>JAIOKQ010000231.1:0-10000000 GCA_020654165.1 Oryctes rhinoceros
TATTTGTAGACATGTTATAAATTTGCTTAAATTAATTAGTATCAATTTTCCGCACTTTCAGAAACCGAAAATTTTCTAAAACGGATAGACGAATTTCCTAGCTTGTGAGTAGGAGCGGAACACGTAGAAAGAAGCGTTATAAGGTAAATATAATTAAACGATTTCTCAAGCTTAGATAAGGTTTAAACTACTATCGAGACTTATTCTCAAAGGTTTCTTATGCAAATAGTAGAATAGAGAAGACGTGTCCTCTATCAGATAGTGAAAAAAGTCTGGGCATTTTTGCATACCTGTAATTGTAGGTGATAAAAAATCAAATAATCAAAGAAAAACGGATGGGCTATCATAACCAGTAAACAAGTTACTACCAAACAAATATGCAGTAATAGCAATGTAGAAATACCTATTAAAGAAACATAGATATGGGAATTAGAATATAATTATACTATGGATGTGGATAGGATACAAATTAATAATTTTATTAATTATCATAACAACGAACTTGTTGTACCAACTCTGTATCTTCAAAATATAAAAATAAATACCACATTGAAAATATTAAACCAATTGTGTTAAAGACTGGGAATTTAGATGATTTAACAAACGCAATGTGGCTATCAAAGCACTAAGAGTCTTCTACATCCATTGTAAAAGTTATATCGCATAACATTTATAATAAAAAAAATTGTTTTTTTTTAAGATTTTCACACGAACCTGCAACAAAACTCGGATCTCTCCCGTGACCGCGTTTCTTTCATTTCGCCAAGTTACATAACATTTTGTTTGATTCATGTTGGTATCCCGAAGTTTGTTGAATGTTATTTGCGCTCTATATTTTGCCAATTTTTTCAATCTCGTATAGAGTGAGAACCGAACTTTTAACACGTTAAATATTGAAATACCGTTGCTAAATTACATATATCCCTTGTACTTAGAAGCATATCCAAATCTAATTTCTATTTGTATTTGATTTTATGTCTCCGCAGTCTTTTTGTTTATTCTTTTTTTGTTGGAAATAAGACAATTATTTTCTTAAGAGTACTTACCTTTTATTTCCGACGAACGTTGGACACAATTGCTGTTAATGAACGCACCAGCATCGTTACACTACTCACTTTAATTTAGTAATTAGAAAATTTAAATTTAAATTACGGGAGGTTGACACATGGGAGCAACGTAAAATAACTGCAAAATATCTTACCCAATAAGCGTATTGAGTATCGGCGTCATCTATTAGCAGACAAGGCAACGGTAGGGAATAAACTAATACCGACAGCGCAGGTATCTGTAATTTTCATAAATGATATATAACATAAAACAAGGGGATATAAAAGATAAAACAAGGAATTTATTATTTCATTATTTGTAGACAAGTTATAAATTTGCTTAAATTAATTAGTATTAATTTTCCGTACTCTCAAAAACCCAAAATTTTCTAAAACCGACACACGAATTTCCTAGCTTGTGAGTAAGAGCGGAACACATTTAGAAAGAAGCGTTACAAGGTTTATACAATTAAACAATTTCTCATGCTTAGATACGGTTTAAACTACTATCGAGACTTATTCTCAAAGATTTCTTATGAAAATATTAGACAATCATGTTCCCTATCAGACAGTGAAAAAAGTCTGCGTGTTTTTGCACAGTCTAAGCCTGAAAACTTAACTGAATAGTATTTGTTGCAGCTGCAACGCTGGTTTAGTAGGTATATAAATACGTAAATAGATGTGTAATGAATAGGGTTGGTACTTTCAGACGGAGCGCTCGCATCCTGGTAAATATGTTACTTATAATTAAGTTTAAAAGAATCGAAAAGTGATTTTTAAAAACTCTTTATTTCTACTTATAACTAACTTGTACAGAAAGGTAACAATTATTTGATACAAGAAATTCACGCAAGCGCACGGTTTAAAGGTAACTTCCCGAATGAATCTTCTTTCAATGTTGTGTTTCCTCGAAGGGTCCCTTGTTGGTGGTCCTAAATTCTTATCTTCGAAAGGGTCCGCCTCTTACATGTACTAACTTATCTTAAATTATTGTTACGTCTCCTGATTATGTCTTAACCTAAGTCTAAGTGTCTTTTGCCATTACGTATTGTTTATGAGGACATAACTATATGTTCCCCTTGAAATCTCGGCCCTCTGGCTCAAACGGTTGGGAAGATACCAGCGTTTAAAGTTTTCGAAAATGTCGCCGGAACGGCCGAAAATCGGACGGAAAATTAACACCGCTCCGGTTTTCGTTGGTTATCTCCTCAACTATGCATCCGAGATATGCGAAGTGGGTACGCATTTTAAAGAGGATTGAGCGGTGAAACCATTGTGCCTAAGCTGGAGCCTCTAGCTCTTCGTTTTGGCGGGTTCTCTTCGCTTCAAATTTGAAAAAAAGAGGAATTCTCATTTGTAAACTTTGACACAAAGATCATGCGGCAGTGTCTTCTTGAAAGATCCAGATCTCATCAGTGAAAGAAAATTAGTTGTAGATTTTTTTTATAATCAGCGTACTCCGATAAAGTTTATTAATTTTAACACAATGTGTGGTATTTCCATAAACGCTCTTTTTGGATCATCTTTGTTATAATGGAATCCAACATTATTCAAGATTTTCCAGTGATCTTTTTCCACCTACAAACAAAAAACTATCATGTAATTTTACCAAATTGTGTTTGTAGTAAAATTGATTTCTTGCTCTCCTTAACAAACTACTTGAATAATACGCAAGCAAACGCTAAGGTAGGGTTGATTGTGAATTAAATCGCTTTTCCTTTTTTGAACGTTTTAATTAGAAAAGATTACATTAAACTTGTGATTACAATCGTTTTATAAAAGCACCATATTTGTATGTTTATACGGATTAATAACTTTGAAAGAAATTACGTTCTAGCAACCGGATCCTATAAATTCAGAGATATATTCGGCCATAATTGCGGTGTATATCTTTCCAATTGCAAATTATAATTCACTTTCATCGCGGTTTCCATTGCGTTTATTTTGGACTCCATACCCCCATAAAGCACCTTTTTGTTTAATATCTCTGTTAATTCTCCTCCGTTATTATTAGATTCTCGTAAATTAGCCAACGCTTCGTATTCCGAATCGCTAACGTTAGTATCGTTTCCTTCCTTTACGTAATCCATATAATCCTGAATTTCTTTGGTGCACATTTTTTTAATGTGCGCGTGTAACATACGATTTTCATATTCCAAACTAATAGCGCGAGATTTCCAATACGCCAATTGGTGATGGTATTGCCAATCGGTGACCTCTTGTGGAGGTTTTAGGGAATGTTCTTCGATCGTATTTCTCCCGTAGTTCATGTCGCTAATATCGAAAACTGCTGATAAAGCACTTTGCAAGGATTCAGTTCCTTTTTCGGTTAATTTCCTTATCTTTTCAAGATATTTTAACTTGCGCTTCTTTCTCTTTAATGCCCTCTTTCTGTTTCTTCTACTTGTCGCGTTTCTAATATGTACTTTACATTTACTAAAGCGCGTACTAAATTTTAATAAGTTAGAATTACTTTCTCTATCCGCCATATCTGTTTCACTGGTTGTGAAGTTAGATACGAAATAAGCTTATAAACATAAACATGAAGGAAAAAAAATTAATGGGGAATTATTGTTTACAAATAAAACATCTCACGTAGATACCAAAGTTTTATTACACTTAATTTGTAATATTTAACGACATGCAGCCATAATGGCACCGACACTCTCGAAATCAATCTTCTCGTTAATATTCTTAGTTTTTATGTTCTCATCTTGATTCCCGATAAATATCAAAGTCCCATCTTCCTTCCAGCCATACTTCTTCACCCAGTGTTTCAAGGTTTTATCATCGACATCACCCAATAGTTGAGCTAAATGTGTTTGATCAATAGTTTGATAGGTTATCCCTACAACGTGGCAAACAAATTTCCGTATAGAATCAAGAAAACTGGTAATTTTTTGAGTTAATTCTGGCATAGAATGTACTCGGGTCCAAAATACTTCAAAGTCACATTGTTCTAACACATCGGCTAAATAAATAATCTGGTTAATAGGTTCTTCTTGCAGCTAGGGAATATGATTATATTTAACTTAATTTGTTAGAAAAGCTATCAATACCTACTTTCTGTTCGTTCAACAAACATTTACACAGTATGAAATCTGTATGAGGAAAATTTGTCAAAGCCTTCAATAAAATTTGGCTAGTAATCTCAATATTGAATTTATGTGGATTGAATTGATATAATTTCAATACGGCTAAGTTTGCTTCTAAATCGTAAGCATTTTCTCTGGATTGGATTTCGACATAACGTTCCAATGTTGGTAAATTATCCGGATTATACCTACAAAGGTGCAGGTAGCCATAAGGAATTATACTTTACTGATAGGATGACTTTTACCTTTCTATTCCAGTTAGCATTCCGGCGACAACCTGTTTCATCGCTTCGGCCATTTCGTGAAATGTGATTAGACCTCCACTAAACCATTAATACACATACGTACACCGATGAGCAGTTGTACTGGTTACTTTATCCGAATAGAACTAGGAACAAAAAAAATTAGAGGTGGGTAGCTAAATGGAGCTTCTAATTTTCAAGAGCTGAACACAAGAAGCGATCAATAGCAATTAGGCCGAATGAAAACTGGCAGTGACTACTACAGATATCTTCTTTATTATATTTTTAATTAAATAAAACTAATCAAATAAGGAATTTTTTATTGACAACAGCCTTCTCTTTACTAGATATTTGATATTATTTATCTAATACGTCTCTAGATATTAAGGCCAACGTATGTACTTAAGTACATTTAAAGCCGTCCTTTTTTTATAAGACATGGACTGCTAATTTCAAAATTTACCCACCTCTAAAATGAACGAGTTAACTCTAACTGAAATTTGGGTGTAGATAGTTGGTACCCCGACTTTTGTATACCACTACTATCAAGGCTGTACGGTCTATTCGAAGTAAAGCTTTTCTATAGTTATCCTAAAAGGCAACGGGTACATACATGACTCCGAAAATAAAGAACATTACACGTGACCCCCGGAAAATTCAAAAAGAAAGTTTTTCCTAAAAAGAAGAACGCTTTCTTGAAAGAATGAAACTGGATGACTGGATAGTCTCTTGCACAGCGGTTGACGGTATGGAGAGTTTCGATGCAGAACAAACGATCCACTATTTAGAGCACTTATTTATAGATCAGTGTACGCAAACTTAAAGTAATGCATATCCAGGTACATCTGCAGGAAATCCTTGATGGAAAGTAAATAAATTGTTCTAGCGGTTTCGCTCGTAACAGTATTAACTTTTTGCATTATCCTCCAGGTACATGCATGCGAGTTTCTCTGGAGCTGTTGGAGAATAACTCTCTTAAGCCACGAATGAATACTTGCTTACTGGAGTACCAACCAAATTATCTGTAATTTAACAGAGGAACGATGTTCTACGAAAGGTAGGCAGCTATGATTTGGCTGGTATTTGTCAGAAAGTAAATCTACCATCATCCGTTGAATAATAAATAAATAACTTAAAATAACCTCTATACCAGGCAGCATTGCCTTTGATGAATATGATAGGCCATTTATAATTATCAGAGATCAAGAAAAACAGAAGATTAACCGGAATAGACGCTCTGAAGGCGAGGTTAGGTTTCTATATTATGTATCCATATATCGAATTCATAAATAACATAGGATTTATATCTAGACAATGGAATTGTAATGTTCTCTTATTGTTTTAGTCGCATATATTCGCTGCTAAACAAATTTCGAATACAGTTTGCACTTCCTTGGTGCCCTCGCCCGATGGTGTATTTTCCTTAATTTATCGTGATCTCTCTATAATCCTTTACTTATTGTAGGTGAGGTTACGGTTACAAATGATGGAGCTACAATACTAAAAATGATAGAAATTTGACATGAAGTAGGAAAATTGCTTGTACAACTTTCGCAGTCAGAAAATTATGAGATAGATACTTTTTTGTTGTTTTGTAATGTAGTACTTTGACACAAACATTTTGTATCTTGGTGATGGAACAACCGCTGTGGTAGTCTTAGCTGGAGCATTATTGGAACAGCCAGCCAAATGTTAAGCATTTGGATAAAATAGCTAAATTGTTCTCAATTTATGATGATAATTTAGAACCATTAATAAAAGTAGCTATAACTACTTTATGATCGAAGATTATTAAGAAATGCCATAGGCAAATAGCGGAAATTGCCGTAAAAGCCGTCTTATACCTAGTGAATTTTGAAACCCGTGATGTAAACTTTGAATTGATTAAAATGGAAGGAAAGATTGATGGCCGCCTGGAAAATCCGACTCTTATTAAGGGAGTCGTAATTGACAAGTCTATGTCCCACCCTCAGATGCCAAAGAAAGAGTTGAAAGACGTCAAGATAGCTATTTTGACTTGTCCATTTGAACCACCAAACCCCAAAACCAAGCATCAATTGGACGTTACTAGTACTGAACATTATAAATAACTTCGCCAGTATGAACAGGAAAAGTTCTTGGAGATGGTAAAGGTTTTGCTGTATTCTGCTTCCATCTTTTAAAGTGTATATTTGTAGGTATCCCAAGTTAAACGAGCAGGAGTCACGTTAGCAATCTGCCAATGGGGTTTTAATGATGAAGCGAACCATCTGTTGCTGCAGCAAAATCTACCTGCCATACGTTGGGTAAACAATGGTTTGAAATGCAAAAAGTGGTTATAATGACACTGTCAGCTTATTTAAAGGTTGGTAGTTCTGAAATTGAACTAACCGCTATAGCAATTGGAGGTAGAATTGTTCCTCAGTTTGAAGGGTTCAATCTCAATAAACTGAGAAAAGCTGGCCTTGTTCGTGAACCTTCATTTGGAACTGCTAAGGATAGGCTGTTAGTTATTGAGAAATGCTCGAATTCTAGAGCAGTAACCATTCTTGTCCGAGAAAGTAGCACCATGTTAGTTAAGGAGGTAAGGAGAAGTTTCAATGATGTCTTGTGTGTTGTTAGAAGCTTAATTCAGGTTTGGATATTTTTTTATTAGTAGGGGATTACGTTGAGAAACATTTGATTTAAATTCTAGGAACCTAAAATTGTTTATGAAGGTGGAGCAGCCGAAATTTCGTGCAGCTTCGCCGTAGCGGCCTATGCTGATCAACTAGCATCTCTGGAACAGTGCGCCTTGAGAGGATTTGCTGAAGCATTGGAGTCCATACCTTTGTCGCTAGCTGAAAATAGCAGTTTATCGGCTATACATGCATTGGCTGAGGTTGAGGTTAGTTATCTCTTACATAAAAGATATGGCGCTTCTCATATATTTCCTTTTTTTTTCAAGGCTAAACAGGTCGGAAGTGGTGACCCTGTCTTAGGTATTGATTGTATGCAAACGGATAACTCTGATATGCGAGAACAACACATAATATATACATTCTAAAGTCGAAGAGACAACAGATTAAGTTAGCCGCACAACTGGTAAAGATGATTCTCATCACATTTATTCTCTTGTATTTATTTAATGCAGCAGATTACTTTGGTTAATTGCTGTCGTTTCCTTTTCTATACATACTGGAAATTATGATATGAACATATTGAATTAATCATTTCTGGGAACGAATGCAATTAATCGAGTTACGAAATGTTGTCAAAGATATACGTCTTGACAGAAATGCGGATACTACAAAAATTTGAATCTACGAATAATTTGAACGACGCACGAATAATTGGTGAGGACAAAGGCAGGTGGAATTTTTCAGTTTTGCAGCGACTAGACAGACTCGTGTCTATTCGCCTCATGAGAATGAATTCGTGTTGCCTACGGGTGTTCCCGAGAGTCGACAACACACGAGTTTGTCTAGTCTTTATAAAAAAATTAATAATTTCATCCGTCTTTGTTCTCTCTACAAATAATTCACGTTATGGGGAAAAGTAGGGTTTTCAATACGGGAAATTTAAATAACGTGGTGGTATCAGATGGGAACAATGTACTAAATGAGGTAACTGTTGCAAAAAGGAAAGTTTATAGGTTGCTAATGATAGAATTTTATTATTATCCATTTTTTTTTCTTTTTGTGCCAGATTCCGTTTTCAATTTTGGTGTTTCCTATAGCTATTATAAGTAGCTAATTTAATTTTAGTAGCCGCAAGTTTATTTTACGCTTTTGTTAATTTTTATAAAACAATCCGTTATTTTCCTCTTCTTAAATTTTGATTTACTCAGTATTTTGTTTGACTAGTTATATGTATTTTTGTATCAAATAGCTAAATATATTATTTTTATTAAGTTTTGACATAGCTAAGCGTTTCACTTGACCTATTGAGATGCTTTCTGATACAGTGCGAGAGTACCTTTCTTTTTGCGTTCTGCATTATTGCGTATTTATGGGAGGCTTTTTACATTTCCTTACATTATTTAATTCGCTATTACATCGATACAATAATTAAGCATTTACAGTGCAAATGTTTAAAAGGTGAAACAGTATTTTGAAATAATAGCGTTTTACTCCAATAGTGGTTGTATGCAATGCAATCAACATATTATTTGGGTCCCGTTCGCCTCATATACGTATTGTAGACGTTAACAACGTGAGGTCTTTTAATCTCGGTGCACATCTTATCAGCAAGAGACCACCTTTTTACTTTTTATATAGACTAAATAATTGTAAAGTGTCTCCCTTCCTTCTCGTTTCAATTCTGAACTGAATCTCCTTTTGATTTATATTATTTCAGTCTATTTATACCCGGAAACAACTTGCATCATATATATAGTATTTTACGATCCGATAACGTTGATGTTCTACCAGTGTAATCTCCTTAGCTCTAACAGCTGTTTATTTTGTTGGATAAGTTGGCAAGAGGACTGAATGATGCACATTCGTAAAGTGAGTAAATATTTATTCCGTGACATATTACAAGTTAATAAATAGATTTTAGAAAATTCAAGTTCGTACATTGATATGCATAATGTTCACGTATCACTATTCCCATTGTTGCAGGTTTTGATTTTAATTCCGTTCATGGATTAATAGAAAATCTGTAGACGGATGGCAGTGTGTCGGTGGTTGATTATAAACAGCTATGTACAATATCTATATACAAGTAGTGTTACTATCTTACATATTTAGAAAGAAATATAAAATAATTAGAATTTGACTCTTTAACATTTATTTTATGTAGAGTAATATGAATATTTCCGACGTACGATATACGGTACAAAATTTGATAACGTACAAATAAATCACATGAGGTTAAACTGTATATTTTTTTACGAATGTGAGCTGTAAAAAGCCATCTAAAGCAATGATATGTTTAACCATAGAAAAATATTCTATTTAACCTAAATTACAGGTACGTGCAGGATGTCGCTACATGAAATTGAAGTTTTCTTTTTTACTTTGCTTCTCTATTTCTAGCGTACATTATAGAATACCAAAAATATTACTACGGGGAGTTTGGAATTTATTTTGCATTAAGAAGGAACAGATTGGCAATCGTACTTATAGATTAATTCGCTCTAGCGGCTTTTGGTTGATAAAAGATGAAAGCAAGTACATTCCGCGCGCGCCAATTGAAGTTTAGAAATACTATATTACTGCCTTCTTTTATTACTTTTGTAAAGTATGTTACGCTAGGTACATACGTCCTTTCTTCCGATGAGTTTTTACTTTAACTTAC
Source organism: Oryctes rhinoceros (assembly GCA_020654165.1). NCBI lineage: Eukaryota > Metazoa > Arthropoda > Insecta > Coleoptera > Scarabaeidae > Oryctes > Oryctes rhinoceros. Next base: position 9,646 of record JAIOKQ010000231.1, read on the forward strand.
GAAACTGTACTTGGATGCATGTATTTACAATCAATGTAGGTAAAATAATCGAAATATTTACATGAAGAAATTATATATAAGTATATGCATTGTACTATCCTATCGTAATATATAGCCAATATTCGAAATAATTTCTTAATTAGTTTGCTGCGTAATAGCATGTGGCTATTTTATATACCTACGCTACTACATTTGGAAGACGAGAATATCAGTCGCTCATCATCTGTACAGTCTTTAGACAAATCGCGTTATCATCTAAATTTATTACATGTTCTTACATAATTGTAATATGTAAATGTATTGTATAATATATATATTATACAGTATTGCCATACAGTATTGCTCATAGCGTGTAATGTCTATACTACAAAATAAATGCATACGCCTATTACGATGTTGCACGGATCTTTGATGTATAAGGGGATGCAAGACGGGATTGTGATTCTACACCAACGACAGATTACTAAACGTAAAAACCATCGTCGCTGTACTAACAAACGACATTTTTTTTCCTCCTTAACACAAGTTCGGATTTATAGTCGCCCAGTCCAAAATACTTAATTAGAAAATAAATATGCCAGAATCCGAACACGCCAGGTTAATTAACCTAATGCATCCTTACCAACGTTAATATTTATGTATAACGCGAAACCTGGAAAATAAGTAAAAGTGACAAGATTTCCTAATGTGTCGATTTTACTCAGGTCGGTTGGATCGGAATATGGAACAGAGAAAATTCGTCACTGGTTGGATAGGACGATGGGTCCGTTACTAGATGTTGAAAACAATCACAACCTACACCCAGCGATTGTAGCTGGCGAGATTAATTGATTGATTCTCTAGACAACTAAGAATTTACTTGTTATGAGTAGTTATTCCGCGATTATAAAGCGGAACTTGTGCACAGTTCGTTAGGAAAAGATAATTCTATTCGCTAGTAAGCTATAAGGGGGGAATGATCTATACCGCATCGTATTAGGAAATATACGGAACACTTTTGCTTAACTTCACATTTCATACATAGGAACAAGAATATCTTTGTACGCGCATTTGCTACCCTATCGTTTCGCAGCATATTCTAATAATAATAATAATAATAATAAAAATTGTAATAATAATAAAAAAAAATAAAACAAACAAACATAATATCTATAACAAAATGACTATAAAACGTGCACTTCCCCTGCTATTTTTCAATTTAGTAGTAGTAGTTCGGAGAAAGAGATGCAATCTGGGAATTTGAACTTGCTTCCCTAATATGCATGTGTGTACGTAACACGGCGACTAATTGCTATTAATTATCGCTGCTTGTTTTGAATGCCTATTGCGATCATTTCTTTATGTAGTTGTAGTTGTTTTAAAGCGTAATTTATTGCCTTCCCCCAGTAACCCAACGAGAAGAATTTCTTCCGACGTCTTTCGTTCTATCGTTCGTTCAGTATCCTGTAGCTATTATATCGTCTGTACCATACCGGACGCTAGTACCCCTCCTTCTCGCCGCTGATAGCGCGCGTCGAGCGCGAGACCGCTTCTTCGGTGATGCGAATGCTCACTCGCCGCGCCGTCAGAAATCTATATCGTAAACGTCGGTGGGCGTCGTCGCCGTTTCGATTTCCAATGGAGATTTAACGTCGTCCAAGGGAGGTGTCGTAAATTCCCCGTCCTTCCGCGAATCGGCGCCGTACTCGTCCGCTTGTTCGGTTCTTCGGTCGGCCGTCGATCGACCGGACCCGGCGATCATCTCGTGAACGTATTTGACGTGCATCTGCAGCGACTTCTGTTCGACAAAGGAAACACATAGTTACTATTCAATGAGTATACATACGTAGTACAAATTTCACGGGTCACTACCGGCCATCTCTCTTATTTATAGCAGATAGTAGTATATAAATTCGGCAAACTGTGAAATTTTATCTTGCAAAAGAATTAAGGTGACATTCAAAAGTTGACACATTTGTATAATCCATCGAGTATTGTAAAACGCCGCTTTCCGTTTCGGAAGAATTTCACGTTAATGGGACGAAAGCCGTCCTGGAAATTTCAACGTTATTACGAATAGAAAAGGTAAATCCATCCTTAAATGCATCTTCTACTAGCACGGATAAGGTTTTTTGCCACCCCTATCAGTACATCCCTACTCCCTTTTACGGAGTGGGAGTTGAACGTAGAAAAGTGCAATGTTTTATTAACGAGTTACTAACCGAAAAAGTATTTGGGTTACGAGGTTGCGTAAACTGTACGCTGTATTACTGTTCAAAGCTAAAAAGTATTCTTTTCCGTTCAGCCCCTCCTACTATTCGTAATAATAAATTGCAAAATATCGACAATTGATGGATCCTACAAAGCTGCCTAATTTCAATTCGAACGTCACTTCAAGGTGTCGCCTTGTTAGTAAATAAATCAAGAAAACGTGTAATTTTTTTTTTTTTTTTTCGAAAATGATAGTGCTGAGATCTTAAGTAAATTCCCAATAAGAAAAAACTCACTATTAAGAATTATATTTTAATTCAAAATTTGTTTTGATATTTTCAAAGTTCAAAATAACAACTAACTATATAACTAATCCGTCGCGTACTAAGTACAACATACAAAGTTACACAATAACATGCAATACATTTTAGATTCCTTCCAAATCGAAAATAATGACTGCGCTTAAATTGCCACATGAACGCACAAACAAACTCAATTCAACGCAATTCAGAGTGACTTGCGTACATGTCAGAAAGAGATAGTTACAATATGTGGTACGTTATGTGGGCGTTTGTTTCTTTACCGTTTCGTCGATTTATGTTCGCCTTCGATTCATATACAGTGTGAGGCCCTAAAGTATCTATAAGGAAGTTGACGTCACTTCCGGTAATACTGGAAATGTAAGTGAACAACCAATAACACAGATAGTTTACAAAAATAAAAATCATTATGTATTTCCTAAGATGATAGCTTCTGTCGTTCAGAAGTTGATGAGGAGAGGTAGACTATATCGCAAGTTTCATTCGCCAAATCTATATACATGTATGTACATACTACGTATGCGAGTATAATTTCTACAAAATAAATGGAATAAAATACGCATGTATATCTCCCACCAGCCATCGTTTCTTGCTGCAATGAAAGCTACATCGATTTAGGTATAGTGAGAGAACGTAGGAGAATAGATGCCTTCCTACCGTTTACTTCGAGGAAATATCTACATGATTAGGTAACTTATGAGAAAAGGAGAAAAAAAAATGTTGATCTTACCATTTCTATATGGGTCATGGAGCAGATATCTCTAAATACATCTTTTAATTGGCAATTGTATTTCATCTGCCTAACGTTCGTAAGTAGCGCCGATGCAATACAAGAAGCTGCTATTAAGCTTGGTGGAAGCTGCCAGAATCCGTGCTCTGAAACAAGACAAATAAAATGAGATGATAAAATTATAGCAGCCGTTTTGGGTTTTTGACATTCGTCACACCTATTTAGTTTTGGCCAGAATACATAGGCGGAGGCCATACTTTGACCTATGGGCTTCCTGGTATCGATGTTTGAAGATGTTACAAACGTTTAAAGAATGACTGCGTAACGAAATATGTTTATATGAAACCGTGTTAGTATGGTAGTTGTCTGCGAGCTTACGACATGCATACGAGGTAAATACTTAGGTGCATACATTAATTAATTCCTGTGTACGTATATACGTAAGTACTTCGCTACAAATACAGGTAACAACGGTTGAGTCATCGAAAGGAGAAGTCACGGCCGGACAAATATTCGCGAATGATTTGCGTAGGTACCATCTCATGCATATAAAGTACAGTGGTCCGTCCCTACGTATGTAGCTAGATAGCACTTAGCAGCATTTCGCGGGGTTTTTCTTGGAACAAAAAAGAATATACCCTTTAGTTTCCTTTTCCATCTGCATCCGTGATTACAATTAATGGAATGGACGCAACGATTGGAAAGAACGGAGCCGAAAAATACGAACTCTGCTCGCATGAAATGCAAACGTCATAGAATTTAAATCCAAAACGAAGAAAGGCAACGCGATATCAGCACCCAAACGTATGCGCGATAATGTATGTAGGTTCATTGGAAGTCGGTGCAAAGTTTTATATTTGTACACAAGCATGCGTACAAATTATTATTATACAAGCTGTTCGAGTGTGTACGCTCATCGTTGGGATCGTGTGAATGGTAAAGGATACACAGTTGCTGTTACATTTTAACTAGTACTATATGGCTTGTTAAGTTCGTTTGAAGAAGTAACTAAGTTTGGACTGACTATGTAAAAGTGTCCTAGAATAATAATATGTTTTTAACTAACTTAGGAAAGCCGATTTAATGCATCACGAGCAGCAATGGTTTGCCAAGTTCGTCTTCAGCCATAAACGCTCGAGAAGAGATGTTCATAATCATAACGACGCGGTATCTTTCTAGGCGACATACTACTAAGTACGATCTAGGAGGATTACATATATCGGTCTATGTACATATTGATCTAAATCGGCCTGAATTTGAAACAATATTTATTTTTCACATGGCAGTGTACGTATGTATATGTATATCTGTCGGTACGTACTGTGATATATATATACTTCCGGATAGTCTCAAGGTTGTACGAGTACAATAAGGCAATATGTTAATAGGTTTCATTTCGTGCTTTACCGGGCAAACCGTGATTTTCACGCATTACACCTATTTAGAGATAATCTGAAAATCTATGCACAGCTAAAACTATTAGCTACTGCCGATCATTGTATTTAACTCACGTTCTGCATGAACGGATAACGTTGCGAATAGTAAAATGTGTTATTGAGGAAATGTAAAATTTGAATGCAGCAATATATTTTCATAAGAAAAATTAAAGAAATAAAATCAATTGAAATAAAACGTTAAAAAAGGTTATCGTTCCAGTTTGTAGTAGGTAAGGTTAATATTTATGGAATATAAATGAAAGAAAAATACCCTAGAATTTGTTTTGTACTTAATAGGCTTCGGATTCTTGACTTCCGTCCAATTGAACTTGTTTCATGATAAAAGCGAACTATTGAAAACTTATCAACGATAAACAACACATAAGTATCGGCACCCTCCGCACCACACCAGTTTAATTTACTATATAGCAATATATAATAATGCGTCCGGGACGGCCATTTCGAGGACACGAATGGTGCTCATCATTAAGCAGTGACCGAATGATCATTCGGTTGCCCATGCTTATGCGTTGTTTATTATATTATGCCACAGTCCTTGCTATCAGGGACTGTCAAGGATAAGGTTAATTAACTGGAATGCATGTCGGCCAAGATACTCTTCATATATCTTCTACGAAGTTAGTGTAGCTTTTTTCAGGCAATTGATTAATGACATTTACTCTTAATTTAGTATTTACAGTAAATAAGGAATGATCTTACGCACATTTACAACAAATGATAGAGCATTCTTCAAAGCTTCAATAATTTAGAAGAGTAAACGTACAATTTGTTCAGTTACTGTAAAATGATCAAACAAATCTCAATTTACGCACTATTAAAAAGCCACTGTTCATCGCAATCCTAGTGTTTCCAGTGAAGGGTAAATGAAAATTTACCCTTCTGAAAAACGTCTCTGTTACGTATGTACGAAATTAATTGTTCCACTGTAAATTTAATGGTTTCAAATTTCGAATTAAATGCCGCGAGGATATCCCGAATAGTGCCTTTTCTAGTATCAAAAGCCGCGAAAATCTCGTCTATATTCCTAAGCGAAATTCTAAGGAAATATGCGGTATCCTTTTTCATACGTCTTTCAAATTTATTCGTGAATTGGTGAAGTTGGCTTGGAAAGAGAACCGGGGATTGCATATTGTTGTATCTTCTGATTGCTCATAGTAATTGGCCTCTACTTGAAATGAGGGCCGACGCATAGAGAAAAAAAAATTGTCTCAGATTGCTGAATTGTGGCGCGGAGTCGTGCGGAGTGCGGCGATACATTAGTGCTGTTCGTAATATTGTTGCGATTACACAAGGCATTTTAACAAATCTTTGTGTAGATGTAGGCTTTTTAAATTAAATTTAACGTAAAATTCTACCACCTGACCTTTCATTTCGAACGTTGTTTACAACGACCGTATTTGTTCTATTTTGACAATTCGTTGGATTATCCTATTGTGTAGATACACATTAGCGTTTCGTTACTCTGTAGGGTAGACGCAATGCTAGAGGCCGCACCACATGGGATAAAGTGAGAGCTAAAAAGCTCTTCAGAGGCCAACTTAAGGTTGTGGATCAAGGCGATCGTCCGTTTGAAAGACCTTGAATAATGCGAGCGATCCGTTCGTCTCTTCGTCGCATCTTCGAGAGAGATGAGCACATATAATGAGATGCGCAAGAGATATACGAATTAGGTATTTTACAATTACGTACACACATACGTATATGCACTTATCTTTAGAAAATTAGTTAGAAAATTATTCCTTCCCTGACAAAGTTAGAAGGACAGTCATCGCAGATGGGACTTGTATTTGAGTATATTTTTTTACTAAACCGTAACTGCTCCGGTAGAAAATTAGCTTCACTAGATAACGGCGGTTACTATGCAAATTATTAAAAAGTGATTATGTTTTACCGCATGCACAGTAGGAGATTAACGCTTTCGCCCGGTCATCGATTTCGGACGACGAACATCCTACAGGTTCCTTGGATATCTTCAGTATGATACGCTGTAGGAAATCCAACGGCGTTACGACAGCAATGTCCCACTTCAGCTTGCTTAATATAAGCTGTTCGAATTGCTGGAAAAATAAAAGCACACTTAAGACAAACGTTACTGTGAGATACTTTTCAAACAAAAGTCGTTTGATGTCAATAGGGAAACAAAATAATGTGATTATAATTTCAGTGGTTCTTATATGGTGCATTTAGCTTAAGAAAGTTGATATTGGTGTCTCATACTGAATGTTTACTCACCATCAATTTTAAATTGATCTAATTGAAAATAGTGAAATTCGTACGAAACTCTTTTTGAAGGTATTTGACGTACAAGAAAGTAACAGTTTTTAGTTATGTTTCAAAAAGACCGTAAAATATTGCCCCTTTGATACCAGGTATCTCACTTTGGGATACCTGGTATATTTATTTTCTCGATGAAGCACTTATCTTCCAACATTACGGATGGTCCGCTTTACACCACCAAATGGAGAGATGTTTTTACAGTGTAATACATTTGAGCGTTTATAAATGTGACTGAAATGTCATGACATATTTAATATGATGAACATTTGTGACCTGCGATGGTTACGAACACTGATTTTTAACGATAATATGCTCGCCAACTAAGCGTAATTACAATACAATATTAAAAATAGCTAGTATCAAGTTGGCGCCTGCATTTGTGCTAAACAAGGTTACGTAAGCTGGCGTCTCTCATCGACGACGGTCGCTAAGGCGAAGAGAGACGAGATATCGGCGGCAACAGGCTCTCTTCCGTACATGGAGCACCTATTCGCATTATTCTCTCTCAATTCTAATGCGATTTTGTGTTCCCTATTCGTCGACCGGGCACAACAAGGCATGTTGTACATTATACACTGTACCGTATGGACATTGTACGTCCATATGGTACAACATTAAAGAGAATTATTTTGGATATGCGGTTAGAGGATTTCTCGGAACCCGCGACTAAAGAAGAAGATAGGTCAAATTCTTGAGGAACGGTTAGAACTACCTGCTCTCTTCACTTGTATAGTGTACACGAACAGGTAGATTTCTCAAACAATGAGAAAGAATAGAAAAGACGACGGTGCGACAATGAGACGAAAAATTCCTAATGGCAGCGCTTAGGTGGATGGTGCATATATGAAATTTACCAGGTTATTCTTGTTATTCATATATACGATGCAAATGTTTTCTTCTCTTTTCGTATTTCACATAGGTTGTAAGCATACTTACACGCTTAGGTATGTATTGTTGCATAATACATGATACGTATGTACCGGATAAGATAATGCGAGAAGACAAAACCAGCTGATTCGCGAAACGATTGTTTATATTTATGTGCTTGCGCATACTTATTTATATCTTGCATATACATATGTACCGTGCATATGTGTGTACGTGCGTATGTTGTAGATAATTCGCAATGGAGTTTGGAAAATGGTAGGAATTTCATCTCCGTCTATCAGTTCGAACTATCGCCGAGAGGTCATCGTGCGATCAGCTGTGTTTGACATTAAAAACGGACGATATAGAAAATAAGTCGCCTCCGACATTTCATTCATTCATCCTCCTCAATCGACCAGAAATAAGCCGTGCGTACATACAATGCGCGCAAGGCGGGTATCACAGCGCGGCTTACGTCCTCGGTTTACAGAACGCTTCTTAATTCTCAATTAAGTTAGGCGTACATTTTGAGCTGGTTTAATTCGTGATTAATTAATTTGGATTAAGATGACATTCGAGGCGATCGGCGGCGCAAAAACATTCTCGCGTACATTAACAACAATATTTAGATGATCATCTGTACTATCTTAAAGAAGTTCTTGTTAGATTTATTTCCACTGCCGGTATAAGATTAAAGATGTTATCGTGGGCACTTTCGCATGCGGTATGTGTACGTCATTTTCGGGAGTTCACAAATCTGTAAAGGCCGCTAATGTAGGCATTTTAAGAGTTCTTTTTCTTACCATAAAAACATAGGTTTCCACGGCCAGAGTCCGCTGAAACTAAACGTGTTCCGGGTTTGAACCGTGTCATGTCGTTGTGAAAATAAAAATAAAAACTCGACGTTTCGCCGACAATCGTATGGAGCTTCTTCGGGAGAGTGATAGGCAACAGTTAGTTCGGTAAATCAACGTGTAAACCACGCCAGAGCCGAAACTAACTGAGCGGAAGCAGTTGATCACGGTAATCCAGCGTGTGAACCATGTCGACCTGTCATTCATAACGACTCGTCATCGCCCAATCGTAACCGTCACACCCGACCAATCAGCAACAGGTCCTCCGGCATAAAAGCGTGCCACGTCCCGCGTTTCATTGCAGTTGGTTTTCGCTTCTCCCGCTTCCGCTCAGTTAGTTTCGCCTCTGACGTGGTTTACACGTTGAGTTACTGTGCTAACTATTGCCTTTACTCTCCTGATGAAGCCCCATACGATTGTGGGCGAAACGTCGAGTATTTATTTTTATTTTAACAGCGACATAACACGGTTAACCGGAACACGTTTGCTTTCAACAGTTCTTTTTCTGGCTGTGAAATCTAATCCGGAACATTAAACGGATTCTCGTTATCTAATACACCCGCTGTGCTCTCAAAATTTCTAACGGAATCACGTCGTAACTTTAAGTTGGTATTGGACATATCCTTATAAAAAGGTATCTTTTTGAATGAATTCTTTTTGTAAGTCGCATAATTACCGGAAAAATTGCAAATAAGCCACTTAACGTTTCTGTACAATTTTACGCATAACCAAAATAATAATTTCAACGATAAATCTCCGTTAGGTGATAAGGCAAATCATTAGTCATCCTTGTTGCAAAATTCTTACACAAATTTCGCGCTACCTTACGTGAATGCAGCTTAAGTTCCTAAAATCGTTGGAGACGAACCCGATTCATTCCTACATATGCATTTATGTATGTGTGTAATGTCTAGTGTACACAGTTGGTACTTACCAGCAGCTCGAATAATGTAATACTCTTATCAGTGTATAATATTAAGAGTTTGGCGGTAAGCGGCGTTGACTCTCTTAGTTTGGACGCAATGAGCATGCAGGCGGTACCCAACAGTTGTAATTGATTCCTCCTAATCTGACAGATGTTTAAGAACCGATTCATATAGTTGACGGCCAATAGGAAGACTTCGAGTTGGCATTTCTGCTCTTCGGTCACCTACGATCGATGAAAGTAAACAAACACAATTATAGGCGATATATTTTATGGTAACTACAATATACTTATATTGTGTAAGTACGTTTTTAAATCGTAATTACGATAGCTACAGGTAGCCAGATATAATCTATGAAAAATAATAAAACTGAAGGATCTATCCTAATTTGTTCCGCTAGTCGGATTTACCTTGCCGGCCGGTGGGAATTTAAAAATTAAATGCCCGAACCTAACGTGACGCGGCTTGCCTCGTTCCGTCTTGCGCTACGTATATCATTCATCTTATTTATGCATACATACAGCAGGTGTCGTATGAATCCGATAAGAGTAGTTACTATATATGTAGAACTGGTGGTAGTAAGTAACGATTGACGATGTGCGAACAAACCATAAACTTCGACTACACCTTGGTCTAAACGCCAAGTTTATAGCAATCGGTCTAGCTAATATGTATAATATACAGTAATTTTCAGTACCAAATGAGCGTGTATTTGGGGAAGTATTAGAAAGACAAAAATCAAGGACAAAGTTCGATGACACGGAGGCCCGGACTGGGAAAAAAAGTCGTCGGGAGAACCGTCGACGATGCTACAATAATGCTACAATACATCGTATGTATGTACGTACATACGTATATTGTATGTGTACGCTACGTACACAATATATATATATATATATATATAGGAGCTATATATATATATATATAGCTATATATATATATATATATATATATATATATATAGGAGCTATATATATATATATATATATATATTGCTCCTATGTGAACGTACCTACCATGCATAATACACTTTGACAAAAAGGATCTGATTTTTATTACAAGATACATGCACTGATTTCTATACCGTTAGGTTCGCTGGATATAGCTGTCGAAACAACCGCAGCACTTGGGAGTTTTTAAATATTAAATGGTATCTAATCTACGTGCCTATATACACATACATATATAAGAAAGCATGGACTATTGCAAGACTAAAAAGCAGTAACAAAGTATAATCTTCATCTCGCTACATATATCGTAAAAGCAAAGGTGACTTTTCTCTGTTTACGAGAAACTCTCTACTTATGTATTCTTTAAGCAATGTGTTATTTTAAGAATTAAATATACAGGGAGAACCTCCTTTATGTACGTGTCAAGCGTTGCAGTATATATCTTCCGGGATAAACGGATCCCATCAGATCGATTAATCCTTAGGTAGCGGACGAGGCTTATCGAATATATTATAGTTAGCAAGGTACATCGTATCGATTCTAATATGTTATACGGTTAAAATTGCAACACTAGCAAGTAAGACTCATATAATAATCACCTCCTTCATCCATACGATAACGATCTTCCTCATCTCGAAAGTAATCTCTTTCTGAATATCACAATAAGTCACAACCGAAGATTCCTCGTCCTCCAACAGGTTATCGAACACTCCTTCGCGCAGCAACGTTGGATCGACGATCGCCTTATTTTCGGTAAACCTTTCATAACATACTAAATCCATTATACGCAATGAGAACGAAACGAACTTGTTAGTCGAGGATATAATAAATAAGGCAGGCTCGATTACGATTGCGACGACTAACACTTCTCTCCGCATGTAACAGCAATAACTTATCGGACCTTGCACATCGGATGTAATATTGTATAGTGTGGTGTACTTAACTTGCCGTTGGTATTTACTGAATCAAATATTCCAACCTTACTGTTCGGTGAAGCTACGTCGTAAGTCGGACAAATCGTGCAGGTAGTGGGAGATTCATAAACGTAGAGTTCGGGGCTATACCACGATATTTAAAGATGGGACTATGTGTATTTAGTCACCATTTTAACACCGGAACGTATATGTTGCACCTTTACGATACATACGTTTTCAATACTAGTTAAGAAATGTGTACGTTTGTGTGTAAGTATGTATGTACGTACATACGTACCGGGAACAATTTCGCGTCCGTCGCTGGCTATACAGGAAGTGGTTTACAGAGGACTCAAAAGCCGACGGGCATTTAAATTTTAAAGTACCTTGACAGAATTGCGCTGTTGTAATTCATGATACATTGATTTTGAGCGCTGTTGATGATCGTTTATTATTCTAATAAGAAGTTTAAAAATATTGTTTTCAGTTAATTGGTAGCAATAGCTAGATGTCTCTTATATACGTCAACCACCAACCTAACTTACTAGTTATCATTATTAATTTATTTAGATTTATTGTTTTACAATGTAATGTAGTAATATCTCTCTAAAACGGACGCCGTTCCTTCTTCCTTTATGGTGTCCGAGCTAGAAATTAAAAGAATAAATTTATTAAAAAGTAAAACGAATAATAATACTAATGTATGTAATTTATTTAATGTAACAGTAAAAGAAGATTTTCAAAGTAAACAACCAGATTCTAACACAAGTATTTTGTAATAATCTATACCCATTGTTTTATATTTAATATCATGAATTGGAACACAACTAAGTACAAAATATATTATGTGATTATTTAAAAAATTCTAATATTGTTGTCTGACGTTTATTAGATCCTGCTTCAAGAAAATGTCCGCACGAGAAAAAGAAAAAGAGTAAAATATATAAGCAAACCAATTTCCTAAAGTGTAAATAATTAAAGCCGCACTCCAACGCAATATGCCTTATGCTTTATCAAAGAATTTTAATTTATCACCATCATAGTTTCTATCATTTCTTCATTCACTTCGAACAATTCGAAAATCTCACCGAGCCTTTGAGTTTGTTTTATCGGTACTTATACATTTATTTTTAAGATGATGTTATAATTTACCTTACTCCAATCTTAAGAAGATTTTTCTATTTAAAAATTGCGTTAATAACATTTATTATTACTCAAACATTGTAAGATTGAATCATAATTCATTGGAACTTTTAATATTTATCACATCTAGAAACATAGACGAAATGTAGAGAATTAAAAGGAGTAATGTTCTTGAACTGTTGTCTATTTCCTGACGTAGTACGACCGTCGGTGTACTTGCCTTGGTTTTTCGCATTATTATTATTATTGACTTCGTTTACAATTGCACTAGCTGTTAAATTCCTAAGTTCTCACATGACCGTTAACGCACGGCATACATACGCATACATCATATTCGTAAATTTTACACCATCAAGGTACTGCAATGTTAATAGACAAAGTCGTCAGTCATAGAACCTGTCCTTTGCCATCCACAATTCACAATTTGAAATTAATAATTAACACAATATTATCTCTGTTCATTAGTGGAAAATATGTATCGTCATTTTGCAATTTTTCGTAGATAGGAACGTAAATAATACATATGCTAAATTTACCTACACGTTTATTTTTGTTGTAAGTGAAGCAACTACATTAAGGAACAGATATAGTGCGAAACAATAACAACACAATTAAGTAACTTTTGCCAGAAATATCGGATTACATTCAAAACGTGAATATTTTCTTACGTCAGGAATTAGAACTGTAGAATCGGACCTATTCCAAAAAACATTTCTTCTATTCTGCGCAAGAGATAGCCTTAGGTTTGGAATAAGAGAGATAGGCTAAGAGTTCAACGATCTTTTTTTTCTGGCGAGTAATACTAACATTAAGAACCGCGTATGCGCATATGTATCTTATTCGATGATGAAATTACTTAGCAGCCCGTTACATAGATCCAGCAGGTTTGTTCTACGGATAATAATGATATGAATATGATATGATGAATAAATTTAAGACCCTAGAAAGCAATCGTGGAAAGCGGAGTAGATCAATTTTGATCGGCTTCGTATACGTACACGCATATAATATAGCGTATGTAGCGTTAAGAAACTCTATTGTTTTTGTACTAATATATGCTTACGTATACGTATGTATGCATATATGTACGCGTGTACATTTCCGTACACGATACATATAGAAACATATGTATAAATAGGTATATAGCCAACGTATATATAGTAGGTCAAATTCGTATAATTCATCGTTTAATATTTACGGGTGGCTTGTGCATTGTTTACTTCGCAGTACGAGTCGAAAACAACAAGGCATTTAATGGTTTAAATGTCCTCCTTTTAAAGTTTAAAAGGAGCATTTGACGATTTCGTAACCGATCACGGACGGGCGTTTCGCGCGAATGATAAGCAACGGGTGTAGTCCGTAAATACTACACTTATAAATACACTTGCACCTAATGTGTATAATCATCCGTCATCGCATCTAATCTAATGTAATAATCCTTTGGGAATGGCCCATCCCATCACGCCTCAGACGATGTACATGGTTAAAGGCAAATATTTAAACATCTTAAAATATTTCTTTTTCATTTTACTGAAACGTTTACATAGGTATATGTAAACTAAATTCGATGTGTACGGTTGGTTTATTAGATAAGGGCACATCCCTTATCGATATCTATTGGCATAATAGGCGCAGACAGGATCGGATTCACTACATCCATTGCGAAGATTCCAACAATGAACGAATATGTGGATGCATACGTACACGTATCTGTTCCGCCTAACCCTGTACAATATGTAAATAGACCAGAGAAAATTATCACAAGTCAATAAAATTCCTTTTAGATTGACTTGAATAATTAATCTCCACGTAAAATTTTCAAGTATCGTGCGTGCTAGATATTGCAAATACGATTCTAAACGATCGATCCGAACTTCGTTCGGTCAAGATTGTACGATAAAACAAGAATATCTGTTTGTCCGGTCGATGTAACTACTTTGCTCGCTTCTTGGCCTTGCTCGATCAGTGATGATTATTGAGAGTAATCTGGTACAATCTATCCAAGTATGGACTGTCCGTATAGGTACACATACTTTTTTTTTCGGTACCTAATGCAATGTCAACAAAACACGGGGAACATTTGCGCAATATGGTGATAAAAGAAACATAGTGATTTTTACGAAACGTGATAGTATTACAAGTTTCGTAGGCTACTGCCGCATGATTACTATGAGATAGGTAAATAAAGCAAATGTGTTTATTAAAGAGTTTGCGCTAGCAAGAACTTCCGAGCTAGAGAAAGAGAAAAGGATGCAAATCCAATGAAGTGATAAAACAAAAAATCAGAATATCACATATTCTGATGTTCTATTTTTCAACCCAGCCTGTGAAGATAAATAATTGAAATTAAAGAAGAATACATATGCAACTAGTGCGTGGACGGACGATAATTTCGTTCGTGAACAATTAAGAGAAAAGATAAAAACGATTTGGATACAAACGCTGCACAATATAAAATATAGACAGTATTTAGTTTCCGCGGTGCGTGATACAAGTTTAGTTTTCTAAATTGATATTCCAGGACGTTCCAAGATTAAAACAACATGAATCAACTTGGCGATGATATCATGGCTCTCTTCTAAAATCTGAATTTTATGTCATGCAGGGTTTGCTTCCAAATATTTGTATTGTTCTGTCTACCAGTTGGGCACGCTGTATACTTGTCCTCCTTTTCAATAATACAAACGCATTAGTGGAAACATAAAAATGGCACACTGTTAAAGCAACATTCAATAATCAACCAACAGAAAACGATAAACACTCTTGCTTTCTAACACAAGAGGTGACGTACAGTAACAATTTATAGCAATTTTACGAAAGTTATTCAAACGGTAAAAGCCTACAAGATCTCCTTTTTAGCAGATAAGAAAGCGCTTATGAGTTCGCCGAAAAACGACCACTCCTTCTATACCCTATACTTCTGTGGCCTATTCCTTTTTATTTTGTTTCAGTGTATGATAATACGCACCTATGTGCGTGGCACAAAACAGCATCGAAAATAAGGCCGTACAATTATAATTACTTCGCACAACATACTTCGCAAAGAATTCAACGGGTTCTTGTTTAACGTTTAATAAGAGTCGTAGGTACAGAAGGTCCCATTCTAGTTGCACGTACATAGGTATATGTATGTACCGCGTAAATATCGATATATGTACACACATATTTGCCTATACTTGCAGTTTTCTTCCTTGATTTGTATTTTTGTGTAGAAGTGAATATTTTTTTCGTACAGCAAAGATGTGTACCATATATATGCGTAATCTGAACAACTTTATTCTGCTACGCATAGAGCAGTGTATGCACACTAAGTAAATATATACAAGCACACGTATAAATATCGTTAGTGTGGCGGAACACATGGGGCCATACCACACAATATCAACGAGACAAGAGTAAGGCAATAGTTAAGAATGGTATATATTATTTGTGTCAGCGCACGGCCAACCTCGATTCCAAGAACTACCCTCGAAGGATAGGGACTCACAGGCCGCCAATGGAGAGCGCCTTAACGGAGCGGAGGAGATAAGAGAAGGCAAAGAGACACCGAAAAACGAAGTTACCGAGAACTAAACATAAATAAATAAATACCCGTACACTAACATCAACACGCACACTAATGCCGACCCGAAGAATTTCTACGATGGCGACATCATGAAGGTTTCGGATCTTCTCTCTCTTACGATAGACATATCTCTCAATTCTCTCGCGTTCGGGAAAGCAAAACAAAATCGACTACATAGGTACGCATATAGTTATACAATAAAATTCTCATCCACCATTTATTATAAAATCGAGTAACTGTTAAACTAGATGTATTTCATATTGCGGTATAAGGTGATTACATACATACGGTGAGCATCACTTTCGATAGATGTTCTGGAAAGTGCGTAACTTTGTTCGAGCAGGAACATTCGACTGAACATCTGAATCGTCTCTATTATCGTTGCCAATTCCAGCGCGAAAAAATATTTTCTACACCCAAAACTACCATTCGACATGCAACGACGTAAAACCTATATGTAGGAGCATTGTTATTACGGATCTGTCTTAGTCTAACTAAATCTGTTTGTGTCCTGTTTTGCTGAATATCCCATGTAGGATCGATGCCCTAGAGTTACTCCCAAGAGTAAACTAAATTATTGGAAATAGTGTGTAATGTAATTTCAAGTAGCAACAAGCTGTAACAGTAGGGATCGGGGTGAATGGAAATATCGAAATAAACTTTTGGATATTGATTATCAGCCAGTAATTTTAACGAATTATTTCTTCACTCATATTTAAAAACTAAAACTGATATCCGTTTTGCGATTTTTCCTTTTTAGCTATGTGCGTACCGAATACTTTTATTCGTATAATGTATTATCGGAATATTACATTAGATGAGAGGTAAAATAAACAAAATATCTATAATTTTACGTGTAATTCTCGAAATATTGGAATAAAAGATAGCAGAAACCATTTTAGCAACCTTGGTGTAAACGCGTGGGAAAGGAAATCACGTTAATTTACAGCAAGCGATAAGGATACGAATGGCATTTAGGTTTATAGACGTTGACGAATTCTTATTGCGTCAGGTACCTATTCATTGAAAAAGAAAAGAAAAACAACAATGTCATCTTACAAAAAAAAAGAAAATTGGGACTAAGATAAAGTCCGGTGCACGTGGAAAATGATGGTTGTTCCTTATTTTCTCCTAGCATCAACCGACTCGATAATTTGATGCGTATTATTTAAATGGTAAAATTAAAAATCTTCAGTGCGTCATTTAATATTTTTACTACAACCTTATTTCGGGGGTTTATAAGCTTCTGTCGAGTTATATTTGTCCCAGTATAACTTCAAAAGCTAAATTCAGTTGGTTTGCTTACTGTCCCGATCATGTAGATAGAAGTTACCAGGGAATTTGAATAGAGGGTATTCAAAGGTCAAAACATTCATGAAACTATCCTCGAACAGTTCGCTTCGGTACATTGTCCAGTATATAAATTAGCGCTTAATAATTTTAGAAAGTCACAACAAGCAAAGAAAAACCTAGTAGTTCTCGTGAAATATGTTATAGGAAGTTTTTTTTTTTATTACGCCGTATAATAAGGTACCTGCAAACCATCAACATTGATCCAACAATAGTTTAACAAACGAAACTAGAACGCTAGCCACTTTTACATACAATTTTATAACTTTGAAGACTTTATTGAAGATAAAATGACAATAGGAAAGACGGTGAAATGATTTAAGTTGTTTTCTTCATGTTTACACTTGACTAAATAGAATGATGCAATTTACGACTTTTGTTTTTTTTTTGCAATTTAAAAATTCATTAGAAGCATCACAGCGCTACCTGCTCTCTTATTATCTGGAACACATAAATATGAACTGTCTCAATACTACTATCAACGACGACCTCGTATACCGAAATTGCCACCAGTTACGCTAGCAGTAACTTGAAAACGTTTTTACAAGTCTGTTATTCGCTATCCATGCATTAGTCTACGGACACCCCGTATACATTTTCATGTTTTGTTAACAGCGAAGGAATTTGTAGTTATATACATATGTTCAAATACATACGTATTTGTACAGATATGAGCGTATAATATTTTGCAAATATGTGTTGAGACATCATGTACAGTGTCAGCCAATGCACATAATGTTATTATGCTATTATGCAATCTTAAAGGTTATTGCTGATAACAAATTGGCGTCGATTTCCACAAAAGCCCGCCAATACCCGCAATCATACATTACGTACATTATGTACGTAGATACACTATGTACATATATACACTAAGTAGGTAAATATATGCGTTCAGAGTAGGAACGGGTTTTGAAATAAACATTTTTTTTATGCTGCTGATAACTAATTAACATATCTATTTGTTCGTTTTAAAGAAGGCAATTCTTTAATAATATGTCATGTTTGTATTTTTTAATATCCAAACACAATTCATTAATAGATATCTACATAAAAAATACTGCACGAACATATTTCAATTATCATCATCAACGAATGATGTTATATCCGTCTGAAGCTTTCGAACCAACAATAACCGGCGTCCGAAATCGACATTTGTAGCCCTAGGATCCTCGATTTTTAGCTGGGATTTGACCCAGCTAAAATATCGTACTCCATAATATCTTCCACTGTTTCGATTGTGTGCCATCGATATTTGTGGTGCTAAGTAAAGTCTGGACCCATTCAGCTAAAGGTAAGTTATCTCCGTCCTCATACGTATCATTTTGTGTGTTATGAAACCTTTGAGAGGAACTGAAAGATAGTTTTGGTTTACGGATCCTATCTGTTACTTTGTGAATACAGGGAAGGTAAGCGGTAGCTACAATGACCGTAGTGTTATCGTTTGTTAGCCGATCGATTGGATGAAGATGTTTGTTGATATCCTTATTATGCAAACCATTGGAATTTCATATATTTTTGCCGATAATTATGCGTTGTTATGAAAGTGTCATGAACATACTTGTACCATACATTAGGTTCCAGATGCGCTGATGCACAACAACGGATTCTAGAGGTTCCATGAATATACTAGCCACGATAGGTGAGATAGGAGATCGTTCCAGAAGTTGGCTATTTAATGACGTTATCGAATTATGGATAGATACTTTGGTAAATAGGAATATTACGTCGAAACTTGGATAAATGATAGCTAGGGGAACCTTTTCAATGATTGCGCGCGGTTATGTATGGTAAGTAGAGTCGGTAAGAACGTATGTGGTATATGTATGTATATATGCGTATATAAGAGCACTATCTGAGTTTGCGGTATATAGTCATTTATCTAATCGAGTATTTGTATGACTCGTTATCTCACTTTAACGATATTTCTAAACAAAATTAGTCTGTATTGCGTATACTTACTCTAATAGCTTAATAAAATGAATATTTCCAAGATGTATAAAATATAACTTCGGTCTATCACAAATTTGAAAAAGAACGTCATTCACCACGCATATATTGAAATGCCTTTTAGATTTGGCTGTGTTTCGAAGGTGTTTGAGCTATTCAAGTTGTTCGGAGAGCTGTTTAAGCTGTTCAGCTTCTTGAACGGAATTCTCTGCCAATTCTCGGAATGCTGAACTTATTAAAAACTCTCTAGGCATCACTCAATACTGTAACGTGCTCATAACAACATTTTTTATGCTAAGATATGAATTCACTTCAACAAGATACATTTGTAATAGCTACTAGGTGTTTAGGGTTTTAATAACAAACTACGCAGAGCACAACTTGCAGTATGTTCAATCCGAATTTTGATACACACGGTTTATTGGTTCGGAACGAATTCGCTTCAAGGCAGCGAGATGACGCGAAGGTTTAACAACAACACCGGTCGAGTGCACGCAGATATTTTGACTATATAACGTGGAACCACTTTAAACAGAGCTATGTACCAGAAATAGCTCCATATACCAATAACCAAGCTCAATATACCAGAAATATGTACCATATTTGTACATGACGGCCCTATGAAAATTAAATAGTCCAGAAGATATGGCGAATACAGTCGCCGGTCAACGTTTATCGTATCAAACGTGAAACCAGTCAGTCCGCTTGGTCGTTGTATTTATCCTAATTATAAATAACCGTTGTCTGCATGTTCCAGTAACAATATTCATTAATTATATTTTAAAAATGTACTTAAGTAATTTGAAGCGCACACTGCGTACTGCACGTTTTATTCAATTAAAATGTATTTAATAATTTAATAATAATATTAATATATTAATATTATAATAATTTAATTTTATTATTAATTATTAATAATATTATTAATAATTTAAAAATATTTAATAATAATAAAATGGTCTTAATAGTTTCCGTACTGAAAAATAAAACAAGTCCATGTTCAAACTCGATGATCAAACGTCTATCCGTAACTCTAACTCGGCATGTGACTACTTCAAAACACCAGAATTCGATCATTACCTAGAATTTTTATATGTTAGAAAATATTTGCAAAAGTAACCCACATTTAGTGACTATATTTTGTTACTTCTAAATAGCTGAATCACTGAACTTACCATACCTGAAGAAAGATACGGAAGTGGCTTAACGAAACTTTTCACCTTTTAAAAAATTGGGATTAGCAATAATTTGCTACTTACTTTTTTTTTCTAAAATATTTCTTAGACTTCCGTTTAACCGGCAGTCGCCATTTTCGGACGGTTACCGGCTGCGAGTGTGGATCATTCGTATCCTCGAAACGGCCGTCCCGGATAAATTAATTAAGCTTGTGTGGTGCGGAGGTTACCGATATTTTTGTTTATTGAGACTGAAACAGTCGCGTCTCGATAGTACGAACATCCAGTCGACGTTAGTGCGGTAGGCCGGGAAGGAATTCCGGAACATACGTATTCCTACGTATAGCTTCTCATAGGTCGGTCATGCGATGTTCCGTTTGTATCATAGAAGCGTAGACAAACGGGTACACATACATAAATAGGTATATATGTACGTACACACGTATCCACCAAGGATATTGGTGTAATATCGGGATGTACCGTCGGAATACGTACTTTATATTTATTTGATATACGGTCTGGTTGTATGGCTCGATAAAATCGAGTTGGAAGCAAAGAAAGAATGCGGTCCGGAAAGGTTCGCGTCCACCTGTTTCGAGATCTTCGAGACTTCGCCCGTCCTTATCCGTTTCTGAGCTTATCCTTTTCTGGTGCGGACGCGGACGAGACGGGAGACTCTTAATTGAACTGGACAACGGGTTGCTTTGCTTGCAGCCACTCACTCGTAGTCAAGTAGTTACGTATTTATGTACGAATACCGACAAAAATTCTCATGTGCCGGTATGCACTAGTCGATCCAATGGCTTTCGAATAACAACTTATCATAATTAAACTCGAATACGGCAGTTAAGATACTGTGCGTACACGAAATTGCATGATTACATTTAAATTAAATTAATATTAAGGGTATGCGTATTGTCTTTTATATAACCCTGTATTTCATTAAATAGATATAAATAGAACTACTGAAATAAAAATCTTTCGATGATTGATTCGAACGCATGCAAAGTGTATACATCTTACTGGGGCATATTTTAGAAACCAATAAAACGACATGTACCGACGCGATTTCTTCTTTCGTTGTTTTTATAAAAACAAAAAACTATAAACAGCAATAAAATATGGATTTAGCACAATCCTTTTAGTTGTAAAACATGTACCTACACAATTAAGTTAGAGTACATTCCTATCGAGTTTATTTCTTTCACACCCTGATAAATCGCTAAACGTCGGAAGTGGTAAATGCGAAAGGAAGTGTTTGATAATTGGTTCCTATACTGCCGCACTTGTATGTCTAGTATAACAAATATCAGTGGCTAGAAGAATCGTAACAATTTATTGACATCTAATTTCTATAAAACTATATTTCTTTACTCTTGCGGACTACTTCATGCGCTACCGTCTATAACCTAATTCGTAACTTCGTTGCGGTTTTAATGATTCAATATCTAATTTTTTCTTACTTGCATATTTTTCGTATATCTGCCGGCACTGCGTTTAATTAGTCGGTACAGACATTTTACCAAGCGTTGGAATCGTTTCGTCCATACTATTATGCACTCAAAATCTAATCGTAATTGTTGCCGCTTTTGCTTACCAGTTTTATTGCTGTTTCCCTGAATTTCGAACCACATATCGTTAACGCTGGACTGGTTACAAGGTTTGATCTATTGATAAGGATCTATTAAATAAATCCTCCGTTTAAGTTCGATTTGTCCAAATTGTGGAAATTGCTGAGTATGCACATTCCTCCCCGATATCCCGAACCTCGCGCTAAATGATGGCGAGGCCTAGGTCTACAGGATTACCAGCATTAGAAATGGACGTCGGCGCAGATGCGTGCGTATTTATCTTTCAAGTGATTAGAAATGCTATTCCAAATGAGTAAATAAATACCAACTCACGAATTAACGAAAGGATTCGTCATCTGGTGGCGTTTGATGTACCCGTATGTTGGTAACACACGCGCAGGGGAGCGCATACATGGCGCCCTAAACATGCACATATGCGACATATGTAGCTACGTCCACAAATCCACAATTTTTTATTCACGTTAACCGCATCGGACGCGAGCATACATAGTTTCTTGTTTATATTTTTGAACGTGTATCTTTCCATATGCGCTGAACGCGTTGCAACGGTACGTTGACGGAGCTCGTACCAGCAATGTTAAATACAGTACTGCTCAAGCAGCTACGTAAATGTATGAAATGATCGTGGTTATTGGCTAACTGATAACAAAACTTTCTCCGCAAAGATATAATTTTCTCGCAAAATATTATTTAAAGTAAATTTCGCTCTGGAATGCTTAAGCTCCCTAGGCAAAATCCCAAAAAGCCCAAAATCATTTAAGCATAAGCAATGCACTGGACGAAAGTAAATTTTAGAACAGTAAGAAAAGCATACGTTGTAGTGCCACAGTATACATGATCGAGCGCTAACTATTGCACTTTGTATAGGTACATTGTATATCTACGTATTTAGATTTTTTTTGTGTAGTTTAAAGTTATTAAAGTTTTCTACAGTCTTCATTCGAAATGTTTGTTTGTCATTCGAAGCACATTAATGCAAAAATCTCCTATCAACATTACACACGTGTGGTCACAGTGACGTGTAAGGTGTTTTAGGTTATTGTAAAATAAGCAAAATTCAAACAGAACTAACCTTGTATAGAAATGTTCCACTTCATAAATGCAGATCCTTCTGAATAATTACTTTTGACTCTCTCTTTAATTCTGATTTAAATTCTTTAAACTAACACCCTTTTATTCGAGATTTACTCGTACACACGTTACGCTAACGACAGAACAATAGACTCAACGGCAAATATAAAATTAAGGCCATCGTTTGATGACTTTTGTTATTTAAAAATATATTACGAAACTATTTGTTTTTCATGTAGCACAAGCTGAAGTCGTTAGATAGATATCTGGGTAGCGCCGATGACATAACCTCTTAGACGTTACTTGTAACATTTCATTCAGGAAGGCAGTATTTTGAAGCATTGAAAACATTTATCATTAAACTGAGCTTCTATTTAAAAAATACCTGTTAAGATTGTCCATCCGAGTAAACAAGTGAGTGAGTCCGCGGTAGTAATAAGAAAGATGCTCACATTTTGTAATTAACAGTGCTTCAGCATTGTGCAACGTACGTAGTAAGTACGCATGCATTCCTCGCTTGCACCCCATGCGGGTATGTAGATGCGGAATCTGGCACCATCCGTCCTATATACTCATTCAACTTTACGCGGCTTACCATCTCCACGCGTATACGATAAGAGTGTACCGTTATATAAATATTTGCCGAAGTAAAAAGTTTAGTTGCCGAAGAATTGTACTTATATACGTAGGTCGTACCACTGGATACTTACACATTCCACGACTACTTTTCTGTTTACGCAACAGATGATACGTACGATATATGTATACATATACCATTTACGACGTATATATTATGCGGATGTATTTGTATCCGTATGTATTTTCTACGTGATGAGATGTAGTAGTAAGAACTGCTCCTCTATATAACCAACAGACCCTGCATTTTATCAATGGAATTTAGTGCGGTGGAGAAGCGAAGAAGGCGACGATCGTTAATACCCGGACAGAATTTTGGAAGCACCATCCTATCTGTATTTATATACGTATGTACCTACGTGAGGTTTAACGAACCTAAATACGAAGTGTACTTTTGCGAGTTTATGGCGTTGCTGTAATTGCCCTACAATAAAGCACGCGTACATGTTGTATATTGTATACAGTACGCATTGAACAGAGTTAGTTAATCAGAATCAGGTGCAAAACGTAACGTTGGAGTACCTACGACGAGAATGTACATTTTTACATGATATATAGGGCGAATTGAAGCTTCAATCCTACCCAAAAGGAACTGAACTCGTTAGCCACCTAAAAACTATTTCGTACAATTTGAAGTACTTAAATCCTTAGGTATTAATAGAGACAAAATTTCACGGCCCTTGTTAAATAAACTATCGTTCAAAATAATACACATCTATTCTACCTTGATACACATGTTGTTAATATTATTCATTCCGGGTATTGTTTTTACCCTCCACAGAGAATTATCTACATATTATTGGCATTCTAGCAGAAGCGTCACTGCGCTGAGTTAACCGAAATAAACGTGCCCGTTATTTAGAACAAGAAGCAATAAGAGAATTTACGAAAACGCACACATAATATAGTAAACAACTTACCGAATATGCTTAGGTGGCTAAAAAGAAATCTGAAAGAGAGGTCTTCAACACCTATATCATCGCGTACGTTTCTACAGTGGTCTCTATTGAGACCCGTCCGTTGCGGTATATATATATATCTGTTTTTATAAACAGAAAAAGATTATTAGGGATGTAATATTAATAAAAGATGGCGTAATCTAAAAAAAAATTGAAAATTTTACGTAATATGGTATTATTAATTTTTCTCTGACCGGTCATGTAATATATGTAGCATTGTTTGTACGTGGTCAACTATTTCACACGAATCCTGCAAGGACAACGAAGTGTTTTCCATTTTTTTTTTTATTGCGTCGACTATTAGAACGTATTAGTATCGGTATTATTGGGCAGAGGCAACAGAAACCTGTGGTCACTGCGACCTTAATAGATCTATTGTAACAAAATGCCCTAATATGTGTTAGAGAAGTTGAAGGCTTTTTATATTGCTGTGAGGTCTTTGTTCCTCAGTTCAGTAGATGTCAGGAATACGTTTATTGAAATGTTGATGTCGAGTGCAGCTGATGGCAATACAATTACAGAAAATATGTTCTGCTGTCTCCTCAACTTTTCCTAGATTGAGTAGGTGACTTTTAGAGCAGAAATCCCGCCAGTAGTCTAAGGTCCCTGTTACTGAACGACAGCAATATTTTTGCTGCCTTAGACAGGCCTAATATGAATGCTTTCGCCTGCATTTGTCTTGGAACATTGTCCCAGTACGAGGTATTTTAATCGTCTTCCAGTACTTTTATTACTTGTCTTATGTGGCTCTTTTGTAGGTCACAGAATGGCTCAGGACCAATGAAGGGCATGTTGGCTGCTTCCCTAGTCAGCTTGTTTGCGTTTTCATTACCTGCGCACCCTCGATGGCTTGGGACTCATCACAGTGTAACGTAGTTCTTATGTCCCGGTTTGCTTAAATTGTGTATACATTTGCGAATCAGCCCAGATTCGTATGAGTAGGCGTTGGTAGCCTTTAGAACTATCTGACTGTCACTGAATGTAGTCATGGTTATGCCTCGTGTGTCTGTCTCGAGGTTCTTTCAGACGCACAAGTTCAAAGCAGACATCTCTGCTTGAGATATGTTGGTGTGGAGTCTCGTGGTAGTTAGACCCACTAATGGCTATACTTGTTCCAACACCTTCTACTCTTGAACCGTCCGTGTACTTACTGGAACGTAATTGTCGTTAATGGTTTTTAATTTGGAACACGAGGAACTTTGGAATTGCATTTGACATCTTTTGAAGATGTGTAAAGCGATAGAAGCAATAGAATAGAAGGTGTAAAGAGTGAAGCAAACATGTTGTGTGCAGCAAATTCGATGAACAGCCGTGAATAATTAACCTGCACGGAGTACAACTACGATAGCATCGATAATCGTCATTAATGCCAGTTCTTAAAATCGATCTTTGAAACCGGTTAATCGGTTTCTAATATTTGGCAGTCTCCGTAGCTATGGTAGCTGCTTCTAATTCGCCAAAACCTGTGCAATGCGTTCTCAATATGGTTCCTACAATTAGTCAACTGTACGCAACTGAATTTAAAATTTGAATTTCATTAATTCATAATTTCCCTATATTATGAAATTTCGATTTTTCTTAAAAAAAAATAAGACGTTAGAAAAACTATTTGCAGAGAATAACAGAAAAAAAAAACACATTAGACACTAAAATAATCGTTATTAAAAAACTCGTGGTTTCGTCCGATCCGAACTATTAGGACTGTGTTGGCATTGTACTTATTCTAACAATCTATTTTTATTCATACATTTTAAGAAAAACATGTACCCATATTGTGTCACTGAATTTAGGAGATGCTGTACCTCCACCTCTTTATTCCACACGATTGATCGTTCACGTCTTTTATTCTCGGGTTTTCGTTCGTTATTTCGTGGGTTTTATACGCGACGTGGCGACGAAAGTTTGAAATTGACAAGCCATGTAACGGGTTTTTTCATCTTAATTCAAGGTACGAAGCGTATGTATACGTATTGTATATGTAGTCTGGCATTTCTCTTGGAACAGATAAATACCAATATAAACGAAGATCGCTACATGACAATTTCCAAAGAATTTATATTATGTAATTTCGTAGGTATACATATGTAGATATGTACCCGTAGAGCGCACATATTGATGTACTTGCAGTATACGCATGCACGATTTGTGCAATACGTATCTATTCGTACATCGGCCAAGGTTAACAATTCCAATCGTTGGGATTCTCCATTTATATAACCAGTAACTGTGGACAGGATAAACATATGACGGACCTTCGTTTTGTGCGGCACATAAACTACCCATGTATCTCTATAGTTATATCGAATGAAAAACACTTTCTAACTTACCAATTAAAGAGTCGTCTTTATACCTGCATAATTATACACTTGACGTCCATAAAGCGTCAGGAACGATCACAAAATAAATGGGAAGAAATGTGCTTAGAAAATGGGAAATTCGTAAGCTTAATGCTTAAAAAAATGGTGAGATATGAGAAATCATTTTTACATTTAAGTAAAGGTCAATTCATATATTATATAATGACAAGATTAAGGAAGTTACAACAAGCACGCATTCAGTCAACCAAATCCTATTTTCAAATGGCGATCTTACGAACTTCAACAGTGTAGTTTTGAAGAATTTTCTTATTGCTTTCCATTTTTTTTTCTCTCATCACGTATGTATAATATTTCGTTTGATATTTTGTAATATGCTTCATTGTTTATCTTTTTATATGGTCTATGTTTCTTCACGTTTCTTGCACAATATGTGATTTATCTAATATGGTAACTTCCTTACCATATTAGAGGGACTGTGACAAGGAGCAAGCAAAGCCAAGTAGCTACTGGGTACCAGCTACTGGGTCTTCCAACTCCTAAATAAGAGGTATTACTTGGGTTCCCGATACAAATATATGTGTGCATAACGTGACAAATACGAATAAAAGATATATTTTGTCATTACCTAAATATTACAAAGAACATAGCAAATGAATTAAATAAAAGGTATATCTTGTACATTTTTAAATATTCAAATAATAGTATGCAATGACATACGAACAAATAATACGAAATCATAAATGTGAAAACTAAGAACCATCGGAGATAATATAATACCAACTTAACCATACCTATACTCTACAGTAAGTAGAATTTGCACAACTTTACATTAGAAAACATGTAACCATTAGCAATGAGTAAATGCAGTTTAGTAAAGAGTAAGATCCACAGCAATGTAATAATTCGCAGCAGTTGACTTCAAATACTCAAATTCGGGTTTTCTCGGGGTCTAAATCGTTGTTCAGCTTTTCCCATTTATAGACGACAGAAAGTGACAAATAAGTATTCTTTACGGGAGTCTCTCATGAAGAACTGTTATATTGATATAACAAGAATTTCGACATTTGAAAACGTGCGAGTTATGGTATATAAACGTAATGATAGATGTAACAGATCCGTGTAATACCGTGCAATACAGCAATTTGGACCAGACTCTGCTTTAAATTAAACATTATTTATCGGATTATTATTTGCTTCTTTTTTGAAATGGGGGCGAGCGAAATCCACCGCACATCGGATACGCCTCTGACGATCGAACCAGAAATATCATGGTTGGTCGGGTGAACAAATAATTATATACATGTGGGGTTACGTTTGACGGCCTAAGACGCGGGTGGCCGGCCGTCTTGTGAGGCCGGGCGGATGAAGACTTCGGGAAGAATACCAGCACTGTACCACACCACAGCATCACCCAATAGTAAGTTGAGTGTGTATGTATGTGCATGCACGACGTATAGTTTTATATGAGGGGAAGCGACCTCCCGAACACCGCACCACTTAATATTGTAAGGTGTGTAAGAAGCAATAAAACGCTCTCGTTGTTTTGGTTTCGCATTTTACGGGTATAAAAGGTATGCATACGTACATATTAGTACATACATATATATAAAAACGTACCGGTACACATATATGTATCTACAGGTGTTTTAAATTCGCTGGACATAGGAAATCTAGTTTAGACAATAATAGACATTTCAATTAATCCCAAAATTTACTGTGCGATTTCCCTACATTTTGCGATGATTACGTGCAATATGTGAGAGAACTTGCAAGAACTAGCAAGAAACATTTTTTTTTGAGGATAATGGCATTTTTTCACCTTTTAAACGCTAATTTGCAAATGCAAATTGAAAGCTTCTTAACAGAATTCTTTGGTTGTTGTATCCTAACCGAAATCGCCAATCACTATTGAACCGTAGCGAAAATCATGAATCTTTCACGTACATACAAGCATACGTACGCACAAGTGAGATGGTAGTATATAGCGTACTAGATATACGTTCCTATATTATTAGGCACCAATAAAGTAATTTAAATAAAACAGAAAATGATTGAGTAATGCGTAGGTAAAAGATTTTCTCTCCTCTCTACCTCTAGAGTGGCTTACATGTTCAGATACCGCATTAATTGTTGCCTACCACCTTTTCTTCTATCGAAGGAGCCACATGTGACTATGGGTGAAACGTCGAGTTTTCGTTTGACCATGACACGGTTGGAGTTTAGTTTCAACTGACTCTGGTCGTAAAAGCCTACCTTATTATTTAGATACATGCGAAATGTGTTGATATTCTCTGTTTCATTTTCTGCTTATTTTGATTCTAGAATAGGTATTTTTCGATATCAAAAATTGTTTATGTTTAAGCACGGAAATTTGTTCCAAACATCGCAAACGTCAGAAATAACTACGACATAACTCAAAGATTTTCGTAATTTTCTCTGAATGTTTGCATGAATTAATTTTTGTTCGGCATAAGCGTATAATGTACTTAATGTATATACGTCAAGAACATTAACTTCCCAACGGTTTATTTTTATTAAAATAAACGAAAACAATTCGCTAATTCTGCTTGTGCATTCGTTGAATTTACCTAAGAACCTGTACAAGTGCAGATAAAGTAACAAAATCGATTTAATTGAGTCAACGTACAGTGGAGAACGGTAGAGTAGTCGCTATAGGACATTGCGCGATTCAGGAAGTCAGTCGCAACCGCACATACAAAAATATGTCTAGACATCACGTACCGAGCCTCCGATATGAGTATGTGATGGGTAAAGTGTTCGAAATGCTGGCCGCGCAAGAGCATGTATATTTCTGGTAATTCGATATTATGTCAGCCTCTGCTCGATGAATACGTGTACCTCCTCCTTCTACATGTATCTGCGCTTCATCAGTTTTGTACATTGGAACACGGTAAAATTCGCAAATAATTCAGTACAATACGACGAACATTCTGTAGTTCACTTGTTACCTGAACACGAATGTATGAAGAAATGTTCAGAAATACATAACCAAAGAAATGGTACTAATGCGAATGTTTACTTTAACTTACAGGTGTTAGATTGTCTGTAGTATGTTGCTGGATTGTGAATTGGCACTAAGTAATTCTGGTTTATAAATTCTATTACTTTCCGTTACTTCTTGGTATTAATCCATCTGATGAAGCCACAGTATAGTGAACCAATATCACAGTTAAAAGTATATAATAAATTATTATCAAACTTCTAACTCGGTGCACCTTATTTATTATTACATTACGAACCAACATCTCATGTCCGAAATATAGTAATTCTCCATTCCCGCATTATCCAGCCTGTTAATGGGTGGGTGGATCTTATGGGATACGTATACGAAACGCTACGTGTATGCACGTACGTATATGCAATATGTACTACATGTTTCAAAGTTACGTCCACTGTAGGGTGTTACAAAACAAGGATGAATCAATGCTCACTTTGATATTTAAGATATTTATTTAAAAAAAAACGCATAAAAATCAAATTTAGAGAATCGAAATGCTATAACCGAAGAAATATAAAGGCAGACCTTGGATAACACATAAGTATTTAAGTATTTAACGTTTATTATATTTAAGTTTAAAATGAATTAAAGTTATCAGTTATAAGTAAAGAGTCCAAACGATGTGCCCGAGCATTGGCGAGTTTACCAGAATAACAGTGCGCTTATTTAAAAATAAATATATTGAATCACTTTACAAAACGTTAAGAAAAAACATAAATAACTTACCTAACATGTTTACATTGTTGCAGAAATATCCGGATGTGCGCGATGGTCGGGCACATCGTTTGGACACATTAGTTATAAGACCCCATATTTGTCTTATAACTGAGATTTGTGGGAAAAAGAATTAGTAAATCGGTAGCGCCAAGTACTGGGATGCTTGGCACCGCTCCATCCATTGAATCCGTTCTGAAGGCGCGATATCGATACTATGTAATAAAACATCGCGGTTTTTGTCATTGGCAAAATTTATTAAATAACCAACTGTCTAACGGAGACGGCATGCATATATGATATCGATTAGCTTTGTACATATGTACTTATGTTTGTCGTCCGCACCGATACGTTCATACATACTAATACAATACCATCATTGGTATGTATATCTTGCCGTTTGTTAAACCCAATGTTGCATACATTAACGATTGTTCAAATGAACGATCGGTGATGGGTAGGCAATAAGTTTGGCACGTGTCAATCGAATGCTACAATGATTTCGAAATTATTGATTGCTTGACGGTTGTTTCCTAAAATGTTAGTGTTTCAATTAGATGAAATATAAGCAAATAGATAAATTATCCTAAGGGTGCAAAGTAAGAAATAACTACAAGCCAGAACATTGTTTCTAAACGGCTGATACACAAAACCGGAAAACGATCGATTTTAATTAGCGGTTAAGACACTCATCCACTGTAAGTTAACATAAGTATCCGTTCATAATTATCTAAAAAAAATTATTAGCATTTTCTGCGATGACAATTCTCTGAAACCGTGCAGGAAATTACACATTGTCGGTTCTACGTTGAGAACGATATCTTCAAGAATGTGCTTATACGATGAATGTACACGATATGTATTGTGTACACTTACACATATGCGTATCAAACAATGCGGGTAGGTAAGTGCATAGAAGTGTTCATATTTCTTCATTTGAGGATTGAATTAATACGTATACATCGGGGAACTTAAATCCCAAGACGCTAATATATCAATATTTACTTCCACCTGTTATACGATCGGAGGGATGTTGTGTGACGGGGCTGGAATGACTTTTTCCGAGAAGAATGCGAACGCAGGGCGTGACGACCTAAAGGAAAAGGTCTTTTGATTTGCCGATACTCGTTCAAGGTCGGGTCGCGCATAGTTACGGACTGGGAGGTAAGCGAACACACTGGGAAAGGCAACTAGGCAACTCGGGGCGCACTATATAAACTTTTCGTAAAAACTACTATTCAAATTTCCGTGACAACCAGTTACGGTCTAACGCCAACACAAATTCATGAAGATATGGGTAGCGGAATTGGAAACAACACTCGCGCATGTTAGGTTTAGTGAATGATACAATTTTTTAGAACTCGTAAACATACAAAAGGAATTGAATTCGGAGTTGTTAAAAGCAATCCAAAAGATGATTTAACATATCAAATGCGAATTTAAACTTTTAAACGAGGAATGGTAACGGTGAAAATGATCGATACAATTTTCTGGTATTCCAGGTGTAGAGAATCATGGGTCATTGCGTCAAAGTGAATAAAAATGAAGAGGAATAAAAAAGAAGTTAATAAAAATGGAGAATATTGAAGAATTCCATATTCTCCATTCCATATAAAACCCTTATTTCTTTTAACATATTCCATATTCCAGGAATTCTTCAATATTCTCCAACTCATGTAAAACCCTTATTTCTTTAAACATAATTTATGGTGTTTATTTTCAATTCATGAGTCATGAATTGAAATTCGCTAAGTATGTGTCATGAATCATTCTCTTTTTAATATCTAAATTTACTTTGGGTTATACAAGCATAAGCACATATTCGTAAATTACGACTAATATCATTTCAATAATGGTATCTGATTGTATAATCTTAGTTTGCTACAAGATATAAATACAATAATCAGAATAACTAAATAAATAGACGAATAGCTTCGTAAATACTTGTAAATAATTTCTAGACCTAAACAATACAAATCTTTCCCCATCGGGAAGATGTACCTTGTTATGTCCTAATTACACAATTGTTTAGAGTTATAATTTCTGCTGCGTGCTTTTATCTCGACTCAATAAATTGTAAAACATCGGAATAGGGATCGATAAGAAATGTAGAACGCGTAAACATCTTTCCAAACTTGCTTTAGAAAGGAACGGTTACGCTTACATTGCGAATTGCACACAATGGTTGCGCTAAGGTTGGCAAATAATTCTAATAAAAATAAGATTTAGCCGGCAGTGGTACCAGCTATCTCTTCACTAGAATCGCATGCACAGAAATTAACGATTATCATTTTAAAATTCGGATACCGACCGATTTCATTTAATTTATTGATCATTTATTAGACGATACGATCCAACGGCAAAACTAGAATTCTTTGATAAATAAATAAAAAATACGCTTTTCAAAAATACCTCACATGCAATATTTACCCAACTTACCAAAGCAATTTAAAATGTTTGTTGACACGGTAACATCTCAACACTGCATCAAGACATTTAGCAACAAACTGAAGGAGATCACTATAAGCATTTGCTACAATTGTTTGCTAAGTCCTTCTTTCACTTTTATTGGTAGATACATTTTTTACGCTGCTAACTCTATCGATTGATACTACCACATTGCATTAAACAGTTTATTTGCATCATTATTGGAAAATAATTTCAAATTTTGATGTTAGATTTAACTGGCAATGCAATTGACTATAACACGAAAAATAATTCAAGAAAAAAGCGGCCCTTTAGATTATGTTTCTTGCTTTAGATTATGATTATAAACGCTTTAAAGATGAAAGTTAGAGGCCAGATTTAAATTACGAATTGTAGTATATTGTTTGCTGTTTTGAGAAATTGCGAATTGAACTGAGTCAGAATCTGTTTTTCCAACGTGCACACGTAATTCTAAGAATATTCCATTTGTACAGGAAATAATGCGCGAATTCCTCAGTTACGTCGTTCTGTTGCCGCACTAATCGCGAAAAAATGGCCTCAGGCGCCTGGCGAAATTAAACATGGATGGCGGGACCATTTCTAAGAGACCAATGATGGAGTAATTGTCGCATTCCACTCTGCTGTAGGTCGGCAACAACCGTTAAATATAGAGCCGAGTCTATTCGTACCTATAAATACGTATGTATGTATGTATGTATGCGTGTTGTATGCAAGTGAATAAACAAATTGCAAACGTCGGTGCAATTTATATCGCGTTATTGTTAATACGATTTCTATCACACGGTAATAATAATATTTTTTTATTTCCAATCGCAACCTTCCTAAATCACCGGACAGAATTGTAAAGGCTAGTCTGTTTGTATATGAATATGTACATATAGTTACGTATGAAATGCATAGAAAAAAATACATGTTCAAATCTCAACTGACTTTATATATTTAAAATATATCTTTAGGAACTTTAGTAGTAATGCTTTAAATGTTCACCGAACTCCAAAATAACTCAATCCAAGTAGACATTTATTTGTTTCAAATCTGTGTATTTAATAATAAGGAAGGCTGGAACTAGAAGGAATTCGTTGCGTTATAGTGGGTCCCAAGCCGAGGTAAGTGAAAAGATTGACAAGTAATCTAAGAGGCAGGAAATATGAATGCACACCAAGATGAAAGCACAAACAAATACAACTTTACCAAGGGCATAAACTTCGATAGAGATGAACTCAGAATACTGAAAGGCTACACAGTCGTAAAATATAACTTATATAAATTAGGAAGTGCTGGTGATCAGTTCTGTCGTCTCTTCCAAGAAGATGAAACTATCACGATCACTTACAAGCTATAAGAATCTTGCACATATTGTACATGAATATACGCGTAGGTGCTTATAAAGGTTTACACAGCATTTGACCGTAAAGAAAATTACGATCAGCGTCCTAACGGACGGATGGACTCGCTCCTCTTAAAATTCCCCGCCGACTCCTTCACGGAATCCCATTTTATCGTTAAGCATAGAGGCACGTATCATTATCATCCTTCAGTCAACAAGTCATCACTATATTATGTGGTACGTGCGTACATGCCTGTATAAATCTATATATATATATATATATATATATATATATATATATATACTCGGTATGTATACTGGGACGTATTTATTTACGGTTTGCCGGTTTACCTACATACACGTGTACATACTGCTTTCCAGTTTCCCGCGATTCGATCGACCTTCACCCTTCGTCGGTAAAGCCAATCTAGTCCGGATTAGTAAAGGGAGCGAATAAAGAAGAAGCGACTACAACTCAAGTTTCCTCAAGCCGTGGTTGAAAGTAGGTACTTTTTCGAAAATTTACGTGTGCATCTCGAATACAGATATGCATATGTACATATATGTGCGCTATTTGCTTTAAAAATTTCAACGGCGATGTGAGAACGGCGGTATTAATGGTATTAATGCACATATCTCACTTTAGAAAGTTGAATATCTTCGGCAGCCAATGGTTTGGTTACTTCATCAACTAAATATTTGAAAAGCGGGAAAGCCGCGCATTTTTAAAGTTGTAAAAAAAGTAAAAAAAAGAACATATATTTTGAAAAGGAGAATCCAAAATATTAACACACAGGCTGTTTTATTTAAAAGACCAAACTTGCATCGTGTGTTATACGTGTAATATTATGTTGTACAGAACATATCTTGGAATGATTTTTATTTGAAAATATTTCCTCTCAATCGCCCAGAGAATCCGCACAC
The DNA here is from genome assembly GCA_020654165.1 of Oryctes rhinoceros. Classification (NCBI taxonomy): domain Eukaryota; kingdom Metazoa; phylum Arthropoda; class Insecta; order Coleoptera; family Scarabaeidae; genus Oryctes; species Oryctes rhinoceros. The sequence continues at coordinate 45,322 of JAIOKQ010000231.1, forward strand.
TGTGTAGATGTATACACGCTGTATAATAATTAGCAAAAGAAACAATTTTAAGTTTCCAATTACTTGCGCAACAGAAATAATTATTATGCATACGGTATTACAATAGCTGATTATTCTATCCAAATCTATTTAGTAGCAAAAAGCACTCTACTGCGCAGCTCTCAGGTTTAGAGACATTGCAAAGTATCTAGACTATTTCCAGTATACGTACAGTCCAATTACGGAAACCGTTATAGCCTAATACGATCGTCAGTAGTCGAGAAGGCTGTCTTGTCGGGTTCTTTTAGGAAACAGCTTTCGAGAAACGATTCCGAGTATCCGTACTTATTTACGTACTGTACATACATAATGTTGTTTGGACGACGAACTGACAATCGAGTGGTAGTATACGCTCTGCGTTTCGTACAATACGATAAGAAGCTGTTCAATTATGCATTACGAAGAAAAAGGATCCTATCACTGGAAAGGTATCCTTCCGAAATCTAGAACCGAATCCGAAATAAGAACTTCGAACTTCGCGTTCGTGAAGGTGTAAGCATTTTTGGTCGAACGTTGGCGCGCAACGTTCTCGCATCCTAATCTTTGGGCGAACTGTCTACTTTGTCGTGCACTGACCTTCAACGGACATTTTCTGAAAATTGGCTCACTTCTGTATGTCGACCGTGCCGTTACATATTGGCTGCACCGACCGAATTGAAAATGTCGAAGAATTCAAGTTTGCAAAAAATATGTTTTGTGTGGAAAATTCAATATGTAGGGTGCGATTTCACCCCAATTGGTCTGAGAAAGGTTAACACCATACGATTTTATTATTTTGCTTTTCATTGGCTCAGATCAATCACCGCTCCACGGCATGACCAATCGCATGACAGCCTGATCGGCTGCGCGATATAGATTAGTAACTGATCAGTAACAAATTGTTAGATTGATTGTGAAAAGTGTTCTTGGTAATTGTCTTATTTGCGGTGGTAGTGAAGGTAGATCAGTACAGTCTTCAACGAAGGTGTTAAAACAAAAACGCGTAGTTTCGTTGCGGACGGTACGGCTCAAGTGAATATGATCACCATAAATTCAAATACATACCCTCCTGTACGTAAGGGTGACGATCCTACTTATTAATCCACTATTGCATCTAATTTAGTATATTTCGTTAATCTTCATGAAATCCGTCATCCTCAAAGCCCGGTTTTACCCTTTCTTAGTCGGAACGGAAGCCGGTAGTCCTATAAACTATACTAAACTCTGCAAACTCGAGCTTTATTAAATTGTGGGGGTAATTTTCTTTGTTGCTTAATGTTATCTCGCTTTTTCCCAGTAGTGGATGAATTAGTAAAAAGAGTACAACTAATAATTCAAGTCAAAAACAATAGTAATAACAATGTTGAGAAATCTATTTCATCAATACACGTTATCGAAATTGAACATAAACGTGATATCGGTAACCATTAGCATCAACGTATCAATATTAACCAATACGCAGACCTAGATGGACAATCATCGTGATATGCGAATATCGAAAGTATTGGATTGGATTGGTGGTCAACGGAATTAAACAGATATATAAGAGGTCATACAACAATACAAAAATAATTAAAGAATAAGCAGTAGATTAAAATGTTACATCCCCTATTAAGAAACCCCATCAAAACTATGGAACCTACTTTTTTACGGAACTAACAAATTTACACGTAAAGAAAATCTCGAACGTTTTCGAACGTACTTCTAACTATATACATATCAATCTCGATATATTTAGGTACATATGTACGTAAACATATTTCATACGTGTACGTATATGCATGTTCATACATACATACGATGTCTGTAAGAAGCGAAAGATAAACAGATCATACATTCATCCGTCCGTACACAAACAAGTTAAAATATATTTATCAATGAGAGAGCTTAGTTGCGCTTCAATCTGTTAAACAGCTGACTGTCATATAGTCTGCAAGAGACTACGGGTGGGGAGAGGTTTCCCACGACTAGTCAAGGTCGAAGACTTGTAGAATGTGAAGGGACAGGGTTCTTAAACTCTTGTGTGTAGCTAGAGCCGCTCTCGCCGTTCGCGAGCGAGCAGGATCTCCCTCCCGCCCCTCTTTCTTTCTTCTCTCGGATTCAGAACAGGCCGTCGGTGCGCAGACGTAACCGTCACTGTTCTATCGCAAACTCGGTGCCCTGCGTTCTTGCTGCTTGCCGGCTAAACGATTACTGATTTCGGCCCCAACAATCGCATTGCTTTACGATAACGACACCGGGGGACGTACAGGCGATTCACGGAACTCGCCAGTTATGAGTTTACGAATACGTATTAATTATTTTAGTCTTTCTGAATATTTGGAGCCGTGCACAGTTGCCTGTGATCTACTTAGGTAACAGTCAAATACATAAGGATATATATGATGAACAAAATAATGCCTTTGTTGCGATAAAATAAACAATTCTATTACAGGTATCACAACGTCTCTTAATAGGGCGCTTGAGACAGACGCTTCAGTTCACACAGAGCTCCGTGAAATTATCGATAGGATTAGCGTAATACATAATAGATGTTAAGTAACACAGGCTATTATCATGTACAGTGACATTTTTAATTTTTTGTCTCCCGCTGAGACGATGTATCTGTACTTTCTACCACCGGTAGCTGTGCGCTTGGATTATTGTAGGATTCGTAGGTAGATTTTAATACTCCCCTTTTAGCTTATGATGGGTATTCCCAATAAACTCGGTTCTGTGCTTTTATTTGCTGAACCTAGATACTTGGCCCTGCCACACGGAAAATACTAGCGACATTTAGTCGTTGCAAGGGCGAAACACCCGACCACTATAGAGATATGCTTGGAAATATTTTATATCACATTGCTAGCCCGTTTGCATCTTACCACAAACTCCAATTCATAGCCATCAGTATAAGATCCAAGAGTTAAGTGCTTAAAGTACGGCAGTGATGTTTAAATATCATATACTGTACTCTAACGATCAATATAATTAATAAAGGACGGCGCAAAAGATACACATTAACTGATGTTAGTACGTGCTCTACTGTGAATGATCGCAAATCGTAAATTACTGCCTTAGTTTTCCTGATTCTATGGTCTGAACGTAGCTTAAATATTCGACTTCGAAAATCACCAAAAATTCAATTCATTTATCGTTGTTAGTTACCTTACGAACCTATTTGTATAAATATGTATACGTATTAGTCTACGTAAGAGATTAATAACCAATAAATATGTATGCGCACAATACGACTACTACGACACACATACATATAATAACATCGCATCTCGTATGAATAGACCAAGATACATATTTTTAATCTGCAGTTCTCCAATTAAACTTATTATAAGATGTTAACCTCAAACGGTTTTGTTCTGTTTATTTTGTGTCGAATTTAAGTAAATACAATGAATTTTGACTATTTAGGGAGATCGCGGATCAAAAAGAACGTATATATATACATCTTAATATTTGTTAAGCGATACGAAAACGAAACGCTATTTTACGTTAGACGCGAGTTCATTCCGACCATTACGACACAAGCCACAGAATAGTCCTTCTCTTAGTAAATATCTATTCCTTTTGGCATCACCGGTTGTTAGTGATTAGTATAATTCATTTCAAAAGAAAATAGTTCTCGCTTTCTTCTTTGAAAAACATTAATGTTAACTCAGTATTGATAGCAAGGTCTGTGGCGTAATATGGTAAACAACACATAAGTATCGGCACCTCGGTTGAGGATGAGGATCATTCGCTAACTCGAAACGGCCGTCCCGAACTAATTATATATTACTATATAATAAATAAACTTGTGTGGTGCGGAGGTGCCGAGACTTATGTGTTGTCCACCAATGTTAACTCTTATCTTACATTTTTTGATTTAGATAAGTTAATGAACCGTAAATAAAAATTCATCACTCAGTCTAGATGGCGTCTCTGACGAGACACTGCATGGTTTACATATCAATACTAAGGAACATCTTATAGAAAAACCCCGTATTAGGACGAAGTCATAAATAATGCCTTCTATCTCAATGTCTATTAACTTCCCATTTGACGATTAAGAGGAAAGTGGCACGATTTGTAGTGTGCATTTCACGATCTTCAAACCAACACCAGAATATATATTCAACTAAAAACTAGAAATCGTTATTATATTCTCTAACATCTTTAACTGTTAACAAAATTAAATTTGTTTAGTTGAGTTTGAGTTTGAGTAGTTGTGGCAGTTTCCGAGATAACGGTAGCATATTAACCTACTAAATATAGAACGTACCACCTACTGTATATCAATATTTTAATACTATGCTACCTGTGTTTATGTTTTGCCTATACTATGTCATCATAAAAACGCGCAAGGGTAGGATTCTTTCAGCGACTAGTTTGACACGAATATTATATAGGCATGATATCTATTTTGGAGCTGAGAAAATTCCCACGGCATTTAAATCATCGTGGTATATACTCGACGTAATGCATCACATACGTTCCGATATATATATAAATGTTTGGATGTTGGTCAGAGGAAGACGATATTAAAATCGTTGATTAGTCCGGTCATGTACTCTTCCTAGTAAGGCCGCGAACTAATAAGGCACTGCGATGCTAAGAATTTGTTTTATCAAAACCCATGGTACTATTCGTGATTGATCTCGTTATCCTTGGAACGATTTTCATTTTTATCCTGTTTAATACGTAGCGATAATTGCCCGATGCCAAAGGTATATTTACACTTGTCCAAATCGCTGATCAACGCTGAGTGTGAGAATATTGTGTTATCTTCCGTAATTTTATCGATATCGCCTTGACAAGAAATTAAGGTTACCTTTACGGGGACGTTTCTGAGCTATCTTTTTCTCCGACACACATTTGAACGAATGGAAGAAACACGCTATCAACCGGGGGCCCATTTCTATTTTTGGTGTCAGCGAAAGTGTTACCAATTTTGTTATTGTTAATAGAAATTCACGTTTAAGATTTATTTGCTAAAATGACTTGTTGCTATTTTTAACCGTTTTCTTTTTTAATCTTCATACACGATCGAATGCAAGTGTTTAACTTTGAAAATTTAAATTTTGCTATTGACTGAAGATTAGAAAGATTAGAAAACAGATGAATTTTTCATGAACATTATACAGTGTATCCGACAAACACGTTTAATCTTTCAAATGGAAAAAGTGATGTCGTTCAACATCACACATGTCACGTGCGTTTAGCTTAAAAGTATTATGTTATAAGCTGCAAACAATAAAGATTTCTATGTTTTTACGCCCACTAGTTAACTAGCTGCCGTTGCTAACATAATCGCAATAATTGTAAACCTGCCAATTCTCAGGTTTCAACAGAAGAATGCGTAAGGAAAAAAAATCCAACATTTTCGAAAATTTGTATCTCGTAAGACGAAGATAAATGGAGATACATAAATACTAGCAAAAATAACGATCGCATGTTTTATAATCGTATATCGATTGGTTCGATGTAAGCTAATATATTCAAAACTGTAAGAGGTATTCTAAAAAGTTCATGCGGCTACACCTGTTGTCGATCGCAAATCTTTCGCTCTAGTAATAGTACTGTGCCAAAGTGTATACCTTCATGTGTAGGAATAATGATCGATGTTGAGGCAATAAGTCCGCTTGCCTATACAACGTAGAAGAGAGAAGGCGGGCATCGGCATCGTCAGCGACATGCATCGGCATCAAACATTCTATGGGTGAGCCGAAGGCGGATCGGGAACGTCGACTTTAAGAAGGCTATCTTGCAGGTAATAAGGTGAGGAGAAAACACTTTGGCGGTACGCCTTTGGCATGTTATCTTGTACCACAGCTTCGATAGAGGCGAAACGTCGACTCGCTCGTCTTGTCCAATATCATTATGTATCCACAATACGTAGATATGTATAGGAATTAATCTTAATGTCCAATCGGACATCAAAAATCGTTAGATTTGTATTGAAGTTATACTTGTACAATGGGAGATGCTTATACCATGAAAGTTCTTACAATTTACAATTACAATTTCTTTATTCACCTCACGATGGTATAAGGCATTGGGTAAACTCATCGGGAACTGCATCGATCCATATATGAGAGAGTATACGTTGGAGAATTCTGAACTAATCTATTGACCTAATATAATTTTAACAATTTAACAATTTCGATTATACTGGAAACAACTGCCAAAACTGTTATTATTACTATAGAAACATCCTATATATTACATTTTCAAATTGCAAATGCAATTTCAAGATTCGTTTGATGAATATTTGCATCTTTTGGCAATTTTTGACAGATGAACGAGTCCATGTGAACTTCTGTAACTTTAATTACTTAAAAAAGCTTGAGGGATATTCTGACGATTTAGAAAATTATTTATCGTCCGTTTGAACAAGATATCTTCGCCAGACATCAAAGCAGTGATTCGTAACTGCCAACATGTAAACTAGTGATTAAAATACTTGAAGGCCACCAGTCTAGCTACAGACATACGTGTGATTTTGATGAACTTGTGTGATTAAATCAACCAGAATAGGGACAGAATTATTTTATCGAATTATTTTTTTAGATGTACAGTCGCATGGTATGGTGACTATTACATAACGCCAACGAGTATTAGGAACACGAACGTAATACATACGCATATATGTATGAACTCACATATATTGCATCGCGCCGGCTCTGCAATAAAGTTAGGGAGGGACTCCAAGAGCGGTAGAAGAAAAGAAAAGAGATGCCAGAAAAAGAGAAGAGATGCTCTGATGATATGACTCTCGGTCGCTCAGAAGAGTTTGACATTGTGCCTTGTCGCTTTTTGTGTCGGATATCTCTCTCTCTCTCTTCCTTCTTTCAGTTGTTATGAATGAATGACTTCCAGGAATAGTACAGCACATTCAAAATAACTTACTAAACACTTATTTCGGTTAGGTATATACACATACAAATTTTCCATCCTTCGTATTCGTACTCGGTTCTTCTTTCCGCAGGCACATATAGACACGTAGGTTTGTACTTATACATGTGTATACACATATGCACGCGTACATATTTAGAGGCTCGATCAATTGGAGATTGTTGTCGAATCGTCTTTGATTAGGGCAGCGCGTACACAAATACCTTTCCTACCTAAATCTTTCTTTGAGACAAAACCTAAATAAAATACCACGCCTATTTATAGGCGAATACAAAAAGAATTTTTCCGAATTTGTTTACGTTCGAAAATCGAAAACTCTTGAATTCTCTTCGAAGAATAGGCAGGCAATGAAACAAAAAGATGTATATTGGTTGTGTAATTTTTGGCACTAGAATATTTGATCCTCTATCGCTAGTGTTAGCTATTAGCTGCTTTGTCCTGCGATTTTAACATTTACATTTTAATTGTAGTAAACAACATTGTATGTTCTCGAATTATTAATTACATCGCATGTACTACTAATGATTTATGTATCGGATAATAATCACAATACAAAAATGGAACAGATTTAACGAAAGTTAAAAGAACATCTATATATGCAATCAAGGGAATCGTAAACTAAAATATGAAGAGATATAAACCATCAGATGTAACATTATAGCTAACAAACTTCAAAAGTACGTCATAATTGTGTTTGTCTGTTCTTCTTACAGATTATGTTCTTCAAGAGCAGAAAAGCCGAAGCCCGTTCTTTGCCGGTATTGATAATCGGTGGGTGACAGGGGAAGACATAATTTATTTTGCCTACTGTACCTTTGCGTATCTCCGTCCGAGGCACAAACTCATCTCATTATTTGGTACAACATGCCTACCTAAGAGCTATTAGGAATGCGTTGCCTAAGGGAGTCGACCGTTTTCACAATGCCGGAGAGAGTTTTTCTCCGCGTAAGCCCGAGCCATTCTTTGAAAGTGTTTATCCCGTATACCCCACTGGGAGCATAAACAGGTGGAATTTCATAGTTCCTTATAACGAGTAGCAAGTGTAAATAAATATGGCGCTTAAACCGACGAGACGAGTACGCGCTGAAACAGGAACTTGCTAGTAGCACCGACACGTTAGCTCTCCGAATTTTAGACGTTTATAAATATAAGTACACAAGTATGTACAATATACAAAACGGTATGTACAGAGCATTTGTAATATGATCGTATTAATTAAGAAGTTGTTTTATCAGTTGAACGAATGTTGTCATTTGATCGATTCATGTTAACGCCCTGTTTCGCGTCAGTACACACAAATTAAAAACAACGTATTACCGCTATTGCATAGAAATTTAAATTGAAGAGGTTAGCAGATCCATCGGCATATACGTATGTATGTATGTGACATATATACACCCGTTACAACAATACGAACAGGTGATGTAAAAAAAACGATACAGTCGATTATTGCGACTAAGTGCCGTGCATTATGGTGAGTATGCTATTTATTGTGGTAGGCCGTGATAGAAAATAAAAAGGAACAAGTGAGTAGTTAGGAATTTTGAAATTAGATACTGAGACATATGCATGTATATATAGATGCGTATGTACCTCTATATTTGTACTACCTACATATTACGTAACATGCCAATGCATACAATATAACTTTCGCTCCGTTTTGCCCGACGAGATATTTTGTAATTTGGCCACCCATGCTACTCATTCACTCGGTCAAACGACGAGCTCCTACATATGTATGTACGTATGAACGTCTGTATTGTATTATGTAGGCATTCCAAGGCGCCGAAAGAGGAAACCAGATCAGCACGACACCGCTCAATGCTCTCTTTTTAAACTCGTTACACCTTCGTGCATGACCGTCTCGGGAAAGGTTTCGGCTGGCGTACCGCTAGGGCTTGATTAAAAATGTTTCGACCAACGCAGCGATCGACCTCTTCTCTAGTTAATATCGCATAAGTACACAGCTATGGTCTGCGCACGGTAAGAAAGTTAAATCTTTTTAAACATTAAAATACGATCCTTTAAATCAAATACATATATCGTCGTCATGCACGCAACGCATTCCAAATCTAAAACAATACCATAACGTAAAGGTATGCAGTATTGCTGTTGTAGTTCTCGTACACGAGGATTAGTAACGTTTTTGTAGCTTTGCATGAATTAGCTCTTTCCATTATTTCTAGTTGCCTACGACGGAAGGAATAGATCCACATGATTTAACTGAACACTGAGTTCAAAATTCTAGAGATGACCGATTTTGGCGGAAAATCGTAACAAATAATGAGAAGTGGATTTTTGACATAATCCAGATAAAACAAAAATGTAGCAACGCTACAATTATGTATTAAAACCGGCGGTTTTCAATTTCAACATTTAAGGCTAAGTAAAATAAACTCTAATTTCAGTACATGTAAGTATTTAATAAAAAAATTCTTGAATTAAAAAAACCTTGTTCAGTCATTTACTACATTAAAATAAAACTAATAATGCAAACCCTGAATTACTGCACAAATCAATACAAACGTAACATACAACGTTGTTGTAAAGGGCTTGCGAACATAGGAAGCAAATTACATTAGAACATTTTCTTAAAGAAATAAACAACGAATATCGCTATGCATAATTCTTCGGCGAATTTATACACATCCTGTATGTGCATTTTCTTAGAAAATATTTTAAAATGAAAACACTTATTTTTTACTATTTAGCTTTGTTAGATAATGAACGTGTGAAGATAAAGGAACGTACTCGATTTATTTGAATCGTTTTTGATTAGGAAATTATGAATCAAGAATATATTTTTTTAACATTGTTAACATTGAACGCAAATTTGGCTGTACTTAACTCTGAACTTTGTTTGTTTGGTCTAATTTAATGAATTTGTACGGTGTACGATCATGTTAAATGAAGGTTTTCGATCATTGCTCAATGTGCGGGTAATCGAACAAAGATTTCATAAGGAAGCGTTACAAGTGTCCCTCCGTCCATCGGATATGATGACCGTGTAAAGCCATAAAAATGGCACATATAAAATTCCAACCAGGATATTATCGAATTTTACATATACGATAATTAAAACGTGTACACATGAACTCCGAACATGATTTAAGTAAACTTGTTGGGTTTATAGATTGACGTAGTGATAGAACTGTGAGTTGTCAAATCGTCTGTTTTCGAGGAATGCAACGCCATATCGTCAACACTGATCTTCGCTACTTGCTCTAATATCTCCAAAACTATAAGAAATCAGGCAGGCACTAATCAGGATGAAACTACATACATTAGAGGGTATGTTCTTGCAGAATTTAAAGATGCGCTGAACAGGGGAAATATTATCCACCACATAGACCATCGCAGATGGGCGCTGCTGGCAAAACAAAAAATTGACTATTCTTTAGGCAAGCCATTGTAGTACATAGAGTTGTTTCTCGTAAAATAACAAAGTTTATCACACAATTATGTCGACGAATTATGTTTCACAGCCGAGATTTGTTAATGAATTCACATAGTTATGGACTATTACTTGAATTAGAAATCATATTAGGTAAAGTGTAATTTAGAATATTTATTCTTAGCACTAATAATCATTTGACATTACAAAATTAACTGTGGCGGAATTGAAATGAATATAATTAAAGTAAGTTACAATATTTAAATGCACAAAGTTACGAGCTCGTATCGAAGTTAAGTTTAATGTAAGTAATTACTATTATAATACAATAAACTAAGAACATAGCCCAACATGCAATTTTCTTTTAGGCGGAAATCCCAATTTGATAGCTAGATGTTATTAGAGCCAAGCAATGCTGAGATCGAAGATCTTGGTAGTCTATATACTTAGTTTAATGTCCAAGTGTGCTAAAAATGTATCAAGCGAAATGTCTTCAGAGCCATGATAGGTATTTTAAAATATCCAAAAGTTAAATTTTCATACAAAATCTGGTTAAAAGAAATTCACGTTGAACTTTGTTGAATAATGTTATCTATATTATAAAGTTAAAATGTCCTCGGAAGCAATGCATTTTCAGATCGAAGGTATGTGGCAGGTAAAAATCCAAAATTTAATTACTAGTTGCAATCATCGTTAATAATAAAAAAAACGTTTGCTTGGAGAACTTTCTAAAACTGATGCCCATTGTTGCTGCCTAGAAGCAACAGCGGACATACTGGGCCGAGTGTGCGAGGAACGCTTTTTAGGTCTATCGTGATCTCGCAGTATTTTACAATTGTCTTTTTACTAAACACTGAAGCGTAATGCACTTGTTATTGAATTCGTGGACGTGGCATTGTCCAAATGATGTGGACAATGTTGTACCAATGAACAAAAAGTATTTTCATAATTCTTCAACTTCAGTGGTACAACTTCTACATTTTTAAAGCTTTGGAATATGGAGCAATTTTGAGGGAACATTATCAGATGAAGTACTGCTTATTGGATACGATTTAACTCTATATCAAAGAAACAGTATTATTCAGTTACTTTAGTTACATGGTTACATCGAAGAACAGCCACCAAAGTTTGAAATTGCTGTACGATTCTGCTCCCCGAACAATTCACAAAGTACACTAGGATGCAGTATTTGTCGCAAGCCTACACTTACATTCGTCGTGCATGGTGTAAGAGATTTCTTTGTTGTTCTACATAGACAACTGTGTAAAGTGGCTTGTTATAAGCAATCGATGTTAAGATATACTTCTCACATTGCACCGCTTATCATCTTCATTATTACTATTAAGACGTCGTTTTCTTTTTTTGCATTATCCGAACCGTTCTTGGTCACGGCCTACATGGATAGTCTGACCTGTATATACATATATAATGTATGTCGTAGAAACACATATATTCATCTACTATTTGCACGAAATTTTTGTTTGGTATGGATACGTGTAGGAAAGTTATCCATTGGTATGTGTAGTAAATAAATTGGCATGTAAACATATAATGTCAAATAATTTATCTTGTTTTGCTAATAACATAAAACAATTTGAGTTACTTTCTGACATTTGGATGAATTAAGAGAAAAGAAAACTGTTGTTGATATCGTTTGGTACTACTGAAACTTATCTTAACTTTTTTTATATATCTTAAGTGTCTTAAGGGTTTAAATATCTTAAGGGTAGTGTTGCTAATAGGGCCCTTCGAGAACGGACGGTGGAATTTCGTATAGAAATATTCAATTGCGCCATAGGAAAAACACTTTTGCGGATGTTGATGTGACTGAGCATGTGTAATCGCAGTCATCAGTATGATATCCACGTAGAACTGATGAATACACATATCGCGTCCTTGTAGGAAATTCAAATTTATCATTGCCGTGACTTTGAACTCGGATTGTTGTAATCTATTTAACAATTCAGACTAAACATTTTATACATCCTCTGGACTGTCGTAATATATCCCACGCGTGGGCAGCTCAATTCTAAATAAATAACGAATAAAATATTATTATATGAATCTTACAAGCTTAAGGTACGATTACATTACAGTCATTTTACTTTGCTTTTCTGCTGTTAATTGCATTTCGCTATTTGGCACATCTGACGTACGTTTAACATACACATACATAATACAAACACAACTCAATTCGTTTTTTTGTAAACAGCCCCACATAATGCAAACGATTATGTGGCCTACTAGGCGATCACTTTGAAATTAATTCTATGGTGTACTCTGTACACATACAAAAGATGTGTTAAGCATAAAATCCCACTAAGAGAGGACCTGTAACAGAGTGATTGTCTCTGTAATTAACATGTGCAATACTTGCGTGTATTATACATACACTAATTTGATGTACACACATACACACGAAACTTGCGATTTAGTCACCTTTTTCTATATATACTTCAGTACCTACGTGCATACGTATGTATGCATATTAAGTATTGTTATAGGTAGATATATGTCGCACCGTTGGTGCAGTATAATTTAAAAGTTTATCGCGCGGATATTTGAGTATTTTAAAGTCTAATTCAAATTTTAAAATACCAACAGGGATAGTATTTCGTCGCGCTCATTATTACCCATGTGGGACGCGATTTACACTATGCGAGTACCTAACTGCAATGTATGTTGTACCCAATACTCACATGTTTCACATCACATCAAGTTTGGGAGTATATATTAACGTATTAAGCTTGTTTTTCATTGACCGGATATTAACGGAACATAATAAAATCGTTCCTAATTTAAATTATACACCGTTTTCGAATTTTAGACTCGCATAAATATCATGTACAGTAGAACGTATGTGCGGTCGATTATGCGTGTAGCCGTTGTGTTTATTGTTGAAACGTTATCGCTTACGCTTGAACACTACATTCGGTTGTTATTGTTATTGAATATTATATTGAAGACTGCCTATTTGAATCCTCCCAAAAAAAAATTGGCTTCATAAAATGAAGAAAGTATCGCAGCGTACAAAATGAAAAAAAATCGCTTAATCTCATTATGTTGTGCAAATGCGTCTGGCACTCATAAACTAAGAAGATAAGTTCGTGTCCTCGAAACGGCCGTCCCGGATTAATTATTATATTACTATGTAATGAATTAAACTTGTGTGGTGCGGAGGGTGCGGATACTTATGTGTTGTTTACATTCGAAAATACTGGCAGCCACGCAAAGTACATTTAACACCAGATTTATAGGTGTCCGAACTTATGAATAACATTGAAAAGGTATCTTCAATTAAATAATAGATTTAATCTTGAAAAAAAAGCACACATACATATCTTTATTAATAACTGACATAGTTTGAATGGTATATGCTGTACTTCTTCTGCACTGTGAATGGCTTTAGCTAGATGTAGCCGTGTTATGACTAGGCACTGTTACCATGTAAAGTTTAAATATTATACATACTTACATATATGCACGCATACGCAGCATATCTGTTCGCCATGCACGGTCTTTACACCACATATGTTGAGTGGCCCTCCCGGAGACTAAATCTCACATTACACATCCTTACTTTACCCAAAAAACACTACATTTAGTGGCGATAGAATTTATATTTAGATGTTTCGTTTCCTGTACTCACACGTCGCGACCATCTAGTACGCCACTATATTGGTACATACGATACATATTCGTGTGTATGCAAATCGTACAAATGTGACACAAATGCCCGTAAACATTACAATAATCAAGGAGCTAGTAGCAGTAATTCTTAAATTATTCCATCGTTGGTCGATGAAAGTAAAGAATTGAGATACGAATCTTTAGTATATTGCCGCAATATCAAATGAGAGCTTCTGAAATTGCTAAAACAAAAATTGTGCCGGAAACATCTGCTTTATTACTGTGTTAAATTAGATCACCTCAAAAAGGGAGTTAATATTAAGTGATGGACGTTGTTTTGGTTACATTTAAAAATTATAAATTTTTTCCCAATTGCTGTTGTACAAAAAAAAAAATGTTATCGTCAATAATTAATATAAATATGAAGAAGCGTTACTTCTGCCACCTAGATAGTGTTGTATTAAAAAGCTGCAATATTAAAAATTTGTTGAAGAAAATCAAATATTTAATCATTCTATCGTATATGGCTTTAAGCCTAATTGCTTTAGTAATTATAAATTGCATAGAAATAAAAAGGGGAGCGAATTTCAATGCTGATTTTTTGGAAGGCAAATTTAGATTGACGTACAAACCGTAGTTAGCTGAACTTACAGTACAATATATACATATATATTGGTACTTGGTGGACGAGTAACCTGGAAATAGTCCACAACCCGTACTCATGTGAGTAACGTTCGTAATTCCGAATCCTTTCCAAATATATTTACATCGGCTAGAGAACTGTTACGGTAATAACGTCTCCACATGATTTCGCGAACATTGTATCTATAAAGCATATGGATATTGCGCTATAGACACATACACACATACTTATCGTTACATTTAACCTTTCTCGGCTTTCGTAAACTAGTTAGCACTTTATTTCTTTTACATCTTCTCGTAATGTCTGTACGGTTCTTCTATTTAACAAGTGAGATTCCATTATCAATGTATAACATCTTTACCGTAAGTAAGCCTAATGTAACTTTCTTGACATGTACGTTCTAAAGAAGGATCATTATTTAGATGTGACGCAAGATTTCGTTTAAACGTTACAACCTCCATCTGTATTTGCTAAAGTTCGTTCATCCACACGAATGACAGTTTGAAGGAAATTAAATTCGGGCACATAATTCAAACGTTACTCATCCGTAAATAAGTTTTAATTATCCGAGTTCACGAGTGACGCTTCTTTTAAAAGGCCAACTCGTAAAACAAGTCGAGATAATCGTCCAGTAGGATACTTACTTAATTTTGTTTCATGTTAAATGGACAGACTACGATAATAGTACATAATACATGGACGTGTAGGTATGTAACAAAATACATACTGTACATACATATGTACATTCGTAGATACTACAAGTTTATCTCAAGCGTTCTCCTTGGTCGCAGAAAGTGGAAGTGGATCGTTAATTTAATTCGTTCAATTTCGAGAGGAAGCAGTTCATTCCTTCCCTGTGCACACGAAATTCGGCGCTCATAATTAACCCAAACTCAATTCGCTCCATATATACGTCGCACTAGCAGAAAAACGCGATCTGCTTCCTACATGGGAAAATGCATTTGACTTATGTACATATTATACGATTCGTATTTGCAACATTAAAACATTGACCCTAACAGCTTACGTTTAAATACAAAAAAATCCGAGAGGCTTAGCATACGCATCTCTTGCCGAAAAAAAGACGGTTCACACCGGATGTACGATGTCATCAACTCCTCTTTGATTCGAACGTTACAATTAACACATCTACGATATGCTATGAAGCACACATTCTTGTGTATACGATGAATACGCCTCGTGGGCGTTACCTGTGGCCAATTTTTTTCTGCGCCTCACGCAAAGACGCATTTGCCGCCGCTCGTTGGTTATGGGAGTTTTATTCATGATATAACTTCGTGGCGTACAATGCGACGACGTCGACTCAGCAAGAAATTTCTTCCGATAACAAGTTCCCTAACTTCAACGTAATACGAGAAGATAAGACTGCGTTTTTACATGTACAATGTACTTATACTTGATTGAATTATAGGGGTCAATTTTTATCGAAACCCCAATCTATTTCTTTACTAATAAAAATGTTTATTTGAAAGGCGCCGGTGAAGTAGTCGCTGCAGTGTGACATACTACTCTCTATTCATGAAAATTATCATCGGCGAGAGCATAAGATCGACCATTATGTCTATCAAAAACGGGAGAAGATCGTCTCAGCTCTTCATCACGTTTTCAAATAAGATAGTCCTTTGATTATCGGCACTTGTATAAACGAGAAGAAAAGCAGGACACCAACAACCGACGTTTATTACGCTTTCGACATCCGTTTTAAAACAAAAACGGTAACCCTTTCGAACATACGTACATTCATATGTGTTCACAATATATACACACGTAAAAGAATATTTGCCAACAGCATGCATTTTACGAGAAATCGCATCTGTACCAGCTTCTATACGTTCGCGAATTGATCGGGTTGGGTTGAAGTCCTTCAGATACATACATTTTTAAAATGGCCCAGGCCCGATACGCTAGTTTGGACTGCCAAGCCCGTACGCGTTTACAACATCCATTTTTGAAATTCAGACTTTTGTTCTGAGAAGACATAGCTTGTTTCTTTTATTAATTGGTCAACATGTTTGCCAGTATTAATTGCTACAGATGACCTCTTCGTGTTTTGTATTTATTGACGAAGCGACAGGCGAACCGGGTTGGTAAACGTCACGAACCTGCGCTAACCATGCTGACAAACGTGTCGGGCCGGAATGGTCCAATAAGGTATTACAAAAATTCCACTTCTAGTACGTAGATAATATACTTAGGTAATGTAGCACATCGCATATTGGAATGCGTAACATTAATTAAAAGGAGCAGCTGATATCGCAAATTATTGTATGGTTGTATATCGTATGTTCCACAGCATTTTTTTTTAGGCCATCAACTCTGCGGATGTAAGTAGTACTTTTTTGTTTGTTAAACAAAAAAATACAATCCAATTTATCGATGACAAAAACTACATTGCATAGATGTACGTATACATTTATTGGTAATTGTAGTTCAATTGTACACATTGCTTAAAGCTGAATAGTTGTAGGTGATACTATGCGGGTTCAAATGAAACAACCGCACAGTTTTGTACACTTTAATCTAAAAATGCACGAAGTGCTGTTTTTTTTCTCACAGTAGCAATAGCTAGAGTAGGTAGGTAGGTATTGACAACCTGTAATTTAATGTCAAGCTCGGTATTTTTATGGATGCCACACAACAGCACTCATCTATTGTCAATAGAGTATAAAGATGTCATCAGTTTCACTTTTACGGCAAATTCATTTAAAATTCTGATTACCCCGTATAGTTTATGATCTGGTAAATCGCTGATTTTTCTCTTACAACAGCGGCAACAATACTAATGATCGTATAGCATACACCGGGTGTCTTAGATTGGCCGGGGTCGCATTGTTGTTTTAGTATTATTGAAGATGAGAAGTTGATTAAATGGACAAGGTTTTGCAGTTTTATGTTCCGATTTAAAATTTGCTTCAAAAAGTTCAAAATGTCGCCCCTATTTGAAGTTATTTTAAAAAGACATCTTCTACATCTTGCATGTCAAATATCTTCGTAAATATAAAAGGTACGAATATATATATATATATATATATATATATATATATATATATATATATATATATATATATATATGTAAATCACCGTTTTCGAAAAGATCATGTTAAAATTGACGTTTCAGAGGGCTGCTTTCGAGGTAGCCGTAGTAACATTCTGCCGTAACAACCTAAATTAATGCATAACGATGAACGGCTTGTGTATTGCAATTTACAATAGTAAATGATTATGACTATTATAAAAATTCTAATGTTGCTGCCTGTGCATGTTTAATTAATTTTCCGGAAAGACTGAACCCGTATGGCATCGAGTATTACGCACGGATGAATCTTACTTTTCTAACTGTGAAGTGTTTAAGGGCACTACTAGCCACAAGAGTATACGTTGTAGTTCTACGTCGAAATGAAATTCGGTTCGGTTTTATTGTATTTTGTGGGATAACGTATTGGACTTTTAGGTTCATTTAACCAAATCTTCATCTTCAACGATACAATGCCATTCGATATGAAACATCCCGTATATGTACATATCACATGTTTATGCATCCATGTACAAGTGAGTAATCTATTGGAAAAACGTCGCGTCTGTTGTTCCTCAAACACCGCAGTAGACTGACTGAAGCTGGCGAGTTTGGTACAAGTAGGTAAGTATAGGCAACAAAATAATGGAAAGCTTCAAGTCTTGTAATACAAACGATCGATGTACCTATACTATTTTTAGTGATGTAAAATATTTAACAGGAAATGGCCACTCAATGTAACAGCTCGTTATTAGCAATGTATATACATATATAATCTGTTCCTTATATACAGTATTCTCGTTGTAATGTACTCCTTTCGTTCTTACTCGGCCTTCGGTCAAGTCGGCTTCTATCGTGCTGCGTTTCATTGAAATAAAGGAAAAAATACCAATGGTAGGTTTTGCGGCGTATGCAAATTACAGAGCAGATGGATTGTCTTCTGTGAGGATCGTACCATTTTACCATGTCGGTAAATTATTTTCGAATTTAAACGTGCACGTACCACTTTACAAACTAAATGAATATAAGTGCGAAACACGGCGAAGAACCTCCAATACCTAATATACGTTATAGTGGGAAGTACGTACACATGTAAAACACAAATACGTAAATACATACAGTGCATTTGAAAAGTTTAGTTTTTTTACAAAAATCATTATCATTAGTAAATATTTTAGAAAATCTTAGCAGTTTCATTTTTATAATAACCTTGGAAAATGTGCATGTATTTCATGAATTGTAACGCCCCTGGACTCTACCTAAAACGTAATACGTTAGACATGAATGTATTAGCTGGAGTAGTACAAACGAATTACGAATTGTCTTCACTTGTCACGTTCTGTTAAATATATTAAAAATCAAATAGGTTTATTTGGAAATATTGGGTTTAACAGAAAAATAACGTGTCGAAATACCTATGATGGTCGGATTTAGAAGTAGAACCCGTTCCCTTAGAGAAGCTTGCCATTCATCCAGAATTTAACATATCAAAATCGACAGTAAGTACCATTTTTTCCCAAAAACTAGTATCATCCCTACAATGTCAGCTTGGTTCACGAATTGTGAAGATTGTGATTTCAATCGATGTTTACAGTCGTCTGAAGAAACGATGCCGTTGTGTAACAATGACCTGAATTTTATTCAAAATATCTTGTTTTCCAACGAGATGTCGGAATCCTAATCGATACATGGAGCTCATACTCAATATTTTGAGAAAATAATTTTTAATAAATTTTGTATAGGACGAGCTAATTCTTGAGTTGACGAGTTCAAGAATTTCAACTGAAATGCATGGAATCACTCCAGAAGTAATATACGCGGTTCAGACTGTTGTGACAACGCTTGCTATAATATTTTATAAACAAACTTTCTAACTTTTGCCATTCTTTCAAAAACTTTCTTAAGAATCTTTGAACAGTTTTCCGCTGGGCAGGAGAACACAATAACATTGAAATAAAGACCGTCGCATTAAATTGATCAAAGAATGAATTACTTAAACGCAATATTGTTTTATTACTATTTCTCCGTCATCATCATCGCTTTCTCCTTTTCATTCTTAAATTATACCTTATTGACTTTTTCTAAATTATTAGGAAGTGAACTTCTTCTTTCGCAGGGCGATTCAGGTATCGTGTTTGTTTCATCGTAAATTATTGACAATAAAGAAGCTGCACATTCTACTTCTAACCTCTATCTTTTTGATACTCCCAAAATTTACATTTTATTCCAAGAGAGGGAACGAAACGGCATTGTCCTACATCATAAAACTACTACTCAACTGACCCCTTTATAAAAAGTGTCAATAGAAACGAATTATTTAGAAAATTATTACTATATATCATACACGAAGAATATTCGTATCATATCCGAGCACATGTTTACTGTAATTGTTTTAATAATCTTTATTGCGATCGAAAGAGCCGTACTATTGTACATTTAAAGAACGTATATAGTTATAAGAAGAAGTGGTTTCAGGAGATGTAGCTTGAGTTGACGGCGGAATGTTAACTGCAAGAAAGAAGCTGGCCAGGATTCCAACCCACAGTACAGGCGCAATTTCCGAAGATTCGACGTGATTTTTAATGAAGGTATACACATGGCAGATGCACGGTCGCATGTCGAATGTTCTTCATTTCGGAATGTATGTATATTCACCTGTGCATATACGTTCATATTACCATACGTACATGCTTGTCTATTTTAGGTTGCTATTTATGTCATTGTTTTGTCGTCTAAGCAAAAACAATTTATTAATTCTACGATCTTTTTCAAATATAGCTATAGCTCTCCTGCCTCCTCCTGTAATATATACGTACATATGTATCGGGAGAAGTTCTCTTCGTCGAAAATAGTTTCGGTAATGTTATATGTAAAATCGACGGAAACTTTCGTTACCCATGATTTTACCAAATAGTAATTTAAAAATGTATGTAAATTCAGTAATTTTAATGGGTTTTAATGATCGCGTACTAGACACATCAACAGTGCTCAAATTACAATTTAATTTTGTTTTTGGTGTGAGATATATAGCTAGAAAGCTGGGTTTGGCAATTTTTAAATACTTTTGTCGCTAAAATAAGTAGTATATTGCCGAAATGCCAAATGAGAGCTCGTCCAAGATGTTGAAAAAAGATGGTGCAGTAAATAATTTAATCACCTCTATATTGTCGTTGCGCTAAATTAGCTTAACACCAAAAGTAAGTTAGTACAAGTGACAGATGTTGCTCCTGTAGGATTTAAAAATAATTTTCTCCCAATAGAAATCCGAGACTTCCAAAATTCCTTCAAGTGTTCTTCCACCTTAAAAATTATCTACAAAACTGGATAATGGAATATTTTTATCTAAAAAGTCCCACTTAACGTTATAAATTTGAATCATTATACCCAGCAATGTTACAGAGTTACCATTGTAAATAGCAGTATCACTATAATTTTTTAGAGTATTTAGGCGGGCATCGCTTGTAAAAGAAGAGTGACGAACGATTCTAATCTTTTTCAGCGATATTAGCTTTTCAACATAAATAAATGGATGTGTATTGAAATCATTATTCAAGTTCTTCATTCGTTACTACGGGAAGAACTTACAGCGGAATTGCGTTGCAAATACTAGCCGTAATCGTACCAACGAACACCATTCGACCTAGTCTTATTAAAAGGGAGCGACAACATCGCAGGAATGCCGTGCAGCCATCGAAGGCACGTCTAAAGTCAGTCGGCCATTGCGTGAAGACCGATGATTTCACAATCATCTATATAAAAAAATAATCCTAATAAGAAAAAAACGGAAAATATTAAATTCTGAATATCTCGAAAGCATATATACAATAAAATACAAGATGTGCCTACAGGTTGCTTCGTTATATACATATACTTCATCCACCAGTGGCAAGATTTGTTAACGTTTTTGCATGAAGCTTTCTCGCTACAGCAATCATTCTCTAGGAAACAGGGAATTAATTTCCGAACGAAACAAGGTGAAGCCAACAACAGAAATTAGAAGTAAATGCTACACTATTGTCGAAGTCAGGGTAGTAGTAATAGTTAAGTTTCTCCTTGTCCTAGCACGTTCTTCAACAGCACTCTGGGCCATCAGTAGACTTTTCTAGGCTAAGAAAATGTACAATTCTACCTGCGATTGTTTTCATCATTTCTCGCCTGCCTTTTAATTGGGCAAACAAATTGTATACATTCTATTAATAGCGTAGATTATGTAATACTTCACAGCCAATGCCATGTTTTTATCGATACTTCCCGTCAAATCTTAATCAACTGCGTAGAGTTAACAGCAACTCGTTCTTTCTGATGTTTACATATTATGTATTCCTAATGGTTCTGCATACACCAAACAGAAATATTTATTTTGTCTATTCTAAATTAAACGTACGGGTACATGTACGTACGTATGTAAGTGCGTATGCAGTTTCTATTATGTTCTTGCAAATTACGTTTTCTGTGGGACATTTAAATGTCTGTCATCCGTTAATGTTATTTAATATTTTGTTTATTCGAGCTTTTGTAGAGGTTTTCTTTCGAAGTAGCGGTCGAACCGCCGCTTCGCCGGCCGGTTAGATTTGCTTCCTTCGCGAAATATGCATAGTTTTCATTCCATTCATCGTTAATCTGATTCATAGGGTCAAAATAAGAAACTGTGGCGCCTTCTTTGTGAATATATCGAAGCGAGAAAAGCAATGGACCGTGCAGCGGCGTCGAGTAACACTGGGCGACGACGGCGACGTTTCTGCTTCTTTCGCATAACCGAGTATCAGATCGTATCTCTACAGTCTCTCCGTTCTTATTTATTCTTCCTTTCCCCTTCTGGAATGAACGTTTCACGAGAAACAATGCCTTCACCGCCGTTGTCGATTATTGGTGCAGGGCCAGGTAAGATGGTTAGTGGACGAGGATGCCTATCTATGTATGTATGTAGGTATGCATATGTACAGCTACGCTATCAAATGGCTTCGTTAATAACCTTCCATTGCTCTATTATTGATGCGGAGCCAAAAGCATAAAGACTTTACCGTTTACTGCTTCACGTAACCGGGAGTTGCTGTAGGTGTCCGTTGCCGTAGTGTAGTGGAACTTTGTTTTCAGGTTTTTCGATCAAAAGGAATTCAATTGAAGACAAAATAACGTATTTATTTTAATTCAGCGAGGTTCTAGTGTATACGTAACCACTTAATCCGATCTAGTACGCACGATTTTCTCTCTATTTAGCAGTAGTTGTAGTTCTCTCTATTTAGTACATCACGAAACACATCTCACTGCAAACTAACATGAGAATTAAGTTTATCAAGCCGGAACAAAATGGTAACTACACTACTAACGTTTTTACCGGGTTGCGGAGCATTAAAGCAACCATCCAACGAAGTTGCAGACTCGCTAGTAAAGGAGATCTTGTTGGGACCAGGCTCCGTTGGAGGGAAATTCGGAGACCAGCAAAGAAAATGTTGATAGCGTAGACCTCTAAACTGAGAGAAAGAATTTTTTTTATATAATCAACAGTCTATACAGTTTAAAATAATAGCATACAATTTTAAGATAAATGTCCAACCAACTTACATTAGAATGTTGGTAGAAAGCAAAAGAAATGCATGCGCAGAATCACAAATTATCACGTGTGGATTGCGTTGCCTCAAATAAAAAAGGATGACAACCTAAATTATACCCCACATTAAGACAAAATCTAATTCCAAACAATTCAGAAATTACTAGGAAAAAAGTGAAATTCCCCGTCGTCTTAGTAGTAAAATATCTGCAATGATAAAAGTTATGCGTGCCATTAAATACTACTAAATACATATGTACAGTGTTCCGTTTATCTTATGTCTCCCCATTGCAATAACGAAATATCGATGCTATCCTCCGCATGCCAATGCCATGCACTTATGTTCAACAAATAAAGGTACACAACTGCGTTTATTGGGAATACCCATCATAAACTAAAAATGGGAGTAATAAAATCTACATACCTGCAAATTCAAGGGCACGGCTACGAGTAGTAGAAAGTATAGATACATCGTTTCAGGGAGAGACAAAGCATAAAAATGTCATTGTACATAATACATTCGTTTGTATATTCAGGAGAAGACGTAATCATACAAACATTCAAGTATATTTTATTATTGTGGTTTATTACATTCTTGTAGTATTTTTGGGACGAATACAAAGTATGCCTTTTTTCTTATGTAATATTCTGTCTTGGTAGAATCGTTTCTTTTTTTTTCGGTTCTAGAGTCGTATCCTGCTAGAATTCCCGGAAACTTTCAGGAAGTCAGTATAAGCGTTTGAAATTTCTGGCGTGCTTTGTTTATTTGGTATTTTGATATTCGTAATATGTACTGTTTATTCTTACGTTTACGTCATAGACAATAATTTATGCCTATAATGCTATTTATTAATCAAACGTCACCTTATCTATGTACGCGTATGTGCACGTTTACCGCATACGGCTATTATACAGAGGAAGAAACTCTACTTTACTTTAACTCTATCTATTTACATGTGTCTTTAGAATATCCGCTTGACACTCTTTTCTTATCGGTTAAACCAAGAAATACGGCGTAAACAGTAAAAGATTCTTGTCGCGACACTTTTTTCAACCGATTCTAAGTTATTCGAAGCTTATGTTTAATATCTTCTTAACTATATGCGCTTAGGACATGCCTGCGCATACTGGCTCATTTTGTAATACAACTTGCTCGTTTTGACGTATAATACTTTTTTGCCGGATAGGTGTAACAAAAGGAAGGAGACTTGAAATAAATATCTTAATACTGGGTAAAATATATGTTTGTATAATTCACTCTTATTTCATTTCTTTTTAAAATGGTGCTAGTCACTAGTTGTATTGAACGCAACTCATCCCATTATACTTGTATTTAAGTTTATATACAATATGGAACATACAAAACTTTTGGACAAAAGTATATACACAAAGAACCTTTTACTTTTGGGAACCTCTCTTTTTCCTAACTTTTTCCAAATAAACATTTTCAATAGGTTTTCTTTTAATTTCTTTCTTTAATACGAACATATCGGAGCAAGGAATATTAAGATGTTCCGTAAATAGTCTAATATATGTTACCAATGACAAATTAAATTAATTAATTCGACCGTTTTTAAACTAACAACAACAGATATAATAAACAGTGTGATGAAGAAATGCTAGTATGTAAAATGTTCCAGCATTTCTTGTAACATTTTTACTGTTAGGCAATTCCATTCTAGAAATTAACCTCTAACGCATCGTTTTAGCATGATATACAGTTGTCCCAAAAAGCTAAACGGTTCACCATGTATACTTAAGCAGGGATGGACGCAAAGGTCAAACGTACATCCTGTTATGTTCGGCACACCTCGAATATCATCATATAATATAAGTAATAATAGTAATATAGACGACAGCACATGCTGGATCGAGGCGAAAAGGCGGCTGCCCTAGCAGCAATGAATCAGACGATGAAAACTCCTCATATACCATTTACATACAATACTTAGTGTAAATATACATATTATAGGTGTACCTATTTAAGGACTACGTTTTGGTATATGCGATAAATCTTCGAACTGATATTAAATGTAATACATATAATACGCATTTGTTCTATATTATGTGCATATCTACCTACATACCTGCGATACTATTACTTTAAACATCGCGCGTATTATAACATATCAATAAATATTTACATTTTCATTTAATGGTTTTCGTACGTGTTGCATCAGCGATTTTTATGAGAATGATAGCTCTACATATGTATATAGATTAAGAGTGGATCCTATAGTGGCACTTACTTGATCGGATGTGTTAGCGAGCTGGTGGCAACTTCCGTATACGATTTCACCGTCGTTGATGGTGTGTGTGTGTTCGTGAACAAGTGTATAATATAGGGAAGTTAATTTGAGAGTCTCGTAAATTCTTTAATTTCAATATTGAAATTTTACTAGTGTTATTTTAGGTATTTGGTTAGTTCTGGCATTAATGACCGATTCTTAGGTCGTTAATGACGGATGCCAACTGCTGAACTGGACGAATATACATGAACATATTTTGTAGCGTTATACATATGTACAACGGTGTACATTGGAGTGCTTATTACTTATACGTACCACTACACTTCACATTCTGTACTACACATAGATACGTATATAGGACTATTTAAAGGAAATAGGAGATTTAAAATTTAAATGGACATCTTATCCTTATTAATGTGTGTACGCGTGTGTGTGTGTGCGCGTGCGTGTGGCTGTACATAAACATATAGTCGCCTGCCATCATGCTCGGCTCGATGCCCGTCTGTCCGCTTCCTGGCTGTTTGAGTTTCATGATCATTGTAAGCTGTGCGCTGCAAGTCGCCCGCTAGCCTATGCGAATACAGACGGCGACGGTCCGCTTGCTTGGCGTTGAGGCATTTAATTCTCTTGGCACGCAAGTGCAACGTCCACATAGAAGGTCAACGTGGTTAACTAACTTCAGAAGAGGACACCGATGTACGTACCATACCTATGTATGTGGTATAGGTACTGCTGTTATATTAATTGTGTATGTTTATTATAGGTATGTACCTGCTATATTGTTCGAAATTCCGTGTCAATTGGGTGTGAAGAATGCTTTTAAATTTCGAAAACAAATATACTCTTAATATTTTCACCAAACGGTTGGTGCGTTTGCTAAGCAGATGTATCTATTTCTAGGAAATTAAACACTTTATAAATTTCACCATTTGCCTGTGCTATACATTTCAAGAAAATTTACGCATACAAGAAGATACAATGAAATTTTAATAGTTTTAGCCATTACTTTAACACTAGTTACTGGAGTACCCTTTACTCTTATTCGTTAATGTGTAACGGCTAACGTTTTTGTTATCTTTTTGTATTTTTTTTTTGTTTGTTAAATTAATCATGTTTACCTTCAAATCTCATTGTCCAAAGATGTACTTGGGGACTCATTTTTTCCGTTATATACGGATAATGGATTAAAATGTGATACTTTGGTGTAACATGAATATTAAATTCTCGTATTGATAGTTGATGGTGTTTTAAGGTATCAATCAATTATAGATCTAGTGAGCTTAGGCGAAATATAATGGATATACATTTCAATAAGAGAAAAATAATTTGGGATTCGTTGGAATATTGACTTGTTTGAAAATTTATTTTTGTTTTATGGGTTAATTCGTTTCATTGGTGACTACATGCGGTTGGGCGACATGTATTGATGGCGTTACCAGGAAGTTTCCGTTGGCTGATGGACATAGTCGCACAACTGATTCTAGTATTTCTGACCATTGTAAATTCTTTGGGAGACAAAAGAAAACTCATTCAAAGAACAGGTTTAGAAGGGCGTGGAACGTTATTAATAATTAATACAAAGAATTTAGTATTATGGAGAATCTGCAAAAGTTTTAGGTGATGCTGTTTTAAATGATGTTTTTAAAAATAATGTTGGAACAAGCATACAACATTTTCTAGTGTCAGAACTATTAGATAATGCGGAAGATCTACCTAAAGTCTTACCAGAGACGCTATGAAACTACAAGATCCACACGTAGATGCAATTAGTGTACTTTCTTCTTCATGTAGGTATATTTTTTTTTGTAAATTCTAAGTAGTAATTCTTTTATTAAATAAATGAGTTTACAGAATGTAAGTGTAGAGTGATATATGTATATACAGGATGTAGAACTGGTTTTCTAACACCTACATGTGCATGCCGTCAAATACGAAGGAAAGACAAATCTCATGGCGCTCCTTCAATACCAAAAAAAAGTTAAGCTATTATTATAAGTGATATGTTATTCAATCATGTGTGCGTATGTTTGAACTTGTAATTGCATAACAATGCGATGACTCGTCGCCGGTGCAATAAATATAAGGTCTGCTGTATACATAGTTACATTTCGTAAAGTTAACTTTGTGCAAATTTACGTTTACAACTGCGCATACCTATATTTCTACCTATGTAATGTTTGAATGTTTTTTAACATCCGCCGTCTTATTTATTGTAAAAACCGTGGGAGTGGCAAAAACGTTCGTTTAGCGATCTTAAAATGATTTCTATACCCATTTATACTCATTATCTTGGATCATACAGAATTAGATTTATTGTGTTGCATCTATAGTTGCAATTAATATCAATTTTGCTTTTTATCGCTGTGTAACCTTTACTTAAAAGTGATACAATTTTCCGCCATGTATTCAAGTAGTTTTCCGGTCACGGATAAAAATATATTGTATGGAAATTCCATGGCGTGTACACATTTTGTAATAATATGAATTTATAACATCCCTAACCTATATTCTGCTTAATTGATTTGATAAATGTTCGTGATTTTGTTCGTTGACGTCACTTCAGATTTTGGCGCTTAAATGTATCTCCGATGATAACTTTTCTTTTACTCCTAGTAATTGAATAACAAAAATTGTATAACCTAACACTAAGTCATGGTTTTTTAGTTTTGGTTAAAACTCAAAAGATTCAAGTTGTACTTCAGTATTAGTGAACTGAAGTAAAATATCGGTTTAACTTAAACGGAGTAATATCCTAAGCTCAAGGTTCAATTTGGCGTTCCAATCGAATATATCCTTAAAAACAACATAGTATAGAAATTAACACGATAATCATAGTAACTAATAATTGATTTCTTAGAAGCATGTGGTGACCAAAGGAATTCTAACTTGGATACCATAGAAGGCCAAGAATTATTCGGAACATTCTGGCAAGCTAACAATGGTTATTTAATGTGAAGTCCGCATTAAATTAAATAAATCTCAATAATTAGCATGCAAATATAAGTAAAGAAACAAACAAGTATGTACCATATAATACAAAAACAAACAAACATATAAATAAATAGAGCATACCCGTTGTTTTTTTTTTAGAAGTTTTTACCAATTACCTACATTTCAGCATAGAAAACTCTTTGGCTCTAGCAACACATGTGTAGACGATATATACCTAGTGGTCTCTGTCTCGGATGAAGAAAAATTAAGCATCAAAAGGGTGGTTTAATAGTCATAAACTCACAGTGAACTGCATAAAACTTTATAATGTTATAAATAAAACGTCTTTATAAACCAATCGACCGATAAATCTTACTACATATGATTTACAGCGAAACTATTTTAGCTGCTGTAATAGTAGTTACTCTTGCTGTACGGAATTTGTTTAATTGACATTTGGAAATAAACAAATTCGCTAACTTTGCATATATTTTGTACAAGCCAATTGAAAATATGTATGGTATGTAGTAAAACAAACAATGCCGTTTGGAGTTAAAGTAATTTGTTTACAGATTTGCAATTACAAGAGAACAGACTTCCTTTCATAATATTCCATATTTCTTTTTTGCTTTCTTCGAACATACGGCCATGGGAAGCTCGCAAATTATACGTTGACGATGTAATTTATTGCCGTAGTAAATTTAGCTTAGCGCATTGTTAATTTATTATTTTTACCTATTATTTGCTGCACTGTGCTTATACGTATGTACAAAACTTAAAGAATGCATAGGTGATGTGCGTTTATCTCCTCTTTTCGAAAACTGGTAAAGATTTTGTTGTTTTTGAGTGCCCCAGTATTTGAGTGAGCATTTTAACATGTTTTGAACATGAAAAACATTAAATTTATACCATTACTTCATACATGAACTCATTTTTTTTCTAAAATTTTCTATTTAATTTAAGTTGTAGTTGGCATCAATATAATTTTATACACGAAAACTTGGAGCATGCTTATCCTAACAAAAGCTCTTCTTTAAAAAAACTATAACCGTAGATCTAAGAACAAAAGTATTTTTATTTACGGTGAGTAGAAGTATTCTTATTCTTAGTGTGCAGTGTAACTTGGAGACTAGAGGCAAAGGGATGAGACAATAAATATCACACATTAAAAAAATGGAATCGCTTGTGTTAGGGTTATGTGGTATTTATAGTTTCATCTGTTTGCTTCTAGTCCCATCGCTGTACTACGGTCCCTCCCTAAAGGCCGGTTTAGGAACCTAGCATTCAAGAAACTGTGTCCTTTGGATAAATAGCAAAAAAAAATAGTTGTTCACATGTAACCACTTTCGCGAAAACTAACAGTATAACACCAACGCTGTCTGTTGAACTGATATGTATTGTGAATACGTTTGCTGCCGCAATTTTGATAAGAGCGCTAGAAAAAGGAAGTGATTGTCGCCGTGCAGTGTGGGAGGCACTTTCCGTAGCAAAAGCTTACTTCTATACATATTAATTTCCTCATGCCGCAGGTGTCCCAGAAACTTTTTTGTGTTACGTGTAAATAGTGGATATTAAGATAGTCGAGCAAAATTTTATTAGACGTTGCGTTTTTCTTATAGCATATTTTTAAATTTGGTAATTCCTTAGATTACTAGTTAAAACATTTCTTTTAAGATTTTAGAATAAATTTACTTTTGGTTTAAGGAGACCATACTTCTGGGGAAAGCATAATTTGTTCTTGGTTTCAGTACTTAATGGTTTTACTAAAACTGTGCATTACACTCTCGTATATAGTATACGGGATACCTATTTTTCGACCCCAAATTCTTAGAACGCTTTCGACCTGTAAACGCTGCCGGACGATGGAAACCATCTATTTGGGATGATTTATTGATAGCCTCTTTAGGCGCCGCCGTTTGAAAAAGTATATAGGTAGGTAGGTATATTCATCCCGATACGAACATTAAGTAAACGTGACGTGAGGAATTTGTTACCTCCAAGAGACGTACGGAAAGCTATTAGAAATCGCTGGATGAAAACACCATTGAAATTAAAAATACTACATCAATATGTTCGTCCCTTTTAGTCACGCAATAAATTAAGAAAGAAGACGAAAAAGTTCCTACTGTACGTTTAAAATCGCTATAATTTTATGGTATCAACAACGAAACGTTAAGAGAGAAGACTAAGAAAAATGAGACTCGTTCATATATATATATATCCTCATTTGATTTAAATCATCATTAAATGTAATGGCAGAATGCGCAAGATTTCTTGTACAATATATTATCGTCCTTTGAATTCAATCTAAGCTATTTATTCGTTTAGATTTCTGTAATGACTTTCCTTTGTAGAAATCACATTCATTTAAAAGCTTCCGATATTTAAAAGAAATTCAAAGTGTATGCGCATTTATACTATGCTAATAATAATTATTGCGTTGTTTTATAGCTTATGTAATGCTTGTGTGCATTCCGCAACCTTAGTTTCTACCTACAAGGTTACTACGGCCTACAAGAAATAACATGGAAATAACGGCCGTCAACGAAACACGTTCAAAATCAAGTTCAAAAGTTCAATGTTACTGCATTGTCACCAACCGATCAGTACGGCCAACATTAAGGTAACACCAAAGGGGGATATCCTTCGGCGGTCGACATCTCTGAATTAAGTTACGAAATTCCAATTTACAGTTATACTCATCAGCTGATGGGTAGTAATATATATTTTATATACGCGAATGGTGGCGCCACTTGTCGTAAAATCCATAGCCGTTGTCTTACAGCTGATAAGTGTATTAGTTCAAGCTTTCAATTTATTATCAGGTAATATAAGATATATGTGTTCTGTGAAATTCAGTAATTCCCTTTCTTACAGCCAACCGTTTAAGAATTAAAGATGTCTGAAAGAAAAGTATTAAACGTAAGTAGTTTTTATGATTTGCTCTTTCGTTTTACTAATATTTCCCCCAATAGAAATACTATCCTCCTGATTTTGATCCTTCGAAAATACCTCGTATGAAATTACCCAAGAACAGGCAGTACACAGTGCGATTAATGGCACCGTTCAACATGAGATGCGCTACTTGTGGAGAATACATATATAAAGGCAAGAAATTCAATGCTCGCAAAGAAGATGTTGAGAATGAAGACTATCTCGGTATAAGAATTTATCGTTTCTACATAAAGGTATTTTATATAGATTGGTTATGGGTTCTGAACGATGACCCACAAATTAGCGATTTATTGTTTGCGTTTCATTGAATCCAGAATAATCTTTCCTTTTTTTTTTTTAGCAAATAAACTACTCAGAAATCAGATTTTTGGTTATTCATTTCTTAAAAAGAGAAAGATCATTTTGGATTCAAATTCCGTCAAAAATTCTATTCTTCTTGATTAATTATTGAATTCTTGTAGTGCACTAGATGTTTACAAGAAATATCTTTTAAAACTGATCCGAAAAATACCGATTATGAAATTGAAGCGGGTGCCACGAGGAACTTTATGGCCCTGAAGCTAGCAGAGGAGCAAGCGCTACGTGAAGAAGAGGAATTGAAGGAGGAAGAGGCAAATAATCCAATGAAATTATTGGAGAATAGAACGAAACAATCGAAGAATGAAATTGAACTTTTAGAGTCGTTGGAAGAGTTGAAAGATTTGAATCGAAGGCAGAGGGCTGTAGATTATGATTCAATGTTGCTGGCCTACGACACAAAATTAACAGAAAGAGAGCGGGAAGAACGAATGCGCGAATTAGACGAAGAATATATCAAGTAAGTAAAAATGCTTGATGATTGATGAAATAAGTTAAGTTGTATTTATATTTCATTTTAGAAGTGTCAAATTCCAAGGCAAGAGAAAAATTATTCTAGAAGAAGAGGTTATCGAAGATGTTGACAAGGAATTACCACCAAAGTCTTCAAGATTATTACCACAAGGAGGTCCGTCATCAGATTACCTTATGGAAAAAGATAAAACAAAACAAGTGAATATAGTGAGTAGAAAGAGAAATCTAAGTGGTTTAGTAAAATTAAACAAGAGTCCCAGTAATATAGCAAAGCAATCACATACCAGTAGTGCTAGTTCGTCAAATACAATTGTAGAAATTACAAAATCGGAAACAGTACCAGGAGAGAAAAAAGAAGAAGTACGGTCCACAGAGCAGAAATTGAATGGATTACTCTTATTGGGAGCATATTCAGGAAGCGAAAGCGATTAAACTTATTAGTTCTTTTATGTTTTGGAGGGTAGACGTTTATTTATAGTTTCTATTAAGCTAGTAAGTTATGGATAATTATTTTATATTTTAGATACGATATTTTAATATTAAACAGTCCCAACAATGTAAGCCCTAACTTGAAAGAAAATAAAATCATTTCGTACTGTAATGGAAAGGAAATGTAGTTTTGCTCTTATATAGAACATTATATAATTTCGTTAAATAGACACCGTTTAGATTGTGTACTTTTTTAGAAAGAAGAAATGGTTGAGGTAGGAGCAGTTTTCTTTTGGATTGTGCGAAGGTGATGAATTGGGATTTGTAAAATTCTACGGATATGAGGTAAAGATATTTTTTTTGTTAATACAAAACATTTTTGCTATTACGTCATTATTTTTTACATCCAGTAAATATATTATAGATATGGTTTAATTGAAAATATAATTAAATTAAACTTAAGAAACGATCAAAATTAAAATACTGCTATTTCATGTTACGTTTTTAAACTTTCGTTTCTTGCATTTCTTTCTTGTTTTTTTTTTTTTTTACTATTTCATGATTAAAAAGCAATTATAGTTTTAGCGGTCATCGATTTTTTCAAATCTGTTTATAAAACATTTAATACTTTGAAATAATTGTGAAATAGTGAGTTATCGAGATGTTGCTTATTTTCGGATGAATCAGATAGCGAATAGAGTTTGCAAATCAAATTATTCTTTTTACCATTTTAAATTTTGATCATTTTAAATACGCCCATCTGCTTCTAAAAAAGATTATAAATCACGAGTATAATTGTATTTTTAAAAGCTTTCATATTTGGTACAAACCTTTTTTACGGTCAAACGCAAAACTTGATGTGAACTATAAAAAAAAATGTTTTAATTCAATAATACATATCGACTATAGTGTGCTGTCAAGTTTCCAGCAGTTCTCCAATGTATACTGTCATAAGTATGTCGATCGACGTAGTTTCCAGTGAGACATAAACTTAAATTGTCCATGTCTTTCCGGTTATTAAAGGAGTTCTGTACTTTTACAATGTTGCACATTTCAACGAAATCTTGTTTCGAGCATTGTCAAGATCAAAGTAGTGAAGCGTAGAAATGGTTATAACAAAACAATGTATTATCGTAAATAAATGTGTACATATATAAAAATTGGATATACAGTATATTTACTATTTTTTAGGATACAGTAATTTTAATTTTAAGAGGTCCATCACCAAGGTCTGAGAAATTTATGTCTTGCCCTGAAACACAAAAAAAGAAAACAATTAATCATCTCTAACATAAGATGCAAATAACATCAATCTTAAGTATTGTAGCAAAGAAATAGAAATCCAAGATAAATTTCACAGAACCTTTCAAGTGATTTGCTCTTTTGAGTTTCAAAGCGCTCAAACTAAAGAAGGTAAGAAGTAAGAGTTTTACATTATTTTTCTCTCATTAATTTCTAAACTATTCAAACATTCATAAGCATAGCGATTTGAAGGTAATTATATTAACTACTGGGTACAATGTTATTTGAAAAAAATAAAAACAAACAAAGTGAGTCTCGAAATGAAAAGTTGGTTTTTCTGTCTGTATGCGGTTGTATATCGTGACGTATTAAAAGTATGGAACAGATTGATTCTGTTCTGGGTCAAGTCATTGTTTTTCGTTGGCGTATGCTTTAGTGTGGATATAAAGTAGCCATTGTTTCCGATTGTAACGATTAATTCCTCTTGTTCGACTTAAAAGAGTAACTGCGGAAAAATGTCAATACACAATACATTTGTAGGCAATTGTTATCTATAACTAAGAAAAACTGAAGTGTAAACAAATGCAGCATGTCTGAGAACGTACGACGCTGTGGTTTGCGAAAGAATGAATCTATTCCATATTTTAGCGATGGTCTGCATACAGGTGAAGCCGTTTGCTTTAAGAGGATGATATCTGTTTGGAATTCGTCTATTTGGGGTTGCCGGCGTTATTTGTGATTTTCGTAATGTTTTCGATGTTTTCCGAGGGATGGTGTGCCTTGATATCGTTGGCGATAATCATATTGTTGATGTGCATCTCTTTCGATGGGTGGCACCACATTATGCTACCGCTATCCATCACCTTGTACTTACTAACGCCGCCGAAGAGAATCGGCGTGAATTCTTGGCCGAGACCGAGATTTTCACGTGCTCCTTGCCGATTATCATAACGCGTCAGCCGATTCACGACCGTAATGAACTCTTCACGTTCGCGAACCTTCGATTCGGCTTCCAGATCAGCCCGTTCGTGCGACACCATATCGCAGCAGAGCTTGTAAGGATCCGGTTGGTCGTTGGCCACCTTCAATATCGCTTTCGAAATGGTGTTGTTGCAGAGAGCCGCCTTATTATTGTTACTTGCACAATCGCCCGCGTTTCTCAGATCCGTCTGCGTGGCGCTGCTAAGTTTCGGTGCGGACGCTGTCTGAATTTTCGCGTGCTTTTGACTATTATGCAATAGGACTGGTGAGCTATTCCTTTTCCTGCTTTGAATCTTCGCGTTGCCGCCATTAGTTGTCTCGAAATTGACCAGGCTCTGCGCCAACGGTCGATAATACGGTGAAGTCGACCTGCAACTCCTATAGATGGGATTTGAAGCGGCAGTTTGGACATTTTTTCGCATATAGCTGGCGTAGTGCTGTATATTCCTTTCCGGTACGAAATAAAACGGTTTGTTAGGATTAACCGGCGCGATAGTATCTCCGACTCCGGCAGTCTCCAGTTGCTGTCTTTGCGACGTGATCTCCATCTGATAAGAACGCGTCTGTATGTCTTGCGTTCTCATCAAGACACGATTGGTGGGATAATATTGATGTGTGGGGTTTTGCCGGATTCGGGTGTCGAACACGACCGTCGTCTGTTTGGCGGGGGGCACGATATGATCGGGTTGTAAGACCAAATACCTATTCCTGCTCTCGGCTGTCATTTGCCGCTGCTGTTGACAGTGTTGTTGTTGTTCTTTGAACGTATTTATAATCGCGGATCTCGTAACGTGTTGTTGCTGTTGATAGGCTACTGCCGCTTGGCGCTCTTTTATTTTCACCGGCGGCTGTTGTTTTACGTCGGGATTTAGCTGTGGTATCATACCGATGTCGTACCGTGTCTGCATTTCTGCGATCTGGTTGATGTGTGCCTTGGTCGACTGTAGTTCCTTCTCCATGCAGCCAACCGTGTCCTGCAGTTTGTAGCGCTTCTCGTTCGTCTCGGAGAGGGTCGTCTCAAGCTCGCGAATCTTCTTCTCCAGCTTATAGCAGAGCTTGTTCTTATCGTCGAGATGGTTGTTGGTCTCCTCTAGAAGGTCCGTTTTTTGCTTCAGCTCTTCCTTCGTCTGAAATATACCGAAATGGAGAAGAAAAAGCACGAATGATTTTTAGCGGAGAACTTTTAACGACTAAACCTACATCGAATAGTAATTGCCTGATCTCTTCGGAGTAGCGATGCAGACTCTCGTTCTCCAACACCAGTTCGTCCTTCTTTACTTTGAGCATGCTGATCAGACCATCGCGCACTTTCAGCAGGTTTTCCATATCGTTCAGCTGCTTCTTCTGCTGATTCATGTCGTGCTCGTATCGGATCAGCTTCTGTTCGTTGTCCAACGACTTGGTAAGGGCCTTCTGCAGTTTTGCTTTGCCCTCTTCCAACATCGACTGCAACTCCTGCGTGTCATGAGGTATATGCTCGAGATTGTTGACTATAGCACCGGCTTGAAGATTATCGATTTGCACTTTTAATTGCTGAATGTTCATTTTGCTAACGATAGAAAATACGACAATTGAAATTGATTTTTTTTTTTGTCCAGACACTTACTGCTCCTCGATTTCCTGATTCAGTTCTCTGCGTTCGTGTTCCAGTCGTGTGATCACCTCTTCTTTTTGAACCAGCGCCTTACCGAGACTTTCTTTCGCGTCGCCGCTACAATTTAACTTTTCGATGCTGTCGATGAAACGCATTTTTTCAGTCGTGTACATCTCGATGCGATCTTGCGCCGCCTTCAGGGCGACTCGCAAAGCCAATATTTCGGTGTTCAGTTGGGATTCGTTTTCGCTAATGTAATTACCTAATTGGATGAGAAACGAAAGAAATAAGAAATCTGTTTCTGAATGTAGTTGTAATTGTTTATTGAAAAGTGACCGCACCGTGCCTTTCGTAGGAAATATGTAAATGTAGAGAGGTCGTGAAAAGAAGACAATCTCACCGTCAGTATCCATTGTATTTTTGATGACGTCGACGGCCTGCTGTTGCTGTAACGATAGCGTAGCCACCTCTTGATGTAGGCTCTTCAGCTTATCCTCGAGAATCTGCTTCTCGACCGCCGCGGCGGCGATCTGCTCCTTGGCCGTCATAAGGTCCTTCTGCAGCTTCGCTTGTTCCGTATCATAGTTCCTCTTTTGTTCGTCAAGGATGTTGTTCATCAGATGCACCCTGAACAAAAACACGTGTATCATGTCAATCCTAAGTTAAACACCTGAAGCTGATCGATCTCACCTCCTCGGTTCGATTCGTCCAGTCCGGTGTTTAGTTCAACTTAGGAAAACAAACTAATACATGTTTGTATGATTTTTTTTTATTTGCATAGCTAAGAAGAGGATACATAGATGTATAGTGTACATGTACACGTGTATGTAACGATAAAGCTGCAAAATTTCAAGTTCAGGCTAAATAGATGTATGCATGTACAAGGTACGTATATTGTTAGCTGGTGGACGTGTGTGATTTTTTAATTGCGTTTGGTATTAGCATTTAAAATGTCTTTTTATTCGTACATAATAAGTCGAAAAAGCCCATCTGATCGATACATATGCACATATAAACATAAGTGAGATATTTGTAGCAAGTACGAACACACATCGGAGATATTAAGATGGGATGTTATTCTGATTGTGAGATTAATAAAGGAATACATATCTACTTATGCAATACGCTTACTGTTTACATGGAAAATAAGTATTATCTCTCTATAATACGGTTACAAAATTTGGCAGCAATAACTCGTGTAATATACGCAGAGATATCGAAATCAGCCACCTTGTGTCTAGCGCCTGTCTTTCTGCGGTCAACTTCTCTAATATGGCATGCTCTCCTTTGTGGCTCTTTAGCAATTCTTCCTTTTCATCTTTCCATTTTTGTTCCATGAATTTCACCTTGTTTTGCAGATTCCTGTGAATAATACGGAAAAGGATCTCATCTGTATGCAACTTTAGAGAAAATATACAAAGATATTTTGTTTTTAGGTCATGCTTAATGGGGTCATGGGTGTCTTAACTGAAACAGTTGGTTGGTAGATCTCACCTAAAGTGGCTGGTGATTTCGCTAACTTTTGTTTCGGCTTCCTTCTTTGCCTTCTCGTACTCTTGAACCTGTTTCGTGAGCGTCTCGATCTTTTGCTCGTACGATTTGGTGCTCATACCGTGGTCCGAAAGTTTTTTCTTCTTCGACTGCAACTCGGCTTCGAGCGCCTTAAACGTGAAAGGATGTAAGCATAAAATTAATTTCCAGAGCAGGTCAACTTACCCTAACGCGTTCTTTCAAGCTAACGTTCTCATCCAACAGCTTTTGCGCATAGTCGTCGTTTCTCGACTTCAGTTCGACTAGTTCTTCTTCTTTCAGCGCCAATTCGTTGGAGAGATTGATAATCTCCTGCTGCTGCGACTTGATCTTCTTTTCGAGTTCGTGGATGATCTGATTCGCGACCGCTAAGTTGTTCTTCTCGAAGAGATTGTTAATATCGCCCATCACCCTTTCGATCCTGGCGGTTTGACGCAGCACGGTCTCGTCGATCATCTGATTTAACCTGCCGGTATCTTGTAGGAATTCCTCTACGTTGATCGCCTGGTCTTTTTCTTTCAGATCGGTCAGGTATTTGATGATTTCGGCGCGTTGCTTGATCAAATACGAGCCGAGGTCTAGACACGTCTGAGGTATTGCGCTCATCTCCAGCTTGATATTGCTTAAGAATTCAGCCGCTAGTTCCGTCACGTCGCCCCTAACCATTTCTCCGCCGCAAAGAGTCATCTCAGAAGCTGGCGTTGGGCTTGATTTGTGCGATAACTCTTCGTAATCTACCAATTTGATGGAGTCCAAGGGTACTACTTTGCCGGATTCTTCCAGTTTCTTCTTGATTTGGATGAGAGCCTCGTAAAGTTCGAATACCGGTTTCTGTTTGATATCTAGCTCTTTTCGAAGTTGATCCAAACGCTTCTTCTTCGTTAGGAATTGTAATTCGAGCGTTCTCTTTGGTGAAGCGACCAATTTACATTCGCTCATTTGTTCGGACTTCGAGCGCGATGTCATTTTTGTTGATTGCTTCGACGTGGAAATCTTCAACGGCAAAGGAATGCCTGTGAATTGTTGAGTGAAGAAAGCTACGGTGTCGAATGTTGAAGACTACGTACCGGAGTTGCTGCTTTTAGACGCCACACTTTCCTTTACGGTAATGGAAAGTTGCGTCGAGTCACCTCTAAGACTGTCCACATTATCCACATCGGTCTTATCGTCCAAAGCGTCTTTATAATCGTCGCTGTGTATCGAATTTTCTTTGACTG
Source organism: Oryctes rhinoceros (assembly GCA_020654165.1). NCBI lineage: Eukaryota > Metazoa > Arthropoda > Insecta > Coleoptera > Scarabaeidae > Oryctes > Oryctes rhinoceros. Next base: position 84,439 of record JAIOKQ010000231.1, read on the forward strand.
CGGTCAAATTGCACGGTTTGCCAACGTTTGGGCCTTCGCCGGTACCATTCTTTTGTCGCCTTTGTCCTGACGCCTTAAACAAACAAAAGTATAGTAATAATTCGTAAAACAGCTGCGAATCGTTTATTAATTCACACGAAACGTACCGATCCAGGAGAGGATAACGGTCGAGGCGGATCTCTTGGGGATTGGGCCTATTAGAAACGAGAGCAGAATAAGGCTAAAATATTGCATCTAGTGTACGGAAAAGCTCACCGAAAAGGGTTTGTTAATTTTCGGTATTTGCGATTTTGCTTTTAGTCCTGATACCGTGCTGTTTGATTGCGTAGCTGAAAACGACAGTGCGTTTTAACGAGAAACAAGAACGGAAACATATCCTTGCCGTTTCCACCTCTTCGCATCATTTCAAAAACGTCAAAATGTGCTATGCGTCACGCGCTAAAATCCCGTTCCGAGATTATATGACGGTGTACACCGTCCGCGTAAGGTATAGCAACAATAGAAATCGTCAAGTAGAATTAAATTGCCGACGAATTTGCAAAAGTCAGTGTCAAAAAAATACTGCGTAGCGAGAAAGGAACGTCAAGTTTATTGAAGTTGCTATTTTTCAGTTACTTACCAGGTTTTTCGTTGAAACGAGTAATTTTCGCCCGTGCAAAAGACATTTCAAATACAGCTAAGTGATGCTCACGAAATACATAAACGGATTTCTTACAAACAAACTAATTTACATGTTTTTTTTGAGAGAGAAAAGTATTTTTGACAGGACGACTACACAAACAAAAAACTATAGGTACATAAATAAATAGTTTGTTTATTTTTCTAGAGAGGTCTTGATTTTGAAGTGTGTATTTATAAAGCATTTCGTCGACGGATAATTATTGCGCTATTTTAAATGCTGTTAGTGCAGGTTGTTGTCTGTAACAGTTTTGGTATACATTGTAAGATTAGAATATAAAAGTTAAAAAAGGTGAATATCCGTACTAACCGTGGTCTGAGGGCAAACAGAATTTTAATTTCACTGTTTCTCCTTTTGAATGTCCTTTTTACATGACAAAATAACGTGTTCATACGCCCCGTCGCGGAGCTACTTGAAAATACCTACTTTATTTTTTTCTTTAGAAAAGCAATATAAGAGGAATAGCGTGTTTTTCTACTGCTGTAAAGACTTAGACTGTAATTCTAACGATATAATTTTTGGGTTTCAAATAAATTTATCAAGTAGCCCTGTTTTGCGGTACGAATAAATTATTAAAACTGAATCTTTTTAAACGCTCTGTACATATTAGGAGAGTAACAATGTTAAAGTTGGTGTGATTATCGATCGAATATTGTTTCGTTTAAAGAACCATTGCGAAACGTCCGTGACTTTAACTTGCTTTGTTAAGCATAACGTAAAAGCGTTCTGTCACTGTTCATCACTGCGTTTTGCGTAGGACGCTCGAACAATCGTACCGTCAGCTTTAATTCCGAAGCGGTGACTTTTCCCGCAAACTAATGATAAACGATCCAGCCAGTGTTATACACATCCATTTGCGCCTTCGAATATACGGTAGATGGAGGCGGTGCGTCGCGATATAATAGCAGCTTTTGACTGGCGTCGTAGAACGATTTCAAGCTCGCCGGGAAATTGAATTTAGCGAGAGGGAAGCTCTTCATGAGCGCGCGAGGTTTCATTTCAACGGTAGCGCATGACATTTCCAACGTTGGACGCGGACAGCAAATTCGCCGTACTGCTAGCTGCAGCACATACACAGTATGCACCTATTATAACACGGCAGTCGACGGCACGACGACTTCAGTTCGGCCCCATCGTCAGTGCGATGGTTTTCGCGACGCTGTTCTGCTGAATCGAATAAAAAGAAACACATTCACACGTCTGCATTGCAAACGGATCAGGCTTTAGAGAGCGATATTTTGATTACTTTCTTTGGTAAGTAGTTTTAGAAAATGTCATCAGACTGCTTTGGCCGTTTAGTTTACTTTATCCTCTTTTTTATTTATTTTATTGTATTTAATATTTACGGATAGGATTTTGTAAGTTTTGTTTTAAAAGATCTCCTGGTTGTTCAGTTGTAGTCTGGAAAGTTTCTTGCTTTAATTTTAGTAATTAATATTCACAGCGTATAAAAAGACGGACGTAGATACTCTTAACAACGACTAGAATGGCAAACAAGAACACAGAAGTAGTTTTCTAAGCTTCCACCAGCCGGCAAAAATACTTTGCTTTCAGAAGAAGGTAAAGTGGTGTTACTGTTTATTGAGAAAAAAAACGTTTCCCGATATATATATATATATATATGCGACCTGTGTATATAATATGTAAATAGATGAAAGACACGAGGAGAAAATTTCACATTACCGGGATCCCTTTACGTGATGATCCTCGAATCCTGAAATTATCGGGGAGAAAACTGACAATGGAACGCTATTTGCGATAACTGCGGAGACTGCGGTTTTCATTCTTTCAGAAGCTACGTTTCGTAAAAATAAATAATTTCACATTTATGTATATCGTGTTAAAAGCTATTGGCAATGTCTAGTTATTTTTTTTTTTTTGTATGGTACATCCAATGATGTCCATATTTGATGTTGCGAATCTGATAGACCTTTACAGTCCTTTCCATTGATTGGCGGAGCTAATGAATAGGGTATCTCAATTCATAATATGTGCGACGATCGGTCATTTTGATGCTCCAAACGTTTTTTTTTAAGCAATGATAGCAAGAACCGTGGTGTAGTATAGTAAACAACAAATCATTTGGTCAAATCGTCACCGGTTGAGAATGTGGATCATTCGTATCCTCGAAACAGCCATCCCGGATTAATTAATTAAACTTATGTGATGCGGTGGTTACCGATACCATTTTACCGATTTTTTTTTTCTTTAAATACGGCGCGGTCATTTAGTCGTTTAGCATCAGATGGTGAACTTTTCTCACGTTACTTATAGTGGTTGCAATTTTTGGCGGTTCCGAACGTTTATCTTTAATCAAGTCGGCATGACCATCAACTATTTAAAATTTTGCTGTGGCAAATAATGGTGCAAAGTCTTGAATGAATGTATATTAAATGAATAAATTGAATGAATGTAAAGTAGGAAAAAGAATGTAATTGTACATTCTTTTTCCTACTGAATAAGAGTATTTGTTTGTAATTACAAAGCTACCACTAATATATATTTGAGAAGGCCCGTAAGGGTTCGTATTTTCTATGCTCTATTTTGTTTGCAGATTAAACAAAATTATACGATGTGTACGTGTCCGATCCTGCTTTGCACTTAACGACATCAGAGACGTATATACATCGGTATACAAACGCACATACATACATATTTTACAAGGGGTGAGAACTTGCAGAACTTTTTCTCGCGTCGCATTTTCGGAACTTAATAACTTCTTTTCGATTCGTATATCGTCATTTCCACGCCTTCCTGCACCGTACAATTGGTAATCATATATCATTCCTTTCTATTCGGCGAGAGCGCTGACGGTGACCGTTATTTTCTACGAGTGAAATTCATCGAAAGAGTTGAAAGGAAATTTCCTATTTTCTCGAATTATTCCATATTTTTCGTCGTGATGATGTTTTTCGGTACAAATTATACTGGGGACGTATTTTTTAACTGGTTTTTCTTGCTGTTGATGGAACCTATTTTTCTTTAAATATTGTAGCGTTAACCTAATTTTATATACTTCATATTTAACGTTATATGGTATCACGCATAATGGGAAGTTGTTAATTACTTGCTTATTAAAATTGTCCGCTTTCCGAAAAAAAGTTATGTCGCGACATGTTGCGAATGGCGACGCACATTTTAATTGGCACCAATGAGATGAAACGCGCTGCTAGACTGTTCTCAATTAACCTATTTGTTATGTTTTAATCGTGACGAATCCACATTCGAATACATCGAAGACAATTTTCCTTTTTCAGCGAATGAAAGTCCAAAAGATGCCATCGAAATTCGTAGTGGCATTGGCTACGTTGAAAACTCTCTTCTTGACGGCAACGTTGGCCATGCAATGCAACCGCACTCCACCGGACGCAATGTCCGGTAAATCGCCCGTGAACGGCCGCTTCCTGATTGATATTTTGGGACATCCGCAATCTTATACCCCAGGACAAAAATATAAAAGTAAGTATTTTTATTTGTATATAATGTATGCGCGATTGAATAATGCACGGTATTCCATATAAAACACCAGTTCCATAAACTGTTCGTAGTTAGCATTTTGAGCTAGTTTGCGCGTTGAGCTAAGTCAGAATAAACGGTTTTATAGCACCGATCCGTTTATTGATAGGCTCATTTGCAATCGCAACATAAAATCTTCAACGGTAAGGTACAATATTATAACTATTTGTTAATTGTAAAAAAAAAATCATTCAATTTTCTGTAGTTATTACTTACGAAAATCTTGAAAAGAATTCTTTCGTAAATGCAGGTTATATGTGCATATGCAATCTAATTCAGTACTTTTAATCTACTTATTGTAAGAATACTATTTTATCTTACCTGTACTTTTAAAGTGTCCGTACGAAATAAAAGGAAAGCGTTCTTTATCGAAAATCAATGCGCCACATCTTTTCACATTTCTATTTTCTTAGGTTGTTCTTGTTAGGTGTTGCGCGCATTTATCTTGGTAAGTTCTATGAGGCTTAATAATGAAGATAAAGGAACGGATTTATAGAGAACTTTATCTTTCCTGCTGCATATTCCACCGTGTTGCTGTTGCATCTCTCTATGCAAAATAAACTTCTTGTAGATTCACCTCTCTAAGCGCATGGTTGGTCGTAAGAAAGTAAGGAGAACTATCCCGCAATTGCTTGTTGGATTTTTATAGTGTGAGATGGCGGTACGACGCAAACCCTTCAGCGCCTTGATATCTACCACGTTCACACTCGATTCTTCAGTTCTCATTAAATCGCACTGATGTATTTGCTTCGATAAATTCGACCGGTTGTTATAATACGTCGTTGTCGCGATGGCCAACATAAAAGGGCTATTCCGAATTCGAGCGTAAACATTTTCGTTTCTCGCGCACAATTTCATCGACGGAAGAAAGCTCGTCATTGTTTTAAGAGTGGCCAATTATATCGTTGGCGGAAATTTAGATATCGTACGACCCATTGAACAGGTCACCATCTCGTATTCCCTCCAACGAAAATTACGATTCATTTGTAAACACCGCTGGGATTCGCCAATGGTGAACGCGCTTACCGCGATCGAAGTTTTGTTTGTTTTATTCGACAATTGCTCCTATGTCGAATAAAGAGGAGATAAGATTGCGATGGAAAGAGAAAAAACGTTCGGATTGCGAGAATTGAATTATTTATTAAGATGACAATCCGCGCCGTCGTTTCTAAAGCTTCATTAGCGGAGGTTAAATAGAAGAGGTCCGAGTCTTAAATCTTTGAGTTCGCCGCGAATTGTAGTCGGAGAGGAAAGATTTCGGCGCTTAATTATCGTTGGCTAAATTAAGTTCCCTCCATTGATAATTCAATTTGTCAAAATGAACTAAAATTGTAAAAATAATTTCGTTTTCCAATTATAGCGTATTATCTAGCGTTCTTGTAAATGCTATGCATTTTTGCTTGTTAATAGGTCTTAAACAAAATAAGAAAAGTGAAGTTCTTGTTAAAAACTTTCACTTTTTTATCACATATAGCGTACCGGCTGAATCCATTCTTTCGAGGCTCAGAATCATTTCAATTTTGTTGTTCTGACCTGTACCCAACGTGTATTTGCGGGGTTTGGACATTATTTTGTTAGCATATGCCACGTTCTTATTCAAATTTGGAATAAGCAAATATGCTGTTTGTTTATGATTTTTGTAATGGGATTATTGTAACTTATTTTCCCTACTGTACGTGCGTATTGTGTGCGCGGGTATTGCCATAACAGCTATAATCGGACGATGAAATCACAGGATACAAAAGCGCTGAGTAAAATGCTTGGGTGTCGGAGGTTAGAGACCGCATTCTCCTTCAACAAAATTCGACGATAAATCACTGACAGTTCGAAATTCATTTCCGTAACCAAGGAGAACAAGCAAAGTAGAAATCTATTTAAGACTTTAGAGCTTGATATTCGTTCCGCATTCAGTCGGACGATAATTTTTACGTCAAAAGCAAGCGCGAACTCAACATATCCGTTTTAATTGTCGTAGAAGTGGATACCGTAGCATCCGAACGTTAGAATGCGGAGAGAGGAAGGTGCGCGTTATAAGTCGAATCCGGTACTTGCCTAATTGGCGAAACAAAGTCGTACGAACGTAATATGAAGTAATATATGGTGATTATAATCGTATTATCTCGTTTAATAAGACACCGAAGCTCTATTTTACAGTTCCTCTTTTTCGTCCTTTAGGAACGTGTTACCACCTTTTCGTAAATTTTGCCAATCTATTATGATCTGCTCTATTGCTCTTTCCGAAGGCTATTTTTGCAAGATTAATGAATTTTCGTCGAAATTCTGCCGTCGACAAGCGTGAAACGCGGAAAAAAGAGAAAACCAAGCACTAAAGTGGCGCGCAAGCAAGAAACGGAACAAAAAGGGGAACTGCTGACAGCGCCGATGTGTTAGTTGAAACTCATTTTTAATAAATCTGTTGTCCCTCGATTCGCATGAATTTGCTATTATGTAGGTGGAGAGGAGAGGAGATACGTCGGAAGATGATGTTACCGATGTCACACTTTTCAGGCTCGCCCTAAATGTTTCATATATTTCGTCATCCCTTGTTCTTCTATTTTTTTTTTCTTTTTACTTCGCTTGGCTACTTATCGCATACTCTTACGTTGGCAGGAAGCATATGGCGCATTCCGCTTTCTTTTTTTTTTGGTATCAGAATTGAATGTTACTGCGTTTATCGCTAATAACTTTTGCCATAACAGTGTCACCGCAAAAAAACTGAAAACTATTACAGATAGTCTTGTCGTTCATTTCAACAAGAAACGTTCAGATAAGAGAGAATGCTACCATTTAAAAATAAAATAGGAGCGAAGAAAAGTGTACTTTTTATACCAAATACACTATATTTTACTGTAGTAGTTAGTTTATTGAGTTTTGCACCGCCGACCCTGACTTAGAGGTTAGAGTGCCGTACTACCAATGTGTCTAGTAGTAGGTCAAAGACCGATCGCCCTTATGCTGGTGACGTTGAAAATAAATTGCGGAGCGCGTCTACATTCTGGAATTGCCCAATAAATTAAGGGATAATGCATACACCTATTGGAAGATCGATCGGTTTCTTTACCTACCTCCTGATTGATCCGCGTATTGCGGCAACATATGTTCTTCAAATTCCTTAAATACCGATGCAAAATATTACTCTCCTGTCTTAAAATAAAATCCATGCTGCAGAAAAGATGAAGGAAATTAGGGACATTTCCGGCAATTTAGATAAAAAAAAAATAACATAAAAGATGAATAAAAACAACGGCGAGAATAGTAATTAAAGCGTATTGTGCGTGCATTCGATGTTGTAATTCGAATGCAAACGCCTCATCATTATTGAATATCGAAGCGTAAAGCAGAGAATCGCGCACGAGTTTCGGATGAATAACGAATAACGATGAATGACGAACCTTTCCTCTCTCAAAACCCAACGAATTCCCTTGTTAATTACCCTTTGATTATTTCGGTAATTTATCGTCAGCCAGATGTGGTCGTCCGTCAGCAGAAGGAGCAAACCAGGGGAAATCCTACGCAAAATAGATTGTCGTCGTAAATACGTAGATTCGCTTTCCTAAATTATAAATTAGTTGTGGCTTTAACATTCGACAAACTTTCAAATGCGAAATTATACGTTGGTACTTTGCGGGCTTATAATTTGGCGAAACAACGTAATTGGCTGTATAGAATTTAATTACCTGCATATACGTGTATGTTCGGAAAATTCATTAAAAACGTATTCGTAAAAGCGAAATAAGAAATACAAATTTTCGTATGAGACAGTATACAGCTGTCATTAAAGTTACGGATATTTATGATCGTCCTATGTAACTTCTTTTTTGTTTAAGTTGTATTATACTTTGTTAGTATGAAATAAATTACATAAACATACAATTGTATTTAGGCGCTGCATCCCATATATTACGTATTTTGAATACTTTATTATTATTATAACGGCGAAGTTTAATTTCAGTACATTTTTAATTACCCTGTTTCAGTAAGCTTACGGGCTGCCGACGAGGCCGATCACTTCGTCAACTTCGTACTGTCGGTGGAAAATAGCGAGGTACTAAGCGGCGAGACCGGCGCCGGAATCTTGCATGTACTTAGCGATACGCTGACGATGTTTCACGACAGATGTCCCAACGCTGTTATGCAAACGAATTCCATTCCGAAGAACGAGATACAGGTGAGTGTCACGGCTAAGTAGGCGGAGTTCGGGTTTCGTTCTAAACATAGGGGCTGTTCCAGGTTTTATGGACGGCACCGCCCTCTAATAGCGGTTGTGTGATCTTTAAAGCCACGATCGTCGTAACACGCGAGATCTGGTACGGCGAAGAGGGTCCTTTATGGCTTTCTCTGTGCGAAAGCTCGGAAGATGTCGACAATATCGAGCCGCCGGTATTGCAGACTTGTTGCGCATGTCACGAAGCAAAATACGAAGTAAGCGATAATTCGTTGCTATCCGCTTTATTCCGGCGAAAATTACAAACTGTAAAATTAGTCAGTAATCAGTAGCTAGTTGTTAATTTCTGCTGGAGCAAAACTATCATTAACAGGTTGATTAGTATGTGTCCGTCGTTTCGCGCAGGTTACTTTCGAAGGTTTGTGGTCGAGAAATACGCACCCAAAGGATTTCCCTACAAATAACTTCAAGACGAAGTTCAGTGATATCATTGGAGCATCACATTCCGTTGATTATAAATTTTGGTATTATGACGAGTATGCCAGCGACGGCTTGAAGGAATTAGCGGAAGAGGGGGTTACTAAACTTTTAGAAAGGGAACTTAAGAATAAGGTAAATGTTGAAAGATTGCTAGTTTCTTAGTAAGTTCCAGTCGGGTTGGATGTTATTAATTATTTACGAAATGAAATATATTTTACAAATAAAAAATGACACCTACTCTTTTTAATGGTAATGGATATAGATTGCATGTAAATTAAAAAATTACTTCTGCCGATGTGATGTGATGCCAATGATTCTTGCCAACATTGCGGTAGAATATAATGTTAAGGAATGTGCGGCTCTCTGTGATGTGATGTTCTGTCTCTTTATTATACAATAGAAATTACAAATCAATTAGACATAACTTGCATGACTGAAACAATTAGGAATTTTGTTGTTTTCTAGCGCATAACACAGAGTACAACTGATTGATATTGCAATTTCTGTTGGAAACTATAGTTTTTTATGGTAAAATTATTAATTTTAGAGCGATCACATAAGGACAATTATTAAAGCGAGAGGAATCAGTTATCCTAATATCACTGGAAAAACGTTCGCGGTGTTCCGCGTCGATAATCGCCATCATTTGATGTCGCTTGTATCGATGATACATCCGTCTCCGGATTGGATAGTGGGCGTATCTAGTCTAGAACTCTGCCAGCAGAATTGTTCATGGGTCGAGTCGAAGACGCTGAATTTGTACCCGTGGGATGCCGGTACGGATAACGGAACCACGTACACGGTAAGATAAGTCTCCTGCACCCGTACGCATCACGTAATAATAATTGATTTCTATTTAGTCGGACGACAGTCCCATCTTTCCGAGAGAGCCGATAAGGCGGATTACCACCAAATCGCCGAAAAATTCTCCGTTCTACGACGAGTACTCCAACGAGATGAAACCACTGGCGCGGCTGATCCTGTCGCGCCAAAGACTGTATGAAAAGCACAACTGCGAAGGCCCGGACAGTACAGGATTGCCCGATTTGGAAGAGTATTGCGCGGTGAGCGAATGGCAGGAATGGTCGCCATGCAACGTGGACTGTGGGCGAGGCACTAGGCACAGACAGCGTACCTACAAACTGAAGGTCGCCAATCAGCACAAGCAGAGGCAGACGTGCAAACAGCAGCTGACGCAGAGGAGTTTATGCTACGGCTTGAAACCAGAATGTCCATCTGAAGCACCGCCGACGGAAGAATGCGAACTGACTACGTGGGGCAAATGGTCTGAGTGCAGCGTCACATGCGGGAACGGTACAAAAACGCGCAGCAGAAGATATAGGACGAGGACGGCGGCGAAGCATTGCCAACAGGTGACGAACAATCCGCCGAAATTGGAGCAAAATATACCGTGCGAAATGCCACCTTGCGATTTGGTGGAACCGGTAAGTATGCGCGAATTTCAACCATCTAGAAGCCAAAACCAACCATCTATTTTCTATTCTAACTTTTTTTTATCCAGTACCTAGAATATACACGATGATGAAAATAGTGCTCAGTACGTGTTGAATATTGCTCAAGTCAAGTTGGTAGTACACTTTGCATTTGTGATTGGATTTCGAATCTACCCGTACTTTTGCTATTGTTCCTTTATACGAATTCACTTGGTTTATTCGAAAAAGAATACCTAAGGGTGCGCCATAAGTCTCCGAATAGGATCTGAGAATCTGGGTTTGAAAATAGCAAACATGCAGTGACGGATTGAAATAACGCTCGAAATTGTGGGTTAAATATTATTCTTACTCGTAGTAGGAAGTGTTCGAACGTGTTTTGTTACGTTCAGAGTACACAGTCATTGTCATTACCCTAATCTTTAAGCACGCGAAAAATTACCGGACATGTGTCTGTGTATTGTGCTAGCTTGCGGGCTATGTTTTGTTTTTATGGCAAAATACAAAACTTCTAGTTTGGTTTTGGCACCGTATATCATTATAATTGCGTTTTCCTCTTTTACTAGGTTTTTAATTTTACAATTTCCTTTCTTTTTTTTTCTATTGTTTTTTTGTTCTTAATTAAATTAATGCTACCAAACAATGGATTTATCAATTGGTTTATTTATTTTATACATATAACAAATGACGTACATTTTGCGCTTTTAAAGTAAATTCGGTTAAGGCGTGGCTACACTTTGCTTACCGGGCGAACTTAATAATGTTCTGATTTTCTTTACTTCTATGATTATTTTTTAAAATAGTCGCCATGTTTCTGCAGTAAATAGAAAAGTAAGAAAGTTACGTTACCGTTTCTAATATTAATATAATCTAGATATCCCCAGAATGCGCCCAGAAGGCTTGGAGCGAGTGGTCGACTTGCTCGGTGACTTGCGGCAAAGGCACGAAGATGCGACGAAAGCTTTCCGTTAACGTCGAAGATCTCCACAAGCACAATAGGATTAGTCGACAGAGTTTCGATCGAAATTCATGGGAAGAGGATGACGGAGATACGAATGGTGATAATTGCGAGCGCTTAATTGAGAGGGTGGAATGTTTCAACGACGAAGCGCCCACTTGCGATGAATCAACTACAATTCCCGGTATTAGACGTTGATTGATAAGAGAAACATGAAAGCTAACAACTAATCGGATGCATGCAATTAATAACTTCTCACTTCTTTCTGTTCGTATGTAGCACTTGCATGCGGCTTACCTATGGACGTCGGATTGTGTCGGAGCAACGTTGACCGTTGGCATTTCAATAATATCAAAGGCAAATGCGAATTGTTTAGTTATAGCGGTTGCGAAGGTAACAAGAACAACTTTAGAACGTTGGAGATGTGCGAGCATGTTTGCGGTGAATACCAGAGTAAGTAGTAAAAAAATTGCAATAACAGAACAACGAAATGACGCGCAGAACGCATACAGGCAGTTTCATTTTATCTATTGTGCCTTTTTGTTTTTAGAGAAATTTGTAGTTCCATTCATGTTTTGAAGTTACTCAAATACGTTTAAGAAATTTCACGCGCCCTATGGCTAAAAAAATTTGGCAGCCGGCACTATATCTATTACAGCATGTATATATGTGACCTTAGGATATATTTTTTATCCTTTTGTCCATATATACTTTAAATATAGTATAGTTTACATAACATTGTAAGTCACGCAAAACTGCACATCAATAAACAAAAATGACAGAGGTGTTTGGAAAAACAAAATCCAATACTCGGGCAATATTTATAGTGGAAATGTCTGTAGGGTATTGATATTGATTTTAAGTTTCGCTGATCATGCGTCTTCAGATGATTTCTAAAGACTGTTGTTGTTGTTGTGCTCATGGTACCCATTTCTGTTCTGCTTTGCTGATCGGTAACCGTTCCGCTGCGATGAATCGCGTCGTTCGCTGTATAAGCGTGATCGAAGTTATTGGTATCCGTCATTATCGATTCGCGTATTATCCTCGGGTAGTAGTGGCTGGTCTTGGCTAATATCCTAACGTCGCTGTAAGTTATACGGTGGTCTCTTCGTTGGTGCATGTGTTCTGCACATGTGTTCATGTGTAATACGACCTTTTTCTTCTTCTTCAGCTTGTCGGCGACTCCAGCTAGGTATAGAAGGTATGCGTATCCCGCTTGTGTCACCGGTCTTCGTCCTTTTTCTGTTTTCGTTGTTTCTTTTCTAGAACAAGGAAATCTTCTGAAGAAAATGACAGCATGATCAGCGAAATGTCCAACCATACATCAAATACACTTGAAAGACTTTCTACTATGGATTATGGTCGTGAAAGCCTGCACTAAACCATCAAACAATATTTGCTATTGTTTCACGCTTTCTGCGATTATAGAAGATCTAATCGCTAACAGGACCATCCATAGGCAGCAGTACGGAGCAGGAGTTTCAGGAATCCTATCGTATAGCATGCAGAACGATGAGCCGAAACCGGAAAATTGCACTTCGGGTATATGAAACAAATAGAGTTCCTCTAAACCGCACTTCCTAGCATTACGTAGTAACTGAAATCTATATATTTAAATCTTTCGGGATAATATGACCGAGATGTTTTTTGAAATTATGTAGGTTTTCCCCCAGACACAAACGATTGTGTCGTATCCAAATGGGGTCATTGGTCAGATTGTAGCGTCTCTTGTGGAAAGGGCTTCAAGACAAAAACGCGTCGAATACTTGTGAGTACTTGCTTTGTTTAATTTTTATAAGGAAATCTTATTAGCAATCATGTAGTGATGCAATTGAAATAAAAATAATTTTTATTTTTGTGGCTTTTAACAGTCCCACGATTACCCGTATTGTTTCTTTTAATCTCGTTCTAGTTTTGAAATTGTATTTATCTATTGATCATGACCCTTACTTTATTTTGATTCCGTAAATAATCTTTTTTGAAATCAGTAAAATGTTAATTGTTTGATGTAGATGCTTATTAGCATAAATATGTCTTTTCTAGCATCCACCAGGCGAAGGTGGAAAACCGTGTCCGACAAAATTGAAAAGAAAAAGGAAATGCAAAGTGACATGCCCATCCGGTAAGTAAGAGCTCTTTTAAGAACTCTTATAAACAGTCATGGTTACCGGTGCAATGTTTCAGATCAAGACAAGGATTGCGTTGTATCTGATTGGTCAGCGTGGTCACCCTGTAACCTTAGCTGTGGTTCGAATGGATTCAGGCAACGAACGAGAAACATCCTACAGCAACCATCGGGAAACGGCCAACTTTGTCCGGAGAGGGTTCAACATCTGAAATGCGACTTGTCCGTTTGTCCTGATTTCTAAAAGGGCAAACATGTTAAGGCATATTATATTCATATCGTCTATGAGTCGTATAGAGCAGTGCGAGAAGGAAAAACTTTAAATACAGTCTGAAGAATATTTGTTTAAACGATGAAAATCTATAATTTCCAGTAGCATATTGAACCTTTCAAAAAGTATAGTAATATGTATTTGAAAAAGTGTATGTATTAATACATGTTTTACTCTCAAATGTTATTGAAGTAATTACTTGTTGACCAATTTTGTCATTTCTTACCTAGATTACATTGACAATAAATGCAACATCTCATCAAGCAATTGTCTTAGTTTTATTGAGATGGGTAAACTATGAACTAAGTATGGGAAAATATTTCACGAATGAGCAGCTAGTTTTATAGATTACTTCTTTCAAATAGCAAAAAAAATTTGTTCAATCGAACCGTTAATAGAAAACATTTATCCTTATAAGTTTCATTTCAAGTAGTTTATGGAAATAATGAAAAATAGAGTCTATTTACAGTTTAAAAGTACATATAAAATATCCAGTATTTTACAACTAAAATGCTAAAAACTACAGAAACCATCACACCCGATTGTAGTCATGAGTTCTTTTCTCCATCTTTGCCTTTTTTTGGTGGCAATATTTGAAACTTGATGTCATTACCACTTCTACGTTTTTGCATTAACCTTGCCATACTAGCTATTTGATTTTCCAGCGTAGCATATATATCTTCCTAAAATGCATCATACAACACACTATAAGGAAACATTACAAAATTAATATCTACCGCTTTCCCTATATTTTCAGCATCCCCGTTTATTGTGACCTTAACCTCATAATTCTTCGCAATCCACCTTGTAATCTTATTAATTTGAATGTTTAAATCATGCTCACTTATATTGGAACCTATCATAAGCACTTTGTTTCCTTTAATTGCGCTATTAGAATTTCTTTCATTTTTTCGACGTTCCCTCTGTTTCAAATCCTCTGCTAAATATTCAGCTCCGGTCATTAATTTATAGACAGGTCTCTGCGTTTTCATATCAAAATCTAAAATTTTCACTAGTTTTAATTCTCTCCTCTTTGACACTTTTTCGGCATCTTCAAGTGTTGTGATCGATATATTCTCGTCCTGACCTATTAATGTAATCCTTGGTACTATAGGCTTCTTTTTCTTCTTGTCGATTCCATCTGCATCCTTATTGGTAGTCGTTACTGGTAGCTGCGATTTACTAGAGAAGTCTTTGCGAGCATAAAGGGATATTATTCTAATACACAAATTGTTCGGTTGTATTATCTTCCTTGAATTGTGCCACACCTGTATATTCATTATGTTAGATCATTTGTTACTGTTACTAGTAATACGTAGCGAGGATGTAACAGTGCGCTTTAGAACATCTTGAACAGTCCACAATAGCTGCATAAACAATGATGTAGGGTTATGTACTAGAATACTACTTTTGATTCCTTAATTTCGCTTAAGAATAAGTAAATAAGCTTTTAGTAATTAATATTGTACTTTCCAATCCTTTCTAAAAACAAATCTACAATTTTACTTTACTGTAAGTATACGTTTGCAGGCCTATCTACTGCTCAGTAGGCAAAGTTGCGTTCTGTGTCGCCATCATGAATTCTGAATGTAATTTGTGTTCAAAAGCAGATATCGCTTTTAGTGTAGATTACTACATTTCGCTCATACGACACCAACTTATAATTTGGTATTAGAAACTTAGATGACTCTAATTACGTATGATCTGAGATAGAGTAACAACGTTTATTTTGCCAAGTATAACTGCAAAACGCAATAAATTAATAATACTTTTGTTCATTTAATTGTTATAATTCTTATTAGCTAATATATATCTATATATATATATATATATATATATATATATATATATATATATAAGGCAATATCAAGGCGTAATCAGAGAGAGAGAGATCCCCCTTGATCAAATTTCATTCGACATGTTTTGAGAAGATTGCATTAATTTTACGCACTTCTATGTTTAAGGTAACTATAATTAGTTTCAATTAAAGAGGATAACACATATGGAAGTCACAGGCGCATGTATAAACAATATCTTTTATTTTCCTTATTTTCATTTACACTAGATATATTACACTTTTTTTTTCATCAGGTATGTATGTATATCTAACAACAAACGCATTATATAAATAAATATAAAACTTATATTTATATTTGGAAACTTCTCTGTTTCTATCTTACAAACTTACGATATATGTATATATTTATAAATTGTGTTCGTGTACGTTTTGTTTTTCGTATTCCATTTATTGATAATAGTTTTTTTATTATTATTATTGTTTTATACAAATATATGTACAGTATTGACAAAATATGGACTCCTATAATAGAATTTGGTGGTCTCGGGTTATTTACAACACAACATAATTTCTTCGTCCCATGCACCTTTCATCGTTGATTCAAAAAGTTTACGTCTTGGATATGCCGTATTACGGTGAAGTCAAAGCCGAAGCTGGAGGAGTAGGCGTCTCTTTATCGACACGGAGTGGTGAGACCGTTTTCTTCGGCGGCGCAGGTCGAATGGGGTGGTGTCATGAATAGTTTGCCGTTGTTGCATACGCACAGTTGAAAAATTTCATGGTTCCTCGTTTGTGAAACCCTCGTCGAAGGTATCGCCGTAGGAAGGGCGGGCATCAGTACGGAACTCGATTCTAGACGTATCTCGCCTGCCTCCGACCTCAGTCGGATATCGTTCAGCGAAAGTGTTTTTATTGCACCCGCCCGTGACTCCAGAACGATGCCGGATGGGCCGCGAACTTCTAATGAACTTGTCGGCGATTCCAGTCTGCAAAGCATAGTACATATTACTTATCCATATATTAAGCTATAAGCATCCCCTCGTTATATTCCATTTCTTTCCTCTTTGCAAATCCATAACTGTTCCGTTCTGGAGAATCGCGTCGTTCGTTGTATGACGACTCTACAGTGCGGAGCGGAACGGAAGCAAGGCGGAACAGAAATGGAGTGTAAAACGAGGAGCAAGACACAACAACACCAGTCTTTAGAAATCTTCTGAAAAGTTGACAGCATGATGAGCGAATACCCGGAAGACGTTTCCACTACGGATTACGGTCGTGAAAGCCTACACGCAACTATTTTTCAATTAGTTTGTTTTTATGAAACATTGAATTAAAGATGATATTTAATGCTGTAAATGGCGAAAAATACATAGTTAGTTGTCCATGTCCAAGTTTGCATGGTTGTCGTTAACGTTCATCGTATCAGTAATACATTTCTATAGTACATTGCAACTTTTGTTTATATACGTACTCTTGTTTTTAAGTAACTGTTTTGGAAGTAAAAGGAAAGATAACACGATTTGTCGGGTAAGGGTAATATGAATATTATAAATAGTGTTAAAGAGGAAGAGAACGGCTTACATGTCTCATTTGTTTAGCTGATGTCCTTCTCTTTTCCGTGTCTACAGTTCCTAAGAAGGTTCGTTCCTTTTCAGAGAAATCGTTGTATATTTTCTCGAAAGAGATCGTTCCGCGTCTAAGTCGGGTGCTTCCTAAGCGACGGAAGCTATTCAACCGGCCATAAAGCTCAAAATAACAGATAATGGTTATCTATTAAAAATGTACGTATTCAAAGAAGCGTTCCACATCTACAGACCTTCATTTCGCGTTATATATGGAAGTAGATACGTTGGATGGTTTAACTAAACCCGTTTGCGTATGCGCTGCCGTTTAAATTATGAAAATCTATCTCTTTCCATGGAGGTATGTTATAATTTATTTGTGTAGGTCAAGGATTTTTATTCCTATCAATAATTCTTCGTTACATAAATACCGCATAAACATTACATCGAAGACAAATTCACTATATATGTACATTCATTGTTTTATCATCAAGCAGATTGCATTGTTTATTAAAATTATATTATGAAAGATAAAAAGCAGACTTTACTTCTGCCGTCTACCTAATGCTCTTTTTAAAAGTTGAAATATTTTAAATTTGTGAAAAAAATAAATAAATATGAAATCATTTCATCTTAAGTATCGACAACCTCCGCACCGCACAAGCTTAATTATATTGATGATGACTAGACAGATTCGTGTTTTGCCGACTCTCGGCGACACCAGTAGGCAATACGAACCCATTCTCACGAGGCGAATACAGTCTATCTAGTCGCTGCAAAACTGGAATAATTCTCCCTGGCTTTGTCATCTCTAATGATGTGGACCATTCGTGTTCTCGAAACGGCCGTCCCAGACTAATTATTATATATTGCTAATAAATCAAACTTGTGTGTTGCGGAGGTTACCGATACTTATGTGTTGTTTACCATACTACGCCGCAGTCCTTGCTATCACTATTTAAAATAATAATAATATTGCTTTGAAAACATTAATACAGAATTTTTTTCACGAAACAGGGGAGACGATTTATATTATTAAAAATATTACCAGTACCGCCTTTGCATATTTATGAGTCAGTCCATGGTGTTTCTGTTAAGATGTTGTTAACTGTAAATAATCTTTAATGATATTTCTATAAACAGGGATACTCATTTTAACTTTGTGTTAAGTTCAACTATAATTTTTGTTGGATTAAGTAAACGTATTTTATATAAGGGTTAGTAAGAAGCCCCAAAATAACTTTCAGATATTCAAATATTTAATTAACTGTTAAAATAGATTTACAAGTTGCAAATTTTTCTGTGTGTAACGTTGCACTACACTTTATCGATTAAAATTGACTTAACAATAATGCTGCTAGTAATAATTTACATTTGGTGCCAACGTTTTGACTTTCGTACGACTGTGACGTGGATAAAGTCGTCCGTTGAACATACATACAATGCACATACGTATGCATGACGCTAGGCGAGATTACGTTTGCGATTTCTAGAATTGCCCGTGAAATATTTACGCCGGCATGAATAGAATATTTCTCAATTAGCGCGAGAATTACACCCGTGTCGCTCAATTACTTTTGCAGCTACACCCCCCAGATTATCAGCCGCCGCCATAATTCGAATTAACACCGTCCCATTTTGTACTGTGCCACCGGCTGTCCGACCGAGGCATACCTAATTTAATAGCATCGCGCGCCGCGTATTCTACGCCTGTTGATTGCGATCGCAACAGATAAAAAAATCCATTAAGCCGCTTCGCGCCGATCGTGCTTCTTTCCTGTCTGCTCTTTCGACAGAGGAGGATCTTTGGGTTGCGTTTCCTCGGTCCGTCTGTCGAATTTTTCGATATCCGACCGCTCTCTCCAGCTCATCGTTCCGTGTATCCATCGCCCGGCCCCTTTATCCGATCTACTTCGAACAATAAACTTCGTGATTTATTTGCGAGAGTGTATTAAATAATTCACCGGTACCAATAACTTCCCTCTCGCCTATTGATTTCTCTCCGTCCTCCAACGAGCCCTAATAACTACCTATCAGAATGGTTAATAATTTCTTCTTTAAAAACTTAAATAACGTTAGCATAATTTAAAATATTTCACAAGTAAAATCGAAAGAATATTTTCGGTTTCCGGATTGGAACCGCATCGTTATCCTAATAATGTTGTTCTAGATATATGAGTAATTTCTGATAGTAAAGATGGACAGGAAAAGCTTGTCGGCTTGTTTATTAAAGTTAAAGATTATTGTCGTTATAAAAGGCCAAGTTTATCCGTAATTCCAAGGAACTTTTTATTAAAAGCTCGACGCGTCAGTTAATGTAGATGGTTTAATTTTGAAGGAACAACTGTTACGCTACAACATTGCGCATGCGGTAAATAACCTAGGTAATGCTCTGCAATATAAGAGAACGTAGGTAGTTCCCATCACCGTTTTTATTTATGCACCTACTTATTGTTCGGGCGATGCATTTAAGAATCGTTCTTTGGCAACGTAAATGAGATGACGTGGTCAAACAAGCAGCGAGATGTGACGAAGCCTATTATTTTTTTACGAACAGTCAAAGCGTCAACTCTTAGCCGTACATACACACACACCGCATTCCTTGCTTGTATGTATCCTAATTCTATTTATAAAGATGATTAATGAAGTTTGCGATTAATATACCAACGCCTGTCTCTTAGACTGTACAACTAACGCTGCGACTCTAAAGGATGGAACATTGCATACTTACGTACAATTTCTATTGTCTATGTTTTATTTCCCGTTTTTTTTTTTTTAAATTTAGCCCGAACCGAGGCGATTATCGATTACGAGACGCGTATTGCCGCCGTCGTATTTTTGATACCGGTCCTTTGTGTGAGGTGATGGTTATACACACTACCGATCATAGAAGTTTGGACAAGATAAAAATTCGTTGAAAAAGTGTTTATCTGTTTTAAGAACTTTATTAAAAAAAAATAATCGCCGATTTCTCGTTTGGATTGGCAATGCCGCCAGTATTCAACGATCATCCAACAAATAGATTTTTTCTTGGTGAATTTCGATTCCAGTGCAAGCGTCAGTACTATCGAAGAGAAAATTCAGAATGAAATTGATCATTTGCACCGAAGGACAATAAATAATGATTGCATTTCTAAAGCCAAACAATGCTTAAGAGGGCGATACCAGTTGTATACAAAGCAAGTCACTTTCAGCGATCCTTCGTATTTAAATTAAGTAGTGGATTGTCAAATACTTTCGTTTTTGCATCTACTTCTTTTTCCTAAGTTGTGGAGATTACATCAAATAGAAATAAGTAAATAACAGATTTATTACACCATTCCCCCTTTACCTCTTGTAAAATACCTGGCGGTAAAGTTATAAGCGTCGCCAAGAAATTGTTGAAGTTTTATAAATATCAAGGCGAAAAAAAAATGAGCACTTTTGTCCAATAATAATGTACTTATATCCCTAGTTCGAATTAATCAATCCGTTCTTGATTTCTGAACATTTCCCATTTTAGCGAACTTCCGTGGGTGGTGGTGTACGTGTTCGATGCCGTAGCGTGACTGCTGTCATTATTGTTTTGATAGGGAATAGATTACTTTTGATTATTTATATGCAACTGGGCTCTTAATGATATTACATTTATAGAGAAACGATAATTATTACCTATTCGGATTGATCTCTTTCGGAAAATGTAATTGTTTTTCCTCACTTTTTACGTTAACTTTTTCTTCCGATCATCCGGCGAATGGTTTTTATACGAATAGATACGAAGCTCGGTTACGATTATTTACAGAATTGGGATCCCGATAACGGAGGTCGTCCACGTTTGATATTTTGCCAATTATAGATAATATAAAATAAAATAAATAAATAAATATCCATTCGATTCGTGCATAATGGATGTGCAACGGGTATGTATGTAACCTATACAACATATTTTGCAAATTAATGCAAAACTCAGCTCCGCGGTTTACGTAAACGAAACTACACGAAATTACACGTAACGAGGAGTTTAAAAAGTAAAAAAGAGAATAACGCTTATTTATCTAGATAAACCATCCAAGAATTAGCGAGTTTCGTTTTACATTCAATTTAAGGTTACATATGTAGAGATAGTAAAACTTAACTGACCGTAGGCCGTGACTGGAATCCGTTCTAACCAGAGGCGTTTGCACGGACCCTTTGAACATGGTGCCGCCGATACCGGTGACGCGGAGTACGTGCGCGCCGACTGTGATTTCGTCTTCGTTCGCCGAGAAGAGTAGGTTCCCCTTGTCGTCGACGATCTTGAAATTGTTCGCCATGCATTCGAACCGGTCGTTGCCTGCAATAGAAAACAAACACGTTCGCCACTTTAAAACGCATCCAACCTACACAAGTTATATTCTTAATGCCAATGTATATACATATTACAACGTCGTGAACTTATCCTCCATACAAGCAAGCCTAGAAAGGAACTTTGGCGGGATAAGGATAATTATTCCGATGATTGTGATGCGCTCCATCTTGTTGCATTCTGCAGCCTATATCGGAGATATAAACAGCTTATTGTTTACTATGCAAATTCGTAGTTACTGCCAAGTGTATTAAGCGTTTATATATTTTGCGTTTTTAGAAGAAGATGTATGTGTACTGGCATTTAACGCAAACTATCTAGCGCCGTTTCAGGAAAAAACTAACAATGAACGTGTGATGTGCATCGATACATTGAGTATTCATGGATAATTAGGTACTCCACCAAATTTGTAATGTAAGATAATGTTTACCTGTTTCCGGAATTGTATCGTAGTAGACGATGGATTTATGATATATAGCAATATCACAAAAATCACTAACCGATATTTTTTCACCATGACAGCAATTGGCTACTTCAGATTAAATTAATTAAACTTGTGAGATCCGGAATGTACCGATGCTCTAGCGTTAGTTATTTCATGATTTGTAAAATTTTGAAATGTTCAAGATTATATTGCCGATTATTCCATTTTCATAAGCGGATCCGTTGTAACCCTTCCTTCAGCTACGGCCGTGCCATGCCATCATTAAGTTGCATACGGCGCGCGATTGCCGTTATTCGCATAACGACTAGGGATGGTTTAATAGCAATCGATCCGTTATCTTACGTATACGTATACTTACCTAGGTATATTAGATTTTCGAGGAGACCGTTGGCGTCTCGCGTCGTCAGTGTCAGGTTTCTGCTCGATTCGATAATTATAGGTTGACCGGTCCTGGATCTTATGCTGCTCGCTATTAGCGAATCGAGGACGAACGCTTTGCCTTCTAGACGTAGGCCGCCGCTAACGATCTTTAATTGGCCCATTCCCTCCTGCAATACGAGACGAATTTTGAGCGATTATTATTAGTGCAAAATATCGATGATAAGATGGCTGCATATTCGTGCAAAATTGATGTACAAGAATAGACTATGTTATTGGAAATTTGTACATGTCCACAAATTTGTATAAACTAACTGATTTCTAATTATACAACTTTGCTGTTGTACGTGCATTTCTAATAGTGTTGATAGTGTTATCATAATTTCTGTTCAGTCAAGAGATAGGTATTACGATGCCGCAATATTATTAAGTTTCTTGAACAAGGTTAGTGATAAATATGACGATGATATTTTTTTAAAGATAAGACTACAATACTCAAGTAAGTAAAAGACTTGGCGGAAGATAAGATGCACACAAATAATTGAAGGTCTTGCACATTTCAAAAACCAGAAGATATGGCGTATTGTCTGTATGCTGCAATTTTTTATAATTTAGGATATCCATATATTCAATTTTAAATAGAAATACGAGAAATAAGAAGTAGTGTAGGAAACACAATAATAAAAGTATGCTTTTTTCTCGCGAAACCCAAACGCCAATTTCGTGGCGATATTAACAATCTCATTAAGTTCAGATTGGAAAATCAAACAAGATTCGATAATACACTAACGTAACATATTTATGCTTCCAGGATCTTATTAACACTTGTTTTCTTTTACTGCGTCTCTTTTTCGAATTAACAAATTGCTTCATTTCGAGAGAGTGAAGACTGATTTATTCATTAAATCCAAGCCGGGAAAAATATGGTTCGTTTAAGTTCTCCCCTTCTATATGCGGATATACAATGGCAAGTGGGGAGGTACGGTCTGTGGCCGTTAAAGTCTTTAGAGGTCGTCCGCACGAAAAGAACGATATTTGGTTAATTTTTAAGTTCAACGAGGCAATCGACGTTAAGCAAATGTTATTTAGAACGAGGAGAGAACGGAGCATAGCCCGAGATAGGGCAATTCCCACCCCTAATTATCCGAGATGAGATCTCGCGGTTTAATCTGTCGCTTCCTAAATTGTTCAATTGTTAAATACAGAAGGAGCAGCTAGCAGTCGACCAACCAAGCAACCAGCGCGGATGCTAAATCTAATTTACTCGGGAGAGAGATTTTTCAGCTTTCTCCCTCCTTCCTTCTCGCCCAACTTGTTCCCTTCTTCTGGCGAGTCCCAACCGGGAGTTCCTTTTTTTTCCGAAAGGAATAAGAATTAAAGAAGAAAAGAACGTTTTTAATTCGTTCAAATATATCCCCGAATCTGACACGGCTTAATGAAGTCACTGAATCTTTTCCGTATAATTTCTGTCCCATTTCCTTATCGGTCAGGAGAATAAAGGAAAAAAAAGCAGTGAAGGAGGAAGAGAAAAAGAGTGTAAGTGTATCCGCGGTGATGGACATTTTAATGGTTCTGATGAAAATGTTCCTTTTGAAGCAGTGGTTGCACGAAAATCGGCCGAGTAGTTTGTTTGCAGAGAGCGTTTGAAGAAAGCAATTTTGCGAATCAATTTTTTTTGTTAGGATTTTTGTCATTTTACTAAAGCTCAAATGTAATAACAATCATCGAATCCATTCGTTCAACTTTCAGTAATGAAAGACCATCAGAAGAAGGCTGTTTGCGAAGGGTTTGCGGAATTTCGTTGCGATCATGCTTCCATCAGTGATAAATTTCGGGAAGGTCGATCAAAATCATAAAAAAGATTGCAACAAAATTGAAGAGAATCAGGACCAGTTGCAGAAATCCTTAGGCATATCGAAGACTTCATTCATTCACGTGTTTTTTTAAAAGAAAGAAACGGACATCAAATTATCTGTCAACACTTTATATCTATATCTAGTTAGCGTAGCTGTCCCTTTCTTTTCACATTTTCTTTTTTACAAATTCTTCACCCTTCAGGCATAGAACAGGAAGGTTCGAGAGAGAAAAAGGGATTGTACGGATGGGCGATGTAAAGGACGTTCATGGAAGCGGGTAACGCGCGACTTATAATAAATTTCAGTGTAATTAATTTAGGAAAAATATTCGCCCGGGTACGGCGCGGCGCGGTAGCGGTGGTGGTCGATGGCAAACGAATGAATTATCCAGATAATGAGTTGTCGCTGAGTTTCCGGAAAATTTCAACGGTAATTATGACCGCGAGCCATAAGACTTTGCGCGCGAACGGGAAAGAAAAGGAAAATTGCGGACGCTTCCAACGAGGAGAGGGGTTGGCTGTTGGGGAAAGAAGGATTGAAAAGCGGCAAGCGGATTGAGCCCGTCGCTGCGGAAGAGAAACGCGAGCGTTGGTTTGGCTTTTCTTTTTTGCGCGAAATTTTCGTAATTAAAAATTCTTTAATTTAGATGCAACAGTTGTTAAAATCTTTCTTCTTCGATTTTAAATAACGAATAGGCTGCGGATTCGTAAAGGGCGCTTATTATGTTGTTTCTAAGACATTATTTTCGCAGATATTGAACAGACCAGGGGACTACATTATGTGCTCAACTGTCTTTAATTATATGCAAAATAAATGTATGTACATAGGTAAAAAAAAACCTCGTAGTGTCAATAGAATCATTTACAAGTAGGGAGAGAAGAAACACTACCCATGGACATGTTCTTTCCTACGTTATGAGCACACTTGGTTTCGAATGCTGTGATATTAATTAGAGATTTCACATTTTAAAGCAGACAAATCCTAGCATTGTTTTACTAAAACCTAGTAGAACGTTGTGTTCATATCATACAGGGTGTAAAAAAGTCAAGCTTTGGACATTTTAAAAACGTCTACCCATAAAATTTTGAAGTGCAACAATATCATTTTCCATACCATTTTCAAAATCAAGAGGGTTCCACGACGCCGGATTTGATCACTATCGACTCTTTGGGGTCGCATTAAGAGTCAAGTCTATGCAGCTCCGGTCATTACTAAGCAGGATTCATCGATTGTTTGATGTATCAGTAATTTTTAGACGCTCTGTGTGATATATTCCAAATTTTTAAAACTGAAAGGTTTCGTTAAATTGTTAAGTTTTGACGATATTGATAGATTGACTCGCAACAAATGGTAACAAATTACAAAAAAAAAAAAAATGTAAGTAGACAAAGTGCAACGGCAAACGAAATAGTCAACTAGAAATTTGCTATCAAGTAGGTAGAGAGATTTTTGTAGACAGTGTTTAATGAACTAAGAATTGAAGATCATCAAATAGATGTATGTTGGATGCTAAAAATGAAAATTTTAAGTTATTTTCGTTCATGATATCGCTAAATTAAGCCAAACTTCCTTCTAATACATGTGTGTGCAATGTGTAATTTTATCAACCCAGCAATCATTACCCAGCCTTACCAAGGAGAACTATACTTACCGAAGAAAATTCCATAACTTTTAGCACCCATAACGTCAGCGCTAGATTAACGATCACCATTATTAACAGCGTTAAGACTAATATGTACAGACATCGTTTTCTCCACCCGTAAATGCCTGTCTTAAAGTTAGTTTTGACGTCGAAGACGCCCAAATTGTGCGATTCTCGAGAACTGCCTGCGTCCGTCACTTCCGTCGCACCTTCAGTTTTCTTCATTCTGTAAGCAAAGAATTAACATAGCTTTGACGTTATTTATTGTGTTTGAATGCTGGTTAGTTCAAGTGAAGTCGTCAGTTACGTCGTTAAGGTGGAAATGAAATGGTCTGAGGAATCCGACTTTTCCAAATTAATATCCATATAACATAACTACAAAATATGTGATGCGAAAACTATTCTCGTTGCAGATAACCCCCTTTTCCGTTCACGGCGTGCCAAAGTGTTACCGAGTAAAGTTGTTCAGAAGGAAAAACCGGCCGAATTTTCGAAATGAGGTCTTAGAAAAACCATAATTTTTTTCAATATCGTCAAATTTTGACTTTCAATTACTGCAATTATTCGAGTGCGATTCAAAGTTAGTCGGTTTCAAATATTGTTTACCATATCTCCAGTTCCTGAGTAATGTAAGGGATGTTTTAACATCTTCGGCAAATCTAAATAACTACATTTCTCAAGCGTATAGTCGAGTGTGCTGCGAAGGATACGAAACGTATATAACGGATGTATATATGCAGGTGCAAAAGTATTATCTTGCGCTTCATTTTTTCTCGTCTCTTATTTTTCTGCGCGGGCGACGTCGGCTTGGCTTTATTTTCACTTCCCCGGGAGTAGTCGCGAGCAGTAGCGGCACAAACATTTGAATAGTCGGCGAATTAACTGACATGCAGGAAAGTGTTTTAGACTTTGAAATATCGTTGTTTCTCGATGCTAAATTTGCCGTCTCCCGGTAGGATTCGAACGCACGTGTGCGGAAAAGAGACGACAAGATTAATGACGCGACCTCGAAGCGACGACCAGATAGCAGGTTAGGCAGCGCCAACACAGAAGCGCGCGTGTATGTGTTTCATCCCTTTGGCGGTCGTTATTCTCCGTGTCATATTCCGATGTTGGACAACGTCATTTTGCATCTTATTGCCTCCTTAATAATGCAAGGAATTATGCCATAAATTTTCCTAGTTTTCGTGTCTGCTACTCTCCCCCTTCTTTCGCCCGCGCTTCGTGGGGCTTCCTTGCTTTTCTGCCATGCTGTCGGTGAAACTATTAAAATTTCGCCGCTATTAACCGTCCTTTCGTTTAAGTCACATTCGCTAGTACCACTTGAAGCAGTATTTATGTTTTACTATTCGTCGTCGTCGCCGATGACGTCCTTTATTAGTTTCTGCTTGGCAGGACGCTGATTGCATTCTCAACGTTTCGCAAACATTTGCATAACCTTGCTGTCCCGACTGTCTTTGCATAACCGATTGTCTTGCAGTTTTTAGGTCCGACAGTGTACTAACAATGCTTTTTGAAAATTTTACTAGTTGAATAGTCGAGGTTACTGTCATTAGGTCTCCGCCAATAAAAAATGGAGTAACGAGACTTTCGCTTATTACTCCAGGCATCAACATTTTGAGGGTACTACATTAGAGTCAGGCTTTGAACATTGAGAATTTGTATGGGACCAATAGCTAATGGATTAATGCGAATCGGAATTGATTTCGCCGTTTAAGTAAAATAGTAAAGAAGTACGGAAAGAAGTATTTAGATTTAGATACGGCGTTCCTCCAACATGATGTATCAATAAAGATAGGTAAGTAGGTTTAGATGAGCGTTGTAAGTCTTCTTCGTATATACAGCAGAGTGAGCATATGATCATTATTACTGGTTACACCGAACTTTATACGATACGTACCCACGTTATACATAACCGACGGAAACAATTTCCTCGTATAATAGCAGCTCGACGCGGCATAGAGACGGCACGGCACGGCACGTCATGACACACGCTGCCGCACCACATCGGATCGATTCTCTTAAAGGTGCAATTTACTTTTAGTACTTTTATTAGCTCTTCGGCAAACTTGAGACGGCTGCAAACATCCGGGGCGGTAAAAGTTATACGCGCATCTCGGCCGCGTTATTTGCATAAGCCGAACATTTATAATAAACTAAGCACCGCGACCGCCTCTAATATCTTTAATAATAATTACCTACGACTACTGCTACTATTAGCTATGTACCTAGGAAGAAGGTATCTTTATACCTACTTCGCGTATGTACGTATGTATATCTACCTCCGAGCATTCTCAGAAGACAAGTTCATAATTTAGGCTCGCGTCTATTGCGAACGCGATTTATTACGCATATCGCGCCGAGCGAACGACGAACGGGGAAGAGAGAACAAGAGAGTAACGGATTGGAATTGCGTATTATCTGAAGAAGAATGTGAGACGGGGGAAATCGAGATATTTTTTAAATGTATATAAGTGAATAAGTGCTTGCTTACGCAGTAAGACTCTGTCATCGAATTAAAATGTGTTTTCAGGAATCGCAATAAAGCTTTAATAGTGGATGAACGATTAGAGATATACAAATACTTCTTGCTACGTTTAAATAAAAATTAAGGATTAACACAATTTTTTATTTTTTCGTGTATTCAATTTTTCTCATTATTTAAGCTTCTAAAGGATTATTATTTTTCCATTCGCAATACTAAGTTGAATATCAAATTGACTCTCCGAAGATCCACGCTTTTTCTTCTTTGGTTCGTAGAAGGTGTAGAGCTTGATTGATCCAACTAAGCAAAACACGGCATTCGAACTGAGTACGTTTTCCTCTTCTACGTCCTCGTTTCTCGTACTTTTCGAGACCGCCTAGATGTTTTCTCTCGCTTTCGAGGGTGACAAACAGTCAGGACGACCAGTAATGTCCCATCCCAGCTATTAGTTCGGTGTCAAGTATCGGCCCTAGGGCCACTCACGAGGTCATATTTCACTTAACCCGCGATAAATTTCCGGGCGAAGGCCTTTAGGTATCCGTGTTTCCCGCAGGTTAAACGATGTAACCGTTTCTACCAGTCGATTACTCGATATATGGGTACTTTTGGTTAACATTTGAAGAATTGGTTAGTTTTTGTTGTAATTTAGTTTTTAGTTTTGTCTTTAGTTTAGTTAGTTGTAAATTGAACAAATTTTGAACAAATAAATAAGCATTTATTTTTATTAAAGTTGCTCTTTAAGTAGAAACGGATAACAGGATTTAGCAAGGATTTTGCGTCCTTCTTCTCGGTTATTAAAAAAAATAGAAAAAGTTGGAAACGGACGTATATGGGGTGTTACAGGATAGGCTTACATCACATCAGAAAGAAGGCAGATTCAAAATTTGTAAATTTGCAAAGTTATTTTGTTGATTTTGCTAATTTTTTTCTTTTATCACGTCTATTCAACTTCCTGCTTCATTGGACGTAATGTACATTTAATCTTTCCAAATAGAATGCTCCAATTTTTATGAGACGTACAAATTCGGTAATTAATTTGACAAAAAATTGAAGTACCGTTGAAATGTATATCGTGTGACATTAGATTGTTTCTTTGACCAATCTAATGTCGCACTGTATTTGCTTTATAGGAACCATAAGATTGTTTATCTTTCCAGTTAAGTTCCATAAGAACGCTATTGGTTATCGAAATTTGCAAAAACATATTTTAACGAGTTCAGAGTCATTACTACAACTTTTGCTCTTTATCAAATCAGGCGTTCTTATGGCGACCGCATTCTCTAGTTAGTAAATTCTTTAGTTTAATATCACTGCTTGAAGATGATAGCTTAGTTATCGAAACGTAAAGTCTTCAGTGTCCTATTATCCCAGTGTTTGAGTTCTTAAGCATATGTTTATTCACATTATCATCCATACAATAAACAATTATTTTGATGGCTTTCTGTATTTCAATCTACTTAGAAAAGTAATTTGATGAGACCGTCATTGTAGGTTATTAAAAGAATTTATGAGAATCAAAGCTAAAGTAATTGAAACGTTTGTCGTGGCATTTAAGGTAAGTAGTTTGTTGATATAGACAAATGGCATTTAAGCTTCTGTGTCTACACCTACAGAAGCGCACTGTAATAATAACCTACTAACGTATATAAGATAAGGGTCGCCGTTGTAGCTAATGTTTCACCAGAACGGTCGAGCTGTTTCCTTCCTGTTGTTTACGGCAGGCATTTGTAAAGCCGCCACCTTAATTGGTTCCCGTAAACTCATTGTTACGAAGTTACTTACAGTTTCCGCGTTTTACAATAGAGCTTTGTTTGCCCAGCAGAATGCAATAGGTCGACGAAGTTGTCCAAGAACGTGGTATGCTGCAATAATAACTAGCTCATCCGTGCAAAAAAAATCACGCCTAGTACTTACGAGGTAAGTGTTTGTTGAGAAACCTAATGATGAATCAATGAAAAATACGCAATAAATTTTGGTTAGAGTAATTATAATACGAATTTTTTCGTATCTCTCTGAAAATGACACTATTGGAAGCTAATAAATAGCGAGAGCATGTACTGAAAATTGATGGTGGTGGCCGTGTTTTCTTTTGTCCCGATTTACACAGATATTCCGAACGTTTTCGGACATTGCATAGTTGCCGGAACGCGTACGCACGTGCTTCTCGCTGTTCGTCGCTTTGGCACGCGCCCGTGATCCTTGTAGAATCACGGGCGTATCCCCCGTATCCTTTAAGAAATACGATCAGCATAGTCGTCCTTGGATGCGGTCGACCCTTTAATCTTGCGGTCGTTCAGCTTGTCGCGCTTTCAATTACAATACGAGATGCCGGAACGAGATTATGTGAGTATATGCTGTTCGGCATTCGGTTCATTTATAATGTAGAGACCTAACTAGTTGAATAGTTTTTCCTCCCTACGTAAAAAAAAAGACACGTTAAGCGACCAACTACTTTGCAGAAGAAAAAGAATAGTCATTAAATGTGGATTAATCCATAGAACGCTCTTGCCAAAGTAAACCGGGAATTTCAAAAATTACGAATTGTCGAGGGGTAAACAGCGAGCAGTTTGACTATTTGAAATGGTTCTGTTTATATTGAATGGCCATTAATTTATAACAAATAAAATTAATTGATCAGTAAATGTGAGGTGCTTTATCTTTCCACTTTTTACAGTTAATGGTACTAACTGTA
This sequence comes from Oryctes rhinoceros, assembly GCA_020654165.1. Classification (NCBI taxonomy): domain Eukaryota; kingdom Metazoa; phylum Arthropoda; class Insecta; order Coleoptera; family Scarabaeidae; genus Oryctes; species Oryctes rhinoceros. Next base: position 115,266 of record JAIOKQ010000231.1, read on the forward strand.
AAATGGACGAGTAAGCGAGGCTAAATTTTAATTTTTAATTTAAATAAGAAAAAAGTCAAGAGTACTTTCGATTAAATCCGAATTTGTCGTGTATTTTTTGGATATGTTACCTCATTTCTCAGATATTACCCGACAAATTCCAATAACACATTTTTTTCGTTTATCTGTGCCACTGGTTAAGACACATTTTGCAATGTTATGGCGTGCGGTGCAAGCTATTAACAACCTCGTTGCTTTTTTTAACGCAGAGTTCGTGCAATCTATATATACACGTCATTCTTATAAAACGTACTCACGTGCAAAATGAGCGGAACGAAGATCAAAAAAGCGCGTTTACACCGTTTTTGTTTACAGTATGCCCTTATTCGATGCCCTTGCGCTCTAAGCTCAAAGAATTTCTATGGACCGCGCAAACGGGATACTCTTTCGACATCGATCGCGCCGCGGTGAGAAACGAAAGACGAAAGCGGACGAGAGGTAGCCTAATGGGAACACATAGAGGACGAAGGAAGGAAATAAAGAAAGTTGAGAACACATGTTGCGAGCGCGTGATGCTCTTTTTGAAATATTGAATGGAGATTTTAATGAATCATCGTTTCCCCCCAATTACTCCGTTTAATATTGGAGCCGCACGACTATTCTTAATGTTTCATTATCATTATCCTTCTTACTAACAACGCGTTGATACTATTAGAGATAATTTACATTACAAGAAATAATGTGTTGTATGCAGGTATATTTTAGCTTATAGCGTCTGGATGAGTATTAACATTTTTCCAATTTAGAATTCTGCTACGTATTTTTCATTTATTGTGTTTATTTGCACTATTTCTATAAAGGACCACATGATAATTGTCTTCCTCTATTTTAGGTTGTATCCCTCTATAATTAATTTTTTTCAAATAAGTCGCAAGTACATACATATCTTTTTTAAGGAATGCACGTCGCAAAGTAAATCTGATTCTGACAATCGCAAATAATGTTTAGTTTATATTAAAAATCAAAAAATATTCTTGAATAAAATTAACGCTTTTATAAAATTAACGGTAGCGCTTTCGGTATACGTATACGTAGAATAAAATCGGACAAACACGAAATAGAACGAAAGTGTATCGGACGCCACCATTTAAGCGCGAAATTGATCTAATTTGAAATCACACTGAAAAATAACGCCAATCAAACACGAACACAGTACATTAACTTGAACAACTATTTTACTCAAAACTTTTCAGGTTGGTTTCAAATTAAATCAATTTCTCGCTTAAATCGTGGCGTCCGGTGCGCTTTCGTTCGATTTCGTATTTGTTAGATTCTATTCCATGTATATCCATGTATTCAACGTATAACCGAAAGCCTTACCGTTTTCGCATGTACGTTTCGTTACAGCAGAGCCAATATTTTCTAAATATATCAACATTTTATTCTACAGACGCTTAGTATCGCTATTATTATTATTAGTTTGCGACACTCTCAAGTTATACGAGCCACTTAGGACTATTATTAAAGCTAATAACTCCGCGAACATTAACATAATTTTTACTTTGGAATATTTTTAGCTTACTGCAAGATATAGTGTAGAGATTGCGGTTGAGTTCGGAAGGTTCGCTCTAGTATGTATAGGTGCATTGTAATGTGGCAGTTCGGATACTAAAACGCGAAGTACATAAGTATGGATACGTGTATTCTTCTGAACTTGTGTATATAATAAGGGCCATGAGTTCACTTATAATTTATAATCAACCATGAAGTTTCATTATTTCTTACACCTACTACGTCGGCTAAAATCTTACCCGTATACTTCACTTGCTTACTGGTACTATTACTGCCACTACGTGAATGTAGTGATACATGAACAAAAGTACGGACACACCTTCGAGCCAAATATACGTATAACTTACATGCTTTTGTAGGTATTGTGTGGTCGTCACGACTGGTAGTTGCTCGAGATTAAAAACTATAGAGCGCCGCAGCGCCGTCCATAATTGGAATTTACACCGTAGTTTTTACGTTGTAATTTATGTAAGAACTTATAGAACCTCGATAATTTACATTAATAAAGTGCCTTCATTATGTTGCCGTTTTCCGAAGGTTGACAGTCGAAATTTTATATACCCACTCGCGCATACGACCTAACCCTTCCACGAAACAAAAATAATTGACGAAGTTAAGTGAAATTTTCAATAAAAAAAGTTAAAATTGAGATGTGAAATCCAAGAAAATGTTGTTTTACGCACGAAATTACTTTCTTAAAGTTCACGTATTATTATTGTATATTACAGAAACAATCAAAGTTCAATATATGTATAAATAATGTTTTACAGATCATGTGTATGCTTGGTGTACTGAATGGTGATTTTTTTTAATAAACCAGTATATTGTGATGCGTTTAAGTTATATGAACCGCGAGTAAAAAGAAAAAAAAAGTATGTTTACTGAGTAAACCCTAGGATCAAGCAACGCACTGCTAGCATCTTTTAAGGTCGTATATAGAGTGCTAAAGTGTTAAAAATCAAACACTATCGCAGATTCTATCGCTCTTCTTGACATTGTTAATATTATGCTGGGAAAATCAGCTGGATAATACTTTTTGAAGACAAAATAATAAATCCCTAAGTACGTTGCGGACATCACTGTCTTTACTATATACTGAAAAACAGATGAGTCAACTAAATCGACTTCGTTCACTATTTCTCTCGCTCTATATTCAAACGTAGATTTCAGATATTTGATCTCAACTAAATAGGTGCTCCAGTGTACACATTGGTTCGTCCTTTTTCTTTTTACCTCCAGCGAGTACATTTACCTTTCTTTTCTTTCGCATTATGCGGACAGCGATTTGCCACTAATGTAACGGGCACGTATCCACGCGAATACGCGAAGAGATCGTACAGGGCAAAACAAAGAGTCGAAAAGATCTGCATCACCATCATCATCGGAGAGAACATTCGGAAAGAACTCGGCACTCTCTGCGGGGACTTAAACGTTCCCATTTGTACCTACTAATCCAATAAATTCGATTCTACGGGCGTCTCGCGCGCTAGCCTAGCATTAAAAGCGTCGTCGGACGGACATCCAGGCCGCTTCCTCGGTGTTTCAGCAAGGCGCGAAGATCCTCGTGTAGACATGTCCCGGGTATTTCGCGTCGCGCGTGAATCAATATTTACCGACCTTTTCGTGACGGTCGGTCGGTCGCACCGTTCCGATCGGAGGAAACGGCGCGTTCCCGACGCGAAAGAAGAAAGAATAATGTATTCGGACGGGCACGCCGCAGCATCAGGAACAGTTTACAAATGAAATATTCATGTTCTGGCGCGATGGTGTCGACACCCGCCGACATCCGGGCGAGATTGTAAGTGGTTTGTTTTTGTCTCCCGGATCGCGTATTAGAAAGCGGACGTTCGCCTCATCTCGGACGAACGAACAATTTGAGAACGGGACGAATAAACAGGCGAACTAACGATCGACACTAATTTCCATTATTTTGTAAATGTATTATCAAAAGATGAGCGGACATAGTAGGAGCGTTATATCAAAATAAGATTTTAGAATGGGAGGCTAAATTGTGGGTTTTCAGACCTATCACATCCACCTATGATAACTATCTCATTCGATTTGGCAACGATGGGGCTTAAATTGTTCGGCTGGAATTCAGTAATTTTTTCAAGTTGGCGACATTCTTGGTTGTAGACCATATTCTCTTGTATCCTTTAATAAAATCAACGTTACCTCCGATATTTGATTTGCACCTTAAAAAACAAAGCAGGATCATCTGTGACAGTACCAGTAATGTTGTCATATGTATACGGCGGATCATGGAAATTGTTATAACCCGATAAAATAAATGTCATAACGGAAATTGTTAAAGAATAGTAAGCATTTATATATTTGATATTGTCTTGCGTAAACACTACGTTATGAATACCAATATTGACGTTTTTAGATAAGCGTTTACAAACCTAAAATGTTAATTATTAAATAGGACAGTGAGTATATCCTTTTGCTGCTATTTTATAGGTCAGATCGTCATATCTGTCGATAGACTATACTTATATGTTATTGCCATTCTATACTGCTTGTGTGTGAAAAGTTGCAGACAAATGATAAACGACTTATAGATGACAATCGGACAAATATAAAACGTAAACGTTAGATGCTAGAAATGAAATATCAATATTAAATATTAAGCTCACTAATTACTTAGCAAGATAAAGCTGTAAACTACACTACTCTTCTATACTGTAATGTAGTGTTTATATTTTATTAAAAGGCAATTTTAATTCCGAGAAGGAAAAAAAAGATGTACGAACGATCGCTGTTGGCGCTTTTTTTCGTTCGCTTGAGATTTCTCTCCTCTCCAACTCCGGTGCGACTCTGATAATTTAATTTAGTCCCTTACAAGCTCTCGGACTGCACATGCCGACCAAGAGATCCCCACACAGCCAATATTTAACTCACGCTCAGTTCTACCGGCGTCACCGGGTCGGGTGTTTTTTTTTTGCTGTGTAATTGCTGCGATCGGGCGATAGGAAATCGACCGACGGCTCTTGGGAAATTCGGTTGATCACAAAAGGGGAAGGCCGTCGGATCTGGGCGCCGTTGCGAATAACCCTGATCGCTAATACTTTCTGGCTTCGGTAATCGATTAATTTGTTACGAATTGTTTGTGTGCGGCGCGTTGTGTGTGTACGTGTCTTGCGGATCTAGGGAATTTTGTCGGCCATAAGGCATTATGCTTGCTGCGGCCGCCGCCGAGTTTATACTACGCCGAGATAAGAATTTGGGGATATTATTAGGGAGAGAGAGAGAGAGAGAGACGAGTGCTAATCGTGTTCTAATTAACTCGATCGACTCTGTTACAAATCAATGAGTCAACTAACCTATGGACTATAAATATTTCTATTCGATTATGGAGATACAATCTTCACTTCGAGTATATATTACGGAAAAATGCTTATTTGTTGGATTTTGCTTTATATGGTTTACGTATTGGGTAAGCTGAGTCATTAAGTTTTGTGATTTCGTTTTATTGTCGTTATTATTGGAACGGCGCCCCTAGGAGTTACCCATTAGGGTCAAGTGCGAAAAAGCAATGAAAAATAGTTTAAAGAATCGTGCCTAGGAGGCTAGATGAGACGGGATCTCCTCTATCTGTTCCAATATTCTTATGGCAACAAGCCTGAACTTAAACCTAAGTGTTGGTACCAGTGCGTTGATGATCTACTTTTCTGGACACGAATATTTAAATAATTTTCCATCGTTTCCGAATTGATATCATACGCCAACATGATATCATACGCTTCAATACGGAGTGAAATCAAACGGTTGCTTCCCTTTCTTAGATGTTCTCGTATACTAGCGTTTAGCCGGTGCGCTGGGATATTCCGTTTACTCCGAACTCAAGCACATAGATAGATGTCTGAATGGACTCTCGCGCCTTCATTAAGCCCAAGGACGTAGTGTTACCAATTATCTTATCTAAAGGACTCTCCATATCTGAATCCAATTGGCTTTCTTAAGAATTGAACCACATCGCCGAAATGCTAATCCTCAATAATTATTTCCGTAAGCAAACGTATCTACCCTACATTTAAGGTGTCACCGATCGCATCAGCTGATCCTGAAGATCCTAAAAAAAAAAACATCTCGAAATGAAGCATCTTAATGTCACGATACATGTGAAAGACACGTACGTCCGGTATCGTATCATGTCGAATCAAAAAAAAAAAAAAATTTGTACAGATTCATCAAATCACGTTATCGCTAGGTATAAATAAACCGTGAAACCTAATTTGTGAAATTGTTCACCACCCCGTGTAGTGTACCACGCTACTGCGAAAGATAATGCCACCGATTCTACTACGCTCCTTCGCTCCACTCTGCAAGCTGGTAATTAAGTTTTTTTTTTTTTATATGAATGATATTTGGTACGTGACGACCATCGTTGTACGCGCAGCGTTCCGTAAAAACGCGAAAGCAAGATGAGAGAGTGAACATTATTTCGATGCCGATAACGATGGAATATGTATCCGAATACGTATAGGCCACCGTCCAAGTTGATGCAAATCGGTAAAAATAAAACTGAAGCTTTCCGTAGTATACTTCGACAAAGTTAATTGCAATTAAATATTAAAAGTATTTATCATTATTGACTAGTGATTGCTCCTCCGAAGATAAGGATAATTGGATATATCTCTCCCCCGAAGTAGTTTTTCTCTGCATAAGTCTTGGCGGTACTTCCGGAGTTCTTTATTCTTCTGGTGTTTTCCGCAGGGGTTTTTTATTAATCGTAGCGGAAGTGAGTGCGATTGAATGTTATAAATTTTAAATCTTTCTAAATTCCATTTTAATTTTCGTTTTATTTTAATCCGTAGGGTTAAAGTAAACTTGCTTCGGATAAAATACTTAATTTTCAAAATGTGATATTACTGAATACAACTTACTTTAACGTCTCCGAGTTGTTATTGCTAAGCTTGTGGTTGCTGGTACCCTGAAATAAAAAGAAACAAAATGTTATATCATTTAATAATTTAGCTGTTCAATTAAAACAGATTTTCTTATAATTTAAGCAGGATTCATATTTATGCGTTTTAACTTTCCAAATGTTGCGCGGTATCATTCAACGCAATTCTTGAAGCGCCATAGACATGCAAGTTTTAAATTTGTTGTATATTTCGTGCGTTGCTTCCGATATTATATCAATACCAAAACTTTAATGTATGAAATTTTGTTTATTTTTAATTACGCTATAACTCGAAAACAAATAAAAATCGGATGACAACAGTTGAGTTTTTTTACATTATTTTCGCCTGTACAATACATCAACGTAACCTAACGTTGAAACGTAACCTAACTCATGAAAATATTTTTAATATTTTATTATTTAGGTATGCTTACTTACGGCATATAAAACTTTTTATATGAGGAAAATTATTACGTACGACCATGATAAGAAAACGGTTACTATAGAGTGCCATTTAGAATCGTAAATATTTCTATTCCCCTGTATTCACTCATTAAATTGGTACTAGATATTGATAACACGTCCTGCGGAAAGCAGTATTCTACAGTGATTTTGCTACTGATTTGGAGAATATCTGTGGTAGAAAGTTGCAATACTTTAGAGGAAAACCATTCCTTTATGTTATGTAGGACTCATTTTAGAATGTTTTTATTGAGAAGTTTTTCTATAAATTCCTCAAGAAATAAATTAATAAATCACACGTGGTCACGCTGCATAGAGGAAGAAATAAAATTGTGGATAACCTACAAAATTGTTTAAAATATCGAAAAAAAAGCACATCCTACTGTATACAGATGAATCACCAAACAAGAAGAGCTATTCGTCGACAGTAATCTCTTTCAAATAAATTTAATGGGATAATAAAATAGAGTGCGCTGTAAAAATTAAAATTTCGGTGTGGTTAACTCTACAATTCGTACAACCCACTAACTGGCTCGTACAATTATCAAGCTTAGAGATATTATTATACTCATACTATTTATAACCCAGCTTCCGATGCGATGGATCCAACGCCGAGCGCGAAGTACGCGAAATACTTCTGAAATAATTATCGATATTAAGTATCATTTGTTGGCCGCGCCTGGCACTTTATTTACATCATATTTCTACTTTAACGTTTCCAATTTCGAGCACTCGCGCACCCACAAAAAAAATAATTCACATTTTTACGCGCACATTACGTGGCAAAACCTCGTTAAATGTTTAAGTTTCTCAAAAATGCGAAAAACGTACCAACTAACTATATATGACGCCGACTACGACGAGTCAATTAAACGAAGGAACTGACACACGAAACAGCAGAGAGAGCATCGCATAGGATACGACGTCGTCCTGCGTTTAGCCTCGGATGTTTGTCGTACGGCGAGTGTTCGTTCCTCTCGCGACCGCTCTGCTTCTCCCATCCATTTGGAGATCCACTTACGTCTCTGTATACATAAATAGCCCACTTGACTTTGTTTTTTTAGACGGGAGAACGGGTACGTTGCTCCAACACGCCAACGTTAGATTTACATGCTAAGCTCTTAGAGCATTTACGTACATAGGTACTGATCTCTAAGAGACTCGCTTTTAGAATTGCGCATGCATCTTTTCTATACAGCTTGTTTAAAATTATTTAAAAGTGGCGATGAAGATTTAGGAATTCTTGGAATTTTAATTTTCGTTTGACTCTTTTCGTATTTGTGGAAATAACAACTATTTCTATGGTATTCTTCTTTTTTACATTAAAATTGAGAGACATACTAACTTTTCAACCGTAGTGAACTGTTTGATGTAGCTTAGCTTGATATTAATGCGTTAATCTGATGTAACCATTCAATTGATCTTCTATAATGACGTATAAATCGACAAATTCTATCTTAAATTGTTGTGTTTAGTCCTCTCAATACAAAGTACGCGCTCTGCCGCTGTTCAGTACGTTCAAAAAATCTTCGGTAAGAATAAATTCTTGACGGGTTATTCTGATATTGCTTACAATCGATAGTTTATAGGATGGGATTGATGTATTTAGCTTGGAAAGCTAAGCTGGAACGCGATTGAGCAATCAACGCGACTCGGTAAACAATTGAGGCGAACTTTATTTGATCCGGTAACAAATTAAGTGCGCCTACGTCGTTTGCTTGATGTATAGATAAAAGTATTTGGCGTCCGAAGGTTTCTTTGACATCGTCGTTTATGTTCGTCAACGTTTTCAACTTCAGTAGTTGTTTTAAATTGCCTAAATCGAAGAGCTTCTTAAATTTTAAGATAACTTTGTAACGTCTGCTGTATAATTCCGTTTCCAAACAAATGATCTCTTATTTAATTAATGACGTAATATTTATCGACTTCTGGATTTTTATTAAGACTTCAAAACTCTATTACTTATTTAATTAAGTGTCCAAAATGGAATTTACATATGTATTTGCCATAGTTTTTATAGAAAAAAGATCAGATATTGAATTTGAAAATTATAAAGGGGATTATGGGTGTTGCCAATAATGTAGACTTGGATCTTGTGTACTAGCTGTAGATAAAGAAGTTCTCATAAAATATTGTCTGGGTTTAAAACTAAAATTAAGTAACAATTCCAGAGATGAGAGTGATATCAATATTGAATTACGTGATGAAATATTGTCGATTTAACCTTTTTTACAATATAAAATATTTATTTGATTGTCAATTTTTATTTGATATCGTAATTGTTAATGTGCTATTTTGTGTAGTAGCTTAAAAAATGTACACACCAAGGAATGATCACACTCCAAACATAAACCTATATCAGGCTTAGACCATGACAATATATACAAATAAATATTAGATTTCAATGATGATAATTAAGTTGAAAACATTTGAACAAGTGTACGCTTTTTTCATTCTATGTTGAATAACTTTATCATGCGCATCGATCGTTAGTCTATATATCCTGTAGATGAGTTTTGTTTTTGTTGTTTGTTATATCCTCCTCTATAATGCATCTTTTTCTGGTGTTAAATCGTTAATGCCGTACCTATCTAGAACCAGAAGGTGGAAATAAACAACACATTTTCTCGCATATCATACCGTAGTTACTCGTAGATACGTACATACATATGTGAATATATACATATGTATACTTTGCCACCGTCACGTCGCATGGTAGCGTCAACACGTTCCGGCAACAGGTGGGGTGGTTCTACGGCACTTTTTTAACTTTATTTCTAGCATCGTCGGGCACATGTTTCAATCAGGGCGCCGGCAAACCGTGACGTTTTTCGCACAGTCGGCGAAAAAGAGCTGCGCGGCGGTAACGTGTCTACGCTTTATCGTAGATGCTTTATTCGAATCCCTGTCCGCTGATAGGGACTATCGATATACCACAAGTAAAAAGCTTTAAACGGGTAGCAGCGATACTGCATTTTCTGATATCCCCTCCTATGATAGATGGCGTTTTTCAAATCTCGACACTTCATTTTCCTAATAATAACATTCATTATAGGACTTATAGTTAAGTTAAATATGTTATCAAAGAAATCAATATATATTGAGGGAAATTTTGAGGTAAAAGCATCAACTATCTCTCGTGGCGTCTCGACACGAATATTACCATCATACGACCATTCCTGGTGAAAAGTGTATCTAGGGTTAGCTTTAATTGAAGCCTCGACCTTTCCTGAGGTAACTTGAGTAGGATATCACTCTTGGACTCCACTGAAATGATGTAAAAGTATGAATTCTTGTATTTCTTCATTCACGTTGATAGTAATTTTTCAGCTTCAGATGTGATATATTATTATTATTAATTATGGCCTCTGAAAACCAACTAAGATATCATGAAGTTCGAAACATGATACAAATTTGTACAATATGTATCAAGAGCAGAACTGACATCTGTCTAATTCTCAAGAAATGATTAATCAGTATGAAAAAGATGGAAATAAAACCACCTCTCCGAAAATTTCGGAGGTTATTGTCATTGCAAGGAAACATATTTCTTTTGCCCAGTCATAAAGGGAATAGAAGAGAAATAGATAATACAAGATAATAAGTATCTAAAGAAACAAAGGGTAAGCTACTAGGAAAAATCAGGGTGCCGATCATTATAAACAGTTAAAACTGGAACCAGAGCAGGACGCCGGATCTATTACAAATTGCGGTAGATTTTTCAGCATTTGTAAAAAGCATCTTGTTAATTGTAGAATAATATAATACATGTGGATCTTTTAAAACTATGTACATTAATTTCTAAGTACTACTGTCTGGTGTTCGCAAAAAAATGTGTATATAATAAAAGTGATATTAATAAACTCTACTACTAATGACGACTAATTAAATTCATAATTAAAGGTATGCAACGCGTAACACCCCAATATGAGAGACTGAAAAGTTCTGTGTGCTTACTTGGATCCTCTTTGGCAATGTTAACATTTCACTAACATGGTAGATATTCTAAAAACTTTGTACTTGTTGAAAGACTATTGCCTTAAAGTTTTAAATACACAACATACCCGTTACTAACAATTTGGTATGCTTGATACACTGCAACTACAGTCTGGTGCAAAAACTTATTTATAATCGGTATATAGCCGGATGTAAAACTTTCAATTTATTATTAAACTTCAGTTGTTAACTATTATCAGCACATTCGCGTTCTATTCACTCAAAACAAATATAAACGTGTTGGAAGGCCCCCGGTTTCCTTCTACACCATCACAGGTAAACGCATTACAAGAATTAGGAAAGTCATGATGTTAATCTTTTTATAATTTCCATAAATTCGTACAATTAAAATGTGTAATGAATAAAACTATTCGCTTATTCTGTATATACAAGTATGTAGCTTGTCGTAGAGAAGATTCCATTTTCTCGAGGGAACTATGCAGGTTGCGATCTCTATGGTTGATTTGGGAGAAGTTATAAGTCGGGAATGGAAGGTTGTTGCGTCTTCATAACTTCATCGCAGTAGTTTTTTCGTGACCCCAAATTGTAATTATCGGTTTCAGCAACACCTATACTGATATTATTACATACGTACGTAATAACCAAGATAATTTGGTAATATCGCGCAGTTGCGTGAGTATTATACGAATTTTTCTTCAACTTAACGATCGACAATGTATTGCACGTTCCGCCAGTTAATTGCCCTAAGGCATATGGTAAAAGATGTCATCGACGTTACTTTTTTAACACCAAATTTTTGCTTTTGGAAGTAAATTCAGTAGCTGGTGGAGAGCAAAGATGTTTTTGCACTTAGCAATAAAAACAATTACCTAAAACACAAAAGTATCGGCACACTCCGCACCGCACAAGTTTAATTCATTAATCCGGAACAGCAGTTTGGAGAATATGTGTTTTTTTTTTTTTGTATATATACTTTCAACCGGAGGTCTATACGGTAATATATGCGTAATTTCTTTGTTAAAGATACACGATTATAGACAGTGTATTGTTAAAAAATTGTTTTATTGTTTTAGTACTGATAGCGCAATGCGATTGTACTCTCAACTAAATTTTTATAGCAAAACAATATACAGGAAATAGGAAATACTGTTTTTTATACCACCAAATTACTGTTCCTGGAGGGAATTATGAAGTATTTACAAAGATACTCTGTTATTTACAGATCTTAATACAGCAAATCGTGATGCAAATGAAAAAACTACACGAATAACTTAACAACATAAGATATAAGATAAAAGTGGGTGGTGTACAATAGAAACCTCTTACGGTTGTATTACACTCGATACAGCCAGTATATTACCGGTATAAATACCGGTGTACTACATTCATGTAGTTGGTAGTTATACGTAGAATAGAGAAGGCGTGGGTAACTTAGTAAACGCAACACGTCTGAAATCAATCAGTCCGATTCGAAACGCCGGCTTATCGAATCGCCTTAACTTAATTTGAAGCCGTGCTAGTTGGTGTACGTAGACGTTATTTCCGTTGACGTTGCCAGACGATGTTCTGCGTTATTTGATATGCGGAGGACGCGTGCAACCTTTTTCTTAGTACCGAAGTATACACCAAGATCCGACGCCTGCGTTTTAACTTATCTGTACTTGCCGCCCTTGATGTTTCTAGATAGGTACCTACTATCACGTATGTACATGCGTGGAGGAAATGTATGTCTTCGTATGTAGTTGGCAGGATTCGGAAGAGGATAAGATAAGGATTCGACGATCGTAAAATATTTCCCTTCGTCCGTTTTATAGAGGGGTGTGTTTTACTTCTATCTTTTATGATTGAGTCTGGGAAGACGAACGTAGTTTCATACCTCGTGAGTTACGCGCCTTTTGAAAAACGTATCACGAGAAACCTATATTATTGTTTACGATTTAAACGTATCCACTTACTTATCTAGCTATTCTAGTAAAGTTCGATTTCTAGAGATGTGTCCCTTGGAAAAATTCAAACTACCGCTAGATGTAATTTTACACAACACAACACAACAAGTGCAACAAGAAACTAGCTCAATTGTTGAACAAATTAACAAATTCGTCTATGGAATACATGCAGTATGCTTTTTTGTTCACTTTTGAATATTTTTTCTTTTTCGATATCTCACGACAAAGATTGTCGATATTTCGGTAACAGGTAACAATAAGAAGAGGAATTATTTATTAAAAATACCGCCGAACGAAAACGTCGACGTTAAACCTGGTTATTAAATAAGAAATTTTCTTTTCGAAAAATGTATTTGTTTATAGGGACTCTCGCGCACGCAGTCAAAAAAAAAGCAATTTAACGCGAATATGTCTCTCTTCCTCCTCCGCTCGTAACATAAAGTGAAGACACGAGAAAAGAGGAAGGAAAGCAACGCGAGGAAAAAACACATCAGCGAGCGGCAACATAGAGACGGACAAGTTAGAAAGATCCGGACAAGCATTAAATTATTACTTTGCGTTTAAAGGGAGCAGCGGTAAAAAATCGCGTTTGAAGAACATCAAAAATCTAATTTAAACTTCACGAATAAATCAAAAAAAAGGAAAGAACGCATGGCGAAAGGGGGTTTGTATTAGAGTTACGCGAAGAAACGTTGCGCATCGCAGGTACGGGAAAAAATATACACGGAAAGAGAACTTAACAAGCAACTGCGATTTATCTTTTTCCACTCGTCAAGGGACAAAACGCAACGATAATAATATCTCGCGCCTGAATGCTGAACACACAACAATCGCCATCAGCGCCCCATTTGCTCGGAAATATTGTCGCGTCTCTTAAAGGGCATGTACGTTTCGTTATTGGTATAGTTTAGTTTTAAAATTGTGTGGAGTTACATAAACCATTTTTAATGCTAATTTCTACTTGCCATTTTGAAATCGAAGGAATTTAGATCGTTATTGCGTATAAACCAATAAAGATGTTGCTTTGCAACTTTTAAATAGTAAAAGTATGATCGACATGTCAAATATATTTCTGAACACACTGGGTATAAGGTATAGTTAAGGAACGAGCCCCGTCCAATTAGCGGTGTTATATATGAAGCTAGCTACTCTCTTCTCGTGTTGAACGTACTATCGCCTAATTTTATAGGTGTAAAACTCGCATTGTTTTGCTTTGTTTGTAATCTGAAATATTATTTATTTCCGGTATATGTAATTTCAAATAACATAACATACGAGTTGACCCGGTATTTTACTCCAATTTTCGGAAACCTAACCTAAGAAATATATTTTTAAGCTGCGGTAAACAACCTCGGACATATCGATAAATATACTCGGAAAAATTTTTGAAAAATTGAAAATAGCTGTATTCGTGTTTTATAGATTGGACGGCCGAATGGCAAGTTAAGATTTGAAATCACCAATCAACATTTTTCTCTTCAGCCTGTATAAAAGAATTGTAACAAAACTGATATTTATTTGATATTAAACTAATATGAATATAATAATAATATAATAATAATAATAATTAATTAATAAATAAACTGATATGTTATTCGGATATTTAAGCCTAATAATATTTTCATTCTTAAAGTGAATTGACTATAGAGACAATTTTAGTATAGTTAGAAGCGCTTATTAATCGAAGATTCGCGTCGGGATCTCAAATGTTGTCATATTTAGCCTCTCTTTTCTCCTCTAAATATTGATTTTACTGCAGTAGGCGAAATACAGAAATCGTACGTCATAAACGCACGGTAACAGCGATAACTAACGGTAACGGGATTCTTTTGCCGCTCCTAATGAAAAGTACACATAATATGTTGGCGTATGTTTATATACAGCCAGGAATCGCCAATTTGCAGCAGCGACAACGTCAATTAAATAAATTAGAATCATTAATATTATTAGAGATTTTGAAGCGACAGCGCAAATATTAAACCGGCGAGATGCTAATTAAAAATATTCGTCATGTCCCGTTCGCGAATAGCTTGATACATGTATAAATAGGAATAAACATAATGAGCAAATATTGGGAACATACTACACATTTTGATAATTGATTGTATGGCATATCTTAAAAGAATGTTATTCTTTTCAGAGAGTCTCTAATTTTAAATTAAAAAAATATTTACGGTTGTTTACGATCCCGATAACACCCAAAAGTTGAAATTATCCAAACGGGTGGATAACCTAAGGTCAAATCGTAAGACGAATGCTAGAATCGTTAAACTTCAGTTCCAACCAATTAATTTCCAAAGTTCTAAATTGGCCGTGAAATACCAGCGCGTAAAACGTACAGAACGCGACACGATAAAATCTAGCGTTTGTGCTTCTAACAGAAGCTATCGAGTCTTTATGGGCCGTTAAATCATATGTGCATCTTCCAAAATCTTTATTCTTTAGTGACATGTTTCCATAAAAAATCATTGCCCTCGACCAGTGCACATATAGTAAAAACGAACAAGATAGGTCTATCGCAGTTGAACTGTATGTGTAAAATCGAACAAAAATTTAGACGGTCAAAATAAAAAGTTAGATATATTACAATGAGTGTATGAGAAGAACATTAGAAATTAATAATTTGACTGTAAATTTAGATATTCAACGCAAAACCAAATATCACTCTTAAAAAGTGCAAGTTGTAATTTTGTAGGTAACTCCAAAATATACGTATATTTAATTAAAAATATTGTGTTTTTTGATGAATCTACATTTTGTCTTAATGAAATAGAAAATATTTTAAAATTATTAATGCTGGTCGGTCAAAAATCGCTATTGGATGCATGAAGGATATACGCAAAATCAACAGAGAATAAAACTATGGGCGGGTACTGTTGGTAGCACACAGTTATCAGATAGTACTTTCTTGAAGGGTCGTTAATAGATAGTAGATATTTGCGGTTCATAGAAGAAGACCCAGTTCTAGCTTTAGAAATAATAAATGCTAATCCAGAAAATCCAGGCTTACCAAATATAGCTTCTATTGTCTGATCAACGAGATCGCCATATATGATCCCTTCAGATTTTTTTCCCGTAAGGTAATTTAACAAATAAAGCCAACAGATTTTGAGAACTTAATATTTTTTTTAAAGAAGAAGGTCTTTTCGCTTCAATAATTCTGAGCATTGGTATATTTTTTGTACACAATTTGCATGGCCGTTATTTTTGCGTTTTCAGGGAACAAAAGAGAGATATCAATCCTGATAAAAAAAGAAAAAACAAACTAAAATAATAATGCGTGGTTACTAGTCTTGCTCTTGTGAACTAGTCAACATAGAAGAGTTAAAAGGATTTCGTGCAACAAATCCTCGCTCACATACGAGCAACTTGTTTTTGCGGTCAATAGGATCCTATTTTTTTTTTCTAGACCTCGTCTTCGGCGAAGAAGAAGAAGAAACTTTACCATTTTGGATTGGCCTGATCCGTTCAACCTCTCTGCGCGTGTATGCATGTATTCACTCGTGTGCGTACAGCGTCACTTTAGCGTGGTCCGTAGCCGCGCTTCCTCGAAGCGCCCGGATTTGCTCTGATTCCATTACGCTCGGCGACGTTCCGACGAGAAAAGGTAGCATGCAAACATTGTCGCTACGGGAAATGTGCTTTAGGTAGCGTAGCTACACGTAAGGCAATACCTTGAGAGGGTAGCAGGCGAATCTCAAACCATCATTCGGTTGAAGGTGGGGGTGTTCGCTTTTCTCACACGTATGTACATACGTACATATGCAGCAGGGTAGACTATGGTAGATCGGAAACTACGTTTTAACCTGGTACATATATGATGATGATAGGAATTGTGTATAGGATAGGTAACTCTGTTAACTGTGCAGAATGGAAAATCAATAAGACATCTAATCGAACAATGAAGAGAAAAAGGAATATCGTACGTGACTGAAATTTTTGTAGGCTGTATTACCTAGATCTAACGATACAAAGTCTATAGGTAGAGTAAAATCTATCTTTGCTTTACGAAGCGTTGTCAAATTTTCAAGCAATTACGATTCGATGCGAAACAAAGAACGTTTAAATGTATTAACAATCATATTGAATGAGCTTGCAGAAAGTTATCAAAGTTGCCACTTGTAAAACAAAACAAAGCCGTTGTATACATGACCATTGAGCTCCCGCTTACCACCAAACCATAGCTTACAAAGGCTAGAAATCGACTTTTTTTTCTAAAAATGCTCGATGAAATTGTCTGAGTTGTTACAATTTCGATTTTGATCTATTTGTTACTCTATCTAAGTGTAAACATTCGTATACACATACATAAGTACATGGATGTGTGAGAACGTGATGTGCGGCGCGATGCAAAAGCAAGATATTATTTGTATCCGGTTTCCTTTTAAGCGAACACTAACGTATAGCCTTTTTGGAAGAGAGAGCTTTAAAGATAATTAAATGTCGCACTTCGGTATTGTCTTTTACGACACGATGGTTAATCTGCCGCAGCGATCGCGAAGCGAATAACAGAAACATACTATACACAGATGATATCGAGTGAAGGAGTGAATAAAAGCGATGCTAGAAACGGCGTAACGTTAATGCCTTCTGCCAGAATATTGGCAGCTTCCACGACCGCCCTTCCATCAGAAGTATTAAAGCCAAAGAAAACGTGCTTAAATACGGAATAGGTGTGTATGCGAGTATTACCAACGATATATTTGCATATATACCATTCATAGGTAGCAGAGAGAGGTTTTTTGCGTCCCGATAGTCGCTAAATCCATCTGTTTTCCGATGTGTTTAATCTTTCCCTTTCCCCTTCCACTGAAGGTTCTCGTTTCGCTGGGTTAAATACAACAACGGCGTCTCCTTCGTGCCGACATTATCGTCAGAATTTCTAAACACGTGCCGAGTAATAATCTGTCTACAAATATGTTAATATTCGGTACGTGAGCTGATTACGTTCGGTTGCCGCTTCTCGGAAACTTTTAATCTACCGTTTAGAGAGAATGTTTCGCCTTTAGTCGCGTCGTTTAGCGGCGTAGAGTAGGTGTACGAATTTTTAAGTGAAGGAAGAGAGATACTTCCGAAAGGTGTTCTCTCCTCCTGCGATGTCGCTTATAATGGTACAGGAGCACACACCGAAATCTCCGTTCAACGCTGTGGCTTATTTTATCATTCGTCACAAGGAAAAATAAGAAATCGGCATACTCGAAGGTAATTATAATAAGAAAGCCACAAAAAGTGGTGTAAATACTAAGAAATATTTTCGCAAAACCAATAATTTCTGAAACAGAATTGAGAAATAATTTCAAAACTTAAAATGCAATGTTTAATTCAAATAAAGGTCGGCACACCTGTGAATAAAAGTAAATTAAAAAGAGAACCGCCGAAGAAAAGCAGGAAAAAAGTTCTTTACATCGTTTTAAACCAAATGAGCCAAAGTAAAAAAAAAAAAAGTAAAGCAGCAACAAATGTTGCTTATGTATGCTTATAAACAATTTTTATTCATAATTTCATCGAGCGTTAGTTCATCATGATTACAGATGTCTAAGACGTTTGAAATTATTAGTCTCTTGCAGCGATGACGAGAGTCGATAAAACACGAGTCTAGGCGCTGTAAAAAAGTAATAATTTCACCTGCCTTTGTCGTATTTAACAATGACTATCATAGTATCTAAATCAAGCTACGTACTGACAGTGACAAAAGCTCACATTTCGGCCTGATCGAAATAACCTTTCTGACGCATATGTAAGTGCATAAGGAACTATTTATATGACGTTTGTAAGGTCTGGTATGTTGCATTCTATTCATATCGCCGTATTTAGCCAAACTTAAGGTTGTCTAAATAAATTCCACTATTTGGTTATGTTTGATATGTTTTAGCCACCAAATTCTACGGTTGAGGAATGTACAAGTCAAAATCAGTAATACGAACAAGCAAGATAAAGAAGGTTCGACGGACTTGCATATCTAACAGGTCACCGCTTTGAAGTTAACGGCTTTTGGCACTTACCAATAAGATAGGTAGCCGACAGAAAGGAGGACGTTAACATTGAGTTACCAAAATTGATATTATTTAAGTTAGAATCGGCAATAGAGACAATATTGTTTCAAAGCGGAATCCAACTGAGTGTTTCCTATAACGTGAAAGGAGAGCTGTGGAAGAGCTTTATTTAGAACTTAGAATAACATTATAACCGGTCATTTCGTAAAGTAGTTTACTCTAGCGAACTGCAGCGAGAACGCTCGGGTTTTGATAGAATTCCCTCGCGACAAAACCAGATAGAAGGAGAGAAACAGTGAAAGACGAACGAATTCGTTGTACAGTTGGAGGGAATAATACGCGTTATATATGTAAAGCTCATATATGTGTACATATGTAACATTACGTACATACATATACAAATGTTACAATTTCCTCCTGCTTGTGCAATATTAATATTAACGTCGGTAGGCGGAAGGTTCTCATTAAAGCAGGAGAACACTAAACGTTAATTAAAACAGTTATAAGTAACTACAGTAGATTCCTTTTGTGGGTGTCCGTTGGTTCGGACATCTTTTCTCGGACATCGCAACACAGCAATAAAAAACTTTCGTTTTTTATACGCTTTTGGACGTCTAGTATTACGATTATGTTGCTCGTATTTATGAAGTTTAGAGAAAGTAAATTTGTATACTACGTACATATTCGCTAAAATTAAAAGATGATGTGAATATACATATAAATAGATAACTATATTCCGTAAGCTTTAACAAGCGCTTATCTATGGGATCGGCAGAAAATCGGGAAGTACCGTATTAGCCTCAAGACAGATTCATTTATAAACTTAAACATTTATAGTACTGTAGATAGTGAACGATAAAGCTTTTGCGGGCAAATAAGTAAGTTTATTAAATGTAAGGAGATTTCGTCAACAATTTTATCAATAGTGATAAGAAACAATTTTTCTAAATAATGTAGAACGCCACAAGTGCCGAAAATATCTAGAAAGCAATGCTAAGTCTGATAATTACCGTTTACCGTTTTTTATATAGAATCCTCTTAGAGTTATATACGTGTTTAATAATCAAAGATTTATTCAAACTCGTATTTGCACCGAAATATTAAGGCATTCGCTTTTGTGAAATTGAATTGAATACGTACCATACCTTGTCGTGACCGTTACTAAAATTTGTATCGGGCTTTTTTAAACATATCGTTGGATCCGAAAGGAAATTCTATGTCGATTTATGTAATTCTATATCGAGTTTGCTTAGTGGTTGTCAAGATATGAACCCAATTTCATGGCACACTATTGTAAAGAATTAATCTATTGAATACGCTACAACCGGTAGTGTTACGTAGATGAAAATATATTAAAACGATTGGTCTGATGCTATAAGTACCTATTCTAAAATACCAGAATTCCACTCACAATAACATCACTAAAACTTCTAACTAACGAGATTCATGAAATAGCCCGTATGCGATTGGAATTTCTCTCTTGCTTCAAATCCACTATTGTAAATTATCACGAAATCTGCGACGATATTAACCAAATCCCCCTTTTCTCCTAGTAGACGGCGAAACGTAAGCGTTGTTCTTTCTATAAGTTAGATGGCGGTGTGTACGTTTCATTCATATTCACAAGATACACATTGAGCATGAATGCACTTTGCGAAAGGGCTCTTTCTGAATTATGAATGACGCTCCTATTCAATTAACGTATAGACGTAATTTTACGTGCGCATAGTAAATTAGGATCCAGTTCTAGTTCTCTCTCGGTTTCTGTTAGATTTTGAATAAATAGAATGAATAACAAATGTTGTACGAAGTTACTTGCGAAAGAGCTTAGGCAGAAGGTTGGAAGATAAAATCAAGTGAGATGCATATGTATACACGTATGTACGTGTAAAGATGTGGAGTATAAACTAAGCAATCCAAAGTCATTTCTTAGAAAACTTATATGTAATTTAGGTTGTTTCATTTTAGGCAAAAAAGAGAATATCTACATGTTTGTATGTCCGCTAGAGCCGTCGCTACATATAAAAAGAATAGATTGCTTTTGATTGTGGCAAAGTTAAGCGCTGTGCGTTCAAGTCTTACAAGAGACAATCGGCAGATCTTCTGATCTGTTCATCATCGCCATGTAAATAAATAAATGAAAAAAATTTAGAATCCTGTAATTTTAACTACAAAGGGAACGTATTTTTTGCATAGCTGCAAAATTATTATTAATACCGTTATAACGTCGCGCATAAAATCGCTTACCTTGGCAATTAAAATATAATATATTACGCGCTTATATGACACTATATTCATGGGTACAAATAGCATTATCTCTACCCGCGCGGTGATGGTATATAAATTGAAGCGCTCGTACGTACCTATAACAGTAATTAAATCTTTCGTAAAATGCAAAGTCCATGACCGATCGCAACACAATTTATTGGCGCGCTGTATAAAAAAGCACTCCCAGGGTATGAATAGCGCACATGTTGCGCAGCGTATGGATCATGTGAAGTTTCAAGTATAAATGTACTATGAAGGACCTAAGTAATGTAGATATCTTAGTTGCTGCATGCTTTGTATTCACTACTTTGCTGCTTAAAACTTGCAATTTGGTTGTTGTTAGTTTTGTACATCATAGCGCACATTAACTTCGTCCTCACTTATGACCAACTAATATAAACAAGGCATTTATGGGGGTAGGCAAAACTCGTTCAATTTAAAATCAACTTTAGAGATTCAATATTGCCAGAAGTAGAATAGTGGGCGGTAAATTTCAATTTGAACACGGGTGGCTGATCTCCATGGTACGATCCTAGTACTACGTATAGGTGGATCAGAAAGACCTCGTTCAACATCTCTTTGGTAGACCAATGATTATTTCTAATGATTTCTAATGATAACAATGACAACATTAAAACTTGTGTGGTGCGGTGCTTACCATATTTTTGCGTTGTTTTGTCGTGAGTTTGAATCTGTACATCATATCTACGTACTTACATATACGCGTATGTTACGCGATGATAGCGGACGTTTGCCTGCTCAATAACGTGTCGAAATTTATCGAAAAAAAGCCCACAATATACGAGGCAGTCCGCTCAGAGGCGATGCGTTGCGTTGAGGCGAAGCAGATACAAATATTATAATGCTCGACGGTATTGTAATTTGCAAATTAAAATCGGTCCGCTCGCAATCAGTTTTTATTACGATGGCTTTTTTCATGCTCGCCGACCGGATCTCCCTCCACGTTTCTGTTTCTTTCCTTCTCGAACTGATGCGGTGCCAATTTGGTCGACTCTTTGTTTTCACCCTTATCCATTATTTTTTCACGTCGATCGGTCGGACGTTCAGAGCGTTCCGCATCGATACTAGCAGCCCTCCCGTCCATTTTCGTAATTATTCTTATTTCGCGCCTATAAATTTTAACGGATTAATTAATTTTCCGGAAACGCAATCATCGACAAACGCCGATTGATACTATTCGATCGAAATATACGTACGAATTCGTAACTGTTATAAACGAGGTAAAGCTCTTTTCCATAGGGAAGCGTAACATTATCTATTGGTGAACAGTAGCTGTTTATTTCCAAGTCAATGTTACAGTAGAAACGCATTTTTAACAATTCCACGTCATGTATATTTGAGGAACTTGGTTTTAGTGTAATATAGTTACGTTGGATGACAAGTCCAACTCACTGTAAGGAACCTGATACCATTCTGAACTAAATATTTTGACAAACGTGCGCCTCGTAAATGAGCCATTTTTGACGCAAAATTCGTTTTTGTTTCTTTTCAATTTTCGATTATACGGCGTTAACGTTAATGCACGCGTTGACTCCGGAATTGGTTACGGCCACTGAATTTCTACCTTCGTTAATAGGATAACAAGTTCAGTAAGCCTTAAGGGCGCTCGTGTCGCCTCGCAGGTCGAGATGGGCCTTGTTTCAACCTCTACAGGACAGACGTAACGGCGGGAAAGAATAAAACTTCAAGTTGGCGATCTCTCTCGACTTTACTGAAAGTTTTTTCATTATATATATCTATATATAATGAATATATATAGATTTCTTTCTTTACAGCTTTTGCTAGCCGATTTCATTTAACTTGAGCTATTGTCCGAAAAGGTATTACTCAAACTTTTTCACTGTTAAAACAGATAAAACAACGAATTTATTTTTAGAGAAACCCACTTAGTTGTCTATAATTTCAGCACTCTCACATAAATATAGTAGACTCTCTCTTTTTTACTGTTAGAGAACTACACAGGCTGTACAATATGAGGCACGCAGAGAAAGAAATACATCGAATTAATCGAAATAATTCTGTTAAAGGGCACAGATCTAATAATACCTTTGTTTTCCTTTACATAGATTTGTTATTACATAGTAATGATTTAATCTGGTTAACGTATTTTTATTGAATAAAGAAAAATTTAGTTTGTTGTCTGATGAATGAAATAATTTTTCTGCCTAACGGTCGACGAATAAAGTAAGTTATGTCATCCATTTTGTGCTATTAATCTACCAAATTTCTGTTAATACGGCACGAAGTAATTATTGCAAAGTTGATCCCATATTTGATTTATATTAAATCTAAATAAATTTTACTCTTGTCCCATATTTAAATACAAAATAAATTTAAGCTTGATATATATTTAATTTCACCAAGAACTTTTCTCAGTGTATTTCATTTATTTGTTTCATTGTAAGAGAAACGATTTTGACATGGGAAATACTTATTTATTCTTGCACGAGACAAATGATTTTTCACTCGTCGGCTTTGATACCAATGGTATTTCAAAGGTTATAGGTACCATCATTTCGTGCCGCCATTTTATTGTTTTCAATTGCCAAACAGACGATTACGCTAAAGCGAGAAGCAGCGACGGAACAGCGGACCGTGAATAAATGTCAGACTATTATGGCGCACCAAGGAGGATTTCTTTTGTTTCGCTTCGACATCGTCAAAAACCTGCATTACATTAGTAATCGCGAATAACTAGATATTTAGCTTCGTATGCGAGCACATATTTTATGTGAGCATCCGAGATCATTGACTGTTTTGTGTTCGATGTTTCGATCGTTTAACGATACGTCCCCAAGAAGAAAGTAAAAAGAAACGAAAACATGGAGGCTTGCTTCCTTGGCGTATTACGTGTTGATGTTGGGGGATGCGTTCAGAAAATTATAGATTTGGGTTTTAACGCAGATTTATCGTACGGTTCCGGAAATTATCGCTGCTATAGGTGGAATAATATAATCTTAGTGCTACCATATTATCAAAAAAAAAATCAAGTGAGTATTGTAAGGAATAATGTTAATATTAAAATGGCTGACGATTAACGATTTTCCAAGTATACATATACATTTTCTTTCTGTATAGGTAGGGCGTATTATTCGCGATGGAACGTAGGTTTAAATTTGGCAAAGCTGCTAAAGTTTGTCCTAGTTCAAGCTTTTTTAAAAGAGCGAATAGTTATCGAGAGTAAAAAGTACCGATGGTGTTCGATTATTAACTATAGTGCCTATCACTATTATTAAAATCAATTTTAGTATCAAATTGAATTTTTCCGAATTCTGTATTCAAGAACACTTTCCAGAAAAGAAAAGAAAAACAGGAACACTTTTTATTCAACGCATTTTCTCGTTAAACTGCATTGTTTCACTAGTACCCTATCGTTGCTATTATTTATAAGTGTCTCAATTTACAATCTCGTCTCTTACTTTACTTAGAAGATCTGATTAGTGTGCATGTCGTATAGCTTATACGACTTATCGGTCGTTCACTGTACTGTTGACACAGAGGGTGTCTGTATATAAAGAGAAGGAAGCAAAAGCGTCGTCCAAAGTTTCACTTACGATCGCGGTGGCACGGTACGAAGCACGACGTCAAGTCATTTTGGCGACAATGGCGCAGCGTTGTGAGAAATAATGCCGAGATCGTGCGGTAAAACGCGACGAAATAAGCATCAGCGGCACGGCATTTCGTTTACACGCGGAAAACTTGTCTTTCTCGACGGAACGAAGGGATGATGCGCGCCCGATAAGCTGAGAACGAACAACGTATTAAAATAGGGATGCAAAGCTTTCCCGTTCTTAAAATAGCATCTCTTCGTCTTGTCGGCGCGATTCCGATAACGCGATATGGTACGGGGGTGGCTTACTACCTGATTTCCGGTAGAGAGTAGAGTCATTTATAAATGACTGTTCGTTATTGGAATCTGCGGAAAATCTACCTGTACGAATGAGAAGAACAGCGGAAGATTGCCAACTTCCATCAGCAAGTTTCTTTTTTATTCGGCTTCTTCGTTTTTTCTTTCAGGGTGCATTGTTGCTTGATATTTTTTTTTGTGAGCACCTGGATTTAGAGTCTTTTAATAGGATGTTTAGTAAAGGGGAACGATGTGTAAATACCCAGGGGCGGAAGATATACTGAATCATTTCTTTTCACGCATAGACGTAGATATACGACGCAAAATAAAATAAAATATACAAGGCGCATCTGATGTCACGTTTTAACACAATCTATACACGACAAGAAAGATCGAAAGCGAAATCAATCCCGATGACAACGCGTGATGGAAGTAGGGGAAGCCAAAAAGGGAGTAAATAGAGAAATCGTGAAACAAGGTAAACGACCGTATCGAGAACCGAGAACCTTCTATAAGTGTAATGGTAACAGCGGTAGTAAGCAGTAGTAGATACAGGTCACCGGAGTGATGCAAGCAGTAATAGCAGCGCTGCCGAAAAAGAAAAATCCGAACCTCCCGGCGCTGATGGCCGCTATTTGTTAGATCGGCGACGAATATTGGGACGAAAGCAGTGACGGTGCTACGTAGCAGGTGCATGCAAATAGCGTTCAGCCGGTCACTGCGGCACGTTGACGTCGGTCCGTCCCTAGCCTATAGCCTAGACTTAATTTGCAATCCGATATTGTATCTGGTATTGCTTAACCATGTCACGCCGTGACATGTCGTGTTCTCTATTTGTGACATAGAGACAATCCGACCGGTTTTAACGATGCCATTCAAGGCGGTAATACTCTGCGCGTACGGAATTTCATCCCTGGCAGTAACAGCGGCAGTATCGGGCTACCGTATAATCGTATTAGGCATTGTGCAATACTAGGAATACTATACCGACGTTCCGTCGCTTTATTAACGAGCTTAATATACTGCGGTATCGATGCCGACGTTCGTCGATAATTCAAAACCATAAGGTATCCATACGCGTTGGTCTTACGGCCGAATATTCAAATTGAATATCTTGACCGATTGCTCCGGGTGATTCTTGGAGAAAAATATTATACTGGTAATTACGGTTATAAAAATATCTTCAAGATTCTTCATTCCTCTGAAGTCGGCAGGAGATATATACCTGGTAGACGCATTACAAAATACAATAAATGTGGTTAGCTTTAATTTAACATTTGTTGAAATAAAGTAACCACACCTAAGTGATATGTCCTATATACATTCAATTACGAAATAATTCGATGGTATACAAATAAAAAAAGAATGGGTATATTACAATGATAAGTTTTCTAAAGTTAAATATAAAAACAGATTTTATAGGATAGGATGTATGTACACTGCATGTTTTGCATAAAATACAAGCAAATCGAAAAACGAACCAAACCACCGTTAACTTAATTTTCTCGGAAAAGTATCCATTGTAACTCCAACTTTTTCACCACTCGCAATTACCACAGCGGATATTTTTACCGATGTCACTTGTTACGGTCGCTAAAGTATTCCTGTTACATCGGCGTCGGACGTTAGCTTTTTTAAAATTCTTCTATACTTCCACTCACCATTAAACTTCTCCTGCTTCTGCTCTGTTTGCCACGCAAGCCCACCAAACTAAATGTAGGCGACTGACGGCTTTTGAAATTCCGAAATCGTCGTTTCAGATAGTTATTAAAATGCATTGTCCGTACTTTTCTATTTATTCAGGGGGGGAGCTTCGCCGTCGGCGTTGTAAAATTTAAATTAACGTTATCAAGGTTCAATCGTCGCCGTCACCAACGACAACGCAAAAACACGTTCCAACAGGAAAAGGAAGAAGAACGAAAGGATGGTATAGTTCAGTTACATAAACATCGATTAACATAGCGCGCGCAATTGAAATCGTTAGCGCGTTCGCTTGGCTCGGATGAAGAGAAGATGAATTTAAAAATTAGGATCGTAGAATTGTCCTGCTTCTTCATTTGCCTTTTAACGGTCTCGCCTGTGCTGTACGCAAAACATTTAAGCGTTTCTATCTATGGTTTGTTAACACATCGCAATGCAAGGGATTACTTTCGAGCTTTCACAAAAATACTGGAAAGTTAAAAATTATCTCTTTCTATCGGTAACCGTAATTTTAATAATACAAATGTTGATCCTATTAAATTCTGTATCTGTGTAGTTGTATAAACAGTTCATATTCTACCTTGGGAAATTTCTTTCTTTCTATTCCAGTGGATTTTCATTTATTGCAAGAGCGTATCTTACGTCTTACATATAAGCATTGCATTGAAGTATTTGAAACAAAGCTGTTAAGTAATTTCTTCTGTACTTGACCCTAATATATACAGAATATATATTTTTCATATTTTTCATGTTCATGTTTTTATTCATATCTCATGCCAGTGATATCGTTGCGAACAGACGTTTCTCTTGCGCATTCTGGCAATTTCGCTATACGTATTGTAGATGAATAGACATTTATCTATCGCATCCACTTGGTACGTACAAGACAGATGACTTTCGGTAGTATTGTTGTACGCGTCGGCTCTATAGAAGTGTATATATGTATAGTATACACATGTATCTATATACAGAGGTAAGTTATATACATGCATGCATACGTATGTACAAGCGTCGACGCTGTATTCAAGCTTTGTTTTTCTTATTATTTTCCTCTTCTTTTTCTTTTCCGGTTTCCGGTTACGTATGCAATAGATCAAATGAGGAAAGGCCCGAAACGACGCGTAATAAATCGGCCATCTAGTGGTAGTGGTGGTGGTAGTTGTAGCTCAAGCGTACCACCATACCGTTTGCCTTCTATATTGCTTGCCCGCCATCTTTCTTCAGGTTCTCTCCGGTGTTGGATCCTGGTCTCTCTACTACATGTCATAAAGGCGAGCAGTCGACGTTTTGCAATCTACATACATATTGTCCGTATTACACGGCTTTCCAAAGCAGCTCATCCTTTTCTTTCTCGTTTCTATCGTCTTCCACCATGATTCTGCACTCTGCGCATTTTTCTATATATATATATATATACCCATGAAAAGGGGTCGTCCTTTTTATATTTCATGCAGGTGTTATTCGAATTAGATGTGTAGGTATATAGGTATGTACCATCTTTTTCAAATTAAATGCGAATTCTTCGGTGGTTTATGCAATTTTTGATTATTATTTTAATGTGTGTGCTTTATCTTTAATGATCATCTATTTTAATTATAGTGTTTTGGAAGATATTAAATGTAGATTTGAAGAAATAGAAATAGGTAATGTCTATGTTACCCTCATATGAAGAGCAAAGCAGTGTATGTATTTTATGTATGTAATTTTTGTAGGTTACCATACCAACTCAATCTTACATCAAACTGACTACTTCATCGAAATGCTCTTTTTTTTTAGGCACGCCTGTATTCATCGTTATTCATTTTGACTAACCAGATATGCAAATTTCCAAGACGAAAGAAAAACAGTACTTCAAATCTTACCTGCGAGCATTGCATCGTCATAAGTGCGGTTAGCTTTCGCGTTGACTTGTTTTTTTTTTTTCACAGCGTAATGTACCCGCTGGAAATGTGATAAAGAGGACGATGAAATATTAGAAAAAAAGAACCCTATACCAGTCTAATTGACCGAGCGAGCGCATTTTATCTCATTTTGCCCGCAGCGAGCTTTGCTTTTTATCATGTGTTGTTCTATTAGTTGACGCAAGAGGTAAAAAAGCAAATTCTAATTAAGAGTGAATACAGTACCGTAGCTTATAATCACTGTTCTTATTAACGTAATTAAATAGCCAATCTACAGTCGGTTTACTGATTATTTAATTCAGTAGCTTATTTGCATCTTTTTGTTTGTGCAGTTTTCAAGGTACATTAGATTTAGAATAAATGTAAATAATTTAAGTACTAAGAATTTAGCTTGGTGTATATGAGAACAGCCGCGTTGTTTAGTTTCTGCTGTTCTTTGTATTCACATGATATTTGGAATATTGCAGCCAGAGAGAGAGAGAGAGAGAAAGAGAGAGAGAGAGAGAGAGAGAGTTGAGAAGGATGAGCTGTTGACCTGTGTTCATCGGAAAATAAGCTTTTTCGGAAAGAGTTTTCCACGAAAACGGCTAGTTAGTTCAGTCATCGCAAAACATACAATTTAACAATAAAATAAAAAAATAAGAAATTTGCTCAATAGTAGTTTATTGTTCGTCGTCTCAATGCGTTACTTGTATTTTTTATACAGTAATTCTTTAAACGCTCTCTTGACACGAGTCAATAAACCTTGCCTAGTCGTGACAAGAGTTGCGTAAACTTCGCTCTTAATACAACCTCACCGATAATAGTCAAGAGGGGTAAAATTCGGCGATCGTAGAGGTCACCTGCAGGGACCATCAGAATCGATCCATCGATCACCGAGATATGTTTGAACATTCCAGCCACATTTCATATTCAATTGTTCAAACAGTGCAGAAATTGGCAAACAAAACATGTATTTCAATGCAAGAAATCATTTTTACCACTGTCTGTCTGAAATTTAGTATTTTCATTCCAGTGTAAGTCAACATGATAACTATATAATATACACTCCGCCAAAAAAGTATCGCATAATTTAGTTTTGAATCATAAAAGTATCGCATAATCTTTGTTTGTAGCATAAAGTTGTAAATATACTTTAATGCGCTCTAAGATATAATTTCTATGATTGTTTAAATAAAATACAGGCCAAATAAAAACAAGAACTCATACTTGAGACTTTTATTAAAACAAGAAATTATAATTTTGGAAAGAAAGATGTCATAATAGTAGCTTTTAATACTGAGTATTGCCACCTCTGGCTCTTATGACCGCTCGCATACGGTTTGGCAGAGATTCGATTAACCTCCGTATATAAGCCTGATCCAAATTCTCCCACTCGTCACGGAGAGCATTTTCTAGCCCATGCAGGTCCGTCTGTGAAGGACGTCCCACACGTGCTCGATAGGGTTGATGTCCGGACTTACCGCAGGCCAATCTAAAACTCGAATACCAACATCCTTAAGGTATTCCTGGACGATTATTGCAACATGCGGTCGTGCATTATCGTGCATTAACATGAATTCGTTTCCTATAATTGGTGCATATGGTACTACATGTTCTTCTAAAATGTCCGTTATATACCGGTGGGCAGTCAGTGTACCTCTGTCTACTGGTACTAACTCTGTACGACCTGTTAAACAGATGCCTCCCCAAACCATAATAGAGCCACCAGCGAAATTAGGTCTAGGTCTGATATTACACTGCGAATAGCGCTCACCGTCTCGTCTGTACACTGAGATACGCCTATCTGAGGTGTAAAGACCAAATCTTGACTCATCTGTGAAGAGTATATTGGCCCAGTCATTAATGTTCCAATTTACATGTTCTCTGGCAAACCTAAAGCGAGCCCCTCGGTGGTTCCTAGTGAGACGAGGGGCTGTTACAGCTACTCTAGCTCTTAATCCACTCTGTCGTAACCTATTCCGAAGAGTTTGAATACTCACACGAGTATTTCTGACTCTAGCCAAGTCGTTCTGCAATTGTCTCGCAGTTACATGTCTTCGACGTAATGCTTGTCGTAGTAAATAGCGGTCATCTTGGCGAGTAGAACATCTTGGACGACCTGGTACAGGTCTTCTACTGTAATTGCCTGTTTCCCTATATTTGGCTACGGCTCTAGAAACACTTGACTGATTAGCAACGTATGCTTGAGATCGTCCATCTTCGATTAAAGCAACTATACCAGCCACTTGCTCTGGAGTTAAATTGCTTATTTTAGTTTTAAAAGCGTTGGTACAGAACTCTGACTTCTCACTTTAAAATTTGTTCGTATAGGAAGACTTTCAAGAAACAACTGAACAAACCTTACACATATGCATTTTTCTAAATATGCTCTTTTAGAAAAAAAAGTAAAAAAGCTATGTTCCATGATTTTGTTAGTGTTTTTATAGTTCACATACACGAGGCAAACTTTTTGTGAACGTATAAAAATATCTTGGTTTATAAATGCCCTTTTTTAGTTTATGTGATACTTTTTTGGCGGAGTGTATATGAAAAGAAACATAATCCATGTTTCTTTTCTCTAACGGGTTATTTCCTCGATCTTCTAAGCATTTCAGAACATTCCGGGCTCACTGATATCTGCCTGTTTATCTGCTTTGCTTCTCATATTTGTAGTTTATGCTATTATACCAAAGCCTTGAGTCGAATAAATACCATCTGCAAGCGACAGCGCAAACCTATACGCGCTACGTAGAGGCACACACGTACATACAGCACGTATACCGCCATGCTGTATAGGAGAATAAGCAAATCAGTCTTAGATAATTACAACTTGATTCTCGGCCTACATCAAAGCTACCTTTTCACGTCTGTGTAACTCGCTCGTAAGGGTGTTAATTTCTATATTAAATTAATGCTATACTAACATCTAAGAAGGTATGTATGTACACTAATCTTATGTCTCCCCCTATGCAAGAGTGTATACACTAGAGGAAACTATTATAAATCCACAGGTATTGCCATGATCGCATCGAAACTGACATCACCTGCTTTTATGTATACTTGGGAACAATCATTTGGTTAGGTCATTTTATCTGATTTCCACGTTAACTCTATCTTGTTTTCAAATCGGTAAGAGCTGTTGTCCTACTCGCTTATTGCTCGTTGCGAGAATAAATAATTTCTGATTGTTTTGTTACTAGCGTGTTTTATTACTAGCTTGCAAAAAAAATATCAATTTCCTTAATCAACGGTGCATCACAACGTTGTCCGCGAAGCATTTTCTCTGTCTTTCCATATATTCCTTTCTGTTTCCTTCGTCTTTGCCGTGATCGTTTGCTTCCATAGCACAGAATAATTCCTCTTAGGCTTATAGACGATGTTCCGAACTGATACCGAAATTACATCTACAGATATAAAGATGTAAATGCAATTTGCGTAGAGAGAGAAGAGGTCGGTATAGGTAAGCGTAGCTAGCTGGCAATCTTGAAGCTAGTCGGGCCAATATCGTTCCTTATAGTTACCCGGCATGCCCGGCATATTGTGTGCTGTGTTACGTTCGAATTGAATATAACGGCCGATGGTGGAAAGGTACTCCAACCGGCTTATTACACTAGCAAGAGAGGGAAAGTCGGGAATTACATCGTGACGTTTCGGCGTTGCACGTTTGCCACCTCCTTGCTACAATAACGGCTCTTCTCCTGTTTTCGCAATTACCCCCTGTACGTCCAAGTTACACGCTTGACTTTTATAGGAGCTGAAGCCGAACAATTAGCAAGTTGAAATTTCTGGATTAGCAGCAAGAGTAAACAAATGGCGTTCCGCAAATTTCATTATCTTTTCGGCTAGAGGAACTTTTCCATTTGGAAGCTACAAAATGCGGAAGACATCGAAATCGGATTGAAGTGGAAACAATGCGGATAAGTCTCCGAGCTTTTTGAAATCAAGATTTTAATATATTATTATTATTACGTAACTCCTAAACAACACATAAGTATCGGCAACCTTCGAACTGCACAGGTTTAATTAATTATATAATAATTAATCAGAAGCAAATTTTGCATCCTCCCTCTACATGTCCGTCACTGTCTCACACGAGTAATCTATTTGATTTGCGCAGTAATTTATTGCATAATAATACGTGTTACGGAAACAAGCAACGTGACGACACTCTGAGGAAGATAAATGTTAAAATAATCGGAAGACATAAAACTTTCCATCGGGACTGGGTCGTCGCATCAGGTCGTTCCGTCCCGTAAAGCAATTACATAGACAAATATCACGGGACTTCGATCCAGCGTACGAAATCTCCCAGATACGAATGCAAATGCGCATATTCCCGTATAAAATTTTAATGCAATATAATAGAATTTCCATAGTAGTCGTTGAGGTGAAACGCGTGCAAAACTGTATTTGTGGACAACCGCAAAATTCTTACTGAATATTTTGTATTTATATAATCAGTCGTGAAATTTGAGATATTTATTGCGGGTACACCTCCTAGTTTTGTATCGCTTTGTAGAGTTTTGTACCAGATGTTACTACCAAGATGTTATAAGTACGTAGTTTGGTTTAGTTATATATTGCCGTGTACCAAACACCAAATGAAGGAATTGTACAGAACAAGAAACGGCTTGTTCCAAAACCACAGACAGATATAAATCATTTAACTATAAACCATGGTGCCTAAATTTTTGTTTTTTTTTGTATATTAGTAATACATTCTAGTTTTGTGCTGAACATTAAACGTCTTATACCACAACCATTTGGTACATCTAAGGTGAAAGTAGAACCGATAGTGCATAAATTTCGGTTCGAGTAGTTGAATTTAAAATAATGCAGAAAATAAGAAGGTTGAATGCCATGAAGAAAGCTACATACATAACGCGTGTGTAGAATAAACAGATTAAATAGGTCTCTTTTCGGAAATAATTTCAAGGACATTACTCGTTAACGTTGACTGTCTAACAATGCAGTTAGAGATCCCTATATGTAACATACACTTCGCATGTAATTATGTAATACAATGTCTCTTTAGATTAAAAAAAAACTGTAGATTATTAATGTCCGATAAATTAAATTTAGGAATAAGGTAAAATTGAGCGACCGCGGCGGCTTGTAAAGACGAAATAGAGGAGTTATATACAATTGACGAATTAAAAAGAAAAATAAGTAACGATTTATTCAGTGCGCCTAAAGTTAATTTCATCGTAATGGGTGCGAAGAGTCCTCGTGTAAGTGTACGCAGAGCGGGAGAAAGACGAACACAACGGAGAGTGAGCAAATGAAAACGGAGGAAAAAGACAACGGTCGCTGAAACAAGCGGCAAAAAAGAAACTGAAGAGGTGGTAATTATTCTAACCCGTCTCCGGCGTTGAAGCGAAAAAGTGTGGTAAAAAATTTAACGCGATTCTAGATTAATTTCTCTCGGCAAATTTAAACAGGCCGACCGACCAACTGTACAGTGGATGGAGATGGGCAACGGCAACAGAACCGTAGCCAGAAAGGTACAGAAAGGATTACAAAAATAGGAATCGGTTTCTTCTCAGGAATATTGAGTATAACGAAAAAGTTTTCTGTAGATTTAACAAGAAAAACATAATCTAATCAATTGAGCACAGATCTGCATTGTAAGGTAATCATCATGGAAGTTGATCCCGTAAAATATCATCTGCAAATTACAAAGCTTCATATTGTCATTAGCAATTACAAAGAGCATAAGCCCAAAGTTTGAATTTTGAGCAACACCGGAATTGGTAAAATATGTGGGACTTATGATTAGGAAGGCGGGTGGAATCACCACCCTTTTGCAGCGACCAGACAGACTCGTGTTTTGTCGACTCTCGGGAAAACCAATAGGCACACGAACTCTTTCTCATCAGACGAACAGACACGAGTCTGTCTAGTCGCCACAAAAGAACAACAATTCCACCCGTATTTGTCCTCTTTACTTATGATCTCCGTAGTTTACAAACGATTGGATGAAAATTCCGTAAGTACCTGTTTCTTGGAAATAAATTGAGATATATGTTTCAAATTTATTAAATATTTTCTTAAATGAATATCTTACTAGCTATTTATTTTTTACTTAAACTTCAAATCCTACATGTACTAATGTCTTTTTGGGCTCTGAAAGAATCTAGAAGAAACGTTCTTCTGCTCCCCTTACTATTCGCTCCTCACTACGACCCTGAGCGATTCATCCCTCAGTAGCCAGCAAGTCGGAATCGTATCAAACCGCAGCGGTCCCAACGCCTCCATTTATATGATTAAGTCGATGTTTGTAATCGCATTTTTATCGCGTAATAAATAAACTCCTTTAATAAGATTAAGCGGGCACGGATTAAGTTTTATTAGTCGTAAATCGAAGAAAAGGACTCCGGCCGTCCTTATCCTTCTACGATTGCCGCCGTCGTCAACGCGAAGGTGTGGCAGTTATTACATCGTATCGCTGCTCTTTCAAGTAAAATAATTGAGGTTTCCGGAAAATATACAACGCTGTATATACCGCAACGTGAAATTAAATATTAAACCAGGAAATGCAACATCAACTTTAATCAAGGGTTGTAACACGTCACGTTCCAAATCACCTAAATTATCAAATCAAGCAAATAAAAGGAACACTAGGTTAAATCGATCAATTTCAAGTGGATGATATTGAATTGTTTCTAATTATTAATTTACTTCGTTCTGTCCCAAGCCAACGTGAATCTATTGAGCTTGTGGACGAATTTTATTAATTGTGGGGTCTAGATACTATTTGATTTTGAATTATTGATTCAATTTACCTTTGAATCCTAGCGATTTATTGGTCCTTCGATTCTATCTGATATTTTCAACATTAACTAATGAATAAAGTTGCTATCCGCTCACGTTGTTGATTTTTTCTTTTTTTCTGTACTTCAGTCAACTATTGTTTAGTTTATATACGCTTCTTGGACCGTGCTTTTATAGCTCGGTAATTTATTGTTATTGCTTTTGCATTTTGTTGTCGCATTTTGTTGTTGCATGTTGTTGCATTTTGTTGTTCTTTGCTCTCAAAGAAAATAAAACGAAAACACATGCAGACAAGTAGAAAAATAATTAAAAGTAACATATTTACCTTTCACCAAATTCTTTTATCAGCAAGTAAAGATAGACTACGTGTTGAACGGTAGATAGGAAATATAATTAAATACATATAAGATTATACATTAGAAAGGCACAACTTTGAAGAAACGTAGTTCTTAGGAATTTATTTCAATATGATCTGAAAAGTACAAATTATTTTTGAATAGCATTATCTGGACAAACGGAGGCAAATTTCGAAATAAATAGGCCGCCAAATAAGCACAATTTTCATTACACCGCACAATTCCAGAAAAGAAAAACCAAGTAACAATCAAAACGTCGTATTTGCCCATCCATAACCGTGCAGACACGGATACATATACATACATGAATAAACTACGGCGCAATAATCCCTTTTTCCGCGGTAACTGACGAACGGACGGTCAGGATTTCGTCGTCTCGTACAGTGGGAGACGATACTCCATTTTATGCCGGATTTTTTTACAGCCGCGTCGTAAATTTACAACCGACCGCTAAAACTCCGTGGATATTTAAAACTGCAGCGGGAGTAACGACGGCGGACGATATGCACATAAAATGTTTAAGCAAAAACGACCAATAAACCGCGGATAACTGCACGGACAACGCGCGGAAATATTCTATCGCGGGGCTAACACAACTGAAACATGTAATCATTTTTTTGCCGCGAAACGCTCGGCATCACGCCGTGAAATAACGAAATGGTCGTGTACGCTGTATAAGTTTTCAAGGAAAAGAAAGCAACAGAAATACGGGAAATATTTAACCTACATATGTATGTACGTATCGAGGATAGACATTTTTAAATTTAATTTGAAGGATTTCCTTATGCCGGTAACACGCTTTGTCTGCTGGCACTAATTCTGTACAATAACTTAAATTCACCTATTTCTGTCTCCTATCAACTTCCATTAATGCATAATTTAATTCAGCAATTAATTAAACAGAACATTTTTCGTCGTTCCACATTCTAAATTGTATTATCCGCGCGTATAGTTCCGGTAAAGGTACATCTTTTCCGTTTTAGGGAGTGTAAGACGGAGCTCGGCCGCCGTCCGCGAAGCAGTTAATAAAATTGGGGCTTAAGGAAGACCTCCTCCTTAATCACGTTATCGTTCGGTCCGTCCGGTCCGTTCCGGCAAAATCATCATCGTCGTTTTGCCCCTCCGCCGCGAAACGGTTATTTTTTTTTTATGGGCGAAAGCCATCGTCCTAATTTATTTTGTATCTTAATAATAAACGGGAGGAACGAACGTCGTATATAGTCGTTCAGCTCTTCGTCACCCCGCGACGGTGAAATGAAGAAAGAGGGAAAAGGACAGTTAACATAGCGTGCCGGGCGGGCGACGCGAACCTTCAAAGATCCAACAGATTGCGGACGAAATGAGTTTTCGCTTATTTTAATCCCTTGTATAGCTGTGCGTTTGTGTAGCTTCTCCTCCTCATCTAACCAATACACCGCACACCACTCGCCTCTTAGAACTTTTCCAATTCTCTAATAACCCATATACACAGCCGCATAGTCTTGTTCGGTATTAATGAGGCGAAAGCGAAAGAAATTGGGATAAAAATAGGCCGGTAATAACTTTTTTCTTTTCTTGCGTCAAGTAAATTAGATACCTGTGATGTTGAAACTTCGGCATTTCGCCGTTGGCTACGATAATTATGACTATTATTATTATAGTCGGACCATGGTACAGATGCCTTAGGACACTACGACTTCAGTCCAGTATATCTAAGAAAGAGTTTATTGAAATGTTGGTATCGTGTGCGACTGAAGGCAAAGAATGTATTTCGTCATCTTTACATCTTTTTGGCATAGATGATTTAATCTTCATCTTTTTCTAATTTCAATAAGTGATACTTTAGGACCACGTAATTTGTTACAAATCTTGCCAGTTAGCCATTAGTTTTGCTGCTTTTGGCGAGTCTAACAAGAGTACTTTCGCCTGTTTTTGTCCTGAAACAATTTTCTAGTGCGAGGCTTTTAACTGTCCTCTCATTTCTTCGTTTCTTGCTTTTTGTGGCTCTTTTGGAGACCACAAGAGGGATTTGGATCAATGAAGGACGTGTTGTATGTAAGATTTAAAAAAGAGGAAACGAATTTTTAACGTCTTAATAAACTTATGTGGTGCGGAGTCTGTGTCGATACTTTTGTGTTGTTTGCGATAGTCGTTGCTATCACTTTTTACCCGACGGTGTGTATGCAAAATGACGGGTATAAAGTAAAGCAGCGCAAATTAGAAATGATCAGCGTTTTTCCTTGTCGATGAGATATAATAGAGCTTAAATACGTAAATGTTAATTAGAGTTCAATAAATATTGATATTAATTTTGATATACGCCTTTTACGGGCTATATGAAGTGAAATATTTATAGCAATAAACTTGATAGGAATGCTGTTGTGTGGCTATTCGGAGGCTAACCGAGCCGCCGTTAATTGAGATCGGTGCTCCCACTTTATAAGTTAGTTGCACAGGTATCTTCGGATTATTTCACGCCCCCTCTTGAATAACTCGAACTACATGAAGATCCTCGCCCGATCCATGCCGTGGTATTCGGCCCGCCTTCAGCTTGTTCCTGACGCGCGCGCCTGTACATACATCCACACTCACACACGCATAACACCGCAACTCCAGCGCGGTGGTAGCTTAACTATTAGGAATGACGTGGCGTGGCGTGGTTTCGTCGGGTTCTATTTGGTGTGCCGAACCACCATCTCGTCGGCTCGTAAACTATCTTACAACTGAACTCTCACGGCCATACTTCTTCGAGTGTTGTTGTTGTTGTTGTTGTTGGTTGTTGTCGCATCTTACACTAGTCAACAAGTACTATCGCCATAATTAAATAAGCGTTATCTAATCTCATTGCCTTCTTTTTCCATTTTAATTTCGACTATCGCGCTTTAATAAACTTCATCCGCTAATTAATTTCAGAGAAGGTAGCGCTTTAATGTTCAAAAATCGTGTAGGAAAATATTTAACAACAAATGCAGTCAACCTCACATACTTTGTGAATAAACTTAAATTGCATATGCATATCGTGTGCGCCTCTTCCCCATCACCGTTGTGTTCATAATCATCTTCCCATCAAATAATAGCATTAATATCGCGCCGTATAAGTTTAAAAGCGTATCCCTCACCGGGAGTAGCGCACGTTTTGAAGGGAAATCATCTACCAACACACCTTTCTCCACCTCCTCTTCTCACATACTTATCCGCACGTGAGAAAGAGAATGGGGTTAATCCGACCATGAAGCAGAATGATAATATGTTCGACAAATTCGATAACGAACGTCGTTAGATGGCTCCCCTTTCTATATACAATCAACTTCCCTCTCCCCCTTCGCACTCTTATGCCCGCCACCCGATGACTAGAGTTCTATAAATAATTTCTTAATTTTAATGTTTTCAGGACGACAAAATCCAAAGAACTCGACGTTTTGCGCGATGATAGAGAGCGCGACGTACAGGTAGTGGAGAGTAGAAACAAAGTGGTTGTTTCTTTTTCGTTTTGTCTTCGCCATCCGTCCTTTTCCACCCGTAGGTTGTCGCTGATTAAACTAATTTTCTTATCGATTAATGGAGTTGGTTCGTAAGGTTTTTATCGTTGGAAAACGTCGCAGGGCTCACCATCTATTAGTTGGTTCTTTCATCAACTTTTTGCATGATAAATTCTGTTGATAAACAAATTACGCATATTCTCCATATACTTTCAAAAAATACTGCAAATCGTTAAGGTTCAACGAAGAAATAACATTTAATAATTTTCAAAATGATTTTGCACCAGATTTTACGCTGGTACGACATATGTACGTCTTCAATATTTATGTTGTAGTGTTTTATTCTCTTTGGAATTTCATTATTATACAAAGTACTGGAGCTTGATGCCGCGGCCTGCCTGTCGCTGTCGTTTGTCGCGTATCTAAAATCTACCTTCATGCATATGCATGCCAAAGATGCACACCTAAATGATTATTTCTGCGACGCCATATTTAATATTACAAACTCTTCGAGAAATCGGCACAAAGCGATTGCCTTAAGTAAGATAATTGATGATAATTTTCACGATTCACTCATATTTAAATAAAACAAGACGACTTTTTAATAAATACTTCTTTTTCGATTGAAAATTATCTTTATAAAATTATACGTTCGCATTTCAGTTTTATCTTTAAATGAATCGATAATTAAGAACTCGACCAAGCTTCGAAAACTGTTGTATTTTTCATACATACTTCGCACTTATCTTTTTTACGCTTACTTTGATGTCACCTTCAATGTTAACTTCAGGCCATATGAGTTTTAATACCCTTTTATTTTGAATACTTTTTAAGAGTTTGCAAAATAGGTATGATGCTTCATTTAAAAAACTTTGCTCGACCTTCCTCTTACTTTCAAGCAATATTCCAGAACCACCAATGTTATCATTGTATAAGCCTCCTCTTAAAACTCCCACTTCTAGCTGGTTACCACTTATTCGTGAGCCCGAGATAAATGGACTATCCGTACAGTCAGTCTACGATATTTTTCCACGCGAAAAAGATATCATAACGTCTTTCATATAGAGATATAAATAAATAGAGCGAAATATTTCTCGTGGACTTTCATATAGCTTATGTAGTAGAGACAGATAGTATACCTATAATAATGATAATATAAAGGATTGGCGTACTTAATGAAGTTGTAGTAAGGTTTACAGCCGACCGATGAATTAAGCACGTTATCATTGGACCTGTTCTCGATTCGTAGGATCAATTATTTTCTGTTTATAGCCGGCCCAAAAGCAATCCCACTAATTTTTTTCGCAGCCGTACCTTGAGCGGGCAAGCGCTCAAGAAAAAAAAATAAAAGATGCCATACCGAATGAGTATTGCTAGATGAATTGTACCTTCATCTGTCGGTCAATGTTTGAAATTATCTTGATATATCCTGACAGAATTTTCAGCGCTTACTTAATTGTTTTTCCGCTGTTCGTATCTCTTAATGACAAACAAAGAAAATTACTTTAAGCTCTCGTCATGGTACCAAAAAGGAAAAAGAAAGAATAGAAATAGAATTGAATTTCATTCATTCATCAATAAGAACAAAAATGTCCGTATTTGTTTTAAATTTCTATTGTGTTTTTCAACATGCACATTCGCTAGTATTTATCTATTTAGCTATCTGACCATTTCCACTAATGTTCGCTTTACTCTGTATAAATGCTAGTCCCGACCTTATAGCTACCACGTTCCATTTCGATTTAAAAAACAGTCGATCCAGCATCAATCTTCCTAAATATCGAATTCAGTTATTTCCCCCGGTTTATGTTTGATTGAATTTTCGCTTATTTTCATCTCTATCGTAGCCTTTACTACACCCCCAATTCGCTATGGATGCGTGTATATGCCAATTACCCAATATATGTATATATGCATGATTGTCTGGCAAATTAACAGACGAAATTTCCAATGGACGTCCGTAAAAAAGTTTATCCGAAGGGAAGGGTGCCTTAGTGAGCGTTGAAGAGTTTTATGAAGCCGTTCGCAACCGGTTGATCGAGTGATCCTCTTGTGATGTCGACAATTTTGGCTCGCACATTTCTAACGCGTCTCCTGACGTTTCCCATCCCATTATCTGTTTCAAATGCTCACGCAATTATCACGAAAAAGTTTGTTTTCATCACACAATTGAAGTAAATTAGCTTTTATTCAATACATGCCTGGAGAACGTTATTCAGAACTTCTTCGTAATATTTTTGTAAATTTTATAAGAAATTTTTAAAGAAATAACGAAGCATGGAAATAAAGGAAATCTCCTTCATTATAAACACCTTGCACAGTCACAATGGATTAACCAGACTTTAAAACCATTTTAGAGTCTTGTGAGTTCAGTAGTGTTTCCAATCTTCTTGACTAACTAGAACGACTAATGAGTCAATGACATGTTGGCACGTATTTAGATACGTGCCACCACGCCGAAGATCCTGTATAGGATATATCCGGCGGTCTAAACACGACGTCCGATACATTCACAGGCACATACATTCACGGACACACAGAGGGTGAATAGAATAGACACGAGCGTACCGTAGAATAGAACATTAATTAATAGGTATTCGAATTGACGCGAATTATGGAAACCGCTAACTAAACCATCGACAATGAGCGGCATGGAATTTACAATGAGGACGACGGAGCCGAGATTTTCCCCTCGAAATAACACATGTCAAATAGGTTATAATACGCGTCACATTCCCCATTTATTATATTGAAATAGAATTAGGTACTCTATAATATACTGACGTGCTTACGTACACACATACATCCACACCATATGTATCTGTACAGTGGCGCAGAAAATTCGGCGCAACGTTTTTAAAGCAGGAACCGTGGTGGTGCGGTTGCTGGTCCGTGATAGTTAGCTACGGTCGGTAGGGTGCCAATGAAGTACAGCTCTTCTTCTGATGAAGGCAGTTAAATTGTCGAAACGTTATAATTGTGGTTGAGCAGTTGCGTTATTGAAGTCGATATTTACCAGAAGTACTAGCCCGTTTTTTGTCATTTAAATAGAGATGGAATATGGGATTTCGTTAGAATCATTAGTCTTCCTACCATTTCTAAAATAACATTCGCAGACACAAAGCTATTACGCTTACAATATGCAATAGCTACAACTATAATCTGAACGCATAAAGCAATAATACCAATCGTTAGAG
The DNA here is from genome assembly GCA_020654165.1 of Oryctes rhinoceros. Classification (NCBI taxonomy): domain Eukaryota; kingdom Metazoa; phylum Arthropoda; class Insecta; order Coleoptera; family Scarabaeidae; genus Oryctes; species Oryctes rhinoceros. The sequence continues at coordinate 157,589 of JAIOKQ010000231.1, forward strand.
TTTGCCTGATATCCTTCCGTTGCAATCTTTGGAAGGATACGATTTTATGTACATATAAGGTTCAAATGGCGGTTATTAAGCTATCTCCGGAAGATAAATGGGAGACAATTTGTAACTAGGAAGTGTCTTGTCGGTTTTATTAATGTGCCATTGATTGATATCCGAAGAGTGCCTCTTCTCCGTTATATATACGCAGATAGAAGTCAATGGCAAAAAGAGAAAACGCCAAGAGTAAAAAAATCGTTTCGACATTTAAAGTCGTTTTCGATTCGCGCCCTTTTGATTAATGGTCTCCCTGTCCGAATGCTATTCCTCTTTCCAAGTTGTATGTACATACAACGTATATAGCAGTGCGCTCTGCTCGCTATTCTAATGTCTAGCTTTTCGAAATGGGCCGCGTTAAAACGCCATTTCCGGATGTTATTGCTAGATCGCCCGCTCTACCGAATACTTTCCACCGCCCGCCCAATAAACTAACACGTTTCTTTCCTGCCTGTGTGATGTAATGTCCTTCTCTAAATCGTTTATAAATGGAAATTGATTTTTCCGATTTCGAACTCGACAGAAAACGTCGACGAATTAACATAATCCGTTTCTATTCTTAGAATAAAATTGCTATCTGCAGCTTTGTACTCCATTTTGTTATTTCTTTAGCTATAGACGTGTAGTGTACCGTACAACATATCCTGCTTACGTATATATACATAGCTAGCTGTGCATGTATACCTACACTAATTATTCTTCGTGTTTGCAGTAATAATAACTACCCGCTCGACTTTTGACGAATCATCGTCGTCCGGTAACATGAAAGGTCGCCCAAAAGCATCTGCTTTTCACATGTTTTACTATCAACGCCCATATTACATATATAAATATAGAGAGCAACAAATGCTTCGAATTTAATTTCGACCTGTTTCCCTCCTCACGCATTGTTACTTAAAAAAAAAATCAGGGAAGTAAAATAGAGCAAGAATTACCTAGAAGCCCGCATAAAGGAGGCAGAACGAATAGGAAGCTGCACTTGTTACAAACACAAGAGGTGGTGGAGATATTCAACACGAGACAAAAAATTTCAAAGAGTTAATCAAGCATACACTGATAAATAAAAAAAAAAAGAAATAAAAACATTCTTTCAATTCTGTCCGAAGGATTTGTACGTTGCAAAGTGAAGGAATAACAACAGTTAACAGAGTAGGTAAAAATAAGCAAAAGCAGTGATAAAATACTAAAAACGCAAGAGAAAAAATTATTGAAACCTTTATTGAAACAGTTAACAAACCTATCATTCCCTGCAGTGTCAAAATATTTAGTATCGACATGTTTCACAAATTTAAATTCTAAAAATTTGAACAGCGGCATCTTATTAAAATAGACAAAATCACCCGGGGGGTTTTAAATAAACATCTTACTTTTTGCGTTTTAATATCTCTCTCAAGGTTATTAGCCGTTTTCCAACAACTTACTAAGCAACCCTCTTTAACGTTGTTCCTGTCAGCCGCAAAACGATGTCGTAACCCCGTTCGTCGCTTAATTAAAAAATAAAATCTACAATACGGAAACGTATATATCGGATAAAAACGGGAGCGGACACAACAGCATCGATATATAAGGAGAACATTAAAACACGGGATGATAATAGTAAGTTCCGCATAGAAGTATTAATTCCTTCTTTCGTATTATAGCGGAACAAATTTCCACTCTATGCGAGGAAAGAGAGGGAAGAGGAAGAAGAGGAGGAAGAAGAAGAGAGTGGCCTGGCAAGGAATTGCCTTGTCTGCTTTCCAGGAGCGGTTCGTTTTAGGAGACGTCGCTAAAAAGCACCTTCCATACAATCGGTTACAATTCGGTATTAGGTTTTAAGATTTCTATTAATGGTAGAAATACTTATTTATGATCATAAATTTCCAGAATTTTTGGTCAAACCTTGGATTATTTAACCAAAAGTACTGTATTGATAGGAATAAAAAAGTAAGCCTATATGATTTGATCAATGTTAGAATTCTGCTTGCACAGAAGCAGAAAGAAGAAAAATATGTTTTCCTTTCACTTAATTGTCAGTATCGCTGATACTAATATAATTACACAACAAAGTATACCAACTGTCACACATCTTATCGACCATCCTGTAAGTCACGAGTCGCCGCTGTTCCTTTCTCGGCTTCGCATATTCACAGTCATCTAAGCTTAAAGCTCGACGTAGATGTTGAACGAGCGCCCGTCGTCGTCGTCTTGTAATTAAAACCAATTCGCGAAACGAGAGAGAGGAGCAAGCGACTGAATAAAAATGACTCTAATAATCCTTAGATCCGATTTACGACGATCCTTATTGCACGAATAACATGATTACCCTCCTTAACTCTATGAAAGGAAAAACTACGCGGTCTAATGGATAAATTTCATTTGAAATTCTTTGTTCCCGTCTTTGTTCTACAATTCGAGCTCCCGCTGTATATACATATCTGCTTCTGTTTATTTTTTAGTGTTGGTATTGTGCCAAGGGTAGAGGCGGAGATGATTTGAAGAAGAATGAAAATTTCGTATACCTACGCAAGTTGCAATTAGGTTAATTGAACCAGCAGAAGAAACTAATCGCAATGTCATAGTTGAATTAGTCCGTTGAATTAGTCCGTTGAATTAGTTCGGGATACACATCTGCTCCTACGTGGGTTTTACATAGGTACGGAAACATGAAAGAGAAATACTTCCATAGTTTCATCGATAGTAACTGGTTCAGTGTCATTTGTTCTAGAAAAGGTTACACTTGTGCATGTTGTCGTAAAGCCACTTATACAGTCGCGGTTGATCAAAAAAGCAAAACGCACTGTGAGGGGTGTAAAAACACGGTTTGTTTGCAATACCGCGAGGATATATGTTATTTAAATTATAGAATTATCGTCTTTTTTTTTTAACGTTTATTCTTTCTCGGATTTATAATGTAATATCATTTTAGTGAATGTTAGAATTATTTTTCGACGATCTTTCTTTTATTATATTTTCTGCTTTATTCGTAATTGTACATAGGTCGATCTTGGCGAAACTTTACTTCAAACTTTGAAGCGTGCAAACCGCCGTAGGAGTTGTTTAGATAATACGAAATTGCAACACCTCGATTCAATTAAAAAGGTGGCACCTTGTCGTATAATAGGGTATAAACTCAACTGCATGTACTTACGTATACAAAGGCGCGAATATTGTTCGCAACAACCGAGAAAAAGTATATGAACTCGCCGCATTTTTACTTTTTTAATTTTGGTAATATCGATAATTTAAGCCGATAAACATCTTTTACGAAGTCCGCCGAGACCTCTCCTCCCGTGTTATTCGCTCCCGCATCCGGCGAACAAGTAAAAAAGTTCAATATGCCGTTACCGTTGGTAGAAAAGTTTTCCTACCGACCCCGCCTATATACCATTCCGGGAGCAGCCGGTAGCAATATTAAAAATTGGTCGGGGGAATAGACACCGCAAAACCGAAGGCGGACGTCGGCGAACAAGTAATTGTAACTCGGCCCTTTTCCTTCGTCTTTATTCCAGATAATGCTATGTAAAAGAAAAAAGGAAAACGTCACGGTTGTAAAGGCAGCAACCAGTTGGAAAAAGAATCTTCGTATTGTTTCGTTTCGGATAAGAATTTTCCTCAATTTCATTACGGCGATTACATATTCCCATGTTAAGTTATAGAGATGAGGTATTAAGACGATAAAGAATCGATTTTCGAAGCCGCTTTAGGCAGCTTCCAAACGAATTGAGCTCATTTTCCTTAAGTAGAACTTAACGAGATTATGATCAGTTATTTCTGGTACCCTTTTTATACCTACAAGAACCATTAAAATTTACGGTTTCTGGTACTTGAATTAGTTTTATTATGGTGTAACATACAAAATTTTTAAACGGAAGTGTATTCAAAGGATCTGCATTCGCATTCTTTTTTGACATACTATTTATGGGCGCATACGATTTACTTTATTTAGTGCTGAAATAATTTTAGTTGATATTTCTTTAGTCGAATGTTTTTTTGAAATTTGTCGAAAAAAGTTGAAGGAGAACATATCGGTCTTACTCCTTTCTGTATTGTCTTAAATTATTTTTAATGCTTGATTTTTTAAATAAATTTTTCGTTTCTGTTTTCCCTAAATTCTACACGTAAAAACTCGTCGTCGTGTTGCATGTGCTCGAACAATTAAACGTTTGTCCGAGCGCCTCGTGCAAACTGAATCCACTAGAGATGTCGCAAGAAGTGACCGGCCTCGTAGCGGTCGTTCGATGACACTACCGCAATCGTGAATGGTGAGCGTTACAGACATATGCTAAACGAATATTTTTTGCCGCAAATCGCTGCATTGCGTCTCGATCATTGCTGGTTTCAACGGGACGGAACAACCGCTCACACAGCTCAGCCAACTATGGAGATATTGAGATACCAATTCCCAGATATTTGAACTGACCATCCAGATCGCTAGATCTAATAGCATCAGACTTTTTCTTTGAGGCTTCTTAAAATCTCGCGTCTACCACAACAAACCACGAACATTGCAAGCCTTGAAAGCTAACATTGAAGCAGAAATCGCTAATCTGGAGCCAAGCAACAATTCAAAATACCGTAAAACGAGCGCAATTATGCATCAACTCGGAAGGTGGCCATTTGAGCGATATAATTTTTTCCAATTAATGTCATCAATTTTACACATTCGAATAAACTTTTTATGAAAACAGAGCTTCTTTTTTTTTCATTTATAACAAAAATAACAAAATGGCAGCCAATTCAAATTATGACATTACTTTTGGGCCACCTTGTATAAATACAAATTCCGCTTGCGGGTAGTTTTGCTATATAGTTGTTCCTTGATTTTTAAGTACGGCTTTGCTTTCGCGAGTTTAGCACTCTTAATTTATATCTTATTTTTTATAGTAGAACACATGCCCGAAGTCTGGAGTAAATATTTACTCGCCCTGTGTATGTGTAGTATTTCAACATGTAATTTTATACTTTCGTTTCAGCTTGCACATCATGTCAGGTGTGTATAGGCGTGTTCTTGTGCACGATAGGTACTAAGCCGCAATCGTAACTCTGACGTAGCGTTTCGGCTGAGTGTGTATGTTCGGCGGTTGGCAGTTTCTGGTAAATTAAGTAGCACCCGATGTACTACGATGATATATTAGCGGCACAAGTTTCATTCGAGCATCGTTGGCGTTTGGTTGTCTGCTACCGCTACGTCGCTTTAGCTGTTGATGTACAACAAGCAGGCAGGCAAACTAGCAAGCGAGCAGGCAGCCAGGCAATTGGGACTTGTGCGTAACCTATTGTTTGATGTATTAGACACAGCGGTTTGCTACAATAATTACTCGGTTTATGTTAGCTCAACTCAAACAGATAGATTAGTGGCGTAATTAGAAGGTAATTGACTTCGATACCGAGAGGGCGGTCGATGCGAGCGGTATCTGTTGTCGCGTTAGCCTTGCTAATGTTCAATAAATGACCCTTCTTCGGTACCGTGTCGGCGCGTTATCTTTGCCGAGCAATTCAAGTTTGTTCCGTCACCTACAGTCTATCAAGTCTACAGATGATAACGGGAAAAAAATATTTATTTTGGGGACCCATTATTATAAATTGATTGCCTAATTAGAATGTGTTTGTTAAATTATTTGCAAAAACATGCGCTAGATTTTTACATAGATTATATTAACAAAAAATGTAGTTTCCATACAACCTTGCGAGCTTTTCAATACTTCCTTCGCTGCATTGTAAATGACCGTTCGAAGTGTGCAATCGACCATAGAGAAATTGTTGGATATACAGTTGCTTGTATACAATGCATGCGTTTTAACAATGAAAACTAATTGCAAATTTTTATTTTGTTGATCACGATCGAGCAAGTAATTTAAAATGGTTATTCTGAATGATACCAAACAGTCCTTTTCTGATTCCGAAAAGCCAGTTACGAAAAGAAAGAATAAATAAATATACCTATATGCATATATATGCTCAAGCAATAAATTAATGAAAATGTAGAACGTTGGGGAAAAGGGGAGGATACGTATATTGTATCGATGTGCGCCTACTTTTTTTAATTAAATTGAAAATCAATTAATGGCGAAAATCTATCAGCGCCGAACTAAATTACCGGCTCAGAATTTTTAATGTAAATAAAACTCGTCCGGTTACCCTGCGCCACTGCCAAAACGAATAAAAAAGGAAATACCGATGCGGAGAAGCAACAGAAAAAAAAAAAACAACAAAACAGAACTGGACACGTTAGGTTTACGCTTGATAATTGCGTTTTATTAGATTAGCGCAGCTCGATTTATTCCACTGCATTCGTTGTGCGTATATCTTCAGCACTGCCAATCCCGTAAAACCGCTTGTTTAGTGTATGGAATCATTTGTTTTTTAATCCTGGCGTAACACTCAATACGCATTTAAAAAACTTAGAGATGGAAATTATTTAAGTTTCAACATTTTCATTGTGATAATGAGAGTTCACACGGCCGATCAAATAATTAACTATTTGAGGGAATGGTCACTTGAAATGTTTTGATAACTATGATTATTTTTGTCAAAATGTTTTTTGAAATAAAAGATCGTGCATCGTAAATAATTATGGCGGAATAATAGCGAAATATATGTGTATGGAACGTCCCAACGATTAATAATAAAATATAGATATTTCATTTTCGGGAGACAGCGGGCAATAGATGATGTCAGCGACGGCAGAACGCGGATTACATTAATGCGGATGCTATTCGTCGAGGGTTAAATACTACATATAAACGCATAAAACACGGCCGGTCGAACCAATTAGAATGACGTATGGTAAACAGTAACGAACTATTTAAAGTTATTTATGATTGCCGCTATTCGTACAAATACGCAGAGATACGCACCGGTGGAAAGGGAGAGATTTGAGTCAATTATGCATTTATCAGTAATTTTACTACGGGACGAACATGTGTAACCATAAATTTCAATCAGGCGAACCCGACTGATTCGCGACGGTTAATTATTGATCAGTGACGGCGAAATGGACGACGCACAAACGCGAAATATAACCGGAGAATTGAATTAACACATCAACCGTTTGATATGGAATATACATAGGAATGTACGAATGTATGCGCGCGTTCGAACGTCTATCCAATCCTATCTCGTCGTAATCTATGTATGTACGGTATGCACGCATGCCCGTATGAAAATATAATCGGACTACCTGTTCCATATGCACCCATGCCCACATATGCGCCCTGAGTATTATTGGGTTGTAGTCGTTTCGACACGTAACACGTTTCATGAAGAGTAATAATTCAAAGGTGACCGGTTCTGTACATCGTCCTTGTTATCGTTATACATTATGAAAGTCTGCGTGGATGTAATGATGTCGAGGGGTTCGTTCGCAATTAATCACGGCAGAATTAAGTTCGTATAATGTATTTATACCGGATTATGACTTTTCGAAATACGTACGCCGTTTCGCAAAAATAAAGCAACATATCGTCCACTTGCAATAACTTCTTTTTTAACTTCCAATATTCGCATCATATGCAGAAGATGTTCAGGTATTTGAGTAAATGTTACAGGAAGACATCTTATTCAGTAGATACGTACGTAATATATTGTTGCATATTGTTACGCGAGCAGCCATGTTTCTATATTAAACTACTGAAAATTGTGCTAGTGTTCTTAGAATTTATAAGGACTGAAGAACAACTAAACGGAATAACAATAAGTATCCAACGTTTTCGCATCTCCAACAGCCTTCGCCATCTATCCGACATTGATAGATCGGCGAACTAAGCAAATCTTTTATTAGATTTTCCATTCTCATTTCTTGAATAAACGCATTTATTTTTGCTTTTGTTATTAATAAAATTTATATTTTCCACTCTTTAAATTATTTCGATTCGAAATTTTGTTATGTGACGAATTACAGTTTTGACGGTATTAGATCTATCAAAAAAATAAAACGAAAATCGGGAGTCATTAGAAAAAATTGTCATCATTATTTCAAAAGCAAATGTTTGGGGAAACTTAAAATTTATCTACTCGAGCATTCTCTCTAAAAGAAAATTGCTTCAAATTTAATTTATTCCATAATTTTTTCGCGCAGTGTATATCCCCTGGCGTTTCGTTACTGCACATGATGATCATGGTCTGAGTTATACGGTTTAATTTGTTCAATTCACGAAAATGAATGGGTTATAAGAGCGCAAAGAAACAACGAAAGCAGCGATAGCATTCATACTCGCATATGCGGCCATAAATAAGTGACAACATTCATCGATGAACAATATACTCGTTCCCAGTGTAAATATATTCTTTCGTGCGAACGATATTTGAGTTAGCGTCGCCTTCGCCGTCGCGCCGCCTTGCCGTTCCGAAATAACGAAGTCTGGAAGGCATTATTAGTCATTCAATTTGTCACAGGGCGTTTGCAATTAAGCCGTCAGGTGCGCGTTATTTAAGATTATACACGGTATTATTAATGATTAGTAGGTAGGTACGTACGGGTATATAAGTAGAGTGAGGTGAGGTAGACGAGTCAACTTTAAATCGATTGTTCCCGGAGACGCCTCGAGTTTCAGTTTGCAATTCCGTCGCATCGACGAAGCGCTTCTAAACGTGTTTCGAACAATTCATGGATATTTCCTATCCTTCCCGCGGTTTATTAAAAGCAACCAGGGCATATTGGCATTTATAACGGAGGCGATACGACGCCGGAGAAAATAATTATTGGCTGCGGCGTCGCCTGCTTAAAAGTAACACCAATACGACACGCCACACTACTATGTATGTACGGTGCACACAATAATACTAATTTAATGACGGGAGAAAGAACGAAGTATACAATTGATACACGCGTTCTATTATAAAAAAAGGTAATGAAAATAACTTCGCTAGCTATTTGAATTGCCATTATTACAACGTAAGTATAAGGTTATCATGAAGGAATGTCTTTAGTAAATCCGCTAGACGCTAGTTTGGTTGTTACTTTATATAGCTACTAGTTTACAAATAACTACTAACCCTTTTTCATTATACCTAAATTTATTAAAATGACGCTCACCTCAAAGTTCTAAGCCGAAGCGGATTATGCAAACGCTCTCAGCAAAACAGTCGCTCGCTCTAGGCTTGTACATCTTGTTGTCTTAAATAGATATGCCTACGATACCATAATTTGTATAAAACAACTTCTGCGCCCTCTAGCCAATGACCGGACAAATATGAAAAGGAAAGAGATTAACAGTGGTATTTTCTACTGATATTTTCTAATATCTCGTGTGACATTTTAGTAATTGGTATAAGAAGCCAAATGGACCTAGGTGATAAGTGGCATATTATTATTTATGTTTTTAAATGATGAACCACATAGTGAAGTAAATAACGCCTAGCGGCTGAAAAACCGTTTGTACACATCGTCTACTACGCGGTTATATTGCAAGAGCGGTTCTTGTTTATATTGTTTTGTGTGAGCTCTGACGCATACATATCGGTTAATTGTGTACATATAGACAACTGATGGTTAAAGCCTCTTAAAAGATAGACGGTGGCGTCATGTTCCTGATCGATGTAATCTTCCCACAGTAGTAGTTGGCTATGCCTTTGTTAACTGCCGGCTTGTCCGCAAGGTTAGTTTCGCGTGTACAAAACCACACGACATCACTGTCGGCATCATAAAAGTTCCGCAAACGTAGAGGCATTCGATAAGCCGACCGCATTAACTATAATATTCAAAGTGCGGTATACACGGTTTTCCTTCGTCGATTCTCTTTTCTATACGCCCAAACACATACGAACTACGCGCACAATTCCAACAGAGAACGTTATTTGTAGTAAATATCAGTTAACGTAGGATCTTCATCCTTTTTTCGCTCTTTTTCCGAGCGTCTGCACTCCGGGCTGTATATATTCCTCTGAATGCGCTATGCTTCTGGCGGCAGACCTGACGGAGGAAGGTCTTTTACTTTTCTCTCCCCTTTTAATATACTTGTTGTCCGGCAGATAGACATTCTTTTCAAGGGGGTTCTTTAAGCTTTAACGCTTCAATGAACTTAAAATTGTATAACCTACCTACCGACCAAACGGTTTTATGTATGCAGGTTATATCCTATACAGCGACGACTAAAGGCTATTCAGCGCGATTGCGGAAAATGCATGCCTTTTCGTAATAGAATTTGTTGAACGTAATCTACATTTTGAGGAATTCCGTTACGAAAAATTCTGTAAGGATAAAAAAAGGAGGTTCTGCGAGGAGCGCTTATTAAAAAAGGCTTTCCTTTAGCAGATAATCTCTTTCAACGTCGCAAGCTCCACATCCACTCAATACGTACAACGTTGAAGATTCCGCAAAAATTGCTACAGAATTACCTACCTATACAGGAAAGTAACTTAATACGAATCACTTTTCCAACGGATGCAGAATATGTTAATTAGAAGTTTTGTAAAAGGATTATTGTTCGATAGACTAGAGACTTCTAGATGATTGAGGTCTCTGATCGACAAATAGTCTGAGAGTTGGAAATTGGGTTGCAAATTGTCAAGATTAAGATGGTCAAGATCGACTGACGAAATATTAAACCATACGAAGTTCCTCTACTATAATGTTTTTTTTTTCGCTTATCTAGCAAGTAAAATAAAGCGGAATTAATTTTAATGGAGTTATGAATCAAGTAGAATAGAAGAAGAAATAGACGCCAGATACAAGACGGCTACATCTATGAAACAAGTTAAACGGATAAAATAGAACAAATGTCCAATAAAAATGTTCCTGAATGATGATTGTTTTACCGTCGCGCCAACGTCGACGTGGTATACTCTCTTTTGTACTGACGCTACACGTAGAGATAGATCCGTGTATATGTCGGTGTAAGTCGATCGACGGATGTTTTGCGCGGAACTGCGTGGCACGTTTTCTACTAGGCCGAGCTTTCGGTTCGGGGTAATTTAATAACGCGGTCCGATCGCACCCGTCGCGTCTAACTAAACCAACGTAAATATTAGCTTTCCGTCGAACGTGCGTTGTAATAAAAGTGACGTGTGTTAGATCGGTAATTGTATTGACACTTTCCTTGTGCACTATCGGCTCCTTTACTACCCCCGCCCTACCGGTCACTCTACAATTTGACAGTGGCAGACTACAGCCGTCGATACCTGAAAAGAGTAACATTTTTGCGCGCAAAATGTTGCTTCGATTTGTTTTGTTTTGCTTGCGTATTTACCCTTACGCGCTGAAAATCCCCGTTTTTCGATTAAATATTCCTTTTACTCAATCATCTATGCAGGCTAGGAGCGGTAGAAAGCGACTAAAGGTAGATTTTCGGGATACACCACCAATACATGCCTCTTGGTTTACGTTGTCTTCTAACTCATTTCATGTAAGAGATACGGAAATATGTACTTTGATACGTTTCTATGCAGAATACAAGTACGATATTGAGGAATAGTCTGTATATAGAAATTCCGATGTCCATATGTCATACATTAAAGTTTTTATATTTATCGTTTACAATTGTATCAATGTAAAATATGTGAAAAAGTTTCCCAACTTTTTAAATAAAAATTTACCAATTTAACTTTAAGGTTACTCCGATACGAAGTTTGCAAAGAACTTTGTTGTATATACAGCAACGTACAAAATTATTTGTCTATTTTTAACATCCCATGCAGATACAAAGTTGACAAAATTAGTGAGTTATCGAGACTTTGCGACCAGATACTTCTTCGGATTATGAATTGCATCGATCATGTTTCGTTTGAAATACCAAGGCATTCAACAAGGTAGAACACGGGACATCGAACATGACGGCAGCTTACCAGTGTGTTGCGAGACTTTTGGCAGACCTTTCCTCAGCCTCTCATTAGCAATTTAATTTAAGTTTGCCGAACAAAGTGTGAGAACATTACGAAGAGCTAGGGGAGGCACAAACTGTATATTTCTAATCTCTTATATTTTTTCAGCATTATTGTTTTATTTGTTGACAGTTTATGTAGGTCAAGTGTGTTTCGCCGTTATGGAGATCTCGTATATCGACATTTCGAAATACGCTAAATCAGGATGGTTGCAGTAGTAGCTTAAATGCTGCATGTGGCTAACATATATTCGGTATTGAATTTACGGAATGTACTGCTTGTACTTATTGCTTTATTTCTTTTTATTAAAAACTGGGTATTGGATATGAGCGTATATGATCACATTGTACGCATAAATGTAGTTGGTTTTAAAACGCAAATATTTTAATATATTTTTGGAGCTTTATACGACAACATTTTCAACTACGTAAAGGCACGACATTTAAGTTTGCCATCCATGGTATTTTCAGCCGGATTATATTTTCAATACGCCCCATACATCGATATGATGACATCGATTAACCGTTGTCGACGTTGTTCAGTTTACGCGCGTTTTCCCTCGATGTCTCGATATTCGTTCGGCATCCGTTCGAGCGCATAGGATCTCCGGATATCCAGATTAAATGCCTATACTCCGCACTGCTTGTGTTTGCTAATGTTTCAGAGTGTGGGGACGACCGAAATAGACACTCGATTCGGTCCGTATTATTGTGAGAGTGCGGGTGTATAAGTACACATGGGTGCGGGTGAGAGTCGATTTAAGCCGGTTATTGTTCCCGCCAATGTTTAGTACGCTGCGGCTTCTCGGGATAACAAAGCAGTCCGATGAAAAGATTTTGGCATTTCGGAAAACTGGCAAGAGACGGCTGTTGAGCTTGACGGTAATACGCAAAGCGAATTTAACATTACTTTATTCGATATATTAGTTATCAATCTTAATTGGCTAATATGCAGCCCGGTTCCAAAAGTAAATAAGAAACATTCAGAACGAGCACTGCACTGAAGCTACTGCTAAGCTGCTACTGAAGTGCCTAGACTGTTTAGTTGTCGCTGTGTAATATCCTTCAGTTCATGTCAACTTTCATTAATACTCTCTATCTGTATTTATCTTAGATTTTGAGATAATTTAAGATGTTTATGTGTCAAAAACAATACGATTACGTAAATACAAATTCATAAAGTTTCCCAAAAGAAATGGTAAATTGTACTCAAAAAATAATACAAATTTATGGATAAAATTTATTCTTCTCGTTAAAAAAGCGAAAGAGTGGAACAAATAAAAGATATGACCCGTTCACAATCCTAGTAACTTTAGCACGTTACTATTGTAGAAGATCGACGTAAAATCTTAATTGTGAAAAATTTAGATCCGTGGCAACCAGATATGAATATTCACGTGTTATTCTTCGTTATATGTAACTTACATTCAACAGCTGAAATTAAACGCAGTCATGCAATAGTAACAAGTAGAAGATAACATTTCGTTCGTTAATAGATTCAATCGATTCTATTGTTGGCAACTTTTCATCAATGAAATGCCACCGGTGAACTAATTTTTGTAACGAAGCTCAGGCTTGAGAGAACGAAGCATTCATCCGGTACATGCAGTATGTAACTACCGAACGCACAACTTTAACAGAGACACAATGAAGCTATACATATACCTAGATGGTTAGGTCGAAAATGGAAATTAACGGCGTATGTTTGCATTTATCGTAAATATTCAACATGTGGATTGATTTAATAGTTTTAGGCAACGAGCTGTAATGGGAAAGTTTGCAGAATACTAATTGGTGCAAAAGCAGGACGACGTCGAATTTTTCGATCGTAGTTGCGAACGCTTCGAGCTTGAAAATCACAGTCTACTCACAAACTAATACGCAAATTAATTTGTTTTCCCGTTTACTATTTGCAGTAGAAGGCAGGTTTAAATTCGGAAATAAAAGAGAAAACAAAGATGAAAAACTGACCGTCTTCTTTTTCTCAATAACACCAACGTACTTTTTTATAGTGCTACTTTTTTATTGCTTGACTATCTATAAAAATGTGCGATTCCACCGATCAACTTTTCCTCGCGATTCTCTTTGACGGATAAGTTTAAAACAAAAATATGTGCTTAAATGTGTTTATTTGGAGTCCTATAACCATTTGGAGATCGTATATACACATGTACTTATTAGCTGGGCACTGTATCCCTTGCACGTAAATTATGTTAGGATCTTTGAAAAACGGTAACCTCTCTTTTACGCCATCGTAGCTTATTTATTAAATTACGTATAGTAGTACATAGGATTAAATGTTACTGCACGATTCTTTACAATCCCGCCAAAGAAGCTCAGAATGAACCATAAATCCATTAAGTATTTATGCACCGCAATCCGCCTAATGATCTCCTGACAAATTCTTTCTTTTACGTTCGATTTCAATCGAGGCGGACGTTCACGAGATGAAGCATCCGGCAACTAAGTCCGCCGCGGAATTATTTATTTGATAAATCATTGTCCGATCCGAGCCGTCATTTGGCATCAAAGTAGGAGAGAAGGAAAAAGGAGAAAGCGATGGCCGAATCGGTTCCCCAACAATAGAGCAGAAGCAGATTCCGTGCAGGTTTTAGGTGAGACCAGAGCAACAAAGCAACCGTATCTTATCGTTTAAAAATGAAACAGCTCCACGCCGCTCACTGCTCGTCAATTCTTAATTGGCGACGTGTTCGTTCTGATCGACAATCGTCGAACAGATCGGGAGATATTTCTTGTTTTCCATCGATTACAACATTGATGATTTCTGCATTGATATGGAGAAAATTGTGTCCGATTTACTTAATTAAATTATCGAAAATCAATAACCTCGGAAATGTCTTCTAGAATCTGACACCTTCTCGCTATCCTCATATGTCAACATGTATCGAAAACCCTAAAACATGGCAGATATTGTTAAAATTCATCTCTCCGACTCGTCCGACTTGCCTAATGACCGCAGCACATACTTTAACTCAATTAAAAAGTCAAAAAGAAACAATGAAATAATTGTGAGATACATCTCATGTCATTTGTGAAAAACTGTTCTCAAAGCAGAAACGAAACAACTAAACAAGTAATAATTCAAGAAAACTCAATAAAAAGATATGTGAAATACAAGGCAAAATAAAAACAACGAAAAAGCCCTGAAAAAATAAGTATCAGACGTGCCCCATGTCATTTGTTAAAATAGATGCTGAATTATTTCAGTTAACACTATGTGATCCTCCATAGTATCAACAATACGCTTTCAAACGCAAGACGTATTTCCAAAAAAATGTTCTAGATCCCATATCTGTTCGTCTTAAAACTTTTTTCGCCAGTCTTACACGGCGGTCCTTCTCGCTTTATCGCCGCCTCTCGCGTCAAGTTATCACAAGTTTTCCGCGTGTCGCGGCGGGTCCTGGTGATTAATGCGCGGATGTTTCAGAGAAAAAAATAACGTCTCATTAGCGTCGCGAATGCTTGCCGACCAGGCGAATTTATGGCCGAAAAACTCACTTTACACGGCTTTTCATAAATCACGAGTACGCGTAAAGTGGTATAGCAGCTAACTGCCACCTACCAACATTCTTTCGCACGTCGCTGCCGGTTAGATGTCGGTGTTGTACTTTTCGAATGCGGTTACGAATTGCCGAGGTTGTTTATTTTATGTTGTGAATTTGAACTGAGTGGATTTTTATCTTAGCTGTAATTCGAGTAGTATGTAATCTATTTTGAACGTGGAAATTTTGGTTGCTACTGCTGCAGTATCGAAATAATTAATTTAGCTGTTCGTGTAATAAAATTAGATGTTCCTTTTATTCATTGCACGAAAGGTTGAGCCTCATTCGAGAACAGTTTTCTTAGGATAGGTTGAGGCGGGGAAGATTTACTTTTCCAATCCAAGGTAAAGATGATGACTACTGTAAGTAAAAGATATTGGTCAATTTATAAATAGCACTTTTTAGCCATTAGTAAGATTTACCTTAGATGAATGTAAAAAATGTTAAGACTTTATATAATTATAATAAATTTCGTAAAAGAAGAGAAATAAAAGAGGCACTTTATTTACATAGATATTAAGATAACGTATACTATCATCGTAACAAAAATCTCATAAAAATATGCATAAAGTCACGAACAAAATATAAGGACCGTATATGAGACAACAACAACTATTAGACTAAAGTAAAATTGTTAGATGTACCATTTCTCAATTAAATATATTATAATCAGGTATATATATGATGTTCATGAATGTTGTATGTTCATGAAGACGCTTCGTAAACGGTGCCTTGCTAAAATACATTCAAGAGTATGTATACTATAATCTTTGTTAAACGGGAAGGAAGATATATTCCGCAATCTGGCGGCGGAGAATCCAAGAGGAATTAAACCGACAAGTTCAGAAAATTAAACAAAACATAGCGTGTTAATAAGATACATATACCTACTAGAAGATGCGGGGAACGTAATTTCTCATTCGGGTGTTGTTTTCGGTTCGAATATGTATAACGTTGCCGTCTGGGGTATGTTCAATTCTAGTTGTAAAAGCATCTGGTACGCGTAAGATACATTTTTTATATTACCTAGCGTAGGCTGGTTACGTAGTAGTAAGTATGCGGGTCTTAATTAACGAGAGTTCAAATTTCTAATTTGAAGCATAAACTTGAACTAATGATACGGAAAGTGTTTCCTTCTAATTAATTAGCTGATAAAAATCGGAGCAATGGACACCAAAACAATTTCTAAAATAGCTAGTTTTTATACGTGTCTTGCTTATTTACGTTTAACGAGATCAAATTAAAAAAATATATATATTTATATCGAATGCTTTCAACTTAGATGTGCAGAGTAAACTCGAACAAGAAGGTAAATGCTGAACATCTTCAGACGAATTACATTGTTATACGATTCGCTGCAATTAGTGCTTCATCAGATCAATCATTTATTTATATTTTAAAACCACAAATAACAGTGCAACATAATTCTTAAGCCCACCGATAAGTATATGTAGTAGCAATAATGTTGCTCATCGAAGGGAAAGCTATACACCTTATGTAACTGCATTTACAATCCAGATTACTCATTACCCACGGGTAGCGATGTCTGCTTCTAACGCTAGAAAGCCCCTCAGAGTAATTAATCAACACTATCGGAGTATATTCTTAACCAAAAGCATGACATTTTTCATACAGATACGGAAAACATTGGAGCTAAAATTGTTCATTTCAATACACAAAGTACAAAGTCTACACAAAGGCGAATTAATGTGAGCAATAGTGTTAATAAAAGATAAAACTTAGTATTCTACTGTAGAATGTCACATTAAAATGTAAGCTTTGCATGCAATAAAAGCTTTCTATTTACCAGTTTATAGAGAAAAACAAAATCTAAAAAAAATCCTTAGTCATATAGATGATTTAGCAATAAGTAAGTGAAGGGAATCGGGAACAATCGATAGATGGAGATATTTAAAAGATAACATCATAGAGACAGTATGCATCGACCCGTCGTACGCGACGCCCTCTGTCTATACGTAGTACTGCCATGCGGTGCGGTTGACCGTATCCGCCAGCATCCACCCTAGGAATCGTGTGTTTATTGTGCGCGGCGCGACGGGCCCGCGCGTATCACTTAATGTAATTACGTTTGTAATTTGCAAAGTTAATCTCACCTACGTTGAGCCATCACGTGGATAAATTACGTTCCCGAATCGCATGGAGCGTCAGATCTGGGTATCGTTATTATGTGTATCTATGTACGTCGCGCCGTCTACATAGTGTACCTTTCTGTGTTTACATATACACTTGCATATACATACATTATATACAGGACATAAGTACATTGTAGAAACTTGTACAGGTAGGTATGTGTCTGTATGCCGTAGTTCATTTGCATTGATCAATATTCGAGTAGCTAATAACTGGTGGCTGGTTACAGATAACACGAAAATATAACGGACCCCGGTTGCAGATACAGAGACGTTATATTAAATTTAAATTATTGTAGGCTATTGCGATTTAATGCGCAATACAGTCCGCCACTGCCCACCACCCAATTGCCTAAATTATCTCTAAACGCGATTGCGTCTATTACTATGAATGTATATACTGCGATCCTGCGGTATATACATTCAGGACCTTGTTTGCTAGCTATGTGAAGGTATACGAGTTTCTACTAAAGGTACACATCGTTACAGTGGCTTGTTATTTCTTACCTTAAGACCGTTCCAAACTGCAGCAATTTTGATGCAAGAACCGCTATCAAATTTAGTAATAATTTTTTTAAAGCTGGGATCTACCCTCAATTCCGACATACTGTTCAGTAACACTTAACAGTGTATCTAGACATTATGAACTTTTAAGAGTTTAAAATTGGAAAAGCTGTTAGGAATGTAATAATAATAATGAAGTTTATTCTTCTCTTGTTTATACCGCATAAATACCATATTGTAAATTACGTTGGAACACACGTCGCAAGCAGAAGACGCCAAGGCCAAAGTAAAGTGTAAACAAACGCTTTGAGAATTTTACGCAAACAATCCTCCAAAAAAGTGTCTCGATATATTCAAAAATGTTACTAATAATTCGAGTATTATTGTACCAATATTAATTTGCGAATTGGAGATGGTAGGAGTGCGGAAAGATTAACGTGATGCTCACATTCTCCTGGTCTCGCGCTCTTGGGGCTATTCACATTTCTCCGGCCTATAGAAATAGGCCGTCATGAAGAAGCGTTCGGAGATTTATGTTGATTCGTGCTCAAGGCACACGCGTGATTTACGGCAAATAAGAAAGAGAAGTACAGAAGTATAAAGCGTCGTGGAGGAATAACGGCGAATACGTTTTGTGTAGGTACTATACAAGATATCTAGGAGGAGGAGTGGGTGCGGGGACGGAACGATGGTAATCGCCGAGATCGTGCCGGAATTAGTTAGGTCGAAGATAGTAATATAGAATAAAGAGGGAGCATGATTAAGTGTCTAAATTAAAATGAGGTAACTCTATAGTAGCGAGTCGCTGCGAGAAAAGACGGAGAATGCTTGCTTGTTTCCAATATAGATCAAGTTGTAGATGAGGAGCTGTAAGATTGCGTACGCTTGATTTATACATTTTGATTCAAGACGGACTGTTAACAAGCCTAAAGGCTATCATTGTGGAGTTAATCGAGAAATAAGACAATTGTCGAGAAGTTTTATGCTCTTATAAGGGGAACACTTATTCTTACGCATACGTACTGTTTCATTTCGAGAGATACTGAGCTGTTAAGTTAATAAGTATTTTGTACAAGAAAACAAGCAATTATTTCTCCTTTTTCTCAAGAAAAAGCGGGATAATTAAAGATTGTACTTCAAACCATGAAAACAGTAGCAATCGGTAAATCGGAAATTATATTGAAGTTAAATAGTATATAAAGAACAATTTTTCATTACTAAACGTTGTCGACAAGGTGTCATCGCAACCTAACGACGATTAACCATAAATCAATCGTATAAGTCGTCCTTTCCCAATGGATAAGACCGAGTTTTAAGCATAACGCATAAAAATTCGATACACTTTCTTTCCGTCGGAGGTGTTGCGGGATTTGAACCGGCGAAGCGGGGATTTGTTAGTCGGAAAACAGAAGTATTCGTTGCTTATTTAAATTCCGAACAGTTTTAAGTTTTTTCAACGGATCCGATAAGCAAAACATTTCGAGGACTTTAGCGCGGCTAACGGAGTTTCGAGTTTCGGACCGAAAGAAAACAAGGGAACGAACCAAAGTATTCCCCTGCGGCACCCTCCGCTTACCTGTTCGTTCCATCTCTTTCCCTTTTTCGATTCCCATCGCATCGGCGCGGAGTTGTGTCGCTTCGCGATATATTTTAAAAGTTTCGCGCGCTCATAAATCATCGTGAGAATAAGTCAAAGGTGAGCCAGGAAGATTTAATTTCGAATTCCATTTCGCGTGAAAACATGCCGCATACGAACGCCTTTACCTTAACTTGTATTATTGTAGCGAGAGGCGAACGTAAAACGTCTATAAAGATGAAGAACGATATGTTCGAAATGCGTGTAGTTTTTTATTCTTTTCTTTTCTCAGTGTTTTACTCAACGCAAGATATTAGGTACACAGTGTTTGGAAAAAAAAAAAAATAGTAAATTGCTCGTTAAGAATATGTGTAATTGGTTTAATGGGTGAGCTCTGAAACAAGTTGGCGTGATATAAGGGTAGATGAGGAAAAACATCGTTACACTTGTTACGGGGATGCGCGAAGGGTATTTCGGCCTGTCCCATTCGCACCTTTAAGGAATATTAAGTTCGCCAGCAGTCTATCCTTACACAAAAGTAGAATTCAATAAAGCTTACATGAGATTAAAGAAATTGGTCCCAGTTTTGAAAAAGAAATTTGATAAGCCTTCGGAACCTTCGTTGAGCAGATCCCTGGACGGTATGCTGAGACTCCCCGGAGAACAAAAACATACAAATATATTCAACGTGGTTACTATGTATTAACTATTTAATACGATACCCACACCCATCTTAAAAATTTTAATTAACACAGTCTCATTTATCTCTTATCATTAAACATTATCATGTTTAATTGCCAATTATTCTCATCTGCTAAGAAAAATTCCTTTAATTTCTCACCTATCCACGATATCAACTGCAGAGAATTCCCTAAAATAGCGCGCGTTTTATCAGTTCGAGCACCTCATAAGTTTAATCGGCTCTTTTATTAATGCCTACCTGCATATGTACATTGCACGAACGGTTCGTTCCAGTAAGTAAATCTTCTTCCTCTACGAAGCCCTAGCATCATACAATGCTGCTCGTCCTAATTCGAAATTGCTGAGCAGAGATCTATAAATCAGAACCATGGTAGTCTTCGGCGCGATGTTAATTTCTAGCTCCTTTATGGCGGAGATTTCGTCTTATACACACGTCGAGAGGAAAAGAGATTCCGTCAGCTCTTGTTTTGCATGCATACATAAAAACATCTTGCTTGTGTAATATTACGCAACAAGGGAAAGCGTCAACTTCGAAAGAGAAGGATGGAGAAGATATAAGGGCATTGGGGAGAAGGCATAAACAAAGCTGTCTCTCCTCTATTTCTTCTGCTCCGTCCTCGTCGTTTTCTGCGCGCTTATAACAAGCGGCAACTTGATAAAATAATTTATACCTATCATACGGGAAGAACAGTGTATACGGAGGGTAGTAGTGGTATAGTATAGAGGCAGAGATAGGTGCTATAAAAATGACGCTAATATTTATACTGTACCGGAAGCGGTTATAAAAAAGAATTACTGCACCGTTTTACCCTTAAATTGGATTAGAACGACTGTAGGCTGGAATTTACGTGCGATACGGAGCAGCTGGAACTTCATGAGTGGTTGGTGCCGCTTTGCTTTGCGGTTCGAATCTATTCGCCCGCGAAGGCATTGCGCGATGCGAATTTAACTGCTGCCGGATGGATCGGTATCCGGAATGGTCGCCCATCGTGATAATAATTACTATCTTACACTATTAAATCTCCGAAAATTATTGCGTGTCTAGACATAATTTTAATTATTTCGGATCCTGAGTCGGTCAATCAGGGCATCTCCCTTTAAAAAATTAGTGTAGGTGGTGAAACATTCTAATTAATTTTCAAGTAAACGAAAGAAGAGATAGTAAAAGTGATGTAGAGTATGATTATGTGTAACACACAAATGATGTATTAAATTGAAAGTAGAAAATAGAAAACCGGCATATTTGTTTTTGGAATTACGCCTTTAATCGGAAACTTTCATTGTGCAATGATTTAACAGAGTTATTCTACTACAAAAAATGCAGTAATCTGGACGTATATTTGTGCTCTATACAGTGCATGTAAGACAAGGAAGACATACTCGATAATAATTTACAACAGTTGCTTTGTTTTGTAATTTCTAATTTTTTTCAATTTAATTTTAACGTCTAGAATAAGAAACAGTCAAGGACGTTATTTTTAGTATTGCATAGACATCGAAATTAACTTTTTGAAAGGGTAAATACCCAATATTTTCATTAAAAGCAATAAATTATATTAAATTGTGATTTTGTAAATAAATCCATATTGAAGTAAAAGATTACCTTGTTACACACAAAAAGCGAAACAAAGATTAATTTTATTAAGAGAAATTAAACGTTTCCCATGTGAAATGAAAACAACTGAACGGTTGCAATAGTTTTTACTTTTACTCGTATTGAGATAATATTTTTTTTATCAAACACGTTTTTCGCTGTCTAGAACGAGTAGCTCTAGACCGTCGCAAGACAGTTAACCATCGTCACGATTAACTTTCAAGGCTGACTAGATTATGAATGGGACTAATAATAAATAAAATGTCAACGGTATTGAAAGGGCAAATTCTGTGAGAACATTTGATTTTTTTTCCTAGAAAAAGACAAACTACGGAATTATTTTTTTAAATTGTTGGGAAATGTGACGTTTTTAATGTGTTACCCGATAATTTCCCGATTATCAGATGTGTTCTCTTGTAATTGTTTTTTTAGGCAAAATAATGAACTTACCTAAAAGTGCAATTGGGTTTTGTAAGCAAAACAAACTAAGCGCGACAACATATTTCTATCTGGGTTTCTAATGCCCAAAAAAATTCTTTACTTTTAACTTAGATGCAAGACAACAATTCAAAACACAGTCTGAATGAAAGGCCGGTTTACTGACAACTTTGACACTTGCTGCATTAAGAGTCAAACATGGGACCTACGCGAATTTTGTTAGCTTTACATGTCCATGTATTCTACACACTTATCCAGACATACGAGAACAAATATTCCATCCACCGTCAACAACCATACATTCGCCATTTATAAAACCAACCTCATCGCTGGCCAAGAAAAATATTGCTCTACTTCTCTGATTCTTTCGTCAGGATGAGCATTTTCGATCTTTTCTCGGTAACTCGCCGGACGTCTGGGGTCCTGCATGTAGATTGGTACGGGCCGAGATTCACCGCGTTCACTCTAATTTGCTTAGGCGCCAGTTCCAGAGCGACACATCTTGTGAAATGGTTTAGTGCTGCTTGAACATGCAATACGCCATTCGATTGCAAAACGTGCGGAATTTTGTACCGCTAGAGATGTTAACGATATTTCCTTTCGATTCGATCAAATAGGGAATTGCCAAATTAGTCAAACGGTAGATGGAGCAGCATGTGGTGCCGTTGCTAAGCATCCAGTGTTATTAATTAAGATGTCCATTCTTACGAAGGTTTTTGCTAGTAGCATCTATAATATTTTTAATGTCACTGTCAACAGTTGTATCCTCTCGAATCACTAGTGGCACTCCATGCTATTTTTCTCTCGACATTTGT
The DNA here is from genome assembly GCA_020654165.1 of Oryctes rhinoceros. Classification (NCBI taxonomy): domain Eukaryota; kingdom Metazoa; phylum Arthropoda; class Insecta; order Coleoptera; family Scarabaeidae; genus Oryctes; species Oryctes rhinoceros. The sequence goes on from JAIOKQ010000231.1 coordinate 180,771, forward strand.
TACCGATCTTCCTTATTCCTTCCAGTTAACGCGAGCTTAGCACTTTCTTGAGCGAAATGCAAAGCTACATCGGCTCAGATTCCCGAATTTGCGCCAGTAATGAGAATTAATTTCCCAGAAAATATTTTAAAATGAAGAACGAATACGTTTACGAATGATGTCATTTACCGTATTGATGGGTTGAAAGTTTGTTTATAAATCAAAATCTAGTCGTGGTGAAACGAAATCTCAAGGATAAAATGATTATAATTTAAAATTAGCAACAAATTCGCATAATTTCGCTAATCTAATCGGTTTTCTGAGCATAGCGGCCGGAGCCATAGGTGACGTTGGATGGTATCGAGTATGTCAAGTGCTTGTTCTAACATTTTTTTTACGTATCGTTCATCATTGAGATGAAGGACACAATATTCTACATGATATTTGGTCTGAGAATGATATATTTTGTCGAAATCGATAACCACCTTTCAAGTAAACGATCTGGTATTATAAATACTCTTTGTATTATTCCATTCTACAATTTTATAAGCACAACTTTTTAATTTATAAAAAAAAGACTACAACTATATGTAATCCTTACGTTACATTAAATTTTTTTACATATCCATCACCTACTACACAAAATGTCCAATCCTATCCAATGCAGAGATGCTTACAGTGGTACAGGTGCAACTGTATTGAAACCACCATCCACCGTTAAAGTTGCGCCAGTTATGAAACTTGCCTGTTCACTAGCCAAGAACAATATCGCTCTAGATATATCATTAACGTGTCCAATTACTCCTGCAGGAACATGCCTTTTGACAGTTTCATAAAACTTTTCCATATCTTCTATTCCAGCGATTTCGTGTATTTTAGTATCTACGACGCCCGGATTTATAACATTCACTCTAACATTCTTAGGCGCCAACTCTAGAGCTGCACACTTCGTGAAATGACCTAAAGCAGCTTTGGACATGCAATACGCCGATGCACCCTTCAAAGTGTTGTCAGCGAGACAACTGGAAATATTAACGATGTTCCCTCTGGTTTCTATCAAATAAGGTATAGCTAGGTTAGTGAGGAGGTACACCGACCTTAGGTTCGTGTTGAAAACTTTGTCGAAGATGTCTATGATGCCTGGAGTACCAAGCGGAACGTATTTGACCCAACCTGCGTTATTCACTAATATATCCAACCGTCCGTAAGTCTTTATGGTAGTATTTAAGATATTTTGAACATCACCATCGTTTGTGATATCTGCGGGGATTACCAAAGCTTCCAGGTTATTTTTCTCTTGACATTTCTTAGCGGTATCCTCTAGATTCGTTTTACTCCTCGCGGTTATCGCAACCTTAGCACCTTCTTCGGCGAACCGTATAGCCGTAGCTGCTCCGATTCCCGAACTTGCACCAGTAATAAGGACAACTTTTCCGGTAAACATTTCAAGTTTTAATTTAGTTTAATGGCTAAGATGTGAATACCGCGTGCATGTGAACGTTAGATCGCACGACTAATTTTTGAATTGGTCTACGAGATTATTTATATGTTTGCTGTTCAGGGTCAAGACGCACCAAATTACATTGGATATTTCTTTCAAGGTCACCACAGTTATAAATTTCGCAAGCACGGCGAGTACTATACGTATTTATAAATATTTATTATTTTTGCTGGAGCAAACGCGTCACAACTAATTTTACCAACAAATAAATTCTCAACTTAAACAAACGAATCCGACGATTGCTACTTAGATTCTGAGATGTTCCCATCCATTCCACGACTGTAATAGTCGGTCATTAAAATGTAATTTGTAACGGTTCAAGTGTCAATGTCAAATACTGCGTCAATTTAGCATCTAGATGTTAATTTCATTACCACTCGTTAGATCATTTTTCAAACGAGGTACGCAAGCATCTTTATTTATCTACACATATAATGAATTTCAAAGATGACCTGCAATCATATAACGTTACCAGAAGGTTTATAGCATTAGTGTTTTTTGCATGATTATTCTAGATAGCCTAGGCTTTTTTTATCGCTTACGTTATTTAAAATATTTATTTATAACGCCTACAGTAATATCGTACATCGTTATTACGCAATAATTAAAGTTTACTTAAAATTGTGCGTAGCATCGGTCATTTAAAATATGTTACACGTCACTCGACACTTGCAAAAACTTAAAAAACTTAAAATACCTTATATTAAAACAATTTTACTGAATATATAGCAAATTAGGAAGATAAAAACAACAATGGTTTATTGATATATTAAAATTCTTGACAATACAAACTTATGAAGGCATAGGCGAGTTAATATTAATTCCACCGTCGACAACTAAACACGCCCCAGTTATGAAGCTGGCTTGCTCGCTGGCCAAGAAGAGTATTGCATTGCTTATATCGTCCACATTTCCGATTCGTCCGATAGGATGGCTCTTTTTGGCGTTTTCAAACAAGTGGTTTACGGCATCATCGCCCAATCCAGCGTTTTTCGCTAAATTGGTCGGCACAGCACCTGGACTAACGCTGTTCACTCTAACTTGCTTAGGCGCCAATTCTAATGCGGCACCCCTCGTGAAATGGTCCAAGGCGGCTTTCGACATACAGTACGCCGATCCGGTACTGAACGTACGTAAACCGGCAACGCTGGAAATATTGACGACATTTCCCTTCGATTCAATCAAGTAGGGAACGGCCAGATTGGTTAAAAGGTAAACAGATCTTACGTTCGTATTGAAAATTTTATCGTATTGATCCATGATGCCGGGAGTTCCAAGCGCTGTGAAACCCATCAAACCAGCGTTATTCACTAAAATATCCAATCGTCCATAGGTTTTAATCGTCATATCCATGATATTTTTAACATCGTTGTCCACCGTTAAATCTCCGGGAATTAGCAAAGGTTCCGGCTTGCTCTTCTGGTGGCATTTCTTAGCCTTTTCTTGGCATTTTTTAGCGGTTTCCTGTAGGTTCGTCTTGTTTCTTCCGGTTAATGCGAGTTTAGCGCCTGCTTCTGCGAAATGTACAGCCGCAGCTGCGCCGATTCCCGAACTTGCCCCGGTAATAAGAACGACTTTGTTGGAAAACATTGCGAAATACTAAAAACTGCACGCCTTCAACTGCCTACTTATATACGTTTGTATAAGGCACTTAAGTACGAATGAATAAGCGTTTTGAACGAGGAGTGAATCGCACAACCTTTCATTTATAACATAATGCTGAATCATAATGATAAGATTGTTACGTGAGCACCTTATATTTGTATCTTGCTATGTATGTAATAATATATTGCACCCAGCATTAATACGTAATTGTATTAGCATGTTGCAAGTGTTTCTTACCAAGGCTTACGTTCTGATAATTGCTTGTGCGGATACATATCTATTTATCTGTGAAATATTAACATACTTTGATAGCATGTATGAGTTTTGGTTTAATATTACCTGCGGCAGGTATTCAAACATAATCGGAATATTAAAAGACTTAGCGTAGTAAATACATGATAAAGGTCGGGACTGATGCATAACTTGTAACAGCAATTAATGTTTTCCATTTGTAAAACGGAGAATTGGTTTGATAACTTGGAATTCTGATATTTGGTCACATTAAAATTAAATGGGCTTTGTTTCTAACAGAAAATAAGACGAATTCCGGTGAAATTCCTCTTCCAGTGATCATTATTGATGAATAGACCAACCGTATAATATTAAATATAAGCACGTTTACTCGAGGCACTACAGATAGTCTAATAGCATAATTTTATTTTATACTTCTTTAATTTAGATTCAAACCAGGGAAACATAATTCCAAGCAATACTTAATTACGTTAACAAAACTAAATCGTTAAAAGATTAGATGAAAGATAAACCCGACGTTGATCCCAATTTTTCGTAATTTTTAGTTACTTTCGGTTAGCACACTAGAACCTTCCTCTGCAAAATGTATCCAATTTCAGATACTTATACTGATAATCAGAACAAGTTTGTTGGAAAACATTGCGATATGCAAACAAATATTGCTGATAATCTTCGAATGCGAGGTGAATAAAATCGGACGCTTCAGTATGTTTAGCCGCGATAAAATCGAGCTCGTTTTTTATAGATATAAAAATCTGATCAGTCAAGGTCGGATGGGTATACGTTTTGTGAATCGGGAGACTGCGGTTAGTTAAAACATGCTGGCTCACAATGGTACGATGTTCAACTGGCGAATAGAATCTGATGCGGATCGGCACTGCAATGTTATTTTTAATAATACTGACAATGAGAAATGTATGCGTGTGAGAATGATGTTGCACGAAAGTACCTCGTTCGGTATGATTTTAAAAGTATTTTTCGTATTTCTACAATTAAAAAAATTTCAAATAAAAAAAAATATGTTTTTCTTAACCTCTCCAGAAGATTCTATGTTTACGACAAAAAAATGTTGGATCTCATTCAAGAAGATCCAATCAAGTTAGGAAACGAGCCAAAGTGCCGGAGATGAATATTTTTTACAACTCTAAAGCACTTGGAAGTAGGCGAATAACAAGGGTGCATGTCGTTTCTCCCCCTCGCAAATTGGCACGACTCTGTACGACGGTCTATACAAAGTGATTAAGTCATCACTTGATACGCAGAGCAATGAAACTCATTATAATGCATGCGAACGTATATCGCAGCCTACAACAAAGAAGATTCGTTGGATGCAATTACTTTAAATGATTTGATGTTATTAGTAAAAGTATACTAATACCCTATACTACGTCGGATAAGCAAACAAAAATGATCATCGTTTCACATTTGACAGTGAAAACGAGTAGTTGCGGCCGAGGCGGCGAAAGCAGTTGTAACTTGTTTATGGTAATCAGTGGCGGCATTCGTCGTGTTCTCTTATCGTGCCCAATTATCAAAGGCGGTCGGAGACCCAAGCAACAACGGCCCGATATAGTGCACGCGGAGAATGGATTTCTTCCCGACGTGCCAAGCGGTTTCGAACAAATGAGACACGCGACCGTCGCCGTCGCGAAAATATACATATTACACACGACCGTAATGTAATGACAGTTTACAAGAAGCTTAATAGTAAATTTTCCATAATACAACCCCACAACAACACGCGTAATACCCTATTATCCTATATAAGCCGGACGTATATACGCTTCCTCTATCAAGATGTATAAGAGGACGGTTGTTAAAAAGGGATAGATTGCCGCGTAATTTACCGGTCCGTTGGCTGGCTTTTAAATTTATGGGATCGCAGGATCAGTTGAGCGATGACGATCGGTTCCATGAGATTTACATATGAAAGAAATTCGAAATGATGCAGTGCTGTTTAGAAATGCGATAACGAACTTCACGAAACGAAGGTACCCGACGTCTGAGGAAGTACATCCTGCGCTTTGTGGTCCGCAGACGTATGTATGTATTCTACTACTAATGATAGGAATAAAATTGGAAGAATGTATCTTTCTTTACGGGATGAATTTCAAATCTGGTCGATTTTTCGCGAAATATTTCTTTTGTATGCTTGTGTATACCTTTTGCTAGTTTACGTCACAACCTGCATTTTTTTTTTATTTTTATTTTACACTCCTTTTCAGAGGATAAACGTGTCATCCAGAAGAAGCCCGAAAGTTTGTTCACGTAGAAATACAATTATCTTTTTTTGGTTAAGTTTTTAACTAGTCATATAGTATGTGTACACATCATCAGAAAGTTATAGAAGTTTCTAACCGTAGAGCAACCTCCTTTAAGTGCGTGGGATTGTAATCTTCCATTATAGATTATAACGGCGAAATCTTTCTGATAAATATTGATTTTCTATTTTAGTAAAATGTGGAAAGCATCATCCTTCTTTGTTCGTATTTTTTTCACCTTAACACCCGCCACGCAACTCGCTTTGTGTGCGGCGTACGCTTGCGGATTAATAAAATCGCTTCTTCAATACGCCGATTGTGTGTTTCGTCGGGTTTTGGCAGCGTTCAAAGTCGTTGTTGTTGTCGGCACTTTCCCGCGCGCCCCTTAGAATGTCGAAAAGCCAATATGTCTTCTGTCGCCCTGAGAGTCTCGCTGCAACGCCAACTTTCTCGCGAAAAACCGAGAAGCGAGCGAGTCAAGAGCATAATTGCATTGCCACCGTCATCCGGAACATGGTCTTCTGTCGCCGATAATATAGCTATTGGATTGCGGGCGTAGCGGAATTCGTACGTATTTACGTGGCTCAGGTGGCGCGCGTTTTAGTAATTTTATATTTCCGCATGTGGGAAAAGGCGCTGATGATTTGTGTTGCGGCAAGCGATTGTATCATTACTACAAACCGGTGCGACCTATAGGCACAGCCATTCAACTTCTTTCCCTCGCCCCGTTGTTATTTGTTGTTGTTATCATTATTATTACGGCAGATGGCGCTTTGACTAAACCATTGTATCTTTTTCAACTTCGAGTTGTTTCGAGGACCGCCTGTCCGCATCCATGAGTATATTCGCGCGTTTGGACAAGTCGGTCGCCGTCGACGACGGCCGACGGATAATTAACGGGTCAGCTCTCTTCTGCGGCTTTTAATATTAATAAAGGACGACCGACGTCATCCCGATGATTTCGGCCTCTTTAATTCCGCGTTAAATAAACCTTGACGTCGGAATAACAAGAAGGAAAAGCAGAAAAAGGAATCGGGCGGGAATGAATTAAGGCTAAACCTGCTTTTATAAATAGAAATAAATTCATTTAAACTATTAGCCAAGTAGCTTAAAACAACGCATACGATATACGATATTTGTAAAGGAATGAAATTCTAGCTAAACTTTTATCTACTAATAATAATAATAGAGTCCACAGGATGGCGTGATCAAATCTTTGCGGGGGATAAGTGCCAAAGCACCGAAAGTGAAGGTTTTTTTTCGCTGATTTTTGTTGGTACCAGAGGACACCTTTACATAAAGTGACATCTGGTAAGCTATTAATATATAAAAAATAAACATAAAAGCTACGTGACAGTAGAACTTTGAGGAACACTACAACGAATTATTGACATCTCAGACTCGTATGAACAAGGCATTATCCTGAAGCGTGCGAGATAAAAATTTGATAGCTCCAAAGCAATTCCTCTACCATATTTAGTGTTCAATCGCTGATCCCCTTCCATATAACAAATGAGTCCATTTTGATGTGTATACTAGAATACTTGGTTACATATTGCAGACTCGTATAAAATATTTTAAACATATTCGACATCAAGGTCAGCCATTACCTGCATATCTCTTGGTCTAGTAATATTTATTTCAATTACATAAGAAGAAGAGTGTCGTTAATCCGAGTTCTTCATCGATGTTTAAAACCGCGGATTTTTACAATCAACCTCTTCCCGCGGCCATCGATTTGACGCACCGGCAGCAGCATGCGATATTATGATCTGTCACGTGATTTCAATCGACGAGTTATGAGCACTAAAGGCGATGCTTTCATACGGAGTGTATTTTACGCCTACACCTACTACGTTACGTAAGATAGGTCTAGTACGTACGTGTTGAGAAAGCCTCTTCGATAATTCTTGCAGATGCAAAATAAACGTCAAAGTGCGCGATCAAATGAGACGAAAGACTGAACTGAGCAAATACTGTCACGATAAGGTCTCAAAGATTTTTACTTCATTTTGAAATGTGGATACCAGAAATTGATAACTTCAAATTGAAAAATTCGAACCAGCCGAAATTCAACGAAGGTGTTTGGTAATTTATTGTAATTTTCGATAGGCCGCTTATATTTAAAGTTGTAGATTGTACGTAAAGTTTCAAGGAAAAATAAGGATCCACGTGTGGTAGCTATCTTTCTTGCACGATTGGGAGAATGTATCTTTTAATTTTATGAATATTGTACTGTGAAGAATTGTAGCCTGTATCATCAGGTTAACGTAATAAAGATTATTTATGCAAACTTTTTAATAATTTCATTTCTCGATTTTGTATACGTCCGAAGTTCTTTTGCAATGATAATCTGAATGTGGTGGTAATGCTTCGATATCTTCCTTTACTAGAATAAATTATGCCTATCAATTTATTCTAGTAAAGAAAATTTCATAAGAGGATTTCATAAGAAGAAAGCATAATGAAACTACGACAATACAGCAGTCTCTTAGCGGAACCTTGATTACGAAGTCTCTAATTAAAACATTATTCAAACTAAACGTTTTGTATACTGAAATGAGATTTTACGCCACGTAGATGTTATGGTAGATTCATTATAAACGTAAAACAGAAAAAAGAAAGGCGATTTCTTTAGTAAAGAAACAGATTAATTCTCCTTTATTTTAAAGGGGTTGTCGTTTTTCAAAGTTACCGTAAAGCTCAAAAAAATATCCCTAGCGTCGCAAAGAGTAAGGTGGTCGAAAAAAGCTCCTCATAAGAGAAGGAAGATAAAATAAATCTTAATGCAATGCGGATTTAAGGAAGATACACACAACTTCTGCGGGGTCATGGCAAGACGGAGGAGGAAAAAAAAGATCACCAGATCGATGACCGACGTTCTTATCCAGCAACATGGCAATTTATTCGCTTGCCTTATTGCTGTCGGCTAGTTGTGCGCGAAAGAAACGATCGTGTAAGAGAGCTACCAGATTCCGGTTGGTCTTTTTGCCGCGGTGAAGGAGGCGGCGGTTAATAGAGGGACTACTCGGACGACGCGCCGCGCCGGCTGTAGAAGCAGGAGAGAGAGAATTATCCTGAAAGCCGCTGCCGGTCTGCTTATAATGCATGCAAAATATAAATTTATGATGATTTCATACATGAGGAGGAATTGTAGTCCTGCCCCTGTTGGTCGGGCGCATTACCATTTCAAAGTAATCCACGCCTACAAAATTTAAAGCGATGATATGGTTCGTAAGTATGTGTTTTGTGTATGTGTATGTATGTAGCCGGCTACCTACTAGCCGCTGTTAACTGCACATAACTTACGGCTCTTCCTCTTCTGCATAGGGCGAGGTGCAGGGTCGTAACTAGTAACAATCCCGTAATATTTTAATTTTTTTATGTTATCTTTTGCTTGTTTAAAGAGACATTGAATAAGGTTTTGGGAATCCACTTTATTCTATATAACAATTGAATTGCTTGCTTTTGAAAGCGTTTAACTTATATTTCGACAATTCATTGTCGAAAAAATTCATAGTGAGTCTGTGTGGAGTCAATTTAACACCCCTAAAGTTTAGGGGTGTACCCAGGGTATTTAGTGCAAACAGATAGATTTTGTGTTTATTATATTGTTAATATCAAGGACCCCCTTCTTGGCCTCTCTCTGGTACCGGCCCTGCGTGATCCGATACTCCGATATCCGTTTGTTGTTGTCGTCGGTTAGCTGGGTGAAAGAAAGTCTTCTATTTCTTGTCGCCTCCTTTCGTCGAACGTTTAACAAAATTAACTCTTATAAATGGTACGGTATAAACTACCATGAAACGTTTTCCTAATGGTTGTCAAAAACGAAGAAAAGCTGAACTATGCAATTTCGCCCCATGTCATTTTTTTTGTCCTTGTCTTCTGGATCGTACGTTGGGGAAATATCAACTTTAATAAGAAACATTTAGGTTAAATTAATGAGCAATTTAGCGAGTTCTATTGTGTATAGCCAATATAATATCTTAGTTTTTCACTGCATACAGCCCGTATATTATTAAATTCTAAATATCTCTGATTACTATTTTTTTATCATTTTTAATAACGATGACGTTCTATGTAGTTTTCAGTTACTTACAACGCTCTCTCAAATGCCATAATTTTTATTTACATTACATTCAACGAGAAAATTGTCAACATGCTTCGTAAAGATTTCCATACAGACTTGGTTATATGAAAATGGCAAGCTTATTTTGATCGACTCGAGATTTCCACTTGACGGTATTAGGCGAGAAATGCGGTAAACGCATCGTATACACGAGGCGTCAACGGCACTCAGGAGGGCGGTACCCATGTGTGTTTATTCCCGAAACTTATTAGCCGCGATTAACTGAATGCGTCTTCAAGACCGTCGTATAAATCATGCAACAGTTTATGACATATTTCAACGTAAACGTATGTACGTATCGTAGCGACGGTTTAGTTCTGTAGTATGTATTCGTCGCTTATTCATCAAAAATCCCTTTTTAATGTTAAAGCGGCCCACCGTTCGAATTGACGGTTTCACATTTTAATGGAATTCAAATCTCCACGAATGACATGTGCTGGTGTTCTTGAATACGGCCGAAATGTTAAATTTTGCCTTTTATGTCAATTTATTACCTCTTTTAAATTAGGTATACATGAATAAAGCTGTATATACAGGCGACTTTGGTATTATTTGACGTTCATCATTTATTAACCATTGCGAACTTTAAAAGTATTGTCAAATTAAGAATTATAGGATGTGCTAGTCGATATACACATGCTGTGGAAATAGGATGTATCGCTCCAAAACGTCTTTTGCATCACGGTCACACTTTAAACACACAAAATTTTGAAGGAAGCATTAGGAGACAATATCTTGGATCAAGCGCAAACTTATGACTGGTGGGACAAGTAACAATCACTACAATAAAGGAGTCAACCTTAATCACGACTAAAAGAAGCACGTCAAGTTCAATCGTGAAAATCAAGTTGAAGCGGCAATGATTTGACAAACAAAAGTTCTAGCTACTTATCAGATGGCGGAGATGAATGAAATCCTACCGTTTTTCAGTTTTATTTATTGCAAAGTAAATTAACCCGTTGTTAGTTTCGAAGTGTGCCATCCATCTTTCCTTTCTACTTGCTTTAACAAGTTACAGTGCATATTTCGAGAGAGCGGTCGGATAAGCCTGTCTATTCCGTCACCATATTCTTCCTTAGGTGGGTTTTGGGCGCCACGATGTGCTTACCTGTATAATAAATATATGTATGCATGTACTCTCGGATACACTTTCTACGTTACTAACATTTTGATTCAACTTGATGCGTCCGTACGTCCGTCGTTTGTAACATACATATGCATAAACTTGTTCGCCGTTTCACTTTTATATGTAAATAACCTCAAATGTCTGTATACCATTGAATACGTAATTTCTGCGGTACACGCGCTCGTCCATCGCCAGCGTATAGTGAGATCTTCCAGCTCCGAGGCGTACGTCTAGGTGGTGGTAGAGTGTATAGGCGATGGCGCGATTCCAACGATATTTAATCTCCTGAATAAATTTGATTACATTACGAAAATTTGAATTCTAATATACGTTAAAAATTATGCATCCGAACTTGATATACATGTACGTTATACATGTATGTACTCATATCTATGTATGCTGTAACATTCCGAGACTTACCGTTCCTTCTGCGTCGAAGTGGTGCATCAAGTGGGAATTTGCATATATCGTACCTGCTAGGAATGATTTAAATCGATTTTTGTACCCATCAGTGTTCTGAACCTTTGAACTTCATAAACTTTGATTCTAGAGGAATATCTTCCAGTGGTTAATGACGTAATACAACTGTTATCCAACCATTATCTGATATACCGGTAATCTTCTTAACTTTCAAATGGGGAAATACACTGCAATGCTAAAACTAATAAAATAATCTTAATTATAAATACCATAAATACCATGTCTATAAGCTTTTCTTTCGATAAATTAATTTTTTATTATTGAAAGTTAATGGAGCTTCTTCAGGAAAGTGAAGGCAACAGTTGACACGGTAACTCAACGTGAAAATCACGCCAGAGGCAAAACTAACTGAGCGGAAGCAGTTGATCACGGTAACTTAGCATGTGAACCATGGCAGAGGCGAAAACCAACTGCGCAGTTGGTTTTCGCCTCTGGTATGTTCTACAAGCAAGTATATTATATCTTATGATGTGTCGATTTCCGAATATCAACAGAATAAGTTTTACATGGATGTTAATGGAATTAAGTTCCTTTTTCGCTAAAAATATCACGTTACACATGGCAGCTCCGAGATTTATTGTTTACAGTGGCATACAACTCGGTCGAAACCGCAAACTTTTACAGCGCGAAATCATAATACATTTTCCGCACGTCCAGCTTTGATATTTTAATAATTCCGCAGCCTGTTGGCGGCCTCTTCTCTCATGTTTCCTTCCCCACCTGACCGCGTCAGTCCACGGAAAAGATATATCAAAAATAATTTACGACGACGGTCCCCTGTAAAGGTAGAGAGGTATGTACTTTTCGATATGCCAGTAAAAGCTGTGTGTTATATAAATAAAGGTAGAGAGATGTAACCGGGACATAAATCAGGGACGTTCGGACTGCTCTCGATGGACAGTACCGTCCCAAAGCGACGCGGAACCCGGTCGTAGATCAAGCCAGTACCTGGCTCGGACTCCCGGCCCTATCCTAACTACTACAACGCGGCCTGCCGTCTCGTAAAATCTCACGTCCCGAACGAGCGACGGGCTATTCCTGTTCCAGACTCCCGCTGTCTTCCCCGGCCGCTTTTAACTTATAGGCAAAGTTGTTCGCGCCGCGCCAGACATTTCCAGCGGACGCTAATGAAAATTAATGCACCGTGAGATATGTTTAATTCATATGGAAAATATCGACAATTTGTTGAAAATTGAACTTGAGGGGGAAAAACTTCCCGATTTCTCTCTGTCGTGTTTTATTGCTTTCGCCGTGCAGTTCCGTGCGAAAATTTATGATTTATGTCGGGACAAGGCGCCGTTTTCGCATACCGGCGCATACTATCGTACCTATGCGTGCGTACGTGGAGAAGAAAGATAGAGAGAACGTGAGGACGGGATAGAAGGCGGATGCGGTTTTTGCGATTTGTTTTATGACGTTTCGACGCTGGATTTTGATTTTGTAACGAAGGCGCGCGCGATAGAAGAGAATATTTCAACACGCGCTCGGCGTCGTAAAAACGTTGTGAAACCAGGGTTAATTCAATTTTTATTGTGCGCACGGCGTAAATCGAAAGTTTAGAAAAATGAACGGCCAGATAGGGGACGGAGGAAATAAAACGGGGCGAAAGATAAATAATGAGAACACGTATTTACCTCATATTTATCTTCATGTTTTATTGAATTATTTCGTCCATAATGGAAAGAGATTTAGATTTTACAAGATTTATCCACAAGTTAACCTCTACTCGATATTCTTAAAATTTTTTACAGGAAGGCTGCAAGCCAGGATCGCAAAAAGTCACCATTATTTATTTTAAAACATAGCTTGGTGACATTACAGTTTTTTTTTTTTATTATTTAAAAGACAACATAAATATTTCACCAATAAATAAATATCGCCTTCATTTCCCTTACAAGTAAACAAAATAATAGAACAAAATACAAATCTTGCCACTTGAGGAAAATTTGAAGAGGGAGCTCAGACAAACAACTTAATAGTATATATTAGCTTAACCCCAAAATCTGCAAATGAAAAATATAAAAATATAAGTGTGGCTAGTAGATTATGAGTGTAAATACCCGCTTGTGCTAAACTCCAAAGTGATAAGTCGAAAATTATTTACCTTTTACAAGAGTCGTTTTATCTATTCGGGGCCAAGGACGAAATATTCCGCAGTTACAAAAAGTATCTTTTTTTCGGGACAACAAAGACGCAAGGATTCGATAGAAGGCATTTTAATATCACCAGTTTCTCCTTCCCGTACGTTAGAAGCGGACGGTCTTCAAAGAAAAGTTGGACGGTCAGGATCAAACTTTTTGACATTCCGATATAGAACTAATCACGTACCTGAATCCAATATCAAACATATGGATACGTACGTATGTATGTGTATGTACAAGTTATTCGTCTTTCTCCAATGCCCAATTTTCATCTTTTAGAATTCGCGTACTTTACTTCACGTCGATTCGTTCCCTCGCATCTTCAGGCGTATAGCTTTACGTCCAGCCGAGGGAATATCATCGTTTTGCAGCAACTTCTTCGCTCGAGTAATTAATTTCGAGAATAAACGATAATTTTCCGTTTTGTTTAAACAGTTTTAGTGCAAGGGAACGAAGAGGTGCCGGCGCAGAAGGGTTAGTAATGGGGTGATGGGATGGAAGGACGCCATTCGGGCTCGTTCACGGGCGGCAACGATCTAATTTCGGGGATCTTAATTTCAACATTAATTATTTCAAAGTGCGTGTAATTTAGAAATGTCAAGTTAGAATTTAATTTGTGGCGTCGACTTCGTAAAAGATGGGAAACTTGTATCGCCTTCGTTTCGCGCGACGGCGGCGTCGTCATTATGCGGCGCTTCGCTTTGTACTTACGTGCTATATTTTCGATAATTCGATCGCGCGCGGTAATTTCCATTAGCGCCGATCTAACAAGCTCCATCTATAATGATATTATTCGCTTTTACCTTTGAATTAAAATATTGAACGTTATTAATATTCAAGTGTATCGTAATATTCTTTCTCTCAACATGGATTCGTGAGTGTAAAGTGAGAAGTCTTAAAAGTAAAATTTAGCTAATGTAAGAATTTCATTGTCTATATAAGTATTTTGTTTCATTTTTTAATTAATAGGTTGACACTTATGAGAAACAGAAAAATATGCACGACTATTGCTACTACTTAACAAAAAAACAAGTTTCGTTTTAAAATTGTGAAGAAACCAAAAAAATAAAAAAATGTAGAAACAGCATTTAATTCTAAACAACTTTGCACCCTACACTTTTTATCGTAAAATGAGGAAATTCCTATGTTCGCAGCTGACCGTCAATACCCGGTATGGTTTATACTTTCCTAGGATTCCTACGATTTTATTAAACAACTTTTTTTTGTATAGACATAAATACCTGCATAAACCTTATATACACATACACATACGTATGTACGTACATTTCGTTATCCTCGAATTTTTAGATTACCTACTAGCGAGAAAAAACTGAATGAGTACGCTAAAGCTATTGATTTTCACTCGTACGGTTGCAAACTACGACACTTGCCTCTAAATTAGACTTTATTGTGTGTTTAAGCGGCAGGTGAAAGTCGTTGTAGAGGGTCCACCATTCACCACACAAATTAGCTTCATTAATAAAGGTGTTAAGCTAATTAATACGAGGTAGAGAGGCAGAGAGAGACGAACTATATGGGAAAAAGTTAGTTATGAATACGCTCCGGTCTAGTTTTAATTAAGTGTTCGTACACAATGGGGTGTCGGATGCATAATGGAAGTAGATTTTCTTTGGAAACAATGCTTGCGTTATTTGCTTGCATCGTTTTTCTTATTTATTTAACGATAGACGACAAAGAATTTTGTTGGAGACTTTGGTGTGTACTTTTGGGAGATGGTTTTTTCATTTCATTGACTCGTCGAGAATATTTCGCCAGAAAATGTTTAAAGGCTGCATTATCTACAAGGACTTTGCGAATGTCACCGTAAAATTTCCCATCTGAGGCGATGAATATCGGCTCTTAAGTAGCCCGCAAATCGAGATTTCTTATGGTAACTAAACAAATTGTGAGTCTGTGATGCTGACAACATCGAAACATTAATCCAGGTATTCATGAGGTTGGAGGGGACGCTAGTTAGGCGACATAGTAATTATAAAAGAAAACTGTAGAAAGAAAATTAGCATATTTGTAAAAATTAAAAAAGGGTAATTAAATAAATAAAGATAACGGACGATAAAAGGAAATTTAACATAAAAATCTTAGCGAAATAAGAAAGTTGATAACCATTTCCCGTTCAACCTGGAGTGTTGCATAGACAAAGATATCTTAAATTAATAGATCCAATGGTGACTATCCATTACAAAATTTAGAAATTTTTATTTCTAAAATTATTTTTATTTAGAAAGTTCCTTTCTAAATAAAACTTCTAACTAATGAGTTTTGTGAAATACTCCGCATAATATATATATACATACATGTAATCTTTTTCTGAAATGCAGAACAAAAAAGGACAACAGAAACACTAATTAACAGCTGTGAATAAACCTTTTTTTTATTTTAATAGATTTCACCTGAATTCTAATCAAACGATTGACTGTTAAATATCACACAATATTCAAATATTAAACGGATACGATATTCCCATCACCCGATGTAACTCGACCGTTCTAAAAATTGTAGCGTTACGGGAGCGTCGGAAAAATTTTTACCGCCATTGATCTTTAACAAACACGGTTTTTCAATTACATTTCACAACGCTTCGGTTCTTTGTTTGACGTTTAATCGGGTTAAAATGCCCAGCTAGCGACCAATTAGCCGACGAATCAAGCACCAACGTGATTTTTTCCCCTACAAACTGGGAGCGCAAATACACACGCAAGTCGTCTGACTTTTTTCCGAAATAGTTTTTTCTGCAGCACCGCAGTTCGAAAACTGCGATTTATTTTTAGAAATAAAAGAAATAATTGTATTGATTTGTGCTTAATTATGTATAAGATCGTAATAATTGTTATTAAAGGTGTCTTTTCTTTTTTATAATTTCCCAATTGTCTCGGCTAGTCCTCATCAATTTTCTTGTGATAAATTTTTCTTATCTGAATTTAAAATTTGTGAGATGCTTACCTATAATATTTTATTGCCAGCTTTAAAGGAAAAAAATCATTGGTGCATTGATCTATCATGGAAAAGTATAGATCGGCCAACATATATTTACATAGGAACTTATAAATTCTCTTTTGGTCAATAAAATTAATATCTATTTTAAAACTTGGCAAAATTGAATCAAAACTGACGTATAACAAGAGCTTTTACCTGTCAAAAAGAAAGTATTACCTGCCGTTAAGTAAATGAGTATAGAAGAAAAATTTGCAAAACGCGTTTCCTTCCTTGAGCAAAATGGACGCATTGTGATGGAGCTTTTGTGCGAAAGCTTGTCGACGAGACGGGTGGAGTAAAAGGAGAGCCCCGATGGTGTTGGTGGTGGTGTTAGAATAAAAAGTTTTATCAATAGGCTTTATCTACGTGCCGCGCACGGTTAAAGTTGTTCAATACTCTGTTTACGCCCTTGAGAAACTTTGTTGAAATATCTCTCTCTTCTGTGCGCCGTGCGTGTGTCGGCAGCGAGGGAGAAAAGTGAGTGCGGAAAGTGAAAACCACCACATCATGCGTATTTATCGACTAACGGTTGCCCACGAATTAAGTATATCTAAAGTTTTACAATTAGAAAGGCATCGGCTTTAGAAAAACTGGTTTCTGCCTCGCACCAGAGTCGTCGCTACGTAGTAATTGTAAATAAAATAATGTATGTAGGCATGTAACTGTACGTATTCTATCGAATCAGTTAGTAAACGTACAAAATGCTGATTTCCTAAAATTTCTTTAACGATCAGATCCACTAAATCGGTTTTCCTTGTTTAATTGGAGACAGTTAAACCCGAAGTTATTAATCTTGTGTGGTGCGAAGTTCGTCGATACTTTACTATTGTTTGTCGCACTACACCACACTCTTTGCTATCATCATTTATTTAACTAAATTTAAGTTTGACGTCCTAATTGCTAATTACCGTATAATCAATAATGATAGCAAGGACTGTATAATAAATTAAACTTGTGTGGTGCGGTGGGTGCCGATACTTATGCCTTGTCTAAGATCGCAACGAAAGAGTTTCCAATTAAAATATATCCTTCTCTGGGAAACATTTCTCTAGGAAAAACTACTATTGCACGCCATTTGAAATTAACAGCAATCCATAACCTAAGTGTACGCGTCCCATTCGCCTGCCTACATATACGAACGCAACGGTAGCGCTCACGTTCACGCAGGTAAAATAATAAATAAGGGCAATTAAACAGCGCTAATGGTCTCGCAAATGAATCCGGCCGCAAGAGGGAGGTGTGGCCGGGTGTCCGTTAGCTTGCCGGTACGTTTGTTCGACCGTCCGTCCATCCGTGTTGGTCGGTAGGAGGCCCGGGAAGCTGTAAATCTGCCGATTTCCGACACGCACGGTATCGTCAAACAATTACGGCGCCGACACCAACCAGCGACCACACACACACGCACCTGCTCGGGCAGGAACACAGCTATCGGACCGGAGTAATTCATGCTCCCCGTTCTGACGGTGGGTGAACTGCCTTCAACTTCGCCCGTAACCGATTTGCGGTGAATAGCGAAGGCCCGCCCAACCTTAGACCTTATCGATATCGTATGAGTGTAGGAAATCGCCAAATCATCCATATAATGCGTTAGATCAAACAGAAACATGCAGGATTGCAACTAGTAGATATGCATAAATTACATCTAACAAGTTTAAAGAGCTATCATTAAAAATCTTGATAACATTAGTTTCTTTATTGTTTATTATGTTTGTTAGGATAGGGGTTCCCTAAGTGTACTCCGATTCAGTTCCTAATTAACAATCCATGAGGGAAGAAAAGTAAACAGTTTTGTGACGCCCGCTGCCACAGAAGCCTTTACTTCTGTATCGCTTTGTGTTTTCGTAAAGTCGTATGAATAATCCGTTTGTGAGAAGTATATCATCTCTTCTTCAAATCAAACAATTGACTGGATGAGTAGTATTCTTGATAACAATCGCACATGACAACCGAGACCATTCTAATTGGCTAATTTAATCCAACTCTATTTGACCACACTGTAAATTCAATGAATTCCCAAAGGATCTCAGAAGTTCAAGGCAAAAAAACAACTTTTCCTCCTAACCATTTTCTTTCTTCCGCACCATTACGGACTTCCATTAAGCTTTTTTCCTTCTTTTGGTGTGTGTGTACGGGTTTCATGCAATAGCCGCCTCTTTTTACCAATTCGAATGCAAAGCGCATGAAAATATAATTGGAATTAAGCGTTTGAGCCGCTGCAAAGATGATGTTTGCCGTTATCCGGCCTCCCAGGCAGATAAACTAACGACGCGAGAGTTTAGAAAACGAACAAAGTGCTCGGAGGAGAAAAGAAAACCGCAACCGTGAAGGGAGCCCGTTTTCAGGATGGTTATTGTGTAATAAATGAATTCCGCATACATCCGGAGCTAGATAAGGCATATAGCGATGGATATACGAAGAAAGAGAGGGAAAATCTTGCGCGGACGTGTAAAGCCGTAAGTAAGCAGAGGTCGTCCAGACGAAATAACCGACCGACATTACGGTTACAATAAAACTTGCGGCCGCGCACTTTAAAGTCCTCCTCTTAAAGACCATCACAGTAATGGCTGGAGACGCGCAAGGGGAAAAAACAAGGGGATGGCGAGAAAAGGGAGAAAGAGAACTAACGGCCAATAATTAGCGGACATGTAACTCCAACTAGTTTCGTTTAGAAATTATCCCACGGCATCCAATGCATTGCAAAAGATATAACAGGGTGTAGTGCTTGAAAGAGTAGAAAATGCATGAACGTATGGTTTATCTTGCAACCTGAGAATGTTTTTAGTTATTTCAAGAGGTAGGTTAGATATTTTGGCAATTACAATAAGTTTGTGGTTAGTAGTATTTCAATATTATGATAGGTCTTCTTACTGCTGATGAATTGATAATATTGATATTTACATTTATACATACAATAAAGATTGTATGTATAAATGTAATTGATATTTACATTTATACATACTACATAAAGTAAATTTAGCTAGTAATACTCTCAATAATATCCTTTTAGATCGGACACAAAATATCTACTCACACTCGTAGTTATTACTCATATCTTTGCATTTTAGTATTTTCAATAATTCACTTTGACTTGGTTCAAATTCACTATATCATCGTTGCTTGTTTAAGTGTAATACAAGAACAAGTGAATAGTCGTGAATTATCTTTCATATTTGTAGTAGACATATAAACACTATAAAAGATTTTACTTCCTACAAAAAAAATCTGTAACAATAAAGCTTTATAATAACATAATATTGCAATGCAGAGCACATAGAAATTTATTTAGCAAGGAAGTCTATCCAATGCCAAGTTTCCAATACTTTACGTTAGTCGAACGGGTGCGAATATCGTTCACATTCTTTACTTATTTATCGATCGGGACCATTATTATTACGTCGCTCGTATATCTTTCCTAACTGTATACATCGAAAAGTGGCCGAAAATCGTAAATCCTCCCGCCGGGGTCGCCGGCGGTAATCAAAAGGTAGTACGCACAATCGACGAACGAACGATAACTTACCTTAATTTCAATAAAAATGAATCGGAACGCACAAATTTTCGCACGCCTTCTCGCTCGCGTTATCGGTAGTTAATACTCCGCACGAACACGCCGATTCGATCGTCTGTTTCCTCGTTTGCTCGGAGTTTAGCGGCACCATCACAACCAATACCGCCGCCACGGCCGCCTCCGCCACACCATAATTATCTCACTGCGGAGTTTTCCGGACGATGGCCTGGATCTTGATAATTTTCGAATCGCTGTTCGCCTTCTCACCCCAATGTATCACACATACAGGACCACTTACAACCGCTCACATACGTAGCCGCGGTTTGCTAATATATCTATGGTTCGTCCTTAAATGTTCTTATCTTACAGTTAGTCATGTTTTACATGATATTTACTTATTTATTTATTTAATTTCGATATATTACAGAATTTATGTCCACTTCTTCGACGGTGGTAAGAAAGTGGTAAGGTGGTGTACTAGAAAGTGAAAGTACGCAAGCGAAACTAAAGCTTCGTGGCCGGCAGTCGTATGATTTTATTTTAGGATGGACCGGACACGTTTTTCCGCGGGATGGCGCATGTGAGGGACTAAAGGAAAACTAAACAATCCCGTTCTCTTTGTCAGTTTAATTAACAAAGTTAAAAATTTATAGTCGCGCTCAGACCATCATCAGATAACGATGAATTAGTAAAGTTAACTGGATACGGTTATTCACATTGTAAACCTATGTACACATGTGGATATTATACAACTTACATCTTACACACATGTACGGTTCTATAAAATTTATAAACTGGAGAAATCAAGTGAGCGCCTGTAATATTTGAAATAAAAATGTATATTCCTGTACATGTAAGTGATTTGGTTTTTCTTTTTTAATTTTTTTAATTTAATTTGAAGTGTTATAAATAACAATAAAAGATACAAAAATAAACCATACAGGAGTGTACAAACATATTTGTCAGAGATCACATTAATTTTAATTAAAAAAAATTATTATAGTGGAACATTGCTTTAAAGCACGTTCCGTCATTTCCAAATTAGATGCCAATGGAAGCTGCATGGTTTATGCAACCGAAATTTACCCGTAATGTTTTTCGAGCTTTCCGTTACTAACTTTTATTTATAAATGTATCGCAATTATTGGTATTACTTAGCGATGAAGTTGGCGAATTGGCTCTTTCCTTCGTAACGAATGAGATCGATTCGCGATAATATAATCCTATTAAATCCGAAGAAAAATAAGACGAGTTAAAAACTGGAAAGAACTGTCCATTTGATTTGGTATCTCAGTCGATACGCAGAAATTATTTTTAAGGCCGGTTCAGTTAATGGAAACGATGGAAACTCTCAAAACAATAGCCGGAACACAGTTTCTCCACTCCGTAACACTTCGCGAACGTATCTCGGTAGTGACAAACAAACAAACAAATATAGAAACGGCCACCCCGACCGACCGGCGGGGAATGCAGGGGCGTATCGAATCTGTATACTAACTGTTAATGCCGCCGCCGCGTCGATCCAGTTGTTGCGAAACCGCGCTAATCCGAAAGGGAGCTACAGAACTAAATGAAGTTTAATGTAATCCGGTTTAAGTTTGAACGACGCAACAACAACAACAGGTGCTGATATACAAAATAATTCTGTCACGGACGAATGGTTTTGCCTTATGTTCCTTCGGCTGCCGAGATGGTGTTGTGTATGCGACGCGCGTACAGTACTTTGCCGTTTTCCGACGCCGTCGTCGACTTCCGCCGGCATTATATCCGAATTTGCGGCCTTGATTTATGCCCGCTTAGCGCTTACTCACGAATAGCTAAACGAAGGATTAAAGAAGGAGGTAAAGCGTCGGAGCGAGTAGGACGAGGTCGCGGATATTATTTGCGAATTTACAAACGTTATTTATGTAAGTCGGAGTGGTAGATCTCCCAGAAGGATTACCGAATAAGAACAGTGAAAAGGAGAAATGATTACACCTGAGTAAATTGCCTTATTATGAAAGGAAAAGCCTGGTTTAAAAGGAAAATATTACTAGACAAATTAGGTGAAAATATAGTTCCATCTATTATCAATCAGCAAACAGTCTATAACTTAATATTTCCCGTCATACATACATATACGTTACAAAACGTATGCATGCATAGATGTCGCTCCACTCTCGGCAATTTCGTGTGAGGTATGCCCAACGAGATTCATGTCGAATCCTGTTTATTGTCATAGTTACTGGGCGTACGTTAGTTTGATGGGGCACCATTACGAATCCAATATTAATCTAATAAGATTAGAGCGAGGCAAACTAGCGCATCGCCCAAGAGACGACAACGACGAAGCAGCGGTCGGCTTTTCTACGGCGGCAGCGTGACAGGTGACCCGATATAACATACACAGAAATCCCATGTACGTACAGACATGAATCGGCAATCCGAAATCGCCTCCGTTATGTGTGAATACGCGCTCCCGAGTCCTGTCGAGAATTCCATGCATATTCTACAATCTCATTTGGGCGCATAATCTGGCTATACGCGCGCGCCCTATGTTGTTTACGTTACGACTCTCTCGTCGACATATCGCGCTATATGTTGTCCCCCGCCGCTCTTATTGCATTCGACAATGTGATCATTGTATGTGTTCAACGTATTTACCGCTATATACATACCTATATTTCTAGGTGCGTGTATAAGCATATAAATATGTTCACATAACTAGAGTATACATTTTACATTTTTTAACGTTTACTTAAAAATGAAGCTATTATAAAATTCGCAATTTTTTTTTACAAAAAATATACCTAATCTTTTAACATGCAATAGCAGCATCTACTTTTCCACACATATGTATAAATTTTTTTTATGAAATTCGTATTCACTACGTAATTTCTCCTTATGCACTTAAAAGAAAATTGAAAGTTACTGAACATCAATTAAAAAAATTTTAAGTCCGTCATGTCACGAGCCCTGTTTTAATTAAATTTCTGCTTGTAAACAATATTCGACATTGGCGCACAACGAAACGGCGATCTACCAATATCCTTTTCCGTTTCTTTTTTTTGCCAAGCTTTACACAACACAACAACGTCAACGTCGCTGTCGTTCACCTCGATCCCGCAGTAGCTTGACTTACGTACGTTGTATACCTTCGGAAAATTGATTTGTTTTGCCCGCGTTCGGGAAAAAGAAATGAAATTACTCTCCGCGGTCGAATCAAATTACAAATTGCTTCTTGATTAACTTCTGGGTCGCGAGACCGCAATACACATTTTCGATTTCCTTCTTTCAATTGGCCACGTCATGCTATTGGGGCGTTCGTCGGCCGCTTTCGTAGTGGCAAAGGGAGACAGAAGAAGAGAAAAAGTTGGCCTTGTGACCGCGGCATTACGGCGAATTGAAAATCCCTAACGATGATGCGACATACATAAAATATGTCACGATTTCTATTGAGATATTTTCCATTCCTATGTTTTGTCTTCCTCGTTTTTTTTTTTTTTTCTGTTTCTTACACGCGGGAAATGTACTATATTGAAAAAATGGTTCCTTCAAAAGTTATGCTATGGAAATTTTTGTATACGTTGTATATTATATACAAAATATTTCCCAAAATACATATCGAATACATGTCAAAATACATACATTGCCCTAAAGGAAAGCATATTTATTCTCCGATAACACACGTTAGTTGAACGGTAGCTCTACATCTTCACTGCTTCGCGCATATCTTGAATTCAGTTAACTCGCAGATAATTTCAGTAATTTAACGCTGAAATGGTATCAGGCGAGCAGCAACGTACAGGCGTCGTCTCGCGACGCCCACGCCGACGTCTCCCGTTGTGCAGCGTTGCGTGAAGGCCGCGATTTTATTAGCTGCGGTTTGTTATTAGGTTAACCGGATAGACCGCAACACCTTTAGCTTGACGCGGCATGTACCTCCCGTTCGCTCTTTCCCTTCTAGCTGTGGCGTAGAGCTGCTTGCTGAAATCAAAAACTGATTTCGCCGCATTAATTCGGCAATAGTTTCAGATCTAATAAAGAATTGTCCGGCGGTGTCGACAAGAACAGTAATCTGCGATTTTATCATTGTTATTAGCTTTTGCACGCACCCCGTAAGTTTTTAATAAATTATTGAGTAATGTACTTACGTTAACGGAACGCCCATGTTGAACGTTATCTTTAATTTGTATTTATTTATTTTTACATATACATATAACAAGTTGATTTCACTTATATATTTTACCGAATATATCTGTATTATTATTTCATTCACTCCTGTATATTTTCTCAATATTTCCTTTTATAGTAAGGATAAACGCATGACCCAGATAAATTATTTCTTTTCTGCATGTTTTTCCATTCGAATCGTTGGTGCGAAATGATCAGTGTGGGAAAGGCGCGAAACACAAATTAAAAAAAAATATCTGTTTAGGATGCTTATACACTCTTCCATAAATTTATATACAATACTGTCATCATCCGCATTACCGTTTTCCGGCGTTGAAGAATCTCGATTTGTCCTTTGGGAAGCTACAGCTATATAGATACATAGAGTTTCGTTCGTAGAGAGACGTTGCTATAATCTATTAACGCGACTAGGTGAGTGACGTGAAAGCAAAGTTTCAACTTTGATAATTCAGTTTCGCGTGCTGCGGTGGTAGTGGCGCTGGCAGCAATCCGGGCGAATGAACGCGGCGGCCCTCGAGGTCCCGGCAGCATGTAACGAAGTGAAAAAGTTACGCCGTCAAGCAAGTGCTTGCTGTTGCTACCGTTGTTGGTTCTGCCGCTACACAGCGACGCGACCAGGTAAAAAGAACGGAACAAAAAATTAAGCGTCGATGGTATACGAGAGGTTAAAAGTCAAAGTGACACAAACAAAGTACAAACGGCTGCGCAACCTTTGCTTGCTGTTCATGAAGACTTCTTTGTGTACATCCGATATTTGTATTTTTATAAACGCCTTTTATGCGTCCTTTCCGTGCATTTTTTTCTATTGTACGCTGTTCGCTGCTATCGTTTGTTATAAACTACGAATAACGCGACATTGCCGGCGGTGTGTTGACATCTCTTGTAGTCGGCGGATGTGAAAAACTCCGCGATTGACACTGGTAAAGCGGACAAAGAACAAAGGCCATTTTCCACGCTTAATTAAAAATTCGCGAAAACACACGTATGTACAGGGTAGTATGTTTGGAAAACAACATTATTGCAGTAGTAAATTTTAAAAGCAGCTAAAGCATGACTTCGCGTATATTAAGCCCATCGCAGAAGTCATCGTTTTATAGGTCTATTATGCTTTTCATCGAAAGAGACCTTGCCAGAAATAAGATTGAATCTATCCAGAACAAAGGAAGCTGAAATATGATTAGGTATACCTATTTCATTTACTACATTATTATTAAGCTATCTAAGTGGCACGATGAAAATCATACAAGAAAAATAATTGGGAAAGATATAAAAAAAAATACATAGGTATAAAACCTTTCTCATTATTTTATGGTCCTCTATTACGTAGTTTCTTCAATGTCGCTCAGTATATATCCATATCTTTTAACTAACTTTATTAGATTATGTTATATTTTTTGATAGAAAGCTGATTTTGCAAAATGTATGTTTTTCTTGTCCACTATTTCATTCTAACGCTTACTTTTTGCACACAATCTAATATACATAGTTTTGGCGTACACACACGTAGATATATCACGAAGAGTGCGTGGAAAATTCATCAATTCAAACTGTCAGCTTCGGTATTTTCTAAAAGCTGTGGAATTCTTTTTTCCGCAACGCGCTCAGATTAAAGACGCGTAGACTTCTCGGTCGTTTTTTTGCGGTGATAAATTCGCCGACGCGGCCTACTTAATGTGAATGCGGTTGCCTCTGTTTTAAGCGGAAAAAAATTTAAACGAATTTCGAAGGAATTACAAGAGGAACTTATTTTATGTACGTATGTGTATCGTTGTCTTTCATTTCTTTAAAGTTATTGACGACAGTCGGTACTTGTAACTACCCGCTTCCGTAATGATTAAAAGAAAAAGAAGGAATCTCATTATAAGTTAAACTCCGATCCTCTGAAACGGAAATTATGTACTGGCGATTGGATTTTCTCCCGGTACAATCACGCTATATCTTGTCCGACAAATTTACTCCTACTTATCTATTTATAACAGAGCTACAGTTCTCCGGTAATCAGCAAATACTAGTTTACTTCCGCCCTTCCTCCCCAAAACTGACATCTCCCTACAATTAAGAAAAATTATTTTAAGCTGAGACGCCTTCCTTTTCCCCACAGTTTCTCCAACAATTGCTCGTCGCTTCGGCGATCGATCGTTCGTTATCCGAATTCTACGCGGGTTCTTCTCTGCTTCAACAGCTCAAAATGCTCGAACAGAGGATGGTTCGCTAATCACGTTTCGAACATTCGTAAGGAACTCGTAATGCAGTGCTTAGAAATTAATGAAACGTCGTATAAATTATTAAAGTGGCCGAAGAGCAAGGGCAATTAGTGGCGCACGATCTTCGGCTGGTTGATGTTCTTCGTTTTCTTTCTTAGACGTTCTAGAAAAGATAATTTTTCGTTTTAGGGAAGGATTCACGTATAGGTGATCGGTAGAGATGAGCAAGGTAGGGGAAAGGAGCCTGGTGTGTATTCGCCTCACGAGGGAGATTCGTGTTAGCCGAGAGTCGACAAAACATGAGTCTGGTCGTTGCAAAATTTCCCTACCTTGCTCATATCTGTGTCGCAGGTGTAAATACAAATACTGCAATAAAAACTAGCCCTAAAGTTTGATAGATGATAACTAAAGATTCCTTTTTTACAGCGATTAGATAGACTCGTGTCTATTCACCACATGCGAATGAATTCGTGTTGCCTACTGGTGACCTCGAGAGGCGACAAAGCACGAGTCTGTCTATTCTCTTCAAAAAAAAAAAAAATTCCATCCATCTTTGTCCTCTCTAATGATAACTCTTTCTGTCGAATCTATCGCTGTTTTAGAAAGTTTGGCCAGAGTTTACTCTAACAACACTTACCTTCTTTTCCCTTTCACCAAATTTGTTTATGAAAATTCTGCACAAAGTCTTACTACTAACTACTAAAGTTACTTATTTAATGTCCGTGCTCCCATTAGAGCTGTGAGAATGACTAGAGCTCGAGCACCTTAGCTCACAAACAACATTAAACCTCTCGGGTCTCTGCGAGATAATGTTAAGTGGAAGTATCATCAAGCAAGATAGACTCAACCACAAGTCGTTAAGATACTTCACATATCTACTCGTCAGGACCTTTGAACGCCAATTGAAAATTAGGGCTGTAACGTGAGGTGAGTTTTCTCCAGATTACAAAACTTAAATAATAATAGTAAAACTCTTGGTATTTCCAGTAACGTTTGTGATGCTGATGATTTAACAACACACATGCTAAAGTTATACTGCTCATATACCTTGTCTCAGCACCCTATCATCATCAGCATTGTGTCCTGGTGCTGATGACAATTATGGATGAATAAATAAGACAATAACCTCTTGGAATAACAATCATATTATTATTATTAGCCTAAATACCAGCTAGAGTTTTTTTTAATACTCATCTTTGCATTTATTAATTCAACTTCAACAAGAAATAAAATGCTAGTATGCACTGCCTGTTATATACTAGCCATTTATCCCATACACATACCATGAAGCAGATAGGTTATGTTCCATGCCTACAGGCTTCCTGTTCCACTGTACTCCCGTTTCCGAGATGTATGTACACACGTATCTAGATACACATACTGCATATAATCCCTTGAAACACTATCTCTCATTGGCGTACACATAATGTAATACATGTATAGAGGGTGTACGTATAGTCTAAACATCGTATATGTGTAAAGGTACTTAACGCGTGTGGGTACGTAACGCACATATGTAATAATAATATCTACGTATGTGTTATTCGCGGGCCGCGCGCGAATGTGTTGGTATGCAGTTCATCATGACGTCGACAAGCGGAACAAATGGAATCCAGTATCATCTCTCACGGGACGCACGCATATTTGACAAGCTCGGAATTATAAAGCCGTGACAGATGACGGATTTACGACCAGCTTTCTTTAATTCAAATCAACGGCACAAGCTAGAAACTAGCGGAAAGGAGCGAGGTACCGAACACCCCAAGAAACGGAACATGAGCTGTTGTTCCCGCTGCTAGCTTACATACTTCTCGACTACAATTTGTTTCTTGCTTTCATCCTTCTTCTTCTTCTTTCTGTTCTCCGTTTTTACGACTTATTGTTAAATTGTGCCGCTCGCCTACCCTGATGGGAACACTCCTTCTTGCAGTCTACCTTCAGCGGCAATTCCCCACGCCAATCCCATGCATATGTACGTGCATGGTACGGAGAGGTGAATAAAATATCTTCCGCGCAAATTTTCAACGAGCAACGCTTGTCTTTTTTCTGTTTTCGGTGGATAGGCGAGTTCTCCACGGACGGGAGATTTATGGGCGAATATTTTGCGAAGGTTCCTCTGACATACGCGTGAAAGTTGATCCGAGGTTCTGACATTTATTCTTATTTAAGTGTATAATTCACTGGTTTTAACTTTGATGCTTAACAAAGACGGTAACACAAACCTACTTGCTTGAAATAAAAGCTGAAGGAATTAGAACTGCTTATCAATTCTAATTGTTTCTTTATTAAAAGGTAGTTTTTATGGACATAGACACCCTCTTGGCTGCTTAAAAAAGTACAAACAATAACGTTTCCGGAAATTAAATTAATAGAATAAGTTAACCTCAAAATTTGATGTTTACGAGTCTCCCTCTAGTAACGAGCAATTAATTGCAGTTTAGCACCGACTAATCACGGTGAATTGAAAGGAGTCCAATGAGTAAGGAGAAGACTTTGTTGTATGGAGAAGTAACAATAATCCTACATTCATTGAGTTATCAACAATTAACAGCAATCAAACGGACTATTTCAACACAATAATAGTTACTACTGTCCACAATTTGTTATCTTAAATATTAGATATTTCAAGCAATACTTTGTACAAGGAAAAAATACATCGGAACATGATGAATATACTAAAAGAAGCATCTTTTGATGGAGATCGGAAAGCAAACATTTTTCTATCGGAACGTGTATCCGTTTGGAAGTTATGGTCGTTTGATGTTTTCGGACTAACGAAAAATAGACTCGAAATCGACATCGCCCTTGCTTTTGTCGATTTTCTCGGGACACATTAAATACATGTTATTCTTTTCGTGGTAGTAAGTCACGAAGTCAAATTTCTTTCTCCTTACTGTCTTATAGCAGTGAAGAGAATAAAGAGAACTGTACGGAGTATACAAATAGTTTTTATCCTTAAAAGATTGTTCGCGAGTTTTTCCCGAACTCTCTTGTATTTCATATAATCAAATAAACACGTTCCAATTCATCACGTATACTACTGCAAATAGTATTTTATTCATCTATTAGCTCATTATAGTTCCGAACTGCCGAACTAATCGAATTCGAGTCTTTCTCTGACCTCTGGAATGTTTATGGCATCCCTTTGCGAGTGAACAGAGAAGAAGATCTTGTTTAAACATAACTTAACACACAGAAGTAGAAAGAAAGACCCGAAGAATCAGGAAGGAAGGAAAGAACGATACATAACACGTAGGATTTTGGGAAGTGCGGCAACAGGAAAGGCGCCAAGTTAGCGTCTCAGAGTTTCACCTCACGTTTCGTATTATATGGGGAGAGAGAGTTCGGCTCTGCGCGTCTGCTTCAATGTGTATGTATTGCCGAGCTAGACGCTCCTTTGCAATGCCTTTCATCTTCCGCATTACAACATTACACACGAAACCAATTATGTACACCTTTGTGTATTGGCTTTATTATCTATTCGCGGCGTTGCTGGTGGGTTTCGCTCCCGCACAGGCTGCAACTTACTATCTCTCCGTCTCATTCGCGCGAGGCAAGCGTGCTCGCTTGCTTGATATAATGATATCAGTTCAGAGATCAAGCGAACACGTTCAAATGACGGGTCAGAGCCTTGACGGCGAGATATATTCCTTCCCGCCTTAATTGAGACACCCTTAAGATAGACATGGATGGATTTTCTCCGTCAACAATGGTTTATCGAACGGTGTTGTTGGATTCGCGAAGTGTGACGTACGTTTTCAGTCTTTTCAGGTCTATTTTCATAGTAAATCTCGCTTAAAAATAAGTGTATTCGTGTCAATTTTTTAACAAAGTCTCTCGTATGTTTAGCTTAATATTTTTCCAATAAACCACGTAATTACTGTGGTATCATTGGCCTTCCGTTGTGACGAGAAGAGCCACATGTTTCCTGCCAACGGACTGCATCCACCATCAGGATAAGTCACAGCTACTTCTTTTTTTTATTTTTATGTTTGTTTCGTATTTGTTTCAAGCTTATTGTTCCGGGTCGTTAAGTCTAGGGAAAAGCAATATTGAGCCAAATTTGATGACTACGAATGACGGAAGGCTGCTGTGTATAAAACTGCAGACTGCTTTTGAAATGCCAATTTCCAGATATTAAAACATGTGTTGAAATACATGAAAACTAATAATAATGGCAAGGACTGTGGCATAACACCTAAGTATCCGCTCCGCAGTTTAATTAATTACACGAATGGTTGACGATGAGGACCATTCGTGTCCTCGAAACTGCCGTCTCGGATTAATCATATCATCATATAAATTAATTAAGTTTGTGTGGTATGGAGATTGCTGAAGCTTATGTGTTGTTTAACAATGAAAAACAACCATATTATTTCATTTCTAATATAGTCAGATTGAAAATTTCTGCCGCTTATATCGTATATACAGTTAGTTACGATTTTATTTCAAGTTATAAATTAGTGTACGTAGCACTAGGTATTTTCTATATTCTTTGGTTTTATTTGGATGCTTATCCTTAATTTAGTTTAGTTGACGAGATTTAAATTTAACAATTAATCAATCATAGCGCGGAAGTACATCCCTCTGAATTTTTAACCTGTTCCCTGGCGGTTTATTAAAGTTATAATTAATTTTAAATAAATCAATGGGATTAGTGGTAAAGTTGTTGCGCGCAAATGCGCCCGACTCTACCTTATTTCGTAAATACTTAAACAGAGATAAAACGAAGACTTAAATCTTACTTTACAAGTTCGGAATTATTAATGATCTAAAACCTAAACTAAATATTATAAGCGAACTACGATACGAATGTGTTTAATCGATCGAGGAAAGTTCTGAGAGACTTGAACGAACTTTTGCGTGATATTTATAGTTTTATGTAGATTATTGTAGAGTTGGTACTACCGGAGATGAATTTCGATGAACACTTCGTAAATGTAATCATTCAATTTCGGAAAATATTATAAACTCTTCATTCACAGATTTTCTTGTTTTAGTATTTTTTGTATTGTCAAACGTTGCTGCAAAACAACTTAAGTAGGCACGTTGTGTATATTTATGCGTGTTAGATTTATGCATACGTCGAATATAAAATAATGAAGTATCTTTCGCTCTCGTGACACCTATTCGGTAGCACAGTGTATATCGGATACAGTTATTTTATTCTACATAGCGCCACTTAAAATTGTCAAGTAATAAAAGTCGAATTGTACGTCTGCTGAGGTACAATCCGATTAGTAACAACAGAGCGCACCGTCTATCCTATAAAGCATGTTGTAGGTACGATGAGAGAGAGAGAAAGAACTACTTCAATATAATATTTTACTTTCCACTTTAATTTGCCGTCTACTTTCCTTCGCCCCTCTTCGACCCATCCGCTACGTTATCGTCATCAAAGCGCGGCTCTAAAAACCTTCCACGCGCGCCATAACTTAATTGAATTTACCATCGCGAGTATCACGTCACGTTCCGACACTCTTTGAGCCAGATATAGTGATCGGATTTCTTCCCTCTTGGCGGAGACATCGGGTCGCTTTGCTTTCCTCCCGACGCGGCGTTCCCGAACGGCGAAGCGGCGGTCGCTGCAAGAAATATGAAGCGTCTAAGTAGGCACATGCGGATACGTATGCACGAGAGATGATTTATTGAGGAAGACTTCTTTGGGGGACGATACGAAGGTTTCTTTTTCTGTAATTTGACTGACAGATATTCACGAACAATTCCGGAGAATTTGTTTTCTTTAAATTAAATATATATATATATATATATATATATATATATATATATATATATATATATATATATATATATATATATTTAATCATAGATTGAAGAGCAATATGTGTACTCACCGACAAATAGAATGACATAATTTATTGCGACTCGTTAACTTTTTGAGGTGAACATGTCTATCTTTCGCTTAAAAGAAACGTTCACGTGAAACTTTACCACTCCGAGCATCCATCCGTAGTAAAGCTTAGTAATAGGACAGCCGCTTTCCACTTCTGCTCGCTATCAAATCGGCCTCTTCCGCTCCTTCAGAATCACTTGTGTGAGTCATGTCATATATTACTTTTGTATTTGGACCGGGGAAGCTCCAACGCTCTTCCTACGCGAAAGTTTTCATTTTATGAATTTCATTACGAATTGGGGTAGAATTCTTCGCGACATCCTAGATATCTGCGTTACACGACGTCGCGTTGCAGAAAAGAACAAAGAGTTGTCATTGATATACATATACAGTAATTAAAAGTAAAAAATGGATCTTTTTCATTTTGAAACAATAGCGATATCTTAATTCTGGGTATTTTTATTTTTTCACATAGATTCCTGGTATTAACATTGACTTGTTACCACTTACAAATTTTGAAGCGCCGTCTTATTCTGGTTTTGCTGAAGGAAACTCTTAGGAGAGGAAAAATGTAGACGTTATAAAAAAATTTAGTAGTAGTTCGGTAGAGCTCCTGCAAATTATCTGGATGGAATAGAGCCGTCTAGTTTTTACGATATTTGATCCGCAATAAGTACGGAAGTATAAGGATCTAGGGCAACATGTGTAGAATCGCGCGATTTTACGCTTCTATCGTTTCTCTAGCTTTCTGGAGAGGTTCTCACATAATTGCATCATTTGTCATACATCTCGCGTCTCTTCCGTGAGATATACACTAACGATATACCTTTACAATTCGAATCTTTCTATTTCTTCGATTTTCACAGACATCTTGACACATTTTTCGTACCATGATAATATCCATAATATCGCGCATGTAGCCGAGGAAGCTCGTATCTCTGCCGTTAAACCGTTATTTTATTCCAGATTCTATCGTATCCAGATCGTGATGGAAATAATCAAACGTACCACTTAAAATATTTGGATCTCGACGGAACCATCGATTGAGGTTGTTTTTTCTTTCTATTTTGCTTTCGTTGGTTATTCGTTTATAATTAATCGAGGCAAAAAGCGATTATTGATATAAAGAAAAAACGTAACTCGGAAAATATTTCAATTTGAAATATTATAGAGATTTCTGGAATTTTGCGAATTTCCAAACAAAAGAATTATGGTATTTAAACAAATTGGTAAATATGATAAGGGTTTAAATTATTTTAGATAATTCACATTTAGCAATTTATTAATTATCACGCTATAAAATTAATACTTTTTCACAGCTTTGTTGCTTCGTACGTAAATCGTAAAAATAATAAAATAATATATTTTGTCAAAGAAGGAAGCTTTAAAGAGAAAATTATCCTTATGTGACGCGAGAGGAGGAAAAAGATGAAAAGAAATGGGTCGAATTAGGATATGGAGAAAGACACCAAAGAAACTGAAAACGAGAGGACACAGCTTCGTGTAGAAGACGCTATATCGTGTTTACGGACAGATGGAAAATTTTCTAAAACATACCTTCATCTAGAACACGGCTTAGATTAGATTTAACACTAATGAGTGCTTTGCGTACGAAATCATCTGAAATTATACGAAGTCCAGATCCAACGCTCTAAAGCGGTATCATGACAAAGTCTTTAAAATCGAACTACTTTGTTTGATTGCAATACAGCTAATCGCCTATAATTGTATACATTTCTAAAGAATAATTTACTTTCCATACCGCAGCACAAAGGAAAATGTCAACGATATTATCTAGATAGCTTTTTATAGTCCTATACCTTTTCCATTACAATACATATTATACTAAAACCAACAACGATATACGCAGGCAATGTATACATCGCCTACATATACATACATATGTACATCTACACACAGATATATGTGTCTTACGAGGAGCGGATCGATATATAGTAAAATCTACGTGTACAATTAAAGTATCCTGTTATACCGGAAATAGTTGTGTTTGTCATTTTAAATAGAACATCCTCCTACATACTATTATATTTTTTTGATTTCTAACATAATAGTTTGTTAAAAAAACAAACGAACCATTGTACTATTTCTAAGGACATTTGAAATATTTGCATTTCTTAAAAATTTTTAGCAGATAGATAAATGCATGTGAACTTATGTATCTGTGAGGGTTTAACCTGGCAATTTGGAATTTTGAGGAATTGTTGACCGGATTGTCTACTGGAAACTTCTGTCCGTTTTTTTGAATAAAATAAAGCACAAATTTTTCATATCATCAATAAGCTTTACTGAATAATATAATTGCCATTACTATTAATGACTTGCCAGCGTGAAGGCAATTCGTATATTCCATTTTTGAAAAATGTTTCACCTTTTGTTGCGAGAAATTGAATAAGTGCTAGTTTGATATTTTCTTCATTTTTTAATTTTTTCAAAAAATTTTGTAACGACAAAAACAAGTGATAGTCCGAGGGTACTAAGTCCGGAGAATATGGGCGACAGAATTTCCCAGCCTAGTTCTGCAATTTTTTGACGAGTCCCCAAAACAGCATGTGGCCTGGCATTATCATCATGCAGTACGATGTCCTTTCTCTTGAACATCGCCGGTCTCTTTTTTTGGACTGCTGTCTTTAAATTATCCAATTGCTGACAATACTTCTCCGAATTGAGCCTTTCGTTCGGTTTTAAAAGCTCACAGTGTATTGGACCTCGAATGTCCCATCATATACACAACATTCTCTTATTCAGAGTCAAATTTGGTTTAGAGGTGGAAGGGATAGGTTTTCCTGGTTCACAATATGCCCTTTTGCTTACGATCTTTTCGTAGGTAATCCACTTTTCATCCCTAGCTAACATCCGGTTCAAGAAGAGCTCGATTTTGTTCCGAGCAAACTGAGATGTGCATATGACGACTCGATCATTCAAATTCTTCTGACTTAATTCGTATGGCACCAATCTTGAATATTTCCACACCAATCCTATCTTCCGAATATGTTCCGAAATGGTTTGCTAAGTTGAATTAAGCCTTTCTGCGATCTCCGATGTTGTCAGAAAAGGATCTTGCTCTAACATGCTTTCAACAACATCGTGGTCGATCAAAGATGGTCTCCCAGGACGTGGCTTATCAGAAAGATCTAAATCACCTGTTTCAAATTTTTCGGACCATCTTTTGCGTGTTCTATCAGAAACGGTACCTTCACCAAACACTTTCAATAAATTTCTACATGCTTCTGCAGCGTTTTTTCCTTGTTGAAATTCGTATAAAATACAGTAGCGCAAATGGTCTTTATCAATAACCATGGCTACATTAGCCATGGTTATTGATAAACACTATCGCTTCACACTTAAGACTAACGTGAATCAGCTTTGCTTTAGTTAATTTGCTATGTCAGTATGTATACGTTAAGCGATAAAAATTACTATTATACGTCCAAATGGAAAAACAATTAAAACTATTTTTTTATGCAACTACCTTCTTACAATGTTTTGTCAAACTGCTCCTATAAAGAAATAAAAAAACTGGATAAAATATTTAGGAAAGTGTGTATTGTAACATAATTTTCCTCCAAAAAAAAAGAGTACCCACCGATGCGAGGGTAACTTATGTACTTTTTTTAAAGATTCGAATTTAAAGATATATGCAAATTACTTATTGTTAGAACCATTAAAATTATTACCAATTAAAAGCAATACCAGTGCGAAGGAAATATACGAACGAAGAATATATATGGTACAACTGAAAATTTTGGATAATTGAAAATATTTCAGTTTAATAGTACATAAGCACTGTATTTTCTACACACTTTCATATATCGATCAATAAAGTTCCTCGTGAGGCACTTTACAGAGTACAATACGCGTTTGTGAGCTATTTACAATGTTCTAAATATCTACATATACATAAGTACTACAGTATATCGGACGTATGTATATAGTGCACATTACATATCGATGCGAAGTCGAATTACATGTATAATATTATATCGTATATTTCTATACGGCGGCTACACATTATGCGTATTATGAATTACAGGTATGCAAATGTATACGTATACTTGTATTAAAAGCACGACCGTTACATTAACCATTAACTTCGTTATTGAATCGGTATGAAAACAGACGAAATTAATTATGTTTGAAACCCTGAATATTCGCTACAGTTAAAAGCTAAGGTTTTAAATTTCAATCGTGGTCATGCTTCCATCAGTGATCAATTTCGTGAAGGTCGACGATTCTGTGCATTGTGGCTTATATATGTATGCAACAATATGCAACATTTGATAAATAAGACCTCAAACAATTAACTTTGCGTGAAATCTCAGAGATAGCATATGTTAAATAGTTACTAATGTAATAAAAACTACAATCGGTGGCAAATGACTTTGTTTGAGGTCGTGAGAGCGGCTTCAAAGGAAACAACAAGCGCAATATCCTTTTTTAAAGAAGGAAAATTCCTTGTATTTCCACAGTTTGTCTCTACGGCATTATATTGTACATTCAATGCCGATAAGTGTAAAGCTGCAGGTACTTGACTTTCGTAAACGTTTCAACTGGATAATTTATCTTATCGAACACATACATAATGATAAAATAAATAGTTACTCTCTTGTTTTATCCTGTAATTTGATACTGCACGAATAAATTCAGATTTCATTCGAAATGCATACAATTGCAAATATTTTCAACAAACTTTCAATTCTTATCGCGCAAATGTTTCTCTGCAATATGTATGTTCCCATATAGCGGAAGTTTATTGTATTTTAATTTCGCGGAAGTTCAAGTTTAAGCCACTTCTATGTCAACATTTTCTCTGTACCGACACCACCGTAAAATTCAATCGGCGAGGGCAAAACCCTCCACAAACTATTCCATCGCTGTTAGGTTGCATAATAAAACCAATTGTAGACGTGCACACCCAGTCCGAACTTCTCTCGGATGAAAGGGGCGCTATACTCTTGTTTTGCTTTCGCTCGGGCTATTATTCCCGCAGATCGCGAAAATTTACTAAACAGTTTAGCAGCTATCGTATTGTATGTGCGCTATTGTAAATATGTAACCCTATTCTTTGTATGTACCTAATGTGTTTAAATGTGCCAACGTATTATTGAAATAGCATTGTTGTATTGTTTCGTGACACCCACGCAAAGAGTAATATATCTTTAAAGTAAAGATAAATATTATAATCGAAATTTATTAACACATAGCGCCGTAAAATATTAACCTGCTGGCACAGGAAAGGCCAGCTTTGATCGATCGAATTAAATAAATTTTTTGATTTCAAACAGTGTATACCGCATAATTGAATTAATTTTGCATGTCTTTCAACGATATGAAAACAATATCTGTATTATATGGCCATTTATATGCATTTAAATACATATTGAAAGATGTATTTTTTTCTCCTAATGGTTTCCACAGTTTACCAAATACTTCCTCTTTCCTTCTATATAAATATAAGGATTTATCAGAAATTTGATATGTAAATGCAATTATTGTTAATATGAAATTTCAATTCCGTTCCTATTTAGATCTACTACGTCTAATATCTAAACTCCCTGCCATGTCCATTCTCTGTGCATATTATACAGAAATTTCACGCGTCGTATCTTGTTTAAAGATACAACGCGTATTAACTTGTATTAAATTATAGAAAATTAACATGTAAAGGTAATTAACTTCATAACACGTATATTAATTCGTATGGTAACTAAGCCCTTATGCGGTCTATATTAGCATGATTCATATACACATACATACAGTCTAATATACTTCACGAAAGTACATCATCGTGACGCACACAGGTTCGAAGATTTGGCCGGTACTCAGGATATGTTTAAGATTTGTAGTGGTTACTTATCCCAAACAAATTGTATCATTGCGTTTTATGGTTATGTGTTGATTGTCCAGTTTTACGGACTGTTCCCCAAAGTTGCTGCCGTTTTAACGTTTTGCAAACTGAGAAGCTGGGAGTTGGCCGCCAGTTTGGATGCATGGACGATAAAATAAATTACTTACTTTACGGTAACTTCATCCTGTATTTCCAAGGACAATTTTCGCAGAGTTTCACACAGTAGGATACATTTACCGCTTTGCTTTGTACAATGTATGACTTTATTGAAAATAGGTTTACAAGAAAGAATGTCTTACGTGAAATAAGTTGACTTTCTTGGATTAAGCCAACATTCAAATTTACTTTATACCAAAAAGTGTTTTTGTTTATGATTTTTTTGGTTAAACCGTTCGGAGACGCTTACGATAAACATAATGTATTAAATCCACAACATTGAAGCTGCCAATTACCGAAACTTTTATTATTAATATTCCATTAAGCGCGGAGTTTATCAACAATAGAATATAAATTGATTTGATTAAAATGGTTGACCGAGCCTGTTATACCTTCGGCCTTTGTAAGGTCTGTCTGTTCATTAATTATTTCCCAGGATAACAAGTTACGGCTACCAAGTCGATCGGACAGCTCGCCATAACTAGAAGCGGTCAACTTATCCAACTCTCTATTAGTATGGGAGTCCCTCGGACTAACGGATGATGACGATGATCCGATTAGCGACTGCTGTACGAAATTTTTAAATCTACCGTAGAGAATGATGGGAATTTGATCCCTTTTTTTGTTCTTGGAAATCTAACGACCGGAGTAGTTTTTCCTATCATGTCGCTGTCGTAATAAATTATACTTAACCAGGTAAGGAATTTGTAGTGTCTACTCAAATCGGCGAAAACTTAAATTTAACTTAAGTCAACTAGTAAACTTAACTTAAGTAAAACTTAAATCAACGATATCAACTAAGAGGCGATTTGGAAGACAGTTACGGCCCAAGTCTATCACGAATAGCGAGCGAATTCAATCGCAGATTTCAGCATCCAATTTTAGTTACCACTGCAGAGACAAATGCTGCAAGGGAGCTCGATCGAAAACATACACGGTATACTAGTGGAATATTTTCCAGGTTCGAACCATGTCATGTCGTTAAAAATAATAATGCTAATAAACTCGACGTTTCGCCCACAATCGTATGGGGCTTCTTCAGCAGAGCGATAGGCACCAGTTAGCACGGTAACTCAACGTGTAAACCACGCCAGAGGCAAAACTAACTGAGTGGAAAGCAGCTGATCACGGTAATTCAGCATGAGAACCATGCCAGAGGCGAAAACCAACTGCGAAGAAACACGTGGCACGCTTTTATGCCGGTGGAGGGTATGTGTGGAAAAATGCCTGAATGGACTGAATCAATAAGCAGCAGGATGTCTATGAGACGGTCCGCTAATGAGTGAATGCTTCCAATAGGAATGGAACAACATCGCAGACGATACACTGAGAAAACTGATCGAAAGAATGTCGGAAGTTATTGAAGCGGTTCTCAATACAAAGAGTGGATTTTTTAACAAAAAAAATTTAAGAACTTCCTTATATCACCGATGCCTGGGAGCATCGATATTAAGGATATTTTGAAGTTGTACTTTCCATCAGTTGAGTAAAAAAAAGTGATTTACTACATCATAGGGTCAACCATATTTGAAGACGTAAAAAATTCTTCTGTACCCTGTACCCTATATATTGTGCGGTAGAGATTTAAAGATATGGCGTTAATCTTATTCTAGTATCTCAGTAGAGATCTTCTGCAAAAAAAAATCAAATAGGTGACACTCTGTATATTTTTTTGGTTTTTGACTTTAGAACCTAGACAATTAGCCACTACAATGTAATTAATTAGCTCACAGTAAAATATTTAATTTTATTGTGAGCTAATTAAAGTAAGCTCTATTTCAATTAAAATTTGAAACATTTCTTCATTAAAAAGGATCTGTGATTTTTTTACATTGTATAATGATGATACATATATTTCACCGCATTTTTGGCAAGACAAAACAGATATGATATGTAAATTATCATAAATTCCATAAAACAAGCGTCACGCACGCATCTCGTTGTCGGTTCGCGTTAATATCCATACGTTGCTATCTTACCTTCACATTCATGTATTTAAATTTAGTAGGGGATAAACAAAATATATATGTAACTTCCAGTTATAGCCTTACCACTTGTGCATATTTTCTTTGTTCTTTTTTCTTTTTTCAATTTGTAATAACGAAGCAAATGGCAAAAATCCGAAAATCGTTGAAATTTCGGGGGCATTTTGCAACACTCAATGGACTCTACAAATCTGTTAACACCTCAGAGGATACGAATAGTCCTTGAAACGGTTGTCCAAGATTAATTATTATATAATTAATTAAACTTGTGTGATGTGGAAGTTGACGATATTTATGTGTTGTTTACCATACTACACCACAGTCCTTGCCATCACTATTACAAAATGCTAGAGTTTAAATTATTAATAGTAGGCATCTTGCTTTACAAAAAATTTAATTTGCGAATATGACGTCTATGTCGTCATGGGTTAGAGATTTGATCCGATTTACGAAGAACATATACGAGAGTACTTCATACATTACTAAACGAATTACATATTGGTCGTTGCGCATATACCCAAAATTACGGTTCGTCCGAGCAAAGGAGCAGATCTCTACTCGACCAGGCCGAGCCGATAGACAGTGACAGATAGCATCATCATGGAGATTGTATCTTTCGAAGATAGCGGTGTATATTCGAAAGGTAAACTGGCGAAGTTCGCATGTGTATTTTGCTGTAGCGAGCGGGTATTGCGTGTCTTCATCTGCGGCATTCCGTTGGCGAGGGTTTTCATCATTTTTACGAGAAAAATGTAGGTTTGCGGTGATAGAATTCGTTCTCCGGAGCGAGTGCTGTTTCATTTATATCTTTTTCTGTGCACATTTTACTTAAATGGAAAAGGCATACCTTAGCAAATCTGCTAATTAATCTATTTATTTATTTAAAACATACAAAAAAAATTGTAATTAATAAACTAGAGAAAGATGGTGACTGTAAATTTTGACAACAGCTGGACGAAACGTCCTATAAACCCAAGTAAAAACTTATTTCAAAACCAACTACAAATATCAAACTGAAAATCAAATACGTTGGACGAGAATCCGTTTAATTATATTTTCATCGTACGAACCCGCAAAATCAAAAATAATTTGCCGTATATTCTGCTGCGTATCGGGAGATTAATGTATCTTGGAACTTTTCCTCGCACTGGAATATACCACCAACAATAGCAATTTTTTGAATGAGCATTTATAGGAGCGCGCCTACCGTTATTATTGGTGCCGTGAATGCTAGAAAACTCTACAGCTACAATATTGTAAAACGCAATATCGTACTTTGTATTATTAAGAAATCGCCGGTGGATTCAAGCTTAGGAATCGCATGTAATACAGGATCCTTCCGTACTAGCATTAAATATACGCTCATATAGATAAATAATGAATAAATGCGGCGGTTTCACCTACCTTCCTAATGGACTAGCTCTGTCGTGGTAAAATCAAATTTTTTTGCCATGTATTCTCGCACTAAAATATGCCATCGACTATAATATTATCACTAAGAATGTTATAGTGAATGAATGATTGAGGGATGTAAATTAGGATGTGTGCGGATTTGTGGATTGAATTAGGATGAAAGCAAAATTAAAGTAATTGTAAAGTTTCCACAACCCAGCGATAATCACAAAACATGTTGCCATAAGTGGAGTACGACGTAAGATCCAAAATAGAAGAACTGACAATTTTTTATGACTTAACGATAGTAACAGCTTGATTTCTATTGGTAAGATACCACAAAGGAGGCCATGTCTAAACTTGTATAGTGCAAAATACTTAATAGTAGATTGACGTTGTAAAAGATTTAGAAAAACAAAACAGTGATTTTGTGCGCATCCGTAACTTTAAAAAGCGGTATTGTATCGTTATAGATCTTTAAAGATAGATCTTTCTCGTAAAATTTCATGATACCTTGTGGTATGGAGATGGGACAAAACACTAAGAACCCTTAATTGATACTTAGTTGTGTATTGTCTGTTGTTTCTTTCGTTAATTGTACATGGAAATGCGTTTACAAATATGTACACAAATATGTATAACTACGAGTATACGGACCTAGAACCTGCACAACTT
Source organism: Oryctes rhinoceros (assembly GCA_020654165.1). NCBI lineage: Eukaryota > Metazoa > Arthropoda > Insecta > Coleoptera > Scarabaeidae > Oryctes > Oryctes rhinoceros. Next base: position 223,052 of record JAIOKQ010000231.1, read on the forward strand.
GAAGCTTTTCACATCAAAATAGTAAAGTTTGTGTCTTGAAGAATACTAAAAAAGCACTCGTACAAAGTTTTCATTGCAGAACTAGCGTAGGAACCAAAAAGTTTTATTTAAAAGTTATTACTAAAGAATATAATTTGGGATATGTAGAGAACTATGGTAAACGCCCAATTTTATTATGGAATATATAAAATAATGCTTCATATGTACGAAATTCGAATTATATGCATTTTGTAGTAATATATAGTTTTTTATGAATAAAGCCATCAATGAATCGAGCCTTCAATCCACTCCGAAATCTATAAAAGTATCTTTCTCTGGTTATTATCCAAGGAAAATATTAGTTTTAAATCGCTTAAAGATGCGTGGCTACAAAGCATAAATTACGATTTAAATCAGAAACAATTCAATTGGTCATTTTAATGAAGAAATAATGTGTTAATTAACGAAATTACTACTTGCAATGAAGCGCACAACCCCATTCCAGTAATATCAGCACAAAATAAATCTGTAATTAATTAATTAATTACGGCAACAATTATCGCTTTATTAACCAACAACAATGCACATGTCATTATATTAATAATTTATAATAGATATCAGACTATAGGGCATCAATGCATATGATGTTGTTTATTAATATAAAGTGTGTTCTTTGTGTGGAAAATGCGGGATACATATTAATAAACTTTAATAATGACTCATTATCTACGTAAAGCCAAAGATTTATAAGCTGCTTCGTTTCTTTCTTTTTACAGATATGTAATATTACTACGCTACGATGTGTGGTGAAACTCACATGTTGGATATTAGCAAATGAGGACGAAGCTTGTGACCAACTGCGCCTCTCCTCGGAATTTACGGATGGTGCAGGACTCGTAGGGTAGAAAAGCACATGTTTTTCACCTGTCGACGGTTGTTGGTAAACGCTTTGTGCCCTCCCAACCCCGTTCAGGAACAAATCATCCCCAGCACCGCTAGGCATTTTTTGTTAATTGTCTCTATGTTTCAATGGAAGTTAAAGTCCTGTTTTTCTCAATCGTTTTTGATTAAAAGAATGAAAACAAGATACAATGTCGTCAAAAGTATTTCAAATTAATTTATTTTAATATAAAAATTCATTTCTGCCGTATATTTCCGAATATTTTACAAACGCAAGTAGCGCGACGATCGTCTCCTGTTACACTAACAGGTCTTCTCAAAGTTCAGGGAGGCCCTGTACCAGCGAACCTCGAGCTTCGGTGGTCCGCGACGGACTAAACAAGTTTCAACGTGAGCGCATTCGGTCCTAGGAAACCGCGGAAAAGAGACTAGGAGCGAGGAACGCAAGCGCGGTCGAAACGCTCGGTTTTGGTAAAAGGAAAAGACGAAAGAGATGCGCTTGCTGCTGCAAGGTAACAAGAAAGGGGTGGCTGGGAGAAAGGAAATAAAAAGGAATTATCAAAACGGGGAGGGCAATTATTTTTCGATAATGATCGTAATCATAACGAATCATAATTGTCGTTTGGGAAGAACGGATCAGGGCGGATGGTTGAAAGGGGTGAAAAGATTATTATTATTGTTATTGTTATGGCACAAATTGAAAGGATCTTGATGGGAAACACGAAAGATAAGGAGTTGATCTTCTGAGCTTTGCAAATGGTATCGTTTTTGTTCTTTTATTCATTAACTTCTTTTCTAAGGGTGTGTTTGGTTAAGTCGGGCAGACATTTGAAAATATGAAGGAGTTTTAAAAGCACTAATAGTAGTAGCGACTAAGCTATTTCAGTTAATTTATGACAAATATGTTCTTTTGGAATCATTCTGAATTTGTCTCAATTCGACGGTGGTTTAGCACCATCTGATGAATTTTTCTTGTTACCGGTAGTAGACGTATTTCCTCACTTTAATTTCAATTTTAATTTAATCCCACGAATTTAATACTTGGATTTTATCACGAGTGTCTTTAAATACTTTAAAGAATCTCCCTTGTTGAAGTCATTATACTTTGCTTTTATACTGAGTAAACTGAGTAATATGCAGATCTTATTTGATCTCCTTTATATGCCTCCGGTCTTCTCAGATTAGATTATGTCAATCGCAATTTTTTTGTCATATCCTATATTATTATTATATTATTTATTGTGTGTTATCGGGCATTAGTCAGTTGATTATAATAAAGCACGTTGAGAGATTTACCCTAACTAAATATTAACATCCTAAAATGGTGATTAAGTGGCCATATATTCCGTATTTTAAGGTAATGCATTTAACAAAATTTTAGATCTACGAGAGACAGGGTCTATATAAATAGACCCGTTAGATACGTAGAATTAAAGTACAATGATCGTAATGTGTCACATATGCAGAGCATCGTATATTTTATAAATGTAATCGCTTTAAATTAATCTGAAACAGATTCTTTCCTATCATAGCCGGTAATTTTAGCCTTCATCTTTTTATATTTCTACCGTTGAATGGCTACAGTGTGAATATCTTTTCCGGTATTTTAATCGAAATTGATCTGCATCTCTGGAAAGTTTTAAAAACAACTTATAAAACATTTTGAAACGCTGCTATTTTATCGGATCCAACTGTATACGCATAGATGCACATAGCCATAAAATATTATTCAGTAACTCCTTTAGCAAATAAGGTAGCCGTAACATATGTCACTTGCATGTGCCATTGAGACGCTCTTGTAGTGCAAGATTAAATATACATTCCTACTTCGCACTTCCGACTTCCACCTACCCCTTCCCTTTTCGTGCCTTCTTCTCATAGAAAGATATAAAATATTTTCTCGCGCAACTGCGATGATAAAAAATTTAGGACAAAGGGAAAGATTCAGAAACGTTTATCTGTAAACATTAATGTTATATTAGTAAAGGTAAAGATAAAAGCTAAGCATTCATTAGTTTAATAGAGTTCCACAAAACCTATAATATAGAGTATATGGTGTATATCCGTGTATAGACTGTTCTACATTGACCAAGTTACTTTGGGTATCTTTTTATTGTGATATCTTAGGGATTATATTAGTAAAAGATACTTTACTTAACACACAGTGTATATTGCACTGACTAGAGACTATTATAGGATTGACAGTAGAAATTTCTTTTGCGTGTTGTCCCGTAATTAATATTTACTTGTTGTTTCGCTGATCAGCATGATCAGCTTTTTCAGGAGATTTCTAAAGACTAAAGTCTTTGGTTAGAAATTATCGGAAAAATCCACATTTTCGTTCAGGTAAAATATCGTTTTAAATATAAGTTAAAATTAAATAATAAACGAGAATTAAAAAATTCACAATTTTCAATTTTTTTCCCAAAAATTTTTTGAACTGTTTGGAATTCCAAAAAAAATTCCAATTGAATCTCAAAACCGCACGACTTCGCCAATTTAAAGAAATCGCTAGATTTGATCCGTCTCAATTTAGGATAGACTGTACATGTATAAGTATTTATGTCGACAAAGTTGGTAGCTTTTTCATACGATGGTCAACGCCGGTCGGTCGGTTCATTTGGTACGATGCTTTTTTCTCGCACAATTTTCATTATTAAAGGAAAAAGCGACCCTTTGTTTTCCGTTTTTATTTTCCTCGGAAACATCTCGGACGAATATTTTGTAATTGTGAGAGTACGTGAGACAGTTTAGGCAATTTCCCATAGGACTTGTGTCCGCCCCTGTTCATCTAATTGTACGTTATTATTATACGATACGATATTTCTTTCGATGTTGAGTCGTTTCACTTAGCTTGGCTTGGCGGGTTTTCTACGCGTTCTTCTTTTCTTTTATTTATATTTCTAGCTTACGCGGGTGGCTAGAAAAATCAGGCGTCTTTCGAATCCGAATGTTAGTTAATCTTTAAAGTTAAGCGCTTAGTACTGGTGAAGTATTGAAATCTATTTCCATAATTTCTCATCAACAAGTACAGATTTTAACTGTTGAATTTGATAAACAGTGGACGTAAAAATCTTATTACAAAAATAAATCTGCTGACGTAGTATTAGGACGCGTAACGCACTCCGTAACGATGCATATGAGCAATATTGAAAGCAAAAGAAATATTCATAACCAAAAGCGAAACCTGGGAAACCCGTGACAACAATAAAGAAAACATTGCTCTTAACCGTTGATTTAAAATTTTCCATAAATCCATAAGTTCCGCTTATGCGCGCCTCTTCTAAAGATAAAAAATTACTCACGTGAAATAACTCTCTTTGATTAAGCAAATATCAAAAATATATGTTTCCGCGAGTTTCCCAGGTATCGAGTTGAACTCCTTCTTCCGTTGCGCATTATTAATTCTACATATTAGAATTTTATTCACGGATATAAGCTTTTTTGCGGCGAATTAAATTAACATAATGCAATGTTGTCGGGCAAACCCGAATATTATTATTTTCTCTTCCTTTTTATTACAAGCGTAGAAATGGGCACATGAACACGAACACAAGCACATACGGCCCAGCGGCAATTTACCCCGGGAATATAAATGTGTAGACATTTTAATAATTTTTACCATGACGATGATGAGGTAACGGAGCTAACGGTTGTAGCAGGGGAAGCATCAGCCACAACCAACCGCAGCCGACGCTATATGTACATTTTCGGGTATTTATTTTACGTTTTTTCGAATGGTTTTGGTGTATATGTGTACGCCTATGCAAAACGTGTAAATATATTGAGAAGTGGAATGGTGGATGATATGTAACGCCGATGACTTAAACTTTTATAATTTATTCCAGGAAACGGGGCGTAATATTGCTAACTAACTATCGATTTTCTCATTAAGAATCAATACGCTTTTAAGTAAATAGAATTATTTCTTTGTTACTATGATCTAGTACCTTCACTCCGAAGATGCATAATGACACCAAACTTGTCTAGTTACGGTATTATACGTATTAAGATCCCGAAGGAAGACAAACTCTTTGCTCACCCAAAGCAAACCTCAATTCATCAGCATGCATAAAACTTGAGCGCTAATTTTACGATCGGCCTTTCACGCAACAAAGAACAGCAAGCACTTATCACCCGGCACCCTTTCCTCAAACGCGTATCTACCCCCGTTCTATGTTCCTTGCCTGATACCGCTATTTCGGGAAAAAAAGAACGTTAAAAATCGCTGCGTCGAGTTGATAGGGCGACAAAAGTTCGATATCCTCCCGGCTCTTACTGTATTTGGTAGCGCAGATAGCTAGCCCATTTACTATATATATACCACCATACCTACTACTACCTTAATCTCAAGCCGAGGATCTTCCGGATCTGGAGTGTAAGTGGCGAAGGATGAGCACGGCATTCGCATGCAGATTGAAGCTTTAGCGCCCTACGCTAAGGATCCGAACGTCAGCGGCTACGTAATTTCCGATTTTGCATGTTCATAATGTCGCCGTTCGATCAGAACAATAGGATCGGTTTATTAAAATTTTCTCCGCGCTGCGTTGCGAACGGAGAAGTTCCTACTTCAAAAACGGGCGCCCCGAAAAGATACGCTGTAATTTCTTTTGGCGATGAAGTTTTACGTCTAAAGATCGAATTTTTCTTGTCGACGATCTAAATGGTCGCAAAAATTACAAGAGCGATTAAACGCGATAGCACTTGGAGATCGTCTTATATGTATTTGGCCAGGTTTTACCTATGGTTTTTTAAGCGTATGTAAAGCAACATTTATTTGATTTGTCGAACCGTCCTAAATTTAGAATGGTTTTCCCAATAAGAATTTTGCTATGATTAATAAATGTCTGATTTATCTATCAGGTCTTGGGTTTCCCAAAATCTTCTTGAGGCTAGTATTTGATGAGAAGAACTTCAGATAAGAATTGGAGATGAAAAGAAGTATTATTGTGTCTATCTCATATGGCATTGTTGAGGAAGTTTACGAGAATTATACAGAGGTTCGATGCAGGTCTGTTTCGAAACTTTAAAATTCATGCCTGCATATCTCTAAGATTTGAAAACTTATTCTAAAGCATATATAAATCTCTAAAACCATCTAACCTGGCTCATTTAAGATGACTGAACTTTCAACTTCTTTCTCTACCTTTCTAGCATCTCTATGGTTACAGATAATAACATCTCAGATTCAGATCCGAATAGAAGACATACCCCGATCCACTTTTGAAATTTGATCTCTTCACGGGCAAGAAGTATGTAATCGAGTACCACGCCTAAACCGTATAGTACTAGTGGTAGTCAGTGAGAAGATGCAATATTCATAAAATACGTATTATCGCGCACAAAAATCTCGGTTCTCTTTGAAATATTTACCGGTCGAGCCGACGACGAAGTGCGATTCTCGTACGTTGCGGCGAAACGGTTAGTTGTTGGGGAAACTCCAGCACTTCCAGTCGGCCGGATAACACAAACGAGGTGGGAGGATAAGGTAGCCGCTTTGGAGACATATGGATTCCGCCTATTCGTTTGCAGAAAAAGATATACGAATTCCACCGCGGTGCAAAACTCACACGAATAGTTTAAGTTTACCACATACATACATGTCAGATTTGGCGGGTGAGAAATTTTGTAGTGATCGCCGTTTAAGTTCTTCGAATTCTATTGAAAATGGTTGGTGGATTCGCTCACGAAATATCATCAATATGAACAACATGTGTTAAAAGGAAACATAAATATGGTAAAATTATGTTCCGCATAAACAGTTAAAACTCTTTTACAAATCATGATGCAAGAACTATGGTACAATTCGAGAATAGTTTCAAAAGTTTCTCGTTACTCGCAAAAAATATTTTACTGATATATTCTGCGTTTCGGAAGAAATGAACCACTCCGAAGGAGTAGACGCAGGATTTTGAAATTATGTAGAATCAGTTACTGCACGGAGATAAACGATTAAATTTTAACGGTCATCTGTCACTGCTGATAGAAGTTATCTGTCTGGTAGGACTCGAAATTGCGTATGGTTGAATAGTATTTTTCGGAGTAGTTCGCTGTTCGTTTGTGATTGTTGTTATTGCACTAGTAAAGTTAGTGCCTTAAAAATGACACGAGTTCGTGCAAACTTTAAAAGAGGACGAATTATCGAGATGCACGAGGCTGGTTTAAGTTTTCGGGAAATTGGCCTCACGCCACTATCAGACGGACTTGGATGGATTGGCAGGAAGAACGCTTAGAAATTCGTCGTAGAGGTAGTGGACGTCCTAGAGTAACAGCAGCACGCGAAGATCGACCGCTATAAATTACCGTCTTCGACGATGAATGTCGATTTTGCTTATGAAATTCTGACGGATGTTTACGGATCAGACGACCTAGAGTTAACGTTAGAATTCCTAGCACGAAACTATGTTCTGCAATTGGTCAGAATTGCATTTCATTTCTGATGGACAGAAAATTGTGTCGATACCCCATTCTCTCAACACTTTAGAGGAATTACGTCAACAGCTATAGGTAGCCCAGGGGAATGAGCTGCCCCAAGAGGCAATCAGCCACCTGGTTTCCAGCATGCCACGAAGGATTACTGAATACATAAGAGTAGGCGGAGATGCAACGCACTATTAACGGTACTGTCAATAAATATTGTCATTTGTTTTTGAAAATGTAATCATTTGTTCGTCTCTATTGCACTAACTATTTCTACGTACTTTCAAAGTTCCGCGTCTTCTCATTCGGGGTGGTTTATTTCTTTTGGAACGCAATGTAATTGTGCATACGTTAAAACATAATTTTGAAAAGTTCAACCAACATATTATTTTTTAACACATAATATTTTTTTATTATGTGTTTTATTACGAGTATCCCTTACCCTCAACATTTTAGCTTTCATCTTTTTTTGAGTGATTTTAAATCGATTTTTGACTATTGCGTCTCCATTCTTGCTAACTCAACTTGTAAATATTCACGGTAATCATCTAGGGATGCGTTATATGCAGGTATACAATACTGCTCGCTTATACAGGCAGCTTTGTCGCTCTTACTTTACCCGTTCGGCAATTTCGTACTGCGCCTTGTTCCGTGAATGATTGGCGACCGGGTGGTAAACAAGCAGACAGTCGGCTTAATATCCAACGTCAAAGCGTGTACGACATTTCCTATTTGACTATCCGCCTAGGCGGCTAAACTCTAAAACCCAATAATGGTAGAGGTGAATCGTTATTTCTACTGATAAACGTAGATACCCGTGTATTTATATCGGAAAGCAGTAGTCTAATAGTTTAGGTATAAATGTTTATTATCGAGCAGGTGTTACGACTCCGTTTTTGAATGATTAATGTTTTTTTCGATTTCTGTTCGACTGCATTCTCCGTTTTCTTTCAAAAATTGTTCAACAATTGTTAATATCCTTTTATCGCTTGTACACTTTTAATGCCTGCTTAAAACATTTTGTCTATTTATATAGTCGTTCCCACAGGTATACTAATCCAAGAACATGATATAGTGGGAATACAGAATTTTTTCAAAATATAGTATCTGCAATCCTACTCTGTTATCATTATGACTATGATGTGGTACAATATTTGACTCTTTGAGGCTTTATTTTCCTGATTCTACGATCGATTCTGTACGATAGTTTATTCTCGTTTAAAATATGACCCGCTAGAGAACGAATATCGTTTCAGTTAATTCAATGCACGTTTTGGCATCAGTCTGTGCCAAATAACATCCAGTCAATGTGTACGCCAGCAAACCGACTTTAATGCTTAATCGGGCGCACGTACTACACACTACCGCATACGATGCCCTGTTCAGATTATTAGTTAAACTCGTTTCGAGTGACAAATTCAGACGGCGTGGTGCAATAGGCGGCCTCGTTAATTGAAATTGCCGTTTTAGCCGGAGCTTTGGGGGAATCGCGCGCGCACACACAAGTCATAACGCGACGTCTCGTCGTACTTTCTTGATAACGACCTAGCCGCCGCGAGACTGTGATTTGGCCCGCCGAAAAGCGTACAAGGAACGGTCACATGCCAACGAATCGAGAGCCGCGGTGTCTCGTACTTGGAAGGCCGAGACCACTCCGTAAGAGAATGAGATATATAAAAGTCAAGCTAGATAAATTGTTAACGTTTTGTAAAGCGCCTCGCATAACATAAATTTGAAATATTTCTTTCGCGAGACATTTCTTGTATATGTTCGTATATACTTCCATATAACGAATGCTATGTAAGAAAAAGCACAATAGATGACTTCCAGAATGGAACAGTAAATTACACGAGAACTGATATCAGTGACTGTTTTATGTACTTATGTTTTTGCATATATAGAAGAAGCTCTGAAATATTGAAGTATTTTAGATAATTTCAACAAGAATGCTGCATTCAATCTGCAAATAGAAGGCTTTTGCTCGCATTTGATGTAGCTATCAGGCATAAATTTTATTCGTTGAAAATCTTTGTTCATCGAACGAATCTTTGAGGGAGAGAAAAACTCGCTACATACAAAAGTTACATCTAGTAAACTGTATGGATGATGCGTTGTTTTGGCGGAATAAAACTTTCCGTTTTTTCGCAATTTTTGTCTTCAGCTCGTGCCTACTATGATTCCGTCATTGTTTTCCTTCTTCAAGATAGCCGGTTAGCACTATTTTAAAAGAAGTTACCATTACTGTTCCAACTAATAGAACGATCTTTGCAATTCACCATTTGCAGTCCATTGTTTCGACTGCGCTTTTATTTCAATTTTAAATAAAAAGCTCGCACACGCAATGACACAATGTATCACCTCAAAACAATGATTCATCTTGACATATCTTTCCCGAAACACCTACGCAAGAAGGAGTCGTTTTTTTCCCATCGGACAAATAATATCTGTAATAAATATCTGGAAGAAAAAGTTGTCAGGGAGACTGGAAACCTCGATTCCGATGTATCAATACATTCACTTACATCCATAAACTATTCACAACGTAGCGATCTGCATTCCGTTCGCATCGGCACGAGAGCTCGAATGAGGCAAAACGAGACGGGAGATAAGCATGTCTTCTTATGTGCATGTGCGCGTACGGTAGGCGGTATTTGTGTGTGTGTGTGTGTGTGGGATAACAGCCTGTGTAACAAAAACGTCCGCCAATTGAACGAGCGAACGCGAACAAAACGGGAATCGCCGTAAGACAGGCGGAAGGACAGCCGCATAGATCAATGCGATCGAGGGTATTGGACGCAAAGTAGACACACATCAGACAAGGGTAAAATAACGGACGAAACTGTGAAAAGACGAGACGTATTTGGATGTTACTGGTGGAGGTCAAATGAATCTATATCGACAAATGATCTGCATATACTCAGGAATACTATGCATTACTACGTATGTACAGTCCGTACACAAAATTTGGATCATTTGTAGGAAGTAAGGTACCCATAAAACGTCTTGTGGTCTTTGTTGTTTTCTAACAAAGATTTCTACAACTTTCGTAGAGTGAGATGATCTCTGTTATTATTATACTCCACTGAATTTTGTCGTCTGATAATATCAACCTGGATAGTGTTTAATTGTCTTTTCTGCTACAGAAAAAATAAATCGATAAAATAAATTCATTTCGATTATTATACAGCGAATGTAACAACATGAAGGAAGAACATCTACACTGACATACATATATACATGAGAATTTGCGATTTTGCGATAGAGAAATCGAGCGTGGGCACACGACCCGGAACGCGGGGTGAAAGAGCGATGTGGAATAGAAAGAGGAGGGCGAAAGAGAGGTTCCATTGCTCGGAAAATTATGAAAATTGAAGGGCGCGCGGACGATCCTTCCATCTACTGGAATCAGTTCCGCCAATTTAACTGAGATATTTTACAGACATCATCGACTCCGCCACCACCACTACTACATCTCGACTTACAATTTCACTTACGATATCTCGTGTGATAACCGTCCGATTCTAAGGCTCCCACCGCCTTTTGCGGCAGCGCGAATTGCTAGGGGGGAGAGAGCATAAGCCTGTCATTTCGATAACCGCATTCGTCAGTTTTCTTTGACCCGTAATCGACGGCGATGGTGCTTTGCCGTTTTACCCCATTTTATTGCCGTTATTTTGACTCGAGCAGAACCGAATATATTACAGGATCAGCGGAAGAATCAAACGAATGAAAGGAAAAAGTGAACAATGAGAATGATCCAAGACGAAAACATGATATAATCTTACAATACATAAGGCCGAAATAGTATGCATTTTACATATTGGTACATATTCGGTTAAAACGTGTATTTTATACATTATTTACATATTTTGTAGTAATTTCGCATATTTTGCATATGCATACAAGTTCTCTCTTTATTCTCTCTTTTAAAAAATATAAAAATCTCTTTAAATTCAAAATATAATATTAGATTGCCAGGATTGCGAAGGTCAAATTAAAAAAGAATGTTGCATACAAAATCTTGCCAGAGAAATAAACAATCTTCAAGTTGACGAGAATCATTAGAGAAGAACAATAACAAACGATAGCAATATATATATAACAATTTTATGTCTCTCTTAGATGCACTTCTTTAAAATATGTTTAAAGTATTTCCTCGTCTTCAACCAAATCCAAACCTCAAGTCAAGTTATTGTTAGTGAAACTTTCCATCGTTCTAGTAAAATGCTTTACCGGCGCAAAGTAATCGATAGTTAGCTTATTGTCTTTAAATTTCGGTTAATTTTATAAGCGAGAATCATCGCCCACTATATATAAATATAACTCCCGTACGCCACTCCTCCACCAATCCTCCCGTTTCCTTTTATAGAAGTGTAGCGACGCGTATCTCAATACAGCGTTATTCTATCAACGAGCGGGCCCGTTTTCCATCGTTGTGCGCCCGTATCATTTATCTATCTATCCGGAGATGCGAAGAGGAAAACGCGGCGAGAAAGCTTGCGGAGCTTACTCAGCCCTTTACCACGGCGACGATGGATGATACATCGAAGCACACGCGTTCGAGATATCTCTCAGCCATCGCGAAGAAGAAATATCGGAGACAGATTCGGAAACGTGTCTTCACAACTTTCGATCGATCGATAATCTGCCTCGCACTCGATCTAAATCGATCCAATATATGATTTGTTATATCAAATTATTAGCCTAACAGTTGTTCCTTTTTGCTGGACCGTTTTATGTACGTATGTTGGAGATATGGGCTTTTTTATATCTTCCAGTTTGTAGAAGTCGTGAATTTCGAAAATTTATGTATCGTTGATAACAGTAGGGTTTCGAACAAATCTGCTAAACGTGTTTTGTTGGACTCTGTTAATAAATCTATAGAAATATGTAACGAGATACCGAATTTAAACCTTATTTAAGGCGTTTTTTATTTATATTAGAATTGAGTTGATTACTATTTTTCTACATAATATATATGTAGAAAATATACATTTCTCATATCAAACCTGTAATTTGGTTTCTTGACGCATGATTACTCACATTTCTCAAGAACAAACACGATCTGAGAAAACTACGTGCTGCGAAATTCTCGATTAATATTTAAAAATAAGCATTTTAAAAGTAATCATTTTATTGGAATTCCATTTACTCTAAAATAGGCACCGTCGAAAATAGAGTGCAGAGAATACTGTAAAAACAGAATTTACCTCTTTGCTTGAGATAAAATAATTTTTATATTTTGTAGGTAAACAACTACTGACAAAGACTTTCTTTTTACAAAATTATGACAAGACAGAATTTACCAGTAAACTCTGCACTTCTGCAATATTTCCAAAAAGATCACAATTTACTATTATGTTGGGTTCGAAGACGTGACAACTGCGTTGCCGGGATCCTACTTAGCTTACTGGGTTAGCTATTTAGACAGTCTTAGACTATTCTTTAAATTTTCTCGGTTTAAATTGAAGTTTTTTATAAGTTCCCAATATTGCATTGTTAAAGAGAATAGCTATCATTGGCGCCGTGACTGCTGTAAAGTTTACGCCTAACATAGGATGCGCTTTCTTAGGATGATAGAAGATAATTATTAGTACGTGATGCATACAGCATACAGCAGCTATGTTCCTTTGATACGTAGGGTAATAAAGTTATTTAGAGAATTCACACTAATATACGTATCGTCGTAAAGCGCAATTGTTGTTATCCATCCATCCATGTGCATTATCCAACAATTCCAAATAATCATTTCTTTTTATTGCATATTTCTTATTAATGTTCCCCATCGATGCGAAGCGCAAAAGCTTTGTAGTAGCACGACGAACGAACTTTAAGTCGATAAATCCAGTCCACATTTCAAACTAATTAAGCGCGTTCCAGAATTAAATAGAAACGCTACGAATCTAAATTTAGTTATTCTAATTAATTTTTTCGGAGATATTTACACGAAAGCTCCGCGGCTAATTGCCGCGCACAACAAAACCTACCGTGCGGATGGCGCTATCGGTCGATTTCCGCAACGAACGAGATATTAGCAAGCCGTACGGCGTACCTTTTCGACATTCGGAAAACATACACATACAACATACAGATGTCGTCGAGGACATACAAACGGCCGTATCACGTGCGAGTTCAAAATTAATCTAGCCGGTCAAAGAGTTGCGCCGGTCGACATTATCAACGAAAGCAATCTGTTTAACGCTGTAGATTTTCCCATGCTGAATGGGAAATTCAACCTTCGGCGTACGCGATGGGCTAGATTCTAAAAGGAAAAAAATGCGAAGCGCTTAACAAACGTTACGCTAATCAACGAATAGAAGATAGTACGATCATTAGCAAATTTATATTTAAATAAGCTTTGCGTGGATTATCCGGGGTTAGGAAAAATTACAGGCGCGTACAAAAGAAAGGGAAGAACTGCAGCGAGACGAGACCCGTCAGCTTCTTAAACATGATTCTACACTCCGAATTGGGCGGTTCATCGTTAACTTCACAGAAACATCATCTATCTCCACCTATACCCAGCGGTCATTTCTCCTTACTGATTCTTCAGCCCCTAAATTATCCTTCCTAAAATTTATCCCTTACGTCTTACTATTTGCAAATTAACAAAGTACCTTTTTAAGCTTCTTTTTCATCTAAGGTCCCTAATCTTTCATTAAACGACTGAAATGATGGTAATTTATTATCAGCCACCAAAAAAACAGGCAAGCTCTAGAGCAGCTAGAAGGTGGATCAATAGCGCCCTTACAGAACCAATTTGCTTTTTCTGTATTCCTGTATTCTATTAGAAAATCTACATAATGCACATCCTCATATGGTGCAAATGTCTTCTCACCCAACCATGTCTTACTAAAGGGGTACATTGATATCCTAACTTGAGTCTTGTTTAGTAGGACTACTTTTGACCGGTAATTCTCGAAGATGATTTCCCTACAGCTCGTTTCTTTTAAACCGTGCTGTAATTATCCATATCGAATGGTACAATGATATATAATACTAATTAAGAGCAACTTTAGAATAAATCATCGAATCCTAAATCATTCTCCGGGGCGAAGGCTTTCGTTTTATTGGACTGCGCCGTTTCCCATCGCAGCCGAGCTTCTTCCTCTTATTCCGTTAGCTGGCCCATCGCCTTGCGGCGGTAGAGTAGTTGCGTGGTCGGATTTATTGCGCGCCGAAAATCCATAATATCATCCGTATTATTAAATTTATCCGTTCCATTTGAATTAAAATACTACGAGCTCGCTAGATATAGCCGATGTACATACTTCGCCAGTATAGCCGCAGAACAACCAAAACGAATGCATAAAAAGATGAATACTGACGTATTCGGTGCTGGCTGAACCTGCCCTTGGAGATGTAACACCTACGATCATTTTAAATTAAAACAATGGCGACGACGAACAAGCGTCGGTCGTCTTCGCTGGTGTGTAGATATTGTGACAATGTGGTGATATATGGCGGTGGAAAATGTGTTTATTTATGAGAAAATTCTGGGAAAGCTATAAAATAGGGACGTTTTCAAAAGGATTTACGCTGAAATGTAACGGATAAACGTTATGATTACTCGGTTGCGTTTTGTCTCTATATACACCGTATACCACAAGTTTCAAATCACTTAAAGTTTAATATTTCTTTTTATTTAAGGACTATAATTATCTTGCCTCAGAAAACTTTGTTGTCTAGATTTTGTATTTCTCAAGATTTTCCGGAGTCTTTGTCCAAAATAAAAAATGTATATAGCTTTCGAGAGTTTTTAATTGATCACAAATAAGCAACATGTAGTCTTTGGATTAACAAGTTCTTAACATTTCAACCAAGAGAACCTGTTGAAAAATTAAATTTTACGGAAAGAGAATTATTTTGTAGGTTTAGTTGACAACGCCGCATTTTCCCATTCTCATGTCCTCATTAAGAACGATTAACTTCTTAATACTGTTTTTTTTTTTCGCTGCTATTCTCATTACTTCAGATTTTGGCGTCACTTCTAAGAGAGCAACTAAATAAGAGCTAGAAAGAGAAGATTTCGTATGGATTGAATTAATCTTACGCCGGGAAAAAGAAAAATAATTGCAAGGTCGCATTATAGATCGTATCCTTTTAACGTCGAAAAACCTCATTCTTCCAACATTGCTCTGGTCAGATATCAGTTACCGCCAGGCATCATCAGGCAACAATTCACAATCTTATCCTGCGGTAGCACGCTCTAGTGCTGTATCGGATTAAAATACCCTCTACATCGCGACGATTCGCCACAATGAATCATTGTCGTCGTCGGACCAAACCTCGAACAAGAATGTCAGCGCGTATCTTTGTACTTAACGCCCTTTACTGGCTAACGGTGCCATCGCTTTCCTGTCTGAATATACAGTATTGTGAATATGCTATTGACCACTCGCTCAATTTATCTGCCCCAGATATCTTTTACGAACAAGATTAAGAGATCATACTGGGATTGATATCTTTTTTCAAAGAATGAACAAACGTCATCGAGATCTATCAATAAGCTGAAATCGATTTTGTACAAGAAACTTTTATATAGCCGTCGCATTCAAAATTTTAATGTTTAATACAGAACGGTATTGATCGTAAGTTGATGTAATATTGACTAATCAATATTTATTCCTTTCTGTGCCAATAACATCATTAGCTCTTTTTTTTTAATTATCGATTTAGTTAATGAATATTGTGCCTTCTTCCATTGGGGTGGGTTATTCCATTGAAAATATCGTGCTTCTCAGGTGTCCTCTAAGCCGCGTTCTCTTGCATACGCAGTTTAGAGACATACGTTTTAAAGTTGACGATCGATTAATTTCGGGCTTCGCCGCGGAGGTACGGCAAAGAGGAATATTTAATTATGTTTTAATGCAGAGACGGAAGTTATAGGTAATGAATAGACTTAGTTTCAATCACGCAGTCTACCCTAGACGCGTCCTATTAAATATTCACGACACTTAAAAGGAAGCTTTTAGATTAGAGCGCGTCGGAAAATTGGAGAGTGGGACGGAGCTGCGACAATGTACATATATACTACCTATGTACGGATGTGTACGTGTAAGAGCTAAGCACGCGCCGATGAATATATTTACGGAATTAATATCGAACAAAAATGGCACTCTACAGCTTCACTGAGCACATACAAAGGTGGTAGGTTCAACACCGTTTTGACGATACGACGTTAGGTAATTTGCCACTGTCCACTTAACTACTACGTAAAAGGGATACAATTGCTTTCTTTGATCTAAAAATTATGTATAACCGTGGCCTCAACAGTCATATACAATGTGGTATTGCAATATGACAGAATAAGAACTATTTTTGTTAAATTAGGCGAAATATTTGCACTGTTAAGTAGTGTTCAACTAAGATAGTTTTAATAATCTGACACACCCGTGGTACCGAAAATAGCCATCAACTTTGTTACTGTGCCGACTGTAGAATGCTGGCAAGTTTTCGGAATTTTCCAACGTTCATATATTAGTCGATGCAGTTCCCGATGAGACACTTCGTATATTTTTAGATACTCTAATACCCCGCATATATTTTGTTAACTTGCGTGGCTCGAATATAAGGATAGACGCATCCCCGAAACCACTGTCCCGAATTAATTAATTAAACTTGAACAGTGCGAAGTGTGCCAATACCTTTATGTTGTTTGTTTCTTTATTTATGTATATATTCTGACGCTTTAGTATAATTGGTTTATGGCTCTGAATAAATAAAAACAAAAAAGAATTCATCGCAGTTGTTAAATAGTTTTGTGTTTTAACATCCTCATAAATAAAAAAAAAAAAAACGATAGCATTTACAATTCCGATTCTTACATAGAAAGTGATTTTAGTTGAGAAGCAATAAAACGTATTTGTTTAAAGACGTCGCTCCTGCAATGAGTAATAATACGTGTAACAGTATAATATACTTAGCGTGGGTAGGAAGGTTCGTTCGTTGCTAGCTATAGGGGAAACCGTAGTTTGTCAGAACATTTTAATAAACATATGTAAATTTCGTAATAGTAGAGCCTGAAATTATTGTTAGACGCGCGCGCGCTTACAGAGAGACAAACGAGAATCTCATTACGACGATGAAGGCAATGCGAGAACCTAGGCATCGTCGACGTTCTCTTGGTTGGGACGGGCATCTCGTCTTTCTCGTTTGGCGCGCGTCTCGGCGTATTAGAGCGGAGAAGAGAGTATATATGCGGGAGCAGTAGCAAGTAGCAGTCCATAAAGCCTAGTGTCTTCTAACTTCCTTTGACATAACCCCGGAAATCCCAGGGAATAAATCTGTCTAATCATACAGCATAACGTGCCAAGTACGCACTTACACAGCATTATAGTCTAGCAACTAAGAGTCGGCGTGTTATAAGACAGCGGCAAGATTCACGGTCTAACTTAGAGCCTGCGGCGTTACGATAAGCGAAGAGGGGACCTTCTTCTTCTTATATCATCTCCTACAGTGGCGCCCCGTTCCGGGGATCTTCTCCTTTCGTTGCGCGAAGGTAGCGGCGGCTACGTTTGCCATGTGGACGCAGTTGCCGGACAATCTCGTTTTACGAATATCCGTGTCGGATTACGGTTCGGGGTCCGTTCATTACACTTTATCGCGTCGTCATTTCTGTACTATGTCTACATTTTCTTGGCGCGCTGCGCGTCGAATTGGACTAAAGTTTCTCCTGACCGACAAAAGCGTAGTCTTTCTTATAAATACACGAATCGATTTGTGGATCCTACAACAAGGGCAAAAACCAGAAGAGGATTTTAATTTCGTTTACATCCCAATCAACATGCATTACTTTAATCATTTTTTCTGGGATTAGGTTGAACTTTTTATACCTAGGTTTTAAATTTCGTATTATTACAGCGAATCTATTCGTGGTTCCAAAAATGTCTGCAAACTTAGTGAATAGTCTGTCTCTTCTGTAAGAAAAAAATAAACAAGTAACAGCAATACATTTCCTACCATGAACTACGCGAAGGCTTTCTAAATTATGACTTCTTGAATGTTCTGTAAAATCTTTGGTTCCTTGAAATTGGCTTGATTTTTATTTTTAAAAGTTTCCGGATATCAAGTTCGACGAAAACGACTACGTCTTTTCCCTAACACCTTACGGCATCATTTTCCTTCCGCATATTTAGTTTTCTACATTCAACATTGAGAAATTGATTAAAATTTGCGAAAAAATGCTACCTAAGCGTTTAAGTGCTCTAAACATACAGATTTAATAGATACGGGTATTACGTACTTAGCTGTAAAACGAATAAACCGTTTCAGCGCGCTTCAATCGTGAATTTATTACCTTCGAGCACAAAAGATAACACACGCGAGCGCTCACTAGTACCCAAAGTGTCGAATCGCCGGTCCCAGGACGGTTGAGCACACATCTTTCCCTCCATATTATGTTGTTACTCTTTAAAATTAGGATCTCGAGATTTAGCAGAAGCCTAGGAAGACTCAATTTTCGTATCTCAGCGAACACTCGTGTTCGCGAAAGCCGACAAAAACATCTCTCTTACCGCGCCGTACAGGGAAGAAGCCGCTCCGTTTGAGCCAGCCAGTGGAGGACGCTCCGCATACACATGCGAATGTCGACCACATACGTAGATATGTAGTACATTGTAAGATCTCGGCGTTCCTCTCTTGCACCTAACGGCTTTCCTTTCTACTTAGAATGCAGTTCCACACACAGTCGTACGTATGTAAGTGTGCACATACATACATATATGAGAAGGTCCAATAAGAATAAACTGCCGGGATTTCTAAAGCCGCGATAGACCCTGCGATGTTATTTTTTCTTAAATCCTGCAGGAGTGATATCCGTTTATATAGAAATTTAATATCCCTTCATTCATCACAACTAATGCTAAGATACCGGTACGAAATTTGAAATCACTATGTCGCGCAATTTTTTTAGGATCTAGTAAAATTAGAAAAGTACTATACGAAATTTAATTTAAACAATACTTATTATTTACCCAAAGAAAAGTTCTCTTCGGTGGCTTCGGTGGTCGAGGCTAACAATACCGCAAAAAAGGATGTCGCTAAGGAAGCTCAAATTGGACGGCTTATTTTTGAGAGGTGTGCTCAAGTTTTAATGGATAGTATATATGTAAGTGCATCTGTATATAACTTAATCGATACATAAGAACCTTCCTCCAATAAAACGTAATCAACCCCAGCTAACTCGAAACGAAATACCCATACTCCTCTACAGCTAGCTTCGACGTTTTTTACATGGCTTAATTATATTTGGAAAGTTTAAACAAAAGCAAACGCGACTCGCGAAGAGATCATTTATTTTAAATATATTTTCGTTTCCATTAACTTTTTGCTGTCGTAGTCATCGTCCTTCTCATCCTCGTCGTCGCACCAAAATCTATACACACAAGTAATTCATTTAAGTGGCAACGGAACTACTTTGCTTAATTACAAAAGTTTGTTTCCTCCTCCTTTTCGTTTCGCCTCCTTCCTCCTCTTCTACGACCGGCCGCCTTTTCCTCTTCGTATTCTTCTTCACCCCGGTTCTTCTGCTGAGTTATTATTTTCGTTTGGGAGAGTGAGCGGCGTGGAGGATCATTTACCCGTTTTCTTAAAGATTTTTGTGTTGTCTTCCTATTCTTCTCCTATCCTCTTCCTCCTCTTCCAACTCCTTTTTCTCCTTCGTCTTCGAACTATGCGTGATTTTTAATCTAATCGCTTCCTCGTCGAGGAGGAAGAGTTCGCCTTTCTAATTGATTAAATTATTTTAATTGCGTTTTTTCCTCCAACTCTAGGAGAATAGGGGAACGCGGGCAAAGTTCTGCGTTCTGCGGTAGGTAGCTAGTTGAGAGTTCTATAAAATCGCTTAATTGAGTGCCCTCGGTTTCCGGATTATTAAATCACACCGTTGAACGTCCCAGTGTGCAAATTACATTTAATTTGGCGTGTTTTCAACTATCGTAGAATAATTTAAACACGAAAAATTTAACAAATGTAATACACTGATCTTTGTACGAGGATCGTCTCAAAAATAAGCTCCATTATTTTTTTTTAATCCCAGCTGCAGGCGGAAAAAAATCGAGGAATTTTTGTTTGGATGTACTGACTACTGAATTATTACTGTTATCATTTACTTTGGTTTAGCCACGTACTTTTCTGAAATCCCAGCTACCCGGATGGACGTTAGAGCGACTAATTAACTATATACACACACAGAGTAGACTATCGGAAAGAAAGGGATACCTACACGGGACAAATACATAGTCACTGAACTAAAAAGAAATTATGGTCCACATATATTAATGTATCCTACAGTTGACACCTGGTATTTGCTATTAAGAAATGTACGCTAGCAATGCAGAATCCGCTGGAAACGTGTTTTGAAATTCTAAGCAAGTGCTGATCGATTACTTGCCTCCTCGCGCCACGATCACAGCTACTCGTTATTGTGAAGTGTTTGATAAACCTCGGAAGACCTCTTTGAAGAAGATTCAAAACAAAAGGAGGAGAAAGTTGAATAAAACAGTTTTTTTATTTCACAATAACGTTCGCCCACATGCTGTCCGTGAAATGTAAACCGTGCTTGGGCAGTTTCCTTGTGCCCTATTACATCCGCATGCTCATAAACTTTGTAAGTGAAAACACTTCCCCAAAAAGAAATCATAGATCGTTTTCCAAATAAACCGTTTCGGGCGACAATTTCTACAACTCCGACACCAATTCAATTACGTCGCTAGATTTATTCACACTCATCGCCTTACCGCAGAATATCATTCCGCATATCATACATATAAAGCGCAGATTTGTAAAGAAGAAGAACTCCGCCAAGCATTCCGAATGCATCGCGTGTCGTCCGAAGTCGCCGCAAGGAGAATCATCGTCTTCGAGAGGTATGTATGTATATACGCGCAAGGGGGTGGCGGGTCGGCAAGAGAGGTCCCAGAATATTCGAAGTTATGTAGAAAAGGCCTCGGCGTTATTAGTCAGCGACCTACCGGAAATTAGACTATGAGATATGTGCGCATCTGACCTACTATGTTTTCGGGGTGCCGCCGCCGTATAGTAGCTCGGGGGGACCGTCTCTCCTCGAAGATAGACGACATTGATAATGCAAGTAGTTAAGTTTCGTCCGCCTCCCTCCCGTACGACACGTCCTCCTCGTCGTATTATTAAATTCGCTTGTGGATAGCTTTGGGCAACGTGGGTTTCAGTCTGTCGGCGTCGGCGTCCACAGCCTAGGCCTTAACTCTCTCTCTCTCTCACCACCGCCATCAATATAGAATATTCTGCACGCATGTAATTTATATATGTATAAGGCAAGAGCAAGTAAGTAGTCTCAGAGAGTATTTCGTGCTTCTTTAATCTGATCACCCATCTGCAATTATCATGAGATAATCTTACTTGAACAATTACAAAGGACATCCTATAGAAAAAGAAAATATTTGGTGTCGGTGAGGTACATCGAAGTAGTTGGAGAATTTATTATTTGGCCAAATAAACTCAAATTAATTTCAAATATGCCGTCATCTTTTCCAAGAGATTTCGCCTACCCCCACCACATCAAAATAATCTATAAATAAGTACAAAATTAACGAGCGGTATTTACATTTAAACCGACGTATTAACGTGCTGAATAACAAGTAGACCTTAAAATATGCATACCTAAATCCATTTCATAGTATCGCACGAAGTTACTTGAGCACTTTGATGCCAACGTATATCAGCTGCTAACTTCAAAGCGTTTCGCACGAACTTCAACTGCGCACCGATACATCATGGGCGAACCATATCTAGCATATCATCATGGAGCGAATCATAATAGGCGGAATCATCGCATCTATATGTATTGAGGGACGTCCAGCTCACCCTACACTTCTAACGGATCGAAAACTTTTACCAAACTTCCTCAAATTGGTTCGCCATGATGTGCCCCGGCTACTTTAAAAACGGCGTTAAAGTTGGATGGGAATTCTTCTTGTATGTGTGTGGGATTGGGAGGGACGACACGCGAAATGGCGACGTTATTTTGACAAATCACCATTCTTAGCGTATTTCCACCGGAAAAGTCGCTACCCTATTCTTATACGGTAATTGTTTTTAGTTTAAACTTTTATACCTGTCAGTTTCGATTTGAAATTGCGTCGTTCTTCGCTTTTTTCCCTATTTGTTGAGTTAAGGATTGATGTTCTCAATTGACTTTTTGGCGTTTAAATGGAAGGTTTAGTTCTACTTCTACTGCCTGTTAACGACGAATGAAGAACCTTTGTCTATTTTTGCTTCTACAATAAACACGGACCAAATTTGTAAAATTGAAGAAAGTGTCTAATTGTCTTTTAGTACTATTAATTGTTTTTTTTTTTTACTTATCTTATTTACATACATAATTATGTTCGCATTAGACGATATTGATGCTTATGTAAAGATACATACATAATCCTTTAATGTTTTCACCAAATTTTTGCCTTGATTCTCCGTTTTATTCCTTTAATATTCGTTTGACATAGATCCTTTATTTATATATTCATCATAATTTGTGCTTTTTTGTTTGTATTTTTTCTGATCATCTTTCCCTTTACCTTCCTTATGAGTATTCTTTATGATCAGATAAAATTGTTATTATGTTCTCAATTCAACTATTACTTCTGATTGTATAGAAATTTATGAGGTCAGCAACTCTTAATCTTCAAGAAGAATACCTCGAAGTTATTCTTTAAAAGATTTCCTTAATTAACTCGAATCTAGCAAACGTCTCTCTTTCTTATGACGGAAACCAGATGACGTCTAGGAGATCTTCAGCAGCCGGTACGTAAAGTTAATTCATGCATGAAATCCTTCGTATCCTTCTTTGTCGCGTCTTTTCATAGTACGTCTCGCCAACTAGCCTCGAATTATTAAACATATATACATACAACATCGCGCAATTTATAGCATTCGCGATATTAATTTCCTTAAGGACTCTCGCATTACGCGAAGGTTTTTACGGCGACGGATGAGCAAAAGGATAAAGATGATAGGCTATTATAGGATTATCGTCGTGATGCGCGCCGTTTTGGATATCGTCGATGGGGGCGGAGGAGAGAGACGGAGAAATTAAGGGAGAGAGGAACCGCTGCAATATAGTTTTAGGAGCGGACGAAGCGCAAATCCAGAAGCAGAAACAGAAGGCATCCGCACGACTGGAACGGAATTGGAGCGCGGCAGGACGCTTTCCTTTCCTGCGCGACAGATGTTCGAAGTCGCGCGCCGTGATTTAGGACGCCTTCTGATTACAATTTGATGATTGTTCTCTCTAGCATTTCTCTCTGCCCATATATTCCCCCCGTACCGCCCGTTTTTCGGTAGAATGTTGCTTCGTTACCTACAAAGCTTCCTAGCACTACTGTTGGTATTCAGTAGTTAAGAAGAATGTAGCGAAGATGTGGTATAACGATGTTGATGATGGGGAAGAGGACGTTTAATGGTGAAGTTAGCTGCTGTAAAATATTATATTCAGAAAAGTTACGCGGCCACCTCTAAATACATTTGTATTTTGCCATAACTCACTGCAATTACGTAGCAGCGTAATGGTTCTGTCTCTAGAAGAATAAACTTTTTCTTAGTCTCAAAAAAGCAGGGTACGTCGTTTTTTACAATCCTCAGAAACCTATTATACAGTGGTTTTCGTGCTAACTCAAATGGAGGCAAGCTCTGATCGGAGCTACATACTCGCTGAATCTCGTGCTTCATTTATTTTGCATAGCATCATCTTAGACATTCTTGATATGTATCTGTCATGTACATATAATAATTTGATTGCTTCTTAAGAATTAATCATAACCCTCTCCCAAATGAATCTAGAACAACATGGAACATATAATTCAACGCAAAATTTCTTTGTTCCCGATCCGAAATAAATCTTATCTACCTGTCTCTTTATCCACGGCAAGAACATCAATGCGCGATGACGAGCAGCAGTTAAAGAAGGCGAGAAGGCAGGCAGGCGGCAAAAAGGTGAGGCGAATTTGAATGCAATAAACGCGTAATATTTCACACGAAAAACCAATTTCGCAATCCGAAAGCCCTTGGCTGGAGAGCGAGGGCAAGGCGGCGGGACGCGAAAGGGGGAACATTTATTTACTCACCGTCATTAACAGAATCTTAATTAAATACTTTTGGTAGACGACCTTACACCTGGGGTAGCGAGCGAATATCTCTAAGTGTCACATAACTATGCGAAGGTAGCGAACGTCGCTTCTTCTCATAGATGCCGGTTTCGTCGTTACCACCGTCTTACATATAATATTTCGAGAAGGAATATGTGGGACACCGCCTGTCGCCGTCTCGTGACGTCAAACGACGAAGAAATTACGTACGTACAGTATTAGACCGAATGTACAGGTGTACATATATCTCCTTTCTTTATGTTGCTCTGTTCTTAATTGAAATTTATAAAAATACAGGGCTTACTGAAAGTTCAACGGAAGATTATTACATATCTAAAGGTTTCATCGTTAATGCTACTTTTTAACAAAAAAATTGCTTACTAATCTCAAACTTAAACTAAGCTGGATAGCAAGACTCCACGAAATAGTGCAGATATTTACCCGCTTCAATTGCAAGCAATTTAAGAGAATTTACAATCTTTTTCGCCGTCCGTTTATAATTTCAAAACGAACACATTAGTTTGTTTTCTAAACTTTATAGATACGAAGTTGGAGTACGCGAATTCGCTGAAGGGGATCAGTTTTATAACCTCCCGGAACGATACCTTCGTCACATTGCCGGGAGAGAGAATCAATCGGAGGAAAAACGTGGCGAACGCTTAATTATGCTAGTTAAGCGCCAAGCAGCGAAATCATTCGTTGGAAGAGTTAAAACGCTCCCGATATACTCACTTTAATATTACTGATTAATGGATGTATTATTTGGAATGGATGCGATGCTCGCCTTTCGTTAGAGAAATTTCCACGTCGAATCGTTGGAATTCGATCTCGTTTTTAGTGCACGTTTAACGTCTGAGATTTGTTTTTTATGTTTTTTTTTTTTTCCTAACTGATTCGATTAAAAGGTGCAACTACCGCTTGCATTGAAGGAATATATTGTAGTGGGATATCGGGAAAAAGTACACTATCTTTCATTGAAGTTTGGCCAAGTAATAAACGTCTAAAAAATTAGAAAAGTAAAACGTAACTAATTCGAATCAAACGTTTACAATTAGAATAATCTACTGTTATTTGCATTTGGATTCATACTATTACTTAAAAAAAAAACAACTTAAATCAACTCACTAGGATAGTCTGAAAAGTTTCAGGCAGTTTGTTTAACAGATATTTGTATCAACCGGTGTAAGTTTATGCATACACATATATCGACATAACTTAGTATCAAGAGTACATCTATGTAGGAACCTAGTTATCAAAACAACGTTTGTTTGATTCAGTCCCACTTTAACTGCAATTGCATCTCAACTTGTATCCAACGGGTGAACGGGTTTTAAACATATCGACACGCCGCGTTTCAATCAAATGCTTTAATGTCGTCTATCGATAATGCCTGCAGTTAAAACGTCATAAAACAAAATATATATATATATATGTGAAAACTGTGTTGAATCTTTAAAACCGTAACATTAAAACTCGGCCAAAAAAATTCTAATATTTCCGCTAATCTTTTAAGAACAGCGTTTCGTGGATTCGGAAAATCTGCCCTTTCCCTTTCACGCGCTTCTTGCCGCCTGTTTTTCTTCTCCACATAATAACAAATCATAATACGGCGTCGGAACGTGAATTCTAAAGCGGCTTTTCAGATTTCGATGCCGCGTATCTCGCGCTGGAAATCGCGACAGGCAAATTTAATTATAGTCGCTTCTACACTCCCTGAAAAGTTCTCTCTCTTTCTCACTGTCTTCGCGCCTCTATTGAAACAGATTAAAAAAAAAACAGTTCGCCGACTGCTTGCCTGCCTGCCTGGCTGGTTGATTTTCGTTAATAATAATGATCATAATAACAGTCGTACGCTAATAATTAAAGGAGATGTAGAAGGTCTCGACGTTTCAGAGGTTCATACGCACCGTCACCGTTTAATAAATGCTGAAGGGACTTTCGTGTAAGAACCGGAGATTATACGTAAATATTAGTTGTCCCTATACAGAATTTACAAAATCTATACATTTGAACTCGCCATGGAAATTGTTGGATTTGTATTAAATAAATCTCCTACTGCTTTTGTAATGCTATTCCAAGCTGGGAAATCGTTGGTGTATATAATGAATAAGAAAGGACCAAGAATAGGGCCCTGTCGAATGCAAAGTGCACGAATATAATACCTTCAGTATACCTTTCAGTAGTTCATAGCTTTATACCCACCTTCAGTAAGATCGAAAGAAACCAAATGGATACCTCAAATTGGGAAAATACGCTAGCAAATATTGGGGAAATTGTACATACATTCCCGAATAAAATGACCTCCAGTGAGCCGAGTGAGCCGTGTTTCTATGTCTAAATACTTACATATATCTAGCATAGTCACTAAGTCAGTAAGGAACTCGTCGTCTCATTTGCCTAGGTCTGCCGGCGTAGAAATAGAGGCACAGCAGCGCTGAGACCCGTACGATGCAGAGTCGCCCACGAAGCGAGAACCGCCGACGTGACAAGTGTTAACGTTTCCGACACTTATCGTAATTTGCACGAAGTAGAGAGGTCGTTTCTCATTGTGCGTACTACCTGTAGTACACTTACTTGTGAATTTAATGTCCTCGTCAAGCAAGGGGAATAAATCAAAAATTAGATTACAACCAACAGTAAAAATAAACTTGTTTTAATAGTAATATATTGTTTGTAAAAAACGTTTGTAAGTTGTAAAAATAGTACTAGCATATAAAATAATGCTCCATAATCATCCTTTCTTTGATCGAGTAATTCTGGATTACTAATGTGATAAACTACTTAACGAATGAATTAAACGCCAAAAAGATGGTATCTACTCAAGTGCCTTCAACGTTGAATCCAACCCTTGATATCTGAAGAACAAAAACAAGTGTTAGCTCAAGCAAACGGTATGGCACACTACCAAACGAAAATTTGGAGAGAACCCTTACGTATAAAACAAGTCTCGCTCATTTCCGGAGATATTTTTTACATATAATTAATTACGTCGGAAAATATCAAGAAAATTCCAGATTTTCATCTTCAGCAATAATTCGAAAAAAGAAGTGCGATCGACCTACATATTTATTCTCAATATCTTGTATTAAGAAAATTATATTTACGTTCAATATATTTTGGGTAGCCTTTATACAAAATAAATATAATGTAGTAATATGGTATTATTATAAGTATAATAAGTAAATTATAAGTATTATATTATTATAATATTATTATATTATAAGTAAATTATAAGTAAAATATAATGTAGTAATATGGTATTATTACCATGCGCTTTAGTCACGCAGACCTATATATTACTGATAACTGATGAAGATGACGGGTACAGGGGGTACCCATCGATGCTAGTGTAGAATGTAGAAAGAGTCGTCGCACTAATGGTAAGTTAGCATGAGACAGCTTTGAAAATAGACGTAAGGAGTGGAAAGAAAGGGAGAGAAGTTAGTGTGCGCTATGATTCTCAGTAGTTCCAGAGTAATTACTTTTACATGGAAATATATCAAAGTTTATTACTACAACGCGGATATTGGACAAGTGCGAGGATTATTACGAATTTGTGCAGAATTCTAATAACTTGCGATGCGCTACGCCGATAGAAAGTTTTGGTAATAGGGTACATAAGCATTTTTTATAAGTTATCTAATACCTATAGTATAGTAGAAACCCTTTACTGCCGTGAACAAATTCTGATTAAATTTTCTTTGTATCAATAAAAGAAGGCTGTGGTTTCTTCTGAATGCTTTTTTACGTTTCTTTTAAAATTTGTTCGTCATGATGATGGTTAATTGCTTAAATACGTTTCTGTGTGAACAAGAAATCGAGAAATTTCATCTACGAACTGCCGGATAGTTATTTTCGTAACATCCGTACTAAAAAAGTCAGATACTGTAGAACCTGGTAAACGCAGTTCAAGCATCTCTGAAAATTTACCGACCTCTTTCTAGTAATAAACGTTCCGTGCAATCGATTCATAGCTAGCAAAATATCATCGGTAGATCTCATCCTTTTCGACAAAACTTCACAGTTACTAAATTTTACCAATAATGAAGTGAATGAGAATTATTACACGCTCGTCATGCTTGAATTGAGGCTGAAGAATGTGCATGAAAACCTTAAACCCATAAACTACGTACTTAGAAACTGAATTAATCAAAAAGTCTACAATATTAATGTAACTCATGCAGGGCCCAATTATTCCAGCATTCTGTAAGCTGCACGTCGAGTTCTTTAATATTTTAGTAAGTTTCTACGAAAAGGGAATGGCACTTATTTGTTTGATGTATGTACGTAAGCTAACATATTGGAATATTCGAAATTCTAATTTCGACAGAAAAAAAATAAAAATGGCTTTCACCGCTAACCTCTTAAGTACGCGAATAAGTATACAGCAGAACCTTTTTGAAAGTTCTCTTCCTCGATGCTACCAAAAATACGCGCAACATCGTCTCCATCCACCTACCATCAACCTTAAGACGAGAGAGGAACGAATACAAAAGTAGTAGGTATAAAGCGAAGAGGTGGAAGAAGAAGAAGAGGTGGAGGCTTCGGAATTTCTGATCAAAGTGGGTAATATTACATTCTTACCGTCATGAATGATTTGTGTTCTCGTTTTAATAGAATAAAAGGCCTCCGTCTCTC
Organism: Oryctes rhinoceros; assembly: GCA_020654165.1. Lineage (NCBI taxonomy): Eukaryota > Metazoa > Arthropoda > Insecta > Coleoptera > Scarabaeidae > Oryctes > Oryctes rhinoceros. Next base: position 252,109 of record JAIOKQ010000231.1, read on the forward strand.
GGCTCTGCACACTCACTCGCACGCCCCTCTTACCTTCCCTGCCTGCCATCCAGCCAGCCAGCCTTTTGCCTGCCAAGAGAAACAAGAATCAAATAGACGCACGTCTCATTCTCTAAGCAATTAGAAGGTGAAATACGAATTTCGTTGCGACGGCAGCACCGGCGGCAGATAGGTGGTAGTAAGTAAGGAGAGGGCTATATTACGTATCTACCCGGATGGGATAGGATAGGAAAGGACTGACTATAGAGGAGGTAGAGGTAGTGGCGGCGGAGGTGGTTGCAAATGGCTTTAATTACTTCTAGATGCTACTGCCGCTCGAGACGGAAGCGAAAAGGAAGGAGACGGAACGAACGAACGTGAGCAATAGAAGGGAGGAAAGAAGGAAAACGAAGGTGCCGGTGCGCGCATGATGAGACGCGGAGAAAGGGGATATTTTTATCTCGTGATTATTTCGCGGTAGACGCGCCTCGGTCGGAATTTAAGAATGCAATAAGTTATACTTAAGGCGAAAGTTTCGCTTCTTGTACGTCCGTTATTTACGACGTTTAATAGGCGTCGAATAAACTTATCTGAAGTTTTTGTACGACCTACGAAGGTAAGTCTAACTAGAAAATAGATTAGCCAAAAAATGTTTTTATTTATTCAATGAAATGTGTCTGCGTATTTCAGCTATAAAGGTTTTATTTTGATTAGGAAAACATTAAAAAGAAATAACTTCGGTCCTTAAGACTAAGCATTATTATTTTGTAGCATTATTCATGCAAAGCAGGATTTTGAAAAATGTGTGGCGCTAAGATTATTTTTTTGTATCTTTTTTGTTTATCTTAAGAGTTGTTTTCAGTTTTGCGCATAATTTATATATGTTTAACAAGGGCACCGACACAAAATACTGAACCGAAAACTGCGCCACGGACTGATTAATTTGGGAAACCCTTACAATATTCAATAGACATATTTGACAGTTAGTAAATAATGCTAAGTCAATACGAGAACTTATTAATTTTCATCCCTTTTTGTTCGTACATCGTAGTAATAAGAAATCCACCAAAAACGTCTGGCTACGTAAGCTAAAAACCGAGTAGAATCGTCGACGCATCGATAATACCGATCCTCGCCTATAGAAAAGGTTATCGAGAAGGAGAAAAGACGACGGGGTCATGCAAATAACGAAAGTACACATCTATTAATAAGGTTTTATGAAAGAGGTTCGGCCGGCTCGAGAATTAGAGAAGAAGATTGAAAAATCTCCCGCGGCTTCCTTCGCCCATTGAAGACATCCCGACGAGCGTCGCGTGGGGCGTCGTTCGCCCGAAGAGAAAACGATGTTGCAATTGTTGACCGGGTTTCGCGTGCAGATGTCTGCAAAAGTCACGCGGCTCCGAATTTGCAGATAGATTAGAAAAGTTGTGATGAAGTAAGAAGGTGGTTCCGTTCGTTTGGCGTTGGATGAGACGAGTCCAAAGCGGAGAGGGGGAAGTGAAGACAAGACTGAGGAAGCTAGGCGATTGCAATCTTGAAGTGTTTTGATTCGGTCGGTCCCTCTTTTGGTCGTCGTTTCATTAGGCACGAACACAAAGATGGACTATTTTAGTCTGAGTCTTTGCAACGCTTCCCTTCACCTCGTCATTGTTGTGGCAGAGGCGGCATTTACCGTATCAAAACAACAGAGAAGGAAATGATCCGACCTACTACATACTACTACCCGATCCATATAATACATATATACATAAACAATTGATTTTTCATTCTGCAATTATTTACCTACGTCAACATTAAAATATTAAAAAAAATTGCTTTGACTTGTGTAATTTAAACCCTATTTTTTTTTTTTTTTTAGAAAAACGCTAGCTTCCGTCAAATTCACTGTATAGAAAGCTAACAATATAACTCCTTTTAATCAAATTAGGTCTTTCCCGCGCAAAATATTTATGTAAATGAAAATAATATACTGCTGGCCGTAATTTCTAAATTGAAATGAGAAAAGTTTGCAATTCGCAACATCTGGCAGGGCACTTAGTGTAATAACAGTCAAAGTTACTTTTAATAGTTCATGTACAGGTTTTTCCTTAAGGTTTTCATTATTAAAAACCCCCTCTTCCGCCCCCCAGTACGATCCCCGTGCAACTCACGTTGTCTTATTTCTTTTCTTTATATTCCATACCTACTTCCTTCCTTCCTTCCCTATCAGGCTCCTCTTCAGTTTCCTCATCTTACGGCAGTCCGCGGGAATCGGTATTTTAAAATTCGAGTTAAAAATCTTTGTACGGAGTCCCGGCCTTGTGTTGCCTGGATGCGGACTATGTAGATGGCAGAAAAAAAATCAAAGCTCCAAGAGAGAGCACGGGAGAGAAGAGAAGAATATTCTGATTGCGGACCACGTGAACCATTGTAGACAAAGTGCACACAGTCTTCCTTAAACAAAGCGGACAGCCGGAGCCACTAACGAGCACGGCCAGGAGCTTATACATCAAAGAACGTTTTATTAAAACGTACACAAAGAAAGAATTCAGCTCGAAAAATAATACAGGAAGCGAATAATATCGAAAAGGAGGCGCGGAGGTGGACGACTAGAACGAAACGAAAGTCTGGGAGGTGGTGGTTCAAGGAAAAGGAGGAAGAGAAAGAAGGAGCAGTGATGGCTTTTCCGTTGCCATGTAGACACGTTGCAATTAAGCAACAACGATATTTATTTATCTAAAAATCGTTGAATACTAACGGTCCTTTATGTTCAGAAGTGGGATGGGCATTATTTAATTAATCAAGATGGAAAGGACTTACGAAACCATACGTTTACAGTAAGTATAAGAGCATTTAACTAAGACGAAAATTCATTGCGACTCTAGCGATTGCCTCGCACAGCAACTTTATGACAAAGGAATGCGCAGGTTACAGATGTCCTGTATGATCTAGGTTACAAAAGAGGTCGTTTGAAAAAGGACGCAGTAAGCTTATACGTATAAACAGAATTAAGAGATCTGAAACTTAAATCTTTTGTTTATAACAGTAAAAATAAATTTATTTACTCGTTTACAACATGTAACAATATTTGTCGTATGACCACATGAAGAGTAAACACCGAAGGGTTTTCTATAACATATGAACCCTACAGATGTTCACAATGGAATTGTAGAGGAATGATAAAATACCCTACCTGGATGTCCTGATAAACATTGTTGTAGAAACCCAACGAATATCTGCATTTCGACTTTAACGTTGCAATAAAAACGGCAGATACCATCAAGTCAATATTATCAAAAGATCAAAAAGGACAATCAGAGTCGGGCGAAAAAATGTGTATACAAGATCCCTCGATTAAACATGCGTGCAAGATGAAGGAGTCAAAACAGGCTAACGTTGAGGCTATTACGTGCCAGTCATATTTATCATATTTTTTAATTAAATTCAACATCTGAAATGAAATTGTTCTCTTTCCCACTTATATATCTTAATCCAATAATCAAATACTTTATGTGGTGAGGTCACTTGAAACGCCGGTAGGCGTTCTATGGTTAATTTGATTTATTTTAAAAGCAAATTCGTGTCATAAGGTTAATAATAGAGAACTACGCCGTACCAAAAAACATATTTATTCATAATGCATAATAGTTTTTACCGGCAGTCACAGAGATGGGCGGGATATATTTTGGATGTTTGGGAAACGATAAAAAACAGTGAGCCGCGTGCAACTGACGACATTTTTCAAATCTACAAATGTATGGAAAAATATTTTCGAATTTAAATAATCGCAAAACTGTAGCATACCCATAAACGATATTATTAAATCAAAATTCTTGCGTAGACGGCTGTACAACAGAGCGTTCTCTAAAGTTATAGTAATGAAGATCGATACTTTCTCTATTATTATAATAGTTAAGGGTATTCTCCCATTTCTGTGAGAAAGACAAAAATTAAGCAAACAAAGTAAATAAAGTATTCTGTATCAAATGCGTGGGTCAAGAAATTCGTCTCTATTTTCAAAACAATCTGCAGTTGATAGTAAAGTGGTGTGATGTACCATGAGACGCCAAATAAAAGACGGCAATACGGTGTTTCTTGTTCCGCTTTATTGCTTGTAAGTACTAATATCATAATATCGCTGTTTCCTACATTTCATTTTTGTGCACTGCGAAATCGATACTTTCGCATAATATTTATGTACAGCGGAAAAGCTGATGCTAAAATATAAAATTAGTAACGGTAGATATGCGCACCGTACCATAACGAACGTCATACATACAAGCAAGCAACCAGCGAGCCAACCAAACCAAACAACCAACCCAACTGAGCTACCGACATTATTACAGGTAAATTCCACGCGTTTGACGTCCGTAAAATTAGTGGCATTCATAAATATTGATTTCACATCCCATATGAACATAAAGTAGGAATGTGGCCGCCAAACACACCTTGGGGTATACTGTAGGTATTTTAATATGATTTCTCCCCGACTGCCGTGCGCTGCACATTATTGGGAATCTGCACAGATGGTACACGGGCACCGGCAGCACAACCATCACCGAACCGAGCAGTCGTTCCTTCGATATGGCTTTCGTTTTTCCTCTCTCTCTCTCTCTCTCTCTCTCTTTAGTCCTTTTAACGTTAACCCTCTACTCGATGGCGATTTCGAAGTTCGGCGCCGCGGAGATCATCTTTATCTTTGTTGCTCAACGCCGGTGTTATTGGTTTCCGGATGGGTTGCTATAATGTCGTAGTTTTTTTTTAAAGAACCCCCCGGCATTGAGTGGTACGCCAATGTGTGTGTGCGTCTGTAGGTTAGGTTCTCTTCTATCCTTCTTCCGCTTCTACACAGGACCGTATTATACAGTAAATGTACGGATCAAAAGGCGTTATCTTCATCAAAATTTCACAAAGGCTTAGGATAGAAAAATTTGAAAAATTGAAATTTATGCCATAAACGTAGATCACCTTCGTGTTTCTATCGCTGTTTGGAAATTCATCCTCTAAAGGCCTATAATAGGAGATGAAAGGTGTGAGAGGGCGTGGAGATGAAGAAAGATATTACAGTTCGTCGATTTTTGAAGTTAGAAACATGGAATATCGTAGAATATCGCAAAAATTTATTTTTGTTTTAGCGCAATGAAAAGCAACTATATTAATGAAGAGGTTGTATACGTAAAAAGTATATGGCGTAACATGATACATCAGATATAAATCTTATATTTTTAGATACACCCTATAGCTTGTTACCAATGATTCTTGTTCCTTGTTTATAGATACTCTTTAAATAAATACGAGAAAAAAAGTACTGCCCACTTTATTGGTTGTCCCTAATTGCGGCCCTGCTTCTAAAGTCGGCTCTCGCGCCCTAACTCTTCCGCTATATATGTCGCGCGCGAGTATCATGAAATTGAATCTGCTGCAAAAAGTCAATCCTTCAACAGACTATTCCTCTTTCGTAGCGCTTCCACTCCCGACTGCGGTATAAAGTACATCTAAGGTTATAGGTTGATGCTGCTACAACTTCGTCGACGATGGCGAAAGGATTTTCTCGATAGCTACTGTAATTTTAATAGGGACCTGGGTTTACGTTCGATGCGATTTTCAGATCAAAAGGAGATTCTTTTTTGGCATACTTATAGAAATTAGAATACCTATAACGTATGGTATGTAATATTTAACGCAGTACTTTAGAATCACATATGATGATAGACGCGTCTTTACATGGTGTATGTTACTTGTTTGTTTCCCCGTAGAGTTTCCTTTTTATGATGATTTTCGTATGATTTTTATGACAAGGTTTTATTAATTTCTAGAAAGCCTTCTATTTATTTTTAATGAGTTACTAGTTTTTTTTTTATTTTTATTTAAGAATTGTTTAATGTAGCAATTACAAAAATATGTTCAATTATTGAGTGAAATTTTGTACACCTGATAATGTACAGAGAGTAGTTGTAGCATAAGAAAATTAAAGCACTTCAAAGGCCTGGATTTTATTAAAAACCTCAGGGGGTTCTTGTAAAAAAGCACGCTCTAACACTCGTTAATTAGATACAAATGTTGTATACGTGAAAAAAAGAAAGAAGCTCCACTAATATAGAATATTTTCTTCCGCATAAACATTTTAAACAACCTAAACGTAATTTTCTTTCAATGTCGAACAGCTTATTTAGCAGATCGCAAAAGCATGAGGAGAAAAATCGTTTTAAATTATAGGAAGACGTCAACTTGGAACTTATACAAACTCAACGCCATTCAGAACGTAAAAGTCTGCCATCATTTATTCATTACGCGACGCAATTACATCTAGCGTCAATTCTATGTGAAAGAAAAACAAATTCCACCGCAAGATAGATACTTGAAAATGTCAATATACAGTAACGCGATAAAATGTCCCCGGGTTTACCGTGGTTGTGTCTATTTGTTCGTATCGCCAGTATGTGTGTATTAAGAGTGTCTGTCTACCGTTTGTACATACAAGTGTGCATACAATCGTACAACGCATACGTTTACCGGGCACAATATTGTAACATTGCGCTGTTTTTCACGATTTCCGACCGAGAGAGAAAGAGAGCTTTCGCGTTTTCGTATTTAATTTTACCGTTAGCGTGGGGGCGACAAAATGAAGAATAAACCATATTCATGTCATCCGCGACAACGATGACATGTTTTGTGTGTGCGGGACGCGAGTCTGCCCGGCCGTGTATTTACACAGAACGAACGCGCCGTCGGGAGTACAAGAGAATGAAAGATACACACACTTGTATGCGCTTAAGCGCTACTAACGTGTTCGTATAGAGGGCCGCACATCTAACGACACAAATATGGGCGCCGTCGGTGTTCAATGCAAGAGAAAATTTTGGAATTCAATAAAAACGACATTTTTCGGAAATAAATTGATAGAAGTTTGCATTATCATGTAACTCCAAGCAATGTACAATTGAATAACATTTGAATCATCGCTCTAGTTTTACAGCGCAGCGTTTACAGTATCGGCCGTTGGGGAATTCTAGGAAATATTAACGAACAGACGTAAATCGAAAAGGGGCATCCAAAATCGTAATAATATACAGATTGTTGCATTCCTTGATAATTCGTGAATTATTTTGGGACGCTGCAATTTGAAGGCTCCTATCATCTCATCTAGTTTAAGAATCCACTCCTCCTGATCTGTTGCCAGAAATCATTGTTCTACTCGTCTTGTGGTTTTTGCAGCAGGATGTCAACGATTTGTAAACTTGTCCGTGTTTTACGACACTGTATATATTGCAAATAAACGACGTTGCCATATATGCGCGTATTTACGCGAGTAGATATTGTTTGCGTTCCTTTAATTATTCATTTTCCATCTCTTCGACAGGCGGCTACTAAACGTAGCTATGAATATGCTTCGCGTCAACGTGAGTTTATATTCTACTGCATGGACCGCTGTTCGTCGAGCTTGCTTGTGTTTTCAATTGCTGCCAGCGTGCGGGGTATAAGTTTAATATTCCATTTACAAGAATAAAAATGTATGAATTAACATGGGTACATGGTAACACATATTTAGATATCGGCGAATCTCTTTAGTTTACTACGACTGTTTAAAGTTAATTAAAAGAGACAATTATTTATATTAATTTTACATTTATATTAATAATTTAGTTATTCCTTTCAATCAGTGGCGACTGGCTTATTTTTTTAAGAAAAATGTTTGAATGTACAAACACGTAATTTTGTTGATTCTGGTAGAATCGTGCGCTTCGAGCGTCGTCGTTAGTAAGTGGTAAGTTGTAATTTAATGAAGAAAATAATGGGTAAGTGATATAATGGATTTAATAACGTCTAGTTGTTCATATTAGAAGTACGAACTTAAAAATAAATAAAAAAATCTCAAATTATCAAATTAAGTTAATTTATACTTCTTAGTCTTTATTCTCTTGATGCACAGTAACAAAAGATACGCCTAGCATATACATCACCAAATACGTATAAGTACCTATCTCGCAAAAGATGGATCCAGCTCACAAACGCGGGAATAAAGAATTTCACGATCCCGTTTTTCTGACGTAATAGCAATCGTCATCATCATCCATACATGAAACCCTCTTCCATCCGTTCTCTTCTTACATTCCGCATTCGGCTCGATTCGCGATCGGCCATCCGGAACATATAGGCTATCCGATCCGCGGTAGTAGTTGCTAACTTTTATTTTTCATGTCGGAAGGATATAAAATTGTGTTTCGGGGCTTTTGGCGTCCCTACCGTGGTAAGATTGTCTGTCAAATTTTTATTGCCACACGCGCTCATGATGGCGCGGCATTCGTACATGTAACGGCGATGTATAACGAAATAATATCATTTCTTCTTCTCCATCTAGCCGCTGTGGTACTTCTTCACGATTCAGGTTAAATTCCTCTCTCTTGTTTCCTTGTAAATACGTGTGATGCGATCGTAGAACAAGGTGGTAAATCGGGCAGAATAGGCTGCGTTGGCGAATCGTATAGAATCTAACGTACACACATGATCGCTTTTCTCATTACATCCGTGTGCGAAATACATCGGGATTGTCAAGGATGAAACATATAATGGCACCACAAAAAGGTAGCAATTTTTCTTTGTAAAGGATCTTTATGTAGAATTTGTAACGTGAGAAATACGTAATTATGAAAAATTTTTAGTACTAATTGTCAACTGGATGGAATCAAATGGCAGGACCATCCTTAGACCTTGGCCGCCGCGTCCTTAACAACTCTGGATTCTCTTAACTGGTGCCACGTTAAAGAAAGAATACGGGTAACACTGAATTTGAAACGTCGTTAGTAGCCGAATACCAAAATTAATTAGTAAGTGTTGAAGAAATGAATGTTGCCAATTTTGATCATGTATTGAAATAATTGAATTGTTAATTCTTTGATACATTTATTCGCTCTAAGTACTCTATTATTATTCGTATCTTTTCTTACTTACAAGATAAAATTCAATTTACTGCGACTTTTTTTTTCTTTTAATCATGGCGCGCACTTGTACTGGAAGAACAGCCTACCCAAACAACCGTGTAGACATTTTTTTTTACTTCCCAAATGAGCTTTTACTTTAATTTTAACAAAGGTATCATGTATTGTAGTTGCTAAGGACTTAACATTTTATTTTGTTTTATTTTATAACTTTACGTATTTTTATTTATTTTGTAAAAGTCATATTTTGTTTGTTGTCTATTTTATGATAAATTAAATGTTTCATTTGGTTTGTTTTATATAAATTTATGTAATTCAATTAATAAAGGAGCAAAATTCCTTTAATTTCTTATAAAGTTTGCAAAAACTATAAAATTCGTCAATGCTCTAATCAAAAAATATCTTTATTAGTCATTTGTTACATCTATTTGGTGTTGCTACTGCTAATGCGCGTATCGGATCGAGCCTTAAGGAGGGAGTCTTAGCCAGTAACGTACACATACGTACAACTTCGTTGGAAGTCGAACGTACGAACTGACACGACTGCCTGGCGTCGCTCTTTCGCTTGTGAGTCACGCAGCGCTCAGATCCGCACTATCGTTGGTTTCCGCTTATACATAAGGACAGCGAGTAAACATGTAAGAGTTACATATGAGCAGTTGGACATTTCGCCTCGCAAGAAAGGTACACCGAAGCAGCCGAATAGCGGCATTGTTACTAGGAGAAACTGTATGTAAGTAAACTGTATCAATAGTTACACTTAGTAACATTATAGCTACTTTAGTGTTAAACGCACAATAATAAAGCTATTTTCGAACGTTTTCATTCATTTCGTAAAAAATTACTCGGAGTCCTTTCCAAGCTGCCCGATGCACTAAATTTCAAATTAGGACTCATTTTACATTACTACACAGACATGCATACTTCTATGCATACACAATCTTATATTATTTTCGTATTTACTAATGTTCAGAACCGAACCATTTCAATCCTACAATTGTCTATATCTATAAAATTGATATTTGTAATCGAATAACATACATTTTTCCCCGAACCCTTCCATTTTTCGTCAGTAATTCCTAATAAACCACCATCAGCGTATTCGTAAAACATTAATTGCGTTTGTATGCAATCGGCAGAGCGCTAAACGAGCTTTTCGAACCTATCCGATTCAACGACCGGCCTACCGTGAAGGACACCGAACGAATGTATGCAGGTTGTACGAAAACGGATCGAATAGATTCGTACTAGTCAATGTGATTTTTCGAATGTTAAGAAAAGGAACATTAATCCATTACCAAATATATATCACTATCAATCAATTTGTTAAATTTTCTCCCGCACATTCACTAGTTGGCCGCAGAAATCGATTACGTATAACTATTTAAAAATAAGTCGTACATGCAGGGTTGCTTGCTTTTTTGTACAATTGATAGTTAATTTCAAAATCAAGATAATCTAAAACAGGACAATTTACTATCAAGTAGCGTTCAATAGGAAATGTTACGTTTTCAAGTAAATTATCAGCATCTGTACAAGGACAGTTGAGACCACAGCATTTCCTTTTCCCGTTTCCGTAGCTGAAGTAGGCTCTAGTGTTTGGTAGTTAGCAGCAGCCTTATAGCAGCTCAATCCCAATCTGTCAATCCTGTATACGATTCAGAACATTTCATGTTCATACTACATTTCCTTTAAATTAATTTATTGAAACAATAGTAGAAATACTCACGCTAGTAATCTTAGCTCGAAAAAGTTTGGTAGATCTATCCAAAGCAAATTACAGTGGAAAACCTGTAGATACGGATATATTGTACATTACTTCGTACGATCTGTAGAAGAATACGAAACGTGCATAGTGTAGTTAGATCTACGTGTGTCACGTGGGCGGGCAGGAAATCACCTCCCATCGCGTTGCATTCAAATTTCGCAATTTCCGATTTAAATCGTGTCCGCAATTTCGCCGCTCAAGTATCTAATGTATTTATACTGGCATTCCTACGGCGCGGAATGAAGAAGGTTATCGATTGGTCGTGCGATGTGTGCGTGTATATGTACGGCATGTCATGTTTGTCGTCGTCCTACGATTATATGTACACTATGTGGCGATATCGGTATATACCGGCTGGTTAGCCTGCCTTCAGTGGTGACTTGAGCCCGCTAAAGGTTAGAGAAGGATACGTACGCCTCTCGAAATTCAATCAACGAATTCGTTTTTGTTTCTTTTTTCGTTCGGTTACGTTGAGGTTGTATTAAATTTCTATTAAGGATTAAATCTGGTATAGGCAACTATTACTTTTTAAGGGTTGCTTTATGTTCTGATAAGTGATGGGTAGGTTAAACTTATCTAATCTGTATTTATTTTGGAGAAAGCTATATAGATGTCGTTCATAAAAGGATTGAAAAACGAGAAGGATACGGCAAAAGATGACAGAGAATTTGGGATGTTAAATACATTCATGTGAAAGTTACTAATTACATAAAGATAATTTCGCTTAGAATGACTTACCAGACTAACATGTTGTTTCAGACTGAAGCTTATGCGAAACGATATACATATGTCCTCGGGACCACGAAATTTTCTTGTTGAAAGTTGTCAAAATATAAAAGGAACATATTAAATACAAATATTAAATCTTCATGAAGAAGGTGGTTACAATAAGTCGAAGGTTAAATGTCCCCAGGATTAAGAAATCGTTCCATCAAAGGTTTTCCACTTTCATATTTGTTTCATATTTTCTCCAAACAAGCGCTTAAAAACTGCAAGATAATACTATGCCGTATCTAAGCGTAAACCTTTACTTGTCTACGTTCAAACTTTTACGAAGGAAAAAATTAATTTTGCGCCGTATTGCTTCCAATTGCCATAGAAGACAAACGGGAGCCCATTTACTTGTCTCCTTATCTCTCCCTCTCTTTTTCGTAAAAATCGCAAGCCGGACTGTCTCTAAATACGCTTCCGTATATGAAGGATATTATTTACTTTAAGGATCTATTATCCAAGTAATTTTATGTCGTTCGCGACACCTGTTTTATCCAATAGGGGCTGGTGGAAATTTCAGGCGGGCAGCGAAAAGATATCACGTACGCCGTTCGTGTCGCCTGTTTTGAAGATGTTTAGGAGCGTTGTACGTGCGGCACAGAATGTTTTGAGTTGTTTCCCAATATTCCGTCAGAGTGGAACGTATCTATTCCGGTAGAGCGGTGAACGAGTTATTTGCTATCTGTAAATTATTACGTGCCGAAAACGATTCATCAATTGTATCTTTGGACTCGCAGTGGATAAGTTTAATGATGTTGATCTAGCAGGATACGTATTTTGTGATGTTTTTTTTTTTTAGAAATTTGAGTTTAAAGTACGTAAATGTCGTTCGTACGCCCTACTCAAAATAATTTGGAACAAAATTATTAAACCCTGCGAATATCAATTTGCTTCTATAATACAGACGGCATCACCTATAATATCACCACATGGTACGCGTATGACATATACACGAGGAAAGATTTACATTAATAAAAAGACAATCAAAATGTGATTAATTCATCTAACAAAAAATATCAACCAAAGAAAGGGTAAAATAAAAAAAAAATAGCTAACTAATGGCTTTGTACATTTTAAGCGTATATTCACGGTTCGGGGGAGCCGTGCTGTGTGCGAGAGTGCATCTCGGCGCGACGAGATTTAAATAGGAAATGAAATCGATTTCACAGTTAGATAGGTAGATAGTCCCCTACCGATAGTAGCCGATCGGCTTTGGCTTTATTCCGAAACTCGGTCCGCCCGTTCGCCCAGTTTAAAAAAATAAATAAGCGTCCGAACATAAAAGGCCGGCAACCATCAGACCAATACCGGATTGTCGCCGATTTTTTCGCATTTCGGCGGCCGGATTTAAAGATTTCTCGCTCGGATTTCCGCCTATATTACGGTGTACCGCTTGCAATATGGATGAGATATAGCGAGGCGATTTCGGAATACTTAAAATTTCGTTAAAAGAGAGGACACCAGCACGAAGCGAAAAAGAAAGGTCGATGAATTTCGACGCTGCATGCAGAAATTGCAACCGATAAAAATAGAAGGACGAATTCTGTATACATTTATAGCGTTCTCATTTTGTTTGTATTTGTTTTCTGTTATTCTGCACGTTAAACCTGCAGAAAGGAAGCTATACAACACAGACTGATTCATTTTCGATCTTCACCGTGGGGATCTCTGACCGTGATACAGAGTAGGTATAAATACGGCAAGGTTACTAAATTTTGTGTTTTAAAAGCGGAGAAAATGGTGTTCGAAATTTCAAGAAAACAAGAAAAGTTCAGAACGAGGTGATTTTAAACTACTTGATGAATATTTTTGTTATAGTTATTGTACACGTCAATTTATTAAGAAAACGGCATCTCCTCCCATCTCCTAGCAAAAATGAAAAAATGTGTTCCTCAAGCTTATACCAATGTTTCAGTATGCAACTTACTAGCAGGTTTTAATTTATCTTCTGCAAGTTTCTTTCCTATCTAACATGTATATCGTATAACCCTATTAGACAGAGACCAACTATCGTTACGCCGTGTACGTAGAAACAACGCAACACCACAAGCAAACGGCATATGTACAGATGAGCGAATCTCCGGGAAACTTTCTTAAGGTAGGCGGTAGGTATAACTAAGGTAAATTGCGAAGTGGAGTAAAGAGGCGGTTTTAGGCATCACAGGGAAGCAGGTAAAGATAACGTAACAAGGGATCTTGCATATAGATTAGCCATTTACCGGTCGACCCGGGTCATATAGTTTCCGTTTCAATTACACACCGTTCTAGGTTTCGACTTAATCAAAAAACATCAAAGCGAATGACGTTCGGATGCCGGTGGCGACGGCAATGCCGCGTCGCGACGCGATACGACGGTTTCCGGATGTTATAGGTGTGCGCGCAAGGGTACGCGTCGTTTGGCGAGATTCATTTAGATTTGTGGCAGTCCGAATCTGCGATTCAAATGACGACGAGGTATGGTTCGGTCGGTCGATGGGTATAAACATGCTCTTAGCATGGCGTCACGGTAAGTAAAAGGGAACTATCGAAGCCCCGAATTAAGATGTTTCTGGTATTTACGATTGTACGGTGGCGAACAAGATAAAGGAGACTGACTATTTTTTTTTTTTATTGAAATACCTTTTACCTTTTACTATATTATATTAACATTTATTATGTCAATTATTTGTTTTCAATCATTTTCACCTTGTTAAAATTATTTTTAAGGATGCACTGTGTCGATTTTTTGAATACGAAATAACGATGTTACTAAAAAAAGGTATTAGCAAGAAAAAAAAAACAAGGTACTAGAAACTAGAGTATATCAAGATATAAGCTGTACTTTACCTTATTGTTATAACCTTAATAATTTTACAAAACGCAATAATCGAGTTTGATCGACCACTAAAATATTTTCTGATTTAATAATAACAGCAATGAACAAAGAATAGGGATAAATTTTCCTTCTTTTCATATTTCATCCTACCGAATGTGACGTCGAATATTTTCCGAATTCCCCTTGTATCTACTTACCTATACCGAGACACTAATACCCTGATCTCGGTTTTAGCGAGAGCTAGCAATGAGGAAGCTCTCGTTCACCGCGGCAACGTCGCCGTGCGATGCTTCCCAGCTCACCCTCGCCCACCCGTATTGCGTTCGTACCGTTTCCAGTTTCGCCGACACCTAAAGCAGCTCTTATTTACCATAGTATTGTTATTCACAGCCGACATGAGTACCAGCAGTACAAGTGTAATCGGCTTGCGGTTCTTTCTTCCTATCCCCGACGATCTCTTCCGGAGCGCAGTGAGAGAACAGCTCTCGCTGAGCACCGTCGATACTCGACAATATATTTACGGACTTTTCTGCCTCTTGGCGTTGCCTTTCTATTTTATTTATTTTTTTTTTTTGTTTTGTTTAATATTTGCATTTATTTGTAATTGTGCTTGGACAGTAAATTGTTCGTTTTAGATGCTTTTTTTTTTATTTGTACCTACTGATATAAGTTGTATTATGTGCGTGGTTATAAGTATAAATGTTATGTCAGGTAATCAATTTTTCAATCTGTACCGATATTGAACCAAAAAGCCTGACGCTAATGTGCACCGAATAAAAATAGCTGTCGGCAATTGATAAATACGGATAAAAGTCTTTTTTGGTAAATGAGGGCAAAGGAAAACGCCGAATATAAGGAAAAAAATATTTTGACGCTGCGATAGAATGTTTAATATAAAAGGAATGGAATTGTAAAACAAAATACGATGAAAATTTTAATGTTATACTTGCTCCTGACTATTGCGCCATCTACTAGTCTTTTTACAAACTCCAAAATCATTTCCAATATTTTGTTCTGGCCGTACTTACTAAAAGAGGTTTTACGCCAAAGGTAAGCGATTACTAGTTTGTGAGATATACTTAGCCGACTGTCATTTTTATTTGGCCAAACGGTATAAATTCCCAATTACGTATTATCCCATACAACAAGTAATTCCTCCATGCCTTTCAAAATGAAATCAAAAAAACTTGGCAAATTAGAGTGAAATGTACATAATTAATTCCAAACATTATTATTGTACTACTTCATGCTAAAATAACGTATCATTTGTGTATTTACATCATTATTTGGATGCTGTAGCTTACCCCATTTGAGCACTGTCATTATCGAAATTTGTTATTATTAGTTACGTACGTATAGTAATGTATAGGCTCACATAAATAACAGAGGGAACAACCATTTCGTTTTCGCGTTTTCGTTTACTATTACTGCCTGCTCCGTTTCGCATTAGTTTAGAGTTTAGCGGCAGCGCGAGCGTGCGTTGTTGTTTAAATTGAACAATATTTGGATGACGACACAGAAGACTTACACATAAGCAAATACCTACTGTAAATTTATAATTAGGTTAAGAGAGTTGTGTTAATTTACTTTTGCCTAAGTGAGGTTGCCAGCTCACGTTATTACTGCTACTACAACGCCTTTCTATAGTCCTTTCTGCTTCTCCCATGTCTACCATTGCCGCACGCGCTGCTAATATGTTTAGTCGTCGAGTTGACATCGACTCATGAGATGAAAGCTATGAATTTCGTGATACAGCATGACATGCTGCTGGTTCCTCTAGGCTTCTAATGCCACCTTTAAATAAAATATATTTTGCCATCTGTAATCTGCTCAAGAAGTGCATTCAAATAACCATTATAAATGAACACTGGAGAAGTATTATCCCAAATGGCCAATGTTAGTAGCTGAAACGAAACGCTCATATCAACACGCTCATTATGCGCAAAGACTTATGAGACTGCTTAATATATCAGTCGTTCCCTAATTTTAAGTATTCTCTTTCCTTTCTTTTATTTTTTTTTGTGTAATTAATACTACCTTGTAAAAGCCAAACCACAGCACCTGTTGACAATATCTTCTAAACAAAATTATTTGCCTCCTCACTTCCTTCTTGTACTAGCATGTTAGAGAAACAAATTCGTTTAACTCACGTTAGTTACGTTGAAACAAAATTTTGTTGTAAATTTTACATGATTTGTTTGCATTTTACGACGGACTGTATTTGAACTACATAGCTATTTCTTCCGGAAATAATCCACGGACAACACATTAGGAAGACGGTCCATGCCGGGACCATCTTCACGCGAAATCGAGCGTCTCGTCGATTAGGTGCGTTTCTTCCGCTGAATTTCACACGGCGATGGCTCCTAACGACGCATTGTATTCACTGCTGGCGCGCGAACGGAGAGTAACTAGACGATGGTGTATGCCAGGTAAATAAGCTTAACGGAAGCCTGTTTATATACTAGCTGTGGGCATAATGTGAGATTCGTTCTTTGTGCTGCCTTTTCACATTGTGCAAAGCGCTTAAACCGCTAGAGGAAACGCACGCGTTCTCTTCCTTCTTTAATGCTTTTGCCATTCGTGTTGGTAGATAACTACGGTGTAGTTTTGTTACGCGACAACAATTGTATCGGACTGTTGTGCTTTTTGTTACCGTCTGTCTATATCGGAGCGAACGGAGGAATTATTTCGCCTGCTTAGTCGAAAGAAAGGGGATGGGAAGTAATTCAATTCTGATGATATGTACTTAAAACGTAATTTATCTTTTTAGATGTGTACGTATTGCGGTATTGGGCACTAGCCACAAAAGATTTGTCCCTCCTTAGTCATAATTCTAGTTGTAGTTCGTTACACAAAACGGCGAAATTTTACGATACTGGATTGAAACTAGGTTTCTGTTGTTCATTCAAAAGGTTTGCTGGAGCAAGGGCCTTTGGGAAGACTTGCGCATACAGAAAGCATCTTATGGAGGATCTCTGACGCGATAAAAGCGATAAAAGAACGTCACTGCATTGTTCCAGTAGAAACCAATATTTCGGGTAGAAAGATAGCTACTAATTCGTAGTTTAAGAGAAGTATGATATAGAGGTGACCAGCGACTTGTCCTGTTGATGCTAGCGTTGAAAACATTTGAAATACACAACGCAACCAAATTGCTAGGTCGACACTCGTTAGTCTTTTTCTATTTTTATTTTTTTTATTTTTTTCGCCTAACCAGAGACAGATAAATATGAAGAGCGGCAGAACGAGTCATTTGAAAATTTAATATTCTCATCAACATAAACATTAATGTCTTATTCGCAGTATTAACGCCGGCTACAAAAACACACGGCAGCGGCACAGAATGTGAATTGAGGTAATTTTCAACAATTTTGCCCCGATTTTACGGCCCGCTTTTTTACGGGTGTTTGTGAATTTCTTTTTTTTTGTTATTGTTGTGTTGCCGTGAAAAATATTTTCGTGCGATTTGTAAAATTAGCGAATTAAACGCGTGCGTCGACGCGTCGATTTTTTCATGTATGTTTATACGTGGGAGTAGAATTGCTAAATTATTCTCATTTTCATTCTCAATTATTTTCCAAATTAGAACCAAATTGCTTCTTGCTCCCACACAGAAAACTGAAAATAATTCAACGCAAGAAGATGCGCGCTTTGTCTACTTATTTTTAATTATATCTCGGGTTGATACATACATATATACATAATAATAGTTGTGTATTCCTGTTTGCCATTGGAATAGCGAGATGCAAGAACATCTAGAAATGGAAGTCATCCATCAGATTCACTTTCCGTGGCCAAGCGTTTGTCCGAATGTTGAGTGTTTAGGAAAGTTAGAAATTCCGGTAATGATTTTCGTTATGTTAAACAATTGGACAGCTGCATAGCCGAAGCAAGACTTAAGTTACGTTACGAGTACTACGACGAGGTATTGCATAGTTATGAATTCTCTATACGAGCAGTGTGAACAGGTAAGATGGCATTGAAATAGAAACAACAACAATGACAATAATAAACAAAAGTGATTCTCTAACTACTAACATATGTTAACCCTTATTTCTTATATGAATTTTAAAATCTGGTAATTTCTCGAACGATCTCTACGTACACATAGCAGACGAACTTCCTAGAACCGAATAATACTGATCGACAATCGATAGGAAAAGACGCGTCGCGGATCTCGTACGTCTTGTAGCCACTATCCACCCATCGTCGCCGTCGTATATACGTGACATGTCCGAAGAAAACGAGACGTCCGCTGCAGATCATTCTATAAATGCCAAACGCCCAATGCCCGTCTTGTAGCCGATTGTCGTCGAACGAACAACGCAAAATATTTCTGTCGCAGACGTGCGTATTATTAGAGAGGGAGATATATCTGACGAATTCGAAGGTATTTCGTGACGACAACGCGACGTCTTTTCTCTTTTCTTCCGCGCCCTAGATCTTAATTGTTAGCCGTTCGGTAAGCGTGAATCGTGCAGGAAATTAATTTTCCAAGATACGGTACGAGATTGTATTCATATGGTGCTATACACAAAAATATGATATCCTACGTAAGCAACATACATCTATAAACACAAAGGGAATACACAAAGAACAGTTTCTTAAAAACAACTTAATAATAACAATCAAGCAAGGGTGTTTCTACTGACGTTGAATACATTCGATTGTACCACTTAATATCCACTTTTACGATACTACTATTGTAATTGAATTTTTGTGTTGGCAGATTCATACTGTTGTGGAGAAAATAAAGCTAGTTACTCACTTACTTTAAGTCAAATAACATTAAGTATAGTCGTCACTAGAGACAAAGGCGGATGAAATGATTTGACGATACTTTTTTGCAGAGACTAGACAGACTCGTATTTTGTCGACTCTCGGGAACACCGGTAGGCAACACGAATCCATTCTCATGAGGCGAATAGACACGAGTCTATCTAGTCATTGCAAGAAGGTAATAATTTCACCTTGCCTTTTTAAATCAACAAATAATAAATCAAATAAAAAATAATTGAAATCGATTACAATCTGCGATCTTATTCATATTCTTGGTCTAACTGTTCTTTTTAAGTAATTTACGTGCAATTGCAAAAATGTAAGTTGGGTCATGAAGAAAACCATTGAAAAGCATTGAAAAGCGCCGGTCTAAATCCACCTCTGAATACAACGTAGATTCGCGGCGGTATACCGATGCGGTTGATTAGCTCGACGGTATTCTCGAGAGGTGACCAGATATAAAACTAATCTGAGAGAGCGGCATTCAGTTGGTGCTGCCTGTCTGCCTGCCCGTCCCGCGAAGCTCACCTCGTCCTCGCTGTTGTGTTATTATTGTTCCTGTTGTTCTTGTCGTTGTTATTGCTGCGAGTGGCGTTGGCCGCTCGTTGCCAGCGAAGCATTAGTACAGCTCGACGACGGCAAATTTAGATATACATTGTTTTTAATTTTATTACCCGGTGATTTAGTGGAGCCGGTTTTATTTGAATTTTAACGTTTTCGGGGGATGGTGCGGCGCTACAGGTACACGGGTCGTTGCGAATGTACGCCGGCGTAATTGTACGTACTACGAAACAACCCTTCGCTTTGGTGGCACGCGATCTCACCGTGCAGCATATACAGATCGTTCCGAATAAGCCACTACCCTTATTAACTTACGTTCGAAATAATATTTTGAGCATTTCGTATCGAGCTAGCGTAATCTGTATACTGGCTATTAGAATACTATTTAAATTAAGGGTATTTTACATTGTAATTTTGCACAACTGCACTCGTAACGTAATTTGAAATCGTAACTAAAATTATGGGTTTGACTTTAAAGTTGAATATCAACAATTTCATTCAATTTTCTCTAATTCTGTTGCGGTTTCTTAATATATGAATTAAAACCTTTATTATATTGTTTGTAAGATATTTTGCATAGTTTACCATTACGTATAACAAGAGGTTAATCAAGAGTTTTTCTTTTTTTTTTTTTTTATAAAAGAAAAACATATATGTTACATGAACATTAAATGTCGGAAATGTGATTTGTAAATGGTGGATCACACTCACATATACTGAAGTCGCTGAACAGATTCAGTGATAAATAATAAGGAAGATATAAACATGTTCCTTACTGGAGAACACATATGTTCCTTAATTAATAGGTTAGTTAAATTCCCTCTAAGTAGAAGTAGATTTAACACAGAACTTAAATACATAAAAAGTAGCTATTTACAACGGCTGTTCTTCATAGACTCACTCAACATAGGCTTTACGTAAGAAATTCCGTAACCTTAACCCCGGTAGAAACTGACAGTAAGAAATTCGTGAAACTCCCCTTTCACAGCATTTTGAAAGTGTGTGAGTAAGGTTTTGAAGAGTCAAGATATGAACGATGCTTCAGTTCGCGCGACACACTTAAAAAGCTCCTCGGTAATCCTAAAGATAAACCAAAAATGGGAGAAAGGTCGGCTATTAATTAAAATTACATGCAATGACTGTAATAAAGCCTATATTGGGCAAACGAAAAGAGCGACAGAAACTAGATTCCAGGAAGATGTAAGAAATTATCACTACGGCCGATTGGACGCGTCGAGTGTGATCTGATGAACAAAAAAAATCTGATGAACAAAGAAAATGGACCATTGTCGTACTCCGTCCTTTTTGACCTTTTGCAGTAAGCCGGCGCTTGTTTATATTTTGTGTTAGAAAAAAGATATCTTCCCGTCTATCCGGCGTTTTTTGCATGTCGTGGTTATAAGACGCGTAAGGGCGCGTAAGGGAATGAATTGACAAGACATGCAGGAGGTAGAAATGGGCACTTGAAAAGAATATATGTTTTCTAAGAAATAGTGTTGGTGCATGCATGTTTAGTTTTAAGAAAGATTTTCTCTCTCACTTCATTCGGTCACCGGTTGATGATGAGGACCGTTCGTGTTCCAGAAACGGGCAACCCGGACTAATTATTACATATTGATATATGTATAATAAATTAAACTTGTGTGGTGCGGAGGGTCCTGATCCTTACGTGTTGTTTACTAACATGTGTTGAACCGTCGCTATATCGGGTTAATTCTCGCTTCAATCTCTAATAGCCGTTAAAATTTATTTTTTCATTTAAACTTAGATTACCGAAAGGGTTCTCTAGAAAAGCTCCCAATTCCCACAAATCCTAAATTTAAATTAATCAATTTAGAAAGATCACCTACCTCGCATATAACATTACAATACATTCCATTTACTTACTTCCAATTTTTACCTGTTTATTATTCTGCACGACAGCGAAATTTGTTTTAGAAAGTTTTTTTTATCTCTTACACATTTTTACTTCGCTACCTCCAGGCTGTCGTGAATATTACATTTCGTACATGTGTTGCTATGTAGATTTTACATTTCTTGCCACATCTAAAGTGACTGCTTTATTGTAAATAGAAGAATCATGTCTATGTAGTTTCCTCTTGAGACGCGTAGGTAGATAGTTTCAATTTGATGAGTAAACTTGCTGTTTAAAAATACACGCAAATTCTCGAGTTTTACCGCACACGTCGACAGATAAAATTCATATTTTCGTTTCCCAGATCGAATAGGTATCGTGAGCGTATAAATGTGAAAGTACAACGTTATTGATCCATCTTATCAAAATAATGAAGAAACTTATATTTGATTTAGTTCAAAGTTTGATACCTCAAAGTAGTGTAGTATATAAAAGGAAAGGAACAATAACATATAGATATAGAAATATGAATTTGCAGTGCTGTGAATATAGGAAAAAATATACAGTGCCACTTGAAAAGCAGTATTTCCGGTGTTTGGATTCAGTGCAATCTGCCTTTATACTGTTCAATATTAAACATACTGTATATCTTGAAGGGATACTTTCTACATTTCTGCTACAACTAGCATTAATTCTCATCTCCATAAAATCTTTTAGATTGCCTTCAACTTGATACATATATCTCTAATATTTTAATCAATCGTGACATATTTATCCACTCACATTAAAGATACAATTCTAAACACGCAGTTACTAGTGTTATTTTCGCAACTGCTAATCATCAGATAATAACTATAATACAGGAATGACACGAATTTAGCGAAAGTTAAGAATAAGTCTTCATCTATTGTAACTATGGGAATCGTAAACCAAAATTCCAAATAATTCATAATTACTTAATTCTTCGTTGCACAAAATTTCGAAAAACACCCGAAACCCGCTCTTTGACGTGCAGAAGGTGGTCTTGAGCCGACAGCGACGATGACAAAACTTAATTTACCTACTGTACATATCCTTAGACACAAGTATAACAGATACATTTCTTTGACCACGTCAAACGCGTAAGCCTCGGAATATGGACGAAACAAGGCAACAGCCTCCTTTTTCTCTACACATACATATATGTGCAATAGGAGACATTTTAGGTGACAATTTTCGCTCGACCTTACAAATCCGTAACTGCACCGGAAAATAAGCCTTGGGCGATTTTAATTTGTTTTAATTTGCTTCGAATGAAACATGGTACACAAAGGTAGTCTGAAAAGCTTTTTGTCAGTGTTAAGAGAGCGGATCTTCTATCAATTCTTGAACTTCTGCCTTTTAGTGTGAATTGTCTTAATGGAAACAATATTTCTTTTTACTTCTATAGTTCTAGTAATGTAGTAATAGCGCAGCATGTTTCGTTATTGTTCCTTTTTTAAGATAGTTGATTAACGCAATTCCATGATTATCGCTTATTACTATCCTATTCCATAAATGTATGATTCCATAAATTTCATATATGGCTATAAGTCGGCCCCAATATATCATATTGTATATAAACATAACAGACGTTCTTTCCAGTTCCCCACATACTCTGCTATTTCTCTTTTCGGACTACTTTTGTTTATGCTTACATTACAAACATCTACTTATTCGTAAGAAATATAGTTGCGACAGAAAATTCTTATTTTAAACGCCTCCCATTGTACATGCATACACGATACAATACGGGCGCGATCAGGCGTGGTTCGTTTTCCGTTTCTTTCCTCTGTCTTCGGTCGCCCTCACTTTTTCTTATCAATTTCTCTGTAAAATGCGAGCACGGTTGATATTCGATCCCGTTTAGATCTTCAGCACGTCATTTAAAGTAATATTTCTTATATTTCACCGTTGTCAAAGGTAAACCAATTTAAAGATACACTCCGGGCCGAGAATTTCCTTTGTGTATCACTAAAAAACCGTAAAAGGATACACACTTGTGTGTACATACGGTGTTAAAAAGGTTCACCATGGGGCTTCTACGGCATTTATGCTTAACTAACATTTTAAACTTGCTAATAACATTACGGCAGGTATCACAAAAGTAACAGGTAATCTTCTCTATTTTGTAAGATTGAATATTATTCTCTATGGTATTAACAAGGGTGGTATGGTATGGTATGGTATTATTATTGGGCGAAGTGTAGGGTTTCACCGCGCACCTTTCAACTTTGTGTTTCGAAGAAGGAATAAAGGTATAAATTTGGCAAAA
Source organism: Oryctes rhinoceros (assembly GCA_020654165.1). Taxonomy (NCBI): domain Eukaryota; kingdom Metazoa; phylum Arthropoda; class Insecta; order Coleoptera; family Scarabaeidae; genus Oryctes; species Oryctes rhinoceros. The sequence goes on from JAIOKQ010000231.1 coordinate 275,848, forward strand.
TCATTCCTTTGGAACTTTTTTGGTTAAACATTAATTGGGTCAATTTAAGTTATTAGCAATCAACTACGTATGCAATACTTTATTTAAGGTATAATTTTTTATTACTTTACAAAAAACGCTTATCCTAGATGTCACCTTACCTATTTCATCATCATTTGACGTGTTGCTTCTTGCCCGTCTTTCCATTGTTTTATCAATTTTAAACAACTACATTTTATAATTTCGTTATTTTACCATCTTCTGAGACGGATATGCATTTTGCAACAAAACGTTTACATTTTTAGATCTACACGTTTGTTACAAAATTGTATTTAGCATTCGTCTGAGGATACACGTCTAGGGGAAAACGTACGAAATTGGTAGCTAACATTAAATTAGATATTTGCGAGATTTAGTCTTTTATTTGTTACTTTTCCTAATTACTAATAACTAATAAGAAGGTAAATAATTGATAGTAGATATTGATAACACGCACTGCGGAAAGCAGTATTTTTTCCGACAATCTTTCTGGATCTCTCTGTATTTCAACACTTAAGATCAATTTAAAACAGGTATTGTTACATTATCTGAATATGTTGACATAGCATGCACAACTGCACAATTGGGATAGGAGGCCATATGGATACAACGCTGCTTCTAGCACGCGTTAGTGTTGTTATAGGCATTTCGACGAACTTGTAGTCTAATTATTACTTATATCGTGAGGAAAATATCTCGGCTATTGTCTTTAACCTTCGCCGGCATGTATTTATCGCTTATTGTGTCGGGGGATGTTTCACTCGCGCGACGATTAATAGTTAACGTGTTTATTCTTGGTCGACGTGTGCGACGAAACTCTCGAGCCAACTTCGAACTCGCACAACGACGACGAGTAGGGCATAAAGTAAGGTGGTAACGGCCAAATCTTCAATAGAACCCGTGCGTTGAATTTAATATGTGCATTTGCCGGCAGAGTGCAGAAGTGTCGTTCACTAAGCGGTATTGCGAATTCGCCTACGTCATACTGTTTGTTGACTTAACTTATGCGTGTCGTCCGAACATTATTACGACAACAAGAGCGGCATGCTTAAATGTACAAGGTAGCTGCAAGAACAAAGCTTGTTGGATGTGGTTCTCTCGCGTCCTGTGCGCTCACATTCTATTGTATTTTTACCCAATTTACTGCTAGTCGATCCTTTCGGCTCGAGGAGGAGGACCGGCTGCCGCCTACATTCCGGCGACTGAAAATATTGCGGAAATAATGGATTTAATAATCGTAGAGAAGGAGACCCGAGACGCTCGGTAAAGAACGCTGAATTATTGCCCGACGAGTCTCCGTGTCTCTGTGCAAAATTAAGGAACGTATTTAACATCGCTTTTTATACTAGACTACCTACCCTTTCATATCGCTAATACGTATTCTTAAGCGTGATTTATCTAAATTACAACGCCAGAATTTAATATGACAAAAATGTGGAACTAATTTATTCATGCCTGCATGAAAATGGTTGGAATATATACATCATGGAATATATACAACCTTTTCCTTGAAAAAAGCTACGGGGGAAAACAGTATGACCTTTTGTGAGCAATATTTAAGATTTGTTAATTTATTATTTTCTTGTATACATTTTACCAACTTAGACTATTGACAGAATATTTATTATATCAATTATATCAAATTATAGCCCACCTCGAAATCGTCCAATCCACAAACTTGAATGTTGCCGGGAACTTGGACCTTTTTGAAACATATCATAGCACGCACCACAATTTTGTGTGTATCCAAGTGATTGGTAGTGTATTTGCTGTAAAAATTAACAATACTCACTACATGTCCAAAAGGGATAAGATTTTATTTATGAAACAAAAAATGGAAAATGAATGAAAAAATAATATTTTGACAACATAGTTATTATGTACCAATTACTGCTTGTAAACAAAATTGTAATATATACACTGGTAATATCACCACGTGATACATACTTACGCACAGAACAGCATACGTAACTTAGTAACACAGTGTTCCATAGTCATATTATTGGAACATAATGGTTAGCCTAAGCAAAATTGTTTTAACTTTGCCGTAATTTTTTTTGTCAAACTTAGTTTGTAAACATCTCATAATCGTTCGAACGCATCACGGTTGGCAACAATAAAGTTTCTAGTAATAAAACTTGACTCGTGAAGTGACTATAATCAGAAGTTACAATTAAATGCATTGTTTGAAGTTAACATTCTTAAAGTATATTTGTCACGTTGTATTTTTTCCAGTGAGCTGACTCAGGTACCTTCTCTTATATTTTGTTTTTTTTTTTTTGGTTTGGCTAACTGAGAGGAAGTGCAGAACGACTCCACCTTTGACAGAAACAAGACTATTATTTACGTATTCATGTTTTTATTTTGTTTAATTTGTCTTCTTGGGTATGATTAAAACATTTGAATTCTTCGTCTTTCCTAACAGAAGATTACAATCACTGTAGCAATACTTTTTCCAAAAAATTAATATTTTTTTTCTATTTTTTTTATTTAAATTTTTATAGATAAAAATTTATCTATAAAAATTTAGATAAAATTTATTTATCTAAATTTTTGATCTTTTTATCATTTATCTTTTTATTTGCAATTATTTAATTATTACTATCAACTAGATCTGCATCTTCTTGCTGAGTTCGAGCTATTTTTAAACGTAATAATTCGTATAAAACATTAGTTAAATATAAATGGAGTACCCTACTTCCATACCAATGTTCGTGTACGAACAGTCGCAAATGCGAACCCGGCTTAACCGATGTAAAAGTCAATCTACTGCTTTAATAAAACTACAACACCGTTAGGCTGTTAATGTAGGAGATGTCACGACATTGATAGGTCGCACGACAATTCTACCGCATCATTGGCTTACTATGTCGACGTTTGTAACCCTTTAATTGATGTCCGTTATTATGATATATCGACGACGTTGATATACTGCGGTACCACCCGTACTCCACATCCGCAGACGTATTAGCTGTAAATGTACACTTCAATTCGATTCAAACAACACAAAAGTATCGGCACGTTTCGCGCTACAAAAGTTTAATTAATCAATCCGAGACGGTCGCGTCTAAACCTAACACGCCTGTTTTATCTCCACATTCCAAAAAAGTATTATTTACAAGTCCTTACTTTTATCGCTCGCATACAGGTTGAATATGAGGATGCCGCGTATCCTCTAAACGGCCATCCCGGATCATTTAATTAAATTTGTGTTTGCCGATACTACGTTACAGACCTTCGTACTATTATTTTCAATTTTTATTTTTGTTAAATAAAAGAATTCGACTAGAAAAATATAAAATACAATTTGCTATTAGCGAAAAACATTTCTAAAACGGTCCATGTTGTATTAAAGGTATCTATACTTCAAGCGAAGATGGTGACATCTAAGTAATACTTGCGAGCATTCAAAGGTATTTATAGAGAGCTGTAATTATCCTTAAAGATTTATTTATTTTACTATTTCCTCCCTTTAATTTTATAAATATATATCTTTATAAAATTAAAAATAGGGTTTTTAGCATACATTAATTTTAATTTAATCTCTTTCATAACAAACGTCAAAAGTGCCAAGTTAGCAATTCGAATTGGATACATTGTCGAACTGTGGGTGGGTGGTAAGTGATAAATTTTCATCTCTAACAACAACAAAAAATATGCGATAAAATCGAATTAAATCAAATCGGTGATGAATGTAGTCTAAGATTTATTGTTAATATAGAATAATTATGTTAACGACTGTCAAACCTACGATAAACATAAATGAACCTTCCATCAAAATCTACAAAGTTATAGTTGTTGGTGATTCTAACGTTGGTAAAACATCATTAACGTATCGTTTTTGCGAGGGACAATTTTTAGAAGCTCCAGAGGCAACTATCGGCGTAGATTTCAGAGAAAGAATATTAAGTATAGATGGTCAAGAAATTAAAGTAAGTAGTCTAGAATGCCACATGATGTCCTTTGAAATACGTCTAATTTCCATAGTTACAATTATGGGATACGGCTGGACAAGAACGTTTTAGAAAATCAATGGTTCAGCATTATTACAGAAATGTCCATGCAGTAATTTTTGTATATGACGTCTCTAATGCAGCCTCCTTCGATTCATTGAAGCAATGGATAGAAGAAGTTGATAAACACAGCTTCAACGACATTCCTAGGATATTAGTTGGAAATAAATGCGATGTTAGTAATGCTGTAAACACTAACGTTGCACAGAAATTTGCCGATCTCCATAATATGCCTGTAAGTACTATGATACTGTAATAGAATTTTGTAAGTATCTCGTAGCTCTTTGAGACATCTGCAAGGCTTGATTCTCATTGCGACAATGTTGAGGCGATATTTCTTACATTGGCGCACAAACTGAAAAGTCAAAAGCCGATGATTCCGAGGCCAATTGCCAGTATTTCCATTTCGTCCAGTGATCATAGAAATACGCAAACAGGTTGCTGTTAAACAGTATTTTACATATATCTGGTACATGCTAGGTAATTTGTCTACTTTTATGTATATATATATATATGTATATTTTCAATATTGATATTAGGCAAATATATTTTTATTATATAAATTAAGTAAATATATTTTAAAACGATAAGAAATAGTGCAATAATAATTATAAAATGATATAAAAACATAATAAATATATTTCCCAAACGAAATACGTCAATATGTTTAGTGTTCGCTAGTTCAATATTTGTTAACCTGACAATTGGAGATGACCAAGGTAGGGAAAGTCCCCAGGGGTCGATAAAACCTGAGCCTGTTTAATTGCTGCAAAACTTCCCTTACCTTGCTCGTTGTGGCTTACACGATTCATTGCGATTTACAGAATTTATATAAAAAGAATTGCTTAGGTTTTGCCCAGATTTCAGAATCTAATTAGAACAAGTGTGCTATACAAACTTTGTGCTTTTGTATGAATCCGTAATTTGTGAATTTAATTTGGTAATGTAAAGTTCACCAACAAAAATCTAAAAGGAATTTCTCTTTAAAAATACACTCAGTTAACACTTAAATTTCGCGGACGAATTAGATTGGTATACGTGTAATTATGCACATATTACCAGAACTACCAACCTAGGAATTCTTAAAATTTGAAAAGTCCCAAGTACTAATACATATATATATATAATATAATAACAAAAAATATATATATATACAAGAGTACATATATATATATACAAGAGTACACATATATATACTATATATACAAGAGTACATATATATATATATATATATATGTACTATATGTATATATATATATATATATTGTAAATAGTCAATATAAGGCGAATTCTGGTTCGTAAAAGTAAAATTAATATACACCCCCTCGATGCCAAAGAAGTTGGAGTTCTTGGATGGAAGCGTACTTTTCCTAGCTTTATTTCTCTGTTCGGATACCTTAAGGGAAAATGAACGTATAAACAATCTTTAATAATATGGTAGTAAAATTCCTGAGTAAATTGATGACTTTAAACTGATTTAAAAAAATGGATACTTTTAAAACTCGCACTTAGTCTAATTTTGGTTTAGTTCGCATTACACACCCATAGGCGTCGACGTATAGAAATACTGGTGCATTACAGTGTCGCGATCGTATATTTTTTAATGTCTGGTTTTGATGTTTGATCGGTGGATGTCTCAAAATGGCGTAAATATCAGTTTCAAAGTTCTAAAATGCTTGGGTGTGGTCTGTTTTAAAGATTAGTAGCGTTTTTTTTTCTTATGAATAAACGCAAACCTTCACATTAAAAATTCGTGCGTGTCGCTGGAAAAATTCAACACTACAGTTGCCAACTTCAAACAAGAATTGCATAGATACAGATTAGTGTGCGTATATACACATACAAAAACCTTCACCTAATCCTTTCCGAGATTTATGAACGAAATAGAGCACAAAATGCTCATACTACGCATTTATACACGATTCAATCTGGATAATTCGAATTGAACATAATGTCACGCTTGGCAGATTATTTTGTTATTGTTGGTTATGATCATGAAAAAGAACGTAAGTTTTAAAACACGATTATCGTTGCATATTTTACATACTTTATATTGAAGGTAGTGGAATAAGTAGTGGAATAATATTACAAAGATTCCCTGAAAAGGACTGGAGCGACACTCCTTTTATTGAAGGTATAGAATGGGTAAGTAAACGTTACCTTTTAATGTTTGCCTTATTTATTCTGGGATTCATAGTTCTGTCAACCACAAGGATGGGCCCTTTCAACAGAAAGACAAGAACCGCGATTTTTTGTTTCCGTACTTACAGATATCGACGCAAACAGACATTATTGCGCTTGCCTCTGTTTTAATGAAACAGTTTCAATAACACCAAGCAAACCTGTTGATGAGGTAAAGCAATAAAAATAGTGAAGTATTGTTTCTTTAGTAAGGTTTTATTTTGAAGGAGGAGGATAATGTGGATAGTGATGCTCCATTAGTAAGACCTTTACCAACAATTTGTCATCATAGTATAATGTACGCACCTAAATGTTTAGTTTTGGTTTCGCGACTGGATTATATTGAAACGTTTAAGGTAAGTTTAGCTTTTCTATGCATAATGATTCAGCAATAATTGTTTAGTTTTGGTTGTTGTCCGATTGTATGTTTTTTTCAGAATTGTCTAGGAATAATATACACGGTTTATATCGAAAATGTAGGCGTACCATTAGAAACATTAGTAGGAAACATTCTTGGTTGTATACAAGTTCCACCGCCTGGTGGACCACAAGTACGTTTTAGCATAGGTGCTGGTGATCGTCAGGCATTACAACCACCAATCAGTCCATCTCTGCCAGTCACACATACTTCAGTAAACCTGCTCTTCCATCAGCTAGGTATAAGGAATGTTCTAGTGTTATTCTGTGCCATAATGACTGAACATAAGATACTGTTCCACTCGAAAAGCTATAATCGCCTGACGGAAGCTTGTCGAGCTTTAACGGCTCTTATGTACCCATTTAGATATACTCACGTATATATACCATTACTGCCAGCTGCTTTAGTCGAAGTATTATCCACTCCAACACCATTTATAATGGGAGTTCACTCTTCGTTGAAATCTGAGGTGGCTGAACTGGTAATTATCTTTTTTGTCATTTGTATTTTATTTCATTTTATTTTGAAGGATGAGTTATAGAATTTTTACAAGCTATTCCTTTGATTTTTTTTAATAGTCTAAAAAATTACATCTTCTCTAATACATTTTGTATCAAGAATTATATTTTGATGCAATAAACATGTAATTCTTAAAACTTCCGCTTTTAAAGAAAAGCTACAAACAACTTATGCATTCATGTATGTTTCTTTCTAAGTGTTACAAGCTTATACAAATGGTTTTAAAACATTGTTTTGCTACATTTATTAGACTGGCACTAAGTTTTATTAAAATATTGACCTTAGTCAAATTAATAAATGTCCTTTACAAGAAATTGTATGTTTAAATTCCAATGACTGAATAATTGTTTGATAATGATGATTGTAAAATGATAATAAATTTATTTCCCAGAAGAAATACTCGGATATGATTAACATTCACTACTTCAATATTTGTTAACCTGATAATAATACAAGGAGTGTATACAATTTACCGGGATTTGTAAAAAAAATCTAAAAGGAATTTTTTTTTGCTTTGGTAATTAAATTAGAACAGCAAGTATGTATGTTATCATAAAAACCTTATGAATTTTACGTGATACGAGTCTATGTTAGATTTTTTTTCTTAAGTCGTAACAAAGTAAATTCGATTTGGTATTACTGAAACCAATTCGTCTGCAGTGTATCATATTGCAGTCTTTCTAAACGTTAAACTCGTCGACAAAGATCTCAAAAGAAAGATTTCACTTTGTGAATTATACCCACTTAACGTTTTAAATAATACATAATACATGCGATTACGCCCTTTATTGCTGCAACTACCATGTTAGAAGTTCTCCAAAATTTTAGTCAATATAACGCGAATTCTGGACCGTAAAAGTAAAATGAGATATGCACTCGTGAAAAGCAAAAAATACCGTTTGGGTATTGCTGTCAATGTTCTCTACCCGCGGGGTATGTTTAAATTCCAGTGATTTTGCATAATTGTATAGTTTTGTTTAATTGATAGATTTACGCCATGTAGATTTAGTTTATAATAACTGCAAAAACTTACAAAATCCCAATAAGGCTGGTTAGTTTATTAAACTGCAAAAAATACGTATATTTATTACGTTTATTATTTTTTATATATAAAAAAACCGGACTTATTAAGGATAGCAGGGATTGTATGGTAGTATGGCAAATAACACTAAAGTATATGCCGCACTATACATTCGAACATACAGTTGATAATGGAAATGATAATTGGTTAATTAAAACTTACGTGCGGAATGTGTCGATACTTTGGTGTTGTTTGTCATTCGGATTTAGTTTATATAAAAAAAAGCGAGTTAACCTAATTTTTTGTTTATTTCATTCCATACAGATGGACGTGATAATCGCCGATCTAGACGGCGGATCGATAATCGTTCCGGACGGGGTGTCGTTACCGCTCCTACCCGAACCGCTCCTGACGAATACTCAAGAAGCCCTCAGTCTGATCCTTCAACCCGAATTAAATTTCGCCGATCACGCGTTCCCTCCTCTCGCAATACGAGCGCCGCAAGCCGTCATGCTGGATAAAGAAATCCGATCGGTATTCATGCGCACTTTCTCGCAACTTCTGCAAGGTTACCGCAGCTGCCTGACCTTGATACGTATCCATCCGAAGCCGGTGATCACCTTTCATAAGGCCGCTTTTTTAGGCGAACGGAACCTTACCGATTGCGATTTTACGACGAGAGTACTCGACAGTATGTTCTTCACGAGCTTCGTAGCGGAGAGAGGGTCGCCGTGGAGACCATGCGATGTCTGGGATGAATTGTACAGTAACCTAAGCGAATTATTGAAAGGGGAAGGTCAGGATATTCGTTTGTTACTCACCCATATACAGGATTTGGCACAGCAGCTGTATACGAACGAGAATCCGAATCCTCAGTCGTACGCGCAAAAGATTCCCGTACCGCCAGAGGGCGCGTTTGCTCGAATCCACCAACCACCTTTGCCTCTGATCGACGCGCAACAGGTGCAATGCATCATCGAAGAAGGACTGTCGAGGAATAATCTCAAGAGTAGGTAAGCGACGCTTTGGAATTTACGACTTGATTTAGAGGTTTCTAATTTAAAAGACTTTAGAATTTAAGATGCTATTCTTCAGATTGAATTTTCAAGTTCGTTTACGAAAAAAGATTCTATAGTACATTTTATATTAACTAATCCGTTGAACTTGAAGTGTACGATTCACTTCTTTAGTTCAGTACCCTTTTAAATTTTTGATTTTTCATACTTAATTAAATTATTTTTTACGTGTTTCAAAAAGTGTACTTCAGGTTTTAACGCATGGTTTAGGATACTATGAGAAACAAAAAATTTTGATAAATTCATACATTCTTAATTGTACAACTAACTATATATATAATTACAGATGATTTTTTTTTCTATTCGTTCATTCACCTTGGAAGTCATAGATAACGTACTAAAATTATGTTTGATTTATTTGAAGTTTGAGGTAAAAAGAAGTATAATGATACACGGTCTTAATCGGCTTTATTATCATTGTTATACTTACTTTCTGGACAATTTGATTGAAATAAGAAATATTGTGTTTCTTGTATCATTTCAAAACATGCATTAAAATGCGCATTTAGAACATATGTTTTTAAAGACACGATATAGCTTTATAAAAAGAACTAGCTAGAATTTACTATAAAAAAGCTAGAATTTCAAATAAAATATTTAGTTCGTTGTATAGCGTGCTATTTTATATTTCTATGCATTCGTAGTGGAGAACACAGCTGGTGAGATTTATGTGATGTAGTTGTTGTGTTCTTAATTTATTCTTTTTTGCTTTGTACTTATTCATCACTTTTTTTTTGTATATTTATGTTTCTATGTATTGTATGTTTGTATAGCGGGGTGCAATACTGCGAGATCCTTCGCTAGCATCTTTACTACTGCTAATACAAAAATACTTCGGACACAAAAACCATTATTGGCGTCAATATTTAAAATTGTTTTCGCATATAGGATGAGTCGATATTCACTCTTCAGGCTTCGGATATGTGTTCTGTAATGCATGATGCGCTTCGTCGTGTTGAGAAACGTTGAACGTTTTGTAGAACAATATCCTCTGATATACCTAGCAAAGTGTTTTCCCAAAAATTATAGTAATTTTCACCATTTAGTATTCTTGGAAAAAATATAGATCGTTGATTCTTTTTCTGAAAATGCCTATCCATTCACAGACCCACGTTTTTGCTGATTCAGACTCAAGCTTAGGGAGACCACCTTGAGAAATACTGAATTTTACAAAAGAAAATCAGACTGTGGTAATTTTTGTCCTTTTTTGTATTGCTAATAGTAAGGATGTTACGCAAAAATCTCTCACTATTGCTTCATCCTGTATATTATTTGTACGTATGAATAATGTAACTTTTGTTTTTGTTTCCTTGTACCTCTGTGGCAAAATGTTTTCACCGATTTTCGTTTGAATTTCAATTTTAGTGATAATATTTTACGTATTAGGCTTCAATCGCTAAGACCGATTCAACCTAGAATAGTACCGATGGGACCTCATATATCAAATCTCAGCGAAAACAAAAACATAGTCAGTAATTCGGCTAGGAAGCTAGAGGTGAATAGCGCGTGCCAGGTCCTATCTCATTAATAGAGCGTGCGTTCTTTTGCAGGTGTTGAGAAATTGCGTGAATTGTATTTTCGAAAATAAGATATCGGATGCCCGGAAGACTTTCCCGGCCGTGCTGAGGGCGCTGCAATCGAAGCAGGCCCGCTTGGCCCTGTGCAATGAGCTCTCTCAGCACGTCATCGGGAACAAGGCGATGCTTGAGCATCAACAATTCGATCTGGTGGTCAGATTGATGAACTGCGCCCTGCAGGACGACTCGACGATGGACGAGTACGGTGTCGCATACGCATTGTTGCCCTTGGCAACCGCTTTCTGTAGGAAACTATGCACCGGCGTTATACAGTTTGCTTACACCTGCATACAAGTAAGTCGGATTTGCCCTAAATGACTATTTCCCGTTTATCGCGGTATCTTTTAGGACCATGCCGTGTGGCAGAATCAACAATTTTGGGAATCAGCGTTCTACCAGGACGTCCAGAAAGACATTAAAGCTCTTTATCTACCCAGAGCGGACAGTTTGGCGCCGCGCATGCATTCCGAACTCATACTTAGCCCGACTTCGCCGCGCGAGAGCAAGGACTACAGCTGGCAGAATCGGAGATCAGTCTTGAGCCAGGTGCAGGAGCCGAGCGCTCTGGAAATAGCTGCCGAACAGATGCGCGTCTGGAACTCGATCGATCCGGAGAAGCAGAAAGAGCTCGTCTCGAGCGAGGAGAGCACGATGTACAGCCAAGCGATCCATTACGCTAACCGCATGGTGTCGCTATTGATCCCGCTTGATGTGGGAAATAAATCCAGCAAGCAGGATCACTTGTTCGACGAAGAACGAGCCAGTAACAGTATTACAAACAGGTATTTTTTTTGTCTTAAGAAAAATATGTTATAATTTGTTTTGTCGTTCTGATTGTGTTGATGTAAATATCCTTTTTTTTACGTTTCAGAATTTGTTTATTCTTTTTTCATTTTTTTCCCTCTATTAACCATTTACATTTGAGATCGTCTCTTTTTATAACCTGCATTTCATGCAAGAACAGTCTTATTGAACAACATAAAATACAAGTGGTTTTTCCATAAAATTGAAATGTGGGTGGTTAAAATTCAAAAGGAATAAACAAATTCCAAAACGCAAAAGGATATTTGTTTACGCACAACGCGTAATACAAAAAAAGAATTGAAATATTGGAACAAAAATCAGTCTAAAAGAAAAAGTGAAAAAAATATGAAAACAAAAGACAGTACTCCAGTAATTGAAACGGAATTCGATTCGAAATTTATTTTCTGTTTTCAGCGTGGCAGAAAGTGACAGCGTGGACGCTGAGTCCGGATTCGAAGATCAAGATTCCGGTGAAACCGGAACTTCGGTGATTCGCTTGGTATCGCGTTTCATTGACAAAGTTTGCAACGAAGGTGGTGTGAGCAGAGAACATATACGGAACCTTCATCAGATGGTGCCAGGCGTCGTTCACATACACATCGAAACGTTGGAAGCCGTCTACCGGGAATCGAAGCGATTACCTCCTATACAGAAACCGAAGATACTAACACCGAATCTGCTAGCTGGCGAGGAATTGATCATGGACGGTTTGCGGGTGTACCTGCTGCCTGACGGAAGAGAGGAGAGTTCGACCATCAATTTAGGGGGTCCAATTCTTCTACCGGCCGAAGGCGCTATATTTTTAACTAATTATCGTATTATATTCAAGGGCATTCCGTGCGATTCATTCGGTAAGAATTTTGTTTCCGTTTCCAGCATTTATTTTAATAGATTTTCTTTCTAGCTTGCGAACAAATCGTTGTTCGCTCATTCCCTGTTACCTCCTTAACGAAGGAGAAGAAAGTAAGGGAACAGTATCTCAGCCATCTGAATCAATGGCTGCAGGAGGGACTTCAGATACGCTCCTGCACGTTCCAATTGATGAAGCTGGCGTTCGATGACGAGGTAACCGCCGAGAATGTGGATGCGTTTAGGAAGCTGATACATAAGATCAGGCATCCGCCTGACGTTTTCCATCACTTCGCCTTCAGCGGGCAGGTGGTGGTATCGCAAACGCCTTTGCATAAAGGCAAAGAGAAGAACGCAACGTTGAAGTAAGATTCCATTGTAACAGTCTGTGTAATACTCTGTTACCTAGGTTTCACGGTTGTCAATAGCACCGCATTCTTGGTTTTCGAATTGGAACCGCGTCCTGTGTCTTCTGTCGTCTCCAATTTATTTATGGAAGCGTTCACACAACAAGCTACTATTTCACAATCTAAAAACGAATCAAAATAAATGATTATCAGAATTATCTTGTCAAACGGGCTTTATTCCCTTAATATTAGTATTTACTTTTACGGGATTAACTTGAATTTCTCAATAATATGAAAGTAGTAATGCTTTTCCATTTCTTAGACAATGCTGTACATTGTGTGGTGTTACATTTAGTGCTGTAAAAGTAACTACGTTGTATTTGGCCGGAGACACATATATTGTTAAATATGAAGTTGTGCATTTTCAGTTTTAAAACAAACGAAGTAATGTAAGCTGTTTTGTCGTTAAAAATATTCTGACTGATTTAATTTTTAAGTGTATTATTTCAATGAGAACTCCAGTTACGTATTATAGTTCAGTATATTATTTTGGTATGTTGTAATATTCAAAGTGTATAAAATAATATTTGCAGTCAATAACATAACATTAAAGTATCGGCGATATTTTCTAGCAGATTATGAAGTCATACGTGAAATTCGCGATTTTAAGTTTGTCTTTTTCTTATATTCTTGTTAAAGCGTATTCTTTATCATATTTTTGTTACAGGAGTTTTGCAAAGAAAACCTTGCTAAAAACGGCCCGAAAAGCCGGTTTCAAACAGAAAGCGACTTCTAAACGTCAAAAATACGTTCTTCCCAACATGAATATAAATAGCAGTTCTAAATATATGACTTCCCCTGGTAGAATGAGTCTCCCTCCGCCGGACGATTACAATCACGACGACGACATGTCCATCGACGATTACGAATCTGGTCCGCTTTCGAATATAACAGCGCCCCCAGCCACGGACGCTAAAACCTTAGAAAGATTAGTAGAAAGAAGCTACGTACGCGACTGGCAGCGATTAGGCCTTTGCAACATGAATACTTCTCCCACCGCTAAGCAAACAGCCGAACAGTTCAGACTGACGACCGTAAATTCCATGTACATGATGTGCAGAAGCTATCCAGCATTATTAATAGTGCCGGCTTCCGTAACTGACGAATCTATAAGGAAATTCTGCAGATGCTATAGGCAGGGAAGAATACCGGCGATAACGTGGCGGCATCCAAGGACCAAAGCTTTATTGCTACGAGGTGCGGGTTACCACGGTAAGAGCGTGATGGGAATGCTTAAAAGTCATCCGAGTACGACGACTTCAACGGATACTACGTCATCCTGTGAACAGGTGAGTTCTTGGCATACCGAATGATGCCCGAATAGTTTAACTTAAAATATTTCTCTTCGAACTGAAAATCGCTATAATGGTAACTATGGAAAATTTGTCAGCATAGAAGATACACATTGTATTAAAAAAAATGTTGATATTTTTTGTCAGGAAAAATACATATCAGCGCTTGTATCTTCGACTCCGGTCTTCGCTTTAAGGCAAGGAGGCGGTTGGGCCATGTCCGACAGTAGTCTCAGCATTGATTCCCTATTGTTAGCAGCTGAAGATCCTCTCTCCGTTCTAACGCTAACTCCCGAAATGGCACGCCGGCCGAATCCTTTCAATAAGGCTATGGGTACTCTGGGGTAAGTCGAATAGATAAATGAATAACATACCGCTAATGCTCTCGCAGCGCTGCTACGCCAAAATTGCATGATTTCCCAAGATGGTCGCTAGATGTCGCCTGCTAACCGCTCGCTTCTAACGATAGGCGTTTTTTCGCTAAATATCTAAAGTTGATCACGAAACTAATTAAATTGAGGTAATATTTTAGCGTTTTCCCTAGATCCAGTGGCGGTAAGGGTCCGAAGAATTTTGGTAGGTGGGGTTCGTTGAAGGATCGTCGTCAGAATTCGCAAGCGTCGCTGAATAACGTGCAGCAGAGTCGCGCCAACATAAGACATTCCACTGATATAGACTCTACCGCCGAAGGGGTGCATACGTTTCAGAAGGCAGCTCTGTACATTTTAGGTGCGCTCTATTTATATATCTCTTGGTGCTTGGAGATGTTTACTTTATTTATATTTTCAGGAGAAAAAGCACAGATGAAAGGCGCAAAGATCGAATGCTCATCAATGACCGATTTTATACCTGTTGAGTATTATGACGTAAGACATATGAAGACTTCGTTTAAGAAATTAATGCGTGCTAGTGTACCTAGTTCTCATACGGTAGAACCTGAGCAGAGTTTCTATCGGTAAGCTTTTGCTCGTTTATAATCAAGAGTTTTATGAGCGTTTATTGTTAACTAAGCTAGTACCACTACGCTGCACAAATTTTATTTTTTTCATTTCAATTCAATTTTATTTCAAAATTTTCATTGATACAAAGCGGCTCAATTAAGGTTTTAATTTAGTGACGATACGATCTTCGATTTTTTTTTTTTTCATTTCTGCAGAAACGAATATCGACTGATACAAACATTTTTTATGAGTAGCCCTCACGTTCAGGCTTGAAACGTTTGAGGTTGCCCTCGTGAACGGTTACAAAGACTTCTGATTGTGAGAGTGTCAAGGGTGGAGAGTTTGAATCAACGCCGTGAATAGTGACAATTTCTCTGACTGGTATTGTGCACCTCGAAGTCAAATCTTTATGCTTTAGTCATTTTCGTTTCATTGAAGACACTAATATATTGACATTTTCCAGGTTAATTGAGAACTCTGAATGGTTACAACAATTACAAAATATAATGCAGCTTTCCGGTGCAGTAGTTGATCTACTCGATCTACAAGGTTCAACGGTAGCTATTTGCCTCGAAGACGGTTGGGACGTCACCGCTCAAGTAGCGTCAGTCGCTCAAATATGTCTCGATCCTCATTATCGAACGCTAGAGGGTTTCCGCATCTTGGTCGAGAAAGAATGGATCGGATTCGGGCATAGGTTTAGCTATAGGAGCAATCTGAATGCTAACTCGCAAGCTAGCGGATTCGCGCCGACTTTTCTACAATTTTTGGACGTCGTACATCAAGTAGGTTTTTTTTTTATTTTAATATTTTTTTTACCGAAACACTTCTATTACGTAGATACAAAAACAATTTCCCATGGCGTTCGAGTTTAACGACTACTATCTCCGATTCCTCGCGTATCATTCGGTGTCCTGTCGTTTTCGTACATTCCTGTTCGATTGCGAACTGGAAAGGGTTGAGTGCGGGGTGGCCGCGGTCGAAGATAAGAGAGGGTCGTTGACGTCGCACCATAAAAGCGTCGATACCTGCTCGGACGACGAAGGCGTCTATCCGGGTGGTAGGATGGCGGGAATGTCGTCCGGCGCCAATCTCGGACAGAGTGTCTTTGATTATATCGAGAAGCAGCACGCGAGGAATCCGATCTTCTTCAATTTCATGTACACGCCGGACTTTGAACATCCGGTGCTGCGGCCGCAATCCCATTTGGCTTGTTTGGAAGTATGGCAGTACTATTTGGACGAGGAGCTGTCACATGAACCCAGCTATGATCCTGAGATCATCCTTATGGATACACAACAAGAAGAGGAAGCGGAAGCCGCAGATGGGATTAGCAGCAAGTCTAGAAGGAAGATCGTTAGTATGGGGTAAGGTTTGGTGAAGGTCTAAATAACGTAATCTGTGTTACGAAATGATCTGTTTCGAATTTAAAACGAGAAAAGATAGCCTTTTCATGATACTAACTTTAATAAAAACAATTGTAAAAAAATAAGGTTATAAATTACAATCTAAGTCAAGAACAATTGGTAATTATAGAAGACAGAAAAAGAAAGAAAAGATCGTTTTGAAAGGTTTCTATGCAAAATCGACATGCTTCATGAAATATAATTTTGGATCATTTCTTTAAATTCTTTTATTAAAGTTCTAGTATTAAATGACGAAAGAGAAGTCGGACTTTCGCTTGTAAGAAATGCAATTACGATAGTTTGCGAGAGTATCGAATTTACAATAGGTACAAATCGTTGCTCAGAATTACGCCGTAAGACCTTTCATTCT
The DNA here is from genome assembly GCA_020654165.1 of Oryctes rhinoceros. Lineage (NCBI taxonomy): Eukaryota > Metazoa > Arthropoda > Insecta > Coleoptera > Scarabaeidae > Oryctes > Oryctes rhinoceros. The sequence goes on from JAIOKQ010000231.1 coordinate 292,740, forward strand.
TTAAAAAAATCACTAACTTATTCAATTCTAGATACGACAACGTTAGTAAGAATGTACCGGATGCGTTTACCCATCTTCTAGAGGAGATTCACAGATTAGAGACGGAAATGGGACATTTACCGCAGAAATGGAAAATGCTATGGGAAAAACTGGAAATTCCGGCTTCTGATTCATTGACGGTAATTCAATTTTCTGACAAGGCTTATCCTAATATCTCGAATAGTCTTAGAGCTTTAATTTACATTTTTATTTTTGCGTACTTGATTTAAATTATTTCTAGCGTCATGCATCATTCAGCACTGCCCTAGTCCGTTCCCACGGTAGATTGGTGCACAAACGATCTACACTGGAGATTCTAATGCGCGGTAAGATGGTTGGCGCTGCCGAGGCGGCGCTAGTTTATTCTCACCCGCATCGATTCGAGAGATACAATTACACCACTCTTACTTACTGCGATCATTGTTCCAGCGTACTGTGGGGTCCTGTGAAGGTAAAATATCACGGATTTTAATCAATTTGTTATCTATTGAAGTTTCTTTTTAGACCGGGATGCGGTGCATGGATTGTGGTTACAGTTGTCATGAGAAATGTATCGAACGGGTGCCGAAGAACTGCACAAAGTATAAATCGGTCACGGATAGCAGCATTAATCAGACGATATCTGGTAGTGGAGGCGATAACGGGTCTGTAAGTTCAGGTAAAACGTTATAAAAATAAATCATTTATTTTTCCTTTTACATTGGGGTAAATTAATTTATCTGTAGGCAGCGCGAGACAAACGTCTAGCCAGCAGTTCTACGACCAATTCTCTTCGAATGTTGCTGAAAATCGCACGCACGAAGGGTTTTTGTACAAACGCGGTGCTCTACTCAAAGGTTGGAAGCAACGCTGGTTCGTTTTAGATACGATCAAGCATCAACTGAGGTATTATGATTCGATGATCGATTCGCATTGTAAAGGCTATATAGGTAATGATTCAATTGGAATTTTCCAATACGGTTGATGATAAAGAAATCTTTTACTAACTTCGTGTAATGCTATTTTTAGATTTAGCGGAAGTAATGTCTGTAACTCCAGCCCAACCTGCTCCGGGACCACCTAAAAAAACAGACGATAAATCGTTCTTTGACGTAAGTTTTTTTATCCATTTGTTTTTTGAATGGGCATTGATATATATATATATATATATATATATATATATATATATATATATATATATATATATATTTTATTTTTTTTTAAGGAAAATTGTAAGGGCCCGTGTAATCAAGAGCTCTATTTTTACCATATATATTATCAATTCAATTCCCCCATTGTTCAGTAGACTTTCACATTGAAAGGTAATAATAGAATTTTTATACTTACAGCTTCGAACAAGCAGGAGAACCTATAATTTCTGCGCAGTGGACGCGAGCACCGCACAAGAATGGATTGAAAAGTTACAAGCCTGCCTTCAGTAGAAAAGTCGTTTTCCTTTCCTTTTTACCCAATGTTTGTACGATAGTCAATATTTTCTGACTTGCTTATTACAGTCCAAGTGAAATAAATGTGAAAAAAAGGAAAGAAGAAAAGCTATGTTAGAAATGGAGTCATTATTTATATTTTTGTATTATTTGAACTAGTAAATGTTATATTATTTTATTGATGCACAAAGAAAAAGATATTTTATAATTTTATATTACTAATTTTTATAGCTTGTTTTGTACTGTGCGCATTGTATATAAAAAAAGAATTAAGTAACCTAATAGTATAAATATCCCTACTGCTAAGGCTCATGCTCAACGTGTATTCGTCGTAATATGTTGTTTACGTGGTCCAACTGATAAATTTGAGATCAACATTTGTCTCTCCATTAATTTGGACTTCTCTTATTAATTTTGTGATAGTATGTTATGCAGTGATAACTGAAATGACTGTAGGAAACTGTGGTTAAAAGTTTCTTGCAATACCGATACAGACGTTTTACCGTCGACGTCACTGTAATATTCGTTTTAAGCAGTATATAGCTTACCGATGGACAGGAATCTCGTATCTCAAGTTTAGCCAGTGTACCTTTAGACAGTAAATAGAATTAAACATAGGGAAAAGAAAAGTATAGCGGATAACAAATCAAAGAGATATTTATTGTTAGTTCTTTCAGATCTGTGTAAAATTTAACTAGATTCACCCTGTACGTATTGTATTTGTAATAATTATTATTAGTTTATAAGAATGGAATCACTGACTTTATATCCAGTTGTGTTTATGTGATTTTATTACATGTTTACTACTATATTACTATCTTTGCATATAAATAAATGTACCTATATATATATATATATATATATATATATATATATGAATATATATATTCATATATATATATATGAATGTTAGCAATAACGATCTAACGTAAATTATATGTTAGTCATTTGAAAAAGGTAAACGTAACAAGACAATGTAAAAGTACATATTTGTAAAGGCTGTATCGCTCTCTATTTGTAGTATTGTCTGCACGCCATCTTTCATAGCCCTTCACTACATAGTACCCGTCTACGCCCCCCTCTGTCATATCGCAAAATTTATTTTGTAAGAATAGAAGAAAACAAAGTGACCGAACATAGGAGATGGATTTAGGAGACAAAAATTGAGGCAGTTATTCCTTTTACTTATCTCACCGTATGTAATGTGCAATATTAACCAAGATGCTTTTTCCTCTATCTTCTCCTTTTTATTGTTTATTGATTTAGTACCTTCTAAAAACACATTAACGTCTACATATCTGATATTTTTTCTCAATTTATATCTATATTAACTCCCCATTCCTCGGATATGTGTTCTACTACAGAAAATAAGATAAAAAAATAGTAATACTAAAAACCCGAAAGAGAAGCCGTTTTGTAAGAAATTAAGAACATTAGATAAAAGACAAATAATGCAAGCTTCGCTTTCATTAACGAGAACATTTAGTCTCGCTAATACACAAGTTAAGCAGAGTTAATCCTCAGTTGCTCCTTTCTGAATAATAAGGATCTGAAATATCTTACTTTTTGCTTCATCTGCTTTTCACTTATATTTAAATTATTTACTATTGATAACTACTTCTTTTAAATAGTATTCCTATCTTTCGTTATTGTTTTTATTTCAAATAATGTAATTAAACCTACTACAACTGATATTCGAATTCATATTTATTTATTCCTTAAGAAATCGCACCATATTCTCTGAAAACATTTCCTTCTTGCGCTAGAAATTCTCATCGGATATTATTACCATGCCACATTCCTCATAATATAAATGAATATACTTTGATGTGTCTTAGTTGGCCAAGCAGATCGTTTCATTGCTTTTGTTAAAACTCCAGCCGTTATTTTAATGCATTTTTTGCGTTTAAAAGGTAACTAGGTAATTTCGCGGTTTTAAACTTGGCCAACTTTGAGGTATAACAAATTTGCGTTGTATAACAGTAAATATTTAAAGAAAAAAATTCCTCTTTTCATGTGAACTCTTCACTTTTTGCATTTTGTGATATTCTTGTTAGATTATATATGGGTTCCTTATATTTTAATTATTAACCTACTTCGTATATTATACGCTATTACTATATGTGGGTTAACTGCCAAAGTTTAAAATGAAACAACAAATAATAAAAAAATAATTATTTACAATGAGTGTTTTATTTACTGTTCGTTATACATTTGTCATTATGAACAATTGATTGGAATCGATTTAGGCTTGTTCTGCGATATGCTCCAGTGAAGCGAAGTAAGTTTGTGCAGCTAAAGCTTTTCGTGTAATCGAAAATCACCTACGTGGTTCCGTTTTCTTACCATGCGGATTAAAACTTGTTGTAGAGCCAGAATTTCTCGATGTTTCGTGATATTTTTACAATGTAGACGACGGAAGAGGCCGTGTTTGCAAGCCTTACAAATTCTCGGAACTAAGAATATGTAGAAAAATATATCTGGCTTAGCTCTGAAGTGAAATGAAATTTGAATTTGTAACGTAGCGGTTACTAACAGAACACTTTGGCTTAATTTCTGCGCTTTGTATTGATTGTAAATAAAAGAATCGGTGAATTAACATACATTTTATTTTTATAATGGTAGTATGATTCGAGAATACAATAAACAGGTTCTTTTTAAAAAATAACAATATGTATATGTATATATATATAAATATTCTTGTATTTCTGAAGATACGATAAACGTATTTTCAGTTAGGTTCAACTAAAACACAATAAATAGTATAGTTATGTGCACATAGAAGAAAAAAGGGGCTTTATTTATACAATTGATCAATAATAATTCGATTTGATTAATTTGTTCAACTAGCACAAGTGATAAAAACGAAATTTAGAGTGTTATGGGCTTATCATTTAGGGCTGCTCCTGGATTTCTTTTCGAAGGTTGTTGACTTAATAACTAAATTTGGTTTTTGCAACTTCTGCTAGAATTGTTCCGTTATTATAGCCACTAAATAAATTAAAATCAATTGTAAAAAGAAAAATAGTGGATTCGGAGGTGTCAATGTAAGGAAAGAAAAAAAAAAAAAAAGGAAGTAAGTACTATTACATTTTACACTATTTATATATATACTTTCTTCGTTAACAACATTTCATTATTCTTCACGAATAGAGATGTAATGAAAAAATAATTATTCTATTAGAAATCGAAATGTGCAAGATCTACAGATGTTGCCACTGCGTTGGTACGAGATTACTAATCGCGGCGGATTCTATTGATCTGGCTATCTCTTCATGGATACCGTGACTTAGCCACATCGTCTGTAATTTCTTATAGAGAGCTGGACATAATCTGAGAGGGTTGCCGCGTTTCAAACCCTGGTCCGTTTCGCCGTAGTCGTCTAGGTACGGCGGCGATAGGAAACAACCGCGATGCGGGCTTGCGAGGAATAGGATTTCGCAATCCCGTACCCTCAAGAATACACCGATGCCGGAGCCGCACTTGTGCGCGTGATAGTTGCACGCGCCGACGATCGTCTTGTTCAATTCGGTTTGGCAGCAATAACTCTGCGAGCAGAGGATTTCCCCGCAGACCAAGCACATCGTGGGATTTCTTGAATCGTCATGGTCGCTGTTAGGACACGTGAACGACGAGACCGTATTGATCAACTCGCTGTAATCGGCCGGAAGTTCGACGAGCTTATTGATCGGCAAGGGCTCTATGCCGATCAACATCGGCTTACCTTCCAGGTAAGACAACACTTCCGGATGATGCGACCAACTGAAGACAAGCTTCATGATCGCCGGGTGATCGAACAGATGTTTCGGATTCGACGGCACGCCCAGGTACATGCACATGTTGACGAAGGTATCGCCACCGACTTCTAATAGAGCAGGCGGCGCCGGAGTGTCCGTTAGGTAGTGATAGAATAAGACGCAGCATCGCAGGAACGGCAAGCAAGCGTCCTGAACGTAATTCCAAATCGCTTGACTATTGGTGCCTTCTTTGTATCGGTTCATTATTTTCAGAACTTCGCCGATGAAGTTCTCGTCAGCGGAATCGGTCTCCATGAAGTCGGCAATTTCGAAATCGGTTATCGTAATGAGTATTGTAACGATGTGACATATGAAAACTAGCTGTAATGAGTATAATTCTAACTGGCCTCCGGTCGGTAACAAAGAAGCTTTCTCTCGGCTAAATAGGCTCGGTAACGAGAACGTCATCGGTACTAGAAATCCTAACGAGTCCCATTGTAATATTGACGGTCCGTCATGCGAATTCTCGATAATCAGCGACAACAGGCGCATCGCATGGGATCCTATCGTGTTGCTATGCGGCAGCGCGATTCCCAACAGTCCCATGGTACGCACTAGCGTTTCTATGCAATCTCTTTGCCGGCTGCTCAAGTTCCCTAGTAACGGTTTGTTGTTGTCTCTTAAGAGCACCTCGATCGCGTGAATCGTATAAGAACACGATTTCCACGCCATTGGCGCCACCCTGCGGTCGGTCGTATGCGGGCTGACGTTCAATCCTCGCGTATAAGTCGCTTGCGAGTACAGATGTAACATTTCGGATAAGCTACTGTTTAATTGCAGACTCGAAGTGGAGAACAGCTGTTGGAACGCTTCGGAATTCGCTCCTAAGTCACTAGAAATATGTTCTATGGGTCTCGAATATAGTACTTGATGCATTTGTAGGTTACAGGTCGGGCTGCATTCCGGATTATCCGGCTCGGTGGTGCCGGCATTCTCGCAAGCCGTACAGTGTAATTCTGAACACGTTTCGGTACATTTAAAGATGCCGTGGCAGATTCGCATCTTTTTTTCGAGAACGACCTGCAGGCACGAGAGCCAATCAACGAACGAAATGTGAGATTCTTTACGCTTTGGTTGCATCAAACCTAATGGCGGCAATAAGGGCAGTACTGTATTACTTAGGCATTCGCAGAGTGGACATAAGAACTCCTGCTTTTCCACGTCGAAGCTGGCCGGGTGTCTTAAACGGTATGGGCGCCGATTCTCCTTTAAAACTACGTTATCGAAGTATTTTTGCCAGCAGGTGCTGTGCATGACGTGTCCGCAGGTGCTGGTGTGCGGCGCGGGACCCAAGTTCGAATTTAGATACAGGGGATCTTGGCTGGAGATATCCATGAAATCCTCGTAATTACGATGCTGACACAGAACGGTCGCTTGATGCACGAAAGCTGCTAAAACCAAAGGCGGGCCATCTATCGTTACCTTTTGCTCCTCCTGGCACAATATGCAGATGTGTTTCTGTTCGACGTTCAATCGCAGGGTTTGCCTCGGTCCTAACGCGACCGGAAACTCTTCTAAATTCTCCGTCGTGTCCATAAAATAATCGCGATCCAATTCAGATCTCTCCGACAGCTCGGAACTCGTCTCCTGAAACAATTTTGCGTTTTCCTTAATGAACGAATTTTGCATCGCGGCCATCTGCGCCATGATTTTCTCCCTTCTTTGAGCAGCCAATTTTGCACGTCGCTCCTTCTCGCTATCTCCTTTCGCGTCTAAATCTTTCGCGGTTAGATTGCTAGTGCACGGTTGAGAATCCTCGGATTTCGATAAAATTTGTTTGTATAGGTTCAACGTCCATTTGATGAGATCTTTGTGTGCTTCCACGCGTGGACTGCTGATCAATTCTTCGATCAAAGACGGTATTCTCACTTTAAGCGATTTCTCGCTAAATCTGAGGAAAGCATAGTTGTTCGATTGTTCCTCCTGTAACGCGTAGCCAATAAGATGAAGCACTTTGTGCAGTTGTACCTCCGAAAAACTTTTCGCTTTCAGATCGATGCATCTCTCTAGAATCGTCCGCATTACGTGCAGCATGACGTCGCATTGTAGCAAATCGACAATCATGCTGAAACTTTCCTTTAGTTTCGGCAATTTAGGCGGCGGACAGCATTGTAGGAGGCCGGCGTTTTTACGACGAGTTATCTGAGCTTCTTCGGATTTCGAAAGCTCCTCCCTAGTGTAATGATAGAAGAAGATATTGTATTCGCCATATAATTCTTCTTTAAGCTCATAAACGCCTTGCCCTGTACCTTGAGACGGCTTCTTGAACGTCGCCAGATCGTGAATGATCTCATCTAAGCCGGTTTCGTGGACTAAGTCATCAGGAATGATTTTATTCAATTCAGAGTGGAGTAGTGGCTTTATGCAAAGGTGTTGAACGATCTCTTTCTTTATACGATCTTGCGAGGTTACTTCGCTTATGCCCGGTATGTGTCTTTCTCCAACGATTACTATTAACAACTGTAAGAATTCTTCAACTAACGTTATTGTTTGTCTAACAGTATCCTCTTCGGTGTCTTTCGGAGAATTCGTTTCATAGAACGGATTCGCCCAATTTAAGAGGTTAAATTTGTTGAGGAGATGTATGAGGAATTCGTTACTTTCAATGAGCGATGCTCCGACTTGCATCAAGATGATATCGCGATCCAACATCTCGGTCCGACATTTCACGTTATGGTAGAAGTACAATTGGTTCAGCAAAGCGTAGCCATTTCTTCTCCACATGCCGGCGTGCACCTGCGCAATCATCACTTGCGTTCGTAGCACGGGTTCAACGATCTGAACCAGGGTCGGTTTGTTGATGAGAAACCCGGGTCCGTCGAATTCCAATCCATATTTCTCCAAGTGTAAATGTAGTCCGGCGAGAAATCGGGATAGCGGCAGGTGGATTGAGACCGGTTTTGTCGAAACGTCGTACGGTAAGCAAGTTACGCAATGGTCGGCGAGTTCCCTTACTTCTCCCGGTTCATTCACGTCGTAGCAAGGGGATTCCATTAATTTGAGTAATGTAGCGCGGTATGCCTTCACTAATACAATTTTGTCTGTACCACACCATTGTAGGATTAACGAGATACAATAGGCGAGCTTGATGTGCAGATTGAAGGCGGTTTCCCACTCCGGTTCGTATTCCATGTGAGCGCCGATTTGTCGCGCGACAGCGTCCATTCCTTGCATCTTCTTCAGTAAATCAAGCATGATGGTCAAACCTTGTAAGAAGCTCCGTCGCAGGTCGTCTGTCCACGTAGTAGGCACGGCGCTCAACAGATATCGCAAATCATAAAGCATATACTGAGCGCGTTTAAATGTCTGACTCGATTGGTTGCGTTCAAACTCCAATTTCCCGGCCTTGTTACACTTCCGCGAGCATTCCGACAAGAACGTATTCAAAAGAATGAAAAGAGCATCGTCATGCGCTATTAAATGATGAGCCAATGTCGGTACAGTGAATACTTGCACGGAAAGTGAGGAGACCGAAAAGGTGTGTTCGTGATCGTCTTTTATGAAGTCCTTCACGACGCTACCGTAGTTCTTCATAAAGACCTTTGCGAAAGCTTTTTTATTCTCGTATTCAAGCAGCATTCCCGAGATTATTAAGCGATGCCAATGTGTGCGCGCGCTTTTCCACAACTGCGAATCGCGTAATAAAATCCCTTTGATGATGCAAGGGTCAGATTGGTGCGGTTTCAAAACGACCTCCGAGAAAATGGCGCGGAAACCTTCGCCATGTCCCAAAAATGTCTGAAGCCACGATAATAATTTCATCGCGAATATCTGGTAAGCGACGATGTGAGCATGTACAACAAGGACTTTCAGCGGTTTATTACCTTGACGCGAGGTATACCTTTCGATTTCCGTCTTTAGATCGCTGCAATGTTGGAAATTCGAACATTTTACTACGGCACGTCCTTCGCGATCAATATTAGTCACATACTCGATTGCGGTTCGTTGCGTACATTTAATAACCCGATTTAAAGTACTAATAACCTGTTCAAACGTGTGACTCTCATCGTTATAGAGAACCGTACAAAATGAATCAAATGAATCTTCATCACTCGTCTTCAAACCGATATGCTCTAAAGTTAAATAATTATACGCGTACCATAGTACGGCATCGTAAACGATTCTTGTTCTCTCGCATAAATCTTCGGGTAGGTTGTTTAAACGATCCTCTGATTGCGTTCCGGCAAGATGAGTTTCGCAAAACGGAGCTTTCTTCCACGCTTCGATATCGCCGCAATCGCAACATCCACCTCCTGATGATGTACCCATCTTGTACTTGTGATGTCGATGTTCAGACTTCTTAAAACAATCCACACACAATACACATGTATTATCCATTCCGCATTCACGGCAGCTATATGTAGGTTCGCCCATTTTAAATACCCTTCCGCATACTGTTGGTGGTTTGTCGAATTGGCTTAGTTCTTGTAGTACAATCGATGGATCTCCATTACAAATAAATTCCTCTAGTGGGTTTAGAAGCACTCTGGTTGCTTCATCTTCATTAAAATTAAAATTCAGACAGTTATCATTGATCTTAGGGCTGTAATACGATGGAACCCATGTGTGCCAGTAATTATCGAAATGCGAACTTGATAGGACACCTTTTGTTAATTTTTCCATCCAAATTTTCACTACTTCCTTAGTATCAACAGTCTTACGAGCTGGAGACATCTCAACATCACCTATTCCTTCGTCCATATTGTACTAGTTGGAGAGACTGAGAATACAACACAAAGAAAATATGTTAGTAAAGGTTGTCAAAATTAATGTAATAAATTAAACAGAACAATAAAGCTCACATCACAAACACTATTGATAAAAATAATAACGATAAGTCGCAATTTAGTAGCTATTTTAAGTAGATATGTTTTGAGAGAGGATGACTAGGAGATTCGTCTGGAGAAAATAAAGAAATAACCTACCTGTCACTCCACTAATATCCTATTAATACCCAAAAACGAAACACGCAATCACAGCAATAAAAATATAGAGTATCTTGTCCGATTTTCGATTAGCTATACGACGTTTGGCGCTTCCACAACGAAATTTATTTATAATCCATTATTTCATTTGGAATTAATTCGCATCTTGACATTCACTGACCCTGCTATTTCGGCCACAAGAACAATATCTACAAAATCGACAACGAAAAATTACTGAAAACGTTACGATCTCACTATTCTAAAATTATGCATATTTTATATACGGCCAGCTTTCTGCGACACTTTTTTTACTTTAACACGACGTTGCATTAGTTAAAAAGCACGTATGTGATAAATGTCACCTCACCATTTTTAACGATATATTTTGTACGGTGGGCTAAAGTTTCTAACTAAAAACGAATCGGTTAACGTTTCAGGTGGGAAATATACTACAATCAACACTAATTATCGGCAAACTGTTCAAACTAAGGGATCTACTTTACATTGAGGCAGCCTTTGAAGATATTCGGAGATAAAATGATGGGGATTTTGACGTTTGGTGTGTATACGATCTAAAAATAAGCAACTCTTTTATCTACTGTCCAAATATACTAATCCTCAAATTATGGATACATCTATGCTTTTCATATCTATACGTGAATAATAAAATAAGAGAAATTTCTCATCTAGCATTGGAATACGCTAATCTCCAGCTGATGAATTCATCAATCTGTTTTGTGACAGGATAATATTTATGAAAAAAATGAATCGGTGAAAGGAAGTTCTTTATGGGATCCTGATTGAACTAAGTATTATAAAATCATTAAAACATACGCAATTTATAGAATTGTGAGGTTTTTTTCTTATAAAGTTTATAAAATATTTGTTACAAATTAAATAATAATTTCAAGTATATAAACAAAAACGGTGTCAGATATAGATTTTTGTATTTATAGAGATCTAGGAACAGATCCCTGTAAAAATCACAGATAGAATTAGCAGGTTTAACTATATACCGTTAGATGGCTCTGCATTAGTAATTCAAAACAAGATTAACATTTTCCATACAAGTAACGACATGCAATTTAAATTTTAAAATAAGCTGCAGTTTTAATTGAATTAATTTGAGAATATCTCATGTATTTTACATGCAAAACATATTGGGAGTGGAATATTTACCGTACATAATGTGATTTTTGAACAGTAAATAGTTTTATCTATTGTATGTAACAAAATGAAATTGAGACTTAATTCTTGTAATTAAATAAACGCGGGACTAATGATTAAATGTTAAATGTTAAGATTTCGACCAACGATTTGAAATGTATTGCTCGCGGGTCTGTTAAGAATTAAAATTAAAACCTTGTTTATTTAGCAGTTGTATTATATTCGTTCGAACGCGAACTGCACAGGCATGATATAATGTTTTAGATCTCGAGATGCATAGACTAGGCGGCGCAACGTCGGTTTAATGACGCCGACGCAACAATACGGGCGCCGCGACCCATAAAGCTATGCCGGAGCGCGGAATCATAGTGCGGCGGACCAGAATTCAAGACGGACGTGTGTGCATTGTGTTTCAGCATTGCCGTTGAATGTGTACGCCGTTGAAGACCGCGTAAAAGATTATTTTTAGATCGAAGTCGGTTAAATACAACGGTTTTTCACGCGAATAACTCCGCAAAATTGGATATAAGAATAAGTGAAAAAGTTAAGTGTATCGAAGTGAAGCAGGAGAATTTTTTTTTAGTTTATCCTCCTAAAACTGTTTGTTTTTTTAATTGGAGGGCGTGTTTTTTTTTTTTTCTTTTCTATAAGATTATATAGATATACACGCAGATGTTTCTTCAATGTTACGGCATCTTACATAGGATATGTGCGCGAAATATAAAAGTATGAGGTGACGTCGATCCTCTTCTCCATCATCATCATCACACCATGAAATACAAACAACACATCAAATCACGATGAACTCAAGGCATGGCCGTAGGTCCTCTCCTCTTGCTGTTCGTGGCGCTGGCCATCGCGGCCCCCGATTGGACAGATTGTCCCATGCCCTGCCGATGCAAATGGTCCTCAGGCAAGAAAACCGCTTCCTGTAGGAATGCTTCCTTTACGGCACTCCCGCATAATCTCCATTCTGAGATACAAATTTTGGATCTTTCTGGAAATGCCATAACGCGTCTAGGAGCGGACGCCTTCAAGACCTCCGGCTTGATGAACCTCCAGAAAATCTTCGTCAAAGGATGTCGATTACGGGAGATCCATAAGGATGCGTTTCGCGATCTCATCATCCTCGTTGAGGTCGATCTTTCCGAGAATGACATCCGATCCTTGGATCCGGAGACGTTCCACGGTAACGAAAGGTTGAGGCATGTTTATCTCAACGGGAATCCATTGAGGAGATTGGAAGAGAATCAATTCCCTATCCTCGCCAATTTGAAGACGCTCCAGTTGGAGGAGTGCTTGTTGGAATTCATCCATGAGAACGCTTTCAGGAACCTGGCGAACTTAGAGACCATCAATCTCTCATCGAATCGATTGAGGAATCTTACGGAGAGATCGTTTCGGAATCTCTCCTCACTAAAATCGCTGGCGTTAGATGGCAATCCGTGGACGTGCGATTGTAATCTACGTGGCTTTCGCGATTGGTATCTGGCGAACAATTTCCGATCGATTCTTCTAGCGTGCTCGCAACCGGAAAAGTACAGCGGCCGGTTATGGGAGACGATTCACTCGGAGGATTTCGCCTGTCCGCCGCGGATCACCATAAGTCCGCAGCGTCAGGTGCAGGCGGAGGCCGGAGGAAACGTCTCGTTCGGCTGTCACGTCACCGGCGATCCGGAACCGGAAGTGACATGGTTACTTGAAGGCCAGGCAATTAATCATCCGTGGGTGCGTAAATACGTTTTCTACTCCAATATATGCATACGTCTCGCTTTGCCTCTTTCATTTTTTGTTGTTTTCTGCTCGAATGCTAATAGGGTTTCCGATGTTGACGCGTCTGGACGTTCATTTTATATTCATCGTTGGCGTGTTTTAACTCCTAACGATGTCTTTCACCAAAACGCGTTATGTTAAGCCCCGGAAACTTGATTGATTAATGTAAAAACTGGATAAAATCGCCGTGATCTTAGCCCTAATTTAGTTGAAATAAAACACAAGTTAATCAACATATTTGAAGGATATTTTTTATTTTGTTATTATTATTAACACTTACATTATTGAGTCGTTAAATATCTCACAAATATAATTGATTTGTTTATTTTGATTATTTTGTTATCTCATTGGATATTTACCCGTATATCAATGCATATTCTATTGGACATTTCTACTGCTATCTTACTTTAAAACATTGAGTTTATGATCAATTATATTCACCTTACGTTAGGGGTTATGTAGTGCTAGTTGGAATATAGTAATGATTTATTCAAAATTAATGCTAACATTTATCTATTATTTTCTAACTGGAGGTGTCAGAAGCTTAATTAACTAATTCTGAAAATACACCGAAAGTTTCGGTGATTCTATAGTCCAGATCTGCGAGTGAAGCATGGAATAAATTCTATAAAAAGCGAAGGTTTTTACTAACATAAAAACTGTGGAACAGGTCAAACTCTTATACAGAGTGATCGGTGTAGTACACATGATGTCATGAATTTTTAAGATATGTATCAAACCGAAAATTTGGTACGGTATATGTACGGTATACGGTATATTCAAATTCGACCGTTTTTTCTAGAAATATTGTTTCTAACTTAGAACGTAGAGTAAATTTCCAAATCTATTCTCTTTGAAGCATTAGGGTAATTTGAAATTGAATAAAACGTTGGAATTCTCCTCGCCCTTTAACTAACCGGCAGTCGGTTAACTCTTGTAAAACATTTTGAACTACTTGTAATTTTTAAAGAATTCTCGAATCAAACAAATAGTATCAATTTCCAATCCTTAGATATATTCAATTTTAGAAAAGCATATTTGGCGTCTTAAAAAAAGAATAGAAGCAGAAACTTTGATTCGAAAGATTGTTTCTAGTTTTTAATCAACAAAGTGGTTTATTATTGCAATACTTGGCTTTCAAATCTTGCAAGATGTGAATTGTAAGCTCAGAAGGTAACTATTATGGAACGATGGTTCTAATCGAAATGAAGCCATTGTCCACTAGAGTTCAAAAAGATGCATGAAATACAATGCGAAGTCACCGTAAGCAACTTTTCATTTTAAAGTTAGTAAAAATTTAACAAAAACTAATTGAAGGTAATTTAAGATGATGGAGGGATTCGACGACAAGCATAACGATCTTTGTCTTTGTGCAAATATTAAAAACAAGATTTTTCTTAATTTCTGTAACTAAACTGATGAATTATAAAATAAAATAACTAAATAACCTTGTACATACTTTTAACAATTCTAGAATTCCGAGCACACTAAAATATTATTCTTTTATTTCCAACCGAAAGCCTAAATAACGCATGCCATGTTAATCCCCACAATAGCTATAATCTAGTTTATTTTGAACTGCTAAGTTCACAAACCAAATTATTTCATTTCTTCTTGGATCTGACAAATAAACAGTCTTACTATGCCCCATTGCTTGGATTTTCTGAGAGAGAAAATTGTGTTCGCTATTATCATGTATTATCCCAATGCAAGCAATGTGACGGCAACCACTTTTGGGTTTCTCTGTTCCAAATTAAAATTTAGTTACATTAAATTGAAGGAGAATAATAATACCTTTAACAGAAATTACTAGTCATTGATCTTACGCAGAAAAAGTTCTTCAAATTTTATTCTTAGCACTTCGCCGATCGTACTGCCAGTATTTTCACAAACATATTAGCTTTGCCATGTTACTGGACTTAAAATAGAAACATATAAGACGACAGAGATCTTCATCACGTTCTAACTAAAAGTCACTGATCATGAGAATGCAAGTGTTTATAGAACATAAAAGGTAATCTTTACAAAAGATCTAATCTGAAGAAAGAGCTTTATGTCTTGAGTTTAGTTTTTAAAGTAAAGTGTGCTCAAATGAAGACGAAGAAGACTTTCAAAAGAAGTGATGGGAATACATAACTGTCATTCAATACAAATAATTCTTATAATTATAATTATTCTAATTATTCTTATAATAATTAGAAGAAATAATTCTTCTAATTCATTGTGTCGGTGTCTTCCAAGTAAGATAGAGCATTATCACCTTGCTTTATATATACCAAAATGCTGATCCAAGATTTTTTCTGAAGATGATGACGATGTGTACGTCAGAATGAAGCTACTACTGAAGATAGCTACTACCGCCATTCCGTATGTAGTAGTAGAACCGTTTGGAGAAGAATTTAGATTTGCCAACTAACAGCTTTTAGATTCGGCATTTCCAAAACTCTACGTTCCAAGTGTACTCCTAATAGGAACATATATTTATTCCAGAATTGCCCAGAACTGCGGATTCGAACCAACCTGTTGTTATTTTTGTTTTCTTCGCGAAACTGATATCTACATTTTTCAGGTGCTGCTGGAATCGGACGAGTCCATCGGCGCGTCCGAGAAGTGGTCGAACATCAGCATATCGAACGTGAGCGACGCGGACGTCGGCGTCTACACGTGCATCGCGAACAACTCGTTGGACACGGTAAGCGTGAACGTGACGCTCGTTCTGCCGGAGATCGTCACCGCGCCGACGCTTAGTAAATCGGAGAACGCGATGATATTGTGGATAGTGGTGTGCGTCGGCGTCTCGTTGATCCTGTTCGTCGTCCTTACCGCGATAATCGTACTATGCGTGAAAGTGCGCGGCCGAAACGGCATGCGACGCCGCAATATGAAGGCGAGCGTCAGCTTCACCGATCAGGAGAAGAAGCTGCTGGACGTTAGCATCGCGACTACGACCGATCGCGGTACGGGCAGTTGCGAGGCGCTCGCGACCGCCGGCGAAATGGACATGATGGATCCTCCGGTGCATATAACGATCGAGAGCGAGCCGCTTCCGTTGGCGGTTTTTCCACCACCTCCGGAGTTCTCGACGAACGCCTTTGGGAACATCTTCATATCGGTTTCGGTGAGTCGCGATCCGACGACGATCGATACGTCTCGCTGTCCCGACCTGTTGGATCTGCCGCACCGGCCGAAGCCGATCTATCACGGTATGGCGACGCTACCTCGGAGGCCGTACGCCGTCATGCAGCCGCAGCTTTATGACAACATGGGACCGCGGGTGACCGCCGGAGGTAGTTCCACGCTGTCGCTGCCCGATTCGTCGTCCGTCGAGCTTCCGCCGATGCCCCCGCCGATACCCCTGCCGCTGTCTACCCCCGGTTGCGCTGCACCGCCACCACTCACCCCCGAGTTTGTCTCTCTTTAACCTCCCTATGTGGTTCGTCTTCGATTAGTGCCTTGCTCAAATTGATTTCCAAACTCTCTCTTTCTCTATTCTACATCTTTGTATACTTTTACACCTTTTTTTTTACATTGCATTGTCTGCGGTACTCTGCTAGAGCAATAGTGAATACATATATAGTGCGTTCGTCGATGAATAGTGCGATATATCAGAAACGAATACAAGCTTTAACACTTTGAGAACTTTACTAAATGTCCATCGAAGGCACGTATTCTTTGATGACCTTTTTAAAAATTAAATGCATTACCTCCAACTGGCGCTATCTAACTTTCTTGAAATTGAATGCCCTTGTTTCTATTAGACTTTTGGGATCTGTTAGGTTGGTAATAAGTTTCCTTTTCAAGAAGACTATTTTTGTATATTTTTGCTTTGTGAAGAAACAGATTTTCAGAATTGATACAACCAACTATAATACCATTAATGATACTATAGTACACGTTACAATCTTCAAACATAAATACTTCTTACCTATACCTTTTATAAACGCGTACAAAATACGAAACTGCTAAAAAGAATTAAAAATATAGCCGTTTATATTGCCCTAGCACAGTAGTGTAGATAAATATTTCTTCATCTGGTGTAACACAAAATTAGATATACGATGGCTAAAATTTACTATTTCACAAAAAATACATTCAACGTCCAATGATACAATATTTTTCTGTTCAATGTCATAAAAAAAAGAAACACTTTTGACTTGATAGTTTTGTGTTTGTTAAGTTATTATCAATGTCTATCAAAATTTAAGGTGAAATACGTAAAATCTCAGCTATTTTATACATCATCGAAGGCCTGCAATGAAGTAATACAGATAATGTACGGTTCGAAATATTACTTTTAACCAAATTTTCCACGAAATTCTTTTAATTTTTAAATAAAATTTGTCATTTACGGTTAATAAATGGCTCCCATAACATAACAACGTAATGTCAATTCCTAATATTTGTTTGCGGTATGAATTCAATGCCTATTATTCCATTTCCGGCCAAGCGGTTTGTATCTTGCAAAGATTTCCATCCTTCACACACAGCCATCTATACCCAGTTCCATATTTCAGTCGGTAATTCGTCCTTCACCTTCCAGTTTTGTTTTTGTTTTATACATATACGTATAAGGATGAAACATTTTTGTCTATAAATGATATTCAAAACGAAATAAAGTAAGTACGAGGAAAGGAAACCAGAGATAAGATGTTAATATTACGAATCGATATATCAAATATCCGTTTTTACTTGTATATGTATTATACCCTCGACCCAATAATTCCTTTGATTCGTCCCAAGGTAAAGGGAAACAAGATAGGACTATAACCCATTTTAAATTGTAATATACGTCATACTTCGAGAACCATCATCAGAAATGAAATATAACAACTAAACTGAAGAAAAGCAGCTAAACTGCAGAAAGATAAGGAACTAAGTAAAAAAAAAAATCAAAAACATACCATTTTTAGTCATACTCTTACTACGACTGGTACATATTTTGTTAATATGCCTATTGTTGATCTGTTAGATAATATTATTAATAAATCAAATCTTTGTAATTAACTTCAGTTGTTTTAATTCTCTTCCATAATTTGCAGAATTTTTATTTTTGACGGAAACAGAAAGCTGAAGAGATCTAAACGCTCTCACGAGTAGTAATAAGTAAACTGACGGCCTTGATTTCCATACAGTGCTGTTGACAACGGTAACAATGAGAAACGGTTTTCTATTAAAGAGCTTATCGGAATCTACTAACATTCTACTATCCTTCTCTGTTGCAAGGAGGAAACACAAGGAAGGGCGGGACTCAGATCTTCGTCAGATTCGTATGTTTGGCTGATTTTTTCATGTTTTATATTACTTTTGGGGAAATATTACAATTATGGCAACATTTTCGCTACTTAATGCAGATGCAACTTAATTTTTACTGTAAGGATCATTACCGATTTTAAACGAACACTGAACAGTTAGTCACATTCTGCCGTAAAGCAGACTGTACATAGATTAAAAGAAATATCTTTCAAACAAAGGACAAATAATGGAACGAGAGATTATGGATCTCATTATGTCGGATGTTATTTTTGCTGTTATCTTTGGGTTAAAAGCTCTTAGATTAATTTGCCGCTCTTCTTCTTTAGCATCTAGCCAGTGTTATAATTAGAAATCCCGATTAAGTAGCAAAAACCGAACTGAAATAGCGGTGGCGCGGGTAAACACAAATATAGCACGAAACGCATTGAGTCATCATCCCGAAGCACTCATCGCTTGTATTTTCTTAGCGCAGGCGGTTTACGCAAATACGACAACCGGCGAGAGAGCATTATACGGGATAAGATAGGATTCTAATTTAAACTTCAATGCCGTGCCTTTGTACGTACGTCATGTTTGTATTTATTAAACGTGTACGACGCTTTTAGCTGCATCGAGCTTAATCAATTACGTTAAGTGCCGTCGCTTTCCATCGGCAATACCTTCGATAACGATGTCAGAAACGCTTATTGTTAGCTTCAGTTAGCTTGAGCAGTATGGTATATTTTTAAATCGAAGGATTGATTGGGTTAACGTTGATTCTATTGGTTGTAAAAAAGAATGTAACGAAACATAAGGGCCACTTGCCTTCTCAATTTATTACTCGTAGAACAAGTCCATATGATTTTCTCGTAGCTATAACCTTTATTCATTAAAACTCTATATACAGTGTGAGTAAATATTTACTCCCCATACAAAAATTAAGAGCACCCATAAAAAATCCGAGTCAAGCTATGTAAAACGGAAACAAAACACATTAATGCACCTGTGTATCTATGACTGAAAATCCTGGTAATAATCCTCGTACTTCTAATGTAGCACGTCCAGTTCCATTGTGCTTAATAAATAAATAAATAAATAAATAAATAAACTTAATAACGTTAAAATCAAATAAATCGATGATAAGTCGGTCCCACTTTCCACAAATATGAATTCTGCATGTGGGTGGTTTTGATATACCGTTCGTTAACTTTTGATTTCATTTTTAGTTCATAATAAAAATGTTCAAATTTTTATTATGAAATGAGTTTTCAAAACAAAAAATGCGTTGCTCTCGACGATATTAACAGAAACGTAATAGCATCGCGCTGGTAATAAATTTGTTTTGCATGTTTGAGATATTAAGCGCTGAACATAATCCCGTTTTCCGACGGGTTCATTACGGTCGTCCGTCGTCATATAGTTTTGTGTGATGTACATTACGACCTCACTTGGTAATTAAACGCCTTGATTAAACGAACGGAATTACGGACCCCCGGTATATTAGGGAGCGTATATTATAATTATGAACGCGTGTCCGCTACGTTGTTGCGCTCAAAAAATGCCTATTGATTAGTGATAGAAGTGAAGTTATCGAATATATGCGCGGATTATATTTTGCAAAGATATACACTAATGCCATGTCGTTATTAGTAATCCCCATTAAACTTTTGTATTTGAAAGGTGCAATTTCAATGTGGACGCTGTTTACGAAGAATTCGAATTGATAGACTGTAGATGATTGAACCTTTCTCTCGGGGGATGGAAACATTGATCGAATGAAGGGTTCACTACGTTCGGATCGCCTTTCAGGGTACTTCATATTTCCTACAAAATATAAATATTAATCCAGTTAAGTGATTGGTAGCATTCTTAGTTCTTAAAAAAGAATAACTACATCCAAACCCATATAAACAAATAACTTTTTTGATCTCAACGTACGATGCAATAGAAAGACAAACAAAATAACTATGAAAGTACAAAATTTCCATGCGTTTAGTACGTATGTAGTATCTTATAAAACATGAAATGTGACGCACGCATTCGCTTATTGGTATCGTAAACCTAAGTTAGTACAGCAGATGAAACTCTCTCGATCTCCTGATCCAAAGCGTTCCGATTAAAAATAGAATAACGTTGGGATAGCAAAATAAACATAAACTTCCCCTCCGATGTTTACAATGAATCGCTTTCGTTACGTCGGATGATGTCGGGAACGAGAGATTCCTCGACATGGGATGCACCTGACGAGTTCGCGCGTCTTGAACGCTTGAGCCATTGCCGCCGCCTATAATCTCGTCCATCTAGAGTTCGTACAAGAAAAGGTGTTAGCGTGAAACATACGGTTCGCGGTTTCATGCGTGTTTATTTAGATAGTGTATTGAATGACATATCTTTAAACATTCTAACTAGAATTTTTCCTTGTGTGTTTATCGTTCGTTCGTATGTTTTTAATTCAACGAATCGGCGCTACCATAATGCGCGCGTTTACTTCAAAATATTGCGCTAAAATTTTTCCGTTCGGCGGCTTGTTCTTCGAAATAAGCTGCGATATGTCTTTGTATATTTGCGCTTATGTACCCATACCGTGTTCGAAAGCTAAGGATTACAGTGTTAATTATAAGTAGAGATGTTTCTAAAACGCGAATTCTTTTTTAATTTGATAAAATTCCGGAAAATTGTCTTTTAAATGAAAGTTTTTTGGGATAGTCAAAATATAAGATATCTCAATATGAATTAACCACATTGATTGTTAAGATATAATACTGAACAAAATGTCATAATAAACCTTTGTCGGGAAATAAGTTATTTTGGAGATATGAAATAAAACAGCTTCAAACAGTTCTTGAGTCTATAGCGAAGAACAAGATACATTAAGATGCTTTGCTACATACACCAAGAAGATATATATTTGCAGAGCCAAGTGTTCTCGTTTTTGTATTGCCTTTAAATTTCATGTCTGTACAGGCAGATACCTCATTTTTCCTACCTAAAATAGAAGGTTATTTAGCAGACATGACTTAGCAGAAAACTACAGCGTGCATAATATGGTTACGTCCAGTTAATTCTGCACAAAGGTCAAACCAACTATAAACCTCGAAAATGCTTTTCCCTGTTGTATATCTTTCGTAGATTGATGGTCAAGCAATTCCTCCATATTCCACGAATAGACATAGCCAATTGTTGTCCATATTAATAATAATAATAATTATAAACTATAGATGGCACTCGCTTTATAGAAGGCAAAAGAACGGATGAAACCACTTGCTATCGGCTTGTCCAAAATACACTCTAAACTTACATACGTCATTAAGCTGCCCCTAAAAGTTTTATGCTTTCGATTAACCGACTTTGACCATCATTTAATAATGCTATCCTCACGCGCACGGTATACAGTATTTCTGTGTTTACATCGTAACTTGTGTGTGCGGCGAGGTGAGTATCAAGCAACACTGTTCCATTTGACGATGTGGAAAACCGCGAGGTAGGCGTCGCGACGGCTTTTGTTTGAATTTCAGCGCGAAAAACGAAAGGTGTTTTGTTTACGTTCGCTGCCCGCTGAACAGAAACGAAACAGTTCCTGTGCCTACCGCCAAAATCTCTCCCATACTTGCCCCGTCTGCTTTATTTTACTCTCGCGTGCTTTTGCCGAACTGCTTAGCGGTGGGCATGGCTTTTTTGTTCGTTGACCTGCTTTTCTGCTAATTCTATTTTCATCTTGTATCGTAGCGATGTTCAGCTTTCGTTGATGCGGAGTTTCGTTTACGGAGTATTGTTGCATTACATGTTAAATACCGTATATATAACACCGTCTACCGATTATGGCAGTATTAAAAAAAGAGGTTACGTATAATTTATTTAAGCAATAATTTTTAAAGTATTTCAAGTTTCATGTTTGTTTTTACAAGTTCACTGCACCAATATTTAAGATTAAACAAGTATTTCTTCGTTGTATCCTCGAAACGGCTATTCCGAATTAATTATTATGCAATTAATTAAACTCGTATAATACGGATGTTGCCAATACATATGCAATTTTTACCATTTCCAAACGACTCCGAAGCTAATGAAACTCTGACGCCGGAATAATGTAATAAACCTGTAAGTGCGCGGCAGACTGATTAAATTTGGGACCTTTGCTTTACGTTAACGAGCTAGTCAAAAGACAATTTGGATTATAGTGGGAAATTCGAGAATAATAATTTGGGACAATCAACAATTGAACTATAGAGTCCAAGTAACAAAAGCAAAATTACGGATATCAAACTAAAAACACCTTCTCCCTGCGTCCATTCAAGTTAGACTTATTTCTGCATTTAATCCCTATTGCGCCAGCGCTATTGAAACAATATCCTTGACATCATCCTCTCGCAATTATTAGGCTTACACTTTGAAATGAACAAAATCCAATTTTACGAGAAATTAAAAATACAAAACCGTTCTCAGCTGGTAATAGAGGGGTAAACTTAGCCTAAGATGCGATATTCCCCGTCTTAATTAAACTTGAAAACGAAAACCGAATAAGGGAAAAAGTTTGTTATGTAGTTAGAGAGATGGAGAAGAAAAGAAGAGGGTTGCAAGAACGATCTTCGCATCAATCTCTCTTTCTTTTCGCCCCCTCCCGGGCACAATATATATTTTTCCTTTCTCGGAGAATAGAGGTCGAGTTCGCGGAACCGCTTAGCGATAAGGAACATAAATAATAATAATAAGCAAAGGTTGATTAAGTAATTCAATTTAGTAAATGGGAATTGACGGAGTATCTCGCTTAAAGAACCGTCGTTTGGACGTCGGGAATACGAAGAGCAATGGTTTAAAAAGGAAGTGGGAGAAAGAAACGTAAAATAGCACCACGTAGAATTGTAACAAATGAAAAAGAACCAATTAAAAATTAAAATTACCATACTTTGCTAATCACAGAGATGTACTTAAGGTTGAAATGCATCTAAGATGTACGAAAAATCTTAGACAAGATATAGAATGTACGTAATGAATGAAAATTCATTGTTTCCTGATTTTTTTGTATTTAAGATATTTATAAGAAGATGGCCCATGAGTGCGAGGAAGCCCGATATCTCAGTTAATATAGAAGATTGAAAACAATATTTAATATTTGAGCATGGTGGATGTTAATGATTTGCACAAGGCGTTCTATGCGCCCTCTAGTAAAATACATTAACCATCAACCCTTCTAGGAGTTTTAGCTCCCTGAAGTTTCGTGATTTTTTAAATATCCAGATTGGGGATCGTTTCTTGTAAGTATCATTTCAAGCATCCATTCCAACTGTTTCATGTGGTATTAGTTTTTTGAGTTTTCTGAAAAATTAGCAAATTATTGTTATTGTTATATTAAAACATCGCTTGGTTTTAAGGACAAAAATGAATTCATGTATATTGTGTCCCATGTCAACAGTTTGTTACTATTCTCTGACAAACGTACGAGAAATTGTGCTGACGTAAATTAGGTGCTTGAAGCTGTTTTTAATGCTTTTACAATATAATACCTTTCGCTTTGTCCCACTTTGAATTACAATGACAAACGACTAATAGCTTTACATAGTTTTACATTCGGCAGAGTACTTCATCTTTTAAAAACAACTCAAACGTGAACGAACGGAATTTAACAAAACGAAAAGTCAACATTTCAGGGATAAAGATGCATCAACTTCGGAACAATATCTCACTTCCTCGCGTATAATTCCACAGCATCTGCGGCGTTAGCGGTAAAGGCGATCCGGAGGCATAAGTCCCTACGTTCGCTGACCCGAAACACGCCACTTCTCATCGGCGTTCCGGAGCTGGAAGCCGAAGCTTGTCCAGGCTGGAGTAAATTCGGCGAAAAAGACCTGTTTACAGTGCGGCGGAGAACGAATTTATTTCAGGTCTGCGGTACACGGGGGCACCACCCTTTTCGCTGTAAATTTCGTCTTAAAAGCGGACCATTTGCGGTCATCCTAATGAAATTCGCGGACTAGCCTCGTCGTAGTTGCGTGCCGCATGCTGTATTGAAGTCCATTTATCAAATAAAAGCTGGGGTTCGGCTGCGTTATACGCCACACGAATGAAACGAGCGAAAAGAGTCCGTTTCGGGTTTAATTATGTTTCTATTCGGTTAGAAAGTGGGTAAAATGTACAGGGTTACGGTCAATACTGCCGTATATACGAAATGTGTAAGCGAGTACGTGCATACTCACAGTTTACACTAGACAACGGCGGGATGTACACTATCGACAAAAAGTTTGCGAACAAACTTGTACAGAGATCATTATTATTGATCAGTATTTGATTTTCAACCTAACTTCTTCTATATGTTTATGTTTTATATTTTTACATTTACTTAAACTAGTTCTTTGATATTTGTCGAATTCCTGACTACTTCTGAAGCAACCCAAAAGATGAGATAGAATCCGCTTTGGTGTATTTAAACTTAAGTTTTTCGAACTGTAAGACCGCTTATGTAGCAAATACTTTCCAAAAGCTTCTATTCTTTTATTAATATTAAAGTACCAGAACTACAGTATTGGCGGAAATCTACAGGTACTTCGTTTTTCGACCAAAACGTTAAGCTACATACATAACGGTATTTAGGTAAACTGCGTTTAAATATAATGAAGCGTATATGCGCAGGTATACTTTATATGCACACTCTGAAATAACTCTGTCTGGAATAGGCAAATGTTTGCTAAACTATAGGGAAAGTTTAGCAACTAGTTACCTGCTCGCACTTTGCCGTATAGTTAGGGCAAACTCTTTCTTAATTAATGATCGTCTTAAATTGATCCGCCCTAGATATATGTACAAAGGAACCGTCCGGATTTACGAGTTGGCGAAGCTCGTTCCTTTTTATTAGGCGGAAGAGATTCCGTGTTGGCAATGGTGCTCGTAATAACCTTCAACTACTATGTATTACCACTATTAAACCTACCTCAAACCCACCACGACTATTAAAGCAACAACAACGTATATAAAGCAAAACGGCGGCTATATAGACGTTACAAAGCTATAACGGCATCATTGGTGTAAGTTTTCCCGGTATAGTCCCTATTGAAGTAACCGGTCAACAAACCGCAAACCGTACGGATGCCCGGTTCCATGGCGGGACCACACAAAGCCGCAGAAACAATGGCTAATAATACAATGAGCCTTATCCGAGCCGATGCGGCGCTTGCGTTTTCATGCTTGTATTATTTCCCGGCGTATTTATTACCTGTTTACGGCGCATTGAGGTGACTTTTTCCTCGTTTTCTGGAACGTTTTAATCTGTGAAAGGATACAAAGTGAATATACGTAGATAATGGTAAGGTACCCATGTAAAGAAACGAAAAGCAATTTGTTAGCTTATATGCGTAGCTATATATATGAAAGAAGTTTCTATTGTCTAAAATTTCTCGATCCACTTGTTGCTGGTATGTAAGTATAGGTACAATTTCACTGATCTGTGTCATTATTACAATGTACCGGGTGACCGAATAAGAATAGCAGCGGCTATATTTCAAGAACTAGTACTTACAGAGCTTCCAGATAAAGTTTCCTTTTAGAAAATGTGGCCAAAAGGCAATACTGGAAACCTGGAGAACCACCTTATTCAAACATTAAACAAAGATTCAGCGCTACTTTGAGACATGGATTTCCGTTGGTGAAAAAATATTGATGGAATTGTAATGTACAAAAGGAACGCTTCATATTTGTTTAAAGTGTTTGAAGAAGAGGCTTTAATCACAGAAAAATCGAGTCTTAGAACGATGACGCTATGAATACGCCAAATTAGGCCTTGCTCCCTTTCTAGATAAAAGATAAATACGCCCCAACGGAAAAAACGCGGAGTAAACATCTCGAAAACGTTGCGATAACAAAATAACATTTATATTAGGTGTACGTATGGGTATGGGAGCGCAGGACGGGCGAGAGAGATGAAAGTCAGCCAAGCGACATCGGCACGAATTCCGGCGAATCCAGGTTTATATGTGAGCGCCATAAACCCTTGGACTACCACTCGACAACCCCGCACACCCGAATCGTCTCGGCTTTTTTTTTCTCGGGCCTCGCAGACGCCCACCGAACGCAAGGAAAAGTAGAATAATAAGGTAACAAGCAGATACGTTGGATCCGTACGTAGACGCAGTATAGCATAAGTACATACGGCCATTTACCCACGTATGGATTTATAATAAGAAGAAGCGTGTTCGTACTGAAAATGTCTTTCTCGGGACGAATAGCAAATATATTTTTCTTACGGAAGCTTGCAGTGGTAACGGTGCTACTTGTTCAAGGTTATTTTGTACATACAAAAAATAAGCAAATGCTAGCGAGGCCGCCTGACATCTCATAGAACAGATTGTAATTTTCCTGAAACTTTGATTTTACACATTTTATCTTTTATCAAACTATTTACTTTGTTTAACACTTACGACGAGGAAAGTTTGCCGCTTCCAGACAACTCCGATGTTAAGACGCATGCAATTCCTTGCACGCACACGAGTATTCGTGAATACGAAGAGTACATTTCGAAGTTTGCAGTGGATACGTACATATGTGAGAATACGAGCGTGTACTTCGAAGTTCACGATGGGTATGCGAGAAAGTGAGCTTGTATGAGTGCGTGCAAGACACGCGAAATCCTAATAAACTATTCATACGTGGTTATACGCAGTATTGACTCTCAAACTCGCAGACGAATGCCTGATGTTACTCGCAAATACCTGCCGCCGCTTCATCGAATATTTATGATATTTAGAGAGCGCTTTGTATTCGCTTTAAACTTTTGTAAATATTTAAAGGACTTCGGGAAGTTTACCGTGCGGCGCTAGGCTTCGTACGCTATTCAGCATAGGTAGACGGTAAGAAGAATGCGCTCTATACCTCTTGGCAAGGTTTGCACCTCGGATGGTTCGGCGTACCTACATACGATGTTTCTTCTCAAACGTATATTGTAATATTTATTTTTCAACGGCGCCAACTTCCATCCAGTGCATTTCTTCTTGAAAAAGAGAAATTGGAATCTTTATCGTGATTTCATTTTATCTTGGCTAATATATTAGTCGGCGGATATGAAGCCGCTTCCTGTTGTCTAAGTGAGGTATGCATTTGCATTGTACGTAGCAGCGTATAGTGGTTATTTGCGATGAGGGATGCGTTTGAATTTGAGAGAAATGTTTATTGTAGGAGTGAATCATATTATGTAAGTTTGAAAGGAAGGATATTTGCGGACGCTTTTTCTGTATGTTTATATTTTGAATGTATCCGCTCAATCAGTATGAAGACAATACAAAGTTACATTCTTGTCACAATATTCGACTCTTTATGTCAATTCTCGTTCCGCTTAACGCGAATTAACTCAAAAGCAAAAAACTATTTTGAAAACTTATTTTAAAACTTGAAACTTGCTAACTGAAGAGGAGCGTCGCACCGATTACAAGTGTCTAGAAGTAGTTGCTACAAAGCAATGAAAGAGGAACGGTGCACATTTAAATATTGCTCCCGAATGGGATTCTGCGAACACTCTATTAACTCCTTTTTTTGAGAAAATGGAGAAGGCTTAGCGTAGTCTATATAGGTTCGATGCATGCCTCCTCGAAAATGGAGAAGCTTTTGGAAAGGTGGCTTTTTTCGATAATGTTTATAGAACATAGGCTGCAGTTACCTCGCTAGATGAAAACAAAACAGGTATTGTAAATACAGGAAGCAAAGCCACATTATTTGTAAATAAATATTACATGCAACTCTGCGCTAAAAGAGAGGCAAATTCACAACGACGACGATACGTTGTTAACCCAAGATTTACCGCATGTCTCTCGCAGGTTTTATTCCTGTGGGCACGGGGAGCACATTCTCTCCGATACAAACCGCGCGTATAATAGATAGCCTCTCTTCTATTCTTATAAATGGATGCGACGACGACGCACCGTACAGCGCCATCAAACCAAGCGCCCGCGACAAGAATAATGAAAGCGACCGGGCGGACTTTTCATAGGCGCTCGAAGCCGCTCCGTACAAAGGGCAACGGCAATGATGAATAAAACCCGTTCGTCATATTTTATTATTAAAACCTCGATGTCCGCGTCTCGACGCGTTTTATATATACAAAATATAATAATAAAAAAATACGACCTCGGACGACAAAAGTCACTCGCTTAAATTTTATAGAATACAATGCGAGATCGGCGTATGCATAGTACGCACAGGTATGTACCGTACTTTATAGCGGGAAAGGGTGTGAGTTGGGAGAGGGGGCGAGTCAGTGGTGCTTCGTCAAAGGAGGCAATCAAACGATATAAAATTCGCGATGTGTTAATATTAATTTATCAGCTCTCCGATTGTTTGATAAGCTTTTCTCGCAAAAATTCTTGTAATTTTGAACAATCAGTACGCTCACGAAAAATATGAATATTATTCGACCAATTTCGAACTGCCGATCGTAATAGAAAGATGTCGTACACCAAGGAAGAGGCACGAGATATGTTAAATATACTTTATTTATCGAACCGAGACGCAATAATACTGAGTGCAAGATATTTATAATTGAAGAAGGACAACAGTCGCATCGTATTATTTTTCTAGATTCTGAAAAAACTTGGTCGAGAATGGATCATTTACCCAGCCGCGTAATGTTCATGGTGGCAGGAATGTCAGTGAAAATCAACGGGATATTTTATAAATGGAAAGATGTGTTTTTGCAAAATGTATGCTGTATGCTAAGGTGGTGTTATAATTAATTTTGCCTGAGACGTGAATCTGAAGAATTTATGACAGTATAAAGGAAAATCTAAAACAAGTAAATCGGTAATGGTTGTGTGAAAGGAATCCGTTGAAAACTGTCACGAGTCGCCGCTGGAGTAAACATGAAAAATGGACGCTTCCTAGCTAGAACGCTATGCGTATCGGTCGAAAGTAATCCTTTTTTTACCTAACAAAACGATTCATAACAAAAAAGTGGAGCTGTATTTCTTTTTATATGCGCTCGTGCGGCGGCCGTTGTTTGTCGATCAAGCCAGATAGAGTCGATTAGAACTGTTGAGCGATTTTGTTTCGAATATGCCAAAATATAGGTCGATTAATTTGGATCAGCAATGTTTCAAACTTCAATCTTAAATGCGTCGCAATTTCAATTTCTACCTTATTATTAGCTTATAATAATTGTGTACTTTATGTCGAACATACCGATAAATAAGAGTTCTATTAGACGTGATTGTCATGTTATAATAGCATTTTTTTGCAGGTTAAAAAGTATAATAAAAAAGCGAATACTGCACAGGATGTACAGCGATCTTCATGTATTCATTAACAACGCCATAATGAAAACTATTGATGTTCAATCAAATGTTGAAGCGGTAAAAAAAAACCGTCTCAGAAATCTATAACTTATTTATTTATTTATGTAAGTTGTTGTAATCTGATATACATGTAGGCGAAGCTTTGTGGCACATAGTTACATAAGAAAACAAATCCTTATTTGCGTTTTTATTTATTAGTTAGTAAAACGATGAAACAAAGGAAATACTTAACTTGTTGCATTTTTGATATTATACACCATTATTATAATAACAATAGTGATAATGGTAATTGTTCATTTATATCTTAACGGTGCCAATTGTTTAAAAAAATTATAGTCATTTTCTAAAGCTCAACAAATTACCTTGCTAATGGTGTATTTACATTTGTATTTCAAGGGCATATTAGTTGTATATTTGTCTACTTAAAATGGACCTTCGAAAAAAGGTGTATTTCAATGTTACGGAACTTTCCACTTTGCAAGCCTGTAACTTCCCATAGACAACTCAAAATAAAAAATGCAAACGGGGACATAAAAAATGCAAACGGGGATATAAAAGCCCGGTTAATTTACTATTACAAAATACATGTCGGATGATTTCGTTTCGCTTTTCAATTCTAGTACTTTTGAGATTTCAATCAATTCAACTTTCAACTATCAATTATACTTTTCTTGTTCAATCAAATCATGATATACGCGTTGCCTTATTAAAACATTTAAAATATCCAATGCATTATTCCTAACGGGTGAAAACGATGCTCTACTAATCCAATAATATTCCGGGTGTTACAGCATTAATTCGGGACGAATATGTATACGAAGGCATCTAATAAACGCTACATTTATCGTGAATAATGAGTTCGGTTATTCACGTAAATTATTTTTTTTTAATCGACGGTGGACACCTGTTCGCAATATATCTATACTAAACAATTATGTCCGCTAGGATGTAACACACCGTCATTGCGCGTATAGTATTGCCTCCGGTAATGTACGGGGAATTGCGTAGTACAAAGCGTAGAAAAAATGCGGCGCTAATAAATACAAATGGAAATATCGACGAGATTTAGTTTGGTAATAATTTAACTTGATTTTAAATAATAGTTTGTTATGTTGAGAATATTAGCATCTAGGAGGATACAGTCATGTTTTTAATTTATGCATGAACTTTGAAAACTTTCAAAATACATTTTAACCTCTCGCATGAAACAAAAATAGAGATATACCGTATGTTTCTGGATAGATGAAATTCGACTTTTATTATTTTTATTTTTTTTTTAGAAGCAGTATAAAATGTATCTCTTTACCATAACTTTCAGTTAGACAAAGCACCATGAAAACTTATTTTATTCTTGTGGGGATTGTTGCACCATCTACTGGTTTCCTTATAAACTTCAAAATTATTTGGCCGCCCGGTATATATTTTAAAAGATAAAGAAATATTACTTTAGAACAACTTTTCTGGGAAGATTCAGCATATGGCCACCAGTATACCTCCCACGCTGCGTGGAATATGTTCTTTAACTGTACTTAGGGGTATCACCCTCGATTTTGCCACACTTTTATCGCCTACGTAGCGTCGACGGCTTTTCACTTTCCTTCATCTCCGGTCTCCTTCAGCACATTGGAAAGCGCTTCGGACTACTCATCCACCCTACTCAATATACAAGAACAAAAGTTACGGATATGACAAATCAGAAAAATATGGAAATTTAAGGTCTAAAACGGAGGAACTCTATTCCATATCGCGTGCCCCGGAGATATATTATTTGTCGAAACTCGTTCGTTCAGAAAACTTAAAATGACGAGAATGTTTCACGTCCCATAATCTCTCCCGCCGAACGGTATGGTAATATATTTTATTCTATTCGGCGGCAATTTAACGTATCGGAGGTCATTAAAGGCATCTTGCTGGAGATGATTGTATCGAAATTGATTCCTACTCGTCGATTTGAATTAGAGACGAAACGACGGTTCCTTTTTCTTCTGACTTGGAGGGTGAATTCCGTTGAATAAAAGTGAAGGATAATCGGCATTAGTTTGAAAAGGAATACGAACTAGGAACGGATAGCAAAATAGGCTTTCTTCAAGTTTAAGTTTTGCATTATATATGTAGATCTTTGTGAAATAAACTTTCGTTCGGAGAAATTATGAGAGTTGTTGCGAGATTGTGAGATCTTCCAAGGAAAGCAAGCGTGCTTCGAGTTAACGGAATAATCGAAAAGAAAAATTGATTGTATGAGAAATGCCTTTTTTTGAGTGTAAATGAGGCCTTGAAGCAACATGTCTCTTAACTTTCTAGAGTGACAAGTATTTTAAACATTCAGATCGTTGGTGCAGCGTTGCTGAAGTTTAAGTGGCACAAATTGCGAACGAGTAAGAGGAATGCCATTTAATGGGTGCTTTTTACTGCATACTCTGCCGTAAATATATCGAAACTGGTTAAAGAACTACGTAAATAATAAAATAGAAAGCTGTTTTTTAAATTTTCTTTTTAGACGTGAGCGGAAAACACCTTCTGTGAACAATAAAATTACTTCAAAAGATTTATTGCACCTCATCGATTGTAGTACAAATCATGCGAAACACTTTATGTATTCAGAAATAAATTGCTTACTCTTCTAGAATCAAGAAAGAGAAATGTACGCACGCGTACAGATATTCAGAGGAACGGCGTTTCCGCACGAATAGAAAATCTCGCATTTACTTTGAAGACACGTAAATATGGAATAGGAAAACGACGTAGCCTCGAGATCAAAGCTGCATGAAATATATACATATATACATATTCTCTCTCTTCTTTAAGAAAACGTATCGGAGGAGATCGTTGTTTAATTTTAGCAATCTCTTCTTATGTTGGTCAAATGATTTTCATTGGAGTCGAACAACCAGCTATAAAAAGGATTTTTTATCGTAAGCACTAGATACCGTGAGCGGGATTATATACACG
The DNA here is from genome assembly GCA_020654165.1 of Oryctes rhinoceros. Lineage (NCBI taxonomy): Eukaryota > Metazoa > Arthropoda > Insecta > Coleoptera > Scarabaeidae > Oryctes > Oryctes rhinoceros. The sequence continues at coordinate 325,313 of JAIOKQ010000231.1, forward strand.
TATGCTATATTAGGTTTCCTTCTCTGTTAAAGTGGTGAAATATTGAAAACGTACGAAGTGAAGCATGGAAAATAAATTAATAGCAGTTTTAAAGCAGTACTTCTTTTTTAAAGAAATGCGGAATCCGCCGCAGAAGCCTCCGTTATTATTGCTGTTTGATATCAATTGAACGAACATGAAGTTGCGTTTTGAAAGGCAAGGGTAACTTTCCTCGGAGTTTTATATGGTATAAACTATCTTTTGTAGCTCATCTTGCCAACTGTGTTCGGCCATTGAAAAAACGTAAACACAAACAGACATGACCATGAAAAATTAAACAAAGAATGTTTAATCAACAATGCAAATATTTGCCGAAGTACAGCTACTCTAAATATTAAATTGCAATCGAGATCCAAGTATTCCATAGAGAAACGCTTTTCATTACTCATTCCGTCTGCTGCAGTATGTACCAGATGGTATAAGTACGATAAGCGAGAGATAAAAGATTACACCGTAAAACGTCTAGAATCTATTGCACACCTATAAAATGAGCGCTGTCTATAGCCTTAGGAAAGTGCATACGTATTAAAATATATGTCTTCCAATTAAATTTGCAGCTGCGTCGGCGAGCTCGACCCAACCGATAGATTATTTTCGCTATACGTACATGCTTTATAAAGCGGCTTATCGAAATTGGATTAAGTATACAGTTAAGCTTCTATTAATTTTCTATTCTCGATAAATTTTGCGATTTAACGACCTTCCGATAGAGTTCGTTAGGTCATCCTTAACCAGATTATAATTGGACTTTAATAAACACGGTAAACTATCAACCATCGTAACGATTTCTTTCGTTTCAATAACTGCAAAATCCCATTGACTCATGTTCCGAACTCATGTTCCGAATTAAACCCGATTCAGCTCTGTTAGAAAGACAAAAAAAAAGATACGGTCTCGTATTTACAAAAGGGCGATGCCACGCTTTCAAATAAAGCCATTATCGTAAAATATTGGAAATCAATGGCACTTTAGATGTAAAAGAATCTCACAGTTCTCTCCAACTCGGTTGAGCTTTATTTCGCGCTCATGGTAACGGTCCATGCGGGAGCATTATCACAAGTTCTTCCGCCAAATTGTATTCGCTTTTATGTAGAATACGTACAGGCGAATGGATTTTACGCGGTCGTGAAATTACCGGCAAGAGCGGAGGGGTCGTAGATGACGTCGAAAATTACGTAATTTAAGCCAAGACACAGGGGTACCACTGCATACGAACGATCGATCTATTTATTAGTAAGTTAGGCACATCATCTTTTGGGTTGTGGTTCACCAATGCGCTGATTAGAAGTGCGAACCACGAGGAACGTTTTGAAATTGAGAAAAATGTTTTTATAAATTTCTTATTTCTTTCTTCTTTTTATTGTACCTCTCAATAAATAGATTTCTTTTAAAGTATGTGTAGATCGTTTTTCATGAAATCATGTGTTGACAATAATAATAAATGATGTAGAGTTGTTGCGCAGCACTTGTATAATGTTTTTATGTATTTATTAATTTTCCTTCTGCTTTTGGTACGAAGTACCAGCATTCATTTTTTTTTATAATAACACAATACGTAACTTTCACGTGTATAACACAGGGTGTCGAACGCATTTATATTTATCATAAATTCGTTGTGGCGCAGTCGGAGGATTAGCCTCCGACGAGAAGATGAACGAGATGGCGTTGTGCCGCGTTCGCATACGCACTTCCTGCGATCGACAAGTTTATTTATCGCGTCAATTTCATTACATTACCTACGGGTCCCTTTTTCTCATTCAATTATTTATCATTCAGGTATACTCGTTTATATAGTCGTGGCCAAGTAAAATGCTAATGCTAAATTTACACAGTTTATCCGGAAAGTAAACATTTGAATATTCTCGAATTGTCAGTGATTATTAAGTGTTAAACGCATTCCTTTTCCAGCAGTTATTAATTGTTATTGCTAACGCTCCCATTTCTATTAATAATAGCGGAAGTCGCAGACCCTACGCCTCTGTTTCCGTCCTCGGTTAGAAATGCGATCGGTAATGGTAGCGACATCGAGATGCGAAATCGGCGAAAACAAGCAATTTGGGCAAAAGTTGAGGCTGTCATAGGTAATTTAGACCTTATCTAGGAGGGAATACCTCATAGGGCAAGCCACGTTCTTGAAGTTTGCCTTAGCTTGAAGCGATTTTTTTGTGTCATCCCGCGAGGTACGAAGCACGAGTACGGGCCTGTGAAAAACTTGCTACTCCCCGATGGGGAAAAGGCAACGCGATGAACGGTAGTCACATCAGGTCGAACTGTCAAGATGCGCGAGAAAAAAAATGCAAATTTTCCGCATTTTCGCAACGAGAAACGGTTTTCCGGTGGGTGAGGTCAGTCCACGGTGCGGATAGTGTCGCATTGTAAGAGTTTTTATTAAAATAGTTTTCCATAGTTTCAACAATCAAATGAAAATACAGAAATTGTAGCTAACCAACGATATTTCAGAGTTTACTTACGACTTCTCCTTTCGCTCATTTGAGATCAATAGTAATACAGCTTCGCACAGGACCGAATAAACATAAACGCAATTAATTTGCTTCTGCTTGAAGCGGAGACGAAATTTAATTTAAATGATTGTTTCTGTTGGAAGGTTTCAAAGAAACCTTATCGAGAAAGAAGAGGCAGCGGCAGCCCAGATATATCTAGCGAGAACGAAACGGCGGAATAGATGGATGCAAAAGAAGTGAAACTTTCGCAAAACTTTTGCCCGCTTTCGCCAAATCTTCACGTCTCCTGCATTTACAAAGTTACATTCCTTTTTAAGCGAGGCCCGAATTCATTCAGAAATGCAAGGCGGAACTTAACGGAAAAGGGTGAAATAAGCAGAAGGGGACATTTTTGCTAGTTTTTTGCTAGCAGTGGCGAAGCGAGTAATTTGTGGGAAGAGTATAAAGTAGTGAATACAAAATGGAAAAACAAGACTAAACTTATACATAAATAACATTTTGTTATCTACAAAATACATTGAAAGTCATTAAAGTAATAAATGTATTTTTGTTTTAACAAAATCATCCACTTTGTTAGTTATTTATGCATTTGTTGTTGTTAAAAATTGTGGCGATAATTAACCAATGAAGAGCAATTATGAAGTCTGATAATAGACTATGTAATAATCCAGGCAACTCAATGCTTGAAATGTTAATCGTAGAAGAAAGCCATTGATCTGAACATCCTCATTAGATCGAAGTACCTTACTAAAGTTGTTATTTAAAGCTCGTGGCGACATAGTAGCAATTTTGTTTTGTTATAAGATATTGAGGATATAAATTTCAAAAAGGATACAATCTTTTAATACTTTGAATGTCAGTTAGTATATCAGACCTTTCTTAAAGTAGACACCTGTGTGTACATTAGACGATGTGCAGACGATACGCCACTGGTTTCTGAACGTATTCGTCTACTTATTTGTGCATGTTTTCAGCTAGAGAAATCGAGTGGATATTTCCGCGGACGACGTTACTATTTAACTAATGCAAATGGCGCAGTCGGCTTTAGACAGGTGCAGCTGCGTCTACGTATGAGCAGTAGTGTTTTTGTTTCCTTTGCGTTTAGTCAAAATCGATAGACGTTTACATCAGTGTCGACGAGGCGAGATTATCAGCGCAGTAATCTGGGAGTCGTGATTTGAAAATTTGCCAGTTTTTGAGTTTCGCCGCGATAGGTTCGATCAGGTGTATGCTTGAAGGGGACGTGGCATTATGGGACGAACGAAAAAATGTAGAAATTAAAAACTCAAAACGTACAATCAAATCCCTTCGTACCGTTACGTATAACGGCAACTATTATAATATTATTCAGTCTTTATCCGCTGATTTTCTCTATTTGCTGTCCTTTGCCAACTTGCTTACTTCGTTCTATCGCATGGGTTTTCTCCCTTTTGTCCTTTTCGTCATCGGTCTTGCCCATTTTTATTAAATGACCATTTCATCTGTTGCTTCTCTTCTGTTCTATATTTAACTCTTTTCTGATAATTCAAGAAAACTGAATTATTTCCTTGTTACAACTTTGACTCTTCCTAAATATTTCATCTCCACCGCCTGAAGTTTACTTGTGAAACTGTTGTTTGTTAGTAGTAGTAGTCAGTTAGTAGGGAAGAAATGTAGGTATGTGTGTTCGTTACCGAAATTACCTGAAATTTAACTGCCCTTGGAAATTCCAGATTAAAGGACGGACAATGTATTTTCTATTGACAGTTGTAGCAAATGCTCAAACAATTCAGCTAATTTCGGTTTACAGTTTACCTGCTTGCTTAATTGGTTTATGACAATATGCCATAAATTCCGGAAAAGCAGAAATAAAACTTAGATCTAAGCGGATATCAACAATCAAACGGAAATAACGTGTTTATCTAATTTAAATACAATTCTATAGATGACTAAGCGTTAAAATATCCCGAACAGTTGGTACAAAATAGATAGTAGTAGATAAGCCACAAACTTATATTAAACAGATTTACATCATTTAGATATAACATTGTTAGTGTTTATAAATCTGTCCGGATACCTATTAAATAGTTATCCTCGCGGAATTTCGTAGTTGTCTTCAATTTATTTTATCTTTGCTGTGACAGGGTTACCTGTGTTGATATCTCGACATTGTTAATACCAATTACTGGTTAACAGAAATGTTATTGATAACAAAATGTCTATACCAATTATTTATTATCCTGCTTCAACCTACAATTAATATTCCCTGCCTAGCTCTACGTGTATGAAACGGATCATTATATGAAAATAAAATTAATCTCGCCAAGTCCGCTATGCTAAAATTTAATCAACCCTTCCCGCTCCGAAAACGCTATCATCATCCCGTTGCCCCAAGAACACACGCAAGACTATTAATATCATTAAATTTTCGTTCGGCGCGTCCGTCTACCGCTCGCGCCTCCTGGCAGATGCCTACCTCGAGCTTGACGACCCGGCCCAGCTTCTTATCCGCACAACCTAATATGCATAAGTCGTTCGACGTTGTGATACGCGGTTCTATGAATATGTAAAACGTCATGATGTATGTAAATAACTAAATGAATTAGAGGTTCTACATCGGTATAACACCATCGGCACAAGCCCGATTATGTATATATGTATATGTGTGTATATTCAAACCTTCTCTGGTTATTAGATCCTGATGGGTACTTGGATTATATGGCGGTGAAGTTGCGAGAACAACGAAAAACGTGTCCATCACAATGTTGGAAAAAACCGCTATTTTAAAAAAAGGTTTTTGTTTGAGGATGCGCTGCTGAGCGTGAAACTGATTAATATCTTGTATAATTTCTCACGACATTTCCATTTGGATCTTTTTGAACTTGTTAAGCTGTGTTAATGTTAAGCTTCCTTCCACACCTGACGTAATTCCGTTAAAGGTACTTACCTTTATCATGTGGGCAACGGCGTAGTGAGTAGTACGGGCGTCGCACCGCCGTAATTACAATAAATCTTTTTATAATTACCTACTTAGAGGTTTTGAATTTGTTTCGCGGTGGAGCGGTAGCGTCGCGCAGCGTTTATAATATAAATTTTACGCTATCTCGTAAATTGCACCCGCCTTATTTTCTGTGTATACGTACGGCGCCTACACGGTATAGGTGGCAACGTCTCCATGCGGTTCCCGAAAAAGGAGGTCGGGAAGGACGTTCCGCTTAAAATATTTATGGAAAATTCCATTAGCACTAGATTTGTGATAAACGAAGAGAAGCGATGTAAATGTATTTCTTCCAATGTATTGTCGCCCAGATAGAAGTAATTTGAATCACAATAAAATAAATATCAAAAGAAATGGTACAATTATGATTATTATAATGGTACAAAATAACACGTAACACATTAGAAAATACATACTCATTAACACTAACAAAAATATGCTAGATAGCTTCTTCATGGTACCATTAGGAAGCTATTTAGCAATGTTTTTCATTAATTAACGTATAAGCTTCATTTTTTAAGTTCATATTTTAATTTAGTGCTTGCAAGTTTGCTCACAGACGTCGGTAATTTGTTAAATTTTGATCTCGATAAAAGAAGGGCAGTCCTCAGATAGTTGAAAATATATTTTCTTTGCCAAAAGTTCTCGTGAAATAGTTGTGTTCCTTGTGTTTTTGCTTGTTGCCAAAAACAGGACAAAATTTACCTAGATATGTACAAAAAACCTTTCGCTATAATAGATGAAAAATAGAGAAACATCCGTAAAATGCTACGATATATTATAAAATAGTCCTTTGACAAATTTACAGAACTTTACGATCGCAAACCTAGTGTTGTTGGCTAATTAATTCGATACGCCGAGCTGTCTATTATCCGCAACGTTTCTTCATTACCACGCACATATCCCCGTCATAAAGGAAGAGATAACCTTGGCTTGGTTACCCTCGTTTCCATACGCTAGCCGCAATAACAACGCAATACAACCGGAGCCCGCCAAAGGCAACGGGAAAGTCGAACAACAACATCGATTTTCGTTGTTACGACGTATGCGTTGACTTACCGGCGACGGCAGCAACAGACGCGACCCCAGCATCAGTACAGTCATTGAGACAACAACAAAACATAAATCCGACGCGCCGACACCTATTAGCGGCGATCGGTCGCTTTGATAAACAACAACCCTGGGAAAGGTATTAGAGAAGCGGCCTCGGAATAACTCGGCCACCCGATACCCCCCCAATTCGGCGGCCTAATGTTATATGCTTTCCATTACCGTGACTGACGATTGATCCGGATTCTCCTATTTTACTCAGTTGGCATGTAAATGATGCCACTGGTTGGGATGTTTATTGACGAGATATATTGAGACGATGGAGTATGTACTGAATGAGAGAAATTTTATACGTTCTTGGGAAGTGATTGTTTTCACCATTCGGAAAGGCTAATGAAAAAGTGTCTAACCACTAGTGTTAGATTATTAAAAATGTTTGGCCCAAACGGTTTTTACGAAGGTATAGTCGAAAATATTAACGTAGCAGTTGTATAAATGTACTCCAAGTGGCTTTATGAACAAAACAAATGTTAATGTTATTAATTAACATGAAAACATGCAAAAATTTAAATTTACGCAGTGAACATAAAAAATTCTCTTCTCTTCTATAACAATAATAAGAATTTATGGTAGGTTATACAATACATTGATTTAATCGAATAATATACATACGTAGTTACTGTAACAAGAATTGTAATATTGCCACATATTTTATTGTATCTATCTCAAACATATACTTTTCTCCGTGCATTCCTCAAAATAACGGAAAGTATTCGTTAATCCTACTCCACTTTCTATTTAGTAGGATGGTTTTCATTTTTCTTTGATCATCATTACCGCTTGTTTTTCTTCGAAAGCCGTGAGTTAATTGCATCTCGTTCGGAATTAATTGTGCTTATTCCGACGAAATATGCGAACCGCCAGAGAGATTAACGTTTGCCCAGTAATTAGCGTAAGCGTGTATGGCTGGATTTCAACGGAATCTCGTTTAAGCCGTTGAAGATTATAGAATACGAACCGTCCAGTTCTGCATGCATATCTATAAATACCATATACACGTGTAGATACGTATACGCCATTGTAATCCCTAAGCTTTCGATCGCCCTTCTGCATGTAGGGGTGCACGAAGAATTTATTATTTCGTTTATGCTAAGTGGGGTAAAATAAAACCGATCGTAGCTATAGCAGATGTTCTTGTACATGTTTTATAGGACTAGAATAGTCAAGATCACAGGATATTGGAAATATACTAAGTAACAGTAGGGGATTGTGCTAGCTCTACTGATTTTGGCGAGTAATGCGGGGAAATTGCTGGACAGTTGGTTTAAGATCACACGGAAGTACGCGATAATTAAACTCTTGATAATTTAGGAATTGACATGCCTACGTATGTTTGGATCAAAGTCAATCAAAAGTTGCTCTGTGGAAGCCGACAGATTGGAAAATTCTGGTAATTAGAGAAGCCGTAACAATGGGTGGCATACCAGCATAGAAACAGCAGTGGCAGGCGATGTACATCATCATGATATTGACTTGGGACTAACGGAAAATGGGAAATAAACTGGAACTTTCAACCTAACTTGTTTGAGTAAAACTGAAAGCAAAGCGGGATGAGTGCAACTGATTTATGGGACCACGGTGTAAAGAAGAGTCAAGAATTCGTTATTATTTCAATAGCAAATTTCTTCGAGCGTAGTTAATGATGTCACATTTACCGATTTTGGCTTTAGCTAAAATCGATCACGATTTATTAATTAATAAATATAAATAAAATAAATATAAATTAACGGCTCGGGAGCCCAGTGGTAAGAGGGTCAGCGTTTGACTGGGCAGAGTTAAGCGCAGTGTATTCGAGTCCCGGTAGAATCAACAAAGTTTCTTAGCGGGTCCGGTACACTCCCGAGTTACCATTCGCACTTGAGGTACAAATAACTGCGCTTCACCCTTTACGGCGAGGGGGTGACAATAACAAGGCCATGGAACACACTTTACACGCACAACTTACACATTAAAAGGCTTCCGAGGTTATGACAAGCTTGAAAAAGCTTGTACACCCCGTTGGGCTGTCACCACACTTTAAAAAAATTATATTGGCTTTCATAAGGACTTTAGGAGGATCGACTAAATACATTAAATGTGGCAGGCCGGCTTTTGAGTTAAATGGGGTAAGATCTCAGCTTGTGGATGTAACGTCTGGTGTACCTCAAGGTTCACATTTACGCCCGAAAGAAAGGTAAATTTGAAATTCTTCAGAATTCTGTAATGATTGGTATTGGCACATATTGGTATGGCACAAATATAATAGTGAACTAATAGAATATGATGGTATACAATTTGAATTTCTAAGTTATGCTTGTATACTTGCTCCGAACCCATACGTATAAATATAACAGCCTTTATCGTTTGAAAGCGTGGCGGAGGTAGCAGTATTTACGACGGACGTATAAACATACGTAAAGGCGATTTATTAGCACTGGATCATAAATCATCGTAAAAATTCCGCCTTTATGCATACGAGTACGCGCTCACAACAAACTTTTAATGTGTTCTCATTCTTTCGAAAAGTTTTGAAGCGGTAATCCTAGAAAACGATATCACTTTGCCTGCCAAGGCAAAGGAAGAGTTCCGCTTAAATAATAGTTATCCGCTCGACTTTTTTCGATTTTAAAGTCGTAAAAGCGTATAGTTAAAATACCACCGGCCGAGACGGGCGAAATGTATGTAATTACTCAAAAGATGTAATCTGATACAGCTTGCAAGTATCTACATGAATGATGTGGTATAAATACCTTCTAGACTAATATACCAGCAGTTTTTCTCCGACAACGTTTCAATATTCCTTTCTTTTTGCCATAACTTTCTCCAGAAAGTTGTTACATAAGAAGTAAAATCCTATATTGTAACAACTTGTTTAAAATTTAACTTTCTGTTTAATTCGTTTCGGTACATTCAACATATCTACATACAGACACTATAGATGTAGTTAGTGACAAGTAGATTCCGCTTGTTACGAAACTCCCTTTTCCATATCCATTCTGTGAAATAATCTGCTCGTTTTCTTTCCATTTCAGTCTTAGTATCGTCTCTTTACGACTTTAGAACGTCCAACCTGTAGGTACTATGTACGCCGTACTTTAATCTATAATCTAACTTCGAAACAATCGTAAGGTGTGGTTTCGAAAAATGCTATGCATACGAAATTTCCATTTATAGCTTTCCCCGGCGCGTCCTTAACACGTTTATACGCTACGCTTTCGCTTTTCACCTTTCCTTATATCTACCCTTTTCTTACTTACTCAGTTTAACAACGACTAAGTGTTCTTTAACGCGACGCTGTACTAGAATTTATAGGAGATGAAATAATGCCGGCTTTCGTATCGTAATGTTGTTTATCCTCATGTAAGGCTTTAATTTTGTATGCCTTTATTGATCAGAATTTCCTCTTCTTTAGTTAACGGAAATAAGGAATAGACGTGGCTCGAGACGAATGTAATTATCTGAAAGCCACACGCGATACATTATTCTGTATCTCTTCAAGAAGGATTAGAAATATCGATATAGTTTTATTAAATAATCCTTAAAATCGAATTAAGTATTCCAAAATGTAATAATATACGGGTGTTTAATTAATTCATGTAATTTTCGTATAACCGGATGGTTTTAACGTACTACCAGGTTTTCAGTTTTCCAATGTATACTCTTCTATCCGTTAATCGATGTAGTTTTCGGTAAGACATGCAGTACTCGTAGTTCAAGATAACATCACCTCCGTTATGAAACGGCAGGACGCACATGCCCTCCTTTTTCCGAGAATGAGCAAAAATGTATGTGGGTCACCCTTCTCTTATCGCAACCTGCCACGTGTAAGAGTGGTCCTTTGTTATTACTTTCCTCGCGTCTCCTGTATTTCGTAAACAACTCATCACTTGCTACGTCAATATTTACAACGGTCGGCCGCTTTCCTTTTGTTTATTATAGCGTCAAGCGAAAGTGTGCGTCACAGATCTGATGCTTTCTCCGAAAATACAGCTGCCGGCCACTTACCTTTTAGATAAGTGTATGCGGGAAATTTGGGCGTTAATAATTATGTTATCCTGGGAATTATTGGAGCAATTAATTTGGTGAATTGCGTGACTTTAATATACCACCGAACTACTGATTATCATTTGATGATTATCGCTTATTGCGGAATGGTTTTTAGCACTCGCAAGTAATTAATTTGAAAGAATAACCGTTTCCTCATACAGTCAACATTATCGGGCATTGCTTTGATTATAGTCTGGAAACTCTAGGTTCTATGAAATTAAAGAGAGGATAAAAAGTCATTTTCGACTTTATCCGATGTCATCGTACATTGTTAATTATATTAGGCGTTCCCGACTGTCCATTATGATTAGGGTTTGTCGTTTCCACCACCGCCAAACAATGTAACTTTATAGAACAAATTTAGAGCAGCAATAATGGAGTTGTGATGGCGGCGAATGGCGGCTGTTGCGGAGGACGATCTCCATTTAGCGTTTAATAACCCGTTTTGGCTATGTTCGTCCAATAATAAATTAAAAATAACTGGTATAGCATTTCAATTTCGATGTCGCCCGTCGAGAGTCCGCTAGCTGTTGCATTGTATACGAACGTAGAGGAAACGTTTAAGATTGAAATATCGGAATTTAATTAGCTCATTCTGAGAGCTTACATTGGAGAAATTTTGTTTTCGCTTAGGAACGCAAGAAAATACGAGTCCTTCTTTAATTTAATAATGAGTGATAATAACAAAAATATCACTGTGAACGGTTACAGCATTTCTAGACAACAAAGGCATTCAGAAAATCCCAATCAATGCGTAAGTGATCCGTAAGTTGCACAACTTCACGGACATCGTGAATAGGACAGAGGCACGATTTGCGTGTGTAGCGTAATTCAAATTTAATAGAGAGAGCAAGAAGATCTCCATTCGAAATAACCAGATAGCTGTTGTGTTGTTTTAGCTTTAATACTGCGCAAAGTTATTGTAGTACAGTGACTGAAAGAGAAAAGACAGTGATGGAGAAAGAAAAAAAGGACGTTTCGAGAAAGTTTCCAACAATGCCTAGTCGCACATCTGTTATTCGCTGCGTTTATGGTCTGTGCGACTACGCGATATCTTCGGAAGATACGAAGTAAACCCAGATTTAAGCAACAAGTAGCAAGTAGTACACAGATGCGTCGCTACTTTAATGTGAATGAAAATATTTGTTCGTATCAATTTGAAATAAAGTGATAAGCAGCATACATCGAGATTGCACATACCACGTACCATGTTACTTTGGTCAAATATTCCAGTGAAATCCCTGGGGGTACTGGTCAAAGGTAACCAGATAAACAACGCCGGGTTGGGTTACTTACCTACTACTGTATCCAGCCAAATAATTGGCATGATTCTTTGGTTCGTCAAATGAAAGGTGTATCGCGAAGAGAGAAAATGTGATCAGCATTTTCGTCTTTTCCCGAGGGTTTCCATTGAAACAAACGAAAGTGATCCGTTACAATCGTGCGGATTCTTGATTTATCGTATATCCGCTTGGGAATTGGTAATTTTAATGTTGACATCCGACGTTTCTTTTTTTCTCGTTTCTGTTTTGTACTTGTTTTCTTTCCATCCGGCCCCCAGATTTTCTATAAGCGAATCGTTTATATTCCGTCCAATATAGTTGCGTCCGCTTCGCGTATATAATCAATTACATTAAATAAATTACAGTCGGTCATTTGCAAGAGGCGCGCGCGCCCGCGGAAACCGATGCAATGTTGATTTATACCTACCCTTTCCGTCTTAAAAGATTCACCGTATCGATCCGTCCGTCCGTTACGAAATAGAATTGTTATTCGAACAGAGACGGAACAGAAGAAGAAGATACTTTATCTGTAAATAAGATGCGAATGGAATTTTTACGCTTCTACTTTGTCCTCTTTTTTCGGTTTCTTCTTGGCTGTTTCGGTTCTTTCGTATCGTCGTGAAGTCGAAAATTGCATTCTTGTCGGTCGTATCGCGAAAACCCCGCTGAAGACTTGGGATCCCGTATATATGCATGCGAATGGTACTAACGGGGTATCTACCTATACGTTACTATTGCTGCCTGCTTAAAGGGTGTAGATAGTATTTCGGGCTTCCGGTGTTTGATAGCTTCTTAAACTTTAACTTTCGTATGCATGACGTTCGTGAAGGGGAATCTTCATAAAAGCAATCGGTTTTGTTTCCCTATTTTCTTGTTTTCGGCTTCGCTGATCTTGCGGTGGATAAGGGAGAGTACATACACGGATAGTCAATTCTTACTTGATATATATCGATATACTTAAAAAGAAATATTCGATGGAGAGTTATGTATTGTTATGTTAAATGTGTTATGGGCCAATTGAGGTCGTAGGCGTTTTGCTATGGGCAGCGAGGGATTGAGATGGATCTTAGCATAATGGGTTATCAAGCGGCATCTTAAGGAGATTTCCGTATTTAAAACAGTGGTCTCTGTCCTTGGTTATCATGGCCCTTTTTTGTTTTAGTTCTTTATTCGACTACAAAAGATATAAGCTTGTTGTGTGAACAACTCTAACACATCGATTAAATCTTGTGGCCATGCTAATTTAAATGTTGTCAATATTGACAAATTTCTCAAGGTTAAAGTATTGGTTTTCTTGTGGTGAACCAATATTGGGAAATGTTCCCAGTTACATCAGATGCGGTGCTAATATTAGAACGCAGAAATTATTCTACTACTTTTTTTAAACTTAGCACTATTGGTGCTATGTATCATAGAGTCTAATGGTTGTATACGCAATCTATTATACAGGCGGTGCAAAAGTAATGTCGTAGTTTGAATTGGCTGCCATTTTGTTATGAATGCAAAAAAGAAAAACACTGTTTTCATAAAAAGTTTATTTGAAAGTGTAAAATTGATGACATTTGGAACAAATTATATCGCCCAAATGGCCACCTCTCGAGTTGATGCATAATTGCGCTCGGTTTACGGCATTTTGAATTGTTGCTCGCAAAATATCTGGCTCCAGATTAGCGATTTCTGCTCTAATGTTAGCTTTCAAGGCTTGCGAGGTTCGTGGTTTGTTGTGGTAAAAGCGAGATTTTAAGAAGCCCCAAAAGAAAGAGTCTGGTGCTGTTAGATCTGGCGATCTGGATGGCCAGTTCAAATCTTTGGAAATCAGTGTCCCAAAATCTCCGTAGTTGACCCAGCTGTGTAAGCGGTTGCTCCGTTCTGTTGAAATCAACAATGACCGAGACGCAATGCAGCAATTTGCGGCAAAAATATTCGTTTAGAATCTGTCTGTAAAGCTCATCGTTTACGGTTACCTTCCTGCGACCACTTCTTCCGGCTACTTCTTGCGGCACCTCTAGCGGACCTACTTTCCCAGACCTAGAATTCCATGTTCTTGAGGTATGTATCGTTCCCTGGCTTGTTGACAACTAATTCCCTATATATCTACATCATAGATGTCAAAGCACATTGACATTTGGCGCCAACTGCAAGAATGGCGGCTACTTCAAATTATGACATTACTTTTGCGCCATCTGTTACTGTATTAGAGACCCTATATTTATTGAATAATCACCGATAAAAAAAAAAACAATTAAACCGTGGTCGTAAACCAAATGTTTTTGTTCTGCTAAAGAATTTATATTGTACAAGCAACATATGTATAAAATAGGTGGCCGCAGCGGGACATTACCACTTGTGTACCTGAATTGATTAAAATAGATTGCTCGCAAATTAAGGTACAATTTATATTGATTCCGCTCAGGATTTATAATCAATTCTCGCAACATTAAACCACGTAATGCACTACGAATTAGCATAATTTGAAATAATAAGCCAGACAATCGTTCCACATTTTCGATTTCAATAATACCAGGAGCTTCGAAATTGATTTCTGTTGAATTTACGTGCATTGCCTATTGAATTTTTTGAATGGATTTTATGTTACTTAAAAATGTTGACATCATCTAAACTCCTTATTTCAACTTAAAAAATATCTGCAAAAATTTTGATATATTTAACTTCATTTGCTTGGCTGCTTAAATTCACTCAAACAATTTCTATCTCTTACCGTTAGCAAATTATGCGCGTAGCTGCAATGGAAAATTTCCAACCATCACAAATATAGTGTTTTTGCGTAGAGAAAAAGGTTGCGCAGTACATACCCTACACGCTCCAGAAGTTTTAGAATTTTTTGAATATCCGGAATCGGGATCGTCCCTTGTAAGAAGAGCCCGTAGTATTTCCAAGCAAATATTCGCCATTAAATAAAAAAGGTTTAATTTTTATTTGCTTACGGATATTAAATATAAAATGATCCGAAGCACGAAACATAAAATTTAGATATCCACCGACACAACGTTCTCTTAGCATGATCCCATACGCACAGCGATCTCGTTTGACGTTACGGCAAACACTTTAGCACCGTAAAAAATTATCTGACTCGTATATTTTCTCTTTTTGCATATCCTCCACTTCCTCTCGCGTTTAAAATTTTATGCCTGAGAAGAAAAAATGAAGATATTAAAAGCTAACCGTTTAATATTCGCGTTTTACACAGCCCCTCTGGCTTTTGCATTAAAAAAAGAGAGCAGAGAGATAAAAGATCCATCAATCAGTGCAATCAATTTTCAAAAGAGATACGGATCCATGCGTTCTTTGTTTTCTTTTTTTGATCAGTATTTTCCTTTCTACCTCTTTTCCTTCGTTAGGATATTCCCCCTTCAATAAGGTCCTCGTCGTCCGGCATTAGGGCGAGCTGGGCGGGTCCTCTCTGGTATATTAACGTAAAATTTTGTGTAGCGGATTCAATTGACCTTCCTAACCTTTTCTGCTCTATGTAGCAACAGGTTTATTTACCTCGTTTTGCTCGAGCATAAAAGCCGATTTCGAGGGTGAGATGAAAAAAAGGGATAATCTTCCTTCTTGCTCTCTATGTAACAACGAACGTAGTAGGTTGCACACGCATCAGCTAAATAAGTTTTTATTTCTGAAGAAAGGGAAAAAGTGTGTCATGTACTCATGTGTTACGAATGAAACGACGATCGAGCATTGGAGCGGACTAATTCTTGATTTTTTTTTTTTTATCTATTGCCGGAGGGGAAATTTGAAAATAAATGATTTTGTGAAAATTAATACTTTGCATGCGTTCCTTGTGTACTATGCAATCGAAATACGCCAGGTACTCGAATTACTGTGCGTGCCTCTCCGTTTACGTCATCTCTCACAGCTGCTAGTATAATGGTAACCGGAAAACATAACCAGTTCTAGAATGAAGAATGCCCTCGACCACAAACAATTATGTTAGCACCAACATGAAAATGCTTAGATAGGTACATGTAATTAAAGCCGCTCAGCTGAAAAGATGCTGCCTATCTCTTTATCCTGTTCCTATGTTAACCATAATGTGTTACTTACGTTACTTCACACGAGCAACACGCGGCACTACAAAAATATTATCTAAATTACATCGCACTTTCAGGGCGATATCTCCCGTTCTGTGTGAGTGTGCATCGTCAAAAACGAGTACTGAATAAAACATTAGACATTACATATGCCGTATCGCACATTCTCTGCGGCGCGTGAAATAAGTCCAGGAATACAGGACGTTACGGATCCTTGCCTAATAGACATCAAGAAAAATCGTTACGCTTACGTATATACGTTGGATGCGACGTTATGGCTTTAACGCTTTCCACAAATCATCCGCAATATTGTAGGCACCGTCATGCCGCCGATAAAATGGTAATCGTTTTATTGAGAGCGTATGATGAATAAGCGATAGGAACATACCTTACACAAAAAGAAATATCCGCAATCATAACAAGTGTCAGTACGAGTGGTTACGGGTTCAATGGTGTACAGGAAACCGTATTACAGCAGTGTAAAATTTGCAACTTTTGATACATATGTATAAAGACTGGTCGAATGATGAAAATGATCCAACTATGTAAGGGGTATTATATGCCAGTAAATTGTGGAATGTACATAGGCTCTTTGTTTCGCTTTCGAGAGAGCACCTTGTTGTTAATAACAAAGGCTGTTATCGTTCTCAAAATGTCTATAAGAAGTTTGTACTTGTGTTTGTTATTTGTTCCTACAGGCGAAGAAGTCTATAAATTACGTGTACACATGCATCCTACCTAATAAATATTTATAATTGTAATTAATTATTAAACGTCTTCGAAGTATCATTTCCGCTGCAGGCCCTTAATTCGCACCGCGAGCTACCTCGTGCTCCACAAAACATATCCCGAAGGCTGCACGTAGCTAAACTGAAAAAGGATCAACCTCGGTGTTCACCATTATCGAGCTCGAAATAAACGGTGCAAATGGATAACGTACCTACGCTATTCCACACCGACTCTATATGCCGAGATTACGGAGAATCGCTAAAATATACTAATTATCGCGCAGTTTCTCCGACGACATAACCGCCCGAAGCAACGGTCTAATTACTTTAGAAGTCCAATAAAAATATACATGCAGCTCGCGCTAGTCTTAAAACAAAGCGCAAGCAAACTTTGATGTAATTACTGCCTTAAAGTTTCTGTGCAATTAGTGGTGTCGTCAACGGGGCGTTAGGGACGTCGCGAATAGGATTGGAGTGGAGATAGACCGGAGAGGGGTGGACGATAGGATCCCGGATTTGTACAACAGTAACGTGAAGACATTATAGCGACTATAAATGTACGTAAATGTAGCGTATGGGTGAAGAGGATTACACGTTTCCACCAGTGATCGCTGAAGAATTGTCTTAGTTTACCGAGCATAGACGGCAATCGATAAATAACTCCTTATGCCGTATAGATGCCAATCTCCTTTAGACAGCTAGATAGCGTTATTACTTATACGTCTCTATAAACAATGAAATTTTTGTGGTTTGCCTTGTATACTAAACGAGGTCTCGTAGATGTTAATTTTAATTTTATTCTTTCCTTGCAATTTTACTTACGATGCTCTTTAAAAATCGATATGAAAGATCCTTCTGGACATGAAAAGTTCGGCCATAGCTTTTTATCGAATCTACGTTCATGAAATTAACAATTAAATTAACGACCGCGGCACCTAGTTATTGCAGATAGGAACCACTCTTGTACCCTCCAACGATGTTTCCAACGGCCGTCCATTTCATCTATCGGTTTTATTTTTCCAAAACGACCACGATAGCGATTTTTTTTCCTGCAATCAGCGCCAGCGGCTCAATTTAGAATTAAACAATGTGTGCGAATTGGGCACTTAACGCGAAGAAGAAACGACACACCGACGATTTTAATTTTGTTAACGGCAGCGTTGTGTTCGAAAATTGAGATTTATTAGATGGAAGTCGTGGACGTTTGCGTGTAGGTTGCATTCGAAATACAGAATTCTAGCATATTTTCCACCCAGTATAGGCATCCTTATAAATTATTAAGTGCTTCTATGCTTCGAAAATGAAAGAAGTATTAATGACCTCTCGTTGCCTAACGCGTATTTTCGTTATTACATCATCAACCTTAGGCTGACTTTTATCATATTTACCTTTTATAATTGAATATATGAACGAGCAGGCAGAATCAATACCAAATGCAGGTGGACGATCAACGGAATCAATTAATTAAACCGGCGAAAGCGGGGCGATACAAACCACTTAATAAAATATGGAACAACATCCCCGTATAACTAACATACCTACATGATGTAACAATGGAGTTATAACACCCCCTGATTAATTAAATCAATTTGGGGAGATTTGATAGAGTTATGTTAAAGGCGATTATATTTGGTTGTAGCGTTGTATAGCCAATTATGAAATTGAAATTGCTGTTTAATAAATAGGTGTGTTTATCTTGCAGGAGATTATTTAGCAGCTGAACGATATTACGAATATCTGACACGTTTTCAATTGAACCAATATTTATGCATTAGTAGGGGAAACCGGTGAAGTGTGAGGCAAGGAAACAATATATAACGGAGTACCCTTCTTGTTCTGAATAAAATCTCTGTTGTTGCTTCCGCATATTTTACAACGAAGACCCTAGATCTTAAGAATGATCACGCGGGCGCCAAGATATATGAAGAATATTCGACTCCAAGAAGACCTACGGATATCCAGCATTCGAGAACATCTACAGAAGCTGGCAAAGAACACCTTCAAACGGGACCGGGACTCCTCCAACCCCTTCCTGGTCAAGACGGTGGAGACACCACAAGATTCCCAGGATCGCCGACGTTCTTGGGGCGGAGAAAAGAAGAGATGATCGGGACTACTCGGACAACCCCCGCTGACTGATCCATAGTTTAAAGAAACACCTTAACGAGCAGATGTAGCTCGTATCAAAGAGATAGAAGAGCTTAGAGGCCCCTCCGCCTAGCTCTAGCAAGTGAAGTTGAGACTCACGGCACATTTTTCAATATTTTATTTTTTTTCTAGCGAGACTGTACGCCAAAAACAAACTCTCCTATTCTCGTATAGCTGAAGTACCTTGTATGCGTAAACAATTTATTCCAATAGTAATTTTTGCACTTTATTTACATAGTTTATCTCTTCGCATTTATTTATTATTAATATTACAATTTTAACGTTCAACAATAGCGGCATTATCGAATACTATACGATCCTTCTGATAGATATTCAAAAACCTAAATAATTGAATGGGTTTGAATGTTTACTTTCATTAAATATTTATCAACGTTAATTTAATATTTTTAACTCCAACTGTTGGTTTCTGTCGCCATTACTTCGAATACGTATAAATGAACGGAAATATGTATATCTCTTAGAGGATCTCTTAGAGCGTTTGTCTGGATTGTAACTGTTTCCAGATTAGCAATTTTCATGCATATCGTACATGAAAGTCATTTGATAAAACATGAATGAAGTTGTCAATTATAAACGTAAAGATAAAACAGTTCATTTAGTCGATATTCCATATCACCGCAAGTTACAATTTACATCGTTTTTTTTACATACATACTTTGAAAAAAATTTATACCTACTGTAAATAATTTATGACTTTCAATAAATTTGATGCTGATAATATTACCAAGAGCTGTTATGTAATATAATATCCAATGCATTAAGTACATGCTACGTTAGGTAAAAAACAAATAATGAAAAAATAATTAAATAAATATATATAGGCGGATGGTGTCCTTCAAAGTCTATTATTTGCAAACGGTAAAAATCGTAGTTGCGAATCATTATGTGATACTCCCCGTTCAGTTCGACCCGTTAGCGTGATTATTTCCGATGTTGCTGAAAAAAATCAAGTGTCGTTACAGTTCTTGAAGCATTAATTATATACATACGTCGCACGTTATACTTTATAACATACATACCTCTTTCAATAGCCACAATAGATGAAATATGCATGATGTGTTCCTATCGCCTTCCTAATGCTAAAATCGATAGTTTAAATCTAAATAACAACGTGGAACGTGGCACAATGGGAGTCACAATGCTGATGGACATGTTGCATGATGCGTATGTATATATGGGGTGCGATAAAGAAATGTCGTCTTTAGCGACTAAATTAAAGAAACGAAACATTCGATCGGTCAGTTTGCATTTTAAACAGGAATTTATAATTTACAGTAGAACATTTCCTTAAATTAGAAACAGGATTAACATTAATTAACCTTTATAATTACGTTGACGTAAAACACCAGTCCCTAATGGCAATTTAAATGAATTCGCGTTATGTTGAAATAAATCATGAATTCCTACGTATACCGCTGTATTTATTCCCACCTTTTTTTTTTGTTTTCTTCTAAACGTTGACGTGTATTCACTTTAGGTGCTCATATATTAGCTACTGCCGGCTCCCCATTAGCTTTTATTTAAAATTCATAACGACCTACGTATATAATACAGTCCTAAACAAATCCCACGTGTCTCGGTTGGGAGATTTAGGCGACGAGAATAAAAAGAAAAAACGAGAAAAGCACACAAATAAATGAGAGGAAAATATTAAAATATATAAATGCTAACAAGCGAATGCGCCGAGGCGGATAAAAACAAATAAAGGAGAGACCCTAAGGAAAAAATAGGAGCGGATTCTAGCTAGCGTTAAAAAAAAAATGGATCGATTTTATTTTATTTTATTATTTTATTTCCGATTTTATCGGAAGTGACACACTTTTTATACGCGGATTAGCCAGTGGTATACTATTTAACAGCTTTTGTAACGTTAGGAACTTGTCGTCCGCTCTTTTCTGGCTCTGTAAGGTGAGACTTACTTTTGTAGGTAATCTACCTGTATTTCATGTCGGTATTAAATCGATGCTTTCTGCAGTAACCGTTTCTAGACGCCGACCTGATCGTGGATCATTTTCAAGACTAAAATTTCCAGCGAATCACTGTCCACCACACTGTAGACATTGATTCTCCATTTTCCCTTTCTTGGAGAGGCTCATCGTTTGTGATAAATCACGCTTCAAATTATAGCGAAACTCGTCTCATGTCCACAATGCTATAATTCAATATTTGCGGGTTGATTAATTCAAGTGCTACTGAACCTAACTATACGATGAGACTTGAGTTGAGTTGAGTTGAGTTGACTCATTCCGTGCGTTGATATGTATGGATAACGTATTGTACAACTTTAATAGCAGTTTTCACACTACTTTGATTTGTTACTTGCAAATATAGATAGCGGTCTGGAATGTTCAAACATCGCTGTATATATCAATGTAAGTACATAAGTATTTTGCGTGGAGTTGTCCCATTTAGTGGTGTTTCAATTTAAAAGTCGATTTGCCGTCGAATAATAAATTACGCTCACCACACCAATGCGAGCGCCATCACGCGCAATAACGATGAATCATTGTTAGATTAAATTTATACTTAATGCTTTTGGATGGGCTGTACGTACAACAACAGCGCTCGAACGCATCTACAATACAATAGCGCGAATGTTTTCGAGTAAATAACAAAAATGAATATTATAAATGTGATAAATGTATGTATCCATTATTATATACACTATCCGTATATTAGGTCTGTATTTATTTATCCACGTACTCGATGGGTCTGTAGGGAGGGTGGAAGCTTTAGGTAAATATGTATTGTGCTTAATACATATTCACCACTGAAAAGTAGCTTGCGTCAATAATTCAATAAATATAATATATCTCCATTTATTTGCATGCTTTTGTGATGTGTATGCACAATGAAATGATGGATATTATAGGATGTCCCAATCTTTTGAAATTGTACATTGGGAAAAATGTTTACTAGTCCTAAATGAATATTTAATAAGTAGAAGTAAAAATTTTAATAAAGTGTGAGCGTAATGATCTGGTTATTTACCACAAGAGAACCACAAGAAAACAAACTATTTCATTGATACTTACGTAGTTTCTTTTTTACATTTGGTCAAAATGATTCCGCCGTAATTATGTGCACAACGACACATATTGCAGGACAAAATCGAAAACGGAGATCGGAGACTAAGGTTCGTCTACAAATACCGAATGGAACGTGTTTGCTAATAAAAATGAACTATTTACTCATCTTACGGCAATTTATTCCATCCAGTAGTCAAACAGCGATTGCGAGAATTTATACTGCACTTGTTTTACGTCTAATTGTCCAACAAAAAGTTATACCATCGCCTTCTTGAATAAACTTCATTTCCTATTTCTCTTTCTCACATCTACGTACCAACTTCGCCCTTTCATTTATTAAAACACTTATTAGATAATAAATCTCCGGGATCGCGCTGGAAAAAGGACTTCTTCGTACGTGTTAAGTACATATATATTTTAGCGAAAACTTTTATCCGCACAAATAATTTCCCTCTTGACTTATTAAATTCATTTACTCTCATAACAACGGTCGGCCCTCGACGGGCATTCACGATGACAGCCTCGACGGTAGCAGGCTCGTAAACTCCAAAGCGCTGTTCTTTTTTCTTTTATTATATGCGACACGTACACGGACCTGACGGTGATGGCAATGGTGATGGTGTTGATGATGATGGACGCGTAATCCCATTATTTTAATATTCCGTTAATGTTCTTTACGTTTTAAGGAGGGATTGGGGAAGGAGAAATTGCTTTCAAGGAGAAAATTGTTTGGGGCATACCCGTAAGTGGCAAAAGATTGGTGTAAGCGTTGGAAACAAGCAATAAGCGATTTATTAGCCTTATAAACGTAATAAAATATGTATGCTTGATATATGAAAGGCGTGTGGTAATTGGTTTGCATTAAATAATGAAGGATTGTTAATTTTGTAATTTTACATATCTGAAGGTGAAGTACTGAAGTACTGAAGTACTGAAATTTCTAGCAGTTATTGCTGAGTGTAATTCGCTTGAAGGTTATCAAGCGAATTACACTCTCTCTCAGCATTCTCTTGAACCTATAGTGCTTTGAAAGTGCTTGTTTTGCTCTTTGCTCTTTGCTCTTAAGTTGACCATAAGACTAACTACAACTACTAACAATAAGATGAAAAAAATATTATTAATAGTCCTTTTCATTTTTTTATCTTAAAAAAAGCTATCCGAACCAAAGAAAAACTCGACGGAATTTCATCATAAGTACCTGTAACGTAGAAATTAATTATTAAATCCAATTCCGAAACGACTTTATTATTTCAATAACGTAATTGAGGTAACCGAGAATATAAGGAAAACCCAAAAAAGCCTTTTCCCCGGCAATAAAAACCATTTTAATACGAAGTGCGCGCGTTGTAATTACGACGATCTCTGGCGTTGGTCGTTAGGTATTTTAATGAAGTGCCAGGTCGTAAAGAATCTGCCCCTCTCGCGGATTGAGAAACGATACTGTATAAGCACAACGAAATTGGTGGTATGGTAAGCTTTTAGGAGGGCTGGAATTGCGTAGGCATATCAATCTTGCTCGTACCGTTTCATTATTGGCAATTCGAAAAGACTTTTGGTCGACTTGAACTTGCTTAAAATACCCGGCCGCATTTCACTGATGGCGACGGGCCACTTACGGAAGAATGTTCACAATATCCTATGTTTAATATCACATAATTAAATTGGCGTGCATAAACTAAATTAAATCAGTTTGCTTCATTTTAAAAGAATGCGGCAGCTCCACCGAACGAAATAATTGCTTGGTTCGGTCTGCAGAGTGCGAGTTCCCAACGGGGTTTATATTATTCTAAAGGGATTCAATGATGATCAAGTAGTAGCTGTATGGAACGAAATAATTGCTTGATTTGGTGCTTAAAGCGGGGGTTGCCGGTGCCGTCGGTATTAACCTGTTGAGGGTCGATAAATTTTTAAAGGGATTTATTGATGATCAAATGGAAATATGGAAGAGTTCGTTTAAAAAGAGAATTGGCATACTCCAATGCAAGCAATGTTTGCCCAGTAAGCAATGCCCTGGCTGTTAATTCGTAACAGTACGTACAATGTTAATCAAAACTTGTGTAACATATGTACAACATATAAACTTGCTTCATATCTTTTACCTCAACCGAATGCTTTTAGAGAACACTAATACCAAAAAATGTAGGCATACGTTATATAAGTAGATCAACAAGTCACTCGACGCCCAAAGTCTTTCAGCATATATATTTCTTTGCTTGATTTCAGGACGTTTCCCTTGGTAAACGCCTCTACGTGTAGTACCAACGGATAAAAACTTTTAATCGGTTCTAATCTGACAAATTTATATATAGAAGTGGAGTTCAGTATTCTCTCCTGATGTTGGAGCTCGCATTAATATCGCGTCTTTATACGAAACACCCGTGTCGTGGTTACCTAAGGCCTAAACCCACGGAATTAACCCCGGTTAAACGTTTTCGCTGGTCGTCCTTGCCATCGCGGAATTTTCGGACGCCTAAGACCCTTTGTGATACACGCCACACTTTGTCCTGTGTACCTACAACCTGCCACCAGTGGAGGAGAAGGGTAAGGGAACTTTATTCAAATCGTTTCGGCCGAGGGTAGTTATGCATATGTGAAGTATTATTTTAATGAAGTTGTTTTAGTATGCAAAGGTAGCGTACATATATTAAATCTTCGTGCCTTATACGAGGTAATCGCATTAAATTTTAACTATGAATGTGACGCTTTAGGACTTCGTTTGCACGCAGATTTCGTTTCAGAAATTTACGGGTCGCTCGTCCAAATAGATGACGAACTTGAATTAAACCTTTTCAGGCTAGTCCGCAATAGGAGCTATTTTTGAATTGTAATTTTATTGAACAATAATTACAACACAGGGGTTCCTTAATCATTGTGGGGCGTACTTACAGACATAGTATTTTGTCCCAACACTTTTAGCCCTATAGCTTTTGAAAAATTTTGTGTTCAGTGGGTTGAGGGCTCATCGACTTTGATAGGAGTGCTTTATTTTAACAAAATACAAACCAACACCCTAAAACAAATCTGGCACCTTATGTTTAGTTCCCGATTGTTATTTGGCAATCAGTGGTGTCCTATTTGTACTAGCCGGCTCACCTATCTAGAACTTTCGCGAAACTTCGACGGTATTCGATAGTAATGCTACATAAGTGTATTAGAAAGTTCTACAAACTTCATGAAAGTGTCATACTTTTTAGGAATATTCTATGTGTTTCGAGAATGGTCCATATTTTTCTAGAAGATTCTACAAGCTGCGGGAACAACCTAACCCGGATGATCTATAAGATACTATCCAAATCGTTTCGGAATGTTCATTGTACACACTCCTATGGAACAAGTTGTTACAACACATTAGCTGTTGGCGAAAGCTATAATAACGACGTGGTTCAGTGTGGCGTAAACAATACATGCTTTCTTACATCTGGCGTACCGAGAAGCTTCTCTTCTAATTTATTTAATTAAAATACAATTATTCTTTAAAGTAATTGAACAAAAAGAGTAAGTCTCACAATTTGTCATTACACGCATCCTGCAAATTACAATTTTTAAATTGTCTTTACGTGCTTTTAAAATTCCTCGCAGTACTTGGTTTATGTAGCAAACAGAAAAGAAAACACGTACATTACTCAAATCGTATTTATGCATCTTCGTTTTTTCGCTGTTTAAAACATTTCGCTTGTTTCACCGTAACCTTCGGAATAAACCGTCGCGTATAGCACGAAATGGGAGCATAACGTTTCGCAAAAATAAGCGTATTTAGTTAAATAATTTGCGCCGACGTTGTGCTTGATGAATATATGAATAATGCAAGTGCGATATTTGCATACAAACCGTTGTTCTGCTACCCTATACCACCTGATACTCGATGCGATATAATGATGTCGTATCATTCTTTTGCTTTCCTTTCTGTTTCGTGTTGTTATTGTAGTTGCTGCTGCATCGCATTTTAATGCGTTTCGTAACGAATGAAAAGCTGAATTAATATTATCAGCATGCAAATGTAAATATGATGATATTGCTGCCCTATTGTTACCTGGTTATTAGAAAAAGCAGAAATTAATCATACTTATATGGTGTAGGTGTAATTAATAATAGCAATGTGTACATTAATAGAAGAAAATGCTTCATTGAAAACTATCGCCAAACACCGATTATTAATAACTTTGCCGAAGCATTCGGGATAGGTCTTTACCATCGTATAAGACAAATCCGACCAATCCTTTTAGAATGTCAGCACGCTTTCGTGAAGAACTAAGTTGTCCATACCGAGCCAGTATATGTAAACCGTCTATGTAACGCGTTTTATTATCCGCAAGCTTGTTTATTGCGCTGAATTTAACTACTGAGTTATCTCTAGAATTACATACATCCATTGTTTTTTTCTGTGCTTTGTAGCTTTCTTTTGACGAGGCCAATGTACAATTCGCCACATAATCATTTTAATTGTTCCGTTTCACATTTACAAAACGTAACGAAATTATACACTCGCCTTAATTCAATCATGGTCGACTGTGGGTGGTTATTTTCGTACCGTCATCCCTTCCGTTTCTCACCCATAGTTCATGGACTTAATATGCATTGCGCTTCTCGTTCGGAGCTCCTCTTTTTCACGAACGTCGGCCAGTGTCGAAACGTGCGAAACGTGTTCAGTTAGTTTTAATTATTCGCTCATTACCAGCACTATTACCGGCTAATAATAACGGCGTCTGACGCTAAATATTACAATTTGTCCGCTTTTGTATTCGCGTAAATGAGGAAGTTGCAGTTAATTTGTTCGGCGGAGGCCGGGCAAGTTTACGTGAATCATAATCGTAGAATCGTTAGCGTGCGTTGCTTGTTTCCATTTCGGGCAAATATTTTATGCAACGTATTAGGTGAAATTGCACATCTGCATGTATGGCCCGTTTGGAATCGTCTACGCTTGATGTCCAAAATATATCCGCTAATGCGGGAGATCGTTCGCTTTGCATATGTTTCGAATTCGTATTGTACAGCGCACCATCATTAGTAGCTTAAACATAACAAAGAACAGTTGTGTTTTAATGCTGATTAACGTATAATTACAAAGTAAAAAAGCAGTAGGATAATGTATTGTCAAGAAGAAGCGCATTTTAGATATTTTTTTAAACGAATGTTGTATGTTCGTAAAAATACGCGATAATCCAATTTGTTTTAGAGATGTTTTAATAAAACGTTTCGCTTAGCGCGAGGTTCAAGTTCCATTGTTTGATTGAATCCGCAGTTGGCGAGGACATCCATGCGAAGACCCAAAATCAAGAAAGTTACTACGATTAAACTAAGTTTAATCGTCTGTTTCATATTTTTCCCAATGCCTTGCTAAATTTCGTTGAATAGGAGTAATAGTATTATTTCCAGGCACCACTTGAAGAATTTCTTCTATCTCAAGTTCTCTGGTGTTGACTGTTTGAAGAACCAGTTACGTTGTCTGACCAAAATTTTCCCGACTATGTGTTCAATGTTGGTGTGCGTAACTCATTAATTGCACCTTTAATAATCGTTATGCGTTGAGCAATATTAAATTGTTTCCAAGTCCGGGTCACAGTCATGGATTGATCCGGTTCGGATTGGAAGTCAACCCAGACAACGTAGCTTAAATGGGAAAAATACAATAACTGATAAAAATTAACCAACTAGCATGTTGAACTTACAGCTATTCGTCCAGAGATCATAATCAACGCCTGAATATTAGTTATTGGTTGATGCCGGATGCCGTTATAGCGTTGGTTTCGATCGATAATGGATCACGGTTTAACGATGTGTATAGGTTAAGCGAAGGCTAGCCTGCACACATACATACCTATAATACATATAGCCAAATAGTCAATACAACTTCGGAACATCGGCTACGAACACGCGGCAAAATGGATCCAATATGTTCGCAACACGACCACGATAATTTGATGCGGCCCACTTATATGCTAATAGGATATCGTTAATGTTAAATCAACGGATGCTATGCAATGGGGGTGGGAGGCTGTAATGTGTTTCTCGGCGGTACGAATGCCGGTCACGCTACTGCGTCCGACATAATTCAATTATTACACTCGGACGGGCTGCAGACGGTATCATTTCGGTTTCTCAGTTTCGATAATTGAACGCTCTCGATGTCGGCAAACTTTCTGTAGTACTTGTGCACGCAGAAAATATTTTTCATTTCAAAAGCAGTTATTCATGGTAAATGGACTTAGTTCATTCAATGAACATGAACGGCAGCTCGTCTAACATAACCGAACCACTATAAATGAAAGCTCATTTCACTGGAGTTCATTCGCTGTCACTCCATTCACCGTTAGCGTATTTAAGTTCATCAACTTCTGTAGATTTATTAGATAAACCGAATTACTTATCAAGAATAGACGGAGACAAACAAACCAGTTGAACCAACTGAACAGTTTGCTTCGGTTGAATTTTGAATGAACTGTTCACCTTATCCAAATAAAAATTAATTTAAATTCGACATACACTTTCTTGAGATGTGTAACAGCTAGAGTAAAAATAATTCAAATAAAGTTAACGCAGAAACGCTTCTCCGGCACACCTCGCATGGTTTGTAAAACGTAATCCGTTTACGTAATTCGAACTTATATGTTGACAAGTTTAGTCTTAAATTTAAACATCTACCGCGTTTAATTAAAACAATCGCCATTACCGTTTTCAAAGTTTCACCTTGCGCTTTTCGTAAATGGAATCTAGTGTCCGTAGTTGCTTAAATGTGAACTAGTAAGCCCCTCGATGTAGGTGTTTGCGTACGGTCTCGTTTCGCACAGTTTTTATTTGCTTAAACGTCGCGATGGTGTTGTATAAACTTGGAATAATTTACGGTGTCGTAAATTCGAACGTGCCGTTTAAGTTTATCGAAACGATGGGTATCTGTTCTGTAGCGCGGCGGTTGAGCAGCCGTTCCTTAACTTCGAGAGCGTTTCGCGACGTTACGAATGAACTAGTCGTGTAAATTCTCCAAACTTGCGTTTAGAGTTTGAGAAAGTGATTAAAGGTGGTAAGCTGTTTACTTTATTTAAGTAGATTTAGTAGAACTAGCAAGATAGCCGAATATTTGACATTATAGTTACTATTATGTGCCATGGTTTTCTGAGATTAAAAAAAATATATATATTAGTTCATTCAAATTAACAATAAATGATATAAAGGATAATTAAAACTTCATTTTTTCATACAATCAGTAACTGCGTAAACTACGAATCATTTATTTTAGAGTTGTTCATCTCTTAACAGGAAAAGAAGAAAAAATAGGTTAAGCCCTCCTTCCTTTCGAGTTTCACGGCCACAGCTTTAGTGATCGATCTGTGATAAGCAATCACTTTCAGATATTAATACAAGCGGGCCCGCTTGATTTATTTCCAAACCGAGATTGGTTTATTAAATTTATGTATGAACGCTGGCGGCGGCTGAGTCTTTCCTTGGTAGCTCAAGGAAGCCTTATGTTTAAGACCGTAATATCCGAAAAATTCGACCTCTCAGAACGACTATATTCTATATTCTTACGTCGATGGAAGCCTTTATTGCTTCTAAAAAGGCATGGTTATTGAAAATCGGGATTTTTCTCATATTAAATACATATATGCGCCGGAAATTATTAATTGGTTTTAGTGCATAGCGCAGGCTTCCACCGGAACCAATGATGGGATTGAGTGGGCTTTAATAGTAGGAAATTGAATTTTCGACCATGAAAGGCAATTAAATCTAGCAACTGGCGTGTATAATGAAAAAAATATACCGGTATCGATATCATTGAGCTTTGATGTTGAATTTTGTATGTACTTTGGCTAGCCGTAAGTGCGGTTTTAATTGTTTGTACCCTTTAATATCAGCTTATTGAGAGCCATTTACGTAATTATTTTAATTTGGCCGCGAGTAGATTTTGATCGTTCAAAGATAATATTTTTTTAGAATCAAATTATTTCAGGGAAAAACGTCCGAAATGATGTAAAGGATAACCTTTTTACCTTAAATAACGGTACTGATTCCCTCAATACCAATCAGACTCCGTAACAAAGAGCGTATGTAATTCACTTAAACATTGGTCGAAATTCAAACCCAAACTTCATAAAAAAGGCAAAAATAAGCATTATTAAAAACCACTTTTTATGTTACCAGCATAACCTTCTACGATTTTTCTTTCAGCCGCTATAGAGCGGCGTGCTGAGGAAACAGTATATATATTTTACATCGGTTTTTCTCGTTGTCTGGTTCCCGTTCCGATTAATATCCTCAACAGTATCTACTATTTAAATTGTAACGGCGTACCCATTAATATATGGCCGAGAGAACATTTGTTCGGTGGCAGTGGTGGTGTTGGTGGTAGCTGCGAACGCTCGAGTAATATAAATTAAGTAATCGTGGGAGGCAGGCTATGCTATCGAGGCCGCCACTCGCCCGTTCCAAAATTGGAAAATATATCGGAGCGTCGCCAAGGCGAGTATGTCTAATTATGATTTAGTACGGACGGTGTCGTGGGTGCCGAGAATGCTTCCTTGTACATTAAACATTGGATGTATCGAGTGGTGTACAATATGTACGTGGATGTCCGAAAGCGGAGTAAATTGCGGAGAATACCGAACCAGTATCGATAACGTATTACGCTAGGTTTTTCTTCTCCTAGTTTTGTATAAGCGAGTCGCCCGTTTTACGACGTTCTCTTTAAAAATGTTAGAAACGTGACTTTTATCGACAACGAATGCTTTCAGTTACTAATAGGAATCTTCGAGAAATATCAGAAAAGGTGATAAAAGAAGGAGCCGGAGAGACTTCACACAATAGAAGCGTTAGCAAATAGAGGTAGTCTATTGAAGATCTGCTCTTTTGTTTCTCGTGTAGCTCTTCAAAGAGTAACCAAACAATCGTTTGCGTAAACATACGGATAACTTAAGGTTGTATTGGCAATCGGACAAGTAAGACCAGTAATTAGCAGCTGTGGATTCTTGGGCTTTACTTGGCTATCTAATGGACGAGGGGAATCCAACATTTTGACTAATTTCACATTGGTTAGTAGTTCGCAAGGTTTTCAAATCCTCAATAAGATCTGCGAAAACTTATTACGCAATTGTACAATTAGAAAGTAGCTTTAATTGAACATTATTATATAATTATATATGATTCAGTCGTAATCCTACCAATACCATTAAAGAATGAAATACAAATGCAGTGAAACATCTGTAAACTTTCCTCCTCGTTAAAAAACCACCATCATTATAATGTTAGATTCAATTTTTCCAACCATGCGTTGACACTTTGACTTCATTCTAACGGAAGAAATATAATGATCGGGATTCTCGAAAATTGTATCTACAGACATTTGTATTGCTTGTAATTTCCTATCCACGCCCTGATAATTGTATTGACAACTTTCTCATTCGTCAGAATGAGAAAGAAGGTACACCGCATTTATGAGGTAGCGGTTTTTATTACAATGTGGAGCTCAAAGAAATTCTCGCCCTTATTCTCGCGACAAAATTCAGTGCAAATAATAGCAATGGTGGGAAACTAGCTTATACAACGTATACCAGTACACCCGGCATGTTTGCTGCCTACAATTCGTGTTATCCTTCCGTATTCTCTATAACTATCAAGCTTAGTCCTTGAGATAATTAAGATAATTTAAGATTCTTACAAAATACCGGGTTTTATATTTAGATTCGTGACCCGATGGAGAATTTCCAACGGTAAGTACAAAGAGTAATACTATAAACCTTTATTTCTCTAAAGATATTCATAAAAAATAACCTGCAAGAATGTGTTATCTCCACATCCTTCAGACGCAAAGAGAAAAAGAATATCGATTTTCTCGTACATGTGGAAAATGAAGCGCAGATATCGTAAAAATCTACCGCCGCCTATTCTGTGTTGTACATAGGTTCCGATGCGGCCAGCCGAAAAACGTACCAAGCGAGCGAAATCAAGAGCTCCATATCGGATACTCGAAAGCGAAATTGGATACGCGTAGAGCTCCTCCGTTTTGCTCTTCCAACGGCAACGGCAATACGCCGTATGTTCATCAAGCGTGCTATGAAACGAACGTGTAACGGATATCGCGTAATTCTTGTTTTCAATTTGAAATCTAAACGTCGCACCGGTGAAACATCCGATACGACTTGTTTAAGAGGATATTTCGTATTGCGGAGTGAACTTTAAAATATGTGTACGCTTGACGGAGGTAGTGTGTGAGATACGGCGTCGTACAAATTAAATTACGAGAATATGAAAAATGTAAAATCAAGGTTAGATACTCGTTGAAATTAATTTTAAAATTAATTTAAAATTAAGTCCAAGTGCTTGTAATGACTTATATAATTATATAATAACCGAAAAGAAAATGGTATAATTTAGTGGACGCGCCACTGACTTTTTTTTAATGTAATCCGCAGTAAATTGGAAAGGCGCTATTTATATTATCCAACATTTCATTGAGTATCTTTAAACTAAATATATACAGCGTTAGTAAAAAGTCCCGGAACGGTTGAATAACTTTGTTATTTGAAAATTATGATTTCTGAAATTTGGTATGGGGTATAGTTAATAAAAATGCATTTTATGCAATACAGTTAATATTTTTTTAACCAATTTTTTCATACCAAATTTCAGAAATCATAATTTTCAAATAACAAAGTTATTCGACCGTTCCGGGACTTTTTACTAACCCTGTATAATGCTAAGATAGCTTAGCTTCTTCATGGTATTTAGGGGTGACGCCCAGATTATACTTTTTTCTCTCCTTTTGTTCCATTCGCCGTGAATTATTCCGCTGTTGATGTTGTTGAATCGGAGAAAATGTTTTTTCATTCA
This sequence comes from Oryctes rhinoceros, assembly GCA_020654165.1. Lineage (NCBI taxonomy): Eukaryota > Metazoa > Arthropoda > Insecta > Coleoptera > Scarabaeidae > Oryctes > Oryctes rhinoceros. Next base: position 358,006 of record JAIOKQ010000231.1, read on the forward strand.
TTCATAAGCGTACAGTTTTCAAATTTTAACCGTTTTGTACGTATTTTGTATTCACAGTACTATTTGCATTTAGAGGTGCTGCAATGTTAATATGCACACAATTTGGCAACTCAGGTTTGATACGATCAAATTTGCATCGTGCATTTTCGTATTTTTTGTTTTCGTACAAAAAATTGTTGCGAATGAAAGCAACGAAGGTCTACGGTGAGAAGAGCACCTACTGGTAACGCCCAATAATATATCATTTCGTATCTATCTCTTTGCTTTAGTGTCCGGAATAATGGAATGTAAAAGAAGAAAAAATAAAATAATCTGCCCCCTTGTAGGTTTCATACCTGAATGTTCTTCGCGAGTAACGAGATAGATGAAGATATCGTCCCACTTATAGCTCTTCGCTAGGATCTCGCGGCTGCTCATTTACATTTAAATGATATGGCGCTGCTCGTTGCCCGACCCCCACGGCAATTTACATTTTTCTGCCTCTTATTTGTTTGTTTATTATTTCATCTTTTCGTACTTGGCGCTCTCGACTTTTTTCTTTGGTCGGTTTTATTTATTGAATTCGTTATGAGGGGGTCGGCGAAATGGGCGCCCCTTAATAATGCGTTTACGTTTCGCTACTTTGCCACTTTCCCTCGCTAACTCGGAATCTCGTCCCCCGCGGCTTTATGACCATCAGGGTTCTCGCGAAGTGGTGCGCGCCCAAGATAAGATTTAAATTAGAAATTCTTTAGAAGGTACCGCTTGCGGAAATAAAATCAAATATTTCTTTATCGACTTTATCCGTTTTGTGTTTGCTTTTCGCAAGTACAAGCTTTCATTTTTCAGTATTTATCGCATCGAACTATAACGATGTACAATCGAACAACAAAATATACATGACATATTAATTAAACAATTATAAGTATAACAAAGCAGAATTGCACCAACGTGAGTTAATTAACTATTAATTATTATTATACGTGTATTGTCGAAACCAAATAAATTTGGTAACTTGTTAAAAGTTATCGGCAAACCTATCAACGCGATGTCTATTACACTCCCATAACCATTTCGGCAATAACCCGAGTAACATAATACACCGGTAGCATATTGTACGTCCATGTATAGGTTGATTATATTCAAATTACAAACGCCTATTTTCTACCGTATGCAATTTTGATAACAATTAATTGCGTTGCGCAACAAACAATTTTGTAGTTGCACATCGAGTGGCAGGAATGGAACAATTCGAAAACAGTACGAAGTAATATTCAACATGCTTTGTGAGCTGCTGTGTAGGGTAACTGGTCGGAATAATTTTGTTACAGTTGGTATAGTCTGCGTGGTCGACGTTCGTTGTCATCTACAGGAAGCAGGAAGCGTCTGATTTGGATAGAGCGCTCGTAACTTGTTCAGAATGTGATTACAACGCGCTTAAATATTATTCACGTTCTAAATTATGTGCAATCCTCAAGCAAGTATCGAAGCTATGAAAAAAATCGCTGTTTTCGATAAAACCAATTTAAAATTGATATTGTACATAAATTCAAGATGGCGGCTTTTAAGGTGCTCGGATCAACTTTCTTCACAGTGGATCATCAGGTTATTGAATAAAATTTTTTGAAATAGTAGAGAAAGGGGATACTTTGCGACCTTTCTATATATATATATGTATAATTAGGTCTACCGTAGATATTTCATTCTGACATATCTGCTAGACCGGTGAGGATTAATTTCAAAAGGAAACGCTTCGGGTTTTCCGCCAAAACCCTAACATCGGGCGACCGACTTGACCGTTTGATATATTCGGACGTGCGTCTATAAGAAGAGCGGGCGCTCATAAATTATCCTAAATTGTCTTATTTTTCGGTTACGTTCGCCAGACGCTGATTTAGTTGGAACCGGCCGATTTAGATGAAAAAGGAGAAAGACGGAAGATGTGCGATTAGAAAGAGGTGTGATGGCGTAAAAAATTACGATATTTCACTACCGCTCTGTACCGATTTTTCGAATCCGTCTACTTTTCTTTTTTTTTTACTCAAAATTATTATCACGCAAAGAATAAAGTGAGCTAAAATTATTCCAAAAACAGAAGACATTTAGGCCAAAATTTTGACGATGGTCAAATATGATATCTATTTCGAAAATTTGCATATGGCCTTGGTTTTTCATACTGAACAACTTTGACATAGTATGAACGGAAAATGTTACCTGCGACGAGAATAGCCTTTACATCACTTTAGTCTTCAACCCGCCACAGCTGAATCCTAAAAAATAATAAATCGAATCGTCTTCTACAAGAGTCGTTTCATCTATCTGGGAACACATTTCACACAATGGAATTTTTTTAATGTTGCGATATTTTACTCTGTGAAATAGACTAAATTCCCTCCTTCTTTTAGAACGTACTTAATAATAAATTAACGCCAACTACGGTAACCTAAATTCAAACCCAATTCTCAATTCGTTAATATAAACGTTGGCGGTTATATACGTACGCGTTTAATTTTAAACGTACACATCGCATACATTTACACAAGGTTATAATACAGGATGGAACAGTTCAACAATACCGTTAGAATCTATTTACCTCGAAGTTTATAGGAGCAAAGAGTACACATACGTGCGACACATACACTACCGCTACCTCCAAAATAAACTTTGAAACAAACAAACACGAGTATATGCCCACTCCATATAGGTAAGCATACGTAGAGCTCGCCAATCTGTGCGTTTCGCGAGGAACCTCTTGGAATGCTTGGATTTCATCTTCTCTAGAAAAGGAGAGGGATAAAGAGAGTTTGCTCTACAAACAAGGCGAGAACATAAAAAAATCTTCTCAAGGCTGAATTTTCCTCTATCCCTGCTTCTGTTCCGCGTTTAATTCTTTTTCTATCTCTTCCTTGTCCTTGCGGTAGATAAGAGTAGGAGATCATTAATATTTAAGCTTCCGATAAAAGTGAAAATTAACATTCAGCGATTTTTTTTGGTGCCGAGCAGGCTCCATGCAGAAGCTTAAAAATTCTTTCTAATAATTGATGCGTTAATATCTTAAGCCGGCCGAGGCTTTGCTTAATTGAAAAAAAAAGAGGGCGTTTGGTAGGCGTTGATAAGGCGGAAAAAAAGCGTTGTTTGAAGTTTTCTTTTAATAGCGTCGCGATGTTCAACAAATAAGCTTTCTTTTTTCTTCCTTGAACAAAATGAAGGGGTATATTTCATTGTTTGAGTTTTTCAAGGTTTATCTCGAAGATTTGTTATACGTTGTAAATATAAAAAAATCATTTTAGATTGCGAACAAATTAATGTAGTTAAACTTGGATAACAAAGTTGAAGGGATCAGGGAAGATCTTATGCTATTGTGAGCCGAACAATTATCTACAAAGAGCGGAACCTCTCCTTTTTTCTTCCCGAAGATCTGTCGAGATTCAGGAGCCACTTTTCAAAATTTCACCGGTTATTCGTGATTTTTTGTTCGGTCCGTAATTCACAGGTTTAAATTTCAGGTATATGAAACGCCGTGAATCCGCCGATTTAAAATCTTCTTCCAACGCAGTATTTCCCTTCTAATATCTATTACCTTCCTTACACCCTATTAAACCAATTATCCCTTCCTCCTTTTCGCAAAACGTAATAACCAGAATATTCGTATTCTGCAAATTCGACGAAGGATACGCGCAGCTTTAGTAATAGCAAGCCGATGGAATAACAATCTTGACCCGTTCCTCTCTTGTTTTGAGCTGGGTGTGAAGTAGGTTTACTCATTGACCTGTGTTTATTTCGCACAATAATTTATAGCGAAACTAATTTCCTGACGGTCGACGGCAGTACAGCGTCGCCAACAACAACCTTAACATGATTAAGGCACCCTCCGAGGCATAACGTTGATGTAGATTAGTCGATATTCCGTATATACGCTTGGAACTAGGCCGTCCTGAATTATCGCAATTTATATCTCTAGTATTGCGTGATGTCCTATATGAAGGTACTTGATGTTGATCGACCGGTGAAAGGGAAATGAAAACGACGGCCACGTTGTTGCAAGTATTGTTGAGCATAGAGACTTTTAGCTTTTTCTTTTATTTGGTTTAAATTCTATGTAATTGCTGTACACAGAATAATATTAAAAGAATATTTTTTTAGCATTTAATTAATTGTGAACAATTGTTTCGGAATTTTTTGGATTCTCAACGAAGTTTTCAGGCATTCAAGATTTCAATTGACAGACGATTTCTTCATAATCAAGTCATATCCAATTTTCAAGCAGCAATGATTAATCGTTTAATCGATAGATGGCAACTGAAGATGAAATCCTAATGATGTGCCCATACCAGTGGTCTTATACAAAATACAAAGCGCGAAGCGCATATTTTCAGAACTAACTTCATATTCCGAAAGACGCTCTCTGCTCAATGTATGTACATACGTATATATACAATGTCTAATAGAACCTTGTCAACCCATACCGTAAGACACACTGGTGTGTAATAACATTTTATAAGTATGTATAAAACGTTGGTACGGTTCATACCTCCGCTCTTATACGGGGAAAATTATATTAAAGCCATTTCTTAAGCTATCCCGTGTCATACGTTTACCTTGCTGCTCGGAACGCTGCCGCGCCGCCGGGGCAAAATTTACTCGGCGTACTAGACTCAAACATGAAACAAAGTAAGTGAAATTTGTAAGTTTTAATACGCGAGAACTTTATAATGTTGCTCTGCCCTTTTTCGCAATATCCGGCCCGATGCTATGTTGTTGTGGATCTTGTTTCTTTTTCTTTCGGAATTTTTAAAATTATTCTTTAATAAGTTTTTAACAGCTAAAAGTTCGACGTGTTTGGAATAGCTCCGGCGAACGGAGCAGCCGGTCAGATAATCCAACTTTGTACCTCCTTACTGTTACATAACTGGTTGTTGGGTCGAAATTAACTTTTATACTTTCGAAACGTTTGTATACAGGTGGTTTTCTCTTATGAACAATTTAGTAGTGTGGTGTGGAAGAGGAATGGTATTTTCGTTAATTAAATAATAGAATTTGTATTCGATACGGTTACGTTTCCCGCCGGAGCTACCTCATAACTATCCTCTATTTCTTTACGGCACTTTTGACTGATCGTAGTAGATTTCGTCTAGATCCTCTGTGACAGACGGTCGCTATTTCACAAGGATATAATAAAAAGAAGGATTCTTCATATATTTTATGATGTTCTTTCTTTCCACGTAGTAGAAAAAGAAGACTGAATTGTAACTTTTGAATGTACTTTAATCATAGTGGTTTGAATCTTATTATGCCTTATGCGATCAGTTGTCCGGTTAAAACGGAATGTATAAAATCGTTTTTTTAAGTTCAAATTATATGAACGACTGTAGAACTAAAGACTGTTCGGTCTGTGTCTTACAGTATTGCTAATTCGTTTTTTTTTTTTGCTATTTATGAGTGCGATTATTCAATAGAGTCAATACGAAGAAATTATGAGTATTTGATGAAAGCAGAACAAATCTCTAGACGTTGTTGTTGTAGCTATTTTATTCCTTCAAGCTGCGGTTGCTATAATACCGAATGCCGAAACGAATTAGCAACATGTAGTTACTATTGCCGTTTAATTTGCTGTTATTAGTTCAGCCGTTGTAGCCGTTATTGCTGAACGGCACGCGTAGATTTATCGATTATTAATTAGTGCATATCAACGAGACAATACAACAATCCGCACGGTATGGAGTATTCATCAAATCGAACGACGTCGAGCGTAGAATGATGATTCATCATCATCGTCGTACTCGCGTCAATCTGTATTACATTATAGGGTATGCGACGGGACTAAGCAGTAGTGATTATCGGGTCTGTAGTCTTTGTCCACTCGACAACTACGTTCTTGTTTTACTTAGAAGCCCACAAACAGTTGTATTCGAGATTAACGCGGTCAATCTTCCTGATTCTTAAGATATTTCAATTAAAAATCCTTGAATATGGTGCACAAAGGATATTTTTTCACCCTTCTTCATTTTTGGTTAAAAATCCTCCAGCTGCAAATTTTATGGGTGTACCAAGATAAGAACGTTATTCTAAACGTCATTATTTAAGCAAGATCGGTAGGATTAGGAGAGCTAAATCCAAAATCCATCCAACTTTCTATCGATACTTGTTTATTAAAAGAAATGTTACTAGCACTGTGACAATATCTTTACTTTTTATAAATTCGATGAAAAATGAACGGATCACATAGAGCCAGCCGATCGGTTTTAAAAGAAACCATGAGAATTGAAAGTTACGATCCCTAGAATCGTCAATATGGTTTTAGTTTCCTAACAACGACAGTGCACTCTAGTCGTTTGCTTCGTTCAAGGCTAATCTTCAAAGAGAAGAACATAAGCCCATCATTCAACAGAGTATACCGTTTAAATTAGTTCCTCAACCACTTTTATCACCAGCACCGTATTTTTATAATTTCTCCATTCGTTGTAGGTGGTCATAAATTACATCGAACTCGGGTATGATATCGTCCGAGTATAAAATCAGTGCCTACACGACCACAAACGTAGGCAGCGACTCCTATATAATAAAGCACGAACTACATAAATCCACGGCGATAGCGCAAAAGACGAAAACGTCTTGTTAGTTTTATACATTTCGCGGTTTATCTACGGGTAATAAAAAATAATATCTAATAACCGTAAATTCGGGCCCCGCTGTGTGTATATAATCCTGTTCCGTCCTCGTAAGTAAAAGGGAGCGACCGACGAAATGAATTGATATTTCGACCTTTTACGGGCAATATTCTGGTTGAAATGCTTTCTTTTTTGTCTCATGGACAACGCTAACGAGTCTCTGTAAAGTTGAATTATGTCGATGTAGTGGCGTGGTTTCTCTTTGATATGCGCAGAATATATACATATGTATACGTAAAAATTATAAGTACAAGCTTTTTGTCTTATTTCGTATGAATAGGTCTTTAAAAAGGTGTTTTTTTCTTCACAAGTTTTTGTTTACCTTCCTTTGTATATCTTTCCTTCATTTTGCGTTGAGAAAGATTGTAATCTCGATACTATAGCTTTTTTTCTTCTATTATAACAGGTGTAGTTATCGTACGTGCCTTGTTTGAAATAATCTTACTATTTTAAACTGGCTGACTTTAAGATTTAAACGAAAGATATATATATAAATAAAAACATAATTTGTAGCTGATCAATGCGAAACACCTCGGTGGGCTTTCCTTCCGCCATTTTACGAATTTATCGGCGGCGGCAGTTGTGCCGGCGTAAAGTTTATAGCCGAATCGGTAATAACGGCCAGCACCGGACGTTTAACAAGGAACAAAGCTCCGATCTCGCAAATTTCTGTATCGTCACGGGACAATAAATTACGTTTTGGGAGAGCTACTGCTCGTTCTAAGAATTAATCTCAAATAATCCCGTCCGAACCTGCGAAACCTCATTTGTTTCACATTGAAGAGTGATTCTACTGCGTGCCTAGATCCTTTTAGACTTTTTTCTTTTTAGACTTTTAGGGATTAAATACCTAGTTGAATTTATGTTGTGTAATGTATGGTGGGTGGAATACGTAAAAAAGGTATCCTTTTAAACTAAGAAGGAACGAGAAATATTTAGATATATTTAAGTTGAACTAGAAGAAGGAAATTCTTGGTTCTCTTTCTTCTTGATAAGGGACATTACACACTCGATTAATATTACAGCGATCGTTTTTAAATAATTTTCAATCCAAATCATGTTACTTGCCCCTTTTTAGAAGCGATACTCCTTACTCTGGTCTGGTCTAAACTCAAAAGTGCTTGTCTCTTTCCGTGTCTTCTCCCATTTCTAAGTATTTGGTCTTGTTTTTGTGCATGAGCAGTTTACATGTTTTTGTTTTCCTCCCCAACAATTTGAAAATTTTACATAGTTGCTCCCCCGTACTTAACAAGCTCAGTTGCCTTCTTCCTGCACTTTTATTATTTTTTACAGCACAAGCTGTATATTGTAGATTTGACTTTCTATTTATTTTTCTGGGATGTCAACCCATTCTTACTTTTAGATTGTTTCCCTTCTATACGTTATTCTTAGCACGTGTACCGTGAAGATGTAATATACTGCTTACCCAGATTATCTGCTACTATCTTTCGCCTGTAGTAGATACGTCTATTGCACGTACATGTATGCGTGGCTTGAACATTTCCCCTGTATGCCTGTGACGTCTAAATCTAAACTTTTGCGCTGTATCGTCCCGCTGCTTTCGAATTTGCTTTAAGCCGGCTGGATTAAGATTGAAGCAAATATATACATCCTGGCTGTCAATATATGAGTGGGTGTATTTTTAAGCTCGTAGATAACTACATTGAACAAAGTTGATTCGCTATTTTCACATTCGCGTAAGCTTAATGTTTTAAACACTTTGTCATGTCAAATGCAATATTAAGTTGAGGGTGAAGAGAAGATGACGACATTTTCTGACAAAAACCTCAAGAAGAAATAGACCCGAAATGCCATTTCAGGAATCACCTTTAAATTTCATACATGTCACACCAATGATAGTGCGTTTTGAACACGTCAACAGCACTTATCTCACTGTATCGGATTTGCAAGGAATAAGGATGTTCTGTCGAAATGACCACTCTTCATCTCTGGGAGAAACGTGCAAAAATTGAGAGAACGCGTCCGCTAACGTAACGCCTCTATTCCTATTTTTGGCTTACTTGCTTGCTGCTCAAGTGATTTAGCGTCGTGTAAATTCCCCATCGACCGACAAACAGAGGCCATAAAAATGAAATTATAGCCGTAAATTGAAAGTATGACCATTAAAGAATAGCGTGAGCGCTGTATACGTTGGACCGGCACTGGCCGAATCAGCTTAATTAAAAATTGAAAGGCAATTTATGTTAGAGGATATGGTCCAAACGTAATTAAAATTGATTTTTCCTGTTTCGACGACACCCAAGCCCCCACGTAGCCCGCACCATCTCGCGGTAATGATGGTAGTATATTGAGCGCGTACTTAGACTCCTGGAGGAACATTGTATACACACAATCGTGAACAGAGAAACATCTACGGCAAAACAACGGAAGTCAAAAACTTATCTTTTATTGTTCATATTAATGTGTTTTTAAGAATTATGTTTTGTTAAACGATGACAGCTATCGATAAAAGTTAGAAATCCACCAGGTTCTGTATTACTACGTTAAAGCAATGTTGTTCTCTCCTTCCGTACGTAATTAATACTTGTTTATTATGAAGCATATTGATGCAGTCGTGTGGTTGCTCCGATTGCAAAGGGTGTTCTGGCGAAGCTTCTGGAAAAGATTGCGTAGGAACAATTTAAGGACATTCTTTGTCAGCGGGCTTATCCCTACCCATGTTTGACTATCCCACCATACTAAATACATTCATCACTTACCCAAGAATATCAGTTGATTTCCAGGAAGGGATTTTTCATCTTCCATCAATTTCGGTGATCGCATGACGAAAACAAGCTGCGTTCAAACTCAACTCTTTCGAAAATAGCGTCGTCAGATACCATTACGAAAACTTATTCGCTGAACAGAATGAAAAGTTAAATGACAGCCAGTACCATTAAGTACACATCCCGAGGCACCTTCAGAACAGCAGCAGCAGCTCTACTCTTTAGAACTTCCCCGCTGTCACCGAAACTTGTTTATAAACGCGCCGGTAAGGTGGAATAGACGGTTGTTGGCGGTAATTTTCGACCGCCCGGAGGAGGGCGCGATAGACGACGTAAGCGATACGATGCGACGTTGTACGCGGAGCAAATAGATCAAATGTCGCGGATTATAGTGAAAAACGTCTCGCCGAGAGGTATCCGTATAGTTACGAAACTTTTAAAAATGGAACTAAATCTTTTCCTACTTGATGAGTTTCTAACTTTACCGCCCACCATAAATCCATTACAGTGTGTAGGGAAAGGAGTTTTTACAATGTAGGAAGTGTACTTAAAGTTATTAACAAGAAAATAATATGCGGATCATCAGATATGTAACTTCCTCATTTATTACTATGTTTACGAATTGGTATTATTTAGCCATGACATTCGAAGAGGATGTATGGACCAGTTACACGGTCTTGATGATTTCTGAAAACATATGCGTGGTGTTCAGTATATGTTATACACAAAATAAAAGAAGTACATTTCACGCATCACAGTAATAAAGTAATTCTCGTTTATCTCGTCAGCGAATATTACATTACTAAAAGTAAATGAGACGTACTTAACAGTTGTAACGATCACCATCGTCGTTTCTCTCTCTACCATAATTCGTACTTTATTCCCTTTTTTCTGCTTACACTGGTTTTCTCGCTTACGACGATGTATAAATTTTAGTCGATAATCGTGTCCGTAACCTTCCGTTCTCTTCTTTTCTTTTTAATCGAGTCGGCGTACCGGTATAAACAATGTGGGCGGCAGCGGCGATGCCATGATACTTCCAAAATTGCCTATTAGCTCGCCTAATAAATTTAGCGGCGGTAATATCGATAAGAAAACTCGTTAATTAATTTTCAACCGAAAATGAGTCTAACCTAAGAGGAAATGGATTTTCGACATTCGCCTAAAAATTCTCGTCCCTTCGACGTTCGACAGTGCCGCCGTCGCCTGTATCAATTAATCGCTAACTCAATTCCACGAACCGGATTCGATCGGAAGGGCTTTTAGCTTTTTATGTATCAGGATGTCGAGGTGTTGGGATGTGACAATGTTTCTACGATGTAGCTGTTAGGTTTTGCATTGGAAAGATGTGGGATTAATCGAGTGGTTCGAAATCTTAACGGATGTCTTATCTTTTCTAATTGAAGATAACACCATTTCCTGTTAGAAGCAAAACAGTTTGATTAGTGTGTGCACACCTAATGCGCAAAAGAATAGAGAATAAATCTTTCCACCAACTTGAATAATTTTTCCACCTGCATTGCATCCAAATATGATCTTTATTATTCGAATCGCTAACCTCAATCGCCTGCGAAATTTAAAAATCTTAGTAGGCAACCAATTATCGGCTTACTTGTTTCCAGATATTCAATAGGCATTCCATTTTTCTTTAACATATATACATATATCTGTGGGTTTGAAATGAAACCTTTGCATCCATATCTGCAATAGTAATTCTTGGAATATTTTTGCTATTTTATCCTTCGAGGCGTGTTTACTGGAAGAAATACCTTTCTTTTCACACACACTTCCATTTATTTATTCCAACTCTTTTAACTCAAATAACCTTCTTTCAACTGTTTTAACTCAAATAACCTTCTTTCAAAGAAAATTCTCCATCGGAATCCCCAAATAAAGTATTATGAGGCTCGTATATCAAATGTGTTAACTGTCCGGTTTAACGGGCGTATGAAGAAATATATTGTGACGATTTAAATATTTGTCGTCATATAATTACGTTGATATACACGCTGAATTAACCCGAGGCCCGGTTCGAACGTAATAGCACAATTAATTACATTTAATCTATCTGCGCCCAAACGTTATTAAATATAGCGCAAATAAAATTAAACTAAATCCCGTTTTAATTTACTTCAATTTCGCGCGCTAATAGGCTCTCGGTGGGCGGCTTTATACACACGCACATTGCTGTACAATACGTATTGTACGTACAAATATAGCCCGCCGAATTTTCTAAACGGGCGATGTTTTGCACAGACCATCGGACCGCAGTAATATATCTTTTTAACGGTGTTTGCCGTGAACGGGGAATTTTCTGACCGGCTTCGAAAGACCCCAACGACTACGGGATTAGATGTTTATATGCTGAAACAAGCATCATCTATTTATAAAATATTTGTTTACGGTTAACGGTGTTACGTGTTGACTAACTTCAGAACTTTGGACGGCAAAGGCGATGAATCGGATGCACTTTCTTAAATTTATAGAGGCGTTCGCTTCTAGCGAACTCGAGTCTTGTATATCTTGGTATTACCGGCGGAATTATGATCAGTAACAGAATTATTGTCGTATATGGTATGTTTTCAATGTGTAAGAAATCGTAAAAGAACACAATGTATATATCAATATTTTGTCTTAACTATCAATAACTACATAGATATGTACGTATGTACTTAACGAAAAACATAGGACAACACAACCACATATAATGTGGTACGACTCAAATTAAAAATCGAATTTTTACAAAATAAGTAAAAGTACGACGCTTAAACAACAAACATCTACATATGATTTTGATCCTTCATTTATTAGAAATTTTCCAAATAACACATGTTACCAAATGCATTTCGTTTGATGATCGTCTTAGAATATGTTACACTCGTAGCTCCATTTCTAATAAGCCATCCCGCCGATAATCGGCACCACAGTCGTAACTTTCGGCTCCCTCGTCGATCGAACCGAACATTTACCTAACAAGCAATTTCATTTCGAGAAATTGATACGTTCTACGTACTACAGCGACGTCCATCATTTCCCATTCCCATTCCTATCTCATCGTAACGGGCGGAATACTGTCACCTTCCAGAACTCAATATCGTCGTCGTGAGGAAAGCTGCAAGTCTGCAGCGGCAACCGCGACCCCGAACGGAACATATGTGAACCTCCGGCAAGTTTAATAAAGTTATGCGGTTAGTCGGAGATAAATTTAATGCGACTGGAGAGTATTAAATGGGAACAGTACGCGCTTACTACATATGACAGGCTCTGATGGTGCGCGCGTACATATGTTACATCGATATTAAATGCGTGTGCACATTGCAAAACCTAAAAATATGTCTGTTTTTCGTCTACTTTTGTTGTTTACTTACCGAAACTAATCGAAACATTTTAACTTTACATACCCAATATTTATACCAACAATAAATAGTAATAACATGTATTTGTGACAGACGACTATTGAGCCCACAAAATTAAGATTTGCATTCTTGGGAAGACGTACCAACAAATAGGGGCAGTATAATTTGTTCTCGGCCAACTTGAATGCGGAGGGCATACTTGAATGGACTCGACGCGTACTTAAAGTTTCCACCGCATAACGCCTTAGTAGTAACATCCCATTCTGCGTAGATTTCGCCAGTTCAGTGAACGATAGGAGTTTTAAAAACATCCTCTGGACATTCTCGATCATCCTACCACGTACTTTATAACACGGATACCAGATTATACGCTGTCTTCTACCTTGTTTCCATCATGTGCATTGTGTTACAATGTTAGTACTAGTACCTTATGAATTTTTTGGATATCTGCATGATAACTTGCATGATAATGATAACGAACATGTGTTCGGCAGAACCCAACTGAATTGAAAAATTACGATCAAATCATTAGCGGTAAAGCTGTAAATGCAGTGAAGTATAAGCAGTGAATATATGGTTTAATTTTCTCAGTTTTTTAACATCATCAATGATGTTAAGAATAGGTGGTCCGAGATTCGATCGCGGTGCCGGCCAATGGTGTATTACGATGGTATATTGTCTAGCTAGCTTCGGAATAAAAAGAGAACTGGTGTAATTAAACCAAAGCAAATGTTTCATGGTGTTTGTACTTTTGCAACATGTGATATTTTTGGGTTCTCATGTAACGTCATAGCTTCAATAATATATTGTGTGCGTTCTCTTTAGCTTTAATTAATTTTCTGCTGTGCGGTATCGTGATAATCCGTCTTTCTAAAATTTAATTAAAAGTAGAACTGTTACGGCAAACTTTTGTATGATGCCACTATGATCAGTTCATCTGATGCAATTAGAAGCGCACGAATATGCTCTCCTACCTAAAAAAGACAACTTTAGTCACCTTTTTTAGGTATATGAAATCCCAATAACAATCAAACTATTAATTTCCGTTTCCCCTAGTGATTTTTCAATAAACCTCCTGTAACGGACATCGCCATGTTTGTTTCCTTTAATTTCCGTTTACGACTCGCTCCAATGCTGGGCTCACTCCCAAAAATAATACCCAACAATAAGCAATATTATGTATGACCGCTTTCGGTATCGATTTTGAATATTCAGTTAAACCAAATGATGCGTTTGATGTGTCAAATAATAGTGTCGATTGATGTATTTGCGCGTAAGTGTTACGGTGTGTTTTCTCTTAAAATTCAGAGAAAGCGCCTTTGGTAATACCTTGTTTAGCTAGATCGGGTTGTACACTTTTGTAAAGATGTGATTGGTAATGAATGAGATGTTTTGTTTTTCTTTTGTTTAGCACTATTGGGACTTATTATCATTTTAATATTGTCTTTTTTGTATCTGGATTTGTTGAGAAGAAGCAAGAATTTTGAAACTATTAATGACTGTATATCAAATTCGAAGCAAATAATAAATTTACCTGAAAAATGTAAATGTTAAAAATTTTGTTTCAAATGCGCACCGTTCCGTTTTGTAAATTGTAAATGTAGCATAGACTGGTGCCTCGTACATCAAATATGTATATGTGTAATACTATTGGATACCAAAACAAAAGAGGAAACATAGCAATAATAAAAATCCTGTATATCTAGGAACTTGTTTGTTGTATTTCGCGAAAAAATTCCGTTTATTTTCGAACAAATCCCACCAAAGCGGATCACAATTTATTTAATATTTATCTCTGGCAAAATTACTCGGGCGAATACGAAAAATAAACACCGGAATTGACCAGAGCAAACACAACACCTGATGAACGCCGGCGCTCCCCTTTAATTTATAAAGTTTACTTAAAAAAAACATCAGGCGATTATCTCTGCGTTTATACCTCATTACTTGCGCTAACAGAGGCGGGTGTGTGCTTAGAGATAGTGTAGCTTCCCCCTTTTACATAGGTACCTACACGTGAATGCGTGTGTGTGAGGTCTTGTCAAGCCTTTAAAATGTGGGATCATAGGCGGCGAGCGATGCGGTACCGGTCGCGCCGGAACAACTTTCCAACAATCTTCGCGCAGCCCATATTTTACAAAAATAAAGCAATAAAAACGGAAAGAAACGACGCTCCATCTACATATATACATGTATAGGTTATGCGAAAACAGGATCGTACTTTTCACATGTCGGGTTAAGGATTCGATAGATAGTTCCAATTTAAAAATATCAATATAAAAGTAAAAAAGAATAAGAAAATTAACATAAGAATAATTGGGAAAAGTTGACATATGCCCAGCATTCTTTTATTTTTTTATTTTTTATTATTTAAAATTTTTGACGTTTTTCAATTTTTTCCAATTAATTTTTGTTGTTACTTGTTTACGTCATCCGGAATGAATTGGTGCAGTATGTTCAAAAATGCAATTTATTTAAATCTATGGCCGTTACTTCTATTCTTTTCTTTATAGGACAATTAATGCTTTATTTATTTAAAGTATACATTTAACGTTAAAAACAATGAGTCTGTTGGTTCTCTAACATCTAAAGAGGCGTTCTTCCTCCCTCCGGCTACAGACCTGGCGGAGTAACGAACCTGTTCCTATGTCGTCGTCCTAATGACGGAAGTGCCTATGCCGAGGACCGTCCTTGGCGGAAGGTATATATGATGCGATGATAGCGTATAAAGATTGACAAACGGCGGAGTGACGATCTCTGAAGGTATATAGGAAGAAAAATACGACCAGAACGTGTAACGTAACAATACGATATACGATACGGAATCTGGGTTACATCGTGCGCGAGTTTATCTCGAAAAATTTCGCCTGCGTTCAACCTTTGAAAATGGCATCGTTAAGGAGCCAGCTATACGGTTGAGAGAGATAACGATTGAATTACAGATATGGCTTTCGCGTAATTCTCCTCGGAAGGCACTTACGTTTGGATTGAGGAAAGTACCTAATTTAATTGAGATAGATGTGCAATGATGTGACGTTCGCCGCTTAGGAAAAAGAAAAAAGGACAAAGAATTATATTTTGGAACAACTTACGCGGCTGCCTTCAGATCGCCGAGCTGCAAAAGCCTTGTATAAGAAATCCTAGCTGTGTTCATCTTCTCCAGAAAGAGTATATCGTCTCATTTCTTTGAAAATTAAAATTTTTTTATTGTAAGAGAAACATGATTGGATCTATTAATTACACCCGCAATCATCACCTCAAATGAAAGCTTACAGCAGTTCATTACGTTATGTTATAACATCCGCAGAAGTTTCTTACTCTTATACACAATAAAGGAAGTGCTTCAGCATAGTGACGGCGATTCTGATTAACCTCGAATCACCAAAAACATTCCAAAATCAAAAGCGCGTTCTTCTAAATTTCATTTCATTCTCTTCCACCGCTGCACGGTTGGTTAAAAACAAATTAAGCGTGCGTGTAGTGCGATGCTACATATCGTATTTGACGAGCGGAAATGTCTAGTAGGTTAGCTCGTTCTTGGCGGAATTTAGTTTACTTGCACGTTCATTTGTCTACGACGGCGAAGGGGAAATATGCCATTACCACTTATAAACGTGAGTTACTTAAAAATTGTTTTCAATTCGTGCAACAACTCGGCGCAGTTTACGACAGGCCGTGCTGCATCCCAAAGTAGGCGAGAACGAAACTTACGAAACGAGGTGGTTTACGTTATTTGCGTTATTTATACTCCTTGTAGCGGTAATGATTAAAGAGTCCAAACGATGTGCCCGACCATCGCGCACATCCGGATATTTCTGCAACAATGTAAACATGTTAGGTAAGTTATTTATGTTTTTTCTTAACGTTTTGTAAAGTGATTCAATATATTTATTTTTAAATAAGCGCACTGTTATTCTGGTAAACTCGCCAATGCTCGAGCACATCGTTTGGACTCTTTGGTAATGATGTATGTTTACGTTGCACAAAGAATAAATTGAATTCTTCATAGAGTTAAGGTGTTGCGAAAAAAATTAATTAATTCAAAATACTTGAAGAACTCAAGCGAGTCAAACTGGCAAGGCTTGTCAACAGCTTTACATCTACATTAAATTTTTTAAACCATTTAGAATTTAGATAAAATAGGTTAAATGGAGACGTTCTTTAAAAAGAAAAACAGCGATAGATAAGTATAACAATAGTTTAGTTTTCTTCAGATTGGATGGTTCTCGTAGCCTGTAGAACTTTATAAAAAGATATAAAACATTCTCAAAGTAGAGAATATTCCAGAAAAGTACGCCCGCATGCTCTACGCACTCATTGCATCATCCGTGTGAAGTCACTTTGAATTTGACATTAGAACGTGTTGTTGATGTAGTGAATGACGTCGACATTGTGCCATTTAGTGGTAAGAAACGAAGCAAATTCCGTACTTATTATTAATCAAGAATGTCAAGAGACGAAGCCAAGGCATTCATTAATCTAACAAAAATTACTTATCCCCGTCAATGTAAGAATCAAGAACGTAAGAACCTCAAGAACTAACACGTACAGATGTACGCCCTTGTAAGGACCGCAGTAGTCGCTGCGGATCATTTATTTGTCACGGCTGTCATCTGTGGCGTTCGCGCTGAATACGTCTCGTTTTTGTCTAATACGATGACAATAGTGGACAAGATAACGAAATATCTACATGTATATATATGCGGATGTATTTGTGTGCGGCTGATTTATTGTTTTCCTTTTTGTGTTGACGAGGCGTGCTGACGGTCGGATTCTTTTTATTTATCCTAGCGCGCCCAGCTCGGCGCAAATCGACATCAGTGAGAAAACAGAAGCCGGGGTTCGGGCTGTGAGTGCTTTCTTGTCGGGACGATCGATCAAAACGTCCCCTCGCACCGATTCAGATCGTTAGATATTCGCGGCTAGACGACGCGAGGTTCGAGTGTAGTTAATTTCTGATTATTTATTAAAATAGGTGGTTCGTGGCGTACGTTTAATTGACGATGTTGAGTACATTATAGGTAATTACCTAGTACTCTTCGTACTATTTTAGTTTGTAAAAGAGAGCTTTTTTGTTGATAAGGGCAGGAAGGAAAGAAGAAGATGTACAGCGGTACCTGGATTTATTATGATATTTTGTTACCGAATTTCCGGGTTAGGAAAGTTATTTCTTTTCAATTTTAATTATATAACTTATTTTTTTTCTCTATTTAACATTTAAAATACACAATTATTGCTTTTGGTCATGGGAACGGATCGATTCTAGAAGGAATAGGACAACTGAAATTTTTTCGCAGACAATTACAAGCAGCGATTTGATTCTGAGCAAATCAATCAGTCGCATTAGGCAATTCTTCGCATTTTTTTTATAAATTTAATACTTTACAATCAAAACAACTTCTGTTGTACCACAATCATATTAACTTGGCACAAATTCCAATTTATTCCGTAATTAAAGTATGATTAGCCGTGTGTATCCGGTACGCATAACCTAATCGAAAACAGGACGGCCAACTCAATTATTCGAAGCGCGTAGATATCCAGACTCACGTCCGTATTGCACACATATCTCTTCGCCCAGATGATCATTTTTCCATTAAATTATTCCGTGTGGCTGCTGTCGGTCGCACTGATGCACGTCTATATAGTAACTTGTTACCGATATATTCCAGAGGTTTATCCGCGTTACACCGCCACCCATACCAAGACCAAAGCCAGGATCACCAACACCAGCTGTCACACGCTGCGTATCTGCCTGAGGAAGAAGAAGAAGGCGTTATCTCGAACACGGCTGGCATTTATATTTAATCGGATTAAGTCAAAGCAATCTACAATTTCCTCTTTCTCTCTCTCCACCGCTACTGCCGTTACTAAAACCGTTTAACGAAGAGAGTTTGGGGAAGGACAAGGAGAACATCGGGAAGATCTCTTCTTCACCGACAAGTGTGCTGCCGACGGCGATAATTTACGGCCTGCCTTCGCGTCAAGGATTTTAAAATGCGTGAGGAATATAACAGATGTTAGAATTCGCATTAAATTTATTTTGAAGAGGGTGGCGGTAGAGTGATAGGAGCCGGAACGTCGGCGGGTGTGAGGAGGTGCAGAAGGGGGAAAGAGAGGAGACGCCAATTGAGATGGAGAATGTAGGACAAACCGGAAATCACACTACGTTATGTAGGGTTTGTTAGTATAGGTTATGTTTTGTTATAGAAACCTTGAACGATTAAATAAAAATACTAGTTAAAAATATAGCCATAGATCTTTCAGATATGATGTGCCTGAAATTGAAATTCTCAATGTTTTCCACATTATAGTAAAAACATTGCTATGTACATTTTAGTACAAGGCTAACAAACTTATTGAACTGTTAAATTGGGGTCTATTATGATAGTATCACAAACAGACATATTTTGAAATGAACGAAACATAATGCAAATCTTCAAGGCTGATTTTTATCCAAAAACGAAATAAAAGGTCTATTTGATAAAGCAACATTGAACACTTTTCTCAGATGGATGAGTGCACTTGAAATATATATTTTTTTTAATGTAGCAACCTACTTCTATATTTCCTGTTAAATTTACATTTTAAATTTATCTTTTGAGTTGCACCTGTTAGGGTTACCAAACGCTCATTTCCCGATATCTTGATTTATAAAGGGAAAATCCCTTTAATCAAGTAATCAGTTTAATCTTGAATCTGTTCAATAAAATTCTAAAAAGTCGTACTACAAAAATTTATACTAAACGATGATGCTTTGACAAGCAATCAGTTGCATAGAAGCGTTTTCATGTTTCCAGGGCGTTGGGTGCGTGTTGCTTCATCGCATAATTTTCATATTTCCGTGTATTTTTATCTTCAACAAAACTTGTTCAAACATTCGACATCCATTAACTAATATATGAGCCCACAAAGGTCAAATAATATCCCTTCGCCATTGCATCCCATCGAAATTTTAGCTTAATCCCATGACAAATGGACCCATTTTTTTGCTCTATAAATACCAAACCTGTTCGCATGACAGGAAAAAGGGGAATGATCAATTAAAAATATTGTGTCCGCCTGTATTTGCTCATTTACAATTTATAAAACCAACAATGGATGTTGATTTTATACTGCGCTGCGTTAAATAAACCTCGTATACGTATAGGTAATATGTATTTCTCTGTTGTTGTTTTTTTCTCTTTTTTTTTTGTAAAGCGTGAACGTATATAAATAAAAAAGTAGAATATACAAAAGCTATTAATCATTTTGTAAAAAGAACGAAAAATAGGGTGGACGTGTTTGAATATATTTGCTTAGATTTAGGAAACTTGTTTCTTTTATTAAAAAAATACGCTGTTTGAGTTCCCGTTGAAAGAATAGAAAAGTTCTTCAAGGTTTATTCCTTAAAAAAAACACAATTTAATGCCTACATTTTTGAAATATGAGTCTTTGTTGATTAGATTTCACAACGTATTATAGAGTCGTTTGTTTATCGTCATTTACATTGGGTGTTATAATTAATCAATTTCAAAATATGTTAAAATGTTCTATTGAATTGTACAAAGAGTGTTCGCGTAGCAACACATCTATTAAAAAATCGACAATGTTCATTAAGTCATTTAAATGTTTTATACAGGGCGAGCCAAGATTCTTTACTCAGCCCTCGGATCTTCTTAAAAATTAAGGCAAATTTTAAGAATACCAAAATCACGATAACGAAGCCGTTTTCAAAAAAGCAAATTAATTAATTAAAAATCAAGGAACGATTCGATTACGGCGATATAGTTAAGCCGGAATTTGTAGAACAGTAGAAGTAGTCATAAAATAAACGTCTTATTATATAAGGCTTCTTTGTAAAATGTTGATTCTTGAATATGAGCGTTGTTATAAATAACAAAAATTAATGACTTTATTTTCAATTGAGCTAGTTTAACTGACAAGTCATTTCAATTTATAATCGCTTTAGTTATTTCATAAAAGGAAGGCGCCTTTGGTTTCTTTCTGGTTTCGCTTTATTAAATTTCCCATTAAAATTTGACTTTTAGTCAGAATAAGTGGAGATATATCTTATCGCTTTTAAGTCTAATTTAAAAATTTCGTCCCGAGAAATTATTACGTCGTAACTTTAGCAATAAACGATTGATAATTACGCGAACGCGAACGTGAAATATACGTCAGTTGTAATATTCAACGTATACGGTTTATATCTATCTAAGCATTATTCACTTACAGAAGTTTCATTTCCACGCACACATAGATAATCACATACAATGGTTGAATAGGATCCGAGCGTTTGTGAGGACTGTCCCTCTGGCGGCCATTTCATCACGTTAGTAGTCAGAGTTTAACGGTTTTAACGTCCCAACTATAAAAATTTAGTAATATTACCGATGGGACGGTAAAATATTACGTCGAATACGTTACCGTAATCTCATTGAATCGTAAATTTTTACAGCTCGGCGGCGACGGCAAGCGCACGATTCTAATGCATCTCGCTCGATATACATATCCACCTATAAAGCCCCATGTATGGTAGCCGGGGAATGACTTTTTTCCCTACTTCTTTCCAGAAAATTTGCCTGAACGAGATCAGTGGGAACCGTTGGAAATATTATAGTTACGCGTTATTTTATAGCATTTTCAAATAAGAGAAAGTCGTAGGTATAAACGTTTTGGATATTGCTTTTAATTTTGAAAGAGCTTTTGATGTAGGTAGCCATTACCAGAGGACAGAAAGAGACCAAAGTACATAACCTCTACGTATGCATACGCGACAAAATGGTGTCATAATGCACGAGCACTATTGAGTAAGGTGTATTAGTTGTTTACATGTGCTTTTTACCGGCTAACTTTCTACCGTATTAACGCTGAAGTCGGACCGCAGCGACTAACCAGATTAAATAGTATTAGCATCAACGAACGTCCATCTATAGTTTTCGTTGCACCCCCTTTGAACCCATATTATATCGTTTGGTCGTTTACGCTTGCCGAGACAGAGGATTGCTATTTTGCATTGCTCACATCATTACCACACATTATCTAGGCAATCAAAGAATAATTTTGATGTTCTTTGATCAAATTTTAGGAACTTGGAGTTTCAAGTTGGGAATGGTGTCTGCGCGTAATTTTGGTTTACAAGTGTTTAATGATTTATGTACTAAATGGATTAAATATAAAAGCAGCAACCTATAAAGTACCTTAATTAATTAGATTGGATTAAAACACTCGACTTTGATATACTACGTTAAGTCTAGAAAATATCTGAAATTTTTTTCTTTTTTGGATATGATAATTGGCTCCGAAAGCTAGTTGACTACGTACAAATACGTCCAGTTGTTGTATTTTATTACTCCTGAGCAGCTTCCGTTGAAAGCAATCTCGTCAATCGGCTAGTTAGATTTACTAGAAAACAGAGAGCATACCTTGATTGTAGCTGCGAAGCGAAAGTAATTAGTAGGAAACCAACTACTACAGAGGAACAGATTCAATAAAGAATTAGATTCTGTGATGACTGTTGGGAAGACAATTTTGAAAGTGTATTTGCTTTAGATGAACTTGAAATTAAGATTCCCCACAGCTTGGAGATTAATTTCACAACGTGGTTGCTAGAGAATAGAGTCGTGGTCAGCAGCCTTTCCAACCCGATTAAAATATCTGAGAACTCGTGAAAATCAGGGACGAATGTGCGGCGCCTCGCAACAGACCTGAGTTGGTGGCAGCTGTTTTAGAAGCCAGGCAAGCTGCTATTGAGAAGTAAGTCGCTAGGGTATCCCTTAGGGACTTAATAAAATATTCACGCTTAAATGGTTGACGTTTTCATAGAAAGTATTAAGACTTGTTCAATAAATGTAATTTGTTACATTTAACAAGCTATTTATGGCATAAGTCGTTTACTAAAGTAGCCATTCATTGAATACATTGATACATTGTGAACGTCGGAAGAAATATTCACATTTAACGATAATAATAATGATGGAGTCGTTAACATGCGTAATCGCTTATTATCACTTGCTCGGTGTTTTTCCCAATTAAACCATGTACGGTACTACTCAGAGTTCTCAGAACTTTGGGGAGAAACGCCTTAAAGCACTTCATCCGGCGACAGAATAAATTACAAAGCAATTATGTTTTGTTTTTGTCTGTATGTAACGTATGCCTCCTTCCCCGCTGTTGTTCCTATCAAGTCGTTTATCTCGATGTGACAAGATGCGATGAATAAAAAAGCAATTGAATAACATGTTATTAAAGACTTTCAAATTTTAGCACTTCTTTAAGTTGAGTACTAAAACAAAAATTGAAGGATAATTTAATTTGAGATAAAATTTTTATTTGGGATTACTACTCTTATTTGGCGGTACTGGTTGATTTGTTATTAACATTTTCAAGTCTTCCATGGTCTTCTTCTAATTGTACCTGGTGTCATTTAAATATGCGTACTCAAATAAATACTTGATGTATTTTGTGCAATTTTTCTTATATCAAAGCTGTGTATTACAAAAGACGTTCTTTCAAAGGACTTTAATAAAAAATTTTGAACGTTTTGAGCAACTTCCTAATACTATTTGGCGTCTTAAGATGTTCACTCCCTCAGCATTCGCCATACGAAACACGAAGAAGAACATTACTTTGAGAATTGTGAACCCGGGATACGAATCTTCTACTCCAGCGCGTTAGGGAGTGCGCAACCAACCTCTTTATTGTACTTGTTCGTTTCCAATCAATAATAGCTAATATGAAACAATGTCTACTTTAAAATAAAATTTTATATAATCTAATCATCCTGGTGAAGTATAGTCGCTGAGTGTCGCCTAGCGAACTCGTCAATTAATTAATTGGGAAATTATTATTGAATATGGGAATGAAGCTACTTTAGTTTATAAAACGGACTCAAAATGTGTTCGAGCAGCGCCAACTAATTGCAAGTGTATTCGTATTGAAGAGAAGGCTGTGCAGAAGAACAAGAGAAGCGAAACGTTTCACCCGAAATCAGGGACTAAGTGCTGAAACGTAAAGCGCGGATCACACGCACAAGATCGCGTAGGGTTTAAAGCCTTTGTAATATGCTCCCTGCCGCTACTTCTCCCCTTGTTACTCTCCAATTCCTTCGTCTCCCTGACGTTTCGCTAAGCCTACGACGCAGCAGCAGTTCATGCCTTAGCCGCCGTTGCCGCGAGTGGGAGTTTGTGTTTCTACTCCTGGGGGATATTAAAATATAAATAATGTACACCAGTTACCACCGCAAGGTCGACGCCATTTTCGGGCCGCGTTCGCGGAAATCTCAATTAGCTCCCCGTACGTATGCATGTAATGTACAGATGTAGTTGTACAAGTTTTATTACTTTTGGTTTATTTAGACGTGAATGTTGTAGTAGTGTAATTGCTGGCGAATGTAACATGTACGTAGCGAAATTCAGCATTAAGGAATTATTTGGTACGAAATTACGATCTGCCATGAACTTATGTTAGCGTCAAACTTGAATTTACTGCCAAAGAATTTACCGGCTGGTTTTGTATTGTACGCTTAGTGGTGAAGGAAAAAAGAAAGCGATTGAAATCATTTTATTGTTTTCCTTTTTTTATTTTACTTGACCTTACCTTATCAGATGAAGCTAAATGAAGCGATTCCACGCAGTGCTGTGCGATCGGACTTTGAATCATGTATGCGACTGTGGTTAAATCTAATTTCATCTTTGGAACAATTGATTTGTATAAGCTTGCGGTTCAAGTGTTCTTACATTTGAGGAACATTGAAATGTTCCGGCCAATAACGCCAGTTCCATACACTTAAAATAATCCGAAAACCGTGAATTTGCAATACCAAAAGGACAAAGCGACTACCCATTCAATAAATCACACTAAATTTATCGTTAACCACTATATAGTTGCCGTTTGGCGGCGAGGCAAAAGGATGTGAAGTTATGTGTGCCTGAAACATACAGATATACGTTCGCACACATCCCTACCCTACGTACATATATTGCTTGCCTATTGTTATTACATTGCGTGTGCTTTTCCGTAGATACGTTGACGTTTGTTTGTATGTGTAAGTAATAAATTTAGTTGTTTAGAGGACGCACACATTCGCGCCGAAACCGAAATTTCACTATTTAAACGGAATTTATTACACCTTCGAGAGCATAAATTTCAATTGCAGAAAAAGAGAGAATATTTCTGCTAAATATGTGTACGCCGTCCCTCGGGAGATTCCCGGCATTCGTACACCTACCTGGCTGGCTCGATGCTCCCGGGCAGGCTGCGTACCGTTCAAATGTAAGGTCGTAATTGGACACATAAAACATGATCTTATAAGTGAAGACTTCCGGGCATTACGTTGCTGTCTAAAAATAAAAAGAAAACGTGCATACAACTTCCGCCGAAAACACCTCACAATCCACTCTTCTTGCTTACATTGAGTATGTGAAATGATTCGTCTATAATAAAAATCGAGAAGATTTGAACCTCACAGAGTCCACCACGTTCTTTTAAGTTATATCTGCAATTTATAGTTATCAACTCGATGTGCTTGTCTACTTTTTTTTATAGCGAATACAACTAAAACTTAACCTAGTTTCGATACTCCTTGCTTCGTAAACAGCATCTGTTCCTAACAGCGAAAATAATTTTGTTTCCGGGATAAATAAACAACATCCATTCTAATCTGGTTAAATACCCAATATACAAGCGTTACGTAGAACGTACAACCCGATAATTAGTCGCCGGATTATCTGCTTACGTTTTGCATTGATTTATGAAGACTGGAGGGGCGAGCGAAATGGAAAATCGACCGGTTACATTACGTCAAATTAGCTACAATAGTTTAAAGCGGACCGTATATCGTGCTAGAAAATTCCATAATGCAGTGGGATGGGTATTATTGTGAAATTTGTCCGCTATAAAAGTGTGTAGGTATAAAAACCAGGGGTCGTGATGTTATGAAAGGACCGCACTAGTCTCTAGCCATGCATCCGTTAGCTTGTTTTTATATCTCATGCCATGAAATAGTTTTATTTTATGGACGAAATGTGAATGTTTTCTTTTAACCATAATATCTTTGGTCCTGTTAGTTGGATTTTCTTTCCCTTGGTCTCATTTCATCCAGAAATGTTTGCCATATATATCTTCTGTACAATTTTTTTGTGAAATAATATGACTTGTCATTCGAACGCTTCCGTAAAGATATTGGCGGAAACAAGGTACAGAGAATATAAGACTTGCTCCTAATATTTATTATGAAACTGGAAATAGGTAGGTTCAATTAAGGCGGCCAGACCGTCCAGCTGATCAATGGATTCGAGGAAGTTAATCGTTTGACGAAATTTTTGCAATTCTGAATAAAATAGTCGCCGTGTGCAGCGTAAAGTTTAGAAGGTACTTCGATAACTTCTTAGTTGTTAACAATAAGATGCAAGGAGTTATTTGGCTTGTAAATTTTAAGAAGACCGTACAGTTTACAATTGCACAGCCCGATTATTTCTTGAGCTGGATGATTACAACAGCCGAAAGTGGAACTTAACGCTTGTAAATTTTATTAAAAAATAATTTGTAATCGTATATCTTCCTTTTATTAAGTGGTAAACACTGATGAAGATATGTGTGAAAAGAACAAACTCAACGTGGCTGCCACCTAAAAGAAATGTCAGTGTACAAACGCGTCATTTTTAATGGAAACATCCTTTACATATGCACGTTCACTCTATTGGAATCCGATCCCATTGTTTTCATTCCGCGAAACGGGTAAACTGCCGAAATATTAAGCCCAAAATCAAACATTTGTCTTTGTCATTGCACCCGGGATGGCAACAGGGACGAGGCGAACTCATCTAATGTATTAAACGGACAGTATTGCGTAAAACCCGCAATCAATAACGACGGGGTGATGATGTTGTTGTAGATAATAATACGCACACACGCACGTGCATTTCGAGTTCTAAAATTGGGGGCGTCGTTAGTTAAAGTACCCCGCCGCGTTCCTCAAAATAAAATTAGTAACTTCGGGCTGTACGCACGACTTAGATAATTCGATATAGTTAGCTGAGTTGTCTATTTTTCATAATTGATGACTACAAAGATGTTTATTCTTAGATTCTAAGATCAGGGGTGGTACAAGATTTGGTGTTGATATTCGATCATTTTTTCCTATTTTTACAGAAACATTGACATCTATTGGCATCAGCCATTGTTAAATGACAATTGAAGGCCTAATAAGGCTAAAACTTTCAAAAGTACCTTTCAACGCATGGGCAATCGTATTACCAAAACATTTTTTGCGACGTCACCTTTACATTGGGGCTGAAATTTCTGAGGCTACCCGTGCACTTTACTCCACTTTATCACTCAACCGACCCGTTCATTCATCTTCAGTCCTTTATCAATCTGAAATAATGCCGTTGTACGCTACGCATTTATTTTGTAAGCTATTTTCGTCTTCTACTCACTGCGACGCTATTCGCATTTAACGTTTAAAATTTGCGTTTCATTTTTTCTCATTAGCCGATGAAGGAACCTCTTGGGTCCTCTTGGACATTAATCATTATAATACAATAATGAATAGCTTCCGTGGCCGCGCTAAGGGGAACCAAGAGGACAAAGAGACCAATAAGATTTCAGTAGTCGTACCGAGCCTTTATATGTAGGTCTGCGGTATCGTCGATCTTGATGATGTTTTTTGTCGTCATCGACGATGTTGGAGTGTTGATTTGCATGTATAATGAATTAATTTCTTATATTGTTAATTAAACATCGTGATAGTTTTCCTTTACGTATCAATAAATAATTTTATTATCGTGCTTTATTCATTCAAACACAATATCCTTTCTTTATTCTTAACGAACACCACATGTTACGTTCATTGGCTGATATTGCAGGTTATTCCATTCCGTCAATTATAATCACACACAACCCACACATCGATTTATCGCTTTGATTCGAAATCTGACATTTCTTTGTTAAAAGGATAGAAGGAGGAAGAAGATAAATGACATCGCTGCAATGGTGGCAACAACAGGCGAATAATAATATATTTTTCACAAACACAGCGTCAGACCTGAGCGCTAACTGTACGATAAACCTGACGTAAGCGACGTTTATGGCTGTAAATGAGAAAAACGCGAAACGTCAGCTTGAGTGCGGCGTTGCATGCGGAGATGCATGTAGTGCTGCAATAAATAACGCCATCCCACGATAAACAGCAGAAGAAAAAGGCAATGTTTGTATATTACGTATGCAACGTAATCTAATAGAATTCTGTTTGGAAGTTTTAAACGTAAATTTTACGGAAAAACGGGTTAATATTTTTGTTGATGGGTGAGCATTGTATCAGAATTTCTTCGTTAAATAGTGCAGGTGAATTTTGGCTTTGGCATTTGCTTATGTTTAGAAAATAAGATCACATGATGTTCACACAAACAATTAGGTGATATAGTAATCTCAATAACGCAGCATCTTGATTGATAAATCGTGTTCCACAATGTATGGTTTTCCAGTTATACAGTTCCAGCATAAAGGAAACAATTCATTCTGTATAAGCCAATGTGTACATTTGATTTTCCATTCCCCTTGCATTCTTCCTGCTCAATCGGCTATTACTACTGCAACATTTATGAAATAATATGCGTTTGTATACCGCTTTTCGGTAGGTAAGTACATACGTCCATTATATTCCGAGGCACCCCGTCGAAGAACTCTCCTCTGCAGTCATTCGTTTCCTGTTGTTTTGCGGTCAGATTACTTTGGGAATATGGGATCGACGCTGCGGTCCCGACTAATAAAAGAATGGCCGCGGCAACGCTACTCCACGGCGAACGTTCTCTTTCGAATTGGAGTAATTTCGAACGAAAACAGGTGCGCATTTATTGTTGAGGCTGTGCTGGCGAAGGTCTTCGAAAACGAATTTGGCGCGTTTATTCTACGTCCGTCGAGTGAAATTAAAAAGGTGCGAAAGGCTGTGCTTTAATTGGGTCGCTGCGAACTCAATATTTGCGTGGAAAGTTATATCGAGGGAAGAAATACGCATACGGTTACAGGTCTTCACATTTACTCGATCAGAATCTAGAGTTTTTTATTTGCTTGTTTCTGTTTTTTGTCCAAACATGTACTGGGCACAAGTCAATACAGTGTGGGGAAAATAGTTGGCATAAAACAGCTAAACAAAATCTAAAATTCCCAATATTTAGACAATGGTCAGCTTTGACGTTATTAACCTAAATTTGTTTCTTCGTCGTTGACAATACCTTTAGAGCAACAAGTCCTATTATTTCACAACTTTAAGTCAAAGTTCTGGTAGAGGTTCGTTGATGATATCTTTTCTGTCGAGACGAAACGTCGGCAGAACCTACGACAGCAACGCAGTTCTAATGTAGAAACCAATAGTACA
Source organism: Oryctes rhinoceros (assembly GCA_020654165.1). Lineage (NCBI taxonomy): Eukaryota > Metazoa > Arthropoda > Insecta > Coleoptera > Scarabaeidae > Oryctes > Oryctes rhinoceros. Next base: position 387,092 of record JAIOKQ010000231.1, read on the forward strand.
ATTTTATATTCAGTAATTCAGAAAAACAGTTCCAATATACCTGAAGGACGAAGCCTGGGATTTTTTTTGTCGTACTATGTTATTGATGTCCAAATTAGCTAACCAATCTTGTATCGAAGATGAATGGGAGTCACAGTTAAAAAGAGAAAAATATCAAATATAAAAAAAAAATCAAATCGATGCCGATATAACTTAAACAACTAAGAAACCTGCTCCGTTAACACGTAAATGTACCAGTAAAAGTAAAAAGTACCGTAAATATCTCATGGCTAGATCACTGATAACACTGCTATAACAGCTAATACAGAAGTGGCGAAGTGATCATTTCGGCATACCCATTAATTAATACCTTATCTATAATGGCCTTATTGATTTTCACGATACACTGGACGCCTTTATTATCTTAGTAACGCGAAAGGTCAGCTAGATTAAATTGCTTTGCCTACTTACTCTCCTTAGATAATATTGGTTTAGGACCGACACCCGAATTCGAGATAGATTCCAAATTTAATAAAGCGTATATTGGTCGTTTATGCAATAAGGCATGTGCTAATATTTACGAAATATTGTATCTATTTCTTACGGCACAGCATATTACCGAATTATTACGCGCAAGTGACGCTCATTTATCTTCTTAGCCTTCAAGAGGTACCAAATTAGGAAGAACTTGGAGAACATTTGAAGATTCTGGAGTTTAAAGGTATCCCATCCAAAGTACACCAAAAATTAATAAGAGTGAGGTTTAGCGCAATCGGTGGAGTGCGATAGTAGTAACTCCGTAAACACTCAGACTCTCTTCTACCCTTTTCAATTCAAACAAAATTAATATTTTCCGTAGATTGACGTAATAACTTTACAGCATAATAAATTGTGATTGAATGTCGAGAGACGATGAATAAAGGATGTACAATGATGGTATTTGTTTTTGAAAACCTCACATTAATTTTTATCTTTCACGCAGTACGTCGTAAAAACTCAAATCCTTAAGATTCGAGCTAGCGCAATTACCGCCTCGGTATTTACGGCCTAGCGCCGGTCGTCGTCATCCAGAGAGGTAATGTATGCCCGTCTACGCTTTTCCGCCAAGTTGGAAGTGCAGATGGTGCAAGTGGAAACTAGATGGCGCGCCACCGCCGTGCAGATGCATCTTAATATATGCGTATTAGGCGAAATTATGCAACAGCTTACGCGGCAAATCTCCCAAAGGTTTAAGGAGAGAGGAGAGGCTTAGGAACGACGACGGGGGATAATATATTGCTTTTTGCGAAGTTGGCGATCCGTATTTCTATGTATGCTTCTCGAGAATTCGCTCGTATAAACGAAACTCTGCATATTACTTATGTAGTTAACGTAAATATATGAACGTGCTTATATATACAAAACTCCGACTGGTTTCGGTTGGAAAAAACTTGACCTTAATACAACGTTAACGAGGATATATATTTGTTAGTAAAAAAGCGCGAGATGCTAGCAGTTAATTTCATGAAATATTCGCTAACTTATATTAGAATAAACTAACCCGTTTACTGGAAAATCACAAACGTAAACTTTCTCATGAAGAGCCCGGGAGAGAAAGAGAGAGAGAATAAAAATACAAAAATTAAATAAACCCCCAAAGCAAATATGAAAACAATTTTTTTAAGGAGCAAAAGTACAAAAAAAGAACACATATTGACACATTTAAAAGCTAATGAACATGTGCACATGTTACGTGGCGAATTTGGGCGTAGCAATGAATGACGACTTTACTGCGGGACGCGTCAAGAATGGTTCACGCCGTTTATAGTGATGCAAAAAAAATTAGAAAAAATATGTTTGTCACAATTACATATGTTGGAATTAACCGGTAATTTAAGCGGTTAATTTTGAACTTATCTGTTCGTGCACAAAGTAAAAAAATATGTATTCTTTTTACTTAAACAACGGTTGTTAGGTATATAACAGGTAGTGCACAAGTAATATCATAATTTGAATTAGCTGCCATTTTTGCAGTTGGCGCCAAATGTCACTGTGCTTTGATATTTATGATGTAGATGTATAGAAAATTAGTTGTCTGCAAACCATGGAGCGATACACACCTTAAGAACGTGGAATTATTCTTATTTCTTATTGGACAAATTTTAAGTCTGTTGTTTTAACGCCGCATGAATTTCGCCGTCGTTTTCCTGGTCGTCGTGTTCCATGTGCTCGAACGATTAAACATTTGTCCGAGCGCCTCGTGCAAACCGGGTTCTCTAGAGATATCGCAAGAATGGCCGGCCTCATAGAGCTCGTTCCGTATCCGTAAACAGTGAGCGTTACAGACAGATGCTAAATGAATATTTTTGCCGCAAATTGCTGCACTGCGTCTCGGTCATTGTTGATTTCAACAGAACAGAGCAGCTGCCCACACAGCTCGATCAACTATGAAGATATTGAGACACCAATTTCCAGAGATTTGAACTGACCGTCCAGATAGCCAGTTTTAACAGCACCAGACTTTTTCCTGTCGGGCTTCTTAAAGTCTCGCGTTCATCACAACAAACCACGAACTTTGCAAGCCTTGGAAGCTAACATTCAAGCAGAAATCGCTAATCTGGAGCCAGATGTTTTGCGAGCAACAATTCAAAATGCCGTAAAGCGAACGCAATTATGCATCAACTCGGGAGGCGGCCATTTGAGCGATATAATTTTTTCCAATTAATGTCATCAATTTTACACCTTCAGATAATTTTTTTATGAAAACAGGACTCTTTTTTTTCATTTATAACAAAATGGCAGCCCATTCAAATTGTGACATTACTTTTGTGCCACCCAGTATAATATATATTCCATATTCACAGAACATGTATTTTTTTCTGAGCATATCGAACTCTCTTTACGGATTATATCCGAATGTCAATTTTTTGGTTTCAACGAAGGTATTCTGCACCTCCAGTCTTTAAACTTTCCGCAATCTAATCTAACCAAGGAGATATTCCCTGCATCTAACTTCCACGTAAGCACACCTCATGGTATAACGAAAGATCATGTCGTTGGTTGGTCGATTACGTTGCCTTCCGTAGAGGAAGAGTGGGGTAGCAATACCGATAGCGATGCTATCCTGATGTTTACGGATGCTCGCATTGATTAAATGCAACTTGCAAGAGCGAAGTTCTGCGGAATTAATATGTTTCGGACGGCAAACTTGCTCGTCTTGGGTATTGTGTCCGTCGCGGGAATATCTTTTGTTAATTTATAGCGGACGGGCTGTGCAGCAGCTACACAGAAGCTAGTCGGATATTTACTGGTTGCGGTGGTATAACTTATCTGCGAAGATTGCCGCTGACCTCTCTATGCAAATATATCTCGCAATTTTCCTAGAATGTTTGTCAGACCGTTTGTGTGTCAGTTAGTTCGATCCCTATCTTCCGCAGCTTTTCCAACAACTTGTGGATGCTTTGAGCTTAGACGCGGAAAATGCAAATTCTTTCGCGTATATTTAGCGGTCCTTTTCCGCAGAATGCTTTGAAAGGATCTGTAAATAAAGAGTTCCCAACAAAGAAAAAAAGATATTAAAATAACAAGAAATATATCAAATATTGTATACTTGCCAAAGTTTGTAAGAGTAAAGGTCGGTGTAACTATGTATATGCATAAATGGTAGTAGATAAAGAGGAACGAAGTAATATTACACATTATTCGATTGTGTGTGATGATTTCGATCACACTCTGTATTCCGACCTTGTACGCGTGAATATACACTTACGTTACAGCTATGAGGCGGGGAACCGATACTTTCACTTGATGGAGTAGGGACAGCGGAAGTTGAAACCTCCACCTTAAACTATTTGAAAAGCTTGTTTTGTGTACATCGTATTACTTCGCCCGAACTTTCGACGCACAACTTTCCGCTACTACCGGTCATACGCCTAAGATCTACACGTGTGTGTACGGGAGTTAACCTAACAAGACCGTACACGTAGGTTGTAAACTACAAATTTCTATTTCGTCGTTTACGGTAGTTGGACTTCTGTAAGGGCTGCTACTTTCGCCTATTGCATAAGCTACTTAGTTTGCTCTATAAGCGGCTTCGTGCTCTAGTCTCTAATTACTCGAAATGTTTGATGTTTATTACGTCTTATACAGTGTCTTCACATTTTAATTTTTTGCGCAGGTCTTTTTGAAATGATAGCCTATAGCATAGCACCGATTCATTTGTCGGGGATAATTCATTCAAAACTTAGATCTACGTATTTCAACAAAAAAACTACAGAGCTAGGTAACTTTAGAAGAGATTCTAGTATTGTATTAGTTCTATGTTAGGGATAGTAAAATGTATGACTATGATGAAATGATGCTCGCGCGAGAGGACCTCGGGGATGTACGGTTACTGTTCATCCCTGAGTCAGGCATTGTTTTGTCGGATAACTGGTATCAATAAGTTTTTAGCGATGGGACACGTTCTTAAATCTTTGTAACCCCGAACTTTGCAGAAGATATTCTCTCAAGTAGAAGGTATTCTCTCTCAGAAGGTATTCCTACCCAAAATATATTGCGAACGATGAGGATAGCAATACCTCTTATTCCGTATCGAGAAATGGCGATTGTATGAAGAATAGGATGGATACATGTTAAGAATTTTACGAACCTAAAACCTAAACGACTAAAATTACATATCGAATTATAATAATAGACATTACGCCTTTATCTTCTAATGTTGCTAAACGCGCAAACTATTTCGATTGAATGCCCCAGTTAGATCAGGCAGATTCTATTCCATACAACGCAGCAGATTACTTAACCGATAAATTTTATAAGTTACTCAACCAGATTGGGCGATAGGATGAGGCGGTAGACGGTGCCACCTCCATCGCCCCATTATACTAATGCGCGGCAGATTTAACGCCTGAAATCCGAGGCAGTAAATCAGTCCAAAGTGACTATTTATTAATGCAAACATGGCCCCATTGTAGCGCGTCGTAGTAGTGTTGCGGTAGTATTTAGCGGTACACACGCGACTATATTCTAATTATATTAAATTATGCCGGTATGACCAGTCCATCAGCTCCCGGCAGTTACGTTTCGAATTGTTCGGCAGCTTGCATATGCAAAATTAATTCTACTAACATTAGCATATTATTACCCTAAATAAATTAACTGCACGTTAGTGCGTGACGTGTCTCGGCGACGCGACGCGACCTGTGGTGACGCGACGAGCGAAACGGCGAACGGCGACAGTTTATGTTTGTACAAGCGCGAACGCATTGCAAACATACATATTGAATGTGCATACATAAATACATATGTTTGTTGTTTGATTCGATTCCGACTATAAAACGGAACGAATTCAAAGATTGACGGTAGGAATTACGTGAAAATGTACTGTAAAATTTGGGGTTAGATAAAAATACCAGTGCCGTTGCTTTCTAGATGCACATATCACTCCCTATAAACACATACAAGAATAGAACTGATGATTTTGTAGTTTTTGTCGTAATTAAAACGGCATATCACCGACTGCGTCGCACGGTGCATACCCCCAACGACTAAATCGTTTAATTAAATAAAATATAGAGTTAGAAACGCGGAAAACGCGTTCTACGCGCTTTCCGCAAAAAACTGTTCGCATTCAACCATAATTAACGCGCAATGTTTAATTACCGTGTTCGAAGTAGGCTACTGATTTACGACCGGCGTTAATTAAAATGCCCAGCATCATCTTCTACTCGGATTGCAAGCTCTATTGAAACCATAATGGTGATAGGGTGCTTTGGACGAGATATTACGGGTTTCGATTGTCTCTTTAGAACGTAAGTCCTAGCAATAGGAGTAAAAAAGATGGATAAATAAGTATGTACAGGTAAATTGTAATCAAGAATATTTGCGGTTATTTTTCTTTTCCCCAATAGTCAGTCCCCCAATTTTCAGTCCCCCAATAATTATTATATATTGCTATATAATGAAACTTGTGTGATGGGGAGGTTACCGATACTTATGTGTTGTTTACCATTCTACGCCACAGTCCTTGCTATTATTGACCTTTTGATGAATACCATTGTTTGGTATCAGTTAGTATTGAAAAATCTCGGAATCTTTGGAACATTGAATAGGAAAAGTATGTTATGAAAGGAACCTGAAAATTCATTTTCAAGAACTTAAGGGGGGCAAATAATAGCAAACACTACACCCTGACAAAGAATATGAACCCCTGGAGGTAATAAACATCAAATAATTGAATTGCTTTATTTGGAACACGGGAACGTTTGAAAATCCAATGGATATCTAGATTTCCAGGAGCGACAACTTATACATGCCCTGGTATCCCACCACCGTAACATCTGAAATGTTAATTTTCCAATTTTCTTTCCTCCGCTCCGACAATACACGTCTTCGACGTATAATCTAATAATCCAATCTCAAAGTTAAAACCGGAGCCGAGGGAATGGGAAACCTGCATATTTTTCCATTACCATTATTACTATCGTCATCCCCGATGCTCTGCAACTATTCTAGCACCACTTCTGTCGAGATCCTCGCCCTACTGCCTTACACTTTCGCGTAATGATTGGGGAGGATGTAAGAGGTGGGATTTGCCAACCTTTCGTGACCGTGGACTTAGGAAATGTTTAGTTAATCGCGGCGTTCGCCCAAACCCTTTGCTTTTCGCACATCCGGTTGGGTCCCACCTACTTCGTTCCTTTATCTCGACTGGAAGATCTCGAACGACGCCCTTAAAGACCGACTCCCAACGTTCGTTTCACACCTCACTTATTCTTAATTATAATGTTCCTGTAAATTCGGCGCAGAGCTAGAAGGATAATGGGTGTCGGTGTGTGCAGTTACTATTAGGTACGTATGTATATGTATGTAAGGTATTCGAGTAGTGCTTCCGAGAATCTCTAGTTCCTGAAGATAAAGGATGCTAATGTTATTGAAATTTCAAGGAATTATCTAAGATGGTTAGAGTTATAAATAAGATTGAATATATGCTCGTGGCAGAAACGATGTTTCAGACACGTCACATATTAAGAGGTCAAGACAAAACTGACGATAGTTCAATGCCTGTTCTTCCAGTTAAAGTTTAGTGGGGGGACATAATTAGGTCAGTCCCCCAGAAATAATTTGGTTTGAAAATTAAATACAAAAAAAATAATAAAAACAAAACGTCTATTTGTAAGATTTGCAGGCAATGCAAGGGCCTGGCAGTGTAACGCTCGTTCTGTTAGAAGTAGGTACGGATTCTTTCCCGGAATTGAATCTTTGTTTAATGCTCGAGTAAGATGGTTTTCCGTCTAGCCTTACCTCGTGATTTCTAATATAAGCGCTTGACCCGAGATGTGATTGTTTGATTTCATGCAATTTTATACGTAAATGAATTTAAATATGTTTTTGTACTAAGTTCGCACATTTAGAATGTATATGAGATAACAAATACGAAAGAAAACAATGGATTTATGACTTTACAAAATACAATAAATGAAACTAATGAATTTATTGACACATGCAAAACTAAGTGGCTTAATAGTAATCCGCCCTGTAATTAATAATTTTTTCCCTAACATTAAAATAAGAAGTATATTTACGAAATTCTACATGTATGGCCAATGGTATACAGAAAAATAAAAGCACTTGGTCTAATCTAAACTTTGAATAAAATTTGACAACTATCACTGATGGGCTACTACGTCCACCACGACATGCATATTTTTTCGTAATTCGTTCAGCATCTCCAAAAGAAAAAAAAAAACATCTCGCGATTACTATCGTGAAAACATAACTTTACAAATATGTACGAAAGGAAAAACATTTGTTTTTTTTCCCTTCTCTAAGACCACTTCTCCGTAACAACGACGACGTCTCGGTTACATCTACAAGCGGCGTATTTCTTTTGTTCCGTGACGTTTGATTTAGTGCTTTAATTATATCGCCCGGTTTTGTCAAGTCGACCTTTCCTTCGTTGCGTAGAGGTCGGGCCGGTCGATAGCCGCGACCTCTGCCGCGACGATGACGAGTAGCGGAAAAACAAACCGAAATAATAAGATCTGGAAATGGTTTATTTTAATATCGTCTTGATTTATTACGTGCATTATTAAAAACGGATGACACGCGCGCCACCATGCGAAAACAAGTAGGAGTAGCTTGAAGCGAAACTGATAGCACCTCCGGAATACGAATAATAAAAAAAAGTAAAACGTTGTAGCGCTAAATAAACGCGTATACATGGGCGTACCTATGCGTGCGTTGATGAAATTTTTGCGCGAGGTAATTTATTGCCGTTATTGGACGTTTTTGCAAATGAAATAATCTAGCTGAAAGCCTGCGAAATAATGATTAGCGCAAAAAAGGACCTTTCAACGCAGAATTTTTTATGAGGCTTGATAATAGCCGGGGCATATCTCAATTAATTTGGCAAGAATATTGTTTCTATAAAACAATGAATGATTCTGATCTTAAGTTTTGTGCTCAGGATGGATTTACGCACAAAGATAGTTAGTCCACGTTAATTGGGAAATCCGCACTTTCTTTTTTCTACCCAGTCGAAAATTGATGACTTTCGTCCTCTTTTTCTTTTCAAACTAAATACACAATAGCCACATCTTAGTACTAGCCCATCAATCTAACCGAGCTAACTCGGTTAAATTGATCCAATTAGATACGACCGAGCACATCAATCGACATAAAGGATGTGATTGCGATCATAACTTTCAAATAAGTAAATAAAGGGCTCATGCACATAGTTGTAATGAGATTACTGCGACTTTAAATTGACAGCAATATAATATTATTTCACATAAACATTTCATATGTTTCCTTTGAATAGGTTCCGCAAGATTGCCACCATCTCTAATAGGCCATACTGTGTGTGCCTATTCCGAATATCATTATTTCCCTTTAAAGTCCTCCAGTTTAGTTTCAAGGAATAAAAGTACACTTACGTTTTGTATCTGAATATACAATCAATAGAATAAAATGAACGGTATTGGTAAAGGCATCGCTTATAAAAGGAAAAATCTCATAGTCAATCCAGATCTTCTGTTTTTAACAAGAAGATGCTCTCGCTCCTTTCTATGCTTCAAATTGCGGATGATTTATGCTTAATTATATGAGAAAGTCGAGTAAAACGTATATTCAGAAGTAATTAAGAGCGTCCTCTCATTAATTTATGTAAATATAAATCTCGCAAGAGCCGAAAGGGGCGCAGGCAGGTGAATAGTGGAGGGCGAAACCGGGTGGATAAAAAGCGAAGAAGGGACACGTCCCCACACCGATCGAGATATAGAGTTAGGCGAGGTGGTAAATACGACTGTCTATGAACGGGAAATGGGCGGCATAAAAGAGCGGTATAAAAGAGAAGGGGAGGCCACCGTTTAGGTAGAAATCCGAAGCTCTATGGAGGCAATAATTTATAATTAAGATCAAGTGAGGTGTAAAGCGAACACCGGGTTTGATCCCCGAGGATTTCATTCCGGTTCCTTACATAAAAGAGGTAAGAAGCGGAAGGGGTGGTGGGGAGACGCTTAAATCGGCCATAAATTTAAATATTTTTCCGTAAGTCGTCGGCTCACAACGATTTAGCGGTTGCCTCTCCCTTTACCGAGGCGCATAACGATATCGACGACACTCATTCAATATTAAAAGTTAATAGCCGTATTTACGACGTAATTAATGTAGTGAACGTCGGCGAAAAACGTTTATTTTCTATTATGACCAAGTCTGTCAAAGGAGATTACCTCGTAATATGTATAATTAATGTCGGAGAACGGAGAACGGAGAACGAGTATCGAAACCGAGGAGCGGCCTTTTGTGGCGTCGCTTTTCTATGCAAGCGTTTTAGCAAGTAAACTACACTTGCCTCTAAATGATCTGCTTGTACAAATACCGTCAATAAAGTACCATGCCGAGCAGCAGTTATTAACGCATACCTTAATAACAAAAACGTCTCTAGTGATAATTTTGTGTTGACTTAGTTTCATGAAATTTGTTTTTTCTTTACGTAGTGACGCGCTGTTTCAGTTCCTAAAGTTAACTGATGTGAGTCGCAGTTGCTCTGATTGGTGCCTTTGATAGACTTAGATGTATCTTAGCAATTTCCCCATGTGGTAGAAATTATTCTTGATGCAAACTTTGTTAAACAAAGCATTTTCGAGTTATGTATGTATTCGTTATCGAGTATGAGCATGATTTTGAACAATTGGCGATACGACGTTCGACTTGATACGCCTGTTAGGTTTCTAATAGTGAGCCTTTGTATGATAAATGAAGAACAGCCCGCCCCAGAATACAATTCCATAACTCAATCTGGATTGAAAATGTATGTAATAATAGGATAACGCAATCTCTTTGCCAGGAATATCGTTTAATCCATATATTGCGTAGTACGCCGATGAAATGATGGGACCCAATTCCTCTAAGTGAGCTTTCCAATTGAGATTGTTTTTTATACATAGTTCTTCAAATTTTACATTCTGAACTTGTTTTAGAGATTTAATTTTAATTCTTTAACTCTAAGTTAAGAGATAAGATATAAGATATTATTGAGTACTGAAAAAAAATAGCTGTTTCAGCATTTAAAACTTGACTTTAAACCAGGACTCACATTTATGCAACATGCTTTGTGTTACGATCAATTGAGTTAAATCCTCCCTAAAATTCATAAATACGTCAATACATATTTTTTGGTTAGTCAAAAAAAAATAAAAAGTACAAAATTGTTTGATGATATTGACTGTCGCATCTCTAGAAATAAAAAGTTACCCATAGGGCAATATTCAAACAGTTTGAAAACGAAAACATTGCACCGGCAAGTGAAACAGTATCTGTTCGTTAAATCGACAGAACTGCAATCACTACTGACTAGATGTGGCGCTTTAAAAAACAAATTCAATGATGTTTATGACTTGGAAAGTGTTGATGTATTTGTATCTAGTAAGTATTGTTTGGGTAACTGTTACAAACATTTCAAAATTCATTGTAATTTTGTGCTAAGCGCCTTACGGCTTCACCGAAACCTAAAGAAAAAACCTATACTTTCCTTGATTTCACTCGCTTTTCCTAATTCCAAATTTTGAAGATACACGTGCGCCGCATGTATTTAAATTTATGTACATAAATTATAAACACCTGATGAACAAGATCCCTACAATGCTTCGTTGTAGCAAGGGGGGGCGATTGATTGAAATGAACCTCTAGCGAAGGCGTCACCTTATACCGTACAACAATTTGAACGCTTACAGTGCCGCTCTTACTGTGTTTGTTTGCTCCTAAAGGTGTTTGCGTGAATGCATCGAAGAAGATATCATTTTCAGCGGTATGAACGTTAGTAATCTTATGCCGGGCCGCACTTATGAAAATAACCAAAAACTCTTACCTAATTCTATTACTAAGTCACTTTTAAGATCAGAGTTCATTAATTATTCTATTCTTTTCTAACATTGTTTTATAAACTACATCGTTAGTTCAGCTTTGGTGCGCCCATGCACTAGGAGATGAGGTACCCGTATCAGTTAGTATTCTGTATCGTCTAATCGACTTTCGTCGTGAAACCGTTCAGTAACATGATTTTTCAGTGCCGTAGATGCGTATTCTTGCGTATTCCAATTCTGCTAGTATTCTTAAGATCCCTTTCAAATACTTTTTTAACATGTTTTCTAAGTTAATTTAGACGCCGACATTCTTAGAGTTTCCAAAACAACTCCTAGGTTGTAAACTTAACATGCGACAAATTAGTGTTTCGCACTTCTGCATCTAAATAAAGGATGTTGGGAATGATGCCCCGTTTAGGAGATCTAAATTCAAGACAACGCCTGCACGAGACATCTTGATGTCACGAAATGCTTGCGACGTGCATTATAATTAATTTCAACGTCATATTTAGGTATATAGCAATTATATGTACATATGTATATTTTGATGGTGCTTTAGTATTATGTCGTCTTAAAGTATCTGTTCTGGTTCCTTATTGTGACATCTATGTGAAACCTTTGCTCCTTCTCTTTCGCAATTTTCGCTTACTTTTACCTTTGGATAACTTACAATAACGAACTTTGCCTAGTAGGTCAGCTGTTAATTTGGGCCTATATTCAATTACAAATTGGTTGATCTCGGCAATTTTTCCATCAATCTTCTTTTCATTATTTAGTAGCTGTTTTACCGAGGACGCTATGCCTGCAGAGGCTTTCGGATTTTGGGTCGCAATTAAGTTCGCACTGATAAGTTCGTCTGCACTGATGTTCTCGCGATGGTCTTGGATGTCCTGGTACTCTAGAGTTACCTTAGCCTGACTACTACCCATGTATAGCGCATTCATGTAGTTCATCGAAATAGATGAGGATAGATCGATCAGATTGTTAAGCCGAAAGTGATTCCCAAAGTGGTTTACTTTAAGCATCATCTCCACAGCAACGAATGATGTGGCTTTTATGCCAGGTGTAACGCACGGGCACATGCCAATTTTTGTATGCCACTTAGCCACTATATTACAGTGTTTTTATCCACTATCCAACCCTAGCTTATCATTGATTATTGATTTCGGGACTTAGGCCTTCTATCTAGAGGAATTGTCGATTTGTTAACGTATAAGTCTCTGACTGTACCATACTCTCAAGTACCTTATCCCTTTGACAAGCGGAGCCTCCAGTCCTCCGAGTGCCTTTTGCCGGTTCGTCGCTTTGCATTCTCTCCGAGATCTAATAGTTGTTGAATATCCGTTTTAAACAAATTATTCGTACTAAAACGGAGCAATCGTCCTTAATTTCTTCTTAATTGTTAAAAATAAACGCTGGAAACGGTGGAAATTTACAATTCCTCCTTTTCCCCGAAGCTCTGCTTATCGCGTATGATTAAAGAATGACGAAAATTCGCTTTTAAAATTCGTTTTTCGTATTAATTAACAGAGAAGAACAGCTCCATCCGTCGTGTTTGTCGTATGGTAATTTAACTACGTGCTTGGCTATCCGTATCGACTGAAACCAACTCGGACCGAAACCATCAGAAAACTGAAACAAGGGATCGGAGAGAAACGAGATGGCCGGACGGAAATACTTCAGCTCCAGAAATTAAAATTCAGTGAAACGTTAGCGAAATGTCAGGAATTGTTCCCTGGTAGGAAATTAAAAATGTCTTGCTCGTTTTGTTTGAACGGTAAATGACGGATATGTCCGAGTAGTATTAAGCACTAAGTCGAGAAAGTCTATGTATATAAAATTTTATGTGTATTGCGCCGCGTGCTTCGCTAAGTGGAAAGTCAATTTGAGTTAAATAACATGCAACAACGTCTGTATGTAAAATATAACTCATGTCAAATACTAAATAAGGACTAGCATGTTCGTAACGTCCGATGTACCTCTAGATTCACATTTTTAAATTTATTCATATCAAAGTGAAATATATCTAGTTTATCAAATATGTTTCATTGCAATTTTATTTAAGGTCGTATCTATAAAGTAGATTAAAATTATCCTATTTAATCGACGAGAAAACATCCGAACCATTGCACAATTGAAAAATAACACTAGCTACTTTCACGCTACTCGAAAACTTTGTAGCAAATGAGAATCTGTTGCGTAGGCTTTCGCTGTCGTAAATACCACTATATTCTTGGCTTCATCTACACTTCTATCGGGCATCTTCAGGGCTATTACTACACACAAGCTGGGGACTGTTCATTCCGAGGAAGTTTATATAGTGAATGTTTCGAGTCAATGAAAGAGGGTCTTTCCGATGTGAGTGTCGATATACCGATTGATGGTTTAAATATCTTTCCTAGAATAATTGTTGCGGATCAGAATTTCGATGAAGTGATTTAGTTTTTTGAGAAGCTAATTGAATTCGGATATAGAAAAGGCAAAGGAAAGGAAGCGTAGCGAATGAGGTGTGGGAATTAATAGTGAAAAAATCGTATCTAATATAATATGTATAGTGTTTTTAGGGAATATCAGATTAGGAAGGTAACCCTAGCTCTAGTGCTAGTATATTAGCATTACAATCTAATGTCAATGTTAAGCAGCAAAACAACGAACGAAATATCTATTAGCAATTACGAACGACCCCCATAGCCCAAAACAACGTTGCGTTGGCAATATACAAAGGCTATGAAATGGAAGTACAAAAGAAAAAGAAAAACAAGAACGAAACGGATGAATTTCTTTCACCTTCTCCTTTATTGATCGAAATAAATAAAAGAGATTGCTTCTAACTTTCTGCCCAACCTCGTACCCTCTTTTCTTCTGTGCAGGACTTGAGCGATTAGGAACTGAATGAATGAAAAAACTTTATAAATCGTTATAAGTGTGATTTGAAAGGAATCGTCGAGAAAACGAGACGAAAAGAGTGACGAAATGGTAGAAAATTCTTTTCTATCGAACCTAAATATGAAGATTTTCGCGTTAGTAATTTGTCGGACCCGAATGAAGCTTTATTACATTTCCGTCCCTCGTATCAATTCGCAATAATTCGAGCGTTGTCGCCGCTGCTCCGGAAAACTTCGAAACGCGAAAATCCCCATAATTAGACGTTCATTTGAGCGCGATGGGTCAACGAGAAAGAGGATTTTGCGAATTCGTTAATCTTAAAGCGATTAACTGTTCGTTAATGAGATTCGTTTTTGAGTGGAAGTTGGCTTTGTACAAGGGAAGTAGATTAGGAGCACGCCCAAGATTAATATTAGCTTAGAATCCATTTTTAATGATTAGCACTAGCATAGAATTAAAATCAGATAGCATATTATTAGTCGTAGGTTTCATGAATTATATAATTTAGCGACAGAGGGCCATAAACAATAGCTAATATTCTTGTATTCGGGTCCAAAAGTTCTATTTTGAATTGAAGAACGTTTACATGTAGCGAGAATCATAACCATGAAATTCGAAATCACCAATGGCGTTTCATTTGGAAGAATACAGGTCGAGATAGGGAGGAAATTTCAGGTACATTGATAATCTGGCGACGTTGGCTTACACAGACGTAGACGAATGCGAAGCGGGGGTGGAAATGCAAAGGATGCATATACGAAGATATTCATCAGGTACAATTAACCGACTAGGACACGACAAATTCAATAACGCGCGATGACAACGACAATCTAACGTATGTATACGTTCGCTGGAGAAGGTAAGGCATAGATTTATCGACCATAATAAATTCTGCACCGAGCGCACGCATAGGTACCTGCATACATACACATCTGACTTGTCAAGTGTGCAAGACATAAATTAAGTCTTCGGTTTACCGCCATTAACGTAATTTTCCTCAAGCGGCTGTCAATTAAGTAAAAGCGGAATTGCATTAACTCTACGCAAGTACCTATCCAGCTACCAATCGGAACGTAGTACTCGAAGGAGGGGTACGCGTATTTTATCCCTTCCACCGCGATACACTAAGGCGGGCTACGTTAAGACAGGGCGCGTATCGCATAATGAAGAAGGTAAGTAATTGCAAGCAGCTTGAATAGGTATTTTGGATCATTTTGGTTGATTTTTATATTGGAAAATAAGGAAAAGTGGAAGACATCTGTCTTGATAAGCAATATATATTTATATTTCTGTATTTATGATCATGTTATTGTTATTTTATTGCCCAACAGGCCAATTACAAGCCGAAATATGAGAAAATAACTTTTTTAAGTCTCATGGTAGGCAGAAGAAATATTCGGGGACAAATACTGTAGAAAGGAAAATTATGTTGAAGTATACAGGTTGCTTAGTTCCCGCTAGAAACGGTATAATTTATGTTAATTTTTCACAATATTCGCTATACCAATATATATCTTTGAAATTCGCCCCTTTCCTGCTCTCAATATCATCTTACAGTGATGAGTAAAACTTTATTTGATTGAGTAGTTTTTAAAGTTTCCGGTTCGATACAAGTTATTTATTTTTTTTTTATAATTCCAGTTCCAGTTGATCCTTTTTTTTTGATCTATTTGATCAAAGGTTGATATTTTAGATAACTTCTTCCTTTTCCTCTTGCCAGTAAAACTGACAGAGCTATTATAGAATTTCCGCAAATTAACTGACAGAAACAGAATCGAACTATCCAACAAGTTAATTAGACGGAGAGGTAACAAATCGCCGATTTGTAATATCCAGGAAAGTAATCCGAAAATCGAATCGAACTCGTTACGTATGCGTTTACCGTGCTAGTTCGGTTATAGCATGCGCCAAACAAACCCGGAAAGTCGAATAAGTTAAATTCGCTTTGAGATTTGACCCCAACTTTTTTTATCTCTTTTTCGCGGAGAAGACCGGCAGCTCTATCCTGCCAGATCCGCCAGGACGAACTTTGAAAATACGTTTCGTTTGAAGTTACAATTGCGCTACGTTGGGCTATAAAAGGAACCTCTGCATTGGTAAAATGAATTACCCTTGAACTCGTTGATGTTTTCAGATCGTTACCCAACTAGGCTGTAATAGCAGATGCGTGCATGATTCAATAAGTAAAATGTTAGCAGATTCAACCAAATTGATTAATTAATTAGACAAAGTAAACCGCATCGCCAAGCTACAAAGTTAAGAAAGAAACAAGGACGTTAAATATAACGGCCAGAGTGGGAACATCAACCCTGCTAGCTTTTTATTTGTTAGCTTACATATTTGAAACACACGTAATACTTAAGCGTCGCTGCGTCGCTGTCACTGTCACAGAGGTGTAGAAAATATGAATTTCTTTATTAAATTCTATACACTGATTATTTCTGATTGAGATTTCTATACACTGAGCATTTTTTTATGAAATTAAATATTTTAATTTGTTTTTCATTGGAAATGCCGGTTTGTAAATTATCTTTATATCTCGAGTTAAATTCGACGCAACACTGTTTGCTAGACCTACGCTGCTTTAGACATGAAACCCTTATTAAGCGCGATGATGAACGCTGGTAAGTAACAAATCATCCGGCTTCGCGGAATTCTCTCCCGATTTATACGCGGCCGCTGTAGCGTCGAAAGTTACAGAATTTACGCAAAATATAAGCAATTAAAACGGCGAAACCGGGCGAAGTTCTTCGGCCAGCGGTACGCTGCAAGTTGAACGATAAATTCAAGTCCACCATCGCCACCGGCCGGGCCTGAGACTACTCTATGATTTATAAAAGGAATGCGCAGCTCTCACAGCAGCCGCCTCGACACGAGGACGTGAGAAAATTGTAGATCGCGTCAGGCGGGCTAGCGGGCGTCTCGGTCAGGAAATATTATCTTTCTTCTAAGCGAGTGCTTTTTACTATAAACGACTTGTTAGTAATATTACGTGCCGGTCTTCCGGCGATAATTGAACCGAGCTGCTTCTGCGGCTCGACCGATGCGCACCGAAAATGTAGCCTTTTCAACTATACGGTGTTGCGAGGAAAACGATAGAATAAAGAAGAGATACTTAAAAAAATATTATGGGTAAATGTAATGGAGATGAATAAAATCGTTTTCACAATTCGAAAACGAGCAATCTTGCGGAATTTAAGAAGGAGAAAATGTTTTGCTTTTGTCTTTTTGTTTTGATTAGAATATGTAGACACAGTCGTATACTTTTTATGTTTCATCCAATTTTACGAACGTTTTCTTCAGATTTTACGTTATTTGCTTGTAAATTTGAATCGCTGATGAAACCAATGTATTTAGTAGAACGTTAGAGTTAAAAAAAGAAGATGTAGATTATTTGGCCGCTAATTCCAACAACTACCTACTTGAAATCCATAATTAGTAATCTTTTAACTTTCTCCTACCTATGCCGTTACCTAATTCTGAACAATTTAAGTTGTGAGCTAACTCAACAAATTTATCCTAAACGAAAAACACCGACTTTTCATATCATAATACTCTTCAATCAAAAGAATACCTATAAGCGGGGTTTCTTTCTGTATTTTCCTACTTAACGGTTATGAAGTAATCTCTTGCGTTTACATGAAAGCGCTGATTATGAGCAATTAAACCGTTTTAAAAAAGTTAAACCTTATCTTCGAATTAGGCCTTCCCCTTCCCACCGTAAAAAGACATAAAAAATATCTAATTAATTCTCGTACAATTATCGTTTATTCTGCGCCCGTGAGCGAATTCAGTCCTGCGTTAAACGAACGCGAACGTCTGAACGGCGGAAGGGAACGGGGATAACAGCGAATTGGCGAGAGGTCGGGTCTCGGCGTGAAACAACCGGTCGAAAATTTATTTCGGGAGATTTCTTCCGTAATGCCCCTAATTTCGTTGAATTACGTGCACGGATGTTATAATTGCTAGTTCTCTTTTGCCATGCCAATTTTGCCTGTGTTGGTTCTTAATTGCTAATGAGTTGGTTGCCTCACATGCAATCAACTTGAAGATAGTCCTTCTTGACACTGTGCGTAAGGTTCCTCTTTAGCTTTTTCACTCCGAAATCTTCAGTCAATATGTTCTTTCGAGATATCGACAATCTTTGCTATCATTACAGTTTTTAACTGTCTCTAATATTTCACATTTAAATTCAACTGTTCAAAACGTGAGCATCTTTCAACGTATGTTGATTCTTGGATCTTTTCACAGCACCAACTTTTTTCATCAAAAATTAAAGTGCCTTTCAAAATGTTGAAATATGCATATACCGTAATAGTACAATTTGAGTTTCTCTAAGAATACTCTATTGAATTACTTCTCCATTAAATACGCATTAATCAGCGGCAAAAAAGGTTACTACTTTACCGGTTTAATGGATTTCTTAGGACCACTAATAATGAAGATGATAATAGTATCCCGATAGTTTGGATAACCTTACATGTTAGCCAACGCTCTATGACCTTCGTATTAAAGGCTTTGACGCTAAACTCTCTACAATACAGAACCTAATCGTATTACACAACTTATCCATTAATGTAGAATGACGCGAGACTGTTCCATTAAAAGGCTGGGTGCACGGTGTGGTCGTTTCAAAGGGTACGTGGAGGTCGAGTATTACATAAAATCCGTAGAGACGTAAGTTGCCTTTTCAGGATTAATAAATGTAAGTGCTACATATAAAGATTAAGCTATAAAGCATTTTCATGACTTGCTATGATCGTGAGGAAATTGTTACTTTGAAATATACTTTTAAGCATTTGATACACTCCGTCCGTCAATTTGTTCTTCAGTAAGCAACAATCTCTCTCTAAGCCATTACGAAACTCATTTTTCAGTTTATTTTGGTAATTATCTTCAATTTTCGGACAACTTTTTCACTTGATGGAAACCACAACAGAACAAAAAGAATGTAAGAAAAACGCACGATTACGGACAATTAAACAACAGCAGAATCTACATCAAGTATTGGCAATCATTTAAATAATAAGTCAGTCTCTTTATGTCTTCCCTTCCTAGCTTTAAAAATTTGATGTTCCATAACTCAGAGTCCATCCATGTAAAAAAAGACGTGTCAAAAGGATTGTTAGAAAAATCCAGCAAGTCTGGCTTTTTTCAAATTACGGCCAATTAAGATATCATTTGAAATGTACAATGTATTTTTTTTTGTTTACCTTTTCCTGTTAAAACGACGTCAAAGATAGATGTGTCTAATTAGAATCATCAGCAGGAATTCTAATTAAATAGGCCCCATACTGTATATACTCCGGTATTTATCTTCTCTGAAATTTAACGTTGAGTGGGTCTCTTTTTACATCGGTTAGAGCTAATTTCGATTAGCATATTTATTGCAGCGGCAAACGAGTCGCTTCTAGAAAGAGGTGAGTGACGCGGCGCCCTCGAATAAAAATTGGAAATCGTAAAAGGATAGGCGGCTGGTGTAGAGACCGGGTATTAGCTATTAGGCAGTCGAGGCTCGCCAATACAATTTGCCTTACAAATTCGACGATATACATGCTTATATATAACATCTTATGTACGGTAAATACATATATAGCTGGGTATAATGTTCGAGATGGTTTCAAGAGATGTAAAGTAACCAAAATATAAAACGAGAAGGCCTGTACAGGGTGCCCCAGCCGTTTGGAAACACCAAAATAAAAATGTAGTATGTAAAATGGTGAAATAGGTCAACTAGTTTTGTTCTTTACAATGGTCGTACTTCTAAATCTCAACCTATAAAGCTCACGATCTTCGAAGTAGAGAGTTTCAATTGCTGAGGAAATTTGAAACGCCTGCGTAGGAACAGCTTTATTTATTAATTAATGAAACTCATTCAAAAGTTACATATGTACATTACCAAGGCAAGTATTAACTTAAGAATCATAGTTTTGACATGAACATTGTTCTCATCACTTCACAATTATGATTAGAATTATTATTGTTAATTTCATTGAATGTTATATCCTTGCTTCACTTAGATTCAAAGAATCACAGATCTGTTCCTTTGATAGCTCTACCTCGAGCAATTCCTTTGCTTGCCCCAAATGCAAATTTAACAGCTATAAAATGATAAATTTTCGTCACTTTAACAACTTAAGCAATCTACTCTATTTTTGCAGCTTTACATGAAGTATTTTCCAAATTTTTCCTCGTTTTTTTTTTTTTTTTGTAGCCAGTCCATATCTCTGAAAAAGCTAAGCTGTATTTGCAATATACCTCTACCTTCAGTGGGTAATGCGGGGACTCAGAAAATTATTTGGTAGTAAAATTTATTCCCAGGTGCTCCTTTATGTATTTCTCGTAAAATGCGCGTCTGTCCTTATCCCCCCGCCCCCCGTATCTCGTGTCTAGAATCCTGCCAAAGGCGGTGGTGGTTTTTGAGTGACGAGTCCGTAGGCGCTATATTTACACGGCCTACATCGATTCGAAAGAAAACACAGCCCACTACAGCCGACGTGATGCACGGCGTGCGACGCGATAATAATACAAAGCATGAAAGTTTAATGGTCGGTCGTAAAGCTGAAATGAAATTGCCTCGTGGGAGATGCGTTCTTGCGCCGGTTGGCTGCTGCTTTCAACGGCCGCGAGCGTTTTAGTGTTATCAAATAGCGAATAGGTTGCAATAAAAGCAAGAAACGTATTAACCTGTCCATAACTGCTAGACGGTAAATGCAAATAATCACGGAAAAGCGTTTTAATTGCTAGAAGAGACCATATATATCATTTATCTCATCGGATTGTTCTGTGCGGATCGGTATTATGTTATTTTTATAGTTTTCAAGCAAGATTTTAATTCTCTAAAGGGATTCCCGCTTTCGCGTTAATAAAGATTTAGATTTACTGGACAACAGTTGCTTTATAACTTACGGTTTTCGAACATTCCATGCGAGACGAGTCAAAGTTTATTTATTGCCCAAATAAAGATGGGGTAAAGTAGAACAAGTAGAGGTGAAGTAGAAAATAATATTCGAGTTAGCTATTTGATTGCAATAACTTGGCGTTCAATAATTTCGTGCAAAGTACTCTTCAAATCCTTAAATGTATATATTCACCTAGGATCAAAGTGGAGTATGAGGCTCATGCCTTGCAAATGCAATATTTCGAAGGAAAAAGTCCGGTGTAGGAATTACTCTAACGAAAAACCAATTTGTACGAGTAATAACCATGTATCGCGCGTTTCTATATTCGACGGCAACGCCGTTTTGATCAATAAACCCTTTAAAATTACCTCAATACGTTCGGGAGCGATCCCGGTAAGCTTAAATACGTTTCGTACATTATTCGAATTTTACCGTATTCCCGTTTACAAGATTTCATTTATATATTTACCTATTTCTCGACGTGCCCTCAAATACGTTGCATATATTCTGCGAATCTTTCCGGGATGTTGTTCAGCCGCGGCGTAGTATCAAACCCTCATTAGTATGCATTAATATATCTGAAATTTAAATTAGATTAGTGCCAAGATACCGGGAATTATTTCGAAAATAATGAGGACGTTGTTTGCTGCATGATCCTTTTCGTATTCGTTATTATAAATGTTGTACAGCTTGTCATTTTGGGCGCTAAACCGAAAATTTAATTTAATAAAATAAAACAGCTACCACAAATTTTAATTTTAACTCAGAATTCATCATTCAGCGAAATCGTAATTATGTTGCCAGAATATTTTTCGCGAATAGTGCCATCTTTAATGAAAACATTACCTCAACCGGAACGTACAATGTCTTTCGGGTGTTGTCTCGTACTTGATGTTTGACTTAACGTTCACGTTGTTTTAGACAATATTTGGAAGTCCTCTGAAGAAGTTGACAGCGTGATCAGCGAAATCAAAAACCAAGTATGCGACAACACCCAAGAAACATTTCTACTAAGGATTACGGTCGTGGAAGCCTACACTCGACAATTACCAATGCGTTGACATTTCGAAAGGCAATGGTAGAGCTAAGAAAATATTGATTGAGTTCTTGTATTTTGTACCAAATCTCGTAATTTTATTTTCCATTCAATTTATTGCAAAATATCACATTCCTTGAATTAATCTGTTGATCAGATCTAAAATTAATGTAATTTAAACATTTTTCAAAAACTAACTGGAACCGGTTCATTTTTAAAAGATAACACACAAACCACACATAAACTTTTTCTTGATGTCTGTAAACGAATAGCATGTTCATTTCTCTCCAGAGGATTACAACACACTCTCTTTGTGTGTGTACATTTTCGAGGAGACGGTGGTACCGTTTCCCCACATACCGAGGGAGAAAGCAAAGATATGATAAATGACCCGGCGACACGTCTTGAAGTGATTTTCTAGCGAGAGATAAGGTGCGGCATTATCTCTTGACAGCGCCGACGTATAAGGGATAACTGTTTCTTGGATGGAAAATAACTATATTCTTTGACACGTACTTAAAAATAATCTCTTATATGCCGCGTTGCCTCATCGCTTCTCTTTTTGCCCTTTCGTACGGCAACGAGAGCGACTAGGTTACGTGATTTATGGTTTTCGCTTCATTTTCCATACTTTGTGTATCGTTTTGCGTGGTTTATTGTATTGTTATAAAGAATGTAGTAGTATACAGGTTCAGAAGGTTCTAAATTGTTTGCTGATGTCATGTAATGAGTTTTTGGGTTATTTGAGTGTAAGGGCTGGCGAAATATCCAAAACCGTTGAAGATATATTTGGAATGATAAAATGAGATAATTACACAACCGAATGAGAAATGTACCTCTTTCATTTCTTAAGAGTTCTTAAAAGTTCATGTCCATGCGTCCGAAATTCTTCTATCATCTATTTTAGACGTAAATCCCAAAGAAATAAAGGCAAACGTATCATTGAGCAGATGCTAATATGTAAAACACTTCTATGTTCAAGCATTTCTTGTTACGTTTTTATTGTTACATGTTTTTCATAAAAATACATTAAATTACAGCTGAAATTTAATTGTGTAAATGAACTATCTTCATAGATCTCATAAATCATTTTATGAACATCCATTTTGATCCTTTCTGACACATCAGGTGTTTCGGGCATCAATCTTGACTTGTACAGGGGTGTTGAAGTGCTAGATGAAGGAGCAGCAGGTGTAGCTTCGTTCTTGTATTATATATTGTAGACGGTAACCATCGAAGTGCCCAAAACATTTGCAACTCTCAACAATACATATCTTCCACCGCATATTACACCTACATTAGTATCTACGAATGTACAAAGACGGAATAAAACAATAAAATAGAATTCTACATTGTGGAAATAGATCAGATAATTCAGCCAAGAACCTTATCCGGATTCATCCAGCCAAACAAATTCTGAATCCGTACGATAATAAAATAAATAACACAAAAGCAAATTTGTGAAGCGAATTGTTAAATTCAAGCGAGGAAGTTGCGACGGAGCTGTAAGTATATAATTCTTCTCTATTAGGGAAGGCTTGTATTTGGCTTCATAATTTCGGAGAAGATTAAACATCATTCACCATTTACCTTTCTCTTTACCTTCATTTTTCTATGTAAAACTCCAAGGTTTTCTTTATCTTGCAGATCGACGACCCAGCCTTCTTTACATAATAAATTAAGAAGTTACCAAGTTGTGTGCGTGTAATGCACTTTAACATTGAATAATTACGGCGGCTACCACCTAGATGAAAATTAATCTTCTTCTCGCGGTTTGACCTATCGAGATGTACCTACATATTACATAACTACTGTAGTGCATGAAGACGCAATATTACATTAGTCATGGTCGTAATACAATGATTTACGAATGTGCGTATTTTCTATTGCTGGAGGAAGATAAAGTGGTTGAGGTTAAAGGTTCCATGGCGCTAATGCAATCTGAAAATTTTTGCCGAAAAAATTTTAGTGCTCAACATGATGCATGCACTTTTCCAGCGATGTTCGCATTTCTTTAATTCGTTCAAATGCGGTAGTCAGTACTTTGTTGTGCAAAATTGAAATTTGCGAATATGATAACCTCCTCATTCGATGCACAGCCAAAAAAACTAGATCTGGTGAATAGGATGGCTGGTCCATCAATTCCAAGCCCGTGATTTGAAGAATTTTACCATTCGAAACTGTTAATATATCTATAGCCCGTCTTCGGCAACATTACAATATTTTATGATCAGCAAATACTCAATTGAGAACAACTCGTTTGCTAAAGTCAAAAATAAGTGTTGTTGTTTTGAGTATAACAAATAATTTAATGAATTAATTTTTTGATTGATCATGACCGTCGCTTTTCTCTCATTTTTCATCTTATTAGAAACGTTATTGCATATATATAAACAAGACGAAACAGCTCTTCCTATAAGAAGTATTAAACTATCTACCTAATAGGTCTCGGCGATTCCTCAAAGTAAGTTTTCGAATTTTTCATGCGGTAAATTTAAATTAGCTCCGGCTCGGAACTTCTATATAATTTAACGATGTTTAAGAACGATCGGAGCGTCGCTAATATTCGCTTTAATAACCCGATCGAGTGACAAACGCACAGGTACAACCTAATACAACCCGCTGCTACATTAATTATGGCCAGGAGGCGAAGGGGGTCGTCGTTTCGGCAACGACTTGTACGAGTGCAGAATCAATTAAACTTTTCGATAAGCGAAGTTAATGGTAATTTGTTTGCCGTTAGCGTTGGAGAGGAGGGGAAACGAGCGAGATGCTAGTATAGGCGGATGATTGAATAAAGTTGGGAAGTGCGTCGGCTTTTTTTTAAACTGCGCCATTGCTGTCTTCTAAGTCGCTGCGGGGATTTGTTCTTAATTTGGTACTTTTGATAAATTTTATATTTATTTCTTTATTGTATCGAAGTGGTCGAAGTGTATTCGAAAAATATTGTTAGAGCAAATTAAAGTATTTAATATAAAATATAGCGATTTACGAATTTAGAATTTTGTACCGTAATATCCATCTGAGCTATTCGTAGAACTTAGAATTCTCGAACTTTCCTCTATGTCAGCTTTATCTACGTATTGCTAAGAAAGTTTTTAAGTGTATTTCGCGAACTGCAAGATACGTTCTTATCTTGACCTCAAAAAAAGCACCTTTCGATATGCTGTAGAAGGGGAGTTTCACAAATTTCAATAAAAATGTTAAAAAACAACATTTAGACCTGGTCGTTACTGAGATATTTTGCATTTTCGGTTTGCGAGGAAAACAATGACAAGTTTTGTTTAATTTTGGCAACGTTTAAATTGTAAAAGATATTGGCTACCTTCCATTTCCATCATCATCAAAGAGAGGTCGTAAGTCCTTATCATAATGGGATTGAGTATTCCTTTGCCTATGCGACGGTCATTTGACATAAAAAAAGAGCAGACGAGAAACGAGTAAAGGGAATGTCGAGGCGGCCTTAATGATAAATGCCCCCTTTCTCGCGCTAAACCGACAAAGGGCAAAAACCGGAAGATAAATCTTTCACGGCCGACTCGAATCACAACCGAAAATTAGCATGTCCGGCGTGACACTTTCTCTATATACCTTCTACGTAATGAGTAGCGCGTTCTGTCTCCCTATCTCTTTCTCCGCGCTCCTAGGTAAATACTCGACCCTCAAAAAAGGTCGCGCGAAATAAATTCTAACCGGTCGACCCGTTGCGTTGGCTACACTTTTCGCCGTGCCCAAGCAAGTTGATCCTACTGACTGCGCCACGTCGACGACCCGTATCTAATTCAAAATATCATTAATATTGTTCGCGCAAATTTCAAACGACGTTTACTTTAATAATTGCGTACCCTTGTCACGCCCTCTACCGTTTTCCAGCTATACAAGATTCGTCCGAAATTAATTCCGATCTTATCTCCGAAACCCGCTTCTATTTAGGTGAAGGAAGTGATAGCGTTTCGGTAGTTTACATTCCACCTCTAGGAAAATAGATACGCCATCATTAGGCTCGATTTGAGGCGGGATAAAAGACGGCTAATTTAGTCCGGTGCTGTGCGTTGTACGTCATAATCAATTATTGTTGGAGGAAAAAGAATGGCTTGATAGAACACGCTAAAGTAATAAATAAGTTTATTATTCGCGTTGTGCGTGAGATTTTATAAGGTTAGTGGGGCTATAAACTGGATAGAAAGAATGTAATTTATATTGGAAGCGAAGGTGATGGTAGATATCGTTTAGTACGTTGTGATTGTTCTGATATTTTCCTTTTATTTAGTGGTTGCGCACAAATGCTAATAAGCCGTCATGATTAATTTTGTTTACATTCCCTCTAAGTATTCTATTTAATTACTAGCGATAAGTAAAAGCTTCTGCAATCTTTAGAATACATTGTCTTCCCGTCTTACTAGATACAGATCCATGGGGATAGGCACCAAAAACCTCCTTATCGTATCACAATAACGCATCATCACCAAACAGGCATTTTTAATGGGTACATTCTTTTCTCATGAACTTACAGAAGGTTCAACAATTATGGAAGCTCACATACCCATCCAAATGCAAACGCACATTATCGCTACACCATTCAGAAAATCAACGTTCACTTCTTGATTTTGCAGTATCCAGTTGACAAGTTCAAGCCGAGGCGCATGATCTTCAGGCTTAATTTCTTAAGTTAATCGATCAGTTTCTTTAAATTTTGTGATCAATCGCTTGACCATCCAATGACTTGATGTGTCTTTTAGGTTAAAGTACGAATATAGACGTAAATTACATGAATACATTTAGAATGTTAAACGTTCATAATTACACGGGAAATCTCCCACGTCTATGGACCATAATGCATGTAGGATAGCGCGAGAAATGAACTTTGAAGTTGTTATCATGCAAATGCGTTCAATAGTCGCCGTTACAATTCATCTCACCGTTAAGACGGCGTCGTTATAATACGGCCCCGGCGACCGGCTTAGTTCGAAAGCAATGGTGTTTCGGGGAGGTCGCCCTCGCAGAATAAAACTAACACGAGCGTTATGAATTCGGCGTTTCAGACCATTGAATAATAGTTATGTAGCGATGAAAATGGGACCACGCTACAGTTCTGTCCATTTGTTTCCAAACGCCGAAAGCGGAAGTCCACAATCTACCTACTACTGCGCCATTCTATACGTTGTAGGTATAAAAGCACCTTTACTATACGTACTTTGTGCAATGCGGGATAATCGGCATGTCCCATCTTAAATTAGCGAACCTATACGTTACGTTAGATTAACTTCCTCGATTTTTCCTGGTACTTGGATTAGTAGAAAAAATAGAAATAAACGGCTTTACTTCATTTTCATGGGTGAAATATATGAAAGATACTTATTAGTTGTTTATTTTAAACTTCTTACAAATAAATGTCAAAATCGCTACGCTGGGCAGCGATACACCGTTAAAACATCATAAAAAGTAAACAAACGTAGTATTAGTTGCGAAAACAAGGTAAAGGGATTGGAACATGTGAATCGTTGAGTCGTTAAGGTCCAGGAAAAGTAATAGGCGAAGATTGCAAGGTTCAGAAGATAACGATAACGATAACATTGCAATGGCATGGCGAGGACCCAAGTAATAACGAAAACAGGTATTCATCATTTGTTTTTGCGTCTGAAATGGGTAATATACTGAGTTACTGCGATCAATTGCTAATCCTTCAGTTAATTTCATCTCTGGGGTGGTTTACACGTTGAGTTATCGTGCTAATTGTGGCCTATCACTCTTTTTTATCAACGAAACATCGGGCTCGAACGCGAAACACGTTTAACTTTAGAAATCCATCCCTTTTTTTAAAATGGCGGAGGCAGCTTAGGAAATGTCTACTTGGAAAACTTCAAGTTAAGCTTTTCTAAAGTAACATTATTATACTGCTTTCGATACTTTCATAAAGAAAATCGAAATATAAAATCGAATAAATGGGGTTTAATTAAATTGATATTAAAATTCAAGTGAGAAATGTAATAGAACCAGACAGTTTGAATGCTTCCGATTGTACCTGCATAGCCATTCCATTATACATACGTATAGGGGTTATGTTCGGTATGTGATATCGTCATTGAATTGTGTACGGACGTTAAGTTATATATCGTACATTTAGAATTTCACACATGCTTGCCGTTATTTTCATTTCGCAAGCGCCGTTTTGGAAAGTACGTACTCGTGTTTTATGGCGCGCCATTACATGAAACGTGAGTCCGGTAAATGAGCGTTTCTTTTCTTTCGCGCGCCACGGGGGGACGAGGACCGGCTCGCTTCAGGTCGCCGCGCCGAGACAATCCCAATGGATGCTTATGGCAATGGTGCTCCGAAATAACTAATAGCGGAATGGCGAAAAGGAAAAACGATCGAGATTAATAATACGAACGCGCCAGCCGGTGTTGGATATTCAAGTGAATGGAACCTAGCTGGATAAAGTTGAAAATCGTGAGAATGTTACACATCTGGCGGTTTTTGATATCTTTATCAAACGATCATGTCAAGGAAAATAATAATGGTAGTTTCATGAAACCTATGTCCACTATACAAGTTCGGACGACGTGCTGTAAAATCTTCACAGTTTTTCTGGTCAGACGAATTGTCGGACTTTATCTGCATTCTAGTAAAATACATTGATTTTTGAAAGTTATCAAGAAACACGTCGAGACACAGTACTTAGTGTGGTACTCATATCCATGTTAGACTTTTGCGGCGAAATACTTTCGTTCAATATTTATTCCCACTAAAGACTGTCGCACACTGTAATCCGATTTATTGCATTTTGCTGAACGTTTACTAACATTTTGGGAGTATATTTTGTGTATTGTAGTACTTGTTACGCATTGCCTTAAGAAATTCAGCCAGGAAGTTTTTTCGTACACATTTCTACTAAGCTAAATTGCGAAAGCTTTTAAGCAACCTTCGCTTTGTTCTTATTGCATTCTTTACTGCTGGAAGAACTTAGGGTGCTATGTTTGAAATAAATCTATTCGTTTTATGTTGAAGTCTAATCAATATTTTTTTTACATGTTTTCGCTTTAATTTAAAACGTGCAACTTTAAATTATGCAAATCAGGAATTATGGAAATTACAAGGTACAGTTAATTAACTCCGTTATACATGAATTAACAAAGGATAAAGCCTGGAATTTAGTAAATCTGAATTCATTATGTTTGCTTGTGTAGATCACGAGGCATACATAACAATTTCATTGAACAATGCCGTTTACGTTCTTGATGAATAGTTTGAAGCATATGTAGAGCAATGCTAAATCGAGTGAAACCTTTGGAACTCGAGCCAAATGCTCTTTGTAACTAATTTTAATTAATTAATTCCTCGTCCGCTCTGTATATACGGGATTACAATCTTCACATGGAATTTTGCAACTTCCTGATCTATTCACATTAATTGTGTCTTTAGAATCCTTGAAAAGTATTTGAGATCATTGTTTAAAGAAAAAATAATTTTGCGGTTAACTTTAGAGAAGTCTATTTCTAACTTATTTTTATCTAGGTGCTAGAAGGTTTAATTTGCTAGAACTTTCAGCTATCATGTAAGGGGTAGTCATCGTTTCTTTTTGAATTGTAGATTCATGGACTTTTCTACTATAAAACACAAACAAGGGAACCGAATTAAACTCGATTTGTTGTGCAGTTCTCGGTCTAAGGCAACAAGTGACTTGTTTCTTTACTGAAAACCTGTGGATTTCAAAATATTCATTACAAGGACTTTTACAAGCGTTTGTATCACGTGATAAACTTGTCATTTGACACTTTTACGGTATGTCATTAACCAGCTACGTTTTTTCGTTTATTTAAGTATCGACCCTTGTTTGGATTTGGACCAATCGCCGGGAACAATGTATAGCTAGGTGTAGGGGAGCGTAAAACTCTGCGAGGTTCAGGTGCGCTCGTTCGCTTGCCGGGCGAAATTTATTCGATAAAAGCTAGTCGCGTGCCTGCGGATACAGTTAAGGGAATTTCTGTCAACGATGACGGATGACGCAAGTCGAGTAGCGGCGGTATAACGGCGAGACTCAAATTATCTTCATAAATCTCCGATATATATTTTATTTACAGTTCGCTTAACGTACTTAATGCTCGGAATTAAAGTCGCGCAATTTACTATGCGCCTCACAGCCACTACAGGATCGTAGTTAGCTAAAACATGTAGGTATATTAGCATGTATATTTGTGTCTCTTGCGGGAACTACCAGGATAAAAGTAGGGTAATAAATTTACACGAATAGTAGGTATTTTCAGAGGTATAATATAGTTCTTTTTTGTTTTTATTTGTTGGGTTTTGTTTGGACGCACACCTATTCTCCGTCATCATCAGGAAATTAGTAATACATAGAACCAATTAATTGCTACGGCCACTAAAGGTAATGATGTTTCACTTAATTCGAAATTTTGATGGAGTATGTTCCAGGATGCCAATCACTGCTTTGAATTAAACTCTCTTAACGCCAACTTCTAGGAACACGCATCTTTAGCAGCCCATGGAGTCCTTTTAATTCTTTTAAAATTTTTATGATGATGTGACGGTAACAGTTGAGTTTGAAAATATGTTTGCTTTCCTCTTGTAATTTTTGCTAGATAGAAATGTGCGCGCTATGATTTAGAGAAGTATTATTTGCACTATATGCATTGATTTGATTATTGTTTAGGTCGGTATTAGTAGTTATTTTAAAGCCTAATATTCGGAACCGTGACGTATGTTTACTGGACACGAAGCAAGACGCAACATTCCGGAGCTTTTACGAATTTCTTGACTATGCTGCCAACTGTGCTACTCCCGACATTTGACAATTGATACATTACTCTTAAGTATTTAAAAAATTAGTATTTTACGGAAAATTACTACGTATATATGTAATTTATACCAAGTTTCACACCAAAACTATAACTATCAAGAGAATTCAAGAAAAGCTACAATAAATTCGTGCAAGCTTTGCTTTTAGTGTTCACCTTGGAAGAAATTTACGAAATTTGCATGTTTTCAGCGCCATTACGATAATTTCCATTCCTCGAAATATTCGTAACATTCGGAAGAACACATAACCAATTACCTTGGCTGGTGCGAAGAACCTCGACTCCACCAAACGTAAAAGTGGAAAAGATTTACGCTCTTCGATATTACCTAACCTATACCGCCATGTATAAACGTGCTGGAGAACCGCGCACCCTTAATACCGTAATAGCAACATTCGCCGGATGCCTCTCGTTTTGGCCGAGAGGGTTAATTCATTTTACGATTCCAAAAGTTCCCCCCTTTTTCGCAATTCGTTCGCCAGCTACCGATGCTCGACAATATACAGTGCCGTCAGCAAAATACACACCGTAACGTTGTGGTACTAAAGGTGGGACAACGTACAGAATACTGCGATTGGACCTCGTCCACGTTTCTAAGCGGGATGTCCAGTAGCTCTAACATCTCAGATACATGCAATAGTCAAAAAGAGCTCGCTCATAAACCAAGTTATTTACCGCTATTTCAAAAGTTTCCCTTTTTAATTTCTTCGACGTTGTGAACTCCATTTTCTATATACAAGAAACATTAAGGTTTCCTCTGATCTTTGACTAAATAAAAAATTGCGTTAATACTTAATTTTAAAATGAGCGAACTTTACAAACATCGACTGATGTCAAATATCGAGATTAAATTTTCTACTGCGTAGTATAGGGAAATAAATAAATTTTGTCTGAATAGATTTTTTCAATCACAGCGCGTTTCAAGTTTTACGAATTTCAAATTACATATAAGAAAAGTAAAAATAAGCAATTAAGCCTATCCGGCGCGAGCTCTATATACGTCATCGTATACAGCGAGTGGATGGTTATAAAGTAAAGGAAGAGAGGGCGCGAGACGTAGCCACTATACGATAACTAGGGGCTAATTTCACTTTTACGGTAACGTTTCGTCCATTTCCTATGCAAATTAAATTATGCGCCGTTAAATTTCGTTACTAATATCGCGACCGGGAAGGATTTTACGTCTCGCGCGCCCTCTACAGGTTAGCTGTTAACATATTTCACCGTTTTTAGCGGCCAAGGAGCGCGTTCCGAGATAACGTTTAAGATTTAACGGGCGGTCCTTATACTTTAAATTAGTCTCTCTCGCGGAGTAATCTAAATCGTCCCGATGTTGTTTTCTACCTGCTTTAAAGCAATATAGTACGAAGCAAATTGTTTATGTTTTAATCTGAAAACCTCCAAAAACGGAGGAAAGTATCAGTGCGGAAGTGAATGAGATATTTTTATGTAAATTGCAGGCGTTTGAATGCAGGAACAAACAAGATGAGGAAATTATAGGGGTATTCGCAGTAGGTACCAGCCGTAACTAATGAGTATCGTAACAATTTCGCGAACAATAAAGGATTTGATTTCGTGGAAATGTTTCTTGCAATGTTATCGTATAAGCTTCTAAGTTTGTACTACTAGGAGGAAGACATACTAAGAATCACTAATGACTCAAATGCGTTATGGTCGACCTATTTCACTGCTATAGAAAATAGCTCATGTTCTAATACGATACCTATCGAATATAACCGATCATTGCTTTGAGGATATTCCTTTCCAATAACTACTGCATAGATGTATCTTGTAATGTATTTTAAGCAGTTCCTAATCCAACTTGGTATTTGTCTGTGATGTGAGTGACGTGAAGGCGAGATGATGAACCTTTAGGTACATCTTTAGCGTGGCCTAGCTCTCTAAATTTGCTCTCAATTTTTATTTACAGTAGATTGGTTAATTGGCGAACGATCAGAAATTCTACTTGAACATGTAATCGATCTTCGAAGCCAATATTCGTAAAAAACATCTAATCGAGACAAAGTTGTATCTACTATATAAAGATTTTGCAATGAGCAAAAAAGAAACAACATCTGATCCTATTTGCAAAAATATATAAAGAAAAAATAGAGTATGATTAAAAGCATATAATATAAAGCCAATCCCATTTTCTAACGATGACAAGAACCGTATAACACGCAAAAACTTAACTCATTCGACCGCATTCGTTACGCAGAGTTAATACCTCTTCTTATTTAATTAGATTCCGTTGACTCCGCAAATGGTATAATTTACTTTTCATTAACCTCCCTAATTCGCCGCGTTAGTCTATATGTAGGCGCGTGCTTATATTCGCCAGTCGTAGAAACTAAATTCCAGCCGCTCTTCGACGCGTTGTACACGTCTACCTGATATCCATACGCCTCTCTCTTCAACTACAGCTTCGCTTTTAAAAGCCGCGCGTAAGGGTGCCGTAATTCGCGTGTTTCTCATCCTCCCCCTCCTTTGCTTCTACCTTACGCCCCCGCTCCGGTCCTCATTCTCTTCGGTACGCATAATTACGCCACACTATTCGCAGTAATTTCTCTTCATTTTCGGGAACTTAAATTAAAGCATTAAAAGTTTAATTCCAATTTACCGTCACCGGTGCGGTACGTTCTTCTTCTTATTTTCGGAGCAACTGACGCAGCTAGCTCACTTCATCGTCTTTACTTAATTAATTAACTTTATACCTAATGTTATCCTGGCATTACCTACTTTCTGCGTGGTTCAAACTACTCCAATAAATTTTCTATTTTTTTGGTAGTTGCCAATATTTGGAAGGAATTTACTTTCTATATTTCTAAATATCTTCAAAGAAACCGCTTATGCAAAGGACGATTACTTAATATAATAGCCCGATCATTTATATTAGGGCAACTAATTTACTGTCAAACATTTGCGATACCAGATCGTTTCAACCCGTGTGGATTCCACAGATTTATCTCGCTGCGCACAATACTCAGTTCTAAATCGATTTCTTCATACGACAGCTTAAAACAAATATATTACCTTCTTGTATTTCGAGAGTTTTAGTGTACGAAACTTAAAAAGCAAGCAGTCGTTCCTTATTTTAATACGCAAACATCGTTTCAAGATCTACGATGGTGTAACGCGAAGGAATTTATATCACCTCTGAACGCTTTACTTTATAGTTACAGCAGAACGCGACATTTCGTCGGTTTTATAACGCTCACAAAAATCCACCACCATATCTTTCTCCTTACCTTCGTTTCCAGTGGGGATGAAAAAAATCCTTTCACTTCTCCACCCGCGTTGATATTGTTGCTCTTACTCCAAGAAAATTTAGTTTTTTCTCGTCTTCTTATTTCATTTCTCCTCTGCATACATAGCATTGTAGCGAGTGTTCGCGAGCCAGACAGACAACGCCCTCATCTCATAAAAGCACAAACTATACGTACTTGCATGTATACATACATATACAAATGTTGTGATTTCGTGAGGTTGCTTGTTCCACCTCCTTTGGCGTTTTTCATTTTCTTAATATTAAATTTCCCACCGCACGCGAGTCCTCAAAAGGAAGGAGAGAGATTCTTTGAAGTTTGCGCTCGTTTTGTTCTTTTAAACTTAATCGCGCGGCGCAGGTTGGTTCATCTACCTGCTGCAATTTAGACTCTTGTCTGAGTCTAAGAGAAAGTAACGGGGTATGCTGCAAATTAAAATAAGAGCAGTTGACTACCGAGAGAGATGGATAAAACCTATGTAGGTGGTAGTAGTTATTATAAGGTCGACGTTCCGTTGTTATTAGTCAGGTGTGGGGAGATAATAGCGGGCGAGTTTGAAGAATGAACGCCAGACGCTAGCGACTTAAATGAGAATGCATAGCTAATAGCGAAATTAGCTGGAATACAAATGTCTACTTCGTGCGAGGCTAGACAAAATGGATAGTGTAGACTTACTGGAAACTGGCAACCAAAGGTTAATTCTCATGGTGATGGAACGGTGTGAGGGGAACGAACTTAATTATATATTTTTTTAATCAATCTGGAAGGATCACTAAAGATTACTAAAAAATAATACTACTATCCTACTAAAAACGTAACATATAAGCATCGTCTCTAGATAAAGGTATGATCCAATGAAGTACTGTCCATAAAAATAAAAACATTTGTAATGGGTCTTTGTTTTCTTTCCCAAAAAAAAGCATTTCTGTTGTATGAAATTAGATATTACTGTTTTCACGCCGCATTGATACTGAACTACACTGTATTTAGCTTCAGCAGTCTTGCGATCTCGTCCTGCCCATAAATTCCACTCAAATAAATTTAATCCTGATATTTTATTTAAACGAGCTGCGAGACATCGCATCGGCGTTCCTCTTCAGCGTTAAACGACTTAGGCTCGCCTTAATGTAGTGCCATTAACTTACGTCTAAAGGATAACAGGAGGGTATAGATTTATTGTGACATTTTCAAAAGACATTTTTTCTACACGTGACCCTGCCATTCTAATTCCAAACCGACCGATGCGACATCTTCTCGGGGTGCTGTTAAAATAAAATGGATTCGACGGCGTATCGGCGTCTTCCTCTCAATAGAAAGCTGAGAGAAAAGCGCCTTGCGTAGAGATAATTGATAATTTCTTATGTATGAAATAATTTCGATTGACAATTGCTTAGGGCAATGGAGAAGTGGTTGGAATGGTACAATTCTTCATTTGGAGGAAATTCGTCGAAATTGTCACAGAAAAAAGCTTAGAATTTTTTGCAACTGTAACTTGTCTCATTAATTACTACTAAGTTAGGATAATTTTGCATTACCATAATTTTTCGATTGTTCTACATTAAAGAAATTGCATCAAAGATGAATGAAACAATTAACTCCAATACGAGGAGAGATAGAGCGTGGTTTATCTTTGGGAAAATAAACGAATGTAGGGTGTCTGCTACGATCGACTGTATACAATTGTTTGTCGTATTACTTAACAGTTCTTTCTATATGTAGTTAGCGACAATTTTAGTAAATATACATAACTTGCTACTCATATTCTTACTTAAAAACTTTTCTGTTTTATGAAACGAAGCGTCAATCTAAAAAAGCACGCAACAAATCTTGTTACGGATTGGTTCTCGTCCTGGCAAAATAGACAGCTTCGATAACAAAAGCTGCAGGCGTGTCGGGGAACTCTTTTGGATGAAAACTTGCGAAGATTACCCCCGCTTTACCCGTTTTTAAAGAGGCTTTTCCGAGAATCTTTGTCTTTCGCCCATTAAAGAAGTTTGGTCTTAGAAAGTCGACTAATGGAAGTTGTATTCACTTTTAAGCGTAGCTTTTAATTCTCCAATCATTTAATATTTGTCATATTCTAGACGTAGTAGTAAATAATATGAATAATGTCGAGACAAATTTAATGGAAGGATATTTTAAAATTCCTCCTGAATTGTAGGCATGGAAAAAGTTTTCCATAAGCGAATACGGAAACATGGTTAATATTTAAAGTACACAACATGCGCACGTGCGCTTGCTACATTCGTAAAGGGTATAAAAACATAGGGCATGCGTATGATACGTCATCTAATTAGCACTACGCGAGTCCGTCCGCTAAAAGTATGGATAGAAGCAGAAATTAATCTGATACTTTTAAAAGGGTTTTCAAATATGCAACATGTTAGAGCGCATTAATCCATGATAGCCCGGCACCACTTACGGCGCGAGCTCCTTTTTCCCGGGGCTTTTATCACTGGCAACGACCAGTCACGGTTATTCGCGGACATCAACCTACATCACGGTTAGTCGAAAATGTTAATTAACATGTTTGTTACAAATTATGTAACATCCTTTCCGAAATACACTACTTAAAAATTCAATTTGAGAACACAATAATTTGCAAAAGAGAAACTCTGGAGATAGCGGAAAAACATAAAATAAAACGATTTTCAAAAAAAGGACTGTTTACACTGCTGAACGTAAAAACTAAATTTACATGCAAAAAAAAGGACAAGAATGTTATTTATAAAAAAATAAAACATATAAAATAACGAACCTAATGGAAGAACCATGCATAAGCCGCACTAATCCTTCCATTAACTAATTTACACATGTTAAATATTAACCGCGGAATACGGTTTTAAATACACAAACTTTACCTTTAATCCAAAAACTTGTTTAAACATTATTTTCAACGCTGCACTCTTTTGCATTCGCTTTTAAAAATTTGACAACCAGGTTTCGCCTACCCCCTCTTCCACACTTCCCCCTTCTGTGGTCTCCTGCACATATATTAAGAGTAAGCGCCTGCTCGTTCGTAACCATCTTCCTTAATAATATATAACGCCATTAGTGCTGCATATATTTACCTACCTTTTTAACGTCCGCTTTATACGCTTTTATACGTCAGCTTCATCGCCTCCGCCTTCTATGAGGTCCCATCAGGGCCCCACGCGGAGACCTCCACTACGCTAAAAGCCTACCGGCTCTGCCGCTACAGCCGAAGATAAATAATACTTTTTTCAATTAATGCGTCAGTGGCACAACCAACGTTGAGGTAAGAGCACTTTCAACGCATCTGGGTTAGCTGCTTTGAAGTTAGCGCGGTGGCGGACGAAAGAAGGGCAAGCACCCGGGAGAAGGCTGATGAGTGGTGGCAGGGAGAATCAGTAGGCTAAATACAAGAGGGAAAGCAATAAATTTTCATGATATATAATTATTATTAATTTATTGTAACTATGTTTCGTGCGGAGGAAAATTTATCGACTAAATTAGAAATAAAAGCAAGTCGGCGTCGGAAAGACAAAAGCGACAGCTTTGAAATGGAAAACAACGTGGAAATGGGTAAAATTTATGAAAGAGAAGAATGAAGTTAGTGATGAGGGAAAATTTAATATCGATAAACTTTTATTAACATTTGATTCAGTGTAGATTGAAAATACAAGATAGTCTGTGTAATTAGACGGTAACTTAATCAATACGACCGTGCTTATTTGGTAATTGAAGCTACGTAATGTAATTAAAACACAATGTAATTTTTGGATGCAAAAACTACAATTACGTAATTGAAGCCGTCATATTCCATTTAAATTATTTGCTAGGATTTCTTGAGGTTCGCAAGTTAACTGAACGTATCCAAGATTTAATTTGAAACACGCGGCGCATTCAGGCACAATGCTTGCTCCGTAAATAATCTACCTCATCATATTCAACTAATTTGTTTTTTCTAGATTCACTCTAAAAGGTTTTTGAGGGAAGAAACAATAATAAATGAGCGGTTTCATACCATTTTGCGCAATTGTGATATTCAATACATGCAAAAGCACGGTAATCGCAATATCAAAGAATGGTCGTGAGCATCTTCCTTTATTCATAGAGAGAACAAACTAGAATAGCCTAGTTTCAAATCATATCCATTACCTCCTTGTACAACGTCCAAATAACACAAACATCTTTTTTAGATCCGAGCAATCTTTCTTGCGTAGTATATAGGGGATCAACTTTAAGAAGTCTCAATTTGCGATGTGACCTGATTCCGGTGGAGTTGCTCTTTTCTTTCTTCTAGTCTCCTTAGTCCAACCGGAGCTCCCACATACATACATCCATATACTGGAGCTTGCCGTGCTCTCCCGTAATAACGGGGAGACCGTACGTGCTCCAAGAAATTGATGCTCCCCGCAGCAGAGTTCCGTTTTACGAAATCTGAGCTTCGCCAAGCGCAACCCGGTGTCTGTACTTCGTAAATCGTTATAACTTGCCTCCGTGCAGCACAACGAACACAACATGCATTGCGGTATTTGCCATATCTACCAAGTATTGTACTATCCACTACTTACCGTTATTCCCACAGCTTCTTGCTGGTTATTGAAGTTCCGTACAGGAGCATTTCAGAAGCATATTCGGCGGATCATCGAAACAGCGTTATTAGGGGGCGAAATGAAATTTTACAGCTGGATAAAGCGGTGGTTACGATGTTGCTGGTAAGTTGTTTAAAATTAGAGTTTCGGATGATGTGAATTGACTGCAAAGCTGTATTAATATCCGTTTGGAAGAGAATTTCGGTACGTAAACATTATCTTTTTTCTTTTCTTAGGATTATTTGAAAACGGGTCTAAGAAACTAACGATGATATACGAGTTTTAATTCATGTAAATGTGATACCATTATGTTCCTTTGTTGCGAAGATTGAAAGTAATAAAAAGTAATGGAATCATTTAAAACGAAGACGATGTAGATGTGGACTGTTGAAAATTAGAATGTAATGTTGGTTACTGCGAGAACCTCGCATGTAGAACGAAATAAATAATTCAGACTAAAATCGTTCAACATTTTTGGCTGGTTTATTCTTTGATTGGGAAATTCTGAAGCGTTGAGACAATTTTAACTTTTAAGTGAGGTTAAGCCTAAACTGGTTTTTGTAGATAAGGGGAGAAAATTGACTGCTTAAAACCAAGATTTTTAAGAGCCAACTTAACGAGGTAATTTTTATCTAGTATTTACAATATTAATCCTATTTTGTTCTTCCCCCACCATGTGACGCAAAAATTGTAATGTAACAGTGGCTTTTAGATTAGCATTTTATTGCCTATCGGCGGATCTCGGAAATTGTAGTCACTTCCGGTGAACTCGTGTTTGATACGAGATTCTGAATCTACAGTAAAAGAGTCAACCACATATTTTATCCTTGTACATTTATTAGAAATAAAAACGTTATTAAAGGAAAATAAACCAAAATAGATAACAAATACGAAATTTCCTTTGATGTGGACGCTATTTCTTTGTGAAACCATCCCTTATCCTTGCCTTCCATATGAGTCGTATGTAATACGCAATATATCTCGACCAGAGAGAAAAGGCGAAAGAAGGAAAAAGAATCGCACTCATACATAACGTACGTACACCTACTAATATTATCCGGGAACAAACCCAGAATCTTTGTTGAATATGCAAAATTTCATGCATAAATAAGTCTTTAAAATAGCAACACGTGTTCATTTCGGAACGCGGTGTTTCTCCGGTAACCATCAGACGTATATATAGACCATACACGTATGTGCGCAAAGGGATAGAAACGCGTTCAACTTCCAAGCGATGTTAACGATTTTGTTTTTGTTCATATATACAAAACCGACAAACCTCAGTCGCACTTCACAACACAGTTTTGACGGGGAGCTTCCCTGTCATATTTAAATTGCAGCGTCCGCAATTACATTTACGCCCAGGTAACCGGGAATGTATAATCCGACATGCCTTATTAATAATGGGAGAAAATCCGAGACACAGCTTTCCGCGGCCCGGTCCAAATTCGAGAGCGGATTATGGAAACATTATTTTACGCACACACTGTACGAGTCGTACAGACTTGGCAGTTACAAATAGATGGGCTGATTTATACAAAACTAAGAGTACGTAGAATTAAAAATATGCATGATGGCTTTCAAGAGTGCTTCAGTGAGTATTAGCATGCATAGGTAGATGTCGCTTGTATTGACAACTGCAAAAATTCGCGTGTTGTTTTATTTATTAACAACAGAGGCAACGTATGTATATTCAAGAACTCTTCAGTTTATTTTATAAT
The DNA here is from genome assembly GCA_020654165.1 of Oryctes rhinoceros. NCBI lineage: Eukaryota > Metazoa > Arthropoda > Insecta > Coleoptera > Scarabaeidae > Oryctes > Oryctes rhinoceros. The sequence continues at coordinate 427,602 of JAIOKQ010000231.1, forward strand.
TCACTGTAGTTATTTTACATTGAGTTGGAATAACCTCGTCAACATTGTTATTTACACCGAGTAACGTTGAAAAAATTACAGTTACGTCAGTGCTGCACACCGACCGCAATGCGGGTCTTCTCGAAAAAGATTTTTCGAGTGGTTGATGTACCTTTGTGGATGATGACATTCACATGTCTTCTTCATGTGGAGAAATCATGTAATAATCAATGAAGAGAATTGAAATCTGCCTTGGGAATAAGCAAATAAAAATATAGGAAAAGGTAATTCTGTCGCAATAAAAAAAATAGTTGCAAGATCTTTATTACTTGAAATTTAGTGCAAGATGGAGTTCTGAGGTGAATTGGACTATAAATAATATAAACCGGTGGCATCAGCATTGAGAGATCCTTATGACGGTTTATATCAAACGTGTTTGCAAAGCAAGTTAACGACCACATAAGGCTTTAGATGGAGAAAGAAAACCTAAAAGAACTGTTGAAAGTACTGTTCACTTATGATTCAAGGCGATATTTTGTTGTTGCAAATACCAACGCAGTAATAAAACTTCAATAGCAGATAATCAATAGTTGTTTCGGTATTATTTTTAGGGAATATCGCTTACTAGAAAAAGACAAAGACAGACAGACGAATAGAAAAAGAAAGGTGACGTATAGGGTAGAGGCATTCCGCTATAAAAGCTCATCTCTAAAGTTTATTGTTCGACCGTATAACCTGTTCGACTAGCGGATTTAAAGGGAATAGACGCAGAGGCATGTTAGATAGAACAGAAGAGAAGGAAGAAGAGTATCGACCACGATTTTGTAATAATACGACAGATGTATAGACAACCGAATGGAAAATGTTGTGTAGGTATCTAAGAAGTCGCAGAAATAGTTTCGGAACCTGAAATCTTTATGGGTGGAACATAGTCTTTATGGGCGAAACATAGTGTATGTATTGACGTATCTATGTAGTAAGTGGTTTTGTAGCTTCGGGAACTAGCGAAACCGAGCTGCTAGAACGAAATGAAATATAGCACAATAGAAACTTTGCGAATTACATGAGGAGAACTTAGAACTATGAAGAAAGTATGTAACTTCTCAACTTAATGCGGATTCTTTCCCACTCCTATTGATTTACTTTCGAGCGATAACAAATAACACTTTCAAATCTTGGAGGAAATAAAATATAAGATGGGGATTCGGGAATACATATATACGAGGTATGTAGCAACAGGAAGTACTGAAGAAATTAAGGACAGAAAGAAATAATTCCCATCGAAATTGTTTTTAAATACAACCAACTGAACTAAAGATACTTATGACCACGTTTTGTGGTTTTTCTCTCTAGTCGTGCGTAATAACATCTGAAAAAGTGTTAGAATTGGGCCCAGCTTTCAGTGTACTATTTGATTTAGTTACTTCCATTGATATTAAATGAAGAACGTTAATGTTGAGGCATTAACATAACATAACATAAGGATCCTGTTGAAGCCATTTCACACTACTTAAAAACAACTTTCACCCCATCGTAGGATACGAAAATGACGCAATATAACTTTTTTACGACGATAATACTTTACGGAATACAAAAAAAAAAAAACAGCGGTACTTCGTATTTGCCGCTACTTTACCTAAAAGCGATACGTACCCAAGATAATATTCCCTAAATAACCGCAACGTTCATAAAATATGTATTACGATACGAGATAACTTATCACCGAAGAGAAAAAAAATGTTCGCCCTAAAAAGTGATATATTACTTATTACTTCCTGTTTGTCGAAACGTCGATAAGGCAGTTGCCTGCTAATTTTTTTCTCCGACGATAATTTCACCTTCGCGAAATTTTAAATACATACCTCTCGGCGAAAATGGTCCCTCTCTATTTTTTAATCTTCTTTCTTTCTCTTCGTTTCTTCCTCGAGTCGTACGCTTTCGCGTCATAATATTACACGAACGGATAACAGGGGAAAATAAATGAAAAAGAAAATCTTTATTGACCGAGCGTGACCAGACTGGAAAATTATTTCTTTGTGGGAACTGATTCATTAAATTCGAGTTCGTAAAGCGAAAGGCAGAGAGAATACAGCATAGAGAGATAATGGATAGATACAGAAGCGTTCGTCGGTGACCAGAGATTTAGTAAAAAAAAAGCAGCCACTCTAGTCAGTCTAGTACGTGTAGTAATGTGGTAGTAGCGTCGTTCTAATTGACTTCTGAACAGATTCTCTTTTCTAATATAACATAAAGACTTGTTTTTTGCTACTGTTAAAGTCCTAACCGCTAAAGCGTTATGATGTTTGCTATTTCCATGAAAAGATACTAAAAGGTGACATGCCCTTAGTGCAGTATGAAATACAGATGATGAAAGGAGGTAGTAGACTTTTTAGTAGGGGTTTTTTTGATTATTCTTCCACTATATTTATTATTTTAAACTATCTGGTTAGATAGTTTCTTCAGTCATCACATATAAATTGAGCATACAACAGAGGAAACATACTTTTACCGTAAATAGATGCTATATCCATTAGTAAGTAAGTACACCTTGAGTTATCCCTAACAATCGAAAGGCTTTGCAAAAGATAACTAATACCTAAACGTCCTTAATGCCTACGTAAGGTGATCGACATAATGTTTAATTAACTAAATCATCAATCTGTGCGTTAGTAATGCTTAGCATATTTTATAAATCCTTTCGTCCGAATCTCAAATAATTTTTTTAACAAACGCCGGGTGGACGTTTTGCAATGATAGATGTCTCTGTTAATTGTGAATTTAATGTTCTACAACATTAATCAACGACCAGTTGCTCCACTTTCTATAAAAGGAATCCATTGCTACTGAAACGAACCGCATAGAAGGAAATTGTATTGTTCTTATTTCGATTCCGTAACCGTAGAAAATACACTTGATAGCGTCGATAATTGAAAATCGTCGAGAAAAAGCTAATTAAAAACCTTCACGCCATTACCTCTGGCCTCAACGAAGAGCACGAGGTTGCCGTTGGGGCGTATTTCAACGTTCCTAACGTTGGAACCTGTTACGTTCCCGTCGAGAGGCGAGAGAAAAGAATTGTCTGCTTAAAAACTTGGGAATGAAGCGTTCGATTTCCGCGCTTCCGCAATAACCGGAACCGATGCTTTCCACCGGAACTGGACGTACACCTCGATAGCCAGGATTTTAATTGACGTTTATGTTTTTGCGTGTTATCTAGGATGTTCTAGAATTGCCACTACAACTCCCGGTAGTTGTGTTTTTCTATGCTTGTTCTCAGGATTTGTTGTTTATTTCTTCTGTAACACGTATCACGTCATTTCGGTGTCTCCATTGTACTCCAACTTCTGAAGCGCCTATAACAGCTCAGCGGTATTTTAATATAAATTAGGTGATGTAAATATGTAGTTTGTGTTTTGTACCAGAACGAACGAACGGTAGAAAGAAAGTTTTGACGAAAAGACTGTCACGACGTACTTCACTAACTGACTTTCCGTCAAACTTCCCAAGTATGTAAATAACTTGTTGCCGATACGCTTCGTTAAAAGGGCTCAGCGTAGCGTGCAAAACATAGTCACATAGTGGAAGGTTGCGTATATAGCATAAAGGAATCAAGATAATTCTCTTGAGGGATAAATTTACTCTCTGGACGTAATACTTCGTCATTTTATATGGATAACTAAAAACGGTATAGGGATGCCATGGTAATGCTAATAAAAAAATAATGAGGGCGTCGGTTTTGAAAAACAATCAATCTTCATTATGAGAGAAGAAAGATACATAATACAAGCTGTTTGCCTCATATCTAGTTTCTAAGTATAATGCCGACATGCATTATATACATAGTGTTATTGTTATTATTATTATTATTATTATTATTATTATTATTAAAAAAAAAAACTCGACAAACAAAGGAACTACCCCAATTCAATACGTCTCGTTCTCTTGTGGGGTTTCGCTTTTTTTTCATCCTCCACTCCACGACGCGAAGGTAATGAGTAATACACGTGACGTAATCCTGTTCCGTTGTACTTCCTTCTTTTTAAGGTAACAACGGTAGCGGACATAAAACGTAGATAAGCGGATGTTCTCCCGTGGCACTCATACTCCGCACGAGTCTAACGGCGTCTAACCTCGTAACTTTCCGCGCCAGCCTTACTGTATTCTTAAAATTGGAATCGTTAATCTGGTCTTCGTGAAATTACGTTTGTTCCTTAATTTATCGCGAACGAACGTCTGTAGAAAATACATACAACATATATATAGGATACATTTTCCTTGGAAAATTGTTTTCTTGACCAATGGTTAATGGTAAATGGCTACAAATATAATGAAAAGCTTAGGTAAAAAATAAATATTCATGGGTTCACTTACCTCCTTCGTTACGAGATAATATTAGTGCTTATATATAGTTGTAAGTGTCTATTTATCCATCTATTTTCATATTTATTCATCCTTTTACTCTTTTAAACTTTGCGGCTGTCGCGACATATTTTACCAATAACGCAAGCAGTTTTGGTAAATTTTTCGAGTAGTCCCCTAATTTCAAATAAACATCCCATATATGTGATGTACATATTATACTACTTATATGGCCAAGTAAAATTAATAGCCAAATATACCTCTGAAGCGTCGTAATTTACATAACAAAGCTCCGAGACGTAGTATATTATCTCTTTAACTTATACGTTTTATCCTGAAGTGTGGCAAAGATATGAGGGTAATATGCGCTAGCTAGATGAACAAAATGAACGAACAAGACGAGCCATTAGCAACAAAACCGTTTTAATGCTGGAGCCGCGTCGTAGTTGTCGATTTTGATATCTGATTTTGGCGCAACTTTTCGCTTTGGAGGACATCTAATTATGTAGCACGTAGAATAGGGTGTTGTCTAGTCGCTGCTAAATATACTGCCTGTATGCAGCAGATTACGTCTTCGACTAGCGTGCATCCACGCTAAGCTGATATACTTACGCGATACCTTGTAGGAAAGAATACAGTCTTGGACATATGCAAGCAATACTCATGTTGAAATTTAATGTACCAATTTTGCCACAAAATGGCGGGTACTTTCGGAAATCGTACATGTAAAGATTCCAATAGGCTTACCTTGATGTATATGACAAAACATGCCTAGAAACCAAAACAATAATACTAAAACAGCTTCCTCATGATATTGATGGAATCATTTAATATCAACATCAATATTAATAACAATCAACACCACGAGAAACCTATTTTAAGACTATTTTTTTGGTTATTGTTTGTCGTAACTGTTTTGCAGTGACTAGACAGACTCATGTTTTGTCGACTCTCGGGGGAAACCTGTAGGTAACAAGAACCCTTCCTTTTGAGACGAATAGACACGAGTCTGTCTAGTCGCTGCAAAAAAGGTACGATTTCACTTGCTTTTGTCTTCTCTATATATAACCGTCAACAATATTTGCCCAGGACTGTACGTATCTTCCAATTTGTTTACCTTGCAACGAAACGGGCGACTTCGACGACTTTGCTAACCTACCCGCGATCGACGACGTAGAGAGATGTGCCCGTTGACGAACCGCAGCTTCGGTCGTCTCCGCCGAGACGTCGCAGTGTGGGTGAGAGAGCGCCGCAATGCGGAAGCCCGTCGAACAAATCCCGGGCTCCGATAACAGTTCATCGAGGTGCACAGATGCTCGGCTACAGCTACATACCCTACGACACACGTGCATATGGTTACATACAAACCTTCGTATCTGTTTTGTACGGATGGCGTTGGTCGTTAGTGGGAAAGTTTCGTTATTTACGTAAGAAGATATATAGATACCTATTCCATGTAAACATGCTACGCAATACATACGCTACGACCGTATGTATGCTTATATATAACAGACTAGTTCAGCCGAAATATATATATAGATACCCTATATATATATATATATACCCTACATGTACGTATGTATTACAATGTAGGAAATATATCTTTTCGAGGGATATAATTGTCGTTGTAATGACGCAGGAGTGCTGACCATAGGCCAAATAGTGGTTTTTGGTGAAATGTTTAAACATATCACCAAAAACAGCAGAAGGAAGTAGGATTGAGGGGAAACTAACAGTAGAAACAATAAGTATAGATAAACATATTGATACTAGCGCGGTATATCAGTAATTTCTTTTAAAGGAAGTGTATCTTTTACTTATTGTAGCGGTCTGAGTCATTTGATAATGTTTTCCTTTCTTTTCTATATTCGCTGTGATGTTTACAGCATAAACGATCTAATACTTCACAGAAGCACACAGCGGAAAACTATTTTTCTCGAATAAATATCTTCGTAAGTCTATTGTGTCCAGACGTTTACTTGAAATACCATTTCCAATTCAAACATATAGCAGATGGCACTGCACAAACGACCTGTCTTACAAAATATGTCTTTATTTTTTATCAATGCCAGATCAATAAAAGTACCTCCCTGCCCTCCCTCTAATACCAAAAGTGATGGGTATTAGACGGAGAATTAGAAAATTTTACCTCGCCAATTCACTCCTATACGTAGCACCTACGTAAAAATTTGTTATCTATTGCTTCACATAACGGCAAAATTTACGCGCCGAGACGGTCGTTCCGTCTCTCTTATTAACCATTTAGCAGATAATTTGGATCTAATACGTATCAGAGGTGGTATTATCGGTCCCGTACGTCACATAGCGATGTATGCCGTCGGTAAACTTCCCTTAGATTAGTCGCGAACCCGGATTAGTTTGAATTATTAATCTTTAAACACCCGAGATTAGGGTGTCTATGCCAGGTGAACCGGATAGGGTTTAAGTTTTCATCGGATCTAGGGCGTTCGGTAAACGATGGAAGAAATTCGTATTTGGATCGATGGTACTGTTTTAAGGATCGATCCGTCTTCCAAAATATTTTCTTTATTATACGAGGCGTGCTTTTTAAGTGTTTTAAAATACCGTCGCTGCAGCGCTGCTGTAAATTAGTAGTTCGTAATTATGAAAAGCGCGTAATTACGATATCGTGTTTAACTGAGCAAGTTCTCGAGGAAGCGTTTTTCGACAACATTCCGCATTACCTGAAGCTGAAGATTTTTAACGTCTTTTTTACCTTTCGCCGTAGGGTCTTGAAGACACGTAAAAAAGAGCAGTTATATCAACTGGGCGTCACGATTCAAAGCAAAATAGTAACAATTTTGGAGAATTCCTTTAGAAAATCGGAAAACAAATCTGAAAACACATGAAAATTAAACCTCGAGCGATTGCCGAAGACCAACCGACGTTTTCTATTTGTTAAACGCTCAAATTGTCATTTTTGCGTGCGGTAACGGCGGAGTACTTCATTTTACTTCACGTTTCGAACCTCTCCCCTAGTTAATTACGGTAATGGAATGGTATACCTTTCGACGACAACGATACCTATGTATATACGACGTCAAGCCCAATCGATCGGAATATAATTTCAATTATATTTCAACATGTAGGTAACTCTTATATCTCGCTGCCTCCCGACCGTTTGTTTATTGCTACAAGCTTACTCTGTAGATATACCACTTCAAACGTTGTGCGAATTACGAAAAGTGGCGTGTAATTATAGACGTTTTCGAGCTGCTACTGTGTACACCTGATAATCTAAGTTATATCGTATATACATACCGATACATACATGTTAATCTGCGTGTACCATTTTAATTTGCATCTAATACATACACAATATACCGTACTAGGACGGAAAGCATAATTATACGTCGATAATCACGCAACTGTTGCGCCTTGGTTTTAAATTTAGAGAGCGTATCGAATTTATGTGGACGGGATCACGCGAACTTGTAATTATATCTACCTACTTAAAAGTTTAATACGATATTTTATCACATTCATCAGTTAAAATGTACTTCCTTATTCGTATATTTAAAAAGTTACATAACACTTTATTGTGCCTTTGCCAAAATAATACTTGAACGCTTATAAAAACGATTCTTGAAATTCCTTATAATCCGTCGAAAGCTCATATTCCTTACGAGATCCTGCTGCCAGACGGCTAGATGTGAAGCAAGTTTCTAAAGATCGGTACCGACCGTTAGGTTTGAGAAGGGAATTCCTCTAACATTTCTCTAACTAACCTTCTCTCGTTGGGGGAAAGTGTTAAGCATTAATTTCAGATCTTGATATGTTGCCGTACTGGTACTTCGAATCTAATTCTGATTGCATAGAATGCATTCTCTGAAGAGCTTAACCAAAGCTAGTCGGCTTACTAACTTTTACCCTACAATCTACATGTATAAAAGCGTCAGCGATGTGGAGTGGTACAGGCAAGGGTCTCTCGACAATGCCGATTCATTGTAGAATAGCGCTGTGTGCGATCATCAGCGACGCGCTTTCTTCGCTGTATCCGGCAGATTGATTTGATAAAGGAATTTGTTGGAATTAACTTCAGAGGCAGCGGTAGGGTAGGTACGCTACTTCGCACCCTTGAGCCGTCCGACCCTTTTCGATGAAACAATCGGTTCTATCGATCGAGGTCGGCGGCTAGGACTGTACGGTGTGGTTGAATAGGAAAAGTTTGTGTAACTTTTTAATTAGTTAACTCGAAAGGTGAGATTGGTGAACATACTTGGATGGGACAAATTGTGGCAGTTTCTTTTAGTCTTTTATTCTTCTGCGGATAAGGAGAATGAGATGGGCAAGTCGTGGATAAAATTTGATAATTTCAAATAATTTCATTATGTTTTCTCGCAGAACTTTTAGTAACCGTCACAATTAGTAATACTTTATCACGTAACCTGCCACTCTGGTATCGTTAGATTTTTGATATTTGGTAATCTAACTTGGTTATTAATTTCATTAATTTTCCGGTTAATCAAGTTGATACTTCATCCTTGCGGCTCTCGCAAATCGTGATACTATACTTACACACCCCGCAAGAAACTAAAGATGGGGATCAAAGTTTGCCAACATTCTTAGACTTATAGCTCGCTTACCGTAAGAGATAGAAAATCCGGGTAACTTTTAACGGAACCAGCGTATGGACATCTATAAATGAAGTTGTTAGTTGGAAAGATAATTTAATGTTAAGGTTAATAATATTTACATGTTTTACTTTCGTTTATCTTTTATTTTAATTTGTGTTTTTCCTCTTTATTGTATATCTTCATAGCTTTCCTATTTTTTACCAAACTACCAAACACTTTTTTCTTTCTTTATACTTTTCACCTTCTTGATTAATTTATATATGGCCACGTTAGACTTTTCGGAAGTGCAGCATCACATTTTCAATTTCGTCCACAACTCTATACTTTGAGATAGTTGAGCTAACAGTAAATTTTTATATGTGGCGCTGTATATTCATGACAACTACAGATAGTAAGGGGTTATCCGTCACCAGGGAAGACTAACTATCAGCTATTAAGGCCGAGATAGACGACATCATCGACCGAAACAACCCAGAGGTCTTCTTGTTCGTCTTCTTCTTTCTTGCCCTATCCTTCGCCGTTTGGCCAAGATCCATCTTATCTTCGCGACTGTACGAACCCCGTGATAAATATGGTGCTCGGGTACAACCGGGGTTTCGCAGGCTCCATCACTGTATTCAAAATACGGATGCGCTTTCAAACTTCTTTAAAAAGGTTTTAATAACGGTACATTAGAGCTGAATATAAGCGCTTCTATCAAACGTTTCAGCAGCTCGTGCTTTACAAAGAGGTAATACCGTTTTAGCTTCTATGGCCGCTCGTACTAGGCGGTATAGTAGCCATCTCTTGCTGTACGACTAGCTTGCTATTCTTACATAGGATTGAATAGCCTTCTGCCATTTTGTTACTGCTGCTGGAGGTATACACTTACAGGCGTAGAGAAGTTTTTGATTTATATAAAGCTTTCAATGAATTAAGAAAAATCAACGCTGGAAGAAATTAATTTTACGATCACATTATATTTCCTCTTTATGTTATCTTGTATACGTTTACCATTCTGAATTATGTATTCGTTTTAGATAAATTGCTTTAGGAATTTAGGTATTATTATTATTATTAATGCTCAGAATTCTGTTGGCTTGGATGTAATAATTCCAAAAGAGAGAAACGTATATTTTAAGCTATAACAATGTTTTACAATCCACAATATAAATGTATGTATTTAGAGATATACGTATACACTGCATATTCATCTTCGGTTTAATAGATTTCTCACGTAAGTTAACATTAGCCAGCAAATCTATATACGCCGGGCCATATTTGTTAAATACACCCCGCACTATATCACGATTATGGTGGGTGTAATTTTAGCGTCAAATGGGCAGCACGTTCCGCTAGTAAATGACGCTCGCAATCATCATTAATTTCTGTTAGCGTTTTCATTAGGCGAAATTAATTAAATGACGATGGCGTATCAGCTGCAGATATCGATCGAAAAAAGGAGAAGAATTAGCCTACAGCATTATTTTCGAATACAGATGGGTTACAGGGTTTGTCGAAAGTTCATATTTGAAATGATACTCGATAGTTGTACTTCTCCTGATGTAAATTTCCGGTAAACTGGTCAAACAGTCTACTGTTTACCTGATAATCTTCCACGAAACGACGAATTCTTTTGTAACTTAACCATCCTTGTTCCTAATTATACGGTTTCAAACTGATACACCTTAAATATTTGCATTCACTTAGATATGCAGGATCTATTCGATGTTAATTGGGGACATTCCTATTATATGGCCGGCTAAGTACGCCGTACATTTCCTTTTTCAATTTTAATAACTCCATCCTATTGGGAAAGGATTCATCTTCGATATTCATTAAACCTAAAGTCGAAAATAAGCAAAAGGAAAGCATTGCCGATCATTAAGGGGAAGAGTACCGATCCTGGCTCATCTGGGATGAAGGAATTCGAAAAACGCGGACGCCATTAAACGAACGCCCGTCATAATTTAATATTCACTAAATTGCATTCGCCCATCATCATGATAGCCATAGCCGAAGCTGAAACCCGGGCTACTCTTTAACTATCCGACCTAGGCGATTTTTCTTTTCTCGCCCATTCCGGATAACAAGTTCGCCGATAGTTGAAGCCACCTCCGATCCTCAATTTTTAGGTACTATCGCAGCGAGTGGTTGAGAATCATCGAATTGAGCGTTTAAATTACCCTCTAGAATCCTCTGCTTCGGCCGACAGCGGATATTTTTCATTTTTACTGGTCGGAGGCCATCAGAATGAAATATTCCAGTAGGATAAAAATAGAGTAGAATTGGGAGAAAAAAGGCGATAAAATAAGAGAGAAAGAGGTAAACAGAAGTAATAGAAAGGAACTATTATTAAATTGTTAAACTTGAAGAAATAGTAAAATGTTTAATTGGTTTTGAAGATATTTGAATGGAGGAACTAATTAAGGTATGAATGAATATTTAATAATAATGTAACTTTTCCTGTTTCTTGCTAGTATTCCTTGTTAGTATTAGTGACCCTCCAGTTTCTATTCTGTTTCTCTACCAGATCCTCTTCCATTAGTTGTATTCATCTTCCCTTCTTCGTTTTTCCTTCTGGCACCTTCCAGGCCACTTCTTTCTCATTACTTCCGTCTTTCCTTTCATGATGACGTAGCCATTGTAGTTTTCTATTTTTAATGAATTCTTCCATCGACACTTCCCCATACAGTTCATATAATTCCGCATTTGTTCTGCTTTCCTAACCTAGTGCTACATTTTGACTATTCCTCTTGAAATTTTCATTTGCCGCGTTCCCATCCTCTATCGATTCTAGATTTTGTACTTCTGGATACATCTTTTGCTTTTAATATCTTCTTTAAGTCTCATGCAGAGCTGTTACATTTTGCTATCGATTTCTTCTTTGCACTTATGATCGCCATGCAATGGAAAGTAAACACTCTTCATTTATATAAGGTTCGGTGCACCTCTCTCTTGAACCATTTTAACAAGCGAGATTTTCTGTTTTATCTTGGTGCGATGTAACTAGATCAATTGTAGTTGGATATTCTCGTTTCTCCTTTTCAGTATTTTAAACCGCGTAGGTGCACAACCTCGTCGCGATAAACATAAATTACAATTCCGACGAATAAAAAGCGGAGAAAAATGGAAATACGACGATCGCAAACCTCGGAGACCTATAAATAATTGTTAAACTTCGGTCGCGTCCCACAACAAGATCTCCCGAACGGCCCGAACGCTGGGTAGCAAGCTGAAACGTGACCGTCCTTTCTGCTTTTCGCTCACACACTCGTTGGAGAAACGAATCTTGCGATTTTCACGTCGGAAAACCCACTCCGCGACGAGGGAAGCTTATTTTCTAAACACAATCTATTTTGACAGGGCGGGAACGTGATGGTATTTTCAATTTTTCCCCTTTACAATATTAACTTGATGAGAAATCAATATGTACGCGGCGTTTTGTTCGCTATCGAGTCGTGAGGGTTGCAAATTATTCCGTTTTATTAACATGTAATACTGGTCCGTCTGGAACGTCCATCGGTATCGACTGATGTTCGACCAACTTAGAGATACTTAATCGACACTTCATTTTATTTTTATTTTATGCATTTCGGCGGTAGTTGGGGAAGTAAATCAAAACCATCGTTTGCATTCACAACGGTTTGAATTGAAGCTCTCAATAACCTTCCCTCCCTTTAGGGTCCTTGTACATTGCACCGAGGGATCCAAATAGGCTACTCGATACGTTCACCTTCGCTAATTTATCGCTTTGCAACACAAAAGGATTTCGTTGGCAATAGAAATAATGCGAATAAGAGGCGGTTAAACGTATTACTCTGCACTTCATAAGTATGGGTGCCTTCGAATTTCCAGCGCTTGCTTCAATGTACAAACACACAGTGAGTAGGTAAAGCACAGCTTCAACGACCTAGCTTGGCTAATAATGCCGCCTTTAATTGAAACGTTTAAATCCCTAAGGGCTTAAGGCATGAGCTACGTATGAGGGTAGTTTGAAAAGTCTGTTACGTTGTTTTTCTTTTCGCTCGTACTGAGATTTGCCTTGACGTACGGTGAGTGCTGCACATGCATACCGAAGACCAACAATGCATTCGGATAAACGGTCGAAACAGTTTAAGGGAGATAAGTTTTGGCGTCGATCGCATAGATGCAACTTGAATGCACCAACACACTAGTAAAGCTAAGGCGCAATAGAAACTGTGGACTGCAAAGAGTAAATCTATCGGCCAATTATTTCTAAGACAGTACGACGCGTCATTGCCTGACAAAGTGAAGGCAGAAATTGGGAGCAAACGGACGTATTTTAAGAAAAAGGATTTTCGTTCCACCAAAACAACGAACTAATAGACTATCCACCCTATTCACCTTGATCTGACCTTTCTGTTTTGCTGGGCTTAAAGATTCGCTCGAAGGACAATTTCATCCAATAAGGAGGCAACCACAGTCACAACGTCTATTTTCTAGAACAAAATGCCAATTGCTATTTGAACAGATTAAAAGATGAAAACATCGTTCGGAATAGTGTTTATAGTTTTAGGCAGGAAACTTCCAGACTACCCTCGTAAATCGCCTCGTCGCTTTACTCCTTCCACTTCCCTTTCTATCTTGCGAAGGGTTAATCGGAGTTTACGTATTCAAATTGTCCGGTCATTTGATCGTGCTTTCGGATAGCGAAAATTAAGGGTTTCGTCGGCGAGAACGGGTTGAAGGGGCATCTTTCGTCAAGCAATGAAGAAACTCCGGTAATAAGGACGGCCGATTATGAATGAAGGTGAAAGGTGAAGGAGAAAAGAAACGGGATGGGAAGACGAATTCCCGGACGATTGTTAATTTAAATTCAGAGACACGCCGTTTCAATTTGGAGTTTTTCTCTTTCGAAAGCGTAAGTTCCATTAAGGGTAATGTATTTTGTTTTCTGAAAGATGGCGCTACTGACTCTAGATGGAAGAGTTCGGGCGTCTAAGAAACGATGCGCCTCTGAGCATAAACGCTACCATGCTGGGCGAGTGATCATGTATTTGTGCCATCATTTCTTAAGTATTCGAATTAATAGTAAATAATAGGGATGTAGTACGCTTTATTATTGCTCAGAGGCAAATTGAAAATTTTGTGCCTCTTCTATCAATAAGACACATGATTCCTATTCATTCCTAACCTATTCAGATCCGTCTTATTCTTATTACATTGATGACATTTTGGTAATTTCTGAAGATACACCTTCAACTTCTATGCCCTGAGACAACTAAGGTGGCTTCTTCGTTGAAAAAGTCCAAAAGAAATGTAGGTATTTGCAAGCTTCCCGGAGGCCATCACAAAATTTGCTGAAGTATTCATGCTAAGATCTGAAGTATTATTTATTTCTGCTAAAGCTTCATTTTATGAGTGGATAAGTGTCTATTTCCAAAATTTTAAGAGTTTCAAACAAATTTCTATTCACGAAGACAAAATCATCTGAACACGCAGAGATGACTCATCTGTGCACTAGCTACACCATAACATGTGGCTGCATTCTTTGAAACTTCCTTTCTAAAGCATGGCGATCTTATCAGGCTATGTCCGCATAACAGTAAAACAGAACGCACCAATCACAAAATGGAGCGAAATAAACTACTCAATCGCATGATGAATCACCTATCTGTTTCGATAACGAACCTAGCCGTTTGAGACATTATCCTCCCCGCCGATAAATGGATAGCTTCTTCCGTATCCGTCCAACTCCGACGGACGCAATTCCATTAGCTAAAACGATTTGGGCCGATTGAAATTAATAAAGCCGCACCTAGGTGCCGGGCACGCAATTTCAGACGCGTGCCATCGAGAACAAACTCTCTCGGTGAAACCCTGAACTTACCTTTACACGTATCGGGTCTACTCCTTACCGAAACAACCCTAATCCATCTACTGCAGGTGTCAGTGTATGTCTGAGGATATTAAAAGTACGTCCTTTCGAGATGCGCTCTCGCTGTAACCTAAATTCGAGGGTCGTCTAGCACCGTTTGGGGAACCTATTCGGTGTTACTGATAGTGGTTGCAACCAAAATATTTTTGACAAGTGAAGCAGTTTCTTTGCATGAAACATTTTGGACTATACTCGTATGTACATCTCCTTTTTCCTGTTGCTTTCGAATCCTCAATTAAATTGTAAAAGCCAAAAGAAGTAACGTTAAGAATGAGATTTTGAATTTGAGCTTAAACATAACAGTATAATATACATACTTGCGAGTTGTATAGATGTACTTTCGTTATCAATAAAATCCAACGATGTAAGAATTTTCCTCCCTAAACGAAAAACACGAAGATAGGAGAAAAGCATTAAACATATGAGAGCGGTAATTTACCATATAAGACCCTTTCTAAATCCTCCCCCCGAAACGTAATTACCGACCTGTTTTTCGAGCGATTTTTCTTCTTAGGTGAACATCAGATACCTATAGTGATCGTGTAGGGGATAGGAAGGAGGTAAAGTATTTTTCCTTCGTTCCGCAGCAGTAAACGCGTGAATTCTTTCTTCTAAGAGCGTAGCTTCGACGCTGCAGATGGTAAAAAAAAAACACGACCATTCATTATCGGTTCCTTGTTACCGCAAGCCGTATATTTTTTGCTATAAAAATACGAAACACGTGGTGTTTTTCCTCTTTGGCGATATTTTAAGCTGATGTCGCTGGCTAAAAATGGAGAGAAAGATACTCGTATGCGGCAGCCAACGCGACAATAGAATTAATTAGTTCTTGGCTTTAGAAACTCGTAGTTTATATAAAAGGTACAGATTAATTTTTGTTATATGCATATATCGTATTTGTTATTAAAAACGCTACTTCCTTTGTTTTTGAATTATGTGACTACGTAAATCTAAGTACGTCTACCGAGCTGAAAACATCTCCCGGATAAGTTGTGCGCCACTGCGTTCTAATACGTACGTACCGCGCCCGACGGAGGGTTAGGTAAATATTGGGAAATCTGCTCTCTACGGTATTCCTGTTATAAGTGGCTCTACGAAATTGGATTGAATAACCAATCGTATTCTAATCGAATTTGCCCGCCGAATGTTATTGTTACGACGATGCACTTGTTTGTTTAGTTTTAGCAAATGTAACAAATGTGAATTCTGCACTTTTTACGATGAGAAAGTAGTATAACATCGAAAGTAGTATATCAAAACTGATGTAAGAATGGCAAGACATAACTAGCATTCTTCAAATTAATATATCACATTATAGAAATTCAACGGAAACATTAAATAAAGTAATTGAATTGAGTCAAGAAGCATTGCAAGATTCCGCCCAATCCTCGTATTACATCATCGAGAAAATGTAGAAGCTTGTTCGAAAACGAGTCGTTGCCGAACCGCGTTAACTGAAAGCAACATGAAAATAATCGCCACATTTTACACGGTCCATTTTACGTTAATAATTGTTAATAAAACTTAATAAATAATAAATAACGGGTATTTATTATTTAAAGCAGGTGTATCGTATTCTAGACTAAGCGAATTTGGAGATATTGTTTTATCTGAATGCAGACCTGTTCCGTTCAGTATCATATGTACGAATCAAGCTTTAAAGTACACACTCTTTTATTGCACAGCCGACTGCAATTAAAATTGTCGATATATCAAAGCAATACTCTACGAAACGTTCTTCTTCGCTAGAGCGAAAGACTGACATTACAGCTTTATCATTTGTCAAAGAAAAAGCCATCGGCGAAAGGCATAGCTTTCATTACTGCGCTTTGTTTTGTTATTGGACAGAATTCCTGCTCGAAATTGCCAATAGCCATCATCCGAGACGTCCGTTACGGCACGGCCACTACTACTACCTGCCTCCACGTATGCGAACTGAACGAGGAAAATTCTTGACACTTCGACCGAATGTTGTTCTGCACGTTCCAATAATTCTTCGAGAATACCTATTCGCGGTTACAGGTGTACGTTTGTTGAGTTGCTGCCGATTATTCTCGACGATTGTATTTTCGTTAGCCTTTTTCGATTATCTTGACGGAATAGCTTAAGTTGATTCGATTTTATTCACTAAACCGGAGTGGTTCGAAGTTCGTCAAAACAATTTTAAATATAGTCTAGTTGATCTTGATCTTAAATATTCACAATTGTTGTAACTCGGATAGGTTTCTCTTTTAGTAATGTGCTTCTGTTAGAATAAAAGGTGCACCAACAGCATTGAGAAGTGGATTATCCGTAAAGTCATTGTTCTTTACTGAACCAGCAATTTGTCCTTATTTGAATAATTTACTTTTATTACTTAAATAACTTGTTTGTGCGGAATCTTGTAAATCCCTTCCTAAACAAATGGAATGAGTAAGTAATTTAGTTTTTTTCATCTGATTCGATACGGTGTATCGAATCGCAGTAATCAAAAATAAAAGAACCATTCGTTCATTCACTAATCGTTCCCTTTAACGTGTAAAAGTGTAAGAGCAGTAATTGTCTTAAGCTCTAATTGCCTATTGTGAGCAATATATAAATTAAAGTTGCGAAATTGCCCTCGCCAGGTTTGGCCGCTTTGCTACCCGCAGAAACCGCTGAAAAGGTATTTATTTGTTTTAATTATATTTGCGGCGGCTTTTCCTGTAACACCTATTTCGTCGGATACTGCGTTTGACATCTAGATTAATGGTTTAATTTTACTCTTAAGGTTGCTGATATAAATACCCTTTTGAATGCTTCCTTGTTTCATAAGCCATTTTGATAAGACTTGCGGACGATTTTACTTTGTAGTTTAGTTGAAAAAAATTGAGTTTTGTGCCACAATAGCATGCATGTCTTAAGTTTAGGGTACATAAACGGCAAAGATATATACTTGTAAATGAATATTTTCTTTTTCGAGAGTATGGATAGAATAGGCACCTTAGAATTAAAATGTGTTCTCATATCATTTGATTGTACAGTTGAGAGTGAGTATCCGTGCATCCTCGAACCAGCTGTTCCGGACTGATTAATTAAACTTATATGGCATGTGTCGATATTTTGGCGTCGTTTGCTATACCAACTCAGTACTTGTTATAATTATCTGTAACAGTATTTTACGTATTCGTATTTTGCAAGTTATCTGTCCATACCATAGAAATAAAAGATGATAGTTATAATTTGATGAAAAGTTATGCTTCCGATATGAAATCGAGAAATAAGCGGTGGGATATGCACATTGACAAAGGAGTGAAATGTATTTCCTGGGTTACACAAAGTAAAATTCTTTGGAGTAATAAATACTTAGCTTATAACCATCTATTCTCTTCGCTATATCAACTATACATTCCATTAGGAGACTAAAAGAATATGAAAAAAGAAACAAAAGGACATCCTTAACACTTTCGCTGTATCCAGATCGCCAGAATTACAACACGAAAACAACATTTCCTCTACCCACTCCATACGTCAAGAGACCTCTCATTTTGACTCATGACGTTGGGAGGAAACACGAGAAGTGCCGGTCGTCAAAATACATTCCAAGAGGCAACTGACAAAAAATATACATTCCGATCTAGATTAGAAAGCAGGGCGAAGACTTGTTTGTTATCGGACGCTTTAGACAACTGATACACGCACGCAATCGCGCTTAATTTGTCCACCATGCATCCGTCCTCTTCCTTTCACCGCAAAGGAGAATTACTCGAATTTCTCGGGGGATTCTATTCTTGCTTTTCGTGTGCACCTATTTTGACCGCTGTGAAGAAAGCCGATAGGCTCTGTTTGGATTCCTCGCGCGAGCAATCATCCCTTTGCGTGACGGTGACACGTCGCACGTGCGTCCACATCGGTCGTACGGAAATTCTACCCCGCGGAATACCAGGGAGAGTAACGGCGGGCCTCGATTAAATTTGTTTACTTCATCTTCTATTTTCTGAAAAAAAAATGGACGTCAATAGTAATGAGTTGGCATTGAAATACGTTGAAGTGTAGGTATAATATGGGAGAATATTAGACATTATCTTTTTGATTATCGGACTCCAAGAAGAAAGAGAGGACAAATACGAAAAAAGAGGTACTATAAGAAAAACGAAAGGAAGAGAGAAGGGATGAAAAAAAGAGCCAGAAGGAGGAAAGCCAGTAGAAAATGAGTGGATATTGGAAATTCATATATTTCGTATTAACCATCATTTAAACTGCGACGTGTACGCATTTAATTTCTTATTATGTACGCAAATATTTCAAATTCGTCAATGCACCAATTTGATAATTATTTGATGTATTTGATTCATGGAGCTAGCGCATGTATCGAAGTAGTTTCCGCCAGTTACCGGTAAGGCAGAAAACAAAATGCCAAGACCCTCACCCGCCGCATCTTGGCTTACGTATGACACATCGCTTGTTGTTCTTCCTTCTGGAGGGACTGCAGCCGGGAGCAAGTTACTGGAGGAGGAGTATCAAATAAATGCATGAAATAACCAGAGCGACTAGATAGCCCTGCGTTGTGTATGTAGCATCTTTTTGCTGTAGTGGGCGGGTATTTGCTGCTATCGCCCGACTAGACGCCCATGCCCCGATTGGGTTTGGTGATGGCCGTAACATTCAGACGTTTATGAACATTCCACGCGTACACAAACAAGGAACGAATTACGCAAATGATATACGGATATTTTAGTATTTAAATTTTTCTTTCCCATCCTATTAAGGAAGCTGTTTATTTAATAAATACATTTTAAACAACACTGAAATATTGGTAACCTCCACACCCCACAAGTTTAATTAGTTAATCCGGGGAGACCGTTTCTAGGGCTTACACTTTTTATATTTTTTTCATTTTTTTAATTAAGATCTAATGTTTCTTTAAACAAAGGATATCATAATCTTGCAGATACTTGCAGATTGGCTATTCTACGTTAATAAAAGAGAGAATAATAACAACCACGTCCACCACTCTAAGCAACGCTCTCTCGCTTCAAAAAACTTTTGCGCTCGAGACAAGCTGTAGTCTTAATTATAGCTAAATTAATCACTATAATTAATGTGCCGGGAAGTTAAAAGTTAGCTCCCGGAGCGCGGGTGAGATACGATGCTATAACCATGAGGAAACCAAAACGCGGATATGCACAGGATATAGCATACCTCCCTACATTTAAATATCTCGCCGGGGAACGCCTTGTGATTCTTTTTCTGGACGACGAAATGCATCACGGCTTGTTTGCGCCGCCGTTCGCGATATTCGTCTTTTTCAGCGCGAGAAATGGTCGTTCGTTAAAAAGTGCAGGAGAAAAGTTTCGACGAAGTTAAATTAACGTCTCGAATTAGGAAGTGCAGGAAACGCTGATTAACGCTAAAATACTGTATAAGTGGATGTCGTTAGTTAGATATAGGTTATTATATAAATTGTGAAGATTTTACGGCTACAGAAGGATTATTTGGTTAATACTAAATTTTACAAAGGGTTACTTCATTTCCGATGCATGCTGCATCGTTTGATCAACGAAATGCGCAAAATTAAGTTTAGATAAATATAAATAAGCGCGAAAAAAGCAGCATTCCTTTTTCTAATGCGTTGAAATAGTTAGTAAACGCTAATCTACTGCCACATTGGAAAAAAGGTGCATTTCTCGCGGTGGTGTACTTCTGGCGCTAAACCGGTGGAACTGCATGAATATATTAATATCGGTCCGACGTAGTTATTTGGGCAGGAAGTTTGTAAATTATTTTTTGTACGAATAACAACTATTTTTAATGAAAAAATAAGTTTGTAATTATATTAGATTAGTTGCAAAATATTAAGTTGGCAGTATTTAAAAAAACTTAAATTCAACAAAATTTCAGTCTTAAACGGGACAATTATCAATAACCGTAAGAAAATCCTTTATGCCAGGTATTATGTATTTTTGCGATGATATCAGAAAGGAGCTTCGTAATGCGTAACAGATACTATCTGAGGGGCAACAGAGACGGTTCAATTAGTTTGTTATCGTTTAAACGTTCTCCATCTCTACGAGATTTGACCGGGTTTTGCGCGGTTTTGTTGCAATCAACCACAACGGAAATCCGAATCCGCACGGGAGGTCGCCCCCTTATACAACACGACGGCGTCTCTGCTTTAATTACCGCATTGCCGCCAGGATATTAGTTGGAATATAAGAGCTCGTCTAGTACTCGCCTGCGAGTACGATTACCATAATCTCATCGAGGCGGCAAGTTGCTTTCCTCTCACTCGAACTATTACGTTTCGGAAGGATTGCAGCGTGGCGCAAGACGCATCCAAATTGCAAATAATTGCTCTGTACACTTTTATTTGAAAGATGATCAAATGATGACAAAGGTAAACTATTTTGCAGCGACTAGATAGACTTGTGTTTTGTCGACTCTCGGGGAGAAACCAGTAGGCAACACGAACCCTTTCTTATGAGACGAATAGGCACGAGTCTATCTAGTCTCTGCAAAAAAGTAATCATTTCACCTACCTTGGTCATCTCTACTAATGACTAACCTTTAAATTAAATTGCATATTATTAATATTGTTTATATACTCTGTTGCGCCGTCACCGTACTAAGAAAAAAATGGATTTTGTATAATTAAACGCTTAGAATGAATTTTGATCAACTGAAGGCATATGTTAGCGTTCACTTTAACGCGTTTCTTACATTTCATTCCGCCAGCTTTGATTGAAATTGTCTCAACTAAGCCACAATTGTCAAATCGCCAAATGCCCAACGCCATTTTAATAATACCCACAAGCTGCCTATCCGATACAATCCGTTTGTGGTGTTCGTGCGACGCAACTAATTGATATTTTTCCGTCTATACCCGTCCGATCACAAGCCGTCGGTAATTCCATGGCGGACGATAGACGTCCGATAAATCCAGATTTCGATCCCCTGTACCCGCTGGCACCGCTTTCATCAGACGGTCACATTGCGAACATGTTAACCCTTGGATATTCCAGCTGGTAATCTCGGACAAACAAACAGCGTTGCCAATCGTATAAATTCATCAGACACTGTTATAGAAAAAAAAGGTATTAATTTTTACTGTAATAGCAATTTGAAATTTGTTTAACAGGAATGTCAGCAATCTAAAGAACCAAAGAACAGCAAACAAAGAAATTCTTTGTTTGTCTATAAACTTTACATACATTGTATACATAAAACATTACAAAAATAAATAACAATTCGAAACAAAAGAATTAACCTAAAGTTATAGTAGCACACTAGTAAGTTACTTTCCTGAAAAAGTACTAAACTTGCGATGGTACTACCAACTACATTTGATAAGCCAAAAAGTACTGTTTCGCTTTTATGTGGTGATGCTATACCCTAGCATTCTAAAACGTATTTAACGGAAAAACAACACCAGAGACGTACAATCCACAGAGTAATCCCCAGCTTCACGAGTGTGTGCGTTTGTATATACATTTCAATTAATTGCTTGTTAGTAACTGCAGTTGTTAAAAAGAATAGTATAAATATGGACGGCAGTATCACTCAAAAATCGATGCGGATGAGTATTGAAAAAATATATAGCGATCAGCCGGCTCAGCCCACATTAACTTACTTGTCGTTGAAAGTGTTCACCATTTATTTCGTACATTTCTTGGTTTTTCATATTTTACTTTGATGGTTCTTGTGATTCAATTTCAATAAATTACGAGGTTTATTTAAAGATTCATTTTTGTTCCTTATCTATCTCATTGTACACATACTTTCACAAGGCGTCGGGATAAAATACTAAACCCCCGGATTAGCACAATGTTTTCTTAATCTGGGCGATGGTAAAAAGTAAAAACATCCAAATAATCTTTTATTAGGTGTCAAAGCTCCTCGATACAAATTTCGGTTAACAGCGCTGTCATAACTTTTTCGATAACAATAAACATTACGTCCAGTAGATTACCTCTTAAAAGAAGACCAACGTCCGTTCCATTGAATCTTGCAGTTTCCTATTCGTGTTCAGTTCCCAATTCAACTTTCCCGAACGCCTACATCAAAAGCGACCTCCTTGCAACGTCGCGAATTGGCCCCTGCCGGAATCGTAAGCCAACCAAGCAATTTCACACCTAACGAGTTCTTCACTGAGTATCCTCTGCGAATTTGCCCGGGAATTGTTTAAAGGAACCTTCGTTTAACGTATAGCGGGAAAGTTTTGAAGTGTTCTTTTCGGGAAGGTGAATGTTGGAACGTTTTTACTTTCGTGAGGGAAGTAATTCGTGCGAGAAACGCAATTTCGACGAGGCTCAGATGATCAATCTTTTAATTGAGTTATCCTACGCCTCTCTATTTTTCTTCTGAATCGCCCAAAGGTAAAAAGTTATTAGGCGGGACGGGGAGCCGATTGGAAAATTCAAAAATCGCT
Source organism: Oryctes rhinoceros (assembly GCA_020654165.1). NCBI lineage: Eukaryota > Metazoa > Arthropoda > Insecta > Coleoptera > Scarabaeidae > Oryctes > Oryctes rhinoceros. Next base: position 450,805 of record JAIOKQ010000231.1, read on the forward strand.
ACGGCAAGGACGGGTAAACGTAATCCCTTTTCTTTGAAACGAAATCGTGTTGATTTTAAATTTATATTAAAGCGCTGTATAAGGACATTTTTATATCGTTGACGTTAAAATTATTACCGAAGATATTGTTTGAGTAAGTTATACAACATTTTTACTATCAAACTATAATATTCCACCAATTCAACAAATACTACCACATATGGTAATTCAATAATAATAATAACAATAATAATAATAATAATAATAATAATAATAATTTTTATTTATTTAGTTAACATGACCTCAGCATACTATGCGAAGTCTCGACATGTTTACTCAACATTTTTGTATACACTGTTAGCGTTTGGAATTACGAATTCTGTGTATCTAATCATCTGAAATCAAGTTGAAACAGCAATATTTCAACTAAATCATCATAAATCCCCCTTTGAAATTTCAGCAAAAGCACTTATGTATATAACGGCTAAGGGAAAAACCTTGATTAAAGGAGGAAAATGAAAAGCATCGTTTTTTGAAAGACTCAATAGCTCCAATACAATAAATATGACTCCCTAAAAGTAATCTCTCTAATATTCATTGCTCTTCCGTTTCTGGAGTACTTCTGCTTCGGCGTGTTCTTTTTTCTTATAATCGTTACACGGCATTCCAATCAAAATGAGATCAGCTTGGAACGCAAGAAAAAAAAGCACGGGAAAAAGGAAACTTTGCCTCAGAAGCCAATAAGAGAAAATATACGTTGAAATTTTCCTTCCAGAATAACGAGGGAGAAAGAATAAATCTTGTTTGCTTCGGCGCGTCCTCTCAGAAGCTGGTAGTACGGCACTTCCATCGGAAAAATGCGATATCAATGGCACTTCCGAGCATTACCGAATATTGTCTCGCCGATGTCCTATTATTTACTACTTCAGCCTTTGAAGAACCGTGTAAATGAAAAGAAAAAGGTATAAAACATGTAGGGAATGTTGAAGCACGAACAACCAAATAAGCAATATATATACGTCGGATAAATTCAAAAACCTTTCCGTCAAAATGTATCCTGGTATTCTAATTTTCCATGTCTTCTTATTAATATTCATGCCTAAGCAGTGCGATGAAGATGTACTGAAAAGGACGTTTTATAATATACTAATTTCGCCATCGATTTTAGGTTCCTTGTTTTCTTTATATTTACTGAAAGAGGTAGGTGTATAGACAGAGTATGGGTAACCACCTAAACGCGTTTACGCGTTGATAGGATCAAATTATCGGGCAGGTAAGGTACATAAAATTAATTTAGCTTCTTAGAACGCATCGTTAGCAGTAATTTTCAGTGTTGTGCTGATGGCGTCTCGAGCTCGAGCATTTTGCAGAAACGGGGTCAACAGGATAAGGTAAAAGTATCTAATTTTCAATTTAAACAAATTTTTTGATAACCCTTTTATATTTTAATTTTTTTTATAATTAAAAGTAATTAGCCCTCTGGTGCAGTAGGTAAATTTGTCTTTGCAATTTGTTCGTGCGTAGAAGCTGAAGGCAGATGACCTGCGCAAGAATAATTAAGATCCCTAACAGTGAAATTTGACGTTTGTTTCCAGAAAATTACAAAATATGCTATTATTTTTTAAATTCTTGGAACATAAACCTGGATAAAATCGTTTTTTTTTATATTATTATTATTATTATTGTTATTATATTATTTTCAAGCTTTAAGCTATGCTAGCCAAATTTGCATCAATTTAGCGTGCATTTAGTTTAGTTTGCGAAAACAATTATGAAATAGTCAATTATATGCATAAAATTATAAGGCGGCATTAAAATAATTAACAGAAAGACTATTGAAGCAAATTCATCGCGATTTATAAAACATTACCGAAGCGTATGTATAAATAAATTCTCTAGAGGGACGATAGTGTTCGTTACTTTTTAAAAATCGCTCCGTAAACACATCGAGGTTTATCTACGGCGATCAAATCAGGCGGCCATGGAATCGAAACAAGTAAATTTTAAACAAGCAAGGCAACGATTGTTTTAGCTTCACGAAGTAGCGAAGGATTTTGAAGCACGCCGTCGCCGCCGCCGCCGCCTCCATCTGATCTTATTTCACAATCGTTCCACGTCAGGTCGAAGAAAATGGGCAATCTCTGCAAGCCGTGTGCATGGAGAGACTATATATTAGCTTGCTTCGTGCACGAGATCACGTACGAGCAAACGAATGTTGTATGTACATACGTACGGACGGGCAGTTATACGAAGTCGCGTTGCCTTCGACGGTGGAAAGATGGAAAGGTCGAAGCAGTAGCAAAGGCAGCCCCATGTTCAACGAAGAAGAATAATGGAATTGTTTCTTGCGCTCGTTCTTCTTTTGTCAATTGACGTAGTTGGCATCAGGAAAGCTAATGTTGGAACGGTTGTTGTTCGTTGTGATTTAACGGTGGAGTTTTAAGTGAGAAATGTTTTGGGTAAGAGGGAAATGACTTCTACAAAGAAAAATTACAATCGCTGTAGGGTTAATCGGGGGAATTATATACCGATTTATAAATGTGAATCATGCACGGAGGGAAATATACAGTTAACAAATACAGCGATACATTAGGTATGATTCTTGTTAGAACAACTACAACAATTTTATTCGAAGCGTTGTAATTCTCACAAGGGATGATTCTGAAGCCGAAAATTCAAAAAACATTTACAACATACATTACCCAGTTTTATTTTATTGCTAATAATCTTTCTGAGCGGGTGAAATTAATTTTCGAAATTTGGACATTTTCCACTTTATCCATACATGTAGCTCGCTGAAGGTAAGAGTCAGAGCAAAAGCTTTGAGGCAATAACTATTTGTTATTACATATTAAATTACAGTCTCGTATTTATAATCAACCTGTTTGTCCATGCCAATCCATGTATTCTATCGAATGCACAGGTACGTATATATATATACAGCGTTAGTAAAAAGTCCCGGAACGGTCGAATAACTTTGTTATTTGAAAATTATGATTTCTGAAATTTGGTATGGGGGTATAGTTGCCGATTAAACCGGAAGTGAAAAAAATATTAACTGTATTGCATAAAATGCGTTTATATTAACTATACCCCCATACCAAATTTCAGAAATCATAATTTTCAAATAACAACGTTATTTTACCGTTCCGGGACTTTTTACTAACGCTGTATATATATATAGAGCACCCTCGCGCCGCTATACTTACGTTAAGAACTTTCACGTCGAAATAATGGCAATGTATAGCTTTTTATACAATAAGTAATGTACTACATACATTCATTCATGCGTACTCCTATGAGTTGCCTCTGGTAAGACCGTATTCTTTCACTACGAGCTCCATCCAATGTTATCGCGGTTAACGTGCTACAATAGAGCTATCAAGCTACCGCGCCTGCATGCCACAGCTAAAGTGTCGATACAACGTCTTTCCGAGGTTGTTTAACTAGTTGTCGGCCCTTTATAAAGTAATATAAAATCGGGTGAAGAATTTTACGATTTGGCTTATTGTGGCGATTGTACCAAAGAACCGTAATTCGTTCCGATCGTTTTTTTTAATCTCTACCGGCGGAGTTACGAGTATATTTAAATGTGTACTGTGCTGCATACTGCACGTTACATTCTAGCGTCGTAATTAACATCTCATGGTAAATGAACTTGCTGGAAATCTGGGAGTGTTGACCTAACATCGCCCTTAATAATTTTCAACAACCATCATGTTACCGGAAACCCCACGAATCTAATTTGTTATTCGCACACAAACTCTGTACGTCTATACAGCGTCTCGGGTGCATCCTGAATTAAGCTGCACATCCTACATAATTGCAAAACCGTATTCTCAAAGCAACATCTTGCTAATCGCTGCTTTGCAATGAAGGAACATCGTTTTGCATAATAAAAGCGCGAGAGGTCGTTCACGTGTTTATGAAAATTAATTAATAATCAAAGTACGTTCCCGGAGAGCCTTGATGATCTTGTAATCGTGCAAAAGAGAACTAATTCCTTTAAAAGCAATTCGAACGACCTCCAAATAAGAGGTGCACGTTCAAATTGCTTCTACGTCGTCTGTTTTCCTTAAGGAAATGAAACATGGATACTTTTGCAAGAGGGTAAGCAAAAAAAACAGGTATCTGCGTCGGAGAGCCAAGGGAGCGATGCCGAGGTTGGACTCCGGTGAAGAGTTACACAAACAAAAACAGGAAATTATGTTTTAGAACTTTTTGTCGTCCTTCTCGAACGAACTATGTTTGAGATTGCGTAGAAACTTGGTGGTTCGGTTGAGTTTCGAACGTAGATAAGTTACCAGCTTTATCATTGGTGTAACTAGAAAATATGAATTTCGTTCATGCGGAATAGAATTGCATCAAAAACTAAAATTTAAACCGGAAAATGAGAGCCAATTCTTGTGATTACTATTTATACAAACAAACTAAGACCAAGATCTCTGAACTAAAATGGCATTTTAAGGCAATACAATATTAACATTAAGTAACCGATGGATGATATAGATGTGAATATCCTTCGATGAATCTTTTGAACAACAAATAGTTCCTAGAAGATGGAAAATATCAGGTGTCACACTGTTGCTAAATGTAAATAATACGCCTAAAGTAGAACAATATCGTCACATATGTATGCAAAGCAGAAAATTATGAAAATCATGTGAAAGTATTAGAACGTCTGAAGATTAACAAGACCTTAACTGAGATTAATCCTGATTCACAGAAAAATATTCGTGCAAATTTATAATTGAATAGGTGTACGTAGAAACATGTATCCAAAAACGTAACTGCTAGGAAATCGAAGGAAATATTCCTCAATTATTCACACCTTGTTTCTCTTCGATTTAACAGTTAAAATAGATAACTAAAGAAGGATATAGCATATTTACATCTAAATTAACGATCATCTAATCTCATTAGAATCTGCGGATTCGGATTATGTTTCCTTTTTTTTTCATGATCTGACGGACTTGATTTTAGTTTCTAAGAAACTAAAAGCAAGGATAATTAACTTTATTACTTGCAAGTAACTTTAAATTAAAAAATCAACTTGAATCTCTTAAATCGGCAATTCTTCTCGCATTTCTTCCATGGTTAACGTTCCAAGTTGGCGTTTTTCCTCGCGAAGAACTTCCGAATATTAAAAAACCTGACGCGTAGGCAGTTCAAATCGTTCCTCATAATACGCCCGTCATGTTTAAGCCAGTTACTTTTTACCGAATAAATAATAAATTTCGACAGGGAGTAAAGATTCTCCGATACTTAAATGTTGATATAACACGTAGAGGTAGAGGTGAAACCTGAAAGAGAGAGACGAAGAAACTTATCCGCGTAAACTTTGGCGAAGCTTTCATAGTTCGAAATATCAATACAGCCGCCTACCACCAGCCACAGGAGATATATTAAATGCCTACCTCATATTAATAACAAGAAGGTGAATTATTAGTTACGTGATGGTGGGGCGGAAGAGAAAGTTTTTTTTATATTATGGCTCCTCAATGGCTGGATGATCTACGTTAGGTCTGCCTTTTTAATTAATTCACTTCTTGTACATTTCGGATTTTGCATATTCCGGGCCAACTGAGGGTCATATTGTTGCTACTTTTGTGCAATCGCGTAATATATGACCGGCCGACTCTTTCTTTGCTTCGTCAAACCTGCAGAACCTTTCCTTCTGTCGGGATTAAACTGCTGGTATGATTTTCGAGCATTTTCGAGCACCGTGGTCTGTTGGCAAGTTTACTATTGTTGTGATTGATTTTCTACCCTTGCTTAGCAGGTTTGCTGTAAATTGAGGTTTGTGTTCAATCAGGAATTACTTAATTTATCTGTAACCCAAAATACGCCTTCGTCAGTTCTCAGATTTCTTTGCTCCCTTTCTCTCTTTAAGAAAGATTTATGATTCGATATCGTATGTGTTAGCATTTGAAATAGTCCACCTAAACCAATTTTTAAATCCGTGGAAAAATCCCAGACAAGGCGAGTAAAACAAGAAGGAAAGACTTGATGTTGGCGAGCGGGAATATTTATAGCAGGTGACCAAGCTATAGCGATTCAGATCTTTTTTAATTTACGGTAAAGAAAATTTGGTTTAAATGTAAATATTTGTAAATTTGGGAATTTTGCAGTTAGTACAGTTGAAGAGTTATAGATTCTGATTTGTGATAATATCAATAAAGCATAAGTTGAATGAATTTATTTACGTAGAAGTAATCTAACAGATTTAAGCCACTTTGAAATTATGTATATAATAGAAAAGGCTTGAAATGTCGTAAGAGTCATATCATGTACCATTGACCCAAATTTTGCTTGTTTTGTAAATACAAGTCGCATTTTTTTTTCAAATTTCAGGATGAAAATCATTCGTGTGAAGCACATTTAAATTTCGTCTTAGGAAAGATATGAGAAAATACTGTACTAAAAAAAAGCTTTTCATCGTTGAAAAGATAATTAGAAAAAGGCATGAAATATTATTAGAGATTGGAGATATCTCATATTAGGACACTTCCTCCTATTCTTATGCGGCTTCAACTGAATTACCACCAAATATGGGAAGATATAAAATATGGGAATTTTCGTATAAACCGTTCTGTATATATCCAATGTTTCGTTTTTAGATAGCCTTCCAGTAAATTATACGCAAATTGTTATAATACGTACTTGCTAAAAAAAGCCGCTACTACCACTAAAAGTTGCTTAAGGTCGTCGATGGTTTAAAACAAAAGTTTTTGCGGGGTGTAAACTTGTTCAACCGTTTTTGTCTTGCTTCTTATTTCCTCGGTAATATTCCATAGCCGTCTGAGATCCGCGTTGTTGTATTAACACCGCCAGCAGGATTTTATTTTTTCTTCTTTCCTCTTTCGGATATTTGCAAGACGCTTTACAACTTTCTTTTTATCCGCTGTGTTATAATGTAATTTTTACGTGACGTTCTTTTTCAGAGCCTCTTCAGTTATTCTGTACTTCTGCTCGTAATTTAAGTTGTTAAACACGAACGGCGTGCTTAAAGTATGTATATTTTCATTCTTAGTGCGGATAATAATTATTTTCCGTTGCTTAATTCTTAATTACGGTAAAGAGCTTTTTTACGCGCGTTACGCCTTCAGTTCAAGGGTCCCGGTAAAGACTTTCCGTTGTTATAACATTTTGCAGCGTAAATGACACAAAACGAGACACATTAAACTTTATCATCCTTGCTTACTCAGCTAATTAATTCGCCAAGCAATCCTCGTACGGCGGGGAGAAAAAGGAGTTGTACGGTGGTGCTAGCGGTTACTGCAGGATGGTATTAGCAAATTACAACGCAGTAGAAAAACACTAGATGTATACTATTTCGTCTGTGGAGTAGGTACCTGCATTACCTACGTTGGCATAGTAGTAATGATACAGTTGGGAGATGTGAACTTAGGTCGTTTTCGCTTTAAAAATGTAAGTAATCTAGAAATGAGCTCGTATTCCTATATGCGACGTGTTCTTTTCCCAACGTACCCGAAGGCGAAGCGCGGATGCTAAAGATGTGGATTCATTTTCGTTGTTGTTGATATTTTGAAAAGATACGCGGGCAATTATGGTAATGGATCTTCTATTTCCGCTATTGTTCTGAAACGCCAACTTTGGAAATATAAAGGGAATAACTTACCTTTGTATTTTAGCTAGGCGAAGATAGCTTGGAAAGTACAATCATTAAGATATTTTCTGTCAGTTTAATATTACATGCGTACATTAGAAGACCACATCAGGCTCTTCTTGAACATCGAAAATCATGCGCTATGCATCATCGACATTCGTAATCGGTCTAAATCGGATACACGGAGAAAAATATAACAATAAACATAGTAAAAGTTAGTCGGTGCAGCGTCGGTTAAAGCTCAGTTGCGAAGCGTAGTAAATGTTTGGGCAAAACTACACTTTCATGTAATGTCGAACATCGAGCCAAGCGATCTGTGATTAGCAGCCAAATTTGGATCAGACGGGGGATCTTAACATCAAGAATAAATATAAACAACTGTTTGATAAAAGAAAATAAATTTGTATGTGGTGCAATTGCAAAATAAAAAATAGTTGAATTGCCTTAAAAGCCGCTCATCCCTAAAATTACCAAGCAAAACCGAAAAGGAAAAGACGCAAAGATAAAGAACTAAAAGAAAGGAAGCGTGCTATCTATAAAATGAGGTACACACAAAAAGGTATATCTATAGAGTAGAGGACGCAATTTGGCAGCGTAAAACAGAAACGACGTCGGCAACCTAGGCAGTGCTGTACCGCCAGCGACACATTCTTTATGGGAAAGCCGTCTCCGGGGTCACATGCATTACTATCTGACAGTTTAAATCTAAGACCGAATACGGGTCTCGCATAAATGCGAATTTATTATTTGCGGGGTAGCGCGCAGTTCAATAAAATCAAATCGATATTTATGTACGTTTGTATGCAGATGCAATGGAAGCGTACGGGCGAGTGTATGCGGACGTTTCCGGCCCACCTATGCATACGGAACAACGCCATACATGTCCATGCATCAGCGGATAACGGGTACGCTACCCGGGCGTTCTAAAGCGAAAGCTTTCGAGGGAAACTCGTCGGATAGGAAACATAGGGCCATCGGAAGGTATATCTGATACCGCAGATTCTCTACTTTACGCTAAATGAAATGTGACATTGATAACATCTGCTGTTTGTAGAATTAGATTATTCAGTTTATTCGAGCACTACTGTATACAAGGTCGCAAGTAGTTGTGAATCGCTAAGAATACCACAGGTAACTTAATAGACGTATATATGGAGATTGCTATAAAAAAAATAGAAAGCGGGGCGTTCTATTTACATTTAACCAATTATTGATACTCCAACAATAAAACTTTACTAAAGTTATTTAAATTTCGCCGTAATGCTTTGTGTCGAGTAACGTGAAAATAGAAATATTGCTGATAAAAACTTAATGGCAAAATTTATCGAAGAACTGCCATATCCTGAATATGGCAGCATCTGGAAGATAAACCACAATGCGCAGTGTTGAAAAGAAGTATATTGTATATCTCAACAATATTGAATATTACATATTCTTAATGAGATCGTGATCTGTAAAGGGTTTAGCTTCTTCTTCTCCAACATACATTTACCAATTTCGAAGTAGAACTTTCAAAGATATCCGCTGGCTAAACATCTCCTGTACGTTAACTCGAAATAACTTGGATAATATTCAATATAGCGGGAAATTGTATTTGCATACGTATGTATATATAGAACGCATACTTGCAAGCCATTAAATATATAATAATACAAACAACGTTGGACCCTCGTCAAAGGATCACTAACCGACATCTCGCGGAGAGTATGGTAGTTATACAAGGCGAACTTTAAAATATTGATGCGGAGGTTTACGGAGCTGTTCATGTTCATCGATAAGATGGATATTAATTTTGGTCGGGAGCACCGAGCTCGACTTCTTGTGACTTGGAAGTAAGCGCGAATATGAATAATTTAAGATCTACGGCGGCAAAAAGGTAGGTGTTGTGCACGGAATAGTGGTTCTTCGTAAGCGTATGGTCAATTAATGTTTGGATAAGTCTTTATGGTTGAATAAATCATTGGTGCCATATATTTTTTCTCCATGGGCAACGTATCATCTTATTAAATGCGTTGAACCTATTATTATACATTTTCTTGTTTATGAATAAAATCGCGTAAAATTCTTATTCTCTCGAACCTAAGAAACTCAAATTACTTTCGTTTCCTAACTTTCTTCAATTGAATTTATTATGCAATTACCAATATTTTCCATTCCCTCACAAGATTAAATCTGCAATTCCCGTTTCAATCTAGATCGTCGCTTTTCTGTTTTCCCTCCACTTCGATCGCATGTTTTACGTAGACTGCAGTCCATTCCGGAGGTAACTGGTAACTGCAAACAAATCGAAAACCTTCCTTTTCCCTTCCTAGCCTTTAAAATATGATTTATTCTTGACCCGAACTCTAGTCAATATCTCCCATCTTCCCATTCCACTACGAAGGATTTAAAATAAACTCAATTTCAATAATTGATGATCTGCGCGTTCGCCGTGGCCGACACCAATGTTCGTTTTACGCTCTAATAAATGAAACTTGTCGTTATTTTTCATTTATCACTGGTCCCTCTCTCTGGCGGTCTCTCTCGAACCGGGTTGTAATCTTTTCCAATGCGCCGGATCAAAGGATTATTTGAAAAGCGGCTTTGCTAGATTAGACTTTAAGAGCGTAGTTGTTTCTGTAATGATAGGTTCGACGCTTATTGAAAGGAATACAGTGCTAATGATGGTTACACCTATTAGAACACATTAAGCTATTTAAATACGTCCGTTATAATTGTGTACAGTTCGCTTAATCATTGGTAACGGTTGTGGACAAGTCTATTGCACAGAGTGGAATTATAAGAGTTTATATAAGACTCTTATAATCATAAGTCCTAAGGATTACATGTTCGGACGATGTACGAAATGTAGAAAGATATATTTATGTTTATTTTAAACTGTTTTTTTTTTGTCTTATCAATTGAAGAACAAGTCACATGGGCTGTAACCAACGTAAATATTCAGCACTTTGCATGTGCTTATTGATAAATCTAGTGTACTCGAATCGACAGGCGCTAGTTTAGGAAAAACCATTATTGACAGCTGTATTCTCAGATGTAAATGTATTCAATTGTCGGGATTAAGTAGAGTTAATTGTGACTTTACTAAAAGAAATGAGAGACAACACTATAATGCAAAAAGTAAACAAACATAATAGCCAAACAAAGATTATTATAAAAGGAAGTAACAAAAAGAATAAATCTCATCGTATCCGCAAAATCCTATTATAAACAAATATATACCTACCTACATCAAATTAATGTCTTCCTAACGTGAATAAAATGTCGGTGCGAACACTTTCTGCTTTATTTAGTAAACAATATCATGCCTCTGTTGTATTATGGTTCGAGACAAGCTGGGCGCATAAAAGGTTAAAATTTCGTCATAATAATGTTCGAAATAAAAGGAACAACGTATCCTGAGGTGATCGCGTCGTTTTATTACTCGTCCAACTGCCAACAGTAAAACAAAGCACAAATTATAATTTATTTGTAAGCCATTTGTCGGAGTGAATTAATTGTGGTTAATTTCCAAATTAAAAACGTAATTAAAGCTTGGCCACTTTCCTTTATACCGTGAAACATTTCATGGTTTCAAAATCAGCTACATTTCCAAAAAAAGAAGCGTAAAGAATCCCAAAAAGGAGATCCACAGCGAAGCGAGTCATTTCGGGCGTTTTATATGCAAATTGGATATTCTGGCCGCGATAAAATCATAGCAACGACGCGCGTAATACACCTTCTCGACCAAGCAATATCATCAGAGACGTGGCTTCAAGCCTCAAGCTATGTTCGTTAAAATTATTTTAGTAGTAATTGTGCCTGACAGAGAGGCGTGTTACGGTTTGGTGAAGAGATGCTTTTCGCAATGCGAAAAATCGTCACCGGCAAACCCTTTTTGTTTTCCTTCTCTTTAGATACAAAAAGTTATTATTATTACTAATATAAAGGAAAATCAAACTTCGCCCAACCCCAATGGCACCTTAATTTTTATATTCGCAACGCATCCCACATCAAATACGTCTTGTAAATATTTCCCAGTTTAGCGCCAGATATTGATTTGTTAACTAAACGGGAGGACTCTGCGTGGGAACGTGCGGCCTGTCTATGCCAATGAAACAGATAATGAAGTACGCAATAATCCTCTTCAAGCTACAAACGACACATAAACCCAGCGAAATCGATTCACCGTTAGGCAAGAGAGCTATTGATTTGCTGGTGGGAAAAACAAATATGGGACGAAATTTAAGCACATATATTTAAATCCAGGGTTCTTCAAAGAATCCTTCTTTGGACTTTCTTGTTTGCAAATATCTCTAGGTATTAATATTATACTTGCTGCCTAAAGATATTTATTGCCCTCCTTTCGGCGATCAACAATAAACTATATAAAGTCAATACCATTCCATATCTTTGATGTTATTAGTGGATATTATTATACACTCGCTGGTAGAAGTAGTAAAATACGGCGAGAAAGCAAAGAAGAGAATAGATACCACAGTCATAAATCGCAGTGAAAACAAATAATACAAGAAATATGTTCCTTTTACCTTTCTTGCTGGTCCGAGAACCAACCATTTCAGGAACGGAGAGAGTTGATTTATGAAATGCGTTATGGGTCGCCGTTACTTATTTCTAAATCAGCCAGAGAATGGATGTAGTAAATACACATAAACGACGTTTTATCGTCGATTTTACGACGCCGTTGCGTTGCTATTAGTGATGAAGTTGCCGTACTTGTATCCTGTTTTATCCTGTTGTAACGTTATTGTTACATGACATCGTATGTAAATAGGCTTTGGTTTTGAGTGAAATGGTAAATATTTGTTGAACAAGTACATTGAAATGTAATTTAGTGCGGTTGATATTGTTTATGAGGAGATTGGGTTTAAGTATATGAGGTGACGTTACGAGAGAAGATAAATACATAAATATGTAGAATTGGTTGAACAAAGTATTTAATTATTGTGTTCATTATAGGTAACTTCCTTGGCTCTATTGAGTTTGTTTAAGTTACATTGCATTTCACATTTCACACGTGATACTTGTTTGCCAATTTTCTTAGTTGGTTTTACTAGCTAATTAAAGCTCTTCCTCTATGAACGTCGTGTCTCATCCCCTCTACTAAATGTGAGAGAAATACAGTTGATATCAATTGTAGAATTAGAACTGACGCATACTTGCTTCAAAATAATTTGGTGTTATTGTTAGTAGACGCGTGTACAGATTCGAATCGTGTTGCCATGGCGATGAAGTTACTGTTGCGCATTTCTATTGAACAATCGCGGTAGAAATTATTTTACGTTGCTCGCTACATACACAACATCATTATTCAGAGAATATAATCGCAATCGTTAAATCTACAATGGTAATAATCAGTTTACCAACTATTAATGTAACGTTCTGTAAAACAAATGGAGCGCTGCACCCTTTGGCGTGATGGCTGCAGATTCAATACTATCGGTAGAGCTTAACGCTATACACTAACTCCACTAAGTATTAAAGTCAACTGAATATTTGAACCCTCCGAATGTATCCAACCGCGGATTCGTGCAATTTGACAATTTAATTGGATCGGATACCACACGGAACGAATTATATTACCTATCTCTAAGAACGTTAAAGGTATATAGGTCTGGTAATTGTATAAATAATTGCATTCAATAACAATTATCCGTAATGCGAAATTACCGCACCAACAATACAAGTAGTTACAATTTCGATCGTAGGTTAAAAGGTAACCACCACCGAGGTCAGATATGATGCCCTGGAGTAAACTAGAGACTAACAAGGGTGCCCCGCACACCCCAGAGAGACACGCTCTCCTCGCACACTATACGGCCGGGTTGTTGTAATTCTATAAAAATCATAAATGGAGCACCTTCTTATCCAGACGTAGGCAATAATATTGCCTGTTGGAGCTTTCCATATGCTAACGCTCCTCTACTCCCTTAAAATATTTTTTTACTTGGTTACTTTAATTAAAGTTATGCACATCCCCTTACGTTTTACCAATTAGTAAAATTAAACAAAGCGGATACTCGAAACGAACTCGAATGCACTCGAACATAAGAAAATGTATATACTTAGCGTTCAATGGAATAAATTCTCGCGCACAAAGGCGACCTTAACGCCTTCTTCTTTGTTTGCGGCTCAGACAATTCGCTCCGATATGGCACCGGCGGCGTCTCCCCAACGCGGCCGACGCTCTTTTCTAGGCAGATAGAACGAAGGAAGTCCGACGAAGATAATGACGGAAGTTCAACTTTGCAATCAGTGCGGACGTTGGGCCCTTCCATACAAAACGGAAAGTTGATGACAAAAGGCCGAGTTTCGTATTATTCGCCTACGTTAGGTATATGTAACGTATATGTACATCGCATAGAAGTAACTTGATGTTTCTTTTTTATATCAATAAATAACTCTGTTGACTTACTACACTTTACGAAAGTATATTAAGCGTTTGTTGCCTGTTTGAGAGCATTGTGTTTAATAAATAAACCTCTAAAGTTCGTGATATGTTGGTGTTACGATTTGCTGATACTAAATGCACAGTTGTGTGTGTAGCTGCATCTTTGTAGGGAATCCTTACTTTAAACTACACCCGCCCAGAAAGAAGATTTGCTTCATATCTGGATCGTGACAAATTTTACAATGTCAGTCCTAGAAGGTTACTGTCGTAGTATCGTAAATGTAGTTGTACAAAGTTCTGCATTGCTACCACAATTCTTTTAAAATGTTGTACTATCTTGATTTCCATATTTCATCACATTTTTTCGTCTACACCACTTCGATGGATTACACAGACGGCGCTCGGACTGTGATTTATGATATGAAACTTTCTGCTTTCAAATTATTTTCGTATCATTGCAACCACTTCAATGTATTTATTACTGCTTTTGTTCTTTTGTTCCATTCATATTGTTTCTTAGTAGATGCAACGGTTCTGTCTAAATGGATAAGTGATTTACAAAGGGGTTGATTAAAATTATTTTTAAAATGCTTATTTCGAAATTGATTGAAACTCTTTCTAATATTTTGGAGGTTGCAGGTTTCTCAGGTCGCATGGTTGACAAGTAATGGTTAGTTAAGCGCCAAAAAATAAAAGAATTGCTTTCAAAGCTAGTAGTATGTTATTATAACAAAATAGCGACAATGAAGGACTAACCTGGTGGCCGATGCTCCAAAAAGAACTTATTTGAAATCAAATGTAATAAACCAAAGAATGTTTATTTAAAATTCATACGTCAGAATCTTATTGGCAGTCGTAACTAGTGCGAAAAAGAACGATCTCTCACATCCAACTGTTGATTCGAAATGAAGCTATTTCAACTTTTCTCGAGTCGAAAGGTCGACCCATTACCGCCACCGACCTGAAACGTAAAACGCTAGGCAAATATAAATGGTGATAAAGCGTCAGGCTTTTAGCCGAAGCTGAAAGACATAAGAAGCGAATTTTTTCCTTTACACGAACGTATGTGGAGGACCATTCAAGTAGCTCCGTCCTATAGAGGAACGACATCATCTGTAGGTACACTTTCAGCTTAACCCGCAAAACGCCTTTATCGAATCAGTCTTTTGAAGTAGTAGGTACCGACGTGGGATAGAAAAAAGAATAAGGAGCGGATATGGAAGACGGTGGAGGCGCTGCCACCAGCTGGACCTTAGAGGAAAGCGCTGACATCGGTAGTAAGCTATTCAAGTAGCCAGAAAACATGGCCACAACGAGCGGCCATTAGCATCTTCTATTCAATAGCCTCTTGAGAACGGAGAAGATGGGAAAGGCAAGAAGGAAGACGGCAGCTAAGAGAGGGCCTCAGATCTTAAATAAAACATATATGTACGTGTTTACAGTGGTTTACAAAAGGTATTAGCCGCAATATTATAAATCACGTGGAATATTAACTAAAAATGAGTATTATTATTATGTGCGTTGTTGTCTTCAAGTCTTCACAATGAGGGTGAATACACATCATTAAATTTTCTTAGTACATAAAATTCACAATAGAACTTTAATTTATTTTTCTAAGAACATTTCACTATTTCCTTTTGAAATAGAGAATATGGCAAATACTGAACAATACAAAATTTATGAGAAATATAATAATAGCTAATAATAATAATTATAGTTTATTACTATCAAACGGCAGGATTTAGCTACTTATGACATCACCTAATAACGAAAGATAATCTATTGAGAACGTGATAGTAAAGATATTTATGCAAAATAGCCTCAAATACTTTTGAAAAATAATAGAAGTTATTGATATTGAACGGTAGACTTTACCTAAAGTTGTGACGAAATCAGTAATTAAATACAAGCACTTTAAAAGTAAGTAGCCATTTTGTTAGAATATCATTTGGTTTACAAACAGCACCGATACATACTCTGTACTGTCTTACTTTGTTAGGCATGTTGTTAGCTAAATCAGCCAATAGGAAGGATTCCTTCCTTGGTACGGACAAAATTGTTACGACACTATGGAATGTCGCAACATTTTAATCCATTACCGAAAAGACTTTTAGTGCTTACTATACTTGAGTAAATTCAGATGGTGGTTAATATCACACACACAATACTGTATACGCGATATCAGAAGAACTCAACTTCCAACAGATATGTTTAGAAGCCATGTAGTGACTGCAGAAATGGAACAGTCTCCCCGGAGCTCTAACCGGAGTACTAAACAGCTCATGAGAGTAAACACTCCTCTTTAGCTCGCGGCGAATATGCACTAGTGCCACGCTACCCTATCCAACTACGACAGGATGTGGACGCAAAAAAATCTATTTTCGTAGGATACCGGAACAGACTTCCGTAGTAGCAGTCGTCTGCGTTGTCGATTTTGCGATGTTTTCGAGCGTATCGCGTTCAAGTGTAGTGGATGAGTAAACACGAGAAACAAAAAAAACAGAAAAACTAGAAATAAAAACGTTTATCTTTGACGTTTTCTTTTCCGTCTCTTTCGCTCTTACAAGGATGAGCGACATCTTTGTCGATTTTCATTGTCGCTATGCTAGGGATGCGTCGATGTTTGCGTTGAAACTTTGCGACTTTCGTATTTACCGACTTTTATTCGGTCAAAATAGACGCTGATTTATATATTCGGGTGATTTCTATTTAGTTAAAATATTTTAATCCATATCGGAGTCTTCTGAATCTCGCTGAAAACGTTTTGTTCCAAATACAACTATTATACCGCAGTTACGATGCGATTGCAGATAGGGTTTGTCTGATTTAATGTTGTAATATTAAAAATGTAATAATTTTAAATCAAGTCGGGGAAGCTTTTGGACAGATAGTCTGGAAGTTAGAGACGTTTACAATTCAATTAAAACCTGAGGTATTCTTGGATTAAGCCAACGTTCTAAATTCAAGAGAATGCTCTCTTGGAATAAAATGATACATTCCTTCTGTGTGTAGGGATCCAACTTCGTAAGCTTCTCACCATGTGCCTTGTTTTTCCTTCTTAAGAAAAGATCGATTCATTAGCAAGCATCTCCCTCTACGTAGTATGGATACCATATCCGGCAATTTTGTTAGTAAAGTCGGGCAAGAGTACGCAATAAAGGTTTGTGTTACGTAACCACGGAAACTTCCATTATAGAACTAGGTTTTATAGACTGGAGATGATTTTTCTTTGCAGAAAAGACATGAGAAGATAGATAGGTAGATTGTAGATTGTAGATTGTAGAAAACTGCCATGAGCTATATCAGCATTAATTTGACAAGACCAAGTAAAAATAAATGTAAATGATGCTACAGAAGGATGCAGTAAAGAATTAATCAATTCGTATTCAAGTCCAACCTCACCCTATAAATTCAGTGTAAACCATCTTATCTTTCTCCAAATCTATCGTGTATAAGCTCGCATATACTTATATAATCGGAGAGTGCAACGGGAAATAAATAGCTACGCTTCATAAAGTTGCAACAACAGTACGGGACATTATTCTTTCAACGCGGGCCGGGAAAGTATACGTAGGGAGGTCGGGGAGAAGTGGGATATTAGGGACCTGAATTACTGCTAAAGCAGTTCTATTATAATGGTCAAAGTTTAACGCCTTTTCATCTCATGCACTTACATAACGGCTTTGGGTCGTTAAAAGTTCGCATCACCCGAAGAACTTGTACGGCGAATAGTAATAATAATAATATTCGGTGTGTAAAAATAACGTAATTTGATATAGAATATACGTCGCGACTAGGGGAGCGGTCATAATAACGGCGTGGTGCTTTAATCAGGGCTCGATGAGTTTAAGGAGTTATGGAGAAAATCTCTACTCTGATTCAACAATACCTCATTGGAATTGCTATACATGTCTTTAATTTTAAAAATTAAATAAAAGACGAGTAATTTATCAAATTACATGTTTTTATTTTTATTATTAACAACACTGTTGTTTAGCCGGCTGCTAATGGACGTTTTGGGACGTAACATGGTGCGGAGTGTTGTTTGCCATATTACCCCACAGTTCTTGCTATCATGCAGTTAGAATGAAGATATGTTACATAAAGAGAAATTCTAATACTAACAAGTTTATTTAAAATAACGCGAAAGTGCCTATACTTTATTTTGTTCGTATATTACTCGAGGCGACGAATTTATGTCGGTTCGCCAATAGTTGGTCAGCTATAGATGTGTTGTTGCAGACGGAACTTACTGCAGAGTAATCGAGCATGAATTATAGACTATACAGGCCGTAATAGACTATTAGTCCCTCGATAATTAACCAAAACCATAAGCTCTTTATGGAAATAATTTCCCTATTAAGTTGACGGGCGTTTAATCAATATCAATCGCGCAGCTTATTCAGAGTTAGTCAACATATATCGTACTTAATATTGGTTAATATAATTTTAATTAGTGATTAAGGAAAAAATTGTCGATTTGCGTTAAAAATTAATTATAAAATATGCACATACGTTCGTTACAAGAGTTGAAGGCCTTCAATAAACTTGATACTAAATACTTTAAGGCTACATAACCTGTCAAAAATCCAGTCAGTTTGTTGTGTATGACTCTTTCGGAGACCACAAAAGGGGTTAGGAGCAATGAAAGCCGAGTTCGCTGGTTCTTTGACCAGCTTATGTGTCTTCATTTCCTTCGAACTCTTAGTGGATTAGAATCTATCGCAAAGTAACGTGATCATTGCCTTAGATTGTATACACACTCATGTATCCGAGTAGAACTTTAAATTTAATAAAAGAATAAAACAAACAAAGCGCTAAATTAAAAGAAAAAAAAGGAAAATGCATGACATTATACCCGCATTTACGCCTGTATTGTAACGTCTTCAGTTCATGTAGTCTATACTGATAACATTTAGCGCTTAATAAGGAAAAAATCCTCTTCAAAGCTTCAGTTCTTCCTTATCGATTCCGGCTAAAGAGAAAGGGGAAGTGTTTCTTGAAGTGCGATGTTGACAAGATCGTCATATACGCCATAACAAGCTGACTTGATGGAAAGTCAGCACTCTTCCGCTATAATTATGCATCCTGGTATCTCTTTTGTGTGGGTAGGACCCTCCTTTTATCGCCACCAGCGCACGGACTCGATATTCTTATTGCAGGAACCTCTTGTAAAGTACCCTACATGCTTTAAACATCGAGGCTCGTGTGTATGTATACGGAGTAGGCTACTACTGCTAGCGGCATGCTGCCTTAGCGATATTTCACTGCGGGATGATAATATCCGCGTCAAGAATGCTGATCGGGCATTGCGAAACGAGGAAGAGGAAGTTGATGGGAATTGAAGTGATCGTAGCTTCTCGACCGTACGTCCCCACCCAGTTCCATTTAAATATTTAACGATCAGTGAAACTGACAGACTATATATATATATATACGCGCGCGGGAGTATGTATGTGTGTAAGCAAAATCGATGCAAATTTAATATTGCTTTCGATCGTAGAAAATTTATTATTGCCGGCGAAATATCGGGAATTTTTTATTCCGATCCCAGTATATGTTTGTGCGTGAAATAGGGGTGTCTGGTAAAGTAATTTTGAATACCTAAATAATACTTAAAGTAATATGCAATTAGTTTAAAGATCATATAAATGATAGTAATATTCTACAAACTCGCATTTTATTATCCCATTATCACTTCTTGCTCAGTAATATTTCCAAGGTTTAAAATAGTAGCAACCGCATAAAATCTCCCAAAATAATTGTATGCAATGCACATAAATTTAGGACAAAATTTATGTGCATTACATACAATTGACTCTAAAGAAACGAATACACACCATAAAAGCCACTTTTCCTTTATTACCACATACCGCCGTGATCATCGTGAGCATCGTCGTGCTTAAGACGACGTGAAATAGGATTATGCCGTTGCGAAAACAAATTTCGAATCGCATAAAACGGGCGCACCATTTCCTCATACCATCGTTTTGGACACACGTAGCGATGGGCTTCGTCGACTTTCGCGAAATATTCCTAGAATTTCCCGACATCGTAATATACGTTTGCATACCTTCGCGGCGGCCGTTTAATTAAATTGCATGCTCGTATCCGCAGAGGGCGACAGCGGCGACGTAACGTTTGCGGAATATTTTCGCGCAAGTCGTCACGTGTAATCAAAAAATCTTGTGGTGCCACGTAACGTTCGCGATCCAGGAGGTTGGTGGTAGTGGTGGTAGTCGTGCCATGTTATATAACATCGACATACATTGAATTTGCGACCGTAATTGGTTTGGATAAGCTACCGGAGTGGAAATGTTGTATTGTGTTGGGCTCACGCTAGATGTAAATAGGAAATGAATATTTCATTAACTTATCGCAAAAAGTTGTTGATGACAGGTCTTTGGACTTCAATTTAGAAAACAGAACCTTCTTTCACCTTTCACCTTTAGCTCGTGAAATAATGATGGAGAGTATGCTATTGCTATTGCTTTCTTTTTGTCGAGATAGTAGATTATCACAGCTCTGCAACTATTCCAAAAAGCAACTAGCACTTTTCTGTTGGATAAGTGGCGACTTGAAATCTTCCACCATTATCCCTTTGCCCAAAACAAAGAACATCGAAGTTTAACATTCAGCCGAAAAAACAAACAGTTTTAATGTCCCATCTACAAATTATCAAAAAATCTCAAGCTGGACTCGGCTCTTTCATTCAAAATTCCCATTTTTCAAACGTCCTTAATCGTCCTAGTCCCCATACCGGATTCCGTATCCATTATTCGTTGGAAGCGTTAGAGCAATCTCTGTTATATCACGATCTTAAGCTACATGTGTTTCGATGTTTCACAACGGAGATGTATACCTCTTTAAAGACGAAGATCATTGAATGGATTTGCTAATTTCCGGATAGTTAAGTATTTATGAAGAAATCAACATATAATTTTCAGTGTTCAGCTTATTTTCCCTTTCAGTAACCGAATCACGTAACACTTCTTACTGTTTGTAAAGTTACCAACCGGCAAAAACACCTAAATCGTACATCGGTACGAAATAATGCCCGCAAAAAATAATGAAACTAGTTTTCGCCAGCACGTCCCAGCTTTATTAATAATTCTAAGATCTTAAAATTAACTAGGTGCGCGCAGTTTTAAGCTCGTCGCTCTAAAATCTCGCTACTAGGACCTTCCCGAGTTCCATTCGAACTTCCTCCTGCTGTTGCTACTCCGTGTGGTTCTCATCTTAGTCGTCTGACCTTCTTACGTATACTTCCACTTTACTCCCGGCTGAAATTAAGTAATCCCGTAAGAACCTTCTTTATGAAAATAAGCTTACAGTTTCAATTTCTCGGCAGAGCCAAGTTTTTATGCAACGCCGCGCATTAGACGAAATGAAGATATTTATTTTGCCCGCCGTAATATTCGGAATGATTTGTCAGGTCGAATTATCAAGCTCCGGTCCCGGAGAAGCTCTTGCTTTAATTTAATCACCAGCCGGTTCGCGCGCCCATCTTTGGATGGAATACCCTATAATTTTTCCTTTTAAAGTAAGAAGAAAGCGTAATATCTGCTCTCTTCGAATTTTAATTGTACTGTTGGTTCTAATTCATTTAATTTAATTTCGTGCAAGTACAGACGCCTGCTGATGTCGTATATGCTTGCCGAACGGGAGAGAAGATTGAATCTGAAAATGAGTAGCTGTGTACCGTTGATTCCTAAGGCTTTTGTTTCATTCTTGGAACGGGAACAATAATTCACGGAATTTTTCGACGAAACGCAGCTGTAGAAAATAAAAACTTTATAAATGCTTCATATAAGAAGGTTTCCACTACATCATCACGCATCCAACGCATCATACTTTCATAAGTACCGCGGCTGTCTAAAGAATTATTATTCTTAACGGAGCATTTCTGAAAGCTTCCCAAAAATTTTAACAAAACGTCACTAGCATATAACTAATTTGAAATTAACCGTTTTCTTATGCAAGGTCATGCGAATGTGGTGCAGCGCATTTTGTTCAATGTTCTTGTAAAAATCTTCGTCATTTTAGCATTTTAACTTAGGAACAATCGTGCTTTTTTTAATGATTCATATAACGGTAGTTACATTCATCTGCTGCTGCTGCAACGCCAATTTATTTCATTATGAATCGATACATTATGTAGGAGCTTCCTGTAGCTTTCTTTTGACGAAAGCTAGTCACGCGATAGAAGAAGCAGATGCGGTATATTTTGCCAAACGTTGATATCGCGTATGCCCATTGCTAACCCCCTCCAGGAAAAGTATGTAATTAAGGTTATGTCAAGGATTATCAAGATTTATAACGTGACATGGTTATAATGTTGTTAAATGAAATTATAATAGGTATAATTACCACCGTCTGTAATGTGAACGTTTGTGCAAGAATGTTAATATAATATTATTGTTGGGGAATAATATACAAGGCCAGGTGTATTTTTTTAATTACTTATGTACATAATACACTCCACTTTAGTGCCACTAGAAGGTATCATGAAACAATGGAAACGATCCAGACACTTAGTCAAATCACTTTAGTCTATTCCACTGGCCCAGGTTTAATATATACAGATAAATAGTCACATCTACATACGTACAACATTTGCATATTAGGCGGTTCCAAATACGACGTGCCCATTTTTTCCATTCCCATTTTTTTTCCATAATAGAATTGTTTAATGTAGCTAAAATTATTGATACAAGATAAATCATCTTTTTTTCCGGCCGTTTACGTCGATACGAGAACGCGTGTTTATACCTCCCACTCGATACGCGTTTCACGAACAATATCAATCACGAACGCGTCTCGCTTTTCATACCTCGCTATCAATTGTAGTGGAGTATCGGTTGCATCAGGACTAGCGGGAAAACTGACGCGCTCACGACATAATTGAGCTATTTTTTCGCTAATGTCACCGTACGTAGGATGATTTTCTTTTTCGGGTTCATTGTTATAGAGAATGAATATAGAGAATTCACAAGGTGTATTCGAGAATACGACACTGGATGGAAGTTGATCACATTGAATGTAAAATTCTCTTCTGAAGATAAATTTTACTGCTACAATCTTCATTTTCTATAAATATGTATATTTAGATTAACGATCTTTAGTGACAACTTCTATATCGCTTATGATATTTTTCCTTCTTCTGCCATATTCTGGTTATAACAAGTTGTAATCTTCAAGCAATTTTTTTAAACATTTTTTTCCGTTGTAAAATCTTATAAGAAGCTAAGGCTTATAAGACCATAATTATCGATTCGACATTTGCCAAGCACCAAAATCATTTTTATTGCATCCTCATATCTTACATCCGCAGAACATCCTGGACGACCGTTCTGCGTACACGCTAATCCTCACCACGTGCGGTCGAATCTCCGCGGAGGACCGGAGATGGTGTTATTTAGTAACCTAACCCAATTTCCGGCGCGTGATGACCGGAACAACGCACGCTCTGTTCCCCTCGGCGATCGTCGATCATTCTCCGATAGAATTCCGATTGCCAAATAAGTGAACGCTATTGGGAGGAGGGGAAAGACATGCTGGGGTGATACAGACGCGATATGTGTCGCTGGGATCGATGGGGACGGTGGGGAAGCAAGATTGAATGTGGATATTGGACGAAGAAAAAAATCCGTGACGTCCCTGTGAAATATGCTTGCAGGAAAGGGGAGAAGAGGGCGTGAAAGGACTTTTGAATAACCACCTTTCAACGACATATGAAAATATGAAATTTTATGAAAAGTAGGGGACTTATTCACTCTAATCTTTTACTTAATAAGAATGTATTGAAAACGCTTCGAAAAAAGATTTGAAACCATAAAACGGGGTGTGTTTAAATACATTGAATACAGCATGATAGATCAAAGGATAGGAAATAACCTTACAACAACTAAATAATGTCCTAAGTCCAAAAAATTATATCGTGTCTCTTGCAAAACGAAATGATCTTTTTTCTTGTCAACTCTTATTTTGGCATTTGCGATTTCGATATTATTCGTTTTTCCTCGCCATTGCTGAACACGAAGTAGAAAAAACGATCCGGACGAATTCATACGTAAGAGCAAGCACACTTAGTGCATAGATATGTACGTAGGAAATGTGAATTGCATGTATGGCGTACATTATTCACGGATCCATTCGTCTGTTGCGGCTGTCGGACATTCCTAAAGGAGTTCTTTTCGCAGTTGATCGAGCACGAACGAATTCTCCATTCAATCGTTAATGCGCATAAAAATTTATGTTATTGGTATATTTTTCGAAACTATTTCACTATAGAGAGATGCGTTTTATTATTTTTTTTTTGTCCTAGACCTCCGTATCAAGTGCAACGGAACGATAAATTGTATTCGTTGAATTGTAACTGAAATTTGGAGTGTTTGAATGCTTGGAAAGTTTGTACAATCACATAGATTTTTCTTTTTTTAAATAAAATCGTATATTTGCAAAAAAAAAAATAGGATACTCGATTTAAATGCAAATAAATGAAACTGTCGATATAACATCACTCCAAATTCGTATCAATATTTTTAAAAGAAATAGTTTCATTTTAATAAATTGCTGTATCCCCAATATTACTTTATTATATCTAGCAGAAAACCCCTTTTAATAAATAAAATAAAGAATAAAATAAATAAAATAAAGAATAAAATAAATAAAATAAAATAAATAAAATAAAAAATAAATGAAAATGCTGTTAGTTTAATGTTGTTGGAAAGGCTTAATTCTCTTAATAGAATAGGTAGAAATAGGTAGAAAAAGAAGCTACGCAGAAATTAAAAAAAAAATAGACAAACATGTAGATCACATATTTGAATGCACTACTCTGAGGAAAAAGTACTCTCAAAGGGTGAAATAAATTGTTGAAAGTACTATTACAAATGCAAATACGATGCTCTAAGTGATAGAGCAGCATGGAAATGTTTGAAGAGATTTTTTTCAGGAGATTTCAACTTGATCAACGAAGCGCACTCTCGAAGATCGAAACTCATTAACGGCGAGGATATTGCACAAAATGTTGAGACAGATTCCACACATGCTCAGAGATTACAGAAACGTTCAATAGTAGCGACGAAACCATTAGCGTGCATTTTTACCCGCTAGTAAGTACGTAGAAGTTAAGTCAAATAATAACTAATTCAGAGGTCTTACCACGTGTTTGGCAAAGATTTCATGACGGAAGTGGAGGTTCTTCCCAAACTCTAAGCGTTCTTATCATTCGTTGCCTTTTTGCATTATCGTAAGTAGACTTGAAAAACTGAACTTTTATAACCTTGAAATATATCGCCTATATAACATCAAAAATTGTTCTATTTTATTGATCTTGTAAGGCGAACTAACTCTTATACCTGCAGACTCCTAGTCGTCTTACCAACGTATACTTTCCGGAATATCGTAGTTTCATCGCTGCCATTTCCGAGATCAAAGTGAACTCGCGATTACGACGATAATGAAATTTTTCTTGTTCCACTTGTAATCGAAAACTTCCCGTATACTTCGTATACCTACCTCCTACGTATAATTCCAAAGCTATTCGAGTTTACGAGAATTATAGTTGTATGCCGTTATTTCCAAGTTTAACTTGTCTCTATAACGAGAGTTTCCCGATCCAAAGTACCTTTACACCGAGAGCAAGTTATTATGAAGTTGTTTCCTTATTTATCGACGAATTGTTCCACGCACACAACTCACACATATACAGTGAAACTATAATCGATGTGCCGTGTTGACGAATTGCGAAATTCATTGCTTTGCGCGGTGAATTGCTGAAAACTTAGTTCATGGAGAACAAGTAGGTCCACTTTAAACTTATGAAAAGTATTTCAACGAGGTCCTATTCATTTCCCGAATGATTAGAGTTTAGAAATTGATGGATTTATTTTAATAAATTAAAAATGCAAGGGTACGGCGTAAGCGTGCAAACGTATTCAATTCGTGGAACTATTTGCATCTTACAATACGGATAATGCCAAATATACAAGATATCCCAGTTCCAGAACATTACTCTTTCTAAAATCACAATCCAACAGCAATCTAACATCTTAACGTCTGAAAGTTTACTATGTACATATGTATATATCAAAAATACTCTCTAAGGATCGGCGTAACGTCTTGTCGTAGACATCATCGCGGTACGATATACACAAGATGCAACAACTCATCGGGCCGTACTCCGATTTCGAGTACATAACAATGTCTTGTGCGTCATACAGCAAGCAGCAATACGACTCGTACCGGGAAATATCGCCGGGCCGGGCAGATAAAACAAGATGTTAGCGTACGATCAAGACGGTATTTAAGGGGGATCTCCGGCGATTCCCTCGAGAATCCGCTCTTAAGTTCATCCGAGATTACGGCCGAGGAAGTGATCTCTCTGAAATCGTTGCGCTTTATTAGTGTATGGAGGGTGACTAAGGAGCCGACACGTGTATTTACGTACATATACGAGGAGGTCAACGTGTGCTTCAGTTTCGATTATTTGTGGGAATTATGTTTCAATGAACAGAAACCGCACGTAAGAATAGACCTAGATATTAGGATATATAAGATATAGATATAGAAGATTCTAGATCCTAGCCAATATGGATTTCGATCGGCCACATCCGTTTTAATAATTAACGGATAACGGATATTGACGATGACCCTGAAGTGGGTAACTGGGTACACTGGCCAACAAATTTCAACTTTTGATTTTGCCATAAAATAATTTATACTAATTTCAATAGAAAACATATAAACGTTTATTTTAATAAAAGGTAGAAGGCCAAGTTAACTCGCTTTTTTTTATATTTCAATGAAAATAATACTGCTCCGTCTCTTATAAACAATACCTACAGCATCTCTTCTTAGCATCCAACAGTAATCTGCTAACATAACAGAATTTCATTTCTCTTAATACCGTTCTTCCCTTCCCATGATGTTTTGATGGAAGCGCTCACCGTATTCATCGCTAACATCGCTCATATTTTCCGGACAAAAATCCAAATGAGAATGTAAGGGACATATTATAACCAGCAGCGTGAAATGCTTATAACGTATCCATTACTAAAGTTTTATAGTTGTCACCTTTTTTGTTTCCCAAGAAATTCGTGAAAACTTGTACCGTGGAGAGCCAAGCTGTTTTTTCCTTCGCTGTTAATTTGATTTCAAAGATTTCCAGCAAAAGCACCTTCTTTCAGTTTCCCTTGTGTTAATCTTGGAAACTTTTCACGAAGGTATTTAAAACCTTCACCTTCGAGATCCAGTGCCTTTATAAAGTTTTTCATGACCCTAAGTTTCACGTGGAGAGGTGGTATTATGATCGTTTTTTCTACTACAGGCTGATGTTGTACATTGTCTTTTCCCGGTATAAACTGTTGTCGTAGTGGCCACTCTTACTTATGGTAATGTTTTTCCCAAAGACATAAACAGCAACAGTATCTGGTGTAATCAGATTGCATGCTCAAAATAATTGCAATTACTTTAAAATCTGCACAAATATTCCGGAAATAGTCTTTATACTTTATCTTTTCTAACAAAATTTTCAGATTTCCGTAAGTTTCTTTCGTAGAAACAGCGTGATCTATCGGAATAGAAGGATAATGGCTCCCATAATGTAACGAAACTGCTTTTAGGCTGGTGTTTCATGAGTCTATCAATAATCTCCAAGAACTGGGATCATGATGTATTCTAAAAGCTTCAGAAAGTTTATAAGCATTATTGCAGTAGACTAGATTACCGGCCATACTATAAAGGCATTTTCTCTGTAACCAGAGCTAAGCCAATGTTGCCGCTTTTCGAATCAGTTTTACTTTATATATGTTGTTCAATTTCATCAGTTACTCACTTAGGGTAAAAGCCTTGTTGGTCAGTGTTATTATTGACAGAGGCGATTGTTTTGACAACAAATTAGTGCTTCCTAAGAAGCAGCGTAGATATTAAGTTATTTATAATAGCAAACGTCACAATTAATGAATGCCTTCAATTTTTGATGCATAAATGGTTTGTGTGCTTGGTAGCCGCACAATTCCACGTTATTTCAGATATAAAAGAAATTTCATCTCTGCAGTTCCCGACTAAAGAGAGCTATTAAAAACTAAACTCAAAAGCTCGTTACTTTTACGACGGTAGGGCTCTTTCCTTCGCGTATAGTTTACATTAAGACGAATTTTATATAGTTACCCAAGTTTAATATTATATTCTGTACGCAGCATTTCTAACTTTTCGAAATCATTATTTACGTACTTTATGTCCCTATAAGTATACGATCCACTTGTAGATACTAAGACCGTTCTGGTTACATCGAAAACACGACGTTACCTGTATTATATATGGAACGGGTTAATTTATTGATGTAGTCGTTATTATTGGATATGATTGGTCGAGAACGTTACTATGGCAGACGCAACTAAATAAAAGCATATATGGGAATCCAAATATTTGTCTGATATAAATTTGCATATAAATACACGGAGGTATACGTGGAATTTCAACCGAACCTCATACTATTATAAAATTAAAAAAGAAATATAAATTTATATAGATTCCCGTATAGATTTGTGTTTATCTTCACGCGTCGTTAAAACATTGTGTTATGCGCCGATATCAATGCCGTGCATATTTACAAATCCATAAACGTACTTGATACAAGCCAAATACCTCTATGAATATGTACTGCATATACCGTTACGTAAATAACGACGTGTGCTTGTACGACGCGACGTAACATTATTTCGCCGCAGTACCGCGAATTTGTGAAAGAAAGTAAACGAATGAAACCAAAGAAAGAAAGGAGAAATAAAAAAGCAACTCGAATAGTGAAGGATGGGTACCGGTGAAAGGAATATTAAAAAAAAAACTAACAATCAGGCGAAACTTTACAGATTTGTAAGACCAATCGACTATAGTAAGTAAAAAATGCGTTTTAATATTTGTATATATGTAAAATTTTCGTTGAAAATTTAAAGCAGCAAAAACACCTAGAACTTTTAAGAGACACTCTTAGATTCCTCTATTTAACGGATTGCACGGAATGTACATGGATTTGATTTTCGCGTGCATATAACGTCGTATGGAAGGCTCCGTCGGAAAAACCATATAAAACCCGATGCGAATAAAGGAATCGAGAGAGACAATAGCGTGTGGGACGAGCAGGGACGTGCGTCCATTTTGATTTACACAGGTCCATTTCGTCGGACGCGTTGTCATTGTTACGCGCTGTAAAGTGCGCTCCAGCCAATAAACTTGACGCAAATGTCTCCGATAACAACGCGTCGATATGTGTACAGTATTGAATATATAGGAGTCTAATAGCTTGGTTTTGGTCGGCGGAAATTGAACTCGATGCGTTAGTCGGGAACTCGTAACGGCGTTAGTCGGGAATGTAATCCCGTTACGTCTGATGTTGGTCTGTTGGAACACTACTTTCAAAAAAGATAGTTTGGTACCAAACTATCCACCTAAAACTAAGGAAGCCATTCTGGACAATTACATAGTTAATAAGACCTTAGAGCGGCCGTAACATCTTCAATGTTGATATGTACATCATATCAACAAAAGTACTATCACACTGCACACCCAGATATTTTATAGTTGAGCAACGTTATAATTCCGCACCATTATAAACATAGGTAAACACAAATGTATTAGACTCTATTACATTCATATTTTGCGCCGTACGCTGATCTTTACATAACAAAAAAAGATCAATACGAATAGCACAGATATGAAAAATTTCTCATTATTTTCCCTTCTTTCGTTTTGAAGAACGTTCCCTATGTTGTAAAAGGACTCTTTTTATACTCCACATACAAAAGGAGCGTCACCTCTGTATGCACCTATGATATATACAATATGCAATATACTTCACAATTAAATTGGCGGCTTTTCAACACGATTTCTATTTTCCGTTCTTAATAATAGGTGGAGGAAAAAGAACTACCATTATGTAAAGAGAAGCCTGCTATGAAGCAACTATATAATAATTCCTTGGAGGTGCAATGGTTAGTGTGCAAATACCATGTGTTGGCAGGCACAATGTACCATTTTGTTTCGAGAACATTCGTTTCCTATTTCATTTCGTATTCCATTTTGGTGTGTTCTCATTCGTCCAGATGCGTCCCTATTTCCCTTACAGTAAGTATTTTAATGTCAAGCAATTCTGAAGCAAGCATGACTTGTAACAGAACCGACAAAAGATATACCTGGCAGTAGCATTGATACAATCTTCAGACAATGTAATACTTATAGGCCCATCCATAGTGTTATTATCCGTTCAGGGTAAATCTCTAACAAGTCAAAAGCAAAAAGCTCTTGCATCGAAGAATGTTTCATGAAGCAAGAATTATATGGATTATTTATATTGAGGGACCGTTCATAGTCAAAACGCCCAGGATTATAACACGTCCGGCGGTAAAGCTGAGTGATCGATAGGCGGGTCGCCTTCACATGTTCACTCTTTTCGATATTCTCGCGTCCGCTTTCGCGAGGACGATGATGGCCGCAGGGCCGAAAGCTCCGTAGAGATAAAAAACATGCTTATGCCTTGACGGAGGTTTAACGACTTTAACGATTTTCCTGAATATATTTTTTCCTTTACCCTTTTTCGTCGGTTGTATAGCTTGACCTGTTGAAATGGACAGGTATTAGACACGTAGTACCACTAAGACGCTAATAGAAACCAAGTTAAGGGTTAAAGGCATATTAATGGGAAGCTGAAGGTTGTTCTTGAGAACATTGTTAAAAAATGTACACTGTTTGCAAATGGAAGTCCATTGAATCCCAAGCATATTTTCATATTTCAACAATCCGCTTCAAAAACGTATTTAAATGAATACAGCTGTTACGATGCCGGGCGTCCTTCATAGGTTTAGAACAAATCCGCTCCGAAATGGTAAGCGTGTAATTATCTCGTTTATCTCTTTATGTTTCGGTAATTTCGTTCTGAGGCTCAACAAGGGCAGCCCTTAAACGCGAAATTAGACGATGTACAGCCGCGTTGTGAAAGAAAATTACGCGACTTTTCTCCCATGCGCCAACGACCGAGAAGTTCTTAATTACGAGGCTTTTTCCGAATTTAATCCTTAAAACGACATACAGTATTCTACCCACTTTCCAGCAGCATCCGAGAAGTAGGGCCACCATCATCGTCATAAGATACATTGAAACGCTTAACTTTGCAAATTTTATTAATTTATCTCGGCCTTTGAAATAATGTCCCTTTAAAATTCAAGCTGTTAGCTCCACGAGGTGAAGGAGAGCAACGAAAAGATTTCCTTAAAACATATTAATGTCGCCTCGCTTTTTCTGCAAGGTCTCGCTAGTGCCAGCGGCGAGCTGCTGTCTTTAAATTTATTAAATGCTATTTTTTACATTGTCCAGGTTTACTTTGCCGCCATCTTCTTGCTATGCTTTGCGTCCTTGTTCTTCGTCTTCTGTTACTTGCATGTACATCTTGGGGATTAGGTTTAAGCGTGTGGAAATGAAAGATGGGTATGAAGAAGTGTGGGCGTATAATGTCAAGTATGAATATGGGTTACTGATATCTTTTCGAATCATTTCGTGTTGATTCTACGATGTCGCAAAATTGTTTTCTGCAAAGATCGGATGGTCATTATTCATTATATATTATATAATTCAATTGCTTAGTGGTATTAATGGAAAACGACAAAGAGAAAAAGACACACTACCCAGGGTAATGTGTAAAACTAACTGGTTTGAGCTTTTCATATAAAACTTAAACTAAAATAACATCACAACTGCTTTTATTCCATAAATGGTTAACACTCTATACGGCCAAAACGATGTATATCAGCGCAATTTAAGGCATCGTACACGATAGCATTCCAGCAGATCAACGTCGAACATACCAATTAACAGCAATTTCGTCAGCAATTGTTTGCTAACTGACTCGTACAAGGCCTAATAACTTTGCAAACACCGTACGCCTCAGAAGAAGAAGACGCAAGCAGTGATCGAACGCTCATTGAAAATGCTTACGAACGAACAAACATCGCTTTCAGTCAAGCGTAAGAGGCGAACAACCGAATGAACACACGGGCCCGTTATATAACCGACACGTCGACAAGGTTGAGTCGATGTAACACGCCGTAGCTCCTCAAGCATCTAGTTATAGCGTATAGCTAGTTGGAGTAGCATGAATAGTGAAGCGACGTAGTATACATACAAAGGAAGAAGCCCGAAGAAGGCACATCATTCCTCGTAGTCAGCCAAGGAAGATAGCTCCTACAAATAGCAAAGTTCATTATTGATTGGCGTTTATCGAAGCGAATGTAATATTGAAACGAACTAAAGTGCAGTTGTCCTAGTTGGCTTTTTGGAAATGTATAGAGAAAAGTGGAAAAACCGATGGGAATCTGTCTTTCACTCCATCACTTGTCAACGCTCTCATCTACTTCTGCGGCTTCTTTTATATGAGTTCTCCTAATGCAGGCAAGATTGAATAGAAAAATATCGTTCATCTGCTCTACGTGAGCACTTTGGGTGCAATTTAACGTAAAACTCATCACAACTTAGGACAGAAAAGTTGGGGAAGAAACTCGTTGTTTCTATATTTACACCATGGTCTTTTCAAGAAATCATGTTTACAATATTCATATGACATGAACTGATTCTGGAAAGTAGTATAAGACAATGCCATTAAAAGGTTTTTCTTCGCATCTCGTTTGCTTGTACCCAGTAAAATTTATTCCTTCGATTGTTCTTAACGTTGTACAGCTGTACTCCTAAGATTTATATTCATCTCCCTGCGATGCGCAACGAAAGTTTCCTAAATTTGCTAGCGGATTGATGCACAAGATTTAACAGTTGCGCATTATACCGCATACAAATTTCCTTCACCATTTCTAAACGATTTCTTTCTCTCGAAAGGGTGGAATTATCGACCTACTTTGATTTCGCTACTCGATTAAGAAATAAACAAGGCAGGGGTAGCGTTGATTCGCCCTCGACATGGGTTTTCGAACGTAAAGAGCGACGCGCGCCATCTATATTGTCGAATGTGCATGTGCACTTACCAGGTTGCTAGCGGTGTGAGTTCGTCAGGAAACGAATGGTAGTAATTTTCCACCGGTAACGATACCAGTAAATTCTCGTTAGTGTTAATGATTCCTAGAGATAACCGAGGCACTCAGTCACTTAATTTCAACCCGCAGGCCGTTGGCAATCGCTTCATTATTTCGTTGCTCACCGATAACGTGTTCTCTGGCTTCCCCCCTTCTTTCTCCTTCCAACGTACACGTACAGCAACTTCTTTTTCGAGTTCCTCGATGTACTCGCTGCGGTACCCTACATATACATAGGAGTACTTACCTACCGAGACTCATCTACAGAAATGTTCCGCTTTTAATGATGATTGCAGCAAATAAAAGATCGTCAGCCCCATCGGTATGTGTACCCGCACGACTCCAACTTTTTGACGTTCTGGGTTATTAAGTTATTCCATCGGTATCAGATATATTTCTCCGGGACTGCATTTATCTGCTTTTATGCGCATCCATTGCTCCTCCTTTCCGCAATTTTCTCTCGCATACATGAAGAGTACATCACGGAAGGTACTTAAAATACTATTAAGGTAATGCTTGGTGGGCTGCGCATTTAAAAGCGATGTTGCAGTATGTTTCTTGATTACGTTGGAGACTTTTTTAATTTTCTACCGTGCAGTGCCTACTTCGTCGTATACACAAGCTCGTCAATGCATATCGTTTTCTACTTTTCAGTGTAAATAAGCAGTCGAAAGAACACGTTTAGATGTTGTGGAAAATGTACGGAAATAATTTTTGATTATGTAGGTAACTACTTCATTACTTTCAAATAACAATTTTCAATTTGCCATACACTTTAGAATCATTCAATCAGTCTAATGGTAATAATCGAGAATGCATCAAATACATCAAATTGTTCATATTTTTTAGATAAGATTGTTTGATTTTACTTTTTTTTTTAAGCTTGCGGGAGGAAAGCCTATTTCTTAGCACTGACTTTGTAAAAAATTACTTGATTTTTGACTCTGTAACTAGAAAAGAATTGAAATGGTAGATTGTTCGAATCCTTCCGTGAAGTAACCCTCTTGCACTAGAGAAAAACACAACCTTAGTTTTATGAGATTCTAACTGATTGATATTATTTTATAGCCATATATGAAGTTTATTGGTTGCATTTAACATATTGAAAGCGAAACCGCTTGATAGTTTACTGTTTGTATAAAGATATTTATCATCTGCGTATTGTACATCATTTATTTGTCCAGAACATAAGTTATGCACATCGTATGTGTAAATATTAAAGAGTACAAGACTTAAACATGGGCATTGCATTTGACCTAATGTAAATTGTATTATTCCGGCAAAGATTCTATGTCAATCAGTACCTTTATATCTAGGCGTAAGGCATCTAAGCCTTATTTATAAGCCTTACCTATTTTTGGATAAATTTAGGTACAAATCGATAGTTAACTCCATCAAATGATCAATGCTGCCTCTAGCTTTCGTAAGCTCATATTGCCTTGTTGGACGAATACTCGAGGTTTCTGGCCACCACTCCAATCTGTTTTTAATGATGCGTTAGTATAACATCAATGCAAAGCATAAAAGGTACGGATCTGTAAGAATTGACGTCAGTTGAATTTTTACCAAGTTTCGAAATAAACGTAACTAGTATTTTTTTATTAAGTCTATTTGTTCTACTACATCGTTATATATCTCTAAATAATATGATTATATTCTGTAGATGATTTAACTTTTTTAATGATTTAACGCTGTCATCAAGCATGGAGAAGAATTTTCTGTGCTACCTAACGCTGTATTCAGTTCTTTTAAAGGTTGTAAAATAAAATGGTCCCTTTTAGATGGAATATTAAGTAAGGCTGGGGTTATTTGGTGTACACCAACTTATATATCCTTTGTGTTATACCAAAAAAAATCTCTCTAAAAAATTACGTAGTTGGCAATACTACGGTATAATATCTTTCATATCTCCCTTTGGCTGTGGTTACTAAATAATTTTAGTTGGTAACCTGTATACTTATGAATAAATATTTTCTTTTACATTTGCTCATAATATTATTATTATTTTCTTTTAATTCATTTGTCTCTATAGTTACTGAATGTAAAAATAATGTAATATTCCTGCTTTCTTTGCCTACCATTTCTATTACCAATATAGGTACGCGCATGAATCTGTATAGGATATATTATTATATCCTATACAGAGAATAGATGAAAGAATAATAAAATGGTTCGTCGCAAATACACCGGGGAATATATGGATTAAAGCGAATATAACGCAGGAAAAACAACGGCTAGAACTGTACTTTATAGTGAAACATGGTTTGCATATTTGATGAATAGGAATCCGCAAAAAAATCTCGCCGTGTGTTTATCCCTGCAGACTTACTGTGTAACGAAAAAAAATGTTATTGTATTTCAACTATGCTCCTACATACCTTTGTAGTTATTATATATCTACACAACGTTTTTTTTTTTTTTCTTCTAAATACGCGAAACGTTTGCCTGATTCAGCTGCACATATTCAGCTTAAATTTTGTTTTGTTGATAATATTTTCACTACTACAAAGCTAATATTTGGAGTTGTTACGAAACAGAAATATGGTCGCCACGTTTTCTGGAATGACAGCACACGTTTCCAATGTAGCACATCGAAGGATCACAGATACTGTTAATGCTCATTTTCTCCAAAATGTCCCCGAAAAAAAAAAAAAAAACGTCCAAGAAGGATTACATTACACCAAGATTCATGAAAGAGTGAGAGAGTATTCGAATGCTTTAAACATTGAAATAGCAAGTTATTCGATGTATAGTCCCGACCGAACACCTAATTTTTATACAACGTGGCTTATGTTGTGATATTCTTTGCGGGCAGTTTATTTCTGGTTTTCCCGTCTGGTTCGTGAAAAGCAGTACTTCCTTCTTGCCCTTCACGCGCATCAGTTGTCAGTGCGTAATCAAGAAGCACGGTTACGCATGTTTCATTTTTGATTTGCTATTTGAGGCTATGATTTTTTCGATATCCGTTCTATATATGTAGCGTTAGTTTCTTTCACAGTTATTCTTGTTCAAACAACCGACTTAAGTAATTCAGAGATTCATCTGTATTTGAACTTCATTACGTGAATGTTGCACGTTGTACGTGATAATAGCGAACTTCAGCCGGCAAAAAAACAGGTGGATCGGCTGCCCTCCCTCGCTCAAACTTTTAGTAATTCGCCGGTAACGACGTGCGTTTGAAATCCGTGCATGGATTACGTCTGTTACGGTCGGCGGCATAAATATTTTAGGCGAATTTTACGATTTCACCCATCCGGAATGCTGTACATCCACGTACAAACTTTTCGAATAGCCATTCATTTTGTATGTATATATAGCTCTACCCTATTAATTAAAACTTTCCGAACATTCTCGATCGTGCCAGATTGACATTAATTTGCGCGATAGTCAAAAAACGATTTGTTAAGCAAAGGTCGGCCTTTGGGCTCCTTTGGAGTGTTTTAAGAAACTAGTAGCGGAATCTATTATAACCTATGGCACAACCTCTATGGTAATTCTGTAATGTTCTCGTAACAGATAACTTCCAAACCACTTCAAACACCGATCTATGTAAATCCAACACCAATCGCCTATAGCTTTCTCGATCGTATTTTCTTTCGTACTGAACAGTAAACGATATTAGAAGATAAAA
Source organism: Oryctes rhinoceros (assembly GCA_020654165.1). NCBI lineage: Eukaryota > Metazoa > Arthropoda > Insecta > Coleoptera > Scarabaeidae > Oryctes > Oryctes rhinoceros. The sequence continues at coordinate 487,512 of JAIOKQ010000231.1, forward strand.
TCAATTATAAAAAGAGAAACGTGTCACTTACTTCAGTAAATAACGAATCCCATTAAAACGGATAATCGTTTTTGCAATCAAATACGAAGCGCTCTTTAGGCAAAAGCAAGTCAAGTACACTTGACACCAGATATCCGACGAAATACAATGAGTCCGGACGATCAGGCTGAAAGGGAAGACAGCAAAGTGTTGATTTGAAAATCAACCCTGAATTATCCGTCAGAAGTTGTGAAATGGAAACGATCGTTTAAATTCGTCTTTTGTTATTATTTACCGTATTGTAGGCGTTCAGATTTCAGACGTCAGATGATAAAAAGCAATATTTCGTTAAATATTGTATTTTGCTGTTAGTAACTGTTTAATAATGGTGCAATTTTTTTGTTTTCTTTATTTTTAATCGCGCTGTAAATTTAGTCGATGCTCTTATTATCAATAAAAGTCTTCTAAATCGTCAAAAAGAACGATGACTTCTTGTAAAGTTTTGTAAAGTAAAGCAAAAACAGAAAGTTTATAGTTAGTTTAAATGCCAGTTAGGTTAAATACCGTTAAAAACAATTTCGCTAATATAATTTGCTACTATATAATGACTTTTTTATTAGTACAGTCCGATTTATGTATAACCAGTCCGTTTCTTGTTAATATCAATATCAAACTCTATTAGAAAAGTTGTACAAAATGGACAGTTTCAAGAGGCGAAATGCCTGCTCGAATTTCCACTTCCAGCCAAACAGCGATTTAGCGAACTTTGATCGTCTATACTAAGCAACATTTTACTGCCTAATTAAACGCCTAACTACTACGTAGTTTGATTTCCCCCCTAACTTTGAAACAATCGGCGAAACAAAGTTTTTACGGTCCGGCGATTAAATCAATTTAGAGAAGTTTCGGAAAGTGATTAATGGAACTCTCCTAAGTGGAGGAAAAAACATTTGTTCGAGTATTTTTATTTGGATCACTCGGCAGCAAAAAAACGTTTATTCTACACATTGAGTTTCGAATATGTTCGATATGTTGTTTCGAATTTTAGCTTATGATAAAATTGAGGTGTTTTCAAGCAAGATATGGATGTAATATTTTATTACACGTTCTGCCAGTAGTGATTAGGATGACATCTCGATTAAAAGGGTCATTGAGAAAGTATTAATCAATCTAGTATTCATTCATTCACCCAGCTTGAGTTTGATTCCAACAGTCCATAATACGTAAGCTTAAAGCTCCTTGTGCCAACCCTAATGAAAAATCTCAATTCCACTCGAGCTGCTTTTGGTCATAAAGCAGACTTAAATTAAATCTAATTTGATGCGATCTACAAATGATAAAGCAACTAAAATCAAAATAATTGCTAGCATATCAAAGCAAACAATCAGATAATTAAATATAAACGTTCGGGAGATATCAAACGTCCAAAACAAAAGAAATTCAATGCCCCAAACAAATCTTTCGACGTACTGAATTTCGTGTTTTCGCTAATTAAATTAATTTATCTTTATCGTTGCTTCTGCTTCTCGTTTTTGCCCAATTAACGCGTTCTTTCCAATTATTAAATAATAAAATTGTAATTATTCGCGTGGCGTTGGGCAATATCGAAGGAGCGCAATCAATTAAGTTGAAAACTGAAGAAAACAATAATAATTAAATAGCGATGTAAGAGAGGCCTTTCTCGTCCCTTTTTGAGCAAGGCAAAAACGGCGGAACCGGGGTTAATTTCATACGCCAATTTTCCTAAACTTCACGCTTTATAAGCAGCAACCTCTGTAGCTCGGTCCAGAAAACAAAAGCCTAAACGATCCGCTTCCATTTCGGCGTTTAATTCCTTATGCCTCCTCCTTAAGAAGCAAGAAAAGGAGACGGGCGGGTGAAAGAAAACCGGTACAAGGACATTTTTAGCTCTTTGTTCCGAATTCTTCGCGTAATAAAATTTATATTGGCTTCATTCTTAATTAAGAATTAACTACTTCGAAATAGAGTTTGGAGGATGAGGGGAAAACCTCTTTCAACCAACTTTGCCACAATTTCGCATTAAATTTGGTAATGGGGAGAATATCTCGTTGAAAGACGAGCTTTTTGTCGATTTTCACTTATTAAAGGGCTGATAAAGTTTTGCCCTTTCACAGAAATGATTCTTTTCCCACTAGACTTTGCACTCAGGACGACGTATCTTGATCCTGACGATGATCTTACGATACTAATTTGATGTAAAACTGTAAAATCTAACTTTCATTACGAAAACATACGAGGATTTTTTGCTTAGTTTCCCAGTAAGAATACTAGGACTCCTGAAAATGACTACCCCTAGTTGAATGAATCGAATCTTCTCCTTATCGAGTGATGAAGTCTTTCGTAAATTAGGAGCTTTCTTACATTATATTATTCGACTATCGACTTCCATGAGACATCTTCAGTCTGCAAACTTTATGTCCTGAGATCGAACAGGCAACAGATGGGTTCCAGCAATCTTGATATGTTGCAAAATAAAGAGACGATAAAAACTCGTTTAAAACAACACAAAAAATTAAAATATATTGAAACAATTTGACTTTTGTACAATGTGTATTCGTCTAAAGCAGCCGGAATTGAGGTCCACGCCAACATATATAACACGCACCAGTCATCCCTTGTATATATATTTAACGTTAACGTTTGCCCAGACTACGTTAATATTATACTTCCTTCGTCGTTTTAGCGTCGTTCTCGTACCCCTTATATATAAAAGAAGACGAGCGCCTTATTTAAATAGTCAGGTTAAACTTGGCGAAAACTTCCTTTCTACAGACGGTCCCGAATTAATTATTCACAAGCTGTTCATTTAGACTGCGTCAATCCGACTTAGACGGAGGGAGAACCAGCTTGTGGAAACTTGGCAAAATCGACCTAATTGAATCCCACTAAATTAAAGTTAAATTTTATGCAGTGTGAAATTGTTACTCTACGATCTGGTCGATGCCAACCAGAATGAAAAAAAAAGGAGAGTGAGAGAAAAATGGCGGAAGGAAGAAGAAGAGGAGCACATTAGTAGAATATTAAGAAAGGGTATTCTTTCGTTTAAAACTTAATTGGAATAATGTATTCGATTTGGCATGGTTGAGATTTGCATTTAGAATGGATTCCTTGAGTCTTACGAACAAAGGAAGTGATTCCTTCGCATTATTATTATGGTAAGTCCTTCGCGGAGTCTTTTTGTGTCTTTACCGTTTAACAGAATAGAAACGAAGATTACTATTCACTGTACACAAAAATTACGTAAAATCTTGACTCTTAACAGAAACACAAACTTCACGTTTCGGTGCCCATCGAATGAAATGACACGTCGGACGAACCAAGGCAAAAATGAAAATCACTCATAGCGATGAAAACAGCACAACGTTTGCAAATAACTTAAAATACAAATCATCAAATTTACCTGAGGTCTGCATATTAATTCCTGCAGTCACTAATGAATAACTACAAACTACCAAGTTATTATTTTAATGTTAACTAAGATTAGATCTCCATTTGTTTTCGAATACCTTCCTACTAGATACATAAGCCTTTAAAAACGTAAATTTTATTTTTTTTTTCTTTGATCGTTTCTATCGATGTTGATTTTTGTCGAAAAACTGATTGTAATCCATCTGGTTCATCCTAACCGCAGTCCTAGACTAACATTAACGTAGAAACTCGTAAGACTTATCTTCTCTTAATTTTTACAACTTAAAACGAAATCGTTCCGCGCTCACCTCGAAGAAATCTATACTACGCCTCCTTCTTTAAAATTAAATAATAAATAGAAGCTCAATTTTATTATTCGAGTTAGAACCAAAGATTTGCATTGCCAGTAAAATGATTTGTCTATTTAGGGATCCATTGAAGTTGAAGTAAAGGAATGTGGACACACCATAAACCTGGGACTTAGGTTTCTAACACACCTTCTTTTTCAATATTAACCAATGAAGCTCTAGAAGATAAGAAATGTAACATGGGGAATGTCATGACAAAAACATTAAACGTCGACCAATCCTAAGATTTTACAAAGTTTTCAAGCTGCACCCTTTTTTTGCTAGTGTACAAGTAAGAAGGCAGGTAGTATTTTTTTTAACAAGAAAGACACGCCTATTTAAGAACGCTCCGATAATTTTTTATTTGAAAATAGGAATGGAATTTATGAACGCCCACAAATTGAAAATAAATCAAATAAAATGGTTACAATTTTGAATTGCTCACTTTAAAGAGTTAACTCCTGGGAAAATTCACGGTAAATTGACTTGTAAGTGATTCAAACAAGTATATATATTACATAATACAAGAATATAACCAACCTATTGACCAATCTCTTGACCAATTTATTAGATAATTGCTTGTCCAATTTATTGGCTAACTTTACCAATTTCCAATTCCTCGATCAATTTCATGTCCAATTTTTTGACAATTCATTGACTAATTTATTCATCGTTATCCTATGGCGACAGCATTAATTTTGTTTCTATTTAAAAATTGTGTATTGAATAATTCAACAACGAAATCATTAATCATTTTCTTATTACTTATAAACAATAAACGACGTATGTATGTACTTAATGAATAAAACTTTACGTCTCAAATCAAATGGCTTCAATTACGTCTGTAAAATGGAGCTATCTTGCTAGCTGATACACAAACAACTGATCTATATAAGATGTGTTTTAATGCAATCAACCGTCATACATCATAATTATCCGTAACACCACCGGTCCACTTCAACTTATTTGTATATTCATACGGAGCTTATCAGCTACTGGGTAAGTGTATTGGGACAAAATAAAACGCTTGGTAATAAATTTTAATTAAACCTGGGACGTAATTAAAACACGCATATATATATATATATATATATATATATATATATATATATTTATATATACATATATATATTATAAATATTCTGCCAGCTCGAAATACCCCCTGCCATGTCGCAAGTTTAAACTAGAAACGCAAAAGTATGAAGTAAGTATATATACGTACCTGTCTAATTAATCCCATTCTGAACTGTACGTCGGTTGACGTAGAATTCTTGGAAATATGAGTTGGGGGAGGCGGTGGTGTTTTATGGTATTCCCGCGACAATTACTTGTGCGTTAGCACGTACGCGTTTGGGTATTATATTTGATAAGTTTTCTAGATCTTGTCAGTTTGTTGTTACTTTCAAATCAAGAAGGCATTTCGAAATTTCCTCCAGCTATACGCTTTACATCATCTGCGCTTGCTTCATGCACTACGTTTATGTTATCAATCCGATTTATGAGGCTTTCTAGAAAGGTTTTTAGAGATTATTCGACTTGTCCTTCTGGTGTCATTTATGTAAAAGGATTTCGGATTCCAACTAACAACAACGAAATAAAAGATGGCCGATCATGGAAAATATCACCATCAACATTTCCAATTTTTCGATAATTTTAATAGCCTTTGTTTTTTGAGTAAAACGATACATTCTCCCCAAAAACAGCAGGCTCTTAGATTTCCACGAAAAAAGTAAATGAAGTAACAACAATGAGGAATGCAAATATCTCGAGTTACACAAATAACAAATGATAGGTCATAAATATGATTGGTAACCGGAGAACATCGCGAAATCCGGCCCCCTCTCATAAGGTTTGTAGTCACGCATCAACCCCAAACGTAAATACACACCGTCTCCAATACGGAAACGTCTTAAAAATTCTCCAAAGTACCACAAGATTTATATACGATGATCAATGACGCGATGCCAAGCTAACCTCACCTCAAAATACGAAAAGTACGAATCGTAATAAATGATTCCGATCGTGTAACATTGCCCGCCCGCCTTCGGGCAGGCGTGAGCAGATAAAATCTATAATGACGTATCCTGTTTCCTTACCCGTCCAACCTCTATCCAGAAAAGAAATGAAGGAAAATTAGTTTTAAAGTCGAACCGCAAAATAAATGAGATTTTTCCCTCCGGGGATAAATGATTTTGTCTACCTTGATAATCTTTTTTTTTTTCTTTTTCTTTTTGGTTTTCATAAATTTAGTACACGTCGTCGTGAAAGAAAGGCGAGAATCGTCGTTTTCCTTCTCCGCGTTCACGAGGAAAGGAATTATATAGAGGGGGAATTCCAGGTTTTTTTTTATGTAAGTTAAGGGAGAAGAAAAGACATTGGGAGATCGGAAAGAATTGCGCCTTTAATCAGGGAGTACGGAAATCGCTCATCTCAGTACCTGCGAATCCAAATTAATTTTTTCTACTCACTTAATTTGTTTTTCTTCAACGCCGAGATATTTATCCGCTGATTTAGACTGACGGATGTCTGGTTTAATTTGAAAACAAAGGTATTTCCTTTGGGCCTTTCATGTTGCTGAAGAATACTGCGTTTCTCCGTGGTTCTCCAGGAGAGGCCGCTTTAATTGTTTGGAATTAATTAAACCAAAGAAAAAAATCTATTTTCCAATTTTTATTTTTAAATATAATAGTACTAACAACTGCCGTGTAGTGATTGTAAACACTAAAGTACCGAGAAATTAACTGAAAATTTAATTTAGTTCAATAACACATGTTTTAAAATGTCTTTGGATGCAGTTCTCGGCGAGCATTATCATCACGGACCATGACAGTGCAATTGAAACAAAAGCGATGGGTATTCTTTCTTCGCCGAGTCGGTATACGAGTCTGTAACCGGCGCCCATAAACACCTTGCACGAGAGCAAAATGCAAATTTTACGTTCGCCCGGGGGGTTTTCAACAAGTCGTTCGCGAAAAACCGATATAGATATATAAAAAGCGGAACTGAAGCTTTCTCGAATGTAAATAAAAGGAGATCCCGTCCTGAAGACCGAGAAAAGTCCTTGAGTCCTCGACGTGAACTCCTCTCTCCTTCTACACACGCGGGGTTTCGAAAACGAGAAATAAATCTGTGACGGGGATCTATATAAGGAAAGGAATCGTATAGGCTCTGAATATGCGGCGCCTTCGGTAATTCTTTTTGGAAACTTAACAAATACGCACCTAACTTCGCAGTCGTTTTATCCGACTAATAAAATGTTGAGGGATTTGGTACGCGGCGCGAGAAGGTTCTGTTTTTTTTTTCTAATGGTGCCCTATAATAATAAAGTCCGATTTCGACTTTGGAACTTTTTTACGTAATCTTGCTTGTTAGTTCCGACCCCTTGCGAAAGCTAAGCTATTAAAAATTAGATACGGATTTTTAAAAATTAGTTGCAACCCTGTAACTACAGGACTGTTACGCAAACTAACCAATGCCTGTTACCGATCATTAATCCTAAATATGTTTACCTATCGAGAACTCATTCAAACGAACAATCTAAAACTTTTTCTCTAGCTCTTACCGTTAGCCAATTATGTGCATAAGCGGAATAGAAAATTTGCAATTTTTAAAAATTCATTTTACCCACTTAGAGTATTTTTCCACATAAAAAAAAAACAACAACGACAAATGCGTAGAGCACTTAGATGTGACCTACATGTTACCAAAGTTCCATAAATTTCTCCCTTGTTCAGCTCCGTAGCTTTTGCATAACATATAACAATGTAGTTTTCCCTACCTCAGCCTTTTAAATCTTTTATTCATTCCCGCGCAATAAGAAATACCAAATAAATCCCTAAAATCACATTATCGTTATCAAATGAACTTAACCTTAATCCCTATAATGGCATAGAACAACATACGAGGCACAATGCAGTTGTTTCTTCGTCCTTCGGGGACAAGATAAACAAAAACGCTTCAAGGAAAACAGCAAACAAGAACTTTGTTCGTACTTACTGCGTCCCAAGCTTCGATTTCCGCTATTCTCCAGGGATTCGCTTCGTATATATTTGCACGGTATATCTGCATACTCTTTCCAGGACTATCCATTCCATTCGTAGAATCAAGGGGGTATTTTCCGTGGTGCGCAGCGCACATTTCATTAAATCGAGTACTCCGTACGGCAGGTGAGCGCTCGGAAACTTAGAACGGTAACTATAGTGGTTGGTATGAAGTGGTAAACGTTGACGGAACTCTCTTCTTGAGAATCCACTTCGTCTAACCGATGTAGGTATGTATTAATTTATGTCGCGCTGAAGTTCTGATTGTTGAGTCTGATGTCTGATGCATATTAATGAATCAATAAACTAACTGGATACATACGTACGTGAAACAGGTTTATTCCAGCGTAAATATGTTTAATGTGAATCGGAATTTACAGTCATTTTGCCGTATCACTTCGTGTTATTTACTACAATTATCCGTTAATAGTAATATTATATTTGAAGTAAGCAGTTCATTACTTCCAATATGCCTAACGGAAATTTATTGGTTAAGACCTCTTTTCCATTTCAAAGCTTTAAAGAAACAACGGAGAATAATCGAAGTTACGTAGCAAACATCTTGTGACTAGTACAGTCGAGCAACATCAGAAAATACATATGTGTATGCCGCAATTAGCCGACGATCTACCTGCAGCGAGACGAAAAGCATTGTCAGGTCAATTACAGTTGCATGATGAGATTCGAATTCGCGCCGCAATAAACTATGCGATGCGGTAGTAGAGAAACGATGAGTAAATCTGATCGCATTAAATTGGTTCGTATAAACGCGTAGGTACTAATTACCGACTTCGCTTCGAATGAATGCTTCATGGAAGCAGACAACAAGGTTAGTTTGGGTTAAATGAAGGAGCGAATTTTTGAAAATTAAGAATCAACAATTAACTACCACCGATTACATCCTTTTATCCGGTTTAGTTTTGAAGCTGTTGGGTTTTTAAGTTAGAAAATATTAAATGAATGTACTTATCCTTACATTAAAAATACCATAGTCATTGTTGCTATTCTCATTCCTAAGAGATACTCAAAAACTTCCCAAAGCTGTGGCCATGTGCAAATTTTCGAAATGATCGGCCAAGTTTGATGAGATTATCCTTATTTTTTCTTTTGATAATTTTCATACTGAGTTATTAACATAATTTATTAGCTTAACACTAATAATTTGTTTGGGAGCCAATACAGAAATGCAGGTAGAGATTTTAATAACCATCGCATAACCGCTACCGTATAACCTTTCGCCGTATGAACGAAATCAATTTTCATCAGCTTGACAGGTCCCTATTTAACGATCGCGAAACCGAACTTCCAACCACCTCCAGGCAGACGCAAAGTTTGCGTCGTCGTCCAGCGAATATGAAAAGCAGCAGTTCGGCAAAGATCGACAACAAGCGATAGCTCATCTTCCCCATTTTTGTTAAATTGAAGGCGAAGCGGTGACGTGAGATAACAAAAGAAAGTGTAAAAGAAAACGCTTTCCCCGGATTATCTTTCTTTGTGCAGTTAAGTCCTGGTTTTTGTTTTTTTGATTGTTCGACAGCTCTGTATAAGGAAAGGTCTTTTGTTTTGTCTGCGAGAGGTAAAATGTCGTCGCCGAAAATTTATATTTTCGTTTTAAAAGGAGCCTCATGACTGCACCGCTTTATTGAATTCGGCAATCGATCGAATCTTTGGAGTATTCTGTTGAAAGCTTTTACTGTATATTTCACTATCGCATGTGTTATTCGCAGAAGCTGGAACGGATGAGTTTCTCGAGGATTAATTGACTGAAACAATATGTAAACAGATTTAATTAATGCGGCAAACAAGTAAAAGGAGCCCAGATTATGAGTTTAATGTACCCGCTAGGGTATATACATGTTTACCAATTTGCGTAGCACGAATGTGTCAAATGTTTGATTTAATTAGGTAATTAACGTGAAACATTTATTATAACATATCCTATCGTCAGAAGAAAATGGCCTTCACTAGTTCTCATAGCATCGCTTTTTTAACGGCATTAGTTTTTAGTTAGAATAGAATTGAGCATCCTCGCATCCTCAAAACAGCTATACTGTATTAATTAAATGCGTGGTGCGGAGTATGCCGATACTTTAGTGTTGTTTGCGATATCCATACAATAAATAAATTTGACGCTTCTAGTCGCCTTTCAGCAATATATCTCTTAAATTGCACAGGTACTATTTGTTCCATTCGACGTTATATTGGAAAAGTTTTTTCCTTTAATATCGTAAAGATGCTTTGCATTTTAAGCTTTTTTCCTTATTCTTTTGTTTTCTCTCTAGCATCCCAGCAAAAGTAGTTTTTAGTATGATACGTTCGGGCTCCAGTTAAAACTTTTAGATTCCCACGAGCACCAGGCGCTTCACGGTTCGACGAGCATTCCATATTTATCGAATTGAAGAACGTGGAGATGAAAAAAGAGATTTCATCGTTGGGATTTTATGGAACATATTTTGCGTTTGACGAAGTTAAAAATCCTCTTCCTAAAAACAAATTTTTATCTAAAAGAGTCAAAATTCATCTTCAATGTACGTGAAATTCTCGACAGTGTAGGTTATGCGTTATTACAATATTAAGAATAGATTATCTGCAATTATATCGATTTTGTATGAGTATACGACTTTATAAGCAATTATAGAAGATTATGAATTCCGCTATTTACTTTGGATGGCTTTGCGGCCGCTATACTTCTAGGAATCCTAAACCACGCCGTAACATATTAGTCCATCGAAACAGAATATATCTCGCACTTTGTTGATCTTGCAATGTTCAAAGGTCAAATTACATATCACTTCCATTTATATCTCTTCTGGGGTCTCAGACGTCGGCGATAGAGGCGATCATCGATCCGTAGTCTGAATAAGAGAGTATGAAAAGACATACTTTGTATATTATCTGCTAGCGGAAGCGTAACCTCCATCGCGTTTACTAGCGCTCCCCTTACGTGTATTGTCATTGAATTCGCATACATTTTATTTTAATGTGAAAACCTTTCAACGTTCTCTCGCGCCATTTCACCTCATCGACGACGATAAGAGCTCGATAAAAAATTTACTTAGCAGAAGCGAAGTTCCTCTTCCCACATACCGCAATCGTCACGGTCTGATGGTGTTTTTTGCGTCAGCGAAATTTGCGGCATGTGCGATGAAGATGTTTTCATTTGCGTTCGGTTTTCTTCCTGTGGAATGTACATATCTAATTGCTGGAAGATAAGTTTTTTTCGAATTTCGTCGATGACAATTTGCCAACAAATTGTTGTATACCATTCAGCATTAAATGTTCTTCGGTGATGTCCCTAGTGCAATGAACTTTGTTTGATTTTCGTAATAAATGCTTGCTAAAAACCAGTTGCCTTGGATACGGAATACCGCGTTAAAGTCCGAAATCTGCATGAACTTCGTATCTGCTATGTACATACATCGCATCATTTTATAGTTTTAACGGCTTTTAAGTTTGGTGTAATCTCTCGCGAACCGTGGAATATCTATTGCGGCGTCTCTTGCGACTATCGAGCTAAGTTCTTGATTTAAACATTGCGGCGGAAACTTCCATAGTTATAATGCTCTCCCTTCACACAAAATACAGATTTGTACCAAAATTCTCTGTTTTTATTGTTTCCTTCTACGTCCTCCACGTAATTTTTAATCTGGTATTAACATTGCTCTTTGTATACGTGAGCATAATTTTATGTTCCGCAGACTTTATCTATGTACATCTTTTTTTTTAAGTTATAATTAAAGAGTCCAAACGATGTGCCCGACCAGTAGCATATTTCTGCAACAATGTAAACATGTTAGGTAAGTTATTTATGTTTTTTCTTAACGTTTTGTAAAGTGATTCAATATATTTATTTTTAAATAAGCGCACTGTTATTCTGGTAAACTCTCCACGCAACGCCAATGCTCGGGCACATCGTTTGGACTCTTTAGTTATAATCCTCTTAAGGAAGAAAGGAATAATCTTCAACGCAGTGTATATGCAGAGGAGATCGGCCATCGGAAATCCTTTAAGCAATATTTTTTTTATTTGTTTTATTTGTTGGATATAAATGCTTAAATAAATCACCAAGACTTATGTGTAACATAGCTCGAAGCAGGCAAGTGCGCGTTTGTTGTTGTTCCAGTTGTTGCTATTGATAAACATATAAGCTTCGTTTCTGTTATTGATAAATGCATATGTGCGTTTCAAAAACACTTCACTGCACTACAATGGCTATAGTTAGCGTCACATTGAGAAGGTTTTCACATTAACCCCAGCAGTTTTGAAATCGGATTTAATAGAAAACAAAGAACGATCTCACGCGCACTACTATAGAAGCGCCCTCTGAAAGCAATTCCTGTATTATACGTGGGTGCGTGCGATTCATTTTGACACCGCTCTATCGCCGTTCAATAAAAGAGCATTTTATGCGAAATCCCGGAATCCTCCCTTCCTACCACCGCCATCCCGGGTTCCGTCGCCAACATCGCAACTCGCAATCCGAGTCTCGTTCGGCAAACAAGGGACGTTCGGATTGTGATAGTGGGGGGAAAGCACCCGGGAGTTTTAATTTAGTTGTGCGCTATGGATCCTCCTATCCTACGTATATACATATGGCTTCTTTTTTGTCGCTTTTCACGGCGGAAATGCGTATTATTTGGGGCCACCGGAAGCCCTCCATTATCTTTATAGCTACCTGTAGAGTTATTCCGCGTGAGGGATCGCTGTCAATTGGGAAACGGCTTTTACGGATATCTCTTTTTTGCTCTAATACGCGATGAGATGAAGAGAATGGGTCTAAAGTGGAGAAATCTCATTTAACACCTGCTTGAAAAACGAGACCATAGTAGTAGGTGTTGGTAGACGAAGGCAAGAAAGGAGATTGAAATGGAATTGTGATGGAAGTCACAAAGGTCTCTCCGCTTTATCAAAGCAGTCGGAAACAATATAATTTAAGAATCTTGGATGGAAGAATTTATTGAAAGATATTATTTGATGGGATCGAAAAGAAGTTTTTTTTTGTATGTATAAAGGAATCAACAAATTTAAGACACATTTTTGCGTAACTTTTTTTCTGGGAAACTTCAACATCCAGTAAAAATGATAAAAATAAACGAAGGTAGTGACTTGAAACCTGAAGAAATCTTACAGTAAGCAACCATTAACCACTTAAAAAATGTAATTATTTAAAAACAACAAGTAAAAAAACCCAATATACTTGGATCTTACTCTGGCATTTTACAAAGGAGCGTAGTCATTTATATGTTTAGGGTAAGTACTACTAATTTTGTATCCAAAATATCCGTATTGAGAAACCTCGAAAGGGTAACAGCAAGTTTTATGGGGTTTAATAACGATACGTATGGTGATCGGGTCTTAAATAAGACGTAGACTAATTATCAAATATCTTAATGATGTATATCAAATAATATGAAATTGAAGTAATATATACTAGTGGACTATTAGGAAGATGTGTATTGAAGCAAAATCTTGGTAAATGTCAGTATTACGTGTTTTACTTAAGTTACTTAGTTTACTTAAATAAGTAAGCTAGGAAATATGAACAATTTTTAGATTAGTTATATGATTCATAGCGCCCGTCGCTTGAGATGTTTAATATTTACAGAAAAAATACAAAGGACTATTATACGCCGATATAATACGGATAGCAATTTTACTGTACGTTCGATACGATAGTAAATTAAACTGTAATAACTAACACCATCCAACTTGCAAGCAAATTTCGATGATCCGCAAAATCAAAAGCTTTGCTAAAGTTACGTGAATCTACAGCATCCGTTAGTGTAATTTGTTCGTGGAAAATTGATTTTCTTTATATTCCCACTATCGTCCTGTAAAATGGGAAGCTTTAAAACTTCCAGTTCGTCGTTCGGAAAATTTGTAGAAAATTAATAGGAAACTTTATATTCTCAGAGAAACTCATTTCGCGGCAAAGAAATTAATCATTTTTTTTTGCCTAGCACAACGGGCGTATCCTTCTGGTAGATTCTGAGTTTCGGGAGTACATTTTTCAGTCGGCATCAAGCCTTCTGCTTTTATTTAGCTCCGCGATGTGTCGTGCGCGACAAACTTTTGAATAATCTACTAAAACGTTGGTTGGACGATTGATTAATGGTTACGTAGGGGCGAGACGCAGTGTTGGCGCTAATAAAAAGTTTGCGTTAAGAACTTGGGGTATGCACTAGAAGATTCGAGGTGGTGCAGGATTATGTTCGCTTCGGAAATATTTTATTAGTTCGAGTTCGATTTTTTCTCTTTTTCGTGCTGGTACGAACATGGAAACTTTTTATGATAAAAAGGCCTTTTAGCGTATTATTAGTAATCTTTCTTCGATGATATTGGGTCCCTTTGTTGCGAAGTTAGAGCACACTGGAAAATTAAATTCATTACGGAAACCCTTTGAGTTTGCACGATGGATTGGATGGACATTGCGACACAAAATCTTCAACAATAAGATACGATTTAAAAACTATCTGTCACTTGTCGAGGACACGACATCCTTTTCAAAATCATCTGAACATTGCCACATCTTGCATTATAACAGTTATTAATACATGTCAAAACCATTTAAAATTTCCAATTAAAATGAAGCCAGTGTAGCGTCACCGTCTAAACAAACAATTGCTAAACAAGAGCTCAACAAAAATGATTGTATCTGTCGTCTTCTCTTGCACTCTCCATAAGGAATCCTCCGCACGCTCAAAATTCATCTCTTGCAACTCGCGCAATGGCTCCATATAACTGCTTTATATGCAAAAGCAATTCAACCACGTATATTTCCTCTGTGTCACGTTAAATGTGTCCGAAACGTATTTCTCATAAGCGTCTCCGTAAGTTTATTTACAATTTAGTTAGGGGAATCGAGAGCTGGGGACTTTCATATCTACCGATTTATTAATTCAACGTTGGCCAATGCGAAACTCAATTTAACGGTTGACGATAAAAAGAAAAAGTTCAAGTGGGTTAAAAATTCACACGAAATCAATATGCTCCGGGTTTAGACCGTGTTATATCATTTTTTTGGTTTAAAGAAAATTCGACGTTTCGGCAGCGATCATACGGGTCTCCTTCATGAAAGGGAAAAAGTGGTAAACAATGTGGTTCGACGAATCACCATTTGAACTCTATTTTACGACATTTTTTACATTTTTGAGTTACTCAATTCATCTAGTTAGCGCCAGTATACCAATTTCGGCTAACATTAAAGTACATAATCGGTATAAACTCTAGTACAAGTTAAATCTATATGTAGCACGAGTACGACAACTAGTCCATGGAAGCGGATACGTTACGTATGGTCCACCGCTTGAATCGGCCAATCAAAATTCGAGATTCGTATCTATTATTCTATGTGCGGCTCTGCGATGTTAGTGGACGCTGTGGAATTGAGTTGTATTCATTTGTTATATGTTTGTATAAATACGTCTGGCGCGTATTGTATGTCTGTACATATATCGATGGGCGAATATTGGTGTGAATATCAAATTTAGTTGGTGTAAGGTATAAATCGGAAATAATATTTGTACTTTTCCGGAGCTGTTGCGGTTAGAGGTGTAAATGTAAAATGTCTTGCAAATGGTTAGCTCCGTGGCTATGTTTTCTTAACTGATCCAATTGCAAGAAATTCCCTAGTTTCTTGTAGTAGCTTGTTAAAATATTAACGGCCTTATGATAAGGAGCATATTATGAAAATAATAGTTAAAAATGTTGCAAGTTGTTATAAAAATCACGGAACGTACACAACAAACACATACATATGTTCATGCATCGTACAGTAATGTTAGCTACCTAAACAGCTAGCTAAACTAATCTTAGCTCTTAAAGTATATTCGAATCGAGTAAAACACGAAATTGATTTCAACTTTTATTCGTCTCTAGTAATAAAATCATTTATTAAGGAACCACATACTTATCAGTAGGAAGGATATTAATCTTAAATTCTCCATCCCTCCTTTATTAACACTTCGAATTATCGCGTGCTACTCACGGAAGCCATAAAGCTTTTAAAAGAAAGTCGTAAAAATATCCTTCGAATTTTCACTCGGTCGAATAAACGTTTTACAGTTATACACGCAATCGCCACGAACTTTATACCCTCACCAAACTTGCCCATCATTAACAGGAACATTATTGCTCGTTGAGGGAGAATTCCGCGTGAATAGTGTTGTGAAAGCGTTAAAATTTCGAATTCTTTTACATTTCCTCCATTCCTACTCCATTTCTCCAGTTCCAAAAATGTTTTTCGGAAGCGCGAAGATCCCAGAAACTTCCCGTGACTGTAATCAACTTAGCGATTTAGTAATTACGGAATTTTACCGAAAGAAACGCTCGGTAGGTGAACGTAGAAAAAGCAACACGAAAATGTCGGTAGCTTTTTTCTTTCGATACTTTTCTCCTCCGTCGTTATTTCTGTTGCGCCGAGAAGATGGTGAGGGCTAACTAACGAGCGTGAGAGTATAAATTAGATCGTTAAATAGTCCGTGCGGCCGTGGTCAGACATGAAATTCGCATTTTGAAAATTATTACGCTCGATTCGATCCGCTTTTTTTTAAGTGATGCGAGAGCGTATATCTTCTTCTGTGCGAATGAGTGGGTCGTTTCCTGTTCTTGTTTGGTCTCCATTCCTCACTATTATTAGTATAGAGTACAGTATACTAGATATGTGTCCGAAATTGTAGTTTCTTCATAATAATGTTACCATCGGGGGCCTGTGTAACTGTCTTACCTAAGAAGCTGGAATCGGTCAAATAATCCGTTAGAACTTTTCTTATTTGCATGCATCCGTTTCCCGTTTCTGCGATATGATGAAGCGTAGAAGATTTCCATTTTGTTAATAAGCTAATGGAGGAAAATATTTCGGCGTGTACGCACGAACTTTGACCATATGTTCACGACCATGTTCACGAACCTGCGACTTCTGCTTATCTATTAACCATTACAACCGCTCGTACACAGTAGAGTAGTATGTATAGTATGTATGTAGAGGAGCATTGTTGTGAGCATATTAGATTAGAAAACGGTATGTATAGAGTGTCAAGAGTGCGCGTGAATGTTACCGACCGGTAGAAGATCTATTCATCAGCATTAAGAATGATATCTTCTTTTTTGGATTTCCGCCTTCAATTTAGTTGACTGTACATCCTCTTCTCTTGATGATCTGTCATAGTCATACATAAATTACGAACGAAACGTATCGGCTTTTTCCCCGGTGTTCCGAGGATCTAGAGCATGAAACCGAGTAATTTCTTCGTCCAACGTCTGCCTCGCTTGCGCTTGCGGAAATTAGACGAAGCAGAAGGAAAAGTTGTTTCGATGATTTCCTCTTTGTCACGCATTTTCGAATACACCGAAAATGTGAGACAAAAAGACATATGTATTAAACAATAATATTTAGAATTCTGTCTCCGTCTGAGGTAAACTCTATAAAACTGTATATTAAAGTGACATTTTCATCAATGTTTGTAATCGCAGATGACACTCTCAGGGGTACCAACCCTTTGTGTATTTTTAATGAATTGTGGAGAGCCTGTTACATTGATGTAATACAACAACTTACGTTTCAATTAGTTTGAATAAAAACCCTAAACTAAACACAAATAAAGTTAAGCTGCGTAGGGTAGGTACGTGGCACATAACGGCGATACTCCGTTATCCCTACTTGCTATCTTTCATTACGTGACGCTAATTTTCTAGTCGTACCAATGCTAATATACAAGAAAGCAATTTGGCGCATCTTACCAGAGCTTATTGGAATAATAATCTCGTTCTAAGTTACTAGAATTGGTATTGGAATGAATTCTCATAATATCAACTATATCCAAGTTGATATGCAGGCGGTATGTGTATAACAACGGAATTGAAATTTCAGAGCTCTCCTTAACGAGATATTGCAACCGAATTCCGTAGCGTAGGAAACCTCATAGCATCTGTAATTCTAGATTCTCATCAAGTATTGCCGAAATACGTTAGGGTATAGCAGAAAAAGGATTAGGTACTTTAAACTTTGGAAAATTGAATGAATTATTATTACGTTTGACTATATTTGTTTTCCTTAACGGAAAATTTCTAGGTAATTTTTTTTGCTCTAATTCCCAGACATAAATGTAAATTTCAGTTAGATTCGAATCGACGGAAGCGTTCAGCAAAAGTTCAATACTTCAAAACAAATTAAACTATCTTCGCGATAAAATCCAACCGCTTCACCGGGAATAATTTATCCCTCCTTTGGAATTGCACACAAGGTGGGACACTTTAGATTAGATTATTAATTAAATCTACCTCATTCTGCATCTTCCTCTCATTCTTGCTATCGTCTCCTCGCTTCCCTTCCACAAAGATGCAAGCTTATTTCTCCCGAAACGTTGATTAATGGCTAAACTTCGTCGGTATAGTAGGTACCTACCATGGATTCCGGCAGCATCAAGACTTTCGATACAAAAGATGCATTGTTCGAGGCTTTCATCTAAGAACGGCGGCAGTGGCGAACCTGAGTAAGGGATGTGTATTACTTAAGGAAACATTACTTCCTAATTACGTTATACATACCTTGTGCTTGGAAAAGAGCTGAAATGCGTTACATGTACGGAGGGGACTATGCATTCAACTCAAGATAGTTTTGAATTAGAGAGAAAACTAGGCCTTTCAGAGTAAAGTAAGTCTGCAATTTATGCTAACATTTAAGTTAAATTTATTAGCACATCTCATCAAATGATATGGCAACATCCTATCTACAAGTGCACCTCCGCACCGCAATTCTCTCTAAACGATGTCATATTTTGGCGGAAGAAGCTTGAAAACTTGTATATGGTCTGATAAGAATGTTAGCAAGTTAAATATTATCTTGTTGATGTTAAGCAGGAAGTTGATTTTGAGGATTGTCCTACAGCATCTTGATGAAACCCGTCGATGCCTTAACTTCTTCGACCAATGATTTTTGAACAATTTCGGTTATATGATTACTGTCCGCTTGTTCGGATGTCATTGTGACTCCCGCAGTGAGACAGAGATTAATTCATTCAATTACTTCTGATATTGTTTTCATACACAAAAAATTGATAAATCTACAGACAAATGAGAAACCAGACCAGCTTCGAGCTGCAGACATACATAAGCATTGATTAAAAAGATATTAAAAATCCGATAACGTTCTCGAAAAAAAAAGAGAAACAAGCGCATTAAATTTCACGAATACCGAACAAGATATCTTCAACTTTTCCGTTCAGAAAGAAAAGTCAAAAGGACGATATACGTGAGAATTAGCATAGCGAAATGCGATATAGAAAGATAACACATTAAGGAGGGGATTACATCAAATCACAGTTTAGGCAGTTGAAACATCGGGAAAGGCACGCCGCGAAAGAGAGAAAATGCGAAAGAAGGAAATGGATGCAACGTGCTGAAATAAGAAGCCCGTCTTTGGTGTTTCCTACATAAACAAAACGAAAAGCGAAAGGAAAATGCTTCAAGGGGAAGGAGATGAAAAGGAAAGTTTTGTTTTCGTGTTTTGAGCAACAAAGAAGTTTAACTTTAGGTTGAATAAATCGTGATAAATAGCCTTTCAGAAACGTAGATTTAATGGTATTACTATTTTGTTGTGTTCGTTGCTTCAAATATTTGCTATGTAAAATATAATCAGAGTATCCATTGTTACGCATATACGGCAGTATCGATTAGGACGACAAGCCATGATATATCAATCCAAAGTATCAACCTCAACACCGCTAGAATTGTTTCAATGATACTTGTGAAGTTGTAAGCCTTGGTGCTTAAACGTCGATTAAATGTCGGAATCAATTAATAAACGACGACTTTTCGAATATTATACTAGCGTACGCAAGCCAATATATTGATGGCATAAAGACATTATTCAATAGGGACAGGGACTGCCGAAAACTTATTGGAATTAAAAGCCTCCATTAATTTATCATTTCTAATTTGAATTCATAGAGGAAACTAACAGAGCTTAAAAGATCTTCGGGTCAAAAGGTGATACTATCGAGAAATTTCGACTTGTGGATATTAAGAAGTGTAAATTTACATTACGACACCTGACGTTTGATGGCGAAACTACATGACTTCAATTAAAGCAAATTAGTATTTATAAGGGAAGTTTTCTCAATGATTGCCAGAAATTGCTAAAAAACGTATGGTTTCGGTGAAAATAGCATCAATTGATGAGAAATTGGGAAGTTTCAAAGGAATTCAAAGGCGCTTCTAAGGAGTACATACCTACTAAACTAAACAAGTATGGCACTATACGTAGGTATGCCTTGGCCCACGTACAAATGTATTATTTGTATGCTTGATCGGCAACAAGCAAGTTATCATAATGTTGGCCAAACTGTATATATTTCCATCGCTATTGTCCTTATTTCTGCCAGAACCACCCCATTGAATTTGGAACAATATTACATTTAAAATCGTCGCAATACGGTTACCATTCTCAGGAAAAACAATCCATCAGGACGAATTTTTTTAAATTGACGCCCCCTTTTTTCTATCTCAATTGTCGCACGTTCATTCTTTGTTCCGTGCAATAACCTTTAAGCTTTAGCAAATCGCGAAAAAGAACGCCTCTGAATGTATGTTCGTGATAGGTTATCTATCACATTTTATTTAAGGCGAAAGTAACGCTTTTGTAGTCCCCTTTTGAAATGACGTACACAAAAAAGTATATATTGTTTCGTCGATTCCATCTAAAATAATTGCTTGTATTTTGAACGATGTAAAAACAGCTTTGTTATAATGCTATTTATACATACGTAAGGAGCGTATTAGATAAATACATATACAACGAACACCTAACGAAAATAAATCAAGTAACCGCAAAAATTAATTAAGTCAACACAAACGACTGAAACTTATATACATTTACAGCGTTAACTTCTCCACCTTTATATCTTTCCCGAGGTTAACGACACAAATCACGTATACGGCAACTTCCTACATCTTTTGGTTTACGTATGTACGTAAGTACATACATATAATTTCAGGCTTTTGCTTCTGGGGAGCACTCCATGACCGCTTTTCATTTAAAAGGTGGCAAAGCTTACCCTATAAAAGGCCCTTTTCCTAGAAGAGAACGACCTCAACTTACTAAGTGAAAAGTTATGTATCACACTGAATTTTAGGGAACTGCTTGGTACGGCACATATTGACGACTGAAGAAAATGTAATTAAATGGTACTTGTGTACGTTGCGAGATGTTATGCAAATAAACGAGGTAAAGACGTACTTTGACCACGATGGAAGTCACAAACAACTTGGTTACGGCATTTACGCAGCTTGTTAGACGGCTGCAGTCGAACCAAATAACCGAGAGCCTCGAGGCGTTCAATTATGATAACATATGGCGAAGAGGTAGGTGAGTGGTCGGGCTTCAACATAGTTGGTTGGAAGCTAAGGCAATTGCAGAGTGAATACCGTGCCTCGTCATGCGTTCAATTATATCGCGGGGGAAGCTGCTCTCCTACGACTATTACGATAATCTGACGGGGTAACTTGACGTGTGAGATACGACATGTCACCGATAGGACGTACTATCTGCTATCTAGCGAGATTGTGGCTGACTAAACGTCATACTATTGTATATATAAGCGATGGGAATTGAAATAATCCGTTCAGTATGTTCGTAATGCCAACGCCGTTATTAATGGACGTCTGAAAAAAGTGCACGCACACTCGATGATGTTGTCAAATTATAATATTTTCAACAACCATGGTAACTCATCAATATTCATCATAACCTTCCTAATAATGTCAGATCATTTCATAAGCACGTCGACGGATAGCGCTCTAATAACTTGTCGCGTCATAAACGAATTTTACAAACTCGTCACTCACAGAAGATATATCTCGCGTTTTCTTCCCTTTACAACGCCATTCTGACGCGTACGCGAAGCACGTGGCGATGAAGGGAATCGCTTTTCTCATTTCGCGCAATAATTCGCTTATAAAGATTTGTCTTGAAAATTTTTCCTCCGATGTCAGGCGCACGGACGGGAAGCTCTACGCCTTTATCTTCGTGAAATTTTTATAAGAATGTAAATGGACCGCTCTCTCTTTATCACTCCTCCGATACTGTCGACTATTATTACTTGATATTTACGAAAAATTTCCTTTCGTTTTTCATCAGGTTATAGTAGGTTGATGCTGTATTATGTACGTTGCATTACGGTCGCTTATATTTTACCGCGTCATTCTAGCGGGTAATTTATGTGCATAGGTAAATATGAATTTGATGTTTTATATTCACGATCTAACGGAAGTAATTTTGTGTGAAATTTATAGCGAATATCGAAGAGAATAATGGGAGCTTGGGATGTATCTTACGCGAGGTAACATTTTGTAGACTTAGTTCCGAATACATTACCATGTACTCTACATCATAGTTAGAATGAAAATCGATTATATATACCAACAAGATATCGCGATACAGTAAGTCCATCAAGGTTATTGCAACTTGTACAGCTATTGCCCTATGCACCTTGCGTATCGCACGTGGGATAGATAAATCTTTTTGGGTTGAGTTAAGTATTGTTTAACATACCAATAAATTCCTGTCAATATTCTCGATCCCCTTATTTCCCCAGTTACTCCTACGGATATGCTTCTTTTTCTTCCGAGAAGAGGAAACTGAAGTACATTCACAGAAAACTCTAACCGTTTAAATTTCCTGCGATATGCCGGAAGTGTTCGTTCGATATTGGAGTCCTGACTTGATCCCTTTTCCACATTGTATAAGAAATTCAACGCTAGAGCTACTTTTCCTTCAGAATTCTCCAAATATCTGGAGAATGTACGTCTTCTTATTAAATTTTCGGTACATTTATCCACTTCCAACGAAAGAAGCAGCAAAATATGAAGTCGTTTTCACATCCGAAGTCACAACAAATAAAGACGTAAAACGCGTGGAAAATACCCTAGACAGTACTTGGAGGTGTTCAGCTGGTGTTGTCAGGATAGTGGGGTGGCAAGATGCGCTAGAACAAACATACCAAATAATTTATGGCTCGCACAGTTACCTACTAGTTCGCGGTGCAGTAAATTACTTAGGATTGAGTGATATATGGACCGATCAATTACTAGAATAGAGGCGCCTACGTTTAATTCCGCTTAATTTACCTCGGCGGTAAATATTTGGAAGGGACGATTCATGCGTCAGAGATATCGAGAAGAGGCTGTCTTTTTACGGACATAGGGAAACGGCATGGGATCATTTATATGAAAGTTCTCCAAATGAAGAATTAAAGTTGGAGACTTTTGTCAACTTTACCAGCCTGCTGGCATCGAAACATGTTCAAATTTAATGGAATATAGATTGTGCAACTCTAACACATTATTGGCCCAAATTGTGTAAAACGCTTTAGCAAAACGGTTTGGTGTATTTTATCTCATTTTTTTTTATTCGAAAATGTTAGGTTGAATATTCTTCAAGTTTGCTCTTCCTAAACAGATCACCAACACTAACGATGTTCTTGGAATCAATGCCAGATAATCTTCTCTCTTTGATGATGGAGCTCCGACGCCGTTGTGTAATCGATTTTACGCCGCATCGAACCCATCTGAAAGCAGAAGACCCCGTCCGTCTGATTGACGTTATCCGTCGAAGATCGAAGAAGAAAAACTTTTTTCGAACATTTAACTTCTCGAAAAAGAGCGGACGCATCCGCCGTGACCTAACGCGTCCGAATTACACTAAATCATTTATTATGTGCTCCCGGCGATGTCAGTACAAAGTATTATATACCTTTGTACGATCTCGAAAAATTATAAATACGTCCGTCGGTTTTATGAAATCGGGTAGCTGTTGCAGGGATTAGGGGAAAGGGGCGAGTCCCGGTGAACTACGACTCGGGCCAAATTCGTCTCATCAATTACTGTCAACCCGGAGCAAACGTCGAGATGCGGATTTTAACCGCAACGTGTCGCTCTTGTGCGCCATAGTTCAAGATTAGCGGTAACGTAATATGAAGGATGACATCTACTGGATGTATTCGGAGTAGAAAATATCGTTACAATATTCTAATCGGTTGTTTGGTATTTGCTTCTTTTCAAACCTTACAATTGAGGTCGCTTTTTCCACAGTTGTCCAGGACTGTATGTTGTCTAAATGAACTCGCTAACTTAAACACGCGTGTACTCGAGTACTCCTTGCATTTTCCAAGAAAGTTCGTCTCCCTCAAAATTAACTTTTGTTTGTACTCCAGACCTACTATATACCTCCGTATGTCTTGCGAGTTTCACAAATTTACTTAACCTAGTATTACGTATGTTCTACGTCACGTCTGTACAGACGTCCTCGAACAGCACCATCTATGTTTGCCGAAATTAGCGGTGAAGTTTCCTGCGCAAACATATTTTGGAGGAGGATTTTCGTTTACAACTTATTTTGTTTATGTTATTCTATCAAAGCAAACGCCAACAGCCCAGCCACCACTACTCTCATCGTTGGAAACCATAATATCGCCGCGTGGTACATAATCTTGTTTAGGGAAATCTTAACATGTGGCGGGAAATCGATTAGGTCACAATAACGAATAGGTCTTTTAGAAAACCCTGTATACGGATAAAGTTGCATTTGAAAATGAACGTTTCTCTTTTTTTCTTAATCTCCAACGTCACTTATCCATTTTTTTCGAGACAACATTCTGCAGCTATGCCAAATTTAAACCTACCTATCACCAATTATAAGCAAGATCCTCATTGTGACGATCGAAAATGAATCAGCAGAAAAGAAAGGGAGTTTTCACGTTTAAAACCTAAATGTTGTGGAAAAATTCCCATACAACCCAGCGAAACAGCAGTTCTAACACCGACGCCTCTGCACCCATACATGTCAGTCCGTTTTGTTCTGTACAGCTCCCGCTCGATACCAACACATCGCGAACGATGGGATAGGCGATAGATCATCGTCGTCTGCCGTAAAACGCAAAAAATAACTTTTAATTTCGGCCATCAATTAAAGTTCGCGGTCGTAATCGTTGTTTAAAAACGGCGCAGTGCTAGCCTCCCACCACCCTATCCGCCGTAAATCCTAGAAGTACGTGGCAAGTGATTTTAATTTTTCCGCATTGATTTATCGGCCACATTCGCAATCGTATGCGTTCCCGCCGCTGCGTCGGCCATTTTTGAGAGGCCATTATTTCACGTCATTAGACGTTTAAATCAAAAAAACGCCCGCCGAGTTAAAAAAAAAAAAGAAAAACGAGCGGGAAATTGAAAATTCTACACTCGAAAGCGTTTTTAAAGTGGGTACTCTGATTCGTAATAGGAAATTCCCGTTTCCAAGTTTCTTTTTTTACGTTTGTTTTTTATTCTAATTTTTTTACTTGGTTGGAAAGGAGATTCAACTGTTTTTATAATTCTAAGATATAAAATGTGTTTTATTAATTTTAGCTTTATTAATCATTTTAAATAATAAACTATTACAATTATAATTCACAATTATATCGATAAACTTGGCCAATATTTTACAAACAATCAGTTACTAAAGTATTCGTGGTTATATTAATGATACGACATTAATGATATCAACAAACTGACTTCTTCAAACAAAGGGATAACCGTTGTAGATCATGTACATCTATATGTTTCACAGGTCCGCGAATAAAAATTCAAAAGTTTGAATTTTGGCCAGGAAAACACAGTTTCGTTCCACTGTGCGTCGCCATGGGAAAATTCCACGGCTTAGGATACGGATTGCTTCCGCGCCCGCCATGTTAGTCAGATTTAGCTCTCAGCGATTGTTTTCTATTCCCAAATACGAAAAGATTTCTCGCTGGGAAAGGATTTGACTCAAACAATGAAGTGATTGTAAGAACAAACTCCTATTACGTAGTGTTGGAAAAATCTTATTTTTTAGACGATATAAAATGAAAAAGTTGATCTGAGTATATCGACCTTAAAGTACACTATGTTCAAAAATAAAATAAATCTTACACATACAAGTAAGTCCCGTATTTGAAATACATCCAAATTATTCACTCAGATTCCGTCTAAATTCCTCCCTGCCTAATACTCTAGCGTTACGTTCCTCGCCATATTCACTATTTATCCATTTATTCCTATTTTATGCATTTTCGATTGAACTGAAGTTAGCTTCTACTGTACGCGAAGAACCACCAAGGATAACATGAAAGGCTCTCCGTAGAATACGATTCACAAGATCACTATCATTAAAAGTTTCAAACGTAGTTCGTAGCCTCCACATTAGCGGAGTTAGACTTCAAAGACTGCCAGCAAAGCTATTGTACTTACCGGCATACTTTCTACCACCAATCCGCGCCGCAAACGCATTCCTTTCTGAAAGGAAGAACACCGCCGAGCATTCTAAATTCTGGGAATTCGAAGGAAACACAATCGGCAGGGCTTTTAGATTTAATGCAGAAATAGCGCTAAGATAACAAGGCTAAGCCAAGCCACTTCCGTGTTCATTA
The DNA here is from genome assembly GCA_020654165.1 of Oryctes rhinoceros. NCBI lineage: Eukaryota > Metazoa > Arthropoda > Insecta > Coleoptera > Scarabaeidae > Oryctes > Oryctes rhinoceros. The sequence continues at coordinate 513,744 of JAIOKQ010000231.1, forward strand.
AGAACATGGTCGATGTCTTTTACTTTTCATAAACGTTAAAATAGAACCTTGGCATTCCGGGAAGGAATGTTCGAATTGATTTTCTCCCGCATAATTTCTTCTTTAATGTAGAATTTAACACTGAAAATATTTACTGTATGTTTACAGGAAAAACTTGGTGCTTGCATTAATGTTAATAAATAAACTAGTAGATGCACACTAACATAGTTAAATGGTCTTTTATTGCCCAGTATTGCACAATGTGACTTTGACCCTATATGACATCATAGAATTACCTGCATACTCGTTTAAATATATCTACATGTATATAATTATTTAGATGAGCTAATAAACCATTAGTGGTAAGTTCCATGCTTTACAACATATTAGTGTAATACACATCAGCTATACGTACACATATGCGTAAACATGTCACTATGCCACTCTTGGAATCCCTCTAACCCTCGTTTACGGTATAGGTAGTAATCATCGCTTGCGTTTAATTAGGGTACTTACGGATAGGTAGCTTAGCGTTGGCGAATTTATGCTCTTTCTCTACGAGGGCTGATTATTTACATATGTCTATTCCAGAAAACCATTTGTCCCCATTGTAACATGATAAGTAGAACACAATAAAATCTGGGGTGCAGAAAATATCGTTCACGAGTGAAAAATGTTTAATATGCATACATATGCAAGATGAACAATAAATAACCAGACGCGATGAGTGATACATACGTAGTAAAAGTCCTGCAGTAATCCTAGCATCAAGTTCGAATTTGCTATGCTAACCTATTGCAACGAACGCTGACACTGCCCAATCAATAAGTAGGTTGGTCCTCGTATATCTAGAGCGCAACAAGCAGCACTGGTGAGGCAGAATTTATAACTAAGGAGATTGTGTATAACAAAATACTACCTGGGATTGTAAGTGGCTTAAAACGTGATATTGAATTGTTAACAGTTTCGTTAAATTTAGTCGTTTTAACAGTACTGTTACCCTTATACATACCTACTTGTTAGCTTGTATATGATATTGATTAGGAATTAAGAAATTTAGATTTAGAATCATCATATCTCGCTTATTTTTTAACACGCACCCTCCTTAACTCAATAAACCCAACTAAGCGAGTTACGGTTACGTACACATCAGCCGGGTCTACCGTAGCATGAACGCATATATTCAAGTTAAATGTAGTGTGTTATAAAGCGGTTAAAAGTGTCTAAAAGTGCTTGGTGGGGGATTATATTCTGACGCCGTGTTCAGAGCCATCTCAAGTAGACATCTATTCTCGTTGAAGAGAAGGTGGAAATGCAAGGACACTTCAAGGAGGTATTATTGTCCCGCATGCTCCCTTCGTCTCCGTTTAATCGTGGCAGCTTTCGCCTAGCAATAATAAAACGGAGATAAGGCGACAGGGCTGATGTCTCGTCGGCCCTTAACAATGTCTTTTGCGCGGTAATTGCGTTCATTGTATTGTCTGTTGTGTGTACGCGGCCGGCCGTAATTTTACGAGTGGACGGGAATTCTCCGACGAACGACAATAATTGGAAATTTCGAGGAAAATAGAAGCTGCTCCGGATGTAAGAATCGTCCAAACGTACAAAGGCAATACTCGTTGTAACGGTGAACATATAGCTGTGAAGATGGGTTCTTTATTCTTGGAACTGCAACAATTGCAGCAATGTTTTCCGTCATCAATTTTATGTCGACCAGTACTTCTAGAAATTTTACTTTATTTATCCTTAATTGGAATTTGTTGTTGCTGGCATTACGGAAATGTTGCAATCTTAACTAGACACCAAATTGAAAATCGTCGCAAGGTTAAGGGAATGGTAATAAGAAATAAGCTACGATATGCTTTGTACACACCACCGATGGATGGTGATAACGACGTTACGCAAAAACGTATTTCAAAAATTCTCCGCTTGGTTTAAGCGTAAATTATGCTTACCGCCCTGTTTCTCTTCCGGTAAACGCAATCACGCCACGTAATTAAAAACATCGTCATAGAACATGACAAGAACACGTAAATGTTAATGTTAATGCGACTTCATTCCAACGATGTGGGGTGTTCTCACGCGCTTGGTATATCGTAAAATATGCGTTTCCTTTGAAGGAGAGGCAGACTATAAACGTCATTTTGCGTAAATTCTTCTTATCTTCGCGATATAATTCCCTTTAAGCTAGAACATTCTGACAATTTTAGAAAGGTCAACTGAAAGCTAGTACCTTTCTTACAATAATTAGTCCTGGGATGGCTTTTTCTCTACTGTTAGTGTTATATTAGCGCTGATGTACATTTATTATACATACCAAATTAGATGTTTGGTATATATATAATTGTAAGTAAGATGCAAGTAGTACACATGACTCCCTGTAGACGGCAGTAGCATCGCATCTCATACAAGTTACAATAAATATAATAAATCAAAGTTACAATAATTAACAAATTATACAAATATATCTTGCAATCACTTGAATGTTTGTCTTGATAAGGTGTGCAGAAATCCAGTTTTAACGTCTGATTGTTTTACATTTCCCTTTCCTAACTATAGCAAACTATCGCTTCCACATTCAACTATTGATCTCGCTTTTTCTCCCCAAAATTCTCCCTTACCTAGCCACATATTATATCGGGATATATTTGCAAGAATTTTTACAATCAGGAATTTTATTGCGAGAAACCGGTACCCCGTCTGCATACACACATCTAACCCGAAACGTAAAAGGACGAAGATGGGTCCGTGCAATCGGTTAGAAGGGACGGTAGGGGGCGGACGAAAGGAAAGATACTCCAAAAATAAAATAAGTTTCGGTGCGGTACGGGTATGGCGGCATAAAGTGTAGGAACAAATCTATAAGTTCCCGTTTGCGTGAGATAAGTGTGTTTTACGAGCGCGCCGCCTGTTCTATAGTTATTTTTCAGGAGCATCTGGCAAAATAATGGGGAAGCACTTACGTAAGGGCGGTAGTGGTGGCAGCGCTAGTGGTAGTGGTGGTGGTGTTGGTGCCGTGTGTATGCGAGGGGAAAGACATGTTGCGGCGCACACCGTACGACAATCCCCACCACCCACCGCGACTTCACCCGACGCTCCATATTCTTTATGGCGCGAGGGTAAGATTGGATGATGCGTATCTCACTATCGACCCCCTTTATCTTTTCTTGTTGCCTATATTAAGGTGAACCGAGGTTACCTTCGAACCTTCTACACGTTGTTACCTTTTTTTGGGAGATTCTTCATTCCCCGCTTTTATTATTTTTGTAATAAACCATAACAAATTTTTCCCCCAGAAGTTCTGACTATTCGTATGTTATGATTGTCGCGAGTAAACACTTTGCTTTTAGAAAAGCAAAACAAATTCTCACGAGAAGTAAACTTGAATTACTCGTACTTATTTACTGAACTAAAGCACACAATAAATCGTTCTTCCTCCATTAAAAAAGCATCTATCCTAAATGAGATTAAAGTTAGAATCGGTTGAATCACGCATAAATCTGTATCAACCTCTGTAAACGACACTGATACAAGTTACTAGCTAAGAAACAAACTTGCCACTATTGTATAGCGATAGCGCACGATATACATATTATTTGGTTGCTGCCGGCGTCAAAGAAAGAGAATGAAGCGCTGCTATCACTTGGTATGGTTGCCGTTTCACTAACGTTACACACTGTAAGATATCATCAAAGTCAGGCCGGCAAAGTTTATTAACACGGAACGCTGTTTGTTTGGGTAAGTCATCCAGTTAATCAAAATCTCCTTACATCATCCACAATACCAGATACCATCAGCGATGGGAGAGCTATACAACGGTCGTTGAATTAGCTTTCCTATGACAACGACTAAACAAGAAGAGAAATCTAACTCAAAGAGGTAAAACAAGGAATTAAGAAGGATTTTAGACAAGAAGAACCTTCGAGAAAAAAGAAGGAGAAGTATATTTCTTTCATTAAAACATCCCATATATTAATTCATACTACAAGTCGTCGACATGACGTAAATATACAGATACATACATATAGGTGCATGTATTCATTTTCCCCACTTTCAACCATCTACATACATACATAAATGCATGCATGTAACCAATAGAGACATGTATTATACATGTACGTAAAACGGTGTGCTCGTTTTCTTTAATAACGTCGTTCGATTATTTCGACGCGAATCTTATTCCCACAACCTCTACCGTTTTCTATGCCCCGGCGAAAATTTCAATTTCTGGCTTATGTGCGGTAAAATCGAAATGCAGATGACGCCGTCGATGTACGAACATGTTCCAAGGTAGGTGTACGCTTCAAAAACTGATACAATACACTATATCTGGAATATTACGAACGAATTGAACATCGGTCCCGCGAAAAGAAGCACATATAAAGGAGAAAAGGCTGCTATCTAAATTTATTTCGTTGAAGAAATTGTAAAAAACAAAAAAGGTCTGCGTTTAGAAGCGGGCGTGTCTATTTCCGTTTGAAGTTGTACTTCGTACAAAGCTGCTTTTTAATGAAACACATGTATTCCGTATTTGAATCAAGCATCTTCGAGAACCACTTCGCCACTTCCTGTTCATTTACTATTGTATTTGGTTTCCAATTTTCTCCTAAGCATGTTTCCTCTGATATTTTTAGCTTTCATAATATTTCGAACGGCTTAACATCGAATTCCCTAAATCATTTCCGGCAGGGTAAAGCCTCCGGAATACACGAAGCCGCCGGAATATTAAATTTACACGTTTGCTACAATTCCGGGTATCTTCTACACGTCCCAATATATACATGCATATGGTATGTGCAAGGCCGACGAAGATATTGTTTCTCGTACACACACCCAACCCGATTCGTGTAAATATTTGGTGGTGGAAATTTCAGGACGGCACCAAAAAACTTCCGAACCTTAAACGGTACACAAACGAGAAAAGCGGACGGGTTTTTCCGGATCAACTTTATGTATCCAGAGGCATTTGAAATATGAATCGGCAATGCAACGATTCCTATCGTTGTATATATTTCTTGTGAATGTAGATAATTCGAAACTTTTATCACAAGTTGCTCATGTATGATGTTTTTTCTAAATAGACTTATTTGTTTGAAATTATGCGTTGCGGAAAATGCAATAAAATAACGATTGCCGCCTGCTTCCATCGCTGTATCCAATGTAAAGTTCCTACACCGCACACAACTTGATTTGTGGCGTTGTTATTTATGTGAGGAAGCAATAGCATCGAACATACAAGGCGTATTTCGAAGCAATTGCATTTTTCCATATGATTACTGCGCGTTCAGGCCCCGATAACTACCGTTGGTATATCGGTAATGCATACCAATAAGAACATCTAAGGAAAGCAATTGGATCTTCCTCCTCGTAGAGGACTAATGACATTTATTCTTCAAGCAGGGAGATCACAACAAGTAGAAAGTTACAATATTATGGATTTACCTTTAATAACAATATAGCTTATTCGCTTGTCATATTTTAAATACACCTCGTATACACCGCATATGCGAAGGGTATGTCGTATATCGTACATCCCTACACCATCTTGCGCGTCGTATACGATATTGGGCCGAAGCAATTTGAATAGAAAATACGGAATAATGGTCTGATTCCCACATGTCAATTGAATTCCGTTTTCATTCGTACGCCTTTTATTTATTCAACAAACGAAATTGTATCGAACAGGCGGGCGGCGTCGGGAGAAAGGAGGAGGCGAAGGAACAATCGCTGAGCGCCGTTCGTTCAGGTTATTTGATTATAAATGGCATGAAATTACTTTGCGGTTAAATAAAATAAATCAAGCGCTCCGGTCCAGCGATCCTCCTTTGTTTCACCATACGTACTCATGCACACTAGATATGTTTGTTTGTCGACGCACATATGCACGTTCGAACGTATGGGAATGTTGTTTACGTACGCGAAGGGTGCATTGCATGGAAGGAAGGGCAGTTGACCGATATCTATGAATTGGAATTGAAATCGCGGGTAAACAGAATGTTGTAAAGTGGATTGGATCGTTCAACGAGTTTATATTTTCCGCTGCGTTTACACAAGTATCTCTTTACGTAATCGAGAAGGTAGTTCTAATTTCACAAATTGACTTCAAAAGATACAAAAGAAAATATTTTTATTTATATAGTTGATCATGTGAGCAATTTACAACATCAAACAACAACAAACATCAATCGATATCGCAGAATTAAAACTTTATTTAACGATTTACGTGAAATACCCTGTACGATCGTATAATCCCTCTCTTAATTGAATGTTAAAATTTCAAAACATTTACACTAATCCGGTGAAGATAAAACAGTCGATCGGATCGTTTCATGTAAACAAAGAACGCGACTTTAATCAGATCCCTGTTTTACCTCGACACACGCGAAGAACAAAATGCCGACGAGATTAAATCCACAACAAACCGAATAGCCGAGGTTGGCGCACCCCCGATAATTTGCGGATTAGTACCGTTGGTCCGCGAGAGCGGCCCGCCTAAATCGCTTGACCGGACGTTACGGAAAGAGAGGAGAATTCCCGACCGAACTAATTTGAAATAGTGACGATCGGTTGATATATAGTATCGAACCGACGGCAACTTGCCGATTTTACTAACGGTCGGAATTGCGAGAATTTCAACTGTTGTCCGCCAAACATAATTTAACAGCTGCACCCGTCGAACCACCGCTTAATCCTATCGAAGCTCAGGGTTTTGATCGATAAACATGATTACCCCGTATTAATTCAAAATCGTAATTTATCTCGAAATTATTGGATATACCGTACAGTATTAGGAAGAGAGAGGGATAAAATCGTTCAAAAATATCTCAAATATTAGTAGTGTGAAAAACAACGTAAACAATAACAATAATGATAACATACTTGTCTTTATTGTTTTGCTGTTTTTGTTTTCCAGTTGTTTTCCTACAAAACAACACTAATCGTTCAAACGGAAGTCATAATCAGTCGTCGACAATATCCAGTTATGCGTACGAATATTTGAGTTATAACGGCGTCATCGTCCGACAATTCGAAATGATTTTAATTCATCAATCGAAATATACGAACAAACATAGTAGTCACAGCGAACGCAGGTCTAATAAAGATTGATTTAGTTGAAACACAATTTATTCGGTGCGGAAGCATTGTTGGCTATGTGTTTTTGGTTGTATGCGTGTGTATTTACCAAATATGCCTCGTAATATCACACACACGATGTGTGTACAGCTTGACCAGCACAGCTTTGCAGATGATATAATCCGATCGGAATCGTATTTATGTTTCATTTTCCGAAAATAATACGCAAAGCACAAATGAGATATCAGCTAATACATGCATAAGTATTAATAAATATTGAACATAAGGAGAAAATTGCAGAATTGTATGCCGCGACATGTGAGACTTTCAAGCTTTCAGACTTAAATTACAAAGTTACATTACGTAATAAGTAAGTGCCACAACTAGCCGCTTCTGTGCCCTATGCAATAACTTACATTTAAGTCTTTTAGCTAATTACGTTTAGAAAAATAATGAAACAAACTCATTACAAAGTATTATTTTTAACATATTGACAAGTAGAAAATTGTTATGGGATAAAGCAACCTGGTAATACAGCTAGTCATAGTATTATATTAAAGCAATAAGGCAATATAAGCAATAAGCAATATATTAAAGAAATAAGGAAAGAGGACGCTACCCAACACCATCGTTTTGAAACGACAAGCCCGGTATGTATCTTAGCGCCTTCTAGTGCCAAAAGACACATGCATCTGCTGTCTAGAAGGCAACGACATAGTGCGCGAATTTCCCCAACCAACTTTCAAACAATTCTCGGGTCTTCCAAAGTAATTTAGTACAATTTGATCGTTTTCTGTTGTAATAGTTTAGTATTGTTCCAAATATTCAAATATCCTTTCAGTTCTCTGAATTGTGAGACGATCTTTACCGATTTCGTGTTCATAACTACTTATCCTGGTGTTCCATCAAGATATCGAAATATATTCTGGACACTAGCGTTTAACAACAGCGATGAAATAGCAATCTACAGCACAGCTGCTTTTGCCTAACTTTATATGTTGATACGCACGACCAGAAAATGACAAGCCTGTATTTTAACGGATACTGCATTTACGTTCTCGTCAAGCAATCATGTATGAACTTGTACTTCGAATATCCACGCTACTAGAGTACAGCCCCTTTCCCTAATAAATTCGCATGCGGCGGGTAAAATGCCGCACGCGGAATTGCGTAAACAAATGAACGTTTGCGTTATTGATATCTCATCAATTTGAATAATCGGCCGTTCGGCAAGTATGTACGGTTCTGACAAGAGGGTGGAAATGCTTCGCCTGCGATGCCTCTTCTAGCATCACAGCGATCATTTATCGATTACATCGATAAATGTAAGCCTGGGCAAGCGTAAATGTTAAATGACAGCGTTAAGCTTTTCTATATCTATTACGTTAGTCGGGTTGGAGTAATGACATTTTTAGTTGTTAAAAGGAAAAAATGTTGGACAATAAATCGACAATAGAACAAATTCGCTCGTTCAAAAAAAAAAGATAAGATACATGCACATTTTTGCCATGATAAATTTAAGGAATGCTACTAATTGTACGCGATCCTAAAAAGCTCTGTTCTTATATAAATCAGAGACAGAATAAAACCTGTAACTAATTTCTATTTCTACTTCATTGGATCAAAAACTTGATAAAGGTTAGCATCGCTCTTATTGTAAAGAACAATTATATCATAATTAGAGAGGAAAAAAGCGGATGAAATGATTAGTTTTTTGCAGAGACTAGACAGACTCGTGTTTTGTCGGCTCTCGAGGACACCAGTAGCGAATAGATACGAATCTGTCTAGTCTGTAATCATAATTAAATATAAAAGCATTTTATTTTACCGAGTATATTTAGCTCTAAAGGTATCATCGTCTGCAATTTCCCGAACCTGGCCGATGTCTTTCAAGTCCATATCTTGATCTATCTTACAATCTATCGCGAACCTCCGAATTTAATGGAGCAGTCAAGGTTTCAATTAGCAAGTTCTCATTTGTGAACGTTGCTTTACCTGCTGGACAGAGAGACGACCCCTATCAAAGTGTAAAGCAACGCCTCTCCCTCTTTACATCTGCTTACCTTTAATACGCGGTAAGACGGAACATCTGAGAAATCGAATCTGAGAAAAACGAAATCCCTTAAATTTGTACAGGACGTCTTTATTTCTAATACTTAACTTTGCGGTTAACTTCTTTGGAATATAATTAATTTAACTGCTAGTGAAGAATTCATTTCGATAATGTTCAAGCAATAATTTTCAAACTTGACTGAAAAGAAAGGCTTAAATAAATCGATTGTCAACAATTTAACTAGTGCCTCTAGAAGATATTCGTCATTGTATTAATCGAATCAATTACAAAAAAAGCGAGCATACTCGGAACACTTTTCCGAAGGCTAACAGGCGACTTGCTGTATAGATGTCGGTAAATTTTTACTTCCTCAGCGTATTCCGTGAGTTTCCTTCCGACTATAATAAATTTTATTTACATTAAGAAGCATTGTAAGAATACATTCGCCCAGCTGCGAGTGTACATATTTACTTTATCCTTTTTCTGGTTACATCAACCGTTAACTTTATTACCTCTACCAAGCAACAATACACTATATGGCGATGGCGGCGTAACAACATATAGCAACAAAAAGAGGAAAGCTCAATTCATCATTTTCGATACCGTTCCGCTCTGTAAGTGTACTTATGATTCTCTCTCCATCACCTATATTGTCGGGTTCGTATTGCTTTTCCGATATATCGGTTCACCTTGCGAAGACAATAACGTCATATAGAACAACTTCGCTTTCGCTTTCTTTTTTTTCTTTTGAGTTCTTGAAGTTGCATTTTCTCGTTGTATACGTTGAATTTGACTTCTGGCGATTTCGAACTTATATATCTAATGTTTTATATATATATATATATATATATAACATTAGATATATAAGTTCGAAATGTTTATTTATATAAGTTTATATTAGTTTATATTATTATATCGAATATATTTATATCGAAATTTTATTATTAAATTAGCAATAGCAATCGCATGTAATGCGAATCCGCATGGATTAATGTGTAACATTGGTGGAAAAGCTATAAATAAGATGCTCGTAAAGATCTGTTATCTGAGATCGTGTTAGGTTAAGAGCCACTACTGAATAAGAGCTGATAATCATAATTAGGGTAATGTTCTAACATGGGCGCCCAGTTCCAGTATTGGGAATTGGGAATATGCTGAAAGTTAACATAAATTTAAGAGGAACACAATAATGCACAGTGTTCCGTTTGCAAAATTGAAATTGTTTCCTCTGTAGCGGATACTGAACAACCTGTATACTTAGGTATGTGCGAAACTCGTTCCTGAATATTTTCTATTTGAAATTTTTTTTCTCTAATTTACTCGCCGTATGGACATATAATTCCCGACTTAATTTTCAACATGATGAATTACGTTTTATCACACACCTTCTCTATTCTCAAAATTAACCCTAAACGAGTAAAGGAATAATTGCCGCTTTCCGGCATAGCATTCTATATAGCGAATCCTGTAAATACGTTGCACAACGTACGCCATCTCCCGTGAATTATGAAATTGTTTGTAATTCTTAGCCAAGAATGCCACGTCTACTGTACGAATGTATAAATTCAACCCTACAACAGTATAAACAAATGTTTCGCCGCATACCTGCAAAGCATACACTCCACAACACTCGGATACGTACGTGTACAAACACGTACATATGTAGATATACACACAAGAGGGCCGAATTCGAGAAAATTTAAATGGAATTCTCTGTTAACCGAATTCATGAATACGACCACAATTAAAATTCCCATTTTGTTGTGTAACGCGCGCTACGGTATGTTTTCGGGGCGTTCTGGTATTACTTTGGAGTCTAAAACACAATTAGGAGACCATAGAAAATACCTACATCGCATTTTAAGGACAGCTATAATGACTCCATCTTGTATTTTTGAAAGAATTAATTGTTGAATTTACTGCAGAGAACGGGTCCGTCTTCAACGTTACACGTTTATTTCTTGCATTTAGATATATTTTTAAAGTTATTTAAGACAACTTTTCAAGGAAAAGTTAAATTGAAAATATTTGAAAAGAAGTGAAGGAACGTGTAATATAAGTAACAGCATTTCAAAAGTAAAATGGAAGTAGACGAAAAGAGAAGAAGATTACGGGTAGCACCACGCGTGAGACGGACACATCTGCAAATTTTTATACTTCATAGCAAACTGAACACTACAGATGAAACCTCAGGCTAATGAATCGAAAACCATTTCCACAGGAACGGATTAAATATTAAAAGCATTTCCACGGAGATGGAATGAATATTTCATCGTTTATCTCATTGAAATGCCCTTTCTTGCAACAGTACTGAGCGACGGAAACGGATTTTTTGAATGATAAAATTTTATACTCGTGCAACTAACACACAAAGAAAAAAGAGGTCTCTATCTATACTCTATCTATACGCTTCCTAAAGATAGATGAAAATATCTTTCGCTTTAAGACACAGGAACAGAATTTAAAACAAAGCAAGATGAAGCATTAGAGAGATGATCGCTAGACCTCTTGTTAGCTTGAAGTATTTATCGAGAAGCGGACACGAACGAAAGCGATCCAGATAATTAGAACGTAATGTATTTGGCAATATACAATCGCACTCGTTCGAATAGCCCCGGTAACAATTCAAAAGGAATTTAAACTTAACTGTTAGCATTACTTCCGTTTAGATTAGTTTTCGCCTGATCGTTTGAAATTGGTAGCATCTACTGTAATATATACTCTAGTTATTTGTAGTTATTTGCTTGGAATAGTTCTTACTGAAAAGCCATATTTTTTACATCCATTTTGGATCAAAAAAAATTGACTGTTTGATTATGATTGGATATATTTACTAATCATAGGTATTGACACCCTAGTCCCCTAAATCTTAATTTCGACCATTGTTGGTTAATTATATGTTTATTAATATGATAGGCGCTTTAAATTGTTACTTGTTAAATTTTTAAATAAATGTAGGTACTTTTTAATACTGTCAATATATCTTTTATAAAGCTTACAAGATTTCAATATTATAAAAGTTCCCCGCTTATTTACTTTGCCGTATTCGTTAAATTAAATATCTCGACTTTCCTCGGTTTATCTCTAATTTTTCCTCTCGTCGGGAATAAAATTTTCAGAAATCACAAATATTACCGTTGCTAATTAAGTTCTCGGCAGCGCGGGATTTTTCTAATTTTAAAACAGCAATAATATTATATTAGAGCCCACGAAAATAACTTTTAATTAACGCGAATACACACACTCAGACGCGCAGATATAAAGTACACATACATACATTCGAATGGAGAAGCGGGCGTATTTATATTATGAACCCTTTACGAATGAATAAACGAGTCTACCCGGTGACAACTGCCGGGACGAGTTCTGGATTAGGCAAAATGCGAATTGTGCGCGAGATGTGAAACGAAAAAGGGTAAAACTAGGTTTGGAGATACGGAATGTATGTAACCTACTAACGGCCACGGTTGAAGCGTAGTTAAATTAATAGTATATTTAAGAAAGAAAAATCATTATTCTCGCACAACGAGATACATTTTACTTGAAATAAAAACGTGGGCCTCCATGGCCAGATATTTATAATTTTAATGATGAGAATTCGAATTTTTTGTTATTGAATTAAACTTATTTGTTAATTAATTAAACATTAAACCTCTATTCAATAAAAAAGAGACTTCTTGGCTTGACTTCCAGGATTTTAGTATTCTTAATGGAGGGATGGAGAACAAATATTGGCACACCCTATATACATCGTCTCTTTAATTACTGCCTCGATTAATAATCTGCTCTTTCTAGGATGTGGAATACCGTCTTAATCACACGCATATTCAAAATAACGATAATAAGAAACCTTTTTGTGGTCCCATCCGGTCCGCGTCGGCATTTCAAAATCTCCTCGACTAGCCAGGACGGTAATTACTAATATTTTACGAGCACCGTCCATTCGACAAACGCCGTCGGATACATACGTCGGCGTCGGACGCGAACAGCGCTCTAGGTAGAAATGCAAATGAAGCGGGCCTTATCGCGCTTAATAATTGAGCGTTTTATAATTCCGGTTTACCTGCGGGGCGAGTCCCGGATGACGCAAACATCATTAAATCAGTTAAGTTTGTCTGTAACACCTGCCACGGAACACAAAGTGATGGTAGGTGGGTGTACTGCGGCGGCAACGCTAATATTAAATCATATCATTTAATACGGACGTCATTCAGAGTTGAGAATGTCTAAAACGTGCTCATACCGTGGAATCATGTCAAACCGTAACTCATACTTCTTAGTAACATGGTAGAGGAAAGCAATGTTTCGGTGGGTAAGGTGCGAAATTCAACTTACACAAATGCCATGATTGATTTAAAGGTAAACGATTAATATAACCTTCCTTTTAGGATCCCAGCCACCTTTCCTCCTCGCAGAAAGCGTATATTTAAAAAAAGAACAGAAAAGCGTCTTCCCTAGTTTCGTGTGCGTCAATCTCACGAACCCTTACCTCTGTCTTTACCTGCAATCTCCTCCCGTCCGTGAAACCCATTCCAGGGAAGCCAACGTCTTGGTTCTGGTATTCAGACGATCGCCTAATGCGGCTGGCTTTACGGTTTACGAGTTTCGCAGATCTGGGATAGTCACGGTTAAGACGTGATTGCTCTGTTGGCCCATCCTCTCGGTGGTGATGTGAAATATGCCTTGGGGTACACCTACACGGGTCGACATCCGTCACACCACTAATATCGGGTGTTCGACATTAGAAAGATGCCTTTTGAAATGTGGAGCAATTGCATTCTGTAGCACGTATTAGTCTTTTCTAATATCCAAGATATTGAGTATAAAACTATATTAACCGCTTAATTAAGAGCTTGAGTTACCATCAAAAATTAAAGAAAACTGTGCATGGTCTCTTAATCTTACGTCCCGAGTTAACATTAATGCAAAAGTCTACTTGATCAGAATAGGACCTATGTCGGCTCTAGTTTCAACCGCATTTGAGTTAAATATTTACTCAACATCTTTTAATATCAACAATCAATATTTTCTTGCATTAGAGTATCACGATTCAAATGCTCCCAGACGGACGGCATGACGAAGTATGTATGCAAAATTGTTTGTTATACCTCTAGAAATAATATTTAATTAATTGCCGCTCTTAATGAAGACAAATGTAAAAATTAGTTCCTGTAAGGCGCCACTGCCCAAACAACGTCGACAAGACGTATCGTCTACCATTAACTCGCTTTAGAGAATTTATAATATGAACCGAGTCGGGGAATTCCTCCAGAAGCAGAAGAAGTCGGTAAAGTAATTCTGCGAAAGTAAATAAAAGTCGCACCGACTTGGGGAAGTATACTGGAGAAGAACAAGAAGAGGAACGGCCGAGCTCTCTTATTAGGTGAAATGTGTGAGAAACGGAGCGGGTATCACGTGCTAGTTCCGGTTCGGGCAACAAAATTTAACGGCGCGTGGCTAATTTGCATCTAGAACGGTCGAACGCCGGCCGGTCCTCCACCTCTTCGCTTCCCCACCCCCAAACAAGACGCGAATGGGGAGCTTTCGCCGAAGGAACGGTGAGGAATAGTTCAGTTTCGGTCTGCGGGAGAGGACGATGAGGCGAAGGAAGGAGCTCCGGTGAAACATGAGCCGTATAATAGCGGTTTAATCTTCGGAAACCCCACATAAATTTGCTAAAACCTATTAAATAAAACAGTCGGCCGTATTTCGGGAAGGCAGCGCGATTAGGTATATACGAAGGTAAAGACGGTCGATGAGGAAACTAAAGATTTTAACCGGGCAGTCGTATTACTAAGGCAACGGCTTTTAAAGTCGTCCACTTAAAAGGATGCATCAGCATTTATTGGGAAGGTAATTAGCAGTAATGGCGATAGAAATTAATTGGAAATCTATAGAATACTACTCCTCTTCTTCAAGGAAGATCATTTAGTACTGTAGAAGTACTGTATTACTTTTACTTAAGTAGATTAACGCCCAAAATTGCATATCAGCAAGAATTAAATAATTATACTGCCAATTTCTCGACGTTTATATGGGTTAGCCACCACTTCGTCTCAATCTAACTTCCATAATCAACAATTCCAAATTTGCGGAACTGTATACGCTCATTTTATCCCTTATAGTAACATCCTGCATCCTTCCTCCACCCACAATTTCTTGTCCATTTCAGGGCCATTACGATTGTAGCTGGCGCGATATTCCCAACCGAACACTTTAGAAATCGCTGACTTGCCAGCGAGCCGGAGAAAACTGCAGAAACTTTTAGATCCGAGAATCGCAAGTGTTTTCAACGGTACTTTAATGCTTTCAGTGTAATTGAGATATACCTGCGACGTCT
This sequence comes from Oryctes rhinoceros, assembly GCA_020654165.1. Taxonomy (NCBI): domain Eukaryota; kingdom Metazoa; phylum Arthropoda; class Insecta; order Coleoptera; family Scarabaeidae; genus Oryctes; species Oryctes rhinoceros. Next base: position 529,190 of record JAIOKQ010000231.1, read on the forward strand.
TCAATGGCTGACAACCAGCACAACGTCACGTGTTACTTTGCTTTCTCGGTACAATTTCTGGGAAAGGTAGGAAATTATTTCGAGAGTGTATAAGGCGAAATCGTGACTGGGTAGCAATATATGAAAAGCTATATTTGCGATAATTAAAAAAGATAAAAATATGTCTCTACATCTATAATTCTAATTGTGTTCACCTACAGAGGCGCCAATTAGAAGGAAACGTATAGCGAACGAAATTTGAAACACGGTGACATAGAGCGAGTTGTTATTAGGGCGCGGGATTTTGGTAAACGTTCCGTTGACCGGTTAAGCTATCTGCCTGGTTGAATGGAAGGTCGGTTGGCGTAACGCGATGGAGGCAGCGGTGTTGGCGGCGGCGGTGGCAATGGCATGTTGCCAATTCGGAAAGATCGCTAATGCCGACTACATTATTGGATAAATTAGGTATTGAGCTATAATTTACGATTAACGCGGTGTGTATATGAGAGTACCGCACATATTTAATAGTGTATATGGCGTGGAACGATGCCAAGTGCTTTCGAAATGGAAAATTTTGGCTAATGCAGTGCTTCGTTCAATGCGTTTGCATTAAGCTGGATCTAGACAGCGCTGCGTTCTTTAAGAAGATGTACATCGAAAATTAACATTAAAACGATGTTCAAAGCATTCAGGATCCTGTCGAATGACCACAATATATTTAAAGATATAAATACCAGTAACAGTCAACTTTATTTTTCTATAAAGAGAGGAGGTTTGTAACTTTGTCACGGTCCCGCTCTACACATCACACGCAGAAATCGTTTCTGCAAAACACATTCTCTCGATACGTGAGAACGTAGTGAATTTGTAGAAGTTCTGACAGTTTAAAGAACTATGTTTAGCGGCAATGTATATGCTGAAAATCCTTTGCGAAATATAGATGTGTTGCATGGAAGCGTAATAAAGATTTAATTGCTTTTTCTGACGGAGCAGGATAATCGTATCTTACACCAAGGCAAATGTCAATCAGAAAGTTATCTTAAGAAACAGAACTTAGACGTCTAGAACCTAAACAGGATAAGATAAATTTTCTTTTCTCAATAAAGTTAGGAGTATGTGAACTTATATCTCCTTGATCCATGTGTCCGACTATTCCGTTCAAATATATTAGGTCCATTAGAAGGATAATCCTTGAATGTTAATTGAAGTTGTTTGCGATGTTCAGTAATATGCTTTTTAATACTTCCGTTAAATTGAATTCCATAATCGGATATAATACCGACGAGAGAGAAGCAAAACAGCATATCTTCTGTTCTATCTTCAACAACAATTAGAGCTAAAAAGCGTTTGATAACATTTGTAAATTTTCGATAATAATTGTTTCCGTATAACTTAATTGACACAAATAATTTCTGTGACTCTGTGTTAGCTACCGTCATCACGAAATACCATCGCTCCATAGCAGCAACCTTGAATTTGATAACTCGTTAAATAGAGGATCTTTGACATTAAATCTTAAAAATGCAAGTATAAAGATAATGCTTAAAACTTCGTCCTTCGTCATGTTTAGAGGATGATGTACGCCAGTCGAAACGTGATATTTCTCAAACACCCTCGGGAAAGAACGCTTAAGAATTTAACAGGAGCGAGAAAAAGCGCCCTACCGTATTTCGACAGGAGTTATTAGGTGAGCGTCTACGTGATTTTTCTATCGGCGTTCTTTTTTTTTCCTCGTCGCTCTTCGCGGAAGAGGAATTCCGAGAAAGGAGTTGTATTCGGTATATGGGACGACGTTCGACAGCTTTACATATTAAACGCCCCGTGCCAGGCAACCTTTCTTAACGCTCTTTGTTCGGCCGAAGATATTGCCTTTCGAGTAAATATTTTAGCGCGTTCCAGAGGACCAACCCCGTCGGCCGTCGGAGCAAACCTTTGTCAAGGGAAACGAAATGCATGTATGTAGGTTATTTAACGGTAGAGTAAAACAAATGGTAGCGCGAAGAAGAAATCACATTTCTCCTATTTCTTCGATGTCCTCTCGTATTCCAGCTTGTTTGAGAATATATCTGAGAAGTTACGGATGTAGAAGGTATCTTACTTGAAAAAAGGAATACTTCAAAATATTTTCTTTTGTTAATATTGAGATTTGAGATCACGAGTAAGAAAGCAGTACCTCTTTATTGCACTTCGTTTACTTTGGTACGTTTCATCGCAATGATTACCGACTTTCTCAAGGTTCTTTTTATCATCTACCATTTTTCTGGCAATTTCCGTTGTCTGCTGTTTCCGTATCTATTTTCCTTCTTGTGAATTTAGGGATTAAATGAAGAATTCAAATATTTCATTTTAAATATTTAATGGTACGTGACAAATCTGAAGATAAAGAATAAATATTAAGCAACAAAAAGAAGGAAAGAAAACATTTAATTACATTCAGCATGTAACAAACTTCCAGCTAATTGGAAATAATGTAACGCATGTAAAACCGTACAAAAAATTATCGTCTCTCCGTTTTGAGGCTCATATATCAACGTGTTTTGCTAAACAGCTATAATAATATATTACTTTTTTTTATTTAAACTGAACAACTTTTGTGTTCGGCTAAAGAAAAATCTTTAATCAAATCGCGTTTAGCCTACCCTCACTGTTGCCGACTACTCCTTTATTTATTGCGTCGTCATCTTAGGTAGATACCTCTAAGGTCTGTATATCAATTGTTGTATTATTCAAACTTTTTCCTAAGCATCAAAGTAACAATTAACTCAATATGAAATAGTGAAAAATGTATTCAAATATATTTATCACAGATTAAATACTGTTACGTTTAAAATAATTAGAATTTACTGCATGGCTGTACGTTTGGCATACAGTTATTGGCATCGTAGCAACCGCAGTATGCATAATCCTTCATGTAGTGAATTATATGTACATATGTATGTATTGAAAGCAATTTCGTTTTAGCTGACCGATTCAAATCGTTCCAGTACGGTTCCCATAGATCAGGACATTTTTGTCGAACGAGCGAGCGGCACGGGTCCTCTTTCGAATATAGTCGCCGGGCAGTGCATTTTGAGGCCAGTAACATCCCTTGCTGACTGCTGCGAAAATCGAAACGGGTCCGGTAGAGTTGACAGCGCGTGGTAGCGATAGTGGTAGTACCGGCAGACTGCGTGGTGACGGTAGTTGAGGTGGGGAATAGTCTCCGCAGTGCAGACGCTTCAGCAAATTTACTCTAGAAGCCGACTAAGAGTGCATTTAATCTGTAGAGAAAAGTTAGGCCGGAGTTTCCCTGGCTGTATGCGCTCTCTACTATCGCACGTATTCGACCGGCATTCCAAGCGATGTTTTTTAATTTCATAGCGTATACATACGTCTCTATTTATACGAAAAAGTTCGCGAAATTCTCTCCGGTCTAGGATTAGTTCGTTCCCCGGATTAAAATTAATGATTAAAACAATGAATTTTTCATGTTCATTCAACTGAGCTGCATTTTCTCTAAGCAGGGCCGTAGCCAGAGACAATGCCCCGCTGAAATAGATTAATTGGCAGTATAACAAATTAAAATATGCATCGTCAAGAATCGTCATATTTTATTATGTATGTCTTTCGCTTGAATTTAATGATTGAAAGTTGCTTTAATACTCGAACCCTTTAATTGAACCCGAAATTCTTCCCGGCGAAAAACATTCTTAGTTACGTCACTGTTTTTATATCTCGTAGGTCACAACTTCCCCTTTCTGTAGTTTCGAGTTCTGCGCCTTGCGTTATATGCGTTTTTTGCTCAAATCGCTTCACGATGTGCGACACCGGGCCCCGTAATTAATTTTTAGCCGCGTTAGAATTAATATTATAATTCAAACGTAGGCTGAAGGTTATAGGGCAAAAACAACAGTTATAGGGCGAAACGGGAATAGGCAGCCGAATAGAGAAGACGAAAAGACGTAGTGTTAGGGAACTAAAAGTTTGTTTAATGAAATGGTAGTTTTTGCTGCGCGATATGAAATTATGCAAATCGGACGTCGATATATCAAACACGTGTTCTATTCCTACTCTCGAAAAAGACATTTATTTGAAGCTATCTACTTGTATATACAAGGTGGCGCAAATGTAGTGTCACAATTTGAATTGGCTATTATTTTGTTATAAATTTAAAAAAAGAGCTTTTGTTTTCATAAAAAATTTATATGGAAGCGCAAAATTAATGACATTAATTGGAGAAAATTATATCGCTCAAACGGCCCACGTTGATGCATAATTGCGCTCGTTTTACGGCATTTTGAATTGTTGCTCGCCAAACATCTGGCTCCAGATTAGCGATTCCTGTTTCAATGTTAGCTTTCGAGGCTTGCAAAGTTCGTGGTTTGTTGTGGTAAACGCGAGATTTCAAGAAGCCCCAAAGGAAAGAGTCTGGTGCTGTTAGATGTGGCGATCTGGACGGCCGATTCAAATCTCCAAAACGAAAGATATACTTGACCTGGAAATTGATGTCTTAAAATCTTCATAGTTGCCCGAACTGTGTGGGTGGTTGCTCCATCCTGTTGAAACCAACAATAATCGAGACGCAATGCAGCAATTTGCGGCAGAAAATATTCGTCTAACATCTGTCTGTAACGCTCACCATTTACGGTTACGGTAGTACCATCGAACGACCACTGCGAGACCGGCCACTTCTTGCAACATCTCTAATGGACCCGGTTTACACGAGGCGCTCGGACAAACGTTTAATCGTTCGAGCACATGGAACACGACGACCAGGAAAACGAACGGCGAAATTCACACTGCGTTAAAGCGACAGACTTAAAATTTGTCAAACAAGAAGTAACAATAATTTCACGTTCTTGAGGTATGTATCGCTCCATGGCCTGCTGACAATTAATAATGACACAGTGACATTTGGCGCCGACTGCAAAAATGGCGGCAAATTCAAATTATGGCATTACTTTTGCGCCACTAAGACATGGGAAAAATACGGAAAAATAGACGAAGGGGTTTCTCGATATTATAAGGATATTTATGTTCCTTTCTATATAAACAGTTCCGCAAGCGCGTAGTTCTCGCGGCGAAGTTATGTTCTTAATCAATTTCAGGTTTTCTAATTCAATATTATGCCCAGTTTTGTAGAAAATTGCCAAAACAGACATAATTTAAAGTTTCCAAAGTTAATCAATCAATTTAAGTTTAAACTTACACCTACGTTACTTCTTTTTATGCATATTAAATGAACATACGCTCGTTTACTGTACCGAATCATGTTATATTGTTAGAGAGACTTGCCCTGACACCATTTTCCAGAATATCGACCTGCATGAACGCCAGAATCGACAAAGTTCCGGAAGAAAAGATAACTTTTACGGGTTAGCAGGGTTCGGCGAAGTCGACGAAAGAGGGTCAACCGCGAAAACGTACACACACGAACAAGATCCAGATATATGTGTATACACGCGCTGCCGAAATTACTGTTTATATACAAATTTGCTACACTTGACGAGAGCTTGGGGATCGTTTGTGTGAAATTCAATTTTCGCATTCGGGTTATCGATTTGGTTCGGCCGCAGATGACCTTATTCTCTTGAAAAGGCCCGGCACCCCGAACCCGAACAACTGTTTAGAATTTCAGCATGCAGATACTGAGCTACAATTTAAAACTATGTTATTACGCTGACGAATTTGGAATGAAGACGATTCGGAATCAATATATTCGTATATTCGATGTGATGATGTATGGTGTGGGTTTAATTATTTTTGCTGTTTGCTGTTCTTTTTCTTTTTTTTTAACTAAGAAAGATTACGTAGATTGTCGTTTTCCACTTTACAAAGGGAGAGTACGCTAATGGGTAAAGGTATTTGTAGAAAACGTTATCAAGTAGTTCTGAATTAAAATCTTGTAAAAATCATGCAAATACATTAAATTTGTATTCTACTTGAGAACAATATAATAACGGCAAATCTGCTTTCCCTGACACTATCACGTTAATGCTGTATTCCAAATGGGGCGAAAATTCCGTCCTTCCGAGGAGGTCACAGACGTAGGGAAATAACAGGAAACCTGCGATAAATACCGTCGGGCAATTTTCGCAATCCAATAGATATATAATATCGTTTCCGAAGGAAAGTTTTCGTGAATCGACGTCGCCCTCCAGAAGCGTCCCGGATGTTTTAAAACTTACCGGGTACACCCTCGGACAACGTGGACCGCCACCCAGGCATTGTCACGTACGCAACTTCGGTCCGAACTAAACTTAAACATTAATTTATAACTCCCCGGCCGGCCGTTCACTTTTATTTATATTCATGGCAATATATCCCCGTTAGATCGGCTGGATATATGTGGCGACCGACGGCGAACGATTGTTGTTACAACTACAATACGAAACGAGTATGTAGATGGTAGTGGAAACGGTGGAAGGAAGAAGGATGGTGAAAGAAAGAAATTTGTGCAGAATTATTTCCGTTGATATATATTCTATGCGGGGCAACTACGTTTTTTTTTTTAATTTTTATAGAGCTTATACCTATTTTTGCAAAAATTCTTCCAGAAAATTACGATATCTGCTTCCAACAAGAAGATCCACCCCTACACGTAATCTATTCTATCAAGAAAATCTTTATTTTATGTATCTTGGAGACAATATTTTCTTAGCTTTAAATATCGAGGTATTAAGTTTGCCAAGTTCATAAAATTTAAGCTAGAATTTCAACAAAAGGAATCGTCAAGGGATGTACCTACAATACCACTTACTGCAGTCCCTTGAAATCCTCGTAATTTATTTTGTTTCGACGTTGTTATCTCGTCTGCTGTAACGTTTTGTGTTTAATTGCGAAAATACGCGTGTAGGCGATGGTCGCCCTCATCCTTGTCGAGGGATATCTCTGGCGTTCCGGTTAGGACCCGGGTAACTACCGAACTCCGCTCTTTCGGAACAAACGTAACGCAGCACTGTTCTCCTTTAATTGTAAGAGATAATAAAGCGGATTGGAAAGTATTAAGAGAAGCACAGTTTCGGATTAGGAAGCTTCGGTGTTCCTCTCTCCCTCGCAACGCTAATGGAAGTTGAAAGCGAACACGATGGCACGTCGACAGAAATTATAATCTTCGACTGTCACAGCAAGACGTTGATTTAATTAAGGCATAGAGGCATGGTGTAGTAGGTAAGGCTACAGACTCTCGCTTTCGGCTCACGCACAGGCTTATTTATAATAATAATATTGTCTGCATATATTAGGCATATTATGTAAGCCTTCTGCGGTTGATAGTGGGAAGAGTTTGGCGGGAGTTCCGATTTTATTCGAATAATGCTGAACCACTCGTGTCATGCTTACGCTGTGTATGTCTTGATAACTTTCTCTCTTAGACTGAATATTTACGATTTTCCGTCTTGTTGTTCTGTGAGACGCAACAAATAGCATTGCTTAGTCCCAGTACACTGCAATCTTTAAAAATTATGATAGAAGGATTTCAAAATTTCTGGCAAACTAATGTAGGAGGAAAAAAAGAAAGGTCGTCAAGAATTAAAGATTGGAGAAGGATGTAATGGTAAACGACGAAAATTCGTGTCCTGAAGACGGCCGTCCCGAACTAACTATAATATTGTGGGGGCTGTCGATACTTATGTGTTGTTTACCATACTACGCCACAATCCTTGCTATCATTATTCATTATTAAAGGATATAATGTTACAAAAAGTGAAGAAGCTAAAAACAGCAAGAAAACAAACAAACTTCATTTATCACTGTTAATATATTCTAAACTAAATTAAAACCACTTCAACGTTACCCTTTTGCCTGTGAATCGTGGTATCACTTCCACAGAAGGCTGCAACGTCCACTGGGAGGCGGTATCGCCCCCATTGGGGTTCTTTCATCTATAGCAATCTAATCTATTTAGTACAAGACCAAACCGATAACGTCATTACGAAAAGCGATATTTACGAATGCAAAGGATACCTAGTCTTCTTTTTTCCACCTGCTCCTCTTCGTCCGTGCAACCTCATCCTTCGCCACCTCCTGCTTGCTTACCTACTAACACAATCGAAGTACGTGGCGGACGTGACCGAATCGGAACGGCGAGTACAGACACACACCGGTCACGGGATTATATGGTACTTTCAACTCGGTAGATCGCGTACAGTCACGCTGAAACTTTCAACGAAGTAAATTACCCCATCTAACGACGATCAGGTAAGGAGGAAGGCGCGTAGGGGATACTCGTCGTCCGATAGGTACGTTGTACACCATACGTGATTTTTCAAGAAGGAATCGTGCTCTAGAAAACAAATGAAAACAGAATTATGTACCGGGTGACAGCCGCCTATACCCCAACGTCACAGAGTTTGTACATTAACATGTATTCGTCTATCGTACCGAATGCTTTCGCCTTATCTAAAAACAGCAATAAAATACGTAGAACCGTCCAGAACGAATCTTCACATGGCTGTTGAATTTTTATATCTAAGATAAATGGACTTTCCCAAAACGTTGACTCATCCTGTATGCATGATTTATAGAAGAAAGATGAAGGAAATACCAAGGAAAGAGAACGCATCTGGTAATGGTTGGTCGAGGAACAAAAAGGTTTTTGTACCGACGACGCTAACAAGCATGATTTACGCCGATTAAATATGAAATACGGGCATCCGAGGGCGGTATAGGTGGCGCTGATGGCGTTGCCAGACTCCAACGTTGAGCTCAGTGCTTCCGAAGGTCCGAAGTCCGATGCGAGTTCGAGAATTTATGTCGCTTCGATACTGCTCTCTCGTTGTGAGATCGTACGTTCACCTCGAAATGGGAAAAGATTCGTGCGGAACATACAAGATGTTAATCTTCGCAGATAATGAGAAATGCCGAAAGTCTATAACGTTTTAGCGAATTATCTAATGAAAGAAAAACTCGTCCCTAATCTCGTTCGTTTTCCAGCATTTATAAGTAGTGTAAATAGTAGTGCGGTTTTGAACGTTCAGAAATTTGGTAAAGCTGTTGTTTTCTTTACTAAGCACCAAAGAACCCAAAGAACATAAAACATTGGTAGAAAAAAATGTAAAAATATGAAAATTGTATATGTATTTCGATTAAATGTTCCATTTAATCAAATGCTGGTTAAATCCCGTAACCAAGATGCTCTGGCAATATTTTACTTTTTAAAAGAAAATTAAAAAACTGAAAGTGTCAACATTGTTAGCTGAATATATCCTTGTCTCAGTACAGAAAGGAGATCGATTAAAAAAATAGTGTTACTTCAAATGCAAAGCTTTGAAAGAGTTCATTCATTTTCGTTTTCCTTATTGTTGAACGAAATTATTGCTTATAATCAATTTAAACCGTATACAAGGAAGCGAGATAGACTGTCATCAGTGTCATCACCGATGTTGTAATTGTTGACAATGCAATGCGCAGCAAGAAAAAAAAACAAGAATGGCATAACGCATCGCAGCGATTGTCAAGTTTCGCTGGCAATAAATTTTAAAATGAGGAATGAGTTGCGTTTCCAGGTAGAGATACGCTAATAGGTACATAGATGCGCGAGCACCATCATTGTGTTGTACACTCGAGGACCAACAGAATTACCGCTCATCCAAGCAGCTGCTAGTAAAATATACTGTTCGATGCTGGGCTATGCGAGGTAGACAGTCGAATAAGCGGTCATTCTACTTGTCGCCGAGCGTACATTTATACGAGTAATATTCATATGGCTTATATGTGTACGTATTCGAAAGCCGAGGCTAGACGTTACCTCGACTGAAGTTGATATATTGCTGTTGCGCTTATTATTTTCGCGAAATTTTCATAAAATTCCTCTAAGCCACTTTTGCCTCTGACACATCTACGTACGTACAGGATGTAATCGGAAAATACTAAGGTTTGGATGTATTACGGATTAGTGTAAACGGTGTATAAGTATGAGGTAAGGTAATCGTAGGCTAATCGTAGTCGCATTAAAGATTCATTGTTTATTACAAATAATAATAGGGCAATAGGTATTAAGGCAATAAAGACTTGCGGTCATTTGGCGTTACAGGAACATATGTTTATGGCTTTGTGTTACAGGCAGGTATGTTTTAGTTTTTAGATATGGGTTACAAGTATGGGGTTAGGGGGGTGTTAATAGGAATCCACGAACTTCCGAAACAGTTGTTCCGAATAATTTTTATGGTGCTTCGGTGTAACGGAAGTAAAATTTGCGCACGGCACTACGGACGGCAAAGGGATATTTTTCCAAAAGCTTTCTCAAGAGACAAACACACACACACACACTCAACAAACAACATTCTTAACAACTGAAGACGAATCGAATTCAGTGGACCTATTTCAAGTTCCCAATTTAAATGTCAAAATAGGTTCGTGCAAAGGCACTTCTGTGGCGCTCTCACACACACATCTCTACAAGTTACTACTACTATTTCACCCTACTCGAAGTCCGCGTCGCTGCGAACCTATAACGATGAGGTGTATGTATCTTCCTCTTCTACATACTTCTTCTTTGCAACGATTCAGTAGATGGCGCTCTACACGGCCAGCGCCACTATAATTTCAGCAAGTTTCTCGAAATGGACAATAAAAACAGGTCGGTTTCATCGGGGGTGACAATAATTTATAGCATCATTCGGGGAAGATATGTTAGGCGGCCGTAAAGCCCGCAGCTTGGTAATTGGTTCTTCTCTCGTCTTTTCCTCGAAAGGGTCGAGCTTGTAGGTCTCGCGTAATTCATATTTCTCCATCTCGGAATATCACGACCGGTGTTGAAGCAATCGGGTAATTACGAGTTTAGACACCCCGGGAGTTCGAGTTCGCGATGCAACAGGAGAGTAGGTGTTGCGAAGAGAAGTAGACGCGAATTTTTGAGTTGATTGTTCTACCCGAGTTAGCGTATTGAAATATTCGATTCGCTATTTTGGTAATTTTAACCTTTCATCGTGTTGTGCTCCTAGATCATTCAACTTGAAACCAAGTTAGATAATAGTAATTGCCTCCAACAACCAGCAGCATGAATATTTTTACTGGCTGACAGCTATCGGCGTATTTCTCTACGTTACCTGTTGCACAAGGTGGCGCAAAAGTAATATAATAATTTAAATTGACCGCCATTTTGTTATAAATAAGAAAAGAGCTCTGTTTTCATAAAAAGTTTATATGGAAGTGTAAAATTTATGACATTAATTGGAAAAAATTATATCGCCCAAACGGCCACCTCCCACGTTGATGAATAATAATTGCCCTCGTTTTACGGCATTTTGAATTGTTGCTCGCAAAACATCTGGCTCCAGATTAGCCATTTCTGCTCCAATGTTAGCTTTCGAGGCTTGCAAAGTTCGTGGTTTGTTGTGGTAAACGCGAGATTTTAAGAAACCCCAAAGGTGCTGTTAGATTCGGTGATCTGGATGACCAGTTCAAATCTTGAAAACGGGAGATATGCTTGACCTGGAAATTGGTGTCTCAATATCTTCATAGTTGCCCGAGTTGTGTGAGCGGTTGCTCCGTTCTGTTGAAACCAACAATGATCGGGACGCAATGCAGCAATTTGGAGCAAAAAATATTCGTTTAGCATCTGTTTGTAACGCTCACCATTTACGGTTACGGTAGTGCCATCGAACGAGCACTACGAGGCCGGCCACTTCTTGCGACATGTCTAGTGGACCCAGTTTGCACGAAGCGCTTGGGTAAACGTTTAATCGCTCGAGCGCATGGAACACGACGACCAGGAAAACGAACGGCGAAATTCACGCTGCGTTAAAGCGACAGACTTAAAATTTGTCAAACAAGAAATAATAATTCCACGTTCTTGAGGTGTGTATCGCTCCATGGCCTGCTGACAACTAATTCTTTATATATCTACATCATAGATATCAAAGCACAGTGACATTTGGGACCATCTACAAAAATGGCGGCCAATGCAAATTATGACATTACTTTTGCGCCACCTGTTACATTACTATTTTTACCGTTACCTTGAAATAAACTCTGAAATTTTGTTTTTTCCACCTGAGATCTTCGTATTGTTTGCTTTATTATTCTCGTTGCCCTATTAATAATTCTTGTTCGTAACGTTGATAGAGACGAAACAATATTTTAACTATTATAGGTGTATGACGTGCATATGATGTAGAATTTATATTAACATTACATGAGGATGCGGAGACGCGAATATTATTTGCAGTTTTCTTGGGATACTCTTATATCTTTGCTTATATATGAACTTACTTGATCCAAGTAATTATTTCTACATATATGTCTAAATACAAGAAAATTTTAATCGCCTTATGCGCAGTACTTTGGCTAGCATTTCAGAACAAAATAGTCGACTTCGTATTTTTAAAATGAGTGAATGAGTGAAAATGACAGTGACTTGCTAACTTTAAAAATAAAACCATAGTGAAAGCGCATATATTAAAAGGATAGATTAGTAACTTTCATCACGAATACCGAATTTTCTAAAGCCTTGTTATGATTGTAGATTCAATAATAGATATTATTACGCGGTTGGGCTGTTATTATTTGTTGTCGATGGTTACAAAACGACCAACACGTGAACCAATACTACGGCATTTTATGTGCGATTGCTAATTATTATTAAAAACAAACCGTAAACCGGGTAATTTAGGTTTGATGGTTGATTTGATCAAATATTACATCGCAAACTTTTTATATTATTTTACGTTCGCGGTCCATCGGTTTCCATTGCTCGTATCGGATGATGTTTTAAAATTTCGAAGATAATGTCGTATACATTCACGCGTCTGCCTGTATGAATATGTGTTTAATTGATACGCATTTCTGGTTATTTGTACGTTAAAATTACAAACGACGATTACCATGAGAAATTAAAATTTCGCGTTACATTGGATTGTTTTTGTTCGGTAAATTTGGACAGTCCATTTAATAATTAATGTTTAAATGCGTGTGCGCCAGGAAACAATTTTAGTAAAATTATAGGGAGGTTTTAGATTAAACTATAATCTCATAATAAATGATTAAAGAGTTACGGATGGCAAAGGTTTCGGGTTATAAAGGATTGGTCTGTTCCATTTTTAACATCTCTACCATTAAGTAAACTGCAAACTCCACAGCTTTATATATACGTTAATATATACGTTAATGTAACAATTGAACAAAATTTATTGCAACGTAGCAGTCGGACTTGGATCCCTTAATCGCCAAAAGGATTCTTATCGGAATTTACAAATAAAATTCGTTGCCTGCTACGTTGTACTCCTTATGCTATATTCACGATAACCGCACGATTTTTACGCTCAGACGCAACGCGTGGATTCGGTAATTTTACATGACAATATTATTTTGATGTCGTGCGCATCGTATATTACACGAACGTATGTATTTATGTACATAAATATCGCCAGCAAAAGCAAGGATGAGAAGCTTTACGAAAGATGCATGAATGTCAGCGCTGGCGCTGGTTGAAGCCTATATGAAATATGTATTAATTTCGGATTTGTATGGACCTTTACAACGATGACGAGCGGAATATATTTTTCGAAGTGCGTGCGGAGTGCGTGAGCGGTGTGGGGCGCGCAGCACATGCGCGACGTGAGAACTTCACGATGATCATATAGACATGCCGAAGAAGTGTTTGGTTATTTACGTAAAATGTATTTTATTAACAAAGTATGGAAGAGGAGACGAAGGAATGAAAGAGAACATTTAAATTTGGTACATGAAGGTTGTTTTCGAGATAGAATAGCTAATTTTGTCAATTCCCGGCCTTTCTTTGTCTCCGACCCAAGTAGTTAGAAAAATAATGAAGTATAATATAATAATTCATAAATCGCTATGTGAACGTCTATAAAGACCAAAATAAACTCGACTCCGAAGCCTCCCCCCTTATGAAGTTCGTCTGGAAATTAAATTCACCTTTCCCGAATAAACCGCAATCGTCATCGAGCCGTCGGAACCCTCCGTTTCCCCGTCGTAGTAAACGGTTTGCAGCATCGGCCCATAACAGTTTCCCTTCCCGAAAAGGTCCGGAAATAAATTCGTAAATTTTCTCTGCGACTTTAAAAATTCAATAACACGCTTGAGAAAATACATTTATTGAACTTGGAGGCTTCGTCGTCCGGTACCCCATCATCGATGCAAGATGGGAGAGTATTTAGGACTTCCTCGACCGCAAAATGAAACGGCGAGATGGAGTTTTGGGAAGGGAACGCTGGATTCGAAGGCGTAGGATATTTAAATGTTTTGTATCTTGAAGTCTACGATTCGCATAAAAGTGCTTGTCAAGCAATATTTTCAATCTTCGGCTTAGCTTTCTTTCGGTAGAGAAAGAACGCTATCGTTTGCGTTAATGTAAGCCGAATATCCGACAGTACTTCAAAGTACTAGTATGTACATGTGTGCTTTAATAAGAACCAAACAGGAAATAATGCAAGCAATAACTTAAGTAAATAAACGATAGCGAACCCAGTAGTGGTTGATGTATTTAGCAACTCGTACGTTGAACTTATTCGGCGTTAAGCCATTGAACCCAGTTATATATAAACAGGAAATACCTTACAATTGTAGCTGTTATTTATCAGTGAATTCTTCCCACTACATCACTTCTCTTCTTTGAAATCAATGTTTACATCTTTCCATTCGCTTTTGTATGGCATGCGATAAAGAAAAGTACATGTTTTTTTATTCCACGTCATTTTCAATATCTTTTAGTAGTTCACAGCGTAGCAACAATTTTGGTAAAATGCGAGTTTATACATGTTTAGCTCTTTGTAGGAAAATTTTAAAAACTATTAACATTTCTTTTCGCGGAAAAAGGAAAAATCTTGCTATTTCCATGCAGAAAAAACACGATTCACATCGAGTTTTCTGCGTTGCCAGCATATTATGTACATGCATAAAGCGCGGTCATACAGCGAGAATTTAGCTGTTTTAAAGTTAAAACGCGCTAACAATAGCGGATCGTTAAATGGAAGGCTGGACAGGGAACCCAGTTTAAAAGTACGGTAAATTACATTCATTGTATAAATCCAGCGAGTGCGCTTCACGGTTTCGTAGTTTAAATGAGGTTGGAAGAGCTACATGCCTGTTTATATTATGACGTTTATGCATGACACAGGTATTTTAATTTCATTCCTGGACGTGATAGGTAAGGGCATTTGGAGTTACACCAATATAGTTTAAATCTAATTGTTGCTTGTTACACAGATAATCACATTTTCTTCCAAAGATGCGTAGAACTCGCAGTTTTCTTTTTTTTTTCTATATAATGAACTTACGTGATTGTGATCCAGATAGTAGATACAACTCAGGCAAAAAAAAATATATGAAATATAAGTTTGTAAAGAGAGTATTCGTAGATCACAGCGCGTAGAAGCTGCCAGCCTAGATCGGGAGCCCCTAAAACACCGCGAAAGCATATTTGACTTTAAGTATTTTAAGTAAAAATATATAAGGGACATGTTTGACGAAGTATTGTTAAACCTTTCGTGCATCTTCAATAAAGGAGTTCTAAGTCCTGCTCCTTAAATAGGAGTAGTTAGCAGAAAGTCAAATTTTAAGAGGGAAATTAAAAAAGAAAACATTCTGTACCATTTAACATTACTAGTCAAAGATAAATCGGCGTCGACATCGTGAAATACCGAACGTTTCCCGATAGGAAAAGGATAACCTAGTGTCGAATTATGCACGTCCTTATTAACGGCCGAAATTAACGATCCGAAATCGGTAAATAAATCACCCAAACTAACTTCCATTAATTCCGATATCAAAAGGGCGGCAGATGGTGCGCGCGCTCTGTTGTCATGTCAAGCCTTCGATTTTAATTAATCGCGTCTAGTTATTCGTTCGCCGACACAATCGAAGCTCAATTTCGTAATCGCTATCGGAAGTTACGATTCTCCATCTAATGGCGAACGCGTGAACCCGTCAACAAAGATACGCTTCTGTTTTGTCGCAAAAACGCCAGTTGTTTAGACACGATTTGGCAATGGTGTTTATTTTAAGGCGAGACGATGACGACTATCGAGCTATTACTTCTCTTTAGAGCAGGGGCTAATTTATTCATTTGCGATGATCGAATGATCTTATTTTATCTTACTATAAAAAGACTTGATAATTGACAGAAAACTCCTAGCTTTGAAGATGATAGCCTCAGAAGCAGCGGAATCGGGCAATCCGGACCGCATCACATCTAGATATTTGAATTGTCTGCGCAGCAATAAGCAAATCAGTAGTGTATATGATTATTAAACGAGAACGTTCACTAACTCTATCCAGCGAACGAAACTTAACGAGTTCAGAATACAGAAAAAGGTCGTTGGAAGCGCATAGGGAGAGCGATCTATCTGTTCGAATTCCAATTAGCGAATTGTTGCCATGGCTAGTACTGAAAAACGAGATGGCCGCAGTATCTGGTAACTCTCTAATCTTATTGTGACGCTCGTCTAGCACCATTCGGCGAAATGTTTCAATATTATCGATACTACAACCGCTACCGATAGTTTTTAGTCGTTTCGAAGCACGCCAAATTAACACTATCGTCACCCCGCACAAGACGCGCAAGAACAAAAAAAAAGGTCTTGGGCGACATTTTATATAATAGTTGGTGTGCATCAAAACAAAATTAAAAAAATTACTGCAACTGGATGAATTTACATCAATTGGATAATTCCACAAACAGGTTTAGTCTACGACTCTCGAGCAAACAGTCCACCTCTACTTTAGAGCTCCATAAAATGAATAGAGTTGCATTGCAACCGTCATACTTACATGTTATTTGTTTTTAATAGTACCATTACTATTATTACGCGCGTAAATGAAACGTATATGAGCGCCGTTCGTAATTTTCCGCGCGGTTTCAAAATATTCTCAACAGAAAACGGTTGCAATAATAAAACCTCGACACGCTGAAGTGCGACGTTTACCTTTACGACGGCAACGCCATCTACTAAGTGGGATAGAAAGAAATGTCGTCGCAAGGTGTCGCTTTCGCGGGTGTAAAAAAGCGCAGGTAAATACTACCGCTACCACCAACCTAAGCGTCGCGACGCAAACAGGAAATCCAATTAGAAGACACTTTGGAAGTGGAAAATTGCACCCCCTTGCTCTAAGCCCCTCTGCTCCCCATTGGCAAGTAGAAACGACGCGACGATGGAAAAAAATTATACGATCTGTACGCGCTCTGTAATTTCTCCAAATTAACAGACTGAAAGTAGTAACAACTTCCCTCTCTCTCGTAATTGCATTATATGTACGTAGGTAGTAAAGTACCACGCCGCGCTGCGTGTGGGGTTGGGAATTGCGGAAGCCGGGGTAAGTACCAGAGACCTTTCGCAGCTGCTTTTTTAGGTAAACCGGATGAGATGAAAGGATATAATTTTTCGGAGTTTTTTCCGCTTGATAATTAGAGAAAGTGGAGTTCAGGACGAATCCTTGAGAAGTTCGCGTATTTTACAGATTACATCGTCCTTTTTTTTAACTGACTTTCGAATTCTAAATTAATACGTAGTTGAATGTTTACATTTTTATCCCGTTAATGTGCTTTATTGTAAAACGGATGTTTTCTTCTAACTTACGCTTGTGATCCATATCAGTTCTGCAGAAACTGAGAAATGTTTATCTGCTGTACATATGACTTCAAAATGTGATTCCATTAAGGTACCATTAGGAAAAGTACTAAGACAAGGTATTCCTGAAAGTATTATTTCAAAGAGTTTATTATATAATAAGATCTACGTATATCGACGAGATAATGTATATGTATATACTGAAAACCCAATTTTGTTGGAATAATTCAATTAGAATCCACGTTCTTATATGGGCAAACACATTACATAGAGGAAAAAATGTCTCAGGATTGCTCATTAATGGATAGTTTACTTTATTGCATCTCCAACCTCTTCCTTCTTCTTTCTGACTTCTAATTCCCCATTGCATAAATTTCGTTTTATAGGATTGGTAAGAGCACGTCGAACTTCCTTTATCTATTGATGTTATTTCAGCTTCCTTGAAATATAAAAAGCAATTTGCAAAAACTGTTTCTGTATTACTCGCACCTGAGAATTTTGACGATGAAGGATCTGGTCTTTCCATATCTTTTTAGGTCACCAATGATGATGTTTTAATGTAAGAATTTCTAATCGTGTAAATAACACCAACATATAATTGTGCCAAGGAAAATAATTTTCTTACAACAGGTAAGAATACATTAGATTCGAACGAAATAGAAAAGGCGATGGGGAGTTAGACGAAGACAACGAAAGAAGTAAACGAAAAACGTTAACAGTGTAGAAGAGCTCACGCGCTTAGAAAAGACGAGGTTGACAGCCATTTGGAACTGTAAAAAAGAAAGAAAAAGAAATAAGCAAGGGTACACGGGGGAAGGTTAAAAGAACGCAAGTGTCACTTACAAATGACATCGCACGAGGCGCTGTAAATTAAAAGTCGCGCACAATGATTAAAGTAATTTAAATGGATTCGCTACCTTCACAGAAGGCGGACCAGTAAAGCTGCTAGGCGTGTAAAACGGGAAATGGTAGGTAGATAGGTGCGCGACTATGCAGTGTAAAGGGTCTTGTTAATACAAAGGAAACAGCGAATGAAAGGTTGAAATGGAGGAGCGTTGAAAACGAGTGTAACAGTTGCGTGATACACGCTTATTTTGCTTTCTAAAGGGAAGCAACTGCGGAAGGTTTAAATAGATAAAAAGGTTTACAAAAAAGAAGAACTGCATTCCTGTTCATACTGCGTTAGTATGTTGATGTATAGGGTTTAACTTGCCGTGGTGATGAAGTTCTAAGCGTGGTTATTTCAGAGGAATAAGCCTGTATACTAATATTTGTAATAGTATTACGCTCCACACGCTAAGTTATGAGCGCGCTTGTAGAACAAGCGCGCATTCATTTAAGATCTCATCTTTATCGTATCCTGTCGTAGATCAAATAAATCGTGCTAAATTTTCTTCTGGTGTCAATTTTGGAGTAGTTAATACTTATGTCTTACAGCCCGTCGTGCGTCATATGAATTAAAAAGTTCTTTCATGCTTTTCCACGGTTGGTTAAGCCCGATTTTCCTTGACCTTTTTTTTTTCTAACATCTCCTGATAAACTTTCCCCTTCAAGAGATTATATAGCTTATAAAAAGCTGTATTAAAAGTGTTAATGACAGAAGCGCTTTGTGAACTAATCTGCTAGAATATTACGTAAATTTTGAAGGAAGCATATTCGGAAGTATAACTTCTTTTAATTCGAATAATTAGAAAAGAATCATGAAAAATGAACAAACAACTTTAGAAAAATCTGCTTTTTATCGTCCAAACTTCCCCCGATACAAGTTGATAATACATAAAATCTATCTACCATCTCCTTTTTCCCTATTTTCTTTTCTTTTTTTTTTATATTAGGCGTTCCCGACGTTACCTTCATCCTAATATTTGTCGAGACGTCAAAAAAAGAAACGATTCGAGATATCGAGTTTACCCGGCGACTTGACTGCAAATACCGATATATTTTCAATCGATTGCCCAAGACGTATTCGCTTTTCTATATACCTCGATTCTGAAGCGCCAAAAAAAAAGAAGAAGATATAAGATATATCGATACGCCTTATACAATATACTTTCTTTTGCACCCCATCTTGGCCGCTTAGAAAACGCCGTGCCAAAAAAATAAACTAAAATGCGAGATTCCAATCGGGTCTATTTTATCGAAGAATGCATACATTTACATACACCGTCTACGTATACACTTTAAGTAGTATCTATCCAGCTAGTGGGCTGGAATTTATTCAAAATCGATGCACTCTCTACGAAGACGATAAGATATTTTCAGTTCTCTCGTTCCTCCTGCGGCTAAAAGAAGTGTACCCGGCTAACTTGCCACGCTACGCTCTTAGGTTAAAGCGAAATAAGTGCTTTCGTTTTATTAACATTCGATAGTAAAATATTCACGATGACGATAGCGATGGTAGTGGCGGCAAAAAAAAAACTGAAAGCCAGCGCCAGAACCCGATATTACCGGTCGAGTGTATCGGTTTTACGGTGTACGTAAGGTTATAAAATATTATGCAAAAAGGCTAGAACTGTTTTATCCCTTTTTTGTTTGACTTGCTTCGTCTAATATTGGCGTTATAGAAGCACTTCTTACGATGGGTAATGGATTTTTTTGTAGTGCTTGTTGGAATACGTTATTTCCACTTGTAAGAGTAAAATGGAAACTGTAACAATATGCATGGGTTTGAAACTTTGCTACATATAATGATAATATGCATTTAAGATGACTAATAAAGGGTTGCTGATTTTTTCCCATTAAATATATGTACTTAAATTCGCTATTATTATTTCAAATTACAGATTCAACAATGTTACGTGCTGAATTACCTAAACGGTTGTCCTGGATTAATTACCTTTGTATTGTTTGCCATACTACTCCCCAGTCCTTGCTAATACTCCCAACTTTCTCAATTGCTGACTGTTTGGAGCTATAAATTTAGCCTTCCAAGAAAATCATACTATTGCACTATGTTGCTTGTTAAATTTCTTAATGCAGTAAGCGCAACGGGGAATTATAAATACAAAATAGCGCCAAATGAATTCAAAACTTCGCAATATTAACGGTAGATTCCATAAATAATCAAACAAACACAATGTCGGCATTGAAATCGACAGCAGTTAGAAATTCGGTTATTTATGGTTCATTTACAACGATCTGAAATGCATTTAGCCTTATTGTATTATTAATTCTGCATTAGTCGCATCGATAGCAAATTGTTAATAACGATGAATTTAATTCTTTCCTCTCAAGGTCAAATTTAAAAATACTGCCTATTCGTCCTTTAGCACTTAAAACAGGCGATAATTTAGAAAGAAGCAAGAAAAATATGTTATTATAATTCTGTGAAAATGTTTGTTTTTTTATATATCACTGCCATCTTACATGATTTAATTGTTTTATATCATTGCTTTACAGGAAACTGTAATATATCTTTCTCCAACAACGTAGGATCTTCAACTGTAGGTGGTGCTAATTTAAATCTTTTCTTTTGTTATACAATTTTGATTTATATTTATTTTATTAGGCAATAATTGAACTGAAACACGTAAAATAATAAAAATCAATGCAAATTCTTGAACAATTTATCCCAAGATTAATTCATTTAAATAGAAGATAGGAGTATGATAGCAAGGGTATGGTAAATCGGCAATCTCCGGACCACACAAGTTTACTAATCAGGAATCTTTAAAAATCGGAAGCACAAGTAAGCGATATAGTAACGTCGTAACTTGTTACTTTGTTGGGTATCATGAAGTAAGCAGTATATTGTCGAGTAATGCGTAGATAACAGCTCTCGTAATGTTTGTCGTAGTGTATGTAACCGTTAGATGTAAAGAAAGATTATCACTGCTTTTAATGTTTGATGTCTTTTATTTTTTATTTGCGCTCCATTCAGTTTTTAACGTTTATTTCTAATTGATCTTCGTATTTCTTTTCCTGAAAGCCCATTTCGGAATTGTACTAAAGTAAATCGTTTAGTTTGCGGTAAATTTTGAGATGTGAAAGAAATATATAAACGCTTAAAATATATTTCTTGTAGGTTACAATTCAAAATGCTTCAACACTGAAAGCTTCTACACAAATTATAAATGGTTGCAAGTGCTTTGGGTATTTCTGTGCGTACTGCCCACAATGTAACGCTCGGGAAAGAGGCTACAACTACTGTTTCTTCGTCCAGTACTTTAACAACCTTGTGCAAGTCGAGAGTAATGCCTAAAACATGTATCTGTTTAGGGAGAACTAAAATGGATGTTCGAAAAGTAATTTATGAGATGTATGAGGACACAATTAAATTCCAGTTTTGATTAAATATATTTTTATAGATGAACATGAACTATACGAACAATACAAGTGCTAGAACATAGACGTATTTTACATATTAGTAAAATACATTAATAAATTTTTTTTTTGTGGTTCAGGTTTAAAAATGATAATAACTGTAGAGCTCTTATGGAGAAGAATGATATGTCGGTACTATGATTTTCCTTTTTAAGATTAAAAATGAAAAGAATATTAATTTAGTATGTGTAATGTTTTGTGAATGAAACTTTGAATACCTAAAGCTTTGTCTTATTCATTGAAAACGTAAGTGCCGCAATAACTTAAATACCAACTCCTGAAAATTCAAAGCTAAGTGTAGTAATTCCTATGTAAATTTCATAAAAATAATAATACATATATTTGAACTTACAATTGCTCTTATTAAATATTTCGTAATATATGTATAGGTCTAACAAGAACTGTTATTATTCGAAAACAAGAAATAGATTTGAGAAGATAACCTAGACAACATAGAGAAATTTGACAGATGCTATAACACAGTTGGTGTACCTGAATTTGTTACGACACTGCACACGTCAGACAAGAATAACGTAATAGCAAAGATTCGTATGTAATAATAATAATCAATCCGGATTAATTATGATATAGTTAATTTAATTTGTGTGGTGCAGAGGCTACCGATATTTACA
The DNA here is from genome assembly GCA_020654165.1 of Oryctes rhinoceros. Lineage (NCBI taxonomy): Eukaryota > Metazoa > Arthropoda > Insecta > Coleoptera > Scarabaeidae > Oryctes > Oryctes rhinoceros. The sequence goes on from JAIOKQ010000231.1 coordinate 551,634, forward strand.
ACGGTTTATCTTTGTTAAGATTTTGATTGGATTTTTTCACTAGGGCCAACCTAGCAACAAAAAGTACCTACAAATGTTAGTGTTTGTTTTTAAAGTAAACTTGGAAAATTTACAATGATTATGAATCGATACTTTAAACCTAAACACGACAAAGGCAAATTGCCAATCTATTTTCATTTTCATTTATTTGTAAATGAACATTTCGGATCTTGTTCAATTATTAACGAAACTAAACGAGTATTCAGGATTATTAGAAAATTTGTTCAATTTAATGCGGAATGTAAAACAGCATATTTCAACCAATTTCTTGGCCAAGAACTTGTTTAAATGATTTACCAATGAATTTCAACATGTAAACAAAACCTTACAGAAATGTAGATAATAATAGGTATAATTACGCTTCTATAATCACTATTAATTACGAGAAACATTTGTTTTTTCAATCTAAAAAATCCTAGAATTCCTTATTTTTCAACCTGATGTATCGGTGCAAAGGTTAACTAATTCGAGAGTAAGTACTTTTTCACATTATAGAAATGAATTTTTATTTCATCACCTACATATCAACAATACAAATGCTTTCTCACACCCACGTATTTCCTAACAACGTTTGAATACGTAATAAAACGTTTAAACCTCTAAAACCATAGCATGGAAAGACATGATTATTTAAGCCATAAACATCTTCACTCACAATCTGAGAGAATTTGATTCACCATTTAGGTCTATAAATTTGCTAGTTATTGTTTGTCGATGTTTCTCGCAAAAATCTAATAGTAACTATCAATGGTATTAATGTATTCCTTTTTTTCTGCAAAAACCATTGAATATTAACATATTATGTAACCATAATTGTTACAAACTTTATAGAAATATGTATATTCCTACAGAAATAAAATAAAGGATTCTTTGATATTAATTATTTGTTTCTTTCTTGTATAATTAACGTCTATATAGAATTTGATTATTTGGACTACCTCTGCGAAGCATATCTTTAAATTGCTGATATAATTATAAACAGAAAAATTACATCCGTCATGCAGCATAATGTAAACTAGTGTCTTACGATTTTATGAGGCATCCCGTTACCAAATTGTAAAATTAAAGCAAGAGATCCACAGTTGTTAAGCAACGTAACGGACGTAGCATTCTATGTCTAGTGAGCCCCACCCCTAAATTGACATATTTGGTCGATGGTCATTAAAATAAATAAAACAAAGCACGAAAGATACAATTTACAATTTTCTTTATTACAAACACACATTTTACAACAGTTTTTTTTTTTTTCATTTATTAGGATTAATATAATTATCTCTTGAAGGTTTCTCTTTTCCTTCATTATCATTATAATCATATATCTCAAGTATTAGTAATATTGAATTACAATTCTGCTAATTGTTGGGTTGTCCCTTTGATTTTTTTTTGAAAATTACATTTTCTTTTTTTATTTTTACTTCCTTTATTGAGAATCAACGATAGAAATAATCCTATAGAAAGTCTTTTTTGTGTTTCCTTCTGATTTAGATAAAAAGATTGTCGAATTAAGTATACGTATTATGGGAATAAATACAAGTATTTTATTTTTCTTTTACGTTTTCGTTAATTTAGCTATCGATATCAATAACACGCGATAATTGTCATTTCACAGACGTTAATTAGGTTTATAATTTAATATATGTGTATTACTTTCAATAAATAAAGTATGTTCGATTCTTTTTTGGGTTCGTACATAATAAAAGGAATTTTAGTTTTCTTTATCTTTGTCTTTGTTGTAGTTAAATAACTTTAAGTAAGCTATTTGTGTGATAACGTACGGTATTTGTGACAAAATATTAATTCGTGTAATTCCAAAATGTACAAAGTCGTCGATTTCTTATTGCCCAATCTACCTTTCGTTAGAATTGCATAAAAACATCGTACATTTATCGCAAGTTCGATTAAAAAGGACATTTATAACAAAAAAAAATTATATAAAGTTTATTTTTGAATCTTTTAAATACCTTGATCCGTACAAAAACGAAGATTGTAGCGATGAAATAATCAACTACTCTTTATACAGTGAGGGTAAAAATTATGGAATAAAATTTTTAATTTCTATGAAAAGGCCGATTTGAGAAACAATACACGGACTGGTCAATTTTTCATTTTAATTACCGTCTTTTCCTTCCTTCTCGTGTGATCGTAATTAATTTTCTTAAATTGGACAGCCATATTTTAGGAACATCAATAGAGCTTTGTTTTTGTGTGCGCAGCAATATCCCATGAAGGAAGTGCGAGCTGAATAGTTTTTGCGGTATAAGGTAGAATTACTAAAGTGCTTGACTTTGCAATGTAGAAAGCGCAAATGTGTTGCAGAAGATTCATAATAGTCTTTATTTTTCCCAAGAAGCAAGGGGAATTCAGGAGGCAATGGACGTTTTTATCTTGTCTGTCAAAATATGAGAGTCCTATTTAATAATTTAATTGATGATGAAGAAAGGTAGTAATTTTTTACGGAAAAATAGTATTAAACAATACATAGACCCAGGAATTTGGGCAATTATAAATAATTAAAAAAATATACCAAAACTTTTACGCTCACTATCAAAAGAGATGTCTGAAACAGTTTTGTGCTTATCACGCTTATACAAGTACAAACTCATACTTAAACGTATATATAAAACGGGAAATGTTGCATTTACATTTACATGCGTACATTTTGAAAGATTTTCGATGAGAAATTTAGTCGAATAACAAATTTGATTGAATTAAAGAAAATTCTCCATTTACTCAACCAGTAGATAATTTTAATTAACTTTTTTTTTATCACAAACTCAAATACTTATTAAATAGAAATTTGTTTTTAATAGAGTCCGTCTTCTCATACGTACTTTAATAGAAACATATAAATGTGACGGGCTTCTTGAAAAATACGGTCAGGCCAGAACTAGTTGAACCGAATTATGTCATAATGTTAAAATTTTATTTCAACTGTAGTGTGTAGTTTAAGAAACTTTAATGTCGCAAATGTAAATATTTGAATAAATAAAATAAAATAAGGACAACATTACAGACTAAAATCGAAAAGTACAATTTGTGCTTTTTTATATGTTTTTTACATATCCAGTTACAAAAATACAACGTGCTCTTATTCTCCATTCTTTTCTTACGATTTACTTCTCGAAGGATATCACAAAAACTTAATAATACAGGTAAGTAGAGAAGATCACACTGTAATATATTTACATCGGTCATAAATAACAAAAATATAATTCTCCGTTAAAATAGAAATAAAATATACCTATATGTTATATAATATGGCTTTATTTCGATAACAATTATTTTTTTCTTTCTTCTGCTTAACTTTATTATCATGTTTTATCTTGTTCTTTTATTCGTACAGACAACAAATAAGACGTTATAAAACACACGACAAAGGAAGTTGCACAATTTCGGTTTAGGTTTGTGTATGTAATACATATTCTGACATTAAACCGTATTTACCGTGCATACAGCGTTGTTCCAAAGGAAACAGTCCAATCGATATGATAAAAATAAGAAATTTCTTCGACAACGACTTCCAAGAAAACAGGAATTCGTTTTGGGGTTTAATATTCACCAAGAATCAATAGTTTCCTTATTTCTTGAAATCTCTTACCTGCTATATGCAGAAAGGATATACATATTTTCCATACCGATTGTAAACTTTTTGAAACGTGCTGTATAGAAATCTAAATATATATTTATATATGTATGTATATGTAATATACAGAGTGTTTTCCAATGTTTTAGTCAACAGCTCTTTTTATTAATATTGGTTTCCAGGATGATTTTAATTTTAAATTGCAAATGCATTCTTCGAGAAATTTGTAAGTCGAGACTTACAAATTTAATATTTCTTCAATTGTTTTATAGGCAAATTGAAAAGGATTGAGAGAAATTTAAGATTTTACTTTAAATTCGTATTTTCAACCAATATTAGCACAAATAGCCGTTAGTTAAAGTATAAGATAGCAACCTGTACGTACGTAGAATATTACATTATTTTTTTTAACTATCATATTATGAACAGTTTGACAACATAGAAAAATATTTATCATTATCATTATTATCATTATACACTATATGTTACAAAACTCATTTTTTTGCCTTAATTAACTTTTTTTTTCGTCCAAGGCACCTTTACAATAAAATATAAAACCTATATTTATAGTGTGTATTTTTTTAAGTATTACGAATAATCCACGATAGCAAAATTCTGTCTTCTAAACAGAAAGAACGTAGTTTTTCTATATATAATATTGTAAGTTGTCTTTAAATAGAATATATAATAATTTTTCGAGTCTAATAATTTTTTTTTGTAAATATTTTCTTTTCTCTTCGTCTTCTCTCTAATTAATACAGGGTTAATAGATAATAATTAAAGTCTAAAATATATCATTGTATTGTTAAGATTTGGCCACGTGGATACTGGATTTATCTAAGAACTAAGATGGCTAACAAGCCAAACATCAAGACATTTACTTTTCATTGATTATATTTTATAAATATATATTATATATTATAAGTACTTATATGCTATATAGAATCTTTTTTTTCTCTTGTGAATATAACATATATTACGTAAGTTAAGTTGTGTATGCCACCTAATTACAAAAAGGAAAAAAACAATAAGAAACCGAAATACGATACGATAGCCATTCAAAAGCAACTGCATATCACTGTGAATTTCGAATGGCACGTAGAAACGTATTAAGTAACTGTAAAAATAAAAATATATACCATTTGAACTGGGGCAACGTTACTCGCTAAGATGGCAAGACATTCTATAAATTTCAATTCGAATTTCGCAAGTTTCATAAGATACATGGGGTAAGACAGATATCGCCGCAGACAGGTGTTTATAATATTTATAGAATGTATTGTGGGCAAACGAATCAAACCGCGTATAAATCACAAATCGTATCATCCTTAAAAAGCGGAAAAAGCCTCTAATCACAAGTTTTCATAATCACATCCGTAAGAAACTAAATATTAAAACTGAATTAAACAAGTATTTTTTAAGTAGACTGTATATGCAAAAATTACGGGGTAGTATGGTAAACACACCGCACCATACAAGTTTTATAATTGCTTCAGAATTTTCTAAGAGCAAGATATGCTCTACGAACAGTAAAAGTAAGTATTTTACGTTAGGAGTGGGACAAAGCATGTTAAAACTTTAGCATTTTTTCTCGTATAGCATTCAATCGTACAATTGATAAATGGCAATTTACGAATTCCCGAAGCAATTAATCAAATAATCTGTGTGGAACGGAATATGCTATACTTAAGTAAACATTTCTTGCCCTAAAAATAGAAATACCTGTCTAATTCAGCGATATAAATCAGCCTAAATGTATGGCATATAACGAAAATAAAAGAATTTACAAGATTATTCTGAGTATCACAGAATGAATATCCTCTACATCTAATGGCTCGTATAAAAAGTTTTTTTTTCTTTTTCATTTCAGATAGAAATATATTTTATATATGTATTATATAATTTAAGTCAATTTCTGTCCCAGTGTAAATGTAGAAATCAGAATTTTCTTAACGTATTTTTCTTTTGTAGGGAATTCCGTCGTTTAACCTGAAAGCATAGGAGAAGGTCGAGGATGATGTTTTTACTGCTTTAAAAATGCCCCTTATGTTTGCTTCTTTGACCGGAATTTTAACAATAAAAGAAGAAATTTTGCATTTGGAGCCAACCTTTAGTTTGTTTCTTTTTTATGCGTTGCAGTCAGGAGTTGAAACCGGTTACAATTTGATTTTTTAATCTACTTCATAGTAACAATATATATTTACATCAAGGCAGCCTTTACGTAAAAAGAATTTGCAAGTTATGTACATCACTTGAAATGTGTTTTGAATAACATACAAATGGCGTTAGTGGCAAATAAAGAATCTTGAAAGTGACTACTCAAATTTCTACATTTACACTGTCGCACCGTTCATATTGAAAAATATCATATATCATGCGTCTCGTCTTACGTAGTCTTTAATTAGATTCAATCTAAAACTAGAAACCGAAACTAATTAGGAAAAGTGAACGACTTTCTTTCTCCTTGTGTATTTCTTTATCCGGAAGAAGTCTTTAAAACCAATCTCTAGTTATAAAAACGCTTTACACAGACCCATGCATTGCCTATTGATGCTAAGACATGCCTGAAGATGGATCATCATTATCTGTTCCTTTACGCGATTTTTGATTTCCGGAAACCAATTGACTGTCATTAAAATCCTTCAAAGAAATATCTCTATTGTTATCAATGTCGCCCATAAAATCGATATCTGTATTGTCGACGTGCTTCACGAACATCGGTTCGGTATTAACAACTCGGCTGCTATATCTTTGTTCTTCGGAATCTCCGGTTACAACCGGTCTTGTTTTCCTTTCTGTTTCATCGATGCTTTTATTCGAGATCACCTTACTTTTGCTAGTGTAGTCGTCTGCTTCGTCCGACTTAGGATTTGAATTCGGCTTTAGCTTTGCGATCCTATTCTGGACGATTTGCAAATGTCTTAAGACGTAGTCTTCCGCCGGAGCTAATTCGTGAGCCTTTTCTAAGCAAGTTTGTGCTTCGTGGAGTTTGCCGCGTTCCACGTGGACCACGCAGAGATTATGCAAGCCTTGGATGTTTTCCGGGTCCAGTTCCAATATTCTCTTGTAGCACTGTAAATTGTATACGGGTTAATTAAATTTATTGCAAATATTAAATAATTTTGGAGGTTAAGACAAGTCAAATAACTTTTTTTTTATGAAACACTAGGTATATTGTATAATTTTTGTATCCTGCGTTATATTTTGAATATTTTTGATTATTGGTACATTTTGCCATTTGCTATCTCATTTGCGACTGTGTTTTTTTTTTACATTTACGCACTCACTCCTTAAGAGGGAACTTTACTCTGATAAGCTATTATTGAAAGTAATTAAATTAATTTAATTGGATAGCGACATAGCGATAAATACCAAGAAAATAACGTGCTGGTGCAAGGAACATTTAAATATCCCTTCAATTGTAAAATTAGGATAACAATTGTTTAATTCAAATTTCAAACCTAATTAAAATTAAATTAAAATAAAGGAAAAGATGTTGAAGAAAACTTACATTTTCAGCAGCGTCTAAATCTTTTATATTATTAATATAGATATCTCCTAACAATATCAACCCTTTAATATGATCAGGATGATATTTCACGAGTTGATTCAAGAACGGAGCAGCTTCCAAAGGCCTATGATCATCGGCCAGTAACAAGGCCAAATTGAACAGAGCGCTTCGGAAATCAGCCTTCAAATGAACAGCTCTCCTAAACCAATGTTCGGCTTCTTCTATGTTTTTATCATCCATTGCTAGCATACCTAAAATCTTGAAATTAATAACAGCATTCTAGACTTAAAAAAACCATATTACTAACCTAGATTAAATTGTACTCTTTCGTTATTAGCATCTTTCGCCAACAACTTTAGCAATCTCTCCCGGGCTATCTTCCTAAGTTCCGCCCTGCCTAGCTCCTGTAGGAGGATCGCCGAGTTCAACAGCGCTTGCTCGTGCTCGGGGTCGAATTCTAGCGCTTTATCGAGGTAGGCTAGAGCTTGCGAAGCTTTGCCTTGCTCCAGAAAAACGACGCCGAGCTGGGATGTTAAAAAAAGAAGAATAACTTGGTTTAACGTGAGAGTGTAAGCTTTGAGAAAGTGTGTAGTTATTTATAAAATACTAACGACGTTAGATGGACAATTATTGTTGCTAAAAGAGAAGCGTTGCTTTACTTATGTCAGGTAAATTTTTAAATTGCATTATTTCATGGAAAATACGTATTTTAACTAAATGAATTATTCAAACAAGTGGAGAATGTATAACTACTTATAAGTGTTGAAGCAGTAAAAATGCTTGTCAAGTATTAGAATTATGGAATTGCACAATGGAAAACCACCGATTGAAGATCTTAAACGCTACATGAACTATAAACTTGTATAAAAGAGAACGAAAGCACGTCACTTACATTATAATAAATATCCGGATTGTTGCTATCGTAAAGCAGCGCCCGTTCGTAAACCTCCTGCGCTTCCTTGGTCCGGTTCAACTTGATGAGAATATCGCCTCGATTGATGTAAGCCTGCGTATAATCAGCCCTCATACTAATCGCTTGCCGGTACAGCATGTCCGCCTCTTCTAACCGCGTCGAATTCTTCGAGATGAGATTGGCGAGATTGAGAAAGACGTTCAAGTGATTCGGTGCGATACGCGCTTGATAAGATTCGCCCGGTTTCGCTTTGGGTAACAGCGATTTTGCCTTGAGATAAGCTTCTTCGGCCTCCTTGAACATCTTCAGATGATTGTACGTACGACCGACGTTGATGTGAGCCCCAACGTCGTCTTCCTGTACGCTGACAGCCGTCTGGAAATACTTAAGAGCTTCCGTGTATTTTGCTTGGCTCTCTAGTGCGTGGCCGACGTTATTAAACAATTTGGCGTTGCGTTGATTCACCCGCAATCCCGACATGAAGATCGAGTATTCGCTCTCCCAATCCCAGTTACGTAGATACGTCTTAGTTCCGTGCGCGGCTACTAGGATGCCTACGGCTAACCAGGCGAGCTTTTTGCTCCTCTTTTCGGCGAGGAGCGTCCAGCCGTATGCGATGAGCAGGCAGAAACCCATTGAAGGCATATAGAGTACACGTTCGGCTACCACGAAGCCGACTGGGAAAAATAGGTTCGATGCCGGAAGGAAGGGCAAGATTAGAAAAGCTAGACTCTGCAATAAGAGAAAATCGGGAGAATTAATATCGAAAATCAATGCAGGGGGGTGCTTATTCGCTCTTTTTATATATGGGGGAAAATGGAATGAAATAGGGAGTGTATCTGGAAGGGGAAGGTTCGAAAAGAATAGTTAGAACGAGATGCAGTAGGACAGAATTTGAAGATTTTCCATATAAATTATTATAGGGAAGGGTGGTTAAACAAAGCGGAAGATATTTGTTTTGATCAGACTACTACTTTACACTTAATTGAAAATAAAATGTGGGGTGTGATCGTACACCACTGAGCAAGGTTGGAAATGTGATTTCATCTTATAATAATACATTTACTATACCTAACAATAATATTAAAGCAGTTCACAGACTTATGGATTTTATTTTTAAAGATCAAAATGAATCAATCGATGGCAGCAAAGCTTGGCAGAAATGTTTGAAATTATAACCGATGTTGATATAATAGAAGCCTTATAATAAGAATCAAATGGTATCGACATTACAGGGAAATAATAATAAAATTTTAGATTATATATAAACCCAAGGATATAATTTACAGTATTGCTGATGATTTGAGCAGAAAACTTGGGATGGGTCTCAAATTTTTAAGCGTAATGCTCAATGTTTCTCTTCCTTTACCTTTCTATGTACCGATTAAGTTTTCTATTTAAAGCTCTTCCTACTTTCTTCAATGTAATCATTGACACATGAACGATTTTCTGTACGATTTACTTTTAAATTGAAAGCAACTTTGAGAGTTATACGAATATATAACATATGACATTCTTTTTGATATCATATAACTCTAATGTTAATGAATCTACAAGAAACAGAAAAGAAAATCACTACGTACCATTCCTTCCTATCGTAGAGATTACTACATCTTCACCTTTTGCACAGAAAATTGTCAGGTATGTTCTGTGTAATAAAATTCCGATGCAATTATCCTATGTTCCGCGGTGAATTTATTGCTTTATTTGTATCTTATGTCTTAATTCTTCTTTACTATTTTCGACATTAGGAATTTACTGTTTGGAAAAATATTATTGCTTGTTACGTACCTACATAATTTCCACACTTCACGGGGAAATTCCACTTCATATACTTACTTTATAACTTACTTACAGGGCTCAAATCATTTGAACTTTTTTAGTATTAGCTATTTGAAGTAACAGGAGGGTGAAAAAAAAAAAATAGGGATCCTGTTATTCCATAGACCTTGGTATTGATATTGGTATTTCGCGTTAATTAATATTTTTTTTGTAGTTTGGGAAGCGAGGAGAATAAGATGGCTTTATCATTTAGATTACAATAATAGCGACGCGATAGAACTTTTGACTTTGTTCTTTGGAAAAGACTTTCCAATCAAGTAAGAATAATATCAACTATTGATTCAAGATAAGATAAACGATCACATTGCATTGTATACAATTATCTCTTTCTAGTAGCATGTACGTCCGTATTCCATGAATCACCAGAGTCTCCTATCAGGGAGCATCTGAATTTTCATTTAATAACCCAACTAGATAAACCAAGGTTGCCACTGTATCTAGTTTATTTACCATAAATTCCGTCATTATATTTTTTTTAACAAATACAAGCATACCAAATTACCAGGACTTTTTTTTATGTGAGCGCACGTACTTACTAATGATATCGGATTGTCACGGGAAATATAGGTATACGGTACCTGCGTTCGTCATGTAAATAACAATAGCCATGCACCCAGTGTTAATGCGACGAACGTGATATCTATCACGTTTCATCTATGTGTATGCACGTAGATGTCTTGCACGTTTAAAATAGGCCCTATTGACATTTGTGATTCGCAAAAATGTAGCGTAAATGGGATTATTCGAAAGGTAATAACGACGGAACAGGTATTTGTGTGTTGCATGTGCCATGCAATTTTTGACGGAAAAGCGTGACTGGCGCGTCGAGGAATTTGGTTTTTGATGTTTGTCAATTGCCCTAAATAAACAAAAATAAACCTTTTGAACCTCAGTTTCGCGTATGCGTTGCTTAAACAAGCTGGAAGTGTATTGTTTAGCATTTTTCATTCCTCTGTATAATATCTTTGAAAAATTCACAATTACAAATCACCCGGTGACCGAATGTTAGATGATGAGGACCGCTTGTGTCCTCGAAACAACCGTCCCGGACTAACTGTTATATATGACTATATAATAAATTAAACTAGTGTGGTGCGGAGGTTACCGATACTTATGTGTTCTTTACCAAACTACGCCGCTGTACTTATTATCATTATTGATCAAGGACTTATCGTAGGCTGTAAAATTTCACTGAGAAGCGCATGTAAGTCAAAGTGACTCCAAAGATACCGATATCATCGACAAATCCATAGGAGATACAATATTTTAATAATACCCTCTGAAACATATCAGTAATAATTAGGTTCGGTTGCACCTATACAAAAGAACTCAATTTCATCGTTGATTTTCCACAAATTACTCCACATTTCTAGTTCTCCTTAATTTCGCAACGAATCAATTAAAATGTACATGAATTCCACGTCTGAAATGATCTATCAAATATGTTTTGATAGATTTTGGTCTCGCTTCCGCCTTCCCGATTGCCTCCGATATTTGTTTTAGAATGATGATCGTCCAATAAAGTTATTAAATAATTCAATATTTGCGCAAGAATCCCTCGGTTAGATCGAGCTCAACCGACTTACGATTAGTTACCGTAAACGGATATCAAATATTTACGTCTGATACATAAATTAGTAATAATTAAAATTATCTGTTATTAGAGTTTCCGATTTAATTAATTAATGAACGTGGTAAATATTTGACTAAGTGAGGTCGTCGACGACAGGTAGAAATGTATAGATCAGATTTGTCTGGATTCTATTAACGTTTTCCCGATAAGTCAATGTTTAACGATGCTTACGGGAGCAGTATACAAGAAAGTTTATGTATAAATTTATAATTAGTCAGTTCCGAATTCGTTGAGTTTCGCTAATATCGGATCAAACATTTAGAAGAGCTCTAAGAACTTATCCTTGAGTACATTCAAGATAATTTAACGTATTTACCATAAAAACTTTGCTCTAGAGCAAGTTGTTCGCATTAGATACATAAAACAGCCATTGAGGTTATAAATTCATTTGATAAATAAGAATATTTATCAGAGATAACTAATCATTTCCAAGGATGGTAAAAATGGCGGAAGAATTCTATTTTGTTGATGAGATTTTCACGTATAATAGAATCCTTACCATCAATATCAACGCGCTCTGTTGGCGATTCTCCGCAAACACCGCTGCCGCCACGAGCATTATCAGGAACGTATAAGCCGTCAACGTTGACAAATTTCTCGGATCGAAGAATGATTCAACCAGCGGTATCGTGCCCATCGTCCAGTCGCAGCAAAGTTCGCTGGGGAACAGTAGCAGCCACAGATTGACGCTTATCAAGTAATGGTAGGTGAGCTGCCTGGCAGGCATCGGTGCTACCGACGCTGGATTATCGAATCGCGTGAAAACAGGCAACTGGGATCCCATTATTTGTAGTCGGGCTAGCAGGAGACATACCGTAGTGATTGCCAGCACTGTAAGCCTCTTCGTAGCTTCGCTAGACCATGGAAATTGGTGCGTAGATTTGACTGTGATCGCCGACTTGATGAGGTCTTTGATTTCGGGCAAACGCATCTGAAAATGATGGATAGATGTGTGAATTAGATAGAAAATACGTGTGCTTTGATTCTATGTCGTAATTAAAGACATAAAAAATTATCTGTGAATTATTCTGCATAGACTACTGTAATTTAATGTTCTAATAATCCTAACAGAGCTTCTTAAAGATATAAAAACCCTATCTGTCACTGCCAAGTTAATTTAGTAACTGTCGCTATATTTCGAAATTACCGAATAATTCAAGAGGGACTAACTTTATAGTATCAGCTGGGTTTATCAAAGAAATTTCCATTTTTTTTTAATTAGATCTAGATTACTCGAGGAATCCTCTTTAAGAAAACAGCAGAAATAACTTGGATACATATTTATCCCAAGTCGTGCTATTAGTTTTAAAAACTTAAAGTTGATATAAATTACTCAAACTTGTATAATTTCATTTTTCATACGCGAGTGCAACAACCTGAAAGGTTCCCTAGAAAGCTCAAAGTTAGTTAATTAGAAAAAAATAGTTAGATTAGAAAAAGGGAAAGATTCATTTGCAAACTTCGTCTTCCCCCGTAACATTTGTTGTGATTTCGTTGCGCTAGATGTCGGGTTTGCGTATATGTTCGCGTCAATACACGTTCAGATTAGCGTAAATATTCGCGAAAATCGAAAATTATCGCCGACAGGAGACGAATATTCCCGTTAACAGCCAAATATTTGCTCTCGGATGGAGATATATCTACGCACATACGATGTATGTGGCAGATGTATTAACCTTTGGAAAAGTTCTTACGATAATCGCTTTAAAATCTGCAATAATAATGAAAGTTTTTATTACTTAGTACCTACAAGAGGTATAATCAGAGATTCTAATGCTATGTATGTAAAATAGGTGGGGCATCAGCAGAGGCTTTGATTGAGCAAACTTCGAAATGGCTTTCGGTAAGGAGAATTCGAAACTTTCTAACGGGCGTCAGTAAAATGCTTTCTGCAATTCCTCTTAAAACTTTAAAAGCGTAAAAAGACAGTTAACTGTGGCGTATATAACTTTATATATAAAGCGTTGAAACGTGAGTTTTGATACTTAATGGTTTCTCCGGTTTTAACCATCATGCATACATGTATATGAACTTTGAATTTTCCTGAAGTAACCATGTATATCGAAGAAATCTTCTAATATTCGGAATATACTATTATTATTTTAATTATGTTTTTTTTATTTGATTGATTAATTGTCAGTTATGTATATATAAGTAACCAGTTGCTTAGTTAGTTCATCTGCTACTGGATTAGATCCGTTGTTACAGACGTATTTACCTACTGTCGGCATCACAAAAGTAGAGCCCTCAAAGTCGTCGTATAAATTAAATCAATCACTTTAAATGTCATTTTATGATACATACATACATGAATGTACTACAATCATTTAGTTTAAATTAGACAACAATGCCGTTGCAATCAAACAATATGAAAAGATTTGCAGACTCAATTATATAGCATATATCCGGACGCCTTCCCTCTAAAGTTAACTGTTTTCGTAATATTTATAATCACGTTGAAGCATTTGCACCATATTAAAATGGTTCAAAATCCAATACTTGCGAAAAGAATGCGCTCTTTACCAAAGTAGTTTTATTTCTTATTTTCCATGTGTCTAATTGCTTTAAAATGTGAAATGTAGATGTTGTTGTAGTCTTGAAATGTAGATTTCAAAAAAAAAAAAAAAATAGAAAAAGCGAATAGACTAACACTCTCAGTATTGTCGTCGAGCCTTAATATTCCATTAAGCAATTTACTTAATGGATTTTAAAATGGAACTTGTAGCAAATATCTCCAATTGTAAGTACTTGTCTGTCCGTAGGTGCACATCTATGTATGTATTCCCATATCTAAAGGGGAAAGTACTATATATATAACTCATGTACGCTCCAAACTAGATATCGAAGCAGGCGAGTATAATGATTTGGCCTTATTTCTACAATTTGTCTAGTGAACTTATTTTCAAAGTAATGGCTAATTCTGTGTTTTTTTTTGAAATTGTAGCGTTTTCGTCTATCGTGGAGAAGTGTTATTTATTGAGGAAAATAAACAGTTAGCGGGCCCTAAATGAACGTTTACTTGTTTCATTCTACGTATTCATCTTCCTCTTTTCTTAACAATTCCTTTTTCACCTCTTCCATTTCAATATTTCTCCTCTTTGAAATCTAAAACTTTCTTCAACCTTTCCCAGGTCAAGCGGGATGCATTATACCTCACCGTACATTTTGAATTTTTCAGGGAAATTACCCAAAAAATGTTTCAGGCAACTTTTGCAATATCCCGATTGTTGCTTTTATGTGGTATGTTTGCACCCCACGTGACCGTCTACGTAACAAATGGTATCCTGGTCTGATGAAGGTTAATTATTAACCTTCATCGGGTAAACCCAGTCCGTTCGTCGTCTTGAATAGATACTTATCAAGACGACGCTTTCAGATTGTACGGTACCGCCTCTCCGAGGAAAATCTAACAATATAATATATATACAGGTAATTGCGAAAGACAGGGGTAATAGAATTATAAGTTAAAATTTCGTTCTTCCTCCCGGCGCGATATTTCTCCGCATTTCGCCTAATATTCGGAGAGACAATTTCTTATTACTGCAGATTATATTTCGTAACGAAATTACTTACCCGTTGAGAGACGAATATTTCGTAAGCGACGCAGACCCCGGCCACCGTTATACCCTGCTCCTTGCAAAGCATCGCCGTGGCAACGGACAGCATAGACGAAAATAGATACTTCCAACCTGTAATTAAATAAACGTATTTATTGCGAGGGCCTACGCTATCATCTTGTACGATCCCCCCTGCTGTTTCCGGGCAAAGGTAGAAATGGCGTTTTCGAAAGGAAGAGGTGTAGAAACTTAGGCGTAAAAGGAATACTTATGTACGTGGTGAAGGTAAAAGGGATATAAAATCCATCAAGACGCGAGTTTATGCCCTCCCTTGAGAGAGAAAGAGACGCTACGTAGTTCTCTTCCAAGCGTAAATAGCTTTCGGATTTGAAATGCGTGTTCCTCCTGATATTCTAAATTTCGGATCATTGCCTAATGCATCTGGTAAAGTTGGACCTAAAATTCGCGTACTAGCAGATAGAATCTTCCTAATGGATTTCATTCAAACTAACTGTAATAGGTTCTTTCAACACTAACGGAGAGTTAAAACGCAATGGAGAATTCTTACAAGTAGTAAACGGGGTTGGATCCACGTTATCAGGTAACGGATTCGATCGTATAACGAATCCGAATATAAGATCCGATAACGGATCCAGATCCAAGGTTTCGGATAGTAGATCCGGGATCCGAAGGTTCGGATAATGGATCTGGACAATACCAAAATCCGGATATACGGTACTAAAAGATATGAATGTAAAATTGTCTGGATTTAGATAAAAACTCTGGGTACAAAAGCATTAGCTAAATGCAAGATGGTCCTAAGAAACTAACGAGATAGGGTGGTTACTTCTGAATGACTTTCAATATAGTTACCTACTGTCAAACACCTTTTTTTCCTTTTCTTTATCTCGCTGTAATTGTTTCACTATTAATTGTTCTTTTTACGGTTTTTTTTTATTACGACATTTTTCTTTTTTTTACTCCAAAAAACAAAAAAAGTTTTATTGTTAACGTAAGCAAGTGCGTTATGTGTTCGTGTTAAGCAGATGGATGTTTATAAATAGGATCCGAATTTTTGCGCGAGTGTATCGTTCCGGCGTCAAATGAAAATCAGAAAGTTTTAAGATACTTTTTTTCACGGAACCCTTGCGGAATTTCAACGTAACTCTAAAGATGCGCACAGCGCCATTGCTCTGTGGCTTAGGGGCCGGTATTCCTTTTTTTTTGTAGTGCCGGTTAGTGCAGACTTATTTGTTTTGACGTTTTTGTCCAAATATGATAAGTATAAAATTCCGTACTGGACTTGCCGTACTGGAAAGTTATTTTCATCCATTCAAAAGCATAACGGAAAATATTTAAAAATGCATTTGTGAGCTATACGTTTCACACCTTTGTGAATTAGAAGAGTCAAACAGCGAGCTATATTCACATTTAAAAAATAAATGTGAAAATGATCCAAAAAAAATTCGTCAGTTGCCTGGTTCATTGAATAAACTTCAAAGGAAAGTGCAATTTTCAGCTAATCTGATTTTTATTACAATACACCGGCTAAAAATGAAAATCAACAAAAGAACTTTAAATCGTAAAAATTAAACCATATTGAATTTTTCATGTCGACGTATATGTACAACGTACGTACGTTGGACTATACGCAAACTTGCTTTTCGACATTACACTGTAGCGTTGATGAAAAGAAGACTAATGAAAAAAAAAAACGCCGCAGCGAAAACTATTGCATGCATATTCATCTCTATTCACACGTACAAATTGTAACACGCGAACTATTGAATATCCAAATATAATATTGATTTTTCTGCGAAAATTGTATCTACGTACATCCCTAATTACTAGACAATTAATTTCTTCTTCAATTACCGAGCTTGCGCAAATCCAACCGTAAACATAAAATTTATCCGTACCCAAAACTGGGATACCTATCCCAGCTTCGTTATTATAATTTTTTTTGCTTTTCTAACTTTCTCCGCAGGGCAACAGCGTTAACGATACCTTACCTCACGTATGCGGAAACGGATACCCGAGAACCTAATTTTCGAAGCGCGGCTGGCAAATAATACGTTTTAAATTGAAAAATGTATATTTCAGGTGAATGATAATTACATTAGGAATCGGGGGAGGAGGTAGCGCGAGCTACTGGAAAGCAAGGGACGGCGGCGGCTCCCGACGACCGGCCGGGTGAATTGCTTGCGCGAGATATTAAAAAACTTCCTAAAATTCGTCGGTTCGTAATTGAACTTAACTTTTTGATATCAGGAGAGAGATGTTTTTTACGTTCCAGTTTTTTTTTTCGGGGTAGGTTTAGGCAGTAAAATGCATACAATTACAAATACTCTTCCACTTGCAATTATTATTCTGGTAAACGTTCAGAAAATCAAAAAAAAAAATCAAAAAAGTCTCTCCATGTTAGATTAAACAGATTAATATGGGAGAATTCAACATATTTTTAAAGAAAGACATTTAGCGTAATTCTTGCGCTAAACCTTTTTATTATGCGTCTCGCACCTTACCTAAACTTAATATTCAATACATTACACATGCATTGATCTTCCGGGGCCCCAAATCGGTTTTACAACAGCTATATCCAGCAGACTACGTGGTTTGGAAAAATTGCGGTTCAACCCGATTGGAAAATTCCTTATTTATTGACCGTAGCGAGTAACAACTTTCACCAAAAGCGTGGTGGACGCTAGAAGACGAAACAGAAGAAAAAAGACCGACGAACGAAGCAAACAGAACAAACGGAAAAAACACGACCAGACTTTAGAGAGAGGGAGCTACCATACATAATAGATAAAATGATTTATGGTTGTTTCAAAGGAGATGTGATTTATTGATCAGTAGATATTTTTAGGTCGCGAAGAGCGGGAAAGTCGTTTTCTCCTTTTTGCCTTTTGTTTTGGTTGTAGTGCATTTACCGGGAGGATGATAAATTATAAGTCAGTTTAAATTACGGCGAACAAAGTTTAAGCTTGGAATTAAAACCAGATACACTTTGCCGGTATTTGTTTTAAGAATTCTAAAACAATTCAAGAGTAACAAATGAAATTATAAATTTTTGAATAGCTTGATGTTCTTTAGGATAAAACTCGAGATGTCACCTTTACAAAGTGGAATTCAAAAAAAAAAAACAACCGATATGCTGCAGCTGTACTGTTTAAATTCATTCTTGCTATTGTTCACAGTACTTCTTTAAATTAAGCAGAAATTCTGGGCTGTCGATGTTTGAAATAAGTGGGAATAGTGGTCGTTTGTTAGAACTGTAGTGACGGACAAAGTAGGAGGAGTAACTAAATTTTTACTGCGTCCAGATGTACTCGTGTTTATTCTGAGGAGAAGGGCTTCGTGCTGCGTATCGACTTCTTCGAGATTCTACGAAACATGAATCTAGTTGCTTTGAAAATGTAGTAAACTTCCCTATCATGTCCAATACTACTTCATATATGCTTGTTCTTTAAATGAACAGTTACCGAATATTTCATTTTATTATATTTAAACAGTTACATACATTTTATTTGATATTTTTGAAGTTATTAACTTGAAGTTTTGATGACTTTTGCAAATCAAAAATTGCCTCCTCTTATATTGTTCTTTTTGTAGTTACAACCAAACTTCAGTTCATCTATAAAACAACGTAATTCTTCATAATTTTAATGGGTGAACTTGTTAAATTTCTAAAGCTATGGGGCAACCAAAGTCAGCAAGCGAGTATCCTTAATGGAGAAAAGGATGTGTCAGAGGTAATAGTCTCGAGAGCATTTTAGGGAGCGTTGAAGATTAAGCAGATAGTATAGAGTAGCATGTAAAAGTTGCGATCAAGAAGTCTTAGGACCATCAATGTTTGGCAAAATGGCATGGGTCATTCCAAAATTGAATATAAAAACATTTGAAATTTTTTTGTAATTGCAGCAGCGTTTGTGTAGCTTTCATTTCAGCTATTTTGGACGTCAACTTTTTCACTAATCGCGTCAATTACAAGTGACCAGATTGATTTTAACACCGAAACACTTCTTCAAAGGTGAAACTTCTTGCCTCCTTCTAATTAAATTAATTAAAAACGGAACGTATCTCGACGCAATACAATGATTCTCGCTTCGACTTGATCTTTGAGAGAAAGAAGCGCTTAAATGATCGTTCAAAGAAAACAATCGTTACGTAAAGCGTATACCCCACGGCTACGTGTAAATAATACATGAGTGTGTTAATTTTTCGACAAATGGAATAAAATCGTACCTGAGAGCTTTTACGGAAGTTTCGCTTTGACGGCTAAATTAACGCGTACATGTACAACGTTCCTTGTGTTTTTTCCTATCCTTTTCCATCGTTTCTCTTTATTTTCATTTCTATTCTCTCTTTTTACCGCTCACGATCTCTCTTTCTTCCGCTACATTTTCGGTGGAGATGAAATAAAATCCAAGAGTGAGTTGGAATTTGGTCCGAGTGGGGTTTTCAAAGGAAATACAAAAGGTAACGCGGTAGAAATGTCAAGTATTTACAACAGAGAAAACATTTCCTCTGTCTTTTCATACGGAAGACGAAACTTTTTGTACGTACCCCTCTTCTTTTTTCATTTTCTAGATTATATTTACTTTTCGTGGAAAAAGCAAGAAGATACTGTAGAGACGTACTACAAGATTATTTGCTAAGCACATATAACATCTAACGCTGCGCACGCGTTGTAATACATTTACAGGTTAAGAAAAAATATCGTTTTAACTGTATTTTGTCAGAAGACTAATGACGCCGACGATTCTTATTCATAATATTATATGTATTATCGTATAATAAATCTGCATTGCTGTATATGGCGATTAATGGTGACTTTTGCAATAAATAAATAGGTTCGAGAAATAGATCCTGAGAAAGTAGAACGGATAACTACTGATGTCTCTATCCTATAGCATAGATGGTTTATAAATAGTACAAAAAAGGTGCTTCAAGTGCGTCCTTGCCGGATGCAACTCATATACGTGAAAATGTTTACAGGGAGTTGTACCCATTAAAGAAACCACTGGACGCCGTTCCGACTACTCTATTTACCAGAGAAAAATCTTCTTCAGCTGTATTACTACTTGACATTTTTATTTAATATCGTTTCATGAATTCCTTCATCATTCCTTGTTTTATGTATTGTAGACTTTATAATATGCAAATATTTTTTATCATCTTTCTGTATTATATTTATATCTTCAAGTTTAGTTGTTGGTTGGGACGATCTTCCTTTTAACTTGTCCTGTTTTTGTGGATGAGACGTTTCTACACATTCTCGGTTTCTGGCAGTGTTGCCATCTGTACTTCCTCTACTAATTTATTATTTTGATCAGTTAATGTTTTGATTTGCTTTTTTTATCGTCTATAAATTTCAGAATAAATACGTCAAACACTTTATGGCTTGTTGAAATTAATCCATGCATAAGTTAATCAGTTTTCTTACAAACTTTCCTTTCAAAAAAGGAGATATTTGGAAAACAGCGAGAGATAGGGAGGATTTTGAAAGATATAGACTTGAAAAATACTTGTAGAATACAGATAAAAACGGTTTATGTATGCTTGCGAGGGTACTGCTTGCAACAATGTCTTCGGCAAGACATTGTTGCTTGCCTACTATAAGGCAAGGTGTTATTTGCGAGACACTCTGTAGAGTGGAGCTTACAGTTTTGGTTCACTATCTTTTCTATAAAATCGATCATAACACAAAATCTAAGTTTAAATAAAAGCATATTTTATATTATTTATATACCGAATTAGCTATTGTCTAAAGTAGATAACAGGTTGTTTTCTCTAACGCAAAACGACAACTAGACATGTTTGCTAAGCTTTCAGATTAATCACGTCAATCCATCTTGTTGATTTGTTTCTCGCGTTTCGCCGGTGTCGAATTGCATTGCGCAAAATGTATCCGATACACTAACTACGACTAAGCAGACAAACTGCCTCATTAAATTTTCCAAATCTTTGCCGCATGAACAATTCATGATACGTTAGATTGTTCTCGTCGTCGGCTCCTTGTTTTCGAGCCGACTTCCCAGCATTACCTATTTACTGAAATAAAGTAGACAATTTGCTTTACGGAGCCGTGTGTTGGCACCGTGTTTTATGTGGGCGCTCTGGTTTTTTCGTCGCTAGCAACGCTCCCGGTCATGCATACAAAATAGCTCACTCTCAATCACGTCCTACTGCGATCTAGGAGTCCAGCGGCGTCTCGTTGGATTAACAAAGAAAATCGCCCGCTATTCTTCCAGTATACGGCTTTACCTAATTGAATTATCTAATTTTTCGATGTTATTTTAGGAAGGCGGTTAACTCAGTTTTCTTCTTTTCTTAACCGAAATTTCGCATCAAAAATCTCGGTCGAAAACAAGTCGACAAATCTTGGCGAATTTAAGACAGAGGCGACTATCCATTGTGACGGAAGATGGCGCCGCGTCGCGTATATATTTTTCACCTTATCTGTACTTCGAGTAGCAGGAAGAATGAGAGAATTTAGAACGAATATGACAGGAACAATAAGTTCGTTGTTCGTGCTGTTGTTTTCTTATTTCACGAAACCGCGTTTCGTCTGTCTGCAACTCGGAAATGTCGAAGAAAGGGTTGGAAGGGAGGGAAAAACTTCCTCGGGACATATTTTAAGCAAAATTTGTATTTCCTCGCACGATGGCGTTGTGTTTCTGACAGGGCAGAGCGAGAGGCACAACACACAGGCAGATGTACGTAGAGGGCGTGGGTGGACTGGGAAATGTTGATTCGCAACAGCGACGGATAATACTTACTTCCACCGATGTAGCGGAACGTTACAGCACACACACATACACACATACAAACGCAGGGTTATATTCAAATCATCCAATTTATATGTATCAAATAAGGGGTCGTATCAAGGAAGCAACATTGCAATCACTACTTGGGATGTTTGTAAAGCAATTTCGGATATCGTCGACAGTATTGTAGCAAATCGTAAATTCAATATATCTACATTGGTATGGAACGTGTATCTATCAAGTGAATCTATTAGATGAATCAAACCAATAGTCTGTTTTATACAATCTTTCGTATGCAACGTATATAATGATAGCAAGAACGTTTTAGTGTTGCTTATTGCATTGTCCCATGGTTCTTGCTGTATTTATTATTGCAACAGAATTGTGAAGCAACATACGTTAAATTCAGCTTATATTCCACAAAAACCCATAGATTACATATTGAAAACATTTCAAACAAAGAAAAGATATACGAACTGTAAACATATCTGTTGTACAAGGCAATGTACAAACATTAAATATAGTATTTTCATATCGTTGCCCGTCATCCTCAGAACTTTCGGAATAGCCAGTTAACGCGCAGGGTTAATGTCACAGTAAGATTCTTATTAGGTTGCCTGTTAAGTAGCTAGTTAACAACCAAGAGAACACGGCGGTGTTTAGCAGCTGTTTACGTTAGTTGTGATTGAGGTTGTAGCGTACAGCATTCTATTATATTTTCCTCCGAATTTCATTAGCTTCTGATACTTTCCACTCATAGTTTTTACAAAACAGTTTCTTCTGTTCTTTGCAGGAAGCGTCCAAATCCTCGCGCGGAAGTGTTGCTACAGTTAGTAAAATTTGTAGCGACCTTAAAAAATGGAAAAGATTACATAGTCCTAAGGGAAAACATCAAAGGGGGAACCCAGTGGTTAATACTGGTAATTTTGCCGAGTGCGCTATTGGAAACGCCGTGTATGACATGTGCAGGAATAATAAGTATATTAAAGTATTAATATGTTCTTTAATTAATTTGAGTTTTATATAATTGTAGAGCAACATATTACTCTCGTATCCTTGATGGCTGTATTACGTGAAAAAGAGATATTTGTAGGTGGACAAACATTTCATTATAACAAAGATGATCCAAAAAAAGGATTAATAGAATTACTACATTGTGTTAAAACGAATAAACCTTTTACCGGAAAATGTTCCTTACAAAAAATCCAAAACGTATAAATTTGTTTTCACTGATGAGACCTGGATCTTTCAAGATGATACCATGGCATGATCTTGGCAAGACGACGATGTAAGATGTGTATGTACATGGAAAGTTGGTGGAAAATGGTACTAAACATACATTTTTATTAATATAATTTTCATCGATATTTGTTCTAGATTAATTGCATTACGTGCTGGAAATTCTGATGGTTTTATTGATGGTGCTGGATTGGTATTTCCATCGGCAACCACTACTGGTGATTACAATGGAAAAATGAATACAGCCAATTATTTACAATGGTTTAAACATCAGCTACCCCTCCAATTAGAGGCCACCTTCTGTAATAATCTTAGATAATGTTTCATAACACATAACAACTTTAAACAGATCACTTACTGCATCATATTCTAAAGCAGAGGTTCAGGAGTGGCTTACAAAAAACAATATAACTTACAATATAGATATCCTAAAATGTTATTACCTGATATAGTTAAAACGTAAATATAACATATGTTTATTAGATCGGTTTATAACTATCTATAATTTTGCAGAAATAAAACTGAATCTGTATATGAAGTTGATCAGCTTGCAGAGAACTATTCTCATAAAATTCTGCGTCTTCCACCATATCACTATTAGTATTTTCAATTCGGTAGAGAATATCTGGATTATGGCGAAAAATTATTATACTAACCATGTTGGTAAAATGGGCCGTACAATAGAAAATGATAATAGATCACAGATATGATGCAATGCTACACAATTATTGCTTGTGATATGAAACTTTATCCTCGGCGAACAGTAATTCAATGGAAATTCAATTAGTCATTAATAGACAATAGAAACAAAAGTGAGTGTAAATCAACCCACGATTTGATATCACCTGAGATGTTTACAATTATGTACAGCATTACGAGCGTATATAACCACTTATACCCAAACGATACCACAGCATGAGGGATCGGATAAGCTGTTAAACGTTTTCGAAACGAAAAAACATGCCAAGCACACTCGATTTGAATATGAAATATGTCTTAGGTTCTTCCTCATATCGAACCGCAATCAGATGCATTAAATTTACATGTACATAAACGTAAATAATATAACAATACAACTAAACAAATTATCTAGAGATTCTCGTTCATCCCGCCATATTTTGAGCATGTTATTCTAGACGCATAAATAAAATTTATCGGAACCTCTTAATGGCTTCCTCTATACGCAAATGTATTTATACATCTCCATATACTCGCATTGATATACAAATACGTATAGACGTACCCGCTCGCCTCGAGAGCTTTAATGTGTCTTGCTCAACCTCCCACGAAAATTGGAATTTTCAAAAACGACAGAATTGCATTAACCCCGTCTCGGTCGGCCGGTAGGAGAAAGATTTTTTCACTATAGCCAGGCGGGTGGCGTTTTTATATCATCCCGCGAAACGCATTTTTGCGCCTCTTCCAATAAACGTCGTCCTCGTCGTCGTCGCGCGTAAGGAAAAAACGAGAAGCGACCCATCCGTACGCCATCTTTCAGCGATTCGTCGGAGTCGTTAGGGAGAAGCGTAATCGCTAAATAAAAGTTAGAGGGGTGTCGCTATACGTCGTTAGTGTTGCCTGGAAGGAATAAATTCGTATCTCTTACGAAGTTGGGCGCCGTAGAAGATGGCGTGGGGACAAGTGTAGTAAATTGTTTTTTTTTTCTTCGCCGTCAAAATCTTGTTTGGAAGATGTCTCTTTCGTTTAATAAAAGCATACGCGGGTTTTATGATGGAAAAAATACGGAATTGTTTGTATATTTATTCTTCTACTATATATATATATAAACATAAACAAAACAGCAACTGTCCCTCGCAGACAAAACAGGATGTTTAAAAGTCTAGAGTGATATTTTTGAACATTTAGTAAAAAAAATGCAACGTGTGAAGGAAATTTTGTTATGACGTCATAATTTAATAACAAGTAATCAGATAACAACATTTTAGTTATTTTGAATTATTTTCACGTGGAGCATGCACTGCTGAAGTTTGGTGCGTTGTTCCGCGGTTAGGGTAATTGATAACCTTAAAATATTTAAAGTACAGCAGAGACATCGCCATTAATATCTTTCCTGTATCTCATCTTTCTACCGGCTCTCTGTCATTCTCTTTTGTTCTACGTTCTACGCAATGTCATTTTCACCGGAATAAGCTTCGTTTTTACATCCACGAAGAGGATATCGTCGAATTTTTCTTCCTTTCTCCCCATCCACTCCTAATCCCCTCTTCTTTCCGCCGTTAAGTAGTTAACTAAATCCGACCTGACTAAAATTAACATCCGTCCGTAATTACATAATTCTCCAAATTGCGTCAAATGCGCGACCGTGTCTGTTCTCTTCCTTTTTTTCTTCTCTTTCTCTCTTTGTCTAGGGTGAGAGAACGGGGTGAAAAAAACTCTGGTCTCCGAGCGTTAAACGGCCGACACAAATTGGCCACTTCACGTCACGGCGGGCCTAATATATTAAGGGCCGTAACGTTCGCGAGCACAAAAACTACCGCCACGGTATCATTATTTTATTGTCGGGCGAAAATATTTTGTCAGAAGCAGAGGGCGCTGCCGCGTATTACCGAGAGTAGAGGCAGCGCGAAGTGCTCAACGGAGGTACCTTTTTTTCTGATTCCCTCTGAAGAGGAGGTGGTGGTTCTCTCTTGGATTCGAATTATACTTTTAATAAACTTGACACATCCGCGGATGCGTCTTTTTTATTCTTTTCTTCTTTATTATTTTAACAACGATTCTGTTGGGAAGACGTTAGATATGTTTGGTTAACATAAAGTAAAGACGATTTTAAATGCTTAAGTTTCAACAATCCCGCATACAGGTTGTCAACCAAAACTGAATCAATCTTTAATCAACTATTTCGCGAAAAAAGTGAGGGGAAAATCAAATTTGACTGTATATGATTGTATTTGATGCACACGAGAGGTTTACGCAAAAATCCGCACACCCTGGAACACCGATCCATGATTTTATTATTACTATCATCGGAGCGCATAAAAATGCGTTTGTTATTTTATTATTTAAAATTTGACGATTCCACTTCACGCCGAACGATTCGTCTAGTTTTCCTACAATCACGCGCCGCGATGCGTTGCGCGTAATAATCAGAGTCGGCCGCGGTTGTAAATCAACATTACACGCATCGCTCGTCCGCGCGACGGGAGGTGGCGTAGAAAATCCGCATAAACGTGTAACGTTCAAATTTCAAATCGACCGATGCGTAACTAAATCTGCGTCGCTAAACGTAATCTCGATTCGCACCCGCCTCCCACACTGTTTCCCTAATAGATGGCGCTCCGAAAGGTACACTTACTACAGCGGCGTAACCCGAGTAGTGTCCGATTACGTATGCGTATCGCGTAGGACAGTAAATAGAACTATGCGTTTGAAATTATCGACGTTATTTAAATGTTGGCGTGCGTACGCTGCTTGAATTTGATACTCGAGGGTGGTTTTGGGATCGTTTTGGATCAGGTTCTAGCCCTTTAGTGCGTGCAATGTGATTGGATAAATTGTAACGTCGAGTATCCGTTACGAACACTTTGCTGGAAAAATTAAATTTGTTGCTCAACAAAAAAAAATTATTTGTATTCGCTCAAAAAAATATTTGGACTAAACTTATCTGGACCAAAAATTGTTAGTGAAAGTCGTAAAAAATGAAACTTACGTGAAAGCGTGACTAGTTTTCTTTCTCTTTAGGTCTACCACAGCAGCTATCTATATATGATTCCTTAAAAATTGCATGAAACACGAAACCTTGTGATATACTAAGAATTCATATACATTTCTATAACACCGACGACCTGGCCCGAATAACAACCAACGCAGTACATGACCACGTATGTATCTTCGCCATCGATAATGTGCGGCGAAGATCCGAGACCCGGTTCGCCACCCTCCTGCCACCGCCGGACAGCCAGCTAGGAACTGGGTTAGCGGAGGTGCCAATTTGCACGTCGGATCTGACATGAGGCTATAGGCAGCACCACGGGGAGCTAGCCGGCGATATAATAGGCGTTACGAATAGTCGATAATACTCGAAATTTATGCGGGAAAGCATCGCCCACTTCCTTACCCGCGTCGCAATCCCCCGATCGCCCTACAAACGTCATCGGGACAACTTAATTATAATTAATGATGATTTAAACGGTAGTTTAAAATATTGAGGATAATCGCGAGGGAACTCGTACTATTAGGAAAGGTAAACGGTTAACGTCGTTGTAGTAGCGTCGAAAATAAATTTCCAGCATTAATAATAAATGCCCCTCTTTAAGGAGGTAATAAAATTTGACGTAACGGTGGCACCGCAACGCTATCCCCGTTAGACAGCCTTAAGGGAACGTCGGTTCCTCTTAATGGGGGAAATGATATATAAATGGGTGATTATCGAATATCGCTGCATGTTAAGGGCGCTTATTCACGTTTCCCTTATGTTTATTTTGGCGAGTATTGTGTACACATTAACAACGTGTCAACGTTGGAAGCTTAGACAATTTGGGTTAATTTAGTCAATGTCATTTATCATGTAGTATTTATTTAATTAAAACAACATTAATTGGTTAAAAGAAGAGAGGGGCTAAGATTTGTCATTTTTTTTTTAAATACGAGAATAACATTGAGAAATCAAAACAAGAAAACAAAAAACACAGAATTAAAGTTAGCTCAACATGAGCTTATTGGCGTGATTTGTTACAACTTTATTTATTTAAACGGGGAACGGAAAGATACCCTGTCCGTTAATATCTTTTTGTTAAGCGTTTCGATAGAGTCTTTAATCTCACTAAATTAGTTCGTGCTTAACGGGTAGTACATAAACAACAAAATTTAGTGCAAATATCCTATATCTTCTTTCTTTATCCTTTTCCACTTCACTTCCTTTGGAGAAAAAAAGTCGCCATTAAATCCAGAAAACTAGACTAAAACTCTATAATCGCCTCGTCGGTACAACGTATCGCTCGTTTTCTAGTGATTTTTAAGCATAGTGGGCGCCGCTAATGCATTATAGAAAAACCAATCTGGAGTTTTGCTCCGAACAAAGAATTATACTTGAATTTATTCCGCATTAAAATTCCATTATGCGACGCCGCCAGACTATAGTAGAGGGAGGCATATAACCGAGTGTTTAGGTGAATTAACGACGTCGAGAATATTGCTTGGTCGGGGAAGCTTCCATGTACGCAGAGCCGAAGCTACAGATAATTGTCGTCCGTTTTACAGATTTCCCGTTCTATTTTTCTTTTTTTCTTTGGCTTCCACGATGCAATGGTACCAACTACGTTGTTAAGTACTTTTAGAATGGGGACGACGGGGTGCAACAAAATCCATTATCGTTGAAGTTTTAAGTGAAGCCAGTCATAGTGCTTTTTAGTTGAATATATGGTAATGATGGGATCGATTAAAATCATTTTAAAAGTACTAAAAACTAGATGAAAATCTAAACCCTGACGGGTTAACAAAGGACAATTATACAGCAAAGGAATATCAAATGCGGTTTGCCTAACCCGGCACATTTTAGCTTAAAAATCTGAACGCTACGATAGCGCCACTTAATTAATGCACTATACACTCACTTCAAAGTAATAATTTTTAAACTTTAAACCATTTAACATCTAAACAGATTCGACCGTATATATAAAGCCTTTTAGTTTAGCAGTTCGTTAGTTCAGTTGGGTTGGTAATTTTGTCTTATGTACATATCTATCTTACTTAAGGCAGCGACAAGAGTTAACCAATGTTTTGGAGATGGAGTATTTGGGAAGTAGAGCGTATGTTTATGCATGGCAAATTTAAAGGCGGAGGCGGGAACCCTTAATCTAAAACGACCTGTGCATTAAACGGTAAGCGCTCCCGTCCGTAGCCATTTCGATCGGAAATTAATTCTTGTCTGCGGAGAGAGCTTGCGGTTGTCGTCCGACTGGCTAACTTTTTATTACGGAAGTTTACTGACTGTTAATCGCGAAGTTAATCGAAGTTAACGTGGCGTATACGGGAGCGTCTTGCAAGAGAAATCTATGGTGCGAGAGATACGATCTCACTCAACGAAAACGGGGAAATAAAAACTCAAGACCACAATCTATTGTTTGCTCTAAATTTAGTTAGCGCAGTAGGCGAATTGAGTCAATTCGATAGAATTTAAAATAATTTGGAGTGTTTTAATGTGATATCTAAGGAAATTTAGATTAAACCGCAGTCATACGGCAAATTGTGGCAGAGATAACGGTGTTTTTTTTCTTTTTCTTATCAAATTGCTTTTACAAAGAATCAAAAAAAAAAAGTCACGCCCAATAAAACCACCCGCGTGCATCGAGAAAAAACATTTTCACACTTTTTCCATTTAATTTGTACATTTAAAAATTTACTCGGCTTCTTTCTGAAACATTTGCGCCTTCCAAGTTAAAGTCTTTTACAGCTATGGAAATTCACTCGTCCATTGCACAGTAATTACACTACCGAACGCTCTAGACAAGTCCACAATAATTCCTACGGCAGAATCACTTTCGTTTATGCTCTCTAGTACGTACAGTATATCCACTATTAAACATTCCCGCCTTAATTTGTTATTGAAATTTTTCAAGTTCTTTCATTTAGTTGAGATTATTACCGTAGCTACGTCGCCAATTCAAAATCCGAAAAATTAATATCTTTTACCGGCAGAAAAGCGCCGACTCACCTGTAACCTTCCTACTCCGCGCAGCTTTGCAGTAGAGCATGAACGCCGCTAGAAAGAAGACGGAAGATAACGTTTCAGCGCGTCCGACGACTCCCGTGACCTGAAACAATGTCGGACGATTAAAAAATCGCTTAATTAAAACAGCAAAAAGCGCCTCGTTATTGCTTCTATTATCGCAAATTTTAATATCATTCTCAACTCCTGCAATTCCTCCCGTCCAACGGCTTTTTCCCGGGAACTAGCGATTCTCTAGCTTATTCTTGCAGGTTCCAATCTGACCCGTTCTCCCGTGACTCTCTTTTTATTTCGAGGCAAGCATTTCCAAGGAATAAAAAAAGCTAGCGTAATAACCCGTGACGCTAGCAACTATGTATTGTGCAAATGCGCAAATATAAACGCTTCGAGCGAAATGGTTTAGCTGATGAAACAATTTGCAATAATATTGGACGTTTCTATATTTGATTTGAATTTTTATTTGAATATTTTGTAGCACGGTAATGTTGATTGTTTTGTTTTTTTGTAAAAAAGGATTGAATATCCGATAGTTATTTGAATAAATAAATTATTTGAAAATATGGGTGACAAAATACGTATTTTTATGTATGTATTCACGTTGTAAATCAAAGTTGAAGTATTTTAATATTTTATATGGAGTCATCTGATTAAATTTTATTTATATCCATCACAAATGGTGTTTTCCGCATTAAAAAGGAGTCAAAATGGCTGCTCTAGCGTACCCAGAGAGAGCGATTATAGTTATTTTTACCGTGTTTCGTATTAAAATAAGATCCTCAGCAGTCATTTTTACCATTAACTCATTTTATAGAACTTAAGGTCTTTGAAATTATGGATAACGGAATGATGGGGTAAGGTGCTAGAATTGGCAAGCAGTCGCATCGCTAAATACCTTTGATACATGCAAGATAAACGATGGTCTAGACAACATAAAAATAAATGGAATGGAGAAATGGAATTGTTATCGGCACATCCGTCAAAATCACAGATTTTTCCCACTACTTATTTCTCGTTTAGTCTTACCATTCTTTAAAACAGTTTTGTATCCTTACAAACCTTCGCTCTTCTTAGATGATTGATGTTATCGGTCATCTTAGTGCATAGTACCAATTTCCAAAGTTACAGGTCAAAATACAACTTCAAGTGTAGATAAGAATTTCCGATATAACCTTTCTCATATCTCCCCATACATCCTTTGAGTTCGCAGAGTGCAAAAGCAGACCATCGACGGTCGAGCTAAAGTCATGTAGACATACAAAAAAGAGGCCGCTCACATATCATTTCTTCTGCTAATAACGGTTGTCCGACGTTACGCCATCGTCGGCCGCCAGGCAAACGTTAACCTTAACGTATAAAAATGATAGAGTTTCGGTCCCGGAATAAATGAGCGCAGGATGTCGACAGGAGGTCGGTCGGTCATTCGTAGCGCCGAGATATTTATCAAATTATGTTTTGTAGCGCGGTTAGCCTACCGCTGAAGGTCGGTATAGGGGCGGAACTCGGAAGAATCGCGTTGAAATGTTACTAGGACGTACGTTTGTTTTTCAAGGCGCGCACACACATATACTTTTAAATACATATGTATCCGTGGCGTGTCTGAGAAGAATTATAGTTGGCGTGGAACAAATTGATTCAGGACGTCGGAACATTAATAACGTTTATCTGCCGTCGTATGTGGCGTCCTTTGTGCGTCGAGGATGAAAGGAAGAGAGAATTGGGAATTAAGTATTGCGTTAAAAATAATTTATTGAGCATAAAAATGCCTCGCAAACAATTTCTTTTTTTTTTTTTGGATGGCTACACATAATAAACTTTACGACTTTGTTGTATAAGTATTTATTTTGTAAGAAAATAAGGGTCGATTCAAGTAATTATTGTAAGTAACCAGTATCCGTATTTAACCTGTATATATATTTATTGAAATTAGCATATCCTAAAGACGTACTTTACATACGAAACGCTACCGGATAACCGCCAAAAATTACATCTCAAGTGTATTTATTTTTTCTTCGTTCGTAATTTTACTAGCGGATCCCCGGAGATGAGCGACAAGAAGAACACCTTGCCGAAAACGAAGCCGCAAAAGTTTTCGTGCGAACCCTTCTACCCGTCACCCTCTTTCTCTAACACTCAGTCACTCCCTACTTCTTTCGTCCTCCATTCAACCTATCCATCCCACATACATACGCTAAACACAGGAGAGGTATTCCGGAACCCACGGCTAGAATAAATTTTCCTCCCCCCGAAAAAGATCAATACCCTGAAAATACCCCGGCCTGGCGTCCCGAAACGCAGCGGGCGTTTATCCTGCAAAGAGGCGGCGGGGAATAAAATATGTAAAAATGTGCGTGCGTTGCGCTCTTTTCTTCTTCTTCGTCGTTGTGTTTTGTTATATTTTGTCGTGTTCGAGAGAGAATTCTTTTTTCGGGGATGTTAACGATCTTTGTGCGGATACCGTAGAAGCCCTAGGGGACCTGACAGAGGGCTGGACTTATTGTTATGGATATGATACTGGAACACTTCCTTTTGTAAATATGGACAAAAATTAAAAATGAACGCCTGTAAAGGGGAGCGGGAAGGGTGTTTGAATGAATTTGGGGTTGCTCACGTGGTATGTATGAACAGGAGGCTCTGACCTATTGATTCTTTAACATTTTTAAGATAAGTTAACATCCTTTGAATCGGAGTTAAAATATGTATGAATAAAGATTAACTTGGAGAAGTTATCCAAGATTAATTAATTCACTGAGGTGGACGATATACTTCACCGTATCAGTGATCGAGGAAACACCCATAGAACTTTATCTGAAAAGGGAAAAATGCTATATTAAAAGCAATAGGAAGATGGCGTTCGCGAAACCCCCAACATCGGCTATGATGATGCACCGTATATCTTCCCTTTCGAACGATCATTCGTTGTTTCCGATTAATTAATTAAACCTGTGTGCCGATACTGTAGTGTTGCTTGTCGCACTACCTTATACAACCTTTGTCATATTCGCTACTTTAAGGATTACAAACTTCTCATTACAGCAACAACTTTTATCATCGATTTAATAGAGAAAACGACGAAAGTAATTATAATTGAAGCTTGTCCTGGAGAACTCTGACAGTTACCGTTTATCGTCGCAAGTATAATAGGCCAGAAGTTATGGTCCCGGTCACGTTTCGAAATTTACAGAGTATCTGTTGTTGCGAAGTGTACAGCTTGTGTAAAGCTTTAAGCTTCGGTTATATAGTTATAGGTAAATATCATTTAAAAGCAGCAGCGCGATGACACGATAAACTACTTGGCAATGCGAAGTTGAAACGAACAAAAGTCGATAATTAAAACTTCACTGTACTGTTAGAAAACGAAGAATCGCGGATAAACGTTTTTGCACAAGTTATTGAAAGTAGACACAAACGCTGCCGATTGTAAGAACAATATGGAAGTTAAAGACGACACATAGTTTTACTTACAATTAGCATTGAAAGCTTTTATAGCATCGTAGACTTAATAAGTAAGTTAACCTACAGTTACAGTTAACAAAGTCAACCGATCTGTTTCAACCGATCACGCTTTTGCCGTCGCGAAATTTTTGCAGTTTTCCTACTTCGTTTAATGTACTTAACGTAAGCTGGGGATACAATTCTTACGTATGCCCTATACCGGAGTTAGGTACCTGAGGCACCATCTCTAAAGTCAAATACATCTGATTTAAGGTTAAAGGAAACACGTTACGTTATACATGATGCTTCAACCCAACTTTGCATTCGCTCCAAATGCGATTTACCCCGATATTATGTAAAGTCAAGAGACGAAATATGAGATTCGCGGTTTTACACTTTAGAGCAATACGAATACGTTCAACCGAGACGAACCTATCTACCAATCTTCACTCTACGAAGCAGACAGACAGACGGGCGATGTAGACAAACGGGCGCATCTAATAACGTTCAAAGCTCGTGCAGCACCGAAGCGCATACAGCTTTCAGTTTCACGCTCGCGAAAACCGCCGCAGAATCATTATTTTTATCTTGGGTACGAGCGGTAAGGTGGTGATAGAGATTAAATTGGCTTTACACGATACGTTTCGGAATTTAGCGTTAACGCAATACATTCCTTGTGAACGCGAACAATATTACCAACACGCCACCTGCCGGTCTGGTTGTGAGATTTTATGCGGCTAAAACGGAGGCGAACTGTCGATAAGTTCCATTTGTACAACGTCCTCTATACACAAAATACAGTTGCCGCAAGAAACTCCCACAGCAACGTGTATAACTAAGTAGGGCAGAGCCGTAGTCAGAGGTAATGTCCGCCCGGGAAAAATGAAAGTAATTAAGACGATTCACTAAAATTGTTACTTAAAAGTTATTTATAAATAAAGCTAGATAAAGCAGGGAATCGAAAAAGATTGAAGAAGGACATCCATAAACGAAATAATGTTCAAGGGATTTCAGAACCAAATTTCTGCCCGTTGTACGTTAACACCCTGTATACTTGGACTTACACGGGTGCAATTAAAATGTATATGAAACATTTAGATTGCAACTATCAGATTGTAACAGGTGCAATCTGCAGAAACACAAATGAAAAAAAAAACTCGGTAACATATTTCTCAGCGGTTACTTTTATTTACGGCCCTGACTAGCACCGAACTCGCCCCCGCTGTACGGTCAGTTACCGCGGAAATCGTTGAAATTTTAAAGACGAAAATCTCGTTATGCGTAGTCATAATTTCGGTAAATCCGTGAGGCTGTGGAGTTTCATTTATTCATGCGGTTCGAGAGGCCGAAAACTGCCACAAAACTGCGTCGCTACCGGGAAAGGAGCGTTTCGATTTCGATATTCTTTTTCTTTTTTCGGATATTTCGCCCATTTTTCGGGATGACCTGCTTTCCGCTTTCGCGCGGCGCGTTCCTGTCGCAGAGCGCCGTGCGATAATTCGAAATGGATGGCCAGATTTGCCGGCGCATGAAAAGTATATGAGGATGTCAAGATTAACGTTGGGGAGAGGGATTTTTGGGCGGCGGAAGAGAAGTTTTGGGGAGTATTTTGGGGAGAGTTTTTGGAAGGGAAGCAAATGGCTTTGTTATAATAGAATAGAATAGAAAGAAAGTCTGTTGTTTTGAGTCCATAATTTGATCAGTACTGACGTATTCCTTCAGTTTCATGATATCATTCCGATACTGTAATTGCGGTCATTACGGTACACTTCGTACATACGTACACATTAGAGGCGCATCTTTCATTATTCCAACGGCTTCTTTATATATGTACATGCATTTGAACATTTACGAACACCAGCAGCATCTATGCATACACGAATAAACCTTTAAAATAAAGATCACAATTAAAGTGTGCATTAAATTGTATACGACGAAGTTACAAGTTGAAAAGCGTATCATCATAATTCAGCTACGTACAAATTCGGATGGCTCATATCGTACATAATGTATTTTGATATATAAAGATGCATTCGTACAAACAAGAGTTAACTTACTGCTTCTGTGTGAATGGGATGAACGGCAAACAGCATCGCTGCGACGAAACTTGATAATTCTGGGAGGAACATGGAACACATCCTGCAATTTGAAAAAAAAAACACGTTACGTTAAAGTTTCAACAACGTATACAAGTACAAGTTCTTGGAGAGAATTCTTAGCTCTGGATATGCACTACAATATTAATTAAATAATATAATACTACGAAAGGAAGATGGTGGAAGACACGGTTACTCGTACGACTTTTAACGAGCTGTAAGGGATGTGGAATAACGAGCAAGTTGATTTAGATATACATAGACGAGAAAATAAAATTGATATTTTTGTATGTATTCACGACGAAGCTTTAAGGTAAAGTTCGTAATTTATATATAATTAATACATTGATGGATTTGTTGCACTTATCCCGCGTAGTTAACGTGTTCTTCCATTTGCCACATTAGAGCTTTATATAATATATAATCTAATCGATTTTTTTTAAATTTCTGCCAAATTTGTCGTGCTCTTTGTTTCCCTTTTCCTTTTTCTTTATTACATCTCAGATTGCTTGCTTTCTTCATGTTATAAGCCATAAATTAAAAAAAAAAAACTTTACGGAAAAATGGAAAATATAGTAGGTTAATGTTATTTTAATGTTATTTTACAATTTAAACTTGCACCAACCCTCATTGGTATTGTATACCTGCATCTCACAACAGAAGATAATCGAAATTCCTAATTCAATCGTTAGTTAAAATTTAAGTTTATAATAAGCGAACGTGGAAAATTTTGCAGATACATACAAATGAGCTATCACGAACATGGAACATGAAGCGAAAGGGAAAAGCCGAAAAAGCAAAGAATATCTAAAATTAAATTTCGGGAATACTGGAAAATCCAATTTGCTTTCGAAAATATTAACTTTTCCAATCAACGCAAAATAATTAAGGCGGCCGAAACGCGGCGGCGCCCGCACTCTTCCTCTCCTTCCCGCCACTCTTGTACCCAAACACCGTACAGAACGACAGCAAACAACACGAAATAATATGATCGCGGAATAAATGAGAGGTTTATATATTTATTTAGGACGTTGTGCTTCAGGTTAGGATGTATGCATGCAGTAGCCGTCGTGGTCGTCGTATGCAGTACCTATAGTCGACGTGTGTCGCTAGTAATAGGTACTTGGCAAAGATTTTCAGGATAAATGGATTTGTAGATTGCGAGTTTTTCCGGAATTAGACTCGTGGAAGGACAATTGAACCAATCTGAACACCTTCTTCTGCTTCTTCTGTTTTAATTAACTTGCTTGACTGAATAAACAAAATTATTTTTTCTCTCACTAATTATAATAATAAACAGCAGACTTCATTTGCTCTCAATTCACTACTTTAATTATTCCACTAAAACAATTGTGCTTCTACTAGTATTCGTTTCTTAAGTAAAGCTTTCTTAATTTCTGCATCTACTGATCGACAGGTTTAACTGTTACATTTACAAAATATTTAATTTACGACAAACAGAAGATGTGGCAAAGATAAAGTTTATCTTTAAATGATGACTGCAATCCATACGTGTCGAGAAGAAAGAAACTGCCGGATGTTCCGTTAAAAGATACGCTTGTACCTCCTCTCAACGCACACAATACCATCCAAGTCAATAGATTCCATTAAGGGGGATTTTCAACGTTCAATTATCTCGGCTATTACATTACGTCAATTGCAGTGCTTCCCGATTAACGTTAAAAGTAAATAGAACAGTTGTGTATCCACAGATATACATATATACATATATATATATATATATATATACATGGCCCTATGTATATACATAGGTATATCATTCAACATTTTCTCTCGAAAATCGTTGCTTAATTATCGACTTACCTTCGAGGCCTTAATGGCTTTATTCCGACCGAATATATAGGCTTATCGATACGGTTCGTTCAGGGGATTTAATCTATACACGACGTTCAGTAACCGTTTATATTCCAATTTGTGTAAGCTTAAAAGCGGGATCCTTGAATTAATAAGTAATCGTCTAAACGCGTTATCGGAAACCGATTTAATTTATTCAGTGTGAAACGGTGAAAAATCCCGGAACAGAAAAATATTGTCCACCCTCCATTTAGAATGGCGAGGTTTTATCTTTATTTTTAGAATTTGTTTTGTATTGTCTGGAATTGGTACACTTTGATCCTTTTCGCTTTTGACCGACCAATTTATTAGATTACATTCGGCCAATTGAACCTGTCGCTATGTCTGTCCTGTGTTTTGTCTGGCGCGTATGCTGACGCGACTGCTAAGAGATTGAAGACCTCAATTTAAAGCATTGTTTAACGATAACACGTGAACTGAGTAAATCTAATACTTTTACAAATTATTTTTTTATACAAACTAAGACACTGCTGGTACAAATGCTATCGTTAGCGCCTCTTCTTAACAAAGATTGTAATGCACTACGCAGTCGCAGACAATCTTACAAGTACGAACCGGGCTTTAATAATCTACATATACATCAACTTCAAATACAATAATTGATAGCCGGGCCTTAATTATCCCACTATCAATCTTACTTTAGCGCAAAATAAACACCGATTCCCCTTCCATCTTCAGGAAAAAGAGTTATCGTCGCTCTGCTGGTTTATCGGGGACGGCAATTAAAATATGTATCTCTATTTCGCTCGACGCGAGGATAATCTCTCTCACAGCCAACCTCGCGTTGCACCTAGTACTACCACCGAGGAAGACCGTCCTCGTAATGAATTGATAAAGCGTAATTAAACACCGACTGAACAAACAAATCCTTAATTGATATCGTTTAATTGACGATTCGTTTAAAAAATCTTCATTTGGTCGCGACGGAAGCGAAAAAAAGCGACGCTGTAATTAATAAAAACGGCGTGAACCCGTGTTTTGCTTAATTATTTTATTCCAGGTGCGGCGATTGAGATAGACGAATAAAAATTGGCCCTCCAGTAGGATTTGCTTCGAATTAACATGATTCATTAAAAGTAGTCAACTGGCGGAAACTTTAGGAATCGGTCTTATAACTTTCTTCAATAATAGCAGCAATCTCTACGAGAAATCAAACGATTCTTCAGAAACTTGGTCACTTTTATACGTTTTCAAGTTTGCTCACACCGGCGTCATCCCCTTAATATACTCCATCTCTTAAATCTTGCCGAAACTCCATTGTCCGTAGTAATAGTTTAATTACCGGAGATTCGCATCTTGGTCGACCGAACACAAACATAACTTTTATCTTAATAGTTGGTGGGGATTTGCCGGCGATGGGGATTCAGCCATCGCCGCTCGCAATTACATTAATACGTCCCCGCTTATTTTCGAAAATCTGCCAAATGTTCGTTAGCGACGGATTTTCGGTCGAAGTTGTTCCGGAAAGTTTCGCCCGCGAGGCGATAGAGGGAACCCTGGCGCCAAAGGATGGTTGGCGGTTCTCTTGCTCCGTTTCAGAGCGGATCCTATTAAATCGGGGGATAGAGAGTTTAAGCGTAAGCTGAGTTTGTGTGTGCATTAAATGTTCCCTCAAACCCGTCGATTCTTGCCAGACAGTAGGAAGGAAGCTTATCAAATTTCTATTGGATAAATCAATCTCATTTCTCAACATTTTCCCGTTAGACGTGCCACGTTTCTGTGGAGGAAGGAAAAGTATCTTTCTTGGGGCAAATATTCTCGTATTTACCGATGTTTTATTTACGAATTGCACAATTTTACTTCTATTTGCACGGCGATTTCAGAGATGTTTGTACAAACTTTCGACGTTATATGCAAATCCTGAAAAATTGCATTTATTTTTCTACGCGGCTTATGGGTGTGCTTACAATGAGTTATAAATTACCGCACCATTAAATTATAATTGTATCACCTTCAACAATGTTTTCAGAAATTTTGGATTTGAATTCTTGAGAATTACTATAATAGATCTTCTGGTAATTTTTTTAATGGAAGTTATTAGAAAATGCTAATGCGGTGTATCTGTTATGTAGGCCTCTCCGGTCGCCAATAATACTGCGCTCTTAGTTTTCGGGTTCGGACTGCGTCGTTGTCGTAGCTTCATTCTTATGGGGACTATTTCCCGTTTCGAAGGAGGAAGGGATTAATGGTAGCTTATATATCTTTCCTAGAATAATTATTGCGGATCAGAGCTTCGGCGATGCGGTTCGGTTCATGAGGACGCGAACTGGGTTCAGATATGGAAATGGCCCATTGGACAAGAGAATTGTTAATGAGCTGGATGATTGTGTGAGAGGCTATTGAGATATCTGTCAGTGAATGGAACGTCGCAGCGCACCGTCAGGATGTTGGTGTAGAACAACTAGCAACGAGCAACCTTCTATGGTGAAGCGTATGGAATCGTGGTGGGAATTCAGAAGAGATAGGAGATTCTTTAAAGATTGGTAAACATTTTGTTTCTCGTAGCTTAAGCTACTATCTCTTTCCTTTCGAAAAGTTCTGCGAAAATCCCTACTGCCTCACACGTTAAGCAGAAAAAAAAGAAAACGCCTGTGAAGTATCACTTTTAAATACGACACACGAGATATAAATCCGAGTTTTACACGTACGTAGGGGGTTGTGGAATAGGAAGAAGTACGTTAACGGAAGTGCATAAATTATGCGCGTTGTAGCGCTGTATGCCGTGAATGTAATTTCATATTTTACTGTGATTTATTGTGCCTTCTAGTT
The DNA here is from genome assembly GCA_020654165.1 of Oryctes rhinoceros. NCBI lineage: Eukaryota > Metazoa > Arthropoda > Insecta > Coleoptera > Scarabaeidae > Oryctes > Oryctes rhinoceros. The sequence continues at coordinate 591,581 of JAIOKQ010000231.1, forward strand.
TTAGCGTTTACTAGAGGAGCTAGTGTTGCCGCCGCTAACAAATCAAATTGTGCAGCGCCGGAGGTCGACTGCGAAAAAAGGCGCAGCGCTACAGTAACGCAGTCGTACTGCACGAGATTATCGCGTAATTTGTCCCTGCTTGAAATAATTTTAAACTACAAGCAATATGAGAGTAATTACAAGAAGAAATATGCGATTCAAATGGGAATATTAATGGTCTGGGGATTCCATGTCACTGTTTTTATATAATGAGATTTTGATTGTTTTACAGCTACATTCGAGAAAATTGGGTAACCAAAACAGACTCGGTTTGTCACATAGAATATAGGAAGAAGAAGGAAAATGAAGCATGGGATTAAGATATAATAATAAACAACTGTGATAATTAGAGATGATCAAGGTGTGAAATTATTAGTTTTTTACAGCGACTAGACAGACTCGTGTCTGTCAAAGGGTTTGTGTTGCTTACGGGTGTCCCCGAGAGTCGACAAAATACGAGTAAACAGTCAAAAAGTAATGATTTCACTTGCTTTTGTCATCTCTAGCGATAATATTTTATGTAAATTAATTGTAAGCAATTGCATATCATAAGCTACTGAAAGAAAGAAACTTTGAGATATCACTAGTAAAGATGATAAACGGCAAGGTCCAGGAAGGGAACTCTGGGGTGCATCCGATGTAAATAACTTCTTATAGCTGAGATCTAAATCTGCAGCAAATCGTCCAAGTGTCCCAGATATGTAAGTATATTATAATCATCCAAGTTGTAAGTTGTTCAGGCATCTAACAAACACCCGAAGAAATGCAGAATATAAAAAAGTTAAAATAAGAACGATCTTATCTAATTGATGTATCGCGTATGCCGATATAGTTCACTCTTTTTGGACGAATATAAATCTTCAACAAACCGCACGATCAATAACCGCAACAGCGAGATGTGGCGAGGAAAATCCCAAAATGTGCATTTATTATATGAAGACGCCTCTGCCCGCTATCTGCTACCCGCTTTTTGGGGTTGTTTTGCGTTCGTCTCAGTCGATATTCAGAGTAATTTTTCTCGAAGCGATAAGATCTGTAAGCAGTTTACGTAAGAAATAGCGGCGAGTTACGAAGAAACAAAGGAAAGGCGAGTTATAGATAACAAAGAAAAATATCCTTACTATATACTTTCGTTGAGATAAATAGTCCTGCAATCTAATTAAATGCCGTTATACTTTTACGGACGCAATCGCTTAGCTTGGTGAAATGAGCTCGCAGTAACGAAGCACGTTAGTAGGGACCAATTCTAAAAATAAAGTTTCCAGTGAAACATGTGTATATAGAGTTGTCACGTTTGTCCATTAAAAATTCAATTTACTCTAACGATAATCAACAGGTCGAGAGGGCGCCTAACATATTAATGAATACATCACGGAAACGGGACCATTATAAATAAACCTAACAGGTGGAAGTTGATACAATATTTACGGTTTAATTTCCGCGACGAGTAAACACCTCGTGTGTTGGGACGTCTAATTACTACCTTCCGAGCGCTGTATATTGATGTTCCCCTAAATTTGCCGATTCTTACGTTTTGTCGGCATTTTTGTATTGGCCCATAAAAGAAAATCTTTACAAAGATATTTCAAACGATTGGAAAAGGTTTTTATCTAAAAGTTAGGCAAGTGCGTGACTCAGAGAAAAGTATTGATCTTTTTCCCATATGACATTTTATGCGGGCTGAATAGGTGGTTGCTTGTATTAACTGCCCTGAAAGTAGAGCAGAGGGTAGTAAGTTCCCTTTATTTCGCAGAGAAAGAGGTTCCGCCATGCCCAGATGAGCCACGACGAAGCGCATTATGTTGCACCATAGTGTTAACATGCACCACAGCGCAAATAGCGATTATTTTAAATAAAATTTTTAAATAAAAGCGGTTTCAATCATTAAGATGTCAGCATTCAAATATTGGCATTATTTTGATCATGAACGTGCAAAACGTATACATACCTAGCTTACAAAATTCGTGACAAACAATAGTGAAGAAGTACGTGTTTGATCATCACTATTCACCAACAGCAATGCCAAATACAATTGGAAATTTTCATCATTCTGTTTTCCATGCAAGGATATCGAAAGAACGTGAATATTTGAAATATTTACATACATATTGCCGTTACGAGAATCGATACAAATATATCATAAAGGAGACCGCTAGATTTTCAACGTCGCGGAACCGGAGCGCGTCCAATTTACGCTGGAAAGAAGACGCTCATTTCCGGGAACCTCGAGCAAAGGCCGCTAAATATAATTTAAATTCTTCGCTCGCGATTTGCAATTTGCACAATATGAAGTGACGAGTGAGATAGGGGGTTGTAGGGAGGGAGCCCGAATAATATTTTTACCGGTACGCAAACAATATATACATAATTGAAACGTGAGCGGATATAATTTTGTGTTCTCGTTCCTTGTGCCATGGTGAATTTCTTCCTTTTCCTTTCTTTGCTTCGGCTGGAATTTAGGAACTGGGATTTTTTCGTCTTCGCTTCTATTTACACACTGCAGAGGGCGTGATTAAATTTACATTTTACTCTCGTTTCTTTCGTGTTTCTTTTTTTTTTCTTTTTGCTGCTACTCAACGCGAAATGACAGGGAAGTGGTTAAGGTCTTATCTGAGACGGAAATGCTACAAAGCAAAACATGATACATTCAATTGATTCGATACAATGCCATCAAATTCGTATGGATCTGCATATGATAATTAAATCCAACGTTTGATATTTATTAACAGGTACATGTCTTACAAATGTTAAAATATGTTTACAATGGATTACCGGTCATTTATCGCAGAAAGCTATGTATTTTCCTGATGGGCAAAAGCAACAGAACTAGGAATGGTCATCTAGGGAACTATATATCGCAATGTTACAATTCGCGTGTCAAAAGTTATCTGCCATCGGCGTACGCACTTCTAGAGACTTCTGTCTATCTACATCTCCTATAGTGGTAAGAGTGAGAACAGACAAAAACTTCTTTCGTTATCCTTTTCTACATAATTATGGATCGCACATACAGAGCCTATATACATTGTAGTACATGTTGTTTGAAACAATTTTTCCTTTGTTATTTTGTTCAAATATCAACTGAAATATTGAGCCTTCTCGCACTAATACGCAAAAGGTAGTACGATATAGGAGAGTATTCATTGCTCCTCCTAAAACAGTCTGCGTAAAGGGAGGAGATCCTACCATCTATAACCGTTTATGAAATTTAATCTTTTTCTTTCTTCTGCAATCTACTTCTTCCTTTTTCATAAATTTTGTCCCGCGTTGCATTTTCCCATAAACCTCCGTAAAGCCTTATTAAACAGGTTGGCGGAATTATCCAATATACCCCTCCACAGTTTCTTCCGTTCCGCGCGCTGCGTAAAATTTAATAACTATTTAACATCGCGCCAAATTACCGTTCAAATATTAACTGTTTAGGACGTAATAAACGTCAGCAGCTTAAACTTATTTTAACTCCGTAAGAAATTAGGGTGGATGTATTTCTTAAAATAACCGACGGACTTTAAGACTACGCAGCGGCGGTAGTAATAACAGCAACACTCCGGGAGCAAGTGTAGCGTTGAAAATGGGGGTGGATGCAGGGGTGGACGCTTCCTAAGCGTAATTTTCTTATATAGTACATTTTATCTGCCGCTGTGCTCGTAATTTTGCGCTATGTTGGCTTTAGAAGGTGTAAGAGGAGACAAAAGGGATCTGTTTTCCTGCCAGAATAATAATACGCCACGCGCAAAGGACAAGGTGGGCTAAATGTAATGTAGAAGAGGGAGACGAAGAGATGACATTCTCAAAACTTCGAAAGCACAGAAGGAGAAGCAAATAAAGCAAGGAAAGGGGCAAAAAACAAATTAACGAAGTTTATTTCATCGTTTTATTATGTACTCTCAGCGTTTTTTTTTTGCTTTTCTTCTCCATTTCTCCCTCCAGTTTGCCTGCCGTTTTTTAACGGCATAAAGAAAAGAAGGTCCTCCGTATGCTATGCAAATTTAATATTTTTCTTCGTTATTAAAACAGTGCATTAAACATAATTAAGTTTTTTATTGTACGTCGGAGGCGACCGTGCTGTTTATTTATAACGAAGAAAGGAGGGGGGATCATGCAAATTTAATCGAATATATAGGAATTTTGAGGATTAAAGACGTAGGTACGAAAAATTGGCTGTATTTTCTTTAGGTGGTTATTTTTAGAGAGCTGCGGAAAATTTAATTTTCATAAAAAATGAAGCTATAAGGCGTAATGGTGGTGTTGAAAAAATGATTGAAACTTTGAAATGGTTGTCGAAAAAAGTACAGAAAGACTGAAATATGATAATGTTGAACTGTTCATATTTTGAAAATGGTCGGTTATAATATAAATGTACAGGGTTTTTCATTTTTTTTTTTTTAGAAATATTTTGTTCATTTACCTATTTTGTGAAGACATATTGAGTATAAAATATAATTGAACGTAAAGGCTGAAATCCTGCTCAAATTTTTACGTTTTCGAACGAGTTGACGCGCCAATTTCCGGATATCTTTGCGTTAGATTCTCGTAAAAAGGATGCCGGAGTACGAGAATGAACCTATAATGGCTTTAAAGCCGTTTGGAGTGCGGAATTCTTTCGCGGAGGAACGTCTCGAAGGAGCTCACAAACTCCGAGCATTCGACGTATGAATGGCAGGACGCCTTCAGCTAAAGGAAGCCGATGCACCGGCGTTTCTAAGTGCGAGAATCGGATTCCTGTACTCTGTAGTTTAGTGACGGGTATCTCTTCGGTGTTCCGTGAAATTGACGTAAAGAAGTACGTGGGACGGGCGGAGTGATATAATTTTATGCATTACGTGCTATCGACAGGGATGATTGAAATTACTGATGCGGGTGCGGTAACAGTGACTGATAAGGTAATCACGTTTTGTATTTTTGAATAAATTTATTGCTTTTACAAAATAACATGAGATAAAACGATGATGATTTATGGGAGTGGACTCGTCGGAACTAAATATTGGAGCTGTATTAATGGTAAACAAAGACAAATAATGTCTAAGCCTATATTTTATAGAGATCGCGTAATTTATTAACATTAATCACTAAAACATGTTATAACTTTTCCGATATGAAATGCGTTCGCCTACTAGCTAGAATATCTTTAAATATAAAAGAGCTTCTTTCTACATCACAACTTGTGAAAGGAGCGCAGTGAAAGTAGTATCTGTATGCGTAGTGTTTGCTGCACAAATCCGCGGTGAAATATCGATTTTTAGAAGATAGAACCAATGTTCATGTAGCCCATGTAGTTAGTTAGTTAGAGGAAATATGCTGTGTAACATAAATGCACAGCATGTTTCATCATGTATCTCGCGCAATAACAAATGACAGTTGTGAGATCTCCCGGATTCGAATAAATTAAACCTTAATTGACCCAAATCGCTTCGGTTAATCTAAAACTTTACTCCGTCTTCGAGCATAATAACAGAATAAAGACGAAACTGTATGTTAAGTACGATGGCGTCGCCTAATAATTGTAAAAGCCGCTAGCAATGTGTAAATCCATTAATCTCGGCGCGGTGGGGCTCGGATTAAAGCAGGCCAGGCCACCACCAACTCTTCTTCCGTTCATAGGAGCGGAATTACGAGATAATTCTGCATTTGGCGGTGTGCAATAAATTAGCATAATCTGAATGTAATATCTGCGCCGTCCGTAATTGGGTTTTTGTCGCGACTAAATTGTCTCGTTATCTTTTCGGCCGCAACTTCTTGCCCTAAGAAGGAACCTGCCATTGTATCCCGCAGGATTCTTAGGATATGGCTTTATTATGCGGCGATTGAAGCCGAATTGTGAATAAATGAAGGAAGAAGGGACATAACACATAATAATGTGCTGTACAATACATTCGATGGAAGCTCTACAAAGATTTCAATCAATATCCACTGGTTATCTGAAAAGAATCCTTTAGAAGAATAAAGGAAAGAGACATAGGTATTACGTATTGTTTGACAAATATTTCTAGTAAAAGCAATTCCCTCCGTCTATATACCTGGGCTGCAGGTCGTTAGTTGACGTTATTACGTCGCTGAAATAACATTTCCTCGCTAGCATTTCAATTCGAGCACACTTTGCTAACCCTTTGACGTTAAAGTATATGAGCAAACATTTAAAAGAAATAACAATTCCATTAATGACGATATACTGCAGGCGTATAAACGAGCGATTGTCATTATTTTTCTATGGATTCCATGGATTTCTAACGGCGCAATACGACATTATAATGTATTGAGCTTAGTATCGTGTTTGCTTAATCTATACCATCTTCCTATTAATTTTTTTCTATCAATTTTAATAAATAAATAATTTCTTTTTAGTGTTGCCAGGTAACACAGTAGCTATTAAAACAAAGTTTCTTAACGGTATCACCTTTTTTTGATCATAACATAAACATTACTACGACTTTTAGAAGAAACTCAAATCAGAGGTTTGAGAAATTTTGCAAATAATATATATCTTGTTAAAATGTACATTCCTTTGTTTGGTTGTTTTCGATTAACTAAGTTATTATCTGTACTTATTTTATGCAAGATCCAAGATGCAAGTGAATTTCAAGCTTAGTTTGATTGATTTTGATGACCTACAGCCATTGGTTCTATTTCGACGAAAGACGATATTTCGAAAACCTTATGTGTATTTATCGTCGCTTCAAAGATTAGGCAATCAGGACACGATAAATTCTACACATGTATTTCTGGGAGCATAAAAAATAAATCGGAAATGTATCATATCCAGATTCTTCTAATTATCGACATTTTAATTCATGAAAACCTTACCTGAAGTACATAAGGCAGACCACCGAATGCAACAGCATATTTACTAAATGGTATCCCATTGGTTCCAGCTGCCATAGTAAATAGTTCCAGCGGAAGGTGAGGACACAAAGCGGCCGATAAGACTTATGGCTCTGCTCCTGTAATAACAGAAACGGAAACGTTCGTTAGCTAATATCCACACTGTGCAAAACAAAAACAACTGTAACGTACTGCTCCCAATGTAGATACAGTAACAACAACAACAACAGCAACAACAACATCGGTGGTTACACTGCTGCCGCTTGTAATGACAATGATAACTAGGCTTCAACAACGCGCGGCAAAGTCCCGGATAGCGGAATCCAATAATAGAACCGATCCAGTTCCAGGATCGCAAAGGGTGTAGGGACGGAGGTCCATTCATTATGTGCCCCCACGCGTTTTCCTTGTTTATTTTGACGAATCGGTTAACTAATGTGCGCTATTTCCTGTCCTCATACGCCGAACGTAATACCGTCCTGCTTCATTATCGAAAGGCGAAAAATATTCGAAAAGCATGTACAAATGAAATGCGAAATACGTCGTGGAATAATACCTCTGATAAAATGCCAGAATATGTATGTAATTCTGATATAGCGACGCAATGTTACCATACAGATTTTTTTTCGTGAAAAAACAAAACGTGTAATGTACCTGTAAAGGCGCCATCATTATGGGGAAAAGTTATTTATTGCCTGTCGAAAATCACGACATCCGTTGTTGTAGTTTGGAAGAGAACGGTAAAAAATGGGTATCATGGTTATGTGGATTTAAATTAGCTTGCGTACGATTTATGTATACAATATTTGCTTTTGTTTATTTTGTTTTTCGAAAACAAACAGCGGATTTTCCTTTGTTTAAAACAAAAGCAAATCGTTAACGTGTATAATTAGCTTTTGTTAACTAAAAAATGTGAAATACAACGTGTTACGAGTTTTACGAACATTTGAGGAAATTTTTACATCGTAATTTCCTAGGTTTATTTTTGCGTCGAAATTTTATTGTTTCACATTACCTGACTGATCCGGATAACTTTGCTTCTTGTTGCCTTCATTTGACTACATCATCTAATAAAATTCTCGTTAAAATCGTCAACACACCGGTATTTTTAGTAATTTAGTAAAAATGTAATCCTTAAAACGTGCATTTAATTCTACTAATAAGGATAAACTTTGCGTATTCCGAGGTATTCACTCTGGGACTTGTCATTTCAATTTCCGCCGATCTAAAGCTATTCTCCGATCTTTAGCAGATTTATGGGTCAACAGTTTTTAGTTTGGCATATGACTTTTCATAAAAAAAATGAAAGGAAAGAAAAATAATAAAAAGAAAAACAAAACCGTTCAACTGTTCTACGAACTAATCATAAATGAAGGAGAAAAGAAAGGAAGAACTGGGAAAAAAGTCCTAGCCATTCTTTGTACGAACGACCCAATCAAGGCAAGCCACCAACAGAGCACGCCACCTACCCCCTACACTTCGCGTTTTCTTCTCAAAACGTTCGTTTTCCGTCAATCTATCCCCCTTCCACCTTTACTTTCCACCTCCCGACTCCAGGACGCGCAAGCCTCGATCCATTTTCTTTATGTTTTGCATCCGCGGAAGAACAAATGTCCTCGTCGTCGTCGGCGAATAACCCCGGCAAGTACCATTTACAAAGACGACGTCAGAAGCAATAAAATCAAAGTTTTCAAGAGAGGAAAACTTTTCTCGAACTCATTTGAAAAGCGGAAATGGGCTTCTCATATTCACGTATATACTCACCACTATATATATATATATATATGTATACACACACATATATATGTATAAAGAGAGAGAGAGAGAGAGAAGGAGCGCTAAGACAAAAGCGGAAAGAGTATTGGTTTCTACAACACACGTACTTACCTAGAGCATGGCTTTCAGGGCCGAAAAGGAAAAAGCGAGAGGGGAAGTGCACATAAAACGTTCGTTGCTGGTTCGTTGTTTGTACTTTTTTTCTGAAAAGGTTTGCGAGTAGCGGAAAGCGGTGCTTCATTTGCGGTAATACTCTATTCAAATATAGCGTGATAGGGAATCTTCTACAAACAACCGTATACCATATAAATGCTTGGATTTTGTTCCGTCTATTTTAAGTATTGTGTTTTAATATTACAAATGCATTTGTAATGAATGCTAAATCAATTTACAATATAATTTATTGCAAAAATGAAGGAAATGCGTTGGCTTTTTAATATAATTTGTAATATTCAGTTTCTATTACGAGCAAACTAAATGCTCTAAATATGAGTAAAGAGCGCATATTCGAAGATTTCAAGAACAGGTAGACCCTTCTAGGTGAATTTACACCAAGCGGATACGAGGATCTCGCTTAGCGAATTAAAAGAACCTTTTTCTAATTGATACAGAATTTCGCAGTGTACATCCCACGCAGCCCTTTGGTGAAGGTAGCGATAGGGGCTACAAGCGAACAAAGATATATTGCTTTCAATTCGTTGCTGCATTTAATATAAACGCCACATAGATTTCGCGTGATATATATACGCTTATAAAATAACCTGAATGCATCTAGCGAATTGTTACCGAATATTTCGTCATCGAATTGCTTGCATCGCACAATAATGGAGTGGTGTTAATTATAGGTTTCAATAAATCTTTCGCGGGAACAGGCAGTTATTTCGTCATGCGGCAACCTACTTTTGATTGGGTACAATTATTATTTGATTCCATTAGCGATTATCGGTGCATTTCGACTCACATGAATGTGCATGTATGTATGGGCCTCGCCGGTGCGTAATGTTAAATATTCAACGGAATTTAATAGTGATGCTATCGCTACCACTAACATGACAGTGTTATTTATTATTAAAGGTGTTATACGTAAAAAAATGTCGTATAAACTAGGATTGTAGTAAAATGTATCGCTTTTTTGATACGGCGAAGGAAAAATATTATAAAGAATGTATTCGGCTTTGGAACAGGACATCAATTTTTAAATTAATATTTGTTTATCTCCATATAACGGAGTTGGTTTAATTTATTTAATTTCTTGAATGTATTTACTTCAAATCTATACCTTTTTGTTCGCCCCTGTACGTTCAAGCGCATTTTTTTTTAATACTTTGTATTATCGATCAGTATACGAAAGAATATACATTGGAAAAGTCGGAAAAATTAAATTTTTAAAACATTTTTTGGCAGTGCTTTTAAACTTTCATAACTGTAAAATATATATTTGCCGTCCTCAAAAATATATTATTACATAAGAATATATGTACGTTGGTGATATATGTAGAATATATCGCCAGCAATCTGGTAATAAATCGGAAATAAGTAGTGGCAAGAATAATTTAATAGACGACAAGACATGTCATGGGCAGACTTCAGGTCAGCTTACTACTATGTTTGGTACCTTAACAACACTTCTACGCCTTAGAATGACCTCTCTTTTAACTATGCATGAAGTTACCTAATGGAATTGCATTCACCTTAAAAAATAATTAATTCGCTTTGTTCTCAACAAACAGCCAATAGCATTAATGGTAAACAAGATTCAGCGGTAATTCTATTCTGAATATCAAAGCAGCATTCAACATCAAACGCACTATGCGATTGTGAGCGAAACATCGTCAGATGCGGCTACAGCCCTGAAAGCAATCTGTAATCTATTAACTTATGGTAACAGAACATCAATGGTAACTGGAGAAGTTCAAATAATTACATTTTGGATACCTTAGCTATTCACCAAGCATCAAAATTCGATTGGGTTGAATGCAACTCAAAACGTGTTTGTAGCAAAGAATAGCCTGGTAGTTTTTTATTTTATTTTATTTTATTTTAATTAAACGAAAACTAAATACTCTAGTGACGAGATTGCATCAACTAGAAACGCAAAAATACGATGGCCAAAGGGTGACCTGGTTCATGGCGTCCTCTACGCACTCTACGTTATTGCTCCAACTTACACGTCCTTTCAGTACGTTTAAAATCGGAAGGCATAAGTAGCCACTCCAAAGAGATGTATTATGTATAACATCCAGCGAAACAGATACACTTTTCTCAGGTAAAGCTCTACCTACAAATATCGTCGGCTGTCCAACGTTTTTATAAACCATTAAAATATTGCAACAATCTATGTACAGTGTATAGAGACATCATTCGTTCTAAATTCTAACTTCTTCTTTGAATGTATCAAGTCGCAACGATTTTCCGCCGACGTTCGTTCATAAAACCCGAACCCAACTAACTCCGGTATTTATTGGACAGCTTGAGCTTCGCAATTCGTACACATATACGCATTCGTCCAATTACGTTTACATCCATTCGGCCGGCGTTATCGAATTAAATTTAATGCGTACGCCGTGCCGCATACACTAAAAAGATTACAAACCAAAACCAAAAGTGGAAAACTGTCAGAAACATCTGCGCGGTGGCGGGAGGATCTCCGAAAATCGTCGATAATTATCCCTGGGTCCGGTCCAGGCCCTCGTAACCACCGGCCGCTCTACTAGAGGGCGCCGGCGTCGTTCGCCCGCTGTGTACAAATAACGTTACTACTAGAGGCAGGCGGCAGCGTGGTTTCGTCGATTGATAAGGGTCGACAACTTAAATTAATTGCGACTGCGAATCTCGTACACTTTGACAAAGGCAAAATGTACGCGTTCATCCCGGTGAGTTCGGAGCTTTAGCGTCGTCCAGGGATGTAAAAATAGTGAAGGGATACATCCGACTTTGAATGTTTTAGGAGCTTGGCTCGCTATTAATACGATACCGGCTAAGGTTGTTCGTTGAACTCTGTAAATGTACGAGGACTTGTCGAAAGGCAGTCTTCTATATTTGTAAAATTGTAAACAGTACGAAGGCGGTAGTAATTTAATTATTAATTAAGGATAAGTGAGCCAAAGCTTGATCTACTTGCATTGTCAGATGTACTCAGCTTTATCTAGACCTCGTATCGAAATATTCGACTAATATAATGCTATAATGCGTTAATTTACAGTTTAACCTGAGTCGTCTTGAGGTTGGTTGTTGCGCAGTGTTTTGTCTCGCGAAAACAGTGACCAAAAGCGTAGGATATTTTTGAAATATGCCCGATATCATGTTACAAGAAATGTTTAGCTTCGTACTGTTTATGCAGTAGGCGTGATTTTACAATTGCCGAAGGTTGGAACACTTTGCACATAAACATATGACAATCCCTTGCCACCGGCACTTAAAAAAAATGTTGAATCCAAAATTTCGCGAATTTCGTAAGCAGATTGGGTTTTTTAACATCAGCTAGAAGTACAAGGCGCCATGTACGAGCTTGTCTTGACCGTAATCACGACACCGCTTTTTTCTTCTCGAAAAAGACCAGCATTAAATTCGAGGAAACACGTTCCCATAACGATCTCTCGTTTCTTCTCCTTCTTTTCGAGAGGACGAGGATTCGAAGAGGGCCAGCCCGAATTGTCGAGATGCTTGGTAGCGCGCGTCTCACATATAAATGTGCGGAACGTGTTTTTAAAATTGGCAAACTTTCCTGCGAGCGGAGAGGTTTTCTCTCTTGTTTCGCTTCTCTAGTTTTGCGTTAGGTGGCCGCGGAATAATTTAGGTGTAAAGTAAGGAAAATCAACAGCGGCAACAAGAGCAACAAGAACAACGGCGAGGACGGTCGGGTTACGAGGATATTAAGTTTACCGTTGTAGTAGCGGGCGCAGTGCACTCTGTTCTTCCTGAGAAGTTTTCGGCATTCGCTGTACGGCTGCGAAAGGTCGAATTTCAACGCGGAATATTAAATAACGTAAGGGTACCTACGGTGCAGTAATACACCTGCCTTTAATGGTTGTTTAATGCAGAATGTGCAGCAAACATTCGAAAGTTTCGCATTGAAGTTATCATAGTTGTTAACCCCGATTAACCTTTAGCTATGGAAATCCTTGGATACTCCAGCTATTGAATGTAGGCTTTCACGATCGTAATTCATAGTAGGAATGTCTTTCGGGTGTCGTCGCGTACTTGATGTTTGACTTGACGTTTCGCCGATTATCCTGTCAGCTTCTTCAGAGGATTTCTAAAGACTGTAAAGAAAAGTATTTAGGAATATTCCGAAGAAGCTGACAGCATGATCAGCGAAGCGTTAAGTCAAACAGCAAATGCGTGACAGCATCCGAAAGACATTTCTACTAACGATTCCGGCTGTTCGTGTTTTATTAAAGAATGATGGTATCTATGTTTGTACACAAAGGAACAGAACAAATAAATAAATTTATTAGATCAACGAAAGGTTTATTAATTCAATGAAAAAGTTGGTAATTTAATAGACCTGTTCAATATCCCCAACATAATGCTTCCGCATCGACGCTCTTTACAATTGACAAACTACGTATGTGCTAGTGCTGTTTGGATGCTTGGCGCCTAAATATTCATTTCAGATATACATCATTTGATGAAAAATCAAAATTCCATCAAATATGCAGTGTGTTCTATTTAAAATGACGTAGAGGATAGTGTTTGAAGTTTAACCTACTCGATCAATAAATACTATCATCCTATATACTTGCATTTCACATTTAATAATCGTAGAGTTTTCTCGGATTCCTCTTTTTTTTGTAATATGTAATACAATTTTACTATCTCCTTCTACATCGGTGCACCTATTATATTTCAAAGCCGCATATTTTCTACTCGGAACAACGTATGGGACGTACGATAACGCGGCGGTGGAATTGTACGAAAGGAAAATGTAATAAGTTCGATCCCCGCGGGTCCGCTTACGCGGAACTTATGCGTTCTTCTTTACAAAATAATGTTCGGCGAGAGAGTTAAACTTTCCCGCTTAAAATTCGCGCATCGGTTTATATTTCCGGCACAGTCAAATAGGAGTTGGTAAACAACAATGATATTGCGTATGTTAAGCGCACCAAGGTCGATTATTTTATTTTATTTTATTATTCGGATGACGTTCCCAACTATAAACCTAAATATTGTATTGGATGACTTGATTCGTATCACCTGGAAACGCTTCGTTTTGTCGATAACATCTTTATTATCGTCCCTTATGAATTTATAATAGAAGAAGCTTTATTTAGTCTCAGTTAAGAAGTGTATGCATAGGGGCGACGAAAATACCACGTTACACGCTGTTCACATTAATAAAACGAGGTTTCTAGAATTCGCTGAAATCTCTATTTGTACTTCCCGACGACGGGGATATCCTTCAAATTCGTAATAATGATAAGTAATCAGGACTGTGGCGTAGTATGGTAAACAACACATAAATGTCGACACTTTCCGCACCACACAAGTTTAATTTACTATATAGTAATATAGTAATTAGGCAGGGACGGTTGATGATGAAGACACGAATAGTCTTCATCATCAACCAATCGAATTCGTACTTCAGAAACTATTGAGTACTGCCTCGTATTTTGTATAACATTACCGAAAAGCATGCAATAATTAGGAAAAAAATTGAAAAGGTAAAAAGAAAAGAACGTATTTCTGAACTGACGACTATGCCATCAGATTTCTTGGAAGGCAACGAGCTCCGATAATGGGCTTACAGGAAACAATAAAACCCCGAACGGACTTGGATGCAAACCGGCATAAGCGACGCCAATTTATGCCCGGTATTACCATAATTTAGAATATTTACGTCGCCGTATATACAACATCCACGGCAAATATACACGAACATAAAAATATTTCGCCTCCCTCGTGTAAGGACGACGACGTAGAGGGTGCCACCGTTACACGTCGTTGTATCGTCCTCACGCCTGCACAACTAAACGAATCTCAGTCGATTCTCTTTCCTTTTCTCCTTCGCCATCCTATCGGTTAGGGGCCGCCTTCACCGTTTCTCCTGCTACGTGCTCATCCACGACCGAATTTACATTACTATAAGACGTTTTCGAGTGTACGAGGTTTCCCTACATTATTATACAATTTATGGTCGCTAAACGCGCTTTACTATCGATCCGTTGTCTCGGGTATTCTTTTTTCGCTAGCTCTGGCTGCGGTTTCGTCTTCGAGGGGTACTCTGCGAAGGAGAAGAACAAGAAAAGATCTCTGCGTTCTCGGAAATTCCAAGAAACATGGTGCTGCTACTAGCGAGCTGAATAAACTGCGAGTTCGTAGCTTTGGTTATGTCTGTTGTGTGAGTGTATTGTGTAGAGAATGCTTCTCAAGCTCGTAACAAATGTGTTTTTAATGCATAAAGAGGAAATCGCGAAATAACACACTATATCATTTAATATACGCAAGAGGTGTCATTTTGAACTGTGTGTTTTTCCCTTCACTGGAATTCTTCGAGGAAGAGACAGGATGTAGGCGGAGAAGAGAAAGATAGATGTATGTACTTATGCGAGGAACCATTATATGTTTATATATTTTTGCTCAAGTCCCAGTTACAACATTTGAGCCATAACAGGTCAATTTTGCATCCGCTCTGGACTGAAGAACCCTTTAGGCTGACAACCAACTCATTGCTCTGACATAGTTTAGGACGCGTTCAAAGGAATCTCAAAACAAAAGGCTTTCTAAAGAATTAATATTAAAATGACAAGGAAGCGATTTGTTTTACAAGCGCAAATTTTATGTGCAACGAATGTAATCTTCCAAAAAAGTGCTTTACGAAACTTGTGATATAAGCCCCTTTCACGCAATATACTTAACAATGCACAGCTTCATAAAGGAAATGTATACATCTTAATTGATTGATCAAAAGCTCTGAATTGAATCGAATTTACAAACAATAAAGCTTACTCAACCAACCCCTGGCTTCCATCTCATTCCCCATCTAGATTATACATTCTTTTATCAGAGAGTACAAAGCTACGTAAAAGTAAAAAAAGAAAGGAAAAAATATCATTGTCTAAAACGAGGCATTGTCCGATGGAAGAACTTGAGTTTGTTTTTCGTACATTTTCTATTTAGCAGGGAAGTATTCGCACTTGGTCGCCATTAGTTAACTTACACAATTGCATAAGATTAATTACGTCTTCGGGATTTTCAACTTAGTATGTACTTCGGCCATTGTTTGTCCGCGCATTTTATCCCGTGGTAACAATACAAACTCGCAGACAAAGAGATGGGCGTATTTTCTTTTTTCTTGTTGTAATTTCAGCAAGGAATGCCAACCAAATAAAGTAGGTACATTTTCTTAACGGTGCTATTAATTAAATCAGTCAAAAAAGCCTAATGTTGCAAGAGAATCAGCCTCTTTTTGATCATGAAAAAGAATATTTCGGTAATATTTATTAGAGCAATATTTCTCTGCCTACTTCTGTGGTTTCTGAAGAGGAATAAGTATTGCTTTTGAATAAGTTTTTAAGCTTCTAAGGAACGTCTATATTTGGCGGGTACCGATATTCATTAATGTACGCTAAATCGCGAACTCTAATAGTATATTATAAACTGTAAAATGAAATCGGTGAAGATAAGCGATGGAACGTTAAGACAATCGAAAATGTGGAGCAGAGATAAGGTCATCATAAAAGTTGGTAGTTACGTTGTGAAGACGAGACGAGCGGTCAACGTTGTGATAGCGTTTCAATGTGTTAGTGTCACAGTTGTCGATTCGTGATTCTATAACATGCAATTCGAACTTTTCAATTACAAGCGAAATCTCACAACCCTGACAAACGTTCTATTTCAAATTAACCATTATTTCATTTCCGCAAACTCACTCTCCAATATGATTATTCGCCTTTCAAAGTAAACAAGCATCACACGGTCTAGAACACGGCGAGCTAATTGAATAAATATTCATATCATGTTCCTCATCATCACCATCATCATCATTATCATCACTAGTACAAGAAGCCGATGTATATTGCTCGAAAATTATTTAGATTACCTCGCCGCCGGCAACCCACCTTAATTCTTTGTTGGCAAAACATTAATTTCTCATTTTGGCCGGCGAAACATTCTCGCGGGTGGGACAAGGATGTCCGATTTTGCCTCTCGCAAACCCTCCCAGCAACTCCTTCTCCCTTCCTGCGAAGGTCAAATGACAAAGTAATAGGCAGGACCGGTAGGTAAATGCAGAAATAAAGATAAACTAATTAATTGAAATAACAAACCCATCTCGAAAACCGATGTAGGTTTATGTTTACTATTGCTTCGGTTTGTATTCCCGTACTACCCACCCTTGGATAATATAATTTCCTATAAATCCACCTTTCAGTAGAGTTAGAGGAGACGTTCGTTAATAATAAACCGCCGCCACTGCTACTGCCTCATCGTTGCTAGGAGGAACCTTAGTGTGGACCTGGTATTTGTAGAGGAGCTACTATATTATACATATAATGTATACACAAGCGAGGTGAAAATAAGTCAGCGTAGTTCCTATGTAACGGCATAGAAGGAGCTTGACATCGATTTGTAATTGATCGTGTATAATCATAATAACATAATAATCATAATAATAACTATTCAGAACCGTAGTTTGATAAAGAATTGATGTAATTTAATACTTAACGATATTGTAATACTTCAATAATGAAGTTTATCGTTGTGGCAGTAATCTAGAGTTAAATAGTTCAAAGGAGTTCAACGAGTTCCTAGTGTGCTGGATTACAAGACGAAGAATATGCCTTAAATTATTATAATACTTTTTGAATTATATTAGTTTCTATTTTTCTCGAAATCAAAAGCCTACCTTCAAAGAGAATAAACGTTAGAAGTGACGAAAGTATATAAGAAAACGAAGCACTTAGTTTGCTTGGGACGTTACGCGAATATTTTGCTTAAAACTTCTTTATCTTTTATCTTTCGAAAAAGGTTCATAAAACCCCAGGGAAAAATACGAAAGTTGCGAGGCGCTTCCAAACGATGTCATCGTATATGGGAGAAGGTTTCAACTTGAATACAGAATAGTAGTTAGATCTTTTGAAAAGATTGTGAATATGAATAATAGATGGTATTAGTTTAAGCAATCTTGTTTTACGCAGATATACGATGTTTTTCTAAATCAAAGTTAATACTAATTTAATTTCTGCGCCGGAATGGATAGTCCTGTATATCGCGCAGTTATTTCTTGCAATCGGTATCAGTAAGTTATTCGAATCGATATTGTAGTGGCGGTGCTTTATGAGTGCGCATTGTCTTTTGTTTGGTGTTACATATGTACTTCTGGAACACTGCGCTTAGTTGGAAATGTATTTACTTTGAAATATTCGTTCTCTGTCTTAAACGAATTCTAAAACGAATAAAACAGCTCCTGCTGAACAATCACATTTACAAGCTTAATTGAAAAGCGTTAACTATCTACTGTTCGCATACCAAGACAATCGGAGCGTGCACTAATCTCACGAATTGGTGTCGGTTAGATGGAAGGTGGTATGCGTTATGTTTCTTTCTTTCGGTAGGCGAGAGCAAAAAACTACGGCATGTTCGAAATGTTTGACGTAAACCAGTTCATTATTTTTGCGTTTCCGATAACGTTTTTCTTTTGACAAAGGATCCATTATTTTGTTGGATCACGGAATTATATTTGTTTACGTAGTATTTCCTCTATTGTAGATATATCGTTTCCAAATGGCCTATTGTTTGTGTGAGTAACGGTTGTAGTTGTGCTCTTACTCGCAACGTGAATGGAAAGTATGTGAAATGCTTCAAACAAAGTATAATAGTTGGAGATGGAAAAATGAAAAACATTATAGATTGATCGTACCATCAAAAAATATATAAGCATCTAGACGAAAGGACAGTTCCTGTAAAAACACTCTAGACCAATGCAATATGGTAAATAATCCTTTAAGCTGACATTCAGAAAAAACGTTTATAAAATTTTAAGTAAGTGCACGCGTCTAGTACCTTTTTATTGATTATTGAAAAACCTATAGAGCATTATGCATTATTCTCAACATTCTTTGATAAAACCATAACTTACAAGGTTACACCAACATTTCTTATTATTACCTCGTTTAATAATTAGTGAATCAATAATAATCTTGTCGGAACAGTTTTTGTACGATATCTAAAATTTACAATTTTCACCATTTTCCTTTACTCACATTTACCACATCATCCCACTTATTCGGAAGTATTATCTTGACATTGACAAACCTTGTACCCATCACATTATATACACAGAACGTCCCCTTATCTATGCCAATCACGTATTTCTTTACACACGTCCACTAACACACAGATTTGTCGTCCTTTCTCCATGCTTTCATTTCTTCTCTTCAGCTATTCGCCATAAAATTTAAATCTTCGAAAATATATTCCGAACAATGCTTATCGATTGCCGAATCAATCTTTCGGATCGTGATAGGCCTTCGACCCTTCGAAAACTTTCATTGCTTTCCTTTTTCTCGCACCATACACTGCTCTTTGAGACAAACCAGGAAAAGAACGAGACCGTCTGATGTATGCTCGCTAACGTCCAGAATTGGGGAAATTTCGTGCCGAGTCAAGCAAAAGTTTTTATTATTGAATTTTATTTTTATTGCGGAATTAAGGGAAATGTACAATTTTTATTACAGTGCTTATTTTTTTCTTTAACGCAGAAACCGTACCCAGAGTTTTAGAAACAACTACTTAGCAAAATTTTAATTGAAGCCGAGTTAAAGCTATGTCGCGGTTCTCTTGAATGTCGGCAAAGTTTTAGTGACGCGTAGATAAAGTCTGACGGGAACTACGAAAGTCCATAGCGTCCATTTTTAAAATAAGCGGAAATTTATTATCCAAGTACGACCTATGAATATCTAGCAGACTATTTGTATGCTGACACGTTCGCTAGTTCACGCTAATTTGCTTGAAATGCCGTGCAATTAGCTCTACGCGAGGAACTACTTGATGTACATATCACTCGTCTATCTATACAGCTATGTGCTCACACGGAAGATGTGTATAATATGCATAAGATATACTTTGCCGGCGATATTTGAAACGACGATTTTAGCTGACGAAGCGTCTTTTAGGTAAAACCAAAGATCATAATGAAGGACGCGACTTCACCGACAGATTTAGTAGTAGGAGAGTAACTAATATGCATACGGGATACTCAATGATATGAATTAATCTTTACTTCTGCCAACAGCTTCTTTTGAGAACGTTCCAGAAATGCTTAATCTGAATCTCGAATATGTGAAAACGACTTCAAAACTGTGTACTGTATAACTGAGCAAGCTAACTTCTTTATTACATCAGCAAAAAGTCTTCAATAGAGTTCACATTAGAAGATGGGTCAAATTCCCTACTTGATTATCTTCAAACCAATTATCTTGTTGACATTGTCACACACTGTGCACAGAAGAATTCTTTTCGAAAATACATGTTTCGTTATCAAAATCTTCCGATTAGGCCGCATAAATGTCTAAATATTATTTAACATATTAATTGACTTCTGTTATCTTGTACCATACTGCATTACAAAAATTGCTTCTCTCGTTAGTCAATACGTTGCAAAAAAATTGAATTCTTTGAGTGCTTTGCGTGCTTGATTACCAAAATATGTATCGGTTTTCCTCGTGACTTTGATTCAACACCTATAACGTATACGTACGTGTTTGAAAATTGAAAACGGATTGAACATTTTAACCGAAATACAAGCACTTGTATGTAGGTATGTTTATCGCTACCGCGAATAAACAAGATTTTGAATTGAACGCATTTCCTACGTTCATAAAGTTCTAGGTATGTACATACGTATTTTCTCTCTTTACAAACGACATCTATGTACATACGTGGAACGATGTTTGCTCCATGTATATACATAGATGTCATTTGTCGCATATGGGCGAATATCAATGTTGGAAAGCAATAATACAGCATTTTAATGACGTCGTGTTTCAAAAATAGATCTTTCGAACCTATCGACGTTTAAAGCAAAAAGTTAAAAACACAGCTATTTAGTCCTAAATAGCTTTGCTTCAACATATCCATATTTTGATGCAGGACTAAAGTTACTAATCACAGTTTGCTACCATTAGCATTCTTGTATTGATGTATGTTATACCTTTGCTTCGCTTAGCCTCAAAGCATCGCAGATCTATTTATGCCTCTGATGAGCTTACACTGCGCAAGATCTTTGATTTCCTCAGATGAAATTTTAAACAGTTGAAAGTACAGGTACCAAATGCAATGTAACATATTATTTTTGGGATGTTGCAACTATGCCAAAATTAAGATTCGTAATAACGTAGTAATACTTGACTCGGTAGCGTATATACGAGACAAACCTTAGAAAACAGGTGTTTCTGTAAGTTGTTCCTCTTCCCCACGTTCTCGTCAACTTCTTTAAAATTACTGGTTACCATTTAGTGCAAGTATGTGTACTATGGGTAAAATCGCATGTAAAAATATGTCGCATATTTTATTGCACATACCGCGGAATTACCACCACCATATACCTTTTCTGGCGGACGCGACTGGTGAAGTGGTCTCGACTGATACATGGTGCGTGCAGTAACGTCACCAACTCGGGCAAAAACCATTATTGTAGATATACCTCGTATTTAACATGGATGGCGTGCGGGTAATCTCCTTTCCCGTTCTCCCGACGAGATTGTTCCAAACAAAAGATAAAATATCATTTCCATAATTTTCATACGACCGCGAGAAAGAGGCAGAGGGCGTATGGTGTATTGCTACACGAGCCGCTCGCTTTATTATATTAATGCGACTCGTTTATAATTTTAAGCTTGCACGGGAGGGAAAAGGGCCCTTCTCGGCTGTTGGCATGAAGTGGAAGTAAGTGTAAACACGCAAATTATACCCTGCATTCATACACATGCACATGAAGGTAACGGTGGTTTACAAAGAAACGAGTCCCTCCGTTTAATGTAGTGCCCGCCCATATATATGTATGAATATATGAACATGGTGGGATCAGTTTTTTGTTTTTTTTTTTTCAGCCTTATTCGGTAATATACAGGACCGAGTTGAAGTAATTTTAATTGGCATGACCTTTGAACAATAGCTCTTTATATAACAATGTAAGGTTATAAGCAACATGGTAACAAGGACAGCATGTATTACTTCAGTGTAAATATTTACATAATAAATTCATTAAATTTGAAGCGATTTGTTTTTCGAAGCAATGCGCTGACAGGTCACTTTATTTTTTTTTAGAATAAATATTTTTTGCATCTTTCACGTATAGTGTCCAAGTAATAACGGCATTGACAGCCTTATTAGATGAATACTCTTAATTTTTCTTATTTAAATAGATCGGTTAATTGTCGAAATGATCGTTGAGCCACCTGATTGCCTGGTAAAATTGATTGGGGTCACCGCGGGGATTGCTTTCCACACTTAATTTAATTATGAAAATTTTCTTAGGATGCTCTTCCATTAAAATACGATTGACATGCGTGACTTCTCTAAATTTCTTCACGATTTCACTATCTCTATCTCTCTTTCGACATTTCGAATTAAGTAAACTGCTCAGCTATTGGGTCACATGTAGCAACAATTAAATCAACTTTTATACTTTATATTTAAATGATCTGTACGTATGTAGCTATCTTTCTTTTTCTTAGACCCTAGATAAAATTGATTGATTTTCCTTTTTTTATTATTACAAGTCCCACCAACAGGACTCGGTTGTTCGAATAACAGGCAAACAACAGAGTATTAATTTCTGATATATAATACATACACGTAATAATATATTGTCCACGCAATACACGTCAGAGATTTAAACATGTTGGTGTAGCGGAGAATGCGAAACGACCTCGATTTTTCTATACGATGTATGAAATATATCCACCATAGCAAGACATATAAACGCAGTATTCTGAGCAAAGGTGAATTTGTACGGCAAGTAGCATTTCGTTGTTGTTAAAGTTGAACACTCAATATATGTCTTACGCGTGAAAAATAAATACTTTTGATGACATCAACTTTATTAAGTCCAATATTTTGTGGGAACTGGTTCAAAAAAAAAACAAAAACACCGGCTAGGAGTATACTGTTTTTATTAATTTCCTTCCAACGAAAGCGGTCAAATATATACAAGTTTAATAGAAAAAAAATAATTGATACCTTAGGCAAACTTTGAAATTTATGTGAACCGGTCTAAAAGTCCTGGTTGACATTAATTATTGACTTTTCTGGAAAAACTTGTCCATCAAACACCTGGACTTCCGTTCTAACCTCAAATATTGCCACGAGAAAAGTAGCAGGTGAGCACTTTCCCTCTAGACGCTTGTATAGCGTTGGCTTATAAAGAAAGTAGTCCCCGTGTTTAATGTAGTACTCATATTCACCTGTGCACATACGAACAGGTGGGATCAGTGTTTTTTTTCTTTTCTTTTGGAGTTATTCACTGATATATACGTATATAAAAATTAAAGCAATTTTAAATATTTTTGAACTAAATTTTATTATTGCAAAGAACATATTCAACAGAATTTTAGATTGGTAGCGCTTATTGTTGTTTACATGCAATATTTTTATTTTACTGTTTGTAAAGTTTCTAGTTAATGCTGTATATTTCAATTTTTGATGTTGTTCTCACTACACACTAACCGGACTAAATTTGTTTTGCCCAATACTGAATATTTTAAATAAATCACTACCCTCAAATGCAAATAGTTTCTGTTTATAAATATTGTAGCGCTATGATAGGTAAGCATCACTAAATATTATAATAGACCTTGGAAGATATAGATTTCCTACTCGACCCGGTCAGGATTACATGAAATATGATTTCATGACGTGGACTATTTCTTTTCATGATTTATTTTGAGATTTTCCTACACAACGTGTAATTATCTTCTGGCAAGAGATTGCAACCTGTTGCTCGAATAAATTCATTGCCGTTTATAATCTTCAACCTTATATAACATGTATATATATATATATATATATATATATATATATATATATATATATATATATATATGCCAAAGAGAGCTTCTTCAAAGAAACTGCTCGAAATTTCTGTATTACGTATCAAGTTACACTTAATAGACTCAAGGAATTCAGACGATGATGTTAAGAATCTCGTACCACGTTGGGTATCTCACGTCTCGAAAGCCGCAACTTCGGCTGCGGATATAACTTTGCCGAGATTGTCAAGTTTATTAATAATTAGGGTAAGTAATAAGTAAAAGGAAGATACGTGAACTTGAGTAAATGTGAATTAATTTATATTGTTTTTCTTAGAATTGGAAAATTTTCAACGAAATTCGTTGAATATGTCGTGGCAATAGCAGTGTACACAAACTTACAAACAAACACATAGGTACCGATAACCTCCGCATCATACAAGTTTAATTAATTAATCGAGGACAGTCGTTTCGAGGTAACCGCTCTTTTGCAGCCCGTTTAGGTCTAAAAGAAATTTTAGTTGTCTGTAGCAATTTAAGAATTGGTTTGATCTTTTACTGCTGGTGATAGTGCAGTCTACATTTGTTTTTGTTTTATCTGGCATCAATTCACTTTTCACCTTTAGTTATCATTCATACTATAAAAATAATCATTTGCAGTATTTTGAAGCATATTTCTTATAACTGGAGTGAACTTGATGGAGACAGTTTATCGAAGTAATATAATCTTTATAAAGTATCCAATGATTTTGAAGCATTAATGTTGACGATTCTCTATTCATTTCTCTTTCTTTATCCCTGGCGACGATTTCTGAACCAAATCTATCTGAAAGATGTCACGCGAAGAAGTGCCCCGACTACTTATTCTCCCCCAAACAATTTCAAGTCTGTTGAATACGAGAACCACGGGACAATTTAC
Source organism: Oryctes rhinoceros (assembly GCA_020654165.1). NCBI lineage: Eukaryota > Metazoa > Arthropoda > Insecta > Coleoptera > Scarabaeidae > Oryctes > Oryctes rhinoceros. The sequence goes on from JAIOKQ010000231.1 coordinate 616,103, forward strand.
TTTATGTTAAAATATTAACAGTCGAAATGATGGTGCGCGCTGTTTGAAAAGAAAAAAATCTTCCTACTGTTACCGTTTCAAACATTCCATCCACTTCCTACGTAGTAATGTTTTTCTTACCAGTTACCATGGTAATAAAAAAAAACTTCGTTTTCCACATTGATTTTGCTTATTCCTCTACGCTCTGTGAAAATTAAAACGAAGCCAATATGACCGCACGTCCTCCTCCGAAACAAGTCGTATAAGATGATGGAAAATTCCTTCCATTCTCCTCTTTTTTCTCTCTCGTTATTCGAGAACCATATACGCGGCCGACTTTAATCATCGTTCGAACTTCTATTGTGCTTCACGAATTCTAATGTATATAAGTTTTATCCTTCCCTTACCCTGTTTCTTCCAACATCGCCGCTTCTGCCTAACGCGCAAAAGAGGAAATTCACAATGAAAGTTCTTTATTTTCGTTTTTGGCGCGATGGTATTGCCGTCTCTACCATGAGGTTTTCGCGTCTAACGGATAATATAAAAATCCTCTTTTCTCCGTTTGAAAGAATGAATGAGGGACAAAGAGGGAAAGCCGTTAAAAATAGAACCCGATGGTATTTTCAGTACGTTGCGGGATAAACGGGGTAAAGGCCGGGACTTTTGTCGAGTTCATACCCCGCTTGATGAATCAATCTCATCTAAAATTATTCCTATTAGCTAATGGCTGTTTGTTTGAAAATCATCGGGTTCGTAATTTTTGGTACTGCATAACTAGATATGGTTTTAAATGGTTTTTACCTCATCTCCACGTTTGGAGTAAACTTGCTCCACTGTAATATTCTCTAGTGATCAGTCAGATATCCCTTGTTATATGGTAACAAACCTTTGCAATTTGCAATAATTATTCCACTGCTATTGGTGTAGTATGATCCAAGTACTTTTCTAAGGCTAAAATGAAATAACGTTAAGGCACTATATGGAAGTTTAACAGGATGAAACAAATATTTGATACACGTGAAGAGCAATTAAACTAATTCCCATTAGGTTGTTATTGTGTAATTAATAGCTCGTAGATTGACGGGTCGTAATTATGCATCTGAAACGGGTAAACGATTCGATTTCGCCCGACAAATTCTGCCGCGGAAAGTGCATTAATTAATGCGTATTATTAATAAACGTCGGGAGGTCGTGTGCTTTTAGAATCGATCGGAGCAATGCGGTGGATGATAGGCGATTGGAGGATGAAACAATGCAAAGGTGTACAGCATGCATGTACGTATACACTGGATATTTTATCGTTAATTGTCGCGCAACTAATTTATGTACGTAACAGTACAACAGGATAACAACGTAACAATAAGGGATGTCTTTGTATACATGTTAGGATGTGCATGGCAGCCTGATTCTTTGACGTATTCTGTTTTATAATTGATCGAGAGTACGCGGTTTAATGAAGGTTCGCTCTATACACGCTCTCTTTCCCACCGATCAATTACAATACGATGCAACTAAACAGGAATGAACATATTGTTCTAGCTGACTTGAAGATGTCGCGATAAAATCTGTGGCATTAATAACAATAATAATAATAATAAATAATCCATCGGGACCGGTGTCCTCACGGTCTCACACTTCCTCAAGATCTCAGGCACACATCCAGTTTCACCAAACAAACTGTATTAACGATGTAATGTTAATCCTCACCAGAGCTGCCCTTGCAATAAATCACATGCAATCAAGCCTTAAAAAGTCCCACCCCTATAGAAGTAGCCCCTCGTTTGTAAATATACATCCCTCCATCCCGAGTACTTGTGTGTTTTCGCATACAACTGGTAATCTCCCCCAAATCCAATAATAACAGACGTTATAGAGATTCTCTCGTCGCACGATGCGGTTGCCTTTGTGTTGGATCGTCTGTGCGCGTATTGGCTGGGGGGTTAGCGGACCCCATTATGCAAACCAATATTGATAAATGATTTTGGTGACGTTATACATGAACGAAGAGGGTGCTAGTGCAACAACGCGACGTTTATCTCGCACAACCGCCGCCACTCCACGCTGTCCTTCCACGCGCTTAAATTTCCCATAAATATTCCGTCACGTTCCAGTATATTAAGCGCCCGGGAGCTGCCGTTGACGTGATACTGAAGGGTGATGGTGCTGGTGGAACATTTAGAGAAGCGCATGCATACATACATAACATTTCGAAACTCTATAGAGTCTACAGGCTATAGACACTCTTTCTCCATAACTAATCCACACCCCAATTGGTGCAAGGGAAATTTCGTCCGATGCCGCCATATATTATCCACCCATTATCGGTCTCTCACTTGCTCTTTCCTATCTATTCTATTTTTCCCACCCGACGAGGACGGGGACAATGAAAGGGGGTGGAAGAGCAGGTAAATTCGCTTTGCACAGAGCATAGATGTAGGTAGTAGCAGTGGTAGTGTCGATTAACGTAACGCCGCATGAAATGAAATATTACCATGAGATATCGGCGCTCGCCTATAAATGTAGACATTATACGGAGAGTACCATCTATATGCGCGGTTACGCTGATGCTGAAAGGTGGATAGGAGATGTAAATGCGAGGATCGAATTTAATGCAGTAATAAAGGTGCAAATTACGTAGAGCAATGGTTTTGCGAAGGTAGAAAAAATATGTGAAGAGAGGTCTTTAACAGTAATTCCAGAATGTTTATACACAAGACTTAAGTGTATTTTATTATTCGAAGAGCGTACTTAAATGAAAGCAAGGGCGAATATAGCTAATATTAACTATAGTTACACGTTGTGAAATTATGTTGAATTATCCCGAAACATTCTCAGTTTTATTGCTTTTTCTCCGCCGAATCCTGTATTAGGATATGCGTAAAAGTATACATATGGATCTACTAAAACTGTGTGTAAAACTCGGTCTCCCAGCAAACTGAGGATGCCTTCGATACAGAGTAAGACAAACAAGAGAAAGCAGCAAAAAATAAGGCCAAGAGTGCAAAATTTTAAAGTGGACGTAAAAAATTAAAATCAATGTGCATTGAAGCGTAGGGAATAGAAGACAAACCTTCATACTGCGTCTTCAAACACGAATAACACAAAACCAATTTAACGATAACATCTACGACGCACTATACCTACAACGGAGATCCAAACCAACCCACCTTTACGCACATACCATTAACATTTAATTTCCAACGCTCTCCATCTTTGTCCTACTCTCAGCATATAAGTAATCTACACATTGATGGTTCCGCCAGAGCGTAATTTCATTTTAAAACCTTTTCAGTAATTGATTACCCTTTACGGTCCTTTTTCTTTCCGAGCCTCGAAGGCGGGAAAGATCCATCTATATGTAAAATACGTCCATAATTCCTTTATGCTCGCCGGGATAGAAAATTTACTAGACCATAAAACTAGCCCGTTTTAACGACGATTGCGCCGGTTCGGTTCGCGGCACCGCTCTGGATATTCCGATGCAGATTTGTTAGATGCCGCCACATTCGCTGGCATTGATATACACTTTAGTCCATCTCGCCGGTTTATGTTATACGTGTATGGGGACTAACTACATTTGTGTACTACCGTTGACGTACATGTACAGTATAAATTTATAGAGTAGCAATGCTGGACGTTAAAAGATTTCTCCTCACTATTGTTGCTGGGCGTTCAATATTCAAGAGTTGAATTAATTGAGCGATCTTTTGTTTTCATGAGCGCTCGAGATTTTATGGTTTTATTTGCACGGTTGAGGATAGTAGGGATGTTGGTCTACAAGTTCTATATGATTATGGTATCACGCATTGTTTGTTTTAAACGGTTCTAGAAGGTTTATTTTGATATGTATTATCTTTAGTTATACAAAATACTCTACTTGACACTGAAACTAATGGAAAGATCAATATTTTAGTGTGTGCTGTTATTTCTTTTTTTTTTATTTAATCCTAATGTATTAAATTATAGTGTTTTTTTAAGGATGATATATCCAAACCTGATAATTGTCAAAGCTAAGATCGCATAAAATAAACCATTTTATCGCTTGTAAAACTTTATTATTGAAACCTGGAACCAAGGAAATAAAATATTAGCTCGTTGTTAAAAACATGGTGGGAAGCTTCTTTTTTTTCGGTCTTGTAATAAGAAATAGGTATAACAGGCAAAGACCAAGCACGAAAAATAACGAAAATTGGAGAAAACCGAACCCTCGTTTCTCACACCACCTACGTATATAAAATATCGGATCCAGGCGCGCTATCAAGTTTATCTCCCGCGTGAATTAAAGGCGAAGCCGTACCGCCACTGTCCCATTGGCGGTAGGTATCGTAAATCATGCGTTTCAGAGCGAGAGGAGTTGGTAACCTGCTTGGTTCGCTACGGCCGGGTGACAGCATACCGCAAAATAATTATTTTACACGGTGGATGTGATGCTCTTTCACGAATAGAGATGATTGGATCGGTTGGTCGTATTTTCTTTTGAGTGGAAAAGCTTTCGGAGATTTTTACTTTGCGTGATAAAGGTTTTTATCGATTCATGTGGTTGGTGTCGCCGAGTTGGTCTGTGGCGAATTAAAATCAATTTTGGGGTGCCAACTTTGGGGGGTTCGCGGAAGGTTTAGTATAAAATAAAATAACTGCCCAGTTTCATTATTATAAATAATGAAACTGGGAAACGAAATAACAATAAATAGATTGTTTACGCACCATCTATGTAGGTCTATATTGGAACGGAATTTTGAAATATTTGAAAATTTATTATCATTTCCAAAATTCTTGATAAACTTGATAAAATACTTATGGAAAAAAGATGGCGTTCAAAACCCTACCTACGTAATTTTAGCATATGTATCCGAACCTGGACATTATCCATAAGATATGTCTTTTCCTTTAAATAGATTAATTACCATAATATTGGCTCGATTCAGAATAGACCTTACTGTTTCTTTTTGTTACAGTAATTTTGTTAATCTCGAAACTTGGGTTTCCAATTTCGCAAGTCCTCCAACCCTCTGCCTCGGCGGATACGTGCACACCACCGTCTTACATTAACCTCATCCGTAAATAAAAGACGATCGATACGGATTAATTTAGCTCGCTGCTGGCCCTTAGACTTCAGACGCTTCCGTTCAACATAGGCGTCTATTAGATAAATACTGGAAGATTTGTTTGATTGATTTCGTAGGTTAGACCTATTTCCTTCGTCAAAAGGCGGTAGTGGTAGTTGTGGTAGTAGGTAATCTTACGTCTAACAATGCCCGGCTGGAGTGGATGAAACAAAGACCGACTGCGGTAAAGTAATTTTCGATGGGGAAGTAATAATTCAATTTCGGAGGACGATGGAGTAAGGGTTGGGAAAAAGTTAAAGGAAGACGGTCGAAGGAATTGGGTTTAGTATCGGGTTAACGAGCTTTTACGTTAATAGAAATTTAGGTAAGTGGATGATTGCGCTTATATATTACCGTAATATTATATCAATAGATTTTAGAAGGTCTTTGCAATAAATGATAGATAGATACGACACTTGTTCTAAGCAGGACTACACGCCGTGATTAGATCTTTTTTTGTAAGATACGATTACTAATCTAGGTTTTCGAGTGAACATCAAACATTGCTCGTTCGAAAATTTAAAAAATAATGATTTACTTATTGTTTTTTCTTATCTTTGCTATTTGATTTGCGGTAAAAAGTTTGGTGCATTGATTACATTAGGTGACATGATTTCTAGAGCATCGTTATTATATAACACAATCCTGTGAATACTGTAAAATCCACTTCAAATTTAGTTTTCTTTTTTTTTTGATAATTTAGAATATCGAAACTACTTGCGATATGTCGAGTAATATTTCAAAGTTATTTGAGTGAAATTTCCCAATTCCCGTTATTTTCGCTTTTAACGCTAACAATTCAAACACAACCGATATTTTAGTACATCTTTGTAAGCAAGAACACAGGATATGATAAGGATCTTAAAAGATCTGGTTGCCAACAAATTGACAACATCAGAAAATGAATATTATACTAGAAGTCCTATTAATATTTTGTCACATAACGTTAGCTAGTCAACAGAATTACGAAAATTAGTTAGTGAGTTGAGAGAAGATGCTTCAGCATTTCAATTAAATATTGTTAGTCTATTTATGGGCTTTCGAAATAGAAGAATGCATTGATTGATTGATGCACCATTTCTTCCAAAAGCACTAAAATTACATAATACATATCGGTGTGTAAGTAGTCCCCGTTGAATGACGACTAGACTCTCGCTAGGAATGGGTACTTAGAATTTCTTAAATATGAATTAATTTTGGCGAAGTCCTATAAATTCCACAATGTAGATGAAGCAGGTCTTCTTTATAGTTCTACCTGATTCCAGCAAGACTGTGTACTGAATAAAGTTTGCAGTTATTTAAATTAAACGCTTCTTGGACGACAATCGGGTATTTATACGATACTAGATAAGTCACCGAAAAAATAATATTTAGAGGGCATAATAATTTAGAATATTAATGAACTATGATGAAAACAATAGAGAAGATGATGAGGCGGAGGTGGTAGAGAGAAAACTGGAACTTGGAAGTAAAGAAAATAATGAATTCGACACTGTTATGTTTGAAATCAAGATGGAGATTGACGAGCGCATAGCAAAACTAGATATTAATCGGCATACAAAAGGCTGGATACTCGACGATATATAACGTCATAATCGCTCTAAACAATTTCGTAAACATAAATTTTTGATTGCATTGATTAAACGTGTTACAATGGTATGTAATTCGCTAGATTAGATTGATCTAAATAATAAAATCTACAATAATTGATACTGCAATCTATCATAAATATGTACTTGCAATTCAAAAATATATACATAGAGTGATTATTTACTAAATTGTGATTACGGTTTCAATTGTACGACATTTGCAAGCAACCTGTAAAATATACCCATATATAACAACATCGATGTTGGAAATCTTACACCTAATCTTCTCATGGTGCCTTTCTTTGCCAACAATGTTAAATTCGAAAATCAAATTTTTCTAATAAGATATAAAATTCTATTTTCAAATAGTTTTTGATATTTTCCTTCTTTTTTATTTATAAAATTTGATTAATGTGAAAGAAGAAAGATTACAAAAGCTAAATGAAATTACAATTTTATATCTTTATAAAGTTACTATACTATAACTTGTAAAAACAAAGTTAAATAAATGAATAAGGTCACTAGTCTCAAGATCTTTATTATTGAATACATACATAAGATAGACAACTAAATTATCCCACTTGTTATATTTTCCATTTAATCTTTCTTTGAAATCATTCCCTCTTTATTCAATGCCAACTTCTTCGCAGAATAAAGCGCAAATCCTTTGTATCCAACCAAATTTATCTTTCGGCTTGATTAAAATATTTCTTAATCTCTTGGAAACATCAAACGCAAACCTTTAATAACTATACCTTATTTGCGGGAAACGTATACGATTCCGTTTGTAACTCCACATGGGCGTAAGTTTACAAATTCCTCTTGGCATAGTTCAGCTCGCTTCGAAAATCTTAGAATTTTGCTGGAAATGTGCCGTTATCTTATGAATTTCTTGGGAATTCGATTGATAAATGTGGAAAAGTATGGTTACTATGAAATGCTACTTTCATCTTTAACTGTTTATCCGGTCAGAAGCGAACAAAGCAGAATCTCAAAGGGTTCCTCCAGATGCATCAAATACTTTGAATATCTTTGTTGATCCTTTTCCAGTTTGGAATTTGAAACAAATTGCGTTCCAGTTGATGTTTTAGAGCATGAGTCTGGTATCGTTGCGTTTGTCGATAATTTCTTCAAAGATCTGTTGTAAAGAGTTATATCTTCTTCCGAGTCAATATTCCTTCAGATTTATAAACTACTGAATTCCTCAGTAGATTATTTGGTTGCCTGCTATAAGCTGCTAAGGCTGAAGGTAGCAATACGTCATTACTATGTAGGTATTGTGTGTTTCGTAGATATTCTAGTCACGATTTCACGTTAATAAATGAGTCTGTAAAAATAACCTGATGATCTTCATTTGGCACAAATCGCAATTGGATAAGTAATACTTCTCCCATATATAGCGGATGGATAGCAGTCGTAAGCAATTCTCTGCACAGGACATTATTGTTGCTAACATCAGTGTCGCAAATTTGGATGAAATAATGATGAATTGCACAATTTACGTCTTTTTCGCACATTCAACCAGTTCACCAAGTTCAAAGTTCACCAGTTTTGTTCGCGCTTATTTGAACAAATTGAATTTTATTATTAGTTACTCTGTCTAAGTAAGGTCCGTAAACGACATCGCAGAAATTAAAACTCGAAACGTTTTAAAACGTTTCCAGACAACAATATCGATGCGCAACCCATGTCCATTATATGTATGTATATATTTCAATTGCTACAATATATCAAATTTACCTTTACCTTTTCAAGTGCATTACAACCTACATTTGACATTTTAAGTGCTTAAAATCAATCAACGATTTGCTGTCATAAATAATACGGCAACGGTAGACAACTATAAACTGTATAACTTTCACTACACACTTTCGAAAAAAACACCGTCGAGCTTGCCATAACAGTTTATTTTGTTTTATTTTCCGAGCGTTCATTAAATTACGTAATAACTCGAGATATCCGGTTGAAGAAGTGGTGCGCGTAAACATAATTTCATGCATCGTGTATACAGCAATAACGGAATCTCAACATTTATGGCATAGTACGAATATTTAAATTGCATTGTACATAATGCACCACCACGAGAACTAGGTCACGTCCTTATGGAGTTCAGTTTTGTTAATTTTCAATTAAATATTTTCAACAAAAAAGTAAATAGATAATTTGTTTTTAATCAATTGCATTGCGGTAGATTCTTCCAAAAATCCTCTCTCATCAAGAATGATTGCCAGGATCTAGAAGAAACCAGTCAATAATACAATTCTGACAAAATACGGAACGTGACCCAGTTTTTGGTTATCCTTTTCGTACCTTACACCCTTTACGCCCTCGATCCGAATTGAATTGGCCAAAATTCGCAAATTTCAAAGCTTTCGAGCGTTAATCAAAATTAGGCGGCCTGCAAAAATTGGCGAGAAGAATTAATTAAAATCCGAAGTCAAAATGAACTTCGGTCACTCGAAGATTCCGTAAGATTAGGTTGATTGGTATGATTTTTAGTAGATTTTCTTTTACCTTATACATAGGGGTGCCCCAGAAATCGTTGAAAAACACGTTGACCAGGGGGGTGTGAGGTCTCAAGTCGCGGTTATCTTTGATTGCACTGATGTCGTCGAAGACGAAGCCACAATAACAACTGTTATGGTAACAAACGACACAAGTCAGTACCACTATGGTCCCCAAAACGTGTTTGAGTGCCATTTTTTTTTTTTAATTCAGATTATTTCTATTTTATTTACTTTGATTTTGCTTGGATTGTAAGATAAGAATAAATATTATTACATTATTTATTAATACAGATTGAAATACACGCACATGTATATATAATTGTAGACCAGCTGTCGTTTGTTCAACTTTTGTTTTAATCGAAAAAGTTCTTTTGTTGGGATCGAGACACCCGGTTTGTCCTGTTTCTGAGGTCCATGCTACATTACGCTCTTGCAGCAGTAGAAGTAACTCGGTACCTGCACGGAGTATTCGGAGAAAGGGACAGATATTAATAAAACTGTTTAACCACACTGACACACTGTGTTTATCGCTTAAAATATCGCCGCCAAATTCGATTTTCGCTTTTCGTTTATAATCTCAATGCGTTCGGCACTGGATTGGCATTCGATCGGAGCGATTTCCGCATGATCGACGGAAATACAAGTTCTAAACATGGAAAAATCAGCAGCGAAACAGCTACAAACGTGCCATATCACACGATTTCAACTTCGATACTGCTGGAATATCGGCCGCCGTGTCTGTGAACTAGCCGGTTTTACTGCGTCGGTGCGTCACGTGACCCTTCTGTAGAGTTCGCTGGTTCGCCGGGCTCAGGCGCAGTTCGCTTCTCTTCTTCGTTGAACGTTTGGTTTTAACTCGAAGATTGCCGCCGGCCAACTTATAGCTTCTAATATGTACTTCGTAACTTGTAAAAAAAGTTACTGTTTGGTTATTGAATATTTCTTCTTCTACATCGGAATCGAAAAAAAAAAAACGACATCAATTGTAACCCCTTGTTTGGCCCACATTCACAACGGGAGAATTTTTGGACTCCCCTTAAATGCCCTAGGTTTATTTGCTTTTCCAACACTAGCAATCTCGGCCCCATGAGAACTGGAACCGTTGGCACAACGTGCATAAAACTAAACCTATCGTTACTCAGCTTGAGAGCAATTTGTTTGGAATGCAATTCACTCTGTTTACAGCATTGTGATATGAATGGGGTGTTAAGCACACAAATAAGTATCCGCAACCCTGCCATAATACTATAGAATAATTAATCCGGGACGGCCATGATGTGAGAAACATGCATGTACTGTCCTTACTGCATAGAAAAAATATTGTCTACATGTGCCTATTTCTACACTCTCCACGCCTTTAAACTACGACATGCGAAAAACATGGACAGATAAACGGGGAAATCCAAAATATGTACGTTACCAGCCTTACAGCAAAAGGTTACGAACTACTTTCTATGTAAACCGTCTCGTTCGCATCTAATTCTCGCGATGGAGTACATTCTTGATCAATTTGGAATTTTTTGTTTTACCATCTATTTAGACAACTTTCATTAAAAGTATTTGCTGTAATGGTCGACGATTAACAATTGGCAAAAAAAAACGAGCGACGAACTTACTTTATTTTATATCTTATCATATTTGCAAACAAACATCATGTTGAAATCAGTGTAATTGGCGTCCATTAGTACTAATTATTGATATATTATTAAATCTTTCAAAATCAAATTTCTAGAAATATCATATATTCATCGGAAAATATGAATATTGTTAGAGGCGTGTAGGCCAACATGAACCACGTTTGATACCCCATGGATAATTTCATTACGCTGAATTCAATTTAATAACGCGTTTGTTTGTGTAGCTTCAAAACGATCGTCAGTTTAAATTCGCCGTCATTTTGAAATCACTTTATGGCATGCTGGCTTTCGAAAAATAATGATATTTTATAGAGATTTAATTCCATCGCATAAGCCTATTCAATACTATCCGGTCTTTTGGAATTTCATTAAATATAAATTATTTTATCTCATCAGTTAATTCAATTGCTCTAGGCAGTTTAGGTATGTGTATATCTGCTGTTTCACTCAAGTGAATAAGTTTATTTGCATATCTCTTTACTGCTTGACAATAAAGTAATGAAGTTTTACAACTCTGATATTAAATGATAAGAAACTTCAATACGTCAATATTTAATATACCAACTTAATCAACTAAGCCTCTTTGACATTAATAATTCATACTAGTGTTTTGTTTTGTGGATTTAACTTGTAGATTGTGTAGCTATTTTCTGTTCTTGTTTTGAAAAATCCTTTTTTTTCTAAAGTCACCGTTCACTGTACAGTAATCAATCAGCAGCAGGTCGATCTACATTGAGATATAGCGGGCAAGGATTGTATTTGGTTGTATTCCCAGCAGGATTCTTCAACAACTACGCTCCGTAATGACTAGAGTGGACTCTCTCTCTGGACTAGAACAGACTCGTATCTGTTCGTCTCATAAGAGTTTTCCCGAGAGTCGACAAAACACGAGTCTGTCTAGTCGTTGCAAAACAAGTATGATTTCATTCGTTTTTGTCCTCTCTAGTAATGACACTGAATCTGATTCTACAACACAAAGCTATCTTCTTCTAAAAAAATGCTTTGTCATTTCTCTTTCAAGAATTACTTTGTTAAGATAACATGTATTATTTGTTACCACGTTATATAAATTTTAATATTACTAACAAGTTCAGTTGTTGTTGCCATTGTTGTATATGGTAATTGCCGTTTATGCCGTCTATATTACGTTATTTAGTTCTTCTTGAAATTGCTTACGTTTCTTACGTATTTGTATTTTTAAATTAGGCGGCTGTAACTTTGCATTCTCGTAATTTACGATCGCATTTGCTTCGGATTATTCAACAAACGACTTCGTAAATTCCGACGGAGTAATTTTAAACGTTCTTGGGCATTGTTAGCGAATTTACGAGTTTGCGTGCTGTAAGTTAAGAAAACTAATATACTAAGTCGATATTACTTAAAACTCTGAATTAAGGATCGCTAAGACCGTCATCGCAATTCAGTAAATATGTACATAAATCAATGTTACCACCTAATAAAGAAGTTTATTCCCAAATATGGTGAATTCAAATATTTTTTTGTTAATCGAATCTTTTTTCATAATTTAATTTACTTTGTAATCAGTTCCTCTGGTAACGTTGGTGATAATTCGTCAACAACTTCTAGCTCTTGTTAGGAGACTAATCCTAGCGATTGGCAAAATATGTAAATAAATGCCGTTGCCGTTTTGCGACGGCATTCGCATGCATAAACTGTATAGAAAGGAATGACCGGCGCTGTTTATAAAGTTTATTATCCCGGTCCGATATTCTATCCTGTGCGGAAAGTCGTAACGGTTGCCGGTTCTCTAACCACTAAATAACCTTTTTTAAAACCAGTACGTCGCGTCCTGCACCGTATCTCTTTCTCTTCTATACGATATACACATTACTTTGTACTTTTTTCTTTTCTGCGCTTGTATGCGCAGCGCTTACAAAGCTCGCCTTTCTTAAGTAGCTTTTACGTCGAAATTTAGTGCATACCGCAAATACGTAGCCCAAGAGACGCGGTTATCGTTTGACCGTCGATGTATATAGGTATATAGATTTTCTCCATTTTCTCCGTGCCTTTTCGAGCTGCTTTCTTACCCTTGACAGTTTTACGGTTTAATTTTCAAGGCGAATACAATATATGTAGGTGGAGTTAATTGTACGGATGGTGTATTTGCCTTTATAGTCTGAGATGCTTTTAATGTATTTCACACACAATGCAACAAAAAAAAAAACAATTTCAATGTAGTTGTTTGTAAAGTGAATTAGTGTGCAGATCATACATTATTAATATTGTCGGGATAGGTCAAGCGAATTTTTATTGTTTTTTTTTTTATTGTTATGTTGTCGAAAATCTACTGATTTTGGTACACCAATGTTGTTGAACACGAAGAAGACAATTCTACCTTTGCTTAGTGACCGAACGATGCGAGAAAAACTTGCTCCCAGGGAATTTTACGACCCTCTTGAATATGTTATAATACAATGTATTGCATTTGTGAAGTTTCCTAAATATCGCATCAGTCTCTATAAAAAATTGGACACCTTTTGAAAAATTGTTTCCTCTAAAATTCATTTCTAGTAGTGAACCTCTTTCTTAATACGTAACACCTGGAAGAAAAGAACAAGAACAAACTTAGAAAAATCTGAGAAAAAGAATACCGACCAATCTTATTAAATTTGAAAAGCGATTTCCGGTTTAAGCGCGTACTATCCTCTTCCATAGTATGATCCGGCATTACCGCCACACCACCTACTGGTGTCAAGGTTTTCCTTCGTACTCCCATCACGGCTACCAATCCGTAGAAGAAATGTGGAAGTTAATTTCGGTATTTTTATAACGAACGACTCGAGTCGGAAGCAAAAGTTGTATAAGAGAAAAGATGGTAAGCACGTTAATGCATTTTTCAGCTTATCTGAGAAAGAAGAAGATGATAGGAAGGGTGGAAGATTAAGCGTACCCGACGGATCGGACAACGAAAGAAACGGCGTCCCTTTTACCTCACTTCGGCGTTCTCCGCCGTCGTATATTATACGACAGGTACTCTATGCTCCGAGTGGAGGAGATGAGTTCCGCATAATATGACGGATTATAAGTACATTTCTAAAAATCCGGACATAAGCGTTTCGAGAGGAATTCATTTTGCATAAGCATACATAACCGGCGGCCACTTACTTCTTCCTCTTCGGCGGTTCCGCGACGATGGAAGTGGGCGAAGTGGAAGCCTCGCAGTTCGCGTAAAACTGTGAGGAAATGTAAAGATATTCAGGAGATAACGAGCGACGTATAAAATGAAGAGCTCAATTTCTTTAATCTTCTTTGTGATGAGTTCTCTCTGTGAGTATCTCTTGGATATTTTCGATAACTTACTCGTTTAAAAAGTTTGACGGAATGACGGCAAGGCTTTAGCAAATTTAGCGAATGATTTCTTAATTAATTTATTTACCGTTACATTCTAAGAAATCAATCTGGAAGTTACCAATAATGATAACTGGAATAATTCGCCCTTAGAAAGACGTTTATTCGACTCTGTTTTACCACGTTTTTTGGAGTACTTGGGGAATTTTACGACCAATACTTCTGCCTAAATTCCAAAACCTCACGTTTTTTTTTTGCAATAAGTTGTATACCCCGTATATTATTAACCCTCTTTTCCAAATATTTTCATGTAAAATGTTAGTATATTAGACAATTACAGTTAAGGCGAATAAGTTTTTGACATCTAAGGTTTTTTTGCCGTAACAATTTGCGTCTAACAACGGATATGTCGGTGGCGGCGGCTATTAGGTTTTGTCGACCCGAAAGCCGACTTTTTTCTTCTCGGTCTTCTCGGTCGACAAGTCTGCCGCCGACGGTTGGAGGTTTCGGCGGTTTCTGCGTCGGAAAGCAATTCCGTGTGAGAGTCGAAACTCCAGTTTGTCATTATACAACTCGGAACAAGAAGTCGGGCGACGAGGGCGCTGCCTCATAATGCCTAACTGTCGATGTTCAACATTAACTAAGTTTCGGGGGGAAGTTGCTAAGCTACCACCACCACCGGCATGGAAGTAGCTGTTAAAGCCGGAGGAAGAGGAAAGGGATAAGTAGAGGTGCAATTAAAGTAGGTAACACTTGTGCTTCTTGGTCTTCTGGCGTCGAAGTCGGGGCGCGTACAGTGGCGTCGCGTTGTAGCTAAAGCAGCCGTTTTATTTATGGCCGTGTCATAATACACCCGGAATGTACAATCGGAAGAGAAGATTATAAGAAGGGGGCGACATAACAGCCACATGCATGGTTATACATGAACTAGTCTATAAGCATAAATTATCGTTACTCCGATACCATGTTATTTAGTTAAAATAATGGGGAACATTACACTATAGACGCGACGGTCTCATTTGTTGGCTACAATTTTTTTCGTAGTTGTCGTCTATTATTCTAACCTCCATTGATGTAATTGTATACGCCCAGAGAATTATGCTTCTACCAGAGAAGGAAGAATATAATTCGAGATACAACTTGCAAGTTAACAGTTCTAATACGCAGATGTTGACTCATACCGTCTCCAATAATCATAACTTATTGTAACAAATTCCTACATGTCAATCCATTTTTTACTTGTAGACAGTGTATTACTTCACATAAAACCTAAATCGTCACTATTACACGTTTCTGCTTAATTTGCAAATAATCAAATGATGCAGACATCTACTCCGCCTACACAAACCCTAGCTTAATCTCGCTTAATCTCACGAAAACATTTCGATTATCTTCCCTAATCGTTATTAAAGGGAAATTGCTATCGAAACGACACTTACTTTGTACTTCAACGCAATTACTTCGGCGAACTAAAATTATCCGTGATCAAGCGTGCCATTATCAACTTTGCTCCACAAAATCCTCCCCGGTCGTTAAACTTGTTTAAGAAGCATTTATATAAAACACAAGAGGGGAGGCGGTACAGCGGGAAACACTCTGTATAATTACGAGGTTTTATCTATATTATTATTAGTTCCCGTCTTCCATGTTCCCCGTTCTTCGACGCGAGAACTCCTTCCATCCCGAACTTTAATGTTTACGTGTTTCAAAGTTTAAATTACAACAGTTATTGCCTGCTCGCTCGAAGAGGCTCTTCAAGTCTGTCGAGTACTGTTGCCGCTGCGAAAGCGATTCTTCAGCACGTCGGAATCGCTCTACATATTCCAGATATTAATTCCATCGGGAACATTCAAGAAGGTCCCGATCGGAAACTGAAAATTTTGGGAGAAAGACGAGGAAATAGAAAAATGTATCTCGAATTGGCGGTTTTTGGTATATTGCTACCTAATATGTCTTCTGGTACATACAGGGATTTGCATGTTACATTATTATCTCATCTATAAAATTGATAAGCTCAATGGAAATTATCTTTCGCCAATACAACTCGAGACGATTTTAAAAACTAATTATTAAAATTTCGTGATTCGATATTTGTGGAAGGCTACAGAATTCGAGCTAATGGGCCCAGTATGGATTTAAGAGGGACACGGAAGCGGTTTGCCTTAATTAATTAGTAATAGCTATGCAGATTTTCGAAGAAGAATCGTTATCAAGAAGTCGATTAGCGACTAAGCTATAAAAGCTACAGGAAAGACGATTTATTCTATTTAGGCGATGCAGTAGCTACTGGTGGTGACGTAAATTGGAGGACATCTAATTTAAGTCTAACGCGCTGACAGATGACGTAGAGATATCGTAGTATAAGAACAAGGCAATTTCCTTTAGCGGCCAATCCCGGCCAACAGCTTCAGTTTTCATCAGGTTATCACGGCGCTTGAAGTAGTAAGCTTAAAACACAAATAAAATACACTCTTTAACTTTAGGTTTCTTGCCTTCGGGTGAATTATTGGAGGCCAAAGGTATTCTTTTAATCTCGTAAACACACACGATATAATATCACACCAATCTACCTAAAACGATAAATTACATGAGATAATAAAATAGTGATAAGTAAGAATTAATTACCACAAGACGATAACGAGCCCTTTTTAAATTATCATTACGCTAAATTACACGAAACATAACCTTCATAAAATATACGTCCCTGTGAGGTAGGCGGGTATTTTTCCTATTACGTATTTGTTTCGCGTTTAGCACCTTCGCGTGTTGATTTTTTGATAAAAAAAAGGGGGTAAAGTAAAATAGGAGAGAAACGCCAAGCCCGGCGGTTCTACCGTTTCGTTTGAACGTACATGAACGTGCAACGTCGTTAAAAAATCAATTATTTAAATTAAAACTTGACGCTGATGTGCACTTTGAGAGCAGTAGTATTTGGAAATTCTCTTTTGTATTGAAAACTGTTTCGTGTTCGATTTATTTATAGCCGGTCTGTTAAATTATGGAAACGTGCCGAACGGTTTGCTACAAAAAAAAAAAAACGCAATCAATTAAAAACATGATATTCTACTTTATGGAGTGGTTGCTAATTCTTTTTTTTCAGCTCGTTTTATTTTTATGAAAAGCACAAGGACTAAAAAATATTTTTTATTTCCGGTATTAAGTAAAGTTCCTAATTTAGTATCCTTAGCAAGGCTTTATATAAAACAAAACGTTTAGATCATCTGAGATTAATTTCAACAATGATCCAAAAAATATCTTGGTGAATTATAAAAATCAAGAAGATAGCAACCGTTAACAACGCAAGCATTATCAATATATAATTACCTCTACCTTGTTGCGCGCGAAGAGGAGAGAGAGAAATAAAAGAAAATGCTTTTCAAGATGTCAATTTTTCTTACATCGATTCTACAGTTTCCATTAAACAATTACATTACGCGTTCTGGTGTAGCTTTGGCTCCTGACTACGGAGCCAAACAGAATGTCGGTATTACGTGAAGGTGTGAACATTTTACATTTTTGGTGGATCATTATCTTGCAACATTCACACTTTCAATAACCGTAAATTATTCAATTAAGCAGAACTATCTCCTTTAATTCGTGCTAACGTTATAGTGCCAAGCAATTGAGTACTAAAATAAACCATCATCGATTGCCGTAACGTAATGCGATGCAATATTACCAACGGCCGTGTGTGGAAACGTCCTCACAAAAGCATTTCGTCATACGACGCGACCGGTTGATGAAGTTAATGCATTCGATCGAGTGTGTGTGGGAGTAGGCTGTCACCTGTTAATGCGTAAAATTAGATTTTATACGGTGCGGTAAGGACGCGTTCTCTATCATCCAAGGGAGCTAAAATTGCTAACATTAGCTACGCAGATGTTATTGATAACCGGAGTAAAATTGGGCGCCTACGATTGTCTGCACCGAGTAAAAAAGTGATCAACATATTATATCGATTCGTTTAACTTTTTAGTCATTTGGGTTATATTTTTAAACAAGTTAGATGAGTTTTATGTCGACAATGTTCTGTGGACCATGTCGACAAAAAAATTAAAGCTGAACTTAAACAAGTGTCGCACTGCATCATATTCTAGTAAAATATATTTTATTACTCTGATATACTATTATGTTGGCAATTATCAATTATCAAGAATCGTGGTCTGGGATCTTGTCGTGACATGAGAACATGATAACATGATAACATAACTGACATTTTCATATAGAAGCTTGAAACTTTTCAAATCATCCTCGTATAGTGACGTCGAACGTCACTATACTCCACTTCTAAGGAAAGACAGTTTACATCCAATTTAAAGTTATAACTGATACATATTTCCTTCGGAATATCTTCTGAGCTACTCAACGTGTAAACCAAGCCAGAGCTAACTTTATATTAATATTAATGTTTACTACGTGTTAAGCAACAATTTCCTTGTATGCTAACTTTTGTAATTATTTCCTTGCGTAAATTATTTATGGTTATTCCCAAACGTAGTAATATAACAACATATTTCACGCTTATTACTAAAAAACGCGACAACACTCTGACCGCGCGCCCGTAGGTGTTTGTATACGTCATATTGGTGTTATTAGCGTAGGATTTCTAACGCTTATCCGCGCTGCCGCTTATATCCTCGTAAAGTATGCGATACGGCAACTCGCCCACCGGGGCGATATTAAAAGTTATCACGGTTCCGGATTAAAGTTATTGCATCGGAAAGTTTGCGTTTCAAGCGGTAATAAAAAGCCGCGAACTAAATTCCGACTGAATTTTATTTCTCCTTCGGGCGTGCATAATTCAACCTGCTGCTCTCCCCCCGTCGGAGCCCACAAACGTCCTTCCTTTCTCCGTCTCTTACACTTCTTTTTGGCGCTGGTTTAACTTCTCTTAATCCCTTAACACGACCGATATACGGACACACCGAGCGGCACGTGGAGGTATACGCTTCGGTTAGTATTTATGGTGATGCGTGCTGGACAATCGTTGTTGTTTCGCTGTAAAACGGAGTTTAAATGGAGATTTCGGTGCTGTCTAGGCATTCCGTATAGGTGGACTGTTTTCTGCTTAATGTTTGATTGAATACCTCTAATTTCAACTAGAATGTGAAATAATCCTGAAGAAGCAGTTTTTTTCTAGCAGTATTTGCATCTTCTGGCGTGATGGACTGTGTTTCGCTCTATTGCGGTGGTTGGAGTAGAAAAGCTATGGAATATCTTATATAGACAGTACAAGCTCCTAATGTTATAGTGAACAATTTCGGCAACTCCATTATACAATAATAATAATAATAATAACAATACGATTCGATAATAAGAAAAGCATTTAGAGATATTAGTGTGACGATAGCAAATTTGATAAACTGAAGTAATGGAATATCGATTATCAAATTAGAAGCGGAAACAATCCCGAGAAAACAACAGGAACATGGCGCAAATGTATTTTTAAACCGAAACCCGCCATCTTCGATCTTATCGACGCCGCCGTACAGCCCCTCATAACGTTGCGATGCGATCTATGGCGTGCTGTGAACGCGGTGCCTATTTTACATTTTCGACTAGCTTCCTTCATATACGTATACAGGTACGATTTGACATTTGGAAATAAGAGGGTGAGCGAGCTTTAATATGTTCAGGGTTCAGTTGTCGAGCGCGCGAGACTCTTGATAATGGCACGTCGGCGATGGAATTATCACACAGAAGGTGGGGAGAAGGTGGAGAAGGTTCGACTTTTGAAGTTACACCTTCGCGTTAACCTAAATAGCAGCGTTATTTACGGTCATGCATCACCGTTTCCAATTTTAAGTGGAGCATACGGCCCACTATCGGTGGTCGTTTGGTGTGGAACTGGTTGGGCTCGGCGTGGGGTCGTCGCGAAACATCAAAATGGATATATCGCGTGCTGACGTCTTATCGGGTTAACCGCTAGAGGGTAGCGATACGTATGCAGTACATACATCTAGTATAGATACAATTTTTGTACAGTTCAAAGTGTACTTATGAGCTGTTGGAGGTTAAATCTATTAGACTGGTGTGTAATAGATGCAAATCAAAATGCAGCGCTAAATCAGCCAGTGCCAGGATTTCATATTCACATTCGAAGTGTATATCTAAACAGTTCAAATAACGATCTGCCATGCAAACAATACATTGTAGAAGTCAATAACATAATTTGAGGTGAGCGCGCTGATTTCGTGGAAATCTCCATCAATTTCAAAGCAGTCCTGTTCACATTATGTCACCTTCCTAAGTCGTCGAGACAAACATTTACTTCAGTTGTTTAGTGAATATATCTATCCTTTCAGTGTAATTTTTGTCGATAAGGTTGCTGCATTAGATATGCTGGCCGATGAACAAAAAAGTAATATACATCCAAGATAAATGCAATAAAATGAATAACTGTAACCAATTTCGGGGCGTTTCAGCAATTTTTTAAACATTTAATTTGCACCACGCCCGCTTTCCTTATCTCCGAACTTTCCTTCCCTTTTAAATTTCTTCGGAAGCAAACTAAAAAAAGAAGAAAGTTAAGCAAACTGCTTCTTACAGAAAGACGACGACTCAACGAGGCGCGTTCTTGTATACACAATCAGAGCTTCTCAAAGAATGGAAAAAACAAGAACGCACCGATAGAGTTAACGGCAACCGGTTAATTAAAGAAAAAAGCGAAGGATCTATTAATTTTTTCTCCCCGCTCGCGCGTACAGGCTTTCGCGGCAAATATTTGTCCGGACGGGCGTCTGTTTCCACTTCGCCGTTTTCGTTTTCGACGAATTCGTCTCCGTTATCTTTTTCCCTTTTTTGTTCGTCCATCGATGTTAAATTTCGTTATTTTAGTTGCGCAAGAGAGGATTGTTTGCTTCGCAAATTTACGAATGATGAACCAAATCGTAAGGCTTATTTTTTTCCTATTCGTTTGTTTGAAATGGAAACGTTTAAATATTGTGCACGGGCTCATTAACTCGACACGAAGCAATGGGGTGATTTTTCAAAGGGTTTATGGAGTTTAGGTCGATACAAGTACAGAGGGCACCTTCCTGCATCTTGTAAGGGAACGCTCTTGGATTTCGATGAAATACTGTTTTTCCGCCATTAGGATAACTCATATGAACAATGTTCTAAGCTATGACGAAGTAGTGGGGTGGTTGACGGAGTAGGTGGGATCTAGCTCACCTTCTCGTCATCCACAAACATAAGAAAAGTTTTTGGCTTGTGAGGCTAGTTAAAGTAAATATCACAATAAAAAGCTTAAACTGCTTCAAACAGATGAGGAGTGTCTCACAAATAAATGGCATGCCTGTATTCGCATAGACAACAGGAAAAAGAGGAGCTGATAATTATATAACAAGTATCTACAAACGTGATCTAAATAGTGCGCGCTATTTCAAGAGAAGGAAACAAAACGAGACACACTACCGTTCTTCAAGAGGTGATATTCACCTAAAGTTATCTAAATGCTTCGAAATTTGTTTCTCTTTCTATTTCAATCTTGCTAGAAAACAACGTTCTACGTTGGAAAAGCAAAGGAATTCAATATACGGAGGTGCAAATAAACAATTGCGTCGAGAGTCTTCCTAAAACAGGTTGATACGTCAGCGGAGGGGTGACGCCTTTGCGTTCGAGGCGTTCGAAAGGCGGAAATTAAATTTTCAAGAGCGTTTAAGATATACAAACGTATTAGAATCAACGTGGATTACTTCGCGAATGTTTACAATCGTCGATTTTAATTTCAATTTTGAACGCTGACGTAATTTGGAGGTAGAAGGAGATGTTGAAATTCCTGGATTATCTTCGGGGGAGGATTTAAATTCGAAAAGAATCCAAATAAACGACGCTCTCGGTCGAATTATCGCATGCTAAGTATTTTTCGTTTGCTTCTTGAACGTGAAATGTCAAAAATGTTAGCAGAAAATAAAGTTCGCATCATCTATCTCAGTCCTGTAAGGTAATTTGCTTCGACGATGACAATATGCAGATTTGCGAAGTCGAATTCCAACAGAAATTGATTTCTCGATTAGGATCTGAGTTGTCTATTAAGTTCTCTAGCTGGAAATTCATGATTTACCCTGGTGTGCGCTCGCAATGATGCGCGGCCTTTATAGATTCAAAGCGGACATTTATGCGATGAACAAAGGTTACTTCCAACATGTAGGGCAACGCGTGCAGCTTTCTATGGCTCAAAGTTAGATACAAGTCAAAATGGCAATGAATTGTTATAAAATTATTTCTTCGTTCATACGTCATCGTTACGTAAAACATAAAAAAGAAACATATGCGGCTTAAATTGCGAGTTTGAAGCGATGTGTAATCTAGCTTTTATTTAATTTGTGCTTGCCATTTAAAATTAGTGAGTTTGAACAACGGACATCAGAAATCCTTCGGTATTTAGGCAAAAATAGAGCTCCGTATATCGAAGAGCCCCCTGGTCGCCAAGTGTCCTTGCAGCGCAATAACAGTTAGATTCGTTAAATTTTTTAAGAAGCTTTGTTTCGATTCGGGTTGGACTTGACCGAATTTCTTCTCCTTCTTCTAATTCTAATTTACCTAGACAATGGTTTTGGGGCATATTTTGCATTTGGAACATTCTTTTCCATCTTTCTTCGCCAAACAATAATTTTCCAACATATTATAGAATTTGCTTTGGTAACCGTCTTTCATTGTAGAAATTTGCCGATGGAAAAGCCATTCACCGTGGTTGTTACTGATAGATCCAAGATCCAGGAACAAATCTAAATAAAAATCCAAGAAACTGTTTCACGGTAATTTTCTACTAAAACGTCGCAGTACCGTATGTGAGAATCATGCATTACTCTCTAAGATACTCATATCTGAACGATTCTACGCGTATTAGACATGTATTTTCTCCACTCCTACCTATCTATTGTACCTCAGCAGCTCGTATAACGTAGAAAGGCTATTGTATACGGTGAGGGTGTTTGATAATAGTGCGCGGTATTAGTTCGAATTTAGCGACCGTAAATCAAATTGCCAGCGATGGCTGTACGCGCGGCAAGAGAATTCAATATCATTCCGCCCCGAAATACGCATAAATATCTCTTGTAGTACATGCGGTTTCTGGGAAAAGCGAACGCCAGATACAGAACAGAACACAGCGCAACACATAACCGAATATAATCTACAGCGACACATTCGCGTTCGCAAAACACAACGCTTCTAGCTGTTACGGTGGCTGCCCTTGCTGTTTTACGTCTCTCCTCCGTGCTACACACATATCTTAACCGTTGGACGAAAGCAGCAGCACACCAGTAGTGGTACGATGGCGGATAACATTAGCGGGTGTTCATTTATTAAACTGCCTTCACGAACACACCCTCATCTCCGACTGTATTCGGGTTAAAGCGCCAGTTACGGCGCGTTTCATCATTGGACGAATATATAGAGTGAATTGTTTAACTTCGGGTAGTTTATATTTCTGAAGGTAGGTAGGTCGAATAAAATCTATTAGGTGTCAATAGCAATATAACATCGTCAGCTATACTGTCGTAAAGCAAAATCGAGATTTTTCTTGATATATGAGCGGAAAACTCTCCACTTTAAAACGTGCAAATAAGTGAGTATTGTCACGAGATCAACCACGGAAGTGCAATTGTTACTCTTGAAGGTATCAGAAAATTTCATCAGAGAAACCAACGGTTCTGGCAGTGTTGGGCAAGATAGCGGTAAATGATTAGAAAGAACCGTATTTTGTCGCCTCTCGAGGAAACGAGTAAACAACGCTTCTCTTATCTTATTTTAAAACAAATCAACACATAAATATCGGTAATCTCCGCACTACATAAGACTAATTAGACATGCATCTATCCTTACTTCCAAGAAAAAATATTGTTTACAAGGGCGTATTTCTGCCCCTATGCGCACCTGATAAAATAACGATTTAATTATTATCCGCTGCAAAAAAGGTATGATTTCACTAGCTTTTGTCCTCTCCATTTACAAATAGAGAGGACAAAAGCGAATGATATCGGACCTTTTCTGCAGCGACTAGACAGACTCGTATTTTGTTGAGTCTCGGGGAAACCAGTAGGTACCGCGAACTCTTTGTTACGAGTTTGTCTAGTCGCTGCAAAACAGGTATGGTTTTACTCGCTATTGTCTTCTATTTTTTATATTCCCTTGTACTCTTTTTTTCTTTTATATTCTCTCGTTTATGACTATAGAATTAAAATCGCGATATAAAAAATCCATAGATTTCCAGTTTTTTTTTAATCTTCCTTCAAAAAGATGACATTTTTTTATTTCAAGTTAAACGATTCACGCTGTACGCAGCGGAGGGAGTTGTTGTTGCGACGAATGGGTTGGGGAGGTGTAGAACGCTTTCGGTTGAGCGTAAATCGCGTAACCAGCAACGTTCCGAACGCCGTGACTCGTAACGCCGATGTTATTTTTAATTTATACGATGTTAGCGAGGGAATCGCGTCTAAGTACTAATTTCGAGCTCCCGGAAACGGCGCTAGAACGGCATGTTTGCCGGTGTTGTTGTTATATTCCGGTATTTGGCGTGATCGAATTATAGCGTAGGTGTGCGAGTTTGAGTTACCTTTTTTTTTGCGCGTCTCGAAACAATGGGAAAAAGCGACTAGTGGAAGTGGACTAGAAAGTAATGCGGTGTTGTTTGTTTTAGATCGGATAGACAACCATACTTAAATAATTTCTTTCCTTTAAGTAAAGTTATCCAATGAAAAATATTTTTTTCAGTTAAATAAAAAAATTTTCTTACTTGTATACAGGAGTTCACCAGTTGTCGAACTTGTTCGCCTCCCCTAAATGCCACTTAGTTTCGTTCGATACTTCCCCTGTCTATTCATTTATGATCGAAGATGTTGACTACAAATCAATAATTTATTAATGTTATCATGACTGAACTACATCAGTCGATCGAAAAATAACTTGGTTACGTCCTACACTGGTTAGAAAATTATTGTTATGGCCTAATTATTTATATACGTAATTATATTTCCGTATAAACATACATACATACGTGCATTTATTTCAAAAACATAGAATCGCTGTCTTTTATCTTTATACGAGACCGTAATTGTGACAAAATATTAATTGTTGTTTAGCGTGTCCGATATTAAATCTCTTATCGTGAAATTTGAATTTACACGCGCGTACAGGACCTATATACGTACATATACAGGTCCGTGTACTTCGTACTTTTGCTAGGGGGAGATAGCGCGATACCATTTGATTAATGTAGTCGGTACTATCTCAGCGAAAATATCGCGTATATTACATACATACGTTTCGAATTCTAATTTCTTTCAGGTTTATTGTCAAAGCATCGGAGGATTTGTTACAGCGGAAATCGACGCCATTATAACGGTTTTAGTTTAAATTATAGTAATTGCAGATTGGTAAATGTTTGTAATAATGTTTTCAACTAGTTACAAGCTCATCGTTATCAATCACTTTAGACTCGCATAACTGAACCAGCGCTACGATTATTATAATATAGCATCAATCAATAATAATCGCGCTAGCTAATATTCGGGTCGGAATATATATATTACATCACGTCATTGCGGTCATCGCCGATTAATCTTTGACGAGCTAATATTGCTGGCAGTTTGCGTGGAAAACGTTGGTCCGAGAATGTATTAGTCAAAATTGTAGGAGATGCCTCACAAATTGTAACGGCAAGCATTTGTAATACTATTAGTTAATATATACTTTAAAAGATGATGATAACAATATAGACGTATATGTGTTGGTAACATATCCTCATGTTTTCAATAACATTGGTGCCTCAATTTTAATGTAATCTAAAGAAATGCACATGTAATCATGTAATAATATGAATTAATTGGTGGATGAAGGATCGATATCACTTTTTTATTCTATTCTATAGTAATGGAATAAATTAAGCAGCACATCGGAGCTATCCATTTTTGGATTATTTGCATGTGTATTACCATGTATATAGATCTTAATGTAAATAAAAGCCTTAACACTCCCAACAGCATTAACCCAAATCGTGACACGTTCCTAGCCGGTCCATCAATTTAACAAACGCAACTACGCAGAGTCAACGGCCACCTGCAAAGAAAACACGCTGTACCTATTCTCAAGCTTCGACATGTAAAGGTGGCTGTAATAAATGCAATTGTGTGTCGGTAATTTCGAAATAAATCTCTCCAAACAATACTACGAAGTTTTCGTGAACATATTCCGTAAAAAGGATACCTTCCTCGACTATTTCGATCTAAAATTAATTCAAATTACGCCGACAGAATGTTAAAACCACTTCTCCATTGTGTTCCGTGAAAGTCCGCGAGTTAAGACGATAATGTTTCCATTGAGAGACAATCAAGTTCGATTCAATTTCACAGCCCTTACGTCTCTACCGACTATTCCTTTCTTCGCTTCCACCACCAGCGTCCCCGTTTCAACTCGTTATTCTCCCTTCCGAAATAATATCTCATTACTTTTGTACGCGCAACTTTCTTCTCCCTCCTAGAGTAATGAAAGAAACTGCCCAAACAGTAAATTAATAAGAC
Source organism: Oryctes rhinoceros (assembly GCA_020654165.1). Classification (NCBI taxonomy): domain Eukaryota; kingdom Metazoa; phylum Arthropoda; class Insecta; order Coleoptera; family Scarabaeidae; genus Oryctes; species Oryctes rhinoceros. The sequence continues at coordinate 642,750 of JAIOKQ010000231.1, forward strand.
TGTACGAAAATGGCGGAAGTGGCGGTCGGTAATTGCTTAATATTTCGCGACTGGCTAATTGAATTCACCCAACTCTTATTAATAAGTTTGATTTCGTCTGGGTGTACAGTGAAATATATGAACAAATATCCTTATATATTGGTTATATAGTTAGCCTGTATAGTAGAAAATTCATCTAGAAACTTCATTACGCCCGCCGACATTTCTCGTCGTTACGCTGCTAACAAGGGGAAGTTGGTCTTCGGACTTCGCGATTGCATAAGCTATTATAAATCTTTCTTAGCGGCGCAGCCTGCCCGGCTGTATATATGGGTATAAATTAGTTAGAATATTCAGTTTTATGAACCAGTTGGCGGCGAGGTGCCTTATACCGTAATAAAATGGAGCTGAATTATATCGCTGAATATTAGCTAATAAGTCTTAATTATTCAAATGAGGCAAAAGGTTATATAGTAGTGGGGTTTGTTATAAGCGTTACTACGCAATACTCATGTGTAGATGATTCTCATTTTATTCTTCGCAAAGAGGACAAGACTACCAAACTGTAGAATGCTCAGTTATGTGTCTCTTGTCTACTTTGTTTTGCGGACCATTTTCTTAATGATACGAGCAAAAGAAATAGTCACGTATTTCTTTTGCTTTTCGTCAAAAGCCCCGTTCTTTGATGGATAATATACAAGAAGCTCATTAAGTTACGTCTGAAAAACTTAGTATACCAGTTTGAACAGTTTCCAAACGCAATACACACATATTAGATACGAATCGAATGATTTAGATCAAAAGAAAATCGGATCAAATGAATCTAATAATTCAAATAGATTTAGACGAATTGTTACATTCACCGTTTGTGTCGCACAGACGTAAATGTATTTAAATGAGTTGAAAATAACTTCCGAATGTTACTGTTTCTCCTCCCCCTTTTCACATCTTCTTTAACGAAGTGCAAAAAACTTATTACCATAACGTCTCGCAGATAAGCCGCCTTCGCAAATAAAGTGAAATGAACGCAGCAAAGATTGTCGTCATCATTTAGAGTTTGAAGTCGGCGTGTTTATATTTAATATAATCTAGGCGGCCATGAAATCCGAGCAGTATGGAAAAGGAGAAGCTGGATGAGGCGGTTAAGGACAAAGGTCTACGTTTACTCCCTTCCATGTCGGCTTTAATTAAGATTAAATTATTCAGGAACTTTATGTGACGTTTAAGAAGTTATTAAATCTATCCGAAGCGACTTTTTATGTTTTGTCGTCTCAAGGCGGCGATGGGGAAAAGATCCCGGCGCAAATCTATCCGAGACTCTCATTGTTTAAACCGGAGGGGCCTTTTTTTGCTGGATATGCGCTAAGAATTTAATTTCGCTGGCGAACTGAAAAGAACTTTGAAACACGAGTGCAGCGACAAGCGCATCTAGTTTGGCTGCGAATACGTTGGTATATAAGTTTCTTGTTTGAGCGGAGTGATTTCGTATTGATTATCGCCTGGAGAATAGATGGCGTAAGAAATACAATTTTTACATATGGATACGTAATTCATCGTGTCCCGCCAATCTCAAATACAAGTCAAAAAATCACCATTTCGCTGATTGAATGATAATTGCGGCTGCAAGTTGCGTCGCCGCTATACGAAGAAGTTTTCGTGTAACATTGCGGCAATCAACATTGCCAACATGGCAACAACAACAAGATTATCAGATTATTTATATTCCCCAAGAAGTCTGAAAGAATTACCAGTAGGTTGCGTGAGCTTTGAGCTTTAACTTCTACCGTGGCAGTTCTAGCTAAGCATTTACTACTTCACGGAAGATAATTAATATTCTCGTTCACTTTATTGTAGTGATAATGGATCGTATATTTTATTTTAGAGGTAAGCTTCGTTGTAAAATATTCGTTGATCGCACCTTCATTCTAAATTTAACCGCGCGAAGCTAGCCCCAGCGGTGAAGATAGCTTATCGTGTCTGGGTGGTAGCTTTCCTCGAAAGATTTATTTTTTCCCATACAGAATGTATATCGCGTTCATCGCGTGAAATAAATAGTTTTAATATTTATGCGAATATCAGGGAATCTAGATGTATAATTTTAACGTTTCAACTAAGAAATAAACTATAAGCTTAAACAAGAAGCCCTTATTAATTATATTATTTCTCCTGCTATAAAAAACAATATGGCCTTCCTCCTACGTATTTATCCCTAATAGAAACGAAAGTCAACAATACCTCAGCTTTCTCTTCTCTATAAATGTACGTCTCAGAGTTTGTTTATATACGAAAGATCTAAATCTGGAACATAGTTATCATGGTAACACGGGAAGACGCCCATTCACGTGTATAAGCACGGCTAGGTTGCTAGGAGGGAGAGCCCCATCGACTCAGCGCTATAGAGCACACGTGCCAAGCGATTCCCATTTCCGTATCGTTGATTGAAACTTGAACGCTACATTTGGCACATATATTGCTCATTGCGTTAAGTAAACCGAGCCCCGTTCGCATTATGGAGGCAATTTAACGGCCCTGTCTCTTTTTTATAGGCGATATTTACTAGAAAATTGCCGGTCGGAACTGCTTACTCGATGGCAAGGACGGCTCGTCGACCTTATACTATAGAGTCGTATGAAATTTCCCCTTCGAACATTTAGATTAGGTACTATATGCCTACGCTTAAACCGACGAGGGCAAGCGAATTTATTGAGTAGAGGAATTTAATAGGGATTTACAAGAGAGACGAAAAAAAGAAGTAATAGAATCTAAGAGGCTGTATCACGTAATTTCGTGAATGGTTCTTCGAACAAATGGGCCCGTTCTGCTCGGAAAAGGAGGAGAATGATGTCTTTGTTTAGCTCAGTTTTGAACCGTTCGAAAATAATTCGCGATAAATATTCGACGTATAAAGATATTAATCTACTCGTTAATACCCTTACATTTGACAATCATTTTAAAAAATCTACCTGGAGCCGCTAGGGCTTTAGCTTTTTTTAATATTAGGTTAATCGACTTTCTTACACACCTAAACGAATTATTTAATATTCATTTATCCAAAGCATCTCTATCTAAAAATCCAAAATATCCTGTAGAAAGTACGTAGATACAGTAGAAAAGAATTTTTACCTATTCCAAATATTCCCTCCAGTATATATCGAAAGGAACGAAAGCGAAAAAAAAATGAAATGAACACAACACAATACTCAAAACGGTCTTTTATCGAAACGATTTCGTTTTATGTCGTCGTAGGAAAATGAACACTAAGGAGCGGGGTTATCGAATCCCGAAACGGGATGGAAATGATTGAAGATGGGGTGCAGATTGAAAGTTCGGGAGGAATAAAGCTGGCAGCGTGGGGGAAGGAAAATAGCTGTTCAACGTCTTGCGACTTACGCGCGCGCAAAGGTATAGGCAGACATACGTACGTTTGTAAATATTCGGAAATAACGGATTGCCATGGCCCTGCCATCGCTAGAATTGAGTGGAAAATGTCTGCGCTGGAAAACGGGCGAAAGCTGGCGAGATTTGAATTTTTTGTTCGCTATTTGTACCTGTACGTCGTGTAGAAAAGAGCTGTAAAAACTGTGATGTTTGATGATAGGTATACAGCTGCATGTTAAACATGTAAAAATTGCTTGTCCCGAAAGCTGTACTCCAAGAATATACTAATTTTGAAACAGCAAATACCAATATATATATATTTCCTTCCACATTACTTAAAGGTTAATGTTGAATCTAGGCTTGTGGCACAACTGCAACTGAAGCTACTACGGTGAGATCGAACTTAAATTTTTCTTCCTGAACCAGATCTTGCTCACTGATTACAACTAATATTCGTTCCAGGTTTTCTAAGGACTTCTCACAACAACGGAGAGACTACAGGACACTCTAGCTTCTACATACACTACATTCCGTAATTTTTTAGTTTCTAAAAATCCAGAAAGCGTGTAAGTCAGCTAATATTCCTTTAAATTGTTGGCCTTGGGGGAATAGTAGATAACTTTTCACACCGCTGTACATTTCCCACGGCAACGAAGCACATTTTCCCTCACAGTGAAGCAAATTGCAATTCGAAAACAGTTTAATCGCCCTCTCCGACGTGTATAGCCTGAAGTGCATTGGAAATCGTGAAATTCCACGGCCTCTTTCTCTTTCACGAGCTCCTATACAGTACGAGGCAATAGCATCAACGATTGTACAATAGAAAACCTCGGCGCTTTAATGTGACAGCAATATATTCGCGGAAGGTAATGTCTGTTAGTCCTTCCATAGAGTATCAGCATCAAAGTAAAAAAGCTCCTCTCACCCCAATATGCCACACTACCTCTTGCGCGATTTGGCCGCTTCATTACGTTGTTAAAGCGAGAAATCGACTTTTTTATTCGAATGGCGCAGTTACACAACGCCGGATCTCCCTTCGCAGAAAGAGGCGGTGGTAACGGTGGCAATACAAATCGCCGCGAAAATGTTTCCCAAACAGATCGTCCTACGCCAGTAAATTATAGATTGGTGAATACGAAGGAACGAAAGACGACGAAGTTATTGGGGGTTTTTCGCCGTTTTTGAATCGCTCGACGGAACACCCGAGAGATTTATACGTAACGGGAAACGCGATTAATCTTTCTGGGAGAAGGCTTCCGAAGTGTACGTTCTCGACTGACGTGTGTGTGAGCGTGAGGATAACTGAATTTATCTTACTGTACGAGAAGTTGTTTAATTTGTAAATTTCAGGTCGGATAAAATTGGCTGTATTAAGACCGTGGTGTTACAGAAAGTCACTGGTTCAAGTGGTGGACTGTCTAATCATTTTTGTTCTTTCTAATGAAAATAGTGCAAATACGGCCAATTATTTTAGATAATCAAAAATCGCTTATAACAAAGAAATTGGTCGGTATCTTGAGCTCATGTTATAGCGGACAAACAACAAATAATAGATTGTAAGTTAAGAAAACTCAATAAATATTCATTTAATTATGTCGGAGTCTAAAAGCTTTCCTTCTTTTACCAATTTTCCTATTAAAACTAAATATCTTGCTAACCCTTTACAGTTTTTACTCTTATTTACCTTATATTAAGGCTAAACTCTTATAACTTACTTTCTCAAAACAATTATCGTAAAGGAATACGGGAGTCGAAACAAACCGGGGGCTCAAAATTCCCCGCTACACAGCGAAGAAATAGTTATCTGGATGCCGTTATATCTTAGCATAGCAGGGAAGATAATATTAATAATAATGCCCACCAGAAACGACCAGTTTAGGTCTAAAAGGGGGCCAATGTAGCATCTCACCGTTCTACTGTTTATCGTCAGAAAGAAAGCAATGATAATAAATTCCCGTCAAGATGAAGAAATCTGATTATTTCTGAAGTACCGCCATTAGGCGAATAGCTCGCGCACCACGCTTAAAATTCATATCACAAATTTTTGGAACGTTAAAAGGAAAAATCCGAGAAATTAAAGCTTCGAACACAGGCATGACGGCGGTGGAGGCCGAGAAAGAAGAGACGTCTTGGACCTCCGACTAAGAACAACGAATAACATCGTGAGATAAGGTGTGAGAGAGAAGGAGATAGAGATGAGGAATAGAGAAGAAAAGAGGTTCGGTGTCGGAGAATCGTTGGGGGATGGTACTGCTGAATATTTCATTTTCTTATGGTCCGACGGGGTTTCCGTTTCTCCAAACAAAAGTACATTTGTAATCCAATTACTTCGCTTTACGAATATTAAAGTTTTCGTTCGTTATATATTATTTCAGTTAGCGCCGCGGTGCGGCGCTGTTCTGACTAGCGTATCCAACGGTCCCTCGCTACATTACAAGATTATTTATTTTAATTTCCTCGTATACATAACTCATCAGCACGAGCCGTCCGGCGAATTGTATTTCGAATGTAGGGGAAGAAAAAGAAGAAGCGGAAAGTTGGTTATAGCAATTCTAATTGCGTGGATATCAAAAGCAAATAGCAGAAAACCAGAGAAAGTATTCAGTCATATTCATTTAATATACTAGTACACGTTTTACAAACAAAATAATTAAATTTAAATTAGGTTCCTGTAATTCCGTCAGAAGTTGTGAGGAAATCAAATCTCGCTTGTCGACGTGAAGGGAAGAAGACGTTAAATGAAAGGACAAATTTGAAAACACGGTTAGGGTTAACTTAACGGGATAAATTATCTGCGTTACAAATAAACTCAAGGTGTACCTTTCACATAAATAAATAACATAATATTATCTTACCGTAGTTCGAATTCGTAGAGTTATTAACGTCTTATACGTTGAATTGCAACAATCTTCGAAGATTGAGCATACCATCGCAGACATACTCACATCTGCACGATCTTTTATGGGCCATTAGTATAACAAGGACACTAACAGCAACATCTCCGGTATAGTTCTGCAACCCTCCTTGAAACTTCCATCATTGTAGCGCGACGATAAGACGTAGAAGGGTACGTCCTCGCCGCTAAGGATTCAACGACCTTCCCGTCTTCCTGAACGCTATAACACGCGACTGCTGATAACGAGGACGAGCTAAGTTTTCTTCCTTCAAGGACGCACGATTGGAGCTGTCAGCCGTCGACGTAACATAATAGTGGCTGTTTATTTAGTATAAGAGTGATGTTGCGCAAAGATACCAAACTAACCCTTTCCCCGACCCACCCTTGTCTGGCACCACGAACATGTACACTATACAATGTTCAATGGTCCTTCGTGTAGTGCGCTGGGTGTGTTTACGTCTTCATTAACTTCCTATAAACGTCGCCGAAAGCTTAATTTATTAAAGCAATTTCATTAGAATTAAGCACCTCTAAATAAATTATTTCGATTGAAATCTACAGTTCGTAGGGTGTCTGCGTTTAGCTGTATGTGTGTGAGTCGTCGTTGTCGCTCGGTAATTATGTTAAATCTAATTTTATGGCTTTAATATGGTGCCATTAGGGAGTTCCGTTTTATGATCTACGTGGTCGTAGTTGGCGTTACGTTCTGTTAACGGCTTAAAATAAAATGTTGGAATAGATATTAAGCGTCACCTTGCTTATTAGGAGCTAATTCTAACCGATAAATTTAGGACATATAGCGTGGAGGCAAGAAGTTTGAACTTTCGAACATTTTGAGAAGGTTTTAGGACGCTTGGAACGAGATTAACATAAGATAAACATTGAAACAATGCTTGCAAGTTGTTACACATTTCTTAATTTTAATCGTTTTCTTGTTTGTCTATTTACAATAGCCGCGTTCGGTAATAAAGTTTAGATGCATAACGGTTCTTTTCTTCACGTGACTGCCGAAGACGTAGATCAATCGTTAATAGACGAACGGCCAGAGATTACATTAATCACTTGACTTTTAGTGTTCAAAGTTTTCCTTGTCGTAGACTGCATCGACGTTTTTTTTTTAAATATCCCTAAACAAGCCGTAGAATGAAATCGATATTCACTTAATGTCAGATGGTCGTTTGTTGTTTAATTAGTCTAACGCTTAGCTACTTATACAACCGAATCACGACGCACGCAGTATGTGCATGCACATCAATATTGTTCTAATTCTTCTTTCATCCAAAGTAGTTTCTTCCATTCTACCAGTCTAACAACTTTCAAGATATACGACCGTCGAATCTGTTCCAAGAGAGGAACTTCATTACGACGCGAAATTATTAACTATAGTTCAAAAAGTATGTCGTGGCGAAAAGTATACCCGGCAAGAGGGAACGGAAAATTCTGAGAGCTATACTCGAAAACTTTCTTCCACTTCGGCAGCAGCTTTTTATTGCTCGTACGTTTCACGCGGGGTAGCCGAGAGCCAGGGTGTCTACCGTTTGTCTATTCGGGGAACTTTCGCTTTCGTTTACCTCCTACTTTCATCTCCTTTTTTCTTTTATATAAATTTATTACGATAAATTCGTAATTCCGCTGCCTGCCTGTCTGGCTGCTTGCTCGACTATGGTATAAAATATTGTCTCCTGGAAAAACTTTCGCACGCGAACTTTTTTGCGCGCGTGGCGGTGATAGTACTAGTGGTACACTTGCGCCCCAACTTCGCGAGAAATATCATTTATTACCGGAGCGAAAATATTTTGTAACGTATTACCGGTTTGTCGTCGCCGTTAAAATTGCTGCGCGCGTCGGTCGAGAAAAGAAAGAGGCGCGCGTATTTTACGGTGTCGTGAGGTGAAAAATGGTGCTCAGATAACGAGCTTTACCGTGTTATAAAAGTAGATGGAGTGGATGAAAGTTGAAACAAGTAGAAAGGAAAGACACTAGGTGGTAGCTTTCTATTAGATAACAATTCTTTATATTGAATGGTATACGCTCTATTGATTGTCATATTTATACATTCTAATTTGACCGTTGCATTTTTTAAGTAATTTACCATTTTACAAGAAATAGCATATACATAATTCACATAAAAATTTACTATAACCATGAACCAGACGATTCTAGATTAGTAACAGTGATGTCCTATCAAGATTTTTGTGAAGTATTCAAAAATAAAATGCTAAAAGAATAAAGGCTCTTTTGATAGCTGCGAATTTACTATGGATTAACCGAAAGATTTCCATTCACAAAGCTTTCGAATCTTACCGTGTGAGAAGTGGAATAATGACTGGGTAGCTTCTACATCACTAAAACATAATATAAACGCAGTTCTGTTATTTATTTATTTATTTATTTATTTAGTGCAGATATAAAAAATACATTTAATAGATTTCAAGAAAGTATATAACATTCAACTTAACTTAGAAAAGGATAAACTAACCAATACTACTCGTAAATATTTTTTTAATTGATTTTTATACTAATCTAGCCTAACACACCGAACACTATCCGTTTGTCAGTGTACTTGTTTTTATAATCAATAAAATGTATCCTTTCATCGCAAAATACTCCATTTCCTTTTTTTTATTATGCCATAAAATGTGCGTTAAATTGATGAAATAGCAAAACATCTGAATCGAAATTATTTAACAAATACATATTTTCCGGAAAATTTAATTCACTGAATTTGATTAAAAAGAGCAGATAAAAGATTCTACAAACTGACATAGGTTACACGGGATGCTCGCGCAATCAAACGGAACTAAATTAGATTTTTTTTTTAACTAAAAATAGGGAATTACAATAGAACTTTTCACTGGAGGAGATTTAATTTAATTTGTCAAATTCACATCAATTTACATTGAAATTGGGACAAAAGAAAAAAAAACGTCAATAACATGGTAGGTAATACAACGTTGTTACTCCAAATATATGGAATGGGAGGTAATTCGGTGACAAATGATCTTTGTTTGAATTATTTTAGTTAACTTGAACATAAATAAAATGAACTTATTCTATACAAAATATTTACTGAAGTAATGTAATAATTCTCTCTTAAATATAAAAAAAAAGTACATACATGAATCTGACTATAAATAACTACGCGTAAGGACAAGGGTAACACAAGAAAAAGAGGAGAACAAAGTAGATACAAGTATGGTCAGAAATTGTGATGTTTTTCTTTTTTTTAGAAAACTTATAATTTAAAACAGACGTTTTAACGTCTGTAAGTTTCAGCTTCGTTCTCTTCTTTCCTTATAGCCATCGTTAGGATGAAGCTCATTACTGCGTTGACAACCTAAAACAAGAAATTAACACTTAAAAAGGTTCGTAATTGTCGTCAAAGTAAAATATGTATGTTTCATATTAAAAAAAAAAAACGGGGAAAAATGTTTAAGGCATACATTTTTTGGTTTAGTTCGGTGCACTTATACCGTGAAATATTTGCTTCTACGGCCAGTTGGTGGTGGTTATATTATCCGCTTTATTTTCTATATCACTTCTTCGTGCTTCAATTGCACCTTTGTCAAACATTTTTTGGCATTAAACCTTTCTTCCTATTCCTTTGGAATAAAATTACACCTTCGCTGACATCTGATAGTTCCAGCTCCTAGAAATCGTTCTGTCCGGCGCTATTTTGAAGAATCTGCATATTAAATAGTTGACAGTAAAATCCTGATAAGGCAGCTCTCCTCAACCAGTTTAACTTTTAATTTTACTTAATAAATATTCTGTTTATTTTAGCGGGAACTAATGATCATATCGATCAATTGCGACGGTTACTTTGTAGCGCAGTTCCAATCGTAGTTCAGGAATTAAATTATCCAGTTTCCGTCGGTATATCGAAATTAATCATTGCTCTCCAGATTTTGACGGCATACCGACATTTCGTGCTTCCCCCTACCAATCAAGAATACATCGCTGTCGCGATTATTGGCCGTCCACTCGGGAACTTTGTTAGCGCCCATAATCACCCGACGATGATGCGGTCCCGGTCCGGATAAACTAGCCCCACCTCCCCTACAATTGCATCGATCGTGGTGTGCGCTACGGTCGTTCGATGGTTGATAGTTCTCATTTGTTAATCGAAATTGAATTGTCGCCCGTGAACGGGATTCTGCTATATTGCCTTTTGGACTGTGACAAATGCTTCGGCTTCGCTTTGACGTTCAATTGATGCATCATGCAAAATAATGCAAATTGAACCAAATAAAGCAGCAAAATGTCTATCTCACGCTTCTTCGACGTCTCGGATTATTGCGATGTAAATGGTAATTGTTGTAGGAGAGGCACTGGGGCATGGATAATCCACGCTTTGCGGTTCTGTTTTCTCGGAAATGAAATTGTGTTTTTAGAAACAGCGCGCGTGATGGTATGTATGGTAATAGTGTTTCGTTGTTGTCGCAGGGAGGAGGGGGAATTACGCGAAGGAATGCGAATTTGAAGATAAAATAGCGACGCGAACTGAATAGAATTTCTTAATAAGCGATGTAAATTTTGAAAGAAATTTTCGCAATGTCACTTGGGCAATAGACGAAATACGCGGATATTGTGCCAACTTGTTAGTTTTCAAGAAGAAAAGGTTCGTATAGATATGGAAGATGGAATAGTGCATTTTCTAAGTATTTAGCATGTGACGGCGATGAGTTAGTGTTGTGGCTAATCGTAGCGGTATTTTTTGTTGTCGATTTTAAAGGCTTCGATTAATGATAGGCATATTTGCAGCTTCATTGGTCGAAGCATACGAGCTAGCTGCAGAGTACGTGTCACGCATTTTGGTGAAGAATTAAAATTAAAAATACGTTTCTCATCTATAGAGACGTTACTAAAAACATCCAAGATTTCTAAACAAGGCTTGATTGAATTGATACGTTCTTCCCATACAGAAGTAATTCCAATTTCGTTCCGAAATAAAATTTCCATTGAATCACTTTTCGAAAACAGCAATAAGGGATATTACATCGAAATTTTCGATTCGTTCCTAGCCCAGCTACGGCGTTTGCTCATCGGCATGCAGACGATGCATCTACTGCTTCGCAAATAGGTAAATATTTTCCCGGAGAATGCAACACACGCATACGCGCCCCTTCAAACCGAGCCATTCTCAGACGGAGCGTGCACAAGATACACTCTCATCGCCCCGCTTTGTTTACCATAAAATATGCTTCGTCTTCTGCGGAAGAAAATCATACGTCGGACGGAAAATAGACGAACCTGATTGCGACCAATCAAATCGTGATTGCCGTATGTTACGTAGGTTTAGATGAAACTGCATTTCTTTCGTTCTGACGTCGAAGCAAGCGATCGTCAATCAAACGAAATTCGTACCGCGGAAGATGTATTTCGAATGCGTTTCTCGATCCATCGGCGAAAAATTTAATATTTTTTTTATGAAGTTGAAATTCCAGCTTTTTGAGTGTAATAAGTGTCCGAGTCTGTTATGATACAGTGCCGTCCAAAGTTATTGGTTCAGTGAAGCTATTAACGTGACTAAGCTATAAAACACAGTGGTCCATTTCTAATATTAAAAATGGCTGCCCAATGAAAATCGTTCATACCGAGATATACTTTTGTTGTTGTTCTTGGATTTGTATTTATTGTTTGGTAAATGTCACTCCCCATTCATTGATTTAACCGTTTCTATCTCTCGATCCCCATCCCTCATCTCTCTTATCTAGGCAGCCGCCTTTGACGTAGGCAATACCGTCAAGTAATATCCGTTATCCCTTCGTCGTTTTCTGTTGATTAAAGCACGTAAGCGATATACATTACCGGTTGCTGAAATCGTAGAGCTTCACGAGAAAAGGTCTTTTCGTCTAACCGCGGAGAGCTGCTTCTATTACTTTGCGTCGTATGCAACGGCGATGTAAACTATAATCAAACCATCCGAGAAGCTCTATATCCTCCGTGCTGAACAAATATTTAAAGTGGAGTATGTGCACTGTGACTGCTTGCCTGTATGCTATTATATTGGCGAAAAATCTCGCCATCATACTTTCGCCGGTTCATGGGCTATTATGTCCCTGAATAGTCGTGGATGAGGATTTTCTTTGCAGTATCGTTTCCGATTTAGGGCGGAAATATGTGCATATATACTGGTGTGTGAAGCAGTTCTTTTACGTTTGAGAGGACGGAGCTTTGTGATGATATTACTCTCCTGTTAATTCTAGTTATGTCACCACGAATCGAAGATATAATTTTGTGATATAATTTACTTACATTACAATACTTACATTGAAACGTTGCCGTTGTTTAACATGTTTACGCTTTTAGTACCTTTTTATTGCGAAGCGAAGCAACGTTGATGATCTCTTACCTACAATTTTCATTTTAATAATGTTGTTGAAGAAGAAATCCATATTTAGGTGCGAGAAACAAAAGTTACCAACATGAATTACAATTATCGAATTTACGCCCTGATACAGTCGTAATAAATAAAGAAAGCAACTAAAAACGATACCAAAAAGCTCTATTGTTACTACAAAAAATAAATCTCCTTATAAACGTCGAATTATTATAAACTAAACACAACTAAAACCACCGTACAAATCAGCAGATATACAAAAGTGCCCGCACAAACACACCGGAAAATGGAAATAATCAATCAGATCCCATCTTAAATGGGATACGTTAAAAAGGAGGCTAATTACATTGAAAATTGCAAATGAAATACGTTCGAATTAAATCAGTACAAATTGCCGTCTCCAACCTGAAGCTTATTGACTGTTGATTCCAATCGATTTTAATTGGTTCACACGACTATATGACTGGTGAATGCATCTCGGTATTATCACGAGATCTCATGTAATTCAGCAAGCCTAGTTTTGTATTTTTTGACTTATCAGCGAGTTTCGTCAACCGGACAATTGATATTAAATACCCATACACAAATAAAGGGCAGATATTAGTAAACATGACAACCTCAATTTCTTTTCTTTCATCACAAATCCAACCAAGACTTCACCGCTTAATTCAGCAGAGATAATATTCATTGGATCGAAAAAATCCTCCACGTACGTAAAAAATAATAAATAAAGGAACGGAGCAGAAACAAAGCGAACGTAAAAGATTAAATCTAATAAATCGACCATACCAATCACCGAACGAGACCAACCAAACCAAAGCAAAACAATCTCCTATCCTACACGCTCGAAAAAATCGGCAAGGCTCCTCACAGATTACTTCTTAATACGTCCCCCGTCCGACGAATTTACGTTTCGACCTCGCGCCATCTACCCTCAGGACCTTAGGGAGGCCGTCCGCAATCCTTATCGGACGGAAGAAACTTTATATATACTTTCCGGGTGATTAATTACGGGATCTTACGAATTGTCGTAAAACTATTTCGAATTTGGCCGAAACGCGGGCTGAGAACGGCGGGGAACGTGCAGCGGGAAACCCGCGTAGAATTCGAAATTATATTCTTCGATGAGACATAAAATTCGCCGCCGTCGAAAGAACTCGGTGCCGCTAGTAAATTAGGTAGGCGGAGGTGGGCGATGTCCTTGTGTGCTTTGGCGAAGTGGCGTTAGTTTAAGAATGAAGAAGTAGGAGGAAAATTCAATAGTAGTATAATGCATTTAAGAAGTTTGAAAAGAGATGTCGGTGTAGTAATGCAAGTGGTACAGTCTCCTAGGAACGTTAGGTGTAATTTTAATAAACATACGATAACTTTATTGCAAACGTAGAAAAATTGTAACAGACGCGTATTCTTTCTTGGAAAAATTCGAATTTTATTCGGGAAACCCTTTTAGAGTTCTCTACATATTCTCCTTCTCTTTTTTACGCCTTATTGTAAATATAGGTCGTTATTTCAATAATCGTCGTTCCCTCGTGAACTTAATGGAGCTCGTCTAATTTATACCAACAATCAGAAAGTGCTTCTCGAGCTCCCTTCTTGGTGGGAGTGGAATCTGATCCGATCTCTATATAATGGGGTACCATCGTCGGGGTGCCCATGTCGAATATTTGCCCCGCACAGATAATAACAATAATAACTTCGGCAAAACGGAACCCGTAACTGCGGCTCCCATTGTTTCGACGGGAAAACGGCTGAAAAAGCGATTTAAAATTCGATACGCAGGGGCGTGGAAACTTCGAAAAGAGCAGGCAAATTTCCGATGCGGCAAAAATAATCTCGATCACACTCTCCGCTTTTGCTCCTACTTCTTTTATGCGCATAATAGAATGACAATGGTATTTTCTTTCCCATCTTGTATTGTTCCTTCTCCATTCGTTCGTTTTATTTGATTTGAAAAATAGGATTTTATCACGTAAAAGGAGACAATGTAAAAACAGACTAATTGATTGCTAATATTTTCCTTTGCTTTTTGAGGAAAGAAAAGTATACCCAAACACCATGCTTAGATAAAGCTGAGTATACGGTTCAACATCAATTTAATCACAAATCCCAACGCTTTTTAAACTGATAGAGTAATATGACAAATATGATAATTCCCAATCAAAAGGGTTACCTAAATCTTATCTAAATTATAATTTTTTGCATGTTGCATTTAATTCTATTTATACCCGATTCTTATACTTACGTGAATCATGGCATTCGCCATAGCGAGAGCTGCAATCCATGCACATTTCTCTTCAAAGAACCAAGTCATTTCGTCAACACATCCGTGGAAGAAGGCATTTCCGGTTACGGTGTCTCTGCATTGGGTTGGAAGTGGTTTTCGTAAAAAGATGTAGTCGTCAGGGCCATCTGCACCGCAGCATCCAATCTATAAACATATATACAATTCAATAATTTGTTTGACCTTTTTCAATGGCGGATGATAAGTTTTTTCGAGGAAAAATTTCCACGTATGTAGATATGGTATTTCGACGGTGAAGATGACGTTATGAGATTCAATATATTCACTAATTCCATAGAAACGCAAACATATTTTGATTCGCATAAAATAAGATTAACATTTTTACAAAATTGAAATATGTATGAGGTGGGTTCTAGATAATGGTCTTGACCAGCTGCTATTCCTTTGCTGCTCCTGCTATCTCGCGAACAATTAGCACGGGAACACCTGTAAATGACAAAACAACATTTTTACAGTAGCCACGTTACGAAATTCTTTGAACGGACTACCCAATATCCATTAAAGGGCTATTTTGTAATTACCAGCTATTCGTACGTTGCACGATGAAGTTGCCAGCTTTTTGAAATGTCCAACTTCCTTTTTCTCTATCGAACGAGAAACGTATTTATTTTCTTCAATTTTCCGTCTCCTTCCCTTCCTATGCTTCTATCTAATAAATACGGATGATAAACTTAATAGTTGGCGGCAGTAGTTCTTCAATATCAACGCTCCAAGCCTTTGATGCTTCTCCTTGTGTTTCTCCTTTTGTGTTTGCATGTGAGTATGTATTCTCTCGATGAATTTTTATACATTTTGGCGGCAATTCTCCTTCGCGAAATTATGTATTCGAGCATCGACTTAGCGTACCAACTTCATTTGCGTTTCGCTCGAGTTCCTTTCAAACGGAAACGCTGTCCCTTTTTCTAGTGGAGGTAGCTGACTTAATTCTAGGAATTTCATTCCCAGACCCGCTTTGACTTCGCTTGTAAATTGAATGAATTGAGCTTTTATTAAAGTTGAAAAGGACTCGAAGCTTGTTGCGTGTTAATATTGTGTGCACTTTAATTGCGAAAAAGGAAGGTACAGTAGCACGCTAGTTAATGTGAACATTGCGATATGTTAAATATTTTATAAGCTTTCTAAAGCTGTTAATATGACGATGTGTTAATGACGATGGCTGCTTTGTTCTACGTGTCCATGTCGAGCATAAAGCGAAATTTTTACGATACAAATCGTCACGGCGGGGACCAGGATAAAATTTCGAGATGTCTAAGACGGGATGGCGAAATGTTAAACGAAATATAACAAACGGATCAAATCAAATTTTGCCACGAATTTAAGGAGCAATCTTTGGCACTTTTTAAATCCTTCTACTCGGATGTATGCGTAAAATGAAGCAAAAATAAAAAAAAGAAACGAGAAGGAGTTCCGCTTCAGAAAACCCATCACCTTTTTTTCCATCTAGACGCGTTGTGCATCGACATCCATCCCTAAAACGATCAGCAAGCAACTCTTCCTGTCGATAACATCCAAATTTTAAAAACCGAATCTGACATCCATGTAATTCTCCTTATTCTCGTCTTCCAATAGCGAAAACCCCATTTAACCTTGTACGTAACGCAATCTAATGTACTTCCACCATTACCGCCACCGCCACAATACCACCTACATTTCTTCTCCATCACCTCCGTCAGAGTTGAGAGCAGACGCGTCTTCATCGAGGATTAGCAAGCAAGAAAAAAAGACGGAGAAGGGGGAGAATACGCCTAAGGTTATTATCATTTTTGACGGTTTCGTAATAGTTAAACGGAATCGAGAAAGAGCAGAAAGAAAGAAGTCCTTGACTCTGTCATAAACGGGAAATAAAAATTTCATTTATAAAAGACATTCTCTGTGATGTCGATGTAGTTGGCGTTGAGAAGCGTTGCGACGGAGTTCAGTTTAATGTTACATTAAATTTAGAAGCATAAAATAAAGCTGTGTAACTGGGGTGGGTTTAGAAGGGAAAAGGGTAAGACGTTGATCGTTTCGGGGGGTGAAAACGGGTTGGTAAACAAATGTTAATACAATTTAAAGTATTTTTAGAGGAAGACACTGAAAAATAATGGAAGAAGTTGCAACTTCTATGTGTGCGCATATTTACATGTGACTTACGGAGAAGTTAGATAACAAGAAGAAGAGAGAAGGACGGGATAAAGAGGGTAATAGCAAAAAAAAAGGCGACGTTCTCGTCGGCGTATATACGAGCAAAAGGGGAATAAAGTGATTGAGACTTTGTGGAGTTAGATTTTCCAATTCGATTTCGTAGATGTCACCGACATATTTATTTATGAACGCCAAGCTTCCGTAGCCGCTAAACGCGGGGAAGGATGAGAGAGGGAAGAATGAGGTGAGGCTAGAAGGATGAAAGACGACGATGATGCATTTTTCAAACGATTTCAATATTAACATTTAAATGAAAATTTGTAACGCATTTCGCCCTTTATCTTGCTAGACGTTACTTTTTTCTCTCATGACGTTAAAAGTTCGACTTCATAGCGCTATAAATCGATGATAAAATTATGGTCGTCGGTATTATTGTGAGACGTGGTTTGAACAGGATCTTCAGGAGCGGCTCTTATCGGACCGAATAATTCAATTCTTTAAGGCACATTTGCAATTATTATTGGATCGAATAGCAATTTTTCATAAATGGGATGCTGCAGAATCGAATTTTGGAAACAGCGTACCGAATTTGAAAGAAAGTGAGGTGTACAAGGCAACACAAATCGCTGGTTATTTGGAAGCTACAGTAGCTATACACAAAATAATATTAAAAAGCACGCATAGTTTGATTAATTCCTAGAGGCAGCTTTTGGAGAATTTCGAAACCATATTGATAAATGCCCAAATCTAGGAGGTGGCTTACATTACATCTGATTTCATCAAAATAGACCTTTTCACTCTTGACGACTTTATCTAGTATCACTTTAGCGTACTATGAACGGAAAATTTGCTTTACCTACGACGAAAATATCATTTCATATCATTGTCGAGCCCGATCAGTTTCTCGAACAATGAAAGCATGATAGAAATTACTCTCTAACTAAGTAAAAAATGATAAATTAAATCGAAAATATCTTCTACAAGGGTCTGTGTGTGTATAGCTAGAGGCGCACATTCTCTGGGCATGATTGCGCCGTGGATACGTACTGGTTTATTCGCAAACATAACACAGAAACCGAATAGGAGCCAGCTAATGGGATTTAATTCTCTGCGGAGCGTATGTGGTTATCCTGAGCGGTTCACCTCATCGTCTTTACCTCAAATGTAGTAATTTCACTTTCGAGACGCACTAAATTATTTATCAAGCAGATGAATACTTTGAATGTCGCCTACGCTACGGGAAACCTCAACAATCGAATTAATAGTAATAGTGACAATAATAGGGTTGTTAATATTATTGTTAATGGCCGACAGGCACGATTTCGGAGGAAGTAAAATAGATAGATACATGGTCTATATTATATATTATTTAATATGTATGTTACTTCAACCATTACTACCGTCGCTGATGATAGGTTTAACATTAGGAAATAAAAACAACGCTGTTATTTTATTGCGTAGTGGCGACAAACACAAATCTTATGGTCAAACCAGAGACATTGTTATCGCTTGAAGGACATAAGAACACACAGGAGAAATAAATAATACAATTAAGATTAAATTATTCTCTTTTGGAAGTACATTCCTTTACATTATTTCTCTGCAATTTGCGAACGTGGACTAATTTAGCTAAAAAGTACTAACAAACAGGTAACCCTTTTAAAATGTAAAATCTATTTTTGCGCTTTAAACGATAATACGTGTTTCCATTTAAATGCCCAGGAACTGTACAAAAATTTCAGCCAACGCCGTCAATTAAACCAAATGAAACGTTTGCATTTTTTGCTGGCATTTCATTTGATTAGTAAAATAAATAGTGCTTTTATTTATAATATATCGATTTTTTTGTTGTTGTATTCGAAAACTGCGTAGCACAGACGAGTTAAACATCATTTGCGTGTAGCAATTAAACTCTGCGGTTGTTGATAAAATTTCTCTTTTTATTAAAGGAATAAACCGTGCGTAATAACAGAACAAACGCAAGATGTAACATAAATAAAAGAACCGAGAAAACGTTACCATCTTACGTAAAATAGAAAGAGTTTTTTACGTATTTACATTATTGCACCTATTAGGCCCTAGTATTCGACTGTGTGTTCTATATCCGTTATATTTGGAGCTTGTATACCTTCCCCCTGAATATAATGACATCATTATACCTAACGGTTATATATCCAACCATGCGAAAGAAAAAGAAACGTGTTTTCGTCTTACAAGGTATGGAAAAAGTTAAGATGAGAACGCTAGACGTAAGGGTATATTCTCTTTCCTAAATAAATATGAAATAAGGCGAAGAGCTTGTTAGAGTGACTTTGTACGTGTAGCATACCGAATTACATCTCTGAAACTTTAAGTACTAAGTATGGAGTAACACGAGCATTCATCCTTGGTCCATATTTATTCCTGATTTATATTTACGATCAGAACAAAATTTAATTATTTTTGCTGATAACACCACGGCTGTTACCGAACATTGGGAGTATGACTTCAAATATTGACAATTGGTTCTTGATAAATAAGTTTAGTTTGAATGCTACAAAGTCAAACCTTTGTGCAATAATAAACAAATAAGTATTATTGATATTATTTTTAAAAATTAAGTTTCAAATTGTTGATATAGGCTCATAAGCGACTTACGTTTTCCTGTATCATAGCCAACGTCTCCTGCCCTTTTTGGTAATGATGGTTCATGATCAATCGACGCATACTCTCCCTGATGATCGGTTGCATATCGGAGTTCCTCGTGGTGAAGTTCAACATGATGGCGCTTCCTGCCACAAAACCGAGGAAGGCGAGCACTTGGGTTCCGATGAACTACACATAGAAAAAGAAGAGAAATATGTAAACATACAAGTCGTTCTCTCGATTCGACGGAAGTAAACATGAAGTAGGGCGACTTTTAGCGTTTTTCTTTCGTTTTTTTTTTTTTTCGTTGTTCTACGCGCCGTCGAAATCTTCCATATCGCGTTAGATTGTTTGCTTTCGCGTCTAAAGTAAATACGAATGGATATTTGAAGTACACTTATGACGGCTTTCCCTAACCTCTCGTCGCATATGCGATGTAATATTGGAGTTTATGGTGTGTGCGCTTGATATATACAGATGTTGGGAGTGATGTCAAATATTTTACATTGTAAGAAGTAGTATTCTCTTCTTTTCTTTCGATAGATCCGCAACGATAAACACAAAATGGTATATAAAAGATATGTGAAATTTAAAGGGTTTCTGTAGAAATTTATGCTGGTTTTTTTGTAGGTAATAATAATTTGGCTGTACTAAACATAAAGGTCTTGATTAGTATTAGGCGGTGCTGTTGTACCGCCGGGATCTTTAAAGGGAAATGTGCTGAGTTAAGTAAACTGCACGCGGTATGACTCACAAACGTGAGGTTTGGCTTTTCATGTGTTTTTAATATAAAGCCCGTCCTTTTTGGTATAAATAAGAAGAAATTTGTTTTTAACTCTTATAGAAACGATACAAAATTTAATTGTTTTTTTCCTCAATTCTTATAACGTCACATTTCCACGTTTTCCTCATGTAGTTCGCGTTGAATTCACTACTTTCTATATAGGATGTATTTTAAATACGGTGCGAAACTCCAACAGGATTTTCGAGCGCCAACAGCAAAAAATCCGCCGTTTTCGTAAAGCGACTAAATAAATCCCCCCAAGAAGTCAGATATAGCTATACATCTAACAATTCGCATATTTATATATGTACATGTCAACAACTTGATTTCCGGCAACTTCTATCCCATCATACCTAGGCGTTCATTCCTCCATTCTCTGAACGCGCCAGCACAACGTAATACGCAGTATTTCCAACGCCGTTGCCGCATGTTAGCCGAATAAATCTGACAAAACGGTAGATTTCGCTCTTTCTCAAGCTCCGATCCCGACATGCGAGTGATGCGAACAAGGCGTTGGCGGTGACGGGCGGAACCGCCATCACCGCCGCCACAACCCATCTGAACAGTCGCTTTCCTTCTAGTACAAGTAACAACCGCTAACTTCGGCGCTACTGTTCCTTCCCATTGTGAAGACCTTCTTCTGACAAATATCTTGAATTTGTACGTGGAAAGAAACGACTTATTTTACGGAGACAGAATAAAATAACCTCTTGTTGTTGCCAGGCGGTCGCGATATACGAATGTATGTAAACGTTGGGGTTAGGTGGGTGCAGCTTACTTTAGTGATGGTAGTTGATGGAAATAGGTATATAGAATTCAGGATTTCAAGAAGATTCTAAACTGATGTGAGATATTGGACGGTTCTTTCTACTGTGCTTAAACACCCTATACATAGGTCAGCCTATAAAGGTCACAAGTGAATCCATTACACCAGCTACTGAACACGATTTACGTCCCAATGTCCAAAGCTAAAGATAGATAAGACTATTTCAACTAACGTGAAAATTTTCAACAGTATACAACTCTACAGCCCGAGAAGCTCGAAGAATCGAGCGAGGACGCCGCAGAACCATTACCGAAAAGGAATTATCGCATCGAAATTTACGAGATAGTAGTTGCAGCAAGCGAGTGGTATCGGAGTACGCGGGGGTAAGCGGGCAACGTCTCACATTTTCGCGTGATAAATTGGCTCTCCTTTCTTCCCACGGATCGGAATATATTATTCGTGAGGGTGAATTGTCGCTACATTAATCGTATCTCGGATGGCGCGCGCGATGCATTCGCGAAGTAGAAGCTGGAGGGAGAACCAGGACGACGACTGGAGCGTCGCTAGGTGGCGCGGTTGTTATTCGGATACCTAGGAAGCTGTCAGGTTGCCTACTGCTTAGACGTTTGTTTTAGGACAGTTTTAGTGCCAGACAGCTAGATCCCATCCGCCGGATAAGAGTTTAAAGATAGAAGCGTCGGTTTTTTCGCCACCGTTCGCGAAATGCGAAGTTTACGATGAGAGCGGAGGAAGAACTTGGACGAAGAATGAGAGGAAGGAAAGAATACCTAAAGCAAAAAAAAATCGAGACGTTGAGAAATGAAACGGACGCAAACTTTAAAGCTTAATGTTAGATAAGATAAGAAATAAAGATTAGAATGCTTACTACACGCGCAAATATAGGTCTGTCTCGTAAGGGATGTATTTTAAGCCCTTATACATTTTCAGAAAAATTTGTAAGTAAATATTTTAGTGTATCTATGTAAAATAAGTTTGAAAGACCAGGGTTATAGACCTTCAAAATTACTCATGGACAACATTTTCAATTTGCATCAATTGAACTAAATTAATTAAACTTTTCTTCCTTTTCATACTTATTTAACAATTTACACCCATTTCTTAGTGAGCCTATCCTCACAGAAATCTTTACATTTACAATATAACTCTCCACTATAAGCTACTAAGATGTCTCTCACATCAACACCATGTGATCCTTCTCTTTAGTCGGTCGAAACGCTTAGATCAACCATCATACTGTGAGATATATCTTTCCCAGGCACGTCGGTATGTAGTCGCGTAGTGCGGTAAGGTTGCCGCTGGGAGTACGTAGAGTTTTCACCTTAAATAGGATGTCTGGCGTCCCCCGGGGACCGCGGATGACTAGATCCCGTCGCGCGGACGAGGTATGCGAAATAGTCGACGACCCGCAGGGTTTCACGGCCCCAGATATCTCGACCACATAACTTCACGTGAAAATGTAAAATATTTTGCGTCGGTTCAAATATACGTGCGTCAAGACGAATATATGCGAAACATATATCGTTTGCAAGAGTGCATGTGAAGAATATGGCAGTGTCTAGTAACGTTGTGTATAATATAGAGGCATAATAATGATAGATAGGAAATGGAAATCATGTTTGCCCTATAACGACGACTTAAGAAAACAAGGCTCGAGAACAAGAGAATATTATATGTTATAAACACTTAGTTTTTTGTGTATTGTATATATATATATATACAATAATTTGATAACATCTACTTTATGATCTTACAGGAAAGTGTTTATCATTGAAATTTCAAGCCTTTGATTCACCTCCCTGATCAAGCTTTCTTAATTCAAAACAAAGATGACTCCATCGGGCGTTCTTCAACGGAACCGTCATTTATACCTTACCGTCAACTCGATAAGGTCTTATAAGTATCTTTTTTTGAACTAAAGGAAATAAATAAATATAATAAAAGTGTACAACCGCATAATATTGAAATCGCCCAAGCAGCGCCGCTTCTCTCAGCGGATGCATTACTTTCCATTAAGCAAGTCGCTCCTTCCAGTTTGCATTTATGAAATTTTTCACCTCCGGATCTTCTGTACCACCTTTCGCCCTACGTTAACGTATTCCTATGAGGACTCCCATCATTTAATCCATTAGGCACCTACGTTCGAGGGGCCCTTTAATAATAATGGTAAAAAGCAGTCCGATAATGGACTTCAAGGTTGACGAAGAACTGGCGAAAAGAGACAAAACCTCGGCGCAAAGGCTGGTCTATAATAAAAAAAGCCCAGTGTGAAATTTTCCACTCCCACCGAAAACAGTAAGTGAGCTACGAACTTAAGAGAAAAGGGGGGAGGAATGAAAAGAGGGCACGCTGTTTTTATATTGTTTTTACGGGCGACATAGCCAGACAAAAAAGGAAAATCCGTATTACGACCCGAGAGAGGGTGCTCGTTGTTGTTTCTTTCGTTTATTTGGCGCTACACATTTATGGGAAAGAAAACGGATTAATGGAGACGGATGGAAGAGGGAAGGGTAAATGGATGGGATTATGATTAAAGTAAAAATAACTACACAGAATAAAGAACTACAAGTTCAATTTGGCGTATTCTTATTAACGCTTTGCTTTTAAACTTGCAGTTAGTTAGTAAAGGTAGTTTCTAAACATTCTGCTCTTAAATCGTCTTTAATGCAATATCGTCTTTCAGCTATTTTCAGAACAAAATAAGTGTTTTAGAATTATCCAAGGGAGTTATTTTCTATCGCGAAATCCATTGTTATCTTTTCCCAATCCTTAACACCCTCGAACTCGCATAAAAAAAAATGATAACTTTAGAACGGCGTTCACATATTCATTTACGTATATCTTTCTCTCCTTTCAACCCGTAAAAGGCCCATTTTCCCGCTTTAATTTACTTGTCTCGAAGCATCGTTCTCCTTTGTGGTCGTTCCATATCTTCTACTCGCTTTTTCCCCAATCTATGCGTCTACGTGTGGGTGTGCGTGAGGCGTACATAATCATATAAGATTTTCGTTTTCCATTCTCCAGCGATTGACTGTGTGTCAGGGTGGTGGCGCTAGAGTAGAATCGGGCGTCGTTTTATGTGCGTCGGTTCGTATGTGTCTGCGTTTGAGTGTATTCTGTATTAGAGCCAGAAATGGGTTTTGCACGAGTGCTTTAACAACAATTTTCTGTATGAGGCCGGGAAAATCCAATAAAATTAAACGGATTTATTATAAAACCCGTCGCCTTTTCCCAAATAAAAGCGGGAGTAAAGCGGAATGCGATGCTGCCGCTTTTGGCCTGCGAATATGCCTGAATATCGAGCTTCTTTTTTTTATAGGACTTTTATGTATATATGAAGATATAATAGACTTGAAGTGGAGATGAAAGTATTCAATCGCTTATTCCTGAATGGTAACCTCCTTATGTACAGCATTTTGTCTCATTTAAAAGCTATTCAAACAAAACATTGACCTGGAACATGCGATGTATCCTGTATACGAAGAATAAATTAATTGCAATTGCGTACCACCACCGCGGTATTTAAGCTTTTAGGTCATTTTCTGCAATTACAGTAACTTTCGTTTCATATTAATTAAAATAACATTACTTACATCGTATCTGAAGGTATATTTAAAATTCAAATATATTTTCGTCCTACCAACCTAAATGCATTGCAATATACAAAGCAAGTGGACATATTCACATATATCTAAACACGTCTACCAACACAACAGGTGAGCCTTCAGGAGAGTTCGAAAACTCTCCGGAAAATGGGCTCCGTTCCCACGAGGATACAGACTTTCGCAAGAGGTTCAATGAAGCTACGTTGAACCCTAGTAGAAACAGCGTATATACCTACGGACTACTACCACTACCACTATTACCAGAGGCGAAGAAAACGACGAAGAAAGCGACCGGCGGACCGGTTGCAGACGCTATATTCCAAATGAGTTCTCAGTACCTTAAGGTAATAACGGCGACCACAACGGACCGCCATCCAATTGCACTAAAAGATGTTGACATTTCCCGGAGGATTAGAGACGCCGTGGCAAATCCTGCGCCGTGATAACCGGAAAATACTCTAGTTGCTCTGTTCTTTTTGGAGTTTCGCCTTCTTTTTTACGTCCCGGTAGGTATTTCTTTCTATCTAGCGTGCGAACGACGATGTTATTCGATAAATTTGCTAGATGCCTCCGACGGAATGGTATGGAGCCGTGTTGACCATTTTTGGAGGAAATAAGAACCAAGGGGGTTAATTACATTTTTTTGTCTGAGAAATCTTCTAATTTGGGTTAATAAAGTATAGTTTCGCTTCTGAAATTGCTTAAATTATCGGTTTTAATTGTTTCTTGTTTCTGGATGAACTTCTTAAATACCGCATTAGTTGGACCACCAACAAGATAAAAATAGATACGTGTATTTACTTATTTTTCTTATTTACGTGACTTCTATTCGAAATGCTATTCGCCCATTGTGAAAGTACTTCGAAGATACTCCGTTATGGAAAAAGACTTTATTTCCCACCATAAGATGTATAGCGTATACACAAATGTACAGCACACATCCATATACATAGATATATGCCAATGTTTACTTCCGGAACCGGCGGGTAAAAGGAAGAAAAATGAAGGATATAAGGACGAAGTACTACGGGTGCGTACATTACAATATATCGATGTTTCGTGCTGCTACGGCGTTCAAAACATTGACGTATGAAATATAACTTTCTCCATCTCCACCCTCTCCACCTTGCCGCGAGGATAAAACATTTTTCTACCGCAGATACGGACGAAGATCTCGCTCCGGCTTCTGCCACTGACGTATTAACATAAAATTTAAATTTAAATGATATTCCGCGGATAAACATCAAGTGTAGTACGTAGGATACAATTCAACGTTAGAGAAGGACAGAACACTTAACCTGGAAAGTAAATGATGTAGTCGAATACGACAGGATAATTTTTAGGATGGCATTTTTATGTTACTGCACTGACTTAACTCCGTTGGATTTTTTTTACAGTGGTATTTGAAAAATAAAGCTTACGTTTATATATATATAAAGCTACAATGAAATTTTCCTCAGTCACTTCAGTACTGCCAAGAGGTATTGATGCTGAACACCTCTTGACAGTACGTTTTAAAATCTCGCTCGTACAATCTGCTATTCAGCTCGTCGACACCCCGCCGATCCGTGAGACCTTAATTTCCAATTTCATGTGCCTCATACAAATCTTACATACTTGCGGGAATATATACACAATATTTACAACTCGTCTAGCATTGCTTCCGCTAGCTTGTTGCCTCGTCTCGGCGTACTGTTACGTACCAATATCCTTTCTCGTTTATTTCTTAGCCGAAGGCGAACTGGCGAAATTAGATTTGCTTCTCTCGAATTCAAAACAGATCTATATTACATGTTTGTAAAGATCGAGATCATGGAAGAGGTTCAGGGTGGACTGTACGTAAGCAAAGAGGATGGAATCTCTTGCTGAAGGTCAAACGTATTATTCTTCAACGCTCGAATGGCTAGATAATATAAATTGCGTATTTTTCTGTTTTGCAAACGAGCACGTAACATGTATTACATATTGTGATCCTAGATGAGCAGTTATTTTTATAAATACTATACATATTACTATATATACTATAAATATTTTTATAAATACGTGTATTTTAATCTTGGTAGCGTAAAAATATGTTTTTGTTTTACGTATGGTGGTGTTCCGGCGGCATATACGAACTGTGAAGCTTTTCACAACTTCGGTGGACATTCTACAAAATTGTAAACACTAATACATCCACTACAGAAATTAATTTCTTACGGAACAGTCCTTGCTATCGTTATTATTCATTATTCTTTCTTACTTTTAGACTAATACGAAAAATAAACTACTTGCTGGCAGAATCGCCTTACTTAGACCTGGTCGGGCATAACGTATGCAACATCAACAGAGTAACGATTTATATTGTTATGATGTGTGTATTCCCTCAGTTGTGTGAATTAATCAAAAGGCAGTTGGCTGCAGCTGACTTTCCTGATTCTCGTGACGTTGAAACGGGGATAATTCAAAATATAAAACAATTATAGTCGCACATTCACAGTAAGGAGACAATAAAGTTGGCAGTGTAGTTTATGGTAACAAAGTTCTTGGTTTTGCCTGTGAAAATGAAAGTGAAATAGCTCACTGCGGTTTTGCCATTTCACTAGCGTTTACTCATCATTTTCTACGACAAATGTTCCAGGAGACATCTCAAATAATATCTCCTGTTTGTAAATATTAATCGTTTCGCTGGAGACCAAGTTATATACTCTATTCGCATAGTTCTGTCTAGGATCGAGTACTCGCGTTTTTAGTAATAAACTGCAGATATTACCTTTATCGAAATTGTTTTAGATTGCTGCACGTACGGCCGTTTTTCACGAAAGCGTAGAAATAATGAACGTTACTAACTATAGACCAGTTTCCGCATTGTCTGCTTTTGCAAAAGTATTCCAACAGCGTATGCACTCAAAGGTATACCCACTTATTAAAAAAGCAACCTCTCCAATTTCCTAAACGCTGTTTGAAACATCTTGAATGAAGGGGGACAGATATACTCCAGTTGGGTCATACCTTACAAGTTATTTTGGTTCAAAAGATGTTCTTAATTTTAACTAGTCGAATCTAACTAATGTGTTTTTTTTTAATGCTATCCACCTAACAATTATATCTGATGCTTGTTTTCGATCATCTTCCATCTCTTCTCTCCACATAGAAACTGTTTTTAGGCCCCTTCAATCTAGAAAGGTAAACTTCAACATTGGAAGGTATAAGACTTCGGCCCAAGAAAATACTAGCTTTTAATCCTTGAGCAATTCAATAGATTTTATTGCAAACAACTTTAGCCTAGATCTGTTTTTTTCTTCCATAGATTAATTTATTATTTATACGTATTCAAATTTAAGTAACTTGCATTTGTTTATTTCTATTGGAGCTTATAACACACACGCTGTTATTTGCTCGATTTTTTAACATCAATTCTAAATCTATTTGTAATCGTCTAGCATGCTTGGAAGAAACAATTTTTCATCTATCTGATATATATACGAAGCATTAATATACGTACATTATTAGACGCTCATGACTCATATCGTCTAACTCAAGTTGATCGTTGCAATAATATGTCCTGACACGGATAAATCCAGCATTTCACTGCATGAGTGAGCTGTTTAATACTACCGGAAATGGACGGGTCGTCATCAGCAACAACAGCTACAGGAAAATCGACTAATACTGTGTTTATAGCAGTTTATGTAATTGACTTTTGATAGGTCGCTTTAGACGATTTACGATCGCGTCATTGCGTCGATCTATCGTCGTTTACATATAGACAACCATATCCATCCACATAAAGCAATAATGCAGAGAGTTAACAACAACTGAACTTTTATGGGGGCCTAATTTACAGCCGCGTAGACCTAATTCGTTTAGTTTTTGAATGGAATCAGCTACGATTCCGCGAGAACAGAATTGGGCAGTGCAGAGAATAAATCAATGGATTAGCTATGTGTACGGTGTGATGGAATTTCGACGTGATGGAATTTATTTGATATAATGTAGAATTGGTAATAGCGTGCGCTGTTTAAAAAGGCGTTCGAAATCATAAATCACTCTCTCTGCGCGTACCTATACCGTTCAAATAGAATGCATAAATTCTATTAAATTCTATTTTTACGAAAAAGCGGATTTTTTAACTTCTCGTTAAGATGCGAAGTAAATCATAATTTAGAAATGCAAATTTATAACTTCACTAGCAAATAAGGTTTATTATTAAAAAACTGTATATTTTGCAATACTTCTAGATTATTTAAATATTGTTAGATCATTATGTACCGCGCTCGCATCGTTAGTAAGAATCTCCAAACTAATTTACGTAAGTAGCGTTAAATAAAAGATGTTGGTGCTTAAGTTAAGTAACATTTTAGAAAAGTTAAAACGGTACGCCATAAAAAGCAGGCGTGAAATTGAATATTGTAGGTCTCCAGCGTACAGTTATTTATTTGGAAACAATACATTTGGAAAAATAGCATATTCATAAATAAGTTAATCATAATTGATTGCCACCAAGTCTCACATAAAGAGATTTCAAAGACACGACAATTCCATTAATTTCCCTTTCTCCGCAACACAATTAACCCCTCGAAAAAGAAGTAGAATCACTAAAGCACTCATTTAACTAAATACATTTGCTGCGCAATATACGTACGTACGGTGCATATTCGATTCTGCTCGCAATTTTATAACCGAATTTATGGAATTTAGCCTGTAGGGACTTAAGAGAAGAAAAACTCGTTACGATGGCGCAAGATGGTGCTACGTACGTCGCTGAAGATAAACCTAATTGCATTTATTAATGCAAATCTTCCACTTATTCGCTATGTATAGCTCGCCATCCCTTGAAGAAGGGATATAGTTTCCTGTAATAGTTGGCGATAACGGAATTACGGACGAGATTTTTAGGTTAATTAAAGATGGTCGCCTCTCCGTGCTCTAGGGGATCGTGTGTTGTAGATATAATTGTGAAACATGACGATGTAGCCACGCCTTGCAGTCTCGTCGTTAGGGTGCGGTGAATTATACGCATTTTTATCATTTAATGCGATGATATTTCTCTCTGCTGTCAGGCTTGATTTATTTAAAGCGCCGCCGATCTTAATTAAATCGTGTCTAATGTAAATATTAGCGAAGAGGTGGGCGTCTTCCTTTTGTGTGAAGATATTTTATTCGCGTGATAAACTAATTACTACTTATAGAGGTGGGAACTTGATCCTTTACAGAACAACGTAAAATATTAATCTCTTGGGAGATTTGGACAAAGGATTGGACGCTCTTTGTAACAAAATAAAACACTTTTATTTTGTTAGAAATAAATACAAGTTAATACTAGTTGAAAAATGGCTCCATCAATGCGTGCATTAACTATCACATCACAACCCTAACTTATCGAAACTTCATGTTCATTGCGCACCAAAAGAAAAACACACTTCTTCTTGATTTACAAGTATTAAACTTTCATCTCACCGTGCACAAACCTGAACTTTTTAAAACGCTTCTCCTTTCGGAGTAGTTCATGAAATGCAACTCGTATCTGCAACGAGATGCATGAATCTTCAAAGACCAAAGGAAATAAAGACGCCAACTTTAAGGAAAAGAACTCGTAGTGTACAGCGAATACTTACTTGGTGCAACACGATTCTTGCTTCTCGGGCATCACATAGTTAGACGAACTTATTAAAAATTGAGACTGAGATCGTTCCTGCTGAATCTGGATAATTCCCAGCGCTATAGTTTTAACACACTCAAATTTTAAAGCGAAAAAGCGGAATATGGCCGTACTAAAGATGGAAATGAGCGTTATTACCGTTTCGGTCGTCATTTTAAGCGTTCGAAATTAACTAGAAATGAGACGTGTGTAAAAGTAACGTAGCGTAATGGCAGGCGATTAAATTCGCTAAAGTTCGGAACGGTAAGAAAACTCGACATTCAAAACGAGCGCCGGTGAATATGGGAGAACGAGAGTCTGGAACGTTTCTTTGACTAGCAAACGCCCTCTATTGGAGGAGAATGGTAAAAAGTAACCTATTGCGGGCCCCGGAACTTAATATCACGGATTATGTAGGAAATAATGCTTCGGCTAGAAGAGGAGGTTGTGTTACATGGCGAAGAGGAATTATATGAGATGAACGAAATAGGATTGGATGTCCTTCTTAATATACAGGGGTGGATTCAGGCGTCTTGTTCAAGAGCAATCTTCCTCTGTGATATCGTAAACAAAGTTGGATAAAGCACTATTTGAAAAAATAATGCGCCAAATATAAAGCGCAAAAAGCAGAAATATCAAGTATCTGGTATTGGTCTAAATTAGTGTGAATTCTGTAGAGAAACTTTGTTTATAGTAAAGACTACCGTACAGTATCGAAAGCATAAGTAAATTAGCATGTCCTACAAATATTCATAAATATAAAGCTAAAAATAAAGATAATGATCTAAATTAATGGTAGTGGTAATTGGATACACTGACTATCAAGATCATCAACAAATGCAAGTTAGTTATTAACATGTTAATGGATTCTTATGTAGCATGATCTAAAAAAATATGCAATTGCGGAAAAGTGGAACCGGAGCAATTCGATCTGGCTTTCTTCTTTTCCTTCTGCAAATTAACTAAGTTGAACGTATATAGCAAAAAAATTACTTGGGCTAATCAGAAATCATCCTGATTCTTTAAATTCAACTTATTACATTGAAAAAGAAATGAAGCCCATTAAACTTTAGATTTGCCCGAAAGAAGTAGTAAAGAAGCCTACTTCAATTAGTATCATACAACCGCTCCCTTGCGCAGAAAAAGAAACTTTTCACATTTCCAACAAAAACTACCCCAATACATCAATTTGCTTTCAGTTCCGTGGCTTTTATCGTCGACCCCAAAGCCGTCCCTGGCCGTATTGCGGAAGAGTTGTTAGGGAGGACGAAATGCGGAAACGCTGTAGCGTCACTAACGTCGGCAAGCTATACTCACACATACACACACAAAGTGAAGAAGCCACCTCTCGGACTCGCTCATGTGGAAAATGACACCTTAAAATGACTAGCTACTATTTCACGGCGACTGCCGCACGTATCTCTACTACGTGGCGCGCGCGTCGCTAGGTTAAGCGGACAAGCGGGACGCGACCTTCCCTTCTCTCGGCCCTGCAAAGCCGCCATACGTCCGGAGAAGAGGTGTGCATCGCCAGAGAGGGCACTTTGTCTTGATTACCGGACGTAAAACGGAAAATTACACGCCCAAGCTTATTAGTCGATAAAATAATGGAATAAACTTCCTTCTCTGAGAGTAAAAATCCAGATCCGTGGATGGTAGATGAGTTTAGCGCTTCGGCAGGTCGGAGATCTACTAATAGCGACTGCCTGTCGTAATCGTAAAGGAGGACACTCTTTCAGAGAGTAAAAGGAACTTATAAGCGAGATCAAATGGGTATAAGTGTACGTCCTTTATGACGCATTTTTGATGGAGATGGATCTGCAGAAGGTGGCGTAAAAGTTAAGAGGGGATTCAGTAAAAAGTAGCGCGATGGTTAGAGAGGTTGAATTTGGCATTGAATATTGTTACAATTACTTTTCTCAACGCATAATATTTCAAACACCCACTTTTTAGGAACAAAGAAAGATTTTAATACAGATTACAGTGAGTTCTTGAAATATTGTTCTCCAGGCGGCAAGCCCATCAATCAGTGATCACTTCTGATGTGAATCATGATAATATGCATGCAAGTATCAGTCCTTTGAGGAAATTATTACATATGTAAAAGTTATGTTGAAGGACAAAAAGAACAAATGTGGATAAGGATCTTAAAAGGTAATCGAAAAAGAGGCCAGCCAGAACATT
Organism: Oryctes rhinoceros; assembly: GCA_020654165.1. NCBI lineage: Eukaryota > Metazoa > Arthropoda > Insecta > Coleoptera > Scarabaeidae > Oryctes > Oryctes rhinoceros. Next base: position 675,374 of record JAIOKQ010000231.1, read on the forward strand.
TCAAATTCTGAGCGAGATATGACAAGATGAGGAGACACCAGATATTAGAATATGCAAAGAATAGCTTCTTGAATGTTGCCATTGCTTAGTCCGGCCTATTTTGACTAACTTGGGTCATTTTTACGGATGAAATACCTTCACAATGTATCTGAAGATTCTTCTCTTCTTACAGTAAAAAAGTAGAGAAAGGTACAGAAAAAGTAGACATTATTTTAATGATGACGAATAAATAATACAGCGAGACCAAGGTAACAAATACAAGAATAAAAAAGTTGCGTATGCCAGTTCGTATATTCATAAAGTACCCGCTCTCGATTCCCAAAGCACGTAACGCTATTTTTCTATATAGAATCATAAAAGCATCAACCAAGAGATAATTTGATTAGCAAGGAAGATGAAAGCAGCGTGGCTACAAGCACAGAGGATGGTCGATATTAAACTTAAATTCCCGCTCTTGCTTTCGGTCTACTTCGATATTTTGCTTGCTCGACATGATATCGACGTAGGCGGCAGCGTTAGCTGTTAATTACGTTTGCAAATGTTTTGGAATCAACCTGTCGTTCTATCGAAGCCCACTTTGTTGTTTTTCCGTACGAAGTTTATGGGCTTCTTTGAGAAGCTTTGGTACTCTGGTCGGAAGAGGGAAAACGATTCGAAGCTTGTTTGTGTTGGTCAGGTACGTAATTAAGTTGACATAAAACGTTGTCCAAGGTTAAAAGCAATAATTTGCCCTTCGATTTTCGTTATGAGGATGATAAATTATACGTAATTGATGCATTAATTGTTTTACCCTTATTTTCTTTATAAATCGAAGACATGGGTTTTTACTGACAACAAGTAAAAGAAGAACATTATATATTAAGCAAATTGTCTTCCATTATTATCTTTCAGCAAGTGAACAGTATGCACACACAGTAGCTTCTTTTAGTGCAAATATGCAACACATCTACAAAACAAGTTGTATTAATGCTTCCTGTACGTAGTGTAACACAATAATAGGAAACTAAGAAGTGCCTGCTTATTCACTTGTCCAAGACTATTTTAAAATATGAAACATACGATCTGAGCAACCAAATAGAACAGTAAAACCTTCAATGTAATGTAGTTCTTATATAAAGATCATTTAAACTAGATCTTTTATTCTTCCTTCCATTTAAAGGCGAAAAACAAAAAAAAAACAGATCTATTTGCTATTCTACCTTATCGCCTTGCTTATCTTAGTTTATTCCATCCAATAATAGCTTTCTCCCTACAAAATACCATCTCCGCAAACTATAGATCCATTGTACCATTCCCACGATAAATATTTTGAATCCAATTTGTTTTCGGAGCCGCCGCTCTATTTTTTTTCTTCTTATTCCTTCACCCGGAGCCCTTTACCATTGCGAAAGCAAATCACCACCACTTACGACCTTAAACAACCGGAAAATATTTGCGTGAAGTTAAGAATGTTGACTCACGCCGGGCCGAAATGTGTTTTCAAAGTACCGATCGAAAGAAGGCGAGAGAAACTAGGCTAGAAGAAAGGCGATCGAGGGCGACGAAGAAGAAAAAACACTCAAACTTTTATTATTTTAACCTCCCTTAACGCCGGCCGTAGAGAAAACCTCTGCTATTATACATAATTTCCGAGATGGCGATGCTGCGAGATGGTGCGAGATGCTTTCTAGGTGAATGTATCGTCCTCTGTTTCGCTTCGTGGAAGACTAAACCGTGGAGAAAAGCACACTATTCGGTATTTGAAGCACGTAGAACCTTGTCGCTAGACGCAGCGCCCTCTACCGTTATTTATATGCACCTAATTTAATTAGATTTTCTGTATAGCGTAGAACAGGCGCCTAGGTGTGTGTATTGTACGCTAGCTGTGGAATTTCTAATAATATTGTAATTCTTGCAAGATTAAGACGCGACTAGTGGTAATGGAGATTTCAGCTATAAAACCGGAGTGAATTTGCTCACGTAGCCGTACATTTTGTAAGTTCTACGTCTGGTATGTTAAGATGAGGATAGATTAGCAAGTTGAGATTCGTTCGCGTGATACTCATGAATATTTTGCAAGGTGAAGTTGCTACCAATTTACCCTCTAACTGTTCCATTTTTATTTATTCTCATTTAGCTAATATAGGTGATCGATAAGCTATAAGACAGATAGATAACTATCTTTTAAAAAAGGATTTTATTTAGATAACTGAGGATAGATAGCAGAGAGATCAGCATCTCTACAAAAAAACCATTCCGTAACACCGGGGGAATCGATTGATTTCAGCGAATCGAAAATAATCCTCTTTCCCGTTGAAACCGTTCCAACAGGCAGAATTTATTGTTAGGTTCGGCCCAATTAAATGAATTCCAAAGGAAAACGCATCCAATCGTATTGATCTATATTACACACGTGTAAAACTTATTTTGTGCTCGTTACGATGTATCTCACGCCTTTACGGACAGGAGAAGGAAGGTTTTCAATCCACACTTACCTATCGGCATATACCTACACACAATACACACAGCTAGACACACAAGGGACCCGTACCTTGCGAGACTCGCCTAGATGGAAGCGGACGCGACCGAATAATAGTAGAACAAGGCGTAAGAAAGGCTTTCAGCGTCGGTTAAGTGGCAAGGCGTCAGTGAAAATCGATTAAACTGAAATGTTTTTCACTTTGAAGTTTGATACGCTTTGAACGCGAGGCGGCTGCAATTAAATGCTTGATGTTAAGATCTCTTTGGGGCGGTAGCGGCAGTGGCAGCCCCGTCAAGCGACGGCCGTTCGCTTGCTCTTTCCCTCCCCTATCTTCCCTCCGTTGCCAACTTTGTGTTCCGTACCGCTGGTGTTGCTACGATGTTGTTGCTTTTACAATTTGTAAGATAATCAGCGCATAGTGAACGGAAACGATGTCTGCTGTATTCGTAAGAGTCTAAGAGAGGCAGCGCGAACGTGCGATTTACAAAGTCAAAGGAGCGGAATATTATTATTAATAATTGTGTAATAATCGACTATACGCGCTATGTAGAACTTGAACTGTTAAAATGGTTACAGAGAAGATCTACAACACGTGGCATATAAGGGAAAATCTAATGGCTAAAATTATTGGAACGGAACCTTGAACTAGGGTGTATAGAATAATGGTGATAAAAATGCATCTGAGACGCTTATGGCGTCCCTCTACTGTATGTAATGTCCGAAATTGCAAAAAGTCGACGCTATAAAAACTCTTTAGATTATACTTCAAATAAACGTAGAATAGCTTAAAAACTTAATTAATACAGAGCAATTCTAAATAAAAGAAGAAGATGTATAGGCGGAAAAGCAATTTTAACACTCAGTGAATATATAGGAAACCGCTACAGAAAAACAAGGATAAATATAGCAAACGAATGCCGCCCAACGTATTATATACAATAAAAAAAGGGGCAGGGTAAATGTTGGAGTGAGACGAAAGCAAGCAACCATAAACAGCGCTCTCTACGCTTTTGCTTAAACGAAAACCGCAACGTTTAATTAACTCGCTGATTACGAACGTATATTCGCCACTCTTTAGAATTTATTTTAATACATAACTAAATGAACATCGCCGCGAAAATATGGTAAAACACGTACGCAGATACACAGCATATATAGGTGTACGCGCGGCTGGCTTTCAAACGGCATGCGCTAATGATAAATTATTTATCGCGCGTGTTCTATTTGTCGCGATAGATGAGGGTTGGTGTTTTGCCATTATTAAACGTATATTCGTTATATAAAAACCTCGTAACCACTATACTGTAGGCTCATGCTGTCTGCACACTAATATTAGTATTTTAATGTATATTCGAATTGATGATTGTTTATCGTGTATCGAATTTAATCCATATTAATAGTAACCATAAATATATTTTAGAAATCGAGAGAAAAGTAGAATTCTATATTTAAACGCAGTAAATGTTAATGCGGCGAATATTAACAAAAAAAATCCTAATCAAATAAACACTCGTAAATTTTTAATTATACAGCGTATATTTTTCAGTAAGAAATGGAACAAGGCGACATCTCGAAGATTGGAATCTTTGCCTTAATGCTTGTATTTCAGATAGATTTTGCGTTATACAAAGAAGTCTTTTCCATAAAAATGTTCTCTCCAACAAAGGAAAATTTAATTTACGTAACGTACATCTCCACAACAACCTGATCTCGCTGTCCACTGGACAAATGCCGCAGTATTCACCACATTGTATATATCAGGTGGCCACCGAGAAAGTATAACGTTGCTCCTTGAAAAGAAATTTGCACAGTATATAAATAAAGACTCCTTTAAAGAAATATAAAAAAACGCATTCTCTTCAATAACCTTCCAAACGGAAGCCGCAAATATCTGAAAATTCATCCGAATAAACGTATCCTGCCCTATAATCGTATAATAGAAACGAAATTTTGCTACAGTAAAACCCGAAGCTGACGCCAAAACTGAAATCTTAGTCTCGGTTTTATCTCTACGATCCGCAATTTCTTACATTTACATCGAGCAAAATGTCGCATACGTCTGTGCTTACGTTGCGAACTATCCTTTCTATTATCCCTCCGGACTTCCTTTTCGTAAATTCATTCCCCTTTTTTGTATACCAGCCTTCTTCTCTTTTCTTTCCTCCGTGACGCTTCCAATTTTATTTGCTTGTGCTGGCACGCGGATTATTTTGTTAAGGCAAGTACTTTGGCTATAGCAATCCACTACGTCATAGTTCCTACTACTTCGACGGAGGTTAAATTCGAATCGCGTTACTGCGACGACTCCCTCCAAAAACGCGAAACACGAATTCGGTCGCGGTAGAGAATGTCCTCCGGCTGCCGTTTGCAGCGTGCGTGCTACTTGTTCTTCATCGCCAAGTTATACAAGATAAAGCGGTAGCAGACAACATTATTTAGCGGAGGTTGTTATATGTGTATGAGTTTCTGCAGTATGTTGAAAGATTCCTCTTAGGAGTTTGTTCCGTATGGTTTTGCATGTATGCAGGCGACGTGCATGCACCTACCAAAGTTCTGCCGGCAATTCGCGCGCCTTCAGCCTCGTTATAAAGTCAGAAAGTTTTTAACGATGTTTTCCGGAGCGTTAAGTTGTATTGTGCTGTTATAGTCGAATATATATCGTCGCGAAACTACCTTCAAGAAGAAGAAAATAGTACTTTTTGTGTTCGCGGCACATAGAGAAAGCTTTGTTAGGAAATTAAGTTTTAAAGTTAGGCGAGAAAATAAGATGGATTTATTTGCTACACGAAATATGCCCTTTATATATTTAACATATCGCGATTCTTGGCTACGTAGATCTACTAGGATCGCACACGGACCAACATCTTCTTCAGCCATTTCACGACATTTAATTTCTACAGTAGCGGGGAATTCCTTAATATAGTGTTAAGTTCATTTTGTTTCAGGAATTTAACTTATTTCCATTTATGGCCTAATGTTCTAACCTGAAACTTCTGAGAATTCTATGATATTATTTTTATTACTTGCACAACTTATCACCTCGTTATATTTTATCTTATCTCTGGAAATATTCAAATATTGCAGATACCACCATCGATAAATTGTCCGCGAGTAAACGGTTTTTAGCCGGAATAACAGATTACGCATAGACGTTATAAATACGCGTGTAATGTATTTCGTCGTGTTGTTTATGAGACACGATTTTATAGAATTAGTAATAATACTAAATAGATAAATCGCGAACAGTATCAACATATTAAGAATAGAAAATGAGCAGATTTTGGATAACAAGTATTGAGAATTTTTATCGGCGATGTGCAGGAACGAGATAAAAATACGAGTATTAGATAAGGAAAGATAACTGATGACTTCAAAATTATATTTAGCACTACTCACATCGAACGTTTGCTAGGAAACCGTTTTACAATTTGAAAATAATGTAAAGGAGCGGGCTCCAGATGTTGTAAAACGTGATGCACATGTTATTTAATAGAAAACCGTACACCGCATCTCGATGTATACGATTTGCAAACAATTGTAAGGAAGAATCAAACAGTTTCTGAACGCTTCTGCAAACATGCGACTTCCGGCAATATTCGAAGTATTCAACTAATCTTTATTGACGTTTTGTGCAAATACTTCGAAAAGTCGTACTAAACACCCATTTAATTGTAGAACCGATACATTCCTAATTTCGTCCTCAAGCACAAAACAGTTATCTTTATGAGATGCTTTTGTGGTGATCGTCTACTTCAGTATCCCGAGTTTTGTATAAGATGTTATTTCTACTCCGACGGAAATTTACTAATTAAAGTTAATTCGAATTCCGCAAACGTTCCATTAAAGTTTGATGTTTTGTGCATGTTGAAATTAAATAATTTAAAATTAACGAATTTTTTCATACATTTTTTCATAAATCGCATCTGTGAATCCCGCTTTACGCCTTAATCCACCTGCACGTTGAAAATTTAAAATTTTTTAATAGCTTCACGTCGAAAGCTTACTAAATTATAATTACGGTATTTCGTATAACATCCTCTATAGCAGGTGACGACGATGGCGCTCTGTTTAAAAATATTGCGTCGTTTACTCTTGCACTCTCACCACTCCCGCTCTACTACTTCTCTTTTAAAACCGGCTATTGCTTGACACTATTACGAAAATTGCCCGGACCCGGGTAGACGCCAACAAAAGCGCTTTAACAACGATCCGGTGATGATATCTAACGACTTTTTCCCCCGGTTTCCGCTTTGCACCGGGCGCATTCATGAAATATGCAAGCATCACTTACGATATATATGAGCAGAGAGTTTTCCTGCAGGGAACTAAGGCAACCGAGGAAGGAGGTGATCATAACTACGGCTGATATCACCATTAGTATGTAGGGGCCGATGTACACTATCTGGATCTCGAGCACCTCTATCCAATCCTGGAAGCCGGGTTCGAAACGCAGCCACATGCACAATGCGAAGATTGCTGTTGCTATCATCTGTAATAACATGAAAATAATGTTTTAATTAATTACGATAATACTGGCTAAGATATTTATATTTGTTGGAATCTGTGGCAAGTATAACAATAATCAGATCATATCACCATGAATTGTTTGAATGAGCTTAATAATCAGGGTAGTTGAACCATTATGTGCGTAATTGCATTGCTGTTTTTTAAAAGACGTTAGAATATTTTTGTTTGCTGCCAGTTCTTTCATTCATCAGACATAGACTCGCATTATTGTTCTCCCGTTTTCAATTTTACATACACGCATAGAAATCGTAATTAACACCTGCTACCTAACCAACACGAACGTTCGGAACTGCCCGATTCAGCCGGTAATTTTAAAAGTAGAAAGGGAAACGCTGAATTAACGGTTTACATAGGTATACATGCATTATTCAACCGTTCCGTAGACATTACGCGCGCCGTTAAACGAAATGAAATAATCAAAGAAATACAGTCGCGGAGGATAAATGGACGGAGGTGTAATTCGCCGGGGCGAAATTATTGCAGCACATGCGGCTGTAATTTCTCTTTCCGCGTGTGCCGCTGTTCCATAATTCTTTCGAGCGGCGCTGGGAGGCGCTCGCGACCGCGCGTACGTCACCTACCTGTGCACCTGAAAGCATTAAAATTCTGCTCGCCGGGCTCTATGTAGAGATTGCTTCCTATTTATTTTATTCCGTTTGTACCTATCGTATTTGCTTTAAATGAGGAGATCTATAAATATGTTGTGATATCGTAACGGTTTAATCAGGACGCTTTTGGATTCTGCGGAATTGGCTTGCTATAATCAATTTAAGTAGTTATCTATGGTAAAAAAATCGAGATTGCGAAGCAGAACTGATACGCGACTAGCACGTCCATTTAATTAATGAAGGTGTGATGCAAAATTAAGTTATGCGCTGATAAATGGTCATGTCAATACTGTGTCTTTTAAACAGTTGGTAGAACTCGTAAGAGTAAATTATTTCACAAGGAATTGCCTTAATAAACGTTGCAAAATAACGGATAGTGTAACTTCTGTATTAAATATCCCTCCAAGCGTTACTTACAACTTTCGTTTTTTTTAACGTAAATTAGACAACACCTTAACATGAACGTTTTTATTTTTAGAAGTCTCTCGTCTCCTTATTTCCACAGCCAGCCAGCGCACTTCTACCCGAATGCATACTTGATTAACTCGTTTTGCACCTCTCTAATAAATAATAGATGACGAACAAACGTTCGGCCGTCGGAACATCAAAGAATCGGTCAAAGTGAAAACGTTCTGATGATGTACGCTGAAAATAGCGGGTTTGTTGTTGTTTTGGGTTCGCTGCGAGGCATAATATGGCGATTAAAAGTTGATACGCGATGAGATAAGAAAAAATAATGAGAGAAAAAGATTTTTTATAGTAACTGTTCCTAGTTTATTTGATCATTGCTGTATCTAAGAATGGATCGTGGGTATGCGTGTACAGGGAAGTTTAATCTTTTTCGAGTAAAGTGAAATTTTGAAGAAAATTGAAATTTAACAGGGGGATTCAATTAATGCATTAGTTTATATTTTTTCTTAAAGCAATAAGTAAAAATTTTGTGTTGAAATGCCAATAATCAACTTCGTCCTTTCCAGGAGGGACGCCCATGGCCTAAATTTCAAGAATTAGCTCCCTGGATTTAGATATCTCATTTCAATGTTACACCAATCGGTACAGTCGCTATAACAATTTTTTTGCAGCCAGATTCTTATCTACAATTTGTTTGTGCGCCGCATCCACAAACACGAAAGATGCTATCTCCATCGTAAAAGGGTTGAAGCGGGCTCTTCTCCCTTCACCTACTTCCACCCTCCACCCGCTCTGATGGATATTGCGGCTCGGGACGGGCAACGTAACGGTCGATGTCGCGATAGCGCGCCTCATTTAGTCCCGATGACCACACTTTATTACGGCGAACAGTAATTACTAAAGTAATCGTTCGGATCCGGATAACGGAATGGTGTCGGGAGCGCCTGGTTACCTCGTTTCGTTCGCTGATGCTCGAAGAGGATCGTAGGAGTTGAACGAAGCAGAGTAATAGGGTCCCGAGTTGTTGTACACCCTGCACGCCACCGCGACCAATGAGGTAAGGTGATTCCGTTAATGGTTACGGGAGTGTAGGAACGGTTGTTCTTGATGGTGTAAAGAACTATGTGTCAAAACGAATGATAAGGTTTTTGTTCTTGTTCGCAGGGCTTCGCTTTTTTTTCTCATCGTTGTTTTTATCTTATTATTTTTTCTATTTCTTTTAAAAGGAGCGACTACGACTAACGAAGTTGTGGTTTTAATCTTTTCTAAATTTAACAAGAGTTACAGAATGGAACTAATACGAAAATAGCCTGGCATGTTTATTTGGTCTTGCAACTAAAACTAAAAATACATTTTCGGTGAGACTGTCGAAGTGTGTTTACTTAAGTCTGGGTCTGGGTTGTTTTTTATGGGAAGATGTTAAAAATAATATTTATAAAATTGATTACAACAAAACATTGAAGAACTTTAAGTAGAGAACTTTAAAGTAGACTCCGGAATGCCTTCATTGTAATTCCCCAATGGTTGAAAGTGGCCAGTTGTTGTTTTGTTTACTTTATATTGTTACTGCTGTTGTTGTTTTTTTTTTTCTTAATTTATCGCTACCAATAATATGCAAAATTTATATAAACCTTACAAAAAAAGTATCAAATTTGCATTGATATGTTAATCCGAAACAACTACACTTATCAGGAGATCCGACGCAGGCTAAAATCCAATTCAAACTTTTGTCAACTCCACCATTCCACCGCATCGGTACATAACAGAATGGCGGCTACTATTTAAACGACGTCGGAATTAATTAACGCAATGTCCTCCTCCTTCTTTCCAAGAAAACGGCGAAAAACAAAAGAATCGAATTGATCGTTTCATTTAATAGGAAATGAACGTTTCCGTCAAAGCGCAATGAAAACTTTGCACTCGACAGCGACGGCGACGAGGCAACAAATGGGAAAAACTTGCCAAGGAACGCACCAAAGAAGCGAATAAAAAAGGCGTCCGTTTCCTGTAAGCAAAACGCTCGTACAAAGGCTTTAATTTCGCTTTAATTTAAGGAAGACAATCGGAACGGCGGTAATTTGAAAGTAAAATTTAAATTTCTTGGACGAATTACGAAATCCCGTACGGTGACGGTAGCGACAACGACAACGGCGCCAGGTGAAAAGGTGACGACAATAAAAAAGGACGGAAAAAGTGTTTGGAACGGGCTTTTTTCCTGTTTCGAATAATATTCGACAATTGACAATTTGGTTGGGAGCGTAAAGAATGGGATAAACAAAAGATGAAGCAGACAAGGCAACAGTCTGCTATTGAAGTAAAAAACTATAGATATAATATAGTTACCCGACAAAGGAAATTATTTTCTTTTTAATCTCCGAAAAAAAGTTATTTCTTTTCTTTCTTCGATAGATCTATGCAGTACACATTACAAAACATAATCATAAAATGGAATTTAAGTGCTTTACCGACACGAGAGACAATTTAAGTCTAGTATTTCAAAGGTAAGAACAGATAAAGACGCTACATCACGTAATCTGATTTTGTTAAGGTTAGGTACACGCATACAATCGTTCTTTTTGTGTTGATAATAAAATAAATAATATGATCTAAACCAGTTTGATACCTCCAACGGACTAACTATGCAATTACGTAATAGCGCATAAAACATGTTACACGCGCCGAATACAAGCTTCAAAATCCCTCGTATATACCTATCCAAGGGATCTTCTCCTCGGCATAATTAAACATCATAAATTAAGCCCGACGAACTACTAAAATATGTGATAACAAACATGCGACCGTTCTTCCACCAGCCCTTCCCTCGGAACAGCAACGGTAGCGCACGCCATCAAAGTTATTATAATCTTTACGTTACTTAGGCGCTGTGTATACGTATGCTTTTAAGGTTACTATTTGCATATTTCGATATAATTCAACGGCGGGCGTGCCGGAAACTCGCGAAAATTAAAAACTTGGCGGAGTGACGGTGGCGCCCTCTTTCGTCACCTTCTTGTTATGCTATTAGTTAATACAATATCGTATACAGAATTGGTTACTTCCATTAAGTTATTGGGGTCCACGTCTGTCAGAAATACAAATAAAAAATTATTTTTAATTTATGCGTAAACGACATTATATAACATGTAACAAAAGATTAAAATTCGGAATCGGAAAATTGGCCCTAATATTTATTTTTATCCCATCTACTTCGTATTTACATCTGAATCATCTGCATCTGTTCTAGAAACGTAATCTACTTCTAGCAAGCAATACCCAATTGGCACCCCGCAATCGATATTTTCTTGATTTTTACCGTTTTTTTTATATCATTAATTAAATTTAACTACATCTATTCAAAGAAATATCGACTTTTTTGTAATTATTTTCCGTTGTTATATGTACAAGCTACAAACAAGGTTAATTCATTGAGCAATATTCCTTAGGTGGTCCTATTTACTTCTCTCAAATATTTTTTTTTACAAGACGAAAGTAACCTCGCTTTTTATTACAAAACTTCGAACATAATTTACGACCATTCCGATATAAAATGTCGTGGAGCGAAAATTTCAAACATTCTTCCAATTTTAAGTTTATATTAAAATATATACATCAGAATCAAGTAATGTGAGGGAACGAAGTAAAATGTAAAAAGCGCACCCGCTGTTTTCCCTTCATTGCTGTCGCAAGAAGACTTTCCATCGGAATAAAATTAATTGGAAAATATTTTTAATACGGGAATGTAGCCGCCACCCCCGCATCTCTGAGATATCCTTGCTCTTCCCACTGGTTGGGTTTGCGAAGAAGCTAGCTCGCTTATTGAAATTGTTGAAGTTGGAATTTGAAACCTTTCCGCCAAAATATACCCAAATATTGATGCTAGAGTTAATTATATACTTTTATAATAGCACTAGCATATTACTCGACCTGTATGCCTTATAAATCAGAAGACACAGGTACAGATTCAGTTGAGTGTAAAAGAAACCACTGCAGGTAATAACAGTACAGCCTCGAAAATCTACGTAAGGTTTATTAAATTAACATAGGGCGTACCGATAGCATCTCTTTAAGTAATCGTTCAGTTTTTCGCGAGTATCGTCTTTAACTTTTAAACTAAGATTTGACGAAACAGACCATTTATCCTGAATACGAAACAACTTTCGCCTTCTCTTTGCTTTTCATTGTAGCAGCTCAGACTAAATCGCCGTCTTTCTGTTCTGTATCCTTGTCACCTCCTCCCCGATTACCCGGCAGACAGTAGGCCGTATTCGCTACAATAACAAGAGAGAAGGCTCAAGTCGGCCGGGCAGAACTCTAAACGTTAATAGGTTGCGTGTCAGCTTTGTGTTTTGCATCGCTTTTTCTTATCGCATTAAGAAAAGGAGACGTGGCGAAGAGGATTTCCAGCGACCGGACTCCGTCACGTCGTATCTATTCCGGTGCTTCGGGTGTTCGAAGCGATAGCGTACTAGCACGTTACCATGGCGACCGGGAAGTCCGAAATACAAATGTTTCGGGTATCTGCCTTTCTTAATTTACTTAAAATTCTCCGGGTGTTCTCTTTCTTTCTCCGCTGCTTTTTCTGTCTTTTTTCATAGTTTCTTGCTCGGTGGACGTTTATATGTCGCGTGCCAAAGTTAGGAACAATGGCGATGTTTAATTTTCGTTAAACATACAAAAAGATTTAAATTTTAAATTAAAATTCAAATAAAAGACAACGAACATATACAGTTTTTAATATTATTTTTAATTAAAAGATGAATTCAATGCTTCAAATGCTTTTTCTTCATTTATGTTATTTCTCCTCTGGTAGGACATACATACTTTCATTTACATGGTATGTATACCAACAAGCAGAGCTGTCGTTATTGGTCTCAAGAAAATCCTTGGGGGAAATATCAAACTCCATTAACTAGCCCCAAGGTTACAGCTTGAACAACAAAACTGAAAAATTTGAAGATTTTAATGACCTGTGTTGGTTTCAGTACGATGAGGCTTTTAGCCGCACAGCACGAAAATATATCTTCTCAAATTTACATTAAGAGAATCCCCAAACTTCAATATTCAATAACGCCACCTTACATAGGTGGATGTAACCTCTCTTCTTCAACGTGTTACACGTTGCTATCCTCCATTTTCATATTTTCATGGGATATATAGATGTGCGCCCGGCGATGAGAGTCCGAGCCTTCTGAATATCATTTTATTCAACACGAAAAAAAAAAGAAAATCATTTTCACCTTGACAACGTTTTTTTTTTCGCAGCGGCGAGAATATATGTCACGGTATTATACCAGCGTCTGTCCCCTTTTTTCTCGATATATCCGCACGGAAAAGTTCCAGAGCCTGGGCGAAAGGTCTTTTGTATAGTCGGTACACAGATAGACACGTGTGACTCTCATACACACAACACGGGTTGCCACGTCAGAATATACTGAGGACGTGCGGACTCTTTTCAGCACATAATAGACTTCCCACGCGCTCGAAAAGCAACAATTTGTAACTTTCTGATGGCGTGTCAATTCGGTATGCCGAAACCCAACTGAGGCTGTTGGTGGCTGCGTCCTGTCTAATAGCGACCTCTCGCCGCGTATGGAGTCTGGGGACGCAAATCTGGGAGGATGCGTACAATTACGTGTGGGAATGATGTAAAAAAATGTTTTGTAGAATACTAGAACTTACTAAAATTATCAGTGTAAGCAACTGTTTGATCTTTCATTTTCCGAAGTCACCAACTTAAATTGAAGGCGTATTGTAAGAGGCAAAAATAATAAAAAAGACTAACTAAATAATAAAAAAATAGAGCAGAAATGAAACTAAATGCCCTGAAGACGTATTGCACGAAGCAAACATGAAAAATTAAAACAGAGTTAGATATATTGAGTGATACGGCCACGGCACAAATAATTACAAATAATTTGTAAGGAATAGTGCTTAAATTTGTTAATTACATCATTTCATCATCTTCTACAACACAATCAGCGACGCTTTTACTACATATATTCCAATGCATTAACTTAAACAATTTCCCATTACATCAATACGCCACTGAATAGAACCAAAGTAGCTGTGAACTCGATCAATTTCAGTGGAAATCTTTCAAGTGAGCTATCATATTAAGTTACTGTATTATTGTAATGCATCGACGAAAAGACAGAGAAGATTTGATAAAGTTGTCGCCGAGGTTTTTACGTCAAGAGGGAATACGGGCGCGAAGACAACGATTGAAGATTGATCGCTGCATCATTCGCTCCAAAAGTTACGCGAAATAAGAAACGAGAAACTGGGGAGAAGGCTCGAAGGTAGCGACAATCGGTCTGCATAATCTTATCGGTGGATCGGTTAATGGGAGAAACTGTAATTTGCACGCCTGAACTCTTCGGCGTTTATCCAGGACGAGAAGTAGATTCTTGCGGGCGATAGGGTACAATTTATTTTCCATTTTTTTTTTCCTTTAAGGAATGCTACGTTATAGAGAAGAGCTCGCATTATTTTTCTAAACTAGTCTACAGTAGACGCTTTAGTTACGCGCAGATTCGTCGTAATTCGAAGAATTTTATCGGAGATTTCCTTCACTGTATGTGTGCATAATTCCTTTTAATTTTCAAAGTTTCGGCAAGAATCTAATGCAATAACCATAAATTTTTCACCACAGCTCATAATATTGTCTATTACATTACTTTTCCAAAATTACTTCCATTTATTACTTTAACTAAATCCATTTCCGCACTATTCTCCTTTTTCCTTTTCTTTCTTTTTTCTTATAGACATCCTCTCGCACACCAACAAAGCGTGAAAGAACTTTTCCATTCACCAATGCCGCACGGGGATAAATATTGAGGCGCCACACTCTAACGCCCCCTAGCGAAGTATAACGACCAGACGCGTACACGGTAGGCTTGCTATAGCAGAGACCATCTGCACGCGATGCTTTGGTGTCACCCGGATGAGAACCCAGAAGCTACGTCGCGAGGACGCGCCCGGCATTGTCATACGTCAACGCGGACGCGCGTGATTTATCTTCCGACGCGCGTCTATTTCGCCCCGGGGAGTTGACAGACCGTCTGCTCGATTGCGGGGAAAGTGATGACCTTATGCTAAGCGGCATCGCTTCGTTGGGCGATGCCTTCGGTTGGAATATACTATGCGATACGTAACTGTAAAGTTATTTTCTCTTTATTGCTAGTTGAATCTATAGTTAATTCGAAAAATAGTTTTCAATTTGGCCCAGTGTATTATATCAACGGACAGCAAAGCTTGTTCGGTGTCAAACATTTTGGGTTACGTAATATTATTTGACTTTCGTTTTGGTTCTTATTTAGTTAGGAGTCATAATTAGCAGCAGTTTTAAATCACAAACAATTACCTCAAGTTGCGATATCTTGTTGCATACATCCTGTATATTCACAACATGAATCGTAAACATTTTGATTTTTATTTTCTAACTTTTTGCTTGATGTACACTCTTCGAAAAAAACATTTTTTTAGAATAATCTCTCTCGACCAAAGCAAAAGCCTAAGAGTCGTAAAACCATCGGAAACAATGCATTAGCTACAGTTTTATTTCGGCGTTTTTCTAATTTTTTGAACGTGAAATTGAAACCAGAAAAAGGTTTGTTAAACGCCATGATTTCTAGTCGCAAAATCTTTAACAAAAAAAGTACCACTACATTAAACGACGGTAACACAAACATCCTTCAACGTAAGCCTACGGTAAACATTTCTCTTCTCCTAAACGCACGTTTCTTTACGTAAAGACCTCAACCTGCTCCGCATCATGTAGATCACGTCAGGATTTGTCGGGAATTTGTCACTGACGAGCGGAAGAAACCCATCGGAAGCGCGCCGAAAACCAGATACATTTCCTCTACCCCGGTGTTGAAACGTTCGAACTAGCGTGACGTACCGCCGCGCCGCCGTGCGAGCCCCACCTCGAGAGATTGCGGAAGCGCAAAGTGGTAAAATTTAATTACGTCACGCTGTCCTCACAATTCTAAAAGAGATTGGAAACGTTAGGGGTTACCGGAGGCAAATTACTATAATTTGTTGCAGATTAGTTGTTTGATGGGCTGGAATTGGATTAGACAAAATATGGATAGGGGGAAGAAATGGATATTTTCTTTTGTTTGCTTTATTTGTGCGTTATTTAGAATTTACAGTTATTAATATTGTTATTACTGGTTTTAATCCATATTATTAGCTGAGTAGACCGTTCGGGTGACTTAAATAGACTTCATACGCAGGCTTCGGGGATTAAATAAAACTACCTCCAACGGATTAAATGGACATAGGTTTTCATGTAACAAATGATTCAAAACTTGCTTTTATAGCGCAGTGATTTACACTCCATTCACCTTATGCTAAAAAGTAGTTAGTTTTGGCCCGAAAATGTAATCTTCTATTAATTTAAAGCTTTTAACTTTGCAAGTTATACAGCCGAATCCGCCAGGTGGACCTTGTGCAAGAGAAAACAGAAAAATTCCAATAAGTAAACGTTAACTTTGAATAGTTGAGTGTAGGCTTTCCATAGTCCGTAGTAGAAATGTTTTTCGGGTGTTGTCGTGTACTTCATAGTAAACTACTTCTGTCCATTCTACAAACAACGTTGAAAGGCGAGCTTTTAATTTGGTATGTGTTTATAATCGTATATGTTGACGTCGTCAACAAAAAACATTGTCTTTGTAATTTAACAAATTGGTAGGTTGGTTTCGTAAAAAATTTCGAAGAATATAGCCGGAATTAGCTCCTTTTGTAAATTTTTAGATTTTTACTAAATATTAAAGCATTTAATTTAAAAGTAGTCCTAGCTCCTCGATTGTAACATGTCCAATATGAACATATCGTGATGTGCACGTAATGAGTATGCTTGAAGGGCAATTTTATTTAACATTTTCTTTTTTATATGAGCAAGGCTTGCGTGCTTGAAGATAATTTGTGAAGCAGTACGGCAGTGTTTTGAAAGCGATGGCAATTTTATCGTGCGAACGATGAGTGACAGTTCAAAGTGCCGGAAGGATGTATATTTAAAAGAAAACGATGAATACAGAATTCAACAGAAATCTATAGATTTCGTTTAAGACGGAAATTTGTTTTATTTCCAGTAGACCATGGTAATGTTCATCATCAATCATACATTCCTCTTCGTGGGTAAATTTAGTGAAAAGGAATGATATTAATTGATCATGACGTACTCAAATTAAAGATAAATTAAAACTCGCCCGATGTATAGGTACGACAACTGAAAACATATTAACCAACCCATATCGAAGTTGTCGTACTTCGAGGATCCCGTACGAATCCTCTTCACCGTTGTCGCCTTCTGCTCCCTCTTCGGATCTACATTATTACTGTTTGCCGCCTTTTGTAAACGGGTTTATTATTATATCGTGCACATCTGCGCCTGACCTACGTGTGTGTATGTGTGCGGAAGGACGACAACGGTATAAACCTCAGCTGTAGCGCGAAATATCGCCTCAACGAGAGAGTATATTTCGGTACGTCGGCGGCAGGTTATTACAAGGGACGATACGGCGAGAAACTCGAACTCCCGGACTCAATAAAAACATATATTGAACATTTATTGCGACAATTGTTGTCGAGCTCAGAGCACAGCTTGTGTACGGGTTCCGTAGTTGGTGTCGTATTTACGATATACGTTCGTTAATCTGGATGTATGCGGCGGGTTTTTCTTCGTCACATGCTGCGAATATAAGGCAGGATCCTTGTGAGGGGAGGTAATATATTCATCTCAACTAGCATGAACACAAAACATATGCTTTCAAGAAATCAGTCTTCAGTCAAAATGGCACGCATGGGATGATGCTATATGTTAGAAAACTCCCGTTTACACCTGAAATAACTGTACAACGCCAAATATTTTTGAATTTTGACGATTTTAATACGGGCAATAATTAATTGGTAGATGAGAAGATGGAATACCAAAGAAGTTTCATCACTAACGCCGTTAGCTGGACTTAACCGAATCGGTCACCGGTGGTTGATGAGCACCGTTCATGTCCTCGAAACGGCTGTCCCGGAATTTACGTTAACATATAGTAAATTAAATTTGTGTTGGAGCAGAGGTTGCCGATAGATATGAGACAATGAATTTGAATTCGATCCATCTTCACAAGCTAAATCTCACGAAAGAGGATCGAAGCGATCGTTGAGACACGGTCCCAAGAGTTGCATCTACTTCCAACGGAACGAATACCAACCGACCTACCGCTCGACATCCTGCGTTGCTTATTCGACGGTCGAGACGAAAAGGAGTGCCGAATTGCGTGAGATGAAAACCATAACGAAATTGAATTAGGAAAGTTTGTGCGACGGACGGGACGTCGCCCTTCGGGACGCCAGGACATCGGGATGCCGAAGGACGCTGCGCCTCGGTCGTTTCGTACCCGTAAGATAACGTCCTCCTATATCTTTACTACGGGTGACAGTGGTTAAGACAAATAGGCCCGGGCCTTGCGAAAGTTTTCCCCGGTACGTACGTCGGATCAAATTAGTCGGATTTTTCCCCCAAGCCCCCGGAAAAGAATTACGATTAGATCCGACAAGATTTGCGCTGGTACGTGACGGAATCGCCAAGAGAAATAAAGAATATACACTTGGATCTGTGCCCTGATTAGATTCTTCATTCTTTTTCATTAGATAAGCGTAAGAAGCCAGAAACTTATTTGCTCGCATTTTTATTATGGGAGATTTAATTTTATCTATTAAAAAAGAACATTAAAGCGTTGGTTCTGTGATGATTACGAATAGCGATCAACTTATTTAGTCCATTTTATCCTTTACGTAGTACAGTAAACTTAAACCAACCTACTAGGTTGGTTTAAGTTAACTATTTAATCCTACATTTAATGGCGCAGTCGGTACTAGCGCAGCTAAATGAAACATAAATGGTTTCATTATTTTGCATTGGTGGTAATCCATCAATATGTTCCAGTTTCCGTTGCCGAACAAGAGACTCTAGAAACATTTGTTGAAAGCCGGATGCGGATTAGTTTCATTAGCTTCGCTTGAGCTAATCTACAGAAACGATCGCGTTACGTTTATTCTGATTCAAACTTTGCATCCGAATAAAACGGTACATCGAGAATACTAGCGGAAGAAAACCCCGAAGTTACGACGAAACAATTAACGCCGAAGAAGGATATTGAAATTCGGGTTTGCCCGAGAAAAACAAAAAGCAAATTGGTTCTTTGTGCAGTACTCTGCCAAAGTTGTAGTACTTCATAAAAGAATAGGAGGACTACACTTGAATATCGCGTAGGTATGTGTGTCACCTTCGTATTTCCAGCAGTATGTCTTAATTCTCGTCTTCGTCCTCCGTTTCTCCTCATTAAAACCAGCTATTCTCTCGGAAAACTCCATCCCTAAAATTGCCAGGGAGAAAGCACGAAGCCCTGCAAAGCGAAGTACTCTTTCAGATTACGATATTTCGCCCACGTTTAAGCTTCGATTGCTGCGAAAGGTGTGCGTGTTAACACGAAATTAACCTCCTACATTATCGGAGTGTATATTCGCAGATGCGAAGTGGAAATGAAAGGAGCTCTAACCCCGCTAGCATGCGGACGAGTTAAAGAAGGAGAGATAGAACGAAAGAGGAGGACGACACAGTGGAACATTATTCGAATTATAAACGAGTCGGACGGAAGTCGTTAAAATTGCAGGACGTGGATTATTTATTAATGAAGGTTTTGGGGGTAGCAGCGTCAGTTCTTTAACAATATGTATTTGCTTTAGGCGTTGTGATAACCCAACTTAGATTGCTTTTAATTTCGCCTGTTCATATGCCAAAAATGAACTTAATTTGCATGCTTTTGTTCGGCGTCTTAGAATGTCTGGCGTGCAGATTTAATTTGTACACTTTTGCCTTTTTTCAACTGTTGATTAAGATAATGAAAATCTAATTAAATAAATAAAGAGAAATTCTATAGGCGGTGGCCATATTACTTCTTTAATTACGTATACAGTGTGTCTGGATGAGATGGACAAGTGGAAATAAGTTATTATTAATTTGACGACGATATTCTTTATTTTGTCTAAAAACTAAAACAATAAGTAACAGCGCTCCCTTTTTTTGGGACTTTTTAAGGGATCCCAAAGTTTGACTTACAATTAGGTACGTGGATGATATTTTCAACATTATCCTATTCAATGCTTGTCTAAACTTTTTTAACCCATATATGTATCGTGAAATGCCGTTAAAAATGCCTTGTCTATCCTTATTTTTAATATTAGGTAATTCCTGCTTTAATAAGTTTATATTCTGCGTGAAGTGCAACAAATTTTACATGAAATATTAATTCCGAACGCTGCATACCATGTAAAATTTGAAATTGCAGTATCGTTTCGCTCCAACATACATCAATGCGAGCACATATGTATTAGAAACGTGTTGAAATTGAATTGACATCGAATTTTCAGCAAGTTATAGTGCGACCGTAGTTGTTGAAGCGGAACAGCAAGTATGTACAGCCATCAGCAAAGTAGAATCCGATGTATCCGTGATGGGTACAGTCTAACTAGTTTCCCAGTAGTTGTTTGCGGATTTGTTTCGCTAAAATCCTCTCTGCGCCGGGCGTTTCGAAAACTTTCTGACGTCCATCGTCTCACTCGTTTCGCCCCACGACAAAACAAGCCGCACTCGTACGTTCAGAAATTTATAACAATTAATTAGAAAACGCTGTCTACCCGAATAGGGCGATTAGGACATGATCCAGGCGCAGATTAAGCATTTATGCGGCCGCCCTCTCGTTTTTCGTTCGAAACTAGGACTTTGTCGGATGCTTTTCGCGTTATCTTGTTAGGATCCAACAGTTATAGCAAATGAGTTAGCTGTCGTAAAAAAGGGTTTGAGAGCTCTTTGGAGATGGAGAAATTAGCATAGATCAAAACGATACAGACACGCGCTGAATATTGTTTTGTGAAAAACACTTTTTTTTCTAAGCGAATTAAAACTTTATTCTTAATTTCCTCCAACAAAAAATTAAATGAAGGCAGATTTAAGTTTTCCTCCTCCGTCTTTGTCATTTATGTTCGCTGCTATATTATGCAACACTGAAGCCTTTTTCATCCGCCCAACAACATGTCTTTTCACTTCACCTCACTTCAACAGTCTTCGCTTCGAGTCGTCGAGAGCGCATTCTCACGAGCTCCTTGCTCACTTCGTTAACCTCTGCATCATCCTCTCGATCTCCCTCTGCGCCTCCTCAATGTCAAGATAGAGCAGACGCCGATCGTTGTCGATATCCGTCGAGTTCGAGAGGCTGGATGCCTTCTCTTTTGTTCCTCATGAATTAAAATCTGCTATAGTCTATGTCACCCAAATGTGGATCTTTAATTTCTAGTACTAGTTTTTATCGAAATATAAAGGGGTCGCTTAGTGGTTTAAGAAAGTTAATTTATATATCCCGCACGGATAATCCTATTAGAAATCTGGTAACGGCTAAGTGGTAATTTCAAAATAACTACTATTGACTATTACTAATGACTACTGACAGCACTTTTCAATCGATACTTGTTAAAATGGTTTTGTACGACTTCTCCGCTCAAAGCTCTCGGATAACATGGAGTATACCAATATTATTAAACATCATCCACGGAGCATAGGGAGGGTTAGGGAGTATAGGGAGGAAGCTTCGTGGCTTCGCGTACATATTACTACCTACGCGAAATAAAAGAGACGATCCGACTCTACTGACTGGTTCTAACGCGTCGATTTGGCTTATTTTTGAGAGAGTCGCTCCGGCTGCTTCAATTTCCGCATTCGGAACTCATCCGGGTACACACCGCACTCCCATTCTCCTAACTAGATTTGAATCCCATTTCGAATCGAACGCCAAACGCGACGCATTCGACGAATACGTTTTGGTAGGCGATCGGTAGGGTCGGTAGGTAGGGTACTTACCGACGCGACGTATGCATAAGAGCGTATCATTAAAATTGACTTTTGGATTGCGGGTGTGTATGGTTCGCGCCGATGTCGTCGGATGAACCGAGTCGATTCGTTTTTTTTTTTGTATTCGGATCGAACGAATTGTTGACTGGTTCGGTATACTATGTACGTTCGATGGCAAGCAGAATGACTTCCCATCCGAGCGCTTATGCAGGTATAAGTTGGTACCGAACGGTACGGCCTTACATCCTATTTTGATAAATACATGATCCTACGTAAATGTACATTCACTTGTGTACTACGTCCCATTAATGCTTGTAAATATACTTTACGTAATAATAATGTACGATAAACGTCGGCATCTATATGATTTGAAAGGATTTCTTAAAGCACATTCCTTTGATTAGTTAATCTACTTTCAAAATAAAGACTTTAGCAAAAAGATCTAATAAATGTACTAAACGTATGTCGAAAACAACGGCGTCACCCCGAAGAAGCTGATAAATTCAGAAGACCGGAAGAGGTCGACAACATGGTTGAACGGACACGTGTTTTCGCATCGATTACTTGTCCCGTGAAGTAGATTAAGGTTTGGAAGTACCGTCTCATGCCTTAAACTAAATGAATCCATTAATTTTAATCGAACACACAGATAATTCTTTTCTTCAATACTAAGAATCCTATAGCTTTTCTTAATTCATAGAAGCTAAAACTGTGCACTTCAGCCTCAAAACGTTTATGAAACCAACTAGCGGCAAAACATTCAGTAGTAACATCAATCAATCGAAAAGCCCTACCCTTCCCGTATTCAGCATTCTGAATACCGAGCCTAAGAGGATACACTCGATAACGTTGCGGCAAAAACCCTCCCGCTCCCGCTCCCGCTTCCCGATAGGGCGGAAACAAATCAATGAAGTTCCATGATTGAATTAGCATGTTATTAGTAACTCCTCCGACTATAACACAGACATCATTAGCGCCGCTAGACTCCTGCTGATCGCGCTTTAATTGTCGAAGATAAGGGCGAGAGTACCGAGGGTAAAACATTAATGACCTCGTCGGTGCTCGCCCAGCTCCCTCCTGGTTCTCCTCGTCCCTTTATAATGGCTTTTCCTTTGATAGAGCTTTTGTGCATAGATGATATTGAGTTAGAAACAATGATTTTTTCCGATGAAATCATGAAAAGTGGGTTGCCGTCCTTGAGACATTGATCAGCGTGGTCATTTCGACTGTGTGAATTGACGGGGGTGTCAGGAAGAAAAAGCAACATTATACATTACGAGTTCTAGTTCTCCTACTATGGTAGTTCTACTATTTTTAAGCATACGCTTTACATCCGAATTGATCGGTAACATCCTGTATACACACGAGAATATTACTACAATGGGGTCGTTTCATAAATCCATCCTCTATTACAATTTAAGCCATACGAAGGTCGGTCGCATTAGAACGATGTCGCATAGTCTGCATGTGCGCCCCTCTCTACACTTACAGCCAAGCGGTAATCTTAGTAGCGAGTATATGAGTTTCTAGACCGTCCTTGGTAGGATATAATTTGAAAGCGGAGCCTTCCATGGAAATTCCCCGTTCTCTAGTAAATCTTTGGAGACGATGCGGAATCAACCGACGATATTATACGTACGACATTTGAGTCTGGATCTTACCTAAAAGTTAATCTATCTGCTGGGCTTTTCCCACGAAGCCCTTGATTAAGGGCTTCCCTACCGGTAGCACTTACGGTTCGTTAAGAAAATTTACGGGTACAGCATACTGCATGTTGTCGCGAGAAATGACACTCTGTCGAATCCATTAGCACCAAAGTATGGTACGTGAGTCTTTAGAAATTGTGAAGAGATAATTTCAACCGTAAGGATGAATATAAGAGCAACGATGAAACAACCACACCGAGATGTAAATAATCCATCGAAAGTTCAAGTCAAAGACTGCCGTGAAATTCAACGCTCAACTACCATTCTTCTCTCTTATGTATCATGCCACACCTTTAATGTGAGCAGCAATTTTCATCTAACTACGCCGTAAGTTTTCATATTATCTCAAACCATCTATGATAAACAATTTTCTTTGTTTTGGTATCTCTTCATCGTTTATTTTCATTTATAACATCCGTAGTATTGTGGTAGAAAGCCTGGAATCTCTCCCGATGTGATTTTTTCCAAACCTCCTTATCTGTCCCCGCTAGAACTTTAATAATCTAATATGCACACACCAGCAATAAATACCCTCACATTACCGCCGAATGCATGACGTTCTCATTTAAAATTTATTATCGAAATAATTGTCGCCCGTACAGCGGTAATAATAACGACGCAGCTATTTTCGAAATGTTGTGTGCATCGCGCGCGAATGTTTGAATAATTACACGTCCAGCTTACTCCCATAAATAATTTACGTAGGTTTGCATGTGAACCGCGTTATTATGTGGTGGTTGTCGGTCCTCCAGCTAGAGCTAGTACGTATATGCAACTACGAGGGTGCTAGGACCCCCATCCCCGTGTACGGTGGCATGGCGTGATGCAGAATCAGCGTCAGTATATCAAACCTTATCTGCCTTCAACTTGAAATTCAAATTGCGCAGAAAAAAGAGGAAAAACAGCAGAGAGCGTGTCGAAACTGTCTCTTCGTGCATGCAATTACCTTTCGAACCGCTTATAGAATGTGTAACGGGAATTTGTATTGTATGTAGAGAAAGCTAGAGATTCATTTGATATTGATCTAAAATATTAGAATATAGTCGAATGCGAAGTGCTATAGAAGGAGAAATAAAAAAAATTCTCTTGTTTGCTTCTTTTTTTACGAGAAGAAGTTCAAGAAATAAATGTGCTTAGAAATAGCACCACGGTTTCTTTTTTTTCAACTAACCTTAAAACTGGTATAAATGAATCTTGACAATTTTTCAATTGTCAAGATTGATTTAGCTCCTTATGTCGTCGTGGTTTAACTCGATCCCAATTATTCATCAAGATACGTGTTCATTAATTAGACAAGTAGCCTTATATTAAAATACTATATTTGTTTGCTGGACTATTAAAAAAAAATAATTACAATTTATTCATCATTCATCAATAAACATGTTATTTTTAATTTATATATTGCCATTTTCGTTAAGTGATGAATATTACTTAACTGAATTTTTTTTTCTACTTTGCACCACAGTTCATAGTAAGTTTATTTTTACTTTCCTTTCTCCGCTCAGAAAACACTCAACGCTTTATAATGTTACCGTCTTCGCTTAATGCCTTAATTAAAATTTCGTAAATCCGTTAGAAGATTGCTTTTTTTCTCTCAGATTTAACCTTTATTTAATCTTCAAGAAAAGATTCACCTTGCGCGCTTTTAAAACTCGCCTCTTGTTCCAATTTTGAAATATTTCCGGAATTAAGCGCCTCAAAAAAGAATTAACTCTATAACAATCGCACTCGCCGAAATTACAAGTGCGACGTTAAGATGTAGAAATTTGTGACGTATTCATCTATTTTTTTTTTTGTAATATTGGAATTTGACCTGGCCAAACTATTATATTCGAAAACAACAACACTAGATTTGATGGTCATTCCAAAACTGATTGTGATGTATTTTGGAGAAAGCCAAGCGCATGTGCAGAACGCGTGCACAGTCGTTTCGACGGCATTTGGCGTGATTATTGCATATTATATTTTTGTTTTTTTATTAGTGACTTTAGCAACGAACATTTTTGCCAAAAAGAAGTAGCTCTTTCATTTTCTCTCTCGCAATGGAGTATTTTCTTTTGCTGTATTAAGCATTATTTTCTGAACAAAATAAGTGCTACATTATTCTTTTATTACCCACCTAAAAGGCTATAAAATATTAGGCATCATTTACAACCCTTTCGAAAGTAATAAAAGCACATTATACGCGACATAAAGTATCCTCTCGGCGATCGTCCTCCTTTTCCCCTTCAAACCCTTCCGTCCCCCGGAAAAGCGCTAAGGGAAAATGAAAGGTAATAAACTACGTAGCACACGCCGGCAAAGGCGACTGCCAACCGGGCAGGACGAACGCCTGCGGTCAGCCAATACTTCGCCTCGTCGACTCTTCGTCCATCAATCATAAAAGATTTCATTTAGTAAAGTAAAAAGGTCCCTCCATTTATCCTATTCGACGTTCGGGTTGGCAGTACGGGAAAGCTGACGCCGGAACTTCGACTTAAATTAAATCGGATCTTATATATACATGAATAAGCCGGCGCGTTACCTACGCGGTTTGAATATCCTACTATAAGCTGTTCTTGTCCATCTGCGGCTTTTAAATTAATTTCGACGGTCTTTTTGTTGTCCAATTGAATTAGTGAGTTAGGAGAGACAGAAAATTCTTCCTTGCGAACGCGATCGACTAGCTATTGTACTTGATAGTTCGATCAATGAAATGTAAAAATAATAAGATAATCTAAATTTAGATTATCTTATTCTACATGCATTAACAATAAGAAGTCACATAGTGTTTCCAATTTACCAGCTTCTCTCCTTGTCTTTATTCCAATCTTTAGCTCTCCTCGAACAATAGCGTCCCGCTTTAAAAAGAACGTCTTCTTTTATGTGTTTTTTTTCTCTCCATTTTCATCTACTTGATGTTCGTGAAACGCCTTCCATTCTTAATTTTGTCCTCGCTCTTACTTTGGGGAGGCACATCCTCAATTTATTACCGGTTAATTACACGAAAATTAATTCACCCGAGACAAGATTAATGTTCTCCAGAACGTGAATAATACTCAACTAATTAACTGGAGCAGTTATTTTTTCATAAACGCGAGCCTCGATTCAAAGTGCATTATTAAACAGTCCACGGATTATCTTTACGGAATTCGTTGGAGCGTACTAAAATATTTCCGGAAGGAATTTCAACGCGGGACGTGAAAACACATTTTCCATCTTAATTTTTGTATGCCTGAGATCTATTTGATAATAGGAGAAGGTAAGAAAGATGGTGTGGCGTTGAACCTATTGCTTCTGTGAGTCTCGAATCGGAACCTAGAGAAACGCCCATATAATTACTTTGTGCAACTTTTGTCGGTACATACCGTGTCTGGTAAGTTCGCGATCAAGTTTCTAATATAAGTTTTCGATCTGTGAACACCACGCCTCCAATTTTTTCGATTGTTTCTCGTGATTCTGCCTCAAAATGTCAAACTTTGAATTATCTTCAATGAATCCCGAAACAAACTCCTTTGACCACAATTTTACTTTTAATTACGTAATGAATCATAAAAAACCAACTCCTTCACCGCTAAAGATCGTTCCGAAATGAATAGAACAGAAACCTCATGAATTCTGTTCATTCTTATCTGTAGAGATGCCATTAAACTTTTGTAGCCGAACCTTAATACGACATTCCCCGCTTCTAAATCGATTACTACCTACTTTCCTAATAATAACTTGCAGAACTTCTAGCTATCCTTACCTAGTTGGACTCGCTCGTTCATTCGAAACGAGAGATATCCGATTTTCTATTAAAATTTTTCCTTTCCAACGTTATACACGTACCGTACACATTGAACTAAACTATTCTCGAAACTTTAAGGTCTACTCTGTAGTTATTACTGTAGCCCTTACGTTTTAAATTGAATAAGTTTTCCTCTTCTACCTCGTCGAACTCTAACGTATGTATAACTTATAATGGCATCTCAAGTAGCAAGTTACATAGTATGTAGTAAGGTAATAGTTTGTGTTTAAAGTAATGGATTTTAACTGAATTTACTTCGGATTTGTCAGTACAAACAAGTCGTATGCAAGGAATTTGTTGTGAACATCGCATCGATGATAAGACGTATTTGAGGTGACGTCATTAATCAGTGCGATGAATCATTTTCATTTAATAACATCATTAAATACAAATACCGTGGCGTGTGCTTGTTCCAGAATGAAACAGTTGCAATTATTGTATGAAATGTACTCGAGAATGAATCACGCCTATCACCAAGTTATCGTATCGATAGTTGATAATTAGAAAAGACAAAGGTAGGTGGAATTATTCCTTTTTTGCAGCGACTAATTTTATATTTATACAGGATATTTCACGACGATGTTCTACTAAACATATCTCTGAGAGAAATTACAGCATCCTTCTAAACAGCTACATCTACTCTTTAAACATATTTTCAATTTCATATGACTCTTGATTAAATCACAACCAGTTATTAATTCTCTCATTCCAAACAGAATATATTGAATATTATAGATTCTCTGTAATGTTAGAAAGGCTAAAGTAGGTTAGTATTTAAAATTATCTGGGGCTTCCCCAACCCTTAAATCGATTTGCTCGTAGGACAACCCTTTTAGGGGCACGTTAAATTATATATGAAGAGCTTTAAAAGGTGCGTGTTCAAAATCCATTAAAAAAAGTAGAAAGATCCATAAAAACTTAAGTAGAAAATAAATAGTAAAAAAGACGATAGAGAATGTACCTTCTAGTAAATA
Source organism: Oryctes rhinoceros (assembly GCA_020654165.1). Taxonomy (NCBI): domain Eukaryota; kingdom Metazoa; phylum Arthropoda; class Insecta; order Coleoptera; family Scarabaeidae; genus Oryctes; species Oryctes rhinoceros. The sequence goes on from JAIOKQ010000231.1 coordinate 703,736, forward strand.
CATGCTTAAAGTACCTTTTGCGAAAGCCTCGTAAAGGTGTTTTTTAAAACAGCTCCGCTTTGAATCATTAAAAAGAAATATCTTTTGTTGAATATATATAGAGAAGTTATAAATTTATCGTTGTACTAATGGTTATATGTCAATATGGAGGATTACGATAGGGCATCAATATTTATAAAATTGATTTATTTTAGCATCTAACATTTTTATCGATATCCGTTATCATATTTTTATCTTTAAGTAAATAACCGATTAATACGGATCATTACCAGGAATACAATAAAGTGGGCCTTTCAATTTTAAAAGAAATTTTGATAATGTTCATAGTATTCATAGATGAGTCATTGAAAGACAACTCTAAAGAAGTAGGACTCACCCATGTTATCACATTCATGAACAACAGCATATATTTCAGCACCGCTATCTGGTTATCCAATTTAGAAACAGTTCCTTCGCCTTTCCCGGCCATTTTTCCTCACAAATCTCGACTTTTCGCTTTTAGAAAGAACTCGCGAACCTCTTACAAACGGTCTTACAACTTTTCGTTAAGCTTTAACACTCGCGTTACACCTACAACGCACTGTCTCCCATTGATTGCACAAATTCAGATAAAATTCTCTAGTGTTATCGTTAGCACATATACATACGTTTGATAAGATTAGATAAGTAAAATGGATCACTGGACTGATTCACCTTTGTTTGAAGCGTTGAATTTTCATGGGAAAAGGCAAATAAATAACAACCTAACGACGTAGAAAGTAAAAAAAAATGTAATTCAGTGGAATTCTTAACTGTAGTCAGCGGTGAGTAGATAGGTATTTAAATATAGATTACTTGATTGTATATTGATGATAAGAAAGTATCTGTATGTTATACACAGGTGTCTATAGCAAGTGTTTGTTTAATCGATCTAAAATAGGTGGTAAATGAGCCATTTCGATTGAGTATATAAATACGTAATTTTATTGGATACTTGGTATTAACATGATTTTTTCAAACATGTCAAAACATACAGAGCGTTCTATTAAATATAGCACCCCTTAGCTTTTGTTATTTGAAAGTTAGTGGTAATGTGAGGGTACTTCCGGATCTCCCGTGAAGCATATAAAATAATGCGACTCTGTTCAATTATCCCAGATACGTACGTAGGAATAGTTTTTATCGTTTTATGGTCTCTTTCCATTAAAAAGAAAAAAATAACAGAATATGCCCGTCATAGTCTTTGTCGTGCATTCGAGATAAAAGACACCATCTGAACATGCTCTTTCGTAATATCTGCTCCGTTTCGTTTCTCGTACGGGTCAAAGACAAATGCATTTCGAATAAAATTGCCGCTATCGCCCTGCGTTTCCAGCGCAGAGTGACAGTAACAGAGAAAACTTACGTAAAGCGTAAGCGGAAGGCGGTTTTACAATAGCAGCAGCAGCGTACGGAAAAGTTTTATGCACATTTTTGTCCATATACTTATATATATGATATAGCCCGAGTAGGAAGATCTCGGACACGTATTATCCTTCTCAAACCATTCAGCCACATATTTTCCCTTTTTTGTTGGATTTGCGGGATAAAAGAACGAAGAGGAGACGCAAACTTTTTATCGCAAGCACGGTTATTCAAGTTATAAAACATGTAGTTGCAATTTCAATAAGTACGCGTTTTATATTTGACGAATATGCATCGAATCTGAAGAGGTTTTAGAGTAACCGTTTTACTGGTGGATTAAGATTTACATAGTTGCACATATTTTATATCTTATATCTACAACAACGTCATTGAGTTTCGACCAAATGTGCGACATCATTTCTCTCGAGTTCCGCGATTATTCGAAAAATATGAGCATCTGCACGTTATAGATACGACCGAAACCGGGAAGCGATAGTTCTCGATTTCCATTTTATCGAGGCGACTTACTTATTCGTCGAACTGGCCTCCGTTAAGCACGGTTACGGTACGTACAACTGCAGGGAAAAATACAAGTCCTATCCCCGAAAAGCCCAACGATCCCAACGGTTTTCTCTGTGAGTTCTAAAATTACGATCGTCTGTAATTGAAAAGTCCTCGATGTCGATGGTAAAAGTAACGTAAAGGACGCAGCGACCGTGGAATCGAACGATTCTAAAGAATCGTTTCTTAACTATAGGTAGGTATAGTAGACCTTCATTCTTACTACAAATTCGCTCTGCGAACCTATTTATGTAAGTGTATCGTGTTTTCAACAAGATGAACAGACGGCAACCACTATCGAAATGACGTGTATGTACGTCGTTTTCTATATTTACGCATTATGGGGAAAATATAACCGTTGCCGGCCTTTTACTACACCGTACGTATAAAACTCTTTAAATGTAAGAAACAAGAAATATAATTCTAGTCCGAGTAGCTTCCCAAATCCAGGTCAACCATCCTACTTACCCGAATAACCATTTCCAGTTCATCCTGAAGATCGTATAATTACTTCTAATGAGCTTCTAGCACGCACTGGTAACGCCCAGATTTTCGAACAAAACAAGCGCAAAAGAAAATCAAAATTCCGAACCGTCAATGTAAAGGGGAATCGAGATGGATAAAGAGAGATACACATAATTCGTATAAAGGGAGAAATACAGAGTTACGTTAAATCGGGTACTTGTTTACTACGCGGCTCCAACTTTTATAAAACGAAACGCTGCTCCCTGCGACTGTATCACAAAAGAGCGAAAAGTTTGTTTATTACGAAACGAACCAACGAAATAATGACTGAGAAAGGAACAAAAAAAGTTCGTGTATCGCGTGTGTAAATTAGATCCTTTCAATGTTTCGATCTTGTTAGCAACCTGCATCCCGAAGGGGATCGACACGATTTCGTCCTCCACAGCTAAATATTAATTGGCGTCAGTTGCTGATGAACGTTTGAATGTACAATACAGGTAGACTAACGGAAAACGAGGGAAACTTATAATTAACGTCATCAGGATGTGGATATCTGCCATGGTTTCAAATACAAATCTTTCACGTGTATGTTACGTGTTATTTGATAAGCAAAGTTGAAATCATAATCATTAAAAGGCAATAACTTTTTGAGACTTTACATTTTTCATAACTTGTGTATTTTCAACATTTTCACTGGATCTTAACTGAAATTTCAATAAGCGAAGCCCTATTCGCCATTTGTTTGATAATTTTGTTAATTCTACGCAGTGACTAATGTAATCGATGAAATAAATGAAAACTAAATATTAACAAATACATATTTTATTATATAATTAATTCTGTTTCAATTTGCTGTTTTGTTGTAATAATAAAATAAATAACCGTTGCTATTCATGATTAATAAAGCCAGTAAATACAAAAGTATGTATCTGCGCTGGGCAAAATTACGCAATTAATTCATCGAATTTTATGTAAATTTGCTTTTCAATGAAATGCTCGACAGGAAAATGTTGTCTTTTTAAACATAAACAGTTTTACATCGATTATAATTTTCCGTCGCTTCTGACTTTTAAGCAATGACGTCATGGATTTTGAGATTGCAACTTCCCATTTTTTCCCATCATTTAGTTATCTAAATGGTACCATTAAAATTACGCCACATAACAAAATTTTCCAAATATTTTAGAAAGAAAGTAAGCACCAAATTACTGCAAACCCCAAATTTTTAAAGCTGAAGAATTGCGTTAAACTCGGAAACTTCTAACTAGCCAATTTCTGTATATAAACTAAAACAGAACTTATAGGATAAGAGGGAAAAAGAACATCGTCCCAGAGCTTTCCCATTTAAAACTTAGCAACTGTGCATTTCATCTTCTCCGGAATTCGGATTCATATAAGTTGGCAAAGAAGAGTCTTTAATTAATCGGAGCTCAGTCGTTCGCGCATCGATCGTAAAGAATTGACTTTGCGAACGGTTTAAACGAAACGGTGGCCGTCCGACGCTCAGCCCATAGATGCCACCATCATTTCTGCATCATTACACCTTCTTCGGTTCCTTTGCCCGGTATATATCGGTTGATAAATCGACGGCAAATACGTTACTGTGGAATCGGCGGGATGAACGTTAGGAGTTGAGTACCGCGAATTGCTAAATTATTTGCATTCGAATAAATCAATGTGGGCAAAATAAATTACAGGATCGTTACGTACGGCCCTGGAAAAAGCGATAAATTTCAAGGAGAAAATATCTATCTTTCGCCGGTTCGCTTCGGGAAAGTCTCGGTTCGGGAGCCGACGTAGCGTTTACGCTGTTGTTACCCTTCCTAATATGTCAACTGCGGCCTAGCTAAATGGTTCCACGGCTCCATTCGGCTTCGTAGCCGACCATCCAACACGAAGAGGGCGAAAAGGTATTTTACATATACAGTGAGGAGCAAAAGTATCTTTCCGATTTTGTGGGAAGTCACCTTCAACTCTGAAATTTCATTGAAGTGAAACATCCAGTAGGATATTCCAATTTCAGAAGTGTTTAATCTTCTACATTGTTTTTAATGGTATACCAAGATATTATTAAATATACTAATAATAGCTGACTAACGCATTTACGTAAATTTTCCTTTTCCCATCCTCTCGTTAGTAATTAAAATATTACAAATATTGGAAAAGAAAGGGTATATAAACGAATTAAAATAAGGTAACATGATCTCAGACCGACGCTTGTTTCTGCTCTTATATCGTAATCAAGAATTTCATGGCTGACGAAGTCGAAAGCCTTCGATAAGTCTCGAATACTCAATGTAGACCACGTCCAGAACGCATAGTGTTTCTCCGACGGAAATATAACAAAACCAACAAACAAATACGAACAAATACAACTACAACTTTAGGTCAATTATATTTAAGCGGTTTCCAAACTTCTGTCCATCTCTGTATATAGCATATGTATGTACGCGTTTATATTTCGCGAATAGTTTAGTTGGAATTTTAGCGAAACGACCGACACACCGAAATTAATTTAGCGAAAGCCAATATCATCCCTGCTTAAAATTGAATTCCTTACTTTCCGACGTTCCCATGTTTTCGGGGTTTTCTCGAGTTCCACCAACTTGATGAACGACGCCTGTTAGAAAAATTGTAAGCCATTAGAAAATACCTGTTTTCAAACATTATTTATTACATAAGAAACACTACAAATAGACAAGTCAAGTGCAACTTATCAAGGTTCCCGGAGGTGGGACGCGCACTAAGCAAGGAAAATATGTGGGATACCGTGTCAAATAGTATAGACGAGCTCAAGGGAAGTGGTTTGACACTAAAATCCATAGTTACGCTGTCATGGACGTCATACAAACATTCACCTCTTTGGAAAATGGATGCCGTGTGGATATTCATTCGATGATTTGTAGGTAAAATCTGGCAAATTCATAGACGTCCTCTACATTCGAACCTATGCATCCATCGTTATAATTGTGTTACGTTACACCTTATATATGATTTCCTGGAAGTCCATAAGTTATTTCGCAAACTATTCACGCCAAATGAAGCGTAGATATGTGATAATATCTGCGCTATTCGCAGTAGCTACGTTATTATCATAAAGCGTTGTAAATAATTTACTTCGTTCGTTTATAAATATATGTATGTACACGTATAAACATACATACATACATGATGAATCTACACTAGCTACTCCGTTTTTGTAACTAAACGCGTACCCACACCCCTAACCCTCATAAATTTATTCATTATGTTCATTAACATCCCAAAGTGATGCGGGCGCGCAGTCCATTTAAATGATCGTGGCCCGACCGCTCCGGCCGAATTTACGCGAGGACGGGGGGTTTCGCGGCGAAATATGCACTACATTACGGACGTCAGAAATATGTACATATATTGTGTACATACGTTGAGGGTAGATGGGATATGCCGATGCGAATATGAGTTCAGTACTAACTCTTACACACATGTATGTGTGTATATAGGTATATAAGGGAAATTTAATATCCCTTCCGAAAACAATAATTTATACGTTCTAGAAGCATACATATTGCATATGTTATCGAACTTGTTGAGAGGTAAACGTAAATAATAGATACATTCATAGGTACATATTACGAATATCTAATAAATTGAAATCTACATCCATATACCTTTGTACGCTACGAAATTATTTAGTTCAATCAAAATTTGATAGAGGGCGCTCGTACTCATGAAATTGACGACATACACATTATTAATGTTTAGCTTTAGATTAATGTTATAGAAATGTTCATGAAACTACGTAGTAATGCGGAAGGAATTTGCTTGCGAATAAAGAGATGGAATGTACAGGTACAACGGCAAACGTTACCCTTTCCAATAGTGCGGAAGTACAAGTACATAAAAAAGAGTTTCACTTGATTTCACATTTACCGCTTAAGGGAAAAGGGGCTTTGAAGATTAAATTAACTTGTTATTTGCAGTGTACAGCTAATGAAACATCTTGCAAATGCACTTTGCGAAAGAATCTAAAAGCCCTCAACATCTTTCCGACAATCTTTTTCTGGTTATTAGAACTAAGAGAAGGCGAAGCTCAAATTTGTCGTATATACCAAGAAAATCTGCAGAGAACTGAGGACTCTATACTATACAACTGTATTACCATCATTCACGATACTAACATTTTATGTGAATGTATTAAGGTTCATTAAAAGCCTCCATTCCGCCTCTATTTCAACTCACAGGAGAAGGACATTTTCTTAAAATGGATTTATTACGATCACAATGACCAAAGCCATATGTGCCTAGCTATAAAAATCGTAAAAAAAACGTCGGAACCTTCTTAATTGATTATTAAGTGCAACTTTTCCCATGTTTACAACAGCCAAACGTTGAAGAATATCAAGAAGCAATTGTCTCACGCCGGTTCCGTAACGATGTCATGCAAAGCACGTATGTATGTATCAACCGAGTCCTCTACATTTTCCCTACACCTCTTTATCTAACACTCGCGACATTCTTGCTATCAAGAATGGCGCGAGTCATCCTATGAAGACTCGCTCAATTCTGTTCTCCTTCTCACCCAGTCTCTTAATTGCGTTTCGCGAGAACGTAACGAGCGAAATTCATAGCGTCAAAGTTCCCAAACCATGTCCCGACAAGGCACATCGTCGCCGCGTTTCCTACCTTATCGACCCCGTTTGCATCCTGTGACTTGATTGGCAACGTGGAAGTAGATATTCGCCTTCGTTTAAACGTGCGTGAAGTCAACGCGTAATGGAGTAGGAACGAGGCAAGAAGACGGCGGCGAGAGGGAACCATTCAGGTGGCGGATTTTTATTTTCACTCGCCGAATGCCCGAAGGAAGACATCGCCGTCAAGCGAACCGACGAGATTCATTTCTGTACAAGCGATGCTGCGAGTTGAAGAGACGTTTAATGAGGATCTCTGATGTTTTTTTTTTTTTATTATTTTCTTCATTTTATAGGTACATGCTTATCCCGGGTCTTTCATTAGTGATTTCCGTTTTCGTTAGAGGAAGTTTTAGAAATATAAAGAGGATTTTAGTTTCTGACAAGGACGATGATCGTTTGAGAAATCCCGCGAGGAAGTACCTGAAGATATTCGCGGAATTGGATGAGAAATTTTATCCGTCTATAACAAGTCAAGTTTCCAGCCAGCAATCATTAGCGAGAGACCCAAAATATAAAGGTTTTAAAAGTCAATTTTTCACTGGAGCAAGGATTCGGTTTGCATACCTGATAAATATACCAATGAAATTATCTCCAGCTTACATTTGGAGAACATTTAGAGTCGAGCCCTATTAACAAGTTCTTCATTTATCAATAAATAAATCGCGCAATCTTTCCTTCAGGACTGTAAACATTTCGAATTAATACCTTTGGATTTCTACAGAAAATTAAGAATCATAGAATGCAACCATTCTCAGTTTTCTATTTTTTTTTTTTAATTTGAAAGATACCACGAAGAGGATTTGTTCCCTATTGTTAAAATACTATAATTTAAATAAATTATAAACTGCTCAAGCCTAATATCAATCTAAACTGTTTGAAGCTAACTTCAAAATTTGACAAAACAAACTATTTGGACCTAATTGAAATATCCTGGCAGGATCGCCAGTGTCGGCGAAGAAATGAAGGGTACTTAAACATACACTTCAACTAAGTACTCATTTTATTCATTTATTAATCTCCTTAAGATCAACTTGACTTGCTTACATTCTAGTTTATTTTAATCACAAGATACCAGCGTTATCTTTGTACGAAGCTTGTAGAAAGCGTAAAAAATTGCGAGCGTAGAAGGCGACTTCGGTTGAAAACATTCGCCAATCGATAGGTCGAATTCTCGCCTGGGAGCACTACTCCGTGTCCCTCGGGCCGTCGATAAACAAATATAAAAGTTTTCCCTGGGGTCGCAATTATCCACTTCGCTTGGCATGTCATGTACGTCCGGATCAATGAGGAGCTTTAATTTTCCTAGATTTATGAGCTATGGAGGACGTAGAAAGCGTGCAGGAAGCACAAACGGGATATAGAAAGAGACGGGGAAGGGCTGTTTTTTACTATCACTCCCCCATCGAATCCACTTCCGATAACTCACGCGGCACCGAAATCAAATTATTCAAGCGTCTATACTAACTCGCACTCAATATATAAGAGCTCCCTTTGAATTATCAAAGAACGTATATGTACGTGTAGATATTGGTATGTTTACTTCCCTTTTATCTAGATACGCTTGTCGCCGGTACAATTGGCGTATCGTTTCGTAAATATGATCTCCAAGGGAAGAATTTCTAGTAAAGTAAGAGAAAATGATGACGTAGAAGAAAAAGAAGCAAGAATATAACAAAATGGTTCGCTACGAATTGGAGGATGATTTGATATTTTACTTCTTTATGTTAAACTAATTGTTTACTACGTAATACATAAAAAGATACATAGATTCTTATTAGAAGGGGATGCTAATGAAGTATAGAAACCTGTTTATCAACATAACAAAAGCCCATTTATTAACTAAATTCGTTGAAAGGATAAACACGTTCATTGGATCTATTTTGATAGGGTCGCCGGAGTTGGTCTCATACGTTCAAACTTATCATTTATACCAAATCACTTCACGGCACGTATTATATTCGATACATTTCAGTAATAATTTCCATTCTGTCCGTTATACTGAACGCTAACCTACTTCCTCAAATACTTCTATTGGAAATCTGATCACGATATGACCGACAGCCTCCTTTATAATTCAAGTTTTTTGATTTTACGCCTGCGGGATATTATACGTTCATAAAAATTTTAACTTCGGAAACAATCGCATCAAATATTACAATTCATTATTCATTTCCGTGCGATTTAAAATTCCAAAGCGACAGCACCGGAACAAATACATTCACAAAAGAATGCCGAATGTGAATGGGGCGGCCAGATTAAAATAATTATTCCGTTGCGATATTAAATTCGCGATAAATTTAGTATTGAATTATTTAGACCGTAAAGGAAAATTACATATTGCGCATACCTGCGTTTTACCTACCTTATCAACTAGAAACATTCAAAGCGAATGTTGATTGCAAGCGACGCCCGTACGGTGCATTGTGTCCAATTATAATAAAACGTGTAAGCCGTCACAATTAAATTAATTTATTTATTACTACTCGATATATATTACAAAAACGTACACATTAATTTACATCATTTACACGCCGAGGACGCGGCACAGGCCGCATTAATAAATCACCAATTTACAAATAATAATACAATACTATTATAGCTGTATATTAGGGAATGGTATTGCTGATGGTGACGATGTATCGTGAGATTAACGATGCTTTTGATATGTATAATGTATTTACATTCGTCGAAAATATCGTGAAAAATTTGACAAGATTTGTGCATTATTTTGCATTATTGACAGTACAATGGTAGTCATAATAATATTAATAATCATAATAATACTAATACAGTTTCTGCGTGCAGATTCGTCCGATTTATTAATACACGGAGATTGAATATTGGGTTTAAATTCAAGCTAAGTTCCGTTTTGTAATCGTATAATTATATCATCAAACAATCCATATTACGTGTTAAATTCTGCGAATTAATACTTCAATTAAATAATCCAATTGAGAACCGACAGCATATGAGCTACCATGTTCTATGAAACTCACTATATTCCACATAGTCCACATTGCAAACATCTACAGGGGACTATGAATGCTATTTTGATTTAAAAAATTTACACAAACCTCCCCCAAGAAGAGCCGAAGGTTTAATTTAGCACCATTCTTGCCGTTGTGTTTTAACAAGTACACCATGAGAATACCATTGTTCGATAATAGATACTCCGTCATTATTAGAAATTTATGGAAAAATAATATTGATAGAGCAAGATTTAAATCTAAGCAGTTTTATTTGTTCACCATACAAAAAGTGTGGTGGGGTGAACTGGCATCGGTCAGGTAGTGTAGTACGAAGCATCTCAGCTTGGTCTTTGGAAAATCGAAGAACGTGAATGATGACTTTTACCAAAGGCAGGCTCATCATTTTAAAAATGATCAAGAGAACCATATATCGAAGAAAATGTTCACCAAATTTGAATTAGTCGGTTCGAAACGGAAAGCCCATGTTTGAAAGACTTGCCGAATTCCTTTGATGAAACACCATGGTATAAAATTATTTCGCTGGTGTAATAGAAAGCCATTTAATTAAGATCACAGGAGCAATGATAAATTATAAAAAGTAATAATGCAAATACGCTGTTAGAATATATAAAATTTTCGAAAGGAAAAAAATGCCAGACTAATAACTTTTATTGAACAACCCAAGGAACGACAATTATAAAATATTGAGCAGTTCTGTGCGATTCTTCAACCGTATTTTATTTATCGCAAGGTCAAAAACGTTGCCTAACATACAACCACAATTTGTTTTTGTAAAAGTACTGAGAAGTCCGGCAACATAGTGCAAAAATTGGACTGTTACAAACCTAAAAATCAAACGAAAAACCTTTTTTTTTTAATTTAAACGGAACTTTTAAGCACATTAAACCCAATACAATCATATATTTATACACCGGCAAATCGTTCCTTTCTCATCTTCTTCAGTTTCTCAATAATAGAAAAATAATTCACTCACACGCGCTCACGTGATTCACGTTACAATACGTGTCTTTTACGTCTTTATATTTTCATAAATAAAATTGTCTTCGTCTTCTATTGTCTACTAAATTCACTTTGTGTGTGGAATGTCAGTCGCGTTTTTCGATATCTTTTAAATTAAATGTTTATACGTGTCTTTCTCTTGGCGGACAAGAAGGGGCGAGCTAGTGAGGCAGAAACACTGTCTAAGGCGTTATCCGACGTAGGGGAACGGTGGATAAGGTGCTGGGAAGTAGCCGGGGAAAGCTGCTGTCGCCGCCACCGGTACCGAAGCCGTCATATAAGTGGTAAGAACCGTCGGTACCACTTTTGTCGAGAAGATTGTCGTGTAAGCTGTCTTAGCTCCAAAGGTCAGCTTCAAAATCTTGCTCTCCGTTTCCGTGACGACAGTGTTCTGTATTATCGGCGAGGAAGTCACTGCGAACTGCGCTTGCTGTTGGGGAGGGAAGATCGGGTTCACCTGCGGTATCGGAAGGCCTGGTAGCGTGCTAGTACCATATTCAAAATCGGTTTTTGTAACTGTACCAAGAGATTTGGAAATTGTACTTAACTTTGTATTCCCTCCATTCACCACAGGGATTACCAATGACTCATATAACGTTTCAATACGAAATACTGGTTTAGATGTAGTTATAACCTGCCCTTGGCCGACGGGATTCAGACCAGCCGCTGCTGGATTTAATAACCTTAGAAAAGCGAGCTGCTGCAATTGTTCGGGACTCAATCCGGGGGTCTGTTCGGGGAGAACCGGTTTAGATGTCGTCACCGCTTGCTCCTTCTTCGATCTCAGATGGCTTTCGAGAATCCTCGCCTTATCGACGTCAGATAAATCCGAGATGTCTGAACCGATGTTCGCTAGATCCAGATCTTTCGGGAACACCTTCTTGCCGCGTCTTTCGTCATCCGAATCGTTCTCGTCGCCAAACTCCAATTCCAAATGCAATTCCGACCCCGCCTCATCTAAATGACTGTTAAATTCGTTGAGGGTCTTGCTGGGGATGAAATGGTAAGCTTCCATCGGCGGCAAAGTTTTAGTCGCGGTCACCAATCGTGAAACCAAGTAAGTCTGTACCAAAGTGTAACTTGAAGTTTCATTTGCACCTTTGATTACCGGCAGAATATGAGTCTTCAACATCGTTTGGCTCGTGCTAAAGGTTTCGGTCAACGTTTCTAGTGGAGGGGTCTCAACATCGGAGGCTAAGTATAGATGTGGTAAGGTAGCAATGCTCGAATCTAGATAATTGTTGTCTTTGGCGTAATTGCTGGTAGTTGCTAGGATATTTTCGGTTAGGGGTTCCGTGACTGTTGGAGCGATGGTAGCTTCCGTTCGATCGAAAACTTTCTCGAAAGTCGATGTTACTGTTATGTATCTCGTATTTTTTACGCTCCCGACCTAGAAAAGAAAATGATAAATATCAGAAAATATTAATTTCAAGTTTGAAAGTAGGTGTAATATTTGTTAAATTATAGGAAAAATTGGAGATTCGAAACGGATTGAAACATGATTGAAGGCTCACTGCTTAAGTTGATAAATATTCGGTTGTGTTTTCTGTGGTTAATTAATACTTTATTTATTATCCCACGAACAAAACTCAAAAACAAGAAATCTTTAACAAGTAACTTTATTAAATATCAAGAGGAAGAATCCACTTGAAACTATTGTTGGTTTTCATTCGCGCTCTACTGAAAAGTCTTCACGCCCACTAAAGAAGGAAAATGAAAATATTAACAATTACCGCTTCGCAAGAGGAGAAGAAATTCCCCAATTTGCAATTATAACTTCGACTGAAACCCCGCACGATAGTGAGGAACTCGAAAAGATGAAAGATACACACGAACTCTTGCTACAGCGGGTTCTCCTACACGGAAGAACTTAACGCAAACTCTAAAGCGGTTATATTATTTAATTTTACGATGAATCCATTTCAGCATGAATTTTTAATTAATACATTTCGCGTTACGGTAGGTATGTAGGCATACGGGGGCGGTATACCTTAAGAAGTAATGTTGGTAATCTGTAAGAGTAAGTGATTTCGATATTTTCTGTTTCAATTAGAAGAGAACACAGTAAAATTACGGAACGCCTTCCATTTAAAAGAACATTAATTGCAGTGCTTTATAAGCTATGATATTGTTTTGTTAGAAGTATCGTAACAAAATTGATTTAGAAAAGGTTTTAATAAGTTAATACAATATCGTCTTGGGGTTGCAAGAATTTCATAACAATATAATGCAATGTTTCTAAATCGTGACGCAAGGGTTTTCACTGGATGTTTTTTTTTTAATAAAACCACAAAGGTGGTAGCAAGCTTCATCAGAGAAGATGGATTCACCAGAGATGTTATAGATCATCGTTGATGCGACTTTATAATCAACTCCAATGTTGAGCTCGGGTTCTTCTACTACACGAATTTCATGTGAATATAATAGTGACTTTATAAACGATATTGATCAACAACTGGCAAAGAAGTTTTAGTATCAATCTCACGACAAATTAAAAAGGAACAAAGAACAAAAGAAGTGATTATCACATTTGCGTATTATTTCGGGTGTTCAGTACTACAAAAGTCTCAGAAGTTTGTAAATAAGTCATTACAACGATTTATCGTCAATAACATCCCGTCTAGCATAAACTAATTTAAGACTTTTATCTCGTTTCACATAAACTACGAAAATAAAGCATGAGAAAGAAGAAGGAGGAAATAGGAGTAGAAAAAAAAACATCTTTCATTCCCATTTTCGTTCTTCTTTACTGTCATCGTAAATCTACCCCTATTCCTATACTCATACGCATACATACAAACGCCCCAATTTATTTGCTTATCCGGAAACGGCCATCTCAACTTTTCCTTTTATTCTCTGCCGTCGATGAACTTGCCCGCCCGTTCCACGCCCGCCATACGTTATGATTAATTCCGAAGTTTTCCCATATACACGCGCCGCTGTGTTGTCGGCCCGAAGTTTCCACCGGTGCCAAGTCAAACCGTGCCGAACCAGATCGGAGCTGGAGAACGTCTCCCTCTCTTGAGATATTCTACGTCGAACAAGTTTCCGTTTGTCAATCATACTTTGCGCTTTCTTTTCTTCGTATTATTTAAAGTTTAACGTTACCTCCTGCTTCTGCCGCCGGTGCTTATACGGTACCGGCGGTGGGACGTATCGGCTTACGATATTCGTCTAAACTCTAAACGATATTCGCGTTTTCTCGAACGAAACGTCAATTTCGTTATGGGGAGAATCTAAAGTGATTAGGTCGTAGAATCTATGGAGAACTTTGCCAACTCAACAAAGGCTCGTCTTTTAACCATTTTAGGTTTTCGTTTTTCTTTGCTTTGGAATCGATGGATGTTACTACATGATATACGCGTATTTTAGATGAATTAGAATTTTTGTACGTGAATCGATTGGTTTTATTGAATTTACTGATTCCAGTTTAATTATTCGTTGTTCAACAAGTTACTTTAGCATCGATCTCAGTAGCTTTGTTGTATTTGCGCGACGAGAAATTTGAAAATATATATATATTTTCTATTTCTATATATATATATATATATATTCTATAGGTTCATTACTTTATATATATATATATATAAAGTAATGAACCTATTCTATGTTTTACGAATTCACCGTGTGTTTACTCCATGCGCGGAGATTTCTTAAACAACCCGTATTATTCTTTAATGAAGATTCGTATCCTGTTTGTTATCGAATTACCTGAAATGTGTAAGGTGATTTGATGGTTGCGATCTCGTAGTAGATATCTTTAAAATCAGGCGGCGTAGAGATCTCGACTTTAATCGTTTCCAACGGGAAAGCGTTGTCCAACTTATTGTCGGTGGTACTCTCATCATCCACGATCGTAGCTATGGACTCCGATCCAACCAGACCTTCGTTATCGTCAGATCTCGCTTGCGGCGTCACGACATCGTTGCTGCCGGAATCCTGCTGGACATCGCCTGGTTGGTCCTCGTCACCTTGCTTCCTGATCGATATACGCGGTTTCGGCGTGGTTTTGTACTGCCATCTACCCGGTGATCGGTTTAATTTGAACTTGTATAGGCTAGTGCTCGCCCCGTTCGAGTCGACCGGCGTTGGGGCTTGTAATTTCGGCTTGAACCCTCTTCTGGAATAGCTTCCGCCGTTATTGTTGCTTTCTTGAGTCGTCGGAGCGCTGGTTGTGGTGACTCTGTGCTTGTTCTTACGCGAATTGTAACGCTTTCCGGAGGAGGGTTGAGGCGTCGTCGTCTGTTCACTGTGCACAGAGAGAGATGCAGATTTCGAGCTACTACCGCGACCATATTTTTGCGGTCTAGGCGTGGTTGTGGTGTGCTGTCTGTTATATTTACAAGTGTTAGTTAAAAATAAGGAGGAAGTGAACCAAATATAGAAAGATAATCGTTCGAATTTCCATTTCTCAGAAACAAAGTTAACTGTTTATTTCAGAAAAAAAAGCTAAAATCGCTTTAGGTAATGAAGAAAGAAGCATACTTTATTCAGCTTTGTAATTTTCGTCATTCCGTCCATTAAATAGGAACCTATGCAAATGCAAATACTATCAATTTTTGTCTTTTCCCAGAGAAAATTCCAAATACTGTAAAGTACTACTTTCCGCCTCATAAATGCGGTTTTTTCCTGAATCGGAAAGCGATATTTTACAATATTCGATAGATCCTACTTGATGCAACCTGATTTAAAAAGAACTTTCTGTTACTTTTAAAAACCCAAATAAATTAATTAGAAAATTATAAATCCGAACGATTATACGAATAAAATAAAGAGAAAAAAATAGAACACAAAACCCATCGTAAAGGATGTATAAAAAAAGATACTAATAGATATACACTACCCTCAAAAGTACCGGAATGTAGGTGATTCCCGTTACTAGGAGAGGTGGGTAAGCAACAAACATTAGCTTAACGCCAGAACGAGTACCTGTACATCGAACAAAGCGTCTATAAACGATCGTAAAATGTGCTAAGATAGGGCCTCAGCTGACAAGTGAAGGTGTCTTTCAAGTGGTAATTGTTAATTTTATGAGTACTTTGACACTCTGGATCCGGATAATCGTTTTAGAGGCGCTTTGAAACTAGATTTCATAAAATTATGCATAGATTCTAGTTTTTATAACTTACGAAAGATATTCAAACATGTAAATTTTACAGAATCTATACATAACAAAATTTGAAAAGATTCCTTTGATACGTCATCCAGGAAATTCTCGATTTTATTATTTCTCCTGTACATAACTATATTGAATTGGAATTTTTGAAAAAGGAAATCTACGGAATGTGCTTTAAACAAGAATATGGTAAATGTGAATTTTAACGTTATTCTCAGACTCTCTTTTGTTTTGCACCAATACTTTGTATATAGATCTTGCCAACACTTGATATTTAAACCTTAAATATTCAATGAATTATAAAAAGAAAATCAATCGCAGTAAAAGGGAGATTAAATTAAATTTAGTGCTCAAAGGTTCCTCCTTCACATTTTTCACATTTTTGATAATGCCTAGTTAAGGCTGTACTGATTACATTTCGTAATGTTTCCGGTTGGCACAAGCTCTTTTAATTCTTTGCGGTGTATCGTAGGCTACACTTTTTAAATATCTCCCCAAAGAGGTACTCTAAACACTTAAATCAAGACAAAGAGTAAGCCGTCTTATAGCAGTTTTGTAGAAACTTTAACTTTAACTTGTTGAAAACTTTAACTTGTATGTTAAAGAAACAACAGAAAAATGGCCTGACCAATTGTTCTTCTTTGGAAATTAGTTTCTCATGTGGACTTTGAGACGACCAGTAACCAATAATGTAAATTACGACGGTTTCATTGTTTAAAACGTTGCCTTCATTTATAAGTTTTCAAAACGTTAAAACCAGCATTTGTTCTCGCTGTCCCATTCCTCGCTGAATACACTGTACATGAAAAGCACATTCTCTATTTTTATAATTTTCTCTTTTCTAAATTCCAATTCAAACACCTCTATATAGGAGAGGTTATCCGCTTTTAAACTCCCTACAAAAGCCATATACGAGATTACCTAATCTAACGAGCCAGAAGCTCGACTCAATTCAAAATTTAACGTACTTTCTCGAGGACTGCTGCGTATTTCTATGCTTCGAACTTCTCTTACCACCCCCGCTATTATTAGAGGTCCTATCGTTGTCGTGCTCTTGCGCTTCGTTGTCTTCGATTTCCTGTTCGCGCTGTCTGTTCTTAAATCTCTTAAACGAACCGTTATTACTGCTGTTGCTGTGCTGTTTCCGATTTCCGACCTGCTTAATGCTATTCGGGGAATTAAACAACGCCTCCACAGGCAGAGCGGTCTCGTCGTTTATGGAACCGGCCGGGGTAGGTTCTAGATGGCGGTTGTTTCCATGCTTATTGGATTTAGCGATGGAGGGCGCTGCGGTTTTCAAGATCCGCAACGTGCCGGACGGGTTGATCTTATGCGCCGATTTTTTGCCGTGTTTCACGTTGTTGTTTATGACCTGCGAGGTGCTCTGGAGGACCTGCGCGTATTTGCCGGAGATGTAAGTTCCGATAACGCTGGTTTCGTGTACTGTAGTGATCCCATCCTTAACTACGGTTCCGCCTAATTTAGTTACTAATCCTGTAGGATGGTGATCGGAGCGTTTGGTTGCTTTAGCTTTGGAATCTCCTCCGGAGCCTGCTGTTGGTCGCGGTTTCAAGCGAAATTTCGAACTCGGTTTTAAATTGACCACCTTATACGTCTCCTCTACAACTTCAGAGGGTTGCCTGGAGAGAAAATCGTACTCGGGTTCACCGATATTATTTCCAACGATCACAGCGGGCTCCTCATCCGCTTGAACCTCAACTACGCTAGTTACTATTGACGGAGAAGACTTCACGATACTAGCTTTCTTCTCTTCGTGTACTTCAACGTGACTAGAGATAATTGGTTGCTGCACTTTCGTCACGGGATTAGCTACGACTTCGACTTTCGTCACGATGCTCTGTTTCGCTTGTTTCTCCACAGGTGGCGCTGCTACGATGTGGACTTTGCTCGAGACGACCGGAGACAAATTCACGATACTATTACCACCCCCTATGATGTTTACTTTCGTTCCAATCACCGGTTGAATTTCCACCTTGGTAGATTTAATGATGGCCTTGTTGATTTCACTTTTTGAGTTCGGCGCGTTGCTGCTCTTACTGCTTTTGTTTTGCTGTGACTTGGTAGTTTTACTAGGCTTTATC
This sequence comes from Oryctes rhinoceros, assembly GCA_020654165.1. NCBI lineage: Eukaryota > Metazoa > Arthropoda > Insecta > Coleoptera > Scarabaeidae > Oryctes > Oryctes rhinoceros. Next base: position 722,025 of record JAIOKQ010000231.1, read on the forward strand.
ACGGTTTCTTTGACTACGCTCACTATCGGTTTAGTGTTGATTACCGTGTTGACTGAAGATGCGGTTTCTTTGGGAGGGGGAGGCTGAACTGAAAACGCAAAAAGAAGAAATAAATAAATAGATAAAGTTAAATAAAAGAAAAAAAATAAATCTAAATTAAATTAAAAAAATATATGAGGAGATTGTTTTTGTAAGTTATTTAATTATGTTGCTGTTATTAAATTTTAACATTTGAATAATTAAATAATTTGAAATTAATTAGCCACCTCTATTCATGTTACAGCTCGCACTGGTAGATCATTGAATTGCGCGGTGATTTTCGATTATGAGTGCTGAACAATTGACGATTCGATCGAGTAATGCCTCTCATGCGTACTTTTGTTGCATAAACTAACGACATAAGCCATCAAAAAAGTCAAAGTTATACTGCATTGTAAGCCGTAACTTTCCTATTATCGTTCCTTTCGCCAGCCTGAAAGTACCCAGGTTATAGGACGGCACACAGTGAATACGTCGGGTGCTTTATATTTGCATGCGAAATTTATTCTCGACCGTGCCGGTATTACCCTTTTTATGTTAAAGTTATATCGTAATAAATAGGCGATACAACGTTTTGATACGACGACAGCGTCCTGTATTTTTAGTTAGCTGTTGGGCAGTAGTAGAGCGGCATGCGATAGCTATAAAATTCTATTAAGTAAGGTAATGAAAATTAAGTGCAACCTAGCGTTGGAACAAATTACAATTACACCGAGTTCGTGTTATTTAAAAAATAAAAAGCGTCCTAGATGTAAGCTATGCATTGGATTGAATTCTTCGTGAAGGAAACGTGAAAAAAATGATTAAAGTCCTCAGTTCTTTGGAAATTTATTAAGTTGCTTTTTTCTTTGTACTCTTAGTTGTCGGTCTGGAACCGCATCGGTGTAGTTTCTGTCTCCTGAAATCGATTAAGAACTTCACCGAAAGAATTAGACGCTAACGAAACTATTTACGTAGAAGATAATTACATAAGAGGAACCGATTGTTACTCAGGTCCTTTTGATTTATAAGAACAGGATGGACGTTTCGTACAACATTTTCGCACGTCTTATTTTTTCATTTTCGAAACAGCTGTTTCGGATTAACTCATTAAACTTACTTGGTGGCGAGTGTGTGGATACTTGTCGTTTGCCACATAACCTCACAGTTATAAGTTATTTGGACATTAAAATCAAAGTAACATACAAGTTTTTCCAAAGTTACATTTCCTTCATAAAATCACTACTTTATATTTCCTTTTGTCTATGTTTTTTTTTTACACATATACATAGATAAAATCTGAAATTCTCTTAGAGAAGAAAAAAAAATCAAAACAACGTGCGTAAAACAACATATTTCTTACCTGCGGCAGCGCTCTGAGGTGAGAAAATCATAACGGTATTACCGATCGTCGTGGTGAAATCTAGGAACCCATATACCGTCTGCGTTAAGTAAGACCCTTGATCCGGTCGGGCGTCCGCGAAAATAAGGCCTCCGGAGCCCGGGTTTAGTCCCACTGTAAAAAAGAAAGCGATAAACTTATTAGGTCGCTGTGCGTGTCGATGTATATGTTTGCGTGTGTGTTTTTTTTTTTTTTTGAGTAGAACGTATATACAGAGTATGTATGAAGTTGACGTATGTTTCAAAAATAGACCAGTTTACATGGAACAATTTGAATTAGGTGCCATTGGAGAGACTTGTTGAAATCTCATCTAGTTGAAATGACAAGAATACATTCATGAAGGCATTTCAACCTTTGAAACAGGCTTGTGGAGGTGATGCTCTGGGCCGCACATAATGTTGCACGATTCAAAAGTGTTACTCAATGGATTAAAGGTTCAAACCTCTACTTGACTACCAGAGGATTTGCAGAGGGAACTGCCATCTCAATAGGATTGCGCTATGATATTTTGGCCGAAGAACTGAATACACGTCGAACTGCCGCAAAGTTTGTTCCTTGTTGGAAAAGATATAAATGAACGGTCTTGATAGATTTATAGTTTCATTTACCAGTACCAAATCAATGAATTATTGAAACACCGAAACTACGCTAAATTACAAAGAAAACTAGTGTTTGCGATAAGGTAATCTCAACGAAATATTATAACCAATTGAATTTCAACAAAACGCAAACACTTAAATAGAGAAAGCAAACACCACACTTATATAGTATCTTATATTTTCTGTCGCGCTTCAAAAAATGTATGAGATACGATAATTGCTCCTGCAGTCAATAAAAGTAATTGGCAAACTTTTCCAGAACAGCAATGATTCATAAAGGGAGGAAAAGTACCTAGCAGGATAGCACGCCCTTCTTCCTAGATGTTGGCTAACTTTTATTGTTATTACTTACGGTAGTTTATATACAAGATAAACTTCTTTAAACGTTCTTTCCCCTTCATAGAGAGACTAGTGAAGACGAGAACGGTCAAAGTTTGAAGCACCCGATATTTCATAAAACTTCCAGTGTAAGAGGGAGGCTGGATAAGAAGTGGAAGCGACCCTATAAACTTCGATGATTATTTTTATCCGTTGTTAGCGTAAAAGAGGAGTACATTCAAAAAACATCGGTAAAACGCTTTTCTTGTCAATAATGCTGGTTTTAGAGGATAACTATTGCTTCTGATAAAGTAGTCGCTTGTTCAGCATTTTAACGTCTCCGAAGGTACCTTTGTGCGTCAATAAACAATCATTAAAAATATTGACTTTGTAAAAAATCTTAATGGTATCCGCGAGAAGTAGGCGCTCATACTGCAACGCATCGACGATATCATTAATAATTCTTTACGGACATCTGTGGCATAGTTTTAGAAAACTATGCCACATCCTAACTCTATAGTTCCATTTATTGAATCTATTTACCATCTATTTTTTCGATAGTTACCAGCAATTTCCAGGAAAGAATTTAATTGCGGCATAGTACTAAATAACAATCACCAAAATTAAACATAGTTTAGCGGCATTCAACAGATCTATTACTGGTGAAGCAGCGCGAACTATAAAGATTAATTAATTTACGGGGACCCGAATAAATTAATTAATTCATGCAATCGTGTGGTTTCGGCGGAGGGGCATGACGCTACCAATGCTAGTAGAATTAGCGCACGCGAAAATAGAAAACGCCGAAAAATTCGTGGTAAAGCCGGATCAACCTAAATCAAGCTGCGATCGATCTCCGATATTATGCGATTCTATCGCGGTATTTGTTTGCTAAAACCACCAACATATGCCTACATATGCGCGAGTGCAAGTAAGCTTACACTAATGCTCAATGGAATCGTAACGATTACAGGATTTCGGCTAGCTACGCGCGGCATAAGTTTTCACCCCTGCTGAACATCTTGGGATATTCATCTTTAGTATACTTATACCGTGAAATGAAGAAAGACACACGAAAATTGATAGTTTCGTGGATTGAATTTCAAATCCTGAGATTCATAGCCGAGCTAGATACTACTTCATACTAATCCACAAAGACAAAACAAAAAAAATAAGAAACATGTTAGAAGCTAATAGATTTCTTCAGAAATTATAGCTGTCCTCTTGATTAAAAGTGTTATCATTCGCTTAAAAGAAGCGAATGTCCCTTCTTTCTTCTTTAAATCGTTCGATATGTTTTTGCCTATGGTACACATTCTCCTCCATCTCTTTCTAGTCAATTATTTTCTTCTTCTATTGATCTACTTTAAATTATATAATTTTACCTTCAATTTCCTATTGGTCTCCTGCACCATGAGTAGAGAGGATAAAAGCGAGTAAAATTATATCTGTTTTGCAGTGAGTAGACAGACTCGTGTTTTATCGACTTTTGGAGAAATTAGTAGGCAACACGAATCCACTCTTATGAGGTAAATAGGCACGAGTACGCCCAGTCGCTGCAAAAAAAAAGTAATAATCTCACCTCCCTTGATCATCTCTAATTATCACCAATTAAAGACCGATATGTCTTCTTTTTTCTTCTATTGTTTTTTTACATTCCTGTTCAAACCAGCATAAATAGAAATAAAACGCAGGAGCTAGATTCATGGAATCATTGAATGGATAGAGAATCTTCGGACTGCATTGTCCAGATGACGTCGATGACTTATATAACATTTGTACTTAAATATGAACTGTTTCTCTTTTGGTTGTAAATCATTAGCAGAAGAAGAAATAAAACCCTTTTTTTCCTTTCCTTATATTTATTTTTTGCTACATTTCGCAAAAAAGAAAGTTTTTTTCGGTGTATCCTATGTTTAATCTGGTAGGAATATTTTTAAAATATTCAAAGCGATTAAATTCTTAGGCTTGACCTTAGTGACAGCAAGGTTTTTCTTTTGTTTTAAACTAAAATAAAAACCAAAAAAAAGGAATGATAAGAAGTTGAGAAAAAGGTTGGAAATGTAACGATAAAATAGATGTATGGAAAGTGAAAAGAGAAAATGTCTTTTCAGGAAAAGGATAGTTTGCAGAAATTAAACAACGCAACTTTTGTAAGATCGAGTACATACTCAATACTCAAGCAATCTAATACTGTATTTGGACAAAATATCGAGGATATTGAACGGGCGGATCTATTGTTTGTACGCGTAGTACGCAAATGCCAATGTATCTACCGACGACCATACACGTATGCACACAAAGCGAAAATGTAGAATAATTGGATTAAACTTGCAAATGTTTACGCTTATACTTTGTGGAGCTTGAAACCGGTTTTATTGGTACGGAAGCGCAGCTCGCGTCGCGGCCAAAATAACAAATAAGCAAATTGCTAGGAGCGCATTGTTGTGATTTTCATTAGGCCGTTTTGATTGGATATGTAACGCTGGAAATGGTTTACTACCCTTTAATACAGCATATGTAACATTAATTGGCCGACATTATAGGATTGTTGTTTAAGTACTTTGTTGATCTAATAGGTTGTACAATAATAAGAGATAATAATGACAATAATTTATTGCCGCCGGATCTCACGTGTAGATATAAGCATTGTCATAAAAATGTATAAATATATAACGTCTAAGTTTTAACAAGTACACCATCAAATACATAGGTACATACATATTAGAGAGAAGGAAAAAAAACAACTGAAATTTACACCATCTTAATGAGCTAAGTCCTTAATCGCCTTTTGAACGGAGCCAATGTTTACGATTGCTTCGTATCAAGTTAGACGTCGATTAAAATAGTATGCTCCAGCGTACTACGGAGATTTTTTGAAAACCCTCGTGAACAGTACCCGACGTTTACATATTCTACATTTTTTTATAAATAAAAATTAAGCGTTTATATAAATAGAGCGATGTCACCCTTAATATTTTAGCTCCCTTAAAAACATTGCGGCACATAAGGGAATTATGCGACAGAAACACTGGCCGCATAATCCTCTTTTGAATAACAAACCCCTATCATGTAGGACAACATCGGGTACATCAAGCAATAACACAGTGATCAAAAATCCAGAAACCATCGCAACATTCGATTTTGAAGCAAGACCAAGAAACTTAGCACCCAGGAAAGTATATTGAAATTGCGAATATACAACAACAAAACGAACAACGTATCCCTGTTCTGTCTTTGCTCGACAAATCGTCTATAATTAATTCCCGCATTTACCAGGATTCGAACCTGCACTCAGCCGTACTAGACACATTTAGACGTCTTCTATTTTCAAGTAAAAATGGATCTGTTCAACCTGCCAATAATACCCATCTAACTAGCGGTCCTCAAAAAGATTTATCGCAGCGAAATCGTTTCACGTCGAATCGGCTATATACAGCGCGCGCTTTTCAAGCTTCATCCATTTCAAATAAATCAAACGGTGATAGATTACCTCGCCCGTACATCAGTTGCATAAATTGGAACAACAACGTACTCGTGTGTTATTCGTATACCGCTACGTAGACAGCAGTCTACGTACTGGTGGTAATACTAGCCGAGACCCATCCGAGTCATACGACTGCACCAGCAGAATTTATCTCTCCATCTGTGCATTATTGTTCGAGTCAGTCATTGCGAGAGTCGAACATAACCTGAAATAGAGTTTCATTGCTTGCCAAGGGTATAATATAATACTATATATCGTACGCATGCAGATTGAATATTCGCATGTATGTATAGACTTATATGGAAGTTAATAGGCCAATTATTGACTTACTCTGTCTCTCAGAAAAGTCTATGCAAATACGGATTGACTAGCAGCACACTAACTTAGATGTGGCCACTTGTTAGCTACTAACGAGCAATTGATTTAGTTTCGCGTATTAGGAGTGAGATCTTCGGATAGTTTATTGAAGCCGCTACGAGATAGAATAAGTCCAATTAAGTGTATCACCTTGATATAAACTGTGTGATTCCAAGCAAACACGTGCTTTACGAAATAGTGTAGTTCAACAGGACATCAATATTTAGTAAAACGCGACTTGCATAAGCAAGTGCACAGTATACAGGGTTATAATATACGTATCTTTTTCCCAAAATAAACGAAAGCGAACCGATATCATTAATTATCGAAGAAGAAGGATCCGATACTCCAACTAGCCATATCCGCTACGATAAATTGTCTTCTTTCCCTCGCTGACAGCGCGTCTTTTTGAACGATTCTCAATATCGGATGATTTTAAACCGCTCTTTCCAGCCCACCTCCGAAACGAAGGGAAAAACCCGAGATCTCGATCCATCGACGAAAGCCATACGTGCAGAAGGGAGATGTCAAACGCATTCCCGAAAATAATATATATAAAACAGTCCTACGGTCACACAAACATTAATACACGGCGTAGGGGAGGGTCCCGGATCGCTGCGTATAGCGAAGAAAAATATATTTCTTTTTCTCATCATCATGCCTTGTCCTCGCTGCCTTCGGCCCGCTTTTCAACGTGAAGAAGAGGAAAAAATAATGGAAGGACGTTCTCGGCTGCCCCATTTGATATTCTTGGTGCGTGCGGGAGATTTCGGAGAAACACCCGGCTATATAGAATGAAAGCGAATGTAAGAGAAAGATGAAGGGGAAAGAAATGACGTCGTTGAGAAGGATATTTCGATTTCATCTACCGAATTGACGTTCCTTGAGAGTGTTTATGTTGGAAATGGTGGGCGGTCGGGAGGATCAAAAAGTCATTAAAAAATCACCCGAGACGGCAAATCTAATATTCTGAGATATTTTATATTTGCCGACGCGAGTTACATAAGATAATTATAAATATATGCGACAAACTTTCAGGGCTGATACCTTGCGTTATTTTGGTTATTATTATATAGAAGAGAAACATCTTCTCTCTCAATCATTCTCTACGGCTCAAAGATTAATTATATTACTAAGATTATTTTTTCAAATAAGTCACGTCCGCTTTCCGTTTAATCGGAGCATTAAGTCTTCCCGAAAGTACAACGAATCCAACCGCTGATTAATTCGTAAACATCAATCCGCTACTGCTGCCATCTATACACGACGTATGAATGAATAAATAGACAGGCAGATTTCCGAATCTCCAGTCGCGGTCATTCATTTTCTCTCCGATAAAATATACGCAGCGTATCCAACTTTATTTCGCAGATTGGAAATGCTTGGAAGTGGATAACACGTCAAAACGCCGTCGATTCGATGGAAAAAAGAGTAAGAGCGAGCGAAAGGACGTTAGCGTGATGAGAACGAGGGAAATATAGGGTGAAAAAACGACTGTACGGCTTGCGCCGCGTTTCGCCAGGATTATTGCGATTTCTAATATCGGTATTGAAAGCCATGATGCCATTCATCACGGAACCGTAACGCCCCGATGTTTACCGAGATACTTTGATGTAGCTCTAGACTAACAAATTGTTTGCACTGTTTGATATGTGCGGTTCATTGTATTGATTACCCTCGTATACTTTTTCCTCTCTCTCTCTCTCTCTCTCTCTTTCTTGTACGAGATTGATCCGATCTCTGATTACCCGTACTTACTGGAACTATACCCAAAATTGCAAAAATTGTCTAGTAGATAATGTAGCTTTCATTTTTAGAATTTCCATATAAACCTCCGTCAATACGCTTTAGCAACTTTCATCTCAAAAATATCGTGGGCGATAAAATGTGGATGGTAATGTAATGTGCCAAATTAACGTACAACCCGCAACATTTTCGAACGGTTCTGCTCTATTAATGTTTTTTCAAACCGAAGATATTTTCGCCCGAATTCAACTTATATATGCAGGTTGGCACATAGCAAACAAATTTCCCCAAAACAAAACTCAATTTTACGCGAACCGCTGTTATTTTTCGTTAATAAAGCGTGTTCCGCGATGCTTATTGACGATCGTCATACGTGTTAAATTGCGTTTTAATCGGCGGGAATCTAATTTCCGCACTTGCTGCTCCCCTCTCCCTCTTTTCCCCTATCCCGTCGCCGCATTCCATATTGCCAAATCGTATTTTCAAAGCAGGCTTCTGGTTCAACTTTACGTTATATTTAATTTGCAAAACAAATATTCGGTTTGTTTGTTTTCACTTCGTTTGAATAAATAATGTATCGAATTCATGGTTGGGATCCATCGAAAGCCGAATAGCCCCTGACCAATGTTAAATGTTATATTCGAAATTCTATTGGAAATATACGATATGTCTGGATATAATTATAATGCAGTATTTTCACGGAACCAATCGTTGCAGAAATTTCAGAATAGCAAATATACCGTAATAGAATGACCCGTTAACGTCACATTAAGATTCTTATTAGGTTGGCTGCTTGAAAGTAACTAGTTAGTAACCAAGGGAACGTTGCCACTTCGTGCGTATTGTTTACCAGTTGTTTACGTTAGTTGCCATTGAGCTTATAGCGTATAGCGTTCCATTGTATTTTCCTCCGAATTTCATTAGCTTCTGATGTTTTTCACTCGCAGTTTTTACCGAACAGTTTATTATGTTCTTTACAGAGATGCTTAGGCGTAAGTGTTGCTACAGTTAGTAAAATTTCTAGCGACCTTTAAAAAGGAAAAGATTACATAGTCCTAAGAGAAAACATCAAAGAGGGAAGCCAGTGGTTAATATGGATAATTTTGCCGAGTGCGTTATCAAAAACGCCGTGTATGACATGTGTAGGAACAGTAAGTATATTAAAATATTAATCGCATGTTTCTTAATTAATTTGAATTTTGTATAATTGTAGAGCAACATATTACTCTCATATCCTTGATGGCTGTATTACATGAAAAACAGATATTTGTAGGTGGACAAACGTTTCACTTTAACAAAGATGGTCTCAAAAAGAGCATTGATGGAATTACCGCATACTGTGCTAAAATAAATAACTTCTTATGTTACAAAAACATTTAAAATATATAAATCGGTTTTCACTAATGAGTGCTGGTCTTTCAAGATGGCACCATGGCACAATGATATTGTAAGAAATGTATGTACATGGAAAGTTAGTGGAAAATGGCAAAAATAAACAAACTTTTATTAATATAATTTTTGGAATAAACCTAATGGTAACGGAAGTGAATTGCTCGTAGAATACCTGAAATAACATCATATTGACGACGAGTTTTGTTTGAGATAAAATTTTGCTCGGTACTTTTAAAGTCCAAAAGTCGCCAATTATTCGATCCTCTAGATGGACACGCTGTATGTACGACTAACAAGTGTAGGCTTTTATAACATAATAAAAGAAAAAAGTAAAACAGCGAGCGCGAAAGCTCATAATCATTAACTCTAGAAACCGTTCGTTTACGTTAACGAGGCTTATTCAGTTCCGAATACATAATTTCGATTCGTCACTTTCCGAGTCTCACGTTTCCGCCGGCACGTACGGCGCTCGGATTGAAAGTCGAAATGCGAATAATAACTTCAACCCTCTCCTCTGTTCTGGCTCTCTATTCGAACGAGGAACTAATTAAAATAATTAAGATTCGCGACATATTCGCATCGGAATCTAGCAGAACCGTGAAACGTACGTACGTTTCTCATGCTACACGCTCGCGATTAAATCAGACGCGAATTAATTGACATTTTCAAGGTTGGTACCCACCAGTATATCTTGATCCCGTTCATATGTGTAGCGGTAAAATAAATATATAGTCCGCGATCGCCTATATTATAGAAAATAGTTTTTTTTTCCTAATCACTGTTTCTAACTGTAACGGACGTAAAATCGACGGGTCTGTGGATAATTAACCTTGGCAATAACAGTCCGAGAGTGTACTTGAAAGAGACAGAAGCATTTCTCATGTACGTTTTTTACTATATCCATGAAAACAAGAATCGGAGTTCTACGATTATGCGTAAATATGCAATTGGCGCTCACGATCGATGTTGCCGGTTGCATGAACTACGCTCGTTTGAAATGCTTTATTCAAAAGATACTGACTAGAGAATCAACTTCTTTTCGATATCTGAAAAAGCAGCATATATGCATTCTATGTATGTATATATTGAGACGGAGCCACTATCACTCGCATTAGATATCTGTTCAGGCCGGTCGAAACGAAAAGGTAAGCTAGGGACAAGCGACTACGCAAAAACAAGATGTCCTAACCCCGATTGCAGGCTGTCACCAGCTACGCCATTTCGTCAAAAGAAACTATTTTAAATGATACCTAACATAATTTCTTAAAGATAAACTTATACAAAGTAATGTATAAGTTTATGTAATGTAATCTAAACAACTATATGTTGTTTAGATTAAGTTATCAAAATTATATAAAACAATCAAAGACAAGGATAGTGGACGTTGCTAAATGATATAAGTAATATATAAGAATTTAGTAAATGTAGTTTTGGGATAGATTAAGTTAAAAACGCCTCATCACTAGAGAGGACAAAGGCGGGTGGAATTGTTGCTCTTTTGCGGCGACTAGACAGACTCGTGTCTGTTCGTCTGGTGAGAAAGGGTTCGTGTACCGATTGGTTTAACAAAATTGCTTTCTAATTTTGAATGCGTGACATGGCAATAAAGCAAAATTAGTTTATGTTAAAAGGAGAAACAAGAGTTGGTAGCAAATGCAAATATTTCAATATAAATTTATATTAAAAAATGTATGCAGAGATGAGTGTATTTAAATTGGGGAAAGCACTTCCAGTTAGATATGTTCTAAAGGTAAAGTATACCTCTTTACTAATAATCTTGTAACTTACAAGTTACTCGCGATGCTTATCACTACCGATCAACCTTCCTACGTTAACTCGATGAAAGGCGAGTTGTTTTTAAATTAATCGTCAACTACTTCGACTACCCGTAAGCTACGTAAGCAAAAAGTAAAATTCGTATGAAAGCGGTCGTGTAAAGAGTAGTTGATATAATTAAGTTCTGAAGTAGTTGAATTACAATTTCGGATAATTGTGCTAAGCATCGCCGTCGTTGTCATCGCCACCACGGTTACCGCCGCCGTCGCCGCGACACAACTAGTTTGCAAACCACAACTGCCTCAATTATCCGCGAAAGTAATTAATTAAGTCGGGAGGTCCTTACTAACCACGTAACTTAAATATGTACGGTAAGGATTTACCTGTTAATGTACGTACGGCGCCCAGTTTCAGGTTATCCTACTATTCGTAATTCGTATTTGTACTTGTATTTAATTTGGTTAGTAAAAAGGAGATATTTTTTATTGGCTTGCGGGATCAATGCCCGTTTGCCAGCTGTACTTGTTAATTGTCGTCTTAGTAGCATCAAAAAAAGGACGAAATTACGCTTAGCACGATGGTGCTTGAAGAATTTTGTAAAAAAAAGGAAGGAAAGGAAATGTTTCTCAGTAAACGTTTTTTTTTCCGTCAGCAAATACCTAACAGCAAAAGGTATTTACCAAATTTAAATTTTTTACGTCCCGCTTAAAATGTATATTTTTGAAACGTTAAAATGAACGTTTGTTTCTATGCTTAGTCAATATTTAAAGGATTTTTGTTTTTTTCGAAAAAGTTGCAAAACAAGCGTTGTCGGGCATTAAAATACATGTCAATTACTTAGAATAACCCGATAATTACGTAGATATAAGGAATTATATACGCATATCCAGATTCTACAAAATAATGGTCTTAAAAGGAAAAATATAGGCAATATATTCACAGAACATACGAAATAATTATCGTTGAAGGTTAATAGATCCTCGTACTGCTCAATATAACTATTCAATCACGCTGCGACTGCATTAAAGACCCGTGTTTATGGATTGCAGCTTCGCATCGGTGAATTATGTATATACGCATGTATAGCGGACGGGTGCCCTATACGCATCCTAGGAATGTATGTTATGCCGTGAATCTATTAAACGTATGTACGCAATTCGTATTGTGCAGATGCGGTCTAAGTACCAGTGGAAATGCCGTCACCATATCCCAGCAGTTAGTCGGGGCAATAACGGTCAATCTCCTTTAATATATTGTTGGTAATATTAGTTACAAGGTAATTGTCGATATGTGTTTATGTTCTGGGGTTAGTATGACAAGGCAACGGTAGGATTCAAGGCGTTCCGAAGAGTTTGTCGAAGGTGGATACAGATTTTCGTTTTATACTTTATGTACAGGGAATCTCAGGTTAAACTAGAATGTTCTTTGTAAGCATGTGTATGTGAACACTTGGAACATACAGGAATACTCTTGGTCCGGTTATAAAGTGAAGAAATTTGGGCGAAGGGTATAAGTTTGATGTAGGCGATAAACAGATGAATTTTCCGCAATAAACAACCCATTATGTAATTTAACACCTGATATTCCGCCTTCTTTCCTTCAGCATTGGAAAACATTAACGCAAAAGAGAACCGTTTAAAAGCACCATAATTAAAGTTCGGGAAAGAACAGCAATCGAATTAAATGTATTTTGGACATGATTCCCTGAAATTTCTATGTGGCTCATTTCGTTCTATCTTTACTTCTATAAATAACTGCCGTCGATATATTTTATTTCATTTAAAACAAGGCGTTTGATAGAAAAAGAAAGTTGTACATATTTATTAATCGATGTAAATAGGAAATGGACCCACATCTTCGCTCTGTATAATTAAATATTCAACGTTACTAATATCTGCGGTGTTGCAGAGGTCGTTTTCAGTCGACCATCACTTGTCGGCTAGACCAATTTCGGGTGTCAAGTTAATGCGGTGGCCCGGAATGAATAGATGAATAAATTAACCGGAGATACCGGCACTAGGGACGCCAGTAGTAATACGGTAGTGGTGACGGTGGTGGCGGCGACGATGATGTAAATATCGCGTCCCCGGACTTTATATATAGAATACGTTTTCATGAATTAATTACCGACTGGCAAATCACGTCGTATATGAGGGCCGCCGTCCTCCTCAGCTTCGGATATAGTTTTATTCGACGCGTGCATTATTCAAGGTATAAAACGTGCATGTAGGGAGGCAAAAATAGAAGCGGGGGCGAAGCTGACGTATTCGGAAGGATTTTTGGGAGGACAGGAACGTACTGTTTACCTACTTACGTAAACGGGCTAAATTCGTCTCGAACGGTATTTAATAATTTAAGTGTATATTTTTGGAAAGTAAGAAAGGCCAGATTGTAAATGTCCTTTGCAAGTAGGGCAGAAATTATCGTTTGATTACGCCGTCAATGTCGGCAGGAATTTCATCCAAATAATATTGAACATCTCTCATCTCCATGGTGACGTCACGAATGTCTCTCGTTAGATCGCGGGCTAATATGCGCATACATACATACATATATACGGGCAATCCGTGAATTTCCAAGCGCCGGCTGTCACTTGTCGGGCCGTAGAAAACACAACCTTTTGCCCCGTGCTCACGACCCCATCCCAACGATAAGACCTACGGCCCGTCTGTATTTAATTTATTGTCCGACAGCGCCACCTACTACCTGACCGCGGGGAAAATTATGGCCCCGTACCTATCGGGCTGTGGGAACGTACGCAACCGTCGCGCTGATGTCGGTAGCGGCGGTAGTGAGTTTGTCAGATGTGTGAGAGGTGCAGGATGTATGTATGTACGTGTGTGGAAGAATGCAAGGAACGTTGAGTGATGATATCACTTTTCTAGTTTTATCGTCCCGTTGATTCAAGCTCGTATCGCCTGTGACTTTTGTCAGACGCCATGCAAAATGTAGGAAGAACGGCGATTTGCTTTGTTTTTTTTATGCCTTTTAATATCTACAAATCTTAGGTAAGTCGGGGTGTTTATAGATTAAAATTTCGCCTGTCTACCTCCATTTCTAAATCGACTTATCATCAATAGCAAACACTACGATAAGCAAGGAATTATAACCACAACATCCGTCCTGAACAGACGTGTCAGTTACATTTTATCGCTCGATTTTAAATTGCTCTTTTGTCGAAGCGAACGGTTCGTTGATTCTACCGCTAGACGGTTCGGCGGACCAAGTCGAGACGACATCGCATCGTAGCGTAAGCTCTTACCAGAGACTTGTTTTTCTTTCGTAACCCGATGCCGACCGCCAAATAAAAACGTTTAACGAAGTCTTGGCGTATATGTGTATGTGTGTGTAAGGGAGAGGAGATATTTTTCTTTTGTCGTGCGACATGTCATCCTCATGCGATATATAAAACGATTACATCTTTTAGTCCTGTCGTCGCTTTGACAATTACGGACTGCCTAACATTTATTCCTTTCGCCGAAGTTGCTGAGGGATATTGGAGTTTCTCTCCGATGTTCTCCGGGGAAAAATTTAGCAATCGTCTGCTCCACGTGTGTACGAATAGGAGAGCGAACAAAGGAATAGTCGAAATGAAAAAATACAGCTTATGAAATGCGATATATTGAGATGTTGTTCTCTTGTTGTTGGATCAAAGCAATTGAAGACCCGTTCTCTGCGACAATGTCATCACTTGTAAGTTATTGGAAACGTCGTTTAACCAAAAAGCTTATTGTCTAGCGTACCATCTCTTGTATATCGTCACTAGATCTCGGGAAGATCTATCAGGACCAGGATGCGAAGAAGAAGTGTGAATGGTGATTTTTTTTGTTAGAGCGCAAATATTCCCTTTACGCTCAAATTTAAACTTAAATTTTCTTCGAAACCTTTGCGTTCAATCATCATTATTTTCGCTCCCGAATACCAATACGCCTCGTCTTTGTTTAGTTTAATGAAATTTGATCGGATTTCAAAACCACACTAACCAAAACTCGGGACGCGGGCCCGAATCATCAGACATATCGATATTAACAACTCATTACTTGCACGCATTGTTCGCAGCCGCAGATGTATACGATGCCCGTACCCATACCCGCACGCAACCGTACAGCGACACGCTTATGGCACAGTAGATAATTGAAAGTACACAGACCGAACCGAATGCAGATATCCGAATAGGAGACACGATCGGGCGTGAGCTGGATAATTTAATTGGTATAGTCGGGTAATTTATCTACGAACAGTCTATGCGGCTATGGCCGGAATTCAACGGTACACATCGCCATTGTGTGTCGGATGCGTTGGGAAACTGTATTGGGAACTGTTAGCGGAGAATTCTCCCAACAGTAATACACCGTTGTGCAGTACGCGATTGATCTAATTAGTGTCGAACGTAATATGATTTTGGCTAGTTTCGATATCAACTGTAAAATACTAAAATTCCTAATCCTATTGTTGATCCGAGGTTCTAAAAGAACCGATAAGTAATTAATCAACCTTTTTTGGTGTGTTTATAGTTATTATATTATGTCGACTTCTGCGATTGAATCGGGTGTCGGTGAATCCCAAAGTACTATTCAGTCTTTAGTTCAATAGACTTGCTTAAATCTGCTATTAAGGATGCATAATCTAAGATTGCGTTTGCAAAAAAAGCAAAACTTAGCAGTGCGTTCAGTTTAATGACACATGATCGTCATGGTGGAAACACCAAGATTGATATGAATCTTGATATGAATATGAAAGATGGAAGATGATGATTTCCTTCATTTGAAACACCAACGTTTTTCATTTTTCATTGGAATGTCAATATTTCAAGAATCAAAATATTCATTGTATTAAGAATGTGAGGAAGCACGTAAAACATAATAATAATTATGAATAATTGTTTCGGGACAATTATTCAAATTCTCTATTTTAGTTCCTTTATTACCAAGTTCAAATACATTGCGTACAACAGACGTTCACACATCAAATATGTAAAATATGGTAAATTGACAAAACAGTCTATAGGAACATCAATAACATAACCGCTTGAAATATAAAACGTGCAGAAAAATTGACAAATCAGATTCTATTCTCAAATCCAAAACAAAATCCCGATAACCCCCCAATAGCATCCCTATATCGAGAGAGAATATAAAATGTACGGACACATTTGGCGCATCCCCAAAGCCGTTGGTGACAACAGCGTGTGCAGGCAATACGTACGGCGTACATACAACATCGAGAATTAATTACGCGGTCGCGGTTATTACCGTCGGAATATGGGCGATCCAAACTCGTCGGTCCAGATTTATAATTCATATATACCTCAAAGGAAACAAATGCAACGCTCGCGCGGGCCCCATTTTGAACCGCGCGTTGCCTATCGAGCACGCTATAACGCCGTAGTCCGGGACCATAATAATATTTGCCACTGAAAGGGGTGCAAATTCCCCGAATTATTAAACGCGTAAAATATTGTCTACGACAACGTTTGTACGCGTTGGATAAATATGGTTAACATATTGCGATCGGGGTGTTTTGGGGTATTGCGTGTAGTTGGGGTGTTTGGTAATTTTCGAGTAGGAAGCTGCGTTTTGTTATATTAATATGCCGGATGTTTCGCAATTTTCGAAAGTCTGATGCTATTCGTTTTGGTCATTACCGGGAATATGCATTATTATGTCACTTGCACCAGTTACAGATGTTCTGGTCTATCTGTGAGTTTAGGAACTAAAAAAAAACGTTCAGAAAATTTGTGCGAATTTGTGCGAAAAGGCTAAAAAAAAGCTAAAAAAAGAAAGATAGAAAACATGTGTACATAAAAAATATATGTAAAATATATGTGATAAGCTGCGTTTTAAAATTTACTTTTAACATTAAACTGAATTACCCATTTTCAATTTCAAACACGCTCGCTTACACGCAATCGTCGTAGAGACTCTTAAGATTTGAGGGTAAAAAGAAGCAAGGGAAACTATAAAGTACTGTATAAAATAAAGAAATTAACCCGAATATTATAATCCTATTATTACGTCTCTAACTGTAAAGCCCGACAGATGAAAAGTACTCGTTAATAAAAGATATGGAAATACGGGCAGGAGTACGCGGAGTACTAATGCGGCCGGCCGGAGTATTATCCCGGTATGAAGCGGAGCGGGAGATAGGTGAAGCACGTAGAAATCCGGGATCAATGCTGTGCCGGGGGGCGAATATAAATTTTTACAACAATGAAACGACGGTATATTCAGCACTCGTAAACCTTCCGCAGAAACAAAAATGAAGAAGGCGAAGAAAAAAAGCATAGGGAGAGAGAGAAACCGCGGAAATTTAGATGTATATACGCATACGGATGCATAAAATACGCTGATTTTTCGCCCTCCCAGCCATTGTTGAAGATGGAAGGATGAAATATATCGCATTGTGTTGGAAATTCTTTATGACTTCTTTCAGATGTCGTTCTTAATAATAATAGTAATGCAACTTATTGTACATAGGAAATATTCCAATGCAAGGGCAAATATACCGGGTGATATTGAAAAAACTACAACGACCACCAAAGAATATCCGACTCGCAGCTTGATTGCTTCCGTGATCTCCACAATCTATTTCTATTAATGGCAAAAATTAACATTTTACGCTTCTTATTACCGCTATTTAATGGATGGAGATGGAGAAATGGGGAAAATGGAGAACTTCAGGAATTTTAAAATGTTATATGTTGGTAATATAATCATGAATTTACACTGCTTGACTAAGATAGAGATTAAGTCGCTAGCCGAAAACTTCCAACAACCTCGCTTCGTAAAAGTGATTTTATCAACGGCAAACGCGATTGCTGACTATATTTCAAATCGTAAAACGAACAAAATTCGTAATATTCTGCCGTTCTGCAGTATGTAACCTTGCCATCCAGAGAGTCTCGAAAACGTGCGACATCGGTATGTAGATTAACTTCATGAAAACTTGATACGTTTTACTTTCATGCGCAAATTGTATGCGTAATATAATATGCAAATGTATGCAAGCAGATACGTATACAATACGCTGCGATGGAGCGGGTTAGTTACCTTAGTTAAAAAGTCATGACCTGGCGCAATAAAAGGTATAAAAAAGAAATAAAAAAGAAAAATAAAATGGAAGGGACTGAATATTAAAACGTAAAATATTAAATAGGTGAAAGTAATATAAATGGAAAAAGCAGTAGCAACATTGGATACGGTACATAATAATTAGTGCGAGACGGCCGTTTCGAGGACACGAATGGTTAATGATGAGGATCATTCGTGTCCTCGAAGCGGCCGTTCCGGACTAATTATTGTATATTGCTATATAATAAATAAACTTGTGTGGTGCGGAGGTATCGATGCTTATGTGTTGTTTAGCGGTAATAAGTTTGTCACTTTGTTCATCTGATTGCTTCTTTAGAAATTAGAAATAAAAAATAGTTACAAAGCGCTGGATCTGGGTTATAACGTGGACGGTGAATTTCTGCGAGGACACATCCAACAACGGCCAATTTTGAGAAAATCCTGACTTTTCAATCCACAGTTGGTGCATTGTGCTGGAGCCACGGGATACCTTATGACAGTTTCTCTTGTCTTTTCATTTTAATACAATCTCTGAAGTAATGCTTTAAGTTTCCGTAATATTTTCCTTGACGATTCCATTATTTTTCCTCCAGAATGGACGACCTTAAGTCTTTTTATACGGTTGCACCTATGCCATTTCAAATATATTTACATTTTTTAGGGAATCTAAGCATTACTAACGAAAAAAATACACTAAATTAAGCATATTCGCAACATGCAAAGCCCTATAGGACTAGTATATTCGCATATTTACATTTTCGCACGGTATTTTCACCGCTTATAATAAATCGCATCGCAAAACCGTGGGAATATATATCGTATTATTTACGTTCATAAAAATGCTAGGGAGCATCGAATTCTAAAACCTTACCGTTTTACTACTGATGGCGACGACGACGTTGACGACAACAGTGCCCTATCTCTAACGTCCTGTATCTCATATACGCAGGTAGACCACGATGCATAAATACATAAAAATCGTTTAAGCATCATTTACCGCTTAATGTACGAGAAGATATTCCTTCTACAGCCTTTAAAGTAGACGGTACCGTATATTTGGGAGTGTGAGCTGCGATTTGGACGTGTCCAAATGATATTCGAAACGAAACGCTTTTTCAACGCCATAAATCAACGTGTTACCCGCGCACTAGGGTGCTGCAGCGCCGCCAATAGCGTTGTAAATGCGAAAGTATTCGCTAGACCAGTTGATGTGGGTATGCACGTTGGATATACGTGCCGACACACATTATGTTATGTGAGTTGTGTGCTGTATGCATCGAGATAGGTTTTATGGACGTTAGATATGGCTGCAAATACTGCAAAATACGGTCGGGTCGTAGATCTGTATTTGCGCCTGCCATTTGGACGTAACTAGCTAGACTTTTCGATGATGATCATAATCAGCTTCTGATGAACTATTACTTTTTACGACTTTGAATAATAACTGGTAAATGTAAAGAGTGCGACGTTGAAAGGCGATATATTTTCAAAATATTTACTGAGCATCTATAGTCTTGTTCGGATATGTTACTTCAACTCTTCACATATAAGGTGCTCCAGATCGCTAATTCTACCTGGGCGGGCATTAAAATTTATTAAACAATTAAATTTTTGAAGTAAAAGTAGCACGGCTCGGTATAGCTGCAGTCTTCATTTAGCGGGTCGAAAAACATCGTCTTTGCATTTAGTTTTTCGTAATTGTTTATTACACTTAAATACGAATCTGGTAGCTGGAGGAATGTCGAGCCATTACATATTGTAATGAGATCATTTTAAATATGCTTCTCAAGAATTAAAGAAATAAAGAAGAAATAAAGAGAAATTAACGCAACGAGAACAAATCAACTCAAATCAAACAATTTTTCAGTGCAAAAAAAAGTGATATTATTAAACATTATAAAAAAAATAAAAAAAACTAATGTTAAGTTTGGCGACCGCGTACCGATATTGCACGAAAATGTACCTTTTCCAATACTATTACGAGCATACAAATCATTCCAAAGATGTTTCTAGTAATTGCCAATTTCTTTACTCCCAAACGCTTGCACAAAATTGGGTACCTCTGACCTTCTCCGACCCCCTCGTTTCATTTTTTAGAGTATCCGTCCTTAGACTTCAATTCTACGCAGGGTTCGGCGAATATTTTATAGGAAAGGGTGCGAGAATGGTTTTTTTTTTGAGGGGCGCTAACGTTTCGTTTCCAAAAGCGGATCGATCGGGGAATACGACCGTAATCCATATACATTAATCCAGCGACCTACATCAAGCCTAACATCGCCGAGAGTAAAATACGCCTCGACGTCCGATGTAGTGTTTTTAATTTTTCGTCTTGAATTCTTGACGTCTACGCAGTGAGAC
This sequence comes from Oryctes rhinoceros, assembly GCA_020654165.1. Taxonomy (NCBI): domain Eukaryota; kingdom Metazoa; phylum Arthropoda; class Insecta; order Coleoptera; family Scarabaeidae; genus Oryctes; species Oryctes rhinoceros. Next base: position 742,548 of record JAIOKQ010000231.1, read on the forward strand.
TGCGGCTTGACGTATTGTGCGATTCATTTAGGTCTAAATATTTCATCGCTGGTAGCGACCATTACTGATCTCATCATCAGATAAAAACGTACGCCATCAAAAAAATACGCCTAAAAAAAAGAAACCCGACTACACGTTAGGAGGAGGTGAAGATGGTTAATTTGGAAGTTGAAGCCTTGAAAAATTCATCCTAAAAGACGTTTTGAGGTCGTTTCGGTATATATTCGAGACTTCTCTTTTATTATTTAGCCGAATATGGCCATCCTCCTTTGCTCGGCGCCTACTACGCAGCGGTTTTGACGCTTTCGGCCGTGAGGATACGCTGTTTATCGATATTTATAGCCGAGTCCACACGCTCACACCCGGTAAAAGATTGATGTGTTTCTTCGAAATTGGTTTTTAAATTTAGAGTTGGTTAATAAATAGATGATAAACGTTCCATGTCCTTCGTCTTAAGTAATAAATCCTGTTAGATGTCTAAGACCATTTCCACACAAACAGTTTGTTAATACAGTAAGAAGTATAACTTGATCAATTTAACATTGCAGTCACTTCAATTACACCCCGTATATAAGCAAATCAACGTCATATATCTATTGCGACGACGTCTAGGACACCCAATTAAACCGAACTTCTCGAATTTCACGAAAACTCCCGCCCTTAATTACGGAGCACGTTTCACGTAATCAAGGCATGCGGATGTGAAGATATATGTATGTGTACCAACTACGTAATATTATGAGCTATGAGCTCTCGAACTGCCATTTCGCATTCTACCTATATACACATAACGTAATCTACTACGATTCGGTATAATTTATATACTATACATTTATATATCGTTGCGGCACATACAGATGCAATTATACTATATGGTAAATGCATATACGCAACATTCAGACTTCATAGCGGGGTGCATAGTTCGATACTCGCCCGTATTAGGACGTAACGTAACCTTGCACTATGCTTCCCGTGTTGAAGTCTAAACCCTCGCATGCCTCGCACTTACCTGTAATGAGACTGCACCACCAGTAAACTAGGACGCGGACGGAAACTGGAAACATATTTGCGCGCATTACTTCGCTAGCTGCAGAGCATTCTAAGCAGGACTCGGCGTTGTTGTATATATGTCTTAATTCAAGGTATTCCCAACGACCTGAAAATAACACAGATATCGGGTTAAACGTGAAGATGTTCATATCGCAGGTGAAGTACAAGTTGTTACTGTTACGTTTAGCCATTAGTAAGAATCTACTTAAGTATTGTTCGTCACTTAGTGTCGAGGTATACTTACATAAGTATAATCTGCGTACTATTATGAATTTCCATTATTTCCACAGCTTGATATATGGAAGAGTAAGAAGATACATTAAATAGAAGGATTTTGTATATTTCTATATTAAAATAATAAAAATTCTCTAAGAAAAAGGCCAGCAATTAATAAAAAACTTTTTGAAGCAGCTGTAAATGAATAATCTATCGGTCCGAAAAGCAACTAGGATCTACACGTACCAGGTCGTGTCTTTAGGTATGGTTTGTGAAGGCATCGCCAATCTTCTGCTTGTTGTGAACATTCAAAAACAAAAGCAATTCCTCCTAGGGACACTAATTTGTTGTGTTCTTCTTCTTCTTCTTCTTCTTCTTCAAATAATCAATTATTCGATGAATTCTGGCATTGCCATTATGAGAAAGGATAATACCACATTATCGATTATTTTTCGTCGATTTCATGGCCGACTTCTGACAAATTATTGAATACCTTCAAGTACAACAAATCGCTGTAACTAAGCAATCGCAATCCTTCACTTTTTTCGAAACATCATTAATGCATGGCTAAGGTCGACGATGACGATCGGTATGCGAACGTGAGGGTAAAGTTCCGACGATAATATTGTTGTTTTGCGCTTTATTTACGTAGCAGATGTATTCATAAACGCATGCTAACCGTGTGGTACATACTGGTGTACATATCCTAATTAAGATATGCTCGCGAGTTAATGTTATAGAATTACGTTCTATTTGGGTTGAGCGCGATATCTTACAGCCACGTACTGACTGTATAGCGTCTGGTAATTATGCAGGTGAATTCTCTTTTAAGGAGAGCATTAGATAGTGCGATTAGGAAAATTACCGTTCAGAAAAGTATGTGTTTATAATTGTGTAAATAGGTATAGTATTCGAGCATTATTTTTGTTTCTGTGCACGTATCTTCTAAGCTACTGTGTGAGACAATAAGTTGGAATTTGTTTGTGGAATATTTTTAAGGTATTATTTGTTGATGCAATAACATCAATTCTTAATAGTATCTCAGAAATGTTATAACAAAACGCACACAATAAAGAATTTAACTTTTTCCTCTTCGTACAATCGTAGAGACCATCGAAGTTTATCTTCTATTTCAAAAGCGAGGGAACAGCCAATGAATAAAATAAGAAATGACGTTCGAGAAAGAAGAAGAACTTGATAACAAAGAGTACAAAATCTACTAGATTCTTTAACATCCAAAGATACTATCTGTGAAGATTCTACCTGAACTACGACGTAGTATCCAAAAATTGTCAAAATATAACATTACGTGTACGATATTTAACAGAAAGTGTCGTGTTGGTCTACAAAAGAAGAAGAATCAAAATCCAATTAGAAATACGAGACTGAAGATTCTCCACAAATCCTTCTTAATAGTCTTAGTTACGAACAGTTGGTATTCGTAAGAAGACACGCCTTCCTTTCCTTTATATATACCTATCTCCTTCCCTCCTACGATCTCTTCATCGCGAGATTTTTATATTAAATATGCATGGAACGGCACACCTCGTGATTCTAATTTTACTTTAAAATTCACTTTCAATTGGTACGATTATTATTCATAAGTTGCAACGGATTCGTAGCGAACTTGGTTCTATTACCCAAGCCCCACCAATCCGGCGCAAAGTATATAGGGACTATTTTTTCGCGCGAAAGATAGACGAATACGGCTATAGAAACGGAAAAAGAGAGAGAAGATGTGAAACACATCGAAACTCTTCGCCGTTACACGCCCGAGTTTCCAACAGGAGAAAACCCTAACGTCGGCAAGCCGGAAAGGGCGAATTTTCCATGGAGAATACCCAATAACAATTTCACTTTATATTTATTACCGCCCCATTCAGTTTTATTGACACATAGTTTAAAATATCAATCCAATAATCCATAGCACGTAGCAGTTTTAAGATCGGAGCTGGCAGTGTCAATTCCGATACAGTCGCAAAAAGCGGGGGATCTTTCGAATGGGGAATGTATTCCGCGGAATGATACCGGGGTAGGTGGAAAAGGAGCCGGTGTAGAGCTAAATATGTGTTCTATCTGTTTCAAATTAACTCTTGGGAAATGTCAACTTCGAGTTGGTTACAGAAATCTTATAAATATGGATAATGGACCATTCAATTCAAATATTGTAAATTGTGTCGATGCTTTAGATTACGCTGTCTAGAAAAGAGAAAAGAGAATAAAAGAGAAAATAAGGACATACTAGATGATTATAGAAATAAGAACTAATATGCATCAATCAGTTTTTGCTACTACAATCCGACTTTTTCGGTTACCCTGGTATCGAGGGAAAAGTGGGAAGAAGTACTGCATTCACTAAAGAAAAAAAAAGCGAAGAAGAAGACAGAGCGTCGGTAAGATTTCGTTGAATAATTTGGGAGGTTATAGATGACGCTTTCGCAGATATCCGCAAGCAGGAGCGCCTCAAACGCGCTAAGCTTCCCCAGTAACCGCCTTCTTAAAACGGTATAGCTATACGAATCTCGTATGCGGTGTACATGGTAGCATACTATCTTCTTGAACGTTATCGATCATGAAATTTATGTGGAAAATTCTGATATACGGCCGCGTATGAACGCGTAAAACAAAAGAAGGACGAGAAAACAGCGACCGTAAAGCGGAACGCTGAGAAAAATCTGAATAAAACCAAATACGACTTTTAACCTGCGTCTGTGCGTTCGCATGATACTTAATCTTATGCTACGTCAACGCCGTTGTGAATATTTCGACCCGGTAAACAAGATAATAAAAAGAGAATTGTTTGTTGGTTTCTTTGCCTTTTTTCTCAAAGGGAGAGATGCGCAAGCAAGCTGATAAAGGTCAAGGTTACGAAGTCTTACAGTTATAGTTGTATAGTTCTAGTGTGCCGAATAACTTATCGAGTATCAGAGTACCCTTGTACTATTGTAATATTATCGCTGAATCCGTTTTGTTCTGCAAGAACATCATTGGAAGCGTAAAGGCTCAACATCTATTCATGCTGCTTGATAGAAAATGATTTGGATCAATGTTTGGTCACTATAGAGGATTGCAAAGGCGTTATCATAGCAGCGCACCGTATGCTACGTAGATCCATTGCAAGCGCTATTTTAGATAACAATTTTAGCTTTGGTCTTTGAGAAAGATTCCACTAACTATTAATCACGACTCCCGGGCATCCTTACTTTGTTAAATTTTTATACGAAGAAATAGAAGAATGCTATCGCAAAATTCATCAATAATTGTCGATCATGTTCTTAATAATGGATTTATCAACATATCTACCCGGATTCCAGCTGAGTCAGATAGTAGTTAAAGACAGACGGTCTCTGAGAGCTTGAAAAATGAAGAAAGCTTCAGTACTCTATTCCTGTTAACTTGTTCGTTCGAGATTGAAAGCTAGTGCTGCCATCTACAAGTCAAATTAGCTTTAAACTAATGGCGCAACTAAACGAGTTGATCGACAATAGTGCGGCAGCGGGAAAGCGGGGAAGAATGTAAGAATAGATAAAAAGAGAGGGAGATACACTAAGGGAATATGGAATGGTAAATTTATACACGCAAAACTAAGAAAATCGAAATAAAACGCTCGTTTGTTTTCTCATCTCTCCGAACTTCATTCTCGAATCTACAGCGCGAGAGGCTGCATACAAATGAAGTAGCAGCAGCTAAGCCGAGCTCCAGAATTCTGGAAGCAATTAAACGGTTCTTAGTTTGAAGTCATTACACATTCACGCCGTTCGAAGCCAATAACTGTCGGAGCTTACGTTATCTCTGTCTTTTGCCCATTTTAGGTATGCTCCTTTTTCCATCTCATCCATCTGAGTTGTCGTCGTCGACATACCGAACACGTAATAAAAGATATTTTATCCGAACTTCTTCAACGTTAACTGCACAGCAACTGCGATTAATGAGGTTATTTTACCCGAGAACTTTGTAAAACGAATATTTACCCTTCTCGTCGGTTGACATCCGCTCGATAAATACAAAATTATATATCGACGGCGAGAAAGAATTACCGGAGTTTCGAAAACCGTCTGTGCATTATCAAATGCGATTTCCGTAATCGAATTAGGTTAGATTTTTGAATTGACTGTCTTATACTTAAATAGTAATATTTAAGATCCTTTTCTGTTATTTCTTATAAACTAGTACTAAAATCACCTTCAGATGATCGCAACTCGGCAACCTTTTATTAGAAGCATACATTTACACGAAAACACATAGAAATACGTCCACAAAAAATGTATGGAAGTAAGCAAGGAAGCCGCATCATGATACTAAGGTACACGGATAGCAGACGATTATCGCCATTTAAATAAGTCGGTTCGAAGCCTGTTGCTGGAAATAAGTAGATCATAGTAGTGCGAAATGATACAAAGTAGTAACAAAATCGTATTGCCAAATATAAAAAGTAGCGTGATGTATGAACGCGGTATCCATTTTTGGGAAACGTCGATCAATCTAAAACAGGCGAATTCCATTAGTTCCTCGCTTGTAACTCTCGTATATAGCTCCAATGGACGAACGGGCGATTCAAAACGAAAGTTTGCATTATTTTGGTTTGCGAACGAAATAAACGGTAACTAATTTTCGATATTATTCGACTATGCTGAAATTAAATTGCAAATTGCTTGGAACAATGATCAATGCTTCCATACTGATGCTCATTAAATCCTTGAATAACTAATTATTTATTTAGTTTATTTTCATACCACTACCTATTTAATTTAAACATAATAAACTGATAAATTTATTACGACAATGAACTACATTTATCAACTTGAAATCTTTTTGTCGATATAATAAAAATTGTTTATTGACTTACATTGAGAGAAGTGAAACAAACCTTAGAGATTTTTTTATTAGACATTAATAAACGTATTCTCCATATCAATAAGTGCAATAGTTACATCTGAGGTGGAAGGCATATTGTACACTTTGCGCTTCCTAACTGGGTTTGCAGAAGGCGTTAATGGCGTAGCAGGCATCATCGGCATTTTAAGCGCTTGCTTTTCGTTGACACTGGGGGCACAAAGCAAATTCGCCCACAGGACAGCGTGTCGTGACTCTCGGGTTAAGCACCTGTAAAATGTCGCAATTCATGCAAATGCATTGTGTAAACAGATGCAGAACATTTTCGGAAATCGCCCACAAGTGTAACTAAACATTCTGTAAGTCCTCTAATTTCTGATTTCGAATAGTTCCTCTAATAACTTACGGTAGTGCAATACGAATACGGTTTCAACGAATCTTTAAACGCCATTTAAAACTGTTCCACTTTCCGTTACTTTATTCCGTTTGAAAGATAGGGAAAATCTTAATTGTTGCAGTCATCTAAGTTACGTCTCAGTGGACCAACATTTCTGATAGAAATATGCTCCGCCAACGTAGAAAAATAATTGAATTTGCTCGGCACTTTTCAGCGGTTCACAAAGAGAAAAAAAAAAAACGCGTCGTCTCGTTCGCCTTAAGAAAACGGCGAGCGCTAAAGTAAAGCAAAGAAAGCACTGCGAAATCTTTCTTCTACGGTAATTACACTTTCAAATGGAAACCCTACTTTACAAAGCGAAAATTTTCTTCTAGCGTTCTGTGTTCAGGATGCAGACATCCACGCCAGATACATAGCCCGGCTAGTAATAGCAGCACGATTCAGCAAATATAATTTCTACCCGCGGTAGTAGCACGGAATAGTCGTCTCTTAATAATTTTCCCAGCGCTGCTAGGAAAAAATTAAGTTCGCACTTCTTCTGTAAAGAGACAGGGAGTGTATATGGTACGATATAGTTGCCGAGGCATTTCGCGACAACGCATTCGAATAAACCAGAGAGAAAATGAACGTTGGTCGCCTGGAAAGGAACGAAGAAGCAAAAGGAGGAAGGAAAAGCATAAAAGGACATCTACGGTGGTATGGCGCAACGGCGGCGAACCCTGAAAAGTACATCATGCATATTTAATGAGTAACTGTCACACGGGTTGTTGTGCATTTATTTCCAACTTCCAAGAACCACATAAACTCAAAGCGTTTCCTGCGATGTAAATAGGACTTGGTAAAATGCACAGATTTCTATTAAATTTTTAACAGTATAGTATTCCATTGAATAGTACGATATCATAATAAAGAACGGCGCAGTTGCTTTTTAAATATTTTTATACGTTGGTTGCAACCAGTTAGTGGTATGGAATCAGCAACTTTAATTTCGAGACCTTATTGCGGAAGCAGATTCATATGGATCGATTTTATTCTTAAACTTCAAGAACGATCCTTTCATCTAGCACCTCATGCCTATTCAGGCGTACATCTCCCAAGCTTCTAAACATCATCCGCCCCTATTCACATCTTTGTACCGTCATCCCCAACGGCTGCTGCCTATTCTTTACTTATAGTCGCTAAATATGATTCGAGAATCAATCCAGAATCTTTGCCCAGTCAGCCAGAAAAGATCGACGTTCCGTTTCTGCACGCCATCGTAACCGTGAGTGTATTTCTGGAAATAACCGGGGGTATTCATACGTTTGCTTTTGTGTCACACTTCAGTTGTTTTCGAAAGGACACAGACACACAGACACGGCCACCCGGGATATTGATTCTCGAAAAAGGGTCGGTCAAAGTACGGAAGGTAGAGGAATGTCATGCGGAGATTCTACAGACGTCGTAGGGCTTCTTTTTTGAAGTAGCGGCCAATTTCGAGGACGTAAACGTTTTATTTTTTGTGTTCATATACGACTTGGTCAACGCAAAAATGTCTTGAGGTGAATTGGAATTGCTTCCAATACAAACATCTACAAAGAAAATATCTTTATCTGTCTCTAATAGTACCTGGTTAATTTCGCTTTTGAAAAGGGCATCTTTTCAAAGTTTGAAATTGTCGGTCACCATATCAATCTGCGGAAGCGGTGAATCATATTACTTCGAGCGTGTATATTCACTATATATTGATTTAGGCGGCCTCGACCAAATTTGATCGTATCTCTATAGGTATAGACCTTATCCATTGCATGAAAAATGTATTGAAAATTATCCATTATAAAATATCATCGTTAATATCTGAATAGAGACTTTGCCTACCGTTTAGCTTGTAATTGGAAATAGTATATTCAAGGGCGTAGTAAATACGCAGTGACTGTCTATGTCAAAAACGGAGAAGAGACGTTGATGCACTAGCATTAATTAAAGTAGAGATTAGTCCGTGTACGGGATGTACGAGATTGCGACATGTTATCGCATTATTACTGCCGTTAGTACTACGAAACGTAACAAAAACATTCCAATTCGCACGCAAAGAAATCCGCGTTGGAAATTAAGTTTTTTACGTCGTATTCATCCTGCGAGTGTTCTGTTTCGAATTAACGAATAAATTACACTCGACTAGATAATGCGCGCCTATTCTACTTTGTATGTTTATGCGTGTTATTCTCATAATTACAACTATATACCGGATTTCTATGTGATTTCCTTTTGTTTACTACACCAAGAGAAATCGTGATGTTATAAGGATATTACGTTATTTTCTGGACGTGCATGTTTCTCGTAAAAGCAGACAAAGCATAAAAGGCCGTCGAAATTTTTAAATTTTCTGCTATATTTTTTACTCTAACTAAAGTCTTGGTCAAGGCTTTAGGGGCTGGAATTACAAGTTTCCTTAACCCGATATATACATCATTATATAATATTTTTTCGTTGGTAATAAATCTACGTAATTGTGAAACACCTCAAAACGTGTAACTCACCCCGTATAGCACAGCATTATTGCTCGATTGCATAAAACACAGTTAAGATAGTATCAAGCAAGGGTAATTACAAACATCATCCGGCGCACAGTAATTGCAATTATTTGATAAATAATGACCAATATTTCTTTTCATTATGTTACGGGGAAGGAGTCGTAATAAGCGAAATATTCGGCAGCTGCTATACCGACGTTGTCGGTCCCAGTCTAGTTCGCATACCCGAGAATCCAAAAACGACACGGGGATAGAGGTCAGAGGGGCGCAGTAGGACGCCGGCAGTAAGCGTCGAAACGCCCGGGTTAGAGGAAACAAGTGCTGGAAATTACAATATAATACGGAAGCGGCAGACAGGCGGTGACTATCAGATTACGCTCACAAAATTTGTATTTCGGAATAGTGTACAGATGTTACCGTTATAGATATGTACTGTAGGTACAATGTGCTGTACATAACAACGTATAACAGACGTATTATATACACATTGGGGGAATTTTGTTATGAACAGCGAATTTCAATGCACGCTGTCATTGTATAACGTCTGGGTTCCGATGCATTACCTTCCATTGTTTTCGAGATCTGTAGCTTTAATTCTCCAATGGTAACGTCGACATGATGCATCAATGCGCTACCAGTTCAATTTGTGAGATGATCAATACCAATCAAGTTTGGTATTGATGGAATCGTTTACGGCGAAAGCAATGCAAGGGGAGAAAAAAATCGCTGCTCACAGACATGTTTCGGCCTACCCGGCGTCATCAGCGTGGTCCCGAGCGTTCTGTTAATTTCGATGTTTTGTAAAGTTTACTTTAGGATATATATACTTGATAATAATTATTATTGTTATTATTAGTCACGATTATCTAGAACAATTGATGCTGGCCGAGTGGTTACCTTAAAATCTATTTTGCTCCAAATTAATTTCTTCTTACTATTATTGGCTTTGGTGCTATGTCAATATTTAAACATTTATAATACTTAACAACCCGAAGGGATACCAGTGCCAGCACGAGACACGCTTCACACCCGACGTCGATCGGGCCCAAATTAATTTAAAATCAATAATAAAACTATCCTCATTTAATTTCATTTTCTTGCTTTTATTATTTGAATACAAAGACAGCCCTGGTATTCAACGTGATTTATCAAACTTTACGGTTGAAACTACGAAAACCGAGATGGTACATTTGACGGTTCAAGTCGCGCTCCTTTTTCCCCACAGTGCCGTCTAAGCATCGACAATCCGCAAACGCCGCGCTGTAATAATCAATTCCAATTATGACACAACGCCGCCGCCCGCGACCAAATAAACTCCGACCCGAATACGGTTATTTGTTTCCGGAATCATTTATACTACTATACGATAGCCGGAGCAGCATTAATTAGTTAGTTTGCGGAGTTCAAATTGATCCCACTAATGGGAATATCGAATGTTCTGCGTGTGTATTTGTACACATACACAAATATGCCTATGTGTGTGTGGGTCGGGAGTTCTCCAAATGGAAGAAGAGGGAGGACAAGTTTGTTTGTATACTACGGTATCCTCGGATTACAGTCAGTTGGATAGCATCAAAGGAAGAATTAATTATTTACTTACTTATATTCCAATTTTTACGTTAATGCGGAAATGTAATTCTTCGATTGTTCTATTGTCTATTTTGTTATCGGATCAAACTTTAATGGTATTGGATTATTTGGTCGAATAACGTTTTGAAGACATTTTAAGATAATCTAGTACATCAAGGGATCAAGAGCGGGTACCATGTAATTGGGTAGGTTTATACTTCTAAAAGGACAAATCTGTATGCAGATTTACCGTTTAACAACAATTAATTGCCAACGCAAAAAAATAAATAATAAGAAGATGAACAAATTACTAAGCTTATCAGACAATTATATAAGATTTCCATATAAGTACTTTCCTCATCAAAGTGAAATTTATTAAATTTCTAACATTACAAATGAACGTCTACGTAACTACTTTATGTATAATCAAAGTTATCGAGTGTACTGTCTAGCATGTGGGAAAAAATATCTAACGCACTCGATATGTAAGTATTTAATAAAAAAAAAGAATTCTAACTAGATCGAGTTAACTTTCGCATGCCGTTAGGTAAGTAATTACTTTTTTACGCAAGCAATGTTGATTGGTAAATAATTACTTCACTGTGGGGCAATGGGAATTTCAATTTTGCATTGTAGATTGTTATTTTATTATTTATAATTACGTAATGGTTTGACTTATGTTGCTTCCTCATTTTTGCGAGCGTACGGTTTCGATGGTTAGAGAGCATCACCTTTGCTGTGTTGATTGATACACATTATTATTACGAAAGATGCAGAAGGATAATGTTTATTTTTGATTCCGACGCGGAATTGGTGTAAGTTTAGCGAAAAGAGCATTTACGTTGAAACATGGAGCCTAAGATCACTTTGTGTAGAATAATAATATTTAAAAAGTCTCACTAATTAATGTGCTTGATTGTCTGGCGAAGCGATGAGAGGTAGGTCGCCATGTTCCGGAGAGATTCATTAAGAGAATCCCACAATGTCAGATTGTCTCAGCAAAAAAAATCAAAGATATTTTGGTATAGTTTAAGCCTATCAGAGGCATGTCCAACACTTACCGACAAGAGTATCACAATTCCTAATTATAGCTCTCTTGCTACACTAAAGAATTTGCTGTGAAAGGAATTTCCTTAAAAATAATGCACTGATAAGGTGTTGGCTAACTAATGGGAAACCCTGGAAACTAGTACTGTGCGTAATGGGATGAACAATTTCCAATGCAGGACATTTAAGAGACTTATTATTATAAACTTATCTGTTGGGAGATTTACTATGTTTTTTTGCCACCCCAATCTTCGCTGGATAACCGAGGCCAAAAAGTACGCGACAAGTGTATGGGATATACATTGTGCAACTATTTAGGCTTCGCTCATTGGAATCTTACATAATTCACAGAAATTTAGAACGCTTCACGTTATACTTCACGTAGTTCCTAACTATGTATGTACAGACCATTTATTCGTCTGCGGGTATCTATAAAATTATCAAGCACCCCAAATCGCTTTGCCGCCGCGGAACACCTTCACAAACAACTTCTCTAAACCAGCAATGATTTGTAGCATTTTATTCTTCAGCAAAAATACTGGCAAACAGCGCACTACGTAATATTTTACGGGCTTTACTGCGAGGTAGCGGGGCCTTTTATTTTTACACAAGCTGCTCTATGGCAACGACGTAAATAGAAGTACCTATGTACCGCAACGTTTTATGAATTTCCCTTGAAACATCGCCGAAACCAATTGATACATAAGTATAAATGTTGCTAGGCACTTCTTTTAAAAGGCTTTTTTTTAGAACAAGTATTAGCTTACGCGAACAGAGTGCGGGTTTAGAAGGAAAAAAAAATCCGCAGGTAGAAAGTGTGATTCTATTTTTTGTGCGATTTAATATCCGAGAAAGGAGAGATTATGCCATCGTAAATTATTATCTAAATCGTAAAATCTCATCCTTTTACTCATGTAAAAGTGAAATCTATGCACGTATGCGTATTCTATAATTACTGATATTTACATAAGCAGAATTGTCGGTTGTAATTACACCATGCATTACCCTTAAAGATGCTGTGTTTGTATGGATCATTCAAAAATTTTGTCTCCTTTTAATGCTCAATACAAAGGTTTGATTGGTAGAAGAATTACATATTAAGGTCTCTTGAGATTGTGATAAGCTGATATACCCTGTATACCCCGTTGGACCGTCACCGCACGGATAAAATCCGAGCAGGGAGTTAATTCGAATACTGGACTATATAATTCGCATCTACAACAATTAATTAACGGATCAAATAGTGAGCTGTTGTTCAGATAAATCATTTGTCACATGTAGATACTATGTAAAGCTACGAGAGGTTTCTGCAATTATTTACGGTGCGAACTGTACGTTTTTCGTACAATCACCCGGCTTACGGAAGTTACGCGTAACACATCGGACAATATTCTTTTTCTCTATTTGCCTATATTCCACAAAAGGTGTTCACATTTGTTGTCTAATTACAAAGCGCTGTTAGTTACGATCACGAACAGTTGTTCTCGATACTGATTCCTTGTTTTGTGCAAATACGCGAGAACAGGAAGGCGAATCGCATGCCCAACGGCGGCTACCATCATAGATTTAATGGATTGAAAACGGTCTCCCATTACCAGGCATTACTTTGTGAATATATGGCGTTGGGTTAAATAATGCGCTGTTATGGTAATATCCTAATGGTTATTGCTTCCTGACTTTAATACTAGTTCCGTGTTGGTAGAATTTGAAAAATTTCCAAATAGAATATAGCTGAATTAAACAGGACTTATAGGGAATTAATATTAAATTTAGTAAGCGAGGACAACGATAACTTTACTTATTCCACATGAAAATTCGCTTGTAGAATTGATTCTGGAGTAATACCTCGGAACATATCTACTACCTCTTTTTGTACTTGTATATACAAAGCTTCCGAAATCATCACGCATAAAGTTTGTGGATAACTGTTCACTTAAAACTAATACAGGAAAGCTCATTACGCTACGTCGACTCACTATGCACGCTAAGCTTCAATTCTTAGAGAATGCACTTCGGGATTAATCTGACCTGTGCTGCTGCATCCGAACAGTACACGCAGCAGCCGTAAAGCGCCAATAAATATCCTCCCGCATCGCATGGTGAGAAAGTTATGGAGCACATAGTTATGGAGAAATTACCCTTTTATCAAGATGCTAAATACGATGATTAAATGTTTTAAGTAGACTTCGAGGTAAAGCTCAAGATGTTGAGGCTAAGCGTCTCCTTCTTCCGCCTTTACTCTTCGCTTTCCTACCCTTGGCAATCTGTAACTCAGCCCCCCAACGCTGAGCAACGAACAAATGTCGAGGCTTTGTCGAAACTTTCGGCATTAATAGGATATAAACGAGCGCGAAGGAAATAGTAGTGAACTTTATTAGATTTTAACGTTGTTTGGGAGGAAGGGTACACACAGGGAAGAGAAAGGCACTACATCATCCAGCCCGTTTTATGGAAAACGGGAGGAGACGACGAGGACGATGCATTTTGCGTTGCTATATTGGGACGAAGCGCGGCTTTTGTTAGGCGCTTTCCGACGTTTTCATTCCGCGCTCATACATACGTAATAATAGCGGACGGTACTTTCAAGACTAATAGTTCGAAATTGTGAGCGCTGTTGAGATTGTATGCATGGATCTTTTGTTTCTATCGGGAATTTTATCGATAACGTAAGAGGAGTTCGTACTTTGCGAAGGTATATGCTTATATTTCAAGCGGTAATTGATCGATTTGAAATGTGCAGCGTATGAATAGACGAATAATAATAATGGAACTTTGTAACTTAATTGTAAAGTTTTCTCTTAATTCCTTTTTTAAATACGGGCACGTAATATTAATTAAAATTTAAATTCTTAATCGTTTGTTTTATTTATGTTTTCTCAATCTTAGATTGCTCAAAATTTATCGTTTCCCAGCAGAAACGTCAGTAAATATTACTAGTGGAAAGGATAACATAATACGATAGCTCAGTTTGCAAATAAGGAACAGTCAGTAAGTTGTTTACGGCGAACAAAGGTCCACACGATCCTCTGTAGAATTCGAAACGTTCCCTCCAGTTATTGCTACTGCCTCAAGCCCATCAGAAAACCGTATGCATTTATCCGTAGGGATATACGTGCTCGCGAATATCTATCTAAAATAGCAACTAGCTGTCAAGTTTAAATTGAAGCCATTGTGAATACGCAATACGGGATCATCATCTCCGCTTAATACAATAGACCGATACGAAGAAAATTCGAGGTAGTGTGGTGGATGTGCACAAATGGATTTCTCTCGTCTAATACGAACAACAATCCTGTAATATTTGCCCGGAACAAAAGGCTATACAACAACAAGCGGGTAGATCGAGAGAGAAGAAGACGGAGCAATCGAAATTAACGAGTAGACAATCGGGCTGCGATTCCCACGTCTGAAATATTTTGTCAATTTCGAGCGGTTCTCGATACTCCTACCAATGATTCGGGCGGGTCTATTCGCATCCCTTCCCAGCACGGCGGCTTGCTCTGTCAGCAGCGTCAGGTCTCCCGGTTAATTAAATTATAAATTAATTCGTTTTCCATTATGACACACGTATCCAGTTAACGTTACTGAAATTAAACTATAGAAGAGCTCTCCCATGGGGATTTTACCAGCAGTATGCTGAAAGGGCATAATGGTTTTTTATGTTCTTGTGAGAAGTGATCGTTTGCTTTTGAAATGCAGATTTGCCGCTCGTCACATGGTTATAATCGAAAATCTTTGTGGAAGATTAGCCTTTAAAAACGGTAGCAGAAAGATGAGAGGAGTTCTTAGAAGTATAAAAACTTAAGCCAGAGAAAAGATAACCGCAAGCATTCCGTGCATCGAGCAGCATGGCGCACTGTACTTTTCAATGGTGACTAAAAGCATTTTTTGTCAGAGCACTGCGTAATTATTGAGAAGTATGCTGTCAATTTTTTGCCTTTCTAATTTGTGCAGTCGGTTGACGGTGAGGCATTCGACTGGCAACTAAGAACTTTATACCATCTATTGATAATTTTAATGCAGATGACCTTTAATTCTATTCCAAGATTAAGTGCAATAGAGACCAAGAAATCTTCATTTTCGAAGATCATTAAGTTTTCTAAATACAAACTAGTCGAGACAGATGAGAAGATATACAACAATAGAAATTACACGAAAATCAAAATCTTGCTTATTCTCACATGCCAGTTATAATTTAACTAATACGTAGTATCAGTCGTCGGTTGCAGCCTGAAGCAGATGCCTCATGCATCACGCCATATTAACTCGGGCACATCCAACAGGGATTGTCTTACCAAGATCGATGACAGCGCCGCCTAACCGACAGCAACACGTTGAAATACGATCCTGACATCGGCAGCACTACACAACTACAGCCGTACGATGACGTCTCTGGCTAAATGTAACAGGACCAGATGACATACGCATATATCTGATTGTGGCGACGTCGTGCAAATAAGCGGCTAATGGTACCTCGCTTGTTTAGAGCTGACGACGCCCGTTCTCTGTATATACACCGTGCAGTAATAGATATCGTGGCCTGGTGGTGAAGACGCAGATAGCGAAAGCCTCCTCGGCGTTAGTTAGTTAAAGCTACCTGCTAGTTTGTCGGGGTAAACCGCAAAACCTTGCTATTATCTGATTTAGAGAAGTACAGTTACGTAGATAATAAAATACACAACCCGATGAAGGTGGAAATTAACTTTGTTGTAGGGTATCTCGCATTGATTCATTAAGGAGAGGTATCAACGGAAATTTTGTAATACGAATAACCACTTATGTTTTTATAAAGCAAAGATTAGTAGAACCGTTCCTTTAGCAAGGAGCGAGAGAGGTTATTAAATGAATAGAAATGAGAGTTACTTGGCATTGTTCGGAATCACTGTGGCACTCATAATAGCAATAAGCTTCTTTAGAAACTCAAAGACACCATCATTCGTTACAAAAACAAAAAACATAGCAATATGTTTTTATCTATTCTGCAAGTATCTATGTTTTCTTGAACATCCTTTGGATTGCATTTCCATTACGGTAATTGCAGTTTGAGACTGTCAGCTTAGAACGTGTAAGCCTAAGCCTATAACGCACCACATACACCTACAATTACGCCAGCTGTTTACATTTATGTCGAATTAACATTGTTTGATATCTAGTAAGGTACGACGTCCATTCTACTGCAACCAGATTATCGCAACATTTGCTTGCTTACTTGGTCGCTTGCTTGCTTGCATCACGAGATTATTTACTCACCGTAGGATATGAGCGGTTAATCGGATTCCTGCGTATTATCTGCCGCTTTCTTTTGTACGTCGTTAATACGCGTTCGATACGTATCATCGACATTGTTGTTGCAAATTTGTTGGATAGTTCGAAACCTTCGGGAATCGATAGGATCAAATATACTACCAGCTTTGTTCGGCTAATTGATTAAAAGAGGAAAAAGGCGCGACGATAAATTCGCGAACGACAATGGAATACTCAATCTAAATATTTACATATCTCTTCTTGCCAAGCATTGGACGTCACTTCGTATGTATCTTTCGAAATATCGATGTATTGAGAGACTACGGTATTAATGTAAATACAGCGTGTACTAACTGTATATATAGTACTATGTTGTACTACGTATACAGTTAGTACATGCTGGGATATCCAAGAAAAAATACTGCAAGAAGCCTCGATCCTACAGGACCTTCTCTTAATATTATTATTTTCGCCCACAAGCTACATCGATATGATGTATATTTTTGAATACGCAATAACAATTGTTTTTCTCGCTAGAATCCGTACGGTTCCCTTCCCACTAAGATTATCCTCAAACCATGCGTCTACATTTCAAACTATTCTTAGTTATCGCGGTGATAATCGATATTTTCCGAAGTGTAGACGTGGCACGAAGAAAGAGAAACATCAGCAAAAACGTGATCCTCACAACAACAAAGGCATAAAAAGTAATTACGGCAAACAGATAAAAACGAAAACCTAATATTCGATCAGAGCGCCCCCCCCTCCAACAATAGCATTAGTCGACTGCGGCGCAGCCAAGCGGATACAATATGCAGCCAGCCAGACGTGCATGCATTACCATCCCCTTTCGACTGCCACGCCTAAGGCTAGACTTTATCGTTGTTAGTCGAAAAGTGAGTTACGTTTATTGGAAGCTATAAATCGTATTTTTCCGCGAGCGCATCGCTTCCTTATTTTGCTTAACTAGTTGGCCGCGTAAACATCGAAAATACGAATTTTCAAGCGTGTCTTTTATTGGAGTCTAAATAAAGAGGAAGAGGGCTATTTGTATCGCATCCTGGAGTATAATAATTAATTTTCGAAACATCGACAAGCAGGCCTCCATTGCGAACAAAAGAATTCTTCATCAAACTCCGCCGAAAGACTACGTTTGTCGTCGGGAAAATAAACAAAAAAAAAGGACGAGTATTGGCGGATGGGGGAGACAAATTCTTTTTGTTTGTCATCTTTCCTGCTACAGCGCTTTTAGCTGATGAAAAATGAATCTGTGAATATACACTGTATATTTGAAATCGTTACTTTGATACAATGTTACAGGTAAGATGGATAAATAGGTTGAACAATATAGACCTTGATAATGAAAATTTAGAAAAATATTAGGTAGTTGGAAGTTAACTGTAGTCAAACATTTACTATTCAAAGAACAGGCAAAATATAAAATAAAAAGAAAAAATTGGGATTCTGAGTAGAATTAGCGAACATTTATCGCTGCATATTAAATTACATAGTTAGTTTTAAACCTATACTTACGTTACATAGAATTTTGTCTTACAGCACTTCTCAATCTAAATAAGAATGATATACAACAAAATTCAAACGATAGAAAATAGGATAATGAGATATTGCTCGTTACAATGGAGGCCGAACATCCAAAACTCCATTAAAAAAAACTATCAATAACTCGATCATTAAAATCCGTAGCTAATAAATTGATAGTAAAAGAAGAAGTCAATATCTGGATAATTTGATAATTAGCAGAAGAAAAGAGGGGAAAAGAAAGCTAACAAATACATAACGACCTCACCGCGTATAACGCATTATGATACAATTTCGTGTAATAAAATTTCTTTCATGATATCGATAATTCGGTCCGCATAAATCCAAAAATATACATATATTTTCCGATCCTTTCAATATCCCCAACAATAAGTTAGATTTAATGTTCGAATATTAGACATAACCATTTGTTAGCCTTCTTTAGAGCAGGTCTTCTGCTTCGGCGACTCTCGCAAAGTACCCAAACTCCCATATTAACGTCGACAGACCCTATCGATCGGTTACTTCAGCTTCTCTTTCTCTCATTCCTTCTTTTCTTTAACGTCATTTTGAACGTATCATTTTTTTCTCTGGCAGCCTCGCCGTGGAAATTGAAAAAGATGCAGTAATAAGCTTTGGCGGGACAAAGTTCTGATCGTAAACTTTTAATGATCATTATTGAATTTGAACGGTGGGCAATGTCAGATCGTTATTATTCGTAAAAATTTGTTTCTGAATCAACAACAACTTTTTTCAAGAGGGGAGGAGGTTTCGAATAGGGTGATTGGTTTGATTAACAAGTTTTCTTTTTATACGCGGCAAAATAAGACGGAGTGGTTGAAATAATTTTCATCTCTTTGTTAAATTGTTCGCTATTCATTCGAATGCTATGATAACTGTTGTTCTCCTTTCAAACTAAAAACAACAATTAGGGATCAACGAAGGTGGTTTTACATAAAATTTTATGAGCTCCTTTTATATCGCTATCAACAGTATTACACGAGTAACAAACTGAAATAGCTGACATCGCCTGTAATTAACAGGACCATCCATGATGAATCACAGTTCGATAACTGTCCTAAAAATCTAAACTTTGCGCTAAGTTTATCGGATCGAAACGAACGTGGCTTAAAGCACTTATCAGAAGAAGTTGCAAGAGTAAAGCTAGGCTACTTCAGTAGTACTCTCGAGAAAGATTTATTAATCACGAAAGTTTGTTGCTTCCGTGCAATGTTCGATTATACTCAACAAGGCAAAGGTACCGAAAAAAAGGAGGTTCTGGTGGATTGGCCGAACGAAAATTGGAACAAAAAAAAGCAAAAGAAAAAGAAGAAAGTCAGCACGACTATTAATGATATTTCGGAATAAAATTATAGAACGCATCAACGCTGTAAGCTAGCGTTAGCAAAGGACTTGACGTCACTAAGAACTTGTTGAACAAAAGTTCGGCAACTACAGATATAGCGGGACGACGTTGTTTCTTCATAAAAAACCATTTTCGCGAATCTTTTAGAGAGAGCAAGATAGAGCGTGGGAATAGCGTGCGAATTGGAATAAAGAAGTGAAGGAAAGACACGAAAATTTAATTTTCTTTAAAACGAACTTGTGTTCTATTATTTATGCTATTTTCTTGTCCTCCTCTTCATAACATTTCATTTGTTTCTATTTTTTCATGGAAATAAAAAGTAATATTTTTCATCTTTGTGCGTTGTGTTTTAATTTAGATGACGTTGTTGGATTTCCATCATGAATTTTAAAATTTGGGATTTTATTTCAGAAGCAGGCTAACGCGAAGGCAGTAGCAGTGGTATAACGCGAATATATATCCACGTTGCTTATACCGTGGCCATTTTTCTTATTGCCATTAATGGTGTTCTGCATAATTTCCGACGATTGCCTTACAATTCGCTCGGAGGAAGGTATTTAGCAGATATCTTAAAGTTGCCGCAGACGATACTGCTCTCTTATTTGATAAAGGCATCGGATGGCTGCCAAGTGTTCTTGTGCATCACTTATGTTCCTTTGTATTAGTTTCCGGAGAAATTTTGGATACTATAAAATCAACTCTTCATGAAACATTTCATTATCGATTCTTCTACAGTAACAAATACATAGACTGCGCTAGCATGAATTATTTACATTCTTACTTTTATGATTGGCTGTAGTATACTGCGTTACTTATCGTACACAATAAAAATTCCTTTTGTCCCACTTTCAACTTCCTACGTGCCGAATGCGAAGCTATGAAACCATAAAAAAGCGAACCCTTCAAGCACACCCATCACGCTTTTTTACCTTTCCACCTTTCACAGCGGAACAAAAAAGCTCGGCAAGCATCAAGCAACTCTATCTGTTCATTCTGGCGCTTTTTTTCGGGGCGAGCTTTGTCCTCGCGTTATAATCGCCTATAAACACGCGACACACGAAATACAGCAGTTGTACACACAGCGCCGGGTTGACTTAATGAAGAGATTATTTCGACGCCCGGTATTTATCAGTCGCTCCCCGCGTGTTTCGGGACTCGCTCGTGATACCACCGGTGAGAGAACGTTTATTTATCGCGCTGGAATTATTACCGTCATCATCATCGTCGGCCCGGCCCCACTCGGTCCGGCCAACGTTGAAACGATAAACGGATAACAAACGAAGCGCTAAATTTATCTAGCAAGCAACCGGGGGTAGCTAGGGAAACGATCAAAGAGGGCGCCACCAGCACATGCTGTGACGGCGTGTTCGGACAAAATGTTCGAATCTCTGTCCCCCGGAAATCGATTGGGTCACCGGGGTGGCGGGAATTAATTTATGTTTTAATTTGTGATTCAAATTGGATATGGACATTATATACAGGGCCGTATTTGAAATGCGAAAGGAGAAAGAAGCTGGTGCGTGAGTCGCTTACAAGATGACAAAATTTTGTCGGATAACCAAATGGATACTGAGAGACTGGTGGTTTGCCGCTTTGGGTAAACTAAGTTTGAAATACATTTAAATGAAATAAAATTAAAAAATTAAAAATTAAATTAAAGGGAGAGTAGTAGTTGCGAGGAAGCCAAATATAATTTTATTGGTTTAAAAGGTCACGACAACTGTACTTATCAACTACCTCAAAAGACTAGGTGAAGGAAGACCTTAAAAAGAACCATATTAAATACATTTTAAAAATCTTACAATACATCCTTTCACCTCTTATTTTTATCAGAGCCAAAGATTCGCATCTGCTAGAAAACAAATCAATATCGACACGATTACCCAACAACACAACCTCAAAAGCGAGTTTGAAGTACCCCTACGATATGACGTTGTTTATTTTCATTGTTATTCTAACCCTCCATTGCTCTCGAGTTATCTTCGCGAAAGATGGCGTTGTCGTCGTTCAACGAAGTACCCGATGAAGAAAACAGGATACCCTAGCTTAACTCCTAGCCAGCCGCTATAGGCGTGCGAAACAATAGCTGTGTTTATCGTTTGTCGGCGCGGACTTTTTGTACACACGTAATGGAAGCGGAGAAGTGTCCTCTTCCTGGCGTTTGCGAAAGACTACTCGTTGTGCGTTGTTAACGCTCCATCGCCTATCTAACTGCTTGACAAACGTAACGCGTAAGAATCTTCTTTCTTGTGTGTGTACTATTTTATAGTACCCGTTCTCTTCGAGGGGCAAAGGGAAAGGGATATAAACCGGGATAATTGCGTTACGTGACGTTACGTTGCGCAGTTTTTGCCCCTTTACTTGAGCTTCCGAAACTACCGCAGTGGCTTTAATGTAGTGATATAGGTGTGACGTAAATGGCAAGGGAGATTCTGGATGCGGTAGCTATTTTAGATTGTTATTAAATTAAACATTTTAGCGTAAAGCTCGAACGCCACGCTGCTGCTGTTGTTTGACGCTTAATAACATCATAACGTAACACGTAGTGGAATTTAATCTTAATGGTCTGTGTATACATTTTATAATCCTTATTGGAAAAGAAGAGGTTTCAAGACGTATAAGATTCTGATATTATTTTACAATATAAACATTTCTAGTTTTTTTTTTGCTCACATTTTTACTAGTTTTACGTCTATTCTTACTAGGGATAGTGGAAACATCATACTCGCTGAGTAGAGCCGGTTCGAGTTATATGACTAAGACCGTCGTAGTTCCAGGTAATGCAGCTGCTTAAAAAAAGGGTCACGTAGTAAAGACGCTCTCAAAACTTACTGGCCCGACCCACTTGTATTTTTACACCTCTGAGAAGTGTGCTGGACAAAATATGTTTCTTACAGATAGTCCTCACAAGTATAGACTTTCGTTGTGCAAATTTCGGGAAGATCATGGACAAACATAATAGGGGCCTAATATTGATCCCTGTGGGACACCTCCCTAGCCACCTGCCAATTGAAGTATGTTTTACTACGACTGACGTAGTTATACTCTTACTATAACAAGCTATACTCCACTCCCTGCAAACAACTTGTCAAATTTTTTTATATGTGAAAGCTAATACTAGGAGTTTTACTCTAGACGTGAATCCTTCAACAATGAGGCTTATTCAAGTTATCCAAAAAGCAGGTGTTATTGGTATGAAAGAACGAATACACTCATACAACACATCCTTTTGTCTACGCCGCGCCGTTTGTAAATAAAGCTAAAACTTTTCCGAGAATCAGACGTCGACACCTCGATAATAAAACGTCAGCACGTTAGAGACGCATGTAGTAGTGCAGTAGCGGCAGTATGTTTCGAATGGAAGAAATGAAAAATTTAATATCGTCCCGAAGTGAGTGAGTTGTTTGACGTCGTCCTTAGCAGCGGGTCCTTTTCAAACACGACAAGGAGACGACGACGCGTCGAGACCCTTCTCCAGCATACGCGCGTCTCAGACAAAAGTATTATTAATTCCTTTTCTTTTCTTTCGTTTCGCGCGCGTCCTTTTCGCTTTTATTGTGTGCTTTGCCCTTTTCTGTTACCCCAAAGCGAGTTTTAATATCGTCGCCTACAAAACTTGAGCTAAGGTGCTAATATACACTGGGAGCGATAAATCGCAAAAATATTTCGATATAATGAAATAAGGAGATAGTTCATAGTTTCCTCAGTTAGCAGTTTTCCCTCCCCTTTAGGCTAAAGATAATTCTAAAGATTTGTTGTTGGAGGATCAATAGAATTTTATAATCTGTTATTTAACCCCATACTACAATAATACTGTGCAATACTGCAGTTAACATGGTTTCTGAAACTATTAGGTAACCAAGACAGCAGTGAACAAAACAAAAAAAAATCATATAGATAGTATCAACAAGTTTTTTCTCTAATTTAACAAGTGTTTTGTATATTCAACAAAATTGATCTTGATTATCAAATAAATCCGTGCTTTGAATAGATTTAATTAATTTGAAGAACGTGCGGAATCAAATGCTAAAGACTATTGTACATTTGAGTAAAAAGCTAACTTCTTTTTAAGTTGAAAAACTAACACAACTCAGAAAATCATCTGTACTACTTACAGGATTGAGTAAACTCCAAATATACGAGCCACAAACAATCAGCGACTGTGGAACACCATCACCGCACTATCTCGATCTCGAACAGTTCCACTAACTAAATAACTTAAAAAAAAAACAAACAATAACCCGATTTCACAAGCGACAGGCGCAGACAGCTAAGAAACTTACACGCAAATTAGTGGATTACGAAGGCTCCTGTTTGCCTACTCCATGTCATTTAATGAACGAAGACAATAACCGCATGACATGGGAGATCTTACGTAGATCCTTTCTATGTTACGTACAGGTTAACGAAACGTAATTTCTTAACGCGGAGAAGTAAAAACTATTCTCTCTTCTAACACTTGGAAAGACATCTGTACAGATGGCATAACCCGACGTCTATAGGTACCATTATTCTATAACTAAATAACACAACAATCAGTCCCCTTGTTTGCAAAGTGAAATATGTATATATATAATTTCTTGAACCATTCCAGATTTCACAAAGACTTCTTGAAGGTGGATAATTGGGACTAATTACAAGGTTACTTAATATGTAAATTAGTGTTGAAACAATGTTATAATTTACATCCCAGGGGCATTCATTCTTCTATTCAAGACCTTATAGTAATGAACTTCTTTAACTACACCTGTTGTTTATCACTTTCATTTTTATCTTTTTCAGTCGTTCTTTTTGCGATCCAATCTACAACTGCCTTTATGAACATATTATTTCTCTACCTACTTCTTTTTATTGGTACATTAAGACAAAAACGTATTAAATAATTTAGCGAAATATACGAATTCTGCTGTTTTTCTCCGCCCATAAAAACCTCTTCTTACGACGTTTCTTTGCCCGTAAAAAGGAGGACCCTTCAAGGAAACGGAGAAAAACAGCATAAGCGTGTTTTCGGTAAACACGTAAAAGCTTTTCACTTTTGCCTGTTATTCACTACTTTCCTCAAAAGGAGAATGTACGACGATGTTCTCCGTTTAACTGGCTGACATACATATAAAGCTCTAATCGTATATACGATACACGTTGAGGAGAATATTCACGACGAGAGACTGAAGGGTATTCCACCTTGGCGAAACGATATTCAGAATGAATTCAGAGTTAAATTTAAAGTTAAAGCGTGTACGTATTGGGTAATAACAATAGGGTGGCTTCTAAGATGTTTTTTTGCATTGTATAAAGGTAGCATGTTCATTATTCATATTTTAAGGAGAAAATGGAGTGCCTTGTAGAAAATGAAATACTTGGAGAGAGAAATAAAGTGAAAGATATGTTTTTTTTTTTGTGGATGTAAATGGAAAAGGCATTCTGGCAGTGCTTCAGAATGTTCTATTTAGTTGTGTGTTAACTACGTAAACACTACGCAGTGGAATAGTAAAACACATCATTGTGATAACAATAATAGAATTTATTGGATACGTATGTACAATGCAAAACAATAATTACATTAATTACTATGAGGCAAGTTCACCTAATTTCGAAACGAGGACATGCGACGTTATTGTTTAGCTCTATTGAAATCCATAAGGACTAATACGGTAACATCCGTAAAAGCTTACAAAGAGAGGCACTAGGTTCATTAAACCTTTCAAGTTTAGGAATAGTTACTTACGATTGACCTTTCACATACATACATAATCTTTACATTACATACATATTTTATGATTTTTTTTCTTGTCCATCTTATGTAATTATCTTATGTAACACTGGGAAAAAAAGCTTTAAAGATAAGCACAGGAACATTTTACAACTAATTGTCAAAAGAGGATCATGACTATTAAACCATAAAACACTGGATTTATTGGCACCCAATTAATTGATAATGATAATGAGAGGCGAAGTACCGTGAAATTAGATAGAACTACGTTGGACAAACAAGGACGAGCAGGTAACATGAAAAAATATAAAAACGTTGTATCAAAGTATTTTCAAACAGAGAATGTGTAACGTCGATATCTAATGCACCCCTTTTTGAAATACACATCCCTCATCCTTCTACACAATAGATTCACTCGTCTGAAAAATTGTTAACAATAGGCACGCCGATAATATGATGAGGGTTGCTTTCCATATAGGATACTCCTGCCGCTGCAACGTTCGTATTCGTGAGGATTACGTCTGGTAAATATAACAGACATGTATATATGTATATGTATGTACTGACTATATATATACACATAACATACGTATATTAACCCATCAATACTTATATTTGGAAACGAAAGGTTCTGTAATAATCGCAACTCATGATACCGTTCCTATTCAGACTCTACACACGTGCATGCACGAGATACACGTATATACGTAGAGATGAATTTATAATTAAAATGGGTGGTTCGTTAGCTCGCGTATTCATGATGTTACATACATTACAGCGTGTTCTGTTAACAAATCGAAAACACGTAATGCCGACATCGCTACCAACGTCGAGGTGATCGAGAGCCAACGTTGCGACGCAGACGGTCGTCGCTGCTAACAAGGTCTCAGGCAGCAAGACAATCTTGAATAGAGAAAACATTACTTATGTTCTGCAATAGGTCAAATCATGCGGAAAACTTCCGAAAGTTCAATTTCTGATCTTCTCTTCTAAAAAATTCTAAAGAACCTCCGACACAAAATTCTTTTCAGATGCCATTCCCTAAATGAATCTCCAATTACCCGCGTGCGCAAAAACGACAACTTCGATTCCATTTCCACGTCCAAAAACGACAAAACTTCGGTTCATTTCGTAACGCCTACACAGGGGCAGATGTGAACTATTGTGTGTGTGTTTATATGTGTGTTTGTAGACATAATGTGTGCTCGCAATTCCGCATGTAGATCACATAAAACAATCGCGCGAAAGCAGCGCCGCCCCCGATAGAAGTTGGAATCACTTATGCCGGTGACATCTCGAATCACTGACGCCGTTAGACGTAATTTGCTTCTTTACGGACGACTGAAGCCCGAACTCTAATAGGATTATTTCGATCTCGTCGGGGGTCTCGGCGGCGCAGCTAAAGAAGGACTGGCGCAGGGAGATGCGACGACCAACGAACGTGATCGCTCGGCTGCGTCAATGCCTTCGGTTCATATATACAGGTTGTTAGCATGGAGCTTACACAAAAGATTTATATACACCGCAAGGAAATCCAATATTCATTATTTGGCAACACTATTATTGTTTAGAAAATTAGCACAGTCCGTACTTCAGTCCAACATTAACTAATAAATCCAAGGGAATGTTCGTAACGGATCTAATTTGTTTCTTGCACGTATTCTATTAGGAAGCAATAAATTTAGTAGATGTTAGCATAACGTCCTTTCTTTATTATGATGCTGCACATGTGAATAATTTCGGTAGGTTTAAAAGCCAACTTACAACACAAATAGCTAAAATCCAAATATTTGTAAGGACAACTGGCTTCTAAAATGGCTAAGTATAATATTAGCAACATGTATACGTAAGCTTTAGTCCGTGTGCTTGTGCATGTGTGTAAGTATATTTCCCGTTTTCTTCCCAAGCTCAAGCTCCTTCTACCGAACGACGAGTATAATATAATAAACTAATCTAAATTAGAAGCCATCGTCTATTTATAGGAGGGCAGCAATTCTCAGATTAGATTTCTGACCCGACCCCTGGGAAAAGCTCTCCTCCATCCGCAAACGTCTCCGGCTTCAGGCTTGACCCCTATCTGTCCAACATCCTCCGCTGCTACCCCAGAATCCTCCCTCCCCAACGTACATATATCTTTGATTACTTATTTGTTTTGAGATAAGCAGATTTCCCCTAATAGAGTTACAAGGGGTGAAGTGGAGTCCCCAAGATCAGCCTTAGCTGAACGCACTCAATAAAGTTAAATGTATTAGGTCTCTACTATGCGCATAAGTGTTGTGATTGTGACGTTATGTTTATGTAAATCCCTTTTGGGAAGGATTTCCGTTGTTCCGGAAATTTTTATGGTGGCGATAAGCATTACTTATCATGACAGAAGCTGTTTACTTTGTAGCTTTTATGCGTTGTTTACGTCGTTGTTTTGTGGTATTGCAGTACATCAGCGCTCCTATAGAATCTATAATTTACGCCGAAATGGAACCACTTCACCAGAAGGGACTAAAATTCATGATGCCTTGAATGCATTTTGCATTGTCTCGATAATTTTTTTCTCTGGGCGAACAATTTTTCACAGCTTCACTTTAGATAGCCCATCCTATATATTAAACACGCTGTTTCTCAACGGAGACTCAGCTGCTCGCCGAGACTCCTAGGCGCTTCTAGTCCCGAAGACGTAGATAAGACCGGAACGGAATAGCTTCAATTATAAATCGAGAAAGGGACAGAAAAAATATTTTTTCGCACAAAGAAATCCGAGAAGGACTTTATCACTAGCGGTCGGACGGACCGCGCGCGCTCTCGCCCCATAAAAAAAACTCGCTCGCATGCAGGATTTGATTCATGGCCTATAAATCTTTTGTACATGTTCATTCCCGTAGCCGAGGCGCGTCGTTGCCGGAGCTATCGACTAGGAACGAGAGATGGAAAAAAAAATAGAGAGCATGCAGTAGATAGCACGCGGAGCATTCGACGCGTTATATGGAAGAGGTATGGATAGTTCGTTGAACAGCGTTTGAATTTATTCAATAAATGAATACGTAATACCTGTAAAGATTAGAGAGCCTATGCGATAGCTCGGAAAAACGCAGGGAACAGTGAAGTGTAGGGGTTTGTTTATGTTGCAGGGAGTTCTCGATACGGAAAGTTATGCATTTGTGATATCGATGAAGTTTACAGCAAATATTTTTTGTTTCTCCATACTATAACTTTGTGGTTATTTGGAAACTTTCATTTATATTGCGTTATCCTCAGTATAAAAAAAATAATTTCAATCATACGTTTGTTTTGGAAAACTTATAAGTTTATCGCATATCTGCTTCTTATTTAAACCCAACAAGGATGGACAGTGATAAGGCATCTAGTAGAATAAAAGAAAATTCCGAAACATTAACTTAAGCTTGCAATTTTAGAATCCATACAGTCTACGAACCGCCGTGAATATTTAAAGTTGAACTTACCTCACGCTACCTCTGCAAGTATCTGAAACAAGAATGGATTATTAAGCATAAATATCTCTTTTTAAAGATATAAAACTAACATCCAATAAAACGAAACGTCCCACAAAGGAGACGTAACATAAATGGGCCACCCCAAACAGTACGACGGGAAAGAAAAAATACCAAAAAAAGAGGCAGGGAGATACCTAAAAGAGAAGCCTCTTTGACAAATTGTCT
The DNA here is from genome assembly GCA_020654165.1 of Oryctes rhinoceros. Lineage (NCBI taxonomy): Eukaryota > Metazoa > Arthropoda > Insecta > Coleoptera > Scarabaeidae > Oryctes > Oryctes rhinoceros. The sequence continues at coordinate 771,703 of JAIOKQ010000231.1, forward strand.
AAATGTAGTTTTAAGAACGTTGCTTTTCTCTTCGAACAGTCCCGGTTCCCGACATCTGTTGAAAGTACATCATCAATATTCAGACACCTTTTAGCCGAGTTCCCGAATTAAATCGATCGGTGACCTGTCCCAAGCATTAAACATTCATAATGGCAACCCTTTACCCCTCAGAAAAAGGTTTAACTTTATTAACAACAGCTGCTAGATCTGCACGAACCACGATAAAATTTCCCAATGCTTGGTAAAGGATTGGCAGGTTAGAATTAATGGAGAATTTTATATTTTATATTCTTTTGATATACCGGAGAGAGTTATCGTATTTTCAACGATCCTGCCGACACGAATCAATATTTGCAAATCGTTACTATATTTTCTATGTGTCCAAACAAAAACATTTCCTGTATAAAGGAGAATGAAATAAAACATAACCTAGAAAGCAAGAGACCATCATTAATAATAGAAAGGTGTTCAGCACTAACTCTCCACAAAGAAAACATGGTAGTCGCATTTCCGAAGAGATAGTGACATTGATCTTTAATATAGAGATCGTAAACACGTATGCCAACGTATGTATTTGGAGGCTAAGCATCTATAGTAAACGTATATTTATAAATGAAAGCGCGTAAGTATGTTGCAAGTACAATTTGCCTAGCGAGAATAATTACAGCCGATAAATCAATAAGATCGATAGGTGCCTAGAACTTTCAATAATTAAAACGTAAATCGAATTATCGTTGCAGAGACTACAAAGAATTTGCGTTTGAAAGTTAATAGTAATCCGGATATTGACGATGTTAGTAACCATTTTTATTGAAGATATCAATGCCCTTGGATTGTATATTGTATCATTTCAATACAATTATTATATTAACCAGTTTATTATATTAAACATTATATTAAACAGTTGAACTGGAGTAGATTGTAGGTATGGAGAAACCCAACATGATTTCATATGCTTCTCCATGGAGAATAAATTGGACGGTTCCTTTCCTTCTCAAATATTCTCATACACCGGGATCCTGACGATGCGTTCAGGGAAAGGCCACCGTACATATATAGATTATCCAACCCACAAACGCAATGTTATCAAGTTTCTTATCCAAAGAGCCATTTCCATATTTACGAATATAATTCGTTCCTCAAGAACAGAACCACATCACCCAAAACTCCAACCCGCAATAATTATTCTAGCAAAGATATTCTAACTGCCATTAATCCAACCCTAATTTCCGCAAGCGTATCTGCCCTACATTCAAGATGTTATCAATGGTACCGGCACAAATGCAATAGTAGCCCCGAAGACGTTCAATCATAGTGCGGACGAAACGTTGGTAGAACTAAAGTCAGTCATATTTTTTTTCTTGTGAACAATGTTCAGCAGAGGCGAGAATAGAAAGAAAGAAAAGAAGAAGATCGAGTTAAAGTGGACGGGGAAAATGAAAGAAATAGATTTGCAGAAGAAAAAACAACAGGAGACTATAGAAGACTGGGCAGAGATAAAAGAATGATCGACGTAGGATATCAGGGTCATGCGCAAGAAGAAGAAAAAGAAGAAATAAACAATGTGCTGCTATCCAATTTAACGTATTTCATATTTAATTTTGTTTAATTGGACACCACCTTTATGTCAGTTCAGTTTTAAGATCCTTTTTATAAAAGCTTGTCTTTCTCTTTCTGCGTAAGGAATGAAAGAATGAGTGCATCTTACTTTCGAAAGAAACCTTATTGACACAAAGAAAGGGTTGGATCAATTGTCTTATTAGGAATTCTTCTTTTGACATGCCTAATAATCTTATTTACTGCCGTCACTCATTTTTAAAGAAATCTCGTTTCATATTTTACGAAACAAAACTTACCTCAAGGCTGCTGTTTAGCATTAATTCATTATTCAACTCAGATAGGTTATATTAACATCGAATTGTAATAAACGGCGACTTTTCGCATCCGCCTCATATCTTCATTGAATCATATCTTCGTTGAAAGCAAAGGTGCAAATACAACAACGCCGTGTTATTTTCCTTACCCACACACTCTCTCACATTTACAATTACGAGCAGGTGTTATGGAAATGCACCAAACCCGGTTTATCGTAAACAATTATTCGACGTGTTGGATGATGATTTTCATAACGCGACGTGCTCACATCGCTTTCATCGTTGGGTTGGGCCTTAAGCGTACCACGAAATGCAACGACTGATGCTTGCAATGCTCTTGCACCTATGTATATGCGTACTTACAAATTATACAGGCATGCAGCATTTTAATCTGCGCCTCTTGCTTGTTATCCACCTTAAACGTGAAAGGGTTTCCCAACACCGATCGATCAATAGGTACGTCAAAGTGGGAATGACCGTCGATTGAATGCTAAGTACGTGAAAATTACTTATGTGTGTCGGTTTTACGATTTAATGAGGTGGTATTAGTGTAAGAGATTGCGAGAAGTCGCGTCAGGTCATGCTAAACGGGAAAATGTTACGGTTAAAAGATTGACGAACGTGATGGCATTTCACGTAGTTATAAAATAGGTTGATATTACAAGCGAAAGCTTAGTGAATTCAAGGATAGAAATATCTTGTTTATGCGGGATTGTCCTACCTTTTCGGGATATGCATATATCCCAGACAGCGTTCGAAAAATCATGGTGGTTAGAAATTGTATCTCGCGGTCGGTTCCGTCGCCTTGCACGACCTAGACTTCGATGAGGTAAGATCCGAGAAATCGCTACCAACCGTTAGCCCTCTAAAGAAAGGAACTTCTCTAACATAGGCAGCATGGGAGAAGAAGGGCCCAACCAACGACCAGCATCTTTCAAATTGCTAACTAAATAAATCAGGGCAAAAGAGAGGAACGATCGATATTCTTTTCGAAGCCAACTTGTTTTGTACTTTTTATTGCTTTTACCTTCAAATAGCGCAAGAGAGTACGATAGTGGTCGGCTACTTCACTCAACATGTCTTCAAATTAGACATCTCGATCCAAAAAGTAGTAAGCTTATAAACCATATCTCGAACATCGTGTCACTGAAAAGCTGAAACACTTTACCAACGCTAGATGCAAATTTCGATATCTAAACTAGCATCTTCAGCAGTACTATCGGGAAAAATGTCTTGTCTTGCTTTACAGAAAAATTTAGAATTCTCAATAATACAGCCTAATAATAATGCCTTTATCAACATGATGCTAAAGAATATTGAGAAAACGCTAAACAGAAACATCCAGTTTTCAATTTCTGCATATTTCGTTTACATCGTTTGGTGAACTTAATGAAATTTCTGGGTTTCTATATAAGGTCACATTAAGAGATACGGCGATTCGCATCTACATAGTTTGTACCATATTACATGTTAGTATATGAAAATATAATTAGATAGCAATAACAGGCGCTCGGTAACCGCGCGAACTTCCATTAAGAACAATCCTAACGTTTTAATATCGCAGAGAATTTTCTGCAACTTCTATATTTGTGGCGAAGGATTCTCTTGTTTCGGTTGGTTGTTTCGGGAGTTGAGGTACTTTGAAAATTATTCTACAGGTACATGAATTTTATACACACTTACACCGATATCCGAGGCTAAAATTACACATCCTAATTGAACTTATACGAGCCCTTTTCACGCTTAATATAGGATTCGTTCATACAATGAAGGATAACGAACAAATAGCCACGCGTATTCATCCGTCGAAATCGATCATTGCAGAAGCGTATCCAGCTCGCAGTGCAAGGTACAGGGACGCCGTCTACATAATTGGCAGGCATGCACGACATGTTATTTTCAGTGCGAGCAGACCCGGAGGAGCGGAGACCAAGGCTAAGCTCGTTCTGCACCATTTACATATGCACCCTGGATTTAAATTATTCATAAAACGCCTGTTTGCCGCTCCTCTTGTAGGACATCAGGGCTGGCAGCACGGCTACTTATATTGAATTTAAACGAGTTGTTCTCCTTCTGGTAGCTGGCAACTGGTTGTCGCCGGCAAAAAGATGAGTGTACTTTTCTTCCGTCTCTGTTCGATGGGTTTAGAATTATACAAGATTCGAAGATGTGAAACGACATACTATGCCATATATTCCGCCACAAAATTGTGTTAAAAGAATAGGAATTCCACGAGAAAACACGAAAACTTTTCGCAAATCTCAATAACCGCTATAAGCTAAAAAAAAAATTATGAGCTCGAAAAGATTTCATAAAAACTTTTTCCTTCGTTCACCACCCCTTCCTCACCGAAGAAGGACCATCTCGCTTATACTCACAACTCATGCCTCCTGCCACCGAATATAAGCCGCGTATTTAATACCTGAATCAGCACGAACTTGCAAAATTTCTTTTCCACTTCATTTCTCCCTTTTAACGCTCTTCGGAGTAATTTAATATTTTTGCACTTCGTAAAAGTTTCTTCTTTATATTTTGAGGCCAAAAATGGAAACTAAAGGAGACCGCCCGTACCTACCATTCATTATTCGCTTAGGAAGGTCTCGCGCGGTGAAATTAAGGTAAGAGGAGTTTCCGAGAAAATCCTGAGGTGTGAGCGGTTTAATTGAAATTAGATTCCCGGATTGAAACCGTTATCGTTTAGCTTATCGTCGGAATAAGCATATAAATGCGCAGGACTTTTACTGGGAATTCTTGAAACCACGTAAGAAGATAATATAGCCCCGGTATATAACTACGTTTATATTGCGAGTACATCAAAAGCCGCGTTAATTCGCGTGGCCAACTTTTGCCACCCGAGAGAGCTTAGAGAGTATATTCCGCGCAAACTTTACATTGTAATTTATTTCATTTTACCTCGTCGGTCGGTATATTTAAGGAAGAAGCCGAGTTAATGCGACTTAGGTGGCTTAATTCTGTGTATAAGTTTCTGTTGTATATGTTATATATATATATATATATATATGTACATTCCCGTTGGTGAAAAGTTGAATAACTAATTGAATTACAACTTTTAACATTGGAGGTATGTCTAATAAGTTACGAAATACAAATTTCAAGGTAGGCCATGCTTAAATTAACTTGTTTTTCATGTAATTCTGGGGTTTGTTTTCTAACGCAACGAAAACTATGACGTATACAGAAAACGAAACGGTTTTAAATAGCGAACAGTTAAAAAAATTGCTTTGGCAAATTTTATTACAATTGTTACATTTGTTCGATTTTTGGTGATATTTGAGATATATTTTTGTACCTCTTATTAGAACGTTGGTAGCCCTAGTTTGCGGTTATAAAAGCGCGTGATGTGAGTTAAGTCATACCTGTACCAATGCCTACATATCTGCCTAACTGAAAAAACCTAGAAACAAAAAAAATATCTCCACGGCGCATGTAATTTCTTTAATAAAATGTAATGTAAAATGTACTAAATGTGCCGTAAATATACTAACCTATAACAAAACTATACTATTTTTGACTTTAAGAACTACTCAAACATTGTTCCCATGACATAAAGTAGGAATCTTTTCTAAATTAGCAATCTACATATTTTGTACCCATTATTCTAATAATAGTTGAAGTTGTAATGTTGCAACGTCTTCTAAGTTACACGCTCTGTCCGTTTCCCGATCATTTCCTAACATAATTTTCAGTAGAAAGTAAAGCAAACCCTCGAAGCGCCACTAGCTCCGCCATTAACAACCACCGCCGACTTCGAGCGAAAACTTCGCTAACCGCTATCCAACAAACGTTCAAACTTACGACAAGTAGAGCAATTCGCAGCCGCCTTTGCGTCTTTGTAGAAAAACGATCACTTATGTTCCGGTGCTGAGGATTTAAAACGGGACGAGATTAGCTTTCTAGAAGCCAAATTATATTAGGCTTCTGTTTGAAATATGAACGGTCTGCTTTCTATGTACGTTTCCAATATATTTTGTTTATTTTAGATGTAAAGTAGGCGAGCTCTTGTGGTGCTAAAAATAGCTACCTAAGCTCTGCAGCATGAGGACGAGAAGTTGTTCGCCTGTAATGTTGCCAATACTGCGTTAACAAGTATAAGAAGAATAATAAAAATGAGAAAACCAAGGCAGGTGAAATGCCTAGTGGTTTCTCCGAGAATCGACAAAATACAGATCCATCTAGTCGCTGCAAAAAAGTAATAATTTCATTCGCCTTTGTCATCTCTATCCATTTTACGGCCATCGTATTTTTATAGTGGTGCCAAAGCGTTAATTAAAAATAATGGATGTTTCTTCTATATACCCTCGTTCTAATTCAAGCATGGAATGCGTTGATCGCACCTCGTATATTTACCAGAAACAAGAAAAAGGGAAAATAAGCAGAGAAAATTAACATTCATAACCGCGTTTTACGTTTAGCGCCGTTAAACCTGTTACGTCAATCAGCGTGCCATAATGAGAGACTACAACGTGTTGTCTGCTCACCGAATGTAAGAACCGAGGGTGCAGTACCGACAAAATCAATATCGTTCAATTATTTTTTAACGCGTCATTTAATTGTGTTCCTAAGCACGAATTTCCAAACCTGACACTTTAATTTACTTAGACTTTCCACCGCAGCCGGCCACGAAAGGAAAAAAAAGCAACGGGCCGAAATAGAAAGAAACGTAGATGTAAGATCAATGTTAGACTATAGCGAGAATTGTAGGAATGCGAAAGTATTTTTACTAAACGGTGGATAACTGGTTTGGCATTCCTCATATAGTGGAGAAGAGAAGAGAAGTGGGCACGAAATGGAACCGTGAGGAACTCCTAAATAAACCTTCTTTATTTCCGAATTTAGTCTCTCGAAAGCCTTCAGTTACGTAATCGTTTATTGATTTAAGACGTGTCGAATGAAGGACAAACGAAAATAAGTCATAAAGCTTTCATAATGCACAAACCCGCTACTACATCATTATACAACACTGTTCTTTTCCTTGCAAATACTATTAGCCACTACCATTAGTACCATGACATAATCCGCTAAAGCACGCTACTAAATTTGAATCAGAATAGATTGCATGCAGATGCTTACACGTTGATCTTGTTTGCAGTACCCGACCGGCTGATTACCTATTGTGAACCGAGACCCGCGTAATCGAATATCGTAAAATGGATCTCTGTGCGTTTGATATGCGCACACAGCATTAGCGTCCATTTAAATTTAATAGGTACTAGCCTATTAAATTTAAATGCATGCAACGCGGTCAATTAAACATTTTCCTAAAAATCTGAACCTAATGATTATAGTTCTTTAAATATTCAGAATAGGAAGAGAATTACAAAACACTTACTTCATACGCCGCGCATGACACGCGACAAAAGAACAGAAAAAAACATTACAAAATCCCCATACCATTCAAATATTTATTATAGGGATACTTGCATGAAAAAGTGCATTGTCACGCTACGATACGCCACACCTCATCGTCTTTTTTCTTCGTCTATTCTTATGGGACGTCGTTCGAGACCCTCGACAACGTTCCTCGTTACAAAGAACATGTAAACGACGCAGATTGACGGAGGGATATGCAAATTGCGGTCAAGATCACGCTATCTATAAGTAAAGAGAACCGCCTTCAACTGGGGTAACGTGCATGCTAGGTGCTCGAGATTCTTTTCGAATATGAATTGTTGAGAATAAGTAAAATAAGTACTTGAAACAATTTAGCATCGCCGCAGATTAGTTACATATCGTTGCAATACGTTTTAAGATCGTTCTGGATCAAGATCGCAAGAGGTCGATTTCAAGATGTTTTAATCCATTCAAAGCCATTAAAAGGATGAATAATTAACGTAATTTGAAGTTCTCGAATTTATCCGTTAGATATGGTTGTAGCAGACCTGTCGATTGCGTTGCTAATATATTATCCATTTACTGAACTATTTACAAACGGGAAACTCGCAACACAAGCGTACCAACCCACTTCTGAGAAAACTAGGTCGATGTCAAGAGGTTGGTTTTCCTGTTTTTTCTTTCCAATAAATGCACACATTAACGCAAGAGCCATTATTATATTATAATATATTATGATTAAAGTTGAAGGTCCCTTTTGTGGAACGAGAAAGGAACCTCATGATCACGTAGATCGGCAAAGTCGTGCTCCATTATAACCACGCACCGTACGGTATTCGAGTCCCCTGTTCTCTCTCGCGTGGAATGAATCATAAATCATAGAATTTTTTTGTGCTTCTGGAATGCGAGGTGGTGGTGGTGGTGGTGTCAGCGATGGGATAGCTTGGAAATAGAGGGCTGCTTCAGAAAGTTGTTCGTGCGAAATATGACGATAGAAAACAAATTTAAAGCTGGTGTCCTGTGGGCGTTGCTGTTGGAAGGGAACGCTAGATAGCGCTTTATATATATGTATATATATATATATATGTATACCGGGTATTCCAGATCGAATGGGATTGTTGTAGTTCACGTCGAAGTTTCAAGTGGTCTTGTCGAAATAAAATGACTTTTATATCAAACTTTTATCTTATACTTACCTATTTTACATAAATTAATACAACCCCAGGTTGTTCGGTCAGGAGCACCTCACATATATGTATAAGTAAGCTATCACAGGTTGATGTTTATGATCTTGGTAAATACTATAGGACTATTCGATGAGATTTATAAAGATATGTAGAATATAGCGATTGTTTTTGCGTTCATCGCTTTCTCTTTTATCGCAACATCTTGAAAATATACCTCCCGATATCTTTAAATGCGACAATACAGCTTACCTTGACACAAAACTACAAAGCATGAAGCTTTGCACAATACTGTCGCCTGCTGAAAGAAGAGTTCCAAGACGGAAATCTCTTTTCTTAAAATATTACGTCAATTCTGCATTTATTTGTAATTCGCTAATAAATTGATACTTTTGCTTTAACCTATTTTAATTGTTATTCATTTATCATTTATTTAGGTTTTTATCACTTTGCTACTTACAATATATTAGTTTTACGTAAATCAAGCGGCATAAAATGACATTAATCTTCTAAAATATGAAAACCATTCACTCACCTACGTTGCCACCGCTGAAATGATTTTGATTAAACGTCTTTCTGGATCTCTCTTAATAACGCACTGTGTTATATGTTTGTATTTCTAATATTCTAAAGTATTCAATTGAAAGTTGACAATAGAATTGCAAACAAAGTGAAAAAATCATTATCAAAGTACTGCTACAGTTGGTGAGCCAACGTCCTTGCAAGCCTTACGTATTCATGAACTCGTTCTGCGTTTATCGATACCGAATTTAATTAATTGTAAGTTAATGACTGTGAACTTCAAAATATAAGCACGGTATACAACGATCTCAAAAACAGGGTCAAGGAGATTTCTTTCCTGCGCACTAGCATTGTTGAGAAAATTCAATATACCTCCTAACTATTACGTAAGATTAAACGAGTTAAAATATAGGATTATATTTTTCAAACAAAAGCAATGTTATTTTTCTTCCTAATAATGGTAACGATTGCGGTTCAACGAATGTATTCGAAGTTCTAAACTATCAATAGGAAACTACAAAATTCTTCAATTCAACGTAATAAGTGGTTATTTAGTTAAATATGGCCCGTGGCTGTACTTCTCTTGCTCCAGCGTACGAAATGTTGATTAAATTTAGTGTTGATGCCTTTCCCTTCCAACTGAAAATAAAAGTAAACAGAAGAGAACGTAAATTCCAACTACTTACTACTATTTCCATTGCCTGCCGTACATATACTGCTTCGGAAAACTTCAATTTAGTCTCTCTTCCGGGGAATTGATTCCGTTCCCTCCAGACAATGAAAAATTTTAGCTTGATTAAAATAGTAAAATTTATTTCCAAGAAGAAGTAATCGCGTTAAGTCCGGGTTTTATAGAAACTTCCTTCTTTTTTGTTTTTACGTCGAATGGTTTACGTTCGGAAATAGAAATATAAGATAAAGATGGAGGAGGGACGTAGTAGGTCGGTAGTTAAAAAAAATGTAAAAATGGAGACGGCCTTAAGTACATAGGTATTAAAGACATTTAACCAAGTACTTCCTTTGTATTGAATATTAATTCCTTTATTTGCTCTTTATCGGAAGGATAGACCTTCGAAACAGTTGGGCCCTATTATTTAATTAAATTCGTGTGCCACTATTTTTGTGTTGTTTGCCATACTATCCCGCAGCATTTGCTATCATTGTTTATTTATTATTATTTACAGAAAAAAAATACTTAATTACGTACGAAATTTGCAAAGAAGTTCTATCAATCAAAAGGTCCTCGGTCGATCCTGGGCAATAGCCGTTAAGTCATATAGATAGAAGCTTAAACGAGTTTGTGATAATCTTCAATTTCATCCGAATAGTTACGACAAAGCCAAGATTTCGTGAAACCTACTAGTGGCACAAATAACGATGGATTCAACGACGTGGAATTACCCGTGACCGCAAAGTGCTTACGGTCTACATTGAAAATGACAATACAACTTAAAGCGCTTACGAAAATAACAAAGAAGCAACATTATAAAGCATGCTTACGAGGAGAAAGAATTGTACACGATACACCTTGTACCTTACATCTCTCCATCATCGAATATCGTCTTATTTCATTCATGTTTCTCGTGCGATGAGACATTATTAGACATTATTGTATACATTATTATATACATTATTATGTAATTATCTAAAATAATTTCTCTTCTTCCCTCAGCATCAAACGTGAAAACACGGCGTAAGTTAACCTCAAGCTGAACGTTGCAAAGTCTTTATTTTAACCTTTTAACCGAACGAGTATCGTCAGCTGATATACTTCCTCCAAACGCCTCTACAGCGAGCAGGTGCTTTCGTAAATACATATAACCGGCGCTCGTGCTTAGTTACGGTTTAAGCACGCATTACCAACAACATCGTCGAAGATAATGATAATCTATAAAATATGCAGGCGCATTCATATTTGCTTCTTTGCAGGTTCTTCGGTGAAAGCGTAAGGTCGTAGTTGATAGTTTAGGTGTGCTTGGGCATGGGTATATATAAACATGAAAGCTAGCTCACGATTATTATTAAACAGGACAAGTGGTGATTGTATGAAGGATAAATTCCATTACTTCGGGGCAATCGAGTATGAACAACGAATAATTTATCGGAATAACAACTTTATGCGGCGGAACTAAACAAATAATCGATCCTGTCCCAAGGACCATAACATAACCTACTTGGACATAATTCATCGTAGCTCTTCTACTCATTGTTGCAGAAGCACTGCAATAATGAGTAATAATACTACTGTAATAAAAATACAACAGCAAACAATCTTGTTCCATAGGTAGCTCACGCCTTTTAAAAAAATATGGTTTAAAATCCTCATTCTCTATTCTATTGCGCCATGTCTCTTAATGTTAGATCCCCAATTTTGTATAGATCTGATAGAATTAGTATAAACTTCCTGTTAAATTAGATCTGTGCAAAATATATTTTATTTAAACATAGCTTAAGAACGGCATTTAGATTCTAAGAACTATTACAGATATAAAGGTGACGATGGCAAAGTAGTATCCAATGCTGTAACGCTAAATACATAAATATATATTATATTACGAATCCTGCGTATGGTTCCCGACGTACAATACGCAACAGCAACAAGCAATTACCCGTTTACGCGAAAAGCCATTACATTTTCTCCAGATCTGCGCGTACTTCAATTATATTAAATATCTCGGAGTATAACATTACAACGAACTTTATTGTTATTCGTTTGATGCAATCTCGCGAAATGGGTCAACGAATACGTCGTAGAGCTGTTAATTAAGCGGCTGGGTATTGCCTAAAAACCTTGAACGTGCGTACACTATAAACATACCGACTCCACATATATTACAAATGATATGCACGCGGTGCAGTTGTTTCGCGCATGATTAACTTCCAGGACATAAAATAACACTAACTGGCGTTAGGGTTCGTTTGTTTTCTTTTCAAACACCTGAACGTTACTTACGAATGATTTAATTGATGACGGTTGGTCGTGTTTGCTAACAACAGGTGTGAAATGGAAGCTTTTAAAATAGGCAATAAATCTATACGCAAGTAAAAGTTGGTGCTGTCGGAATATATGATGCAGAACTGTAAAGATATTGATAGGATGTCTTTGTGATTAATCATGTTTAGTTAGAATTTTATGTTATCCCGTCGGGTAGTTTTTCTGCGTATTTATTGCTTTCGTTATTAACGTTTGTGAGGACGTGAGATGTGTTCGTATAAATGAAATTTCTCTCCTGATTTTATAGTTATGGACGCCTTTATTTCTTGAAAATTTGATGTTGGTTTTTAGGCAATGTTCTTCAATTTTATAAAGCATCGGGAAGTTGTTCAGTACTAGTAAGTAATCGACGTTCATTTCCTGGATTTTTCTGTTCGTATATCTAGTGAATACAGCATTTTTGAGATTCTAAACTGTTGTTTTTGTAATTTATTTAGAGGTGTCCCTTCAGATGATTACTATTACACGTGAATAGCACGCTGTATATAGGTGTCCTCGGCCGGTTTGTATTTCTTACTTGTTTTTGCGTTCTGTCTTGTCAATACGTTGATGTGTTCGTTCCATTTTAGATTGCTTTGTATCTTTACTCGCAGGTAAATTTAACTTATTTCGTCTATTATTTGAGAAATGCATCCGCATTTTTGGTCTGTTCCTCCTCCTAACGTAATATGTAACAATTTCATTGAAAAAAAAAGAAAAAATAATAGTCTGTAAATTCCAAGAGAGAGATTGAAAAGGATAATTGAAATAAGCCAAAAAGAAAAGGTTCCACTATTTCGTAGCATCTCCTAACAACGTTGCATTGTTTTACGTGAATATAGACATCCGTTGTACGCAAAAATTAAACAATCTCATACGATAATTACAAGGTAACTAATTACGCCTGAGATAAATTGAAATAATCCACATATTATACACGATATTCCAAAGCCGCTCCGTACATCTCGCCTTTCTCAAACGGGCAATGAGCTATGTAACACAAAGCACCGCGTACGACTGGTAACCTTGTTAGAAGTTACGGTCACTCCGTCTAACGACGCGATTTACTAAATTGGCTCCGTTTGACCTGGTCGGCTGGCCGGGAGAATAGCAAAGCTTTTGATCTACGTACTACAACGTACGTATGGCACCGCGTATTCGTGTACACTTAGCTGATGGTGAATATCCCGAACTGAATTCAAACTACCAGCGGTGACTAGCGTAATTAGCGGCGACCAAAGATAACTTCGGTACTTCCTACCACGGCTCCCGCTTTGCATCTAGAAATTCGCGTCAATATTTACCGGATGATACATTTAGAAATTTTACAAAATTTCACTGCTAGTTACCTAACCAATTAAACTTCTAAACACCGTTTACTTTTGTCTTTAGAACCGTTCAACCAAGTTCGATGAATTAATCGAACGTGATTGAATGAGAAATTATGATGAAAAATTTTGTTCCTTCACGAAATACATTACCTTTCACAAATAACTTAGATGTTGGAATTTGTTTATTTAATAGCAGTTGTAGCAGCACAATAAGGGTATTGTATATAATATAAGTGTTAAACTCGCGAGAACAATTGTTCAAGAAAAACCATTTAAATCAGATTTTCCCAACAAAGAATAAGCTTTTCAAGGATAGATTCCACATTCTTACGGATATAAAAAGTAGGAAAAGGTGTGGAATAAGCTAACAACAATGCACGTGATTGGAAACGTGACGCTTACCGAGACAAATTCTTAATTACTATTTCATGCACACAAATATACATAATGCATAATACTCTAACGATATAATCCTTGACAATAGAGGTAATTTAATGCGTTTCAACCGCGACAACTTTGAAGTAATCATACAAATCAAAATCTCGTATAAGGTGAATTACATCTATTTACTAGGTTAGTTGCAACTATTAAATTTAGCCAGAGCCCAGAACAAAATAAATCTCCAAACTTATGAATCTTTGATCTGCTCAGTTTCTGACGCTGGTTCGTCCCGGAACAACCTGCATAGAATATGCAAAAATAAATAAGCCAACAAGATACTTGTCACGTCTTCCAGACGGAATACTTCGAGAGATAACGATGTTAATTTACAACAAGTATCGTCTAGCCAGATATCTACATACATTCTATTCAACACCTTGACAACTCGAAATAAACTACGTATATTTCTAACGTTAAATTCCTCCGCATACAATTAATACGTCCCACGTTCGTTAAACAATAGGAGGATTCTCACGATTAGCGCAGCTGCGAGGTGTTCACAGGCAAATATGCTTCCAGTCCGTTGTGTCTTCTAATACCCGCTAGCTCAAGCAATTGTGCGAGGCGTTCGAGGAAACAGGACGGCCTTCCAGGGTCTGGCTGTCTGATAGATGAGATAAATTCTTACTACTAATACCACTAGTAATACTACTATGACGGCAACTAGCTTGAATACAGAAATTATGTTTGTTTAAGACGATAATTGCGAAATACGCGTCGTAAGCGTTAATTACCAACTTGTACGGTGTAATAACCTTCGAAGGCAGAAAGAATTATTTGCGTTGAAATTATAGCTTCTAAATAAAAAAATAAAATGCGTGACTATATAAGAGTAAAATAATTAAATACGATAAAATAACGGATACAAAAAATAACAGATAGAAATCAGTAAAACTTTCTTTCCCTCCAGCTGCGATTTTTAGCTCCGGAAGTTGTTTTACGAGATCAATTATTTCGACCGTTAATTACTCGAATGACAAACGCGAAATGATAAATTACTTCTAAATTATCCAACGCGATCGAAATCGTCCTTTTATGGCCATTTTGTATTGCGATGCCATCTGGATAGCGGACGATAATCCATTCTAAATTAAAATTCCTTTTATCTATCGCCGTACATAGGCTAAATTGCTTCCTTTCCTGCAATATATAAACTTAGCTATACAGGAAATTTAATACATTACGTTCTATCTAATAAATACGGCAATAAATTACATTCCGCGTCTTTTTTCCCCTCTTTATTTGTTCCCTACATCGTATTTTGCAAGGAATTTATTTACTTTTGTTGTTGATTTGGTCTTGTTTATTCCTCCCAAGAACGAATATTTCGTACAATCCCTTTAATAACATCCAATCTTAATATGGTTGTCGGATATACTTAATTACAGATGTCTATTCGAGTGAAATATCTTCGAGGAAAACAAGTCAGGACAGCGATGTTTTTTTCCCTTCTTTTCACCTTTTATCTTGATACGATGTTCGTCCATCTTACGCAATCGATTCTCTTTGATATGCGCGTCGTTAACGTTAAACTTGGCCATTAAAAATATTCGATATTGAAGAAGTTTAATGATGAAATGTTGTTACTTGGAGCACGAACGGAGAAAAAAAATTGTATCTAGAATATGCTGTACAAGCATAGGGACTTGACAGATAATAAAACACTTGAAGCAAGATCATTTTTACACTGGAAAATTGTATATTTTGTAATTTACTTTCAGTGTTAGCCAAAATAGAAATAATTTGTGATAATGTAACGGACGTCGGTTGTTCAGTTCTGTTCATACAGTTGCTGTAAATGCATATCTCTTGTATCTTTGTCAACTTTCTCCAACATTCCCTACATCCGAGTAGCTTAAATTTTGAGATAATTAAAGTAAATAAAATGAATACTTTTCATCGTTTTCAAACTGAAAGAAAGAAAAACATTTTTAGGATAAAAATACCCTCTTTTATGGCTTTTTTTTATGCAAATAGCTTAGCCTAATACTAACAATCTGTATATTTCATTTTTTTTATTTCAATTCAAATCTATCGACTTTTCTTATCCTCTTTTTTTTCCTTGAAGAAAGAAAAGGAAAACCAGAAAAATATTCCCCACGTGCATTCACAATATGCACTACGTGAACACGTGACGACTTCTTTCATTCGCATAAATACGATTCGAGCTCCTAATCTGCACCGGTATCCCAGTGGGACAATAAAAGTCGTATCGCATCGCCTAATTGGCTTGTTGACATTCTGCGGTGCTTTCCCATATTCTACGCCGAACCGCGGATGCAATTATTTCTGTCCGGCTCGACGCGATTCATTTCGCCGACGTCCTGACGCTTACAATTGTGGCCGCCCATTTCGGCGTGTGGAAAGGGGCGGAAGGGGCTAACAGTAGCGCGTCGTGTCGACTTGTTGGCGACTCCTTTGTCTTGCCGTGATTGTGGGCTTTCCACATTGCGCGAAATCGTAATCTAATCAGTCAATATACAGGGTGTATCTAAAATACGGAACGGAAGAGCAATGTTCCAATTCTAATGTTGGCGAAAGCACGTCCATGAAAATTCTACAAAACAGTTGTAAACATTCTTGTTTGCCAATGTTTAGCGGAAATTTCCGCGTGACATGTTCGTTTTTTCAAGAAATTCCTTTTAAACTAACTATTTGGTCGTTTTATGTGTTATTACTTCAATAATA
The DNA here is from genome assembly GCA_020654165.1 of Oryctes rhinoceros. NCBI lineage: Eukaryota > Metazoa > Arthropoda > Insecta > Coleoptera > Scarabaeidae > Oryctes > Oryctes rhinoceros. The sequence continues at coordinate 788,069 of JAIOKQ010000231.1, forward strand.
ACAAATGTCGAATTTTAGGAGAATTTGCAAACACTTCAGACGCTATTCTCGTATTATACCTCCACACATGGATGTATGAAAGCCTTTAGCTTTAGACTTAAAACTTTCGTTTTAAGATGTAAAAGTTGTTAAGTCGTAGGCAGCAGAACGTCGTGTATAAGACGAAAGTTAAGTTTTCTACGTATATCTGAAAATTAACTTCTTAAATCGTCGTCCTAAGCTTCGACAATTTCGCGAAAATCGATTCATCCACCTCGCAGTTTTCCAAAGTAAGCACTCGAATCAGAACTCTGTTTTCCCCCATTTGCTCCAAAACATATCTGCACACGCACGCGACTCATGCTTGCGTTATCGTTTTCCACTCGCTACGGCTAAGCTAGAGCCTCCATATACGCTAAAACATCTCTATTCATACGTATAGCAGCGAACTCGCGCGCGGTTACGAACTTTTAAATTAAAAAGTTTTCCCCCCAACTTCGCATAAATCAGAGACGCTTCGCGCGGCCTCGGATTAGTCGAGCGGCATGTTACCTTCGTATGAGAGCGTTGCCTAAATCGTTGACGTCGCGTTAAGTGTTCGATGGGCGAAGTACACCAATGTACTGCCACGTACGGTTTAGGGAAAAGGAGAACGAGGGTGTGAATCGATTAGTTTCCCATTTAAAACCGCCGGTAAACAGGGTGGGAAGGATTTCGACGATGGCAAATTAGTTATAAATTCGGTTGTGCGAGGTTAGAATTGATTTTCGAATAGTGACACAACACCTATGTACGTAAATGAATTTGGGTGTCGATCACTTTTAAAATTATTTTTCTTTTCTTTAAATGTACCAATGATATTGGTTTAATTATATTCTTCTTTGAGCGCTTTTCAAATCTTAGCAAATTTATTTCGTTGTATTGGATATTGCTTTTGATTGAAGTTGGACTCCTTAAAAGCGCCAACCTAACGTTAATGGTTTGCCATACAAGGAACTTAGATTCTCCCTTGTTAGTTTTAATCCATTTGTACATTTACATAATACGTATGATTAGAGTTGATGAACGTCTCGACAATTTTGTATTTTGCTTGAATAAAACAACATCCAAATTAACTAAATTTGAAAGTGAACATGGATATCTGTTATATGCTGGCCCTCCACATCTATTAACGTCAATATTGAAAGCGTATTGATCAATAGTCAGTACAAAGTTAGCGAGGAAGGTCGCAAAAAATTGCAAACCTGCCTGCGTAAATCTGATTATAGGTAATTTACCTAAAGGTCGCCTAGAACTCAGGCGGATTACGCGAGACCCTTTTAGCGAAAGGACAGAAAAGGGCGTTAGGACATAGGAAACATATGCGATTCTATCATTAGAGTATCTTCATTAAACTAGGGGTAATCCTAAACTTATGATCAGCAGTGTACAGAGACGTATTAACTAAAATCTTTGGAAAATACCCAGTAAGTAATCGTTGTAAAAAGGAAGGTCCTTCACGCGAGACTATTCAATCGATTTCCATCCGGCGAAAGGCTACCTATCCGCTTCCATCCCATATCAAGCCGAAGCTGGGGCGGATTACCATCGCAACGACGACGATGGCACGTCAAGGCTAATGACAATTCCTATGCGATAGAGAGTACACCGTCCTCGGAACGTTTACCCCGAGAGATATTCGCATATCTCTCCTCTGGCCGCCTCCCGAATTCTATCCGAATGTGTCCTTACAGTCGGAGGGACATCAAGGAAAGTCTACGAGAAGAGAAAGACTGAACATGCCAGCCTACGTATGTAATTCAGATTCTATCTTATCCACTTTCGTTCTAGGTATATATCTAGCTGAGGCAACGTTTCGGAAATTTAGATATGTTCCACCGTCAACTACGAGACGCGAGCGTCATCCAGAATGAGCGTTTCTCATGGAACTGTTTGGTTTTATATGAATCGGGATGGTGGATCTGGAAAACTCTAAAGATAAAGGGGAATAAGAAGTGGAATTGCATGCGCTAAATAATAAAAGGAAACAAGTTAAGAAAGAATTTTCTTGTATCAAAGGTGTTTAAACTTTATTTTGAGTACGCCCCCAAAATTCTTTAAATTCTAGCGTTGACGATTTTTCCTATTGAGCAAATTATTTTATTTCCAAGTGATTAGAAGGTCATCTTCTATTCTTCAACAACAGGGAATTTAAATAATGAAGGATCCAATTTCCCGATGTCTACGGTAACATCATCGTGTTGCTGGTCCTCGTAACCTGTACGAGCGATTTAAAATTACGCCAGATCACGCGGTAGTGCACAGTTACATAAATCTCCCGGGATTTATTTTTATTGATATCGGACGTTCGCATGAGTGCCGCTCTGCGGCCCTAGCGGTCGACGCAGACCGCGTGTACAGCGATTATTTCCCCAATTCTTCGATTCCAGGCGACATCTCTCGACGTGTACGGGCAAATTAATTGCGCGGATAAAAGAGAAATCACGGTTTGATAGGGGAACTTTATATACCGAAGTTTTAGACTGACTAGCTTTGTATGAGCTTTCTAGAAAAATTGTCGGAAGTAAAAGCCTGAAAAGAATATGATTCCGTGGCAAAAACTTGGCTTCTTCATTTAGTATCAAAGATATGAACTCGACATTTTTGAAATCGCGAAGTTTTTTTTCCAGCATTTTCTTAATTTTTCTATATCTCTGAAGAATTTCTACAGCATCTACAGAAATAGATTTTTTTTCTTTGCATCGAAAAGGTAATTCCCTTTTTCACCATATCATACCTATTAGTACGCCATCTATACAAACTTCGATTAATCTCGATTGTAAAGCGATACGGAATATAATAACGGCGTGCATCCGATACTATGTACATAAACGGAAATTCTAAACGATGACATTGTCTAACAGTTCCGGAAATTGGAAATGTGAACTCCGAAATAGATCCGGTAAGTAATTACGGCTCCGCATTACCGGGCTACGACGGAACGATAGCTGGAGGGAGCATCCATTACGGGTCTCATTAATATCGATGTGAGAAGGAATAGGGGTTGGTAAGCTATTAAAATATGTATCAACATCCTGACCCTACGCATTCTTGGCCCTATTTTTCTTTTTTTCGAACAACACTAGCAAGCAAACAGGAGAGAATTTTTAATTTTCATACGTATAAGGATTTTTTAATAATCGCATATCCGAGGGAGGTTAGGTACGAGTAGAATAGATGGGGGATCATCGCGTCGAGAATTTACGGGCACAATAAAAGTTCCGGATCTTCCATTCGAAGTAATAACCTCCTCGCTTCCGTTGGCCGTTAGGTTCCGGTAACAATTGGCCTCGGCTGCATTACTCTTATTGATACATATCCGGAATTACGTCTACCTGTTGTAATCTCCGAGCTACCAGGTTTAATGGTGATGATAATTTCCGGTGCTAATCGTTTTTATGTAGAGATGTAAAGGTTAAGTATTCGGTCTTCCGTGTAAAAAATTTTCCAAAGTCGCTTGTAGAAATTTTAAATAAACATCTTATGCTTCTATTACGTAAGAAGAACAGTATCAACAATAATGTACTAAACTCAAGAGTGCTTGATGAACAGTACATAGCGCGTGAGTTCCCTTAAATACGTTCATCTGGAAACTTCAGATACTTTACTTGTTTCTTGCTTTGTTAAAATATATTGTACCGTACAACAACTATGGTCACCATATGCAGCCTTCGTTCTCATATAGATTTTCATTGGTTGACTCCCGAGCGCAAACAAGAATTGGAAATTATCGTTAATACCTTCTAAACATACAAATTATTTATATTATATCCTTGGTTCGCGTTGCGATGTCTATGAAGTGTTCCTCAAAGCCCAATCTTTAGGTGTAGTTCGCTTTATTTAATTCTTGACTAACATTAAAGAATAGCGCTTTATGAGACAAAAATAAATGGTTTTTATTTGAATAATATGCAGATTACATACAAACCCGTATCTCTGCGTTTCCTATATCAAGGTTCCCTCTTTCAACTTGTGTTATATAAATGCTTTTGCAAAAAACATTGTCTAGTGAACAATCCAATAACGGTCTTCTTTTTATTCGTCGCGTCCAATTAAATTAACAGAAAACTTAATATCCCCATTTTTGGGGTTCGGTCAACCTCCACCTCGTTACCAATACCAAATGTTCCTTCTAATGGAGTCCCTTGCGATTCCACATACGACCTCTGATTCTATGAAATGTCTTTTGGAACACTTCTTGGCTAATTGGCTGTTGGCTAGATACCAGGACCTAGATCGAAGGCTATCTTGCCAATCTGTTACAGGATTGTTTACAATGCTTTACTAGTAACTGCCTTGGTAACGACCCGACTATCATCAAAGGTAAGTAATTGCATGTAGTTCCGTTTAGAAAACCGTTGCGTGAATGACATGTAAAATTCATTGTATCAATCTCGTTTTACGTAATCAATAATTGCAATTTTATAAAATTGATATTGCCACAATTACCCTTACTTTTACCTTATTTCCTATTACCGGCAATCGTAAAGTTGGCATAGCTTTTACCATTTCGATTCAATTTGCGCAGTAATTACCGACACGTTAGTTATTGAGAAAAACCAATTTAGATTCTCAATTGTTGCAATTTATCTAATTGCGGCGTAAAATACTTAACTCCCAATATAGTTGCGTATAACCTAATACATCATACGCCACACAACTTTATTACATCAATTAAAACATTACACGTATTACATACACAGGCTATAGACCAATTAAATCTCGGCGTAACGGATTTCATTTATAGAATTTATGCGAAAAGGTCATGCTATACATGTATATTGTGTACACCCTAAGCTATAACAAGTACGGAACGCCGTTTATACAGAAAAACACAGAAGAATTCTTTTTTTTCCGTTGGCTTATACATATATCCGATTCTTCCCATGACATTTATTGCCTTTTACCACCGCCCGGTCGGTAACTCAAATATGCGAATGACGCATAGTCTTTCATTTCGCCTCCGTCGCGATGATTCACGTCGTGCATAGATCACGGGACGATTTCATTTTTTTCAGGACGAACGTCGCAATATCCTCGTCCGCAATGTCATATACACATATTTCGGGCGAGAGGGACGTTATGGTCGAATAAAGAGTGACGGCCGTGATTTGGGCGCAGTAAACGAATATATTTTTGTCGGGAAAAATCAAATCAAATTCTGTAGAATGAGCAGGGTGACAATAATTTCAGACAAGAAAGAATTTCGTTTAATGAATCTTTAAAGCTTAGCAATTTAAAGGCTATTCGGATCTATAATATGAAGGCTGTAATCTTTTGAGTGGGAGACAAGGAAGAAAATAATAGTTTGGTTGATTGATATTAAAAAAGCAGGGTAATAGATTTCATGAAGAATTAATCGAAGATTTGCTGAGTGATACTTGTTGGTCTCATTTAGTTACATAAAAGCCGACAAAAGAATATAAACAAATGAATTGGTTACTTTGGCCAATTTCACTACGCTACATCCGCTAAATTTCCAGCCATTTCAGCTAAACAAGGGAACGCAATAACAGGAGAATAACAAATGATGTAAGAAGTAGCCATCGTTACAATTTAAATTGTTGAGACGTTTGAAGACTTCTATATGTTAGGTTGGATTGCTGGTGGCCAGTTTCCAGTCTATGCTCAGCCAGCGCGAACGCGGTTGCATACAACAACCGCGTGTAACGCTCGTGCTCAATAACACGATCGCTTTATTTTACTGATGTACACGCTACTCCACGAATATAAAATCTGGTAGACATCAAGGGCTTTCAGATATTTGCAGACTTTAATGGAATAGTAGTCTGAGAGTTTGAAATTGGTGAAAGATGGTTTTTATGCTGTTCTTGGAGAGGATCAGTGTATGGTAGGTTGGCTTACTTGCGGAAATTAGGATTAGATAAAAAGAATTGCTTTGGAGAAAAGTTAACGTAGCGGTTGATGGCTTGAATATAGAAGCTACCCTTTGAATTTCAACCCGGAAACCAAGAGCACCGAGCCTTAGCTGTTTGTCCGTTTTGCAAACCATGGCTGGTCAACAATGTCCACATTCTAGAATAACTGAACCAATTACCGGTATCGACTCCTAGTAATTAAGTCCCCCGTAACCAACTTCTTTGATTGATTATACGCATTGCCTAGCCTATCAAGATATTAAATTTAATTACGTCTCGTGTATACCTTCTATCATTCCTAAAATCGCAACGTATTAGATAATAGCTGTATTACTTTTATATATGTGGTTGTGTAAATCATTTCACAATGCCATCTCCTTATAGGAAAAAATCATAGTATAGTACGAAATGTACATAAACGGTAATAAAGCGCATAACCCGAAAGAATACTAGCGTGCCAACAATAATATATCCGCGTTATTCGGCTTCCACACACCGAGACAGTTCAAAGTGAACGTCGACTGCAACGACGATTATTTTTATAACGCATGTGGGCTTCGATTAAATAATTCCTTCTAAATAAAGGATCGATCTGTGTTATTGCGTAAAAAACAAGCGGCTTGATTATTCGCGAAATGGATATTGGACTGAAATTTATTGGATATTTTGAGATTGTCGACTTTCGTTTTGTTTATACGGATCTGTCTGTTTTTATATCGCATATAACTAGGTACCTTATTCCGAAATGCGCTTTTTTGCGTTATATAATTCGTCGGTTGGTATTTATTTCTTGCATTCGCCTGAATGTAATTCTAAAATTGAGAAGTGGTTGTCTGCTGAGTAACTGGGAAAGGAAATATGTATAAACCTGAATACCGCTTAATTGTTTCTTGGTAATTTCGTTTTTTTTTTTAATGTCCTTGCCCCAAATAAGTTTTAATCGCCTAATTCTATGTTGGATAGTAGATTACTGGATTAGGTAACATGCGTATTCACATTTACTCTGGATCTGCCATGTTTGCGGAGGTTTCAGCTTTTAGATATTACATGCTCGTATTTCTAATGAGAGTATTTCTGCTAGTCTCGTGGTCTCGTAGAAGGCCGTCTTCTCTTCGGAATGTACATGTTGTTTCTTGAGGATACGAACGGATAAACTGGACCGGGATTCGTGAGGATTTCGAAATTGGGAAGGACTTCTGGACTTAAATTTTAATAATAGCCAAAAATTAAATAAATTTTGCCAAAATAAAACATCTTTTTAATCTTCGATTCAAAATATTACCTATCGTTTACGCTTAATTTAACAAACTCTATCTAAATTTTCTCTCTTCTTTTCCTATTTCTAAAACCTAATACCGAACACATCGCGCAGATCTAATAAAAAGAAAACGAACTCAACAGCGGAAATCAATTAATCCGTAATTTCCGTATTTTATTTTTCCCCCTGGGAAAGAAAACAGATTAACTCCCCCGAAATTAAACAAAAGCGATTCGTTTCCGATTTAAATACACATCCTGGCGATTTAATCAAAAAGCTTCCGTGAAAATCCTTACGCCGCCGATTAAAAATCATCAAATATACTCGACTAATTGACTTCCGAAATATTGATCGAATTGGAAAAGCTGTTGCTGCTTAAAAAATTCATGTGCATGCGTTTTGAGAAAAGCTAACATCGGCGAGAATGGATGAAACGGTTGAAGAAAATCATTTCGAAATTAAGTAATTAATTATTGATGGTCGAAATAAATGAAAGGCTTTCAGAGCGAACGTAAAGACTGCTTCGCGTTTTAAATAGCAAAGTTGTATACACCCCCGGAGAGAATATTCGATATTAGCATTAACGCTGGTGCCCTCTCCCCCAGTGTTTCCTTCGTCGCGCTGAACTTAATGACAGTTTTAATTAATTCGCCTTTAGTTCAATGATATATAAGAGTAACTAAGACACCTCACGCCTCTATACGTATTGAGGGAATTCAACGCGCTTAATATATTCCGGAAGGGTTGCTTCTTCGAGGGTAAGCGTGAGTGAGGGTAGAAGATTGGTTTCAATTTTAGCCTAATATCGTTTTAGGAAACCTTGCATAAATTTCCGCCGAGAATCTTGCGGATGGAAATAAACTCTTCGACAGATAGCCTGATACGCTATGGTGATGGGACCTTAGCGTATCGCCCTAGCGCGGTATAAAGGACTCGGTAGCTAATGAAAATTTTGGCCGTACATACATTGTTCGCCTTGATGAGAAACATTCGTATATTTCAAATTTTCTCAGCGTGGTCCCGAGAATGCGTTTGTACCGCTGTTTGTTTCACTGTTAATACCGTAATATTCGAAACGACGAGCTAACAAAGGAGGCTTACGGAAATATGAGAAAATCTAGAACTACTTATTTATAAGCCTGGATATGCTTTAGCTACCGTTCACCTGTAATTTTTCAAACTAATATTTGAATGGATTGAGGATTATCATTCTACTCGCTCACTTCGTACACGTAATTTCGTATCCTCGCTTCTATTTTCGTCGGCAAACCGAGAATACAAGTCAAAGTCAAGGATATCTGTAAAATAGTTGAATCGATAAATTAAAACTGCTGCCAGCACCTAAAACGTAATCCCAGTATCCTAACCTACGTCGTAACGATTTCGTGATTTATCCTTAAAAGGTGCACGCTTATGCACCTACGTCTACATGTACAACCTGTACGGTACATAGATGAAGATGGTAATCATACGTCGTAAATCAACAAACGATGCATTAAATTAACCTAGCTTTTTCAAGGATGCGGTCGCGGTATCCTTAGATGTACATACATACGAGACACAAATTCGTCATAAAAATATGGGTAATTCTTTAAAGGCAAAGGCTACTAGACGTGTTTGTCCTATAGCAATTTAAATGGATTTATGTTTATTTGTATTTTACGATGTATATGCATGCAACGACTATAACAGGCTGTGTACAAATAGAACGAGGTAAATGTTTCGCTTCAAATAAAAGAAAAAAAAAGGAACGCCAATGGAGTTGTTTTAAGAAGCGAAAGAATGTTGGAATGGAAAAGTTAAGAAGGGCGTAAAAGTTTTAAAACGAAAACAAATCGAGAACTTAAAAGTACGAGAGTCATCTGAAGCTGGTCTTTAAGAAAGATATTTATCGACCAGTTCCAAAAACCAGGACTTTACTAAAGAGGTTGTTGAACATTATCTTATTCTCAAGGGGGTCATGTTTTTCTTTAAAGCATTGAACCATTAAAAAGGCAACGATTCTGAATAAACACTCGAAGCAGGTATTGTCATTATTTTCTTTTTTTATTATTTTTCGATTCACTTCAGGTAAATATTAATAAGTAAAGAAAGTGTGGTCAGTAAAAATAATTTTCTGGATAATTGTATTTGCTACAAAGTATTGTATGGCACTTCTTAAAGAACAAAGGAATTTTTTCAAAGAAAGCTATCCAACACGTGAAAACGTTACGATAGTCGTCACAATCCAATCGTCATGCCATCCACAGTTAATAATAAACGACATAGATTTACAATCCAAGTATTACTTAAAATGTAGAACAGAATAGAAGATAATCTTCAAGCATTCACAGATACGCGCTTGTATCATAAACGAAAAACACCGGCAGCAATGCAGGTGTTGCATACAGCTTTGGAGGTCACGGCTGAGGACACCGCATGCCAATAACAACAAAGCACTCTCTCACTTTAGATACGTAGAATGCGATCCTCGTACAATACAGAAACAAACGGCAAGCGCAACGACAGAAACCAGTTTGCGATATCTTTGGTGTGGAGCAGCCGGGCCTGCTAACCGATCCGGAGAAAGTTATAAAAGCCTGTCCGTAGTAAAACAAAACTCGGCGGCGTGCTGTTGTACGCGCTCTTTTACCCCGGAGGTCAGGTTCAAGGATGCCGATGCGGCTGGTGCCCTGCAAATCCACGATATCTCTAACGATCAGATTTTCAATAAACTATGTACACTAAGGATGATAGGCAACTTTACATGCTCCGAGTTGTTTACGGTTTCACGAGATCTAAATGGGTAGTGTGCTTTCTTTTCAAGACGTAGACGTTTTCTTTCGGCGACCGAAACTTTTCTAATTAACGCTGTCAGAAGCAGATTTAGGTCTTACGCTGTCGAATTCATAATTTTAAGATTTAATTTTTCTCGAAGAAGTTTAATTGATTTAATAAAGACTAAAGCTAATGGGAGTTGTAGCGAACAACAAAATCAAGTTAACAGGAAACTTATTTGGTGAAACATTTCTATAGAATGTCGAAATGCAAAAAGGTCAAAATTTAAGGCAAGAACAAAGTGTTCATTATTTTTAACCCTATTTGCAGTAACTCTTGGTTCTTCGCTGAGAAACGTTGAAGTTGATACCATTCAATCACCTCCGATTAACACAATTAAGAAAAGCATACTAAGAACTGCCGTTGTCTTCAATAGAAGCGCGCTCAAGGATAACTAACTATTACCAAACGATTACTATCCATCAATCGGAGCAAAAGCGTCAATTTAACGTCAACACCTTGAGACCGTCTCTTGTTTTCTCCTTCTCCTTTCAACTCTGCGCAGCTCTGTTGATCGTCAATAATCATTAACAATAACGTTAAATATAAAACCCGAGTACCACTCATAGCATGACCCATCTGGGCAAATTGCGTCGTTAAGACACGGTGTAACTTCTTCTATTGCGTCGGCAGATACATGTCTAGTTGATTCTCTCTCTTCCACGCGAGCACTTCGGATGCTACATTAGGCAAACACTAACACGTGCTCGATGTAAAAAGAATAACGGCAAGTTAATTTACCGGATAATTGTACACCTATCCATTCAATGTACTTGCTATTTATATTTATAAATAGCGGTGTTATAGTCACATGGAATAGTGTACAAGGCTCAAGGCGAAGCGTGTTCGTTTTTACAAGCTATGGTTTGTCGTTTGTCGATTTAGAAGGAAAGAAGTGGAAAACAGGATAATTGCTGCTCTTGGGCATATTAAAAACCCACGTGAATCACGAATAGGTTCTTTTTGTAATTGTACCAACGTGCAGGCTGTTAGTTCTATTAACTAGGTGTGATTCTAGAAATTGTGAGTCATTGAATGAAAGATATGATGTGTTTTAATACCAACCAAAGAATAAATATCGTACGTTCGAAATGTTCAATTGACCTTACAGCGTTTTGCACTAACACAAAGCAGAGGCAATCACGGTGAGGATGAGTAACAGCGACTCATTGTATTTAATGAACCGAGAAGTACTGGTCTGGTCACATCGATAGGTCGCACAATGGAACGAAACGGTACTTTCCTGGGCACAAAACTACTCTTCTAAAAGATCTATTCCAAGTTAAGTTAAGTTACTAGGCTAGGCTAAAGTAGATGCCGAGATTGTTGGTAAATAACCCGGTTGTCCTGTAATCACGACTGAACAATGTGAACTTTTGTACATCTATTCTCAAAAATTGTCGTAATAATAATAAAAAAAAACCCTTATTCTTCATGATTCCACTTCATTTTACCTTCAACAATTTTATTCTTTACTTCAGCCACACCTCGTGCAATGACATTGAGCAACTTTGTAAGTGTCCCAGTACATTTTCTAGAATTAATCGTGAGAAAAACACTCCTTTTTTCAAGGTAGTTAATAATTCTTATGGTTAGCAATATAAACATTCCATTCTATTATCTCTTATTATAAAACGTAGAAATTAGAAGAGAAATTAACGTGGCATTTAAAATGGCAAAGTGTTAGGTTAACAAACGACCTGCCAGTGAGAAAATATATAGTTTTACGTAGGCATATAAATAATTAAACAAGTAACCTTGTTCCTTTTCTTTATTTCGTAAAGTATATGTTCTTGCAATAGCACTCGACCCGAATTATAATAAATATTGCCGTTGTTGCAAGAAAATGGAACAGAAGAATAATTAGACGGGGGAAACGGAGCTGCGATGTTTCTCCGAAAACGTGCCTCCGTTTTTATTTCCTTTCTGGCCTTTTCAAACAACAAACAATAAAAGGAATTCTGTAGGAAAAATGAAGTACGACAGTGGTTCCCAAACATAATCACAAACAAATACCATGGCGCACTTACAGGTACCAGCACCCTTGTCAAAATATACGTACAATGACATAAATCGGGCACACAAACGAAGATAAACTTTACAATGTGAAGCACGCGTTTATTCAAATTGAATCGCAAGAACTAAAACATGAGAATACAGAAAATACGAAATAAATGACGAGTCAGTTAATGCGACGGATGAACTTGCTGAACGTACACATTTTTTCAAACCGCGAAATATGGTTTGACACTGATATTTGCTTCTTATAACAACAGCTGGAAATCCGGCTTTACATAAATAGGTTGTCGCAAAGAGAATGAAACATCAAATTTTGTTTTCAGCGTGTTGCCGCAAAAGAGTCCATCTTCTGGTGGAGCTTGAATACATTAAGGATCTCGTATTCACGCGTAAATTTCGCGACATTTTCTTCCTCAAAGTATTTTGCAAGTCAGTCAGTGAGCTTTGAAGGTTTCTCCTAATTTGTACAAGTGATGCTTTAGAACTGTTTAACCTCTGTCAACTATTTTAAGATTCCCTTTGCTAAAAGATAACGTCTCTGTCTTTAACTAGTTCGATGTGATGTGTGTTCGATTAGATTTTAACCTGTTAATGTCCTGTTTTAGAACAATGCAAGCATATCCTCCTTTCGGGTCGCATTCACTACAAGGTATACAGCCGTATCTAATTCGAAATGTTAAAAATTATATTCAATGAAGTTTTATTTTTATCCACGGACAATTTACGCATAAAAAATATAAACAATCGATTTAAAAACTTGTTTTCTATACTCTACTGACCGGTATAAGCAGACGTGACGTTATACGTATTTGATTTACGAAAATTTATGCATATTAGAAAAAAATCAAGGACGAATTTGAGATGATGTCTTGGTTCGATTACTCAGAATGTTCAAGTTCAATACTTAGACAGGATGAAATGATGTAGTCAGATATATTTGTTCTTAGAATAAGATTACGTCATATCCAACTGAGACCATGTATAAATCAATAATTGTTATTTAAACTAAGTAACAAACAATTGCAGCGATATAGTGAAGCGGAAAAAACCGTTTTATAAATAGGAAAACACTCGACGTAATTTGTCACAATATCCAAGCATAACCTTCTATTTTTAAATCGATGAATTAATAAAGGCTCTCTTTTTTTTATCGTCGGTTGTTGTGTTCAAAATCCGCCTCTTGATCGTAGCGCTTCAGATTCTAATTTATGCAAAATTACGAAAAAAAGGCATGTACAATGTCGAAAATCTAATAAACCCGAAGAAATATGAGACTGTTTTCCGTGAAAAGAAGGCTATGGATTCGTACGGGGAAAAAACGAACAACACGATTACTTACTTGGACCAACTAGAACTTGTTTAGGCTGTTTACGGAAACGTATTTTATAAAGTTGATCTTCTAGAATTTATTGCACGTCTTTAATTCATCTGTCTAAAAGGATGCTTAATGCTTGGGTAAAATTAGAATATGATTTAGAGTTGTATGGTTGTATATTCCGGATATTCGGTGACATCCTAAAACTTGATGTTAGATATTTTTGTGCAACCTTTAACAAGGAGCAAAATTAAAATTCCATAATTACTATTGTCTTTTCGAAATAAAGTACGTTAGTAGCTTGCCTACTAGGAGCAACTCAACAGGAAGATGGCGTCACTATTATAATTGCGCATGCGCATGTTAGCAAGTCAGTTGTTTGTATCAATCAACAAATTGGTGGGTACAAATTGATACAATTTCGATCCATCCTATTCACTAAGTATGACTCCAACGAAGTTCTGTTTCCCACATTCAAGGTTTCGTTCATGGGACAGAGATCTTCATCGAATTAAGGCTATCATATTCATAAACGCCTATCTTCCGAAACAAGATGTTTGCTACTATTTGAACAGATAGATTAAAGAGATAGAGATAGATAGATTATAGAGATAAAAGCATCGCTGAGGAAACTGTAGCGGGTTTCAGGGGTTCCAGAATCTTAAATAACGAAGCGCACAAGCAAATGTAATTATTGAGTTCTAGAGTTCTCTATCTAGAGAGTTCTACAACATAATTACATTGTTCCATTTGGTTTAATATCACTTGAAGTTTTAGTTCACGATTCCCATAGTTACATATGTATATTTCCCTTAACTTTCCTTATATCCGTACCTTTCCTCTATTGTAATTATCATCTGATCTTTTTAATCTAATGTTTCGTAAATTGTTGCTTCTTTGTTTCCTTGTCGTTTCTCAAACAATAGATTGATAAATCTTTTGGTTGCAACCTAAATTAACAAACAACATAGTCACTTACTTATATTTTCCTTCGCACAATTTTTATTTTTTATTATATAGAGTTCACGAAGTTAAAACGTCTTGATCGTAAGCTCCAGCTACTGACACGCCAAACCACAACTTCAACAACTTCAGTTTGACGTCTCATTATTCCGTGCCATCAAGCATCCCTAACTATGCATTCTCCCTGTTTACTGTTAAATCTAACGCGCCCTTCAGCAACCAACCAATCCGTCTGCCATATATCAAGTGAACTTCCTACCTCCCAATAATAAGAGCATAATTAATACGACAGTTGACTGGTTCCGTAATTAAACAAACTAAATACCCGCCCCCGTCTTAATGAATTCGTAATATTTCAATCGGTCGTTTTCAACGCGACGGGACGGGACGAGATGCGACGCGACGTGTCGCTCCCGCGAAGGAACGTAAATTGCCGGAGTCGATGGCATGTACGTGTGTGTGTGTGTGTGTGTGTATTTGTGTGCAGTCTCGTTAATCCGTAGAGGATGAGGTAACAAGAAATAAATTACGACGGTGTTCGCAGCGTCCCGACGTCGGCGTCGTTGTCGAAAACCGTCGAGTTAATAATCCGGGGCAATATTTTCATTAAATTTTCATTAAAGCGAGAAAGCTGACACACACACACACGAAGAGAATAAAGCGTGCGGCTGATGGATATTCGAACCGCTTTCCGATGGCGCGAATTATTACGGAGGGATTTTGTAACAAATCGGTAGTAACTTAAAGCCTATAACAGAAAATTTGGAAACGAGAAGACGAGTCAAACGTGGAACTAAATATTTCGAATACCGAGCAGGATTTACGTGTTTCCGTGTTAGGTTGGAAATTTTCAAGTTACTCGTATTCGCCGTGAAAACATAAACAGAGAATGTCTTTCCAACGATAATTGCATCGAGCAATAAACAATATTTATTCTGTGAACGTTAACACGTAAGTTAAATACCGTTTGTAGAAAATCCAAAGATGATACAATGCGGACGGCTTTCTTCGAAAAGGATGATGTAATCAATCCTTATATTGTTACAAGTATTAAGACTGCAGAATTAAGGAAGGAGTAAAAAAGATTGGTTTCACTATCGGATAAAGTAGATATTGAATAAGGACTAACTGTTCAAATGGATCTAGAACCTTCTTAAAAAGTAGTGCTCAACACCAATAGCGAATTTTTCATTTCCTAAAGAAGCGTATGCGTATTCCTCCAAAGGAAGATAGACTTTTCGCGCGATATAACTCAGCTGATGCGGAGATTGAAATTACAAGACGCGGCCCGTCACATAAGAAGTGAACTTTATTGCCGTTAGAACGACATCATGCTTTTAATATCGGCAAGGAAGCGCTTATTACATTTTATGGCGCGAGCTGTTGTTTTGTTATTCTTTTCTTTTCGTATTTTTCATCTCCATTCTATCTACTTTTCCCGGTCTCGTTCCGTTTAGTAAATGCCGGCGAGCTTGATGCGAAGATATTTTACGTTAACAAGTATTTATGTACAATAGGTAATACAGCTTTCAACTATATTAAGTTTTAGATTCAAGAATGTTAATGTTATGATCCATACGATCTTTAGAGATAACTCCTTTATATCTTGCTTCTCATTAAAATTCCTTCCTATAAAATAAAACGTTTTAAATGGAAGTTTGAAACTCGGTTCTTTGCCCTCTACAATCATTGATCAACACCACCATTAATGAATGTTACATTACAACCAGATTCTGGTTCGCATAACAGTAAGATTACAAAAACACGTGCTCTACACCCGGTTCTGGATATCGCGCCTAATTTAGTGTTGCACCAATGAACTTGAAACTCCCCATGTATTTAACGACACTAATATTGGACATTTTTGTGTCGCATACGTATGTATAAGTAGGTACCTCTATAACAGTCGTTCATCCGGTTTGAGTAATCATACCTGACGGTATATTGTAAATATTCATTAAGCATCAAAGAATGCACTCTACCGTGCTATGCGAGTAAATACACCGATTGAAATGACGTTGGCCTCTAGTTGCAGCATTCGGTATTTCTGGTAGCACGTTGAGCGCATAAATATGTACATAAAAGATTGCGTGCATGGAAATACCACGCAGCTGTAGGAATTTTATGGATGAATTAGTTAAAGGATGAAATTATACATACGATGTGCAAGTGCTCCGAATCAATATGTTCTGTTAAACTAGTGGCTACATTGGCACAAGAAATACATGGACAAATTAACATATTGGAAATAAGGTTCTTAAAAAAATTGAAAATAAAAATACGAAACATTTAGACAACACCTCCGAATAGAATCAGCACAACTCAGATACTTCGGAATATTGGAGGATAGACATAGACGTTACTGCCTGGAAAAGACAAGAAATGAAAACCAAGAACAAGGTGCGCTGGTATACTCAAAAGAAGCGGCGAAAAAAGGAATGGCGTGGCATGGAATACAAAATTTAATGCGACAGCACAGGCAAAAATACAGAGCTCAACTCCAGCAACCTTACATTAAATAAAGCTTCGGACTAACAAAGAAAGAAGAAAGGAACTCGCACACCCATATTTATTTCATTAAACTCAGATGTTGGAAAAGTGCTTCGAAGAGAGGAATCGTCGAAATGGTCCATAAAGATCATCGACGCTTAGCATTTTTAAAAAGAATTGTTTAAATTATGTTCAATATCTGGTATTTGCTACGTTTTTACATAAGAAACTCAAATGTTATGGAAGACCATAAAGCATGAAATATTAAAAGGGGCGGGTCTAGCGAAGTTTGAATTTTAATTGACATTTAGAGGATATACGCTTTTAGTTCTTTCGATCAATATGCTGCCGTCGACTTAACTATTTTACGATCATAAATTAATACGCTCCTACAAAATAACCGATAAGGACAAAATAATTGTAGTGTACCATTTCAGTTTACGTATTAGCCCCCTTTCGTTGATCGAATTTTACGGATTGCTAACCGTATGAGGTAATCGATTCCGCTTAAGTAATTTTGGCGTAACAACTTCGCTTGTACGGAGACAAATATTCATTCTAATCGATATATTTCCCACACTTCTTAATTGCTACTCTATTTGGACGATAAACAGCTGAATATAATAAAAGGCGGGAAAAAGAAAAAAAAACACGCGCGATTCTTTATATAGTATAGATCAACTACAATAATTGGACCGTTGTCACACCCACCATATTCAACCGCGTGCTTTCGTCAAGCGACTTGCTTCTTTCGCTCGGAACAGATTCTCTTACGTGCCCGAATTATGTAAAATTAAGTCGAACTCGGCGAAACGTTTTATTCGATTTATAAGCAGCATATGAGGGTATATGGAATAATCGCTCGTTTTACTTGTTGCTCTCGGGGGAATTACTTCCTACTCCGAGAAGTTTATTTTGCTAATCTGTTTTTGTACCCCTCCTACAGGGGTTACACTTGCGCCGTTCCCATGCGAATCCCGACTCTAATATATTCACGGGAACCGACGAATATAAACAAAAGTTTTGTGTTTAGGGAGTGGGCGAATTTTCTCAGATTCACCCAGTTCCATACGTATTTTGATATCTCATTAGTTGGAAAAGACGTGCTATTAAGAAAGAACGAAGAATAAGTGAATTAAATGAAAAGAAAAAAAATTACTCGAAGCCATTCGCTTGTCTCTGGGAATTGTTTTGCTTTTTTGTTTCTTTATAAGCGTAGTTTAATACGAAAAAATAAAATAGGTAGTTGCATTTAACAAAATTAAATTTTAACATTTTTTCCATGGGAAACTTTAATCGTCGTTGTCGAACACGTTGTACATTGTCTTGTCGGCTTCTAATCCTACCGTAAACCGCCAACGGTTGCGTAATTTCCAAATTTTCAAGTTAAACACCTTCAGTGCTGAAACGAGTGCTCTCGCCCATCTGCCAAAAAAGTTAAAAAATAGTCAATGATTAAGAAGGGCAAATGTAATAGTAACAATATATAGGCTATTCTAATTAAAATAACAAAGATAGTAGCTACTTCCGGTGTTTAGTTTAGTGTGCACTTTTTCACACATCGTCCCATTCAGCTCGTGCATTTTTCAAATTTCTCCCTTAAATTAGTTAAACGAGAATATGGCATTCTACCTTATTCCTCCTCTATAATAAGCAGAGCGTAGCGGGAACTATCAATCTTTATGAAATAATGATAGACACGCCGTATGAGTTTGCGAATACGTACTTTAGGTTAGCTATGTACTATAATTACATTCCGATCAAACGCTATAATAGATGTCGCTTTAATTTAACCACGTAACAGGGCATTAGCCTATCAGCATTCGGCATGTCAATTTTGAAGCGTTGCCAACGTAGTAACGTTATAAAGTTACTTATTAATATATGCCACATCTGAAGCGCATCATATAAGCGTAATTTTGAAATGTTGAATATTTCATTAGCGCGGTGAGTCGTGTCATGTTGCGAAAATCGTAGAGAATTGCATTTGACGTATTTCATGCGCAAATAAATAGTTGACCTCAGGATATAGACTAAATTATAAAATATCTATGATTTCCATAATACGATGTAACAACTGCGAGAAGACAATATCATACTTTACAAGCGTTTACGTGATTATTAAATGGAAAACTAAATATTGATTAAATTTAGGTGCCACTAACAAATGTCCTCTACATGCTTCGTCGAGTTATTCTGAACGATTAATATGAACCAAAGAGATTTTTAGATTCAGACCGTATTTTACGTACAAGTTTCAAAAGTAAAAAGGACACAGTAAATTTCCTTTGCCAACACATATAAAAGCTCCAATATATCTTGGATATTCTACGAATTCTCATAATAAAACGTGTTATAACACGCACATTAAGCGGGCCGTCCCCGTTCAACTACTAAATCACACATGCCGTCTTATATAGTCGACAAAACTAATTAACACTAGTATCCTTTCTCTTTTCTTACACATCACGTCTAGGAAAAATATCTTTTCTCGTACGAGGACTGCCCTACTATCACACACTTATTACACTTCTCCACAACGTTTTTTAAACCCTCGCAGGCGCCTGCTTGTTCTTCATTATTATTATGGTCCCAACAGCGGTGAAGGATACCAGTAATATACCGGAACGGATGGGTTTTTCCCTTCACGGAATTGCGGCCGTACCACTTCCATTCGCTCTTTTTATATATCAAATTGGTCTTTATAAAGAGTGGTACCGACCGACGTAAGGAATTACTAAGGAGTGAGCGGAAGTTAAGAAGGTTAGGAGAGGTGTAAACGGGACGGAGGTTGTGTAGGAACACGTAAGGGATAGAGAGATATAAAGAGGAAAGCGAAAAATGCCGAAAAGGAGTCTCGCGTGCCCCAAATTCCTATACCACCACCTGATGTTCGAAGCAGGTCGCTTTCCTCTGGCGCCATATTGCTTAAACTCCAAAAAGAATCGGTTTGACGGTGTTATTGCAAATGATGATAATGATGAAAAAAGACACGAAGGGGAAAAATCAAGAAGAAAGCAGGAACGGAAAAGATAAATATTATGAAAGAAGCAAACACCGAAAAATGGAATAACTAGGAGAATATGATATTCATACATCTCAATGTTTAGCTCTGCAAAATCTTAAGACGGTGCATCCAGCGTATTAAATTTTATAAAAAAAAATGCCAATCATATTTGGAGCATCGACTGCCGTAAATTCTAGGATCTTCAAGGAGTTGTGCCATGTAGTTGGTGTTAAATTTGATCCATCTGTAACCTATACTAATGCATGTTAGTTGCTAAAATGTGGGTTTTTTGACGAAAAGTAAAACTTACGAACTTCAGATGTTTTTAATTTGCGAGCTATTGGGCTTCGTAGTTGAAAAAGAGAATTTTTATTTTTCAACTTTGAGACGCCGTAACGTCGGAACGGCTAGAGCTAGAGGGTCGAACTTTCTCTGCTTCAAAGTAGTCGTCGAGATCTTTCGAACGGGCCAAAACTTAACCTCCTATCTCGTTTCGCCAGCCAATCTATTGCCCTATAGTCATATACATGCGGAATAAGATTTCAGTCAGCTACTTCTGACGGATTACGAGGTATGAGCGTTTAAAGCCTTCGTAAGTTCTTTTTCGCAACATTTTTATTTAACTACCCATCCAAAGGCATTAGCTTGCATTGCTTCCCTTGTACCTATTGTTAGTAACGTTACCATTCCGTTCATCCGAAATGTCGATTCGAATTAAAAAAACCCATAACATCCTCGCATAGCACACGCGTGACTTGAAAAGCGTAACGGATGTACGTACGCCAATTGGTGCACGAGAGACGAATAACAAATAACCGTGACTGAATCATAACTACCATGCCGGACTTACATCATCCTCTTGCAGATTTTAGATAATGTTATGTGCATATGTGTGCGGTAATAAAGTCATTACTATAATAGGGAATTGGATAATAACGCTTTCACTTTTGTTTTCTTGTTGATTTTTCCATCTGAGTCCTGGAATTATGAATAATAAAAAATTTGAAGAAAAAAAAAGAAGTTATGATATATGAAATGTAGTTTAATGTAGAAAATACTTGCTTTTTTTATTTATCGCAGCATTTTAGGCAATTTACAATGAGTGATTTTTTTGTTTTTCATTCAAGAGATATTTACAAGAATGGTGGTTGAAAATGGGAATCGACGTATTCTGAAAATGGAAGTTCCGGACTAATTCATTCAACTTTAATGTTATTTGTGTGTCCATACTGCTCCATAATCCTTGCTATTATTTCTTATGTTTTTAACCAATATTCTAATTAATAATTTTTGTACTAGACCGTTATGTTACAGGTTTCTGAAAAATTTAGGCTGGAGATCAATAACATGCGGTTCCCTTAAGGCTTAATAGCAGCTCTTTTCAAGTTAATAAATATGTGGGTAAAAAGATAAAACCTTTAATTAGGCGAGGTATAAGTGAAGGTCTTAGATCTCACAAACTCCATTTTAATATGATACGAACTCGCGACCGGTTTCAAGCTAATTACTCATTCACAGACCATAGTTCCGTACGGAATAGAAGAAGTTGTCGAATATTTAAAACTGTAATGAGCAATTAGTTCGAAATCGATCGCAAGTTTATATCATATTAATTTTTTGTGAGAGACGAAGGACCCTCGCTTACATCTCTCTTAATACAAAGAGCTACCATGAATACCACTATAAATCTGGTGCAACAAACGCATTTTAACAAAGAAAGAAAATTAATATTATTTTGGTGGATTTAATTCTAAAGATAGCTCCTTACGAAAAAGAGGTCTAAGTGGTGTAATTCTGAAATACGGAATTGCGTTCTGACGACATGAAACGAAAATCGGCAGCTTTTGATTTTTTTCTGGAACCTCTACGAGATTTCTCTGGAATCCCCAGAGGACCTTGTAAGCACTGATCCAGTTTATCTAATAACAGTATTATGAGAAAAAAAATCCTTTTCTGCAAGATCCCTTCTCGAAAATGAAACAATTCCATCATACAGCATCCCTTTTGCTCATTCTTCAAATATTTTGTGTTGGTATTACACGCACGACCACTTTAGATATTTTACCAAACCGGCAAACAATTACGTAAAACAAACGCAAACACTTAAATTTTTTCCACTAATATTTATTTAAATCACGATAACGTAATCCACATTCGCTTGTTCCTAACTCAAAAGATCACTGAACATGTATAAAATGTGGATTATTCTATAAATAATTTTACACTTCCGCAAACTAACACCAACCACAAAACAATAACGTTTCGACATCGAATGACATAACTAAGTAGACTTCGTTTGAACCGTACGAGTGGGAGGGGGCAGTGTTTTTCATCACCCATATCAATTATAATCCATGCATATTCTACCCGGGCGTCCTTATATGTATAAAAGTAACATATGGAATTATTTATTGTAAAGAGACCTTAATTACACCATGCACCTCGTTTATTTAATTAAATGTAGCAGCTTACAGCTGCATACATTTAAAAAGGATTACAAATCAAGGTTATCGTACGTCGTAAAAGGATCGTGGCAAGCTTTGACATATATAGGGCAAATTTTTCTCAACGTGCGTCATCTCTGTTGTCTATTATTTCGCAGTTGCCATACTGGAAATCACCATCGATTTAAGATCGCAGGACATATCGTCGTCGATCGAGAGAGTTGTGCCATTTACAATCTAATACTACTTATCTATACGTGTGCATATTTGAATTGCAAATACTCATGCGGATAAGCAACAAAGAGATCAGCGAGAAAATTAAGACCTGTACGTTGTACATTCATGCTTAGGGAGACCACGCCAAGTGAACTTTACAATGACCGATCACTTAGAATGTCTCAACGTGTACACTAGTTGAAAGAAAGTAATTATCATTCTCAAGGTGACGTTCGATTGCAAAGAATAAGAGGAGAGAGAGAATATGAACGATTATGATTGAAAAAAAAACGCATTAATATCTATTCACCTTATACAGAACTAGTTCTAGCGTATCGTTTTGCATATTTAGAAATGTCTAAGTATATAGATTATAGCGTGTGTACGCTGTAATAATTGTTAAATATTAAATTTAAGATAAACAGTAGAAACAAGATAAAATTTCATTTTATTTTAAGGGAACATTGTAAAATATAAAACTTGCTTAGATGAAACGGCATCGTTATTTGGCGTTGATAGTGCCATTATTGTGAGTTATTTGGTATCTAAAAACCTCAGTCCAATCATTACACAGACCCAACCAGGATTTATTAAATCGCGGATTATACAACCTCAAAACAAGTGCATTAATATACTATTTCCTTTACGCCATTAAGTTTAGATGAAACAGCCTCGTATTTCTTTTTTTTTCATTTTTCTCCCCCAATTCTTCTTTTTTAACGATTATTTTTTCCTCGCATTCAGCAATATACAGATTGTAACCGCTAGCGGTTTATATGTAGATGACGGGGTGTTTCCTTATTTCCTCTTGCTGTTCCGGTAATTTGTTTCGTTTTCAGCTATCGTAGGGAGCGTTTGGAGCGTCGAACGCCCGTCCACCCCACCCTCCGTCCTTGTCGGTTTTCGCATAAAAAAAATCTGTAATTCTGATGACGCGAGCGAAATTATCTCGATAGGGCGTAGAGTCTGGACGGAAGAGTATAAAATAGAAAGAGATATCGACGGCTTATCCATATGTATTAAGATATTTTCCTCCGACGAAATGGTTGGGATCTTCACAATAGGTTCGGAATGAATTTACATCTAATTTTTTGTTATTATCGTTACGTCGGATAGATTTTTCCAATTTGATCGATATTTCTTTTACTCTCTTTAATAGTAAACGGATGTAATAATACATATTCTCATTACTCAATTAATATTGCAATAACATACATCATTAGGAGAAGAAGGCCTTTCCGAACTTAGCAACATGTACAATAACACATCTAACGTACAAGCGATGTTTCTGTGAGGCGAACATTCACAGCATCTCGTAAAATTTTGCGGCGTTGCTTGCATGAGCCATCTTACCATCTCCTTTCTTCAGTATTGGGACAATCGTAGCTTTATTCAACTATTCAATGCATATTGCTTCTTCTGTTATTAGTTTCCTTGTCATCGATGCTAGCAATGATGTTTTGTTTTGATTAGGTTTGTAATCATCTTATCAAATCTTTGTCCTTTGTTTGGATTATATTCTTAAGTTATTGCTTCTATCTGTATTATCTCAATTCTGTCTAATTTAAAACGTACTCCTGTTTGATCGTCATGGTATTGAGTTTGAATCGTTTTTGCTATGTTTGCGAAGCAGTTCTTTATTTCATCTGGTACCTCTTTCAGATTCGATGTAATTTCTCCGTTTTTTTTTGTCTCGTTTTATTTGTTTTTATATCTTCTTTATTTTCTATGTTTTTTTTTGTCTCGTTATGTTCGTTTCTGCTTTTACCAATTTCGATATCTCTCCTGAATTATTTTGGTGCTTTTTAAATGGGCTTTTATAGTGTTCTTTCTTCTTCAGTTCTTATTAGATATATTGTATGGTAAAGCAAATAACACGCAATTTAAGATAACGAATAATACCTTCGAGCTATACAAAAATATTTAGCAACAGATATCGATCGTACCTTGTTCAGCTACCTTTTTGGCAAGCTCATTAGTAATTTAATTCTTTATTATCGGTGGATCTTGTTTCTTACAGTAGACGGAAAGCAACAAAAGCGCCGACGATGTACTTCTTTAATAAATCTTTTCTTTAGACTTATGTAATATAACACCTTAATGGATTTCTTTTTTTTTTCAACGACTCCATTATAATAACATCGTCCCCTGAAGCGTTATCATTCCGCTAAGATACAATGCAACAATACACTCTCTCAACGTTGTTAATTTCTCTTCATTTTCTCTCTTTCGTGAGGCGAAATCCACTGTTCAAGTTTCTCCTGTGCGTCATCCGATCCGAAGTTGTCGATGAATATATAGAGGCGTTGCGGACACAACATTATACACAGCGATTATTACGTTATTTTTAGTTTAGACGGTAATGGGTAATATTAGTATTTCCTCACGGGTATGATGGTAACATAATTACGCATGCGTTGAAAGATACAGCAGCTTCTACGAAAATGGAAAAGAATCTTGCAATATGTCTTTGCAAACTATAGCCGAGATAGACGCTGTTTACGGAGATTCTCCACCATCAAATTTTACAAAAGAATTTATATTGAGCCGAGTTTGATTGACGATAATATTTAAATAACCCGGCTTGTCCAAAATAACTATTCTCTTCCCTTTAACTACTATTGCGAAAACGTTTCTTTGGTTAGCTAAGTTCTTTCCTTGATTTGTTGACTGGCATCGCTGTTATATAATAACTATATTTGATATCAGTTTTGGCAGTCACAGCGAGGTACAAATTACGATACTTCTTTAAGAGCCCATAAACTAGCATTAGCCGATTATTAATGACATTAATCGATATCTTAATCTTTATTTATGCCTACTTCGTCGGAGCGAAATTTCTAACTAGGAAGAAAGAAAGTATTAACAGTCGCTTAGGTTCGCTCGGAGACATCCGCAATCACTTCCGAGTCCCGCCGCACGTAAAACGCGACCGCCTCGTTTGGTCGCCGATGGAGACGGGGATAGAGGTAGAACTGGCAAACGCTAAAAAAACGAACCGACTTCTCGGTTCAATTCTAGTCACGGTCTACTTTCTATCCGCGTCCCATCTGTTGTCGGCTTAGCTTCTTATTACTCTGTCATAGCTTCTTTATTCGTAGACTTCGGTCACGTGACGTCGCTATATCATTACGCGCTCCTTTTTAGACCGTTGTTTTGGCGAATTGGACCAGCTAAGAAGTCGTAGAAAGTTTGTCGGAATTTGTTATCTGCGATAATTTTAGGATTCGGCCCAACTTCGTTGATTATATCAAGTTACCAAAGCGGTAAATGTATGCTTGGTTCAAATCAACCAAATTGTTAACGAGTTTCTTTTTGAGACACATGTTTTTTAAAGGAATTATGTTGTTCATCAGTAAACAGTCACCTTTCAGCTAATACTTTAAGGAGCAACCGTCAAGGAATGTTACAAATCCTGCTAATTCTCAATATCCTCTTTTCAAATTTCTCTTCACGTCTCTCCGAATGGACATACCAATACGAAAGCCTCTCGAAATCACGGGAATATAAAAATTGGATTTGCACCTCTTCCTTTTTTTTATATACATCTTCCAATATCATCTCGGCATCGGCATCTTTGATATTTATTGACAAATATGGAAATTTACTATGCGTCAGATTACAATCTACGTCGAAATCCGATCCTTATCCCTGGGACAGACGCCTCAGATCCTCTTTTCCGTACCGTTTTCGCTTAGTTGGTCAAAAAGGCGATGCTGCAGCAGAGTGAGTATCGGATTTGTCGACTTTTTCGTTCGTATAAAAATTGAATAGATGCGAAGTGTGATGAGGTATTTGATTTTTCGAAAATACTAAAAATTAATTTTTGGGAAGATCGGAAACTGCTGCATGTTGCCTGCACAATGCGATTATTATTTAATCAAAGCAAACGTCCTTTTTTATGTAAATTTTAATAAAATCATATACCACACCAAATTACAATATTTGATTAACGCCTTCGGAAAAAAAACGTAAAAAATAAGCCGCAGCTGTGCAAAAACAGTTTGCTAATCAAACTGTCACAAGATATAATATGCAACCATAACCATTAACTTCTTGCTGGCTTTTACAAATACGAGCTTTGTAATGGAAACCGGGTTTTTATTAGATTTAACTATGCGTATCGAACGACATAATCTTTTTTATCTTAGTCCGTTAATAACTGTTTACAACAATAGCGAAAACGGTACACATAACATTAGATATTCTAAAATAGGACGTATTATCTGTATCGGCAGGAGGCAGAATCTATGTATTCAGTTTCCAATTACCTTTCGCTTGTTATCCTATATCTTAGGTGTTCGTAGATTTACTTATTGTCAAGGAGACGATTGATTTAAAGGAGACAATCATCTCATCTTGTTGGGTAACACTATTTATCTTCTTTAAATGACTTTTATTCTAAAACATTATTAAACAAAGAGTACGAGGAGAAGTCTAAGTCCGTCCTAAAAAGAACCAGTATCGATATCGCGAGAGGAGAAGACTTAAAACATATGGAATGATATTTTAGGAGGAATTGTATGAATCCAAAGCAAAGATTATAGCTACAGAAGAATAAGTACAAACTCAAAATTGATACAAAAACCAAGTTGAAGGAGAAAAGGTTTAAGACAAGACAATATTTTGAGATGAGCTTGATTCTGGCGTATGTCAAATATTCCCAACCTGACTCTCTACAAAAATGTGCTCTTTTAAAACTGGGTTTTTCGGCAAGTGACTCAATTTTTCTTTCGCTCCCTCCTGATCTTATTTTTATCAATTATCAGATTATGTAACGTATCCAAAATCACGAAGCAAATACCTCAACGACTTATTTCTTAGGATTCTCTCCTACATTTTTGTCGAAAAAACATAAAATTATTCAATTGTAATTCCTGCGCAATATCGTTGCATACGTATTCGATTTTAGTTTTAATTTCGCAAAGCGTTCTAGAATTAAAACGTGGAATACGCTCGATCCGGATATTCGGAACAACGGCGATCCGAATCCAAATTGCAAAACCTATATTAGATTAATTTCGTATCGGAACGCCACGATATAATATCAAATCGAATCAAAACAAATAACGAAACACTGTGGGTTCGGAAAGAGAGCTCATTTACCTTCTAATTACACGTTTCTCTTGGTTAAACAACGAATTCGACGAAACCCAATCGAAAGCGAAATGCAATCGTACATAGGGAATGTCGAAATCTTCCCACTGTAATGGTCTTCTGGTAAAAAGTTAAAATTGAGGCTGCGCGGGCAACAATTGAAGATAAGCAATTACCAGCGAATCGATTTCGAAGTTTTCTACGATATTTCCTAATATTCGAGGTATAATCGTGCTGTTGTCCTATCGCATTGTATGATTTGTTTTCGCTTGCGTTATCGCTTCAAAATTCTAACATCAAATACATTGTTTTTTCTTATTCAAGATAGTTTAAGATTGAAACAGATATTGGGTAGCGTAGCCGATCACATGATATTCTAAGATTTCGCATGCTAACTAAGGAGTTTCGTGAAATATCTTGTATATGGAGACTAGGTTCCAGTGCCACTTATAACTTCGAGAATAAGTTAGTGCGAAGTATTTGTAAAGCTATATTTAGAATGTTAATTGCTTCTAAAAAAAAAAATACAATACTTCTGCTTTACTTACTCTTTGCAATTATTACACCGAAGGTTTCGAATCTATAACATTGCCCGCTCGACGGTAACATTGCGATCTCAAAAACCGTAAGTCTAATATACCGCAAAGATCAATATCAACGCTAATTTTGAAAGTTTCTACTAAATTTCACGTTATTCGCTAACAATTAATTCAATTAGTCCGTAGATAATTCACGCTATAATTATCGGAGGAAATATTACGAAAATTTAAGAACAAGAAAAAAGAAGGATAATGTGGAAAGATGTTGCTACATAGGAAAAATAATTGGTTGCATACCAATACTGTGACAAATTTTACAATCTCAAGGATACGTATCACGGGTATCGTATGTCAAAACTAAAGCAAAGAAAAAACAAATTATAGCTCTCAGGTTTTTTTTTTTTTTGAATGACTTAACTTCCTACAATTTTATTCAATTATTGGTGCAATTATTGGATGCTAAGAACTATTGCCGATAGATGCTAAAAATTGCTGAAATTTAATATTACACAGTGTTCAATTTTAGACTTTATTTATTCTTTGTTCATCTGAAACGTTGCAGTGAATACATCATACAGATGATGTTATAGATCTGGCTATTTGTACATTTATTGGAAACTACTGCAGCAATTTTCTTTAGGAACTTTGCGAAAAGGAATCGAAACATACAATTAGTTAGTAATAAATTGAACATTAGTATTCTACGTGATGAAGTAGTATACTTTGCTTGAAGGAATCAATCCTGAAAACTCTAAGAGGAAGGAAGGACAGCATATCGCCCCCAATTTGCTTTCATTGCAAAGGTAACGGTTATACAGCAACAAACTGCAGATAAGGGAGACCCGAGTCTAGTGAAGTATTTCGCTTCTTATGCGATAAAACCTTTCATTAGTAAATATGCGAGAGGGGACGTATGGTGCTTCTACCGTTAAAGTTTACCGTCTAGCTTCGCCATGAAGTGTTATCACGGCATCTTCGCAGCCCTAAAATGTGAACGTTTCATAAATTGAGAACCAAAAATGTATAGAATTCTTGTTTCTTCCGGATTATCATTGGCTGGGAGAAATGTCTACCGACTAGAACCTTCAGGTTAGATCGAGAATGAGGGCTCGGCTATGTAAAGCGCTGTAACGTCATACTAGGCGTCCGTAGAGTGCGAATACCCTTAGTTGAATTCTAATAGAAGCATCGAAGAACATATATAAAACATAATGTTTAAAACATCTCTTACATAAACTTCAATAGTTATTTATAAAAAAAAGTCAATGCACTACACCTTGACACAATTCTTAATTTTTAGGAAAAAAATAAACAATAACAAAATATTATTATAACCTTATATTCTCCAAGATACCACGAATAAACTTTATAGCGTATTTTCATTGTCAATTTCAAGGTAACAATCGGCAGCGTTTAGCTCCAAATTTATGTCAATTAATTCAATATCCACATCGCACATTGACAACCTGTTTTTAGCGCAAACGTGCATGGTTAATTTATTTAAATCGTACACCTCCCATTTTCATCTCGCATCAGCTGTAGGAAAGAAAAAAAGAAAAAAACGAACGAATATCTTTGCTTCGTGTATGTACGTCTGAATTTTCACCTCTCGAATTCGAAATAATGCTGGAATAATAAGTCTTCGTCTAATTAAAATTCCACCTCGTCCACGTCAAATATTTGTCTTCGCTGTTAAAAATCGCGGAAATTGTATCATTCGCGCGAAAATATATTTAAATTTCGTCCGCTGGGAGGAATGCGTGTTGTTTTGCATGGAGGACGATACGTATGTATATATGAAAATTTATTCGAATTTTAGAGACGTATTTTTGGGTGAATCTTATGGAATTTTAAATTTCATTTAATTGCTTTTACGTTGCTGTTAGATTTAATATTAAAAAAAATCGGATTTTTTTTGGGTAACTGGTGAATGCATTTATTTATTTAAAAATATTTAAATTTAATTTGATTTTGCTTTAATCTATGAATTCAAATATGTTAACTTATTTATCTTTTAAAATTTTTAAATTTAAACAATTGCCCAGGATTTAATATGAACAAATATGAAAAAAAAATTTTTTGGTCACAATGGACGTCAGTTCCCCCAGGTTCAAAATAAGAATTAAACAACGTGTAATGCAGATTAAAAAAAAAGCACACTGAAACAATATATGAAACACATCGCAAGCAGATTTCATCTAAAATGATCTATTAAAAGCACAGAAAAACATCTAAGATGAATTTTAAATTTCCAAAAACAAATTCGAAAAAATCCAACACTGAAAACCTGGTTTTTAAAAACCAGGAAAAATTGTACATCTTTTATTAGCTTAAAAAAAACTAAATTACCAAAAATTTATTCCAAATTTTAATAAATTTAAAAAATTCTAAAATAAGATTGAGAAGTATAATAATGAAGAATAATAATGACTGAAAACTCAAATTTATTTAATTGCTGACTGAAAAATGGTGAAAAATGCCAAAAGTTTCCAAGCGCTCTTTTCATTAAATTATCAAATTAAAAAATCCCCGAAAACATCTTACGATGACCAAAAATATATTTTTTTTTAATTTTCAAAACTTTCTAATTTTAATCGTTTCAAAAACCCATTAACTATATTTCATTGTCATAAAAAAAATAAAAAATATACAAAAATGTACTCAAACATTGAACAAAAAATAAATAAATCACTAAATCCCGCAACAATGATTGTTTATTAAAACAAAATAAAAAAAAAACTCAAAATTTGAAAAAATATAATAATGTCAATGAAAATCATTCATCATTAATGATTTTGAACAAATCAAAGAACTGATTTATTAGTACAATGAAGTTTCTACAATAACCTCTCGTTGAAATCACCCGTGTTCATCGTAGTAAGCAACTTCCGCTCTCGTCGAATGTCCGAACACAACAGACTGCATTTTCCGATCATCCTGATACTAATGATGATCTCACGGATGACGAAACGCCAATAGGACATCGCGTGCCGCCGGTTCAGCATGCGAATGTCATCAATCGCATTAGAATAGGTTTAGGCGAAGGGTGTGACCGGCGGAAGGGGTAGGAGGGTTACCGGGGGAGGAAAACAGCGAATGACCATATATAAAAGTACTTACCCGGTGTTGTGGAGAGAGCTTTCGCGTTGAAATCCTCGTGGGATCGTACTTCGCGATGGGTATAATTGAGTAGCGGTGTTAACCGATTGGAGTCTGTTAGGCGACTGAGGATACAACGCCTTACGATATACGAAAGACCGACGATTTACCCATGCAAACTGACTCTCTAGGTCACCAAGAGCATTCGATAAACCGTTGTCTTGTACGGTTTATACGAGAGAACAAACTGGTTGTATCTATAGTTTTCCTAAAGATATTAAATCGAAGATAACACACACCGGTAACCGTTGTTTCTCTTTTTTTAATTTTAATAACAACGTAAATAGTAATAAGACGAAGACGACCTTCAAGCTTGAAGACACTATTTAAACTTAACTCTAACACAAGATAAACAGTTCCTATTCAGCGCATCGCAAGACACTACTACATCATCAAGATTCAAGAAGGAACAAGACCAGCTACAGACGATTAGTACTTCGGATGTAAATTATTTACACTTTCTTCTTTCTTCCGAGTGACAAGACGCTAAAAAACAAACTGGTTTTCACCGATAGCTCCATTAACCAGCGAAAGAAATGAGAAATCGTCCATCACCAACAACTTCTCCTTCTTCCAACAGATCCGCTTCACGCTGAATCGATATGGGTGAAATTGAAAGTTAAATTGATTACCGCAACAATAACAACAACCGCAGGGAAAAAGAAATTTAAAAGAGTGGCTCTCTAACGTGCAAACGATACGTAAAAGCTATTACGAAATCGCAAACGGGTTGATTAATTCACGTGTGATTGTTTGGTAACGATTGGCTTGTCCAAAAGTTGCATGGTGTTTTGTATAAAATCGATACGATTCGAGGGTGTAGTGAAGTGCACGATTTAATCATGGAATTAAATCGATGGATTAGCTGAAGGCAAGTGCACGTTAATTAACTACAAATGGTCATTATATTTCTGTTCGTTTTTATCGGACTAGATTATAAACATTGTGTTGTTTGTGATATAAAGTGATAAAGAAGTTAATGAAAAAGTGGCAAATAAATTCTATGTGTAAAGTTAATTAAACATTTTCCATCTTTAAAACTGGGGATAAAGAAAGCAACTGATTATAGCAGCTCTGTCTTAGATAATCAAATAAATAAGAACTCGCTTTATAGAAATATTATATATTTATTATATTTCTACATATTGTTCTTTATTCGTAAGCTTTCCAAAGTGATAAATGACTATAGCCATTACAATTTCTAATAATTAAACCATCAATCCAAACTATACAACATCGTATTGTCCATAATATACGAGTTTAGTAAGCCTTACGCACGTTATAAGTCTATAAAATTTCTCTGTGATTAATTACCCATAATACTCCGCTTGAGTACAGACTTTATGCTGTAATGCTCAGGTGAACCGTTGAAATTTTAATAAATCCATGCCCCAATAAGTAAAAAAATTACCTTTCGCGTACCACGTATATATTTACGAAATTTCCAAAATTACTTGGCAAAACAAACGAACGCAGAACCTATATATATATATTTTTTATGTAATTCCTAGATGTATATTACCTGTTTGTTTTACGACTTTAGAAAGAATTTTTAACCAAATTATTACGCGAAAAAATACGATAGTCGTAAGATCAAGAACTACTCGTTGTAATTGACCGTAACGTGGTTTTAGCGTAAACGCCCCCATTGCCTAAGCTCTTGCGCGTTAATTTAAATTTCAAATGTATACACCACGAACATATGTAGTTAAGAAAATCGAATAAAAAGCAACGGCTGAAATTTTTGCCATCAGGCACCATTTCTACCTGCTCTATTTCCATGTTGTTCTTGTCCGTTCTAAAGAAAAAGTAAATTAAAAATCAAAGACCAGAGCGGGGTTATTATGTTGTTTTCGGTACGTGAGCTGAGATCTGGACAAATACATAACCGGCGCATTCCTATAGTGGTATTTGATAATAACTTTTTATAGCACGAAATGTACAGGTAAAAATGTTAGATTAATGGTGTACGGTCCAAAAAATTTAATATTGTCAAGTCTGTAAGATGAATTTTTGTCGTGTCGTGTAATTTACGTAACCTTAATTACGTTGCTCATTTGCATGTGACGGACATTCCGGTCTAGATCTGCGATAGGAATTATGTTGTATACGAGGTGATCATTTTATTTGAAGTCATCCGAAATAATCTAGAACTTCATCTTGTAAGTTTCAAACTAACACTTCAGTGAAATTTGTAATTCTAGGAGGGCACTTCGAGATCCCGGGAAGATCAAATCAAGTTGTTTACAAAGAACACGATAGGTATTTGTTTAAACAAGGTCCTAAAAATAAAAAATAATGATAGCAAGGACTATGACGTAGTATGGTAAACAACACATAAGTATCGGCAACCTCCGCATCAAACAAGTTTAGTTTATTATTATAATTAGTCCGGGACGGCCGTTTCGAGGACACAAATGGTCCTCATCATCACAATACAATACAATCCAATACAAACGGATTCTAATTGTTTCCAATGTTAGTTTACGAAATTCCAAACTGCCAATTCGTAAATTATGAGCCATGTTGTTTTCCATCAACCTTCCTTCACCACTCTTCTTTACGAGGCTTCCTGTTATAGAAAACTGCTGTTCCAAACACCATAAAAGGCCAATGTTAAAAAAACAATCCCACATCAACTAGATTCTACGAGATAGCCATCAAAATCGTGAAACTTCGTCCGCAATTTAATTTTTTTCTTACAGAACACTTGATATTTTTTAACCAGACCCAATTTGTATATAATACTTGCATGCTTATTTAATATAAATTAGTGCATACTCGTAATTGGTTTGCTAGAATTAGACAACAGGAACTATAAATCACAAAAAATGAAACATAGACTTTGTACTATCTACGACTTATGAAATACCAAAAAGGAATGAAGCTGTTTATCTGTTTAACCTTACAATAGAAACGAAACCGTTCAGCTTAACTAGCCTAGCTTTAAAATAATGCTTTCCAAGGAGTGGTTTGCTTGAACAGTGAATGGCCTTAACCTATGAGTGCGGTACAATGATATATCGCGACAATGGATACGGTTTGAAACTATAGGAATCGTACAGGAAGAATGTCGAACGTGAATGTCGGGGAAAAAAGAGTAAATTGGAGGCGAATAAAATAGATTTGTTCGTGTACGAACTCTTTTTGACATTAAATACGCAACAATTCGCTTTAATTGAATGATATTATTTATGGGCTTCAATAAACGAGATAATTAATAATCGAATAGCCTTCGATAGCGTACTGAATGCTTGATTTGCCGGTTATAATTGAATTATTTCGAATAAAGCACACCTGTGAATTAGAAACGCTGCTCGTGATGAGTTTTAAAAATTAAAAATTTTTGAAAATTACTTTTTTCAACTTTTGTCGATAGCTCTCGAATATTTGACTAAAATTAAACTATATTTTTTTTTAGTTACACGCTTATTTTTAGCCTTTCGCTGAATCACGATCGTCAAAATTTCAAGTTAACCCATTATCATTCAGCGTAAACTCCTTACGTAATCGTAATGCATGTATGTACCGCTTTCCATTTTTTTTTTTTTAGTTTAATACACGTAACACGTCCAAAATAAGATTCCCTACACGATACAGAATCCGCTAAATCATGCGCGTAGGTTGCTATGAACATGACATCGCTTATTGCTTCTTACGACGCAGCTACTGCATACCTTTAAAACATTCGAACGTAAATAAATAAGTTTTAGCGAACCTAATATCAAAGACGGCTACGGGTTATTCACCTGAACTGCGCAATCTGACGGATAACTCCTAACTGTGTGCAAGTACGTACGTATGTACGTAAGAGCACGATAGTCGAATGGAAAATGCTAATATCCGATTTACATTTCTATAAAAATTATTCAATTGTTAGAAATTCAGGCGGGGTCCGCCGCTTGCCACGACGTATTATACGATTGTTCCCGCTTTTATGCAGCGATTTCTATATTTCCTTCCTTTTTTCTGTTCGCATGAATAAATACAATACCTACGATGGGGGTTGGAAAGGAAAAATATTATTCGGGTTGAAAGGATTTGTAAGCGCAACAAAAGAAATGGAAGAAGGCGATAATAATCCCGGTGAGAATAACAAAATATCAAAGGAGTCATTGTGACATCTGCTAATTATAAAAAAAGGTATATCTGAAAGTGTTTTTCTTTTTTATACAATTGAATGCTAAACAACTGAATATACAAAAAAAGGCAGACTTGATAACTGAAATACACGGTATACCATGAAGTACGAGGTGTTGCTACGTTACTCCATATTCTCAAAATTCTAAAATTTCATTCCATTGTTAACACTTCAATAAAGAAAGTTCATATCGATGATATAAATGCCTTTCCTTTAAAAGTATGCGAAAACGCCCTGTATAGTTTTAATATGAATATATTCTTTTGCGATTTATATTATTAAAGCACCAAGGAATAGTGAATTGCAATAAATAATTGTTGTTAATAAATTCATTTTGGTCTCCTCTGTAGCCTCTGATGTTCGAATAGAGCCGGAGTAATAACACATAGTATCAATATGTATGCACGCAAAGTTTTTTCTGGAAAATAGAACCTTGACTCGGGCGATAAAGCGAAGGAACTATCAATTACTGAACGTGGAAGAAAAAAACCCGTAACGAAAGTCGTGATAACTTGAAGGTATTGCTCATTGTATGTATATAAAGCGATTAGATCTGTTATAAGTTTTAATTTAGGTTTATTTGAAGACTTTGGGGCGTTTGTTGAAAGTTCTTGCGTAACTTGCGTTTGGTGAATAGTTTAGCAATATCCGGAAGTGGATCTTTTTATATCGTAAACAATGATTATGCATGTTAATTGCTTAAACTTGTAATTAAACTTATTGTCGAATGCATTACTTTAATATTCGTAAAGAATTCTGCAACCTCTTAATATGAATGATCAAGAATACAAGATTGCACGAACTACGTCAAACAACCACAACGTTTCCAAAAGTTGCAAAATATCTCATTCCTCTCATAAACTAACTTTTCTCGAATTTTACAATGTTTCCTCGAGGCTCTAGCTGAAGAATCTTGCAACATCGCGCTAAATTCCGTATTATATTCGACACATTCGATAACTCCCATAACATTTACAAAACGTAAACTTACGTACCTACACCATAGCAAATATGCATGCATTTAAAACATACGAGGCCCTAGAGGCTTTTCGTTGTTTCAGATTTCAATAAAATCCTTTTCCCCGCGTATACCACGCCTGCTTTATAAACTGGTAACCTTACAATCACCCGCTAAACGCTCCTTGCGAGTTTATTGATAGAACCCTTGTAGTCTATATTTTAACAAAAAAAAAACCTCTGCGTGTAATTATACGATAAATTAGATACCTTTAAAAAACGTTTCGGTAGATTTAGTATTTAAAATTGAACCGGGACTAAATAAAAAAGAGCTTATTTATATGCAATTAAAATATAGACACAGTTGTTTCATTGCCTTGCAGCATGCAAACATACATCATCTGTTGAAAAGTCAATGTTACCGCTCTCTCGTAATCTAACGTGAAGTGAGCAATTTTTAGTGATAGCCTTATGTGTTTTTGAGTGTGAACGGAATGCGGTCTCGAATCAAAGTGCAAAAACTGTTTTGTAAACAATAGGTTTTTGCTGTTATTTATAGATACAATACGTACCTTAGATGGCTAAGATATTTAACGATCGTAACGATTGAAATTGACATTCACGATGTTGTTAACATGCTTTTAAAATCAGTTACTGGTTACCATTGTTTTTTTCTTTTTTCAATTTGGTACTTGCAATGTGTATATTCTTTTTTTCTCGTTATATTCATGGCCGACGTGGCTTACTACTGGAAAAACTAAATGTCATAGCAAAATATCATTTACTGACTCCCTGATTCGATTGTTCGACTTTTTTCTTTCCATCTCAACGTTACGGCGATTAGTGTTTCGTGTCTGGAAGGTGCGTTTACAATTCGAAAAGACCTTGAACGACGGAATGGATATTCTGTGTGATTGTTTTCGAATTGATACGTATCTACGCGTTATAATCATTTACCTATCAACACATAAATTTACTAGCTTGAAGTCCGATTAAATTCATTTTAAATGTTGATAAAATTAATACCTTTTTGCTGGGTCTGTCTGTTTGTAATAAGTGAATTAAACGAATTTTAAACCATCTACCTGTCTATTCAAAATGAAGTTGCATTAGATAGGAACGTACCGCATAGGAACGTACCGCATCGAAATAGTTAGATTATCGTTACATTAATTAACCAATTTTCAAATTGGTACTAAATTATTCCGAATGGCATTTGTGGCATTTCCAATAATTATACTGGCCGATCGATCCCGTTAGTTAATCCTCTCTCGATTGTGCGCGAACCAATAAAATACGTTAATTAACGGATATTAACCTCATGCAATTCGAATTATCTGTATATGTACCTTCCATAATATCGCCGGCGATTTTCTTGACTGAATGTAAAATTTTTCTGACGTACACAGGGTGTCGCGATGTTCTAGATAGTATAATAAGCATCGATACAGGCAGATGAGATTATTACTTTTTTGCATCGATTTAACAGACTTGTGTTTTGTCGACTCTCGGGGAAACCAGTAAGCAACCCGAAACCTTTCTTATGAGACGAATAGACACGAATCCCTGCAGTCGGTGCAGAAAATTAATAATTTCATCTGCCTTGGTCATCTCTAATTATAAAGTATCTGTCAAAAGTACTTCCTTGTATACAGGATAATCGAATCAATAGCGAACCAGGGCATTCACTTCCTGATCATATGCAGCAATAATCAGACCCACAATCATCTACGGCTCGTTGGTTTAACGGCCAAAAATAGCTTAGAAGACTCAACGTTATAAGTGTGGTTTACAGCAGCGCTGGAAATCCTCCTTGGATTAAGGATGCTTCATATTCGTAATTAAAAGCAGGCTATATCGAGTGCCTTTACTTCAATGCCAGTCAGGCAGTTCTAGTGGTTATTAAGGATTACACGAATCTGGTCTGATGTATGTATATGTATACAATCTAACGCAATAACCGCGTTACTTTACAGTGGACCTCAAGCCACTACGTCATCGAAGGAAACGTGAAAAGGTAGCTAAACTGATCAAAGGAGCGGCGAACATTGGTCCTTACCATTTCTATGGTTTCCTAAAGAGACAAACGACACACAAACAAGTAATAAAAACATAAGAGGACAACCAAAGACTTTAATTAAAAGGTTTTAAATTACTTATTTTGATAATTTTGGCCAGAAAACCAATATTTTTTATTTACATTTATCAGAGCAATAAGATGTCAGCAAACGCGTAATGACAATATTTAACAGTCGTTCGGATAAACTCTCTTGAATCTCGGTCGTCTAACATCCTTTCATATTGTTTAAACAGAGTAATTGGGCAAACGGGGCAATTACATGGCTTGATGGTTTATGCGAATCGCAGCGACGGTGTAAAGTGTTAATAGGCGAATCGACAAGAAATTCCACACCAATTCTCCGACGAAACCCGCTTATTACTAGATGGCATAGAAAGGAAATTGACGATTTGGCCGATGGTACTTTTGTGTTGCAAGAATTCTGTAAGGCAAACCTAATCGTACAGAAGAAAACGACGTAATAACAAGGATCTACGGATGTAAGTAAAGTAAATAAGCCAGATATTAAACGGCGAAGAGAATGTGAGATGTGAATGTTAAAAACTGGTAAATTATGTACTTTGCATAACCGTGAGGCGTATACTGGTGCAACAATCCTTTTCGAGGTGTAAAAGTACGCGCCACTTATATATATTTTTTTTACTTTCTGTCCAAGTTTTTAAGTTCGTAATTGATCGAAAATGGTGACTAATGCCATGGTAATATTTAAGTATATTTAATATTACGCTATTACATTTCCGTTGTACAAATAAATCAGGTACACAGAACGTTTCAGTTTTGCTTCAATTTATGCAAAAGTAGACCTAATGTAAAAGATAAGAATTCAATATATAGAAGTGGAAATGTTTATGTAAAACTTCTCATGCTCACTAAGGCTAGGCCCCCTTTTTATTTATTTATCCCTTTTTAAGAAATAGGAATAGGACGATCTATTGGGTCCTCTGCTGTTTAAGCCAATAATGGATTCTCCGAAATCTCGTCTCTGCCGCATGCTTAAAGTGTCTTTAGAGGTTCCGGTCAGTCTAATAATTTGAAGGTTATCACGTAGGCAGCCTTAGTCAGGATTTGTGCAGCAGAACTTTGGTTGAAAGACCCAATAGGCAGTTACTATCTGAGAGCACCATCAGTAGATTTCAAGCCTTCTGGAGTTAACTTCTGATCCTCTCTGTGTGATATCTCCATGTCGGCCCCTGATCGAATGTAAGACCCAGATATGTTACAACACACTCCACCAGATCGCCAAGTGCTATTTGCAGGCGACTTTGCCGCTTTTCGTCCGCACACGTCAATAACTCGATAGACCAGATGAACATATAATTCGTTATATACACATTGTGATTTTTTATTACTATTAGAGATATTCACCTTCTTTTTTAATTTGAGTAAATTACTTAGCTCCCTATCGACGTGAATGTATTTACAGATGAAAGAACCCGCTTTAACTTTTAAAGAAATACATTACCTGTTTTCTAATATATGCAAATTACAATAAGCTTTACCGGGCTATTCCAACAGCAATGAGAACTCATAATGTTACA
The DNA here is from genome assembly GCA_020654165.1 of Oryctes rhinoceros. Classification (NCBI taxonomy): domain Eukaryota; kingdom Metazoa; phylum Arthropoda; class Insecta; order Coleoptera; family Scarabaeidae; genus Oryctes; species Oryctes rhinoceros. The sequence continues at coordinate 828,006 of JAIOKQ010000231.1, forward strand.
TTTCATAGGCACCATACTTACATATACATACGTAAAGACAACGATACCGTGAACATCGTGAAATATCGCAGGCGACTCGTGCAGATTCTCTCTACCTGCTTAGATTTTAAAAATAATTATTTATTGCATACTCTAAATAGCGTGACGAGTTGCTATTTGTTTTTTTGTATGCTTACTTTTTTTCTCGACGAAAAGGATCGTGCTGTAGAATGAGCATAGCGTGTATCTAAAAATATCTCGTTTTAAACTCGAATTTTTTTGCAACAAAAAATTTGTTGTGAATGCTGGGTGTGAAGACGCAGTTAATGGTAATAAGCTTGATGAAAAAAAGGAATCGCTGAGGAAAAAATCGCCGGTACACTGTCGGATCTATTCATAGCGAAGTATTTTGTAGGTGTAGTTCGTATATTTGAATATTAATGCGGAAACAGATTCCAATTAGTCAACTGAGGCTATTTTTAGCGGGAAGGCCAGTTGTTGTAATTTTATTCTTGTGTGTTTAGTATTTTTTTTGTTGATTCGCCTGCTTAATTTTGGATGATATAGTATACTTAACAATGCAAACCGGTATAAATAAGTATATATGGAGAATTTGAATTGTTTCGTCATCTTTTATTACGCAAGAATGTTATTTGCCTAAACTATCAACATGAACAAGGTAGGATACGAAAGGTTTGTACGTCTATCTATATCTATGATTTTATTACCACCTTCGTGGATTATATTATCTAATTGATGGACTAATAATTTGTCATAGAAGATAGGTACGTATGTCAAAAATACTTAATGAAGCAAAATGACATGTTGACAATTGAAAAGCAGCGGAAGGAAATTGCGTTTTAAAACAAGAATGGGATATTTAAAATTATTGCTAACTATATGAATTAGTAACATGTGTGCTTTTTAATTTTTTTTGTAGCAGACATTTTTTTTTTAATAAAGCACTAATATCCAGCAAACATTTTCTTTTAGAAACTTCTTTGATATTTCTAAGAAATCTTTCTAATCTATTCTCTCTTCTCTTTCATAACCTTTCACCATGTGGTACTGAATTAATATCAAATTATACATATCGTAGGTACATGCATATGAAAATCATTGTCCTGTAATCTGTTGCAGACAATACACAAATCAACACTCGTACAAATTTGAGTGAAAGTTATTCCGAGTAATTGTATTGCCGCTGTCGCGTTCATCGTTATATCACCGCCTATATGTTTATACCTTAAGAAACGTCCATTATGGAAACTTCTCACGTCCGAAAATTCGTAGACGCGTACAGTTACGGTCATAAATAACGTTTGAGTCTGGAATACTGATGTTAAGCGTGTAGAAGATTCCAACTGGATGCCTTTGTGTAATTACGAAATTTATACACATTTCTCTATGTAATACACTCGTAACATCAAATTAAATAATAAATTAAATGCTTTTAATTGAGCGCATAACCATAGCCTTTGCTACCTCTCTAACCTGAATTCGAGAGTTGTCTATCACCATCATGTTCACTTTTCCGACGTTATCGGTAGCGGGTGTTGGTTCTGGTCGTTCCGAAAGTTCATCGTCAACGATCAACGTTCAAATTCAATTAATATTACGTCTTCATGCTAAGGCTTGAAACTTTTCGGATTACCCTCGTACATGTATGCATGCTGGTATCATTCTAAATTTTTTTCCTTGTTTTTTTTTTATCTACAACGTCCATAATGATTTTTTTCTCTTCCAAAACCAATTTATCTACAACCTATCTACACGAACTTTATTCACGAATTCGAACGATGGAGGTTAATAAAAGATACACGACGATGAGAAAAAAAGCAGGAAAAGCAAAAAGGATCGCGGAAAATGAGGGAAATTAGTTTAAAGCTTCGAGTTCGGCGATTCTGAATTTTATTTAGGTACTTCCAGGCTTGATAAATTTAACTTGTCTGCGTGTATACGAACCGCTTTACAATAGGCCCTCGCATCATTTAATCTTACCGAACGGTGTGCGATGGGGTAGTATTGGGAGAAACGATAGCGCTTTCGGTCTGTTATCTTACCGGCATGTATGGAAAAATTACGTTTTAGGGAGAAGCGAAAATTTGATTATTCTTTGCTTGGTTTTCCACTTTTCTGGAAATAGGAAAAAAAGTAATTTCAGATAGATGATTAAAAATACTCATAAATTACTGAAAATGGAGGAAGCTGATAAGTAAATATAGGCGCAAACACGCATTGTTTCCTCCATCACTGTAGGTATCATGGTATCCTCGTCGCTCTGATTAAAACACCCAACATATTACAAAATACTAGCTATAATGCACCGCAAGAAGCGCTCCGGTACCGTATGTGAGAAGCAAGCTTTCACATCATGACTTAATCCTTCCCGCGTATTTCATCCTCTTCTTTTGTTCCGTATTTATTTATTACCGACTTATTTATCATCCGAAAGATGTGGAAATCGTCACGGACAGGCCCGCTCTTAGCTAAACGCACATAAATCAGTTCGCTATTTATTATCGTAACGTCCGAGAACCGGAGCGGACGAAATTACGATCTCGTACATATCAATCAATCAAAGTTAATTCATCACATCACGGCTGGCGGGTGATTATTAGCGCAGTCTGGGGATGTCGATCGCAAAAATGACGCTCTTATTTATTATGGCTCGACTCGGATTGGCGTGAGGTTAGGCGCATGTCGTTAATCGGCTAAGTTCGCTTTGGATACGCACACACAAGAGAGTACTGTTTAGCGGTTATACAGCCTATAGGTGTATGTATAAATCTTCCCCCTTCGCTTGTACATACATAATTCCCAACAACTGTTAGAAACTTGGAAGTTTGTTGCGGAAAGTTAGTGAAGAGGTTATCGCAATTGCCGCATGGGAAAGCGCATTTGCTCCATATACCTCTTAGTGTTTATTAAGGATTATGTAAATTGCGTTTAATGCAGTTATTCTAATATTAATTATGCATCGTATTTGAAATTCCAAAACTTTTGAGTGTTTAAGTGAAATCTATTTCTAATTTAATATTTAGCCCGAGAGAAAGCGACCACAAAGAACTGTGCGAAGCGTTACGAAGAATATTGTATTTAAATCCTTCAATGCTCTCGATTGCTTAAATTAAACTAATTGTAAGCGATCAATTCCAATGATTAATGTTAATATCAGGTTTTAGAGCAGCGAAATCTCATAAACACCATTACTTAACTCCACCACATCATTCTATCGCGAAAATGATATCAAGAGGTTCCCTCGTACCGCAAGATATAATCTTCCAAACAGCTATATTATAAACCTCGGAAAAACGGACGAAATTCGCTAAATTTATCACCGCCATCTGCATAGATCTATATGCATGCAACACGAACGAATTCATTTCGACGTCGACGTCCTCCCTAACATGTACAGCACGCTTGTAGTGGTAATCGTAGTCGTAGTGGCAGTAGTTCTTGGTCGGATACATTTTTCTTCGGTGAGGTGAGAAATTACGCTTTGCGGCGCGACTATTAACTAAATTTATGCTTTCAGCCGCCGCTGTAGTCGTCTGCCCTGGACGAGGGGAGGCGTGAAGGGGGAAGGATAAAATATTCTGCCCGCTACGCTTTTAATAATATTGCAGTTGTCATAAATCTATAGGAGGTAGGTATATCTCCCGCTTCGAGGTGAGCATAATCTTCCCAAGCATCAAATAGGGGAGAAAAATGTGCAGAAATTAAATTCCATCATTCCCTCGGAGAAAATGTCTTTGATATGAGTGAAAATGAAAGATGATATTAAGGATATTAGTGTTCTATAATCGTTAAAACAAATTATCTCTTAGAAACAGTATTACGGAAAATACAGTAATCGTTAGTATAGAACAGCCCAAATAGCAGTCGTTTTAATATTTGATTCCCCTATTGGCAATTCGAGAAGAAAAGTAACCTTACAAAGCCGTTACACACGTGCTTTTGATTGGAATTTATTTCGCTATTCGCAGAAAGAAATTGCTGGCATTTTAGCCGATATATACGTCTTCGTTGGATATAATTAATGTTTCTGCTTGTGAAATACACCAAATAAAAACGGTAAGTAAAATCCAATATTAGAAAATGTCTTTTAGGTCTTAATACGTCTGTTACAATAGTGCGGTGGGTACTACTGCGTATATTCTGCCAGTTACAGCTTTGCCAATAAGTGTTGTCAAAATTAAATACATCACAGTCGGTTTTTACGGAATTTAATTCCAAAAATGATTTTCGGGGTAATCTGGCAACGAATTTGCTGTTGAGCCACTCCAGCAATCGCCTTTAATGCGAGTCGTAAAAATAGATTTAACCTTCTAGTAGAGCTTACAACGCTGACGAGAGTGAACTGTCCTGGAGAGTCCTTCTAAACAAAACGCCCTCTCAAGGTTTAGGTTCATGCCTTGCGTCGATGCATCCGACGAAATTGTTACGCGATGTACGTCGTCACGGCCAATTTTATCGTGCTGTACGAATTCTTGAGGCTATGATATGTATATATCGCGCAAGTATAGATTGTTTGCGCAAATTCCATTTAAAAATAATGGAATTTGCGACATAAATTTACCCAACGTGCATCCTAAACTTAAACGATCCGAGTCTAATTGAAAACCAGTTGCTGCTCTGCTCTAGTTGCGGCGAACCGTCGATAAATCATTGAAACTTGTCTCGCGACTGGTTCTTTCGGATTAATACCTATTTTGCCTTAGCATACGTAGCATAGACATCTTTGCTCTTCATGATGGAATGGGCGATATCGATTTGTGCGCTGCTTATTGTCGGCACAAATCAAGTGAGAAGCAAGATTGCGTTTTAAACGGCGACTATATATCTAGAAAGGAGATAATTGTCGCAATTTATGGGAAGATATAAACTAGCTTATTGGATTAATGGATTTTGAGAGACGTTCTCTTTTTTCGAAAAAATTTAATGCAATAACATAATATGAATATGGCGATAAATCAGATAACACTGCAAAAAATAAATTTTGCCGGGCAGGAGAAATATCTTTAACGTAAATTACGAGTAATGCCAATGTTTACGCGGTGAACGACTATTGATATTCTTTAATGCAAAATAACAAGAAGTTAGATCGCGAACTCCTATGGCATAATGCAGGCTAAAATATGGTACTTTAAAGAAAAGGGCATAATGCTCTACTACACTTGGATTTGCTTTTAAAATTGATTACTTAGCCAAATACATTCTTCACCCGATATCTTAAATATTACGGCTTTTATTTGGCGAAGGTAACCAGCTTTCCAACCCCGACGATCGTCCGCCTCGATCTTGCCCCGTTTTTTTCACAATTTCTCCCTCGTTTGTTTGATTTCGGGCGTTTTCCCATCCTTTTCGGACGAGCGACATGTAACCGGGACGGTGGTGTCGTGTAACACAATTAAAGTAGTTATTTGAGAAAATACGTTGGTACCGGCGGAATCTACAGACACAGCTTTTCTATTGGATGGAAAAGAGCTCATCCTTAAGAACTAACACTTTTCCAGTAAAACTTTATATTTCATCACGATACTTTGTTTTGCACGCCCCTATCCTAAAAACTTATCAAAAATATTACATGGATGAAATTTGTTTAATATACGCAAAGCGAACATTCTGGAGATTGTAGAGATAGGCATTATTAAACTGTATTACGTCGAAAATTCTGCACAAAACCCTATTCATTTGTGTATCGCCTGTACATCAAATACATAACGTACGTTACATTTGATAATGGGAAAATATGATCCTTTTCAGTTGTATTTTTATCGCTGTCGATGTTCCTCCGAAAATGTGAGCTGAAAATCCTCTATCGTACGACTACATTTTATAATAGATATCATTTCACGGAGAGCTAGCTTATGATTTCATCAATAATTCATTTTCCAGGGAGATTATTCCCCGAATTCATCCTGCGTTTTATTTGGACGTCAGTCAGTCAGCGTCGAATTAAAACCCAATTATTTTGAGTTCAACTTTGATCCGCGTATGCATTGATGCGCTATTGTACGTGCAACCGTGTGGGGAATTAAATTTATCTTTAATTCCGTATGATGTAAACAGGTTAAAGTTGATGAAATAATACGAAAATGTACGGATAAATAAATAACACGTTTCATTTCATGTCACGCAGAATTACCGAACATTGATTGAGTAAGTAATGTAATCTTAAACATCAAATTAATTACAAAATTTAATATGCGTTACGCTTACTGCCCCCTAGCACTATTCCCGTCGGAAATTGTTATTTTAGCAACCTCTACTGGTCGACCTTTAGGGTAAAGTCCTTCCCTCCTAATAGGTTGGATGACTCCGGGCTGATGGAAGCCGGAACATTTGCTACCATATAACTACTAGGGTTTCGAGAAAATTGCACCTTGTATGGAAAGCAGGGCTTGTAATCGATAATATAGTTCATCCCTTGAAGAATTTTTCACGGTTTTGGGAGAGTGATTTCAGCTGAAATATTGGGACCTCGAATTTTGGATTATGTACAGCATATACCGTTTAATGTACGGATGAGATCCATATAGAGTTGGGGGGGAAGCATTTTTTACCGATTCCTGGAATTTCAAAGTGGTTTTAAACTGAAGTATTCTGAATTTTCCGTCCATCCTTTTGATGAAAAACCGGTATATTCTCTATTCTGAGAAAAAATGCACAAAGGAGATTATCCAATGGGTTTTCGAGAGTTCGTTTAGCGAAATAATGGAAGCATGACGTACTTTACCTGGTTTCCTATTGTTGAACACCCTCACGGCTAAGCAAACCACATAGGTAAAACATTTATTTTGCTTTCTGCTATTGCTAATGGTGAATGAATGTTTGATGTTTTTTTTTTCTATACGTTCCATCCGCGGTATTTTCCGTCTACCGCCTTTCATTGACGCACAACCAGGTGCTTAATGGTTTTCGAATGAATTTCCACTGGGCCACCGTTTGAGTTTAATTGGCTTTTTAATTATAAGCAGGAAAAAAGCCCCTTCAAACGCGGAGAGTATAGAAAGGACGTATAATAAATGGGGATATAATCGTTCGTGTATAGTACCGCAGCTATAATTTCTATGAATTGAAAAATAGACGAAAGATGAGCGATAGAATAGTTAAATTATTTCACGGGATTTGTACTCTGAAGATTAAGTAAGGTTTCTCCCATTTCAAAATGTTTGTTTTCTTCTTTATATGTTGAAAGAAGGTTTCTTTGGAATGATGTAACCTTCTGTTGGTCATTTACAAAATCTCTAAGTAAGCATACAGTGAATTTCAAGTATAAGAACAAAACATGGAATTAGTTTGTAGACTATCAGACAGAAAAAAAAGATAGGCTTTACAAAGTAAATTGCGGGATTAAGGCACTTAGTCACTCGGCATTGCACGATAAAAAACCGCTTTCATCACCCTTATAACAATTTTTTGGTAATATCCCCGCAATAATATTTCAAACCTACGATACATCAATATTAATACAGATTAAATCACGAGAGTTTGTTGTTACATCATTATTTCATCGATAAAACGCAAACAACCCAAGCGAGATAAAAGTACATAGTCGTAGCTATGTACTTAAGATATACGTCCATATTTTGTTAAGTATCAATAAGCTAGTTGAAGCAAGATGGAATACGGTCGAGTAATGCGTAGACAAGAGCTTTCATAATGCTGCTTTTTTTATTTATATTTAATGGCACTATTTTTTTTGCTAAAAGTATTTTCACGGCTATAATGAAGTAAATCGTCTAGTTCGTGGTAAGTTTACAGATGTTAAAGAAGCGTACGAAAACTTGAAACAAGGTTACAGTTTAAGATGCCTGGTCGACGAATTAATGCTTGTTGCTAAGAGTTGGTTTGTTGTTTACTAGCGTATTTCAAGAAGCAAAAGCAATAGGGAAGTCCTCTAATATCTGTTGATTCGCTCCATAAGATAAATTCTAATGGGTTAGTATTAAATCAAAGCTTGCAGTGTAAATTAAAGAGACTTGAAAATGCTTTGGGGCATTTCGATGGGTACCATCTACGGCCGTCCCGGATTATTATATAATTAATTAAACTAGTGTGGTTCCGAGGTTACCGATACTTACCATACTACGCCACAGTCCTTGCTATCATTAGAGGTAAAATTGCAAGGATTTTTTCAAGAAGAATCTAATTGAAGTAATTGTGACCGCTTTTCAGGGCTAATAGGATGATCATTGATACGTTTTTTTCCCATATCCGTTCTTAGAATTCGCTAAAAAGTCCCGCCATTGTGATGATTTACTGTACATCGCTTTGTGACTGTGTGTAATAAACGTGCATCATTCTTGCGTACATATACATAGCCTAGCGAGAACGTATGTACGTTTGTACCTTGATTATATATCATGAAGTAAAGGATCGTGTTGATAATCTCGACGTCTACAAGTTATTACAAACGCAGGTACACGTTCTTACCAACATATAGATATATTCCCCATTGTCGTGCCAAAGCGCTGAGATAGCATCTCGTATACGCTGGCGATTTCAAGAATCGTAGGTATACACTGCGCCTGGAAAATATAAGTACACGATCGCACCAAAAGGAACGCTTAACTGTTTGGAAATTCACTTTCAAGTGTGGACTCATTTCAATTGAACCAACAAGTCAAGAACAATAAAAAAATTGTCATGTGTCTAGACAAAAGCCAGTAGAGACTTGTTTTGTCCAAAGTCACGTTGTCTTCGTACTCACCGCCCGTAAGTATTACATATGCAAAAGTTATTCTCCCGGAAAAGATAACACGTAATTATCAAAGGCACGATAATGATCTCACCGTTGGCGTATCTCTACCCTTTTTACCCGTTTTATCCTACCTTCCGTTCACCGCCCCCGCTGCCGCCAGCGCCGCACACGACTTGTTAAATAAAACTTCCCCACAGGGTAACGATTATAATAAATTCCGTGCGATATACCATTATTGTTCGTAGTCTATCATTAAGAGGGCGTCTTCGACAAACACGGAATCCACTTCGTATATGCAATGACGAGGTAGTCGTGTATAGCCGATGGATCGAGTGATATATTTCCGATAGGATGAGTATGAGTGGAATTAAAGGGGTTACATAAGTGTAAATGTGAATGTTTATGGTAGAATATCGTACTCAAACAAATGAATTATATGGAAATACCCTAAGAAAATAGACCAGTGGGAGATAGAAAGGATGGTGGAAATTTGGAAATTGTTTTTCTTAGCGGTAACATATACAATCGTCCCTCTACGTAGTTTGGTTTTAATAGATAAAGCGAAAACTATGAAGAATGTTATTTTCTCAAGCCTTAAGTGTTTAAAATTCTTACTGGTTTTCCACTTCATAATAGAATTCATCAGAATCTCAAATTGACATGTTACTTACGGTCTTTCAAGGCACTAACACCAAAATTACTAATGCTTTTCCTACATTAACTCATCAGATATGTCCTTGAGGAATATCGCCAATTTATATACAGTAGGTAAAACCATTTTTACGTACACAAGAGGTTCACCGCATTATTTCCCTCTTGGCTAACGCAATTAGGCTTAAAATTAAAGCTTGGGATGCTGATGGCCGCCATCAGCATCGCTGGTAATGGAAAACGAAGGAGCGGATTTACAGAAGCGCCTCGATATTAACATCCGAGTGATGCGTATGCCCGAGTAATAGCGAGCTCGGGACCTTAGCGGTTGGCTGCATAGAGGGAAGCTCTTAACCCACATTTAATTAAAAGTTAAATAAAAATACATCGCGCGAGGTCATGGCCGTTAAAATGCAAATGTAATCATAACGGTTGGGGATTCCTGCGCCAAGGTAGACGGCCCTTCCGGTTGGGACTAAACTCACGGTGGATCGCAGGAGACACGACATCGATTACGGCACCCTCTGCAAGTTCGCTTAGCTCATTTCCCGTACAATTATAGATAACAAATACCGTCCATAAATTACCGTTTTCGTAAATTGTATTCCGTCGGTTTTGTGGTGTAATACACGTAGCACGTAATAGGTTGGATAATATCGTTAATAACTAGGCAAATGTGTATATTGTAGACTTTATTATGTTTTAGGCAAAGCGCCCTCGGTAATTAATGATACGAACTTTGTGTAGAAGTGTATGTAATAAGTACTACGTGCCCGATGTTTGAAACTAGCGTGTTTTCTACGTGTAATGAAATATCTACCGGAATAACTCCATGAATCTGTCTTCGGGCGTAGTAATCTAATACTTTTAAAGCAGGTTTGATCTAATTAGCAAGTTTAGTAGTCTTCCAAAGAAGAAAACAAACTATATAGTCTCTGAATAATATGGACGTATTTGTAAGAAAATATTATTATTTTCATTTCCCTTCTTCTTTAGGCCATTGCAAGGGTTAGAACCACTGAGAGCAATTCTTTGAAGACCTAGAGCTGCTAAATTAGACTCATATGTATTTGAGAACCTTTACCTGACAACTTTCGAAATTAATTCTCTTTAGCGCAAAAATATCAGCTTGAAGTATGTTAAGTAGAGGTCAACGTTTACCAATTGTTGAGAGCATTAATATTAATACCAATTTCAAGTGCTTCTATTCTCAAAAAGGCTGATTGGCATGCCAAAGGTTTTCCTTTCCAATTGGGAACGATTTTGAATGACCACTTTATAAGGTTAACCAATGGCTGTTTTATGTTGGATTCCCCAAGAATTACGAGATGTTCTTTAAGATTCTGCAGCAATCAAACATATAATCCTCTGAATATACTGAAGTGCCTGTTTAAATCCCGTATACTTTATTTTGCGAAAATTCTTTTGCTTCTGGGGACATTCTTGCTTTAGCATCCGTTTGGGTAGCGTAAGTTATTACTTTAAAATCTCTAATCCACTTCATTACATCAATATTCGTTTAAATTATGCTGCATGTGTTTGAACATTTGAATCACTTTGCACACTGACAATTAGCCACTATTTACATCAATCGACGTTTCGTAACCTCCAACGTCGTCGATCGATGCAAATAATGATAATGTACAAAGAGATTCAAATTTTTAAACACAGCCAGCACAATTTTGGGGAATATTGGGAATATTGATAGTGTCATGTTTTAAGCTAGAAACTCTATTAAATAAATTCTTGGCCAGTTTAAGATACTTTCCTACAACAAACGCCGTTTTGTAGCATTACTATCTTCATTAAAACGCAGAGCATGGTTACATGACGATATTTGTGCCCATAAATACCCTAAATACTTTCGCTAACCCACTAAAGTCCTGAGACGAACGTCGTAACTGAATTTGGATGCTTTTCGCAAGTTTCCATGTTTATTTAATCCATTTTGCTGACGTATCGACATTGCCTTGGCTAGAACGTTATATGTACAAGTCAATATGTGTGTTAGTACTCTAGTTCGATAAGTAAAACTGGGAAACAAGTGCGGCTGCAGGGTAGTCTGAAGCGGTCACATCGCTATACGCTAAAGCATATCGATGTATGAAATTTAGATACTATGGAAGCAAGTCTACGAATGAAATAAGGCGTTTTGTTCAATATTTTATTTATTCTTCTTGCACATCGTTTTTTTAGAAAAATGATTAACGGGCTTGTATTTTCCATTTCCTATTCTAGTTAAATTTGATTGAATTTAATTACATATTTTTCGATCAGATAAATCGCAAACTTAAATAGGAAGCTTTTAAAGGTCCACCTACTCTATGTACGTTTCAAAAATATATTTCGGCATTAAACATTTTAGATTTCTTTTCGCAAAACCTCGTTAATTATCGACAACATCTCACATCGTATCCGTTTCAAGACCGATCAGTAATAATAATGATAATCACCATGGCGACCCCACTCTCCGGCATAACGCTATCAATTTTCGATCGTCCTTGATAATGAACGCCTCGCTAACGACGAAACGTCGCTTGGCAACCAGACGATCGGAGAACCGATCCCCCACACCCCGAGGTGGGACGGGGAGAATATTATGTGTCATCGACACCGCCGAAATGAGTTTCCCATTCATAGATACACGACGGCAAGGCGACGGCGACGACAAGAACTGTAGGGGTAGAAGGCGAAGTTGACCGACCACCCTAAGGGACTGTTCGAAAAGGCGATCGTTCGGCAGCAAAAACCAGACAGGCAAGGAGGTGAGGAACATGAAAAGAAAGATGGGATCTGGCTGGTCCTTTTAAATTCGCGGGCCGGTGATTAAACGGGGATTCGTTAAAGTTTGCGGGGTGAATTTTGCGGTAGCGAATATATTAATCATCGTGGCACATCGTCCACTCCCGCTATTTTCTATATTGCCAAATATCGTATATATTGTGGAGAGGGATAAACGCACCCATGGGATGGAAGACGAGGAGGAGCGGAGAGGGAGAGCGTAAAGCGATGAATGATGAAGGCTTCGGTTCGGCCGAACGTCAGGAATTAGCGTGATATAATAATTAATGGAGTGTAACTGTCAGACTAGCCGGAACGTGACATAACCTCACATTATTACCCAATGTTGATACGGACGAGATGGTCTATGGGCGCAACTTGAACTCGTAGGTGAAGTTGGCGAGTTCGTATTGGACACAAGATGTATCTAGAACACAACGAGTTACCTATACGATGCATTATCGACATTGCGAATTCGTAAAATCCTCATTGCTTCCAACAGTTCCTCAAAAGTACCTTGCATGGGCAGAGGTTACACACAGAATTATTCTTGCAATTGCATACTTCATCAAAAATAATAATGTTTTTTTTTCACCTCTTTTCTTTATACCTCTTTCACTACCTTCCTTTATACCTTTATGCCATTTTCACTATACCTCTTCAGGTGTAAAAGTTAGGAGAGATGACCTATTTTGTATGGCGGAAATTAGGGATTTGCTTATTTTCTGTTGTAAATGTTTTTATTAGAATTAATAGACTCAGAAATCGCAAAAATTGATTTATAGTGATCACCCCTGACTTCCCTTAACCCTAAATAAACTGATTATATAAAGGTATATTATATAAAGATAAATTGATTAGACAAATTGTTCCTGTTGTAAAAAAATAAGGGTTGCTGTCCAAAATTTTTATCTGTAAACAATAGGATATGATAAAACGCAAATAAAACGAAATACTCGCAAATTGTATATTTCCTACATTTACGCTATACATTTCAAATTCTCATATTAGCTCTCCCGGCATGTTGTTGGTACTACTAGCGGCAACGACTCTAGCAAACTTGAGAAGTGAGGTCGACCTACAGCCTCCTACTTCCTAATATATTGATTTCTGTGTGGCGTCGCCGATGCGATAGGACCTATCTTCCCTCTCACTATATATAGCCTTCCTTTTTGTTCTTCGTAACTTTCCCCTTTTCTCTTCCAGTCTTGTCGACTGAAAGCCGCCTCCGACACCGCCGCCGCCGCCGCCGCCACTTCTTTCTGTATTATCTCAGATGTCAAAACTTGGTAATATCGCCGCATTCTTATCACGGCGGACGAATTAAACTCTGATTTATGTCCGTGCCTACCTGAATTTTTAAAGAGGAAAGGGTGATTCTCCTTTTCTTTCCATTCTTCGCCGTCTTCTTCGGTATCTCCGCTTAGCTTTTATTACCAAGAATGGGAAATAGGAATAATAAGAAAAGTCGAAATGGAAATAAAGAACTGAAGAAAGGGGTAGTAAAGGGAACGTTAGATGCCCTAAAGTTTTGATACCGTTACTTTTTTAATATTGAATGTATTCATTGGAACTTTCTTCTCATAAACAAGAATAAATGGAGAAACAGATAATATCTTCACAGATACACACAACAGATCGTACCTTTTGGCCGCGTTTCGTCCTCAATTTCACGAAATATCTTCAGAGCTGAATACACGAGATCACAATTGTTTTTATCGTATCATCTTCCATCCTTTACTATGAGCTGATAGCTCAAGTAAATTCCCTTTCTTGGATCGTTTTGGAAAATGTCGGAAACTTCGTCAGTGTCTGCCATTTAACGTTGTTCAGGTCTATTAATCCCTTAAAGATATTGGCTCACTTATGGCAGGTACTAAAAACAAGAATCTCATTTTTGCTCAACTCATTTTTTTGCTGTAAATGAAGATCGTACAATATAAATTGTGTTTGTATCTTTTACTAGTAATTTGAATATTCGATAGGCTTAATTCTTTTTATTTGTGTAGTGGTTCAAAAGGTAAAATCTAACATCTAACATAAATAACCCTAAGAACAAAGTATTTCCCAGTTCAATGTGTATTCAAATGTAGCAAATCGAACGTAAAATTTAAGACGTTGCCGATTCGTTTCGCGGAGGATTTAGAGCTTGTCGATCGCTACGAAGGCCAGCCACCCAACGTATCGTCTCTCTGGCGCTTTCGAAAACAACCAGCTCGACGTAAATAAAAATTATGCCTCGCTATAAAAATCAATTTGTTTGCTATCAGCGATAGCAAAAAAGAAAGCACACGGAGTCGGTGAGGTAGATCTTAAAATCAATGTTTTTGATGCTCACAGATCTACTGTCCTCTTTCTTTCTACTTCTTGCAACGCAACGATCTCTCTTCGATTTATATCATCGAATTCAGTGAGGCAGGGGGCGGGTGTAAAACAAAAAGTTTTTATCGGGATTACGGTCGTGGCTACCTCGTTCACGCTAGGGTAAAACGTGTTATTTTGAACAGCCAACGCTAGTACTTTAATTTAAATTACTTACACGCCATTGTACGGAATTCTAAGGAATCAAAAAGGTAATAGTAGGTTGGAAAAGCGCTTGTTCGATAAAAAAAAAGAAGAGTCGGATTTTATTTGATTAAAAGAAATATGTTCAATTTACTGAAAAGTAATTGCCGTTGTTGTTCCAAATTTGTTAATATCAATGACTTCTAAGTTAAAAATCTCTTAAAAGAAAGAAGAAAATTGATATTGCGAAGGTGCAAAGCCTAGATTGCTATTAAGATAAACCAATCAACCAAATATCGAATAACGAAGTTTTTCAAATAAGAAGTGCTGCTCCTAACTGTAAACGCTCCAACTAGGTCTTCCTCCGTTCTCTTTTAGAATTCTATATTTGCAAGCCCTACTTTGAGACGTAGTTCAATTATCATAACTTAAGTTATATATTCTAACTTGCAAAGCAATATGAACCTTGTTATCTTTAATAGCTACAAGTACTTTAAAACGTAAGCTGGTACATATTTGCTTTTGTGCACTGACATAGTTTTGAAGACTTTATCTGGGAATCGCTTAGATCCTTTTACTAACACAAGTAATTATGTATTGATGCACCCACAGAAGAACAAAAGTGTAACTTCAATTATCTTATCGAATAGCTCTATAAAAGGTGTCCTATCATACTTACGGTATACGACTCCATCGGATCCACCTTTCTAGAAGCGTAGAGCGACATTTAGATACGTTTTTATTGGTTTACCCATTACAGCGAACATCGTCGTCTCGACATCGATTTGAATTTAAAATCTCGGCAATATAGCGCGCAGATAACGACGACGTGGATGAAACCGCCGCTGCGGTAACAAGCGGAGGAATACACACTCGAAAATGTTCAATTAGCGAGGAAATATTGCATCGTTTCGACCGAGAATAAACATACGTACATGGGTCTTTGTATCTTCCAAGGAAAAAAGCACGAGAAGAAGGCAAGAGAAACGACGAAAAAGGTGGGGTTACTTCGGTTTAATATTCGATTGGGATCCCTTCTGCTTGTTGTGACGATATTTTTTGTTCGCCCAAATTTTGTAATTGTTACTGGCAAGGTAATTAATAGTTTGCGACAACGGTTTGTCAAGTTGCGGTAAAAAACCGGTGTTTTCAAAAATATTTTGATTTTACTTTATTTTAGTTGTCAAAAGGCGTTCTTTTTAAGGCTATACCTACACCAAAAAAGAAAGATACTTCTGAGACAACAAAGGTATTCGGCCGTAGGGGAACTTTATATTGACTATGTATATAAACCAGGTGCTGGCTTCCAGGTATTCTATTCCTTTATCTCTTCTACAGCCTTATTGTAATAAGACTGTAGCTAATTGTAATAAGCTAATTGTAATAAGACCGTTAATTCAACTGAACATAGTTACAAGCATAAAATCAAACTCAACATTCCAATAACGGCAAAAGATTATAAATTAATTTCAATTAATTTTACTATCACAAAATTGTCTTAGAGAGAAAAGCAATTAAGCACTCGTCAAGCTGATAGAAAATATCGAACCAAAAAGAAGAGAATTAATTTCTTCGCTGTAAAATTATCGCTGCTAGTGCACGACGTCAATGGCATCGTCTTCAAAGGGATCCGCTTAACAAAGATATTCATTAGGGGCACCTCCTTCCGCCATCGCCTACTACGTCTCATCGAAATTAATTCAGGTTGTTCGAATAATACACGGCATAGAAAGAAACGACGAAACGAGATTGGTTTAAAAACGGGGGAGTTGTCATTCGGAGAAACAAACAAAGGTTTTAATTTATCTTCGACAAAGGCGCAGTCGGTCGGATATTGCGAATGTTAGCGTAGTGGCCAAATGGATGAAAAAAAAAGGAAACTTACGTTTACCGCGAATGTCGCCTTTTTCCGACGTAGAAGACAAAGCGCATGCCATTTCGGGTCACCTGCTGGATCTAGATGTATTTGCGCCGATTGGAGGCATTGATAATGCTTTTGTTGAATATCAACGCTGACTGCAATTGGACAATGATGAATGTGGCGTGGGATTCTCTAGCATTAAAACTCCTCTCAAAGAGGAGTTTTAATTTCCAATAAGAACTTTTTGCAAATATTGAGCACTGGCATGCATCAATGTTGATGAAGTAGATCAATGCAAAGTACATTTTTTTTCTTTACGACCACATATAATAATTAATAATAATAAATTTTATGCTCGATTTACTATATTATAATATGTATCAAAGGGCAGCGAACTGAGATTATTCACTTTAGATTCAGCTAAAGGAAAGGACGGAAATTTGCTTTTCTTTTGTTTTGATTGAAAATGTTGATACAGCAAAGGATGAAAATGAAGTACTTTCTTAAATTCTTAATAATGAACGGGCATTTTGTGTGATTATTTATTTATTTGGTATATAAATAACTCAACCTGGGTTACTTTTAAGACTTTATCATGTCCTTTCTCCTATAAGCAATGTAATTTCTATAAACACTACAATAGAACATGCAAATGCGAATGCCTCGCATCTCTCCAATCAGCCACTGCAGCTATTGTTATCGGTTCTGCGTTACCAGATTTTTCCAATGAATATCCTCCCATTCTCGCTTGTCCCTTGATATAAACATCAAGATTAATTAACTTCCCCTTATTAACTTAACATCAACTATTTATCAATACAGGTCTACGCACTTCTACATCCACGTGTAGATTTTCATCAACTACCGTTCCACTCTCCTATTTCACTATTCGTGATTTCCCCTTTCAACTTTACCCTCCCCTCGTCATCTCCCGTCTGTATGCATATGTATCGCGAGCTTGAATACGTAGTACCGCGCCGTTGTAGAGGATTCCATGAAAACCGTGATTTCCGTTCAATTAGAGAGTAGGTTGTAGTAGCGCCGCCGGCGCCGCTACCCCGTGCTTCGAGGCGAATAACATTTGCGCCATTTCCGGGTGCTCATTTGGATCTATTATTCAATCCTGTTCCGTGCGTCCCTTAATGGAACGAACGAGTTTGTTTGATTTTTTCGCGTCGTATCGACGTTTCGACTACTGAGGTACGCTCGGTACCGCTTGCGAAATGGAAGCTGAAAACCCGCTTTCGATGTTATTCTGTTTTAATTCCCGCACAACTAGACGACATGTATTGGGGATTAATTATTGGGTGGTTAACGTAAGGTTCAAAGTGTAAGCCCGGTTTGAGCGTAATGGTGGTGCTAGAATATTATCCTGGAGTAGAATGCTAATTTCTAGGAAATTTCCGTTCTCCCGATGGCTTTTTTATTTTGTCAAGCTTCGTAAGTGTAAAAAAGACTTTGATTTTAAAGGAAAAAAAGAAAGACGATAATAGCATGTGTTAGGAAGACATTTTTATTATAGAAGTAGTGTTAATAGAGACTACTATTAATTAAATTGAAAGATATTTTGCATACAAACTAAAGGATTTCTTTATAATGTTATGGAGAGAATGTAATAGTTGCACCCAAAAGATTGAAAAATAAATATTTATTGCTGTTCTATTTTTTTTTTCGTGCCCAATCCGAAAATATAAAACCGACCGCTCGCTACATACAAATTTTCACTAACTTCAATCCTGCCTCTTTTCATAAGCATTCTTTCACATACAACTACTACTACCATAAATTTTCCACGATAAATAGAAAATAAAATATCAAGAGGTCACATGCTGCTGTTATTTCTGATGATACCAAACCGCATATTTATACATAAACAAACATCAAGAAACAAAATTTCCATGTAAAGCAATTCCAAACCTGCCCGAGAGGTGGAAAAAACACACCTGACCTAGCGCTGATCGGATGCGTGTGCGAGATGTGTGGGAGTGAAAAGGAAGCCGATCGGTCGTTTATTTTTATTAGTTTTTATTGCCGTTCTAAAATAACTGCGTTCGACGATAAATCTAATATCTGGAGACGTAAATGTGCGACCGACTATGCGGAATTGGCCGGTGTACTATTCTACACGAGAGTATTAGGAAATCTGAAGAGAAAGATTGCAAAAAACAGGCGGTGTATATGGTAATACGTCTATTGAAATTCATGAAATCATTGAAAACATGTTTATGGATATAAGGAATTTATGAAAAGAAATAAAAACGTGTATTTTTTCCTTGGTTGTTGGATAATTAAAGGTGTTAATACGTATTCTTCCATGTTTCGATTAGATACGGAAAACCTAGTGTTTGGCAATTGAATTAAACATTTTCCTGACAAATAATCATTGGTGACTTTGCGTACGTTGGTCATATTAAGGACAAAAATTAAAAATTCCACTTTTTCACAAAATTCTATTCAATTAAACAATGCTATCGATTTTACGCTCCTTGGTTAAAAACAACCTCACATTGGCTTTGAATATGATAGACCAGGAACAACTGAATCTAATTTCCGATGTATTCAATACATTTTATTTGTTTTTCTCTATGTTCGTGGTAATTTAATATTTCATTAAGCGGCTTTCCCCTTTTCTTTATTTCTTTATGACAGGTCGTTACTTTTCTTTGCGCTATTTTTTCTCTCATCCTATAGAAAATAAAAAGAAATCAACAACGAAGACGATATTGCTGATGTTGCTGCCCCTTCGCTATATAATCCGCGGAATCCGAATCCGGTTGGATGGCTACATAAAAACGTTTTGCAACTTTTCACATCAATATTTGAGAAGAAAATGTAATATTAAAGTTTTAAAAAACAAACATATCAAAAGTCTTCCCTTCGGAGCAGGACTTCCATAGAACTTTTCCCCTTTAGCTAGAAAGAGAGGACGATATCGTTCGGAATAATAGGAGAGGAAAGGGAGAACATTCTTGCCTATGTTCGCTACAAAGTTTTTCCCCCACCTCCCGTCCAACATCGCCACGGTGACGAGTTGGACGTAGAGAACGAACGAAAAAAAAAGAATATAAAAATTCTGACAAATAAACTTTTTCTCGTGCATTAAATAAAAATGAAAGAGAAATCGGTCTAATTTATATTTCGTCTTCTCTCTCGCTCTTTTTTACTTATATCGTTCGTGTTCCGCGTATGACTCTATTCCTCTTGTTCCATTCCCAACAGGAGAGGCCACCATTTCCATCTGATATGGAATAATACGCCCGTATAATTTTTCTGCTCTTCTTTTCCCTTTACCTCTCTCCCCTTCTCGGCGTCTAGTTCACTTCGTTCGGGGGAGTTTTGAATAATTACACGTCGTCACAGTGAATATGATATCAAAGGAGGCGGCGATAATAAAACGAAATTGAATAAAATTAAAAGGCGAGCAGTTTTTTTCAGCGAATGGGGGTTGGTCTCGAATGGAGAATGAAGGGCATGAGTCAGCAAGTCAAGCTGCTATACGTTAACGATATTAACACGAAAGCAGGTGGAATATTTCGTTATTCTTCGTATTAGTTCGAACGAAAATGCTCTCACAAATCTTCAATTGCTAAATAGTGCTACCGCCGTCGTATATATCACACCACATTAAAAAAAAATATGTCTAACGTAAATGAATTTTTATTTGAATTATTTATATTAGATTGTGGTATGAAACATACATCATTTTTATTTTTATTTCTTTTTTCTAATTGGAGCTTCTCGCAACCACCCTTTCGAAACATGTCACCAAAGCTGCTCCGATTGGAAATCAAATCCGTAATATCGCAGTCGTCCCGGAAATGCTCCACATCCAAGTACAAAATCACTTCGGGATCTAATCCTAATACAGGAAACGCCGGCATAAATAAGGCGACGTATATACTGCATGGCTGCCATTTGTAACTGACTGTTTGGTAGGCTAACCGGCGGAACAACTTCGCCGAAGGTTAGACGCTGGTCTAGGCACTTGCCAGCGCTGTGTTGCGCTAATCACTTGTTCGGACACCTTGTCGGGTCAAATGTCAATCACAAGGTGGTCGTTGCCTTCGATCGTGATTCGAATCGTAGTCGGCGGCGCGACCGGATTATACTCCGGGGACTGCCGGAAAGCATCGAGGTCCGCCCGGATCGTGATTACAACGCGCTTGCTATTCGATTTGCTTGTTTCTTTTTCCGATTCATCGCAGTCTCATACGTTCTTTTTTTCTATTTCTATTCGCCTGTCGACGGACGACGTCTGGAAGTCAAACAGACGTTTTTCGTTTGTTGAGTGGAGTCAGCCGAGGAGGATTGATATGCGTTACGGAATCCATTAAAAATCGTCCTCAAGCTTCTCGATGTAAATATAAGTAACCAATGCTTAAGATTGATCTAAGGCTCATTTTAATCTTGTATTTTATAATTCAAAATTGAATTTGTATAAACGATAAGAAGAGTGGTGGATTAATTTCCTTCCTCTAATTACATTGCTATCATTTAAAAACGTGGGATGCAATCTGCAATCGTTCAGTGTTAGTTCCATTGGATGAAACCGCGGTATGTTACCACAAGTTCCTTTACTTATTCCTCGAACTTGTATTTCCCAACGGTCAGAGATAATTTCAAAAAATCAAATGCAAGCCCACATATATGGAGAAACAGACCTGCATTCGCATATCTCGAGGTTATCTAGCCAGAACATTTAAGATTTTTTTGTTTTTCCTTCTCTAATTTGCTATAATATTTAACTAGATACTTAAGCTTAACTAGAATTATTCATACATACGTGTGTATTACACTTGCGCATAATTACATATGCAATATGATAAGAATTTACGACAAGTATAAGTTATATCATAAATAAACAAGACATAAACCTTCTTAATGGTAACCAAGAGAGTAATTTGCGGTATGTGTAGCGAGCGTATGTATGTAAATAAAATCTAGCTTTTGATCGTTATAATCGCCTTACGTACGATATTTTTCAAACTTCTCCAAGAATTATCAGGATTCTTAAGTCATGTCCGTTGGCAAATTCCAGCGCACATAAAACTTCCATTAATGCGAATGATTTACAATTTCGTATTCCGGTCTGTGTATTTACGATTCATGACGTTATATGTGAGTTTCAAAGACATTTACCTATTTACAGATGTAAATTAGCCATTCAAGACTAGCAAGCTGTATTATTCAAATATTACTAATTTCCATACTGAATCCATCACGCTTTGTTTATGACGAAAACCATTTTTTCTCTTGAATTACCATTTATTATCGTCGTTTACTGTTCATTAATTACAAACTAAATGGTTTTCGCTGCTATTTTTAGCATTCTAGCACGTGGTAGTTATGTGGTATAGCAAAGTGATTCGTCCGTTAGATGGCGCTTACAATTGTTGAAATATCTTGGAAAGAGTACATCTGCGTAATCGTTTAAGTTGTCACCTTTTTTGCGGACAGTTGCAAGAAAATCTAACGTTCAATAAACCTTCTTAACCTCCGACGGGATTAAGAGTTTGTTTTTACCATTCACAAAATCTTCGTGCTTTTTGACGCATCTATGCGGTATCCTCACAAAAAATGATGGCCGCGTTTAATAACATAATTAGCCGCTATTAAATTAATTGGTGCTTTGCTGAAACTATTTATAAAATAACAATACACTAAGAGTACGCACTCTCAAATTCCAACGTTACTTCGTTGTCAATTTTATCCTTTCCTCAAATATTTACCCTTTATCGAAACTTATTACATCCATAAAAGCCGCATTCGGCTCCTACGCGATTATATTTGCCATTGTTTGTTTTCCAGACAATGATTCAAGATCCATGTTGCTCATTCGCCATCGTTATGTCGTAGTAATTTTCTACTCGTTTGGAACCTTGTTAATGTCGACTATAAACGACGGATAAAAACGATAAAATTATACACACGTTGACATATCGTTTATACTACGATATACGTATAATACGTATAGTGCTTCTCAGGGTTTTCGCCTTGGACTTATTAATTTTTCATAGAGCTGTAAATAGTAAGTACAACCGCGAGCGTACGCAAGATATGGAAGGAGAGACGTGATTTAACGACGCGCTAAACAGAAATTATGCGCATAATTCCGCTACGCGCAGATTTATCTTGTTATTTTCGATTTATGTATGTATTCCGCTACGTTTTAGTATCGGTTAGGATTATTAGTTGGAAATAGGCGATAAATTAAGCCGTTTATTTCCTTTTATAATATCGTTTCCTAACGACCGCGTTTTTGAAATCCTTAGATCTTATCTATTTACATATAATAGGATTTGCTGAACGGGAGAACAGGTACGGCAAGCTGTGTTGAAAGACATTTTTTTTCACATTGGATTGTCCTCGAGTCTGTATAACCAAGATATAGCAAAGTGATTTTCCTGTTCATGAAGAAAACGTTCGTTAATAATCCTTGTTAGCGTATTTTTATAAAATCTGGGGGTTATATTGCAGTTAGTCAGAGATGTTTTATCGCCACACATCAATATAAAACAAATCTTGGGAATTTTACTTTCTATTGATTGGTGCTAAAAATGTTCCATTTGGAAAATATAAGTAATTATATGTTAGTTATTGATAAGTAATAATAATAATAATAATATGTTTGTATATTTTTAAATTTCAATATTTTAATCGACATTTTTGTCATTAAAGAATGCACGCAAACATGCCATTCCTTTCTCGTTTCATTATCATGCCGACTTCAGCATGTACATGTCATTACGAAATTTCCATATCTTAACGCAAAAATGTTATCCACTCCTTTTCCACGTACCCGGGCGATGCTCCGGCGGGTCCTTGTGTTCCATAAGAATTACGTTCTTAATATTCAAGTCATACGTCTTATTAAGATAGAAACAAGATGGAAAGGGACGTGAAGAGGGGTTGTTTTCGCATATCCAAGCTCGTTTCAGAATGTGGGTACGCGAGAAAAGATGGATGACATGTTAGAAACGGCAATAATGTAATCTTATTCATCTGTTTGTGAAAACCAATTTCATCAATTTGTAACTTATATCTTATTAAATATACAACTGAAAATCACTGAAATTTCTCATTTATAACTGTCTACAATTTACAATGTGAGCTTTGATTTAATACTAATCAATTATGTTAACTCATCAACCGCATCAACAGGTATTAAAGAACTTAGATTTCGCTTTTCCTTCTCGAAATACGCCAGTAAACGGCAAACTAACTCTCGGCAATAAGGACTAAGTCGTCGACCAGGCATCTTGAACTATAACCTTGTTTTAAGTCTTCGTACGCTTCTTTAACATCTCTAAACTTACCACAAACTAAACGATTTACTCCACTGTAGCTGTGAAAAAGACATAGAGGAATTAAATAAAAATAAACAAGGGAGAATAAACAATAAAAAGCGGAGCATCAAACGTCAACGGAGCATTTGAGTTGCTTCATAGCTTCTGCAATACATCTAAGCAGTAATTACTTTCATTCAACTCATTCACCAACAAACAAGATTACCATTCCTAATCAGGGTAGGAAGATACTTAACTATCGAAGATTTTATGACTGTCCAGAACCCTTCACACATTTCATTTATGTGCATCGCAATTGGCAACGTTTGACGTAAACAATTAATTTAACTGTTCAAAGGTTCGTATAACATACATTGCGCCGAAACGTCTCCAAATAATAAATTAACATGATGCAATATCTCCGACTCTAAGCATTACTGCTGCAGTTCTCGTTTCATCTTCTCCAAAGCGCCATTAAGTGCTATTGTACTTGCAAACGCTATTGTATTTGCGACTGCCATTTGTATGCTGCTCTAATGCCGGATAAGTGGTACGACACACAGGCACATGCATGCATAGGTGCAGCGGTGTTCGGAAATCTCCGAATTGGCTTGTCGATGTCAACAATAGAATGTTGGGCAGGATACGAAGATTTTCTTTGAAATCGTTTAAATACTCTGATCATTTTTGGCGTGTTCCAAAGAAATACGTAAGATTTTTGGTGATGGCAAATTATCTTAAATATCACTTTGATTCGTTTGTTTTATTCAATTATTTCGTAATACTGTTTGCTTTCGAGTTGAAACCATGACGTAGTCGTAGCTTCTGCCGACGCTTCGTCCGATCACATATGGGACATCTTACGGGTACGACCGCGGAAGCCTGAGAAATAGGTTATTTTACAAGATTATCAAGGAATTAATGTGTAGCATTAACGATAGACTACACAACGATTGTTCTTATTGGAATTCTGCAACTTACTAAATACATAATTGGATGTTGTATCTAGTATCAATACAAGTGTTTTATTTGAAATGTTATTTAAATCCCGCATTCTCTATCTTCTAATATCGTATTAATAACAAACACTCCTAAAGCCAATGCTACGTGTAGAGCATCAATTTGTTTGCATACTTTTCTCCTCCGTTGTACTTCTAGACCTTCGTTAGAGATCCTAGACTCGTTCAAGAAGATTATATCTTCTCGTAGGGATCGAGCAGAACGAAGAAAGCCATCGCACGCTCGATCGTGCTCGGAGATAAATTTAATATTATTAAACCGATGTCGTCACAATAGCCCCGCAACGAACGCAAGGTCTCCGACAGCTCGAGAGCATTGTACTGTTCATGGAGACTCGGACGGATCGCTCCTCGTCGGTGTTTATCAAGAAAGTAATCCGTAAAAAAAGCGTGGTAAAATGGAGGAGCCGGCGAGCGCAACAAACCACGAACCGATGGATAATCGTGAAAACATGAGAACCTAACCTAAAACAATGGTAAATCGTCGTCGTAGTTGTCTATTACGTAAAGCGCCCGTCCGTTTGCGTTGCTTGTTCTATTTGCCGGATCAAACTGATGCGATGGTGGGAAACTTTTAGTTTTGAAACTTTGCGAATTTTAAAGCGCGAGCAATCGATGGGAAGTTGGACGATTTCCCCTGAAACGAATGTAGCGTAATAGGATTTGCGAGATGGAGAACTATGGATGTGCTAGAGTATTACTTTATTTTAACATCGGCGTTGCGTTAAGCTCACTATTAACAAAAAAAGAAACAATGTTTATTACGTTCGACGTCTATTCTTGAATTCTTCAAGGTTGCTAAATTGTTAACCTCGATGTGTCGTGGTTCTGGGATGGAATGAATTGAATTTCTTTAAAATATATTGATCTTTGTTTTCGGCAATAAATAGTAAAGCATTATAACAAGGAAAGAAAGGAGATATTTAACTTAATCTCTCCTAAATTCTTAATTCTGCTTCAATTATCTTATCGTAAAATGTCTTTGATCTATTAATTGTTCGTATATTTGTTCTGTCCTCGTCATCTCAATTAATTATCGCTAATTACCTAGATTATGTACATCCTGGTACTAATTTGTATCTTATAATTAATTCTGTTTGTAAAAGAGATCACAGATTTAACGTGTAACATTTGCCATCTGTTTTCGACTCGTTAAAAAATCGGCTTTGAATCTGAGGGCGTGACAGATTATTTATTTCTATGTCTGAAATTTCGCCATTACAGCTGTTATAACGTTAGTTCGTTTTTCGTTAATTAATAAAAAGTTTCTTGAGAAATATTCATGCTACCTTATAACCATTCTACATTAATTAACGCTACGAAATAAATAATTGAGAACTCCCACTATAGATTGCTTTACGGATATTTAACGATCCCAGGCTCCAAGTTATCATATGGGCTATGTGAGAGAATGATTTATTGACATATTTTAATTATAATGATCCATTTTAAGTTGGAAATTGATTTTTTGAATCAATAATAAATGTGATGTCATTAACAAATCCATCTCCTTCTTGCTTTAACCTCCATGTTTTCTTATTCTTTCCTTTTTGATTTGGCTATTAGGGCCAGACCGTCCGTAAAGGCTAATTGGGATCACTATTAAATATCGAACCATCCGACCTTATATTACTACTTCTTATAGCCTTCCCTAAATAGCAAGTTGAAAAGTGTAATTTAAGACAATATTAGGCCAAAAATCATCCGTATACTTACTATATTTTGCCTCGGGAATATGTAAGCTGTTTATTTAAAAAAATACAACCTACGAGACACTCTGTGTGTTTCAATGTAATTTTTACACGGGCACCCATAATTAAACGTCATAACAAGAAAAAAATATATAAACTCAATATAACGCTATTAATAAAATAAAAATCATCAAAAATAGGATGTGATAGCAGACGGATCACCTCCAGAAGCTTCTGTCCAACGTACAATTGCCTCTGATGACTAAATTGTTTACAAAAATGTCGGTCATTGACTTCTAAATCATAACAAGGAATCATAACACCCGCATTTGTACCGACAAATAACCGTGAACGATCTATTTTTGTATTTATTATCCTACTTCTACATTCGAATAAGAAACCCAATTATCCACGCGTTAAAAAAAATAATTACATACATAAGGAAGCTTGTTACAAACTGAAAAACGACCGTAAGAGCCGTAAACACACAACAAAGGGACCACAAGAACCGTACCATTTAAATAATTGCCGTAATCCGATTCGCAGTACTTTTTCTTCGACAATCTATTAAAGACCAGCTATACCGATTGGACGCAATTATATGGTAAAATCGCAATTTCTTCTTTTTCCAGAGATACGCTGAGGAAATATCGCTATACATAGAAATATGCGTGCTGTGGTTACGGCGAGATTTTACATCTATAAATTACCGTGGATAATTCAATTGGCAAGGTAGTAGCCGCTGGAACGGTCAGGATCGTATTGCTAAAATAAACCGGGTGATTATAGCGTCGATTTCGATATTTTCTCGATGTTATGACGGAATTATCTTGGAATTTCGTGTACCTTTGAAGTTTGTGCTTTTTGAAGCAGAACCCGAAACTTCTGTTTTAATTAGGTTGTCCAGTTAATATGAGCGTAGCTGCGATAGTTTCGTTTCCCTCTCATTTAAAATTTGTCTGTTTTTTACTATACTTACTTAATTAATTAATACTTAAACCACAAATCCATTAAAACTACAAAGATTTTTCCTACAAAGTAATTCTTCTACACTCATCGAGGTATTTCATACAACTGGTGTAGGTCACTTATAATTGATCGTGTGTCTCGGAACAAATTTACGTTTTCGCCGATAAGGCAAAAATTGATATTTTAGCGAGTTGCGTGTGTACACATATATGAACGTTAAAAACAATTCGACTTCGATTTAAAAAGAATGAAATGATCACGTTTAATTAAATTTTAATCAAACCCATCATCAGTTTACAAACGTCCCGCACCCCCCATAATTAAAAGGCGGTTCGCAAAGTGAAACCTCCACGTCCGACGCTATATTTTACGAAAGCGTTCCGATATGAACCCGTCGAAGCTAATATAACGATTAAAACGGATAGGCGTAATCCCATCAGCGGTTTATTAGAGTCTACACCATCCCGGTATCGTCATGTAGATGCTTCCGTGAATGGCACGATGAAATGTGATGTATAAAATTACTCCGCAACAAACAGCCAGCAGACGGTAAGCTGATTAGGACACAGTCGTCGGTAGGAATAAATAGCCGTAATTTTCGAACCCATAAACTTTAACAGGCCGCGATTTAATTTTATTGTCGTTCGAAATTGCCGTCGCGTTACAATGCGCCACGAAATTATTCTTATCTTTCATCTCGCCTATCTCATTATTTCCATTCTTCTTCTGCGAGATACCGAAGCTTATACGAGAGGAATAAAACAAATAGGAGAAATCCTGTTTCCATTTCATAATATAGAAACCGTTGCAAACCAAGAATCGTCGTTTTTCCGTTTCTTAAACAAAAAAAGAAATACATAAGATACAGCTCTACGGAGAATTCTCCCAACTGCGCCATATTCTCGCTTCTTAACGAAAACAAAACATTAACGCACCAACGCGACAATAACCGTCAATAAATACGCCATTCTACTCGAGAAACGAGATGGCGGAGAAAGAAACGGCAGCGTCCACGTGATAAAATATTTATCAACGTAATGGCGTCCGGGAAAATCCTACCTTCAATAAATATTGATATACAGCTCCCGGAATGTCCGCAAAAAGAGGTGGAATCAATTTCTTCGGGACTTCTTCGCCGTCGAAATCTTAGTACAAATCGTTAGGTTTTCTCCCCTACTATATCTAGTTTCTGCCAATTATTTCAGGGCGAGGGTAATAAATCGCGTCCGGTGACGCTAGCGCCATTAATATTACATAGCGTCATCTCGCTAGGGGGCAGTATTTACGATTTGGACAGCAGCATATTCTCTTTTGCGGCTGGGAGAGGAACCTGACTTATAGAAATAGTGTAGAGTTTCCCAACCAGTCGTTTTAGGAACATTTCTGCCTATTAACGAAATTGTTATACCATATTTACGTGACAATAATAGTATGTAAGAGTTCTGAGTGTCCTGCTGCAATCATTTTTAAAAAGTTGAAGTACTTTTGGTCAAGTGCTTTACAGTTCGTAATACGTAACAATGTTACGTTACTAAAAAGGTTACATGTTTATTAGAATAACGTCCCCTTTATTAGATAAGCGCCATTAAAGATCTACGCGAAAATATAAACATTAAAGTCGTACAAAAAAACCATATAAAATTACCCCTGGTGGGACTCGAACCCACAGTCCCCGGCTTAGGAGGCCGATGCCTTATCCATTAGGCCACAGGGGCTTATTATTTCCTTCTCGACTGTTAATCACATAATCAAAAATCGCGTTGATTTTATTAACTTTAAATATGGTCCTAATCATGAGAAGCGAAGCCTGCCTCAAAGCTTTCTACGTCTTGTAACGACAAATTATTTTAATACCATCAGTCAATATACCTTAAACGATAAAAAACGTATCTGTAACATATCGGTAAATAATGTCTCTTACTCTTATATGATGAATAATAAATAAGAAAAAGGAACCTGGAATGTGATCTGATTAACGTTGTTTTACCAGCTATCGAATGTCAAATAGGTTCGTAATCTATCGCTTTGTTTACGACGTTCAAATTCTATAATTTACAAGTAATTAGTGAGACTATTTTTTTAACTAACGTAGGTATTATCATATCTGCTCGTGAAAGAACTCTACGTTCTGTTATAATCTTATTAAGCCACTTATTAAACTTGTTAGAAAAAGAAAAAAAATGACAATCACCAGTGCGAGAGGTAAAAATTTCTGTTATGGTGATATCTATTTTTAATTTCAACAGATATCAGATTCTCTAAAAATAAGCGTTTCTACGATAAAGGAAGTTAAAAGCCCAAACATTGCTTTATTGATGCTAATATATAAATGTTGTATGTATTTGCTTATTGATATAGATGCAATGACATTATATTTAAATAAATGTACTCTACAATATATTCCTTCGCTTTCAGTTAAATATATAATTCACAAGCAGGTAACATGTAATCTCAGTTTCTTTAACTTTTCCTACCCATCCATTTATCATCCGCTTCGCTGAACATTATTTTCTACCTTGCGCTCTGTAATTTGTAGTAATCGGATCACCAGAGACGCCTTGAGATATTCGAAATGTTAAGAGTATCGGCACGAATAGCCGCGCATCTTCATTGTTTCGCAAACCCATGCCCACCAAGTACTAAGATCATGAAAATATGCTGTGGAAAAGAGTAAAAAAGTCGCGAAAACGGGAACTTCTTAGACAGATAGTTCTATTCATTTGACCTTACAGATATCACCGCTAGAGAGGTGCAGAAGGTAACGTCTTATTAGAAAAGATCGACTTATTTCCTTCGAATCGTAACATCCCGTCAATAAACCGAGCGATGGAGCGAATTTATGCATGATCAACGTGGAAATGACGAGAAGTTAATTCAGACCTAACTCCGAACGTCGCATCGTCACGTTCAAATACCAATCAATGGCGTATTCAATCGGGTTCGTTTCAACAGTCAAATGTCGACTGGGAGTAGTTCAATTGTCGTAATGTTATACCTGTTTGCTCTTTTGCACCTCTATGTGTATGTACATTGTCTCCATTATGCCGTTAGATCGTAACGCGTAACTATGTACTGTAACGAACTGTCAATAGTGGGTTGATACTTTTTTCTTTGAACAACATCATATTTGTTTCTCCGCATTCAAACGTAAATCTTTGTTGAGACAACGTAAGTGAGCTTCTCAGGTGTACTTTTTCAGTAATAACATAACAGAATTACCTAGTTTGTTGAACAAGTTGTTTGTTGAATAATAAATATAAACGGAGGACACCAATAGTTTAAGAAAATTGAAACGACGTAACGCAAAGCACATCATAATTACAGCAACCCGAAATTTCCCTCATTACCAACATAGTAGTTATCGATCATAGCGCTTGACCGTGAAACGATTTATTACGGTAGGCCGACAGGCATTCAGATAACGTTTTCCTGTATTTCCCCGCTTCCCTCCTGCAACTGTACGGCGCGTGTAAGCATCTAACGGCTTTTGACCGAAAAAAAAAATAGGCCCACACCAAAAGGGCAGGTTAGATGAAAGAGTGGCGATGATGTTAGCGATTTTGCCCCCCGTCCTAGAAGACTTTGGTCTAATTTATGTGCGCCGATGTCTAACTGGCCTGTCACGCATTTGACGTGTGGCCATTGATGCTATCGTAGCAAGTAAAAGCATAAAGGTGTGTGTGTCTGTGTGTAGGTCGTCCGTAATACTTTTTTTGCGAATCAATTTTATCTAGTATTAGTAGTACAACAGAAACTTATAAGAGACCTTAACAGACATATGGACGACGGCGGCTAGTGACTGAAAAGAAAATAAGAGAGAAGCGTGTCTTGATCTTTTGGGGCGCTACTTGGTGTCTGAATTACTTATTACTCTATCCTCCTCCTAAGGGAAATGAAACATTTATTCAATCTGTAATCACTAGAGACTAGAAACAATATCGACTCTTATTGCTCCATCCCCAGAGGGCGCTTCTGTCTGCATTTGATTATTTATTCACCTTTATTTCTTGATGAAGTTTTTAACTTTATTTCAGGGATGTGTGCGTTTACGTAACATTAATGCGTCGTAATCGTTCAATCGAACTTAATCGAATTTAATTTCACCCGAAATTACATTCCATATACGCGAAATTTGAATTGCGAACATATATTTAGAAAGGCGAAGGGTACAAAGGCTTTCGGAGCCTTCCGTCACAGATTGCGGACATCAAAGCGTCGTCGCCAGACTTTATGAAATCTTTGTTTTTATGTAGTCGGGGTATATTCGATCTTCTATCTCTTTCTCTTCTTCATCATCGTTGGAAGCTATTCGGCCGGTCGTCTCCATCACAACCTGCTCCTTCTTCCTTCCTTCTCGACTTCTTCGTCACATTCCCTTCTTTGTACCGAAGCTGATGGATCGTCAGCGGCGGCGTTTTGTTCTTATTTTACCCGACGCCGAATATCCTTATATATTGAGGGAACATCAAAGCGCCTAGCGCCTTCAAACATACACACGCCATGCATATTGACCATCACGGGGGAATCAATTACTTCTCCGGAGGAAAATTTTCAAAGCCTACTATGCTGCTAGCGGAATGTAGGCGTTGATGAATAATATGCCAGGGCTTTTGATGGTTGATGTTGGATGAACTACAAAATTGGGACGCTTATTGAAGACAGAGAAAGGAGGAAGATAGAAGAGGATCTACATACATGTATATAACGATGATGAGGCTACTATACATAGTAAAAATGTATGAGAAAATAAGAAACATTAGTATTTAAAGTATAACTTAAGATGTATCTGATTGAGAACTGCTTCTACGGTTTCAACGAGTACATGTCCATCTAATTGTATTTTATTTTCTTCCACTCCGCCTTTTGCAAATTTGCCTCATTTTGTTTGATTAGCCGAGATATTAAGAACTGTTTCTCTTGAATACTTTTTAAAGAAAATAAAGAATACGTAATCATAACAAATTACAATTCGTGACACATTTCGCATCAGATTACCGCATAACATTTTAAAGAAAGATGAAAAAACAACCGGTCCAAATTAAAACAAACTACGCCAGTAAACGACGGCGCCTCGTAAAAACACTTCGGAGCAGAAAAGAAGCTCGTCCAAAGATAATGAATGAAATACAATGTAGCCATAAAGTAAAACACGCCAAGCGCTTCCGGTAAACGACCACTTCATTGGCGTCGCGCATAAATGGCCTTTTATTAGGTAGTACGGCGGGCACTTCCAGTGAATTATTCGTATTTTTATGGTCTATCAGTTCGCTTTAAAACGGCAAGAGCTGCGGAGATGGAGCACACTCTCCCCATCTCCCGTTTGCCTTCCCTCGCGAGCCCGAGACATCCAGCAGACATCCTCCGAGAAAAGCGTTCTCGTCGAAGTGACGGGTGGATGGGCGAGGGTGTAAGTACTAATCGAATAAACTTACAGTAAAAATTAAAAACTTGGAAACTCTCCGGCGTCATTAACTTAAACGATAGAACGGCGTTCGCGTAGATTACAGTGCCCGTCCTCTAGCGAGCAAATTACGAATTAAAAATTAATATGAATTATACACGATGATCGCTCCGAAGGTTCCCCGAACTTGTATAATGAGTACGAGATGAACTATTTTACGGAAAGATGCAAGGGAAAATTGGAATTTATATTGAATCTCGTGGTTATTTGCTCCTTAAGTGTTGATGTTCGCAAGCCTGTAAAGTCTTTTGTTACAGAATAAACCCCAAGCGTTTTGCTCTGAAGTTATGGTTCAAATTGCATCTTTTACTTGACGATAATACGTAATCATCGGTTCCTAGCAGTTTCTAAGACGTAACTGTCATTGCAGAAGATTAGGGCATCCCTGTAATATTAAATGGGTTTATAAGGATCTGGTGGAAGATCTCAGCTGAAAATAGAATGTTTAATATTTTTTCTTTTTTTTTTCATGAAATCAATTTTTGTTTCTTTTTAGTTAATTGAGTTTATTTGCTTTGAACTTGAAATTATTTATTATTCGTCTTGATTTTGTGTTGTACTCCTTAATTGGTGATAAATAATAATAATTATTATTATTATTTTAAAAACATACACAGAATTCTATTTAAATTTTCTATTCTACATGCTAACTTCTCGCTGGCTTTTGTTCAATACATAGTTCTACGTGTTTTTCCTTAAAATTCGATCTATATCAGGTATTCGACCGTCGTAAGGTCAATCGAAGCACCACAGACACGTTCAGTTCTGAAGAAAACGACACTCGTAATTTGTCTTTCGTAATTCGTCTTTGATATTGCTATTTTTATTTTTAACAAGCACAATTCTCAAAATCGAGATCATCAAGATCCTAAACTAAACAAATATCGACCAAACTTTAATGCGGCTCTCATACAACCGACGAAGTAATCTGATAGCACTCTTCGGCTACAGCCGCACATGCAACGAACAATCTGAACTGTTCCCTTTATTTATTTATTACATGTTGTTATTCGATCTTTATGGCTTTGTATTAGTCACATTTCCTTAAACAATCTTTTGTAATAGTTATTTTCTATATTTAAGATTTTGGTTTCATCAAATTTAAATGTATGGATCGTGTTTCGTTAAAGCAGCAACATCTTGCGTACTTGTACCATCCTTATGTGAATATATGAATGTTCCCAGAAGAGGACGCAAAAAAACGTTTAATTTGTAAAGTTATAACTTAACTTAATTGCACGGTTCAGATCAGAATTTATAGACTCGAGTTATATATTTCGCAATAAAATGCGTTATATTTTGCCCGAAAAAAAGAAAACCTTCGCGTTTTTTCCATGTCCTGGGACAGCTTGAATAAAATATACGGCCAAAGTCGTGCATAATTCAAACCGCGACGGCATTAACTAATAATTACATCGATGCATCTTTCCCTTTCTCCGAAACCTGTCATCTGTCACCTAATAAACCAAAACAACGAGTAAATTAATACACGTCAGTCGACGTGGCTATACCCGGCGTTTGGTTTAGTTCGTTCCTGCATGGTCTAATATGAAGTTATGGTCGCGACCGAGGTGGTATACAGCGGTTTGTACGCTGTTTTAGTATTTATGAACGAGCCTGTTCGTCCCTTGGGCCGCGTAAAATTGTTTGCGTACACGGGCTTCCGCGGGCTCGGTCTCGTCTTATTATGCGGACGTACTGTAGGTGTTTCGCGTGCTAGGACCAGCTAGTCGACGCCGGTGTTGATAGCTGTTTTCGAAGGACTCGCTGAATGTTTCATCACAGTAGGCCTTGAATAATTCGCGGCCAACCTAATTGAAACAATAACTGGGGTATTAATAATTGCGTGTCACCCTGATTAAGTAGGACGTGACGAATGTATACGACTGTCCAAATGTTGTTTACTTATCTACTCTTATTCTACATAAAAAAATGCGTTTCAGAAGCGATAAAAATAGGTAAATACGGATGTTCTCTTAATTGTAGGTCAATTTATGGTGTATACATCTCTATCCAAAAGTTTTGTACG
The DNA here is from genome assembly GCA_020654165.1 of Oryctes rhinoceros. Taxonomy (NCBI): domain Eukaryota; kingdom Metazoa; phylum Arthropoda; class Insecta; order Coleoptera; family Scarabaeidae; genus Oryctes; species Oryctes rhinoceros. The sequence continues at coordinate 862,948 of JAIOKQ010000231.1, forward strand.
TTACGGCATCCACATCGATGGAACGCCCATGATGACTTATAAGCAGCGAATCGACCGTTTCCCCGACTCAAAACATAAAATGTAGACTCTCTGATTACCGTAAAATAAAACAAAATACAAATTTCTAACTTCTACTCAAGCATTTCCCGACGAATTCCGTATACATCCTAACGCTGTTACATATTAATGCTGTTTTTACGTTTCATCCGCCCTGTAATTTGTCGGCTTGCATATTCTACGCAAATTAGATTCCACCGGACATCGAATGACCGTAGTTTCGTTGCATCTTGCTCTTAAGCGAACGTACGCGTATTAAATCATGACGCTGCGAAATTACTTTGAAATATTTGCTCGTTCCCGGAACATAGGAACATGCAGAGATGACAAACGACGGGATACTCATCAACAGCAATTAAATTTGTACCATTCCCGCCTCTTTCTCATCCTCTTGCACGCTTGGTGTACACGTTTCGCATGTGTAGAGAGGTCATAAACGAGACGACCTATGCAATTCTGATGGTCCCGTTCATCGTTGTGTGTACGCTTGGAGAAATGTATGTAACTATGTGCAATAGTGTGCGGAGAAAATTTAGTAGGACGTAACTAACGTTAGAGTGCAGGGGGTGAAGACGTGGTCCAGCAACACAGTTAATACAGTTCTACCGCCCTTCTGTAGTTGCTCGAATACATGCATCTCGTGACGAAGTAACATTCCTCTAGTCCGGCATTTCCTGTTTGTGAAATATCGGGATGCCATGAACACATTCGCGTATATAATATATGCTAAAGTATGTTTGCTACATATAAGTACTCGTATACTTATAACGGATTAAAGTCCATCCGAAACAAACATTATAAAGCAAAATAAAGTAAAACATAACGGACAATTTTTTTTAATAAGTTATGAACTGGTTTTTCTTCGATTACACTTGCTATTAACGAAAAGGTTGGATGGTCTAAAATGAAACAGACGGTCGAAGGAAAGTACGTCACATGAAACAAATTCAAAACATAGGTTCCTTGCCCATCATCTAAGACTTTCGATTACACGTATTTGGATGACATTGAGAGGAACTATATAAGCTACAATCTCATTGCTGGATATTTTTCTTTTTTTAAGAAAGCTAGATTAGGTTACATATTTTTGTCAATTCCTGAAGGCAAAATAGATAAAAGAATAAAACGGGCATTTTTCCTTTTTTTCTTGGGTGTCGAAAGTTGCCAGAATAAGCGATATTCCCAGAATGTGGTGCCTAATGTGTAGAGAATTTTTGGAATTTGAATGTAAACAAATAACTGGTGTGACGTACCACAACAGCCAATAATAATTCGCTATCCATCCGTGTGGAAACATCTTATTTAATTCGATATAACTACGTTATCTTTCTTTAAATAACAAATCGAGCATTTACATCGAACGTATGATATACGTACGTGCGACTATTACAAAATAAAATTCTTCTGTACACTCCTAAATAACAGCTAATTACAAATATTAGAACACGATTTAGGCAGTCACATATGTCATACATATTTTATGTATGTACGACATATGTTGTAAAAGGCGGTCCCCATACTTTCTGTTCTTAAGCAATTTTTAGTCGGAACAATGCAATCTCGTACCCGATTCTATGCCATAGCCTATTGATTTCTGGTGACTCGTAACATTTGACCTTGCACCAGTGGTAGCGATAAATTACGGCATGCAGCGAACAGATTACATTATCACAAGTTTCGATTCGTTTCAAAATATCTCCGGCATGTCAAGCGCTTGTGCAATAAAGAACCACCCTATTTATACGTTGGGTTTACAAGATTTTTTTTGCAATCGTGATTCAGATCTTTGTAATTTATTGCAATTTTGCAATAGTAGGCGTTGTGTTCTATCCTACAGATCCTGTTATAATTGGTATGAGGTCGGTACATAAAGCAGTACCTTTCTTCGTTATACTCCTGCTAACGCTATTTAAAACTGAAGTTCTAAGATCTCCAATATGTATCTCCATCTTCCTGTACAAAGCAACGTCAATAATGAAAACAATAATAAACCGCTACTATTAATTAACAAGTTGTTAAACCCGAATACAACGAAAAGTACATCTACGGCATCATGAAAACGTGCGTGAGAGAGTCGATTGCTGTTTTTCCGGTGAATTTTATGGTTGTTTTTGTACGTGGTAGTTTCCCGTTCTTCTCTTTCCTATTCTGTATTTTAAGACCACCTTTTTTTTAACTAAATTACTCAATATTTTTCTTTATTTGATAAGTAAATACAATATTTACATCTATATCTTATATTTATGTTCTAACCTAGAAAAATGCTTACAAACTCAACAACCAAGGTAGGAAGAGGGCGAATTATCCACAGCTAGGCACAAGAGATCCTTACAAACATTATATAGTTTATGAGAGAAGAGGCCACAAATAACACATATACAAACGCCCTTGTTGACTTTAAAGGAAGATTTTTACCTTCTATATTTTAACATTAGTGCTTAAATAATCTTTTTTAGGAATCTATAACAAATTAAAGGAAAATGATATTCTATTTGAGGAGGCATTGGCAACTCTTTCGAAAGTGTTGAAGAAAATTGGTTTCAAGTAAATATAAACTCTTGAATTCATTTTTATATTATATTTACATGTTCTTCGTGAAGGTAGAAAAAAGTGTTGATAAGAGGCAACTATTAGTGAAATCGCTTTATATTCAAGCAAAATGAATAAAGCATCTGCGACAACTTCTAATGTATGTTCCGGAAGGCAGACCATATACATAGTTCTCATACGTCAAGTAAAGAGTGGACTGAAGATTCGCTTCTAGAATTAAGAAAGCCCATATCGAAAGGCAAACTATTAATAATGGTTCGTACAGGTGGTAGAAAAGGATTTGTATCGAATGTGCTGTTAATCTTCCCTTCAGGTAAAAATTAAGTTACTGCGACAAATGTAACTTTTAAAATGGCTAATGTGGAAAGGTTAGCACGGAAGAAATTTGCATTTATTTCTGTGGATGAATGGACATCGATTTATTGATTGTCAAAGTATGTGAATTGTACACAATTGTGAAAGTATATGTGCAGCAAAATGAATATGTAACGGAAAATACTATGGAGACATTTAAATTTACAGTAAATATAAGAGAATCCGAAGATGACCAAATTTGTGATGAAGAATCGTCATCGTCTAACATGTATTTACTTATTTCCGTACCTATTTCACATACATGATATCTGTTGTACATTTTTTTTTGTCACTTATGAAATATATGCTCGTGTCTGTGTACATTACTTAAAATATATAATTTCTTATAAAACTTCTTTAACAGTTTCATTTTACAGTCTCCGAGAAAGCAATCGAATAGAATGAATTGATGTCCAAGTAGCACTTTCAGTATTGTTGTATAAGTTGTAGCATCTTTCCAGTTTCCACTATTAGTTAATTATAGAATAGAAATGAATTACAACTAATTTGAACATAAGCAAAATAGTCGATTATAACAAATTAAACGAAAGAGGATTGAACATTATATTTTTTATTAAATAGTTAAATAAGTATAACTATGTACTTAATTTTTCTAGCTTATGTAATCTGTGTCTAAATTTTATACCCATTTCATGATTTACTACGCCGCCAATGATAAAGTCAAACTCGCGTATATTAGATGACAACATGTATGTAGTTGCTATAGTATTCGGACTTTAAAGACCATTGATAAAGTTGTACATATCATTTTTCTCTCATTTTCTTGGAGCATTTGCAGTCTTCCCTGACGTTTGGCGAGAATTCCCAATGTTCGCTGATTTCTCTGATCCACAACGAATTTCTTTGACTTTCCCTAATCCAACACCAATTTCCCTGACTTTCCGTAATTTCCCAGGTCTATAGATTAAAAAGTTGAAGAATATAAAAGCAATAGGATAGTTATGAAACTTGAGACAAAAGACATTACAAGGATCAGATGTATTAACAAGTTTATCATTTGTGTCCTTTTGTTAAATTAACAAGAATTAAAACTGTTCTTATAATATTTAACAACAGGAAAACATGCGTTCCCCTAATACTTACTTCGTTCTATGAACTTATAAGCTTTTTCTGAACGATTACATTCATACATAAAAAAAAAACATTTGAACGTAAATGCTCCTGTGTCTTCCTACGAACAATAATTACAAGAGTCATTTGTGTATTGATTAATTAGTTCTTGGTCTGTAAGCTTAAACTTGCCAAAAGTCAATTATCAACAGTTTAGCAGCAGAACAGAACAATACAAAGCGAGAAATGGAACAAATACATCACCTCTAATCCAAACAACAACCTATTCCAACAGCGCACGCAAATACGTTACGGCCATTATGCCACGATGCCATTATGTTCGAGAGGAATAAAAACGCCAGCCCCATCGAATAATCTGGAAGTTTTGACATTGTTTGGCACTTGCGGCGCGGTCATCAGGATAGAATAAAAGCAATCCCGATTCGTTCTATTCATCGAAAAGCCCTCTGGTCGCGGATCGGTTTTGAACAACAGAAACAAAGTTTGTTTTTGTACGCTGCCAACCCGTGAACCGCTCGCACGGTTGCAAGTTAGGAGGAGGTTATAGACAAATATACACGAGCACAAAGACATACACGTTTATGCGTCCGGCGTATTCGGGCGCCTTTCATGCGATCGTGGATTGTTTGGAATTAGACGCGAAAGTCGTCGGGGTTTTGTCTGCGGTGTATACGGGTGTATAATTGATTTTGTGTACTTAGATTTTCGTAGTATCTGGTTTTTGTTGCTTATTGTTCCGATTGTGATCCGATTGAAAGGTTTTCTGCTTGCTGTATCTGTTAATAGCATTTGCGAAGTTACTTTGTAGCTAATTTAGTTTTAACGCAAATGTCCCTAGGTTATTGAGAGAGTTAAGGTAATGTAAATTTACTGATGTTGTTAGTTTTCTGTTGGATCCAAAATCTTTTGACTAATGAACAAAAAACGACTGGCGTTAATTGGTATCCAAAAACTTTGGGCCAGTTTAACAACAAAAGCTCAAAAAGGTTTGTGGTATCGTGAATGATGGATTAATTCCTACGGATTAGAGGTTAAACATCAATTCACTAGATGGCGTTCAGGATGAGAAGCCCTCTACCATAATAATGGGAGTTCTCCTGGGAGCTGTCCTGACACAAATCTCGACGATCCCGATGATCAACGGCGCCAATCATCGGAAGAAGCAGTATATCAAAAATATCAATTACATTTGAAGCAGGTATGTTCCCTGGCAAGCCAGTTTGATATGATACCTGCTCGCATTATTCCTACATTTACAAATTGTGGTATATGTAGGTACACATATCTACAATCTTTTTTTTTTTATAGAAGATCCGCCTTAACATTACAAGCATCCGTTCATAGTATTCAATACATAAATTGTATAGCCGAGACAGGATTAAGCTAAGGACCGTATTTTGTCGGCGAAGAATAGACTCTTTTCTCCACATTCGGAAAAGCATAGAATTCGAAGCTCCTATTCCCCGGTCGTCGTAGTAGTAGCAGTAAAAGCAGCACCTACATAGTCACTGTATAGACCTGCGGTATCACGACGGTAAGCCGGGCGGCCAAACTTTCGTTATACTACGCTTCCGGAAAGAGAAGGATACCGACCGAGGAGACGGCGGAAGAAAGAAACCGAGATAGAGATAGAGGTCGAAGAGGTAATTTCATACGAATGGTCAAAGTTAGATAGCGTGCGATTCTACCCGCTCGGGCCGTGAATGTCGATCACAATGTCGGGGCGCTCTTCTCCCCGGCATCGAAGTTCATACTAAAAGTCGTCTCTACAGCATCAATGAAATTACACGCTGATTTCACACCAACTATTTTCTCGTTTCTGAACAATTTGGTTAGATGGAAAGGCGACCTCCGGGAAGAAGTTAAAATTTACTGACTCAGATCGAATCTCGTTTCTAATGCCATCTTGCTAACTCCTCCATGTTTTATATCATCGATAAAGCGGGTAAATCTTCAGTAAGAGATGGTTTGTCTAATTCAGATTAACTGTCGAATATTAAACATAAAAACTTGGGACAGATTTTATTTATAATTGCGTTCATAACGACCTTCCACACATTATCAAGGCCACTTTCGATCTTCTCGATGGTCCGGGCCTGGGATCGGATTGGTGCGTTCACGTGGAAATATTGTCGAGTCATGTGGTGCTTCATTGCTAAAAATAGCTACTAACAACGATCTCGCCTTAATTCCATTCCTCCACTTAATCGTCAGTTTTAAAATAATAGATATGCTTCACCAGCGACATGTACCTCGTTAATTTCATACGTACCGAAATCACTTGCGCCATCCCAACCGTCAATTTCATAAAGCGACTGGTTCATTCCCTTCAATAATGAAAGAGTATCATCCATTCCGAGTACAATTAACAACACTATTATTGCCGCGATTTAAATTATCACCGCTCTTCAATGGGACGCGAATTAGCCCGCCCCCATTCGGAGCGCGGTTTTCTCATTCAGCCCTTTTCCGCTCTCCTTGCCGCATCCTCCCAGCTTTCCCAGATACAATTCCGAACTTAATAAATTCTAAGTAATTTTACATTTCATTTAGGTGCGGGATAATGGGAATTCTACAAGGCAATCTGTATGCAAATTGTTGGAGGCGAACCCTGCCGGTTAAAGTAGAGTACCTAGGCGTCTAGTATAGTGCGACGTCGCTTATGCGAATCGCGTGGATGAGTACAAGCTGCAGTTTTTCAATTACATTCAAATATGCGCTAGGTTTTATTCGTTACCTTTCACTAGGGAGCTTTTATTGTACAAAGGAGGCATAAAACGGGTTTTCCCTTTCACGCTTGCCCTCTCTGCGGTTTTAGGAGTAGGAAAAACGACCGCAGAAAATTACGAACATTAATTTCGTCCGTGTTTTACATAGAAATTTAATAAATCAGCAACGAACTCCTCGGCGGCCGGCATTGCGTTGGTGTTTATGTTTGTTTTTGTGTTTTTTCGGTGCGTTGTTGTTTTTTTTTTTTTTTCTTTTTTTCATTCCTATCTTCTTCCCTTTTACTTTTTTTATTCGGATAGAATATAAAATTTTAATATAAATGCGGATTTTATTAAATCGCATATGGTTTGCGTTCGTCCCGTTTGACGCTCGAAGTTTAAATAAAACTCAGAGAAAGAAATGCTTTCGGTGCGCTATACAAGGCATCTGCTACATTCGCGTTGTAATTACATTTTCCCTTAATTAATTTGTAATGCGTGCACAGTAAATTAAATAAATACCGTCCGTTCTACAATAGCACTAGCAATAATGCTTCAGTTATTTCTAATAATGGTAGAATTTGGATAATTTAGAGTTAATTAAAAAAACTTGGAAAATATAAATTACATACGTTAGTGGAAGTAGAACTAAATATCAAGCAATCAATTCATTCTGAATTGTAATGTTCACCATTGAACATCCGGCAAATCGTTGATAAATGTGAGAATTAGTAGCGGTCCTAAGATTGAAGATCTTAGGGCCAGGGACCAGATCTGGCGATTTTGCTTTTTTGGTTGAAAACCTCTTAATGACGATTAGGGTTAAACCCAAAAGTCACAACCTGATATGCATGAAGATAACGAGCTGCCTAGATTTAACGCTTCATTTGATTTGCCAATTTTTCGACTTCATATAAAATCTTCATCATCTCAAAAAAAAACATGTAAAATCGTAAAAACTAAAGTATTTCTTTCGAGATGTCAAATAGTATCCGCTGATTGATTCTTCTCCTCTTCCATGCGTTGGACTCCAAATCTACTACGGCATATTTCATGCCTTCCCAAAGAAGTAATAGAGAGCGAATATTTAACAAAAGCTCGGCGAATATTTTTTCGTTACCGGTCAGAGTTTTTCCGTTTCATTTAGCCACCGCAACTTTTTCATTGTCCGCCCGACAGAAATGCTAATTGGACAGAGACGGCGAAATTTTTTCAACGCGATGGTTGTTACCCCGTCAAAAGGGCTGCACAGTGGCCTACGCCGGAGCATCGACCATTCATCTTGCTTCAAATAATAGTTTGCGTTGATGTGCCGGTTCGTTTTTTTTTTTCCTTTTTGCGTTGTTGAAAGTTACGTCCCTGCCAACCGTACATGGAAAAGCTTTGATGCCTTTGCGTTTCGTTAGATCTACGTCGAATTTTTATAATGAATCGCTGTCGTTAACGGCAGTGCGAGAAAAAATTATTTTCTACGTCATCTCTTCAAAACTGCCTGAAGGATATCGACATAGAAAAAGGAAATAAAACGAAATACATTGGAAAGAATGAAATAACTCTGTCCACGAAACGCTCCAGTTTACTCCAAATTTTACAGTTTAAATTACAGATTGGAAATGAACCTACTTTTAATGACCGTATATCTCCTTTAGTGTATTGCATAACAAACCATTAGTTTCGTACGAAAGATGTAAGAAGAAATACATTCGGCCTTTTCGAAACATAGGGATCTAGCAAAAATTGCAGCAAACATATTAATGTAAAAAAAAAAACACACATATAATAACACATCGTAATATTTAACTACAATGAAAATGAAACCTAATTCTTCAGCTTTTAAACTGGGAGAGCTAAAGTAACCGAAAGGCCTTGGATTAAGTCTGAGCACGAGAGAACAGTCGCTAAGTATTTTGTTCTCATAAACAATAGATTTAGGTAATTCTACCAAATGTTTGATTGCATCACACTACTACATTGTTTTACTTGATGGGACGAAATATTCTGTTGATTTCTCATTCAACCAAATGCTACGAGAAGAAATTTACATAATTACAGCTTTAACAACGACCAATATATTAACTCTAATCAATTTTGTACCTGTTCGGTGCTTGATTATAAACAAAATTCCATATTTCAAATTATTCGTATTGATTACTCCGTTTGACGTCAAAACAAAATCATACAATAATAACAATTCGATGAAATCGATTTCTCGCGAGCGTATACGTCAAAATTGCACATCATAGCGAGGCACGTCTATCTAATGACAAAATGGAAACCCGCGTCCGCTTAAAACTCCGCGTTTCTAATTGTGCGCTCGTCAGAAAAGAATTAATTTACGCTCGACGAGTTCCAATCGCGGAACGCAACGTTTCGGTCAAATTTAATTAATTAGCCCTAGTCAGTCGTTCAATTAATGTCGGCTAATTGCCAATTATAAATTTGAAATTAGCCTTGAATTTCGTTTCAATTGTTTTTCGATATAACCAGCAGCGGCGGCGGTAGTAGCAGTCGCCGCTCGGTACGTTTACGTAACGATGGAAAATTCGAAATGATAAGTTGCGTCTATAAATGAGCAGAAAGTGCTTGGGTAACTCGATACAGTAGTTGTACGTCGGAAATTGTTAATAATTACCTGGAAAATATTCAGAGCAAAATTAATTTGTCTTCCATGGCGTTGATGTGGATACGGTAATTTATTACGGACCTTAATTAATATCCAGGCAGTAAATAGCAATAAATTAAATTGAAGTTGGAGGAACCAAAACCTGCTGTACTTAATTTATTTTGGTTAGGAATTTTTCCTTCCCTCACGAAGAAGCAACAATTTGTTTGATAACTCTTTAAGGACAAGAAGAAGTTGTGCGTTCGCAAAAAAAACAAGTGGTGAAACTGGTGAGGAATTCAAAATCACACGTATAACAAAGTCAACAAACAGAACAAGCAAAAATAACAAAAAAAAGATTGCTAGATCTTTTATCGAACTTATCAAAAGAAAGCGGCTCATGTATACTATGTTGCAAAAGTTTAAAGTAGACTAGCTCGGTTTCCCAAAAACGATTTTCCTTTATTTACTTTTCCTTTATATACGAGCTGCAATAATATCTCTAGCAAGTTCACTAACAATGCGGTTAAGACACGTCAAAAGTCAGCAATTTCAAAACGTCTTCAACTTCAGCACGGATCAAAGTAAAGAAACTCATCTACTTCGCTATAATTCACATTAAAGGCTATAAAGTCAAGTGTTCTGAGTGCCGGGAATGTTGCCACGTATACGTACACCGTTTAATTGATAAACTAAATCACTTCGGCGTAGAGTTCTCGCAGTTGAATTTTATGAAGCAATAATTTGCTACTACATACATACTACCACCGCTACGCCGCAAACTTGCAAAATTATGTTCGTATTTCGTTTGCGGCAGCTACACGCATACACCGGCTTAAACACTCTAATATGTACCTATAAGAGTTCATCTAGTACACAACTTAGTAATACCAACATATCAATATAACCGAGGTGAAACGCACATCGTACATGTCACTTAAGAGGTAGCGACGTGAAGTATGTAACGGTAGGTGGCGCTGGCGCTAATTACGACAAGTTGCACGTATTAACGATACGAAATTAAACTTACATATGTATGCATAAATCACTTAATTATTGATCTTTGCGACGTATAACGTAGACGTAGGTAGACACATGCGGGGATCGTAACGTCGCTAACTTTCAACGAATTTCGTTTCCGACAAATTTATTTACCGCTAGCGCTGGGATGGGGGTGGTGCGAGATGTACGAAGGTGCGGCGAGCTCCTAATGAAACCCGAACGCGACGAAATGCGGGTTCCATGTTTCGACGCGACTATCCATCATCCCAGGGCGAGATGAGAAACCGGCACGACACGTCAGGATCTGTTAATATGCGGTAATTAGCCGTTGTGGTATTACGGACTAACGGCCCAGCTAGCAGATATCAAGTTTACTGAACCGCGTTGAAACTAACTAATCACGTAAATCAACTTGCCTGTATGTGTACACGTTGAGATACGTGTACGTACAAACGTATCTTCGCGTGATATTCTCGGTACAGTCCTAGAAGGTGACCTCATAAGAGGTAGATGGCTGCGTAACTTATTGGGAAGAAAATATACTTTGTTTTTAGATTTAATTTCTTATCATTTATTGTTAAAGGTCTGTTCTGCCGCCTCATATATACAATTTCAATCTTTCTAGACTTCCGTTCTCCAATTTAACTTCTTTGTTGGGTGAGTTATTAAATATAGTAAATTTAATTAACATGCCCATCGCAGGCAACATTACCGATTCTAACCGAACTGTGAAAAGCTCCCAATTCGCTCTCCTTCTCCGATATATTTGTCGTTCACCGGACCGTACGGTTAATTATCCTTTATTTATGAAATCGCCTGCCTTTTTTTGAGGAACTCTTCGTTTGTGCAATTTTATACGTAGGTCTCGTTATTTGTTATGATTTTTTTTCCATTTTCAAAGATTCAACCCTGGATCCCGTCGGCTTTGTTGGTTCCATGACCTGCTTCGTTGATTACGCGTTCATGAGTTCTCTTTGAAATGGAATCGGATACAATACGGAAGTAATTTAATTTTCTGTGGTTGCGCGAGCACCAGCCAAATCGATTGAAAATTTAATTTCTACATTTTGCGAAAGGCTTTTTTTATTCGAATATACGAATTCCGTTTAACTTGACTCTCATTTTTTTTGGAAAACGCTGCTTCCAAGATTTGCGCAACGTTCGTTAAACTCATAAAAGGCAAATTAAAATACACACTGAGTTATAACGCATCAAAGATTTTCAAAGAAGGAAAACGTGCAGGTTGTTGAGAAATAAACTTACCTTCGCTTTTATCTTTTTTACATTATTACCAAGTTGTTTTACGGGGGTAGCAATAAAAAGCATTTTAAAATCCGCCTACTTTATCGGTCGTATGAAATATACAGTACCAAAGTAGTAAATGTTAATGAAATTGTTTTATTGCTCCTAGTCACCTAACACCTCCAAACGAATTTATTGCTAATTTACATACGCGTGTGTACCACGTACAATTCTAAAAGGTTGTGAAATGAATGAGTTACTGCGGCGACGCAGCTAAAACAGGAAAATATCGCATGCGACGTTGATATAAGCTTATTTAGAAGAAGTCACATGGTATCTATTTTATTCCAGGTTAAGTTAAGAATGTTGTCGACAATATCTGGGAAAGCCATAGTAAGAATCTGTGTTGATACGCGCAAAAAGTAAATTATTTTTCGTTAAATATTCTTTTTAAACAATCTCAAATGCTCAAGTGGACAGTGCCTTTCCGCCTCCTGATGATAACGACGCCACGCTCGTGGCGACGGTGACCAGCTCTACATACTAATGTCACCTACTTACACAGCTATTCTGGTTAACGTCTTAGCTTCGTGGGGAGCTTAGCATACCCCACCTTGCGAGAATTCCACTATGAGCACATCTACGAGTTAATTCGAATTAAAGGTATCTGATAAATCGGTGATTCACTTATTTTGAATTTGCCCAATCTGGTTAAATGTGATAAACGCAATTCACAATTTTTTGTTATTCCAACAAATACGATTTACTGAATTCGTCAGATTACCGTCGACATGTGCAGAGAGCTACGCATTCCAATCCAACTTCTTTCTTGGATTTTGATTCTAATCGCTCTATCACCTGTTCCCCGTCCATCGAAGATTTCCTACACTACACTACAGCAATACCGGCAGAATTTTCCTTTAAATAAACCGAAATAAATAGATCCCTCCAAAACGCTTACTTCTCGCAAAACGTTGTGAAGCTTCATTTCCTCTGAATTCTACGCGTCAGCCTTCCTCTTCTTCTACGGCCGAGCTACACCACAACTCCTCAATACCCGCTCATTACTGTCGGCGTGGGAATGCGATTAAGGGATTCATCAGTCAACCAGCAACCCCGCAGGAAACGTATTACGCGCTACGTCTTTCTACATTTTCGCCCCGAAAATTATTGCCGTTTTATGGCCACGGTGAAGTTTCCTTTCCAGAATCTTCGCCCCTCACCACTTCTAACCTTCCCAGCATCTTTCCAATTGTTAACGTTCCATGTAACGCCGCTTACACACCAAGAGGCATCTTTAGGTTGGTTGGTACGTCGATGTCGTCGACGACGTCATTCTCCCTGCCTCGTTTCAATTGTTATTGCGTAAAAATAAATGTGTTTTCGGACTGGAAAGGAGAGGAAGTTCACATTTAAGATTCTCACGATGATTGGAGCTTCGTTGCCTTTTTCCACCGATATCTTTGGCGTCGTATTCTTGGCAATGCGAAAATATAGGTGTGCAATTTGAATCCTCGAATTTGTCGAGATTCCTCGTTTCGGAAAACAAGTTCTTCAAGTTTTAAATGGGGGGAACCGTTACTTTTTGCAATTCGCCAGGCTTTTCTTCAATTACATAAATTTAAATATCCATTTGCATATGATTGCATCAACCTACTAACTGTAATTTTCACAGATTTACATACGAATGCCTTATACATACGTTCTTGCTGTTTTGTAACTGTTTTGCTTATACAATGGCTATTATTGAACTGCAATTACGTTAATTAGAATTAATAGCGAGTACCGTATACATACTCGTAGTTTTACGTATTTTATTCAAATTGTAAGAATAATGGCTACGCATTTGATATACAGAGTGACTCATCTCCGGGCGTTCAGAAGATTGTGCTTTCATCAATGCAGATTTGCGTAGTAGACATTTATGAATCTCGAGAAGATCTCTAAAATCTAGGAAACAGAAGAAGGTCACTAGGGGCAAGATTTAGGGAATAGGGCGTAGGTGGTTGCAGGTTTTGGTCGTTTCGAGGATTGATCGATGATCGACCAAGTTGGTATGACCATGTTTAAATTCATCTACCCAAAATTCCACCCTGACAAATGAAGTTCCCAAAAGTAGCGTTTAAATTGCGTAGGCATCTTACCTTTCAAATGCAAGAATTTACTGAAGGTCCAACATGGCTAAAGCTTTTGCAAGCATCTCTCAACATATGCGCCAGAATATTTTTAATAAGTATCGTCGTGTTCATTTTGTGGCTTGAAACTTTTCCGATCATTTTCAAAAGCATTTTTCGCCATGCCGTAATCCCTATGACTCCTAATTCTTAAGAAGGCTATGTTTATAGTCACTGTATCAATACGTGTAATGATTCAATCCTCCCACCTTACGTAGAAGTCTACCTACGCTTACGCGTCGATACCTAATTTTCTTATTTATGTAAATATCATCGATCAAAAGTTATTTATAGCTTCTTCGCATTAGAAATTCAAATTTTTATGATACTAAATATAGCGCGTTAATAAGGTTAAAATTAGAAGCGATATTCGGAATGAACTGGGTGCGTTACAATTTTAAGAATTTACAGGTTTATTTTTAACCTAATTATGCATAAAATCTCGGAGAAGAAGGATGAATTGAAGACGTTTCCATATCGATTATGTGACTATATATATTTCACTAATGCTTCAATTAATAACAACCTTCGTGTAGTAACCGTCTTATTCCCACGCCTAATTCGCCGATTACAAAAACACACGACAACGCCACCGTCTAGAAGAAGTAATTGCGTTTTATTTCTACATTTGTCCAACCCGTTTATTACAGAAAAAGCATAGTTATTACGTTGTGACACGTCGGAATAAACTAGACGGAATTAAACCTCAATTTAAACTCTGGAAAATCCTTCCGAACGAAGTTTTTTATCGTCCTCGCATGTGCCAGAAAGAATTCCTTCTTTAACGACGCCTCCTTAAAACACCATATTATTCTTTGATATTACTTTAAGACGGCGTCAAATCTACGAACGATATCAGCGAGAATAGCAACGTGGAAAGTTGACGGAATGACACGTTAAAGGTATATAATCGTGGTAAACTGTAAAAATAAAATAAAGACTTTCAAATTAGCGTTTTTTACTAGTTTCTCAATTTACAATTTCTCTTAGATACGGCGTTGGTCACGATTTATTTTATGACGACAGAAGACATAATTATTATCATTGTTATAGAAAAAGACGTATGGAAAAAGTAGAGCATCGTCAATGTTCCCGATTTTTGATTTCTTTTTGTACATGTTATCATTAAGGTTTTCATATATTGCAGTATATTAAATAAATATGATGTTCTACTATGTCTGTGTTTTTATATATACGAAGGTAGTCTGAAAAGTTTCCAGTCAAACACTGAAATGAGAACCTTTTTTTGTTAAATTCAGTTTTATTTCTCCACGTCAGTCTTGTACATTCTTATTAACGATCCTAAATTTGTACAATTCTTTGTAGAATTACAAAGTATTACAATAGTTATTGATTTCAATGTAAATTTTTTTGTTTCGCAGTAATCAATACAAGAACGGTACCATTTCCAGGTCAATTTAGAAATTTAAAAAAATATTGCTGCTCCGATAATGGATTATTACCGTTTCTCTAATCGCTAAGCAATTCTAAACGTTACCTTGCCGTATCCTTTCGAATAACTAACATCTCCAATAACCATCCGCAGAAAGAGGTGTCTATTATCCTTACGAAATTTCTAATAACATATCAGTGGAGCTAAGAGTAACATCGTTTCGCGATGCAATTTCAACGAAATGACATAGCCAACGGCACGTACGCCGCGTATTGATGCTGGTAGATGTCGAACAGGTACCAACGCTAATATCTATATAAATATTATTATACTGCAGACGATAATAGCGGCTTTGTAGTATTATGAAGAAATAACGTGGAAAAAGAGTATGCGGTTACAGAACGACCCCATTGAAGACCTTTATCGACCGATTTCGATCTTGCAACCACACGAAGTTATCGCTTTATATTACGTGCAGACACGTATTTTATGTTTTCATTCGTTGTGGGATTCTAACCCAAGATCTTTCCGTTGATCTCGTTAGCTTGCCCGGGCAATTTGCCGGTGCATAAAGAGCATTGCAAATTGCATCTATCGAAGTGCAGATGGTTTATAATATATGTGCATACACTCGAAGGCATTTGATTGCAAACAGCTATTGTGCATGTAAATAGTATTAAACAACTACAAGACTGGATGTAATGAAATTCATGTTCTGAATGCCTTTTATTACGTTAACATAACAACACATTACTGCAAAAGCGTTAGTAACTCTATTTCATTTATTGGACGATAAATCTCGCTAAGATTATTTGCATATTATTTGGATGCTAACCGAAGACAGATTTATCAAATAGTGTTTCTCGAGCAAAGTCATACAATGGGTTGGTACCTCATTAAATCTAGGAAGTCGATCATTATTCTCCATTAAAATTAGCCCGTGCTATAAGGAAACGTTAGCTGAAAGGAATCGTAACGATTTGCCTCTCCAATAAACCCAGCCCTCGCCTGTCATTGAGCGTGCTATAATTCGAAAGACTTCACGCCAAATACATCCAGCGACATTTGCTTGATTTATACGTCGTATAAATTGGTATTTATCAAGCTGCCTCCCCGCATAAATACCACACAACATACAATGGAGATGAATTATTCAATGATCAAAATTGAAATTAAGATTACGGCCCGACTGCTGGATTTGCTAGCCGCCGCCTGACATCGCTGTGACATACCTAAATAATTAAATGAGTAGAATGTATGACTGTGTACGTTTAAAGCTTCCGTCGATTCTCGGTGGAGACCAAATTAAGTCGCAAAGAATACGGATTCGCCACCTGCAAGCGATTGCGCGAAGGTTACGATTGATGTCGTTTAAATTAATCGATTCGACTTTGAATGTTTGTAGGTATATTCTATTTAGGTGCTGACACCACGCAGATTCCTTTGGGAAGGATATTAAATTGAAGTGATAATGCAAATCTATTTTTCTTTGACGACAAACAAATTGTCCATTGTACAGCCGGCAAATAGATGACCTCCAAGTAATGAAAATGACGTGCCATTAGAATTACAAACAAAAGTCGTTACTTTACATCATACAATTTAATCTAATTGTAAGTAGACGTAAATGTATGTACTTACGTATCAAGTGAAAGGTTTGGCATTTATACTTGTGCTCAGAGGTGACGGTTATAACCAAAAATGTTGATAGTGATTCTCATAAAAGTAGAAAGCATAAATTTTGCAAGTTTAACAGCTTAACACTAACTTTCTATATAAATTTATGTATTTGATCAAATATTCAATCTTCTTTACGTTCATCGCGTGGAAGAAGAAGTATTTTTCAAGTATTTTATGTGTAAATTATGCAGTGAGTGACAAGTATACATATATTACTATTACTATTCCTTAAAATAACAACAATGCGCGTACCAATTGTAATTGCTTCCAAACATTATTAAATCCTCGACACGGTACCGTATTGTTCAACGTTGTGTGCTTTTATTTCGTTTCGTTCTGCAATATCCGTCTTCTACTGCATCGGATGGAGGATATTGCCTGCGAATAAATATGTATGTAAATGTGTACACAAAATCGAGACATCATAAATTACAGAGTAGATTGGAAAACTGTCGCCTGACAGAGACAAATAGTTTATCTATATGTATATACAGGCAAGATTTATTATTAGAGGTCAATATTAATGCAAACTGTATAATACATATATACCAGCTGCACATAAACTGGCTGCATGCTATGATACGTAACAAATATTAATGGTTCGAGCTGGCGTATTGCAATTTAATGGAATTACTTTCTGATCACCGGGAAAATTGGCTGTAATGGAAGAATTAAAGTTGCGGTTAAAATCACGTACATAGGAACGTTTTATATTGGATTGCTGTAAGGGTAATCGTGGAAATTTCTGCCGATTTTTGAATAGCTCGAGCTCGAGTAATTCTATGCATATCACGTAAAGTAGACAATTGGACAAGTCCTCTTATCAACAACGTGCTATCGACATGGACTTTTACGATGTGACAATTCACTTAATTATCAACCAGGATGTTTTCAACTTAATATCATCGGAGTTTATCAACAAACTATCGGATGCAAAACGTTGTTTTTTTTGTTTCTTAAAAATCTGCAATAAGAAATTTGTGGAACTCACTCTGGAAAATTCAAACTTGGATTTCAATATTAAATAGGCTTTAATGTCGTACTAGATCACCTGAAACTCGTTACCTTCTATCAAACCATTAATTTTAAAATCATCTCTACAAGAATGTCAAGCGATTGAAGTATCTAGGTCAATATAAGACCAGCGCATACATACGTACATACATATATTTGATGTACGGGCCAATAGCAAAGTAAAACGTCTCTAGATTAAATTACCTAAGCTCTTAGCAAACAGCGGGAGCGAGCGAGCACCAAAACTCTCAAGTCGAGACCCGGATTTCCCGACTTGCATTTTTCGTAGGGTCTCGTATCATAAACTGTCGGATAACCTACAGAAAATTGCACGTACTTAGGTGCATTTCATGTCATGGTGTCGGACCATTGTCGACAGTTGGCTTCGTTTATCAAACAGCAGCTTGTAACCGCGTATATGTGCCGCGCATGGCTTGCTGGGTATATGTAATAAATTTAGACTTTTAGAGCAACGTCGGGTCCACGTACACCGACGCTATTTCAAACTAGAGAACTTGGATTCAAATGCAAAAAATGGCGCGATGTTCTTACAGTTTCGGGGACGATAAATTAATACAAATGCATCACGTTTAACACTTGAATTTCTAGAAAACTGGAAGAGTTTTTAACTAGAGTGTTGCGCATATATATTTAATGCTAGTGAATGTCGTCTTTCAAGTATCATCGTTATTTTCTGTATTACATAACATTACTGGTGGAGATTATTTAATGTTTTTTTGGAAAATCAAATACTTCAAAACGACATTTCCATTATTAGCAGAAATAAATCTAAAAGGCAATTATAAGCAATGACTGGTAGATGCTATATTATTGGTACATATACATGTGAAAACAAATGACGAAACACCATCTGTCGAAATTGAAAAAGATATTTGCAATAAAATTGCAGCAATTATCTTGCTTTCAACTACAACTATCCATATGTGAATAACATCAATACATGTAATTATTTTATTGCTTAGGAACAAAGCAATGACTACAGTAATAATACCCTAGAGAGGCATAAAAGGAATGTCATTCCAGCAAGTTTTTACCTTTCTTATTTTTCTTGTTTGATAATTCTAACCTGACGAATATTGTCGTAAAACAACAAGAATATAAAATTACAACGTCTTTTTCTAGTATTTAAAGTTCATAGAAAACAACATTTTAAGAAAAGAAGTGAAACTAAAAGCAAAAGTATTATCCCAATCCTTCTTACTTAATGATAATTCAATTGTTAGCTTGTTTGCGTTTGGGCTTCCCGTTTATCATATTTATAACGATTAAATACGTAAAACTGGGCTCTTGTGCGCGAGGTTTCGCGATCACGTAAGCGGAAAATATGACCCGTGCTGAAGTCGGCAACGCTAATCCCCACGATTAATTAAATACAAATATTTTCCTACCAGGTGCAATACGTCCGAACGTAGTCGACGTAGTATAAAGAACGATTGGATATTTGCTATGGAACTTGGTTCTAACCGTTTTGTCGCAGATTTAGTTCGTCTAGTGTGATACTTCTCACTTGAAGGTGATTATGGAGGTGTTCTCGCAAAGATTAAATAGTATAATCTTTGTGAGAATGCAAGTGGATGCATTGATCGTGTTAGGAAGTTCAAAACGAAAAGAAGCCATATGTGGGAATATTAAACCTCATCTTAGGACATCGACAGGAGGCAAAGTCTAAAGGACGGTGGTTCCAGTTCTATGCAAAACCCTTTCATTTAAACAAGCCAGGACTTCTTAATAAATGGTTTCAAATACAACAAATACGTTCTGCTGGTCGTCGTCATGTTCTCATCTCAGCAATAGTCACAAAAACAATAAAAACCTTTGAACATTAAATTCGAAAAAAAAAACACCGAAAAACAGAAAAAAACGCTTCTCTGGATAAAGATCAGGATTAACTCTTGATTTGACGAATAAATTATTGGATTACAAATATTATATCACTTATCGCTGAAAACGTGATTTTATCACATCGCGCAGGCTTTCAATTTTTTTTAGTTTAATGCTACAAATAGGAGTTAGAAGAACCGTTGCGACATATTTCAACCATTACCCGATAGGTACCCGATATGAACTAAGCACTAGAATCCAGCAATCCCAATTCCTTATCTATTGCGAAAACTTTCTGACCTGATTAATAATACCTACCGGTTATACAGCGGTTGGTGTAAGTACATGTGTATATATACGACATATGCTGGAAGTTCGAAAGCACCCGCCTTCCTACTATTATACTTACACACTCAAACGCTTACGGATACATGCACTACCCTCAGCATTCAGCGATTTACATAACTCAAGGCGGGGTTGGCGCAAAGCGTCAACTTATAGTCTAATTTTCATCTAATGGGAATTCAGCCGTTACCCAACCGGTTCCCTAATTCGGAGTCCTCTCGACGTTACTATTGCAACTTGACTGTGTTAATTACAACCTGGCGCGTCTTTCTCCATCGCCCCTTCTCGCAGGGGGGAATTCACCGATAGCGAAAGATACTTAATCCGGAAACTAGTTTGAAAATATGTCGTCCAATTTTCATTAAAATTAAGCGCTTTAGTACCGTTGTAAGTGCGATATCCTGCAGAGCATGAAACCGAGGCAACTACACGCGGAAATATACGCGTTATTACCGTAGCAAAACCGATTTACCCTTCTGCTTCCTGCCGTACTTTCAAATTTTACCGGTCGGCTGCGGCGACAAACGAACCTAATTGCGGAAAAACCGCGATTTTCACGATTTCTCGCTATTAATTTGGAATTAATTACGTCGATTCCACGCGAAATACGCGTGTGGGTTAGCGCCCTTTATATCTGTACACACGACCACCGCTACAGAATTGAAAGCGGCGGTGTGTTTTCGGTGAAAAGGAAAGAAGCGAAAACGAGCTAGGTTGGTAGCTCGCTAGCTAGCTGGCGCTAATTAACGATTCCGGCGAAAATAATTGCTTTATTACGCTAGCTAAGGCAGGGCGAATAAGAACGGATATCAAACAGATTCGTTACGTTACGACGTAAGGAGATTGTTACCGCTTAAAAGGCAAATATTTGACGTAGTTCATGGTAGTAGGTTGACGTAGGATAAAGAACACGTATTATATTCAAGCGGTGCGTAAAATTTGTGTTTTATTGTTGGAAATATGGCGAACTTATCGATAACAGCTTGCACAGTTCAGAACCTTCCTGAGAATTTGTATGTTTTAAGAATTGATATAATCATTCATGTTCTTTTAATGTAAGGAGGTTCTCATAAAATTCTTGGTTCATCTCGTGTAAAATAGATATCCCAAAGGCACAATTCAGTGAGACTCACTGTATACAAAATAAACACCTATTAAGCACCAACAAAAGATTTCATTATTCCAACTTCTACCAGCTTTAGCAACTGTAATTATTGTAAGTGGTTTCGAGTAAAACTTTGCTGAATCGTACAGTCGGCGAGTGCCGCACATCTTCAGCGGCTCTCGTTCGCGACAGAAACACCCTCAGAAATACCTGCGCTCTGCGATATTCAAATTACCGTCTCCTTACCCTACACTTAACGCCCGGCAATCTCGACTACATCCACCCACTCCGCACCCACCTATACGCTTCTAGATCGTCGGCTAAGTTGGATAGGTATGAGTTTCGCGGTAATTCGCGAATCGCTTAATCCGGATTTGAGATCTAGACGGTGAAACGCGGCGCTTCTTTGCGTTCGAGATCTTCGAATTCGATAAAGCGAAACAACGCAATTTCTTTGGCGCCTCAATTAATATCGCGTTTTGTTCCCGTAATACATAATTTCGACAAGCGTAAGCGTTTTTCGCGTCGGATACGTTTTGAGACGCTGATCGTGTTCTTCTTCTATCGAAAGCTGTTTTATATATTCGGTTCTTGAAAATGCCGTGGCGTCAGAAATGGCAGGGCCTTTTAGCTACGACAGAACGCCAAAGAGATTCTCTCTTCGCGAAATAAAAAAGATTTTCTTTTGTTACGACGGTCGGTAGTGACATCATCTTAACCTCTTTCGCGCTTCATACTATTCGTCGTTTGATACCAATCAAAATAGCAAGAGAAAAAAAATCAATACTTTTCTCATGCGCTAGTCTAATGCGGGGGTGTATCAAGATAATGGGCAATAACAATAAAAATTAAGCAAGAAATGCTTCCAAACCTTTAGCACGAAATATCGGACCTGGTATTATTTCAGCAAAAGAAAACGAACAAAAACTCCTACTGAGAGGCATGCCAGTCGACACGAGCGAAAAATTCATTCTCGTTTTATTACTCTGATATATTATCATTTATATGACAACGAGATAAAGCAACATATGTAGCTTACGTCGCTGCGTATAGACTGAACGGGCCGCGGCTTATTCGTGCCAGTCACACCTAAGGCATTTATTCCGACGATAAAATCAATTAGGGCCTGTAAAAAATACCATACGCGTGGCTATAAGTGCAAAAACAACCTTATATAAATACTTAAACGTATATTGTATAAGTTGTATCTGTATATGCATGTACCAATATCAACAAAACACATGTTGCGGTAACGGTAAACAAAACAAGAATGAATGATAGGTTCGAAATTAGTCAGGAAAGAGCAACACACCCATGATTGTATCGCCCATGACCTTGATTGTTCGCATATTCGAGTGGCTCGATTGAGAAATCTCATTTATTAACTTTGGAAATAGTAAATACCTATTTCGTGTATAATCACCTTTGATTATGACAATTACGTTTTGAACGTCAACAATGTGAATGTAATAAATTTTTACACAGAAGTCTTCTACGGGCAATCTGAAAGACAAAAGAATGCTCAACAAACTATAAAATCGCGTACGGTGGTTGTGATAGAATCTGAATCGAGGAATGAGGATCGAAACCGAGCATAATATACAATCAGAATACATCAAAAGAATTAATCAGACGCTTACAAAACTTCAATGAAAGAAGCAAACGTTTATTCAATGCCGTAATTGATTCATTTAACCATTTCATTGTGGCGGCGTAGATCACTTACTTGTTTTATTGCTTAAATCAATATATTGAAAATTTCAAAACCATTTGTTTATAAAATTACAAACATTTCGCTGTTGGTTACCAAATAAATACACGAAACAATAGCAATACATGAAGGACTAACGATACGACACAACTCCTAACTCCCAATAACTACGTTCGCTTTTATGTACATACATAAGCTCGTATCTACAACGTGCAAATATCGATATAACCTTAACGACATCGAAACAACGGACCAATTCGTAAACTACGTGCATGTTTGCATTCAACACAAACACCACCTATCATATAACTGGCATTTTCGCCGAAGTAGTAAGGTGCTAAATTCGTATCGCCTTCTGAATACGTTGCTCTCGGGAACAACGAATTATTGGCTTTAAGAGAATCGGTGGATGGCGGTGTTTCGATTGTTGCAGTTCCAATTTCAGGATTAATCTCGATTATACCGAACGTAGGTAATGTTTGGAGAATTTATCGCGATCTTTAAGCTGGAATATTTGCCAAATGTATTGAAGCATCCTTCTTTCTATTTATCGATATTGGTGAATGGTGGCCGAATGCCTAAAACGTCAGTTTTGGGGTATCGACTTCGCACCCCGATCTCGCAACTCTCAGAACAAAGATTTCATTCAACGGGCGCTGGTAAACAATAGAAAAACATTTTGCATAAACGAAGCTACAAAGACCCGATCCCTTTCGAATCTCTAGCGAAAACGTTAAATTAACAAGATCGGAAACTAGACCGTGTACTTCCACATGAAAGAGGACAGAAAAACGTGCGCTTTGCTTTATCGTTGCCCTTTTGTTTATTTTTCGCGCAGATCTCGACTGTTCATTACAGCGCTACGCCGACGAAGATATTGAAGGAAAAAACCAAATCACACAATACACCGACAGACACGCGTCGGAATACGATAGATAAAAGGATCGGTAATCGTGTCTCTTTGAGATTTGCATCACGTAATGCAATCTGAACGATTGTAATGCGAGCGTTTGATCGATTAGTCGAGATAGCTTTTCGCAAACGGATTTCGTTTGTTGCTGTTAAGATGTAATCAATGAACATTTAGTTGAATTATCTGTTATATTTTCCGAATTTAGACGAGAGTGTGGTACACTGTTTCTGCGGGATCTTGTACAGAAAGGCGAATGGAAGGAAGAGAAACAAACAAGATAAAGATGTGGCTATCAAAGTAAATGTTTTTTTTTTCGAAATATTTTTTCATTAGAATCGTGAGGCGAAGCGAAGGGTATTACGTAGAAGAATATCATTCCATAAAAGAAACGTAGTCTAAACACTAGATCGTTCCTCGAGTCCCTAGAAATTTAAACAAACGCTGTATTTTGCAATTTTCTACAAAGAAATACCCAAATTTAGCATAAAAACGTAGTCTTGCACAGTCAGAATCTGTTGAAATTAAACGTATTCCGAGTTTAAACCCTGTCATGTCGTTCTGGTTAAAATAAATACTCGACGTTTCGCCCACAATCGTATGGGGCTTCTTCAGGAGAGTGGTAGGCAACAGTTAGCACGGTAAATCAACGTGTAAACCACGCCAGAGGCGGATGTAACTGAGCGGGAAGTAGTTAATCGCGGTAACTCAGGATGTGAATCATGCCAAAGGCGAAAACCAACTGCGATGAAAAACGGGAGGTAGCACGCTTATTTGTGGGCAAAACGTCGAGTTTTTATTTTAACAACGACGTGACACGGTTGATACCCGAAACACGTTTAGTTTCAATCAAATTTTGCAGTTAAGAAAGATAGTTACTTTGAAACAATTCTCTCAGCCAGAATGACAAAATTAAATTTAATTAACTGGTTAATTCTCCTGCCTATATTAATCTACGGTTAATTACACGAATGCAATGAACAGATCCAACTGAACGCGGCAATATCCCTGCAAAGAGTTTATCGTACGCCAATCCGGGATATGTTCATAGAATGAAATTGCCGTTAATATTCTTAGGTAATATTTACATAAGTGCAAAAATTTATAGAGTGTAAAATTCTAGGTTAATGGCCGTGGTTATGAACAGAACAGTTCACACGCCATTAATAGTATTGGCAAAAATGGTATTACTAAAAATAAAGTGTAAAAAAAAAGAAAAAACGCATATATATTATAACTTCCTAATGACATTAGGATGATCTGGCTAATGCTTACATGTAGAGAAAGTAAATAACACGACCAAACTCGTTAAGCTTTCAAATGACGTAATAAACAGATCACTTCCTTGTAATTTTTTTGAAAAAATACTCACTCACGCTCACATTTCTATAAGTTTTGCAAAGTATTTCTTATTCTATAAGCCTATTATTGGTAATAATAAGCGAATAACTACACGCCCATATATGGTAGAATAGCGGATTTACATTCGGAAGTATTTAGTGTTACTTAGTAATAATACCAACAAGTACCCACCATTTCTTTTCTATTTTCTGTACGTAACGAAATAAATTATAGTTGTGTTCTAGTTTCGTTTGATCAGCAATGTGTATATGAGTCAAAAAGAAATTTCGTTAAAGGAAACCGCCTTTTTTAGGCTATGTATTATGCCTGCAATTTATGTAACGTACTAAAACGAATTTTTGTGGGTTTGGAGCGGTTTTATATCGGCTAACTTTTGCTTGTCTTGGAATGTTTGCTTTCGAATAATAGTTACATATTACACCACGCGTTAAAAAAAAAATTGCACCGTAGCAACAGTTATAAACATTTCTCCTTTTTAGCAGTAAATGTGGTAAACATCTCAGATGCCAGGTGAATTATTTGAGAATTAGAGCAATTTCCTAGTAAGCACGTAAAGTAAAGATACGAACGGAAAGTTTCGTGTCTATTATATTTGCAAGTTTCCGCGAAAGAGAGCAACTATTTTCTATTCTATTATGGCTTTATTCTAACATTTAATAATATACGATTTGTATTTGTAAACATAACATTCACCCCGTTACCTCGCATTTATCCGTCATCCGTCATTGTCAACAATGGTATTATTTACCGTTATTACCGTAAACATTACCGGTTTTATGTTATTAATTATTTTGGGCGGCAGTAATTATTGGAGTTGCTGATGCTTAAACATAAATATTATTAATAGTATTGGAAAATACTACAACCAGTGACAATAAATTACGAAGCATGATCGTTTTCTTTGTTTTTTGTTAAATATAGTAATAACAAGTGTGAAGTACAGCCTGTAGGAATGAATACATTTGGATCCATTTTGGATCCAAAATTAATTATCTTGAACCACAAAATCCTGCAATTACATTAGACATTGTTTCCGGCGGTCACTTATATGTTCGCTCGCAGATTTAAGGAGCTGATCTTAGCATTGCTTATTTTAAAAAATAAGCAATGCTAAGAATCCATTAACATAGCAAGAGCGTACGACGAAAATCCTTTATCTGACAAAAAGAGTTGCTAATAACATAGCGAGGTGGTCGTTTCAATCAAATAAAATCAGGTTCGATATAAATAATGATTCCTTTAGATTCAGGACCACGTAAACGAACCATAACTGTAACTAATAAAGTAATAATTCGTTTTTTATTTCTCACTCTTAAAGTTCTTTTTTCTCAACTAAATTAGATACGCAAATATTTCATTACATCATCACTAGTGATGATGTAATGAAACACGCAGCTATGAAAGATTTCCCCTTACACCGCTTGGCAAATCGTAAATTTTCCCTTCATTATTACTCAATAATACCGATAGAATAGATAACATAAAATAATCTTGACGATAACGGTACTAACATAACATGAAGAACAAAAATTGGAACGGCCGAAAGGATAATATAGCCACTAGAGCTTCGTCATAGCATTAATGGCATCGTACACGACAAAAACATGGCATTAATGGAACACTAATGCCACGAAGAAATTATATCAGCTTATTTGTTTGGTTATCGTTTCTCCGTATTTTCTGATGCGTTGATGAAGGCGTATACGGTTTCCCAAAGCGATTCTGCGCATGCCATCTCATATTAAGCAGTCCAAGAACTGCTCTATGAATGGCTTAGGAAACAGTATAGCTGCTTTCTAAGATACAGGCAGGCGTTCCTAGGCACTAAATAGCTCTAAAAAATGTCTGGCTAGCCGCTTCTAATGAAGTGACAATAAACTGTGATACAAATACCAATGTAAATGGAGATGAAACATGCTAGCGTGTTTCTTCTCTCTTCGTATTGGTTTTGTTGTAAACTATTTTAACTATAGAAACTACAAATAAATAGGTGCTTGCTTTAATTCCTCAAGGTTGTATTTAATTTTGACTAAATGGTTCCAAGAATCTTATTCACCTGATCATACGACCAGTTCAAGATTCGTTTTTGTTTAATCACAGCAATTAAATTATATAAAAAAATTAACATACAAGGTCAAGATCTACATTAAAGATGTTTAGCATTCGAGAAAAACAGTAGGTATCACACAACGTATACTTGGCTTACTCTGACGGAAATCGTAAATTTTATAAAGTTCTTTTCTTTGATCTATGTAGACTTAACCGATTAACATAGAGAAATATCGTAAACGATCGGAATGTTTCGATTTTGTTTCAGGTTCCTTTACAATGGATAATCGCTAATACTCCCTGGAAAAGCATTGATGATGTTACGTTGCAATAATGTTCAATATTCATCCGCCTACTTAGGTATATTACGAAATCTTAATTTAAAAATCAACAATTACGATGACTAGGCAAGAAGTAAAAAAAAAATCAATTTGACATTGCACAAGAGAGACATGCCGATTAACATTATTTCCTAGTTCCCATAAGTAATAAATCTAAGCTCGAACACAATAAGAGTACCTGCCTCCTGTTCAGGGAGTGTCATGCGGCCGACTAAACTCTAAATGACAAGGTGAAATAATAAACTTTACGATAGCAGTAGGTACTAGTACGATTGTATTTGACATTTTTGTCCGGTAACATAGGGTGAGGGTTAGCTAATAATAAAATATCTCGCGACACGCATGAATCGATGTTTTTTTGCTGTTCCCCATTTGCACGTATGTAAATTAAAAATCTAGGCGGCGCTGTAATTAAATTGTATGCCGTTCGCGCTGCCGGCAGGTGACATTGACAATCAATTTTATGGTTTGTTTCGCATATTATTGTTTTAGGTACGCTTTCACTGTTATCCAGTGCGTTAACCTAACCTCTCTATTATTGACAACACTATGCATAAATTAAAAGTTCTTTGTCCAATTCTAACAGCTTTTTTCGGATACACGAAGATACAATTTACCTTAGTCATGGTATACAGCGTTCTTTAATCCCATTTTCATTAGTCTTATATACAAAAAGAACGTCCATGTTTTGTTTTGCAACGCATTATTTCAAAAATAGAGATAAATTCAGCGCACCGCTTTGATAACGAATTCTCGTTGATTTAATGCACACTGCACCAATCTTGATATGATTATATGGTTCTATCGAAACTGTTGACATTGTTTTTAGTCTCGCGTTCTTGCTGTATTTATTATTATTCTCTGTTACATAATTTTTACCGAAAAATTTAGTTGGCATTTGTGAGATATTAGTCAGCCTGTCTATTTCTACAGCACAATATCATTAAACTAGGAATGTAAGGATGATGAATCGCTGGCATTATAAATCGTAAGATTCTTTAGAAAGGAATCGCACTAAGTTACGGGAGCATGTTCGAAGTGATAGCCTTCAACTTGTAAGTAATTATTGAAAACGTTCGTTAACATTTCGATTAACTATCTCTTCAACAACGTGTTGTGCTTCTTATGCAGACTGTTTCTGGTGATGCGAAACAATTCCACATTTTTCGGAGAAGTAAAAATGCAGTTTTCGGCTATCGCATTAGGAGAAAAGTAAAAGAAACTACTTTTTCTTTAATAACGCCTACACTTTGCCTGGCGTCATATTTACTAGTACTGATTGAAAGAATAACCTTTTCGATTTCAACCGCAAAAATCTGCTTATGTTGACAAATACATGCTGAACAATATTTATCTCTTCATCCGACGTTTAGAAGAAAATAATTATCATTGCATGGTGTTACACAAATGTTAACCAGATTTCCGTAAGTTAATTAGATAATTAACATATTACAACTTTAAAGTAACTCCAAAATAACCAGGTACATTAAGCAAGATAAATACAGATTGAGGAAGAGATATATTTTTAACCGTTAAGCTACTTAAATGTGCTTAACAGCTGTTTTAAATATTTCCTGGGCATAAGCAATCTTCTTCCTATACTTCTGTTCACATTATTATTCACATCACAAGCTATTATAGCTAATTAGAAGCGTCCTTATTTATACTTAGTTTTCCGATTGCCGTCCCAAGGCAGTGGATAAAGTGTAGGTTAAGTAACAAGTAAACAAGTAATCAATGTCCGTGATTCGATAGATGGCGCCATAGAAACGTCAATACTAATGAACCAAGACAGGAAGGGAGCAAAAATCTTCGGGCGCATTTATATACAGAGTTAGTAAAAAGTCCCGGAACGGTCGATAACTTTGGTATTTGAAAATTATGATTTCTGAAATTTGGTATGAGAGTATAGTTAATATAAATGCATTTTATGCAATAAAGTTAATATTTTTTTCACTTCCGGTTTAATCGGCAATACGTCCAACTCATAATTTTCGAATAACAAAGTTATTCGACCGTTCCGGGACTTTTTACTAACGCTGTATGTATATTAAGTTTTACTTTTTAATTTCTTCTTCCACTGACGCTTCAAGTCGATAGATGATCTTTAAATAACATATAATATTGAAAATAAGTAAACAAAGCTAACCTTATACCTATGTTCCTTTTTCTAGGCATCAAATAACAAAGATATATTAATGGCTGGAAGTTAAAATCAAGACGCAAATGGCAACTTTAAACCACTAAGCAACTTAAATGTGCTTGTCAACGGTATTAAGTGTTACGTCAGTATACAGCAAACATCTTCCTGTGAATAAATAAGTTCATATATGAATATATTAAGTTATAATTAGATAATCAGATGTAATGAATCTCTAGTATACTCTTCCATAGATGTTTCAAAACAGCTCGTCGGCAGTGGCAATTGCTTCCAAGTGCGAAGACAGTGACAGTGAGACTCAAGCTTAACTAGGTATACATGTAGATGTATTACATGTTAATCAGATGAATCGTAAGAATTAATGTATAGTGTTTTTAGTTTCTTCCTCACCTGATGTACTGATGATAACAGACGACGTTCCTGAGGTAATTGGTTAAATATCCTAGACAGAAGCACCTGCAAAGTGCTATTTCTTTGTGTAAACCTGTGTTGTGAATGCACCAAGCTCGTTTAGTATAATCGGATGATCATGTGCAACCACAGCTAAGTTATGCAGCTTGAAGTAATTAGAAATTATAATTAGGAGTACTATCATTGAAGGTGATTCCTTTAAAAAATGTAGATCGCAATGTTATAATGACTATAAACCAACTAACTTTATCTTCTGCTTGTAAAATTAGAAACTTTCAAATTATCTTCGTATGTAATTATTCAATAAGTATATTTACTATTTCCTTCTAAACCATCCAACTGTGATTAGTGCCAGAAGTCAGAGTTGAGTGTAGAGAAAGGGTGCTATGTAAAAGGTACGGCTACACATTTAAATCTACGTTTATCAAACGAAATAGACATTAATTAGACTGGATGTTGCCAAAAAAAGTGGGTATAGTGAATGTACCGTAAATAAAAGGGATCTCTCCGTTTATTTTTTATTTCCTCTTTTAATTAAAAATTTAATTACGTCTTACAATAAGTGGCGACCGCAGCAGACTATAGGGTTCTCAAAAGAAGTAGACGGGCATTCTCGGGTGGCGTAGGGGAATTCTCAATAATAACATCGCGAGTACCAACAGCACCAACAGTAGTTAGCCGAAATGGAAATCGCCAGAATCAAAACAATTAGCAGAATTTCCGCCTTCCTGATGACGGACTGATCCTACCAGAGGCCGGACGCGCGCGTTGTTGAGTAAATGTGGCAATTATTTATCGCCGAAGACCCTTTTGCCGCCGCTCAAGTGTAGGCAAGACCCTCTTCCTTCCAACCAGCAACGGCCCAACCGTACCGCCATAAATTGATAACGAAGTTACGCGGCTACGACGTTTTATGAATCCTATTAAACGATATTTATGTCACTTTTGGTTTACGGGCAAGTTTCTAGTTTTATGGGGCGTCCGACAGCGCCATTTCTATATAAATTTTAGATAAAGCATTGTAGCGGCGTTAATAACTGTAGGCTGAAGTAAGGAGGTTAGGCGCTATTAAAAAGTAAGCGAAATTAAGATTTGTCGGTGAAATTTCATGCTAATTTAGGAGCAAATTTAAATTTATTTAAGGAAAATTAGAACAAGAGAAAGATTAACCTAAATCAAGGTGAATGGGTCAAAATCCGATTCTATATTGACTGCCATTCGCACGTTTCACGAACAGGTTGTGCATGGATGGGATTCCGACGAATTACCAGTAGCAGCTTTCTGTAACTTGAGCCGTGCATCCGACTACGTCGATGACTAAATTGGAGTTGAATGGTTTTCGGGGAGGTAGTTAGTAAATGCCTCGGAACATATTTAAAAAATAAAAGTTAATTTGTTGCCTATTAACTGTGATGTTTTCACTTTTTGTTAAGTGATGCAAGTGACTTTTTCCCGGGTATGATTTAACGACGTATGAACATAGACGACCTAATAATACCAGACTGCGAAAAATAAACCTCTTTTATAATTACAGAGTATGAATGTAAAGTATTTTGATAATCAAAATAAACGGAACATTTCAAAATTCTTAAACCTTTAATACCATTTATGTCTAATTTTCTTACAGAAACAAATCCACGTAGACTCCATCTACAACTAATCTCGAAAGAGGTACGACGTATTTATAATTAACAACACAATATCATTGGCCTTCAGCGAATAACTCTGTAAGGTATGTGTAAGCATGTTGGTTTTAACTACGAGGTGTGTACTTCTTTACACTACTTTTTTTCCTTCATCGAGATCGTAATTACCAACATCGAAAGGTTTCTAATAATTGATTCCTTCGGTTAAGCGGAGACAATTAGATTTCACGCTTACTTACGTGGAAAAAATACTGGTAATTGTCAATTTGCTAGGTGTGTGCCATTAACTGCCGGACAACACGTTAAAATTCTTTATTGAATCTTTACAATCTTTGTGTACTTTAAGGTCAATTACTGCAAAATTCTTGATATATATATATATATATATATATAGAGAGAGAGAGAGTATATATACATAGCCTTGGGCATTAAGGGTAGGACATTTAAGAACAGGTCACTGAGACGACTGACATATGTAAGGCACCGGAGTAGGCGGGGAAGTACCTAAAAGAAATCTACACAAAATAAGAAATATACTCGAACAATGGTAAAACGTCTAAGACTCCTAATCCAGCAGCAACTGTTGAAGTAAAAGCAATTAATGCCTTCTATTCTTCTATATGGCATACGGACTTTATGAAGTAGAGAAATTTCAAATGATTTGGTTTCTATTATTACGACCTTTATCACCTCGTCCAACTTCATCGTAAATAATAAAGGACTTAATATATACCCCTGCCGAAGACCCAAGAATATATCAAATAATTTCGATTGTTCTTGTTTTGATCTTATGGAATTTTTTTGTTTTGTCTATATAAACTCTAGATGCTCCTTGTTAATGTTTGTAATGTTCCTGTCTATCTTAATATTTTCCATATGTCTTCCCTTTCATTCTTATCAAACGTTTTTTCTAAGTCGATGAAGTATATTTGTCTTATTGTGAAAGTATGATACAAAATAATTCTGTCATAGTGCCCTTTAAGCGTTATGTACAGTATTAAATACATAAAATGCATAAAGTGCTAAAGGAATTTCCGCCAGATTAGTAACACTATTAGGTGTCACACCTATTTCACAGCGCAGCCAAATTGAAACATAAAAAAATACAATACATCATCATCCATTGTACGTTATTTAAATAAACTTTCACTAGAACGTAAACATATAATAAGTACTCGATAACGTAGATTTTAAATAAGCATATAAAATTAAAATTCCTCACGGAGGAAATTCAATCCCAAAACTTTCCGGGTTTTCTCGCGTCAAACCCATTAAGTAGTCTCGTTCTCATTATCGAAGCTCAAAATTCATATTAACGAACATCAGCCATGTATCGGCGTAGGTTCGACGCTTAATCTAAATGTGATGCCTTTTTTGGGCTCGTTTGGAAAATTTCCAGTCGCCCACCTACCTGACGTTGATTGATATAATGCGGAGATTAAGGATTTATGAAGTTTAAATAACAATGGGCAAAAATTCTATAACGCAGTCGCAACGTCGACACGGACGGGCTTTGCGGGTATGGGTAGGCGCAGCCGACGTTAAATGAGGTTCTGAAATCATTTCCCGTCGCGTCCCCGCCACTTCACCGCCTCCTAGGCCTCAGATGAAATTGAATTTCGCGACATAGATGTGCATTAAGGTGTGGGGAATAATGGAATTAAATCGTTACGTTGAAGGGTCACCTTTGGTTCGATTTAAAATATTGCTCAGCTGTGGGGAGTTAATTTTAAGATATGAAGCCTCGGAACAGTAGGTATTTACTCCAGATACAAAAGGAGATTTATTTATTAAATTTACAAAATTTATCAAATCCGTTGAAATGGAAATTTTAAAAAAAGAAATATTTCACATAAGGGATTTAATTTGTTGTAGGGGTGTCTCGCATAATCGAAACGGAAATTATACAAGAGTATGTGATCCCATAAAGTACTTCTACTGGTTTCTCTTCATTATTCGAACTGAAATCAAACACGCAATCGATACTGCAAGCGTACTCTGAAAACCCCGAGGAAGTAAAAATATATTACAATCGAGATAAAGCGAGTATTTGCAACATCGAAAGGTGAACAAAGAAATCTAGGTGAGGCAGGAGCAAAACATCTACCGCAATCGAGAAAGGAGGTAAATACTTGTACGAGTAAACTATTAAAACACGTTTACGGCTGTATCGCGGTAAAGATATTCAAGGAAGCACCCTTTTTTCCGACTTCTTTGTATGATGACGAATTTAAAATGTAGAAAAATAATAGATTAATCGATCGGACCGTATTATCCGATTATCCGATACGATTATCCGATCGTATTAAAATTACAACTTTTTCCGGTGATATTTCGCTAAACGAAGAAACTTGTATACTCGATGAATGATTCCACAGAATGTATTACGTTGAAAACCTAGCGTGACAAGTTCTGCAATTAATATCATTTATATAGTTTACAACATGTACGTAATGATGGCTCGCCTGTGATAAAATATCGTCGACATACGGCCCATTTTGAATTAATAGCGTACTGACGCGGACATTCGATTTTTGTATTAACAAAAAAGATAAATTGAATGAATTAATCAACAGGGAAAGTAAGGTTAAATTGTGCATTGTACGTATGTCGTTATTGATTTAGCCATTGCTGTGCCTGGTTATTTTCTGCGTTAATTTAATTCGAATTCGACAAATGAGCGCAGTTCATTTGATTAAAACAATTTTTTTAATATTTTTTTTTGTTTTATGAATTCATAATCGCATATTTTTGTAGTTTGCGAGAAGTCGAAGTTGTAATCTGTTTTGTTTCAGCCTGAATCGAGGATGGTAAGTGGAGAATAACTTGGACAAACATGGTATTTGAATTGGATTAAATCATTGCAAATATTTCGTTTTAATTTTTTGTTACTTTGAAATTGTTTAAATATAAATTTATATACGATTCAAATGCGTAAGTGGAATTTACGACAACTTTTCATATTGAAGTGTACGATACACCATTCCAAGAGAACAAATCTTCAGTTTGAAATTCACAAAGTCAAAATAAAAGACGCAGCACTCTAACACATATAATGATGATAATAAGATCCATTGCCGGCCATAACAGCAGGGATTTTCAAATATAACATGTTACTTATACATCTATCGACATTTGCATCTACCTCCCATCGCGGCCAATAGATTATGCGGCCATTTATTAATTTATACAGCATAAAACAATTCCCACGCGCATTACGCCGGGTACGGTTTCGATTGTGAATATTAAAAATACGCGAGATTTTGCGAATCGCAGCGCTACATCAAATCCCCTCCATCCGTACACATCCGTCAATATGGTTTTAGAATTTCCATCTCGTTCAGTTCGTTTACGTTTATCTACGTAATATATTACGTGCATAAAATCACGATGAAATTAGATGTATACGATATAATATTCATTTCGATGCGGGCTTAATACTTCGATGAACGTATAACCGATTACGGCGCTTGATTCCATTAGATCGGGACGCATACAATTATGGTAGCGGAGATGAAATCATCGTAGAATTTCAATTTCGATAAACCCGCATTGTTTTCCTCGTTAACTTAGCGATATTACCAACAGGAAGAAGATAATCACCTTTTCCATCAATTGAATGGTTATTCCTTGTTAATTTTGGTGGCGGAGCTGGTGTGAAATTAAACAATGTCATGTATAGAATAGTGCTTTTCCTCGTATCCAAGACCGCGGTCTTTCTAGAATCGCTACGCTATGGAAGAGGTTCCATCAATGAAAAGAATCACAATTCACGTTAAAATCCTTCAGAACCCTTCGATTATTTTGTCTTTCTTATGAATCGTTAGTGCCTAGTGAATTCTGCGAACTATTCTAATCTAGGATCGCCGCCTCTACTCATCCGCTCCTTTTTTCCAAGTTAATAAACGCAAGTTTACTGCGGAATAAACACAAACATTGCGATACATAAATCATCGGATCCGCCAATAACTTTCTGCCCCACCGGAAGCACGGAAAGGGTCGCGGAATACCGTTACCGTCAAATAAAACCTTTACGCCATTCATCCATTCGTGTCGTAAGGGAAGAGGAATACTTTATACTTTGAACAGACTATGCACGGCGTTAAATTTTTTTTCTGTCCCGTCGTTCGCTAGAGGGCGTCCCTCTTTTCAAAGTTTCCCATTGTACCTACCTATACCAGGAATATACGTCGAAATATCTTTCTCCCGTCCGTCTCTCTCGCTCTCTATAATAAGTGCGTGTAGAATGTAATTATACTCATACATCACCTACAGAATTTAATACTGGCTCGTGGGGGATTCATAAAAGCGTCGCCGGCTCATTATTTGCGAGTTACACGGTGACATAATAATTCAAAGTTTCTTCTCTCTCTCCCTCTCTCTCTCTGTCTCTTCTAAACGATGGTCTAGTTACATACGCTTCGGCGGTGTAATCATTTAAACTATAGATCCACGAAGCTAATTCAATAACCTCAGCGTTTCAATACGATGTTTCATCCTCCTATAGGACCGAAATAGAAAAAAAAAACAGTTAATTATGGCCGATGTGGTGTACGTATTGGAAATGGTGCAGAATGTAGTCATTAGCGAGCACTGCTTCTTTAAAATAGGGTACACGCTGATGATGCTGGTGGTGGGTTTGTGTAGTTAAGAGAAGGTTTTATTGATGGTAAAAAAGTTGAAGCTGTGACGTAATTAGGGTTGTCAGTGATGTAGAGCGGAAAATTTTAAAATTTCCAACAAAACAAATATTTCATTCTTAATCTCTGGGCTGGTGCCTAAAAATGTCCAAATACGAGTAGAAGTGCGAGAAGAATAATTATCAATAGTCTCGCTCAAAAAAAATCACGATTTTCTAAAGTACATATTTTCAATGTGGTATCGGCATCAAATGAACGTCCTTCTACAAATGAATCTGCTTTGAAATCTCTACTTTTCAAAACGGCACTTATCGCGACCTAAAAATAACATTTTAAAATCGAACAAAAGCTTCTCCCTGCAAGCAATACTTCCCTCGAAGTTAACGAGTTTCCGTGCTTCGCTCCTTGTGTACCGAACATTACTTAAACTTTTTAAAACGTTGAAATCGCGCCCGTAAAAACGTAAAGCATCGGGTCCCTGTAATTTTCCGTTTTAATTAAAAAGAAGCAACAAAGGACGACAACCCTGGCAAAAGGAGAAGAGAATGACGTTGACGACGACGACGACGAAGAAGAAGTACAAAATTGTATATGTTTTGTTATTTACGCTACGTTAGATGCTAGACGGCCGAACGACATCAGGAGAAAAATGAAAGAAAAGGGCAGGGAAACGAGCCGTAATATTCCGAGCGAAGTGTAAGGTCGGTTCGGAAATTTTACAAAAGGTAAACGAGAGGGCGCTGGTGATGGATCTCTGTCGTACGCCTTTCCGAGGTGGCTCCGGCTGTACTTTTTAATGTTTCGTCCTGTATTCTTTTTATTTTCCGAGCGCTTGTATCGTAGTCATTAATTACATTGGATGTTAATTAAGGAGAGACAAGACAAAAACAAACAAGCGACCCGAGTAAACATAGATATAAACATTGTATTGAAAGAGCCGGGTTTCGATGTTATTCTTAAAGGAATTTATCCCATGATTTTTTCTCTTTTATACGAAATAGCTACTTTTGTTAAGTGAAAAGGCAGGAAAAAATTATGCAAGACGTACCAGTCCGCAAGTCAAGTCTTTACGGAGCTTATGAACAAACTTATAGAACAAAATTCATGGATGACGACCAACTTTGGAGCAGCTATGAAAAGGTATCTTACAACAAACAACATTCCAACAACTTCTGTAACTTCGGGATTGCGCATTGTTCAAAAATAAATCCAACTAAAACATATTTAATCGTATTTGGTGCGGCATCGTATTCAGTTGCCAAGATGCGTAGACCAAAAAACATGTTACTGGTGCTTTTACCGTGTCATCTGGTTACTTAAGTTCAAGGTTAGCCGCTAAATATCGGGTGTCCAGCAATTAATTAACTGGTTTTGGCCAAAAGAACTGTCATAAAAATCACTGTGCAGTGGTCCAAAGTATCAAGTAAACAATCCGCTATTGCTCATCAAACACTAGTTCGACAATTGTTGACATTGGAGCAACCACCATTGCTTATTAAACAATTATTAAACAATTTCCTAATTTGTAATGAAATCAAATACCAGAGATGACTCGAACCCGCCTTATCCCTTTTAGCGCATTCGTGCAATTAGCGATTGCAGAAATCCGGTTTTCTCATCGTAATTTCAACGTTGAACGTTATTATCTCGAATTCCTTATTATATTGTACGTATCTTCATCTTCGCGGTTTCGCAGTCATTGTCAATAATTTAACGAAGCCATCGGATACCATCGACACGGCAACGCTATCAATTGTCCCCGCTGTGAGTGTTACAAACGCATTCTTGCGCGATCCAAGATATACGAAGAAACAGTTCAATGACGATTAGGAATGTCTTGTTGTGTTTCATCGGGTGGAAACCGACTGTAAACCAGCCGCAAGCGGCGACATTTGTTTCTATAGTCCGCTGACTGTCTTACCGCAAAAGGCACGAGAAGCACGACTTTTGTCGTTGTACAAAAATGAAGATGGTATATACGGCTATCAAGGACCTGAGAGTTGATCGGATTGTGCCTGAGGTATTTGCGTGAAGAGGTGTGACAAGGCACGACGAGGCCGTCGCTCGTAATAAGTAATTGAATGAGCCGTGAGTGCGTGCTGACTATTATTACAATGATATCGTGATTTTTCTCAATCTATTGTCGTCGTTCGCTACTTTTATTTCTTGGGTTATATTTATTTCGTTAGCCTACTTGTCTTGTAAAGTTGAAGGTCTTCGGATTGCGAAGGTATTCAGTGAGGAAATGAGCCGAGAGTAAAGGCTGCACCTGACAGGGATTTGTCACCTTTTAAAAGATGATGGAAAAGGATGCTGTCATTTCTTTCTAGATGTTTTAATTATTTACGGATGAGACACGATGTGAATTTCAAACTATTCCTATTAGTACAGTAAGTACAAAAGTAATGAGAGTAATTTCGTAAGAACTGTTGAAATGTTGTTATTTTTCCTGTAAAGTTAAATAAAAATTAGACAAATTTTAAGTTCCAAACGTTTAATGTTTATCTAATAATTTGGTTCGTTCCGAAGGTTGCGGTCAATGTTATGAGCTTAAAGATCTCATCTTGTGTGATTGGTATAATTTCTATCGAGTGTACCAAGCAATATCCACCTTCGTAACGAACCGATGACCCGCTTGACGCTACTATCTACATAGTACATACATATTATTCAATTCTCTCTTTTCTATAATATAATTTCCTCAAAAATTTCCATTTGTTTAACTTGACAATTAAACGATCGTATTGCTCAAACACTAACATCCACAAGAGTGACACGAAATCTAAATATTTAAAACAATATCATAATGTTCGTGACACGTGCAGGAATAAATGGAGCGACTACGTTTTAATACACAAACTCCTATTTCCGTACAGCACAAAGTTAGATTGAATTTCTAAATAACCTATGCATCTGTAGGAAAATAAAACCAAGTCGATAGGGTACAGGTACTTGCCAATACATCCTAGCATTGTGAGCAGTAAATATGCATAGACCCGCACATACATATACATATACTGCGATAAATAATATAATATTACACCGGGCGCTACCATCCAGATCAGACAATTTAAACGAGAATTTACAATGTGTAGAACGGGCGCCGTTATTTTATTAGTCGCATAAATAAATTAAGGTTTAATTATATCTCCCGTATAGGTCCGTCCTTGTCGCGCTTGTGTACAACAAACCGGTTGTTCGTCGAAGCCAAAACCGACGGCACGTACCGAGCAAAGACAATGAAACATGACTCGAATTAAACGAAAATCGGATAGGAATGAAACATGAGAACGCCGGTGCTTAGTATATTACCCCCTCTAGTTTCTATTCGCGTAATTTCTAATGAAACGGACGCGTAGGCAGTCAGATTTTATACGCTTCCTCTTTTGTGTTGTCTGGCCTGTTTGTGTATGTGTGCGTTCCCCGTTTCCACCCCCATTCTGAATATATATTCCGGGGCAAAACGATCGTTTTATTGCGCTATCGCTATTGTACTACATCGATATAGCGAGTAGCGTGAATTCCAAATGGAAAATTTTGATGGAAGTATGTTGTACGGTAATATCAACGTTGCTTTAGCATGCATGCAGATATGTTGTGCATACTACCTCTACACAAGTACATACGTGTTCTCAGTTGTCTGAAGCAGTAGGGCAGGTCATTAATTTTTCACTTCTGAGAACAGCTAGAAGATCTATCAGAAACGGATATCTGGCCCGATAAAAACGATAAACGTGACTTTCGATCTCGATCTGCTGATATGGCCTTTTTTTATCCTTTGCAACGTAGAGGTCGACCAATGCGTGGATTAACGCCTTGCTTCAGGGTGGCGTTTTTGGTTCTCAATCTGTGATGAATCGCTCCATGATGTAAGAACACCTTTTGCTGATGCTCTCTATCTTTTTTTTTCGTAATGCAGCGCTAATCCCTTCGCCAACGCTCACCAAGGGCTAAGCGATCACACCCTTCACTCGTGGCTAAAGAACATAATATGCACATGCTCTACATGATGTCATTCTATGCATCTGCGCAGAGTGTTTATCCCGCCATTTTCAATTCTGCAAATTGGATGTAATTTCATCCAATATCCTATCCTGTGTTCTTTGGAATCTCCGTTGCTCTTCAGGGCGAAGTTCTGATTATATTTCTAAATGGTTTTCGTAAGCTTTAGTGTTACGTTGCCATTTACAACATTCCCTAATTATATATACTGCGGAATCATAACTTCTAATTTAGAAATTGACAAGGTAGTATCGACAGCATCTACTTGAATCAATATATTTAGATAACGAAGCCGGATAAAGGTTGGATTTACCAATTTCCAGCAATAGGATTTATGGTAGGTATCGAATACAATTCGCCACTTCCCCGCTAGAAACAAAGTAGATATTTTCATTTCATCGGATGCGGTAAGATCCCCCTATAGATATCTATCTTCGTGAAACGAACTACCTATATTTCTTTCGGCCGAAATCGAAAAAAAAAGGAAGAAAAGGAAAAGCCACCAGAAAAGGACTGAGGAAACGAGATTGGTGTTAGTTCCAAGATGTCGTTTTGGCGTGGCAGGGAGGTAAAAGAGGTAGAATGGGAATTCGCCTTAGCGACAGAAGTAAATCCTAATGAGCGAACATCTTTTGACCGACGGGGGGATAACAATGTCCATGTTTCTTTGCGCGCTAACAAGAGCACGAAGACGTAGAGGAACAGGAGAAGGAAGAAGATGAGGGCGAAGGAACAAAGGCAATTCAACAAGTGAACCGTGGCGAAAAGCATTATGAAACCATTTCCGTCCAGACTCCAAGCTCTCTTCCTCCAAGCCGCCGCTTATGAGACGAGAAAACCTAAAAATAATCAACTCCATCGCTACCCTTCCTTCCTTCCCTTCTCTTCCTTTTACGCAGCGACTGCCGGCCGACATGCACCCGCCCTCATCCCTTTCCGCTTCATCCGCACACCTATACCTTCGTCTCTTCGATTATGACGAGGGCTCCTTTCATTCGATTTTCTCCGCGGAGCGCTTTTCAGCTGAAGAAAACCCTGGTTTATTTCAACCTTTATACGCGAAAGTTAATCCGCTTTTGTACAATGAGGTGCAAACATAAAATTATTATAGGAAATTTGAAATAATAATAAACGTAAGAAACAATTTAAAAAAGTGTATCTAGCAAGAGATTAATTCTGCTGCACTGTGCAGTTGGATTAAATTAAGTTACTGCGGAATCAGCGAGTGATAAAAAAAATTTTAGTACCAACAAAGATCCAAAAGTGGGCGGTTGGTATAAAATAGTTGGCTGCCTATTCCCTCGATACCATGAGCTAAATTAGTTATTGACTCTTATAGAAATAGCATGTGTCGCATACGTTTCGCAGTTAAAGTGAAGCCTTCCTAGCTAACGCTACCGCAACACCGCATAAAATTACTCGAATAAAAACATTAATTGTGGTGCCGAGTATACCGATCCAAGGAATCTATTTACACAATTCCACCAAAAAAGAGGAGCATACTCTATCTTTTGGAGAACGGTAAACGCTACTTCCGCTTTTCTCGCTTATTATTTCAAAACTTCCCGAAGACGTTACTTTCCTGAAGGATTAAAAAGAAGTTTAGTTTTAAGCTCTCGCAGCGCATTTTTAACTTTAGAGACGCCGCATAAAATATGAATCACCCGGATGCACGCTGTTCCCAAACGCCGCTCTTTAATAATAAAATATATCAACCGAACTGTGAAAAAATCTCATAAAACATTCCCGTAGCCATTACCGCATATAAGTTGGTGGGCAAACTTTGTGAATTATTTGCTCGTACAGAGCCGTACCTATACAGGAAGTAGCCGCAGCGTATGTTTCGGAAACAATTCCCGTTTATCTTTGCTTATCTTCGGTACGTAAAGGCGCTTCGTCAGTGGAATACGTATAGTAAGGTAGTTTTCAACTGCAGCTCTAGCTGTATTCAAAACGTTATACAGGGTGTTTCGAGACATTTTGGATTTTCTAAAAATTATGTTGTACTTACATTGTTTGAGAAAAAAAAAATCGGTTGTAATTTATTAATCGAATAAGTGTACTGTAATATACTGGGTGTTCGTCATTGAAGTGCAAACTCAGTTAATCATTAAATAATCTTATGATCAAAATGATAACTAACAACTGCCCTTCTAAATCCGGCGCTTATACCAAATTTAAATAAAAAAGAGAGAAATTCGCTCAGTGAAACATTATCCTAAAAGGGAAAGCGTAATAGGCACAAAAGAGCGTTGCGAAGAAGTACCCGCTTATATTAGTTAATTTGTTCCTATCCGAAAAGACACTCGCATTTATTCCACTAATGTGGCGGATTTTTTGTTTTGTCACCAAATATTTCTCTTTTTCTTGTCCGCTTCTTTATCCAAATTATTAATTTCCAGAAACATTCACGGGCATTAAAAAGCTTTTAATTTCATCTTACGCACTTTCCTCTCAGCGCGGCGCCCACCGTCCGTCGCTAGGAGTCGCCTTTGCGCTTTCGCGGTAATGGACCGAATCTCATTTCGTACGTAGCTGCTCCTTCAGCATTGCTCATTAAACGGGGCGAAACGAGGAGCTCGGCTACCCTCTCGCCAAACCAACGTGTCCATTAGATCTTAGACGTTACAAATTATACAATTAAATGTATTTGCATCGTTTAAATTTACTAGGCGGAGGTTAATGAAAGGTCTCGCCATTAACCCGATATCCTTTTGTACGACCTATCGCGAACGGATGGTTCGTTCTCCGTCTCGCCAAAGGTCTATCTCGCTCGCTCCCAGCTGGGGCAAGGGAAGGAACAAATAATGGTCGCGAGAGGTCATCTTAAAAGCAACGCGATCTCGATAAGTAAAACCGAAAAGATTAATTAACGTTAAATTATGTTCACAGTTTTATCGGTTTAAGGTGTGGGATGTTCGCCTGAGATAGAGGCTAATTTATGCAATTCTAGTTTGAGATACTATTGCGTCCTGCCGTAGTCGAGGTTGTAAACTAAGGAAGTGTGAATTAAAGATTTGGATTTTTGTTTTTAAATTAACAAAAAGAAGTACATTCACATCTATTCAAACTCAAATGTTCATCATTGTTCTTTATTTACAACTTCTGCTGTAAGAATTTTTATGCTGTTATCTTAATGTTCAATATAACTACTACCGCAGACGATTAGCTTTCTTTGTTTTGTTTACCAACGTTACCGGCAGTACTTAAAAAATAATGCAAGACGTTATCTAAAAAAAAGATACCCCCCGCAACGTGATGAAATACAATTTCAAACGCAGGCCTTGCTTTAAAATTACGTTAGGTAATTAAAACACCGACTAAATGTATTCACCTGAATATGCGCCGGAAAAAAATAATTTCGTACGTGAAATCTAGTCGGCGCCGAAAACAACGGCAACGACGACAACAAACAAACAAAAGGGCAACAACGAAAGATAGTGCGCCATAGGTATGCGGATTCACGCGGCAAAAACAATTACCCGCAAAGGTGAGGGCGGCGGCGAGGCCCGAGCAATCTGCATTAAAAAGAGATAATGCGCGAAATTTATTCGCCGTTTATTTAATGTTAATTACGG
Organism: Oryctes rhinoceros; assembly: GCA_020654165.1. NCBI lineage: Eukaryota > Metazoa > Arthropoda > Insecta > Coleoptera > Scarabaeidae > Oryctes > Oryctes rhinoceros. The sequence goes on from JAIOKQ010000231.1 coordinate 906,919, forward strand.
AGCGCCGGGAGATCGAGGGGCCGGTCCATATATATTACGCAAATCCCGCGGATTTGCGTCGCGTTGCATTATTGCGCTCGGGTGTTGTCTAGCGTCCCGGGTTAGTTTTTTATTGTCCTATGGATGTAAATTATAACACTGCGGGTCTTGTATTTTCTAATATGGTAATTACTGTATCCAACGTTTGTATGCGAGTATTAGTAATTTCTTTGTTGCCGAATACAACCGATTAACCGATTAAACGACCTAAAGACGATAGACAATGACAATCCACGAATTTATTAAAAAATTTTAATGTTAGTTAATCTACTCCACAATCCTTCCTTTCTTAGTTGATGTAGTTATGTTTCATGTATGGTTTGAAATGGTGACATTATAAACCTTCAAACGGCCATCGTATCCGTTAATAAAGCCATTTAGTTCAAAAATGCTCTGAGAATGATTTTTCAATCAAACGCAGTGTTAATTTCGGCCCTCTCAACGGCAGACAGTGCTAATCTATGATCGTTAAATTTTAGCTCTTGAACTAGAACAATTATGTGATTAACTTTTGTTTTGTTTCAAGCAAATTTCAATTACTTCAAACTTCAGACATTCGTGATTGACTGTACTTCATTTCTATGACGCAAATGTATTACTTTGGGTCTGGAAGAAATGTCACCCCATTTATAGAAAAAATTCCTAAACTTTTCTCCCTGGCGGTTTATATTCCATTCTTAAAAGTGCCCTCTTATAAACTTGTGATGGGTAATATAGTACCCCGCTACATCGTTCTCATCCACCCTATTCCTTGAAATTGTTTTTTTTTTGTTCTTTCTTCAGAAAACACATATTTTGAAACATGCTACGTTCTAGGCTCATTAATAAACGTCGTCCCGGCTTCTGGACTCCCCGCGCAAGGCAACCGTTCCCCTTCATCTCCCTCTTGCACCCTCGTAATTGCGCGACGTCAGCGAGTTTAGCTCGGGTAAGACGTCGCCTCTCTTCGCTTATTCGGCGCGAAAAGCGAAATTATATTATTAGTAAACTTCTCCTGCGAATTCAACTGTTCCTATTCACAACTTTAAATGAGATTTAAATTTATCACAGCGCCCGCCTCGCGATGACAAAAGGATTATACGTACCAGCATGCGGAGAGGGGGGAAAGGACGATATTCCGCGCCGCGTATAAATATGTCTTCACTCCTCTCTCTATATTTGCAATTCTAATAGATGGCGTCTCATTTTGCGGCGACCGTACGCGTATCGTCGGCGGCGATCCTCCGGGGTGCTTTTAAAATCTCACCCTAGCGACGATAGCGGCGGTGGTGCAGCCGCTGCGGTCGTCATCGCGCGATATTTTTCATATCGTAGCGGTCCCAGGATGCGCCGAGGTCATTACAGGGAGATATTATCTTACCGTGTAGAAGAAAAATGGAAGAGGATTAAATTTTCCAATTATTTATTTCCATCCTTTGAACGAGGGGGGTGAATATAGTAATTGTAATTGCGGTATGTAGCCCAATCGGCGTTTACTGTCGGCAAACTAACAATAAATTCCTTGAATTGGTACTGGTTTCTGATCAGTCAATTATTAAGTTGACCTCTGTAATATTTGCAATTAGGATACTAAAACAGGTATTCGCACATAATCGACTAAAATGACTTATTTTCTATCGTTCCATTCTTTAAAGCTACAAGGTGCTGTGGCAATAGAGAAAAATCAGGTATTGCTTAGAAAGAAAGCCGTTTAAGCGTTGTGTAACCTCAAACTTTAGCCGACCGCTTTAAAACAAGAAGAACATTTACTTTGACTTCATTAATAACAATTGGTTAAGTTAAAATGGACGCAAAGCAACAGCTAATGTTAATCAAGCAACTCATACCAAACAAGCATATAATTCATAGTAGCTATTATTTACTGGTCAATACTGTCTGAAATGCACTGTATATAAACTTTTAGAACTGATCGTAAATTCGCATTGGCTCTTGTTCCACGTTCCCACGGATTTCCAAGCGCATTTTTCTCGGCAAGCGCGCTCTCTTTACTCTGCAAACAATTACTGTAATTTATGATATTCCATCTCTCTTATTTATCTTTTTCTTTTTGCGCGGCCGGGAAAATTTTGTTTATATGTATTTATATCTTGTGTGTATATATATAACGCGGAGACAGTAGGAAGAGCGGTAGCAGCATCCGGCTTTTGTATTTTTTACTCGGCGTGCTGCGTGCCTGTTGTAGTAACGGAGAAGAAACTCGACAATAACTAAGGGTCGGATATCATTAGAATCCTGATTTAATGATCGTACGTCCTCTGAATAAATTCAATAATGGCTTTTCTTCAGCGGTGCGGGAATATCGCGCGGCTTGACTGTGACTTCAGGGTGCAATTTGATTCTCTGGCAGCAAGTCGTAAGAATGTATATGAACTTTTAGAACAAAATTAGTTTTATTTGCACCCAATGAGAAATAAATATAATTGGCTACTTCAAGATGCATTCAATTAATATCTTGTAGCTATAGTTGGTTGGTTGGAAATAGCGTAAAGTATTTTGGTAGCTTTTTACGTTTTATTCTATTTTATTCTGTTCTAAGCGTGAAATTATAAAATTATTTTTTTTAACGCTAACTCTAAACAAACCACTCGGCCTATTTATGTACTGTTAGTACAGTAACAGTAATAAATATCAAATTTTACGAAAATAGTAAATGTCAAACCCCATTACCGCTATCTAGCGGTCGCTTGCAAGAGCTTAAGAAACTATCCTCGTAGAGTACCTTCTTTAGAGCTTCACAATTCCATCAAAAGAGCAACATTTTTTGTTGTACACACCGGTATTTAAGGAATACTGTTCCACATCCCACTATCTGCCCCATATTCCTTCTTTTTTGCACCAAACAAAAAATTATCCTCTATAGAGAGTCGTACTTCGCTCGCGGGGATCTGCACTTTTCAATTTGAGAAGATTTCAAAAACAATTTCCGTCGTCAGCGTTTTTAATCCGACCTCTTACCTAATTTTCCGTAACTCCTTTTCTCATTTCCGCTACTTTCCTGCATTTAATAAGTACGACTCGAGCGACAGGAACAAGAAGACAAAAAAAAAGATAATGGAGGGAGGTAAAGTGAAACGAAAAAAAGAAGTAGCACCGAAATGAATTAAACGCGTTGGTCGGTCGCTGTAATAAAAAAAGCGGCCGTAATTCCATTATGCTTGTGCTCCACAATAAAATTCAATTTGCACTCTAAATGACAGTAAATAATCAAATCAGTTATTTCCTTGCTCGGACGAGCAATTACTTATTTGCGCTGTTTTGCGGGGGATTAAACGCATTAAGGGGCTGGAGGTAGTAGCGGCGGTGGCGTCGGGCGTAGCGGTTGACACACAGTGAACTGAGTTCCTGGGAAAAAGGCGAACGGGAAAACAAAAACGCGCGGCAAGAAAGACTGATTATAGTTTCACGGCATTATTTAAGATACAGCGATAGACTCTAACTATTCATCTGCTCGAATAAGAATGTTTCAAATCTACGAAGTTTATTCAATACAATGCATTAAATGTGAAAATTAAGCTTTCAACCATTAATAAATTGTTACGTGTACGAATGCTTTGTTTTCCAACGCACTGGTGCACGAAACCTTTTGCCGATAGACCATTTGTAATTTTTCCATTCTTGGTTTCGATATATTTGGATGTTTTTATCAGATAGAATATACAATATTTATTGCGGAACTTTATTGATGAGAAATGGTTAATAAGTATTTGACCAAATAAGGACAACATCTAGTTTTTGAAGGTTTACCTATCATGATACTAGTGATTTCTATTCATAAAAGAAGTACATGAAAACTAAAAGAAATTAGCAGAATTTTCTTTCTTTTTACATTACAGTAACATTTAAAAGTGGATTCTTAATAGCTCCTTGGAGTACCACCTTTTTGCTAATTTAACCATCTATTCTCTTCAAGTACAAAAACTATCTTTAGAAAATTATATAACTTCATGAAATTGGTCTGAATTGAGAATGTTTCCTTATAAGACAAGGCATACGCAATAGTTATTGTTATGAAGGACAGTAATCCTAAAGACATTTTAAGGTTTAAAAAATACAAGTGGAGTGCATGTAAAGTTATGATTACTGGTTGCTATAATGGTAGACTCCTTTATAAAGTTTGAAAATCCTGAGAAAGGAACCTCGCACAAATGCATAGAAACAGACAAACAAGTCTCTCGAGAAAATTTACAGCTGAAGTTTTCCATAAATATACATACTTACGTCTCCCTAAAACAAATTTACATTTAGAAGATTCCCCATTCGAGACGGAACGATAATGGTCGCCGAATCTAAAGACCGAAATCTAGGCCAACGTAGCATCTCGCGACAGATAAACAGCGATTTCTCGGCGAGGACCGTACGAAATCGTGTGTGCGCACGTAAAAATACCGAGTTTACGCCGGAAATGCGGACGAACCCGACGTTGCATTACCATCCCGTCGTACGAAATAAGATAAGTGAAGACGACACGGCCTGCCTCGCGTTCCCGAAATTTACGGCCTTCACCGCTGCTCGCGTCAAAGAAACAATAAATTTTAACAAAGATAGAGCACGTTCTTGGGCAATTCCTCTCCCGCGACGCGTTATCCTATCGGATATGCATAGGTTCGGATCTAAATATGGAGATGTACCGATGCATTTATGGGGAAAAATGCGACTCGTCGATTTTCCGTCTCACAGAGGGCGTATAAAATTTGAATATGAGTATGCTTCCATCAGATGAACAAACAACCATCGTCATGTACGAGATCTTATTTCAACACGTCACCAATCTGACACGAATTTTGTGACGTTTTTCCGCGTTCCAAGGAAGATCTTGAATTTAATTGACCTGTTAATTTAAATTGGGCGTCAATGGGAAACTTTTAGAGGAAAAATACTGAATAAACACGAAATTACATCATTTCCACCCGTAAACAATGCTAAAATTAATTAATAAATATCTGCTGCTACTTGGTTAACATCAGGCGTCATCTATGAAACACATCGCCATAATTGTTTATTGTTTTCAACCAAAGAATTCCACGATGCTTCCTTGTCGTTCCACGCAACACGGATCTATTGTTTAATAATTTGACCTGCTTGAAAGAAATTGGTTAGGTAAGAGTTCAAATTTGGCGCGGGTATTTTATTCCTTGTATAAACGAATGTGAGTATGTAACTTTGCTCCAAGTCTCCGCCACTACTTCCGCTCTCTTCGTCCTTTTATTATTTTCGGCGGAACGAAGAAAATACTGGCGTTCCATAACCTCCACGACGTGGCAGCACAATAGCAATGTTCTCGACCTTTTATATAAATTTCGCACAAAGCACGCAATAACCGTTTCATTTTTACGATGGCGAAATAAATTTTTAAAATTAATTTTTTTATAGAAATACGGGGCAGGAAAAGCGGGGCGATTTCCAGGGGGGAAAATTGGCATGTGAAGGTTGGGCGGTTAGTCGACTGTATGTCGTCGAGAAGTTTGACGTTATTAAAGTTGCAAAGTTTTATTCCCGCGTCGAAATGGAATTACACGTGTGTTCGACGTACGGGGTCTTTGATTAAACATTTTAGTGTGAACGTGACGTACGAATAGTTTTCTGTTAAGGATAGATGGTTTGGAAATGTCTATTTTTCCCGTAAGTGGAGCGTTTGTGTTTTTTAGAAATTTTAAAAACCCTTCCTCCCACACACGAAGACTAGAAAGTTGAATACTAGAATTACCGTTTAAAGCTCGAAAATGCGCAGAGGCGAATTGCACGTTCAATTCAAACAAAACTAACCCTCGGTACGCTGCTGTTGCGGTAGCGACGAGCAAACAATTCCGAAAGACCGACGTGCATCGCCGCGTTAAAAGGACGAGCAACGCGACATTAACAAACATCCATGCGCGCGCGCGCACACATGCACGGTTTAATTGTCGCTGGGCAAAAGCTTTCGACCGCGCCGATGCACGCAATACACACAGCGTCCATTCCGTGTTTGTAGCTATGTACACTCGTCGGGTATAAAACGGATGCGGGCGAATCCAAGGTCCGAGAGGTTCCCCGACGGCATACATTCAACTTAAAGGTTAATTGCTTAATCTAAATGCGATACCTAAGCCGTTATTGTATTGAGATAAAATGCGCTACTGTTGTTGTATTTTACGCTGCTTCGGGGTGACTCGATTGTGATTATGCTTTTTTCTCTTCTTCTTAGCCAAACGTACAGACGTGATAAGCGTTTCCATACTTTCGCTTGTGATTGGGTATGATTTAATAATTGCAAAAGTTCATTTCAATTGCTGGAAATTGTAAACTTTGATTAACTAAAAAAATGCGATAATCACTGGAGAAAGCAGCCTTATTTCATAATGTCAACTTCTTCTGACAACCTGACTTTGACAAACGTTTACCGTATAGGATTATATTTTCAGCTACGGGCAACGTTAATTTTATGGAAATCGCCCGGTGGTGTCCCCGATCTCTTTTCAGCTTTCAAATTATCATTATCCTTTCGATCCTTTATGATTCCAAGAAACTACCACTTTGACATACTTCAGCTATTAAAAATAAAGATAAATATACTGAAATTTTTTGTCGAAATCAATTATTCCATTCTACAAGCTGATTGTATTCCTGATTATGCCGAATAAAATCATATAAATAAAGGAACATTCTTCCACCATTTACTTCGCTTAAAGACATCGAGTAAATGATATACCAGTCGATATTTCCAATCTGACCGATGCTAGTCAGACATTATTTTATACGGCAATAAATTTTCCAAAGCAAGGAAACAAAAGAGGCGAATCACCTTGTCCTCGTTCGTGATATCGTCGACGTTTCCCATGAAGCGCAGCAATAAAGAAAAAAACCGTGAAACGAATGCATTAAACATCTAACCGCATTAAGATATTCTAATAACGTGGAATCGAGGACGATACAATAAGTAGGAATCGATACATGCATTGTTATTTGCAATGTTCGTTTCAAACCATCAAACGTTAAAAGCTGCATCTGTTTCTATCGGAATATTATTGAAACGTTGGATAAACGTCAACAGGACGATTTAGTAACATCGTGTCGTAACGAATCCAAAGGAATCGTGTTAGATCGTAGCGACATCCTAAAATACCTGTAAGTTTCTCTAATTCTATTATTTAGTCCAAAGAATTGAAGGCAGTGTGATATTTTTAGTGCCTATCAATTATCTAATGAGAGGTACGTATATTACTAAAATCCTTCTCCATCAAATTACTGTAACCTTGCAGAGTACCCGTAACTGTGCCATATTGAAGAAAAAACGCAATTACTCGCTGTACGGGTTCCCCGACAAATTCCATCCATTATCCAGTTACGATTTAATATGTATATGTAACAGTATAAATAGCGTTAAGGTTATATCATTAGTGTACAAGTGTACGCGTTAGATCCCGCAAACGGTAAATTCCCTCACATTCATCACTCCATCCAAGTAGCATACAGCGGCTCATTTAGCAAACGATCGGTTAAAATATGGGCGCCCCAAAACGTATAGTCGTAATTATTCCATATACACTATCGCGTCTGAAGCAATTTACAAGATCGATATTGATGGATTTTGTCTCCGCACAGCGCGATTATCGAAAGAAACTAATGCGATTCCTCGTGTATGATTAATGAAGTTCTTTCGAGCGATAACGAAGTGACATTTAGGAAATAACTACAATCTATTTATTCGCCCGTGTACGTAGATCAATTTACGCTTATCTAACAGAACCATAATTGTTCGATTTGAATTAGATCGATGGAAGGTATTTGTATTGTGTAACTATGAGGCGCTAGAATAGCTTCGTTCAAACTTGAAACGTGCCGTATTATTTTGGGTTAATTGATAATTTGCCTTATGATACATTGCGCGAAAGAGACACGTCAATTTAACTTTTTTTTCATGATACATGATATCGATTGTGAGGATATACTTGAACCAAAATTACTGTATTTTAATTTCGTGTGTTATTACCATATTTACAAACATAATGATAGCAACGACTATGGCGTATTGTGGTAAGTGTCGACAATCTCCACAGAGAGAAAAAAATGCGTCGATCAAACCAAAAGATTCAGGTTAGATACAGTCGACCGTTTTGTTTTCTTTTATGGATGGTGATGTGGATATCTGAAGCTTAAAATAAAATAATATGATTATTTTATTATAAGAAGATATAATTAATACACCCTTGGGGAATATAAAGCTTTCCAGGGGCTTCCAGCACAGACGGTTTCCCATGTCTCTTATTAGAATGAATGCAAATGATAGGAGGGAATAATAACAGCAAAATATGAAAGTGAATGAGGATGCGGGAGTCTGAGATCATGGAAAATATGAAAGTACAACTGTTAGCAAAATGGTGTAAAATTAATAATAGTCAAAAACATCAGGGTCGAATATATCATAGATTACATTATCCAGTGCTTAAAAACTCACCCGCTTCTTTTTTTTTCAGGTTAAAATCTTGAAAAATTGAATAAAAACGAAAATGTGGATTGCTACATTTTATCCTTTGCCGATTGTGAGAACAGGCCAATCTTGTAAAAATTCATATATTTTTTTTAACATATTCTTTCCGCAAAGCATAGGTTAATCTCCAATGACACCCAGGGCTCTCTATTGTTTCTGAGCCATTCGATACTGTCTTTTAGTTCTGCTAAAATAACAAGTTTGTTATTGAAATGAGGAATACATAGTGTGGATGCACAGTACGGAGAGTCCTAATTTTCGTATAATTTGTGTAGGCCCTAACTCAGTTGATTTAAACCACATAGCTACCTTTTCTTCACTAATTTTTGTATCGACTAATAAAAAATTCAAGCTACTTGCGTGCGAACATCGGAATTAACCATTCGATCTCCCGCTCGACTAATAATGTTTTCACATACTCATCTCCGGTTACAAAAAAAAGAAAAGAAAACGACTGCTCGAAATTGCGAACGCAAAACGAGAAAAAAACGTTGAAGAGCGAAGGATCGATCTCGGAAAATTAATTTATTAAAAGTCGTTCTATAAGAAGAAAATGTTCAAGGATTTCAATCTACATTTTTAATATGTACACAACAATAATATTGCATTGTGTATACGTACTTTCGATTACTTACTTAACCTATATTCGATTCATTCCACTTCGGATACAATAATATCCATGTAATATTCTCTACGGCCTAGCACGAGCAAATTAAGGTTTAATTAATGGCGACTATTATTGTTACGATATCGACTATTGATATATGTGAATGCGCAAATCAATCAGTTGTCGTAGTACGGCAATCCTACCTACGCATGAATGTAATCATGATAATAATATCGTATAGCTTGTACGTACCTGCACGTTCTATTACAACCGTTATATACATAATACATAACTATGTACATATTTAAAATCTTTTAATTTAATTGTCGCGCATAAACCGCACAAACCCATTATAGATACATATTTAATCAGTTCTGATCGTTCCGTGTACCCGGTTAACTTTCTGCAGGTACCTTATATTGATTTTCAAACAAAATTCCAATCCAACATTTTATAAAAACAATTGGTAGAGATTGATTTCACTTCATTTAAATCAAATTAACACCTGCTGTGCAAATGCAAGGCTAAGTCAGACACTGACGTAGGACATCCAATCCCCCGTTCCTTTTGTCGGAAATCACTGAAACAAATTAAATTTGCCTTTTTTTTCTTCTCCCACGAAACCCGGCCTTCTTCTTTTCTTCGAATTTACATTGAATTTTAACTTTTAAACTGTACCGCGGAAGTGTCCCGGCGACGAGAGTAATGAGATAAATCCATTTAAATTAATGGACAACCTTTTTTTAAGCACGCGGGCGCTTTTTCCTTAATCAAAGGCAAGGAAGCATACTCGGACGAAAGAAGATGAAAAAAGAAACTAGAAAGGAGCGAAAAAAAAGAAAAGAAAAGACATCATTGGTATCGAAAAGAAAGGGAGCCTCGGGAGTAGGAAGTGGGATTCCATTATAATTCTTCGGTTCGGTTTTATACGGATTGAATGGAAATCTCAATAATGATAAGTGCAAATTTTAATTGAATTTTACTAGAAAAAAAGGGGGAGAAAAACGTCAAGTAGGGAGAAGGGGAACACGGGAAAGGGACGAACTTAATATACTTAACGAAAAAGAAAGAAACCGACTTTACTCTTACTGCTTTCCACGGCCAATTAAAAATTGAGAATATCTTGTTTTCGGAAGCAAAATGACGTACATCTACGCTAAATTCTCCCTTAGTGCAATGGATTTATAGATTATGTATATGCTAGCTCGGCGCATTATAAATATGAAAACGTGCCCCTCAACTCAACGAGGAATTTCACTTGGAATTTGGAATGCTTCCTGCTGGCCTAAATCTAGAGGATAATTTATTTCGCTTTTATCAGATTACAAATCCTAAATGATATACGGAAGCATCTAGATAACGGCATGACGGTGTGTGTATTTGTACGTCAAACATCGATTAAGATAATGGAAACGTATTTCGATGAAATATGAATCGTGTCAAGATGATTTGTAAGAGTGAGTTTATTATCCAACAGCTCCATGTATGTTTCGAGAAATTAAGCTTGCGTTCGAACGATCAACAACGTAATTATTACTATTCTTGCTGTTAAAATAACAAGCAAAAATAAAGAATGCGTAGTCTAGTGCTTTTTTTTTACTAAAAATATTATATAAAAAATATGTCTTCGCTCGTATTCTCTTCATTCGATGCAGGCTTTCTTGAACCAACAAATCCTTTCTCTATGTGCTCCTTTTCGAAGCTGAACGTGAAAGAGCATCTATCTCCTCCGCCACACGTTTTTCCTCGTCCATACTGTTGTATTCGTACGAGAAGTAAATTAATTAATTAATTCAAGGCGACAAAAACGCAACAGTTGACAAAGATGCGAAAGGTAAGACAGCTACCTGCTAGTTCTGGAAGAGCCGAGCGAACTAAACATCTAGATGGAAGTCCCGATAGCGCCTTTCAGAAGTAGGGCCCCACCATTTATTATTACCTAAACCTGAGTGACGGTAAGCGATGAATAATAAGCACGGCCGCGCTAAGCGAAAGGGTTATAGCTTTCACGTGCTGAACGCTTAATTAATTAGAAAATCTAATTAATATAAATTAATAGAATGCGATAATTTACTTATACGTCTTATTTAAATAAATTTAGTAGAACTACGGAACCGTCGCATAAATCATCTCTTGACGGTTGACAAGTCCCCACATTATCGAAAAATATTAAAGGAATACCAACTGTTGCTATTAATATTACGTAAAATAAATAAATTACAGGTACGGGAGAGTGGGATGGGCGACTTAAGGTAATCCCCAAAACGTTGAAAGGAATCTGCTTCATTATCAAAGCGACTAGAACGGATTCAAACGCGAAACGCGGCTTTAACGCTCCATCGTTGAATATCTCGTCGGCCCGTTCGTATGTAAATCCCGCGGCGCAGCGTCGCTGTATATTACGCGACATTATGTAAATGGTGTGGTGGCGTACTGTTGCTGTTTCCTCGACTAGAAAAGCGCTCTGAATTCCCCCCTGAATGCTTTATTCTTCTGGCTCTTGTTGTAGTACGTATGCGAACGCCAGAGACGACTAATGACGGCTTCGTTAGGGAGCTACGTAGTCGCAGAACTATTAACGTCGGCTTAGAAAGAATAAATCCTATGTACATCATCCGTAATACTTTTAATATCCGTGAATGCTGGCGAATATAAAAGCTATCTTTCACATTTTTTACATTTTTTTAATTAATTATACGTAAAAAAAATAGACTTAAATTTTGTTCTTCATTACGGATAGTTTAGCCTTCAGCGCATTATTTTAATCGAATGCACGAGGATTTTCAGTGATGTAAACTAGAAGTGGCTTGATTTACGATCACCGCTCCGTTCTTTCAGTTGAGCACCTTCATGTTACGGCTTTTAAAGATATTTAATACAAAGTACATACATCTCCATTGTTATAACAATATGCAATAGTTCAAAAATATCAACGATACGTTCCGCGTAAATTGTTAGAACGGAAACAAACAAGGCAGACATAAGTATCGGCAACCTCCGCACGGCACATTTAATTTCATCGTCATTCCGTTAATTCAAATTAAATCGCCTCCGTACATCGAGATCGGTTATCGTTTACGATTTTAATTTCGCGTTTGAACACGACGAGAAAAACCAATGAAAACACAATTACAGGGTATTACGTCGTATAAGCGAAATATCCACCCGATATTAGCAACGGGCGATGACGGCCCGGTCATTATTAGAGGAGCATTCGTTGTCGGCACAGTAGAGCCTCCAGCCGGCAATATGTTCTTGTTCCAGGGATAAAAGAGCGCGCGACAGCTTGCGCGCAGCAGCGTATTGATATCGAAAGTCCGACTGTTATTAATTTCTTGTAGCGAACGCCGGACATTATCGAACAACGACCGCCATTTTCGTAACACAGTACGACTTGCAATTAAAAGTAGATTAATATTATGTGTCTGGTGTTTCGATGTGTGCCTTATGTCGTTGCCCGCTGCTGCTGGTGCTGCTACCTCCGTTCGTAATTGCCCGATTTTTCCCGCATAGGGTAGCGAAGAGATCGAAAACTAATTATGGCGCGTACCATGAACTATTCTCTTCCATTACAAAGGTAAAAGAGTTAAAAGGATTTGGTCTATTTGGAAAATTTCTTTGTTTGGTGTTCGCATTTCGGAAGCAGAATATTTCTGCGATAATGTCTATGTTAATAGTATTAATTGGGCTGGCACCTCTATAACGTTGAACAGATTGGTAGTAAGGTTTCTTTTAAGTCACAATACAATAATGTAATTACATAACATTGCTAATGGCTTAAGAAGCAGTGACGTTAGCAGAAAACTTCCTTAAAACTCCTTATCTTCCATTGTTTAAAAATCAAATTAATCGAAAAATACACCATCCACGAGCAGATTTAATACAACTTCTTTATTAACGTAATGCCCATAGAGCGTGTGCGCCGAAGATAAAAACTAAATTTGTTTCACTCTAAATTTCCCTGAGGTCCTTTCAGCGCAATACAAAGGCTTCAGTTACATGTTCTTGAGTAAAATCCGACTCGGAGAATCGATTTCCGCCACCCTCGTTTACTTTTCGAATTACACCCAAAAAGAGGCTGAAGATAGGAAATTGCGGCTAATCTACTGTAGAACCTTTAGATTTCCCAATCAACCACTGAATACATATACATACTTCCTTTCCGCAAGCATTAATTTTAATTATCTCCGGGAAATTAGAAGGCGTCGAAGCTGAATTTAAGTTCCTAAGTCTGCGAATTTCGTTAACTCTTAAAGACAGAGAGATTCCAACCGAATAGGATAGGAGATAGTTTATCTCGCTTCCTGCTTCACTTTATTTATCTGATATTAATAAGAACGTCGTACGGAATGTCACTATTATAAAATTATAAGACATCTTTACATGCGAGAATTAGGTAGCTGATAACCCGTATCGTAAACAGGACGAAAGGTATGAAAAAGTTTAAGAGATTAAAGCGACGAAACGCCGGTAATCTGAAATCTTATTCCTTACGATACGATTCTTGCGATTAGATAATTGCATTAATTAGATGCCCGGGGTCCCTTTGAACCCTGTACGAATCGCGAATGAAGAGGACATTCGGCTCTGTGACGATTACCGATGCACCAATTCGATCGGTAGTATACCCCGTCTTTTGATGTTTTCCCATTAGTTTCGCGATACTACTTCGAGTATTGATCAAACATAATACAATTTTGATATGAACGAGTACCTTTTTAACCCGCTTTACGAGATCGCTAGGCATTAATGATTTTAAAAGCGTACAACTAGCTATGGAAAGTTATTTTTATCGTGCTAGAGATTTTTCAATCTGAATCAACGATTGTCGATTAAATTATTAGAAATGAATGTTCTTAAAAAAGAATAATCAAATGAATAACCGTGATACTGATTCATAGATTCCCAGTGGAAACTCGTGAACCCGTTTCCGATAAATTTCACTGGTTTTGTTGATCATTCGGCCTTTTCCTGAGATGGAATATTTGCGATCAACTCAGCGGTGTTTTTGATTAGAATTGCCGGATAGGCAACGTAAATCGACGGAACTAATTAAAATGAAAAGAAAAAAGCGCATGTAAACAAGTGTTTTAGCGCAAATATTGATTACACTCTTACTTAACTAAAACAAATAGACTCTTGCTATTCGACACCAAAAGCTTTTTTCACGATATATTTTTTACTTATTCTCTTTTAAGTGAATCTACGTAAATAAACAGGTTAACGTTTTCGTTGATATATCGCAGTTTGTACGTTTTTATTTTTTACATAATGATGTTATTTTGTAAACAAGCCTACCCATTAAAATGAAGAAATAGTCGCAATTAATTAGAATAAAATTATATAACGATTCGCTGAAAACGACATCGGAGTCACGAAATAAATGGATAAAAGGATAAATTGAACGATGTTGAGATATTGATTTTTGTGCTCATGTGTGAGTCGGCCAAATTGTAAATAAGTGGCGGAATTTAAAGAGAACACCAATAACTTGAGCACCAAAACCTCCGAGACATGCTTCGCACGAATCTACCGATATCCTTTTGAAGTATTGCCTATTATTCAGTTAGGACACTTGTTAACTGCTGGAGAGTTTTTTAGATGGGCCTATACGTATATATTCAGCTGGGTTGATATACTATGCCTGGGACTTCTTTCAAGTCCCAGGACCTTGACGCTTGTGGTATATAACGCCAAACGTACGATGAATCTCGGATGGATCATGTATTCCCACTTTTCTCCTTTTTTTTAAGAAAACCATTAAGCCATTTCTATTCGATCATCGAAGGCTCCATCTCTAACCACAGAAGTTACTTTTGCCAAAGGTGAGATGTACAAAAAACTCAAACATAACTCGCCTTGTACAAGTACAGTAGTTCCTCAAATATTATGAAATCGGCGTCAAAAGCACAAAAAAACTAACTAATTGAGCTACACCCCCGCTGTTCGTACTCTCGTCCCACACAATGAAGAAAAACTTCTGGATAATAAGATTTTGCTTCGTCTTAAATCGACCTAGTCAGTAACTCGTTTCGTAACTGTATTCACACATTGCTGCCGAATGCAATTTCTACATGTTTATTTATATCGAACCATTTATTTATTTCATTGAATTACGTTTTAAAAGGGCTGAACTCCCGCCGGAAATTGCCCATATCCCTACAACCAGCATCAATCTAACGATCGCCCAAACAGCAATAACTCCCAACGCTCCAAATATAACAGCTTGATGACCAGCACATCCCCTAGATGGCGCCCGATATAGTAAAAATCTCCCCTGACATTAGCCGCTAACGATCGACGTGAATTTGTCCGCAACATCGCGCGCATACACACACAAACGCGCGTCCACCCGACCAACTGTTCTAGCTCGACGCGCTCTTTTATTTTCGAAAAATGAGCCCCGAAAGGGCGAAGTTTTAATGGACGGGCAAAATAAGATAATACTATTTTCTTTTTTTTATCGTTCCTTTGATACGTGCCCGCGCGTTGTGTACACTTGTGTGTGCTTTTCCATGCACTACGCCTCTTTTTTTAGGTTTAATTTCTCCCGTTTTATGTTCGCATTAATAATTTTTACGGCTTTTAGATAACACCCCTCGTACTTTGATCAGCGTTCCCTGTTTTTTTTTCCCCCTTTCTCAGAGTTTCCGTCCTCCTTCTTTTTAATTATAGGTGATTTTACGAGCATTGCGAGCTTACACAAAAGTAGATGAAGCTTATACGTAGGTACGTGCGTTCTTTGTTATAAAATATTTACTTTGTGACGAAAAAGGCAAAGCCGTGTTTTTATGTATAGTATCTAACTTATTTTTACCAATTTAAAGAAAAATTTTCGAGAATATTATATTCCCGCATTTTACCGATAGTTCTCATTCTTCACTGCGCTTAGACAAACTCACGTGTGACGGGTAGGGATAACGATTCATAAATAGAGATGACAAAGGCAGGTGGAATTATTACTTTTTTTGTAGCGACTAGATAGACTCGTCTCCTTTCGCCTATCAGAATGGATTCGTATTGCCTACTGGCGTGCCCGAGAGTCGACAAAACCCGAGTCTGTCTAGTTTCTGCAGAAAGGGGTATAATTTCATCCGCCTTTGTCCTCTCTATTCATAAATAATATAAAATAAATACGAATTTATGAAAAAGTATAAGAAAATCGCCAAGAATGAGTTCAACTCCTGCATTTCACGTACTTTCAAATTAATTATAATTTGAATTTGAATATAATCAAACATAATTTCAAATTGCAACTTTTAAAAGGCTCTGGCAAAATTGATAACTAACTAACGCGCCAAATTTAAAATTTACATTTTTAAATTATATTTCTATATACATACATTTATAGCTTAAATAATAGACAAATGCTAAAATTTTAATGAATAACACAATCTGTAATAAATAAATAATAAATACTTAAAAAGATCAACAATAGTAATATAATTATAATTATATAGCGATATGAAAAAGTGTGAATTTACAACATGTAACTTAATTTTAAAACAATTTAAACACGTATTTTAAAGAAATTAAAGCCGTGAGCAACGTCACTGACAGTTTGAAGGACGTTGCTCCATTACAAGGCCTATAACCCGCCACTGATTGACAAAAACAAACTTCAACTTGTACACCATCTACCGTTTGCTGAAAACAACCACTGGTTACGGGGCCTTCCCCCACTGAGTAAGCTCGCGTGCACATGTATGTGGCATTTTGAACTGTAAAATCGAATAATCTATAACAAGCTATAACAGTATTATAAGAGAACGCTGCTTACCGACGTTGTTGAAGGAATACGTAAATTTTGCGCAGACTCTATCTAGAGCTCTTCTGCAGACGACTTGACTTGCATGATTTTCCCATAAGAAATCTATATCCGGTGGCGTTCCATCATCTATAAGGAGAAGACGTTAGACGCTTGATTATTTTAACTTTATAGGATTAGTGATATAAAAATCTCAACAATAAATGTCAGCGAATATTGATATTCAAATGTTGTTATAGGTTATATACGACTCCACAAACAACCCAAACCGAATATATTGGAAACGTTTTTCTAACCACAAACAAATACCGTGCACGTATGTCATCTTTTAGAATTGATGCTATATTTATGGTTCTGCCAATATAAATAAAACAAAGTTTCTTTAATTTGCGTATAATATAAGTGTATGTTCTATACGTGACAAATACTATCTAATAACAAGCAAAAACACAATACGACATCAACCCGGCGTCTAGGAACTAATAGCAAAGACAAAAACAAAGCGCTATTTAGCCCTAACCCAGCTCCCTTTAATAGATAGGTACATACGTGCCACATCTTCGGGTTATTTTCGGAAAATTGAAAGCAAATAATACGTGTATGGATTTTTTGAACATGATCCTTTAATAAAAAAAGGCACATAACCGTGCTACGTGATTCCATTTACCGTTTGCATCTTCCCAGAAAACGGAACACAGAACCAGCTACATTCGTGTCGGAATTAGGAGCGGTATTCGCATCTATGTGTGTCCGGCGGTTATATCCTTAATAATTTATAAAATACCGCTTTTCTTTTATTAAAATTCTTTCTTCGCGTCGTATGTACATACGTGATTTGTTTTTGTTATTAAATATTATTTTATATTGTTTCATATTCCAATTTTTAGTGTCTTGAAGTTGTTAAATTAAATTGTTAATATAGAGGACAATACCATCAAGTATTAATTATATGAATGAATCACAAAAACAGGATGTAATTAAAAAAATATATAAATAGATATATATCATTTGTAACTAATTTATATACTTAAAATCTAATCAAATCTTTCTTATCTAATTTATGTTTACAGTTACCTGTAATTAAACAAATTTAGTTCATCTATTCTCATTCTCTTTTTGTAAAAATGCTGCTAATTTTCTTAAAAAAAAAAAACAATACATACCTACAAACTATAGACAAACACATTTGAAGTTCAGATGTTTCCTTACATGTTATCACGAACGGCTGGCTACAAGGCACATCAACAGCCCTGCTGTCTTCCAAACGCTGAGAACAAGTCGTATTAGTTAGCGTAGAGTCGTTGGTATAGTCAGGTCCCAGCCACGTAAATCGAAAACAATATGGATTTGCTGAATCCAACTGAGCCGAAACATATTGTACCACTAAATAATCATAAAAAACAGATCACTTTGAAATGCTTCCAAATTAATTTACTTACATATGCAAGCACAGCCGAAATAAATTCCAAACACTAATAAATATTTCGATTTCATTTTCTACGGTCACCTTTAATAAATAAACTATCCTGTGAAGAAATACCTGCGTCTTTGAGGAAAAGTAGTGATAAGACAAACATCTATCTATTATAAGTAAGCAAGTAATCTTCTGTAAAATAATCTTATCTATACATTATTATCAATAAATATTAATTTGAATTTTACTTTGAGAAAATGCTAATGTTGAAAAGATATGATACCTGCGACATCTATTATTAAATAAACTAATAAGAATATTTACCAAGCAGTAGTTCTCCTTCTTTATCAACATATCGCCCTCTATTTCGAAATGGTTTTAAAACCCGCTATTCCACATAACCTGACGTGTACATTCGTTAATTCTAACATCTACGGAAAAGAATCTGTTTACATATGAAAATCAAATTTTTGAATTAAAACTTAAAGATGCACTCCGTTCTGCAAAGGGGCAACGCGATATTAGCGTATACTCTTAGTGTTCTTGCATGTTTGACGTTCGTTTGCTTCGCATCGACGGTATTTTTAAATTACCGCACACACGCCGAGCTAAATACGGTTAAAGTAGTAGTGTACGTGCTATTTCCCATTTCTAATGCATAGTTCCTAACTTCGCTTTGTTTTGTTGCAGGAAAAATGTGCCAGATTATAGTGCATCAAGGGAGAAGAACGATTTGGGATTCTTAACGTTTGATTTACATACCGACCTGTCACATCTATTCAACTGGAATGTTAAACAGCTATTTTTGTATCTTACTGCTGAATACGAGACAGGAAATAACAAGCTGAATCAGGTACGATAGAATACTTTGATTAATGTAAATTGTTAAATATTTATGTATTTATCTTCAATAGGTTGTTTTGTGGGATAAAATCATCTTGCGAGGTGAAAATGCTGTGCTAGACTTTAAGAATATGAATACCAAATATTATTTCTGGGATGATGGAAATGGTTTGAAGTAAGTTTGTACCTGTCACCTTGTATCTTCTGTGTAATATTTTTTCGGAAACTAATATTGCTTCTTTAATGGCATGGTGGCCTAGTGGCTTGACTGAGCAGAGTTAAACGCAGTATATTTGAATCCCATTAGAATCAATAAATTTTCTTTGTGGGTCCGGTACATTCCCCATTCACAGTTGGGGTACAATTAACTGCGCTTCACTCTTTATGGGCACAGTAACAAGGCCATGGAACATACTTTACACCTACAACTTGCACATTAAAAGGCTCCTAAGGTTATGGCAAGCTTGAAAGAAGCTTATATACCCCGTTGAGTTGCCACCACGCAAAAAAATACATAATTCTCTTATTACATATTAATAATGTCGCAACATGTGAAATTCTTCGGGGCTCCTTTTAGGACCATTATTCTTCTTTTGCAAACTCTGTTTCTATTTAAATAATACATTTCGCTTAGAGTTGACACCCTTTAAAACATTACCATTCTTCTTTTTTGTTTTAGAGGAAACAACAATATAACATTAACACTATCGTGGAATATAATTCCAAATGCGGGTCTTCTGCCCAATATATTTGCTCATGGTAGTCATTCGTTTCAATTTCCAGTAGACTACACCACTTCCAGGATGTAGAATATATAGAAGTTCTTTATTGATTTTTATATTTCAAATTTTGTTACTTTCTATATTTAAAGAAATAAAAAACCTATGGAATTAAGTATTTTAATAAATATATTGTTTTCTTTCTTATTTACTTTTACTTTGTCTTAGTGGATATACAATTTTAAAAAGTTAACACATAATTGACGACTGATTATAGAGAATAATGAGCGTAACAAAACTACTTAATAAATGAATTAAAATGTGCACAAACAAAATAAATTAACATACGTTGTAATAAAAAATAAATACAAACTAAATCAGGCACAGTATTATCATACGAAATGGGTTAAATTAATCATGTGGTGCATTGGTCCGTTTGTACAATTTTGTCTTCCGTAACTGGTGATATTAAGGGTCTACCATAAGATCCAAATTTACAACTTATTTCTAACATTTCTCTTAATCCCTGAAACACAAACAAGAGAGAAGCATTTTAGGTAATGTATTTACTTTCTCTGTAGCAAGCTATGAACGTTTATTTCTAAATTTAAGCAGCCTTTAGAGGGGAATTGTCGAAAACAAAAGAAATAAAATGTCATAACCTCTTAGCAAATGTCAAATTTTTAGGTTATATACAAAAAAAGACATTCTAATACAATAACCTTATTTTCTGCTTTTAACCGCGAAACTGCTTCTTCGTCTTTGTGAGATTTATCCTCGTCTATATGTGCAGCCTTATCCATTACAGCTGCCATCTCCTGCATTTTTTCAGCCTGTTCTGTTATCACCTTCTTATATTGTTCATCTTGAAACGCAGAGAAATTTATACGGGACTTATAAATCTGTTGACTAGTATGTTGCCTATACTTTGACATTATATGTTCTAGTGCGGTCTGGTGTTCTTCTAAAGCGGCTCGTAATTCCCTATTTTCTTGTTGTATTTCTCGTAAATGCCTATTTTCTTTTTGTATATTAGCTATTAGTTGTGAGTGAGGTTTCTGGTGCGCTACTTCGTTTAATTGTTCGACCTCTTCTTGGTACTAAAAATAACGTAAACAGAACTCGTAGTTTGAAGAGAAAACTATAAATGCTAAAGATAAATGATTTACCTGCTTCATTGCATCAATCTTCTTATTGATAGCGTGCGTTTCATTAAGCAGAACCTCCGCCACGCTATCACGTTCCTTCAAACGTCCAGCTAAACGTTTTGCATCAGTAATTATCTGTTGTATTGTGATAGACATTTTTATTAGGATAACTGTATCCTTTCGATTATGTTCATATGTTTTCGACGGGCAAATCTATCGTCTTGTTATCGGAAGCATTAATTGACGATGAATTCGTCGTCAAAATGACGAATTACCTAATTAATATCGATTTGTTTATTTTAAAAACTTATTGATGCTTCGACATTTACAACAGCTGTCACGTTTTTTAACCGTACAGTCGTGAATAGAGATGGCAATGATGTATGTGACAGGATGTGTGACTAACATCATAACATTTTCCGAATATTAACGGCAATTCTTTTTCAAATTGCTGTGCATTATGGAGGATTTTTTTATTCATTAAGAAATTAATGAATGTTTAAATGGCAATTACCTAACAATAGGGAATCCATTTGAAAATTGCGCCTCGATAATATTGGAATTTCTAGAAGTCATAGCGACATTGTGATATAGATGGCGCATACACGAATTACAAATCTGTAAACCTAATACTGACTAGAATATTGCAATCAAAACCATAACTTGCGTATGGCTAGGATCAACTAAAATCGGATCAATCTGTTTTTATAAATACCGCAGCATACATTACTTTTAAATGTATGGTGCAGTATTGACATTTTCATGATTTAATTGAATAATTTGAAACTTGAGAAATAAATGCAGCAAACACCAAAGTAAACTTTATTTAGAATAAACTACAGCAGATAAAACTTTTAATAATATCTAACATGGGCCTAACCACAGAGGGGAAGGGTGGAGGTCATGCTTCTAAAATAATTTCATTTCTTATTGCCGGATGTATAAAAGTCACCAAAACATTAACTCTAATTGGCCTCCACCGTGACCAAATTCTGGCTCCGCCCATGCAATCTAATTGCCATCTTAGTGATCGTATTGAAATAAGAATGCGGACGGCGTTCTCATTGGAATAAGCATCGTGCTACCATCGACTGATTTCAGAACCCAATAATCTCTTCCGTTAACGTTCTTCGTTTCGGCGTTTTCAGAATTTGTGAAAGGCGGTTTGAATAAGGTGTGATAGGCTGGTGGTGGTGGTAGCAGGTGATCATCCTTGGATCTGTTGCCTCTGGAATTCTTGGTTATGGTGAACAAAGCGTCCGGATTTGTGGTTCCGCTAAATTTCATGCGACTGTTGCATTTGATGCATAAGAGTTCGCATAGAAAAGCAATAGTCGATACGATGAAACCGCCTACCACGATATAATAGGTCATTATCAGGTCGGTGTTTTGCAATTGTCTTTCTTTGCTGCCTAAATCCAATGGACAGATTTGAGTGTCCGGTAGACCTTCGCGAAGGGAGTACATGACGATGCCAGATTCTACCAGGTGTTCTAATCTGTAACAATGGATATACCGCGTATCTTTAGAAGTCTTACTATAACCAATATATTAGAGACCATGTTACCTAATGCGATGCGATCACATTATTTAAGAAAAATTTCAGATAGACTGCCGATCACTACCCTTATTGCAATACCCGCTACGGCTGTTGTTATTTTAAAAGATGAAGTTGGCTATAATTTTGCGAATTTAAAAAGGTCGAATCGATAATCAATACGCGGCATATATGGTTACCGCTTTACTAGACGATGTCTTAAAATTTTAAAGTGACTTGGGCGATGTATTTTGGCGCTTTTCCTTTGGAAACAAAAAAATAACGGGAAACAGTTGAATACTTACATATTATCGAATAATTCCGCGAAAGGAAAGCTGGGTGAATAACCGAAAGACCTCAAATTTTCGGTAATAACCCAAGTGGTCACCACGAAAGTGCATCTATCGGCTTCAGCAATGTTAGGATCCGCCTTACTCAAGTAATCGCGGTACATCAAGTGGTCCACGATTGGTCTCTCTCCGATATACATATAATCCTGCCTCCGCACCCAATTTTCCAAAATAGCAGTAGCTTCCTTCTCCAGGAATTCGCCATGAGATCCCTGGAGACTGGTTCTGAAATTGACATCCTAGAAACATATCTTTACTTTTAAAGATTTTCGTTTGTAGCCGATTATAGATTCTTACGTTGTCTAAAGCGGCTTCAATCGCGTTGCCCTTTTGCGAAACCCATGTATATTTCTTGGTGCCTATATCGCTGATGCTTGAAATTGGCAGGGTGAATCTTGAAAGCGTCAAGAAAGCTGTCAAGTTGGCGGTGTAAAACGCTGTTAAAATTGTTATGAAGATCCACCACGTCGCGAAAAGTATCCTAGAAGAATCTGCCAGACATTCATCAAGTAATATTCGTCTAGAAAACTTTAGATCTACCTGTTTGAGGAGATAAAGTGCTGCCTTGCTTCAATAAAGCTCCATAAACAAACCACACGCAGGAAGGTAAAGGATAGACTATATTGTCGTCGTCCCTGCAGAGTCTAGTTTGCAACAGTATTAGGAGATAAATTATGGGCCCCACGGCAAATAGAGACACCAAAATCAACAGCCAAACTTGAAAGGTGAACGGTGCCAGGAGACCGGAACCAGTAGCAGAAACCGGAGGTCTTTTCATTAGGACGACCCATTCGGCTTTGCTTAAACTCGTGGAGAATCTTATGTGGTTCGCGATGTAGGGGAAATTCGGTAAGAATGCTGCGCCAATATCGACTTCCTGAAGAATAATTCGTGTTTTTGATTTTTTTAAAAGGCGATTTTGATTATTTGAATTATTTGAATAAACACTAAATTCAATTGTATTAATAATAAAAATTATGAAAAATTAAAAGAAGGTGCTATTCGCTCCCATAATACAGATTCTGCAATAGCCCCCTTTTTAGGACGCGACATTAAAATTGTCACACCGTATACCGCTATCTTATTCAATTGTTGATAGACTTGTTCTGCATATTATCCGACTAAATAAATAAAGATATTCTTTTACGTTTTGTTTACTCTTTTACCTACCGAGAGGGTATTATTTTTCCTTATTATTTCGTTCTATCCGCTACTGTCACGCAAAATTACTGTCTGTCCGCATTATTATTAATGTCCCAGGAACGAACGGGAGTTACATATATGAATCCAAGAATCGAACCTAACACGAAATGATGGATAACGTTACAAGGGCGCCATTATCAATCATACATAATTTGTTTCTAACAACGCGGCACATTATTACTGGCGCGTTATTTCTAGTTGATGGGAGCGAACACCGATTATTTAGCTTATTTTAACGCAACGTTTACAGTTCTAGAATCGTGATGAAAATTGTTGTTTTACGATACGTCCCGTATGGAAAAGACAATGATATTTACGCATCGAATATCGAACCTTTGTAAGCGTTTATCGAAGAAGCAAGTTGTGGGAGATAATTTATTTGCTTAAGGTGATCAAACAAATTTAAACTTCTAGCATTGAAGGGCATTGTTATAGGTCGAAGGATCGCAACCTACTTACGTTTCTTGATAACATACCAACGATACCGTTATCTGCGGCGTTCAGGCTGTCCTCAGGTGGTTTGACAATTTCGTACTTGAAACCGAATTTCTTCCTCAAGATTTCGATGTAGTCGAAAGCTATACCGCCGGCCTCCCATGTTCCATTAACTTCAACTATACTACTTAACGGTGGATTCTGTGGAATAGTTCGATGTAATACCGTTATCGCGTCTTCAATAAATTACGTACATGAATCGTTGCAATTCTTAGGGTGTGATTCTTCAATAATCGAGCTTGGTGACGCATATTTTCTCCTCGAATCGAAGAAGTGCCTACAATATAATTCGGCGTTGAAATGTTACTCTCGGAGTTGGTTGTTTTGGGTTTCAACCGGAGCCCTTTTGTTTTTCTACGAATTAACGAGGAGAATCTATTTGACTCTCGTGATTCTAAGATATTTTTATGTCAATACGAATCAACAATAACCTCTAAAACATGTTATGCGTAAAAATTTGACTTTCGACGCAAACATAGTGATGACTTTAATAACCATCGGAATACATAGCAAGTCGTTCGGATTCCTTGTTGACATTGACATCAAGCTTAAAAGCTTTTTTATTACCGTCAACAATAATCATTTGTCTCTATTTTTTCTTATGGACACAACTAACTACACTAAAGCTTCGGGGAAGTTTGTTTATTTCACAATTTCGAACAAAAAATATTGACATTTCACAGTCGCGTTTTAGCATTTGTAATAAAATTCCCAATCGGCTAAGGCACCGATTTTCAAAGTTTTTGGTCATGGAACCTCTTTAAAATTCTAGCTTTCCGTATTCCGTAAGTAGAAGCAAATATGATCAAGTACATACGTTTAATCTAGAAAAAAACAGATATCAAACGCAAGTAATAATAAAGAAAGTTTCTATTTTGATAAAAAAAATAAAGCTCTCATAATTGAACTGAAATTTAAATGAATTGCAGGGTCTCAAATCAGCATTTATTACCATTTTTATAAAAAAAGAAAAACAAGCACGACTGTTAGTGATTTTTTTAAATTTCGCGAATGATGTGGTTGGCAGTTCTGGCAATAAAAAACATATTCGCAAATTTCTTAAAAGATCCAACGAATATTTTTATCTCACTTAAATTGAAAAGAGAAACATTGCAGCATGATTAATAGAATTTTTCGCGGATGTTAAGGATAAAATTTGATCCGATTAAAAAGTAAATCTTTCCAAACTGTCAATTTGACACCTGTCAACATTTTTCGTTTTTGTTTCTTATCCACAGCCTTCGTAAATTTCATGACAAACTTACCGAAAGATTCGTCTCCGGGACATGTTAAATTCGCACACAAACTAAATAATACTAAGTCAACTAAGCTCATCGCTTTTCTCTTTTTTTTTTTAGTTTCGCCGTTAGCGCTTACATCATGCAACTTGCTACATCGCGACTTCGCTTCAGAGTACCCTTTCGGTCGCCTTAATACAATAAGACTGTGAGTTGCGTCTCTGTCAACAAAGATACAAAACTATAGGCTCAACTTTATTAACTAAACGCTTTTTCGAGCGGAAAAAGCTTGCGCTTGCGTGACTTGTTTCAGTTTGAACGCTAAAAGCTGTAAAACGTAATAAAACACACCATTTATTTAATGCCTTAACGGTGTTTTATTAATGACACCAACTAGATATCAACATGCATGTGTACTTTTTAATTCTAGCTTGACTATCTCTTCGTATATGGAGTGAAACTATGACAAACACAGTTTTTTGTAAATCGATATATGTTTATTTTTTTGAATCATCAATGAATAAACGATACTATCTTGAAACAAAACTGAGACTACAATGTATAAATTGTTTAAAAAGCTATTCGACGGTAATAGTTGATATTGGCTCATTCATTGGTTCTATCCAGGTAACAATTCAAGATTAAAAATTCTGTCCTTCATTTTCTTTTAAATATTTTTAAAATCGTCTGATTTTATTCAAAAACATGTAACGGAAGTCTTCATATTACGCTGAAGAGTCCTCAAGAGGATTTAGAGAAAAACACGAGGAATTTTGATTTTACGTTGGAATTTATTAAAAATTCTAAAACTATCAATTTCGTCTGGAAATCATGGTATCTAGAGATGATTTCTTTCACTTAAATAAATGCGTACTTTAAAAAAATTAAAATTTAAACGTAAACATTGTAATTAGGACGATACAAATGAAACGACTTCGTGTATCATGCTGATCATCCGCGAAATTTAATAAACGCCAGTTCTAATAAAATGCCGATTTGAATCTATGAAAGAAATCCTTAAATCGATTATCGAATACTTGAGCGTGATATTGGAATTAAGTAATCGAGGGTATCTTGATTGTTTAATGTCGCTGCATCAGTTTATCATGATTAATCGATGTCTATTCGTAAAAAAAGATATAATTGAATAGGCCCTTCGCCGTATTTGATTAAATAAAGGCGGGGGATATGCACCAATATACATTAATTCATCCACGAATGTGCGTGCTTATATCTGTATCCGATGTAATTGCATTGAACTCCACATTTCATACGGTAGCCATGAATATTTTATTAATCTGCTTATCTAATATCGCTTAATAGTTAATTATATGGTTGATGTTTAACATGTACTCAGATAATTATTTCTTTTTTATTATGTTCGGCCCTTTACCACAATAAAAGGAGGTGAAAGGAAAATATTGCTTTAAAAGCTTACAAAAATAAATGTATACATCACTATATGAAATTTTCACAGAATAGATTTCATGAATAACCTATTTTTAAGCTGGCATTGACATTAATTGTGCTCTTCGTTCCTAATTGTCCAAGAAAACTTTACGTAAACACGATTTTTTCTGAAAGTTACACACAACGGCGGCAAAATATGAACCAATTTGCAATCGATTGTGTAAACAGATGTCAACGCTTAACGCCACTGAAAGCTTCATTTGCCACGTTATTACAAAAAAAAATAGACTATAACCATTCTATTCCGAAGATATTATGAAGGATTTATTAAAATAAAAACTAAGACAAAATATAAAATCCAATTAAAACTCTAAAACCATCATTATGATCTCCAGAAGAATAGTAATTTTACGATTTAGTCCTGCACGGAAGAAGATATTGTATATAAGAAGGTACGTATGTCAAAAACATTTTTCTTTTTTTTATATATCATTTTTGAATTAAATGCCTTGCGTTGTGCTAGTCATCAAATTATTGAATACGGTGCCATCTACTATCGGAAAGTTTCATCTGGGGTGGAATTAAAAAGAACCCGGTAATATTGTAAATAAATGGAAAATGTTCGTCACCAATTTGAGTTTGAATTTAAAAATGTAACTTAAATAAGTAGAGAAATTAGGAAAATTATCATAGACAAATTCAAATCGCTTTTTAAAATAATCTCATGGTAGATATTGGTTGTCTGCGCCATCTACTATGAATATTCGATATTATAAGCATGTAGAAAACTTTCCAACTGATAAAAATTAAAAAAATCAATTTTCTTTGAAAAATTGTAAGGAAATTAGTAAAAACGCATCTAAAAGGATTTAAAATCGATAAACAAGAAATATAATGTTAGGAAACCGTAGTTGCGGCAACTATAGTAATTAGAACCGTAAATAATTATGTTTAAATAAGTTACTTTATTCGTATCAGTTCAAAAGTTATAATACGTCCAACATAATAATTTTCGAACTATAAGATTGATCCAATCGCCTTTTTTAACATGAAAATACGAAGAAATACGTGTAACAATGTTGTTTGTTTGTTTATTAGTTTTAGGTTAATTTTGAAATTACAAACCCGAAATTAAGAGTTCCCTAATAAAATACGATCTGATAGTTTTAAAAACTACCTGGAACTATATTGAACTTACCTGCTTAGTAGATACCGTCGGGAATAATTTTTGAATTCGTCTACGTAGTAAAATTTAAAAATCGAATATAATTGTGGAGAATTAAATTTTGGCGGCATTTGAAAAACGTTTTTCAACGATAGCGATTGGTTAATGTATTTTTGCCAGTAGAGGCGCAATGTGAACCCAGTATGTTTGTAAACTGGGCTTTTCTATAATTTTACGAAAATATCAAATGTCTGGATAAGAATTCGCACGGAAAATTGATAGAACTTGCGTTGAACGAACTGTAATCTCGAATGCGAGGATACTTTACAGATGTGACGCGATTATTTTATTTGTTGTGTGTGACGACAGGGGTTAGGATTCACCCTTGCGGTTATGGACATCTGTAAGGTTGCGAATATGTTTACGATAGGCAAGTGCGAAGCATGCCTATAGAAAATAGCGGACGAATTAACATCGTAAGTTTTCCCATTGCGCTCGTTTATTTAATGACCTACAAAACATTTTGGCGTAATAGGGGTGATAATTTTATAGAACGTCAAACTTATCGCCGCAATTCGAATCCACTTGTCAGAGTCATGTATCGTGGGATTTTTGAATTTGAATTGCGATTATTGTTAAGGAAACATCTCTAAAACGCCCTTCTCATAAGCGATACAATCCGTTTGCGATAATTTCACCATTAACGTTATTATCGCCTTCTTTTTTAGCATTTCACATTAAATTATCATCCTAGTTATGTTTGCGAAGCAATTTGTGGTTAGCTGAATGCTGATACAAAGATACGATAACGATGCAAAGCCTGGAGGCGGCATGTGAGGAAGGTGAAGTAAGTTCAGTTACGTGTTGCCAATGTAATCAAAAGAGCACCTCCACAAATTCAAAATCAAATATGGTGTGTACTCATTCGGTAAGTCATCGTATCACCGTTTGCCAAGCCTTGTTTTGTAATCATCGATGGTTTTCTGTTTTCGTTGTATGCAGCGAGCTTTCAAGAAAGCGAAAACTGGACGGTCTTCATTACCCTCCTTGCAGCCTAACCAGGACAATGTGCCAACAGATATCCAAATGTCAAAACCTCCATTTTGCATACATACCAAATTGAAAGAACTGTACTTGGATGAATGTGCGAAGAATCCTGAATTACAGTCTACAGTAAGTATAATCGATTGTTTTGTTTGAAACGAGTCTTTAATTTCTATAATTTTGAATTCGTTTACCCTTGTCAACTTTGGATTTTTTTAACTAATCGCATCTCTCGATTGAAAAACTAATTCGGTATCTTGTGTATATTTTCCTTTTACAAAAATACTTTATAAATTGAGATATGTGGATAAAAGATCTGTATATATCGTGCTACATTGGAAAGTAGAACTTAAAATACCAGTATACAGATTGTTTAGAAACCCATAGAATACATTGAATAATTTTGAATTTATATATCAAAGGTGGTTACGACAATGCAATCTGTATGTCACTATTTAAAAATTTACACTGCCTTATTTTCAAAGATTCCGTGAACGTTAACAAAATCACTGGCCTACTTTGAAAATCATTAAAATTCAATCCTATTGTCCACTACCGAAGAAGCTGTCAAACTAAGAGATGAAACATCAAGATAAAGAAGAATAAATAATCAGGTTTCACCGGCAATTGTTTTCTGCTTTCACTTGTCCCCTAGTTCCCACCTTGCTTATTTACTAGAATCAAAGCCTACTGGGAAATTGAAAATTAAAATAATATATGCTCACATTTTGGTAAAATATTCGTTTGCAAATTCGCTTCCAAGAAGAAACATGATTTCCTTTCTATTACTTGTCCTGGAAATTGCAAATTAAGTCTTTATTGGAAATTGACGTGGTGTTATTTGTAGTATTAAGTGCTTATTAATGTCATGTTAATTATTAATTATTTGTTTATGTTACAATTAATGTCCTGTTATGCAAAATTATTGACCATTCCATTGACAATTCTTTATTAATTTTTTTATACAAGATTTTTAAAACAATTTGTTATAATAGTAAAAAACAAAAATAAAGGAACGGAAATATACTTTATTTTAAATGAAAACAAAGAGCAAACGTTAAAAAGACCGCCAGCATAATTATTACTGGCCGTTAGTAATGATAACCAGAAGAAAAGTATTTACTTCGACAACAAAAGTGGCAAAAGAACTGTTTATTTGGATTTTATTGCAGAATACCATCCTACTTTTAAAACACCCGCGTAGTAACGAAAAACACAAAATATTGAAGAGAACACGATCAACAAATGTTACCATTTTGAAAAGTGTCCATAAAGTTTAACTGTTCGAGAGATATTTAGATAAAAGTGCGAGAGAGAAAGAAAAGTACACAACCAATCAAATCGTTTCATTATTAGCCCGCGAATATTAAAAAAAATGTTTTCTAAGCTTCGGTTCTAATTTTGTAAGATCTTGCATAATGTTGAGAAATTTAAAGTAAGTAGTATTTATTGAAGTATTTCATTTGACGTTTAATTTAAGTCCGATCATCTAAGTTTTCTAGGCATAGTGCTAGCGTAGAGAGACGATGGACGGCATAACTTTAAAATTAAAAAATATGAATTCATTACTTTAACCGCTGACAGAGTATCTGGTTTTCCCTTTTCGCCACATCTGAACTTAGTACCGTTTAGTCTTTTGGGCTGAGAACAAGTAAGCTGAAATTCCATTCTAATAAAAAAGTATACAATTGTATAGACTGTGTTTCGTGACCTGACTTCAACAAATTGCGCATGTTTTTTTTTTTTAGATCTATTCTTTTCCAGACCATTTTTTCTCAGTTTGTCTTAGAAAGAAAATACCGTCAAGTTTAAATAAATCAAGGAAGTAAATTTTAATTTATGTCATTCGTAGTTTAGAACTACCACTAGAAGTATCAAATATTGCCTCACAAAAGGATTTTATTTTAAACTTACAACTATAAAAATATTTTATATATTTAACTTTGTACTTCAACTATCCGAATACGTCTAAAAGCATTGTTTGAGAAAGGCAGCATCCATCTAGTCAATCATATTGATTTACTTATCTTCATCTCGCTCTAGGGTTTGAAATCGAACTCACACCTATTAGAAAAACTGGTAGCGCAAGAAAGACTGAACACATTAATTCTAAACCTATATCCTGGGAACAAGGGTTACTCGTTATCATTTCCCACCGCCCCGAACAGCGATCTGTGCACGGACGACACTGCCGACATGATTGAAACAAAACAGTGGCCTTACGAGGAGGAGAAGCTGCTCAGGTACATCGACAACGAAGAATTACCTGCCTTCTTCGTGGACGTGCTCGAACCGCAATACAACTTCCTCTTCTATAGTGGATGCATAGTCGCTGAGGTGCGCGACTATCGGCAAGCATATCCACACTTCAAATGTGATATCCACCATGTTTTACTTAAACCTACGCTGCAGGTAAGAAGTTACGACGAAATCGTCGTCTTTATTAAGACTAATCGTTTTCGCGATCGTTATTCGATGAAAAACGAGCTTCGAGATTGTATTAACCATGCTCTTTTTTGAATGTTTGCAACTCCGAATTAATTGAACGTGCGGCTCATTTAACTATACAAGGGGTTATTCTTCCCGTAAAGAAGAACTGCCAAGTTTTACGAGTTTTCCAATCTATACCTATACCTATACCGATATACATATCCTATACCGATCGGTACGGTTTCCGTTGAGACGCCCTGTAATCGTAATCACTCCGATTACATATTTTAAATAAATCCTATATAATTACACGTTTCTTCTTTCTCCAAGTTTTATAATATCTGTGAATATTTTTCCTTTTTTCCTCAGAGTATTTTAGCCGATATAAATATAATGATGGACGAGAAAGTAGACTGGGGTAGCGAAGAGAAACAACAGCTCGAAAGTCTGATTATACTCGCCAACAATCCTAAACTCTACCTAGAACCAAACAATGCGATCAGCGGCGAAGCGAGCCGCATCAATCACAACCGCCAATTGCTGAACACGCACCGGTTACGGCGGACAGCGCGGAAGTATTCGCAAGTTTCTGTGAATCGGAAGCGGAAATTGGATCAATTCACGCATCGCCCGGGGCTGGAACTCTACGATTACGTGACGAAACTGCGCAGCAGATCTAGGAGCGGCGCGAGCAGCATGTCGATGGGCTTGCTGGGAGCGAAGATCGCCAAGAAAACGTACGACGATATCAAACCGATCCCGGTGCCATCGCTCGAGTCCCCGCCTATCGCTCCGCCCACGCAAGGCGTCACTATCAACGAATTTAAAGCGTATCAACGTCCGAGAGAGACCAGCGATTGTCTCCCGCAATTGATCGAGGAGTACGTCTTAGAGACGGATATTATTCCTTCGAAGGAAAAAGGAAAGCCTAGAGTTTACCATATCAAATTGTCTATCCTTCAGAGACCATCCAATTCGGAGTATCTAGGAGAATTGTACTTGGATCGGGACCATAAAAAAAACGAAAGGAACGGAGTCGCTTGTAGATTTTCACTCGGGTCAAGGGCGCATGCTAATAGATATATCCAGCAGTTCACGGAGATCTTCACAGAGGGCGGTAGGAAATCAGTTAGGATAAATTACGGGGCTGGATTGAAGGATCGGGTTGCGCAAGTACATGCTGCGCAGGTATGGCTGACTTTACTGTTTGATATCGCCCAACCTCTATATTTATTGTATTTCTTATATTATATTTTCAGATGCAGTCGCAACACGCGGCGCAAGTGAATCTAGCTCATCAGCACCTAACGCAACTCAGTCAGAATCTTCAGAATCAATCGTGCGTCACGCCGTTAGTGAATGGAACGGTAGGTTCGAGCATAGCGCTTGTCCAACAAAATCAGACGTTGCAGAACTCATCTTTACCAATTCTGGTAACGTAGTTTTAACTTTCTTGCTCTATAAATTGGTTATTTCATGATGTGTTGCTGTATTTTTATAGCAGACGCAACTGCAGAGTAGCGGTTCGCATAAGACGGCCGCACAGACTAACCAAGAGCTAGAGATCAACGCGCTAGCCACCCGATTGATGAACTCGGCGCAACAGTTTCAAGCCGCAGGTAAGCGTATCCGCAAATCTGTACTAACCAAAAATAAATTTCAGTTCAATCGAAATTGAAAGGTATGGGTACACTGCTTATTTACAGGAACTTCGGCATTGTGATAGCAGTCTAAAAAGATTCAAGTCAAGAAATTGCGGTTATTTGCATAAATTTAATGATTTATTTAAAATGGAACAAAATAATCTACGATGATGCCGTGCGAGTTGAATTTAAGAAAAGGTTTGGAACTAAGAAGAAGAAAAATTAAAATAAAACGAATAATCATTTAAATACTGTTATTATACACACTGACTGCATTTTTAAGGTGTCGATAAATTCTCATTAGTTAATCACGAAAGGTGTTATATAAAGGAGATGCTACATAGATATAACGACTACAAGACAACACTATTTGACAAGTTCTTGTTTTTTAACAAACAGATGTATGAATTTTATACGTTACTTTTGAGTCACGGTGTATATCCTACTTTATTGCTATTGTCTTTAATATCTTGTAGCAGTATATTGTAAATTAGAAGAAAAAGAGCTAATCTGTGAATTTTCATTAATAATATCTATACTTTCAGCCAACGCGAAGCAGCAACAACAAAAACTTTCGTCGTCCAGCAATAACGCCGCAATCATCAATCTATTGAATAGTTCGCCGGCGAGCAACATGAACAGCGATGCAAGCGCCGCTGTCGTAAACGCCATTAACAATACGACGCTCCTACCACAACAAGTCCAAACGATCAACCAGAAACTTCTCGGTCGGAAGATCACCTTATCCAACGTTCCTAATGCGCGCGTCCTCAACCATAGCAATCTGCTAGCGGTGAACAACAATCGGATAAACTTATCGGAGCTGACGCAATCGCAACAAGCGCAAACGATCACTCTCACCTCCGTGAACAGCGGCAACTTCATACACGGCAATTACGCGACGATCAAGCAGCCGGTGCTGAATCAGCGCGTATCAAGCGACAGCGGTAAATCTGCGCTGTCCGCTTTGCTAGTCGGTACGCCCGCGGCCGATCGACCGGACATCGTCGGCCCAAATACGAACTCTTTGCTTCTTGAGAAACTAGCGGGAGCGTCCGGTACAAGTCCGAATCCTGCGAGGAGTCCGACGCACTTCATACAGAGTCCGAAACAGACGCCCGCGCAATACGCAGTGCAATCGCCGAAGAACAATCAGGTGATGTCGCCACTGTCGAGTCCTCCTTCGCAGAATAGCGGTAACACGATCAATGTGCAGAGTCTGAACTTTACGCCGTTGCAGAACCTTACCGGTTTGCAAAACGTGCAGGTGCAGCTGCCCGGTTTTTCGCAGCCGATATCGTTATCACTGAATGTGTCGTCGACCGGAACTATACAGGGACATCCGACCGGGTTGATTGTGTCGTTGCCTGTAACGTCGGCCACGGCAACTTGTACAACGGTAACACAACAACAATCTAGCGTTACAGCGGTGACGGCAGGGAATAATATCGGCGTCGGAACGCCTACGGTGGTATTGACGAATGCGGGGAATAGCAATTTAGGTAAGAGACCGATCAGATACCCTTATTATACAGATCGCACTTAAATCTCGAACAAGATTTGTAATTTTTAAATAATTTGTGTATTTGGAGATAATAAGAATTTTAAGGTCAAACTAGAGCTGCCAAAAACCGTTTCTTTCAGGAACCGGGTACTCGAGTATTCAAGATCGAATACTCGGGTACGGATTCATAAATTACATCACAAGAGGTCAAAATAATCTGTTGATATTTGTTTTTATGATACATTGGCATTTCTAAAATACCGGAAAATTAATAATCAATTGTTTTTTTCTTTGCATAGCTCATCTGGTGTCGTCCGGTGTGAAAAGTTTGAGTCAGCAAAACCTGCGCGCGACGACGCCCACAGGTGTGACGCTATCGCAAGGCGGCCAACCGTTCCAGCTCGTCACACAGCTGCAACGACCGCGCATCCAACAGCAGAGCAACGTGCAGCAGAACCTCACAACGCGTGGCATACAAAGAACACCTATAACAATTCAAATGACCGCTGCGACCAACTCAAGTCAGTTCACTGATCTGCAATTAAATTTTGATAGAAAATGATCGTTATAGTTGTTAAATTCGCAAAGTAATTATCTTCAATTATCTCTCTCATATACATAGTTCTTCCTGCCTAATTGTTTTTTTTTATTCGATTCATAACGAAAGAACAAACGAAAGTCATGCATGCTATTCGAGTGATTTTTTAAGATAATTTAAATTCAACTGTGATCTTTCTGTTTCTCATTAATTTATTTATTTTTTGTTTGTCTTCAAGTCTATCGTTAATTATTTTAAATATTATTGTCATCTCAGATGCTGGACAAGTGACAGTATCGGAAAGTAGCACTTCCATTAATCAGCTCTTACTGCAGAAGCAAGCTCACCATCAGCAAGTTCAGTATCAACAAGTATGCTTCAATAATCAGCAGGCGAAGAACGTTTCGCAAAATCTTCCCTCATCGAAGCCGAACAGAAGACGAACTAATCTCTCTGAGCAACAATAAAAATATATATATATTTTTTTATCTTTTAGTCCGCCCCCCGCTAAATTTGTAAACTTGTTCCTGTTTAATTCAATCTTCCCTCTTCGTATTAAATATTTTGTGTACATTATTTTTTTCTTCATATTTTGTTATCAGTACTAGTCTTATTCAACTAATTTTGTATTTTTGTTCAATGCAAAAGGACATATGCAGGTGTGGAAAATGACAGTTATAAACGTTTAATCGTTGAACACGTTGCTTTTTGTGAAAAATTAAACAATATTCGAGATTCTTAAATTAACGAAGCTAATTAATATAATTTACATAATTTAATTTGCCTTCACGAAACAAAATATTTTTGTTTTGACTGTCTGCAATATAAAATTAAATCCGTCCACGTTATAATCAATCGAAATTAGTTACCACGCAACTAAATAGCTGCTAAACAAAATGATTTGCTATAAAAACTGGATGATTTATTTCCAGTTACAATCACAATTTGCAAATATTCTATTTCGGGGCAATCACTTGTATATTGCATCTGAAATTTAATACAACTTTCTAGAATTCTTAAATTTAATATTTTCTGTTTTAAGAACAAATTAAAAAAAATCCTGGTATTTCATTAAATTCACAATTATACATATATTTAATGCTTTTCTTGAAAATTACCTGAATTGTCACCAGTTGTACGAATACAAGTTAAATTTTTATCTCGGATTAAGTCGAGATGCAGTGACACTTAATCGATCGCAATTATCACATCCCTGCAGCTTTATTTTTAATTCTAGATTAAATTTTAATTCGTGTCGATGCAATATTATCAAAAAAAGATGTTACCCTATATATTATTTTCATTTTATTTTTTTTCCATACCTGTATATGTCAGTATATGTAATAGAATAATAATAAGGAAGTGAAACAAACTGCCTCTGTAGATTAATGAGTTGTATAGTTGTTGAGTTACATTTAACGTGATGATTTCTGTATATTTTTACTTGGTATTTACCTAGAAAGGCAGCAGTGGTGTAGGATTCAAATTATTGTATTATTTCTTTTGTACAAATTGTACGAATTTCACTTATTATTTATCTATTGCTTTTAAGCTTCAAATCGACGAACGAAATAATTTTCGTTATAGAAAATGTTTTATTCCAAAGATCCTAAATCAAGTTTCGCTATCTGCATCGTTCTCTTGATACCGTCGCTAAGATCTCTCGTAAATAGAATCCAGATCAAGAATATGATTCACAACGAAACTTGAAGATGTAACAAATTAAACAGAAAATAACAGGATATCTTCTACCATTGCTGCTTTTTTTTTGTTTTGGGATCTTGATCTCATCCTGCGAATTGTCATTACACATATATAGGATAATTATAAGCATAAATATCAATAATTAAAATTATGAGTACGGTTGTTAGGTTTACCTTTTGTTTCGTAGTAGGAATCTATTGATTTATAACGTCCATTTTGTTTGTCAACTAAACGAGCAAGGCCTACAAGTATCTTCGTCTTTCTCAATTTTTGCTGTATCGTTTTACAATTTTTTTTTTTTCAACGTAAAATGATTGTTTTTTTTATATAGTAATAATTGTAACTATTATAAATATATTGAACAGAGTACAAAGTTCTCAGACTAACTATTACCTATTACTACTACATACTACTATATTATTATACTATTATTATTATTATTATTAATATTATTATCATCATCAATAAGATAGAAACAAATCAAGCAATTTTCAGTAACAAAAAACAAAACAAGCAAACGCGGAACGGAAAATATGAAAAATGTGTAAAGTGACAATTGAAGCAGTATATAAATTAGCACTTATTGCTTTTATTTCAAAAAACCGCGGTTAATACATATATTTTATGTAATATATAGAAGATATAGTGATAATTTATTTATTAAGAATTTTTTTTAATTGTTTATAAATTTCACGTGAGAAAAGAACGAAATGCACCTCCATCGGAAGTGCAAAATTTACCGCACATAAAAAAAAAACATTTTAAAAGGAATAACACAAGAATGATTTGTTAGAGGAATAATGTAACTTCAAAATCCGTTTCTGCAACGCGAAACAAGACCCTAATTAACAAACACTACATACATATAAGGATCTAACCGGCTTACCTATATGTTTAATTGTAAATAAATCTTTCTTTAACCGCGAAATGGATTTTGTAGTAACTGGAAACAAAACGAAAAACTATTAATAGAAAAATAAATTAAATAAGGTATTTGTACATATTATATATTTTAATATAGTTTATTTATAATAGTTTTTAAGCGAACTTATTATATTTTTATAAAAGAAAATCAC
The DNA here is from genome assembly GCA_020654165.1 of Oryctes rhinoceros. NCBI lineage: Eukaryota > Metazoa > Arthropoda > Insecta > Coleoptera > Scarabaeidae > Oryctes > Oryctes rhinoceros. Next base: position 945,258 of record JAIOKQ010000231.1, read on the forward strand.
GTTGGTAATAATATTTAGTTTTTTTTTTGGTTATTTAATTAAGAAAAAAAAAAAGAAAGAAAAGTACCTTATTACTTTGTTGGCTTTTATATTTCTTATTTTATGAGACAATTTATTCGCCCATTATATGGATGAAAATAATACTTGCACACGTTTCTTTCTAAAATGTTTATTACGAAACTTTATTGTTTTCTGACCTGTAAATGCAAATTGCAGACAAGCAAAAACTCTTCCGATTTTCCCACGTTCTACATAGAAAATATCCCCAATATTCTTTTTATACTTACATTTCTTACCGTCGTCGTAGGTGAATTTTAAAATTGAAAGATCTAATCAGAAACTAAAGCGGAATGTGTACAGTATTTAAACGATTTCCCCTTTTTTTCTTTTATAAATACCTGCTCCGGCGCTGTTTTCTTATTATCATTGTTTAGTTGATTTCCTCCAAGATTTGAGATGTTCTATCGTAATTTTCTAAAGAGAATGAAAGTGCGAAGGAAACTATTTGTAAATTATTATACATACCTATATAAATAAAAAATATATAAATACTAAGAGATGGAAAAAAATCTGTACCATATGTGTAAAAAAAAATGTTAGTGTTCTACCATAGTATTTTAAATTTTGTATAATACAAAAGTGGTGCATTGTAGTATTTTGTAATATTATTACAAAAAAAATTAATATGTTCGAGCATTTAAATGTACATAGATATATATTTCATTCTGTTTGGCAATACTACTCATGTATACTCGTTAATAAAAAAAGTGATATGGCCATCAGTTTTTGTGTTCCCTTTTAATAGTTGCCTTTATGCTACGATAGATGACGCTAACATAGAAAAAAAATTGTACAAGACGTTCATTATTGTAATATAAATCGGTTCGACTGATTGAAGGGGATGTGTTAACGAAAAATGAACATATCAATAGTACTTAAGTCAGGACCATTCCAAATTATAATATATATAGAACAACATATTCAGCGCCTAAAAAACGAACAAACTACGAGGACAATTACCAGGAAATTTAAAATAACAATCGTATAATATATGTTTACAAACAAAAAGTTCTTGTTCTTCTGGTGTAAGTTTGTTGTAAAATTATCTAATTACCAGTTATAACAAATTCATTTCTTCCATAGTTTTTTTTTCCTAACTTAAAACCAACTTGCGCCAGCTATGCAGAATAAGTGGAATTTCTCGGTACTGCATGTTCCGGCGAAAAGATCTCTACCTGTTAAATATACAAATGCCTAATATTTACCTTATTCTTTTAAATTATCTGCATAGTCTATGCCAGTACTTAAAAATGAGATTATTGGGACAATTTACCAGTAAAACTTAAAAAAAACGTAACGCGTAAGCGTATGTTGATATTTCTCTCAACTCCATAATTTAAATTTCGGGAATGTAGTGCGCCATCTATGCTTAGAGATTGTAATCTTTGGATAACGTGTATTACAAGAGAAGTTTAACTCTTAACTATCAAACGGAATTTTGTGTAGAAAACAATCACAGTTATCTCAAATTACAAATACAATTTTGCAAGTTAACACTTCAATTATTACTGTGCGTTATCAAAGAAAATAAGCTCCTTAAATATTTGAAGAGAAAGGCGAAGCAAATGGTTAAATTTGAAAGATGTTTCTGGCCATATAGACTTAGCGAATTATATCGTGGATGTCTTTTTTTTATCTTAACATTTTTATATTACTCTTCTACTTTCAAAACATGACATTCTTGAAAAGCAGACTCCTCCTCATCCTCATCCTCAAATGTTATTTTAAAGTTTTCTCAAACCAATACAATGCTTTCAATTCAAGAAATTGAAATCCATTAATCCTTAAAAAAATATTCAGATAAATAATTATGCCTTAAAAACATTTTTTTTTCTCTTAAATAACTTAATATTTAACACAACATAAAAAAAAATCAATTTTATTTTACGAAACCCAAAAAAAATAAAGTCTTAATCTTCATCGTTAGATTCCTGCACAGCATTGTTTACTAGTTTTGTCACTAAACTTCCTCTTTCGATACCCCTAGCGATACACAGTAACATATCTTCTTCACTAACTGTTGCTCCACCTGGTTTTAATACTGAACAAATCTCTTCGTCTTTAACAACAACTGTTATAATACCAGAAGATAAATTCTCTTCTTCGAAAGTGGGATCAGTTAAAATTTCGATACTACAATATGATTAATATAAGAAAGAAATGTCATTAGTGATAAAAATAGAAATATACTCATCAAAAATTGCAAATGTCGTTGAAACTGGAACATTATACACTTTCAATGGTTTCATCTCCTGCATATTCACAAATTGGTTATCGATTGCGGGATCATATTGTACACTTGGTAATTTAACTGTATGCATCGCTGTCATTAGTGCAACTAAGCATGTGTCTATCACCGAACCGTCATAATCTATACATACCATATCCATATACAAACACCATGCTAATTTATCTTTTGCTATGCAGAGATCCTTTAAATCAATACAACCTGAGTTATCGATAATATCCGCTATGATTTTAGTGGTAACTTGGGCTTGATCGCTTGGGGGACCTGGCTTAAATTGTTGCGAGCATAACGGCGGTAGTTCAACATTGGGGATCACAAATCCTCTATCGGGTGTTTCTGCTTTGGGTCGGGCAAGTTCCTGTAACGCAAAATTTATTCAATTTAGGATCTTCAAATTGACAATTATACAAATACGCACGGCTTTAATACCACAAACCACAGTCGTTTTACCTATTTTAGCTATCGCTGAACCATCAGATGTTGATATCGATCCGGCATTAACCACTATGGGGCGAAATTTTGAAAGTTCTCTACCGTCGGGGCGTATACCGTGGGCTAAATAATCTCGATAAAATTTTAACGGATGCAGAGATCTAAAACGAGAAAAACGGGTTTCGTTGGAATCACAAACGTACATAAGTTTTCGTGGATTTTACTTGTATTGCTTTTCCATCTTTTTTTACTTGAATTTTGTACATAATTCTGACATAACCAAAAAAACACGCGTGTTTTCTGTTTGATATTTCGCTAGTTTGAATAAACGTTCAGCTGAATTAGTGCGCTTATAAGGTTTAATTAAAATTACGCGTGAATAATTGAGGAGGTACGTAGGTAAGTGGTCAATTTTCTATTTATGTATGTATGAATATTTTAACTTCTTTAAATTACGTAGAAAGAGGAATTGTAAAAATTTCGCTAACGGTCGTTCATTTAAGCTTTTATTCTTTTTCTTATATGTGAGTATTATGTTTCTTATAACTATAAACGATATCCTGTTATATATAATTTTGATTTCTAACTGTTAATAAACAGGAATGTATTAATATATCATCTCAAATATATATAGAAAATAGCCAGTTTGAATATTTGCTAACTTGGCTGAATTGCGGGAAATATCGGTCACGTGATATCAATGCGCAAATTGGGTTGGCCGAATTTGTGTTAGTTGTTATTTATATGCTACTCTGCCAACGGTTTCTCAGCTGTTCATTTTGGACGGATGAGAATAAACCGTTGCAGCTAGTTTGCATCAGGTTTCGTTTCTATGTAAATCGAAAAGTTGATTAACTTCTATACGAAACCTCAAATTTTCTAGCTAACATCATTCCGTTTTGAAAGGCCAGTGTTTTAAAAAGCTTCGAACTATCGGAAAATATGGCTTCGTTTGATATGCACGAACAAGAGAATATAGCTCCAGCGATCCGCCAAAAACAGCTTCATGCTTTACCTCATGGCCAGAAGAAAAGATCGGTACTTGGCGCTATTGATAACCAGCCCGAGCGTATATTGAAAGGAAAAGCGGTACAACATCGCCATTTTATCTATACTTTTAGCATTATTTTCAATGTATCTTTGCAGCCATTAGCTACAGCAAATGCTGAGAACCGTGACGAAAATGTTTTCGCCGCGAAGAAGCCAAGCGGTAAACCCACTCCGGTGGTTCCTGTTGCTCAATTTGAAGCTTTCAAGGTCTACGAAGACAATGCTGATGATAGAATTGACCAAAAACTGCGTGAAATGCAACGTAGGCGGAAAGACAAGGATCCATTTGCTAACATTTACAAAGGAACAGCTGAGGATCGTCTAATTACCAAGAAGGAAGCGAAGGAAATCTTGGCGAATCAAGCCCGACAAACAGGCGTAGTGACTGTTGCTTCTAGTGCTCCAGATATCGAAGCTATGTTTGGGTCTCCGATGAGTATTGAAAGGACCAATGATGAAAATGATGCAAGGAATGCTATTGTAAAGTCGAAATGTTATAAAGATCTGTTCTTTGAGCTTGCGGATTATCGAGATGATATACTGCTATATTTACGGCAACATGAGGTGAGTCATCTTTGAAATTCCATTTTAGCTTCTTACTTTTATGAAATTTAGAAACAAAATCGTCCTAAATCTGGTTACATGAAGAAACAACCGGATATTACACATAGCATGCGTTCTATTCTTGTCGATTGGCTAGTCGAAGTCGCCGAGGAGTATAAACTACACACAGAAACTTTATACTTGTCAGTGAATTACATTGATCGTTTTCTCAGTTATATGTCAGTTGTTCGAGGCAAACTGCAGTTAGTTGGAACAGCAGCTATGTTCATTGCTGCGTAAGTGCTCCATTTCTCACTTAACTTTACAATATTAATTTCTTTTTATATAGAAAATACGAAGAAATTCACCCTCCAGGTGTCTGCGAATTTGTTTACATCACCGATGATACTTACAACAAACAACAAGTAACGAGGATGGAGATTTTAATTTTAAGGATATTGGATTTTGATTTATCTGTTCCAACTCCCTACACATTCATAACGGCGATCTGCATTTGTAACAAATTATCGGAAAAAGTGATGTTTTTAGCAATGGTGAGTTTATACCTTGCCGCTTTTCGACTTTTCATTTCTATAAAACTCAAAATTATTGTATCTCCTGGTTTACGAAACACTTTAATTCAGAGTTTAGTTAATCTTTAATTCTGGATTAAATGTGATTAATGTGTGTGCTGTTTACATATTCATATTGAGCCAGTTTAATCCATAATTAACTAATTAGAATTAAAGTGGTAGTCATTAGATGGCATTCACGTTTATAAAAGAAAAAAAAATTTTCTTCCTTCAAGTTTTCTTTGTAGCGAACCTCTCCCAGTGAAAAGTATTTTTAAACTCTTTGTTGCTAGATGGAGTACGACCATTTGCATCCGTATTGGGTATAAAACAATGCGGCAAATTTGAATGTTAGTGCATACAGCGAACGTGTCCAAATTGTATGGATTAATGCTTGTTAGAAGTCGCCGAAAATTCACATTCTTGTACATATGAATTGTTGTGTGGGTTTTGTATCATATATAGACAGAAAGCAAGTTTCGCCTTTTACTTCAAGAATTCGGCCTCCTTAAATGTTTCCTAATGATGAAGAGGTTAAAGAACTAATACACAGTAATGTAAATCTCAGTGAAATGATTAAAAATTATACTTTTTCCAAATTGCGGGATAGGAGAAAGAAAGGTTCTAGAAGAGTGGCCACGATCCCTAGATTTTACATTGTATGATTTTTTTCTTGCAGAACCATTTAAAAAGCAATGCCTACTGCAACTGTTCCGAAAAAGTGATTAAAATGTTATTTTGGAGGAAATAGCTTCATCAAACAGTTAAAGGAAATTATACCAATCTATTTTTTTTTAATTAAGCCGTGATGTCATTCAACCAACCTAACAAACAAAATATATTTTCATGTAACGTGATTATTACATACAATTTGAACACGCTGTCTATCCATTTTTTTGGATAGATTGAATCGAGAATGTTATCGTCACGAACACTGTATGTATAACGCTGGAATTTATACAGAATGAGCGCCATCTATGTTAAATGGAGGACATGAAAAATGACATTATCTTAATTCATTGTTATCTAAATTCAAGTTTTTCCACAGTATGTTAGCGAACTATCGCTACTCCAAGCTGAACCAACTTTAGGTATCTTACCATCGGCAATAGCGTGCGCATCCCTGGCACTGGCCCGGCACAATCTTGACGAAGAACCTTGGAATGCTGAATTAGTCGAGAGTACCGGTTACACGCTTAAAGAACTCGAGAAGACCATCGAATACCTGAACGATCTCCTCAAGAAGGCGCCCGCCTTGCAACAACAGGCGATTCAGGAGAAGTACAAGTCGGAGAAATACCTACACGTAGCGACCTTGACGCCCAAAGTCGATGAGATCAAGTGCGAATGAGATGTCGGCGTCGAGGTGTTCTAGAAAGAAATATGCCATAGATCCTTAACCACATATCACTAAGATGTTTGTTATGATCTTTTTAGGAGGTGATGAAAACGCCATTTAAGTATAGGCCATTCATGTTTAATTAAAACATGCAAAATATGCAAAAAGGTGCCATTAACGTTGGCCATTTTATATTTTTAATGATATACATTTTTTATATATTATTCGTTTATTTGATAATATTCATGACATTTTACACGTAAAACAACCAGGACCCGATGTCCTTTAACCTTGAAAACAAACGCCTCACATCCGTTTGATAAAACACTACCCATCCTAAATTGTCGATAGTACAAAGTCAATATTAGCCTCATACAACACAATAAACACTAATGATAAGCAATTTTTAAGAAGTGTTCATATACATATTTTATTTTTTTTTTTTAAAGGAAGTTGTTTTAGTTTATAAAGTGAATGAAAGATGAAATATATCCCTATACATACTACGCGATATTTTCCAACAAACGTATTCTATTGCAACGTAATGTACAGTAATTTATTGTTAGACTAAAATTAGATTTAAGTATTTTTGTATTTTATATATATATTCGGAATAAAACGAGAACAAGTCTAAAAAGATTCTGTTCTACATTTTTTTAGCCAATGGCTCATTTACGTTGCCCGTGCTCGTCATTAATTTTTTTTGCAATTTACGGTTTTGACCCTCGTTTTTTTTTATAAACAAGCAAGTGTAGCCAATTTAGTTCAATTCGTATGCCATTTTTTTAGTAAGTATTTTCATTTTTAACTGTAATCCCTGTAAGTTACAATACGCAATAAACTACTATTTTCAATATATGGTATTTTATTTAATTAACCTCTTAAAATCTGACGTGGTAAGAACGTTCGGTGCCGTTTGCTAGCCAGTTTGAGTCGGCCAAGCGTCGATGGGATATATACAGTGGCGTAGATAAATTGGAAGTTATATTTTGTTAATTCAAGTATTTAGAATTAACTATGGTATACTTTTCTAAATTGTTCCTTGTAAATTGGTTTCTTTGATGAATTAAATCTATAGAAAGATCTTTCACGCGAAGTAACTGGTGCGAAATGGAAGTATGCAATTAAATCTTTGTATTTTAAACAAACTCATTCTGGTTGGTAAAACTTATTAACAGTTTTATAGTAACACACAGTGTATAATAATCATACATCTATATATTTTCATATTGATCTTATTACTATTCCAAATCGTGAAGTCACCGATTAACTGTAATATTATCCAGGTTGCAGCCGCTGCAATTCTAAGCAAAAAAGCTATTACATATTAGCGTAGTCCAATATTTTTCTTCTTTAAGGAGTTATAAGAGTCTACAGCTAAGATAAGCTTTAAGATAATCAATAATAAGAAGAAATAAATATAGAAAGCATACAAAAAAATCAAAAGTTACAAAATTGCAATCGATGTTCAATGTATCCAGCTTGTATCGAAGGTTCACAACGATGATATAAATTTTCCATCACTCGAGGTTCAGATGTATCGCTAATTGGATTTGCCACATCCCTAATTCTATTGACTAATTACGAGCCCGTGGTAATTCTAGCTTGTCAAATGATGATTCTTTGAACTTCACCTGTTGTAGGTTCTTTTTGTATGTTTGTCACTGTGGGCAAACTAATACTGAGAGCAGTTGCAGTACGCTACAGTAATACAATTTGTTACGTTAATATTTAAAATGATTAAATAATAAATACCTCAAATACAGCATTATTAGGTAGTGACCCTCTTTAAAATATTGAAGTACCGCTACAATTCGTAAGTTACGGTTGGTTATCGTCAAAATAATCAACATTAACAAGAAATGATTTAATTATATACATATCAGAAAGACGTAGCGTGAATTTGAAAGAGTTCGGAGAATGTTTTTTGTGTAAGTTAAAATTTATTTATTATATGGCATCGGTCCAGCTTGTTTTTCAGTAATCTCAAGAGTCACGCGTTCTTTATATGATTTTAGGCGAACACCTGTTGAAAAAATACAAATATTGATGGAGGCTCGCCAAGCGACGAGGCGCTATGGATAGTACGCATAAGGCTCTCTTTTGTATGTATCGTCAAAGATTTTATATCATGCAAAATTTGTTAACAATCTTGAGCCCGAACAAGCAACTAACGCCCTTCGCAGATAAGGCGGTATTAGTTTGTAGAAAAATGCGAGTGGACCCAACGGTAATCATAGGGACGAATATCGCGTACGGGGTTCCCTAGCTTTATTTCAATTGTCTTTTGATGAGAAATTTTGTATAACTGTAATGAGGTAATTGTTAAGCTGAGATATTTAAAAGGTACAGTCGTACTGCCTCATTTCTCGATGAACCCTATCTAGGAGAAATTTTTTGTTAAATTAGTACTTTCCATGTCTTTTAATTATTTTGATACGTATCAGGAAATTGGTAGTAAACATATGAGGCACCTTGGAAGGTTGCTAAATTGACCGATATATTGGCGTGTATAAAACCGCTCTAAATATTCTGTTGAACAAATTACAATATAATAATCATCTAATGAATTTCTGCGCTGAATAATAAACGTCCCTTGATTTTCAAACGTAGTAGCTTATTATTTACTCCTATTTCGAAAATCAATATCCACGAAGGTATTATTGATAGAAATAATAAAAAGATACCTAAAACACGGTTCATATCGTTACGAAACTCAAAAATTCTTTGAAACAAATTATTGGAAAAACAATGTGATTGAATGGATTTGATAATCGCGACCTATTTTGTAATAATTGTATCGAATTCCTCCGATACTCGGTACTCTTAAGAAATTCTCAAATTTCATAGACGTTGAAAAAAAAACTTTAAAAAACTCGCGTTGTAAACCGACTTTCTCTTTCGCAAAATTAAAGCGTTCAAGCTCAATAGAAAAGCTAATCGTATTTTTACTTTTCAATCGCAACTCTTATCGTTTACATTAATCAGTTGTACGGGTTTCGATGCGTAAAGAATTGCAAAGTTGAAGGTTTTCACGTTAAACATGTTCAAAGCGTAAAAAAAGTTGTTATCCTGCTGATATTTGTAAATAAACCGAGGAAACCGTATCATGTAACATTAAACAACTGCTGATGCAAGGTAAATTTTCCTATTTTGTATTTATCTTTACCGTGGAAAAGTATTTTGTATATCTTTCAAAAAAAAAAAATGATGAGTTACACGTATAATAATACAAGCGCAATGGAGAGGTTATGTGTTCGTTGTTATCAGTAAATTACAGAAGCTCGCACCTTCAACAAGGCACATTGCGAAAAATGAACGAGCCACGACGACATTGAAGGATGAAAAGGAATCTTAGAAGTTTACTAAAAACGCTCCTGTTGGCTTTCATAACTGTGATATGCACAGTTGTGCTGTTTAAATTATTTAGGGGCCCGAGACAGTTCGAATATGCCGAGAAGCACAACGGGCCGGTAGATATATTTTATCCGGTAAGTTTTAATAATGTACACATGACGCGTTATTCTAATATTAATTTTGATAAGGCTTCGAACGAGAAAATCGACTGGCATGACTATAAACAAATCGAAAAGGATCTTGAGAGAACCGGGATTGGGGAACAGGGCAAGCCGGCACATTTAACGGCCAGCGAATCTAATATGTACGATGATTTATTCAAAACCAATGGTTTTAACGCTGCATTAAGTGATAAGATAGCTTTAGATAGAGCTTTACCTGATATTAGACATAAAGGGTACATATTTCTATTCTTGAATGAAATCTTTTGTAATCGCAATAATTTTTTTAGATGTAAGACTAAGAAGTACTTAAAAAATCTGCCGACTGTGAGCGTTATAGTCCCATTTCATAACGAACATTGGACCACGTTACTAAGGACTGTTTACAGTGTATTGGATAGATCACCAGTGCATTTATTAAAAGAAGTGATACTTGTCGATGATTGTAGTACAAAAGGTAGGAATTGTTTTTGACACTGTCATTTTTCAAAGTATTATTCGTATTTTATTTCTCAATAGCTAGTTATGACATTTTTTCTAGACTTTAGTAGGAAACCATTAGACAATTATCTAGCTGCTAATCTTACAAAAGTGAGGACCATACATTTATCGGAAAGAAGCGGACTGATCAGAGCTCGCTTGGCTGGTGCCCGAGAAGCTAAGGGTGAAGTACTGTTATTTTTAGATTCCCACACCGAAGCAAACGTCAATTGGCTGCCACCTCTTTTAGGTAATTATAAATGACGTCAGTTTACGTTTAATTTGATGCTATTTCAGTATTTTAAGTTTTCCGCAGTTTGTATTAATAGTTTCACATGATAAGCAGTGAAACAAATACCTTTTTACGTTTGAGTATTTTGCATTTGTAGAATTATTTAAATTGCCGTAGTTGCGGAATAATTTAGTTCTCTTATCAGTTTACATTACATTCTTTCTACGATGTTTACAATTTCCCATTGTGGTACTGTTTCTATTACATCCTCTTACAAACATCTTTGTTGAGTTGTCTTTATTTCTCCTGTGCTTTTTAAATTGTTTTTAAATATTTGATTATTGAATATATATTTTTAACTATTAAACAAAAACGAATCGTATAACCAAACTAAAAAGTCCAATATTTTTGGTTTATTTAACAAGATACATCGTGAGATAATGCGAACTCTTCAAGATTATCTGTTTTGTCACTCTAATTTATCGATAGATCGTAACAAATCTTAAATGGAACTTGTACAGATAACAGTATGTACTCAGGAACCGATTCTCATTCTTTTCGTAATAAGGACAGCTTTCAATGTATCCGCGCGATATTTATTTTCGCTGGTTTTCAAGTAAAAGTGAAAGTCAAATTTAAAAAATTGCGTGTAACATACATGCAATTTTCCAATAAAGCTTTTTTGCCAATTCACGAACGAGAATAGACAAAAAAAATTTGATTGGAATGTAATGTAGTTCGATGTTTTTGTAATCGTTGTTATTAGAACATTGATACATTGACCGATTATTATTATGAAAGTATGTACACTAACGTCAATAGAAATTTGAACACGTTCACAACACACACTTCAACGAGCCTTCTTTTTAAGTAAACCCTATTTTTTAGGATTTATTTTTTTAATTGGAGCACAGAACAGTGAAGTTGACTTCCGTGCTTTCGATTTTTTATTTGATGCTCGGTTCCTCCAGGTATTCGAGAAACAAGATATACACGAACGACGGCTGTACAGATAGATGTCCATTTGCACCGAAAAAAAAAAAACGTTTTGTGTTCGCTTCATCTCGGAGAACTGAGGAATGAATATTGATTCAGCCTGTACACTTTGAAAATCTTTTTCTTTTTGTTTTATTGGGAAATGTTCGTAAAAAAATTGTGTTGTGTAGAACTTATATCTGATTACAGAGTACAATTCAATTTAAATTTTTCATCGAAGAAATTGTGTAATTTTGTGACCTCTTTAGACAATCAATTATCTTCTTCATCAGCGTAAGGTCTTAATTGCGCTATTGTTTGTTATAATAATGAAACCGATTTACATAAGCCTGGAAGTATTTTCTCTTTTACATAGCGCAAATACCGTGATATACGTTCCAGCGTCATCAACGACGGCATGACTAATGACGTAATGACTAATTGCTTTCAACATTTCAGAACCGATTGCTCAAAACTACAAGACTTGCGTCTGCCCGTTCATCGATGTGATACAGTATGAAACGTTCGAATATCGCGCTCAAGACGAGGGCGCCAGAGGCGCCTTTGACTGGGAGCTATTCTACAAAAGATTGCCTCTGTTGCCCGAAGACTTGGAACATCCCACTGAACCTTTTAAGTGAGTATTTTTTTTCTATATGTATAAATTTTTTAATTCAAAATAAAGTTCTGCTTTAAACTTGTCCGTAAGGACTCTTTAGGTTAAATATAAGCTTTCGTCAAGTCCCCGCTGATCTGTTTGGTCCATATTAATTGATTTACTTAGGAGTTATTATATATATTTTTTGTCATTTCAGGAGTCCCGTTATGGCTGGCGGCCTTTTCGCTATTAGTCAGAAATTCTTTTGGGAACTGGGGGGGTATGACGAAGGTTTGGATATTTGGGGTGGGGAACAATACGAGTTGAGCTTTAAGATTTGGATGTGCGGTGGGCAAATGTACGACGCGCCGTGTTCGAGGGTGGGACACATTTATCGAAAGTTTGCACCATTTCCGAATCCAGGAAAAGGAGATTTTGTAGGAAGAGTAAGTTAAATAATTGTTTTTAAAATTTAAAGCGTGTTCCGTTTAACTTCACGATTCTTTCGCCTAGTAAAGCGTTCCGTGATCAAATTTAAAAACATTTTACTTCCACAGAATTATAAACGAGTCGCGGAAGTTTGGATGGATGAATACGCGGAGTATATTTATAAGAGAAGACCTCAATACCGCGATCTAGATCCAGGAGATTTATCTGTCGGAAGGGAGATTCGCGAACGACTCAAATGCAAGAACTTCAAGTGGTTCATCGAGACCATAGCGTTTGATTTGCCTTTAAAATATCCTCCGATAGAGCCGGATGATTTCGCTTATGGAGAGGTACTTTATCCAAAGTAAAAAACGATCGATTTAAATTTTGCATCTTATAATTTTTAATAGGTGAGAAATTTGGCAGCACCAGAACTGTGCGTGGACAGCGAATTCAAGCAAAAGGACCAAATTATCGGCTTGCAAGAGTGTATTAAGGATAGTAAGAAGAATGGCGAGCAGAATTTCACCTTAACCTGGCATAAGGATATGAGACCCAAGGGACGGACTATGTGTTGGGATGTTTCGGATTATAGCGATCGTGCGAAGGTGGCGCTGTATCCGTGCCACGGCGCGAAAGGCAATCAATATTGGAGATATGATAGTGTAAGCGTTTAATTGATTGTACCGCATTAATTACTGCATTTCGTGATATTTATACTGTTAGTCATCCCGATAGGCCCTGGTATGTACCTGTTGACTAATATGCAGGCACATGGGCTATGATTCCGAGATGCCATAAAAAAGAATTCCAAAAGATAATATGATTCATGTTTTTCTTTTTAGCAAGCCTTATTTTTTTTTCTTATTTATTCACAAAGCGCTTTCTGTTCTTAATTTCAGGATAAACAATGGCTCGTCCACGGCGGCAATCCACGTTGTCTAGATTGCAATCCGGGCGAGAAAACGTTGTATGTAACGAAATGCGATCCGAATTCGAAAACGCAAAAATGGCGATTTGAGCACGTCGACCTCAAACTGCTCTCGAACTGGGAGAACATCGGACCGCCCTAAGACTGGTTACTAATGCCCACCCATTCCTTTCTACATGCCGCGTGTACTTACCTTTTATTTGTTAAGCGCATATCGTACTTGTCGCGTCGTGTACAATTTTATAAGATAATTTAGCATTATCGTTAGGTGGTAAGATAAAAAAAATCATTCCCTTTAAGAAATATATCGCTACTGTGATAACGAGATTTTTTAAATATGGAAATTATCGTTCGGGATAAGTATAAACAATATAAACAGAGACACAAGAAAAACACATTTGTTAGGTCGATGATACCTTTTACTATTGTAAAGTTTAGATTTAAGTAAATCAATCAATGGAAAAATAAAAAAATTCGTGTGTGATTAGGGTTTTATTTTATTAGATGTCGTTGGATTGCAAAAAGAATTTTAATGCAACACACTGCTATTTTTATGGGGTTTATTACTGTTTTAGGATATACGTGAATCCCCTAAGCAAGTAAATTTCAAATAGAAAATAGTATGGTACATAGTGTTTCCGATATTTTCCAGTTCTATACAACATACATGTTCCCGCCTCAGGTTTATTTTTGTATAAATTTAAAAGGAGTCATTAGCGCCATCTACTGGATAATAGGTGAAGTATGATTATTTATTACCGGGAACGGTTTACTAGATGGCGCGAAATTTCAAAATTGCAATTGTATTGATAATAAACGTAAATATGCTATTCTATTTGTTTCCTTGATGTATTTTCTTACTTTCTATTATGTTTCCGCTTTATTAAATGAGATCATTCCCACATCGTGGGGCCATCGACACAAATCTTTTAATTAAGTACGTAAGTTTATTTAAATACTTAAACTTACTAAACCAAGTAAAAAATCCGTAAAATACATTTGCACAACAAATTGCTTGATATAAGCTGTGAGATTTAGTATCAAATTATTATCTTCATAATTATCTTATTTTTGATTATGAACTTACATTGATTATATAATTCGTTCAAATTTGACATTAAAATTCGTTAGTCACCTATCTATCGGTAAGATTACATTGACCTTACATGATTGAAATTGGTTTACAAACGCATCGTATTTCATTATTAAATTTAATTAGAATGTTGAAACGTTCGCGGTCGATAATCGTCATGTTTTGCTAGGTGGCGCGTTAGTCGCAGCGTTGCTAAATGCATATAAAAACTGCATTATCTCGATGATATGCTATTTTACTTAAAATCGTCGCGAGTGCCGGTGTTCCTTCCCAAGCGGTGCTTCAATCTTTTACAAAAGACGATTAGCAATCATTTCAACGTTTCGGTGAGTTGTAATTTTACGAATTCGGCGACAGAAATGGACGAATTGAGTTTATCGTTAATGTCAAGACAGCTAGCGCCCCCTCTTAACACCGGACGTTATAAAGGGCAAGCCGGTAGGATAGGGATTTTCGGAGGTTCGCTGGAATACACCGGAGCGCCGTATTTTGCTGCGATAACCGCCTTGAAAGTTGGCGCCGATTTAGTTCATGTATTCTGCTGTAGAGATGCCGCTACCGTGATCAAATCTTATAGTCCCGAATTGATAGTTCACCCCTTGTTGGATGCGAAAGATGCCGTCGCTAAAATCGAACCGTGGCTGGATAGATTGCATTTGCTAATTATAGGACCGGGTCTGGGAAGGGAAGCGTCGACGTTTCAAGTCATCGAAGATATCTTGGATGTCGGAAAGAAGAAACAGAAACCTTTTGTGATAGACGCCGACGGATTGTTTCTGATATCCGAGAAACCGGAAATCTTAAATAATTTCCCCGCTCCTGGGGTGATAATCACCCCGAATGCGATGGAATTCAATCGAATATTTGGATTTGATACCAAAGCTAGTATCGACGATGCTAAAGTGAAGAGTAGGTTCGATAACTGGGGTAATTTCGTAACCGTTTTGCGGAAAGGCGGCGAAGATATAGTTATGGATTACGCTAAGCAGATTTCACTAGCTCTGGGTGGTTCTGGAAGGAGATGCGGCGGACAGGGTGATATACTTTCTGGTGCCTTAGGTATATTCTACGCGTGGGCTTTACTTCACAAATTAGACGTGTGTGTACCTCACGACGATCGCGCTATGATCGCTTGTTACGCGGCCTGTAAATTGACCAGAGAATGTAACACTAACGCGTTTAGGAGGCTAGGAAGGAGCATGACCGCATCGGATATGATTCCCGAGATTCACGGGGTGTTCGAGAAATATTTCGAGGTGAAATGACTGAGCCCTTTCACGTGAGACACTACAGAACAATAAGGAACAATCACTTTCTACTCTGGATCACCTTGAATACTCTATATTTTATACAAATGTTGCTATTTTTGTCCACAACAATCACGGTTATTTGAATTTTGTATTTGTTTTATGCCAATAAGCTTCGGATAGATATCTTTTGTATTTATATACTTGATGTAATGCGTTTTTTAAGGATTTATTTATATAAAAGAGGAAGGAAATGTATTGATTAAATAAATAATTTTACCAGATATGATAGATTTTGATTTAATTGCGATTTAGTTGCCTTAAAGCAGAATTTAACAGAGAAAAGAAAGCTTTATCAGAACGTCATTGTAAGCTTCTTTGTAATGATGCTATGAACCGAAATGAGCAAAACGAAGAATAGTTAATATTTGAGCTATCTCACAATTGTGTTAGCTTAAATTTTGGAGAAATTGGGAATTTAAAGTAAACTGTGGTAAGCTCTGATATTAATTATTTTGTGTTTTGAAAAAACTCTGATATTAATTATTTTGTGTTTCGCTGGTAGCGAAATCTGGCAAATATGACAAAAAGGCTCGGCGAAGATAGTTTTTTTTAGGTAGGATACGAAACATAGGAAAACATTGGACTAAGCGTAACGAGCTTAAAGGAGACTATCTTGAAAAATATAATGAATTTTTCACATAAAAATATTTCTTACCAGAGTCGTGTATTTATACCTATTGTGTTAATTTCAAATGCGCTGGCGATTTTTTAAATTCCGAACTCGGTGTAATTGTGAATTTAGCGACGTACAAACATAACAAAACTGGACAACAATATTTTTCGCTTCTATTTTTCATGTAGTCGTAAATAACAGATAAGCCCGTAAACTGAAAACAGCGAACTCTAAACTAGAAACGGATGTTTACTACTGCGTACATAGATCGAAACCATTCGGTAAATAAGTAATGCCGCAACAGTGATATAGCATGTCTGAATATAATGATATCGCGTCAACCAAAACAGTTATACAGGCGATGTAAAAATAAATATGTGAAATCAGAAAAAAATAACATCATATCATACGTATTGCTTCTAACGGAATTAATTCTATTAATGTTACTAATTTACCGTTAATCAACCCTTTTGGCTTGAAGGTTTGTTCATATCTACAAGGTGGCGAGAAAGTAGTGTCATAATTTGAATTGGCTGCCATTTTGTTATAAATGAAAAAAAAGAGCTCTGTTTTCATAAAAAGTTTATTTGAAAGTGTAAAATTGCTGACAGTAATTGGAAAAAAATTATATCGCTCAAACGGCCGCCTCCCGAGTTGATACATACTTGATGAATCGCATGAATCGCAAAACATCTGGCTCCAGATTAGCGATTTCTGCTTCAACGTTAGCTTTCAAGGCTTGCAAGGTTCGTGGTTTGTTGTAAACGAGAGATTTTAATAAACCCCAAAGGAAAAAGTTTGGTGCTGTTACATCTGGCGATCTGGACGGTCAGTTCAAATCTCTGGAATTTGGTGTCTCCAAATCTCCATAATTGCCCGAGCTGTGTGAGCGGTTGCTTCTTCCTGTTGAAACCAACAATGGTCGAGACGAAATGCAGCAATTTGCGGCAAAAAAATATTTGTTTAGCATCTGTCCGTAACGCTGACCATTTACGGTTACGATAGTGCCATCGAACTTCCTTCACTTCTTGCGACATCTTTAGTGGATTCGGCTTGCACGAGACGAACGGACAAACGTTTAATTGTTCGAGCACATGGAACACGACGACCAGAAAAACGACAGCGAAATTCACGTTGCGTTAAAACAACTTAACATTTGTCAAATAAGAAGTAACAATAATTCCATCTTCTTCAGGTGTGCATCGCCGCACGGCTTGTTGACAATTAATTCTTTACATATCTATATCATAAATGTCAAAGCACAGTAACGTTTGGCGCCAACTGGAAAAATGGTGGCCAATTGAAGTTGTGACATTACTTTTGCGCCACCTGGTACATCCCATATTTTTCTTCTTCAAAGCTGTAGCGGCCGATACTGATATCGCAATACCCAATCACTCTTACTATAACCACGATGGTTATATCAGGCATAACGATTAATACAATATTAAGTATTATATTCCCTCAGTATTATTGGTTCTTTTTTATTAGAATTTTACACCGGGCTTGTTTCACACACAAACGCAATTTGTAATGTTTTTTGTAGATATTTATGTATATGTACGTAAAGTGGACTAACAAATCTATGCCGATTTGCAAATTTCATTCAATGAGAGGTTTTAGCCGTGGAATTACTAAAATTGACAATTTTAGCGAAAAATTAATCAAATTAAACCGGATGGACGGTCCATGTTGCAGTGCATTACCAGCATTAACACTCTAGTTTGCCTCTAAAATTTGTCTACCTTGTGTTAAATTTATCTCGTTAAATTTATCTCTCAGCAACTTATTTTAGCGTTAATATTAACATTTTCACATGTAAAATAAATAGAAGAATAAATTGAACAGTTATAATGGCGAAATTATTTATTTATTGTTCTTTTAAATTTTCCATCACAATAAAATCTAAATGAAATAATTAAAAAAAAATATTCCTAAAAACTAAAATCATGACCAATGTTCCCCAACAGAAATTTTTGAATTACGTGGATAATTTAGGTTGGTAGTTCTAGCATAAAGTATAGCATAATCCCCATTTTTTTTTACCGTACAGCATTACCGGGACCGCCGACCCAAATTGCCAGTGAATTTTAAAAGTTTCTGCTTTGGCTGCTACCGTTTCATGGCGGACTGTAACTAGCATGTTGTACGTGATTAAAATTAACAAATAAATTAATAAAACGAAACAAATCGAATTTTATTCGCTTCCTAACGCGACCCTGTTTGTGGCGTCCTTCATTTAATCGTCGCACCGAGCGTAGCGAACTGGCCGCTAAGTACCTTTCAACCAACGGAAAAGTTTTCACGATTGGGAGAATTTACCAGGCGAAAGGTTAATTATGTTTTTATTGTGAATGTTACGGTCTAAAGCGCGTCCGTTTAAATACCTCGAAACGACGCTTTAGGTGCGGAAAAACGTCACAATTGAAAAGTTCTCCAGCTCATTTAGAAGTAGTAATACCTATAAGTTCTATAACCTTTTTTTTTCTAATTAGAAGGAACGTTTTAAAGATTGAGAGCTAAAAAGTTGGCGCGTGATTGGCTGTTTCGCGCGATTAATTAATTCGTTAACATTCGGAAATTTAAATAAATTTCAACACAACGTTAGATATGTTATAAATCACAAAGAAAGAAGAGCATCTTTTACCACAAAATAAATATACAAGCAAAAAAATGCTATAAAATATTAGTTCCATGTTACGTTGAAGGTATCCGCTACGATGTAATTATGTGAAACAACCGGCTTTTCTGCTCCTTTTCTAGAACCCAATGGCAAGTAAACTTCCTTCCATGCATTATTCATTATGAAATATGGCCAAGAAACTATGTAGTTCCAAGTTTCCCGATCCTTTCTTTTAATTTTCTTTCGATACGCTCAAGTTTTATTAAACAAGTGGACGTAGTACTATGAAAATTGTTACCTTTTTCATTTTATTTTATAGCGGACTTGATTGTTAATAGGGAATAGTTAATTACGTCTTCCGGATCGCTTCTTTTCCTTCCGTTGGCAATTCTATACGGAACGCCCGAATTGCTGAAAGCTCAAAAGAGCACCGACGCCGCTTCATTTAGATGAAAGGCGTAGATATTACGGTGAAATCTGAACCTATTTCGGGATGCTCTCGCTCTTAGATGTCCAGGGTCGATAAACGAAAGGCCGAATAACCAAGCTGGTCTTTTGCCCGTCATATCGGTCATATGTTATCTTAGTTCATCCGTTAACCTATCGGATAACGGCGTACTAGCTGCTAGCATACATTTAAACCCTGTATAATATTTTAGGATCATCATTTACAATGTCTTTGATGAACGATCTCAATAGAAGACCCGCGCGAGGGAAGTTCGATAATTATCAGAGCTATGTGTATTTTTTATTTTTTTCTGTTTTATCCTTTGTTCAGTGCGCTCTATTGGATTATTATTAACCTAAAAACTTACGTTTAGACTAAAAGGTAATTCAACGTGTCAAAATGTTGGTTCCATACCTATATCTGATGCAATAGTATTAACACCAGCCGGTGTACAATGCAGTTGTGGTCATTTTATTTTAATAAGAACCAAGAAGATTTGTGTATATCGTCAATAATCTAAACTAAAAGTAACTAGATTTAAAACAATCTTTACTTTTAACGTATTTTGGCGTAAATTACAGTCGTGAATGAACACAATTCCAACCTGTTGAGTTACTTCGTTTATTATATTACGTTAGAAGACTAAGCCGGTTTAGTTTAAATTTATTTCGATGATGAGAGAACAAGAGAATCCCACGTCCGGAATTAACTTATGCAATTACCGATGGTTTATTTTAATTAAAAGTTGCCAGTTACATATAGTTGGGAAATGCCGGCGTACATTTTACGGTACAATCTCGGTTCGCATATTTTCGCATTTACCTCCCCCCCAAAAAACTTAAAATGGCGAAAATGGC
Organism: Oryctes rhinoceros; assembly: GCA_020654165.1. NCBI lineage: Eukaryota > Metazoa > Arthropoda > Insecta > Coleoptera > Scarabaeidae > Oryctes > Oryctes rhinoceros. Next base: position 965,609 of record JAIOKQ010000231.1, read on the forward strand.
CGGACCGCTAAGCGTTTGACTAATCGTAATTAAAACTTTTCGTCGGTATTCCGCGGTAAGAATTAATAAATAAGCCGAGACCTCATGTCGCGTACAACGTTAAACCCAATAAATTTGCCCCGTCTTATGTCGCTAGATAACGGGCCATGGTTGCGGGGCGGACCGCTATGGCCGTTTTTAAACTTTAAAATTAATCTTAGTACAGAAGCCCGGGACGAGCGAGCTATGACAACAAAAATCCCAGGTCGCGGAAAAGTATCCCGACGACGCAAACTCTTCTGTGCGGGAGAGTTATAAATATAAATTTCATAACCGGAACGTTAGAGGTGCTAGTAGCTGTACGTACTTCCCATTTTCGCGCTCTAACATTGTATTTAGCGGTAGTTTGTCGTGCTTATGTTAAAGTTACACTCTTAAGGCTTTTTATCCTTGTTTATTAATTAGTTTAGAAGCGCCTTCGCTTAAAATATGACGTCGAATTAGGGAACTATCGTTAAAAAGAAGACCAGGAGCTCTGGAAGATGAAAATATTTTTTTTAACATTTGTTTTTCAGCAACAATATAATTTTATAATGCGCGGAATATTATAAAAGCTTTTACAAAAACAATGAACGAAGGCTTTTGTTTTTATTTTGTTCTAAATAATTGCTATTAGAGAAGTCTTACAATCTTTTGCACGTGTTCGAATTAATTTTAAACATATTTTTTTTCCACTTTGAAGATGGTATCTCCAAAATATGGTATTTGAAAATTTGAATAACTTCTCGCAGTCTATGCATTATTTACGAATTAATAAATATGTACTAACCTCCGTTAGATCATTTATATCGTGTTTCTCCAATCCATCCGATGGAATGAGCAAATTTTCTACTCCAAGATTCTGTTTACGTTACTAATCAGCTGGTTAAGTTCCGTTTGCAAGAAAAAGAAAAAAAATGAAAATATTCGGAGTATTTGCTTTTGAAAAATATGGCGATGAGCTCCCATAATGTCGATTATTTGCAACATCTACAAAGAACTCTTTAAAACACGTATAAATGATCTGGTCTTTCTATTGTGACGGGAAATATTTCCAAGTCCGAAGAGATCTTAGACAGCATTTGACATTCTTTCAAGATCCTCTAAAACATAGATTACTTGATAAAGATTAACTTTGTGCAATACCATTTTGACTCTTCGAAAGTGGATGTTAAAAGCCATACCATTCAATAAACATTAATCGAATAATTGTTTTTTCTTTTTTTTTTTTTGCTTCAGGAGAATAATAATAATAATCCATACCTGCGCCGATAGAACTTAAGATATTTACACTCAGCATTCAGGAAATTTGCAGTAAGGAAAACTATGAAAAACCTTACATTGAAGTTTTCTTGAACCCTTTCTAAAAGTTCTTTGGCTCACCATACATAAATATTGTTCTTCAGAACACATTCATTAACATCAGTTAAAGTGAAAGTTGCACACAATTAACGACAGTAACGGCCTCGTCCCATAAAATTAAACAAACATAAACCAAGAAAACGATTACGAGACCGAATTAAGCGATAAAAATAAATATTATTGGGAAACGGCAGAATTGGCCGTCCGATTAAACCGTATTTTCCTGCCTTAGAATAAATACCTACCCTACGGGGATAAATTTTTATTGCGAGATAATCAGCGGCTTCGGAAAATCTTCTCTAACGACCCAATAATGGACAGAAGTTCCTATTTCGGCGAGCTTGAGCGAGGGTTAAGAAAAAGTTAAGTTGGCGTGTCAGCTTGACGTTAACGTTTAAAGATTGTATCGGGCCCTCTCTAGCGTTGAGATACCGAATTAAAGCATCTGGTTTTCTTCGGTAGTACCCGGTCGCGATAAATTAATTACCGGCTGAAAATTTGCTCGTATCACGTTAATGGAATACTCGATTTTAAGATTATGCTTTCGGATAGAGAAATTTCGGAGTAAGTGAAGCTCGTCTCCGATTTTTACGGGTTGCAACAAAAATTGTGAAGATATGTAAAGAAAGATTATAGATGAAGAGACTTTTATATTTATTGTCTTATTTGCTGCCGACGAACTAGACTTTTACTTATTTTGGCGTTGATAATTAGTAATAATGTTTCTTTTGCACTGAAAGGAATAAGCCAACGTTTATTTGCATATAGTAAAGTCTTGCGAGCGTAATTTTTTGCTTTTTCGGGAGATGTAGAAGTTACATCGTTGATTATCGATGCAGTAGTGCGTTTATCAGATTTGTTTTTTTTTGTTTCAACCAGCTTACTTCTTATGCTACATTGTTCAAACCCCCTTATTGATCGACCAGCAGTTGACGGACCCGTAATCATGGATGATTACTTGTCGTCACCAACGACATTCAGCAACTGAGCAATTGAGTAATTGAGCGTTCAACATGGCTGACAGTTTCTGGAGCTGATTTCTTGCACGTTCTGAGTGCCATCGAAGAAGTCAGCAATAGTTCACTATTAGAAATTTATATTTGACTAAACAACTAGAAAGCAAGAAAGGAAATACAAAGTGCAATAAGAAAGATGAATCTAATTTTAAACTGTCTCGACGTAAAAATCTGTTCGTTTCATCTTCCAACGTAAGATTTCCGTTCTTTTTTTCTCCATTGCCCATTTTTATACACCGCTCATAATTAACGTCCGATGGATTTCATGTTCAACATAAATCATAGAAAAGAACCAAGAAAAGCCACCGGGACCGAGCGGGAAAAACGACGAAAAGAATTGGAAAAATGTTTCAATTTCAAACGTTCCCACGTTGTCACCGCGAGCTAAAATTGGATGACGTACAGCTCGAGGCGAGTTCGGTGTTTTTAATTTGAGTTTCCCGGGCGGTTTCGCGATGGCCGTGCGTTAGTCACCCTGTCGTGTCGCCTTAATTTCTTTCGCTGTTATTTACAGAGCTAGGCGAAGTTGGAGGCGACTGTTATATTGTAGTGCCGACGGTAGTTGTTGTCATCGTGTTGTGAGCTTTGTCGTTCCTCGTGTTGCTAGCGTATTGTCTTACGTTAAAGTTAGCGACGGCGTTATTTAAGTTTATAGTTGAATTTTTCTATGAGTGTGTATACGTGTAAGTGTTTTAGTTAGAACGAATCACACCATAGTTGGGATGTATACTCTGAAGAAATACGTTTTTGCTGTATGTGTTGCGTTTCTACGTTAACACTTTTAAACCAATTAATTCTCAAATTCTTCTTATAGGTGCGTCATCGCCCCGATTGAGATGCTCTCGAGGAATGAGGTTCCAACACACGCAAATGTAAATGCTGAAGACCAGTTGAGAATACCGTTCTTATGAAGGATTCATATTTCTTTTCTCGAAAAATGTTAAAGACCAGCCTACCTAAAATGGGCATCCGTTACAGTCTCCAATTAGATAACCTTTGAATAAAATGTTCAAGGATATCTCTTGAATGAGTTGAGCGAGTTACAAAATTTACGTGATTGTCCTCTCGCCTCCATCGATTTTCTCAAGATTGCAGGTCTAACCTCGTCCTGATACGAGCAAACGTATTTCATTCGGGAAATTGCTCGAGTTTACGTTATTTCTCTTCTGCAATGTCGCGTGATTTATGTATATACACATATTTAGCCATGGAGAAATATTTACCCCTGTATAGTATAATATCAACGTATTGATTCCTGCTAAGTAAATATTATAACAACGAAGCAGGGAAAATTTACGCACGGACAAAGGCGTTCCAGACGACAAATACATGATCGGCGGAGAGCAAATACAATAACTCCTAAGTATTGGAAGCGTTTTCGCGAAAATTTCGAGTTTCCGTCGACGACTTGTTTGGATAACATCTTCAACCGCGTCGGGTATCTCGGAAAATGCAGATGAATTCGCCTAGAAAAATTGTATCTCGTGAAAATGGCGAAACGGGAAGAGACAAGGGGGAAAATCTATTTGTACCATTTGCATTATTAAACTTCGATTTATATGTTGACATTTTTGGTGGGTAGGCAGAAAGTTAATGAGAAACAACCTGAGTTGTATGTATGTATATGAGAGATAATGCTAGGCTAGGGTGGCACATTTTCAAATGGCTGAGCTTAACGATAGTAATTTGTGTGTCATCCTACTATACCACTAAATTAATATATAAGGGAGAGTATAGAAGAAAAACCTCTTTATTATTATTTATTCAATATCAATAATCTGCTGCTATTTCTGCCCGAAGAAGCCCCATATGATTGTGCGCGAAACGTCAACGAACACGTTTAATTTGAAATAACTTCGTCAAACCAAACAATCTTTTATATAAAACATTTTTTCACATAATGCAAAATCAATTTGAACACGCTGTATGTAAACCTGCCTCTAAAATAGAATGTCATAAGTTCCTTCAATACGCCATTCCTATACAACCCCTGAAAATCAAGTAAACAGTTCAATATCAGAAACACATCCATATCTATTTATACCTATATGCACACACACGTTTCGACAGCAGCCTTTCTCAAATCTCCGTAAGCCGCCAATAAAGAGGACATCGTTTCCACAAAAAAGAGAAAAAAGGTCCTCGTTCGAACCCCCTCTCTGCGCCGGCGGACGTATCGCTAAAAGCGTTCGCGTCCTCCGGAAGATAAACACACTTCGCGAAAGCGAAAATATGGATGAACAGGAAGATATTTTCGTCCTGACGGCCCTCTTTTCGTATAAAATAAAGCCGCTTATGGTGCTCAGATAGTGCGTGCCTACCGACGAAGTATCGGACGAGGTAGGCAGTACATATCTGCGAGGCGGGCATCGCGTAGACATCACGCTTTTCAAAAGGACCTAATCAGATCGTCTCTTCAACGGCTACTGTGTAGAAATGGAAGAGGAAAAAAGGGGATCTCCAGGAACTTCGCTTTTTTTGGACTCGCTTACCGATGTCAACTCGATATCACTCCTTGTACTTTTTGTTGTAATTTTCCTTTTACGTAAGCGTTTAGATTATGGATACAAGGACGACAATATTTTTAGAAACAATGAGATTATCGTTGTAAAGTGATTAAGGATTCTTGTTTTTATAATTGAGGTGTTAACAGGTATTATATAAAGTCGGTCCGTTATTACATAATAACGGAGAAACTACGAAAATTTAAAAAGAGGATGAAAATGAGAGAGAATGTGTTACATTGAAAGCTATGCAAAATATATAAATCCGTATTTCCAACGTTACAACCAAAAACAACAACGAAGTAAAGATGTAGGAATTGTCAAAACGATATTCAAACTTTCAACAGCTTCTAACGACAGACACACCTTATAAACAGCTTCATATCTAACCAACTTCAACTACCCGATTCGTAGAAATCGATGCCATTACCGTACCTGAGGCGCAACCGCTTCTTTGCTAATAATATCACTTTACCTCCGCCCAAAAAACGATGAGACGGCGAATACATACCGGGAACATCCCCGTAATATCGTCCGATAAACGCCCGTCATGTATAATCGCGCCTCTCGACGTTCAAACATCGAGGCTTTCGGCGCAAATAAAATAAAGTGGATGACGACTTTCGCGCCATTTAAATTGAAAGAACGTCGCCCGAAGAATGCAATTTACGGTTATCGAGGCCGCGAATCTCCAACCGTCCCGATAAGATCCGCCATTACCGTTCTAGAATAGGAATTAGGTACTAAAACCTGTTCGTCGCCCGCCACGTACATATCTACCTACACCCCTAGCCTTTATCCATTCCCACCCTTTACTTCCGATCCCGTTACTCTTTTTCAAGTTTTCCTTTAAGATTCAAGAATAATGATGAAGCCTCCCTCATACACCGTGATTACCGCTAGATTATTACGGAATTTTTCGCGAATCAACGAAAATTAATATTATTGTGCTTAGATGTCGATACCTGGACGCTGCCAGTCAAGTGTTTGATCAAAAAAATTACTTTAACAGTGGAGCATTTGATAGAGCACAATTGATCGAATGGAATAGTGTCTGGTATTAGTAAGATATAGTAAGAACAAAGGTGGTGGTGTACCGCAGGATTCTATTCCTGGTCTTATACTTTTCGTTATGTGTATGAACGATCTCCCATCAAACATAAAACAATGTAAGCGGTATCCGTAGTATTTCGGAGAAGGCAGCCACAGATGCAGTTACCGAAACGAACATTCCAATCTCGCTGCTGATGATGTTAACGTAGCTTGTTACATTCTACAAATTAATAACGAGAAAAGACAAAATCATTATATTCACCGGCGTTCGAATTGATGTAAATTTATAGATGGATTGATAGGAAACATAGCCTCCGCTCTCCTTGTTATTAATAGGCTAAAGCGTGTACATACCTACTTATGAAAAAGTAGAAGCTGCATTTTTTCCATTTTCCAAAATCCGCGGAAGGCCGCAAAATACAGGTTTTGTCTTGTTTATCGTTGCATTGAATGATGTAAACGTAAAAAATAGCTTTATATACCAGACGATACAACTTCGTTTAAATCAATATTTTTTCAAATGAAGGGATTGTTTATACAGACGCCCTTGTACATAAATGAAAAGTTCAAGAAGATATACACGTATCTACAAGCATGGAAGGCCTTGACCTTTCTCTCTAAGGCCCTCGATGTTGCTCCTGATATTTCCGTCCTTGCACAGAATTGTAGTAGTAAATTAACGTTATCTATGCATAATTCATCGTGTCTACGTGCATTTTTAAGAATTTCCTAGCTATACGTATGCTCGCAATAGTTTAATTTAGGTAGGTAAACTATAATTTACTAAATGATATGGGCGTGTCGCCTTTTCATTAACCGTAATTGAAGAGTTAATTTGTTTAATGGCGTTACGAAATTGTGTCAAATCATCAAATTAAAAACGAATATTAAGTTGTTACAACTGACAAGATGGACATACGAGGGGAGGTCGATAATTACCGACCTCTGCAAGAGATGGCGCTACTAGAATTGAAGTAGGTAAGCTCCTCCTGCAAAAGATCACTTAAAAGATTTTTCCTTCAGGACATGTTACTATATTCTCTTGTCGCAATATTTATGGATTCGATGATTTCCATAGATAGATTAGATAATCTTTTCCTTAATCGAAAGAATTGCCTTAACTTTCAACTGGAACGGATTTTTTCATTAGAGGCTTTTTATCACCACAAATGAACCTACTATCAGCATCGCGAATACGAACAAATACGCGTCATTGTTTGTACACGGCATCCATCAGGGAAGCGTTTTAAATAAACTTTCCTCACTACCGTGCCGCCCCGATGCTATATTCGGCACCCTTACCCATTATTCGGATTTTCTTTTAGCCCGTTATCAATATTAACTCCGGTCTCGCATGTATATCGCGGCGGATTGAAAAAATTAATGGAGCATAGATCGGCGGTGCAAATCGCGTAAAACAATCACGTTTCGAACCGTCCGAAGTAGGCAACTTCCCGTTTCTTTTCAATTAATCAATTTAGCCGAACGAGGAACGTTTCACCGATGCCTGTGATGTTCGCTGCGGCAATGAAGAGGAAGAGAACTAATTTTTTTCCGATTTCCTTTTATAATATTTTCGACGATCGGCCACGTAGCTGGGAAAAATGAAAGGAAAAAAAAAGGAAAGCGTTAAGCAGGCCAGAGCCTATCCGCTGAAACGATGTGATGAATAATGAACTTTTAATCAAGTGGCCGGAGACAGACGAAACAATAGGTGGACGCTAGGTAGATGTACGCGAAAAAAATTAGTACAAAGGTATAGGCGCCTATGAATTTTTTTACATGTACGAGCGGAATTGAGGTTGATGTATAGATGGATCGATGCGAGGTATTTTTCCTGTTAAAACATTACAATTACATGGATTGTAAATCATGTATTGTTTGTAATCAAACTGACAAAATGATATTTAAAGAAGATCGATACCTCTGAGCTTTATATTTACCGGATAACTAGTTGTTGCCAATAGATCCGAGCTGAACTGTACTTCTCTAAAGAATTGTTGTATTACTTGTTCCAAATTTTCGGATTAATTTTTTTTCATACATGACTATCGATAAGGTTAATTTCTTGTAAACATTCTTTATTAAATATTTTGCAGCATTCTACGGGGCCCCTTTCTGCTTTCTCGTGCGATTTCGCACCGCATCGGATGCTCCCTCTATCGTACGATCGGCGAACTACAACCCGGCATTCTGTTATTCGCTATCAACCGTTCGCATTTAGTCTACAAACGCGCGCGTTACAAAAGACTCTTTTGGTCGGCGCGCCCCCGAGAATTTCACCCATAAAAGCTTCGAAACGCACAGATTCCTCTACAGCTAAAAAAGGAAGAGGGGAACACGTAATTTTACCCATTTCTTGCTGTCGTTTTTCGACAGTTAAACACGCCGCGTTTATTTCGAGTTCCAAACACTTTGTTTGTTTGTTTACTTTATTTTTTTATTCGAGCGCAAACAAAATACAGCTTACGGACTCGAGGAGTAGTTTTTTTTGTTCTTATTTTTGTTTATTTCCTCCCTTATTTCTTTTGTAAATACACGTATACGTATACACATATATATAGATAGATAAATACATATATGATTTCATACAAAGAACAAACAAAATGAGGAGACCTTTTAAATAAAAATCCAAAGTTTTTAAACGACACTTAAATCCCTTTAAACTAATAGAATTACTACGAAAAACTGCTTGATGTGTTATATTGTGTGCACCCTTCATGGATAACTAATCTTTAAGAGTTGCTCTTGCCGTCGTAAGCGGAGGTGCTCTAATATTAACCGCCCATAAACTTGATTTGTATTGTGTTCGACGGAGTGGAAAGTATCCGGGAAAGCATTCGCCGACAGGTTGGTAAACTTGCGTTATGCATTTAAACCTCGCAGTCTTTCGACTGTTTGCCTTCTTTTCCCATATTTCTATCTCTATCTTTTTGCTGCATTTTACGATTTAATGTTGGAGAGAACGCGATCCGATGGAAATTTTTGCCGGATGCACCGATGTTCACATCGAATAACACGTTAAAATCGGAATCTTGTGAAGTGAATTTGTTTCTATTTTATACGTACAAGTAGGAAGAGTATTTTACTTAGCGTGTCCAACATTAATGCATTCTAATGTACCAGTTCAGAGAAATCGTACCCTAGTTTTCTACATTACCACCAGCGTACACATAAATAAAAGCAAAATAGCACATTAGACAGAGATTTACGTATTAATCGTGAAGAAATTAAATATAAGTATCAATGATTTGTCCGAACGATGTTTTCTTTTAATTTTTCTTTGCAGACGGTGCTGATTGAAGACTGGATGAAATTTTTAATGAAAACGACTACTTTTGTCTATAATTGTTTTCAATCAATGAAATTCTTTTTAATATTTCGTAGAATGCAACATGTTGAGTGGTACATGAGTAACGTATCAAGAAATAACAGAATTATTTCAAAAAAAGGACAATGTTATATCAACAAATATAACAATATTACTAAGAATATTGTTCCCCCCCGAAGTTCAGATAAAATTGATATTAATTAATTAATTTTATTACTTATTACTTTTATTACTAAATTAATCAATTGATTAATTAATTAATTCAGAACAATAGAATTGAAACAAATAATAAATAAAAAAATGATGGGTGCGGTCCGTTTGCGGGAACTGTGTTACAATATTAGGTAGATTCTTGTATCCTTTACCACTGCTCATTCCACTACAATAGAACCGCAATTACCCCTTCCTTCTTTCTTTATTCAACATTGTGGGTAGCTGGAGTTTTATACAGCCAACAGTCGATACCTACATGCTGATTCTACCGCTTTGGCCGTCCAGAGAAGACTTGTTTTCATTTTACCAAGCTAGGGGTGACATTTTCTTAGTTGTTCACTTAATTTGATTTAAGAGGATGACGAATTACAACATCTTCTAATTTTGTACATTTTACGTTAAGAATAACTTTATTTTTTTACCTACTTTCAACAAAGGCCAATATTTCTAATATTTGTCTGTTTTTAACTTGGATAAATCATCACATTTGTTTATTTATTTCAACGCCTAACGCCTAAGTGTTTCTAAAAATTCTATTCAATGTTTAAACAATCTCACATAGAAGAAAGGAAAAGCAATATTCTAATCTTGGAATTCGTAGAGAGGAGATTTGCATCGAATGCGGAAGCCATCACATTTGAATATGCTTATTTCAGTGATTATAGCATAGCTAAGACGCCTTCGTAATTTTGCAATTAAGTATATAATTTAAATCGCGATTATGCTCTATATCATTCTGTGCAGTAAAAGGAGATACCCTCTGTAGACAAACTGGGATATCTCGTGCCTAGATTCCTAACAGACAGCTTTTCAATACTATTACCGCCCCGAAGTGCTTTAAATATCCTCGGATATATTTACCTATATGCAGCTGTATATTAGGTATATACGTATTTATGTAGAACGTAGGGCGTCTTATTACTGATATGTACACGATGCCTTTAACTCGTTCTGCATTACAAGTAAATGGCAAGTTAAATTCTGCTCGTTAAGGTTATGCAGATGGATATATGTACATACACTCGCGTAAGGTGGGTATGAATATATGTATGCATATACGCTTTCGAATATGGGTCGTTATATTTGCTTGCCGGAAACCTGCGACGCGAAGTAAGTGGTTTTCCAGATGGAGGGCGCGTGTGTTGTTAGAATGCAGTTTAGTCGTCTCGGAGTTCGTCCGTTTCACTTAAAGGAAATGGTTGGCTGTCTTTTTGATGTTTGCTTCGAAGACATCGTTTTGGTTTTTACTCTTTCCTTTTTTTCCTAAATTTTAAGAAAAACTTTATTCTGAACGGTGAGAGGATATTGGAACGACTGTTAAGGGAAGAGAATCATTTGAAAAAGCATGTTTAGGAGATTGATAAATAAAAAGAAGTACTGCCTAGTTTTTTTTTCGAAAAAAACTCCAGTCGTGTTTTGCATGCTGCTGCTGTCGATTAATCTCCCGTTGACGCGAGGTAAGGCGAGGTGAGCGACCGTCATGCCTTCGATTAACATGCTTGAAAAATCTACCCTATTTTCGACAAATCTGGTGTTGAATGGGTAGCGATAAAATTTCAGCGGAAATGGAGTACCGGCCGTACAAATGACGTAGTTAATTGTGTACAGTTCTAAGTGATAATTATAAATGATGGTCATCAAATGCCTCATCGACGGACCGCAGGATCTCCAGATTTTAGGATAGGGCAACGATAAAGATTAAAGCTGTCATAAACTCTTGGTAGCGCCCCATATATGTAACGCAATCAATATACAGCTCCTATATAACATGTGATAGTCATTTTCAAAGCATGAAAGCCTTTCATAAAATATAATTTTCCGTAATCTTATAAATTAGCATTTATTATATGTACTACATGTATACTAGCCATACCACTATAGGGCGCTTACCGTTTCTTCTTATCCACTTACAATCGCAACACTTCGCAATAATTCGCTTTAATTATACGCTATACAAATAATTGCCAACTTTAATTTCAGAAAAATGATTTAGTAAAGTCTAAGGCCGCAATTTACAGCGAGAAGCGATCGTATGCGTCGAGCTGTGAGCTGTTGCATGTAGAAGATGGCCGACCACGGGGGTAACAGTTTATGTTCAATGAATTTCACGAGGATACAGTTTTAAGTTTTTACGAACGATCACCAGATAATTTTTTAACAATTTGTTATTGCTGAAAAAAAGAATTTAAGTAAATATTTTTTATTAAGATTTTTTTTCTTCTCATACTTACTGGCCGGTGAGTTACTTGCGATAGTTATTATTATTAACTGAAAAAAATGGCTATTGCTGCTTCCAACCATGAGATTTAATAAATAATTTAGACAGGGGGTTCTGTTTAATCCCCTCTTTGAAACATGAAACCGTTTAATCAAAATCGCTTAAATTTACTTTAACTTATTACCACAAAAAAAAAAATGGTAGCAACTTGCTGTAAGAATTTGTTGAAGGTTTTAATACTCTCTTTTCGACACATACACACAACGATCGCAATTAAAATTCTCCAGTGTCCTTTTGTAGTGTTACCGACCGAGTTACACCCTACGAGTTGGCCGGTCGCCAGCGCCATCTTTTAATTTCAGCCGAAATTAATCTGTCGCAATTAGTTCGAATAAGCAGAAGGAATAAATTAATTCTAAAATTCTGTACGCGTTGCACGTGTATGCGTGCGCGTGTGAGCGTACATATTTAACTGACTTTTGTGTGTCGCGAGGTGGCCCCTTTTAATTGAAATGAATAATGCGCCGCTTTTAACTCTGGCCACACCGGATTATTCCGGCCGGCGCGTTATAAGTACTAGATAACAATTCTATTGATTTATGTTCGAGAAATGGCCGACCAACGTAGTGGTAATCTCGTATATTTTGCAGAATGCGCCACGCTCGTTTGTCGGCCGGCTCTCCGGCAAATGTGAATGTTTAAGATGGCCAAATGTTTACAATTGGTTGAATTTCGTGATTATTATTACCATAAAGGTAAACTAAATGTAAGCTCCCTTTGTTCAATTTAAAATGAATTACATTTTTCGTTAGAGGAAGTATAACATAGCAAGCTTATAAGCGCAGGCCATAAAACAAAGACATGTTAACGTTGGATTTGTTTATGAATTTCTATGAGCTAACAAATCGTATGTACGTTTACCAGTAACTTTCAGACTTGCACCAAATATTAACATGTTCTACATTTCCTCGTTATGGTTACATCAATTAGCTATGCTTAAAGTACTTAAATACTTCAAAAAGAATTTCCATCAGTTATCGTCTATTTTACGTAGTCGGCCAATTTGTAAGACAGTTTTATCGCAGACGTAGCAAATGACTTCTGCTAAGGCCTGAGGTTGTTTACTTACCTCGTTACTTATTAATTAGCACGTAATTTTTTAACCCCTCACTTTCGGGAAATAAAAATGGAAAAATTTGAGCTCGTTGTAAAATAATTTCGTTACTAAGGCGCGAGGTACCAAATGAGAAAATTATTAAAATGGTTGCTTTGTTAGAAGGAATTAGGTTTGGAGTAAATTTGAAGGGTCCTTTGTGCGCTTATAGAATAAATTGCTTTTAAAACAGGAAAAATAAGTAGGTAATGATGTCGTTTATATTCTGAAAGTACCAATGAAAAATGCTATGTTAATGATTTGCTTTTTTATAAGAACATGAAACAATTAAGAGAATACGTTACAAGGTTAACGGGGTGTAACAATAAGTCACAACGGTACGAATCTGCTTTAAGATACACATTGTAACCGTTTAGATTTTAATTAATTTGAGTTTATAAATATTTCATTGAAATTTGAACAATGGTTGCGACGTTGGTTTAAGTTCTGATTATTTTAATATTGCTATGTACATAGTCATGGACATTATATATTTTTAAAGCAGTTGAATACGTGCATTTATGTACTTATTGCATTGATATTTTTAACGAGGTCTTCCTATTTCATTTTCCCAATCGGAAGTGAACGTTAAATTTCTATTATCGAGGCCTTCTATAGTCCTCTGTACAGCTCCATAAACTATTCGCAGGCTCTATTGCAATGGCGGCATTGCCAGCGGCAATATCGCACAATAACAATTCGATATCACTTCGCCGAGCCGTCGATCCGTCCATTTTATACAATGAAAGACCGAACGCAGCTTAGGAAACACGTAATAACGCAGAAACCATAGTACTTCTGCACCTTCTTCGTCTCCGGCCGATCTTGCGGCCATATGCGAAAGGAAAAATCGATTCCCAAGATTGTAATTATGAGACGGAGGCGAGCTGAAACAATCAGGGGATCGGGCGCCTCGCACTGCAGAAATTCCATTTCTTTTCGAGAACGGTTCTTTCCCCACACGTCGCACCGACCCATCGTATTGTCCAGCCACCAGGAATACGCGCATACACATGTACTCAAACACAATGGCGGCTCGATAGGGAGCCATCTATAGGGACATTCGTCAATGCCTACTTCGACTTTAAAAGATGCGAACGAGACGGAAGTGTACCGCTTTTCGTCGGAAAGCTTAGTTATTGCGGATTGTAAAATGATTGCCGCCGGGATTTCCCGTTGCTTCGAAAGGTCCATGTAACGAAAGGCACTTCTTGAAAGAATTTTGTCCTCTGACAAATGAACAGCAAAAAGAAGCGAAGTTTAGCAGTAGGAAAAGTAGGAGGAACACGTATTGCGGTGGCGTAGTTTTTAATAACTCACCGGCACCTCTAGATTTTTAGGCGCCTTGTATGTGAAGATTATTATTAGATGTTTTTATTATTGATGAATTTATCGAGCGATGCCCCTAGAACTCGATATACTACGTACGCAACAGCAACGTAGATACTATAAATTTAGCGGACGTCCAGTTAGCGCCTTTTCTAAACATAAAAGTAAAGGCAAAGCGTTTGCGGCAACGCTGCTACTTCCCGATTCTTAGGCGTTGTGATCTTATATCTAAATGTCATTGCGGGCAACGTGAAGTTAGTACGAGACTATCCATCGATCCGTAACATGTCGTTGTATGTCGAAGCGAAAAAGAAATAAGAAATAAAACGATAGCCCATAACGAAATAACCTTTGGCAAAATATCCTCGTACCTATAAATTCTATAGAATTATCGACGACGATACCGATAGAAAGAATTTTTGGCCGGAAGTACTCTCTTGAGAGACGTTAATATAATCGCTTCGGCATGAAAGCCTAAATAAATTCCGGAGCGAAAATGATGGAAATAAATTTCTTTTATGTCGTGGATTTACCGCTGCTAAATAATAGAACCTGTACCGTTTAAATTTCGTAACGATATCTCTACATTATATCCGTCAGAATTAACGCAAACGTGAATATATCATCGGAATTGTATTGTCTCTATGTCTTCGTGCGTGTAGTTTCTGCAATAAAGAGTTGCTTTACGTTTTGAATACATTTTTCCAGCGTAAATTTCTTCATTTACGACATTAACGCTTTTGAATTTTTCAAGGCGGCCGACGCGACGGTACGATTTGCATTGCAATTTACATATATTCTTCGGCGTTTTCTTTTCTGCTTTTTTTCTCGGCGCCGTTTTGTAAGATCCGAAGTTAGAACTCAAGGCCGGCATATTTTACGACGATTTGCATAACTTAGGGCGCGAATTTTTTCTTGTTTACGTTACGAAAAAGTTTCGCTTTGGTCTATTAATAATGGGTGTCAAAGAAATGGGATCTTGTAACTTGACGGGTATTAATCGACGCTTGTCGTTGATCAATAATCTATTTTTACGTTCGACTAAAAATGAATTGAACAATTTGTTTTTTTTTTAGATATTCCTGCAAGCAGCTATTACCTCTATCAATAATGCCGTATCCACGAAACTGCTGTCCCGGATTAGTCAATTAAACCTTTGCGTTGTTCGTTACTGCTACCTAATCTATCTCTTGTATCTACATACACCCAGTCCTCAAGCGCTGGTATACGTCTCTGTAACAGCGTGCAAAAACCTGATAAGCACGATGAAATTCAATAAAGTTAATTTATATGCATACGTTAAAACCTCTGTCCTTATGCACACGGTGTAAAATCGTCGGACTGTACACATAACCTTTTTCGCTTTATTGCGACAAGGAAATTAGTTTTCAATTAGAACACGAGCAAACAAGATCTCCATAACGTCGTAAATAATAATAGTAACGATGCTCCCGTTGCCGAACTAATTCAGCGGCGAATAAGGCAAGTGCGGCAGCATTAAATTAAAAAGCACTCGAATGGTGGCGGGAAAGCCGACGGCCGGGATGATTCTGTCGGGCGTAACTTCGCGTATTTACACGGACATATAGGTTATATCGGCGATGCAGGTGCGGACCGCGCTGAAACACGGGTTATTACACTCAGGAGCGCTGTTCGTTTCGCTCGACGGGTTGAAGGCGGCTTACGGCGGCCGTCGTGAGCAATATCTCTCAGCTTCCGAGCGAGCGGACAGTGGCGGCGGCGTTCAAATTCGTATTTATTGAAGGAATTTATCATGCAATTATGCTAAACTGAGAATTGTGCGCCGACGAGCGTAATAATCGAATAATCAATAGTCGACTTTTCGGTAACGCGCGCCGTAGATTTATCGCAGATGTCGCTCGGGTATTATTAAGTCGACGCGGTCGGAACGCTGAGTTATTCTATCTTCTCGAATTTTCTTATTTTGAATTTGAGTTAAAATCGTAGATGCTTTATTTTTTGAAATGATACAGTTCCTTATGAATAGTGATAACAAGGATTGTAAGTATTGGTAACCTGTAATATTTATGTGTTGTTTAACCGTTCCTTATGGAATTGATGGAATCATTTATGCCAAAAGCAATGCAAGGAGAGAAGAAACGTACTACTCACGGACATATTTCTGTCTACCCTGGGTAACCCTGTTTTTGTCTCATAGTTAATTCCACAACATTCGAAGCGACGAGCCAGCTATTTGTTGGGGCCAATTCGTGCCAAAAAGCATATGCCGTTTAGAAAGCACCGACATAAACGAGGTTCCACGCTGACGACGCCCGGTAGGCAGAAACATGTCCGCGCATCGCTTTCGCCGTAAATGATGATGATGTCATTAATTTTTATCTATTGCTCCTAGGAATTTTCTAATGTGTTCATACGTCATGATACACTAAACGAATTAAAAGCGTAAAATTCTTAAGCAATATCTAATTAAACAAGTTAAAAATATCTGCAATATTTTAACAAAGTAGTTAATGAACTTCATAGGTTTACAAAACAAGTTTCCTCGGTGTACCGTAAATCACGTAGAATAAATGATAGGACGACGGCATCGTATTTATTTGCGAATAGCGAAATGTTCTTTCAAAATTTTTACGGACGATTGGATAATTTATAATCGCGATAAATATTGTACTGTTGTGAATAGTAACGTTCGGCTCGTTTATCATTTTCCTATCTACTTTGTCGAATTTATGCATACATAAACATTATTTTAATAGTAATACCTTTATATTATATTGTTTCGTGCGGATTACGCTGTTTACGGATAGTTTGTTTATTTATATGTATCCTGCTCGGTGGAATCTGCTTTTTTTTTTATTCCGGGTTTTCGCGCAACGGTGTATAATATACGTTGTATTTGTATAACGAGTTGTACTATTTGAACAATTAAAAAAAATTAGTGGGCTGGGCCTTTGGCAAAGTTTTTGTTCTATGCTATCGGTTTTTTATAGGCTTTGTCACAGTCACTACCTGTAAAAATAAATGGTTAAAAGTGAGGATCGACGCATTCTCGAAACGGCTGTCTCGGATAATTAATTAAACTTGTATGTGCCGATACTTTAGTGTTGTTTGCTATTCTACTCCACAATCTTTATTGAGGTTTCTCTATACTTTAGTTTTTTTTTGCGATTTTATTTGCGTTTTAAAGTCTTATAAATGGGAAACGAAACATGTCTTTCCTTTGGTTTCACTCTATTTGGCTGTGTTTCATCACGACGTACGATCGACCTCTTCAGGCATTCCATAGAAGAATACAAATATTTTTTTCCTAAAATATATCTCAAGCTTTCTATTTGGTTCTATTTTTTTTTATACCTTTCAATTACCTTCAAATTTCTTCTTTCTTTTCTAAATACTCAGTGTAACTTTCTCTCTTTTTTACGAATCTTTTGTTTTCGATGTTGGTGCGCAGTAGATTTCATGATTACTTGCTCATTTCTGCTCCTGTTTTTTTGTGTAATAACTGCCTTTGGTTGGCGAGGTTTCTTGCATTAAAAAACTTCATGGCATTCATTATATATCTTTTCTACTTACGCTTTTGACGATCTTTCTCTATATTTTCCAAATTTATTTCAAATTCTTCAAATACTTCGTTTATTCTGTTATTGCTTGAAAATTTAAGTTTACATCATATCAAACAGATGCTCAAGCATAAGGTAATCCAAGCTCCACCTCAAGGTCAAGATCGGCTTTTTGATTGCTCAAGCAGCCATCTATGCTTGAAAAATACAACTGGGTCGACCACTAGCTCTTAAGCAGAAACAGCAACTAGGGTGCGCACTATAAATACGGGGCCCGCTAGCTTATATTCAAATTCATATTTTTTGGGCTGAATTTCGAAAAAGAAAAAGTAAAGCAGAAGAAGAAGAAGAGGTCAGTCCCGCAAAAAAAAGACGAAACTCACTTTCTCGCTAAAGTGTCGTTTCGATAGCGCGCACTTTTTTCCGAACGGCATCACGTCTATCCCCCATAAATCTTCCCCTTTTCTTTATTTAACGTACCTCTAATTGACCTACCCCCGCCTCCAAAAGTAAATCACCTTAAATCCGACCTTAATTGGATTTCGCGTACCTTAATTTGGGCGCCTCTATTTCTCTTAAGGCGTAAGGGTTGGCCGTTCGGTGATGGCGGACGTTGTAAAGCCTCGCTCCTCATCCGAACTATCGACTTAAACGATTGCTCGTCACCTCGGATCCTCCACGTCGATTCCGAAGTTAATAATAACTTGGACGGGATTACTTAGCCACGCCCTGTACGGGATGTTGGAGTATTATGTGCTCT
The DNA here is from genome assembly GCA_020654165.1 of Oryctes rhinoceros. Lineage (NCBI taxonomy): Eukaryota > Metazoa > Arthropoda > Insecta > Coleoptera > Scarabaeidae > Oryctes > Oryctes rhinoceros. Next base: position 984,108 of record JAIOKQ010000231.1, read on the forward strand.
TCATTGTGAATGAGGTTAGGATTTGAGAGTTGAATTTTCTTATATATTTTTGCGACAATGGGATTCATTGAAGGATATAGAATCTTCTATGTTATAAAAGACATGCGGAAATAGCATTTATGTCGAGTTCGAATGATTTTTGATAAATTAGTTTTTATATAACGTGTATGATGGCACAAAAGCAAAGTGTGGTGATTTGCAGTAAACCTGTACGAAAGTGAGCCTTGTATACACTGCCCATACTGCTTCGTCGCTTGCTTGGCGTCGAAATATATTTTTGTAATAATGGAAAAAAAATCACTTGCAAATTACTCTCATTACTCTCATTTCAAAAAAATCACCTTTTTTCTACGTCTGTATACCGCATCGCCGATGCTATGCGGTGGCTCCTTTCGGTCTATCGACCCGGTTAGAATTTATATGTTACTCGATCGTGCGGCGAATATTTTCCGCCGAACGAACGCCGCAGATTTCCACTTAGTCAGCGTCTCCTTCGTACTGGAAAATATCGTCGACGAAACAGGCGGAACTCGCGGATTTCGATCTTCATCTACTTTCGCCGCCTCGCGAGGCGTATCAGGGTAATAAGCGGGAACGTCCTCGTCGTCGCCGCCTCGATCATGCATGGAGGAAAAAGCCAAAAACAAACGAGAAAAGAGGAAGGAATGAAAATCTACGGCAAGGGGAAACGCGAGCTTGTCGAAGTTGGCGCGCTTACCTGACTGTGGTGGATTCAAGTACTTTCCGATATATTTTCATAGATATAGGTGACGTCGTTGTCTGGAGTTTATCGAGATCGGTACCGTAGATCCTTGGTAAATACTTACGTTGTTGTGACTGGTTCAGATACTTGGAATTATTGGTTCTTTTTTTTTTGTTGCTGTGAACGATGGATTTTCGTATCTGCCTTATTTTGTCGTAAATACCAAAATTGAAATGTTAAATGGTCCTTCATCTAAACACCAGGGCTATTCACCTGGTGGGTTGGAAGAAAGTAGGTCTAAGCTTCACAAAACTTGAATAAGTTTAATTGCGACCGGTCTCGAAAAAAATCGGGCAAAATAAAATTATTGAGTAAGTGAATACGTAGCACAATGAAACAATTCTATTGGAAATATACATAATTGTACTTGATCAACGTATCGCAAACTTTTTGTGTTCGTTTTGATTTTGCTCGCTTGCTCGTTGTATCGTTCTAATCGGAACTAGTTAGGCAACACTCCTGTTAATCGTTCACACTGCGAAAAGCGCATCATCTCATCACCACACAGTCTGGCGAGCCAATAACGAACAGCTCGCTCATGTGCGTAATTTATATACGCGAGTGGGCAAATTTACCGAATTTCAAACAATTTGTGCATCCCACACCTACATACGCGCACATTATACGTATAGATATGTTGTACGTACGTAGAATTCGCGATCCCATCAATGCAGCCTTGTTGTTTAGTTTAGTTTAATGTGTAATCGCTTGTCTCGTATACAGTTCGATAACAATTAATAATGCCCGGCTGTTGCATATGTGTACCGATCGGGGTTTGGTATGTTGGGGTGATGATAGTCAAATTAAACACTTTGATAAGCGCATATCGTTACGTATATCCGATGAAAATGTTTATGATTCGTATTTGCTTTTGGCTTATCTGTTTGCTCGCAATTTCGAGTGCTAGTTGCTTATTTCTTGTTAACCGGTGGTTATTATGAGCCTCCATATATAGAGAAATGATTAAACCAACTCGTTCCTTTAAAAATATTTTTAATAAATGGTGTGGTTGCTGAAAAAAAAAATTGTGGTACGAAAATACCACGAATATTGGAAAAGCACGAAACGACATTTTTAAGGTTTAAATCAACACAAACTTTTTCAATTGCAGATTCTTAGAAAGCGTAAGACAAAATGGCCGAAGAAGGGCCTCATATCCGTTAGTTTTTGATTATCTCGAGAAGAGGACGAGCGCAAAACGAAATCAATACAAGGGCAGCACAAAACCTTGGCATTACCAAATTTTTTAAAATCGAAAGTTCGATGAAATACAGTAGTCCTCATCCCTAATTTCCGATTAATCCGAGAAAATAATTTTTTACGATACAAGTCAAAACAAAATATTTTCAGTTTTCATGCGGGTACTCAACTTCTCACACCCCAAAACGAACTGAACCCTTTTAATCATTAAACAAATATAATCTGGCTCAACCAGTTCACGTTTCATCGATACCACCATACCCCCATACGCTCGCTTTTGAAACTGTTTCGGGTTTCTACGAAAGGCATCGCAGAATCAATTAGCGGGATCGACGGCTACAAAAGAAGCAACTGCTGTTCTAATTCGCTGGGTGCCGCGTTACAAGGCATTAGACGGCATTTCACGGATCGAACGCTTTAAGCAATTTGCAGGATGTTTGAATAATTTCGTGCCGCGCATTGACCTTAACGTTCCATCGGATCGCTCCGAAATGTCGCCATCGGCGGCCCGCGAGAGGGAGATTTAGAATATATCGTTCGGGTTTTTATCGCCTGATCCTAAATCGGGGCATTATTGATTGGATCTGTTTTAAGGGAGATTTCGAATAGTTATTGATTGATTTGTTGGGCTGCAAAAAGCATTTTATTCAGCGTGCAACGGAGTTTCTCGAAATATACGAACATCCTCTTTGTTAAACATTTGAAATTTTGCGTATATTGCTCTGTTATCGTATACTTCCATGTAATAAATAGAAAAGTGCATCTAATCAGGCGATGCTGAACGTACTAAGGCATTAGATGTTATCCAAATGCCTTAGTGACGACTTAGTTAAGAAACATTGGAAAAAATTGCGAGACTTAAATGGATTTCTAGGCTTCACAGGCGACCTACCTCATATTTCCGTAGGTAACGTTAGATATGGTGTCGCTTGGGCAAAATTCTCTGCTGGAGAAATAACTTGAGACACTTTCGTTACACTCTACCATCCACTTATTTCCACATCTTTGAAGCATTTTTTTTTGTCTATCGCAAAACCACCCTGCACAAATAAACTGTTTCATTCTCTTTAAAACGTTTATCCGTGCGCAGTTTTACATACGCACGCTTCATTAAATAAAGAACGATCCATTCTCCTAAAGGAAAACCGCCGTAGAAAATATTTGCTCGTTTTCTTTGGGTTCCTTTTTCTACTTTCCCAAATGGAAGTAGATTCGTGTACACATCGTTAACGTTAAGCTTAGCGAAGAGTACAATGTCCTTGAGCTTCCATGCGAATACTTTGGAAGGATTTAACAAAATAATTTATATACGTAATTATGAATAAAATAATATAAGCCTATTTAAATAGGAGTCTATCCTTACGAAGATGATCGGCGACGAAATGTACAGCACAATTTTTACGGGTAACTCCCCATCTTGATGTTGGACGTTTAAAGCTTCTCAGAATACTAATGGTTAACGACCCGCTCCCCTTAAACTGATTCTTGAAGATTAAATATTCACAATTGGCTAAGATCATCACCGATAATCTGCGCACCCATCCTAAAAGAGGAGCTCCGACTTCAATTTGTAGAATTATAATCTCTTGGCGAAAGGAATATTTGCATAAAAGCAAGTTTTCGCTTCGGTTTCGCTATTCGGTTAAGATTTGGAGTTCTCGCTGTGTACGTAGACACAATGCCAAACAGTATATTCCAAGTAACAATGTAGTAGTGGTGGTGGTCGTGGTAGTGGTAATGGTATGGTTGTAGACGCCGTTACGGCTGGTTCGTATAATGTGATTGTTTTAGACAAACGGAACGTTAGTTTCCATTACGGAAACAGAGGGATTCGGTTAACGATACCGACGTCTAATTAAAATATACGCGTTCCTTATAATACTTTCCGGGAGCCGGCCCGTCCATGTGTACCGTACACATGTGATAGGGATTAACGATTACAGTATATATTCGTTTCGAGCTTCGAAACGGTCTTTGGACGGAATTAATCTCCTCGAGTGGGATGAGTACGTTTGTTTTTCTTTGTGTTCATTTCTAATCGGGACAGTTAAGTTTAGAAATGGATATTAGATAATCAATCAAGTTGTTTTAGGAAGGCTCTTGTTTACTTCATAGCACAAGGTATTATCGAAAATAACGAGCAGCGTATTACAAACGATACATACGGACATAATTTATGTAAGTACAACGAAACGAAGTGGACCTGCACCCTTTTCTTTCGCTCCTTCACATTCCGCTCGATATTTCAACGTTCTTTCGGCGGAACGCGTGACTCGAGAAACTCGACTACAACAGCGTTTTTGCTTGTTCTTAAGCCATTAATCTTTTCGGGATGCGTCGAGAAATGTTAACGCCACTTACAACCAAATCGGGAACCGAATGCTGCCGATGAAACGGAATCTTGTTGCGGAATATTCAACGTTAGCGTGCATTGATATTTATCAGAAAATATCCTAAAAATGTATTCGTTTCCGAATTGGGAACTTAATCATTTTTGATTACGTTGTATTCAATCTCATATAACATGTAGATGGTTGCAAATATTGCCAGTTAGGTACAGAAAGCGGTAACCAGGGTCGTTATTTTCCGACGGATATCGACAGGCGATTGTTATAGGTACACACATCGGATGCATAGTGTATCGTGGCTAATTTAGAAACTCTCTAATGGGTTCAAGTGTTTATTCAGGCGAGCAATAAACACGACCCTCGCTTCGGTAAACAATTTTCCTACACAGATTGCCCACCTGTGGATGTTTTAATAAAAGTTGGCGCGACGTTGCCAACACCGTAACTTGTCATTTTGTCTACCTACGTGCGGGGTACATACATCACGGTCTATTGTACGTAGAAAAATTAATTAAATCGGAGGAAAGTTCTCGGGGGGAGGGAAACGTGCGAGGGCGTTTAAGCGTCGAAAAGGCGACGACGAAAACGTAAGATTAAGTTTAATATTGGAAGGCACACATGAAACGAAATATGCTATTTTTAGGAACATCGTATTGCGTGTGGGTGAACCTTTAGGTAGCATCGATATAGCTCCCTTCGTTTAATAATCATTCAATGTTAAATAAGACATTCGATGTTGATACTGTTATTGTCTTCCCGTCTCCCTTTCCTTTCCGTTTTTTCTTGTCTATACGCGTCATCGCGCCAAGTTGGAACGGTGTCTAGTTGTAAAATTATATGAGAAATACAGCGAAGCAACTTTAAAGATATTGTTTTAGCACCCGTCTCCCGGCCACGAAAAACACCCTACGATATAGCCGAAAATCTCTTGGCAAAGTTTCGGGGTTTATTACTCTCTCGAATTACGCGAGTCTATAGGATGACGCCACGACGCTAGATGGCGACGGCGCAAGCTCAACATGTTGCAAATATAAATACGTTATACGCCTTGCCGCTTTTACAGTTTGGATTTCTCTTCTCCGTATATCCGCTATCCTTTTCTCGCTACTAAAGTTGTTTGCCTATTACGACGTTGGATGCGAATTGTTACGTAAGTACATATGTATGTTTAAGGATGTGGGTTGGTTTTCGACTTCTCGGCAAATATAATTAAGTTTGCGCGGCCGTGGCGATGTTTAACGATGTTTTCTATCCGGTTCCGCGATGATACGCTATATTGACTAGTTGAATTACTTCATGTACACATACCGAATGCCAATAGAGAAACGGAGAAAATGACTTTTGGGGTTCCGCAAAGGGAGAAGATGAGGTTCAAGATTTCAAAAATAGAGAAAGTTCGGAGGATTCGATAGGTTTTAAAGCTAATGAGCAGCTTTTAACAAGCTTTTAACAACTTAACAAGCTAAGACTACACAGACGAAACGTGAAGACATGGACCAACAGTAACAACCAGAAATATACGCTTATTCGTCATACGTTGCGTACGAATATCACCGTACGCTACAATACGGTGAGAAGAAGTATTTAATGTAGAGCAAGTGAGGTAGAAACACCCGGAGCAACGCTGATGCCGTCGGATAAGCAGAAATACGTCCGTTGGTCAATGTTTTTTCTCCTCGCATTGCTTTTACCGTTAACGATTCCATTAATATCTCGAGGAGCTACATTAGCATTACTCTCACTATTGTTTCTAAACATTTCTTGATGTATTTTTAATACATGGTTTTCACGTCGCTTTAGCAGCACATCGTAGAGAATTATCAAACTTTACTTGAAGGTGTAGCCGCACCGTAAAGTGGACACTTCGTGCGGGTACTTACTATTTTCGTTTGTTTTCGTGCTGTATCTAATAAAGGAAATTATTTCCGCCGAAGAAGGGAAGGTGGGTAAATTTTACGCGTCTTCAAATAAACGCGCTAGTTCCACGTTGAAGGCGGCGGGCATAAATAATTTATATCACATTGAAGACGGATCCAAAATGAAAAAAGTTTTAATGGCCCGCCTCGTAAAAGTTGCTACTTAACTGATACACATGTTCTGAACGCTCTTCGAGATAGAAAGAGAGAGGGAACGCACGAACACTCACAAAAAGAAACTTATTTACTGCCCTTGTACCTTATTAGTTGTTTGCTTCTGGGACTCACTATTAAAGTTTATTTGGCGGTTGACCGTTAGATTGAAATTAATGACCGTCACGAATTCAATTATCTTCTAATTAGGTAGCCGTAATTTTCTCTCCATTTCACTTACAATCACCCCCGGATGAGAAGGTACCCATAATGTATGAATTTGGAAGCTTTAGCGGTGTGAAATAGTTTGGGAAAGCTGCGTAATTAGAGGAAATACCGAGAAAAATCTGAAAATAGTTCCTAAACTTGAACTGGGAAATCGAGCAGCCATAGTGTAGATCTCTCTGGCCTTGGTGGAATATGTTTCTTAGAACTGTCATTCGCGATACCAAAATTGCGACGAACAACATTCAATTGGGAGCCCGAAAACTCGGATTCCAGAGACTTATTGCACAAAATGCTTTTGAATGACAAGAAAACAAATAGTAGCAACCCTCTATAGTTTGTTGAATAATATTCATTCATATCGGGTTGATTGTTGGGGTTATTTCCTTCGTCTGCTGCATCTAGCGAATCCGACCATCTGGCAGACATTCTTCTGCCGACTTGAGCGTAGCCATCATGGCTCTATTCCTTATCAAATGCATCGTTTTACGCAATTTATTTCTATATACTTTAGGACCTAGCTGTATGAGAAACGCAAAAGCCCTTTTGCAAGAGAACTCCCACAATGCGCTATATCATTGAAAGGGGATGATGCATCCTGATGTATCGAGGCTAATTTGATTCTACGGAGCTGTACCTTGAATCAGTTATACCGCGCAACTCCTAAGATTATACAATTAGTTGCATTACGTCGTAATTCTTAAAATAATTACGGTGTGTGGCATATGCAAACATACAATACAAGGCTATCGTTTTGATAAACCAGCGAGGCGAAGTGTGTATCCGTATGATCTAATACTAAGATACATGGGTTGTGTACACTCCGAGACATTTCGTTGGAAATGCAATGAACTGTGTTCAGATCTAATTTATTGTGTTTCTGGATGTTGGTTTCGAACCATGTCTTATATTGTCAGCAACTAAAGTCGAAGATAGAGTCTAAAATAAGGACATCGTAAGGTTGTTTTTTTAGTTTTGCATTTAGCACTGCTTAAAATCAAAAATGAGCTACATGGTCAACGGTTCCAGTCACCAAGAGAATCTATCGATGCCTTCTAACTCGTAATTAGTTGCTTTGGCTTAATTTCCCATCTGTGTTTACTATAGCAGCAATTAGTTTTATCCAGCAGAATAATAAAATTAGCATTTCTCCTCGATGGTTGCTACACATATCTAACAGAAATGACTTCTCACAAGGCGTTCGACTAATTAAATCAAGAAATTGCTAAAAGAATAAAAAAATCCTCCATTTACTAATGCTAAAAGAAGTCGATATCATCTGGTGTTAATCCAGCTGACTCCGCCATTCCTTCCAAGTTAACCTTATTACTGCAGTAGTCAATATTCTAGATAGGTGTTACCGAATTAAATTCTTCATAGTATGAAATACGTTTAACACCTCTTAAATAAACCACAATTGCCGCTCATAATCAAGTGTCCTGGAGCGTATCTATTAAGAACCAAATTAGCACGCGAGCATCTCGCCCGACGTAATGCAATTAGTTCGAATTACCGCAACACTGGCGTGGTACGGGTTACATGTCCGCACACCGCCGCCTACAGAAATGCAAACGACGACGATTTGAACACCGTCAAATACCCTCTTCCACTGCGCCCCTAACGGACCAGGGAACAAGACAGGAACTCCCGAGACCTACGACGTCAGCACACGGCATATTGTCGCTGGTGAGAAGCCGCAGTTCTCCTGAATTACTCGATCTAAGTGGGCGGAGATGCACTAGACAGAAGAGAGTATGTACGTCCTCTTCGAGTCTTCCATAGTTCGAAGATAGTTGGCTTGCAAGCAGTCAAGTACCAGTTAACGGCGTTCGGAAAGGTGGAACATGTAGATCTGCATGTTTCCGTCGTTAGCGGTGAGGGGGAAAAGGGAGGAAATAAGAGACCGTACGGCTCGAGGGACTTCCTCGAGACCGTCAGGTTAAGATTACTTGTTCTTGTTATTGCGAGTCGATATATAGGGTATATGTGCAGGCGAGGTTCGTACTTCCGGTAACAGGATATACTATTGTAAGGAGGATAAATTAGAGAGGAAGTGTACTTGCGGCGGAAGCGTTGAATTAATTGAATTTGAATTGGTGACTTAGGAAGGATAAATTTAACATAGATTGACCTGTATTCATTACTGGAATGAGTTTTAAAGTATTTTCTTAGTGTCGTATAACTTGTTAAAATGATTGCTAAACATACACAATAAGATTGCCAAGAAACAACAGCTTCTTCAATAACGTCTTCTTTCAATTTTCATCAGGATCTTCACCATTACTTCGTGTAACTTCTCGTTACATCACTGTACATAATCTTTATAAGGCTAATAAAAAAATTGGGGATTACGTATTGATGTCGTACTTTGTTTAGCCAAAAATTGAAATTATTACAGCAATTCACCGTTCAACACTTTAACCGACGAAAAATAACAATAAAAATCGTCCTCGTCATCCCGTTCAACCATATCTCTTAGTTATCCTCTTGACAAATGCCCTCGGTCGTACGACTCGCATTGCGACTGGCAGAGGTCGCCACATTAGCGTACCTACACCGGGTATCATCATCATACATAAAACATTCTTGTGCGTAGACGTCCCGCTCTTCAAGCAATTCAAGTTGTCGCATAAAACGTAAGATAAAGGTCCTTTCTCTCCCTCAACCTCGAGCCTTTGTTTTACATTTATCGGCGCCTTAAATTATATTAACGCTCCGACGATCGTCAGTAGAGTCATCTGAACGGAATTTATTCGTACTAGAGCGGACGTTGCGGTGTAATGACGACATCAAGAAACGGAGACGGATCGATTGTGCGAATGTCAGCAGCGAGAAGCGGATAAGATCTGTGCGACCATTGTCCGAAAAGTCGGGAGGAGGAGATGGATACTTGCCGGCTAAGGGAAGAAAGGAAGATGGAAGGGACGAGCTGACGTCGGTGTCATTACCGCCTGCTAGAGATGGACAAGTTTTTCGGGGCGATTCGAGGTGAAAACAGACGACGTTATTACTTCACCGAAACGGCGGTGTCCTTTCCGGGTGGGTTTATTTTTATTCCTTTGCGTCTGACGTGTTGGGGCCGAAGAAAATCCAAATGTTATTAGCACTTTTGTTTTGAGCTTGAAGTGATGTTTTTTTTTTTTGTATGGAATTGCTTCTTTTCTGTGTTAAATGCGGACCAATTCCCATAAAGCTCGTATTATTTATTAGTTTTCGGTTTCTGTTTACATATGAGTTGAATAGTTGTTAAAGGGATACCAGATACAGTTCTATTGTTTTATTCTTTCAAATGCAACAGTGTTAAATCTACGTAACGAAATCACCAGTTAATCCCCATATAATTATTGTACATTAATGTTGTCTCTTGTATCCTGGCATAAATCGTAGCGCTATTAATGACAGGAAGGTAAAGCTCCTTTCGACGATCTTCGACATAACCGCGGGCGCATGCAAAGTGGCCAGATCCTACCAACTTTACGACAAACAATACCAGCCGGAAAACTTCTTAATATCTGAATACATCAAAGTTGCGACCAAGATTGCGAACAGTAGCGGTGACGACAAGACCGAAACAGTTGCCTATATTGATCTGGTGGTGGGAACAAGAGGAAGGGACAAGCTTTTAAGAGCCGACGCCTCCTAACGGCCGCGATTTAGTCAAAGCTAAAGTTGTTTATGTTAATAGCCTTAACCAGAAATGGATGTCGTACATATTTTAGACAATGAGCCTCGGCTTTATAATATTAACTACGAGTGCCTCTCCCTTTTCCTTTCCTTGGCCGGGCGAAATAATTCAAAAGGTAATAGGGAAAAATTGTAGCACCCCTTTTAAAGTTTAAAGCGACTCTGTATGCCTCTAAAATTTCCGGTGTTAGTACCAAATTTCACCGATAATTTAATCCATCATCTTGTATTACCTTCATTTACCCAAATCCTGTCTTTTTTTTTTCTTCGCATGATGGTATTAGCTTTTCGAAAAGTTTTCTGCCTGCGTTTTTTTTAGGGTTTATGTAAAAAAAATGTGATTAGATAAATTTCGGGACGACCTTCGAGGTTTCGACTTAAAAAATTTTACGACGAAGGCAAGGAAAATTTTATTTACTGCTCTACCCTGGTAGTATTTTAAGAGGAAACGTCAATTTAGCTATTCTGCGACGTATATCTCTTTGATTTATATGTTCTAAAGCCCTGAAGGAATATAACTTTTTATATATTATGTCTTTAGCCTTACTACCGGGAAAATTGCATAGCTCTCGCCGACGAGAGTAGTTGTTTGTGCAGTTAGTTAAAATATGAGCTCAGGTTCGAGCGAAGATGATTTTGATATCTCAAACGGTAATAATCACTTGTTTCATAACTTAAGATTACGTGTCGTAGGGTTCCGTACAGGATTAGATGTTGCTCTGGATATATTGCAAAAATTCGCCTTGCAAGAGTGCATGTCTTCTCAATGAAACTTAGTCATTATAGAGGAAGAAATTGTTGAACTTTGATTGAAAGACGAGGTGTTTATTAGCGTTGTAAACTACAAACTTGCGCACTTTTTCCTAAAGGAGTACCACGTCACAGTTGCGGAATCAAGCATTAGCTTCCCAAGAGTTAAAATGGGAAATGCTTGGAGGATGTAAGTTAGTTCTCGTTTTTGATAGAGACTTCCGAAATTTTAGAGATCTTGTTGCAGTGATTGCATGAAGAAATTAGTATAACGAGGGAATACTGGTAAAATTAAAATTTTGATGAAAAAGCCGACTTTTGTATAAAAAAGAATCTAAGTTGCTAGATTTCAGGGTACAGCAGCCCTCCAAAAAATTCTACGATTTTTTATCTTTAAAGGAGCGCAAATACCCTGGTAGCTTCTTTTATCTGAAAATAATTCGCATGCTTCAATCTTCACGTTCTAGCTATTATTGTATCCGAGATATTTACGAACATTTCATAATCGTGCAGTAAGTACTCGTAGTAGTAGTCGAGGCTTGTTACACACTAAAACGATCACGAAGTAATATAGCGTTAAGAAGTTCTTGGTGAAATAAAAGATAGCCGTATTTACTATTGTTAAAAGTTTAGAGTTTTCAGTAACTCAATTGGGGAACTATCGATGAGAGAATAGAAGAATCTTTCGTCCTTCAAATCGATTCAAAAGCAAGTAGTAGTAAATCCACTCGATTTTACGACTTCTACATCCAACTTACAAGAGTTCTTATTTTAAAATAAGCGACTTCCTTCGTTTATTTCGCTATTTAACGTTTCAAGGTTACTTAATTCCGTTTTCAAATAGAAAGTCGAGTTTCATCGACTTGCTTTTACGCGGCTAGTGAAGCCAAATCTTAACGTAAATGATGTCAATTATTATTATGCGATTCTATATCGTTAGTCAACGCGCGCAACGGTTTTAATTCAAACAGCGGAAAGCTGCTAGCGGGATGTATTCTACGTCTAGGGCAGTCCGAAGTCAAAGTCCGGCAGCATATTGCCGGACTTTGAAGATATTTCACGTCGAATCGTGAAGACCGATCGACGGCTTTCAGAGACATCGACAGCTTTCGAGAGATTGCTCAGCATGAATCGTCCACGTGGAAACTAAAAGACGTACCGATCGGAAAAAGAAGATTTAAAGTAATTTCTCGTGACGTTTGCGCGAAACAATTGCACAGCATTTTCGGAAATTACCTAACAAAGTTCCTTTAGAACTACATCTTTTTAAGGAATGTATCCTTTATCTCGTAAGAGTTTTCTCTGCTCTATATCGATTAAAAGGATAAAAATAAAGAGTTATTTGTAAATTCACTGCTAAATATTGGTTTGACTTGAATACGTTATCACGTTTAATCATCCAGGGTATATTTTCTTTTTCAATGTTGCTTCTAACATGTACAAAGCTTCCTTCCTCATTAATACTTTATTTAATACGCTTTCAGCTCCCAGCTTCGACTGTACGGGAACGCGACAATGTTAATTAATTCTCGCATCACACAAAAGCTATATACCAGTCGACTATTTTAATTGGGCAATAAATAGGAGGACGTCAACGGCAGATGGTCTCCGTTCCGACGTCACGACGTATAATTACTCCTCGTCGTACCCTTCCGTTTGGTATTTTAAGTGATTAAAATATTGTATGCGTACGAAGGTTGTGCTCGGGAATTATGTCTATCCATCCAACAGCCCTCGCCGGCTACGGGCTCTCTACCACGAACAACAAAAACAGATTACGTCCAAAAGGTAAACACTACGACAATAGGCCTCGGGAAAGTCCGACGCGATGGAGGTTAACAGCGTTATCGTGATAAATCTTCACCGGAACGTTGTCCGTCTTCTCTGTATTGTGCGCGTGCTTGTATGTATATGGATATGAATGCGTTTGACTTATTTGTACTTGTTTTTAGGGATTTTGCCCTTTTAATACATTCTATTGGTTAGATTTAGTCTTACTTTAGATATAAATGGACGAATGAACATGTATGGCATAAATTTACGTAAAATTAGGACTAATAGGAGAGCACAATCGATTTGGTCAAATAAAAGGAAATGAAAATTATAAGTTTTGGGCAGGTCGAAGTTAGCTACTTGTCGATACCGAAGATAGAATGAGAGAAAAATGAAAATGCCCGGAATTGATCTTTAGTAGTTTGCAATTTAACGTATACCTCATATATTTTAATTTGTTGTTTCAATGTTCTTAACCGGTAATTAATCTTTTATATCTCCATTTTTTTTTAATAAATTTGTATCAGCTCATTTCTATATCCACCATTTTATATTTCATCCGACTTCTAAAAATAAACTCTTCGAATCAATGCATAACTTTTCCATCCAAATATATCGGCGCTTTACTATTTCATCCATGTCTTAGTACCTACGATTACTATTTAATTAAAACTTTAGAACGAAAACGTCCGTAGACGCTGCCTTTCCCTTAACCTACCAGCCATGGCTGACGTTAATTAAAGTTGCGCGAAAATGACATCATCCGCTTTGTATTTCTTTTAGTTTCGTTCCTCGGTGTTCGGTTCCGCGCCCAAAAGCTGCCGCTGTCACCGTTTATCTTCTCGGGAAGTTAATTGTTGATTAATAATGAATAAATACTTAATTAGGCGAGCGACCGGTAGAGGGCGGAGTTCGCTCTTCTGATACAGTGATGTATTGCCCTGTCCTTTAGATGAGAATGGAACCCGCCCCAGGTGGCGACGGTGGTATTGGTGTACTTGGGCTTCCGATATTAGCTGCACAGAGTTGGTAGGTAGGTAGGTAGGTAAGGAAGGTAATTGAAATTACAGCTGCAAGTTTCTTGCGCTAAAGTTTACAACTATTCGAGTTCGACTTCTTGGAATAAATGTGATAGTAAGCTTGAAGGCAATTTCGACAACGTGGAACGTGAAGTAGCGGGGCGAATTTAGTGGAAAGTAAAGTAGAAGATTAGTTGTAAGCATGGAATGGACAGTTGTAAGGGTAGTAAATAGAAAAAATAACGTGGTACAATGATACCTTTCAAAAGATACCTTTCAAGACCTCTGAAACTCATTTGATATAAGCAAGAACGTGTCGTAATTAATCTATATAGTGTTGGTTCGTTCAACACTCAGTATAATGTCTTTGTTTTTGTCGGAAACTATTGTATCGACAGAGGATTGAGTTCGTAGGTGAAGGTGAGTATCGTAGGTAAATATTCTTATACTTATACATCGGCGCAACATGTCATCCATTTTTTTACGCTATTGTCAATATCTTCTAACTTACCTACATACCTATGTGTACAATGTTATACAAAAGTACATAATCTAATAGAAAAATGTGCATATTCAAGGTACCTTTCAGTGCATTTTCTACATATAAGACTGTATGATACGATATGCTTATTTATTTAATATTCCATCAACTCGCTTCTCCTCTAGTAGTTACATAAATCTCGCGTACATCAAAAACGATTTTAAGATTATCTCCTTTTTGCCCCGATATACTTCTCTTCCTTTTCTCCTTCTCCTGTCCCCAAAATTGAGGCTCCTACAATTTAGCAAAAACATATTGTCCGCCACGCAAATATAAATATTACATTTAACGTTCGTTTTATCTTCCAGAAATGTTTCATTTCGCTCTTCCCTACACTCTTAAAGCGCTTACTTCATTACCGCCGCGAACGTAGATGGCGCCGTAATCGCGCGGAGAAGTAATGTCGCTGAAGATGAGCGTAAAATGAGGGGGGCGCCAGACGTAAGCGACGAGGTAAATCTGAATCTTCCTCCTCGGTACCGAAATTTCGACGCCGTAAAACTGCTCTCCATCTCGCTGCCTTCGCCGTAAAGATCTCGCCGTGCAGATTACCTCCAAAGCCGGAATTCTCGGAACCGGAACCGTGAAGCCGAGTAACCAGCTAGTAAGTCGGTGATTACCAGCGCAGGTCGCTGAGTACGGAAAGGCATAGGCGACTTGATGAAGAAATTAAACATTTATTTTCGACTCGGTTTGATGCGATATAATGTCGATGATATTCGGCGCAAGGTGTAAGGGTAACAGGAGAACGAGCGAAGAAAATCGTCCGTGGAAATGGCGGGAAACGAAAAATTTCGTTTAAACTGTTATTGAAGAAGGAATTGTTTCAGTTTGAGGCTGTAATTTTTTTTATTGTTATGCTTTTAATATATTCTTTTACATTCGTCACGGTTGGCTTTGCAATAATTGTTTTTAAAAAAAACAAACTATTTCTACGAAGACAGTTAAAAATAAATATCCAAACGTATTGATTTTGTTTTTAAATCTAAATCTACAGAAATTACGAAAAAACAAACAGCAGCAGTCAATCAAATTTACATTAATGTAAAAAATCCGCTGAGAAAATCACGCCATTTAATATTTATTCAAATATAATATCAGAGGTACTCAAACCACGCCTTTTGCCTTGAAATCGACCAATAAAAGTAATCCGCTGTCCTTGTATTTTACGTTATACTTCAATAGAACCAAATGTATTAATACAAAAAAAGGAACCTATTTTTTAAGATTTCCTAAAGTTAAAGTAAAGGAATTTATGAACACGCCTATTTGCGAATAAACCAACAGCACCTTTTAAATATTAACCAATGGGAGCAATCTTAAAGTCTGGAATATGCAAAAAAATTAAACTTCGTCATTTTAAAAACATTAAATATCGAACCTCCCAAAACATTTTAAATGGCGCCGTTCTTTATTGTGCACAATAAATAGGTCTCAGTTTTTATAGCCCGTATTTTGGAGGTAAACACAGCAACAGAGCACGCCTACTTATGTTGATATGGCTTCATCTTGATAGCTCGATATTAACGGCGACATGGCCGAAAATAACTTTAGAACAGTTTTGAGAATGCCGCTGTACCATCGTTGTTCAGTTAATACAAAAATTTGAAGAATGGCAATATAGACGTTGTTCGAAGCGAATAAAATCTAATCAGAATGCATATCTGCGTCCAAACATTACTTTATTGGATACTTCGCTAGTAAACCTAAGCTCTACCCGTAGGAATGATCGATATCCCGTTATTAACGCTGAAAGATTGATAGCGTTTGTATCGATAGCGACAGGAGGACGCGACGAGACGGTGCTTGCGTTCCCTTAATACCTTGTTCCTGGCAAGGTCCGGATACTATGTAATGCCGCTTTTCAGAAGCTTTTTCGATGTTTCTCAGGTCAGATGCTGCGTTTCGCTCGCAGAACACGTTCTAACCGTAATAAGGAGCAGACGAGGCGAAGGATGCCAAACCGCGTTCTTCAAATTCCATCACCTGTAGTAGTGGCATTCCTTCCCCGAAATAAATATATAGAGATAGATAGACAGCAGGG
This sequence comes from Oryctes rhinoceros, assembly GCA_020654165.1. Lineage (NCBI taxonomy): Eukaryota > Metazoa > Arthropoda > Insecta > Coleoptera > Scarabaeidae > Oryctes > Oryctes rhinoceros. The sequence goes on from JAIOKQ010000231.1 coordinate 1,000,524, forward strand.
AACTGAGAGAAATTTGCCGTTTCTGGACGTACAAAGTTATTCTCGGCGAGCTGGCGGTTGAAGTATTCCGTTGAAAGTTGCTTTTCCAAATAGACGGCGTTGACGTTTCGAATTAACACGTTCTCGGAGAAGAAAAAAGGCATTCTAGAATTCTATAATAAAAATTTTCGCCAAATTGGCAAATATTCGTATAGTTAGAACTTTATTTTCAGAAAACATCTGTAACACGCGAATAACAAGCTAAACAAGAAATAAGTAAACAATAATATTTGAAAGTGATTACCAAAGAATATTTTCCTTTCGTTTTAGGTGAAGTGTCTTAATACTTAAGGATAATTGGTGATTGGTGACTTTAAATAATATCCTAAATTCTAATAACGTGTTAATGTCTTTGGTAGACGGCTCATTTAGGTTTACATGTTGTTCTCAAAATTGAAGATTCGCTTTAGGGCTCCTAAAAATCACTTTACTAGAATTACTTACCATCTATACCAAAAATAAAGGTGTATATGGACGCCTCCTCTTTTTCAACGCAAGCTTTATAAGATTATTTCATCTCGAACAGCAAGCGGCAATAAGTCAGGCAGTGCCTCCTAATCTCGCGAGTTACTTCCTCTACGCTTCAGTAAGCGACGTGCATGTTGTTGCGAACATGCTATTCGTACAGGAGCGCTGGGATTGCCGTCTTCAGGAAGCTATCGGTCAAATATCGAAATTCCGGATGTTTCTGTTCGTTCGACTTGAATAATTTCAGTTTATCTGTTCCAACGGAATATATATCGCCGAAATCCCATACGTACACAGTACAAACACAAACATTTGTCGATAATATGTATCTCTTCGGCTTTTGGCTCTCGTTTATCTTATGCACAAAGATAAGTCCAGCTCTTTTCTTCTCCCCCTTTCGCCGCTCGCCGCCGCTTTTAGCGTGCCGTCTCCGGAATGTTTCGAAATAAATTCTCTGTTTCCCTTCCTCGCTGTTCCGGTATTACTTATTCAGTAGCGTATTCTCTAGCTGCCGGTGCCTGGTTCGTCGTTTGCTCTGGGACAAGGTCGCTTGATACTAGCTCGAACGTATTAAAGAAGAAATCGTGAATTTATTTACATGCATAACTCTAGTGAATTAAGTCACTTTCGAGCCAACTTATCTTTTAATCACAATTTTTCTGGAATTTCGTTCGTATCTTATAACATATCAAAGATACACCTATTTCCACAGTTTCTATTTTCAAGAAAACCTTCAATGCTTAATTATTTTGAGATATGAGGTTTTTTAAAGGAAGAAACACAGTTAATTGAGGATCCTTATATGATTAAGGGTTTTCTAATCTGTTACGTAAATCCCCGTGGTCGTGAACAACTTGGTCTTTATCGTAGCTTCTGCCGACGTTTATGGTTCAAGGTTGTTTTTATACCCTGACTGAGGACTATTCGTTCTGGAGTGGTTTATACAGTGTTTGCTTCGGGTGAAACACAGATTTCGTGGAAAACCCTGTATATGGTTATAAAGTTTTCGTGTATTCAGAAGCACTTCCACCCTCCAAACATTCAACAAACCTTATCATTACTATAACATCAAGTACCTAAGTCTTGTTCGTCAGCTATTTCGTTGCACGTGACTTTATCGTGCTGACGCCCGCCGTCTGTCTACGCGATGCGACCGGAAAAAAAGTATAAAACCGTTCTACACTCTATTATAATTGTCAGAGAAGGACTCCGAAGTCATACATTATGCATCATCGATAGGTATAAATTATTCGTGTGCCTTCCCGTCCCGTCCGCTTTACCAAATGCTTTGTTCGTGTTCGAGGCTAAAAACCCACCTTCCCTCGCACCGAATTGTACACCGCCACGCGAAAGTACGGCTGGTAGCAGCATTTTGCCGCTATTCATTGCATACAACCGTCACGCATTTTGGTGATGCGATGCGATCAGCAGGGTTGGAATCGTTTTTGTATTTTCGTACCTAGACGGGTTCCCGTTGAATGAATATCGAAGTAATGCAAAGGTATTGTTAATATAGTGAGAAGTCTTAGAAGACCTCATTATCATCAGAAAATCAATAGAAGGAGTACGTCAGTGATAGCACATTTTCTAAAGTAAAGATAAAAGTACTTGTACGTTTTCTTTTCTAGACATGATAAATAATAACTAGAGATGACAAAGGCAGGTGAAATTATTCCTTTTTTGCAGCGACTAGACAGATTCGCGTCTATTTTTCTCATGGAAAGGATTCGTGTTGCCTACTGGTTTCCCCGAGTCGACGATGCATGAGTCTATCCAGTCGCTGCAAAATAGGTATGATTTCATTCGCTTTTGTCCTCTCTAATAATAACACTGTCTTTAATTAAGTTTAACAGGAAGTACAAATTTGCGCGTGTTCTGTTTTCATCTTGTCAGTCCAATACCAAGCAAAAATTTAATTATAATAGCAAATCACCTTTTGTAACATCCCATCCCAACAAAGCATTTTATATCTGTTATTACAGTATGTACGTATATTTCGATATCCCTCCTCCACGTTTTGACCTTTAACCATACAGAATATGAAATTATTTACTAATTAATCCGCCATAAACCTAATTAAATTCCACATTGTCCCAAACAATACATGCACACATTTAGGATAAGCGTCCGTATGTCCGAGAGAGATACCGATACGGATCCAAACAGAGATGGCCGACGAAAAGCAATTTAATTCAGTATTGTTCATCGGAATGGCATAATGATTACGCTATGCCGTACCGGTGTACATACACGGGACGTTTGATACGTTCGCATAGATGGCGCGCGCGCCGTTGCAACGTCACGTTATTAACTGACGCATATTAATAATGTAGCGGAGGCAGAGGCGGCGGTGGTGGGGGCGGCTGGAATGGCGTTGCTTGAACAGACATGTCACTAGCACGGCTATGTCCTTAGGGCAATACATCACGACCTAACAACATACATTCGCTCACGGGGATCGCACGCACACATACGGTCGAACAATTAGTATAATCTTGTCAATGCCAGGCGTATATGGTTCGCTGGCGTGGCGCCCTTCACTTCCGCCGGTTAGTTCCTTTCGTATATTCAAATAAAGTTGATTCGGTTGGTATTTTTGAAAAAGCAGACAATATCAGGGTGTATCTCTTGGACAAGATAATACATTTACTTCAACAGGTTAATACAAGTGGGTTGTTGGTAGTTCTTCGCCTAATCGTGCGTAGCCGGGGTGGAATATAATTTATCAACGAATTTATCAGCGTTCGTTTTGTACGTTAATATTAATTCTATACGATCCTTATTTGCTTTAATATTATTCCTTTAAAGCATTAAATACTATTCGTAATTAACTCACTCTAAACTACTACAATTCAACGTTTTCCTGCGTTCCTTCCGTTTATAAATAGGTGCGGTTTCTAACAGGATCGATGATGCAGATTTTCGCTTACAACGCAAATACTGGACCCGGAATACCGACTAACTACGAGTTACGTGGGTATACGAGAAAAGGAGGCCACTTTTAGTGGAAATGAAATTCAGTTCCCCCAAACCGAGTACGGTAATTTAAGCAGCCGCAGAATAACCGCAACAAAACATATCGCGTTGCCGTTCACCTAAAATGTATACTACCGTTCGTAATGCTAGCGGTGGTGGTAGTGGAGGCGGTAGGGGAAGGATGGTAGATGTCCATCAAAATGAAATGGGATTTAGATCTAGCTCTTCTATTACCCTAGTTCTAAGTTTGTTTATTTTTTTATTTTTATTTTTTTTATGAAATGAAATGCATTATTTTTAAAATGTAGAATTAGAGGAAGTAGTTCCATTGTTTCCACTTGTTCCATTGACGATCTCTCGTACTAAAGGCATGTTTATCGATTAAGAAATGCTTGAAGATTCTACGTTCATTAGTTAGCTCATAAAGGAAATTATTGCATATTCTATAGTTGTTCTATTTTTTTTATATTCCTTAAAGCGCTCCATTAAAGAAACTAATAAAGCGAATGGTGCAATTAGCAACTTCCCTTTAATCTATTTTTCCTTTTAATTCCATCTTCGTTTTAATGCTAACTTCTTTAAGTCATGGCCTTATTGGACTTGACGTGACGGACCATCCGCTTTGAAATATTCAGAACGTCGTTCGGTTTCTTCGTCTACGTCTCTCAATTATACGTCTTTTTTCGAGCAACGATTAGTTCCCGTTGCACCAGCTTCCACCTCGATTTTGGTTCTCGAATTGTTGACGAGTTGTAGAAATCCAGAACCGGACTCTCTCATCCTTATAAACATTTCGAATTTAATGCGGTACTATCCGCCACGTACAGTGGGCGGTATTGTAACACACGCAAGCTCCGTGTACACACAAAGTTTTCGTCCGGAGAGAGACAGGAAGGGAGAGGCGCGGTGCAGTGCTTTCTGGGCGCGCCGGTACGGAGGCAAAGGAGGTAAAACGCGTTCTGAATTATTTAATGCTATTAGAACAAAGACTCGAATTTATTGCGTTTTCAGTGAAGGACGAGACTGGAATGCTACAATTCCACCGGTTGTTGCCAGGGTCTTGTGTTGCGTCTAGTCTTGTGGTCGTACATGGAACGTGTACAACGCCAATTGACTTGTTACTTCCATTAAAGGCTAATTTTACACCTCCGGGGGTGATACGTTATTTTAAAAGCTGTTCTTTCACTACGTTTAACGTACGACGATCGCTTAGCTTTGGAAAATGAAATAGAACAGGTGGGCGATATTCTTTAGGTGAGGTTTGTAAAATAACAACAACATCTAATTCTTATAAATACATCAATCTGATGATGCTCGAAATTACAGATATGTCAAATTATCGCAAAATAATAGATGCCTCTGGAAAGCAATATGAAATTCATCGTAACAAAGAAGTGATGAATTTTTCAAAATTAGACCATCTTTCGCGGAACCAACTGCACAGACCTAAGACGCTACATTCATTCAAATCCAAACCGCTAAAGCTACAATGATCATTTTTAAATCTTGACAATTATTAATTTGTAATGTTAAACATTACCCGAAACTCGGAGCTTTAGCGACGATTTTCGTCAACATTCGCATCATCGATATCAACACCAACGGCGGACGATCATTTGACTAATTTAAGCGATCGTCGACGAATGTCTCCAAAATCGGGGCAGGAGGGGAGCGCAGAGAAAGACGGGAAGAGGATCCGACATATTGTTCTGACAGCTGATAAAGTTGCCCGGCCGCAAGGCGATGATTCCGATCCAATTTAATGCGGGAGAAGGGAGATTGAACGAGAATTAATTGTCAAACTTCTGCGTTAAACTTTATTGTCGAATTTCGTTTAGCGTCTGGGGAATTATAATTTGGCTTGGCATTTCGTGAGCCGTTAGATTGTTTGCTTGAGCGTGTAGATAATGATTTATGTAACAACATTGATGCAAGAGTTGGCGAGAAAAAGATGGGTTGAGTTTGATGTGACTTTTTACTTGTCTCCGCAGATAATTGGCAATTAGCATAGTATTACGCTAATGTATTTCGTAAGAAAAAGTAGATGCCATAGATTTCTTTTTCAATACAACATTGTATTGAAAACATCTAAAACATTGAAACAACTTTCAGAGGACATGAAGGTCGTGGAATTTATCATGAAGTTTACGATATTACAATTTTTGGTGTAATATCATTATTAACTAATGATTGGTAATTTCAAAAACGTTTCGTCTTAAATGTCTTCTCCAAATGCTTGCCATAACGTGAACCATATCAAAGCGAAGCCATTGATATAATAAAGAAATTAAAGTTGCTGTTCTCTTTTTCCAAGTCAGTGAATAATATTCCGTTTCGTAAACGTCCTTACGACGCGAAGCGCTCGTTTATCTTTGCGTAAAATATAATATACCTATACGACTTTTACAGCACGTCCTTCGACGCTTTACAAACACTCCGTGTTATGTATGTTTTTGGTGCCGTTTGGTCGCCCTCTCTACTCCCATAAACTTTGTATTTTTACATCGCTAACCTTTTAAGTAGAACATCAGCCTTTATAGACTAGAACACACTTTTAGAGTAATCCTTTTCCAACCCTTTTTATGATCTATTAGTGTTAAGATGCTTATAGCTACCATCCTCTTTCTATGCGACTGTGTTGTACGCGCCGCACATGACACCAAATTCTACTCAGTAAGTATAGCCTCGATATTTCATGAAAGGATTATGTTACGTCGACAGTACGGTTCATCCTTTCTCCAAACGACAATTTCTCCTCTTCGTAAGTTGTTGTCCTGTCGTTACCTCGCCTATATTGCTTGTCTTCCTCTTCTTCTCTGTTGGGTGCTTGCCGTGATGATTTATTTTTTAAACTGTACAATCTTCTGAAAGCTGTCGACTTCATTTACATAAGTTTTGTCCAGAGTCAATTTTTTCATTGGTATATTTTTATTGACAATTTTACTAATGGTCAATTGACACACAAAAACAGAAAGCAGCTCAACGAGGCTTTGCTGGTTGGCCCAACTTTTCGAGTTACTTTCCAGTTTTACTTACTAATAACTATTTAAATATCCTCGTAGCTCGTCCGGCTGCCGAGATTTAGACAAGTCGGAAAAATTTGAACGCAAAGGTGAAATTCCTGAAAAGCCAGACAAAAAATACGCTCCAGTTTGATGAAACTTTGGATTTACGTTCAATAAATATTTAAATTATTTTTGACAGACCATGGTAGTTAGTAAACATAATAAATTTGATCATGCCGTAGATAATAACAGAACAACACATTATACAAGCCAAACAATCTTTTTAAATATGCATCGTTTCTGAGGCAGAATTTTATTTTCAAATAACACCCCATCAAAATCCCTCCCGCATAAAGAAGCGAGAGGTGCACATTATGATATGCATTTTAACTTATCGTTGCCGATGGTAGAACAAGGGTCGTTTAGGGGTTGGGAAACGAAGAGGAGGACGGAGTACCCCTTTTAACTTTATGGATACTAAGGGATTGGCGTAATTTAAATAACAATCTCGCCGTAATGGTTCTTGAATTGGGAACACCGCGAAGGGTAGAAAGAAAAATGGGGACAATCTTTCTTTTTTTTTGGTTAATCAATCTTGCAAGAATGAATTCTAGATTCCTTTTACTTATGTGGGCTATGGTCACAGCGGAAGTGATGAATTCAATTACCTGAAAAATCGATTTAAGAAGATCGAAATTTTTGACTATCATTGAAAAGTGCCACCCGTGTTACTTTGTTGTAGCGAATTTAGGCACGCCTCCATCGTTGCTTCACCACAGATTATATAGGCAGTTGTCTAACTACTTAAGTTGTTAATTTATCAAAATTTGGAGATGGACAAAGTGACTAAATCCAACGACAAATACAAAATACTGTAACATGTAACATTACAGTAGGTATCTCGTCGAAGAAATGCGTACGTATCCACACGTAAACTTTACAGTTGGCAATACTCTCAGCTACTGATGAAAATTTGTACCCTCGAAGTTTACGTGGGAGCGGACGCGTCCGCATAAATCATCTTTTCCGCCCTTTTGCCGATGAAAATTTATGCCCGAGCTATTAAAGTAACATAAATTTCGGGCCTCGGCATATACGGCAAGGTTTTCTATAACAACCGTAGCCTGCGACGAACCGCTCGTCGTAGTTATTTTCGAGTTCATAGTCGTCGTAATTAATGAATTCACGGGCCGGGAATTATAACTGTAATAGTTCGAATGTTGGGGTAAGGGATTTGTTTTTAACGGTCGAAATAACAACGTCTACAAGGAAGGAAAGTGATGTGTACAGAGACAAGTATACCTAAGCCGGACTTGCGGAATTTGAATGAAATTCTGGTGGCTTCTACATCTGTGAGGAGGAATAGTTTTGGAGGGATTTTTTGGGTTTCTCGTTAATATAGGATATATTGGTTTGTAAGGATTACACTCGCAATGGCTCTAGCCGCGACCAAGAGTAAAGCAGTTAAGAATTTTACAAACATTCACAATTTAAGAAAAATGCTAATAAATGCTAAAATATAAAGCTGTTTGCGAAATAAATATCAATCAATTATAAACAATTACATAATAAGCCATGTATCGAATGAACTAAAATTAGGTAAATTGAATTTAGTTCGAGTTTATCACTTATCGGTGAAAATAATCAAAAGTCAAATGTGAAGTTGCAAGAAGTCAGAGTGTATGCTTTAAATCAAGCGCAGGTCAATAATTCAATAAGAACATGAGAAAAGAAAATATGGCAAGTAGACATATTTTCTTGCATACGATATATACAGAGTGCTTCGTGAAGGAATGGAAATATTTTAAGGACATGTCCAAGTAGCTAATTTAAACACATATGTTCAAGTTCATCTTTCATTTGTTTTAGAGCTAATTAGTTTTTTCCTTCTGAAAAGTTAGCTATTGTGAAATGTTAATTAATTTGATAGTATTTCCTCAGGTGACAATTTAGCGCAGATTACTAAGTAGGCAAGTGTTCGTAACTTAAAAATCACCATTCTTTACGCTTCTTCTGGTTTTTGAGGTTGTAAAAGTAGTCCGTATAAGGAACAAGTATAAAGAATATGCCAATATGCTGTTTGTTTATATACTCCGTAATAATAGCATTGATCGTGCAGTAAAGGAGTATCGATGTCGTTTATCAAATTGAAGAAGTTCCAACAGAAAAGTGTTTCAATCTGTTTTTACATGTGCCGTTGAAACTAGGGTGTTTCCAAGCGCAAGGATTGTTTCTGAAAGACAACATGAAGTAGGTGCGGAACTTGAAGAAGATGATTGACGATGATCTAGATATAAGCACAGGTCAAACTACAATCCGATTTTAAATTCCGCACATAATCACTGAAAAATATTTAAGCGACAAAGTTTGAACGCTCTTCATCTGCAACAAGTATCCCATTAATTTGTCTGATTTCAATCTTTTTTGAAAAGTTCCAAAAGAGTGTTTAACTAAAGCAATATCAGCTAAAATTATTTTAATACGCAGTCTAATAAAAGAAATTGATTATAGGTGGTACCTTTTTAAATCTCTGAAAATCTTAGCTGTATTAGTGGATATGAACGGAGTCGTACTCCCTGCGTAGTAAATCTGTTTCTGTTGACTGTTGACAATTCTTCCTTTTCAATTTTTTTTAGAAGCCTTCTAAAGATTGCCGAAAGTTGTTTGTGTCGCGAACACTGAAGAAATAGACAAGAGAGAGGTTATAAAGCCATGAATACACGGTGATAAAAGTCGACCGTTTTCCTACGCAGAACGTATAAAACGTTATCGATTCAAACAGTTCTAATCTAGCGCACCCCATCGCATCTCTTATCCCCTAAATCGTTTGTATCCAGACGTTTTACGCAAAATTCCTTCTTAAGGTACGGGGGAGTTGAACTTTTTACATGCGATAATAGAATATCTCTTCGGTTGATGCTTCATATCTTTCCCCTACCGTCTTCAACAAGAGATTTCGAAACTTTTCAGCGGTTAGGAGGACCTAATTTAAAGTTGCTAATGTACTTAGTTTTAATATAATTTTGATATACTTAATAATATTCATTTACATATCGCTCATCTCTCTTAGAAAAGGAAAGCGGGAAATGGATAAGCACGGCCAACGCCGCGCGTCTTTTCGAGAACACCCAGACGACTTAATTAATTTAGATCTAATTTGCGTGTCAAGATAAAAAAAAAGTTTTGTACGGGAGTTACCGTCGGTCTCGACGGCGACGTTGCGTAACGGCCGTGCGGCGGGGTGGTACCTTTTTTAATTTGATTACGGAATATGTAATTACCGCAAGCCGAATAATCTAATTTCCATTATTTTTCGTGTCTTAACCATAAGAACGGGTTCACGGTACGTAGATTCGCCGTCGGTCCTGCGGTTTCCATGGGATAATCAATATTTAAATTGGAAAACTTGTCGAAAACAGCACTCAGATATTAAATTGTATTTTGGTACGTCTTTTTGTAGGGAGCGATTCTAAATGAATCTCTAAAAGAATTCAGGCAGTGGATGTTTGAGCGATTCTAGATTCAAAACATAGGTGTTATTGGTTGTTATTGTTTAATATAATTTATCATATCTGCAGCCAGATCCTTTACATAAAATGATTGTAATATTTATACGGCATGTCTCATTAATATATTGCAAAATTCTGAAAACTGAAGATCATTCGATAGTAGTGACAACGTTAAGTAAGAAAAGCTTAGATTGAAATACGTCCATGTTTTCTTTGTATATAGTCAGAATTTATCAGAAATTCTTCGGGTAAGTGCTCATTAACGACTAACAATGGGCAAAGTTGCAATGCAAGAAGTTTCTATAAGACTTCAGGGCACAAACAAACTATACGATACTCAAACAACGGAGCAACAATCTAATGAAGGTTAATTTAGTAGACAGACCAAGCGAAACATCGTTGTTGCGCTAGATGTTGATGGGTAGCGAAGGCAAATCCTTGCCAATCAACGTATCGATTGCCGATATAATTGTTCGTTATCCGCCAGGTGAATTACAACAATAACGACTTGTTTTCCTGCATTGCCGACCGGTGACGCATAAATTTTCATTATTTACGTCGATGTCATGAAAAGGTAAACACGCCCCATCCCAACTGCGGCCATCCCCCTTCTTGTTTACGATATTCGGCGAGCAACGGCGCCGTTTAATTATATGTAATGTAACGCACGCGCTTCCAACTTGGCGTAAATAAATGATCGAAATCACTTTTTCGAGTCGACGTAATCTAATTGACCGCCAATCCATTTCAGAGGCTTATCCCGATGACTTAATTTTTATTTTGTTGTTCTGTAAAATTCTCGGAAAAATTCTCGCAGCGAGAAAAAATAATAGCCGTATTATTCTTGGGAGTTGTACTGCAAGCTTTTGTATATCTTAGCCTAAGGATCTCTTGGAGGTTTCCTACGAAAATTAGGAAGGTTGTTATATCATCGTAGGCCCGAGGCAGGAGCCGCATCTCCTTCAGTGTCATTTAGACTCTTTTCGTGCGACGCCCTTAAATAAGCGAATTAAAATCACATCTTGTACATGAAAATTGCTTATAGGAAGAGGTGAACATGCCAGATACTGTAAGGTTCGTAAGAATACACGGATATAATTAGTTACATTTTGTTTATTCTTGTTAACTATTCGTTTTCCCCGCAATACTTCTGAGGTAATAATGGAAGAAAAATTTACAAAAAGTGTATAGGTGGCGAATGCTTAATAACTTTCATTTCAGATGATTCAAGTTCATTTATTCTACGCACATACAGAACATGAAAATCTGTTTTCATTTTAAATACGTCCGAACATATGCCAGACGTTCAAATAAAGACGTTCAGAAAAGGAATATAAATTCGTTGTAATACCTACCCTCCTTTTTCCTTGAACAAATATACATGCTATTCCTTGGTGCTTTCAAATAAACGTCTTGTAAGAGGCAGAATAAAACCCAATTTATTGGAAACGATTTCTCTTCCCCGCGGTCTTTACATATTTCAAATATTTGTAGACGGTTGGAATTGAGAATACCTAATAATGAAATAAGTTGCCAAGAAGGATACGATTAAATGCTATATATATGTATATATATATATATATCGTTTCTTTTTAGCATGTAACCACTTTAGTAAATAAAAAGCATTATATAATACGGTTTTCTTAAAGAACTGGGAAAATCTTTAATTACGTTGATTCACATAAAAAAGCACAAACTTGATATTCAGAAATATGGAGCAAAATATATTTTTACGTATCTCTCGAAGGTATTTTAAGGTATCTACGGCTTCCTTCCTTAAGAAGAGGTTTCTAAGCAACGTTTACTATCCTAATGGAAATTAATATTTCAAAAAATTTATAAATTTCCATAATATTTATAATGTCCTTCTTTTTTTTTCAATAATACAATCGTAAACTGTATCCACGTGATAGCACTTCGTATTTCTTCGCCGGGAATGGGCCTAACATCCAGTCAAGCGTCACACAGGCACACATACCTGAAGCGTTTCGACGTAACATACCTACTGGCCGTCCTTGCGTACTCGCCGGTATTGGTCTCGCGAGGATGGTCCGCTTCCGCGTTCATAACCGGAATATTTTATGAAGCACGCGAAAATTTCCGGCAAGCAGAAGAAGGGGTGGACGTCGAATGATATATTCCGCGGAGATGATCCGCAATCACGCGTGAAATGCTAAAATATTGGGGGGAACTATTACGGATAAAAAGATTTTAATAGATCGGCGGAGAAGGAATAATGTAGTCGATTTTATGTTTGGCATTGAGATTATGAATCGACAGCACGTAGGTTGTGACTGGTTTTGGCGTAAGTCGCTCGAAATATCTATAGAAGGCTAACGCAACGCGAAAGCGGGAGGACGAGGAGGTAGCTTGAAAAGTTTCAAGTCTGAAAGATAAAAATTGCTCCTGTGTTGAAAGGTAGCTTTGGCATTTCTTTGGCAAAACTTCACCAATCGGCGTTCAAATTGATAGACCAGCTAACTTATTTACCAAGTTTGGTTTCTACTTTTTTTGTTTTCCAGGACAAAGATCTTCCATCAAATGTTCGGAGAACAAGATCGCCGGAGAAAGTGTATACAAGGAGACTATGCCAATAAACAAGGCTGAATTTAACAAAAAAAGGTTGTATGTAGGTATATTACGTCTGAGTCTTTTTGTACTACCCACGCAACGGTACCTATTCTAAGTATAGGATTTAAACGTGAGCTTTAGCTTCAATAGAGATAAAATCCACCTTTGACAAACGTATCTCCCCTGACATGGCAATGCTAAACAACATCGATTAGACGGCATTACTGGCTTGAATAGAAGCTGTGAACAATACGAAGTGGATTACCACCCCTTTTATAAACAGATTGCGTTTACTTGCCAGCGGTTTCAATCGCGCTGTAGTACACTTGATGGCGTTTGAAATATCTTCGCAGATGTGCTCTTTGGACGATCTCCTTTTCTCAGTTCTGTTCCTTTGTGGAAGAGGAATCGTCAAGATTTAACCGATATCGAATTGCTTTGTTAAGGAGAATAATGCGGCTATAGTGATTAATAGTGAAATAGTCTGGTTTGAATTTGGAAAATAACCACGGCACTTACTTCTACATCCAACTTTAGTGACCGCCGAAGATTATGTAGCAGTGTATACAGGCTGTTTGGTTCGCCGAAGTATAGCTATAAGCGCGCGCGTTATAATTATAGAAACATCCTTTGGATTGAAAGATGTACGTCGCCTATAAATAAATTATTCTTTAAAATTAAAGTGGTATACGTATATTTCAAAGAGTTCTTATATTTAAGCAATATCTTGTTCGACTAAACGAATTTGTTATGTTGTAAGAAATATTTGGCGGTTGATTTTCGCCTCTGATATGGTTCACATGTTGAGTGTTGGGCTCTTTCGAAGAAATACAGCTTCTACTTAACTTTTCTTCTTACCACCTAATATTATTGCCGACCTGATTCCCTTCTGCTGTAAATTAAACGACTCGTATAATTTGCCCTCTTGTCCCAAACAAAGGGGGAGACACTAAAAGGCTTTAATTGTTCTGTAATGCCCTCGAGAATTCGTTCCCATTTTTTTTTTACGCCCCAAATCTTTTAGTAACAACATTTGGTCGGCGACTTGTGTCACCGTAATTTTTTTCTCTCTGACGCCGCAACGGCCTCCTCCGAATTAAAGTTCGTGTAATTGTAGCGAAATTACAAATTTCCTTTCGCGAAGCGCGCGCGTTCAAAAGGGTTGCTTTAATTGGAAATGGGACAGACCGCGACGTTGTTTTCGGCATTGTGTTTACAAGAACGGTGCGGTTGGGGGCGACGTTGCTATGCTTGTTTCGCCGTAACGTTGGGAGGCTTTTTATTCCCCGCTCGAAATGAAACGAAACACAGGGGCACAAGCTGTGTTTTCCGGAAAGTATAACGATATAAGATTGTAACGGCTAATGGAGCTAAAGTAACTAGTCGTGCAGCTCAACAGGCTTCTACCGTCTCTGTAACCCGAGGATTGAGAGCGAGTTGCTCTAACATTACATATACATGCTTCCATTAGGTTAATTTCTAGATTGAGCAGGTCTTATTCGATGTACGACGACAGAGCGAGAAACCACGCGTACTCTTAACGTTATCTTTTCGAATATCGGATGCTTTTTTGTCATAATTAGATCCTTCGGTCAGTTTCACATTTCAAAAAGCTGTGAGCGAAAGCTACAGTCGCTCTGACGTATCAACATCCTTGAGAAGGGATCTTCTCATTACCCAAGAATTCTCACTGGACATAGTTGGCTACTTATTAAGGAAGGAATTGATCGGGCATCTGCCTAAAGTGAAGGTAAAACACATATCTTTTTCAAATATTCAGCGGTGAGGTCTTTATGAAGAAGCCGACCAATATAAGACCAATTCCGGTAGGTAACATGCTAACTTAATCCGTTCATTCATTTCTTAAGAGGATCTCGAATAGAGAGAAAATGGATCATGGAGCCCAAGTGTTGTAAGATTTTTGTATTGTCTCGTTATTCGCAACTTTGAAAGGAAATAAGTGTAGCATGTAGAACCCTGTAAAAGTACTTGGTTCAAAATTAAATCCAATACTTTAAAATAGAAAATTCAATTGAAGAAATTAACCAATTTCGGATTACGTAGGTACAGTATCCATTTTGCGACAATCGTTAACTCGCCGCACTAGAAATTCTAAACAACCCTTTTCCTGCAACAACTTGCAACACAATATTTAAGTACATAAGTGTATAAACGCTAGCAGCGGTTATTACTTTATATCCGAGAGAGCGCACTCTAGCGGCAAACTTAAGACGTGGATAAATAGAGCGAAGTTAGAAACTAGGTCCCAGTAACTTAAGTAAACACGCATATTTATAAGCTGTGGCGATTCGAAATGCATAGATTTTATGAACAACATGTACCTCCTTCGGCCAAGATTCAACCTGCATTTATGAAAGGTTTAGTCTAGAAAGTTGGTTAGATGTGGATGGCAAAATATGTTAGAGTTGTGCTAGTTTTTACTGACTGTTTATTGTTGAGAATTTCTTGTATCTCCATCCTTTACAACATAACTTTTTTTGTATGGATTGAATGAAATTGATGATGATAACAATAATTCAATTGATTTGTATAGCCAATTATTTTTAGGTTAAATGGTTCAAATTGTAGTTTTCCGTTTGGATGTCAGCACATCAATAAACGTGATAGATTCACAAAGGAAAATGAAGTCGCAGACGCTAATGGATTTGTTAATAGTTTATACGAAAGTGCTGGCAAATAAATTGAATAACCGTCACCTCTGCTTACTCGGTAAGATGTCGCATCCTTGGCAGGCAGAAAAAAAACGTATTGTTCTCCTTCGAAAATCACGAAGAAAATCACAAATTGTTGCTGGAGATAGACCTTATCTAGGCACATACATACCTATCATCCCTCTCCTATATCTTATTAAATATTAAAAGGGCACATTCGCCTCCCATTCGACTCGTACATCTCTAATCTATTATTGATTCAAAATATTTTCGCCGTTACTACGCTGTATTGTCGTGTTCGGAAAGGTAACATCCGGAAATTTCCTACGGTGTAAGCCGTTCGAACGAGAAGGATGACGATAGAGAAAAAGTGGGACGTGTCTAGACCGAAAGAAATGGCAGGAAGGTAGATGGAATGGAAAAGGGGGAAAGGATAATGCTGCGGTGTCTGCGATATAAAAACTGCATGTCACGTACACCCATATGGAGCCCCGCAAGAAATGAAAGTCGTATAAGATGTACCCCGATAAACATCGAAACTGGTTTTTGGAGTGTTTCTCGAAGCTAACAATACGAAGTTAATCAGATGGGACTGAATCAGAGTTGTATCTACTTCTGCAAGTTTCCTTTTCATTCTTGGCTGTACATGATACCGTCCATCAGAATTATATTCGTTTTATGCACCTTCAAGTTGGCAGATTCTCTTTATTGTTGAAAAAACACAATGTGGAAGAAGGATTGAAATCAAATCTTCGTTTTCTCATAAATGGCAAACGACATAATTTGGGAGTGTTGGATAGAATTTACCACATCTTTTGTCTTTTCTTTTTATATCTTAAAATTTATTCCTTTTTCATAATCGGATCGCCTAATATCATCTAACTGATTTGTATCATCGGTGATAAATGACAATAAATCTCCACATTTCATATTTTGAACCAAGAATCAAGAATCAAAAATGGTGGTATTTATAACTAAATCTCGAAGTAAGCATAGTTTGGAGGTATTTCGCAGCTTTGTCCATCTATTTTGCTGACTGGTACATATATTCGCACTCCTTCAATGTATGTGTGGCGTTAGTCCCAGAAACTATGAAGCTATGAAAAAATTGAGTGTCGAAAAGCTTAAATAATCTAATCTCGCTAGCACCAAATTCGGTTTTTACTACTTTTCCTACGAACGCTAAGGTGAAATCGACAAACACGCTAATAAGAATTCATAACAATAAATAACAATATTCACCGAAAATAATCCAGCGACCTTAATCCTGGCGAATTTCCAAGATAATAAACTGTTTACAAAATCATTCCTTTCACGGGCCGGCTAGGGTGATTAATCATATTCTTATACGTTATGTCACGAAAAGCTTTTAGGACAGCTGCAAAGATAATTCAAACTTTTGGCACGAAATAAACCACGAAAGTAACGGAGTTCAAAGAAATCACTTCAGTGTCGATTAAAACAACGAATTTGGTTTAAATATTTGAAGAATCTAGCGAACAATCCTATTATGCCATTTATTAATACCTTCTTGATGTCACTTAATTGAAATGCCAATTCCCGCTAGCCCTTCATTATCCGTCTCGAGTAGCGATTTTAATTCGATTAACTGGCTAGGATGTTAACGAAGATTGAAAATGATCACAAAGAACGAATTTCCATTAATTATTTCATACGGCGATTAACGAGAAACGTCAGTCAATGATAACGTTGCGCACATCTGGTGTTCGTCGTTTCGCAAAAAGGCTACATCAAGTGCTCCACTCTTATCAATTATTCCCACTGACCATGGCTCGTGCATTCCTGCACTGATTATTTTATTCATGCAGATACATGTTGGATCGATAGTGTTGTTGAAGTAACTAACTGGAAGGGTTAATAATGTTTTGGTTTGACTGCAATAATAAGGCTGAAGTGTAAACAAACGTATAACAGGAATGGAACATTTTTTGCTGTTATTTCAAACTTGATGACCCGAGATATCTCGGTGCTTATTTTGAAGTATTGCGACTAAAACGAAATCGAAAAAGATCATTTCAATTTCTTTTATGGGATGATTATTAAACTTCTCCATATTACAATTTGTTTCATGAGCACTAGATAGCTCATAAAATCGACCGTTGCCAGATGCTCTTCTTTTCCGATTCCGTCCCTACTTTTTTCCCATGATTTTCCATAAAGTTATCGACAAACAAAGCACGCTCGAAGTTCAGTTATAAATTATAATTTTTTTTTTACATCGGAGGAGTCTCCATCGCTCCGGGTTGTCTTCCAAGTGGTACCTACTGAAAAACATCCCCCGTATACAAAGGAAGTTGTTTCAAAAGTAATATCGGCCCGTTAAAGGTAGGTAAGCGAGCACCTTGCTTCCGCCAGCAACGACACGGCGAAGCTATTGCATTCCATCCGGCCGAGAACATAACCTATATATTTTATCGTCGTCTCCTTCTGGCGAGGCCATTTAAATTTTATCACAATTTTACATGAGAGTTTGCTATAAAGTTTTTTTTGCTTGCTCGGGTGAAGTGGTACACAGTTACTTCTTCTTTTTCTTGCATCCTCCGTCTCTTTCTTCCACGTCGTTTTTTTTTTAATTGTCCCCCCTCTTTAATTCCGATATTTCAAAGTTTGGACGTAAAATTTTAGAGGCGCGTGTTGGTACTTATGTTAGAGCGTTCAAGTGTTGTTATTGCGCACGTTGATATCTTCTACCTTTACTTCTTTCGCCTTTTCGCTTTAGTAGACAAGTTTAATAGGTGGGGTACTTATACGATGTAAGCAAACATGTAATAATAGTTTATTAAATCCAGCAGTTGCCAATAAATAATCATATAAACCATATAAACCATATGTATATAGATAACCACGTATTAAATTCAGCGAACTTGTTACTACAAAGAACAAAGAAAGATAGCTAAACCGATGTACTATTTACTATTACTGGAATATATATTCTTCTGCCAATTTTAAAAAGTCTGGAGAAAGTATCGCCATTTATTCTTTCGTGGATCCGAGCAATAACATCATCCACCCCAACAGATACAGGAAAAAACAACCTTTTTCTTTTATGTATATACCCAATGATATGATTTTCAAGTATTCCTGTCCGTCCTTTTATTTTTTTGGGCCGTTGCGTATGTTTCTTGAAGAAAAAAAGAAAAAAAAAGAAAAAGTGTTTAAGCTACATTTGGTTCAACAACGACAGCAAGGATTGTGGCGTAGTATGGCGAACAACACAAAAGTATCGGCAATTTGATTCGTTTCATTACTCTGATGATTACTTCTTTCCCTACACCTTATACTCTCGTTTATAGCTCTATATTAGTTCCCTTCCCATAAATTCCATTCCAACCTGTACCCCATTATACGTTATTGGAAAAGAATTACCTATCGAAGGATATGATATCGCAAAAATTCACCTGAAGACTCCCTCCAGCGGAACAAACAGCGGAATCTACACGCACGTAGAATGGATGGAGTAAAAACGCCTAAAGGGTTCAACGCATCGTCGTTACCAACGCAACACGCCAACTAACGACTTCCCTTTCTCGTTCTATTCCATGCGATCTTTTCCTTTTTTCACCATTGAAGCGGAAGGAGGACGAGGTTTCCGTTATGCAACAAATGAGATGCTTTTCAGACATTTTATGTACGTAAAGCTCTTATAAGAATTACACCGGAGTTCACAAATGTTACGGATTTTAATTGATTTCGATTTTGTACAGTGTGTCCGAAAAAAGTGCGCAACAAATAGGAAACTTTTTTATTATCGGTTATTTAAACAAAAATCTTGATATAAGTTGATATAACCGATTTACTTTAAAGTTAATATGAAAAGTTAGCTTGTGTTCTGACTTGGTTAATTTTCGTGAATTTATCTGTTTCGTGTTGTGCAAGATAAAACGTTTCTACATTTAATTCACCCCATTTATAAACTTTCACGTTTTCACCTTTTCTGCCCTTCAACTCGAACGTATGAGCGACGACCCGCCTAATGTAGATTCGATAAAGCGATAAATCTATTTCCAAACGTCCACAGATAAAATCTTACAGCGCCTTTAATATAGCGAACGTATCACATAATACAAATACTACAAATACCTGTTTATGTGTTTGTGTTCGTTTTATCGAATTCAATGTTGGTATACAGTTTACTATTCTTATGTTTAGCCATTAGAAGTAGTGTGTACGTATGTAACAACAGACGTCAGGATTCTCGCGTTATTATTTGTTAATAGCTCTGATAATAGCTTAGTTATTTTAGTTATAACACTCGTTTATTTATACTTCTAAATAGTGACTTCAAATGGAAGTATTGTTCTTATGGAGACTAGTGCTATTCAGATCTATTAGATGCTTTGTTCATAGCATCGTCAACAGCCCTTGTAACTGCCGCATATGCTTTCTTGCGCTTGTCCATATCATCAATAAGAGACTGATTATCATTAATTTGATCGCGGATTCTAGGTGGATGGAACAGAGGTTCTAAGCTATTCACCTGATCTGCCGTATTAGTAGGCAGTATTAGTCGAAGCTCTCAGCTTTCCTTCGAGTTTCTCGCTGAATTGCAAACTTGCCTGTAAAGCTCTCAAACGCTTGCTGCTTCTCGCGTAGCTCGAGTTTAAAGGCAACGTAACGTCCGTTATTATTATCTACCAGTTCTCGTACCTTGGCCCGAGATTTCGTTATCCTGTCGATGGGCAATTAAATCAGGTCTCATTGCAGGTATAAATAACATAGAAATTTACTCTTTCATGTCTCCTAGCCAATTAGATGATTAGTGAGAGCGAGTTCCGAAATAAAAGTACTGATGCTTTGCAGTATAGGACGTTGAGCTTCATGATATGCCAAAAACGTGCAACTACATGAAGATTTTAACATTTTAACTGAGAGCCACCGTTTCTGGTAACTAGCTGCTTGTTAAGATCGTCCTCCTTCGAGGACAAAAGTCCTCTTTGTGATAACGTGGATTAACGAGCTCGAGAACATCTTAGCCTGGCTTGGGATAAAAATTTGCACCTTGTTTTTAATAATACATACATATTTAAATATAATCCCAACAGTCAAGTTTAACACTAACGATCTGTATGCGTATATCCATCTCTATCCGATCTGTAATCATGGCGCCCCACATATAGACGTCTCGTATTTCAAATACAATATAATCAGAGTCGGCGGAACGGTACGCCGTTATCACTTTCACTTTTCCTCGCCTCAACGTAGTACTATAGATATAGCGCGAAGGATGTCATAACGAAGCGTGACACCTGAACAGCGGTCCTCCGCAGTCTTATCGACGGAGCGACGAATGCTAGAGGATCGCTGCCGATCGAAGGAGGGAGTGGTGAGATGCGAGGGAGTTGCGATACCTTGGAAAATCAATTGTAGGAATCGAGATAGTTAGAACGTAGCGGAATTGTAATTGCGGACGTTGTTTTCCCATTCTCCGGTATACTTTTAAGAAGTGTTTAAATGCAATTGATAATTTGTTGTGTTTTCTCATTAATATTATTGATATATGTGCATAAGCACTAGATTTTCTTTTATATTTTTTTAGTCCGTCTTTATGTCTAAAAGAATAAAGATTTGTTTGGAGATTTTCTGACAAATGACGAATTACCTCTTCGTTTTTGTTTGTTACAACTACAGCTGACAGATAACGGGAGATAGCTGTTACAACCCGTTTCCGTCGGCCAACTAGGAACTTCCCGCACGAGTTTGACATTCACTGGAAGAAGACCAACGGGACCTCCTTCCCCCGTGTTGCCCACGTTAGGGAAGTTCCCTTCTCAACCTTTCGATGGCGGGACTTAGTTCATCGAGCACTCGCAACGTGACGGAACGTGAGATATAATCGGCTTGCGCGTGATGTAAACCTATACAACTGGATGGCGGTGTCAAAGGGTTAACCAAATCGTGCCTTGTGCTTGCGGGGATGTTCGTTACATAGAAAATTTGAAATCTAAGCAATGAGCTCCTGGTATTGGCTAACCAGCCAAGATTTGACAACTTTGACAAAAGACAAAATTTTCCAAAATAAACGGACTAAAACTTTCAAATGAATTTTCTCTGTCAAAATAAAAGATAGGCATAACTGGATTTATAGTCTCTCTCCACCCTGTATTCTACTGTTATTACAAGACCAGCACTGAATTTCGGCGAACCAACTTTAATATTAGAACCAAAACTAATAATAACAACCATTTCTACGGAGCTAAGATAAAAACGAAGAAGCATCGCGGACAGATTCGGAAAGAACGGAGATAAACCGAAAACGATATTATCTATCCCCTTCCATCACTATTTTCTATTTTCCTTTTATTCTTCTTCCTCCCTCAGGCTTTCCTATTCATTGTCTCGGTTCTACAACAAACTCCCAATGAATCTACCCCTTCGAAATATATTATAGACCATAACGAACTTCATACGTTAAGAGCTTTCCTTTGTTTGTTCGTTTAGCGGACGGGCTTCATTAAACGAAACAACAAAGGATCCGCGGCGCTCTTTACAGTTTAGATAATATGCAACGCCGAACCGAGCAATAAACAAATTAAGTTTTAAGATGTTCTGCGATAGCTGACGCTTCGAAGTAATTTTATTAATTCTATCGTCCGGAATTACGCAGATACGAAGGGGCAATGATGTTTTTGTAGCGTTCGTTTTGAATTAGGTTAATAGTGTGGATTATGACTTTATTATTTATTCAATTAGTTGAAATTTGGGGAAAATATTTCAACAATAGTGAAACGGTGGTGAAATAGTGAAATCTATCAGTGGCTCAACGAATCAAATGTAAAAGCAGTTTGAAAAATTATACTGAAGAAAAGGTAATTAAAAATAATTGAAACAACACGAATTCTGACAAATAAAAAATCAATATATTTTAATAGATGAAAGAAACAATCTTCTTCTTTTCATAAGTAAAGAATCTAAATTAACCAGGCCATATATACATAACTTTTGAGGTTATGCAACGATTTAAATCGTCTCTTCAACGCAATGCAACAATTTGTAATGTCGCGTGCACTTTTACAACTTACAATGTTATTAATGCAGCGTGTCATAGCGAAGAAAAAATAGCGCGGGGCGATACAAATCTAGCCAAAGGTAAGTACACTACGAAGAAAGAAGATAAGAGATATGCGTTACGTATGAAGAAAGCCGCTACATCTATATAGTACTTATATTAGGGGGTCTTTCCCATTCTCTTATTCTATCCCATACGTGCCAGCTCGAACTCCCTACAATCAAAAGTTATACGCTAGACAATAAAGAGAAATCCATGCGAGAAGGATAGATGGTCCGAAGCGCTGTTCATCGGATGAACGCACGTAAGCATAAAAATGGGAGCTTGTTATGCTTTCTAATGCGGCTTCTCGCGTATTATTCGAAAAACCAAGAAACAAAAGTGGAGGAAAATATGAGTTGAAGGGGTATTGAATTTATTACTCGAGAAGGAGGGATTTGGTTGATTCAGATGTGAGTGTTGCCTTTGAAGTGGAAGTCGTCGATTTCTTTGAATAGGAAATTACTGAGGTGGGCATATTGGATGAAAGGAGAGGAAATTCCCGATTAATTTAAACAGCAGCACAATCAAATAGCCAACTTTTACTAATATGAAGAGTTATTCTTCTGTTTTTCTTTAATTTGAAATTATTATTTGGGCATCCGGTTTGTTTTTATTTTTTTAAATAACGGTTCTTGTTTTATTCCTCTTTTCAATGTTTATTTAAAAGGTGTCTAAATCACAAATTTTACAATATTTTAATTTAATAATTAAGTATTACTTTTTTTAGTATTAATTTGTGATTGCGTGCGCGGATTTTACGAAATTTTAAAGTCGTTTCTTCTGGATTTCATTTCTCCCTGAATTAATTAAACTTTCTGTCTATCTTTCACGAAGATTCTAGAATAGGAATGTTCTCTACGTACATATAATCCTGCGTGTGAGCCTTTCTAATCATAACGGCAAACGAGCACGACCGAGAATAAAATTTTTGAGCGAGGTCGAGGCGAAGCGTGACCAAGTCTCACCTAATTTTTCAGGATTTTTATGAAACACGCGCGTGATGTGTCCTTTTTCGGGTCGGTTTATGGAAACCCGTACGTGACCCACCTCTTTCCGTCCAATACACCACCTACCTCTCGTCCTTCCCGTAATAGAACTCGCATACGACTCCTACGAGAAATGCTTCGCAACGCACGTGCACGCAGGGTAGTAGCAGCCTCTTTGCCTCCTCTGAAAGTGGTACGAAGGTCAAGGTCGCTGCTGCCCGGATCGATATCTCCCGCGCGCTCAGCCGCTTACCGGAATCGGAAGAATTGAAGAGAAGTAAAGGAGGGGAACGAGAAGAAAATGAAAACTTTCCTAAAAACGGAGAGTAAAAAGGAGAGAATTGCTTTCTCTTTGGCGACAAGCGAATAATGGAAAAGTTATTCCGATACTCTAGCGGGGGGAGAAGTTGTCGGCGTCTGAGGCGAAAACCGCGCCCGGTATACCTCATTAATATTTATTTTTTTTCGAGTATGTAGAGCGGAAAAACCTCGATTATTAAAACGAATGTAATAAAGTAGAAATGACCGGGGTGTTCCGACGAAGTTTTTGCTTTATCTTGTTCGTCGGAACGAAGTTTGGCGTACATTTTAGTAATTCTAACCGGATCGTTGTAAATTGAAGTCTTTCAAAGTATTTTTTATTCAAATACGTACGTAGTAGAGTACATTTTTTACCATCTACTGACGACTGGTACGAAAAATCAAGTAGGTAGGTTAAGTGCTGTATTCTACAGGGTGAGTCAAGGTTAGCGTCTCAATTTTGTAAAAGTAGGTATTTATAAAGAATATCTTTCTAGAAAGTAGGGATAGAATATACATGTTGGAAGATGAGCATCCTCGAAACGGCCGTCTCGGGTTAATTAATTTACCAAGCTTGTTTGGTGCGCCGTATGCCGATACTTTTATGTTGTTTATGGTTATTATAATTTAAGAAAAGAATCAAAACGCTTGAAATATGAACAAACTTGAAATTAACAAACTACCAAGCACTTCCGCTATAGTTTTTTTTTGTGGCGAATTTTCTGATTCTCCCACAAATTAAGCCGTTTAATATATTCTTTCACGAAGAGCATCTCCCCGCAACCTCCACCACTCTCTACACGATAAGATAGGTATTATATTGGTTCTTCTTCCGTTCCGCAACACGCCGACAGCGAATGATGAAGGTATATCGCCGGCGAAAGTATATATTCTACATAATAATGTTCTCATCGGATACTACGGTCCGGCGCGATAAAAGCGGTAATCTGGCCGGGACCGCGGAGCTTTCACACGTATCGCCGCCCATGTTCTGCCGTTTTCTATTTCCTACGGCCTCTTATACGGCCGCTAATCACGCGATTTGATGAACGTCGGCCATTCTGTCTCATTATCAGACTATAGGATACTTACGTATTACAGAACGGCTGGGGCTGTCTAGTTAGTATAACGGGTCGCATTGCACCAAGAAACCTACGGAATTGGAGATTTTTTCTCGTTTCTTTTTTCTGGCGTGTAATGGTAATGCTTGATTTACATAGCAAATGAAGGTATAAAGGAAATGGATGAGATATACGACGGTAGGATGTATTCTAGAACGTTCCTAGTAGTAGGTTGAACACCTCTACGTTGGTCAAAATTGGTCTGCTGTTCTTTTGTTTGGAGTAAGAGTTTCGTCTATAAAAACGTTGTAAATGAAACTGGTGATATGAGATGATGAGGTGAAATCCAGGCCTTCACAATATACTTTGTACGATTCTATTGAATCCGACTCTTTGCGATCTTCACATCAGATACCAAAACTCCTTCTTTTCTCTCCCTCTATCGGACAATTGCGCTACTTAACCGTATTCCCGACGTTAATTCCTTTTTCCGCTTCGGGAACTGGGAAAATACCGAGAGGCGAACCGATGAAGTAAAATTTAGTTAACAAAGATAATCGACTTTACTTATTTCCTAATTCTGCGGGTCTTTTTCGGAACAGCTTGCTTTGCATCCTAATGAGAGGTTCATCCCGTTTTGAACTTCCTTTTACTTTTTTCCTCTTCTATCTTTCATTCTGCTTTGCCGAGAAGGCAAAGCGTAGTGTTTCACAATGGAAGAGCGCGATTCTTTCGTCAGGTTCACTCCAAGCGTAAGTCTAGTTGGTGTACTGTGCGTTAGTTGTTACAGAATTATGTATTTTTATCTCGGCATATCTTTAATTTAAAATTCTGTAGGGCTTCCACTCGTTAAAAACGGTATAGCATTCAAAGGCTGAAACCCTGTGCAAAATAAAATAGAAACGAATTAAAACAAAACAAAGAAAAATGGGATAAAATGGGGAGATAGAGGTGCTAGTTCGTTGAGAAATTTATGATACCATTAAACATAACAGTATATGCATTACGTTCGCTATCAAAAGCGCGAAAAAGGGTCCTAGATAATGTTCCAACGTGGGCTTGGTGAGCCGAAAATTTAACATTTACATGCGCTGGAACAGTGCGAATTCTATTTTTATGGCTATTTCTCTTTGTCTGTTTGCTTTGTGTACAATACAATACGTACGTACCCTTTCATCGGTTACATTACTGACCAATGAGATTTTGCTTGGTTTTGCTGATATAATTAATGAAAATTTATTGCAATAAAGTTTTATGTTGGTTTTATTTAAGAACGTTTATAGATAGAGCTAGGAAGCGCTGAGAATACTTTATTGGATAAAGTTACCGAATTAAAAATTTAAAACAATTCATTGCTTTACCCCGAGACATTTTTTTATAAAGTTATCTAGGAAGCAGTCTTTGGATCTAGGTTGCTCATGCGTTTCAGCAGTATTTGGAGCTGACGGCGTGATTGGATCTGCTTGTTAACGGCTCCACTTTGAGTTCCTCTATCAGTTTCTTATGATCTGCACCATGCGTTCTTATTATAGGAGATTTATTGTCTATTAGGCTGTAGCTTGTTAGCCTGGCCTCTCTTTGATTGCATACATTCAGAGGATCTAGGTTAAGAATGACTTCCGGGGTAACCAGCACACGTCTAAATTAGTCTCACTAAGAGACCAAATACCTTTGCTCACGACAGTCTTATTTTCTATAACTAATTCAATATCATGCATTAAGAAACAAAATATTCGACATTTTAATTTAGAGAAAATCAAAGCCAACAGGCATGATAATCCAACGATATCACGTTGAATTTATATACAGACCTTGCTTTATAAAAAAATCTCGTGATGTATGAAGTTTTATACGAAACAGCATCAAAAATTGTAAAGTGCAGGACGACGTTGGAAAATAGAAGAAAAAATAAAAGGTAGACAAGGAGAGTAGAGAGAGAGAGAGAGCTACGACTATACCTAAAGATATGCTTTCGTGAATATCCATGCACGGCTCATTTGAAGTAGTGCCGCGACGGCAAAGCTTTAGCGAGAGAGACGCTGAGCTCGAGGCTGATTGTCGACGAGGTGGTAGATATCATACATATATCGTATCTACCCCACCCCTTTCTTCTGCTCTATAGGGCGCGCGAGAAGATATGAAATTACCCTTTTATAAATGCCTCGCCGGTCGTCGGGCGATCGGCTACTGGATGTTGACTATGTACTTCATATAGCATCCTGCGATGCAAGTTTTTTCGTCGCGTATTTGCACGGGAAAGAGTTCTAGTTTTTCGTTTTCGTTAAAGCTAGCGGGGCTTTTTTTCTACCGGCTTTCTGTTTTTTATCGAACGTTTTTTCGAGCTGCGTCCTGAAATTTTTAGAATTCGCCTTTACTCTTCACGGTGCTCCTTTTTCTCTCTCTAAAAAGATGAACGAATTGGGAGACTCGTGCATATGCGTAGAGATATGTGATCCTATATAATATATAATATTTAAATATGTCTCCTAGGGTAGATTTGAATAAATTTTGACTTTATGGCACCGCTTATATATGGACGCATTTAATAAAACGGAAACCTACATATATACAGGGTGTTACGAAATTCGCGAACATGAACTATGGAATCATGTCAAGTATAATTATCATTTATATCAGACAGTTCAAAATGTGTAATACAAAATACACAGTCAGTACTTTGCGTAAATGACTAGTTGACATTTTCATTCAAAGGATAACAGTTCTTGTAGTTTAAATACAAATCGTGACTATTACGATATTTCGATTGCTCTTTCTGCTTATAATAACGTAGATAGCGTAGCGATGGACTGAGCATCGTGACTAAATTGCAGAATTCTCTGGAATGGGTGCAACATAACCACGTGGAAGGCCGTGACCGTCCTCGTTTACGTTATGATATAGTCATTGGTATTCGTAATTTAAAAGAAGCCTTTTTTCCTTATCAACGCGTATTAACATGAGCATTCCAATTTCATGGACTACATTTCTATGTTTACCTATAACGTGAATACATCCGACTCCCAATTATAAAATAATAAAAACTTAATAAGACCGTTAAGTTCGATTTTTATGACAATATGGCACTCTAATAAAAGCCTCCGTAATAGTAACAATAATAGCCGCGGCCATCATCGAGAGCAGACCGTTAAAACGCTAATTTACGATATGCATACAGTCCATGGGCTTGCCGAACACGATTATGTATTTAAAGGCTTCGGCTATTAACTCGCCGAATTGCTGGGAAACGAGTATCGTGTACATGAACCACCCCCGGGGCCAGGGGAAAACCATGAAGAATACCGGAAAAAATTCCTTCTCCCCAGTTTTAATAAAATATTTTATGAGCGACGCTAAATCAAAAGTGGCAGTAAAAATTTACGACTGCCAAGGTTTAAATTCGGTTTCCGCAAATTGTAGACGGGATGGCTGATATTCTGATATGCCGGCGGATCGCGATATTACTTGCTGCTCACCTCTGGATTGTCTAGCCAGGCTTCGTTAGCTCCGTGTCACATAGAACTTGCTGGAATAAAAGCAGCCATCCTGTCCAGAAATATTCATCTTGATATTGTGCACAGGTACATTGTTCCTTTAAATTTTAATAATTCCGATTTTAAAAATCGATTTGTTACTTTCCATAACAGTTAGAAAAGAATTATTTGAGTTAAGCAGTTAAAAATAAGCCATTTCAATTTTATCGTTTATTTTTAAATAAGCAGTACAAGACATGTTTTCTACACACTTGCTTAACAGACAAGAGAATGTAATTTTATTCCGTCATAAACACAAGCACGGCCAGGATATTAACAAATTCACTTCCAACTCCTTGTCGAAAACTATCAGCCGTGGCGAGATCCGTCGTAATAACATCAAGACGAGAACCTGTTGATCTTTTTTCCACGTAGCACGTGTCGCCGCCTGCTGGCTGAAATGTTAACTAACTACCAACGGTTTTTAAAATGCTAGCGCGACGACGTTGACAACGTCGATGACAACGGGCATAGCGAGACCTCTCTTTTTTTAATTAAAATTCTCGAGATGGCGCACTCGAAAGGATCCAAGCGAAAGAAATGGAAAAAAACCCATGTGCGCGAAGGAGATTTCATGACTGGCGCTGGAGGACAACGTAAATGGATTAAGGTTCTACAACGGTCTAGTTTGTCATCGTCATAGCCAGTTCTTCTTCTCCGGGTGAAAATAAGCCAGAGGACACCTCGGCTAAATGATCCTAGCAAATCCGTTCCAAATATTAAATTTTAGATGCGCGATTTTCACAGAAGAAAAAAAAACGAAGAAGTAAGACAGCACGAAGAGAAAAAGATGCGACGTCACGATCTAGTTGAGGGGAAGGACAGATGGCGATCTATCCTCGAAGTTAATTTGAAAGTTTAAAATATTAAAATTGATTTGGACGCTCACCGACCGGCAAAATCTTAAGCGGTGATTTACCTAGCGGAAAGAAAAGCAAAGCGCAGCAAGCAGATACTGGTAAAACGACGTTAATATTCATGAGTTCTCCCCTCGGGGAATATATACAAAAAGAGGGCTCGCTAGACCATTATGTACTTTGTACGTAGCTTTTATATTCATCATTTTGTTAAATTAAGGGGTAAAATTTCTTGACGCTGTTCGCTTAGAAATCGCTTGTAACGAATCATTTTTATTAACGAAGATAATTGCTGTTGGTGAAGTTGCCAGTTGTTAATGGTTGCAAGTTTGAGTAAATTCTAGTGTAAGCTTTATGATGATATAAAGTAGTGCTGCATGTGCAGAATTGCAGATTGGTTAATCATCATCTTCAAGAAGCTATAATACATTATTGCCAACTTCGATCACACATAACATCGTTATTTATTTCAAATTGAACATTAAGTATATTTTTACTTATGAAGCATCATCCTATCATAAGTAAGTTCATTTCGAATTACTCCTTCTCCAGTTTAAAATGATACGATGTATCCTTCTCGGCAAAAGTGTTCCTTTGAGATTAGAATTTTAAAAAAGGATTATCGAATGAAACCAGGCAAAAAAGAAAAATGAAAAGAAAAGAAAACGATAAACCGATCACCAAAAATACATTTCTATTTCTATGTATCCGTTCGCTTTTAGATCCGCTCGCCTCACGGAACACGTTGAAAACTTTTTACGAAATTGATATGTGTATTGTAGCGTTCGACTTATATAGATATATATTGACAATCTATAGCGTGTTACAAAGCCAATAGAAGAGATTTACGGAGGTAATTTGTACAAGATCCCTTCCAGTCATGTATCTTCGTCCCCACTTTTATACACATTAGATGTCTCCCGGCAATAAATTGCTTATTTCGGGACGAAATTGTACCTTTTAAATTTTTATTTTCTCGTTTCTTCTCTTCCTTATACGTTCTTCGTCCTTAGCTCTACTGCCTTCCTTTAAATGGTAACGACGCGCAACAAAAGTTTAAGTGCTTCCTCTTACGTTTCAAAGCATGCCCGACCGTCTTAATGCATGGTATTTTTATATAATCTTTGTTCTCTTCCTTTTTACCTAGAACCTAAGATGATTGTTTAAGTTTAACGGTTTAAAGTCTGGGAAATGTTTTCTAAAGGCTTAATTGCCAGCGTTTTATTTGTAAAAAGTGGACGTTGTACCGTTTACTTCACAGCCACTTTATCTAATCTAACAATGTAAATCAAACGACAAATTAGGGCAAGATATCAAATTAACAGGACGTTAATGTAATGTAAATTGGAATCGTTTGGTCCGGGGAACATATCGCTATCGGTTTCGCGATTCGATGTAGAATACTCCTAACCGTTACCGCGCTACCAATCCTCTGATTGAATCAGAATCGTCGCGTATGATGAAGTCCGTATTCGAACGTATTCGTACGTCGTTTCGCAGACTCCAGTGCAAGTTCTATCGAGAACACGATCCAAGATACATTCAGTGACACCGTTGGGCTTTTTGCAAATGAACTTAATAAATAAAATTGCGATCTTGTTGGCGATATCTATTAAATGACATTTGTTTCGCGAGAAAAACACTCCATTCGCAATGTTAACAATTTTAAAGATATAAGTGTCACTTTTCATACACCTATATCACATATTATTATTACATTAGTATTATTCGGAAGATATTGGGCGGAAGTTTATGCTAACGGCCACAAAACGTTTACAAAACGAACAAATACGCATTATTAAAGAAAGACGTGAACGCCCCGAAATGAATTATTCAAGAAGTTTTCTCTCTCGATTAATCTAAATCTATGAAAAGCGCACACGACAAACTTGAGGCGACAATCGCCGTAGACACAGATTAAATCGTTCCAACTATTCGGCGAGAACGCGACGGATAAAACTTGCACAAAACCGAATTTAACAGATTGCCGCGTTTCTGAAACATTTAACTCGCGCATTACGAAACAATACTTAATTACGGCGCAAACAATCGCGAAACATTCGTTCGCGGCTCTTTAGCGCCTTCGTTTTTCTTATTTTCGCGAGATAGCGAGCGCTGCGCGGCGCAACCTAGGAACAACTTATCGTGTCCCATTTCGCCCGGCCGCAAAGTTATATCCGACCCACCGACGGAATTAAGCGGGCAAAAACTAATTAGTCGGATTCCGGATGTTCTACGGTTTTTAGGCGGCCGAATTGAGGCGAAGGCTGCACCGCGGTGCAACATTCCCCAAACGTTCTTAGGAGAAAGTTTTGGGTCGTATCTCGTAGATGCAAGATAGAGCAGAGATGGCTTAGTTTAGGCGTTTTGGGCGGGAGATGATGCAGTTGCTGAAAAGTCCTTGATTGAATAATTTGAAGTGACGTAGTTTGAGGAGATTTTTCGTCGTCTAAAAATTATTGAATTTGATAAAAGTCGAATATTTGGCAAATAGAAGTACGTAGATGAAGGCAAAAAGTGATTGGACACTTATGCTAAGAGAATCTAGTTATCACGTAATCTTACTGAAACCATACGAAGAATATAGAGCGACTTAATAAATATGCTGAATCGCCAAATAACATTTCTTTACGTTAGTTCAATAAGTAGCACAAATTGTAATATATTAACATTGACTTAATTTTAACATTTAAGTATCTCTTTTAACCTCATAATTAACTCTTGAGGAAGTTCCGGATAAAGGACGAGATATTGAGCTTTTAATTTAACCATCCGCATTACAATTACAATTGAATATCTCGCTAAATTATATTCTGCTGTGAAAATTATATTCGGCTGTGAGCACTGTGAGCAGTTCCTCATAAATGGATATATCGCGTAGAATATCTAGCGTAGTTGTGTGTTGCCACTGTCCGAAATTCGACCGATATTCATTTTAATGAGCGTCCATACCGCACAACCGACAGCATAGCCGCCGCCGCCGCCGCCATATGATGATTTACATTTCACGACACGCGTCGCAGCTTCCTCTGGGACGCCTGCATTGATCCTTCGCCTCTGTATAATTTATCGCAACGCCAAACGTAATTATCAATTAAATATAAGAGGAGATCGGGATGAATTTACGTCGTACGTCTCTACGGACAATTACGGCCGTTTATTTCAGTACCTATAGCGATGCAAACTGCATAATGCGAAATGCAAGGAGCAATTATTCCGGACAGTTTGATTCTATAACGCCGAACCATCTTTGTTGATAGTAGCGCTACGCTAACAACGTTATATAAGTGGGGTTATAGGATGGAATAGGGGGAAGGTTACATAACCCGAAAGTTTAAGCTTGGGAACGTTGAGGAATTACTACCACAATTCCCTCCGGCAAGGTATACAAACAAAACATAACGTAACTAATCTTATTATTTATCAATTACGAACGTTAAATTCTAATAGAGATGGTAATTCCAAAATTGTGTAGTAAGTAAGGAACAAAATGGAGCAAATTAGCTGGAGGGCTGATGGCAATTTAGGTACAGGATTCCTTCGTCATTGATAGTAGTACGTGACTTTGCCCCACATCTGCATGTGTGCTTTAGGAACAACGAAAGTTAAGCTTAGCTTAGGTGGTGCTATTATTTTTTTAAGAGTTTCGAAATTGCAAAAAAATAAAAGCAGCTGTCGTAAGTTATGTCAGTAAATTAAAGAAATAAAGATCTTTCTCCTCCATCCGGGGACATGCTGTATATGAAGCGAGGGCTAATCTTGTTTTCAGTGTTCGTGTAAAGCATTAAAAACTCTCGTCGATAAAAATAGACCAATTTCTTCTAAGTATCATCAAGATCTATGCTACTATTCTGCGCTCACATTCTAACCTCAAAACTGATGATATAAAGGATATTTTTCCTATTTATCTCGGACTGTTACTTCTTCCACTTGACGTATTTTTCTCCCTTTCAAGATCTACCTTTCCTCTATCCTTTTACTCGTGCCTCCTTCCCTTTTCCATCTGTATCGTTCCCTCTGACTGCCAGTTTAAACTTTATTTATATTTGCGACCGTCCACCTCCCGGAAAAATCCGCAATTTTCATGGATACGCCCTGTTGTAGGAGTTTCGTTCGTGAGTTAGCTGGCCTCGATCTGAAAGAATAATCCTCCCTCCTCTCTATGTTTAATTAAGCGCGAAATGACCCGTAACGTTCGACCTTCTTCCTTTTTCCGGGCGAGGAATTCTTTTCTTTCTATCGCGTTCTTTTCCTGCCTTCTTTTTTATTCGGGCGTCCTGTGTTGTTGCTTTTTTCCGTTGAAAATTTCCGCACGGTTGTATACAGATTGTTGTTGTCGAATTTAGACATGTGTTTGACGCGTTTGAAGCAGATGGATAGGTAAACTTAACGATATCACGTAAGCTATTTTTTAACATGTCATTGAAACAAACAGATTGATAAGGCGATGAAATAACGACAACGGTAGCATGATTAGATAATGAAAGAAAGTTTAAGAAAATTGATAATTTTTAGAAAAGTTTAAAGACTTAAACTTAAAGACTTAAAAACATCATTGTATATATTTTTTGACATATTTAACTTATCGATTACTAATTTCATTGGTGGTTACGTTTAAAGCAAACCCATTACTAGATCTGAAATCCATCTTATATCTACATATCTGTAACTGCTTCCAATCCGTCGCCAAACTTGGCGTTAACAACCCGTATACCTCTATATATGCGACGCTTTCGAATGTAGGCCCACCGTTGGCGTTACGTTGGACGGAAAGGTACGGTTTTCGGGTAATTAACTCAAAAACGAGCCGGAGCACGGTTCGCGAATAAACACAACACACGTGGAGTTGCTAATTACCGCCTGTATGCGCGTCGTGGCGTGAAGCGCTCGCTATAGTTGGAATTTCGATTCATCTACGATTCCTTTCCGCTCTCCGAGATTCCGTCGGAATCTTGCAATCAGTAAAAATCCTTTGATGGATGTACACAGCCGACTCCGTTGATAGTTTATACGGGGGAAGTTTGAAAAGCTTAGCACGAGGCTCACATCCTTCGCCGTTCTCTGATCTTAAATTCGACGGTCGTCCGGCCCCATTTGGTGAATTTTACTTTGATGTCGGTAATGGTTGAAGTTTTTAGTCGTCGCGAACGTCGATCGTTAACCAAGCTGGTTGACTACGTTTAATTTTAGCAACCCCTTCTCATGCAGCACTTATATCTTTTCCCCCATTGTATACCTGTTACACGATACTTAACACCCGTCACAGATTGCGCCGCGGGACGGTGTGCACAAACAAAGCCCTCAATTCGAGCCTTCTTATTTTCCCTTCAATACGCCGAATTGTACAAAACGTTTAAAGCAAAGCCTTACCTAGTAAGAATGTTTTGTTCGTTTCTTTTATTAGATCGTGAATTCCCGGAGTTGTTTAATACAAGCAGGCGCAATTCTATTAGCGCGTAACAATGTGGCGACTATTTCGCCGGCAATGACACTTCTCGCGATCGCAGACCGCGTAGTGTGGGTTAGAGCGGGTAAAGTGATTAATTATATCGGAGTACTATTCTTTTGTTAAAGTCTTTGTTTAATTGATTTGGAATCGTTTCATTTTAAGAGATGTTTACCTCCGGAAACGGATTAATTTAACGTGGTTGTAAACGTTGTGGTTAAAGCATTTATAAGCGCCGCCAGTTTGGGTTAGGGCTCAACTCTTTCATTGTATTGTTTCGATTTCAAATTGAAAATTCGAATTAACTTCTAAATTTTGGGCTTTGATAAGGTTGCAATCAACATTATAAATTTCTGGTCAAAAAGTTCTTGTAACACAAGTATTTTGAAAGCGTTTGGATCGTGCTGATGCATAAGAAAAAGGCGACAGTTAGACATTGAAATTACTAGATCAAATGGAAGACAGAGGTCGTTAGAAACACCTGCCAAATTGAAAATAT
Organism: Oryctes rhinoceros; assembly: GCA_020654165.1. Classification (NCBI taxonomy): domain Eukaryota; kingdom Metazoa; phylum Arthropoda; class Insecta; order Coleoptera; family Scarabaeidae; genus Oryctes; species Oryctes rhinoceros. The sequence goes on from JAIOKQ010000231.1 coordinate 1,035,512, forward strand.
CGATATATACATTTATCCCAAAATTGGAAAGAAGCAAAAACATAGGCTGGTATTGCTTTTTTTTTCAAATCTTAATAAACTTATTGTCTAGTATAAAAACGTAATTCCTGGGTTTGTTTGCTCTTCATTTGCTTTTATTTCCGTTACAAAAGACTAGGAAGGAGTACAAAACCCGATTCGAAGCCTGCATAACAAAAACCTTCTCGAATAGCTCCCAACTTACTTCTACAAACAACTTTTTTTTTCTCCTCCTTAATACGCACGGCATACAACATACAACAACCGTGACGACAAAGGTATCTTTCCGAATACGATCCGTTCCACTTATAGGATCAACGACTTACTTTGGCAATGTTAATCTGTCGTCAATGACACTTTGAAAAGTTCTTCCTCCTTTTTTATCTTCCTCACGTCTTATTTCCGGTCCGCTATCTCTTTTCGACCAGCCTCTTTTCGTTTGACTGGACGGCCCTCTCCTTTCAACTATCCTCTTCCTCGTTAATATGTTACGTTACACGCGGGGTGTTGCTTCTTCTTCTTTGCGAAATGTTCGTGTTTTTCTGGCCGTGCTTTCCTTTTTCTTACCTCGCTTTTTTTCGCTTTTTCACTGGGATTACAAAGGGAACAACTTAATATTGATGAGGGGGAAAATTGACATACTAAACCTATTCAACGGGAACCTTTCATCGTACGATGTCGTTGGCGTAAAAGGTGATAGTACCTTGTCGAACTGTCATGGTGTTTCTGTATTTGAAAGGGAATTGTAAATCTTTGTAATGCTCGAGGCGGTTAATGAGATCTAGGGAGCTCTGCTAGTTCGTTTCCCGCGCTAGAATCATTGCCGAAGAGTACTTTTAAATTCGGATTGTTGTTTCTACCATTGTTATTTGAACTTCAAACAAGTGAACTAGATTAATCATAAATTAAACAAGAAGATCTGTGATGGTAACCTCACGAAGCTTCTATACTTTTCTGAAATATTCTAGATGTTTCGAAAATGTTCCATATCTTTCCAGAAACTTCTACAAGCTACAGTAGCATTTTTATTTCCTTTCGACGTATGGATTAAGATGTCATCTAATATAGCAAGCTTTAAATAATTTGCTTTCAACTCATAACCAAAGTCGTAACGGATTTACCGGCGCCTCGGATTTTATCTAATTTTAGTCCTATTGTTTCAGTCTGAAGGGCGACTGCCAAATTTCTGACCGAATTTACATGAATAAATATGAATGAGCGTTCAACGGCGCAATGACGGAATTCGTCATGATGGCAGCTGCTTCTCTTCGCCTATCCGAAGAAGTAAACATTTCGTCAATATTTCCCGAATCACCCCTTTTCATTTTCAACCGTCACCCGGCCCCTCGGCAAATGACTAGACGGCGAATCGAACGATGAAAAATGCTTCGACAGATGAACGCTGGAAAGGAAATCGATAGGATATGAACAAAACGACGGCAATTTTTTTTTGCTCTGCATTTTAGGCTTCTTCTTCCTTGTTTTGCATTATCTTTTGCTCTATATTCGCGAGGGGTCGTTGATTTTATTCTTTTCCTTTTCTTTGCTGCCTTTGTGATTTGTTGGATGCGAAGATTTTCGATTGGAAACGGAATATGTGCGAGTTCAATTACTACGAAGTATAATGTAGGAGATTTCGTTTCGATTTCGAGAAATGTTTCCATTGTATATCCATAGTATAGACTATGCTGTGTTTAGAGGTACAAACAATGCTAATGCAGTAATTTTTTTCTAATATGAAGCCCTTATTAGATCATCGACCCTTGCTTCGGGTATTACTGTGATAATAAATTAAAATGAACTATAGAATATATGGAGCCACAATTGGGCTGTAATTGTTTGCTCAAGGAAAGTAAAAGTAAAGTATCATATTTGACGGGTGTTACTCGTCAAAAAATTTCTTCTGACAATCTTATTTGCGTATCCGTTGAATGATGCTTTTAACAATTTCAGTATTGTTGGACGCACAGTCGCTATTTAACAGTCATTTATGTTAGACGATAGAAGTATTTTTGTTGGTAAGGTTTCCAGAACGAACATCTTCACCAAAAACACATCCAGCAGTTGTGGCGTATGGAAAACAGGTTTTGCCAGCATTTATTATCACGAGACCAAACGATCGTTTCAGTGTTGTGCTCTAAAGTGAGGAAATTGGTTGGATCCCTAAATATCTACCAGATAATAATAGAATAATACGAATTAGTCGTATTTTTGTTACATTGCTTCGTTATAGTTTTTCTGATGTAAGTATTATTAATGAATTTGGAGTTACTCTTTACAATTAAATTCTGCCTTTGTCATCATCATCTATAATAAGCGACCTGAATATTTTAATTGTCGAAATTTCCATTTTCCGTTTTTCAACACTTCAACTGGAACATTCGGAAGCAGTCGCCGACATTTTAATTATATCCTTCGCGTAGATGAGGGACAGTTAAGAGGAGCGGAGGGCGTAGCGGGGAGCGAATTAGACGATTCTCGACTCTCAAAACCGTTACATCCTGTTTACGTTTGTACACCGTCTTTCCTTTTGCGTAATCTAGCCTTTTCTAGCCGTATTCCATACTGCAAATACGGCAAAATAACGTTGAAGTGGAAGGTTCGCCGCTTGCCTCGATTTCTGCACGGCCGCCTTGATGCACGCCATCTATCTGAATTATACCGTTCATTTTTCAAAAGTCTCGCTGCTGTCTGCCGCCGGAAAATTAACATTTTCATGCGGAGCGGCTATAAATGTTGACGCGGCAATCTAATGGAAAATTTTCGCATTTCTTATGCGGGGACGCCGAATATCTAGGAGATTAAAAATAAATCTCGTCGTAGAGATTTTTCTATGTCGTTTCTACTTTTTAATGGCGAATTACAGATTTCATGTAAAGATAACATCGCTTGTTGTGAAAACGATAACGTTATTGACGAAGAACGATAATATTCCGTTCAGCAGTGTTCAACAAGAGTTGACTGGATAGCCAAGACAAATGCGTGACCACCCAAAATTCATTATCTGTGAGATTTTCTCCCCGTTCACAATTTCAAAGCATCGCAGTTATTATGGCAGGAAGAAAAAAGTCTTAATATCGACGTGAATATTCCAACTCGACATAAATTCGATTCAACGGATACAATTTTATGCAAAATCAGGCAAATTGAAAGAAACGAGATAATATTGCGAGGCAAAATGAAAAAAAACTCGCTAAATTTTAACCTCTATACGGGCGGCTAGGGAAAACCTCGACCCTTGTTTGGGGATTTGTTTAGATAAACACCGCCGCGAAAAAAAGCAAAAGAAGAAGAAGAAAGCGAAAATACACAGCCGGAAAAGGTAGCTATAGAAGAAGTACGAACCGCTACTGGGGACTGCATTTTAGTGATAACGCCACGGGAAGCTACATAAAGAAAAAAGAAACGACGGAGAAAGAGAAGCAGAATAAACTGTCAAACTCTTTCTCGGGGTTGCGCAAGTTTTCCTGTTTACTTATTGAGGATCGCCAAACTGGGAAAGGTGGTGGTGGTTACGATGAGGCGGGGGCTGCATGGCCTAGCTTATTCGGTGTAAAACAAAGCTCGATTCGCAATAAAGGAGGATTCGGCGACTTTACTAACTTTTTTCAGCATAAACTTGCGAAAGATCGAGAAGAATTTCTGCTTTGTTTGGTAACTGTTTATCAAGTAATTAAGTACTAATGCAGACTTTTGTGTACGCAGAGGTACAGTTTTCGCAAAAAAAAAACAATTTTACTCGCAAGATACGAGTGAATATTAAGGCTGCTACGATTGTCGTTGTACTTGATAGTTTACGCTGGGCGTTTTCTCGTAGTGTCTCAGGCGTTAGTTATCCCGTTGAGCGCACGAGTGTGAGTCAAATGTGTGTCCTTCTTTATATCATCAAAGTTACTTTCATTGAAACTCAATAACTGTGTTTATTAGTCTTTAACGTGTTTATTATTAGTGTTATATGCATATCCTCATATTTCATCAATATCGATCTATTTCCCTAAGTTAAAATTACTTTTTTCTTTTCTTTTTAATAAATAACACGATAACACATCACCTTCGCCGTCATCACTACAACAACAAAAACCACGTCAAGGGATACAACTTCGTTTAACCTTTTAGCTTAACTAACAACGCAATTATTATATCGTAAATTTTCCGCTTGTCACACAGACGATATACGACAGGCGTAAAAAACTATTAACAAGATTAGCAGCCGGCTACATTTTTTTTTATTACCGCCCAACGGTTAGAGTGTTTGAGGAGTTAAGCATATTAAAAAAAGTATGTGGCGCTTGTGGAGAGTCCAGCTAACTAGAAATGAGCGAGAGTTGGTAAAAACGGGTCGCTAGAAAATGTAATAAACGTAAATGGATTGTTTTGGATATGTACCGGGTGTCCCTTTAAGGGTGGGCGTTTGCTATATCTCTTTACTTCAACATTTCATCGAGTTTTTCGATATTTCCATCGATTCCTGATGAATTAGAACGCTCCAGTTTGCGAATAATATCACTTTCGTCTTGAGCGATTGGTTATAGGTTATTGGTTATATATGGAGCAATCGGTCTTTCAGTGATACCTTTCTTGCCCAAAGCGGTATTCCATTCTTTTGTAAGGTTGCTATAGAAGAAAAGTGATGCAAATACTCACTAGCCGTCGATGCTTAATGTGATGGGGTCCCGTGCGGTAGTTTTCCTATCTAGCACTTATTGATTATATTTCAGGTCTCTTTCTATGAGTTTGCCGAATGTTGCATTCTTTGCCTGTAGACTCTTTCTTTAAGTATTCAATTTGAAGTACATCGACTGTATTATAGTAGAAAATAGGTAACAGGCTAAAAATAGGGAAAGCTGTATGGGTCATCAAATAATAAGCTGTATTATGTTAATTTCCCACGTTTCGTTTGTGTTTCTAGTTTCCTTCTTCAGGAGATACAAATTAGAGCTCCATCAAATTGTGGTACATTTCTTATAAAATTTAGCATAAAAAGAGTACAGTTTGTGTAGGAAACATAAAATTCGTTAATATTATAATAAAAATGCTACAAGAAACAATAAAAACAATAAAACTTTATTTTGAAAAGAAATAGAATCTTACATTTGATATAGATAAAACATCACGAAATCTTATAATCTAGATCTAAGAATTAATTCTATTCCTCCACAATTATTATTAAATTCTCTTCTTCTTTTCCGATCCTGTTTGCTGCTGCAACGTTTTTTTTTTTTTTTGTTTTCCTTTTCGACTCGATGCTACGACGTGCCTGAATCTCCGTACAGCGAGGTCGCAAACGCTCGGCTAGCGTTCGTTAAAAATCGTTGCCGCAGTGAGTTCCACGTTCGTTAGTCCAGCTTCAGTCGAATGCGTATGAACACCATCGGTAGATACCGGAGCCGTACCGCGATTCCGGGCTGTTAAGTGTGGGGGGAAGTGGAAAAGCGCGCGGATTTTCCGTCCCGAACTAGCGCTAACGTTTCCCGTAAATTGCGGACGATCCGAATTTTTTAAAATGTACGAAATTTAACCCGTCATCGTTTAGTGGTTGAATTGGGTGTCATTTTTCAGTGATTTTTTTTCATCATAAACAAAATTTGATGGATTTTAAATTTAGGATTTAACAATTATATCGCAAAATAGATAAAATAATGAGAGAGACGATTAATAGCGTGAAATTGCGTGTCTGAAGTCTATAATTTAAAGGAACTAGCTAATTCCAAGTAAAATAGTAAAAATATTGCATTTTTTTTGTATTTTTTTTTTGTAAACGGTGGTACTCAAAATCGAACGACTTCTTCAAAGGGGAAAAGGTCAGTTGGGCTATTAAGATTGTGCATGATTCCATGCATATTTATGGTTAGTAAAACGAGCGCTATGGCAATCGTAATACCTTGTTCTTTTTGACATTTAAGCATGGCTTGTTTTTCTTTTCGCGTTCTTATATTTTTTCTCGCAATTTTATGCTGTGTTATAAGCACTTTGCTTTTGATAGAAAGGTACACGCATATATAAGGTAGTGTAATAAATAAGAGCAAGGCGTACGTTGAAGTTATTACCAACAAAAAATATCAATCCAACCAATATTGTACGCAAGTTGCTACTTGTTGCATTTAATTTAGGAGGTACTTAGGTGTACCCGTCCATAAATGGTATGGTAATCTTAAGATGGCAGCTATAGAATACACCGATGTTATTTCTACGAGTTCTTTTTTTTATGCTAACACTTATCTCCGGCTTTCAAAGCGAAAATTAAATATGTAATCATGAATTAACACGTTAATCTCTGATTAACTTAACGTTATGTCGTCGTTAATTACGATTAAACAACTTTAGCCATCAATCATTAAATATTACTTTAACATCTACCAGTACACAGACGCAAAAGAAAGAAAAAACTTTTATAAAGCTGCTACTTCCATTAATTTAATTGAAAAATTTAAGATTTCTTTTAAATTAGTAAACTTGGGTACGAATGTTTCGTTTTTTAAAGGAAATACCGTAGCTGTATGATTTAATTGGTCCTCATTTAGAGTCTGCAACAAAGTAGGGAAAATCAATCTTAGGTTTAAATTAAATACCATTAAGAACGAGATATTTAGCAATAGGTGCATTTCGACCAGTGAGAGACGCTATTGCTTCATTCAGCTCTTATTCGATGTATAATTTATAATGGTGGAAGCAGATAATCAATACGAATTTTAAAATTCCAAATAAAACGCAACAGACGCTGAATTAAAAGAGATCATAGAATGTTAAGAAATCAGTAGATTTAAAACGTTCTTTGCGAGGCTTTTTTATATTTAATACTAAAGCCTTTTTGTAAAAAGAAAACTTTTGCAGCTGTATCCAAAGACATCACAATGTATTCTTGAGTTGAAATTGGGTGTAATGAAAGGTTCTAACCACAACGCTTTGTTAGTTGACACGAAACTCTGTGGTTAGAACAACGAAACAAGTTGTAGAGAGATCTTTAGAGGCATTGCAAATATTTGAATCCCAATTTGGAGCTTGGTCAATCGTTAGTTATATCACGGACTTTAGCCGGCTTTATCGGTATTAATAGTGACTATTTATTTGGATCTAGATTATAGTTCCAAAACGACGTTAAGTTGTCTACAAAATTAGGAGCGATTCGGTAAAAAAGTCTTCTCTCGATAACGGTTGGCGAGCGTCTGAAGTTGCTAAGGATAATCTAAAAGATTAATTATAAAGATTGCTTAAACACACGAAGCAATTATGAGATTTTAATCTGTTTAATAACAAACGAAAAGGCTGAATTAAAACATGCTGAAAACAACGACATTAAATGTAGCAATTAACCCAAATCGACAACAACAAAACAAAAGAAGGATGGCGATTACACAACAAGATCGATTACAGCGATACGGTCGTCCCAGGGTAAAAATTTAAGTCAATTAATAATCGATTGTGACAGCCCGAGGGAATGTATATCGCGTACATGGTCATCAATATACCCGCTTCCGAATTAATTTGCTTAGTCGCGCTAAGTTTATCGGCCTGTCATCATTAATACGATGGAGACCGCTGTTCAGGATCTCCAGGACATATATCAAGTACGAATTTCACGTATATAACAATGCCGGTAACCTAGCAACTGCATTTATGAACACATTAGGCACGTCTAAATGGATCTTACGAATTCGACGTTGCTAGGCGCGCTTTTCATGTTGTGGGACTAGCAACGCAACAAGAACTTCAATACGAAAAAGAAACGACAGCCGTCCGCAAAAATTCGTTGATCGTTCTTCACGAAATCCTTTTCAATGTATAATAGAATTGCTTGCATTAAATTTTTTCACCAAATTCTTTTCTTTAGAATTTATTTTTCACTTTCGGAATTTAATAGTTGTACTTGTACCATGTCACGTCAATTTCGATCGTGCTATTTCTCGATGTTCTCATTTTATCAGAAACGAAAACGAGGCAACGTAGGTTGTAATAAACACATATGTAGAGAGGAAATCATTACTTTTCGGAAGTAATGATCTCGTGCCTGCAAACGTTCTGCCGCGGAGGTGGCCCCAAATTGCTCCCTATCACGAAACGAACCGCGTTAACCTTCGGCTTCAAGTAGTAACCGACGCTTACATTTACGGAACTCTGTGCATTATACTGAGCCCACTACCTTATCCAACCGAGGGAGGATAGTATTTTCGCAAATTTTACGAGGTTGTAACTCGTGATAACACCTATTAAGATATTCGGGGGCTAATTCCCCGTTGGCATTGATTTGCCTTCCAAACAGAGAATTAAGAGGTCATATCGTGAGATTGAAGAGAAAATTGCGGTTGCTTCTTTTTGCAAATTAATTTTAAAGTGTATCTTATTAATTTAATTTTTAGGTTTGTATCACGGATGATCCATACGTGAATAATATGCGTGCCATGTCGATCACTAGTGATACACACTAGTGCACTTCACAAAGTTTTTGGTGTTCTCGGAGTATTATGTCACGCTTTGCAACATATTCGATTAACTCATAGGTAGGTGAGCCATCTATTGACGATTGATCTGAAAGGGTTGTGAAGTTGTCAGGCTCGTACGATGATTAGGTTTTCATTGAGACGATGTATATCCTCAAGTGCTTTCTTCTTTTCTTTGGTGATACTCCTTGCTGGTGGTTGAGCTTTCTGGAGAGTACGGCAGGTTTTACGCTGTATTTCATCTGCTGCTTCGGGTGTTAATCTTCGGATAGCACATTTCACTTGAGCGACGTATTCTTCTTTTGGTATTCTGGTTGGTGTGATTGCAAAGTTTAGTCCTTTGGCTAGAACTCTTCTTTGTTCTTGTGTTAACTGCAGCGTTGATAGGTTGATGCTTTAGATATGTCTAATTCTGTTGTGTATTAGTCCTTTTGGGTTTAAGTTTATCGAATTTCTTTACATGTTTCTTTGTTCCTGTGTTGAAGTGGTGTTCCGATGGTGTTAGCGTAGAGTTGTGTAAATATCTGGTTCAATTCGAGGTATGTGTAGCCAACTCCCTCTGGTCTATCTGGTCAGTGCGTTCTCGGTGCGGTGATGATGATCTTCCTGACAATTATGCTTTTGATATGATGTTAATCCCAGTGAGGCAAGCACTGATTATAAAAGACTATAAAAAGTCTTTATGATGGTAGTTAATCTATGGTATGGTGGTATGTTAATCTAAGAATGTCGTCGATTAAAGTGAAGAAAAAAGTCTTTCTGAACGTGTCAATATTTATAAAATATCACCGATAAGAAATAAGAGGATTGATGACGGCTAGATAGAATAGTGCGTTGCATTGAAGTTTTGATGAAACCATTAAATGGTGGATCGAAAATGTATCGGCCTGTACAGTTATGAGTTATGACACAGTTTAACTAACGACAATATCGATCGAATCTACATACATAACTATAATTAGTTTTGCCTAACATCAACATTGTTGTGACACCTGGTAATGTTTAACTTAAAATGTTCGACGTCAATCTTTAAACACATCGGCCGGTGGCACGGAGCGTTGCGGTCGAGTTTCTGTAATTTCAAAACAGTAAATTACGTTTGCCGTCTCGTTGCTGTTTCATCTCAGACGAAATTACCACGTCATACGTTTTACCTGCATTTGTATACAGTTCCACGACGCGATATTTAATTTCAATTAAAACTAGCGCAACGCCGGCCGTAGGTACGAATGCTAATTTGAACGTAATAGAGTTAGTTTTGGACTAGTTTAAATTGGAGAGTTTGAGGTTTTCGCGGTTAAATAACTTTGTAAATTACACACCTGGATTCAGGATATTTGGTGCCTGCCATATAAATCGCGATAAAATCTCATTCTTTCGCTGCCGAGAAGGAACGAGGGGACAACGTTGAAATCCGACATTTCGACGAGGTCAATTCCACCAAATAAAGGGATATTCAAATTTAAACATGATCTTCCACTCAACTGCAAATACCAGACTGCAAAGGAACTACGCCTCGGGACAGTTCCTACGTTTTCTAGAAGGATAGAAGTGATCCATTACAGATCGCTTCGACGCCAGACATATCCATACTCCAAAATAAGCCTGAATAAAGAGCCAGCGCATTTCTGCAGTCCGACGTTAAGTCTTAAGCGCAAATTTTTCAAGACATTACTACTGACGTGTTTCCATTGTTATCCGCGAGAGAGCGCGGCGAAACCGTTTCAAACAGATCAAGTAAGGTGATAAATTCGCATTAGGAGAAATCCAGAATCTGGAAAAGGACTTGTAAGTGACGTATGGATAATGTTATTGTGATGAAAATCTTTAGATGGATTTGAGGAATTTTTCACCTTGAAACGGGTTAGGAATTATTGGTGGTTATGGTCTGTCCTTACTTCAGCTTCAAGATGGAGGATTAGATATAGTATGGCTTATGATATCGTACGATCCTTTCTTTTAATGATCTTTAGTAGATGTTATCAAACTCTCGCATAAATTTAACATGTTTCCCCTTTTAAGTTAAAACGCTCATGGTGGTAGCCGATTCCGGAATGGCTTGTTTGAACATGCTGATCTGCTGTACACTGTTGAGAGGTATCGGATCAATGGTGCTTGTTTGGAACGGTTTTAATCTTACTTACTCTCGAAAAAGTAGTGTACAAGCTCGAACGAATGCCATTTAAGGTTGTGAAGTTGTGGAAAGAGGCATCCCACAAGGACTAATACTAGGATCGTTGTTATTTTTTCTACTATTTGTATTTGTATGTATTATTAATGCGTAGCTTTTTAGCTGTAATGATTCTTAACTGAACTGCGTACACCAATCTCGAGATATTGGGCGCTCCGTATAATCTCATGCGTTTATGTCGGCAATGGAAGCGGTAGGATGTAACAAAATAAACAGCGAGATAATACAGTCACCCCGGGTCTTTCATTTAGGTGGATTTCCGACCTGCAATTTGCGTAAGAGCTTATAGCAACATATTGCCTCCGAAATGTGTTTTTTTTTTCTTTTCTAATTCCTCCCTTATAACTAGCCCGATCTTTAACGAACTGCCTACGAAGATTTCCCCCTATCTGCTTGAAAAAAAGCGAGGAATATGATTCGAGGCATTATCTTTATAATCCTCGGTCTGTTAGGGTTCCCGCAGGGGGAAATATTTATATAATCTCACCCTATCTTCTCGGTTTCCTTCTATGTATCTGTTTTTCTGGGATGAGCGTTGGGTTAAAGGACTAACTAACGTTATCTAAGCAAGATATATGTACGATGCCATCGTATAGAAAAGTGAGAGACTCTATATATTACCTCGTTTATTATATGTATTATTAAAACTTCTTGCTTTCGCTCTTTGTTACTCTAAAAATGTTAACGTGGTAGCAATGTTTACCACTAGGGTGTGGATAATTTAATTTTTTTTGTATACTAAGCCACTATGGATGAATACGATGGAATGGGTTGCCTTAATCACAAAAGAAGAAGTACTAAAACCAATCACACTGGTTGGTTGATAGATGAGGGAAGATACCCGATCATTGTATTACTTCGCGTGTTGTTCGCGTGACGCTTTATGCCAATTTAGCTCTACCAGTTCGGCATACTCAGGTACAAGTAGCTACATTCCTACATCTTTCCTTATATTTCTAATTATTCTCGTTCATTTTATTTCTTAAAGAGTCCCACAAGTAAAGAGCTCACTTTACCCTTTCTATACCGGCGCTTATCGGATGCAGGGCGTCGGTAAAAGAGAAATTCCAATATCTCGTCGCGCAACTCCGTTCCTCCGAAAACGCATCTCACTCCTTCTCGCACTTTTCCACTAGCATCAACTTTAATTTATTCATGTATTCAAACTTTAAAATTACTTACGATTTCGGTTGGTTCGTCGTCGCCGAACCGATTGCCCATTTAAATATTTGAACTGGGAGAAATTTTAAATTCGACACTTATCGATAAAACCGCTACTCTAGCCGCTCCATGCTGGTGCGGATTCCGAACTCGGATTCTCCTTTCGGATTGGTGCGAGTTGAGCTGCGGGCGTCGAATAAACGAAAAGGTGACGTTGTAAAGGGGAAGAGAGCCTTTCTGTTGCAATTTGATCGCTACCTCCGCTTCTACAACGTGTTCCGATTTAGATGAATGCTGATGAAGAACGAAGAGAATGAATGGAAGATGTTTTCGATATATTCTATATAGAATAGTTGGATATAGGGTCTTACAATGTTTGTTGATTATAAGAGCGTCCGCAGAATGTTCAGTTTTACCAATAGCCTTGATCTTGAAGTTGTCCTGCTTCTTTAAAAGTCTTCAGAGTGGCCTGAAGTTAATAAATATCGTGAATGAGCAAGATTATTAGCGATAACCATATTATCAGTACAGGTTGATGGAAGGTGCTTAATTTGTCGTATAGATGAAGTTAAACAATTTGCTTGAAATCCAATCCTACATGCAGTCAATTAAGAAAAATCACCAAAGCTTTCTAGCACATTCCAACCTCCTTTCCCGCCACAGTATATTTCCCCCTGCCTTCCCTCCACAAGTAAAACCTTCTATCCAGTCTCAGATCGGATCGATCCCATGTAGTTACGTTACATTCGTTTCGTGAAAATTTATCGGTGTTTGATAAACTTAACTTTGGAATTTACTCTTGAGCAACGAACCAAACGGTTGAAAGAGGGCACCAGCCTCCACAAAAGGGGATCGGGGGAACTCATTGCCGGCATTAAAGGATTTCATTTGCATCGTCATTCCCCGAAGGTGGCGTGAGAAAGACGTAGCAAACACATACACATTCGCGCACATCCATCGATAAATCTAAGGTTGGTCGAAGATCGGCGAGGAAGAGCGACGATTATTCGTCGATGGATCTGTTCTGGGGCGACCTTTAAGGTTTAAATGATACCATATCCGATTTTAAGTTCGTTTTAGATAGTCGAGATTTATCGGCGTTAGAGCGCAGCTTGTAGAAAATGGATTAAGTTCGAGTTGAGTGTGTTTTAATGTAGTTGTACGATAATTTTGAAATAAAAAAAAAGGAATCCGGAGAAACCACTCAGACATGAAATTATCTTCTTGTTTTTATGTTTTTAGAGCACGGATCCTTTTAAGAGTGTTATGAGGAACCTAAAGATCAAAAGGGCTAAAGATTATATGATTCGCTCGTATATTTTATCAGTAAAAAGATATTGTATTGATGGTCGAACATATTTTCCTTCTTACATCACAGACTTGTCCACAGGATTATCTTTCTTCAGTCAAAACTATCCACTGCATACAAGATGGAAGAAAGCAAATGAAGCATGGACTACTATATTTAATTAAACGAACGATTGGCGGTAAGATCCGGGAAAATCTACAATTTTCTAAACGCTATATGATCCTGCATTAGCTTCCGCATTAGATCAAATATTTTCAAAAATTTTACAATTTGCCAAAATGTATAACGAAGCTGCGATAAGCTACCCAAGTAGGTTCAACGTCCCAACATAAATGACATTGTTTGATTGAACGCGATGTCTCTAGTAAAAGAGTGAACCACCATTTCCATTGATGAAATTAGATGATAAGCGACAATATTAAATTCATATTTATAAGAACTTAAGCCAACCGAACGCAGATGACGTAATCAATATTTAAATCTTTATAAATATTCATTAATTTAAATTTCAGCCGTTAGAAACACAATATTTTCCTTTCGAATTTTACTACCTTTATTACGTCAGTACGCTTTGAAACGTCCTATATGTTACCATTTTCCTGCGCCATCTGCAATTATATGCACGTAGATTTACATATACACTATTAGAGTTTAAAAATACGCCACGAATCGCATTAATTTATCGTCTCGTAAGCGGTTTTAGCGTTTAATTCAGCTCACGGATATCTACCCTAGAAATGTTGAATTTAGTGCATGCATATACCGTCGCGACGCGATTAATGTATGGTCGTAATTACGTACATACGTACCGTACAGTAGAACCGCTACAGTCGGCGTGTCGCGTTATCAATAAAACATGACCTGTTTGTACAAGTTTCTTAATACGTGCCGCCGCTGTGTAGTTATTATTATTACCTGCCGCGAGGTGTCGCTGCAAAAGCGAGTTTAACTGTATCAGTGCTACATCACCTCACCTTATATACGTATGTATAGTACAAAGATGTTTTTATGTTTTGTCTCCCCTTGAGCCGATGTATCCGTACTTTCTACCATTCGCAGCTGTGCTTTTGGATTATTATAAGATTCGCGGGCTTTCCTTTTACTTTATGATAGGTATACCCAATAAACGCGGTTCTGTGTTTTTATTTGCCGAACGTAAGTACTTCACCTTGAGGCGTTTTGGGAGGTGCACGTCGGAAGTTTCACTCCGCTACATTATTCGCATCAATAATCTACAAACTAACGCGACTAAAAAAGGCAAACAGGAGTTCTTCACGCTCCACGGGACTTTCGCATTATCACTAGCGTAGTTTTAATTGAAATTAAATCCCACGTAACGTTGAAACGAACTTCAGACGTTCGCATCTACGTTTGAGCCACCTTACGTTACTAAAACAAATTAACTTGTTGTTTGCGTGTTTTGTTCTCGCTACGCGAATTAAAAACGCGCCCCAGAAATGAGATGCAAATGCACCGCGTCGCTAACAAAGCGAAGCGTACGTAGGCGCACACCTTCTCCAAAAACGCCGGAGAAGCGAGCACAAAGCTCCACGTAGAGATCTCCTGTAATACGTCCGCGTTCTATGATCATTTTATCTAGCCCCTACGTAAATACGGACGTGTTTCAGTTACAAGTATAATCAAGCAGGGAGTACAAAGTAGCTGAGCGCTACGTATATACGTTAACGATGAAAGTGCTCAGTCTTGTGTGAATTTAGTTTAGATCTAGTTGGAGCCCTATTATTCAAATAAACAACGGAGATTAGTAAATATTCATAATGTAAGAAGCGGCGAGAGGGTTGCTTATCATTTCTAGTGGAGCCGGAACGATTATACGGAGTGAGTCTTTTCTGATGCGTAGTACGGAGATTTCGGAAACTAGCAGGGATTGAGAGATTATCGATCGAGAAAAGACGTGTAGTTTTATGAACACGATGGAAGGAAACCAGTTGCTGTTAACGTTGTAGCAAACACGAGATTGTTTTTCTTCACAAAAAAAGATTCACATTCCTTGTAAGACCTTAACATCACGTTGGAGAAAATTCCGTTGCAGTAGTTTTAACCTTAGAAATTCTGCCTTCTGCTTCAACAAGACAAGGTTTTGAATGAGATCAGTCAATTTCGCTTGACTTCCTTGCTGATATGATAGTTGGAACTCAAATTAAAAATTAAATCGCTAATTTAGCCTAATCTCGTCGTATGTCCCATTTCTTTCGCTAAAAAAAGAAACAACGTAAGAACCGAACTTCGTCAATCCCCAGACGAAGTTGTGCTCGACGCACAGACGCCGACTGTAGATTGAAATCGCTTGCCGAACAGAACTTATCGTGATCGTGGGGTAATTTCGTCTCCGTTCAAGTTGTTGCAGTAATTTTAATTTGTCGCAGCGTAGATTGTGTGAACTTTATGGCTTTGCGACAAGAAAGTAAGAAGTTTCGGCGCCCAATGGCCGGGCGTCTCGTCGTCCGACGTACCAGCGAGAATACGTTACAGGTTTTTCGATGTCGGACAGCAGCATCGCCTGGTAACCGTCTTCATAGTTCCCAGATCACGTACGAAACATGTGAAATTGGATGCAATTTGCAATTTACTTTGCTAATTTTGGACGTACGTAGGAGATGGTCTTAGCAGCAGGGGGTACGATTTAGTTCCGGGAGTTTAGTAGAAAATCTAATCGCTTGATCTGATTGGAGATGAGGGTGACAAATAATGTGTGTTAATTCTGATTTTAAGATCCCAAGAAGACTTAGATGAAAACTCTTGAGAATCAATTGAGCGAAGTCGATACTTAATCAACGATGCTCTATAAACTTTGAGACAACTGCTGATTTTATAGAATCACTTAAATTTTCCACTGATGGATCGAAATAGGTGCATGGCAATCATTTAGTGGCTGTAAAGGCAAGCACCAATAATATATTTGAAGATTGCTTCTTTGAAATTAAAAGCGAAATGGGTTGGATAGAGAAATATAGACTATTTTGTGATTCCCAAATTAAAAATAAGGTCCTTGTTATTCGGATTTTTCAAATACATACGAAGATTGTTGGCTTCATTATTGATGCCTAATATCGAAACCACAATAACTTTTTACCGGCCCATTTACCATTCACCCATTCATATCTAGCTCGGCTTGTTCGATATCCAAAATGCTATCCAATAAGAACCGGAATTATTGTTCGGGCACGTTCTACCGCGCCGGGTTGGTCTCGGAGAAGGCAAAAACTAACGAACACGTGTTCCAGAACCTTTACAATCTCTAGAGCTTCCCGATAATTCCCTTTCCCTACTCTTCCTTCTATTCCCTATCAGCTCGCGTTGTCCGAGACTGAAAGGGACCGTCCTCCGACGAAATACCACAAGCAAGCGCTAATCTGAATATTCTGTCCGTATTAGCAGACCGTTGTCGAGCGGGCAAATTGCACGTCAGCCCCATTACAAACCATGTTATCGTTCGGGAATTGCTGCGGGTTTTTTGGAGGGGAACGGGAGAGGGTTATTCGGGAAGATTTAGAGATCTAGAGGGGAAGAGGAGGTATTAGGCAAGATGGGAAGAGGCCGAGGTAATCTGGGAAGAGTGTCATTACGTTATCTATAAGTCCGCCGGATCTTGTCGTCATTTCCCCATCTTCCAACATGCGCATCTCCCCATCTTCTTCCCGCTACCGTCGCAACTGTGTAACTGTTTCGCTCGCCGATATTAAAATCATCAACAGACCTACTTAATTTAATATGGCGAGTTCACTGCTCTATCTCCGTTATACTCCCATGCCTCGGCACACCGTTTCATCTCGCTCCATCTCTTCGGTGGATTGTTATTGGACCTCCGCGGGATATCAAAATTGAAAATCGATTTTGGAAAGCTACATCATCAAGGTCCGTTTATTTTTGCTTCGTCGCGTAAACGTCGGTAATCTCTAGTTTTCGTACAGTGTATATGGTTGTAGAACGAAGCAGGCGACGTTTATATTGGGAATGGTGATAAATAACTCCTTTCGATTATTATGAAAATTTAAACTAAAATGATCTCTATAACAATCCAATGTCGTGAAGTTTGCACTGATTTTAATGATTGGATCCAGATGTTGTGATATCATCTAATTAAAATGAATTAGATAAAAATTTAGCGATTGTAGTAATAAAAATGTAAGCGTAGAGATTGGCGAAGCAACGCCTTCCGTACTACGTTTACATTATTAAGAGACGCATTTTGGATAGAGACAGCGTCACGATGGCCTCGTACGTCAACTTACGCTTCCCACCTTTTTTTTTATTACAGTCACATAGTCTACTAGATTACGACAAAAAATCACACGTTCGCCGTCATGTGTTCTCTTGAGCGAAATAAGTTAGACGTTCGTCGAGTGTCGAAGGAAAAAAAAAGTACTATAGAATTTTCTTCACGTCCCTTAAGATGACGACATCAACGTTATGTTTAACTTCGAAGTAATTTAAACGGGCTTAAACTTAAACAAATGAGTAAATGAATAGATATTTTCCAAAAACAAATTATTTTTCTCTCTGAAGATGTAGATTTAGTAGACACGAGAGAATAGATAAATGAATATAACGGACAGTTAAATTGTAGACTAAACTACTCAGTAGGTTTTGAAGCAACACCCAACCTTCAGCTTAAGGTCATAACATGTCTCCATCAAATCCAGTTTTATTTTTCAACACAGCGTCCCATGTACTTTTCTCGACGACGCTCCAATGTTCTCTAGCCTTAATTCGGCGATTATCTATGTAGCATCATTTGGTGAACTTCTACAAGAGCTTCCACACTTCTCGAACGCAATGTATAACAAACATTAAATCTTTCGCATGACCCCCATATTACTCCTTTATAATCTTAGTGGTCGATAACCTTCACCTCAAACTGTATTTTGTCATAGCGAATTGTGGTTGTACCGTACTTGCGTCAAGCATAAAATCCCCAGAAACACGTCCCGTACAAGTTATCCCTACGATTACATGCGGCAAACGCGTTGCTAGGTCGCCTGCGTTATATGAGGGTGTAAATAAGATTGAGTGGCTTGTACGCACATATCAACCTGTTACGTATGCGTATACGTAATGAATTTTAATATTTACGCCGGCGGGGTCTGCACCGTTCCCTTGCTCTGAAAAAGAATTACAAATTAGAACACGGCCCGGACAGGTTAACTATTGTACACTGTGAACTTTGTTATTACTGAAACTACAAAGGTGGACAAAATGAGTAATTTGAAGCGATTTCTTACTTACTGAAATGACACTGTTATAGATCTATACGCGGGGATTCCTCAAGCCTTCATTTTGGGACCATTATTTCGTTGATGTATCTAATTCGCGGTTTAACGATTCTTCGATTTTGCTTCTTGAACAATCATCACCACCTCGTATTATATTGTATAATAATAACAGGAACGGACTAAATATATATTACTTATGTAACTACTCAAACCATTGATACCATATCCAAGTATTCGCCTTCTCCATGACAAATATCCGCGTAGGTGGAACTTATCAAGGAAGCTGCTTTTCGCTTATAAAACCGAGGAACTAATATTCACCTCAGCTTATAATCATCACCGTTAGAACGTGTTACCGTCGTATTATCCTCTACATGGTCTCTCGCATGGCGTGATTAATCAGGCATGGTATAATTATAGGAAAGTGCTTCCTTTTAACGATTGACGCGTACTAATTATTCCGCTTTGTTGTAAACCAGCGGGTCGTATCAATTAAGTTTGTTCTAGGCGCTGATTTCTTTTCCCTTTGCCCGCTAGACGGTTATTACATAGCATACGGCGCCCTCTATACAGCCCTTCCCCGAAGTTCTAAGAGAATAGAGGCGTTGCTTTGTGGAGTGAGGCGGTAGATTATTGAATATGTGGGTCGGCGCTATCTGAAAGGATTGAC
The DNA here is from genome assembly GCA_020654165.1 of Oryctes rhinoceros. Taxonomy (NCBI): domain Eukaryota; kingdom Metazoa; phylum Arthropoda; class Insecta; order Coleoptera; family Scarabaeidae; genus Oryctes; species Oryctes rhinoceros. The sequence continues at coordinate 1,054,530 of JAIOKQ010000231.1, forward strand.
GAGAGGTTTCGTATTTACTCCGACGATGGTGGGAGTTCGGCTTGTTATTTGAATAATGAATAGACTTGTTCGGTCAATGATACGATGTCGTATTGTCCGGTAAACTTAATAATTTCAGCCCCGGGAACTTCGTTTTCTCAATCCAATTATCGCCGGAACTTTACAATGGACACTTTAAAACTTTGCCAATGAGCAGCCAGTTTCGACTGAAGTTATCAAATTATTTTTCAAATGTTTGTTGGGGTCGTTCGATAAAGTTACTCCTAACGAGATATTTATTGCTTACTCATTTTAAAAAGAATTAAATTCCGGAAATGGCTGCTTGTAATGTCCAACTTAAAAGGCGGTTCTTATACAATTGAAGAATTTTTTACAAAAACGGTACACAATAAAATTTTTTTGTCATTCATCGAAACGCTATCTGCTCTATAAAATGTAATATTGTCATTTTCAGGCTATGGTTTTTTTTTTATTCGTGAAACTAAGTCTATAGTTCGAGGAGATTCGAAAGCAGCTGTCCGCTCTTGATTTTCGAATTTAGTAGTAACATCTATATTTCATCAAAAGATAAAAGCCCAGACCGATTAAAAGCCGTTTTCAGTTTATCGGTTATCACATAATAAATCAATAGCATTTACAAAATCAACAGTTTTTTACTCAAAGATAGCTTGCCGAAATGAGTATGATAACGTTCCATTGTTTTAATTCCGTTGAAGCTACAAAAATTAACAATTAGAAACCCGATATTGAAATGATGAATCAACTCGGGACGTTTCCTTTGTAGAAGCGGTGCCATCTCAAGTGCAGACGGTGGCAGCTGCACATCTTCCGTTGATCGCCATTACAAAATTAAGTTATTCTCTGCGGTAATCTCGCTCAACTTCGCAAGAAGCGCTCAATCTCGACGCGTCATTTTAATTACCGCTCCATTACAAGTTTTCGAGTCGACGGAATGTTCAAGATGCGAATAAAAGGGCTCAGCACGAAGGCGAAGTGTAGGTGGTCTATAATTTCTAATTTCAAATTAGTTTTGTTCTGCTGAATATGCAGTTCTGCTATAGTCGAGTTTAACTAATTTTAGATATCAACGTTGCGTATCTAATTTATAGATCTCATGAAAAAATTATGTATATATTCTATAAGTAGGCTTGAATATGAAAATAAGAAGTAATCTCCACAATATTGCGTTAGAAGCTTTTTATTTTCGAGATCTTCCCGTTAGAGTGAGGACGTTAATTTTAATGTTATACATGACGTGCGAGACTTAGCCTACCACCGAACGTAACGCCAATACTTTTGTCAATACTTTTCTTCTACTCTGCTTACATTTTTGATTTCTTCTCTCGTCATTTCTTTGAACGCATTTTGATGCAAAGACAAAAAGTAGTCAGAATCGCCTCGCGAAATTATATTATTTTAATAAGAATAATCCCATCACCTCTAGCAGCATCAACATGAAATACGTTTAGAAACTTTGTCGGAGTAACGAATCAGGCAAATTCAATGCCTAAAAGACTTTCATTTTACCATCGCATTGCCGCCTTTACCGTCGGATGAATGGAACTTAAACAAAGATATTGTATTTTGGCTTAGGAGGTAGAGGTGGTGGTGGTGGTGATGATAGCATTCAAACGAAGCACTGGAAGGCAGGAGTTGGGAGGTTGGGAGGTGAGTCGGAGCGTCCTAATCCGCAGTACCGTTCTCCTTGCCGAAAATTCATATTTGTCTGTCGGCGGATCCGTTATTCTCGGATTAAATTCAGCAATCACGCGATCCCAGTAGAAGTGGAGGAAGCCCGGATTTGGTGAAATAGGTTATTGAAGATTGAAAGGGTGCGCGTTGAAAGGACGTCGAAAAGGGTGGGTAGAGAACGGTATAATTATCAGAAATTAATTCGGGTATTGATAAAAGTTTCATCCTTTAGGATTTCCAATGAAAAGGAATGATATTCTTTTGTTCTTTTTGTTTCTTTGGAGAGAGAGTAAGTTGGATTAATGAAATAGAATCTGTTTTATCCTATCAGAGATAAGAGAGATTTTCGAAGAATTCGATCGTATATTTAGAATATTTCAAAGGTGGATGAACTCGAGCGCTGGAAAGCAACTCAACATTTATTACTCGACAAATCTAAAACGAGTGTATGATAAGTCAGAAAATTAATAATGGTGAAATCCAGAATTTGCTGTCGTCTAAGGACTGTTACTTGATCCACTTACACTTCCATCATATACATTAACGAAATACCAATCATTTAACGAGCTGGATGAGCTATGTACGTACGTACATATTTATAGTGGTCAACCGGCTTCTGGTAATCCATTAGATATCGGAGTGAGCGTACTTCTACGATTGGCTTGAAACTGGACAGTCATTGTATCTACAAAACTCAGTTCCATTTTATGTTTATCTAGAACTTAAGGTACTTTGTACCGAGAACATTGACATGATTAAAATTAAATCCCCACGCTGCTACGAGCTATTTAAAGAACGCGGTTTTGCCGTACGGATTTAAACTTTTTCCATTCGCAATAATACACGGAGTATTTCGAATGTAAGAGCGGTTTCAATGGCATCCGAGAACTTCATCGTGGCACTACAATTCGTCGCATTAAATTTTCAACTCCCCGGGTCCCCGGTTAAAACAACGAAAGGTCTGCACTACGAAATTACATCCGTAAGGCCTAAGGCGAAACCACCGCTCCTGAAAGCGCTAATCGATGCTTCTATTTCGAAATTCCGATAAAAGCAGGACAAGAGACAACGAGAAAAATTCTTTTATTTTTCGTTAACACTTTATATCTTTACACAGCTAAGTTTGACCACTATCGTAGAGATGCCCTAATATTAAGAGTGTTTCCTTTCTTTCATTTTTTCATCGTGAAGCCATCACAACGATTTTGGTTTCTTTCGTTGTTTTTTTTTTATTTTGTGAAAGAGCGGAAGGTCGTACTCGCGGAGAATTAAATTTAGATACCGCAATGCGAGCTTGCTGCTCTGATAGTGACGGGGGCTCAGAGCCAAGGAAAATAAGGATGAGGGCATCTCGTGGAGCTTACCTCTTACATTTTTAATGCTGTCGTAGACTCTACGCCGTAGAAATGCGTTTAAATATTAAGATCGTTAAAGTATTGAGAAATCCCCGGACTAATCTTTAAATTGGAACTTGTTTTCGGTGGTTCTCTCTCTCTCTCTCTCGGTGAACGCAGGGAAAGCTAACGGTACCTGTTTAGCAGACGACCTCGATCTGAAACAGAAAGCGTAGTTAGTTTCAGCTTTTCTTTATGAGCGTAACGATTCAAAAACTTGACAATTTTGAAGATTTGGCAAAAGTGTTATGATGTATTTTTTCGAAACAATCATATCAGGGAACAAAAAAATTAACCAAGTATTTCTGTTTAAGCTATTTCACTAGACTACGATAATCTTCTAACTTCACTGCACTCTTGCGCTCCCCAATATAACATCACAACATCCTTTTCTTTAAAGAATGAAACGAGAAATTTTGGTGGAGGCGCCGCGTTAACAAGGCGCCTACGATTCTCTCTAGTTTTTTTCTATTTCAAAGCACTGTTTTATCTTCCATTCTATATTATCCTTTACATTCTAGTTTGGTTCCCTTTCCATGCAAGGCGTTAGATTGACACAAGCAAAAGGAGATCCTTTAAATTAACGCCTCTGCACCATACCCTGTTAGAAGGTATTGAAATCAGTTGAATAAAACAATTGTAACATCAACGAAAACAAATTGTACAGAAAGATAGAGCTCTCAGTTAGCTGTCAGCATCAGTATATCGATTTAATTACAAACAATGAAGCGACAGGTTTTTGTTCCGTATGGAAATAGGTCACTTTGCTTCTAGGGTCTTGAGATAATAAACTAAATTACGTGGGAAAGAGAAAAAAAAAACAGACGTATATTGCTTTTAATTGTGATGCGATCCTAATTCACTGCAAGGTATTTGTATGCAGTTGTGGGATGACGTGGTTGGCTTCCATTTTAGAATTATATCAGCTCCGACGAACCCTTTGTAGCGGTTATCTGGGAATATTTGTTGTGATTAACGTCATTGTTAGGTTACGCGTCGCCGGTTTTATCAATGGGAATATAACGTTAATCATGAAATATACCGCTCGAAAATAGCGTTATTATTATTATTGTATTATTATAAATCGAACGAATTGCATTCGAATTTGCGGCCGCGGATGTAACATATACTTTTCTTTATTCAATGAGCGCATTGTTGAAGTTTGATTATCGCTGCACAGATGATTGCGTATCGTTAAATTGTAAACAATAAATTGAAATATTTGTTGCGTAAACGGTTGTTGGTTGCTGACCATGAATAGAGAGTTATTTGTGGAGATTGAATAAAGATTTTTTTCAACAATGTAGTAACATTTAGACTTTAAAACTTGGTAAATTTGCAGATCCCATACGACTACGTCAAGTTTTGAATAGTACAAGCAATAGCTCAACTATATACTAAAGAATTGATGATGTACAATTTTTTCGTGACGTTCTTCACACATTGTGGCCCAGCGCATCGTATAGGACACGTACATAAAGCAAGTAGATAGACACATATATATCCATTGACCCGTACGTTCCTACCCAATCGATGGCATTTATTAAGCCTAATTTAATAGTTTGTGCGGTCGGATCGGGAGGAAACCAACCAGTGGAACCTCCATGACGTTCACCAAGAGGAAATTGAGTCCATTAAACCGCAAGGGTTGTTTGAACGGCGAATTATTAAATCAATTTATCATTGACCATCAAGCACACGAGGGGATCCCAGTTTCCACACATCGCTCCCCTACCACCTTGTCGTCCCGCAGGAGTCTCTTTCGATGCTACTCGAAGCCCCGATGGAATTCCTCATCAAATCACGCGAAACGCTAAAATAACAAAAGACGATCGGAAATATGCGGGATTGCGGCTCAAGGGCAATGGCCGACATCGTTCCTACCCCGAAATTAAATAACGTCGTTTATTGCGGCTATGATACGATTGTTTTTAATAAAACCTAGCATCGATTCCTTCCATCTTCCCTTCCACTTACTTGTTGGAAAATATCCTTCGTGTTGTCAATGGCGGCTGGGTTGGCGCTGTTATTACCGGGAGTCTTTATTATGTTTCGATATATTGATATAGGGCGGTAATTGAAATAATAATTACGTTACTGAAGGAGCGTATTGATCGCAACTACCGAGTACATCGGCTATAGTACAAGAAGCCGATTTTACAACGTTACGCGAAGAATGCGTGAGACATTTTAAGTGAGAAAAATTTGAAGAATATTTATTATATTTTGCGAAGTACGCGGTAGATTAAAAAAAAATAAGGATGTTGTTCGTATTATAAGGCTTCTATTTACAAAAAGGAACTCAAATAATTATAGGTACATTACAAGTACAGCAAAAGAAATGTATAAATAATTGTTTCCTAATGCTCGTAACTAACTTGGATACCTCCAAAATTGGACGACGTTTTAAATGCTACACAAGGTACATTCTCATTGTTTTCCCAGATATCTCGAAAAAAATCATGGATAGCTTCTTGTTTCCTGCAATTTATGCCTTTCACCAGTTAAAGGTTAAAAAATTCGCAGAAATAATTATAATTTCAGCGTAATAAATTTAAATAAAAGAAATCACACCTACTTTTGAAATAAACCTCGTATAAATCCTTCTGCGAACATATTTCCTCAAGAAGGAAAAAGAAGGAATATTGTAGGCACACGTACGTATTTTTCTTGAGTTATTTATGTTGAATATCAACCTAGAAAAATCTCTTAATAATGGACAAGCGACTCCAATTCCAGCAGTGCTTTTTGAAATATGTGTGTAACTATACGGGGTCAGAGCAGCAGGCGATGGCGATGAGACGGTGTAGCGTTGAGATACAGCACTCATATTGCCGTATAACATGCAAACCGAACAATTTTCGTATTTAATTAATTGATGTGTATAAAACGTGCGAAGCACGCGATTCATTCTTAATAATACGGTGCGGTATGCGGTAATTAGTTGCGATGGGAAATGATAACCTTGCTTAATAAATATTAGTTCATTAAAAGAACAAGAATGGAAGGAAAAATAGAAATTCAGAATGGAGTTGTAAAGACAGCTTCGATATGATAGAAATAAGCTTCGCGCGTACATGGGATCCTTTTCTGACTTAAAAGATTGTTCCTGGCTTGCCAACATTGTAAAGATTAAAGATCTACACGGCATCTTTCGCATTTATTGATAAAACTGAAGATAGTTCAATGTCAATAGTTACCTAACTGTTTTTTTTTTTTTAATAATATTGACCAACAAGGTTTTTACCCTAAGTTAGTAACTGATGAAATTGAACAGCATATTTAAAGTAAAAATGATTCGAAAAGCGGTAACATTGGCTTAGCTCTGGTTACAGAGAAGATGCCTTTACAGTATGGCTGGTAATCTGGTCTACTGCAATAATGTTTATGAACTTTCTGAAGCTTTTGGAATACATCATGATCCCAGTTGTTGGAGATTAATTCATAGACTCATCAATGACCAGCCTAAAAGCAGTTTTGTTGCATAATGGAAACCATTATCCTTCTATTCCGATAGGTCATGCTGTTTCTATGAAAGAAACTTACGAGAATCCGAAAATTTTATTAGAAAAAATAAATACGAAGACTATTCCTGGAATATTTGTGCAGATTTTAAAGTAATTGCAATTATTTTGGGCATACAACCTGGTTACACCAAATACTGTTGCTTTTTATGTCTTTGGGAAAAACATTACCATAAGTAAGAGTGCCCGCTACGACTACAGTTTATACCAGGAAAAGACAATGTACAACATCAGCCTTTAGTAGAAAAAGAAAAGATCATAATACCTCCTCTCCACGTGAAACTTGGGCTCATGAAAAACTTTGTAAAGGGCCTGGATCTCGAGGGTGAAGATTTTAAATACCTTCGTGAAAAGTTTCCAAAATTAACACGAGGGAAACTGAAAGAAGGTATTTTTGTTGGACCTCAGATACGAGAAATAGTAAACGATGAAATCTTTGAAACTAAATTAACAGCGAAGGAAAAAACAGCTTGGCTCTTCATGATGATGATGACAAGTTTTCACGAATTTCTTGGGAAACAAAAAAGCTAACAACTATAAAACTTTAGTAACGGATATGTTACAAACATTTCACGCTGCTGGCTGTAATATGCCTTAAAGTGCACATTCTACATTCTCACTTGGATTTTTGTCCGGAAAATATTGGCGTTAGCGATGAACACAGTGAGCACTTCCACCAAGACATTATCGGAATGGAAAAACGGTATCAGCGGAAATGGTATCCTCTTAGGTTAGCAGATTACTGTTGGATGTTAAAAAGAGATGCTGTAGATATTGTTTATAAAAGAATGTGAAGTATTACTTCACATTTCTAATTATAATAATTTGAAATATCCATTAAATTATGATCTAATCTAAAAAACCTTTTCATTGAAATACAAAAAAAATCGAGCTAACTTGATCTTCTACCTTTTATTAAAATAAATGTTTACGTGTTTTCTATTGAAATTAGTATCAATTATTTTATGGCAAAATCAAAAGTTGAAATTTGTTGGCCGTGTAGTCAAGGAGGCGTTTCAGCTCGAACAATAGAGAACCTTACGGCGCGAGGTATGACAAAGTTCATATCAGACTCGCTAAACCACCGGCAGTGGAAACGGGCTTTTAGGAAGTGCAAAAACATTTGTCTGGGCGGGGTCTAGGAAGCAATAGGCGTGTATATCTGTCGGCGGTGACGACTTATATACACACGTAATATTCTATTATTTAACGTAAGTAAAAGCTGAAAGAATACCGAATAGAAAATTGTATTTAGACGAGAACAATTTTCAATTTAACTTCTAAATTCTATATCAAAATGAATATATACATAACGAGATGATTCCATATCTCGAGAACTTCATAATACACGAAGTTACATCCGTACGTATACACGTATATCCATGCATTGTTGATGTGCTTCTCCAGCATAAGCAAGGGCCTACATTGATTCCCCGCCACCGTAAAAGTATACATATACATGCAAGCGTAGTCTTTGTGTGCGGCCTCTGAAAATTGCGAAAGTTTTCTGGGTACCGTCAGCTTTCCTATTTTGTTTATTAGCGGCATGTTAAACGTATAATGGGAAATGTTTCCGGTTTGGTAGTTTTAGACTCTCTCAGCCACTCTGTTTTGACGACGAGTCAGAGTAGATTAAATTAACAAGGAAATAGTTGGAGAAACTGGAAGAGGCAGCATGCTTATGTATTGTTGTGAAGCATGCAAAATATTATGAATGCTTTGAACGTATACGTAGATGAATGATGTACTTTTAAAATTGCTACGTACATCAAGTACGCTGGGATAAACGTTTAGTACTCCTAATTAAATATTTCATAATCGCCAATAAAAACTTTATGAATATTCTTTGTCACAAGAAAATGAAGAACATCTACGGGGGAAGGTGCTCTTTCTAGTATACATACTTGCATAGGTCCAGCATTGGCAATCGAGGACAACCGGCATTCCGGTATACTAATAAATTATCAATGCGTACGTCAGCTACGTGGACAGATGAAAGACAAGCAGAAAAGATTGGTTTGCTTGGCCACATGAGGCGATATTTTGAATTGCTTTCCAACGTCAAAATGTTTTATAATAACCTTGCGATACAAGTTTACACCTGATCGATTACGCAATGCCGACGGAACTGGCTTTTAACAGCGAAAAATTATGTCTTAAGCAGGTGGGACAGAAAATATTTATAACAAACAGTGCTTCTTTGTACGTTAGTTATGGTTAATAAATTAGCATTAGCAACATAATTAAACATATATAAAATATATAATGCTAAGATAGCTTAGCTCTCTCGTGGTATTGATGGAATAATTTACGGCGAACGCAACAAAAGCAGAGAAGAAAAGTACACTAACACGCGGACATGTTTCTGCCTATCCGACGTCATCAGCGCGGTTGCGAGCGTACCTTCATCTCTACCTTTCGTCGCTGTTGCCTCACAGTTAATACCACAACTTCCAAAACGACAAGCTCGACATTTCTTGGCGCCCTCTAGTGCCATAGAAACGTCCGCCTGCCGTCGAAGAAGCAGCGACATAAACCGGGTACTGTTTCAGAAATCATCCCTCGAGCAGTTCTCTGACTGCTTATGTATTGATGCAATAATTCACAGCGGACGCAACAAAAGGAAAGAAAGGAAATATACTACCTCCGGACATGTTTCTGCCTACTCGGCGTCGTCAGCGCGGTTTCGAGCGTACCTTTATCTCTACCTTTATCTTAGCATTTTTGGTTATTGTTTCTACGCATTTTCTGATGTGTTCTATTAACAACATACTTTAATCGGATGACTTTTTCAGTGTAATTCAAAACAAAAATCAACGTCAACAACACAAGTATCACTACTTGTAGATACCGCTGAAATACTTTGCAATAGCAATATCTCTTGGGTATATGAGTTTCTCAGTTAAACATGAAGAAGTAACTTTTTACCAAAGGAACATTATCTATGTAAGTGTATTCCGGCAAACCTTTTGCCATATCCTTCGGAGATTCCACGAACGAGATAAAACGAAACGACCGCCTACACAACCACCGCCGTCGCGAGGACGTGTAATAAATAAGTACGCGAGAATAGTACTTCAGTTGGCGTAACTTTAATGCATTACGAGACGTCGCTGATTCTAGAAATGGAACAAAAAACGAAATGAAAAATATATACCAGCTAGCTACCTTATTTTTCTAAATAAATCAGCGGGCTCTTAGAACTTAAACCCGGCAATACAGCGTAATGCATTTCCTTTAAATGTCGCCGTTTCTGAAGAAGTTTTGAGGTAATATATCTTGGATGTAGATATCTGCAGCGGAAATCGGGTTTATTTGCAGCCAACGGTGGAGCAGAACTTCATTCGCTGGAATTGAAAATGATAACATTTAATAAGATTATAGTCGCCTTTAGATTCAGGAATGTTGCGGAAAAAGTAGAAGAGTACGAGACCATTAGGTTCTGCGGATGATCTTTCTTTTCGTTCGCTTTGAGACTAATAACGAGTAGGAAATGCTAATGAGGCATTTATCAATATCCAAACAATGGAAAAAAAAGTGTTGCCCCTATTCCCACCTTCCAGTAGATAGTCGTCGTTCTAACTATTGATTAGTAATTAACCAGGCATTAAAGAATCGATGTCGTGATGACATTAGACGAAGGTGGTCATTAGTTCTCATTCGGCGACTTCTCTGTCTCTCCTTAATCCATGACAGTTAACAGCACATGATGGGAAGATCACTTTCGGGCAGCAATTCGACCTCTTAGTACACCACTAGACATTAGCGGGAGTAAAGACTACAAGAAGTGTCAAATATGCCACGACAATTTGAACAAAATTACAACCAGTTACCTTTGAAAATAGCATTAGAAATTCCTGGTGTTGCAGTTTTCGTGTCATATAACATCTATTAACGTATACTTCAGCCATTATATCTATAACCTACATTCCAGACACTTTAGAAGGAACGTACGCTAAAGGCAGAAATATATTACGTTATCGTGTTGCAACGTAAGAAGTCAACTGCTTCTGCACCTCTTCTCCCCTTAACCACCTTCTTCCATCCCTGTTTTACGTTCTTCCATGCCGCAAGCACCCGCATCTATTGACCCTCTCTACCTACATCGCTTTTATTGATGTAGACTGCATTTTCGTCGGGAGGTCGTCTCAAGATTCGCTTCGCTCTTATTTCACCTCCTCGAACTCTCGAGCATGGTCTTGGGGAAAAATGAAACGTCTAATATGAGAAGAGGGTGCATGTTACAATATCTGAGACTTCTTGAATGTTATGAGAATGGTTAGCTGTCTCTCATCATCAGTTGGTCGTGCACGTTGTTCCTTTTTCTCGTTTGCGCGCGGTTGTGCTTCTCACTTCAACGCTCTCATAATGTCAATCTCTCGAATGACGAAGGAGGAGTTCGTTGTTCAAACGTTGAACTTTTGCGCGATATATGCACGTGCTGGAAGGGCGGCGAGGTGATATGCGTTGATGTATGCGATCTGAGATTAGGTTTAATTCTCTTTGAATAAAAATGTAAGTTGGAAGTAAACTGTGAAGGGCAGGAATCTCAAAAGTTACCAAATTGAGAAATTGTGAAAATTAATGTTGATTAGAAATAACATCTAAATAGATCCACGTTCGGTAAAATCTTGGCGGTGATGTGATTCCATTGAAGAGATCACCAGTAGCGGTGCCAAATTCAGCCGGATTCATTGTGACGATAAATATTTTTTTTTGGTATTCCATATTAATGATTTCCTTATTTTCTGGGTCAGTATGCGTAAGTAAAATTCATCTTGTGACAACAAGTTTCCTTTTTGAGATCTTCCGAACCTTATATTTCTTAAGAACTCCAGAAATAAACAAAGTTAAACGGTTTTCCTGTCTACCTCCATTTTCCCATTTAAATTTAAACCACCAAACGTCCAGCAAGCACATCGTCCCAGTTCAACGTATTGGCGAAATAGGCAACTTTCAGTCGGCGAGAGAAAGAATGTCGGCAATAACGGAGAATTTGCCGCGTCGAACTGTCACAGATGTTGCCTCCGAGATGGCGAAACGTCGAAGACGTATACTTCTAATGCGGCCGAAACAGTCAACACGGACGCAGCCACTTCGATACCCGGATACCGGGCATTCCGAACGATCTAAGCTTATTTCCTATAAGTTGACGAAGCGGAAAAGATATTCCCCGTTCAACGTATACAACGACGAAGAAATCGTAGCTAAGGCGATTATAATGCAACACCGAAGGATTTGGAGACCACGTTGGATTGTCCATGACGGAAATAAAAATATAAGAGAAAATTTGAAGGAAGTGTATATAAAGAAATATATAGTTTGAAGTCTCCAAATCTGTGATTGTGGATGCGGTGCAATTTATATTTAATAAAGAATAAAAATAAATAAAGATTACTTGTTTTGTAAGCCGATCGAAGATACTTTTACGATCAGCAGGGAATGAAAGGTTTATGTTTTAAAAATCGATTTTTCATCAAGTGATGGAAAAATATGAAGAGGTTGATAAGAGAGTTGTATTTGAGTATTTGAGTTGTTATTGGAGCTATATCCTTGGTTTGGATTTATGGAACCCGACGTCTACCAGCCAACTGATCAAAGAGGAAGACATTTATAAATAAAGCACACCCACTGAGTTGTTTATAGTTTATATCAATGAATAATAATTGATCTTTCGATCTAATACAACGTTCCAAATAACTAACAAGCTGACTACAGGATCGAATTTATTTATTTATTTTATACATCCTTACGTTCTCTTTATGTACATATACCTCTTATTACATCCCTACGCGTTGAATGCAGTTTTAAATATTTCATGCGTGAGAGATAGGCAAGTGTGCGACTCGGAGAAATGTATTGATTTTTTCCCTTATGATATTTTGTGGTTATTGTGACTAGTGAGAGATGAATAAGTGGATCCCGTTTAGGGAAAGCGTGAAGAATTGAGATTGTGTCGCCTCGAATGTTATGATATTAAGACGTCCAAGGTTGACTATAAAAAAACACCAATTGCCCAAGAAATCGCGTAAAGTATTTTAATTCTTGGCGCATGACTACTCGTTGCTCAAGAGCCGAGAAAAATGCGTTGCTGCGAGATATTAAAACGTGTCGTAATAATTATTAGAAACAAAAGGAATCGTTTTTCGCTACAATTTCATTCAGCTTACAATCTAGCATCGTTGCATGCTATACCTTCAAATATTTTATATTTTCGCTTGTTTATCGCTATTACGCAAGGTTACCGTGTTTATTTGCGAGCAATAATCGAAGCGGCTTGCTACACAGCTTAGCGTTTGTTTGATGTGTATACGCAGACGCCGCGTTCACCACCGTTGTTATATCAGCCTACACGATTTATACCTATAGTTACGTAACACCGGAATGGATATACACAATCATATAGATTACATGCAGCACACGACATGTATCTGTGTATATGTATATATACAATGTTTTGTTTGTCGAGGAACATGCGATATCTTTAGGTACATGAGACGGCTGATATGCTTAGAATTAAAATGATCTAGTTCTCTGTGTCCCCTACGTAATCCGTAGACGTATATATGTGTGAATTTATTAAGTTGTTTATTCCGATAGGCGTTTGTTATGTTAATCCTTCTACGGTGTCGTAATTAGTAGCTTTGATATACGTAAGTAATATAGGGAGGGGCGTGAGTGTGACACTAACGCATCTCGTGAAATGAACACGCCCGTATTAATTAAAACTATGTACCGTCGCTATAATCCGATCAATAACAACGAGGATTTGTATGACGTCGTTCCACCTGTGTATCCCGTTTGATTGCCAAATCGAGCCGGCATCAGTGTTCTTGTAATCCTGGAATCTGGCGAGGTAGATAGTTGACGAGCAGTACAGACTACGTGCGGCAGTTAGTGTACACTAAACACTAATATACTAAAACAACAACAAGATTAGTTGGCTTTGATCGTATCATTAAGCGCGTGTTAACTTATGCCGTACGTATGTTCACCGTTAATAAGTTTCGGGCTATTTTGAGACGTAAACGACGCGAACCGTGTTGAAACTTCAGAGAGTTTAGGGAAGCAAGTTGGCGAATTGCAAATATTTTAAAACTGACATATCGATCTTGTTAAAGACGGCATATCTTGGAGATACGGATTAGAACCGCGTCGTTGTCGTAGCTGTGCCGGGTTCTTTCATCCAATATCGCTTTCGCCTTGATATTTTCTTATTTCCAAGATGTTTTTGATTTGAATTTTACGGATGACGTCCAATTCTTATGCTGCAGCTAGGCAAATTAACGATAGAGTCGGATGTCACGCTTCCGTACGAATCATCCATGTAAAGAAGCGTCCACATAAAAGAAAAAGCTGCGCAAGAAACCGCTCTTGCTGGAGAATCATAAGCAAGTCTGATTAGAATCTACTCGCAATCATCGTAAGTGGGTGGACGAATTGAAAACAGCAATGAAAAAAGGTTTAATTCGGATGAACCTGGTGGCTTCGAATATTATTTTAACGTTTTGAAGTTGGCCGAATGACTTTTATCACGTCGTCATAGCCGAGCTGGATCAGTAATGTTTTGGGGTCCGATTTCAAGTCGAGGAACGGTGGAACTAGAATTTCTGAAAGGAAGGCAGACCGCTCAAAAGTATCTGGAGCTGCTCCAGAGTCAAATCGCTAATGTTCCGATATTAAAATTGACAGTTTAACATGCTAGATGATAACAATTCACACGGCAAGAATAATCAACAAATGGATGGACGACAACAATATCGTTTATGACAATATGTTTTGGAATGGCGTGCCTTTTCCCAGGCCATTAATATTATAGAAAGCTTATTGGACTGGATAATGAAACAAGTTTACAGCGGAAACAGTTTAATAGAGAACAATTGATATTAGCCATGAGATCATTTGGGAAGCAACTAATCAACTGTCGCCTTAAAAATTACCATCACAGTGAAAAAAAAAAAAAAACTCAATGCAATCGTTGGCTCAATGCAAGCCAAACTGTGTAAAAGGGACTTAATTCAATTATTTTGATAGTCATTTTAACTGAAACGTTTAATGTTTCAACGAAATGGCGTCAATCGTGGGATGACAACAATCAAACGTCGGGCACTGTATATTTGAAATGTTATCTTTGAACTTTAATAGCTAGCTCCCATGGGGAAACACCGCGCCATATATCACCCTAGACGCACGAAAGTATATATAAACATATGATAAATTCAGCCTTACAACAGATCTTCTGTCCCACTTTAATACTTTATTAGTCGCAACGAATCCCAGCGTTGCAACACCCACTCGTTCAGATAACAACTAACTTTAACCCGAAACAGTATCCAATAAAAACCCTTGTACAATACAAACGTTATTCCAGTTGGCCGTTTGTAGCTAGCAGTAAGTTATAGGTACTTAACGATAAATTTACAATTATCCAGTGGAGCAGAGAAATTTCTCTTGGCTTTTGAAACTCATAACGGACTGCTGGCGGTAGCTATAGTAGTTAGCGTTGCGGAGAAGGGCGATAGAAACTTTTCAAGTAGTTAGCGGTTCGTATAGATTCGTTGTTATCGAAAACAAACAACCACCGAAAGGTTTCTCAATAGGACTTTGGTGTTATCATCACAGAGTTGAACTTGTACCTCGTTTCGTATGGAATAAATTGACGAGGTTATTGGGAGAATATTGACAGTAAATGGGGGCAGTATATTTGGAGCGAAACATTAAATGGAGAGGTTGTTGCGAAATGTTAATACTTGTACTCTGATGATTTGAGGAGGGCGTGTTATAAAAAGTAATGCTTGAAGTTGAAGTAGCTAGTATTTGGTTTATTTGTGCCAATACTAAGGAGAAGAGGCTAATCCATCCTAATTTTCAAATCAATTACTCATCCTTCCGTCGTTCGAATGAATCCTGAATTTACTGATGGAAAATGCCCTACGGCGCAGGTGAGATGGTATTAAGATTTTGTTGAACCTGCTCAAGCCTTATCCGCGTTTGAATTCAATACGTTACAGTAATGGAAACGTTACAGAATCTGATCTTTTCCGTCTAACAAAACGGTCAGATACACTTGCAGTCCTTTATAGACTCCAAGCGTATTTCTATCCCTTTTCACGTGGCGCAGAAATATTTTTATCAATGCAACCGGTGCAATCTATTCAACAGCTTTTGCATCCGACTTTCTGATTCCCCAGGGTGCCATTATTATCCCTTTTTTTTCGCACGTCATACATCTGCAACGCGCAAATCCTATTTAATATTCCATAATGTACCGTTTCATCCGAGATAACCCTCAACCCCCGCTTCGATATTGACATGGCAGCGCGTCCCGACGGCAACAATTGATTCTAAGGGAAAATGGATTCTATTCTCCTGCGTTCCATGTTTATGCAACGAATCTGTTATACAGTTCGCGAGATGAGATTTATGCGATGTGGCACCTTTCGCTGTACATGCAAGCGCCGCGACGGTTTTTCAACGTTGCATCGGCGACATTATCTGGTCTGGTCGAGATTGTGGAAGTTATTCAATGTCGCGATTGCGATGATATTTCAATGCTCAACGATAGTATTGGATGCGAGGTTAATACGAAATTGAAAACGATATACCGTGCGCGAATGAGACGTATTATAGAAAGTAGATGGCGAAAGATTTGAAACCGACCATTTGGGTTAGTCTCATTCCAGAATTCCAGACCAAATCACCCAATCAAAATCATCTTTCATCAAACGATTTGTATTCCCTCCCCGACAATTCTACCAACAGCGTACCGTTTACTCAAATATGTAATAACAAAAAGGAAAATCGTTTTGAAGACGAAGTATTTCTCCGTCTAGAAGTCTAAAAATCCTACGACACCGACAATAACGCTGTCATACCGATTCACATGCAAATTCAATAGATCGACGTTTCCATCTTTCTCGCTCTCCCGACGTTGAGATATGAGCCGAGTAGATTTTTCTCATATATTTTGGAGCTGCGCTACAGCTACATTTCCAAATAGTTCGCCCTTATTTTCGATATTGATTGATCATACTTAGCCACGCACATATCTACGTATGCATATCTATGTAGGAGGAACTAAGCAAATATCCTTGGATATATACAAAAGTAGACGGATGAGGAGGGCAACCGAGGCAGCCAAGGGAGGATAAAAGGGAATCGGGGCAGGAGGAGACAGACAGAAGAGGAATTCCGGAAACCCGGAATAACAAATATGTTTTCATTGGGAGTTGAGGGCAATTTCGTTTGCCCTAAAGAAAACGTATTACCCCCGAAAGATATCGTTCCTCCTCGTCTGTCTTCTTATTTTTTCCTTTTTTTTTGGAGGGGTGGGTGGGGAGGGCTATCGGCGTCTATCTTGGATACTGTGCAACTCAGCAAACGGTTTCTTGTTACTCGGGCGAATTAGGTTCGCGGAAGGAAATTGCAGAGGAGGCCGTCAAGGAAATTTTTCGTAATGTTAGACTTTAAGCAGCATTCAACTTATATAATTTAAAATAATAGGCGCGTATACCAAGACTATTACTTTTGTTGCAAAATAAAATTCATTAAAAATTAGAAACATGTTCTCTCCATTAAAAGATAAAGTTCCTCTTTTATTAAAGAATAACACGGTGTATACAAAATTCATATTTTGGATAGACCTGGCAATGGTTAAAATTCCGAATTAGTCTGCATAAGAGCGACTACCGCAATGGAAAAAATGGCTTTGGCTAACTATAGCCCGGAAAGATTTTTCGCGATTAGCAGTGGTTCGAAATTCCCCAAAAGTTTAGGTTAAGTTAATTTCTAGGAGTTGAAGCCTAGGCGAGAAGAACTAGGCGAAAGTTGCACTATAAACACTGCTCATAAAAGAAAATAGACGCGCTTTCGGTCTAGCGAATTGGAAAAAGCGCGTATATGCTGCACCATTACATTTTGACGATTTGCAACCGTTATATCGCTATACATGTTTGCATAGATGGTAACACTGTTTCAGGCGCGCCAGCACAATCTACCCGCATCCGACAGCGGCACTCAGTTTATGAGGCCATCTCGGACCCTAATTGATGATGTGGGATCCACGGTTAAACAATGCTATTTATTCACGGAGATATCCGCACACAACACACAGTATTATTTCTGTAGGGCGGGCGTCCCCACTGTGTCTGTCTTATTCGGGGCTTAGCGCTTCGAAACCGGAGACCCCCAACGCCTATTCTAACCGCGATTTATGTGGTTGATGGTGGCTCGTTTATAACTCTAAATGTACGAATTCATTAAATCATTGCACCTTTTTAACGCAACGGGTGCCGGGTTATAAGTGCCGCTGTTAGACGTTTAGAGAACCGCGAAAATTGATTTTACCAGCTTTGCATTGTAAATTGACGGTGAGATTGTACTTCTAGATTTCGCTTGTCTTTGTTGTGAAGATAAATAGATAAGCTTGAACGTACGTAATATCTCTTTCGTTGAATTCAGAGAGATGCAATTAGAGAAGCGCAATGTACAGAGAAGAAAGGGAGCTACTTCAAGAAGGTTAAAATAAGTAGAACAAGGCATTATATTACATGTTTTAACTAACATGGACTATGCCAACGTGGTTTTCGTTTATGGGAAGCGTGCGATGAATATCAAGGACGTTTACAAAAATATGTTAACAGCTACATCACCAATACTTAAATCAATTAAGATGAGGGGAGGTACGCTATGTAGGTGTATCCATGGCACTTTCCGCTTTATTTCGCCCGCCTTGTATACGGCTACTCTGAAGTTTCGCCTGTGGACGGTTCGTGTTTCATCGTGGGCTTCAACCGTTCGGTCAAGATTTATGCTTTTGTTTTTCCAGGCGTCGTATTAGCGACGCGTGTAATTGGATACCTCCTCTGCTTTGAATTATCGCGAGTATCCGTCAAGTTTCCGGCGGCTACGCTGTATCTGGAGGCAGGGAAAGGAAAAATATGCGTTCTCTTTAATTCTATTTGTCGAGCGCGTAGTTTCGCCGTTCAAATAACCTTCATTGCATTTAGTTTCACTGAAAAAAAAAAAGAACGAAACAATTATATTTCAGAGAATCTGTCCTAAAAATTGACCGTAAATTAATAAAAACAAATTATTATTGTTTTTATTAATTAGAGTTGGCGTTCGATACTCTCTATGCACCGTTGTAACTTCACATCGCCTCCACAATTTATCGTTTCATTTCCTACGTTGGATGATTTTCTATTTATATTCATCGAAAAATACACAATACGTAGCCGTCGAAATAGAAAGCAACCGGTAGCGTTTTTTTTTTTTTTATAAATAATGAAATTGTCCGCTGCATTTTCTCGACTAAACTAAAATTCGTGCTAAATTCATCGATACCACCTATACGCCGGCATAAAATATGCATCCACGGTCTCTACACCAGATGTATACAGCTTGTATAGAACCGAGTCTAGTGTATCGGTAGTGGTTGCTATTTCAAGCTTCTCATTTTTCCCGTACTGACGAGCGTTAATAGCGATGACATGTCCGTTGGCTAAAAAAAAAGAGCACCAAAAATAACAGTGTAAATATATGTATATTCAACGTTGCCGTAAAAAAAAGTTCATTCCACCACTAGAGTCGACTAGGATTAATTTTGTCGCATGTGTTTGTACAGAAAAAATTGGCTTTATATGTCCATACATAGTTGCTGTTGGGATAGAAAAAAAAAAATATCTATTTTACCAGCTGGGACGCCAACATTTGGGAAATTAGTTCGGCTGTTGTAATTATCCTTCGATTTTTGGAATGGAAAGGCTACAGCGAGAAATAATTACTCCGATTGTCCGATGAATGCAATTAGGAATTGAAGTAGTCCAGGTACAAATTATTATTATTACACTGTTGTAATTACTAACTACTATAAATTATGCATGAACATGAAAGGAAATGTTTCGAAGCAATTTATGGATATTGCTTATTATATTTCGTGCACTTATTAACGTTATTTTAGATAATTAAATTCAGATTATATTCCCAAGGTACATTAATTTTCGTATTCATTCTTCTTCCCCATTAATTAGTATTAACGCTCATGAAAATAATAGAAACAATAAAGTCACGCTTACGCGCTTGGTTGAGTTAACTAAATCACTTTACTGCAACAGATCTTCAGTGGTTTCACAGTTTCCTTTATCCTTTTTAAAACAGAACTTATCTCAATGAAAATCAAAACTAATGACCTACTAGCATTGCTTGATACGCCAATAAAAAACCTTGCCGGATGTTATAACAAGACCAGAAGCACGGCAAATTAGATTATATTATCATAAAACTTAATGATCTTCTTAAATCAAATGTCTTGCTTAAAAAAAGCTGCTCTCATGTTCTGGGTGGCGTGAGTGGTTAAGCGTGCATATGTGTTATACGACCTTTTTAACTTTATCTTCTTTTCTCGTTGTAGTTTCCTTGTTAACTTATGTTCAAAGTATTCTTCCTCGATGCTCTTCGCTGATTTGCTTTATTTGATTCTCGTCGGATGAAGTCAAGCGAAAACGGTTTTGAGGAAGAAGAAAAATACCAGAAATTAGCAAAAGCAGTTCGCTGTTCTTATAACATAACTTCACCAAAAAAACCTCCAAATATCACGAAATCTCGAGGTGCTAGAGTAATTATCTTGCAAGATTTGGGCAACCAGCGCCGAGGGATCTACAAGAAGTTATATCTTTCGTGCGGATGGCAAGGAATACGTTAGATTTCGTTTGAGTTTCATCATTAAATATTTCTTGTTAAACTTACCTGTTTAAACCGGTCTGATGGATTTCTGACCAAGAAGTTTGTTGTGTTGACTGGTGTGATTGCTCTTTAGCAACGTCTTCAAATAATATTGATTGTGATCAATAACAATGATGTTATTGAGACTTAAAATAATGGACATATATGATAGGGAGATGTTGATTAAGAAGACATGGCTCTTTGAGATGACGCTTGTACAAAAGTTTAAGTTTACAAAGACGAAGCGTTGTTTTCAGGTATTGTGATGAACCAGATCAAGAGAGTAAATCTATTCGCGTAAACCTGAAAACAGCCCGTTGTTTTAAAGTTGGAAAAAACTTTATTCAGCATATGATTTATTTCCATTGGACAGAAATAAACAAATAACATATTTTTTTAACCAATACCTCAAGCGTATTTAAAACGATCAACATTAACGTAGGTAATACGCGATTGGGGTGATATTATCGGGTAGCTGCGCCAACCCTAAACCATTGTACTAAGCTATAAACCACAGTAATCGCAAAATCAATATAAGATCTACCGATACCGTTAACTTTATTACATCTGATTACGTCCTTCTGCATACATACATACAGATAGATTCCGTACCGATTCGCGTTCAAACTACATGCATATACCGCATATTATCGTCGGAAGGATCGAGGTGAACAATCTACCTTCGAAGCAGGACGATCAGTTACATTAATTTCCTCATTCCGGAGCGCGTTTAGTGTGTAAATGTAGTTGGATTAATAAAGTTTCTCTGTTACTACGTTCGATCGATGCATCCCATCAGCTACCCCGGATTAATATTCTAAGAGGGAACCTTAACGTCTGCGAATTTATCGGAATTTTATTCAAGAGGAAGAGGAGCTTTGTGAGGAAGGATCGATGAGATTACAAGTTAGTCTCGATTCGAATCCCAATAATGGTTTACGTGAAGGGTTAGGGAAGTACTAGGAGGTGGTTGTTGTACGGGTCATACAGTGAGCGAGGTAATGATCTTTACAAAAATTATTTTCGTGTTTTGGAAGCAAGTAGCACGCGAAGCACGTATTCTACGTCAGATTCGATACGCTCGTCCTTTCTGAGATTTTGCGTACAAAGTAAGAGAGCTTCTAGAGACTTTTTAGTTTCATTTGTCATAATCCAAAGCAACTTCTCAAAACGGAGGAGAAACTTGATTGTAACGAGCGTGCTTCAATCAGAATACAATATCCGTTGTATATACTCGAAAGGGAAAATTAGTTATTCGGTAATCGATGCGGTTACCTACATGTATCGCTTTACTTCCGCATGTATTCCCGCCAATTACCGATCATCAAACGCATATCCGTATATACAGCATCTATCGGCCGCATACGTTCGAAATCGAATTATCGCTGACCGGACCGGTATTAGATTAATTCCGTACGACGGGTTGCGCTGTGAGAGAAAGCAAGAGGCGCAGAGGCGGATTAAAGTAGAGTATTTAAATGTTGCCTCGTCTACTTTAGAAAACTTTTCTAAAACAACCAGATTGGGGCTTTAAAAAGAACCTTCGTCTTTTTTGAATACATCATTCTGCGGAACTTGAGCTTCTGCCTTACTGAAGTATTGAGCCCCAATTTCCACATCGGCGACATTAATCTTTGTTCTTTCAAATACATCACAACTCATTGGCTAGTATCACGGCAAAAGCTTGCCTCGTTCATAATGAAGTATGCAATGAAGAAGACATTTCATTCATTGTAACTTTCCTTCCCTAGTTATTTCGTATTTAACTATCTGTGGTATGAGAGGTTATAAATTAAACATTATCTTTGTAATCTCCCAATTTGGTTGTCCTAGAAAAAGTTTAAAAAGTAGCAGAAACTTTGGGGTCGTCTAGTTTAGTTGTCTCAATTTTCAATTAATTTCCGAGATAATTAATTCCGTATTGGTTTTAATTAAAATTTGGAAATTTTTCGTTAAGAGGAACTATTTTTTTAATTTCCAATTTTCTATCCTAGAAGTGGCATTTAATTCTCTACCGGTTGGGCCGAAAAGTTTAATTTCCCAGCGGAGGTAGATGTTTCATCTAACGAAACCATACGTCGTCTGATTTTGACGGATTATGCGTGGATTTCTCTCTCTATATACCTCTCTTCTTCTATTTGTAACGGTTTCAAATTCGATCGAATGTGGTTCTGCGATTTAGTAAGTATCTCGCGTATCGCACGGCTTGAAAAAGTTGGTTTTCAAACGATTTTTCAATTTCAATTTAACGAAGCGCCAGTTAAATTGATGGAAATTATAAGAGGCATGTTCGTTGCAATCCTGTGGATAATTTCGCTTTCGTAATCTTCTAAGACGCATAGAGATTCTTCTGATCTCGCCTTCTTCAGACGTAGTAGTAAAAAAAAAAGAAAACCCCAAGCGGTTCACCTACTTTTCTAGCTGCGTAATGAACATCATATGTATGTAGTATATACGACGTCGCTCGAGATTTAAAGAAGACTATATCATTATGCGGACGTCTATGAAATTCTGAGACAGATATTTATTGCTTTTCGTGGTATATAAGGTTGTATAACGTGGTATGTAATGTATTTTAACGAGTGTTCAGTTTTCTTGAGGTATGTGCGGAAATAATTGAGGTAAAATACGCTCGTGCTACTACTTTGAGAGTCGTTGTAATTTTTGCTGTAAATTGAGATATCTCAAAACACTAGGGTAAGGAACTAGGAAATATGAAGACTGCTGAGAACGTTAAAGCAAACAAACTAATTCGAGTAAGCTCGTCGAGTACTGCCAAAAATCTAAGACCTAGTTAAAGCAGCTACGAACTACATCAGAGACATGTTAAGTCATTTCTAATTGGTCACAGGTCTACATTTACAACAGACCTTACTAAGTAGAGACAGAAAAATCAGTAAAGAAGAAGATAACCAACTTGCTAACGTGTTATTGAACGTTGAAAAAGCAAATGAGTCCTAAGTTACCACCTATTTTTGTCTGAAGCATTATAAAAAATAGTCGAACCTAATTCCAAGGAAAAGAGCTTATTGGTGTCTTTATTAAACATCTAAAAGTCCTCAAAAAAAAAGTATTTTCAATTGAGAAACGACGACTTTCAAATTTAGTTAATAAATCCTAGTTTTTACAAAATAACTTTCCAGGGTCTTCCTAGCACGACCGAGATCCTAGAAACTACATTTTTAATATGCACAGTCGTTTAATAGACCTCGGATATTTCGCGTTTGCTTTCGCGTTCCAATATTTACATTCCGGAGGGGTTGTTCAAACAATCCACTCGAAATATGGGAGAGCCGAAGCGTGCATAAGTTCGAATATTATCTTCCGTATTTGACTTTCGAACCTATCGAAAAGAATGACTTGTGTGTGTGCGTGTGTGATTGTATACTATGTAGTTCGACTGGTAGTAATAGGTTGTTGTATGATCTTACATTCTCCGACGAAAAACTATTTTTCGCTCCCATCGAACATGGCGACCACGTTCCGCAAACAGCTTCTCCCGCCATCTTATTTCCCTATGCAAATGGAACCGTCGACGGAAGAACCTTCTCTATTTATTAACGGTCAAAGACGTGCTTACGTCATCAATACGTTGACCATCGAACGACAGCTTCGCGAGCTGTTTGATGTGGGTCGACGGCCGGAACAGGTACAGACGATACGGCACACTGAAGACATCCGACACGCTCCATAGTCCGAATTTTCTACGTTGATGAAGGCAACGACAGGTTTGATATGCCTGAAGGCTTTCTTCCGTTTGTAGAGAACTAGAAGGGAATTTGGACGAGTTTCATTTCGTTAACCCTTTGAGAATACGTTTCTATTTTCTTCAAAAATGGCGTAAGTGGCTTTTCTTTTTAACTCGAAGACTTATAAAAATATGCTAGAATTACAAATTTTATTAACAGAAAGAACGGACCAGCGTCATATTCAATTTTGTTTGATTTGTTTAGGTAAAGCATATGTTTCGTATTACAATGACAAGAAACCCTTTTCTCTATCTTTCCGTGTTTTTCGCCTATCCCAGTTTTAGAGTGGATCACCTTGTATATGCCTTGAAAGGACAAAAGAAGCTAAAGCCATGCACATTTGGGAAAATAAATCACCAAGATGTAGCTTGACATATCTTGCAGTAGTACCGACAGACCTTCTTCCTATTATCCTGAATTTTCAATGGTTTTCATATACTCCCACGACCGTTTGATACAATTGGCAACGTGGATCAATTTCTCAACCTTTCACAAAGATTATAGCGGTGACACTATCATCATCATCATGGTGATCTCGAGATATTCAATTACAATTAGCGCAGCTGTAATCGTATACCTATGCATATAGCCGGAGGTATTGGTAAGCGCTTCAAGGAGCAGTTTCTGGTTTAATTATTCTAATAATTATAATTCCTCGCGAGAGACGTCAAATTAAGCGGCGCTAATTGACGTGATTGAGTTATGAATTGCTTGTCGCCTGGCTGTACATGCCTGCGATAATTAAATGAAGGACGACGAAGCGACACAGCACTGCTCGTTTGCGCCGACCTCTAACTAGTATTAACACACTTAACGCACCCATTTTTTCACGGTCCCCTTTCTAATGATATTACGGAAACAGCATACGATACACGGTGGCACGATTGCTTAAGAACTTAGCCATTGTTAGAACCATCAACAGTTATACTTTAAGCAACGGCTCCCGAACTTATTAACGGTGCTTGTAATAAAACCAAAAGTTGTTTGGTAATTCATTTTTTGAGCTTTTAAAGCATCTGCGGACGTATAAATTTAAACGCTCGGTATTTGCCTTCGCGCTTTCAAATCTTCCACGCACGAAGTACATTCCCACTTGATAAATCAAAATGATACATCAACCTTGTGAATGTTGTTGCCGCCGCTGCCCTTTCTTCTTCTGCTCTCGATTGAAAAGAATCCGCGTTATTTGTTTCAGGAAATATGTCGGTTTTATAAAACAATTTCCTCTGTTCCCGGCGATATTTATACTTTTTTCTGGTGTTCCGCAAGGTTTACGTGAAAAATCGACGTCACTTAAACCTTAAATATGCAATTTTTTAGAAAGCACGCGGCCTATCTGAAATATTAAAGACGTCGGAGGAACTGCACGACGGATATATGAAGACGGAGATGGAATATAAACGTCGTACGTATTACGACGGAATTCAACGGTAGTAATATCTGGTGTATCTGCGGGGAGGGTCAAAACGACGAAAGAAACGATGTACGAGAGTCGAGAAGGAAGGATGTGTGGCTTTATGGTAGCTATTATTTATGTAGAGTAACAACGTTCATACAAGGTGTTCTCTCGAAATTGAAGCATTCAATGTACAGTGTGTTCCTATCAATAAATAATAACATGCATGCATAACAAATGAAATAACATGCAGAGTGGTTATTGAACACTACCATTTATGCAATTTTCTATTTTAAAATACTTTCTTTCTGGTCATCAAACATATGGACTTTCTGCTTCAAGAAAGAAGTCTAACAAGTAATGATTGGTGAACGAGCAAGTCATCTAATATAGAGAAAAATAGGTTGGGACAGGGAACAATAAAATGACGATAACTCTCCTAAGATGGGCATTAAGAAAGAAGAATCCAAAAATCAGTAACATTTATTTTTTTGCAGTTTTAAAATATGAATAGAAGAAGTAGTTAAAAAATGCAAAAAATGTTTGTGTTGAGGTTATTCTGAGCATCAATTACACCTCTTTAAAAGGAAGAAAAACGGTTAACGATAAATGCAATTTTGCAACAGTTTATCATCACTTCATTCTATCATCTTAGAAATCATATCTTTCAGCAACAAAGGATCCCTCGTCCTACTTTCTACATCTACCAATGCAATACGCCAAACCCTCCCTTCCAATTCCACTTCTCACAGCGAAAATGGAATAATCACTCCCCGAAGATGAAAGGAAGGAGCTTGATAAGCGATATTTTTTCTCCTTACGCCGCAACACCTACGGTACCTATACCTCCATCCAGCAAATAACGGCTAACCTGAATTTTGTAGCACGCGTGCACAATTCTAGCCAACACGACGGACAGGCAAGGGAAACAAATGATTTAGCGTTCGTTTTTAACACACGCCCTCTAAAACCCGCCGCACAGAAGACGTCGGCCGGGCGAAATAGATCTTTAGGGTACACGTGGGGATAGGTTTTTCCCATCGGCAAGCTTCTTCCCGAACTCCCATATATTCATCCGGACCGATGAGGTTTGTATTGTTTCCCGGGTTTTTATCTCGCTCCCGAGGATCCCGGACGACTCTCATAGGCGACTAGATTTATGTGACGTTTCGTACAGATTCCCTTCTTAGCGCTTTTACGGTCTGGATTGATTCCTTTGATTTTTATTTTCTGCTTGCGATGTTTTAAGTTGAGGCTTCTAAAACTCGCGTCGTTTGTTGGTTGCGTAAATAAATAAGTTGCCGAATTTACTAAAAGTCCTAATGAGTGCGTATTCTCAGTATGTGACCTCCATTAATTACCGTAATACGGTAAATATTAATGAGGTCAAGGGTTCAATTTCGCTGAAATAGGAAACAGCAGCAACAGCAAGTGGCGAACCGTTCCATCCGAATATAATATTTTTCTTTATGTACCGCAAAACTTACGTGTGCGTTAAGGCAGAAACTATATTATAATTTCAACACGGAAGCGGTAAAAGTTTTCAGTTATGCACGCTAGCTGGGAAGGAATCTTTCGTCTATATAAATTCTTCAACACCTACGTGAATCATGAAATTATCGACCTAGTTTTCGCCAAGTCCTTTTTTTAACATCTAATTTAATAAACACGCGATGTTATTTCGTCATCAACTCCATAACAGGAAGATTTCACTTCTTCGGCAATTTTCTCCTTATTCCTAACGTAAACGTGAATTTTCTTTGGTGTAATAACGGATTTCAAGATTAATACTCTCACTACATCGACTGTAAATGTCGAACAGACTGCTACCCGCTTTTAGCATTGACGACGGTTGCAGCAATAACATTTAGCCAAACACAGAAAAGCGTGCGGCAATTCAAAACTAGTTAGAAGTTTCTAAATTTGCGGTAAAGTCGCTTCGTTCAAATTTCAAATAGGTTTTGGGAATGTTAACGTTATGAATTGACATCATTACGAAGTCTAACGACCTTGTCCTCGACTATACTGAATTTTCACAGAATCGTTTTTCCGATATAGGTTAGCAACTGTTTACGTCCATGATTCCCCCCAGGTCACAGACTTTCTCGTCAAAGCGGTCCCGGCGCACTAATTTCATTCCTCAGGGGGAGCCGTTTCTTGCACGATGTCACATTTCAGCCTCGATAGCGTCGAAAATGCTAACGGGGCAAATAATTGGAACATCTTTTCGTGGAGCTCATCTAGTTTCCTGAACCTCAAATAGGTTTTCTCCTGATAAAGACGTGCAATAGCTCCTGTCATTGAGTTTGTTGTTGACCTTACTGTTAGCTTGTTCAGAAAGGTTCGAAGGACCAATGTCGTAGTCTTGTCTTTTCCTTTTTACTGACTGTACCACACATGTAAAGGCACAACTTCACGGAGAAATATTTTTATGTTTCTGACGATATACATAAGAATTACCCAGGAAACATAACCAACAAGTTTCAATCAACTTCCGAACCTAATCTGGTTAATTAGACATTCGAAAATCCACTTACCTAAACTAAACACTGAGCGTGACTTCCCATCTACTTTAGTTTCTTTCTCTTTTTCCTATGAAGAAAAGGCGAAACTGATTATTTCACTACTTATGCAAATCTCGTACCATTCGATCGAGGAGCAGAATCAATTAACCTACATAGCAAGACTAGGGTGGAACGAGAAGAACTTAACTTTCGGACGAGGATAAAAACCTCGAAGGTGACAAAAAGTAAAAGCTCTGTGAAGCAGAACATCGATACCGAGATAGTGGTGGGTATGCCACGTAAGGCGGCTGTGGCTCCAACTTTATCGGAAGCGGCACATGAAATTTTCTAGTCCGCCCTAATTATTTGAAATGCAAATCGCCCGCAGGAGTTGATCCACTTGTTGAAAAAGTTTATTCCCGGCCAGCTACTGCCGACAGAATTGGCGCAGGGTAAAATTAATAAAGCCACCGACGGTTGACGTTGTACGATGCCTGTCTCGCGCTAGCAGCGGAAAACTTCGTTCGCTGAATGTCAATGAGAAGAGCTTTATTGACGAAATAGATATGCACGGATTGCTAGTAGAGAACGGAGGTAATGTTACTTGGATGGATTAGATTAATTTTAGTAATTATTTAATAAAAATTTTAGGTGCTAATGTTGAGAGATTCATCAAAATAGTTTCTCTTGTTGTTCGTGTTTTAGCTTTTTCATGGTGAATTCATCGTTTACCTTTATTTCTATAAAAACACCTTCGTTGTTCGGAATGCGTGTGGAAAATCAAATTTCTCTATTTTGCAAAAAGACTGGAACGCCAAGAACAATATGAGACAAAATACCATCCCATGAAGCTTGTTTCCTACGTCTCGTAGAGATCGTGTAAGTAAAATGCGATACACTAAAAGCTCAACATATCCCTGTAATCGAACCATCCATAGTCGTTATTAGAAGAAAAAACGACTATTTATAATTCAAAGATACCGTTGTCTGGAAAACGGTGATCTTATTCTACCTCGATGGTTTTGTGTTGACACGGACATTTTTGAATGCCGTGAAACGTCAGTGAAATAGTGATGACATCGGCGTCAAGGAATTATCAATAATAGCCGAACTAGGAAACTACATTAGCGTCGATAAATAATTGTTAGGGTTCGATTGCAAAACCGGGGAACGTTGTTAAGCTCGCTTTTGTCGCTAATTTTGGGACACTTGTTAGAAATATTTAAATGAACCGCTGCCAGTCTTGTAAAATGAAGGTATCCTGTGCTAGCGTATAGTATTCATTGCTAACAGGCATGACCGACGTTTATAAATACTAGATTTCTTCTACGATTGAAGTGAACGATATATCCTTCACCGCCAGTAGTGAATTTTAAATTTATAATAGTCGTACATGAAGATTAAATTTGGCGAATAATACGAAATGCACTATGCAGATCAATAAAGCTTGCACGAAACGTAAATTATGCATCAGCTAAGATTATCGTCATTGTGATTTCCATTTTTTCCTGTGACTGCTAAATTTCAATGCCTTTGAGATGCTTACTGTTCGATTTAGAGGACCTTTGTGGTCGCATCCATTATTTACTTACCTTTTGCATGGCAGTTATACAATCACGTGGATTCTCTCTCCTATGTTGCCGATAAGTACCCGAAAACCTTGTTAATACCTGTGCGTAAAGGAGCTTGCTGATTTTGAGCTAATTCCAATACGAAGGTCATCTAAGCGCAACTCAGAAGCTTGTAATTATATCTTTTCTACACATATAACTTTAATGCAATTCAAAATACTTTGAGTATTATCTATTGTAATTAAAGAAGGAAATAGCATAGATGGAAACATTTATTAATTCTCCACATATACGAATTCCACTGTTACATTCACCAAATTCAACGATATCAAAACGTTCT
Organism: Oryctes rhinoceros; assembly: GCA_020654165.1. Classification (NCBI taxonomy): domain Eukaryota; kingdom Metazoa; phylum Arthropoda; class Insecta; order Coleoptera; family Scarabaeidae; genus Oryctes; species Oryctes rhinoceros. Next base: position 1,084,422 of record JAIOKQ010000231.1, read on the forward strand.
TTTTTAGCGCTTTTTCTGAAGTAAACATGTCATATCATAACATCTTTTTTTGCCAAAATTCTATACGTAGTTATATTTACAAGCACGGAAATATCTAACCATACTAACGATGCAAAAGCCTAGTATCCTCAGCAACTCTTTTCGCTGATGTCGAAAAGAAAAAAAATCAAGCACACTCTACAACTATAATTCTTTTCTTTTTATTTTTAATTTCATTTCTCCGGAACGTTGCAGGCTACAGCACGTTTCCACCAGCAGTCCCGCCTGCTCTCTTTCCCTTTAATTTTAGTTAGCTAGCACGGTGGCGGGCTAGCTGGTCGCTTACCATCACTTCACTTTAATTAACAATATATGCGGTAAGTTCCTCGTATTTATGTTGGTACGAGAATGTAAGTAATTAGGTAGGTAGCTGGCTGTAGAGGAGGGTCGTTAGTTTCAATATATGCATGTATACGTGCGCCTTGGCGATAGGTAGGTACTACATGCTGTATAATGCATGTAGAACGAAGCCATTTGTATAATATTTCTAGCGGCGGTGTGGTCGTATCAGTATGAACGGATGAATAAATAATATGGTTGCAAGTAGAGGTTGGTATTCAGCAGCTACGTATGTATGTATGTACTTTTTCTGTTATTAAATTAATTCGTGTGTGGATACAGCTTCCGTAATAGCGCTAACTAGCGGCAAGTATGTGGAACTAACTACTTGATGCGGTTTTAACTTCTATATTGCTAGGTTTCTATTTTCTTTTTGTATCTATGATATATAAAAGATGAATAAATGAAAAGGAAACTAAGAAAAAAGATTACTGTAAGCAAATAATTGATTGTAGAACGTAAATAACGCTTTTATAAAATTAAATAAAATTAATTACTTTGTAATTCTTCTGACTATTGCTATAGAGTCAATAGAAATCCTTAAACATCCTAAGAATGTCAATAGGTATACAAGTTACCTCCTCCCAAACATATGAAAACCTGTCATCCGTAACTTGGACCCATCCTCGTCCAACGGTGATCGCCACACCCAACCAATCAAGGACAAGCCCCACCCATCGCTGGCATAAAAGCGTGCTGCTCCTCTCGTTCTCTGCAGTTAATTTTCGCTTGTAGTCTAGCTTACGCGTTGACTTACCGTGTGCTAACTGTTGCCTATCAACTTTCCCTTTCCTGAAGAAGCCCCATATGAGTCGAGTTTTTATTTTAACTATAACAGCATGACCCGGAGTAAACCGGGGCTTTTGTACATGCGAAAGAGAATATGTTTTACAAGTAAGAACGTCTTTGTCTTGAAAAAAATTAACTTTAAGTTCAAGACAAGTGATTGCTTGTCCAAAATAAGTGAATATTATAAATTATTACTGCTTTGGATCAACTTTATGCTCTTGATATAAATTTTGAAATTTCTATTGAAATAATAACGTAGGCTTTCACGACCATAGGCAGTTGAAACTAGTTCCGGTATGGATCGTGTCATGGTTAAACAAAAACTTCACGTTTCACTCACAATCATATGGGACTTCTTTCCTTCTGACATACACTCTTGCTTTCCGATATTGAATAATTAATTAACAAAAATAAAACTGATATTCGATCTAAAATTTGATTACAAAAGATGAGTACGTAACTCTACTTTTTCTTATAAATGAATAATCGTTAAGTCGGATGAATTTCGACGCTTCGTTACAATGTACTAAACGTATCTTCGAAGGAAATAAAATTTCCTTTGATGTAGATGTATTTCCTGAAAATGGTGTCATCCCCATGTCACTTTTGATTAATTCGAAAACAGATACTTCTTTTTACAAACTAAGGAATAATTTTTATTACGAACTCTTTGAATAGCCAACGTTTTACTTTAGAATAAAATACAGTGTTTTATTTAATATATCGTACGTTGGCGTATTTTTCTGCAAAGCTTTAAGTCATGTCTCACTATTGTCCCATTTCACTTTTTATTTTAAAATTAGGATTCAAACATAGAAAATTCATTCTGTTTCTTCACTTACTCAACAGTTACGCAATACATACATTCGTTATATTACGGATTTTCAGTATGATCCTAGTGACTACGACAATTCCCACTGAAGTAATTCTATACGTTTACGTATTATCATCACGTGAATTCTCCTCCCTGCCCATTTTCTTATTCTTGCCTGATGGCTCTCGCTCGAAGCGGGAAAACAATTAAAGCTTGCAGAATGGCAAAAGCGTCGGCACGAACGATGGTAGCAGCTCGAATATAGTGAATTGGTTCCTCTGCCTCGACGGCTGTGCGCAGATGAGATATTAGAATGTAAACTCGTCACGCAAGAGAAAATGAACGCGTATAGAAGATGAATGGACGGGAATGGAAAGTGAGGGGTACAAACTGCAAACAAATTCGTCTAATTCCGAGCTATCGTCGTCTGAGCATTTCCGAATCGTCGAAATCGTCGTAGGATGGATGACGCGAGATGGCGAGAAGGGGAAAACGGAAGAGAAATTGAGACCCGAAGGCGCTGGGAATTAAGATAAACAGCGCCCGCCTTGACTTGCGGCGCTAGTGTTTAATCTTCGAAGGGAAAGCGCAAGGTGTCAGATAGATATATGTTATTGTTATTATTCTAGATTGCTATTGTTCTTCTTACTGTGATTGCTGCTATTACTACAGGAGCGATTGTGATTATTGTTCTTGCTCTAGAAGCTGTAATTACGGTTAGGAACGTATTCCCTCAGGACTCAATGTTCACTACATTTGTAGCAAAAAGAATTCAAAAATTTAGGATATTTTCGGATAAGGCAGTGTTTCGCAGCTACAGCTAAACTTCTGTTAACTGTTTCTTACAATTTGCGTTGTGTATCCGTGCAAAAAAGAAGATGCTCTAAAATGAAAGGATGTTTTTAAAGTTAGAAGAAAAAAATCATCGCTCCGAAGAAATAAATGTGTTCTTTCGGAATTAGCTGAAAAGTGCCAAGAAGAAAGGAACTTTCCTCAAATTCAAGGTGTTGCTTTAGATAAAGTGGTATTCAATTAGTTTTACAAAGTTTAAAACAAAAATATTCCATTATTTCGACCAATTATTCAGGAAAAAGCCCTGAAAGCTGCGAAAGAGATGTAGAATTTAAAGCATCAAAGGGGTGGTTAGAAAAATGTTGTCGCATTTATTCCTATTTGCGGAGATGCGGCAAGCAGAGATACTCGATCAAATAATAAAATTTGAAAATAAGTAAATCCATCGTTTCCTCCGTCCAACATATGCCTTCTAATACACAAAGAAGTATAAACTACCTCATTCATTTGTAAGAGTAATATTCGTATTTTACATAGAAGTTCTACAAGTTACGTATTATTGGAGACGTTCGCTAGAACAAATGCGGTTACTGTCACTTTTCGAACTTTCGCCACTAACTTCATAGATAAACGTTGGTTTGGCAGCAGTGCACTCTTAAATCCGATGGGGATCCTCCTAACATCATCTCTTAGTCCATCTCATCCTATTGCAGAAAATTCGCGAAATCTAACTCGCTGACGCGAAGGTTAAAGAAACAAATTGTAAAATTATCCTAACGTGCCCCAGTACGAAGAGACGGTATCTAATAGAAATCCGACGTACCGACGCTACCAATTTAACTAACAAAATTATCGTCGGAAAAAGACGACTTCTTCTTCTTCAAATTGCATTCGTACGACGATAAGATAGTTTCACCGCAGAATTAACTAACGGAAGCCGTAAAAATTCAGGTACCGAGCGAATGCACCAACGTCTCTCGTATTACACTATCTCGTACTTCGTTTTAAAGCGCCTTAACAACCGTAGAAAAGGAATAAGTGCAAAAGCTGCGCGGAGCATTTAATTATAAAATATCCACTTCATCCCGTTTGCTGGTTTGCTTATTTCCCCGTTTGGTCGTCTTCTTCGGCGAAGGTTGCTGGATGCTGTAAACGTATTACATGGATGTTTCTCTCTCTCTCTTTCTTTTTATTTGAAATTGATATAAAAAGAGCACATTATAAGCTTCGAACCCATTTACTTTATACAAAGAGTGGTTAGAAAGGGACGAGTTTACACATACATCGAACGACGTCGTCGGATCAAGAGGGAGTCTTGCTGCAGCGCTACCCGTTTTCGGCAAAATGATCGTACATTACGTTTATGTACGTTACGTACAGTAAAATGAATATGCGTCCGAGCGATAATATTAGATGGAGAAGAACAAAACGCAGATACAATCGATTATTATAATTTAATGAAGAAACGCTTCTTGTTCTTTTATTGAGATTCAAAGATGTCAATTACTAAAACGTGATACTTTATCCTGAATATTTCAGGTATGTATTTGGACGACTGTACTTATAACACTTTAGTACTTTTTGAGGTAGCAGTTTCCACGGCTAGCTGGATATAAAATAAGACAAAACGGGACAGTCAGATGTCGTACCGGACGCGCGCTGTTTCGATGAAAGGATCATAGAAAAACGCAGAGAACGAAGCGCTTACTTTTGACCGACTCGTCCGGTTCGCCATTTCTACAGCTTGCTGTTCTCTTTTTTGCTGTTTATTTGGTTCTTATATCACGGCAGCGTCCTTTTCAGATATCCACTCGCTATCGAATTTATGATCGCAGACCAACGCTGATTCGATGAGCTTCTTTTTTCCAACGTTGACTTTGCTTTATTATCGAAGTTAAGCTGTTACGTGCGAGTGCGCGCAAGAGCTTTCATTTTTATTTCTCGTCAGTGCTTGAGTGGAAGGAATTGGTATCTCGTAGAAATGTTGAACTTTGAACTTCGATCTTTTTCTTTAATTTGAATCGTGTATTGGTGAACTGAAATTTGAACTTGAATTAATGGTAGTTCTTGACCGATGAGTACGATTCAACGATTCAACTTGGTTTGTCCCTCTGGCTGAGATCGTGTAAATAAAAAGTCGGCAAAAGGTATCCAACGCAGCTGTTCTCGTATAGACCCAAATGAATTCTTAATATTAAACGTATTCACAACCTTACCTCTAACGCCTAATTTATCCTCAAGTGAAAATATATGTCTTACACTAATGTACATCGAAAATTGCACAAACAAGGAAATGCGTAAGTTGGATTAGGTAACCTCCAAACCCAATTGCTAATAAAAAGGATGACTACAAGACACTCCGTTACCTTTCGGATAACCAAAGTGGCAATACGTGATGATTTGTTCGATTTCAATTAGATTTTCCGGATATTCCGGATAACAGTTACGGCATTTAACATTTATCGATACTCGTGCAATTACGTTCTAAAACAAGTCATTTCAAAAGTCATAATACTGCTGAAATTAAGCAATTCATAATTTGGTACAGTGATACCATCTAATCTCTTCGCTCTCAAATATTAGCAAAAACCCAAGTCGAAGCTATTCCCTGGATACCTCACAAATACCCCCACTCTAACTAATCTTCTCTGCGCTCAGCTTCTTTCCAACGACGGAAAGTAATTAAACTTTAGAGCCCAAACGATATATACAGCGCCGCGAAAATAATACACTGTTTATGTTCGATATTAATTTGCATATTCATGCAAATTGAGACGCCCTCGTACCATCAACAAGGGCGAATAAAAAAAATATATATTAAAATTGGATCTCGACTCGGCGTGGAAAATTTAAATAACGGACTCCTTCCTTTAACCCTTCCACGTTATATTTTGTCCGCGTATAATCGCCGTTTTGGGGATTTTTGACTTTTCTCGGTCGTAAACATTGAGGTCGTTAGGATCCAATTTATTTGGAAGAAAGTATTTACATACATCACTGAAAAATGTTCCTTACTTTAAAATTTAGAAGTCGAATGAACTTTTACTTTTGATAGAAGTTTGTAGTTTGTGTTCGAAGAAAATTGTAGAAAATGCGCGTAAAATTGGTGTTAATGAAAAACGTCGAAAGAAGAAGAAGTTCAAATGGGAATTAATCAAGTGAACCTTAAAGGACATATTGCAACCGAATTCATGCAACAATGCCAACATGTTCACGATCAGTTCCTTCTAACTTTCGACCTTTAACATTTTCAAGGAAGTTTTCTGCCTCTTCACCGTGCCCATAAAACCGTGCTCTTCCATAGACGAGAATGGTATTATACTAACTACTTATTAAAGTCTGCAATAGCCACTCTCTGCAATAGCCAATGTTTAGTTAACCGCAAGAAAACGAGGACACTTTAACTTTAATATAAATAAATAGAAATAATGTATGTAAAATATTTTTTTATGTCCTTACATATAGGCGTATAAGTTGGTTACTACGTTCGGTATAACCGGAAATAACGTGAGACTAAAAGGTAATTTATTATAATAGAGCGGATCTGCTACAAACTTTCAGAACTACACTAAGATGCCAACTACGACGATTTTTTAATGAACGGGTTGCTTGGGAAACCTGTATATACGAAACGTTTCCATCACGAACGCATGAATGTCTCTGTGAATTTAATAAATAATACGCGAAATATTTCCATTTGCAAAGCTTTAATTTTCGCTGCCTGCTTTTATTTCATTGAATACAGACGCAACATCGAATGGATCTGGCATATCATTCAATTTGCGCAAATATATTTACGTTAGCAAAATAAATTTGTTCAAACCAACGGGCTATTGAAATAAATTATATTTGTTTACCATCGTATGTTGAAAAGCTTGAATTTTCAAACATTGCGACCGTTTATATTGACAGATCAATTTAAATATCGAATGGAATGTTTTCGAAATGAAAAGTGAAGTACCCTCCCAACTACTAAAGTGAATGCCGCATGAATATGCTGCTGTTCCCGTGTTGCCTCACGATTCTTGTCTTTCCTACAATAATTAAAGCTGGCGGCGTGAAGAGCCTACATATATGCCCATATATAACCTACGCCGCATACCGGACACTAAAATACAATTACGTACAAGATCAACATTTATCCACCCATCCTCTCGTTCGCTTGGAGCATCCGCAAGAGTAGGAAACACTTAAACGCGGCGCGTGTGAGAAGCGAAACGCCAATAATTACCGGGGAGACGTAAAAGCTTGCGCTGACGGAAAGAGTATTTTATGTCACATGTAACGATAGGCGGGATCATAAAAGCTACATCATTAACTCGGATAAAGTGTTAATTACGAAGTGCGCGCGGTATCAAAATATATTATTATATTTTTACGCCTTTCAGTTTCAGACGTCCAAAGAAGGAGTTCGGTGTAAGTTTAGGATTATTTTATGGCTACTTTTGTAGCTACAATTAAGGAAATAATTTCATTTATCTCAAATTATTGGTTTTGTCGGTGTTTCCACTTAGATTCATATATATTAGCATTTACGACCGTCGCAATACATCTGAGAGAAACAATGCGTTTAGGCGGGATTATTCGGATCAAGTGAGATAGAAATTAATGGTGTATGTAGTGTAGGTGCGTTTTCCACTAGTGCTCTTCTTGCTTAGAATGCCACGCACTAGATCCGAACGTTTGGTTTGTTGTTGTTGGTTCCTCTTCAATGATTAGACCTGGTCCATACTAGTTCCCAATTTCTCTCTCCATGTTATTATGGAATTCATATACGATATTCGTCGAACGCTTGAAAGGGTATCTTGGACCATCGTGGTCGCCCGGAACCATGGAGCTTCCCAAATGAATCGCTACTTCAAAAATACGAGTTGAAATGATCTAGCGTTGGAGATGAGCGTCAACATAAAGACATTACGGTTCTTTGGCATTATTATTCTAAACATTTGGGATTGACGGTGGAGTAGGGCCGATGGCTACAGTGGAACCTGCGATGAGTTCCAGTGACCTAGTTGTTCGCCATAAATAAAGAGAAGAATCTCCGACATATCCTACACATAATTAACGCCACGACTAAAAATAAAGATCAAATTCTGCTGAGAGTTGGGGTCGAATAGCCCGATGAGATTTCAATTCATTCTGCCGTTCATTTTTTTTTTTGTCTTGTTGGCTATGTTAGTGTAATTTTAGATCATATGAAATGTAACGTAGCTTATAAGTTTTCTGGACAAATGTACGAATGCTGTAGAATGATCTTTTGGAGATAGACCACATCTGATGAATCGGTTTTGATTTACTAAAGCGTATCAATAAGATAATATGAAGAAAATAATTAATCTTAGTTATTCTCCATAAACAACGATATTAATACAACCCGTCGGCGTCGGTTGAGCATCGAAACTTCTTCGCGTAAAATATTAAACCGCGCCGCACGACACACGTATCGACACAGATACCATCCGACATGAAATCCTCGCGCAAAATAATTTTACAGCTTCATTTCGTCTCGCAAATTAATTATGAAAGTCAATTTGATACCGTGCCAGCAACGGTGGTAGCGAACTGTAGCGGAGTTGGCCGTTGCACGAGTACGTAACCTCTGCACGGGGGTGGTATGAGAAAACAAGAAACCGCATCCGCCTAATTGCGGAGCATCTCTACTGCTGCCGCTAATTTATCTGACGGGTCACATCTGCTTTTACTGGTGAATAACAGTGTCCTACTACCGGGGACCGATATTGACTAAACACCTGGCTCTGCGGTGAACCAAGTCAGGTATCTCGCTACGCTAGAGGCCTTTATATATATATATACATACATACATACATGAACGTATATACGTATGTAGCTACTGTGTTGTACTAACATTTCCGTACGAATAATTGCGAAACGGTATTATTCCAATGAAGGAAGGGAAGTTAGTCTATGGTCCAGTATATGGGTATAGTTGAGTTCATGGGAATTGCATGAGCTTAATTGCAGTTGGTGTTTTAGGCTTACGGTAGCTTAGAGGACGAAGTTAATTCTAAATGTCAAGTTCTTTTTCGCGGAATAATCTATTGTGTGACTTAATATAACAACAGAAGCAGGAAAAGATACGAAATCAATAATCGGGCCAAATAACCGTTCTCCTCGTGATCGTAAAGTTCTTCTTGGATAATTTTCAGTAGAACGATACACCTACAAATTATCAACAGTTATGAGAAAGAGAGAGATGAAAGCAAGGAAATAACAGGATCGTAAAATATTTTACGTTCCACTTTTAACAGTTTTCGTGACAGTCTTCTTTATTGCCAACCGACGATGGAAAAGTAATTTTTACTGCGGACTTATTGGAACGGAAGCCAGAAATTAATATTTGGTAATATCAAGAACGCTTAAGGATGTCTTTGAAGGATAATTGCTGTTCTGAAATGTGTTACTTTGATATATTTGCACCTTGGGATTAGGCAACCTGTATAACATCTGCGCATGTATACGTTTTTCTTTGATTTTTACTTCAATCTTTAATGTTCACTAGGGAACATCAGTGAGCTATAGCTATTTTTATTGCGCCGAACAACAATATTTTCAATGTCATTTTATTATTCAGCAAGAGGTTAATTCAACATTCATCATCAATAACTATTTACTATGTCACTTTAGTAAGCAAAATGGCTTGATCCACCAGTGTTCTTAAAAATGTTATTAACGATCAGTAATATATTCCTAAAACCACGTATCGATATCCTAAATTTTGGCGAAGATCAGTTTCGCCCGAACTCGATCCACCTTGTCGACGAAGCCGGAAGGCACCGCCGGTATTAATGGCTCGCCGCGTCGAGTTCGAGTAGTTTATAAGCCGAACCTGAGGCGAAAACCGCACGTATTCGACGCGGTTTTAGGTAATGAAGTGCGCGCCCCATATTAAAGTTTAATACCTTTTGAGAGATCGACGTTTCGAGTATAAAATGACCACTTTAGCTCCAGCGTTTGCACTTTCCTAGCTTTATTAGTTTAAAATAATTAAAAGTTTGGTGCGATAATGTAATAGGATCCTCCTCCGAAAGTATTGGGAAGCTTTGGCAGAATTTGAAAGTTAGAGCGGATGGAATCGTTAAAGGCGTGCGTAAATGATGAAGAAGCTATTTTATTGTACATTATATTTTTCAATTTCAAAATACTGATCACAGATTTTACTTGCAATAAGATTGAAGACGTCATAATGTTGTCCCATATCACAGATAGTATATGTTTAACCTTTGTTTTCCATATTTTTTTATCATCCGGTAGTATTTCAAACAACGCCAACACGCATAAACGAAACAAAATCTCAATTACGCCATATTTGGATAGATCGCATGCTAACGGCTGTGGACTTGACGAATCGATACGAGATTTTGTGGACCTGCGGCAGCACCGAAATAACCCGTAGCTCGTTTTTCAGTCTTGGAGGAGAGGGCTTACTGCGTCCGACTAGCGCCAAAACGCCGCCGAAATAGGACAGGGAAGCTACTAAGTAAGGGGATCGCGCTCTGGCACGGAGCACTGTAGGCTTCGGGCGAAAAAAAGGAGACGAAGAGAGATATTTCGATCGGTAAATAAATATTTACAGACCACTTTGGAATTGCCAGTTCAACGTCGAGTCGACGAAATATGCAAATGGCCGAGTAACCGGTACATTCGGTCGGAATATACTGGATTTTGTTTATTTTCGAGATCAAATGGCTTTTTAAAACGCAGTGAATGGATGTTTTGCGGTTTGGGGGTGACGGGCTAAAGCCGTTTTTAATTTACCGTAGCTTAGTAGGATTTCTGACAGTGAAAAATTCGCAATGCTGATGTATCGGAGCTCTTTCGGGGAGATTTCTGTAACTGCGAAACTAGGTAATACGGATAATTCGCAATTATTTTTTTTTCTTTTCGATCCATAAAGGTGCACAAAGATGTTACAAATAGAACATATTTGGTTCGTGCTAGATCCAAGAAGAGGATTAACGTCAAAAGGAAATCCTGAACGCTTAACATGCGAATGAACAACAAAGAGATTTGCCTTTTTAACTTGTCTTTAGAATATTTGTGTGAGTGAAAGAGGGGGAGAGAAACTAGAGCAGCTTGCGGCTATGTTCGCGCAATAAATCAAGATCATTTCGGTCGGATTTGAAAGTTTCGCAGGCCAACAAATTTAATTAAAAGTTTCCGGGGAGAAATTTCGCTTATGGAAAATACATAAATACCTACATCAGCGCTTTACGGGCGAGGGAGAAGAGTCCAACGTGGTGCGCCGGCTGGCGGAAGGATATTGCGAGATGGAGACGGAAAGGAATAACTGAACGCTTTGGTTCTATACAAGTGTGGTATAGGGTTCCTTGGATCGAGGCGTGTGATAATGTTCGCTATTGGCACGTGAAAACCACTGTCAAGATGTTCTCGATATAGTACGGAATTAAATATATTTTTTTTTGGGATAATACGACCCTTCCGCTTAGTAAAATAACGTTGCTTATTTGCTTCACGCTCCCCTATTCCTGTCTAAAAAGCTATTTGTTTGGACATCAGCTGCCTTGGTATTTGTTATATTCGGCTACTGACAGGCTTTCAATTTACATAGTGATTAATCACAGCAGCATGTGCGATTTCCATTAAAAATATCCAATGAGTGATGTGTGTCATAACAAACAAGTGTCCTAGTTGTTTATATATGTACATACGTGATAAACATTTGACGCTACTCACTCAATTAAGCTATTTTTTTTAATAATAATGAATACTGCAGCATTGGTACACTGCACACTAGGAATGTGAAGTAGTCGGTTCGATCTTGGTACCAGACATGGCACGAGGATTTCGGCCCTTAATAGTATATTAAGCAATCCTTCTTCTTCTCTCAACAAGTGTAACAATGCAATATCTCTTAATCAGCTAGCTCACTGTAAGGAATTCCATGGAGAGGATGTTGACCATCGGTCTTATAACATGGATATTTCAAGAATTTACGCTGGATCCGGTCGAGAGCATTTATGATTTCAAACAATTCAAAGAAGCACAGAAAAGGGGCGAAGCTTAAATCAGGAGACACAAACAAATTAGAATCAAATAACAGTGACAAGACGACATACCGGTCCTGCAATCAGTAAATTAACTAATGGAATTGCCGTCTTTAACTAGCGTAGTGACGATAATATCAAAAACAATGTCAGCTGAAGAGGCGCGTTGATCTACCAGTATGATCACAACGAACAACAGAGTAAAATGCAGAATAATGATTTGTCACCTTGCAATTAAACCTAACTGTACTGCAATGGACCAAACTTATTTGAAACGTTCAAACACTTTAGGCGCCATCAACCGACGTGAAGTCGATCAAGACCATCATCACGTATCGGAATTTATTCAAACCGGCGTTTGACAGCCCAGACGGCGACGAGGAACGAGTGCATCTGACGTGAAATATTCGGGATCGTTGAAAATCCTACGATGTTCTGCGGGTATATCATGCAATCGCGGCAGGATATTCTTCTTATTTCACGCACGAACGATTTATTTACGCAACACAAAGAGGGGGAAGAGGAAATTATACCGAGAAGGGCGGAGAGAAGAATCGAGAAAGGCGCAGAAACGGGAAGGAACCGATCTCCAATAATTGGAGAGTCGATATTTTGCACGTTTCACATCAACATACACGCGGAAACCGAGTTCGAGAAAATTAGATTGGGCAGCGTAGTTTTCTGTTCTGTTTTTATGAAATGGAAGGAAAGGGAAAAGGCGAAATAGGATTAGGAGAGAAGGATATGCGGAGGAAATTGGTGATATTAAATCAGGAAGTCTTGAATAACGATGATACGAGGTATATATCCGATTTTATCTCGCTTTCGTTTCGAGGAAGGCGTACATCTTTGGATCGTACTTCTTGGAAGTATCGTGGCCATGGATAAACTTTGCTGCACTGCATACCCTACAATAGTTACAATATTAGTTACTATTCGTCAAAATATTCTTGGACTCTTGGAATGTTTACTTTCTTAAACGACTTATTGTTTTGTTTAGATATATTATGCTTAGTTTATGATTACACAATGCTATAACAATCTTTGGTTCAAGTTACCCTAATACATTAATTCAAAATTAATTTTTAGCACTATTTCTAGCCTCGTTCGATTTAAAATAGACATAAAATATGTATTTATTTACTTTCTCGTGTTCAACAAACGATTGATCGCAAACGGGCTAAAAATACTTCGCCAAAATGTACGCCGATCTGTTTTTTGCATGGCGGCAGCGCGCACAATACAAATCGCCTAAAATCGTTAAATCCACATTAAACCAGAATAGATTTTACGATAGGCGAAAAACCATTTTCCCACGCGCTACTTCCCCCTTTTTATTTTATTGCCCGGCTCACTAACGTCGTCGCCCCGACCTCTTTGCTGCAAACCCTACCACGTTCCTCGCCACCACCCCACCAGTCGGACGCCTCTAATCGTCGAACCGCGAACCTTCAAAATCCAATTTCGCGTGCGTTATCACGATCTGTGTAGATCCTGGACGATTTATTTATTGCCAGTTTTTTTTTTTTTTGGTTTTCTGTTACAAAGAAGGAAAGAAGAAAAATAAATGGTAGATATATACATAGCGTGCCTGTCAGATCTAATACCGCGTCACCAAAATTATTGGGGCGCCATTGTAATATTAATTAAAATGCAATTTCATAAAAGAAATCAAAGTAGGAAAGGAGTGAGGGAAGAACGGTTACGAACGGAGCAACTCGTGATAACGGCAGGTTGTGCTTTGATAGGCAAGTATCGAAGTATTCGTCAGTTATGAACAGATGAGGTCTTCGCGTTTCACCTTTACTATCTTTTATTCCATGCCGTTTTTCTTTTCTTTTGTACATGTAAATTACCGCTTACTCAGCATTAATGAACACTGTAATTTTGTTAATATCATTTACATTAACAACAAGGTTAGTAATACGTAACCATATAATTTGAAACATTCTGTACGTCCACCCATGTAAACTAAAAGTAAACAGTGCTTTTTATATATAGCGCAAGCATTTTTTTTACTCGGCGAGCGGCGTATAAATGGAATACGTATATAATAAAATAGCTACTTCGGACTTTTCGTCGTCGCGTAAATGTAGAGGTAATTTATGGTCTGCTACTTTCTTTGCTGATTCCGCGACTTTTATAAGCGACGACGCTCCATCGTAGAACGTCCTCATCGTCCATAAATTAAAAACTTTATTTCATGTACTTTAACCAAAAGTAGGACGTGATATTATTGGTTTCCGTTAACTTCTTGTCTACCCGCTATATTCACCAGGCGTAGATTTATGGATATATATTCATAAAGATTTATCTGTTTCTTCCTTTCAACAAACACTAAACGTACGTGAAATGTCGTATATGAAATAATTATTCTTGAATCACCCTGTATTATGAAACACGTTGCATCGTACAAAATCGAAGCAACGGTAATAAATTCCTATCAATACGTGGGGCAGATTCCGGTGGAAATTTCTTGCGGACGCGGACGAATTCGATTTATTTACAAATGAAGTAGTAGCTCTTCCCCATTAGTATAGCCGGACGGGCAGAGTAAAGTGCAAAACCATTATTACCCTCCGGAACACAATCGCTCCGGTAAGCTATAAATACGGCTCGTGCAGCTAGTAGTAGCGCCGTCGAACAGACCAAAAGAAGTTTGATTAATTTACCCAACGTTTGCAGTTAGATAAATCAAATAGTATCCGCTATAGAGGGAGACGGATCGATATATCAACTCGTGCGAGAGAAAAGGTGGGCGAACTCGTTGTAGCTAAACGGGGAAATGTAGCCTCATAAATGTCGACATGTTCCGTATCTTTCGTACCGCCAGGCGTTCGATATTAAAACGGAACCAAACCGAAAATAGCAAGGGAAAAATGAAATAGAAAAAGGAACTTCCCCGTCTTATTTTAACAACTTTTTAATTATTTCCGCGTACGCGCTGGAGGTTCGAAAACAAATTACTAGTTTAATGTCGAGAGGACGTAAATCTAGGCAGCGCGGCGCTGGGTCGGCTGGTTAACGTGCCACGCCGTCTCGACTGGATACGTTTTATCTGTCTATTATGGCTGCTTTATTTCTACTTTACAGCAGATTTTTACGGATTTACTAGCCGACTTAGCGTTTACTTACTATTATTAATGAATTTCACTTCATATCCCCACCTACGAGTACGAAGATAATAAACGTTAACACGATAGATTTCAATGTTTTATCTTGATTTGCGTTTCCCCTGTTAGCAAGCTTTAAGACTTCATTTTACTGCAGTAATTACAAGCTAACGTAAATTCATTATCGATCGTCAGATCTACTTACACGATTGCTTGAATACTTCGAAATAATTCTTTCGTTTTTAAATTAAAATTTAAAATATGACAAATAATTTAATTTAATTGTCATTAGTGTGTGTTCAGCCAATTTAACTTCTCTCTGACCTCTTTCGCTATTTTCAAATATTTATAGTCTCAAGATTACTTCTTAATGTCGCAGGAGTATTGGAAGATAAAGTTATCTCTCTTCACTGATGATCTTGAGGGACGGCTAAGTAATCGATTTTCTCCCAATTTGTTTCCATATTCTTCAATTCTACTGTATTAACTTCCTACAAACAGCCGCAGAATAAATGCAATTGTATTTTTTGCATAACTTCCTCGTTCGTTAGGAAATCCTCAAGTTCGTTGAGAAACTTCACATTCCTGTAATGGCAAATGTCTAAAATCATTGGTCCTCGTATGGCACGTTACATATGCAGGCTATAAACTGAAAGCTTTTGCAATATCTAACGATAAAGCTTAGATTGCTGTAATATCCGGAGACCAGGTTATAAACTGATATCTAAGATTTCTCATCAAAAGTTACACCTAAATCCTTAACAAATCTAACTGTGAATTACATCGGGCACAACTCGCAAGACTAAAGACGTATAATACACGAACTTTCATAGTCCCATCTCTCCAGTGTGAACTCTCTCAAAGACGCGGTTACCGAGATGGGAAATTGTTGTTAGAGCTTTGCATAGAATATGAGATCAACTACACCGTATCTAGCATCCAATAATTCGAGGATTGCAGATTTCAGTTGATTCCTAGAGCTCCGTTCAGTTAATTAAATTAATTAGCAGAGGTTATGTAACTTGAAAAGTTGCAATAACTAACTACAATATCTAATATTATGATTTTAAACGATCTGCGGGAGTGCACTTGACACGTAAAAATAATTGAAAACAACGTATGACGTAGTAAAATTCATTTTACAGATTCTTCTAATCATTCGTTTTTGCAATAAGCAAGATCTATTGTGGAAAAAAATAGAACAAGCGCAATTGGTCACGTGAGAAAGCTAAAACAAGCAAGAAAAGAAAGTTGACCCAAGAAAAAAGTCAAATGGAAAGGAATATAACAAGACACGCAAATTTATAACAACCAGTTTGACCAGTGACTTAACTCTGCAAACGCCATCTTCTTGGAACCAACCGTCTAAAGATTTTGAGATTTAGAAACTTTTATAGCCAAACAATAGAACCATCATGATCACTGCAACATCCTTGCATCTCTCTGTGCTCGACTTTTGTCGATGCTCTCTAGTCGGTATTGCTCATATCTCTCAGAGATATATTTTTGATTGTTATTAAAAATTAATGAGGCAGTTGAGACAACGAGAAGCGCTCACCTAATAGGCGGAAGCTTTAGCTTTTGATTATTGCCCCACTCAATTCCACTACTATACACGATAAAGAAAAAGCAAAAAGTATACAACTTCCATTTCATTCATTCACCGTACTTAAGCGAACATCGTTATCCTAAATATTTACCTGTGAACCGACGCGATAGAGAAAACCATTTCCTCGACGTTGCAACATTGTTGACGTCGTAAATTTTGAAAGTTTCGATAGGTACTTACCTATATTACGTATAAGCAATTCCGCGTAAGCACTACATATTCATGCGCGCGGTAGTAATATCAACTCAACTCCGCGCGAAATGATCGATATCGTAAACATATGCAAGCATCTCGCACGCGATCTCACCATCCAGACTTCATTTCCAGAAACCGTACAACACGATTACGTTTTCGAGCTCCACCGCTAGCTACCCTAGCTACACCATCATCTGCGCTATTGTAGAGAATGCCTTCGGAAAAGCCGCCATGTGTTCGCACGAAATTCTTCATGACTAGACATTTTCCATGCCACGGAGGCGTTTTCTTCGCATAGTTATGCTCCCAGTGTATCTAGCGGAATGTTACATATATGTAGGAAGTATTATACGAGGTGTATCGCTTTAGTTCCCTTTACGTTATAACACATCTACGGTTTCGTTCCTAAGAAACCGTATAAAATGCTTGGCGCACCAACAAATCACCAGCGATGGGAAAAATTTACCACTCTATCTCTAGATCGTTAAGGATGGAAAGCGTTATTTGCCAAGCGGAAATCTTTGCGATCGAACTCAAGATTGCAAGAAGAAATAACCGATGCCAAAGAAAAGGTATTTACTTACTTTTACATTAAGACTTTATTTCCTAAATAAAGTCCACCAAATTGACAACTCTCTCTCTGCAACACGACATGGCCATTTCTGGAATTAAATCATCGCATCCCGTACGTCTACGAAATCCTATATATTTAGTAGAAATCCTCCCGTACATGCTTACATCCACCTAGCGACTCGAGGACCTGTTTTTATGAGGTTTTCGCCGGAGGAAGACGCGAGCAGCAGTACTGTCGCTATCGGTAAACATCTCGGAACTTATTGCCCGCATTCTCATTCAATAATGGCGAACACTGCGGGGGTGGATTTCGCCCCTTTTTTGCATCCGCGTCGTCTCCGTTCTTTTAGCGGAGTGCTCCTATATATGCGTGTGCAATACGAAAGAGGCAGGTAGCTGGAATCGTTCCTCGCGTGTGCGGATATCTACCCCTTTATTTTATATTCGTCCTCGTCGTGTCTATTTTTGGTCGAGTGTCTCCGAGTGTGTAGCAGTCGCGCTGAATTGTATAACAATAGGATGTGCGGTTTCGAGGGTTACACTCGAGGTACGTGTCGACGTGCTAGGGATGGGAGAGAACTTGAAGAGGGGATCGGGATCGGGGGTTGTTTATTTTTCGCTGACGTAAACGGATTTTGCTCAGTTCGAATGCGATTTTGTGCTGTGGCAAGAAAAAAGATTTTTTTTCTAACTACGGCGGACAGCACGAAAACACCCTGTCGATCTATAGATGATTTTGTCAACCACTTTGGTCGTACCATTGCGCACTTAGTAAGTCGACGTGTGTACAAGCACGCACAATTTCCCTTCGGCTGTACATACGGCAAAGAAACGCGAGCGAAAGAATGAACGAGACACGAACGAACGAAAACTTGTCCTTCCTTCTTTGCTTTATCATGGTACTCCTCGGATTTTATTCGCCAAAAATATGAGTAGAGAGAATCAAGTCTTCAAGTAAAGCAGGATTTACCTTTATTGACTGTCAATCAGCCCCGTTTGTCCCAGTTATCTACAACTATTTAGGCGCATTTTGGGTTCCCTCAAAGAGCACTTGTTACTTTTTATGTCGGTTATGGTTCCTCCTTGGCGTAAAATAACATTTATTACATTAAAGGAAGAACCTGTACGTACGTTGCTGTGCCGTAGATCAAACGTTCCATACATCAAATTCAGTTGGTCTCGACTTAAATGCCGTAACATTCGATTTGGTCAAGAAACAAGCTTGTATCCGTTTACGTAAAAATCATTCAATTTGGCCGTTCGATTTTATATCCCAGCCTAACATCGAAGAGAGTCAGTTTAGCATTAAGTGCCCGTTTTTTTATGAGGCATCCAACAGACCCACTTACCTAGATAACCTGCTTCCTCAACATAACCTCCATCTCCTGTGTGGAGGAGCAATAAAACTGACTTTTATGGGGTAAGAATTTCGATTAGAGAAAAAAAAAATGAAAAGAATGAAGTATCGATTTCACTTAACAGAATCAACGAACAATACTAATAATAAAACTGATAAAAAAACAAAAAGAATGTTGTCCTTACAAGGGATCCTAAATCGTAAATAAAGAGCCAGGATGATATATTTGTATCCGTTATTATTTTTTATTTGATATTTCCCAGGACAAAAGCCGCCGAGTTTAGCCGAACTAATCAATATTTATCTATCACATCGTTTTGTAGCTCCGCCGATAAAAATACCGGGTGCCGTTATAATAACAATAAATCATGATTTAATACGTCGTTGAAAAATGATGAAAAATACGAAACAAAACGGAAGGCAACATATAAATAAACGGCAAATATTGTATGTGCATACAACGCGAATAATTTATTATTGTATCAGGAAGGCCAAAGTAAGCAAAATTTTCGCCTCTAATCCGTTTATACCGAATATAGAATTTGTGTATCTTTTAAGCAAACCTAAACGGAGATCTATGATATGTTCTATTTTACACGATGTTTGCCTTTTCGCGTTTTTACTTCTTAAAAATTATAATTTTAACACGGAACGTATTAACGTTACGTGACTAAAAGTTGTTCGTTCGAAAATTCTACAATGCGATAGAAAAAGACCGATGAATTTAGCACTTCGAAAAATTGGTATTTTTAACCTATTAAGTTAATAATACTCTTTACCATTTTATTGTTTTCAGTGGCGTACTGGTATTCTATCCTGTAGGATATGTATATTATTATTTTTCCTTTATCCCCTTGAAGCGCATAATTGGCTTTAAGCCTTGAATTATGCGTGTTGTGAAAGCAATCAGTAGTATTCTTTGATCATTGACTATACGTCTTTCCTGCTTATATTTGCATTCTTTCTGATATTACCCTGAACAATTTGCCTTGTGCTACGATCGCTACGTCCGTCAGTATATTCTAGACAAATACAAGTTTCTTTGGACAACTTTGTTATTAGGTTCTATTAATGCACGTAATGAATACCATTTAACATGTACAGCTTCAAATTAATCCAAGGTCTTAACCACTGAAATTAAGAAAAGTATACGAAGAAGTCAACGAATGCTGGAACCCAAGTTTCTCGTGAGCTTTTTCATACAACAGTACCCTTTCCTATCATTCACGTAGCAAAATACACGTTTCAGATTTAGCGAAAGTAACTACCTTCATTCATACAAGGTGATTGGTTTTGACAACGCTACAGCCAATAAGCTTCGAAATATTTCCGGAAACTGGTTTTCGCAGTGCTGCAAATACACCCTATACACACACACGTCACAAAACTCACTAACTATACATCCAACTTCATGTACACACAGGAAAAGCATTGTTAGTTGGCCCTAGTAGAGGTTTGCGGTTGTTTAACTTGCTTAACAAGAATGCCGAGCGGTACAGCGCAATGGGTCCTTCTGTTAGAGGGAAGCTACGTAGCTCCCGAAATCCTGAAACACCGGAACCGGCTAGAGGTCGAGGTAAGAATGCGGAGGCCGTCATTAAAAATTCTATCCGCCAAAGGTCGGAGCGGAGAAGGTTAGCCGGTTTCGATCTTTGACCTCGTTACGGAAGGAAATTAGTATAAGAAACTTATGCGAAGCAAGATGATGTTTTGCTGAGATTTCCTAAGACATAGGTTACCTGCCTTTGAACTTTCGATATCTAACACGTATAGTTTTGCCCAAATTACAATTTGGAACGAGCGCTGGTAGATATCACTACAAGATGCAGGTTGTTGCAGGATTGCTTGGAACATACTGCTTATTTTTGTACAATTGCAACTATCAGATTGTAACAGATGTTCCTGCAGGAATATGTGCGGAACATCTGAGTTTTGTAAATGCTGGAAATCAAGCTAGATGATAAACAACCTTTTAAATTGGCAAATGGCAGCAATAACGTAGATGCGAATAACTCTTCTATTTACAAAAATAAACAACCATTCCTCAGATCTGCATCGTCTTTTACTTTTCGCAAATATCAAAAAATATTGCAATAATAATTTTGCCAAGTCGAGAGCTTTCTTATTCTTCTCATTCTTTGCTTCTTCCATTTTGCGACGAAATTAACGTACATTTTCTTCAGAAAAATAACAGAATAATGTCATTTAAACGAGAAAGAGAACCAGGAAGACATTCAAATAAATAAAGAGATACACTTTTCACGTCACTCTATATTTTACTGTATGCAGGGCTTACGATGCAAGATATTACGAAGTGATATGTTTCCATTTTCAGACCGTGTGCATACGTACACATATAAATAAAACGGTACAAGCTGTGCAGGGAGACACCATTACGATGGATATGATTTATGGCGACCATCGGATGAATACGCGTCCCGTACAGAAACCTATGTCCCAGTACGGACGTTAGATAAATAGTTAGAACGGAACATGCACAGAATAGCCATGTTATTGTCGTATTGCGTCATTATTATCTAGTCGCGCCATGATACATCGACGCATCCAGCTAAAATACACCCGGGAATCCGTCGTTTGTCGCGGAACATGACTGTTAGCGACGCGAGAAAATCGTTGCGAATTCTCACTTCCGAAACGTCGCGGCGAAAGGATAATACGCGGTAAATAATACGCTTTACGATCCACCTACGGCGAATATGAACGACGCTACCGACGGCGTAAACTCGTTAGCTAGATGTAGGTCGTGAACGGGGTGCTTGATT
Organism: Oryctes rhinoceros; assembly: GCA_020654165.1. Taxonomy (NCBI): domain Eukaryota; kingdom Metazoa; phylum Arthropoda; class Insecta; order Coleoptera; family Scarabaeidae; genus Oryctes; species Oryctes rhinoceros. Next base: position 1,105,851 of record JAIOKQ010000231.1, read on the forward strand.
ATTTATGCTAACATCAACGTTATTCATCTAATCTAAAGGCAATAAACGCTCTTATCTAACGTAAACCGCATCCAGCTTATGTACGAGCAAGGAATTAGTTAGGGATTCATGGAATAAGCATTGTAATATTTAAGATATACGGCAACATGTATGTACCTATACAATATCATTATTAACCAATTATATGTACATCTTCTAAAAACTTTGATAATTATGAAAATGATAAATAAAGAACACCACTCATTTCAAAAATTAACGATAAGCAACAGTGATCAAATCATATAATTAAAAAATAAGGCGTAATAATCGAGTCAGATGTAAATATTTCCCTCTCGGCGCGTATTCCCAAATACAAAATTCATGAATAACTTCAACGAGGACACCAAAGCAACTTCGAAAAACACCAACGAAAAAAAAAAAAGAAATAAACCCTACCTTTTCAGCGCGGCATATTTATAACAGCATAACATCGTCCATGGGCAATATCATTATCATGGTCCTGTACCTTCGGGCTAGCGAACGGAAAAAGAGAAATGATGATATTGGTTGGAGGGAAGCGATAGGAGCTGAAAAGCGTCGAGAAAAACTAGAGCTCTTGCAATTTTAAATAGAAAAGTAAATGGATCGTTAAATATCGGGGGCGAGCTATACTCGGCAAGCATCTGATAATGAAGCAAATCGAAATACTACGCGGTACTACCAACAGCAGTGGCAGCGGTCGCGGTGCTGCCGCTGCTGCGATTCTTATTGAAAACCATCAAAGTGCATTAAAGTGCCAATTTAAATTGGAACGTCGGCGATTGCGTTAGTTCATTCGATTTTGCTGTGCTTTTTTCTCCCTCCGTTGCTATTATTTTCCCTGTCCTCCTTTCCTCTCTCGCCTTCTCTTTCTGGGTTGCGAGCAAAGATAAACGCCCCGTAGCAATTTTATTGCTGATTTATCCGTTGGAGATGTCGACAAATAATAGTTGCAATCAACTGCGTGAATTATCGACTTTCGCATGCTCTAATTTCTACAACTCTCTTGAAGGATGATCGTTCCGGAAGGATGTGGAAAAATTGTTTTTTTTTCTCGTCGTAATCTCGGTTGTAGTTCCAAAAGAGCCCATTAGATAATGCTGATGTTTAGCCGCATTGAAGTAAATGTAAAGAAATTTTTTGAAATGATTCCCAAGATGAGGGCGTTATGCGGTCTGCTCTACTTCTTTATAAACTCTTTCTCAATTAAGAAATTGATGCTGGTCACAGAGGGTTGGTGAAAGATTAAGAAATAATTACCTAATTCAATCTTGAGGTTGGGTCGACCCTAAAAAAATTCGTAAAGATATACTACTCCATTGCTCGAAAACTCGTTTTCAAATATGTTATTCTTCTTCTTCATTAAAGCGATCTTTCAATATCATTACTCACGCGTAGGAAAAAGAATGTTTTTAAAGGGAGACGTTAGTCAATAGAATAAATTTACCGATACAAGCATTTCTTTTTTTTAACGAAACAACAAAATCGTGGCATAATTCTGCAAATTCTCATTTTTCCAGTAAACTTTTTATTGCAGCATTTGGCCAACATCGACACGTCCTTTTGACAGCCGCGTGTATTCGCGTCCATTATTGATTAATGGGGTCCAGTGTTTGGCCTACCATATCTAACCGAACCTTCCAATTTTCCGAGCGGTCGTTGAGAATCACCGCTTCCCCGCCCAGCTGCCGTGTTTTAAAAAGTTTTAGGAAAATATTTACCGATTTCGAAAATCTAGTAGGCCCTAACCCCATTACGCTCATTATTTATTCCGCTCTTTACGGTACCGTTGGTCGGTACCTAACATGATAAAATGAGCGAAAACACATGAGAGAAACGGAACATGTGCATGTAATTCGGTTACAGTAAACGAAATTAATTAAAGTAATTGATTAGCTTGGTAAATGGATGCAAATTTAATGATAAAACCATAAAAAAGCGTTTGAATGATTTGATGATTTTCGAATGTAATGCAATTTTTAGGATTAAATTTTATTGAAGAAGTATTTGACGCGAAATCGCAGAAATCGCCTGTTGATCTTCATAAATTTTCTTTGCTTCAAAATAAAGTATCATCAGAAGTAGGAAAGGCTGGAGTACCATCTCCGTAATTGCGTTATCGATACGTCATCCATCGCTATCGTAAGGGAAAGAAACCACGCGATATATACAGACGAATCTCCCGTTTCCACGCAGCAAACTCTAAATACAATTAGCGGAAGTCTGGCTGGCCATCTCCAAATAGAATAATAGGGGAGTACCGTTCCCTTTGCGAACTAACACGCGAGAACCGTATATAAGGCTCTATATCGGAGCTAAGAAACCGGGTTTATTTTAAATTGGGGCGACAATTAGCGGTCCTTTATGTTCACTAATTGGTGGAATTATATTCGCTAGGATTCGAGGGTTATAAGACCGAATTAGATTAACTCCTTCAAATTTCGGTTCGGTCCGTCGAGAAGGAAAAAAGCGCCACGGTGAAAGAGTGGCTACTGCTGGTTTAGAAGTTTTACGAAAACGGATTGGGATATTCTCGGATTCCTCTTTTATAATTCTTAATTAAATTATTAAATGATTCGGGTGGCAATTAACGGTGTTCTCAATGTTGGGGATAGTTTTCTTTTCTCAAGTTAAAACCTATTGTTCTCCTCTCCTGAATAACGTCTCGCCGCCAAGAATAAGAGCCAAGAAAATGAGGGTGAAGAACTCGAAGAAAGAGGTCCCCATTTAAATGGGATTATCACGCTTTTTCGTTTTCGGTTTTCTCCTTTTTTCTTTGTTTCCACCCTTCCCATCGCGGCTACCAGAGATAAGAGGACAATTGACCCAACTTCATTTACTATACGCAAAGGGCAACATCAAACACAAGGAAGTTGCTCATTGAATGGAATAATCCAGTAATGTTTCTTTGCTTTTCCTTTTTTTACTAGTTTTTTCCTTTTGCTTTTTCGAAATTTTCCGAGGAATAAAGAAAGAAAGCGACATTTCTAATGTTTAAATAAAACATCCAATCCATTGTACGTGATCTTTTGTTTTATTTTACTTTATTTATTTTAAAGTTACACATTGACAAGAAAAATTGAACTTTTCAAGACTGACTTGTCGTATTTCATTTGTATTATTTTGAATTTGAATACAGAAAAATTGAAGAGATATTAAAGATGATCAACAAGGTAAGTTGGGATAAATACATCTCGACATTAACTTATTTGGTCTTGAACAATAAAAATCTAAATGTGAGGGTGGTCTAAAGATCTCCAAAAAAAGGACGAAGAAATGCGACATTAGTAAATGTAACTTGTACGTTGAGATTGTAACATATTTCCCCAATTTTGATAGGTAAATGACCAAAATATTTCGGCATTTTTATCAATTCGAGAGAAACAAAATACCGAAAATGGAGTTCCTTCACAAATTCAATTAATATCTTCCAATTTCGCATCGAAGCCTCTGTCTAACAATGCTTCTTCAATCAAGTGTAGCACGGCGCTGAGATCCATCCACCTTTTCATCTTTAAATAAACCTATCGAAAACCGTCGCGAACATCGAGAAAATTAAATACCTACCAGAAGATTGCTACCTTGCACCTTTTCCATTATCGCAAATCTAGTTAACGCTGGAAACTCTCGATTCTCCGATGTTACGTTAAGTGTCGTCGTCCTGGTGATCCTTGATCCCCTGAAACAGTAAGCGGGCGACTTATATTTTTCCTTTTTTGCTCCGGGGTTGGTGAACGAAATTCCCTTTCGTTCAATATCCGATCGAGATTTCCAGATTTGGAAGCGGTTTTATAATTGACGGATCTAATAATCAGCGCTGAACTTCAGGATCATCAGCCAATGGCGTTGCGTACTTTGATTTTAAATATTTAATGGGGAACTAATCGAATTACGGCGTTTTATTACGTAGTCTCTTCATCTGAGCTTAGTTGATGGAGTTGTGTTAAGTTAATCAGTTTATAATTAAGTGCTTGTCAAGGTTCAAGCAGGGTACACAGTAACGAGGTGTAATGTTGCCTATAAAAGTATTTTATTTCTTAAATTTATCGGTTTCTAATTTAGTAATGATATTAAATTTTTTTTAGTTACTAACAACTTTGTTTTTGCTTTTGGAATATGTCATTGAAAACATTGAATTCAAATGTTATAACTTTATCGGAACTTGATGAGCAGAAGAGGTAAATTTCGGGTGTAGCGAGTTGGAAAGACCTCAATGAGCGCTTTATAACTTTCTGACTGTAACTGTTAAGATGCTATATTCCAAGAACGCTATCGACGATTCTTTGGAATAACTACATGCAAAATTTCACTTCATTAAGTTTATTCACGAGGAGCAACAAAACAACAGGATTCTTTTCCTCGATATATTAGTAACTATTATCGGCATTGGTCGATAGGCAATGTTTTTCTCCATTCCCTCTTATTTCTAGTCTCCACCAACTTACATGTATCCATATATTCGCTGAATATAGGTTATAATGTTGTCTTTCTGTTCCGTCTTCCCCCATCGTTACCGGTTTCTTCTCCTCTCTTTACGTCTTCTTTTTTTTTAGAACTCTTAGAATGTAAATTACGTCGCCTTTCCCTCTTCATCCCGCTCCTCTAAACACTTCGTTCTCGCTCGTAATTCACGCAAATATTTTTGAAAGGGAGCGCCAGTATAGGAAAACTTTTCCACTTCCAAGATTGCCCCCAATAATAAGTTGAACAAAGTTAAAAATTCGTTTATGCGTTCGAAGCGGAGGCTGTAGAATATAAAGTGTCTGCTTTCGCTTACCTACGGCCCACCGTGTCTCAATTTTCGGCTTTGCTGATGGTGAGAAGCGCGCCCGTTCTGCATTTAAATGGTAATTGCTGTGAAATCGCCGTTTCACAGACGTTTTTTTTCCAGTAATGAATAAATACGATTGGTAAGACGATCGAATAATAAATTTGTAAGCGATAGTTTTAATCAAATTATTTCGCTCAAGAGTTCAAATTGTTACCGTCAAAGATGAAAAGTTTGTAGGGAACGTAATCTGTTTAAACGGTTAATTAACACACCCCAACACTGACTTATTATTGGACGCATCTCAACCGTAACAATCACTTTAAACCTTTTGATTGGAAGTAACAATAAAATAGCGTACTACAGTGGTTCTTGACTATTTTTAATACGTTAATACGTGATAAGGTTGTTGGGTGACAAGCCTTATGCGCCTATATCTCAAAGTCCCACTTGTAAGACAGAAAGGGAAATTCGAACCGTCGAACAACCTTACAAATGACTAATCTCAAGTGAATCCAAATCGCGGAATTCCCAAGATTCACAAGCACTCCGAGTCCTATTGTTAATACTATAAACTTCCCTATCAACCACTTATCCAAGTATCTGGCCTTCTTCAAAAAGTACGTGCTTTCCATGCTCATTTTGTGAAACTCATATTTTCAATGCACTTATAACAAAACTAAATAAATCTGTCTCATTCCATCTTTATTAAATAAAATAGCAAATTTAATCTTTGTTCGGTAAATAAATAGACTTTACGGAACCGTCGTTTCATCCCCCATATCACAAGCAAGCGCGTATTCATTTTAAATATCTTAAAGTCGCTTTGCTATCTCCTGCCTTGGAAAGGAAAGAATTTCAAAAGCAGAAAGTTCGATAAATCGCCGAATCTTCGTCGTATAGCGCGTATCATAAATCAATAAACGGATGTAACTGAATTCGGTCACGCTCTTGCGATAAGCGACACAATAGCGCGTCGTACTCCACCTAGCATCACTGCACTTCGGCTAACGTCTCGCGTTCGCCGCGGAGCTTATTTAAGACGACCGAACGCTCCGGCGGGAGGTTCCGCTCCGCTTCATAACGTTAAGGCAACAATATTTAATTTAGCGCGACGGCACTTTTCAATCTACCCCCATTCAATTGCGCGACGGGCGGCGTGCACAGCGTCCAAATATAATAATAATTTTCGTTGCTTTTCCTCTTTTTGACATTCCGCTTTCTAACGCCTTGAATCTGGATTTCTTCTTCCTTTCTGCATCGGTTTCGGCTTTTGTATATATATTTTTCTCCCTGAAGTATTTGATTTATTCACAAATTTATCCTTCGCAAATCAAATTCTTTTAATAACGATCTCTATTTATTGTTGTCCAAACCATCTCAAGCGACGAGATTCTATAGAAAACGCGCATGACTATGAACATTTTAACTCGATTGGCTTCGTTGTCGGAAACTTTATGCGAAACCCATCTATTCATTTTAGGCGCTTTGCTAAACCATCGTGGAATGGTCGACACTACGGCTCTAATCGTCGACGTGTTCCTGATAGGCTCCTCTAATAGACTTGTTGACTAAATATGATTCTCTCATCTTGAGCAACTAAGTACAATGAAAATTAAAATAAAACACTCCTGTTCTTAGTTCTTTATAATGTAAATCAAGGAGCCATTGTGAATCCTTAAAATAGCCGAATCTTAGACGTTTATTATTTCAACCTTAGATGATGTACAGCAGCATATTTCCCAAATCCCCATTTCTTCATTTTTTAACTGTCTCCAGATTAATCTGGGCTGCACAACTCGTATAATAAATGGTCTAAAAGTGTATTTACGATTTTTCCTTCGTTTTATACTCGCTTGCGTTTCGCTGCTACGTTTTCTACTCTTTTTGAAATTAGAACGAACGGCTGAAATTAAAAAGCCCGTTCGTCATCGTTTCCGCCTTCCTCTCGTCCATTTACCGACCCCTTCTCCATTTTATGAAACGCGGAAAAGGGAAATAACAGAAACAAAATATGTTGTTGCTACGCCGAGAATCCGGTGGTAAGAAAAAAGTAAAATTAATGGATTAAAGTCTAGAATTATTCCGTCCCTTAATATGATGGTGGATAAGGTCATGTAGGATGTAGAAAGGCTAAGAGTTCGATGAAATTTTAACGTTTAACATTAGGTTTAAAGCGCTCGAACACTAGATAGTTTTCTACTTTGCGAACGCTTTACGAAGTTTTCATCGTCATGATAGATGTTATTACGTTATGTAGGCGCCAGTAAAGTGATCAAGAATCGCTCAAATAATGCCCGATTATCGTTTATATAAAAATAATTTGGAGGAAAGACTTTTTTGGAATTATTTGTTTTTTTTTTTGTCTATATGCTTATTACAAGAATATGGTCAACTCTTGTAATGGATGGGTTAATAGAAGCCCCCTGAAATAAACGAAACAAAGTAATGAACCAAATAAATAAAAATAAAAATAATCCATTATTTTAATTTTAAAAGCATAATTATCCCTTCTCGATCGGCAATTTTTCAACGCCATGAACTAAGAGAATCCCACATAAATCCCTATTAGTGAATTATAAACTTCGTCCTCGTTATCTTTCCGTCTCGCAAATCCCAAAATAACAGAAATCGCGGCCTATTAATCCCACATTTATCATTACGAAAGCCATTCTTAACTTTCTCCATGTACTCAGAGTATATTCTTCCGTCCTCCTCTATCGCGCTCTTCTCCGCTAACTACGCGTTTTATGCATGCCGTACAACTCCGCATAAGGATCGGTATTAGTACAAACATCGAGGGTGAAATACCGCATATCAACTCCCCGAAGGTTCCGTAATTTGTAACGGTCTGCATCCCCGGCTCACTAAATCCTTAATTTGCAGCGTTAAGCAAGCGAAAGAGCCGCAATTCTTCGCATACTGAAACCGTTTCCACCGCCTTCTAATCTCCAGTTATTATTTTTCGGATCCCCCATTAGAGTTTCGCGTTGATATTTGCGTTTGTCTGGGCACCGAGCGGGCGAATGTTGATATTAAAATTCATGTTTCGAAAGAATAAACGCGAGTTATTGTAACGGTTTTTATTGTTGTTTTTACGATTATCGCTCCAAAAAAAGACGGTTAATTAATTCACACCTCTTTCGTTTAATTGGTCGTCATTGTTATTATTTCGTTTCGAGCAGCCCTTTTGGTCAACAATTCGAGTTATAATGCTTTTTTTTGTTCACGTTAATATTATTTCGCTAAGTATTTTTGAACGGCAAGATGTGTGATAGTCGTAGTTTGAGAAACGCGATGGCCTTTAATAACCCACATGAAAAGTATGCATTCCAATAAAAGAAACGGTTTGGTGGGTAAATAGAATAATTGCTCCTTTTGCAACTGCCTGGAACCGCCTTTACAATACGCTAATGCTTCAGGCTTTATCCTCCTTGTTAGTATCGCGAATCTTTCGGTAAAAGCAAGTTAACACATTCAGTTAATTTTATTCGTGTTAAATAAATTGGACAAAAAAAATCTAGATTACCATCGAATTCGAATTGGCGCAACCAATCACCTGCATCCACATTGTGATGAAGCGCGAAATCCTCAAGGGACGCGAAAAACTCAACGCGGTTGATAAAACGTAAACGTTGCGAATCGACCTCACATCAGGGGGTTGGCGTAAATTAAGGTAAATGGCCATGATCGTGTTATCCAACAACGCGATGTCCGTACTTCGAACTCTCCGCCGGACTTACTAGCGATTACTAGCGACTTACTAGCGTTTGATGTGCATTGGCCGTCCGGATAATTGGTCAGCCGGGTCAATTGTTCGAACTATCGCTAGATGGAGAATATTTGCGAAATACAGTAGTCCAGATGACCTCCCGCTCCTTGTCGCTTCATTACGGTGTAATAGCGATGGAGTGGGAACCGATGGGATGAATACACGCTCCCATTTACTATTTTGTTCTGCGTTGTTCAAACCAAGGCCCAACTTGAATAGGGAAACTCTGTATCTGATAGCTTAAGAGGATTATGCACGCTACACATGAGAACTTTTACAATGGGAAGTTGGTTCTGAATTGAATGTGTATAGCGCTCGATGGTTTCTGCTTCGGGAAATAGGAGCTGCATAACCTTTATGAATACGTCGGCGAAATAAACGTACGTACAATAGAGGTTTGGGAAACTAGAAAATTAGCTGACGCAAGAAGTAACCGTGATGTAATAATTTTTCGACGTATTAACGAGTTCAACATACACAATTTTGTCTATTAAATAACTCCCGAGACCTTCAAGCTTACATGTCCAGTAAGGTCATCGCTATACGTAAAAAAAAAAAACTGAATGTTTCGCAGAAGTCACATAAAAATGCTCCGATTTTCATTTAGCCCCTTAGCTTAAAGAGCGACCTAACAATGTATCCGATAAATCTCTTGTTACACCAAAATTACAAGCCTAAACGTTTCGAGGCACACAGTTTTCTCACAATACGACTTATTTCAATTCGTTCTATTTTATAACGCGGCCATCTGCTTATTTCCAATCGACAAATACGTGGAGATTCTGATATGAGATGGCCGCAAAATTGGCTCCGTCGAACCGTAGCGTATTGAGACATATAAATACCGCCCATACGTAACTAACAATAAGCATACGAATAGGTAATTCCCCTCTACGCGTACTTGTATATTTAAGGTGTATTCCTGTATTCGTGGAAGTAGTACGTACATACGTACCGTTCTTATTCTTGCATAAAACATTCGAGGTATCGCCTTATGAATTTTATGGTCGACTATACGACTTGCGCCACTTCTACCGCTTTGTATAAATCACTTAAAATGTAGCGGTTGCCGGTTGTTCGCAAGGAATTGTTTTATTAAATCGCGTCACGTACCTCTATATAGGTCTACCTGCCCCAAAGGCTTGGCTTTCCTTTTCGGAAGGTATGCGGAAAAAGCGTTGCGCACGCTAAAAATACGGGCAGATTATTTTTGTTCCAAGATTGACTTTTTTCTTGTATATGAATTATGCATGTTCACGTGGCGTAATTGAAATTCCTCGGAGAAAGAGAACAGGTGTCGTGTGATCGGCTAATTCTACACTAAATATTGATATTCAAAGATATTCCAGTGGATTTTAGTGCAGTGCAAGTGTGAGTTCTTATCCGCTCAGTGTATTAATGTCCTGTAAATCCTTATGTTTTATTATTCGCTTATTAACTTACACCTTCTTATCCTTCCTTTTAAATACTGGTTTAGCTTTCCTATGTATTAATACTATCAGATATGTAAATAATAATTATGTACCGCATCGATATATGACAATGCTTCCATGTGAAAATTTTGTACTTCCCCTATTTTGAATAATTTAGCACTTCCGGTTATACCGGAAATCTGTCGACTTTTTCAATTTAAATAGAACGCCTATATATATTACATTTTTGTATACATTCGTATATTCCAGCTTACATTTGTACACTATTTAAGCTAAAACGGTTCCGGTTTTCAGAGCCGAGTCGTTTGTAAATAAGCCCCGTTTCTCACACCCCGGAACGTAGCGTTTTTCGAGCTCCAGTTCCAGTTTTTCCCCTGCCTCAGTCGCTTGAGTAAACACAGCAAGTTGCTTATATGTACAACTGCTGTAGAAGATCCGTTGGATCACCGGAACTCCGTTCTCGCAGGCTAGAGGCCAACAGAACGAACGCTTTAATAAAGTTTATGCGGTACGTGCCCGTACGTAAATATTATGTAAATAACATTCCAAATATTTATTCAGCAGGAAAAAGGACCAGCTGATGCGGTTATATTGTGTTGAAAATAAAAAGGTTCGAAGGTTATGCGAGCGTGTAGATAAAACGCTACGCGACTTTCATAGAAGAGGCGAAGCGCCGACGGGGAAAAAAGCTGAAAAGCTGAAAAAAAAAGAAACTCGAGTAGCATAAAATAGCGCACTTTTCGTGAAGTAATAACTTTGCTCTTTGGAAATGTTTTGAACGAATAAGCGCGTAAGGTTGCTTGAGTTTACTGAAATTAAAGAAAGGGGCAGATATAAATTGTAAGCCTTATTCACAAGCAACACTTGTATAAACTTGAATAACGTTTTTATTAGGTAAACGCTAGTTAGTTCGTTATGTCGGAGTAGATGCAAGGTTTTTCGTACATTTCAGTAGCGCTTCATGGCTGTAGACGTTAGTTGATACAGAAAATTATGACCATCGAAGTCTATAAAATCGAATTTTTCAAATTCGATTTTATAGACTTCGATGATTTGAAATGCTGAGTGCTCTGACGTGTAAAGCGTTTAAAATAATCGGCCACCATCCTAAGCTTTATGATAAAACCATAAATTTAAAATTTATTCGTTTTCGATGTTGAGATGTTACGATACAACTTATTGAAAAGAATATTTTTTTGCACCGTCTATAATCTTGAAGCGTAAGTTCCGCTGGCATGCCAAAGATCGTTAAACATTCGACTGGATGTTGTTTAGAATTTGAAATTTTATTGAAATATAAGAAAATATTTTTTTCTTTATCACATGTAACACGCGGATGCGTATACCTATCCATATTCGTAATGAACGAGTATGTTCACGGGGCGACGTAGGAAAGACAATTTGAGTCAATTTACTACTACTGTCCATTACTGAGCGTTTATCCACCGTAGCTTGCGCGGCGGCTGAATATTAAATTAGATTCAATGCGGACCGTGGCAATCGATTCGCATTTGAATTCGCCGCAGAGAATGTAATTCTATTTGACGTTTTCGTATTGAATTTACTTGATAGGCCATTGTAACCGTTATTGACACAAGGGTACGGTGTTATAGGTACGTGCGCCGCTCCCAATCGCTTGGCGGTGACCAGACATACACATATATACACTGATATTGCACGCTTTAGGACTTGAAGTATACATAGTATACATCCTCTAAAGATTTCCAGCTTGACACAGAAAGAAGTATTTTTTTTGTCAAATTCAGTTTTATCGATCGCACGGTATTATTTCTCGCGAACTGTTCAGCACAAGGATCTATCGCAAAAATTTCTCGCGCATTTCATATTGAGAAAAAACTGATACTCGAAAATTAGTTGTTAAGAGTTTGCAAACCTCCGCGAGTCGGTTTCTTCGTTGTCGGCTTACGTTGCCCAATAATTTCGATTTCGTTTAAATTTTTGCTAGGCTTTGCGAAGCCTAAGTGTACATTATCAGGACGGCATCCAATTTCGTTATCTTCTAAATGCTAATCGAAACCCTACTTTCCAATTCCTCCAATACCGTTTCGACCGTCCTATCATCGGACTCGAAAAGAAAAATCATCGCTGTAGAACAAGTGATTCTGACACGATCCAAAAAATGAGTTATAGCCTAGGGACCGCCATTACTAAAGAAGAGAGCATATTACGACATGCCTTCTTTATATTCAGAGACTAGCCTGACAACGCCACGATCTATTTCTTTTCGAGAGAGGAACGATTTATTATATTTAATAGCGGCTTTATTTGCATGAAATATAGGGACATGTGTGCGTCCATGATGACGAATGTACGGTATATATACATATGTAAGGGATGGATTTAAGCCGAGGAGGTTTCTTATATCTCCTTTCTTCTTTTCTGCTCTCTTCTTCCAATCGATGCGAACGGAACGGACGTTACGGAAAATCGAACCGACGGATTTAAAGAATTTTTCCTTATGTGCGATCTTCGCTTGTAAATACACAGAATGAACCGGGGCGTGGTGCACGAGAAAGATCGTTGAAACGAAGAGAGACAACAGAGGAATAAGTAAGATGAATAAAAAAATAAAATGTTCTTCTTAAAGTTGCGTAATCTGTCAGCTTGTTTCGTTGCTTTCACTTTGGTGGATTTATATTTGATGTCAATTTCCGATGTCAACCGAGATATTTAATCTTTGCTGTGCGGTTTTCTTTTCGCGAGAGTCCTAACAAGAAACGTTGCATTTCAAGTTCCAATATAAATGTACCTTAATTAGTGAGAGTTTAAATGGTTAAATATAAATCTTCTTTATAAGCAGCCGCTACAGAACTCTATTTTTTTCCAATTTATCCTTTGGCTCTTGAGTTATATGTGAATATTACCTCAGATAACAGCCTCTATGTTTCCCAACAGTACATGCATTCTTTCTATATTTAACGAATGGACGCAGAAGAATACTTCTATTATTTACCCAACTACTTTTCGCCAAAACGTTTACTGTCGCAGATAATATGACCGTTTACCACATATAGCACGAAAAGAAAGGGATACTCCCTCTCCGTCCCAAACGGTCATTATCTTCAACGTGCTATGCACGTTTCGCCGGCAAATACGGTAACGACGTTCTCAGAGACTTTAAAAGATAAGCTCACGCACGCTGTTGATGTTTTTAACATTTTTTTTAACATGTTTAACATTTAAAAATGTTTAAACATTTTACGTGTACACGTGAAGAAAACTAAATTTTTGATAGCGTTTATTCGCCGTTGTCGAAATGTGGCGTGTTATGCCGATGACATAACTGTTATACCGGAAAACGTATTCAATTAAATATTAATATTTTACAAATCAAGGAAAGGTAGAAAACGAAGAACCGGAGAGAAATATTACACGCTTTCAATAGAATAATGCCAACAAAAACAAGAATAATAAAACTTGTTTGTACTAGACATGGAAAGAACAACACTATTTTTATGGAGCAAAAAAAAAAAAAACAAAAAAAACGTCCTTATTTAGTCCTCCTAAAAAGACTTATTGCAGGTACTTCGTTTAACAATATCTCATCGTACTTTTTTTTTGTATTGCTTTTCTCTGACCTATTTCAATCTAAACAGTGCCTAAAACCTGGTTTGTTCAACGGACCTTGTTCCAGAAAACACCAAACATACAGTCACTTAATTTTTCTCTTATTCATTTTCAAAAACAATCAGAAAAAAAACTTCGATGTTAGTATACATGCAGCAGTACATTTATACGTACTTCTAGCAGTCCATTAACGAAAATTTTACGTCTGTCCGGAGAGAAAAGATAATAAATCCTAAGCAAATAAAAACAGGCATCCAAGTCCGCATCGCTCGCAAGTTTGCCCGCTTTGTTTTGTGCGCGTGTGTGAGCGTGCAGACGGTAAAATATTTAGAGCTACCGTGCAAAGTCCGCATTTTTCAGGACGCCGGTTCCGAAAACGTCCCGCTTTCGTGTGCGTAAATTAAATAAAAGATTTAATTACATTAAAGCTTAAAGCCTGCATTACGGGGTTGTCTCCAATTCGAGATATACGCACCAACGAGAATTTTACGACTGTACAGGATGTCTCATCGAGATTCGCATCGATCGATATAAGAAAGAATATACAAGAATATACATGACCATGAAAGTACCTTTTCAGATCCAATTTTTATTTACCAACATAAATTTACGCGTTTACGTGTTTAATTGGTAATCACACGATTCTCACGGTCATAACAGCAGTGAAAATCATAGAAAATTTCAAAGGGAGTGCCAATAGCACCATTGAACTTTTTGATCAACTTCCCTTCGGTCGATGGTAACCCTCAAATTGTAACATGAGGGCCCTAGTTTCATTATTAAAAAACAATATACCGCCACCTACAATAACCATACCGAAAATCCATTAACTAGTAAATGAAAAGCATATCGACATTATTCCACGCCGCACTCACCAACACTAACTCCATTACATCCGTTTTAATACATCCTTGCCCGATGTAAATCAACGTTCATAACGTTAATGGACCAATTAGTTGACATTAAACGACAGCGGTCTCGATATTTGCGCATCTACCGCATATAAACAGGCGAATTCAGTTCGGAGCGCTGCGAACTACTGCTGCACACGCGTATTTCATCAATCCTGGCGGACGGCTGGGCAGGTATAAAGATTTTTCGGCCGTTTTTCAGCAGTTCATGGTTATTCGACATCGCATGCAAATTGCCGGGCGTTGTTGCGGGTTGCACGTAGGTACGCCATAGGAGGTAGGCGTTCGAAATTCGGAAAATCGAGAGCACTTTACGACACACAAAGCAGCAACGCGATGGTGTTATTTAAAACCAATTTGTCGCAGTTGTACGTATAGGTTATAAACAAGCGCAAAACTAGTTCACCTCTGCCAAACGTACGCTGAAAATCGCTCGTTTCGCAAGTTTTGTACGTAAATGATGAGTTATTTGATTAAAATTAAATTTTCACAATGTTCCGTTAATGAATTATAGTAATTATCCAACGTCTGACCATTACTAGCAATATAATGTAAATGTTATCTCCTTCTATCTTCGAATTATCAACATTGTTTGATCAAATTACTGGCGTATCAAAAGGTTAACATCCATGCTGAAGACATCCTTAGCAAGAAGCAGCGGAAACTTTAATTTCCGCGGCATACTTATCCATTTTTCGAAAACGCTGCCATCACGTACTTAGTTCGAAACAGACGATCGATATCTGGAAATCTTCTCTCCGGAAACAATAGAAATAAAGACAAATGGAGACGCACTTCATACCCGCGTTTATCCTCCTGACCTTTTACCACAAATCCTGCACTGCCTATTGTATGGACTCTATATCTCGTCTAAACTCTAACTTGTACGTTATTTTCCGAGGTTTATATAAGCTCCTTCTCATCCTCCTCCTGTCCATTTCCTTTCCTACCTTCTAGGACAGCATCGCTAGCTTTCGGCTTACGAAAACCACCGCAGTACGTGACTCCATACGCTTCGGCCCCATGGCGATACAATTCCTGAAGTTAAATTGATTTCATGAAACCAGCCGCTTGTTTCCGATGATTGCGATCCGAATGTCCCAGTCGCGCCGTCGGAGAACTATTTGCGAGGACCGAAACGATGGAGGTGGAAAGAGTAATATGCGGGAGGACGTACAGTCCGTGAAAAAGATGATTCTTCAGCATCCTTTTATATTTTTTATATTTTTGAGAAAATAAAGACTATCTGGTCATGACAGCTTTGTATTGTTTCGGTTTGTACATGTTAATGGAATTTCAGTCTATAACTTCGAAATTCATTTGAATTAACTTGTATGTCTTTGATCCTTCCCCAAACTACACCACAGAGCGAAGAAGTTAATCCGCAGCATTCTTGAGCAAATTTTCTCTCATCTAAAGGAATCTCATTTGCGTAGATGCTAGACAATGTTAAACAAACGCATCGAAAATGGAGGTTACTTGTTCCGATGAACAACTTTAAACACTCTAAAAAATGTTCTTCTTCTCAAGTAATATTTGTTTTGTTTTCTGAAATATTGACTTCCAATTTCGCTAAAGTAGTAAGAGGAGAAAGGGTAATAGGCCTATTATAGTTTGAAAGCAATAGATCTATTTCACTTTCTCGTTGTCCATAAATTATTCAGTTAGTAACATAACTCACATATTCCTTACACCAAATCTTCGGCGGCTCTTGGGAGCCTATTTAACTTGCTTTTTTGACATATACAAAATAGATCTAAGAACTGTTACCTTCACCAAGAAATACGTTCCTTTAGATCGCAGCAAGTTCTATGCATCTATGCTTATAATTCTGTTGCAGATTATACACGCGTTCATTGAGATTTACTGGAAGAACTTTCCGAATATAATAGAAGAGAAAAACAAAGCGAAAGAAAAACAAGGAAACTAAACGAAACGGCTCCGTAGAGATCGGAACTTGTAAGAGGTCGCCAAATGAACCAACTTGCTGAAGTCGAACGTATAGTGCTAGGAGGGGAGCAAAGCAAGCACCAAGGCAAACTTCCGATATTGAGAACCGACGTGTCAAGTTGGTAATGTGTAAATTACGGAAGTTATAATTACCTAGTCGTAGCGGAACTTGAAATACGTTCGGTCAGATTGTAGATGAACATCTAGCGGCTTCCGCCTGCGATACGAACGCCGCCCGCCGGTAACAACCAGCTAATTTTCCACGGGCAACTGTACGTACCTTCTACGGAAAATATGTTAGTTTAGTAATTGGAAGCCTGGTTGATGCGACATCGCGTAAGATCACGTCAGACATTATGGAAAACATAAGACAAGATTATATTTGCAGCGAATGCTGTGAAATATCTATTATTTACTAGGGTCCGTTTCTTTGAGAGAAAATGTTGTGGCTTTCGTCACTACCACCTTTACACGACACTACTAAAATTGGATCGGAGATTCGATAGCTATGACTTATCTTCAGCAGTAAAACAGAAATAAGGAAGTAAGCATTTCCGTTGCAAATAGTTTTTGGTTCGTTTTGACGGCAACAAATAGCAAAATTTCAATTGTTCGTTTGCATATCTTCATTTCTCTGTTAGCTAACTTAACAATTTCCTCTTTGTTAATCAAATTTTGCGTAGCTTGATTATGGTTAGTCTTGTCGCCTGCGATACCAATTTCATTTATTTAAAGTTATACTAATCCGGTTAAAAATGATCCAACAACATCAGCTACATCAACGATCCGATCAGATTTCGATAATATGATTTCTTTTGTCCTTCAACGATTTTATTTTCTTCCAGGATCAAAGCAAGTCCTGTGGAGCTTGTCGAGCTCTTACATTTGGACATGTCGAATTCCTTAAAGTAATTCGTCAATATATTAACGTTGGTTTATGCTTTTCGTCCTATTTTATTTAAAAAATGAAAGGCCAAGAACCACAGTGAAGAAATCCTAGTTTAAGACTCCTACCATTTAATTTAACGTTTACCAGTCTCCACTAAATGCTTCATTGCACCACCCTAAGATATACAATTAAAAAAAAATTGTACAATAAATCGTTTTGTTTGGAAATTCAATTAAACCCATCCTAGAACAAATACGGGTTCTACGAATCCAATAAAACTTTTTAATTGACGACATTAAAAAAGAGAAAAAGAGACAGCCGTCCAATTACAAAGTTTTATTTTATCAATTTGTTATTGGAATTTATAACATCGATATCTAAATCGTCTATCTTTTTGAAATATATGAATTGAACTCGTGCATTTTTGTAATATGCATGTCTGTGTCACGTGCAGTGCATTTGCGTGACCTCTTGTCATTAATATTCATTTTATTATCAATCTAGTCTGTATGAACGCGTTTAGATATGTTTTCAATACATAGAAATAATTCAGTCGGATGCTAAAATATCCCCCTTCCGACGTTAACTTTTGAACGACAGAAGCCGGCGTTTTTACAAAAAAATAGTACCTAGATTTATATTTTTCGAGAACTAATATTTAGCCCGTTATCGGCAGCTTAATTGTATCTCAGAACACCCGCAAATCCAACGGTACTAACTATGTTATGCCTTGACTTGTAATTAGTTAATTATGATTAGAGAAGACAAAAGCCAGTGAAATCAATCTTTCTTTGCAGCGACTAGACAGAGTCGCGTCTATTCGTCTCATAAGAAAGAGTTCTTGTTGCTTACTAGTTTCTCCGAGAGTCTACCGAGACTCGAGTCTGTGTAGTCGTCATGATTTCACTCGCGTTTGTCCTCTCTAGTTATGGTATTTAGTACTACGTAAATCTGGCAACAACTACTATCCTTGCGGTGGTTGCGGAACAAGTTACGCACTCTCTTTATTCATTTATTTATTTTTTATTTATTTCATCAACGCTTCGCAATGGCCTCCACTTTCCTTGGACCTGAACACCTCGGATTATTCCGTCTAGAGAGAAAGTTGTTTTCTTAAAGGATAGGCCGATATTAAACGAAACCGTTGTATCTTCAAACCCTAATTATTTCAAGATAGTTAAATTACGTGGTGATTTTGTGAAAGAATATTTTTTTGTTCACTTTTGAGCGATAAAAGTGGCTTTTACCATGGAATCAACTTGTAGTGTACAAATAGCAGTATTATATTGAGTGCTAACGCATTCAGAACTATTACGAAAATTTATAGTTGTTGGTCCTCGCTTCTTAACTTTCATTCTAAAAATAAATAAATAAATAAATAAATATAGAATAATATTTATTTTGTTTAGAGATCGAACCACCGTAAATTGAAAATGTTATAATATATTAAGTATATATTTCTTTCTAATATTTCCGTTTCTCATTTTCAGGAGTTCTGCGTCGATTTAATCGAAAAACCTATCACGAACGGTAAGTAGCTTTTCGTGTTTGCCTTTTCTATCGTATACGCCGGCAATAAACATAAAAGTACATCAATATTGAGTTCGCTGGACAGAAAATCTAAAATTGTCTGAAATATTGATAATAGTTTTTAATGGGAGAATTATTGAAAAGTGGATGATTTTATAATGTACGCTTAATGTATTTTAATACGAGAAATTATATTTATATTATTTAGCACTTAAAATCCAATGTGTGTAGATTTGATAGGTTTTCGTAGTATATGGTTTTCATTAAGTTAATCCTTTGGATTATAAATGAACACAATGAAACATGCTTGCCACTTATTTTGGCTCTCCTCTTAATCTTTTGATCGATCATTTTGGAACATCTTGGCAATTTTTTTAAAGATTACAAAATTTAGACCATCTTGGAAATTGAAATAATCCAAAAGAAAATCAACTAGTTAGTCGATCTTGTTTTAATTCGGTGCTAATAGGAAAAAATGCGTTTTTCTTTTATTTAATTGATTGAAAATGTAACTTAAACATCGAATTTAAACGGATAAAACCACAATCACCTCAAACATTTGATAATATTCCAGGTGGAACGTTTATTATACAATATTTATGAAATGAAACATTGCAAAACAAAAAGCGCTCTTAAAGGCTTTAACCATTCAAAACCAACTCCTTCTGGAAAACTTCCCTACTAACACCATAAAATCAACTCCTTCGCTACATTTATCACCTAATAACCTTCTACTCTCTCTTTACCCTACAACTTCCATCTACGAGATATCCGACCTCCACCGTTAAGGTTGCATCCTTCCAAGATTCTCTCTCGATGCATTAGCGTAATTGCATTAGCAAGAAAACGACGTGATTTTGAACGGCCCATAACGATCATTCACCCTTTCCCTGCCGACCCCTATCATTCCCCCTCCTACTCTAAATTTTGGCATGCCAAGGCGCATACTTTCGATGCCCAAAGATTCTCCGCCTGCTTTGACCGCCGTTTTCCGCACAACTGATGCCTTGCGGTTGCCGTCGGGGAATCCATTGCGGGTAAGCGCAGAGTTTCCGCAAAATTGAACTTCGACACCTTTTCGCAGTTCGTAAGGGTTTTTTTCGGGGCAGATAGCTGTAAGCGTTAAAAAAATAAACGAGTCGTAGTTAAAGGGAAAGGTGCGTTATGGAGGAAAAGGGATAAGGATCTATGAGGATTTTTCCGATGGAATTAGTTTTGGAATGAAGTAAATGAGATGGAACGGATACCGTGGGGAAAAACAGAAGGAGAAATGTATTGTTATACGCAACAGTTAGTTCTATTCACCTTAACAGGGAAAAAGCAGGGAAATGGCCTTTGAAAGGAGGTAGAAGTTTAAGCATCGTCTTGTTTACGAAGCTCACACGTTGCTTCTCCTTTAATGAAATCCATTCGTAACAAGAATAAAGAATGTACGAATATCACCCGCTTCTAATTGTATTGAAAAAATCCACGCAATGAGGAAAGCGTAAAAATTCTGCGTCACATCTTTGTGCATTTACTGAAGAGGACGTGGAGAGAGACAAGGAGGTCAGAGAGGGTGGAAGAGGACTTCGACAATAACGATTCCTCAAGGAGACATAAAAGGTAACTTGAGTTATTGCCTATTTCCGTTTCGCGCTAAATTACATTTAGCGTCGTTTGGGGGCCAATTGATAATGCGGTTTTATTCGATATATTTTCTATGAATGTGTCAAATTTACACAAATTGTTGGGCTCCTATTATCCATCGACCAGTAGATGACTTTTGCCGAAAAATTAGTAATACTTCGAAAAGTATTTTGAAGATCGACGTGATTAATTTGTTTACTTAAAATAAAGAAAAAAAAAGACAAGTACAGCTAAACAACAAGTTGTAACAAACAATGTGAACAGCAGCGGATGTATTTTAGGAAAAGAGGCAGGACTATCTGGCCGGTAATCACCATGCTCTATCATTTTTAAGATTCTAGAAGGTCCATCACAACAGAAAGAAGAGCGAAAAGAAAGAAGTATTGGAGACGTTAGATCAGCACTTTAAGACAATATTCGAGAAAACCTACCTGAGGGCTCGGAGAATGCCCGATAGGCAAAACTAACAAAATTATCGGCCACCCAAGTAATCTGGGAACAATTAAGCGCGAAAGTAAGAACTTGTAACATAAACTATGACGAATTTCATTCGAAGATTGATCAAATCATTCCACAAAAACACTAGAATCCATCTGTAAAAGAACGAATTGTTTATTCGCGACAAATTAGTTAGAACTCGCCCTTTATTTGCACACTGTAATTATTTTTTTCTTTTGTATTCTAGAAGATTAAAGTAATTGCCGTTCTTTGTGCTAGATTAAAAAAGAAAGCTTATCCAGAACGAAATATTGCTTGTCCATTAAGTTGATTAAATCTCCCGAAAGAGGAATTAAATAGAGTGCGTCTTGCTATTGTAGCATCGCTATCTATGTATAAAGTTAGATTTTTTCTTCCTCAGCGACAAGACTAAACAGTGTTAAATCCTTGATCCATACAGGAATTTTCCACGCGCCCGAATCAATATTAATGTTGTTTTATGGTGTTCGTCGTTATTTGGATTTTCGATTTTTATTTCGTTCGTTTAGATCGGCCGACTAGCAATTTCCTGGTTTCCACGTACACGTCAATCCGTTTGGTTTAACATTTCAATTTTCTATATCCAGCGCTTCGATTATGTTCGACGCGCTGCTATCATACGATGATGTAACGTTTCATCACAAAAGCTTTACGTGCATGCTTCTTTACGATGTACGGTGAGAAAAAATGGAGGCTGTACGACTCGACAAAAGGAAAGTTCTGCAACCATCGCCGCTTCGGTGTACGGCTGGTAAGGTATATGTACGTAAAGGTGGCAATTGTTACACGGCTCGTTTCCTCTTTCCAGAAAGGCGAATATAGAGATCAGATTTTGTATGATACAGTTGCGTAAAACCATATACAGTATGTTCCAATATTTTCGAAACTTTCGTAGCTTGTACGCTGATTGAAACAACTAAAGTTTTAAATTAATAAAAGCGTGAATTATGTTTATTTGAGCTTAGCGACCATTAGTAATATTTCAAAAGAATTAATACGAAGATAATCACAATAAAAATCAAAAAAAGAAATAAAAAAGAGAAGAGAATGGATTGAATATAGCTTATATGTTTTGTTTACTATTGTCATAGTAACCAAACAATACCAACATAAAAAAAATACTTGAATACGATATCCAAATGCAGGAGTCGCGTTCATTGAACAGTTTCGTTCATTGCCTATGTAAAATTCGAACTGTGCTTATGACGTCATCGTATTCAAAACTGTTTGGAGGAAATATTTAGAGACTTTTACTTTATATTCAAGAGATCATATAATTTCCGCATTTATATGTTTATTTCAACTTACATGGACACCGTAGTAACAACAAGAAGCCATTTAATTCGTATATTCACGCGTAACACAACGTACAAGGGAATCCGCTTAACGCGATTATTTAACCTGGCTGCTCAAGCGGAGATCCTAACGACGACCATGTGGAATTAACGAAACGCTGCTAACGCTGTATTGTGTATACCTGGTCACTACGTGTATCCGTATTATGCAACTTGGATTCGTACATACATTTAGAATAGAGCCAGATTTTAGTGAAAGCGCTGAGGAGAACGGATTATAACCATCCCCTTCGAGGCAGCGCCTAGATTACCTAACGTCGGTAGTAATCTGCGGCCGAATATTCAATTGAATTTCACTAATCTGATAGCGGACACACCAGACGTGCCTTCGCCTAAACAGGAGAGATTAAGTTTTCGCCGTAACTACCTGATTATCGATCCCGAGCTTCTATATGTAGCGGTGATGATGCTGCTGTTCTTCGAAAAGAACATCACTTATGACTAGATGCAAACGTGAAGATGGCCGGGTACAGAAGGAGACGAAGACACGGATGCTCCTCGTTTCGTTTTTAATATCTCCTAATTCAGTTTTGATGTAGGAATCTGCGCATACTATTAATATCTTCGCAACTGAGAAAAACCCTGTAGATTTACAATGCTAACTCGTAAGTACATTCTACTAAAGCAAAACTGTCTCTCAATGTTGTCCATTAGCTAGAAAACCTTCAGTATCTATAAAAGCGGTAAAACGAGACAAGGATCTAAAGAATTCTAAAGAATAATAGAGAAAGAGAAGAATTGTATTCATGTCGAAAGTTCGCAGTGTTGATGTACCAAACGCCGGAGTTGTAGGAATTCTGAAGAAAAATAAGTTTTTGCCCTTTGTTTAATAGTTCATCGACATCCCGTCCACCCTTAGATGTTCTACTTTGTTTAATTTGTTTAATGTTTAACCCGTCCCGTATAAGTATGCCGGTATATATCCCAATTGGGTAAACTATTGTTCCGAAAACTTAATCAATTACCCCGCCGAAGGATTTAAATATTAATTCGCCGACCCCCTAAAGCCGAATTAATTCTAACCGCTACCATGTATATATCTATATCTACAGATGCTTGTATGTACTCCCCCGCACGTTTCTACAAGATACGACTCCGACGTAAATTGAAATTATTCCGCCTCTTTCCCTCCATATTTCACCTCCCAGGACCCCTCTACGATATGATTAATTAATTTAATAATCTCCTCTTCTAATTCCTCCAAATTTCCTCTCACGATTTACTATAAAGCTGCCGACGGCGATGGCGTTGCCGTGGTGGGTCACATTGGGGCGATTAAAGCAGCTGCGGGCGTCGAGATCCGCACAGAAACTTTTCCCCCGCCATAAGCGGCGGTGCATCGGCCAGCAAAGCAATACGATGCCGCAAATCTCGTAGAACGATTGCGGTTGGCCAAATCGCAGTTGGCCGCGATACAGCGAGCAGTTGATCATAGGATGTTTCGGAGAATTATGACTATTAGATTGAGCAAATGTATTCAATAAAATATAATTGCAAAAACGTACTACCAAAAAATAGTAGTAATAAGAAATAACGAAAATTTTCTTACCAATATACGTTAATAAATTTAGCACAAATAACAAAATCTATTGTAAAAACGAATAAAATGCTCCGTATATCCACCATTTTATTATAGGCAGAACCCAAGCGGCCTTGGATATGATGTTTCGAAAAGTTGCTCAGAAGTAACAAACAATTGTTATTAGTAGTTTCGGAATTGCAATTTTTATATGTCCTTTGCCTAAATATACGGATCAAGTACGGTTAATTAAAGCTCGTTCTTCGAGAAACGACTTTGTTCTCGTTTGATCAGCATCATGTAATCGAAGGTGAAATAAAAACTGTTGGTTTCTGGACAGAAAAATCTTGTGAAGTATATTTAAAAGAAAAAGGAAAATACAAGTGTAATGTGAGCTAAAATACATTTATTTTTAGTTGAAATAGCCTCGAAAATGGTTGCTTAAACGGCGCTAACATTACGAAAATGTAGACATAAAATTCGACAACCATACAACGCGTTAACATCTCATTTCCTCCAGTTACCGTTAAAAAAAAAAAACAGTCAACCGTGTTCGCGTTAGGAGAAAAAAAAGAAACAATAACGATAACATAATAGCACCAATATCAATCGCAGTTATCCACCCTCATAATACGCCAATAATAATCGAGAAATGGGCTTCGAATATTGGCACCCTAGTGAAAAACATAACTGTTTCGCTGGGGTATTTCCACCGTTTCGTTGGGGTACTTCGGCTCCCCAAAGACGCCATAACGTTATGAAATATCGCCGCCAAGAAGAACAAGAACATTGCCTTCGTCATCATATTATGCCTCGACGGTGCTTGTTAATACAATATATCTAAGAAGGCGTTAAAAAGGACAAGAGACAAGAAGAAGCACCGCTTTAATTGGACGCTTCTCGGGTAATACGAGACGCGACGGTTTATAACAGAGGGCAGCACTATATCGCACACACGAATAGTATAATACGGATATAACACGTATGAGAGTTTGCGTGGTAATATTTCTTTCCCGTAGAGCTGGTAATAACGTGGTACACGTACACATATACATTGTTAAGGGACAGGGTGGACAAATTTGCAGGATATTGTTGTCGTTGGTAAGCGGGGCTTAATTGAAACGAATTTGTAACCTTCTAACCACATGTTGCGTTAAGTTACGAGGTTTGAATGTGTTAAGTATGACTAGAATAAGAAGTACTAGACGAAGAAGTAGAAGAGAAGTTTGCAGAACGGAAAAAGTGAGAGAACGGTTTCGATCGAATATACCCTTAATATAACAATCTTAGCGATATCTCACCGTCCCAATTCATCTTCCTATTCGCTAAACTGAAGCCGCCATAAAAGATCTCCCCACAAAACTCACACGGCGTACCCCAAAAACTCCTCTTCCTCTTTCAACCCTATCCGCCCTCTCGGAAGAAAAATAAAACCGTTAAAATTTATGCGAACAGGTCCCGCGCAATATAAACGGAACAACTCTGCCGCTGTTATTGCGGGTATGTGCGGCTCGTCTTCGCGGGTAACAAAATTTAATGGCGCTCCGCTCTGGCGACGGCTGAACTCCGTTACGAGCGGGTTGCGTTCGTCCTGAACATAGGGAGAGAGAACTATGGAGTTCTCTCATCCCGTTAAAAGCGCACACGAAAATGTCCTGCTCGCTCGAGAGGCGGATTGGCGTGGAGCGTATGGGGTATAGACGGTTAATGGAACGTGCATCGTGGTGAAGATTTCATGCGTTCGCGTTTGCAAAGTTGCAAGTCGCTAGCCGTAATGGTCTTATTAAATAGCGCGTGAAAATATTAACCCGTACGTATATACACGTATAATAGTAATAGTGGAAGGACAGGGAGAAGATGATGAAAAAAGAAGAGGCGAAGGATAAGAAGGGTCAATGGTCGTGGAAACTTAATATAAACATACAGGATGAGTCAATATTCACACCCCGACCCTCGGATGTGCTTTGTATTATTAAAAATAACACAAGAATGAAGAATACGAAAGCGAAACCGGTAAGGTGACATCGTCATAAGTACGAGACGCAGAGGAATAAAACAAAGAGAGCTTCCTCTAAACATTCGGTGGAAGGAAGACGTTTGACTAGCAAAGAGCGAAAGGTGTAGTCCGACGGGACACCGATATTGTAAAGTTACACAGCAATGCACGGTAAGAACGATGTCAAGGCATAAATGAGTTATTTCAAAAGACCAGCGTCGATAATGCCGTAATAACGATCCAAATGCAAAATATTATGTAAGAGGGAAGCATCACTGGGGTGAGCGCCAAGCTAGGACGAGAGAATTACGGGAGAACCAACAGAAAGCCGTTTACGTTATCGGAGCGATCCGCTTAACATCACGTTAAATTTGCAAGCACTTTTATTTTATTTGCTGTTTATTTAAATTTCAGTCACAGCCTTCAGTTAAAAGTCATTAATCTCTCAATTAGATATTTTTAGATTCTCTTTCAGAAAAATAACCTGGAGGGAATTGCTATGATATGGTGCAATCCGTTACTGTAAAATAGATAAAACCACGAAACCAACTGAAGCGTAACTATTTAAATCAATTCGTGTATGGAGAAGGTGAGGAGAGCAATTCATTATACTATTTAGTCGAGGAGCATATTGTCCGGGCGCATCGCTGAGTGGCCTCGATGCGATGGTAAAATTTGAAGTGATTTATTATCGGCACTCATATTCGGCGAGCTTGTGAAGCGTTCTTCAGCAGATAAAGCGTTCCCCGTGCCGACGTCCTCTTGGCCCACTTGTTGATGCTGCATTCGCGGTAACGCGAATTGTTTCCTTCCACCGCCCCATGCATAACGAATTTCGTACCGTTCCGCCTTGCTCCGAATTTCGACTGAATGCATTTTAAACGTGTCGTTATTACATTTTGATGACACGGAATTCTATTGGAAGTGAGGCGTAGTTTAGGTCGTTAAATATAAGCAATGTTTGAAATGCCT
Organism: Oryctes rhinoceros; assembly: GCA_020654165.1. Classification (NCBI taxonomy): domain Eukaryota; kingdom Metazoa; phylum Arthropoda; class Insecta; order Coleoptera; family Scarabaeidae; genus Oryctes; species Oryctes rhinoceros. The sequence goes on from JAIOKQ010000231.1 coordinate 1,132,658, forward strand.
CTGTGCGTGTTTTTTGGTTAGAGGAAAAGCTGTTTACGATGTTAATATTTGTTGACATCTGGTACGAAGATCTTTACGTATAAATTTTATTTACTTTTTGATATTTAACCGTTCCTGTTAGGTATCCTATCCTTGAAAGATGGTGGTTAAGATGTATGCGTGTTATTATCAACTTTTTGAAATGATAACCCTCGATTTTCTTTGTGATAATAATAAAAGGGAAGCATATGAGGGAAGTACCCGATGATACTCGTTGAGAAGGAAGTAGTAATTAAAAATCCGGGTACGCATAAGAGACGTGAAAATCTAGGGATCTGAGGAGTCCTCACCTCCCACTAGGGTACTTGTTTACTTCATGAACAGGATGATCAGCGTTTCAGAACTTGAAAATTGGATCCTTTTTTCTTCTTTTTTAAAAGGATATCAAATAGTTATTTCAAAATAAAGGCGTACCCGCATCCTGCGGGTAATGCAAACGATGGTATTTCGCTCGCCGTTTCGAAGAAATGTAAAAATGTAGAATCCATCATCGCAAGAATATAACTAAAGTTATCTCAAATCAACATACATTCGTACCAATTCAACAATAGATTCCGAGTAATTGTCTTCCTACTTCTAGAAAAGCTACCTGTCCGGACGCCGAATAATTGCCTGCTTTACAGACGTTCGGTATATAGCGATCAAAATGAGTCAAAGGCGAACCATGAGGCGTCTCGGCTACAACATATTTTCGTTGTAATTCTCCGGGGAAAATCGTAATTGGCGAAGAAAAGTGAGAGAAAAAAAAGACGTCAGCGAAAAGGTATTATCAGAGGCTTACGTAATAACCATTTAAATTAATATTTAAAGCAGGTAAGAATGAAGTCTCAAAAAATGTTGGTATATATAAAACGGGGAAGGAAAAAAAAGGTAAGGAACGTAATAAAATTCTCCTTCTTCCTCATCCTCGACGGGAGCTTGTTAGACGACTTTTAATATCAAATGACATCTGATGCTTCGGATTTTCGTATACGCCATCTTTTTTCCTTTATCATCTTCTTCGCCCTTCTCTCCCGCCATGTTACATTAATAATATAGGAGTGTGTTTGTTGGGCCTGTAGGGAGTCTGAGTGGCGCGGATGTTGGTCGAATTCCAGTAGATTCTAAACGAATTTAAAAGGAAGAAGATAGCTTGACAGTTTAAGCTGTTGTTTTCCTTTTTATTACAGGCTTAAAATGATTGTTTTCACGTTTATTCGAAGACGTGTAAGGAAATGAACATGATTGGATGGAATATTTAATATCTTTGAATAAATATCTATTAGCTTCCTGATTAGATTTTTGCAATTGGCCTAACTGATTGCGTTTCCCTTAAACGAAAACGTGAAACTTCGATTCAGTTTCGTCATGGTTGATACCGTTTCAACAAATTATGAACTTTTCAAGCGACCTTCTCAGACCAACATCAGATGCCTGAGAATTATTTGTTCTGCATCGCAACGTGTGTTGAATAAGAACGCGAGCCGAGAAGACCTTATAAGCTGCCACAGATAAATTTCTCGCTTTTTAGGATACTTGTGTTCTGCCAAGGCAACATTTCAAAGGTAGCTTCAAAATTCACATGTTGGGATTGGATTCGATAGACCAACTATCCTATTCAACAGGTCTGGCCTCTAGTGACTTTCTTCTGTTTTCTCGGCTCAAAGTTTCGCTTCGAGGACAGAGATTTTCATCGAATGAGAAGACCATCGTACTCGTTATTTTCCAGAACAATGAACTAATATTTGGACGAATTAAACAGATGGAAGCAATGGCGAGAAAAGTGCATAGAATTTCCATATTGATAGCATACAGTTTATATCGAGAAAAAAAGTGAATTTTGAAAATGAAACTACCCTCGTATGTTTAATAAGAAGGTTAAAATTTAAATTTATCAACATGGAAATCGACATCTTCTAATTTCCAATCCATCATTGCTAGCGCCGCCTACAATCCACAATACATCTATGGCGATAGGTATTAATCAACGTTATACACGGCACATTAATAAAATTAATTTGAAACAGCGCTATATATGTACGGTGCGCTAATTATGTGTTTAGGGAAGTTGCCCTACAGGTTTACCGACGAATGATTAATCGTTCGTTAGTTACTGGTTGGTCACTTGGGATTTCGGGTTGTCTGTGTAAAACATGCCCAGAGAGCACGTTTAATTACATGCCGTTCGCGAACACTAAGCAACAATAGGATAGAACGTAAAAAATCCAATAAAAGAAAGTTATACATCGTATATGACAATGGTATGAGAACGTCACCTATTTGCAGACGTTACCTTGTGCCAAAATCTCCAATATCAACAATCTTTTGGGATTTGCAAGGTAGAATTTCAATCAATTATTTGAGCCAGCAAAGGACAATCGTTGGATAATACCATATCTGATTATTGGATGCTCAACTAAAGAGAAAAATGAATATAGAAGTGACGTCATGATAGTGCCTCGGACAATTGGGACAATAAAGCTAGTTCAAATTGGTGGCACATCGACTGTATTCACTGGATCCGGCCCTCTATGACCACTTTCTATTTTCAAACTTGAACAGATGGCTTGGAAAAAAACGGTCGATACGAAATAGAGCAAAGGGCATTACATTAATGTAAAAGTCTCACTATTTCGATGGGTTATAAATGTCGTAAAATTAATATTAGAAAATACGTCCATGCTCTTTCTATTTTCCCGTTGATTATCATCGAAGAACACGCCAAGTACTAAATCAATAACTACTTCATCTTCATCTGCTTTCAAACTAAAACTACGCTCATTAATCTCTCTCGATATTACAATATCGCGGAACTTTAGCTATTACAGAAGCGAAATTATAAGTCGCGGAGCTACATTTATTACGGCCTGGTAGTGGATGTAGTTTAGCAACCTAAGTATCTCGTTTAATTTCTTTTCGCGAGGCAAATTTTAAATCGTATTTAATTCCCTTTGTTCTTATAGTTCTCTCTTACGTTCACGTAGATGCCACCGTGTCTGCTCGCTTGCGTAATATTAATAAAGTGAACTATGTAATCTGGGAAGTTTTCGGCGAGTACAGTTGCGAACTTTTCAACCGACCTGTTTTAAATACTAATGCATATGGATGACGGTAATTGTTATATCGCGACGTGAAATACGTCCTTTACTTTTCATATCGTACATGCATATAGAATATGTCGTGTTTTATAATGTTGGCAAGTAAGGCCGTTATTAAATCTCCGTCGTATTATAGCGTGTTTTTGCATTCAGAGGATGGTGCGAGCTGTGGGATTAATTTTGAACGTTACGGGATCTCGGCTTGAGTTTCGGAAATACGTATAGAGAAGTTTAAAATTAATCCGCTATACGGCCAGACCATGAAATATCAAAAAGGGAAGCCTTCGATGTGCGATCAAACAAGTAACTGTTGATAACGTACGTAATTGCAGGTAACGCGTGATAGGATGGAGTAGAGAAGCAACGTCAGGCGTTAAAAGTAACGTGAAGGAAAATTTTCCTTTTATATGTTTATTGTAACTGTAACAATTAATCATATCTAGTAGCGTCGGAATAATCCTTCGACATTAAGTTTAGAAAGTAATCATCTATCTAAAGTTAAAAGGACGACGAAAGTTAGAAGCTTGAAGAATCTGGACCACGTTAAAACTTCTTCTTCTTCTCGAGCCATTCAGCTATGTTAGATAGTTTAAAAAACGTTTAGGTTTCTCTTATTTCAGTATCATTTCGTGTAATTTTAATGAACCAATAAATTTTAATCTTCAGATCTTCAGATTTTAATAGATACAATTGAAATTTTTATATAAACATTTTACTCCTTCTTGACTACAACCTCATTAAATTCCAATAATACAGATACCCCCTGGCATTTAGAATATCGAAAAAATCACAGATAAAGAGCTAATGGGCGAAACGAACTTCTTTAAATAAAAAAGGAACTTAAAATCCCGCTCATTTCATGTAAAAGATCCTCGATTTCTATACGAACTATCTTATTTTAAACACAAATAGCGTAGTTTTAATTCTAGCAGTAACATTTAATATTTTACTTTACATATAACTCACACCTTATCAGAAGCTAAACAAATGATAAACGTCAAAAGGAAGTAAGAAGAAGACGTCTTAATTAATTTTAATTAATAAACGAATATTTTCTTTTGTATACGTAATATGTAAAGGTTATCCAATTTCATAGTGAATGAAAATTAATTATGCAAGCGTTAAAGTCGCGCATCCTTCGAGGACGACGAAACGGCAACAAGCTGGTAGAAAGAGGTAGAGAGATGAATAACTCGGCGATGCAGCAAACTAACGTTCCTGTTTTGTAAGTGACTCTCTGGTTCCTTCTGCGGCTTTTTCTCCGAGAAATAGATATTATTCTAGCTCAAACGATCCAATTAAATAAATAGGAATAAAGGAGGGAGGGTGGGCAAACGACGGCAAACGGAAATAACGCTACCTTGCTGCTGTTGCTCGTCCCTGGTTTAACGACGATGTAAATAGGTTATTTTCACTGTATTATTTCTGGTCTTTTGTCTCTGTGATTGATGCATCAACGGCATTAAATTCGTTATTTTAAAACGAAATTGCGTCAAGGCTGTTTTCGTCTGACAAATGTTTGTCGGATTATAAACGTACATTCTAATTAGTTATTGTTTTCTTTTCGATTTCTTTTTCATAACCTACTAAATAGATGATTGAAATAAATCGTTGATAAGGAACGAGGGAAGGAAGTGGAAATCTTGCATTGCCTAATAATATGGTTAACAACGCTACTGAATCTAACGTAAATCGCTGACGTTATCTCTCCTTCCGATTAAGAATAAACAATTCGGGGAGCTTGTAAAGTCAATGAAAACATCGTAGCGTGTACAAAATCTAATTGCAACAGTTGAACAAACATTCGGCCAGCATGTTTAACGATTCGCAACCATTCCCCGGTAACGTTACGTATATCCAACTTTACCAACTCCTCTAAGCCAGGTATGCAATTTACATTGTACATTGTACATATAATATCCAACGCTAACTTTGCTACAATATTGTTACACCATCGATAACAAACTATTTCAATTTGGAAACCTGTTGTTGCTTAACGCCGCTTCATAAGCGTTTTACTTCAACGCGGAAGCTAGAAACTTGTCGACTACGTCTTCTCACCCCCCGACACCATCCCTGTACGCTTAGGACTGTAGCAGATTCTAACATGCACACGTCTTGGGCTTTATATATCCGGTACACCGGGATGGATATACACCAGACAATATAAAATCTAACGGCAACAACACCTCACCGACATTGCTAGCTCGAAATTTATAAATCTCCGTCCAAAACTTTACTCATATTCGTGCTTTTGCGGCTTCCCGCTTCGAGTTGTATTTCTACAATCATCCGACGCCGCCAAGGGCGTCGTTGCCTTTCCCCACGTCTCCGCGGCCCCTTTTCGCAGACCCGAAAGCCGAATGTAAGCTCGCTTTTCCCTCGACAGATATACGGGTGGGTTCGTTCCATGTGTAATCTCTCTTGTATTTTCGTTCAAAGCATTAGCGCTCTTGTTTATCCAACTCGATTTAAATTTCCGGTAGAATACAGCGGCAAAAGGGGAACAATTGAAATTCGTACTGTTACCGACTAACCTACATAATCTAATATACAAGAAATTTAACTAACGACGACGATCCCATTCTCTGCGTATTCATCGGCGGAGATGATTTGATTCATGTCTGTATTCAATTTCGGAGTATAATGGCATTAGAACCTTTCTTAATTAACAGCTAAAATAAGAGTAAATATTGAGATTAAGAAAATGGTATTTAAACAAAACGATCCGCCGTGAGTTGACAAGGTCCATTCAATTGTTCAGGAGAAGCTTTAATTATTGGTACGGCAATAAGCAATATAACAGAAAAAAACGGGACCAGAAAGAAAAAAAAATAGAAAAAAAAGTAAGCGTAAAGAAAATTAGAAGTGAACTGAAACAACTCAATGTGGTTAGAGATAATAACAATCACCTTCTATATCGCGGATTACTGATCGCATCGAGCTTATATCTTGTTGTGGTACTCATAAATACGATGATTTGCCTCTCGTTTACAATTTTTCATTGGTTAGTGAGCATGAAATTCTTAAATTACTGCCAAATTTGAAATTACTGCTCTGTGATGCGTTTGCCTTATCGTAATTTGAGCTGGCATAGGCGATTGCGACCTGGAATTATCTACTTCTACCTTCAAGCTCTAGTAACATTTAAATTTTTGGACACCTAGCAAATGCTGAAATTCGGCGGAAAACACGCAAGACTGGTGTTTTCAGAAATCTTCTGAAGAAGCTGACAGCATGATCAGCGAAACGACAGGTAAAATATTAATTACGCGAGTACACTCGAAAGACATTTCTACCGTGACTTAGGATCGTGAAAGCCTACACTTAATAACAATTCAAAGATAAATTTTAAAAGCGAGGTAAAACATAGTACTGCATCTGAACTTTTCCTTTTGGTATTAAACATGTATTTACGTGAAATTTATGTATATTTCGAGTAGATCAGAAATAAAGGCTTCTATTATTGTTGTTATTATCCTTTATTAAAGTCCCATTAAACGAGGCAGCGTCAGTAACTGATACTTTTACCTTAAGTACGCCATATCTCCGTATCGCAATATCAATAGAAAATGATTGTTTAAATTAGTTTTGTGTACCTCTACTCGCTCTACTAACACCGCCTCCGTCTTTGAAATTCAATAAAATTCAAATTTCTCCCAATTATTTACATTTCCATATTTCATTCGTCTCTTTTTCTCCTTATAGTTGATGTATATTTAATGATAAATGAGGTCTGCCTATATTCAGTAGTAGCGATATTATCGATCATGTAGTTACCTGGTGTCTGGATAAACTTTGTACGGCTGTTTGTGCTTAGGATTTACATGCATTATCATTTATGGCGGCGAAGTGGTTGAAAAGTTTTCACGGAACTTTACAAAACGTCAAGGCAACTACATTTGAAACGATGCAAAGAGGAAATGTTGATTTTTGTGTTATTAAATCTTAATCTATGAATGTAGGGAATGAGGGCATTTTTTACAAGTTCAATCCGGTGAATAGACATCAATAATTTTTAATCCTTGATAAAATACATAAGAGTTATTCCAAGTATTGTATCGTACCAGTATTACGCCAGGAAAGCTATTCGTATCGTTGCCACGCCGTTGGTCCCATGAACCCAACTATTATTTTTAACAAATTGGAAATCCCAAACATCCCAACAATCTCAAGAGAGGCACCTAGAACCTGAAACACTCGGTTTCAACCTCATTTAAGCCCGAACCCGTTCGACGACCATTCTTCTGCTCCATGTCAGATGCTCCATGTCACAGAGAGCACAAAACCTGCTTGAATCTGATTAACAAACTATCAAATAAAATTGATAGGTCACGGGATATTACTCCGATGCTGGCTCCCGGTATGATACGCCACAAGAGATCCTATAGGTCTGATAGAATACCTTCTTTTTTTTGGTAAAATCTATGAAACTCTATTTCTTAGGCCACTGACTTATCTCAAAAACCTGTCCTTTCAGTTGGATATCTTCCCTAATGCCCTTAAAAGAGTTTCGGTTAAACCTATATTCGAAAAAGGCGACAGACTATCTCTTTAACGTTTATCATCTAATTTTCGTTACTTCAGCAATAGCAAGCTTGTTCGAATACGGTATGTTGAAGAGGCTGAATTCGAAGATTACTTGTCCTCTGCAACATGGAGTTCTGGAAAAGCATCCGTTTTCGCCATACATCAATTCTTATAATGTCCTTTTTCAATTCATCGAAGGAAAGCGACTTCCCGTTGGCATCTTTTGCCATCTTAGTCGAGCCTTCGATTGCGTACCTCTCGATCGCTTCTTAGAAAAGTTATCGGCTTCTGGAATTCGAGGGAGGGCGGGACAGTGGTTTGCATCCTATTTCGATAATCGCTCTCAGTTTGTCGAGAAGAGGACGTCACTCATAAATCTGCAGTCTTGCCTGTTACTTTAGGAGTCCCGCAAGGGTCGGTTCTTGCCCCTATCTTATTTTCTATGTGTCTAAATGATATTGTTATCTTTTAATCGTCTTTCTTTTATGTAAGTAATATGAGTATAATATGAGTATAAAAGTATAATTATGTAAGTATTTATCATTCGTAGCAGTGATTTACTCCTAACAAGTTCTATTTAAATCCTTCCAAAACATTAACTCTCCTATTCAATGCAAGGCAGATTCATCATCAATCCATATAACAAATTTGTTCTTTACGCAATGTTGTTGACGTAAATGTAGTGCGTACTATATGTCTTAGTCATTTTCAATTTAGACTGACCTACGCAATCATCTTTTGGGGTAAATTGAAAAACGAGCGCTGCGATGTAAGACCTCTTGACTCTTCGCTGAACTAAAAATTGTAGAAACGTGAGACTTGTATTTACGTCAAAACAGATTTAAATAGGCGTGCTTGTCGCACTTATCCCGTCACGAAGGTAGTTGTTACAGCAGTACAGTACACCTTTTATATTCGAAAGTATTAGTTATATTTGAAGAAGATTCCGAAAATGTTGATAACACTCCTTGGATTTGCCAGATATTAATACAAACTGTTCTATTAACAAGACCATCTTGTAACCCATCTTTTTTAACGTGACGATAAAGGAATAAACGTTAATTTCAATTTTAACCTTGTTGTTGTTTCGCCTCGTAATTTTCATCTGTTAACATGGTACTGCATGAACATATTAACTACATAAACGTATATAATTTCATGGATAAAATTTATCATATTCCCACTGTGAACTGCAATTAATTGCAATCCGTAGCAGATCGAGCATTTAATTTCAAGAGAGAGTGTACAAGCCGACATTTAAATAATATCATCTCCATACATTGGCGTATATTCCCGTCGATAATTTATATTTCGAAAAGTATCCGATTTAACTATCCATGCATTTCGAATTGCTGAATGTTAAAAATATTCAAATATCAAACGGATTGTCGAAATACGGCTCTCCACGGTATATATTGAAGATAAAATCGTCGCTTCGGCGTTGTAGCTACGTCAAAAGCCCGTACTCGTAATTTATAGGTTGTGAAATATGTATTTTTTATTTTGTTTATTAATTAAATTATTACCGAACATAATCCAGTGATATTTTATTATTTTATAGGGTTGGTTGACTCAAAAATCGGCGTTGTTGATGCACAATTTGGGAAATGTATGTTACACGCGGGAGCGGTCAATTTTTTTTTAATTAAATTGCAAACCATATTATATTGGTTCGTTTCTAAATAAAGGAACAATAACAATGCACAGAACGTTTCCTTTGAAATAAACTAACCAACCTGTCCGCTAAATATCGATTACCCTGTACAAGCGGGAATATTTCTGAAAAATGTCTTATGGTGTTCATTTACGCAATAGGCACGATTCTATAATTTTACAAGATTATGACACTCTGTATAGTACTTAATCGTTTCACTTGCCTGATGTTTCCTTCGATTTTTTCACATCGACCCGTTTGGCCGGATCCGTCTATCACGTATGCCGTAAAAGACGTCGGACGAATGAGTTCTTTACTTATACGAATAGCAAAGAACACACACCAATCATCGCCTCACGCAAACCTCATAAATAAAACGCGCAAGTGAGCTACAAAAAAATCGACATCCGTCACGACGCTCGTGACGTCAGTAGCACGTGTTAGAAATGCAGGAGTCGCGTCCGATTGTTTTCGTCATGTTACCGGGGCGAAATAACCAGGATGAATGGCGTTATCGGATCCGTGACGGGGAAAAAGACGAAGTCGGTTATAGATCGTAAGCTGGACGTTTAACGCGTATAGCAATTTGTTCGTATTTCAATCGGACAAGGTCCGGTGAAGGATCAGTTGTGGGGATTTTATCGTGTTTCTACTGATTGAGGACGCAAATAAAAAAGATGATGATTAAGTCTGCGTAACATCATGAGGTAACCTAGAGATTGTTAGTGTTTGAAATGCTTCGTTCTGAATTACAGATTTAACGTGTTTGTGTACTGGCACAACAATGATGATGTTGGTTTCATGGCTATTACGAACACACCCCTATACATAGCGTCGAGGCTGAAATGATGAATTTTTGTTGTCCACATCTAGCTTACATATACACGTGATTACCCTTAATAAATAGATATGACTGGATCCAATTTTCAGAGAGACTACAAGTAATGTATTCCTGCTACGACCTCTATCCAAAAAAACGTGGGTAAAGAACAGCGAAAGGCTTCATAGCAAACACCCTTTCACGCATTTGGCGGCACACATTTTACGCGAACAACGACAACAGCAGCCCCATCATTGGCCGAAAAAGTAAAGCAAAACGTACGGCGTACCGGGGACGTGGGAACGCAGCAGAAATTAAATTTATTCCGAGTTTTTGTCATTACGAATTCGCCGATTAACGCCGAAAGGGTGTCGTCGGTGTTTGGTGTTTGCCCCTAATTAAATTTCGCATGTATCTACGTTTGTATGTATTCAGCGTACGAGGCCGATATATATTCGTCCGAAAAAAACGTGTTGTTCCGAACGGTTATTTCCGTTGTATGCGGACGTTTTTAATTAATTGGAATCGGTACCACCAGCGCCGCCATCGGAGGTCTCTATGTTCTACAGTTTTCAGTGTATATATATGGTACTACTTACGATCGTGCACGAGTACATATAACGCGATTTCCTATCTATTTTCTCTCTCTCCTTTGGGATGGTAGGATGCGGTGATGAGAAAGAGAAAGGACGAAATAGTGGTAAACGCGAACTTTCGACCGTTCGGACGGATCAAGATGAGCTTCTGACAACGCTAAATTTAATTTGTGCTTGTATAATTTTATAGAAAATAAAAACTTGATATCAAAGTGACATAACGCCAAGGAAATTTCGAAGATACGCCGGTGGCTTGTAGCTTTTGAATCGTTTCGTCCCGACTCAACATTGCAGCACGAAAACGGGCCAACCTCGAAAGTCCTCATCATTTTGGACGTTTTCAAATACCAAAAGCAGCCTAACCAAAGTCTGTATAACATGAGTAATATTATCAGGGGATTCTACTTTTATCCATTTCAAAATTTGAGAGGATAATACGTAAAAAAATACTATTTTTCTGCTCAGACAGATACGCGTATATTGACAACCGTTCGAAAAGCGCACGTATTTGGATGCTATTTCGGATATAGATCAACTTTTTTTCCATCGTTTACGTAAAAAGTTAGGAAACCCTTCGTACATACACGCGAAGCGAAAAAAGGCCCCTGGGTGGAAGCCCGCTTCGTAATTCTATGAAAAATATGACATCTGTTGAAGTACTCGTCTTCCCGTTCTCCAACAAAAAAACAGCTCGTTCCACAGCGGCACACCTTTATATCGCATCCTCTTCTCTTCATTGTATTTTCGAAATCTCCCGTACGACAATAACAATGACGTGGTCGAGCCGATTTTTATATCGCATAGGGTGGCTCGTAAATGGAAAAAAAAGGACAGTTTACTAGTCTGTTTTACCGCGCGCTAACTAGACTTTTTTCACAATGAACGCGCGGAGATTTTACCGGGGGTAAAGCGGGTGTTTGCTACGTTTTCCGCATGTAATAGAAGCGCTGGCTGCCGATTCGGCAATTTCGTACAGTTCCGGCCCGATATGGCGCGTACGTAGGTACGATTGCAAACATTCTATAGGACGAGGAAAAGCTCCACACACAAAAGCTTTAAATTAAAGAGTGCGACCAGCCTGGCAAATTCTATATGCACGTTTCGTAATATTGTGACTCAAATGTTCGGAATCTATTCAGACTATTTCAGGAAATAAAATAGAGAACAGAATAGCATAAGGCGAAGCAGAATAAATGCAATAAAGGAAGAGGACAGCCTGGGGGGCATCATTCCTATTTCCGCTACTTATGATTCTACAAAATCAGATAAATTGAGAAAGTTACTGGAAAACCCGTATTTCAACGTAAAGTGACGGGTAAACCGGTCATACCGTTGGAAACAAATCATTGGGCCTAATTTAAACAAATACAATGTTTTATTCACACGTCAATGATTGGTTACTTGACGCTTGGAACCCTTTTTCCCATCTCAAGTCGTTGTTCCCTTTTAACCTTTTCTGGGTAGTTTTTCTGCAGAATCCTCTTCATTAGGTGAATAATTCAGCTTATTGGTATCTGATAATTTGCTATAGGTCTGTATTTGCTCATGGACTGTAGTGAAAAGCACAAATTTTCTGTTATACCTACCCTTACATCGGATATGTTCATCATCCAATTTCATAACTGAATATTTGTCAAATAACACGCATTATCTATAATAGCTTATATTATTATTATTATTATTATTATTACCTAATTACACAGCTACGGGTAATGCAGCGTCCAGACGCTAATAATCCAACTACGCTACATTCACCCATGCATGTACATGCACTAAAGCCACCAGCCTGTAATATATTCATTATTCATATTATACACACTGCATTAAAGCCGTCTAGCTCGGGCATCATAAGAATTTGTTCGCTCTACCGGCGGACTTTACAAACCCGTCGCTGTAAGCTCGCAAAGGAAATACCTCTGATCCTGTGAAGCGCCACACTTCAATCCGTGGTGTTCCCGCCACGTACACGGCGGCGCTGAGGCGGAGGTGCAAACGACTGCATTTGAATTAACAACTGCGTGCTTCGACAATTAGTTAAGTCGTTCCCTCAAATTGTTCCGACTATTTTGATTCCAATTACTCCCGCTTGACGCCTCATCATCGAAGTCGAGGAGAATCCAACCAGTAATGGAGTTTCGACGGCGATGATGATGTAACGTGTTTTGTTTCCTTGATCCTCGTTTTTCTTTGTTTTTTAGCCTATGTTCGTGTTAATTGATATACGAGAGAGAAATTAGCTTTAACGTGAATTTAGTATGATAACCCCCTAGTAGTTAGTATAAACGGTTGGCGCAACGTTGGCTCCCGATCGCCTCGATGCTGGTAGCGATGTCGGTGTTACGTAAAGGTGTGAATATTTTACACCGATCTTTGGACGCACCATCTACTTTCTTTTATGAACATTCCCTGGAAATTGACTCACTCTCGCCTGATGAACTGAAGGGCAACCGTTGGACCAACCAATTGTGCCACTAGGATCATTATTGTATTACGAATATACATAATATATATCATTGTTTGTATTTCGAATTTTAGAATAAATTTATTGAATTAATTTTGAACCAATCAGGGACACAACACGCGCAAATATTTTAAAATGTCGTTCCCGAAACCTTGGAAATTATCTACAATGTATATTTCCCGCGTCGAATCAGCATTTTCCACTAGCTATAGATATGAAATGTAGAGGTATCCTTTAACACCTTCGCGAAATATACATTAAAATTTCTTTTTTAAGAAATGCCTCGCGCTTTTCCATATACCTTTAGTTCGCCCGCGCACGCTTTAGTATGATTTCGCATTCACTTTGACGCTAGCCCGCTTGAAAAGAGTGCCTCGGCAGAGTAAGCGCGAGCGGCGTGAAGGACGGGCTCGGGAAAAATGTTTCCTATTTTACATCGCCGTCCTTCAGGAGAGCGGGAAGTCTTGGGAGGAGTTCGCAAAGGGAAGCCCGTCGACTAAATACCGTGAATGACTTTCAATTTTTCTTCCTTTCCCGCTTTTTCGTCTCCTTTTACTTCTTGCGATGCCGTCGGAGTCGCCCCGAAAAAGAATTTGCATTTTTTCCCGTAAACGTATTATGGATTTGGGTATAAGGTGAACGCTGAATTATGCCGACGCGCTGGAAAGAACACAGAAAGAAATAAAAATAAACACAAGAGCTAAAGTGCAGCATTGCGGAAGGATGAATGGAATGGGAAGTGAAGGGTGTGCAAAGGCGAACGCTGTACGGCGCCGGGCTCCCTTTCAAAGGCGGAGCTAGCTCCATTAAGTTACTTTTATCAAAAGGAATTCTTTCTTCTTGCCGGCTAGAGGGCGTAATAGGTAAGTAAAACTTTTTTCGCCCTCTTTCTTCGCTTTGACTGTATTAGGAGAAGGGTATTGTTCCGGGAAATAAAAGAATAGAAATGTTATGGTAAGTAATTCGGCCTTTAGGAACTACGATATCCTTAAGAACTGTATATTTTATAAATGAGATCTTTAGTTATTTCCTTGACATACTTCTAACAAATGAACTGCTTTATTTGAAATGCTGTCACAGTAGTTTTGCAGATCATTTGCTCTGCATAAGTCCGTCCAAATCAATATTGCATATGATTATACCTAATATTTTCAACAAGTTCTCAATTTCACACATTTTTTTGACACGCACACGCGTATTGTCCCCACCTTACTTCCTCACCGTCGCAATAAAGAGATGACAAACCGACCTAATCTGCAATAAAAATTTACGCGTATTTGAGGAAAGCTTCGCCGAGACACAGCATTGCGTGGAATGCCTAAAATCAGGTAATCCCCTTACGCCGCCGACCTCTTCCTGGCCCCGGTTCCAACACGCAGATGAGTTTTCTAATTTTAGTCGCGTCCTCGGCCGATAAAGGCGCCTATTTGTCTTTGAGATGAAAATGTCTTTAAGGTCTCTATTTCGAAGCACGTAAGGTTGTCGAAAAAACAGGGCTCGGAGCTTTCGCCCAACAAGCGAACAATTTCGAGCTCGCTTTGACGCTGCAAAAGAGGGAGGTGGCAGGGCGGAGGGTTACAGGTTGAAATGTTGTAATTTTAATGCCGAAGATGTAGTAGGGTTTACGAGTGAATGGGATGGCGAAGGGATAAGAGAGGACGAAATTCTCATTTTGCAATTTCTTTTGTTGATGGAGGTCGAGACGATGATGCTGATGATGATATTAAAAAGTCGAAGATCTAACAACTTTTATTTTCTCCACTAATAAGAACGAAGATGGGACAAGAAGCCTTCAGTAGAAATACGTTCAGTATTCGCTATCTATTTACTTCTATTTCATTCTTCTCTTTAGGATCCTTTCCAAACTCGATTCGTAATTATTAATGTTACTTACCTGAACCGAGATGATCGATGATTTCGTGAAACGTTAATGTGACATAGCAAATAGCGAATTTAATTAGTTACAAATTTATCACGCGTATTATATTATGAAGTTGTACAACCATTATAGTTCACCTACCATTACAAATTTCATTGTTTCGAGCTTCTAAACTCCAGAAGCGGCGCCAACAACATTTCGTTGCTGAATATTTGATTATCCACCGAACGAACATTAAATCCCCCTTTCATTAAGCTCGAAGGTGGCAGGGCCCCCCCGTCGTTTGTAGGACGGCGGTGTCTATCTCCTTCGCATCCCGCTTTTACGATTAACAACAATGCTATATTAAATATCATCAAATCCTTGCATTTTACGTACATTTTAGATAGAAACAACGAGCAGACGTAATGTAATTATAGTCCTAGCGGACTTGTTTTACGCAATTTAATATTCTCTTTCGAAGAGTTAAACGGGAAAGCCTCCTTTCAACCGCCTTCTTTCCATTCTACCCTTATGGTAGTTTAGAAAATCTAGCAGTCCTCTAAACCACACCGCACGGAGAGAGCTAGGATTATTGTGGTTCATTAATGATGTGACCCGTCGTTCGGCGAGTGCTAGAAAGATGGCGCAATTGGGTTTTATGCCTCTTGACGTAGCGCTGTGTTTGATAAAGCCAAATTCTTTAAAATCCGCTTACCTATCTTTAAAAAAAAATTGTTTTAATCTAAGACGTCGTGCAAGTATCGATTATGTTCGTAATTTTACGGGTATTTTCACAATTTATCAGCTCATGCTAGGTCGTTGTAATTGCCTTGAAATTATTAAACTGACCAATATTGTTTATGCAGACAAAAAGTGATCGTATCTGTGTACGTATCTCTCCAAATCACTCAACAACCGCTTCAGGACTTATCTCAACCATAAAGACGTACGTACTTAGACATGTTACGCTACTCAAACATGCTTGTATCTACAAAAAAAAAAAAAAACTTGTAGTGTGGAAGTTTGTTTCTTAACGTCCCATAAACCCTTTTTATGATAGCAGCCGACGCATCACAAAAAAAATCTCACCCCCTAATTAAAATATTATTACACCGTCTAGCACGTGCTGGACCCTGTTTGGCTCACAATTACTCCCTCCTAAAGTCCCGCATAACAAAGGGCCCGGAAAGCTTGAAATTATGTAAAACACATGTTCCCTTCGCATGGAGTTGCCGACATCTTTCTGACATCTACATATATACGCGCCAAGGGAAAATAAACCGAATGCGAACAACAATTCTTTCTTCAGTTTTCTGTTATTTACGACTGGAGTGGTGCAGTTACGAGCGTGTCGTTTCTTCCCCGCTTCACCCCCCTTTTCAAACGGAGGAAACAATACACGTATTGATTTTGACAGAAACTCGATAAAATCATTACCTACTTCGGATATTTTTTCTTCTCGAGCAGTAAAAGAACCGGCAAATCTCATTTCTTTTTATGGTATGTACGAATACGCTGGGTGTTTTCGGCGGAACTGAATAATAGGAATAACTGTGGAGATGAAAAGGAAAAGAAGACGAGGGAAATAAGGTGAGACGATGATGGGCGGACGCGTGCGGGCTTTGTACAAGCGAGTAGGCGATGTATTGTCGCAAAAAACTGAAACAACACGCAAAACAAATAAACTTTTTCGTGCCCTTATCAGAAAAAGGAATATATTTCTCCGTTTGAATGTTCGATTCGAGGAGCTGAAAGTCAAATACATTAGCCGTAATGACTTCTCGTTTCGTAGTGTTCGTCCTTGCATTCTAGCCTATATATCTTGACGCTGTTCAAGTTATTAACACCGGACACAAAATCCTTTGACACGATATTTGAAAATTGCTGTCGTTAGCGTTCATGCTAGACTTATTTGAAATTTTATAAATGGTGGAGTAATTTTTCAGTTGCTTTCGTCCGTATAACGTGTGCGGTCCGTGCTCCAATCTATGCAATGCCCTTCTACGTATCAAAGAGCGCGGTACAGCAATGGCAACAGAGCGGATGTTTCGCATAGCATTCCACTATTGTTAGAAAAAAGAAAACATTGACGGTTTAATTAAAACAAAATGAACACGGCGAGTGAAGGGAGCAATGAAACGCCACGAGACGATCCATCATTTCAAAGCGTTCAAAATGAATTCGGCTGGAAGAATTACGCTCGTAATATCGACGCGTCGAGGTACGCACGGGCAAATACATTGTTTGAATGTAACCATAGGTATGATTAATACGAGGCGATCCAGAAATAAAGTCTCACGATCGCTATTACGATTACAATTTACAGCGGGCATTTAATCGCATCGTTTTTTTTTACTTTGTACGAACATCAAAAGTTATACGAACAATTCGTCGAGACAATATGTGTCCGTAGATGTTTTGTAAAAATATTTAGTAGGTTCGTCACGTTTCAGCCATTTTGTAAAAAGAACGCTACGCTATTTCGTAAGTTTGAGTTTTACCTCAGGATGAAATACATAAACGCATATTTGACAATCGAAAGCAAAACTGGAGGAAGCTATTATCTATATCTCTAACTATCTATAGAAAAGACACGCTACCAATACGCCCATACAATATTATAATACTTAGGTGATCTGTATCCTTTTTTACCTTTCCACCAACGAATACATCGTATTCGATATTACCCTCGCGAGAATTAGCAACACGGCGTTGTGTTAAAAAGGGTGAAAATTCGTCTACAAACTGTAATAAATTCAAGATTGCGGCGTTCGGAGAGGGAACTACGCCAAAGGTTCCGCACGATTCCCACATAAATCTGCCGAATGCGTGCGATAGAGTGTGCGCGTCCAATTGTCTGCCAAAAGCAACTTACAAACTTCGCAACGCAAGCAACTTGGATACTCTTACATTTAATCAACAATGCGTACAATTGATTTAAAAAATTTGAATTGATTAGTTTTTTTTTTAAGAATTTGAAAACCTGAAAGAATTTAAAAATTTTGAATTTGAATTGTAAACGACATCACAGGCGAGATTCAACTGCGGGGATACGAGAGGATCAGTACGCTGCTTCCCTCCGACAATAAAGGACATATTTCCAATTTTTCTTACTACAAATTGGGAAAAATATCAAGCGGGTGCAAGCGTTAAACTAAGACTTTGACCAGCAAATTCTAACTATGCTAATCATAAACTTCTGCCTTCAAGTATTCATATTCTTCGAGTATACAAGAAGCAAAAGTATTGTGTAACTTTTGTCCGTGTTGTTCCCCCGTAGCAAGGCTCTGCACAAGTAGATTTATCGTCCTCAGGTTAATCGAGGGGAACGGTTGCTGAAGAAGGTCCTACCGTACCGTTACAACGCCGCCACCGACATCGCCGTCGATAGACAAATTGCGCTTACGGCTTACGAAATTCTGCACGCGAGCATTTGTAATTTGGGAGGATCGAAAAGGGTCGCGATGAGATCGAATTGTTTTCGAGGGAGACGCGGAACATCTAGATGAGTTCGGCGGAAGAGAAAGTATCGCCATTAACCTCTTAACTGCCAATTTCTTATATCCATCTTTAAAAACAATCCATTAGATTTTTATTTTTTTCTGGATCAAATTAATTATGGTAGTTGACGCAAATGGTATTCGAAACAAAGAGGAGCATGTCCTTAGTTCTTGTTTTGTTCCGTTAGTAAGCTATTAGCTCTTTTCAGCCCACATCTTTCAACAATAGATGACGTACACGTTCTTTCGAGATGTCGATTGACATACACGACTGTTAAACTACAGCTAAGCGTCCAGATTTTCAAAAATTTCTTTCAATGCTTGCACAATTATATCATCAGAACATTTTTGTCGCCCTCTTCCAATGAAAACTTGAAAATTCTCGGACTCGGAAATTAAACTGTAAAATGTGCTAATGATGGAAAGAGAGCATTTGCAAACAATTAGATGATAGCTCCATCTGTTGTAATTCCGCTAATATAAAAAAGATGGATTAATTTCATATACTGAACTAGATAGGCGCCTTTACCATTCCTTTCAGGTTTTAAGACTTCCTCTATTGAATAATCGATGGATTGCTAGATAGGTGATTAAGAAAAAGTGCCCATAAGACAAATATATTGCACGAGATTTTGACCTGACTATTATTAAATACTTAGTGTCTATTAAATCTTCAGCGACTACAACTGCGCCCTCTGCGCAAACGATACCGCCAGCAAATACTTCACCTTGCTGCGTCAGTCTATGACGCTACAAGCCCGCGCGGGATCGCAACCGATAATAGTAATTCAAATCGACAAATGCACGAAAACGCCGTCGGCTACGAGCACTATTACGGCATCATTAGCGGCTTAATAACGTCACGGATGACATTCGCAATCGCATCCAGGTATTATCCGTAAATTGCACAAGTTTTGCTTTAGGATGTTGTATCATTAAGCTTTGAGAATTGCCAGACTTCCTCGTTAGTACAATTTTACGAAGACAAAGGGAAAAAAGAAACATTTTCTGTAGATTAACAATAATTGAATGTAAGCTGGATATGTTGGATTTTAGTCATTGGTCGCAATTTGTAGTACGGTGAAAGTCCTCTTTGCGGACAATTCTCACACTCACGGCCGGACAATATTTCTGGGGCCAATTCTTTATTTGTACGTTTCTATGTAGAACTCGTCTTGATGAGCCTTTAGTAACATCTCGTTCCAGATTTTTCAATGTTGCTTGTTTGCTATAATCATTAATTCTATCCACATAGATCACATTCTCGAGCAACAGTTACACCATCTTTGGTACTAAACTATTTCTAGATGCTCTGTCTGATACATAATACCTCGACTTGGCCAATACGTACGTTAGAATTATTGTCATAAACGTAATTCTTCTTTCACGAGAGGAAAACAAAGAAATCAAATCCATGGCACGTTATTGAAAAGGAAAAGATTCTATCTGCTCTAGCATCTATAATAATGTTTCGCGAGCACGCTACAACTTACGTACAAGAATTACATTTTTTTCACGAGAAAACAAGCTGGAAAAATTATAAACTATTAAGGAAAAGAAAATTATAAAGTTATTAACCGTGATGGGCGTTTCTATTCGTTCGAGTTGAAAAATATAGCGCTAACAATTACATGTATCGTCTATATTTCACTGGTCTAACGACATTTGCATTAGAAGCCTGCTACGAACACGGAAAGGAAACCAATTTTAAGAGATCCTAGATTACGGCAAGAATCGTTTTTGTAATTGCAAACACGCCAGCTCTCCTGTTCGATGTTTCGATGAATGCGTTCGTCGTCCGTAATTGATTTGTCGAGGTCGTGACAAGGCCTTTTTTCTCAGTTTGCTTGCTTGTAGAGAAAAATTGAGATCTCAAGGATTAATGCGTAATAGCTTTTTTATTATTTCTTTCTTTTTTTTTTGTTTCTTAAAAGAAATAAGTAAGCCTTCGGACACGGAGTACAAACTAAATGTGCCCGATGATCAAGTGAATTCGTAATCAAAGTTGCTGCTTGTAGAAAGATTTTGGAGACTAATTACCACTTTGCTTTTCCACTACTTTGCAACTTTTGCGCAGCACTAAAGCAGTTTGCATACAAATAATTATTCCACTCACACGCAAGATGCTTTGTCACAATGTTTCGGACTTCATTAAATACTTGCAATCACTCGTATTCCATTCATTAGACGGTAACATTAGCGGGACGGAACAATTCGCAAAATACATCGAACATTCGTACGTGGCGCGCCCATACGCGCTAATTGCCACTTGTGCGCAGCTAGAGGCTGCGCCCAGACGCTCCCTCCGACAAAAGACGGCCTAACAACTGCCGTTGTCGCGTGCTTACCAAATTAGTCGGGTAATAATGGTCACTAATGATGCTCTTTCGACTATAAAATATGTTTTCTATCCTTTTTCGCTAATCCGTTTCCACCTGCTAACCTACGCTAAGAGCCATCCATTCAGACCGACCACCTTTAATCTTGTCCTCTAATATTTCCCTCTTAGTGTTGCTTTCGTTATTTCTAATTATTTGTTCTGCGCACTCTGTTCATTTTTCATCGTTTAAGGTCAAAGGACCGTCCGATTAATGGATGATAGAAATATTGTTCTCCTGTTCGTACTTTCTGGAATAACGTTCTCTGGCAATTCCTACAATGAGCTAACTACACAAGGTATTTTCAAAGTTAAGGCGTTTATTTTAACCATGCCGTTAATAAGAACTATGGGAATCTTAATCGATTAATCTCAATTAAGGATAGGCCATGATATAAGGTCTCAACCTTTTCTCATGGCGGTCATTAGTAATACTACGAAATGCATTATTTAAATGTTGGTGGCCTTGACTGTTTAGTAAAGAACTCAATTGTTTCGTAATTTAAGCGACCTTGAATATTTAGAAACAAAAGAGTTATCCGTAGAATAAGAATCAAACGTATATACATACATTCAATATCTAATGAAAACTTCCCAAACTTTGTTTGACTTTTCACGAAGTAAGTCAATAAGTGGATGTTTATTATATTAATAAACAGAGTTCATTGTTGTAATAAATTTATTGGTTAATACAACAATTCTTTTTGTTGCTTTTGCTTTAACAAAATAAAATCAACGAACACCTTTTGTTGAATGCATTCTTTCAGCGTGTAATTGAGGCACTTCTCATAAGCTAAAATGATATCCATTACTTTATTTATTATTATATAAACATCTAACGTTTCAAGCAAATATCGTATCGAAAATCTCGCGGATTTGCAAAAGATACCTTGAGTAAAGGTTCGCGCAGTAAATAATCACACCTTCCATAAAAGAATATGTTAATATAGATACCGCAGCGTTGATAACGGACTGTATACTAACTAGTAAATCTTTCTATTAAAGATTTATATTGCCCATTTCTTACGCTACGTCCAGCATTAAGGCTTCCTCCGCGATCTATCGTTTTTAAAAATTAAACAGGCTTTTAGGCATTATTTCCTGTTTATTCGCCGTTTCCCCGTTTTACATGTTCTTTCCAGGGACATCTAATTCTCCGAGATCTAAATTAATGCCTTTCAAGCAGCTGCTGAATAAATTCGAAAGATGGGGAAGCGGAATGTTACATCTCGTATTTTCCAACAATTTTATCTTGATTCCCGGGCGAAAAATCATTCCGTATTCTTAAATATCCCTTCACCTTCATCTTTCAAGGAAGCATTCAAAAGATATAAATACAACCATTTTACTGTTCGATAAGTTAGGATTGAAAAGGGGCCTATTCCGCTACTTGATCGGGATTAATGGTGACTGGCGCTTTATTTGCTTATAAGAAGCCGCTAGTAAATTCATTATGAAATATTTTCATGTATCTAAAATCCATGGCGTCCCGCGTTTTCTTTGAAAGAGATTTTTCTATTTCTAGGTTATCCTACTCATAGGACAATGATCATATTGCATTGGTTTTTTTTTGTGATTTCATTTTCCTTGTTGCGTACATTCTTTACGGGAATTATAAAAATAAACTTAATTGTGTGATTCTTCGTTCTAAAAATAGCCGCGTTAGTTAGATAGCAGTTCGCGGTTACTCGTGCGTAACGCATTTCTGGATAAATACTCATATATGTATACATAATTGTAGTTTATGAAATCTGGAAAATTATAGCTCCAAATAAATGAGTAATGTTTCTTTTTAATTGAGTAGGATGTTATTTTTCTGACAGCTAAGATCTTGTTAAATATTTAAATGATAAAATTTGTTTGGTGTGGACTCTCGTTATTGAGAAAGAAGGAAGTGGATTTCTAAATACGCACTATTCAAGTGGAATTATTCGATTACATGTAATCCAAGTTTTGCTTACAGCCCGTATACTGTGTTCAAAAGGAAAGGAACAAACACGGTATAATCATATCGACACGTTGTTATCAAAAAAGGAATAATTTAGAATGGCCAGATTTTGACTCATAGTTCAAGGGAATTTCACTTCCCCACCCGTATCGCGAGAAATTCCGTTAATTTTGTTATTTTTCAGTACATGCACCCTGTATATGCTATAAAACCGTTCGTCTTCGTATAATCTATCGAAGTTCTTCGAAATATATGAGGATGTTGGATTTGGAACTCGAACAGACTTGTCCGGCCTAGTCCGACATCTAAAGTATTTCGGTCAGGCCCATCCACATCTGTATTTAACTGTTTTTCTGCTGGTTTTCATTGTAAAACGAATTACTCATCATTTTTGTCAATTATTCATTCATAAAAGTATCATTATTTCTTTCTTTGAGTTGTTTATTAGAGATGTTATTGAAATGATCGAAAAGCAGGGGGTCTATGTTGATTTAATCTTTTTCATGCTTTTTCATGCGTAATCCGGCGTAATATAAAATCGGCCCTTTGTAACAATAACATAATATTGTAACCATAAACAAATGTTATATTCTTAGTCGGCCCCGGAAATTCCATCAAAGATAAACGACCCTAAGTTGTAAACTAATCCATCCCCATAAAAGACGTTCTACCTGATTTATAGTGTTAAACATGGTAATTTTTAATTTCGGGAAAATGTTTTACTGCAAATTGAAGAATTGACAGTTACTACAGTTCCGGTCTGACACCCCGTAAAATATATGTACACTGCAGGACGTTCGAAATTTATTACGGCTCACAACATTTAATTTGTTTTGCAAATACTACACTTAATCCCAATTGAACGTTGTACCACTACTGCGAGCCATACGGGCTTCGATATTTTTAGCTTACGCCGGTGAAACGGTTAATTTCGGTTGTTATTTCATTTAAGATCATTTCCGCTTGTCACAATACGAAGGCCCGGTATCGTTTGTGAAGGAGTAGCCATGCAAATTAAGCTGGATAGGTCCCTCGGAAGCGGCCGAACTGAAAAGATTTTTCTTCCCTTCTGCTACGAGAAGAAAGGATGTATAGTGACGTCCAAGTTTGGTCTCCTATGGAATGTTATGATTTTTTTTCTCTTTTTCGCTCATATTAGGCTTTATAACCATTATTTCATGGAACAATTAGCAGCTTTTTTTAAAAGTAGTCGCATTGCGTGGAATAAAAACATTTTGTTCAGTTAGCATTTTCTGCTATACCGATATAGCTTTTTATTGGTTCGAAATCGCACACAAACTAGGTGACATTCCGGGAAGATGCAGGCAAATTAATCTCCATTTCCGGTGCAAGCATGTTTGCAATATTAATTTTATTTTTTAAAAACCATTTAGTTATTAAATGAGATTCGGTTGGCAATCCGTATATGCCACTTCCGATCATCAGACTTGGATATCGCTGTACACCGCAGAAATTTATTAAGACACAATATAGGCTACCTACTGCGATCGTTAAATTTCCTTATCGAATCGTATGAATTTAATTCCCCCCTACTCTCCTTCGAATAGGTTCTTTTCTTAGTAGCTTTACTGTTCCTAACGTTCTATAATTAATTTATTAGAGGAAGGCCTTTACTTTCCGCGGAAGCAATATATTTACCCGCGTATACGACCAGTAACAGTTCTATTCTTTGATCTCCGATGTGTATAGCGGAACAATAAGCTATTTATAGTGTTCCGTCGTCAAGATAGCATTAGCAGGAAATTCCTCGACGTCTGCGAAACTACGAAAAGCGAGAGCGTCTCTATTTTCACGTTATCGTAATTCGCAGAAAAAGATTCACATTCCACATCAGTCATGAACTTGGCGATCGTCTTTCATTGTATTAAAAACAGTTGAAACGATATCTTCCCATAAAGCACTTGTTCATTTTCGGAGAGTTTCTTTATAATCTGACACGAGAAAGGTGAGTCAAGTTGTTGTCGTCTTGTACGAAACATGATTGAAGAAAACCGGCATGTTAGTGCCAGGAGTATTCAAGCGACTTTAAGGATTGGTATAAAAGTAATTGATAGTAAGTAGCCTTTGCGTTCCTCATCATTTGGCTTCCGATCTAAAAAAAACATGTGACATAGTACTCTAGATCTAGAGAAAAGCGGAAACGAAAATATGGCCGCCATATTTTCTGGAACCACGAGAGCGTTGAGTTAATATTAACATTTGTTTCCTTCGAATTCAAGAAAAATGATTATCTTACACCACGCTGGGGCGTACTAAGGGCGTGTTAAACAGTCCAAGAACTGCTCGAGGGCCCTGACTTTAGGTCGTTGCTTCTTAAACCGCAGGCATGTGAAGAGAAGATGCGTGGTACATCGTTTCGAATGTTGTGATATTGACTGGGAGACAAACAAGGTGGAGTAAAAAATACGCTGATGATGCCGAGTAGGCAGAAACATGTCCAGTGTTCTTTTCTTCTCATTGTATTGCTTTTGCCGTAATTGATTCCATCAATATCAAGACGAAGCTACTTTAGCTTCTTTATTTTTTGTTACCCTCATTGTTATTACCCCAAACTTCAAGAAAATCAATCAAAAGCGCTTGATAAATATCAATATAACGCCAACAACGGTAAACTTTACCAAACTCGTGTTTATTAAATTTGAAAATACTCACGAAGATGGTGTAAGGGGTTGGTTCGTTAATTCAGATGTATGGTTGCTCGTGTTTTATATTTGTTCATGTGCGTTTATGAATACAGTTAGTTATCTTGTCTAGACGAATGCGAGTCTGATGTCTGATGCCTTTAATGCCAGTAATCAATATTCTTTGTAGTACGTATAAATTGTGTCGGTATCTATATTTGCCGCTATTTGTCAATTGCAATGTGTATACATATGTTTGTATATGATACAACAATGGATAACGCGTAGGGGAATTTTCTATTTCAAAACGTGCAACTTTAAAGGATGGTACTTATAAGTACTAGCATAGAGTAATCGATAAGCGAGAGCTTCGAATAATATTGATTAAAACACAAGCTACCTACAGTAGACAACGGATTTAATCGTTAAAAGCGCTTGTTCGACACTTGACCCGGCAAAAGAGAAAAACAACTAATCGAACTGTAATGAAGGACTTAGCTAAAATCGATAATTCAAAGCAGAGAAATACTTTCTACGTAAAAAGCTTTTTTTGTCTCCTGTTGGGTGGACAATAAAAAGGTTTAGTGAAAAAATATTAAAACAGCTTTAAAAAGCCACGTAATCCTCTCTAATCTTTTTAGTGCTAAATTAGCATGTAAAAATTATGTGTATAATCTAGAGTGACGTTGCCAGGTCAATAGACGGCTTTCTCGCGAAAAATTCCAATTTCATAGAGATCAACATAAGATAATATATTTAGTACCATGTTTTACTTTATTTAGCGACGTTTCGTCTCACTACTCTATCATGCTAACAGTACAACGTTTTTCTCTTCGTCTTACTGATTACGTAATAGTACAGAGAAGAATTAAAAGAACAACTGAAGAGGTCGACAACACCTGCAGCGAAACGTAGTCAAATAAGGTGAAAGCAAAGCAACGAAGGTCGACGGTGATATAAAAATTTATTAGATTTTGCAGAGTCAGAACATTTACACGAGATGAAGTTTGAAAGAACAAACTCCTTTCCTAACAATGACGATCAGCTGCAGTGTAAATGCATTACATTGCATTCAAATCAGTTCTTTGTATGCAGACGCATATTTACCGGTTAAAATGAACCCTCGCTCGAAATTACCAGGCGCAGCGAGAGCTTTGAACCAGACGCTCGTAGGTAGTACATACTAACAAACGTATTCATCATCGCCTCATGTACTGTACCCCGCAGGGATAGATACGGACGAAGGGATCGCTATTATACAAAAATAGGTCTAATGCGAGATGCAAACTTATTCCCGTTGAAGAAGAAGCATCTTGGTGAGTTTTGCGTGGAGGAAGAATCGCTTTCGTTAGCATTAATTACGGGACTTTTACGCGAGGGTTTACGCTGATGACGGGCGCGGAGAGCTTTAAAGCGACCTAATGGTATCCTTCATCTAAAGCATCGGCGAACGATGAGAGATATAGAATATAATTTTGCGATAAGGTCCATCATGGGGAGATATATATATATATGGAGCTTTCAGATGTTAATTTATGCATTGGTATCGGCGGATATTCGATTTTAACGACGCGAGTCTACTGTTTTCGATTATAAAATTTAAGGTTAGTTGTAAAACTTATCTGTCCTTTTGAAATAGGGTAGCGTCACGAAATATATATGCGGATAGTAATTGGAGTAAATGTGTTCTTGTCGGATAAGGAAGCTAAGCTAACGCACTAAGTCGTATCAATTCGAGAGAAGGGCGAGGAGTATTCTGTAAAGCCTTAAAAGTTGTTCGTTTGATTTTGTAGTGGCGCTTTCGATCTTAGCCGTATAATGAAAATTTTAATTAATTCTTTTTAATCGAAATTTTAATCGAAATTCTTATTTTTGCCTTTCGAATTTCAACTCTTCTTCTTGTGATGAACCAGGATTTGCCAGACATCCCAAGTTAGTTCTTCTACTGTAAATTTAATCAATCTAATAAATGTATCTAATAGCAATAACTGACCGATTGCACCATCCTTAGCTTAATTTTCACGCTTGCTTAACAAAACTAATCACATTTTCACAACGTAAAACACTTCCCAATCCCTCATCAAATCGCTGAGTTTTGTAGATCGCAGAACCTACGTAATAATAATAATAATGCAACCAGAGACGTTACAGCGTGGTCGAGACCTCTCTACTGCACTAATCAACCGAGCCGTAGGTATGCAACAGACTACGCGTTTGCTCCCAGTTTCTTTCCGACCGTGGAAACGTGTATTTCGTGCCGCTCGTACACCATCGATTTCACTAATATCCATATACGCGTACCGTTGTAGCTGAGACGCGCATAACTTGTTCGACGGGGAACGCATTTCTTCCTTTGTATATATCAAAGAAGTCGGAATAGCGTTGTGGGTGTTTGCTTCCATATACCCGAGGAACTTGTTTTCGGCGCCCTAGTTAGTAGAACTGAAGTGCCATGGTACAGTGTTTTGTTGGTGATTCATCGATTATGTTTTGTTCGAATACCCTGCGGATTTTGATGTTGTTCGCAGAGTATTATCGTGGAATATGAGAGACAGGTGCGTTAATCAAAGCATTACGCTTGCTTTTTTTTAATAATCTAGGTTTGCGTCAATAACAGCGTTGACTGATAAGTAAGCCCTCTTTGGGGATCAATAACTGCAGAGTTTCATTCGATCCGCATAGAAGATTCCGAATTTAGAATGTATATATATATATATAGGCTTAACATCTGCTGGAAGATTTAGTCTTCGTAACTAACAGCAACCTTCCTCGAACAACTATTCTACCTGGATACTTCTCGTACACCTGTCCTTATTCAGTCATATACAATAGTTCGTACGGAATTTCAAATGTCCATATCGAAGTAGAATAATCAAATTTAACTTCGAAAAAAAATCTTCTTCGTAAGCGATAACGTATCTTCAAGAGCACTTCAATATCGTCATTCATATACATCGCCTAATATCCATCTCTAGCCGTATGAAACGATGAATGTAATAAATTGGAATATAACTTAATGGGTATAAATTGAATTTGTTTAGGCTTTACCGAACGAACATGCCGTTGATGGTTGTTTAATGTAGACTTTGGACTTGCGCAATGGGCCACATGTACTATACTACATATATAAGCAATGTATTCCACGTGTTTCCACTTGTGAATACGTAGGCACGAATAGCGTATCTTCTATCGGAGGGATATGGCGGTAAAAGAAATGGTTTTCAAGTGGATTTAGAATGGTTGAAATGCTAATGGATATAAGTTGAATCAGTGCACCATTACTTTATTTATTACAACATTTCTTGCCTTGTGCTTACTTCATAAGATTTCTCGGTTAAGAGCAGCCATTCCTCTCCTCCAATAAACGGAATAAGTCGGTGAACCCGATGTTTACCTCCAAACCGCTGATACTCTATCAAGCAATTAAAGAAAAGTGGTAGGTTCGCATTTATCATAACAGTTTAATAATTATTCACCAAATTCAAGTGCTTGCTCTTCTCTTATCTAACCCTTTCCCTTTCTGTTTGTCCATTGTCATTTAAAGTAAAGAAAAATAAAATTGCACCCATCGTACGGTCAGTGTTGTAAAATTTACTAACGTCTTAATGTTGAAAACAAAATGATAAAATTCTATCATGGCCTTTGTAACAATTTCGATCTCTGAGAAACATAATAACCCAATACTACCTGATTCCTATTCGTCCATTGAGGTCTTAGCTTACATGGGCCTGTCCCTATTGAAAGAGAGTAATTTCTGGATATTTGTATATATCGCTCCTAACATTTTTGTTTTTACACACTTTTTGCCAACCGTTTTGCAAAGTGTATTAAGGATCCAATCCAATAACCTATTTTACTCCATTGTTTATCCCCAGTTCGTCCAACTCTGCCTCCGATTCTCAATTAAAGAAAAACATTTGTTCCCCATTTTTCAATTAAGCACGCTACGTTGCGTCTAAATAGGCCTTAATATAAAACGAGAAGAGGAAAAAGGATCGTGGAAAAAAAAGAAAACAAAAGGAGAAACGTTAATTTACTCCACGCCGAAGATAGTCTCGTAACGAACGTTGCTCACCTGTCTTGTACTATCAGCGCCTGCTGCCTGACTACCTTGCGTATCAGCGCTGTGTCCAGTCCAACAGTTGGTTGCTGCCCTGTAGCGGTATACATCGCTTACGCTCTTATTCATGAATTTATCTTCGTTAGGAAATGAAATTAATCATGGTTAGCGCCTGTGTGTCGTATATACCTATATCTGTCTTACGAAAAAAAAAGGTATGAAATGAAACAAGAAAAAAGCGGGCAGCTGAGTGAGCGTTAGAAATATCACGTTATATACGCATTGCTGTCAGGTGTTAATCTCCGTTTTGTAATTATTACTTGGAAAATGTGGTTTATTCGACCGATGATGGTTACGGCGTTGCGTTTCTTAGTTATGCGTGAGGTTGTTGCAATAGACGTTTCCGTAACCGTTCCATCGGTTTTACGTGAATATTAGATGTCAATTGCCTAATTGTTCGAGCCTATCAAATGAGTTAACTTATTTTCTCAAAGGAAAAGAGATGTAAGTAATACGATTACTACGGACTTATTCATTTGGCTGCACAGCAACAAATGATAATTTAGGATCAAGTTACAATTAACAGAAAACATTCGATTGCGGCAGTACGTAGAGAGTAGTACTTTTCCCTGAATTTGTAAGGAATGTACTTTACAGTGTTGGAACTCTGTTGATTCATAAATGAAGAACCTAATTCACTGGAATTACTACTAGATACTTACTCTAATACGTAGACATTAAATCAAAAGTCGTGGAGGACAAAAGCTACAATGATCGACTAGTTCCTTGTGATATGTAGGCTGACCGATTTCGACTTGTTGACGATGCTTTCTTACTTTGTACGTCCTTATCTACGTTACCTCTTTACCACCTGTACGATGTTAAATTCGATAATTGTACTAGATATTTTTTCATTATGGTTCCAACCGCTTTAAATGCTCTTCCAACGTGCAAAAACAATTGCTCATTGAAAATCCGGTAGGATTATTGTATCAACTAAGTATTGTTTTATTAAACATATTCTTTTCTGCATTCTCCATAATTCTTGATGTTTCTTGATGACTTACCCGTTCCTTCTGTTTTTGGGGCAGTGTAAGTACAAGAAGGAAGTGAACCAATCCAGCCGAGCTCTGGAGGTATATACGCGAGAGTACCTACATGCGGGCTCTATATTCCGCTATTTACTGACCACATAGACTTTGAATCAAAAGGCGTGGATAACAAGAGATGTAATGACCGATTGGTTGCTAGACCGAGACAGAGGAACGGGTTTTCAGAAGTGGAAAGTTTTGCTTTCTTTTGAACAATGCTAGATCAGATCCAACAGAGCTAAACTTAAAAAATTAAATAATTTTGCTACCCACGAAACACTATGTCTGTTATCATCTTTCCTCTGATCCATCTACTGTTCAAATACGTAACAAAAACTTTACCAACGATAGAATGTTTCTAGTTTATCACTATTTCGGCGACGGATTTCTGTATGTGTGTGGTTGGAGGGTGAAAATGTGAAAATCGTGCAGTTTCGATGAGGGGCCTTACCCCAAAATCGTTGTTCTCATACCGAACTACTCTTTCAGCCTCAAGAGCGCCATCGAAATCGAATTTTTAGGGTTGCCGGTATCATACGACGTAAAATTAATATTAGATAAGACACGTCGAAGGAATCGAAGTATCCGGTAAATATCAATATTTGCGCAGTTGTGTATTAAATGTTAAGAATCACCCTGTAATTACGCAACGCAATAAAACAATCTCTCAAAGGTACATCGGAGAACAGAAGTCTCTCCAACCATTTATAAAATATAATCCGGCCAATTCATATTCAATTAGGCAATGGCCCTTACTTATAAGGTTGCTCAGTAGACGTTGTTTGACTTCTTTCATATTTTCGTCGGGGTTTTTTTTTTCGGTGTAATATTAAACTCTAAATTTCATAGGCTTCCCGTAAAAGTAATTCTGTGAAATTTTAAACCGGTCCATTTCATAATTTGTTCGGCGTAATTTTATACGTTCTAAATTTGCGCCGAAACTGTTTGGTGTTCTTGTAGCATTCTGTTCCAAGCTTTTCGAAGGAAATATAGTTGCTGGAGGCTGGGTATCTACTGGTTCCAATTGAAATGCTGGTAAATTGAATTTAAAATGGAATGTTAACAAACATGTTTGTTGTGCTTCACGGTTATATAAGGTTTCTCTTATTCTAGCACAGCTCGACTTCGACTTGAGGAATATTATAATAGGGTGACTAAAATAGATT
This sequence comes from Oryctes rhinoceros, assembly GCA_020654165.1. Classification (NCBI taxonomy): domain Eukaryota; kingdom Metazoa; phylum Arthropoda; class Insecta; order Coleoptera; family Scarabaeidae; genus Oryctes; species Oryctes rhinoceros. The sequence continues at coordinate 1,164,480 of JAIOKQ010000231.1, forward strand.
GATGAATTTTAAATGTGAATCGATAATATCAATGAAAGAGGAATGTTTCACCCATGCATATATGATAAGCAAAAAATTAGGGGGTTTATTTATAATTTACAAGCAAAGGAAATGTATAAATTCAACCGTCGATCTCGCACATTGACTTGTTTTCTTAGTCGTAAGCTTTATTTGAATGTACACAATGCATTTGCGTAGAGTAAACTTGCTCTAAAGAACACAAAGATAACTTTACCAGTTTTTTTTTTTGGGATCATCCTAACGGTAAAGCAGTAACAAAGGTACAACCTGAAGGGAGAAATCAGGAGATAAAGACGACGCTTAAGAGGAATCAGTGCATGATTCTCGTTATCTTTTTTCTTGATTACATACAGCTTGATTAGCTAAATTTCGTCGACACTTACCCGAAAAGATCCCTTCTATATCCGGCCGAGCTCTAAACGTCCACCATTCGTTCTACGCAAATCTGCGGAAGCGTTAAAATTCGCATAATCAAGACGGTCCTCCCGTTTCAAAAAGCTCCTTGCCCTCTCATAGCACTCCGGCATACGCACACAGCGAGAAAGCTACCAAGTAAAACCCTTAATCTTCCATTAAGCTAATTATAGACTTGGGAAAAGCGACGGGGGGATTTAACGCTATTTAAAATAAGATCGTATTATGTACACAACCCCTAAAACTCTACGGTCTTGTATGTTGTCGTCGGATTCGGATTGAGAACCAAATTGAAACGAATTTCAACAACGCCGCGTAATAGTGACAAATGTAATCCGTTGATGGGTATAACAAATGCGTTAGATAATTCATCCTACTCAACTATTTCGGCGTACGGCGTGGTGTAGTTGCTGTAATTTGCCAAAGTTACGGAATTGGATACATTTGAATTATCAGCGTTGAAAGTGCGCTAAACATAGGACCGCCGAGTGGGAATTGGGTTAAATGGTTTAAAAGGCTGTCATTGTACTTCTCTTGCACGAAACCAGCAGCCATAATTGTCCTGTGCTTCTAATATTGCTAACAGGAGTGGAATTAGTTGACCGGCCAGATGTAAATTAGTTCCATGATGATGAACCTATTATTATCATATTTCTTACGGAAATGTGTAAACAAACGTCGGAGGTGGGCGGCGAAATAACTGCAAATATAATCACCATATAATAAAATGTTTGTTGTCGACTTAGAATTGCTACGGACGCAATGTGACTAACCTAAAAAGATCCACTAAATGTTCCATGAAACAATGATCATAAACGCACTCATACGAGCGCTCTTATGAGTTCTTTAGAAATGCATTATTGCACAAAAGGAATTATCAAAATAATAAAATCAGAATCACAAGCCCCTCATTTCGTGCCTAAACATCTTGTTTTCCTTAAGTAACCATAAATGCTAACGAATACGAATTTCGATGGAAAAACTCATGGACTTATCTCCTTAACAGCGTAATTTCCAGTTATTTAACGCAGCGTTCGTTTTCGTATCCCTGTATATCTTCTACAGTACTTCATAAACGATTAGCATGTTCCTACGAGCAACGTTCTACGCCCATTAAACCAACCCGTCTTGAGAACGCCATCTAACGCGATAGGTTTTCTTTCAACGCCGAATATAGACGCTATACCTAATTAAAGAATAAGACGTTGCAAGTTCGCAGATCTTCGTCATGTATAGGCTTCCATTCTCGTTTCTCCCCTTCTACGATGCGTCTTTTATAGAAATAACACGATTACGAAGTTTTTGCCCGCGGCTCCCCGGTTTTATCCGCCGAAGCATCCATATTGTGTGTACGTACATGGATATATATGGATATACAACAATGAATACAATTAAATTTTAATTTGTACATCGCCGCAAGCTGCACGCTAACTCCATACTTGAGATGCTATCTTGGGATAAATACGCGTCTGTCTACGAAACGATATAGAGGATTTCAGTGAAACGAAGGCTTCTATTCCATCTGATTAGTTTCGGTTAAAACTTTCATAGGGGTCGTGTTTCTTTTTTTTTTCATTGGAATAAGAGTCTGCAGATGTTTATTTGCTGAAGTCTTCATTCGCTTTCGCCTACAAGTAAGTCATTTGTACTATAGGCGATGTTTAAAACGTTTATTGAGGACTATTATTTATTGTGGATGGTTGTTGGCTGACTTGTTTGGCTGCGTTGTTTTTATATACCATGCGCCATCTATATGTATATGGCTATACAAGTGGTGATTTTTTTTTCTGTGAAGCTTTGTGTGATATTGTCAATTTTCCAGCCTAAATTGCAAAATGAATATTTCGACTTGTTACCATGGTTAACTCCAGAACATGGTTCCCGTTCTTCACGACTTAAAATTCACAATTTAAAAAAATCTCGCAGTACTTAATCATCAAGTCTCCTAAATCAAAAAGGAAAACAATTTAATATAGTTACCCCTATTGCTGAAGGCTCTTAAAACAAGTCATTAATCCGTAGTAAATTACGTAATCCCTCCATATATACGTCTGAGAATTAAATATAGAGCGCGGAAGGGATGAATTTAAAGTTTTAAAGGGGGATCCTTTTACGTGTCCCTCCGTAGCTCCGTTACGATTAGATCCTTTGTACGAATGGAACGAAGAAGAACCCTCACCTGTACTTTCCGTAGACGTTCTCTTACCACGCTTCTCGTAAATTAGAAATTGGGACCTCGGGATTATACTTAGCATGATTTTATTTTTCGCGACCGGCATCAGCGTCGGGACGATGTATCTCGAGCGGAAACGGGTCTCTGGTAATCTTGCCTCGATGCACACGGAACGTAGGTACTCTAGTTGTTACACTAGCGCAAGAAAGTATTTGTGCGATGTGAATATATTGTAATATATTAAGCAATAAGTATGTTGTAGGGTGTTTATTTGCTGATGATTGCGTGTTACCGTTTGATAGAGATCGAGAGTTCTCGTATCTCTACTTGTATCGTCATTGGCCTTAATTTTGCAACTGATAGATACAACTTCCTTATTCCGAGAGTTAACTCTAAGCTATCTTTTTACTGCAATCATAGTTCTATAAAGGTCATATTTGGATCTGCTCCTTCAAACTATTTCAAAAAGATCTAGGATCTTTGTGATATCTAGGCTGTCCAATTTAGACTCGTTGACGATCTCATCTATATCCCCTCTTTACCACCTGTACAATGTTAAATTCGATAATTGTAGTGAATATTTTTTCATTATATTTAGTCATACGATTGTTCCAACCGCTTTAAGAGGTCTTCCAATCCGCGAAAACAATTGCTCATCGGGAATCCGTTAGAATTATTGTTAACAACTAAGTATTGCTTCGCTAAACATGTTCCTTTCTGCATTCTACGTAATTTTTTATGTTTCGTCTTACCCGTTCCTACGATTTTGAAGCCAGTGTATGTACAACGCGGAACTGAACCGATCCACCCGAGCTCCGGAGGTATATACCCGAGAGCACCAACATGCGGGTTCTATGTTCCGCTAATTCGTCGCGAATGCTAGGGTACCAAGCGCAACTTACCTGATTTATTGTGCAAGATCTAACTGATCGATTGTGTACGGCCTGTAATGGCGGCAATGACCTATGGCGAAACAAGTACTTGAGAGGGTACGTGCGGGAGGGACGGGCGATGCAATAGTGAGAGGCGGAGGGGGAGGTGGACAGTGCGCTTTGTACCGATGGTACTTGACCGTAACGTAGATCGTGAAGTTGTTCCAGGAACTATTTACGAAATAAGCAAGCGATATTTAGATAATGTTTTCGAGCTGTGCTATGGGATGAGTTCAAAATTATTTTAATTATATTCCATACGTCAACGTTTCCCAAAGTGAAACAGTCGAAACAAATTAAGATGCAATTCCTACTGTACATTCTCTTCAGAAATGTTGAAGTTTCAAGGTGTATCGATCAAATTAGTTTATATTTCTAAGTCGTTTTGCTCGATTTCGAATGATGTTAAACGATAGCGCAGATCAGAGAAACTTCTTCGACATTGTGGAGGTGGTTATTAATCTCTACGTAATGTAAATATCGCTCCCGAATTTCGTTCAGGATCCACGCCAAATAAATCTTCAACAACCTTATTTTTTTATTTCGAACACGCGCCGTATGTAGAAGAAATCGGTTCATTTTACTTATTCGATCGTTATGCAATCGAATGGCGAGAAATTCCGTTTCGTAAGTGTTTAGATCGCAGCGACGAAAACGAATGTCGAAATTTATTTTTCCAAAAACCGTTTTCGCCTCTTACGAATCTATTTTCTTACGTAAATAAACATTAACCGGTAAGAATTTCACCCGCCGACAATGGCGAAGGCCTATCGTCCGAAAAAATAATATCTAGCGGCCTACACGTCTACGTAAATATTTTAGATATACGTATATATTTGCACTGCCACTCTATTATTACCGTCGTTCGTTTTTTTTCTTCTTCTATTTTTCGCTCCCGTTTGACATATAAACAAAGATCGGCGTTGCGCCGAGGCAACCAACAGTTGGAGTTGTGTAAAAATACACTCGAATAACATGTGCAACGCATGGTTTAACGTTGAAAATATGTGGGAGGTTAAATATGTACGCATAAAGAATAATAAAATGTTGTTTTTGACGTCCTTCAAGTTGTCAACAAGAAACTGTTAAATCCCGACATTGATGAATAATAAGGAAACATCCGTCTTACATGAATTACGTGTAAAAATAAGGGAAAATAATAACAAGGACGAGGAAAGAAAATATGAAATCGTTAGGACAAGCTACGTTACGTAGTGAATGCCTTGCATTTTCGTTCGATGAAGTATTTTCGCTTGTTGAGTTGATAATTCGACCTTGTTCGGTCTGACGCAGACTATATAAAGCGGCAAATCACATACAGAATTAAACCTAAGCGGCCTTTTCATCTTTACGCTCGTCCAGATATGATTTTTGGGTCCAAACTAAGCATCATTAAGAAATTTACAAGGTTACGAGTACCCGTTATTTCTCCTCACTAATTTCAAAAGAGCCGCAATTATGCATCCTACTGTCTACAGCTCCCGAGCCAAAAGTAATCAAGTCTTAATAAAAAAGTGTTTGGATAAAACATTACATTTGTTTTGAATATAGCTAATAAAACACGGAAAACTGTCAATTTCCGCCGCTTCGTTCTCGTTCTGATTAACACCTTGCCATCTTTCCTTTCGCTGCTCACACCAGCCACCTCTCAAATTCAATGCAGCCCTCAGTTAGCGAAGGTCGGTGCAAATTCGATTGTTTTTACGAGTCGTAGAGCGGAAAGATTTACGCCGAAATAAAAACAAATTTAACTTACAGGATCGAAGGAATCCGAAGAGGTAGAAGGATAAAGAAAGGAGGCAAGAATAAAGGAGGAATGACTTTAGCAACGGTTGGGGAAAGGGTGCAGAGAGGAGACAAATAGGGGAAAATTCAAAACCGTACATATAGGAGACGCGGGTACGGAGCCGGTGAAGAAACTTAATCTCATTAGTTGCTCGCGAATAATTTATGCAGGTGTAGCGCTCCTTCCGCCTGTTACCTCCTCGCTTCCTTCAATTCGTCTATACGAATACCTTAGTCCTCAACGGGATCGCCTTGGATACGTTCTAGAGACGTTGAGATTATTCTGGCTTTTTATATCGTCCGACTATTCGACTCTAAGCAGCGCATCTTGGCTTTTCTAATTAGAAGGAGTTTCGTTCGGAGATGGAAACGTGCATAATACGGATGCGATGTCGTTCTGATGCGCTTAAGTTGTTTCCTGCTGCAAATTAATAAACCCAAAAACCAGTTCTCATATACAGAATGTTCTCAGAGTTGACGCGTTCGTATCCGTAGTTTATGGAACCCGCTATTTGGTAAACGGACAAGTTTATTTATTTTAATTACATTACTTTGGCGGCTGTTGTTATTATTGTATTGTTACTTGTGTTACACAACAACCTGCATAAGATCGCGCTCTGGATCGTCAGGATCGTAATTATTTTAATACTTTACAAATGAAGTAATAAAAGCGAAAAGTTAAAACATCCAAACGAACAAAGTCCTTTAACCGAGATGGTAACATTTTCAGTAGATTTCAATCTAAATGTAAAAGTTTGTTTGTGAAAAGGGGCACCGTTCGACGTAGTCTCTCCGTATTAACAAGATATAAAGCGACTGCAACGTCTCACGAATACAGGATATATTTATTTTTTCCTCCGTTTCTAATAACTTGAAATTCCTCGTCTCTAAAAGCGATCTGCCTCGCAGTGCCGTGTTGTGCAACTTTTAATAATACTAAATCTCTTAGCGATATCGTATCCATTAGATTTCTTGAAATCCATTCCGTCCGAGCACTGTAATAATATAGAAGAGAGATAGACCAGAACCGTGGAGCGCCTCGGCCGCAGTGCTACGAAACCGGCAGAGAGAGAGGTTATTTTTAGATCTGAAAACTACTATTAGGGATTTATCGGCGTAGAAGTCGGACGGAGACGGAATTATACCGGTATATATTTACGCGGAGGGAAATGGAGAGCGTGTACAATGTATTCCTAAAAGGCAGAGTCCGTATTCATAGAGCCGGAGCATCGGGCTTTTGAATTGTTGTTAACTAGTCCGTTCAACTACCTCTGGTCTTCGTCCGGTACACAACGTGCTATGCTGAACGAGTAAAATGTCGAGTTTAGGTTGTAGTTTAATATTGTATCGGCGACAGTTACATGGCCCTCGCTTGGGAAATAGAAATAGAGGAAAGAATGTTGGCCAATTCGACATTAACCTCTGTCATTTAAGAAAATATAGACCTTAATTCTGTACGATGTATTATACTGAAATAAACGACTTTTACTCTACTCTCACTACAATAAATACCGGATGTCCGTTTAAGGATGGATAGCCGCTCTATCTCGGAAAAAGTAACCAGAAACATTTCATTAGTATTTATAAAAGCCACGAATTATTAACTAGACATTGGAACCATCGGTGATTATTTCCAAGTTCTAAAAGTTATTTCTAAATTCTGCTAGGTCGCTTCTTCATTTTGCCGATAACCAATGTTTCTCCGTTAAAATATCAGAGAGAGTAGAAATAAAGATGGCGATTCTTTAGCTTCTTTATTCTTACAACTTAACGAAGTTAAAAAATAAATTACTTGAAAGAATTTGTACGTATCCTCTTCTTCAATTTGGAGAGTAAACGACGTCCAAGATTCGAGTTGAGCCTTTCAGACTGGAACTTACGGGACGACATGTTAATGTGTAAACCGCATTTAGACCATTCTATTCTATTCCGTTTCGTCTACCGAAATACTGGTATTATTAAGGCCCGTCCGATTTGTTTGGGCATGTGTCGCGAGTGCAACAGACTATGCACACATAAACAAACCTTAGATTTTTTCGAGCGGAGAAACGGTTAAACCCGTAAAAGAAGATAAATATAGGGGACGTTATTCCGTCTGGTCGCTAGGACGACCAACGAGATAATAATAAAAGCGTTTTAGATTCGGGGACAATTTTTGTGAGTATTTTATGTTCGCGAGATCTTCGACCGACATGAATTTTATTTGGGAATCAAACGTGTTAGGTAAGTACAACAGTGGAAGAATGATTATCCCATTTGAAATTTTAAGAATAGAAAAAACGCGGGTACATCGGACGGTGTCCTCGAACGTTTCTTTCTTTTCTCGGTAAAGTAATTAGAGTGTCATTTCAATTGATATCTGTGCTTTCTTCTACTTTACCGCTTTCGCTTTTTTACTCTTTGTCGCTTTTTTTTTACAATCTCCACCAAGTTAGTGATCTTGATAGACCGTTCCCATGGATGTTATCCATCTGACCCAGCCTTGAACACATGTATTATTGCAGTTTTTCCACTAAATGTCGCGCCATTAATATAATTTATGCACATTGTTTTTTTATTCTTTCTAGTAATGTCGTATCAGCATGCAAATGACCGCGTATTATGTAGCAATGAAAATTCTTAGCGTGCAACAAATAGCGTACGCGTAGGTATGGTGTTCTGGGAAGGAGACTTCTTAGATAATATGGTTGGCAAACGTTTGAAGCGGGGAAAAAAAGAAAGAAATCTAATTTCGCGGCTAAATTGTTTTTGTTTCGTTTCGTGTGGGTTACGGTAATGACTTTTCTTTCCCTCTTCTGATGGCGTATCGTTTCTTTTTTAAATCAGGATATTTTGAAGCTGATTTTCAGTCATGTAGATTACATTTGTATCCTGCCTTCATTAATATATCCTATCAGACTCAAAAAATATATTTCCTTAAGACTATCAGCTTCATTTTATTTGTGAGGTTCTACGTAAATCCAATTATATTCGTAAGAATATCCAACGTACGCGACTTTAATTTCGTTTGAAGCCCGCGATAAATCTTTTTGAAACTTTGCTTTCACAGAGTATTGTAAATTTGACGATTATTGATGTACCTCTAAAAATAACGATAACAAGGACTGTGGGGTAGTATGGCAAATAACATAAATGTATCGGGACGCTTCGCACCACGCTTCCTTCCATCCTTCCTCCCAAATCACCCTGTGATGTTAAATCACTTAATTCACCAAAGAATGTTGCACCAGATCCGCTTGTTCTCTGCTCTCGTTTGTGATGAACAAATTCCTTAATGAAACAATAAATTTTTATGATATAAATGCCTTCAAAATACAGTTTCTAGTCTTCCTAGAGGCTTGCCATCCATCCAAGTTACAACATCCACAAACTACATTCGTTCAAAATTGACCATCGGCAACCACCGCAGTCTATGCAAATCACCCACGCTACGCGCCGACGCAAATCTGCATAAACATCACTGTACGTATTATATACAATGCAACTTTGATTGGATTCTAATTGAACATGACGTAGCTAGCGGCAAGTAGCCACGTTCACCGCTAGCGAAACGTGCAGTATATCTAACCAACGCTGCAGCGTTGTAAAGGTACCCGGCCGATTAAATAAAAATCCTCCTGCATACACGTACTTGGCGGAACAACAAGGGTTAAGGCGCTAGTTCGCCGAATCGCGCGCACAAAGGAAGTTATAAATTGTGCAAGTCGAGAATGTACAATGGACGAACGAGGTACGAGCTACAAGAGGCACAAGGCACCGGCAATTGTTACGAGAAGTTGTTACCGTTGTTGCATGACTGGTCGTTGTAGCCGGGACGAGTGAAATTTAGTAAAAAAAAAGGCGTTCTGAAGTGGACGTTTTCGCATTTCGAAAAGGAATGAAAAGACATTGCGTGTTTTATTATTTTCGACGTTTATTTTATTGTTAAACGGGAACGCTGCCTATTAAAATTACTTTCCTCAATTTGTCTACTGAATAGTTCTTTTTTGATTCTGACACCTACAAATTGTTTTAATTTTCCAGTGTCCTCCAAGCCTTTACGGATCTCTTCGCTAACTCCAAACCAAAGTATTACATCTGTTCTTGCTTTATTCCATTAACATTCGCTGTATACCTATAACTTTTTATTTTCATTGTCTGTGTGTTATTATTCTTTCCCGTTTACAGCTGTTTGTTGTGATATTCACAACAAACAAATTCTCCAATTTCCACCCTCTTCCTATTACAACGAGGGATTAATACTACCATTACGCAGATACACGTAACATACACCGACGTCGTCTTGCATTACACATACGAATACTAGCGAAAACTACTCGCTTCTAACGCTCGTCGTCTACTTAAAACGACCCATTAACCAAGTCATTGTCGCATTTCCAGCAGTAGAGTCTCGACTTCCTTCCACTACGCCGACGACGCTAACGCCACCATCTCTTCGCACAATTAGTGTGAATTACTAATTAAATAAGTCAACCTGACAGTACTCATATGCAGTGAATCACCGCGCCAACGGAAGCTATGATGCTACCGAGCACATCAGCGTTCTCTATCCTCCGCCCCGCTCCCTTCTCTCGCTTAGGGGTGATAGAATTTCAAGTGAACGTCTTGCTTCGTCATCGAATACACATTCGCTAGCGGCTATAGGGTGGGTAGGTAGAATGGATGGAGTGCAGGGTACAGGGAAGCTATCTACGTACATACATTCACTGCAGGGACGAGCCTGGCGTTGATATTTATCCGACTAGACTTTAACGGCGTCATTATTCGGATGTAGATGTTGTCGACGTGCGGAAAAGTATCAGAGAACATTGTCTACGTGTGCATAAATAAATCAGAAGTTCTATGATTACAACAGGCGACGCTTAGTAAATGTTGTAAAGGTACACTGTTACTCGTGAAAATTATGTTTAATTTGTAATTTGAACAAAAAAAATTGAAATCAGTAAATAGAAGCAAGGATAAATACGGTCATGTATGACCTAATTAAAAACTAGAGTGAGGGTATCATCTATTGTTCCTAGATCGTACTTGTTTTTTTTTTTTTTTTTTTTTGAGGTAGTTCGCATAGTTGGATCTATTTGATTATTTATGTAAGATGTGAAGTCCTCCTTGAATCTACCTTTGACGATTTTTTGACCTGTTTACCTACGTAGTTTGCGCTGCATATGTTAGATTTAATATTATGTAGGTACCCCGCTTTTGTACTTATTATTTCGACCATGTGATGTATATCATGTTTTATACTGCTCCTTGTTTTGCGTTGTGTTCAAACGTTTTTCTTATTTCATATACGCAGCGTTCTGCATATGTGAAGTTAGCTCAGGTTGTATTTAATTATACGTGTTCCTTTGTACATGTTCCCTTCTATATGAATTTTCATGTATTTACTTTTCTGTGTTTTGTGTGTAGCTGCTATTTTCGTCAATTTTATACATTATACAGAGTTCTTTATTACAGTCTGTTATTTCGTGAAACATCCTCATAGTCTCTACAACCCGAGAAAGATATATGACGATTCTTTTGATATACCTTAACGTCTTTGTTCTACCGTTCAATAGGTGTTAAAAACTTCTGTTGATATCATTTGTACTACCTGTACCATCAGCTAAGTTTACTTCGCTACCTGATAATGCACATACTTTGCTTTAGCTGGAACGTTCTCCGATATAAATGCTTTCCCTTTTTGTAGGTGGTAATACCACTAACTTTTACCGGCGACAGTGTATGTGGTAAAATACGGAACAGTACGAAGGAAACAATGGCCACGGCATATAAATAAGCCAGAATTTCTACCGTAGCCCACCACGCACTGCGCTTACCAAAGGTTGCAAAGTATGGAGTGTAACAGGGAACTCTTTTTCGTCCCATTTCTTAGAAAATGTAGTAAGAGCACGCACTCATATTGTGTACCCACATATATATCAGTGGTGTACGCTTTCGAATAGAAATGTAAGTTCTAAATATGCATGAGGACGTGCGGTGTGCACGTGGTTCAGACGGCAGGAAAAAAAAGAAGAACCTTATTAAACGAGTCGAAAATGCATAAGCATGCATGAAATAGTACTTGCGTCGAATTCCTTACAATGTTTACATTACTAAAAGTCGCTATTTGCATTGTTACACTTCGATATGAATATGAAAGGAATGCATGGCTCGGTATAATTAGTTCATTTGTATGGACGGTGATGCTTTTAGCAAATGAAGCAGATTCTTTAATACAAAATAACTCCACGATAACGATTACCAGTTAGAAGACGTTCAGCTCATATCATGAATACAAAAAAAACAATTGCTCAATTTATATCTTATTGCCTTATTCAACTGCGATCTAACTACCGCTGCAAATTATCTAGTATTAACGGTCGCCAATCTACAATTTGTTTCTTTTGCTTGCGTTTAATTCTTCGTGGTTGGTTGTTTCTTAATTAATGAGGTCAAAATAAAATAATAAAAATTGTAATTTTTAAAAAAAATAATAGGCAGTCGCAAAATTTAATGTAAATTTTCTAAAAAGTAACGCTATTCTCCAAATCAAATGCTTTTACGAAGAAAATATTTGCATAAGTTAGATATGAACCAAACAACTATAGCAGCAGTTGGTTGAAGTAATGTATAAACTCGCAGGAAATGGGATAAAGCACTAGAACAATTGACGCTGTAAATGTTGGGAAAGTAACAAGAAGAACACTATATTTCGAAATGAACAGGTAAGATTATTGCAGCTGGAGTCTCCTCTTGCTTACTTCGCACGATCCCGGTTTTTTTTCTCATTTCCATTATTCAGAAGACTATATTCAAGCGATTCTTGGAAATATCTTGTTTAATATTGTCTTAAGTGCGATGCCCTTCAGTCTGTCGGTTGTATCGCAGACCAAATATAAGTATACAATCTTCTATATAAATACATGCATATTGTAAACGGTATAAATATAACCTCGAAGACATAAAATCATTTACAACGATATTTACATCCACAATAATGAGATAAGGAACAAACATAGATCTTTCACTCACTGTCGATAAGCGTGACATATCACGTACGTTGGTAACAATTACATTTATCTTTTCTCCGATAGCATATGCTTATTGCATAGCGTTATAAATTCCTCTAAAGTCTAATGGAATTTATTTTCTGCCCTCTTTAAAGTCTTCAAGCAGCTCGGTCGCTAAGAGCCCGTTAAACGACTCGAAACTGCTGAGCTGAATTGACCGTAAGACGTACTTAAAATCAATTAGAATTATGCGAGCTTCTCGGAATACTGATAAGAGTTAAAGTTCGCTGCTATTTTTGTAGCCATTGGCCGCGTTTTAGAGCTAATTTATGTGCCATGAAGTAAAAAAGCGCTTCTCCTCGTCTTCACTGTGATTTAAATTCTTGCATGAAGTGATTATGGTTTTTTCTTGGTATTGCTTTGATGGTGTTTTTACTTGCAGCGATTTTATCGTCATCTTCAGAATTACTTAGCAATAAATTAAGATCTTATGTTTACGCAGAGGAAGTAATAGGAAAATTAAATGGTATCTACTCTGGCTATAACATTTATGGGATGTTTCTTTTTTTAGGAAACTGCTGCATAGATTCTCTTGGAATTGAAATTAGAGAAATAATAAAATTTTTAAACGCTTAAATCCAAATATTTAAATTGAAACTTCACTGCAACAAATTAATTTCCAAGCTTTCTAATTTAATGAAGGCACCAGCAGGAAGAACGTTCTCATTCTTCCTGCCGGCGCTGTACATCGATATCCTTTCCAATATCAGTAAGCTGAGCTATTTTCGTCGAAAAATTACATCCTTGTGAACGAAAAAACACATTTCCGTTCTTTAATCGCGGCTCCCCAGCTACCATTTTGACGATCCATGAAACGCCTAGCATAATGGTTGTAACGCAATAATAGAAATAATGATACAACCGGCTTGCAGCAAAAGATAAAAAGAAGTCATTTCGCACATGTCGCGAAGGTAGACATCTTCGCCGTTTTTATATTTTCTCCTAAACGTTCCGCCACCGAGCAGTCGAAATTACGTCAGACACATATCACAATTTGGAAGGAAACGCATGCCGTGATTTAGCAGTCCTGCTTTTGACAATAAATATACATATACACGTACATTCCGCGCAAGCAACGTGCAGACGGTTAGGGCGTAAAATCTAGAGCTCCAGGATAATAAAGGAGGATGCGAAGGAGGAACGGTTGACAGAGGAGAAACCGCAAAATATGTACGTAGGAGATATAGAGAGGAAATGTTATGGAACGTGCGCGGGGGGAAAGTAAAGAAAGGAAACTGGAGATTTACGTTTCATCCGCAGCCGAAAATAAATCCAATTTAAAAGGCATAAGGCGGAAAAGCATCGGCAAGACAAACAATATGGGCGCTTTGGCGTTGTATACTTAAGTAGCTTAACAAATAGCTTGGATTCTTTAGGGATAAATTTGACGGTAGCTTTGTGTATCTGGGGGAAAAAAACGTGATCGTGTTACTGTTTTAAAGTAATATCCAACACACTAAAGCTTTCAAGTCATGCAAGTTCTAGCTTTGAGAAATCATTTGGGAAGGATTCGTGCTAAACCAGACCGGCAATAATGATTGTAATAATACTTTAATGATTCCAAGATACTTAGAAAATAATGAAAGCAACAATCAAAATACAATGATAGAGAAATATAAAAATCATTTAAGTGAATGGAAAATTTTCCGGACGTTCGTGTCTCGAGTTTTTATTTTCACGATGACCGTTAAAGAACAATCATATCTTAAATTTAACTTCTGATACGGCGATTTTTCGTTAAAATCAATATTTTTAGATGGTAAATATTGGAAAAGTGAGAAATAGGATGCTTTTGCACCAACCTAACATTCATTCCTTTACATAAAGCCCGCATTCACATAGGGATACACATTTGAAGATATTCTCCTTTAAGAAAGGAAATCCGTTATTAACGTTAGAAAAATAAATAATTTTATGAATTGTGGATATTTTAATGAAAATATAGATAATTTATAACTGCGAGTTCAGATAAAATCATCGAATGATTTCCCTGCATGAACAAATAATCGAGGATTTCGGAGAAATATGATTAAATATTGGAACAAGCATTAATGTGTATTATAGATATGACATTGGACTTAAATATAAAGTAGATGTCCTGTTGTCTAGTTTCAATCGAAGCATGTCACAAATAGAACAATCAGTATTTATTGTACGATTGTATATTGCAAAATATTAAATAAATGTGAAGAAGAGAAAGTGTTTAAACACGAAAGACCAACTTAGTTATCAGGTTATCATCATAGTTATAAGGTATCAATAGTTCACTAGTATTATTAGGTTATTAACATTATTATGCTTTCCACAGAAGCATTCTCAATAGTTGATGCACTTTTCCTATTGGTTATCCGCGCAGGATTTAAACATAAAGATACAACAGCGGTTATAAAAGTTATATTACGCGGGTTTACGTTGCTGCTCTCTATTTAGAATTTTTATGGTTTCTTTTGTTGCAGTTATTCGCACCATTTGTGTGTTTATTCCTTTGTTTGTAATATAAGAATGCCTTGGTAGATTCACCAATAAATTTTATAAGTACTTGAAGACGTACACGTGTTTATATTTGTTTCTCGGAAAGGAGATTTTAAAATCCTGAATACTTTGTTATAAAAGTGCGCCTGAAAACCTGCAAACCAGACTCCTTTTATTCCCTAGTCTGACATTCTTCGACTAAACAAATGCGTTTCTAATTGAAAAGAAAATAAAAGTTTGACGACGAAACGAATCCGAAAATCTACTCGAGGTTAACCTACGACGTCACCGCGTTTTTCGTTACGTTAATGAAGAACTAAATGCATCAAGTGCTCGATCTCGCATTTGCGCTTACGCAATTACGTTTCCACTGAAGATCCTGTTCGTTGGGATGCTTCCTTTTTTCTCCTCCCTTCACTTTCCTCGTCGCCATCTGTAATCGTCGTAATCATCCGTTTCCCAGCTTACAAGAGGAACCGCACGGCTTCACGTTTTCTTACAACATCCTGTTGTCTCGCTCGTAAGTGCACCGCGCGACATATGCTCGATTCTTGACTCGATCCTAGTTCTCGTTTTGGTCTCGTTTCCCTCGTTTTCCAGCGCGCGTCTCCTTTTTCTTTCCTCCATGACGCGCCAACGTAACGACAAAAACGAAACCCGGCTCTCTCGGCTCCATAACGGGAACGCGTCTAACCTCGTCGCGCGTATTGTTTGGAATCCAGCTTCCTCTAGCGCTCGAGGAAAGGGAGACAATCGCTAGCAGCAGTAATAAACGTTTTTAATTGTATAGAGTGGAGCTTGTAGATGCGATGTAGAGGAGGAGAACTTGGGTAGGTGAAGATGCGGGGAATGACAGAGGAACCCGTTTCAATTCATCTCGTTTGACGCACGGGCGAACTTGTTTTTGGTACTATACGGCGGTCCGCCGCTGAAGTCGTCTCGACTCCTACTACGGTATGCGACCGTAAAAGGTATGGAAATATTTAAATGTTTCCGACTGCAGCGAAACGTGAATCCGCCATAAAACAATTCTGGACTGGCTCGTTTCGTGTGTTGAATATCTAGCCTGCTTTTGAGAAAAAGGAAGATGCTTCTGGTGCAATAAACAACTGTACCCTAAGGTTTCAGCGTTTCTTACTAGGTTTTTCTGAAAAAATATGGCATGGTACTGCTATTTTTCATGTGCTAACCTAATTAACCTAATATTATTTTTGGTTACAAAATCAATATGTAATATTCTTCCATTTTTGCTACAAATTATCCGTGTCACGATGCTTTGCTTTGTTTATAACAGCTATCATAACTGTTCTTGTCTATTGAAATCGAATTAACAAGGTGACCAGCAAACAAAGAAATCTTTTAAATCATTTAAGTTATGCCTAACTTGACTTCCTTTAAGCCGCATGGTATAAGTACAGGCGTTATTATATCTTTATGCAGAGTACACACAATAACCTTTGAAACAACACAACGATGATGTTTATCTTTATCCGTTGTACGAGTACAATGACTTCATATGCCAGTTTAAATACCATATGTGTATCGTGTGCCTTTTTTTTATTATTATAACATACAATTTAACAATAACCTCCGTTATCAAAAAATACACAAAAAAACGACGTACCCTCTACCCAGGCACGTATGCACAGATGGATTTGATACGTGGCGGATGTTATCGAACACTTTGTTTTTATCGAGGTATGAACGAAAACAAATATCCATAATCCATGATAAGTTCTAACCTGTCGTTTTACTGTATGTACAACGTCACAAAAGCAAACGTTGAACGTGTACGAAAGTGAGCTTTGTTTACGCTGCCCCTACTGCCTCGTCGCTTGCAAGCCACCCAAGCGTACTTTTGCCCCATCGTCCATTTTAGAATGGAATGTTTGTAGGTGATTAAATAGATGAAATTTTTTATGAGAAATATCGCATTAATACTCCTCTCTTTAATTTTATACAACCTTGGCCGTATGTCCTAGGCTTGTACGTAAAGGCGGGCACGCCAATCTGAGCCGTGCCGTGCGAAACGTTCGCGAACGTTGCAGGCGCTTTCAATTTGGACGGGTTATCGATCACAAACGCGCATAAACAAGCATTCGCGAGCATTATCCGCCTGTTGTCGGTACATCAAAGAAATTTGCTTATTCTTGCGCGCTCGCTTTGGACGTGTGCATGCATTCATCAAGAACGAACACAAGAGAAAACATAACAGCTTTAATTGTCTATCTTTAATTGAATTAAAATGAAAGACGGCGATAATGCTGAGTGAGACCATGAAAGGGTTTTATATTTTATCAATTTATTTTTGAATTACCCTGTATTTTCAATTGACAAATTACAATAAGTCACTGCAGCGATTTCTATTTTTAAGCACTCTTATCATCCACTATCGGCGATTGTTCTCCTTTTTTTTTTATATTTCACTTAATACAATAAACGCAGCGCTTGCTGCTTAAATTTTTTTCATCATCCGCCATGATTGTTATTTACGAATGAAATAAACGCACTAAACTCGGAACGTTGTCGAACATAAGCAAACTTTTGCGCATTTGTTCCGCTTGGACAATTCTGCGAGCTTACACGAATTTTGTTCTACAAACGTTTTGCACGGCACGGCACGGATCGGCGCGCTTTATCTATACCTGCCTTAAGTATTTTAAACAACAATTTATTGATCGAGGCCGTTTATTGGCTCGTAAATTAAACAATGATTACAAACGTGAAATTCTACAAAAGGAAAATCTGGCCAATGTGTTCTCCCATCCGAGCATCGCAATCGCATTGATTAAAAGCAAAATTTGTGTACTGTATATGTATGTAATGTGCTCATCGAATATTCCAATTTTCTACTGCATCTAAATATTGAACGAAAGTTGGGCACTTCTTTTTCTATTGTAAATTTAATAATTTCGAAATTTGATCTAGGTGGCGCGAGGAAAACCCGCGAATACATCGTAAAGTTAAATAGCTAAAATACCGGCACACGCAATGACAACGAGAATTTTTTGCTTTAAGTAAAGACGCATGTCACATCCACAAGATACGCTGTAAAAGAAAATTGCGGATTGATCTCAGTAGTAGAACACCATAAACGCACATTGTAACCTGGATCGAGTCGTACGTACGAGATTACTATCGTGTGGAATTTTAAAGAGACAGAGTCCAATGACCTACTTATAGTTTAATTTTTATCATGTAAGGTGCATATGGTGGATCATTAACCTACCATACTTTGTTAGCGTTTTATAGCGCTGTGTGTACGTACGTGTGCCGATAAAAGACCTGTAACTACTCGTACAAACAAGTCGATCTTTAAAAATAACTTTCCACGTCGAACATAACCTTGCCATATTTGGACATCGGTAACAGACATTCTCGTCGACCTTGACTCGAAAGCCGACAAATCTTGCGAATGCTGTTATATGCAGTTTTATTTCATGTCGCAACCAAAACGTTTAATAGGTCTTTTACTGTTTCATCGACTATAATGAATATTGAAATTATTAATTACCTTCAAGAGCGTTTTTACGAAACTAAGTATAGTGATCCTTTAAAAATATCGAAAGTTTTCTAATAATCAACGTGACTTGTGTAAAGATTAGTCACCTTTAATAGAGGTTAACAAAATTCTGATTCATCGTTTATTTAATGATCTCGAGTTCCAATTAATTCCAGTAATCTCTATTTCGAAATGCAATTGTATTTAATTGCAATAGCATATAACGGAAGATAGCGATATTTGCAAGTGCTCTAATAGGAGTACGTGAGATTAATATCAATCGTGCTACATTTACGGCGATTTATAATGTAAGTTCTTCTGGAACGAGCATAAAATGGCGTGTAGTTTATTTTCACGGCAGGATTCCTTCTTCTATATGCACTGATTCCTATTAAGTCACCATTGTATGAAAATGGTCACAGCCATGTATGGACCACTGTATGCAATTAACAGCAGCAATCGCTTAACTCGAAGATCTTGCCTAGAAACTGTTTCTCTTATCAAGGCACCTTCTCTGGATATTTTAGTCGCTGTACTCGAGTTAATCTCGAAAAGAAGATATTCAAAGGATTTCTAAGAATCTGCTGCAATCACAAGTCAAATATCTCGTCAATTATCGGCCAGGAAATGTTAAAGATAAGAATGAAGTGCATCCTCAGCCAAGAATGTATGTGTATAATTTGAAAAAAAAAGTATGTTGAACAATAAGGTTGATAGGCTTGTGTAAGTTTAGCCCGAGTAAAAACTTAGTGTTCGAGAAGAGCTACAATTCTTTCTAAATGTTTGGAGAAAAAAAGAGTATTTAAAATTAGACGAATATGAATTGGGACATGATATGATAGATGCGCTACAAACATGATATTACCTATTTGCTCTGTTAGGAATACCAAAAAGATCAGTTCTAAGGCTCAAGGCTTTCGCGTATTGCGCGTGCTTTGAGCTGTTGGAAGGAAGTGAAGATCGCTTCGAGGTAAAATTATATCGTATTGAATATACCTTCTGCGTCGAAATAATCTAACATCTGACACCTACGGCTTTGCAGCAAATAACTTGAATAATAATATAATAAATTGCAATAAAATTTGAATTAGGTTACGGAAATGTTCTTCAAGCCTTAGCAGCTAATTGAAGACAATCAAAATCTGTTTGGTGGTAACGTGCATATGTAGTACATATTTATTATTTTATTTCAAGAATATTTAAGGATTTACGAATAAAATCTGTTAAATAGAGCGCTAGGCATACAAATTGCAAAAATAAATATATAACAAAAAGTAAATATTCTTTAGCTTTTTCAGCCGAATCTTTCTGAATGTCCGCGGTACAAATGCTGGACACACGCAGTATGCTCGAAATATCACCATGGACATTATATGAAATGCGGGTGTGCAGATATCCTGATCCGAATATGCTCTGAACATAACTGAAATTCCTTCTTCCGCGAAACATCGTATTTTGGAATTAAGGCGTTAAGAGACACGAGTGTGAAGTAATTGAACTAACTTCAGGTACAAAGCGCGTAGATGCCTACATTCATGTATGAAATACTTGGTTCCTTGTCCGTTATTCGTTTATGTAATGTTGTTGTAGTATAATCAACCAGTCAAATATAAGCAGTGAATGCAATATCCAGAAGGTATATATGTATATATACCTTCTGGATATATATTTAATTGCCATTTCTTGGTAGGTATATATATATATATAGAATTTTTGGATACTGAAAGTTAACTTAGCGATGTTGTGTTACAGAACTAGATGAACGAGTTTCTTATCATGCCATCCATCTCGCCAGTTTAACCTACGGAAGAATTCTATCAATTAGACACTTCTATTTTTAGATATATATAAAGACAGTAGGTTCCTTAAAAGTAAAAAATTAGAAAAAAAACGTACCAAGAAATGGCAATTAAAATGGAAATTGAGACAAGTATTCAAATTACAGTCACACGTTGGATGACTGTAATTTGAATACTTGTATTTGAATGGATGAGAATGGATGGAAACATTTAGAAAGAACGTACAAAAAACATTGATAACAATGCAGAGCAAGGAGACAAGAACAGATGAGAAAATATAGACAGGATTATTATGCAAAATGTTTGGAGCTGGAGGAGAGAAAGGTGCAGGAAAAAATTGCCAAAAGGAAGATATTAAAGGAACGCAATAAATTGCCTAAAATGTGTCTTTTATTTACTTTTGAATCTGAATTGAAACTGCGATGCGTTAGATTCGAATACCTTTGACTGACAACCTAACTTATTCTAACCTTCTTTCGACGTACAGTTCACTCGAGTCTCTTCTATGCATACATTGTACTACATGAGTTCCCGCCGTGCTCACTTCACTACAGATAAGGCATATTTTGACAAAAATTTAAATTCTAATTTGAGGGAAGAGCTGGAGAATTAATCGGTTACATATTATGTTCGTATTATGTAAATTTCTTTTTCTACAAATGTCTTCTATCAGATATCACAATTCTTTTGTAAGATTTTTATTTTTTATATTTTGTTTTATGCACTTGTGTAATTTTGAAGCTGGTTTTCTTTTTCTTTCTTGAGAATATGTTTTGTTTTAATCGCTTAATAGTCCGTTATTCCATAATATTGTTAATATCTATCTGTGATATTGAAGAATATTTAGGAGGTTCTTTTCAAAATAAATACTAACAAATGTATAATACTATTTTTTCCACCTTTCCCTACATCATACATTAAGGATTACATTTGGAATTATGGAAGTTTGGAGATTAAAAAAAAACAAACAAGATATTGGTGAAACATTTATTATAAAACATGAAAAATATACACCAGCTGTATTTTCTTACAATTCTAATGTAACTACGTTTTGTAGCGCCATCTACATCATTTTCTTCATCCTTCGGTTTGGAACTTACTGCAAGATTAACTTCTAAAGGAATTTCAGCACCTTCTTTGATTACTAAATCGTCATAAACAGAAAGAAATTATGTAATACAGCACATGCTCTTATAAAATTAACTATGTCATTGATGTTTCTTAATTTTAGATGGCATTGCTTATTCTATATAATATATATAGATTTCATTTCATATAATTATATTTATATATACGTAATATATGAAATAATAATTATAATTTATCTGTACTCTCGTTAACTGGCCTGTGTTTTTAAATGACGTTAAAAGGTGTCTCAGACGAAGATATCGAGAATTTCCAAGACTGAAAACATTTTACCACTTCTCAGCCAATCTGGCAGCTAGAAAAGGCTATCTAAATATGCCTTTAAACTTACAATCGTTGTCGCGCACAATTTGGGCCTGTAAAAAAATAATTACACACAAGAAAAGCGATGATGTATGAATACTCGAGATAACGATATAATTAAGAAGTATACTTTTCATTTCGGCATTTTTATAAGCACGATTTTTTCTTAGATTCTGAAGAAACATCACAACGTCAATTATATTTATTGCGGTATAATACTGAAATGCTAAATTACCTGTACGCAAATTTTTTTTTATCTAAATACGAATTTGTAAATACAAATCTTCTGAAGGTTTATCGATTCTTATGTGCGTACCATCAATTACTCCGGGAAAACCTTTCCTGCGAAATATTTCTTGTACATCTTGCCTCTCTATATTGTTTGCCCATTTAATATATTGTGGTGATCAATTACTTAGAAAAACATGTAACACTCGCAACAACTTTATGTAGAGAGCTTTCAGTAATAATGAATCGATCGACGGCATCTCCATATGAAACAGCTTCATTGCCAGCAAAGATGGAGAAATTTTTTCAGAATTGCCTTGTTGAATGTGATAATATTCAGAGGCCTCAAATTAATCAGCTAGTTGCAGCAAGCACTTACAGGAAAATATTGTCCATCCATAAATTCTGCCTCATCTAATTGTAGAACGATCTCTTCAAAATAATTCCTATCTTTAAGCGCTTCCAATACCTGTAGTAGTTCTTGTAAATCGTTATTACCTAAATATAAATAAATTTAACTTTATGGGTGATGTATAATGTACATATGTATATTTTCTTACATTTATGGGTATTCGTCAATAGAAAAAAATCTAAAGATAACAATACTACGTATTTTGAATGAAAGAAGTATTGAATGAAAGAAAAATGCTCTGCGATAACAATACAACAAAATAACAAAAGGAGCACGCGTAAAATAAGAGCGTAAAATAATCGAGCGATCCTGTAGAACTTAGCAGAATTATATGCATCTTCATTGGGCATGCTCGTGGAATTGATAGAATGGAATGGAGCATATACTGCGAACGAACCTAATTGTTGAATAGGAACATAAAATTTTTTAGATTTTTCGATACTTAATTTATCTCTTAGTTTGTAAGTGGATAAGTAGTACAAAACGAGAGACAACACATAACGATGAAGATGATATTACACGTAAGAATTTATTGATACTTTAGGTATATTTTTTTAGGCAAACCGCTCACGTACAAAAAACATTTAACTCATATGTGGGATTCTTTAATGGAACGTGCTGTGTACTTCAATATGGAACTGTGCGTTTAATGTCTTTGCTAGAATGTATAGCTTCGTACTTGATTTCTTAAAGGACGTTAATTAAAAAATTGTGTAATATGTTAGAGAACGTGGCCTTCAATACAATACTATTTTTGCGTATTTGTCTATTCTCTTTGGTTAATCCTATACGATTTCCTTGAAATATGATTATTCAAAAAATTGTCCAAGAATGTTGAATCATCCTACGAGAATTTTTAATCCACAAGATCCATTTCCATATATGCGGACAGTATGTTTTTTTTTTATCGTCCGCATAATTTTGGAATAATTAAGCAAGAATCAAGATGACTTGCTAGCCCGGTGCTTATTTACCGGCGATATATCATAGATCAAGTATGTATCATTGAAATTCAAATCCCTCCGCACGTACTTGGTGCCTTTAATAAATCGCTCGACCTTGACTGTAACCTGCTATTACAAATAAGTTTCCCTCTACCGCGTTCGTAAACAGTGTATCGATTTGCAAGAAAACAAATATTTAATATCCGTATGTACGTGTATCTACGAATATACAGGTACATGTGTCGCGAATAATACCGTGGAATCGGATATTATTTGTTTCGGTTGCGGTCTATCGCCGATAGCGCGCTTATGTAAACCCGCACGCGCTTTAGAATCTTGCGGTTTTCGGTTTGGCATCCCTGCGTGGTGTGCGTAATAAAGTAGGGATTAATAATTTTCTTCAGCTGGTTATGATTCATTTAACCCGTAAGATATTTGAAAAATAACGCGGTTTTTAATCGGAAAGTATCGAAATACGAATACGCAGTAGATGGTAACGTATAATTTACACAGTAAATGCCGTTGCATCATTCGCGAAAAATAAAGGAATTTAATACGTATTCACAATAATCTCGAAACGTTCTAAGTGAAAGTTCGTGGAAACATTAATTGTATTAATTGTGATGCTTAAAGGTACTCTTTCATTATATTTAGCAGTAAAGTAAGGTGCTTGAACCAATAAATAGAAACTCAATATTTACTTTGTCCTGATAATGTGAATAAGATTACAAATATTGCAGATGTTTTGAATGAGGATAGGTAATATACAGTATGCGTTTTACATGCCACGCCGATTTTGTTTTGACTGTCGTTTCATTAAAAAAAAACCTTCAAAGCATAATCACAATTACGGATTTAAACTACCTGATTAACTCGTTAATTATAAAGTTTATGCATTTTAAAATGGTAAATAAATAAATTTTTGTCAACACAAAAGCATAATTATACAGCAATAATGTTCGCATCCAACAAGCCGTACATGCAAATCAAGCGTATAACTTTAGCAAACCGCAGCACACAGTTTAGCAACTCTCCACACGCAATAAAATTCCCAACATTCCGCCCCCCGAGGGATGTCCTCAACGCGACCCACCGTCCCACGTACTTTTGCATAGTGGCAAAACGTGTTGTTGCACGCGAAATCCCGACGAGTATCAGAGCGGCCTGGTCTTCCGTACCGACCGCGCTAACCATATTCATACATTTCCCGCTCTGATTAATTTAACTTACTGTGTGCATGCGTTTAGATTGGGCCAAATAGGAATATTGATGGCCAATTAATAGATAATTGTATTTTGTTTGGGGTAAGCCTGAAAATTAAATGTTGTTTGCATAATTGCTACCGGAATTAGCGCGTGCTAGCCAGGAGTTTTTTTTTAAATGACCGACCCTCGCGCTGAATAGTAGGCCATGCACTATGCTAATTAATAATAACGCAGCCGTACGCATTTGTGTGCGTAGGAATTTGTACAATTGCACCAATTATTAACTCACCGAATTGCCGTTTATGAATTATTTTATATCGAGGGCCATGGGATTGCACGCATCTCTTTATTAGAGATACATTTGAAGCTTTTACAGAGATATACATTGCTACGAATGATGCGACATTATCAATTGTTTTTGCTGATTTCATCGATGACTTCTGGCAAACATATATAATATACCGTCTAGTGTTAACGTTTCCTTGATCTTCCACAGCAATGCTTGTAACATATCCAATACAACGAAAGAAACGAGTAATCGTCTTGGAAGTGCTTCGTGAACGAACAACTTTTTTTTACATTCGGCTTATCCGGAAAGACCCAACCAGCCAAGAAGCAATAAGTTGCTTAGGTGTTCTCGCAAGCAACGATTTTGGCCAACCTTTAACCATCCGCAAAGCGTTAGTGTTATTTAATGAAAAATTCTCGGAACTCGGCAAGGTTAAATCGTCCACAACCAATTGGTCGCTAACAACGACCAATCGTCAACAACACGTTGTTCTCCATCTATTGTGGTTCTCTATCGCGTGGTACTATACACTTTAGTTTTTTTCAATGTCATCTGGTACGTCGCAACAATACCAAATGTTTGAAACAAAGCGTTAGTTGTAAGCCTGTAGAAACGAGTATATTTTCCACGCGCTTCACGAAATTAACAGAGACTAGACACATTCGTATTCTGTCGACCCTCGGGGAAACCAACAGACAGCACGAACCCTCCATTCTCGTGGGACGAATAAACACGAATCTGTCTAGTCTCTGCTAATTTCGCGAAGCGCAACTCGTTTCTGCGGACTTAATAAGTTCAATGTTCTCCTAACTTCTTAACTTAATGGAACGCTATCATCATATAAAGCACACCAACCTGATGTAGAATAACAAAGCGATAATGTTCACTTGATTCTTATCGTACTGATAGATAAATTTTACTTGAATCCTATCGAAAATTTATGAGATCAAATTGTAGGTATAGATAATGACATATTATGCATGTTATTTGCAATGTTGCCGCTACATAAAGCATGCCACATTCATAATACTTATGTATATTTAACACTGTACATGACATGAACATGTGCATTTCCTATTCTATTCTCTCGTATTAATGGGCTTATTAATACTAGAGAGTAATTATAATTATATAAATTAAATGGTGCCCATGTATACGTACATGCACTTATCGGAGACTATAATTGCATGTTTTTGGTTAATTAACTAACCCTCTAATTCTCTAGTAACTATTCCCTCATTTTAATTGAATATTCTAGGCATACGATGTAATATTAGCGCCTGATTTAGGTTTATTGGAAACGTTAGTTATCGTTGTCGATTTGGTTCATAAACAATAATAATATATAATAGGAAAAAAGCTGTACAAATGATTGTAGGTTTTCCAAATTGAGCATGTTTCCTGATGTTCTACACCTATTATTTTCGGCATGTTCTAATCACGTTGTATAGCTTATAGCGAAACTTATCCCAGCATTGTTGGATCGAATAAGACCATCATACACCGTTGTATAAGTCGGTGTATTATTCATTCGATTAGCGACGTTTGACGGTAGCTGTGAATATGTGATTCCGAATTAAGACTTGTGGCTCGTTTATCGATTGCACATATGTCTGAGTGTGGATGTACGTTGTACGAATGCGTATACAGTAACGTTCGAAAGTTTGAGACATATTTTAGGAACGATGAATCCCAATGTTAAAAAGGCTGCAATCCGCTTTAATTTGATTTGGATAGAACAAGTCGTTGTCGTATGATAAAGAAGATGTTTAAAAATAAACATCTTCAAATAAAAAAAAATAAATGTTTAAAAAGTACAATTTGTTGAGGACTTCGTGGTTTAGAAGAAAGGCCGGATCTTAAAAAGCCGTAATTACTCCTAAAATAGTTAATAAAATTAATGCTTTCGATGGACGTTGCATGTTCTCGTCATTTAATTCGAAAACAACAACGATAATCTCTCAAATAGAAACAACGTGCCCCTATTCTAAAAACGTACAATAATCTATATTGGTGGAAATGTGGAAATCGATAGGATTAGATGTCGCAATAATTCGAAGGCATTCGATGCTGAATTACTACGTCAACGTTTCATCAACAATTAATCCTCGGAATTGACGTTAAACTTTCGAAAGGCACTGTATACGTCCTGTTGTCTAAGCTAAGTGCTCGGATGAATGTGAATGGCGCTTACGCAATTTCCATTAACCGCAAACAATAGGCGAACAACATACAAACGGCGCTTATTTACCATCGCTGGCCAGCATTATCGGATGTCGCCTGGAAGTGTTTTAAAGTGCTTCTAGAAAATCAAGACTTCTTTGTCACTCACATTCAATGATAATAATAGGGTACTTGTTTAGTGCCAACAGTGATTAGCTGGTCGACATGCAATGAGCGTGCTTACGGTACATGAATGACATACTGCGGACGATGGACGTAAGATGACGAACGCCTCTTTTCTGTTGCGTTGTCTAGGAGGAAGTGATGACATTTCTCGAGAGGAATTTATCGTTAATTATTTATTTCGAAGTGAGATGCGCCAATTAGCTTATCTAACGTTATATCATGGCATGGGCAATATACGAATGGTCTATAAGATATAAATATGCATGTGTGATGGATAGAATTCGATGTTTGTGTTTATTCGGCTTTTTCAGTTCATCTAAGACGAATAGGGTAATAAGTAAAAAGCCGAAGATATTCAACAAAGGAGTAACAGTTTATAGACGTTGATTGATATAAAAAAAAAATGTTCGATGTACTCCAAGAAATGTTCAATGCGATAGTTTGAATCATATAAACCGTTAAAAATATCAGTCGTTAAAGAAACAACTCAATTATCTCTAAAACTAAGATAGAAAAGTCGCTCACGTACCTATTTTATCACTAATTATATCACTAATTTCCACAATTCCGAAGAATATACATATCTCCTAGCGCCATTTAAGTATACTCACGACAAAAACCACCGCAAAAAACCGAATAAGCATCTTTGGTGATTGTTTTTAGGCACACCTACATAGTTACAAGTGTAACATTTTAAAAATGTTAACAGGGAAAACAGGAAAAAAAAAAGATTTAGTTGGCTTCTGTTGAAAGGAGCGATCGTTTCTTAATTAAGTATTTAGAAGAGAAAAGCACATCCGAGTATTTACATAAAACATCAGATTTACCATCGCGTCTGTTCCATGGCGTATCTCCGAAACAGACATATATAAAGCCGCGGACGCATTAACCGGTGTTTACTCCTGTTTTATGCATTATTACCGACACACACATTCATCCCATTGAAAATTTTACATCGCCCAAATCCCCACCGTTACCGTGGTCCATCCGACGTTGAAGCCGTGCATACAATTTCGCATGTACGATCTATGCAACATGAATATATTTTGGGGCAACTCAAAACATCCTAAATAATTAACGAGAACACAGAATATTGATTAATTACTAACGACCAACCATTTACCGTCCTACGCCATTGTCTCCTCAGTAAATAACATACGCCCGCGCCTTTAATAGGTAATGAAGAAGGATTAGCACGAGAGGATAAATGGATGTCCGCAGCCGATGAAGGGCGTATCGCGTTGCCGCTTGAAAGCAACTGCTATAGAAGCAAACAACGCTTAATCTTTACATCGTATGTATCCTGAAAGCTCCTCCATCAACGCAATACCGCCACAGTCTCTCTTAATATACAAGAATGTTGCCTTATAAAACAGTAAGAATAAGTAATTAGATCCATATACAACGAAAATTGACAAATACACATCTTTCAATTTAATATAATTTGTATTTTTTTATTTAAATATTTTTTTTTTATTTTTACTATTCTATCGTACTTTTTCTTTCTTCTTTTTTAGTTTCAACGAGACGCTGTGTATCTTTCAGGAAATTACAACCCACTCTGCATTACGTAAACGTATTCTTGATTCTAAACTGCGTAATAGGTTGCGGAAAATTAACTAGTAATAGACTACTTCCGCGCTTGCTCCAAATAGATGTCCTTGTGAATTGTAATAAGTAAATACGAACTTCTCAATAGATATTTTCTAAGTAGGCGGTTTTAAACGTAAACAACTGAATATGGTTATATACGCAATGGACGTAATTCTACACCTTCTATGGCAATTAACCTTTTCGACATATACCATACTTAATTTTACAGTCTAAAAGACAAGCTTTACTGCGCCTCCCTTGTTTAATAAGCAATGACTAAAATGAAGCAGAGCAAGCAAATAACGGAACGACAACAAACAGGAGATTCTTCGTTCGCGAGCTCTGTCGGGAAATTCGGATAGCATTCAAAATTTACGCCGACTCGAGACCATTTTAATTCCGGTAAAAATTGTCGACCATCCAGGCGCCCGAACTGTCCCGAAACGAACAAGAAGGATACAGATAACGTGTACATAGTGGAAAGGAACGGACAAAAATGAAGGATGGCCCGGCAGGAAGGGCGGCTGTTTTTTTTTTTTTTTTGAATATGAAAGGGTGTGAGGTGAATGAATGCGTTGCATAAATAAAACAACTCGCGATAAATTTTAAATTACGAGCTTGTTCGTTGAGGTGTTGCTTCGCGTTGAAGTGTCGGAACATAAAAAAAATAAAATGAGATGGGTCTAGCATTTTTTAGCGGTCACGCTTGTAGCTTTAGGGATATCCGCGAAAATCGTGCGATATCTGGTGGGTAGATGGGAGAAAATTGGAACTGTAGATAATAGAGAATGAATTAAAAACGATTGAAATAGCAAGATTTACGAGATCTTCTACAGTGATGCTATTAATTTCTAATATGTGCTTTACGACAAATATGCACAGGAAGTCGTTGGAAACATCTTCTCTCTTCTATACAATGCATCTTCTAATATTGAAAGTGCACTATAAAGACTAATCTCATAACTACAACCCTTGTCGTTCCTTTTCTTCGCAATAATCAATAATTCTTCGGACCGCCCGCTACTATCACATAGCTTTAGGCAACTCCAGCGTCGCTTTCAATCCATGGACCTTTCCATAGACTCGAGTATCTTAACGTCCAGATGCGAGGATTTCATCTCGCCCCCCCCCCCCTCTTACGGCAGTGGTAGTAATTCCCTTTTCGGATCTAAAACATTCATGAGCAGGTATAAAATTTATTGCCACTCGGCCATGTCCGGGCCGTGATTTTCGGAGGCCCGACGAAATAACTCCTCTTCTCTCTGCTCTTTGCGCGCTACGCTACGACGAGGACGCCGAAAGAGGCAGGCACCGAAACAGTAAAAGCACAATTTCCTTATTGCTCTTGTCAATAAAAGTCGAAACCGTAAAATGGAAATTCCGATAATAAGAAATAAGCAATGGCTGAAATTTATTTTTTATTCTTTTTTTTTTCTGTTCCAATTTTCTTTCGCTTTCTTTTTTCTCTGATTCTCTCCGTCTTGTTTAAGTGGACGAAGTTTTGTTTTAGCCTAGATCTTGTACTTAACAATTTTTTTTTGGGTACTTTGATTATATTTTTTAAAGGCACAATTACGTGTTATTTAACACTTAGTTACATGAATTAATAGAAGGATACAAACATATTCGACAATAAAAATCTTGAGGGTCCTGGCTTTATTAATTTACTTATTTTTGTTTAACAAGTTATAGCAGGACTTCCCAAACTCAATCAGGCACAGAAATAAAAACAATTGAATGTGAAACTCGCACTTATTAACAATGAATCACAAGAATCATCGAACTAAAATATGAAATAACCAAAACACGCAAAACAAGAAGAAAAAAAGCTTTTATTTATAGAATAGGTAAACCATTTCTTCGAGAGGCTATTCAACACAATGACCGTCTATGTACCCAAAAATTGAAGCAATTTATCATTTCTATTTACTTTTATTTTTTTTTTTTCGTGCATGTCGACCTCGTAGGATCGCGATCGGTACCGCCAGCTTGGCGTTTCACGGATTCCGCTCGCGTTCGTTAAAATTTCGACCGTCCTAGACCTTAACCTTGCCCGTCACTGGCGGGCCTATCCCTCCCCGTCGTTTGGCGTCCGCCGACTAACGGAAGGATTACGATTTCATTTGCATGTTTAGAGATTATCGATTGGAATTTAAATAAACGACCGATTCGGGCATCAGCTTCACTCTATAAATATGGAAACAACGCGCATTTTATACCATCTGTATTAACCGCGGTTGCCGTTAATGTGCTCGGACGTATGAAACGTATACGTGTATCGGAGTAAATGGATGGACGGTGCCATATTTGAATATTGTCGATGTAATTAGTAGATTAGTAGGTGTATGTACTTATTTGTTTCGAAAGGTAGAGTATTATACCGTGGGAAGGAAAAAGACACATCAAGCTCCTCTATTGTTAATGTTTCACAAAAAAAATAAGTAAAGGTTCCTCTATCTTGCGACCCTCTCGTCAGAGAATTTTGCAGCTTGGTCACCGTCCTTCTCCCATTTTGTTATCAGAGTGAATAGAAGGTGCTCCCTGCTTTTCGTTAATTTCATGTTGAATATCCCGACTATCCATTGGTTGTGTCCATTTTTTATTCAACTGTAAAATGATTAAATTTGTTTCTAGCTTAAGTGGAAGTATAACAGCATATCGTAGATCTCCAGTTCTATGTAATCATCAATATTCAACTTCGTTCAATTATCTACGAGAGCTGTTTTAAACGAAACACCCTGTAGGTCTACGCATGATTTAACGCCATACCTTTGTTATGAAACAAGCGATGGTGTCGATCAACGTGTTACCGTTTATTTGTAAAAAATTTGTATAGAAAAAAGGACCTCCATTAAAAATAAAATCTCAACCGCCCACTACGAAACGTTCTCACGTACAATTCATCTGTTCTGAATACCGTTACAAAAAGCAGCATTTTACACTCGCTCACGTCCTAACGTAATCCATTTTAGTCAAGGAAGGATGGAACCTTCCAACGATATAGAAACCACATTTTTTTCACCGCGTCCCCGATGATGTCTGATATCCAAATGTGTCGCCCACCGCTCAAAAGAGTGACGCGTTTCATGCAGGGTACATACTCTTTTTTTTTTCGAACAGATGTTCTACTTGCTTGGTTGAAGAGGTGCGTTCAAGATGCGGAGAACATAAGGTTGTTTTATATTATTACCGTTTTTTGCCGTTATTTTTGAAGAGCACTTGTAATAAAGCGATGCCCATTATTGTTTGGACAAGAAATGGAACCGTAACGTTATACTTTTCTTCGGATATTATGTCTAGAAATTTGATTTTTAAGTGGTGTGATTTAAAAGAAAAAGAATACAACAAGAAATGGTGTTTTATGTTACGAACGGTTTTGAACTGGGGAAATAAAAATTCGAGCCTTTTTTTGATCGTTTAAATTCGTCACGAATTAATATTGCGTCGATTCATTGATCAAAAATATTAATTTGCAAAGTATTTTTTTTTAACTTTATTTCGAAAAAAAAAATGCTGAGCAAATTATCGAAAATAGAACAACCTGAACTTAAACGTGGTTGTGCCAGCTTCCTTGACGATAAACGTTCACCAAATCGTGCTAGACGAGCGTCGTAATACGATTAGAGACGCATAGAAGAGGCTGGAGGTATATTCATCCAAAAAAAAAAACATGTTAAACATGCAATATGATTCTCGACAATCTCGAACCTTAATGATATAAAAAAAAATATTTACAATACCATAATGCCTCTTCCAATTGGAAGTCTTTTTTTCCCCTTTTCCGCGCTACTTGCTCTATTTCTCATATAATGTTACATTTAACAGAACCATAAAAAAAGGCCCACCTTACGTCACAATACATTAGCCCACATTGGTTTAATTTCTCTTTCTCCTATCATTTATCCCATCACAACAGCGAATAATATGAGGCGCATTAGTATGATATAATAAAGCCCGGAGGTAATTACCCTTCACGCGCTTATTCTGGCCGTTCTCCCAAAATGATAAAGCACGTATGCGTAAATGCGTAATTTTCAATGCGGCCTGCTATATGTGTATTAATTCGGTCGCCGTACAACATAGTGCATCCTCCCACACTGTAATTACTTTACAAAGAGGTTATTGCTAGAATTTAATTTACGTTGGGGCTTATTTTCAGTTTCATAGATTCGCGATAACTAAGTCGTAAATTACGTGTAATATTAACAGTAAAATAGACGTTATTAAAGATTTATTATGTAGCCTAATGCGCGTCCAATTATATTCTAAAAGAGGAGATCAAGATATTAAATCGATGCAAATTTTCGTTGGGCCACAGAAACATCGCATAGCTTCTCAAAATCGCACGATCTTAAGTCTAAGTAATAGTTATCACACTCCAGAATAGCCACCACGATCCTCACCTTATTGCTTCGAAGCTGTACGAGCAACAATAACGGAACAGTTCGAAAACTCTTTCTTCTTAGGCAAACAAGTGTAAATGGCTGCGAACGGCTCTTTGCGGACGCTGAAGTTGAAAAGCGGTAACAAATTGGGAGATTGGGAGCCGAGAATAAAGCGCCAGACAGTATCGCCGGCGTAAAATGCGGGTTTAGGAGTACCATAAACCTGGACGGACGCCATTCGCGCCGTAAACTACCGACGTGCCATCTACTTCGGCCGAAGTTCTCGATTCTAATTAGAATAGTTTCTTCTCCGTAATTTAGTCGTTTTGTAATTTGTTTCGTTTCAAACTTTATGAGCCCCTAACGTTTCGAATATATCTTCAGCATTATTCGCGGTACGTTTATTCAAATTTTGTTAATGTGATGAGGGAAACTTGTTGAACAGCGAGATAAAGCCAGATGTATTTTAAATTACGAGAGAGATTAATATTGGGTTTTGTAAGAGATCAAAAAAATCACGTATTAGGTGGTGCTAAATAGAAGAGATGTTATTCATCTTCGTCATGTGTTTCCAACGTCTAGCTTTTGCCGGTTTCTTCAGTAGCTAGATTAAATAATTCAAACACGGATCCGTTTGCCATTTTACAGACTTCATTTTCATGTTATCGAGCGAATCGCAAACTTAACAGGTATCTGTTGTGGGTTGTCCGAAGATGAAATCAAGATTTTCTAAAAGAATACGTTTCGTTATCGCCGGAATCCCCGCTTTCAACAGAAGTTCCCCTGATTCTTGCATCGCATCGTGACGAATTATTCTGCATCATATCCAATAAAAGAACCCGATCTTACCAAAAGTAGAGTTGCTTGTTTATTGCGGCAACTCGACGGAAACATTTCCTAGCGAGCAAACGTTTCCGTGTACAACGCATAATGTATATTTTATGCAACGTTACGATTAAATAAAACAAACAATTAATCAATGTTACCCTTTCATTGCGAAACATGACAAACAACTTTAGCTTTTATAGCCGTTCTTTGCACTATTCGCTTATGTATATTTGACCGGCGATTTTTTTACGATTACCGCTTACTCGCGTCCGTTTAAACTGCGACTTACGGCACGTACCCGAGGAAAGTTTTGCGAAAGCTTGATCCGCTCTCTCTAGCACGTTAGACATGGCAGCATGTTGCGACGCCTAACTTATTCTTCTACAAGTTGGTCGCTGCATAATATTTTACAAGATAAATGTTCCTACAACGTCGGGCGATGTAACTTGCTCCTGCCGTATTATATGGACTCCTAGATTGCGAATACAATACCGGCGAGTTCGCGCAATTTATTACAGAGGTTCGAGCAAGTTTCCATAAGAGCATTTTTTTTTGAGGGGGGCAGGGAAGAGGAGCTGTTGCAGCAAGCGATGCGCGAGATTTTTATTTTTACCGAGATCTTCCGCTCTTGATGTAGTAAACTTTGTAAATAATTTATAAAGCGCGATATAAACGAGTTAGGATATTAAATAAAAATAACCCGGAACAAGGAAAGGAAATAACGACAAAAATATCCTTTAGCAGCAGCACCTAGATTGTAAATATTTTATTTATACTTTTCTAAAGTACCGGAGAACTTCGGATGGAGGTAGATATAAAGTTACAGCCTTATTAGTGAGATTGCGAAGACTGCTCCTTTAATATGCTCTTTTTGGTATAAATATCATTACGGCAGTGGAGCTTACTTACTGATAAAGATTGCACGAAATGTACGAATTAATTATAACGCATCACTTAATGATTTTAACGTAATTCTTGTATATTGTTATTATCATGTTTGAGATACTCAAAAGTTTTCGACGTTATGCTTTCATTCGCATTTAATTTGAAAAAGATGAAAATATCCGCATTTTTCAAACAAGTTTACCACCAACAACCCTAAAGATTGATTCAACTCTTCTGAATCTGGTTCGTAATGAATAAACGTTCCTGAAATCGCTGGTTTTTGAGGAGGCGCTTCTTCCTGTCGTTAAAAAATAATGTTTCCTAAATCTCCAGCAATCTATAACATGCACCTTCGTCTCAACATCAAGGGAACAAGCATATAATTGTCTAAGCGTATATTTATGCGTGAGGAAGCTATTTACTTCAGTTGAAATGATTAAAATTTCACCATTTGAGAGCAAGCAATATTAGGTTCTCTACAAAGGAAAAAAAAATTAAATGTACCATGATAATTATCTCGATTAGTTATTAATAAATTTCCACAAACGACTTCCTGTTATTCACCGAAAGGTGAATGAATCCTGCCGAGAAGTAGAGCATGTTATAGCCTGTATAATTTCCAATATATAATATAAGTACAACGGAAATCATTATATATAATACCTTTCGATTAAAAAGCGTTCATACACGATTTCGATTTAATAAAAAAGAAGCCTTTAATTGCATGTGAAACCAGAAACAAAATTCTTCTTGTTATGGTTGTGTTATTGGTATAATCACACTGCTCAGGTAATCTCACGGGGGAATGCTTTTTCCTAGACTTGCCACTTTATCTACAATTTAACCTTTATCGACGCTGCATGCCACTCACCTTTCAAGTTAGGAATGTGTCGAATTCTACCCTACCTTTATCTATAGTGCAGCTGTGCACTTTCAAATCGAACAACTGTCGACCACGTTTCAAAAATTATCTATCGTTCGTCGGAAATCCTAGATAAACACAATAAACCAATAAAAGCATGACGTCCATCCATCCATCGTATTGGTAGGGTAATATCAGGGGACCCTTCCTAAATGAGGAAGATGGTTTTTGCCCATGGTTCGCGGTAGGGTGTAAGAGCTTTTGTGCGTGCCATCGATAAGGTGATTTGAAGCAAATATTCGAAGAGCTGTAAATAGTTGGTGTTTTTATTATAATGGATTTGCCGAAAATAAATATTCCTTTTAATAAGGAAGGAAAATTCCGGAATTTTTATACTTGTTAGCGTCTATAAAATCTCTTGCGGGATTCTCTGTATTTAACAGTTGTTTACTTCCATTTTACATGCGGAACGGCAGAAGAACTTGGTAAATGTTTGTCATCTTTTACTGCTTAATAATCTCAAGCTCAAACGCTCTCCATTTTGGAGAGATTTTACAGTATATGCATTTGTAGAATTATGTAGAAATGTTAATTTGTAGAACTAACTAGTCGCAACATTGCGAAGATGTTGTTATAGTAAACGTTTTAGCGTCTCCACTTTTACTAGTGATGTTAAATATAACCAAAAATATATAATGCTAAGATAGCTTAGCTCTCTCATGGTATTGATGGAATAATTCATGGCGAACGCAACAAAAGGAGAGAAAAAAAGTACACTAACGCGGACATGTTTCTGCCTACCCGGCGTCATCAGCGCTGTTTCGAGCGTACCTTCATCTCTACCTTCCGTCGCTGTTGCCTCACAGTTAATACCACAACTTCCACAACAACAAACTCGACATTTCTTGGTGCCGTCTGGTGCCATAGAAACGCCTGCCTGCCGTTCAAGAAGCAGCGACATAAACAGTTCCAATCCATCCCTCGAGCAGTTGTGGCAATAACTCTGAGGCATTACTGGATTCCTCTTTGATAAATTTTGAGAAGATGCAACTTCTTGTTTTAATCTTGATAATTTAACTCTTATATCTTAAAAGTCCTCAACTACAAAGGGACTACATTAAAGTAAGGCAGCAATAATGCAATCAGTCCTCGTAAAACATAGACACCAAACAGGTATTTATTGGTAATTTTCCCATCAAGAACTCGAATCCGCATGCTTTTCTCGCCTAATTTGTTTGTAACATACGCGGACCAACTTTTCTGTTTTGGAAAGCGGTGAACCGGTAATGTAAATTCCTGATGTACTTTCTCTACGACATTAGCGAATAACTGCCGAAGATTTAGTGTACCGGGAATTCTGGATAATCTGCATGTTATTTAAACATACATGTCTCTGCGTCATCCGTTTTCATACGACAAACCGCCATCTTCCACAAATATGCACTGATGAGCCGTAATATGGCGAAATGCGCGGCTGTACGTGCTGATTAGGTGATAACCTCTTATCACTATCAATGTAATTAATCTTGGGATTGGTTCAAACAGACAAGTAGAAACTAATTAATCCATTTTATTCAGTTCTTCGCTATATACGGACCACGTTCAAATCTAAAAGAACTAGAGCTGGCGCTATATTTTCTTTAAGAGCGTCCTATATATTACAAAAAGAAACTTCATATGGCTGTAAATACGATAGAAAAAATGTAATACGTAAAGGTAATTAGCTGCAATAATAATAACAATGCCATCCTGCTCTTTCCTAGCAGCTCCAACGACATATATCACGTCTTTTATTTTTTCCCCATTCCTCATTACGAATCTCCTCGCTTCGCATTTCGCTTTGCCGCAACTCTCCTATTTGGCGTCAATCAAGAGGCAATCAACGGTTATCCATCAGCAGCAGCCATACAGCCACGAAATCGTTCGTATGTAACTACGACGGCGTTGATATGGTAAACCGGAACAATCGTACGCGATATTAAGGTTAAGCTGGGCGTAATTTGTTTCGCGAAGACGACATCGTGCGCTCCGCATGCACATTCTCATGCAAATTTCTTTCTTTGCAGGTCTATATACGCTGCGAAGATGTTATCTATTCGTCGGACGAACGTGCCCCGCCTGTGGATTATCCGTTGTTACTCTAACGAGGTCTAGTTTCTGCCGTTACCGCACGTCGCGTAGATTGAACTTGTTTTCTTCTGGGTAAGTGCTTATGTCGTACCAATAACTTGCTGAATACGTTAAGTATAGCGGAGATTGCATTGCAAGCTGATGTAAGCTTTTAGGACAAATAAAATTCGATGTACAAAAGTTAGTCAGTTAGGTTACCTTTTGTAATTTGTAAGAGAAGCGGTATTCGTGATGTTTGGATTTTTATAGGAACAAGGCAGCAATTTCTCGCAGCGACTTGATAATTATTCCGACGATGATAAAACAAGACGCAATCCTTTAAACTCGGAAGTGTTTAGCGTAACATTTCCTGATATTTTACGTAAGTTATCCGAAAGATCGCAAGAGCAACGTTGTTTCGATTGGAATTTAATAAAATACTGTTTGTTGCCACTTACATTTAGCTAATTTGTATCAACTCTATTGTTGGAACTTGACACAACATTCAACGACAATTCTTTAAAAACATCCGCCGAAAACCTTTAAAAAAGCGCCATCTATTTTCGCCCGTGGAAACCGCAAGCAGAAACCTTCAAAACCCAGATTAAGTCGGGAGATTAGGAAATCCTAATGACAAATTGTGACAAAAGTTGATGTAAAATTCGCGTGTTGGGGCAAAGGTCACTGCAAAGCGATACTTCCTTATTTCGTACTCATTTTTTTTTGTTACGTATTTCAGCGGTCAACATGCGATAATTAAATAAATAATCGTATGCAGCGAATCAATCAAGCTTTTTTTCTAATTACAAGTGTATGTATATAAGTATATTTTGCGATAAAATAAACTCATTTCGAAACTATTTCTTAATTAATCGCGAACACAACAATATTTTTGTTAGGAATTTGATTATGCAGCTTGATAAAATTTAAGCATAAACACAAACAAGTTATTCCATATTTAGCAAAATTGGACATTCCTCTAGGGCGTGACTTCGTGCACATACATACAGTTATATCGAAGTAATTTTTTTTGTGATTCATCTAGTTGCAGAAAATCATTGGAAAGCCCAAGAGCTTATCGAATCTGTCTATAATAACAAGCCTCTGATAAATTGATACAATTATAAGCTATAATCAAAGTAGAATTAGGTTAGTAAACAACACATAAGTGCAACAACTCAAGATTATCTTATCAAATTATTCCTCGTAAATAAGGATAAAGATAAGATAAAATAAAGATAAGTTCAAATTCGCAATTACAAGATATGGAATTGTTGCCATATGGCTTATTGCAAGAATCTTACAATTTAATTTGACTACCCTCAAGAAACTCCATCTTATCTACCTACACGCCTTTCCATACGGATCTTCTACTATCCGCAGCAATGTACGCAGGTCAATCCTGGAATTGATATTCGATTCCTTTCCAGACACTTTGAAGGAAAGAAGGAAGTCACCAGATGTGGGTGAATTTCTAGAATGCTCCAGAAGTGGAGCAATTCGAATTCGTTTATCGACCAAGCAATTCTTAACGGAAATGGCATAGGAAGGTGATGGATTATCCTGGGGATCTGGCCGCTTCTTCTTTACTCGTTCTCTCTGGTTCTTTGTTCTTGAACGTATCCCATATTCACCGGATTATTAACGGTTACGTATTTTAATGCTACCTATTGTGTCATT
Organism: Oryctes rhinoceros; assembly: GCA_020654165.1. NCBI lineage: Eukaryota > Metazoa > Arthropoda > Insecta > Coleoptera > Scarabaeidae > Oryctes > Oryctes rhinoceros. The sequence goes on from JAIOKQ010000231.1 coordinate 1,203,848, forward strand.
AAAATTTTCATATACAAAAATCCAACTGATAATTCAAGATATCGATTGGTTATTGAAAGCGAAACAAGCTAGTTAGTCAAATCCGGGGAGAACCGCCAGGAAGAAACAGGATCACAATTATCCAGCAATTACATCATCCGTTCGCCATAAAACCGCCCGAATAAGAAATAACAGCGCATATTAAGCAGATTGCCATTTTTTTTTTTTTATACAGATAAGTCTTACGTTTCTACGTCGCTATGTCGCAGCAATCTAGATCCCAATTTATGATATCGCGGAGCAGCGAGCTCGTAAAACAACGGTCTCCAGTCGGTCGGTCGAGAGAAGATCGTAGCATTCGCAAACATTACAAATTAAATCAATGGAGTATTGACGGGGAGGACAGTCCAGAGAGGGCGCTCTATTCCGATCCCAAAAACAATAGGATTAAGCGATCAGAACGGTTACGTTTGTTGTTCTTGTTGATGGCTTTCAATCTTTTTTGTATCCTTCTTCAATTCTTTGCCTTTCTTTTGCTTTCTCTTCCTCGTCGTATCGTTCCTCCGGCGATATGGTTTATTAAATTCAGTTTAAGTAGCGTATGAAATATCCTATATAAGAAACGTAGAAAAAGAGAAAGATATATAAATCTCAACCTCGAGCTATCGCCAAAAAGTAAAGGAAAAAACAAATGAGAGTTTCGATGATTGAAAAGAAATAAAGTAGGGACTTATTTAAACCGATTTCTATATTTAGATTAATTATTTATGCTTTCTAAATATTTCATGGTATTTACATTTATTGCTTAGTTTTTTTGGATTGATTGTTTTTACCATTAACGCAGAATTAAATGAAGCGCGTCATATGAGACAACTGAATTTTGCCAATCTTTTTAGATGATCGTTTTCCATCGGTAGCTTAAGGACTTTCGTCCGATTTATAGATTAGAAATAAGCCGATAAAAATTATCTAACGAATGCTATTAATGGATTATGTTAGATACCGTATCTATTATATAAATATGCATCAGCGAAGCTGGAATTATCCGGAAAAAACTAATGCAAAGCGAATTCAACGTATTCACACTTTAAACAAGAGGGCCTACGCTTGACTGGGCGAACGCATAGGTACTGTGTGTTTGAGTCCCGCTAAAATCGAATTTTTCTCGAGTCAACATCCGCAGTTGGCGAACAATTAAACTACACTTCACCCTTTACGGCGAAGGGATGAAAATTATACGTCAGGAAGCGTTCTGCACACGTTTCACGAAGAGCTGAAGTTACAGCGTGCGTGGACGTTCGCGCCAGCTCTGTGTTCTGATGGTTCTCTAACAATCCTCTGTAATTATCAAGTGACATTATCCTTGTATAAATCTCGAAATCTTTTACGCGTATCGGAGCTCTACAGCTCAAAGTTTTAAGAAGATCAATATATACATTGAATAACAGCGGACCGAGATTTATTCCTCACGTAAATTATATCTTCCCTTAATTTGGCAGATACGAACAACAAGGATAACTTAAAGATCATAGATAGGTAGAAGTTTCGCTTCAACAATCGATGACCTCTCCTTGCTTTACACAAGCATGGAAGCGTGCATTACATACGGCAAAAACTACTCGACCTAATATACAGGTTGTATCACGAGAGAACAATTGAATATCGTGTGGCTAAGTACTATGCCGTCTTAAAAAAATTGTTTAATGATATGGAATTAAATCAAATTAACCGCTGAAATTTACGGGCTGTACTTCGGCCAGATTTACACGTTGAAAATTTAAAGTGTGAAGAGACATCTCCCGCCAAATATTATCGAACAGGCGTAATTATTATCGCGGGCACGCGGTGGAACAAGAGGGTTGTTTTAGCGGGTTTTATCGTGCATATGCAAGGAGAGTAAAACGGGGTTAATTACACCGAAGAGAGTTTTCCGCGATACGGTAGAACAAATAAAACGGAAGGAATTCTCTCGGCCGGACCGTCACGAGGCATCATATGGCTTGCTTACATTACATTATTCCCTACTGACTTGCGATTGTCAAAGCAAACTTTCGCAAGGATCGAACTGTATACGGTATCTTCTTCTCTCTTACTGTTACAATATTCCAGTTTGAAGTTCTATATGGAATTGAAGGTAGAAAGAGAGGGGCTATTACGAATTCAATTCAATGAGGTGACTCAATTTCATTATAGTCAATACTTTTCGTGATCGATCGCAGAAGATCGAGGAATAGAAAGATATAATGCCTCTATAGCCAATCCCTGCTCGTTATAGATTCAAAAATCTTTCACTAACTGGTAGAGACGATCGTAGCCTTCGTATATCATTTGTTGAAGCTGTTGTTGCACAGTCTTCTGAATTTTTTTTTGGTCACCAAACCAAAGAGGTGTAGGTTATCGTAGGTCTGATTTTTGCTGTATTTGGACAAAAGGTCATTTGAGAGCTAAGATCCCAGGTTTTCCTGTTATGAAGGATGTTTTCAGCAGACTCTTCTTCTCCTTGTAAAAGGGACGATCTTTTGTGGGTTTATGGACGTGCTATGATTTTCTAAATATTGATACCAGTTCTTCCAGCTTTGAACACAGTTGTTGAGCGAACTACAAGTAACGGATATTTTTCTCCGTTGACAATCATTATTTTTGTTATCAGCGAGTAACGATTATTCGGTAACGAATTTTACATCACCTGTTGACGTCATTATTAGAATTTGGCAAATTACACTGATTATCTCAAGTCAAGTCATTTCAATCAAGGCTGCCTTGTGACTATTTACGACCGACTCCAGCGCCCCTTATTATCGAAATATCACGCGTTGAATCGAAATAATTTTTCATGTAATCGAAAAATAACAAACGCCTGCGAAAGATTGACTGACGCGTACATTGATAGGGTGCTCCTATTCATGCTCACGCCCGAGTTGCTCGTGAAAGTATCGCAATTGTTAATGAAAGCATCGAATTCAATTGTTGGCAAGTAGCAATTTATCTACACCGCCTTAAATAAATTATAACACGATCGTGTAACGAGCGGCACGTTCGCAGCGTAGGATGATACTTCAAAAGCGGATAATTTATCGGATGTGTCCAGAAAAGGTACGCATTACAATATTTCATGTCTGATGCGGTTTGCATAATGGTCATTTCGTTTCGGTCAAAACAAATGAGATATTAATGCGGTCGTCCGTTATCGGCGTTCGCGTATGTTATCGGAACGTTGGCAACCCTGTTCTTTGGTCATTTCAACAGGCGCAAAAAGCGTTATTACCGTCACTGTAGAGATTTTGTGTCGGATGTAAATGTTTTTTTAAATATTGACGACATTCACATGACATACACAAACGTTAGTATTGAAGACAATGTTCGGTAAAAGTCCAAAATATGCAACAAGATTTGAGTTGTAGTGGGTATTGTAAACGTACGTTGGCATATTATGCCTATTCCAACAGAAGACTAAATTAGTCATACGTGATTCGAAAAAATTAGAAAAAAAACTGACTGATCTCGCAGTATTAATGATTAGCTCTGACTAAGTATTTATTTTTTTCCATGTGTCACATGATATTACTTAGAAAAAGTTTTTTCTTTTCGCCTCAAACGAAATTTTTCGTAGCAATTTTATGTTCTTGTTGATACATAACACACGCAAACAAAAATAAAACCTATTTTCCGGAATTAACTTTCGCATGCCCTAAATTTTCACGCAAAATATATTTTACGCGCGCTCATAATTTTCACGATACGAAAACTAGAGTTTCCGGAGGGAAACATCAAACTTAAAATACTTCGACTCGTAAAAGAGTTATCTGCGTTCCGTCCATACCCTCTCGCACCCTAAGAAAGTGTTTATCTAAACCTTTCTCGTCCTGTTTCCTTCTCTCGTTCGCATTTTTTTTCTTTTCTTTTTGATATCTGGCGCCTATAATTCACGCGGCCCCCGCGCGTAGAACTTCTAGCAAAGAATTTAGTAATAATAAAAAAGAAGGTTGAATAATAAAAAGGCAAAGATAAAAGCGAAATTAATTAATCAAATATTCCGCTGTTTTACGCCCGCAATAAAATTCAGATTGCAAAATTTGATATTACTCACCGAGACGAGAATGGGACTAAGGGGTAAAGGATTTGGCGGGGAGGGGAGGGCGCATGGGGCGGTAATGCGGGAGAAGAAGGTGATCCCCGTTGATGGTCCCAGCCAAGCGTCCTAATTTACTTATTACGTTTTATATGGGGTAGTTTTAAACCCGCTGGGGAAGTATTATTGCGATTATACCTACATAGGGTGTTTCTATAGAAGGAAGCATTAATTTTTTTATTTCAAGCAGTAAAATATCAGCACACCCTTCGCCACGAATAATTCCGAACAATTTGTGGGAATTCGTGGATTCTGGTTGTCAACCGAATATTATGTTCAATCCTATTTTGAAAGTACCTATTTTTACCGCCCGTATAAGACATGAGAAATGCACGAAACTAAAGCGAAAGGTTCTTGCTTATACCTAAAATGGACATGTTAATCCATTTGCTTATTTAACAGATTTTCATTCTTTTTTGCATGTATTCAGCATCACACTGTAGATTGCTATTTTATCGTTTTACCGGATACGCAAAAAAAACATCGGCGTGTGTAATCGTGCCGGTAATGTAGGAAATGAAAATATTTGCATTTTAGTGCGAGCTGTGACGATTTCATTTCCCATCCGTTTTCCGGCACGATAGGGAGCAAACATATGAATTAATGTCATATGATCGAAGTTCGCGTAACATCAATTACCCGTTTTTGTGAAATAATAGATTTTATTTATTGATATTATTCTGCCCTGCCGTTAGGATTGAAGCGCAACAGAATCGGGACTCGTTTATTTCGCTTTAAATGGAAATTTTCCCGGGGAACGTTCGATTTAGTAAATAAATTACGGTTGGGGATTCGAATGTTTGAAGAAAAATAACATATTTTTGAATTGGTGAATAGATGTATTTTTTTTTAAATTAGATACAGAATTTATTGTTAGTAATCGTCGTTATACGTTGGACTTTTGCGTTGCGCAAAGGTAAATGTACACATGCATGCATTCCTATGTGCAAATCGCAGAAAACGCAAGATAATCTAAGATTCGCAGTATTATTTGCTTTTCGACTTTCCCATGCGATTTCATCTGGTAAGCAAAGCATGCACAAATAAAGACGGCAGAAAACCGACGTGAATAATTTAAACTCAATTACGTCGGATCAATAACATCCTTTTCTGTTCACGCCCTTGCCCCGGAAACAGAATTCATGTATCGGCAGATCCCAAAGCAGACGATGAATTACTTTGGTGATGTTTAAGAGAGAAATGTTATCGCGGCTGTGTATCAACAAGAGAAGAATCGTTTACACGTTTTTGTCGTTCTTCGCTCTCATTTCTGGGAGTCAAAAAAAAAAAAACAAATATTTACAATGGATAGGTGAACAACAGATAAAATTCCTATCGATATTTCGTGTGTTCGTCGAGATACCACGGAAGGAAATTGAATCTAGTTCAAATCGCGCGAAAACGGCCGAATATCGATATAAGGCAAGGAGGCAATAAGCGACGTGACAGAAAATCGAGGTTATCCTTTTATCTTTGTTTGATGGACTAACAAATAGAGCGCTTTAATATACCTCGTGATATCGAGAATGTTTCGATACTGTGGGAATATTGAAAAGGTTTGTTCCTCTTCTTCTTCTTCTTCTTCCATCCAAATGATTATTTGTGCTATATTATGGTTAACGGCAAAAGTGATATATTTTCTAAGAAATCTCTCTTCCAATTGCTATGTATTAAAACACTAGCCAGAAACATACATCAAGTTAGACGAAGCTGGATTCGATTTTTCTACTTTAATTTTGCTGTCAACTGGAGAACCGGAAAAATAAACTTCGATGAGCGAGACGGCGCAAAGTTTGTTGTCAAAATTAAGCCTGCAGGGGCGAATTGGTTTTCATTAAATCGGCAGAAACTAGACAAACTCGTGTTTATTAGTCTCATAACAAAGAGTTCGTGTTGCCTACTGTTACTTGCCTTACTGTTTCCCCGAAAGTCGACGAAACACGAGTCAGTCTAGTCACTGCTAATTTTCTGAAGCGCATGGAAAGTATACTTGTTTCTGCAGACTTGGTCAGGATCGATCGAACTCAATTATACGTAGTGGTGATGATAGTCGAAACAGAATCATAAGATACCTATTACTTTGACGGCCTTAAAACAAAGTTAAGCTTCCGGTCTCTACGATTATTCGGGGATTCATGTTAGTTTCCTTCAAAATAATTTGAATTAATAAATTGAATAAGTGCAACATAGTGATACACGCAAAAAGTGAATAATTGGATTTTAAAGAACAATATTTCATTTTTAAGGTGGACGTCCAGCAATCCAGATCGAAGTTTCTAGCGTACAACGAAGAAGAAGTTCCGATCGCGGCCTGCGAGAACTGTTCCCGAACTGCGTGCTCATCTCTAATAAATATGCCACAATTTCCCTTCAGATGATTGATTGTCAAGCATTGTTTCATACAATCTCGAGGCTTTTCTGCTTACTGAAAATATTAGATGTTTGTTGCTTAAAATATAGTCAATAAACAGTTAGCAAGTACGTCAGGGAGCCAATACTTGTAATAAATATTGATTTTATATCTTTGTCTAATCTGCTTTGACTCGAAGAATGTCTTCGTGTTCGTGATTTTTAGTAAAGTGTGTTTCTTCATCCAAAATTTGATTTCTTTTAATATTACCCAAATTAAAAATTCCGAAAAACATATTTTCCGCATGTTGCCACATCCGCACACTCAATACAATCCACGACCTATTTCGACTCGCTACAGTTTCGTCTAAAATAACCTCCGTGACGATCAGATTCCAATATATCTTGCATCGGTCGCGTACAACATGACTTCGTTGCACTTCCGTCTGCCGATCGTCGCGGAATACGAATTTGACGAACGAACAACCGTGTCGCCGCAATATTTTCAGTTGAGAAACCGACTTTAGTCGCGCTGAAAATATCAATTCCGTGGCGGTGATCTATCGACGTTGCCCGTAAATTACCGTATACAGAAACGGCTGGAGACAACCATAACAGCGGCGAGCGCGCGAATACGCCTCGATAATCTAATATATCAAGAGAGAGAAACGTATGGACCGATATATGTAGTTTCGATCCGATAGATGCAACAATGATGATACATTGGATGCTCGCATAGATGCGGGTTTGCATGTTAAAAACGGCCGTGTCTTATACGCGAGAATGATGTACATATATAGTTCTATTGCTTGTTTTAGGTTAATTTCGACTTTTGTTACGACAACATCATTCTTTTTCAGTTTGTAACACGTTGTTCTCATCATATTTGTTTATTTCTTTATTCCAATGTAAATATTACATTTTCTAGTTATTAATTTAATAACATAAACGCAAATATTTGTTTTAACTTGTCCCTCATGAAGCCGGATATCACGAAAAAATCGCCATTGAACTAAATATAGCCGAGAGAACAATCAGTTCGTAGCTTCTACAATTTATTGTCGATCCTCACGACCAAAAAAAAACATCTTTGATTTTTACATCTACTTTTATCTCATTGTACCTAATCACGGTTATCTTAGACACGCTGAATAATATTCTTATAAATTGACGCCATTTATTGCAGGTTGGTTCCAAGCTACTGCGCCTCAGTTTCATGCTTGAGTTAATTTACAAAAAGCTTAAACATCAGTATCGCATCCACTTCCAAGGCTCTACGCTAGATACGAAGCAAATCAGAGTAAAGTTAAAACAAATACAAGAAACTCGTGTACATAATCGCTTCCTTAAGTGAACAAGAATATTATTTCACTTGACGGCTCATACGCTGTAATTTATTAAGTGAATTTTTCACGCCGATGAGGTCTAGTATATAAAAGAAAATAATGTGAAGCAGTAAAAAGAAACAGCATTTCATGTACATATGCGTCTCACGTACAAATTACACGATTTTAACGTCTTACAAGTAATTGCCACGATACTAAAGCAACAGTTAAAGTGCTGGCTGCATAATCACGAATTTCTCGCGGAGACATCTCAACCAGTTGTTTCTACAAATATGCGAGCGTTCTCGTGGAATTATTCATTTAGATCCGTAGTAAGATAACGACCAAGTCCCCCTCTCTCGTGTTGTTCTTGGTCACGGTGCTTTATTAATAATTGTCGTCGACATCTGACTCCATTAACCTTTAACCCTTGACCTGCTTTACGCCATCGACATACCAGCGTGCATGTATTTATGGATGAATGCATTTGAAGTCCGTCTTGAAGGTAAATAGTGCCCTTAGAAGAAAGTGGTCGCACGGCGTGCTCTGCGGACAATACGCGTTCATGAATTATGCATTCTGAAAATTGTGAGGGTGTAATTCCGAGAACTGTCGTTCTCCAAGTATGTTCTTACGTGTAGAAATATAACGATTGGTATGTTTTTTTTTTTCTTATTCGGATTGGCTTTTTGTACTTTAGTTCGATGTTGAGCGTGGGTGCGCAATACCAGTGAATGGCATCCAATAACTAGCATATATCCAACAATTACGTGGTACGTTTCGTGCAGGTGTTCAATTCAGGGAATTCTTCATTTGTTTGGTTTGCATGTTTTTCTATGTTGTTTCACGAATGTATGTATGTAGAACAGTTAATAATGGCCTTTCATTTATATGGGGCTAAAGCTTCATCGAGTGAATGATTCATTAATATCTACTGCGGCGTTCCACAGGATTCTGCACTAAGACCTGCCCTTTTCCTAGAAAGAACTTACCTGTGCAGATTACTTGTTGCTGATATTATTACTATTATTTGTTCGAGAAACATCGTTTGGTATTTGAGTAGGTCTTAGTAACATTATTCCAAGATTCCAAATATTGTAAATAACTTGGAATACTTCGAATAAGAACTGATGCATCGTAAGAAGTTCTTTATCAATCTTCGTTAGATTATCCAAAAGAAAAGTCCCATTTAGAAACAAAAAATTCCTAAAACATTTGATTTCGTAAGTTGCAAAACAAAGCGAGTCGATTAAATGGATACAACTATTTTTTTTTTTTCATAAAGCATCAGTATTGCCGCGCTTTTTGATTTCGTCTAACTTGATCGAATAACTAAGATTATACCGGTTGCTTAAACAACAGAAGTTACGGTGTTCGATAAATGACATAATTTAGTCAATGTATAAGTGGCAAACAGAAAATCTCAATAACTCAATCTTATTTTTCTCCGATTCGATCTGATGCTCTTATTTACTAATGCTCGTTTATTTTCGTCGGAAAACAGCGTTATCGGAACTTAAACCCGATAAATCTAAACTTCTCCACTTAATCAGGTCTATACTTCTATTTGTAACGGATAAATCTCGTCTACACTTTTAAGTTCCCACTAAACGAAGATTGATAGTACCGATTCACACGTATGTAAGCGCTCAATGCGAAAATATTGAACTTTCCCCAAACATAACGCAGTGAGAAGCGATAAATTACATACATACCTCCGCAATCTAATATTAAATAATGATACGAGAGGCACTTAAAGTATGCATTTGATGAAGCAATAAACTGGAAATGATTCCGCTTTTAAGGCATTTATATAAACGTAGAAGTTGTTGGAACAGCTTAAAGCGAGTCTTTAAAGTTAAGAAGTTTATATTCACTGTGAAAATCAAGAATATAACTCCCGTAAGGTAACGCTACCCATATTATATGCAGTGCAGTGGAGGAATCTAGGGAGAAATTATTTTACGAGGGTTTCGTCCATGTGTGTGTGTGTGTGTGTGTGTGTGTAAGAGACAGAAATGAAAGAATTTAATCTCAGCAAAAAAAAAAATAAAACAGATGAGCTAGCTACACCTCATTAAACGTGAAGTAGTGTACTTCTTGGGGTCTCTTCACACCGTCGGTATTCCAAACGATGGAAATTTCATTGTTCCAGTGTCTCGGACCTTCTTCACAGATCTTATAAACAACACGCCTTGTATCCCGAAATCAGGGGATTCTGTTGCTAAGTCGTTCTTCTAATCTAACCACGATACTCTTTCAGTCTCCACGAAGTCTGAATTTTCGAATTGTCGACATCCGCTTGTTAATTATACCTCTTTTAGGGATTTCCCGTCGCGCGACGGAATTCCCTCCCCATCTGATTTTTATATTATTTTGAATGTAGGGATTCCCCGTCGGTGTTTCACCTAACATGATATTATCGAAGTTTACATGGTTTGTAAATTAGTACACTAAAAGCAACTTACAAACTATTTAATCACAAGTTTTAATCAGGCCTGTGTTATTGAGTACAGTTAAAAGTGAATCAATTGGACCTCGGCGCAAAAATTAAAACAAATGTCGCATTTAGATCTGAGCAAAGGTAAGATAATATTCTCTACACAGGCTAATACAAACAAACATTCTAACTAATCTCTACTACATCTGAAAAACACGTTTAGGCGTCCGAACTAGGATCACTAGCCTAAGCGATTTGATCATGTTTCAAAACTAGGTGTTACAGATAAGCAAGCACCAACCAAACGAGGTCGCCATCGAGATTGCAGACGCTTACGATCGCAAAGTAAACGGCGACGAAGTGCTTATATTAGTTCTGATACGAAAGATTAGGATAACGCCGACCGTTTATGTCGAAATTTATATGATGTGCAATTAGTTGTTTGTAACGTTGCGAAAATACGTTATTAATGTACTATCTACGTGTTTGTGTTTAATGTAATATCTGTACATCTGCAATCGTAAAATCCTTGCGCAATATATGCGTTAAAGCGCGTTGATAAGTTAATCTTATTCAATGCGTTTCGCCTGCGGCCCCGATTTCGATTGGGAAAAACAACTAGTTCGCTTAAATTTGTAATAAACGAACGCGCGGATTATTAATAATACCTCAAATGTTGAATTTACATCCATATATCGAGGGTGCGATTATTAAATATATCTCTAACCTTCATCCGATGGTCATCTAGCACCGTTTGGTGAATTTCTCTGATTCAACCAAAAACATTCGAGGACCGCTGGTCTCGAAAATTATACGGAAAGAGTTAACCGGATAAATATACTTTTTAATTAGAGACTTCTACGAAGCATTTTATTTGCCCATCGGCAGTATTTTCCAGGAATTACAGCTCCATATTCATGTTAATCAAGCGCTTCCAACGAAGATATGACTGGTTTTTCGCTTCCTATTCATCGAAGTAATCAGCGAGTCTGTTGTAATTTACTAGCAAAAAAAAAAAAACTTGATTATTACTGACGCATGACGAAGGAAACTCCTTCCTGAAGGCTGAATATTTGATCTCGATATTGGATGCGCGCAAATTCTGATTTGTCTGCACGGAGCATGTCCATTGACAGATAGTTGAACAAAAAAGGTTAATAGGTATTGTATACTAGCGTATGTACGAATGGGTACGGTGGTATACTGTGAGATCGCGTTAATTTTGGAGCAGGAGGATGATATCGATCGATTTCGTATATTCCATTTACATATAAATGAAGCTATTTACACGTAGTCGAAATTATAACGTAGGGTTTTATGCATTCGTTTTCGGTATTCCTTTTAATAAACATATCCGCGCAGGACATTTCAGAACATATCCTATCGCTGGTTTCCCAATTCTTCAACGGAATAACGTAATATTTGGATTATTTATGCAACCCTACAAATCTTCTTTTAGGAGAAGAATTGTGAAGCTTCGATAATAATAATAGTTACAATAATAATAATTAGCGAAATATACAGCGTATCCCAGATTTAATCTTACAAAAGACTAAAAATCTTCAAATCGTAATTCGACCTTCTTATTTTTAGTTTACTCTCGTTTACAGTACACTAATAAAAGTAATCCATATAAATGTATCATTTTAAAGCATGTATGTCGAAGACAATCTCCTCCATATCATCCTCTAAGTTACCTGGATGTCGATTCCCAGCGAAATACGGCGACGCCAACGTACAAATACATATTTCTGTCGCCTAATAAAATACATCTATCTTCATCAATCAAGCGGTCCGGATGATGAGTAAAGCTATCACCGACAAAGCAGTGTAGCAGCAACAAGAATTGCTGGAAATAGACATCCATTCGCTATTGGCGAATATCGCTTCGTGAAAGTTAATATTTCCGGGATAGATAAATTTCCTCTTAACTGTATTATTTCGATATCACTCTTCATCTGGTATTGTTGAAAAAGTCTTAATTTCGTTTGAGGACGAAGAAGATTAGCGTAAATAATGGTTAGGTTAAGATTTTATATCAGGTATACTATAGCTTTATTATCGGAAACCAATTTAAGTAAAAATCTGTTCCAAACGAAGAGGATCTTCTAATTAAGAATAATCGAATCAACACGAAATTTAGTCGATCGTCGATATCAGCCAAACTACCGTGAGAGGGCAACAACTTCCGAGCTCTTTGTGACGAGTCTCCCTGTATAGGTGTAAATGTATATAAGTAAAAATGTAGCTTAACGGTATGTACATTCTTGAAAGATGCAAACAAAATAACACCGACCATCCACTCTAATCCAATCGCATCGCTTTTAACATTTCGATAGTACTCCATCTGCCGACCAGCTTCGCATTATCGGAGTTTATTGCTTAGGAAAGAGGGGACATTTTCCCTTTACGCCGATCGTCTACTACGTATAAGTGGATTTTTTTTCTTGGAGAGTCGAGCGTCCGCTTATTTTCCATATGCTACTATCCAACAGAACGAGGTCCGTATGAAATATTTATACGAAACGGGAGATGATCCATCGTTTGAAATTTAGATTTTATAGTTTTTTGGAAGGATATAAACAAGAAGGGACGGTCTCTTTTTCGTCCTACCGTTGTCTGTTTTGCGTAACAAACAAACGTATTGAGATTCCATTAGCGATATGGGCAATGTACACTATCGCCCGAAATGATCTGTACAACCGCAAATAAAGAAATCAATTTGTCAGTTAAAATCCATAATGAAGTTAACGAAACAAAGAGGATCGAAATCTCACGAAATTTTAATAAACAGCTACCGGTTTCGAGCTACTCACTGTTCATCCTCAAACCAAGAGTTGTAAAGCATAATAATGGCCTGAAAATGAGCTGTACGTAGAACAAAACCGAGTTTTGTTACTTTTGGACCCTCTTTTTCTCCATTTGCTTAGTCACATAGGGTTAACATTATCTTAAAAATCGTGTTTTTTTCCGATGTTTAGCTGTTGCATGATATATATTAGTTCCACAAAACAAAGAGGTTCTATCTTGAAGGTGCTGCAAAAGAAGGAGATTCAAAACAAGGCGAAACAGATGAGTCCCCTAAGAAAGCATATCTGCTAATGGGGACTCCCAATTTAGAGAGGCTATTGAACAAACAAATAGAGACTTATCTTTCACACACAATTTGGATTTCTGTAACGAATAACATTGAGGCACCTCATTTAAACTTATGAGCGATAGTATATCTACGTGCTTCAAAATTTTAATTTTATAATATAACGCTATGGAAACATCTCAGCTCGATATTGTAATTAGTCACCATCACACGTAATAATAATAGTCGAGGATAATAAAATATTTTTACTTCGTACATCGTTCTTATTCTAATACTTAAAGTCAAATCTATTTAAATTCCAATTAGTGCCGTTAATTTACGACAAATATACAGAAACAATGGCTTTTCAACGACCGTAATGAACGAATCCTAATTCGAAAAGCTTACGTAGACCAGAAGGGACGTGTTTGGCATGTGGCTTATTCCGTTTGTTATCCCACGTCGACCGAATAAACAGAGTACACGAGTATATTTCGTTTTCATGCAATTAACCTGACGTTTAGAGAGCCTAAAATTAACGGCGCAGTCGAGGCTGACTTAGACGACTGTATACGAACGTACGAACATGTTCGTAATCATCATCAGCACTCGTTAATTGGTACAGGCCGTACTATAATAGCTATAATTGCGCATGCATGCAGCTTACTAAGGCATCTGCGTTCTGGAATTTATAGCGTAACGTTGTTGTGCATTAAGCGACTTGATGATGGAAGTCGGAGTTTCGTAATCGGTTATTAAAGGCTTATTATTAGTCTGAAAGCTCTATATTAGATCGCGTCAAGTGTTCCCAGTAATTGAGACGGATGTGTTTCATTCGGTAATTTTGTACAAACCGAAGGAATTCTTCGTCCTCACCTCGTTATTAGACTAATAGATTTCATTTGACTTGAAGAGGAGAACAAATAAAGCTGACATCTTTTCCGGTCTCGACTACATTTTTTTCTCCCCTTTTTGGATCACGTAGTGCTCGCTGAATCGCAAATCGGAACCTCCTGGACAGCTCGAGAAAGGTCGTCTTAATTAAACTAATTGCATTTGAAGGGTTCCGAAGAAGTTTCGAGAATGAAAAATAGAAGAACGTGAGCTGATAATTCCGCATCCTCTGTTTAAATCCAGCAGCGCATTAACGTTTAAAGTAACGAAGTGGATGGCATACTTTCGGTGAGCTGGAAGTGCGGAATTTATGATAAATGCATTCAGTAAAATATTTAAATGGACAGCAATAAATAAATTAAATTGATACTGAACAGGGGCATCCTGTTGCAATTAATAAAGCGGGCTTTTGTTAGATTACTTCAGAAATAGTCCGCGAGTGTCTAACTTAGATCAGAACATGCCAAAGGAGCTTCAAAAGCCTTCAAAATTCGGCAAATATCGACGTGGACACGTATATTACAGCTTTTCTTTACGTACCCCGTTACATTAGGATTAAGGAATTTTCACCTCTTCCGACAGGAAAACACTTTTACAACATCGCTCGTTTAAAATCCTCAACGCGGCGCCATTACGTTCGGTCTCTCTTAATAAATTACAGAATGTTTTTCATTCTCCTTGAAACATGTTTTTCTAAATCTACGCCCTCTTTCCCGCCCAAACCGTCCTCTTCTATTCCGCGCGTCGGAGTGGAGCTGAACGCTTCAATTCATTAACAGAATTCAGGCGTAAAATTAAGTTTTTCTTCGTCAGGCCGTCGGCGACGACGCGAGTGCATTTTTGCGAAGACTCCGCTTCCAACCTCCCCAACCCCGTTCCATACCTCCTAAATTACGGAAGGCGGGCATTTCGAAAAATTTATCGTGTCGTTCGGAGTCGGGTATTACTAAGTCATTTTAATTAAAATTTTGAGCCGTACAAATGGACGCCTTTCAACGCTGATTCGAAATATTTTTCTAGGTGGGGAAAGAAGAAAGAGAGTGGGAGAATAATATTCGCAATTAAGCTAAAATTACCGCGCGAAATTAGAAAAAATATCAGCGGAATGGGGAAGTATTTTGTAACGGCAGCTGTATGAAAATAAGAAAAGGGGGCACGCTGAAGAAACTTACGATTAATTCTCGTTGATGGTTGCAAATCGTATATTTTTACATACATGACCACGTTAATAAAGTAAATGTAAATATAAAGAAACTTTTTGTGTTTACAGAATATTCGAGTATTGCATTATTGCAGAATCTTATCAGAATAATAATATCACCAATACACATTTGTTAAGAAATAGGCGTCAGTCCCAATCCTCTGTTCATAGATGGCAGTAAATCCATGACACCTATACAGCCTGTTCAAATATAAGTTTTTGCACGCGGCCATTTTAGTCAAAACGTCTCTGCTTTCGAAATTTTGGTTTTCTTATTTTTTATCATATTTTTAATAGTACAACAACGCAGGTCCGAAATCTGGGAAGCGAATATCGACCCATAGTGTATACAAGGATTAAATTGAATTAATTTTGCATATATTCTCTCAAGATCCTCGAAAAAGAAAAAAAACGCGCATGAAACATCTTCGCTTTAAGCTAATTACAACGAGATCGCTTCCTGTTAGTGTCCCAATTTACTCTGCCGTTTTAAAATAACCGAAGAGATACTTTCTCTCCTTATTTGTTGTCGGACGTCTTTCGCTGTCGTTATGTGAGACAACATCAATCGCCACCAACTCTCAAATAAGAACACCAGATGTGTAACAATACCATAGCACTCGTTTCCTCCTTCTCTTTACAGATTTCCACCATTCAATGTCTAAAGTCTACCGCTGGTATCCGTTACCATTACTACTACTACCACCTTCGCCGCCCTCTTCGCCTCCTTCGACTGGAGCCGCTGTTCTACTTTCGTGATGACGAGCTGATTTGAATAATACGGATCATATTGTTTGGTAAGTACCTAATCTCGTACCGATATTCGCCAGGAGTCTCCCTCTGGTAGACGCTAATAATGAAATAATGAAGCCGAGAAGTCTTTTTGAAGATATAATAATGACGAAAGACGTGGATTTTGTTGGGATTTCGTTTTAACCGAAGTTCCGATTAGAATTGAGAAGCTTTTTAATGTAATATTAGCATTTCAAATATGGGATCAAATCAAGAGAGAAATATGTACGCAATAAAAGGAGAAAAATTGTGAGGTAATAGTGTTGCGACACAAAATTATTGTATTTCTCTATTGAACCGGTTTATATTAAATAAGGCAAATTTATACACCACGGTTCGTTAATAATTAACCGAATAGGTGGTTTGAAATCAATGTGACTTTGAAAGCCTTTTCCTTACACATTTGTCTCCTTTTTTTTACTAACCAGTTTTATTATCTCTAAATTAGATAATCAACGTTCTCTAAAGAAAAATAAATAATAAATGAGCCCATGCTGCTGGTACTTATAAAGCCTTGTTAATCTTAATAAAAATCTACCTCTCGAAGTAGCCGCAGATATGGCTAAGCATTATGCACATGCTCCAATAAGTCTGCTTTTATCAGAAAAGAATAAAATTGTTGTGACCATCCTGGTACTTTGGATGTTTTTCATTTTCTTTATATCCAAACAAGTGTTCGCCCCAAAATAACTGGAAAAACGATAATGGTATAGCTCCCTAGTTTTTACCATTTACTGAAGTAAGTATCGTGGCACTTCCTCCCAATTTTCTTCGTTCCTTTCTGAGCGTTTTTTGAATACTTCTTACTTATTCAGAACATCTAAACGTATTCGTGATAATGGAATCATGAATCATGAATGTTATTCTTCGCGACGAGCAGACGTATCATTTTGATTGGTGGTCAATGGTCGTCTAAATACCAAAAAAGTGATTTTGGGAAGAAATATAACTAATGATCACTACTATAGACAGAAAGCTAGAAAAACAAGCTTAACGTAGAGACACGTAATAACCATTTTCACAATCTTGAGGCTATCAAAAGTGCTCTTTACATATACTTTAGTGTGTTTGCTTATTTGCATTGTAACAATGTGACAATGTATACGTCTTAACCGTAAAATATGATCTATTTACTGGCGTACGTTCGTATTTGGAAAAATTTCATAAAGGTGAACTTCGATTTCTTTTGTTTGCAGACATATCCTACTATTCAAATGCAAATAACTATTACATATGTATAAAATAGACGCTATTGAACACTTGATGTTATCTATTGGACAAGTTACAAATTTTCGCTTTAGCGGCTATTCTTTTAAAAAATGTTAGCCTTTAATAATCTTCTGTATGAGCCATTATTAATTGAAATCTTAAAATCGCACCGATTTTAAGATTTCAATTAATTGAAGAAGGACTATTACAATTACGAGACGTACCATATTCAAAAATTCCTTAAATATACGCCTGTACCTTGAGACTTCACCTTTCATCCATATTTGGCGTAATTGAGACAAACCCCTTTACGAATTAAAACGACAATTACTTTCCATCGATAGTGTATACCGCAGCCAGCGGTCGCCTTTGAAATAAGCGACGAACAAAAAAAAATAAAGAGGCCATTTTAATTTTAGATGAAGCAATACGTTTACTTTCTCTCGATTGATTTCGATCAGACGGCTCTTAGTAGGTTAGGCAATAAACGCCGTATTGGTATACGGAATTTCTTGACTGCCTTCGAATGCATTAATCTTTAAGCTGCGGATGTGCCGAAGGATATGACGTTTATTCGAAGGACGCCGACGATGCCTTATAAAGGCATTCCTTTTTCCGTGTGTAGTACTGCAAATGTTATAAGAAGAAGAAGAAGAAGAAGTTATTCAAGCATATCGACCTATGAGTATAACCAACTATAGCGGTACATCTTATTTCATTTTGCTCATTAAAATAATCATCTCTTCATGTGTCAAGCTATATACAAAAGTCAAAGCTTAAAATAATGAGAGACGTTTCTTCGTCTTATATTCGCTTGCTTCAATATCCGTCCGTTATTCTCTACAATACATATGCGGAACTAATCTTAAGGACAACGCCCGGGGAAGATTTCCAATTAAAAGTTCTTTTTCTCCCATATAATTCAAGCAGGGCGCGTTTAATTTGCTCGTAATTTTAACTATAAACGTTGAAAGTGCTTCCTCTTTTCGACTATTCCCCGCGTGCTCCTCTAAGAACTTAATAATGCCGCTGCTGGGACGCGCGAAATCAAGATCTCTTAAGGAAGATATTCGGCACCGTACGACATCGTACCTCACCCCAGGCTAAGTTAGAATAATAGGTGAATAGGCACCTCTGTTCTGTATAACTTGATGCCTTCCAGCCTTACGTATTACGTGTAACGAAGGGATGGAAGAGCTTTATGGGAAAATGGTCCCATCCCTTTCTGGGAGTGAGTACATGAGATCTCAACATGGTTTCCTTGTAAGTCTTTACCTTCTCCTAACAATGCTCCCATCTCACTAATCCATCCAAATGTATTGACGAGTTATTTCGCTTAAGCTGCTTCGTCAAGGCTTCGGAAGTATTCATTCGAATGCGTTATTGGTTCTACGTGAGCTAATTTGCAAACTTGTCTTGAGATGCTCTCTGTTATCCTCCCAACCTTAATTCTACGATCGCCTAGCACCATTTGGTAAACTTCTTCGTTGTTGTTGGTAGTGGTTGCAGTTTTTGGTTGTCCAAACGTCCATCGGCAACTAAGAGAGTATAATGGCGGATAGTTCTCGTAAACCAGTTTGATCTGCACCAGTAGCGCCACCCCCGCATCGAGGCTTGAAGCTTTTCGAACTACCCTCGTGATAGTTTTAGTTTTAGTGCTGCGTATGTCGACGCCGGGCGACGACACCATTCCCGTTAAATCGAAACATTGGGTATATCTAATCAACATTCCAAGTTCCCATAGATTGATTACAACCGGCGAATACATTAGAGCGTCCCGATTGATATTCCACACGTCTAAAACATGTCCGCTAGTCACGTGTCTATCTACTCGTACGTGCAGACGTATGTGTGCTCTCGATTTAACTACGTCAAATTTCGCAAAGGACGTTTAATTCTCAAAGGACCGTAGGTGTATCAAGGAGATCATGTTTGCGCCGCGTCAAGGACCGAGTACCGACCCTTTAGGTTATAAGATTTGCTTAACGCGCCGCTCACTTTGCTTATACGTGCCGTCATCCTCCAATATTCCGCCGCCTTATCTCCCTCGAACGCTGCTTCTGACACCGCCGCTAATGAGGCCCCGGGAAAGGACGTTGGCGCCAGGCATTCTCTCCCTTCGGAACCTCGCTACCGGCGTACGCTGCCTTTAAATGAATTAAATTCTCCACATTGTTACTAGCAAGTCGCCTTATTGTCCTAGCGGGATGTTTGCCGAATGTCGTCCTACCTTTGCCCTGGAACGGAGAAAATCTGCGCGTTCGCAACGCCGTGGAATTTGAGCCGGATATGAAATCATACGCTACCGTGTATGAAAGTTAAGAGATAGCTAGCGTAATAGTTAGGGCTTGTATTAGTTCGTTTCATTTCTCTATTAACTTAGTCGTGGAACATCTGAATAATGTATTTAATCTTAAAGGGCTTCTTCTTTGACATAGATATTTTTTTTGCTTGCCACGGCGCATTATTAAAAAGAAAAACGTTACTTCAAATGTGCTTGAATTGTTAAATTGCAAAACTTATACTGACTTATCGCATCAGACGTTAGAAGTAACAGAATAGTTCTCTAAACAAGATATATCAGAATAATTCTTTTTAATTTTCAAACGTTTAGTGACTCATGTTACTGCATTTGCAATGTGCATGGTTGATTGTCCAGCTTCTTTCTGCTCAAGCGTAAACAATAGTCTCGAACCGTGAACGAAAAATAATCGACGTAGCAAATAATGCTCACGGTTTCGACACGTCGGCGTTAAGGTAAACAGAAACTGAAAAACCGCAATGCAACTCCCTGCCTATACTAAGAACAAACTGTTGCTGCAATAAGTGCAAGGAGAAAAGGTCACACAATAGTTTAATAAACAAAGTATTGCATGTTTAGCACGATACGTGTTTCCTCTGACACAACAGTTCTGACCTTAAAACGTACACGCGTAATAAATAATATCGAGTGACATATTTAAGCATAAAAGGCCATTGTTTAGTATCTGAGATACCGGCTGTTGTATTTCACGTGAACTGGCTGCAACATACGGGGCGATCAACTAACATGTTTATGCTTTGGTAACTTGTCTGCTTATTTACACGATGATTGGAGAATTTGTAATTTTATTAACTGTTGATTTGAAAATGAACGAAATCGAATATAGAGCTGCTTCTTTTTTTTACGAAAAAATTATAAAATTTTTTGGTTTTCTTTGGTATTATTAGGGAATCCCGCTAAACATCAAACTTCCTTTCAAGACTAATAACGAAATATGCTTTACTTTTATCGCTCTATTAAATCCAGATTAGCTCCGAAACGTCAATAATCGCAGATCATCCTGTGTATAAACGTACCGCGGCCATTATTGCGGTGGTCTCTTTGTTATAAGCTATAATAAACGTGTCTTATCTCTTGTCGATAGCGACGGGTGGCTGTTCCCGTTACGGTATACGATATTATTCCTCGGTCGAGCGGGCAAGCTGGCCTAGCGTCGCACAAATCATTGTCCGATAAAGATTTTGCGCAAATATCAACGCCTGGATGGCGTAATCGCTGTACGGTATACGTAATGCCCTCTTGCGTGCTATTATTTTGTATCTGGGGCGCGCGAGGGGCCCTACATACGCCATAATAGTTTGTTGAGCATTGTAAGCCGAATGAATTGAATTTGATAAGGTGGGCATTGTGTAGTCGGTTTTTATGGGTATAAGTAAATAGTTACACAATGCGCTAAATGTTTACGTTGGTCTTTTTTTACACGGCTACGTAAATATAAATATGCTGCTTCGTTATAAGGATCGACGTCGTTTGTGAAAAGTATATGACTCTAAGTTAGGTTCTTGAGTGGTCTAATCGCAGACTACATACGCCGATAAAAATCGCAGCACCATGTGCGTGAAGGCCAAAACACCAATCATAGAGTCCCTTAAATGGCGCAAGCTTGCCATTGAGTTTTTTCACCTGCTATTTTGCAAAAACAAGGAATTTATGGCAAATTCCAAAGGCAGATTACACGCGTAACGGAGACCGTTGAACAGTACCAAATGGGGCCACAAACTAACAAAGTTTCATCATAATCGATGATTGGCTACATTCTGGCTACCTTTCTTATTATTTTATCTCATCGCCTTTTTTATCGAACAACTTCAAGGAAAATTTGGTTTTTTAACTCTTTATATGTATTTTCCGGGAAACCGGAAAATTAAATTCCCGTGACAATTGAAAATTCCGAATCAACAAAAGGGATTGTTAAGATTATATTGAATTTGTTCCGTCGATTGCGAACGCATCCTAGACGACCGAATATTCCCTTAAGTAACGTCGTCAAAACGGCGTTATAAATCTCAGATTTACCGCGAATATAGTCGCACCGTAAACAACCGAAAACGTCCAAGTATCCAGCGCAATCCGAGCGGCTAAAGCGGCGCGTGATTCGCCAGTACGAATACCAAACTCCGGCTACACGCCGGCGGACAACGTATCCGCTTTATTTGTCGACGGGCGCTGCTTTTAAGGAAATAAATATGATGTCGCCACTTACATAAATCCGGCGCCGGGCGACATATTCGTGTGGAATGAGTTGCCCCTCGCAAGACGGGCAATTTAAGCCCGTTGTGGGGAGTGCTACACGGAATAACTGAGCGAATGGAATTGTTCGCGGAAAATTGTTTTTAGTCGAGCGTCGCTTCTAGTCGTAGTCGCGTTGCTTGATACAAGGGAAATCCGCGTGTTGATGTTGCGTTCGGCTTTCGTGTTCGAGTATTCTCAATGGAAATACCGGGGATTGGTTCGAATATGACGATTTCTCAATCGGCAAAGCTCTGTTTGGTGCTAGCCGAAGTTAAATGAATAGTTCAAATTATTTACGTTAAAATTACGGGAGCAACAATGCGTAGTATGCAGTTATATGGCAAAGCGCTACCGGCTCAAGAAGAATGAATACTATTTTATAATTATCATACCGTATGCGCGTTTGAAATTTTTCGTTTCGTGTGGGTATGAAAATTAAATTAACGCTGGTATCGGAATGCAGATTACAGTAAGCACAGAAAATTGTGATGCGTGTATTTAGAGAAAAATACATATGAAGTAAAATATTAACCTTCCGTAACGAGCGCGCCTTGCCACCCGCACACCATTTCTTTTTTGGGTTTTTTGATTATTTCGAGTATTGTTGTGGCTCTAATCGATTTAAAACTAAAGCTTAATGTACATATACGGAATATAAAAGAACATCCCGAACAGGAAAAAAAATGTTTACTGAACATGACTCATGTGTAGAGAGGACAAAAACAAGTGAAATCATACATTCTCTGCAGCGACTAGACAAACTTGTGCCTATTCGTCTCATAAGAAGGGGTTCGCGTTACCTACTGGTTTTTCCCCGAGACTCGACAAAACACGGGTCTGTCGAGTCGCTGCAAAACAAGTATGATTTCATTCGTTTTTGTCCTCTCTACACCTGTGCATTGTAGGTAATAATACGAAATTATAAAATAAGGGTTCCCAAAAAGAAAAAAGGAACCTATCTTCGCTAATAAATACATGAAGCACAATCATATCTTCTTGATTGAATGTTTTTAACGTTTTTACTTCTTGCTTCTCACAGGACAATCGTTGTCCCTTTAACCGTTCTGCTGGTGGTAAAGGCTGAAACAGGCTGATCAAAATCATCTTCATAGTGAGCAACAAATGTAGTATCTTTCGGAACGTTTTTCAACAAAGCTCGCTCAGATATGACTCTAAAAGGCCAAACGCCAATTCCTACAAAGGAAGCCCTTCGACGAATGCTTTCTCCGTTCTAGCCCAAACCACCCGACATACTGGCAATAAAGGTCACATGAATGGTCACCCCTGCCATGTCCGAGAACCTGAAAAACAGTCTTGTTTCTTTTTACTTTAATTTCATCCTTAGGTTAATTATTTATTCGAGTATATAATTTGCTACGTCAGCAACTTCATTATTTCTTAGTACATCCTTCAAAGTAATTACGTTGAGTCTCTGAAATATTTAGAAAAGAATACGTACCGTTGGAGAAAATCGGAAGGATCAACAATTCAAATCTTTTCCCATATATACACAGGAATCCCTCCAGGAATAGCTGCCTTATTATTCTACGATAGAAGGCATTGTTCGATGATAAAAGGCATTGTTCTTTCGAGGGTGTGCATATACAATAGAAGATTACCAGATTCCTAATCTGAATTCTGCTTTTTCTATTTTTATTTGTTTTACAATGGACGAGGAGACTATCGTAGCTGTAGCGGCTCGACAAACCGACGGATCCTTAAAAATTGAATTTTCCATTCTCGCATTTCATCAAGACGAAGGCGAGGAAGAAAACAAGCGAAGAACGACGAGGCGTAGGTAAGTTAATTACGCTTCTTTTCTCCCTAGCCATACCACGCTCTGTTCGGATCCAATTTCGAGGGATCTTCACGTTCGTACGCCCGATTCAGAAGTGGCGCCATCTGGAATTTCTTCGAGATTCCCTTTGATGACGGAAGGAAAGATGTCATCAGGAGTCGCGAATGGCCGAAGGACGTTCGCCGTAATGCGCTACTCACGTATCGCATCGACTGCAACGAGCTTTGGGGTATTTTTGCTCGGGTACTTAAGAGAAGGGTGAAAATAATGAAAAAAGCGAGCGTTGGAAACTGGCAATTAAAGCAGGTCCACTTTCCCTCGGCGATATTTTGCTTGCACGCATACATGCATGGCATGCAGTTTGTTAGTATGAAGCTTAGCCAATTTTCTCTCTTGCTCTCTCGAATTGAACCGAATTTATATAGAAATATATACGGTTATTTCTTTTTGGGACTCTCTCCATTAACGTTTGCACGATACTTTCGAGTTGATACAGAAGTTTACATTCTCCGAAAGTCTTTAACCATTTATAGTCATCTTCTTAGTTACCTTCAATTCTCTTGACTAAAATCCAATACGCCTGAGTTCTAGACAAAGAAGGTTTGCATCTCGAAGCACCAAAAACACATTCCTTCCATACCACGTCATCTTGCGATAATGGAAAAACGCGATGTGAAAATTGTTGACCTAAATTGAATAATTTTGTTGTCGCAACATCAATTACGTTGGTATTAACATGTAGCTTAACTTCTCCCAAATGTGTTGAATAAAATTCTTTTAATTGTTTCCTACTTCTTCGAACTATTATTTAACAAAAACGAGAGCTATAGATACAGATAACGAGCAAGTTATCTGTACCGCAGGATGGATGTTTCTAATGGTGATGATGCTGGAATTCACTTTAATTAAGACTCGGGCGTTTTTAGCGCTCCCTAGCGGTAGGATAACGAAACGACAACGAAGGTAATAAAAGCCTACATATGATTTTAGCGGGAAAAAGCGCCCGCTGCGATAAAATCGCGCGATATCAAACGAGCCAAGGACTGAATTCTGCACACAACGGGCCTCTCTACCTCCGCGTGTGTACGCGCGCGATATCGTTAATTCCGATGACCTGTTTTATGCCCGAGATGATGTGCGAAGGGGGTAGAAGGGGACGCAGGGTGCGTAGGTGACGATTTTTATATCCTCGAAAGCTGGCGAAACCATGGGCTTTCGCCTCATTGTATGTCGCGCTTCCCTGTCCATTTAGCACGGCCGGTCCTGTTCCAGCATTTTGCAGCTGTTGGAGTTGGTGTTTTTATCAGCGGCGTGATGTCAGTGGCCGCGCTAGTCGTGACACATGCTTCATGGTATCCGTTAACGGCAATGGTTTTATTTGCGCGCCCCCTAGTTGAAGTCGTAAAAAAGCGAGAGGTAGTATTTTTCTCTTGCATGCTGAACGTTTTTAGGGAAGGGCTCAAAATAATGCGTCGAAATCATTAAATCTTTAGTGCAATTACGCCACATAGCAAGAGACTTTTTTCTCTATAATAATTTCTTAATGGCCGTAACAATTGGCAATTCCACTTCCTACGTATGGCGTTGGATAGCTAAAATTCTTTGGAATATTTCCAATCGTATATATATAGAACATGTATATGTATGTATGTATGTAGCTAAGCTGATATGTTAAAGAAATTAGCAGAAATTAAAATATTCATATACTTAAATGTGCCTCGAACGTTCCCGGTGTTAAAAGGAAGGGATACGTCAGACTAACCAGACATTTCGATACCATTAACGTTGCCAATAAAACATTGGAAGCATTCACATAAAATTCACAAATTTATTTTCATTAACGTATCCTCCATTTGTCTTAGTAATGCATTTACAGATCTTTGGCGTCCACAGAAGAAAAAGTCCTTGAGTTTCAACCTACATACAAGGCGAATAACGTGCCGCTTGTGTTGAGCACGTACTACTCAGGCAGTTCCTTTAGATAACGTCGCACACTAACAAATTACGATCAATCGACTACCATACGTACTCTCGACATCAATCGTGCAGACTTTAGAAAACATATCTTGTTTAATTGTCGTATATGAGGCAAAGGCGAAGCAACGACGCTCGCATCAAAAGAAACCTTTGACCTATTCGTATCAATCGTAGTTATAACTGGTCATCGTCGATCTTGGCTTAACACCACCAAGCGGACATTGCTCAACGCTTGCGCCAAATATATCACTAACACCCATTGGTTATACATTAAAGTACTGAAGTATGACTTTCGTTACAGGGGATGCTTGCTCTTGAGATGTTGATCAAATTATACGATCTAGTCTTACGCACTGATACATTTGAACCCGAAATGCCACAAAAGCCATGATAAGTCAATTTTCTTTGTTTTAACACCAAATTTCATCAGTTCATATCGTTGTAGAAGGACTATACGGATATCAGTATAAATTTAGTTAGGCATAAGGTTGTATAAAACATGACCTACAGCACCTTCGCAGCTGGAACTTGATCCGAACAAGTGACTAGAATGAACGCCGTTCGTTTTGTAAAAATAAGAACGAGTAAAACCCACCGACGTTCAAGGCAAACAATCTCATATACTGCCAGAGCTTATTTCTTAATAAAGAAAACTTCGAACGAAAACTTCTGATACGTTACTTGAAAGTTCTGTAATAAAATGCAGGAACGATAGAGGGAAACTTCTTAAAAAAAACACACACACACCATATAGTTTAATACCGCTAGCAGCGACCGGTATACTTAGTATAACGTCGAAAACACAAAGGCTTACGCTCTCGTTGTGAGCTTGTTTGTGAATACTGTCGCTGTCAAAAGAAAACCAACCCGAAGCGATTAAGAAATTCTAAAATTAAATTTTCATTTCTCTAGATTAGACGTCGCTTTATTCCGCTTCGTGAAGACGATTTGCCCCGGCGAAAGGTATGTTATGTAACCTGCTCAATTAACTTCTGTCGTTAATTACGCCCGGTTCTCAGCAGACGGCGCGAGGT
This sequence comes from Oryctes rhinoceros, assembly GCA_020654165.1. Lineage (NCBI taxonomy): Eukaryota > Metazoa > Arthropoda > Insecta > Coleoptera > Scarabaeidae > Oryctes > Oryctes rhinoceros. The sequence continues at coordinate 1,230,606 of JAIOKQ010000231.1, forward strand.
GCATTCGCGAAGCGGTCGTTAGATTCTCTTATGCCGTTCCACCGGTATAGGTCAGCAGTTCGCTAGAAGTCGTCGTTTCCTTTTATTTGCTCTTCAGAAGTTACTTTTATGCTAGCAAGTAGCATGCTGCGAATAATTTCGGGTTGCCTGATCTTTTCCCTTAAAAATTTTATTAGTAATATTCAACGTCCATTCGCTATACTCTATTGTTTTAATTAAGTGGAGGGTTTTTAAGGTTTTGCTTGTAATTGGCTATTTTCCATATGCAATCACAAAGTAAATATTAGGTCAGTCGTGGTCGGCCATATTTCTTTAACAGCAAACTTTGCACCCACGGTCAAAGGATTCGCTATCTGGAAAATTTGAAGATGAACTCGTTTATGTGAACTCTGATTTAGAACATGTTCCAGTAAAAATTGAGAAAATAAGGGATAATTTTGTGAGAAACTACGCAGAATGCTAAACTTGCTCCTACACGCGTTAACTTCGAAGCCATTAAAACAAATTGCCTTCTAATAATACGATTAAGTCGACTATATTTCAAAATTCTCGTGCGACATCGCCGTTTTCAAATTTCCCACTTTCGCGATGAACGTCCTCTTCTCCGAACCCTCTACTTCATCCGTTTAGCCTTTCCACTACATTCTCGTCAGCTACCCTTCGATAGGATATGACAGAATGTGACGTAATCCACTTATATATTCCGCCGACGTCGATGGTTAACGTTTTATTACATACTTTATCCCTCTATTACATTATTAGAATATTCTCAGCGGGCCTTGTTAATATTGAATTACGGGCTTAATTGACAATACATCAAGGGCATGTAATGAATATGGAGTCCCGATAATACGCGAGCCGATGATAGCGTTTATATTGCGCAAAAATATATAATTTGAGCACTTAACGAAATGAGCTAAAATTATCAAATGTGATATTTTCTCGAATATTTTGAACTTTTCAAAAATGATGGGAAAAACACATCATTGATCAATGGTAGCCCATTTCGCCATTATCCCTATACTTTCTCTTTGCGTTGAATATGCAAAGATCTTTAAAGACAATATCAGACGGTCTCGTAAAAGCCTTCGGGAAACGGAAGTACCCAATATGCTTATTACAAGCATCAAGAGTTTTGCAAACGTTGAATTACGAACCAAGTATATGAATTCGTACTTACCATATTACCGAAAGTAACGATACAAGAATATCCCCGTATTTCGTTCGGTAATTCACATGATACGCTCAAAAAAAGGCGGATCCATTCTAATCTTGTAGCATAAATTACGCCAAATTTCGATGAAAAAATTATATACGTTTCAATGCGCCTTTTTATTGGCAACGGCGAAGACGATGTAAAAAAGGGAATGGAGAAGTAAATGGAATACGTCATCACCTGGCGCGGATTGAATAGAGTACAACGACTACGGGTTTCAATTATTGCGACGATAAAGAATTCATGAGTCGCTCTAAAATTAACTTCGGTGGAACGATCACTTACTTCCGTACCTCATTCTACGAGAATATGTCCCCTTGTAAATGTTGGCGTGTGAAAACACCGTTGTTTAATTAATAATTGAGATTAATTAATAATATAAAACGTTCTAATCTAATTTTACTATTGCTTGGGAATGGGTATTGAAGTTGTTCTTCAAAGTGAGCACGTCTACAATAATGATAGCAAGGACTACGGGGTAGTATGGCAAACAACACAAAAGTATCAGCATACTCCGCACCGCACAAGTTAAATTGATTAATTCGGGACAGCTGTTCGAAAAATAATACAATAAAACGAAAATAAGCACACAAAGTTTCACTGACGAGCCGTAAACGATGAAATTCGCGTTTGGGCACCGTAAATGTGTTGGTAGCTTGCATATAAAGCTACGATATAATATATCTTTACATTTAGAAGTGGAAACAAATTTACATAAAAGCACATGTTCTCGCGTGGAATCGATCTGTACGGGTCTTACGGGTCTTTGACATGAGCCATTCATTCAAAATGCGTTTAGCGAATCAGAACGCGATCTCTAGTACAGATCGTACGTCTTTTTTTTCTATCCTTTTTTTTTTTCGCGACATAAACATATAAAAATAGCGCAGTTATTTTTTATTCTTTCCAACGAGAAAAGGAATAAAACATAAATTTCCTTCACGTCCGAACCCTTCACATATTTCTATTGGGAACATTTTCGGTTAATAACGATATTCCCATCTCTATCCCTCGAACGTATTTCGTTTCATTCGCGACCGTATCAACTTTCACTTGGTTTTTATCCGTCGCCGTCTGCAAAAAGCGTTTCGCTTTTTCGTGCGACCGAAAATCAAGTCAGCCTGCACGAAACATAAGCACAACGCGAATGCCCGTGTATGTCTGTATGCGTCTATACGCCATTTACGGCTAGTCGCATTTGTCATAATCAACGTCAGAGACAAAATAATTTGCTCGTCGCGGGGAGAAAAAGCGAAAAACGACAAAACGACGCAGGCACTTTTTATATTAGAAAATAGCGATAATTTGGAGGGAAGGAAACGACCGGGTCTATTGTTTCACGTCTAACTTTCGAGGATGACAGAGCGATTTTCGTGAATGTCGAGAAAAAAAAAACAACGGAGAGAGGAGTAAGGGAGGGGGTAATTTAGTTATTCTTTTTGGTATATTTTACAGGATAATGGGCTTCATTTTCTTCTCGACGCGTTTTAAAATTGGACTTCATTACTTTGAATTCTAAATTTGCAACTATTCAACATTTCTCGAGAATTCCGTAAATTTTAATACTAAAGAATATAATACACTGTATCACTCTGTATCTTCTGAAGCTTGGTAGATGTGGACGATCCATCGAATATTGTAGAACGCCATGTTCCGTTTCAACGAAGTGGTTTAGAGCAGAAAGTTACACATTTCAACAATTTTCGTCCCTTTAAAGGTGAACATTGTTAACTGATTATTAACATCGAATAACATGAAGAATCTTGTGCATATTTTGAATATAATCGTAACGTAACAATTTTACCATTACTTTCCATTTAACAATTTGTGTATTAGTGTTAACAAAACGAATTGTATTTTATTCCATAATAAGCTGCATTCGAGCGCTGCGATCAATGCGAGAAATGCATGTAAGGTCTTGAGAAGCACGTTGCGCCTTTATACGTACGCATATTACACACAGTAATATCCGCATTCCATTCGCTTGTCGTAGCGTCTCATTTAACAATGGGCATCATCATCGTCATCCTCGTCGTGATCATCGCCATCATCATCAAGATTTACGATCTTAGGCTGATGTCTCGTCGCCTAAAAGGAACGATATGAGGCGCGATTAAATGGAACTGGAAGAGCAACTTCTGCGCGCGAAATTTTCCGGAAACTACAGCTCCTCGATATCTGCATACATAAATCTGGAACGATGGCTAGAAAATTGATCTTGATGGCTGCGAAAATAATTTCATCATCTCCATCGGACAGGAAGAAAATCTGTTTTTTGAAAACAGAAACAGCACAAGCTGCTTTAAGTGAAGATGGCAAAATCCCTTCACCCCCTTGAAGCACATGTTTACGTTGGAATGCCATTAGACCCAGTCAATTTTTTCTTTTTTAACGATGTTATTATTTCAAGTAATCCATGTGCTGCTGTTTTTGTAAGAATTTAAAAGGTATCTCTCGCAAGAGGAAACATTTCCTTGTATATCGTGTGTATCGTTCGATATTTAAATACATACCTTATACCTCATTCGTTACAGCATTTCACGATGTTACACCATTTTTCAAACGTATCTATCTCCAAACTCGGCTAATAATAAATTTTTGCATACGTTTGTCCTCCGCCGAACGCGACATGTTTTATGTATTTATGTTAATCTATATATCGTTCGAAGTTCGCTCGCGGTGAACTGTAGGGGGCGCCACATCCGACGAAGAATTTAAATTTCTAATGTCGAACAAGTTGTTCGCGCGGGCGAAATAGTTTAGGACGTGGATGCGGCGGGGGAAAGGGTACAACCGGATATCCATCCAACCTGTGTGACGGCATTCATAATTGAAACCCCGAGTCAAACCAAGCCGAGCGGCAATAATTATCGCGATATTCTCCTCGACGGTCTTCTCTCGTAACACCACCACGGAACCATCTAGAATGTGATCTTCTGTAGACGACCGTTCTGCTAGAGGGCGCTAAGAACGGAGAACATAAGGGTCCGTTTAATATTTTATGGACCTCCGGTTAAGCTATGCATGAGGAATTCTCTCTTGCGGAGAAAAGGGGATTTGTAGGGAAGCTTTAGTACGGTTGTCCTATAATAAGTAGTACGAAATAAAAGGAAAAGCAGGGAAAAGGCCCTGATGGTACTCCAACTTGCTGTTGCCATTAGAAATTATTTAGACGATTTTAACTAATAACTCTAATCCCATTGTTTCTTGGCTTATTCGTTTGCTTTACCGTTCTATACTTGTATAAGTAGAGGAAAGGGGAAGGCGGCCACCTCCTCGCATTGTCTTCGTTTCCTTGCCGAGGTTACTTCTCTTTAGATTTTAATTAAAAAGCCAATTTGGCGTGCGGTATTTTCTTTAATAAATTCCATTAATATAGAAAGGTTCGGAATAAATAAACAGGACGAAAGCGAATGAAATCGATGCGCTTAGTCCCATTTTCTTGATATCCTTATTGCGCGATATCGCGATTGCGCAAAATGCGAAGGTAGACCCCGAAGTATTAACGCCTTATTTAACTCTGCGTTTAGTTACTTCGTAATTGAGACCAATACCGTAGAGTGGTAAGGTTATCTTTCTACCCTGAAAAGGTAATAGAAAATGATCAAAAGAAAGATGTTTTAGTTGCATTCTTACTGAGGGCTTTCGTTTAATACTTAAGATTAATTCTGAGTAAATTACTGTTTATTTTTCGTGGATTATTACAATTTTGAGCGCTGCAAATTTTGACGATTCGGTAAATTTAGTCATTTTCGTGAAAGGTTGTTTGCAAGAAGTTATTTTTGGTCTGGAAAGTAAACCCAAAAGCATCAGGGAGGGTGAAATGATAGCGTGTAGATTTCCCCAAAGAATCTTTCAAAAATGATCTGGTCAATCTCGTGAAACATTAAACCAAATAAATCTCGTTGAAAAGCAATTAAAAGATAGCTTGTAAACGCATAACTTTGCGATGCAAAGTTAGTTTATGAGGATTAACAATTGAAGAATTACAATAAAATTTATGGTAATAAATAAATAGTTGAATTAAGAAGAGTTTTAAAGCACCTCTCCTTTCGTGATTTATGCATCTCGTCGGCAGCGCTATTTTCCTTGAAACGTCCAGTTAAGTCTTTCTCGTACGGATATCTATCCAAGGACACAATATATAGAAAAAGCATATGACGGCCACATTCTTACTACTAAAAATTAACCTTGAATTTTTTATCGTATTGTTACCATATTTCGAAAAATATTAAATGTCAAATTCTCCTTTTAATTACAGATGACCATCTAACGCACAAATTCAGCCCGAAGAAACCAATCAACAAATAACAAGTTAACACCACCTCATCACCATCAACCACCTCACCAAACATGGCTTCTAAAGTCAGCCTCGTATTCCTGGCGACCTTCATCGTCGTCATGGGAGAAATGCCCGACTGGTCATCGCAATGCGACCGCTGCAAATGCAAGTGGTCGAGCGGCAAAAAATCAGCCGATTGCAGGAACTCATCCTACAACACGATCCCGAGCAATCTGAGCAACGAACTTCGAGATATCGACTTCTCGAACAATCCGCTGTACGAACTCAAGGCTCGGGAATTCGCCAATAAAAATCTTAGCGATGTTCACAAGCTGAAGTTGGTGAATTGCAATCTGCACGACGTCAATTATAAAGCGTTCGAGGGCCTCAGTTTACTGATAGAATTAGATCTTTCCGACAATAAGGTGACTAAATTAAGCGCGGATGTTTTTAAGAGCAACTCGAAATTGAGGATAGTTTTCTTGTCCAATAATGAAATCGAGTACCTCCCCGATGGACTCTTTAGTGATAAAACGCATTTGCAGAAAGTTCATTTGAATAACAATAAACTATCTAACATCAGTGGTAGTGTGTTCGGGGAGAATTGCTCTGTTAACCTCATAGATTTAAGTAACAACAGACTGAAGACGCTAGACGGACATTTCTTAGATAATTTTAATAGACTTACGAGCATCACATTGGAAGGCAATCCATGGGTATGCGACTGCCATCTTTCGGACTTTAGGAACATCTCGATTAGTAAGAATTTAGTGACGAGCTATACGGTGTGCGAAGAACCTACGAAAGTTAAAGGACAATTATGGAATGATCCCCAATTAATTTTTGCTTGCACGCCAGAGATTATCGAACCAAATTTTCAAGAACCAATAGACGTAACGTCCTCGAATTTTACGATAAGTTGTAAAGTCAAAGGCGTGCCCACGCCTGATATAGAATGGGTGACCAACGGTAGGATAATTGATAGGGATCCAAGGCAAAGCGTGCAAAAATATATCACCACGAAGACCAAGCAAGATTCCTACGTCTGGAACAACCTGACCATCGTCAATTTCAACTACAGGGATAAAGGAGAATATAAATGCGTCGCGAAGAACCCTGGAGGTATTACCGAAAGGAACGTAACGCTGCTCATCAGCGGAAGCATGCTTGATGGAACCTATGGCGGACAAAGGAACTATGTGCCTTTAATCATAGGGCTTCTAATAGGCGCCTTGGTGCTCCTCATCCTTATATTCGTGTTGATCTATTGTTGTTGCCGACGAACGGGACGCGATACTAATGTTATGGCGAAAAACCGCAGTTTGAGTCAATCGAATGAGTTCGTTAGCTTGGATGGACATCACGAGATGGGTAAAGCATTGATAACTGAAGTCAATCCAATTGTGAAACCTCCGAGGCAGCAATCGTTACCGGCTTCGGTTATTAGTGGGGGAACGGAAGTTAGCGAGACTAAGAAGATGTTGGATGAGGATTCGATATATGGTAATGTATCGTTACATTTTAAATTGTTTTTTTTTTTTTAAGACGCGGTACCTAAAAACATCTGTCTTTAAGTCATTAAAAATTGCTAATAGATCTTCTTTGATTTAGGCGACGAAGAATCCAGATCCTTAGACTTCGATCGATACCAAACGAAACCACCAAACAACCTCAACATAGACTACAGAGGCGAAAGCCATTTCCCACCGGATCTTCTTCCATTCACCCATCGCACAATGCCACAAGTTTCCCCAGCCGGCAGTTCCGCCTCAACGGTCGTAGCTGATGCAGCGCGTCTTCCCGCCCACCACGGTCCGCAGTCTCCGATTCAACCTCCATTCTTCGACGCGTACAGGACGCTTCCGTATTCCAGATCGCATTCTCCGTTCACTTCACCACACGCACCACCGATCAGAATACCGCGGCAAGGAGGTTACGTCACCGTTCCTAGAAGACCAAGACAGAGTTGGAGCAGCGAACCCCCGACCTCCGACATCGGCGAGCCACTTTACGACAATCTAGGACTTAGAACGACAGCAACCGGAAGTTCAGTATTGAGCCTGAATAGGATAGGAGATAACACTCCTAAAACTAGCACACCTAAAGCGGGAAACGTTCGCCCTACCCATCCGCTATCGCCTAACATGGTCTCGATACCCTGCGACCCCATTGCCGAACATGATTCACCTCCGATGGCCCAAACGTTGCCGAGAAGCATCTCGGCGCATCGAGTTCTAAGCCCTAATGTCGACACGATAAGAGCTAATTGGACGAGAAGTCCGGAGCCGAACGACTCGAGGAGGGAATCCACGGCGTCACTATTACCAACCCCAGACGGTAAAGCGCCTAAAATTCCCCCGCGACCGCCGCCCAAACCCAAAAAACGCACCTCCACGGGACCACTGTTTGAAGACGAAGGTGAGGACGGAACAGAAGTTTGAGAATTGCTGAAACTAGTGCTGAACGCACTGGTCATTCGGTAATTCAGTATTTCGCACGGAGATAAGCGGGGTTAGATTGGGAGCGTCGATGAAATAATTTTGGTTACCGTTCGCTACAGGGTTTCAAATTAAATGAGGAAAACAAATAACAGACGGATAAAACAAAATTAAGAGAAGAAAAAAAAATCGTATGTGCCTTAAAAAGACTTTCACAATTCAAAGAAGAAAAACGATAGAGTAGAATAGAAGAATGCAATTAAAGAAACGTGTATGTCTGTGCTTTTTTCCATTTAACAAACTCTTCCGTCTTCCAAACGTGTCGAAAGCGAGAAACGAACATCTTCATCCTACAAACCTATCATTTCTCGAAATGGACCCAAAAGAAAAATTTAACTATTAAATTTAAATAATTTATTTTCCTCCAACAAAATTTTCCATTTTATGCGTGTTGCCGTATGTATAAACGTAGCATTAAAAAGAAAAAAGGGACTATATTTACAGCGTGATCTAGTGTAAATCTACAAGATATACATATATATATACATTCTACTATTATAGATGTTGTTTATTTTTAAAGGTGTTAGTTTTTAAATTAAAAAATATATATATATAATATAGCAAGAACTAAATTTTATTTGTTATAAGTGTACAGAGGTGCTCAAATTCTCCAAAAAAAATGATCTCCTACATTTTGTGAATGTATTTCTCGTGAATCTGAAGTCCAAAGGTTCAGTCTGATATCTGGATTTTAATAAAATCAACCAATCCTACCACTACAGTATTATATAAAAATTATAATATAAAGAAGCAGATTTCCAAAATAAATCCCGTGAAATAGTGATCTAATAGTGAATTTGAAAAAAAAAAACAGAAGAACAACAAATAAATAGAGTGACGTTGTGTATCGCAGTCATCAGGGCAATCAAATCACAAAGAATTAAAAAAACAAAGAACGGTAGTAGAAAAGGTGTGCTAACGGCTAAAAAGAACAAAAGAACGCAGTATATAGGGACCTATATTTTCTTTTATATTTATTAATGTATAGTTGTTTTATTATTATTAATAAACTAATAATTAAATAAGATCGATTCGACTTTACACGAACAACAAATGAATAGCTAACTAAGTGATCGCTTTTTGTGTATCTCGTAAACAGAACAGCGGCGAAACAAAGAAAGTAAACGAAACAAACGTGAAAAAACAGACGAAAAAAACTGATTTTTAACGCGGGTAAATTCGGTAAATTCCCTATTTTGCTTACTTTATTCTAAGATTGTATCAATCTAACAGCCAATGTAAAGCAGCCACAAGTGACTAGATTCTATTATTAAAATTAGACCGGCAACATTTTCTATAAACTAAAGACAAGTTTGATTAAGCAAAGCTTTGAGATAATTTTCTTAATATTAGAAAATGTAATTTTCCAATTTATATCACTTTTATATCATATATATTAATGCTTTTCGTTGGAAATGATGAATCCTGTATTACAAAGTGATAGTGCAAATATCATAAAAAGAAACTTATACAAACAAACAAAATTATAAAAACATCTAGAACATTTTAGAAATCGCAAAGAAGACATAGGATCATTTTGCTTGGTAGCGTAGCCTGCAAAAATAATCTTATTTATGGTCTTGCGATCTATAAATTTAGATTTTTGAATTATCAGTTTCTCTAAATTTAAAATTTTTTGAGAGTAGAAAACGCAGTGATCTAGGACTAGATACTACACTAAAACAACAGAAAAAATATTTCAATTCATTCAAATTTCACCTCACATCCTTGGAGGACTTCTTATAATGTGTTAAGTTTAATTTAACAAAATCTCAAAGTCCGACAAAGATGCTATAGAAATATTTAAAAAAAATAAATAAACAAGATGGCTGCTTCATATCACAATCCTCGGCGATATAGAGATTAGCTACGAGGTAGGTTTAATAAATACACGTTCGAACGGTGGTACATATAAGCTAAACAAATTTAAGCGCCCACTGGATTCCAGCGACCGACTGGAATCGTCGTCCCTTGTTGTTCAATGGTCCAAAGACATGGAAGTCATAGAGTGGCGTATCCGGACTGTAAAGGGGGTGCCCTAATACCTCTCATCTCATCCGCGCTATTTACGACATGATATGCAGCGTTAGCGGTATGCGGACGACGTTATCGTGAAAAAGGTTCACGCCTTCCGTCTGCAACATACGATGTTTGTTCTTTATGGCTGTACGCAAACGAGTCAGTTTCACCTTATCGGACAGCATTGATATTAATATGAGGGTCTTTATATTCAAGAAGTAATCACGTTTCGATTCATATGGTGACACCAAGTTTCGTTACTGGCAACAATGCGGTGCAAGAGGGAATCTCTTTCTTCACGGTACCGCTGAAGATGCTGCAGTGAGAGACCCATGCGGTTGGCTTTGTGTTCTTCAGTCAGTTGACGGGGTATCAATTGTGCAGGATTGTAGAGCATGGATAGCTCCCACACTGATATCAAAGCGATCTGCTAATTATCTAACACGAACCCGCCTATTCTCCACAACGGCTGTTCGCACGGCAACGACATTGGCATCCGTCCGGTCTTGGCAAATCCGCTGCCGATTGTCGTCCATTCCTGAACTTCCGACACCATTTCACGTCTGTGGTTTTCGAATGACACTGTTCACCATAAACATCTCGCATTCTCCGATAAATTTGAGCAGGGGTGTTACCCTCAACGTTTAAAAATTGTATCATTGCTCGGTGATCGATGTTGGACGCTCCAACAATACGACGTACCCTAGTGAAAAGCGCACAACGACTACGTGTTCTACGAATATCACGAGTCAACTACCACAGTAGACATCTGCATTACCGGCGACCGTCTTACGTAACTTTCTGCGTTATAGCAAAACTAACATTCGTGTATTTATTGAACCTGCCTCGTAGTTTTCATTATTATTATATCTCTATTAAATAAAATTTTAGTTTATTTAATTTGAGTACTTTAAAATTTGATAATTTATCGACATCTAGTTAAAAACTACAACTTGCCTTAAGTAGAGGAATTACCGAATTTCAAAAGCGTAAATAACGTAGATCTGTACTTTTCTAGTAAAACCAAAACTTCCTTTTTTAATAATACATACAGAGACTATTACATTCTTATTCCAATCGAAATAGCTTCGTAATTTTTAACTGTTATTATTATTGTCATCATCGAGAAGAAAAAATATGAAAATCGGAGAACAAAGATGAACAATATGTGTGTAATAAATAGAGAGGATAAAAGCGAGTGAAATATTCCTGTTTTTCAGCGACTAGACAGACTTGTGTCTATTCGGTTCATAAGAAAGGGTTCGCGTTACCTACTTGTTTTCGCCGAGACTCTGCAAAACAGGAGTCTGTCTAGTCGCCGCAAAACAGGTATGACTTCACTCGCTTTTATCCTATCTAGTAATAAATGAACAGAAAATTCTTTTATCTATATCCACATTCATACAAGCATAAAATAATGTACCATATACGATTTATGAATATTATACAAAAAAAATAATATAAGAAATATATATTATATATATATGAAAATAATATCAAATTTGTATATAGCTAATATTTTCTAAAAATGTAAACTGTATCTTACTATTATACAAAATATAACTATAATAGCTGAAAAATATTGATGTATTGAAAGGATGAATAAATCTGAAAATGAAGCTAAAGGTGTTCCGGGTTTGGTCGTTGTTAAAATAAAAACTTGACGTTTCGCCCACAATCGTTTGGGGCTTCTTCAGGAGAGTGATAGGCACGGTAATTCAACGTGCAAACCACGCCAGAGGCGAAACTAGCTGAGCAGGAAGCAGTCGATCACGACATGACACGGTTCAAACGCGGAACACGTTCAGTTTCAACAGACTCTTGGCCGCGGAAGCCTACGTTTTTATTTTAAATCTGGAAATGCTGTAAATTATATAACTTAAGAGACGATGAAAATATAAAATGAGTTACTGAAATGAAACGAGTTATTATTTTCTATTATTTTTGCTTCGCGAAAGTGAGGAAGGACGCAGGTAAGTCTACGGTACATATATTTTTATAGAGTATTTTTTTGCAAAGTATCACCTTTTATATAACGTTCGACCAGATTATATCTTTTGTAATAGTTCGTTACGGTCCAATAGACGTTTAATTTCCAACGTGATATTTCAAATTAAATTTAAATTAACGTTCTTTTCCTCGAAAGCGTTAAACAAATGATTACATCACAATATTGTTTCGTATTGCTATAAATAGTGTACAGTGTGTAACATGGATTTGGTGCAAACTTACACAAGAGTGAACGTTGATACATGTTCTTAACCGTTTTATGTCCTTTTATACATATTTTTAAATAAAAAATATTTAATAACATCCTGTAAAGGTTCGGAAATGTTCTTATATCAACCTCACTAATTACGGCGCGTATTTTATCTCTTGATGCTCTCAAATTCATCGTCAAAATTATTATTTTCGTCTCCTTATTTAGCGTATCCCCAAAAATAAAAATCCATCGGCGTTAAATCGGGCGAGCTAGCTGACCAATGAATAGGTCCAAAACGACCGATCCAATTTTCAAGAAGGTGGTCAAGCCTGTTTCTAATTAAATTAGTTGAATGCGCACCTCCAACGATGGTAAAACAACGCTTTGTAACATATCCAAGTAATTATGTTGATTTAAATTGTTTTCGAAGAAAAAAAAAATTAATAACAACCCACGCCATACGTTTACTTTCTTGTAACGCTGGTTTTTCCGATTAATACGAAAATTTGGATTCTTCTCTGCACGATATCTGCAATTTTAGGATGACATATCATATGAACCATTAGTGGTGAGATAAGTAGCTTCATCTGAAAACAATAGTTTTTGATAGAGAAATTGATCCTACAAAAACGTTTTCTCTAGCCCAAATACTAAATTCCAATCTAAACGTATCGTCCCGAGCTTACAGAATATGAATAAATTTGGATTCCAATGGGTCAGTCTTGTTCTCTTTAAAGACACACAACTTCGCCGCTCTCTTACGCAGTGATTTCTTTTAATCTTCTAATACAGATCCAATAGATAGAACTGTTGATGCATCATCTTCATTATATTGTTTCTTTGTTTTATTCTTTCTAGCAACAGAGCTAGTTTCATTAAATTTCTTAACAAGCTTTTTCAAAGGATTAATAGCGGTATTAGTGCCGGGGAATTTAACGTTAAATTTGTCGATCGTTGTTCGATATGAAGCACCGCCAATTCCATAACACTTAATCGATTAAATTCGTTGTTACGATCATTGTGATCTTCGCGACTACAAATGTCGCGTTACTTAAATTCAAAACAGACGATTAATTAAATATCAACAAGGTTTCAGGATCAACAATAATTTAACTTGTCACCAAATCCATAGGCACGGTGTATAGTACATCTTACATTCTTTCCTCGTTATAAGAGAATAAATTATAATTCGCTGTAGCTTCATGTTGGAAATTCCCCCTATCTAGAAGTTCTCTTACAAGTACGCTGCTTATAGAAAGAACAATTTCGAAGAAGTTTTCGTTTAGATAAACTTTAATTGGAGTAGGCGCCCTAGTATATAAGATCCAATGATATTATTTCGAAGTTATATAATAGTTAATAAAGCTTGGTGGAAGTTTGGTTGGAATCGATAGAAATATGCGCGGGTTTTATGTAGAATTGAAGTATTGGACTTAGAGAGTATAACTTTCTTGTATTAGTCTATTTACTTGAATATATCCCACCTTTTATACAAGTAACAATCGTGATGTTAATATACGATGTAAAACGTAAATAAAACGTTTTACATCGTACGTCAATATCAGTTGTTCGTTTTACTTGTAATTCATTACTTTCAGCATTAATTCCTCCGTGATCCCACCTATTTTTGAGTGAATCAATACTTTACAATTAAAAATTCAACGTGCAACGTTAATGAAGTTAATGATACGCACAAGTTCGATGTGTTACAAGATGACCCGAAGGAATTTATTATTCACGATAAGCCCCATTAATTTCTCTCCATTTAACGCTGATACGCGTAAAAGTTTACAACTGCTTATTGCGGGTTTTTATCCCGTTAAGCTCGAGTTGTGGAAACGTCGTAGCGATAATTTTGATTTTAATTACGGAGAACGTTTTATACAGATACTAATTCAATTACGAAGCCCTGTATGTACATAAACTCACGTCATTCAATTTAACAACGAACCGATCCGGAGCTTCAGCATCGCACCCTCTCCCCTTCCATCGAAATGACAAGCGCGATTTCGCTCATCCTCGAAAATATCCCCCGTTGACGTTCGCGCGTCATCAATTTTCGAGAGACCCCGTCAAAATAATTGCGCGAAACAATATTCATTCTACCTCGGCTCTCCGCCTCCCAGGCCCCTCTCACGGATAGCAACGTCATGTCAGTCAGTGGCGCTTCCATTGCCCTTACCGCTGCAAGTTTCTGATTAGTGAACCCTACCCTTAGCAGGTAGAACGTTACGATCGATAAAGCCATATACGGACTGTCCCAGATAATAAGACCAACCAAAAATGAAAGTATCAAGTAATTTAACTCGACAAATAATGTTATTTGATGTTTTATTAGTTCGTAGCTGTCTCTCGTGCATAACTATATTTACCAGTACATTCTAATCTAATCTAATTATAATGAATAGAGATGACCAATGCAGGTAAAATTAAACTTTTTTGGAGTGACTAGACAGACTCGTGTTTATTCGTCTCATAAGAAAGAGTTCGCGGTGCCTACTGATTTCTCTGAAAATCGATAAAACACGAGTCTATCCAATCGCTGCAGAAAAGTAATAATTTCGCCCGCCTTGTCTACTAACGAATCACCCGAGATATGGACGGCCTGTACAGTTAGCCGCGGCTTTCGTCAATAATCGACGAAAGATATATCTCTCCAACTTCATCGGAACGCTCTCGGGCGATTCACAAATCAGGAAAAGCTAGGTTAAGGATGAAGCGGATGAAATCTAACGTATGTACATCTTCGTTCGTTGCTAATGCGGCAGTTACAGGTCGGACATGACATGGCGTAGTGTTTACATCTCGACGAGCCCCATCATCAGGAGGCGACGGTTTACGATAGGGCATTTCGCCGCGGAATATTCGCGAGATAATGCCCCCGTCGAGATCTACTAGAAAACCATTAAGTCTCCGGTCGTTTTTCCCGCTGGTTCCGTCGCTTCTAGGACGACAGTTAGGACGTTATAACCGAGTAAATGAAGTAAGTGACGGTGGCGTTTCTCGCGTCGAGTGCTCGTAGTGAACAGGTCGTTCTGGCATGTGGGAGTCGTTCGAGAAATATAAACCGTTTATGGCACCGTTATCGCTCTCTTATTATCATGGCGATGGAGTTCTGTCGTTACAAATACGGTGTTGTGTAAAAAGAACTTATTTCCGCTATTAAGGATTACTTTTAGTGCTGCTAAGTGCACGTATCTACTCTTAGATATTTCTATGAAGATGCGTCTGCTTGATGTGAATTTACAAAGGACATAGAAACAATCCATGTCGATTAGTAATAATACTAATGAAATAATAACAATATACAAAGGCAATAATAATAAAGTATCACGTGAAAGGATAAGATTTAACAGAATAAAGAACATTAATATGTTCAAACCGGTAATTTTATGTGATGCAACAGTGGTGCAAGGTGGAATAAAAGGCACTCTCGGAACCACGCTGATAACGTCGGACAGACATTGCATTGCTTCTGACGTAAATGATTCCATAGATACCAGGTGAACGTTATCTTAGCATTATTTTGAAAGAACTAAAGCGTTCTACACCAACTCTACTCACAAGATGACCGTCCTTACCATATCCGTATAGTATCAAATCGCGATGTCTCCCGATTATCGGGCACCGTTCCTACGACACTATCTCCCATTTGGCGATACGTTTCGTCGCCTATTCCGAAGTAAAATATAGCCGACGATAAATTTCGCCACTCGTCGGTAGCGCATTTCTTAATTTCCTCGCTCCGCGCCGTATGGAGGAGAGATATGGAATAAGGGAAGAAGATATAATTCATTCAGTCCGAAGTAAATCATACTTTAACAGCGAGAGAGATACCCAATTAAATTTTCATTCCCGGTAATACGGTGTCCGTCGCGATGACGGCCGCTTCTTTGGAAAAAAAAAAGAGTCGGGGCGCTGCGAGCGCCACCTATACCATCGAGCAAGCTGAATGAATCCAATTAAGTTGAAGCAAAGCGGATACGGCCCGCGTCGTCAGCGTCGCACCCCAACGACGTTATTTTATATATCTCCGATTTTTCTTCAGATAAATTCGATTGTGAGAAATAATGTAAGTCCATTAATAACGATTGGCGCGGATCTATATTTCGCTCTTTCTCTTACGCACGCAATCTAAATTATTTTATCGGGTTGCATTAGAATCGGTTCTAGATTTTCATTATTGGCGCTATAAGGGTAACATTTGCGCTATTTCTCTTTGAAAATTTGAAAACAAACATACTTCTCGAATGTCCTTTGGAGCCTTGCAAATCAATGAAAAAGAAACCTCGTGAAACTTGAAGCTCGGTTTAACTACGATAATGAAATAAGCGTTGTTCGGTGAAACGATCGCTCTTGCAAGCACTTTTGAAACTATCGGGCCGTTAGGAAAGCCAAAACGATGCGATAAAGGATGTTTTTATAGCCCAGCCCAATATTATATCTCAATACAACCGATACATACTAGTTTCTTGCTAGCTCTTTTACAAAAAAGTAATAAAACCAAATTCTTTAGAAGATGTTATGCATATCTTGTATTTATCTGTTCTAACTTATACGCCGGTACATTGTGGAAAAGGAAGATTTACGATGGGTATAAATTAAATCGCATCTCTCCACTTTATATCAATTACTTCCGCTAAAATTCATCCGCATAATTGCCGTCGGTATCTTATACATTGCACGCGTATTACGGCATCACTTCCACAGTCTTCTCCTTATCATTATTATTATTATTACCTTTCATAACATGTAAATTTATTTTGCAAGTCCGCCCGTACGTTTTCCTAAATAACTCGCGGCCACTTTTAAATGGGGGAGATGAACCTGCTCTCTCGACTCCGCTAAAAACGAAGAACAAACTCATTAGAGTTTTAGAGTTTGCTAGGGAAGAGACGAGGAAATGTGAAGAACGAGAAGGGAATAACGAAACGCTACAAACAACTCAACTGATACCTCTCTACCTGTACATTTGATGACGAACGCGTAATTGTAAGATAAATATTTTACCTGTGGAAGGTGATGTAGACGGTTGGGGTAGTTAAAGTGCGAGTTGCTCTCGTAGTGCCTTGCTGCGGAAGTGGCGATAGTAAGCGGATACGTACAAGACACAACGTACACATTATGTACAACGTCTGGACGCCTTCGTTTCCGTAATTAGAGTTTGAATGTTTGAATAACGATGATGAGTTAGACGGGAGTTTATGTTTGCGAAACGAAAATTGAGTTAGAAGCAGATCAGTCAGGGAAAGGCGTAGAGGTAACTGACTACCTTCAATGTAATCGAAGCAAAGCTCCTCTGATAACTGGATGGCTCTGGATATATACTTTTCGATTGTAATTTAGGAACTAAACTGGTTCGCCGAAGTGGTGCCGTATTTATACTAATCGCCCCATCTACTAGAACGCGCGAAACTTACTATTGTCTGGTACTACGATACATAAGTATATTAGAAAGTTCTATAAACGTAAGAGTTTCGTACTTTTCTGAAATATCTCACGTGCTTCGAGAATGTTCCATATCTTTCTAGAAAATTCTACCAGCTAAGAGAAAGATCTACAGTCTACATTTTCATTAGCTTCGAATTCGTTTCGCCCTAGACTACGCTATGTACTTCCCTGAGCAATTCAGAAAAAGCTTTCAGATAATTGTTCTGAAGAAAATTGTTACGATTGATGGGCTTAAACTTTCCAACCATAGTGTACGCGAGCGAACGTTGTTTTGCCGGATTGTCGAAATAACCGAAGTGACGAAAGACGAAGAGGGAGACAGTCACCGAAACGTACATTCGAAACAACTTAAAGGGTAATTTGCAGCTAGTTCGTAATAGATGCCAATTTAAAGTTGCCTTGGTAAATACATGATTGTAGATCCCTTGCTTGGCAGTTCTCTAATTGTTTTCGGAGAATCGCTTTGTCCTTCGATTCCGTTAGTGTAAGCGGAATGTATAAGTTTTTTTAATCGGGATTAGGTGCGAGATACGGCAGAGGTAAGTATTTAGGCAATTAACGAATAAAGGATATATCGTGAACGAGAAACGGTTACACATGGAATATTGATTATTTATTTGTGCGTAACTATAAATGCTTGTACGACTAACCGATCCGCATTAAGGAAATTGCAACTTGCGGCGTTTTAAGCATAGGTCCTCGCTATGGATTTTTTGCAATATACTCACCCCGAGATATTCAAGATTGAAAACGATTGAAGATTCAAAATTTGACCAAGTCATCGTTTTATGTACGTTCTCTGTTGATTTGTGCAATTGTGCTCACCTCCATTCCGGGGATAATCGAATTATTTAGCAGCCACAGCATCAATTTTTTCCATTTTTAAGACTTCGAAATGTTGTAACGCTGTTATTTAAGAGAAGAGCGATAAACTATAACAATTGTTTGTTTTTTTTGCTACAAGTCGCTATAACTTAGAACGGTCAAAACATGCAACCCATTAAACACCATCGTGTGCTCTTAAAAGGTAGCCTATTGTGAAAATAACAAATTCAACTGCAACACCAACAATTAAGAAAATAACAAAGGACCAGTTATCACTACTACTTAAAAACGATTTCTTCATTTCAATGGCTTACGTTTGGAGTTATAATAGATAGATGTCGCTGCAGTGCCATATGTATCAATAAACTTGCTTTTTTTCAATTATAACAACACACAAAAAAATTAACCTCCAAGAACTACAGAGTTCATAAAAACATTTCCAGAAGTTGACAGCCATAATCATTTCCTGTTTTTGTTTAATCTACAATTAACCTCATCGGCTTGATTTTTCCTTTTTATGAATTTATTTCTTTTTCTTGCTTCCTGGTTATTTGCAAAATAATTTACATGTGAAGATATTTTATTATCCTCTCTTAGATCATTGTAAACATATGGTTGTACATATGTAACATATGATATGCAAGCGACAAGAAAATATCTTCCAAGAATAACAGAAAATATACATATGTATACATACAAAAGAAAAACACTAACAAATAAACAATATCTTTTAATAGACACAAATTTATTCACGGCGATGATGCTAGATCCTATCGTTGCTTTTTTTTGGTGTAAAAAAAATGTCTGTCTTTTGTACGCATAGTACACAGCATTTCAATAAATTTGCATAAAAGATGTTTACGATAAGAAACGTAGCATTAGCAACCTCAATCTGAAGGTAGATTTTAATCGGGCTTGGTTTTTACCAACATCTCTTTCCGAAAAATCAACATTGGAAATATTTCTCTTGGAAATAACCACAATAATTAGCTCACAAATCGATTTATTTTTTAAAAGTACGAAAGTCGTATCGAATTAGACTGATTTTACTGGATAACTCAAATATTTTCCCTAAAAATATCGATTTATTGTTATTAGCTTTAAAGGTTAAGAGAGTAAAGGGTAATAAATGTGAATTTTACGACTTCTCCGCTGCCAAATCCGAATAAATCTTTTCATAATATAATAACTAAAATATTGTTTATTATACGAAAGTATATAATATACGAGGACCGTTTATATGCATGTGTATATTCGCCTACAACATAATAAATATTTGAAGTGCGGTCCGCTATACACTTCGGAGCTTTACGAGTTTATGTTAGGCCGTATAAATAGATAGAAGAAAAATTGCCGCCCTCGGCTGAAAACTAACGAGATTATGGAATAACGTAAACAGCAATGAAACTGATTAATTTTTATGTGCTTTTATAGTCTTATTTTTGTTAAACCCAAAAAAAAACTTTAATTTGATGATTTACTTTCTGTATATTAAAGAAGGTCATTCCATCGTTGAGAGAAAAAAGAAGAACGTAGAAACAATGTTTTTTCTCACATTAGAAGTTTAGGACATTCTACTGTTTACCCATATCTGATTTTTTTAAATATTAAAGTAAAGTATTTGCTATAAAAATATCATTTCTGGTTTGCCAAAAGTGAATTGAATAAGGTTTATGGAGTATGATATTGTGTATATTATATAATTTATCGTTTATGAAATGCGCTGCTCTAATTGCTGAATAGAAGGAAAAAAAACCAGCAATAGATAAAGAAGGATTTAGAAGATTCTTCTCAAATCCATCTTGGACAGCAGATATCTCACCTGTTGGTAAAGAATGAATTCGTTTAGGTCTCGTTCGATCGCGCGGCATTATTGAAAACACATCAGCTCAGTGATCTTCCGAAAGAAATTATTGACGATTAGCAGATGATCAAGATTATCTAAACGAAGTTCGGCTTTGTAGCTGAGATTACATCCTTTCTAGTAGGTTCTAGAAAAGAGACTCAGAAGCCAATAGTGCCAAGAAGAAAAAAGGCCATATACCAACAAGGATCATGATTTATTCGATCAAAAGTAACATACGGTTTCAAAGACTCTATTCATCAAGTTGCGTGATTAAAATTTTTTTATTGCCGTAACATAATCATATGATCACTTGAAATTTAAGGTTTTAAGATCACTACAATTATAATGAAAAGCAATTAAGTGTATGTACGCCGCACGTGATACCGCGAAAAATCTCCAACTCCTTCGAAGTAACTAGCCGGGAGTAGGGGTCCGAGCTACGGTCTCGCCGTTTAAAAAATACGATTCGCGAACGTTTTGGGCTAGTCGCGTGTACGGTAAGCTTCCTTGCTAGTTCGAACGCGATTCGCCATACAAGACATAGGAATAAGTGTTCGTCTATAAGAATCTAAGCGCGCGATGGACGATTGCGGCATTCATTTAATACAAGAGAGTGGTGCGAATAGCAAGATGCCTTCGGTGACTGTTCCAGAGTTGAACAACAACCAAAGTAACAGCAACAATAACACGAGCGGTTCGGAACATATCGTGATCGAAGGAACCTACAGACCTAGGAGCGAGTCTAGGGCTTCCACGATCTCAACCGCGTCGTCCAGCAACGAGACTAGCGAGGAAATTGAATTATCCGAGGTGGGATCGCATCAGGAAGATAGCAAAACGGATGATTCTAACGAGGTGAATTATGTAATTAAGTTATCGGTATGTTTCTCTCGGAACACGATGATTTAGTTAACGTAGAATCTGTTACAATTTATAATCTATCCAAGTAATTACGGATTAAAAAGAAATATTTATGATAAAAATAAGGATGCTGGGATGTGTTTGTGTAAACATGCGTTTGCAATCGGCGTGTGTCGGGGCATTTGATTAAACGTTTACAGTCGATTAATTCTAAAGGCAATTATTCGATTATTAACTTTAATTATGGCAGAATTACGTAATATCGAGGTCCGCTTGCGAAGGAGGCAATAAACAAAGTAATCAATTAATGAATGAATCTTTTCGAGATAAGACGATACATGTCAAGTATGCTACTCAACGTTAACATCCAAGTTTTCTTCCCTGTGGTGCACATGTAAATTTTAATGAAACTTGGGAGAAGGACAGAGCATCCCAAAGTCTGTTCCAGCATAAACTAATCAAATGTGATTTGGTTGGCTGGAAAAAAAATCGAAACTGTTTGGCTAGTTTCTGAAACGTGTTGGAACAAAGCCTAGAAAGTTGACAGATATTTAACACGAAGAGAGATAGAAAGAAGGTATCGTTGCCATATATCAAAGTCGTTGCAGGATGTTGCTTTTTTTTAACAATACGAAACAAAACATTTTAATTAGAAGGTATTTGCTTCTTCGTTCTGTTTAAAGCTCTTCGCGATACCTATAAAAACCCTCAAAATATTGCAGTTTTCCCGTTTACAATGATCGAATTCGTGTCCTCGAGATGGCCGTGCCGGATTAATTATTATGTATAACTATGATAATTAATATATAACACCACAGTCCTTGCTATCGCTATTTATCACTATTTTCCTTTTCTTCTAAAACGGACTGTATGTAGTATACAGCGAATTGTTTTAGTTGTAAATAACCTTTGCTGATACAGCAATCACGGATTATAAAGACCTAATTTAATTGCTAGAAAGAAATCAACAATCCACATCCGACTGATATCTCCCCGTTTGATTGGCTCTGACCACCCTGATTAGATAATTGAGATATGCTCCGCGAACAAAGCTGCATTTTCTTTTACTTGTGTAAATTCGAATTGAAAAAACGTCGCAAGTTATTCCAAAATTCTTGTCAACTACTTTTAAAGCAGATTCAAACGTGTACAAATCGACCAAATAATTTTGAATGATTAAAAGAATAACTGAGGAAGTAGAAGATATCTTAATTTTGCCCGATTAGGCGCCTTTTTATTTTCGAAATTGCGTTTTTCTCAGTAAAAATAAGCGTGTTGGTACTTTTAAAAGTAGTCTCTTTTTTCAAACCGAAGATGCAACAATAAGAATAATAATAAACAAGAAGCATTTTATGTGAAATCGCAATGGCAAACGAGAAACGTGCAGCATCAATATTCAGCCGTTGCAAGCTCGAGGATCGTCTTAATAATACTATCGTACTATCGTAATATTACAGGCTAACCAACGTCGAACTTGTTGGAACGCCCGGTATACTACTATAGTTTTGAAGCTGCTAAAGAAGATGAAGAGCGTATATTTTGTTTAGTTTTTGCCAAAGAGCTAGAAACGAAATTTTCAAAAAAAAAAACGAAGGGGATTCCCAATTAAAGTTGAAGTGACGTATAACCGAAGAAAAACAAAAACGGACGTGTGCAGGTGTAAGGTTTTTTTACTTCCTTGATGACGTAAAAATAATCGAATTTATCTCAGGTATACTAGAAAAAAAAATTGAAAACATAAATCGCTTCATTTTTTTTGTATGACAATTTCTTATCTTCAACTAATACCAATCAAAGCAGAGTCTTTCACTCTTTTAACGATGTGGGAATCGTTAGACTTTGTATATGCATAATTTATTACGATGACGTGCATATAAAACCTCCCATATAGAGCTGACCTTAAAATTTATCTATTGAACCGGTCGTTTTAATCAATGTCCTTTTACATTTAGCGAATATCGCTAAAGAAAAAATTCTTTTCTATCGGAACGCCACGATAAAAACAAACGATTATAATAATTATGGTAGATATGGTTGTTCGTATACGTATATAATACATAAGAACGTATTATCGGCATACAATATTTCACGAGTATTATCGCGTGTAATGTTTAAATGTTCCGCCGTTAAATATCACCGACATGTACATACATACGTTGCTTTGCGTTATTAGATGCTAAGGATAACTTAAGAGATTCGTTTAATGTATGTTGGATGTGACCAAATAATAGCTCTTGCGATTCTTGCAGGTTGCGAAGTCGATTTTTGATAAATCTCATTTTTTTTAATATCCAAACATCTTGCTTCTCTTCTCTTGAAATTGTCAATTTCTCCCATGCATGACTACAATGAGTGTTTCTGGGCACACGGCGCTCTAAACATGACACGCCTCCTTCGTATAACCAAACCATCCTTGAAAACCCTATCCACCTCACAAAATCGTTTAAATTCGCAGCTATTGTTTCTTCGTCGCCAGAAACAACACCGCGCCATACGGGAGTGATTTTTGGAGCCATGCGCGGCCTGTCAACTTCGTTTGCTAAATTTAACCGCGAAAATATGATGAACACACGCCGTTTTAGAGCTTCCGTTCCTCGTATTTTCGCTAATTAGCTTTGTACGTCTACGTCTACGTATGCGCGATTTGGACGATGTACAAACACTGTTAATTCGAAATTTATATTTCCCTCGCGTTCAGAAACTAGAAGTCGCAAAATCCGCGAAAAACACGTTTTCTTTTGTACGCCGTATTATTTATGCGCGGCGTAAAAAACTTATGCGCGATATAATGTTTGTTTTAATAGATTTCTATTAACTACCGGTGCATAAAACCGACAGTGGGAACCGGAAGTCGCTAGATAAACTATATCATTTATTTTCTCGACAACTTCGTATTTAATTTCATTAATTCAAAATTAACCCATGTTATGAATAATAAAATTATTAGTAGAAATAAATGTATATATTATATGATACGAATATGATGACGAAAGTAACGTACTTTAGTAGAACTCAATAATAACACATGCGTTATGACTAGAAAGGACAAAAGCGAATAAAATCATACATTTTTTCGCAGCGACTAGGCAGATTCGTGTCTATTCGTCTCATAAGAAAGGATTCGTGTTGCCTACTGGTTTCCTCAATAGTCGACAAATCACGAGTTTGTCCAGTCGCTTCACCTGCCTTTGTCATCTCTACTGATGATGATTATACAAGATGCGACAACTACGACGATCTCTTAAGCATTTTATTGAAAAATTAATTGTTTTATTTATTGTTAAAAGCTAAACATAAGTAAACTTATAGAGTTAATACCCAAAGAGTAAAAGTTACAGAAACAACCCTTTTTACCTAATGAAGGTTTATTAGCTTGATTTACAACATGCGAATTAAATAACTCTTGCGATTCGTTTATTTCCTGTATAAAGGGAATCGTAGAACGAATACAAATGAAAAAAAAATGTAAATCGGATATGGTGGCCTTTTAATTGTACACGGTGCTGTATATGAAAAATCATGCATTGGCGGCTATCTTTTCTATACTAAATAATAATATGCGCGTTTCACAATGAATACCACCTACCATTCTTAGCGTATTGGCGATGAATTACAAGCAGTAAAAAATTTCGAATATCCCAATTTAAATAACTCCGTTTAGATATGCGTGAGCACGGGCATACTTGTTCACATCCTTCACATATCTGCGAGGGTAAATAACTAAGAAACTACAACGCGCTGAATCACATCTAAAGATTCTCTAAAAAATAACAGAAAATTGCGCAGTATGCAATAAACGGAATATTTAACAATGATATATGTACGTGGCGGAACTCCCATTACTATAGTCCGGCGTTCGGTAAAATACATACCTCCTGTATACGGTTGTTCGCGCAAGTCGTTCATTGAAATTTTCTGCGGTACGGCACCACAAGCAGAAGAATCTCCATACAAAGGGTATTATAAGAGATGAGAAGCCTTGCTTGTTCTTTTAATTCTGTGCTTTAGATGTTCGAAACGATATGCCAGATAGCCAGGATTTGCTCTGATCTTCAAGTTTTACTTTGAAGCAGACCCGTTTATAACGATGTCAGCAGTAGGTCTCCTGTTACTTCTTCGGAATAAAGTTGACGCGAATACGGTAAAAATCATCAAGCTTATTTCTGCAACAAGCTGCTGTAACAAAACAAAAAATAAATTTCATCGTTTAATTGCCTCGCATTAAACTGAACTTGGAATGAAGACTTGGAGATGAAAGATCATCATTATCTCCTATTTAATAAATTGGCTAACAGGTACTCTTCCCTATCCCGGCATTTCGCAGCAGAGCAAACCAACAAGTTATTAATAGTCTTATATAATAATAATAACTATGATGATGGTACTTCAACGTGTCACCGGATGATTTAATTTTATCTTCTAACCACTCGGAGAGGATCAAACGTCAATCGCTAAAAATTTCTTGCGAAGATTTCAAAAATAGCAGACAACGTTATTCGATATTCAATCTGCGGAGATGCAGAAGCTGAAAAAAATCTGCAGCCCATCGAAAAGGAAAAATAAACCGTCAATCTTTTTTCCGGCCACAACGTTTCTCGTATCTCTAATGTAAATATTACCGAATTGTCTAATATCCATTTCGATCCCGCGTTGTTTATTTAACGTTAAAAGGTCCACGTGTTGATTAAAATGTTTGCGGGATATATTAAGATATAAGTTTCATTTATAGGAAAAACCAATAAATAACGTTTTATTATATATTCTAACGTCGTCGTTATATATACAATGAGAAATAATTGAGTGATTTGAATTCTAGACAAGTTCTACCGCCAATAAG
This sequence comes from Oryctes rhinoceros, assembly GCA_020654165.1. Classification (NCBI taxonomy): domain Eukaryota; kingdom Metazoa; phylum Arthropoda; class Insecta; order Coleoptera; family Scarabaeidae; genus Oryctes; species Oryctes rhinoceros. Next base: position 1,256,644 of record JAIOKQ010000231.1, read on the forward strand.
GAACAAGGAGTTATGTACATACATACGTACAGTATTGGTTATGGTTGGTTTGGTCAAGTCAAAACTATTCAGGAATTAGGTAAAAAAAAGATAAAAACAATTATTTATATTTTTTTTACAAAAGAAAAAAACATCTTTCACGTTGATTACTGTTGTTGTAAAATAAGACCTGGAACACATCAAGTTCTTTCCACGATAACTTGATGGGAATGAGGTCGAAGTTCTTAGTTCTTGGTTCTCCTCTTCAAAATAAATTTCGCAAATTCAACCGATATTTGTTGGATCACTGTACGTTACATTCGTAGTTTAAATAATCCATGTTAAATTAACGAAAAGGTCTAACATTCTTCCTACGAGCACTTTTATTCCAAACGAACGATTAAACACATCATTAAACTACCTAATTTGGAATAAAGGAATTTAAATAATAGAAGCAAAAAAAAAACAAACAAAAAGAATGAGTGATTAACAAACATCTCTTAAAGAGAAAGAAAAAAAAAGGAAGGTCAATTATCACCACTTTATTGATTAAATTGTAGCGTCCCGATTTGTAATCTCGTTCGTTACACAACGATGAAATAACCGCGGCCGTTATCATATATTCTAGTTCGTCCTGCAAGTCCCGCAACGGCACTATGTCATTTTGCTACCAACTGCAAGTTTTGTAGAGCATCAATTAACGTTGACTGTTACGTCGAGGACATCTGTATTTATTAGCCCAATCCATTAATAATAATTAAGAGCATTAAATTGTGCCGATACATCGAAAATTACCATGGAATCGACTCGGGGCAATTCATCAGATTTTAGCGGTCGACGCAATTCAACAATATATTTATTCGTGAAGCGATCTTGGGTGGTAGATGCAGTGCGTCCCAAAATAAAATCAGATCTTCGAATAAATAGCAAGCTATAAATATCGAGATAAATATTATATTCCGAAAATACCAAGTATACAGGGTATTCAGCTTATATTATTGCAGCGCTTTCCATGAACGCGTTAAAACACGTAGAAACTCGTTAATCGCGCGAGATCGTACAAAAATCGAATGCTACGCTGTGTTCTTTGAAGTTAACCTGTTAATCTGAATGAACGAATGAATTATAACACGAAATGGCCGCGTTTCTTAATTAATAGATTAGTTAAATTCTCTTTAAGTAAGAGTAATACAACAAAGAACTTAAATTCATAAAAAACATTGCTATTTATGACGGTTACTTTTCTGTAGGTGCGATCGCATGTTTAAGACGGTCCAACATGGCCATTATTTTGATTTATAAAATTGTATGCAGTGACTAAGTTGGTCGAGCGAAAAGAGCGATAGGTACCGGATTTAAGGAGCATATCGGTTGTTATCGCTCCGGTAGATTAGACTCGTCAAGTATAGCCCAACATATAAACGAAACCGGACGTAATATTAAATTAGGAAACTCGAAGTTGATTAAGGATGTAACGTCGCCGCGCGGATGAGATAGTTTACATAAAAAGCAACAAACGAGAGATATTCTAACGGATTTATAAACTCAATCTTCAAGCATAACGTCTTACCATTAAATTAATAATAGTAAAGCTTCACCGACTAAATAAAGAAAAATAGTGGCATATATTGGCGATTCAAAAGAAACAATTGACGGCATTTATAAGAAAATCCAAGCATAAATTCGAAATATTCACAGTTAACTTGAATTTATTAACATAGGAGAGATATTCTCAGGATTATATTCGCGAATTCGTGAAATAACGTGTTTACAGTTTGTGTTTCTTTATAAATATTTAGTCGAAAGCTCTGAAATCATTTACATGGACGTATCTCAGGCGAAATATTAATCAAAGCCTGCCGATTCCGGAATTAATTTTCCAAGAACTCCTTCGATACCGGGAAACTAGATAATAAGTACAAGAGAAAGGAACCTTCTGGCATCTATTCGAGATAGGAAAATTACAAAAATAGAGGCAACAGCTCCAGATATGAAATTTCTCCGTATACATATCTAAAGGATGCGGTTCTAGGGAATATATTTAGTCCAATAATGCGTTGGCAGATCCGCAGCCGTGTTCGAATATTACACGAATACATGCGACTCGGCTTAAAATATTTGTATCTCAATTGGTTTTGCTCGTTCTCGCAGAATTCAACAAAACCACCTACTCGCTTGCTTTAATAAGCTTTTGATTTGTAAATTGGCTCCGCCTGCGATTTTTATAGTCCTAGCATAGTCCTCTCTATATTGTACGCAATCTTTTCTAAATCGATATGCCATGGACGTATTAGTTGATTTCTAAAACTACATTAAAGAAAAAATGCAAGTTTTACTTCGTTGTACAACTTGACAAATCTGGGTTGTGGGTAAAGGTTGCTTCGATTTTTTTTACATATAGAAGCGCCAAAATCACCAGAAATATTCTTTAATTTGTTCGTTATAACATCTAACGTATTAATTCTATCTTTTAGTTGTATCGTTTGCGATTCGACGTATCTATTTTATTTTTTCAGGTATATCACGAAAACGTTCGTTAATAAAGATAAATAATAAAGATACCGTGCTTTTCGATCACACATCAACGACTTACTCGCGCGGAGAGCTAAATGACAGAGGGGGCCGCAGATCCGCATTATGACTATGAGCAAATGGTTGACGAATACGATATTAATGTCCGCTTCTGTGTCGGCAACTCAACAACTAAACTATACAAAGATTAGCGCATCCACTGCGGAAACGTTTTAAAATTCGTCATAATATAACACTCAAAAGAATTTCTGGTGAAGTTGCGCACATAAACATAGAAGGCGTAAGCTAACATGATCCAGAAATGCCGATGAGACGGGATTGTTTAAGACGTTCGCATTAAGGGACGAACGATATGTGGGTGAAAATTATTAAACGTATCATCAATATGGCTGGAGGTGCGGCAAAATTGGTAGTTATTGGAAAATCTGCTCGTCCACGTACAAACGCTAACGACTGTTAATCAAGCGAGCGTCGTACATTTTCGAAAATATTTTTCAACGCATGCAACATAGTATTTCTGACGAACAACTATCAGCAACGTCTTCTGTTCAAATCCGCGTATTTCGCATTAATGAACTACATAAATCGAAAGAGCTACAAATTGCCCACCGCCTCGGAATAAAAATATTTTACAGCGAAGCACGTAGAATATACATACGTAGATACGTATGTACATACATCATCTAGTATACACATAATGTATGTAAAACACGCGCTTGATATTTATTCTCGAGAAATAAATCTCCAAGCGGATAGCATGTAGGAGATGCTAGAGATTATTTAGAACGCCATTTGATTAATTCAATTCCATCAAACACCGTAGAAATCACCGTTCGCAATTCATTTTTCATTCTCACATCAACGGTTTCGTTGTACGCGTACCCAGAACGAATATGTTAATATCTAACGTATGGAAATGTATAAAACGTAAACTTTGCCAGACAAAAAGATTTTCGTTGGCTCGTGAAAGCGTCGAATCTCGTAGATTAACATGTTCATCGCGCCGTAACATCTGCGTTGTTGTGGTTAACATTAATTAAGATGATGCAAAATGCATACCTTAAAGTCTCCACGTCCACATTAACAAATTGCTTTTTCTCCCGACGTATCCGCGCACTCGCAAAAAGAATAGAAAGTTTCCCATCTTGTGTGATGGAGATGTTAAACGAAATAAAGACAATCAAGGATATCAAGAACTACATAGTACAGATTTAGCGACAAATACGTAGCCGTCGACATTGTCTAACGTTTGTTTACACTCATATCTTGAAGGCAAGCTACAAATGTTAATAACGATTTTTCGCTTTAGTATCATCTGCCGCTATTTCTAATCTGATTTTGATGGGATATATAGTAGAAAAGAACGCGAAACAAAGTGAACCTAACGGACGATCCCGAACGCGTAAATTCAACATAATTATGAAACCTTGGGAACATGTAGGTCACATATATGTTAGTTTTATTAAGTTAACAACAGGCTTGTAGATGCAAATTATTTACATTGTAGTTTACAATAATATACCTGCATCGCCCTACCAATTTTATGGTAGATTCTTACATTTAAGCTTACGATGAATCATTCTACGTGCCTCAAATAATTGTTGAAAGCACAGGCATTTTCCTAATATTTTCCGACGTAATTCTACGAAAAAGTATCCCGGTAAGAAGTCGAATCTGATATTTTCGGCTCGCCAGGAGAACATGCTTACCACTTCGCCACGAAGATCTGTAAGGAACGTCTTCTTTTAATACCTTAATGTTATTTATCTACAACGTTTCGACGGATCTGCAAATACATCACAATAGACATATTTTTATTTCTTACGGGTCAAGTAGGCTAATCAATTAAATTATAAAAAATCTTGAATTTCCTTCATATTTTCCCTGCAAAGAAAGTGGAAGGGAAATTTCCATGAAATCTGTCAAAAATCTCCGTGATTGTCGCAGTTGATGCACCTTACCGTAACCAGTATTAGTAAAAAGGAGGATACGATAAAATGGTTAGCAGAAGAAAGAATTCTTTTCGTAATTCCGTGTTAAAATTCGAATTATACGAAATTATACGAACGCCGCTGCCAAGGATATACTCTTAAAATGGATGATATGAGTGTTACTGAAGGAAGGATTTGATTAAAAATTGACGCATCCTTTATTTAAAACCTTAATCTAAACTTAACACTTTGTATATCTTTTAATTTAGCAACGATATCGCCGGAGCAATAATAGTTGCAAAGAAATCCATTAAAATAATAAAAAAAGAAAGAAACGACCATTTTCGTCTATAAATAGGCGTATAATTGTAATAAATTGGCCTGTTTCTCCGCTAGTTAATAGTCGCCCATAAAATATCGACAAACACCAATATAATTTTATTGATACTGCATAAAAACAAGCCTACATACGGTAAATGTCTTGCGAACTAGTTGATACATGTTATTTAGTAGTAGCATAGGCATTTATTGCTATGGCGGTGACAATTGCTTCGGTAATGATCAGAGTTGCAATTCTCGACGGCGCGACAGGATCGAAACCGTTATCGTACGTAGATATACGCATACAGGCTGGCGCGCCAGCTTATATACGAAATGCGATCGAATATTCTTATTTAGGTATATGTAGATTCACTGAAAACAAGTTTTTAAATTGTTTTTCTTTATTCTTCTTTGATTTTCGAAGTAGGGGTAAATAATAAGCTATTACGTTTGAAAATCAATGGACATTTGTATATTATTCAGCGCAGAAATTCATTAGATGATTATTATATTATAATTTGTTTAATAGAAAATTTAGAGCGGTTTTACACACGCCAATATATCCAACGTGCCTCATATGTTTATTACCAATTTCCTGCTACGTATCAAAAAATAATTTAAAACATGAAAAGTACTAATTTAACAAAAAAAATTCTCCTAGATAGAGAGAAATAAGGCAGTACGACTATACCTTTTAAATATCTCAGCTTAACAATTACCTCATTACAGTTATACAAAATTTCTCATCCAAAGACAGTTGAAATAAAGCGAGGGAACCCCGTACGCGATATTCGTCCGTATGATTACCGTTGGGTCCGTTCGTATTTTTCTGCAAACTAATACCGCCTTATCTGCGAAGGGCGTTAGTTGCTTGTTCGGGCTCAATATTGTTAACGAATTTTGCATGATACAAAATCCTGGACGATACATACGAAAGTGAGCATTATGCATACTGTCCATACTGCTTCGTCGCTTGGCGAGCCTCCATCAATATTTGTATTATTTAAACAGGTGTTCGCCTAAAAACATATGAAGAACGCATGGCTCTTGCGAATACTGGAAAACAAGCTGGACCGATGAAATATTATAAACAAATTTTAACCTATACAAAAAACATTCTGGGAACACTGTCAAATTCACGCTAAGTCTCTCTGCTATTTATATATATAATTAAAGCACATCTATTTAATGTTAATTATATTGGCGACAATCAACCGTAATCTACAAATTATAGCTGTACTTAAATATTTTATTTTATTTTTTTTTAAGAAGAAAATTAAAAGGATTTCGCTACATAATAATGCTGTATTTAAGGCATTTATTAGCTTATTTATATAAGGTATTATTAACGATTCTAAATATTACTTTAATAAATTTTATTGTTTAGCTTACTTTATTTTGCCCATGGTATCAAACATACAAAAAGAATTTACAACAACAGGTGAAGTACGGAGCCCCTGGTAGCTAGTGAAGTAGCCATCTGGGACATAATATATAGACTGTATCAAAACAAACGCATTGTTACTCTCAATTCAATAGATAAGAATATAAAAAGCAGTGAAGCCCTAACAAACAGTATTTCTTCACTGCGAAAGAAAAGGAAGAAAATCAGCTCTCGCTATTGCCTGATCAAATTAATTTTTGGAGAAATATGTTGCGAATATGAAAACACTATTTTGGGAATTTATGTATTTAGACGCAACATGGATTTTTGAAAATGGAAGTGTACACCAATTATGGTAAAACAATACGAAAAATTATGTGAAAAATATAAAGGCCGAAGGTAAACGTAATACTATTTTACGCATTGGTAATAGACATGGTTTTATGCCTTAGATTGCCTTATCACTGCATATTCAATTCAATAGAGCAGATTTGGGGAATAACAAAAACATATTATAACCTGCATGTGGGACGTGATGGAAACGAGGAGTGCCTCACAATGCGAGAAGAAGCGTGAAAATGTCTAACACCCGAAATATGGTCGAACACCATAAACCACACTGGGGAGGTTATCCCAAAATGATAGGACAGAGAAGTTGGTCTTGAGAGGGAGGAAATATCACACTCCACTATTACGTTAGATGAGTCTTCTGGTGACCGATTTGATTTTGAAAGTGATTCATGAGTACTGAATTGAAATCGTGTGATTATTGTAATTTATACTCGACACGTAAATATTTAATTTCAAAATTCGAACGATCCTGTGTGTATTAAGTAGTGTTTCTTTTTGTTACATTACATGTTGTTCTCATGTATTTCGATACCATCATAGATCCAATATATTTAACTTTTGAATAATTTAATGTAATAAACGAGGATTACCTAATTATTATTCTATTTATTTATTTTCATTAAAGAATTAAACTAATATATAAATACTAATATATATAAATACTAATATATAAATATATAAATACTTGAATTGTTTCGACGTGAAACGTTAAAATAAAGAAAGCGAAATTATCTTCCCTTAAGATTCTTAAACTAGGAATACATAATTATTAATTATATATGAATTGTATTTATTAACGTCTGCTAACTTAAACCGCTATTCTGGCTGTGATTAAGGTCTTAGCTTTGTGGGGCACCAAGCATATCCTATACTAGCAAATAGGAATTCCATTACGAGGTGACAAAAATTCATTTACTTTGAATTTGTCCAGCTAATAATCCAGAGCAAAAGCTAAGTGGAAAAGTGAAACACCTCGATATAATCTTTGAGAATGAAGCTCTCGTAAATCCCATACAAGGTTAACAGCTACTATTGAACTTGGACAACACTGTAGAATGCTACACGATCTCTCTTCCAAAGTAATGATTTACACTACAGAGCAATGCTAACATATGGCGTTACTTCATGAAGCGATGTAGAGAGCACAGCAGTAACTAAAAACCGAAACAGATACTGCAAGAGCTACTTGCTTAAAAATGACAAGCGTACCAACTTTCATAGATGAAACGCTTCTTCGGAAGGGTTAACATACTTTGCCTCTTGATCGTGTGGTTTCTAATGATTGATCCTAGAGGTTTTACTGCTTGGCCTAAAAGATATTCCAACCTAAATTCCTCGGATTTCTTCCTTTGGGGTTATCTGAGGTAGCTGATTTACAAAAATTATTTAACCGATAAGATTTAATGGAATTCATAAATATGATGAATGTTTACGATTCAATGGTTTGTAGGTATTCTCAAGCTCAAGGAGATTATTTTAAACAACAACACAATGTTTTCTTCTGCTTTTTAAGTTCTTTGCTTTTATAATCATCTCTAATTTATATCTATTATACCTTCGTAAGATCCAACTATTTAATCCTCAAGTCCCAAGAGAAAATATAGCGCGTAGTAAAATCAGACGAATACGATGAAAATCTACAACGCTGTGCAAATACTTCCGACCTCGAACCGTACACGAGTAGTGTAATTAAAATTTTCACGTTAAAACCTGAGAATACCATGGACGCCAGCAGGCCGATTGGGAAATATCTGCCCTGGTTGCTTTTACACCGCTCACGTGAAATCTGCCTATTAATGAGTCAATTATCGCCCAGAGTGTTTTCGTTGATCGTTCGCTGAAATGTTAGACGATAAAATTAAAGATTTTAGTAGTTTAGTATCATGTGTAATACTAAATAGCAGCATCGTTCAAGGTGAACTCTCCATCTAAAAGGCGCGTGCTTTATGAACTGTTTATTCGATATGGACGGTTGTTTTTTCCTCGGGTATTTTATGAGACGATGAGTGATTATTGGCAAATTGGAATTATACGAGAGGAAGTTAATAAAACGGGCATTTTACGGAAATCGCTGTCATTTCAGATTCTTTTATTGCGACTTTTTCAGGGTTAACTGTACGAAATGTAAAGAACGTCGACGCTCCCTCCGTGTCTCTTCCATCTTGTAATTCGTACAAATGTCATGTTTATTTGTGCCTTTATGATGTATACAATAAAGGATTGAACATTGCCGTCAATAAAACTCATTTTGAGAAGCCCGTCTAGAATTTGAAATATTTTAGCCCGAATGGCCGGGCATCTCTAACCGTAACAACAAAAAAAGACTTTTTTTATAACTCGGCAGAGCGCCAAAGACTCGATTATATCATACAACATAAAGAGATTTAATTTTAAATACTGTAATGGGTAAAACAGCAAAAAAAAATAATCGAGCAATATCTAATTGCTGCGATACCTTTAACTGGTTCCCGGTAATCCACATACATATATCACTGCAATGAAACGTTTCCATCAAAGAATCCTCCTATTTACTCACCTCAAAATTAATAGTGACGACAAGCCGTAAACCGCTAAGGATACGTTCCGTTCCAAATAATCCGCGAAAAATACTAAACAAAACATTTTTGTTTTGAATTCCTCGCTTATATCGGCGTATTTCGTTTACATCTCTTAGCCAAAACCAACGAGCGGCGGGCAGTTAATTTAATTGCTGGTAGGATCGTAAATATAAATATTTTAATTAAATCGATATGATACGTTATTAACGGAACGTTCTTCTCCATCGTTTTTTTTTCGGATAAACATTCGCGGAGTCAAAGTCAAAGTCGATAATGCTCTAGCGATAAACAGTATTTGATGCCTGCTGGTACGTTGTTTAAATCATGTCTGTAAGTGGTAATGTATTGTATACAGATAGATATGTAAGTGCACTGTTCGAGTATAGTTCGACAGTTACAGACCTTCCTGTAATACTTCGTGTAAATTTTAGAAGACCAGCACGGTGGGGTTTGAAAAAAGAAACGAGCGTGTCTATTTTGATTTTGTCGATGTGTCCGTCAGAATAAATTGATTACTTTATCGTTAATCGTGTAAACGGCTTGACATTTTTCCGGATAGATCTTCCAGCTATTTCATAATTTACATTGTTAAATATACGTTCTCGTTAAAGCAACTCATAGTCGAGCAAGAGATCCGACATCGAAATAACACTTACTGCTGCGTAGAGTATACATATGAATGTCATATTTATTCTTTATTCTCCTTTGTTCCTAAAAATTATTTTGTTAAATTGAAGATCGCTTAGTTTAACGTTGACTTTTAAATATTGATTAGGTTTAAGGTTAGTTATCCAAATGCAAGAAAGAATTATTTATGGAGCAATTCAGACAAAACAACGAATATATTTAGGGGCTCCCTGGACTTACATGTTTCATATTTTATTTATCTTAAAAGCAGCTTTTAAGATAAACCTCGCATATTTATTAAAAATGAATCACAAGAATCGTCAAACTAAAATATGAAAATACAAACAAAAAAAATGAAATAAACAATGAAATTCTTCAGCAACAAGTAAATTAACGAGCTTGATACAGCAAATAGGTTGCCGCAAAAGATTTTTTAGGTACGCGTTTTTGATTGATATCCAAAGCTCTAGCAAATCGGAAGAAGCAAATTTTGTTATCAGCCCCTTTTCGCGAGATTCGCCAGGTTTTTCAAGCTTGTTAGAGGGATCGGCCTCGAGATGTCCGTTTAACTTATTTCGGAGCATACACTCAGAATTAAGAACTTTTAAACAGAACACATACCGAGCTCTTTCTTTATTATTTACTTCTATTGAAGTAACGCCAAAATTCATTGAAATGGTATACTGCCATTCTTCCATGGCCGTCCATCATTCATCAAACAATATCAATGCTTAACGAGAACTTTCTGAAAATCTTATGGAAAGGAGAAAAGATGTGATAAATTCACACGTTTAAAATAGAATACGCATCTGTACTTTGCTATGTACAGCTTACATACTTATATGTATGTTGCAGATCTACCATCACATCGAAACCTTCGCCCCCACAGTTATTTTTGCCGATCTATACGTCAATTCTTTTTCCCGTTGGGTAATGCGGTTCGCGATTCGGGCCGACCTCAAACCGAAATTACGGCAAGTCTATTTCCAGAGTTCTTCTTCATTTCGAATTTATTTTGTTTCGGCGGCGACCGGAACGGCGGTACGCGAGTCCGTGATGATATATCGATATCGGAGCGCGACGGAAGTGCTCGATAAATGTGCGGCGATCGCCCATATTTACGAAAATTTATTTTCGTAGCCGCGCGGAATTGAAGTCGACGTTTCATTCATTGAAAAAACGTGCTCGGCTGGATTGAAGGATGGACGGCTACCAGCAAATTTAAACGAGACGCGTACGTGCTTCGCGCCGAATATCTAGAACAAATAAACATCGGAATAATAGAAAAGCATCGATACACGTCGAATTCTGCTCGAATTTGTGTAAGTATGCAAAGCAGCTCTAAACATACACTGACCTAATTTCCGGTCTCAATTAAAAAGTAGTAAATACTAAGTTTAGCGAAACATGGTGTCGGTGTATTCCCCGCAAACGCATGAATCAACTAATTTGGTTACGGGAAAATGTTTAAAAAATGCGCGGAATCTCGCGAGCAAGCAAAAAAAGAAATGTTGTAAACAAATCGATTTGTTAGCATCGTATTTCATATTTTTTTATGGAATAAAAGAAGCTATTCAAAGTATGTTTAATAAATACAATTTTTGTTTAATTTGAATGCGCCATCCTTTTGTACTTAAGACAATCTACACTAAGATCCACCGCAAATAGAACATTAACCACAAAAGGACGGAATATAAAGAAAGTTGTAGATGCTCAATCAAACGGTCGTGAATTCCTATGGGTTTAATACGGCATCAGATTGTTTGATAATACTGCTTAGAATTAGCGAGGAACAGTTGCTTTAATAAATTAAAAATTCTACCAGAAATCTCCATCAATTCTGTTTTTTTAATCACTAAATTGATCGTGATTAATCGTGAATCGCAATCGATCAAGTAATGGGTCTGAAACCAACGGCGAAAAAATAATTTTTGCTATGGTTCCGTTAGAATAGACATCCAAGATATACACAGCTTTTACAATCTTTGATATCATTGACCATTGCTCACGTACATTGGATTTTTGGGAAAGTAGTGAAGCGAAATTTTGTCATTTATAATGTCTAAAGCACTGAATCAAACACTAGCTACAAATGGTCTTCCTACTGCTACAGTTCGAAAATAAACCAATAAATTTTAGCCATTTCATTGAAAGTCGAAAGTCGCTTTTGAGAACAAAGTGGAATACCAAATTTCAATTGGTTTCTTTAGAAATTTCACTACCATCTTCAGCTCAAGCACCACGTCATGCCACGTCAAATAAAAATGTTGAGGTTGTGTAAATTTGCGTAACGTAACATACATTCGAATCAAACAACTTATTTCATTACGTCGGAATGTGAAGAATTTAAATAGCGACGATTTTGAAAACGTGAAATTTCAGCCAGCTACCTCTAACGGCTAAGGAGATACGGACGTTTAAAGTGATGGAATTTCCGAAATGTAACAAAAAAAAATCGTTGTTTCGCTGATCTAACTACGCTAATCGAAGCAACTATGGCCGCGGATGTTCCCCATTACCAATTTCGGACCGCTACCTCGAACGGAAAAACGGACGGAAAATCGACATCGCTCCGGTTTTCGTCGGTTATCTCATCAACTATGTATCCGAGATATTCGAAGTGGGTACGCATTTTAAAGAGAATTGAACGGCGGAACGATTGCGTGTAAGCTGAAGCCTCTAGCTCTTCTGTTTGGTGGCTTTTCTTGGCTTCAAAGTTGAATAAGAGGAATTTTCATTTCCCAAATTTGGGACGCCGTAGCGTCGGAACTGTTGGAGCTAGGGAGTTGAAATTTCGCGCACTTAATACGCTCGTCGAGACCTTCCGAACGAGCCCTAATTCGTCTCCATAGCTCATCCGGTCGCCGAGATATAGACGAGCCGCGAAAATTTGAGCCCAAAATGAAATTTTTGAAAGAGCCAAAATCGAAAGTACGCGATTTCGTCGATTCAACGGCGCTAATCGATGGCCCTATAACCGCATATGTTCCCCTTGAAATTTCGGCCCGCCAACTCGAACGATTGGGAAGATTTTTAAAGTTTTCGAAAATGTCACCGGAACGGCCGAAAGTCGGACGGAAAATCGACATGGCTCCGGTTTTGGTCGGTTATCTCCTCAACTATGCATCCGATGTATGCGCATTTTAAAGAGAATTGAACGGCGGATCGATTGCGCCTAAGTTGAAGCCTCTAGCTCTTCGTTTTCGGGCGTCAAAGTTGAAAAAAGGTGTTTTCATTTCTCAACTTTGGGACGCCGTAGCATCCCAACGGTTGGACCTAGGTAGTTGATTTTTCGCGCACTTAAAACACTCATCGTGACCTTTCGAACGAGCCCTAACTTATCTTCGTAGCTCATCCGGACGCCGATGTCTAGACAAGCAAAACAAAAAGTACGCGATTTCGCCGATCTAACTGTAATACATTGGTTACACGCATTTCGGAAACCGCCTCTCGTTTCATCGTCCCGTTTGAAATCTTACGTTTTACCATCGAACGAGCACAAAGTGACAATTAATAGTCGAACGTGAGCTAGTTTATTTTCATCTCTGCGAATGATTATTACACTTTACTTTGAATTAAAAGCCTCATAATTTACACGATTGCCGCTGTATATTTTGACAGGGACAAGATTTGTTGGAATTACGCGGAAAAGAATTATCGGAAAATTTTGATTTACGATCCGACAATGCCAAAGGTTTTCTTTTATCCATTTCCCATTTTAGCTTAAAAGTAATAAACATTGTTACTACTACGTTTTGGAATTCTAGAGGCTGTCCGAGAAAATTTTCGAGAAAAGAGTTACGCGGAGCTTAAAATATCTGAAGATTTAATTATAGAAATACATGAATGTACGTGATTCACAGTATTCTAAAAAAAGGTTATATTATACAAGGAATTTCTTCAATCACAAAAAGGATTGTTGATTAGAATTTACTTATACCAGAGTAGATTGACAAACAGGTTACACCATAATTATTTATGCGTGGACCATCTTGTGCGAAATTTCTTGAACGATTAAATGGGACTTTATTTGAAGATCTCGAAAGCAATTGATCTAAAAAGAGGGTAAGCGGCTACCTGATACGATTGAGGCGTTAAAGCTCGTAGACGTTTTGGAAATTTCCCCGGTATCTTAGAACTTTTCGGAAAGTAGCTAAAAAAATAATAAAAAAAGAGGATTGCATGATGGGAGCGCAATAAATCGATTCCACGAGTTCGTTTTCATAAATAAACGTTCTACTGAAGCTTCTGTTTATCGTAGAAAAGGCTTCGAAGGATCCTTCAAATTAAAAATTGCAAAAGCGAATCTCGAATTCAGACGAAGCTTTCCAATACCGTCTTTTTTTTACGGTAGCTATATTGAGGTATTCTACGATGTTCGTCGGATATTCCTCTGTAAAAATCATTTAAGATGTATCTGAATAATCGTTCGAATCCTCTATTGTTGGAGATCTACATTAGCCATCTTTTAACATACGAATCTGAAGATTTATTCTGGGATTCTGTACAATGACTTACAGAGGAAATTAAATATTATATTTGCTTGGTGCTACAAAGAACAAGATCAATTTAAATTTAAATACAAGCAAATGCGCTGTTCTAAAAACAGTACAGCTTTTATTCACAATTATTTCATAATATAGAAAGCTATATTCCAGACAAAGCAAAAGAAATCATCTTGGTGTTTATTCATTTTCAAGTCAATTTGTCTGCGTCTCACCTCTTAGCCTTTTTTATTCATTGCTGTAAGCCGTTTTAACTTCGTACAGTCTCAACTTGAGTATAAGGCACCTCTATTATTTACATGAATAATTAGCCCGTGAGATAAATAACAAAAATTTCAAAATATGCGCTCAAACCTCACAGAAGTTAAAGGGACTTTTCTTCAGGAACGTCAATCGCCGCCTCTGGTAGAGAAAGCATCGCAAAATTTGTTTCTAAATTATTGTAGATTCTCCGTTGTTTTTAACGTGGATCAACTGAGATGCTCCAGATTTTCTCCAATTCTTCCCAAATGTAGACCTAAGAGAAATATTTGACGTGACACACATCCTCTTCCATTCTTTTACTTGTCTTCTAAATATTTGCGATTCTTTTGTACTATAGTATTGTTATTTTTTATTGACAAGTCTATTTAACAAAGATCATCATTGTCATTACTATTTTTGCTATTATTTTCCAAAACAAGAGAAAATTTGAACCATTTGAACCTCTCGTTCGAAGTGCCATGCGCGATGGAAAAAAACTTCTTCTAGATACTGAAATCGAAATTCTTGTGCTTCGGTCAACCGCAGAAGCGGTTACCGCCACTCGAAAATGGGCTAAAATCGCAGAATTAAAAATAAGGCTACATATTTCAACATCTTCAAAATAATCAAGATATTTCAGAAACAAACGAAAGTAGGTATTAGGGAAACTAGATGGAACACACCATGAAATGTCCAACCAAGTTAATTGTGACTTCCGGTATAACCGGGAGTGGTACGAACTTGAAAATAGTTAAAAATGAAAGAAAATCTTGACTAACCCTGGAGTACAAGAGTTCGATTTTTTTTAACCAACCCGGGAAACTTTTAACGAACGTCTATCGTGAGTAACCCTACATACTCCTAGATTTTTACACACCCTGTAGAAATATTTACATAAAAATTTGGCGCTAATGAACTGACGGTCTCGAACCTGTTTAGTAACATTCCGAATGTACTTGTACCATATCTTAATAGCGAAGTGGAAAATTCTACCCATTAATATAGAAAGCTAGCATTATATTAATCTTATCTAAAAATATGCTTTCCAATCACTACCAGTTGTATCCGTGTCATAAGTGACGCTACCCATGCCTATGCGTAACTATAAGTACTTCTTGAATTATGTACGAAAACTACGTATATAAATGCATCTTATAGATTAATCTAATACATTTATTCTAACTTTTAGACGCCCGATAAGAGAAGATTTCGATCGATGTCGGATGGGTCGCCGGCCCTTCCAATATCCGAACAACCTTTCGAGGTGTTTCCCAGTTTGCCAGATTCAGTTTTGGAAAAAATGGGTTTACTAGGTGATAGTCCCAAGTAAGTATCGATGACTAAATTCTTTCTAAGCGTATATTTCACACTAAGCTACGCCCTTGACTAAATTCTTCCGTTTATTTCTCGGTATTTACGAGCAGACAATAAACTTAACGCACACGGGACGGAACATAGCCGGCATATGTGAATATATTCAATGTTTTCGCTCGCGGAAACGTTCATTTCAATAGAGCAGAATAATTACCTACATAAACTTATGTACATATATACAATTGACTCGTTCGTTTCAAGGTTAGGTTTGAAATTCTTAACCTTTGTTCGTTGTAGAACCATATGTCGATGTATTTTTCCCCTATTGCTTTTACTTTAACTTTCTTTCGTGGCTTATTTCGGTATAATAACGACTCGTATGCGCGATCTGATTGGGAATTAACGCGACTGTTGTAACACACTCCTAATTTGGTTTATTTATAGATTTCAAGGTTTTCAAGAAAATGCAGCTGAGATTGTGCTGTAATTTTCTTTAAAATTTGTTACCTAGAGCGTAACGTCTTCTTGTTTTGTTTTATATGTAACGTTAACATCTAAACAAATTCATACGAACTTTATCTGAAACAATGTTCTCTTCAAACCTACAAATTATCCACGTTTATTAAGTTACTAATTTCTAATATGGGTCGCTTAAAGCCAAAACAATCAGCGCATCGTGTTTATAATTGAATCGGACCTTGATATCGTATTTTTTAACAAACAACAAATAAATAAACATCAGTGTGGTATAAACGCTCCAAGACACAACTTTATTTGAAACAAAAAGACGTTTCTTCCAGAAGAATGACTTAATCCTTCGTGTATTACATGCACTGCCACAAATATGAAGCAGTGAACATTAGCAAAGCGAGAACGAGCCCCAATTGAATAAGATTTTTTAATCTTCTCACATATTTGCTAAACCAGAAGCATAATTTACAAGAAATTCACGAATCATCATTTGGAATCGCTTAAAATTCGCTGAAAATTGCTAATTTTTAGCAAGTTCTCCTCCTTCAAGGTTTAATTTCTTCAGAGCTAACGACCATCTCTTTAACTTGGAAGTACCTATCACATTAACTAATACAACATCGCTTCAATCGTCTCTTTGGTATCTCGTGCTCCAATTTTCTTGCAGGGAACGTCTCAACGACGAGGAATCCGAGCAGAAGTTCGTCGCCCTAGCGCTGGCGTTCAGTATCGACGCGATGACGATAAACGACAGATGTCAAAGGCAGCGACGGTATCGCGATCAGACCGAGAAGAACCTCACCACCGAGATCGACCGACTGATAGATCGCATTTACCGGTTGCAGCCGCTGTGTGTCGACGCCGAAACGACCGAGATGCTAACCGATCTCCTCACGCAAGTGGACATCGTCGTAAGGGCGGCCGCGTACGCCTCCATCTCCTCCGAACGATATGGCGCCGTTCAACACGAAGAGCGGTTGACGCAAGCCGTGGAGGTGATGATAAAGCACGTAACGTTGTTAAAGCAGCAAAGGGATTCGGCCAGGAAGCATCTTCAATACACGAAGTAAGTTTTGCCGAATTCAAGTGAAACTTATCGCTTTAGTTCTCGCTAACCATCATGTTTTAACCACTTGTTGAATTTTGTTCCTTTAACAGACGAATGCTTCAAAACACCAACAACCTGAACGAGGTACAAACCCTTCCCAAAGCAAAGGGTATGCATTCGAGACGTGCCAGTATTGCCAACATTAACCAACAATCATCCACGCCTAAGACTAGCTCAGAAGCGAAAAGAATCACAAGACGAACCTCTGAGATGTCTATACGAGCATCAGCTTTACCTAGATCTTCCAGGCCATCTAGATTAGAGTAAGATGTAATTTGTTAGTCCTCATTATATTGATTAGAATTAAAAATCGTTACGCTCGACCTCGTATTTTTGCAGATTAGGAGTCGAATTGAATAAAATAAAAGAAGGAACAGCCGAAGAAACACCGTGCATCCTGCAACACGAACATTTAGCGAATAACAAGGAGATTGAAGCGGGAAATGAAAAACCTCCACAATTTATAGGTGACCAAGTGGAAGAAGTTATACCTGCAGATTTTTCTGCATTGTCTTTAAGGTAATCACGAAAAAAATAATTTAGCCTTCCATTATTTATGTTATTAATGGGTATTTTCTTTACATAAACACCTACTTATTTCCTTTCAGGCAAAAACTAGCATACAAAATACAGAAAATACGCGGTAAAACAGCGACCACCTACCGGAAATGGTGCGGTAACGGGAAAATACACGAGATATTCTTCGTGGCGACAATGTTGTGCTTCTCGCTGGGCATAATCACGCTGGGTAACATTCTAGTCGAGCTACAGTACGCAAAAAACGGCGTCAGCAGCGATTACAGCTGGAGCTTCGATAATCTATGGACGAATTTCTTTCCGCACATAGGCAGTAATTATCAGCAAAAAGAGGCTCTTACTTGATATTATGGGGCAAGAAAAGAAGGATTATAATTACTATTGACAATTACCTTATAAATAACGTATTTATTTAAAGAGAATTGTAAGATTAGTGTACAGAAGTATATGTTAATAAAAAAAAAATAATTGTAAAAGAGAGTGTGTATTTATTAAGCAGGTGTGGAAATATTAAAAATTTAAAAGTAATTAATTTCAGTGACATCTCATGGTCAACTGCTACACTATTGCTAATGACTTGATAATGTAGAAATCTGTAAGTTCTCTTTGAGGCTGAGCGTTATTACTGAAGACAATTAAAATTCTTAGATAAAAATAGAAAAGCCTATTCCTACGTTTTTCAATCAGAAATTCTACTACATATCTATTTTTAACTTCATCTGGTAATACCACAATATTCCATAAAGGAATAAAGCAGAGCTTATTTACCGGTAAAGTAGAGATTCGCCCTGTCAGTAATGGCTCGTAGTTCTCAGGTATTTATATTTTAATTTAATCCTATCTTTTCTGTTGATTTTTTTTTTTAATTTATCGTGAGGACATATGTGAGCGTCAAGGGAAATTTTAAAATGTTTGTTTTTCGTACCTTTCTGTTCGTCTTGATTTTAAAATGTCTGGTTACATCCGCATACTCCGAAACGCAACTCACTCTCGACAACAATAATAATAGCACCGTGAATGACTCTGTGAAACTGGATGGCCCCGACGTAGCGAAAGATGTGAATTCGACGAAGACATCTCGGAGCAATGAAACCACCCCTACAATTGTTGGCGAAGGTGGTGAGAAATTACCAACGAAAGCTGAAGATGTCAAGAGCACAACAGAACGATCTGATATTGATCTAAAATCGACTGCTCCGACAGTAACACGTACGTATGGCAGAGAAGGTGAACTTTTAGAAGTTTCAAAGGTAAATAAAACCTCAATGAATGTTACCTGGGAAGCTAATCATACTGTAACCACATCTACTGAAACTTCTAAACCCGTAAGTGAGAATCCAACTGCCGAAAAGCCTGTTACTGAAAAAGCCATAACAATTGATGCAAATACTCCAACGTCTAAACCACGCAGTCGAATCGTTCCCAAAAAAGGCGTGGAATTCGATGAAAGTATTAGGCCAAAGCCAGTTGTAGCCCCAAGTACCACAGTAGCAATTACACAATCAACAACCACAACAACAACTACAACGACCACAACTCTAGCTCCTACGACTGTTGTGAAAAAAATACCAAAACCAACGGTTACAACAGGCAGCGAGGACAAGAAGGATGCCTTAGTGAAACAAAAATCAAATAACGACTCAACACCAAAAGTGCCTACTATAGAATACTATCAAAAAACAAAGGAAGATAATAAACGGTCTGCTTTCATAATACCAATTGTTGCGGTGATATTGTCTGTCCCGATTGTTGCTATCGTTTTGAATGTTCTCTATAAACGGTGCAAAGAATGGTGGACTCACAGACATTACAGCCGGATGGATTTTCTGATCGACGGCATGTATAACAACTGATTTCTTCTTCCTCTCTCGAAAACAATGTTTCTGCATAGATATTAACGAGGATATTTCATTAGGATTGTAAATAAGTCAAAAAAGAATGGAAGCCCAGACTGTTCGAAGGCCTAAACATTGTCTAATTTTAACAGACGTTCTGAATAAGAAAAGGTTTGAAAATACATTAGTTCGTATGAAGGAAAGTAACCAACTGAGGAAATAAGTTATACCAATATTTTATATGTATATCGGTGAAGCTACTGATGTAACATTGTAGCTTTTATTATACACCGAAAATCTTAAATTGGGAAATGTATTCCAAACCTTTTTCTTATATTTTTATAACTGCATTAAGGATGTGAATTGTAGAATTGTTGACGACATTATTTCATATAAAACATTTGCAATTTCGTACTTTAATCTGTCGCACAAAAAAAAGAATTTTGTACATAATTTAATTAGGACGCTAAGAAAGGAATATTTGCAATATATTGTGTGATATAGTTACGAAGCTATAATATATACATATATATTTTAATAAAAAAAATAATATATGAGCCGTTTTTTGATGTACAATATTGCATTGATAAGTACCCTATAAGCAAAATTAATAACACCTGTGATAATTCTCTATTTTTTTTTCTTGTTTTGGTGTTGGAATTTTTTAAGGAAAATATAAATAAACAGTGAAAACAAAGATTGATATAAACGTGTTAGTTTTGTTTATAAAAAGTAATTATGTAACCGAGGGTTTGTGCTTTATATTGTTACGATTTAACATGGTAAGGATTTTAAGAGATAATTGCTTGAGCTAACTAACAAAAACAAAGTATGTAAAAAGGATATTCTTTGTGTTTTTAAAGATATGTATGTCAATTTTTAAGCTGAACATGTTAACGAGATGAGTGTTATTTTTATAAATAAATTTTTCGTATTATATTGACGAATGTCTTTTAATTTAACGCCGCACAATAAAACCAGATCCAATTATTTAATGCGATTTATTGCTTATAGATTAAAATGATAGTACATATACGTTATACAATATTTTTCTTTTTAATAATATATCTATTAAATGTAGAAGTTAATATACAATATAAAATACACGTTTCCCATCTAGAGTGCAACACAGTCTTTCTAATTAGGTACCCTCATGTTTCCCAAATATAAAAAAACGAAAAAAAATCACAAATGCAATCACTAATTCTCTAATAAGTAATGATGTAACCTCTCGTAAATGTACAGAGAATCTGTATAAATCATCACAACAACAACGATTTAGAATACTCTGTACATTCTGAACATCTTAAAGCTACCGTATATATCCAAATAAAATATATAATTCTTAGATAAAATCTAACACCAAACGATAATATATATCCTAACAGATGGCGTTGTAGAATGTGTAAAATGGAAACGTTTCAGCTTAAAGTATAAGTGTGACACTTATTTATTTAGTTTAAATTTAAGTGATTTTTTTAATACACTCATTCACTCCGCATCTCTCACACAACTAAGAAATTGGTAAATGACAAAAAAATATATGTCGACAAAGAAATGTCCACGATTGTACTTTTATTTATTTTTCTTTTCTTTTTAGGAAAAATCCTTTTTACAATTAAAATACACAAAGGGCGTGTGTACCATATGAAATTTCCACGAAAAAAGATTCACATCGTAGCATTATTTTTTTACGATTTCTCCCTTTTAATTAAAATTTTATGTTTATAAAGTAGTGGAGACTTAATTTCACATGAAGTCCCATTCATAATACATTTTAATAAATTTAATAAATAAACGTGGAGTTAGCCACCTTATGCTGAACATAAAACAATCAAAAAGAATTCAAAACAAAAGGTGTGCTCTTTTCCTACTGAAGAATATCTGTAGTTTCTTATTTTTTTTTAGTAAATTAGCAAATCTTTATTTACGACAGGTACATATTTTTAAGGTTGGGGGAATAATATAATTTGCACCGAATTGAATGAAATTTCACCAATAGTACGTAAAATATATGATTGTCGTTCATTTGAAACGAAGTAGTTCTGTTTAGGACCACCTACAAATATCCTTCGTTTGTTTCTACAATTCATATAATCTTTTAATTGTTTCTTTTTAATATAGATATCAAAGATTAAAGCTTGAAGTATATATTTATATCAATGTAGATGTCGCGCATAGCAATCCCGGTCATAACACAGGACTTCCGTATCTATATAGTAATATATTAAAATTTTAATATCAATCTTTAAAGCTATAATAGACAATTTGTATCCTCGGTTCCTCTAGTCAATCCTAGAGATTCTAACGATAAATATTCCTTCTAATAACCGTAGAAAATATTAATAAATGGAAAGTCTTTGGTCAGTCGCAAAATTTTAGATAACCTCTTTTAAAGCGATCAGTTTCCTGTTTTTCTTTCCTTTTTTTTTTGTTGTTTCTCAGATCAATAATACTAAATATAAAACGATATAATAAATGGTATATATCTTGATATAATAGATCTAAGTGATTTTGTTTATCGTTACTGTTTGCCAAGCTTATGCTTGCAGGAGTTGGGTTCTGGGAACGCTTCACGTGGCGGTACGAAGCTCAACATCATGATGTGCCTGGTATAGGCTCTGGTTGATCGGAAATTCGTGTCTGTACCATGGATACGATCTAGCAGGCCTAGAACTCCGAAACATTGGTTGAATCTAAAAAAAATATTATATCAATAGATAATCCGTTGAAATTTCTTTTTAACATTTGACATAGCAGATAGATTTTCTTTTTATAATACCGAAACAAAGTCGCCGACTTGCAACATCAAATAAAAGCAAACACCTTTATGCGCTGTCAAGAACGAAATGTTATTAAAACATGAATACAAACAAAATGGGCTGGTTTTTGGAAATGCGGAGTTTTTGCAAATCTTGCACAATCCCGCTAGTGAAATTTGTACAAGGGTCGTCCAACGAGCGTCTTTCTTGTAAAATTTTGAAATTGAAAAAGACATCCAGTGCGTCAGAATGTTATTCCCTATTTAAAGCGTACTTACTTCAAATGATGGAAATCGTGGGCTTCCGGCGATGGGAAGAACGGTAAATGGTATCCAGAATGTGCGTTCAGCGTCGATAAAATGGCCAGAGAAAACCAAAGCCACGACGTAGCCACATGAGAACCCATCACGAACACGCCCAAAAACGGCGGAATCAGATTAGAAAATATATGCTCGAGAGGATGACAGTATATAGCTGTAACGGCTATTGGAGCTGTCCATTCGTGGTGTTGTTTATGTATATATTTATAAAGATATTTGCTGTGTAATATCCTGTCAAAAAAAAAAACGATAAGGCATTCTTCCCAGGAGATTAAAGCAATTACCTGTGAGAATAGTAAAAACCGATTTCCTCCAGCAAGATATCCATGGCTAATTCTAGAAGCACCCAATGGAATGTTGGTAATTCCCTGACGTTAGTGACGCCTCTATATTGCATGGTATAATAAAATATAACAGCCAACGGAAAAGCAACTACGGTTTGATTAAAGAAAACGCACCAAATCACCTGGAAAACCAACGAATTTCATCATTTCATCACATAAATCAAAAATTCTTGTGAGACTTACTTTTAAAAGCTTCTTAGTGTCAACGGGCTCGTTAGTGCCAGGTTGTATTTTATATCTCCTCAAAGCCGCCGGTTTATTAGTAACATCCAAGAACGTATAGATCCCTCCGAAGATCCAATACACGCAGAAGGTCAATATCGAGGTGCCATACACCCAAAGATAGAAAGGATCTTCGCCGACGGTGTCCAAGAACCTATCCCATTGGGCTTGCCAGAAATCGCCGGATGCACCCCAAAATCTTTGGCAATGCCTAGAAAAATATCGTGATGTCGGCTGCGTTCTATTTAAATTTAGCCTTTACACTATTTCTACAATTAGAAGCTCCCAAATATTAAAAATAATAATAAAAAAAAACATTAATTTATAGAAAGGAATGCAAAAAATAAAACCACCAAACAATTTCTCTAAACACATTTAACCTCCTTGGAAACAGTAACGGCAAGTTATTGAAGCACGATCCACTCCTTGATGATCGATGATCGGACTTGCCATTAGAAGACGCTGCATTGTATCGAACTTAGAAGTACGACAATCAAAAAAAATTTTGAACAACGGAAAGCACACAATCTGTCAAACACCATCGCTCACTCTTAATGTTTGCTTACAACTGATCCTTACCATGTAATCGTGTTTCTAGCAGCTGCGAAACATATTAAAGCTGAACTGATGACCAATAAAAGGCTCCTTAAGGATGACAAGATAGTGGTATTTTGCTGGTTATGCTGGTTCGAGGGTTTCCGCGTTGGTGTCAATTCATTCCCGGAGGACGAGGAATCGTCTTCGAGATCGGCCAACATTTTCCCTTCTGTAAGATGGAAGATATACTAAAAAGAACATAGAAAAAAAGAGAACATTCTCGCAGCTTATATCTTGCTGATCGATTAAACGAAACGCTACTTTTTTTTCATTCATTTAAACGAGACATCAAAATCGAGTGACCGTTTCAATTAACCTTTTATTGACGCGGAGTAATTTTTATTGTAACGTGATTCAATTGTTGTTAGTAAATATGTTCAATTATTCTTGACGAACGCTGCGCGCAGATCCGGATTGAAAAAAATTCTTTCGCTGATTTTTTTATAAAATTGTGTTGCGAAAATCACTTGAATCACGAGAACGGCTGAAAGATTTTGTTTTCGGCATTTAATTTATACGGTTCAACCGTGCACGTGTTTAATTTTTAATTTGTTACCCGCATGCATTGCGCTAAGAAATTGGCGAACATATCCACTATTGCTGGAACTACCAACTGGTAATTGATCGTAGAAAGCTACGATCGTAAATGGCATAATCGTCTGTTCGTAAGAAACAAGACGTAATTGTTGTTGCGATATGGTGAGACAGTTCCGATAAGGATTATATGCGAATCAGAGCACTTATGCCTGTTTGCGGATTAAAATTTAAACAACGCTACGGGGCTATCGCATATCATCTATTAAAATTAAATCTTTGCTAAATGACGGATATACGATAAGCTCTTACTATCAATACTCCATTTTTAGACATTTTTCATTGTGAAATGAATGAACTTTATAGTGTTCTGTTCATTCACATCGATGGTTAACGCCCATAAAACTCGTAGAAACTCTTAAATTAATTTGTTTTCCTCTTCAAATAAGGTTATTAAGCCCGAAAAATGAATCGCAGCCATTGTATAACTGAGGAGCGTCCGTACAGAACCAGACGTGTCCATTTTTGACCAAGACTTAGTTTGATACAAATTCATAGTATTCTTGATATTTAGAATTGTCCATCCTATTTATCCACTTGATGTGGTTATACGCCCTTTAATTGTTAAAATACATTTTCTTATGAGTAGATATCATGGTCACAATGCGTTTGTTTTTGTAATTTAATTCAATTTAATTTAATTGATTTTATTATATCTTATATATTTTTTAATTATTAATTAATAATGCAACTACGGCATCATACGGTTAAAATCATAAGGTTCACTTAAATTAACTAAAGATTAGTTAATGAGAGATAAGAGATTGGCAAATCCGTGCGCTTTGTTACGAAAAATCGTAAGAATAGCCATCGTATTTTAGGCAATTTTACGAACATCCTTCGCAAACGCTTCGAAAAATAACATTAGGCTTTCGGATTCAAATCTGTGCCGGCGCTAATTAAAATTCGATTCCAAACGAGGAATCTTTACCGTTTTTGAAGCGGTAACGAAGAGGGTTGCCAGGCGTGGCGATTTCTCGCCAAAATCGCAACATTATTCTTTCGATTGCCGTCGAAAAAAAAAAAACTGTTGTGACTAACGACTTTAATAGAGCAATGTCAAAAAAAAAAGATAATTCTACATGTGCTGCCAACCTTAACAAATAATGTACGAAATCCATCATTAATGTCGCTTATTTTATTTCCGATCACAGCAAAAAAAAATGGTGCTAAGTTCAATGTCGAAATAATTATTTATAAATATATCGCTAGTCATTAAAATATAAAAACAGATGAATAACGAGAAACAATTGAATGTTGAGATAATAAAGAAACTTATTTGCAATGTTATGTTTTTCATTGTTGCTTTAATTGATCTTGGAATTTTTTACAAATTCCGTTTCGATTCGATTTAACTTTTCTCGTGATACCTTCGTAAATTGTGTGCAACTTTCTTACTGAAAATATTCAATATCACAACAAAGGAAGTACGTACGTTTTCGTTTTGCGCGCCTTCTTGATCTATACCCAGTAGAAAATTTCTTTTTTAACATTTTTTTTTCGAAGAAGAGGACTCCAAGGAAATCGAATTAATACAGAAGAAAATCGTATCTTCCTAGCGATGAAATTCTCGAGAACAAACGTGCACAACGGAGTGCTGCTTGGACGCGCTACCAATAGTGTTGTGATGATAAAATCAACCGCTCCACCGTTCACCAACTAATGAGAAAATTGACGGGACACAAGCACAATTTATTATACATATACGTATTATTGGCCTATGTGACTTCAGTACGTGGTACGTAATGTGCGAACACTACTTTGATGTAATACGTCTAAAACCAATATAATTCATAATATATAATTGCGCGTCAATGTAGTTGCTAAGATAAGCAAACAATGAAAAAACTCAATCTGAAGTTGATCAACACGATCGGAGGCAAATATAAGCGTACGTATCTTCGCGATTAAAAATCAAATTCGTATTCCATGCTAAACATTTTTTTTTTTTTAGCAGATACAGGGACAAGTTCTTTCCGTTTGGTTCTAACAGATTAATTAAATATTAAACAATCAAAAGTAAACGTTCCATCAGTGTAACCATTCTTTTTACCAATTTTAACGGATATTAAATGAAACACTTAATTTTACAAATACCCGTTTTGATTGTCCAAATTTTTTGTCATTTCAGCTTAGAATGACGTATTGGAAAATGTGAACATTTGGAATTAAATTTTATTATCAGCTCTGTTCGAACAGAAATAACAAATTAGTCAGAGCCAATCACACGCTTTAAAATCAGAGAGGAAACACTTTCGGATCTCTTTTATCCAATCGAGTCTGACTAGTTAGCGGATTTCTGTTTGAACAAGGCTATCATCATTTAACTTGCTCCTGGTTGAATTGCAAAAATTATAACTTATGAAATAAAATTGAAGATTATGTAGACAAAAATAAACCGTATATCGTAAAATTGAAAAAAAAAACATATATTTGCAGACTACAGTGAAGGTCATGCGTTAATTACCCTTTAATCTGTGTTTACTAGAGTATACGCCATGCATGAAAGCGTTAAAAAGTCAGATAAAATTCATTAACAAAATGTAGCAGTTTCTTTCATTTTGATACTATTCTACTTGCCAGATATTTTTAAAAAATCTTTTGATGTTACATATGTATATATGAGAAGTAGCCTTTCCACAACACAACAACGTATTCCTCTGTTGACAATTTGCTCTTACAAAAAAAAAGTCCAAGAGATCGATGTATTTGGGAAAATTGGTAATTAAAAATGAAAAGTAAGCAGTAATGAGGACATTTATTTAAGTGGCATCATTTATTTAAGTGGGATATATATATATATATATGGGATCCTATATATGTATATGTATATGTATATATGTATATTTAAAATAACAAATCTAACAATTACTTCCAATACAATCAGAATTCTTGAATCGTTCGATAGTTAGGTTTTAGTATATTGCCCAGTTTACAAACAGTTCCTCGCGAAACATCCAGTAATTTTAAGTAACATCATACAGGATGAATAGAAAAATTAAACTATATATTTTCTAACAAATTACCGATCCTAACAAGGCTAAAGTCGGGAACTGTCGGGAATAATTTGTATATTTACATATTTTAATGGCGCAAAAGAAACCCGCACTGACAGATTAGCAAAGCCTACAAAACCTGGCGCATCTGCAAACAAATACAAGGCATTTTACGCCGTTCAAACATCGCATAAACCTGCATAAACAACATACGTACAACGTACACGTTAAGGATCTTGAAAATTATTATTCTGATTATGGTAAACAGTGCTGGTGAAAAATTTTCCTCGTCTAAATTTAGAATTGCGCACGCCAATTATCTCATTATTTCAAAATTCCGAAGACGTACTCCCAAATAATATATATATATTATTATATATATAATATATATATAACTAAACTCGCGATATTAATCGCGTTTGTTCGCACGTGTGTATGCTAAATTTAACGTTTTATCGATTTGCATATATGACGATATAGTCTTCTTAAATTGCCAATCGCGACGTTTATCATAATTTCTCGCAGAAATGGGCTTAATTAAATTTTACATAGATTAATACGGCAGACAGCCTTTCTAATACCTTCGCGATTCATAACAAAGGAAATGCAATGACTAATAAATCTACCTTCTATTGTTGCAATCAAAAACAAAGATCCGTTGCGTTAATAAACTATTGCACACTTGCGAAATGTAAGTTGAGATCCAATTATCGGGCAGCAGGTAGTGGAAACAAAAGAGAACGAAAACAAAAACAAAAGACGTTACAGTAAGGTAAAGCAGATAATCCGTGAAAAATAATAGCGAATCAAAGAAAGAGAAAAATTGAGGATTCTCGTGTATGACGATAAAATATAATTATTCGAGAGACACAGCACTTACCTCTAATTAACAACCGCGCAGGTAGAAATCTTATTTGTTATTGTTCGAAGTGGGAATTGTAAATATGTATTTCAGATTGGCTTTAATAATAACATCAATACTACCTTTGATATTACGTTTTGTATGTACGGATACCGGGGCATCTAACGAAAGATCTCGTAAATTGCTTAGTTTGAAACTAGGAAACTGTAATCATAAAATGTCGAACGAAGCAAATCATACGTAGTTTCGTTCTTATTTCGTAGATGTCAGAATGTGTTCTTCTTTTAAAATTTTTTAAAATGATAACGGGGTAAATGCAATGAGAGATGAACAGCCAAAATAATTATAAATAAACAAAAAAAATAACATGAAAAACATATTAGTGAATGATTCAATTTCCCTTTTTTTATGGGAAAGTCTATGCAACCATCAAAGACAGTTTATCAGGACCATTGTTGACTATTTTTATCACATTTTTTATTGCAAGCTTCTGCGACATCTATTATTGACTCCATATAAAAAAAAATAAAAAAAAAACAAAGGCCATGTCACAAAAACACTCCGCTAGGCACAAACATCCTTACGATATCCAGGACTTTCAGAATTTGTTTTTGTTAACAGAACCGAAAAGACGCAATTTGAAAAAAATTGCTCGGGTATATAGCAATAATTGATTTTCGAACAAAACATAACGTTACATATTTCTTTTTAATTTCAGGCCATTTCTGAAGCAATTAAAGGAGACAATAGGATACGGTGTCTGCGGGAAGAATAAATACAACCGTGCATGTATAGATATTTTATTAATTCTCATTATTCTTGATGAATATCAATATTACTTGCATCATAATATGTAATATGTTTATAATAAAAGGACGGTGCACATAAAACTCACATATGATGATGGATGATGATGTTACAGATTATTTTTTGCTCGTACAAATCGTTTGTTCTATTTTGCTCGCGTTAAAAAGTAAAATATCCTCTAGAAAAACTTACTTTGTCCAATTTTTCTTCAAAGAACCTTTGATTCTCATTGTGTCTCATATATAAAAAATGTTTCTGGCATGTTTTATTTCTGCGACAGACGTGTGTACAGTGAAGAGATTAAAAAGGCACTTTTAAATAGATATTAAATAACGTCGCGCGACTTAAAAATTAATGACAATTAATAATCGTAATAATTACAATAATAATAATAATAGAATAGTAATAAATAAATAATTATAAATGCGATAATATAATAAATGACGATCGTTTTCTGAGTGACGCGAAGAATCTTTATCGTATTATAATAACGTATTAGACATCTCTGTAACGCGCTATAAAATATCTCTTAACAATAATAGTAATTAATTTATTGGATTAATTAAATTAGAAGGCAGAAGTAATAGATACATAGTACAGTAACATACATTCAAGATAATACAAAAGGAAAAACGTGTATGGAAAGTAATTTTAGCTAGGATTATCTCAGGCAAAGTTAAAGAGTTCGTGTTTTCATTGGTAATTAAAGATTTCATTGTTTTCTTTCATATATTTTAGAGGGTTCAACGTATGCAGCACTTCGCACGAGTAGGTATCGATTAATGTACCCCAATTTTGCGTAAAAACTGGTGAATTAACGTCAAAATGAATATTAGCAGCGACAAAGATGACTGTAGTTCACTGGAAATACTCAAAATGGCGCGACAATCGAGAATTGTTTGTTTGGCTTCCGTGGGTGTGTTATGAAAAACGACATTCAGTTGGAATTTCCGACATAATTACCCGAAGGAGTAATTCCTTCGCGGTAAGGAATCGACCTCCCGCTTGCCGCGGGGCTACGCTGACCACTTACACCAATGGACTTTGACGTCAGGAACGTCAGGTCATTTAGGTCAGGTTCGATTACTTATCGGGACAAAATCTTTAATCACGGCGAAAATTCCAAATTTAATGGTTTGTAATAATTTTATATTATTTATTTATTGTATATACTGCATATTACCCATCCTGTTTAACATCCATAAAATACTCGCCGTTTTGGACCATGTACATGATGACTTGTGGATGAAATTCGGCGAATTCGTTATTATGTAGGCAATTGTATCATGTGGGATACGAATCTTTTCAGTTGACACATTTCTTAACCAAAAATAAATAGTAAACCAGTCCGGGAGACCTCTGAGGTCGAGGAAAAACCTTGCTTGTTTGCTTGAAAAAACTTGTCATTCTCTTAACCTTGCCTAAGATCATCCATTTGCTCTCGAAAAAAAAAAAAAAAAACACAAGGAGGAATAAAACGATAAAATCGACGAAAATCTTATTCAATTATCAATTTCTTCGAAACAGAACGAAACCTGTTCCCGTCTAGGAACTTTTTCTATGCGTAGAAATAAGCCAATCATCAATCAATGTACAAGTATGCGCAATTATATAAATTTACAATATTTAAAGCTAGATTGTAATATAGTGTATATATGACGCAAGTCATAGACAATATAGTTACATGTACATATACAGTATATAATAGTATCAATAATCGTTATACACGATACTACAAATGGCAATCACATTTTTCACTAGTGGTCCTTCATTTTTTGGTCATACGAGTTTTAATTAGAAGTATTAGGTATCATTATTAGTTTGCGGTATTAATAGATTTCATTTTTGCTGTTTCGTTATTTGATCTAATACGGCTACAATGTAAATATATTCCTAACATGTTTATTAGAATGTATTATGTATAGCATATTATTTAATAAATATAATTTATTATTTACTTGTAAATTATCATACTGGGTGTTTCAGAATAACGGTGGCGACGAGCAATATCCGCGCAAAATTCCGATGTTATTATTATTATTATTCACAGTTAATCTTTTATTAATCAAAACATCAATTTACAATCGAGATATTAATTTCCAATTAAGTTAAAAGAGCTCTTAACGTACTTTTCCTTATTTCGTTTTCCAATATCGCGAGAGGAAAACGTAAATTAGCTCACCGCTCTCTCTTATATTGAATACCCTCCGGACCATTTTAGATGAAGCTGCAGACGATGTTGTAGTTGTAGCCGTGCTCATAAGGAAAGCTGCAAGTAAATATAATAAACCACGAAAAACCGCTGATAAATGCAAATCAAACGGAAATATGCTAAATCAATCGGCCATAGACTATATCGTTATCGCAGGGGACGCATCTTCTGTGCGATTTAGAAATGGCAATACGTGCGGAGAAGATTAGCACGTATGGAACGGACGTCAAATACATCCTAAGCGGTTCTAAGGGACGCATATATTTGATGATTGGTGGTTCTGGTAAGTAGGGCATTACTGCCGTGCTACGTTGTTCTTCGAGTAAAATTGCACGTGGGAAACTTGAGCCGAAACTCCTTTTTAATTCTCCTAAGAAGGCGATTGTAATCGATCCTTATAATTGCAATTTCTGAACATAGTGCAATAAATATTATCGTTGGCTCGATGCAGGGTCGTACCTTTAAATAAGGATATGGTTCTTTGGAGAGGTCCCCGGGCAATCGCACCAAACGATAAAGAAGACGTTGAGCGACGATTAGCAAACGTACACATTGGAGACTTTGCTATGGTGAAACTCGTAGGGAAAAACTTTAAACTTTTTGTGACGATCGAGATTTGCAATCTACTGTATATATGATGCAAAGAATAAACGGAAATAACTTGTTCGATCCGAACCAGCATCCGAAATAGAAAAGAGCCATTTCCTTTAAAGTTATACATTTTTGCGTTTTATTTTTATTTTATCGGGAATAAACATTTACATTTGTCCGCGTGATTTTCTTTACATCGCGTAGGGCGACATCGATTTCAACCTAGACAAACAAATGTGGGCAAAGTGACCCCTAAAAGTGAATTTGCCTGCGATGGTCCAATTTCTTTTGGAAAAAGTCGTACTACGAAGTAAGAAAGCCAGCTTACATCTACATATCCAGTAAATTACATCTACGAATTTTCTCGCAGACGTAGAATGTTTTTTTTTTTTTTTATTGTAATTCCTTGGGTTTTACCAAATTTACATCGATTTGGGCAGCTAATGCTATTTTTGGGTATTTTAAGAATTAACCAATTTATTAAAAGTAAAGGAAACTACAGATTCTTGTGATTCAAGGGAGAAATTCCGCATCGATTCAAGTTATGATGGTTACCGAGGTATTAGCGGCCCCGACCATTACTGAAACACCCGCCTATATCTGTCTGAAATATGCTGTACAAGACGTATAACCAAAATATAAAATTACAATTTCAAAATATACATAATTACCTTTATTCATCTGTTGAGTAAACATATTTGAACTAATTCCTTTTGTTTATATATATTACCTTAAACACAACGTACATCATCACAATAGTACATTTCCATTTAATTTATTTAATTTATTAATATATACAACGTGTACATACATAGCAATATTACGCTATAAGCATATACAATATATTCATTTTCTTACTTTGTACTATATTTTTTTGGGGGCAAGATATCATACAATTCACTTTACTGTTGCCACAGTAATAGAAATCCTCACTTATTCAATAATAAAAAAAAAACCTTCGATGGTTTCGAAACATTCCAGTAATCATCGATAAGTAAGACCTTCTTATTACCGTACAATATCTCTATATAATAAATAAATTCTCTTTCCTATTGTTATATTTCAAACTATACAAGGTGAAGCGAAAATACCGTAAAATATACGAGGGTTGCTCGTAAAGTAATTGTTCCCAGTAATAGAGCACGCCGATTCACCCTGCGTATCCGTTTCCATTTACCTACCGGCTACAATCCCGCTTCTTAAAATCCGGCGATAATATAGTGTTCGGGTAAAGTATTTGTTTTTCTCTGACTGCGTTTGAGTTATTGCGAAACGAAACAACATCGGTATCGGAGGTGTGAGTTTGCCGTTCTGAGTCTCGTGTAGATGTGTAACAGATATCGATAAAATCTTACGTGAGGTAGTATCATGGCAATGCGCAACGGTACACAAGACTGTATACGAAGACGGAGAAAAAAATTCATTTATTCATTTACGGTTAAAATTGGAGTATTCTCTTACAGCTTATGCTCAATAGAAGGAAACGGCGAACGGATTACGTAGATGTATTCTTCTATATACTACTTTTCATACGATGCATTAGGCCTTATCGTAGGCGTAAAATGTTATTTGTTATTTTTTTTTTTTTATAGAATTCGAGTCGGGTACCAACCCCAACGTTGGGCTTTAGCCGCATCGAAGCTTAAAACGTTACTTTTATTGCAGATTGCAAATTGCAGGGGTAGTATAAAGAAAGATACAAATAGAATACGTGCCAATTTTGTTATAATCTTATTGTTCTGTATAGCATATATGTATATATCATTTGGTAGCGTCTCTGTATTAAGTAGATTATTCCTATTATTATATTTGAAAAGCATACAACGCTACAAAAAGCTTATTAAAGGTTTAACAAACACAGACATCGCGACCATCTAGTACTGAGCAATTTAAAGACAGTTTTCAAAAAAAAAAAAAAACATCCTGCACAATATGAAACTATGTCGAAGTGTACAAAATTGCCCAATTTACATTAGAAGCGAGTTTTCGGCAATACATCGAAATTGTTTCATATCAAGCGATCAAGTAAGATCGCGCAATGAGCGACGAAACCATTCGTTTACACCTTCACCAGTTAGAAAAGACGTGAAAGTTAACCCCACATAAATTGGCAGGAGGCAACAAATTCAGCCGGGTATAAACTTTTTCTCTAAATTATTCAGGCAAAGATTTACCTCACGCACTAGGTGGATACGCTCTTCTCAAGTATATGCTTCAACATAAAAGAAGCCTAAACATAATTTACGTAAAATGTATCTTGCGACACACAATATAATTTCGGCGGGTACCATTTTACATGCTCCTAACATAAATAATATTCGTATTAAATAGGAACTGCTTTTTCAGATTTATTTTGTTTCTCATACATATCGTTTTAGATCAAATATTAGCGAAAAAAAAAGCATAAGCAGAATGATCATCGTCATCAGTGTCATCACACTAGCCGACAACATTTATTTTAAATATCACTGGGTTTTGGTTAATTGATAACAATGAACGTAGTAAAAATCTGTATTATCTATATACAGGCTGCTTGTTCGACGAGACTATTTAGATATATTACCTAATATTGAAAATACGTTTTTCTTTTAGCTTAGCCTCTACGAAATCATTCACAACCACTAATTGTGGCATTACGAAATACATTATTCTGCGGTTTTCATATTATTACGAGATAAATAAACGTAAAAATGTTTACGGTTAAAACTAATAAATGAGAATAGAATACAAGGATGTAAAAATTGTTTTCATCAAGATAATACGCAAAGTAAAGATAAAATACTGGAAGCTTATTGGGCAAAATTTCTTCGCAAAAAAAATGATCAAAAGGCGAAAGTCTATCGGTTATAGGTAAACGATTTGATTGAATTTTTGAACACATTTTTATATATACATCTATATATTTCTCAAAAATTACTTTGGATTCTACTGGATGATTCAAATTAGGTTTTCATATCAAGGCACTTACTAACTTTCCTATTTACCAGATTCAAATAATCGAATAAGAATTAAACGGATACGTGTAAGGATGTTATTATCGTAGAAATTGTATGATCGATCCCCACACTGTGCGTAGAATTTTCGTAAAATTTTCTACTTTTCGTCTCTTCTAATTTAAACAACGGAAAGAGCAAAAATTACCCAAATAGCAAAAATGGTTATAAGATTCCTTAAATATCAAAGAAAATTTCTATTTTGGAATTGGGAAGAATCAGACGATGGAGGACACGTTGGAAGATGCACAGCTTGCAAATAACAAATAACAGTCATGTTTGAAAAAAAAAGGGAATTAAGATCCAGAAGAAGCCTTTGCCAGTATTAGTAATGTAGTACAATCAGGAATATCCAAAGTTTTTACAAAAGAAAGAAATATATATACAAGATCCAGATAAATCTGGAAGAGGGGTCCCAAGCACACTCCACGTCTAACGCAATAATTACGTTTTACTAGAAATTTCATAAACCATAACTTTCATACTTTGCAAGAGTACGTTAGAACAACAAAGAATTTTTGAGTAAAAACACTGTTTGGCGCTTCAGGGGGACGAACCAGATTAAATTCTCAACAGATCTTCCAATGAAGCGAAAATGTATGATTTTGAATGTAAATAACAGTGGATGTGGTAGTGTGTTAGGAATTACAAGCCGAGAAACAAAATTTAGGGACCTTTCGTATGAAAACCTAAAGCGAATCGTTCAATTTTTATTGATTGTACACATTTTTTTTTTTTTGGTTGGATTGAACAGGATTTTTGGAACTGAGCAATACTTCGCTATACAAATACCGTACTTTATAAATCCATGTAAAATTTGTGCTTCGCGAAGAATAATAGACGTCATTTTGACAGTTTTCTTTTAATACTGCGTTTTCTTCTTTAGATCAGATCTGTTCCTCGTTTTTTTTTTCTTTTTTTTTCATTGTCTAAGTTATAAAATTGGACCGAAGCAACGCAAAATCTTAAGTTTAATATCATCAGATTATTACCGCAAGATTTTGGAGATTCGATTGAGGCTTAGTGATACATTTTGTGCAGCATTCCAAAATTAGCTCTATTTGATCGTAGGAAGCGTAATGATACAAGCCATCGATGATTTCTAAATATTTTTCAGGCGTTTCCCCATAATTATATTCTTTAATTTTTCTTTATCAATAATAATATCTTACGAAGGCAAAATTTTTAGCATTTCCTGCTACTGCACTGTTTTACGTAAGTTACGGTTACATCGTGATCCAAGCGGGCAAAATGAAAAAAAAAAACAGGTGCAATTGTTATTGTACGACGGACATTCAAAGACTTGCGGAATGTTCAAATTCAATTTTTTATTAGCGTATTGATCGTTGCCAAATAGTAAATTTTATAACATACATTTTATTTAGTTGCTCTGTATTGGTCCATTATCAAAAATTATTTCAAACTTTTTTTCTTTGTGACTTTTTGAACATTTATAAGACACGTTCATTAATGATAATACCTGTTATCTCTTTTGGACCTCAAATTGGAAGAACTGTGTGTTAATATTGTTATTGTGATTTTTTTATATGGTACCTTACCATTCTAATACGACCAGCGTTTTTGGCTTGCATTTCCCATACTTTTCTTCTGCAAAGTTTTTCATTTTGTCTTAATTTATTTATAGTAATAATAAATTTTGATCGGTGACAAGTACAGGTATTTAAATCCATAAACGATATCTTTCGGAGTGTTAATTTTTTTAAGAAATTCAAGGTAACAATTTGTTAAAACTGGAATTAGATTACCCGGATAAAAAAAAAAGAGAAAAAAAGAAAATAGAAATATTCGACATTCCTACTTTCATGTTAGTGGTCCTATTATTCTAGCAAGGTCATCGTCAATAAACAATGAAGCTAATCAAGCGCACGTAATTCCATTGGAAAAAGCGGATGTAAACGCTAAAAAGAGATGTAACAATTCCATGATGAAGCAAACCGGAAGTAAGGCACTATTAAGCATTTATTGCTAGCGAGAGTTGTCAAAGTCTATCAATCTAACCTTTGACAGACAAATAACATTTGCATAAAGTTAAAAGCAGCATTTTTTACGTCTATCACTGTAATAAGTAGTTTCCAAATTTGTTAAGATTTCTTGTAAAAACATTTCTGGAGACCCAAAAACAATACTCTTTATCTAAAAAATATGGCATCTTAAGATGTGAAGTCATCTTTTATAGCAAAAATTAGATCCACATATGTCACATAAAAAGCCATGTTTAATCAAAAATTTCGACCGCTCCGTTTCTCTTAAATATTATTATTGCACGTTCTCTCTATCTAACATTTTAACTTCTCCCGTTTCAAACTAATGGAATGTAAATTCTATCTTTCTTTTGTTCGAAATTAAATACAATATAAACATATCACGTCTCTTTATCTAAAGCTAATAAAGATTTTAGACACTGCATTCGTCGTTCTTTCGTAGCAACAGATACACGTCCATATTATCTTTACCTTTAACGTACACCGATCCTCGCTTCTGGAAGCAGTAACGCTTCTCCAAGATGCCGAGGCAATGCTCACCAACCTGGATCCTTCCATTGACCCCCGTACTATCCATCCTCGAGGCTATGTTTACCGCGTCGCCCCAAATATCGTAATACAGTTTCGTATTACCAATCACAGCCGCTGTCACATCCCCAAAATTGTAACCGATGCGCAGAATCAGATTGAACTCCAAGAGGTCGCGATTAAAATTGTCGATGACGTCCTGCATGGCCATCGCGAACTCCATGAGGGCGTAAAGGTGTTCATTGGGATCCTCTTGCTCTCCCCTCATCTTAGAATTCAACCCGCTGGCGGCCATGAATGTGCTCCCGATGGTTTTGATCTTCTCGACGCAGTAAAATTGAGGATAACGAAGTAGTTCGTCGAAATCGCCAATTAGCTCGTTTAACACCCTAAGGAATTCTTTCCCACCCAAATAGGACTCATCGTACATCTCGTTGAAGTTGACGATGCTCGCGAAGATGATCCCCACGTTCTTGAAATTCTCCGAATAGGCGGCGTTCTTCTTTAATTGCTCGGCAACATGTTCCGGGACTATGTTGTAGATCAACCAATCGGCTTGGTTCTTCAAATTGAGCATGTGGATTCTATCACGGTTAGCGACGAAATGCGCATGGAAACTTAGCCTGTAACCCCTCTCGAATTGTCTATTCAAGATCCACACCAGGATGATCAATAAAAGGAGATCTAAGAATATTTCGCTATCGTAACGGTGGTAGCTGAGTCTTTGGTGAGATTCTAGCCCTGTGGTGTTCTTGGGTAATTCCTGGGGATCGTTGGAGTTTGTCGAATATCTCGATAAGACTAACGACATGAATACCACCCCCAAGATAGTTAAAATGATGTTCCTCATCCAGCAGTTTAATTGAGTAAAATTACAGAAGTGTATCACTCCGATGAATAGAAGATAATTGTAAAGATAATATGAAGTTTTAGGAGATAATTCTTGGGGGTAGGAGAAGTTGATTAATACAGCTATTAGTGGGAGGCTAACTAGTACACCGCCAAAGGTATTCCATCGATACCAACGAGTACAAATCCTCTGGGAGCAGTTCGTAAACCAACTTATTCGGCTTCCATCAGCGCAAGTCGCGAAGAACCTTTCAGATATCCTACTAACGGTATCCGTACAAAGAGCAACTCCGAAAATTTGCAAAATCAAAAATACACAAAATGCGACTATCCAAACAATCCTAGGCTTAAATAACAGGAGTAAGCAGATGGAGACGATGAGGAAAATCGTTAAAGAGACGAAGATATCGAAATAGGTATTAAATTTTGAATTCGCTAAGGTTGGTATGGCTTCAATTTCCGGCATCGCGTGAACGATCTTCCTATATTCTTGCTCTATCTTCCTATCCTCGAAGAACAGGGAATATTTTGAAACGGGCGGTTTCATGAAATACGAATGCTTCGACTTGGAATTGTCCTGAACGCACTTTATGAGTTGACGATCGGACTGTTTGCGTAAGCGTTGGATGGATTTGCCGACGAACGGACCCGGAAGTCTTGATGCGTTACAAGGAGGCGAATTGATGGTGGACTGGCTAGAGGTGAAATAGCCAGAAACGCGATGGTTAAGATTGTCCGATGTTGGATACGGATTTTCGATCTGCAACGAAACAGATTTTGTAAATTCAAAGTAAATAATTTAACGGATTACGAAGGTTAATTTACTCGTTTTATCGTAATAAAGTAGGAATTACTAACGAAGTATGAACATTCTAAAAATTTCGGATGAAATTTAGGCCTACGATCGTCGACTGTTTTTTTTTATTTTATTTTTACAGTTATACTTACATCCTTCTGGCCTGGAAAACGCATGAGTAGATAACGTGGCGAATTTAAAAGAAAACATCTCTTATACCTTCCAAGGTATTAATTATTTTTGCAAAAGGTGATTTCTTATCTCCAACGTTTACGCTTGCATGGATCAGAGACCACACAATGCCGCTATTTCGACACATAAAACCATTATCTTCTATCACGAAGTTTTAATATACATACATACGTGCTTCAAAACAGTTCTCTTTGCCACCCGATCAGATTTAGTCGAGTTATAATTATGCAACGTGTTTCGCATTTTAATCACCTCACCAACGAGCATATCACGTTTGTTGAATGGTAATTGTTAGTATTAAAAATTACAGAGTTTGATCTCGCTGAAGTTTAAGATAATACCGCAATTTGATACGTCGACTCAGCTTGATATGTTTTTAAAACTATCTTCCCAGTCAATGTCAACAAAGCGAAAGATGATAATTATGACAACAATACGATTACTAAATGTAATCTGGAGTATTAAACGAGAGGTCTATACGGTATATTAATCGATTAAGGCTTGCGATGTTTTTCTAGAGTGGAGGAGGTAATATCATTTGATGTATTAATAATTTACGACCGCTATAAATTTAGAGAGTTTAATCTCGTATTATTTTCTAAATAGCTTGTAACTTCGGGCGGCTCAAACGCTAAGAATTGACTGATCGTCACAACCTGAGAAAATAAAAGTAACATTTCAATTAGATCTGAATTTGAATGTTTGACAAAAGATCACGCAACAGCGAGGAACTATTACAAACAGGAATTTGTTGTCGAAGTAAAGGTCGAGAAGACCAGCTCCAGGTCCGGATTCTCTCCGCAACATCTAGTAGCAGTAACATCTAGAGGTTATTAAATTAAAATTAACTCTCTAAACAATACCAAAATATCGGCGATATAAATCATCCCAACATAAAACACAACGTAGTAACAATTAAATTATAAGTGCCATTGTAGTTCCGTTCAATTCTTTTTTGGTGATGATGTCATCACATTGGCACTTTATTGGATATATAAGCTACATTACGACGTCATAATCAAGTTAAAATAACATCATCTTTGCTAACTTTAATGGCGCTCCGTAATTGTCTTTAAGTCTGATTCGATTAAAAACAAATGACGATCATTCCGCAGATCGTTCTTGATAATATAAGAATTTTCTCATTTACGTATTTATAATTATACAGAGTGTTCAAATTGTACATAATAAATATATTTTTTTATACGTATATAAGGGCCATTAAATGTCTTGAAAAGGAGAACGACACACAAGAATGTAGTGAGTGGTACGTTAGAACTAAAAAAATAAAAGGCGTTTCCAAATGGATATTCGGCGAAGTCCTGTCAAAAGCGGCTGCATTATTGTACCAGGTGGCGCAAAAGTAATGTTATCATTTGAATTCGCCGCCATTTTTGCAGTTGGCGCCAAATGTCATTGCGCTTTGACATTTATGTTGTAAATATGTAGACAACAGGCCGTTGAGCGATACGCACCTCAAGAACGTACAATTATTGTTACTTCTTATTTGACAAATTTTAAGTCTGTTGTTTTAACGCAGCGTAAATTTCGCCGTCGTTTTCCTGGTTGGCGTGTTCCATGTGCTTGAACGATTAAACGTTTGTCCGAGCGCCTCGTGTAAATCGGATACACTAGAGATGTCGCAAGAAGTGGCCGACCTCATAGTGCCCGTTCGATGGCACTACCGTAACCGTAACTGGTGAGCATTACAGACAGATGTTGCTTTGCATCTCGATCATTGTTGGTTTCAACAGGACAATGCAGATTTTGGGACACCAATATCGAGGTCGAGTGATCTCCCGTTTTGAAGATTTGAACTGGCCGTCCAGATTGTCAGATCTAACAGCACCAGACTTTTTCCTTTTGGGGCTTTTTAAAATCTCGCGTTTACCATAACAAACCACGCCTTGGAAGCTAACGTTGAAGCAGAAATCGCTAATCTGGAGCCAGATGTTTCGCGAGCAACAATTCAAAATGCCGTAAAACCAGCACAATTACCTATCAACTCGGGAGGCGGTCATTCGAGCGATATAATTTTTCCAATTAATGTCATCAATTTAGCATTTTCAAATAAACTTTTTATTAAAACGGAGCTCTTTTTTTCATTTATAACAAAATGGTGGCCAATTCAAATTATGACATTACTTTTGTGCCACTTGTATATAATTTACAAACACACTGTATCCGTTAACGTTTTGAAATAAACTGTAACGAACTTAAGAATTATTTAGATAAATATTTTCATGTTTCTATTAAATGTCGAAGTTCGAAGTATAACGACGATTTCGTAGATTTTACAATTCGTCTTGTTTTCCGAGTTACGTACACAAATACCCAACGCAACGCTTAAGAAATCAACTACTTGTTTGTGATAACTTAGGTGTGGAAATTTGAAAAGATTGGCCAATTTGTTTTTAACAAACAGCAACGATTTCTAAGAATTAGAATATATTTCCTACGTATTGTTGCCAACTATACGCTACAATTATTTTATACACCATTACAAGTATTTTAGAGATTAATATAATGGTGGACAAGGTAAGATATTAATCTAGAAATTAGGAAAGGGTAACGTTGGATCTTGCCAAAAAATTATTGTTATTGTACGAGAATGTCGAGTACACTTCAAGTGTAATCAAAAATTTTATGTGTTCACATGCCAAGAGGCTCCTTATATAATAATATGCCCGACATAAAAAATTTAATAGAATGACTATTTTTATAATTATATTCATTGTATACTCAAACAAAAATTTCATGTCGAGTAGCTTGGATTATTAAAAGAAAATATTGACCGTTACACTATTTTTTGGACGCTGCTAGAAGAAATAAATCTTTAGAAGAGTACTGAGCAATTCTTTCCTTCTTTTTGAGAGGCAAATTTATTTTAAAATTAACATTTGAACTAGATTTTTAGAAATATACAAAAAGTCTTTTACATGTATTTATGATCATACATTTACATTTATATTGTCAACAACAGCTTCGAAGACGCTCGATCTACATTGCCAACGACGAACAAAAGATATTTAAATCGAAGTTGCTGCTGGGGAAAATAACATGCGATTACTGGGAAGGACTCCGTACTATGGTATTAAAAACGACTGCAGTGTGACTAAGAAAACCTCTAAAATTTGAGACTTTTGAAAATACTAGTTCGTTTACGTAGACGCGTTTTTCATTAGCACTAGTTATCAATATAACCAAATCTTTAAACATCCGACTAAAACGTGGTCAAGGTCGGTGGGCCACCTTGCGTTATATTTACGATAAGATTATCAGCAACGTAGCAACGCCGATAAATGATAGGTGTTGTAGTTTAGTTAGCGGACACAGAATTTGGTATTAATCCATTACTGCAACACAAAGAAGAGTTTCCTCGGACCTAGGTTGCATTAAACTGTTCGAGCAGGAGTTACAATTAATCATGAAAGTGAAGTATTTGGCTGTTACCCTTGACGCAAAACTGAATTGGGGTAATCACCATCGTTGCAGGAGGACTGTTGGCAAAATTTCGGAATTAAGGCCAAAGTCGATTCATCAAAAGTATGAATGAATGAATAAGCCAGTTGCGTGTTATATCCTTATGTGCATGCCGACGTTTCGATGGAACCTTCTTTACCACTACCACGATTTTATGAGTACGAGGGATATAAGAGAGTGAAAGAAAACATCTTGAACGTACGCTAGTTCTTCCGAAGCGCATAAGAAATTTTTAATTGTATCTATTTAAATTTAAGTTCCAATTTTTGCTCAAGATTCTTGCCATTTTTATTTCACCGTGGAAGTTCGTTAAGTAGCCCTGCACGACATACGTATAATGAACACAATATTCTTGAAATGAGTTAAAGAAATCAGTTCTTTATTCATCGAAATTATCCCCGCATATCTTTCGGAGTTACCCAAACAGTTGCATCGTCGAAGAATGAATCAAGTAAGCTAACCGTTAAAACAAAAAATCTAAAAATTCAACACGCGATTACGTTGATGTACGATTATAAAACCGGCATTACTAATCCGTATTGTAGACTTTTTAGATTCTAAAAATATTTTGAGAGAACTACTTAGATCGCGAATTATTGCCACGCGAGAATTTGGCCGCGGGACGCTTTACAAAGAATCGCGTAAACGAAGGAATAAAGTTTGAACGTCTCCTATCTCTACGCCAAATAGTATCGTTTCGAATTAGATTGGCTAAATAATTTAGCGAGCGGGCGTAATTTGCAAGGATAAAATGATAGAAATTAAGACGAAAATCGACATTTTCGAACATTGAACAACACCAAACCTTTCAAGCAAAATGTAAAGTTAACACAGCGTCTTGAATGAAATGGAGAAAAATGTTAACGGCAGGTTTTAAAACACATCCGAGGTCTACGGGCACTAAAAATCGGAAGCATATAAACACGGAGGATTGATTGCAGAAACATTTTTCGATTGATGGGCGGAGGATTGACGCGATTCTTTTTAACGGTGAGTAAGTGTATTGAGACAGAGATAAACACAAACATTGAGACAAACAAATAAATAGTATTTATACGTTGAGGGTGAAATTTTAATATTGGCAGTTCGTTATTTGTCATTAGTTCAAATCTCTCGATTATTGACGCTGATTTATAAAAAAAAATCCAGGATAATCATTCTTAGGTCGAGGATAAAGCATATCAGATACGTGAAGATCGTTTCCAATTTTACGATTTTTGAGAGAGAGCACGCTTATTTGATCTTTGGATTTGAACCCACTAATTTATAGCACCCCAATGGAAACTAATGCATCTGATTTGACGAACCGGATAATCGATGGACACGCTCCTGATATTGAAAATCTTTATAACCCTGTATTTTCGAAAGCAAGCGACTTTTGGAAATTTTTTAAAATAATCTCTTTCTGTGTTTGTAACAAA
Source organism: Oryctes rhinoceros (assembly GCA_020654165.1). Taxonomy (NCBI): domain Eukaryota; kingdom Metazoa; phylum Arthropoda; class Insecta; order Coleoptera; family Scarabaeidae; genus Oryctes; species Oryctes rhinoceros. The sequence continues at coordinate 1,300,912 of JAIOKQ010000231.1, forward strand.
TAAGTCATTGCCAGTATAAAAAATTCCATTCACCTTTCGCATAATGCAACATAGCACAAAAGAAAAACCAAAAAGTAGTGAGCTTCCTTTCCAAGCACATAGTGTACGCACGAATAAACAAAAACACATCTAACTATTCGCTAGTAAATGCACACGCCCAACTTTAGAATTGGAAGCTACTCACTCTGTTAACAGGTTTTTCGTAAGTCCTTAACAAACCACGTTTATCCGTGATTGTCCCCTGAAAAAATTGCATCTTAAAAATAGGTTAATCGGTGACTCACGCCGAATATATCTTGTCTTTATATTTTTCTTTGTTTATTGCAATAGCGTTCTATTCTCTAGGAAGCGGCAAAGAAAAAGTATATGGGAAGACGTAGTTTTGGACAAATCATCAAATGGCAACATGTTTCCAAGAAAAAATTAAGGAAATAATTAAATCATAGATGCTCTCGCTTTGTTTTTCTCCTTAACAGACCAGCCCGATTATTAACTGCAAATCGATGAAATTGTTCACTCAGTCTCTTGCGGATAACCAAAATAAATGGAATCGAAATTTTATAGTTTTTCTCCTTTCGCTCTCCTGGCAATGATCTTGAAAAAAATGCGGAAAACAACAGAAGAAAACGCTTTCCATTTTAACCGTGAAAGATAATTGTCACATATTTTAAAGGTATTTTCAACATTTACCTTCTAATTTCCACGGCCGGAACGGCTACAAATAGTCTCATTCGACGGAATTGCTCAGACGGGAAACGTTCTCGGTTTTATGGTTCGAATTTCGCGAAAGATTCGGCCTCTTGGGATCGATACAGATGCCACGCGCTAGGATCTATCCGCAGAACTTTGTAGTTGTTAGTTCGAATGCTTACCTGCGACGGACAAGTTTCGTCGGAAGTTAGTTCTTCCTTGGAATTGTTTAAACTTTCAAAGGACATTATAATTTAGAACTGAGATTGCCGGAACTAACAAGTAATTTTCGTGCAGCGAACTTTGTTTGGAAATACCTCAGAATTCATTTGTTTTTGATTTAAGGCTGTGAAAGTTCTGATTTTTACCGCTTTAAATAATCATCGGCAGTTATAAACTGTTTTTCCACTTTCCTTTTATACAAATAACGAAAAAAGAGAACATAACATAACCCACTCCAGATAAAATTATGAGACTAAATAAATAATATGATTAATATGTTACGTCTCTACATTATTCATCAAACTCATACTTCATTCAAATATACGACAGTCAACATTAGAATCTTGTTTGTTTATTCCCGTTCCATACCGACGCCACATCAGCTGAATAATGCAAATAAAGTACAACAACAGAAAATGTGGACACAGTTCGGTATAAAAAATTTAACGGGAAACTGAGCTTTCGCGATTTTCTCGAGGATAATAATAAATCCAGCATCGAAAAAGTTGAATATTCAGCCTTGAAAACGAAAAAACCATAAACTCAGTTTCTATACAGGATAATTCTTGAAGAGCATCTATGACTTGACTGTAAGACTAACATTTTCGACCTGCACCCTTGTACAACTTAAAATCCACAAAGAAAACAAACGTCCTTCCTTATAACAACAAAATAACAGACTTACCGGTTGAATACTGCTCTTCCGACTGTTACTCCTGATTCCAGAATCCTTCCTGCTATTGATGCTATGCCCCATACTGAGTTGATCGTCCAACAGAATCGTGGAGAGCCTGTGCGGTACTTCCAAGCAAGTTCTTTGCCTGTCCAGGTGCGAAACCGTTATACTCCTAGCCCTTTCCGAGGGCATATAATCGAAATTCGGCGATCTCCCGCGTTTCGACCGATTACTGCCGGCCCTGCTCAGGAAGCACAGCTCGTTTGGAGATCTACCGTACTGAGATCTATAACTTCCAGTGCGGATAAAATGCGAGAATTCCCCAGCACCATATTCATAAGGTGCTATATCACTACGAGATTGGCTAATATAGGATTTGATATCGATAACATCTTTCTGCTCCTCAAATTCGCATTGACTAACGTTGGTCCACGACCCATCCGGCTTCTTGCCACCACTATGAGTCTCGATAATCGTTGGAACTTGATGGTAACCGGTCGTGGAAATCCCCGAATCGTCTACAGTCAACATATTCTGCTCCGGCGTGGTATCTTTGACGTCCAGCTTCTTCAGGAACTTCGGGATCTTCCACGTCTTAATCTTAACGGAGTATTTACCAGAACTGGCGGTGGAGGTTGGCGTCTTCACCTGGCCATTATCGTCTTTCGAGTCGCATTCGATGTTCGGATTGTCGTGCTCGTTTTCGGAGTCTAGAATGCTCGGCAGGCTGTTCGCTTTGATCTTACAAACATCCGGAGATAACTGGTTCGGATTGCCGTGCGGTTTCAAGGAGGAAGTATCACAAGAAAGAACTCTGGGTCGCGTTTGAGGCGACATATGCGGCGGAGAGGTCGGTGGAGAGATGATCAATTGTAATGAACTAGCTTGCACCCTGTTGTTCGAGGTTTTCGCTCTAAAACTACCGTTATACGATGATATCCTCTCGCATTTGCGTCCTAGTATGAAGTAAGTCTTAAATCCTGAAAGGAAGAGTAGAAAGAAACGATTAAAACGGTGCCAAATTTGTATGTGATAAAAAGTCATAATATCTTAAAGTAATAAATAGCTCTCTGCACTCCAACGAAGTAGTTCGCCTATAAACATATTACTTTAGAACACCATGCGCAAGCGTAATGTTTTACCGTTCCAGAGCAATGTGCTGTAATGAGAGCTGTACTTCTCTACGTTCTTTATTTAATAGGCAACCTTATGATCCGACGTGCAAAGTACGGAGGTACGATATCTTGCTGGAGCCAGAATTTGGCAAGTCACGGTTATTTTCATTTGGAAATTTTTTTTACAAGAGAGGAATCCTCCTGAAAAAATTGATCCATCGCTGCGAAATTCCGCAAGAATTTCGTCAAAGAAAAGAACACCAACGATCTCATCGAAATAGTAACGTAGGTTTCCACGGCCGCCATTAAAACTACACGTGTTTCAGGACGGGATTCAATCGTGATAGATAATTGGGACCTCCATGTTTCGATCACAATCACGTCACGAGCGAAACTCAATTGATCACGGTACCTCAACATATCATTACGTGAAAACTAGAAGTACGACAAACTTAAAATTGATCTTTCTGAGCATTTTTCTCGAAAAACAAATTGTTTCAATTTACCCCCTTAATTTTGCCTCCTAATCAGATAAAAAAAAAACATGGAAATTTCATTCTGTTCTTCAATTCTTTAGTTAGATTGGCTGGTCATCGGATTGTTGTTTTATCTTAAGAAGTTTATCTTAAAAGCATTTAGGTATAGAAAAAAAAAATAGGAGCCCCTGTATATTATTAAATGCTACCTACATTAAAATGGACTAGAAATTCCATGAAATGACGTTGGAATTTCGCGAGTTTCATAGCGAAAATGCTTTAATCAAATATAACAGCAGTTAGATAATTTATTCGACGAATGAATTATTAACATAAGGTAAACATAAATAGAACGTATCTACACAGTTTACACACATCGATTTTATTTTTAGCAATTCTCTCCTCTTTTTTTTTCTTATTTAACGTATACTTACCTCTTAGTTGACCGTGTAAATAGTCATTAACACTTGTAATGGTTTAAATTGTACGGTTTAATTGACGGTTTAACGCTGTATACACTATTTAGATATACACACATTATGTCTAAAAAAAAAATAACTAATTACCGTATCGTTGATGTAAAGAAATGCTTAATTTAAAGAGGAATTTTTAGAGTCAATTTGATTTCTTTTATCGGTTAGACGAAAATGAAAATTAAAATTAAAATACGGGGGTAAGGTGAAAAGTTCCGGGCTTAGCATAGAAATCGAGTTGCTTACGAAAAAATGTTGGTTGATGGTATTGATAAACATTTGACAAAGACGAATATGAAGTTTCAACACCTTCAACGGTTTTCTGACCTTTACTATTAAAGTACGTTCGGAGTACGCGATAAAACCTTATTATTATTTTAATATCTTTAATGCTTGATCGTCTGAATTTGTTATGCGCATATATACCAGTTATACCGGTGATTTCCGCCTAGAAGCGATTTTATAAATAAAAAATCGTAACAAAAAAGGCAGGGCAGAGTACCCCGTCTCCCATTATTTATTTTTTCGAAAATAACTCAGATCATTATTGAGGATATTCTTAAACTATTTTCTACAAAAAAAAGTTAAATCTGCTTCCAAGATATTTCAAAAAATTCATTTACATTCGTAATTTCCCAGTTTACTAGAAATTTACAAAATTATTGATACGAAATCGCACAAATTTCAAATACTACGTAAGAGTCGTATATAGCTACGATGTTCGATCTTTACGTCAATAAATCATAAAATAAATCCAATTCGGAATTTACGTTTTTCGAATATATATATAATACCCGCGCACCCGTATATATATAATGTCCATAAGGTAGATATATGTGTAAATCGGATATTTTCCGCGATACATGCTCGAAAATTTTAGCTAAATATAGAGCTCGCGAGCAAATAATTACGGACGCGCGTGAGACGGTTATTTAATAGATTCGCGATTTACGATCGAAAAATTTTAAACGTACCGATGATGGCAGATACGACGGGCGCAAAGCTATAATTTTGTCGTTAGATGTCGTCCCGTTTATTTATGCAACCGGCTTTACGATATGTGCGGGCTGCAATCGGTCATGTATTGGTATCGTTAAACCGAAAAAAATCATTTTTTTTCGACTGAAAGGAAGCTATCAAAATTTATTGATACGGTCTCTACAGAATTATTACAGTAATCTTTCCAAAAAGTATCGTCTCGCGAATAAACGGATCGAAGACACCGGGCAAAACTCTATTCTCGACAAATACCAAATCAGAAGATCTATAAATCTGCAAATATGCTCGAGTGGATCAGTGAATATCGTACAAATTGAAAACGGGTTCGTAGTTTATAAAGATAGTTGACGTGGGCGACCTAACTTGCATATTAATTCTGCTTTTACTACAACAAAACATTAATCGGTATCGAGATTCTTGTTTAGTTAACTCTGATTGGTAAATGAGACCAGTCCACGTTGTTTCTTGCTTTACATACAGAAATTTGGCACTCTTAAGGTAATACGTCTCTTACGGATTAGCAAGATAAATCTTGATAGCCTACGACGTAAGCTCCAGAAGTTTCCCTCCTTATCAAATTTTCTACCCTGAAGGTCTTTGTTCAGTTTTGAAAATAGATAATGATCACTGCGACCTAAGTCTGGGCTGTAAGGTGGATGGGAGAGCTCTTGATAGCCACACTCCTTCAAGCTGGGTAATCGGGGAGAAGTCGGTAAAGGTTTTTAAAACTACATAGTTAAAAAGATAAAAGATTATTCCTTCCTGTTTGACAAATGCTTTTGGTAACAACCCAGATCTACAATGAAAAAATCAATTTTCTGATATCGATGCTACAATTTAAACACGATGAAATTATCTCAAGAAGAACGGCAAAATCTTGTTACTTCCATGAATTAACGTAAACAAAATGAGAAAGCCGACAAATTAGTAGCCGAGATGAGGAAGTTTAATTTATGTTTGAATCGGTACAGAGTTCTCGTACATCACCAATTAATTGGTTGCATCGGGGCCACAGCTAACTACAGATGTTTCTTGTTCAAGATATTCCACGACGGGTCATTTGTTTCAACGAATACGACTACTGCTCACTGCGAACGATAATAAACCACCTCAGAAGGCTTTCATGAAGATAGAATTAATCTCGGTTTGTCTCACTGTAAATATATCATCAGAAGGAAGTTGTACTCCTTACTTTGCCACCAAATCGAAACTAAACAAAGCCCATGTAAACAAACAACGAAATTACAATCCGCATTACGGAATAAGAATTAGAAACCGGCCGAGACAGATAATCAAAGCCCTCTTTTTCTATACATACGGACGACATTAACGATAACGCACTATTTTATCGCGCACATAACTATTGACCCTTTAATTTATGCGTCGTGCGTTACAGTGATGGAATGCGCGTTATGCAGACGGTTTAGGATTTAATTAAACGGTGAATGTAGGTCTTAATCTTGGGAATGGAAATATAAAAAAAGAAGAAGAAATACAAGGCAGATAGGTCGTCGAAACGGCCAACTTGACCCTATTACGATTATCGATCGTCATCTAACACGCTTAAGGATGCATTGTTTAAGCTATTGGAGGACGCTTTTATGTGAAATTTATTGCCGCTGCACTTTAAAATGGGAAAATTGGCAACGAAATGAAAACGAGGAAGGATTTCACTTCTATTTGGATAATTACTTTAGCGCAAAGGAAAATCACGCTAGTTTTATCTAGAATCTAGGGCGTTGCGTATCAAGTTCACAATTGTGTACGTCTTTCTAACCTATTTGATATTTCAAATGAACATGCAAGTATTTCAAGAAGCAAAAAGAACTTGAAAATTAAGATATAGAATTTCCACATAGAGAAAGCGACTCTTGGTAACTGTATGATAAGATTTTGCCGTCTTACCTGACACTTGCGGGCCATCCTCGTAGACATACTCATCCGGAAGGAACTGCTTGGTTTTCTCTGAGATATGCACCATTCCGGGCATACTGGTCGACTCCATGGAGTTAGCTAGAGTCACATCGTTGCTCCACACGTCGAACTTAAACCGCCTTGTTCCAACAATCCCGCACAGAACGGTTCCAGTATGGATTCCCACCCTCATGTTAACACCTTCGTTCTTTTCCTGGTCAAACTGTTTGATGGCTTGGATCATGCTCAATCCCATTTCGACGCAGCATTTCGCATGATCGGGTACGGGTTCCGGACAACCGGAAACGCAGTAGTAACAATCGCCGAGCGTCGAGATCTTTTCACAGTTATGGAACTTGCAGAGGAGGTCGAAACGTTGGAAAAGATTGTTGAGTATCTCCACCAATTCTTCGGCAGTCTTATTGCTTGACATCTTCGTGAAGCCGACGATATCCGCGAAGAGTATGCTTACGTTTTCCATGCGATTCATGTTGAACGGCCTGAAGAGGCTCTTGGTGATATCACCCGTTTCCGGATCCGAGTGTCGAGGTTCCATCCCGTTCTTTTTGAAGTTCTCGTCGTCGCTCATCAGCCAATTCGCTACACTAGGCGGCATCAGAGAATGTATCATGTTCTCTTTGAGTTTCTTCTCCGATTCTAGCTGCCTCCTTACTAGCAAGCTATGCCCTACTTTCATGAAGGTGTTCCGCATCCTAACATTGTTCATAATAAGTATATGGAGACCGATTAAATGGACGCAAACGTGAGTAAGGAATCTAACAACAACAATTAAGACACTATACTCGTACTTGGCGACCAACCACGTCGTGATCTCGAAAAGCATCGAGTAGACGACTCCCAGCAGGATGCAGACGTACATCCGCAACGGGATCATGGTGTAGATGAGTAGCAAAATTTCGGTACACGTCGAGAAATGTCCCACGGTATAGAACGTCTTGGAAAGCGGTTCCAAGTAGCGCGGTATTAAGAACGCGAAGAGGATACTGAACGCGCACATTAGCGCCGCCATCACGAATGACACAAACGGTAAGTTTACGTTGAAAAAATTCGTATAGGTCGTAAGGAACACCAGCAACACCAGTACTATCACAAGAACGAGAACCGTGCACGGTTGTGGCCAATGATGGACCTCCGACAATATCCCGGCGAGCAGGAAACCTATGAACCATATGATGGCGAGGACGAGAAGATACCACAAAACGTATCTGGAAAAGATATGTCATTTTCAGTAAGATTCATTAATTCACAATAGTACTAGCAATAACTTATATTAATTAACGCAACTAAGCGAAAATAATTGCGAATGTTTGTCAATTGTCTCTGTAATAAGGAGAATAAGCGGTTACTGATCTACTCGCCAAATCTGGACTCAAACGAAACTGAGAAGTGGATGAGCCAGAATTGAAGAAGCTGCTCCTCAAATATTTACTCTTGCTTTACCAAAATTACTCGAGACATTCGACATATAGCAACGCAAACTAGGATAGATAGATGGATTTGTTTCACAATTTTTCGAAAACCCTGTATACACGAATACAGTGACCTTTAATAGTAATTAACCATCGATTAAACCAGCAATTACCACGTTTTACTAGCATTATTCATTTGTTTCTGTTTAATTAACGCCTACGAACAGTGAATCAAGAAACATCGGACGAAATTCGATTAATTCCGGCTCTTCGGACGAATAGAATGCGGTAAGCACGCTACATGACACGAATTTATGTAATATCGCGCCATTCGATCGGCAATTGCTTTTAGTAGCGATACAGATCACTAGATCGGTATGTATGCTAGGTAAAAAGCCTTTGCGGCAATTAGGCGCTCTTTTCTACTCGGCTTATTGATGTTCTATAAATGGCGATCGCATCGTAAGACTACCTTCATGTTCAGATGCAATAACGATTACAAAGAGAGCAAAAGGAATATAAAAAAACAAATTGAAAGAGGGACGAGAAAGAGCGGCGGTAGATTATGAAATTATGTAACCGTCTCGTATTAGGTGCACAAAATGAAAAAAAGCCCTGGTTACTGTTAATAAAGGCTTTCTTTTTTTAGCGAACATACAATTACATATGTAATTGTGCAAATAATGTCAAGTTAGCCTTATTCGGTAGATGGCGCTGTTTACAGCAAAAAAAAAGATGTTGCGCATTACACTGTTTTATGTAATTTCGAACGTCTAGAAAAAAAGAGATTCTAGTGAAACTTGCTCGGACTCGCAACGTGCAAAATATTAATAGAGTAATGTGCCTATATTATAAAAAAAGCATTTTTACGTGTAAAATTCACTTGATTCCTCAACATAGTTACCATGGAGATCGATACACCTTAGGCCAACGTATTTCCATCTTTTATATCCCATCTAACAAAATACGATTTCTCCAACCCTGCAAATTAAGAGTTTGCGCTTACCGCCGATGTATTTTAACTTTTCAAACTGCATGATGGGATTCCTCTTCATTACACTGCTGCTAATTCAATTCTTTTGCGGAAAAGGAAGGTTGCAAGTTGTAATCGAGAAGCGGGACGTTCATTTAACGCATAATATGGGTCAACACAATTATTTTACAATTTCAGGCTTGATTAGGGTCATCAAATTACGTACAAATAATATAGATGATGCATGACACGCAATTCCGTACTTTGTACACTGAAATAACTTCTGTCACATCTCGTTTTTTTGCTTCTATACGAGGGTTGACAGATCTGGAACAACGAAATTAGTTTTGCTTTTCCCGGTAATTCTTGTGAAAGCTAATAGGCATATTTTGGAATTGCCTTCCTCAGGATTTCTAAAAAAAAAAGGAAGGAATAAAAAAGTTCCTTCCGCCCGTCCTAACTACTTGTTCCTAACTTGGACCCTGCGCACTAAATCAAATAAAACCTTAATACTTTAGCGGTTGATAACCTATGGAAATCCATGCTGTTTTATAATACGCATTAACGTTACGGGTGATATCTATATAAGCTATCGTAAAGCGGAAAAGGCGAGTTTCAGACTTTCATAATCGAAAAATAATGGCTTTTTTTATAGAAAAAGGAGCCCGACATTACTGTCAGTAATGGAACGGCCTAACGGAGGTCATTTTTAATATCGGAATAAATGCCCGCGTACGATTTTAACTTTCGCTAAATAGAAACAAATTCGATCAACGGCTACTAATATTTACTTACTAAAAATAAGCGATGTTTAATTAACAACAATATAACAAGTTAATTTTAGCTCTTGATTGACCTTCTTTTCGATCTAAGTTGTATTTTATAATGCTTTCTACCGTCTACCGTTCCAGATCTTTGTTGGCATAATTACATATGGAAGCCTTACATAAACGTCCTTTTCTTTAAAAAACAAGCATTTTTAAGGCAAATTAAAAAAGCAGAATACAATATGCAGAATGCAGGATGCAATTACTCCGGAGACTCACTACGGGCAATATATAGCGCTTAGTTTTTGTTTTTTGCCGAATGCAATTAAAAAACCAAGAATTCAAATTTTAGTTTAAATATAAATATGTAACGAAAAGTTACAGCAGGAACGTACTTCTATTCTTCAGTGTTGCTACCATATGTGTTATAATGTCAGAGAATAGCTTGCCAGTTTGTTGTACAATCTTACGCCTATAAAATGGTGGACATATCCCAGAAAACTATAAATTGATTTTATCTTTGATACCAGATAATTATATCTCGTTGAGGACTGGCGTATTTACATACATGGACATTTCAATATGTACGAAGAATATTTTCAAGTGCGAAAACAGTGGCCTGCAAAATTATTATACCGTACATCAATCTAGATTGTGTATAGGGCATTTTTATTCTAAATATATATAGAAGCTCTATATATAAGAGCATGGATTTGAAATATCGCCTGGCTTAACTTGCCAAACAAATGTGCCCATCTAAGCGGATGCCAAGAAACTTCACTTCGTTTTGAAGAATTTTGCGAAACGAGTCGTGCAAAAACGTCTTTCTTTCACTCATACAGCTTCACTACTCTTCTTATTACATATCTGTGTAAATTAGAAGGATTAGCAAGCGAAGGTACTAATTGGATAGAATTTCCAGCATAAGGAATCCTAAAGGGCCTGTATAACATTCCCCGAATACTCAAAATTCGTTTGCTTGTCGACTTGTTAAAAGTCTTGTCCATAAGCTCGCGTCCATGGATCGGACAAATTTCAAAGTACGCAAAATTTGCATTATTTTCCAACTCCTAAAGATAAAACGTTATTTCCAATAAATTAATTTGATAAAAAATTAAATTAAAGCAAAAAAATAAATTCCACGAAAGAAAATACTGAAATAATCATTTTATGCGTATAGATATCGTAAAAATAATTATAAAATAGCTAGTTCCAATTCATAGACTCATCGCCAACATTCGGTAACCAATAAAATCCGGTAATTTAGCTCTGTTTATGTGTACATATATATATATACGCCTACTAGTTTTGTCGAAGCGGTCGCTATATAACATAAACATCAGCGTATTTATTTGCATAATAATTGTATAAAATCAATCACTTGCGCTTTTGTACCTTATTTATCTTTTCGAGTGTGTAAATAAACAAAGGATAGGATGCACAAAGGTAGCTCCCGTGCGATTTATCTTCTCCTCAAGTTTATAGAGTGTAAAAATATCTGTATCACATCGTGTAATAAAATAATGGTAATGCAAAGAAACATTGCCAGAAAGGAGAATGCCGATTAACAGCGTAAGATATTTGATACAAGAGATTTACATATATTATTTTTTATTAGGAATAACTTTTTAAAAATTGGACGCTATCCACCGATAATCGCTTGTAATTGGCTACTTTTCATACACAATCACCGAACAAATTGATATACTTGTATTTAGTTGTTTGCCATTTAGACGCAATTTTGCACGTCGTACCAGGGTATGGAGCTGAACAAGACGTTTAAGTCAAAGCAAAATTTCATGGAATTTATGAAGACCAAAGCAGTAATTAATGCAATTAAAGCAATTAAACTTATCATCTTGACATGAATGTACTTGCATACATACAAGCACTGGCTTGATCAATCATTCCAGAATAGATAACAAAATTAGAAGAAAAGATATTCCAAACTAAACGTTGCACGAACTGAAGGACGCGCGATTGTTTGTGCGTAGTGGATTTAGAAGTTCCAGTATTGCAGGACTATCTTCTCTCTGCATCAAGATCTCGAAGAGGGCAGAAATCCAACTAACTCCATGATCAGATTGGTGGTAGAGCCTTAAAACCGCTTACCACACAAAAATAATAATCTTTCGGAACAATTAAACAAATAAATTGCTTAAATCAACCAAAAACAAAAGCAAAATCAGTCACTTTATTGTCTGTAACAATAGCCCATGTATGTCATTTTTAATTTCAAACAATTAGAACGGATTTGTTTGTTTAGCTCTTCGTTTTATCATAGCGAGCCGCTAACTCGTACCATTAGACTATAGCCTGTAACAATGGAATGAGACGACGATGTTTGCGTAACTCTCACTGAAACTGCATCGTAATTGTTTTAAGTTGTTTTTCGCGTGAATTATTCATATCTGGATATATTCTACTGGCGTGTTCTTGCAAAAATATTGACATTGCACGGTATTTACTGGGGACGAGACAAGCGGGTTGGTCTTACATCAGCGCGTTTGAATTGAAATTGGATATACCCACGTTATACCTACAAATAGGTTCCCCGTCGGCTATTATAATTGAAAGGTTATACGATTCGATAAATAATTAATGGACAGATACAGTTGATAGAGATGATAGAGTGCGGCTGCTATATCAACGTCCGATTTTAATCAGAATTTATGAGAAATATAAAGCAGGTGTATTGGCGGTGTTTGCGTTAGATAGTAATGTAAAAAAATGATAATCCCTGAAATGCCTGAAATTAAGTTTAACCGCGCCATATAAGGTATAGGGCATGGAAAACATTATTTCCATTATATTGTACGTGTCCGACAACTACCGTCATTTGGGGTGAATTCGGGCAGATTTTATAGTTCTTGCCTGAGAAATTGTTAACGTTCTATGTCAACATCTGAAAAATAATATTTTTGCGGTATTCGCGTGAGATGATGGAATATCGTATTGTAAAGAAATTATAATTCCTAAGACAAGTGAAATTGCGAAGCGCCACTGCTTCTTTAACTGCTTATATTATATTCTAAACCTACCCAAACGTCTCGCATATTAGGAGAGGTTGCTTGAAATTTTAATTGATTATTTTTTGGAGTTTTTGGCAACACATCGAAAATTTCTTTTACATCAATTATCGTCTACAAGATGATCATTGAGACCGTTGCCATGGTGTCGCAATATTGAACCACTTCATGTATTTTTGCAGTATCTGAATTGGGAATTTTTTTTTATAAACATTTCCCTCTACCTAAATGTGTCGTTCTTTAATAAATTAAATATGGAGCTAGGCAGATAAGTTTTCTTGTTAAAATACTATAAATGTTTGAGCTCATTAATTTGTATTGCAAATTGTAAATTTCGCGCTTCTTATAGTCTTAGGTTGGCAACAGAGTGCGCACAAGCTGTAGAATTTCTTTCTCTATTAAACTATAATTTCTTCAAAGTGATAAGGGATTAAATCTTAGTTTGCTAAAAAAAAAACCATTGTAAAACTTGATTTTCTAGCAAAATAGCAATATTAAAATAAAACGTTTGTACTCACCTGAATTGTATCCTATTATGATTCGAAGAACTCTTCTTAAATTGATCCTCGAGAATTTCTGAATCGAACATAGGATCCCACCATGATTTACTGGCCGCTCTCTCAAAAGGTATAGGTAAATACCTTCCCCAGCATCCGGATTGCTGTGAAACTTCAGCCAGGTAAGTTTGTACGCAAGGATCCAATGAAATCTGTGCGGTGTCTTCATCTATGATATCCGAGGGATGATCCGGATCGTTCAAATTCTGCGATTCTGAGTTTGTAAAGCTTACGGAAGATACCCTCTTCTCGGAAGTGGTCATTTCTCACAATAAAAATCTCTATTTACATCTATGTTGTTCTGCTATAATAAGCATATCTTGCACATGTTTGGGATGATTTTTCCCCCCGGAATTACAACGGTGTTGCTACTGGGATTTTCACCATTCTTTTCGTTCGTCGGATTAACGCGTTTATATTCCAAATGAACTCCAGCGTGAAGGTATGCGGGGAAGTATATTACCAAATATTAGACCATAGCTTTTCTAATCTAAATCAAACAACACTTGTGCATGTCAACATAAGTGTTTACCCACTACATTTTAATGATTTTAACACTAAATTGAATATCCGTTCCGAGTCGCTCGTGCACAATCCCGGCGACGATTCGTTTTACGATAAAAATTCAACATGTGTTTGAATGCGTGCGTGCTGTTTGTCTTCTTGTTTTGATTTTTTTTCCTCGTCGGTCGGTGTCTCGTATGCAGGAAGAGGTACGCGGGCCGAATTGACAACTGATTGTGTTGATTGACAAATGACAGAACTCTTCTCCCAATTCGCTTCGCTATCTCACCACTTTCGCGCGGCAATGAGTACTGGCGATCGTAGATAACCGAGCACAACACACTTAGCTAGGATCTTCCGCGAATGTCTGTGCAAACAAATTCTTATTGGTAAAAAGTAAACATTGCGAATTGCGGCGCCCTCTCTTGTAAACTATTAGCATTATTCAGATCTTACAGTTGGCTGCAGTTGCAACGAAGAAAACGAGGGAAATTGAAATTGTTTTAAGCTGATAACCGGTATTTTCAGTCCTGTAAATTTTAATACAAATCGAATCGTGCTTGCTCTCCTATTTATGCAACTATCGTCAGGCACTGTCACCAAGCGGTTACCGGTTGTTCCCGTATACTTTATATATTGTTCCCTGGTTAAGTATTGTTTTGAGAATAGGGGCTTGAACGAATTAAACCTAGCGTTTAGGATGTGTTAAGGAACGATTACAGTGGCGTAGCAGGAGTGCAATGGACACCAAAACCCTTCACGTTAATCGTATGAAATTATTTTCTAAGTAACGAGGGTGTCCGCGAGAACGATATATTAAGATATTCAAGTTCTGCAGAAAATGGGATGCAAAACAAAATTAGAAATGTTGAGGGTATATAGCTCCCCACCTACTTGCTAGAACATACTCCGATTGCTGTATCTTTAATGATGAATCTGTAAAAGATGTAAGAGAAGGGCCTTTCGGTTCGGGAAAGAAAAATTCGTCTAAATTGTCTTTAGAAATTCGGTAACAGTAAACCAAGTACGTGCTTCTAAAAATATGCAAAGAAAGAAAGCTACGAAGTTTACCAATTTCAAAATTAAAATTTATTGAAAACCCCAATAAGAGACCTTTTTTATATAGTCCATGTTTTATTTACACAACATATACAACATATTCAATAAATATCATCCAACCAATGCGTCATATCAAATAAGAAACTGTTGGTACCCAAAGAGAATAATTCAAACTTCAAAACTTATATCATATATAAATTTTTATCGTAATATATTATATATAATACATATCATTGTACAAACTCTTTCTTTTTTATATATAAAATTTTATCTACAATAAGTTCATTATCTCTCTTACAAGTAATACCTATTTTTAAAGAATGTTATAAAGAGAACATTGTTAGGAATTATTACATATACATTTAAAAAAAAAACACTCGCAAATACCACGTATTCTAGGCATCCAATAAACACAGTAAGAATAATAATCAGGCACACAATTCTTAAATGCATGCTAGAAATCAAACGTTATTCACTTTGGGCGTACTCCGACCCCACAACCAGTTCAGCAAGACCTTCGAAGGACTTTGAACATCACGTGCTGTAAGCAAGGAAATACATTAGATCCAAAATCATTGAAAGAAAGCTTCATGTTACTTACACAACGTATAACTGGCATCTACTAATCGTGCGGCTGCTTCCGGAGGCAATTTTGCAGCTTCGTCTCGGTGCTGCTGCATTATCGACAATTGCTGCAGACGCCTCAGCTCTTGTTCATCGACTATTGTCTTATCTTTGCGGTAACCGACTGTTTTTAGCTCAGATAATCTTAAATAAAAAGTTAATTAATCGCGAGACTAGGTTGATGATTGTTCTGATAGAATGAAAATTTATATATACTTACTTTGTAATCAAAGAATCCGAACCAGACGCTTTTGGTGATCCTTGCGATACTTCAGTCTGTTGGTTTACATCACTTGAGGAAGTGCTTTCGACAAGAGAACTTGATGGACTTGAAATCGGTTCCGATGAACTTTCATACTTCGATACTAACAGTTCTTTTTCACGCAAAGCATTGGATAATTTCAATTGTAAGGTATCACGCTCTTCCAAGAGCTGCATTAGTTCAACAGTTAACTCTTCGCACCTGACATCTCTCTGGTGCAACATGTACAGAGCTAAATCTAATTCGGCTCTGCTAACCGGTTCGGCTAGATCATCTTCGGTGGAAGAGAAGGAAACGTTGCGTTGAATTTCGACATCATCACTGAATTTAACGCGTTTCTCGGATTTTTCGGACCGGGATGGTTTATGGGTAATATCAACTTCCGCTATTAAAGCATCGTAGAGACTGCTCTTCTCGTACAATTCCTTTTGAAGATCATCGATCTTTAATACTTGATCCTGGATTATTTCGCGCAGTTCAGATAATTGCTTCGATTCCTCCTCCAACAATAGATTCTGCTCTTCAAGTTTAGATTTTAATTCGTTGCATTCGCCGCTCCTTACGCCTAATTCGGTCTGCACTTCCAAGAATTCTTCACGTTCCGATAAATACGATTCGTTCTTTTTCATTTGTTCATCAAGTTGTATTCTCAAATTCTGCATGTCGGCCTCTTTGATCGACAGCATCTCTTCGTATTGATTTTCCGAGTTGGCTAGTCTTTGTTTGAGATGTTCGAGCTCTGTTTGATGCTCTTTTAGAAGCGTTTCGTTCTCCTGAACTTTTGCGTCTAGAATAATGGAATGTTCCCGATCTCTTTCTTGAATCATGTTCGTCAGTTTGCCGATATCGGCTTCTTTCTGTGATATCTCCTCGTGTATAGTTGAGTACTTGAGGATCTCCTTATTTAAGGTATCAATTTGCATGTATTGTTGTTGTAATTGCAGGTGATAGTTGGATAATTGTTGTTGATATTCGGCGATGTGTTGATTCAACTGGTTTATTTGATCATTGTACGCATTTTCTTGTAATTGAGAGTCGCTTAGTTTTTTACTAGTTTCCTCGATAATTTTTGATTTATCGCTAATTTCCGCTGTCAGATTTTCGTTTAATAACTTCAATTCCTCTATTATTTTAGAAGATTCCGCAATATTCTCAATGCTAGCAGCAATTTCGCCATCTTTAACAGATAACGCCTGTTTCAAATTCGCAATCACGTTTTCTGTTTCACTTTTAAACAAAAGATCCTTTTCTGTAACCTCTTTCAGATTTTCCTCGTTATTTTTAACAACCATCCTATAATTTTCAATCTCCCCGTTCTTAATTTCCAGATGTCTATTTAATTCCTCAATCTTCGAACTTAAATTGGCAATTTCCACTTTCTGCGCTTCAACCTCAGCTTGCCGCTCTTGCAAGATCTTACCGAGATCGTTTATGTAATGTTGCCTTTCGTTAATCTGCTGTTGCAATGCGGCTACCCTGTCAATTTCATTTCTAATCTCGGCGTCGACGTTTTTCCTCAATTCGTTGTTCTCGTTTACTAAGGTGGTGTATTTCTCTTCGAATTCGGCGATTTCCTTACGTAATTGGCGTTCAATTTCTACGAACTCGTTTTCGCGAGATTCCAGATGTAATTTCCAGCTTTCGGCGACATCCAATCCCCTTTGATCAACACGTTGACTCCAATCTTCGTTCAATTGTTGAACTGTTGCGGCAAGTTTGAATTCGTAGTCCTTTTCTTGCTGTTGCAACTTCTCTTTGAAATTAGCGAGTTCGTTTTCTTTGCTGGTTAAGAGACCTTTGACTTGGGAGATTTCAGAATGTTGGTTTTGTAGTGCAAGTAATTGTTCTTCTATGGTGTGAAGTTTAGCGTTGAGTTCTGCGATTGTTTCATTTAACGAGACGACTTGATTGTCTTTCTGCTGCATTTCAACCCGGAGATTTTGCTTGTTTTCCTCTAACTCCTTTATTTTCATTTGTAAGTTGTTGTTGTCCGAATTCAAGTTGTTAATTTCACTACTCAGTAACTCCATAGCAACATTTAGCTCTTGGATGGTACATTCATTCTTAATCTTTTCCTTTTCCAACAAATCGGAATTACCAAGCGCATTTTCTAGGTTTGCTTTTAACTCTTCGATAAGACTAGCGTTCCAGCCTTGATCTTCGAGTAATTTCTGTTTATCTTTGTTGAGTTCATCGATATGTTTTGTAAGAGCTTCAACTTCCGTTCTATCAGGTTGTTTAACCTCATTTTGGAGCTTCTCGTTTTCAGAAATTAAAGAATTTAACCTTTGTTGGATGTTATCATTGATACTTGACAGATTTGCATGATCCTGTTTCAATTTACCAAGTTCTTCGTTTAGAGAATTCAATTCTTTTTGTAACGCTTGCCTCTCATTGAAGATCTCCAGATATTCTTGCTCCGTCTTCATATTTTCAACGATTGGCTCGATGGACTTAGCTTTTTCGGCTGCTAATCTCAAATTTCTCTGTTCTTCGAGTAGAGTTTGCAATTCTTCATTGTCTAGGATCAAATCTTTAATGGTATCCGTTAATTCTTGGATCTTTTGGGCTTCGGCGGTTCCTTGGGATTCTGCAGCTTCAACCTTTTGGACTACATGTTTCGGGCTATCATCTCCCCATTCGAATTGTTCTAATTTAGCGTTCAGCTCGCGATATCTCTGTTGCCATGATATGATTTCGATGTCTTGTTTTTCTTTATTCTCTAACATCCTCTCGTGAGATGCTGTGAGGACGTCGATTCTCTTTAACAGATTATTTTTCTCAGTTTTTTCCTTCTCGAAATCTGCGTTGATTTCTTTGATTTTCTTCTCGAGGTTCTTAATCTGCAATTTAAGTTCATCTTGAATAGCGTCGTTGAGGTCGTCAAAACCGTCAGATTTCTTGTTCAACTGCGACGATAATTCTTCATTCTTAGTTTTGAACTCCTTCAGTTTCTTTATCAATTTGGTCGACTTCAGTTGGGATTGTTGAATCTCTTCTAGATGGCGTTCTCTGGCCTGTTCTAAGACTCTTATTTTCTCTTCTAATTGATTGATTTGGCTCTGAAATTGTGTGCTTTGTCGTGGAACAGAAATTTGTTCGTAGTGTTCTTGTTCCAATTTCGCTTCTTCGGGGCCCCAACCCCACCCATCGTCATTTTCACCGAAAGCGTTATCAAAACTTTTACTGGAGTTGTCAGCATCTTCGGGATCGTAGCATAAATACGCGGTTTTAGGCTGGATTACGTCTTCCATAACAGGTTGCGCGGAAGCTGCTTTATGATCAACGATATCCTTACTGGGAGCAAACTCAATGTGGCGCAATTGGCTCAAATCTGCAGGAGTTACTTCAGCTTTTTCTGGGGGTAAAATTTGAGATTCTAGATCTATACTGAAGTCTTCGAAATTAGGTTGGATGGATGCTGTTAGAAGGGGCTTCTTTTGTTGCTCTTGAATATATAGGATCTTCGTCAATTCTTCCGATAATGTATTACATTGTAACACAGCACTCTCTCTTTGTTGCTCGGAATCATGGAGCATAAATTCCAAAGATCTGATTTTGTCTAATAATTCGTCCTTAGTGTTATCAATATTTTGACTGGGACTGGCCTCTAACTTAGCAGGAACTACTTTCTTTTCCACAATTTCTTCTTCGCCAGGCCATGTGAAAGTGAAAGTATCAACTGGTGAAGATTTCTTTTCTGTTCCAACCGTTTGTTTTTGATTTAATTTTTGTAATTCCCCGGATAGCACAGCGCCGTAGTCCTGTAGTGAGGCATTTTCTTCCATCAATTTCCCATAATTCATCTCTAAAGTGTTATATTGCGCTTTAAGTGATTTCAATTCCTCTGATTTCGATGGTTCTTCTCTGGCTACGTTCATTTGCGACTTCATGTCTTCCAAATGCCTTTGAGTTTCCGCTAAAGTTTGCTGTATGTTATCCTTTTCTTTTTGCAATGACGCGATTTGCATCTCTAAATTTTGATTGGTCTGCTTCAGTTGTTGGACATCGTGATCTACGAAGAAAGAAGATGCTAAATCGATTTGGTATGGTTCATTTAATGTATTTTGGTTTTGCATTTGCAAATTTTGCTTTTGGTATTTTTCCAAATCGATTGACTTTTGTTGAATTTCTTTTTGCAACTCGTCAATCCTTTCCGAATTACATGTTTGGTTCTCTGCAAGTTGCTTATTCAAACTCGATATGGTATTCTCGTTATCTTTGATTGTAGCTTGCAATTGCTCTAAAGCTAGCAAATGTTGACGATACTCGCCATCCAATCTATTATATTCTTCATTCTTAGCCAATATCGCTTTATTTTGTTCTTCCAATTTATTTTTATAGTCCGCGATTTCCATTGTAAGTATTTCTTGCTGTTCCAAATACTCTTTTATCTGATCTGCCATAAGCTCAGATTTTTCAGACAAATTTTTACGATCCTTATCGAAACAATCGAGTTGATTTTGCAATTCCATTTCCATTTTTTCGTTATCCTCCTTGAGAAGACGAATCTTTTGTTTGTAATCGTCTTTCATCGTTTTCTTATCATTTTCCAGTGAGGTTATGGTTTTTCGTAACGTCGAAACTTCATTTTCCAATTGACCCAACGCTTCCTTTTCCAATTGACTAGAACTTACCAAATCTTTCATTTGCTTTAGTTTCTCGTTGAGATCGTCGTTTTGGTTGGTCATATTTTTCAAAGCATCTTTCAATTCCTCATTTTCAGCCGTCATTTCTTGCAATTTACTTTCGATAATTTGATCGTGAGATATCAACGCGCTTAGTCTCTTTTCAAGCATATCTTCTGTTTGGCTGACTTCTTCATATTCGTAAGTTTTCTCCCGTAGCTCCGCCCCCAATCTTTGGGCGGTTCTCTCCAACGACATCCTCCTTTCTTCCATGAACGAAAGACCTTCTTCTAATTTATTTACGCGTTCTTTATACTTGGCTAATTCGCCGTCCTGCGTCTCAATATACATCTCCATCTCCTGCACCTTCATTTGCAATGCATCGGAATTGGCTTTGGATGATTCACGTAGGTTTGCCAATTCCTCTGTTAGTTCCTTTATTACCGATTCGCTCTGGTTGGTTTGCGCTGCTCTTAAGTTTTGATTTTCGCTGGTTAAATCTGCGACTTGTCTTTCGAGCTCGCGAACGATGTTCTGCGAATCTTCCAATCGAGCTATATAGTTCGAGATCTCTTCTGAGAGCTTGGTGTTCATATTCTCGATGGAATTAAATCTCTGTTTATGTTCGCAGAGTTCCTCTTTTAGTTTTTGCGATTCCACGGATTGGTTTGTGAAATCATTTTGGGAGGAGCTCAATTGTTCGGTTAATAGGTGTATCTCATTTTCCAAAGCGGCGTTTTTAGCTGCTATTTCTTTCAGGGTCTCTTTCTCTTTCTGCTCGGTTTCCCATTTTTCGTTGGCTTCAGTGTACTTTTGCTCAAGATTTTGGAGCGCTTGAGTTTTCTTCTTCAAATTAGCAGCGATGATTTTCATCTTGTCCAATTGCTCCTTGTTTTTACGCTCTAATTCTTGTATTTTGTTCTCGAGAGGTTGTCTGATGTTATCAATGGACCCGGCATTGCTTTCCAGTTGTTTTTGTAACGTAATATATTTTTCTTTAATATCATTTACTGTTTGATGGAAGTTTTGATCTTTGTTTTTCAATTCCTCGTTCAAATTGTTGATTATATCATCCTTTTCTTCCTTTTCCCTTTGAATGGATCTTAATTCATCATTTTTAGATTCTAAGAGGTGTTCAGCATCCAATACTTTGATGTTTAAAATTTTGATTTCTTTCTGGAGTTCAATTATTGTAATTGAATTGTGCTCCAATTCATGCTGATAAGCGTGGATCTGCTCGATGTTCTGCGTTAGAGCCTGTTTCAATTCTTCCAATTGCGTACCCATAATATTGACATTTTCTGTGTTTTCTGAATTCTGTTTGTTTTCTTCCTCTAAGTGAGCTATGGCTGTGTTTAAATCCGTGATAACAGAATTTAAATGTGCAACTTCGTCGTTGTAGTGCCCAACTTCGTTCTTCAACGCTGCCACATTGCTTTGGAGTTCGCTAATGAAATTAGCCGAGCAAATTAGTTCGCTTTTGTTCTCTTCGAGTATTATCTTGTAATCTTCGATTTCTCGCAGATTTTCGGCGATCTTCGTCTCAAATTCTTCGATTCGTATTTTCGCTTTCGTTAGTTCTTCGTCTAAATCTTCTCTTTGGCATACGTGTTCCGATTGTTCACGAAGTTTGTTGATCAGGGAATCGTTTTCGGCGAGTAAGTTCTCGTATTGTAATTGTAACGAGCTGACTTTAGCTTCGAGTTCCAATTTATCGGTTTTAATGAAATCCTGTCCCATGATCTGCACTTTTAGCTCTTTTATCTCTTGTCGCTGGATCTCGATGAGGTGTTGGTACTCTTCAATCTCTTTGCTCAAGGTGCGTAGTTGAGCAGACTCATCTCGAGTACTCTCACTGCTTACTCCAGCGCCCAACTTCTTTAGTGCTTCATTTTCATCTTCTAATCTTTTAATCTTATCTTCTAAAACGGAATTTTCAGTTTTCAAATTCTCAAGATTAGTATCAAGCTGTTCTTTTTCATTTTGCAGTTGCTCGTAGGTCTCAGCCAGCACGTCTCTATTATTCTCAATTTCCTTTATCTTCAAATTTAATTGGCTATTCTCTTGTGTTAACTGCTCCATTTTCTCCATAACCTCCCTACGTTCAACTGTAAATAATTCGATCTTCTGTAACAATTCGGAGGTTTCCTCAGTAAGTTGATTGACGCTCTCGTTTAGCTCAGGATTCTCTTCTAAATGCTCCGTACTACCAGTTTTTATTTCACATGGAATATCGACATTCTTTTGATATGCTTCCAGTTCGAGTTTCTCTTGTTGGGTTAACCCTTCGACAATCTCAATACTTTCAGCACTGGATACCTTCTCAGCACTCAACTTTTCAAGTTTATCAACTAATTCCATATTTTCTTGCATGTAATGTTCTAATTTCACTAAGATTTCTTGTTTTTCCTTCTTAAGGGAGTCCAATTTCTCATTTAGTGACGCATTTTCTTCCAAAACCCTTTCGTTTTCCCTGATCAACTTTTCTTTTTCCAACTCCAATTTATCCATTTGTTCTTCGAGTTGAATAGAGTTAATTTCAGATTTAACCTGAGCAGTTTGAAGATTCAATTTTTCGTTGAGTTCTTCAATTTCTTTAATGGATTCTTCTAACCCTGAAATTGCGAGAAAATGTAGGAAATTTTAATTATTATTAGTATTGGAAAGGTGTTGAGAACTACCTTTTTACTGACAAGCTTTACGTAAAGAAAAAAAAAACGTTAGTACTGCTTTTTTTTAACAAAGCAACTACGATCTAACAAAATTCGAAACGGGAAGATTACTTACGTTTAGTCAATGTTTCAATGCTGTTGTCCTTTTCTGTTAGAGCAGTAGCTTGTTCCGATAGTTTATTTTCTAACTCGCTAATTGATTCTACCAATGTAGAGTCTGAGATGCCAAAATATAAAGAGAAAGAAGGGTTAGTTTATGTACAAACTAATCAAATGGAAATTGTGCATTTCCAAGATCTTCGACAAGTCCCTTACTATTTGTTAAAAATAGTAAATACAAAAATACAGAACGTACCTTTTGTAGTATCGCCTTCCATAATCTTCAACTGTAAAGCACCCTTCTCCTCTTCTAACTCTACAATCTTCTGGTTCAATTTTGAATTCTCCTCATGCAATTTCACCACCTCTGCGTTCACATCATTCATTTTCTTGAATGTGTCAATTTTCTTATTTAACTCCTTAATTTTGCTTTTATGCTGTGCTTTGACTTTAATCATGTTTTTATTGCTCTCATCCAATTGCTTCTTCAATTTAGAGATTTCCTCATTGTCCAATTTGATATCCAGATGTGCCATTTTTGATTCTTTGCTTTGACCTGCTTTTGTTTGGAGTTCCTTAATTGTAGCTTCTAAGTTTGTGATGGTGGTAAGATGCTCGGCGGTGGAAGACTGTTTTTCATCTAGATTTTTCTGCAGCTCTTGAATCTTAAGCTCGAGTTCATTACATTTTTGATTGCGATCATCCAAATCTTTCTGTAATCTGTCGATTTCCATCAGATTTGTTTGGTTGCTGGATAGTGTAGAATTTTTTTCCTTTTCTAAACTGAGATTGCATGCTTCAAGCTCTTGAACACGTAGCTGTAACCTTTCAATATCGGCAAACAAATTCGGTGTTCTCTCGGCATCGATAACATCGCAACTTCCTGGGATTTGTGTTCTTAATTCTAGCTGAGCTTCTTCTAAGTAGGTATTCCTCTGTTTTAATCCTGCAATTTCCTTTTCTTTCTGTTGTATCTCGCTAGATAACCTTTGATTCTCCTCTTTCATTTGCACTTCCAATTCAATAAAATTTTCTTGCATTTTCCTCATCTGCAATTTTGTATCGTCAAGCGCATCCAATGTAGATTTTCCTTTTTTACTTAAATTTTCCGACATTAAGGTGATCGCTTTTGTTCTTGCGTCAATAACCGAATCTTTCTCCTTTACATTTTCTTGTAAGTCTAAAACACTAGCTTCTAATTTTTGTATCCTTAGTGTCATTTCTGATATTCTCCGTTCTTTATTTATTAAAATGTTGTATAATTCCTGGGAAGTGGAATTTACGCTGTATGATTCTTGTTTAGATTCCGTTAAGGATAGATTTAAAGGCGTGGAATTCATTAAAATCTGCGAATCGTCAAGTTGTGCTTTTAATTGCGTCACCATTTCTTCAATTCCCTTTTGATTTTTACCACGTTCAGCTAATTTTGCCCTGTAAGATAATAATATTATGCGTAGTATATATAAAGAATAAAGTTACTTATCAAAGAACCAACCTATTTTCTTCAAGCTGTTGTCGTAGCAAATTTATTTTCTCAGATGCAGGCGTCTCTAAGCGCTTCCCCGAACTCTCTTTACCACCTTCACTTCTTTTAGCATTACGTTTGGCTCTAGCTTTCATTTTCGTTAATGTGTTAGCATACTCTTCAACCTTTTCGGCTGTTACAGTAGTCTGGTCGCTCTTTCGTAACATTTCCTTTAGTTGGGCGATTAGTAGCTGCTGCTGTTCGAATTGATCTTTTAAATCGTTTAGCTCCTGAGAACTTGGTGGGCCAGCACCTGCGGACCCACCAGGGTCCGGTCCGGGACCCGACCACATATCGATTACCTACAAAATTCAATCGCGTATTTTAAATATTTGAGAATGTACGATATTCGATAATAAATTACCTAATATTCTCCAGATTGTAAAACAAAGGTGATAATCTTAAATGAAAATATTTATTTGATCTGATTGAATGTCACTGTCAGGTACACGTATGCCAATGAGTTAGTTACTAATTGCTGACAATAGATACAACGGATAAATAAGAAAGTCACTAAGGAAATAATTTAAAATTTTACTTAATAATCTTTAATTACAAATTGCATTTTCCTCTCCATATATCGTCAATTTATAATATTTAAAATATCAATAATATGCAAATTTATTTTTTATTGAACTGCGATACGAGGAAGTTTTAAACACAAAAACTCAAATGCCGTGTATCTTTTTTTATATACTAGATTAAAAAAATTCTCGATTTAACACTTTAAAACATTAGCTTTTTACAAACTAAAATAGTCTTTCTATATTTTGTTATAAATTTAACCAAATTCATCATTCTATTATATTCTGAATTGGTCTTTCCTTATGATGTGTTGCTAAGCAACGTTGACGTAAACTTAACCTACATAAATCATGCTTCATCTTCTCGGTTACGGCAATTAGCGCCTTGTCAACCAAGTTCAATCAGGATTTCATCATATCTTATCACAGCGATAAATTATGATTTAACTCATGTGCTTCCATTCATTCTTCCTCTAACGTTTTATGATTAGTTACGTATGTTTTAATGTCGCATTCCAAACATAACGAATCCCATCACACCAAAGATGGAATCATCGATTTTACTGCCGGATTTCTCGGTAAATATTTTTCTCTTATTTAAACTAGTACTTTACAGTAATTATATTTATTGCAGGCGGGGTAGCTTTAGTTTACGTAGGCCAACCCTTAGACACGGTTAAGGTTAAGATGCAAACATTCCCAAGCTTATACGGGAACATGATCTACTGTTTCAAGCACACATTTCTTACAGATGGTATAGCTAAAGGATTATATGCGGGAACAGTACCCGCGTTAGTAGCGAATGTTGGTGAAAATTCGGTTTTATTCTTGGGATATGGGTTTTGCCAGAAATTTATGCAGAGGGTCACTGGAACTGACAACGTTAACAACTTGAGCACCCTAAGTAACGCAACAGCGGGTTTTCTGGCAGCGTTCTTTTCCTCGTTAGTGCTATGCCCCACAGAATTAATTAAATGTAAATTGCAAGCAATGTACGAGGTTGAGAAGCGAGAGATTGCTTTGAATCGTGATTTTAAACGTGTAGGACCGTTCTCCTTAACAGCTCGAATACTTAGAAGTGATGGGGTTACAGGATTGTTTAGAGGGCTAACGCCTACATTGATGCGTGAGATGCCAGGATACTTCTTTTTCTTTGGAGGATATGAAGGTATGTATTTGTTATCAATGTTTGCTTACGTAGGCATTTTTTGTGATTATTACTACGGAATAAAGGATTAAAGGTCATTAGGCTATCACGTATTTTATGTAAGATTTAAGATTGTTTCTTGTTTATATTTTACTTTGGCTATGCATCTGTTGTTTGCAACTTTTTTTTGTAGAAGATATATAGAGTTTAGATTTCTGTTTTTTATTGGATGTTGCATTAATTTGAACGTATAAATATGCTTATTTGGTAATCATAACTTACTTCACCTATTGCCAAAGTACTTCAGATATATCGCAATTGTTATTGTTATACAAAGAAATGTTTATGCAAATTTGGAAGACATGCGTCAATTGTTGTCACGAATTTAGTTTTATATTGATTAATACGAGCAAACGATTTTCTAAAAAGCACTTCAGAATAGGCTGCCCTTTTTGGAACGAATTTACTTAATTATTATTTTGCTTTTTTAATATATGTACGAGATGTTCAGATCGAGCGTCGTTCTGTGGGTAACATTCTGAATTTACGGCGAGAAATTCAACTATTTCGTCCTTATATCTTTAGAAATGATAAAGTTAAACCCATAAACCAGCGTTCAAACTGAACACCCTATATAATAAACAATAATTTTCATGTAAATTGAAGAAACATCTTGTCAAACACCGATATGTTACTCTACACCGATTAACACCTAAAAAAATGTCAAGCAACATCAATTCTAAATCGTACCGTTAAGACGGCGGTTCGCAAATTGTGTCCCGCTGAGCCCTATTATATAACTACCCAGAAAATTCTTTGGCTAGGGAGAGAATGGTTGAGCAGTAACGGTGTGCCTGATCTCCTTAGTTGATTAGGATTAACAACATTAGACACGATCTGAAGAGGTTTTGGAATGTGCATTTAATGAAAAGATAACTCATCCAGGCATTCAAATGGAGCGGAAAAATTAAATTCGTTGCCTTTAGAAGAGAGGTGTGACTATATAAGATACAATATCCAAGCCGCGAAGCAAAAATCGAATCTACAGGACCGAACTCCATCACCTGCATCATTGGATGCGTTTGTCTGCTGACGTTACGCGTCATTTTTAGATAAAGTTACGAGGATAGAATACAAGAACTTACGATGATAGCCTGACAAGTTTTAAGCTGCAACGTAAAGATGGCGTTATTCGTCAAAACTATTCGACAAGAAATGATTGGGTGACTTTTAGTCTTTTGTGCAAGTAAGGAAATTTCAAGAAGAGGATATCTCAATGGAAAATAGCAAAATACTGAAATGATATATTTTTCTATCTGATTAGGACGCCGTAAGAGTTTCAGAAGTTGAAGACTATTCAGATGGCGATATTCCATCGACGATTCTTCAAAATATACGGGCTGTCATTGGATGAAGATGCGCAAGAGTTTACTAAAATCGGAAATATGTGGCGGCAAAATAACGCGGGCGATCATCAAGCCGCAGAATCTTAAATTTGATGAACGAATCATGGAAGACGAAGAAAAATTATCATTGGAAAGTGACGACAGTTCCCCCAACGAATAAGTTGCCAAAAATATATTGAAGGTTGAACACGAAGAGGCTGTTAGGAGTACCTTTTTTTTTATTAAATCTAGATGTATATATATATTTTCCGATCTAAACGTACTTGATTCCCTTTTTTTTTTTGATAACCCTTTAACGTTTTATTCCTTCAAATTCTTTTGTTTATTTTTAAGAAGAAACGGAATGCATATTGCTTTGTTTTAAATTAAGACCATTAATTAATAAACTGTCAAAGAACAGGTAAATGAAAAGCATTCTCTACCACTAAACTACCCAAAGTTCGCACAAATTTTCAATTAGCCGACGTCTTCTAGGCGCTCGTGAGCTATTAAAGAAGCCGGGCCAATCTAAAGAAGATATAGGCGTCGGAAAGACAATGGCGGCGGGAGCTTCCGGCGGCGTAATATTCTGGACGACGACCTATCCGTTTGATGTCGTAAAGTCCAGGGTACAGGTCGACAGTAAATTATCCGGCGGACTAATTGCTACGCTTCTCCACATCGCCAAAAACGAAGGTGTAACGGCCCTCTACAGCGGCTTAACGCCGACGCTGGTCAGGACCATACCGGCGACTGCAGTATTGTTCCTAACGTACGAGTATACCAAAAAGATTTTACATTACGTTTTTTGACGGTTTTTAGGATTTATCTTAGCAGTTTTTATTGTAGCTTTTTTTTTAACCGTACTTGTATAGATCGTTTTCATATGTTTTTATATTTAGGTAGATTTCGCAATGGTTTTTTTTTCGAATATATTATTGTATTTTGTGTAAATAAAACGATTTTTTTTACATTTTGGTTTTATGATTATTAAAATTGAGGTAAAAAAATATGTTCAGATGTATCAATGTTCAGGCTAATTTTACGTATCTGCTAATAATAGAAGGTCACCGCTTATCACCTTATCAAAATATTTCGGTATTTTAAACTATATTCATACAATATTTTTATTTCGGTACATGTTATGTATCAAGTCAGTTAAAGTCGAAAAAGATCCGAGTAAAAATATGCCTGTAGTCGTGGAACAAATTGCTGACGTTTGCAAATTGGGAGAAGGTCCACATTGGGACGAATCAACTCAAAGTTTGTACTACGTAGATA
Organism: Oryctes rhinoceros; assembly: GCA_020654165.1. Classification (NCBI taxonomy): domain Eukaryota; kingdom Metazoa; phylum Arthropoda; class Insecta; order Coleoptera; family Scarabaeidae; genus Oryctes; species Oryctes rhinoceros. Next base: position 1,329,943 of record JAIOKQ010000231.1, read on the forward strand.
TTTTTGGACGTGCAATTCACAGATATACACCATCTACCAAAAGTCATACCAAAGCAATCGTTGGTAAATAAATTATAGGAAGTATATACACGTTATAGTGCGCTCTTTGAAATGTGTAGGAGAAAGCACGGTTTCCTTTTGCATACCAATCGAAGGGAAAAAGAACAAATTCTTAATTGGTTATGGAAGACAAATAGCTGCAATAACATGGGATGGTGTTAGTGATGAAGTTACGGACCTCCAGAAAATAGCGGAAGTAGATACAGAGGAGGATTTAACTGAAAATCGCATAAATGATGCTAAATGTGACCGATCGGGTAGGCTGTGGTTTGGTAAAACGCATTAATATATTTTTATATTCGAGACATATTAAATGGCTCATCCTTTCAAGGTACCATGGGACCTGAACCTGAAATAGCTAAAATAATCCCGTATAAAGGTTCCTTTTATAGTTTGAGCATCGATGATCAAGTTAAACGCCATCTGGGCGAGGTAACATGCTCAAACGGTTTAGCTTGGTCGATCGATAATAAGAATTTCTACTATGTCGACTCGGGTACCTACGAAATCCACCAATACGATTTTGATATCGCCAACGGAGAAATAAGTGCGTAAGATTCATTTTGTTTATTTTTTTTATAGCTGAGAATACACAATGTTGGCTATAAATATATAAAAAATTAAATTTTGATTGCCACTTTGGCAAGTATATCCAAGTTAAATTGATATTTCCTTTAGGCAATAAAAAAGTGGTTTTCTCATTAAAAGAGGTTGGCATTGAAGGCTTCGCCGACGGTCACACAATTGACACGGATGGTAACTTATGGGTAGCTATTTTTAACGGATCAAGAGTCATTAAAATTGATCCTAGACGGAAAAACACGTTGCTTCAAACTGTAGAAATACCGGCCAAACAAGTAAGTCCTTCTTTACAAATTTTAATTGTATGTTAGTTTCTCCTTGTTTTTAGGTAACATCTGTTACGTTTGGAGGAGCAAATTTCGACGAATTGTACGTGACAACAGCTGGCGTTATTGGAAATGACAGTATGCTACCGTCTCCAAATGGGGCCCTTTTTAGAGTAACTGGATTGGAAGTAAAAGGTTTTGATGGAATAAAAGTGAAATAAATTTAATTTGATTAAAGAGTATCAGAATTTTTTTTTTTCGTTTTTCACACCAGGTATCACATTTGTGGCAATAAAATGAAGATCATGTTCGCGTGCCCAATCTTGTGCTGATCAATACATCTGGATCTATTGATCATTGCTATTTCTATAAATAAAATACTCACAACACAAAAAAGGGATTAACTTCAATATTTTAACGGCACCTTAACAAGACCACAACAACCAGGCGTTGATATTTTCAACAAAACGGCATCTACGTCAGCTCATTCTTCTGTTTTAAGGCCGTTCAGGGCCGGTCCTTGGCCGTGGCAAAATCACCGAAATATATTTAAACTGGATTATTTGAGTCTACAAAGCTAGGGCCAGCTCTGGTCCTTTGGTCTACTTTCTTCGGGAATATGTAGACTATGTTTCTTAGTCCACGTCGAACCTTTCAGAAATGTTAAAGAACTAAAAGAACTTGTTTAGATGATTTGTGTCAGTACGGCACCGGAAACAACCTTAATTAGGGATAATTAAAAATTACGAATTTAATGATTTCATATTTTGTTAATGAATCGCTTCATAAACAGCAATAAACGTCAAGGCGATCTCCTTGTCTAATAAATTTTCCTCCCGCGAGAAAGCAGCCGCTTTTCCACAACGTAAGATGTTCAAATAAAAAAAAAAACAACTTTCCTCAGCATAACTTACCCGATAAATTCTCCTCCCAAAGCGAATATAAACGTGCAGTAATAAATGTAAATCCTATCATAAATTTATTCAGCGGAAGCGTACGTATAGCGCCGCAAAATCCTCCCGAAGAAAAAATCATCTACCTACGCAAGCTAGTGTACCATTCTATAAGCCGAAAGGGTAATACTTTTCAAAAATACGCGTGCTTTAAACGTCAAAGCGTTTCGATCAAGGGGATAATTCCTCGTTTTCCTCCGGCCTCTTACCGTTTCTAACTCCACGCTGTTTGCGTATTACCTACCAAACAGAATTGTTTAGCGTCGTAAAGTTTCTCTCGAACCTCCATCCGTTAACCGTCGGGGAGATGCATCTCTTTACCCCGCCGTTAAGCTTGACATTACCGTCATAGAGTGTGGCATCGTTAGAGATGTAGGTAATCTTGATAAGTCCGCGTTTTGAAGCGGGAACGGGGACGGAATCGATAAATGGAAATGAGCTTATTTACGTAGTTATAAGAATTTCGTTTGGGGGTTGAGATTTTATTCTAAAAATATTCAGTATACATGGATAATTACACACATATTGCATTTTTTCTTTTACGAACTACAATAAATAATATAAATAATAAATGAGTATCTACATAGAAGGTTTATCTATTCATGTATTGTAACTACGGCGGTTCTCAAAGTGCGTTCTGCGGAACCTTGGCAATATGCAACGTGAACGATGCACGGACGCGTAGTGATAGGATAATTTTACATTATTTGAGATGTACATTAAGTAGTCTCCACCACTGTATTGGTAGCATTCAAATTTGCATAATAACCTCGCGAAGAAAAAAGGAAGTTTCATGACCATAACAATTTGAGAACCGCTGCTCTAATATACTATAACGAGATTTTTAGAAATCCCTACTCTAGAATATGAATAACAAAAAAAAAAAACATTCTTCCGAATATTATACATTTTTAAACGTTTTTAATTAATTAACATTTTTATCAACAATAATGGAAGTTACACGTACAGGGATTAAAATAAAATTACTTAGAGAAGGTACGGTTTGGATCATTTATTAATTCTTGGTTGTTCCAAAAGAGGTTCTAACTTCTGCAGGTCTCTATCGATGGCCAATTCGCGGCATTTCTTATGGAATATGTGCTGTCTGGAAATAAAATTAATTCCATTGTTAAATGTTAAAGATGGATCTTAATTAATTAATATATCTAATGTAGATCCTATTTGAGCTTGAGCGAAAAGAAAACAGTTATAGCATTGCCTGAATTGTATCAATAGAAAATAGCAGCAACAAAAACGAAACAGGGAATCTCGTCTTTCCACCCCCTTCTACAAAATAAACAGCAAGCAGTTGCAGCAATTCTAATTCGACCTTGCTCAAGAGCTAAAACTTACCGACAGAGCGATTTTTTCCACTTGGCGTTATGCGCCGACCCTTTCCCGATAAGGCAGAAGACGCTGATCAGATGGAGGGCGAACGATAACCACAGAAAAAGCCTAATCCTCATACCGTCCGATGTGCTCGAGGAGGACGAAGAAGCGACGAAGAAGATCCTAAAACAGATAAGCGGATTCAACAGATTGATAATAAGTTCGAAGACGTATAAGGGACTCATACGTCGTCGATATATGGCCAAAATAGGTTGCTTTTATTATCGTCGGGGGGAAGGTAGGCGTCCTGATAGATAAGGAGATGCGGCACGAAATCGTATTTCATTTGCATTTACGATTTTCTCGTGTGCGTAAACGTTTGCGCGAAGAAAATTTGAAGGATCGAGAGTAAAATGGTCGATTGAAGGGTTGAGTGTGAGCTTATTTTTTTTTCTTAAGGAATTTTAATACAAGATTATGTGACTCGGTCAATAAGGCAGATATCTGCTTATAGACCATATAAGAAACATCCTATATCTCAAAAGCAATTATCGTGGAATAACCCGTTTACTGGCGTTTAGGAAGGCTAACGGGGTCAGAATGCGATATCAATAAATATATCGTATTGTGACATATCTACGCAGCTTAGAGGGTATACAATGCATAAAATCAGAAACTGCATACATAATGCATAATGTATTAAGCTTGCTGTTACGTAAGATATTTATTACTTCTCTTTTTACATTTTAATTTTAAAAAAGAAATAGATTAATGGAAGAGTAGAATAAAAAAATAACTCTAATTGGCTAATGGTCTCGGCACGTCCACCAGATTTCTGACATCTTTTTTTCTTCAATATCTGGAATTGAAGATAAATCTTTAATGTGACATATTGTGCAATATCACAAGATTGAAAAATTATTTTTTTAATGTTTTTAAGATAAGGTGATATTAAATTTCAAAAATGTTTATTGATTTTTTTTAGTTAAGAATTTGTTCAATTGTTTATCCAATAAATCGTGATAAACTTTATCGAGAGATAATGAACTTAACCTCCGATTTATTGCTTGTTTTAACCCGTATTTAAAAGATTCTTCCCAAAAAGAAGTAAAAAGATGATATTTGCCCCATTCAAAGGATTTATCACCTGAAACCAATTCAATTTTTTGCAAAAAAAAAGAAAAAAACAAATAATTTAACTACTGACACTAAAACTCATCTCCCTTCATTTGTTTTTCTCCCTTATTTCGCAGTTCCAATTCGTTTTACCGACTTGCAACGTTTTTCCTGCGAAACGGAACGAAATTTCTAACTCCAAACGAACACAGCAAAACAAAAACGGGGGGCTACGCACTCCACCACATACATCTTTCGTAATCCAATTAAAAAAAAGAAGAAAAACGAACGGGGATACTAGTATACCGGAAAATAAATACTACTTATCTTCTTCTTTCGTCCGCGTAATTCTTCCAGTTCGTCCGGTATAAATTAGCTTAATGTGTTTCGCCTTTTTAAATATGGAGCGCTTCGGCTACTTCGGACGAAACGCGAGCAAAATAAACTTTTGGCTTGGGGAGCAAGTACGCGCCGATTCGCTTTCACGTGGCGCCCTCTGCACCTTACGAATTCGGTTTTGTCGCGCGCGTAATGTAAGGAAAACATAAACATTGGAAACTACGACAGGGAAGTTGTTTAATTTTCCTGTCTTCTTCATCTTACGTAACTTTTATTTTCAAATACGTCTTTCGTGCATTTTCCGTGTAGTTCTTCGTTTTGGTTTGGGAGGTGAGATTTTTTTATTAAATACAGGTATCCTCTCATCTATTTTCTTTTTTCAATTTGAATAATTCGCTGAAATCGTTACGGACTTGGTTTAATTGGCTGCAGTTACGCCATCTCGTCGTAAAACTAGTTTTAATGGAGAGAACCTTGTTACCCTGATGCTTTACACCGAAACACATCATCTAGGCTTTTAGCAGCGTATTACGAGAGAACGTGCATGTTTCGATTATGAGGGATTCAGTGCGCGTAAGAGAAGTATTGCAATGCACATTTTAATCTAATAGTCGTGTACGATTGGTTGTAGCACTTTAGTTCTTTTAGTTTGGGAGCGAACTATGGGATTGGAGTGGTTTTCCTTTCTTTTCTTTTTTCTCAACTTTGTAACACTTTAGTATACGAACGGTTAGAATTGGACAAACTAGGTTGACCTGCCCTACCTCTCTATACCTCTCCATTTGGCGTTAAAAGACCCGCATTTCGATCTACAATCAAACTAAAAAAAAGAAATACTTTCAATTACACTCTAACCACTCTAGAACTTCAGGCGTCTGAAAAAAGTTAAAAAAATGTTTGGAGTTAGAGGATTAATTAGAAAAAAAGTAAAACATTTCTCGGTCTACCAGTTTGATGTAAAAACCGATGGAATACGCCACAGAGTCCGATATTTTTTTTCCATCTCCAAATCATCGTTCGTTTTTTTTACATTCGAATTCCAATTAATTTTTCTTCAAAAGATGTTCCCTAAAAATCTCGTCAAAGAATTCCTGATAAATGAGGAGATCCAGAGTTTGCCTTAAATAAGCGCGTAACGCTCGACCATTTCGATAAAAATATCCTCATCAAACGGGACACAGGAGGACATATCCCGAAAAGGCACGCATATACGTACGCTCGTTGTACATACCTAGTATATATAGAAGTATATAATGGCAACGTGAAGAGGAAAAATTCAATACGTTTGATAAAGCAAAATAAGAGACGGATTCGACGGGATATCAAACGCGGGACGAGTCGAATAGACGGCAACACGATGCGTAATCAATTACTTTTACGCCAGATACCATGATGCTCGTCATGTTCCGCGGATTTAACGCGTGTATCTGCTGTGGTGTATAGCACCAGCGGCGGTGGCTAATGTATCTCTGAACATGGAAAAAGGGGGGAACGTGTCGTGCATATGGATATTTGATGGATTTGCTCCGTGTTGTTCCGTTCGTTTCGATTCAGTTCTGCTCGCTGTTGCAATAGGGATGAACGTACAAAACGTAGGAACGTATTATTGGCCACGCAGCGTATACAGCATCCAACAGTTTCAAAATTGTTTCAAGAACTTTGACACAATGCTGTGCTTATGCAATCATGGCTACCGTATTACCATCCAAAAATAAAAGAAACGCAACTTTCTGTTTTCATCTTGTAAAATAGTGATGTCCCTGCGATTGCTTTCCTTTTTTCACGTAAACAATTAACACAGGCTCCATGATTATTCCAAAAAACAATCGCCACTACTTTCCCAGCTCGTAGAACATTCTTCACTTTATTGGAGCTTCAGGAGCGTATTGCATGGTATCCTATCGGCATTTTGAAGCGATCTCCATTACGAAGCGTAAACTTTCCATTTAAAGTAAATCTCAACTAGTGTTTGTTGATTTGTCGATATTTTTCTTTATAAAAAAAGGGTATAGCTATAATAGATTAGTTCCGAAGCTATTTACAAAATCGTTCATCAATTTTAATAGTTTTCAATGAATTAAAGAAGATTATCTTGTATTTATTAAGCTATAAGCTTGTTATTGTTTTTCTTTGTTTTATGTCTGATTAACCTTATGTTCAGCTAAAATTAAAAGTAATAGAGAACTAGTGGCCGTAATTTCTACATATTTTCATCGTTTAGCAGAAGTTGATGAAAGTAAAGAACTGATTAAAATAAACGATACAGGTGTGTTATATTCATCAAAATTTCGCAAAGGGCTCAGTATGAATTTTTAGTTAAATTTCAGCTGTTTTCTTTTGGAAATTCGTCCTTTAAAGGGCTACAATAGTGGATACAAGCTATTTCGAGAGTTCTGCTAATTTTTGTTAGTTAGGAACATGGAAATTGTTATTTGCTACTATTTTATGCTATTTTATTTTTTATTTTTTTGAAAACCAGGTGGCACAACCGGTGGTGGAATCTTATACCGAAACTCGTATTTAAAACCAATAATACGAAACGTTTTTTTCTTGTAATTTTAAAGTTTTTCTTTTAATCGACGCTACCTAAGCCCAGTTCTCAATTTTTCTAAACTACATAAATGTAAAGTCCATTTCATATTACATAAATTGCAACCAGCTCCTAACTAGGCTTCAAGACATTGGTGAAGAAGATATTATATTTAGTTTAAAAAAAAACAATTAAGCAACTTTTTATATTTGAATAATCTTTGCCGAACTTTTAATAAAGTGTAATATACTTGTAATAAAAGGTATAATTTCTAACGAAATCAATAAAATTAATAATAAAGAAATTAATGCGAGAATTCCCAACAACGAAAAAGTAAATAAACGGTTACGATTTCAATCCAAGAGAAGCACGTTAGACGCGGAAGTTAGTCTAGTAAGGGGAACGCTAAACCACTTACGTGTTTCCGGCGTTACGACATCCGCAACACTAACGTCGTATCACCATCCGGGGACGATGTCGGCGCACATTCGCAACTGAATCTCTTCATCCTGTTTGCCTTCCTTTTAACTCTCTGCGAGTCGTCCTGCGCGCGTGTTGCCGATCTCCATCCTCCACGGTTGCGGAACTTCGTCGCATCTAACCGTCCAAGAAAAAACCTGAAAATTATAGTTTGTATTAGAAGGTAGAAAAGACTCAATCAAGACAATTTTTTTCTATTGGTCAGTTTATAAATTTGAGATTTACGGTCATTGCATGAATTTCAGATGCCGCGATTTTGAGACCGGAATGAATAGCATTAGGAGCGGTAAAATTCGTCCGAACGGGGTACAGCGCTTTGAGCTTAGGGCAAAGGTATTTCAAGAAGTAAGCAGAGAATATTCGATTATTCAAAAAGATTAGTTAAAACATTTTGAAAGCATGTTAGTTTCGGTTACATTGGAAGTGGATGTCAACTTTATTAATTGGAATATTTATTATTTTATCAGCACTTGAAAAGCACTGAAACAGTAGTTAAGCTCTTGAGCGTTACCAGATTTCTTTTTTAAGATAAACCACCACGTTAAGGTTTAAGAGAAAGCCGAGTAATGTAGAAATAGACACCAGTTTCAAAATTATCAAGAATTGGTTTAAATAGATTTTATTGTAGACTTGCCTGCTTGTTGTAAACGTATTAATTTATTTTTTCAAATAAACGTAATTTCCTAAACAAAAATAAAGAGGTATATTTTTCAAGGAGGTGCAAGAATTTATTTTCAGATTCAAAAGGCTGATGATCGCCAAAAAGGTTAAGAACTACCGGCGTAAAGGCAAGACTTCAGCTTCTGGATCTAGAAATCGCGTAATTAGATACAGGATGTGACTGCGGATGACATCCCGCTCGTATCTGCATGACGTCGGGCAAATCTAATTTTTATGCCTGTGCCATATACAAGAGACGTTTGATTATGAAAGAGGACAGTTGGCTACGGGCGAATTCGAATTTTACAGTTCCTAGGGACGATTTAGAATATATGATTTAATGCAACTGAACGTAGGGCGGCCGTGCCAAGTTAGAAAAATCGAGACTCCGATACGCTCTCAGAATTCCGCTTGTTGATTTTAAATCACGCTCGATGTTTATTCAGGCGATATGACGCGATTTTTTCGAAGGAAATTAAATTGAGATTTCTATGCGATGTGCTGCAATAAAATACAGCGGTATCCAAATGCAATCGTCGTTTCTCTGCAAATTTTCGACAAACGCTGAGATATTTTAAATTCAGGTATCACCGTATATAATTAATTATAAAGGCCCGTAAGCTATAAATCAATAAATACCAACAAAAAAGACTACAACTGTTACTGAAATAATAAAAATATTTATTCAATAATATAAGAATAGCGCACGTACTTCTTGTTAATAAATTTCTTCGAATGCCTGAAGGCGGATAGATGGAGGACCGAAAATCCGCCGAATGAATAAATCAGCCCGAAGGACCCCGCATTAAATAAGGAGTGTTTACGTTCAGAAACACTGCGGAGCACTTCACTAATTATAATGGCTAATTACGTTTGTTCTTCAAACAATTAATTAACTGGCACAGTATCTTTGATGTCTCGCTGCCTTTAGATTCATACGTACAATACCTAATGCTACGCAAGGGTGCTTGTTCCAGCTTCTTTACGCTGCGGGAGTATTGAACCTTGAGCTGATTCTCGTTGAGACGCAATTACGGAAAATTCTTCTGGAGAAATTTTACTGATTGAAAATGTCGAGTGAAGAACGCTAGAAGGTCTACTAAAAGATCTACGTACTTTCGCTGAATGCTTAAAGCCATAGTTGTTAATTTAAAACAGCCAGAAAAGATTTCTTTTTAACATAGATATCTTTAAAGTATGGTATTTTTGATAAATTATTATTATAAATTCTTTTTTCTTTATAATACTTAAAGCGTTTGTGAATTTAATGGCGAAAAATTGACCTTTTTTAACATTTAAAATGAGCGGAAATAAAAAGCAATGGAACGCATATGACGTCACATTCTATTCTTGACTTGAAAATAGACGGCTATATAACGAAGTTTCACCATCTCGAATGAAAGATACGGGAGAATATATTTGGGTAATTATTAAGTAAAAATGCCTATAAGCCAAGTTGAATCCTGAAAGAACGTTTTCCCCGGGCGAAATACCTGTGTAACGGACATTTTAAGGCCCCGTCTAACGTAATAATCCTTGAAAGCTTTTATCTCTGAAGTTGGTTAAACTTCGCTCATTCAATTTGCCTACCTAGGGAATTTTTAATGCGTAATGTTCCTAGAAATGTCCTTCGATAAAGATAACGAATACGAGTGTGATTTAAAGTTAAATTTTGTTAAATTAGATTTTGAAATCTTAAGGTGCGCATTGTTTAAATTAATATTTAAGGAGATTACACGAAAAATACGACGTTTTCTACATTTAACGCTCTTATTTCAGCGGATAAATCCATACGCGTTACGAGTGGTGCCAACCAACGCATGCGCAAAGAGAAAAAAAACAAGAGAACGTAGTCTGGCAATGGTTGTTATACATCTGACCGGTTCATTGTTTGGCTTCTGATTGTTTTGCGCGAATTTACGTCAGATCCTACAGTTTATGGTGTAAAATACATCACCGATACAAATTTGACCGCTTACGTAGAAGAATCTCCTATTACAAAGTGATCGTAAGTATTTTTTCTGCTTAATAATCGTCACTGAACGCAATGCACAAGGTCGCACCATTAGGATTTTATCAATTTCGATTACGGGGTATAAAAAAGAAAATTAAGCGGTTGTATTACTCGACTTGTCTTGAATTAAATGAAAATGCGTATTTTCGATTAGAAATTCTCCGTTTTATAGATTTCTGCTTCCTACAGACATTCAAGAAACGCATTATCCTTCTACTAACCCCTGCATTTCTTTTTTTTATATACCCACGATCTTTGCCATAATACAATTTCACACGATTTCCTTTAGATGCCTAACATAAAGCTGCAATCTTCCGATGGAGAGATATTTGAAGTGGACGTGGAAATTGCGAAATGCTCCGTTACGATCAAAACCATGTTAGAAGATCTGGGCATGGACGAAGAAGAGGAGGACTCCGTTCCGTTACCTAACGTTAATTCGGCGATACTCAAGAAGGTCATCCAATGGGCGACCTACCACAAAGACGATCCCCCACCGCCCGAAGACGACGAGAACAAGGAGAAACGTACCGACGACATCTCGTCGTGGGATGCCGATTTCCTGAAGGTGGACCAGGGCACATTATTCGAACTGATACTAGCAGCGAACTATCTTGATATTAAGGGGTTGCTGGACGTAACCTGTAAGACAGTTGCGAATATGATCAAAGGCAAGACGCCTGAGGAAATTCGCAAGACGTTTAATATTAAGAACGATTTCACCGCCTCCGAGGAGGAACAGGTGCGAAAGGAGAACGAGTGGTGCGAGGAGAAGTAATTAAAGCTCGTTGTGTGTTTATAATATGTAATCGTCCTGAATTGTGAAGAATAATATTCTGTTGCTAATGACGTGTAAATTGTTTTCTTCCCTTGTATATTTATTGAATAAATTTTTAGTTCTAGATGATTATATTGTGCTGTTATAATTAGATTTCATATTTCCGGAGGCTATGTAAGTTGCAGGAATAGTTGGTTTGCAGTGAATTGCATTATTACTTGAATAAATTTTGTTATAAGTTTGTAAATATATATCTTTTCTTTATTCAAATAGAAGAGATAAAGAGATAATTGCCTTAAAATACAAAATTTAGAATTAGAAAGAAAATAGTAGTTTGAGGTTATGTTAATATTTTATATCAACGTATTCTATTCCAAGATATAAAGGTAAATGTGTACAATACAGATACACATAATGGTTTCTTGAATAATTTACAAAATAATGAATGTTTTTATAAAATTCAATAACTAATATTAATCTTTGCCGCCGTTTAAATCTGAATATAGGCAACTATTTTTGCTTATCAATTTATAACCTTCAAACTTTAAAAATAAATTGCATTTAATTCTAACTAACTAAAACAGGTATGTATTTGAAACGTAAACGAGGAAACCATATTGCTATGGTTCCAGATTATTTTTACGCACCATTTAAATACGTAATTTCGGAGGTTCCGTTAAATTCAAAATCTCTTATTCATCTTATTTATTCTGTATTATTTATTTATTTAGTAACTTACGTATAAAATAAAGGGTAATATGTTAAATATTGATGCTATAAACAAATAATTTGTACAATAATTCTGGATACACCTGTAAATAAACATTAAGCATAAGACTCATCCACACCTCTGTTTTTCTCCTAATAAACCAGATTACTCCTAGAACTACCATCACATGTGCTCCCACCGCAAAGACTGGCACCATTCAATGCTCCGTATATCAAAGCTAACCATAACAAAAACGGCAGAACAATCAGAAGCAACAGAAATCTTTGCCTATACAGCCGATTTCCTAACGATTTACGCCTGAAAGGATGCCAACGTTACGTATTCGTTAATATTCAACAATCTTACTGTCTGAGCTCTTCAATTTCGCCGATAACTTTCGTGTTTAGATTCCGGATCTGAGCCTTTACGAGGCAGATCGCCGGACACTTTATGTGCAGCAGGTCATTTTTCTCGCATCTTTTCGAACAGTGGGGATGGTTTCCGGCGTGGATGATCGTATCAGCGCTGTCTCTTCGATTCATGTATTCCCTCGCTGGAAAATTGGATTTTTTTTTAGCTACGGGCCGACGTGACGACTAAAATGACATGGAGATGTCAGTTTAGTGACGTCGATAGATTTCTTTTCCGTCTATTATGTTGGTAACGGACGCATCCTAACATCCTACTTCAAGCGAAGATGTTAGTAAGTTGTTTAAACAATTATACCGGCTTTAACATTTCCTCAACGGCGTTTGCCATTAAGAGACAGATTGCCGAACTAATTCTGTTGGGGCGGTGATCAATTATAGCTTCCTTGTCTCTCTTGTTAGATTATGTTCATTGTGCGGTCTGCTGCCTCCGTCCTCTGTAATTTTGCAGATTTTCAACAATGCATTTCATATTCAAAACACAGCAAAGTAAGAACTTTCATTCTTTATTCGTTCATTGACAACGTGGATGTAGAATTTCTTTCATTATTAATACGCACTTTAGGCGCATACTTTGCATCAATTAATCCTGAGTAATTAATTCTAAACAACATAATCATACCTCCATCGCGTATATTTCTCCTCGTAGCCTCGTACGGATTGACCTATACGCCTACCTTTTTTTTTATTATTATTTTGGCGTTAAATAGAACTCGATCGTATTAAAATACCACGATGGCAATCGTTTACTGGAGAGAAATGCTAGATTGAATTAAACGGGTAAAATCGAAAACGTCCGCTTTTCATTTATTGTATATCGAAAGTGTTTCACATTATTAACCCGTTCTTACTTTTCTTGTTATTGTAATAGCGTTAATACAATACGTAAGCACGTAAGTAGCGCTAATATAATGGAGCAGCTTCTGTCTGTGTGAGCCTAGCGTTTGGCGTGGTATCTACAGAGTGACACCAATCGCGTGAAAGTGGCACCTGAACGATGAAATCCAGAAAATTCACATCGATCGTTAACTCTCAACGATCGATGTGTTTTTGTTTTTCTTTTTTTAGCGGTATTTGTTTGAAATCAAGGGTTATTGTTGTTAGTTTAGTTGGTTATGCTTTCAGTGGTTTTGAAACGAATTGGAGTTAGATAGATTAGTCGTTTTTGAACACAATAGCTACTTCAAAGAATCAATGAAGGGAAGGTCATTTGCTCCCATATATACGTCTTAAAAGGACTTGCAGTAAGCTTTCCAGACGTCTTACAATCTGTCATCAGTAACCTTTGATACCTTTTCCCATCTACATGAAACTGGTGTAAAGATTTAATTTGCTTGAAATTATTTTTTACCGGTTCTGAAGAGCGTTGTTCGGCTTTACCACTTTTCCTATATCCTAGCTTATAAAGTTTTAATTTTGTTATTTACCCTAAAACATTGCCACCTTCTTTAGGACCGCGTGTAATATTTAAATTGTTTCCTTCATCTCTTGCTATATCACCATCGTTCCACAAATGACACAATCCAATTACCTATTCAAAAGAGAACATGTCTTCTTTTCGGCCACTTATAAGCGTTTTCGCCAAAGTATCACGTGATTCAATTTTTAAAGATGTTAAAGGAATTATTGCGAATTTGGCTAACTAGAATGTTGCAACAACATGCAACATGCGCAATGTATTAGCCATATTAATCATTACCGCTGTAACGAACTACACATTTACCTTACAAAAAGTGATTCTGACAGAGGTGTACGACTCGCCCCAGAAGAAGATGAGGGAGACTTTATCGAAACGTCGAGCTGCTTTAAGCTCTGCTGAGAATTAGCGACTACCACAGATCGACACCCCGGAAGGAATCTAATTTGTATTTGTAATTGTAATTATAAAAATATAAAAATCAAACTAATTTTTGGAGGATACCTCAATATTTGTAAGTCAATTTCCGCGTGTGTATTAGGCAAGACAATATTTTTCGTTGATTATATTGGATGCTATTAAATGAAGCAATAATAACCCATTGTTTCTTTTAATTATGTGTTTTATTCTGTTTGAATAAAACAGACGATAACGGACCAAATTAATCCTTTGTGATGAAATTTGTTTGCAACGTATCTTATCTTCGGGATTACTTTTTGATCTTCGATTTCCCGTAGAATTAGCCTTATTTAGAGCTGTTTTTTTATATATTTTGGTATATTTTATGTTGATTATCTACTAATGCATCAGTAAAAATTTATTGTTGGCATCAATGTTTTAAATGACTGAAACTTACGAGAAATGTTTTTCTTTTCTAGCGAACCATCGATGCGTGTTATTAATGGCACTAAGTGGGCGTGATATAAAAATTATTCCCCATATTATCGCTTCCATATTTGTAAAACAAGCATACTTAGAAAAAAAAAACGATTCGGCATTTAGCGAGATTGATGACTTTAACGCTCTCTCATATACTGTTGAAGTGTTGCGTAATTATTGCGTGTTTCACTAAGAAAATACTTTTAAAAATCGCGAACGCAAGGAATCCTTTCCATTCCGCGATGAAGTAATAAATCCTCTCCTTTTCCAACTGGTGATAACGCTAGAAATATGGTTGACGACCTTTTCGGGTTTGCAGAGGATCGATGTATATTATCCGAGAATGAACGTAATTAATTTACTCGAGGGGACCTCTCCAGCTACCACGCGAAGATTTCCCAGCGGTGTGTTCAGATTGTTTTAGTGTGGAGGAATTTGTGTCTCCCGTATCGGCCCGAAAGTAAATGGGGTCAGAAATCAAAGGAGGAATTGCCCGCTTTAAGAGGAGGTCCTCCGCAGTCTGTTTTCCTTTTTTGTCTTGAATAAATGACGTGATATTCCCTTGGGGAATATGCAAAAATCTACTCAAAAAAAAAAACACGCAATGTCTAATGCACGAGAATGGAACAAAATATCCATTTTTCTCTGGAAAACAAAAGAGGCACTTTCATTGGATACAAGCGATTTTAAAAGATTTCTGGTGCTTACATTTCAATTTGCCAATAGAAGATGGGGGCACTCGGCGTTACGAGACTTTCTTTGTGATACGACGATGAATTGCACAGCATTGACGTGCCGCAATCGTCCAGCTATGGCATGCATACGCGTAAGAGGACGGGATTCTTTTAAATCAGTAAATACTATTTGTGCGGTCGTCGTTTATAAATTCTATGTAACAAAAGCATACTCCTGGGATTCTGCAATCTCCGTTTTCAACTTGTTAAGTAATGATGCATAGTATGCCCTCGTTATCGTTTTTCCTTTTTCTAAATAGTCGACAGCACGTCTCCATGCCTATTCGGGAAAACAGCCGCCATCACTTTTCCAATTATTTTATATTAAAATGGCTCGCATATTGACCATCGATACATAATATCCAATTTTTCTATAAATATTAAACGATAACATTCCGTAATGTAATCTACTACTTGATTAGTTACAAAGTTAATTCATTTTCTAGCACTCCTATGAATTTTCATTTTTTTTTCTCTCAAATACACGAGGCGCACATGCATGCCAACCTCGTAAAGTGAAAACGCAATTACACGGTAAACGCTGGAGGATAAGGTCATAAGGTAAGTACCGCGTCTATCATATGTGAATATGTTAAGGAATGGCAATTTTCCTTTTCGAAAAAGTGCGCTGACGTCAATCCCCGTTCTACAATAATATAAGCTCGAATAATCGCTAAATCTAAACGAATATTTCATCAGGGGGTAAATAATTGCGCGCGATTTCGCGTTCCGTGTAATCTGTGCCAAATCGACTCAATTTTCCCGCGTAACGCAATTAGATCGGATTAATATAAATCGGGGATTGTGCAATATCGAAATTTGCCTGACGGATTAGATTAAGCGGGTATTAGAACAGTTACATTAACCAATTTCGTTGTTTCAAGTAACGTTGAATAAAAATAGAAACATTTATCAATATATACATTTAAAACAGAGCATGGCCGGTAAAACGGTTGATTTATTCCGTTCAGCGAGGCGGAAGCTCGAAACCCAGTATTTGGGCCGGACAAATATTGGTCGAAATTGGCCATATTAAATTGCGAAGGTTATCGACGTATATAGGGCAGGAGTGTCTTACTAACCGAAAGAATCTAGGTTTTGACGCCTTTAAATGCGCCGTGATGCGCATGATGATTAAGACGTAAAAGAAGAAGAAGAAGAAACGGTTTATATTTTGAAATATTCGGCAACCCCGCTTATCAAAGTAAATAACTTTGAAAGAATCAACCGCGATGTTAAATAACAGGTAAAACTATTTTTGTCGCGAAACGCAGTATTTGATCAATTAGGACAGCAGAAGATAACTTTCATAAATAAAGAAAGGATATATTTTCGCACGAAAGCGAACGAAGCAAGGATATTTAATCTCACAAAAAATTCTATTAAATTAATTAAAAAGATAAGCAGAGTATTTATTGTTGATTGAGTAACCGAAGAATATCAAATCGGTTTTGCTCTGGTGCAATAATAGGATCTAATGGTTTCATCATTCCGCGACATTTCCTCATCTCCATCTAATTTAGACTGCGCGAAATCGTCCGTTACGAATTAATAAAACGATCCATTTCGTGAATAGCGCCTGATAGTAATTTCTCAACATCGCGGTGAATCGTAGGTAAACGTGGTGCTGTTCAACTTCTTTTAAGGCCGCCGGCAATTTTTTCTTTCGTATACATTTTTGACGGCCGTAGAATGGTAGACAATTAAAAAGACAATTAGCGGCACATCAATAATTCGTTTGGTTATTGGTAGAATCTTCAATGGAATTTCCGTAATTTTCATTCAACATCGCATAACTCCATTTAACATTTAAGATCTGCCGACATTATATCAAAATATTTAATAGATTGTACCAGAATATCGTCATTGCAATAAAATAAAATAAGAAAAAAAAAATGTTAATAAAGTGTATTAATAAAACAAGGAGAAACGACTAATTTAGCTACTCGATATTGGTATTTTCCCAAATATACGAATGTGTGTAATTTGCATATATTAAAACATGCCATTCATTGCACTTCTGCGAAAGATTTTTTAAATTATTACCCTTTTTTTTCTGAAGAAAATATTTCGTTAATTAACGAGCTGCAATAATGTACTCAATTCACAAAGGAAATTCTTCAAATTTCTTAAGATTCCGACGCCCATCAAAATTCTCCATTTCACAACCGTTGTTACTTTTTAGCATAAACGTTTCATATGACAAACATGTCCTTTTTATATCTCGTCCAACGACGGCTAATGTTCGAATAGCTGTAAACAAATACCTACCTTTTAGATAATGTGCTAATTAGCGGAATAATTATGGACATCGCCGGTCGAACGAGTTAGCAATTTTAACATTTTACGGAGGTCGTAAACGTCGTAGGGAAGGCTGATGTGATATTCGCGTACAGTTAGGATAGATTTTAGGATTAGATTTACTTTATTTCCTGCGAAATAATGCCGAGAATAATAGCTTTTGCAATAAGGAAGTTATTCTGAAGTGGTCATTATTAGATTTTATGTATTTTCGAGAAAAATTGTCGGTGTCGAAAAAAATTTGTTGGCCGAATAATTATTTGTAAATGTTTAAAGTGGCCTCTTCCGGTTTCAATCAGTTCCCTCGTTGACACGTGTGGAAATACCGAAATTAACTACTTTTAGTCGGCGTCCTTCAGAATCAGTAGTACATCCAATTCGCCCAAAAAGAACCGTTCAATTTTTTTTTCGGGTTTAGAGGATCGATGGAAAATTTTTACAGAATGAAAAATTTTACAGAAATTAGATGGTTTCCACACGCTCTTAATGCTTGGCAATTCTTCTGTCCAATAATAGTATTATTGGGCAGAAGCACAGAAGCCTTTACTCTAGGATCTTCGAACCCTCAGTTCAGTAGATGTCAGGAACAGTTTACTGAAATATTGTTATCGAGTGCGACTGCCATTATCTTTTGATCGTCCTCCTATACTTTTATTACTTGCTTCACGTGGCTCTCTTGTAGGCCATAGAAGGAGTCAGAACCAATGAAGAGCATATTGGCTGCTCCCCTAGTCACATCGTCTGCCCTTTCATTGCCTTGGTCCCGTGATGGCTTGGGACCTATCGCAGAGTAACGTAACGTGGTTTGTACGTGCCAGTTTTTCAAAATTATGTATACGTTCGTGAATTAGACCAGATTCGTATAAGTTGGTTTTGATAGCCTTTAGAATTGCCTGAGAGTCACTGAATACAGTTATGTATGCGCCTCGTATCCCTGATACGAGATTCTTTAAGACGCATAAGTTTGAAATTTGTTGGCGTGGAGTCCAGTAACCATTTCAAGGTAGCAGTTAGGCGTATACCTGTTCCAACGTCTTCTATTCATGTGCCGTCCGTGTACCATGCCAGGATAGTTCTTTTACTTTGAGGCTGCCCGGGTGCACAATCCCGGTTTTCGATGATCACCTTATAAAGCTGATTAAGATTGTATTGCATATAGATCTCGCCTCTTGCAATATGCAATATCTTCAAGGATTCAGAGATGCCATCTAAGTATAGCCTGCGTTTTGCAATCTTTGATTTAACCATCAAATACCAACATAAAAAAATAATTGAAGAGAGAAAACGATACTTATATTAATTATCAACTAATAGGAAGAAAATGATTAAAGTGAAACGAAATTAAATTCCTCAATTCAAAATTAACATAACATCTATAGACGCGGTTTAATATGGAAGATAGCAATTATAACAAGCTTCATTATCACGATATAGTCTTGACCTCGTTAACGTTAATGTACTGCGAATAAAACAAACTGCGTTAGTCGTCCTTTATCCTTCAATAACTGTAATAATTCGCATATTTTCACTATAGCTTTCATGTTGTTGCATGTTTATTTTGCAGCTATCTATATATCTACGTATATAGACTACGAATGCATTTACATATATATTAGCAATTTCTAGATGTTATTTTACCACGTCGGTAGGTGTTTGGGGACAATTCGGTATGTAAATGAGGGACTAACTAGATTATCTTGCTATATTCTACAATCACATGCATATATTTCATGAATTCTATTTAAAGTAAGATTAGAACAATGTAGTTCTTAAATAGAAAGAACGATATGATATAGGTTATGTCAACAAAGTTTTGAATGTTTTGTATATTATGGATGAGTATAGACGTAGATATCGTAGAACTTATCAGTAATTACCATTACTTGTACTTGACCTAAAATAAAGTCCCATATTTTTGAAAAAAAAAAATGTTACATATATTGTTAATATCTTGTTATTCTTTTTGATGAATATGTCAGCTTTGCTTTTTGTTATCTTTCCTCCGCTTATTGTTCTCGCTTATAATGCACGACCTGAAGCCTAAATTTAAACAACCTAGCACTGAAGTAACTTTAAATCTAAGAGGTGCTAGATACAATACATCTTATTAGTTCTTATTCAAAGCAATTAAAGTAGGTGACAAGGTTAATACTTGATTGTACATTTGCAATAAGATGTTAAATCATAGACGAAGAGGCTTTCTTTTACCGGTTGGATTTATTTTTAGGAAAATGAGGTTAAGAGATTTGTCATTTGTATGCAATAGTAGTAATAATAGTAGCGAAGAGCGTCAAACATTTAACCGAGAAGTCTTTTGCCTACGTATGAATGTATATGCGTATCTCAATAACGATGTTTATATTTAGTATAATCGACTAATAGAGCGGATTAGCGCAAGAAACAGCATAAATATTGAAACGCGTGTCTCCTCCTTCAGCTCTTTCTAACCTATGAAAACTACGCGTTCTTTAAAGCACATCTACGTAGTTAAAGGACGAAGAAATTAACACATAAAATCTTAATTCAATGTAATTAAAAAGCAATAACGTTAAATACTATTTAACCGTAATAATACCCGATAATATATTACGATCTATATTTCAACGCAATATTGCTTTTATTACTTACTTCAAAGCGATTGTGAACATACGGCAAAGCTCGCACTCGGACCGAAACGGAGCTATTTATTATTTTGGTGAAGGTAAATTATATCGAGATGCAGTCGGTTGTCGATAATTTGCATGGTATACGAATCGCTGCTACAATGAATTATTGCATAATCGTTTCCTGAATAGATTACGAATATTCCTAAACGATGCTACCTTCGGGCGAGTCGAGCGGGCTGGCTAGCGCAAGATTGCTGGATTATTAATTCTTCACCGCGGTTATATAAAATTCCACGACGGTTCTTTCTCTTCGGATGGGGCAATAATTTGGGTAGTTTGTACGATAACTCTTTGACATCAAATTTGACGATTATTCGACAATAAAAAATGGCTGTAGAAGCCTGCATCCTTACTTTGATACTATGTAAGCTTTGTGTCTGTTGGATTCGTTACAATTTGAAAAAAAACATCCTGTGGTAGCAGATGTGGTCTTTGGATGGTTCCTTTGTTAAGCTCGTGGAGGCTTATTACGGTTGGGCAATGAAGAATCGGAAAAGGGGTGTATTTAGTTTCAAATAATAGAACTTTTAGGAAAAGCCTTATTAGTATTAGTATTATTGGGGAGAGGCGCAGAAGTTTTTGTTCAGTCTGACTTTAATAGTGTTAGAGAAGTTTAAGGCTCTTAATAAATTCTGTTACTTACTCTCGCATCTTCATTCCTCAGTTTAGTAGGCATCAAGAACACTTTATCGAAATATCATTGTGAGTATTTTGCTGTCGCTAGATCTTTTAGGGCAAGATCTTGAAGGCCGCTAGATCTTTTAGTCCAGATCTTGAAGGCCGCTAGATCTTTTAGTCCAGATCTTTTGCCCTTCAAGATCCCAGGCTGCTAAGAGAAGCACATGGAAGACCAGTATCTGTTCAAAATGGCATAAATGCTTTTACACCTACTGGAATGTGGGCCATAAATCGATATATTTGTACAAGAATCAGGTACCATTGCTTCAGATATCTTTGGGAATCGTAATATTTATCCGACCAGCGAATCTTCTGGCGATAATTCAAGATATCTCAATTCCAAAGACACTGTAGCTTTATCTGTAAACTTGGATCTGTAAGCTCTAAACAGAAATTACTCTACAATTTCTCTTCTAGATGTTCTTACACGAAATTTTTACTCGATAAAATCCAGCTTAAAGTTATATTTATAACATTACGTACAAGAAGTTGTTTTCCCTGGTTATTGCAACAAACGACACCCAGTTTGAGTGAAATCATCCGTAGATGTAACAAAATGCACTTTCTTCCATCTCAATTATTCCAAATATGAGTTAATATACAGGTTTCGTGCAGTAATATAGGAACATTATAAAGAGCCACATATTATAATGGTCACGTTTTAAAAATCGAGGATTATTCACTCGATATCAACTTTCTAAACGCTAATAGTCTAATAGACAACCTGAACTTTTTTTTTTAAGCGCATTAAGTACGTATTTTAAAAGATTCTTTCTGTGTGTGTACGTAATAGGAACACACGGAGTAGCACATGACGGTCGGCGTAGAATAAAACGTATATCGAAGGCGAAAGAGAAAGAATCGGCGCGGCGTATAGAACAAAGAATTTTGAGACTTCTGAAACGAGTTCTTTTATGTGTGTCAGAGAGAAAATCTAGCCAGACTGCGTGGCCCGAACATCTCGTCGCCGCTGGCTGGATTGCTTACCCTTTTGCTGTCGACCGTCGAGTTTTTCGCCTGCACGCGCTTTTACATCAGACAGCAACGCCGCGCCGGGTTAACTTGGATAAATCGTTTTGTCCGGCTGTGCGTAACACTTTTTTTTAATTACGTATGGTTCACTTTTCCGATATACATTCTATGCTTTATTCGCGATTATTGCGAAAGCTGCCGATATCGATTGTATTGACGATGTGGAAAGATCTATAAGAAGAATTAATAAAAAGGAAATGTTATTTTCTTATATAGAAGCTATGTGGAAAAAGCGGAAAATCAAATTAGAGAATCCTCAATTTTTCTGGCCTGTCATAGGAGACAAAAACGGAGCAGGTGGTTCACCTAGTTCATCCGGTGAAGCTTTTACTAGCTCGTCTATTATCAGAGAAGAGTTATTCACAGAACTGAAGAATGTAGTTCTATGAATAGACCTTCACGAGCTTCGTCTGCGTCATCGTTAGAATTTATTAATTCCTCTCTGATTAATATTAAGTACATCGGCATGCTTTAAAGAAGCATCAAAGACTCCGATGGAAACTTACGTTTAACGAACACATTATTTCGTCATCTTTAAGATCATTAGATTTCATTGTACGCAATGGAAAACATTTTCTCTTATGCGCGTTTTAGAAAAGAGTATGTTCCTTTTGACTGGTCGTCGTTTTTTATAACTCCTTCTTCTTCTTTTGAAAAAGTTTAAAGACGTACAACCGCTGCGTAGTGCATTTTAAGTCGTCTTCTTTTATTTCTTTATCTAGGTCTTAGCAATTCATTTTTATCGTGTTCTCGGTCAACTAATTCGAGGGCATCTTTTTCGAATGGCGTTTCTTTCTTGAATTCGCCCTAACAATCTATTAGATCCTCATCGTGTAACCTCGTACCTCGAGACATGTTCCGCGTTCCGTATATCGTGGCATCATCACCGGAATTTAGGTCTTTTATCTCAGCAAGCCTTCCTGCAGTGGAGAAAGGCTTGCTGGAAGATGTCTTGGAAGATAGATAAGATATCTTGGAAGATAGATAAGATATTTTGATCGCCAAGATAATCTATCGCAGAAGTATGCCGGTAGCGTTTCTACCCAACAAGTGCGTTTATTATAAGAAAAAAGGTTCCAACGAAGCCCATGCAGCAAAAGAAATATGATTCATTGCTTTCAATTGTAAAGAAAATCATTTCTGCGATGATAATGTATCATTTTCCACTAATGTATATTAATGGTCTGTTACAAAGAGAGCTAATTAAATTGTTATTTGATCCTTGCGGCCCTCACAGATCGATCCCTCGTCGCAATCGTAGAGCTGTTTGCAAATCTTTAATTAAATTCTCGTTTCTACATCAGTATTTTTAATCTTAATTCCGAAGTACATATTTTCCGTTCCAAAGCTGTATATTAATTAAATTGTGCTGAAAAAGTGAACTACAATGTTCAAAGAATTAAGAACTACGACGCTAAAGAGGAACACATTCGTCTACCATACCACGAAATAATAATAACACCTGTATAAACAATACAAATACTTTTCTTTTCTTCCTTTCTAAATAACATTTGGCCTATGTTTGCTCTCGCATAACAATACACAACATAAATTGTTCTTTGTAACATATATCTATCGGTCATCGCGTGTCGGCCAGCGCTAACAACTATTAAAGCAAACGTCCAAGAATGTAGCATTCTTGTCTTCAAACGTCGTTCTCATTTTTTCCGTCTTCTTCTTCGAAGTCCGCGTACGGCTCTCGTTCTTTTAAGCCGTCGTAAAAGTTCGTGAAAGACAAGCGAACCATCATCATCACCATCAACATCATCTTACCGCGCGCATCTTTGGAAACTTTCACGAGAGAAGTAAAAGGTGCTTCACAGCGGATAGCCTCGACGCACAGAAGATAATTGCCCGCCGCGATCTCTCGTAAACGCGCGCGGACCGCTTTAACCTTGTCCGTTCGTGAAGAAATGGACAATAAACCATATACATATGTAGGTACGATGGGGTTTCCGTTTTGTGATGAGAAATCATCTACCGCACTTGGACCGCACCGCACAAATGGACGCGGGAAGAAAAAAAACTTTGCTTATTTCTATGGAATACACGTCGTCCTTTTTCTCTCGCCCTTGTTCGGCATTTATTGTTACTTTTTTTATTTCTTTGTTATAATTATTTCGGCGATCGAGGATCTTATTTTTGAAATTGGAAAATCTCTTGTCCGTATCAGATCAAGAACCAGACTATTTTGACGTTGTTTCCATGGGTTTAGTTCAGAGGAATTTGCAATGTTTTTAGTAGCTTCTTTGTCATAATTGCTTGGATATGGACGAAATAGTCTCAATTATGGAGTAACCAAAATTTGCTGAATATGCAAATCGCCAAGATGTTGTTATCTCTAGATGCCACAAAAGACTGAAAATCTATTGTTTATGAACTTTTTTCGTTTATAAAAGTATTCCTTTCTATTCCAAATTAAAAAAGAAAACAAGCGAAAATCATCTCGATCTCTCACGAACATATCCACCCAATTAAAATTTCCATTCCAATATTTAATCTTTTAAATTTCTATTTGGTTAAGATGTTAGAGAACACGTTCGTAGGTACACACGTGCATAAATTTCGTTTATCGCTTTTCGCCGCTTCATCCAACCTGGGCGATATCGATTAGCGAGCAACGTTAACGTAAGAGCGGCGTAAATCGACTGTCACGCAACGGAACGATTAAGAAACCTTTCCAAAAACGTCAATAATGTTAGAGATAACGCCGAACTCCGTAAGAATATCGGAAAATCCTCTAACGGCGATATAGCTGCAACGTAGCAGCGAGTCAGGCATTTACCTATTTAGAGTGTTTCTAGTCGATCCTTGGCTGCGTACCCGTAACTATTTTGCGCAAGTCCACGAACAGGTGGAACCTAAACATGAGGTGCGCTAGCAGGTAGAGAGGTGTAGAAAAGAGATTATACGTGTAGATAGATACAAGGTTGCTAGAAAATTATGGTAAAAAATAAAAAAAAATGATGTGAAATATTTTTTTTTTATTAGGCTTCCAAAAGAAAGTATGCAATTCGGACAGGTTCAAGAATTACGTTTATGAATGTTAAATCAAATTCACGACAGTACGGAAGCATTTTCTTTAAGTTACGTTGCATGAAGGATCTCTTAATGCGATTCAAAATGGGATAAATTTAAACGCGGTCGTTCGGTTGCGTTCGAGAGGCTGAAAGAACGTGCTTCTTCGTATATCGACTGAAGATTTGGGCAAGAAAGAGCTAAGTACGTGTTAGGTACTGCGTTTGGGTACTGAGGAGATGAATGAACAGCTTTGTTAATGTACATTAAGCGGAATAAGTCGGAGTTTTGGCGTTGCTAATAACTGTAGATAGAACTTGTTTTTTCGTTTTCCGTGCACAGAAAGATTGTGTTTCATTCATCTATTCATTTAAATTGGGTGCCGGTAGAGATCCACGGAAGGAGATGCAGAAGAACCAAATCGAAGTTAACAATTGAAACAATACGTATAATTTAGACCAAATGATTTTAAGGACTAATGACCACCTGCTTATTCATATCATAAAGAAGTTCAGTTCGACGCACGTTTGTGTACGGAAAAGGCTATATATTTCGTATGTGAAATAGACAAGCAACTTGGTCGCTTTGTTTTTTCGTGATGCGCCAATACTTCTCAACGCTAGTGTATACAAAACAAATATATAAGTGTATCGTATACTCGCTTTATATACTTCAATACATACGTAGATAACGCATACAACACCTGTACGAGTACGTACAACGCATGCAGGTATCTAAAGAGGGACAGAGACGTCCGTACATACCCATTTGCATCGCACATATGAGCACTCCAATATATTAGATCGGTGCTCTATACCTATACAATGGAAGAAGAGGGGTTACACCTAGCCGTGAATCGTTGCCGTTGAGGAGCAAGCTCTCTCTACACATACAACCACGGCCACATGTTTCGCTTCTGCCGACAACTAAAAGAAGGCAATGCCTTCAAGTAACCACAACTAGTTTACCGGTCTGGGCAAAGTGGAGGACGGCTGTGAGTTTCGTACCAACCAGAGATTCCGCGCTACTACGGTTACAACAGGGATTGCATTCACATCGCGAGGAGTGCGCGAATGATATACAAAGAACAAGAGGATCTTGCGTACCATCGGTTTTCTAATAGCGAGAAACTCTGTTTCTTTTTTTTTTGTTTGTTTGTTATGCGTTTTTGCTAAAGGTTTTGCGTTAATCCAGATTAAGTGATTTTGGTCAATTTGCTAGCGGTATCGGGAGAGTGTATCGCCAGTGATGACATCCGGTATCGATAAAACGACGTGATTTGGATATTGTGCGCGATCCAAACGGTGCCGTTGAAATCCCGATATAGACTCCTAGTGGACAAGGTTGAATTAATAAGAAAACAGCAAAAAAAAGTGTGCCTAGTTTTACACGTGAGAAAAAAGGACAGTGATAGAACAGATTATTCTTGTAACACCTGTGAACTTTTGCTTTTGACTTTCCTTATCACTACGATGTCTTTCAAAATCTTCAAATCTAAATAGAGATTAAAAAGGTAAGCATCCTCTTTATTAATCTCGAGCAAGTAAAGCGATTGAATCGCAATAAAAGAAGACAAATGACGAAAAGCTAGTTGAACATAGAAAGTAAAGATAACGCACGTTGCAGAATACCGGATTGGTAAATAGCGAATTGTACACATAGAAAGAAGTCAAACAGCATGCATACCGTGCAGCTCTCTGACTCATGCGCGTAATATTCCCGATAGATTAACTCCGAGACCGTTTTATGGTTGATCTCAAAATGTTCTCCCTTTCCTTGTCTCCTTTATGATGTATGTACGTATTAGGAATCGAAATGGGAATCTTTGGGTTTCAATTTTTCAACGAACAACTGGACCGCAGACGATTTTAGATCTATAAAATCATTTTTAAATGCTTATCTAAGTTTATGGGCAAATAAATTCGCACATTTGTTTGTATTATCTTTATCGTTTTGGATAAGGTGAAACGTTTATGGTCGATAAAAATATGAAATGGTTTTCATGGAATAGAATATAATCAATTTTTAATGGAGAAATTAAGACCGGCCGATTATTTTCGAATTATACAGAGAAGCATCTTCTCATTAGCAAAATCTTCAAACCCCGTTCTTTATCGATTCAAAAATGTACTTTGTAAAAGAAACAAAACCTTTGGCTCGAGTTGTTACAATTTTAACGGTCAATAAAATGCTTTTCGAAGAATTGTAAGCAGTGATGGTACTTAAATTTAAGGCAATTATGTCAATCCATCAGTAACAAGTCGAGCCGTGGAAGGAACTTCAATTACAATTCTAGAAAACGATCGAAACGTCTTGGAGAGTCTTGTTTTCGAATAAATTTGCGAGAGAAACAAAGGATCAAATACGTCAGCCAATTCTTTAACATTATCCAGGTTTCCAGGACTAGATTGAGTGGCGCATAGTACTTTTTTTTTGTGTGAGGTTGTGATCGATTTTCAAGTTTTTTTTTAGATTTCCTTTAGTTTTAGTATTTTGCTTTAGTTTTCTTCTTTTAATATCTGAAAGTTTTTGGATACAAGTATTATCAAAAAATTCGTTTGGTTTGTCTGCAAAATACCTCTCTAACCGTTATGAGTTCATCATCGTCCATAAAATTCGTTTCCTTTCGTTTTTTTTTTTTTCTTTGAGATTTGGAGACAAAAAAAATAATTACAAGGAGCTGGGTCTATAAGGTCATCAATTTCTATGAATCCACATTCAGGAACCACAGCAAAGTCTTACCTGTGGATTCCTGCATTGTCGTGAAGCAACAAGACATCCTACGTCGGCCTTTCGTTCCTTTTCATTTTAATAAAATCTTTAAGAAAATGCATAATACTCTCTAGTTACCGCACTGCCCTTAGGAATGTTAATCAATCATTAACATTCCTTAAAAAAAAAAAATGGTTGCCTGCACAGAAGGGGATATCTTGGGACCTTTAACATGTCGTTGCATTGATTTTGGTTAAAATTATGGATCCGGGTTTCATCTCCAATGGATAATTGAAGTTGGTCCGTCTCTACAAAGCAGCCGAAGATTCAATACGTTATCGTCCGGATACGGATTTGGAATGGCGAAATCATTCCTGGAACCCATCTTGCATTAATTTTTATCATTTCAAGATGTAGAGTTCTGAAAACAATGCTTTCTGAAATTCCTAATAAGGCCACTAATTATTCTTCTTAATCTTGTAACATTCGATTTGTTTCAATAACACCAAAAGTGATTCCATTAACTGGTAAATCTGCGCGTGGATCTTAATGAATCTCAATCACGTAGAAGTCCATATTTTTGTAATAATTGGATATATCAAATCAGCTACCTCCTTAACGTATAGTCTGCGTAACACTCTATGATACGTAACCAGTACAACCTTAATTAGGCGTTGCCGAAGATGTACAGGAAAAGGTGGAGGAACTTAATTCAAATTAATTTCGCTTTTATTTCGAGTGTTATTGTTTTCATGTTTTGAGCACTTAATACAACCATATCATAAAGAAATACGTGGAATTTACGAATAAGTTTATTTTGACTTCCGGTACAATTGATATAAACACAAATCTATAAATTGTTTATAATCAATCAGATTAGGACGACGAATTTGAAAGGAAAACATCTATTTTCAAATTCGCCAAACGATTGCTTTTTAAATAGATCGAACTAAATCCCTTTATTAATAACAATAATCTCCAAATAAACGAATTTGTCGATAATCCATAATACACCCGTATTTCATCTTTAAATATTAAAATATATGTTGATCCTATCTATTTATGCACCAATATTTTATTGCGTGTCGTTACCAATAATACTTTTATATATTTTTAATCTTATCTACTGCTTTCATCAAAAAAAAAAAAACGATATTAAGCAGCATCTGTCGTTTGATGATTCATTAATACAAGTCAATATAAGTCATAATATTTACCACTCATACCAATCAAATAGATCGATTTCAGAGTTTGAGTGTCGCCTTTATAAGCACTTGATCTATTCATACGGATTAAAGTCGCTTTAAACTACCTAACGTATCGAGATTAATTCCGATAATAAAATTTGATAATTACGACAAGCGGGTATGTAGCTTTTTATTAAGGCTTCTGACGATTCCATGAATATGGCGATATTATACGCTGCGTTTTTCCTCTTTTAACTCAATTACAAAAATAAAAATCAATCCGATATTTTTATTTATCCGTAGCATAATGGCCAATAATATGTGACAGGTTATGGCCCATTCATGCGGGGATATTAATCATGAAGCTTAATTAAAACCATTCGCCGACAATAAAAAGTGGGATAAAGTTAAATGGGATTTTTTTTCTCTCTTTGTACTAATCGAAATACGCGGGACTAGTTCCTTTTTTTGGTGCGTGTGTTGGATGTATTGGTGATGGATTGATTCGTCTTGTTCAAAATATGTACCGGTCACACATTTTACTAAAACAGCGGATTATATCAATATGCTGCTTTTACCATAAAACTATTTAACATTTTTAAGTGAAAGTCCCTTAATTTATTCAAATAAATTTAAGAGTAGGAGTTTATTTGAAAAGCAGGATGAAGATATGTGAAGACATGACAAAAGCCTAAGACCACCTAACGCAAAAACAAGTATTTCTTTTTTATTTTTCAACCAAGTCGTCCAATTAGTAGTCTTGTTGTGTAAAAGAGATATTCGATGGAAATTTCTGTCATTCGCCCGAAATTTTAAGCCTACGAAACGGAAAAAATTCGTTAGATCTGGGCAAAAGGGTCGGTGATCTATTAATTCGAATCCCTATTTTTGTTATGACGACCATTTAAGTTTGAGGTACGTTGTTTTTGCGAAGTAAAACTTCTCTTTTTTCAAACGATTATGAACTTTCCGCAATTTCTATGTTCAACTTGTCCTCTACTGGTCAAGATAGCCGATTAATACGTCTTCATGACCATCCACAAAAAAGCACCCTCTCGACCGATGGAACAGTCTTCCTTGGCAATCCACTGCTTGAACGGCGCATTGGTTTCAGGAATGTTACTGATGCATGCAAGTTCCATCTGTAAATTCTCATTTAAATATTCCTTCGAATGCGTTTAAGGTCCTGAGTGAGCTCGAATAGCATCCAACGTACATGTAGCATTTCCATGTCTAAACCTTTAGTCAATTCTGATGATTTTAAATGGCTTTAAATGAAATGTATTGGATGTTAAATACTTACATACGATCCAATATTCAAAAGTAATTGTCATATTGAAGTATTCGCTAAGGGGTTATTCCTATCTTAACCTTTTTCTTCGAAAAGAATAAGTTAATTTTAACAAATCGTCGAGTCAGCTTGTACAAGCTAAATCAGTTATCGTACTAGGAACACTCTAAAATTATTTAAACAATCTCAGCAATTCGAGAAATTAACAAGCTATTAGCAAAAATATCCTCATTAACAAAAAAAAAAGTAAAGAATGTCACCATTTCTTGGAATATATTCGTTTCATACGAAGTTTTGACCGTTTAAAATGTTGTTACTACACCACAAAACATACTTTAGTTTGGCTCTTAACGCTTAATATGTCGTCTGTTGATTTTAATACGCTGTCCTCATCTCAGGTCAAGGTTATTGGAAACTCTAGATTATAGCATACCTGAAGCGACGTGGAGAGCGAACAGGCTGTATGTTACTACGGTCATGTACGTGTTTTAAAACATCAACCGACTATCGTTTTAGCTTTCAAGCCGATTATAACATTTTATTGTTGTTTATTATTTTTATTTTACTTTCCAGTTTATAATTGCGACACGTTTAAATTTGATATCAATGCAAACTTTATTAATCGTTACGTGCAGGATAGTTTCTTTATCTGAACT
Organism: Oryctes rhinoceros; assembly: GCA_020654165.1. Classification (NCBI taxonomy): domain Eukaryota; kingdom Metazoa; phylum Arthropoda; class Insecta; order Coleoptera; family Scarabaeidae; genus Oryctes; species Oryctes rhinoceros. The sequence goes on from JAIOKQ010000231.1 coordinate 1,360,758, forward strand.
TAAAAAAATCGCAGTCTAAAGTGCATTGCACTCGACGCGTTTTACTTCGTGAAGTTATTTGCGGAAGTAGTCCGTAATACAGTTTAATTACTTCATCTTGACGGGTAATTTGTTGAACGAACGTCGGTTCAATTCAGCCACCCGTTGAGTGAGGCTGTTTCGATTCTGTTTGATCGACTAGGCGGAGGCTCTCAAATTTTGGGCGTGAGTTTATTACGTTACTAAATACAGTACATCTCGATTTAATACCCCCAAAAAAGAAATTACTTGAGAACATTCCAACTTGCAAAGCGCTAAATGGATCCAATTACAAAGCTGCAAGCAATAATAATGAAGTTAGACATATTACACACAAGTCATCGAAAGGACAAGCATCAATTGTTCTGAAAGGCGTTCTTCATTATTGGAAACACCCATATCAGTGGAACGTTTTTGCCAGAGAAACCAACGCGTGACCCTCAGAGCATGCACACACATACACGCAGCCAAAACAATGAGAAGAAATTGCCAATTAAAAACAACATTCCGAAAGTGTTCTAGTTAGGGAAGTCTCATTAATTTTTTGCGGCACGCGTGATACATTTCGTTGGCATCGAGTACTCACGTATTTATGTACGATGTGTTCGTCGCACGTAAAACCTGCGTAGTTATGTATGTAAAGGAGATTGGCCTAAACGGATTCTATCGCTTGCGAGTCGACATTTCTGATATGGCAGATTTTATCTTTATATTGAAAGTAACGCTGGCAGATGCGTTAAATGGTATTTAGATTTGGTGAATGAGGATTTTAGGAGGGAAAGGAACATCTTTTCCTAATTTGTAATTTAAATCTATGCGTGATAAGGTCTTGCTAAGCATTTCTTCATAAGGATTTTGCCCTCCTTCAACAAATACACTAAAGCACGGAAATGAACAATCAAACTTAGACCAAGAATGGGAAAATTAAAAAAGCAAGGAGAAATGGATCAAAAACGTAACACCCACGTATCTTGAACTCTGGGAAACCAGGAGAACTAAGAAGGTCAACTAAGGTGGAGAGACCAAGTAATGAGCAGAAAAGAGCTCGTAAGAACAGAAATAAGCGAAGAAAAATCTCGAAAAAAAATATATCTGCAAAGCCTGAATAACCTGAAGCAGTAGTTCAGCTGAATTGTTTACAGCGGCAACATCGAAAATGAAAATTAAAGACGAAAGAGTCGGCGCATGAAGAAGAAGAAAGCCTAATTGGGCGGCTGCAGTTCGGAATAGAAATTCATCTAAACTCGACAAATTATTTACTATTTATATAGATACAGAACCAAACCATCCTCTTTTCTTTTCGCAAAACGTTCCTGACGTACATTCATTAACTTCTCCTATTCTTGTTTATTCTCAATCCAAAAGAAAAGAGCGTACTTCTCGAAACTACACCGTAACGATCCTCTATTAAAAAAAAAAGGTTGGTACCTACCACTACACAGTGTAGACAATTCCGTAGCCTTCTGTGCACGCTGTGAAACGCAAGAACGCGGAATGTTAGGAGAGACTACGCACGGATCACTTTTTATTTGCACAAATGTTCATCGAGGGCGTGTGCACTGCCATTGATGGATGTTGGAACTAGGGACTTCGTGACGGGTTGACGGAGGTAGTTAGTTACACGGGCGTTCATATGAATTGGGTATCGCATACTCGATAGTAGATCTTGATCTTTTCATATGAGCATGTTTACAATTTTATTTTAAAATTACTTCTGAGCTTTATTTGTCTGCTCACGCCAAGGCAACAGATGTTCATAACTATTAAAGGTTGAGGTAGGATCTTTGAGAACGAATGGACTGCGATAAAAGTTGCCGTAAAAAAAGCCGAAACAACAAGGTTATCTGGAATTGTAGAGGATATTTTCATAAAAAAACAAAACAAAACAAATATAAACAAGTGAGCTTTTTCAATAAATTATGTTTTTTTATTATTTTTGACTTGTCTGACGGCCGACGGAAAGAGAACAGTGAAAACCACTTGATAAAACATAAATATTACGTTGATCCAATTTCAATCAATTCTAGTGTACAAACATAGCACCGTACGCAGCTGCTTTCTGAATAGGCAACGGAGAAGAGAACGCAAGTACTTATTCGAATGGGATTTTTACCATTCGCGTATATAGGATTAGCGTTTTTAATTAAATAACAAAACGACCACCGAGGTATCCGTAGGACGAGAGACATATTTAATCCGACAGAGCGAGAAGAAAAAAACGGAGTTTTCAGAAGTCCCAACATCGCTATACTGTGCCTACGCCTATAAAGAACGGCATTATGATTGCACGAATGAAGAGTAATGCGGTATAGCAGACATACATTCGCGCAAACTTAGAATTACTAACGCTCTATCTCTTGCAATAAATAACTCGTCCGGTGAGGTCGCCAGCTGTGACTTGTGATTATTAGCTGCGCGGATTCTTTCCTTTCTTCTTTTAAGTTCAGGTCCTCGAGTTTCAAGAGGTTATCCTACTTTGAGATTTATGGAAGGTTGCTGCTTATTTCCCTTTCTTTCGTTTAAATCGCAGTTCGTCAGCGGAAAAGTTTTAAGTCGGTGCAAAATTATGCGAAAATGATTTGATGATTTTTAGAATCATCTCGGTACTTCTTGCTGTTTATATCCGTAAATAGTGATTAAAGAAAAGACGATTTCAGATAAAACTTTTATTTCGTGGACAACATAAAATAGGTGCGAAAATCCGAGGACGTTTGATAACGATCTTGCATAAGCCGTTGACCCCGGATCTTTGCCTGATGTCTAGAGAATTCGTTGAAATTATTCCTTTCCTGTTCTATTCTAGCGTTTAAAATAGCTTCGCGTCTGAAATATGATCCTACATCTTGACGTGAATTCTTTAAAGCGTAGCGATGCTTTTTTTATTAAGCAGAAAAGAATACACCGGCTTCTTACTAATTAGATTATTTGGAAAGGTGATATGACATGTGTACAGTGTTATCTTTATCTTATTTGCAAGATGTGCATAACTTTTCTTAATTGAAAATTCATTTAAAAGTGGTGAAAAGTAACATTAAAAAAGAATTGATAAAGGCAAGCGGCTAAAAAGTGATAAGTTATTGGCGTGTAGATAGGTAAATGAAACAAAAATAAAAGCAAATCGAATCTAATCTTCAAAAGCTTGCATTTATCGTGTCAGAAATTTAAATTTTAAAAATATTCTTTTGAGTCGCAGTTTAAAAGAAAAATAACGATTATTTTAAGAAATACAGAACGATGGATCTAACGCCATGTATACCATTCTTATGTTGCAATATTGCAAGTACATGGTACACATGATACCCTTTCGTTGACCTTGCATCGACCGCATTAAAATTTATTTTTAGTAAGATTACCGTTATTTCAGCACTATAATTAAACCTAGATATCTAAAACACTTTCACTTCCTCAGTAACGGGTGTCCAATAAGTTATCCGTCCATATCAAAGCGTAAGGAAACGGAAATAATTCTACCATATAGCAATGACCATAAACCGATCTCTTATTTCTTTCTCAAACGCGACCATCATCCAATTATAGAGATTCGAAATTAAAGTCGTAATTCCCAATTGAGGCTGTGGAACTTGTCTGATGTAAGAGGAACTTTGCCGCGGAGATTATATGAAAGTCGGTTATCAGAAGCGTAAATTAGAGAAAAATCGCTCCGGCGGAAATGGGTTCGTAGATCGAGTAAGCTGGATTGCGTTTTGCTTTGCTAACTTGCCTTAAGCAGTGATTTTTGTGCGGGAGTTATTAATATGTTTTATGCATCTAGAAAGAGTAGAAGTATCTGTTTACGTAAGAAAGCGAGGCCAAATGTCTTAACGTTTGTTGACATTAGATATTGTGATTTCTGCTTAATTTCTTTGACCGGAATAAGGAAAATATAAGATTTTTATTTGCTAAAATTTGATTTTATAGCTCCGGGTAAGTTCCAAAAGGCGTAACTCTAAAAGATGAAGGTATTGTCGTGTTTCAACTTGACTAACACAGTTTTCGAATAAGTACCAACAACGACGGCTAATAGAAACCAAATATGTTTCCATAACAAGGATGACGTCTATAAATACTAAAATAAAAAAAAGAGTCTTCGGAGCTTGAGATTGGAGAAAAATTCAATCCGAGATCCGCGTGAGGTAAACAACTTCGGAAAGAGGAACCCCTTTTCCTCCTTCACGATACCTACGATGACGGCTAGAACGTTTAGCGGAGCAGATATTAAAATATGATGGGAGAACAGTGCGCGAAGTATAATGAACTTTTCGCGCAGTTCAACGCTTTTGCGAGTTTCCGATTACGTTGAGCCGCCCGTGTCTGGACGTTCTTCTCTTATTTTTATTTACTTTTCTTTTATGGCGTATGTTAGTTTCGACTATAAGCGCGACCGTTAACTTTGGAGAGCAGGTATTGTGAAGTTTTCGTTAATGGTTAAATTTGTTTAACGTCTTGTTGTTGTTAGCTGATCGATTGGAAATTGATTAAATTCTGCGTTTTTCAAACGTTAAAAGAGATGATATAAGAGGGGAATGAAGTTTGAAGACCTCATATAACCTTTTCTGTTGGATTTTTACCTACAACTGTATTAATTTCACGCCTATGAATCGCGCACTAGTGTTATTATTACGTTCGTAAATAGGCAAATATCCGATCTGTTTGTTACGCTCTTGGTCAATATATGCGATTAGGTCTGACAACTAGTAAGGATACATCCCATTTTAAAAATAACCGTATATTTAAATTTTATGCAAAAATTTTAGCTAATAAAATGTGTGGATTTTCAACATTCACGCTAATTTATTCAACGATTTTCACTGGCGGAGCGCTGGTGAAAGCACTTTAAAACGTTCCAATATATCATCCAGGTAAAACCCTTTCAGTAACACTTTTTTGCGCTAAAAACTTTCGAACCCCCAAAACAACTACGACAAAACACGAAACTCGTAACTCGTAAAATCCACTCCATAAACCATTGAAAAAGTATGATTAATGTGTAACCATAAGCGAGATTTAATTGCTAAAATTTATACTCACCTTCAGTGGTTTTTAGAAATTGCATAGATGTTTTCCGTTCACGTCGTGAGGCTTTCTCTATTATTGACGGTGATGTACAGCAACCAATAACTCGCGTACAATTTCGTCTGTTGTCCCGTTTCTTTCTTTCGTAACTCGTCCTTGTCATCGACGATTTTTCTAACCGAAGTCCATGCCTATCGAAATGTATCCAATTTCAATAAAACGGATGAAATACGAAAGAAACGATTTTCCCCCTACCTCCCCGTCCTCACAGATGTTATCAAATTAAAAAAGAATCGTTTGGCCGGATAAGTTCAATGAACCGTTTCGGTCGAAGGAGAGCATCTTCAATCGAGTCTCGGAAGGAATTTGAAAGAAGTCGAATATTATTTGAATATCATTAAATTTAATTGGTGATCACAAAAATCTTACGTAGATATATGCGTTTCATTTGAAGAATATTGTATTCGATTAACCTTGATCGAAGGTTGTTTTCACTATTAAATCCATTCGTAATTAAAGTTGAAATAGTCGATTACCATCTACGATATTTGTATCTTAAAATATTCTTAAAGTAAGCAAGTGATTCGATTTATAATTTGTAGTTTGTTAAAGTTGGTTACTCGGTTCTACATTAATTAAAGCAAGATACCTTCTTTTTCAAAAAAACATTTCTATGGTGAAGGTTGTCGTTTCTTTGTGAGGTAAGTCGTAACAAAAAATATGGTCCGATCTTTTTGATAAACGCAGGATTTTCGTATATGGCAAATTTCAAGCGTCGAAATTTCCAAAACCATTAAAGGTTCGTACATATACAACCATAGGATCATGAATTCGGTTCAAATTTTTATGGCTGGCTTGTAGATCGGCATCCAAACGAGCTAGGAGGTTAATTTTGGATCCCTTCGATACATCTCGACGAGCATTTTAAAACTAAAGTTCAACTCTATCCGTTCCGACGCTATAACGTCTCAAAGTTGAAAAATGAAAATTCTCTTTTTCAAATTTGAAGCGCCGTAGCTCCCAAGTCGAAAGAGTTAAAAGGCTTTCGATTCAGCGGTCGATATTCTATCGAAAACCGTCGAACGATTCAATTGATTTTACTCTTTGCTGGTAACTGCCATCCTCAGACAAGCACAACTTCTTGGCATCGCTACAGAATTTTCCGTTAAGTCGTCGATTACAAATATCAAGATAAGAATTCTCACTGAAGATTTGGGAAAATTTTGTTGCTAAAGCTAACTTCTAAGACGATTCGCATTTTCTCAGGTAATCACGCCGCTTTAAAAAGGCCAGGATCTCGTCATATAATCAATAGATTACTATAGGTCTTGTTTGGACGCAAGGAGATCGCTTTGGTGTGGATGTCAAGGCACAAAGGTACGTGAGCAATTAAATTGACGACCAGCTAACATACCAACGCGAATATTTAGCTACTCAGATAATTGTATTAAACAGCTCTGAGTTCAACTGAGGGCAGCAACGTGTGTATCTGTTGGGAAGACAAAAAGAAATATCTACTATAATTTCCGACTTTTTTGGGGGTCACTGTACCTCCACATCTCTAAAAAGATCATTGCGTTGTGGTGCTCTTTCAGTCTCTACAGCTCCATCGAAATCTTTGTTCCTTTGAAATCGTTATCCTTGTTAGCACACAGGTTGGCATTCGAAGAATTCACAAAATGAACAGTTTCAAGCATATTTGATTTTAAAATAAGTTGTTTACATCGGGTATACACCTCTGTGATTTTTTTGCAGAACAATATATCATACATGACCATAACATATCATTAAATTCAAACCTACAACCTTCGCGAACGCCTCATTCTTTGTTGTTAGTTATTCTTTCAACATAGGTCTCCTCCGCGTATACAATGTGTATCATTAACCGTTTCAAAACGTTCGTGAGCGTAATCTAATTCATTAGTACGCAATAGTGGCATAGCAGCGGTATTCTACGATGAGCTTGCATGAGAATTTTTATATGTTATTTTTGCTCACACATGTACGCTTAAGAACAAATGGCGTCGCATTCAATCCTCCATTCAACTCTTAATTTCTTTAGTTTCTCAACGTAATAGTTGAGTTATTAAGAAGAATGGAAACGTGCGGTATTGTTTATGGTAGCGACCGTTACCTGAAAAATTGTGTATAACTTTTACTTGTTCTTTGAGGTATACATAAAAAGATTTTTGCATGTTTTAAGCTACAGATATTTTTGTATATAGTTCCAGGCAACATTTTTGTAAGAGTAATACGGAGATTTCGCTTATTAAAAGAGCTACATATCTCTAAGATTAACCGGTGGAATAAGGTATGATTCCAGCTCATTATTAACATGGCCTTTGACGCTGGTTGATTTTGGATCCGATGAGAATATTTCGGGGCGAATATCTGCAGCTATGACGATTCATTATACCAATTACGTGAATTAATTAAACAATTCGTTGTTTTCGTAAAAACGCCTCCTACGGCTAGATTCTATTAAAATCACAAGCATATTTAGGCAAGCCCAAGGCTTGTAAAGTGTAATAACAAAGAGCAATCTATCATTGTTCCAAGGAAATTTTGAAGCCATTTTTTTGTTCATTCTAATATAGCTTAACGATTAATACGCTTCGAGAACGACACATTTTGCAATCGCAGGAAGTGAAACGTGTGCATGTTACTAATACACAATTCTCTTTTTTACAATTAAACGGGTATCAAGAATTCGATCTAGAGATAAGACCGTAATAATGAAATGCATTTCAACGAACAATACGAAAACGATTGCGCGATATCTTTCGAGTGATTTTTGCGCCATCTGGACCGCCATAAATCTATTAACAGTAACGATCGATTGGTACTGTCCGTAAGAATGATCACTTTGGATTAACAATTAACATCGAAAGGTAAACGGGACGGTATCTAATAACAAGAGAATTGGTAACGTTAAAATGTATTCGTTTTAATCCTTTCTCTGAACTGTAAATCGTAGGAAACGGGTTATTACATATCGGAATAATGGAGCTTTCTTATTCATGAAAATTGGTGTGTATCGTTAGATAAATTAATGAAAAGCCATGTTTTTTTTTTTTTAATTGCGTAAGATTGTTCTACGAAGACTCAATCGAGGAAAAATGCTATTGCACAAATACGATTACTAAGCAGGGTTTTCAAAATCCGCCAGTTTGTTGCAGGTAAGCGTAATATTGGTTAGCCGCAAAAGTTAATTTTTCACGGTCTTACGCCAGCGCAACATAATTAATATTTTGTTAATATTATCGTTTTTTTTTTGTTGTTTCGCTGATGAAATCGCATCCGTTGGCACAATATCTAGCGCACTTTTGACATACTCAGTATAATTTTTTGTTGAATGAGAATTTGATCTGTATGTTTAGATTTTAATGTCCTCCAGTAAAGAATACATTTCCTGTACATGCCGTATAACGAATTTTGATAAGTATTATCTCAAGATACTTAATCAAATATGGTATATGTGGGAGCACTTAGCTATGCATAGAAAAAAGACTAAGCAGTTATTTGTTGATTATTATCAGTATCTTTCAACAGAAACATTTGCTTTGTCTAGTATTAAAGGCATTCTAGAACCATTGCTACATTAAGATGTATGAGTTTTGGAAGGTAAATCATCTTCATATATGATGGCAGACAATATATTGACCGATTGCGTGGCAGTGGCAAAGAATTTGATTCCTTTATGGAAGTGACATTGAACCGCGGCTTGGGAATCTTTCTCAGCATGAAATTGATCAAATTCAATGAACTAATCCTGGAGAAATGTTAATATTTCGACGATGGCTCTGAGGACAACGATTGGTTGGCTTACTCGTATTTCTTCAATCCAGACTTGAATTTTATAGTATGATATTTGAGGAACGACGCGAAAATGTATTTGGGACCAAAAATTTGGGTTATTTGAAAAAGATGATGCAAATTATTCATTGAGGATGACGTGCAGATTTTGTTGACCTAAGTAAATGACCTATGAACTACGTTATAGCGGATTATGAATAATACTTGTCAAATTATTTCGCCGCAATTACATAAACAATCGGCAAGTAAGCTGAAGAATCACTCACCTATGGAAATTAGGTGTTATTTAACGCCTCATCATATTATACGCCTTTTCTATTATTAATATTAATCTACTCCTATATTTCTTTAGAGTTAGTTCATAATCTACTGCACTCCAATAACTTGTTCTTCGGTGTGACTACATGCACTAGTAATTTTTAATTGTAAGCAACCAACTAATTCGCGGTACATACACGCTGGTTATTATACCTGTATACACCGCAGTCATAAAGTTTGAAACCAGTAATGAATTACTGACAGAGGCAACCGTCTTTCACGGCGAAGCTCCCTTTTGTGCGTATTTTTCTTTCTAATCTTGTAATTGTTGCAATTACTTTTTTTTTTATTTCCAACGGTAATGTATATGTTCACGCACAGATTAAAATGCTGAGAAGCAATTAAAAAAAAAAGGCTAGCAAGGATACGGATTTCCAAACCGAGGAATTTCTTTTTTCTCTCTACGCATTTACATGCGTCCCAAAAGTCTCGCGTGTACGCCGCTTGAATTTCAAATTAATGAAATATCGTGTAGGTCAGTGGCACAGTTAAATAAATTTATTAGTTTCTCCCGTAAGGAGACGGAGTAGAAGAAGAAAGATCGTTTCTCGCAATGAAACGGAGCATTGTGTTCTGCGATCGTAGAAAAAATTAAGTACGTTTAAAACAATGAAACGCGTCGCACGGTGTCCTCGTACGGAAAATTATGTCCGCTTCTATCGATTTATCGAATGAAGAGGTTTCATGAGACGTGACTTCGATTTGGAAGATCTATTAGGGATACGTATTGCGGAATTTTTTCATTTCACATCATAACATATTAACCGATCCATTTCGCTATGACGACAAAGTTACTTTTGGAGGCTTAATTAAGACAGTTAATTATTTTTTTAAATTGCAGCTTGATGTGGCTACCAATTTTCTTATTGTTACATTACTTATTGTTCTTGGATTGTTCTACTATATTCTCGGAGAGGAAATGCAAAGTATTTGCCTAAGTAGGTAAAGCAGTTAATTATATATAATTTTAGTGCTATTAAATCTATTCTTTGGTTCATATTTTACGTGTGAAAATACCTTGAAATACATGATAGCGTTAATTTTACCATCTCCCGTGCGTAACTAACAAAATTCCACGAGACAATTCGTTAAGCCTTACATCTATGAGACTTATAAATAAGTATAAACGCATCTCACCACGTACTATACAATTAAATGTATTTAGTTCACGACAAATTTCAATTTCTAATTACTTTCTGTACGTCTGCAGCGGTTAGTCAGTTTCACTTAATGCCGAAACGCAATAATTGTAGCTGCATCGCCTATTTACGTACGTATAATTGCCCATCTACGCCTTTTCTTTATTCCTTTAACACGTTCGAAAGCTCTATTAACCTACATCGTAATGTAAACACCTAAATGAGACTGACAACAAAAAACTTATTACTTTTAAATTATAAATATAATGGAGATTTGTCTTTTATATCGTAAGTAATTGTTTCTTTTATATCCTTTTATTTCCATTTTGTTCTACAGGTTACGATATAAAAGAAAGTTCCCTAATTGAATACAATCGCGGTATAATTAATCGTAAAAAAACTAAATACATTTAATTGCCTTTTCGAATCGTATCCTAAGCTCCCAAAAGCTAACGTTGTTAGGTGGCTAATGGCTTGGAACTAAGACGGATAATTGTTGATGGATATTGTCTGATGCGTCTTCTTTTAAGTTTTCCAATAAAGTGGAAATATGTCCTAGCGACACGTTGTTTACACAATAGTCTTTAGAAAACTAAAAAAAAATAGTTACAATGAAACCGCGTAAAAACCAATTTGCCCGATCCCAGTTTGCCTCATCAAGCTGGAACAAAATAAGCATAGTAAAAACAAAATTATAGCGTAAAATGGAGGCAATGTTGAAGAAAGTAGAAACATTAACACAACTAGAGGAAATCATTTAATAAGAATTGAAGGAGATGATAAGTAATCACCTCATAGCAGAAGGACGAAAACTCACCATTTTAGTTTCTAACTAAAATGTCTTTCTGGCTAAAAGGATTGTAGTTAACGTTAACTTCTTAACATATACAAATGCTTTTTAAAGCTTTTAAATGCTGCGATCGCTCGGGCCAGTTTACGCAAATCGCTTGATCGTATAATCTCACTTTTATACACATCGATACCCATCCTTACCTCGAAGAATCAACTTAAAATATGGATAGCAAAAATTTTACTGCGGCAAATTAATGAAATACTTTAAAACTTTTGCTTGCAATCGCGAGCAATAGAAAGTTGTTTATATTTGCATTTAATCTGCATAATGTGTATTCGACATACATTATCGCTTGCAAAGCAGCGTAGATATTATTGTTTATTTATAGGATACAAGGTAAATTTTTGCATAGGTAATTCGGTTTCCGCTAATAAATGCATACGTACATGCATGCATGCATACGCTGACATCTGAATGCAAAGCAGGCGTTTGTCTCTTGCCTCGAACTTCGAGCATGCATATGCGGCAGGAGACAGCAGCTCCGACCTATATTCTACTTTCGATCTGGCGTGTGGAACTAGTTCTAATTACTTTTCTAAATACCGGAGCTATCGGCTAAATAACATTAGAATTTGTTTAAATAAACGTTTAGTGCTGGTATAATGTCGTATTTTCTAACGTTCAGAAGCTCGAAGTTGGGGATGTGTATATGTCTCGCAGTAAGAGAAGAAAATCAATATTAAGCGTGGAGAAATAGATCTTTACAGTTAGATAAATATTGACGTTGTATTTAAGAAACGTTGTTATCAGTTATCGGGTGCCAACCTCGTTTTAGCACTGATGGCTTAATTAAATTTTGACAGATGTAATTTGCACCTATTGGAAAGATTTCGCTTATACAGGGTGTATTTGAAATAAAATCGTGTAAAAAGGAAATTAACGAAACACTTCATCCACGCCAGCCTCTCACAAATTGGGATTTCAGTTGATAGGTTACCTATCCTATTCAGCAGATCTACCCCTACTCACTTTGTGCGAATGTTGAGGTCATCACGTTATTAAACGCTTAATTTCGAGAACAAGCTGCCGACTATTATTTAGCCGGATCAAAGAGTGTATTACTGTCCTATGTTTTAATTTTAATTTTCTTACGTATATATTTTTTTAGTTTTTATCCCTATTACATACATATATACGTCTATTTTCATCCAATTACACCTTTCCTTAATTCCACTCTCAATCTCGTTCTTAGGCTCATTATTTTTCTCGTTTTTATTGCAGCGAAAATTCACGATGATGATGATGGATTACTCCTCACAGTACGCCGCTTCTTCGTTCGGCTCGGACACGTTGTCCGGTAGTATGGGAAGCGGCAGACCGCCTCGAATCCGTACCGTGAGAATGGTCCGGCCCAATCACGGCACCTTGCCGCTGCCCGGCCTCACCTGCCGTCACGGACCGAGCCTGGGCTTCAGCGTGCGAGGGGGGCGCGAGCATGGTACGGGTTTCTTCGTGTCCCACGTCGAACCGGCCTCGGAGGCGCACAGGCAAGGATTGAAGGTAACGTAATGATAAATCTCGTGGATCTGCTTTTGGGAAATCTTCTAATTTAAATTTGGCACTTCGCGATTGAGATTTACTTCAAACGATTGATTTAATGTCAGGAAATCGTCGATCGAATAAGAGCGAAGAGTTGATTTAGTGAAGTTTATAAATATTATGAGGATACACTGATAGTGCAGCACAGTAACTTATTACTTTCTATCTTCTGCATTACTTAAAATATTGAACTTCTCCGCCCTAAGAAGCAACCCCAATGCCAGGCTAGATAAGACATGCTTCACACAATGCAACATACACGTCTAACCTTTCTCACAAAAAAAAAAAAACTATTTGATATTGCCAGACATTTAACATTCATTACTTTTATTACGCACGGTATATTTTATCAATTTCAATTTAAAACTTCCAAACATCTAACTTGATTATTTTCTTGAATCCCGTAGCAGTACAGCGTGGCTATAGCTTTAGGGTTTCGCGTTCATCCTCGTGTAGGTTAGAGATCAGGTACGATGCTGACTCATTGATTGGACGAGGCATCAAGGCAGTCGAATGGCCATAATAGTTAAGCGGTCGAGTGTAACGAGCAGATGCGAGAATCTCGTGAAAGTTATGAGATTGCGAGTCTAGATACAAAGTACGTGTACAAATATGTCCATTTTATGCCGCTGCAGGTTCATAAATGGAACCTGCTTCGTGTTAGTCATTGCTTAGAAACCGTATTTCGTGCTTTGTTCCGAAGTTATCAATTGAAAGTATTTTATTCGGACGATTCAAAAGTAATAAAGAAATGCTTTGCGATCGTTATTACTGTCTAATCGTCAGCGATCTTTTTCATTTAGCGATCCATGAAATACGGCTGAAAAATTACGCGGTCAAACTCATGCATAAAAGCTTTTACCAGGTCGCTTTAATGTAAATTAAAGTACCACGATGGAAAGCCGTCTGCCGACTTCAAAAGAATGTTTGGCGATGTTAAAACGCAATCCGAACGATTTTTAACGTCGATTTATAACTGCCGATGAAACATGAAGTCATCACGGCAGTCCAAACAGTGGGTTTTTCGTGGCTAACCGGCGTCAAAGAAGACTAAAGCTACTTTATTGGCTAAAATGATTTACTCAAACGACAGAGTGATTGCAGAAACAGATTATTATTTTGCAGGGTTGAAGAAATCTTGTTTTAGATGAGATACGAACAATATCAATATGTTCTCTTGTCAATACCAGATATTTATCGAACTCTCCTTCTACCTCATTCTATGTAAAATTTTGTACCGTAACATTATTGTAGCATTAATTCGAAGTATTTATCCCAAAAAGTTTCATGTAAAGATGTACCATTCTCACACGCCAGCTTCAACTTCCAGTGGTCCGAGTAATCTCGTCGGCATCCGCATATTATAATGTACCCTGATTATTTACCCACCCATTCATCGGTTGTTTATCTCAACGTATAAACGCGATATTAGTATTTATATGAGCGCGGGAAATGAACGGTCGAAACTCGTGATTCCGTCAAGTAACGGTTCGAAATATTTGCAATTCGCACGATCTCATAATCGGTGTTTAGAAAATGGATGGAGTCATGCATTGAACAGGCTGCGAAATGAAAGTAGCGCGCATTCGTAAGTACGCGTACTAAGGGAAATAACAACATTGCGCGCCCGCAATAATAGCGATTAGACTGGGCGGTAATCTTTTTCGTTTGCGAGATTCTTGGAACGAAACTGTACTCTTAGTTTCGATAATGATGACAGGCGGCGGTGTGTGGACGTTAATGTATTTAATGCGATTAGTTCAATATGTAATAGAATTAAGTAAGATTAAATATAAAGTGCTAATAAATCTACAAAGGGAATTGATCTATTTTTTGGTATACATACGTAGGCTTCCGCAGTCGTTAATTACGCTGTCTTCTTGGTTTCCGGGTTGAACCGCTACTGAACACTTAGTGCAACAGCAGCATAATATATAAGTCTTGTAGATGTCCCGTAGGAGTGTGGACGGAACGTCGGTAGTAGCAACAGCGTAGCATAAGGAAATAGTGAAATTTCGTATAACTTCATACAAATAAAATTTATTGTTTGTCGATTTCGCGCCTCGCTAATATGTTGAGGTCATTTATTTTTAACCAACTCTCTACGTCCAACCGTTTACAACTTCCTAACGGTTGTATAGAAATGGAGAGGAAAGCTTGTTTAGTAATACTGTTGTAAATTGTTATAATTGTGGCTGAATTCGCCGCTAACGTTATTGCAAGTTGCTGCATTTAGCGCTTCTCTAGCTTCTAAATAAGATTAGTTGCACAGTACTGTTATAGGAGTCTCTTTATTGCATTTAGGTACTTCACTTTACTTCACGTAACATAAAGCAGATGCTTACGTAGTACAGGAGCTGAAGATGTCAGCAGCAGAACGGTACAGTCCCGGAAAAACAATTTTGAATTGAAAATAACTATCCGAGCAGTAAATACGAAAACAGTTACGTAATGTTAGATATAACATGTGAGAATAGTAAATTGCGTAAAATTAAGTCTTTTCACTACCACGGAAGACTCCCGTCTCGTCTAGTCTTTTAACAATCGGCTGCAAATACGTTCTGTAAATTATTCTCTTTTTAGCTTTTTAACGATTTAAAAAGGTACAACATCGAAGAGGTTAATTCGGGAAAGAAGTGCAAAATGTAAATAGGATTCAACTTAAGTAGGTACGTGACGCTAAATCGTAATGTTCAATTTCGAAATCAAACAATGGAGTACTGTAGAATATTTTACGAGTTCGCACTTTTTTGTTGCCGTACTTTATGTAAATAAAGCTTTTAACACCGATCGTGTGTTTCGGGTCGAATAACTTAAGTAAGCCTTGCTATTCTTTTATGTGGTAATACGTTCTTTTCTTGTAATCATCTAAGCGACGTCAGCATAGAAAGAAGCAAATGTAAGAAAGATTATTTAATTTTCAACAAAATATTTTATTGTAACGATGATTATAGATGCGCAGAGAGATGAATGTAAAAATCTTTCAAAAATTTTTAACATTGTACATTGAACGAAAAAGGTAGGTAAATGCAATAAACAGATACGTTAATTTAACAATTTTTTTTATCAAAATTGGTCCAACGAATGATTTTAATAAATTATATCGATGAATTCGCACCAGATATACATAATAAACGGATTTATTGATTTAAGGAATACGTTTATTAATGTTTAATGAAAAGACAATTTTTTTTTCGCTTTTCACAAAGAAAGTTAATCAACAAGTATTTATTGTATTAATAAACGTCATAATGTATACTTGTTCATAACTTCAAATACTAAAACTAAAAGTTCTAGAGACTTTAACTTCATGCATGACTTGTCTTAAAGACAGTTGCTTGCTAAGAATTTTTTCTGCTGAGACAATCGCGTGTTTTTTTCTCTTTATGTTTTGCTTATCTCGATGCATTTACAATGAAAATTAGAGGAACCTGGAAGGTAAAATTCCTGTCTCAAAGGATACTTATTGTATCGCATGTGCTGTGTGGTATAGATTGTATTATTGGTCATATTTAATAATTTATGCAGACGTTGGCGTTGCGGTAGATAGAAAAATATTAACTCAAACATGTAAACTTCGAATTAGAGCAGCCACAGCAGATATGCCGACACGTCATCGACATTTACTATATCTATCTCCCTTCACATTTCTCCACAATCCTAGTTAGTATAATCGACTATGCACATTACTCTAACCTTATCTCGGAGCCCTAATACGTATTAAGTTTAAGTGAATAGAACACAATTGGATGGAATTCAACTCTGCGCTAAATACTTGGGGCGCATTACAAGCCTTCTGGAAGGACCTTACCCGGCTGGAAGACAATTCAATTTCTATTTGCCAAAGTTCGCCGCTTCGCCATACACCCCTTTATTGATGAGATAAGAAGGAACCGTTTGGAAATTGAATGCCTACCTGATATCGGGATGTGCATCCGAGTAGAAATTTCACGAGCGTAGGATGCGCATGTGGCTTTGCAAGTATAAATATTGTTTGGGTCTGTAGGGAACTTGTCGCTGTTTATGTTTTGGGCCTGAGCACGAATTAGAATGGATAAAGCTATGTTTTTGTTAGTAACCAAGAAGGGAACAAAAACTGTTCATAAGGACAATAGTAATAATGTAATGTTGTAATTAACAAAACACTTCAAAATTGTAAAGAAAGGCTTGCTAAGACCATCAAAAGAATCTGAAGATGAACAGTCCCGTAAGCGATTGGAGTAAACATCGGCACATGTTACGGCGACGCGGTTCCACTCCTAAAGCCAAGGGACAATATTGCGGCCTAGGGATATTAATCGAAACAGCGGTCTTTGGCGAAAACAACGTCCTCCTCGTGCTTTGAAGATGACGGAGGTGAATGAAACCCTGTTATTCATAGGATTTACATTTCGAGAACTTTCTGGGCACCATCTCTCGATAAACCGAGATATATTGATTTACCTCTTCAGTTCGCTTCTTCTGGAATTTCTTCTACTGGAAAGTCCTCGATTGCAACGAAATTCATTCAAAACGGACGAATCACATTTCAAGGAAGAATATCAAGTTGCAGGCTTTTTAATAACTCTTCCAGTCAGTCTTCAGAATTTATCTTAAAGGTCATGTCCGTTTCGTTTTTAAACTCATTTGCATTGTAGGTATATATGGATATTTGGTTACGTTATTTACTTAATAAATACCATTCTTTCCACGGTTCTTTACCTCACTATATATTTAACTCTTCTGCAATAACAACTCAATAATTCGTCCCGGTAAAATCGGCTTACTCACGTCTTTCCGTTGATAATTATATGCAAAACGAATAAGCAACTATAGCCCAAATATTTGCGCTTACGGCCAAACCGTACGCGAAACAGCACTTGAAGATCGCAAGACTCGAAAAACAAAGGCCGAGTTCTTTCCGAATCGTTTCTTAATGAATAATTGTTTGAATAATTCCGTCGCGGAGTTTTACCTTCGAGATATCGCGAGAATTCCGGTTAAAAAGTTTCACGTGCCGGGCGCGCAAACGCTTTCGAATTGAAGTTTATATTTGCGTTTTAAATTAACAAATATTTGAATGCGCCCGGAGACTTAATGGAAGCGTTTGTAGATTGGGGGATTTATGTTGGCAATAAAGAGAAAACCGAGAATGTAATTAGTAGATTAATTAATATTGATTCGATTTATGATCTGTGTATACTAGGAAAGGAGATGTTGTAATCGCTACTTGTTAGTAATTTATGCGTAAAAGTAGTTGCGAGAATATGGTTTACGTAATTCTCCGAGAAGTGATGAAATGTTATGGTGATTTAATTGTTTGATCTGCATGCATAATGTTGCTTATATTTTAATTGCCTTTGCTGTTCGGTTTTATTAATTTTTTTTGTACCAACTTCGAATACAATCATAAAAGTCTCCGTCCCAGAATCGGAGACAACAATATTGAAACAAAAACTTTGAATAAACAACTCGATTTCACAGGGCGGTTTCAAAAAATGAAAAAGTGCAATGGACCACATTTTTACAATTGGAAATCTCATTCAATCGAGTTCATAAAACTTTCCCCATTTAGACGTCTCTCTATCTTGGCTAGTTTCACAGATCGACAAAAAATCGCCCTGTATATTATTTCAGTATATTGGCATTTCTTTTGATGTAAACACCTCGATAGCGTTCTTATCTTCGATATTAAAAAATTGTTCTTATGAGAAAGAAGACAAAAAATTCATGCATTGCGTATTTCTTCAAACACGCGATTATCGAGATTGCATTAATCGCATTCGTGATTTGTTCGTGTAGTTCGCACATAATGTTGATATCAGTTGGTTGGAACTTTAAAAATTTTAGTTTTATCAACGGTTCTAATACGAAGTTATTTGCTCCCGCAATTTCTTCAATTTTTGAGACAAAACATGCAACGTTTTGGTAGATTTTTACCGCTACAATATAAAAAGTGGTTTTTATACTATGGTAAATCCATCCATGTGTCCACGCAGGATGTTAATGGTCGTTTCTCTTGTTATTATAATTGGCCATACTAATCTAACGCAATAATTCATTCAATCATGCAGCAGTAGACTTTACAATACTGGATCTTATAAAACACATGCTCCAGTCGGTGTAGCATCGGTTGAAGACCAGTTGCCAACCGTTGTAAACATGTGACGTCGTCCTGTATATTTGATTTTCGTATATTTAAACCACTAATTTGTATTGAAATCGTTAATAATATCCCCGTATGAGCAATACTTCGACCTCAACATGAATTAGTTATATTTTCATTTTTGTCACCCAGTTTTTTCACTACATCCACCACCATTCTACGGATGTTGCGTTTATATACTTTAAACAGTAGATTAATACTAATTGGCAAATCGACCATTACCGTATTTATCCATTATTGTAACCGTTTGCGCATTAAAAGCGAATTGCGCTGCATTAACGAAGAAAGAACCTCTTATGTCGGCGAAAAAAAAAATGGAAGAAGCATACCGATGTCTCTTCGACGTGTGTAGGTATTACATTATGCTTAAAACCATCGGCGATATCTCTTTGCGCACAGAAACGACGAGCGAAACTCGGCGAAAAGGAAAAAAGAGCGAACACTGCAAACCTTAACCTTGAGTCATCTCTTCGCCTCGTCTTTTCAGGTTCAACGAAATCTAAACGGCTACGTATGCATGTACCTATGTACGTACACGTAACCCGAGCATGTAGCGTTGCGGAAAGTGCAAAAGCGACACGAGAAAAGAAATAGAGAAAAAGATGTAAGGGAAAACGCTTGACAAATAGCACGAATCAGAAGTCCTCTCTCTAATTAGTCGGCATTCACTCAAGTAAACACAAAAGCGATAATATATAGTTAGTTATATATGTACCTATGTATTTTAGCACGATAGCTCATTATTTCTTATTATTGTGTAGCTTCTTTATAACTTCGTACGCTTCTATATATCTGTATAGCATGTTCAGCGTTGTTTTGTTGTATTGAAAGGAAATCGCGTGTTTTGCAGGTCGGAGACCAGATTGTCCGGGTAAACGGCTTCACGGTGGAGGACGCTATACACAAAGAAGTGCTACAATTGATTTCCAACCATACCCACCTCACCCTCAAAGTGAGAAGTAAGTATTCAAACCATTAATTTTTGAAAGGCAATTTGCTCATTATTTATGTGTACATATGACGTCCATCCACCATATTCTCTGTGTTTAGTATGACAAATCCTATTGTTTGAATGGCTTAAAAAAGCTGGGACGTTGCTGGACTCTCTCATGGGAAGAAATAAACTTGCTAAATGCAAAACAATTGCGTTGTCTTCCCTTAACACAGGTATTCATCATCGATAAATAGCCAACTTAAAAGTAAATAAAATGCATTTCTGCACGATGCCCACGGCGAAATAGTCTAGATACGCGGATCGGGTATACACCTGACTTCGTGAGCCGGAGCCACGAAGAGCGTGCTCGCGAAAAGTGAAGGTTATCGAGGATAGGTCGGTTCGATGCGAATTACTTTACGTTTACCGATATTTTAAGAACGCTTTCAATTAGAAGGCGGTGCGATGGATCATGGGAAATAAGCAAACTCAAGTTCCATTTGCAGGCGTGGTAGTTACGTTTATCGACGTGCAGAAGGCGGTAAATAAATATTGTTGATGTCGCAATTACCGTTTTGGTGGCGTTATTGTGGTCATATTTACTTATTCTTAAAAACGAGCGAGAACTATTGTTGTTATTATCAAAATATTGTTTGAATAAGTGGAATATTGATGAATAGTGCACTTTATATACTCCTGTCTTAAATACTAACAAAGGAAACTGATAGGTAATCGTACGAGGGTTGTAGAGAGAAAGAATCATTCTTAAGGAATATCTTAATGATGTTCCGTTCTTACAAGATACATTAAGGTATTTAAAGCTTTCTCGTGGAAGAAAACGATCCTCAAAGGAGTATTTTCCACAAAGAAAACACAATCACGAATGACTTCTAAGAATTCGCAAAGAAAAACCATATACGCACGTACAACGGAAAATTCGTCTTGTTTTCTCGGAATTCCTCAAAAAGAAAAGTTCTTTTCCCTTTTTCATATTACGTCAACGTAGGTACGTACATTTCATCCTTTTTAATCACCATGCAAGAATAGGAGACCCGCTCGAATATAAAGGAAGGAGAACTAATCGTCGTGATTAATTCCAGTTCTTCGACGTATCTGACGGATAAATTAGAGGAAACAATTTACTTGTTCGCATATGCATGGTTATACCTACTCTGTTGCTTGATATTAGCCAAGATAATAAAGACGGTGTATATTTCATTAGTGCGATATAAAATATGCACATGTTAAAGAAAATGGCACATAAAATGATACAGAAGTAATCGTATAAAGGAATAAGAAAACAAATATATAAACAAGTTAAATTAAATTATGTTGTAGCATTTGTTACTTGCGAGTCATTACACTAAGAGACTCTTGAACTTTTTCAAATATAAAGGTTACTGCTGGTAAATAGTCTCTGATCTTGCATGCCTTAAAAAAAGAAAAACTATCCAACTTTCTAGAACGTAACATCCACGCTCCAAGGATGAATAACTATTTTCAAGCTTCACGTATTGATATCTATTACTTAAAAAGCTCCGAATGATGTCCCCTAATGCCATGGTATGATAATTTAATCATGGTTAAATTCAAGAAAACACACAGGACTATGTTACTATCTTCCATCAACGCAGGCACTAACTATTGCTTTACCTTACAAAAAGCGTTGATAGCTTAAAACTATTTGTTGTGTAGATGATACAACGAGCAACTAATATATTTTTGTTATGCAAAAGCAGTTTATCCACTTTAGGCCATAATTTATGCAGTTTTATTTAAAAATATCGAAAGCTTGCGCCAATAGGACGTATCTTTCTTAGCTAACATCAAGATGCCCAATCGATATACACGAATATGCATCAACCCGCATGTGAGATGGATTTATATCGGCTTTCGACGTCTCCATCAAGTCGGCATGTACGAATACGCCCGGTAAATCGTATAATTATCGTATCTAATGATTTTCCTGCCTCGGGTCAGGTAACAGTTCAAGACGCGGTACTACTAAACTAGGTATATTTATTGAATATGGCAGAAAAAGGTAAATGGGAACATATCGGGGCAAACATATTTTCCTTTTCACCTTAATCATGGTTATTGCCTCAAAGGGCATGTATAATCAGCGTAAAATAGATTACTAGAAGAGTACTATCGAAAATCTTGAAGCTAGAAGAAAGAAGCTTGTTTGTTGGGCGGTGGTTTTTTCAATAACTTGGAACGGATGATTTTCAGACATCGTGGTGCGACTAGATATAAAATACAAGGAATATGTAGGTTTACATACAATTTGTTGATGATCCGATACAAGATGTCCGACAATCTCTTGCATTGCACCAGGCTTGTTTTTAATAGTAAACAGGTAGTTATTTCGTATTTCGATTGCATTTACTTTGGTTTCACGTGAAAATTGCTTCTTTTTTGCGCAAGGTCGCATATTCCCTTATTTACATCTACTACATCACCTTCTCCAACTTTAGGAAAGGATCAAAGACGGTTTCTTGTTAAGCGTAATACCCAGTCCGGGGGCAGTCTGTAAACATACCGCGCACAATGAAATTCGGAACCGATCCCTTGGAAACTATTACGATACTGAAAAGTGTACGGCGACGACCGACCGACGATAGGAAAGCCAAGGGTTTTCTTGTACACCACGGCACGGGACAAACATTCAACAGTCAATAGCAGAAATTCTATTTGCGTAGGACTTCGACGCTTGGACGAAGTGAACCTTATCCGAAATTCCTTTACTCCTACTTTAGCTCTGAAATTTACATTGTGCGCATGTAGATTTAGGAATGTAACTTTACTAATTCGTATAATAGAATGTACAAGGATTAATGCTACGCAACGATGGAGAACCTTGTATGATACGTATACGCTTTGTTGAATATTGTCGAGATCGTCATTTGAAATAACCGTGAATACAAAAAAAAGCACACGCTACATTTTCATTTATTAATTCACGACGATATCGAAACCCCGAAAATACAACCGGAATTTAATTTCTATTCCTCGGTCAATCGCCGGAACCGCAGAGATCGATCAATTTTGCTAGTCAGCGGTTCGCGTTTATTATTTAAAGACCGATCGTGAAAATCCCGAAACGAATTGATTGAACGTTATCGTCGTTATGGGAACGGTTCCATGTTAAGCAGTCTTGAAACGGTGGACCCAATTTCGTTCGTTTTAGACGACAGATTTTCAATCGTTGCTTCTTCGACTTTGCGATTAATTTAAACAACGGAGAAAAAAAAAAAACGAATGACGTACACCAGTCGTCTGACAAAATTCAATCGTGTAAGGTTAGATAATTTTCGCCGCGGTTCGTCGGGCAATTGAACCGAAGTTACCTCTGTCGAAGAAAGATGATTTAAGACAAAATCCCGGGCGAGTTAGGTTGCTATTCGCCGTGATTAGATGTCGATGATGAACGAGCGACAAATTGCTGTCGGTTGAGAAAAACAAGATCGATTTTGGGAGTGAGTTGGCATGTAGGAAGCTGGATGGGCGGAGATTGTCGCAAGAAACAAGTAACTGTTTTCCGTTTTTACCGTGCCTTTTTCCAGTGCTTTTTACTTCAACAGAATCCTCTTCAGGAACGACATAAAAACCGTCTTCATCGTTAAACCCGAGAAAATTAAATATTCATACAATTCATATAATATAAAATGAACATTTGAGACGTACATCAAATTATATACTTCGTGCAAGGGAATAGAACAAGATTCTCTGCAAAGATTGACTTATTACCACCAGTACAAAAACTAGTTTGCTAACATTAACAATGTACCAACTAGTCGAGGTATTCTTCTGTTTGTTAGGTAAATGTTACCTTCCCGCAGTTGAAAAAACCGACGTTCTCATCGAATCGTCTATGTCCGTTTGAAAATAATAATAGAAAAACAAAAGCTATAAAATCCCGTCGTTCCTGGTTTGTCGTTCCCTTCCATTTCTACGCGGTCGTCGAACGAATCACGTAAACTCCGTATACACAAATAGCTAAGGCGGCCATATATGAAATTAATTGCTATGTTCCCAACGATTACCACTTCTGGAAATACGCGATGAAGAACACGCGAAAGAACCGGGCCGCTTTAAACTCGCTTATTTGGCCAGAAACGCGTTTCGTTTTGTTTTTATTTGCTTTTCGGAGAGAAGAATTACTTCCTAATAACGTCCGTGTGCCTTGGCAATCTCTATAACTATAACAACACATCGGTATCAGGTGGAAAGGAGAAATACAGAAAACGGAAACAATTATCTTCATATCCGCTTATTATCAAGCACCGATGAGGATGTGGAGGAGAATTAATAGCATTTTTACTGGTACAGGATGTTTTGTTTTGAAGATGTAATAAGTGTTCAAACAAACTTCGTCGTAAAGCGGCTTCCCGTATCACGAGACTTTATGGATGTTTAAATTGAGTGTTTTTGTAAAATTTGTGTTATATCTGCTATTAGCGCTCTAGTACCGTTCATCAATTCCTCATATTCTGTGAGTCGATGTAGCCATTCAAATAAAAGAAAATCATCGTCAAAATAGTGGATTATTTACATTGTATAAAAAGATTTTTATTGGGGTAAATTTAATTCCATTCGAGATTCCATTTTAAGATAATTCAACGGCATTAAAGCGTCAAATAAGCAAGCAATTCTAATCCTCTACGCTCGGCGCGAAACGGCAAATACGCCGCCCATTTCGAACATTCGAAATATATAACGGATTCCGAGAAGTCGAAATTGCGGAAGGCCCCGCTTCGCGTCCGCTTCTACACCTGTATTATTGTTTAATTAAAATTTAATTGTGCGTTCTCCCTATTTTCGCGCGAGACGAAAGCGGACGTTCTAATGTCGCCGTTGCATCTGGTAAGTGAGACGGTTCGTAGTCCAGAACCTCTGTCTATGATTACCTTTCAGCCTGCGTGTAGATGCCCGAGCTATACTCCTACCTGGTGGTGGATGCTGATATCGGCGCAGTCGTCGAACTAATGAAAATTACGACCTTACAGACGGATGGTCTGAAATTGCGATGTTGGCAGGAAATTGGTGGGTCGGATGTCGATTGCTAATACTTGCGCATATGGAGTACCGTGTTACTCGTAAAATTTTGAACAATTTAATTAAATAAGCGCTGAAATATTACAGTTTTCTAGTGGCGTACCCCGTGAGAAGAGTTTTGTAAATCTACAACAATGGTCGTGGGCGTAATTTTTTTTTTATATTGTGAACGTTAATTACACATTTAAGAAGGTATATTTGTTAATCCTTATAATGCAATGTTTCTTTCTTGCCAAGGCCAAATATTTATCGTACTCACCTCGTGCCTGTATCGGTTTACGTAATATTTACTTTAAAAAATAAGGCAAATCAACTATATCGAATAAAAATTATTTATTTTTAAATGCGGAAATGACAACGATAAGAATCAAAGATCGCGCTAACATAATTACCATACAATAGCAAAAGTAATATCGGCGTTGCTTAGTTTAGCTTTTAACATCCGGATAGCGTTTGGGAACCATCACGTGCCCATCGCGATTATGATAGCAGAACTTGGCGCAGAATTAACAACTACTACCTGGTTAACGTTGCTGTCTGCTAGTGCTTTGGAAGCACTCAAGTACTTATCAAAATAAGTAAACGGCTAAAAACGGTTGTGGAAAAATTGTGTCTGGATTTCATCAGACGTTGCATTTCGCTTATGTTCCGAAACAAGAAGGATATCGCTTGTGATCTTATTTTACTTTATAATCTGTATAGTCGGCAGGATGCGGAGCTCGCTTAATTTATATTCAAAACACGATCTAGTGTAGCACTACGTATCAACTTGTTGTTGAAGTTCGTACACAAAATCTGATCATATAATTAATCTCCTTTGTATACATACTGAATGAGAATCTGGCGCGAGATCCCAAGAGAGCGTTTCTCGCGGAGTGCAAGCTTCGAATTAGAATTTTTATACTTACTATGTCCGTGTGTTTCATGACATCTTTGTTTGAAAAGAAACTTAAGCCAAAGAAAGCAATTATTATATTTTTCTTGACGTCCAACCAATCTAAGTATGTATATCACACGATAAAGCAGTAGTAGATGAAATATAGATGTAGTTTCTTTGAGTTATCGAAGAAGAACGAGATACGACTTTGAAACCGCCAGAGGTTGCACTGCTGAGACAGTAATTGATAAGAATTTATTACGTAATGGTGAGTATGTGTCTATTTTTCAAAAATTAAACTAGGCGAACCGTTGATGCGGAAATTCAATTCAAAAGATGATTTATCGCTGCAATTTCTACGATATTAGCTTATTTTCTTAAGGCAGACTAGCGATTTTATAGAAGGATGGCAGTGGATATTGTCTTATTTTGATCGATGGTATCCTGAAATAACATTAATCTGTTATTTCAACATTTTGCGCGCGCGTTAACTTAAATAAAACAGTTAACTGAGAAGAATGGAACGGCCGTTTCGTTTAAAAAGGCGACGGAATACTCGGAGCGTGCAGCATCGTGGAAATCTACGAAATATAAAGTGGAATTTGTAGATGGCTAAGGCGGAAATTAAAAAAATGGGAAGCCTGCATTCAAAGACGCTCTTGGAAAGACTCTCGGAGGAATCGAGCAAATCCTTCGTTAGAATGTGGAGCGTTGACGCAAATGATCACCGTCCACTGAAATGCGATTCGCACCTCAACAAAGGACGACGAACGAAAACAACGAAAGATAACTCTTAAATATAGAGCCGAAGTAAATTCTGCACTTTTCATCTTCGCCACAAACGAATTTTGATTCAATCGGATGGCTCAGATCAAATGAAACAATCCGATCGTGTTAACGCAATTTTTCCTGACTAAGTAGGGTAAACGTAATTCTACCGAAGCGCTGGACTGATTCATTTTCCTGGAATCACGGAAACCAATCATAACATCCTAGCGAAATGAATCAAACTTAACAATAACGGGTTTCATTTGAATGTTTAATACACAGATTAAGCTGAACGAACACTACTAGAACGATATTGAACAGTAAAACGACTATGCAATTAATTGGCCGAACAGTTCGTATTCATTTGTAACAGTCGAATATTCCCAAGTAAAAACTTTTAACATTTACTCTCCGTTAACTTTGCAATAGATAAAGTAACATTTTTATAGCCTTGTTCTCTTCAAAAACAGAAAAGCTCTGTCCAAAGGAAGGATACAAAATTAAAAACGTACTTTCGATTTTCAATGCAAAATGTTTTAATTAATCGCAAATACAAGCATCTTACATAATTAAGCAATTAATTAATTTTAATCAATTAAGGCTCTAAAACTAATATTTAAATCATAAATCACGTCATAAGCTTTATACTACGTACGTATTTCGTCTCTTAAAGCGGTAAAACGGCGATTGATCTTAATGGTTATGTCGTAAACGATAACACCCAACTTCTTAGCGCTAATTTAATAACTAAAATTTGAATTTTAAGTATCAACCGCTCCATTTTCTTAACCTACGATGACGTAACACCTTTTGAGCGTCCTTAGCGAAAACCTACAATAACATCGTTCTAACGGAAATGCCTTCACGATCGATTCGGAATATTTGCGTTTTAGGAAGCCGTACGATCCTAGCGCGCCGTACACTGTGTGCGCTGTACGATACGACGCGGCGTTTAATTAAACGAATTAATTAAAGGTAGGTAAGCACCGTAGAATGTGACAAAATAATTTATATTCCGCGAAATAATAAGCTTGCGGTACGTAACATGTCGTCCTTTTCGGCTTATAATTGGCGCCAATTAGGATTTCGTCGTTATTAGGAGAGCGCTCGATTAAAAACGAGCGCTATTTAATACGATAAAAGACTAAAACCTAACCACACCGTTACCTTACAGTATCTTCGTTTAAACACGTAATTTTCTTCTAATAAAGAGACAATCGAAGACGACAATAGCTAAGCATATGCATGCGCTGTAGTCGTATACACTATTAGATCTTGTGTCGTTTGTTACAACTTACCGCGCAAAATTATCCCATACGTCCATCGTAAACTATCTAATAAATATAATTACCGCCATCCATCACCTTTAATTCCGCGCCGTTCTATCGAATGCGTTTTGTGTTCTCTGCTTTACGCGAAACGCTTAATCAGTTTTGCTGCTAACCGTAAATCGATTTTGTTTTGCGTTTATTCCGTTTAAGTGTACCGAAACAACAACCAACCATTGCGACGCATAATGATAATAAAATTAGATTTACGGTTGCTAGTCGACGGCCAAACGTAATAGCTTCAACTTATAGCGTTTTCTTCTTGTGTGTTGCAGGTGTCGGCATGATCCCGGTTAAGGAGTAAGTAGATCTCGTCGATTAAGACTTGTCCTTTTCTCTCACTAATTGCGAATAAGTTATTATATCCAATCAACGTATGCATGTACGGGTTCATGGTCCGTCGTCGTTTGTTGGTTGGAGCGTATAATGCTCGTAAGCTAATAACCTATCTATGTGAAATGCATCTAAGCGCAGATGGATAATGTCGATAGAGGATAGATTATTAGCTCATCTTGGCTTGATTTCGTAAGATAGATTGAAGTAGGAAATCAAAGAATGAGGAAGAATGATTAAGAATATTACTCCAACGATAACAGCCCTTGTGGAGGACATCTCCAAACGATCCATCGATCATCAAATTATTTTGTTAGCTGTTGATGTACTTGCAAGGTAGAATGGACGGGTACACCATTTAACTGATACAAGCATATATGTCTTATATTGTCCCAAATTTTCATCGTAAATTTCAATTGTCGAATACCAAACAATACACATCAATGGATGGATCTTATTGCATTTCGAATTTCTATAGACAGACCTTTTTGAAATGTTTAAATCTTCAGAAGCAGCGGGTATTGAACTACGAAGATGTGCTCTTGAAATACGTTAAAATATTAATTTGAATTTCCTCATTCTATTGAAAGAATTTATAAATTATTATCATGTTTTATACAATTTGATGATGCCAAGAGCCCTTCTTTGTTTCTTAAAGCAAAAAAACGGATCCCCTAAGTTGGCAAATAATCACAGACTACAACTCATCGACGAGATCGTCACCTCAACTCAGCGAGAAGATCCAAGACGTTAGAATCAATATTATGGTAGCGCCGAGAACTAAACTTGGTTGCGGGTAAGTTATTTTAAATTTTGCCGTTTCGACGTTTCCGTTACTTGACGATCGTTTTGTTTGTTTTAGAATATGCAAAGGACCAGAATGGAAGCCGGGTATTTTTGTGCAATTTACTAAGGAAGGAGGTATAGCGAGGGAGGCCGGATTAAGACCAGGCGATCAGATCCTTTATTGCAATAACGTGGATTTCAGTGATATACCTTTTAACGAGGTAAGAACCAGTTATCTGTAACTTCTTTTTCTTCTTTTGTGCAAAGTATGATAATTTACCAATAATTGCTGAAGTGATCAATATAAATAAAAAGACATCTTGGACGAAAAGAGTAATTACTTAATTGGATTAACCCGTTCATTTACTTGATTTATAACCATGTACATATACCAAAGGATACTTTATTGATATCCATTCGAAAGTATTGTCTCTTGTATATAATCACTCAGATCACGGTAAAAATTCAAAATTAAGTTTATTTTAAATATTAAAATACGCATTTTATCTTAGTTTTCAATAAGTTCCATTTAATAAATTCTATAAAAAAAAAACGTTAAATTTTCCAGGCGGTGAATCTAATGAAAGGAGCCCGACAGTTAGATTTAATCGTGCGTAAAGGTGCCGGTTCCGAACTCTTTCCCGGCGAGTCCAGCGGCTACAACAGTTCAGCGAGCTCGGTCACCGGCGATCAGAGCCCATCCTGGTCGGAATCGAAGCGTCTGTCGATCGTCAAGGAAGAATCGCTCGATCTGGAAGACAGATTGTCGCAATTGGATAGATTCAAGACGAAAAAATGGGAGAAGATCGAAT
Source organism: Oryctes rhinoceros (assembly GCA_020654165.1). NCBI lineage: Eukaryota > Metazoa > Arthropoda > Insecta > Coleoptera > Scarabaeidae > Oryctes > Oryctes rhinoceros. The sequence goes on from JAIOKQ010000231.1 coordinate 1,390,495, forward strand.
GGGACGACGACAGAGACGAGAAACCCGCATCTTACCAATTCAAGCCGACCATCATAAACCTATCGGACACCAACACGTCGATGATCAAGATCAACAGCAGCGAGGAGTGCCAAAATGAAGAGCCGACGAAAGCGAGCGGTTGTAATACCCTTGGACGCAATAAATCGAACAAAATCGCCGATATTTGTCTGGTGTCGCATCAGCACGAGACCAAAACGGTGGTGGTGGAGGTGCATAGGAGCGACGAGAAGGAAAAGACGGTGTTAGCGAAGAGTCCGTCGATAAATAGCTTTAATAGCGTGACGAGTAGGAATAGCATTACTTCTAGTACGTTATCCAGCGCAATATGCGAAGAAATACAACGAAGAGCAGCTGTAAGCACAATTTTGTAACAATGTTGCTTCGAGGGCTCAACACCGATACAAATGAGCAGCTTTAATCTTTGAGCGTGATTGTATTGTTGACCGAAAATTGGATTTGTATTGTTTTTTCTTTTGAACAGTAATATTCAGAAAAGGAAATAGATAAATAGATAATTTATTAACAAGTACCTTTCTCTTTTTTCTTTATTCTAAATAGTTAATGATGAACCTTAAAATTAGGCAACCGTTATAAACAAAAAGTAACATTGGTTGCATAACCATCAGACATTATTGCTTTCTAAACTCCTCGTATGATTAAAATAAGTAAAAGGTTTAATCTATAAAATTTGAGCCTCTTTCTAAAACGATTTAAAAAAATAAAAATTATGAAGCAATTTCATTAAGAGTGATCTATTTACTCGCTCTTCTTATCACAATACGATTCCAATTCGGGATTTTATGCAAACATCTCCGATCCGTTATATCTCTATTCCTCCGGCATTCCCCGTTTTACTAAACGCGCCATCTAAATCTAACCGCTTCTGCAAGTAACACCTACGTAAAGATATTCCAGCTGACTTTATTCTCGACGAACTTTCTCAATTATCTAATACGGTGAAAACTGTTAACTTGCAGAGGAACAAAAAGACGCCGGCGACCGAGGCGACGTCGCCGCCTCCCTCGATCGACGAGCAGCTGCAAATGAAGAAAATACTGAAAGGAGTCGATTCGGAGAAGCAGCAGCAACACAACCAACTGATGAACGAGTTCCGGAAAGCGCACAGGAAGATGTTCAAGGGCGCGGAAGATAGGGAGGAAGACGAGGTCGGTAACGCACCGGAAAAAGCTTCCAACAACGAAACTTCTCAGGTACGTAAAAATGTTCGTATAATTGCGACGAAGAGATCGCTACAAACATGTAGAAATTTACGGTCACTTTTGATGTTTTTCTGCTTAGTTCTTGGCTGTTACGAAGATGATTACGTTTGGCTATCTATATTAACGTTACAGAAATGTTCTGCCAGAAGCATTAAAAACGGATAAACCCTGTTTGTTATTCAGTAAAAATAAAGTACTTGTACCTGGAAACGTATACGTGTTATTTTAAAGTGTTGTGTTTACGTTACAATTATTATAAGCGTCTGCCATTGGAACATCGCGTGTAAAGAAATAATATCCAATTCCAATAATTAGCTTAGATTACCTTCGATCTCATCTACGTTCCATATTTTTCTTTAATTACAAGATGAAAGCGAACAACAACAAATGTTTTGTACGTATCATTATTATTGCACGAATAAAGATAGGCAAATGTCATTGTCAACATTCCATTCACACGAAGAATGAAAACTGATGGAAAACAACGAATTGGGACGTCAAATTGCTCGATGACAATAGGTAGACGCGAATCGCTTCGAGAAAAACGTTTGTACGGCTGGTATTATAAAAATTAATATGCCCAAACTAAATCGTGACGGCTTTTACTTTTCTAACGAATTTCGCTTTCATTTTATAACATATTGTGTTAGATGAGCAACGGCAATTAAAGACGCTCTGGTATTTGATTGTTCGCTTTAGAATGATGATTTTCTCCTTGAAGGAAATTACGACTAAGATCGAAGAGAAATTTAATTGGCTTGTTTAGGAGAATCGTTCAAATAAGCACGTTTCCATAAAAATTTTAATATTCTACCTGCATGCTACGTTACTTTTCGAATATTTTGGAATATGTTTTTATTTTCTGGGCTATAGCTTGAAAAAAATTAGATGTAGTGAAAGGAGCTATAAACAATTAACTCTGCCTGCGGAAATGCGTGAATTTATAAAGGATAAATAGGATTTGAACAACAAGCAAATACATTCTTTTAAAAAGGATGATTCTCGATAATCTCGGAGGGGATACCCCAAATATCAATTTTTTTGGAATATTTTATAAAATATTCTTTTTGTCTACATTACGTAAAGTAATAATCATCATTACTTTACGCCATTAATCGTTTATTGAATTTAATATTTGAAGGCTCCGCATATGTATGTAACATGTTTGGGCTTGTGATAGCGCTTGTATAAAATTGTTTTTGGTATCTCTCTAGACAATCGCTACAACTTTATCTTATTTTTACGAAATAATTTCGCGTTTTTTGCAATTTACCGCTGACGTGGTCTAGTTTTATGTCTCAAGATTGTTCGCCCGTGTTAACCAAACCATAAAATTGTTTCGTTATTTATTACACCTTTTTGACAAAAAAAAAGAAAACAAGGTAAAAAAAACAGGAATCATTGATCTGATTGAAAAATAATTACTCCAACAATTTAATTAAATCTAGGATTAGATGCGGCGATCTTAACACAATCAGCTCATTGGTTTCACCGATCGTATAATGTCTCAATTTTCTCTTTTATTTCTACATCAATCGTCGAGCTCATTTAACAATTGAAAGTCCTTATCAGATCCAAACAACAATAGCTTCTATATCAGGTAATATTTTTTTTAATAGGTCGTGAGCTAATTTGTAACAAGACCAACAAATACTTGGCGTTCCGAACCGATAAAATCGTCGGTAAAACAAGACGTTATTAAATCTCTTATTTCTTGAAATGTACATGTTTTCTAGCTATCTCACGGTCTGATCTAGTTCAAATTCTTAACGCATTCGATAAATGAAATAATATCTAAACAATTTGTTTGGAGAATTAAAAGTCGTTTAACAGGCGTCTAATTTCCTGCAATATCAAAAAATTTAGTTATCTGTTATAGAAGTACAAATAATCTTTTCGGGAAGTGCTAAGTTATAGTAAGATACGTCACTTTACAATTTTATAATTAATTCGTAATTTATTAGAGAAAATTCCATAATAATATCAATGTAACGACTTCTGTAGAGTTCTAATTAAACGTTTGGAATAGTCTCGAAGAGTTCGGTACAAGTTAATTAAGTATCATTTTCCTTCCATTTATCAAACGCATATTGCATCAACGTTGTACATTATGAAAATTGGAAAGCGTAAAATGTTTAAATTATAACATTTTGCGTAAGTTACAGTTTTAGTAGTACGTAACCATAATAATAATAATAATTTTTAATTAAGTGGAAAATACAAGTTAAAAGTGTATAGCTTGTAATTTTAAAAGATCGAAGATAATGAATTACTTATGGAGTAATTTTTTTAATATTCTAATGCTTAACAAGAGGGCTTCCAGCTAGCCGGTTTAAAAGATCGATCTTTGCAGAGATAGATAGTTTAGTAAATAAAAGCAACGTAAAATTTTCTTTGGGTAATGCTGCTACTTACAATGGTTACTTTTCTATATGCTTAAATCCAACATTCCATGACTTTAAATTCGGTAGAAGCTCGCTATAATAAATATGTCAAGGTTCTCTTCCGCAGCATATCGAAAGTTTTCATGGTTAAAATATGTTTCAGTTAGTGATATACATTCAAAAACCGTCTTGACAATCCGAAAGATGAATCGGATACGAAGAAAAGGTAGGAAATTCATTAAAAGAGCATGAAAAGAGCGACGGGTATCAAATTCAATGAGCATATTAGCATATTATGCCATAGATATGAAAGGATAGAATCGACAAGCGCGGCTCAACACTAAATACTGAGCATAATATTAAGGCAAGTGAGCTAGAAAAGGAGTTTAAGATCCATCGTTATGGATAAGTGTTACAATAGATTTTAACCCTTCTCCTAGCTCACTTGAGGATGCGCTATTGAGCGCGAAATCGGTACTATTATTTTTTGGTCAACTATAAAAGCTTTGTGAGAAAACGGATCTTTTATTTTTATCCTTCGACATGAATACCTCACATGGAATCACCATCGATTATTTAACGCTTTTATTAATTTATTGACACTTCTTTTTGTTATTTTTTTTAATTTAAAAATTTGAAATTCTTAAAATTCTCGCCCTGTGACAAATATTGAAATCTCTGGCGTGAGCTCATAGTATACACTCATTTGATGACATACTAGAGTTGCTGATAAATAAAAAAAAATGTTTTTGGACGCTATCGCTTAAATTTACAGATATTATCTGGTTAAATTGTTAGATCATCGTACAGCAATCAAATTCTTACCAAACCTTACTAAATACAAGTACGACTTTCCCTTTCAATTTTCTACTAAGCCGATTTTCACGCTGTAATATGCTACAACCGAATAAAATCGAATTTTCCATTATCCAAAGGATGAAACAACGGCCAGAGCAAACGAAAGAGGCACATTACTTTTAACCTATTTCAATTTAGTTTTTGTATTATCGCTGCGTGTTGAAATACGTAGCAATTAACCGACTGGTCGTGGGAAAAAGTCACAAATCTCTCGATCGAATCACGTTAAATCAAGTTGAAAAACTCCAGCATCCCACGTTCGTTTGTAATAATCGTTGCGTATTATAACCAGTAATAAAAAGCGAATTGGAGGTGTATATTATAAACAAAACATTGCGATGAATCACGCGGCTCTTCGGTCAGATAATTTATCAAATAATCAAGTTAATGCTCACTTCTGATAACAAGGATTTTGTTTTTCTCTTCTCGTTTTTCTGATAACCGAGCGATGCGTAATCACAGAAATCGATGACAGTGAATTGCTGATTGACTTCAGCCAGTTGGATAAATATAATTTCTATATCTTGACATGGGCATATGTTACTGGACGTTGTTTAGGTAAAATCTTGGAATTTGGGGTAGACTTATATTTAAGTATACAGCGTGTTCAGTTTCGAGTGTGTTTATTTAAAGAGAACGTTCTGTATTTACATTTAGATCCATTTTATTATGAGGAGAAGCAGTGCTGACGACTTCTTCCTTCCAATTTCTCCCAGATTGAATATCATTTTTGATTTGCAAGCCGAGAAACTTTTTAGGTTGTCTTTAAAGATTTACTTATTTTTGACGGTGCTGATCTGGAAAATGACCTTTAAAAACATATTATTTTTTGTTTCAACTCAGAATAGAGCTAAAAATATGAAAAAAAAAAATTATTCCATTCTACTATCTTCCATAATTTCAGAGAAAACCAACTTAAATTTTAAATGGGGATATTTTGGATAAAGATAGAGAAACTAACGATCGAATACACTTAAATCTATAAATAAACTACTGACGATATTTCAATATCGTAAATCGTTTCTACCTCCTTCAAAACTTGCGACGTCTCACATTTTTAAAGAGGAGCCACTTCTGGGAACCGAATGAATTAATTACATTTACAATTAACGCTTTGAGATAGGTGTTCGACAAACGAGAGTGAACTCGATTAATTTTCAATTTGTTGATACATCACGCTGGCGAAGTTTACTTTCGACGCGTATCATCGCGCATACTTCGGGTGCTACGCTTTGTACTGCGTCAAACGAAATAATTGCGAACAAGTGAGAAGCGACGTTGCGACACGACCTGTGTGCACAAAATTAAGTAAGCGATTTATTTTACGTCGGTTTGCGTAAGCGCTACCATTATCTTGGGCTAAAACATAGTTCGCTTAGTTGTAACGAGACGCGAAAGTTTGTCTTCATTTAATTTGATAGTACTGAACTACTGTTTTACGTGAATTTTCCCGATAATTATTTTTCTAACTATGTACTAACAGGATTGAGCTCACGTATCGTAGGGTGGCGTTTTCAAAATAATTTTGCTGCATGTTACTTTGTAAAAAGAAATCATCAGATGCAATGTTTTTTAACGTTTTGAGCGAATAGCAGCGGACGGCCGATCGTTATTTCGGTGTAAGATGATCGTTTTTTGCGCAGCACTTTGGAGAATTTGAGGCAAGCGAGATATAGTGTATTATTCGGTTTTAATCATTCAGCAATATGTCTTGTAATTCCACAAAATATGGCGACCGTCCTTTGGTTTCGGATTTTTTTTACAACTTCTATTGGATCGGATTCAAATTGCTGCTATGAGACGATCCAGCGACCTCCTTTCGTTTTGAAGTGGCGTCAGCCCTCAAAGTTACTTGAATCCTCGTGGCATTGACACGCCGGTCCTTTTCGATTATACTTTGTGCAAGATCACTGCCTTTGGCTTAGTAGCTCAAAAATTGGCATTTAAGAAAGTCGATCAGGTTGATATTCGTTGTACCATCTCTTTACGATAGTTGAGAAACACGATTTCGATAGGTAGCGATCCCATAATCACGTTTACGTACATGGCAAAAAACACATCAAACGTACAAATAAATAGTACTACAAATCCACAAACTCCGAAAATCTATTAGAGCAACTCATTTTGAACAAGTCTGATTACTTATACCGCGTCTTACTAGGAGCTTACAAAAAATTAAGACGAACTGCTTTGCCATCCGTACAATTACCTAAAGCTTATATAAAATGTAGGCATTATGTAAGAAATCCCACGACCTTAATTCCGACAGTAACCAGCGATAAGAAATTTATGAAACTTTTCAACCACAGTAGAAATGTCTCTCGGGTGTTGTTCTAAGGACTGACGTCAGAAATCTTATGAAAAAGCTGACAGCATGATCAGTCCAACATCAAGGAGGCGATAACACCCGAAAGACGTTTCTACTGTGGATTACGATCGTGAAAGCCTACACTCAACTGTTCCCAACAACAGCCTATCGAAAAGTATTTGCTAGTAAAGTTTTCAGGGTCAAGATATAAACGTATGGTTTCAGTTCGCGAAATAAATTCAAAGGTCGGCGATTTAAAAAAAAATGAATTAAAAAAAAAGATTCAAGGAGGACATTAAGTGCTACAGATACGGCAGGATACGAAACCACCGGGCATGATATTAAATTAGAATACCTAAAATTGATACAAAGTCTAGACAATAAATAAATCTATGAGTACGTCTATTATCACTATACATTACTGCTTAAAAAAAAGTAACAATCACAGGAATTATCATAAACACTGTATATCAATACGATAACTTAAATCAGATCATAATACCGGCTAATTTCCTCGTAACTCGCAACTATAAGCGCACACCATCTATACAGTAAATTTATCGAACTAGTAGAAAAATGGGGAAAAAAACGCGTTTCAAGAGTAGTGCACCTATCCGTTTTATTATCCGCAAACAGTTCGACGACGAAACAACTAAAATATTATCCGTCTTCTCGACGAATCTAGGCAGTTTCGTACGTCGGTCTAGTGCGGTACGTACAACGTGTATCAGGTATACACCTGCATTCAGACTGAGCCGCGAGTCGTAAGTGGTATACGGTATAATCTTTTTATCGGTCGCGTTGAATTGTGAATCTCTATTATTGCTTTGAATGCATTGTTGTTTTAGCTAACAGCGTTGAACGTTGTGAAACTGACTCGCGCTAATACCGGCTCGAAATTTAGATGTTTTTAAAGTGTTAAAAGAAATTAACAGTGAAATGAACGTGTGCTATGCAAATCGTACTAATTTGTAATCCTCTGGTTAGAATTTTATCGAACGGAATATCTTCGCATTACAAACAAGATGAAGGGATCTTCAAGCTTCAAACCGCTGGTCATCATACAGAGTTACGAGGTATATAACAAATTACTATTTATTTCGGTTATTTAATTAGCCGATTAGACGATTATTTACTTATTTACACAAGTATTTTCGTGTTGTGCATGTGTAACATATATATAGGCAATCGAATGCTACCTATGTATACTTAAGTAAGTAAGTCTACGTGTGCTTCTGCCTGTAAAGTCGTCAGGTTTTACGATAATGATCCGATGTAATTGAAAACAATTGCTGTGTTACGTAAAATGTGTTTTTTTTTCTTTTCTTCTCGTACTTTTCGTTCGAACAATACGATTTGTCTTTCGTTCGTTTTTAATGTTTGTTTGTATTATTGTTGCCGTGCTGAGAGGTAGGAATAATAATAATGTTTATGTGCGATGCTAATTGCCTTGTCGTTCTTAAAGATTTATTTTATTTTTGTTTGTGTGTATCTCGATTAATCGTGATTCAGTTGTTTTTTTTTTTTTACCTAAACAATTTAGTTTTTTTTTTTAGTGAACGAAGTATATTAATTTTCGCACGTAGGCTTTCACGGCCTGTGTTATTGATAAATTCTTGTTTCTTTTTTTTAACTTATATTCAAACGAAACAGGTTATATTGAACATATCGCAAAAATTAATTACTGGAATTATACGACTACAATAATTATAATAATGAGATTTATTAATCTAAGGGACCTTTACAAATCTAAGATAAATGAAAAAGTATCAATGAAGACTCCAACAGGAAATTAATATTGAGAACTTTCTTAATTTAATTTTTCTTCTAGTTTCTTGTTGCTAAGCGTAATAAGCAATCTTAATCAAATAAAAAAAGAAACGGAAACCCCAACAGAAATAAAGGAAGAAATATTTAGGTATTACTCAAGCACAAAAGCTAACATATTCAAAAAGGCGCTTAATTGCGTCGACAGTACACCAAGTATTACTCCCCAAATGTTGGTTAATGTTTGACAAAGTATATCGCAATAGAGTTTGCGTGAAAGAACATGCTATTCATTTAACACCTATTGTCGAGCCGTCTTGGAATAAAATGTATCCGGACACCCCGGCCGCTTTGTTGTGCGGGGAGAACGCGCCGTATTGTTCTCTCCATCTTGGGTGTCCGGGTACCTTTTTATTGCAAGTGTACCGTGACATGTTACTTCCTTAGTTTTGAAGTTAACCGGATGCCCGTTCAGTACGGCTTCCAATGGTCACCTATGAGTAAGCCTGCAGAAACGAGTTGCGTTTCACGAAATTAGCAGAGATTCGACAGACTCGTGTCTTTTCGTTTCAAGAGAATACATTCGCCTTACCTACTGGTTTTCCCGAGAGTCGACAAAACGCGAGTCTAATTTCGTGAAGCGTATTCGTCTCTGCAGTCTTACTTGTGAATAGAGAGGGCAAGAGCGGACGAAATCAAAATTTTGTTGCAGCGACTAGACAGACTCGTGTCTATTCGTCTCATAAGAAAGGGTTCGTGTTGCCTACTGGTTTTCCCGAGAGTCGACGAAACATGAGTCTGTCTAGTCTAGTAGTTGTTTGTTCTCACTACTTATAAGGCTAAGTGTATTGCATAGGGATGGTGTTCTTTACAATGTATATCAGATAAATTGTGTCGGGATCTTCCAAGACTCTGAGAGCAGATCTCATATGTGTGCACGCTCCTACACTCCGAGATCGTCATTTTATGTTTGTCAGTTAAATCGTAGCTGTAACACGAAATGAAAGCGACCGAATTCAACACCCACCAATCAAGATCATTTTTCGTCTTTTAGGACGAAGTATTTCAAAACATTTTTAACTAGATAATGCATATTAAAACAAATACAGTATGACGTATATTATAAGGACATACCACGGCATTTTTGTAGCTATAATTATTACTTTACGATATCTAGAACAAACAACAGCGATCTTTTCTTTATTCCTTTACTGCTTCGTTTATGAATTTACGATGTTTACTTAACAAATATGACTCCTATACAATAAATTAACATTCTCATCTATTGTTAACAATTACGCGTAATGTGGGAATTCGATTGTTTTAGCCAATGTTGCTGTTTCCAAATTTCAAATAGGCTGAAATTTCACTTCAGATTAAATGCGACGTGAAAATCATCAAAAATGTTAAGTTCTAAAACGATGCTTCTAGATAATTTTTTTTTGTGAGTGATCATATCACAACATTTTTCCTGTTACTTGTGAAGGTAATAAGAAATCCTTATTTATGATAATCCAATTGCCCGAGATAACGTAGATTTACAGCGTTTATCGTATCCTTTCCTGGTAATATATAATGCAATAATTTTTTGTGGAAGCAACAGTTCAAGCTATCAGATAAACGCTGCACGTCGGGTTTAAATTAAATATGGTTACTAATCTGGTGAGATGCGGGAACATCATTTAGAAGAGCAGTGGCCAAGATTATTTTTATATATATTTAAAGATCTACCGAGATATGTTAAACCACAATTGATAATTGTTTTGGTGTAAATGGAAAGTTACATGATTTTTAATTTATTATTGGGGCGCTTTAGTTGGAAATTCCCAATACGTCACGATCTTCTCTTTTTTCTTCTCAACAACTTCTTTTTGAGCTTTTTTTTTTCGCAATTTCTGAATCATTAGAAATTAAAAGAATTGTCATAATTACACTTGTCCGTTGTTAGGTAAAAAAAATATATTTAACCAGAAACGAGATAATCATCATAAATGAATAATAGAATGTTAATCCAGCTACAAAATCGCTATCAGGTGGCCATGAATTGTATAGTTCATTATAGATATTACGACATACATAAGTAGCCGATATTATCGCAATCGTTGTTTAGAATATTTTTTTCGTATCTGTAGATCTCGCTGTGTAGAACTAAAATATTGCAATAAAGCTAGCGAGATTAAATCGATGACAAAGTGTGTATAGAACTAATCGGAAACAGTGATTTATTTGATTAATTTCTGGAAAATAGGATACGTCAACGTTAATTAGAAGTCGTTTAGACAAAATAGTCTTTTTTTCGGAATTTGTGGTACGCGTCGTGAGATATCGAGATCATGAGTAACCGCTAGGAGTTGTTTATATGTCGTTTTACGTGGTTGTCTTCAAAGGTGTAAAAAGGAGATTCGAAGTATTTGGACTAAAAAACTAATTTTGGTTCAATTACGTCTTTACAATCGAAAGAAATTAGAAGAAAGAAATATCTCTATTCTCTAGAAAACCTTTAAGATAGCGTATAAGACCTACTTTCTTTGTTCTATGCTTCTCTAACGCGCGGCATTATGCATTTGTGGTCTCCTCAGTGTCGTCGGATATATTGGCATCGTCGATTTGAATGACCATATTGGTTGTGCTTGTGTATCTCTGTTGCGTCGGTTTTATCCCACTATATGCCACACTTTAATTTATAATTTCGAGAACCGATCCCTGCGTTTCTTTAATTTGAATTTCCTTTGATTTGTAACAATTTTTCTTTAATGTTGTTCAATGTTTTTGAAGTTACCATAATCTGTAATGCAACCTGGTTTACGCGACTGAAGCCACTGGTGCAGTTTGATTCTGGTATTTATGACCTATAATTTTATCACAGACTTAGTTCATGTTATAAGACTGTTCAACTAAAGCTTGCTCAAAACATTGGAAATAATCTTGTATCTAAGGAAAAGTTTGTTTATTGTTTGTTCATTTGTTGTTAGTAGACGTCTTTTTTTAATTTTTCGCATGAGCTAAGCGTTTAGCAGGTGACTTTTAAAAGTCTGTGGCTGTAAAGGAAAACTTTGACCAAGCTTGGCTTGGTTTCTTCTCAATCAATAGAGCAGTTGAGCAGTTGTACGTTTTACTGTAGATAAATTAACGGAATAAGGAAACTAATCTTAAAATTCAACGTTTATGTACTCACTCTATGCCGTCGCGTCACGTAAGAATTGAATTCTTTGAGCTTATAATAAAATTTTAATTCTACGAGACCAGCAATTACTTTTTAAATTAACCATCTACCAAAGCACACCTTCTATCAAAGGCGACTGAGATGAAAATGAATAGTTTGTCTTGGGTTCCTTCGTAAAGTTGAAATCAACGTAAATTTTACCTCAGTTTACTAGATCTCGGAAGTATTTGACGTATCAAATTCGTTCTGCTATGCTACCCGATCGTTTTATTTAATTAAATCACTTTATATTAGGTACCGACGAAGTTTGTTGTTTTAGAAAATTCCACGCGCAACTTTTACAATTGAAACTTCTCTTTGTTTAATAGGAACAATTCGACATTTTAATACCGTAGAATTACAAAACGTGCGCTTTTTTTCCGAATCCCTTAACACAATGCACACTAATTGCAGCACCGCTTGCTTTCCTTTTTTCCCGTCCGTTTCTCTCTTATACGTACGTCGTCTCTCCGTTCGCCGCTTTTCAATCTAGTTACCTCGCAACGGGTAACTCGATTGAAATCGTAATCGCGGCACCTAAGACTTAAGCATTGTCGCTCGTCGAATTTCTCGAAATTGCAACGCTTAGAGGCAGTTGACCGCCAAAAAAATAAGATCTCGTTTACGTAAAGAGCGCCGAACGAAATCATTCTTTCTCGCAGACAACTCGGGTGTCATTGAAGAGCTGCGCATTCATCTGTTTATTTTCGTTCGCAGGGCAGGAATTCGCCTAGGACGGAATCCGTAGTCCAACAAACCATCAACGAACGCCTTTCCAGTCTGAACACTAATCAGAGGGAAGCCTCGCAGGAAAAGTCGTCGACCCCCATCAGCCGGAAAGGTAGTAATGCGAGTGTGCTGTCGCCACCGCCTCCTCCACCGGTAAGTATCGTTATGTTGTGAAAGCAGTATTATTTATTTTTTCTTTTTAGTTAATTAATTAACTAATCATTAATGTATATTGTGTATGAGAAATATACGTAAAACGTTATTCATGATAATCTGGTTTTTAATAAAACCACGTTATCATGAATTTTATAAAAATGCCATTTTAATAAACGGTACAATTTTAATAAATTCAGAATTAATTTATTAAAATTGTAGATCTCGTAAATATAATTAATAAAATAACACGGTGAATTTCGATTGCAGTAATATCAATTTTGCCGAGTGTACTTAATTTTTTTTTTAAATATACATTTTTGCTACATGCTCAATGTATAGATAAAGATCTGTTATCAATATCCCTTTAGAAACGGTCAGAAAATAGGTATCTCATGTAATTAAAATTAAATAATACGAACTAATTTCTTAAAAAATTCAAGAGCGAACAGAATAATAATTAAGCAATTGTAGAAATTAACAATGGTTTTATGAAATATAGACGACATGGTTTTTAAGGAGTTCAACAGTTCATGCAACTAGTTCCATTAGTATTAACTGTAATTATAATGCGTAAGAACAAAAAAAATAACATCAAAATGCACCGTTTCTAATTGCTGATTTTCTACGTAAAACACGTAAGAAAATTTATGTTAACGTACTTCTAGGTACAACAACTTCGTAAAACAAACGGTTTTTTTTACGAAGTGAGGATGTGTCGCAATAGTTCTTAGTTTTTTTTTTTTCAAATACATTGACAACAAAATTACTTAAATGTTCTCTTCACTTACTCTAGCTACCCATAGATGAAGTAGACGAAGTCGATAGCCCCAAATCAACCACCCAACCAAAACAAAAGGTCAAAGCCCCACCGCCGCCTGTACCCACGAAGGTAGTCCCATCGAACCAACCGCCGCCTTGTCCCACTCCCGATTATGACACGTTAAGCATCAGTTCCACATCAACTCTGCCCAAGAAATCGCCAGTTAACGGCTTCCTCAAGAAGGAACTCAATAAATCCCTCAGCCATAACGGGTTCGGCACGTCCCCGGAAGCGGAATCTCTGCAAAAGTCTCCGAAGTTTAATCAACAGGACGGGATCACGCCGAAGAACCAGAACGGCTATTTTAAGCCCAGGAACAGTTCCGCAAGTCCGAATTCGCAAAACGGCATCGTCGCGAACGGAACGTTAACCAAGCAAAGACCTGTCAGCGTGATAATCGGCGAATATCCCAGCGGGACGAGTAGGAAGCAGCCGAAGAAGTTGGATTTCCTGAACGGTAGTCGGGAGAATGCGATTAGGGGCGGTTCGAATAGTGATTCCATCAGCAGTCAATTTGCTTCCGAATTGGCGCAAACGTTGAATAGGTCGAACTTGAGGAAGAAAACGGAATCTATGGTGAGTAATTTTTATGTTTGGTCAGGATTTATTGGTTTAGAGTTGGTGAAAAGTATGAATTTTGATAGTTTTCCTATACTTTTATTACTTGCTTTATGTGTCTCTCTTGTAGCCCATTTAAAAGGTCAGAACCAATGAAAGCCATATTGGTTGCTTCCTTAGTCAGCTTATCTGGCCTTTCATTGCTTCGGTCCCTTGACGACTTGGAACTCATCGCAGAGTAACGTCGTTTCTTTAAATTACGTACGATCAGATTCATATAAGTTGGCTTTGATAGCCTCTAGAATTGTCTGACTGTGACTGAATGTAGCCTCCTATCCCTTTCTCGAGGTTCTTTAAGACGCACATGGTCAAAGCAGAAATCTCTGCCTGAAATTTATTGGCGTGGAGACCCGTAGGTATTTTAAGGTGGTAAAAGGTTAAAAAATTAAAAGGTATCTGTTTTACTTTGAGGTACATTCCCGGCTTTTAATGATCACCTTATAAGCCCGGTCAAAATTGTATTGCATATAGATCTTGCCTCTTGCAATATGCATCAGGACATTTGTATTGGGATCTTCAAGGATACCAAGACGCCCTTTAGGATCACCAGGCTGCAATCACTTCATTCTGCTTAGCGTGAAGGCCCTGAAAATGGCCTGTTATGATGCAATTTTATTGACCGACCTATTGTTTTCTCCAAACACTGAAAGATTCGATCGCCCATTTTCAAATATTTTAATTCTGGTGCGTTTTTTTTATCACGAAGAGGATAACGAAACCGTTTTAAAGTAAATGATTTATTAACCTCAATTATAACGATCGTAATATTATTGCAAAAGACGCTGATCCGTTATTCAGAATACAATAAATCTGTACGATGTCGAAATCTTCATTTTACTTTTACATCTGATATATTTATATGCAATACGCAGAAGTACGTTTCCCAATCCAGTTTCTTTATCGTTTCGTTGTTATTTACCTCTTATTCAATACGATCGCATCCTTTTACGAATTAACAACTCTATCCTATCGCGTAGTTCGTTATGGATAACGGATTATTAGAGGTTGGCCAACAAGTAGCCACATATTCAATTTTTTTATTGATGCTCTATTTACTCTCGAACAAATGCGCTGATAACCAGGAGTAATATGTGGTTTTAATTGAAAATACGTTCAATCAGCGATAGCGATTCACTTTCCCCTGGAAATATTTGTATATTGCTCGATTCTCAATAATAATAATAATAGTTGCGCTAATAAAGCATTTGTGCAAAGAATTAATAGATCAGAAATTGTTAATTAGGGATGTCTGTAAGATTTATGAATTCTCATTGGAAAGGCATTTATTAGACCGTAGAAGTAAAATATAGCTGTGTGAGTACAGCTATGAGTAAGCCTATGTACCAGTAGATGGTTGCGTTACCTTCAAGAGTACTCAAAATACTTTTTTTTGTCTTTATTACGATCAATCTTTTTTTTGTATCATCGAAGGTTCCTCTTACCTAAAAATAGTTTAATATTTTAGAGAAAAATTTTACAAGTAAATGAGATCAATCCGCGAACACACTATACACTAAAATTCTTCTTTAATCTTCAGTTTTCCCTTTGATTAAGTTACTTCTTCAACGTTTTCCATCTCTTTTCTTTGATAATCTTCTAATTAAGTTGGGTTTAGTCACCTATAACTTCGTCTTCTTCTTTCTTCCTTCATATTCGCGAAACAACAAGAATCATCTATGTGTTATATGTTATATGACGTATTTTCTAGGAAAATCTACTCAACCATCCACAGATCAAAGCCAACAGTAACGGTTCGGTTAGGATATCGGTGAACAACGGCGGCAACCTCCTCGGGAGGCATCTGGCGAAATCCACTAACGATCTAACGTCATTGGACGCTTTCGCTACAACTAGCTATACGAGCAAGTCTAGCAAAACCGTTTCGAATCGCGTCAGCATCACTATACCGTCGCACGAGAAGAAAACGTGCGAATTGGCGACGCCCGGCGGTATATTGAAGCATCATCATTCACATCATCAACACCATAACGGCGGCGAACATAGCGCCATCGGTGGTGTGTCACCTTCATCCCATCGCTCGATGTTTCAGCATCAAAAAACGATCACTTTTGGAGATATGTAAGAGACGAAACTGAATTGGAAATGATTAGGTTTTAAGTATTTTGAAGTTACTAACCTGTAAGAAGATTTTTCGATTGGGATTTCATCAACTAACAGCATGCGTATATTCCTTACTGTCGCCTTCCAACACCGTTTGTTTTACTTGAATACTTGATTTTTTATTTAGATATTTTTAGAGTGGCACCATTGAAGTTTGTTTTTGAAAGTTTGCATTTTAAATATTTCCTTAATTGTTACAAGTGGTGCTTTTGAGCGAATTTCCATGAATTCTAGGACTTCCTCAAAATGCTGAAATTTCTGAATGACTCTGTATCATAAAATAGACTAATCTTTTTATTATTTAGCATTTGTAACAGTTGAACAGATTCCGAAGCGCAAATTTTCAGCGATAACCTTCCCCCTTTTTTCTGTAGCCTCTCCAAAGATCATGTTCGTAACGCGTAATGTAGAATTCCTTTGCCTGTTTCAGACCAACGGTGATTAACGATAAGCCCCTGCACGTGACGTGATTAGTGGTCATTATATTCAAGGCCCTCTCCTACCTACGCGACCGAGTCGACAGTGTTGCCAACATATCCCGCCAAAAAGGTCCCTGTGTCGCCGGTAACCGGAGACGAGCTCATCCCGAACACGCTGCTGCAGCTGTACCGGAAGGATTCTATAATTTATTAATTTTAACGTCGAGAGTATGCGTGGTGCAAATCAAGTGATTAATTATTATACGGATCGCCCCCGTGAACTGACCTCTTCGTAAAGAGGGTCCGGTATGTGATGTGATGTGGGAACGAACGCAATATTTTGCAGGGTTTGGTGTGTGCTGTATCGCATGTTAGATGGGAAGAATAAAAAGTATCGATTTTTTTTTCCTACGGTCTTATAATGTTTGATGTGTCGCTCACGATCTATCTATATAGATTTCAATTATCAATTTATTATTTAATAATGAAGTATAACTGTGTACTTTCTATTGTGATGTATGTATTAAGATAATGAGGCTTATTTGTGGTAGTGTGTATGTATAGTAGTTACTTAAAATTGATAAATAACCCGTTATGTACTTAATTTTATTTGAAATATAATTATGAATATATATTGCAGCGTATCGTCATATGTTACAAATATTTTTGTTTCAACAGTATGATGTTTTGGAAATAAAATAAAAACAAAACGATGTTTTCTTAATGTTGTAAGAAGATTGTAAGACAAAAACAAAAAAAAGCGAAATAAAAATAATATAAATATGACTTGGCGTTTTATTTTTTTTTGATACCTTATGCTTGAATATTGAAAAAGCTTTTGTTTTCGTTCAGAAGGAATCCTTTTATCTCTAGTGCTTTTATTTGTCCTCGAAGAGAAAACTAAAAACACATTTTCGAGGCGATTTTCGATCATCTATCTAATAGTGAACTGAAAACGTCTATATGACGTTTCGATTCTTTCTGGTCATCATCAACTGCCTTAGTTCCTGTCAATAAAACACAGATTTCCTGATTTCCACCATGAATAATATTTTGAGGAAAATAGAAAGATTTCGTTCATTAACGAAGAGAAAGAGATATGTTAAGCATCGTCCATCATCTTGAATTACCATTTATATGGTTGTGGTCTACTTCGAGGTTCTTCAACGTTTTGTGTAATTACCTTCCAGAAAAAATAATCCAGACGACTTAAATCGGGAGATTTCACTGGTGGCCATACAATTCGCCTATTTCCATTCCAATTTAAAGTTTCTCCGAGACGATTTCCCACAATGCCCGTGCAAAGAATCCAAAACGATGTTGATTTGGTCTCCTTGTCGCTGTTTGAACGTTAACAATCCCTTAATATTTTAAGGGATGTCATATTTAAGAATGAACAATGTAATCCAATGCATACGGGCCGACAGTCATTATTTTTGGGTTTGGATAATTTGCATTGATTACTGTAAACGTTATTGAAGGGTCCGCAACGTTTCTATTTTACGATAGACGCAAAATATTATAATCTAGATTGTAGCCTTAAATCAAGCTTAAATGTCAGCTTCAACGTCATATGAGCGACGTACCGTATTATGTGATAGAATCAAACGATTATAGCACATTCGAGAAATTCGATCATGATGTTGAGCTGTTCGAAATTTAAGTCATGTCTATTAATCGTATACAGAAACTATTGTTTTCTGAATACTGCGATTTCGAAGATATGGTATTAGTTGAGAGCCCATTCGCTCAAACGACTAGGGAAGGTAGAGGTTTACGTCAAGTACAGTTAGGTACGTTTCTCTATATTACACGTTTCCGCGTAATATCTCTTAACATCTTCTAGCTTTAACTCCATCAAAATTGGTCTTAGCAACCGACATCCTGCATCCGGCCGAGCAAGCAGCCGTTACGTACGTACCGGGCTTGGATCCCGAGATCGAAACGTTCGAATTGGTCGCCGTCTATCCGTTGGAGTGCGTCAACATCAGCGTGTTCCATCGCAAGACGCGGCAATCCCTGAAGGCGCACTTCTCCAACAATAAGGTGTTGTATTTCGAATTGGGGGGCTTCGAGAAACGTCACGTATGATCGTTTTTCATTCGTCCAAAACGTAAACGGTACACACTTTATCGTTTCCGTAGATGTTTTGGAACTTGTGGTGCGAAAAGGTGCGATTTCTGAATCCGGAGGAATTAGGTTCGTCGAATTCCGAAAGCTCAGCAGCCACATCGAATACGAACAGTACGCTTTATTTAGTTTCTAGCCGGCAGTTGGTTAGCGAAACGGGAACACCTCAACTTTGGTGTAAATTCGGCGCCGGAGATTATATAACGGTAACAATCATTTCACTTTCGATGAAAAAAATCGCATTATCTCAAAAGGGATGTTTAAAAAAATCCAATAGAACAACAGCATCAAGTGGACGGATAAGTACCTATTTCTCGGTAAGGGCGAGGAAAATCCGTTGAATTATACGCCTTGTAATCAGCCACCTACCATCGACGATTTTATACAATCGGAGAACCAGGACAGGTACTAGCCGCCATCTTGATTTACTAAATAATCACCGTTAACATGGAATTGAATAGGTTAGAACTTCGCCAAGTACAATCGTTCAATCAACCAGGGAAGAAGGCTAGTCAAGTTAATCGTTTCGGTTTGGGCGTACCGGAAAATTGCAGCTCAGGATTATTTCTACCCGCCGAAAATTTCATAGTTTCGAATAAATTTAGCGAAATAACGCAGGTAAAAATGATCTGCTTTTATTAAAACTTCTTTAAATCCTCATAAACGTTGAATAAATTGAAAATATGAGACCAAATCAAACAAATCTGTATAAAACCATATGTTCTTCAGTTAATGCTTACGTCTTTACTTCATTTTAACTAAATACAGCATTCAACCGACGTCTTCACTATGTACAAAACAATCACCGACAATCCAATGAGTATAAACTATCCAAAATTTGCCGAAACCAGCGTAAAATTATGGGAGTACTATAATTTGGCGCAACCCGAACTAAAACCTAGAGGCAAACATAGAAGAAGATACGCGTTTCTACCACAACCGTACTTCTTAAACGGATTGGGACCGTGGAATCTAACACCGGGCGCAAGATACTCAGTTCAGGTTAGAAAAGGCCTTAAAAATATATCGTTTTATCTCAGTTGAAAGTTTGTTTCGTAGATGAAACGTGCGGTTTCCCTGGTAAATATAAGGAGACAGCCGGCGGAGCCCGAGTTGCGACTACCTGTGTCGAAAAGGCAGCTAGTAGCTTCAGTATCTTACGAAGATGTTCGGCTGGACGATAAAATGTTTCCCAACAATAATATTCTGAAGTAAGTCACGTAGTAACGAAACCAAGTTAAATTTTGATGATATCCTGCTTAATCGTTTTTAGATCCGCCAATAAATCGCCGGTGATATTCTTTTGGACGCCCGAGTATTGGTATAGACCGCGTTCAGCTAGAGACGCATATTTAGAGCTGCAGACACATCTAAGCAAGATAAGGCGTTACCATCAAGTTAACAATACTAGGAGAAGTAATTTTAACTTTTGATTGTTCATTTAAAGGACTATAATAAGATTTCGGACGGTGTTCCTTTAGGTCCCAGGACGGCGAGGAAACTATTCCGTAGAAAGAAGAAGAAAGAACGCGAATCTATACTGTCGGATTCTGACGATAGCTTCGACACCAGCACAACTACTACGCGTTCGAAGAGGAAGAAGCAGACGAACTTCTTTTTGAACCGTGCGCAAGATCTGATGAAAGGTACCAATTTGAAGGCCATAGCAATCTTAATTCTTTATAGTTCTGCGGTTCTTTTGTTCATGTCAATGTACAGATAACAAGCCGCCTGAAGAGACATCGCTGCAGTTCCTCAAACGCATCCTGCGGCTGGAGATCTCGCTGACCGCTTGGGATTTCGATTCCAGCACCTTGGCTTACCAACTAACGCTGATCGACAGGGATCTCTTCCTGAAGATACCTCCAAACGAATTGGGCGTGTTGATATGGCAGCAATCTTCGAAGAACGCCCCGAATATTGGGGCTTTAATTGCGTTCTCGCACAGGATAAGTTGTTTGGTTGCCACAGAGATTTTACGCGACGATTCTGAAAAGGTACCAACAACCGCATCGTCGAATCTTGCGAGACGTGACTAAACGCCATTCATTTTTAGATACGCGCAAGACTGGTAGCCCGCTTCATCAACACGGCCGAGAAATGTAATAAAATCTCGAATTACCAATCGTGCAGGAGTGTCTTATGTGGACTTCAAAGTCCTCCTATCTACAGGTTGTACTCCACGTGGATGTATCTTAGGAAAAAGCACGCTACTAAATATCAGTATGTGTTAAGAGGTCTTTGAGAAGCAAAAGATAACAACGTGATTGTCTTTCAGAGTTTTCGAGAAATTGTGTCGATTATATCGAGATCCTCGACTACCAGCTTATCAGAAAGCATTTCATAGGTCTTGCCAAACGAATCAGTATCTACCTTATATTGGCGACGTCATAGCGAAATTGCTAGGTCGGATTCCCGAATACGGAGATAATGTCTTGATCAATTCAGTCAGTAAGTAATCTTTGGAGCGTCCGGCAGATAGCGAGAGGGAAGGGGATAAATTATACGTGATTATAGAGATACCCAAATGATTGTTTTTGCAGCAGGTCAAGGATGATCCAACACATTATCCCATTGAATGTGTTCCATAATCATATCAAAGTCAATTGTTTGTAAGGGCCAAATTAAAGATTCCTTTTCGTGTAATTAACAATGTCGGGTTCTGATCTTTCTAAATATCGCGGAATCATTAAACGATTGAACGTAATTTATCGACTTTAAAGGTAAGTCCGGTAAGCTGATTCAGTCGCAAGTGTGCTTAAAGAAGAGGATCGAAGACCACGAAAGTATGCCTGGTCTGTTGAAGAAATTTGTCGCCACTTTGAAGTCGTGGACTATGGATCAGAGGAGCGACGCCGGTGACAGAGGCGACGACATCACGCAAACGCAGACTACCAAACGGAGCAGGGGTTTAGCCGACTATTACAAGCCTCTATCGTGCTACGAAGACAACAGGTACGAGAGGCTGAAGGAAGCCGTTGAATTGTTGGAGAAATTCCAACGGGCCGCCACCAACTACGTTTTTACGAGGAACGAATTGGCTGCCGAATATCTGCTGAAAGCCCGGTACAGGGAGGACAGGGAGAACTTTTACAATTCCTTTAATGTAGAGCCGCCTATTACTTGAATACTGTATTAAGTGCTTTTAATAATAAAGATATATATAATAAAGATATTCTATTAAATCGGCATTTTTAATATGATGTCTGCAGCATAAACATTATGTGAAGTAAAGGAAGCGACTAATTTCTTTAGAGCAACTAAATAAACTCGTATTTATTTATTTATTTTCATGAAAAAGGGTTCGTGTTGCTTAAACGGTGTCCTTGAGAGCCGACAAGAGTTATTGAAAATTGTCTTTTTCCCTATCTTTTTCAACACTATGGCCGGTGTTATCACTGTGTATGCACTATGTAACAAAGAACAGGCTAAACGATACATTTATTATCATTATTATTAAATTATTTGAATTAGAGAAATTGAAAGTCACATCTATAAAACAAATTCTTTATTTTGAAAACATTTATAATACTCATGTTTTTTTTTTCTTATCTTAAAAATGTAAACATAATCAAAATCGTTTATAAAATTCAGCGATGGACAAATAAAGCTACTGTACAAATAAATATATATGTCATAGGGTTCCCACTGATTTTGTTCTTCCTTTGAAGTTTATCGGATGATCCTTTGTTTCGGTTATTATAGAATAATGAACAGCGTACATCTTTCTTTTTACGATTTTCTTTTAGGGGATGGGGGGAGGTAAACAATCACCAGCAAGATAGGTATTTTTCGATTAATAAATATATTAGTACGAGTTTTTTTTCTGGACAACATATATCAACATTAAAGTAGTGTATATTCTGTGTTTAGATATACCCAATGTTTTGTTTTTCTCGACATAAATTTTTTTGTCGTATTTTTTTTTTTATTTTGTTTATGAAACAGCTCACAAAACAGACTACATGGCAGGCGGTTAAAAATATATATAATATGTGTAGTTTTCTTGTGGAAATTCTTCCATTAAAAATTCATCATCGCATCTTTTTTTTATTCTTTTTTTCTTTATAAATTATTACTTCGATATACGAATACAACAGAAAATCAGAAACAACAGTCTGTTTACGGAGAAGTTATTTATATAAAAGGTAAAATGTAATAATTAGGGTAAAATTGGTAATATCGTGGCAAATATGGCATCTGCAAGGTACACGGCTGATAAATGTAATAATGTATAATAATTATATCTATTATTTTTATGAACATAGATCAGTCACAATGATATAATAAGTAAAGCAACACAACATACACTTTTTAATATTTTTTTTAGTAGTAGTAGTAGTAAGTAGTATTCTTTTCATTTCTCTCATTTTCTTTTTTTTTTGTTTCGCCTATCTAAGATAAATTCGTTTTTTTTTTAATTAAAATTGTTAAAAAGTTAATAACTGGACTATATTTACAATTTTTTCACATTATTTTTTTTTTGATACTTTCTCTGTAACTTTCGGAATTACCTCGAACTTGTCAATGTAGGGAAAATTATTCTGTATCGTAGTATTGTCAATGTCGAACTTTTTTTATTCTTATTTTTATAATAATATTAACTTATAATAATCTTGGTCCATATACGTATAGCATTTAAATCAAATTATTTATAAACGGTTAAATCTTATTGAATCGCGAATACACCAATTACGGGTCTTACGCAATGGGATTAGAATTTTTTTATCGTATTTATAAACATACTGAAATGTCTACTTTACGATTTTGTTTTTTCTTTTTTTTTTAGTAACGTTTGGGAAATTTCAATTTAAAAATTGTTTGTGAACAGGTAAAAACTTTTTCTTGCTTTGTGGAATACAATTTTTTTATATTATACACGATGTTCATTTCAAAACGATAAACCTTTAACAAGTGAAATTGTTTAAGAAAAAGATCACGTCGATTTTTTTTGAAAAGGAATTTTTTTTTGCCGATAAACTAATACTTGTGAGGACCGGAAGTTACTTCCACATTCCGGTTTTCTTTACGTTTTCCAAGAACTTTTATTTTAATAGTTTAAGAGCTATTGACACCCGATTCATTTGAAAAATACCAACCTCCATTCAGTCAAAAAAGCCGAACGCTCGAAAAGCAAAGATTTTTATTTTGAAGTATTCGTAGTGACACAAGACAGAAACGGTGTTTGTTTTCAAATTCTCTTTTAACATTTTGAAAAATTCATTCATATGTTGTAATAGTGATAGAATAACTATTACAACAGTTATTCTGTAATAGTAATAGAATTCCATCTTTTATGTTTGCAATATTAAAAGGCCATATTTTTTTAGATTTGATCTGTTATGTGTTAAAGATGGGTATCCAAGTACCTCAGAAAGGTTGTAGCAAATAAACTGGAGAATCAGAAGATGTCGAAAAATGACGAATTGCCATTTAAAGTTTTAATGCTGGAGGCGACAAGGCACAATATTCTTTTATTGGCAAAAGAAATCCTTTTCCAAATAAAAATTCGCCCATCTTCTCGCCGCTTACTTTTTCTAGTTCTTAGTATTTTCAGCTGATTTCAAGGTAAATCGTTTTCAAATGATCACCGTGTACGTAATGCAATCAAATACAAGCGAATGTGTTGGCACACTTAAAAAATTGGCAGTGAAGTGATGGAATTGGTCGTTCATTTATTTCGATACGGAACTAGTATTATTAGGAAAATTTGTCGTTTTAAACGATAAATGTTTAACGTACAAAAAAATAGTAATCCTTACAATCTTTGACAAGGATGAAACTTTTCTATAACTTGCAATAAATTAAAAAATCGACGTTTAAGTTGTTGAGTTGATCGACTCCATTGATTATCAACCCTTAACACTGAAAAAACAAACAGGTCAGGTGTCTTATCTTTTAAACATTTCACATCTTATTTTTTCGACATTCTAAGTATTAGTTTACTATTAAAATCGACGCAGTCTTAAATGCCTTATTTACTGATAAATAAATAATTAAATAACGTAGTCAGCGATAATTTTAAAGTCAATGCTCCGTTTTTACTTGAGTAAAGGCCGTATAACACGATGAATTTTAATTTGTTTACATTTTTATTTGAATTCCTCAATTTTTGCAAACATACAAAGCTGCTGGAGCGAAAATTGCCGAGAAAAATAGAATAATTCCTATTTCGTGCGAAACAATGCATATTAAAAATAAAAACAAAGAAATTCATCGTGCCAGCCGCGCTTAAGAGAAAGATCTGAAGTTAATATGGCAAAATGACGCGACTTTTATATCATTCGTCATTCGGCAGAGCATCCAAAGCACGTCTTATCTCCGACGTCTAACTGCCGCCATCCCAGTAGCGTTTTTGTGTAGATATTGATATTTTTCTTTTTACATATTTTTAAGCTTATTTGAATATTTCACTGTTTTGTGTATTGCTCTACAGATCTAATTAACTATCAAAGGTAACAAAGCATAAATTCGTAAGTCCTTCAGGCTTTCATTTTAATATCATCCATTTTATTTCTCCATATTGCGATATACGTTTAGAAACAGAGACCGTCGACGATTGTTATCCAATAACGATATACTTTTAAGTTTCCAATTTCTTTGTCGAATAACATTTCTCTTGCAAATCATTGAACAAAAAGATTGAAATTAAATCGATTATTTCTCGTTTCATTTAAATAATTTCCCTACATTGACGCCCAATCAAAAAAAAAAACGGCAACTTTAATAAGTTCGTTTCTTCAAACCTAACATCTATCATCCTACATAAATTCAACGAATATTTTCCTTCGAAAACGATCGTTGCTCGTAACACACTGCCCTGCGCCTGCATCGTTAATGTCATCATCCTTTCCAATACCGCCTTACTTTCTCATAGTCTTAATAGTAGTAATTTTCATCATTTTCATTTTTTTTAGTTTTATTTCTGCAAATATTTACAAAGGAGTCCGGTAGAGGTCGTTCGAACCATGCAATTATTATTTTTGTTATTAATTTCGTTCAGTCGAAGTGTTTTAAGGAAATTAGGAAATAGTATCATCGTAGTTATTATTAATTATAATAATATATCGTTATATAATAATATACACGTACATATATAAAAGAAAGATGGAAGAACCGACCTGCACGGGACACAAAATCACATACATATATATTATATTATATATTATAGATAACGTATTGTAAATAAATAATATACATTTTGGCATCTTTGAAATACATTACACAAATAGATTTTGGTATTTTTGGTATAAAACGTCTCACATTTTTTAAATTTTATTATTAGTATTTTTTTTTTTATAAATTAAGCTTAGTAATTCTTGGTACATCACACTTATTTAATTGAAATATAGTTTCACATATTTTTCTCGTTATGTTTCTCTTTTTTCTTTTTACTTATCGTTATCGTCGCGTCATCTGTTTCCCCCTTATCAACCAATTGAATTCCTTTTCTTGACATCTCGCTTCAAACGCTACCGGTTCGATAGCAACAATAATCGTAATAAGCATTAAGTCAATTCGTTTTAGTTTCACTAATCAATCGTAAAAGTTCCATCCAGGTTTCTTTCGTTTCTCGTTTTTTAGATTTTATAATTTTAATTTATTCTTTTGATATCTTGCGCACATTTTCACTAGCAGACAACGTTCCATGTGAACCACCAGCGATCGGTCGAACAATTCCTCTTCGACGACGATGACGACTCTCGTTTCTTACGTTTCCTCTTGGTGGATTCTACTTGTTTCTTCTGGAAACGGATGTTGTACGGATCCTCGGCTAGCTCGGGATACTGTTGTACGTCGTGGATGTAGTCGCATTCGTAACTGGTCGCGTAGCCGACTTTGATGATCTCGTCAATTTCGGCGTTCGTCCATTCGACGTTGCCCGAAAAGCCGTTCTTCAGATATTCCTTTTCCTTGTGCCACGCCTTTCGGATAGCAGATAACTTGGCGTGGTGTAAAAGCCTCTGTTTCTCTTTCTCCATGGTAGTACCATACCTAATGTTAATTGAAATAGTTAAAAAAATTTGCTCGTCCTCAAATCCGAAAAGCGAGCATTTCTTTTGTATAGCTACTGCACGTCACGAGAAATTGGTTCTAAATTGAGGCATTTATTTTTTTAAATTGATGAGCTACCATTCATTTATGTATTTCCAACATGATGGGCCTGGTTCATAAGTCTAATTGCACCAAACTAGATAACTTCCAAGTTTGAGGATGATACAGACCATTCGCTCTTTAGAAAAGACTATAAATTCAGCATTTCAGTTGAGCTGTATGCTGATGAATACGGTGCTTTAATTTAAAAGCAAATGTTTCTTGTTATTGTCTTTATCCCTTTGTTTAGCTTAACGTTTTTATCTAAATTCCAGAACACATCAGAACTAATTTCTCGTGACAAGTATTTATTCTCAAAGTAATGCTGAATTTTCTAATTTTTTCATCATTTTGAAAACGGCTTCTCATTTCTCGAAAGCATCATATCTTTCCCAATAACATACCTTAAATTAATAACAGCATTCATCCCATGTATCTTGACATCAAAATAATTATTCCCGCTTCCATTTTCCCTCGCTATTTCATGGAACGTAGTATTAACTTGACCTTGTAACCTCTTCAATTGCCCCTTATCGTCATTCGCTTTCCAAGTCTCCTCTTTCACGAAATAAAAAGCATCCTGCTGTGCGTTATGGATCACGAACGTGAACGGTAGTAGATATGACCTGTTAAAGACCGAAGTATAAACGTCCCGATAGATGGCGTTAGCGGCCGGGACGCTAGAGACAATCGCGCGACCCTGTTGGCTCCTAGACACCAGGATCCCCTTGCCGAACGGAGGATCGGACGCGGCACCGATCTTTTTCGGGATCAGGTCCATTACGTCGGTCTTCAACGCCGATTTTGATGGCGCTGATAAGCTCTTGGCGTCGGTTGTGCGTCGAGATAAGACATGAGCTAAGAATCCGGATTGGATCCCTGTAGGTTTGGAGTAGGATAGATGCGTGCTGAGGGTTTCTTTGGAAGGATTCCAGAAGACGGGGGGATGCGTTAGTACCGGTGGCATTTTACCACCTGGAAGATCGTCTGGGAATAATTGAGGTGCTAGACTTTTGAGATTGTAACCCATCCTAGTTAACCAGTCTAAATGATCTGTGGAGGGAAGTAAGAATTTAGTGACGAATTTATTTGATTGATTGTCGATAATTCACCTAACGGTCGACCGCGATTTATTTCAACGTTTATGGGATCGTTTCCGTTCAATCTGTATAGATGGAGATGCGTGGGCGTGGCTACACGTTCCAGGACGTTCTCCCAAAGCGGAGACATCCATTGGCCGGTTAGAGAATCGTAAACTTTACCGTTGGGCATGTGCACTAGCGAAGTAACCTAAAATTTACAATAAATAAGCTAAAAATTGTTTCGTACGTCAAATGTTACCTGATCCAAAATTCCACCACAAAAATCGATTGGCAAATACAAGTATGGATTCGAATCGTACACTATATGCCCGTAAGGTGACCTCATAATCTCTCTGATGCCCTCTCCATATTGGTTAAAGATCATAACGGGTGTTCCGCATTGATCCGTTGCGATGTAATATTTATGCCTGTACACTTGGGCGTATATTAAATGGCCCCTGTCATCGTAAACTAGAGACATCAATTTCGCATCTCTTGGCGAGTAAATTTGACTAACTTCTCTGGTCCGCTGTTGATTGTTGTAAAAGAACTGCGTGACGTTTCCATAATTATCCTTCCTGGTAGATAATCTAAGCGGAATAAAACGAATCAAAATATTTTCGATTACGTTGTACGTAACAAATTTACCGATCTAAATGGTCGTAGTAATACCGAATATCAAATCGACCTCTTTTAGTAGCCCTCACTAGTAGACCTTTAGCGTTGTAATGGAACTTCTCCTCCCTGGCGTTCTGTATCACCATCCCTCTGGCGTCGTACTTGTACTGCCCTTCAGCGAATTTGATAATTCTATCCATCGAGTTGTACTCCATCGGGATGTTGTTTCCCCTATAAGTGAGAGCGAGCATGTTCCCGTTTTCGTCGTATCTAAAGCCCCACGGTTCCTGAGCTTCCACACCGAGCAGTTGACCGTCGCAATCCCACGTGTAATTTTTTATATTCGTGTAAGTATTTACTCCGACGTTCTTGGTGTAGGTTCTGGTCTGTGAGATGCGACTGGAATGAAGAGGAATACTTAGTATAAAATTAGAACGATAAGCAAAAGGTTTTCAATTGAATTTATCTATTAATTCTAACGGTTGCTAATCATTCACGTATTTCTCTTAAACAACTTTACTCACCCGTGCATTTCATGGCTGAATTCCATTCGAAACACCTCCATCCCATGAATAGTCAAAGACACTTGCGTCTCTAAGAATCTTGAATCGATCGACCTTGAAAACAACGCCGTCCCATCGTATATATTCGTTTCATTCGCTTTAGGCTTGTTGATCTTGAACGTCCATATCGTTTCCAGCATGCCCGTCTTCAAATTATACCCCAAATTGTACAAAGGCAAATTTTGACCACCAATTCTTCCTTGGATAGCGACCAGTCTATAATTACTATCATAATCGTAAGTAAACTTAGCGTTGCTAAGTCCCGTCTTTGCACCAAAATCAATCCTTTCTTCCATCAACAATCCGCTGGTATATTGATAATCCCATCGATATTCCAAATCGGGTTCAGTATGGAGGACTTGGCTAGGAAGTCCGGTTGTCTCTGAATAACGATAGATCGTCTTACCGTCGCCATGGACGATTTCCTTTAGTCGATTGTTCTTTGTGTATCGATAAACAACTCTAGCGCCCTCTCCTGGGAATACGGTTTGCAATAATTGGCCTGAATGCGAGAAATGCTGCAAGTACGCTTTGGTACTACCGGGAGGCGTGTATGTTGCTCTAATAAAGCCAAGAGATGGTTGTAAACTGAAAGAGTGTTTGGTACTACTCGGTAATGTGATATGACGTAGACCACCATCGTCGTCGTAAGTCAAAAGGAAATTCCTCTGACTAGCTAAGGTAATCTTTGAAATCATATTCCAATCGTTATAAAAAAACATCTGCGTCCCGTCTTGCGAACTGGTAATCTCCGAGAGCAATCCGTGTCTATCATAGCTATACTTCAATTCAGAAACACCCCATTTCCAACCGTCGATCCTGTTGAATCCATCGTAAGAGATATTTAAAGTTTCAGCACCATTCGAAGGGGTGTAAACTAAAGGCAATCCGGCCGGATCGTACGTTATTGTCAATAAAGGCATCTTCTCTTTATCGTAAAAGGTTTCTTTGCTCGTGAATTGGTCGAATTCGATGCCTAAAATCTTTGAATTGTTGACCAATACTTCCCTATTTAAGGTTTGCTGCGGATTCCTAACGTCTCCCACGAGGCTGAAGGTCGTGGACATCGTGTTTTGGAGATTTTCTCCAAACGTTGTGGTTTGTTCCGACCAAACGGGGAGCATTTCCGCCTCAACTGGAAGAGCAGCTTCTAGGAGCGGATGTCTTGCGATCGCGGCGACTTCCATGCTTCCGCCACAGGCTGAGTTGACCACGATTGTGGAATTGGTGAAGGTACGAACTTCGGTTATTTCTGATTCTGTAATGGCGAACATCAAACGTTTCACATTAGAAATAAGAATGGTAATAATATGAAATGAGTAAAAGGCGATGAAAAATTGAATCAGGTAAAAACAGCATCCGTATTTCAAAGAGGACTCACTGAAATTATGCGCAAGAATCTTTATCCAACTTTATTATAAGTCAAAATAAGCGGTATAGTTAACTCACCATCTTCGATCACAGCCTTTTTATCGGTTTTCCCAGAGATATGAATATTAGTCGGCGGTTTACTCATTGTCACGATCATTCCTTCAGTTTCGCTCAATTTAGACTTCAAATTCAAAATTTCACCGCTCGGTAATATAACAGCGGTCGCCCTTCCCAGCCAATCGTATTGGTACATGAAGGTTTCACCTCCCTAAAATAATAATAAAAAAAAAGAAACAGCATTAAAAGGAATTTATTTGTTATTTGAAAAATACCCCTGATCTGCTAGTTAGCAATCCACTGTTCATGTCGTAATCTAACTCGATTTCAGAGCGACCTTTCTCCGTCAGCTTCACCAGGTATCCAACACCGCTAATCTTTAACTCGGACTTGTGATCTTGCGTATTCTCGATGGAGCTGACCGCGTTGCTGTAATCCCTCAAGAATTGGATTTTATTCCCTGAACTGTCGGTTACTGTTGATAGTTTTCCAAAACTAGTGTTCTTGGAGTATAAAAATGAGTATCTGGTCTTCCCAGATGCTAAATCTTTGGTTGCGACGTGCTGGCCATATCTATTAAAGACGTAGATTTCACCGGTAGCCGGGTAGGGTATGTGGAATTCCCCGTTTTCATCGTGCGAAGGTAAATAGTGCTCCAAAGCTAAGATGTGAAGAGATCCTTGATCGGCAACGTGTAAAATCCCACCAGGTGAAACGGTTAAAGCTGAGATCGCTTGGAATTTCGCATTGGAGGATAGTAAGGTTTCGGCGTTGCTTGTAGTGACGTCCGTCGCTCCACAAATACAAGCTGTAGGCAGATCTTTACTTTTCCTAGGATTCGCTGTTGTTATGCTCGTATTGCAATCGCAATTATTTTTCGTCCTCTCCTGCATTTTGCCAGCAAAGTGAATAATCTTCCCCGAAGAATCTACCAATCTTACATAATTGACCCTCCTAGTATCCGACTCCGCGATATACAAATCTCCGTTAGGCGAAAACGCTAGAGCCAACACAGTTCCAAGGACGTCATCGTTATGTTGATATGTTGAATTCTCTGAATCTTTCGACCGGCAATGTAGGGGACTTCCGGCTACGACTTTGATTTTCATATCAGCAGTTAATTTTAAAACTAATCGATCGTCTATGAAATGTAAAGATCCATCAAGAGGGCTTAGAGATATCCCAGTGGGCCATTGAAGCTGCGCCTATCAAGGAAAAGTTAGTGAAATAGTTTCTTCACCGTTATGTTAGCTTATATTTTAAACTACCTTAGACGCAGCTATTGCTCCTCGACATGGTATCGGTGACCAATGATTGTGCAGACCATGACTTCCGATTAAAGTGTGGATGAAGCCTCTAGGATCAACAGCTCTGATATTGGTGCCATCTGCGATGTACATCGTTTTATCCGCAGCAATTGCTATGCCTTTGGGATGGGCTAGGCGGGAATGTTTCGCCAAGCCTTCGTCGCCGCAATTGCTGTCATCTCCTGGGATGCATCTTTCACCGTTACCAACAACCTAATGGTATGACATTAATAAAAGCTGTAGAATTGTACTTCTTTTTTAATTAATTTTTTAATTGATGATGAAGGAGGAATCAAGAACTTGCTCGCATCTAGTACTTACCGGCTCACTATTAATGCTAGGATCTTGCACCGGTTCCAACGAAATCACCTTTAAAATCTGGTGCTTTTCCGGATCAGAGACGTACAGGTGTCCATCAGCTGGAGATACCGTTAAGTAATATTGATACGCAACCTGTGTAGCTCTGAAACGCAATTTTGTTAAAGAATCACATCGATAATATGTTAAGGAAATCTTACCTCAATTGTAACACAGTATAAACAGTTCCCTCCGGTGTAATCCTCCTAACCAAATTGAAATCACCGACGTAGATACTCCCATCAGGTCCGCTAGCTAACGATCCGGGCGTTAACAATTTGGCATCTTTAGCGACTCCTCCGCACTGTCCGGGACAATCCAGCGACCGCTGAAGACCAGTACCCATTACCACATGTACAGTTCTCGGATATTCTTTGAGATGCAGAGTCGAACCGTCACCTTTCTGCAAGATGCCTTCATGGAAATTGTAATGGTGGTGTATATCCAATCCCCATCCTCCAATATCTGAAATGTCGACTTCGAATCCTTTCAAATTAGCCGTTTGCGTCTCCCAAATCGGCTCCGAACAAGTCGAATGCTGGTATCCAATGGAAACCTTAGCTTGAGCTATACCGTAAACCTTCTGCTTGTAGACATTCCTTTTGTTCCATGCGAATGTGTGTTCTAAATTAGGATCAGCTTCGTAGGTCTTAACGTGCAAAGAACCCTCAATCTCCACTCTAACGTGGACGTGGGTCAAGGTTTTCGGAATAATCGGTCCCGTCAGTTTCATATGAATGGTGCTCAAGTAGCCAGTCGCTTGGGAGCTTTGATACATCAAATGCAAATCAGATCCGGGTATCGGGATAGATTCCTGTACTATTTGAGTCTCGGCGAAGATGACGCTTTGACCGGCAAGTCCACCAAGGGCCTCCGGAATCCACGTGCCTGTTACGATGGGCGATAATAATTCCGGATCATGGCTATCGCATGTTTCTGGGACGTCGCCGTTGTGATTGAACAAGGAACGCGATACTCCTGGAAAATTAATGGCTGGATTCCTGTTTAGGAAGCTGCAAGAAAAGAAGTGTTAGCGTTAAAGTAAAAAAGTTAATTACTCGAGTAAAAGGTTAATTTTTTGAGGAAATCGTGTGGTTGAAAAGGACTTACGAATATTGACATGAAAAGGGTGTTGGGAAGACTGGATGCTGGATCTGGAAAGAATTATAAGATAAAATACGTTAATTTAGCTTTCTTTGAAATACGAAGATGAGTTTCATCCATCTATATGAATTAAATCTTTTCAGGGTTAGTTCACTGGACTTTGTAAAATGGGAATTTATTGACTAAAATTTTGTAATCCACTCTTTCGAAAATTAATGGGGACTCCGTCAAGCTACGCAGCAGCATCGAACGATTTGAAGAAAAAATCGATCTATAGCATCGATTTCCAAGACATAAAGCTATGTTGTTGCTGAATTATCGGCTACCAAGTTCTCAAGAACTTTGGATATTGTGTTGTGTTTGGAGGTAGTACGATAACAGCTAAAGATGTTTTCAGGGCCGAACTTCTGAATGGGATGTATATAAGGGGTATGTCCAGATATCAAGAAAACTAGCAGTCTTTATGGGAACCACCTAGACAGACTCGTGGAAAGAATGTGTTGTATTTGTTAAGGCAAAGATTATTTTGACGAGAAATTAGTACAGAACGATTCTACCAAAGAATTTGAAGCAATACAAGTTTCTCTTACCTCCAATGTCTAGGTACGATCTACCAAGATAACAAACGAACATACGCATTAAGATAGAGAGACTTCGCAACAATTAAATTTTATTTTCACAGAGAAAAAGTCGGGTCGGTATCCTGCAGATACGTTAGAAGAACAAAAGGAAAAGGAAAAAGGAGTTCACAAAAGGTAATTATCGCGACGAATTTTTGCAAAATGACCCGGTCGCAATTACAACCACACATCGAGCTAATACACCGTGACTGCGACTTTATAGTCCCATTTCGTCGTAAATCTGAGCCGCGTAGCCAGACTGCATTTAATTACACTGAAGTGCGACATAAAAGGTTTGGTGACTGCGCGCACTTATGTAAGGTTCAACCGTGGAAATAAAACGTTACCGCGCGGCTGAAGTAGTCGTCGTAGTCGAGGAACGATAATAATAGTAAAAGAGGAGAATGACAACGTATAATGTAAAATGCAAGATAGCCTTCGCGCTTGTCTATTATTGTAAACTTTTATTATCCCGCCATGTTCCTTTCTTTGTAGGTACGGCACTGGTTCGTCACTAAATACGAATGATGTTGCTATTTTCGACGATAGTATTCTTCTTTTATCCGTCGAATAAAATCGTAAACTTTAAAACGTGCATCATATCAACGTCCTCCAACGTTCACCAATCATTTATCAGCAAAACAAAACTTGAAGTAAAACATGTAAAATGTCTTATGAAAACAACCAGTAACTCGTCCCATATTTCTTAGCTTTATTATTGTTTTCTGATCAAATATGGACTGTTTTGTGAGCTGTTTAAAGCATTTTAGTGACGTCTAGCAACGAGCTAGGATGTTTTAAAAAGTATAAAAAGCATCGTTGAAAGTGTTCAAATATTTCGCAAAATAATTGAAAGGGTACCTCTAAAGTCTTAAGTCCGTAATTATCAATTACCAAATATCTTCTTTTTAAAAAAGAGGATTTCATTAATTCCAAGAAGCTTTGAAGCAAAAGCTATGTCTTGGAGATATTCCCGTTAAAATGGAAAAAACGTTTCGAGAATTGGTTCGAACGTATACAAAAGTGTATAAACATCCATGGCAAATACTTGGAGAAGCAATAAAGGTATTTGCCACTTTTTGGATGTGATCGAAGAGGACAAGCTTATACATCAGAGTTAATATCAAGAAGGTTGTTTGTTAAAGTTGTTTTATATTACCAACAACTTCGACAAATAATGCAAAAATTATTAATAAGCGATCGAAGAGATTGTCTTGTGAAGATTTTTGTAGTTAGACGGGAGGTAAGACGACAAAGCAAACGAGGACGATGCTCGCGAGACAAGGACCGGAGGTAGACCAATCTTTCATCATTTTTGTTTGATGATAACAGTTACTTATATGGTGTTAATGCAAAAAGAGTTAACATTCGAGAGGGCTACCTTTCTTAAGTCTCAGCACGCTCTAACGCGTTGCACGTTATTTTACCTCACCAGCGAGTTATTAGCTACTTTACTTATTCAAAATGATTATGGTTATAGCTTCATAATACAAAGGCGTCGAATAAAGAAACATACCCATGGCAGATTGTTCAATCTAAGACATCCTGTGTACATAATTAAAAGGACAAGTAAATGAGGAGAAAGATCTCGATATTCTGATAGGAAGCGAGGGATCCGGTGTACACAAGCTAATTATATCGTAATCCTAGCCGAAGGGAGAGTGTCATCTTGCCGGCGAAGAGGGTTGATTTAATGAATCCGCAAAGTTCATAACGGCCGACGGCCTAGTCGTAGTAGGGCGTGCGGGATTGAACGGTTTTCTTTTCCACGACGACCTCTTACGGAAGCTTTTAATTTCGTACGAGGTGTAACGCAGCAACGCAGTACATTTACGAAGGAATGTTGCGCGGAAGGATGTACAATGTATTACGGGTCTTATTTCGTGGCTTATTGGGCTTGAAATAGAGGGCGTTGACCCATAAATAAGAAAGAAGGGTTTTCGGTTAACATCTGTTGAATTTGGAAGCGTTTATTTTCAACCATACAACCATTAAAAATTGATACATGATTCTATAAGAAGAGATACTGATTTAAATCTCAAGGATGTTTTGCTTCGCTGTTGGGGCTGGAAGAATCATAACGCCCTTTATTGGAGGATGTCAAATGAGTGATCTTGTCTATTACTGCACCTCTTCTAATATTAATCGTGGTGGAATAGCATAAACAAAGACATTTGGGAAAAACATGAGAAGCAAACAGATGAGAGAGTTAATCTTGATTGATTGAACATATCAACGTTGAGAAATCTGAAAATTTAATTGAATTGTGGAATAATACCTCACAAAGTAATAGCATAAAGTAGGTTTCGAAGATGTGAAATTTAAGCAATATTAACTTACCTCGCGTGTATATTTAGTGCGTCATCTTTCTCCATCAATTCCATGTGTACAGGTGGCAATACGACGATCTGATTCCAAGGAACGAATACGGTTCTGGTAAGCGGCTTAAACGGAGATCTTTGAAATTGCAGAGTGACTGCACCGCCACCGTTCACTAACACATCGAACCTGTTGGAAATGAAGATGGATTAGCGTAAAAACTGGGGATTAATGGAAACCTGAGTTTTTCTTACTCAGCTTCATTTTCTTTCTTTTGCCTTATTGTCATACAGAACTACCTGGATTATTTCAACGGCGATGATCCCGTAAATCCATCTGTTAGCGATTTCTTAGCTAATTTCCGCTTTGTTCGTGTAACTTCATTTAATGAAGGTGCAATTATAAAAAAACGAATTAATCTGTTCTAAACACGTCCTTTCTGAATTAATCATAAAAAGAAATACGTATTTTACGTGTTACTTTAAGTACAACGCGCTTAACAAATTACCGATACTCGTAGGTTTCCACGACTGCCGTTCATTAACCTATCACCTTCCTCCGCTTTCCAACCTAGTTTCTCGAAGTTACCTCATTGATCTTTCCCTACCCCGGGTACTCCTGTTTTCTTTTAGTGCTTGTTTACAAACCCTCGAGAACCCGGAGAAACGCCGATTAGCGAATGCGACACCGGGTCGAGAACCCCACACGGAAAAAGTTTCACAGCACAGCGGCGTAACCGGAGTTCATTATGTACATTTCGCGAATGCTAAGTAATAATAACTATGCAGCTGTGTTTCTGGTATCTTTAATTAACGAACCTCCTCGGCCCACGGCTTCGAGAGGGTCGACGGGGCCGCCGTTAGCGGGCGAGTTTCTTAAGTTACCCTCTCCCGTTCTCTCACTTGTTAGTTTATGTGCAATTTAAATTAAGGCCGCGGAAAATAATCCGTATGCATGGGAATGTGTTTCAATTAAAGTTTGTGTGTGTGTGTATCCGTTTTCGCGGAGTATTTGTGTTGTCCTCTCGGTTGGTTGTAATTTACGAAGTGTGCGCCGGGTAGAACGAAGAAGAAACTGCAGTCTATTGTTTTCAGCGTAGGAACGATGTATATATTTCTTTTCGTCGTTGGTTGCTTGGTTTATTATCCGCAGTAATTTGACTAGAGCTAATGCTAATTCGCTGCTAATTTAAAATCATGAATTGCTAGAGAGATAACAAATAAGGAAGATGAAGAGATGAGAATTTAGATATGTTTTGTAATACGCTAACGTAGAGCAGAATTGAACTATATTCCTTGTCCGTTAGTACTAGTTTTTAACCAAAGTAATCGCAATAAAGACGGGACAATTTCCCGTATTCTACGGGTACAATGATGCGCGTGGATGAAGGTAACTCCTTAGCCATTTTAGTTACTCGAGCTATAAGATTCTAGTGCTCTTTTGGAAGAAGAAAAGTCCTTTGTAAGCGGATCTCCAAGGGTTAAGCTTGCAAGACTCATGGAACAAGAGCAATAGAAAAAGGTTATGAATTGAAGAAAACTTTTGTTAAATCGCAATGGTTGTATTAATGGAAAATGAAGAAAGTATCGACGCACTCATGATTTGCGGTTACGGCAAATTAGACGTCACAATAAAATTCTGCATTAATCGTTTGATCTACAGCTACCAACTCTGGTGTGGCGAATGCTGAAGGAACGTGGAGAAGATTTTGAGCTTAATCGACCATCGCGCAACGTCGTTGATGATTGTATAAGATTGAATGTAAGAGCAGCGTTTTTACGTTTGTTAAAAAGAGTTGGCTTCACAAAACGGGTTTCGTTCATGGAAAGCTTCGAATGGATCCGCATAATTCCACTGATGCTCAACGCATGTTTGTCAAGAACTGCTTCAAAATCCTTAAAGATGGCCTATTTCGCTACGGTGAATCGTAATAAGTGATGCGAAGTGTTTTATTTCAATAAAATAAATCGTTTACGCTAACGTCCTAGAATCATCCAAAATTGTATAATACCCATCCCTATCGACGGAGAACATTTTTCTACATCAACCTCCTTTAACATTAACAACTTCGCATAAATCTTACGTCGAAAATTATATACGCAAGTTGATATGTATGTGGCGTAAGATACTTTGAGACGTACAAAATTACGTAATTATTCAAACCACGGCGCAAACCGCGCAACAAACTCGCAACAGACAGATACATGATAATGAAATTTCGGGCCTGTAACGTGAACACTACATCAACCGACGCGGACGTATTAATCTTCTCCTCCATCCGAAACAAGGGGGGAAAGTGCTGATCGGTGAGACGTCTTAATATCGAGCCGCAGTATGCACGGGAGCACCTGTACAAGTCGGGACGACCGACTAATTTGCGCGTATTCCCGCTCACTTCGTCCTTTTCGGCACTAAATACGAATTAATTACACGCCGGGTATCAAATATTTCTACGGTTCAACCCCCTCGAGGGCTCCGACCGAAAACTAAAATTAACGCGTACGAGACTTTGGCTGATAGAAGGAGACGTTGTACGTAGTCGGGAGTGTATCAAATGCGAAGGTAACTCCTTAGTTAGGGAAGATTTATTAGTAAGA
The DNA here is from genome assembly GCA_020654165.1 of Oryctes rhinoceros. Classification (NCBI taxonomy): domain Eukaryota; kingdom Metazoa; phylum Arthropoda; class Insecta; order Coleoptera; family Scarabaeidae; genus Oryctes; species Oryctes rhinoceros. The sequence goes on from JAIOKQ010000231.1 coordinate 1,429,337, forward strand.
ACTCGCTCGTGTTGTGTAAGGTTAATGGTACTTTTATCTGCCAATTATTTATTACATTATATGAACATGGTGCTTTCGTAAAATTTTAAAATGATTTTTTTTTCGAACTTACCATCCTCCTTGACGCGTCAACGTGAAACCGAACTTTGACTCCCTATCAACAGCGACTCTAATCCCGACGATGCCCAAGCCTTGGGGTGTAACCACTTGTCCACGCATAACAGCAACACGACTGTCAAGAAAAATCAATTAGTATAAACGGTGGTAAGACGTTCGTTATCTATTTGAGAGAAAAGGAAAGCTATTGTGCGATATATTAAAGAAAAGTCACGTGGGACAAAGATCGATTTCTGACATGAACAAGTAAATAATTTTTCTAGCTCGAGCTTCGAAGTCTGGCATAACAATAGGCTTTTTGCAGGTTTGGATACAACGTGTTTCCTTTGTTTATTTCCATTACTTATAATTGATAAAGATAGAATTATAGTTTACTTACGCACTAAATATAAGGCCATGTGAGTTCAATATACGTTGAGAAATTAAATGGCATTAAATTTCTAAAGAAGCTTCAATATGATTATCAAAACATGTTGACGCTATATTAAAGAATAACTGGATTTGAACCAATAACCTCTTGCCCTCAATTCTTCAACTGATCTTTAATACCACAACCACTGAAGTAAAGGCTTTAACAACTGAAGAAGGTAAATCTTCTAAGTCTGAATTTTTGAATATAACATAATTTTCTAAAACTAATATTATCGATAATACCGCTATAAACAGCAAGATTAGCGATAGTTAGTTCAGGATCAATTGTTTTTAGCAGATGTACTGCCAATAATGTAATATTGACCCTTAAAGGCCGATATCGACTACTTTGGCGACCCCTATTGTTTTATATGAAGATCATGTTAATATCAATCCAGGCCCAATTAAGATAAAATAAACGATAATGAAGGATAACACAACCTCCAGATTAGATAACTGAACTTCCTCTAGCGACATTTGAAACAATTAAATTTTAAAAGCCAAAAAAATTGAAAATCCTGATCATTTTTTGCGAAGCCATAGCGCCAAACCCATCAAACGCTTTTCTTGGGAAAACAAGATTGAATTTTTAACAATCCATATTTCGCGTTCGCATTTTCTTTTTTTTTTTTGGTTCATTATTTCACATCATCACATTTTCCATCCCCGTCAAACAGGACGCGCAAATTAATCTCGTAAAATCGTCCGTTTCTGTCAGAAATCGTTCCGTCGTCGCCTACGTGATTGTCTCGCAATAAATAAAGTACTCGTGATGAAAACCAGTCGATGCGAATTCGGCGCGAACGCGACAGACTCTTTTTGCCCGCCGCCAACCGCAACTGTCACCATCGCCGTTTCTCTACGCCGTCAAATTTAATACTTTTCAGCTGTTCCGTTTCCCGGCAGCGTTGCACCGTTCGATATGCACATGGACAGATAGGTTCTCAGCGTCGCGTCGGATGCACAATGCAGCAGCGAGCGGCGAGAGCAACGGCTAGGTGTACTAATGCATGTATTCGATGAGGATGCTAGTTTTCGTTCGACTGGTTTTCCATGCAGTAGTGTTGTTTCGTTCAGCTTCGATCGTATAAAGCCTTCTATATATACATATATATATAGAATGGATATATATGTATTTGTATTTTGTATAAGCGTACGTTATAGTTTTATCCAATGCGAGTATGCAATATGAAGATGGATGTATATGTACGTGTATTGCATCACGTAAATTCCAATATGTGTTTGCATCCGAACATTTTTTTTTTCGTAAAAGGAAAAATACACATAAATCCTACTTAAAAAAAAATGTCGTCACCGTTTTTTCTTTTTTTTTTAGCGTTAAATCACATACTGAATCATCTCCACCACTTGCGTTCTCCGTTGTGGATACTTTCATTTACGATGTCAAAAAAATCGTGCTTGGTGTTCGTTGTTTAAGCTTACATTACGGGCAGGTTGATTGTACCTCACGATCGGTTCCGTTTCCGTCGATAATTACCAATGCTTGGCGGTCTAGACTTCGACGAGCCGATAGATGTCGCCTTGCGCGGCCTCTATTAGGGAACCTCAGCGAACAAGATGTGAGGTACGTTTCAAGAGGTTCGGCACCGACCGACACCCATAACATGGGGCCAACCAGTGCAATCAGCGGATTTCCTTCGGGTGAGGGTCAAATTCGTACAGCTAGTTAGCTGATAGCCATAAAAAAAAAAAATGGAAAAATGTTGTAAAATCGATACAACACTTATGGATCTATAGTTTCTCACGCTGGTTTGGTTAGCCATCTTGAATATTGGAGCTACTGCAGTTGTTTCTAATCGTTTGGGGAAGACTCAAAAAACAAACGTATTGATCAAACAAGGAAGCGGCTCCACTAGTTCCTCGCGGATGGACTTGATGAAGCTATATTTAAAGCAGAATTTGTATTCAAAGCTAAAAAAAAAAAAAAACGAATGTTTTTCATTTCGAAGCCTGTTCAGATGCTAACATGATACATAAACATCCATAAATGAAACAAAACCGTACCCGTACGCATATACTTTCTATGTGTTCGTTTTATTCAAAATGGAAGCGCAATTTTTTTTCTCAGCAAGGGCTGCTGCAACAACCATGAACCAGCGACGTTCTAGTCGACTGTCAAAAATTAACGTTCGAACAAACAGATGGGATTAATAACGTGACGGCGCTTATTTCGCCGGGACGGATTTTACACAACGCGAAACTTTTTGAATTCGCACCGTTTCTATCTCCTTCTAATACCGTTTCCGGACGAACTACGACTATTTGCGAACGTATCCGTGCGATAAAATTTTACGCCGAGATATTTAAATATCTGCTAAACATATATTCGCCGTCTTTTCCGCTTCGCAGATATTGAATTGGAATTTATCGCGCGTATTCTACTTTAGATTTCGCCGTCGCCGTTGTTTCCGTCGCTGGGAATATTGGAATAACGTAATATGCTTGCGGATTATATTAGCTCTAAATAATCTTCTAGAGACAAAGGAGATTCTGCTTTGTATAAGAATTTTCTGCGTTGATATAGATCGCTTGATCCTAAAATAAAAAATAAAAAAATAAAATAAAAATAAAAAAGAAATAAACAGAAATAAAAAAATTAAAATTAAAATTATAAAATAAAAAATAAATTAAAAATAAAAAATAACAAATAACAGAAAAAAAACAAAATTAAAAACAAAAAAAAAATAAAAAGAAATAATTTCATTTTTAATGTCTATTTAATTTTAGTAATAATTTTTAGTATGAATAAACGCTATTTTGACCACTATTATCAGTAAAGAATAACAAAATTGCCTACTTCCTTCGATTAAACCGTCCAAAAAGTCGTTAAGCAAATAGTACTAAATCAAATCAGCCTCCGTACATAAAAAAGTTTGAGGCTAGTTTGTTTTTCTTACGAAATTGAGCCTTAAACAGATCCCGATAGAACCCTAAATCTTCGCGAAAAACGAACATCGACGTAAATAAAAACTAAGAATTAGCCAGATTGCCGTTACCGTAAGCTGAGTATTTAAACGATGTTTCGGTAAATAAATACCTAATCTAGGTCCCATCTCTTATTGAATACATTGAAAATAACGAGTGAATAACGTCGTGTAGTTGGGGTTGTTGCAGCAGTCGTCCAGGTCTATGTATGCAGGCATCTTAAAACCACCACTACATAACAGTAGCTATCATAGGGCAGCATGTATTGAAATTTAAACTAGTAACATATCATCTATTGCATTTGAATGCAGAGTATATGTAAATGTCGATTAATAATACTGTAATCGGTGTTTTATGTTTCGAAGAATGTCGGACAAAATGCTATAAAAATAAAAGCTGATGAAGAAATGTACACCGAATCATTATTGCTGTATGGAAACAAAAAGAAAAAGATCGTAATCAAGAAATAAACGTATCATGGGATAGATTCAATAGGCGTATTTGTTTAGTTTGTCGCTAATTTCATGTCTTAGAGCGCTTTCTGATCGTTCTTTTCTTTCTTCTAAGCAAGCAAAGAATGCGAAAATAACACTACAGAAAACTATAAGTTTTAATGAGATTAGAGAGTTCTTAATAGTCATACATACCTGGAAATATCAGACACAAATACAAGTAAAATAGATAATACGAAAATTATTTATTTGCATAGAATGCTAATCAAGTAGAAGTAACAACAATAACCTATATACCTTGAAAAATTGTCCTTGTACAAAGTCCTCGCTCAAATATAAATCGCACATTTAATAATAGAATAGCGCAAAACACAATCGCACAGTCAGAATTTCCGTTTCCCCCGTTTCTTTTATTCCGTGTATGCGACGGGCTTCATTTTACTTTACGTGGAAATTGAATACGGCGGCTGGCAATTATTGAACCTCAATCTATGGCGGCGCGACAAGCTTATTATTCGAAAAGAACAATTTTAAAAAGGAAATCCACAGAACGCATTACATTCATTAGAAAGGTAGGAGAAATTTGCTCCGTCGTTAAACCGTAATTTTATGCATGTGATACGGAAATAATAAAATTGAAAATTCATTATTCTCGCCCGAATACGGATCGGACTGTAATAAAGTTTCTGCACGACTAGAAAGGATTAATATTTTAAGATCTGTAGCACGCCAATGGGAGTGGTTCATTTTTAACAAGCTAGGCTAAAATCTACTAAAAGTACTAAAGCTTAGTATAGAAATCAATTAGCCTATTCGTAACACGAAAGTCTTTTCTAGCGTACTTTGAATATTTACAGAATGAGCTTTATAGGCGTACAATCCACGGATAAATGATATTCTTAGGGTTACTTATGTTGTATTTATGTTGTACTTATGTTGTAACAATGGTCAGACGATAAACAAACATAGGCATTTGAAGTTCAAACAATTATTGTTGAAAACGATCAACTTCTGCATCGATTTACGTTTGGCAACGCTTTATTGTTGATCAGTTGATCAAGCATAGCTTAAAAGATTAAAATTGAATGAAAGACTAAAGATAATTTTGTTGACGCTAAAAGGGAGTTTCGGTTGCCGTTACTAAATGTGTCAGCCTTTAGTGATGTTAGATATCATCCGAGGACATGGGAAATACGTAATAGTATGACGGCCAAAAATACATCATACATACATACACATATATACATCAAAAAGAGAAAAATTAGGACGCCGAAAACAGATTCTGAAGAAAGAGCAGGCTTTACTAAGTCGCAAATTAATGTTATACGCTCGTTTGTCATTGTACAACATTCAGAAACGAAAATCATCCAATGTGATCCATCCGCATTCAAAGATCAGAGGTGTTGACACGTTGGTGTCAACTAAGTTGATCGACGGGGGTGTTCAGAATTCAATAGCCGATCCACTCAAATATTTGACGTTCGACGTTGAAGTGTCGACGAATAATTGAAAGTTATCTTTTTATTTTTTCTGTACGGTGACGGTCCAATGGGGTGCGTAAGTGTCTAAAGTTTAAAGCCGAGCGCATTAGGATCCCACTAGGAATGACGTTATCGCATATTGATAATCGATGCTAAATTTGGAGCCCAAGGCCAAAGAATGCTTGGCTTATGTACGTAGCATTAGCTACTTATTCTATTCTCTCTTTTTAGATTTTTTAACTTAAATAGTTAAAAATATGCCTCCGTTGCTAGACGAAATGATAAAATGCAAAAAATATATTTACTTATTCCAATAAAAAAAAAATCGCCCGATTCTTACAATAATATGGCGGATAAGAGTATAGAAAGGAAAGTGCTTTCGTATTACGAATGAACTGCTTTACTTGCATTAAAGTTTGAGGAATTTGTCAACACATAAATTGCAATCCCTCGTATAAAAAACATATTATAAGTCGTAGGTGCAATTGTTTCTTTAAAGAAACTCGGATTCGCGCGATGCGGAGTATAACGATGTATTGCGTCGCTTACACTACCTAATAAGCTTACATAATAAACGGTAACATGACCTAATAATTCAATGTACGCTTCTTGATCAGCTTCAAATTCAATTTAATTCTTTTTAGCTTCTTTTTTTCATTCAATAAAAAGCAAGGTTGCTTTTCGAAATTCTTCTGTACATGGTGGTTAATCAAAATGCAATCATTCAACGATGCAGAATATACATATTAGTTGGATCCTTCAGAGGCGGTAGAAAGGTGAGTTCAGGAAAGGTTTCACAGAGGTTGCTGGTGTTTTGACAAATGACACGAAGACAAAGGAAGGAATCATCGGCCGAGCCGTCATTATTCTTTTGTTTTCCGTTGTTGTTTTTGTTTCTTTTTCGATTTTGTTTTTTCTTGTTTTTTTTTTTCTTTTTGAACGTGTACAATGTTGTTTCTTTTTCTTACAATAGATTTTTTTCGCTTGGTTATTGTTCCTTTTTTGGTTGAGTGTTTCGATGGTGAGATGTTATTTCAAATTAAAACAAGACGAGAAACGCGTTCTACAATTTTTTTTTTAATTCGAGATAACATCTTCTAGTAGATCGATGTGTCGTGGTACATTACGTCGTTGATGATGTAGAATTAAGAAGAAAACTAGGACGAAATGATATACACAGGGGGCGAGCGTTTTTCAAGTTTACGTGCAGGAATCTCGAAAACGTTTAGAGTTAACTTAAAAAACTGTTTGAAAGTTTTTCTTTTGTTTTATAAAAATCAAGGTTGTGATCTCGTTTCTTATTACGGTGACATCATAATCGGTTTAATCGTTGTATTATCGATTTTTTTTCCCTTTTTTTTTCAAAATAAACCATAATTGATTACGAAGGAATAATAAAACTTATTAATTTAGAAAAATAGTTTGTGTTAGTGAAAATTTGGAAAATTCCGGACTGCTTGTTTGGTCTCTTAGATCATCGGACATTCACTTATAATGTACAGTAAAAGATAAAGTACATAACGGTTACGTCTCATTTGCTGCAGCTAAATTATTTTTCTAAACAGTATTTAACATTTGCATTTAAAATACATCCTTTCTTACGTGTAAAGAGGACAAAGGCGGGTGGAACCGCCACTTTTTTGTAGCGACCAGACAAACTCGTATTTTGTCGACTCTCGGTGAAACCAATAGGTAACACGAACCCTTTCCCATGAGACGAGTCTGTCTAGTCGCCGCAAAAGAGTAACAATTCCATCCTCCTTTGTCCTCTCTATTTATGTGATGGCAAACAACTTGAAAAATCAATAAAAATAAATAAATAAAATTGTTCCACAGTTCTTGAACTATTGAATATTCTGTGTGGTGCATAGCTTGCCAATACCTCCAACGTCTCCGAAAAATATCACCTCTCCTCAAAATTTAATAATAAAATAAATAAAAAATCTTCAATTTTTTTGCAAATATCGTGCGTCTTTCCTGACGCTTTCCTATCAAACGGAGTTTTCGAGATTCCCGTACTGAAACACGACAAAAGCCCAGCCTGTATATAAAGATTGATGATTCTATGTATTTTTCGTATATAGTATGAACATGTCACAAATACGGCGCAAATGTATAGTAGCGTAGAATATATAGCTTGGCGGGTAATAACATTCATCGCAAACGAGGCATAACTCACCCATAGTCACTAGCAAGCAGGATATCATCATTGGCGTGAAATATCATCATCGTGGATCCTCTAACGGATCCAATATCCCTTAATAATATTATGTAGATTAATTTTGTACAAATTAATCGACGACTACCTAGTGCTTTGTTCCCCGTCTATTGTGTGCGCGATTTGGGGGACAGGGGCTCGCAAAGGGGGACCGATCCGAATGACCGTCGGTGATGTGCGACGTCCGAGCGAATCGACGTTTCAAATGAAGGGAAATTCGTTTTTGCGTAATTTGGTTTTTAATCCGATTATAATGCGGCCCCCGTGTAAAAGGTGCCAATTTATAGGTCGACGCCTCCCGCTATCTACCATGGTGCGACGCGTTCACGTGCACGCGTTCGCATACGTTATAATTCATAATAGAATTAAATTCCCGTTGATTAAATATTGTTTTAAATTTATGCATTCTGTTGCCGTTGCGAAGTGGGAATTACGTTCGCGATAAAATTTTTCATGGCATATAGTATTGTTCAAAGGGGCTTCGCGTAAAACGTGATATAGTTCCCGATTTTAGAAAAAAAAATGAGGTGTAATCGGCTTACAAGAGGATGAATATGATATCGGTAATGAAATAGATCTTTTTCGCATTCGAATTTTATAAAAGAAGATCCACAAAAAAATTATTTGGGGGATTTGTGATGAATATTGATGAAGATGGAGATGTTGAACTATCGCACTTCGCCATTACGTTAAAATATATTTCGAAATAAATATCCAATTCAACCAAGTTAATATACATTCTTTGGAATTAATCGAAGAAGGCCAAGAAATAAATTCAATTTTAAAACGTTCGTATATATCGATCAATATCGTAACAAAAAGTCTCATTCAATGCGCAAAATTTCAACTTTTATTACCCTAGCGCGAGATTAGCTCCCAAATTAAATTTCGATAGAACAATTTTGACCAATAAACCTTGCGAACATTTTAAAATTTCCAATAGCTCTGTTAAAGCGGAGCTGCAGTTTTACATGTATTGGAATTAGCTAAAGTTCAATTTGAAAGAATCCAGAAATTCGCAATTTAAAAGAAACGTCGATGGTGTTAACGCTCTTCGATGACGTCATGAAACCAATATCCATTGAGCTAGAATCACCAGTTAAATTGGCCTTCTCTTATCAAAATCAATACATATAGCGTCACTAACTTCCAATTGTCTAGTTCCAAAATTGAAAACGTCGGAAAAAAGGCTAATGCGCACGTACAGTAACTGTTGTAAAACCAACAAAATAAACCATTTTAGCTTTCACATGTTTTCTACGCTAGGATGAAAATGACGATATGATTGCTCTAACTGGATGAACTCACTAAGAACGGTGTTTGGGGAAAGAGATCTATCGAATTGTAACATTTTCTTTGGACAAATGTAGTTTTTTCCATTAAATTGTTGAAATAGAATGCCCAATCCAAAAGCAAATTTAGATTTCACGTTTTTGAGTAGGAAAGCAAAATGTTTCAATATGTCAGATGAATCTTGCACTTATTTGATAAAAAGAAAATGGTCGATTTAGGAGATTTGGGAAGAAATCAAATAGCAAGATTCTTTTTCGGAGGAGTAACGACGAAAAAGGCTTTCAATTTACGAGATCCTGTTACCAAACAAAGGTAGATACCAACAAAATCTTATCCAATGAATGAGCTATTAGCAATACGACGTTTGTAATACTTTTTAAATCTTTCGAGAGTGTAAGTTTGTACTTTTTTGCACTAGCACCCTATTTTCCCCTCCATTAAAATCTTATCACTGCGCACTGTACCGTTCCGTTGCTAGTGACTTTGAGCTCTTGAGAAATCATCAATAAAAAGCATAGAGTAACATACAACAGATACAGAAATATATAGAGATTTTACAGAGGGATACGTAACACATTCAAATGAAAAAAAAAATGGTAGTAGTAGTAGGAAGTCGGGGTTCTTAACATTGGGTGTTTTTTTTTTGTGTTTTTTTTTTCATAATAAAACGCAATATGTATAATAAACGCACAGGCTAAAAAAAACAGGCAGCACATGGACAGACGAACAGAGACAGACAAATACATGGGGAGATGCTGCCACTTACCGCGGTGTAAAGGAATTCCAGAATTCGCTACAAGTGAAGGTTTCAGCAGCGACATAGGGGACACAGAAGACAAGGACAATTACTAATCACACGGCAACACTTGAACTGTTTTTTTTTTTTTAATCCGTAACACCCAAACGCGTTGTTTATAACTTCTTCGAGAAATTATAAACATCGTGCTCCTAATTGGAGGGTTTGGGTGTTCCCTTTTTGATTGTTTTCTGTTGCTGGCAGTTCGAACAATTAACAAATTAGACAAACAAAATCTCTCGCACTAATTCTCAATCGCACAAGAACTCAAAAAAAAAAAAATAAAAACTCAGTCTGTTTTACGTAATAATAATGTAACAATAATAATAAAAAATGACACGGACACACAAACATTATACTCTTAGCTACAGGCAATGACAGACACAAGTTAGCACAGGTCTACTTATAGCACAAAGACAAAACACAATAAATAAATAATAATGAAAAAAAACAAAAAAACAAATGGAGAAACAAAAAAATATATACTTATAATAAACAAGAGTATCCGCAAACTGCATCAAAATAACCTATTTAGATGTAAAATAAAAATCGTATTAATCGATATACAAAAGCGTGGTTGTTTTATTCTCAAGCACATATTCGTCTTATTGATTCATGAGATGTAGTAGCGAAACAACATTGGTTGCTCAACTTGTGTCCACCATCGCAATACGTACCTAGAATATTAAATCGTCTAGAATAAATCGAGAGAAAAAACGGTATTTTGTCTTTTTCTTTCCTGCGTTTTTCTTTTTGCTTTTTTTATATTTTCATGGTTGTTTCTCTTTTACTATTGAATTATCTGATCTTTTTCGTGGCGAAGAAACGTTCATTAGGTTTTAGTAATGTTTTTTTCTTGTTCTTGTGTGTTTTTTTTTTTCTGTGAGTACTGAGATGGTGAAATAGGAAACGGTCGACGGTTATTTAATTTTGAAAAGAGACATATTTCTCTGTTCGGAAAATAAATATAATTCAATCCGGTAGAATTTTCTCTTCCTTTCTTTTCTTTTTGTTTTGGATATTTTAGGAGAAAAGCTGGCGAAAATAGAAGATAGCTTGTTAATAATAATGAGCAACCGTAGAGGTTTTGATATGTACAGAATGTTTCAAAACAGTTTTGAAATATATTTATACATCAAAGATGATTCTTTTCATCACTCAATGCCCACGTTTCGTCCTCACTATTACGGGATATCTTCAAAGCTGTTATTACGGCCTGACAGGGAACTATTCGCTCGAAAGAAGTTTGTACAAAGCTTATTACGACTCAATTGGGCAAGCGTTGAGCCGGTTACATGCAACAACCTCGTATAACGCATGTGCTCAATAACTCGCTTTGTTTCATCATTAACGAATCTGATTGACGCCAAGCGCTTTCAGATGGACAAGACCTTTGTTGGGAATGATGTCTGAAGGTTTGAACACGCTTTTTATGTTGTTCGTTGTCCCCGAAGAGGATCTTCTTAATGCGATCGCTGATACCTTGAATGTAAGGTAGATACGTTTGCTTACGGTAATTAGGATTGCAAGAACCCTGAAGATGTCCCATAAGAATGAGGATGAAACCTTACGATCAAGCGTTTAATATTATTGACGACCGCGGAAGCCCACGTAACCGACAATGATCATTTTCACATCACACATTTGGTGTTACTTCAATGATCTTTCATGACCCTTCAAAGAAATATGAATTATTGGAAGGTTATCGCAAAGATATCTAATTAACTTTGAAACATCCTGTGCGTACAATACTTCTCTTATATTTTGCAATAACTTCTTCGTTCCATTTCGAATCCAGCTTCACTATTGATTTCTCATTTTCAAACTTGTTTTTCTCTCATTTTGCTTTTGAAATCCATTTTCTATTGCACCACATCTTTCTCGTATTCACACAGCAGTATAGAACAGAGAGAACAGACTGTAGTCTGCGTCATCAGCGACAGACTCGGGTTCGTTTGAGAAAGGTAGACGCACACAGAGGTAATTGAGACGAGACACAGAGATAAACCGAAAGCATTGCGGTTGATATTGGACAGTTTTTATAAATACGGCCGAAAATCCCACATCGCATCGTACTCAAGTGGTCAATTAAAAAATATTTTCCCTTTTTACTCCGAAAAAAAAAAAAAAAAATCGGGGACTGCTACCATCGTAGCGAATTAAATTTTATATCTGACGGGCAAAAAACACTCTTAAATAAAAAATATTTGTCCCGGTAGATAAGAGACGACACACACCGCAGTGCTTCCGGGGGGATTTCGTGTATTATGGAGGATCGGTTTGATCGGTGTGGAGGTCATTCTATTCTTCCATTTTTTTTTGCGGTTGTATCGTATTTGTATTTTTTTTTTGAGCTGTTATATGCTGGGGCTAGGTGTTCGTGTATGGAGGACTTATAAAAAAAAATTGGGTCTCCGCAAAAAAATCTTTCGTTTCTTTTTTCTTTTGTTTTTTAAAAGTCGATATCGAGAGGGGGGTGTGCAGTGCCCGAGCAAAGCGACTGGACTTCCGGATGATCCGGATAAAGTCTCTGTTCAAACGTGCGGAGCTGCACCGGTGAAGCCAAGTACCGGGTGTTACCATAGCAAGATGTAAGATGTATGTTTTTATTTCAAAATTCTATACATCATAAAAGGCTCCTATTTAATACCATGCGTCTTTTTATCAAGTATTACACAGAATATTTGTAATCTGATGAATAGATCAAAAGCAACATTTTAGAATTAGGTTCATGTATGTGGCCATTGTTAAGTTGTATTAAGAGCTTTTTTTAAATCTTTATTGGTGCTAAACCAATGATCTTCCAATTTTAAGTCATTTAAAATAATTGATTCATCTAAAACAATTTCTTCCATATATTTTTTTATAATACTTTGCTTTACTTGGCCTTACTTACCAATACTTGACCTTTGAAAGCCGCAGAAAATTTTTAAATATTTGTTTGAAATAGATTAAAAAGTATTAAAAATTCATCCAATAACTTTTTTTGTTTAGTTTGAACTAAGTGATTTTTTCTCGTGTTCAGGACAAGCTCTCTTCCGCCCCCATTCAAGATAATTAACCTGAATCTGCATTAAATTTCATGAAAATTTCGAGTCTCGATAAACATAATTGTCGCTGTTTTTTTTTTTTATATTTTTATATATATACAATCTACCTAACAATATCACCTTGTATGTTGTATAGAATCTCCAAATCATTAAATAAAGTCGTTATTTTCACTTTTAATTGCTAAAAAAAAAGACCAATCAAAGATGACCGCGCTATCGAAACACCCAGTACAGTCTGCGTGTTGGTTCTATAAAAGGCACTATTTTAAAGATACGCTCACGCTCGCTCTCTCTCCCACACATGATTTTCGTATCATTTTTTCAATTTTGTTGCTTTTATTCATCATTACATGGCTTTTTCTGGACAACGGAGAGTCCGGCTTGTTTTTCTTTAATTTTTTTTTTTCGTTTGTTTTCATTTCATTTCATCTATTCAACTCAACTCAAGCTTCTACGCTTCCCGTACTCTTGCAGCATAGCGCAGCGCGTTTAGTTGGACTTACCTTTCCGTGTACTCGTCCATGTGAGCGTAGGACTGGACAGAATTTTCTTCGATGAGGAACTTGACTCGTTGATAGAAGGAGGCGGTTACCGAGGGCGGTTGTTTCCGGAGGAGGACTTCCACGGGATCGTTGCTGGCTAGGCACATGATGTGATCGGCGCAACTTATATGAGAACAGCATTCGCTGTCTGTACAGTCAGTCATTCCATCTAAATATATAGAATATAAAGATTGTTTGAACGATCGAAAATAAGTACTTTTTGTTTTTATTCTAACGCAACGTTCTTGATAATTTATTTTGTTTTTTGTTTTTTTCAAGTATATTGGCAAATATAAATAAAGACCATGCTTTAAAAATTACGGTATTCATTCAACCACTTATACATGTGATTTAGAAAGATCTAGGTTCGATAGATCCTCGATTAGCAACCCTCAATCAAAGAATTTTCTGGTTATTGTTAAAACAGGCAAATGCATCTTCCTTGAACACTTGCGTCCCAGGATTTTAATGTATTTTCTTGGTGGAAAGAACCGTTGATCTATGTTGCAAAATATAGACGCTCATGGTCAACCAACCCTTATTTTGAAACATTTCCGTTTAATAATTCCCTAATTCGCTAGTTTCAAATGTAAACAAATTCAGTGGGTATAATTTGATCGTAATAATCGGCCAATAACATATTCTAAGCGTGCTCCTTACTGTTATCGTTATCCACATCGTCGTTGCAAACAATCTCCAGAGGTATGCTGCAATCGGAGCCGGCCCAGCCGTCTATGCAGACACAAAGGTATGCACCGTCCTCCATGGTGCACTGCCCGTGGCCCGAACATCCGTTTTCACAACCAGCTGGAATTGAATATCACGAAATTAGACCTATCTGAAACTTTATAAAGGGAGTACGTATGTTGTAAGAGGAGCAACTCGGTTAAGAGATTCCACATACTCGCATAGATTGAAATTCAATGATAATGGCCGTGATAAATTAAGTTGCATAATGCAACACAACCACGTTATAGCGTCTAGCTATAACGTGGTTGCAAGAATAAGGACAAGAATGCAAGGACCGATTAACTCGTCAAAACAGCAAATTGAGGTCCTTTGTCGTTCCAAAAGTATTTCAATTTTTATGAATTTTCTGGCTAACTAAATTTATGCCGTAGGTAGCGGAAGCTGAATACCTCTGGCTTCTTGTTTTTTTTTTGCGGTAAAATATTAGACATTACAGAATGAACGGGCTAAAACAACCGGTCACGCGATTTTCAGAATTAATTGGAGTAAATAAAGATTATTTTGACTAGCAAATGTATAAAAACAACATTTTACGTGAAACAACCGGGCAAATCAAGTATACATAGTTAATATCACGCGTATACTAATTATTATTTCTAACTTAAACGCGTAGCACATTTTCCTCGGCCAATAATAGCGTTGTTTTGCTCTAATTCGTTTAATTATACAGCTTTATCTTGACGGAAACGGCTGTTTTGATTCAATTTCGCTTAAGAGCACGAAATTCGCGAATTTCTTTTGTGATCTGGGAACGCGATTGCTACGAAATGTGCGTGGGCTTTTAGAAATTAAGATAGCGTATCTCTCAGACGTCGTGTGTACGTTAATAATAATGGGTTGTATTAATTATAATGACTACAATGGTGTTTCGACGTTCGAATTTTAGCCGAGCGGTAATTCGAATTAAATTCGACGTTATGTTACGTCGAGGTAATTCTTCGTTCTTTTTCGTTTTTTTTTATTATTTTTGCCAAAGGTTATATTAAATGCAATCGTCTCAAAGATATTTCTAAAGAACGTGACCAATACGATTTCGTACTTTCGTTAGAAAAAAAAAACCCCAAGGAGACGGACCACGATCAAGGAAACAGCTACGATTGCGGTAAGTTCGCTTTTATGGTTTGTAAATAAAATTTCATCATGTCGCCGCGGAATGTTTCCCCGGGTTATTTCGACGTAGCGTGGAAGGGGTGATTTATTCAATGTAGAATCCGGCAAACATCTTTATATATACATATATACATACGTACGCGTCGTACAATCGGCGATATTCGTGTCTTTGTACAACGCGCATAAAAGGGAACCCGTTATTGGCGATATTATTCGAGTTTTGAGTTTAAATTGTATTCCTTTTTATTTCCGAACGAGGTTACGATGGCAGATTAGAGGCAGTTCTGTTGACTGAGTTTCGTTTTGGTCGTGTATTTTATGGCTTTGTGGATTTTCCCTTTGCTTGGGATTGCCTCGAATTTCGTGTTGCGCTACGCTTACTCGAAGCCGCAATAATAAAACGTATTAAAAGTTAAAAGTTGACGTAGGTGGATACGTATAAAGTCGGAAGTTTTAAGTAAAGATTATCAAGGATCGTTTCGGATCGTTGTCTGATAGTTTCTGATTGTTTCCCGCGATAATCTTGAAGAAAAACTTTCTAACTGCGAAAAAGCATGCACGTCTTTTTATTAAGATTTTTATAGAAATGTTAAGTATTCCCGTAAGCTACATGGCTATATATGTATATTCCAGTTTCAAATATATTAATTTCGGCATAGCTTAGCTCTTGCTTCTAACTGTACTTAGTACATAGTACGACGTGGCACGAAAATTCTCAATATTAGAACTTCCAGCCAACTCTCAAAAAAGAAAATAAATAAATATAGACAACAAGTATAACAAAATCGAAGATATATTGCCAAGAAACGGAAGTAATCGTATATATTTTCCCGAATGTAAGCCGGAGGGTCGGTGTAGAAGCGTCTCTTCGACGAAATTAGAGAAGTTTCTATCGGAAAGTGGCGGAATACGAGTGTACGTATGTGTGCGCGCGTAGAAAGTTGTAAACTTGTTCCGAGTTGCTCTCTCGCTCCTCTATACAGTTTACCGTGTAATACTAAAGGAGTTTTCGGTCGAAAAGTTACTTACGGAGGGTGCAGTGGCGTCCGTTCCAGCCCTGCGAGCAGACGCACGTGCCGTTCCTGCACTGGCCGTGTTCCTGGCATCTGGGATCGCAGGGCAGTTGTTCGCATTTCGGTCCGGTCCAGCCGGGGTCGCATCGGCACTTGCCGGCATCGCAACGGCCGTGTTGGCCGCAGTCCAGATTACAGAGCGCTGTAAAACACGAGAAACACGTCGATCGTTGAAGTTTTTAAAACAAACGGGATTGCGATCGATTCACAACGTCTTCACGTCTGTGCGTCTTATTCACCTTTCAATGTTTAGTCGAATCATCATATATAGCGCGAAGTACGCAAAACTAACGGTGTTCTAACAAGCGCGGAAAACTTAAATTTTGAGCTATTTGTTAAACATTTTCAAAAATGGCGAGAATTAAACTGTCGCGATTCATCATCAATTGTGAAGGGAATATTTGAGAAATCTTCACAGCATTTTCAAGATAGCTTACCTTGAGAACAATCCGGGCCTGTCCAATGCCGGTTACAGATGCATTTCGCCGACTCCAGATCGTAAACTCCATGGTCCGAACAACTTGGTAGGCATTTATGTACTTGCTCGTCGATAATGTGACATCGGTCGCCTTGCCAGCCCGCCTTACAGTAGCATTGACCCTGCACGCAAGTTCCGTGATCCGAACAGGTCGGATCTTCGCAGTCGACCTCTTCGCACACCTCTCCTTTCCAACCTTCTTTGCACCGACAGGAACCGCGCACGCATTGGCCGTGTCCGGAGCAATCGGCCACGCGACAATCGGTTTCCGGGATGTCGCATTCCGGTCCCTTCCAGCCTTCTTCGCAATGACAAAGACCGCCCCCGTACTGGCCGTGTCCGGAGCATAGAACCGGGCAGATGCCTTTTGGGGGAAATCGGGGATTTTATCGAATATTTGAGATGTAGATCGGGCGATGGTTAGGTAAAGTGATGATGTGAGTTATTTTGGATCTTTAGGTGCGTAGAACACAACGGGTATAAATTGAGAATGAAAATATTGTATTTTTTGGACGTAGACGTTGGGAGTATTTGATCTTATATAGAGTATAAGCTTCTTCTTTTTTGACTATATCTATTCGATTGTTAAGTGATCCTGAATATTTGCGCAATTTAATTTTTTCGGTATTCGCGAATAAATCAAAGATATTTTTACTTGAATAAATGAAAGATTGGTATTCCGAGAAATAAATTTAATAACCTTTTACGTACAATGTAGGCCATCGTTGCCATATTTCTCATTTTATTGCGTTCGCGTGCGATTTCCATATCGTCCTCTATTTACGAGCGACTGTATATTAGAACGGCGAAATATCGCAAAAGATCGCGCAACGAGACCCGCACGGCGAGAGAGAGAGAGAGAGAGAGGACGGATCCGATATGATCTAGCACGCGAAAAAGCCGAACAACAAGCAGTCGCTGCGGGAGTCCGATTACCCAATTTAAAAATTGAATCGTATCGTAACGGTATTGTCCTTCGCAGGAATATAGCGCTAGAGAGGTCGGTAAAAGCCATTCTCATCATCGTAGCAGCCGTGAAAGAAAAGGTGGTCCGTCGTAAACAACAAAAAGGGAAAACGATCGCGTGGAGGTAGAAGCACTTCCATTATTGATACCCGTCGTTTCGGACAAAGCGTGTGGATTGACCCATTTCCATCCGGTTCGGAAAATCTACTAATGGAAACATGAGAGGGTATAGCAGAGGAAAGATATCGAAGAGTATACGGGGGGCGCTCAAATTTTAAGCGATTTTTAAGCAAATTTTAATTAGTTGTAAAGATATATATTTTATATACAAGGTGTGTAGATATTCACGCAAGGCCTGCTCGTAATCACCTTCTTTGTCAAATTCTTAACCGTTTGTAATAATAAGCAGTTAATTAATATGTGCACAAGAGAAGTAGGAGTGTGAAGACATGTTTTTCGTAAATAATATCCCTTCGCATCAAAATCTTCCTTTTATGATTTCCTTATTAAAGAAATAGTGATAAATTTCAGTGCTTACGTAAACATTTTCTTTATAAGTTCCAAACGCTCTCCGTATTTGCCCAAGGAAAGAAATCCAAAGAAAAGGTTCGAGGATAGAAAGTGATAAGGACATCGCCCACATACACACACACACACACAACAGCCTAAAAGCGCTTACTTTTCGCACAGTCTATCCCCTGAAAGCCGTCGATGCAATCGCACTTGCCCAGGTAGCACGAACCTCTCCCCGAACAATCGTTCGGACAGGTCGTGCTGACGCCCTCCGCCTCCGAGATCACCAAGGAGACGCTGTGCGGCTGCAGCTCGTCATTGTAGACGGAGAGGAACCATCGGCCCGTGTCCAGATATTGCAGGAGGCTGACGTTGACGAACATCGGCTCGGCCGGTTCCGCGTCCCTCTTCGAGATCACGTGCTCGTCGAGTTCGATCCCCAGATCCAACGTGGGATGCGGCAGATCGGTGGCGAAGGGATCGCGCGGATAGTTTATTTTGATGTCGTGTGGAGAGTAGAAAGGGCCGCGATGCTCCGAATCCGCCAGTATCTTCTTCGTACCTTCGTACGAATTGGCGATGCTATCTAGGACGTCGCTTTTTAACGGCGATCGCGTGTATAAAAGTTTGAATTCGTCTTCTTCTTCGCCTTTCGTTTCTGCTTCGTCCGTCTCCTTCTTCGTAACGCTCCTTTTTCTACGTAACCTACGACGGTGAAGTGATACCGTTAATATTCAAGGATATTCTGGCGCGTCCATTGAAAGATACGTTTCATGTTGGACTACTAATGTTTATGTAAAAATGGTAAAATGCGGAAAAGATTTTGCCTACGTAATACGCAAATTGGATGCTGCGCCATCATTTGATCAGTAAAAATGTGACTAGCTTAATATAGACGTACATATATTCGCACAAGTTTGGTTAATGATGAAAGTTCGAGGCCCCAGAAGCGAATAGCACGCGCCTGTCATATTTACTGAAGGTTTCGGCATGAAAACGCTAACGGCGTGTTGGATATCGCATCTACTCACTGATGACGAATTTCGGCATCGATTAATAACTTGAAGCTAAGACAAAAGCGAAAGAGTGGACTGCATAGAGTGGTGAATCGGCAAAAGGCGAAGCCTCTTCCAGGGAAAGTAATTTTGGGACAGTCGTGGGCTAGCTTGAAATATGGGAAGCGACAGCGGGGGAATACCATCATTAATCCGAATGCAGCATTTGTGTAAGAACGGCCATATTTGAAGAAAAACAGAACGTCTTGAAACCTTCACATATTTTTCTCGAAACATTTCATTCTAATTTTTACCAGATAAGACTAATCTTTGTTGGTACCACTAATATTTATTTCGCGAAAAATCGAATTCATCCCTACCTATGATCGACTCGTCCACCTTTGACGAACTCGACGAAATCGTATTGGGTGACGCTGGGCGCGACGTTCCGTCGTCCATAGACGGCGAAATTAGCGCCCCACGGCAGCGTGAAATTGAAGCGGATGAACGTCGGCTGCTTGATGCGGAATTCCGAATTCCAGAATTGGTACGGCGGAATGTTCGCCGTGTTCAGCGTGTTCAGCTCGCGCACCTCCAACAGCGGCGGCCATTGGGGTTGCGATTGGCTCTGCTGCTGCGGTTGCTGCATGGAGACGTGCTGCGTGGTGACGCTCGAATGTTCGGCGGTACTCGTGGGCAGCGATTCGGATATGAAACGTTCTGTAACGATGCGATACGGGAGGTATGTATTTTTGAGGTTGCGTTAAGCGCGAATCGTTGATTCGATGATTTCACGTACCTTCGGTCGGTTGCTGCGTAGAAACGGAACCTTGCGTCATCTGATCGTGCGTTACGTCTTTTTCGTCTTGGACGAAGATACAGTTGGAAGAGTCCATGTTCGGTTTCATGGAACTGACAGCTGCAAAGAATACGTTACATAGCTTTTGTAAGAATATCTTGAAAAGAAAAATAAATACACCGAACCAAAAGATTCTTTATTTGAATATTATCCTGTTTATCCTCATCGTAAAAGTAGAAGTGAGTAACATCCCGCATTCAATTATCCGCTAATAAGAGACAACCTCAGAAATTTGATAACGTTAAACACCCTTAAATTCCAACTTATTACAACTTTCCCGTAATTACTTCATTAGCTAATGTAATCTTCAATTTCGTTAAGTGTTAAAACGTTCCATTAAAGTAATTAAAAAAACAAAATTTACATAACACGTAAGGAAAACACGGTAATTTTAAACTTTGTAAACATCCACGCGGAGACGATCTCTCCGACCTTCTGCTGGATGTTATTGACCTTTTCGGGTGGCATTATCAGACGACCGCATGTTTTCGATTACCTACGAATAAAATTCCGCTACATTGCGCGGTTCAGCCCTCGACTACCCCGAGGGAAAAAATTTACGATTTTATTTTTATCGTTGGCAGTCCGCATTTTCTTCCTTCTCAAAAACGTGGAACGGGAGGAGAGAAAAAAGGTCAACGTTATTTTTTCCGATTTTCATTTATTTTTCTTCAACCGCGTATCTGGAGCGTCCTCCTCGATGTTTAGGGTTGCGCGTTTCGCAATTACCGAAAAGCGTGTCTATTTGGCAAACAGTTTCTTCTTTTTTAATTAATGAAATTTAATTAGAATTGTCGACGAGACCCGCGAGAAGAATTTTTTCTCTGTCGATTCTCTTGCCTCCGTACAAGGTCGATTTCGCCCTCCCCTGCTTATTTGTTCAAGGGAAACTGTCGGGGTATTTCCTTATTAGAATTGCGCGTGCTGTCACCGCGGGGGAGATCCGAACGAAACCCATTTTTTTTTTTTTTTGGCAATCGGTGGTAGGGTGGGTTTAGCGGCGACCCCTCTCGGCGACGCTGTGTTGTACACGATTCTCTTCTATAATTTCTGGGACACGTGTCGCCCGCTCAAATAAAAACCAAAACGTTGACAGCGCGGTCGAAATCGCAATTAAAAGACCGGTTTTACGCGATTCGTATCGCAGTAATCGATTACTTTTGACTGCTTGTCGAAGGGAAGGGCGGTAAAAAGTCTTTTGTTTGGAATTTTTATAGGTGACGTATTGAAATAATGATGGGAATGTGAACGTTTGAGATCGGCATGCTGTTTATACAACTGCCTTTGGAATTAAATAAAAATGTTGGTAATAATTTCATTGGAAAAATTTTAGTCTTCTCTCTGATTACATTTACCTTCCTATTTTATTTATGAAAGAGAGAAACAGTATTACCATGGCGAAACGTCGTGTAATCACCCATAAAGGCTTGTCGAAGATGTTCGCTATATACTGCTTAAGCGTATTGGGCTACTATTATCTGTTAACTTCCAGCTTTCCACTGGTTTCGATATGGTAATACCGAATGCAAATAACAACATTTACTATTAAGAAGAGGTTGAGAGGGCTAAAGGAGCATTAACATTTAACCACGCGCCATGACTTATTCAGCGAAATTAGCGCATCAATACGCCGCGAACGCCGCGCGTATAGACGGGGTGCCAACTGGGAAACAAAACCGCCCGATCCGCTGAATAATAGATTATCCTATTAGCGTAGTATATGGGATATTTCCACGCATCGGCACACCGGCAAACTTGATCCGAAGCAATGTTGTAAGAGGTAGGAGCTTCTCGAATCTAGCGTAAGCACCGCTTACAAACGGATGTGATTTGGACTTTTTTAATTTCTTATTTACTAGGTTATATTTTAGCCTAAAATGTTTTACTCTTATTTTTCAGGTAAACAAGATACAGTGCTACCAACCCCAATGTATTATCAATACTATTGACGCAACTATTAATAATCAGAATCAACTGCTAAATTTAAAGGACTCTGTTTTGAGAGAACAGCATCACCGGCGTCTCTGCGTAGAAACCGGTTAAGATAGAGAACATGAAGGTTAGTCTTTCACTTACCGGCGAAGTAAGCCAGCATGGCTGTAAGTGCCACCGCTAGCAGGATGAGCGCTATGCTGAGGCACTTCCACGAGCAGCGATGCTGGCATCTCTTATCTATGTGAAATCTGGACGGGGAGTAGGGTGAGTAGTGCGGTGCGTGCGACGCGGGCGCCGGTCTCAGGGGAAACACCGGCATGACGAGGGGCGCCTGCGGCGGCACCCCCTGCAACGAGTTGCCGCTGGGCGGAATCTGTTGGGATAGCTGGCCTTGCTGCAATCCTGGGGTGAGCCTGGAACAGAATAATAGATGGAGAATTTGCGAGGATTCGAACTGATGCATCTATGTACGTTTCGAAGAACGTGTGCAGGGAAATATAATAAAGTTCGTTTCTTGTCATCATTTTGTTTAGCTTCTGTAATTACCTAAAAACGCCGCCGCCGAAGACACGTTTTCAAAATATTAACATTTATTAGTATTAATAGCCCGCCGGAGAGGTGTTCCGACAGTCAGCGAAGCAGTAAATTAAATTTAATGCTCATGATTCTACAACACCGACGCGTACGACCGACAAACTGTACTGCATATTTAATTTTCTGCTGTAGCAATAGGAGTACGTGAATTGCCGTGTGGATAAACATGATTTCAGCATTTATGGTAATTGTATATTATTCATTATTCAACACGTAAGTAAAGCATTAGCGAGTTTTTATTGGAGAAAGTTCTTACAAGTCATAACAATCCGAGTACAGGAAATGTACGACGAAAGAAAACAGGAGAAAACATCTACGTTATGCTAGGCGATGAAAGGCAGGTACAAGAAACTGACATCACCATCGTAGTGTTAATATACTTAATATGTAAAGATAATAATTTGTCTATATTAAAAAAAAGGTTCTATCAGTTTTGTCAATATTTAAAATAAGTTTATTGTCATTAAACCAATAAAGTAGATTTTCAAGAGCCTTTTCACAATTCACAAGAAATTCGTGACTATCACTACTAGGCTATAATAACCGTGATGTTTTGGTGGCTGCTTGTTTTCGGTGCAGAGATAGAATCGTGAATTTGATTAATTTATTAATTTAAGTTAGAAAATGAAATTTTCTTAGAGGTTCAGATAGTTACTTCACACATTTTGTCATGCAAAAGGATGATTACTAGCAGATAGCGACCTATTAAAGAAGAACACTTTAGTTGCTTCATTGCAACATATCATATTTAAATATGTAATAGAGCTAAATATAGAATAAGCCAAATCATTACTTCTAATAATTCTGAGCTGCAATTATTATTTACTGTAGACTAAATGTTTAATAAAAGGTTAAGTTAGATGTTATTACGAGAATAAAAAAGCAAGTCGAGAGAAGAGTTTGGTAGCTTTTCACTTTCGATTGAAACACGATTAGATTCTTTCATAAAGCCTTGCATTGTACTCGTTAATAATGAACATAATATATATCTGCTTTATATCGTAAATCTAATTCGTTATAATGAAAGCCCCGTCTCAACGCGCTCATGTTTTATTACCGCCTCCATTAAAAGAGGGCACTAGCTTCTCCGGATTAACGATGATATATTGGGATCGACCAAATTCACTTTTATATCGTGCTGGCCACAAAAAAAAGCGAAGAATCGAGAGGAAAAAAGAACCACCGTGCTCTTTTCTATGACACACGACGTCACGGCGTAATTTAATTTTATACCGTCGTAACGTTACATTACTTTTATGCTACGGTATAATAGAGCTAAGGTCTCCTAATACTAATTAGCCTTTTCTCATCCGTAGGGTGTCGGTTCTTTTTTAAATTAAGTACACCGATATTCGTTCATTATTCTAAGTAAGCGCAATCGTTATTTTTCGTCGACCTTATCACAAAAATGGGTATTACTCTATTTCGGGCCGCCGAAGATAACGGCACTTTGAATTAATTAGAATAAGAAACGACGTTGGGAGAAGAGTGGATTTAGTACTTAGAATAATTAATGGTATCGTTTCTCCTAAGTACGCTGTTGCATTCAATGACGATATGAGGATGATATGCTCGGGGCATTCAGCCAAGGAGATATTAATTGAAAAATATAGCCGATATTTCTCTTTCGTATATAATTGACGTCGTTTCGATTACGGATATGTATTATGCATGTATAGATATGGCTTGATGCAATTAGAACTTAACGTGGGTGGGTTAAATTATAAGATATGACTGCGACGGATAATTTATTATTATCTAGTTAATTTTTTAGTAGTTTAAATAATGTAGGAAATAAAGGATCTTTTACGATCAGAAGCCTTCATCAACTTTCAATTGGAAATAGGAGATAAACCATAGAGTATGGAATTTATCTGACAAGATGAATATATTAGAAGCTCTATTTACTGCGTATTTAGCATATTATTTAAAGAAGTATAGACATGTATAGGGATATTTATCTGGCGAGCAAAGTTCCTTGCGAAACGCGAAATTTCAATTGGAGTTACCACCTTTCAGAAGATGCACTGACGAGCCATAAACGACGAAATTCGCGTCTATACACGTTGGATCTTGGCAAGAGAGGAAAGGAGATTGAACAAGTGGTGCCTTCAAACAAGGGTCAGTTATCTAAGTCGTGACCTAAAGGGATCAAGGAAACAAAAGCGACAAAGCCAAGGAAGGAATGTCTAAGAAACAGAAGAGTTACCGAAAGCCAGATCTCTATAAAAAGCTCACTATTAAAAAAAAAGAAGCTTTAGAAAAAAAAATTGTTCTATTCGTTCTGACTGTATTGTACGTATAAGTACGTGTAACCATCTGCGAGTTCACAGCATGGTTTCTCCGCAGTTCTTTACCATTTTAGGCGGGATAAGGAAAGAGAAATTTGTTTATAGCCCGGTGACAAAACGAACGTTTTCTCCGCGTCTCGTCTTTATTTAACGGCGCGAGGATAAAAGATCCACGGGTACACGTTTTCGAGGTTATTGTTTATCTCCACAGCCATGCGAGTACATCTCCGTTGCCGTATATTGGATTACGCAGATGTTGTCCCGGAGTATAGCGCCGTGAAAGCGGCTTTTACGCGGTAAATTCTATTGCCTGTCGTTCGGTTCTCGACACCGAACCGACGTAAACGGAAAACGCCCAAAATTATGGTCTAATTATAGACGAACCTCCCCGTTTATCTGATAAAACCCGAGACTTCTCCTTTCATACCTCGCCGTTTCGGAAACGTCCGCTTAGAATGGCTCTCCCGATGTAAATTATAATGCTGTTTAAATCGAGCTAATGAAGTGTACGTGGGTGGAATGGAAATTGAGTATTATAAATAGAAATAAACGGGCGTATAAGCAGGTCGATCTATGTATGTATGTAGGTCAAGTGTTAACAATCTTACCTTTTGTGGATGTTAATATGCATATTCATACGAGCGAGATCCTTAAACGGATAAACCGAAATTTATTGTATACGAAGCCTTTACCTCATTAATTGTAGTGTTAACAATATGAATATACTACTTATAAATAGTTTGAGGGACTGTCTTCGATGACTATTATTACTATTATTATTATTATAGAATAATACACGTATTGTTCAACCAAGATCTTGTTTGATCTTCAAGAAAATTTAGAGGTTCCCCTTAAATAAATCGGAGATAAGCTTTCTGTATGTGTAAGTCCCCATCAAATGGCATTATCCAACGAAAGCTTAACTTTATGCGATGTTAAATGATTGGCTTTAGTCTACCCAGCAAGTATAACTGTAGCTTTTGTGAGATTTAACCTTGTCTTAAATTAATTTGGAAAATAATGAATAGGTACTGCAAGTAATTATAAAAGTAAATTATTTCTCAATGAAGGTAATGCAGAAAATAGGCCACCATAAATCAAACCAAAATCTGCCTCTCGTGACAATCTTGAACTTACGAGTACGCCAGTATATATATATATATTGTACGTGGATGATAGAAATTCTCCATCCTTATAAAGAATAGCTTGCCTTTCTCGTCGGTCCTACGTCGTTTGTTGTCGCATTGTATAAACATACATAATATACAAGCGCTATTATAAATTCTGGCGTCCGTAAAGATTTTCATTTGTCAAGAAACGCGAACTTTCTTCTGACCATCAGGCGCATCGGACGAAGGTCCATTCTTTTGCCCCCCATTGACGAGGCGTATTTCCCGTCTCCTTTCTCGCTGTGTAATTATTTTTTATCGCGAGCTGCTCGTAGCGCACGTAAACGTGAACGCCACATACAAACATGTTCGTACAACGAACACCGACAGCGAGATATGGGACGAGATGTGCGTTACAAATTACCCTTCCTTATTACAACGCGCGCATAAATCAACGGCTAAAAGAAAAGATTCTGGCATAATGCAAGGGCGAAGTGAAAAGAAAATGCTCCTTCTATATACGTAAATAGGTATCCAGGCGTATCCAGGCACCTTTTATGGTGCTGTTTCCAGAGGAATGGGTGTATGTTTAATTAAATCTAATCTTCTTCTCTTTGAATTCTTTACAATTTTTCCGCTCCATATTAATGCGTTCTTTTTCATTTAGGGAAGGCATTAGTATTGCTGCATTGCTATGTTTCATATGTTTGTTATTGCACTATTGATTTTTACGTTTGATTTTATGGATTTGTTTTTATCTAAAAGATTAGTTCTCTTTAGATCAGGGACCTGTGCTTTAACTTAGTACGTTTAATCCTCGCATGATGCCTTGACATTGTGATCAAGAATTGAACAGTTGACTGATAAAATTCTTTTCGTGTCCCATATTTGCTGCACTTTTATCTATTTGCACATGAACGTAGATTAAACATAGGCGAAACTTTTGCTAAATGTTCAACAAGGATGGAATGGAAGAGTTTACCCGCAAACTTCTTGCAACGACACTAGTGGACAGACAACTCTATGCACAAAACGTGAAAAAGGTGTAATTACCATGACTTATACATGCATGAAGAATAGATGCAAAAAGGTTAAGGTAAAAAGACATAAGAAGCCAGTGGGAAGCAAAAGAAAGGGAAGGAGGGCGAATAGGAAGCAAAAAAGATGATAGCAAAGATTGGCACAAAGTCGAATGATCTACCCCGACTCGCAAACGATGGAAAAGCAATGGGAGGATAAATAAAGGAGCTCGCCAAAAAGTAGATGGAAGGGAAATCTAGATTAAACTGTAAAACAGAACACTACTTATTTACGGTTTCCCAAACTATTAATAAAGGCTATTTGATCAACAATGCCCCGCACATTCCGCATAATACATAAATACGTCCCAACGAAACATCACATCCATGCATTTATGTCGGCAGCATTGCGTATCCCGCACGATAAATACGCTCGTACGTATACTGTGCGGGAATTATGCAGGCTTTGCGATTTCCTATATTGGTCATGGCGGGTAAGGACCACTGCCTCACTCTCCCGCGTATCGGATGGCGCGGTGCTGCGGCGCTGATGGTGGCGGTATATCGTATTTGGATATTCCGATGCTGACTTTTGCGCGCTACATTAAACATTGGCGGGTTGGTATTTCCCGGCTAGCTATATGCTGGGAGCGAGAGCGGTCAGGAATTATTAAATGAATTAGTGCCGAAGGATTAGCGGTGGCGGTCCGTTGACTGCGTGCCAAATTAAATACTACGCTCCCTTGTAATATCGGAGAATTAAATCCGAATGAACGTATGTAGGTATATCCAATGTGTTGGGATAGTATTGTTTGTAATACTGTTTGCAAATTAATATAGTGATAATGCAAATTAGCGTGCAGAAGGCAACAATGTAAAAGTCAAATATTCGCGGGGATTGACAAAATTGTGGGCACGCAACCTAAAGTAGATGCAAGGCAGTTTTTTTTTTTTTTAGTAAAACCTTTGATGCTAAATTCTAATTTGCCAAGCATCTATCGCAATTGTTGGGGATCTAAGCGGACATTACGGCTAAAGGGGCACAGGAAAATGAAACACTTGATGAAACACACGAGAAAGAACAAATTGTATAATGTTCGTAGTGTCAAGAAAAAAACTTTAACAAGTAACCATGCGCAACTTAAAAAAAAGATTTGCATGTATGTTTGAGCACTAAATTGCAATAGCATTAAGCTATTGCAATTTGCAAAATTGCAATAACCATTGACTAAAAAGTTAATTATCGAAATTTTATATTCCCACGATTATTCCGATATGGAAAATCGATTTTGAACGTCGGCTTGAAGCTCGCCCTACCCTACCTCACACCGCTAAGAATACGAAATTGCGTACAAATTTGCTTTTAATATGTATACTTTGACATCAAAATCTCTTCATCCAATCTGCATACGTAATACCGCAGGCGCTTCGCCCCGACGCCCAAATCAGCAGCGAGCACACGTCTCCTACGACGTAGTAGTACGTTATCCCGTATCATATATCCATCTGGGCGATACGTATGAATATGAAAAAGGCGGTCGGGCGGGGCGGGCGTAGAAAAATCGGGATGCCGCGTCGTCATCGTGGTAGTCGTTCGGCGAAAATAATACATCATTGCATCAAATCAGAGGCGGAACGTGACGCGACTGCAACGGATTCATATATTGGATTCCGGCGGAGCTTATTTGATCCTGTCATGTTCGATTCATTTGTTTTTCCTACGTCGACGGTGGATGCGGAGGAGGAAATCGAGGTGGTGTCGTTGTAGGAAGAGGAGATGTCGTTTGCGATGGCGCGTGCGTGTGTTGCTGTTGCCCGTGTGTTGTTTGTGAAAACAACTCCTCGACGTTGTCATGGTGGTAGTATCTGATATGCTCGCGTTTGGGGAGAGTAGCAGGTGGTTTAAATTCAAATCCCGCTCCGACTGGTTCGCTTTTTGGCTCCATTCGTGATTCGCGTAGGCCATGGGATAATCTACGGAATCTGCACTGAGTGGCTTAGAAAACCGAAGAAAAAATGTCGAGTTATACGTTTGATTTCTTTATCCTTAGGGTGGCGAAGGGATTTGGAAAATTTAGGTCACAACTGTGATTTATTCTAGAATTTCAATTTTGATGGATTTAATGCAATCATGCAATTGTATGCTTAATCTACCGTAACTTCCTGAGTCACAGAAAGAACAATCTTTTTAACCCTAGAGTGGCGATATTACTAAGAAAATTTGGAACGTGAATAGCCGGGTTAGTAGTTGGCATCTTATTCTGCAAAATGGGTGTTGCGTCTTCTCGTTCGATCAAATTGAATTCTCTTTCTTTTTTATTTTCAAACCGCATTATAGATATTGGTAAGCTTATGAATTGCTATGTGCGGCATTCTTGTAAATATATCACGGACAGATAAGATTACACAAACATCGAAGAACATGTTCGACAGAGCGGTAAGCACCATCTAATCGAGAGGAAGCCGCTGTTACGAGATGATAAACGATTCAATGTTGATCGGCGGAAGAGAATAAAAATCGAACTAGACACTCTCACTCTCGCGCACGAGATCCATCTCAAATAATCCGTTTAATGTATTTTTTTTCTTTTCGCTTCATCTTGCTCTCCATCAAACCGATCGAATTGATGGACGGTTCGAGTTTGTCGGACTGCGAGCACGAGGAAATTACGATTAACCGTTTCTTTATCTCAATCGTCCTCGATTTGTGAGTTTTTTTCCTCCCTCTCCTTCTCGGGCCTAATTTTTTTCCTCTTCCCGATCATCGGACGATAGCATCTTCTTTTTTTCCCCTTTTCGGCGTTTTACTTTCCGAGATTTTCAATTTCTCGAAACGCCACGTCGCCTAATCGCCACTTCTCCTTTCGGACGCTTTCGCGAAATTAAATCCGAGATTCGAAAGCGCGTATTTTTTTTTTGTTGCCCGACTAAAGGTGGCGAGATGATCAAATCCTCATTGGCTCGTTATCACGAAGGCGACCATGCGAAATCGACCTATTAGGGCAGATGAATGGGGAAAAATTAAATAATGCCAGGATGTCCAATATTACGTTCAATCGCTTCACGAATGCAAAGAGAAAGAATAATAATGCCTTCAGAGGAAATGGTGCATTAAAGAGGCTAACCGTTACGTCTCCGTTCAATGAGCACACGCATTGGTATACGTGTATGATTCCGCGCTAGTACTGCATGAGAACTCAATACAGGCCGTCCTATATATAGGGAGACCGTTCTAGACCGACGTGGTTTTTATAGTTTAATTATAACGGAACGAAACGGTTCAGTGGGATTTTCAAATAAATTTGGAAAAATATTATTCCAACTTAACGCCGATAGATTTCTTTGTTTTCGGATTTGCCAAAACTAAAGGTTTTTTTTTGATAAAAGTTATCTCCACGACATTTGAAGATCAAAGAATTCGAAACGTATAATTTTTTTATTTTAAGTTAATCAGTTTTTTATTTTAAGTTAATAATTAAGTTAATTTAAGTTAAGTTGTGAAGTAAGGTGTTGATTTCGTTCCTTTGCACCGAAGACGAATATTTAAACTTTGCTTCAAAATTCACACTTGCAGTTATTAAATCGGGTTCAGTTACATCTATTGAAGATTTTGTAAATCTCCTCGCTCAAATCAATTACGTGACATAGAACCACAATTAATGTCGCAGAGACGATATGGTCCAATTTTGGAAAAATATTGATACGCGCAATACTTTAAATGAACCACTTCGTTAATGTTATAAAGCCGGACCCCCATTCTTCTGTGGCAGCAGAAAGGCGATTTTCTCTATTAACTATGAATAAAACAAACTGAAGCTTGTACGAGGTGTTCACTTTTGAACAAAGTCCTTAGAAAAGTTTGGCCATCCTTTACAACCGATAATTCTCAAAAAGTTTTTAATTAAAACATATTGGTTTTGATATATTTAAACTTAATCGATCTACGGAGAAGATCTCATGCTTTACATAAATTAATTTGATGTAGCTGACGGACGGTGGTTCTTTATCTCTATTTGCCCGGGTTACGAGTTTGATTACACATGTTATCGCTAATGAAAAATTTCCGAGACATAATGATCTGGATCGATTGATAAGAATTTTTATTTGTTTGTCGTATTATTTCCTGCCTTTTCTTCTACTGCCGAGTACACGAAACTCTCTGAAAAGATGATTAATGCATTTGACGCTTACGTGGGTATAAAAAAACTCGAAACAATTTATCTTTTTGAAGTTCAAAGCGTTGATCGTCGCTACAATCTCCGGTTGTATTGTAAAACAACATTCAACGTATTATAGCTGGTCCTATATCGGAATACAGAATTACAAGAAAAACCGTAGCATTCCATGGCTTATCGTAACGTTAATACTTACATTTTCATTTTTAAAGACATCTGCCTCAACTTCTTTCCCTTGCTAGCCTCGTACGTGCGCCATATT
Organism: Oryctes rhinoceros; assembly: GCA_020654165.1. Classification (NCBI taxonomy): domain Eukaryota; kingdom Metazoa; phylum Arthropoda; class Insecta; order Coleoptera; family Scarabaeidae; genus Oryctes; species Oryctes rhinoceros. The sequence continues at coordinate 1,460,772 of JAIOKQ010000231.1, forward strand.
TTTTCTTATTCTAACGTATCGTATTTAAAGATGCGAGATAACTAATTTTAATAGCGCATTTCATGAGCATTTTAACGCACCACACATCATTTCCATTAAAACGAGCAGAAAAAAGAGAGAAACCACTTAGAGCGCACTGCAATTCCAAACACATGTCACCAATTAAAGTGAATTAATTTCGTTTTAAAGCATTAATCCCGTCGCGTTAACGATTAAATGCAATTACGTCGGAGTAGAAAGACACTAATGGTAATAGTTGGAAAATCCTTCGATGTAATTTAAACTAAAGTAAATGTGTTGATGCACTAATCACTTTTCTTTCATTTTCGTTTTGAATTGAAATAGAAACACACGTTATGGGACTTATAAAAAATTGAGGAGAATAAATCGCGTCGAAACGTCATTCGCGCAACCCTTCTCGCTAATCGGTGGCGCTACACGTAAACGTCGACCGAACAACCGGACAGCATTCTGCAATTTTCGAAGCTCACCCGAGGTTGCGGATGTTCTGCTAGCCCTCGCCGACTGTCCTAATTCATCCGAATTCGATTGAGCGTAATGTAATGCATATTAAAATAAAACGCGGAGAGCTGTGTCGCGTTGTTGCGGTCATTATTATGTAAATGCAATCATCGGACGCAACAACTGATGAATGAAAGCAATTTGCGCGTATCGTCCGTCCATTGGCGTAACCGATTGGGGGAGCGCGTCGCGATCTCGGTTCGGATTATAGGGTAAAGCGGGGAAAGATGCTCGGCTAGTAGGGGGATTTCGCGGGTCGAAACTGCGTTATTGTGGACGGACGCCGCACGTAATGACGGCGATGTGATGTTATTGCATGCTGATGGCGCGCCGTCCCGGTTTATAATTTGAGAAGTCGTTCGATTGTGAAATTACATTTTCATATAAGCAATAATCGGCGTACATTGTTTGGGATTTAAACGAAAACGTGACCTGGGTTTTGCGGGGATGTGGACGGGAGCTAGAAACGTCGATAGTAGACGTGGACGGTCTGTTTTGATTTGTTGCGAGGTTCATTTATCGCGTAGATCTACGCGATTTTAATAACTCAATTCGAGAGGGTAAGGAACCGTTTTCCTTTTCGCAAGAAGCATTTAAAGACCGAGTACATTGGCGTTACTGTAATAATTTTAAAGTGAACGTCAGATCTGCCCCTAATATTATAGTCAGCCGGCATTTTCTCCGCAAATACACAAGGTACACGAACCGTTATTGTTGTAATTTACAAAAAACATGCCATCAAATTAATTCTGCGTACATTTCGCCGAACGGGGGAATCAGATCGAGGGCGCGTAATCTACATAAAGCGTTATCACACGATACGTTTTCAGATGGCGAGAGAAAGAGACATAACGTCGCATTTCATACGCGATACCCTGACTAGAAACGATTCGTTAGTGCGGCGAGTCGTAAAATTGCGTTTTCATAAGCAATAACCGTAAACCTAGCGAGATGATATCTTCAATTTGACATACGTACCGCGGTATGTACGAACATAACCAATACGCTACGCTAGCCGAGCCTACTCATACATATATAGCTGCATTAACCGTGTATTTGCTACGTGGCACCCGTAGCTAATAAAGACTATACCGCCACCCGTGATTATTATTGTTATTACCGTTTGATACTCTGCTTTACTGGATGTTTGAACTTAATGAGTTCATAAAGTGTGTTACATCGAATTTCAGGAAATTTTCCGAATATAGGCGGCACCACAAGAAGCCACAATTTATTAAAGAAAACTTAGTTCTCCCAATTACGTTGTTTTATGGTGGTTTTGCACTCTGCGGCATCCGATAAAATTAAAATTTTGGAAATGTTCTACGTATCATTATGACTACATGGTTCGAAAATATGATTTTTTAAAAGATTTCAAATGATCACACGCTCACACATATAAACGTAAACACAAAAAAAAACGTTAATGGACAATTCTAGCACATCTGGCTCCCTGCACCAGGCAGAAATAATGTTTTCTGTGTATGCACTCGTACGTATTTATATTTCGTGCGTTTATCCATCACAGCGACGGTGGTTTTAAAGAACACTATCGAAACCATACGACGACGAATACCCCGCGTATTAGGTAGCTCGCATACGAATGGCACTCATGTTATTTGTTTACGAGAAAAGGGTGCTACGGTTCCCGTTTAAACCAGGTCTGAGTGACGTGCTGCATCGTTTTTTCTTCCCTACTTTTATTTGTTTGTTAGCGAGTCGTTTCTTTTTTTTTTCTAGTCGGGGTTGCCGCGCTATTTAACTAATTACATCTGGCCGTAAATGCATGTGTGTCAATATGGTACAACACTTCTATGTTTACCCGACCAATTCAGTGTTTACCTTCGCCCCTAGCTTTATGGACCACATGCATCGAAAGAAAGGTGGTGCGGTGTGGTTCCTCTTTTATGTTCTTCTAGGGCGTCCTTTTCGATTTTGCGTGGTTGTGAGGTTTATCGGGATTGGCAAAAGTATTGCGCTAATGACATGGTAATGTAAATTCCGCGATAATTTAGCCGATCCAAGCAAAGTGCTACTTGAGCTTAACAAAGAGGCAAAGTTTCTAGGGCGAAAATCTGGTAAATACGGTGGCTGGTCTTCAAAAAGCACATATATGTATACACTAACATATTCAGAGCTTAGCCAATTCAGTTCTAGAGATAGACCGTATAATCAGAAGGCATCACTGCTGAAGTTTCAGGTCCAAACAAACTCTATCCAATAAAATAAACATCACATTTCAGGCGAGCTTAGCTTTTGAAAAATCCTCATCTACACAGAGGTGCTTCAAATGTTCGCTTGTTTCAATCCCACAAGCATACCTAACTCCTATTGTGCTTTCTGAAAACTTCGGAGGCCGGAGATCATTAGCCGAGTCACGATACTACTTTGGCCGTAGCATTTCCGAAGAGAATGCCGCATGGAAAATTTCACAGTCGTATACTACGCTTAATCGCTGAAACATATTGCGGAGAAACGACATAAACGCATGACAGATTCGAAAGGGCCCCGACGTTTCCAATTTAGCATGACCCCGTCATTATCGCGTAACGATGGTACGTAACTATGCAGCACGATATGCATAAAAACGACGTGGCGCTTCCGTTCCGAGAATCTGACAGGTCCGAAGCGACCGTTTGGCGAATATAGTAAAAACCGAACAGTCGGATATCATCATCCGCACGACCGTTGCTCCGGCAAATTCGCACGGAGAGAGACGGACACGCCATGGCAGTCGGCCGCATCGCTAAAAGATAAATGGAAGAACATGACAGACGTCGACGCCGACGGTACGCTACGACGACAGGATCGGCTATCATTTCGACATGCAAAGGGGCAATTATGCCGTTTTTGATACGCCAATCTGAATTTCCGATTGCGTCCTCGGCATTTAATTAGAGAAACCCTCTCGATTCCGTGCGGTGCCCAAGCGGAGGTGGTCCGTATTGGTGAGAGCGAGAGAACGGCCGATATATTATCTTCGTTTTCTTTCCTTTGCATGGAAGCGAATGCACGAGTATAATCAACAGCAAAATCGACTTAGCACCACGCAATTGTTTAAAATCCTATAGATCAAAAGAAGGAATATTTTGGGGAAAAAGTGATCGAAATAAAAGGGGGGCTCTTTGTTAATTTTCCTCCCATTTTCAAGTTGTCTTCATCTTGTCTTATTCTTAGAACAGGTCAAAACGGAAAGTCACAATGAAGAATGATAAAAAAAAAATTGAAAGGTGTACAATATAGCGTGATCTATATAAAAAAAGAAATTACAAATTGGACGTTAACGGGTTAAAGTGAGACTTTGTTGTTACACTTTATTAGATTCATGTTCAACTCGTAACATTATTGACTACCTTTCACGGTCGCATTCGAAATAGAGCTATCCCGATCGGAATATTCTCAGCCGCGCAACAACGCTAAATTAAACCGAAAAAAAATGCGAACTTTTTAATTAAAGTTGTTCGAATCGCTAATATGTTTACGCACTATTCGGTGCCGTATTTTCGGTCGAAATGAATTCGAAACGAGCGAAACGTGGTCGCCGCCGGGCAATAAAACGAACGGGGATAGGAAAAAAAGAAAGGAGGTAACGTCGTGCCGTGCCGTGCCGTGTTCCGCAGCAGCTCGCGCCCGAATCGCAGAGACGAAGAAAAGGCGAGAAAAGGGTCCCGTATTTAAATTGCAAAATAGAAGCTTTCCGTTAAAATGTGGATAATATCTTGTTTTTGCGCCATGAATAGAAATTGAGGTATTACTACGGGCTTTTTCCGCGGGGCGGGGGAAGGTGGTGGAAAAAGAGGTGTAGATGTAGGACGGTAGAGAGAGTTTTCTTTAAAAGCGATGTAATGTCTTTCGCTGGTTAAGTAGGTACGTGTAGATTAAGAACTTTCCGCATTTCCGTTACTGTATGCATGTAGCTGTCCACCTGTTTTCTTTCCGTTCTTTTTTCCTTGAAGATTGGAAAAGGAATTCGCGAAAGAAGTTAGATTTTCGTGCATCTTGGAAATGCTTGTTAGTAAAGTTCAATTCGAGATGATCCAATCAAATTTACATGATAGAAATTTTTGCATTCCTTCTAGAAACTTACCGCATGCTTTCACAAAATTTTTTTAAGTTAGATCGGTTCTGTTTTTCTCCTTTTTTTATATGTTGCATTATTCTATCATAATTGTATTCAATGTACTTCACGCCGAATTCAAAAATAATCTTGGAAAATCTATTTTATTTTACCTTTTTTTTTATTTAAAGGCTTTTTTTGAAAAAAATGCTTTTGCAAAAAGCTTTTAGACCTTTATTTAAATAAGCAATAAAATTACATTAGTTTTTGGCAAAACGTAGATACATATTACGCACAAACAGAATAAATTTGTCCAAATATTGCGCAATTTTCATCGAAATACCATTTCCGACAGTAAACAACCATCATCCACCCACCACAGCGCCATCCATTCGACCGGATATTTTAATTCGAATATACGCAAATATATTTTAATCGCAATGATCGGAAATTTCCGATGGTGACCTTATTTATAATTCTGCAACAGATACAAATACATACGTATCAAACAAAACGAAACCGTAATACCTAGTCGTTCGCATTTTGTACGTAATGTATATTGATTTAGACGGTTTTGTGTCGATCCGGTATTTTTACGTTCGGGATACGCGCTGAAAATTAATAGTTTATTAATTATTTACAGCTTTCATTATTGTCGTTGGTACGCGGTCGAAACCATAAATAGTACAAAAGCGGGACGCGGCGGGCTGATTGGGGTCGTTACGGCGTTGACAATGGACGGGGCGCAACAACTGCGGTATTCAGCCAGGTTGTTGTCGCAATATATCACTGATTCTTGCTCGTACAATTACGTTTTTAGCCTCAAACGCACGGTTTCCAGGTTTAACTTTAACACTCGAGGCGGAATCTCGATAACAAACGGTATCCGCTACATTCCAAGATAAATTTTATGAGTAACATTCAATGTACATAAATATTATTATGAATTTGTTGATTATCTCCAAGACGTGGTGTTGCACCAAAATTAAAAAAAAAATTAAACTCTGTGCATAAGTCTCTAATTTTCGAATCGGCTCAAAAACGTTTCAACCGCGTGAAATCCATCCTCCTGCTCGATGTTTCTAAAGGTAGAAAAAGGCAGAAAGTTAGAAAATTGTACAAAAACCATGGGCAACCTGTAAGGCATTGATTCAAAAGAATTGGCGAGATTCGGTCTTCGGAAAGGCAACATTGAAAGTTCTTGGAGATTAAGCTGAGATAATAAACACAATACTTAAATATGAAGGTACAACGTGCGTTTTTGGTAATTTGCAACGAAGAAGGTTGTTTTAAAGGTTACGAGATAATCTTGATAAGTTTAGCAGTATCCTGTTAATGATTAAAAGTTAAATGTGCGAACGCAAAGGATTATTTTCCTTTTTATTTATTTGGATTTAAATTTAGATTTTTCAAAAGTATCTTCGGTATCGTTCCCAAAGCTAATTAACAAGATCTTCATTGCAAATTGGTTAAACATCGAGAAGATGGTACCAATTACATTCAAAAGTTTATTAGTCTTACTTAAAAAAGACTTCGACTATACACCCTAAGCAAGTTGGTGAATCTTCGCTATACATTCTCATCTCATTTATTTTTTTTTTACTTCGTGAGTAAAAATTACGTAATTGGTCTTTTGTTAAACGTCGAACAATATCAGCTTTATCATGCAGTCAACAAAAATTTGATAAACTTAACAATCAGATACATGAAAAAGCTGCTTGTAATTACGAGTTAATATGTAAACATATTAATCCCGAAAAATCATAGCGTAACGAGAATAAATTCAACCCGTACTATTGAATCTGATAAGGAACACTACCTTGTCGGTTCATGTGCGTAAGGTTCTGCATAGATGTTCCGAACTCTACGTGGAAGCGGTGGCGGTCTATGTCCGAAGCTATCCATCTTCTCTTTTGCCAGCTCTCTTTTTCAGTAGGTATAAGCACCACCACAATTCTCAACACCTTTTTCACATAATCATCACATCCTTGATCAGTTTAAGAAGTCATGTTCTCGGTTGGAAGTTTATCTGTGAATTTTGTCTTATAGTCACTGATTATAATTATTATTATTAAATTGCTTGTGGCTAGAACAATGATGAGTCTTTTGCTGAATAACCCTTGGGAACCGATTAAAATGTTGCCAAAATAGGATATGCTCTAGGAAATCTAATATTATCACACGTGTCGGATTCAACCCGCACTCTTCGTTGTTGATCAGATTTTTCCGCTTCCAAAAGAACTGTTCATATTTCTCCGTTTCAAAATGCGTTCAGCCGTCCAAGAACGATGCGAAGACGACGCGAATACGACGCTCCACGTCAACAGTCGATGGACGCGATCTTACCATCGGCATGGTGTCCTATTCGCCTCCAATTCCGCTGTAACTCTGAACGCTGCGGTCGTGCATGAGAGAAGTCAGTCAGTCAGTCGGCCAAGTCAAGTGTGTATATGTGCAGCAGTGGAATAGCAGCAGTACTACCAACTAGACGCACCGAAAACGCGTGTGTTAATGCCCGCGAACGGTCGAAGACGAAGTGGGGCTGCAGACTTAGGGCGAACTCGATAGCGGATGACGCATGCGCTCCATTGACTTCACCCTTACTCGCCGCCACTCCAACCCTGTCTATCTGTCGCCGTCAGGTTACCTGCATCCCCCTCTTGGCCGTCTATATACACTACTTGTAAATACCTTATTTCGGCGATGTTACACTGCGAAAGATAGGTATAAGGTGTATGGAAAGGACGTAGCAAGTCATATTCGGTCGTAGTCGTGTGGAGTACTTCGATATTACTTTAAATCTTCTTCAACTGTTTCCTCCACGAATAGATTATTTGACTGTAACTTGCGAATATGATCAAAACGACATTGGATTGAGACGATACAGAGTTCCAAGGAAAGGACGTGGAAAGAACTTGATATCCGAGAATTCATAGCCGTGAAATTGCTTTTGTTGGCAGTTTTAAAAGGATATAAGCTAGATCTCTTGTTGCTTCTTATTATGATAGTTAAAAGTACATCAACAATAAGCATTAACATTGCATTACAAGAAAAATCAACTAAAATAATTGTTTGATGAGCATTAATCGAAAACAGTGTTACTTGGGAAACCTTCAAAAGAATTTTGGCAGCAATTATTTGAATAAGATATGAAACATGTTGCTGGAAATAAGTAGATTATTTTATATCAAATACGAAGCCAGATTGTTCAACAAATGCAAACAGAGATTCTCAGATCGACTCTCTAATATCAGGTGATCCGCCTGCGTCCATTGCTCAGCAATGCGTATTTCTGTTGATCCATCATCCTGCTTCTGAACACTTTCTAGTTAATGCTTTACAAGAGTGTTAGATTGCAGCACCGACTATATTTGCATTATTTGGGAATTATTGAGAGAGTGATAAGTTTCAGCTCGTGTACATCGCGAAAACAAATACATACGGACTGGTTCCAACGTGCAAAATGAAATATAACCACTTGGCCATGTGAAAGTCGTCGAAAGCCAAATGCATCTAACGTCTTCCTCAATCCCAATTCATTTGTTTTTACGCATATAGCTCCGTTTTATAATCTTTCTCAATTTCTTTCATTTACGAAGGAAGTGATTGCCATTGTGGTTGCCTACTCCACCGCTACCAAGTTTGGATTATTCATTTGCGTCCTTATTGGGTTGGCATTCGCCATCAGAAATGCGTCCCGAACACGCGAAATATGACTAAATTTAACGGGTGCTGCCACCTCCACCGCCACCACCTCCGCGATCTTAATGGCGAAATTTTATGGATGTTTTACCGATTCTAAACTTCGCCTCTCGCGTAGAGAAGAGAGAAATTGAAAAGGAGCAGGTATATTGCACCGTTACGAACAGAAACGATCAATCAAATCGCGAAAACGGCATCCGTCGCAGTCGCCGCCGTAGTAGTCATTTTTTTCCCCCCTTCTCAATGTTTGCAACGGCACCGCGGCGAAATCGGAAAAGTTTATGGTAGGCGTATACGCGTATAATCCAGGTGTAGGTATATGTACATATTTAGATTCGGCGAGGTTGGCACGAAAACACCAAAAATATTTCGTCAACGCCCCCGCGGGTTTCACGGCCTACTATGTTGACGGGATGTTTGTGCTTTGTTTTTGGTTTTACGTAGACATTTTGGTTATTTCGTTTTTTTGCGTTTGTGTTACGAGCGTAGGCGTTTTGCTTTTGATGTTTTACCTTCAGCGTTTTATTTTCGATTCTGAGAAAGTGGTTTTTGTACAGGGTCAAACGCGTTGAATGGGGTAGTCGGATAATAAAGGAAATTCACTTTTTGCTTTTATTTTGACGGATGTACGTTATTCATTATCCATTTGACTTGTAAATTTTCGGGAGACCGTATAACTTAAGGGTTGAAGAATCGCTAAGAGGAAGTGATCTCTGTACATCGGTAGGAATAAACGATGGATTTAATGACAGAAGAAGAGGATAACGCTTAAGAAGTTGATAGGTTCCGTCTTACAGTGAGGAAAGTTCCGAAACGAACAGTCCCCAGCCGATCCTGAAGATGTTCCCTAAGAGTGGGAGCGAAACGTCGGCAGAAGCTACGACGGCGACGCAGTTCGAACACGAAAAGCAAAAGAATAAGAAAAGTTAAATCTGTATTATGTTGGAAGTGCCTTAGTTTTAAATTTGCGAAAGACATTGACACGTTAACTTCTTCGGAACTAAAGAAAAATCTAAATTAAAGCAAGATACAAAAGAAATTATCATGAAATCTAACTTAACAGTCGATAGGAGATAAATCATAATACTGATTATCTAATTAACTATATGTATTGTTAATAGTTTAATTTTTCGAGGAAGAACTGTAAACAAATGGAATTTCTCTGGAAAGATATGTTCAAAGATCTTTGCAAAACATACATCATGATCCATTTATCGGCTTTTAACACACTGTAGTACGATGACAGGATTCCTCCTAAAACAACGTAGATATACATGCATACAGTGTCGACGATATCAAACGACGTGTATAAAACCCATTCATTATTCCGCTCATTATTTCGTTTATTCGTTTGTTTTGCACCCTCAGCATTCCCTTCCCTCTAACAGTAACGAGGGCGGTAGACAGAATAGCACGATGAAAAGGGTACATACATCGCGGAAACTAAAGGTTCAATCGCGTCCGGCCACTTTCCAATTCAAATTACATTATCCGTATAATCGTACCCTCTCTCATCAAAAAATACAGCAAAAAAAAAACGAAAAAAAAGCATCGTAGAATCAACGGCATCAAGCTACCGACGGAATAACAACAACAAATAACAACAGCACGAGACGACCGCTGAGCAAATGATTAAACAAAACCCCGGAAGGGATAAAAAAACCAATTCCGACGTTATCGATCAAATTAACTTCGCGCTCGGATACCAATTAAACACACCGGAGTCTCTCTCGATGGATGTCTGATGGTATTTTTTTTTTCGCTTTAAGATTAGGATAGATGGCGTCAGAATTATCGCGGGAAATACGAGCTGTGAAGCGGCAACGGCGGATTCCTAAGAAATTATCAATAAATGAAATAGGTATGACATCGAGCGAAACCAATTTTAATGTATAGTTACATACGTGCCCTCTCTTGTGTAAAATCGCCGTCAAGTCTCACATATAAAAGTATTTTGGGTAGGTTGATTCCACTGGTGTTAGCAATTTGCTACTTTACTTTACTTGTAACATCCCGAAATCACATCCGATCGCTAGAAAGAGAGGGAAATCCTCCAAAAGCTCCTAACATTAAGGTAAGATCTGACTTTAGGTAAGATAATTTTGTCCTCAAACGACTATACCTCGACGACGTTTATTGACCAGTCGATACACAATTTAGATTAGCGGGATTTAGTTACCACCTATCGAGCGGAGAAAAGAGATTTCCTCCGTATCAGCGGAAAACGTATCCGACGCGGCCGACGTCTCACAAGACGGACGAACCCCTTTCGAGGCGAACGCTAGATTCGTCCGGAACGGAGTTAAATGGGCCAATTCGTAATTCCATTCATACTAGCTCATTTAACTCAAATGAATGCGGCTCTGATCTGTTTATTGCCCCCCAGGAGCAGGTCTTCTCGCTAGTGCCGCTGATGTTGCTCGTGGAATCTTGTACCTTGCATGTCGGGCGATGGAAAACTTTATTCCTTTTTTCTTATTTTCTCTTCTTCTTCTTTCGGAGAGGAAGAGAACGGCTTCATTATACAGTCGCGTGCGTTCCGCTTACTAATATCAGGTCGTTCGTTCGCCAGAACCTCTGTTCATTTAAGTGTAAGCGTCGATCGATAATGTGATGTTTTTTAATTCCTCTTCGTCTTTAGACAGTTCCGATTTTGTAGGAAAATTTAGCACATGTTGCTTTTATCTCACAAGAGCAAGTACATCCAACGTTAGCGATACCAATAAAGTTCAATCTCGGGCAACTGTTTACGGCACCATGTTTGTTTGTTTTCCTAATGAAATATTCCGGAACTATGACGGATCGGCTTTCTTCCGACATGCCGTGATTGAAAACATACCAAAACGCACACCAGCAGCTTATTACTAGCGACCCCCAATGCGTCTCAAGCCACGCGGAAATTCCGATTAGCCGAACAACTAATACGTTTAGGCGACAACACGCCATCGCTCCCAGGATAGTTATTCGAGCTGCGGGGACGCCCTCTAGTCGTAATTATTGGTACTTCGATTATGTCATCAAAAACCGTCACATGTGACGAGCGCTAATGCGCGTATATTAGAGCGATCTATGCACGTAATTAGCTCGTCGAGGAGCTAACCGGGAAAATTCTTGAAATAACGCGTCTACCCCTTTGAGTTCGCGGGGAGCATTTAGCGTTTTAATATAAAACAATTAAAACGAAGCTAAGTAACAAGCTTTATATTGTTGTTCCGCTAACGCGATTTTCTTTGTTTTCGATTCTCAACGACGAATTACGTAATTTCGGAATTAGAAGCAATATTTGGGTTTTATGAATATTTAAGGTTGACGATACTAAATTTTAATATTTGCGATGATTTAAATTTGATGTTTCGAGAAGCAGGGTCTATCAGAAGTTAATGACTGGTGTGTCGTTGTTATTGTTACGTTGATTAGCAGCGAGTTCTTCGGGTCATATCAGACAATTTGACGCTCGTTCCTAACAAACTTTGCTGCTGATTACAACGATATTTTTTAAGAAAATTATCGCCATCGAAATGAACCCGAAAATGAAATACACGGAAATATATTAACCCTGTCAGTAAAACAAGCAAATTAATATGCACCCTGTCCATCACTAATAGAAATCTTAGACCCATCTGGCGTATAATCGACCGCCGCTTCTTGTAACAACGCCTCAACTTCGATAAGAAAGAAGATATTTAAAAGCGTTTCTTTCGTTTTTTTTTGTGTGATCTCGTCACAGTCTTCACGGTTATTAACGATACCGCGGTGACTGATGACGGACTTCGCTCTAAAATAACTCGTGACTAATGAGCCCTTTTAAGGGATGAGCTTGTTGTTTTTTCTCGACTTGGTCTCTCCCGACTTTCAAAACATTTTTCCAACGACGTCGGGTTCAATTTGTCACAGTTTATCGTCCGCGCTGGGACGAGATTACAAAGCGTGGAGTGCCATCTTACCATCAGGTAGGACGATTAAGAGAAGTTTTGTGGTTTTACTACCTAGTACAGGATCCCTTTTTATTCACTAAGTAGTCTATTTGTAAATATGTCATATTTAAGAGTTGGGAAGCAAATAGTAAGCGGAGAATCGTTCGGATGGATGGAGAGAGTTGGTACGGGAAAAAAATTAAGTGGAGAAGGGCCACACACAGGGTTGCGCGGACCACCAAGAATGGTTGGCATCTTAATGAAGCGTTCTTAATTATTTAACTAAAGGGTTAATTTCGGAAATAATAGATTGAATCTAAGACAAAGAGAAGAAAAAGGGAAAAAAACGGGAGAAGTAAACCTTGCCGCTTACTGTTAAATGAAAACGTTGAAAACAGCGACGCAACGTTAGAATTCGAAGCTAGAATTTACGTAACTTTCCAATTGTTTCTACGTGCGCATAATTTTAAAATAATTTATTATTTTAAGTACATAGTTCACATACACGTATTCAAATCAACGTCCATGCTAAACAGAGACGGTACTAGGAAAGCTGCCTGCTAAATAGTCACGTCGACCCGGGATATTTCGCAAAGGCAGAAGCATTCGCACCCGGGCCAACGCTAACAACCAACAACCCATATACGTCGTAGACGTGGTAGTAACCTCTTTCGCCAATACAGAATTTGTATTTCGTTACGGCTACATTAAATGTACGACGCAACGCATACACACATACAACACAAGCAGGAACATTGTTCACATATCACATGTTAATTTCCCACAAACATACCGCACATAGACGTAGAAGCGGGAGAATTTCAGCGGGGGACGCGAGCAGGGGCAATGTTGACGTTTCATTAATCATAATTAACACATCAAATAATTTTGTACTCGCCTCGTATACATATGTAACGTTATGCGCGTATGGGTGCCTAACGGTAATGTGCTCACGTCTTTAAAGCGTCATTACCTCGCGTAGAAGATACGGTTGCGTGTAATTTAACAACGAGATGAATGTAAGTTTGGGTCTTTCGGTTTTGGTAACAAGGCAACGGGTACGGGGACGTCCTTGTTTCTACAACGCGCACAGGCTAAGGGTTAAAGGTAATGTATGTAAACTATGTGTATCTGAATATCTGAATAAGCCGTGTGAAAGTTCAAGGAGGTATTAGATGTATTTTTTTTTTAAGCGGAAGGAATTGGAAATTCGTTTTTTGCAGACCCAAAATTCAATAACTGCCCATTCCGAAGGTGTTTATTCAAAGATTCCTCGATCTATTTTTCTATTTATAAAGACGGCGCATTTTTGCTCTATTGAAATTGATCATCTGCAAGGCACCTATCCATCATATGCTAATTATCTAAGAACGATCTGCTTTTCTACTTCGACATAGCTCGAATTTTTTGCTCTCTGAACATGTTGCCCGTTAACCCTATTTTTATCTCAAGAAACATAGTTAATATACGAAACTGAAAGTGAAAACTCAAAGCAAACAAAACGATACACCTATACATCCCTCGCCCCCGAAAACGCACGTTCTCCACAAACATTCTACGAAGCTTACATAGCTCATTACTCGCCATCCATTAGCCGACATGTCAGAGTATTAAGTTGCAGAGGATGACGAATTGGAAACGCACATTATCCATACCGAAGCAGCTCTCCCATGTTGTACACGTAGACACCGGCGGAGAACGACCTCACGAGTGCGCCTATATGAAATTGAAGAACAAATATAGCGAAAGCCATATACTACGAGCAAGCACCGCGAAAAGGGGGAGCAAAAAAAAGGAGGAAAAGAAAGCCGATGACGTTCCCCATTAGATAGGTGAGTACGGACAGGCATACAAAAGCGCCACGGAACGACAGAAGAAAGAAGTGAGGGAGGGGCAAGATGACTCCCAAAGAAGTGTACCGAAGATGCGGTCCGTTGCCGTGGCGTGGGTTTGCCTTTACCGATATGACGTACCGCCGAATATAAACGCTATATCGTCGTATAAAAGCATCTATCTACGAGACGCCGTGAAGAGTATAGAGTGGAGGTTATACGTAGGGGCAGCGAGGAGGAAAGATATTGATTCGACATCGACGTAACTCGAGACAAGGTTCTGATGTGATATGGCCGGCGCTAGGTTTCGCAGATATCTCGTGTATAGATTTGGCTCGTACTTTCCATTAATTTTCACTCCAATAAGTTATAAGAAGCGTTCCCGCTAATTGAGATCTATTTATTTTTGGAAAAAAAAAGAATAAAGCTGTTGTTTTAGAAAAAAAAAGCTCAAAATTTAACTGGTTCATCTCTTACGATATACTTGCTACATTTCTTCTTCTCTACATCCTACACTGTATATTCATCCGTAACAATAGCATTTTAGTACCAGACAAGGCCTACGGCATTAACGGTTACATTCCCACGTGATTACCTAAATAGAGCTCAGCCAAGTGAGGCGATGATAATGCGTACGGGACCGTAAATATACGTTTAGGAGATTTCAATGGGACATTTACATCCGATTAGCATTGAAAAGACAAAACGATAGACGAATAAACACTTCGAAGAGTAAGCTTTTTACGACCGACATAAATTTAAATTACACTACTAATAAATATACGGCTAACAAGTCGGCCGACGTTAAGTGAGCCTCTTCCAGTTTCGATGATTGTTTTAAGACGTGAACTCGCTTATATGCATGTAGTTTAGGGCCTAAACGACTAGCAGTTGTTTAAATAGAAATGTGTTTTGTTCTGTTTTTGAGGTTGACGGAGTGGCCTTAAATTGACGAGGCAGAATTAGATATGGCGTGCTGTCGACGTACTTTTACGACTTTCCTTATGGTTTATTGCAATTGAAAGGAATGCTCATTAAAATGTTACATGAAAAATTCATTTATCAGAAATTCTCTGTAATAATAATAATAATGAAAACAAACAAAGAAAACATATTTTACGTAACATTGTCAATGGACCAAAGGAGATCTGCCTTATTATTACGAAAGGCACCTTTTAAGTATAGAATTTTTTTTTCATTGTATACGGTGGTATCTCCCACTAACCACTGCACCACCTTCCCGCTTTAATTACATGTTACCTAGTTGTTAGTAAAAAGTCGCCCTTCATCTTCTATAAATATTAAAATTCGAAAATTTCCTCTAACATGCTCGTAGAATTCTCAATCTGTCACAAAAGGCTTAATAAATTGTAAACTTTCACTCCTCTCTGCTATTGTAACCGGAACCTTCACGTGCCCATAAGTGCTTCTCCATAGGAATAGATGATCAATAGAAGTCATAAATTTTTAATTCGAGAGGTCGGAAGTTTAATTTCAGTTCCCGGAGTGTCGTAAAATACTTTTAATTTATTCATAAACCGACGCCATTCGAAAGCATCGACTATGAGGTAAAAATACTGAAAATAGAAAAAGAATAATAGAAGAATAACCGAAAATGTAAGGCGCTTAGCCGCGATAATGACATCCAGGGGTAAGGAGGGAAATTACACAATCCATTCCCGATGGCCATTAATAATTCGTAAAGGTATATTTCGTAAATCGTGGTCATTAGTGTCCGTGGTTGGTACGGGTGTCGTTCGGACATACGCGTAGCGTATACATACATATCTACCTATAAATGAATAAGAATATTAAGTGTACAGTGTTGCCATATTTACAGATCGATTTTTCCATCATGTTTTCTTGTCCTCTTTTTTCTTTCTCCAAGGGGATGAGGGTAAACGGGCATTTTTATAGGTGGCGGAAAGTTCTTTTCTATACTTTTCCCCTTCATCGTGTCAGTTTACCTTTGGTTCTTTGTTCTATTTTCATTGTTCGATGGACGAAGAACGAATCGGTAATTAATTTCCTCGTGAATGTTTCACGATGGGTTTTATATGTTGATAAGGCAAACACGAAGTTGCTATTAAACATGATCAAATTCGACGATGAAGACTGCTGGTAATTAACGATATCAAACATTTTCCTTTTAAGCGCTAGCGGAAAAATTTCTTCTAACGCCGTAAGTATGTATGTAATATTATTGATTCGTGCCGTAGAGGCTTGAGCTTCGAAAATAATATTGAACATTACTAAGAATTCTTCTTATTAATACTTATTGTGCATTCCTACGGATTGTCGCGTCTCGTAATCTCTACCATTCCGTTTCTTCTTGATCGTAAATAAAATTCGATCCCTCTTATAAAGTCCTCGGCCGATTATCTATAGAGGCTAAGCGTACTTATCGTTACGACATGGTATCCCATTGTAAGCCGGCGTCATTATCATACAATATCCTGCCACCAGAAAAGAAGTTCTTAATGGCCTTATCTGGGCGAAATCTTAATAGGCTTATCCGCGTCTCTATCGCCTCTCCATACGTTAACGTCAATAAACTTTACTTCCACAATACCCCTCCGCCGGAAACTCGCTTCTCCACCCTTTCCCCAGCCTTACGCCACCATAATATGATAGATAAGGCGACATATTTCACGTATAGTAGGCGTTGTTATCGTCGCGATCTGACGTTGCTCTTCTTTTATCTTCGGCGCGACAAAACATATCACGTCTTAGCGCTTCGGGGGTAATATGCTCTTTCTGGTGAAGTTACAACTTGTTATAAGCCGTAGCGGAATACCATCAACTTGCGTCGTTCAAGAAGTTAGGTTAAGTATCTTTTTCGAAGGGGATTCTTTAGACGTTTAAAGGGTTTCGCCGAGAGCCCACTATAAATCAAAACGAATTTATACTCTTCCTAAAACTAAAACTGGGAGAATTATGTATATAGTAGCACTACTAGCTAGCACCGTGGAAAGTATAAGAAGTATAGGACTGTGGTATGTGGTGTAGATTTATGCATGCTATAATATATTACGCCGAAAAAGTGATTTATTCATGTGCTGGTAGTTCGAGATTTAATGTGGTAGATTAGCCTGTGCTTCTAAACGCTATAAGTTATGAATAATTTCTTTATTTCTGTTCTCTTTCTAACCGGAGGGTAGCGATGTTTCTTCTTTCGGTGTGGGACAAGGACGGGTTACGGGTTATATTATTTATTAGATGCCTCAATATGAATTAATCAAAGATTCTCTCGATATTGTATGTAAATGCAGGTCAGGGTGGAATGTGATAGCTTACATAGATATTGCCGCATTCTATATAATCTAGGTAAATTACGTTTGTTGTGGAAAATTGTAAAATAATGCTAATTCTGAAAATTAAATTTGTTTCTTAGATACAATTGAGAAGCGCCGTCCAGAAGTTAGTATCCATTATTGCAAAGAAGTTGGCAAGAACAATGCCAGAAATCGTTCGACGAATGGTAGCATTCGACTTTGAATGTTCTTCTATACCAGCTTATTTTTGGATTTGCACTAGCAAGCTTCAATTTCTTCAGGACTTAACCAATTATTAAAGAAATTAAATTCTTTGGTAAGTTCTTGCGTTTTAAAATATTTGAACAGTAATTGGCGAAGAAGCACAGGACGAAGTTGCTTGTTTTACTCCTCAGAAACGTTACGTATCTCGCTCTATGGATGACGAGATTGAATATTTAACGATGGATTAACTCGACATACGAGAGGAAATAGTGAATCGGTGTCCACTGTTTGACTAACACTTTAAATTTAAACGAAGCAACCACATATTGATGAGTCTCATCTTGGCGCTATGCAACCGGCATTCGAGTCATCCGCGTGTTTGTCTTGCCAGGCGCATTACGCAACGGCATTACGTTAAACACGGTAATTTCGAAGGTATTCCGTATTCATTAGTTCCATTATTAGGGAAGGTCGTACCGTTGCGCTAGTATCTAATCTATGTTTAGTGAAATTGCGAATTAAATTTAATCAATAGGCTACAAACGCTACCGCCGGCATTAAGCGTCGCAGCGACCGATACATACATATATATATATATACGTGTGTGTGCGCGGCGGGCTGGTGCTAGTCGTACCGGTGGTGTCGGTAATAATTTAAGTAACGATAGGTACAATAATGAGATCGCTGTCCTGCAATTTAAATAAATTATCATCTAAATTGAGTCATAATCGTTTCGAATGGCGCGCGCTCCGTCCCTGTCTCTCGCGTTTTGATGTCGGGAGGCTTTGCCTCTCTTCAAACTCAATTAGTGCTACCGGTAAATTGATGAAATAACATCTGCGGATGGGATTTTTATGTAATCATCGAGAGTAATTTGTTTTGGTATTTTGATTTGCTTTTGTAAACAGGGCCTCGATTCGATTAAAGTAATAAGGAAAGCTCATCGAACTGTTCGGACTGAACTGTGTGGAAAGGAAGTTTCTACTCGTTTAGAAGCGTTAAAACGCGAAGAAACGCGATACTTTTCCACTATTAAGCTGTTAACGCCGACAGAGAAAACAACGAATTTTTTAATCGATTGGCACAACAACTAGTAATCATAATAAAACGATATAATTAAGTGCTTGTAATAGGACTGAATGTTAGAAAACGGCCCATTTTGCTAACTTGGACTAACCGTATTCGATCACGTTAAATCCTGGTAAATTTAATCGAACTATTTTTCTGATTGTAAGTATACATATGCTTATCCTCGCTGAAGCGAAACTCGATATACCCGTACGCCATCCGCCGATATCCTGCGGAGCCCCCGAAGGCGGAGAAGCAAAACCGACGCAGTCATCGCCTTTATTGCTCCACCTATATTCCCCCGACTTTGACATTCGGTTTAATACAACCACGTTATAGACGTAACTCGTTTCGAGTTGTACGAAACGGTTACACGTTTCGAGTGTATATGTTATTTTATTAGCCAATTTACTTCGCATAGATTGTTCTTATTAATAACTTTCGACTGTATTAGAACGATAAGGAAAGTAGATACGCGGTCTGTAGATGTACGCTTCGCCTGTATTCGCGTGTAACTACCGTACGTATCGAGCAAGTTGAAAGAGGATTGTTCGCCGATTCGACTACTACATGCTCCCCAGTTTAAACTTGAAACTGAAATGGATATTAAAAGCAAATATTAACAAGATCAAACAATTCCCGCGGGTTTGGCCGCAGTTGTTGATTAGTTTTAGGTTATGGCGAAAATTGGGTTCTGATTTTGACGTTGAATAAATTCCCGTATTTATTAGTTGTACGTATTTGGGTCTGGGTAGTAGATAAATACGCTTAATATTAAACTGACTACAAGATACACATGTATATATGATAAATAATAAACTTGTACGTATATTACGTGGTGTAGGTTTAAAGTTTAATTAATGTTGCAAGAGCCTGCGTGCGTATACTTTATAATATTCGTTAGATGAACTATATTCTGTAATTAAGGTCCTGTCGGTAGCAGTAGACATCGTTTCGGTAATCAATGAAGATATAGGAACAAAATAGGTAGAAATTATTAAAAATATAGGTCGTTACATCTATCCTTAAATTAATTTTATTTCGTCATTCCTCTTATCTTCTAATTAAATTTTTTGCTATTGGTTTATTTTTCAAAACGTTTCCATCTTCAAATGAAGTATCGTAAAGGATCCTTGTAAGTTCCGTTAATGGTACGGGGGCCCATCATCAAGCAAGATTCATAAATTAACTAACCTATGAGGACAACTAAGATAACTTTCTAAAGAATCGCCGCAATTAACAAACTTACATTAAAAATACGCTAAATTCTTTTCATATATTGTTGTTTATCAGACTATTAAACGCGAAAATACGCTAAGCAGCTCAAAATTACTTTAACTTTATCTTCCTTCATAGCGTAGTCTCATGCGAGATCATGTTCAGTCGTTCACGGAGGAAGATATACGATTATCCGGAGCGAAAAGGTAATTGTAATAAAGCATATCGTACATAAATCACGCTACTTTCATCCCATCACAATACATCTTCGCCTTTAGCGCGCTACCGCGCTAGAAACGGGGCGGGGAGGTAACTCGAACTTCATTGTATCTATTGTGCACGCATTTCTTATTCATTGTTCTTATTCAAAATTATTTATACGAGGACGGCGAAGATAAATTACTCTCCCACGTCGTCGACGGTGTGCTCCACTGCTCGAGAATATTATTCGGTTATCCAGGAACAATTGCCCGAAAATTAAATATTTATGCGGGAAGAGGAACGGCTCCGTCCTCGCCGGGCGACTGGAACTACGTTAGGAAAGTAAAGGTGCACTCTACACCTTGTTTTATCACTCGATTGAGACGAATTAGGGTAATTGCACTCGATTACATTGTTTATTGCGGTACTTTTCGATACTAAAAACGTATCCCACTTATTTCGAGATGAGCTACTCATGTCGGTATTAAAGGAAACGATTTTATTAAAGGAAACGACTTAAATACGTCTCGCTAAAAATTTAAATAGGTCGGTATGTTGTTGGATCTTTTATATATTTGTGTTGATTTGGAGGGAAGGAGGAGATTCGTAGGCGCCCTTCGTCGAATTAATTCTTGGCGAGAAGGGCTCGCGGACCTTCTGAGTTAGGAACTAGGATGCTGTTTGCGATATATCGTCACGAATTCCGCTTGGGCAGATGGAATTTTGAGAATTATAAAAAAAAAACGAATAAAATAAAAAATAATTATTATTATTATTTGACCCGAACAATACATCGCCACACACGGTTAATTTAATAAATCCTCTTCTAAAAAAGAGAGAAAAAAAGCGGATTTTTAAACATCACAACGACCGTCAGCCTCATATTTGATGACCGACAATAACGAAGGCAACAATAAACACCCGCCCGCTATCATAATTTAGTGCAATCCTCCCGGTAATGAAGTGGTGTCATCGCGTCCCTTCCCAGGTTAAAAATACATACGAGCCGCGTTCGCATGGTCATCATCCTCCGCACTGGAGAAAAAAGGATCGAAATAGCGGACGATATACGCTGATACGGTAAAAAAAAGACATGACAACCGCGTCTAAAAAAGAATCTGCCCCCAATCTGTACATACGTGAAGTTTTGTGAACTACATCGGTATTAAACCGTAGAAATAAAGAGGGAGAATTTTTACGGAGTAACACGGATAAAAATTATAATTTGTCCTAATATACGTACAGCGGAGGCAATTTATTGGCGTGTAGACTAGAGTAACAAATCCCAACAGTACAAACGACACTCGTGAGATAGATAAATATTATTAATATGAGCGTGCGGAGCTACAGCTACGAACAATACGGCGGATAAATACGAATAATTTCTGATTTCTGAAGGTTCGGCCGATCGTTATCGTATAGGGGAAGTGGGAAGGGCGAGATTTTCTGGGGGTGATATTCTCAAGTGACCAACGTAGACCGTTCCCGTTTCCTCGTGTTGTTCGTGCAAATGCAGAAGTGACCGGATTAGTTTCCCGCTGCACGATTATCCGAAAGAGCGTCTTGCAATCTCGCGATTGCTTTTCGGTTCAAATAAAAAGCTCGTTTTTAGATGGAGCAAGGTTGTGCAAAGGAGAAAGGTGTGTTGCGAAAGCGATTTTAGTGTGGACAACCTACTATGCAGACGAAAAGCTTTTCTTAGTAATATTTTGAAATTACTCGTATCGATATTTACTTCCTTTCTATAGATGTAGAGTTTTACATGTTTCACGCTACGTAAGAGCGAGTTTCAATATCGAAACATCTTCTTTAACGATTCCATTCTCGTTTCTGGCGCAAGACATTGTTGTTCTACACATTACAGGTATATACGCTCGTATATACACTTGTAGGTAATTTAATATCTTTAGACATTAGTAATAACGGGTGCTACATGCAATTTCCGGTCAAAATTCGTGTTGCGGCGATCCGCTACATTATGCAATACGCTACTCGTACCCGGGTAGTACGAAAAACCGAATTAGAATGCAACGGGAAGAAATTTATTTTATTGAAATGTGCCCCTCGTCGACTCCGCACCAGCCGGCGCGACGGTAGTAGCATGCCGTTCGCTTCTTCAGTTATTCACGTTGGCGCGCCGACTTCGGATCGGATTCACCCCAGCACGGCAATCCCTTCCTTAACCTTCTCTATATACCCCTATCTCTCGCGGTGAGTAACATTTCATCTCAAATTGAATTGAAAAATGCATAAAATATCATTCGTGCTAGTAGTCGCGATTATTCTAAACCCATTTTCTGAGAGCTTCGATCCTGCTAGCCTTGTGCCGGAGCAAACTGTGCGGATTACAGGTTTTCTTCCGCTTGGAAAAATTTGTTAGGTATACATAGATGTCTTCCAAGCAAGCGGTGTTTTATTAGTACGCCTATTATTGTTTTGATGAGCTGCTTATTTCTCACTACCAGGCCAGCTACAAGTTTAGACCTGCATTATTTTTAAAATTGTTTCGACAGCTTTTTATCTGGAATATTATTTCTACATTGGTTTCTTCTTAAATGAGACTTTCATTAATTTTGCACATGTACCAATTGCAATACGAGGTCTCGCGTAGTCTTACAGAAAAATCACTTCTCGTATCGGTATGTCACGCCTTTTGCGACCACAAGCAAATTTGACTTCACTCAAAAGCTCATAGTGGTTTGGCTATTTGCTGCAAGATCACGATTGGCGTCTATGTTCTGTCCCATCTTTTTTCCGATCCTTTCACTACCTATTATGATCGGCAAACACACAAGACCTTAGCAGTGGTTGATCCTCGAATTGTGCCATCAGTCTAGAACGAGACCAGTCGATTGTTCTCTTCACTCCCGATAGTCCCTTCCGTTACTCTTCGAAACGGCTATCCAATACTAAGTACCCTAAAGCAAAAGTTTCGTTTATGTTTAATCTACCTTCGCGGCAGATTTAAGGACGTTCTCCATGGCTCTTCTGGCCGCAACGCGGCGCCTTCTTCTCTATGAAATAAAAGGATCTATTATCTTTTACTCTACTTTTGGGTATTTCCGGTTCTTTGTCTGCACTTAGACGCTGGTCACACGTTTTACCGCTTTGGCCAGTAGGAGATGATCCTTTTCTATTTCATAACGTTTGAGGCAGATATTTTACGTCATGATTATTACATTTATTTTAATGAGACACGTACAAAGATATAAATCTTCCGGATCAAATTCTAATATTTGTCCTTTGTAAATATATCAAGTTCTGCTCAAAGTTAGTCATAATAAGTGAACAACCTTGGAAACGGTGTACGTATAACCTATACGGCCTTCAGTATAAACCACCTCGAATGTTAAAGAAAAGCGAATAAAGCGAACGAATTGCTAAAGGTGAGCGTTATGCCGCACGGCAAATGGGAACAATTCGACCTGTAATTGATTTTTTTACCGCCCTTCCGAGCGAAGGGAGATACCGTCGAACGCAATATCTAGGTGGTGTAGACGAAATTCCCTTCTACTTTATATAATTTCGGTACCTACATGGCGTGCCTACGGTATGGATTTCCGCGCATCGCGGAGGTTACAGGAAGAGAACGGCGAAGCCTTTGCGGTTGAAGATATCGGCTTACCCATAAGCATACGCGTGGCTTGTATATATTGGTGCTTCTTGTAAATGCAGATGAGTTAGTAAATATGTATACGCCTAAATGGGTTGGATATAGACAGGTGGATGCGAGTGGCATATGAGAATTCAAGGAGATGAGCGAATCTTATCAAGTGCGTTGCGGCAATAACAATATCTTATATTATCTGATGCAGGATCCTATAGAACGGAAGTAAGTTAAATTCAAAGAGTAGCCAGCGATTATTGACTTCAAAAAGTCATTTCGATGAGTTATCGATGCATCCGTTTCTTCAGCAATTCAGAGATGCTCATATCATTAATTTCCGTTCGTTCACCCAGATCTCTTCAAAAATCCCTAGGCGAGCTTTTAAATAAGCGTCGAAGAAAAGCCCGATTTGAATTTCGTCGAAACCTATTTCCGTACCGTTCGCTTTCACAAATACGCCCGGCAAAAACGAGGAAGTAGTACTTTTATTTCGCATATAAATAAATAATTATGTAAACGCGATTTCGATTTCTTAAGCGTAGTCGTCCTACACATCGGAGCACACATGCCAACAAACGGCGTGACGAAGGAAGCCGTTCTTGAATCGGCCGAAATGAGAGGAGGATCTGGGGCGTACGAGTGAGGAGGAAGAAAAGTTAGAAGAGAGGCGCGGCCGGAAAGAACTAGCAACGGGAAGTAAACAATCAAGGGAACTTCGGGTCGAAGTCAAAGATCAAAACGTGTGAGCCGTGAAGGCGATATTTGGTTTCTCGCTTTTTCTCTCTTGCCTCCAATACGCACCTACAGCGCTGCGCACATGTTATCGACCGTTACACTTAAAAGAATTAGATCTTCGCTTAAGAGTGACCTAAGAAGCTGTATGAATCAAAAGATACCTTCTATACAACAAAGGAAATAAGCAGAAACGCCTTAATCTGCTTCATGGAAGACATACGTTTCAAATTCAGAAGATTAGTTATGTAATTGTGAAACTTTGAAATATTGGTTGAAATTTGTCAAACACGAAGGCTAAGGATTGCCACACGGTTATGGTTGATCAGATCTTTAATTTTATCTGATTAATTAGATCTTTTGGACGCTTGGATAAAATATGACTCCTCTGGTCGATAACTTCTATACCTTGCTGTAATTTTCAAAGCTCGGAGATTCACATGAACGCATCCAGGATGTAACACGTGCGCGTTAGGGAGGCAAGAGCACCTAAACGTATAGCCGTAGACTTTAGCGTTAAGTTAGGGTAGTCTCCAGTGAAGCGGTAAAAGAAGAAGAAACCTCTCAAAATCCACCTTCACTACCTACTACCTTAGATATCCAGCGGGGGTAAGTATCTAAAGGTTATACTTATTTGTAGGGCTTTAGCGGCGGCAGTAACTACGCGTACGGAGTGGTACGACGCGTATTCACTTAACTATTTCACCCCTCTTTTTTCGCGGAGCGTGCACAAGATAAGATTGCTATCGGATGTTGCTGCCTAATAATTTCCTATATCAGGCGTTTTACGAAGGCGTTTCCCGCGGAAACGGAAATGGCGACAAGACGACGAAGGCGACGAGGAGGACGGATCGTTAAGTGATAATAATTTTTTCGCCCGTTAGAGTTCGCTTTGCCGTACAAGAAAATCCCTGGAAGTCGTTTAGATTTGTCGTTTCGCCCCTATTTTTGCTCTTTTTCCTGTAAGATATTTAAATAGGAACCGAGTTCGGAGAATCGGTCTAGTTACGATATATTGCTAACAAAATAAAGCGTGTGAAGTTGGTCATTGAAAATTTCCGAAGTAGACGTTTTCATTGTTCGAATTTGGTTTTTTGCACCAAGAATTTTTCATTCAATCAATCGTCACATGATAACTGAAGCAATAATAAGGATGGATTGCTGCGTGGGTCACGCAGCAAGAGTATCCTTTATTTCTCTTAACTAACTTCATAAATGGGAAGAAATGAACAGTATCGAGACTACAATGTAAATATTTTCCACGCCTTCTATTATTTTTCTGGTTAAATTTTTTACGCGCAAATATAAATGAAGATATTTAAAGCATCTCTGGCTTTCCAAATATTTTCCCCCCTCCTACTAGAAAGTACATAAGCGTTACGCCTAAGGTTAACCAGAATCGGAAGTATTTTTATTTGAAGTTGGCACAAACGTAACCGCAGAGCCCGCCACATCACAGAGCCACCAGTTCGGTTTGATGTTGTGTTCGAGTTGGAAGTTGGTAGAACTGTGGCACGGAATCCCGTAGTAAAGTTTCTCCTTCCTCGATGAAACGGACATTTATCTGGCTTCAACGGTACATTGAGCGATGAGGATGGAACTCTTGAGTTCTATGTATTATTTTTTTTGATACCGTAAAAGGTTTCTCGTACAAAAAGAAGTATCCGAATAATTCATTTTTGCGCGGTGGTGGCCGCATATTTGGC
The DNA here is from genome assembly GCA_020654165.1 of Oryctes rhinoceros. Lineage (NCBI taxonomy): Eukaryota > Metazoa > Arthropoda > Insecta > Coleoptera > Scarabaeidae > Oryctes > Oryctes rhinoceros. The sequence continues at coordinate 1,486,810 of JAIOKQ010000231.1, forward strand.
GAATTTGCGCTTTTAGTTTCGCTTGGTTTTCGTGCTTTTCGCAATTAGCGTCTTTCGAAAATCGCGAGGAATGGAAAATAAAACATTTATTTGAAAACAATTGGCAATCCTACCCACTGCGGCAAAATTTAAGACGACTGACGACATTGTTTGACTCATTGCTACAAATTGCTGTAACCATCTGTAGTAGCAGTTGCTATAATTGTAGAAGTTATTCTATTTTTTTTTCTGTATTGGATCAATGTAGAGAAATAATTTACTGTAAAAGTGTAGACACAGAGAAAGGTGTTATTCTCTCTTTTTTTCTGTTAAAATTACAATTGTTGAAAATTTGAATAACTACAGCTTTCTCCTCTGCTGTTGCTGAACAAATTTTTCTCGTTACTCACGATTGCAGTTCTCTCTGGCGGTCGTTTCACAATTGAATCGTAGCTGGAAAATACACAAGAAGGAAAACCGCGTATGTATAAATAACCTGCGGGCATTACGAAAAAATGCAAATGTTTCGATTCGTTTTGTTCAAATTAATTCCGAACTCCAGCGGTTTACTTTAAATATGATGATGATAATGATCATGACGATGATGAAAGAATGGCGGGGGAAGTGAAAACGGATGGGAATATTAATTCGCGATGTTATTGTTGTCGGTACGCGTAATTATACGCGAGCTACAACGGGGTACTTTGGTATTTTCCCTCCGTTTTTGCTTTTCCTCGCTGAAACGATTGCGAAAATATTTATGCAATAAAGCCCTCGTTTCGCGCGAATGCGGATAAGGATCGGATGTTTTATGAAAAAAAAAAAAAAAAAAAAAAACGTTTAGAAATATGTAAATTTTCGGGGGTTATTTTAGTAATTTGGAAATTAAAGAGATTCTTTTCAAACATTTCTAGACTTGTATTCGAAAGAATTTTCTATAACAAGCTCCTACGTTTCATATATCTACGTAGTGACTGAGCGGTACGACATGTTCTCGTTTTATGCATTTACTGAAATAAAAACACTTCGCAAGATTATTGGGTTACGAATAGGTAAAATGAAGGTATACGGGAACGATCGCTCACAAACGGGCGGAGCTACCAAAAGGTAACGCTTGCCTAAAATATATCTAGCACATCCTACCCATTTTTTTTAGCTTGATTTTTTTGAATTTGCGCAATAAAAGGAGTGACCAAATATATCGTTGGAATCTTATAAAATGGACACCTACGTTTATACGTACATTAACGAGCATATTTTATTGTAGGAATAAAATTATCTTCAGAGTCTCTCAAAAATTCCTTATTATCCTTTTGCATAAAATACGAATAGGATAACGTTGGAGACTTAAATTTTCATCCAGACCCCCTTACTTTAAATAGGATCATAAATTCCCTATCGACTTTATACGCGAAGGGCTGTACGACAGCTAATCTAGAAGAGGAGAAAGTTTCGTAAATCTTTTGCGGAGATTAGAAGGCGAATTGACTTGGAATATTCAACCCCGATGCAACAATCTTATGAACCCCAAATACAAATAAGTGCAATCACGCTGGAAGCTACGTAGCACGCCATGCTTGTTTGAAATTGCAAGCTGTCGAAATGACAAATGACAAGGCTATAAAAAATTATTTTCCTCCAAAGGAGAAAAAAAAACAGACGAAGCTTCATTTTACTTTTAATACCATTTAAACAACCCAGTTATTCTCTCCGGTGTTCCGCGTTAACTTCGATAATTTACGGTCTTAAAGAGCTAAAAAAGGGGACATGAACGCGAAAGCAATTAAAGCCGGTCCGTTGTATAACTTTTAATTTGAAAAAAGTGTATTTTTATGCGGGCCGCGCCTGTGTTCGAGCGTATTTAAGGTTTTCCGGTTCGCGAAAGCGCATAATCCAGCTAGTTTAATTTTATAGAGTAGCGTGTAGTTATCTTACGACATTTAGAAATGTTTTTTAATGTTATTGCGGATGTGTTGGCTCTGTGGTTATTCAATGGAAATTATTATAGTGGGTGCGAAGGTTGGATATAGTTTTCTATTAAAAATGTGGTGGATTTTTTTAGGGAATTTCATTGTCTATGAGAAATGTTTTAATACGGATGAAGTTAAACCCAATGAAAATATAGTGGCCATCAACAATGGAGAAGCATCCGTTTCGTCAATTTGATAACGTTACTTTGTTTCCCATGCTTTTCAGGAGTAATTATTTGTGGGAAGCCTTGCAAAAAGGCATTTGCCAACAGTTTCATGAATAAATAATAAATAATGGATCAAAGATCTTTCTCGCTGAAACTGCTTCATGTTTCTGCATGAAAATGTTGGCTTCGCCTGTAGCATTGCACTCTCATTACCTGAACAATAGGCATGAGTCCTATGCCTATTGCTACATGCTGAATGGACACTTTTCCAAGGATATGCTGACAAGCACCATAAGACAAATTAGTTTCCCGTGAAAGCTTTCTAATGGACTTTTTAGGTCAATGATCTGTACGTTTCCTCACGTCAATAACAGTTTCAGTAGTTCTTTTCTTTGTTGACGCAGATCAAAATTTGCTGCTGCCAAAGGGGAATGTATTTGGAATCAACATAAAAAGTAATTAAAAAAAACATAGCCCTCTCGTTTATATTTTTTTCTAGTTGGTAACTTTACGAATACCATTAAACATCTAAGTTAATCCTAATAAATCTTTTAATTACCCTTTTCACCGTGAATTAAATGCAGAAAGAAAAAAACATAACCTCTTCGCAAGCACAAAGACAACAATACAGTGCTTACATTGTATGTTACGATGGAAACTAAATTCGTAGGCACGAAATACGCTAACGCACACATACGACATAACTAACCAAAGCAAAGGGTGAGTCAATAATAAAGAATTAAACTTTTCGGGGTTACCGCTACCGACCCCATCGACTCCGAACTTTGATTTATTGCGCATATACGCGAAACAAACGTGCGGAGTAGAGTAATAAGTAAGGGTTGCTCCGGTTTATTTGTATTGTCGATACATACACGTTATATTAAAGTGCTACAGCCTGTAAGCTCCGGCAATATGTCTGTTAATAAAATTTTATTCATTTACCCAATCCTCGCGTCCAGTTCTGCACTAGGTTGAGGTATATACGGGTAGGTAATCTGATTGCAGGGCGAGCGGGAGGGAAAGGGGAGATTTCGGGTCGCCTTTTACGAATATACGAACGTATGTACCAACAAAGCAGTTACGAGTGGCTGGTCGTAAAATATTAGAGAAATTAAGTTTACAGCGGTATAAGTTATTGTTTCACGTTCATTAACTGCGCTCGTGCGAGGCTTTATTAAAATGGTATCGTAAAGAGTGGCGAGTATGTGTTGGAGAAAAAGTTGGTGTATTTTAACGAATTCAAAGTTGGACGTTTTATGATTTGTAATTAATATGCAGCGGAAGCTCGAGCGAGATGAGAAAACATATGGTTTGGTGTAGCTTTTAACTAAATGAAAACCTAAACTTCAAAAGCTTGGTAAGGGGCAGATGCAGAGTTGTATACACGAAGCGACACCAGCAGCAGAAACAGAAGTTCGTTTAAAATGTTGACTGATGTCGCGTAACGTTGAATCCTTAAATGAATTTATGTTCGAAAAATTGTCAGAATTATTGTTTCTTTCATTCGAAAAGGCCTTTATTCCTTTTAATAAATTGACAAACTGTTTAAGAAGCGCAGCTGAGGCATTGAACACTGCGGTGTGTTAAAATCCCAGAGTTTTCAATATTTTCGGGTCGTACGTTCGCCACTACTGGTCTAAACCGACGATCTGTTATTACGGATTAAGTTACGAAGAAAAAGACACTCCAAGCCATAAAATTAAGAATATTTTTAGAAAACAAATCTTAAGGAAGAAATCGTCTACTAGTATTTGAAAACGTCTTGTACGTAGGAGATTTATGCGTAACGTAGTCAATATAGAAGCGAGGAAACCCCTCGACTCTCCGTCAAACGCGCTGAATTATCCCGGAGAGCGGAGAGGCTAATCTACCTTCATCTCTCTGTGTCTCTCCGCTTCTACATCCTCGAATAAATCCACTTTATTTCGTCGTTCGTCGTAGCGGAAAGGGCCGCTCCGGCTTTACGGCAGCCTAGCATGTGCTGTTCTCGAGATGCACGTCATCGCTGCAAGATAGTCAAGTTAACCGCTGTAAAAGCGGACATCATCCGGGAATCTCTTACCGGAGCTTACGGTACTTAAACGTGTACACACGCGTGTAGAGAAGAAGACAGTAGGTAGTCGCTAGTCTACATTGTGGACCTGTCCCGTGCAGTAGATGGCTTATCAGTCGCAAGAGGAGGAAGGCGTCTTTGTTTCGGCGCCCTCTTCATGCTAATCGCGCCGTCTATTGTTTGACGTCGCAGCTACTCCTCCGGATTATATGCAAGACGCCAAAAACGAAGATAACGGGAGATCAAACGAGTTAATGTTTTTCAAACTATGGGAAGAGCGGAAGGTTTCGCTGCATAGTTGCGTCCGCCTCCGCGGCTTTTCATTTACCAAAGCAATCTGCGTACAACGCCAGATGGCTGCCGCGATGTAAAAGCAATGATATCGTCTCGCTGTGTATAAAGGACTAAAGAAGCACAACAGGACGAGAGCTGCTTTTTGGACGAGCGAAAAGACTTCCACGGTTGGGTATTAAATAATCTGCGGCATGGATCAAGCGTTTTCCCTCTTCTCTCTTTTCATCACCGTTTAATTCATCCCCCACCACTACCGCTACCGCCACCACCCCATTCCTTCTCCAGCCTCACTTCTTATCAATACAGTTTTAAATTAGCCTCCGTTTAATTCTTGTCTTTCGCGTGGGAGCGTATCTCTCGGCGGACCACGCGGCGCTTTGACAAAAGATTTTTCCTCTTTTAATAGGTTTCCAGCGAAGAAGATGTATAAGAATTTTCAATTACATTATGCTCGGAGGCTGCCGACCGAGGCGAGGAAGAAGGAAAAGATGGCCGTGAGTATTATGAGAAAGGAAAATCGTACAAAATGAGAATTTAATGCGCCACCGTATCGTTTAAAGTTTAATGTACGTCTTATTATTAATAATATCCTTCCATCTCATCGGGAAATTGAACGCTCTCCATAAAAAGAAAAAGTTTAAATATCAAAGGATTTGGAATTACATGCGTAAGTTAGTTTTTTGGTGAAGTTACGGATCGCAAGCTTATTCTTCAATAAATAGCCTTCGTATCGATGCGTTAAGGCATTAAATTTATTGTTGTACCAAATTCTTCCTGCGATAATTCTAGCACTACATTGTAGGATCAGCACTAAACTTGCTCAGTGACTAGTCTCTGAAACAAACGGCATCATCGCAACATGATCGAAAGCCCACAGTAATCAATAATAATGAAGAAGTGCCTGTGTCCGTGTTTTACGAAAGGATCAGAACTATCACCCATGAAAACTCTTTGAAGGGATGGAATAAAATTAAATAAATCTTTCCGGATAGTATTTACCGAAGTCCTGCTGCGACTAGCAAATTGAAACAGTGAAACACTTCCTCTGCGCTAATGTCAATTAGAATGACTACGTCGATTGGTTGACGCGTTTAATGGAGTAATAAGCATATCGTGGCTTTCTTGTTGTCCATGGCCATAACACACTAATACTAAGGTCAACTGTAAAGTAGTGATCATCACATGGAAGCAATTTCAAAGTAGCTTTGTTATCTTGTAGTGACGCAATTTAGGAGGTTATGCAAAGAGTTTTATATAAAATAGGGCAATATTTGTTGCTGGTACGCTTTGTTTGGGATGTGTTAGAAAAAGCGACCTCTATAGAAAAACAAAACAAAAAAAACATCCTTTCAAAAATTCATTCCTTTTACTAATTATTTCTACAATAAGACTTTGATAATAATTGTGAAGACGCACAACAGCCGCAAAATTAAACAATTCCCTCTCTATATATAACAATATACCTGCGCATTATTTCGCAATTGTTACCATTGAATGGACCTGGAACGTGTACAGATACAACGTATTCTAACGAATTCAACAGCTTAACGAGCGAATTGTGTGAGAGTTCCTTCTTTTATTTCGTTTTTTTTTTTTTTTGTTTGCTTCGTTACATCTGCTGCATGATCTCGGAGAACTTGTTTTGGGGGAAAAACTAGATGGTAAAATGAACGATGACGTTAATAAAAGACGATGAAGTAGCGTTGTTTGTTTGAATTACAAATTCATTGTAGGATTGCTTTCAAGTTCATATTTTTTCGTTTTATTTTATTAAATAGTGCAATAAAGGCATTTATTGCTGTTCTTACTAATATTAATATTGTTAATAATACATACAATGCATACATACGTAGTTAACAAAGAGCAGGTAAGGTAGAACGAAATATTGCTTATATAGAGAAAAGAAATGTCGTAGCTTTTGTCGATGTTCGTCGTCTCTTTTATGGAACATCTCCAGGGCTGTTACTGCAGCAAGGTATATGTATCATGCCCTGTCTTATAGAAAAAAAAGTAAAAGAATTAAAAAAAAAAAACTAAAAAATGAATGGTTTCAAAAATACAAAATATCGCGTGAACTATCCCATTTCCTTTGATTGAACAAACACTTCTCACATCCCTCCGGTAAGTACAAACGATTCGCGTGTTTCCAAATAAATTATTCTATTCTATTCAATTACCGTCCCCCTCTTAGCAACATATCAAAAATATGTAAAAAAAGAAATCATAGCCTCACGCACGAGGTGCGTGAAAGAAGCATGGATTTACTACACGGAATAACTCTTACTACTACTTACCCTAATTGTACCCGCGTAGGTAACATACATTAAAAATATTGTTTTATCTCTTGTTTTTTTTTTCATTCTTGTAATGAAAAATTGTAATTCGTGCCTGCACCTCATTCATCGTCGCCACAACCGCCTGCCCGAATAATAAAAATAAAAATATCCGGGCAGAACGTGCGTTGTACGTTTGCTGTGTGTATGTGTATGTATATATATATATGCGAATATCACGGGCCGAAATGAGGTTGTTAGACATGATTAATCGACGTAAATTACATACGTGACGCTGATCGCTAAATAAAATACGCCCCCGCAACCCCATCATTATTGTTATTAAATTAAAGCGACATGTTTGGCCTTTTCGAGTGGTCCGCAGCCAAGTGAAAATTATTCACGATTCCAATGCTAATTGGCGTTACACGGAAGGGAAATTAAATTAAACACAAAGTATATATATATACATATATGCTTCATCTCCCTACATATGTATTATATGTATATACATGTACACAATAAACACTTGTAATATGTGTTTAATATGAGTGCCTTTAATGTATGGCATGCTCGGATGGATTTCTGTTCTACATACATCACAGAGATCGATTTGATTGGAAACAGCCCTGCCAAATTGGATATTATTTAGTTAGTGATCATCGGAAATCAGGCTATTTATAATTTGGTTAATCATATATTCTCCTCTGTTGTGTGTAAGTTGTATTATGAAGCAGGTTTAGCCATGATATTCGAATACCTTCTTATTGATAGTAAGATTTGGAAACTGTTCATTATTTAGTTCCACACAAAAATTGCAGCTAAAATCAAATCTTCGACGACCGAAGGATTGGTCAGCTTGGCAATACTGTTCATTCTTCCGTATGTCGCTGAAGAGGAACTGTTTGCATACTGCCACTTCCGCAGATCCTAGCCTGAAATGGGTAAAAAATTTTTTGTGGTTGAGGTTACCACCAGAGAAATTGCCAAAATAGGAGATTGCGTATGATGATGAGGTTTTGAGATTACCTTCCTCCTTGGTTCAACCAAAAAAATAATAATAATAATAATAAAAATGCAACATACTGAAGAACTGATTGAGTTGACGAGATATTTCTAGATTAGTTGCTGCTTATTTTTCCAAAGCGTTTTTAGAGCATTCATCCATCAAGAATAGTAAATACAGACAACAGGATAAAATCAATATAAAGCATATCCAATTAAAACGGTACGATAATTGCAATACATACATGGAACGTAGGTTGTATTACATCAAATTTAAATAAGTTCGTCAATGAAGCCCAGGCGGTTTCGACGTACATTGCCGGGCTATACACTTTGTCACATAGTTAGAGAGGGGGATAACGATCCCGCACTACCCCAGACAAGCCACCCGGTTCGGCTATCGCGTATAGTAACCGGTAAAGCTGATAATTTTGCGGAAATTACCACTCGTTCCTATTGAAATTATAAATTACGGAAATAGTAAACCAAACTCGCGAAATGAGAGCGGCAACCGTGATAAGCGAACATGCATGTATGTATTTCCCCATATCGTACGTTGTACGGATGCAACACTATATCGCGTTTGTTTCGACTATTTTAGGTGATCGTTTTCGGCGACCGCTTATTAAATATTGTAGCTATCGGTAATCGATTGACGTTACGCGTACGTTGAAATTATTGTTTTTGTTCGACGACATTATCTAAATAAATACTGAGCTTTTATCGAAAACCGTAATAAATGCGTTTGTACCTACGTACAGAGCTCTATTTTATGATAAGCGCTTAATTTAGTATTTTGGAGGATGTAAGTAATAATTTCGTTGTTTGTTTGCAGTTGAACATTTGTGTTGTTTATAATTATCCGAATGAACGCTTTACGTATTTTATTCGGGCCTCTTAATATTTACAGGTTTATTTTTATGGCAATAAATGCGTTGCTTCATTTATTTTATTTTGTAAATTCATAATTTTCATCATCCCGTTTCTAAGTAGTAACTGAAAAGTTGACGGCCCAACGGGGTACATAACCCTAAAACTGATCGTAATTTCAAGAACCTTTAGCTTGTGTTTAGATAGTTTTTACGTGCGTTTTAGTTTTCGCACTGCTTTTACGAAACCATAGTGAGCTTCGCCAGCTGATGTTAGAACGTGGTTGTAAACTTCCATTAAAGAGTTTATCGTCTAATTGTTTGATTGATTTCAATGCCTTTCATCGTTATTTCGGACACAATGCTCAAAATGCCCACTCCACGCTGTATTTTTCTACTATTGAAACAGGACGAAATACGTTCCGCAAACAAAGAACGGTACTTTATTTAGTTTCGACGAATTATATAATATCAACGACCCGAGAGCTTAAATCCTAGACTGAGGGAGATTACCACCGTATAGGAGGAAGACGTATCCGACGGCACAACACACAACGGTCGGTTCGAGGGACGACTAAGCATTTTCGAAGCTTACCCTCTGGAAATGACACAATGCGCGGATCACAATGGCATCTCTTGTTACACAAGTACCTAGACTCTAATCCTCTCCTGACGGCCTTGCCATTCATCCAACCTTAGATGGATATTTTTCGATATTGCATCCAGCGAAAAAATGCACTCGCCTGTGACATATTCGGCGGGGCAAGGTGCATCGATGGGATCGCACGGACAAAACCTACAATAGGCGCTTCTTCAATCCGACGCGGCCGTTCGTCATCAAACGTAATCGATTTAGCGAACGATTCAGGCGGAAATCTTTTTATACTAGGCTCGTGTAATTGTATGCGGAGGTAAATTCGTAAGGGGAATCAGCAAGGAGATGTCGCTATTTATTTGCTACTTCGTTGCATGTTTGATCAGTTATTATTGATAGTCTTGGCCAATTTGGATGTTCGGCTGTTGTTTTTGGTCGTCGCCAGCGTTTAACCAAAGTTAGGATTTCTGCAAAAATGAGCAACAAATTGATTAACGCTGCTAGTACGAAAAACTCTTTACCAAACGATGCTAAGCTTCCAATGAAATAGGAATACAGCGAAACATATGAGCCTGAGAACGAGATAACCTTGCAGAAGAAATGCCATTAACCGATGATTAATAACATGGACAGCTTGGACCCACCACTAAACTCCAATATCGAAAAATGTAATGGAAACAATGGATTTGAAATGGCACAACCTGTTTCAAAAGAAGCAGAAGCTATTTCATTTGCTTTAAGGTTCATTGTACCAGTTTTTTGACCTCGTCAAAGAATTGTATTGATTCACAACAAGGTACTCGCTACAACTTCTTTTATATTGTTTAACGAGTGAATTACTAAAGAAGAAACTGCATTTAGAGCGCAAAAACGTAGTTCCACACTTCCAGTGCGCCGTACACAGTTGGCGGTGGTAGTTTTAAAAGTAACAGAACGAAATATTGATTAAAAACAGTCACGTAGATTTCAATTGAATGTCTGTTGAGTTTCAAATCGAAAATTAGTGCAAATTTGTTTTAAACACAACGTATGTGCGTTAGTAATTTAAATGGTTTACCACCAATTAAATTCTAAATACATTTTTAACCGCACATTCGAATTCAGCAATTTAAGCAAAAAAAACCTGTCAATTAAAATAATTTACATAACCTTTAAAATTTTTATATTTTAAATTTAATTTCCACATGAACACACCACGCGGAAACAAACTATTGGCGCAGTCAATAGGATACCGGATAAGATAATTTCCGTTTTGGGACCAACAACCTTTCACATCCATCATATTTTATCCAACTCCAACGCCACGGAGACAGTAGAGCAATTATGTAAATTTAACACAGTCACCGAAGATCATCAATTCTTTTCTCCGCGGATTAAAAATTTCGCCCATCACGCTCGAGGCCAACAAGAAACCAATTCCGTAGATGAATTCGGCTAATTAAGATCTAACTAGAAAACTTGCATAGAATCGCATTCTTTCCTATAAGACGACGATGCGAGCCAAGACGACGGGACTTATCTCGTGCGACCGACTTGATCTTCTATACGGAGTTCGGCGCGCAAGAAATCTCTTCCGGAACAGTCGCAGTTTGCGAAAGCGCAAACTAAACTTTGTAATGACGTTGATTGCAGCTGAAAACAACGTAATCTTCGCGACAGTTTTTGCGCGCGCTGGCATCTATTAGATGAGGATTTTGTTTTGTCACTTAAGAGAAGACCTCTCGTTCTCGTTCTTTGGATAGCAAATAAGAAAATGTTCTTTCCGGTTAAATTAAGCTATGAACGATTTTACACCAAATATATGAAGTTGTATTGTGACTTAGAAACCTTCATGGCTTTCATTTCTTCTGCTTTCTGCGGGGTTAGTTTCAACGAAAGTATACGAGAAGGAACATCAGAACTAAGAAGAATGAAAATTAGATGTGAGATGCAAGACATCAAAATACCATTCGCATTTTTGGGAACATCTAGAACACTGTCGGGGCCTTCAGAGACTTCCATTTGAATACTTAACCAAATCAAATAATTGAAATAACTTATCAAAAAACTTTTGTTAAAGGTTGTATTTGCTGAGATATTGGACTAATGTGTTACTTTTGCCGAATCCACAATAGTTCCAACGATACCTAAGTTAGCAGCTTATCACTTGGAACACCAGGAACATTTAACTGACCACAACGTTTTGTCTTTCGTTTTATACCATCTACAGTTTACATCTTCCCTTAGCGATTCGTCTTTATTCCAGTATCCTTTGAAGTGAATCCTTCCGTTAGGTTCACTCTTTCATCGCGCATCTATAGGCGCGAAGACGCTTTTGCGGAACCGTTTCGAACCCAGCATCCGACTTTCGGCACGTCATTTAACCGCGTGGCAAGAGTAAAAGCGGTAATTATAATGTAAGTGCCACGGCGAGCAGAAGTTACAGCATTCCATTCCCGCGCTAGATGGCGCTAGCGTAGGCGACGCGTCTCCACCAACGAAGAATTTCCAGCTATTTATTTAACGTAAAACTAATTTGTTTTCTGATTGAATATCGATCAGGCGAGAAAGGGAAAAAGATAGTGCTGCCAACCTCGCGCTCACGGTAGACGACATTGTTACTTCCAGATAACGCGCGAGTGGTAGGCTGCGCGTTTGTTTTACCCAAGCTAATATTTTCTTGTTTTCATTCAAGTTTTTTATTATTTATTTACTTGGTTGCAGCGCGTTAACTTCTTGCTTACACCGTCCGGCGCAAAGTTATTTAAAATTCAATTACCCAATTGATGCCTTGCCGCACGAGGTTCTAGTTAGATGTCATTGTCCGGTGATTAGTTGTATCGACCGAGCTTAATCGGATGCCGTATTAAGTGATTGCGTGCCCTTATTTTGATTGATCTTATGAAACGAGAAGTAGAAAGAAAATGTAGCGTAAAAACTTGCGAAATTGTTATAACATATCATCGAAAACGCGCCTATTTCTTGCACTCCGAAGCAAAACTTTGCGAAGTAGATCAGAAACTCCTCCGCGAAAAGACCTACCTAAAATGTAATGGCTAAATTCGATTTCTCGAACTTATTTCTGACTTCGACCGAAGCAGTAGGACGTGCGTTGGTTGCAGTGGCAGTGGTGCGCTCTGGAGGCACTAAAGCGCTAAGTAATAAGTTCTTGACGTTATACCACGTCAGAGCGGTCGATCGATTCTTAACTTCTCTCTTCCACGCCAAAAATTTCGTTTAGATGATTCGTATTATGTTTAATTTAGTTAAGCGCGGTGTCCTAATTTCTAAATACAGGAAGGGAAGGAAGGATTATTCCGTTGTTGTTCCAGTGTTGGAAGATTGCATCCAGTATCTGGATTTTCTTTTTAGGCTAGAAGTGGCGTGTATCATATCTCATTTATTATCGTTAGAAGTAATAACATTTGGTTATATCTCAGTGGCGGAGCTCTTCCTTAATTCGTTGAATTTTTTCTTATATTTCTAGCAATTCGTCTTTCCCTATTCCTCTACAAATTATGGAGTCTTTTTCCTCCTCAACACCTTATCCAAAGTTATCAACATAATTTTTTCGCTCAAAATCAATTCAAGTCCTTCAAGATGAATCAGAAGATAAAAGTCATTCTCTTTGGACCTCTTTCCCTTGATTTTCGCCTTCCTATCAACTTTCGTTTAACGTCTTCACTTGATTTTTCTACTTTTTCAGTATTTTCTTCTAAAATTCTTCTTCCCTAATTTTTGTTTTCCTTATCATGTTCTCACTGTGGTATTCCGAACATTGTCTCGTCATCTTACTCGCATTACTCAAATTTCAAAAAACATATAACTAACGACTTGTCTCTTTTAAGATATATAGGATATATAACGTTTATCCTAAACAGCCGTAATGTTTGTAGAATTTAATATAAATGTTCCAGAAATTAAAAAAAAATGCAATTTCATCTCTTATCTGTAAAGTAATGGAAACGCCAATTTTAATAAATTTACTTCGCCTTCGCCACCTTGCGCAATTTCCAATTTCCATTCAGTCTAAGAAACAAGTTGGTTTTAGTCTCTAACTTCTCCTGCTTTGTTTTTACAATATGCGGAGAAGTGTAGCAGAGCGAAGCGGTGGAATCTCGTAGAAGGTAATATTATGCGATCTCCTCGAGTATATAATGAACGAAAACGTCGTTTCCATCGAAATCGGAAAACGCAGATATTACAATCTTAGCCAATCCGACCGCACCACTCGTTTAGAAAGTAAAATGTTATATTTCCACTAAAGGTAGATATTCTACGTATGCCACTGTCGCGTTTTTCTCTCTCTCCGTTCGTTTCTGCGGTCGCTGGAAGTATGTTTTTGTCTCTGGATGGAGATGCAGATTTAGCCGCTCCAAAAGCTAACCTATACGCGTACGAAGACCGAGAAAACGGAAGACGATTTTATTCTTTCGCCTCGTTCGTTTTCCTTCCTCCTTGTTCTAGGAAGGCGGTCCCGCTCCTTCATATACAAAAGAAACAATTTCGTTTTCCTTAATGTTTTTTCATTGGATATGTATGACGAGCCACGTTCGTGGAAGGGAATTTTACTTACGGAAATTCAATATCGTTTCGTCACGGTGGGGATCGTATGCATGTTAGGTAGGCAAAGGTTGGGGATGTGGAGACGAGAAAACAGGGGAAAAAAAAGAAGGAGAAAAATATGAGAAGTTGATGTAATTGTCGTTGGGTTATTTTATTTTGGGAATCGAAGGAAGTACACGTTCTTTTTGGTGATATTGCTAGTGCCTAGCTGGTCTATTCGTGGATGAGCTGAATCTTAAACGGGATCATTTAAGAATTATATTTTCGAAGACGATATTTAATGCTAAACATCGAACTTAGTACGTAGTAAGTAAAAAGTTTTACCTTACATTTAATTTAAGAGCAACATTCCTTTTACCGAAGCAACTAATCCACCTCCTTAGCGTTTAAAGGCGGGTACATCCGATATAATTCAGACCCATATATTATCCACTAACGACCACCTAAAACGCTCCAATGAGCAATTTATTAGCCGATTAGGAAAAATATCAAGTACCACCAGTATATAAAGTTGAAAGCACTAACGGTAATTTTATTAGTCGAAAGAAAGCATTACAGTTAAAAGAAATTAACGATCCTGGACTGTAATGGATTGACCCCTATGATTACCATGTGTACTCTTGTACCGTATCTGTTTGTCTATTGTTTTCTAAATGATGATCAAACATTTACATTAAGTGGCCGTATCTAATGGTATGGCTGTATGGTAATCGTTATATAATTGGATCGCCGCCAGTCTAATTTGGAAGGGCCACTAAAGTCGTCTGACAAATATCTTACAGGATTAATAATGATAATTACGTTATATGTAGGAGGAATACGTTTTAAATTTTTACAAGAACAATTAAAAAAAATGTTTTGATAAAAATCCATCCTTTGAAAAATGGACATTATCTTTCAAAAATATGTATATACAGCGTGATTTGCAAATAGTGAACCACGCACGTACTTTTCGAAACCGTTGATTTAGATTCTTGGGCCTAAATAGTTAATTGCAGCCAAATGTGAGTCTTACATTTGGAAATGACGCCCAAATAGTTTTCAATGTTAATGTGGTTGGGTTATTAAGACAATAGGAAACAAAAAAATACTGACATTGACGATCCTAGATAGTTGATCTTAAATATAGTTCAAGTAGTAGTTACAGTGGCACACGTGACGCTGTAAGTCTCCTCTATGCAATATATGAGATGTTCGTAAAGTAGCAGAGCTCTGATCGAACCCTACGCATATCCCAGATCTGCACAAGCAATCTATTCCCGAAATATTAATCAAAAACTTTCGTCGGAGCTCATAATTCCCTGCGCCGGCATCATCGGCCCCCAATCTAATCGAAACTAATAAGAAACAGTAATCAAGAGATCTTTTAATTCAGTGCCGACCAGATCAGAGGAAAAGTGTCCCTCGTGGGACGTTATCGCTTCGTGAACGATATAGGAGAACTAGAAAGAGAGAGGATTTCTAAATCTCCAGCGATGGAAAAATCAAGTCACCCTTGCATACACTCTCCCGTATATAGAACTGATCCTCCCGAAGCGATGTGTCATCCGATTGGCGTTTTGTTTCTGTTTCCTTCTTATTTTTTTTCGTTTTGTTTTGGCAAAAGGAATACCCCGGCGAACGCACCAGAGCGGGTGCCGAATATTCAATTCCCCGGTTGATTTGTTTCTGCAGCAGTGGCAAAGCGGCGTCGAGTTACGCGCGAAAAACGCTTTTCCGAATCGACGAGTCGCCGTCGACTCTCCTTTGTTTCGTGCATGTTATGTTATTCCTTTCTGTTTTCGGTTTAAAATACACGTCGGCTGCAAGGATGTGTCAAAATACATCCTTGAAGACCAACGTCTGCATTGGTATAACCAAGTGAGTTTTCTTTTGTTTTTCTCTTAAAGAAAAGACGCAAACATTTTGAATGGAATTAATTAAAATATTTTCGAAAAGTTTTTTAGCCGCGCTAATGCTCTTATAGCATCACAAATTATATCGACGGAGGCTCTATTTACGTATGCTCATCTCCGATAACGGTCTTTACATCGTTAATATCACCTCGATTCTGATCCCTTTGGTCGCGTAAGCGTATCAAAATCAAATGAGATGCGCGTCTTTTCGAGACGAGGCAGACATCTCATTCCGTGCTCATTCTAAAATTATCCTCCTTTAAAAGAGATCCCTCGACATATCGGCGTATTGAAGTCCCCTTTTTAATTTATCTATCTATGAAGCGATATCGCTATTTACGAAATTAGTCCCAAACCGGCTTCGAGAAGGAGAAGAAGGAAGAGGAGGGAAGGAAGACTAAAGAAGACGCAGGATAAATTATAAGAGGCTTACGATAATAAAAAGTTATGCTCTCGGTTCTTGGTTTTCTTTTAATTAAATGAGATTGGGATAAAAATATCTTTTTGAAGGAGGCAGCTGCGGAAGATATGCACATATTAATGGAAGTATGTGTTGTTTTAATTTCTGAACGTCGGATTTAAAAAGAATCTGCTCTAAAATAACAGCTACTTCGAAGATACGTCGATGCTCGTTTTAAAGCGTAGATCGAATGTTCTAGTAAAGTATTTTTAGGTTGTGCATCGCCTCAACCTAGATGACTTTCATTCAAACTATTTTTCTCTAAAATAAGAAAAATAAGGATGTAATAAAAAAAAACCCGCATTCTTGAATAGCCACATGCGTGCAAGAAATCGCCGTTATCCTTGAGATTCGAACTCGTATTTCTCCAAAGCAATCAATTCCTATTTTTCATTCCCTTTCTTACACTCTCTCCTTAAAATAAACAACAAAGACAATCATATAATAACGTCGTAATTCCGCAATACCTATTAAAATCTATTCTCTCGCGTCGTTGGATTGGTATAGAAACGACGCGAAACCGACGCGTCTCCTTAGCTCTTATCGCTTCAAGTAGCGGTGCGCGCGTATGTGTGTCCATTAAAGCTGCAATTTCGACCGGATTAACTTGTTGTTCGCCATTTAAACTATTGCCCATTAAATTCAAACGTTTATACAAGGCATACTGTTCGGCGTCGCGACCGTAAAATCTGCTTTTATTAAGATGTATAATTGCCATTGTTTACGACGTCGAAGGAGTGCATTTGAAGGTCTATCCCGTCGCCGTATAATCCCGTTTGCTGTTAAGATTAGAGCGAAGTTACGAGGACATTTCACGCGAAGATACTATACTAAAATGTATTTAGTGGGAGCTTTGTTTTGAAAAGAATCCTTAGTCGGACGATTGTGATTGCGATTGTACAGTTTGAGTTTGCTGTAATTAAACAGCAAACAGAAGGAAGCGCTCCGAGGTATCCCATGCAAGCCTTCTTATTAATACCAGTGTGGAAGCCAACTTTGATCAGTACGAGGTGGTAAAATAGGGTAGACACGTTGAAAAACTTCACTGAATGTACTGTGCGTTGCTATCTCCACGAAGCTTTCTTCCAAAACTTACCGATTTACAAACCTACAAATATTCATTCGTTATCGACGCAATACGTCATAACTTCGACGTCCAATTAAGCGTTTACGTGGATTTAGATCCTACGAAAAGGGTTTCATTCGCCCTTCTATAGATAAACAGGTGCATATCAACGACGGTTACCGTCGTAGCTATTCGATAAACAGCGGCAAACCAACAACAACGGCAGCAACACAAGACCCTCTGGAACGACGGCACGACGTTGGGCAACAAAGAAAATGTCGAAAACAGGTAATTATTTATTTGCATGGAAGTTTGTGTATGTGCACGAGATACGGCGAGGCCGTAGCTCAGATAAACTCCTGAATACACAATCAAAGCGGGCGGCTCGTTGTATACGGTTATTACATGTTGCAGCGAAATGGTCTTGATATGCATATAGATAGCGATCCTTTGAAGTGGCCCATTTAAATTTTATACTTCTGAATAAATACGCTACCTATAGGAGTATCGTGTATGGTTGTTGTTACCGGCGGACGGGTCTTTAACTGCCGCTTCATCGTCTTACCTTTAGGGGCATGGAACGTTTACCTATAATGACCGATGTTGAACTTTTCAATGGAATGGGAAAGCGTCAGAAGCTTTGATTATATGTTCTTAAAACATCAATGCTTGTCTTGATACTATGATAATATTGCATTTTGAGCGTACCAATTTCTTCTTAAGTAATTGTTAAGACACTAGGTTAAAAATTGATTGCCAATTAGTCCGTTGAATATCTCTCGGACAAATATTACAACTTGGTAGGTTGCTATTTTTGTCTACGATCTATAATATTTCATCGTAGAATTAAAGATTGATGCTCTTTTGGTCTTTGAAGAGTATTTTAAAGGTTGTTCTCTATCTCACAACCACTTCTTACATCGAATTATTCATTTGGATTTACGAAAGACGGTCTTCTAATCTTCCTGAATTACGCCGTATAAATGATCAACGTTTTCCGATAATGTAATAAACACGTCGAGTTATTTGTACCACCATTTCTTCAATAAAATTACATCAAAATTACTCCTTAACGTCGTCTAGACTTCATTCTCTCAAATTAACCGTAATTAAACACGATCTCATTTAAAAATGAGTGCCCGCACCGGATTAAAATTCATAAACCATTACGGCCCAAAAGAATTTCATTTCGCCAGAGCGCATTGCAGCAACAACAAAAATACCGCATAATAAAGCTTGACCATTACTCTTAGTAGATGAAGCAATAGAATTTTACGATACATTTACAATATAATATTCGAACTGCGCTCAATTTTCCGCATATTAAATTTTAACGATATTACCAGACGACGACGACGACTATCCCAAGCATAGAAAGCAAAAAAAAAGAAAAATGGAAGAATAGGATAGAGAGATAAGGCCGAAAAGCATTCGCTCTGCGAAATAAAACAGAAATTTTCGCCTGATACCGCTGGTAAGTCCCTCGCGAAGTTGCACGCAATGGTATTTGCATGGCTGAACCTAATAAAATAAATATCATGCTTGGGCCGAATTAATGTTAAGTGAAAAACTCGCTTGTGTTTCAATGCGAAATATGGACCTGGAAAAAGTACTTGGAATGCGTTTTTCTGCGTTGCGTGGTAGGGAAGGGCGAGGCGTCTATCGTTTTAAAGAATTAGATACGTCGGTAAATATTACAACGGCAGCTGCTATTCACGTCTCCATTGCGATAGAATGAGACTTGTGAATTGCTCTAATGGAAATAATTGCCAACAAACTGGTGCATTACGGCGTACTCATCTAGTAGGAAACGTATGATTTGAGTATTTGTGAGCATTCTGCTTAAAATCTGTGAGCTCCTCACTCTAGAAACCATCTAAAGGAACTTCCAAGATTTTTTCCAATAAAAGTAATTATGTTTTCTATAACGGACGTAAGTACACCCAGGGACATGAACATTAGGCACCCTTTAGATGTTTTAATACAGCGGTATCAACAGATAAGTTTTTCATGAGCCTAAGTTTCACGTGGAGAGGTGATCTTTGATTGAGAGATGATCTTTTCTTTTTCTACTAGAGGCTGATGTTGTACATTGTCTTTTCCTGACACACTCTTGTTGTAGTGACAACTCTTGCTTACGGTAATGTTTTTCCTTGTCACGACTGTCCCAAAGACATAAAAAGCAAAACAGTATTTGGTGTAACCAGATTGCATGCCCAAAATATTTATTATTTAATAATATATTTATTATTAAATATTTATTAAAATTAGGTAACGAGTTATATAAATTTATGTACTTCATTGGATCATTATTAAGTGATTCGCTTCGTGTAACATTTGTCAGGATCCATTTAATTTTCTATTGTTGAACATTTTTTTATAAAAAAAAATTAATTATCAATACATGCTTATATTTTTAACGTTAGACAACGTATTACTAGAATTATTACGTTCTATGTTTACGTTTACGTACGTTCAACGTTTTCGTTTACATTGTGATTTACATATTCATATCTATCATATTTACGTTCACATTTTAGAATCCTTTATATTAAACGCAGTAAATAAATAATAAAAGTAATCATTTATTTGCTAGTGGTCCAACCAAATATTGAATTTCTAGATTTTAGTAGTAAACATTTGCTTTCATAATATTTGTTTTATTTGTTCATTTGGAATTTGGAATGTGAAAAAATTGGGAGTGCCTATCGTTTTTCTGATAAATCTATACTCTCTGGAAGGTCAACAAAATCTTCGTCAGCAATCAGTTAAACCTTGCATTCTCTGGCTTTCCGTCGGAAGCGTCAAGCTGCACGCATTATTGCTTAAGTATTTTTGACTACTTTGACAAAATTATCAATATTTACAGGTTTCATAACTACTTGAATCAACTACTTTAAGTTTGAGACCATCACGTATGTATAATAAAAAAGAATGCCGGTTCACAGTCCTCTCAAATGTAATAACTAAAACTAACCCAACTTGCAGCTCGCATACAGCTTCTAGAACCACGACATCTACCGCCGCAATATCTACGAGCATCAATAACCACCCCATCTTAATACCCATCCAGCAGACGGCGGATTCACGTCCACCCTTCTTTCCATCTACTGCCTCTCCTCTCTTAAAATCGCAGAAACAAACGGCACGTTGTAACCGGATGGAAAGCGATCAAGAAGGCCGCACGCCGAGATTTCGTAAACGAGAGGAAGAAGACCCCCGTTACAGCGCGAAAGATGGAAGAGGATGAAACGGCGGTTGTGGCGGCGCCCCGTACAACTGCCGTTGAGTAATGACGGACTTCCTCCATTATAATATATCTCACTTATAGCCCGGTGTTTCATCGCTCCCATTCACCACCGACGTTGGCCCGCTGCACCGTTCCTTCGCGAGGCTTCGAGACGCCGGGATAAAATGGTTCGGACTCGTCTGTCTACCTACCTTCTATCTACTCGCCTTTCGCGTCGATGGGAATGTGAAAATGGAAAGGGAAAGGAAAGAATCAGTAAAATATGACGAAGACGGCGTTCTTTCTTTAATTGCGACGGATGACAGATGCGAGTAAGATGATGATAGATACGTAGATGTGGGTTGCTTAGTGCGCCGGATGTGCAGTGAACGGACGTTTGTGCCTTAGAAGACAACTGTGATTGATTTTGAGATGTAAAGATTTGCATCTGCCCTGGTGAAATGAGCAAATGTAGGGGCTAAAACAATAAGACTGGTTCTCTTTCGCGATATATTTTCCCTTAACGTTTCTTGAAGCCACTGCTTCACTTCTTCATTACGCCCGCTAGTAGATGTCAATTTGCCAGTACTAGGTTTGATTTGTCTTGTAGAATTATTGGTGATCCTTTTTTAATTGTAATAGCCACTTATATAAATAAAATAAAAAGTGATTTTTGTCACATGAATGTTACTTGCACCACCTAACAACTAATAGGTAAATATAACATAATTTTGTATGCCAACATGAAAGTCAGTAACGGTGATGTTCATTGGTAACTCTATTTTACCAAAGAGGTGTAAGATGTATTCTATGACTAAGACAAGGCAACAATGACACTGCGAATATAAAAAAAAAGAAAGAATACCTTTATGACAGACATTTTTATCATATATTTGTTCATTTCAATACAGTTTTTAATTGTTTTTATTAGATTGATTAGATTTGATTAGATTGAAATGGATAGTAAGTGATAATAATTCACATACTGATTATATTTTAAAATACACTTCTTTACAGACGACCCTCTTGAAGCAAATCCAAGCAGTAGAGTGGAACCGCAGACTTTGACCAATGCTACGTATGCACGCAAAGATGCGATAAGAAAGATATGCGTGAACACAATAGACAACATCTTAGCGAAATACTTAAACTAAGAAGAAGAAGAACAAGAAAACAAGATATTGGAAGAACAAAATAAAATATCCAGAATGCACAAATTGCAAGAAGAAATGCAAAAAGAAATCTCGATAACAAGAAAAGGAATCTCGATAGCAAGAAGAGAAGTTAGAGGAACAATGAAACAATTGGAAAATGTATTTATTATTAATATTTATCTATTGCATTGATTTTTTAATTTTTTATAATTTATGGACAAACAAAAATATGAATTTAATTTATGAATCAATACATCGAAACGAAGCTGTTAACATGTTATCTCCTTGACTTGGTGAATTATCGAGCCTTAAAAACTAAATTTTATTTGGAACAAAAACCTACTATTCCAATACTGATAAATTGACATCTACTCTCGCTTGTTTTTCTAAAATTTAGAAAAAATAGTTGTGAATCAGCGATTCAAATCCACATTTGCTTGTCGTTTGTTTACCGCTGCATTCAAAACATAGATCAAATAACTCTGAGAATTGACTTGGATGCTTTCGTTGGACTGACGTAAACATTTGCGTATCAATCTTGCTGTGACTTTCGTCGTAGTAATAATAAATAAAATTTTTTCATATCATATCAAGAAATAAATATAGAGAGACCTTGTAGCTCATGACTAATAAGTATTATCCTGGCGACAGGATAAAAAATTATCCTACATGCCAATTTAATAAACTCCGCTTATTTCAACTGATCTCCCTCCGCAAATAAAAGCAACGAACCAACCCACTTAGTTGCGATATTAAAGCGAAATACTCCTCGTAGATTCTCTCGTATGCTAATTTACTCCGTACTCCATCAGTACAGTAAGTTCGTGTGCGCCGTCCCCCTCAAATGCAATAAAACACTCTCCTAGCTAAACGACATTTGAGGCTCTCGGACCGAAAAAGGCAAGGCGGGTATGGTAGGCAACACCCGAGCCGCCTCGAAATAAAATTAAACATCTAACGAGATTTTATCGGGTGATACGAATCCCGTAGACGGTCGGGGCAGAAACATTCTTTCTGCATTACGGAACAGATCGACCTTGCACATACGTACACGGCGTCTTGCGCTATAAAACCAAACATATAGGGTGCCGAAATTGGTAAATTCGTAACGCTAACACCGTTAGGGGGAAACGCTTTCGCCAGTACGAAGGTCTTACCCTTATACTCCAGCCGGCAAATTGCAGTAGGCCGCCAGGATAAACTGACTCCACAGTGCGTATCCCAGATTGAGTCACTCGTTCGTTGGTGGCGCGGGGTAGACGCGTGTTAGGAGAGGAAAAGGAAAAGGGTAGCCGCCGCGTCTTCTCCTTTTTTATTAAGGTTGGCAGTTAATATATGGCGGATCTCACGTACGTGCGCACGTGTGTGTGTGTGTGTGTGGATGCCTGTGTGAACGTCGTGTGGTAATTACAACTTTGTCGCGGCTGTTCTGGATGCCCTGGGCGACGGCAGGCCTGGCAAATAAGATCTTTGATATTGTCGACGTTGATATCGTTTGCGTTTGTTACGGACGCGACACTGTGAACGTGCTTTTATATCTGTAGGGGATCGTATAAAAATAAATTGGATTTTCATATTTGTTTTCTTATTTCATACATAGCAGTTGTTTTTTTTTCGAATCTAGCACTTCTTATTTATAAGGTTCGTGTGTTAATAATTAAATGCGAATCGATCAGCTTCGAAATATGTTGCCTACCATATTCAAGCTTCTCAAATTCTCAAATAAATTGACGCTTCTCAAGCAATTGTTCTGACAGCCTGAAATAAACAAAAAAAAAAAAAAAACATTACGTCGTCCTTGTATTAACTAACATTCACTTTACATACACCATCGTCATCGTCCCCGTATATCCACTTTATTACAAAACAATCTCTCCCGCCTACTCAATTTACACATATGTATACACCGTACTAATGATGCTCGCAGCAAAAAATTCCTCCAGCTATCTCATCTCATCTTTGAACCACCACCGCCACGGCGAGAAACCATCATTAATTCAAAATAAAATTATACCGACAAGTTAGAGTGTAAAATTACCGCATGGACGCGCGCGTAGATTAAAACTACCCCGCAGAAAAACGACTACGCCGTCCGAGGGGTTTCGGAAACTTCCGCTCTCTCGTTTGATGGATGATCCGTGGATATTGTTGTTTCTGTCGCACGTTTTGCATCTTCCACGGCGTCCCCTTTTTCGATAGCCATTCTATCCCTTGAAGCTAGCTGATAGTCTCATCATTGTGCTATTCTGATGATAGTACACTGTCTGAAAGTGGAATCGCGTCAATCGGAAACATATAGTAGAAGAATATGAGTACACACGGAAGCATCGCCAATTCAAGAAATAACTATGAAGATGATGTGTAGAACAACGGACCAATGAATCTTCATCTTTGGTTACAAAATGGGGCTTTAGCCATGTTATCTTCAACAAATATCTGATATTTCTTGTTACTCATGTTCATGACGAGCGAATCCGATTTCACTTTACGTGTCGCTAAGGGCAGTTCTTAGCAAAATGCTATGATTATATCTGCGACACTAACCTACCTAATAAAAATGTTGAAGAAAGCCATAAATGCTATTGATGGTAAAAGCACAGGTTTTAAATGAAGGTAATTTACAATGTTGGAAACAAAAAGTCAACAGTTCCGGTAACATCCATTAGCCATTAATTCTCATGGAATAGTCAATTTTTAAAAACAATTCTTTCTAAACGAAGAACAAGGTTCTTTTAAAAATTTCCGACATGAGTGCAACATTTTCGCTTTCACGCAGTGTATCAACCAACGATGTTTTACTCCTCTCACATTTACCGGTATCGACATCTGAGCGCCATAGACGGAACGATCGCCCGTTTATATACTATCCCTTCACCCTCGTTTTTTTTTTTTTCGGCCGAGGGAGCCGAATTTCAACGTGCCATTCGCTCGAAAAGACAACATCGCATACCAGAATTAATTGCACAATCACTTTTCACGCCCGGTCATTCTCGGCTACGCCGCCTACGCGAGCTACGGTAAGGAAGGATGCGGCAGCAAGAAGACGTTGTGTAGACGAAGGGGAACGCCGTCGCAGTCGTATCTTCGCGGGGTGAATATTAAAACCGCGAATGTAATGAGAATGTTTAGGAAATAGAGTATGAAGGTGACGTCAGATAGAAAATGTATCGCGCCTCGGGTGAAATTAAACGTACAACAGGTATTCATAAAGAAGAATGAAGCTGGGAAGACGTACATAATTGTTTCAAACAGAGTTAATATTGAGTATCTTTAACATTGAATATTACGGAGTACATTTGTTTTATCTTTGAGATACATATATCTCAAAATACAAAATGTAACGAATGAAAATATAACCTAATTAGATTAACAACCTCCTGGCTCCAGGTAAGGAAACTGTAGTAAAGTATATGGATATTTTCCTAAGAAACCACACTGGCTTTTTGTTGTTCAAGACAATAAAGCATTGAGCAGGAGTCTTACCTACTTCATTATCTATAACCTTGCTGTACGGAGTACAGCATGGTACATGTATATCGTTAAAGACTATAATTACGATAGATTCTTTGTCAAAATGAACAGCCGTTACTATTGTTGAAAGATTGAATTGAAAGATTTAATGTAGCTTAAATATAAAGTATATCACAAATTAATTCAATTGATCAGTTATAGATGTTAGCTGTTGTAATTGATGCATTATAAAATCATGTCCTGTATACAAACTAGAACGAGGTCCAGAATCGAAACTAAAATCAAAAGGATAAAAGAATGTTATGGAAAACGTCTTTAAGCGCAACAGGGATGCTGGTATCTATGCAAACTGCATTCAGATCTACAGTAAACCTTCTCTTTGTGCGGGAGGAGTCTCGTACAATACCCAGCTGTGTATAACAATAGGATAGCATCATCCGCAGGAGAGCGAATGCAGAAATATGGTTATATTCCGGTAAATACCAATCTCAAATATTTGTTTGTTTGTCAAAGAAAGTTACGGAAAAGATAAAGAGATAAATATCGAAAAAAGATAAGATCTGCTGTTTTTCTTTCAAGCCGTTCACCGAATATTTCTTCGATTCAAACACGTCCTTTCAGTAAATGTGAGAAAGTATCTGAGTAACTTTTTATCCGAAGCACCTGAAGCGTCTATGAAGTAATCAAATCAATCTGAATAGATTTCTTTGAAATATCAACCGATAATTGTGATAGTTAAGCCCTCGTTTGGCAATCAAAAACGTCGGAAATCAACCTGAATTGGCGCATTCGTATATAGCTTATGGAATTCTTCTAATATGTGGTCGATGTAGAGGTACAAATTGTTCCTTTACATTGCAAAAGAGGATCATTTACAACTTCGCTTTCACACATCGTCTAAACTTATCATGAAAACTAGCGTTCTGCGACGAACACGTCGCCTTTGTGTTGTTCTTGTTTCAAAATTTTGCAATTAGGAATCTAATGGGGAGGAGTCGAGGACATACTCGATTTTCTCCGTTTTTGTCCTGGAAAGTTGCTCCAGTACGAGGTCTTTTGATCGTCCTCCCATATTTTTATTACTTGCTTTATGCGGCTGCCAAGGTATCTATTTTACATTGAGACTGTTCGGATGCACATTCCCCGCTTTCAAGGATCGCCTTGTAAAGCAGATCAAAATTGTATTATATAGACATCTTGACTCTTGTAATTTGTTGTTGTAAGTCCCAGCAGGACTTCCAGGGCTGACACGTACTGTAATGTTAAGATAAGCCTCTGCATTTGTTGAAGATGCTGTTGCACAGTCTTCTGAGTTGTTTCCGACCACCAAACGAAAGAGGTAAACGAATCGAACACACATTTGCGAGCCGTTATGCTTCAAAAACGTCTTTTAATAAAAATAAAAATCGTCATGCTAGTGGGTAGGGGTATTATCGAATAATAATCGTAATATAGTTCAGTCATAAGCTAACTGGGATCATTTTAACAATAATGAAGGTATAAAACGTTGAAGTCGGCGACGTAATCGAATCCAATTTGCCGTAAAAGCACAGAACGAAATGACCCTTTTTAAAACCCATATCGCGCACAACAATTTTACAACGGCCTATTACGCTCCTACCGTTGCCGCTGTCACCCGACACGAAATAAACCCGGTGAACTAATATTTTTTATTATTCCATGTTTAAAAGGAAAAATGAAAATAAGAAGGAATAGGAGGAATCGACAGAAGTTGAATATGGAAGTTCTTCACAGTTATTATTCTTTAATACTATTTAAACGATAACGAAAGAATAGGTGTCGAATTTAGATTTACCTTTACGTTTACCCAAAAGAAGATTTTTAAAAATACCATTATAGCCATCCACTACCGTCAAAAAATTAATTAAATTCGACGACGGCAAGCATACTTTTTCCCGTTTTCCCGAAAAGTCCTCGACGACAAAACGTAACAAGGAAAATCCTCCTAGCCTACTGCGATGTTGTGTACGGTATTACGCGATATGAAATATGCGTAAAGTCGAGTTTTTATCGTTTTGTCTCTTCCTTAAAATTAACTTCGGGATATTTTCCGGGACGCGCTACAACGTCGGAATTTAATATTCGGCGCTGCCGACATAAAATAACGCATAAACGGAGGTCGCGAATAAAAAAGGAGAGAACGGCGAGAGAAGGCGGACGAGTGGCAGGTGGAAGGGATGGGAAGTATAAAACGGGAGACAGTCGGTAATTTTAATGCAAATATCTTCCACTGAAATTTTTATACTTTATAGTACGTATCATCAATCCGCGAACGCATAAGTTCGGAGATAAATAAATTTCACTTTTATTTGTTCAATTTCTCGCCGCCCGTGCGGTTTCCCCCTATTTCCGGTTATAAAAAGTCGAAGTGTCTCCACCGTTATACGCTTGCCATCGTGTTTTGCATTTTTTTTTACGTTCGCTTCATCTACAAGACGAATAGCCTAAATTAAATTAATTTTCGTGTGAAACTAATTGAAGAATTGAAGAAGTTGGATGTCAAAGAACAAAGAATAATGTGCGTTATTTAAAAATAAACATTGGATGCGATAAATCGTTCATTACGGCACTCGTTCCATCTTTGTTTGTGATTTTAATCCGGGCGTTACGTATCCTCAATATCTAAGCCGCAACCGTCACATAGAACAACTCACCGAAAACAAACTAAATAAGAAAAGGAGAAATAAACTATTTATGTTTTACCGAGTCCCAATAGTGAAGTAGCTCTCGTAAAGGGGAACCTGTCCGTCCCGTAATCTTAACCCTCTTCAGTTCGGTAGATTCACTTTTACGCACCGCATGAGTCACGATCATATCTGGTGTATTTTATGGCGCAATACTTATGACTGCTCCGAATTATGTTTTGATCTTTAATTATAGCAGGCCCATCAGGCAACAGAAAAGGAGCGTTCTTTATTTTTGTACGTTCGAAAAAAGGGAGCCCCCGCTGTAAAGACATAACTAACGCCGCATATATATGTAGATGTAAACATTTTATGTACGTTGTACAATGTATTGCAGACGCATAATAAACAAAAAATATAAATGGAAGCGATAAACATCTCGTTATTTGGGTGGGAAGACACACAAAGAAAAACAATCGAATCGAACAGAATAGATGTGGATATGTTTTATGTACGCTATCATATACCTATAGTATAGGCTTTTGTTTTTTTTATTTGTGTTTTATAAACACAATTATTACAAGAGCTTTGTTTCTAAAACAAACAAATTAATGGAGCTTTTGGTGGGCTTGATGAAGTTTGCTTTGTTTATTGTTATTTAGATGGGTTTAGATGACGCAAGTATAAGGCTTAACTGAAAATAAAATTTATTATATTATACGCAGTTGAATTCTTTTCCCAAAAAATTGCCGGCATCGTTGACTTTTGCGAGCTTGAAATTACACCAACATAGTCGATCTTTCTTGATTTTTAGATGAGGTGGCCGTGGTTGGCATTTTGTAATATTTCGACAAAGCCGGGAACGTCGATTCTTCTTGTTTGTTTGATTACGTCGACGTCTTCGGTCTTTTACGATTTTCGCGATTTTCATAAGACACGAAGATCATTGTTTCTTTGCGATTTTTCGACGATATTGGCATCGTTGGTTTCTTGTGATTTTTTGCGCCGGTAGATGTCCAATCTAATTTACACGGAACTCTGATTTTTTTCTTTAGGCATACTTGAAAACTTTAGTACGATGCGTTGTCCTTTTAGATAACGCGGAGGAACTGCAACAACGAGTAAATCAAAGGTGTCACCCTACCTAAATTAGTCCTGCCTGCTGTAGAATGGAAAGGAGGCACTTTAAATGTTTCATTTGAATTCTTGCCTTTCCTTCTATCGATTTCGACATTCTTAGGCTACTAGCTACTGAAATATTTTGAAATACAAAGAATACAGTGTTATCGAGCTTTTAGATGTTAAAAATGTTAAAATACGCGAATATTTAAATGTGAGAAAAAAAAGACTTTTTTCATAAATATTGAAATATTACGCTAAAAACATCGAAAACCAAAAACGAGGAAACACGAAGAAACAAGCGTCACGATTTCCCGAAGACACAATCTAACGGAGAAGTCGTATCCTTGCATCGGTGCGCCTCATATCAAGAAATTCGCAGATCTAATTCCCATATTTCAATTATTTACTTCCGCCTGCACTCGAAGCGACGTAGAAGAGCCGTCGTTGTTTTCGTCCTTTTCCGTCGCGAAGATTGCCGTCCCGTTCCTCCTTCCTGCGCTATCGCCGATATCACCTCCTGCACTATACCGACGCGTGCGTACAACGTAAACGTTTATAGAGGAGATGTTAGTTTTAAAAATGTGGTCTTTATGAGATGCAAATTTAAACTCGGAAAATAACATCGGCGAAACGGGGACGCATTCCATTGAATATGCGAGTGTTAGTAAATATTACTTTTGTCTCTGCGTTAGGTTGGTTCGCCGACGAGACGCGAATACCGTTTAAGGTTATGTAGACGTAGTAGAAACGATAACACTGAGGATATTTGTCTTGTACCTATGACGTATATAAAATGCATACGTACGTATGTGAAGTTTAGCTTACTCAAAACACAAACGTATGTTTACGATGCGTATGGTTTAAACTTCATTACTTGTGTGGTGGTCATGCTTCGCTGGAGAAGTGCTTTTTGGTGTCTTCATACAACGTGTAATGTATCTTAAAGTTTGCCAATATTTGTAGTGAACAGTTCCGCAGATGCAGCTTTAAACTAAACTACTTAGACCCATAGTCGATTAAAGCAACTTTATTTTCGCCGGGATAAATTCATAAATTATGAACAACTGCATGCTTATATATATATATACAAAAAGTTTTCTTTACATATCCATATATTATTCGAAGCTTGTTATTCTTCCATTTCTTTTTTTTTGTGGAAAACGATTCTTTGACGTCGTTCTCGTGTAATTCAAGCGACTAACTTCGAGTAATTAATAACGAGCAAGTTCGAGCAGATGCCCATGTGGCCCGTATTATTTATGAGCTCTGCCTCCAGTTACCCGCACGTAAAAAATCATCATCGTCGTAGTTTCATTAATGAAGTATTTCATATATATAAATATTTATTATTATTTTTTTTTAATTCTAAGTATTTTTACCAAATTCATCGTGATAAGATAGCCTTAAACGTAACACGACAAAAGGTGGCGTTGGTATCTACAAATAGCATATTCCCGATATCGATATCGATATCAAATTTTCATTTCCTCGACACGATCTTCCATTTTTATTACGTTGAAAATATAACAACTGTTTGCCAGTTTATAAATAACAGAAGTCGATACAATTCCATCAAAGCGTATCATCGTATTCTTTTTAAGGATATTCAATACATCGAGTTGTTATTTCTATACCGTATCTCAATAACGAAATAAATCAAGTTGTCCGCGATAAGAATCGCGGTCTTATTGATTTATTTTCCGAAGCCGTCTGTTCCACATTTATCCACTTAAGATCGGGAAATTTAGCTCGTTTTCTTTTTTCTTTCAATATTTTCGGCCTACTTCTTTATATCGGGTAATATAAACAGGATGTTTATCGAATAAGCTATAGATGCGTATGCGTAAATCCAATTTGTGTAATTGATTATTAGAAGCGATATAGCCGTATATGCGCCGTCTTTATCCTGCCTATGCGATGAAAATTATACCTTATAAATATACAATTAAGCTTATCTACTAATGGAAATCTATAACGCTGTTGAACGTCTAATTTTCTGTCTGTGCGAGGGTCTCGACTGACTGCGAATAGAATTTTTAACCGGCCCTCTAGAACGCTAGACGATCTACATAACAAAGGAACCAATCGAGGATAATCTTACCTGCGAACAAGGAATGGAAATTTATCGTGATCTATAGTGTAGCGTCTTACCTGTAACAAAAGAAAAGAGAATACATTAGCATTGTTTGATGTATTTTTTCTCTTGTAATATAGTAGGTACGATATGAATTGTGTTCGCTTCATGATTACGTACAAAGGTGCCGTTTGTTTAAGGAGCTAAGATTTTGATTTATTACTATTGGTATTTTTACGGAACTAATCGTTGCACAACTTTCCGAATTGTAATAAAATTATCCGTTAACGCGCAGGGTTAACGTCTCAGTTAGATTCTTATTAGGTTGGCTGCCTGGAAGTAACTAAGAAGACGTTGGCACTTCACGCGTGTTGTTTACGTTAGGTTCTGATACCTTTTCACTCGCAGTTTTTACAAAATAATTATTTTCATCATGCCGAAAGCGTTTCGTTGCCGATACAAGTCGCTAATCTATTACAAATTTTGAAGAAGCGCCTGATAATGGCGAACCTTTACTGCCTTTGAATGCTGTATGGGAAGTAATATTTATCTTTTACTCATAACGATGAGAAGTATGATTAATTACGTTATATTCTTTACAGCGAGCATCTAAATCCTTAGGCGTGAGCATTGCTACAGTTTGTAAAATTTCTAGCGACCTTAAAAAGAGGAAGGATTACATAGTCCTAACAGAAAACATCAAAGGAGGAATATCCTTTTTCAATCGATTCGAATTTTGTATTGAATGTCAATTGTATTTTCAATCCAATAGAGAATATCTGAAAAACTATTATATTGCCCACATTGGAGGAATGGGCTGAACAACTGTAAAGTCAGTTTGGCTAGATGCCCTTAACACGATAACCCCCAGATAATTGGAGAAACATAGTAGAGTATACGGAGAAAGAAATACAGAAATGGTGGAATAGGGAAGTAGCAATTGACCAGGAAAAAATTGGAGAATTTATTGTCCATGTTGTTTTGGGAGAGTGACACTGAAGAAGATTATGAGTCATGCGGTCATTACTCGTAGTGTGAAATTGTAATTACTATACCATTGCTTGTTACAAGTTTATTATTAAATGTTGATACAAAACAGGAATTGTGTTTCATTACTTGTTAATAGTAATTCTATCAGATGTAAACGTTTGAAACAATTTAGTTTATTGCATGTAACGGATAAAAATTGCTTTTGGAATAAAAATCTGCCAGTAAAATATTTACAACGAATGCTTGTAGCATGAAAAAATACCGGTTCATGCTATTTTTAAAAGAATATTCAATACTTATTGTTCGAGTGCGTCCAATTTAAAAAATATTTAACATAACCAAAACTATGTCAAGTTGAAGCTTGTTTCTGTTGAAATTGTAAAACCTCAACAATGACCTGCAACGATTCGTTCCGTACATCAATTTTCCAAGAATAAAAGAATTTTGCCCTACGTATGACAACATGTCACCGTGATCGAAATAGATCACGGAGAAAAGGTTGATATTCCCGTACCGCAGCATGTCATAGGAAAGATCGTCAAATAGTGGTGGTTACGGTCTCGTAAAACGGTCGGCCCAATCGTAAACGCTGCATGCCTATAAGACGACCCTCGATCCGTATATACGTTATTAACCCATAAAGGTGTACTTTTATATAGATCGAGCGAAAACCAATATAGCGGATCATACGAGGGTAGCGAAGCCGACTATTTTATATTTCATTATTGCGCACGGTCTGCGGTAAACGCTGGAGGGAAACGATAAGCAGGAAGAGGCATCGTTGGATGAACAATTTCGCTGTATTAGTCGGACATGTTCAATTGAATTCATCTTTAACAGGAGAGCCGAAGATTAAAAATACGTTTTATTAATTCCGATGATCTATAGCTCGAAAGTGCAATTGTATCTTTTACCGTTTTTCTGACGATGACTCATGCTGGCGCAACAAGCTTTAGAAGCTCGGGTAGCGATGTGTGCGCGATCGATTCCGAGTCTTCTAGCTTCTCTCATCATCATCGATCGCGTTTTGCGCTCTTCAATGAGCGGAGAATGATTGCGAAACGGTACGTCGGCGGTATCGAGGCGTCAGCCATGGAAGGGTTACTGATATGTCCATCCCCTTCGTTGTATTAAGGTTTCGAGTGGAATTAATTATTCCAATGCTTTTGTACCATCGACATCGCGATCATGAATAAATCGCGCTACTTACGAGAACTCCACGGTTTGTGAAATGAAAATTTCAAATAAAAGGTTCGACGGTTTGAAAGCTTCTATCGCCGCTTAAATTGTAACGTTGTCGGTAATTATAGACTACGAAATGGCTATCCAAGCTCTAAGAGTTTGATAGGATACCGAATACGTCATTATACTTAAGCTGTTTACGCGTCACATACTCGTTTCCTTGAGGGAGAGCAATGAATTCTTCTCCTAGCCTGCGACGCTATTTCTTTTTCATTAATTAAAATTTCTTGGGGAGTTCTCGTGGTTTCACGCTCGCTAACGGCATCGGTTCCGCGTTCTTGGACGTTTATTTGTGGCCAATTTAGCTCTTTTTTTCCCTCTAGACCGTTTGAATTTTTGTCTTTTACGCTCGCAGAGACTTCTCGTAACGCGGAAAGCGTATCGCCAATCAGCCGTTTGTTATATTAAATTTGTTACTTGTCTATATACCATCGTCTTTACGGAGACACTCCAAATTTTCGATGAATCCAATAGTTCGCCATAAAAAGAGATTTTAAGTCGATTGCCACATCAAAACCACGGAACGCGACGGAAATTTAATCTGAAGGTTCGTAGGTGACGTAGTACTCGCCGTGGCGCTTTTGTTTAATTAACGGTAAATATTGGCACGGTTGTGAAAGTGTACCGGCTAAAAGCAAATATTGTATTTAACAATGAATGTTAATGATGGAACCTTACCGTCGGGCGGCGCCACCGCGCGTCTTTTGCTCGTTCTCTTACTCTCCCGTTCAACCGTTGCGTTTGTCTCGGTGTACGTTTCATTCGCTAACCCGTCGAGTCCTTTTTACGACGAGGACGATGACGACGTATCCGTTGAATATCAGACGACGAAATTTGCATGTAATGTATTTTAATACGGAGAGAAGAGAGTCTCGACACGAATGAAACGAATAAGCGAGTTTAGACAGCAGTGGAATACGTACACTACTCGTCGTATTCATAGCAACGAATAATATAACCTCGGAAATAATTAATAAGGTTGTTTAATGAAAATGAAATGACTGTACCCAGTGTACTAGATTTTATTGACTTTCTAGGACGAAGCGGGAGAGATACCGAAGACTTTTATTTTTGAATAACTTCCTTGCGGACGGCATTCATTTGTGAATGGGAAAAGGAGGTGAAGTGTTTCGGTCTTGTGGTGGATAAAAGGTTGACATGTCGCGAAGAACATCTTATATCGGAATAACGTCGGATAGCCATTGATGACGTACGGGTTAGTGACATTGCGACCAGTGGCCGCAAAATAAAGTTCAAAAATTTAAAGCATAATTTGAAGATTTAACATTTATATGCCTAATCAAATTTTATACAAGGTGTCTCGGATATAAACGTTCACTTTCCGAAGGGGGATGATTAATAACCTTTCTAGATGTAATAGATTGTCCCTTCCGGATAAAAGAGAGACAGCTGCTACATCTTAAAAGTTCAACCTGCTAATCGTACAAGTATTACAAAGGTGTCATTGCACAATCCTTGTGGAAAGACAGTAAAGCATTTCAAGCCCTTATGCAAAACCAAAAAGGACAACCCTTGTCTACTTACAAACGTACTGTATATGTATATCGCAGATAGAGCTTTACTATTGCTTTGATACTTAGCGCTAACAACCACCCGTTTCTCGCCTACTTCTCAACGCTTCAATTCGCCGCTTTGTATATTTATACAGTGCCTAGTTAGTTAGGAGGTGATAGGGCGCGTTCGGTCGACGTACCATTACGAGGCGGCTGAGTTTACGTTCGCCGCTGTGTCTTTTCAGCGAAACTCGCGCTACCGGCACTGTATGTTTACCGGAGCGCCGCAGCCCTTTTGCATATGCAATAGCAGAGAGAATAACTCGATCTAGCACGCTGACACCCGCTCTTTCAGACGAAATAAATTATGTTTTCCGACGGTACGGGTAGGTACTGCTTCGACGTAGCTCTGTATATCTATGCAACTACGGCGTCGGGCGTAAAGTGTTTTATACCTTTGATAAAGCGTAGACGTAGGTGGAGAACGCGTTGGTTATTTTCTTAAGTTCAAATTAAATTCTATTCTCGAATTGAGTTTAAATTTTATTCGTGAGCCGCTTGAGTATACACATCGGTGTGACGTTTGAAATTTGAAATTATGATTAGCTCGCGAACTTTTCCGAATTATAAAACGGTAGACGACGGTTGTCAAATTAGTCAAAGGAATTGATGTAGAAAGGTTCAAAGCGAACAATACGCAAATGTATAAATCTTAACGGCGAATATTTTGAAGAGCCGCATTTTTTCTTTCGTTGTTCTCGTAAAACAACTTAAAACGTATCCCTCGTAGCCATCGCAGCAGAATTAATGGCTTGAGTA
The DNA here is from genome assembly GCA_020654165.1 of Oryctes rhinoceros. NCBI lineage: Eukaryota > Metazoa > Arthropoda > Insecta > Coleoptera > Scarabaeidae > Oryctes > Oryctes rhinoceros. Next base: position 1,522,244 of record JAIOKQ010000231.1, read on the forward strand.
CATTAGTCGTAGTAGTCTGTTGCTACTACAATAAACTGCGAACGTAGCAACTTGATAGACTATCCTCGCTAGACTGTTTTAAAGCTCTTTAATATTTCAACAGCAAATATACGGGTGGTTCTGTTCGCACCCGGGGGGCAACGGCCTTAATAAACCATTAGAAAGCATGTTTAACAACGAATGATTTTCTATTTCGTTACTTGATACACAAACGACATCTCTATATCAATCCAAATAGAGTATAAGCTCTTGAATTTCAATTATTTTGCTTTATTTTAAACACGTAACTCGTACATTTACCCCCTTATTGAATATAATACGAGCTCGATACCACAGGAATGCATTTTTCAATTTGATGAAGCCAAGCCTTTCAATATCTCGTCGTATTATTCGGTAAACGAGGGACAGGAAAGACGTCTACATCTACATTCGTATACGCACATCTGATACGGTACGTATATATCACCGTTCGTAGTTCGCTAACCCAATTTTTAGGTCCCCATATGTCTTTCATTATGAATACACAATAGCGCATCCATCTCGAATTTCAAAGCGGACGAAAGGCGATGGGCCGCCCGCGTCTGCCCGCCCTGCGAAAATATAGTCGCTATTCTATTAGAGACATATGATCTGTCGTCGGAAGATTTGTAGCCCTTTTATACCGAACAGAATGACATCTATTCATGAGCGTTCGATCGTAAAGTACGTCGCTGTTGAGCCCGGCGGCGTGCAACTTTATAATGTGCGCGATGTTGAAAAATTTTCTCGCTTCGGGGCTTCCAGAATATGCGCTGTACGGAAAAACCGGTTCGAACAAGACATCTTTACTCGAATGCGATCTGAGAATGCGTACATCTATAATTTGCATTCATTCGATTCGCAATGTACCCGTGTGCGCTCATTCAGCTCGTTTTGAATATGAATACTACATTGTAAGTCTTTTAGGTGCTAATATAAGTATCTGCTGGTATTTCGAATAAGTTGTGAGTCAAATAAAGTTAATCGTTTCGACTTGAACAATTCTCCACAGTTGCAAATCCAAATGCACAAGCATCTTCTAAGTGGTAAGGTTAAAAAAAAGGTTTGATTTGCTTTTTTTTTCAAAGATAATTTTTTGATCAATATCTTCATGCATTTCGCCACGATAATAACGGTTAACTTTCTAATACGATAAAAGACTCATTATCTCAACCTACTACGTTGTCAATTGGCCATAGTAATACTAGAACCTTCCTAAATCAGTGGTAAGTACGAAGCAACTAAATTCTTCCTATTCGTCAATAACGTTTTTGACAACCTTCCCCATGTACTCGTTACACGATCATTACATTTAGGCTACGTTCATCACGATCCCATGAATATTTACGTTTATTAATGGCACGTAATCGCGACGAGATTCCCTTAAGCATGCCGCAAACATCAAGACGAGGCATCCAAGCTTTGCTGCGGTTTCCCTTCCTCTTACCTCTACCGTCTTGCCGCACATACACGCACACGATAGCACCGGCGGTAGTAGCAGCCCGTGTAAGCACGGCTACCACTATATATTGACCTGTTTCATGCGTGATGTGCGCCGTATATCTCCTTAACGGCGTGGGGATGGAATTGCCCTCGTGGGGTTACAAATGAGGCGTTGGCACATCTTATAAAAACGGCGTCATTTTTTATATTCAGATTTCTGCTCGCGTTACTACCTCTTCGTCTTCTTCTGCTCTTTTTTCTTCCTTCTGCACCTACGCTTTCCATCCTCTACGCCTCTTTTCGGAACCGCTTTTTCCATCTACTTTCAACGAAGCTGGAGAAATCCGGATCCCTACGTATAACGCACGTGTTGGTGGATTTTTTCCGTCGGGCACGTCCCGCATCGCGCGGTGTAGAGGGAGCGAGGCGGATGGATATGAAAATGTGTTGCGCGGGTCCCATACCGAATAAGCCTTTTATTAATGGCATTAAATTTGCCGCCGCTTTTTATCCGACTCGAGGAAGAGTAGGAACGCTGATCATTAGTTATTCGCTAGCTGACGTAGTTCGCGAAATCCTAAGAATATGACGTATGTATATACAGGGCGTATTGTAACTTTGTCCATGGTTCGAAGGATTCTGTTGGTAATAGGGATATTGACAAAGTTTTAGGAAGAAACTACATTGCTAAAAATCATCGTTAGGAACTATGTACGTCCGTGTTTTGCCATATTTTTCTCGATTTGAGCCATGTTAGGTGCTTGAAGTTATACAAACAGATTGTAACTTTCCATTAGATCTTTGCTTCTTGCTTACTTTTACCAGAAAAGTAATATTTTTCCATTTCCTTCGTTTGTGGAATAGAGATGTTCTCATAACATTTCCTCCGATTCTATTTTCAAGAACTTCAAATATTTAACGTTAAACATTTTTTTCGCTTAATTTTCAAACAGATTCAATTAGGTCGTGAGTTGCGTCGACTTCCTAGAGCTTCCGTTTCTTCTAGGAGAAAGACGCAAACCCTTGATAACATCCTATTTCGAACTTCTATCCCAAAGTAACCTCTTTCCACACCGGCGTTCGAGGCACAAACTTCTAAAAAAGGAAGTTAATCGAGCGGAGTATAAATTAGTTAGTCAGCTGGATCGGATGACAGCGTTCCAGCAAAGGACTACGCTGGCTGCCATCCACTCTCTTGTAAACATCTTGTTGTAGATCCGGTGGGAGTACCTCTGACGAGTAACGATGACATTTTTTCCAAGCGACTACACCGAGAACACAAGTGACTGTATTTTATATATGTTTACGTTGAAGTTATCTGAAATTCGAGTGTATCAGTGATGGTTTTTCGGGATAAGGGTAGTTTATATTTTGATCTTGTCGGTTGTGTACTCTTCTGTGCGCTCTCATCCTTACTAATTTATATAAAAGAAAAGTAATAATAATCCATAAAACATCCTCAACGTTAATTCTCAAGCTACGGAGGATGGACCGACGAAAATACGCCCCAAAAGAATATGGTAACCGTTGCTATAAGCTGTTCTTACTTTCCTTTCCCTCAATTTTCTCCTTCTCCTCTCTTGCCTTCCGCATCTCTGATCCTCCAGTCGTACCTCCATTAAAAATTCAGCTGGTGTTTGTCGGGGAAGTGATGTAATGCCGCTCGCTATTCGGTAGATATTGTCGTCGTTTATCATACTTGTCCTTGCTGCTCGCGGTGCGATGGACATATCCACGGGATAGAAACGTTATAAATATTTAGAGGCAAATCATGAAATAAATAAAGCGTGTCGTACATAGCCGCTGGGATTGGTTGACTCGGGGCGGTGATATGTTTCTCGCACAGTATACGTTGGACATGTTTCATCAACGTATGCATATGGGACATGGAGAAATAAAATAATGAAATAAATAAAATTTTCATATTGGGAGATTCATGATTAATATGATTAAAAGTAGTTTTGGCGCAGCCGACAGGATTACATATATTTTTTAGAAGCTATTTAAATATTAGTCTGTAATATAAGTTCCTTGTATAATCGTACATTTTTATCATTGCTTAGCTTATCTTTTAGTTTCTAGTAAACGTTTAGCCTACCATTAGCAGAACCTAGAGCGCTAGACAAGAGCTTTTCGTGCAGTAGCTCTTGTTCAAGAGATCTCGATTCAAATTCTAGACGCACGTAGATCTTCCTCGTAGAGATACCAACCTCAATACCGGTTCTGACGATCGCCCCGTATATTAGACGTAACAATCTCCAATTTACCCTCGATCCGGCCGTACTTATTGTCCTCGCGGATGTTAAATCGACTGTATCGTATCCGAAAAGGGACATATTGTAAGGGCGCCAATTGGAATTCTACCAGCGTCGCTTAGGATCCATGTTGCGCGCCGTAGTTTACCGTATCCGGAAGCGTATAGTCCGCATTATGGGACGGCCATGTCGATTGTAGGTGGTGGGCGCTTAATGATATTAAGAACGGCCATCGCAGGAAATTACGCTAACCGGATTGTGTAGACGGCCGCGGCTTGGGGGGCCGATCTCTTCTTCGTCTGCCGCTTACAGTAAGGGGATAATGAACTGTTAATGTAGTAGAGGTAGCGAAAGCATTTTCGGAGAGAGGTCAATGTCAATGGATCCGAAGAGATCTGTTTTCGCGTATGGAAACATCGGAAATGAACGAGAAATAGATGCGGGAAGATATGTCGGCGAGTTAATGGGAAAGCTTTTCAAGGACTATAGAGATCCGTACGTTTTAATTATTGTGGGAACGTGTTGCTGGAAGGATCAAATGTCATAATGTTATTGTAAGTCTATGTCTTTGCTCGCTAAATTTGTTAACCTAAATAATAATATAAACCAGCTGCAGTCGTATAAAAGCAGCGAGTACGATTTTTTCGTTTATTTATAACTGTGTAAAATTTTGGCCTTTTTAACTTCAATCCAATTCACGATATCCTACACCGGACCCGATCGTCCATCCAGTGCACACCGACAGATAGATGACATCTCTCTCTCTCTCTCTCTAGTATTGCGCCCGTGTAGTGGTAGCATTGCTCCGCCTATATCGTTACGCGGCGTTATCTCTTTGACACGGGTAAGCTTTTATGCGACGCACTGCGAATGACGTTCCCGTGCACTATACGTATATACGAAAGCGATGTCCTTATAATTCTATTACTTATCCCTTGCTCCCAAGCCCGCCATATCGTGCACTTTTTATCTATTAACAGCCTTTCGTCGTTCGCCGGGAGAGAGAGTTGACTTTTGTACGTCTTAATTACATTACACCACCGCCGTCGAGCTTTTATCCGGTCCCCGACTCTATCCGGATCGTTCCGGCTTGGCCTGTCGCTGACTACCCGGATGAATGGGGGCGTGTGCCAGCTGTTTATGAAGAGTCGCCGGCTATATCGTAATAATACGCTATGTAAACTTTTTTTCCTATCATAGAGAGCAATGGAGGTGAATGGATAATTGTTATCGAGAGTTCGGATCAAAGAACGGGCGATTTTATGGCCGTACACCATTGACGTAAAATGTTATATTATTGGGGTATATCGCATGGAAGAGTGGATCTAGAGCCAAATAGATATGATACAGTGGAACTGTGTGGTGATAGCTTTTTCAGCTTAAATTGGATTATCTCCCGGCGAAAACGTGAGTGAATGGAACTCAATATACTTCCTGATAATATGTTGGGCTGTTCTTAAATTAATAGTGGCTTAAATTAAATCACATCTTAATGAAACATTAAAAAAAAGTTTAAATGCTTTTAAAGCGCTTTTCTTTTTCTTTGAGGAAGATCAATAGATTTATTCGATTAACATAACGCTAGTTGTTACGATGTATGTAAGTACCATGTTGCGCTGTTTTTTGTGAGAGGAAGTACTTGGACTGTTCTAACTTCTAAATGAAAACTTTGGTCTGTACTTAGAGCTCTTAATGTCAAGTCATCAAGTCGCTTGTTGTTCGTGGAGGTGACAACGCAACACCTAATCATTTAAAATTCATCCAAAACGAAGATCCAGAATTCTGATTAAAAGATTAACGCATTTCACTCGTTTTTTGCTTTCACATTTTCTAATGTATCCACCAACTTGATTTTTCCGCATTACGCTTTCGTATAGTCCAAAAGCGTCGCGGCAAACATAATTTCAGCAACGACAACGGTGAAAAAGGTTCCGGTGCTGTTCTCCCGTATTAATATTTATCGATTCGCGTTGACTTGATGTCGTTCACTTGCAATCCTTCGCGTTTCTGTATGCGTATGACGTGTATACACGCTGTACGGTAACCGTACGCGAACTTGTAGCAAGTAGGAACCTTTTGAAAACGCTACGCAATTTCGCCCGGATGAATATATGAGAGGCGAAATGAAATTTTCCGGCTTCGAACGGCGGCCGGAGAGCTGAAAAACGCATTGGCGCTGATTGGCGCGTGACAGTTCAAAGAGAGGCGCGCCTCGGTCGAAGAGCGGGAACGATTTTTACCGTTGCTGTTGCGAGGGAAAAAACGAGAGTTTGTCGGTATCCGTATGGTTGTTATACATATATTTTCGAACGGTGGAAATTAGAGACGGAGCAGGGAAGGGGGAAGAAGGGAAAATTGAAATGTTTTATGGGGTTTTTGTTGACGTACATGTAGTGTCGATTTGGAATTCTCGAATTGAGAGCGTAATCAATCAACGTTACTGACGGAGAGCGAGAACCGTTTTGAAAGTATGCTTGATGATTGCTACGTTGAACTGATCTTACCTCATCATCTCACTTTGAATGAGAATATACAATTATTTAATGCGTCTCCTACTGGCCTAAATGCATTGGATCTTTCAACATTCTTTATTTCTTTGATTTTCGCTTCGTGCACTTCACATGGCGTCGACGGAAATTATTAATGTTGTGTGACGTCAAAGTTATCATGCAGGTTGGCAACATCAGAAAGAGTCTCGGTGTATTTCAATCGACCAACGTTATTCTCGTTCTTTCGAACACATTCCGCGAAAGTCTACGGAAGCCTTCTTAAAAATGTCGCTTGGTTCGCTTGCTCGCCGAATTGAAAATTTGCGAATCGTACGAGAATGCATTCGCTTCACCAGCCGTGTAGCGTTTCACCGCATTACGGATTGTTACCCGCTGCGATTAGACGAAACCCTGCCTTCCACCGTATCGCGTAGATGATTGATGTATTAGTTATGAATTTGACATGTAATTGGATGGATATAATTGGTCTATATCAAATAAATTCCTTTGGTGAATTAAATTTCTTAAATGTTATATACGGTAACGTTAATAAATTCATCTCAATTCTCCGATGACTAATTTTTAGAAGTAATCAAAAATGAAGAAACAACCCGCAAAGTTACTAATGCTGTAAACTATCAAAACATTTACCATCTCAAAGTACATTCGTCGGCAAGAGCGAATCTATCCTATCTAACAAACTCGTTTTACGGCGAATGGACTAATTTGCGAACTATTAAGAGCACTAGAAACTGTCATATGAAATAAGCATCTCGGCAGCTAGATGCAACGTAAATAAAGCGATATATGTATACGTCTATACGCTACATAGATACATATGTTTGCCTGCCGTTAATGTACACTGTTGGCGGAACAGATTTGGGTCTGCATGTCTACAAATTACCGAACTTACACACAAAGCAACCTAAGTAATAATGCTACATCAGTGGAAGCGGTGCCGCATGCCGTGCCGCTCGTCTATTACGCTAAATACAAAGTTACCGGGAGCTTCATTCCATTACAATTTAGATGTTAAGACATTACGAAAATCTCTGTATAGATGGCGCTGTTATCTATGTGTATGTACGTAAATATCGTCAAGGGGTTAAACAGGATATGTTTCTTTGTTGTAAAACTATTTGAGTATCTTCAGGGACAATATTGTTTTATAAAATAACGGGCACATTTCTTTAATTATGGCTTTAATTATTACGAATATTGTAATTATTGTACCTCTACAGAAATCGGGAATGAGCCAGGAGTATTTACTGATTTTATGAGCAAAAACGGTTTTGTTGAGTTTTTGCAATCTCAACAGCGAAATCATAAAATTTACAATTAATGATATTACCACTCTGCCATCTGCGAAAGCCTCAAATATGAACTAGGCATTTGAACATTGCGTTATGTTTAATCGGTAATGCAAACGCTGATTTCTTGTGTAATGTGCAATAATGGCATAGATTGAATTGCTATGCCAATTCGATGCTAAGCATTTGTAAGAAATAACGGGTATCCTACAAAATTTTAGTGAAAATATGAGACGGTTTGAGGCAGTCAACTTGTATGGTCCTTAATTAATTGACGCGCTATTTGAGGGCTTAGAAACAATTTCTTTTATTTTTTTTTCTGACGAAAAGTATTGTTAAATTTATTTGTTTTTTGTGGGTTAGTAATAGCATAGAATAAAATTCGGGAAAATTAGGTTTTATTAGGTTGGCTGCGTGAAAATAATTAGTTAATAACTAAAAGGAAGTTCGCACTTGTTTACCAGTTGTTTACATTAGTTGCTTTTGAGGTTATAGCGTAGAGCTATTGTATTTTCCTCCGAATTTCATTAGCTTCTGATACTTTTCACTGGCAGTTTTTACAAAACAATTATCTTCATCATGCCGAAAGCGTTTTATAGCCGATGCAAGTCGCTAATTGCATCATCTACTACTTGAAGAAGAGTGTGATAACGGCGAACCTTTACTGCCTTTAAATGCTGTATGACAGATAATATTTATCTTTTACTCATAACGGTGATAAGTATGATTAATTACATTATATTCTTTACAGCGAGCATCTAAATCCTTAGGCGTAAACATTGCTACAGGTAGTAAAATTTTGGATTGGATTGGATTGGTAGTAAAAAAGGATTACATAGTCTTAAGAGAAAACATCAAAAGAGGGAAGCCAGTGATTAATATCGACAATGTGGCTATTAGAAAAGCTATGTATTTGATGTACAAGAACAGTAAGTAAATTAAAATATTATTCATGTTTTTTAATTAATTCGAATTTTGTATTGAATATCACTGTATTCTCAATCCAAGCGAAAATATCTGTAGTAAGGTGAAAAATTATTATATTCAGCACGTTGGAGAAATGTACAATTGCAAAGTCAGTTTGGCTAGATGCCCTTAACGATGCCTTTGAAACGATTTAGTTTATTGCATGTAACGGATGAAAATTGCTTTGGAATAAAAATCTGCCAGTTAAATATTTACAATGAATGTTCACAGTATATAGAAAAGGATATGAAGTACTTTTTAAAGTGTTATTATTTCAATGCATCAAATTAGAAAACATTTAAGTTTATTTATGTATTAAAATTGTACACCAATAACGTACAACGATTTATTCCCTAAAAATCTTGTATATCTCCAATTATTCTATTCTCCTTTTGACAAAACAATTACCGGACAGTTATTAGGGTAGAGCCTGTCTTCTAATTAAATTAAATGTCTTAAGTGAACTAAAACGGCTAACAATCACCTGGGACTAAAGTCTTAACTACATCTAATAGGGTAAGACAGTTTTCAAGGTTCACGAGGGAAGTCGATATGGCAAACATGAATTTGAGCGTAACTATGAGTAGTTTAACATTTTGCAATATATGCTCACCAATAAATAATTGAAGGTTGTATTATAAATTTATATATATATATTTGTTTGTGTAATTCGGTATGCCTCAGGACACTATATCGGAACCTTTTCGCATTACATTAAAGAAAAAAAAACAAACGTGAGCTTTCATTATATACTTTTTTGTTTCAATTGTCCTGTTTTTTGTTCCATGATGAGAGAAACCACATTTTAATCTCTTCGGGTATTCAAACAAGACACAAAACCGCCGCAACCGACAATGTCGACTAGCGACATCTGACGGCGTCCGACGTCATAATATGTAAATACCAGGGCGCTGCTTTAATCTCGTTAATATTCAAAATCGCATCTGTTTGAAACCCGATAACCGTATAATGTGACTTTAAATTATCCATGGCCGCGATCAAGATCGGCGTTTTTTGCTCTGATACGCGACGGCAGTCGTACACGTATACAATAGAAGGGGTTGGAGCGAACGATAGCTGGAACGGTATCAGTGACGCGCACGCAACGGCTCGTACACGTTACAACATGTGTTTATATGCGAGGATAAATCCGATCGTAGAGTCACTAATTATGGTCGGCACGTCTCTTAAATCGTTGAAATAAGGGTGGACTGTTCTATTTACATGCGTTACTCGAAGGAGAAATTAGCATCGAACATAAATTGTAAAATGCCTATATGAATGACCAACATGGAATGTAACCGAGAAATATGTTAAAAAAGTTTGTATTTATCCACTTATCGTGGAAGCAGATAACTTTTAACAACCGCTCAAGAAACAGAATAACCGTTCTTACCAGGACGCATTCTTCGTTAATTTATTAACCCCATCAGTGCAATAACGAACCCCAGTTTTTCTATTAATTCAAGTAACGCGACGCTACCGCCACCATCTTGCCGCGAATCCCCTTGTATCGTTTTAACCCTATAATGTTCGTTAGACAACAAGATTCGTGTCTAATCGTCCCAAAAGCTAACCGAAGAACATCGGAGCACCTCACGCACAATAAGTGCACGTTTTCATGCTCTCCAGTCGTCGCACTTCTCCAAGGAGTAATTTCCACCGCCATGTGCCATTAAGGCGGGTAGAACGGATGAGTCTATGAATTACTCTAGGTGAAGGTAATGGGTTGCGAGGGGAGACTGTGGTAAGTTGAGAGGAACATGCAAATTAAACGCTCCCTTTCTTGACGGCGTGCAATGTGATGATATGATTGTGAATGTGAATCGTAGAATGTGCCTTGTAAGTTACATGCATTTTCATTTTGTTATCAGGGCAATACTGCCAGACTACAGCAAAGCTTTGCTGTAGTCTGAATAGTCAATATTACAGCATCTTATCTCTGCTTTTCTTTTGATTATCTAAAAAAATATTTTTTATGAAAGTAATTAAGCTACACTCTTTCATTATCGGTATTTCATCATAAGGCGAAGCTTTAAAGCACTTTTTTTTCGAAAAAATAGGACATGTATGGCACCACAGAATATAATAAAAGGAACACAAAAAAATGGCGATAATAAAAGAATGGCAGCATCGAACGAGGAAATTTAATAAAGCGACATCATTCGCGAGCATCGAATTAGGAACGAAAAAAATGACGAGCGACGCCTTCATATTGATGTTGGTAATTTTTTCCGATTGTCGAGGCGGGTTTCGAATTTATCGGCCGGGTCCGAGCCATCGCTGCATATTTAATCGCGAGGGAACAAAGTAAAAAACCATCATCTACATATACATATACGTATACGCGCGTTCGCGTAACTAACTAACGTTGACATATTTTCGTTGTAATTCAATAACGCTTGTGCGGGCGTTCCCCGCTTCACCTGAATCCACCCCCTTGCCTCTCCCGGTACCGACGCCCATGTTAGCGGCAGTTACGTGCGTTATAAATATGATCGCATAAATGAGTATTAGCACCGGAGTTATACATGGCGGGTCATTTGTAACATTCAGTTTTAATGTCGTGAAATTCTATTACGTACGTAGGTGTACGTACATACGTCGTTCCCGACCTGCTATATTTCGTGCTAAATGCCTACACGCCAATGGTCCCGCATATTGTAGGATCGTATATGCATATATTGATGGCTCTACGATGGCGTGTATCCGTGAGATATACGCAATGGTAACTAATCACTCTCGTTAGAGACCGAAACACTTAATCAAATATTCAATGAAACGTATCGCGGAGTAATTCTATGTTCTAGCCTATCAATCTAATAAATATCCATCCGGACGAAATTGCATCAAAGCCTGTTGGTAGCGGCGGTGGCGGCATTCATCGTCGCGAGAGGAAGCGGAAATTGGGTTAACCGACGAGTTTGACAGAATTTTACAAAATTGAGATTCGAGTGATATTTGCCGATTTTGCAACTTTAACCGTTTCTGTGTAATTCCAGTAAGCGATCGCAAATTTAATAAACACAATGTCCTGACAAATCCAGCGGTCGTCGCTGTGACGTAAACGATCCCAGATATTCTTGTATCGGTTTCATGAATCAATCAATCGGTTTGTTGAATGAGGCTCCAGTCGCAGGAACTATTAACGGAATATTAAGGCAGGCACGTTTGGTAGAACTCCTTCCAACTTGTATCATTTCGAACAATTCAGCAGCTCTCATGGAGTCGTTTGATGAACTTATCTCCATTCCATAAGATCAATCGGATCTTATGGAATCTTTACGGGTATCAATGAGACATTGATCAATAGACATTATACGAAGAAGGATGTGACATAATCTCTGTTGCTGTTTTGGGAGTTAGGTCCAACTTTAAGAGGTCTTCTAAGATAAATTTGGTGCCTGGCTGGTGGGCTTTAAAGGACATTAAAGTTTGAACGTAGCCTGACAATCGTGTGTTAGGCAGAGCAACTAATAGATTTTTGTAAGATTTCCCATTCCTTTTAAGTATAATTTTGTCCCATTTGTGATATCACACTACAACAGTTTACCGACTCTAGCCTCCTCTCTTTAGGGTTAATTCCGAACATTAAAGAAAAAATTATTATCAATATCTTTAGGTATCTTTTGATGAAGCAAGTCAATTGCGTCGGTTGTATTAACTACCCCATGTGAACATAGGTCTTAATCTATCTTTGTTAATTTTGCACCGATTTATCACGATTCCCTTTTCATCCTTTTCAATATTGCCATAATACAAACTACTACATTATAATTTTTCATTTTTCTTTTTTTGATAAATAAAATTTAAATTCAGTAAATGTATCGAGCTTCTCTGTTAAGCTCTGTTAAGAAGAGAAAGCGAAAACGTAATAAAATCCTTAACTTCCACACGAACGCCACCTCCTTTCTATTTCCGTCAACTCTATACACTATCTGGACCAATACACAATTAAATTACATTAAGAATTTATGTCGTAATAAATATTTAAGGCCGTACGAAGGACGGAGCTTTTCTCCGAAGCGGGCGCAAACCCCTAAGGCTTCTTATATTTGCCCCACATCGAATAAACGTTACGAAATAAACTCCTACGTTCGAGGTATATAAATAACGTATGGGAAAAAACCAATTTCACAAGTCACTAGCACTCCAAGTCCAATATACACGTACATACACGCGCACACAACGCGCCGCTCGGCCGAATATGTGCTGCTTGAATAGTACTAGAAGATTATGTGTTTAAATTATAAATATTCATGTGGTTTTGATAATATTAAAGAGTAAATAATCGCGTCTGTTGTAAGTTAATCTTAAGTTATCTTTTAATGAACGTATTTGAGATTTTACAAAGTTATAAGAAAACAAACATTAATCTTTTGGGTAGGAGAAATTATTAACATGACGAAAGGTCGACATTTTAGGTGATTGATATTCGTTAAATAATAAAATAAAAAACGTTCGTTATTGTAGTTCATAATTCGTAATATTGACTTTCTTCGTAATATTCGCCCATTAATTTTTGTCCCTCTGCTCTGGTTTGTACTTCGACGTACTTCTGCACTTACTTCGGGAACGGTAACGGATGAGAATGCATCTTAAAAATTCCTTGATTATGGCACAATTCAGCGTGCTTATGTTCTTAGAATTGACGACAAGTAAACATTACAATTAACCTTTAGTAAGCATCAAACATGTCATCTGACTTGGTAAATCAAGACGACATATCTTATAACGTCTACTTAATAATAATTAAAGATAACTAGTTCAGATAACAATTCGAGCTTGTTGCCAACATGTCTATCCTGGCAGCTACGCTCGATGAGATGTTTTCCATTCGTATTCTCATTTTTCTTCCTTGAGAAACGCCGAAGTTACGCGTCTCTACAAAATGCATGCATAAATGCAACGAATAACGACGTCGATGGTTCATCTCGGCGGAACGTCTCACGATTCTACCAAAACGGCAAGCGCAGCTAGACGTCGCGTCTTGGTTATCTTGTCGCGTAGCGCCATCTTCGAAATTAAAATGAAATTATTTATTTATGAGATTCACCTTTTCCATCGGCGGAGCTGGCCTGGCTGGGTTCGAAAAAAAACGTTCTTTCCTTTTTTTTTTGTTATATGTTGCTCTCCTGTGTTGTTCCTCCACTTGTCTCCGTAGATGCTTCGTACGTAATTTTTTCCGTCGCCGACGCGAGATTTTAAAGAATTTCATATCGGAATGAGAACGAGGCTTAATTTCGCATGGATGACGAGAGTGATGGAAAAAAGTAATGTTCTTGCGTTAAAATTTTTAATAGATAAATGCAATCTCAATCCAGAAAAATGTGGCTTCAGTTTCTCTTTTTTCGTTATTTTTATTAATGTTCACTTAAAAAAAAATGGGTTGCTTCGGGGCCATTATCAACTGAAACTATTCAAACAAAAAAAAAACATCTACTTCATAAACTTGGATAAACAATCTTCTCAATTATTATTAATTAAAAGTGACTAACTCTTAACTAAATAAACAAACGTTTGTGGAGTTTAATATTTATATTTACGTTTGGCTTGTCAATCGACTGCTAAATGTGTCTGTTAATTAACTAACCGTGTGAATTTATCCGTTAGTTATTCCTCTTTTATTGTATTTATGTTGATCAAATAAATTTATCTCGTCGATAACAGCAATAGCTTTACAGACCTTCGGCAGCTCTGCTTCAGTGGTATGAACTCATTTATTAGTAGAGAGGACAAAAATCATAGCGACTAGACAAAGTCGGGTTTTGTCGAGTCTCGGGGAAACTGGTAAGCAACACGAACCCTTTCTTATGAGACAAATAGGTACGAGTCTGTCTACTCGCTGCAAAAAAAGATACGATTTTTGTCGATTTGTCCTCTTTATTTATTAGTATAATATTATTTAAGTATCTAAGTAAAAATAAGAACACTTTTGCAAAATTTTTAATTTCTTAAATTTTTTGATTAAAAAATTGGCCAATATTTTAATGAGGGTTCCATAAAATGACGAATTAAACGTGAAATTTGCTCAATTTCGAGGAAAGATAATTAAAAAATCCTTGAAATTGCAGTGTAAGACATGCTTCTAAGTTGGTACTTTATTAGGTATTAGTAGAGACCTTAAATTGACAATACATGCCATGACTTAATCGCAGTGAAAAATAACAGTGATGCTGCCAATATAAAAAGAGAGTGATGAAATAGCTTGTAGACCAAACAAAAAAGGAGACGTGTTTAAGACTATAGAAACAATCGCCAACGTAATTAAATAATGGTTGTATATAACGCGGATTTTATTTGTGACTTTATGTTTATCCATCGTCCAGGCGTCTTGTTTGCCAATATCCTTCAAGTTTTTCGGCGTTATTCAAATGTTTCAATTTGGAAGGTTAAAGGTGTGTTCAAGTACAACACAAGTCTACATCTTAAAAGTTTCATACAATAATTTCTCAATTGTCGAAAGGGTGTCTAGGGACACTCCCGAATTCAAGAGCCTAAATTTCTATAATTTGAAAAATTTGGAAAACGTCTCAAATTTTACACTACATTAGTTCACTTGTTATGTTTCTAAACTACACATGTGGAATGTTTGATATAACCTTCGAAATGTTTATCTAACATTTAAACTTAGGTATTTTTGGCTCCTGACTGTAAGGGCAGTACTTCAGAGCTTAAACCGTTCCTGCTCAATTTGTTTCTAATTTACAGCCGAGCCCTATTCGTCTTTCTGGAATATGTCGATAACATAAAGCTATTTTCGTTGATACCACAGCACACGTAATGCCACATCGAAAACATCTGTTAAACTGCATAGTTTATATTAAAAACCAAGGCTAACTATTTATAATAATCAAGTTATTTCCCATAGCTTCATGTTATATCATTTAATGAATAAGAATTAATTTTTTCGCATCAAAACAACGTAAGGGGGCTATAAAAACCCCAAAACAAAAACTTGCCACATCTCGTTCCTAAAACTAAACCCTGCACGCGTAAAAATTAATCAATTTCCTTAATTAACCGGATGACCTGCGGCTCATTTTAGCAGGCTTTCTCGGCATAAATTTTATTGACGACTGCAGTCGAGCAGTTAACAAGCCATTACGGACTTCCTTTCGGCTGTATACCTACATAAAAGCTCGGTTCCCTTCTTTTTGACTATCCCGACCCCGCGGAGAAGAAGTAATAGTTGGGAGCTTAATGTTCCGGCCAAAAAAAAAAGAAGTAAGACGAAAACGTAACATACCCACACGCGGCGATAAAGGTTATGTTGCTCAGGTAACGGGGACGCTAAGGGACAGTCATCCGTCACCATGGTGACACCGTATGTACGCTTGGTTGCGCACTCTCTTTTGTTTGATATTAACCGCCGTTCGGGCGAGCTACCGTTGATGGGTGATACTATGGTAACGTGCGGATAATAAAAAAAAAGGCGGATTTAAATTTTATTGCGCGCTGAAATTATAAAATAAATGGCGATGGAGGATTTTTTATCGTAGTTTGAGGGAATTGCAAATTTGCACGGGGATTAGTTCTTTGTTTTAGTTGAATTGCAAATGTTTTTAGTGCTATGGCAACCGTTCCACGCTGTCCCGACAATTTTTTAATTATTTCTTCGTTATGTCGAATACCAAATACAAAGAATGATTTGACATCATTCAATCCAGGATTTTCCATGGATGCAGCTAATTAGTAATTTTTTGGGCTTAACGAAACTTTTGGAATTTGCAATAGTTTGGCATTTGTCTTCTTTTTAATATATTTGCTTGACTTATTTGCGATTGCTTTGCGAACGAGCCTAAAGAGAACTTTGTAGGCAGATATACGAGCCAAGGCTCATGTAACTTATAAAAGTGTCAACGCAGCTACGATATTGTAAAAGAAAACATGTTCATCATACAAAAATTACCTAAACCAACACAGAGGAACTTAACAACATCGAAACTTGGATGTATTCGTATAATAGACATGAAATATATAATAACGGAAGACAAGAATCACCATGCTTGAAAGAGCAATAAACAAAGCAACATTTACTTTTTTACATTAAAACCAGAATTAATGTTCGTTCAACAAAGTTCTAGCATATTTTTTTATCTCGCCAACGTATGTACATAAAGAGTTAGCTACGTACGTACTGCCACTTTTAGATTTTAAAATATGTAGGCGAAGATAATTACGAATTACTTAACGCTTACCTTGCGTTTTGCTTATGTAGCCGCATTTTTAATTAAAAACCGGCACTGCATATGTTCCACGAAGATAAAAAGCAGTCCTGCCATTGAAAAACATCAACCGTAATTAAAATAAAAAAAAGGTGCAAAAAAGATGGAGGTTGTTAAAGGAATTAGAATCTTACAAAGTGCGCCGAAATATATTAACTACCTACCATCGCGTTAAAATGTTAAAGTCATAAATCTTATTGGAAAAGCAAAGCTTCCAGCAAAAAAA
Organism: Oryctes rhinoceros; assembly: GCA_020654165.1. Taxonomy (NCBI): domain Eukaryota; kingdom Metazoa; phylum Arthropoda; class Insecta; order Coleoptera; family Scarabaeidae; genus Oryctes; species Oryctes rhinoceros. The sequence continues at coordinate 1,539,179 of JAIOKQ010000231.1, forward strand.
AAGAAACAGATCTCTGTGATAAGTGGAACACAGATCCCGCGCAGCCCTTCTAGCTTCAGTGCGTGCATATTTATAATTCGTTTCTTTTTTTTTTGTTTTGTTTTTGGACGCTGCTTCTAGTTTCATAACGATGTTCCAAATGTTTTAATCCAAAACATGTACGGGGAGGAGAAAATATCTTCCAGCTGCCGTTAACTACCGATCTGCGCGGTGCTATAGGGGCTCCGTAGTTTTAAAATATTTTTTTTCGCTTCCCAGAAATTAATTTATGTGTGCTATTTTCGGAACGTTATCTCGAAAGAGGCATATGGGCTCGTTAAGGAAATTTGTACTTTGTAAGGGTTTTTTACGGCTTGAGAACGGCGTGTCGTTAGATACGGTGGTGACAAGCGTAATATTAGGCTAATAATATATGTTTATACCATAAATGTAATTCGTTTGGTGGTGGTAACGTTCGAAGTCGCCAATAATAATAATGGGACACCTATGAATACCAACGAAAACGAATTGCACGATATAATAAAAGATGATCCTTCTCCTCCTGTTGTTGTAGACTTTCGCGGTTGTTTTCTTTGAAAGGATTTGTTTTTTTTTGGTTGAAACCGCGACAGTTCTTTAAAATAATCCTTCTTCTCCTCTTCAAAGAGAAACATCGTTTTTACTGGAAACTTATACAACTCTAGAATATTTGCAACAGCACGGATACGAGCAATAGAAGGTGAAGAGGAAGCGTATAATCTTGTTCACTAGATAGCCTTGATGCAGCTTACACGTTTGTACGACCGACCATTTAGCTTATTAATAAAGAACTAAAGACTAGCTGTTAGTAATCGGGGATCAAAAGAAATTCTGCGTTTAATCCTAAGCTTACAAGTAATAATTTTAGTAACAAGAGCGGCGTCATGTACTATATGCCCTAATTACCCTTCCAGAGTAGAGCGCGCTTATAAAGTTTAATTTTGTCGGATACTTTACTAGCACCAGATGTCAACATCCTCTATCGATATCAAGTGCTTCTACGTCCTAAACAAGCTTTTGCATTGTGCATAAACCCAATTAACATTTCTAATTCGCTGCATGGCGTACTCGCGGATCTCCTTCACATAGACGCACGTACAGATATTCTTGTTGCTCATCGCTTGTTCGACACACCTAATAACACGTGCCCGTACATCGAGTCTACATAATACGTACACATCTTTCGACAACGACGTCGTGTCGTCATCTCGACGACATCACTAGCTAGGCCGATGTAATAAGCTTGTTAGTTGTATATATATATATACACATGGAGGGATGGCAGACATTATCGGCTTAATGCAGTCGATACCATTGCCTGTATGCAGTACGCTGGCAATGTCGGAGATGTATGCTGTTGCAAATAACGCTATATTGTGAGTCTGTCGACGCGATTAGCAGCCAACTTCTACGTCTATGTGTTGGTATTTAGCACCTACGGTCGCCTGTTCGGGGTGTGTATATGTACGTCTGGCTGATGCGCGTACGTATTACACGATTATGCACTCTACAAACCGGCCAGTGTTGGGTTATAACTTAACAGCTTGCAATATTGTCCCGTTATGAATCATCAACGAGGAGGAGCTCGTAAAATCTTAATAATGAATATAATTTGTATTATAGATTAGCGGCCAAGGTATTATTTGTATCGTTAAGCCTGTTATCGCATTTCCACGTTACTCTTCGTATTTAAAATCAAACAGATCACAATTTTACCAATAAAAAAAAAGTCCCAAGAAGAACATCCACCAATTTGACAAAAGCTCGATTCCCAGACGCTATTCATCCCACCGGAAAAATAAGAACAGAACGTCATACATTTACGGATTCCGCAAAGGGTGGACATACCATCGCTGCCTTTCGTTGCCCCTACGAAGGGGCCGCATCTGAGAAACCGTTCAGCTGTCGACATCCAGCCACGTATCCGTAACTTCGCGCGGACGAAACTCCTCCGGTAAAGAACACGAGCAACACGCTTCCTCATGAATATTCACGTTCGGATATAGGTTTAAGTGTAAATGATTAATTATCATTATTCCAGGGACGGATCCGCCATTAATATTTTACGAACGACACGGATAGAGAACGGCGGTGTGGTGGTGGGGGGCGGTTAATGTCGGCAGCCACGGTGCCACGGTAAATGTTTATTTACGGTAAACATTGTCTCTCTCTCTATGAGCGTTCATTGAAATTTAAATACGAGTATCCAGTTAAACATAACTCGCGAGTAGGAATAATTCTATTCCGGTGGTGGTGTTGCATAGCCAACTCGATGTGTTCGGTGTATGTATGCACGTGTAGATCTATGCTGTACAATATTTGTTGACAAATGTGCGGTTTGCTTTATAACCGTTACGGTTCTGTAATATATGTACCTTGTCCTCTCCTAATAGGTATCGCAGTAAACGCCGGCAAGGGCTAATAGATGTACTCCCGTTTGATCTACCGGATTTAGACCGGCTACTCCTGTATCATTTAATGTTGTATATTTTTTTAACATGGGTATATATATAATTTGCAAGATTTTATTTTAAAAAATACTTAATTCGAAGCATCCGCGCAAATGTAACAAATAAGTCAACTCATACCATATCGTGCTAGGAAATTACGGCAACTTTTCACCAAAAATTGGCAGATGTCTGAATGAATTCCCGTGAACTCCCGAAATTAAAAAGCAAAGAAACAACAAACCACCGCCAATCAAAAACCAACACCGTCTGCAATGACGAAAACCAATATCGTCTAGGTATTCAAGCTTATTGCAATAGGACGGATAATTTCCATTCGGGAAAGCCAACTTCGGTTTACTTTGCGGTAACAACAGCGTAGCGCTAATGGCGCCACTAAAAATACCAAACCGACGGGGAATTCGCATGCGGTACGTTTTTCTTTAACGAATTTATGTGTCTCGACAATGTATCGAATCCGTTTCTTCTCGGTAGTTCGCCGTTTCGCCACCACCGCGTCGTCGTGGTCGTCGTCGATGAGGTGAGCCGTTTTTCCTTCCGAGCGTTCTACAAAATGCAACCCGTACGTACAGACGGATAGAATAACAACTGACGATATCGAGATAAGGCGTACACACACGTAAGTAAACTACGTGCAAATTTCCATTTAATACACTTAAAACGATCGCGTGATCCGCGGTTGTAACGAAACACTAGCGCCGTTAATCGTTCGTCGAACGTCTGCTTCCCGCTGGAGGTTTCAGAGTCGGCGTTTGTCATTCGAGGATTAAAACGGAAAGATACAGTCGCCGTGTTACGACGATCCGACTATCGTGTCTATCAATGGCTGATTAAAATTTGAACGATACATCAACCTAATTCTTTGAAGCAAGGTATGATCGTGAAGTTCTCAGCATTCGTCAAATTTGAAACAAGGCAAACTACAGAGTCACCTTAAGGTTCAATGACAAAAAAAAAAATGAATGTTATCGCCGATTTTTCGAATGTCATCTAATAAAATATTTAACTTTGCAATACTTTGCCCTTGATTACATTTTATACCAGCCGCGTATATACTGGTAGAAATTATCGAATCACAATTTCATGCGTTCTATTCCATTAAGCGATAGATTATATAAAAAATGCGGTCAGAAATATGGAAGGGGAGCCTTCGTTCGACGCCGTTACGTCCGTTTATTTATTAATAAGCGTCTCCCGTGCCACCATCGTTGCAAACGCTATACGCGGCGCTGGTGAAATTAATTTAAACGTTGATAAAATGGTTTAGCGTTGAGTAAAGCGTTCATGTTATAAAAGTAAGTATTTCCTTTGTACTTTGTACAGGTGGGAGCTGTAGGTACGCGCGCGTATGTGTGCTTCGCGTTGACATTACCATAATGGAAATGGCGGCAATAAAAAGCGCATTTATAATAAATTAGATTCAATTAAACTGAGATTTGTCGATAGGCATCGGTAATATTTTAGTCAGCACGTTGAGGGGGCGTGCAGTCACTGGCTAAAAAAAAATAATAATAAATTATGATATACGGTTTTCTTATTTTTTACTGTTCGTTGATACGTATTCTACAACCATCGAATGCAGGGTATGTGATTTTGTGCTAATCAAGGCTTGTTTATGAATAACTTTTTACCTTATTTGCGCCATAATAATATGCGATGTCACTACGATTTTGTTATCAAAGAGAGCGATTTGAAGGCTCCAATCAAAATAATTAGCGACGCATACATCAAAGCGGCTTCAATTTGCTCAATCCATGCGATGGTACAGATCGATACCGTCGTGCTCCTTACCTACAAATTAGAGGGCGTTCCTCGCAGACAACTAAAATTAAACACCCGGCCGGCTGCAACGTAGCGAGCGAGAGGGGGACCGCGATGTGCTTTCATTAAAGTAATGCGGATCTGTTTGTCGGAGCTGTCCAATTTGTGCGCGAATCCTACAAATTACGGAGTGTCGCGGGGCCTCTCTCTCTCTGTGAGGTGAAAAAAATATTCGCGCACGATCCGGCGAACTTTGATTTGGTGAAATTGTAAATGATATATCTCGGATCTTTTTAACGAAGAGCGTTGAACGAACAAAAAGTTCTCCCGTAAAGCAGATCTGCGTCTGAAATTTGGCAAAGAATTGAGTTGGGGTCCTCACATCGGTTACGTTCAGGAACTTCTTTAAGTCGTACGGCGTGTAGAGATATGAAGGACAAACTTACGGGGTTCAAAGCATCGATAGCGTAGACCGATCGTGAGTTACGTAAGGTCAATTATAGCTAGAAACCATGTAAAATTTTCTGGTGAGAGCTGATGGTTGTCCAGCGAGCAAGACAACTTAGACGCAAAGTGACTTGCAGCGCCAACATCTTAACGAAATGATTATGACAAATATTACAAAATCGATATCAGTCGACAAGATGAAGGTGGACACTGAACGATAGAAAAATAAGATTTTCTTCACATACTTCTTATAATTGAAATTACTAACAATACGAAACCGAACCGAATCACCTTTGCTACAAAATACACACAACAACGAACTTGCTTTCTTGTTTCCCGGTCTCTTTTTTGTTCCGTCTTTTTTTCATTAAACATATGGGAGGGCGGAATAACCTCTGACCAAGAAACCATTTGAAACAACCCTATACGCCGTGCGTATCTTCCCTCTCTTTTTCGGTAGTGGCGCGGCAGCGGTTGACGTGTATTAATGGCATCCCCTTTCAAGAATTTTGTAAGCAGTTTATTAACGTGTCAGCACGTGAGATAATATTAATTTATAATTTCGTACTGTATTTTCGTACGAGAGCCAAGATGCTAGGCCACTACCGGTCCGTATCTATCATTATTTAGTGGACGCGTACAGGATTAAGTGGATGATATATGTGATAAAGTGATACTTCTTTGGATATAGCGGGCAGTTGTTAGAGTAGCGCCGTATAGGTATTATAATAAAGCAATGACGTCAGCATTTGGAATTATATTGCTTAGTATTGCTTTTTTTATTAAACTAATAAAAAAGTAAACTCAATAATAAGGAGTAATTAACTTTAATTTCACTTTACCCATTCAATTAAAAGATTAATATTAAAGCAACACTTAAAATTAAAATTAAATTTACGTATTTAAAAAGAAGGTTTTTGCAGAACTAAGAAAATCCATCTAATTTTCAGCAATATACTAAAACCTCTGGAAATCTGAAATTTTTACATTCTGCAGTACCTGGTCCTAAAACCATGGTCTTCCTTCTAAGTCTTAGAACTTTGGATTTTAAAAGATTGCCACCTTCAGGAGCCCTAGATCAATTCTGATTGACATCTACAAAGTATTCATTCATATAGCGATCGGGAAACTCATGAAACAAATCACTTTCAGATTGTTTGCCCGCGAAAGTAAGCTTTTCAGATGGATTCATTTGAATAATGAAATAAATGTTGTTCTTAACTAAATAGACCACTTTCACCGATACAACAGGGATAATTTTAGGAATACGAGGTTAATCGAAACTAAGAACTTTCTAAATAATAAGCAATACTCCACGCTAACAAAAAATATAACTCAAATCAGTGACAAAATTCCCAAGTTTGACTTGTCTCCAAGTATTCCCAAAGTATCCGTTAAACCTTTAATATCAATTACAATCGAAGTAATTAGGGCGGAACAAATTACACCACTAGCACCGTTCTCCGGTCTCCAACGCATCGCTAACTTACCCATTCATCATTCCCGCTTAATCCCGTCGACCACTAAGTCCATCTCAAAAATGTTATATGCCTAAAGTATACTTAATGATAGTATTACGACGTTTATCAAGGGGAAACTTCTTCATATTAGACGAAGAAGAGTAGCGGATGGTTGTAAGTGACAAGTTTTTCGCTGTGTTCCTCCTTTCCCCATCCAACCAGCTAACCAGGAACCATCGAGACGTTGATGAAGTTCAGACGACAAGACAAGAAAAGTTGGGGCGGTGTGGGGAAGGACTCGAAAAACTTTTTAATTGCGACCAGATGCGTCACGGCATTGTGATTAATGTAGCTACGTTATGAATGCATTAACTTTCACGAACCTCCAATTAAAAAATAATTATGTCGAAGGAAAGGACAAGAACGCTGTTAGTTACTACTAGACGTTCATTCTGATTAACTCTAATTTGTACCCCTTCTCGGCCGTCTATTTTCTTCGATAAGAATAGCGAGACGTTTTAAATTAGGTTAGATGGTAGTGCATAAATGATCCACTTACCTGTGTTGGGAGTTTGTGTTGCTTGCCATTGGTGATCTAGCCGGATATCCTGCCGTACGTGGGCTTCCACTGAGGACATATTCTGGAATTAAAGGGATTGCATTTAGTAAATTGTCTAGTAAACATAGTCGCTGAGTGACTCGATGAGGTTCATCAACTGCAAGAAATATGTGTTACCATTCTCGTTGTAAGAACATATAAACATTGATTAAAATAACTTAAAAAGAACGTGTATGTAAGATCACACCGACGCATCAGGAAACGTATTGTTTCAACAGGTTGTTTTTTCATTAATCTTTTAGGAAGCTTGAAAGGAAGTGAGAAAATTAAATGATGATTTATTGGCTAAAGCATATATCTGAAAAGAAAGAAACCTTTCGTATAGCAAAAATCATTTTATATTTTATAGTTGTGGTGTTATCAAGTTTTTTTTTTAATCGCAGCTTTCTTTTCTTCCAACAAAAATTAATTGCTTATTATTTTTGGTTTCAGTTTCTCTGATATGATGCATTAATGATGTTTTTTTTTTTTGTTTTGTTTTTTTTTTTTTTTAATTTAACAGACAATCTTTAATTACAGTCAAATCTAGCCCGTACTATTTATTTAATGAGCTAACGTTTCTATAACTAACACTTTGATAAATCTTCAAAGATTATGTATTACATCCATGTTCTTCAGAACATAACAAAAATTAACAATTCACGACTTTACAACGTTTAGAATTCTCATTCCAACTTTATACGTAGTAAAAACAAGCGGTATGCGGTAAAATCGTTCAGACAAACTGAATTAAAACAAAAATAAGTAAGTAACATACCACCAACAACTGGTGAAAAAGCAAGGAACAGTAGCGGTAGAAGAACCTGCAGCGGACTACGTTTCCACGTCAGGCTCACAGTCGGAAAAGGCGTGTACGTTTAATTATTTTAGATCCTTTGCATAATATATTATCGGAAAGCGAGCGCTAGCAACAGCCCGGCCAAGAGTTAAACGTTGAAGTATGAACCCTCCTCGCACCACCTCACCACCCCTGTAGCTAGCAGCCAACTCTTTGGAGCCGTACCGTATTATTTTAACGATGAGAGCGATGCTCAGTTTCGCATGGCTTTGTTGTGTTTAACTTCGCTTTATGAATAACCATTCGGTTAAAAAGGAAAGGGATGAGATAGAGAAGAATACACACGGCATTGTTCCCCCTAGCTAGGCATCGCCTGTATATTAAATATGTTCGCAAGTATCGCTTTTTTTATACATTCTGAACTTTAACGTTTATTCCGTAGGAAGTATGAGGGTAAATCTTTGCTCTTTGAATGCGCTTATTACTTAATGTTTGTCAATACTTGAAAGTACCGACCAAAAATTGCCATTCCTAAACGAGGAATTAGGTGCTGAATTGAATCTTGCCGAGTCGTAGTACGCTGACAACGGTGACCGGTATCATTCTTATCCTCGAAACGGCCGTCCCGGATTAATTTATCAAACTTGTATGATGCAGAGGTTGCCGATACTTTTGTGTTGTTAGTGAGACCGTAAATTTTCTTCTTTCTTCTTAATATTAACGCCGTATTAAAATATAATGTTAATAAAAGATGGGATAGCGGCAAATTTTAACGGCAATAACTCCATTTCATCGCGGATTTTCATCGTTTCATCCTCTGCGCTGTATGTGACAGTTCCTTAACCGCTTATTGCGGCTCATTTTTTAAATTATCTTCCCATTTTCGTTGTTTTTTTTTTTTTTCGATTACAGCGCCATAAATAACGGCGAATAACGTCGTATCGTCGGTCGCGACCCCTTTCGCGTAATTATTTTCCTCTTATTCCCATCAGACTTAACGCGCCAAAGGTTGCGGTGTGTTGTTCGCCTCACCTCGTCTCTCAAATAAAACGTTCTTCCATCCACTCATTAATACGGCGTCTAGTACCGCGGGCATTTCGCTGCCATAAAATCGTATTTTTTTTTCGCCTCATCCTCATTATGTAAAAACGGTGGAAACCTTCAGGGTACGGGATCTCGCTTTTATATTAGCTAAAGTACGCACAGAATGGGCCACCTCGGGCAATGAGTTTTAGCTTATTTCCGTTGTCGACAACCAGACCGTATAGATTGCGATGGTTTGTTTTATCAAAGAGGTAGCATAAAGGATTTTGAAGTTTTTAACGCTTTTCCCTTTCTCCACCTGCAACGGTTTATGCGTTGTTGCTTTGTAAAGTAAGAGAGTGCTTGTAAGGTAGTACTTGATAGGAAATGTTGGGCTATCACAGAGTAATTTCAGCTGAATTACCGTGCGGCCTACCGCCATTCTTTTTCCATATGTTTATGGGCAAAACGTTGAATTTTTGATAAAAAATCTGCTACTTGATCCTGGTAAGATTTGAAACTACAATTTAGGACAATCAAATTGTAACGACCAGGCTTGTCTGAAAAGTTACAAGCTTCAGCATGCAAGCATGGACAAATACAAAGATTATCGTCTTTATCTGCGGCAACGATCAATTCCATAATATAAATAGACAAATGATAATAAGGAGTAGCAAATACTAATTTCATTTATCTAGAATTTTAACCTAGTTAGTAACTAGATATCATTATTTTCAAATCTAGATAAGCATTTATGGAACTAATCTCTATAAAAACACATAAGCAATTTAAAACAATAAACCCTTCATTCCAACCAGAAAAAAAAGGGAAAACTTTATCGTAGTTGCGAGGTTTCCTTCGCCAGGCATTTTTACCGTCATTAGCGCTTACCTTCACCGGGTAATACTAAACTTTAAACGATGGAAACTTATTTTAATGACACGTTTGATAAGGGAAGGACGCAGCGGCATATGGCGGCCGGTCACGCCATCTACTTTACTTACCCATACAGCCCGACTATGCTAGCTGCATATTACTCGTACCACCGCTAAGGGGGATGCAATCGCATTACAAATAGCGACTGGAACTTGGCGGCTATTGTATGTATTATATGACGACGCTGTGGTATTGTATATTGTATTATGTGTGAAATAATGCGACAGTTTCTACGAGTGTGTGTTAGTTAATTCACATAATGGAGTAGGTGGTTGGCGATGGTGGAGTCGGTGGACTTTCCTTTATTTATTGTTTTAACCCGAGATGTAAACTGGAGATTGTTGCCACGGGAGAGCTGCTTGTTGATTATGCGGAGTATGAGACTATAAATTTAGTGAGTAATGCAATTGCAATTTTTTAAAAAGGAAAGTAAGTAAAGGGGATAATCAAATAAATTGTCTCGTAGATGGCGCTGATGCTAGTACATTTTTTAAAATTAAAAATTATTTCTTCTTTCTTTTTATTATTGATAAAAAAAATTTGATTGCGATATATCTCAACCCTGTTTTGTTAACCTGTTGCGTGGTCGTTTTTCAATAATCTAACAACATTTGTTACCCTTTTGTTCCTGAAGATCAGAAAAACAATTGATTGTACCAATTCACCGGAAATTCTTTCGTCTTTCTACCTTTGAAACATGGTGGTTCAAACATTATGTAAACGGTTGCGCTAGTGATATCACCATATTGTATTATTCAAGAAGGTTAAATCTGTCCGCTCATTTATGAAATAATTGTTTAGACTCAATCACAATTTACATAGAGGAGTTAATAGGTGGCCCTAGTAATGAAATTACAACAACGCATTTATACCGTAGCTTTCCTGTTTTCGCTTTTTCATTGTTTATCGGGGCGCTATTCAGTTCGCGATTGAATATTTCAGGCTGGCAAACGCCGCATCCATCTCAATACGCTCGTGTACCTTTGGTTGAATAAGATAGCACAGCTGCGAAAATACTTTCTTAAGTTCGCTAAATTAAGGAAATCGAAAAGGAAGTCTTCGATGAGGACACAACGAATACAAGCACACATGTTCACAGGGAGTCAGACGCTTCATATGATTTCCAGGGTGAATTATTTTATCCTTATCCGAAAGTATATTCTAGCTTCTATCAGAAGCATACACGTAACTAACCGACTACTAACATCTATGCCTCTGTTTCCCTTCAATCTGGTATTTTTTTATTTCCGTTGACCTGTCTTCTGTATAGGTACTTGTTGTTGAATGTGCACGAATGTACATGTTTCGTGTGGGACCTGGAACCTAAGCTTTTAGGTAGTAATGGAATTAAGTGAAGCAGTTTTCTATTGCTAATGGGCTTAATAGCGAAGTGCTATGATTGGTATGTGCTTCGTCTGAATGAAACTGGATTCTGTCTAAATGAAACGATGAAACTGGATTCATATCGAGATGATATTTTTTCAGAGGGGTCGCTTCAGGTATGTGTCATTGGACCCCTTTTATTTTTAACAGTCGTCACGATTTATTTTCGGTCCCAATTGTCGATTATGACATCTATATTTATGGTCTACCACAAATATAAGATCAGATAATAATTATTATTTTTAATAATAATAACAATAATTTGTTATTAATAATATTGTTAATTTGTTTGTTAATAATAATGATTGGATAATAACCATTGCATTTGACAATTACATCAAATGCGAAACTAGCTTAAATAAAAGTAAAAATCTTACTACGATACGACATACTGTAGAAAAATACTAGCATCTCTTAAATCAACAACTTCTTCTTTTTGTTACAAGACGATTATTTCAGACTAGGAAAAGTTAATTTGCCGTTGGCTGTTTTCTGGACACTACATCTTTTATAATCCTAGTAATTACTTCTGCTATTATTTCTCTTGCGAAAAGCAATCCTTGCAGACGATATTGATCAAGCTAGAGTAAATATAATTACGTCTCCTTTGGATTTGTTTGCTTCTTTTTGTCTACCATCAATTCTTTTCCCCCTGCAGCTCTCCTCGTTCTTCTTTTATTTCTTTCAATTTCCTTGACCACTACTGCGTCGCGTTTCTAAATTCAATACTGCAACCGAAGTACTTCTCCACCTCCTAACAACTACCCTATCATCATCATCATCATCATCAGCGTTGGATTGCTTTTGTGTTCGCGAGCCTCAACGGAACGCGCCGATAAAAAATTGTGTAAACAGTAACAGCGGCGAAGGCAAATAGTGGAAGGTGAAGAGCCGAAACTGATGAGATGGGGAAACCAAACCGCTGCACTCAACTGCGATTCTTGTTAATCATGTTGGCTAGCCGGACGGAACTTGAACGCTATTGACTAAATATTTAATACCACGGAATGGAGAGAGGACGCAGAGAGTTGCGGCCGAGAGAGATGTTCGATTGCCGTAAAGTGCATCGCCCGTGGTGGAAAAGTTTAAATCGATTTTGGTCGGTTCTTTTCCGCGCTTAATTGATTAATGTAGGAGGAAAATCGAGTTGACCTGCCCTTGGCGCGGATTTACTTGAAGCTTGAGGTGGATGTATATTAGCTTAGCTTTGTTAAATTTTCAAACAATAAAGAAGAAAAAAGAAGAAAGAAGAAAAGACGATGTTGCAGATACAAAGATTTATTGGTTTCGTACATAAAACTCTTTCATTTATGTAAAGCGTGCCTATACTTTCAGACACAATATCCCATCGTCGCTTTAATTCTGTCGCGAAATCAATTCTAATATTACCAACTTAACCGGTAGTTTCCTAGTTTAACGCGGAATGAGCTTATTTGCACCTCGACAATTTCACCTTGATGAACACGAGTTGGCGAACAGATATATATATATATATTGCGCGTACAGTTCAACCTTGATCGCATTTAACTGCGACTTTAATAGCTAATAATATGTGATATTAAAGACGTTTTAATATTGGCACAACAATGTCTCTATTCACTATTGAAAGCAACAATTTTATAGCTACGCGACACTAATACCGTGCCTATTGCGAATTATACACGTTTCGTGGTACGGCTTTAGTGTGCCGCTTTCAATATCATTACGTTTTAAGAGATTATACGACTCCGTAGCTTGACGCTATGTATTCTATTGCCTTGTCGTATGACAAATTTTACGAGTGTCGCAATAAAGATGCTTACGTGTATGTCTGCATGGATATACAAAGCATTGTATTGGGTCGTGTTTGGAGCTTATACAATGTAGACGTTTACTTGGGTTTTAATGGGAGTGTCAAGAAGATGAGATTGGTGCGTATTAAATCTATTGTATAAAAAATGACTTTGAGAATTGGAATAATTGAATTCTTTTCTCAGATGAGCTGGCCATGACCCTCCATGATTTTTAAAAATAACGAAATCGAAATGAACTAATTAGATAATCGTCGATTACACCTGCGCGCACATAAGTAGTTTATACTTTGTGATTCACCCTGTACACATCCCTTTCGACAAAGTTACGATCGACATCGCTTCTCTTTTCTCCATAAACGAATGACGTTATTAGCTCACGTAATAATTTGCTCGATGGAGGGATTCACGGATCCATGAGCACGCAACCGTGAGGTGTATGGCGGGGGCTCGAGGGGCGGAGAGGGTGTCGGTGTACAAATACACATAGAAGTGAACTAATTACTAATTGCTATTTGAATCTGTTGCCTAGAGACGGAGATTCCCAGCCTAGTTACCTAACTAGATACGTGTTTAGTTAGAGGAACTTGCCGCTTGAAATCTCTAATCTTCTTCTTCCTGCGCTCCCTCCCCCACGCCTCATCGTCGTTCCCGTTCTTTACTTCGCGTTGTCATCGTCGTAGTCGTCGGATGCACTCGATCGAGAAATATTGCCGGGGTATAGAGGAAAGGGCGCGACCGGTAATAAAAAAGAGAGGGTGAGAAATGTAAGGAAGAGACGAAGGAGGAAGTCCAACCTCGATTGTCAGCGCGCGAGAGACTAAATGGACTTAATCATCCGTGATCGGTTAGCTGCCGGTTCGAGGAAGGGAACCCATTAAAAATAGAGATAAAGGATGGATGCGCCGCGGCGAGGAGGACTTGCGTAAAATATTAATAATTGGAGGATTCTTATTTCTCTTTTTCTTTTTCGAGGGCCATCGTATGGGGTCTTCGGATTATAATTTGAAACGTTATGGGAAGAACGCTTATTGTACGAATCAATATTACCACAGCTACACAAAGTAGCTAAAGATAATTGCATCAGCGTCTCGCATGATTTGCAATTTCGGTAAATTATTATAAGTGAAAGAAACATATTTTCTTTATCCAAAAAGACCACTCTTATACATCAAGAAAAGAAAAGAAGATGATGCGAAGAGGATTACTTATTCGATAGCAGTGGGGTAGAGGCGCAACCACCTCCGCTATTAAATTTTCCACGTATTCCGAAATTCAAAGCCATCGTTGGTAGTAATCCCAGATTTATTGATTATATACGTCTATATTCATATAACCACATACATTTATCCACATATACCAGGTACACCATTTCTGTTGCGTATGTTTCCGATATATAATAAAATATATTTCGACGTAACAAGAACGGACAAGGATTGCGTAGCATTCTTAATGTTCTTACGAATGCGTTCACAAAAGCTTCTCGGAATGGTTCCCGGCTAATGATAGCTTTTGAAAACCGCGGTTTACAATTTGAACATCATCAGTTTTTTTCCCTTATTTGGAGGACGAAAGCAGCTTACGGGAGAGCTTTCATCGTTAGCTCAGCCGTAGGTTGTAGATATGTTTTGATCGAGACGCTTTTCGGTTGAAATATGTAACTTTCCGCCCAGAACTTTCAGGAATAACTCCCGTTTTTTTCTGTTATTTACTCAAACAAATCATCTCAGACGTCGCTTTAAAGTGTGCGATATGTGAGAGCGTGCGTGGGTTGTCCTTCCTTTGCCGGAATTCTCTTATTTTCTTCTATATTCTTTTTTACCTTCTTTTTTTGTATGAAAATTGTCAAAGATTTGTACGCACCTGAATTTTTTTGCTTTCTATGATGAATTCAATAAATCGTGTTCGTTGACTTCGTTTTGTTAATGGAATAAACTACACAAAACCGTGTGTACGTCCGTATAACGAACAGACATTTATTAAAATTATAAATTTGTCCGTTGGATGAATTTTGATGAAAAAATTATAATTTGTTTTTTTGTATTTACAAACTTTTTGCGCCCAGTGTGGTAACCAATGAAATAAAAAATAAATTGCAGTTATCGATGAGACTACTTACGTTCGATAAAAGATATGCAACTATTTGTATAAAGAATTGGACGAAATTTAGTACGTTAATACTAAGAGATCTAGTTGGCTTAGACGTTTGAGATGTCTATATTCGCAAAACAAATCTAAAACTAAGAGGATGTTGCATATCAAACCGAATGTAATCAACCGCAATTGATACGGACTGCCCATCCGGCGGAAGATTTACCCAAATCTGCTGGATTAAACTTTGCGCAGTAATTTGAGAAGCGCTACGAAATTTCAATAGCAAGTGAATCAGCATCAATAGAAAATGGAATAACCTTCTGCTGGCTTGTTACTCCTAGCAATAGCGTTTTCCCTACAGATAATCCAATCCTTTCGCTTACTACTTTCTGATAATATTCAAATATCAAAGTAGGTGGATGCTAATTAACAATTTAGTACTAACATCTCTTATAGATCCCTCAACGTACTATAGCAAATTAACTTGATCAACAAAAGCATCTTCCTCCACGTATCATTGGTTATCAAAGTTCTCGCAGTATCTACCCTCCTTCCAAATCCATCCATTCTCCGTAGCAAGCTCGATGTTATTATGGAAATATATCATCGACAGACAGAGGGCGCTCTGAGCTTCCGAAATATAAACAAGATGTACGGCGGTTAGTTTTCTAAGGCCATCATCATCGTAGGTGGAGCCGCTTTGCCAGGATAGTTGTCTGTGTGACTGTGTATGCCGACTATCGGTGAGGGGAAGCGCACAGGGGGAGCGCGTAATGGTGCTCAGGTACGACGCGGATGACACGTGAGATAAATACAAACGTTTTGTTCCCGGGAAAAGGAGACCGAACCTCGACGAGACGTTTTCGGCGAGGTTATCGAAGGCGAAATCGTAATTTAATATTTGTTTGTAATTTGTGTTTGGAGAGATGTTCTATCCTGTCGTTGAGAAATGGAAAGGGTGAATAGGAGATGGGGACGTGTTATAGATTGAGGGTGTAGTACGGGTAGCTGGGTATGAGGGTAAGATCTATAGGTTGTACCTACGGCCATCGTGTTCGAATAGATACGAGAACGTGTTAAATGAAGATTAAATTGTTTCGATGTTACACTGCTCCATAAGCCTTAGTAAAAGTCAATTTTAATAGCGTTATTTGTTTTTGATATTTGTCTCTTTCTATTTGGAAGCAATGAAAGAAGTAATAACATAACTATTAATCATGTCAGAAGAAAGAAACTCGATAATTTGGTACCGTTTCGAGTCATTACAGAAGTTCAGTTTGTCCATTTTTCATATATTACAAATATTGCGTCAATTGCGTTTTTGCCTACATTCTACCAGAACGAAAGTTGAATATGCACAAATTAGGTCTTAAATTCTAAACAATCTCTATAACGAAAGAGATCTCAAAATATAGGATACAAGCTATACGTAGTTTTTAGAATGGTGCAAAAATATATTAAATCCGATATAAACATCGCTCCGCTTCAAAGGGGTTAATACGCTAGAAAATTGCATTTGCCGACTGAGCTTAGAACAAACAGAAGCGCAATATTTTCGATTTTATCACCCGCCCGAAGTCACCCTACCGCAACGATGATTAGTGCGAGCTTTAAATTTAATCAGAGATCGGACGCGACGGTCCGTTACGAAACTATATGAAGCGTTCTTTTCTCCGGCGCGGTATCGCGATGAACGTGGAGCGGAAGCCGGAGAAAAATGCCCGCAATCATTTTCGACGGTGTAAAGTTGACAATCGCGCGCCATGCCCTCGCTGCGTCGTGAGATTGGGAGCCTGGGGAGCGATGCGTCAAGTGAATATAGCTGTTTATAAACTGGGACTAATATCGAATTAGATGGCGAGAGAGAGAGGAGCCGGTGCAAAATGCATCTCGTAATAAATGAAAACTTGCGAGCGCTCAATGTGTGGGGTTGTGCCCGGGATGAAAAAGCATCAAAAAAAGAGAAGGAATGAAGAAGGAAAATAGTCGACGGGAGGAGAGAAGCGACCTCTGGCGATGCTACGGGATGAATCGTGTTGATCTGGTTGTTGCTATCGTTTGTATTTTGAGCTATGCCGGTCAATATATTTCGATGTTACTTCCATTCAGGTGAGAATTACCAAAAATTTTTTTTATAAATTCCGTTGGTTGTGTTATTTTGTCTTTTATAAACGAAACGCATCTCTTATAGATCCAATGTTTGCACGACAAGCTTCTATCTAATTTTAACTCAATATTTCCGATTAATACGATTTTCGCCGGATTATTCTTGCTAACCATCTCCTAGAATTCTTTCGCTCTGTATTTTACTCTCAAATTTTAAATGAACCTGGTACGTACGATATTACGTAATAGAATAGGAGGGAAGGCTTGAATTGTAGCGATATTGTCGAATCGGTGGGGTTCCGTACTTGCGTGATAAAGTGTGTATATATACGGCATAAGTTATAATTCACTGACGGGTTTATTAGATTAAAGCCCGCCCCGCTTTCGAAATTTATTGCCGGAGATATCGAAATAAAATCAGAACGGGAAGTTTTACAATGTTGTATGATTAGTGCCGTTTCGAAATTTAATGTCGTGTCGTGTTTTTACCAATTATTGTTTTATCGTCGAAGCCACGGATACATACATGTGCCGATATAGGGTGAAATTTTAAAATAGAACTTTTATGTGAGCTTCGTGCACGAGCTTTCGCTGGCAGAAAGGAAATGGTACCGAAATTAAATGCAGGAAGTAGAACGTGGTATATTCACTAGATGATATACGGAAATTCGTCTAGGGTAAATTATACTAAAGCAGAGACCTTGACTAGGTCGCCATGCTCTATCATTGTGTGTTATTTGAAAACGCCCGATTACACTACGCGGAAATTTCGCGAGCAATGGTAATGCTAATTAACTTTAATAGATTGCTAAAGTTGTGATGTATCCTAATTACTGCGCCACATCTCTACTATCCTCCTTAGACTGTATCACTGAAGTATAATTTTTTACGCCATTATATGATGCATATTACCGAGACGGAAGTTAGTCGTGGACATGAAGTTTTTGGAATAGAAGTGATCTTTAACTCATTGCCTACTTATTCTTATATTTACAGAAAAGTCCTTATAACAAGAACATCTTTAATACTCAACGCACTAGTATTTTGAGCAAGGGAAGTTTTCAGGGCTAGTAACAGTTGCAACGTAACCCGAAATATATGAAATAAAACTACTATCAGACGATTTTTTTATTCTTCTTTATTAAAAATTATTTTCTTTGTTGCCTTTTCTGTCTTTGTTGACATTATTTAACAATAGTAATATACAGCTGCTTCTACTTTGGAGATCTTTTCACAGCCTTATTAAGAGGAAATAATTTGTTGAATTGTCCATTATAAGAGGTTAAAATAGTATAGAAAGCTATAACAGTATTATAAAACAGTATAAAAGGTAAGATAATGGATATGGTTGAAAAGCAGAAGTAACTGCTGGAAAGTTATCGTTTGTGGCAGTACGCATTAATATAGTGGCTCCAGCCATTATTTACCAATTTAGTACTTTCAACTTATTTTTAGAAAGTTTTCAACATTAATGGATATTAGGTACTTCTATGCGTATGTGATATTTTGTTAGTACATTGTGCCGAAGTATCGTTTTACAATATACAAGAGATTATTAAATAAGGCGTATTAACAATTCCCTTTTCTTCTATTATTTCTTTGCCTGGTTATTAACGGGTTTCAAACGAAGGAACAATTAAACTTTGTACACTTTGTTTCGAACATAGTCGCATTTACAACTAAAGCAGAATTGATACATCGATTTTATTCGAAGCGAAAAAAAAGCGAACAAACGAAAAAATCTGTACCCGTATCAAACGAGACCAACAAAGAAAAAAAAAAACGTTGTTTCTAAATGCAGCCACCGCTGAACTTGATAGTGGAGTAATTTCTCATTGTCAGAAAGCTTTTCTCTTCTCCCACCCCCTGTTTACTTCTTTTTTTCGCTCGTTGTTGTTGTTGTTGCTGCTCTTCCTCTTTCACATCATTCATTATTAACTCGCCGAACTATTGTAGCGATTGCCGTTCGACAAATGAGAATCGCGCAGTTTCGATTACTTACTTCTATTCCTATTCCTTTTCCTTTTCTTTCCTTTCAAAGAATTCGTTTGTTCCTCTTTTTTTGATTTATTTTCCTATATATCCCTTATCTAGTTCGACCTCTAACGAACATCGATGACCATCCACCAATCTTCTCCTTCTTATTTCTCTCCGGGCTTAATTTAAAATGTGTTGAGTGTTTAAGGAAACACGGCGGTGATAGTGGGAGGAATTAGTGTTGGAGAATGCTGGGGGTATGGGTAAAGGGGTAGGTGGAAGGAATTGCGTCGGGAGTCTTTTAGAGGGGATTTCTTCGATGTGTACGTATCGGTGTTTGTGTAACCGTGTACTTTAGCAGACATTGATGCATTTCCAGTCTTGTTCTACAGGGCCAGCCAAATAAATTAAATTGAACTGATGACCGGATTTAGAACAACTTTAGAAATAAATTTGGAAAATAAAAATGAGGACCACGATTTTTATCATAGAGGAACTAACTAAAAGCTATTAACTGTTCAGATAAATACTCATTGGGAACAAGCTGTACATTTCTGAGGACGAAAATAGTAACTGTTGTATCTTTATTAAACTAAGGATTTGTATTGGAATGATATGTCGTTTCTTCTCATTTTACCCCAACCCTTATTTCTCGGTCGTGCTATTCCTCAAAGGAGCGACATCTAATGGTCACCAAGAACCAAGAACCTTGAATAGAACGTTAGAGGAGGGCTTGTTCAAATTTACCAACATCTATCCCGGAAGCATTATGGAAGACTTCGTTAAAAAGCGAAGTCTACCCTTTAAACTGCGACCAATAGTATCTTGCGCTTATTTTGTTTTACGACTTTCTCATATTTCCGTGATAATCGACTAAATTTATAAACGCGGCGAACTTTTGCCAACAGATTAATACTTTTGAACGTAAGTGTAGCGCTGATTCCAAGTCGAGCTAGAACGGTCGCTCAATTCGGCTCCCCATCCGGCGTCCTTTTCTACTTCGGACAGTAATCTAAATTGAGCGGGGCTAAATTGAGTGGCGGGGCGGCAGGTAATGAATGTTTATTGGGCTGAATCAGTGCGCGGATGCGGCATAGTGCCGATCGATACCATTATGGGATCGTCTTCGCCGCAATGTCGTCCCCAACGCCATCTGGCGACGAGAGCATCGCTTGCTCTTCTTGTTGCTGACGCTGGCGGCGGCGGAGGCGGTTGTGATGATGGTGGCGGTGGTTCTTTGGCCGTCTCGACTACCGTTTCTCTACCTTTGCTTTTCAGCAAGTTCGCCCTTATCGATGTACTGAATCAACGTTTATGAGAGATCTGCTGCTGGCTCAGATGAAAAGCTAAATTGATATTGTCTGATTGTACAGGGTGTAACAGAAGCAGTTTCTATAGTATTGTAATCGGCAACTGTTGCAATTGTGTGATAGCGAACAAATTAAGCGTACTATGAGCTTTAACAACCTATAGTTCTTCTGCGAAAGCGCATTTGAAGATGGATGTTTTGTAGGCCTACGAGGATCTAGTGTTTCCAAACAAGAAATAGGACAGCATGTTGTTTGGAAATCCATGAATTGTTGAAACAATTGTTGTCAATTATCATGCATCATCATCATCAGATCTCATGCATTGTCAAGTGTATTTGTATGAGAGAGGTGATAGTGTCCTATTATGGGAGAATTTAAGGGTTACTTGAAAAACATTGATACCGTATGGCGGTGTTATAACGCTGCGACCATTACGAATGATTTGAGCCACATACACAGTTTTTAATAAATCTACGGCATGTTCCGACGCACTTCAAAAATAACTGTTCTCCTTTCTTTGACACTTATTCAATCTACCTCGATCTCTTCTTAAAGCGTCAGGTAATATCTAATTTGGCAAAGAAATTAGCCAGCGCAAGAAGAAAATGTTCCGAAAATATTATCTCTTCGCTAACTAAAAACAAAATTAAACGAACAAATTACGTAACACAAAGGGCGAATTTCGCTACGTGCAAAACAACTTTCCTTTTCTCGTTTCACCGTTCAAAGAACGGCCACCGGCGCCCTCTAGTCGTTCGACAATTAAGATCTCGCAAAGTTAGAATTTTTAATTTCATCGCTAAACGAATTCATCCGGCTCCGGAAAGGAGGAGAGGGAGCGGGAGAAGCGGAGGACTGCAGGAGTTTCATTTAGGCAACAATTTTTCTTTTGTAAATACTGCCATTACCCCAGTGGAATGCCTACCGTCGTATAATTCCTTTTTTCTCCCTCGTGTTGAACACGAGCAAGGAAAGTGCGGAGTAGATTTCTCGCAGCACTACCATTTTAGAAGGATCCGGATCGAAATGGTTTCTTTTCTTTTTTCCCTTTTTTATGCAATGTTCTTTACACAGTGGATATTGTATTTGTTTTCTTTCAGTTCCAAAAAAATATTTTAGAGATTAATATAAATATTTCTTGGCATATAATTTCTGAAAAGTTAATGTCTTTAGTAAGAGCTGTTTGGCTAATGTGACAAATACTAAAGTAGCGGCATACTCCGCATCGCATAGAGGCTTCGTGTGATTAACTAGGAACAATTATTTCTGGAATTCGAGGATTCCTATTATCGGCCATAAGCGTTGGATCTTCTCAAGGAAGGCCATGCGAGATGGATAGTAAGGGTGGCATACTACGCATTGTCGAGTTTGCTTCCGACCTCGGTATTAAACTTAAAATAAACGGCAACATCGTTTAATCGCTTAAAACGATGATTAGATCTAACGAGTAACCATAGATGACGTTATAGCTTTAAGTGAGTGTTGGTTATTCTTAAACATCAAGGAATTTGAATATTTCCTTGTTACGCAGTTATTGTTAACTCCGTTTTTGAATTTTTCGAGCGTTGATAACTACCGAAAATGTGAAAATCATCGTTCATAATGCTGTAGTAAGTGCTTGTATCTTTATTTTGGCATTGTACTAAAATGTCCCCAAATCACCTCAAACATCCTCATGGATTGGCAAATAGACCAGCCATTATAGCGGATTAATTCGAACGATACAACCCGCTCCTTTAGAAAAATAAACGACCTAACTGGCCCAACACTTTGCAATAAAACCAAAACTAATTAAACTTTAATTGCCTTTTAATTGAATTCAACAAAACGATGATTCTTTAATCTCGGCCGTTATAGCGCGGCCTCAGCAGTAAATTCGGCGTTCGGCGTGCGCAGCAAAAACCATTCGGGATGTTCGTACACCCACAATGACGTTTGGTTAACAGAATGAGCAAAATGGGCTGTTTCGAGAGCACAAAGAAAAAAGCTGAAATATCTGGCCCATTAAAACGGCAAACATTCCGCCATTGAAATAGAATATTACAGAGAATGTCGAAGCAAAATGGTAAGATAGGATTAGAGTTTTAACGCTGTCCAAAAAAAAAAAAAAACGAAAGCTAAAATGGCGAATTTGTAGCGTGTGTCTAGTTCAGTTCGTAAAAGAAAAAATAAACGAGCAACACAAAGCACGGAACGCAATATGGACGCGGTAAACTATGCGAAGTTCGGTTATTTGCGTTTATCTGTGTCATGTTTATTACCCGCTAGAAAAACGTGGGGGTTGTACAATTCTATCCTTTTTTATAATTCAGCTTTAGCGTAAATTGACGCTATCTTATCTTTACGCTTTTATTTTGCACGTCGTTGTTGTGGAAATCTCTTAATCTATGATTTTTTTTCAACTGTAGACTACATATACATACGCTTGACTTTCAGGATTGATGTTGCACTACAGCACATGGAAGCTTGCCTCACAACCGAAGAAAAACATTTGATAATAATTTTCATCATCTTGATCTATCGTTGCCTCGCTGGGATTCAATGAAGGTGTTAGAGGTAGAAGAGAATGAGTCACATTCTCTCTTAGGATTAATGACAAACACAAAATTTATCAGCTTGCATCAGCCTACATAGATACATTTTTCTTGGTACAGTATGGTTATAAACGCTTTTTACATGCAAAAATGTGCACGATAGGAATAATTTTCTGGTAGGCGTCATCGTATTTTCACTGTCATTGCGTTTTAATAAACACACTAGTGAATAAGCAACGAATATCAAAGGGCGTTGTTGCCAGTTCGTACGTTATTGGAATAGTTTTTTTTTCTGCGGAATAATTTATGTACTCGATGACTGAATTTTATGCGTACACGCTTCGTATAACATACGTCCTCGCAATATCCTACTCGGAAATGTTTTCTGTATGCTGACGTAATAGACACACATACATATTTTTAAAAAATATTTTCGGCTGGCAACGGAGCATCGAAAAATGAAAAAAAAAAACAACGCACCGGAGAGATAGTCCTTTTTTTGTTGTTGGAAAAAAAAAAACGGCCGGGTACACGTAAATACGGTATGTTTAGATAGGTTCGACCGAGTTATGGCGGTGTATTTTTAATTAGTTTTTGTGTGCGTTATTTCTACGCGAAAATATACGCAGAAATGTATATCGGGGAAAAAAAACGAGGAGGAAATTTTTAAATTGAAAATTCGAAGGCGTAGGAGATTGGCGTGAAACCTACTTGAAAGTCGAAGAAGATTATTTTTTTAGGTGAATCTGCTTTGTCAAATCTGCTTAGTTGATTTCTGTATTTTCTCAAACTTTTCTTCTATTACTAACGACACCATTTTATTTATAACTGTTTGCGTTGTTGTTTAAATGTTTAAATTATTTATATTATAATCGATGTAAAGTATTCATCATGAAAGGTAGAAATAAGAAAGTTTCATGCTTAAAGCACATCTTCGATGAAACGAAAAAATTACTTGTCACGTTGGAAGATGAAATTTTGCTGATGAAGTGCTTGAAGAAGTGTTTTAGGCATGAAACTGATGAGTATGTTTGATTAAATAAAGGGTTATGAATTGGAAAAACAAAGAGATCGTTGGCCGCATGATTAGAAGCTAAATTTTAGGGCAACTGATCCTAAAGCAATGAATTGGTTGATAAGTATAACTCCGGCAACTTAACGATCTATATCTAACAGTAACTAAGTAACATTTCTTTCACATATCTTACAGATATAAACATAGATTGTTGATTTTCTTGGTATTCTCGAAATAACTAAATTTTTTAAGAAATCTCGTTCTAGTGAGGAAGCGAACCCAACACTTTCTACTTACCAGGCAGGCGCGCTAAATATATTTCGACAGACAATATTCTTAGATGCGAAGCACGCTTACAACAATTTGTATAAAACTAACCTTCTAGCCACGCCTTTCGAAGACACTTCTTCATTCTTCTGAAACTTCCCGGCTTCAGTTCTTCCTTCATTTTTTTATATTCATCGGTATTTTGTCTTTACTTCTATGTATTAACGAACAAATCGAAAGTATATTTTTGTCCGCCTAGTATAATTGAATTTTAATTGTAACATTAAGTTTAATGCATCGATAAAAAAAATAAAGGCAATTTAAAATATCTAGCTTAAATACAGGCACGCGCCTTAAGTTTTCATTTACGTTTTCAAGCATATTAAAATTCCTTAAAACCTCCAGATATGGAATACTATACAGGGTATTTCGTTTAAAATTTTACGACTTTGGCGTGTGACTTTTTTTGAGTCACATATCAAAACAATTTTAAATCTTGCTTTAAATAAACCTGTATAGTTGTAAACAAAAATATTTTATCGCGTTTCTATTTATGAGTTTTTCAATATCTATTTGGAACTACGAAACATCTTTTTCAATGGAGATAAAAGCCAGAGAGAAAGCTAATGTGAAATTCCTGCATAATTTTTTCTTATACATAGCTTACTACTAACATGAAACAGGCATTAGATTAACCACTGTTTCTTATGCAATAAGTGTTTCACTTCCTCCCAGTTTCCCGCTCCCAAGCCAAATTACTAAGTTCTAAGTGACAGATGATAAATGACAACTGACACGTGACAAGTGATAGGTAGCGATCGTCTTCTTAAACTTAAACATAGCAAAGAAGTGGGGGATCCAGCGCGGCGGAGTGGGGGGAGGGAATACGGCATAACAAAATAAAGCACAGCACGTGATCGATATAAACATACACACGGGCAACGCAGGACTACAGCGCGCACATACACCAAACATATGTACGTGTGTCGTCAAGAAGCAAACCACTCACCGATCCTGTCGATGTAATCTACCATCGTTTTCCGTTGTCAGTCAGCGAAAAGGCAACAACGAGTACAACTACAGCCCGGAGAAGAGTCTATTAGAATAGGATGCACACGGAAGATCCCCGGGAGTCCGTTATTTCCGCGTTATTTTCGCCGTGTTTACTTCCGAAAGATGCGCAGATCACGATGACACTTGTTCTCTTCCCCGTGATATATTTGAGATCGTATCCGTTACTTACTTATCGGAATCTGCGCGTTTTTTTTTTTTTTATCGAAGGATTTAATTCGGGCGCAACACGTCCATAGAAAAGGGGTACACGACACGCGCGTTCTTACTCTCAGTAGCGCCCGTTGGAATTGCACACCGACGGCCCGGTGTCCCTATTTATCGATTGGCCCAGTTGTGCCGGTTGTGGTACGTCTCGGAATTGAAGCAGCGTTCGGAGCGCCATCGTTCAGCGGCCGACGTAAACGCATCTTGACACTTCCTTTTCTCCTTCTCCTTTCCTTTTTTCCTGTCGCTTTTTTTCTCCAGGAAGAAGGGATTACTCTCCGTAGTATATATGTATATATGTTACGAATAAGTATTAGCGTTGAGTATGGCAGGATTTGGACCTTTGGATTGGGAAAAGGGGTTATCGGTGGGTTTTTCAAATGAAGTACGTGTGTATTGAGAGGATTTCACTTAATAGCTGATGTGTTTGAAGATGGGATTTTTTTTGGATATTTCCTCAATCATCGCACAATTTTTCAAGGATATTGTTTGGATGCGGCGATACTCAGATTTGTTTTGGAAATTTTGGATTGATTGGATTCAATAAAAGTTGCATTTCGATTGCCGTTTGAAGCCCTTCAAGTAATTGGCGATCCATTTGAATAATAACATTCTGAGGGTGTCACGGTCATTGTTCAGGTTCAGAACGATTTTCCGATTAATGAAACATTGCAAGCTTCATTAGGCATCTCGTATGACGCCATCTTCTATTTCATGGAAACACCTAGAAGCTAAACTGTACCCTTTGTTCCTAGCCTCCTCGATTTAAGATAGGTTGAAAACGATTGAAAACATTGGAGTCTTTAACAAGTTGATAGGGCTAATAAAAATAGTGGTACGTAAGATCAATAGTGAAGTTTCATGAAAATAATTTAAGAGTACGATACTTGAAAATGTCTATCACAATTAGTGATAACATTGATTATTGTCAGTCGTGGCAGGAGATCTACCATGATACCTTCAAACCCGCAATTCGTTTAGTTTTAAATGCTTTTTCAGTTTGAAGTTGGAAATACTAACAAGAAGCGTCATGAAAGGATTTAACACATCATCCAGCAAAGAATCGTCCATCAAACAACGAAGAAGAATTTAAGTTTGAAAGTGTTCCTTCTTTTTTATTTATAAAATCCACGTGTTTTTTTTTATATATTCCCCCTATTTTTTTTTTTTTTCATCCAAATACATCCAGTAAATGATGACCTTACATCACATCCAGCTTGATCTTAACATTCCCCCACGGCCTTGTCACGGCAACTCGTCATGTAACCGTTAACGTTAGGATTAGAGTTTCGGTAGGGGAAAGGAGTCCGGTGGGGGCACACCTACATGCGATAAGAGAAAACGTAGAAAATAATGGTCAGAAAAGAGGATTATTTTTTTGGGTATCTAAATGGATCGCATATGTTCAGATACCGGTTGCGCTAACGCGCCCGAAATTGCGTTAATATATTTTTCGGGGTTTATACAGGAAACGGGAAGCCGGCCGTATAATGGAATATACACTACTATCAACGTTGGCGTTTATCGTCCGGTTTAGCCGTTTTTGATAATGCTGTCGTTCGCGTTCGATATCTTTTAAAGCGAGGGAGGGACTTTGCTTCAACTCCAAATTGTTGTTGTAACGTTCAATTTTTAATTTAATTCTTTTGGATAATGGAAATCTACTGTTTAAACGCGGCGTATTTACGTCTGTTTCGCTAATCTAGATAATTAAGGCCTCTAATAGGTGTACGGTGCAGTCGTTAGGGTCCTCAAGTCAATATAAACTAAATAAATCGCTGAAAAAAAAAGAAAGTTGCATTACTAATATCCAAGTCGGTCCTATGGTTGAAAATGAGCATCGACGCATCCTGGAAACAGCTGTCCCGGATTAATTAGATATGCTTCTACGGAATATGCCGACACATTGTCTTGTTTTCCATACTACCCCACGCTAATAATATATAAAAGTGTATGGCCATCATCAGCAGTCATATCAGCCTTTTAAAGTTAAACCAGCAGAACAATGGCAAGATTTTTTTTTGTTTTTTTATTTGATGATCAGAGAACGTTGTTACGATGATTTACATATTTCGGAAGACCCTTCATATCCAACACTTATTCAATTTCGCTTCTATTTAGCACGTGTTACATAATTTACTGCCAATTTCGGTAGCTCGTGACAACGCTCTAGCTATTTCCGGTCATTTTTTAATGAGCGAGAACGTTATTACCCCGGCCCGTTGCAGTTTTTCGTAGTTTTCGCTCCGAACGCAGAATTTAATTAACGCAAAATAATTCAAAATTAAACAACGTGAGTTGCTCGTCGTCGCCGGGATGAGATTTCATAAACCCACCCCGATTTTTTCGTCGTAGAATTAATGGCCGGCTCGCTAGTCCGATCCCGCACGCATATGTTGCGGGTTTTATTATTATGGGACGCGAATCGCTGATATAAATACGTGTGCGCGGTGATGGTAAGCGAGTGACGTGCATACAATGCGTTTCCAATACAATCCGCAACGCAAGCATTGATAGAATTATGTCCTTCGCATATGTTTAGGATTTGTAACAAATGCGTAAAGCCGCACCCTACGTATCTGATGTTCTTCTTGTTGTATATACGGATACAATAACAATTGTTGGTGCGCATATGGTTTCGGGAGAATCCAATAATGTGTCAAGAAGGAAAGAAAGGAACGGGAATTATTGAAAACCGAAGGCTTGTCGAGGAATCGGAGATACGAGAAGCTTCAAGCCGCGTTGGACGTTTAATATCGAGTCGTTTTTGAGTACTCTCACTCGAAGGGCAACACGCTAAAGCAAATTAGTTAGTTACGAGGACTCTGCGCCACTCGATGTTAAAAGTACGCGGCAAACCTTCGCCATAAATTCTCTAATTTGTCAAATTTTTCTCGCTACTAGAGATATGACACTTATTCTTCAAAGTTTCACGCAAAATATTCGACGTTTCCGCTTGCTTCCACTTCCAATATTTATCTTCGCTCTCGCGCCGAATAAAACGGACCCGATAACGGTTCAGGAAGCTTAAAATTGAGCCATTAGTATCTCTCCGCTCGAAAAGTACGCAACTGTCGATGTATAAATGTTCACAGACGTTCGAGTTCCGTCGAAGCTAAGCAATTGCCAATATTTTCCGGGCAATTTGTGAATAAATTTTCAGCTACTAAACATCCTGCGACTTCTAACTTTCCGATTGTGTCCGGAATAGCGTTGTACCCTTCACCCCTTGCCAGAAGATGCCTCGTGCAAAAACGACTTCGAAATGGAACGAACTCGCATAAACACGCTTAATATTCTGACAGTGGTGGAAGCACGAACAGAGAAGCGACTACTACGGCAGTAGCCGAAAACTTTAACTACTTTTCAAGTTATTTACATCGCAAATGCAACGGGGTGGATTCTGAGACGTCTTAGCATGATGCTGGGATGCCGCTACTGCAACTTTAAATGATACAAGTTTATATTGTTCGGGGTATTTTGTGCATACAATCTATTTAGAAGAAAATGAGCGTCGCGTCGGTTAGATGCCGGAAAGATGTATAAAAGGGGAAGAAAGTTGGCATGGTTCTCCGTGCTGGTCTAGTGCATGTATCGCAGGCACTAAGCCGAGTTTTAGTGCTCGTTTACAATGGTCCCACAATAAGTGTATCTCCATATCCCTTTCAAATGTGCGCGTGCATACGTATAAAAGAAGATGAGAGGACGGGATTATGAAACTGCGGTGTTAGGCAAAGACATCTAAGCAATATCTTCGAATAATGGTTTCTATAATATTTGCTTTGAAACTTTTAACCACTAGAATAGAATTCCTAATATCTTCCTCGTCACTTCAGTTTTCCGTAACGCAAACAATATACTCGATGACGTTTAAGTTGGGAATCTAGTAGATTTACTAGAAGCCCTGACAACCTTTGGTTGTTTTGTCTACGTTACCCTATTAACATGCAATGAATATATTTCTTAATGAATTGTCTTCTATATTATGGTTATTTCACAGCGTTTAGGCTAATACAACAGAACCCTTCAGGCTATCATCCGTAGATAAGAACGGCTGCGAAGTGTAACAGCTATTACCTAGCGCAATGCTTCTAATTGCCGTCAAAACAGGAAATTTGCTGAGACAGTGTCTGGTTTTTATTTTGGCAACCTCTGCAGCACGATAAGCCTTTGGTTAGTTCACACTGAAAAAATGATCTTCTATACCGGCCATAACGTTTCAGAATCCCAAGAGCAATACAAGGATTTATAATATTTCAGTTACTATTAGAACTATTTTCTTCGTCTGTTGGGTTTACTGAATTCGACGTTTCGGCAGATATTGTTCTGTTGTCTTCAGGGTAGCCATGATGGTCATTTACTAAACTCATCGGTTTACGCAAGTCATCTTTCCCAATTTCTTTATAATTCTACGCGACTTGAGTAAGGCTAGAACCACTGAAGACGGCAGAAGGATGTCAGCACAAATTAACAAATTAACACGTGCACATAGGGGAAATAAATAGCATTTACTTTGATTTGCTCACGATGGCACGTAATAAGAATTGTACATATTACAATAGCGCTAATTTTAAATCTTGAAACTTCGCCTTAATTAGAACGGCGTACAATAACGTCTCGCTTCCTTGGCATTCTTTGAAACCTGTTAACTATCTAAGTTTCCCACATCTTTCTCTAGACGCAAACTCCTAATTTGCGATCTCCTCACCAGTAAAAATTAATTTTAATGGTGTACATTATTAGTGGCGGAGTTAATTGGTTTACTTTTCCTGATTAAAATTAATTATGTCCTTCGGGGATGGTGGAAATCGAAAAAAAAGGAAACACCAAAGAGGAAAATACTTTTTTAACGTGACATTCCCGCGGCAACTAGCGCTTCACATAATCCTAGATACCTACTGCTTTTATCTACGGGAATCGTCTTCCGTCTCGACGACGTCCCTCAACGGTAAGCAAGAAGAAAATCGGGCCGCTAACAAAGGCTCGAGACAGATAATCAGACGGGGGAAATATGGTTTTAATGGAACAATACAGCAATTAAATTTGACAGACAAAGTTAGTGAGGGAAAGTGAATTTGAATTCGCGGATAAAGCGTCAATTAAACTCCCGACAGGAAAGCGGCTGGGGGTTGTGCAGCGCGCGGACTATGGAAGGATAAGGGATCTACTACAAGCGAAAGGGGGGCACGTAGGAATTGGGCTGGTAGAGGGGACTCGGATTAATCCATCATGCACGCTGTTGTCGGAATTTTTCAAGAATTAATTGACTGTCGTTGATTGTCACGTTGGATATTTTATTTATAAACTAATTGTAAATGTAGGGGCGTATATTTACATGTATATACTGATGTACGCTAGAAACCGATTGCTTTATGCAAACCAGCGGACGCTTCTAAGTATAGAAAGGGGCGTAAGTAAATTATTAGAAGACTAGCAGCGTTTCACCAATCACGTTCTAAATTATCAATCAGCTCAGGAAACGATCTCTTTATCTTTCTGTTCATTCGACCTCTGCTAATCTATGCTAGTTTACATTGTATTATTAGAGAGATTTGTATTAGCTTCTTCTGCTATCTATGTCTACGTTTCATTGTCATTGTTAGTTTTACAGCAATAATACTTTCGATCTTTTTTTAATTGCTTCCACGCGGTTCTTCCTATTTCAATATTTCCGTAACTCGAGCAAATTCAAATCGAACAAACAACTCCCTCGTAAATAAACGGACAACTCAAATCACGAACGGTGTCATACATATGTGGCATCGTTAAATAATACGGGGGATCAGAGATGCCGTCGTCCACATTTATGTGATTTTTGCGACAGATGTTTCAGCTATTCCGCTATTCGAATCTGCTAGATACAGCCCCGTTGATGTACGAACAAAAGGGGGATCGGCCAGCGCCGATGTTGTACGCCCTACGAAAACTATCGTATTGACATACCATAACTCTCGAACGCATTCGCTTACGACCCGGGAAAGTTACGGCTGCATAAGTGTAATTTATGCAGTTATAAAGCTGTGTGTTTTCGAACAATGGGGAAGCTGCAAGACTTGGTGAAGTTTTAGGGATGTTTGGCGGTGGCGAATAATAATAACAATCTAGATGTGCTTAACGTTCATTTTTACAGAGTAATTTACGAATAGTTCGTTAAGTTGTTTGTTTGTTTAATATTCGCTTCCTTTAAACCTTTAGTCACTTGGAACCGACTCGGAACGTAAGATAAATGTAAAAGGTGAGCGATTTCCATGATTCCTTTCTCTTATTTTTAAATACATGCAATAACAAAAGTTGATTACAATAAACACCCTAACAGTATTTATTCGAGTCTAGTGGGGAACACCTTTATGCATTTAGCGCAGTCGGCAGGATTCCTCGAAAGAGAGAAAATGCATTTCGAGGATTAAAATGTAATAGAAGTGAACTTATAATAGCCGCAAACTACTTCCTAGAGTAAGCCGAGTGTATAGAACGGAAGCAAAACAAATAGGGCGGCTTATATTATCTGAAATATTCGAACGGCGGGTTCGACGGCGTAAATTTCCGCGGACCCGATCTGATTTCATTTAAAAATATATTGTTATTACGTCCTAACGTTCGCTATCTACTTACTTTACCGACCGACTTCCGCCTTCGCCGGGCTATTTTTACCTAACTTAGAATTACGCCGTCGCCTGCTATCATATTACTATCGCATGTTTCTCGTACACCTACCCATATTGCTACCATGTATGTGTAATATACATGTACGTATATGTATATATATATACTCACGCAGCACCGGTTCTCTTCTCTGGAATAATATATGATGATTAAATTTTTTTCGATAAAGGAACATTTTCCACGTGACTACGTTTGAAATATCGGATAAGGGATTATCCGCGGGAATCTTTATGGTCCTCCTCTGGGGGATAATAACATTAGCGCTAACTGGATGGCACATATCCAAACGCCGTATAAGTGCAGTTCATGTCGTACATATATACACTAACTCGAAAGGAGACTGCGATGACTTCTTCTTGTGGAAATTTAAATCGTATTGGGGGATTACAAGAAGCCAGCTGAGTATTCGGACTGATTGCTGATTCAGTGTTGCGAGTAGTACGTGGTAGGTACATCGATCTCCTCGTGAAAATCTTTATGACCTCCTGGATGTATCTTCAAAATTGCCTCCTCTCTTTTTGAACCACCCCGTGTGTCTGTTTTCATTCTATTCGTCAACAACACTGTATTCTTGGTTCCTGGGTTGGAACCGCTTTTTCAAGGATGTTGCGTAAGAGTGAGGGCGAAACGTCGGCAAAAGCTACGACGATAACGCGGTGCCAACTCGAAACCTTTTTGTTCGTAAAAAATTCAGCCTTCGACTTCGAAGCCGTGCTTCGTCATACGAAACCGTTTGTCAGAGGTGACTACAGAAAAACTAACAAACAGTAGCTCGTGGTGCCATTTTGTGGGCATTAATTGCAATATCGATCATATAGCTCGTAACTTTTTCAACAAATTTAAAATTTCGATTCAAGTATAACGAACTATGTTCCTCCCTTCTATTGTCGTGGGTGATAACATCTGCTTAATACTGTATATTGCGACAGATATGACCATAAACCGTCTTGGCACTGTTCGTCGCCTTGCATTCATGGTTATTCGCCGAATATACGGCGGGTGTATTGCCCTAGCAAATCGCGAAAGCAATTCGAAGCGACACAACTAAGGTCCCATAACAATAACAATAAAGTACGCCGCCCCTCACCACACCCCGTCGTTCCTCGATATAATACCGTACGTTTGCGTTCGTCCGGGGTCGCGTCTCTTAGCATAGAATGTAGCGTACACGCAAGGAGACTGTGTACTCATCAAATCGGCGCTCGATCTAATTGTATTTGCTCATATTTAGGAGATTTAACACGTAGCCGAGTTATGACGTTATAAATATTACGCTAACGAACAATTTAAGTCTGGATTACGATGTACGTTTTGAATATTTGAACCAATACATCATTGCGAAGTATGAGGGTCGCAGTTAGAAATTAATTGTCTTTAATTAAAATGTAGCACAACAAACTATCCAGCGTCGCGGCGGTATCAGAACTTGACGTGTGTATAACTTGCGTTGCACTACCTTCATGCTACATCATGTGAGGATGCTTTTTTAGAGCATTAGTCGAATTCTTTCCATCGCCCTGTATATACTATATGTACCCAACAAAGCAAAGCGCAGACGTTACGCTCTTCTAGGTACAACTGGTGTAATGAGGAATAATCAAACTAAATGGTCTTTTCTTCCTGAAATTTGCGAATGACCAAACTGAAGACTATGTAATAAACATTTTCATCGAATCCTCATCTTGTCTGGAAAATCTTGATATTTTTGTGCATGTAAAAGGATTAAATTTCTATATCATCATCCTCGCCAGGAAGTGATTTAGAAAGCAAGGGGTGTGATCGCGAGAATGGTTAACGTTGAAAGGAGGAAAGCAGCAGCCAGCTTTCGGTTGCGGTAAACGCTGAGTCGTCTAATGTGGCCGTCGGAGGACGTGCCGCTGAATATTCATGATCACCGCGAGAGCGCGCCGTCAACGTCGGTTCATTTCGAACCGTACCCGAGCGCGGGGTCCCTTCCGTCCCGCTTAACACTCTATCCCCGCGACGATGGTCCTCCATCGCGTTTGATGGTCCTCCGCCTAAACGGAAAGCGCTCATCTCGTCGTTGTCGGATCCTGGCCTTTTAATTGCGTATTACTACGTAGATATTCGTTACAGATGGCTTGTTTCATTTTGCGTTCCGTCGTTTGAATACCGCCCGATAACGCGCTGCGGTAAAGTACAACGAAAAGGTCCTCGACTCGTCCTCATCGCACCGGGCAATAAACGGGGATATTTTGCGGCCTTATGGTGGTTGTGACACGAACGATAAACCGCCGTTAATACGGCCAAAAATACTCCTAAAGATAAGAACCGTAAAAGATGCTTATATGTGGATATAATAAAATGCTTAATAAACCATGTAGAGGTGCCCGGCCGCCGGAAAGAAGCTAAAGATGATTGAGCCAGATATTTCGAGAGGTTATGGTCCATTTAATGTCGACGATGTTTAGCGCGGATTGTCCTTTGGATCTGGTAGTCGATACAGAATCTAACGAGGGTACGTGGTCCTTTTTAACTGATAATATTTAATTTAAAACGTTTGTATTAATATTTTGGTAATGTTAAATAAAGGAGAAGTGCTGGTTGTACACGTTAGGATAACGTTTGAAGATCAGAAACGTGAATATCAATAAACATAAATAAAATATAGATCATAAAAGGGAGTTCCTTACTTCAATATAACTATAACCAAGAAAAATAATAATCTTTTCTTGCATTTCCTACATTGTTTGGGAGGAAAGTTTACAATAGATAAAATAAATCAAGCAGTTAATGCAGCAGCTAAACATTGAAAGAACAGTCTTAAATCTAAGGCTGGTAAGGCTGCTTAGAGCGTAATTTATTTGAGAAGCATACGAGTGGATTGTATTCGATAGAGAAGACAACCTGTAAATAAAAAAAAATGCACTGAATGCTATTACAACCACTTAATCAGAAGAACCGTTAAAGATATCTGTCCACGAGGTGTTTACGGTATATTAACTTATTAGCGTGGAGCGGCTGTATTCGTTCGAAACGGATGCATCCTCACCTAACTCCCAAATTCCGGAAATAATCCCATCGTCTAGACGTCTAAAATTGTAGAATCGCCCCAAAAATATTTCCGTCGGAAAGTTCATTAAGCAAGCTAACCCTCTGCCTCTATACCTCGCAATATGTCCGGCGTTAATAGCCGGTGGCCAACGGAGAACGTTGTTGTATTGCGGAGAGTTTGCGCATAAATTATGCCCGAGGGCGGCGTGTGTTCAATTAAATCAACCCCTTAATCGCTCATGAAAATGACTGACAGACATCGACGGTAATGACAGCCCGACGTGTCCGTGTGCGTATACGTGTACGTGCGTGCGTGTGGGTCACTGCGAAGCAGATACATATTGTACGGTATACAGCGTGCAGAAGGGACCAGTGACCAACGCCGAAGGCCGATGATAGGTTTGTTTTGTTGAAGGGTGAAGTTTCGGACGATGACTTGGAACGATCTTAGATAGTCGTGATAGGAAGAGGAAGTTCGGTATAGCTGCCCGAGGGCGGTAAACATCGGATTCTTAGTTAGTAACTTGGTATCTCCGCAACGTGTTTGAATTTGGGAAACTGGATGTACTGAGAGGAGAATTGCCTATTGGTCGTCGGAAAGTTTTAGTTGAAGAGGTTGCTGTAGATTATAGAAGGTTAATCAAAGAAAATACAGCTTGTTTGGAGTCAAAAAAGTTAAGACAGGAACCTATTAGTGGTGGTCTAAGAAAAACACGAGAGGTCTTGAAAGTCTCATTCGAACGACATGGATGTCACGCTTATACGAAGTTTTGGGTACAAATAAGACCTTGTCACCATCGATCAATGGCGTACTGTTTTTATTATAGAACCAGTGTATTTAATGAAGGACATTGCAAATTAAATAAGGATAGAAGAAGATATAGACAGAACAGGAAACTGCTAAAGTAATACTGTTTTAATATAATAAAATATTGAGACGTGATACCGCCTTTGAAATACATGTCAAACGAAAAAGTTAACTCAGAATACGTACCCTGCGAGAATAACCAACTTTGCAAAACCAATAGAAAGTCGATTGTTTGATCGGGATATCCACGAACGAGCCTAATCTGAACAATAAATCTGGGAAAATCGGCGAGCTTTATTCGAATCCGAAATAGATACACACCGACTATTATAAAGTTGAACGATTAAACAATGTAAACCTACTCCCTACGCTATGCTGCGGCCCGGTATCGATCTCGTAGCTTTTCTATAAATGGAAGCGACCGTTTAAACTGTTTTACGTTTTACGAATATTTACATAAAGTTTGACGACCTTGCGTGACCCCCATTCGTTTTCCAGGTCATCGTAGTACCGGAGTCGAGTTATTTGTATTTAAAAGTAACGAGGACGCGGGACGTTTCAGGATCGAATTAGAGTTAAAAAAAAAGAAGTTCGCTTTTTCAAACTTTTTTGAAGTGTGGATCTAGATAAGACGTTATGCGACACAAAATCGTGAATGATAAGATGTAGATAAATATATTTTCTAACGAAGATACGCAGCTACCTGCCACTACCTTCACACTGTCAACCAAGCTCGGTGTCACCGGCTCCGCGATATGTTGTTTTCTCAGATCTTGTTGTAGAAAACAAGTACAACACAAAGTTCGCGTCGACAAATGCGAATCTTGAAAGTTACTTAATAATGCTCGATCTTGCATTACGATATTCAAGCGTTCGCGACGAACATCCCGATTGTATACAATTACCCGTACTCGCGTTGATGCGCCGCTGCATTCTAATTTTAGCGAAAAAGTTCTTCGCCTACTTCCTTTTCGTATGGAGCGACTTCATCACCGGCAGCATTTGGGAGACCGTGGGAACCGCAGACTCTAGACTCGACGTCCGTTACCTGGGTAACGTCCTCTCACCTGACCAACACCACACTAGCAAGTACCACATCCCGCTCTCCACATTTACTTCCTCTACTATCCGTTCCTGCTTCCCCGCAGTATCCCCGGAATTCGCCCACCACCTCTCGTTCCGGGCTTCCTGTTCCGGTAAGTACTTCATAACCTCATTCATTATGCATCATTTCATGTTTAAGCGACGTTTTATGCGAAATATTCTCTTCCTCTCTAGTTACGACGTCTGTGTGCGTGTGTAGCAGCGCGAATTTCTATGAACATAGTTTCCTCGTCTGTACACGGCGAACCAACGTTAGCCGCCTTGCACTATACTCTTTACATTAACAAATTAAAGCAAGATGACAGAGCCTCCGTCAAAATCGATTCTGATGTTTAAATTCGGTAGCAGAATTGTTGAAGAGGAAAAGAGAATCCGGTAGTATTTACACTACCGGTGTACTTTAGTAATATTAAAATGACCATCCTCTTCTAATGCAGTTACTGCCTGTTTGAAATTAGCGTGGAAGATTGCCGTTCTCGCTTTACCTGCTCGTTAGGCAAAATCCTTTCCGCACTGTCCGTGTAAGCTCTTATGCATTCCGCATCTTCTACTGCAGGTTTCGAATTTATCGCGTTCTCGCCCCTTTGTTCCCTAAACGCCTTAAATTACGCTTTAATACGCCTCGGGGACGGCCCCCGTAAGCCGGCTGCAACAACGTGGCGCTTCGAGAAAGAGGATGAGAAAAAATCTCGCCGGCACTTCACCTCGTGTAATTCAGTTATGGCGGAGGCGGCGCTGGCAATGGCAACTACGGTGGATCATACCTTATGCATTAAAGTCGAGATTAAATTGAGAGAGAAAACTGGAATAATGGAAAGGAGTCGCAGGTTATAATGCGAACGTCCATTATTTTGCTTCTTTTTATTTTTACTTTTCTATTTATTTATGCCCGTCCTGTTTTTGTTCGCCGCGGAAAAATGGAAGAGCGGGGCTTGGAGGGAAGCTGGTGGGAATAGCGTCGTGGAATTCTTGTATGTTTGCGAAAGGTAGCGAGCTTTTTATGGTAACACAAAATAAACACGATAGTATTGTTATTGTTGCTGCCTCGTTTCTACCGCTTTTCTTTAGAAAAATCATGAATGAAATAAGTTAATGTAAAGGGAAGAACCTACTACGAATACGCGGAGAATTTTATCATAAAAATTTTAATTAAAATGGGCTTAATAAAATGGAATTGGCATGTTTGTTTTCTCTTTCTTTTTTAAATAAATGCAAACGTAACGATAGCAAGTACTGTGGGGTAGTATGACAAGCAACAGTAAAGTGTCGGCACACTCCGCACCACACAAGTTTAAATTAATTCATCTCGGACAATTGTTTCGAGGATACGTCGATCCTTGCATCCTTCGATCAATCATAGAAAATGAGGATCGACGTATTCTCGAAACAATTGTCCGAGATGTATTAATTAAAGATGTTCGACGCGAAGCGTGTCGATACTTTGATGTTGTTTCAAATACGAAAGTGGTACAAAATTTTTAAAAAGAATAAAAAAGTAGCTAATAATCGCTTCCATAATTTCCTCCATTACCAGGAGATGGCGGACGTCTTTTATTTCAGCAAAAAGACGGTGGCGGCTAATTGCTGGCGTTGTAACGAAACAAGGCGGAGAAATAATTTCACTTCTTCGGAACGAAAAATAGTAAAAGAAGAGATGAGCGGATACAACAACAAAAAAAGAAAAAAAAAAAAACAACACGAGAGGAAAAATATTTAGCCTGAACAACATAGGACGAAATGGAATAGATGTATGTAGTAGAGGGCGCGGTATTGGATTTTTTTTTAGTTTCTTTGTCGGAGAACAGCGACCCAATACTAATCTTCGCCCGGTAGACGTGACGTTGGCGCAATTACGCGTCTTTCGTGACGAGCTGCGACGCCGGCCGCTTTTAAAACAAACACATGTGACACGCGGAGGAATTTGCAATAAGCCCATCTCTCCGAGCTCCATCTGGCGTTCGCGAGCAGACGGTTCGCTTCGAGGTGTTCCGCCGTTGTCGCCCGTTAGTGTGGCGATTTCCCGTTCGGCGCGCTCTTTTTGCCGGGCCGTTATTGGCCGATGTTCCGCCGGAGTGCGATTTTCGTCGGATACGCTTCATGAATTTATATGAGACGTATCGAGCTTTTCGCTTTTTTCTTCCTTTTCTTTGGGTAGCTCCTGGCGAAATCTACATATCTATGCATCGCATATATATTGGCGATATGTCTATATTTGCTTCAGTACTAGATGTATTGATACGTAGACGTTGCAATGGAATAAAACTGACACCTGTATTTTTCCCAGATATACATTATTGGTCTAAATATTTACGGATTATCAATTATTTTCTATAAAACCGCGGAAGTTTATGTAGCTTTCGCTTCGTTAGGTAGGAGCTTTTTCGGTGTTTCTTTGCACTCTTCCTCCATTTCTTATCGAGATTCAATTGCTTCTTTAAAATTTCGCTATTATTTCGCTTATTTTTGTTCGTTTCGTAATCCACGGGCTTAGATTTTGCGTTCTTAAGACGTCCTGGATTGTCCGATTTACCGAAGCTTCCTTTGTATTAGTGTAGAGATGGCGTTTTGAACAATTTGGAAATCACTCTATGCATAAGGAACGCTTTTACAAGAAATTTGCAGCTTTGAAAAAGTCACAAATTAGCGTGTCGTCAGCATAAAAATTATTGTGCGACAACATTGTAGGTATTTAATCAATCCATAATGTTTGCATTTTTACGCGCTCCAATTAAAAAAAAAAGTAAACACATATACACGCGAACATCAGACAACCTCTGCTTACGGAACCGAGAAACACAAACATAAAAAATCACCGTCACGGCAAACTGGAAACGCGTTATAGATTTTTTTTCTACGTACTTTCGTTCAGGCTCCGACAAAAGAAATATTACGTAAATGGACGCCCCGCGGCTAAACAAATTGAAATATCGACAAGTACAACGGTTTCGCGCGCCGCGGGGATGGCGGAACGGAAGCTACGGACGGCGTTTTCCCGTGAAAAACGCCCTAAAATCAGCGCTCGTAGCTTCAGAGACGGTAGACGTCAGAAACACAAAGCTACTTGGATCATGGGAGGTATACTAGACGTACAGCATGTGTACGTCAATGTGTGTATTTGTATTTGCAGCTAACTAGCTATTGTGCGGATGGCATATTCATTTCATACTTGTGATTCGTTTGTCGCGACCGTCGGGTGTTCGTAATAAGAATGGGGTTTGCGATTGGCGACTTGACAGATAAGATCGATTATACCATCATCATCCGCCACCATCCTATTACCCTTGGCAATCGCCAGAAGCGAAGATGAGGTCATTGTGCATGTTCCGCATGTATACATTATCGTTCAGAATTATTTGATTAAATATCGTAATCAAACATATATTGGGCGGACAAAAAGAGCCCATCGCTTATCTCAAATACAGAACGTTTGATGCTTCTAACGTTATATTACATAGGCCTGAAAATAATCATAATTTTGATTAGTTAGCCAAAATTAGCCAAGTATGAAAACAACACTGTTCAGTTAAACTATTATAAAGCTATGGAAGTTTGCAGAGATAAGCATAACTTAATCAATTCAGATTTAAAACCCGTAAATTCCAGCTTCCATCAGAATTAATTAACGGTAACTTCAAATTCGCATTATATGAAGTTGCCTTATTTTTAAGATCGAACATTTTAGCATATTTGCTTTGCATATTTTTGTATTTGCATAATTTGAACTTCCTATATTTCGCTGAGTTTGTTGGTTTAGTTGCTGATGATAATAGCTTAGCTACTGAAGTACTACTAAGTCTAGTGCGAGTGAAACATTCTGGTAAGAGCTTCACTGAAGTGCTTCAAAGTATTAGTTCAATTCAATTAGTATTATTTAGCTGCCATAACAGTAGCGAACAACATAATTCCATTTGTTAATCGATTTTCTCATATTTCTTACACACTTAAGTCGAAAAACTCGCAGCAGTAAACGTATACAAGGAAGCTCTTAAGTTATGGGATATAAGTTGGAATCAAGTTCGAGGAAGCGTTGGAAACGACAGACATTAATTGAGAAATCCAGATTTCTACTTGCACTTAAATTGCTTCCTACCCTCTTCGCTTAGAAGCAAGTCCGAGCAGAGGAAACCCCTTTTATCGCATCCCATTTATAAACATCTTCGTGTCAATAATTCTTGTCGTGCCAAGTCGGCAGTATTTTCTAATTGTTAGGCGTTTAGTGACATCCAGCAGTAGCAGTTGCCCCGGTTGCGGAGGGGTGGCCGCCGGCACATGAAATATGGACGGCACGCACGGCTGGTTCTGATTGACCTCACCCCATGCGCGCATACACACATTCGACCGTATACATTCCTTCTCTTGTCCGCTATTTCCGGTCTAGCCTACAGAGTTAGTAAAGCCGGCACGTTGTTGCTAACCCTCCTCGAAGCGCGACGGCTTCGGATCTTCCTCCTTCGCAATGCGACCTTGGGTATGCAACGTATGGATGCACCACGGAATTAGCTACTTTGAAATGATTAATGGTTCCTTAATAGACCGCATATGAAGTGAGGAACTATATATAGCACACTATGCTTATTTTTTTATATATTTTGCTTCTTTTGTCAATGTCGATGCTTGCGACTGTAGTCGTTAGACATGCTATTATTTTATAGCTCGGATCTACGGCCTATTAAATTTGAACATGAAGCGCAACAGATCAATTGTTTTGTAATACAATTTTTTATATAAAGACCGTTCTCGTAACAGATATAGTGTAACTTCAAAGAATTCAACTCCGTCTAGAGTAACCAACTGATTCTAATAACCGCGAAGATGGCGTTATTAAATTTATTTAATCCGAAAATATTTTTGCGAACACTAAATTCAAAACAACACTTCAAATAAAACTCAAAGTCGGCCTCGAAACCGAACGCTCATTTCGACCCCTTTCTCATTTGATCGCGAAGGCTTCATGTTCCCTCTGGCTCCCTCCGGCCCGTTTCCC
Organism: Oryctes rhinoceros; assembly: GCA_020654165.1. Taxonomy (NCBI): domain Eukaryota; kingdom Metazoa; phylum Arthropoda; class Insecta; order Coleoptera; family Scarabaeidae; genus Oryctes; species Oryctes rhinoceros. The sequence goes on from JAIOKQ010000231.1 coordinate 1,581,017, forward strand.
TTCCCTCATCGTGTCTCACTAGCCGCGATTAACGGCAGCGAAATGCGGAACTCCAATAAATTTTTATTACGGCGAGAATTATAGGCCCGTTATTTGATACCGCAAGCCGGAATGATTTATATTATCTTTGCCGGTTTTAACTTTCTGCCGTTGCCGTTAACACCGCCGACGCCGCCACGCTACAAGCTAACACCACGCCAATCGTACAGTTACGATTCTTTCTAGGTAAGCAATACGTTTTGCAGCAAAAAAAATGTATAACGACGATCTGACGCTCGAAATTGTGACGTTTCAGATGTTCCTTGATTCGTTCTCGTGTGTTCTTAAACTTAGGTTTCTTTGTTCGAAATTTTCAACTTACGTTTGAAGAACAACTTTTTGTCTTACTTACTGTTTCTCGACAAATTTTTGAAATCATTGGGTGTCCCCCAGGGATTCTATCTGGGTGCATTATTTTCATTTACATATCAACGATATAACCACTTACTTCACCAATTCATCCTTTCATCAATACGCTAACGATCTGAAGATTTTAAAGCTATTAGATGGATTTCAAGCCTTAACAAGATCTAGACTGATCGCGTAAATACCGACTCGAAAATAAACAATTTTTCACGACCTAAAGAGGCAACTTCTACAAAGTTTTAAATAAAAATTCACATAGCGTGGCATCTTTAATTAAAGCCGTTGCGGCAATGAAGAACATTTAAAGACGGTCATCGTTTCTACCTGGCAATGTTGCCATTCGAAAGTCGAACCCCCACCGCGACGTAATGAGGTGCAGTACATCAACCTGGGCGTCGAAGAGACCGTTTTATATCTTCACCGCGTTCAACGTAATGTTATGTGTGTGTATATATGTTACGCGTCATAGTAGGCCGAGGGCGTCGAGATTGCTTCATTTTTTTCGATGACGTGTATCGATGGTCGGGAGTTGTTTTAATCGGCCACGCGGTGACAGGTAATGGATGTAAATGATTGGAAAGAGTAGAGGGGTAGGAAGCCGTCGACATGCTGGAGTGCCCACTGCGTGAAAATTACCGATGATAGAGCCGCGCTGTCCGACGACGATAAGGTTAAACAAGCCCGGTAAATTACGTCGAAAGGGGTTGTGTCATCGATGTTCGTGCATGTAGGTATATTGAATTAATGATATTAGTTGGAGCTTGGATGGGAGAGATAACAGATCGTCGGCGGAGTTTTTGAAGAACGAACCGTCAATGCCTCTCGTTTGGATTTTCTGGCGTGATGGTGAAACATTAAAAATTAGCTACTCCGATTAGGATTATTGGCGGCATTTCAACTGGAAGTTCATATCGTCTCATATGCTACGTAGTTAGGTGTTGAATCTCTTCAAATGGAATGCGTGATCCGTTTCATTAAGCACCGTGCTTGCGTATGAATCGGCGGATATTGAGAAGGGATCAACTATATGAAGAATTAGCGCTTCTAGGCGAATCTAATTCTCATCTTCTTTCAATGTTACATTGCGGCTCACGAAAACTGGTATCTTCAACAACCGCTTTACCCGATCTACCTTTAGAATATTGATGTGATCGAAGAAATGCTATTTACGACAGAAATTCTTATTTTTTTTTGTGATACAGTGAACATTGTCAGAACACATTTATTAGCGTTTCCGACAAGCATCTGCGTACACAGCGTACTACGTGATCAAGTAATTTATATCAATCATAGCAAGCGACGCATCCAACCCCTACAAATTTTTAACAAACTTACCGTACATACGGAGACAAATTGAATTTAATAATAATACCCCCGTCGAAACGATCCAGTAAACATTCAACAATGACATTAATCAGCGTTCGTACGGGGGTGGTTAGGAGGCTTCTACTTACACATACGGGTGTACATGCAGATGCATCAGTCAGGCGCATTAACGGCAACTGTTACAGCGTAAACCGATCGAACCTTACGCATGGGTGAGTCAGACGCAGACATCAATGGACTCAGAACGTCAGGTCCGTTAGATATAGCAGGCGGGAAGCAATAGGAAAACCCCAATAATGTCTCGTAGGAGGATGTATAATTGAAAATGCTCCGGTACAGTATTAACGTCAAAAGAATTCGATTGCCTATCGTTACCTAGATGACTGTTGTCAAGTACTATAGTGGGTATTAAAGGATAAACAAATAATTCCACAAAATTACCGTTTGGAATTGCTACGGAGGTGGTGGAACTGGAACATTGTTATTGTTAAATCAATGTACGCCGACGAAAGATGTTTATCCGAGCATATTGCGAGGACATGTTGCATTCAAAGGTAAAACTGTTACTCTGGAGGATACTCGAATGATTAATAGTCTAGCCGCGATAGACTTCGAGTTGTAATTCAATAGAGGCGATGTGGCACACCTTTGATCATTCAACGGTTATATATTAAATTAAACCGAAACAGGAAAAATGAAAATTTTCGATTCACCACCTCGCCGGATAGAGGCAAACGCAATAAATTTAAATTCCTTTCCCACTTTCCAATCTAACTTTCCAGTCCAATCTAGTTCGGTTGATTCGTATTTATTTTCGCGAATAAGCACTCGCCGCATAAAATTGGTTCCGAATATTACGGTTAAAGAAAAATATCATTAAAGCGCATTCCGACTCCTCGAAGTAAACATCAACAACACTATCCGATATTCCCAAAGCGATGTTCGCGGCCTTCGTCGTTTCCGAACTGCATTTCCTTTTAAAATAATACGATTTCACCGGCAGATGTCTAGTTGGTAGCCTAGATGGCGTTTTTTGTAAGGAGTAGAAACGTCGGCTGAAAAGCACGATCGCAGGTAGAGTCGATCGTAGCTAGAGCTGCAGCTAGAACGGATATGAATGATTAAAGAAAAAGCAACTCGGAAACATCGACCTACTCTGATGTGACGAAGGAAAACGTGTACTGGAGCTTACTTCCTTTGAAAGTAGTAGAAGAGGAAAATGCTAGAAGTTGAAGAAGGAAGGAATAGCATCGCTTCCTATCGCTGGATTAAACTATTATGGGTCTCAGGCAAGGAGGAAAGCAATTTCGAAATCTTTTGAGAGAAGAAGACAGAAAAAAAGAACACGTTGCATATTCAGAAACTGATTACGTATGTATCCGTTAGGGCAATTCTTCGACTGTACCTTTTCTTCTACAAAATTTGATGTGATGTAATGAATGTGTCTCATGTGTCTCAAGATTCATTTCTTGCATTCTTTTCTCGATCTTTTTCAATGATACAAGCGATATAAGCGATCAGCTACACCAAGATACAACCAACATCGATAGACGATTCCAAGGAATTTGAGATGATGCCAGGATGAGCGACAACCTTCTGTGTCTCGAGTTCAAAACTATATATTAGAGTATATGAGCCTTAAGAATACGCGTTTCTCTCAATTGTCTACTTCCAAAATTAGAAATTTCTGATGGTGTAATTACGTCATGCTGGCGCTAATGAAATAAAATTTTAAGGAAATCTTACATCGAAGACAATCTGCAAATATGCAGAAATGAAAAGTTGTCGAAAATTCATGATAATATTGCAACGCGTGAATTAATCCTTGCGAAAAACTTCTCAAAAAACAAAAGTCTTCATAGGAAGCCCCCTTTACATTGTCCAGTTTTTAATATCTTCTTCAATTCTTTTTCTTCTACAGAGAATAGAACTTTCAGTAACATAGAAAATATAAAACCAACCAATTTCTACGTTCATCTATAAACTTCATCAATATATCAAGATCTCCAAGGAAAATAGAAAATATCCTATTTATTTACTAATAAAAGGAGAAACAAACTAGAATCGCATCAGGTTACCAACAACACTCAAACAATCTTCTTCATATACAAGTATACACAACGCAAATATCATTGTATTCGTCGAAGTAGAAGGTAAAGCTCGTGCCAACATCACAGGCAACGGAAACGACGCAAGATCCGACGGAAAACACGTGCGTTAGAACGGGAAAGCGAAAGCACATCGGGTCAATACTCCGGCGAGTTCGTAGTTGACCGTATTGCCGCCGGTGTCGCCACGGGCTAGCGTTGTGCTTTTCAATTATTACGTCAAAAGTTAATGTCTCTTCTTCTTATGTACGTTTAACGGACCTATGTATTTTTACCTCTTCGCTGGGTTGTCGCCTTAACAAAGTACCGGTTTTCCTTCTTAACGATTTTTCAGTTACGGAATGGATGCTTCATCAACGCCGATCGGGGAATCTTATTTTTATAACGTAAATAGACGTTTGTCATTTGGAAGAATTTAGGTAGAGAATGGTTGTTGTTAGAGAGGTTCATTATTATCGATTTCTGGCTTTACATGAATATAAAAAGATGATTTATTGAAGCTTACAAGAAGCTTAACCGTAACTGCTTTCAATAGTTTCCACCTTTGTTAAAATTCCAGGTGTAACATACGAATTAAGCATTAAAATCTTTAATACTATTCCAGAAGCGCATGTTGTACCCGTAAAAACGAAGTTAAATGCATTGTCGCGTCAATAATACTGTCTAAACTGTTCAGAAACTAAACATATGCAGAAATATATGCTACAGAAACTTGCTCTTGTTAGAGTTTGTGACGACAAGCAAGAGGCGTGTCGATTTGCATCTTCCCCGAAGCCTTAAAGGCACTAGCATCCTATGCATAGCCCCTGAACTAGTAAGGGAATGTTTGCAAAACCAGACAGCTGCCTCTAGATACGACAAGGTGACTGATGTGGGCGTTAGGGCACGATCGCGAAAGGAACAATATAACTGCAGTTCGGCGAATGAGAGAAGGTTTTGAAATGATCTTTAGAGGAATCGAATCGGGGCCAGGTATAACTAAAAACGTAGCGCGTGGTGCTCTATTTAATAGATACTAAATAGATAACAACTTTACTGGCACCATCCAGTTGGAAAGAGAATCAACAAACGAGTGATCAGAAGATCTTTCCAATATTTATCTGCCGACATATTTACATTAAACAGAATACAATTTAAGAATTGACATATCTACTGACGCTGCTTCTTCAGAAAACGTCTTTGTAAGATAAGCGCACCCAATTGATACACCTTCGATTAGTTATTTGTGGTTATGAGAAACGAGAAAAATTGAAGCGGGAAAAAATTGAAAATTAGAGACTCAAAATTTCAATTTTTAAATGACGAAAATGGCAAAAAAAACTAGTTCCCATCAAATAATATACCAAAAACGTCCGCCAACTTGTACGTATAACTCGTTTAATCGAATCCCATCATCAATTTACACCAACGTTTCGTCCCTGCGCGATCTTAACGTCCCCAGGCGGCCGTTCTAATCTTTACGACCACTTAGTTGTTTATTACACCACCAGCGATGATCGAGCAAGGTTATGGATATGGACCGAAGTCGACAGACCGTATCTAATTAATTAAGCTGTAATGAACGAGTCCTATGCCCTTTCCGACTAAACCCCTTCGATTCTCTACGGGGACGCAAAGCAGTTAGAAATAAAGAAATCGCTGTTGGAGGTGTTATTGTTAACATTAAGTCCTGGTCTAGGTAACGTTGTATATTTAGTAACCTGGCGCAGCACGATGTGTGAAAGAAGCGTAATTAACTTAGGTTACATCGACGTGTGACGGGTTAGGGGTACTTCGGCTTAATTGTGTTAACTGTTCGAACGAATTAACATATTTAGGGCGTTGTCATGTTCGATTATTCGTCTTGTCAATAAAAAAGTATGACGTTTTTAAGGTATTTCGTTTGATTTCTATTCTCGTTCAATTCCTCCTCAAAAAGATATTTACAAGAAGCTGAATTTAAAGCCTATCTTCAACTAAAACAAACCACAAGCACGTATTTCCCTAATAGATCCAGCAGGACGGATCGATTTTTCCTTAGAAAGGACTTCTTTTCGAAGCAACAGGTTTTTATTCCTTTTAGTTAGTTACGCTATTTGTTGTCTGGATTATTAAAATGTGGTACAATGAAATTTTCCAAGCTGGACTTACCTCCTTGCGACAGGAACTGCGCCGACGTAGCCGTTTCCTGACCGTTCTGATTCGATTCGCCCACCGGCAAGTTGTAGTCGGCTCGACGGCGTAAAGTGGTGGAATGCAAGGATGGGCCGCGTGGTGGCACCTCCGGCGGTGCGGGTTCCGGTGGCGATTCTTCGTTAACATCTGCAACGGAGTCAACATCGAAAATTAAGCTTTTTCTTCTTCCATCGGCCAGCAGCGGATATTCTACCCCTTTTCGCCTTATTTTGGCCATTTCCACGCCTTATTGCTGTCCACACCAGCGTCTAATTCGGGTAACATCAAACGCTCCTAACGTAATTACCTTGCCATCGCGTCTGCAAAGTTCAGGTACCGGTGATATGCGAGTACTGGCGGTGGCGATGGAAAATTAGTTTAGAACGCGGTATGGGGCCACGTGAAAGCATTACGGCGTATCGGATAACGGAATTAAGTCGTTACCGCCGATTGAATACAGTGCGCTAAACAAATTTAGAGAGTTACGGTTGAGTTTTCGAGGTGGAATTTTCACTCCACTAGGCGCCGTTGAGGTGTTAGCGTAATTTGTTGTAATTAGGCTAGAAATCGATTGGAAAAGCAATGGCTCTAGAAAGTCAATTGGAAATTATCGCAAAATTGCCTAACTACGACCTTAATTGGTAAAGTACCATCTTTAATCGGGAGAATGAAGTCTGTTTGAGTACTTGTATTTGTATTGGAGTTTGAGAATGAGAACGTCCTTTATTGTGCCCATCTTTAACCATTGTTACCGACATTCCATCGTGCTTAAGTGAAACGATTCTTTCTGATTTGCAAGAGCGCTTTACACCTCGCTGCTTGATATTAAATATCATAGTTTTTAAAACGTTAAAATACGTTACGGCCATATATTAATTAATTCAAGATCAACCGATTACGTCTACACGCTGCATCATCGCCAATTTCCCCAAAAGGCACCATCCTACTGCTGCAAAAGCGAAATTTTATTAAACATCCACCTCTCCTGCATCATCCATCTTTCTCACTTATCCCGCCGTCCATCCAACAGTCCGCTGCCTCTGCAAACGCTCACTCATACAGTCGCGCTTATTAAAGCCGATTAATGTTGTTATCAATGTTTACAACTAGATGGCGCTCGGCGGGGCGGTCGAATTCGCCCGCCAGAAGGGATTACCGAGTGCCGTTAGAGGAGGGAGGCGTACGGACATCAGCTGTATGGACGCTGAATGTTGTACGAACAGGATTTGGCGATCTAATTATAAAGTTACCTTCATCGAACTGGACGATGCTGATGCCCAGTCGCTGTTGGTTTTGAAACTTTCAACGCTAATGGCCGAACGGTAGGTAATGGAACAGACCTTCTAATAATAATTTTTCGCATTAACGGTGAAAATAATTGGTAGAAAATGGAATTACTAAGTGGGATAGGGAGCTGATGAGGGATATATGGCCAATAACAAATAGAAACGTTAAAATATTGTAAAGTTTTGAACGAATTACTAATACTAAGTTACTATAACTGCTTGGAGAAGGGAAGGATAATCACAGGACGACACTATTCTGATTTATCGGATCGATTCGACGCTGAACTGAAGACAAAGTCATGATAACGCGTTTTGCAACTGTGATAGCAAAACTAGTAACGAATTGGCCCCTCATCCACGACAATTGGCCTACTATATGGATACTCTAAAAAAATTGAGTAAACTCTGAATAATCGCTTGATTAATCTTCTGAGATCATCATCCCGAGCGGGATGGTCGTCAAAGAATGCGATTTTGAGAGCCTTTTAGTTCGAAGTCTATGAAATTTATATAAGAGAAGTTATGTAGTTGGTTTCTTCTTAATCTCCCTAAAGTCTTTGATTGAATTAGTCCCTCGAAGATGGAATCATATATGGTATAAGGGGAGTAGCATTAAAGACGTTCCGATCATATCTTACAAATCGACGACAGATCACGTCTGTTACGAGTGTTCGCGACGGCGTTAAAAACGGCATTTGTTTCCTGAAGTGCTTCTATAATACGTGATGTATCTCTCGGGATCTATTTTGGGACCGACATTGTTTCTAATCTTTGACGGTATAATGACTGATTGTGATGAATCCCAATATACTGATGATGGGTGAGTGATACATCATCGATGTATTATGCTCGCATACAACCTTACAACGTGGTACTTTATCCGTAGTTCCCAAATCAATTCCTATCCAACAGCCCTTTTTATAAGTTTACGTAATACAATAAGTTGACTTTTGAAATTGACTGTATAACCGCACCGTATATTGTTTACCGAAAATTGAGTCAGGCAGACGGTACGACACGATGCGCGTGCCATGTTTAACTTCTAAATTGAATTTCTAAATTTACTTATGGATTACGTCCTTTAGTGGGGCGCCTGTACGCACACGTTAGCCAACCGTATACCTACGTACACGTCGCCCGTAAAGGCCTAAATTCGGAAATCGCGACTGTTCTATATGTAAATGAATTAAAAGGCATCCATGACATTGCAGTAATGACGACGATAATGAACGAAAGAGATTCCCTCTGTACAAATAAGCGGATGAGAGCTACGCATGCTAATTAATCGGTTGATTTGCCCGCTATATGGCGTTTTTACTATACGGTTCGTCTTTTTTTTTATTTAAATTAAGGAAACCTGCACTTCAAGGTAACAGAAGAATCCAAGTGAGCAATACAATAATTGAATTATGTCCGACTACAGCAATTTTAATTTTGCTAAATAGAAACGAAACACTCACCGTTACTCAAACAGAGCCGTTGATGCTGGTCAGCATGATAAGTGATATCATTACGTGCTCCTTCCGCACAGCTGTTACAAGAAGTGGCGCTACTGGAGGAGGTCATTCCACCCGCGCCTCGGTGCCTATTGCGTCCGCTACGGCCGAGAGTGCTGTTTGATTGAGTTTTCTTGTTACTGGCGTACACCACTTCCCCTACAACAAACAGAAGATACGCGATTAAACTGTCGGCGACGAGAAAGGGTTGGCGATAGGCGAAGGGTTGCGCTAGTGGTGTTTATAGGGTGGTAGCGGTAGAAGTGGATCGCGGGCTGCGTTGAGAAAACGATCGGAATCGTATTGATTGATTGATTGATTGATTGATTGATTGATGAATTCAAGTATGGAGGGCAGGAAAGAGGATAAAGGTTGATATACCCATTGCAACGGTTTCTTTATTCAATGCATTGACCGATAAGTGTCCGCTGATTCTTTTCATCATTAACTTTGCGTGTTTTTTGGGGTCGATTGGACAAGTTTAGTGGCAATTTTGTTATTGTAATCTCGTCCAATCAACTGACTTCCAGGAGAAACGAGTTTTTGAGTATTTTACCATTTTTACACTACACGTAAGCAATACGAACCATCATTTTTCATTTACCTTCAAATTTAAACTCCCAACCTCTTCCCAGCAACAAACAAAATTGATCCCTCACGAAGCACGCAATTCTCCCTTCTCTAAACTGACCCTTTCTGCATGTACAAAAGACAGGGTGCCCCCTACATCCTCTGAAGAGAGCTTTCACCGTGCTTTACTGGTCATAAAATTCATCACACTTTTGTGACGAATTTTGAAACGTATTTTACGTGCAGGTTTCAATAACAAGAAGCTATTTTTTTTTTTTTGCAATCTCACGATGACCTTACATATAAAAAGTTATTCCAACAATAAGGTGCTTTGCTTCGCCAACGCATCGCACGTAACTGTACTTGGAATTACTGTTTAGATGAGGGTTCGAGCCTCGAAAATAAATTAAGCAATTGTTTACCATTGTTGCCGCGTAAACGATCTTGAGGCGTTGCGTAAATTATACGACGAGCGTTGGTGTTTTCAAGTGGAAAGGGCGAAGCTTGCCGATGGAGAGGTATGGGCGATCTGGGGGATACTAGGGTCGGGGGCGGTGTGGGAAATGGTGTCGTAGGGTTGTCCGTTGTTACTGCGTCTTCGGTATCGTCGGAGCGATAGGATCGATCTATACCTAGAACAAAAGAGACGAATATGAGTTCTAGAGAACAGCAAAAAGGAAATGGGATCTCGAAGAATGCAGGAGATTTGAAAATTGTTACTTTGAGAGGTCTGCTATGGTGTTCTTCGGAGTTATTTGTAATTATTAAATTCCCTTATAAAAGCTTACTAAATATAAAATTTGTGAAATATGAGAAGGAATAAGTTGCACTTAATATGCGCATTGTATTTGGTGCCTATCGCTCTTTGCGTTTGACTGAACCAAACAGTCTCGAAAATTGAGATAGCTACAAAAATAAATCTTAACGCTTCCTGATTTAACGCATTTAATTACTTTCAAACTAGCAAAAAGAAGTGTTGATCAAATTTCGTGCAGCACATTTAATACCACTTCTTACGCTTCCTAATTGAAACTAACTTAACTTGAAGGACTCTTTGATGTGTTTGAACTTATTTACACGAAAAAAATCTTTACTGCTCCCTAAAGTAGAGCTCTCAACAGATGCAAAACTTCCTATTACTTATACAACGGCAACTCTGCTCTTTTACAACATGATTATCTCGCATCCAGTCTCCTTTTTCCATCCGCCATACTCGCCATAATTAATGAAGGAAGATTGCATTCACTTTCCTTCCACGGAGCGGTGAAAGACGGCGGTTCTTAAAAAAATATTTCCGCGCCGCTTCCTACGTCGCTCCATGCCATAGCTCTCCCAGTTGTTGCCTGTCGTAGTCGAGCAGGTTTAGTTTGAGTTAATAATTAATTCACCAGGCCCGAGATTACCTCCTAAAGTTCGCCCGCGAGCTTTATTTCCCCTTGAAATATCAAAAAGAACCGCGTGCAACTTTCGTCGAACGTAAATATTAAGTTTAATTGTGTATAATTTGGATGTTTACTGTCTCGTCGGGTAAGAGGGATGGAGAAATGTTTGATTCGACATTTAATTGAGAAAAGAATTGCGGACGGAGCCCGTAATTCTGCGGCTTCTACTTTTGAAGTACTTGGGGAAATATTTTGAAGGATTTAATTAATTTTTGAATTGTTTAGTAAACCGCTTAAACCGTCGGATATTGACATTAGGGGACAGAGCGTTGGAAATGAATTTTTTCGTTCTGCAATATAAGAAATAGATTCCGCGAAGTTCGCTCGGACTTCTTTTCAATTTTTGAGCAAATACGACGCATGCAAATTACGCGGGAATCTTCAGAATTCTCTAATGCGTACCCTAGATTTAATGCATTTTTTTCTAGATTCATCTTTCTCGCTCTCTTTCTATATTTTTCCCCAAACAACATGAACTGGAACGCATCCTGGTGACGTGATCGGGAACAGTCATATAGAAACAAACACGGTTACGTTGTTCGAAAATCCCATCCGTTTATCCTGCCGATGTGGGTTATGTGAAAGTCGAGCAACCTTTGACATTCAGATCTCGCGGAATCCGGACCAATGTTTACAAATCTTCGTATTATTGATGTACGTATGTCCGCCTATTCTGCCTCTTCGCCGTTTCTGTTCTATTTTTCGTTGGATTGTTTCCTTGTTTCGTCTTCGTAGGTTTTTGTGTTTGCGTTGAGGATAGAAGAGAAGTATTCGAGATTATTTTAAACTTGTAACTTTGATTTTCGAATGCATTTGGATCGTCACTAACGGATTGTACTTTTTGTTTATTCTAGGCAACAGCAAAAGTCTAAACGGATTTAAGGAATACAGGAGCAATATCAATAAGTCCAGTATATCGAAAATAATTGAAGTATTTTAATGTTTCAAGAGTTTTTTTTTTCCATTTTACTTGTTGTTTGTTTATTAAATTCTTTCAGCAATTTGTTTCATAATTTCAGCTACGTACATACGAGTGAAACAACAATCTTGTAGCTTCTTTGAAATTGCCTTTCTTTGAAGAATAATAGGATTAATGGTGTATTAAGTTAGTATTCTGGCGCTACATAGCCATGGAATTAAAACTTTTCAATTTCCTATTAGTTCTTTAGTTTATAGCAAACCTTCAGTCGACCCGCAGTTCTTTATACGTTATTTTTCTAATCAAGGCCACAACGAGGTAGTCTACTCAGCACAGTTTTCCGTAAATGATCAAAATTGTATTACGTGGAGGTCGTGTACTCTACAATGTATATCAAGCAGTTTGTTTTGGAATCTTCACGGATTTTAAAACAACCTCTAAGGTCTTCCTACCTTTGCCTTTTGTAGTTTATATATTTTTTTTTATATATATATATATAAAAACTTTCATCTTTCATGAGAAGCATTTCGCCTTAATTTACGACAGCTAAACTTGTAACTCTGTCAATTAATGCAAAAGTGTTAATGTTTTTTTTTTTTTCTTTACTTACAGGAACCCAAAGGAAATGTACATCATCAATAAAAGTACCAAGACAATTATGATTAACGACCTTATCTAGAACATATAACGTGTTAAATTCATAAAAATATCAAGAAGATACAATCGAAAGTCATCCGATAATTGAAGTAACATTCCATCCTCTGGACTTCAACATCCAAAAAAAAGGCAGTAATGGGAAACGAATTACCTCCTACAATAAACCTCCGTTACGTAACGAGATTACAAAAACAAATCTGCAACCTTTTCACCTTTCAAGCGGAATTACAATCAAAATGATTTATACCATCCGATACACTCGAGTTTGAGGACGACGGTAGAAGGGTAAGGAGAAACACTACCGAAACGGAGAGAAGCGGAGAACCCGATATCGCATCCCTTATCCCACGGAATTACCGTCCGACATCTTAAGGAAAAATCTTTACTTTATATTGGTCAGAGAAGGCTATGCGAAGTACGAGGAAGGTAGTAGATGCATTAGGTTCGTTCTTGACTTGATCAAGTCCGATTCCGATTCGAATCCAGTCTGGCTATGGTTAGAAAAAAAGGAGTAATACGAGGTTACGTCTTCCGAGTTCTACGGTCGGAAGAATCTCCGGGCGAATAACGTAGAATTGCCGGATACGTGTGGAAATATTCTAATCTACTCAACGGTATTGCGCGGGGTAAATGGAGAAGATGGTTTTGGCGTGAGTATACCATATTTTCGTTCTTAGGCGTAACACCTGAACAGCGGATACCCTTTATTGATGTTTGCCCAAAACATCTGTTTTTAAAAAGCAACTGTTTTTTAAAACATATTTGAAACATATAATTGAACATTTGATGCAATATACAGAGTGTTCTATTTAAAATAATTAAATAAGTACGCGTTCACATACTTTTTAAATAACCCGTAGAGACGAAAATATTTTTAGTTTAAACACCACTAAATGAAAGACAAAACGCTATTTTAGATATTTTATATAAATCAGTTGTCCTCTCTTATTTGTTGCCTAAATGTTGTGCCGCTGAAGGCAACGTATTTACTTTTTGATGACGAAGAAATCAATATCATGGTCGTCATTTTTAAGTTGATCCACTGTTATGCACTCTTAGCTTTAGCGGAAGGAGCTAGTTTGTTTTGTGTATCCTACAGGTTGCGCCATATCATAATAAAATATTATCTAACATCTCAACAAAATCTCACGGTCCGTTCCCCTATATAGGAAAACTTCTAATAAATCCCTTTAATTTAAAATATAATACGTCTCCATAGCAGCCATCGCAAAGCTCTACCGTATCGTTATGTTAAAAAACGAAAGCACGGTACAACACGATGACTTGAAAACGTGGTAGGTAGGCAGGCAGCGGGCGAAATAAAGGAGGGCAAAAGGAAAAGGTGGGGCCGAGTTTCTCATCTATGTACTTCCCGAGGGCAAACAACTCAAGATTGAATATGAAAATTTAATCAGGTAATTTTATAGGGGATGATGCTGGAACGCGCCCGTTGAGAAATGGTCTGCTACTACTACTAGCGTACCTTTTAACTGTTCGCGGCAAGTCGAAGAAAATTGAAGGACGATATGGATGTATGTAAGGGATATATATCTTCGATGTTATCGGCGTCGGAACAATGAAAATACCACACGTGAACAACGGATCTGAATCTCGGAGTGGATGAAATTCGGGAAGTAATTAGGGAGTCTCTATATTTAACGAAGGTTGAACTTTTGAATCTCTATCCCTGCAAACGTCGAAGATAGTAGTTTCGTAGGGATAATAGAACTACGTTTTGCTATCTGTTATTAGCGTAGTAAATTTAAAATAAATCAACATTTATTATTATTATTTACCCCTACGTCGAAAATAAATATCCACGAAGAAGAAGAAGGAGAAGAAGAGAAAGACGAAGAAGACGATGAGGAAGAAACTTGAAGAAGCGTGGGTTCGGCGACTTTCGCGATTATTATTAGAAACATGATACTTCTTTCGCAACACGCAACTTCGAAATAAACGTTACAAACAAGGTCCACCATCAAGATCCTTTCCGTTCGTGTTCTAGTTTGTCCTGAACTTTTCGTGTGTTTGTTTGATCTCCATCGCCATTCCCAATCTTATATTTGTTGAATTTTTAAGATGTTCAAAAACATTGTCTTCTACGAACTCGTTTTTACAACTTTACTTTCCACCGAACGTCCATAACAATTCAACTATTCCTCCTCCAACCACCTCCCACTCTTGATCCAATATACTTTTTCATCGCGAACGCAATAATCACCCAAGAAACTCCCAATTCACTTATATCCTTCGCGAAGAATAGTAGAAAATAAAGCGAAAAAAAAAGCGGAAACAAGAATAAACAAAAACTGGAAATTCCAATTTTCTAGCAAGTCGCGAGTTTATTTCAATTTCTCGATTTCTATGGGAACTTACCGCTTTACAACTACCACACGTACCACCACTACGCCTTTCTAGCGCTCTCCTCAAACCGCAAGAGACTCTAAGAAAATTAAACGCTCCAACCGCACACACTCACATCCGCACGCTCGCGCTCTCTCGCACACGCGAAGAGATATAACGAAACGCCGGAGCCCAGGACGAAATCAAAGGTGAATGAAGAATGTCTCCCGTGAACACCCGCGGCATTATTCCGGGCTCTCCGGTGCGGAGGTCGCGAAATATACTTTATACATTGCTCTAGCAGGTTACACAGTACATATACGGCGTGAGTGGCTTAAAATTTTCTTTTATTTCGTCCTCTTGGGGGAGTATCGTATCAGGAAGCAATCTGTTTCGCTAGCTTACGAGCTTTTTTCCTCGTCGCGCGGAGGGAGTTCGGGGGAAATTGAAGGATTGGTATTAGGTTCTTTTTTTATTATTTAATAGTCCAATATTCGAGTTTTCGTTAATATATTAGTTTCTGAGTTATTTGACGTTCGTCCGTCGTGAATGTCGGCTACGAAGTCCGCTGGCGACTATGAAATTCATAGCGATTGAGCGCAGTACTAGCAATCTTGGTGGATTCACAGACAAAAAGGAATCCCGACCTCAATCCACTCGATTCTTGTTCTTGGAGGTTCATGAAAAATGAGGAGCGTTCACGGAATAGGTTTTTAGTAGGTGCTCGCAGGTTCCGAAATAATCCAGAAATGCCCAACGGACGTCCTCAATCAATGATCAGAACATTTACATCTTTCTCCACTTTTCCGAAAGCTTGTATCTCCGTTAGTCTTATAGAAACAGGTATCATATCATAAGAAAGACGTCTTAGTTACTCCAACTTATTTTCCAACCTCTTTCTAAAAACAAATGTGCTGTTCGTCGAAGCGGTTAGTAGCTAGTAACATATGTACAATACTGTACATATTTGCTCCAACCGAATAATGTAATTCTACCCGACCGCGATTGTACATCTATCCCTCTCCCCTCTTTCTTTCGCCGGGAGTCCCGAGGCGACAAGATTCCAATCACGTATTCTTCTAATATCATTTTGATATTACCATATCGACGGAACCGAATAACGTAGTAAGATATTGTGTCGATGTCATCGTAAATTGGAATTGATACGTCCCTCGTAGATGTCGCCTTTCTCTCGTAACCCCCGCGCAGTCCCCGGCCCCCTCCTCATCCACCACGCTGCTCTTTAACTTCTGTTTCAGGACGTGCGATATTTTGAGATTCTGTTTTGATCTCGTTCCGAAAATATTATTACACCCGCTGCTTCGTCACCCCACCCCCGCATGCTCAAGAGAACGCGCCGGCGAAGTTTATTATTTGCTTATTTTAGAAGGAAGATATGTTTTGCATAAATTTCGAGAGGAGTATCTCGTTGTCAGACGAAGACGTCTGAGATGCAGGAGCATTTTTGAGATGTATAGATATATAAGTAGAACTTAATAAAAACAACTTGATATCAAAGAGATGGTTAGAAGTATCCGCACCTCCTGCATAATTTTTGCTTGTATGTATGAAACTGCTCTGTCGAGCACAGAAGACTTCATGGAGCTATATAAATATTTATCTACTTTACTCAATATTGAAGGCCGCATTCGTATAGCTCCATTTCGCTGTGATGTCCTAAAAACTTACGAAATTAGGTTTTAGAAAGGTAATCATTTACCTCGCCTTAGAAAAACACTATCGTAGCAAACAAAAGAAACAGAGGGAAATAACCATCACATCAAGTTCGAAGTTTTAGTCGGCGTCCAACACCAACAATCGTACAAAAAGCGGGCGCGATCCTAAATCAACACCCCTTTAACTAGAACGCAGCCTCCCGAATCTTGCTAAAGACGTACAAAGCTCCTATTACATCCGTAATCCTAACGCGGCAGTTAACGTCGGCCATAATTATTTTTTACGCAATTCCTGCTCTAGTGTTTTCGTTTCGCCCGTTTTCCCCCTCTGTTCTTCTACTCGTTTTCCTTTCGGACGTCGCAGTAAAGCACCCTTTTAACGATCCAACGAAAATATTTGTCCTCGGGTCACTAATTATAAGTACTACCACTACTGGAAGAGACTACGCTTTTATTTTAGAGGGTTGCTTTCTGGCGGATGGTAAAGAAGGGGATATAAATATGTAATTCTTTTTTCTTCTTTTTTTTTTAGTATTTAGTATCTAAAGATCGACAAGGGTAGTCCATATACTTGTTTTGATCTAAAGCGTAGCATTGTAAGATGAAAGACTTTTTTCAATACTCACTTTTTGGATAATTCTAACCCTTTTAGAAATTCAATTGTCCTCTTCTGAGAAAAGTTAGATCCAATGTTTAATAAAGATACGCAAATTATTTAGCCACAGGTAATTTTTAAAACTTTAATTGATTAACTTTTAGATGAATGTTGAACCAGTTTTAAGTAGATCCAATGATTCTCCATTGTTTCGATTTCTATCAAAAACATACGTGTAATATTCTAACGCTAATTCATCGCAAGTCAGCTACCAAACATCTCTGACGACGATCTGATGAGCTACACTTTCCGTTAAAAGATATACACTCCAATGTTCGCGCAGAAGGTAGATAAAAAAAAAAAAACATCTTCCCACCCGCTCTCGCCGTGTCGTCAACGCGTGAAGAGTTCTCCCTATCTGAAGCGTCAAGAAGGGAACGGAGCTCGAGGTCGGTTGCGAGCCGAAGGGAGAGAGCAACAGACACATTTCGCGCAACACAAAAGTAACCCGCTGAATATAAATCAACGTCATTGTTAGCCTTATCCCGCTGGCTCGTGTAGTTTATGTGGCGCAGGAGCTTAAATTTCGTCTCCGCTACTATTTACTACAGGCTAGAGCAAGCGGCTGGATTTTGAACAAGGCCGAGGTGGATATACGACTAATCCACTTGGGTAATGCTCGGACAAGCATTACTTTCACCTCCTATGACGTTTGATAAGTTATGGCCGGTGTGGCGTTGAAGGAGATGTCGAAGAGTATATCCGCTGGCGGATTACCTAGAAGAGGATCAGCAAATAATCCTTCTTGTAAGTAATATTTGTACGTTTCTTTTATGAGGTTAGGATTTTAGGATCTGACGTCAATGCACTGAACGAAAAAGATACGTAAATCCAAAAAAAATGAATTTTTTTTTGTACCAAAATTAATCCAATGAGCTTATCATGTCAATAAAGTAGCTATTTCTTATGGATACTCTCGAACCTCAAAAATCTCTAATTATAGCATCACCGTGCATATAAATCATCATATGCGGAAGGTCCCACGATGTTTTGGACACTTCGCATTAAGATATCGTCGAGTTCTATGAAAATTCACCTTGCAGGAATATATTTTTTGGAATTGTAAAGTGTATACCCGCGCCAATATAATAAAATGACACGCGATTAATGATATCAATTTGAAGGTTCAATTGCCTACGCCCACTAACAGTTCGCTCTCGCGGCTACTCTAAAGCCCTCGAAAGCACGTTGCGGTTTCCCACCGCAAGACCTAAAACGTCCATCCTCCAGCGAAGGACGTCAATCGATGCCGCGCGAACTATATGCTAGCCAACCGCTGCTACCTCCCAACCTGCCACATTCTCGCCCGACAAAAGGCCGCAATGATAAATGACCGGCGCTATCGTCCGGCTATACCTTCCTTCTCCGCGGCTCTCCAGCTATTGCCCGGCGGTTTTGTAGTGTTGTCGTCGGGTAAACATCGTCCGTGTGTCCTTTTCGGCGTTGATGGCCGAGGGACGCCCGTTCATATTGGGCGAAAAGGGGAACGCCGTGGAGGCAAAAACGCGAGATGATGCTCCGGAAAATCGAGCTACGGCGAACTCCCAGGAAAAAAAGCCACGCCGTCGTTTCCAAGAATACCCCCGGAGAGAAATGAAGATCATTATCTTTTTCATAACGTTCTGTTCCGTCGAGTCCTGACGGACGGGCGGTATTAAATTCAAGATTTTTTGCAGCGGACCGAAATAAACGACGAAAGGGAAGGTAAGCGACACCGACGGAAGAGGGAATTGCGTCGCCTGGCTCTGATGAATTTTAATATGATTACCGTCTTCGGGAGAATCAATTGGAGAAGTTCTTTTTTTTACTATTACGACTAAAATTGATAGAAATAATTGCCTATTCTGGAAACATGCACTTAACTTAACTCGATGCATAACGTTCAACGTAGCGCTATATCGGTTGTCGCAGCCAATGTTATTCGCTTTCTTCTGCAATTAATACCCAATTTCACGAATCGAAATAAAGTGAATTTAGAATATTGTTTATGAGTAGAACGTACGCCCTTTCCATTCGAGGAAAGAGCATTTTATATACTTACTGCGGTAATAGATTTCGTAGAGGCGTCGAAATAGAAATAAAAATAAAATCGCGGGCTCTTAGAACGAGGGCCGCCACGTCGTCATTACGTCGTGGAAAACTTAAAAATCCCATTAACGAAGATGGTATATATCGATGGTGATTGAAGCGGGAGTTGTAGCGCCGACGGGGGTGGCGAACCGTGTACGAGGTTTTACCGTTCCAGTGACGTACGCGCGGAGCGGTTAGACGCGACAGCGGAGAGGGTAGAGTGCACGTTATTGGTTTTATTACTTCGTCTATCAATCAAAACGGGATAGACGTAAGGCAACGTATGGGAACGGGTGTCTAGTTTAGAACTGCGCTAGGGATGGGGGAAACATAGAGAGTATGTGCGTATACTGCGCCGCCCGTTAGATTACAACAAATTGGATTGTATATTCTTAGAATTAAGTAAATTATTTATTAAAAAACATAATTTTCGTGACGAAAGAATTGAAATTATCCAAAAATAACGTGCGTTTATTCCAGGAGATTTCAAGCATAATATATATATCACTGCAAGTCGTGCGAACAATACGCAAGTATTTTAGTTCGTTACTTATTATCAATAACATACGTAATAAGCAATAGGTTGGTATGATACGGTGTAAAACGATTAATGCATGATCTTGCGCCACATTTACATGGCATTTACTGCAACAGGTGAAAGGTTGCCTTTCGAATGTTGAAATAGGCATTTTCGCTGCTTGAGCTTTCTTTAAATTCAGGGATTACATCCGAAAAGATAACTAAACAGACGATAAGTTATATTATTAAGACTAATCACTTTGATTTTCATATCTATTGCATCTACTTTTCCTATAGTCGTTGAATTCTTCAAATTTCCATTTTAACCATGCTACGGCCATAAGCTAACGGACGACGCTGTACATACGCGAAGGTACGTGTGCGTCTGTGTGTGCGTGGATCGAGAAAGTGCAGCTATATAGCA
Source organism: Oryctes rhinoceros (assembly GCA_020654165.1). Lineage (NCBI taxonomy): Eukaryota > Metazoa > Arthropoda > Insecta > Coleoptera > Scarabaeidae > Oryctes > Oryctes rhinoceros. The sequence continues at coordinate 1,601,067 of JAIOKQ010000231.1, forward strand.
TCAATTCATTAACCGCATATAGTTGGTAGGTAGGCAGCGTTCCGTCCTGCCCGTCTGCGAAACAAACACTTCGATGTGCCGTGCCGCTTCCGAGGTGGTAGGGTGTATTGAACTCGAAGCTAATCGAATTACGCTGGAACACGGAGAAAATTACACTTAAATGAATTAGTCCATCATTAGGAACGATTCTGATGGAGCGAGTTTCCGTATATACAATCGCCGATGTGGCAACTATGGCGTATATTCTATTGGTGGCGTCGGTATGCGTGCCGAAATGTTTCGACATTGATGTAATTAATCATTGTTCGGCCACTTTCGCTCTCGATTTTTATTCTGCCTTTTTCGATCTCCTCATTTCGTTGATTTGATATTTACATTTGGGAGTAAGTATAATCAAGTGCCTTAATAGAATCTCTAAAGATCGATAAAGGGAAAAAATTTTTTTATCTACCTTTTGGATAATGGTGTTGTAGAATGATGTTACTTCGGCCGTGTTTTTTCGTAAATCCACGTTGATTTGCATATAGGATCTAAAAATTAGTTTATTCTATCCAAACACTGTATTCAAGCATTCTTCCGATATCAGCAATTAGTGAAATCGGTTTGTAGTTTCCTTTTTTTATCTACTGGCATTACCTCAGATACTTTAAAGTAACTGGGAAATGCACCTAAGGTAAATAATAAATTTATCAAGTAAGTGAAAGGTTTCACCTGATACCTCGCAATCAACTCTTGATTTGGCCATCCTCGCTGTAAATGCTTAATTCACATTCAGTTTCGTTTCCATCGCTGGTGATAGTTGTCAGCGCTCGACGGCCTAGATCTTGAAAAGCCTATAGTGGTCGCATTTGGGCGGCCTAGGCTCTAACTCTTGTCGTCTGCGCATTCTAGAACCCAGCAGGCAAAATATAAAGCAAGTTCCGAGAAATCGGTTACAACTGTTACCCATCAAAGATTAAGAAGGAACGACCGACTGGTTCTCTTCTACTGAGATCTGGACTCATGCGTGGAGTTCCTAATTGGTCGGTAAGCGCTTCGGCAGGCCAGCAGCTTTCTGCCTTCTCACATCACAGGCGGCACCCATAAGTTAGGCATTTGACTGCGTCAAACCTATTCAATTCGTCGATGTCGATAATTTACGCGCGATATCGCACTTCAGAATTCAACTACCTACTTATTACTTATCATACATACGTCACGTACGTACTCGGTATTTCCATAGCGCAATATGCATACGACTTTCCCATCTTCCACGGGTTATATTCGAAATCGTAAATATTTCTTCTCGACGCTGATATTAGCAATATGAGACTTCTCATAATCCGAAAGGAGATCTTACAACATACGGAATAGTTTCTCTGTTCTGGTCTACCTTCTCTTTCTCGTCTACTATGCGGGCTTTCCCCGGGAATCGTATATTTTCGGAATCGGGCGACGTTTCCGGGATTTTTAATAAAGCGGAGCGTCGTCCGACGTCGCGAAATTCTTCGCTATCATCTCCTGCGGATGCGAGGGGCGGGAAAAAATGTTAAGATGGGGATGCAAGTTGAGAGGAGCGGATCGCGCTCCGGCGAACGATCGGACGGACAGATGGGGAAGTTTCTTATATCAATGTATTTTGTTACGGTTCAGCACATTTCCAATTACCGAAGTGTTTCCGATGTGTGCGCTTTTCGCTGCTCTTGTTAGTTTGTTAGTAGTATCTATGTAGCGTCGAGTAGAACAGCGGTAGCGGTTATAGTAAGGGGATACGGAAGGGTTCTCCTTCTTTTAGATCGACGGAAGAGATCTTCTCGAGGAGGCCTCTTCTCTCGTTTTATAACACATCGTTGGTTAAGGGGAAAGCGATATCTTACGGACTTTGTACTATGTCGCCCTCACTTCCTTTCCTTATTATCGGAGAAATTACAAGTTCTGAGATTTGATACATCGATGCATGTATGTATGGCTTCTAATGTGTAAGGACATTTGGGGGCTTTTTGGATACTTACGGATAAGTTCTATTTTCACCGTACGAAGCGAGCAAATTAAGGTGAAATTGAAGAAGTTTCAGGTAAATTATTCCTATTTAATTATAAAATATGTACCGCCATCTAGCTTTAGCGTAAGCCTCCTCTTACGCGAGTATCCACGGAAGAAAGAACAATCCCGCGTAGTCCATTTCCACGATCAATACCCTTACATAGTAGTTTCAATAAAGTAGAAACCTGCAGTGCGAGTGTGTGTTTGTGTAGGTAGCGGTTAGGAGGATCTAATATCGGTGAAACAAAACAATTCTAATAACATTTAACATCGGCGTCCCGTGGGAGCAGTTGGTTCGGTACGAATACCGTCACTACCCGGCCGCTACCGCTACCCACGACAGTGGTTATATTCGCTCTTCGAGAACATACAAATCGGAAACGTGACACTTGGCCGCGTTGACCAGGAAACTAGTTTCGTCGAAGCAATCTGAACATTCATCAATCCATCACGTGGCGGAACACGAGAAGTTGGGTCGAGATGGATGGGGCGCTTCCTATATCATTTGCTAAAAAGCTTCAAACGTAATACATCGAATGTACTGTTTCTTTGCAGGAGGCTTGCAGTTAAAATCGTATTTGGAGAAATATCTATCCGGTGGTAAAAATAAAAATTTATATAATTGATAGAAATAATGTGATAGCAAAAGGAGAAAAAGAGATGATAACAGTGCTAGCTCAAGCGGGTTACAAAGATTGAAATTCTGTTGTTAAATGTTCTGTTGTTGCGTTGTTCAGGCACTCGACTGAAGGCAACACAAATGTTTCCTGATACGCATATCGAAGTTGCGTTAGGTTATGCCAATATAATTACAAAGAATCAATGATACATGACCCATTTTGTTCCATAACCTCTTGCTATCACCGAGAGAGCTTCCTATTTCCTCGTTCATAGAAAGATCGGTCTTTATAGACGAGAAGCTGAATCTGAATATCATGCTAGGCAAGGAATTTTGAGGGGAGCAAAAGGAGCGAGTACATATGGCAGCATGTCCCCTCTAAGGTCCAATATTTTTTGACGGGTGATGAAACATGTTCGCGACCTCGTGTTTCCGGATAACAGACAACAAATGCCCATTGAATTGATTGGGAGAAGCCTGAAAGACTCGACACCTTTATCCCGCCGCACTCGTGAACGATTTGGTTACAAGTAAATTTAAGAAGGCGTATCCAAACTTGCAAATTGCTATAATTGAAAACAAAGGAAGAAACTGATGCCGAATCCATAAATAGATAAAACAGTGAAGAGAACAATTGACAGTTACGCGTTACTTAAAACAATTGACAATTTGACAATTAAAATCAGGCATGCTTTGCAAGAAGTAATCCCCTGTTTTTACCAAACAGAAGTGCATTTAACCCATATTCGGCCCCCAAATTTCGAAAAAATAACCGAAGTATAATATCTCATATGCTCAGTCGAGCAGAAAAAAAACAATGCGGATTCGTATATCAAACGTCCACCGTGGCGCTCAACTATCTATACGCCCGTAGCGTATGGAAGCCCGCCATTAGCCGACGAGACAAGTGACAATCGCGCCGACGATGGCTACGGCCGCCGGTGGTGCAGTGCGACGAGAGATAACACGGGAAACATTCGCCTAACTGCCTCCCTTTCACCCTTTGACGCGGTATTGTCCGGTTTTTGTCGCCATGACTACGATCCTGTTGCACGGTTACCGAAGCACCGTTGACGACTCGCTTGTTGCTTTCGAAGCTGTGCGCTCGGGGGGAGCTACGGACGGCGACGGTGGGGGCGAAAGGTAGAGAGAGCTTGATTGACTGTTATCGAGATTCGTAAGGTTGGACACGTTGGGTGGGATGCCTACCTTTCTATTCGCTATTGACGTATTTCGTACATATGTTCGTATGTACGGCACATATTGACTACACATGTATATGGGATGGACATGTTTATAGCAGATTGGATTGGATGTGAAGACACAAAAAAGCAATCGCCGGCATGGAAGATTTACGCGAACTATGAACTGCAGATTGAAGATTACGTCGCTGTTCGAATATCCAATAATTTTAGAGGAGAAAATAAATCTGTAAAAGTGTATTGATGGGACGTGAACGTCTAAAGTTGTTGGAGCGTTATTTTCTAATAATTAATATTAGAATTCAACGTACATCACAAAATATACAGAGTAATTCAAATAATCGATTGTGGCAACTGCAAGCTAAGTGGCCGAAGATTAAGAATAACGTTACATGCGAGCATCTTCAATTTTGCATTAAACACCAATTAAACACGCATTAAAAACTCAACATGTCGAAAGCAATTCTAACATTCAAACGTCAAACCTTTGAATAGACTAAAATAGTTCGAGATTTACGTGTAATAGAAACATTACCAGATGCAGATTTAATGCGATGTTTACCGTCACTAACTCTTAGTTATTTACGATTTGTCTTGTTGCGGGGCCGACGTTCGTCCTCCAGATTTATGAACACGTTCGTTCGTCTGATATACGACCGCGGATGTTCAGTTCCGTAGTATATTCATATATGTACCTACGCATATTTGTCTAGATGACATAATTTCGCCGTAAAATTATAGAGTTGTTGGGAGTAATTTACGTGAGAGATACATCTCTTATAGCGTATGCATATGTATCTAGATGGCGCAATTTGTAGTAGGGACGCATTAGTCTCTTGTTCGGGATTCGTAAAACGCTTTTGGATTAACAACTTAGTTATTGAATACGGCAGATGGGTAAGATATTACTCATCTGCCAAATATAATAATACATTATATTAGATCCACCAATACGATCATTGCTGGGTGGGGCTTAAGTATCAGTCGTTGAGACTATTGCAGGCACTATAATTATACACAGAATCCATGAATCATTCTGTCAAAATATAAAAGCCGTTTGCTTTCGGAAAAGCGTCGGGCGTAGAACTAACTTTATCCCGCTCATACTTCCGCCGGTTCCGTAAAGAACTTCCACAGAAATCTTGCATTTTCGTCAGCCACAGTTCGTCCGTAGATGTCCGAACTCGCGTTCTTTATAACGCAATCGCGTAACCGCTGTGCGAGGGACCCTCGCAACAAGTGGCCATCATTAGAAAACAATCGGGATCAAATTGCGAACGCTGTCCGTTCGTCCGAAGAGAGTTTCCACTGTTGCTGGAGCCGTAGACGGGATATGCATGCATCCAGCAAACTTTGAATTCAGCAGACGTGACGCGACCACTGCTAGTAAAGTAAAATTTATCCCGCGCTAGCAGCAGTCGTCGTCGTCGTAGTCCATCTCTTGTGCGCGAAACGAACGCACGTATGTTCTTGTCGCTTCAGGTTGGGCTACACAGCGGCGTCTCGTGATTTCTAGGAGCTTGCTACAGCAATTACGGGGTTATTAAGTAGATCTAGCGCCTACTCCGTGCTTTCTAATATTTTACGATGTATACTGCGGCCGGTACGTCTTTTGCTAATTACCGAGTTTAGTCAAAATAATTATTTGCAGTTACATCTTAGCTAGTTAAGTACGTCTTGCTATTTCACCTAACCAGCCGCCACTGGAAGAACTACGAAATACAGTTAGCCTTGCATTCGAATCCATCGTCATTTGCATACACACAGTACGTCTGATGAGTTTATTCGTTTAGCGTTTGGGACGACATCGGAATACCAATTATCCTAGAGTGAGAACGAGCGTTACATCTCCTAGATGAGAATTACATTATTCGCTAGACGCTGGGGCGTCCAATGCGAGGTTCCAGCTTACTCCAAGCAGCGTGAATGTCTTCAATAATTGTCCTGTAAATTGATGGTAACACATGCACTGGAGGAATCGTGGTGTTTCCTTTCGTATAATATATATTAGTAATAGTGATAATAATAATATTGTTCTGCCGCAATCACAAAGAGGGCGTTGTATCTTCCCGAATAAACTTCGTTCGCTAAGAGTAGTTTCCATATCCGTCCCATTTTCCACGTTGCATAAAAAAAATGAAGATCCATTGACCAAACCGAGAACGGTTGTACGTTTCTCCCATTAGATGAGTATCGTAGCCATCGACTACACGTCGCTACGTGCGTCCTCCCCAAAGTCCCACAAGCCTGTTGATTACTATGGTGGAAGCATTAGCATAGCGCACGGCGTCTGCGGCTCCAATTACGGACGTTGTACGTCGCCATCGTCTCCGACTTCGCCTTAATCTAATTGGCGATTATATTTTACGATTCGTCGGGCGTCCTCCTTTATGATCCTTCCTGCGGACGTGGAAATTAATTGACGATGATTCCCCGCGTCGGTCGCGAGATACTAGCGGTACTAATAGTGGCGCGACAATTAGTGACGAATGTCGAGGATAGCGGGAGGGGAAGGCGGTAAAGACGGGTTGTCGGCAGTAGCCGAGGCGCGATAATGGATGTAGATGATAAACAGGTGTCCGATGGTGCGATACGTCGACGTAGGCGGACGAGAAAAGCGGAGAGATCTAAGATAGCGCGTAACATTAATTATTGCCGTTGTCTGAGACATGGGACTGCTGGTCTTGGGAAATCGTCGTCAGTGGTCGGGTGAGTGATGTCAAGCAAGGGAGTTCGATGAGGTGTTGATTTTGTTAGATGGTTCAGAGGGAATTTAAGGGAATATAACTGGCGGCCATTCTAATTTGGATTGTCTAATTTTATGGTCGGCGGAATGAATATGTATGTTAACAATTTGAGCGTCGTACTCTCTACTCCAACAACAGTCACCCTTAATCCCGTCCGCGAAAGAATACACAACAATTAATTCGAACAAAATTTAATTCTAGCAATGTAAATAGATAATTTCCCTTATGGAATTTCCAAATCCCGTCGCCATAATGAATATTTACTACCGGCACCGCCACCTACTGTACAACTACTGGCGTCAACGGCAATGCGTTTTCATTACGGATGCCATCGCCATTCTCTCGAACATCTCCTTCCCTTCTGTTTATTAACGGATACGGACGGATCTTCTAATTGAGGGGCACCAAGGAACAATTATAGTTTTAATTAATCTTAAATTGTACGGTACAAATTCTGATCGATCGGCTCGGAACGGAGCCGGCACGTGGCTTAGCCGTGGATGCTTCGCCTCCGTTCGTACAAATCTAAATTAATTCCGCAGGAATGTAAATTAATTTAATGGCGCCTAATTTGTAAATCTCTCTCGGGTATGTGCGCGGCGTGTAATTGTCGTTCTTGCGTAGCTACTACCATCGATCCCGGACGATACTCCTCGTCTGCTTTACTTGGTTATCTCCGTATGCTCGTCTCTTTTTGGTATAACCTACGTTGGTTAGGTTTTGCTGGGATGCTATAAATTTTACAGATTTTGCTGGATTTGGACGTAAATATAACGGATTTTCAAGGAAACTGGATCACAACAATGCATTGCGGTTAGGTATCTGATGATTCTCATGAAGTAGCATGTAATATGATTTTTTTCTTCTGAAAAATTTTGTCAATATACAACCATCTTCGTTTTAATTCCACATTTTTCTGCAAATTTAGTGCTTTATTGGCCAGATAATATGAACAAATATCCATGGTTCTAGCTTTCTCTAGACGTACATATATATTTAGCAGAACTTAAAAAAACTTCAGCTCTGAATCTAGAGCAACATTCTAGCTTTATATTTGAATGAACACTGAATAATACTATCCACCTGTAAAGTAGAAGAACAAAAACAGTTATACGTAATGCGAAACCGATGCCCCCACCCGCCACACATGTTATTACTTTCATAAATAAACGAAATACGATAGCAAAATGGCGACACGTATCCGCATCGATAACGAAGTGAAATTTCCCAAATATATCTCCGTTTTTTCCCGTCATCTGCTTTTTCTTTTTAGTCCGCTTTCGCTTTTCAATTTATCACTCGAAAACACAGCAATTATATTTTGGAAACATCGTCGAAACACATCCAACGCACTTTCTATACGACGTACGTACACACGTTGACATAATATCCTGTTTTCGGAAAGTATTTTAACGATATCGGAGAATGTTATTAAGCTCCTTCCATTCGATGGAAAAAAAATCTCTTTCGTCGCTTGTTACATTTCCGATATTATATATCACTCTATCGAGAATACATAATACCTATCTTTCCTCCGTGAAGAGGGCGTACAATGCAGCACCTTTCAATTTTTCCCCTCCATTTCCGTTTCCCGCGAGAGGGCGCCTCTGTCTGCGTATGTACGTTCGAACGTATGTGTACGTACGGATTGTGTATTTTAACGTTAGCTAAGCTAAGTGTAGCGTATCTCATAAGATATGAAAACAATTTTTACAAGGAACGAGGAAGTGATGTACAAGTAAGTAAAGCTACTCAATTCTATATCAGGCAGTAAATTTCAAATAGTTGTCTCTATATTAGAACCTCCAGCACAGACTGGTGATTTTAAATTTTGAACATTCGAAGTGCTGCAACAAACCTAAGAGATGGCGTTAAAACTTCTTTAGATTTTTATAGCTGGAGGTTGGATCTTATCTAATTAAGAATCTATTCAATACGCAGACGTGGAGAATGTTTGCAAATGATGATTTACAATCCAAATAGTTACTTCAAATTTCTTGTTATCCACAATGCTTACGTAATGACGCAGAATTTTCTACAAGTTGAGAGATAGTCACAGAAGACAAAGTTTGGCGGCAGCGCTTATTTACCATTTCAGCTGTCGTTCTTTATATAATTTATTCGACACGTTCAACAGAAGAGAATTCAACGGCAAACAGCACTAAGATATTGGCGCACTCCGCACCACACAAGCAACTTCGATAACCTGAACGTGTACAATCGGTATACGCAAAACGGCATGGAAATAAAATATTCCCATTGGCCCGCCTGATAGCGCAATCAATATTTTATGATTGAATGAAAATGTTGTTGACAAATAGGAGACCAGGCAGGAATCGAGGAATGCCGCGGGGTCCCCAACGGTAAATTATATTAAAAAAATCGTCTGATTCTATTCTTCGTCTCCCGAAGAGGTAAAAAAGGGGAGAAAATATTTACGTTCCCGTTTCGCTCCGTTATATTCGTAAAGCTCGTATATCAACCGAATTTTGTTTATTCCGAAAACAAATTTTATATTTACCTGTTTTGCTTTTCCAGGGGGAAGAAGGGAAAGTTTGTTATGACGAAACGAGATCCTCAACGGGAGTAAAACAGCAAATGTAAATATCTCGTATGAAATGCTTCCGTTGTAAAATTTTGTTTTGAAGGAAATAAAGCCTGCTGCCATCGATTTGAATCATAAGCAAGTTTTCCAAAAATGCACTCCCAAAATATGTTTTTGCTCGCGTAAACCGTTTAATTTAATTAAACGTTGAGATTCTGTTTCGTCCTCTATAAACGGCGTTATTATGAAATGCTATAGGTACCATTCATCATTCCTCCGCCCACGCGAAACGCGCCCGTACAAAACGCACATATAATTGAGGATCGTTCTGGGGAACTTACTCGAGTACTCTTGTTGTGCTTGAGCGAGCAGGGACGCAAAAACGTGGCTATCGACTGGCCGCTGTGGGATATCCTCTTCGCTGGAACTGTACGCGCGGTCCTGACGCCACTCCAGGCTCCTTTGTCTCCGCATACCCGCCGGCCCAAGGGCTCCCTTAAGCCCTCGACGGCCCAGCGTCCCGCTGCTGCCCTTGTCCATCACCAGCCCATCTGGAACAAATTAAACGGGTAAACACTACAGTCGAAGACCTCTCCGTTCCCTCACTACACAGTGTCTCTCTTATTTCTTCCGCTCTATTCTACTGTCCTCTCTACATCTACTATTGTTTCGATGTAGTTTTTGCTTTTGTAACGGAGATGGAGTGGACATCGGCAACGTGGAAAATGAGATGAGCGTTATAAGAGATCAATCGTCTCAATACAAATACAGACATGTAGTTAGTTATATATGTACTAAAAGCATGTATTGTAATATTGTGACCATTCTACAAAAACAGTTTACGAATGTTTTTTCTTTTTTTTGGACAATCAGACCGGTTAAAAACAGATTTTAAACCGATTAAAACGTGTTAGCTGAAAAATTTAATACTGGTAAAAGACAAGCATAATATAAAAGACATTACCCGCAGTACACACAATTGTACCGGTTGTATATTTAATAAACCTAAAAATTTGAGTTATTAGACCTTTAACCCTTTAATAGCCGTTAGAGAACTCAGTACATAACATTTCTACATTAAATGAACTTCTGACTAGTGGATTATCATGTTAGCCAAGAGAATGTTTAATGCCTTTATATATCCTATAAAGTATCCTTTTGCAGGTATCATCAGCTACAAATGTTGGTACTTTTCACCTATTTTTTGAGCAAGTTTTCATAATTCGCGTCATAAATACACCCCATATAGCTCCCTATAATTTTTGAATTTTTATCCCTCCCGTTCCTTTCCATTCTCACCCAGATTTTTTTCCTCAAATAAGCTTCCATTCCCTCAACATCAGTACGTGCCTGTTCCCTAATCTAGCGGATTCGCTAACACCCCTCGAAATCGCTCGACCATCGCCTATTATTGGTTATTGCCTTCATTTAACGTGCGATTCACCCCGGCTAACGCGCGCAATTCCGCCAGCAACCCAACATCGGAAAACAAACATCGCATCATCGCTGTCATCCCCCAAAGCAACGAAACGAATCGCCAGCGCGGAGGCCGGATGAATCGCTAATTTTTTTTTGTTTCTCGCCGAACTCGCACCCCGCCATGACATTCCGGGGGCGCAACGAATCCGGGTTCCCGGCGCGAATTTACATTAATTAGAGTTGCGGTAAATCTTTAAAGCTAGCGACAGGAGCACGTTAGGGAGACGAATGGCCTACGGTCGAAAAGCAGATTCCGGAACGCTGAGCGGAGTGATTTTTTTCGCATCGTTTGAGATTTGTAACGTTAGTCTATCGAAAGCGGATCTTTTTTTCTGTCGATATTTACTGTTCGAGGAGAACGGGATTTGCGATGACGTAAAACGAAGTAATGTTGGTGCATATAACATTCTTTGAGTTGATTTTCAGGTTGCATTTGGTGTATTTTTCAAACTCCAGCGAATATTTATTCCGTCGGTGAGTTGAATCTTCTTGAGTTGAAGTCCTCGAGGCCATTGTAAGCAGCACTTTTGATAATTTCAAATAATAGCTGATGTTTATGCAGATCCAATCAGATTTTCCGTAACATTAGAACTTAACCTTCAATCGGAATTCTATATCACAGACTAATCACAGAGAAGCATCTGGATCGAGCTTGAACATTAAATTAATGTGATACACTATTAACACTGGAAATTACTTGAAATATAACATACAACTAATCATTTAAAAGTTTCTTTATATTGATACCATTGCATGCTGAACCAGATCATTTGTAAGTGAAAAGAAAGTGGGCACATCGCATACACCATGTCCTATTCGGTTTTTCCTTTTCTTAACATCGCACGCCTCACACGGAAGAAAGTTAGTTTGAATAGTGTTCGGACGAGGTTATAAAATAAGAAGTGCCTTTAATCGAACTAAACTTCTATCATTTGCAATGTTGGTGGGATAGAGACGAAAACTTTTGCGGGAGAAGCAGAAGTTAACTTGAACAAGCAGCATAATGCCGTCACATGGTAAAATTATCGATTCCTTTTTTTTTACAGTACTTTACTAAACTTTACAGTCCAAACAGCAGAGGACACTACGTATGTAAATATATCTAAACGAAAACAAAAACGAATCAGAATGGGTGCTAAACAAAAGCTTCTCCATAACGGCCGATTTCGACACATAGTCTACACTTCATGGTAGTCACTCTACCGAGCCTACAAAAACTCCTGGATGCTTATGCACCATCAGAAAAACACACACAACTTCCTCCCGTTTCTGCACTCTTCCACTCCATACATCTCTCTCCGACGCAGTATAGTACGATGTCGGTGGAAATATTTTAATTATGTGTTGACGACATCGTACGACCAGCAAATGACTGCAAAAAGCGCATCGCGCGGGCGGTAATCTCTCGTGCCCGGAAATTAAATACTCTTCCGTTGGCGCTTTTTCTGAGAATCTCGACGACTCGCAGCAGCACTCCTCCATACCTCTCATCTTTTTTTTTGTGTGTGTGTGTATTTCGTTCTGGGAAAAGTTGTTTATCCGCGAAGTGGGAGAGTCGGAACCGCCTTAATGAATTTATCTGCTAGTGAAGGACACCGCCAGCGACGCCGCTTCCAGCATAGCCGTACGGTTGGCGGTGGAGCAAAAAGCTGGAGAGCTGCTCTCGGAGTTCCTCAATCTCTTGTTAGTTATTATTATGATTGGTGATGAGGATCTGTCTCATTTCCCTTTGGATTTTAGATTGGTGCTAGTCGAGCGAATCCTGTTTAAATCGGCTTAGAAATTGAAATAAATTAAAAAGCTTGGAATGGCAGATGGATTTAATTTATGTGGTTGAAGAATTTATCTTTCGTCGAATATATTTGAATATTTGGGAAGATTCCGAACGGAAGCTGTTGTTTTTTTTTTGCTAAAGTTAAAAAGAAGACTTAGATATCAACGTAATTATCTTGAAATTCAAAGGACAAAAAGCAAGCCCTTTTTTTCCGCTGCAGTATTTTATATAGGCAGCCTATAGGACCCTAAATTTCATATAAAAATAATTCTTTTAAGGCCGAATACGCGCTGCTATAACAATATAACGTTCGATACTAAAACGGCCGAATCGCCTAAACGCACTAAAAAACCATCATCGCCCATAGCCGTCTATTACAGATAAAGCGCGTCGCTAAAAGTTTGACGTTTACGCCGCGTCGTTCGTTCGGCGATGTAATATGTTTTACGAGCGCCATCTTTAATATTCTAATATGCAGTTAATGAAAGATAGCGCGTCTTCGGTTCAGTTAGGAATTTCCCAGTCGTTTTAATTGCTTCGTCGTAGCGGCGAGATTCAATTTCGCGCCTTTTTTACGGCCTTCCCCCGCCGAAGATATTAAGAAGAAAATATATATAAACGAGCGGCGGCCCATTTATATCGCCCGATAGTATTTCAGTTAAGCGCGAAATATTACCTTCGACGCTAATATAGCGCGAAAAATCACATATTTTTAACACGCCACTAAAAGAAAATATATATTAAAAAGTCGCGATAAAGCGCGAATTTTATGGGCGCAGTCATTCGTCTTCCTAACAGCGACTCGATTGCGCTAATCTAACTATAACCGAAGAGTAATTTTCCCGATACTTTATGGAGCTATATGCTGAAGTTTAGTATTTATGCGATGCCTGAAAATATTAAAATAACTAAAGTAACACATAACGTATCACATAGCTAAACATATATACAATGTTTCCATTACGTATTGCTGACGTGGTGTGATTGCGTAATGTCTACAACAGTTCCCATGACTCGAGCCTTCTCCAGTTGAGCAATTCAAGGTATCTTCGGACCAATAGTATTCACAATTTTTATAGTATGACCCCATATTTAAGAAACGCCCCGTCTACATACAACCACGGCCATCGACACATATCTGCGGCGTTTATTGTTATTCTACGCGTGGCTCGTTCAAAACATCTTCGAGTATAAAACAAAGTTATAAAGAAAATCGTAATTTCAACGGCGCTAGCGCGTCCTGCCGGCAGAACCTTGAACTATTTCCCTCCGTCGGCGTCGTGCGGATGCGGATCACGTAGCTTATAAAATTTCGGGATCCTTGCTGCCGCTTCCCTCGCTACTGATTCGGAATGAAATTAAGTTATAGTGATAAAGGAAGCCGACACTTATTTGCCCGCTTCGGTCCTCTATACGTTCGCCATCTTCGCTAAAAGTCTAATGCGCTTTTTCACGTAAAAGTTGCAACGTACTAGGACGGAGAGCGGTTGTTCTTTCTTTCCGGTCAATAGCGGAGGTGGAACGATACCCCGTCGTTGTCAGGGACGTCCCCGTTATTTGAAAAACATCTTTAGTGTTTGTTCTTCGACTTTATGTTCAGTAAAAGTACGTGCACATATTAAGCACAATTTCTCGCGATTGACTGTGAAGAATTTGTAACCACTTGTTAAGACGCTAAATTTAAATTCGTCTCTCTATCGCACGCCAAGTTATATGTCGGTTGCCGTTTTGACAAGGGAACAGCCGCAACTCAAAAATTTAGATTTTGATGAAGTTTTGAATACTGAAAGAGTAGCATGGTATAAGAATAACACAACTTTTAGTTGCTAAATCCCCAGATTTTATGTTTTTATGCCGATACCCTTTCAATCTCTACTGTTTCACCGAAATTTACAAGTTATCGGTGTAATCTATGCATTTGTTCGAGGCCTCAGCGGAGAACCAGAAAAGGATGTAATCAGCAAAATCAAACAAGGAACAAAATGGCTTCGGCACATACAAGGTAGGGGTAATTTCGATGTTGCCAACGAAATACAAGAAGAAAGGATAGACTCAGTGAGTGATTGACAGAAAAAGTGAAAGTTGTCAAAAAACTTTCGAGAACTTCTTCAGAAGCAACTTTGCTCTTTCAGGGATGTCTGACCGTTCAATGTACATATCCACAAAGTCGTCCTGCACTCAAACATGCGGACAAGCCTTCCGCTCTCTGTCACCATCAGCCATTAAAATTAATAATCTACAATTATAGGAAAAGCTTAAAACCATCGAGTAACACGTATATACACCTACATCAAACTAAAACAATGTCAGTGGCTTAAAGAAATGGTTTATTTGAGTCATAATTGGAAATATCACAGAAAAAAAAAATCAAAATATGACATATTTCTGCATCAACTTCACTTTATCGCGAATTACCGTCGCTTCCATTCTCAATTTCGAACAAATTCGGAATGACGTTCGGAGATAAGACGACAAACAACGCCGTGCTGTATCCCCAACCCCTCCCACATCGTACCTCCGTCACCCTATTCGGCGAATAACTTCCTTCCTTCCTTCGAGGAAAAATTTTCGAAACGCGACAAGAGTTTACGCGCGACAAATTTAATAATAAATAAAAGTTTGTTACCGGAAACGGAGCGCGAGCATCGGCGAAGTACGCGCTCGAGAACTAAAACCTTCCGCGATGGGATCTTCTCGGACGACGTCGTAGGTTGACGCGCCGCGTCCCGTCGCCTCGCCATTAGGGAATTTAAGAATCCCGAGGGAGATTAGGCGCGCTCCAACCGCCACCTAAAGTGTTCTTTAATGATAACGCCGCTCGAGTCTCGTCTCTTCAAAAACTGAAGGAAGACCGGCAGATGGAGATGAAGTATGAGAACGAGGATGAGAGAGAGAAATGGTGTAAGGTGAAGAAAAAGCCATAACACAGCGACGAGTGAATTAATTTCTCTTCTCATTCCTGGAGAAAAAAAAAAAAAAACAGAGGTGCCAAAGAATACGTAGAAGACCTTTGTTCTTTGATATACAGTCATAGTTAAAACGAAACCGTTAGGATTGTTTAAAATATACGTTTGTACAATGTAATCGTTGAGTGAACTATACAGTGTAGGTGGTAATAAGATGATCAAGTTCCCGTTGAAATAAAGTGAGTAAGCGGAACTATATATTTCACCTTTAAATCGCTATTAATTCCAAAAGATGACGCCATAAAACTTTCAAAAACATTACGGGGATCGTATCGCTTTGTTAAAAGCTTCCTGTTTTCGTTTTCCACCGTCCTCTACCCCTAACATCGTCGGCTTTTTTTCCCTCCGCCGACTTTAATTGTTTTATTATTTAAAGAAGGCGCAACAGAGACCTGCAGTAGCTTCGCTCTTCAGAATACGAAAGCCGCGACCCCCGTATTGTTGTAATTGCGAGTCTATGCAACAGATACTCCCCCGAAAACATAATAAATGTTAAATTATACACGTTTCCTCTCTGTACACGGCGCATATCCTTCTCTGTCTCACGTTCGGCGTGCCTGTATCCGTTTTTATCGTCGGTTCGCTTTTGCCAGTAGCACAGCAGCTGTAATTATGCTGTAAATTATCAATGACATTGAATTAGCATCAAATTTTAATGGCCGTAATAAAGTAAATTACACGCAATTTCATTTCATTTCGTTTCAATACGATGTCGTCTATTCCTATATTTTATTGTGGCGATGTTCGGTTAATTTAAAGTGTTAAGTTTAATGGGAAGTTCGTATAATGTTGTAGATTTGTGTAATTTCATAATTTCGATGGTAATATAATAAGATAATTCTTGGTGGGGTTTCATATACATACATTTAGCCAATTTTGAACGATAAAAGCAAAAAGGTGGCTGAACGCAGGTGGTGAGCCAGGTACACCTTATCATCGAAGCGTCCATTTACTCTATTATCATTCGCGCTTAAAAAGTGTGTCTACTAAGCAAGCCCCCCGTTATCATCAAGCGACCCGTTACTACCACTTGTTATGGTTGCATACAATATGGCGAAGTGTCGGCTGCTCATGGCATGGTTAATATTGCGCTGGGAGAATCGACGAGAAAATTAATTTAGAAGGTGCCTTCGCCCAACGACACCATTAGTCGGAGAATCCTTATACTTTAAGACCTCAATGATCGATTAATAGAGAAAACTGACAGTAATAAAGACGTACACATGCGTATTGCCAATCTAAACGTGTTGCTTAGTCTGTTACCACCTTCGCTAATGAAATTGTAGCTAGTTTTCATTATTTCCACCGATTCCTTCGCAATTCCCTGATCGCCAGCTGACGAAGTGAAAAGAATCACTTCCTTTTTTTTAGCACAAAATACGATCCTTGTCCAGCTTTATTAAACATCGTAATCTACAATTACGTCCCGTTGCGATCTCAATTCCGCCAATATTAATATTTAACGACCGCACGTACTCCGCTAAAAGGTTTCCAAAGGTTTAATGGTGTCGCGGCTAGGAGATGCACGTAATATAGTAAACGGCGTCACTCATATAATACACCAGATAATACTTATAATAAACTTATAATAACAGAGGGCGCGCCGGTAATAAATAACATCGGAAATAACCGGACATCCAATCATCGGCTATGGGGTGGGCCGTGGGAGGATGCGAGCGGGTAAAACTGCGGGATGGAGAAGGGAGATTTTATTTTCCTACTAAGGAGCGTTTTCCAGGCAATCGCCGCGCCGATTGGACGTTAGCGTATAAAACCGACGGCTTTGGCGCTTTATCGATTGTTGTTCTTGTTGCTGTTGTGCGCGCCTTATATATATAAATTTGCAACGCTAGCCGAGCGAACCGCTCGGCTACGAAATTAAATGCGGTCCGTGAAGCGGCGTGGAGCCGAAGGACAGCCCGGCAATAATTGTACCGATTACCGCTGATGTGGCGGACGATTGCCGGAAGAGGTATTTTCTAGTAATTTTGTATCGCGGTCGAGTCTTGGATGGACGTCGATAAAATTTAGTCTTCGTAAGATTTTACGAAATTTACATCCAGAGTAGCTTACAGCTATGTAACCCTTTAAATATAATGAAAAATAATTGCTTTCAGACCATAAATTTAAGAGCTTCCCTGTCGATTTACAGGGTACGGTCTACGTATTATAAACCTAATATGGGAATAGGATGTGTTTCGATAATGATGGCTGAATGGTGTGTCTAAGCTTATTAGGGCTTGTCATAACTTCAGGAACCTTAAAAGCTTTGAAATCCTAGGACGCCACGTCTATATAATATACAATTCAGTAAAATTCCTTCTGTGAATGAATTGCAATCATAATACGGACAAAGTACCAATACGAAGTTCCCACGTTGAACTTGCGCTCCCAAAACGAAAAGCATTTAAAGCTTGCTTGTATATTAAAGAAGACAGCAGACAAACAATTTAATTTTCAATGTGATTTATGTTCGCCTCAGACGTCGCGCGAGCTACCAGCCAAAGAAGCGAAACACCGAAAAAGAAGAAAAGAAAAAGCTACACAAGAACGCGACCAGGAAAGCAAAAGAAACGGCACCTAGAATGATCTTTCCTGCAATAAATTTCAATGCGAACCGTGCGGTAGAATGACGTCGCACATTTACGGCGGCCGTATTCGTACGCAGAAGACAGAAAGGAGAATCGAAAAAAAGCGCCCTATTTGGCTTTTCGAAGATACAGCGTTCAGTTCTCTCGCACTGGCATTTTTAAAAAGGTCTTTGGTAAGGTTGGCCGCGTCGAGCGCGCTGTAAGGCTCGGACAAACAACATCTGACGTGATAATTATTTCCATTTAAAGCGGGAGGACTTTGCTACGCCCTCTTCTCGTTTTGTAGGTTTCTTTTACTATCAAAAAGCATAAGGCTCACCGCGCTGGCGAAACGTTGAGAATTTGCCACGCCGCTGGACGTATTTAAAGAAAAATTCAATTTTACTTTAATGAGCGTCTTATCTGTCCCTAGTTTGTACAGTCTTCAGCAAATTACGTCTTGGGTTGAATGATATAAATCCGGCTTCAAATATCAAATATTTTAGAAAGCGTCTTTGGGTTGAAAATTCTTAATTCTGTGTTGTTATTTTCAAAACTAGATTTTTCATAAAAAAAATTTTTAATCAACATTTAATTTTGCCGCACAAAAATATGCCATCCACGCCAATGGATCTCTGTCCACATTATTAGCTTCCGTGAAAGGGGCACACCCGTAATTCTCTACCGTGTGACATTCGTCGCAATGAGAGCGAGCACTAACTGTCCGAACAGGACTTCCGCTTGTACCGCGGTTTGCTGCAACCGGGGGTAACAGTCCGAGTTGCATCGTACCAAGAACAAAACGTTTTTGGTTTTATGCAGTCCCGACTATGCCGTCGGGGACGCGGAAGAGGGTGCAGAGAGGAAAGCTCTATTACGTTCGGTAGCTCAGCCATTACCTTCTCTAATTGTTAACCTTATTTACTGGTGCAGGCGCACTAATCTCGTTTCGCTAATGTTTCGGGGACACAAAAGGATCGCCTTGCGCATTTTACTTGCTAATTATCGTTGACATTTTATTTATTATTCAATTTTACGAGTTAGCAGCGCGCGCGGAAAGCAGAAGAAGTTGGATACTCTGATGCACTCGAAGCATACCATAGATCGCATAATTATTTAGGACAGAGGATTCGGAGCGTGGAGAATGGGAAGTTTGAACTTTTGTTTCGTTCAAGTCTATTTAACTCGAAGTTAATTTCTGTCACCTTTTACTTCACTTCAATTATTAGTCTCATGTTTTGAAACTTTGTTCTCTTGTAACCCAAACTCACTACGAGATTGGACGCGTATCTATAGGACCTTTTCTGCTTAAACCTATAAATACGAGGCTCCTTAAAACTAGTTGTAATCGTAAATTTTATAGCGCCTAAAATATAAGCTATATCCTTTACAAGAGAACAATTAAATATGTATAAAAGGAATCGGAGAAGGCAAATGAAGAAATGTGAAAAAGATAAAAGAAACGATTCTCTACTCCGACTCTCTCCCCCTTATAAATAAATAATGGTCGAGGAGATAATTAGAATTCTTTTCACGAATCGTCTACTGCAGACGGGGGCAGAGATGTACGCTTCGTTCGTATCATACGCCGCTTTAGGATGAATGATGGTGCAGGCATGCAGAACTCATTTGTCATAATTTTAAACTCATTAACATAGTGCTTTTCCATTCACGTAAAAGAATTAACGCCGCGCCGACGGGGAAAAAAAAAGATCCCTTGAAGGAAACTGCCGACCAATCAGAATTGTAAGTGCAACTTAAAGCTTACTAATTCGATTTGACGTTTTGGCGTTATGGGAGGGGCTAAAAGAAAAGCTTTTTAAGTGTTTCTTTGAACACTGATACATGTCAAAGCATGCGTTGTTATTAACTGTTAAAGAATGTTAATAAGCGGAATATTTTCCTTTTTTATTCTATTGGTTAAAAAGCATGTTGCAACTTTATTCCGCTCCACGTTGCGATATAGTCCGTTACCTTATAGCTCACCATGGCACAGGTGCCTTTAATCACCTTTGCCCTTGCGTGTGTTTAAATAGGTGAAGGCTTTTAATGAACTTTAGTTCTACTTTAGAAATCTCTTCCTGCAGTTGGATAGATACACATACAAGAGCTCCTTGAGATATTGGACTGATAGCAACGTATCTCTCTAAAAGCGGCTCTCTAAAAGCTCTGTAAGGTCTCTGAAAGCAGCAGATTTAAGGACAAGTTCTTTCCTTCAAGTAGCGCCAGCGAAGAAAGTCCAATGGGATGAAATCATCACCTCGATAACCAATCGATGTCATTCTTTCGACCATGACAAAGTCCTTACGCGCTGTACAACGCACCAAGCTTCTGATGTTTATAGAACGCAAACCACGCGGAACTCAAATCCTAAATTTTCTTTACAATCAAAGTTGTTTTCCACATTTGAAGATGGTCCATGTTTTAAAGTTTAATATTAATCAATGAAATAATAAAATCCTCGCATTCCTTGCAGTACATTCTACTCTAAGAAATTCGAGCAATATTTATACATATTCCGCAACTTAACGCACGATTTCACGTTTCCTTTCCGGAATTTTGCTAAGTACATAAACATTTTAGAAAAATTGCACTTCCATACGCCATATTCTGCAAGTAAGATTCTTTAGAACTTACAAATAACACCGACCGAGTATTCTTATCGTTCTTCAAAGTCCAAAAAGGAGATTCCCGCTCGTCGAAGAATCCGGCAAATGCAGCAGGCGCCGCCGTCCCGCCGCACACCGGCAAACATCAGGCAGACTGTATCAGGAATTCCTCAGCCTCTCTGCATATCTTAAAGACCATCCAACTAGAGCTAGCGACCGGCGACGGCGGAGGCAGCTGTAAGATCAGAACCGTGCATGTGAGAACTTGCTCAAAGGCCGTGGAATTTCAATTGCTGACGAAGTTTCCACTTTGCCGTCGCCATACCTATACACCGCCGCCCTCCTTCCCATTTTACCATCTTCGTTTCTCCTTTGCACCCTTCCAAAACAACACTCTTTCACCGAAAACGTTGCCGGTGCTTCGTACTTCTTCTTCTTCTCCTCCACCTCCGTCCCTACGTCATTTTCGACGTCTTTAACGTCGCCGCCTCGCCTCCAGTCTTTGCGAAAATCCGCAACCATTTTCCGAGACTTTCATCTCGGTATTTTCGACATACCGTCGAACGCAAACTTCGATATTTAAATGCCGATAACAAGTTTACCCTTTTCTCCCGAACGCCACGCCTCCTGGCGGGGGAATGAGGAGGTCGTCTTGTTTTTATTGCGCTTTGGAATGGAGTGAAGCGACACGAAAATCGCAAAAATTAAAAGCAGGCGGTGTGCCACGCCCATTTTTAAACCGCTGGATGTGATGACGAGGTTTCAAAAGATAACAAAAAAAATTAAATAAAAATCTTATTAATGATGATTTGCTAAACAGAAGAACAATAACAGTGGAATATGTTGTAATGTAGTTTTGAAGAGCGAGGTCCAAGGAATCTCTTTGTTTCCTTCTTATGAGCTCAGTTAGCTCTAGATGCGGAGAGGCTGACGTCTAAAACTTAGGCTAAAGAGTGTAATTCAATATTGCGCTCGATTAAAATTCGCCGCGTGATCATGAGAGGACTCGATCTTTCGGACACAGCCGAACCACACACAATGATATTAATACACTTTGTTTCGTAAAACTTTCTAATTAAATGTTGTTTGGCGGCGGCGGCCCTGTTTATACACATACACCTACAACACGTTTCGTA
Source organism: Oryctes rhinoceros (assembly GCA_020654165.1). Lineage (NCBI taxonomy): Eukaryota > Metazoa > Arthropoda > Insecta > Coleoptera > Scarabaeidae > Oryctes > Oryctes rhinoceros. Next base: position 1,622,736 of record JAIOKQ010000231.1, read on the forward strand.
CGTACAAGCTGAATTAATTTAACTTAAATTAGTAAAGCTGTAACGTGCCGCACGTTGCATATAGCGTCGACTGCACGCCGGTAACAATTGTAATTTTCGCGTTGATCGTTTGTTCGCGCTCCATCAGTGGGTGTATGCACTTCCGACATAGTAAGTACATACGCACAATGTATAACGCTGTATATTTGCCGGAGCGATCAACTCTCAGCTTAATTTTGCGATTCATTTCGGAATATGACGGTGCACTAGTGCCCGTGGAAACCTGATCATCTTATACGGCCGATACTGACACTTATCTATCGTTAATTATTCCAATTCTTTTCAAGATGTTAGCGCAAATTCCGGGATCACCATATTCAACTGGATATGCACTTGTTTCGAAGATGGAGATGGCTTTCCAGAATGGCGGCAATCTAATAGAAAGTCGGTTAATTCCCTCCGTTGTCTCATCCAGGGTGGAAATGTATGTGCAAGCGTATCTATTTATCTCGGAAACATTAAGATAAACAAAATAAAGATAAATGAAATCGGAAAACTTGCCCAAGTTAAACCGAAGAAAACCGCATCCTACCTTCTTCTACGATGCGATAGTGAAGTAGCTGGTAATAAAAACAGTGCAAATAGTCAAGAATCCTTGGCTAGAATATAAAAGAAAGCGCGCAAAACAGATGGAGAAAGATAGAAAAGATAAATTCCGCGGACGTTTAATTATATTTCCTACGCGGCAACGTTCCTTTTTTCCCAGCCAAGAAGAAGCGTTTGATATTTTTCTTTGAGAATTTCCCCCCTTAAAGTAAGACGACGCTTCGGTACAAAGTTCCTTTCCTCTATTACGTGTATGTCTATATCTTCGCGTTTGACGCAGGCGATGCGATTCTTTTTTATCCTCGTTGTTTCGTTTGTTCTCCACGCTATGCGGCGGCGTTGCCTGTTTTAAATGCGGCAACTTTAATTTTTGAATTTAATTCCAGAAATGTTTACCCGTAAACTTCACCGGCTCCGCTTTGGCGGAAAGAAAACAAGTTTTCAATTGTTTCCAACTTCTTTTATGGGGAACGAACTTGTTGATCGTTCTGTTCGTGGTTTGAATAAAATGCTGTGTTGCTTTTGCTGCCGATCTATCGTTTCTTGCACTTATTCTACTATCTTATTGTTATGTTAGCCTTGGTTATTGGTTGTGCAACAAAAATTTGTATAAATAAGTGAAGGTAATAATTGATCGCTTGGGTCTTATTCAACTTTGAGCGTTGATTTTTGCAAGGAAAGGCATAACATAAGCTTGAACTGTTGAGAATCATTACTTTTCCTGATTAAGATAGAAATCGATGTTTTCGTCTTCACAAATTTCTACTGATCTACTGTTGATTGAATTAAAATATACTTCATTGATTACCTTCGTAAAGGTAAATGTCGTATCTACGAAATATTCAATTTTTTAACTTGATCGCAAAGCTTCCAGTATTCTTCGCCCTGCTTAAAATTAATAACCCTTTAAAGCTGTGCCAAAAGCGCTTCGTCAAGCACACTGTTTCAATTTCCATCTCCTCACCACTCCTTCGCTTTTGCGCCGCACATATTAGAAAAGCCAACGGCTACGTATAGTTCACTCATTTCGCTGTAGGGGTGAGTAGGAAACCGGATCTAGTAATACAGGGATGGCTTCCGGTACACCACTCGCGGCTCTCGTTAACACCGTAATTCATTACACGCGTAAGGTCGGAGCCACCTATCGGCGGGCGGTCGACACTCGAGCTTCGAAGTTTTAGGAGTTGCTCAAATGCATCTACCAAGGCTCTGAGAATATAACGCTGGTTAGATGATTAGGTAAGTTTGCCCTCGTACATTTTTCCCGCCTCAGCAGGGGAACCTATTAAATGATGGATTTTTAAAGCCGGAATGAGGTCAAAGTAGAACACGACCAATTCGACATATTTACCCTTGGGCGTCTTGTTTTGCATCAAAGGAAAGTTTCGTATTGGAAGGAAATACAAAACATTGCGACCTGTTGCATTGAACCATAACGACGCTTAGTGGAAATATTTAGATTGCTTTGTTTCATGATTTCCTTGTTTTTTTGATGTAATAAAAAAAAAAGATGTCGGAAGTCAATATACAGGATGTGTCTGAATTGCTTGGCCCAACTTTACGAATTTTCTTTTGGAAATTTTGTTATATTTTGATTATTTGTTGGTAAATTTGGCTATTCTGGGTTATTTCGATTCCTGAAAGAAGCAGGCAACCCTGGTTACAATAATTAATATTGACTTACAGAGAGGAAGGAAGATGTCTGGTTTTCATTGTCTCCTTTTCATCCTTCAATGTACATCTATAAATGTAAATGTCTTTATTATTTACCTCAACTACACAAGATAATTTCGACGAAAAGAAATGAGAAAGAATTAGCTTTAAAAATCAATCAAGAGGCCACGATAAAATTGCCGCATTTATTAAATTATGTTGAAAAGCACAAAAAAAAAACAACAACAATTGAATAGTATGACGTAAACTGTCTGCGTCGTTACGAATATTTCGAATTTTCGATTCGTACCTAAAGCGAAACACATTTATCCGAGTTTCTCGCTCAATTTAACCGTTTAAACTTCGCGAATTACCGTTCCTTCTACATAAAGAATCCCCATCTTCGTCCCGTCCTCGCGGGCGCCCTCCTCGTAGGTCGTCGCTGGAAAGAATCGAACCGTGAAATATTTCTGATGCTCCGTCGCATTTGCGAGACGACTCGCTAAGATGGAAACGTAGTCGGACTCATTACGAATGATTATGGGGAACTTCTCTTCGTGCGCGGAGTTATTTATTTTGGTATTATTAACAAAATGGGGGAAATTTTAAAGTTAGTATGTAGAATACCAGAAGGAAGAGGTCTTAACTGAAGTTAAGCAGATACTGGGCGATAAACCTTCTTCAAAAGCAACGATCCATTGCTGAATTTGAATCCATTAAGCTCGCTACCACAATTATATCTTTTAATGTTTCTAATACTTTGTGCATGTTATAAGCGTGTGTTTCTTTTAACGAGAGACTGAGAACCGTCAAGATTAAGTAAGTTAAGTTTAAGCTAAGTTAAAATTAAGTAAGCTTTAAATTCTATGCGTGCGAACCGTCTTGTTTTCTCTGTCCCTTCTGTTCTGAAGACGAATCAATTACTAAAAAATGCACTCGGTATGATTTTGTTAAGAATAAAGAATAAACCATCCAGATTTTTTTCATTAAAGCAATAAACGTCCATATGAGACTCTATTGTTATTTTAATGCTTCTCTCAAAAGAATACAATAACCAGCAAAAGCCCGCAGAGAGTAAGAAAAATCCATAGAACGCGCTATCCACTACCATTAAATAAACAAAGAAGCAGGAGAAGTCGTAATCTTACCGTCTATACCTAGCGGGCATGGATGTTTTATAAAATTCATCGTAAATTTTCGTATTAGCAAGAGAAGCTTTCGCCAGGCAGCTAGAGCGGCCCCGAGGCATCCGACAAAGAGACGGCAGAAGGAGGTCCGCAGTAAAGATAACGTCTAAAAGATCGCTAAATAACTGTTTATTAAGGTACTCGTCGACGTTCTTTTTTCTGCTCTCATCCTTTCTCGCGTTATTCTTTTTATTCCCTTCCCCCTCCGGGTTCACAAATACCATCGCGCACTTTAATTAGAATAATTGGATCTTTTACTCCAATTAGCTTTAGGGTAAAGTAGTAGGTGACTACGTCTGAATAAAGGACGAAGCTACGTCCTCTTATTAAGAGTAGAAAGGAGACGGAAGGCGCACGGTAAGAAGTAGATAAAATTGCAGAGACAATGAGAAGAAAAGGACTCTTTAATGGGCGAATACCTTTCCAAGTTCTTTTCTTGAGTTTATTTTTTGTTTAACATTTTCTTTTGTCGGCGAGAGGAAATTGTACGCGCGGTATTAAGAGAAGTACTAATGTGAATCAATAAACAAGCGTGTTAGGAATAGAGACGGAAAGTAAAAACAAAATTTACAAACTCATAAGCATAATATGCAGAACTAACTAACAGTTCACAAGCGCTCGCTCGTATACACCGCCAATTGAATAAAACATAATCACGTCATTAGTGCCTTTGTAGACAAGATTAGCGATCGCAACCCTTGTACGTTACACGAATTCCAGTCTAGTATAGTTGCCTCTGCACTCCGGCCATGTAAAATTCAACAAAGCCCGTTAGCTAGGGATCCCTACGCAATGTTCTATTATATTATTCATTTTCGGCTAAACGAACGGAACGCCGGCCAACACGAGCAGGTCGCCCGCTAAAAAACGGCCGGGAAAACGGAATCTAATTATTAGTAACGGACTTTTCACTAATAAAATATGTACGACGCAGTGTGGGAAGCATACCGTCGCTTTCGACGTCTTTCCATGCCAGAAAACAATGAAATTAGCGAAAGATTACCGGGTGGATTTACGAATTCGTATTAGTAATCAACTGGAGAGGAGTAATCCTCGATAAAGTAGTTCTTTTCGGACTTCAAAGTTGGTGTTGTTTGAAATAAATGGTAATCGTACTTGACAAGGAGTTGAATTAAATTTTAATTCGACAATTAAACACGCGATACGGAATATTATCACCTGTCTTTATCGTGTAATGTGAATCAAGTGTAGGGAAAGAACAAAACAACGAGAACGCTGTATAATATAGAAGTAATAGACGAGGTATTAAAGAACGAACTGGAGTAGATTGTATTCTTCCTGTATTTGCTTTTAATTGTTCTATATCTTTATGCAAACCACTGTATACGGGATATTTCGTGAAATTCGGGCCTATTCAAGAGAGGAAAAGGTGGTGGGACGATAACTCAACGTCGGAGGCGAAGCTAATCAACTGGAAGCAGTTGATCACGGTAACTCAGCACGTGAACCATGCCGGAGGCCAAAATCGGAAGAATCCATTCATAATAAATCATTAAAACTTCTAACGAACGGGGATGGTGAAATACTCTGTATATTTAATATTTCCCTAAAAGGCTCGTAGTTTTACAGACGTCTGGAGACTGATTTAGATTACTCCCATTCACACGTTTGGTTCTAGGAACGTTGTTAGTAATTACTATCTAAATTCAAGATAAGAATTCTTGATAAATTAATAGCTTTGTCGTCTTTCTATTTTCCTAAGCTTGCACGGCTTAACTTTAATATTACCAGGCTTAAAAGGGACAAAAAAAACAATCCCATGCACGAACAATACAGTCAGAAAACACGACATCTAAGCGGAACTAGCCATTTTAAAATTATCATCTATTGCATATTCTAAACACACGCCCATCAGATCTGCCGTAAAAAAAAGAAATGGGGCAGATTCAATATCATATCTGAATAAATAAGACCCACCCATTGGGAGGCTTGCCGTTTACATATTTTAACAATAAAAACGTATAAACAACTTCTAATAGGCCTACCTTTTAAACCACGCCTTTAAAGCAAAAAGCAGGTACATGTATTTACCTAAATAGATATATACAGGTAGGTGCCAGCAATAAAATCCTAACTTGGAATTTATGTTGATTATTATGGATTCAAGTCGTTATACAAATGAGGCGTTTTTTAAAAATACGTAGTTCGATTTTAAAGGCCTTTTAACTTTAATATTACCTAGAAACAATGAAGGAAAAAAAAAGAAACTTGGTAACAATTGTCTGATTGTCGAAACCACTTTCATCCACTTTAAAGGTGGTATTGTCCAAATGAATGTTTTTCGAAATTTTTGTTCGTCAATTGTTTCTCCCGATTTTATCGATTATCGACTTCTGGCAAACAAATTGTTGAATGGCAGCCAGAATTAACTGCCCTTCGATCCTTCAAAGCAATGCGAGGGAAACAAGAAATCATTCTCATTAAGATATTTTCCAATATTTTTTTAATATGTGCTTCACATCATAAAACGTATATGGTTACAATAATACAGTAAACAAAAAAAAATAATAATAATGAAAGGTGGCATTATCAACCACGTGCTTTCCCTATCCCGTCGATATTTCCTTTCGCGCATCTAAACAGCAGCGCCATCCATGAGCGTACGCTCGAAACGGCGGCGTCCCTAAAAGCTTTAAATTTTTTAAACTAAGCCGTCGACACGGCAAATAGACACGAACCGCTCGGATCTCTCGCGCTCCCGCGGAATATAAACAAAAATATTATTGTCTCCCTTCCGAACGATTTTCCCATCGAATCCTCCAAGTTGCGGCGGAAAATACCCGTACCACCCACCATTACGATCGCTTTTGTCTCCCTCTACCTACCAATTGACGTATCAATCTCGCGTTTTCTTTCCTTCACCCTATTTCGACACCTCCTTCCCGTTTTCCTCCGACAAACACACCTTCGGTTCAATGCTCGATGAAGCTTTCATGGACGCCCAACAACAACCGAGCTTGGAGCCGCTTCGAATAGACATTAGGATCGACGGAGAAACTGGCGATCGGTAGAAGGGCGAAACGTGAGTTTCAAAGGCGTCCGAGGATTTGCCAGGTCGGGGAGAACGAAATTATATTATTTACGTGTCGAAATCGTAACGTTGGAAACGGCCTAGACAGTTTCAACAAGCAGTCCAAGAGAGAAAACCTGAAAATGTCGATAAGCTTTTGCGTTTATAAAATATTCCATTATCGAAGCTATTAACTGCAAACGTAATTGGTAGTCTTTAATGCCAACGTAACGTAACGATGTTGAACGCTTAGGGACTACCAACGCGAACTGTCGAATTAAACTGGCGAAAGCTCCGGATCGATATCTTGGTAGTACCACGGAAATCCGCTAGAGACGACGTGATATTGACTCACCAACACGCGGTTGCGGCCAACGGTCGTAAGATGTCGCCAGTGTCGCTTCTCGGTGATTATTTCCTGTCGTTTTGGGTCAATATTGTTGTTGATAGAGATTATTTTTTAAAGAGAAAAATGTATTTGTTTTTCATGCTAAAAATTTACAGGTTTTATACAAAATTCAGGTTGTATTTGCAAGGAGGGTCAGGGTAAGAAGAATCTTAATTATTTGTACCATCACGCGGTGTATTTTAATTTTCGATTAAAAATAATAAATAAATAAATAAATATTAGTTTATTTTCCACAGGTAGAACCCAAGCACACAGAGCTTACAGTTTACTGCTTATATAAAAAGAGAAACAATAAAAGAATAAAAACAAAGTAATAATGTAAAATTCTATAAATACCAGAGGTTGTGCAATGAATAACAGGTTCACGGTGTTCACAATGTTCTTTACGAAGACCTGAAAAAATATTGGCGCTAGATTGTATGCCGGAAGTTAAAATATGACCTTTTAGGTCTGCATAGTGTTGGTGAAAATCTTACGTCTGTTAGCTTGGTTGCGGTCAACCTGATCGAAAGCTTTTTGAAAATCATCTCTATCAAAACTCAGGAATGTACCGAGGAAAGCAGCTCAGGCAATCGTCGACCATTTCGGAACAAAGCCATGCCGATTCGTCCAATATAGATTCAAATACCTTTGAAAAGTTACTTGAAATCGAGATTGGTCAATAGTCCGCCATATTTGCAGCATTCCCGTTCTTCAGTATCTGGCATATCTGGGCTTTCCGAATTTCTGGAATCTGTGACTGAGAACTTTTACGCCGGGGTAATGGTGCCTATATCGGTCTGTAAAAATTCGTCTGACAGAGGAGGAACACGCTTCTTTCGAATTTAGCTCTCGTTGAATGGCTGCTTCCCTCGTATAGCCGCACTTGATTTTCACTGTTGGTATGGTTCACATGCTGAGTTACGGTGATCAACCACTTCCGGCTCAGTTAGTTTCGCCTCTGGCGTAGTATACACGTTGTGTTACCGTTTCAAATGTGGTCCACCACCTTTCCCTCTCCTGAAGAAGCCTTACATATACGATTGCGGAGTAGACAGCGAGAGCTGCATTTTGTAAAAACGAAGCTTCAATGGGAGAAAGTGATTATTACAAAAAAAAAAAAAAAACGTGAATAAAGGAAAACAATGGAAGAACACGTACAATCTTTTACAGTGTTTTCTTCTTTTCTTGTTTTATTTATGTTAGGATATGCTTGTTTTTTTTTTCAGTCTTGTTTTGTTTTAATAATTTGTTGTTTATTTAAGTTTTTTGTTATTGTTGTGTAATGATACTCTATAAAAAATTGTTTAACTTTGTTTTTTTTTTGAATATATTAGATTGTTACATAAAGTATAAGCTCCATTACGACTGATTTAATTTTTCGCTTAAAATAGTAAGAAAATTAGCTTCATTAATAAGAATAGGCGTAGCTAAACGCTAAAGCTTATGGAAACACCGCCCCTATACTATATTTCGTTTCGTATATCAAATACAGCCTGTATAACGTCGCTGTTTCTCCTCCATTAATCTTTACAGAAATGTAGCCGACGGGAGGACCTGGAATTATTTACCGTTTGATGTGTCTATGTATTTCAACTTTCCCCACGATTCCGGGATTATGCGACGAGGCCGGAGCCTCGGCAGCTAGAGCCTGCTGCGCGGTCGGATTCCGAAGATATTTACTAATTGAGACAGCTTAATTAAGATGTAAATGCGAGAAGGGGATTATTGACATTTAGAAGTGTGCGCGCAAACAATTGTCATCGTCGTCAGCGTCATCATCGTCCCGATAATAATCGGCGTTCCAATAGAGCGCGTCCCCCTCGCTATTCCCCCGGGTTAATTGGAAATGTAATTAAAAAAGTGAAGTGGATACGTGTAGCCGCGGATGGTTTCGATTCGTCGAGTAAGCGGAGCGGACGATTATTATTAAATAATGCATGTTTTTGTGTTATTGGTTTATAAATTCTCTATTTTTCCCGAGAATTTTTCTTTTTCTTATTAAAAATGACAATGTTAAAGAATTTCAAGCATCCGATTGGGTCAAACGCTCTAAAGTAATTATATTGTATCCCTTTCATTCTTGAGAAATTCAGGGAATTAAATTGGATTCTTTTTGCAACTGTAAGAAATATAACAAGACTTCTAGATTACATATTATAAAATATTGTGGCCGATGAAACAATTTATTTTAACCAACTATGCAATCAAATGTAATTAATTTTAAATAGGAGCCCTAATAAACTCGTCTTGATCGACACCATTCCAAGAAACCTTAAGTTTTCCCATAAAGAACCCCCCGAAACGATTTTTCTCTAAAACAACACAAGCAACACAATTTTGTCGTGTTAGTATCCTCGTTTACGATGAGTACGGTTGAGTAATTAAATTACTTAAACCTAACGAAATTTCAGCCGGCCAAACCACGCTAATCCCTTTCCTCCTTCCATCCCCGATCCATCCTTCCCGCCATCCTCCGGGCAAAGACGGTCCGTGATCCTTTAAAATTTTAAACGATTATGAAGTACGTAGGAACTTATTTAGCGGACGGGCGCTTATTTCGGTGGCCGGAAACTTTTTCGGCGTTGTCTCCCAGCTCATAATTAATTATTAAAACTTAGCAGTCCGTTCGGATAATATTAATATATAGATTGCGTACTGTGGTTGCTCGCCCGAAAGCGTAAAACTTAACTTTTACGTCGTAAGTATCGTTAAATTTAATCTGAACTGTTCTTTTTTTTTCTTGTTTTCTCCTCGAGGAAGAGTTGACAAATTAAATGGAAAGATTTTGACAGACGAGGGATGAGGAAGAACTGGCGGGAGGACGCAAGATTAAATGGAACGTATCATGTCGGGTGTCGCAAAAATCTTTGCAAGCTTGATTTTTTATTCGAAATAACAAATAATTTAAATCTGTTGTGGATTACATCTTTCACCTAGTGCTCCTCAATGTTTTAAGTTGCGGTACTCTTTTTGCCTACAGGGAAGAAGAAAAGATTGTTAGCATTTTCTTGTAAGCTCTGCCGTAAGCTTCGTGCCTTTCCAAACTTGCATAAACAAAAAGAAAAACTAGGAAAAGCACATGGTATTCTTCTTTTTCCGGGTCGTTTAACAAATTATATAGTTCTTCATTCAGGTTGTCAGCCAGCTCGCCGGCGAAGAGATACGTCCCTTTTAGCTCGAGTTAGGCCTCTGATCACAAAATATCTCTTGCTTTTGCTTACCTCATCTTGCCAGGATTTTCTCTGTCTTCCTGGCTTGTTTGTTCCATCCGATCTAGCCTTATATAATCTTCTTGTAAATCTGCCTACATCTGTATGTGTGTACATTTCCCGGTCACTCTAATTGTCTTTCCTAAATCTTTTCATCTGTTGCTCCTACTTTTAACAATGAGTTCTACTATGCAGACTTTTAGAAACACGCAATTGGCTACAAAGCTTCAAAGGATGATACGTTAGGGTTCCAAACAAAACCTTGCTGCATTTGAAATTTTATCATAGATTTTTAATAAAAAAAATGAGTAAACGAAATAGAAAATTCTTCATCTAACGATCTGTATGTTTAAGGCACATTTTCAACTGCGAGCTTCTCAAAAACACATCTTCCTTGGGGCTCCCGGAATCGTCCTGCTTCGCACAAAGTTGAAAGGTTGAAACAGCGCCACTTATGTGTATATTATTAAAACGCCACCGCCACCTTGCTTCACCAAGTTTACGACTCATAATAAAAAGGCGAACGATACATTATGCATGGCTTATCCCGAAACTAGTTATAAGGCGGTACCAACGTATCGTGCGGTTCCCTGGGAAACATCCTCAACTTCAGAAATCCCCGCTTTTATTAGGTCATGGTATGGTAAAGAGGGGGAGGGCGTTGCGGACCGAAACCATACGTTTTCATGTCGGCGCGGGACGGCGTATGATGGAGGAAGTAGCACGGAAAGTAATTAACAGACTCCAAGAGACCTCCGCGAATAGGGGAGGACGTACCTATTTAATATCTCGTGACGTCTCCGAGAGAGAGAGAGAGAAAGAGAGAGAGAGAGAGAGAGAGAGAAAGAGGACTAGGAGTTCGCTAAATAATTTATGTAATTTATTTTATGACGTTCGCAACGCGCAGCTTTTCCACATGTGTAGTTCATATAACATATTCGTTTGTAATGTATCTAAAGCACGTTGTACTGGTGAAACGCTAAGGTTTTAAAGAGCGGGGAAATGCATAGTCATGTAATAAATTAATGTCTTGTCCTGGTGGTAGCGGACGTTGCCGTTTCGTGAGGGTGTCATTGTGTATTCTACAAATATACGTGCGCGCGGTCGTTTCGTAACAAACATCGCGTTGACTATAATTAAGTGAAATGAAACATTGGTGGTTGGGTAAATATAAGGCGATTGTCACATGATATTAATCGTAGTAACAGCGAAACTTTAATTTTCTGTGGTTAGTGCACTTAGGAAATTGTACAAAGTGATAATAGTAATAATAACAATAATGGGAAGAAGGAGTTCCGAAAGTAGATCTCTCATGCAAACGATCTACAATAAAACCAAGACCTTTTTATACCGAAAATAGCTAATAAACCCATTCTTCCTGGGCGATAAAACATCGCGGGTAATTTCAATACAAGCGCGTATTAATTGCGTTTTACGACGGCACACATTACGCTATGTTCCGCGAATACATCACTTTTATTGTTCAAATTTGATCGACTCTCGCGTAGTAAAGTCGTCCTATCACACCATCCCGTTCCGTTCCATCACATCACGTCCCACCCGCCCACATATAACCGGGAGAAATATAATGTAATAGTGTGCCGCCGCATCCTCATGACAAATGTACGTTCGTATCTAGGTAGGCGGCGGTTTGCGACAACTGCGACGCGACGCGGGATTTGCGAACGTCGCTCGCTCGGATCAAGCCGGACAGGTTGCAAGCTGCGTGCTGCAGGTCGAGGTTTATTTTTCACATGATCGATGCAAACGGTGCGTCAATCTATCTAATTCAATTTCGGGTAAATTGACAATACCGTACTGTGTATGCCTTGCACGTTGGAAATAGTCCTCAGCTCTTCGCAAGCTGGCTATAATGTTAGCATCATCAGATGGTAAAATTGGAATTAATTATAAATAACAATTTGTACTTGCTCTGAGACTTTAGATGGTTAGTAGGTAGATACTATTGAACTTCGAATTTTCAGTAATAACGAACTCATAAACATGTTTTTTTTTTTTAATTATTGTTATACAAACTCACAATCAAAGCTATCAAAGGCACATTTCTTTATAATTTATGTAAGATGGATATTGGCCGTTAAACCAAAAATGCAAACATTAGCAAAGGTGAAATCAATCTGTTATGAAATTGAATGGCGTAATTACAAATAAACACTCAAGAAAAAAAAAAGAAGAACTTTCCGACTTCAAAGTATGCCGGTTACAGTCGAATAAAACTATGCCCTGCCGCTCTCACGAAACTAACGATCCGAAATTAATCCATTCCGAGGCTAGGTCTTCTTTTTTCGTGAACGAAATCTTACCTACGCCGCCTACTACCATTCCTCTTTCGTTCGCAAATAGGCCGGATCCTATAACGCGTACATTTCCACGGTACGACGCCGATCGCTTAATGACCACTTTCTGAATCAATTTCTCGTGAACGAAAGGCGCAGCGCCGCCGCGGTGCACCCGTATAACGCGCCACCGCGAAAATAACCTTAAAAAAGACGTCCGAACGAAGGCAATAAAACGCGCTTGTGTATCGTTGGTAATCTGCTAAGTGACCATGGCGTGCCTGAATTGTATAATTTAGTTCGGAGAAATTTAGTAGCGTTGATAAAAGGATACTTTGTGGACGGTGGCAGAGGATAAATACGTACGTAAGATAGTCCGGAATGGAAATGGAATTTTATAATCGCGTTGTTGCTAAGAATACGCTTCCTAGTGTTAACTAAGGCACGTGTTAAGAAAGACACGTAGGAATTAAGATTTAGATGATCTAATAAGAAATAACCTATTATTAGGTACATTGAAGGAAAAGAAAAGGAACTTGCAAAGAATTCTACGTGAACGATGCCTATCAAATACTAAACGCCATGACCCACATTTTTACAGCCCCGCTATATACAAGCGTCCTATTACGAGCGAAGAAGTCACGGAGAAAATGGAAATTCAAGAGATGTACATATCTACGATATGAATGAATGCACGTCAGTCATGTCGTCGTGCAGTTGGCCGCTATCAGCGCTGGAGGGCGCCGAGATACTGGCGGTGAAAGCGGTTCCCGAACGCTCCCGTTTCAGAATGGCAGCAATCGTACATACCAGTAAATGCACAATTGGCAAACGGGAACGATAACAATCTGCGGTGTGTTAGGTTAACGTATGTAGAAGGCGAAACCCGATGCGCAGATTTTATGAGTTCGGGCCGCACAAAGACGAGCTCCGTCGTATTTTAGAGTTTACCTGCCAGTATTTAGTGATTCTCGTTTTCCTTTTCCTCTGCATTAAATAGTTTCGGGGAAATTCGATGTAATTTCGATAAGTCCAGAACGAAACGAGATTGATAGTTAGAAATAACGTTTCGTTCATCTTCATCAGGAGCTAAAGCGCCTTCGCGTTAATTGATCCCGTGCCTTAAAAATGTAAATGTTCTTCAATGGTGTATGTAAGTATGTAACTTTATTAATACTGCACGAGGCACCAACTCCTCGACATCGTTTTCGTTCAGCCGTAACGAAAGAGGCTCTTAATTTAATACATTAAGCGTTGTTAATTAAAGGCAGAATGCAATTTGCCAACGCGTCTTAACGTCGAAGGATAATTAGTAAAGTTCCCATTGTTGTCTGCAGTTTTCGGTAAATATTTTGTCCTCCAGGGAAGGGGATAGCAGGGTGGATGGAGCAGGCGCGTTAATTAAGGCTGTAGAAGCGCATCTCTTAAAACGAAGTTACGAAGTTCAGATAAGTTTAGTGGCGTATTTATCGATTGATGAATTAAAATGCCGTAGCTAAGAATATACATAGAGCAGCGACAATTTATATTTTTATTAATTAAAAAAAAGAATGTAAATAAACAAAATTCACAACAATTGGAATATTTCTCCGGCTTCGTGAATTCGGTCAGCGATGCTGGAAGCCTTCTCAGATATGGAAATCCGTAGGCGTCAGGATGATTTGACGATGCTAGATAAATAGACTCGTATGGTGAACATTCCAACAAGTCCATTGAAACGCGTTAAGATTATGTTATTCCCTTAAAGTAAGGGTTCTGCTCATTCTATAGGTAGTAACGCAATGCAAATCGACACTATTTCCGATTATCGGATGAACTTACTTCGTTAGCTGTTAAAAATTATATTAATTTTTACGAAAGACATATCGCTTTGAAACATCAACTTACTTATCTATTTGTCCTTGTACATACATACCAAACGGCAATTGTTAGTTAGTTCCTTAATATGTCAGCGAGCAGGAAACTTCGCGACCGCAATCGCAGCCACGAAGCGAACCGTACGACGCTGCGCCCTCGCGTAATTGGAAGCCCCAAATGAATACATCAAAGCAAGATGGGAAAGTTCGATGTTAATATTAACTACTGCTAGGAGAAATTGCGCACGATTGCATAAATCAGAATGTAACAGCAACGGATGCAACAGATCACAGCGTTCCGCGGAAATCTACGAACGCTTTTTGTTTTATCAGCGAAAATTTCGCTGTGATACTGAAATATGTAAGCGTTAAATAGTCGTCCTTGACTCTTTAATCTTTTTTGTTTTGTTTAATCTTAATTGTTAATACATTCACTCCGGGAACAAGTTAACTCGTTGCTGTTAACGAATTGTTTAAACGCGAATTTTTCAATCAATATCGAGAGAATGCTAATTCTTGATATTTAGCAAGTAACGTTCTCCACCTCTCCCAACACCCTGTATGCGCACAGTTTCTCCTAAATGTTTCACATCTCACCGGTACATATCCACGGATCCATTCGGGTATAGAGGAAAGCGAGATATCGGAAAATAGCTACGCGAAATTCTCGAGCGAAAAAGAAACACCACGAAATACCTTCAGATATGGATGAAACGTTGGAAATACACATAAAACCGTAACGTCAAATTCGAGAAATACGTAAGAGCCGTTCGCTGCTGCCGTGTCGTCGAGTTTCGTAGATAAACGGCGTACCATTTCTTTTCATTTCGTTCGACGTCGGAACGCAGTCTCGAATTCGTTGAATATTCCGACGTAGACGTATACGCGAGCAAATATTCCCCCATAGATGCCGTTGTGATCTTAGCGAACGAAAATATTTTTCTTAGGGATCGAGATAATTGAAGAATATATAAACGGAATAAATTAAGTTCTTCTTTGCACGTTATTCGAGGGTACGCCGCGAAGGAGATAATCTCGAATTTGGCGCTTTTGCCTGAATTTGGGTATCCTCCCATTTTTAATGGGATCAATCGTCGATACGTATCTACGTATCATTTGAAGAAAATGGGTTCTAAATTTGTAATAATTAGCTTTTTCATTATCCTCAAGAAGTAATTGAGTAAATATGCTGTATATGGGAAAAGCCGTTGTACATGGAAAACTTTATTCATAAAAAAGTAGGTTGTCCAAGTTGTTCCAAGTTGTCCCGATCTTGTAAAACGGGCTTTGGATACAAGACGCAACTCTTCTAGAAGAAGAGGAAAAGTTCTCCAACACAAAAGAACGACCATGGAAGAGAGATCACCTTCCTGTTCTTACACGAACGTCCTTTTAGACATCTTCATTAAGCTAATATCCTGAATGACCTTACACGACCTCCAATTTAAACTCTAACACGAACTTTCCTCAAAGTGCAATCCTCCAAGGATAATCGCTTCCCCTCGATTATCGTCTCCGGTGTACGAACAACAAACCTCCCTAATGCTACCGCGGTAGAACTACACGGCATCCGGAATTATTCCGGACGTATTCGCCTCAAAATCGGTTTATTAGAAAAGTTACATCACGGAGTTTGTCCCGGATTTACCGCCAGACATCGTCGTCTTTTCTCCCGACCGTTCCGGATTGCAATCTCCGGAGAAATTTGCGTATCCCATCGCGGAGCCGGACCGACCGAGTACCGCTGATTGATTTCAGATTTGCCTCTCTATCCGGCAGGACATGCCTAATTCGACCAGAGGCGGCCGACCGAGTTTTCTGCCCCGTATACGGCGGGGGACGGCACGTCTCGTTCGGTGATTGCCCAGGATTAAGCGGCGGAATTTCGAGAACGCGGCCGAACTATGGATTCGACGTTAGAAATTCCACGCCGCGAACATCCCAATCAGTCGGGTCTAGTTTAGTTCTCCAGCTGCCGTCGTTGTGTTGCATCACCGGTTGATAGCGCTGACGATTCGAAATGGTAGCGCGGGTTGAAGGCGAATAACGAATTGAATGATAGTGTTTATTAAAACTAGTACGGTTTTGATGTAGCTCTCGCTTAAGGAGAGACCTAAATTTTTACCATGAGCGTACGTCAAGGGCGTGATCAGTAGAATAGTACCATGAAATTGTTGGTTTCGTACGTGTTGCAGATGTGAAAGTCATTTGAACTTTCCTGTGTAATTTTGGACCGGGGCTTCGCTCAAAAACTCGCTCCTATATTTTTGAGACGATGTATAGCTTCGCTCACTCACCGGAATTATAATATTATCGCAATTCGTTTAAATTAGACGTTTTCCGATTTATATCTTTCCGTCTCTTGCAATTCTATTTAAATAAAATAAATGAATTGTTTCAACATTGTAATTGATTTTCGCCTCGATACATGCGCCACAATATGCAAAATTCCGATCGAATTAATCTGCAATGTTAACCGTTCCCGTTCTACAAAAAAAAAAAAAACTACATATTGTCTTTTGGAAATAAACTCGAACGCTTTATCGAATGAAATTAAATATTTAAACCGAGTATGTTTCATGTATGCCCGTGCTGAACTCGAAATCAAACGTAACCGGTTCGAGATAATTCGCCGCGAATTGAAAAACTCGTCGCGTCCCGACGACTGGAAATCGCAGCGCCCGGCAAAATGCGACGTTCCGTCCCGAATATCGATTAGAGGCTCCCGGTCCGGTCTATGTTACTAGGGCAGTGGTTGTGTAGAATTCGGACGTTCGTATTTCGTTTGTTTGACCGCATTCGCACCTTTCAAAAATCGAAAGGAGTCATGTACTTCGCTTTCCTGTTTTATTCGACTTCGGCTTTATTACATAAATATTAATTGTTTGTTATTAACTTCTAACTTAGCTAGAAGCTCGGAGAATTAATAAAAATATACGACGTGTTCGAGACAACTTTTTTTCTTATTAAAGATCGTATATTTCCCTTTAAAAACACGCTAATTACGGATATATCACCTTAATTAACGAAAATACTACCAAGACAAACCGCGATACGTTATTACATACCTTTCCTATCTCCCATCTTCTCCTTCTTCACACCATCTAAACTCGGCGTCTCGCGAAAGAACCATAAATTCCTGGATATTAAAAAATTTCACCGCCGAAAGGTTCACCTGCATCAGCAAATATCATTTATTTTGCGGCTTTAGACGAGCGAGGGTCGCGGACGCGACCACATGATAGCGCACATTTTTACACTAAAGCTTCCATATTGTGACTTATGACTTCGTCGGTAACAAATTCTCATCTCGCCGACTGACAGCGGCAATTTTTTCTTGTTCCGGATCTCTCTTTTTTTACGCGCATAAAGCCCGCATCGACCGCGAAATTTGATGAATCTTCGCCCACGGAATTGTTACATATCGTAGAACATGTGTAGAAAGGCGGATAATGTTGTATACAACCGTCGGATATTTGGAAGATATATAAAGAAGTAATATTTATCTCTAAAGACGGCATCTTTAGAGATAGCTAACCAGATCACTACCGAATCACACCAATCGACTATCTTGTTACCTTTTTTTTACTAATACGCACTCAATTATTAATTGGATCAACTCCGTCCATTCCAAAATTAATAAGCCTCCATTTGTTTCTCACCCTCTGCATCCCATCTCACTTCCTCCTTTCTTTTATCTTGTCAAATGCGTATTTCGCAGCGCTTCGCCAGTCCATTTATTTAATTACCATCGTTTCGTCAGCCTACTTACATTATGATACTAATGAAAAATCAATAGGGGCTGATCAACGCACCTAATTATACTTTAATGAAACAACTGAATTCACCGAATAAAACGACGATCAATTCCAAAACGAATGAAAGGCACCATATTAGTAGCGTAATTCTAAAGTTGCCCACTAGATGACGAGTGCCACTTACCATGTGCGGAGATGTAAGGGAAGATATAAGATATATCCCCTTAAATAAATGTCCCAATTTGTTGTTTAACGCATTTCTAAAACTTTAACCCATCAAAATTTATACCCATAAATCCTATAAATCCATAAACTTTTATAATATGGTTAAGTCCCCGAATCCGCTCCATGTAATTTTATCGTACAACGATCCCGACATAATTTTTCATTTTCTACGACATCAGCAATTTCCCCCATATAACCGTCATCGACAAAACGACGCGAAAGTTAAAAACTAGCCATAAATTCAAGTCCAACACATTAAAACGACTTTAAATAAGGTACTTTGAAATTTTCTCCAAACTATCGTTCGCAACGCTAAGCCGATTTCCGACATTATATAAAAACTTTACACGCGATCGTCTCATGATTCTAATGCCCCGAAATGAGGGAAAATCTATATGGGCATAATAATAAACGACGCTTGCGGGCTTTGCCTTCTAACGAAGTTATCGGCATTGGAGGAAGTTATTGGATCTTCAACGATGTTTCGAAGTTTGTTTTTGATATCTTAGAGAGGTTATATTTACGAATTTACTGAAGGAAATTTATTGTTAATATACCTATATGAAACTTTGCGAGATGCATCGGTACGAATTAAAATTTAATCTTGGATTAAATTCAAATGGCAGGTAAAAGGTGAAAATTCCATCGATCAAGTAGGAGGACCTAAACCAGCTATTTCAATGTAATTCAGGATTAAGTTTTGATTAATATCAAGGCAAGCGAGTCCTAATGTAGACTTGGGTGTAAGCGACCGTCTGCTTTAGCACAGAGAAGGACGTTTTAATTAATGCAACCGGACAATATTTGCAAAGAAAGTAATCACCTCTATTTTTCCTCAGGTTAATAGCTCCTTCTGAATTAGGCGGGAGCGCCCTGTCAGATTTCCAACAACGCTTTCAGGATGGTCATAAGAGGAGAATCTAATTAAA
The DNA here is from genome assembly GCA_020654165.1 of Oryctes rhinoceros. Classification (NCBI taxonomy): domain Eukaryota; kingdom Metazoa; phylum Arthropoda; class Insecta; order Coleoptera; family Scarabaeidae; genus Oryctes; species Oryctes rhinoceros. The sequence goes on from JAIOKQ010000231.1 coordinate 1,641,857, forward strand.
CCGAAGAGTTTTTACAACGAACATCCCTTTAGCTCTTTCCGTCATTACGAAAGAATTCTATTTTACGAAAAACAACAAATAAACTCCGAAACTACGGCCCCGTCCTTTTACCAATGTCTGTAAGAGGATGATGTTCCGCAATCAATACTGATATACCCTTTCGAGTCTTCGCTAACATTATTTCGATAAAGCCCTAGTTATCAAACATAAAATGAAGCCGAAATTGAATCTGTAGCTAGACGTAGGTACGGTCATTGTCGAAATTCTATATAGATCTTAGATAGGATGTCTCTGGCATAGAACGCAGACGAATATATAATAATTATTTAACTGTCAGCAATATCATCTCCCCGTACAAGAGAGTCTGGTCTTTAATTTAACCGAAAATTCGGCGACGACGACGATCTCTGCGGAGTGAGAATGCGCTACCGTAGGACAAAGAGAGAAGAGGACGAACATAACGTCAATGTCCTACCCATCTACAGATCTAATTAATTGTTAATTTTCTGAGACTCGTCTCTTCTGTTCTCTGCGCCGCTAGCTTTGACGGATAATAGAGAATTTATGACTGGATTCACAAATTACGTTTACTTTCGTTATCGTCGGGTTATATGGAAAACATTGCTCGTTTTTGATGAGAGGAACGAAAGAGGCGAGCACCGCGACAAATCGTAGCCGCCGATGGAATATCGCCTCAATAAAACGGTTAGGCGGAGTAGAAATCTTAATAGGACTTAAATTGGCCTTGCGTAATACGGAAAACGCTGTATTAATTGCGAGTTGACGAACTTTGGGAGAAGCACGAGCCTCGGGATTCGCTTTGTTTATAATTAAAATCTAAGCCGATTGAGATGGTAAAGGTACACGTAATTGACTGGTCTCGAATAAGATTCGTTGAAGAGAATAGGTACTTTTAAATATAAGACCCTAATTGGTGTTTTGAATTATAAAATTTAGGTAGGTAGGTACATCAAACAAATTTTGCCGCAGTTTGTTATATTTGCCAACAGATACAGAGCAAACCTTAACCAAATGCATTTCGAAACATTATTGTTTCCGCGTCTTTAATGATTTCAACGGATAACTAAACGGAGCAAGAACGAAATTCCATTGCTTCTCGTCTTTTACCGTTTCCAATTCTAGCAATGGCTAGAGCAAAGCGATCGAAACGCAATAAGTAACGAAAAGAGAACAGGCAGAAAACAAATTTACAGAAACCTGCAGTCGGCGATACTTTATTCGATTATTAGATCCATCGGGATGAGGTCGGGGAAAGGGGAAGAGGTTGCGAGACCAATAGCCCGCCTCCATCCCGTCACCATCACGTGTTCGCGAGAACGTCAGATTGATGTCTTTGATCGCGTGCGAAGAAGGCAGATGAGGCGAGGTCTAAACGGAGGTAGATGCCGGGCGGAAGACAATGAGCTGCCCGGAAACGGATGAGCGATGCGAACCGGGCGCCAACCCAAGATTACGGCGATTACTTAAAATTACGGGCGACGATGATGTCGAGGGACGTCAGGTCAGGGGAAGAGCTCGGGCGAGACGGAGATGAGGCGCTAGCAGGTGCTACACGCTGAAACAATTCGCTTCTAATTGATTGCGATGCGGAGCAGGTTTGTGACGAGGGGTAACTGATTTTTGCCCCGGCAAATCGTTCTCCGTTGATATGTCGGGCGAAGCAATTTTTTTACGTTTTACGTTGCTTTTTTGAAACATTTTGCATATGTAGGTATGTAGATAAATAATTTTTACAGCTTATTATTTTCTTTGATCCTCGCATGTAATAATTATTACATTACGGACGGTAGCCGTTAAAATTACGCGTACCGATCCGTATCAAAATTATCAAAATCAATACACAAATATCTTCCCGTTACAATCCATAATAAAATAACATGGACGAAAATGCAGCAATAAACTGCCACCATCTGCAGATAAGCGGAAAATATTGAATTAGTTTTGCTCGCTAATTGAAGTCCGCAAATAAATAGCAATATATATAAATAAACCTGAACGATTCCATTTCGAACGGCGGCACCGGTGCCGAGCGCCTCTCTTATTCGAGTAGATTTTCATTAAAACGCAACACCGCAATCGCACAAATCGTTCCGATTGGAGAACCGGCAGCTGATAGCTAGCTAGCTAGCCGGCTCTAGCTACGGCTAATCTCCATAATCATGAATATTCATTAATCTAATAAGAATTCATCGGAAAAGCTAGCGGCAATACCTGTCCCGCGCCCAATATCGAACTTTTAACACAATTTGCACCGGTTAATTATAGTTTAGCACCCAGAGGTCCTAAATATCGACTCTTGCAAATTACACGGCGCATACCTGCTGCTACGTCCGTTGTAGGGGTGCTACGGTTCGCACGCCGGTCGCCTACGAATTCACCTGCCCGAGAGAGGTGAGCATAATGAACTTCATCAAGATCGGCTCGCGGGCGAACTGATGAAGTTAGATGTATTGCGAGATTAACAACTATATGAAATGATATGAAAGAAAAAGATCGAGTTTGACTCGGTGTGAGATAATTTTAATAATATTAAGCTAACCTCACACAGAGTTAAACTCGATGCTTTAAACGATGGTAGCCTGACATGTGGACCTAGTACCTAGATATATCTCAATCAAGATCAAACGAATCATCTTGTCATAATCATCCAATACAATTATTAAGAAGACTACTTAAGAAGAGAGCAAGCCAAAGTTTCACACAATTGTACCGCTTCTGACTGATACATCCTGGTAGGGTTCTACGTTCTCCATCGTCGTAACGTCGAATGTCATTAAACGTATTGCGACAGCACCCTCTATGTTCGATATCAGTCGAAACTCAGTCTGCGGAATTTCTCGTGAGATTCACCGAAGCGGAAGAAGCGACCTGACGGTCTATTGATGGTCGTCTCCGTCGTCTGGAGATCGTATGTCGGGGATTAGTTGGCGTAATAAGCTCCCATCACGCGTCTTATGGCCCCCAGATTATGCTAAGCGTCCTTTAATTTCGGTTTCGGAGAAGAGGGGAGCAGAAAGGTGATTAACATGTTCACGATTGATTATCCAGGAGGATTAAGATATGTCACAGGATCTAGACTGGAAGGGTGTTTAATTGTGCGGCGTGTATTTGAAAAACCTCTTGGCAGAGTTAAAGGACGTGCAATACTTTAAAAAATTCCCCGTCCTGCACAAACCATTTACATTGGTTGATGTGCTTTTCTTTTTTTTTACAGTTGAACATATAGGCATCATCCCATTTCTCAATTATCCAAAACGAACTATGTAAAAGTACAATCCCCAATTACAAATTTATTCTCGCCACTCCGCTTTTAACATTTCATAGTAAATTAATTGCCCGCGTTTTACAACCAGATTTACTGTATTCTAGAACCTGAGCTATCAAAGCGACTGGTGTAAACGTAGCGAACCAATAAAATCCAGAGTTTAGAGCTCGAGGTGGTACTTTGCAAGCGGCTGAAATTGGACGCTGAATCCGCAGAACGTAATGAGACAGATTGTGTCTCCAGAAACGTGTTCTCCCGATCATGGTATTAATTTAATCACCGTAATCTCCATGCTAGACGGTGGTTTAATGGGTAAATGATGCAATAGCAATGATAGGATGGATATTCGTTATCTTGGTTAATGTTCAATTCTTAAGACTTCTTCTTTGACAAAATAATTACGTTATTTAATTCTTTTCTTCCGAAATTATTATTATTTCTCAGGTACAATGGCTGTCTTCATTTAACTTGATTTAGCGTTTTCTAGAAAACGCTCAAAGCAAACAAAGATGTCAACAATAAACCTATTTTGCATAGCTTTCAATTTTTTTTTTAATTTTATCGTCTAATCAAAGAAACTCCTTCTTGTCTTCAATTGTTTTCATATTTATTTTACTTTGCATTAAACTCAACAATGCTTTTCTTCTCGTCGACAGAGTGCAGTTACCAACACCGACAGCACAGATGGAGAAAGAAGAAAAAAGTTATATTTAAGAGTTTGTTTAATTAATTAAAACGTAACAAAGTGCCTCGCAACGATCGTGCCGTCCACCAGGATGAAGTGCCGGAAAAGATGAGACCTCCATTCCCCTCCACAATTCCCCCGCCTTATCCTTCTAGTTCCCTTCGATAATGAAAGCGGCTAAACTGGAGACAAAGAGGAGCAGATTAAAATTTCAATACGCGCCGTAATAAGCGGAAAGAGAGAGGCAAACTCTCGGAGCGAAGAAATTATGTCGAAGGGAGAAGGAGGAATACGGATAAAAGGAAAAGGATGGACTGCCAGTAGGAAGAGATACGAGAGTCGTCTAAACGGTGCAATAAGAAGTTGGGAGAAACGTTTAAAGAAAACAATTTCAGAAGAAAACGGAGTCGAGTGGAATTAAACAGATATATAGATGTCTCTTTCTTATGCCTCTTGTTTGTTGTCTTTATTTCCGTGCATTAAATGCAGCTCATGAGATGTTTTTTGTGAATACATCAAACATACGGAGAACAAGCTCATTAACATTGCTTATTTGTTGCTTTTGTTCACGAAGAATATTGTTCAATTAATGCCTCATGGAAGTTTAATTTTCGAAAGTTTACTTGATTTCATACTGCGACCTATTGGAGTCGGCATTTGAGTAAATAAAGGGAAAAAGCGTTACACAGAAGAATAATGAACTCTGACGGTAGTTAATAGTTCTGGTTAATACCTTCGCTTTGGCTAATGTTATGGCTTCAATTTTGACAAAGACCTTCCTTCCTTCGATATCTCCTACTTAACTTTGAATGCTTCTCTTATGAGACCAAGTAAGCTCTCTTTTTGACGGGATCCGTTGGTTGATTCTTATAACCATACTGTAGCACGAGGTGAGATTATTCTTGTCTAGCATTCGGTTCTTTACATGTTAGAATGCGTTCTCATCGCTAATATTCTCAGCTCATCTTCAAAGTGTCTTGACAAGACATCTCCTCTGTTGTAGATGATGAGGAATGATGAATAATGGAATCGTCCAACTTCTTCTTGCGTTCGGTGTGCGACTAGCTTTAATCTCACGAGTATCTCAACGATATCAAGCCGTCGCAGTAGCCACCAGTTACGGAGAGCTCGCTATCCGTTATTTAATGCCGTTGTTTATCCAATTAACATTTTTTTGCTTCGCGCGAGCGCGGGAATGAGGGGGCTGTATTTTAGTTGAAAGTTAAGTTGAAGCGCAAATATTAGATTTTGGGACATACGAGGTAAATGTAACGAGTTTAGACGCAAATGTAACATAATATAAATGCAAATAGAACGGATGAGATACGTTACTTACTCGGCTGCTTGTTTTCGTGATGATGAAGGACTCGGGACGGCGCGACCATTAGCGATATGTTTATGTAATCCTGCGAGCTCTTAGTTGTTTTCTGTCGTGTTGACTTACAAAAGATATTATCAGATTTTGCATATTTCTTCGTGTACAAGGTTATCTACGTACTGTGTTGAGGCCTTCCAAAATTTACCTTTATATGCTTTCGATGTTTGAACCTGATGTTGTTGATGTTTGAATTTGACAAATTTGGTGTTCAATAACAAAACGAAAACAAACAAGAAAGTTATGGAAAATTTTTCAATGAAATGCATTATTTACCGAATTCCGGTGACGGTAGAACTATATTTTCCAATAATCCGAAGCAAACATTTTAACTAGACGTAGAGAGCTCCAAGAAAGAAAAGCAGAAAAAACCAAGAAAAACAAAAACGAAGTGGAACAAAAAATCTATCAATTATTACCGAGCAACAACTGAACGACGCGACGCGTCTCCCAGCGCGCAATTGTTAGAGAACAGATAACGCGAGAGTTTATTGGCTAATAGAAAAGATCGTTACGACCTTTTGTCAAAGTATCTCCAGCTAACAATGTTCAATAATTGATAGCTATAAGACGAAGGATGGAATCGCTAACAAGCACCACGGGCGCGATACACGACACTCAATTTGTAGCATCGTCCCACTTGGCAGTTGCTACTGTTGCAATTTGCAAGCAGCGGCGTAACGATGATATCCGCTTCGGTTCTGTTTCTCTTTTTCCAACGTGAAGACTAATATCGTTTTGGAAAGAGACGGAGGTACATGATGGATAGGGATGGAACGGCGTGATTTCCTAAATGGGAGAGATACCTTCGGTAGCTGGTGGATTCGGATGACAATTATATCGAAATAAAATAAAAGACGTTAGAGTTTATTTCGTAACTAAGTGCGTCCTAAGAAGATAGAATTTTTATAGCTGACGCTTTTGATAGAATCGTCTATAAAATAGAATCATGGGTGCTGAATATCGACCTTATTGTTGTGGTAAGCATAACTATCGATGTAAATCATTGATTCTAGATGTCGTCGTATAATGCTTCGGCATATTCACGCAGAAACATTCCTCTTTTCACTGTTTGTCCAAGCAGAAAAATTTAAAATTGTACTCGGGTGATTATCAGCGAAGCCTCAAAAGGATCGCTACCATCAGTCACTTCTTCGCTCATAATTGCAGTACATGATTTCCACACGTTGTGATAAACGCTTCAATAGGAAGTAATAGAACTTACTTTAACAATAGAATAAGCTATAATTTCTAAAAAAAAGAGCGGTTGTTGTTGTTCTTGTCTCTGTAGTATTAGCCAATAAAAAAAAATTGAGTTACGGAGTTACTTATATGAAAATATGTCTAGTACTATAAACAAAAGAAGGTGAAACATAACTATAAGAAATTCTCGGTAACCCAATCGAAGTGGGTCAAATCTGATTTACAACCGTTGCCCATCAAGGGCTCTTCTTGAGTCGTATACACAACAGGGTGCGCTTTATTCCCAGCGAACGACATTCCAACGTATTCAACGATTCCCATTTATTAATCCGCAATTCGAAACAATACGATCCGTTTAGACGTATACAAACACGTAATAAACTGCAGTTATAGTGCTAATATATTAAATCCCATAGTTAGTGAAAAGGCAGCCTGTATTGCTCGGACCTTCTCTCACTATAAATCGCTCTTCACGGATGCTGTACAGTCGGCCGGAGCGATATGGCGTTCGTTCCTCTAACCCCGCATTCGCTTTGTTTGTTCTGTGAACCACACACTCGCCCCAACTAACGCTGTTACATGAATGGCGGATCGTCGGGTTGACAAGTGAGGCGTGATTGATATTTCCGAAATGGAAATGCTCCCTTTATGTTCTCTATAAACGTTAATATAACATAGCAACAGCTAGTACTCGAAATATCTTGTTTCGAATCATCCAGAGGGCCATAGCGAACTTTTTGCGAGCTACATGCGGTAGTTTCAATCATTTCTATGTATTGCATTTATTTTTGATTTATAAAACGTTCAAAATAGTTAATTTCCTCGATTTCCTCTTTCAATTCCATATTACGATGAACTATAGTGGTTGTTTTAATCTTGCGCCGCTATCGGGCAAGTCTGCTCAACATCAGCTTTGACAATTACGCTTCTCCATTACTCGACCAATTCTTGAAGCGGATTACGATGAACATCATTTTCACCATGGGGCATAAAGGTGAGTTAGGATAGAAGTTACAAGCTGATGTGGAGTAAGTTTGACATCAAGTTACTTGGGAAAATAAAAAAAAAGAAACGGTTAGAATATGTTCGTTGTTGGGGGTCGATAAATCGGTTTCAATTTGATTTACTCGTTTTGAGTATATTTTAATCGATAAAAAGTTAGAGGTATTTCGAGAATTTTCATTGAAATCAGCGAATTTTGGTTGGCAATTGTCGCTTATATAAGAATCGGTCCACACTGATAGAGGTGACCTGTCTACAAATAAGATTTCGTCCACATTAAAGAGAAAATTATATTTTTCTACAAGGCAGAAATAACGGGCTAAATAAAAAAAACTGACAGGGAAACCAAAGCAAGGAAAAATGAGAGAAAATCTAGGTTACACAGTGTTTCTGACGCGTAGATTTTTCTACGGCGAAGTAATTCAACCGAGAGGATGGAAGGATAGTTCTTGTAATCGATAATTCTTCGGAGGAGACCTTGCCAACTCCCTATACCTATATATATACTTATTTTTCCGTCCTCGTCGCATCGAAGCGTGTACCGGAACACCTTTTACCGTTACACCTCAACGACGTATAAGTGCTAAAAACTCTAACATCGCAACGCCGCCCTTCACCGACTGCTAATACGAAAATTAAATTTCAGAACTCGACTGCGAGTTGTAGTAACTTATATATACGCCAATACGAGATTAAGCTGTGCAGTTTCCAGATGACTCTGCTAATTGATTTTTCTGAAGTCGTCGTCCGTGCTGCAGAAGCACTCGACGTCGTACGTACGTAACTAGCTAATCTTTGGCCTGGCCTAGCCGAGGTAAGCGAATTTTAAACGAACGAAACACGCTAAAATAACATCTAATGGAGTTAACCTCGCTGCAATACGTACTCGACTCTAAACGTATATCAGCCAAGGGATGATGATCACGCGTTGTCAAAATCGCTGTGTCGCGAGCGGCCTCTATATCTCAAGTAGGTAAATAAATAGAGTCAGAATAGCGGTCGGGATTGCTGTCGTAAATAGATACGTGTACGAGGCAAAGCGCTGTAATCCTTTTGACATCCTGAATTGCATTCTAGTACAAGCCTCGTGTATTTCCGTTGCGTAGTAGAATATGTCGGGTGGTTAAATAAGAATGGTAACCAACTAGCCAATAGATGGCGCAACGATCACGACGAAAATATAAATATTTAAAATGTTACCAGTCCAAGCCTTTTCCCCAAGTTGTATTTTACACCGATTGTTTGCTCAACATGTGTATAAGTACAACGCACTAGCTAAAAACCGCGTTAACCGATATCATTTCGGAACTCCCCTATATAAACACGGGAAATTCCCTTTCCCAATTTACTCGCGTATAACGGCGATAACGAATTTAAACCGTACCTAATCCAATATAATCTCCGTCACGCAGTCGGAATGGAATTAAACCGGCCACTTTTCGCGGAAAGTTTATTCGTTGCCGAGAAAATTATTAATAAATTGCCGACGACGTATACAACACCCTACATCGCCGCAATCTAACCGGCGGAGACGGTTAGAGGTAACAATATTTTACGCGTACCCGTCCCGTTCGACCGATTTGGCCGCTCGCGTTTTTTCCCTCGCTTGCTTCGCTCGATATAATTACGTAAAGTGACACCTCAAACGCGCGTGGCCGCCTATCGATTCGTATCCAGTGTTTATTACAAGTCGCCCTGGGAGTGGTAAATAACAACGACGACGGTGCTCGGTGTTAAGTGCAATCCAGGACGTATAGATCGGAAGACGCTGTAAAAAATTTTACCATTCCTTGTCTTTATTTATAAACAATGTTCTTTCTTTTGAAATATGTTTTCTCCTAGTAAGAATCTCGCGCTACAATTAACATGAGACAAACGAGATGATCCTTTAGTTGTTTCCTGCATTGTGGTCCAGTAACCTCTGAGTGACTTCTTCATCGCATAGGACTTGTATATCAATTAACGCGAACTGTTCTTTGCTCCTCAGATTTCAGTTAAGGAACGTGAAAGTTAACTTTTTTGGGTTGAGGTCTTTAAAATCGCCAAGGACGTCTGCTCTCGCGACATGTCATATGTGGATCCACCTTGATCAGTTGGAGCAGAGCGGAAAGTAGTTGCCTTTGGTTGTCCCGCCTAAAGATGGTCGTTGAGACTGGTGCGTCTACAATGGAGCTTACCGTCCAGCGAAAAATTACCGATTGATGTGATGCTTCATTATCATTGGAATTACTTCAATTCCAATATTATTGATAAATGAGCGTTATACGTTAACATAACAATTGCCTTCAAAGTCGTAAGATTTTGCAAAGAGCAGGTTAAAGAACATTATTAACCACCATAAATTTCAAAGGATGCCGTTTTATGAGTACGGAGCAAACCCGAATGAGAAGTACCTGTTATATTATTGTGAAAATCGACCAATTTGTCCAGTAAATCCATAATAATAATTCGGGTAAGGCCATGTTTCTTCGGACGATACCTACCCTACCGTGCGATACCAAACCCGCCGTGAAACTAACTCACTTCACGGCTAATGATTTAATATTATTGCCGCGAGGGGTCGTTGTGATGCATAACTTACAGTTTCATTAATAAATTAACCCCTGTACACCTTCCCGCCAACGTTGCGTTCTTCTCGAACTTCGAAAACTAGTTACACCCCCGCTAGGTGTCGGATAGGTTAGATTTTCTGAACTGATATATGTGATATAGTTGGCGCCATCGGGTTCGTTGTTTTGCGAAAACTGCTTATATTCGATATTACGGCTTAATATTTTATAACCTTCGAACTTGGCTTCGACAGACAAGTAAGGGTTAATTAATTAATCAATTTCCTGGATATAATCTATCTATGTATGACAGGAAATATAGGAAATTGATGGAAATTAATTGCTTTATTGGGGAACATTTGTCTTTAATAGAGTTCCAATTACCGACGTCAAACTTGATTGTTAATTTATAGAAAGTAGTTTTACGTAATTGGTTTTACATGTCGAAGATTCCTTGACTTTCAACTTTAAAACGAGAACCAGAAAAAAAAACATCTATGCAAATAACATTAAAGTAACGGCACACTCTGCACCACTCAAGTTATGTTAGAAGCTGGAGGTACAAATCGACCCAAAATTTGTCGAATTATGCTTACTTTTCAACAATTATTTCTGTCTTATTTTATCAATTTGAAAGTAGTGGTTAAAATTGTTCGATGCTCAGAATAAATAACTTCTGTCCAATAGCAGCAGATGATATCTTAACAGTATCTTGATATGGATAAAAAGAACCACTCCTATTCGGTATTTATTTACACAAGCAAAGCATTACAACTTGCTAATCGTCGATTTAAAAATTTTATCTATCGTTTCCTCTCCTTCTGCCTTATCGTTGCGTTGCTGATAAAGAGTAAAAACTCATGTGTAGTGAAGAAAAGAAAGTCCTTCGAAAGATTTCACGATCAAAATAATTCGAGTGCCGCTGTTGCAAAGTATACAGACGTGTATTTTTATCAAAAACTGGGAGCTTAGTGTTGTAATTAATCTACGAACAATCCCGCCGAACGCAAACATGCAATATCAGACCGAAACAAAGGCAAAACGACATCGGTTAATAGTAACAGTATTTCGTTTCGCTATCGGCCCTCTATTCGACGCAATAAATTCAAAGCAATCAATTAGACGCAAATTAGCCGGCACGATAACAACGTTGTAATTCCAAATTATGTAAACTGAAGCGTGGTCCCGTTACGACCGTGGGTATAATCAGTAGAGTGTTCGCGTCCAAATTCTAGCTGGATGTTTACATTATTGGGAATTGTAAGCGCCCAGCGATTTGATAGGATTTCGTAATAATATCACTTTCTGCGTGTACTTCTTCTTTACTCTTGGTAATACGCCTCTTCTCACTATAATTGTAAGTTGTGGCGGTGGCTCTGTATTGTTGAAAAGTGTTAAAAATCTTGACGAAGAAGTTTGCTTTAAGAGAACAAGTGAAGAAGGCGAGAAATAAAACAGAAAGCGATACCATTGAGCTCTGCGTAACCATACATATGTAACTATTTTTATTTGTATTTGCAACTTTGTGAGTGAACTAATGTATCCAGGATTCTTCTAAAGCTATTAATCGATGACAACGGCCTAACTTATTTCAGGCCTTTGGAAATGTTTATTCGAATGCGCATTTTCAACTGAAGAACTTTTGGATTCACGAAAACAATCAAATCTCTTTCATTTTGGAAACATGAAAAAACATCGGCAACCTTCTTTGAATTTCTGATGTTGCTTTACGATATAAGCTTATTCGATCCAAATCCCACGTCAATATTTCTAAATTATCCAAGAACTAGATAGGCATGAAATTTCCAAAGAATTCGTTGCTCAGCCACTTCAATTTGCTCAATACTATAAGCTCTCCACCACCCAGTGTTCACAGTCAAGCACCATCCTAAATTATGACTATACATGCACTCGTTTTAACGTAGTTATTGAATTTCAACAATTTCAGACGATTACATCACCGGCTACCCATCCCGAATATCGCATATATCGATAAGAATCCCCAACGTCTCCCATTTCAACAACCGCACCGCTTGCCCATTATGCGAAGACATAGTAATGCTCTTAGCGGACTCCCCGCACCGTACCACCTTCGATTCGTCGGTTTCCCGATGTTGTTTCGCTATCGGCGAAGAAACAATCGCGTTCACGCTCTATTTCGCTCGCCAGCTATGATGGCGAAGGCGTTGGCGTAGAACGGACCCAACACCTATCCTCTGGGAAAGAATATACGCGTATAAAACTTTGACGGCCTCGTAATCGAATGCCGTTGTTACTGCACCGATAAAAAATATACGTGCGCGGTCTGATGATACAAGAAAAAGAAACAGAACAAGAAATCAACGTACGAAATGTAATATAGGAAATAGGGGATAGAACCGTTCGAAAAAAGGCAGGAAACTTTTTAGGGTTCCTAAAATATTTAAAGCGTGTCCCAGAAATTGTCTGGATTAGGTTATTGTGGAGAATTTTTTGATAGAAGACTCGAGCAGATAATTTTTGTTCTTTTCTCGAATCTCTTACGGAACCACACGATGTCTGGCCATATCGATTTTTGTGATGCTGCTATTTTCAGCCTGTCTAGACATATCTAGAAAAAAGGGAGATAACCAAATTATGGAGTAATTTAAATTGAGTCGATCGTGTATTTACAAGATGCGGAGCAAATTAATTTAAAGCTCGTGTTGAAAAAGCTCTAACGATCAAGTAAACGTTGTATTTTTTTTTAAATGTTTACGAAAACAAAAAATTAATAATTCGATGCCAGTTTTTGTCAAAGAAACGTTGTTTTAGGACATGAAATAAAGCTCGGTTCGGTTTTGCAGCCGATTTAAATTTCGCCGATAATAATTACTTGAGAACGTAGTCGATAGCATCGAAAAATCCGTCAAAGCAAAGCTGCAGCTATGATCATACCTCCGCTAACGCCATCGCAATAATCTGTCGGTCTTAGCCACATACGAAACAACAGGAAAATTATTTTAGGATTAATTTTATTCTTCAAGACAACCACGACGATTGGATCCAAAAGAAAAAAAATCAAACATACAAGGATATAAGTTAGGTCCCACATTTTCTATCTAACATCGGCATTAAGCTTTATAACATTTCCAAACAATTTTTCCCCCTTATTTAAACCTTAAAACAACTTCCGTCACATTTGATTTATCTGATTTCCACACGCCGCTTTCCGTCCGAAACCTTTTCTTTTCACCGGAGAAGACGAAAAAACAGAACGCGGGTGTTGAACGTACGAGACTCAACCGGGGCGAATATCGATGTGGAGGATGGGGTAAGATTGGCGTGGAAGAGGTTTCATCGCGTACGTCATGTTAGCGAGTAGATTTTGATTTCTCAACTTCTCAACGGGAAATCAACATTCCTAAAATCAGTCTAACACGTAGAATTTTCTAGATTGAGGGCTTTGAAAGCCGTGAAAATTTTTCCGAATCGCTCAGAAATTCGCCGTGAAAATATTGAAAATTAATCTCGACAAGCGACGTTTCTTTCGCGGCACCCTTCAAGCGTGTACTTCAAGTTAATTTCCAACACCAAACGATCCTGGTTCTTAACATCCTCCACAAATTTTCCCAAGTCCCGTCACGCCCCAAACACTCCGCCCACCTTATTACACGCAAGCGGAACTCTTGCCTCTCCCGACAAATCCCGAAAAGAGTAGAGAAAACATCTAGTAATCGAACAGCTCAGATTGTACCATATATAAACAACCGACAATTTACCAGCAGCAAACGAATCGTCGGTTCCGAATCCTCGCAGAAGTTGTTGCACCCTCCCAGCGCCCCGCTTCCATCTCGATATACTCTGCAGTTTCTTCTTCTTCTTCGAATTGTTGTTGTTATTCCCGTTCTTGGCACAAGCCGGATCTAAATAAACGTCAAGGCGGAAAGGCGACATTGTTTCGAAGAGCTCCGGTGCGCGACGACTAATGGTAAAAGCAGCTTTTAATGTTAGAAGCCGACGACGGCGTCGAGTCTGTAAACTTTTCAGCCGACTTAATTCATTCTCCGCCGTCACATCGGTGCACTAGTGTTTTCGGTATCGCGTCTCGGAATTAGATCCTTAAAGGATGGGGAAAGAAAAGGAAGAATATCGCGTGGAGAACTTATTTGCGTATAGGGGAACGTTAATGATTGAATAGTCCTTGAAGCGGTTTCGTTCAGAAAACAAACGCCTTAGCTGTATGGCGTCGAGAATTAAACTAAAAGTAGATCTTTAGTACGTTGACATGTTTACAGACATGGACTAAAGAACTACTCGTTCCTAATACTAAAGGCAAAGCACATCAGATTGAGCCGTATATGTATACAACTCGGTATGCCTCACTTACAATACAAAAGTCCGACAAGGCTTAATCGCGTATTCACTCGCCGATGAATATTTATTCAATCTTCAGTGTTGCATTAATGAAACTATCCTTTATTGTGTTTAAATTTGTGATACGATAACAACACCCTGTATCATCTTTCGCGAATATACGCCGCATCAATATCTAGCATCGCCAAACACCCAAGTTAGAGTTTAATCCGCAATATATCCATCTAAAACGGGAAATTCTCGAGGTAACTTGTAACTTTACGATCTAGTTATCGGCGGTTATATATTCGGTGGGAAACAATTTCGCTTTAGTACCTTTTTGCCGCATATCTTAACTCGCTGTGAAGATATATGTAGATAGAGGTACGCCTGCAATGGTCGCGTGTGTGTGTGAGTATAAATATGACGACCTTGTAATCATCCGGAAAGTCTTCCTTTAAACGCTATAAACAAAGTTTCAGGGAATATTATATCGGCCGTAAAACTTGGGAAGGTGGCGCTGCTGCTAGCGCCCTCTATCGTAAATTGTGCTTTACTTCCGGTAGGTAGATACGTGGGTATGTATGTATATAGGTGACTATTTTTATTATGGCGAACGTATAACGTAGGCGGTCGCCTTCCCATTTACCTAATCGTTTTATTCCCTTGCCCGTTCGGAAACCTCCGAGGCGACGTTCGAAGTATAGGCAATATACGTGTGTATATACTTACGTGCATATATAATAGTAATATTTAAATATCGTATATAACGGTATGGATAAGTTAGGTACGTGAGTAGTGAGTACATAGGTGAATGTTATCTGTAGGTTTAAGATGGGTACGAATTTTAGGGCGGCTGGCGGAGACAAGTTTCGGAATAAAAAAAGAAAGATGGACGATAAAAGCAGAAATTGTTAAAAAATCGCGAAGTTAACTATCGCTTTTCAGAAGCGAAACATGGACAACAAACACGACACAGAGAAATAAGCTTAATCGCATCGAAATGATCAATTTTTGATTTTTGAAACCTTCTCCCAAAAAGCTCTCCAAACAAATCGCGTACGCCGGTTTCATATCGAACTTCCCCGCGCACCACACACATCCCATATCTTCGCCCTACATATTTACACTCACCAACGCCAACGTGATGTTGTTGCCGCCACCACACATACGCATATATATATATATGTTAACCGGAACTTTATCTCGAACCATTATCTTTTGCGGCGTTATTGATTCTCAATAGGTCTTCAACGTAAATCACTTCGCGCGTTTCAATTTAAGCGACAGCCGGGCGCGCGCGTTGTATGTGCGGGACTTCCGCGTTCGATCGCAACGCTACCTAAATGGAGATAAAATAAATGCCGGAATATAACGACTCAAAGGAAGTACACGCACGAGATACTTTTGTGTTTATCGGCGATAGCGATACGATAGAGCTGTGCGTGAGAGAGACGCGGAAAGTGAAAACGTTGAGCGAAAGTTATTTTCGCTTGTTTTTGACGTTTATTTCGCCAACTTCTTCACATACTTAAATGGGATATATTCAAAGGACTCAATTGATTCCGCATCGACGGTTACGCATTATATTAGAGGTTTAGTCAAAAGAGGGCTGGCAGGGAAGATTTGAATGAAAAAGATAGTTTTTGTACGTTTGAAGGGGATATTATATAATGTTGGTTAGGAACGTCAACATTATATAATATCAATGTTTATGTTATTGTAAGTAAAGAACATTAATGTTCAATTAAATTGCTACAAAAGGGCGTATTTACGAAAACAAAGATAACTTAATGAATCCGTATCTTCATCATCATCTATCTAGACTTTCCCTCCTTAAACGGACATTTTACCAAATACGTGCAACTAAACGAAGGGTATGCAAAACTTCACGAAACAGGTAATTCAATCCTGTCACTTTTGAAGGCGGTTCATTTTCAATGTTCAACTGGTTTCACTTGTATCGATCGTCGCTCCAATCCCATGACTAATTTAGCTCGCCTTCTTCGTGCGATCAAACGACGGAATCAAGCGAAGGGTGATGGGGGAAACAGGCGTGATACGCCTTCATTTTCCGTGTAGAAAACATGTTTTCAACCGGTATGAATCGTAGTAATTAATACTCGATTGTAATATCGAAGGATCATTCATCGTTTCGCCCCTACTAGAAGGGGCTGCGCGCTGCGATCTAAAAGGCCTCATATTACCAATTAGTCCGGTACTTGTTCCAGCCGAAAGATGCCTTGCGGTAATTACGGAAAGATTTAGATCGTAGTAGACCGTGTTCGAAGTAGATTACTTATTAGTATCGGCCCGATTCGGTAGTTAAACGCTGTGTATCGCAGCAATCATGGGATAATTCAATCAGCCTTTGCGATGTAGCTACCCAATCTATGTACATATAGATATTGGCACAAATGGGCATTTTGTAATTACGAGTCGCTGTATAATTAATTCCCCGATTCCAATCAGTATTAGGCCGTCGGTTAGTTATATTTGTACGATGTCCATTTTGCCATCGTTTCGCCGTAGCGTATAAATAAAATATCGCCATACATGATGATTGCGTCCTTTGTTTGTGTGGTGTAAACCAGTAGGTCATCATTGTTTTGAGGTAAATGCCAACGTGAAATTCGAGGTTAACCTTTTGCGAAAGTAATAAAAATGGCAGGCGTATCGCCGAAATGTATCTACTCCTAATAAATAGCAGCGATTCTCCTTACAAAACTTGCGAAAATATAAGGCTTCGAAGGCTAAATGAGAAACGCGCATTCAAGAACTCCCAACCAAGAACACAATAAAAGCTGAATAGTTTCGGAAAAAGGAGAAGATATCATTGTAAGGAACTGACCGTATTCTGTCGTGCTTTCCAGTCAGCATCGAGGCACATTCTCAGTCCGCTACCAGAAAGAGAAGAAACAATCTTCCCATTCAGTCCGGGATAAAGGTATTGATTTTACCGGGTAACCGGCTGACACAAACTCTCGCTTCCCCCCATGCCACACGCTGACACATTAACATAGACATTGCTGCCGTCCCGCCGATTCAGCTGCCGGCGGTGGCGGTGTTACTTATGCCGCTGTTCCCGTCGCCGGCTCATTGCGACTGCTTGAACTTTAGCGCGACGGCCACATGGCCCTCGTACGTTACGGAAGAAAAACGTTCCGACGTGAAAAGAAAGGATGAGAGAGGAATAAAAAGGAATCGAGAAAATGGAACGATGTGCCGGGAAAGGAAGACAAACTTTGAAATTTGTTAAATAGAGCATTTACGGTGGGTAATCTGAATTGCTCATCGGGGCCGATTGGATCGAATAAAAGGAAAGTCTTATTATTTATTATTTAGTTACATGGTAGGATATCGCTTAAGAGACCTTTCTCGCGTTTGAGTTGATTAACCTGTAAATGCGACTTTTCTGAAATAATTCAAGATAAGGCCTCTGACTCCCGGCTCGTACACTTGATACTTGCTCTTCGTTCCCAAGTCATAAAACAGGCAACACGATAGGAACAATATTAATAACGCTTTAGCAACGTTTCACCTGGTACATTTGATTTTACACGTTCCCACCGCGTTAACTCTTCCACCGAAGAACAGCGAGTGACGACATCGACGAAATCGCGGAACAGGAAGAGAAACCAGAGAAGGGTGAACCGTAATGCTTCTAACGGCGGCGGGGATTCTTCCTCAAACAATTCTCAGATGGCAAAGCGGTGTTCCACGTCTGTGTGTGACGATATTGCACCATCCCCTAATGGGGAGCGGAGGTATCCTATCGGAGAAGTTTCGAGGGGGAGGATTGAATTTAAAGTGGTTATAAATAGGAGGGACGGAGATGATGGGAAGGAAAAGGAGTGCTGCTCACCTGCAGTCGCTTAATTTAGAGATAGATTTGTGAAATATAAGGTGACAGGATATCAAGATTAAACAAAAAGATTGAAGGAACAACTAGGTTAGCTATTTCACAATAATTATCTTTGGCATTGTAGGTACCTGATCGATACTACACCCAACTTAGTCGACACGCTTAAAGTGTCCATTTGACGAGTAATACGAGGAATTTCTTTACAAGCAGTACAAAATGTAGAAAAAGAATTTTCAGACCGGATATACTTAACGTTTCATAAATTAGTTTTCGTCATTGCTTGGTTGGTTGCTTTATTTGTGAATGGATTCCTGAAATAGATAGCTTGAAATAGATAATTATAGTATCGGATATGTTAGTTTAAATAACTTATTATTACCACATTAACCTATAAACATCCATTGTCTACGCGAACTGTTTAGTTTAGGGCTTTTATGCATTTACGTATTTGGACAAATATCATCGATGCAAAGCAAACAATGCGAAGCCAACGCAACGTTTCAGAAACGAATATTACCATCAACCTAATCAACAACATTGGAGGTTCGATTATGTTTGAGCTTGTCGGATGCATGTACGTACGTATATGCATTCACGTGTCTATTTTGCAGTCATTTTCTGAGGCTATCTCATTAGTAGCTCGCGTCCGATTCGCTGGGAATTAATTTTCGAATATACAAACGGTGATTTCAATTATGCAATTTGTTTCGAAGCCATTTACGTATTAATGTTTATATCTGTATGGCGGTTTCTAGTTTGTTCACGTAGATGATACTATCGATTATTTGGAACGGCTCTATTTTAACGTGAATGTTTGAGATCAAATTCTAGCTAATTAAAAGCTCATTGCCGAAGCGATACGTTGAGCCCCTTTCTGATGGTACATCACCTCTAATCCTCCTTTAATGATAAGGATATTGCCAAATTAGTTGTAATACTTGGTAATTTTTTGTGTAGATCATGGAACGCAGTTCTATGTTATTTATTATTTTATTATATAAAAACGTAGGTTTCCATGACCGAAGTCTGTTGAAACCAATCGTGTTCGGGGTTTGAATCGCATCATGTCGTTGTTGAAATAAAAACTCGACGTTTCGCCCCGAATCGTATGAAGCTTCTTCAGGAGAGTGAAGGCAACAGTTAGCACACGGTAACTCAACGTATAAACCACGCCAGAGGCGAAACTAACTGAGCCAACCGCCAGGAGTTGGTTTTCGCCTCGAGTTTTTATATTAACAACGGTGTGACACGGTTCATACCAGGAACACCTTTAGTTTTAACGAAGAAACCGTCACTAGGTCCTTATTGAATATCGAATTCACTTGAGGAACAGACGCAACACCGGTTCCCCAATTTAGTTCCCGGAACACCATCGTATTAAGACCAGCTCACCCGCGCACAACAGCACAACGCTTACCGCTGCGTCTCATCATTCGATTGTTTCACGTTTCGCAGTAAAATCCGGAGATTTCACGCCGCAGAAATGTCGGTACCCGAACATATTAAACTTTCAGATGTTATTAAACGAAACCGTGGGACTTACGGAGTCTACGATTACTCGCAATAGTCTATTTGGAATGCGGAAAACATCTCGCCGCTTACGAAATAATCATCTCCAACGTTCCATTTTGCTTCTGTTTTGATTTACCCGAAGCATAACATCCTACGGATAACAGTCGCTGAATTTCATTGAATAATTGCTCGCGGAATTTTACACAAATACACACGCCACTCGTTCGGCGGCGTCTAATTTAAGTAAACAACTACGGAATGTGAGCCCCGAACGAATCTAAGTTAATTTACGTCGCGAATTGCTGGAATGAATAAATTGCTGGGTTTTAATTACACGCCCGCCTAACTATTAGCAATAATTACGTTATTCGTTAATTGCAATCTGGAAATTTTGGTGATGAGGTGAAGTGTACGGATTCGTTGAAAATATCCACTATTGCTCCCCCTACTGGCTCCTAATAAAAATAATAATGTCCTAAAACAAAAGCTAAACTTCTGCATATTAGATTTTCTAGATTTGAAATGATAATTATGGTAGTGAACAACGGAATCTAGTATGTTAATCGACCATTTAGAAATTGAGCTTCCTAAAGTTGCCTTTACGCTGAAGATACGGTAAGTAATGATTTTAGTGAGTAATTTTTTGCAGCGACTAGACAGACTCGTGTCTATTCGTCTCATAAGAAAGGATTCGTGTTGTCTACCGAGAGTCGACAAAACACGAGCCTGTCTAGTCGCTGCAAAACGGGTGCGATTTCACTCGCTTTTGTCCTCTCTAATAATGAGTGATGAATGAGAGTGGTTATTAAGCCGAATCATAACTCACGATAAGATGTTGGTATCTTACATCACCTGCCGAGAAGTTACAATTAAAAAAAAGGAACTAAGTGGGACCTATCTGGTCTTATTACAGCAACCATCGCATCCGAACGCTATAACCCAAGCAAAAAAAAAAAAAACAACGGCGTATTTGTTACGACGCCCTCTAGCGTCGCTTCATTCCAGCATTTAGCGTCGCAACTAGGTGCATACACGACACCATGTAACATGCACGTACAAACTATGCAGTTGCATCGGAAACGGTTTGACAACTTTTATTACCGTTACGGCGACGCGGAGGCATAATTTACCGTCGAATACGTCGAGTCAACGTGCAACTAGGCAACACGCAAAAATACGCCGATAATGTTTTAGTGAAAGAATTAATATTCATCGGTCGTAAAATGATGGCTGCTCTCTATCGGAGTTTACGAGCCTCGAACACGGTCGTACGTCAATTATCAGCTACGGTTCATGGAAACGCATCGTAAATCTTGTTTACCGGGCGGGTGACGTTGCGATCCATACGACGAGGAACATTTGAATATGCGCGTTTTTATCTACGAACTTGCAAAAGTAGATACGCAGATGGCCGGATAGAAGTGTTTAGGGGAGATCCTACAAAAAGAGCGTCATTATCATCGGCAAAAAAATCAAGCGAGCAAATTAAAAAATTTATTACGCGCAGTGTTCGCCGCACAAACTCCTATTGTACACACTGCGACATGCTCGAGCTTTCCAGGGTTATAACTGAAAGCCCGGCAGTCATCTTATTTATTCAGCAATCTACTTTAAGTAATTCCTGTATATCTTGTTCCCTTGAATTTCGTGTAAGTACGTTATAGCGACTGCACTCCGGCGTCTAGTCGTACAGAAGGCTTTAATTAAATTCCTCGCAACATTTTAGCTCTTCAAAAGGGACCAGATAAAATGATGATGATGCGCTTCCTTACTTAATGTATAAATACAAATTCGAATGGAATGTAAACGTTGGGAGACGAAACAACGGAATAATATAAGACATATGTTCTGCGTCGATTATGATCGACGAAATTGAGTTTAACCAACAAGGAAAACAAGTGTCTAGCTAAAAATTGCATATTGTCTTAATCAACCAACTTGCAATCTCTTAAAGATCGAGCGCTACAATTGATATAGGATGAACAGGAGCAATAGGATAAATAAGATTAAAACTTATGATATTGAAGATGTTTCTAAACAATCTAACATCTGAAGATTCAAATCCGTAAATGTTTCAAAATAGATGGAAAATCATATGACAAATGGCAAAACACAATAAATAAAAGCAGAAGACAAGACAAGAAGCAGAAGAGAGCGAAAGAAAATGAACGTATCATTAAATTCATCCATGCCCTAGTGACTTCATACCGCATTTCAAGTACACCCCGTATACATCTATCGATGCTTGTGTACGTAAATAGATACGGACCCGGAAGTAATCTTAAATGTAAATTTATGCTTTCCGTCAACGTCAATTTACCGCCCGGTGATTCTTCTTGGTCACGTATCGAAGACCTGAGACAAATAAAAGTCGTCCTAGAGGGAGATGGGCGAAACGAATACGGACAACCGACACATTGAAGCATCTCGCAGACGTAACAAACGGAATCCGACCGTCGGTGGCGCGCGGAGAATGGCAGATTGCAAAGTATGATCTAGGGGCACGGATGCCGCAAGCCGAAAGCCGAAAGTTACACTCCCAAGTTCGCGTCGTTAGATTTATCGCTGTCCGAGGCCTTGGGTGTCAAGCGCGTAAGCTACGTTTTCTTTTCAAGACGATGTTCGATAGAAGTAAATACGTTCGGGTTGGTTTACAACGAACGTTCGGTATTAACGAGTCATTCGCAGCGTTATGAAAAATTGTTTATCAAATAGAATTTGATATAATTTGAGCTCGGATACAACGAGCTTGGATATAACACGCACTTCTTTTAGAACCAGTAAATTTTCTATTTCTCGCAGCGAATATAAAGAGGAATCGACAGATGTTAAGTAGAAAAGGACTCAGAATATGCTTATAAGTGAGCCAATTTAATGATAATAAGGTCGGACTCGTAAGAAGAAGAGGAAGAGCCAGAAAACATCCTTGAAACACCAATAAACGCAAGACTTGTATTAAGAGGCAGCTTCTGATACCACCTAAAACGTAACACGTAACCTCTAGCGATTTCTTCATATTCATCGAGATCTCAAGGATTAAGACAATAAATTTATTTTTATTTCTTTAACAGAATACCGAACACCGATCCAGATATCTCAGTACGCTACGCTTTCTTAACGTTCTGGTCTTTCCGGCACACTTTCCCGAGGTCTTCATAAAATATTGACCCGTCAAACTTCTTCATCCGACGAACGACGGCGGCTCTTGGTGCTTTTTCCACACGCCGGACTTCATCGGAGGCGGAAGATAACTTTGTTAACTTCTACTGCAAGCTTGTCAATTGCGAACCGTAGCCGCTCCAGTGCCGAACCGAAAAGGAGAGAGACGGAATAGTGTAGGAGGGTCGGCAGAGCGAAAAACGCTGACAGAGAAGGCGTTAGATGTGAAAGCAACATAAAATATAAATAACGTGTATAGTTGCAAGAATGTGCGGGTAACTTTTCCAATATATATGGGAAAATATCACATGCGTGCGCTGGTTACTAGGAAGGTCTTGGATCTTGCTCTCTCTCCTAGGAAGAAGGGTGAAAAGAGAGAGGAGAGTGAGAGTAGGTTATTGGTGATCTAAAGTGAATTTCTTTGGTTAGCTTAAGATAAGAAATTATCAAAATTTCCCTGTTATCTAGTTGATGAGCACAACAGGATATCCTCAAATTTTTGCATTAGTTGTAACGTTCCAATGAGTAACTTTCAAACAGTTGCACGATAGATCGGACTTATGGTGCTCTTTAATCGATAACACCTTGCATGCAAACAGTTTTTATTATAATTAAAGATGTAAGCAAGTATGGTTAAATCTCAGTTAAAATATGTTTCAAAATATCACAGCGGAAAAAAGTAGCCCTTGTATATATTGTAATACTGTAATACTACAACAATAAAGCGATAAAATACATACATTTCTAAAAATAAGCAATGACAATACCTACAAAAAAAAAAAGAAAAAAAGCACATTGTTGGAAAATCTCTCCGCTGTAAAAACCATCGTATTACGAGCAAAGAAATGCCAGAGAACGAAATTGAGTCGTGCGTCTGCGGGCGTATAGAATTTTAGAGATGTCTTTAAATAAAAATCCGCAAAATAAATTCAATCAGAGCGAATCACTTCGCCCTACCCCGCGGTCCCGGGAGAAAATGCCCCTTTCAAAACTCCATATACACCAAAATGCGTTTCGCGTGAAAGGGAGAAGGATATATCCGCGGAAAGAAACGGGGGATAATTTTATTCGATTTTTTTCTCTTTTCTTCTTCGCCAACGTATGGCAATCCGTCGACAATAGTTATTGATATTTTTTGCTCCTCTTCTTCTTTTTTTTTTCATGCGACACAAATCGCTTGTTCCAGATTCCTCGAAGCGCCGAACACTCGATATCCCACATCGATTTCCGGTAGGGTTTTCTTCTTCTACCGTAATTCCTTTTGACGAGTATATAAGAGAGAGAAACGGTAACAAAGCTTTGCTTTTTTTTTACCATATTCATTATAAACAATACGAAAATACATCTTTATATAACCTATTTGGCTATCGAGACAACGATGAATAATTGATTTTATTTCTTCTGGAAACAATCGACGTATACGTGAAAGGCAAACTATATTTTATAAGGTACAACGTCAGATACACTGTTTCCGCCACTAATCTCGCATTCACGCGACAAGCGCAATCTGTGCAGTAACAACGGCGAACTAGGCAGCCCCGAGAAAAAGCAGTCCCGAATCCGGGTTGTAGATGTTAGTTAGTCCGCACTAAATCTGGCCGATTAATCCGCTATAAACGAACCACCGCGCCGGCAGGCCGGTCAACGCCGAGGCTCGTAGGATGAACATCTACATTATCCTACATTAAGCGATCGTATGATAAATCAACTGCGCAGCGTAGATCAAGTGATACGATTTACCGTCCTACACGGGACGCCTCGTTCCTAAATCCGATAGGCAAACACGATACCGTTGTAGGTTATGTACGTAATACGTACAATGTAGCTCTGAGATTGCAACGCCATAGTCGTGCACATGTACATAATGTATATGGTAATGACTACAGATACGTATATATGCAGTATATAATCGTATTGGTGTACATGAAAATACATACATAACGTTTACAAATGGCAACATTAACAATACAACGAAACGATAATGCGGGCGCATATGTAATAATAATAGATAATTTGATAGAATTAATTACGTAATGGCCTGATAATATCGTTATAGATCATCCCTAGTTGAATGGTTGATGTATCTGCGACAACTATGGCGTATACATGCGTTAGCCGCTAAATGTGATAAATGCCGCGATCGAATATGCCGTTCTTCTATGCCTAAAAGTACCGAATTATGTTGATGTCGCCGGAAATAATGGAGAACACTGGAGGCTACGAACTCGGCAATGCAACCTAGAACCATGAAGAGAACGATCATAGTAATAAAACGTAATTTGGGACACTCTGTATACTACGTAAGCTCAATAAAGCTCAAAAAAATTCACTGAACTACGAAAGCTGATTAAAAAGAGATATGTATTATAGCAATATTTGCATAGTAGCCGTTGAGTTGGCGACACGATTTAGCAAGACAATCTAGGGTGATCGTTGCGAACTTGGTGAATAAACAAAGCATTGACTGGATGATTCCAACCTAAATTTCGAATAACTCTAGCTAAAATTATTGGTAGGTAAGCCTTCGATAACTAGATGATCTATTTCTAGCAGTAACTATATAATAGTTTTATTACTGTCGACTCCTTTTCCAGCATCAGTCAAACACGTGGTGTAACAGTCAAATGCAAAATCTTTTTCTTACTCGAACTAACTAAATCTTTTATAAGAGCCTTATTTTGTTAGATCTTTATGGAACAAACGTTAAAACTTTCACAATCGAATAAGTACCATCAAAACAACCGCAGATATTAAATCTTCCCCGCCATAAATAAGTCGAAGAATCCTGAAAATAAAGGGGAGAAACTTTTCCTTTAACAGATGAGAAAACGAACTCGCCACACAGTTCGGAGGAGTCAAAATTCGGCGTAACGGAGAAATTATAACTATACAGACGAAATCGGAAATAACCGTTTCGGATTTCTTAATAAAATTGTCCCCGTCTAAATATATATATACAGATACGCATCCAAGTTGGGAAAGAAGAATTCCACTTACGATATGGACCTGAACGACAAGGACGCAGAATAACGGACAGAAAGGATGACGAGAAGGAGAGGCAGCTTTGTTGAAAACTCTCGACGACGCGCTTGCACGGCGTATAACCGTTAGCCTCCTCGACGAGAGAAGTTTTGGGCGAAATGACATTTGAATAACGCGATGTACGTAGGGGGCGAAGGAGGATGTACGGCGAAGATGAAGAGTTGCGCCACGATCGCAACGCGAAAGCTGCGCGTCAAAAAAGGAAAGAAGCGGGAAGATCCGTAGAAGGAGGTAAATGTCAATGTCGTTATACGGATGACATTGTAATATCTAACTTTCTTAGGCCTCCCAACGCGATGTGTAATATCCAAGTTTCGCGCGCTGCGGTGTCGGTAGCTATTTCGAGTTTTTATTCGACACATTTTGACTTCTTCCGAAAATCCTGAAGTAAAACGGGACTTTTTGTGTAACATCTGCCTGTAACGTTGAACAGGTTCAAAGGACGTAATTATTTTGTGTTGTTAAGAAAAAATTCTCTACGGCTTTTATTTAAATATGCTGTTTACGTATATTTAGATAACGAGAAGATATTGGCTTTATTGTTCGCTGGCACTTGGATAATGCCCACCCTAGGAATCCTATAACGCGATACTTTCAGTTCCAATACTTGGTATTTAGGTTTAGGTTTAGGCGAGAATGCGTTAATTTTTTGGAAGCTGAAGCAGAAATATATAACTTGGTAGCACCAAGAAGCATTATCTATATATCTTAATACTCAATCATAATCTTCATTTATGTCTATTTTATCACAAGGTGACTGTTCCAACTCGAAAAATATCTCGTACTCACATATACGCATAAAGGTCAGAACTTTAATAACAAAACATCTGGCGTTAAAGAATTAAGAGATTGCCGCGTCTATAAATTATCCCCGTTCCCTTTGCTTTTCCCATTCCCCTTTTTTCGCCGATTGCGTTTGGTTTTTGTTCTCGTTTCTCGTATTGGACGTCAATTATCGAGATGAGAAAACTTTTCCTTTTATTAATTGCTTTGTTTTCGCGTTGTTGGGCGCCTCGTACCTCCGTTTCGCTCCTATCCGCGTTTGAGGCTCTACAAATTAAGATTAACGCTTTAACGAACTGATGACCGAAAAGCTGTATACGTTGCCTTCGGCGTGCACCGCCTTCCAAAAGATGATAATTATAATTGATGGAGGCTCGCAGTCGGGATCCCGTTCTCTCTCTGTTTTTTTTTTTTTATTAATCGTATCTCGACGATGGGCGGTTGTTTGCGATGTTGTTTCTCGGGTCGGGTAGTTTCCGCACGCGTGTCGTCCTGATAGAGGATCTGGCAACTAATTGTCGAAGGGAAGTTGATAGGAATTAAGCGATGTTTGGAAATTTCTCACACTTTCCACCGTTGCACGATTGCACCACCATTTGCAGTGCTGGGTTGTTCCATATGAAACATAGTTGCTATTGTTTATTGACCATTCACTGGGAGTTCAGAAAAAATTATTTTATTACTTTATTTTGACTATCATCAATGTCGCTTTGTCTAAAAGTTCCCATAACTGTAACGTTTTAATATTATTTGAACTATAACGTTAAAGAGCGCAAGAAACGAAATTCCAAAACTCGTTTTCAAACATTAAATATCCAATATTAACGCCCTTAATAGCCTCCGTTAGCTATGAAAGGCTGCACTACACCGAAATTCGAGAAAGCTTATTACTTATTTCTAGTGTGTAACAGACTCGGAGACTACTCGCCGTCCGGAATTTTAAGCGAAAGGACGTAAAATAAACATGTAATCGCGATCCTGGCCGAGAAAAGGCAACGAAAGGCCGGGTCGTGAAAGACGAGAATGGCAGCTGCGCGAAGAAAAGGCGTGTTATTTCGACTTCTATACTTCGTAACGTATAAAAGACGCGATGCAACCGACTGACGACGGCTTCTGAAATTTCAGCATTTCAATTTTAAATATCTCTCGCCCGTAAATTGATGGAAATTTGCATGGAGCGTCTGCACCTAGCGCGTTGGGAATGGTCCTTACGTCCGGAAGATGTCTAGTAGTCTAGAATTCGTCCGAGAAGTATAAAGCTTACTGTTGCACCGACGGCGTATCTAAGTATTCGCGTCGGAGAAACAAAAAATAATAGGAACACAAATTTAAGGGCGTATCGAAAATTAATGAAGTATGCGAAGTTGGTTGTTCGCTTCCTTTGCTGTTGCAAATTTATCCATTTCGGCTGACCGATCGCTTTGTTCCTGATCTGGTAGATACCAGCGGCTTCCAGATGATTTCGCTGGTTTTTGAGATGAATGATGGCGCGAGAGGCCATTGAGGTATCTAACTATGGAATACGATAACAGGATTCCTTGATTAACTGTATCGTATCCGTGACTTCGTCATTAATTGTCAAAAATCAAGTTTGAGATTCATTTCGTTCGACGCATCACAGATACACGCTGTATAACATCAACGTAGCGTAATGTTCCGGTATACTTTGCAACTACTCATATTTATTATTTAAGCGAACATTCCACTCTTTTACTTCGTGTCGAGACCTTCTGATGAAAACCCATCGAGCGATAACGCTACGAAAAGCTCTCAGGGCGTCCGTGCATTGTTTTTAAACCTAGTCGGTGCCGTCTAACGGAAGAAACGCTAAAAGCCTCGCCCTGAGGCTTTTTACCATTCTACACACCGCATTAGTTCAATTTATCTCGAAACTCTAAATGAATAAATGTAAATTAAATTGCGGCGAGTTCATAACAAAACGGAAACAAAAGTTTAATGTATGTAGTGAGCGTCTACGGTAAGATACGAGGGCTCGTTAAAAGCTGCAATCTTGATGTTTCTTTACGGAAAGAAATTTATGGCACAAATGTGCGTAGACATGTTGAAATTTGGTGTAACTTGTTGCAATGCACTGGATCTCTCCAATTAATAGTTCGTTTTTTGACAGATTTTGACAAGCTAAATCCATTAAAGGTTGTTACTGTAAGTTTTAGAGTGTTGGGAAGCTTTGATCCCTATTTTTAGCCTTCTTCGGGATGTCATTCAAAAATTAAAGGACTTAGATAAATGAGGGTGGCGGGAATCAAGGGGATTTTGAGTAAAACACGAAAAATTGAAATTTTGCCTATTTCTTCGACATTTTGCGACGATTCAATATGGTGAATGCACGACATACGTTAATAGAAAGCTATGGCAGTTAGCGGTTTCAAATTGTTGGTTCCTTCTGGTAGATGATATCGGTGAATAACAGCAAATTGAAGACGACATTCAGCAGCTGACCTCAAACAAGACAGTAGTTTTAGGTTTGAAAAGCTCCATGCCCCAAACGTTTACAGCTACAAACCAGCAGTTTTCGGATTTGTTGATTTATGGTTTTCCGCGCGTAGTAAACTAAACGCGAGGTTATTTTTCTACATATATCTTCGTACGTACGATTTAATAACGTCCGTAAATAAACAACATACGTCGCAAGTTACCCACGATGAAACACGACGCGATCTAACGGAAGGAGGAGAGCAACTCTGCGCCCAGCAAGAATAAAATTAAATCTATATTTCAACATGCCCCGACCAATATTTTTCTTACAGCGAAGATCCGCCAGATTCAATTTCGCACAATTTTATTTACGTCGCGTCCGATGGCGGCGATGGCAGGTCCGCCGCGCAGAGCCATCGGTCCGTTCGAACGAAGCTCGCAGTAAACAGGTTACATTGTGCTTGCCTCGATGCAGTTGCACGTGAGAAAAAGATTCATTGTCAACGATAGGTTTTGAGTACCACGCAACGTATTTCGAAATATACATAGGGTCGTGGAATGGTAAAAATAGCGCGTTTTACGATCGGCAGATGGCGCTTTCGCCCGTCTGTTGCCGGCACTGGTAAATTAACGGTTTTATGGTGCACGGTCGGCGTTCACGTTTAGATGATTCGGAATAACTGCGGGAAAACTTTAGACCATGAGCTACTTGAATGTTTGCTTAAATTGGTAATTTTTTGTAGAATACATTACGCTGTAGGCTGGGTTAATTTTCCAAATCTAAAGTATTGTTATGGTCATTATACGTATTACAATAGACAACATTTCCCATTAATATGTATAATAAACAAAAGGCGCACTGTGTGGTAACAAACCAAAATTTTCCTTTGGAAAAACTTTCCACGATCATATCGTAAGCAAAACACGCCAAACATGTACACGTCTGCAAAGTGGATACTTCGTATGCATGCATGCGTAAGTTTCACGAAATAATAATTCATAATAAATTTATATTTAGCGTAATTATCGGAACAACGGTACTTATGCAATATGTTACGCATACAACAACAATGTAATAACGTGTTTTTGTTCTCGAAAGCCCTTGTTTTACTACGCGGCTTTTCTGCTACATGGACCGAAAATAATCCAATTCTTGTTACAGAACGTGAATACAAGTACATTCATACGTACATGTAACACTGCATCGTTTATTGTACGTCGTTCGCCACATAGACGGGGGGAACTTTTGAAACAAAGCACAACGAATGGCTGCAATACGTAGTGACCTTCGGGTTAACTCTCTGATGCTTATCCGTGGTCTTTGAGAGTCGATTTAGAAATTATAAGTAAATACGATATACGTATGTAAGATGCGAAACTTTGAGAGAAAACGCATCGTAACTGTCCACATCGCGAAAAACAAGCGTAATATGTTGAAATTTTAATGGAACTTTTAAATCTAATTTTTCATTTTAGCTCCGCCATCTCTGTTTGGTAAGTCTTTTTTCCGCTATTATTCTAAATTAATCCGCGCCGCTTCTTGTACCACTCAAACTTCGCAATAAAGAATTATGCCCGAAAGATCGCACGAAAACATGCAAACATCCTGATGGAATAAAAACTCTTGTCGAGAAGCTGGTCGCTCAGCGTATTTTTAAGGTAGCGCTAAGTTTTCAATAAAAAGGAAAACATTTTATGGACGAAACCAACGGATCTGAAGACCCGAAAAGTGAAACGTGAAGCACACGGAAAAAACACGTGATGCTTACAACTCTCCGAAGTATACAGGATGGCGCAGGGGAACGGGAAATTTTGAACGTTACGGTTGTCAGCACTGTAGAGCAGTTATTCGTAAAGTCGCACAATTGTTGTGAACGCATTGCCATTCAGTGATCATGGATCGTTGGACTGGTGCGGAACGTGCTATAGCTGTGAGAGCGTCTTATATAAATGGTGATAGTGCGACTGCCGTTACATTACATTTCCATTTGCTACACCGCGCATTCCGGAGTTTTCATAACAGGCTGTTAGAGTGTGAACGCCGAATGGGAGGACATCTTTCCAATGTCATCTTTAAAAAGTAAAGAGACACTTTTGGACATTTTGATTGTAAAAACATAAATGGCATGCTGCATACATGCACTTTCGTTAATAAATTACTAGTTTTATGAATTTATTCGCGGAAATGACGTTATTTTAAAATTTCACGTTCCCCTGCGCCACCCTGTAGAAAATGGACGGAACCTTCTTAAAAGAACATTATTGGCTAGCGTCCAAATTCATCGACTACATCAATAAAGTGAAGAACAAGCTTACATCGAAGCTGCAGATTCTGATATTAAATAGGAACCAATGACAACTAATCATAATAAAGATAAATGAAAAAAAGTATTACCTCGAATCATTCCCGTGGAGGATAATTAAGAAGTCGTAACATTATTAACAAGACATGGTGAATTCTTTGGAAGATCGTCCGTTCTTCAGAATAAATCAAGATCGTCAGTTTATTATCAAGATCGTGTATTTTAACTGACGTTCTGCGTTGTTAATTAATCCAATTTCTTTATTTATTGTTATTAAGTTAATGTAAATTAATCCTCTGGTTTTATTTAAATAGCACCTTCCATAGAAAAAGCTCTAGAGCAAAAACTTACGCCGCGATTTTTCTTAAGATAAACATATCTTCTCGGACCCTTCGAGCCATTAACGTCCATTAACATCTTGGGATCACTGCCGGAAAACCACAACCACCTAAAGTTATCAATGTAACATTTGGTAGCTTTAGGTAGAACTAAGTTGACTAAAATTGTGAAGAAAATAGGTATGTCCATTTTTAGATCGATTCACCTTTCCCAGCGATGTTGAATAGAGCTCCTCAAAATAGCGATCAACTGCAAACTTCACAGGATGAGCATTTATTTATCATTTCATTTATGCCCTTGTGGCTAGCAGTAACAAATAATAGAAGAAACGCAGCAATTAACATATACGGATTTAGAAACATAGAAATTGCTTGGAAAATAATCGACCGTCTTCTAACACTCGTATGCTACTTTCCTAGAGTTATTAAGCTTGCCTACAAAGAAGAAATAAAAGGAACCATGCGAGAAGAAGTTAAATTAACCTTCAATCACCAAAGATTCAAGTTAGCATATTAGAAACTTAGATCATTAACAAGTTTGGCATATCACCTTTGCATTCCTGGGTAAAATAGTTTTCGAATTTCTTTTGATGTTCTATTCTTCTTCCTTCTCAAAATACCTTTGTTCTAAACCCAAAATACGCTATCCCGTATGAGCTTGGCACCACGCGACCATTCGAGGAAATAAATTGGCCCATCACGATGATATACGGAAAATAGAAAAGGGGGAAATAAAGCATTACGCGTAATGGCTCAATTGCGTAATTAAGATTTAACGAACAAAAATCGTTTGAAGGCATTTAAGTTTTCATCTAGACCGCGTTTCCCATCCTCATTTACTTCAGGAATTATTAAATTGCGGGCGCAACCTAACGCGACGTATCTTCCTTCGTATTTTCCCTCATTTTTTTTGCTTTCTCGTTTCGTTTCGAAAGGAATTATAAATATTCATGATATGAAATTACGGAACGGCGGACATGTTTTATCTTTATTGCACTCTAGAATTTTTACCCCGAATAAATTATGAATTTAAACCGAAGCGGTTTTTCATGCACATAGGTACCTCTCCGCCTATGGCGGAACGGATACCTAGCTATAGGTTAGCTATACCGCGGTCGAGATATGCATATTCATGGGACGACGCGTGCCATTAATTACGGCGGAAATTATTTTCCGACACCTTTTAGATTAATACGGGGACGGCACGCGTTGTTTGACTTAATCGAAATTAGATTGTTAGTAATAGATGGATAGATGATATCGCTTGATGTACGTATATATGCACGTTCACCGCAGCCCGTGGAAGTTAAAATAGTTGACAAAGTTACACAAACTGTTATGTACGTAAATTATCTGGAGGATATTACGAAATTATGAAAGTTTTCGTAGATAATTTGGCTGCACCTAATACGAATATTCTACATGGTTGCAGTACGGGCTTTCAGCATTGAGCTCTATAACACTGTCAAGACGCTTAAATACCTTATTCTGACAAATCGACAGGTACAATCGAATTTATTTTAATGCGGTTCCAAGAGCAGCTTTCTTTAATCTGATTTACATTGTCATCTGTTTACCTTCACCCACATCCACTTCATACTTCAGTCATCGAATTTAACCTATACACAAGCGCAGCTCAAACACGGCTCGATTAAACTCATCCCTCTTAATGTATGTACCGTTCGGCCGCTAGTCCACCACGCGAAGTCTCCGTAAACTCCGTAAACGAGAGAGAAGTTGACCCGTTATGACCCTCGAACACGGTTCACC
The DNA here is from genome assembly GCA_020654165.1 of Oryctes rhinoceros. NCBI lineage: Eukaryota > Metazoa > Arthropoda > Insecta > Coleoptera > Scarabaeidae > Oryctes > Oryctes rhinoceros. Next base: position 1,675,479 of record JAIOKQ010000231.1, read on the forward strand.
ACTTCGACCAGATCGCAACGAGCACCGCATGTCCTGCCATCATTGGCCGAGCTCCCAGACGGACGAGACGCTTTCTCTGCAACCCGGGTTAAAGAGTACGCGCCCGCAGTAAGAGGTTAAAGCCCCGATGCAACTTTGATCAGTTCCGATACGACGCGCGCCCGCATCCACAAACTGACGCGAACATGTACAAACAAGTTAGTTGACATAGCCGGCAATGGTACGTCTCTTTAGACAGAAGATCCGTGTGTTCCTAATCGAGCAGCGCGTTGTCGGTTTGGCTGGCGTGACGACTTCCTCGTTATGGCAATGGCAACTTTTTGCTTACAATCCGGAGATGGAGAAGATGCGTCTGTTCGATCGATTTTCAATATGGATCTCCTCGAGAAAATGATGGAATCGTGAATCTGGCGAAAATTACGACATCATGCGAGCGTATCTTTGAAATAAGGCGCGATGCAGTGACAATAAATGCGGGGAGCGTCAGATCTTCTAAACTCTGAAAATGCTAGAAACGACTGGTTATGGTCATATACTGAAGGCTTGAAAAGCTTGAGAGATAATAAATCAACGAAAACGCCAAATACGAGCAACGAAATATACAAGCTCAAAATTAAGAATTTCTCTTTAAACAAAGCTGAAAATCCAAATAACAATTTAGTTCCTAGAATTACAAAGATCGAACTAAAAATCAAATATTTCTCCATAACTGATATGGAGGGTTTGTCATGGAATATAGCGTAAATAAGATTAAATATAGGTATCTTCAATACCTAAGCTAATAACTAATAAACACAACACTGTCAAACATCCTCCTCGGCGCAAACTGCCGGAAATAGTTGTTTGGGTTTTGGGTCTGCGGAACGTATTGGCAAACATAATCCTTTCTTCCCTTTCAGGTCTTATATACGTATACAACTTTAGCACCTCTGCGAGTATATCCAATTCGTAAGCTTGAACCGGCCTCAAACTTAAAGCTTTATTCTTGAAAGTATGGTGTCCATCTCCAGCATTAGCTAGAAAGGTGTTGACCAGGACGTTGTAATGTTTATTGGGATTAATATGTTCGTACACTGGATAACTGCAGGAATCGCAAAAGACCTTAGCTTCCAACACTCTCTGCCCGGTGGGTCTTGCGAAGTCGTAGGTGACTCGCACGCCGGACATCTGAAGGAATTCGCCGCCGCGCGTTTCGCCATTGGATCTCACGCCGTTCTCCAACGTTTCGAGGAGGACGGCACCGAGGAGGGTTACCGAAACAACTCTTTGTCGAAATGGGAGCACCTCCGTTAACATCTTGCGGGTGATGTTTGGCGCATGACGGGACGTATTGATGCCCTTCCTTATGGCACCGGCGTTGAGCAAGGCAACTGGGGCGTCTGTCCAAGCGTTCGGTTTCCTATGCCTTATGGCCATGAATTCAACGAATGCATCGGTGATGAAATTGGCCAAGTTGCTTTCTTCGTCTCTTACCTGAAATTTAAATTTAGTTGCGGCTGAATCCTGGTATTATTTGTCTTATAGCAGATAATAGATGCTGTGACCGTTGTTGACGAGATATTATGACCACGTAATTTGCGTCTACCTTGAAAGCAGAAGCTCTTCAATGATGACACCTTAGCCACAGCAACCTATAACCTACCTAAAACAATATCATATATACAGAGTGTTTCAGAAAGAAGCCGAAATAGCGAAAGCCAAACACACTTATACTTATCTCATGAGTATCCAAATGCTATCATTACCTCCTCATGAGATAATAGAACCACGCTCTGACCTAAGACGTGTTCGTCATCTTGAACCTGCCTCAGCGCTGGAGTATAAGTGGCCAAGAGATGACCAATTGTAGCATCTTTAGGTACGGAATCGTCTAGGAATATCGGCATCGCCTTATAGTATTTCACTGCGAACTTATCATCGAAACCAACGAGGAATTTACCCATATACTTCGTAAAACCATAAGTGGTAGCGACAAGTACTTTATTTCCGGTAGATTGCTGGATTATTTCCAATGGATACTGACCGCGTGACTCCTCGATATGCGGCGGACTTCCGTCCCACAAAAGGGTATTGGTCAAGCCACCGACGACGATATCGACACCTTCTACTTCTCTTGCAATTCTCTTGTCGACCTCGAATCCCGAATAGCCTAGCGCGATTATAATATTCACGTTTTCGTTCTTCAGTTTCGCAGCTTCGCGTTTTACGGCGTCCACTTCATCTTCTAGGACGATGTGGTATTGATCGCGTAGGATGTGACTCTTAGGCGAAATATAACCTATAATTCCGATTTTAATATTTTTTACTTTAAGGACCACGAACGGTTTGACGATCTCTTTCATGAAGGTAGCTTGGGTGAAATGAAGATTCGCTGCGACCAAAGGGAATTTCACTCTATTTACAAAAGGTCTGATGCCTTCCAGGCCGTAATCTAAGTCGTGGTTCCCGAAGCACGCAGCATCCGGCATCAAATTGTTCATAAATTCGATCGCGATTTTCTTAGTGAAAGGATTCCTCCAAACCAAATCCGTATAGACGTCTCCCGCATTCAGGTATATAACTGGTGGGGATTCGTGCGCTTCCGCAGCCCGACGAGCTTGCTTGAGGACGTAGGAAACCCTTCCCATGCCACCTATAGATTTTCCATTCTCTCGTGTTTCCTCCAATCTTCCATTCATGTCATTATTGTGCATGATTATCAGTTCGAATGGAACCGTGGATGATACCGCGGTGAAGAGCGCTACGAGAATGAGGCGATTAACCATATTCCAAGTTCTGTTGCGGCTTGTAAAGCGGCGGATGGCGTAACGGTATTTGCACTGATTTGAAAAATAGCTGTCATTGGTATTTGTTGACGTTTCTCGATAATATTTAACGGATATCAAAATTGAAACGAAAATTGAGGAGGCAAAACGCTAATATTAGAAACGCACAGCGGTAGAAAGAGGGCACGTGTGCGTTCCTAATGAGCATATAATTTCGACGCCTTTGGCTAATCGTCAGTTTTCAGAATTTTCAGAAGTATAGCCTTTCATATATCGATCGATTCAGTTCTCGATGAGACGTCCTGTTTTGAAAAGTTTCATGAAAAACTAAATTTTCTACCAGAACGTACTGGGCTGTTTTTGTATAAATAGCACAGCAAATAACGTTTCTGATTTAATTAATGGATCAGCTGAGTTCGTGAATATCAATGTTTATAACTACGTAATTAGCACTTTAACCTACATTGCTTGATTCGAAGAGCCGCGTACAAATACATCATCCGTACAACGCCGTTTCGGCAAATACAACGTTTATATATAACCGTATCGAGCGAAATCTGGATGTAAAACAGAATAACACTAACTTATGATGTGGACAGCGGAACCGATCTGATTTTAGACCACATGAATATCCAGTAAATAAACTAACCGAAACAAATATATTAATGACCGTTTATGTACATATATGTAGAAAGCTAATCGGTACTATACAACCATTATATCTTCATTTGCATTATTTCTCTCTATTTAACTCGATTTAGAATGTTAACACCTACTAGGCATCTTTTTTGTGGCAAACGCCTCAAACATTAGTATTGTTTTATTATCTTTTGTTTTGTTGTCACTCTTCGCACTAATCTTTAAACCAAAAAGAAATCCAACAGGCTAGATAGATTCAAACAGATGCTCGCAAGCGCAAGAGGAGCATGAGGAAAGGACTTATTCGTTGGTCACATAGCGATACTTTTCCGAAAAACGCGTCAACCATCGCTCACAAATCAGGAATGGAAAACTCCAGATCCTGCGATTGTTTGCCAGGCGAAGAATGGAAATACTAACGACAATTATCGGACACGAAGCGTCGCACCAACCTATATTAAAAGTAGCGCACGAGAAGAAATAATGTACTATGAGAATGGCTTTCTTAATTGAAATCCACTGTACGTGCACCGCAGTATAGCTTTTAAAATGAGAAAGGTGTCCCTATTCTACATCTCAACATGGATGATAGGAAATATGAGTTTATATCGAGCGATCCTTCCAATTTGAAGTCTTATATTGAAAAATCGTACAACTGAAGTTAAAAATAGTGACATATTTCCATAACAGAAGAACTATCGAACTTAAATATTAGATTGAACAGAAGCAATCATTATACAGGGAACTCTAAAACAGGCTCATCTTCAAACGATTCCATTCTATCAGCGTGCATGTTGTGCTACATACAGAATTTATTTACATTATTCGCAACTAGAGCTACATACATACGAAATTTTCATAGTTTCCACATATCGCTGCGTACGTACCTGCAACTACGCAATCAATATAGCATATTTCTTTTAATCGCTATTGTTTTCGCCAAACAATATGTACACGAAGTGGAATTGCATAGGTATAATGGAATCGCAGTCGGCATTGTAGCATACGAAACATAGCAGAATCGAAAGCTATACAACATATAGTCGTACGTTATATTCAAGCGTTATGGAGCACGTGCAACAGTACTTGCATTGAAAATCATCCGCGTATCTAGTCGATGATGCGTGTCTGCTCGTTAATGATCATCTAGGAAAGTATCCAGTGTAAAGGAGTTCACGTTTCGCGATTTTATCTCATTTCTTTTCAATTTATCAATAATTCTTGTTGTACATTTCCACAGTATAAGAGAAGCTCCAAATAAATATTTTTGTAAAAAGAAAGTTTGACATCCTTTTCGATAAACTTCTTCATAAACCTTCAACTTGGAGTTTCTTAATTAATAAATTAGTTCAATTTCTTTTAAGTAGAAATAGATTTAACAAAGAACTTAATTTCGTAAGAAACGTAGCTATTTATAACGGTTACTCGTCTATGGAGGTCGATCGCGTGCTTAAGAAAGGATCCAGCATAGACTTTACGCAACAAAATTCCACGATCTTAAGCTCGGTAGAAACTAACGGTGAGAAATTCGTGAAATTCGCCTTCCACAGCGCATCGAAAGGCGCGAGTGCGATTTTGAAGCGTTGAGATGTGAAGGTGTGCTCAGGTTCGCGTAATACACTTAAAAACCCAAAGATAAACGGAAATTGTAGTGATTGTATTCTACTTATCTCCATCCTCCATTTCTTCAGTTCTTCTCTGTGCATTCCGTTCTTTACCTTATTCATCCTAATTTTTCCTTTTATCTTCGGAAGAAATCTCATCACTGTTACATTGTTTGTCACATGTCACGTTTCTTTCTTTTCCAACGCGTTGCTTTATTATTGCGATAAATAGTCTCCTTGTTTTTGCTATCGCTTTGTCATCTGTTTTGTTACCTTCGTATCGGCAGTGTTTATTTGTTTCCCTCTCACTATTACATCATACATATAATAGACTTACTCTTGCGCGAATAGATGAAGACGACCAATAACAACTCGATGCTGATGACTTCAAAAGCTCTCTCCAGCTCTAGACAACATATAGATACTGTCAGCTTCCTTGCGACTGTATGGTATTATGAGAAAGGAAGGAAACGCATGCGATCCGGATTAATTTTGCGAACCTTCCGTGTGGTTCGATAATGCCTCCTCGCACGATGCCGCACACACAAGACTTAATACCCATAATGAATTTTCAAATACCTACGTTGTGCTTACGGTATGCTGATGACAAACAGTATAATGCGGGCTTAAAATTTTGATGGAATTAAAGCAAGTATAAAGGAAATATAATTCATACAGTTCAGGACAAATTGTGAAGGGTATATGTGATTAAAGTTATTCGTTTCTCTCTACGCGATATTTCACGATAAATATATATATTTTTTTAATTAATCCCCAATTTCAATTATTACATTTAAACAAGCAAGAAGTGTTAGGAAGTTCGCAGGTCTTTATTGCAGGCTACTACTTAGTCCTACTTAACTGCTTATCCATCAAGAGATTTTTCTTTGTATCAGCATTTCTCGATCCACACACGTTTTTTCGTTTACCTTCTCCTCCTGTACAACTATTAACGAACATGTCCTTCTTTAAAATATACATGAACATTCAGACTACCTCATATCAACTGTTGAATGACATTGTTGATAAGCAATATCAGTGTTATGTCTCGTTATTTTGCATTGAACTGTAGTCTGTCGTTGTAACAGTAACGTTAACATGGAAAACCACCAGAAGACAGAATATCGAATAAATAATAAGGCCGTAAGTTTAACGAATCGCAAGTACGATTGTGGCTTGCACGGTGACGTCGTTCCGTTTTACCAAAGAGAGAGAGAGAGAGATAACGACAAAGAGAACTAGAGACGGAAACAACGTTTTTAGCATGTACCCGTTTATTAAAACCTGGCCGCTTTGATGCGAGTTGCCTGGTAAGAGGATTAGGGCGTATCGAAAATGTACTTTTTGTTGATCGGATTATCAAATAAAGTATTACATACGGGCGGATTTCCACGTTTCCGCGTCTGGTGTTCTCCCGATTTTAAAGAGCCTACCCATTAGTAAATTCCCACGCGCGATCCGGTCGAAAGTATTTTCGCAAATAAAACGTACGTGTTCGGGTTCTATTCACGCGGAACGGCGCCCAACAAGCCAAGAGGCGGTTTATACATTTTTCTTAATAGTTCCTATAATTTACCATATCCAGCCAAGATACGTTCGAAAATCATCATTACGCTAATCCAATAATATTTTAAATTGGTCGCGACCGGCTCCTTCCGCAACTGACGATCGATTCGAATGGCAGCCTAATGCGTTGCCATATTGTTTGTAAACAACCGAAAATATTTGAGATCATATTTTTGCAAAATCCAGGAAAGACTAGGCATAAACAGATCATCATTGGAAAGGTGTGATCTTAAGAAAGCCGGTCCTTTCTCCGGAAGTATGATATTAGCTTATTTTGAAGCATTATCAATACAATATGAAGCATAAACACTATGGACTGTTCTTTTTAGTGTTAAATACTGTAATACTAAAAGATGCTGTCCATCTAATCCGTCCTGGCACCTAATGATTAGATGTACCGTTACTAAACCATGAGGTAGTGGTTGAGATTAACGAGTTGTGCTTTACCAAAATGCTAGAAACTAGACGGACTCGTGCTTATTCGTCTCATACGAATGGGCGCATGTTACCTACTGGTTTCTCTTGGAGTCGACAAAACACGAGTCTCTCTGGTCTCTGTCAATTGCGTGAAGCGCACGGAAAGTGTATTCGTTTCTGCAGGCTTAGTTGTGACGTCAGTTTACAAAACACCAATTGACAAACGTTTCGAGAGCCACGGAGCCTTCCCCTCCGAATGTTATTTCACATCTCTTAAAGGTCTTACGTCAACAATGTTAGTAAAGGTGGCCAATGCAAAAAAAAATGTAACTTGATGTAATTTGTAGCTTTACGTTAATAGAACATTTCTATGAAATCATTAGAAAAATACAGGCCTTCTTAAAATATTAAAAGAGAAAGGGCATTGGAATTAGTAATAAAATGTTTTCAGCCTAGATCATGTGCCCGCGTGATCTAACGTTTCCTTCATTGGGATCGTTATTTTTGGCTCAAGCTATATTCTCTCTTATTCAAGCCCTCTCTCGAAAAATATAATTAAATTGAGCGAAATATAGACTGAATAGCAAATACCGACGCAATTAAAACTTCGTTGTGTTTAGATAACGTTATTGAAAAATCGATTTACTCTACAACGCGAGAAATTCAACCCGAACGCGATTTTTATGATATTTTTCAGTCGGCACTCCAATTTATTGTATTCGGAATGTTTTAAAATAATAGAGACACTTCATACAGCACCGGACAATTATTCTCTCGTCCGTGCTGGAGGATTATTACGGACGGTTTGACGAGTTTCGAACGTTTTCCGAAGAGATGTACGTGTATGGGTAATTAAATATTGAATTTTAACGATTCTAAATATTTGTAGAGGTCCGACGAATTTTTTTTTTTTTTCGTGTTATATGGCGGCATAAGGCAACGAGATGAACTTTTCATTTTGTTTTTTAACATTTCAAATTTTAAAATTCGATAACGTATTCAAACAGCGAAAGAAGAAATTAATTTACTTTGTTATATTCAACGTTGAAATATGAACTATTCGTTTCTACGGCCAAGATTAAAGATATTGCTAACTTTTTTTTAAGGTTGGTAGTGTTAATTCTAAATTGTTGGAGTACTTCGTTAACATTTCGTAAGTGAATTTCTGAAGGTCGACCTGATTAGCGCATACGTATTATTTAAATCATGTGCGCATATGAAGTACAGTCGCTAACTAAGCGGCAAAAAATCAGCTAGTTAATACACATCTCTATATTCAAATCAGAAGTACTTTAACACTTAGGTCAAAACGTTTCACACACATAAGTTCGTATATCCCGCGACCGAAAGCCTAAAAATAACCTTCCAAGATAAATCCCCCCCAAGCCCTAATTAAAAATTCCTTCCTGGATTTCGCCCGTGATTTATTTCGAAATTTGTCGTTCCCAGATTTAAAATGAGAAATGTCATTTCATCGCTTTCCGAATTTATTTTTACGTTTTCGGTGAGATAGAGTCGCCGTTTCACGCTCGTTCATCATCTTTTTTTTTTTCGAACTCCGAGCTCGTACATCCGGTGCGTTGTTGTTCTCTCTTCGGATCGGTTAATTCGAATTATGAGATGCGCCCGTGAAGAATGGCGCGTTATAAATCGGCAAGCGTCCAAAGATGAAATTGCATTTATTAAGAAAACATTCAAAGTGGGTACTCTTAAAATGCTGAAAGTGAAGAGAGCAATACACTGTTCTAACTCGACTGTATTTATATATGGCTTATGTTACCTTCTTCAATTTTTAAAATATACTCCCTGATTATCACGTTTGATAGCCGTGGATAGAGCAACGAAATGTATTTACAGAATATATTTACAGAAAACACCTCTATAGTCTTCTATTAAAGACACTTAGCATTATTCATCGTAGCAAGTATACTGAGAACGATTTACTTCCCCAGCCATCATTCCCTAATAACATTTTTATACGCTATATATTGGAAACAAGAAAGTGTTAACCGAACGTTTATTCGACTGTACAGCACACCGTTTAAATTTAAAACGTCGCGTTGAAACTAGGCGGATGCAATTCAGCGACGCGATGGATGAAACTCGCAATTATCGGCATGCGAAACTACTTCGCCGCGTATAATTGCGGAAAGCGTTTTTCCACGACGAATCGTTAACGAGACGTAGGCGAAAGCCAGTCACTCCAATATTAGAGCGACTGTCCGTCCTGCTCAATACTCGGCTCGTTGCATGCAAAGAACCGTGTGTCAGCGAAACAGGCGACAAACTTTTTTCCCGATGCTATTACGAATGGATTTCGACACAACGGAACGCCAGATGATAAAGAATACACTGTCTGCAAATGCGATTGCACCACTTGTATAAATAGGTTTAAATTTATGTTAATTTTTGAAAAAAAATTTTTTTTTTTACCAAGCAACATATATTTGATATAAACAGGGTGAGTCATCTCTACGGGCGCTTTTGTAAATGGAATTTGTTCTTATAAGGTCTGACTGAAACTTGATAAGCGCTTAAGGTTGCACTTTTTCCAACGGAGCACGCTATATGCTAGTGCATTTTTTGAAATTTCTCGGAAATAAGCTATTTAACGAAGAGCACGAGATAGCAACATCAGTTCTTGAGAACCTTCAAAAAAGCTAAAGAAATAAAGTTTACTTAATTGAACCGGAACACCTGTTTCGAGGATGCGCGTAAAAAGGAACACAAAGTTGATGAATAGAGAGAACGGACCGCTATTGTATTGAGGTCTATTTGATTTATTAGGGAAAGGCGAATGCATGTTTTTCGTTTCTACAATCGAAAGAGACCTTCATCTCCTTCCTTCCTTCATCTATCTCTATTTGTGATCTTCGTATAGTTTAGTTTCGTTTCTCGAGACTGGAAGATCACGCATCTTTAAACATGTGTGATACGGATTGTGTCGATATTTTAGTGTTGTTGGACTTGTTACATTTTACAATGAGACGATTTAATTTGAGGACAGTGTATGGCGGTGCTTGTTTTATACAGAAAAGTCTTACTAAAAATAAAACGTCCATGAAGGTGCATTAGAATGATTAAAGTTTCACTCTTCTGCTAGTGTATCTGTAAATGTATTTACGTATCAGCTGCCAGTAATATACATGTGCAATCCCGTAATTTTGGAACGATAACAGCAGGAAATATCAAATAATTAAAAGAAGTACTTATTACCCTAGCGTGTAGCAATTTTTCAAAATAATTTCCGTAATTACAGATTTGCGCCGTGGATATGTAGAATGACAGACTTTTCTTTGGAAAAAGCCCTTATCGAAGCCGCAATCAATTTCATAAAATTATAGGTCACGAACCGACAGGACAAATATTTTTTTGTTTCATTTTTTTTTTATATATACATATATATGTGTTATATATATATAACACAAAAAAAACGGGCAACTAATTCATTTTACGACTTCCGCTTTTGAACATCGCAATAATTTAATATCAAACCTTTTGTAATCTAAACCGACGCGTTTTTCCTCCCTCCCTCGGGCGACGAGAGGAAAAGAGGAGGCGGAAATGAGAAGAGTTTTGCTTTCTCTTCTCATCCCATCCATTTCTGCGTCGCTTTTATCATCTTTTTCCGGTCGTTTTTTTTTTTTTCCCCCGTCCTTTTTTCGGAACATTTCGACCGCTTTTTAAGCTGCTTTATTTTCCGCGATCTCGCCCGCCCCCAAACATCGTCCTCTTTTTTGGCGGACGGAGATGGTGTGGTTGAAAACTTCAACGGCGAACCCCTACTAAAAATAATAAACGTTCGCTTTCGGGTGTCAAAGGCCACGACGGATGGTGTGCTGGCACCGTTCCAGAAACTATTTTCCCGATATTATATTAAACATGTTTATACGTTCCGCTGCGAAGCTTAAATTCTATTAGCGGCAGAATTATACAGGCAGGTCTAAATTACGTGCGCATCATGCGAAGTAGGTGCAATTTTCTATACAGCAAAGGGCTAAAGCGCAAATTGGAGCTTAACTGATAGGAAAATGTTCTGAAGACCTGAATTGTGTGTAAATATAGCTTAGATTACGAAGTACATATAATGTTAAAGGTGCACATCGCATTCTATTATAAGACGTCTTAAGTTCATCATTTTCATTAATTAAAGCCTACGCTGATAATTATGAACTATTAATTTGGACGGTCCTATATACCGCACCGCCTCTTTATACTCGAACGCCGAATTGGCTTTTCAAAAGTGTCCCCGCCACATGTCGTAGTAGACTGCCAACGCTTCCAAAAGAATGTTTATGTTGTGAGAGCCATCCAGCGGCCAACGATAACGTTCAAATGGGCGCTGCAAGTGACGTAATAAATATTCTTCCTCTGTACTTCTATACAAGTTGTGGCTGCGGCGGGTGAATTCGGCAAGTGCACGTTCGTGTGCAAGTTTTAATGAAGAGGATGAGGAGGCACCCCCGTACTATGCGGATATACTATTAGTCGGCCTGACTTTGTCGTTTCATTTAATTAATTTACTCCACTTGCATTCGACCATGGTAGGTCTATTTCCTTTTTTGTCAGAACGCCGAACGTTAAATGTTATTTATTTGTTGAACTAAGCTAAATTTCACTGAAACGTATCCTGTCTTTTAGATATAACGGCATGCGGCGGGAGAAAAATACATAAATTCGCCCTCAATCGGTGAGTGCTCCTTTGTTAGCAACCTGCTAGGCAATCCGAAAGAAAATCTCGCAAACGAGCCAATCAACAGATACTAGGTTCAAGGCATTACCGTTACGGGAGAACACGACTACAGGGTGTGATTTGACGCTTATGAAACCATTTATTTAAAGACGACGTCGCTCTGCACGGATGGCTTTATTACTGTAACACGTACAGTTGCTTTTTTACTTTGCGGCCATTATTTGTCCTTCTTGAGTGATCTAGTAATTAGCTCCAAAAATGTTTATACATTTCCTTGCCAGTTTTCGGCAAAAATATTCCAAACTGATTGGCTCTTATTTTCCTCGGACGCGAAATAGTATTACCAACTTCCAAACGCTTATTGAACACCCTCCTTTGCAACGGAACGAGGTCCTACGAAAGAAAGGAATGTTTTCTCTTCTTGTATTCTTCACCTCGCCCTCCTTTAATAAAATCCCAAGTTGTCACGCGGAAATGGCGCGATCCCCATCAGCCTTCAAAGGGGATGAGGGTGAGAAATGAAGACCGAGAAGGTGAGGGTATGAAACGGAGGAGAATGAGTTTCCTTTCTGTTTTTTTTTTCCTTTGGAGGAGCGTATGTTGGCCGGAATTCTAAGCCTGGTTTTTTTCGACGTCCTCGGTAGAGTGCGTACAATTCGCGTTTAACAAAGAAGAAAAAGGAAATCGTGGCACATGCTTTGATCGTAATTTGATTTTGGAAAGCTGTAAAGATGTGTACGGATCGAAGGTAAGAATTTCTGAAATCAAGATATGTTGTTTGATGTGCAATATGTGTTGATTGGATATTAAAGATGTTGAGACCCGATGGTAGCTTTATAGAAGACACGATTCTAAATAAAGAAATAAACATCATCAGTTACAAGGAACGCGTTTTTTCAGATGTAGCTTTACTTTCTTTTGTATGCAACGAAAGTAAACATTTAATTAAACGTACTTTTTATGAAGATCAAGATTTCTTTGGTTTAACCATCCGACAGGCATGCAGAAAGTTCTATATCGTAATCTAGCAAACTTCGTAATTATAAATTATTTTTTACGTAACCCTTTCAGGAACGTCTTGTTATATCTCATTGGGTCCGTATCGGAACAATAGAATTCTTATGTGGCTTCTTGTAGAATAAGTTGCTTGAAGGTTAATGTTATGTACTTTCTCTTGTAAAAAAGTTTTTACACATACAACGTCGATTGCTCCTTTTTTACTCGAGCGCATCTCTTCTATTGCTTCACGTATTAGGCATAGATGAATGGGAGGATCTTTACGGGTGAGATTCACCTTTAACTTCAACCAAAGAATACGAATACTTCTCGCTTGTTATCCCATCTTATTCTATAGGCAATTTTCCAAGAGTTTCTGGAGCTAATTACCGGTCATCAATCATAGATTATATCATTTTATGCATTTCGAGAAGCTGCTCGATACTAGTTAACGATTTTCTGCCTTTCTAATTCACTTATTCGTATCGCAGCGTTTGGTACGCCATCCAATCCGTTAGGCCGAAAACCAACAGTAAGCCATCTGCATCCAGGGTATTATAAAACTACACTTACCAAACAAATTTAGTGCCGTCAACTAAATGAATTGTAAACAGAGTTGGTGCGATTCGGGATGTTTACAAGTTTCAAACGCGCGCGAGTTCGTAAGCGCCATGCACGCACAGCAACGGCGAAACATCCAGCGCCCTCTCAAGGAAGGAAAATTCCTTCTTAATCCTTCTCAAACTTTAATCAATTATAGCTGCGGCGAAACGTGATTCGGTCGAGACTACTCTCGCTTAATACAACGGAGCTGCCCCCTCCTCGTGCCCTCCCCGAGTACCATCCAAAACAATCTCACACCGTACGAGAGTAATTAAAAGATAGATGGATGAGAGGTGGCGGCGGCGGTGCTGATGGTAGTAGCGTTAGTTTTCGCTTTGCTCTTAATCTAACCTTCTCCCTTTTTCTTTGGTTTCTTTTCTCGGTTCGGCAAGCGAAAGGATTTATTTTTTGTTGTCGATTTCGTATCGATAGAATTCTAGAAAGGAAGGAATGAAAACGAATTTCCGAAGGAAAGTAAAAGTTTTATTGGAAGTACAAATACATGTCATTGAGCGTAGATATGAGGAAGGAGCTTGCTAGATGGAATAAGCAGAGTCAGGTACGCAAGATGCACGTAACAAGATCAACATCTAGTAATAATCGTGGGACGGTATCCTTCTTGCTGCGCCACTTTCAAAATCCTTAAAAGGTTTAAATCACGTAGAATTTAATCTAACCCACCTCCTGTCTTCTTGCCCTAAGTAATACGAAAGATTGCACAACTATCCTGCCAGATGCCCTCCAGAACTAACTCTCCCGCTACGTGCAGTCAATAAACTTCAATTCCTACTAACAATTAGCGAAGCATAGCAATTTACCTGCTCACGTAGTTTAGCCGCTAGCCCGAGTTTCTACCCGTCGGATCCACCCGGCTAGCCCTTATTTCCGCACAAAGTAGCATCCCCTTTAATACATATGTATACATATACATTGTATATATTGGTCCGCACCTTGCTCTGTTCTAACATAACTTTATACGTGTTTATGGGACTCCTTTCTCCCGTTTGCTGCCTTTATGCTTGATTTACGGCTGCGACTGTACCCGGTCCCTTAATTAACGAAGAAATAAATTCCCCTACGCATGTATTTCTATGTACCGTGGATAAGGCGGCAGAAGCATGCGTAATGTAATGTAACGAAGCATGGGACAAGCTTTGACGTTTATTAGATTTTATTGTGGTTAATTACCGAATTCAATAACATGAAACATTTAAAGGTTTCGCCCCCTAAAAAAATAATGGACACGTTTTTGGCGCAACGTATTCGTCTTCTACGTAATTACATAATTATTCTTGGTAGCATTAGGAGCAAAACGTCGAAAGTCCTCAACTTAACTGCGTCATAACCGCGCGTAATTACAGTAAGAAGCACGGCAAATATTTACGCCGGGCATTTCGAGTATGTGTGCATAGGACAATGCTGATTCGAGATAATTGGATAGCAATTCGGACGGCAATGTAGGTCGCCGCGCTAAGTAATACCGACTGCTCGTAAACCCGACATGACCGACCGGCCTCCGTCGGTCATGTCTTATGTTTACGACCCCTACACGGCGGCGGGTTCTTCGTTGACCCTCGAGCTCAATTTCTGCGCGTCCCTGGAGACGACGAAGTCGCCTAGATCACGCCATATAAAAGGCGTACACTCGTATAAAGGGTACAAGAAAATAATGGCGTATGTATACCTTTCCACTCCGTCTCTTTTCCTCTCTTTTGGCGTTTTCTTTTTTTTTATTTAGCAAGGAAAAAACGTCGGGAAAATGGAAACAATTAATGGAATGACACTCTTTTATTACGATTAGGTGCGAAACGGCATCGTAACAGTTTTTATTTGCGCGCGTTCTCGCGTTACTTCTGGTATCCTCGCCGCGCTTAAAAAAAAATATTTTTGGATGACTACGTAATATGATGTGAGAGTTATCGTGATACTCCTAAAATTAACTCAATTTTGGTTTATTTTGGATAACAGACAAAATTAAAGTGTATCGTGGGTGTTAAGAATAACATCTTTAGAAGTTCATGAACTCTTAGGAGCGTAATGCTTCAATTTGCATTTGTCCTTTGATTTACGTGCAGAGACCATTTACATACGGAACGTCAACGACGCGTGAAATGATAATGTCGATATTAAAATTAAAAAAGAAAACAGAAAAAGTCTGCTGCAAACGGCGAAGGAGATCGGACGAGTGACCAGCGTTCCAAGCAACTTGCCCAGAAAAAGAAGTAAAGGATAGTTATCCCCTTTAGCCTCACACGAGAATACATACTAGCGATATATTGTAATCGAAAGAGCCCATGCAGAAAACTATAACAAAGTTACGTGATATTATAAGCCGCTAGATCAGCTAGACAAAATGGACCTACCTTATATTTTAGCTTTATTTTTTTGAAATATCTAAAAAGAAAAAGAATGCTGAGTATCTTAATTAGCATCCATTTCCAGATAAATTTGAAGACGAACAATAATAATTAACGTCCCCTTAAATTGAATAAAAGATCTAAAAGAACCCTCCAACGTTAACTAAAGAAATTACACCGAAATGATGATATTCCCTTTTTCCTTTTAGAGAAAAAGCGAGTAATATAAATACAATCGAGTTATTAGAATTCGGCTCACCTTCTCTCTTGCCCCGTTTTCCGTTCCCTTTTATTCGACGTTATTCCTTCCCTAAAAACCTACGCGCCATATTACTATTTACAGCGGAAAGTCTTTAAAAGATGCTTTTTCGCTTTAGAAATTTTCAGGCGGAGAAAAATTCTTATTAATTGAGTTGCTTGCGCGAGATCTAATTTACATGAGAATTGAAGCAGATTAAGTTTTCAAGAAGAAATTCCCTTCCTCTTGTACCGGGACATCATGCGATGCGAGGCGAACGCTTGGCAACACTGGAGGTGGAATGTTTTTCTGCTTGCTACGTAATTGTTCAAAATGTTTGCAGCCTGGTGCGCTCTTCTTTTGGGGCTAGGTTCCGAAATTTAAGTGAAAATTTATTGCGGAATATATTCCTGAATTGGTGGAAGTAGCTTAGGGGAAATGAATTCGCCAGGTCCGCGAAAATTAACTGGAGATTCTTAATTTGAATAATTGGTGATTTATATTGCTGGTGTTAATGCAGGAACAGGATGCGATAACTTGTGGATAATTCAATTAGTTTCTTGAAACGCAATGCGATGCCCATGGGCCATCCTTTTAAATTCTAACGTCTAGATTCTTGGATTGGCAGTAGAGCTCTTGAGGTCCTAGATGTTTGGATCAATATTGAGACCTGACGCAGCACAATTTCTTCTTTGAGGGTTATGTAAAAGATATTTTTCCGCAGAAAGATCTTCGTGATTTAAAATATAAAATCGTCCGGTCTTGTCGAAGTATAACTCCCAAAATGGTAAGAGCTAATTGGTTCTTATTTTCATTCTTTCCAGAAATTAATCAGCACGATCTCATCGCACCTCCAGTAATAAACATTTGCCCGCGATGAAGAATAGAACCAATACATCTTACCCGAACTGCTCCTACAGAAGAACGTTTCTCCATTCACCCTAACCATTGCAAGCGTACACAATACCGTTCGATGAATAGAACAACTTAGCATATTATTTTTATTCCAATGACCCACATTTTATCTTTCATTGTGTTGCAAGGAACAGGCTTATTGTTGTCGGAATCATGCGAACTCGAGGCGTCCGGATCCTCGTTTTCGCCCAATACGACGTCCGCCACCCCTAAAACTTACCTATACATTATAACTACCGCGGCGTGGAACGGAAGAGAATGCGTGAACAACAACAATAACAAAACAGTAGCGACATCAGAGAGACGATTTATCTCGAAACAATTGAAGTTTATTTTTAGCGCCGAAGTTAGACGAATACAAAGACGCTGCGCGTTGGGGTTCCTTTTGTTCGTGTACGTGTATGCTGCGCGTTAGTCGTTTGTTCGCTTGTCGTTTCGGTTGACGAGTTTTCTTCGAAAATGTTTGACTTTGGTGAGAATAAAAGTGGGGAGGGTTGACGGAAGGATTGAGGTTATGATTAACAACGGTGTCCTATTCGTGGCGTGAATTATTGTACTATGAAACTAGAAAGTTTTCAAACACACCAAAGATATACGATCAGATATATCTTTGGTGGTATTTTCAGAATAGGAAAAAATATTGTCTTGATCCCATTTTCTTGGTGTAAAAATGGTAATTCAAGTTTTTGTTGCACAAAGGATGTTTTAATCTAAAGAAACAGATACGTCTGCCTAATTTCATCGGTATCAACTAGTCTTCTTTACGGCATTGATGGAAAACAAGAGAGCTCAGCAGCAAGTAAAATAGTTGTTTTAAGTAAATTAGCCAATCCAATACAGACATGCTATATTTTTAGAAATATTATTAAGCTTTTCTTCAAACCAGTTTACCACGATGCTTCTTTAAACGAGAGGCAGTCTATGTGGTAGCGCATGGATTATTGTTAGTCAAAGAACAAAAACAAGTATCAAATATTTAAACATTTTTCAGGCTACAATCAACAGAAAATCAGAAGTGATGCAACCGATACAACATTTTCACTGATTATAAACGTACATAGTTGCGCATGACATTCGATAGTCCTCTTGCCCACTTCCCGGCACCATAAATTACCGAACGCAAAGCAGCGCCACGCTCCGGAGACTGCGTTCGCCGAACTACGCCCTTGCGTAATTAATTCTCGATTCAGGATCGACCGTTACCGACCAGTGGAGCCACCTACTGACGCTATCTCGTGTTCCCAGAAGATGTGCGGGTCTTTAATTTAGGGATTTCGGAGAGTTAGAATATGTGTTGCAGTAAATCCTTATTTTAGAACGCCTACGATGGTGTTTAGACAGCGGCACAGATTCGCTCTTGTTCCTTTTTTTACTTACATACGCGGGATCGTGTTTGTATTTCTGCTCGGTGGATGCATTTTACGTGCACGCCGAATCTTTACTCAGGAAGATTAATACCAAATATCAATTTCGGATTATATGACGCAATGAAACATTTAATGTGTATTTTCGCCTGAAAACATCTGAAAATTGATAGAAAACACACCAATCCACTAACATATTTCGAGCACCAACTACCGAGCACCATCAGCGTGGTGCGTTTTTCTCCATCAACATCTATTTACCTTACATGTAACTTCCAATCGAAACGTTCGGCCGAACATTTCTTCTTCTATCAATAAAACATTGAGTTTCACATTTGGGACAATCAAACCAAATCAACATAATTGTTCGCTTGAAATAACATATTTCTTTGCACGTATTCATTCGTTTTTTAGTTGGATTATCTATAATTTGATTGGTCCAACTAAATGGGTCCTTCAGTGAAGAAAAAAAAAAGAAACAATAAATACGATCAAATACCATCGCATCTAACAACGTCCATCTCTTAGTGTGTTTGCAAACGAGCAATGTTGTGCAACCTACAACAGTATCCGCGTACCGCCTGAAACTGGGACACACAACGGCCAGTTCATTCTGCGTGTCGCGAACATTGGTTAGCAAATTAGCTATAAATCTGCAGTCGGTCGTAATAGATGGTTCCTCGCCGCCCACCTGTCCAACCGGTTGCCCTGCCGAACGTATCCCGCCGTCTGCTTCGCGGGCCTGATATGCGGTTGCACGCGATATAGTCTGACACCTAGTAAGTCTCGTTCGCAATAAAAGCGAAATATCTGAACTTGAAGAGGCGATTCGCGTCAAGCATTCGGTGATTTTTACAGGGGAAGGCGATGTAGTTTATAAGTTAAAACGTAATAGCTACTCGCCGAAGAAGTTGCGTAATCTACGAAGGACGTTAGCGTTAGGTTATAACAAGTACGGGATTCGATAAGACCTACAAAAAAAATAGAACAAAAAAACATTTATTAACGATAACACGTCGTGACTTTTAAAAGGAGGTGGGCTGATTGAGAGAATTGAGAAGAAAAAAATGTTTTCGTAATATCGCAAAGACCTTCCTCCATATTTCCCGAAAAGCAATTTTACTGAATATTTCACCATTTTATAATTTTTAAATCCACCCTTTACAATTAAATTCTATTCTCTTGTAAACGTCAACATTCATGGCGGATAAATAAATAAACAAACGAACGCCTAGATAAATATTTTTGCCAATGGCGCATTTCAATAGCAGCCGTATTAATTTTGAATTATTATTTAGGATGCCGATAAATGCGAATTTCGGTTAGTAGCGAGTAACAAAAGCGGTTCGAATAAATTTGCTTATCAATGACATTATTGCCGCGAATGTTTTTAATTCGCTGGTTATTTGGGCTTTGGATGCGGATATGAAATTATATGCGATAAAAACGGACAAAACGGCTGGATATGAACTCGACGAAAACCTAAAAAAAAATGCATTTTCGGCGATACGCGTGCAGTGAAACTGTCGGCATCGTAATTGCCTGTGGATTTGCGCCGTTATTGCGTTAAAATTATCATTAATTCGATTTCAAATCAAAAAAATTACAGGGATCTATCGAACGATTACATCGATGATTAGCAAGCAGATTATTACAACGGCTTTTCGATCGATGCAATATTTTAATTAATATGTTATTGCATTCTAGATCAGTACGCTCATCACGTTAGAAAATAAGCAAAATAGGAAGAAAAAATGAAGTAAGCTTAGAAAATGAGGAAACAAAACCTGTTTCGTTTCTCTATTTGTTGCTGTTAAGGTTTCTTCGGACGAGTTAAGTGAATTTTGTTCTGTTTTTCTTTTTTAGTGTGGTGACGGCCCAACGGGGTGTATAAGCTTCTTCTAGCCTTTTAATGTGTAAGTTGTGTGTGTAAAGTGTATTCCATGGCCTTGTTACTATCACCCCCTCGCCGTAAAGGGTGAGGCGCAGTTAATTGTTAATCCCAACTGCGAATGGTGACTGGGGAGCGTACCGGGTCCACTAAGAAAATTTGTTGATTCTAGCGGGAATCGAACACACTGCGCTTAACTCTATCCAATCAAGCGCTGGCCCTCTTACCGCTAGGCCATCGAGTTGTTAATTAGCCGTTACAGAAGATGATTGAGTGCCGATGGTACTTTCGAAGGCCTTCCAGGTAACTTCAATGATACGTTGTTGGCGCACACGCACATTTCGGTGCTACTGCAAGAAGGCATATAAACAGAATATTCATCAATAGATGGATTGGAAGAGAAGATTACAGCTTTGTGCTTACCGCGCTGTGCTTGTACCGATCTTGCTCTTTATGATTTTTTCCTCTAATTATGTATAAAAAACCTAGCTTACGAAACATCTCCTATACCAATAATATATAAACTAGCTAGTAATATAAGCTATAATCTAAAAAGATCTTCGTTAAATTTCACAAGTCTCCGTTAGCTCAATTCCCATCAAACAAGTACAGTATACGTTCATAAATCGATATAATACCAGCATCCCATTTACTAAACTGCCAAACATTCACGTTCGAATCCACACCCCGAAAATAATTCATCCGATAGTTGACAACGATGGCGGAGGCGTACAATATTCAACACATCATCATCACCGATCCAACTTCCCGAAATAAGCGATAAGCCACTGCTACGTCCACGCCGATGCGAGAAACCCAGTAGCGCGGTCTTCTCCTCCTCGTCAACCGTTTTTGTCTATTCGTCAACCCGCATTCGCCCACTTTATACGCGCGCACACACAGAAGAGGCAATCCTGTCCCCGTTTCCGGTCGAAAGGAACTCTTCCTCGTATATATGTATATATATATCTCGTCTACCATAAATCTCATTCCAGTTTTCCACAACTCGAATTCAACAAGTTTACCTAATTTGAAGCCTTTGATAACGAACGTCGGCAGTTTGCATAAGAGCTTTGCCTCCCTCTTCAGTAAAGCGACGGGCTCCTTGTTTGCTTCCTATCCCCCTCTATCCTTCGCCTCAGAATTCCAACTTCTACGGTCCGTGCTGTTTCGATCGTCAAGGGAGAGGACGCCTCTTCAGACGTTGCGGAGGGATCTCGCGGGGCCATGGAGGCGCGGGAGAAGACGGTCCAGATGGAATTTTAAAAGGATTTCGGGCGTGCGGGGGAGGAGAAGATAACGACGATAGTTAAAAGGAGATGGACGAATATAGGAGGAAGACGAAAGTATTCATTGTAAGAAGGTAAGATGGGAAAAAGTAGGCGGAACGTTCGGGGGTTAGTTCCAGGGCAATATTATAGCAGGATATAAATCAGTTTCCTATGTTGAATCGAAGAATAATAGGGTCAGTGGAACTTCCTCCCGCTTCCTAGTTCGGTGGATATTAAAATAGTAACGGGAGAGACATGACAAATTAAAGAAAAGGAATTGTTACTTAAGGTGCTCAGATAATTTTCAAATAGTAACGTCTACTTTTATATTGAAGTACAGCAGAAGAGGCACTTAAGGGCCATACAAAACGTTTGCTTTTCTTTACTTATTGTTTTGGAAGTTTGCAAATGCTGAAGATGAATCGAACTAATTCCAACATTTTCATACTCTCTTAAGTAAACTCCATGCATTTCACCACGCCTATATAAATCTAACTCGCATCTATACCACTGAAAAATCGCGTTTTAGTAGCTCATACTTTCACGTCGAAGATCGAACAAACCACTACACAAGCAGGATTGACTGATATGAGTGTCTCATCTCTTAATATATAAGCCGCCAAAGTTGAGCCACTGCAGCACGACAATGCTGCGCAATTTATGGTGGACAACGCCGTGGGTCGTTCGTTTCAATCGACAATTTTTAAGAATCTTCTTCTAGACAATCTACAGGATTAATGTTACAAAGAATACCTGCATAAGTTCAAGTTCATTAAAGATTATTTCTTTTCCGTAAATATTAGAAGGAAAAGATTTAAAATTTCGAACCTCATCATTATGAAATAACTTTTGAAGGGAATCACAAAGTTTTTACTTCTGGAGGAAGTACCTGTGGAAGCAAACTTTTGCATAAAGGAAATAACGAAAAGCTTCATGTTTAAAAACGATGGCTTAACTTCGACTACATACATCTGACTTCGGCCACGAAAGCCTACGTTATTATTTCAAATGCCTTCCTTAGTTATCCAACATTGCAATCACCTTTTTTTCATTCCTATCAAGAGAAAAGCTAGAAAAGATTATATAGAAAAACCTGTGTAGGTACATCAACGTCACCCCCGGTTAACCTAACTTCGAATCTGGGAAATGCATTCTCATTAAGGCCATCGTTTGATGTCGAAATCGATACGTAATCCTCATGTACGCGCTACCTCACACAAACGTCGGCACATTAAAGCCGATTTCTTCCGATAATGCGTCCTTCGTACAGGTTGTTAGCGATTCAAACGGAATACTAAATCTATCTCCTCGATTGTACTTACCGAGTGGAAGTATTTAATATGCAAATCCTTTTACCACCGATGGCATTGCTTCACGTTTGTTCGTTTGCTTGTTATCGCTAATGTCGTCTTCAAGAGGTTGAATTATGTTTCTCGGGACGAAAAAAATGATTCGAAATTGCTTTTTTTTAAAGAACAAAGCAACGGAACTTGGGAGTGAGAAGCCAACTTCAACGAATTTGTTTTTCTCTGTTTCAATTGTAGGTAGTTACACTAGCTAAGATTATCGATTAAATATGGTAGTTTGTATTTTAATTCAAGTCATTTAGAAAAAGGGGACGTTGTCAATAAATTCTATTTATTAACAAAGAAACAGACATATATATATGGATAAGGTGTGCAAATGCACTACTCCACAGATCAAAACATTCAAAATTTGCCGTTGCTAAATGTGGCTTCTTAGAGATCTAGATCTAGCCCGTTATAGTCCAGATCTAGCCCGTTATAAGTATTTTTTGTTTCCAAATCTCAAACAAAAACCAAGGGAAATTTATGAGGAACTTGTGGTTGTGGTATTAATCGTGAGACAAACAGCGGTAACAAGGTAAAATAAAACCACTCTCGGAACCACGCTGATTACACCTGATAAGCAGAAACATCTCCTCGGATTGTTTTTGCCGTAAACAATTCCATCAATATCACGAGGAAGATATATTAAAATTATTCCCGCCAGATCAATCACTCACTGGATAACGTACTCATCTTCAATTATTTTCGTAAACGCATTCGTATATCTTCGACGCAATCCGCCCAATATAGATCCGTGTATTTTATTCAAGCGAAAGCTCTTCCTCGCTCTAGCTTCTCGTCTCCCCTTACCTCTCCATCTATATCGCGATATTTAATATCACCCTATCGCCTGAGTGATATTCCACTGCGTTATATAAACCAGTGATTGATCGATGGGAAGAGAGCTTACGTTTCTGCAATATAATATTGACAGTATAATATAACTAATTTCACGCTTATGTAAATATAATCCCGTCGAAACCGTACTGATCGACATAACGCAGTGTACAGGACTAATACGAAGCGATCGACTGAAGATGTTCGTGGGTTCCACAGACAGATCGTTAAGTTTGAAAAATGGAACAGGTCTGATATTTGTTATAACCGAATGGACCTTGTAGGGATGTTATGTATCGATGCTAAGAAAAATAAAATCCAATTCTAAATAAACTATTGCGCTGCATTAGCGTCGTCTCTGTATACTTATCTTTGTCCGGATCTTAGAACTAATTTAGTTTTTCCCCGTTCTTCCGTATTCTTTCCATTTTAAAGAACAGTGCGGAGTACAATAAAGTGAAGCAAATGAATGGCGGTCCCTTTCCAACCATAGCGCGTCTATCTCAACCAAGGTAGCAACGTTACTACTTTAACCCGCAAACTTCCTACTTTGCTCTAATAACGTTTCTTTTGAGTTCCCAAGACAGTAAGTCAGCTTCTTGTCTTCGCGACGTATCCTCCTGTTTGTTCCAGTTCCTGTTAGTCCTTCTAGGTGTACTGTCGCGGTCTCTCTCTCCCCCGTTTTCATCACCGCACGTTATCGATAATAACAAAGGTCAGAAGTTTCTTTATACGTGTTTACCGTCTTCCTCCCGATTCGGCATCGCCAACACCGCACCGGCAATTCCGTGCGCGCCGAAGACAACGTCACGTTGGCGGAAATGACTTTTTGCTGGCTGCTGTCGTCGTTGCTCGCTACCATTGAAAGGAGAATGGAAGGAAGGAAGATTGCTTTTGCGATATTGTTGTTGTCGCCAACGTTCTAGTCGTTGCGGGGTAACATTTTTGTGAGATGAGGATCAGGATGATTCGAGATCGTTGAATTTCGGATTTCGACATTTCGGTTATTATTTGGCAGTAAAGGGAGGTTGCATAATATATAAAATTACTTGAACGTCCTCAAGTTCGCTTTAGGCTGTAGGTATTTGAAAGGTTAAATGGAATTAATATTTCGCGCATCTTACCGCTTATAGACCAATCGTGAATCACTTACAACTCACCGTCGTGGGTTTAGAACATTGGAGTAAAGCAATTAACGTTACTTCTTTGAATTTCGGCGACTAATGAAATTCTAAAAGAAGACGACGGAGACTGAGCATGTTATAATAACACTTCCCAATAAATGTCTCGGAAACGGCTATTAGCATTAACAGTTACATGGACGAATAGTGTCTTAAACTTAACATCAATTCATACTCACAATCGCTTATAATCATCATTCTTCTATGATCTCTCCTCAAATCAAGACATCGTACTCGTATATATTTAAGCGCGTACGTATATCGTCTCCTATTTATTCGAAATCGCGTCTCCCACACCCCTTTCAAACGAAACTAATCTACTAGGCGGTCTTAATATTACATTAACTTAAAACAGAATCCTTAACTTTAACGCCGGTATATACGGTCCCGTATATACTAAATCGATTAATATTTAACGAAATTGTGTGAATTTGTTGAACCACGTCGGGCCGTGCGGTGCCCGTAATTGGATGGGAATTAGTTAGCTCGCGAAACGGTGGAGCGGAGAAGGTTCCATCTTCGAGTTCGGCTCAAGTTAAAACAAGTGTAGGTCGGAGGAGTAGGAGTGAAAGCGGGAGGAACAGGCGGTAGGTACGATTAGTGGGAAAGTTAAGAAAAGTTTCGGGATTTTATGCATGCGAACTCGGGCGCCCTCGGTTAAAATCTTTACCGACGTACGATTATTAATATCGTATCGGGGGATTTAAGTAAATTTAGGATATTGCTATAAATACCAAGTTGAAAAGTGATGTACTTGCTCAATATTGAACAAGGCGCAGATAAATCGTTCTTGCAATTTCGGATTCTATTCTTCCTTCTTCCTATTCAAGATTAAAGGCATCACCTAATTTAAGCAAAATTTCAAAAAGATCTCGGATTAACATCATTCCGATTTATGACCGACGCGGCCTGTATTTGAGGAGAGCCGTTGGGAATACGAAATCATCGATTATGATTGGTATTGATACGGTAGCTACGATTGAATCTGCATCAAAATTGGCGCAGAGCACACTAACTAAACAAGACTTCCAGAACGCGATCGTTTCGTCGTAAAGTGGCGCGATTACCGCGTTTCCAAATTCCTTTCGCGCACCAGCATCGCGATTCCGGATATAACGAGATAAGCTACCGACAGCTAGACGTTTTAAAACGAGCACCGGCGGCCAAACCTTTCGGTCTTAATTGCCCCCGAAACTGCGGACAGCGCGCGTTTTACGGAGTGCCGACGAGCAGATCTGGACTATTTGTCAACGCGGCCGCTAATTAAAATTTATCGGTCCTTGCGCATCGTTATTCAAAAAAAGGAGGTTGACGGTGAGAAGACGAGAGAACGAGGAAAAGAAGCGCGTAGTAGAGAGGGCGAGGATGGATGATTCTGTGTTTTACGTTCTGCTCGTCTCGTCCGATGTTATCTTTTAAGAAGATGGGGTAGATATGTACGTTTTCTTTATGCGTCTACGTTCTGCTACATTTAGATGCGTGCATTAGGGAAGAAAGGGAGTTGCGTTAACATCAAATAAGAGGGATTAAATTCTTATTTTTCGAGAAAAAAGAGATGTATGTGGGCTGATAAATGTCGACCCTCGCTTTATTCTTGTGAACAGAGCAAAGTTGCCAACATTCGTATTCAAATAGACACGAAATTTCTAAAGGCTTAAATACACTATACCCTGCAATGTTAAATTATCTCGTTAACAACGTGGCCATCAATTTTACGCTTACATCTCTCCCTTTCGCCGTATTTTCCTTTTATTATTATTATTACTATTGCCGAAGCCCATTTCGCATCACGAATTTACGCAATACATCCTTGGTTTATTAAACGTACACTTAGAGCTTATAACAACACACAATTCCTCCGGTAAATACGATAGAAAATTCGTACAATAATAATACGAAAGAGAAAGAGAACAAACATTTATAAATGTATAACGTAGCGAAGATTTCAAACCGCTAGAGCGAAGCGTGCCTCGTCCCTCGCTCGCCTCGTAATTTCCACTTTTAAAATGTTGGAAGTTGAAAAGAATATTGTTGTAAGTAAGTGGGCCGCGAAACAGATGATAAAGTTCTGGTTTTTCATTACCGCTCGTCAGCGAGCCGGGCGACCGGTTGAGTAGGAAAGGGTGGAGGAGCAAGGGACTACGAAAACACTGTGATTAACGATCCCGAGGTAGGTCAGCTGTAAATTTGTCGAATAAAAGCCGGTGCGGGCTTTTCGGTATATAACACGACGATAGAAGAGAACCTGAAGGTAACGTAGGTAGGGAAATTTAAATATTAAGCTCTAGTTTTAAATATGAATTCGAAACGGGAATTTTACAGGTGCTCGGGTATAACGTAGACATTGAAATGAATACGTTCGGAAATGAAAATATTTCTGTCGATTAAGCTGGAGTAATTACTTCAGAAGCTCGCCGGCTAACCTGTTGCATGTTTTTCTTTTTTCTTGTAATTTGTTTGGTTAGTTTGGTTCGTGTTGATATCTGCAGAGATTGAGAAAAAAGTTACAGCAAATGGCTACGCTAGTTTAATATGCTAGCGCAGTTATCTTTTCTTGGAGACGTAAGAATAAACCAGCCTTCGCAAATGATAAATTAAACTTTAAATTAATTACAAGACCGGGTGAAGAAAAACAGAAGAGAACCCCATCCTAACAGTATTAATTTACAGCAATTTCAGCATAATTTCGACCGCTTATCATTTTTCTTCTCTGTTTTGTACCGAACACCCTCAACAGAATATTTATAACAAAAAAAGGCTATAACTTAACACATGCGGTAAGGTGCGAAACCATCGCTTTTAATATTAAGAGGCCCGTCTTTACCTGCGATGAATAGAGAGGTGTCTGAATGGGCGGAGTTAGCTGAGCGCTGGGCCAATCCCAACAACCGTACTTAACGCAATCGGGGGAATGGAGAAGCCTTCTCCATTTTGTTGATACAGTAAACACAGTTTTAAATTTATTTTGATCGTATTAACTTGTCGTATTGATGTCTACCCCATCTATCTTTACAAGATGGGTGTTTACATAAAAAGCACTAGATCTAAGAGTATTAAAGCTTATTCGAAAGGATTGTAATCCTAAATCTAACAATTTACAACGTTCTAGGACGATACATTACCCTTCACATTACCTATTCTTCCGCATCATTCTGTACTGGAATCACCCCATTCGAAACTAAAAAACCCCGAACTATAACTACCTGGCTTACGTTCAGAAGAAGATACTTTAAATAAAAACCTAGACGTCTGGCCGGGCATTATCCAGCTTATTTGACGCTACCGGAGATACATACAAGAAAGGAAAAAGAAAAAAACGAGAGCCCGTCGCCGCTGCTTCCTCCGCTGTTACTACTGCTTTATTTCTAAGCTCAGCGAGTCGTCGTTGCTGGAAAGCTTGATTTAAAATGTCGTTGGAATTCTCTCCTTTCAAATCGGAGCCCTTGGGTCCAAGCTTTATTGTCTCGAGACAATATTGAGTTATTTACAGTTTCCTCTTCTAGTTGTCGGCTGCTACTCGGATACGTTGCGCTGCTTGATAGTCGTCGCGAAAACGAGGAGGATGGTTTTAGCTCTTCGATTTACAGCGTCTGAAACATGATTAGCCGAGGAGAAAAAGCTGTTATTGTGAAATTACTTGCGTTTTGAATACGATCTGACGGAGGAAACATATTTCTTTTCTTTCTTTGCGTTTGGACTAGAAGGAAGGAAAGAAATAAAAGAAGATGAGCGCTGACAACTGGGAAAATGAATCCCTTGAACCGTTTGGATGTATTAAAGCTGTAGTTTTAATAGAGCCAATGTCTCTTTTCTTAAATTATTGTTGACATATTGAAGTACTTTTTTACTAAAGTTATTTTCATAACGTGCTTGGGGTTGTTTTAATTACAAAGAGGAAAACGATGGCAGGTCTCCTTTTCTCCTAGAAGATATATCAAACGGAAAGAGAGGTAGGCATCAGATTTAATGAGGACGTTAGATGCTACCGATACGCCAGAATGGAATTATCACACGAAGCGCAACGCATAAATGAAACCGGGAATAATATCAATTTAAAAAACCTGAAATTGATTAAAAACGTACTCCTCGTTATCAGTTTCCGCATTTGCTTAATCACTCTTACGTATGTTTAACGATCCGTTTTCGCTTCGATTAACCTACATTAGCTACATACATACATTACGCGCGTGCATCGAGTTGCTATCGGGTACCGAGGTAATGATTTCCCCTTTTCGACAATTATTTATTAGCCATTAATCTAGTACGCCTAGCACGTACTATCCCGATCGCCTATTGTCGATGCAATCAACTTCCGTCCTATTTCTCTCGTTCCTTGGTTTTCACCGGCGCGACGCTACGTCCAATCGCGCATCGGGGACAATAGTGCTCAAATGGCCATTGTTCTGGGATGTCGCATTGCATTTATTAGCGTGCTCGACGCTGTCGCTAATTACGCAAATATTGTTCGACGTCGGAACAGTTGCCATCGCAGAAGCCAGAAGCGGGAGTCTACAGAGGTTAGCCGCAAGAAATTCTAATCGCCTACGCCTATGCCTACGCTTACTTTGGATAACTAACGAGGCGTTCCAAGGCTCGGCAAGAAATTATCGGGTGAACGGATCTAATGTAATAATGCGCGACAGCTTTGGATCTCTTTTTATCACCGTTGGCTTCTTGGCCACGTGCGTTAGAATAAGCTTTCGACCATTTTATCAACCATTTCGTCAAAAAGGTCTTAATTACGCTCTACACTACAACATTTGAATTTAATTTATGTCCATCATCCATCGAAAATGCTCACGAGCCGACTTTGTTACCAAGTACACCTTACCCCCTTTAAAGGTGTACAAAACACGCGGTTTTCCATTATCTATACCGCTAATTATCACCTACCCTCACCTTGGAGACGCTAAGCCAGAAGTTATTTAATTCCTCGTTACGTCCTGAGAAAAAAAAATGAGAGCTGCCGGAGAAACTCGCTACGGGTACTCGTTCGTGTAACGCGAGAAAGTAGAAGCGGAGACTAGGTGCGAAGCTCGTTAAATGTCATTTTCAGTCGTAATTAGACCGATAGAAAGGGTGTTTTATTTCAGGTGCGAAAGTGGAGCAGTTTCGCCGAAGAAACGCGTTGGAAGGTTTTGCCTTTATTTGTCGCGCCGAGCACAAAGAAGAATGGAGTCTATGTAGTTTATTTATTCCGTGAAATTTTGCTTAGATTACCACTTTGTACATAGGATAAGATAACTATTAGCGTTTCTCTACGGATTGTTGAAAGATTTGTTTAGTTAAAAGGAGTCTTTGAAGTAGAATGGAAATTGCGACATATTTTGTAAGTGAATTCATTTGTTTACTTACTTCAAGTTTCTATTTAAATGTGATAGTTTAACACAAGATTTCCTTAAAATACCTTCTTATACTGTTGTGCTGGATATGTTGCAGACATTGTTTAAAAGCGTCGGAGAACAATAAATTGTTCGGCAGAGTCCATCGATGAAACGCATGAAAATGCATAAATCTCCTTGCACCAAATATTTCTCCATTCGTGTTATTCTTTTTGTAAGTAATCCTTTAACTTGCAGAAATTTGTTCCTCACAATTACAATGAAATTTTAATGGCACAGCATTTGCAAAAGAAAAAGGCGAAAAACATATGGTAAATCCCTCCCCTCCGTAAGAACACTCAACGCTTCATCCTCGAAAGCATTCGTTTAGTTCCCATCGTCGTACAACGTCTATACGTCATCGAATGCTCGCGAGCACGAAGTTTTCCAGTCAGTTGGCATAGGCATTAACTCGCGATCCATCGTCCCGATTAGTATGTTTATAATTCCTCGGCATTTCATCCGTATTTCCAGTTAAAAACGGTCTTCCGCGAAAAATCAAGAGACCATTGTTCGCCGTTCCATGCCCGCAGTTTCCACGGTGATAGTCTACACACTCCACAGGTTCCCGACGTCACCACCGTTGGCGCTACCTTCGACTTGTTCGAGTGTTCGCTGTGTTCGACCGTCCTCCGACATCTGTTGAAGGTGGAGGCACCTCTTTTACTCCCCGAACCACTCGTCGCCGTCATCTCTATCGGATAGAGGCGAACGCATCGATAATAATAAATGAGAATCGGAGGGGAAAAAGGAACAGCCACCTCGAAAAGCTTAGCCTTATTAAGTTAAGTAGAAGGTACAGAATGAGTTATGTACAGATCTGGCGAAACTGCTCTATATCTAAGAGATGTATTAAACATTTACACCATTAATAGAAGAAAGAAGAACAAAAAGAAGGAAAACAATAAAAGAACCTATGAAAATGAAACATGTTATAGTTTTGTATAAAGTTACTAAATATTTGCCATTTCATGTTACCTTAGGTCACCCCCGCCTCCTATATAGCTGTCACGGGTCTTTCTCTTTACACTCTTATTAAATAACTAAACCATTTCAGCTGCTGATTTTCGATCGTCTTTGTTAGAGGCTCTATATTTCTTCTCTTTTTTCTATTCTATCATTCCCTGTTACCTTTTACTCCTCTTAAATGTTCCATATCCATCGCACAAAGTCTGATTTTTAAGCTGTTATGTTAGTAATTGGCCGAAACATTGCCTTAAACATAGGTATTCTTGTGCCGCTACTTATTTCCTTGTTGCTAGTTGATTAAGATTTGAATTGTTACTTCTAAGTACTTAAAGGAATTCTATTCTTGATCACTCTGTATGTTATTTCTGTTGTTGTTACTTAGTTTTTTCTTTTTCAATAAAACACTACTAAATGTTAAAGCTTGGTAACCATGGCAAATGAACATTTGTTCATTATGCAGTTTTTGCTTGAAAGGTCCTCGGAATGTGCGATACTTCATGCAACACACTGTACATTGTCCTAATACATGTTACGGCATTTAGTCCGGGGCAAAAACGAACGCTTCCAAATTCTTTGCGCTCTCTTGCTACAATTAGATCTTGATGTACATACATGCTACACTACAAATACTGATAAATATACATGTACATATACATATATACAAACAGCTTCGAAACCGGGTCTAATCCGAATTGGAAAATCCTGTTACCAACCTTCGCCAGTCGAACGGGATAATCTACTTGAGTGCGGATTCATTTTAAGCGATTTACTGCTCGCTGCGAGGAGTAGTTTTTCGGTTTCCGTTTAATGTCGAGCGGTAAGCGACTTCACGTGAAAACCGCTCACCTTCTTTCTTTTTCGCTCTTCCCTTCCACCTTATAGCATCCGCCCGAAGACGTTTAATGAACTGGCAACCTCGATTCCGGGTAGAAATGAAAAGAAGTCGCATGCGTGGATTGAAAGCAAGCGGCGACGACGACAATAACTCGGGCCAAAAGTAAATCGGTCATCTTCGATCAGTCGTATTGCTTTGGATCTGGGAAATTTCACCATCGCCCGGTGTCCAGGCCACCGGAGTATAGCGCAGAGATTAAGGTACCATTGATTTGATTCTAGGGGAAGGATCGAGGTGAATTAAATTGTATCTAAAAGATAAGCGGAATAGGTCAATCTAGAAAGACATCAACTTGCTTCTGAAATGACGTCGCATTGAAAGAAGACCGCCTTACCAGGCAGTAATAATCAACTTTCAATGCGAACGGTTGCGGAACTTCGTCGACAATTGAATATTCAAACGTAAATCTTTGCTGGTGAAATCCGAGGTTTCAAAGTCCAAAATTATATCAAATTATTATCGAAGAAATGAGAGGCAAGGTGGGAGAAGCTAGGAGCTGAAAGCTGGAGGCAGCAAATATGTTCTTTAAGTCTAATATCAAAAGGCCCCAACGTCCCTACCTGAGTAGGTAGAACTTTTTATCCGTTTCGTACTATTTTTACAGCATATTGGATAACACAACTTGTATGACTTAATAGATTTCGATTAAAGCCGGACACAGCTTCCTATCTTAAGAATTTCCTTTTTGATTGAATAAGAGGATCTTGTAAAAAGTTATGCGCATCTCGTCCTTTAAGAAACCCAAGCTTATAGCGTCATAAAAACGTTTGGTAGTAACATTTCAATTACTCGAGAATACAAAAGTTTTACGGCGGGTCTCCGTGGCAATAGCCGAAGTGATTTTCGATTCCTACGTTATAGTCCTATAGAACCTGAGAAGATCTAAATAAAAAGATATCCCTGCTTTTTCAATGTAAACAGTCTTAAGTATACATATATAAGACGCTTAGACCATGCTTAATATTAATTTCATCTCATAGATTCTCATAAAGTCGCTTAATATGTTCCGCGTTAAAGAATACCTTCCTGAGTACACCTCGATGCATCTGTTCACATGGAAATGAATGAGGTTCTGTTATTTATTCTTCTCTTTTCAAACCAGCATAAAGCTCCCTTGTACTAGTGTAACGTGAATGTAAATATGCACGATATCTGTTGAGCGTCTTTCGCTTACTTCGTAGAGGAAACATGTGCACTTCTAAATATAATCCTGAAGAGCCGTACATTCATACATCAACGGCGTGGTGTCTTGCGGAGCCTTTTGCTCTTCCCGTGCACGTTAAGTGCCGCGAAAAAAATAATTTTAATTAGGCACAACCGAGTAAATAGGATGCACATCCTGTCGGCGGTCATTGGCATGACTTTCGAGTGGTGCATGTAACATTTGCATTCCGGAATGGGATTGCGCGGAATAGGTTCATAATTAATTAACGATTCAACATTTTCGTAAAATATACGCCGTTTGATCCGATGCTTCTCCAACATTCTCCAACTATGTGTCCCGTCAATTCAATTAGGGTATGTGCATACGTATTTAAATACATTTTAATTAATTTGAATTATTGCGTAGCGAACTTGCATGGCAAGACCCAAACGAACAACTCCTAACTGTCATAGCCAGGAACGGGGTATCTTAGCACCGAATCACTGCAAACTTTCTAGCGGTCAGTATCTAATGGGAAAAAGAATAATTAATTAATGAATAATACATTCGCCTTTATAAACGCACTTTTTCTACGTAAGCGCATATCACAAAAGCTGAAATTAATGGCGCGATCAATAATGTGTAACATGAGAGCCGTACATTGAATCCAACGTTAGGCTTAGCTAGCGGCACTACGTGGCCCTTTGTTGATGGCTACGGTGACCAGAGAATTCAATATAATGCCGCGATGTTTGGTTTAAAACTTTACGCCCTATTCACCATTCTATTCTACGGCTAACGTGGAATTAATGTCAACAGTATGAGATGTGCGTTTAACTTGAAATCGTACCGTCCGAACCACTGTGTATTGTTGGACCGTTGTTAGTTCAGCGTTAATAAATTAAACAGAATACGGATCCGGTAGCGGTTGGCGCTGCTATGTTGCGAATGTTACAATGTACATACATATGTGAGTGCGGGTGCATAATAAGATTTTAACTAATGCAGTGTTAATATAGTTGTAGACAATAGATTAGGTTAACTTTGTTTCAGAAGGTGTAGAAGACAAGCATTCAGTTAGGAAAATGTTGTTTAATATAATCGTTTAAAGATCTGCATAAAAGAGAGAACGTTTAGATTCTCTCGAAAAACATGCTTATCCATCATTATTCAAAGAAAATATTAACTTTATTTGCTTGCCAGTTACTTCACATTAAAACAGATGATAAAGAAATTCTTGGCTTCTTTCTACTTTTTAATAGTTACGTAGCACTCCCTTACTTTTGATAAAAATATTTTGTATTAGAGGCATGCCATGCTTTCTCAGATTGAAAATCCTTCTCTCCAGCTCGAATAAAAATTCCTTCACGATCATCACGACACGATCTCCCTCTCGTTCATTCTTATTAGCCTGACGGCGGCGTCTTTCGCGCGCCTTCGAGATGAATAACGCGTCGTGTTGGAAGTTGATCCCCGATACGAGACGTGCCGGCTCTTCTAGAGGAGAAAATTTATCGACAGGTTACCGCAAAAACATGACAAGGCCCGGGACTAATTGAGTACGATTCAGCGAGACTCCGAGGTTATGGCGAAGTTTGCTCTTGCTTCCTAACGTCTTACACCTTTAACAAGTCCGCTTAGATACATCCTTTCAACCTTTGCCGCTACGCCGGCGTGCTTTTAATACACTTAATTAAATTTATTTATGACTTGCCGTCGAACCTAGTCGTGTCTACCTCTCTATGTATAGAGGAAGAAAGAAATTTTGCTTCGCTTTAGTAGCACGCGTTTACCACTATTTATCATTGCGTTGTGATTAAGGCGCGTCTTAAAACGCGAGGTAAAACGAAAATTAAAGCCTGTTGACGCGATTGGAGTAATTTCGTCGGTGAGTCTCTAAGACATAGCGATGTTTTATGTTGGGATACTTACGTAGCCATTAATACTGAGGATTTTTCGGAGCTTTGGGGGCTTTTGTTCATAGGAATTCCTTCTAGTACACATTCGCGTAATAAGCGAGGTAAATATTAAATTGGTGCGTGCCGGCAGCGTGTAAAAGGAAATGTGGTTTGTTGAATTGAAATGAAAAAACGTGGCACCGTCGGAAATGGACAAGCACGCGTGTGTAAGATCCTTCTTAACGCAAATAAATACTTTCCATTTATCGCCCCTTGAATCCGCAGCCATTATGCTTAACATTACTTAAGGCCATCGATCACTAATCATTCATTATGTTAATTTTCATCTGCATGATCCTCTTTAAGTCTTGATACCTATGATTGCCTGCATTTGATATCATCGTTAAAAGTATTCATGAGAAAGGAAAAGTCAATAACCTCCAAAAATTTTATATGCAACCAATACCTTTCAACATAAAGCAAACCTGAAAATAAACCCATCCCTGCCTCATAAACATTCCCTCCAACGATAAGCAAACAAAGATAATACGTCCAAAATTGATTCGAATGTTATTGATATCGCGGAATAAATAATATAAATATTGTCGACGCATACTTGGAGAGTCGCGCAAAGCAAACCAATAAAATCGAAATTACAATTCCGATATGATAACGACCTCGTCGGTATTTTATAGGCGACGCCCTCGCGGCAGACGTCGGTCGTCGGCGGCGCTCGCGTACGCCATATTTTGATAAATCGCATGCATAATTAATTCCCTCCAAGATGTTCATTCCCGAAATTCGGAGAAACGATCCGGGAGCGGGGTCGTTATTATTCCGAAATGAGCAAGCCTCTCGCATCGATTTACCTTGCGCAAGGTTGTCCGTGGACGGCAGACGTCTTTAGTGGTACTTTGAACTGCGTTCTTTGTTTTGACAAGCTACTACCGAACCAGCGCGACAGCTCATGATCTGCTGGAAAACCACAAACTCATACTCGTTTTGTTATACGGAAGGTAAGTAAGTCTATAAATAACAAGAAAGGGAGACGTACAACGGGTCATTTGCTACTCTTTCCTAGAAATTCCAGAACTAAACTTTCCAAAACGTTATCCATGCCACGGCGCCTCCCGTTAATAATACGTATCCCGAACGTTGGTAATGGTACCTCAGCACCGAGAGGGTTCCTCGTCGAGGTCGTAGAGAATCCGCAGAAATGACGTTGCGGTAGGAAACCGCGACAATAGCGCAAGGAACCGACGGCGACGCATAGGAAGCAAGAACATCGCTCTGCGCGGGTAGATAGGTGTAACAACACAAGTCAACAACCGCTGTGCGGTCCGCTTTCGGGGTTGCTTCATTAAAATATCACTAACTGTCATAAATAACGCGAGCGAATTTATGACGTCGGCTCCGGTGGCTCTTCTAATGAGGGTTCCCACCGTTTTCCCCCTTTCTGCGGAACTGTTCGTAGAACTTTTATCGATAACATATTCGAGGTGCGCCCGCCCGCTCTTCGAACAGGCCGCAATAATTGCAATTGGAATTAACCGAACTGTAAATTATTTGCGGCTTGCCATACGCCATCGTGAGTTGCCGTGTATAGCTGCTAGCAACTATCTCATGGTATATTAGTTTCGCACAAACGCGCTTCGACTTCCTCGCTTCACTTTGAAAGCGTCGGCTTATTGAAATTTTTGCGTTGGTAGTTTCGAAAAACGAGCGAGAAGACTGAAACTAAATCGTTGGCGGTGTTAAACATATTAAAAAAAACGGAACTTTCAGAATACGCTCGATTCGTGATTTAAGCGCTGAGATTGGCGCTTACACTTCACGTTCGATCAATACTAGCACCTTTCTTATTGTCGACATACCGCAATATGCTTTGGTTTTCTATTAGACTCTATTAAAACGGCCTCTACAAAACAACTTCCAAAATGTATAAATCGTCCTTATTCGTCCTTCTTCAAAGAAAAGGAGAAGGCGATTAAATATGAGAAGAAAATAAATGGCGAAAATTCTTTCGGTGTCAACCGAGAAAATACGCCAGCCGCATCGACTGTTCGCCGTCTCCGACAAAAGAGCTCCGAGTAAACAAACTTCGAGATAAACAAAATCATTAAGAAAAGTTCATCTCGCCGCAGCAAGATCGACTCAAAACACAAAGACTAATGTCGTCGAAGTTGTATAGACAATGAGCCGATCCGCGAATCCTAAAACCCCCTCCGGTGGGATTGATTAATGTTCGCGGGCGAACCGGAGAAAAATGAGCTTTGTTTTTTTAGATGGTCTCCGCCGCGACTCGCTGTTTTTCCTACGACGATCCATCTACTCGGCAGCGCTCGAATTTCGGTACGAAAAAGAAAGGGAAAAAAAGACTATCGCACGTCGAGGGTCGTTGTTGTTTCGACGCTAGCTAAACTGCTCTCGTAACTAATTATATTTGTGTAGGTTGAAGAAGGACGGGCAGGTAGACAAGAGGCGAGACGCGAGATGGTCCGCTGAAGCATCCGGTTGATGGAATTTTAATTGTCGACGCTTAAAAGCGGACGCGCTTAAGCTAGGCAGAGGGAGAGAAACAGACAGAGCAAGAGTGCGATTTTGGATAAAGAGAAGACGAGAGCTTTGTCGCTGCACTTGCGAGACCAAAGTTGTTGTTTTGAATGAGGTATGTTGAGTACTAATTATCCGCTTTCCTTGTTTATCGTAGAAAGCAACGCGAGGGGAAAAAAGACAGTTGAAGTGAATGGTTAAACAGGAATTTCAACGATGTACAACCGCCATTATGGGTATCACTTTTATACTCCAAAGGAATTAACAATTGGAAGTATGATCAAAACAAATACGTTATACAAACATTATTGTTTTAAAGACGATAACTGTTAGACTATTAACAACTTACTGTCTAAGCTAAATAGGGGTAATTGAAGACACTTACCTCAATTGACTATTGTATTTGTCGTTGCGAGTTCTTTAAGGAAATATCGTTTTCTTCTATAAATTGCAGAGATGGGTAATTATCTTCGTGCCATGCTAAAGAAAATGCTAATTTAGATCGCGAAGGCTGGATTTCAAATGTCAAACAACAACTTCCTAAAATACCGTAAATTCCACAGAAAAAAAATCCTAAAAATTCTTCGACCGAATTGTATACAACCTGCTCGCCAGGCACGTTGACAAGCCCCCCTTGATTTTGATAAACGACCAAAGCTAATTATACGCAAAGCAGAAACGGAAAGTAATACTAGATACCGAGAACGCCGCGCACTAATAAGCTTTCATAGAATTTTAGCGGCGGAGAAATTACGGCCGGCGGGCGTACATTTAATTAGCCGAATGGAGCGTAAAACTCGCATACCTAAGCTAGTCTTTTTACGTCGTGAAAACGATTAAAACATTTGGACGACACGCTACTGAAATCTCTTCTGAAATTACGCCGCTTCGCAGACACTCCTTCGCAATCGTCGGCGTTCCCTACGTGTACGACGTAGGGCTTTCGCAATGAGATGATTATTTTACAGGGGAATAGAATAAAATGGAAAATAAAAGTTTTGCTAACGCTAACAATAATCTTTTTGCTTTCATTTCTAATGTACAATAAGTACGTGGTCATATTTGAACTTAAGAAGTAATAATATCCTACGTTGCACCTACGTATACACATATTCACGTACGACATTCCTAAATCGATTATTTTTGTTGTCACGCCGAATGCCGACTTATTAATTTCATAACGGACTGGCGTTAAATCAAAACACCAGACGACGAGGATCAAAAATTATCCGAAAATAGCGCCGAGGATGATTTCCTAGATTTAAACGTGTTTATATCTATACTTCTGGCGCGCTCGAAATCCAAAAATTCTCCGCGTAATGTAAGCGTATTTACGTATTCGAAACAGATGCTCGGGCGACTTCAGTCGTCTACGGCTGTCAGAATTAATAGGAGAAATTAATGAGGGTTATGGGAGCGTAAACCACTGCCGGACGGGTGTTTTTTAATCGTAACTTATCGGCTTGCTTAGCGCTAACCGTGCGTTTAACCATGGTCGTCTCATATGAACGGTGAGGAATGATAAAAATAAGTATATGTTAGCTTATACGAGGATATTTTTGAAAAATAATGGAAAATAATTAATGCCTGGTAATTTATAGATTCTTCGACTTTTGATATTGGTGCTCCAGAATGCCGCGATTATTGAGATGCATGAAAACGAATCAAGAGAAAAGCGAGATTAAAATTAAAAGGACCGTAGATTATGAAGTCCATTATTGTAAACGAGCCGAGTAGTCAAACTCACAACAAAGACCTCTTAAAATTATTTCAACGTTATCAAATAATTAAACACCCTCCAGCAACGCTAATACTTATAAGCAATATGGGACCGCCTACTATTAGCCAATCTACATCTAGCCTAAAAAAATTACGTGATGAATTATCGCGACCAACCTCTTTCCGTCTAGTAACTTCTTCTAACTCTCTAACTCCTTTGCCTTCTTCCAATTCGAATTGGATGCACGTCCATGGAGACCTCTACGTTAACAATATTACATGCAACCCCACCAGTTTGAAACCTACACATCAAAGAACGTAGCGCGTAATGGTATCGATTCCGCCAACTGTCCAAAATGCGGACATCATAAACGCCCTTCTGAAGCATCTCTCTTACGCATAACGCAGATGTTGACATCTCCGGTCCGTCGCCACCAACATCCAGAGCTACGACCGAGCTACGTGTCTAATATTAGAGCCGGCCGTTTATTAGGCACGGATGCTTGAAATTTAATACGTTGACAGATTACGGTCGGACGGCTTCTTTGTCGCGACCGCATAGGTCTATATTATGGTCAATTTATTGACAGCCGTCGCCAGTTCGTCGAGCTAATTCCTCCTTCGTGTTACGCAGCCGTCTCTGCGTAGTAGTCCGCTGGTCAGGGTTGATAAAAACGTTTCGATCAAATTAGATCGATGATGATAGCGATGGTGGTGGATGGATAAAGTGTTAAGCGGAACAAATACCGCAAAAACTCTGTATTAGTGAGAATAAGCTACAGTATCAATAATATCTACAGCAGATTACGTAGATTTCGTCATGATGACGTGCGACATTCATCTTGCCAATCCATCAGCATTATACATACGTATATAGAAAAATACAACGATACATAAACAAATAGTATCACGTCCCGTGAGCATCAATATAACTGCCTACGTATAATTACAAATTATGAACGCTAATACACGCTAACTCCCATGCTGTAATAATCCGATGTTTTTACAACGAGAACCTCGTTTGGACAACGCGTTCAACAACAACGGGCGGACGCCGTTGATGGGTGTTTGTTTTGACATAAAACTCATTACGTTAAAATTATTGTGCCGTGTGATATCGCTACCAGTTAACGAAGCTTGTTTATTGCAATTATTTTTAGCCTGAGGTGCATTTCCGACGGAAGTAATAGAGTGAAAGCTTTTAATAGGAAGTGCTGTTCGCGAGTGGCTTAAAAATTGTATGTGATTATTAAAAATAAATCAGGATTAATTTTTATGCAGCACAATGCTGCACACATTGCTGTTCGCTCTATTTCAACTTCTGTCTTCAACTGCTTTTTCTTTTTAATTAAATTAAATACATCCGAAGAAGGAAGGAAGGTTCCAACTTCCGCGAAACATCCAGAAATTGCATATTTAATCTAATGAAGTCGAATTGGAAAGAGATAAAGAAAACGGTGGTTTATTATTAGATTAAGAAAAACAACTGGCTTAGTAATAAGGTTACTGGAATAAATGGAATTAATTTTCAGGAGTTTTTCTGGAGTTTTAAACCAAGTGACCCCTATTTCTGTGTCCTAGTTCAGCGCTTCCCCAAATATACATTCAACACGCAACGCGTGTGCTCCTCAAAAGTAGCGTTCTCTAAACACAGTAATTACCTGCTACATCCAACTGTTATTCTCAAATAACAGCGACGGAACAGCTACTGGAAAATAACGGCTTAATATTATCACTAAATCTAGTTATTTGATAGGCAATGTTTTTAATCAAATTTCAGTTGATTTTCCTAGAAGACGCCAATAACAAATGTTCCACGTCTCCTAACCAACAAAATTTCTGAAAAGTTGATGACATTTACGTCATATCCAACACTTCAAGCGAGCAAATATCGACAAACTTGACCGCTCTAACTAAACAAAAAAACAAAAAACAAAAAAGGTACACAGCAAAAAGAAACTAATTACATCTTTTAGCTGCGTCGCTGATTTTAATTAAACTTTTTATGGGGGGGTAATTTTTCTTGCATTATTAATAAAAATCCGTTCGCAAGTGGCGCCCTCTTTACAACTTTACCCACTGCGCGACCCGTTTTAAAGTAGAAAGAGGAAAAAAAAGGAAAAGCAAAAACATGCCACCACGGTTTCGATCGACCTCCATCGTAATAAGAACAAAACAAGTAAATGGGAAAAAAAGGTAGAGCAGTGGAAAGAAACCAACACTCCGGCTCGCTTTGGTGGAAGTTCATGTTTTAAGAGACAACTTCGCAGTAGTTCGAAAAAGGAGACGCGAAAAAGAAAACTTATAGGCGAGAGAGGGACGATACATTTAAAAAAGAAAAGAGGAAGAGAGGGGGAGAGGTCGGATTACGTTAGAAAATGGATTTTTAGCTAACGCCTTGGAATTCGGCGATTGCTTTAACGAGCCAATTAAGTCAGACGTGTGAGTGCGAGTGGGTTTTTCGCTTTCCTTTTTTTTGTTCCTTCTTCTTCGCCGAAAGGAAAGAATAACACGCCGAGGGGACGCAATCATTGAGATGGGATGAGGTCGGGATCGGATGGAAGGATGTCAAACTATTAAGACAATAGTTGAGACGATCTTCCTTTTTCTAGAAGAGCTAATGCACAGGGTTCTTCATAAAGATTTGCTTCTAGAACAAATCTATCCGTTCTCGTAGGACGTCATGTAATTAATTTTCGGCATTTGGCTTTTATTACATAAAATTTACTTGACGTTACAAAATGAGACGCTTATGGCTTAAAAATCTTCAATTTTCAACATTCAAATCTTGAAGATTAAAACAATTAATGATAGTGAAAATTAGTAACAACTGCAGTACTCAACTTTTGGAGCCCAGCGTATATCTCGATTAGGAGCAAAGTAGACGACGTACAGTTTTCGGATCTAGACGATGGAGAAAACAACTTTCCCGTTGACCTACTCCCACCGTTCT
Organism: Oryctes rhinoceros; assembly: GCA_020654165.1. Classification (NCBI taxonomy): domain Eukaryota; kingdom Metazoa; phylum Arthropoda; class Insecta; order Coleoptera; family Scarabaeidae; genus Oryctes; species Oryctes rhinoceros. Next base: position 1,717,677 of record JAIOKQ010000231.1, read on the forward strand.
ACGCCACTCCTCCCTTGACACAATCAATTTTTCGACTACGTCAAACGATCTTGTAGATGTAAGGATAGGATACTGCTTTCAGACCCTCATACTTCCATCCCGCCCTGAAATGGATGCTTACGTATGTTTGTACTTATTGGATATATTACGATATGGGTACTTATTCACCACTCGAACCACTTAGCACGCAGGCTGTTAGGGTACGTTACAAATTTATGGTTTTGGGTTGGTCGCCATGATAGTAAGCTTGTATGTATGTACGTAAGGACATATACCATATATAATATCGTACCCGTTTAAACGCAAACTCGGGACAGCGAAAATAATTACTTAAATGAGAACGACGGTAACGGGATGGCGTCGCCGGATCCCTTCGTACGAACGTAGCTAGGGGGACCGCGCATATTTACCTTTGGCAAACAGTGACTCTAATTAATGGTTTGTTTGATCGTGTGGATCTTCCAAAGTAATAAAATAAGTAGTGTATGCCTAGGTATAACAGATGGCGATAGGGAATATCCGTCTTCGGGTTGAGATTACACAATATTAAGTAATCTGTTACTAAGATACGATGAAATGAACTTTTCGGATTCGGGTTCTAACGCATTTGGTCAGTGAACTTTGTCGATTCTGATTGTAGTAGATTTATCGAACAACCTCCCTCTATAAGAATAATCGTTTGAAATTACGTAGATATAAATCTCGAAAGGATAAACTAAGAATTTTCACACAAAAGCCAGAAAATTAAAATATTATCAAGGAGAAACCCGTTAATATCGCGAGAAACGCGAGAGCAGCTCGAACATCGGACGGTTCAAAGAATTTTATATGTTAATTTCGCCATAAATCTGAAACGAACGCATCGCGGCTCGCCATAGCGAAACGAGAACGTCCATATATACAGAATTAACCGGCGCGGTGCATGCGGTAATATTTCAGCGTTAAGGAAAGCGCGCGCGTTTGTTTCCTTTGCGGCTCTCGCCAAGTTCTTTGAGATGTTTACAGAAAGGTCGGCTGGTAAACAAATGTCCCGACTTCAACTTTGCGCACTATAAAGATATATCAATTTAAATAATCGTTTTTTAGTGCCGGGAGACCAACGTACGGTAGACGGTTAGCAAAGAAATTCCCCAGCCGGTTGTACGGTTTACGTTTCGAATATGTACGAATGAAAACCGACGGGCGCTTCGTTGAGGATATAAGGAAGTATAAACAAACGAAATACGTAAAGGATTTCAATTGGAGTAGAAGAGCTGTTTGTCGTGGAATTTCGAGGAATTCACTTGGTGACGTATTAACGTAAAGAAAGAAGGAATTGAAAGTTATGAAGTTATATCTTAAGATAGTAAATTTCTACTTTTATCTAAAGAGGCATCTTTCAACAAGCTGTACAGTTACCTTTGTTTTCCTTAGTTACTTTGTACTTGTATAAGAATGCTGCGTTGTCCATCATAAGCAATTTTAAAAGGGAACAAGTGACCTAAGTGTAAATGGTGTTTCTCGTATGTATTTTATATACACTCCGCCAAAAAAGTATCGCATAATTTAGTTTTGAATCATAAAAGTATCGCATAATCTTTGTTTGTAGCGTAAAGTTGTAAATATACTTTAACGCGCTCTAAGATATAATTTCTATGATTGTTTAAATAAAATACAGGCCAAATAAAAACAAGAACTCATACTTGAGATTTTTATTAAAACAAGAAATTATAATTTTGGAAAGAAAAATGCCATAACAGTAGCTTTTAATACTGAGTATTGCCACCTCTGGCTCTTATGATCGCTCGCGTACGGTTTGGCAGAGATTCGATTAACCTCCGTATATAAGCCTGATCCAAATTCTCCCACTCCATGCAGGTCCGCTGGGGCAACATTTTGGGTTCATGTCCGGACTTACCGCAGGCTAATCTAAAACTGGAATACCAACATCGTTAAGGTATTCCTGGACGATTATTGCAACATGCGGTCGTGCATTAACATGAATTCGTTTCCTATAATTGGCGCATATGGTACTACATGTTCTTCTAGAATACCCATTATATACCTGTGGGCAGTCAGTGTACCTCTGTCTACTGGTACTAACTCTGTACGACCTGTTAAACAGATGCCTCCCCAAACCATAATTAGGCCTAGGTCTGATATTACATCGCGAATAGCGCTCACCGTCTCGTCTGTACACTGAGATACGCCTATCTGAGGCGTAAAGACCAAATCTTGAGTCATCTGTGAAGAGTATATTGGCCCGGTCATTAATGTTCCAATTTACATGTTCTCTGGCAAATCTTAAGCGAGCCACTCGGCCGTCCCTAGTGAGACGAGGGGCTGTTCCAGTTACTCTAGCTCTTAATCCGCTCTGTCGTAACCTATTCCGAATAGTTTGAGTACTCACACGAATATTTCCGACTCTAGCCAAGTCGTTCTGCGATTGTCTCGCAGTTACATGTCTTCGACGTAATGCTTGTAGTAGTAAATGGCGGTCATCTTGGCGAGTAGAACATCTTGGACGAGCTGGTACAGGTCTTCTACTGTAATTGCCTGTTTCCCTATATCTGGCTACGGCTCTAGAAACACTTGACTGATTGATGTTCATCAAATTAGCAACGTATGCTTGAGATCGTCCCTCTTCGATTAAAGCAACTATAGCAGCCACTTGTTCTGAAGTTAAATTGCTCATTTTAGTTTTAAAAGCGTCGGTACAGAACTCTGACTTCGCACTTTAAAATTTGTCCATATAGGAAGACTTTCAATAAACAACTGAACAAACCTTACACATGTGCATTTTTCTAAATGTGTTCTTTTAGAAGAAAAAAAAAAACGTATAAAAATATCTTGGTTTATAAATGCCCTTTTTTAGTTTATGCGATACTTTTTTGGCGGAGTGTATGATTGGATGTATAATATAATACATCTACGAGTTGTTGTCTCGAAGTCGCAAGAGATTCAAGCTTGTTAAGAAAGGCGTCTTCAGTGACTGTGTACAAGATCATTGGATGTATAGTTGTGTTGAGCGAAATAATGGAAGTCATCAAAGACGGATGATAAACCATGATGGTGGTCCATGGTAGGTTCATGGTCTTTATAAACTGCATTCAAGTTTTCTTTGATATCTGCACACCTTTTCCCCGTCCCAAAAAATCGAATCACTGGCCGTAATTGTACTCAATCAATCTCCTCGAATCTCTGGTAGACGTCGTCTAAAGAATAGTACTCGCAGTCGGTAATGCCGATTTTACCATCTGTCTCCAAACACGTGTACTTCTCATATCGTACCTAAAATTCCGCTGGCGTTAACACCTTCTCAAACAATTTATGTCGAAGAAAGCACCTGTTTAGCATATCTAAACTAAGAGCAAATCACAAAGGCCTTCGTGCAAATCATCCGCATTTTGCTCATTCGCGTCGAAATAGAATTTTATTTATTTACCTGCCCCACATACACAGCCAGTGCTAACTCGTCATTAGGTTATTCTATCGATCTGGCTTCGCCAACGCCACAGTCAACATAGGAAGGGAAAGAAAGACGGATATAAGGAAACGGAGTAGAGAACGTTATGGGAACAAGCGAGAGAACGCTATAGGTACGTAAATGGAACGGGTAATTACGAGAGCATGCATTAAATTACGCATATATCTTATGCCCTTGTGCAGTCTCTTGATACTAATTATGGTAGTTTGCCGTGCATGTATGCATTACGGCGCGACGGGAGACTTAGCCGGAGAATGGGTAAATACCCGGTTTAGCTCGTTTCTGTGCGTCAGTTATGACATCTCGGCGCGGAGCTTATTCCCGAACCTGAAATATCGCGGTGAATGCAGAATACGGGTGTACGGATGCATGTGCGCGGATGATAGAGTTGTTTACGTGCTCTGCTAATCGGATATCGATGTACGAAGTGACTTACGAGCGACGTTGCTTGAAATATTCGCTGTATGGTGTTGATTAAATTTCTTAAAGGTTACCGAAAAAAATAAACTATCGATGACATTTGCTGCCTCGGAAAGAAATACTTCGTCTAACTAAACTATTTCTTCTCGGAGTACGTAGCTTTAAACTATTCGTTTATAGCAAACAGCAAAGACGCGTTATTAGCGCTCACCATAGAAAGAAACACGCAATTCTCTACACCGTTTATTCGTTAAACCGCGAGAATCACACGAAATAGAATACAATGATTTATACTCCCCTACGACCTACGATAACAAGGCTCCGACGCAAAACAGTAATTATCGCAACATAATAGGCGCTCTTTTTTTTAAATTAACGCCACTAATTCATCTATAATTGTCCCTTTCGTTCGGAGGGAAAGATCGAAATCGCGACCTTTCGAACGCGACGACGACGAATGTTTTTGTAATTCGCGAGAACTTCTGTTTCGACACGAAAACTTGTCCCAATTTCTATCGGCCCGTCCGGGCCGCCTAAATTAAATTTTAATCGCGGAATTTCATCAAAAAGTGGCAAATAGATTTTGATGGCGGGCAATAATTCAAGTATGTTTATGTGCGTGTACGTGCGCATGACATGTATACGCTGTCGGTGTGATTTGAATTTGCAACAGGATTAATTTTCGTTCTCCGCATAAAAAGTGAGGCTCCGCGTGTACCTACGTAGGTATATAACTCTAACTATCCAACGCTTGACATATCTGGGACGGGGTAAATATCGATATGCTCTACATTTAGCGTCACACTACCAGATATAAAATACAAAGTTATCAACGTTTAAAATGCATGTTTATTGGATTATAAACCATTATTCAACATATAAACAGTTCTTATCATTAAAGATGGCCAAGGCAGCTTTTTGCAGCGATTAGACAGATTCGTGTCTCTTCGTCTCATAAGAAAGGGTTCGTGTTGCTTAATGATTTCGTCGAAAGTCAACAAAAAAGTAATAATATCACCTGCCTATCCCTACTTATAAAGGTGTTTAAAGCCGTGGTAGTGAGAGCCTTCGAGCGCTAAATGAAAATTACGTTACTTGGCGAAAATTTCCCGTTAACATAATAACGCGTATGCGTTAAAAAAGAAACACTTTCTAAAAAATTATTGGACGCCGAATCTGTTGAAATTGAAAAAATCGAATCTTGCATTTGAAAAGCAACGCGCCGATGCTAGTTAAAGCCGAGATGAGCGTTACTCAAAGGTACTCTGCATTAGCGTTCGCTAAGGAGACATTTCGGGCAACTGAATTTAAACACGGTCGTGTCAACTTGGTTGACGACCGATAACATCATGTTACATGACCCTCCTCTTAAGACATACAGACGCGTAGCAGAGTCCCGTGGAGATCCCGAAAGAACATTCTATAAACAATCACCTACTCCTCTTTTTATTTAATAAAAGTAACAGATACCTAAAGTCATCACAAAAAAGTTTGGACGCAGGTTCTTTTATATTGCACGCCTTGCCTCAAACTTTCAAAACGACACTAGAATTTACTTATTATTATTTTCCCAGCGTTCGCTACTAACTCCACTCTAATTTACGGACGTTCATTAAAGCGTTTTACTCGCACTTTTGTTTATTAAATGACTACCAACGCCGTCTTGATTCTATCCGGCATACTCCAACTGCATACGCTGAAAACTATTACCCGCTCGCTAATTACCTGCTCGAATACAGTGGAGTTAAGTGTATGCCACTTACGCTAAGGTACCTACATACCGGAGTATTATGTATATCTGAGGAGCCGAGGTTCTCCCTCGCTCCGCGAGAAAAGGAAGTTACAATGAAACGCTGGTACTGCATATAAACAGCGATTCATGGAATGGAGCGTCGCTGCGCTGTACAAGGAATTAATGCTGTACGTGCTGGTTGAAGTCGGTGACCCGCAGTGCAAGTAACGGTATGCAGTGCCGGCATGAATCACGTGTCTGTGACGGGTTACCCCCGGTTCGTAAGGTGGCGGAACGAACGAAAGCTAGACCGGTAATATACTACATGGTTAGTTCAGTTATGCAGGTGCGGGAAATACTTGCAGATCGGTGAAATGGAACATCGTACTTGAATAATGAAGTAAGGCTTATAAGAAACTTAGGATAAGTAACTCTTAAATGGGTCACTACGGTTCTTCGGCCGATCCTCATCATGTTTTTTGAGGAACTAAGTCGGTGGATTTCACTGAATCCTTTTTTTATTCTATTCCATCGAACTGGTTTTACTTTTGCAGCTTGTGATTTTATCAAATATCTACCAGATTCGGAGGAAGAAAGAATAAGTTGATAAATGGGAGAGAAATCTTGACGCTAACTTTGTAGAAATAACTGTTTTGCAAAATAGGCACTTACGAATGTGATGGCCTCCTCACTCGATGGAAATCTCTACCTCCTGTGTGAAAATTAAATTTGATTAGTGCTCAAGATGGTCCTTGACCTATACTGCGGAGTGTATCCATGCTTCAGCATTGTTTGTCGTACTACCCTTCATGTTTTGCTATGACTATTAAATAGATCAGACTCAGAAAAGCTACTCAGCATGTATACTCCTAATCGGTTTAAATAACACTGTCCGCAACATTGAAGAAAGAACAGAGAACAGCACTGTCATTTCCATCTCTAGTTTGTTCTAAAAATTACTAGAAGCCGTTGCAGTGTATTACCTTTAAAGCCTCATTAATAAATTGGAAACACAAAGGAAATATCACGCGCGATTACTACCGTCTTACATCCCACAATTTCACAGCAGAGAATATAAAAATTTTTAAGATCTCGCTCCGGGTAGTTTCACCATCTCCCCATTTTAAAAGAAGAGAGATTAAATTTAGATTACGCAATATCGATGTTCGTCTTGAAAACTCATAAATTTCGCATCGTTCCTCATCCTCGTCCTCGCCGAACCATCCACCTCCGATTTTCTTTTTTTTTTTGGAAAATTTCATAAATTTTAATGCACTTGAAACACCGTTACGTCCTCTCTGCCGCGTGTACTCCGCCGGAAGAAAATTGAACCGTAAAAAAAGGAGTGATAATAAAATTCCTCCATCGGCAATAAAATTATTTATAACGCTCATCTCGGTCAATTTGTATTCGCCGATGTAGCGGCGAACGTTGGAGGAATATGTAGTTAAGTAAATACTGAATAAATATACTTTATACCCTATACCTTGTTATCTTATAAACAGATTTGTAGCTTTTGTATTGTATTTATACCGTTATTTTACGCTGAACGGGCCGGAACTTTTATTTTGGTAAAAAAAGACATAAAGGACTAAATTTTGCATTATTTCTTTTTTTGCGGGGGGCGGGGGTGGCAGGGGTGCATGTAATCTTCAAGGCTTCTATGAATATAGAAGTGAATTTTTATAAAACGTAGTGGTAAAAAAAAAAAACGGATAAAGCAGAATAAGATGGAATTTCAAATAAGCTTTTTACGGTAATTCATGCGAGGGAGTACCTTAGAAACTCTCTAGCCTAACACAGAAACAAGTCATTTCTGCTTTTTTTTCTCTCTTTTAATAAACGTAAATAAAGTATTTATTGACATTAGACTTATTCTTTTGTTTCCTTCAGGATTTCCAGAACCCCCCAAAATAAAATTATATACGAGCAAGGCCTACGGCGTTAAGAATAATCTTGCGTTAAACTTATATATTTTTCTTCGTCTGCTAATTATAAGATAAAATGTATTACGACATTCATTTACCGAGTATTATTAAGTTCGCTTTATTTTTCTACGTTATTTCAAACATAATATTCACATAGAACCGGTGAGTGCATTACGTAGAGGGCGTCGCGACCGTCGCACGAGAAACATCAGCCGCCTCCAAAATTACCTTCACCGCGCCGGCTGGAGGTATCTACGGAGTAATTTTCAGCGGCGTGTACTTTCCTAATAAGAAACGTGTTACAATAAAACGCTTAAATTTATTTTATAGGTGTATATAAAAATACATAAAAGCATGTTTATGGAGTTTATTGCGGCTTAGCCGCGCGGAATACGAAACGCCTGCAGCCATTCACATAAATAATTTAAACGTTTATGAAAGAATCTTGTCGTCTGAATTATATGGCGGACGTAGGGACCTACCGACCGACGTTCGTCTTACCCCCGGTACCGGCCTCCGTTCCGACCAAAGCTAAAACCACCTCCCCCGGACCAACTCTAACCTTTACCCCGTCCTACTCCCGGGTTTTTTCCCTTCTTTTCCTTTCTCTATCCGACGGTTCCGCTTCGCCCCGTTCCGCTGACTCTTTTATTATTTAAAGTTATTTCTAGGCATTTTCCGGGAGGTCAACCGCACCATTTGGTCGTGTTATATATTGTGTGTTCTCGAGGATGGAGAAAGGAACGGACCGCCGGACCATTTCCTTCGCTATAGATCGCGTTTACCTCGTCTTCTCAGGGCCGTAGTCAGCGGGGAACGAATGCGAGGAACGCACACATTTTTCCACATGTGTTTTAGCATCTACGAACACCGATGACGGAATTTAGTGGCATTCAAAGCGCCATTACCCACTTCTGTAATACTACAACAACATTGAAATTGGCTTTATCGAGTTTCTCGTTGCCTGTCGAATTAGAATTTAACGGGCGAACTTTTTTGCATCTTAATGGTTTTGCGACGATAATGTGACTAATACAGCTTTTCTCAATTTTAAATAAGCATCAAATTATTTACGCATATTTTCGTACATTCGCGAAAACATTAATTCTGCTCGCCCTGGAGATCATTCCTAAATACAACACTGCTTCTTCCCCTATGTTTTCGACGAATACGGAACCTGCGGCGGTGAAGAGGTATCCGATTTTGTTTTCTACAAATTTCCTGCTTGCGTTCTACCTCCCAGTAAGTATATATTTTATTTTTTTTCCTCGGGCAGCATGATCCTGTTATTTCTTTTCCCGGATATGAAAAATATATTAAAAGTTAAGATTAATAATAACGCATGGGAAACCGGAGGAAGATATAAGCTACTTTATAATGGGATCATATTTCATAACCTCTTGTTTTACGAAAACTTGAAGATTCCAGTTTGAAAAGGAAAGGAGTAGGGGTTAGATATTTTAGGTTTTTAGGGTTCGCGAGGCGTTCGTCGGAACCAGTCGAAATAGTTGTGTCTCACTATTAACCGTTGCATAATATTTAAATGGTTTATATTTATTGGATTTTGATATCATACGAAGCTACAGCACAATCTCCGGCAGGAGATCTTATATACGCGTAATGATCTCACTAACGTTGGCTACATTTGTTGTCGTTCTTTCATTTCCACATTTACTTTCAGGAGTATGTTAAAGCAGACTCCCTAGACGACGTCGATAAGGATATCTAATAACATCCACATTACAAAAACGTCAACTATTTTCAAACATAAGCACACCACGATGCGTTTCGTTTTCATAGGTAACTGTCAAGTTTCGATAAAATTATTGATTTTTTAAATACGCTAAGCTCCAACTTACCTTAGGTCAAAATCCAGTATAAGGTCCTGAAACAAAAAAATCAACTGATTAGAAACCAAAAGCCAGTCTTAATATTGAATATTTGACACTTATCCCAATGAATGATTAGAATCATTAGATTAAAATAAATGAAAACTACCTTGCTTAGTAACAAATCAAGAATCGTTCCTCAGTAGTTGTCAAGTTGTTAATCGGTTGCCAGCATGGGTGGTGGAAGAACTTTATGTTTAGAAGAAAGAGAAAAAATCCAAACTTTTGTTCAAGAAAGCTAGAAAAATTGAACGAAGCACGTGGGTAGTTAAAGCTTACCTGAAAAACAATCGACAAAGCTAGGGCAATAATCAACGAGGTTGCACTGTCACGGCAACAACAGCAAGGGAGCTCCCAATTCTTGAGCTACAACTAAGTAAAGTAGGGACAGAGTCGGAAGTCGCTTTCGTACGAAATATCCAAAGGATAATAAAGAAATATCCACGCTTGAAAAGGAAAAGACTGTGCGAAAAAACCCTCCTGCTTCGGCATCGTAAGGAACCCCGATTAGAATTTGCTCGGGTTATCTTGTGGATTGTCTTCGGTGATAAGACAAGGGATAATTTGGATGGACTTGATCGCTTCAAATATTATTTTCATGAGTTGGCGAAACGATTTTTATCACGCCCTCATATTTCTGTTTTTTTTTGTTTTTTTTTTAAGAGTAATCAATTATCGAATATCACTATCAGAATAGTCCTAAAAATTTATTTTTGTATCTACCTAATATAACTATTTTTATAGTCATTTTATCTAAAATGTTAGTGTTTCAACGAAATTGCGTCAATTATGGGATGAGAGCAACCAATTGTCGGACTCTGTATATGTAGACGTGTATAGTAACTTATTATGCGATGCTCGCATATATCCCGTCCGTATTGACCGTCCTGGCAAAAATAGTTCAATCGAAATTACTAGGCTACGTAATCATTAATTATTGCTATTTTATTGACTTACTTAAATTGAATAATTTCTATTCATTGAATGCTGCAGCAGGAATCGAATAATGATGATAAGATACATCCAAAAGAGAAAATAATAAACATTTTTCCTCAATCTGAAAATACGTTTCAATGAATCTTTTGGAAAAGAACTCGATAATTAATCAATAGTGCTTAAATGAATATAGATATTCCGAGGATATCGCTGATAATTAAGCGACGAATCTATTCAACGCCATTTCTATGTCATCGTCTTAAAGCCAATTTATTCGAATAACCGATAAATACCATTCGTACCCAATTCTTGCAGAATCGTCGAAAATTGGAAGGAGTTCCCGTCCTTATTCAAATACATTCGCCTTCTACCGGAGAAGCGACAAAAAAAAATAGACAAGAACACGAAGTCCGACGGACTAGAGTAGATGAAACGAAGGAGAAGTTTATTGAAAACTCGACAGGCGGCGCGCGCGTCGTCGTCGTCGTCGCGATAAAAAGAGACCGGAAGAAGACCTAACCGAATTAATCCGGACACAAAAACTACGCCTGCTGAACAATCTAAATGAGTTTAAATGAGATTTAACTAATTACATCAACAGAATAGATGTGTCTCTTCTTCTTCTTCTTCTTCGCCATCTTCCGCGGCACTCCCTTTCCATCTCCGTCCCGGATTGTTCCGGAGATCCGGACGAATTCGATGCGGAACGCAAACTTTCCGCTGACTTTTCTCTCGACGAACAATCCCGGTCCTGATGAGATTAATTATAAGAGGCAAATGGATAGAAAGGCAGCTGGTACGGTGCGGAGCTGTAGAAAGTTGAAGGAGGGGGCAAGAGGAAAACCGGCGCTTGGGTTGTAGTAGGTGGAATACGAGCAAGACGAGGTCGGGAGAAAAAAAGTATTAAACACGTTTTGTGAGGGCGCAACAAAAGTTGCTCTTCATAAGCAAGTTGGGGCTGCTGTTGAGAAGAAGATTGAAGCGATTACAGATGATAAAATTTCTTTCATATTTCCTTCGTTATCGTGGCTTTGTGGTGCCTCTTTTGTGTATTAGATGGTATAGAAAAAAAGCCGTTCATCTGTAATTATTGATTATTAGCAGGTCTTGGGGAGAAATAAATTCTAGAGGTACGCTCTATTCTATTAGATTCGTTCGATGCAATAAGTATTATGAAATAATAGAAATCATAAAGAGTAAGTAGAAGTGATAGGTGTTCAGTATTACAATGTGTGCGCTATAAACTTTGCATAACAAGCGCGAACACAATTCCTTCTTCCTTAATAACTACATTCAATCAACAATACCGCTATGGTAACTTACACACTCATCGATTAGATCGATTCATTCTTCTCTGAGAAGCGATCCCCTCAAACACAAAGCCAATTCCACAACAAGCAAACAAACAACCGTTCATCAACGCTTAACTTAGGAACTTGCAGCTGATCGCTTCCCGTTGTTGCCGTAGTAGGTCAGTACCAGAGAACCCATATGCTCCTACAGTTCGGAAGTCGATTTTCCTCGCCAAACCACGAGCAATATAAACAAGCGTCGTCGCGCAGACGGCGCCCCGAACTATTGTCAAAATCGACAGCCGAAACTTTCCGAAAACTATACCGAATTACGGCGACTTCATGACATCCATATACTTAACGGAGGAAAGCTTCGGAGCTTCCACTCGACTTTAATCCGAAGTAGGACTAGGATGAGGACGTATGTAATTGCTAGAACACTTGATGGCGCTCCTACCTCTCTACCGCCGAATATTACCGTGGAATGGAGGGAACATACGACATACGACCGAATCAACCGACTTAATCAATTCACAGTTGACAGGTTCTGGACCGCAAACTGCTGCAGTACCGGTAGTAATAACGTGCGACGTTACCTCAATATCATGATTACACTCGATGTCGTGTCGGTAGAAACCCGCATATTGCGAGTTAGGTATAGATAATTATTAGCCGATAATTTCTGGAGGCAGTTGCCAATGTTGCTGGTGCCTGTTGTAGAACAATGATCCTTGAAGGTTTACTATTTTCGCCATGTTATAATATGTAGATTCTCTTGATTTCAATGTAATAAATAAATGTAGACGTACCCTAAAGTCCCAATTAAGTGTACAATCGACAACCAAAACATCAACGAATATATTTTCAATTACAATAAAATATAATAATTAGATTTTTGATTATTTGAGAAGATTGAAATCTTCTGATTAACTTCTCGCCGGTTGACGACAGGTTAATTTGGAAATGTTGTCGAAACAAATAATTACGAGAACATTTAAATTCACAACAAATGGAAATATCCGTTTATTTTCAGCTTCAGGAAATGCATATCCAATTTGGGCGAAATTAGAACGTACCATGCTATAATATACCCGCCTTAATTTTTCGTCGTGAAAGCTTAATTTTTCATTAGCTGACAGTTCGTCCCCCGCCCACAACTTTCCCATCTATTTTCGTAAACATCGTTGACATGTTTTGTATGTCGTGGCATAAATCAATACGAGGTAATTGTAGTATTTGGTGGCGTACGCGAGGGAGAAAGGTGTTTCATCGTAAAGAAAAATACGCACGGTAAAATGAGCAGTAACATACAATTTTCTGCTCCATTATTGACGCTTATCGATCTCCGTTAAATGATGTGCGATTTATAGCTGTTAGAGTTTTTTCATAATTTATTAGGCGAAGCTATACTTACTGATTGAAATGGGCGTTTTGTATATATATCTTAACGATAATAATTTCTGTACAGAACAAATGGAATTTCCACGTACGACGTAAGGATGTTTCCACTATAATAGTGAGGGCTTGATGGCAAGTTTGCAGCCTATGCTCAACCAGCGCGGACCCGGTTACACGCAACAACCGCGTGCTTAGTAATGCAAGCACTGACCGAACGTAGAACATGGAAGCTGGTAGATATCGGGGGCTGCCAGATGATTGCAGTCTTCGATGGGAAAGTATCTGAGATATTGATACTGGATTTGATGATAGCTTTTATGCCGTTCTTAAAAACGATTTTAGCAGATTAAAGAGACTAAAGACTTGCTAAGGATAGTGTACAGGTACATACATTCAGAAATGAAAGTAAATCTAATAAATGAATACTTCTTTCGGTGTTAAGCTGGAAACTTTCCCGACTACCCCCGTATCTTTTCCAGATTTTTTTCTTCTCGGCCCTCAAAGAATATCGATCTCACGACGAAAAATCGGGCAATACCGTATCATATATAAGCAAGTTCCCTCCTCCTTTCTCCGTGGCACCGCATCTTTTTTTTCCCTTCATCAAAAGTGAAACGGAGCGCAAGAAGAGGAGGAAGACGAAGAAGAAATCCTACGTATGCCTCGCCAATATCGCGCAACCTAATTTCATTATAAATGCGTGTAACGCTTTCCCCCTCTCCCTCTTCCCCCTCTATCCGACCGCCACGTTTTGTGGGTGAAAAATTCGCAAAATAAGATTTACGATTACATAATGTTAGACGAGACTTTTTGCCTTGACTTTCTGACTACGCACACGACCCAGTAATTTATTGCCGAAAAGGCAATGGAGCGCGATCCGTGTAAGGGATAAGCGGGGAGGATCGGGAGGGAAGCACACCGTTCTATTCCTTCCTTCGCGCTTTGTGCGCATCGTCCCAAAAACGGATTGAATAAAATCTGGGAAACGCAGAGAAAAAAAAGGAGGCCACGCGGAATTTATATTTTTAATGGTCTATAAATTATTACCTACGTAATGTATACGTGTTAGGGTTGGTATGTATGCGCCTTCTCTGGAACGGGAGGGAAGCCAAGAAAAAAATATACCGGAATATCCACTTAAATTTCGTTTTTTCATCGCACCTGTCATGTTAGCAGCGCTTTCCGGCCAGATCTTACGGAAATAAAGTTCGTAAGAAGCGCATAATGGCGTAGCAAGCTCGCCGAATCGGTATACCGGACCCCTCTTTGCAATCTAAAATGTAAGCAGTCAGAAGGAATATATCACATTACTGACTTACGAGGTAACAAAGCTGATAAATCATAGTGTAGAGGAGGTCTGTTTTATCGCGAAGATGTGCAAAAAAATAATAAGATTTATGGTGTTACGGAGATGCTTTCGAATCAATGTCTACATAGAGTGCTTCCTGTGACTTTTGGGCAAGCTTCCTGTACAGTTTGCCCAAAGCTTGTTTCTTACCGGTAATAACTGAATAACCGAATAACTGATGTAAGTTTTGCTGAGAAATTTACTGCGATAACTACTAACTTAAATACAAGTAAAGGTATACGCATAGATTTCATTGCTTTTCACCTAAAGTTAGGCAATTCGCAGATCCACAACGGGATGCCAATTTCCACCCGTTACCGGCTTCAATAATGCGATACCCTCGCGGGCCGTGTCTCATTTGCATTCGGCGGCGATTACCTTGGCGCGATAACGAATTCAAATTTCCCTATAAATAATTTAATTAACGGTTATTATCCACTTAATGGAAGGCGACGTCTTACGTGTGCGCGGCAATTGGAAAAACACGAAAACCACCATCCTACAGTTCCGTGGTCCGTATCCACCGTTGGAGCGGGTCGTTCGTAGGGGCCCAACGCATCGCGGTCACCACGCTAAAATAAATTTGTCAATCTGTTGCCGGAACTTAACCATTTAATCCGGTTTGATTGATTACGTGCCAAGTTGAGGGAATATATATCATAAATCAGGCCGTACCCTGCACCGCCCTTCCACCCGGTTTGGAGTCGCTTCTAACCGTACGTTGAAGGTGACAAAAATGTGTATTTTAGCCACATTTTCGTTTCCTTTACTCCGCGAACGCGATTTCGTGGTGTTAATCAATAAATATTCATTATTGAAGGAGAATTGAGCGCTTAGCGCACCTTCAAACTCAATTTCACGTCTACATGGAATCTATGATATGTTGGGAATTGAGGATTGAAATGGAAATAATTGGTGTTCGATTAACAAATTATACATTGCTGTAATGGATCGCACACACAAGCAATTTTTTTAAATTATGTAGCGTATGGTACTGCACGCAGTTGCTTAACGTATTGAGTGTAAACACAAAAATATCGGCACGTTTCACACCACACAAGTTTAATTAAGCCTTACTTATCGCGTTCATGAAAATTTTCTTTCTTTCTTGAAACGTAGCAGCTTTATTGCTAAACTACATAGTTATCTGTTACGTAAGGGCGTACGCATCTTAAGAAATCTTAAAATCTAACAACCAATACACCGTATCTCTGTTTCTCGTGAATAAAAACGGATCAACCAATATTCCCTTTTGTGAGTTAAAAAGAAGAAATGCCATCAACCGCGCATCTCTTTGATTACCAACGAATACATGGTTAATATCTCGCAGCAATAACATTTTTATTTTTCGATATTTCTTCCTCCTGACACTTAATATGTATCCTCCCACACCCGTTCCTACCCACCCGCTGCGTTTTTTTTTCCTCGCCGCAAAGTAAAAAAAATATCTGTCGAGAGGAAATAAAAAAAAAATTAGGGTGAGGATCGAAATATTCTAGAAATCGCGAGCGCACGTTCGACGCCGCCAAACCACCCGTCCGCAATCCTCCCGATATTCTCTTTGAAGTGACATAAATATGCGGGGAAGGTATACAAATAAAAACCCAATAGAAGCTTCGGAATTTGATTTCTTTTTTTTTCCCCTCCTCCATGTATGCGTACATGAATATAGCGAAAATAACCGAGTAGCGCGTCCGTCCCCCCAACCGGATGTATCCTCCCTTCAGTCCCCTCTTACAGTATGTATTTTACCCGAGTCATATCGATAGACTTGTATATCAATTAAAACGGTCCGAACGTAGCGCATATTGGATGTAATATTCGCGAATTTCGATATCCGCTCTGAGGTCAGCAATAAAAATGAACGACTTTGCTCCATTTCTTTTTTTTTTTTGGTTCGCTTCGCCATTGTCCCGCTTATAGGAAGCGGAACGGTGTGAGAGGATCGAACGTTGCGCGTTCCATGTCTGAGGATCGTATTTCGCGAAGTATACGAGTTAATTGTCGGAAATGTTTCCTGCGTTTTTACGCGAGGTAGATCGATATATAGATGTAAAGCCATTGGCCTGTGATTTTTTTATATTACCTGGTATAGTTCGTTGGTGAAATCAGTAGCGGAGTTCAAATGTTAAAAAGGTCGTTAGCATTGTAAGTTACGATTTTTTTAATAACCGGAGTATCCACCAAAGCTTTTCTAATCCCTAAGAGCTTTTTGTAAAAGCTCCCGAAATAGCTTGAAAACAAGAGTAAAATCTCGATAATTGGACTTGAACGGAAATTAGCAAAAAGTAGATGGAAGGTTACCAAAGCGAAGTATTAGCTAATTTTTGCAAATCCCAATTCATGCGTAAACTACAGCAAAGCCCCTCTAAACTTTGATGAAGACGTAAAGGAACACATTATTTCGCAAAAACTTGAAGATAGGAGCTTAAGACTCTGTTGCAACATTTCAATAATATTTGAACAGTACAATAACCTTCTATAACCTCAGAAAGGCACAAAACAAATGATGGAAAGAAAAAACAAATGATAGAAAGAAAAAACAAATGATAAAAAGAAAAAACAAATGATAAAAACCAAAAAAATATTTATTAGTTTTAATTTTAAAGCTGTAATCCTTGCCGATAATAACGATTCCTTTCAATGCAATAGAATAACAATGAAGATTATTAAATTACGTTGATGCAGATAACCCAAACAACAGGCTCCGATAATTATAATCACAAAAAAAAAATTTTAAATTAAAGAAAACGTGGACATTTTTCAATTCAAATTAACTGTCTTCTACGCCACTGCATTGACTGAACTACTCGCTGCGACACGAAATAAAAGGGAAAAACCATCGAAAATAGAACCGTCTCGGAATATTCCTCGCGTCGTGTTTTACTGCCGCATAAACAATATTATATGGGAGTTCGGTAATTCTGTTTACCTTCCGCGAAGTTAATTGCGACGTACCTACGCTCTGCTTAGTCGTATTCATGGCCAGGGTGTGAGTTTACCTAGTATCTAGCATAGCAATGGCAATTGGCGGCGGCGAAGTAGGCGACGGTTGGTTGTAGTCGAAGAAGGATAACGTAGAGTCGTTTTCTTCTTCTACGGCCCCGTAACGGTAGCCGTAAAGGCACTTAATCATAAATACGTTAATTCGATAATTTCTTAACGGGGAAAGTTGGTACCCTAACGCATTTAGCACTCGTATTCGATGGTACAGTGGATTTATACAGTGGATGGACTTTCATTTGTTCACTTGCTACCAGCAAAGATTGTTTCATTACCATTGATCAATACATTCCACCAAGATCAATATGCTGAAACATAACGTCAACTGCTGCTTGAAAAATGCAGAAGACAAGAGAAGCAGGATCTACGACAATAATCACCTAATTCGATTATTCGAAGAAACTAGCAGAAAATAACAAGCTATTGTACGTTAAAATATAGCTTAGCCTGTATATACATATACGGGAGAAAGGGTGTGGTATTCAGAAAGCGTTTTAGTAGCTCGTTTGGTGATCGTAGCTTAGTTACGATGTTTACCTAATATTTTAGTGAGCTACGACATACCGGCGAGGAATTATTTGTTTGTTCATGCGTTACGTGGTTGTAAACTATCTTCTATCCAATAATTTACCGTTTCGAGACGTCAAATTAACTGGATTATAGGTATTACTGGTCCGTATAGCGCAGACCGTAACGCTGGCTATTTAATACGTGTTAGAATCGAATCGTAAATACATTTTTGAATCAAACGTACTCCATTTGAAGGATAAACTTACCAGAAATGTGTCAACATCATTACCACACAGCGGTAAATTAATACTTTAGGCAATGCAAAAGATATATCTCTAAAAGATACTATTGCGGCCACATTGCTAAGGAAACTACATTTATCTTTGCAAAATCTCCAAATTGCCCGCTATTAAAGATATGGACTTGAAAGATTGAGCCGTATTTGCAAACATGGGCTACTCCAAGTCATTTACAAATAGGGTATATCAAGTTCTTTAAAAGCATCAGAAGTATCAGTAAACCGCTATCGGTAACGTTGACGATTCGAGGAGCTCTTCTTATAAAAGGGAAAAGAGCTACCATTGTTGATCTAGAAGAATTCCTGCTTGAATATGTTTTAATTAATACGTTATAAGTTGTAAAAAAATAGGATATCTGCGCTAAAGTCTCGCAATAATGATGAGCTTAGGAGAACACGTGACCATGTAGTATGGCGTTACTTGAAGACTACAAACTTCTGGCTAGATTATAATATAGTATGTCGGAGCTTATTTTAAGTACTCACATGAACATTTTGTTTATTTCATTGAACTTCAATGAATACTATTGTGTCCGAGAAATAAAAATGACATAAAGGTTGACGATCGATTGAACTTGAGCGGTGCGGAGTATACCGGCACATTTATCAACTTATAATTTAATTAGTTTATAATGAAGCCACAAATGTAAAAAATATCATCTCAATGTCACTATTATTCAAAAATTACCGTTCACTAAAGTATCAACAACAAAGTGACCTATTTGAGACAATCTACGAGTACGAACTTAAACTTTCGCATTCCATTCCCTGCCACAATGTATTTTACGTCCCGAAAGCAAACAACTGACTTTCTTCTATTTCAGTAGATTACTGCAACTACAAATTCTTGAATGCCTTCCGTTCATTTCGCTCTACGTTTCCAAATGCTCGCACCAAGAACAGGCATCATTTAATATTAGCACGTTCCGCGGGTTAGAATCGAACGGCCAACGTTAGCTAGACGAAGAAGAAAACTCGCCCGATTCGTCTAAACTGAAGCGGTCAGCTTTCAAAGCAAACACAATTAGGTAGGGTGTTGCTTTCAGAGTTGACGTCGTCGTCGGTTGAACTTTCATCAATAAAAGCTCCGGCAACCCGGCGTGTGTCATTAGAACGAAAGCCGTCAGTTCTAGATACATCCGCGACACGATAGAAGAGCGCCATTAAAGGTCTTCCCCTCTTTTCCCTGGCGTACGCCTTCTATCGGTTGAAAACTTCAAACAATACCTTTATGAAGCAGAACGAGAAGTTGTACGCGCTGTATATCACTTAACCCGGATAGGAGAAATAGGTCAGTCATTTTAATTAAGACTGCCTGTATATATATATGGGGGAGTATACATAAGAAACTGTATATAAATGTGAATATGGGTCAGCGATGGATTGGGGTGTTGGGTTGGAGCAATTGGAAAGTTTAAACGTGGATATTGCGAAACGAGCCGAACTATTTGGATACTACCGGCTGAATAATGCTTTTGATATTTAGGCCTAAAAATACACGAACGTCTTTGTAATCGCATTGTCCAAAACTGAATACACCTTTACCAGAAATAACTCGTTTAAAAGGTTCTTCTACACAATACCATAGGCGTAGTCCTACGCCATTCCAAATGGGGAAAAGACAGCTGAGGTGAATAGACTCTAATGCTCTCGTTATTACAATCGGTATGGTTGGCGTGTTGTTAGCATTGTTCACCTACGTGCATTGAAGTATGTTTAGGCTTTACTTTAAATCCTAACGATCTTGTTTGGTGAAAATATGATCTTTACAACGTCGCTCCTTTTAAGGCATCATTGTAATGCTGCTAAATGCTAATAATGGAGGAACCGTTATAGTCGAGTTCACTATTGTTTATGAACAAATTACAAACAACAGGAATCGTAAAAGATGCAGAACGTTCGGGTAGGCCACTAATACGGAGACATCGTCGAAGTTATTCGGCAAACAATAGAACGTTGTCGGACTACGTCAACTCGCCGTCTTGTTTGGGAGCAGCCTTACTCGCAGTTTATATAGTTCACCTGCAATAGGAAGTGTTCGGTTAGAATCCTACTGTTGCTGTTAATATTTAAATTATTACTGGTTCACTTCTTCTTAGTCATCTTAGACACAACACCTTGTACAGCACAAGCGACATAATTGCCGGGAAAGATCAGAAGAAAAACGTTCAATAAATGCGGGTATATTTCATCTTTTAACTTGAAATATTTCAACTTCTTTTTTTTTGCTCAAAGTAAGCGCGTAAACAAGAAGATCTTCCCAGCATTCCAAGACGTATTTCTTCTATTCAATTTACTACCCAAACGTTCTGTTGGCCGATTTTCAAACGCAGAGTGTCTTAAATGTCAAAGCTTTTGTCGGACGCAAGATGGCGTTACGATAACAGGTCATCGGCTTACGGGATGTAAAGGCTCTCCTTAGAAAAGAAGGACGCTACTTTTCCACGGAATGTCTCCGTGAGGATATTTACCTGTTGTGCAGCGACGTACGCTGGTGAAATACAAGAAAACGAGGGCGGGTACTCTTTCAGAGGGAAAGAACCGTATATGCGAAGCGTAGGGGAGGAAGCTTTTCTTCTTGGAGAAAAGCCCTTTTGCGTTTAAAATATCCGCTGCGCGCTAGGGCGGCTAAAGGTGGATGGTAAGGTCGCCGGGTTTTTTTCCTTTTTGTATTGTTCTTGTGTAGCTGCTTTCCGGAATGCGAGCGGTCGGTCTCTTTTGCGCGACTCGAAGATACGTGTATTGAAAATTCCTCTTTGTGTTTTAATATTTTAGGAACACGTACTCTTAAGTCCGAGAAGGTAACGGACATACCTTGCATGTTTCAACAACTTTGACGTTTCCTTTTCTTTTTGGATCCTTGTTGATACGAAGCATTGGATATTGTTCCGGTTACGATTGCTTTTCAAGTACAGGTGTGGTCAATATTAATTAATAGATCTTAATGTTTAACAAAGCGAGATCTGTTAACTGTGTTAGTTGTTAAGAAACCCTTTTTCTATTATGATTCAAAAAGGGGCCCATTTATAACGCAGAGAATGGACAAAAACGAACAAAGATGCTGAAGTTTTCTTCAGAATAAAATTGAAATATAATTTATATCTTTTATAAGGATTTCTCGCACGTCATCGTCAATCTTTTAATTTACAACTTTCAGCTTTTATCCTCCTTCTTATAATTCTTTTAACTACATAGCGTCGTTCTACTAACTATACTTCCATATTTTTCAGGGGGATTCTAAGGGCTGATGTCCTTGTTTCATGCTTACCTTCGTTTTATCCGCCTGATCTGTGTTCGATCGAATATCGAAATGTTTACCTTCGCAGCTATAACGGCTGAACTACCAATATTTAATAGAAGAACATCGAAATATGTAACACCCTATAATAACATCGTGCGTTAAATAAAATTTATTTCTATATTTCCGTTATCCAACAGTGGCACGCATACCAACCACTAACATTTCGTCGTCCAATTTTATTCGTAATTTAGATTAGAAGTAACAGCAACACATGTACAACCAAGCAAATTAATTTTATCAAGAAAAAAAAATTATTATTAATAGCCAACGACGAAAAACAATACGTTGTTACGGGGGTGATACGGCAATACCTCTGTATTGCCGTATCACCCCCGCCTTCATGCTCCCACCTACAGCGATACGAAACGAAAATTACAGCTTGCCCACAAAAACCGTTTACCTTCGGGGAAATTGATAAGGGACATTATTACTAATTTCTGGGACATAATTTTTACGTGTCGCCACCCGTAAATATTGAACAACGTCGGGTCGCCGCGCTATTTGTCGTCGACGTCGTCGTAATTTATTATTTCGTGGCGTGTAAAGAAATATTTAGATGGTACGCTGTCGGACGGCCGTGGCGTAAATACCCTGCAAGCTGCAAGGAGGGTGGTGCACGCGTTCTAAAAATAAAAACGAAATATTCAGTAATGCCGAACGTACGCGCGCAAGATTACCGTCAGGTGTTTAATACCAACGGCGTAAAATGGTTTTTCCTATTTGGGCATGGACGAAATATCAAGCACTTACCAGTTGACATTTTCTACAACACGAACCACACGCTTAATTATGTCTGGAATTGCAGCTTCTGTCGACGTTTCGTCCACATTCCTATAGAACATCTTTAGGGCTTTTGTTTCACACTAATTGGGGGCTGCTCAGTTCGTAGGTGTTTATCTATAGCTTCTTACGGATCAACGAAAGGGAAAACTTATGAATCAATGAACCACGTCTCCCACTACTTGCGAAACGCACTGGTTGCCAAACATCTCATCGCTGATAATATGTAGATTATTTTCGGAGTAGATATATTGATATGTTTGTTATGTAGGTCGCTTCTTGAGATACTGTCCTGTCTTCCTTCCTTTAACTGTTAATATTCTTTTAAATCCTTTCCTTCAAATTCGCTCTGAGGGTTTAGTCTTCTTTCTTTGTTCTCGTCCGTAAAAGCATTCTCCTTTACTATTCGTGAAAAGCCCATACATATAATCCTCATATTTCAAACTGTAAAACTACTGGATGTATGTATATCCGCATCATCCTCATATATGATTTGATGTCGGAAGCAAGCTTTTACGTATGTACTTGGCATACACATATTTGTACAGCATATGTTTATATCTGTTCAACGACTTTAGTGCGTTGAAACGGAGAAATTAATGACTACGTAAAATTAGCTTCGGTACAACTTTCAAGCAATAAGAGTAATAAATCGCAACTAACTTGGTATCTATATATAGGTGCATTCGTATATAGAGATCTTGATGCGAAACGTACCAGCAAGTTTAAACGTATGTTATTACAACGCGCAGACTGCGTCTCGCTTCTATTAAATACCTACTTTTACGATGAATTGAAGAGACATCCTTAAAAAAGAAACGCATGGTTAGTTTATTAGTTGTTTCCTCGTGTACGCTTACCGGTCACTAAAGTCACTAAAAGTTTTGATCCTCGCCGAGAGAGTTCGTTAATCGGCGAAAGCACGAAATAACATACGTATACGTATGCTGCTGCGTATTAGGCTGTTAAGTAAGCTTCGTCCTGTTAATACCAAATCTTCAAATCCAACGTAGTCCGAAATATGGTCACGATGTATCAACTATGGTATTAGTATTATTTTTCCCCTCCTCCTTCCATCTTATTCCAGCATTCTAGTCCAGCAAGCTAAACAAATATGACGAAAGACTCCACGCGGAACAAGGCACTTCGCATCTTCCTTTTAGTTGCTTATTATGTTTATTAAAGACTAGTATAAGAATAGTACTTAACAACAATTAGAACGTATTGTATCATATGTTTTGGGTGTTTCTCGTTGTCCGGGACGTTTCGGGAGAGTAAAGACGTGGTATTCGTCCTATCGTTGCTAGATTGTGGCCTCGAAGTGGTTCAGGTTTAAGATATGGTATAATTGGTTTCGTGAGCCATTAACATCCTCAGGCAGTGCAAAATGACATATTTCCGCACAAGATGAACAATGTTTCGCGCAGTGGCTGCATGTATATGCAGTTTTCGTATATCGTCCAGTCTCCTTCATGCCGCCAAGTACATCGAATACAGTAAATTTTGTGTCCCGGGGTGTGATAGCCTCAATTGGAACATTATTTCTTTATTTTTTTTATTCCCTTTTGAGCAATATTGCGTAACGCTGGACAAGATATTTCAACGACAAACATTTTTCTATTTGGCTCCACTAGAACCGCCATATCTAGCTTATTAACGGCTATCTGTTCTGTTTGTAGCTATCTATTCTAGAACATTGGAAAAAAAGGTCATTTCTGAACAATGTTTGTTGACGTACATTTGATTTCTACCGCGGCACATGAACACTCATTCATTCAACAATGAAATAACTTTTTGTCGGGTCGTTAACTCTGCTGCACCATAATAAAATTACTTCACGGAGAGATTTATCGTTACTCTTTGTAAACCATCCTCCAATTCCAGTAAATAGAGCAGCGCCTACAATCGTTACGCAAATAAACAAATCTACCGGAAATGGTTATAACATTTCAATGTATGCAGAGGCGTACGCATTTGTCTTAAATTATACTGCGAGATCGACACGTGCAGAACATCGTAGCATTCGCGACGGAATAATCTGATAATGGCGTCGTTTAATATCAATTCTCTCGCGATGGAACGGGCGACGCAGCATATTCCCTTGAGAGAAAGCTCGTTATGAAGAGGCATTTTCCATTATTTCATACGATGATGGCGATTGTACTTCATTATCGTTATATTCTTTTTATTTTACGACTTTATGTAAGCGGAAAACTTAAGTATCATCGCCCTCCTTGCATTTTCAATAATAAAAAATGAGAAACGTACCTATAAAAGCCAAATAAACCTACTGCAGGAAGTAAGTTAATTCAATAGTTTACGATACTTTATAGGAGTCGTATCTTTTTGAAATTACGCGTATTTAAGTGACTATAGCAAGTTCGGATAAAAATAAACGATTTTCCTTCCAAAGTCTAGACTTTGTAATTGCCTATTACAAATTGTAAATAAGAACTTAAGTTAAACAAAGTATGTTTAGCTCGTGAAAAGTTACAAACTGTTAGCGACTAAACGATGTAAATACTCGAATCTTAACTACGTTATTAAAAAAATACGCGTTTTTTTACAGTTTTGCGCCAATATCTTTCAGCAAGCGTTACAAGAATCTCGATCCACACCTGGCCGCGTAATCTGAATCATGTGACTACGTGCCGTCGTTCCACTTGGCCTCGAATTTAACTTCTGCATTATTTTATAAACGGTACTCTATAAGTGACTAGTGAAAAGAAGCTGGCAGGGACAGCCTCGTATGTCAAAACCACTTCATTTGATTTTTCGGATTACGAATGAGATTCACAAAACGAATCGCTGAAATACTGTCTTCTTGGTTCGGTCAATCGGCTTTATGAATAGGAAACGGTCTTATTATTTGCAAGCGCATATGCATGGCCCTCTCGATTACGTCTTTTTTATGGGCGCTAATAATACATGTAACATGTAATGAATGCGCGCCTGAAATCGGATACTTCATTATGACCTTCCCCGTATTTTACCTCAATTAAAAGACTATCACGGTTTATTTTTGTTTAACTTATTCATGGTAAACACCCACTATAATAGTTTAGTGGAAACATGAAGTTGCCGAACAACATGCCAGATACTGGGTAGAGCTTATGTATCTGCAAATTATGACCACGAACTTGTTGAATATTGAAAGCGGCCTCCAATATAAATTTAATTAACGTGTTGTGTTGTTTCGTTGTTCAATATGTTTAGCTACATACTTTGTACGTCGCCATAACATCGCATCGCAAGCATCTATTTAATTTAAGTGTGTGTTTCAGGGGCATCGACACATGTTCGCCCACTTTACCTGTGCCTATATTTCATGATTGAAAACGATGCGTATAGTAGTACTTGTTTCTCTAGTGCAGCACTTGGCACCATACGCTTAACAGAGTGAATGGTAAGCAAGAGTTGCGAAGAAGCTTAAATGCAGCAAAGAACAAAGTAAAGGAGACCAATGACGTTACTATTTTTCTCTTAAATCATCAACAGAAATAATCCGCCTATCTAATTCCCGTCGTCTCATATTATTTTTAGATTAAAGTCTGAGGGCATCCTTAAGTGCATGAATATTTGACGACTTGCACTACTGCGCCATCTCGACACGACGACGTCTATTTATAGCGGAACCCTCAATTAAAGCCTTTCATCGAGATGCACTCCTACACACACAGAAATATAAGCTTGCCTCTACTTCGTCTCCGCTTTACCATCTTCCTTGCGTAAATATTCGCCTGACGGCCGAACGGCAAGTGTGGGAGTGGGCCAAGACGGAGGGGGAAGACCCGTATTACCCCGTATAGAATTTATAGCGAACGTTCAATAAAAAATTTAATGTAAACAAGTTTCTTCGGGGAAACAAACTTTTAGTAATCTTTTTGAAGTTTCCAGTTTATAAAGCGATTTGGTCTGGAGGCGTTAAAAGAAATATGGGTTGAACGCGCTTTCCTTGCTTTCTTCCTTGTGTACGTGTGTATTTGTGTATGTGAGCACGCGAATGGATGCGTTTTGTTTCCTTTTCTCTCCTTCTTCGTACGTAACGTGGCGTCATATATTAAATTTTCGGCTCGGGCAGTTTGAGCTGGCATAGTATAAACGGATTTGCTTGATATCCTTAACGTTTTGCTATTATTTTGAGAATGTAGCGCAAATTTAAGCAAACCCTAACGTTTTAAGAGAAGAATTTTGCTGTTATGCCCTTATTAAACCTAGTTCATTTACCTTCCTATCAGGACGAACATTTAAAATAGAGAAAGTGTTCAAGGAAGCTACCTTTTCAGTAAAACGAGTTGTTCTAATGTCCCCAGTATAGACTTCTGCAAACTTTGGCTCTTACACAAAACATTTCATTTTACTCAGCGATATTTAAAATGATTCAGTTCGGTTTTACTGGTCATTGATTGGCTAATAAAACATACGTCCAGTGTTAGCGAAATGTTGTGACAAGGATGTTAGTGATGCATCAAATCTTATTCGAGACGATCGAACCAGTTTGATCTAACAAATGGATTTTTTACTGCGATAAGGCACAGAACGTGACCAAAAGTAGATGTTCTTGCATGTTTCAATTAAAAATTCTAAAATTTGAAGCTGCCCTGAAGAGATCAAGAACTTTGATCACAACCGACGCTCAAAATCCACGATACAAACGAAGCGGATCGCATGGCAAACGGACAAAATTTATATTGATACCTTTAACCGCTCCTACCAATCATCACAATTAAAAAACAACAACTAATTGTTTTACCTCTTTCAACGAAACACTTTTAAGTAAACTTTTTGAAATAATTTAATATCCAACGAAATATTCAGAAGAATTGAAGTAGGTGCGGAAAAAATTACTCGCGTACACTCAATTTAACGCAGGAACAAAGAAAAAAGATGGAGAAGGCAATAATTTCACTTTAAAATATTCAATTAACGATTGTTAGACGTGAAGTTGACTGGCTGCGATATACGTATATATCTACACGTACTTTTCCAATTATACGGACAGCGAAACTTAATAAATTATCGGTTTCCGAATTCATTAATTTTTATCGGCGTTTCCATTAAAAGTTCGTAATTATTTAAGAGCGTTTAACCTTTCGATTTTTTCGACGGCGTCCTCCCCCTTTCCGACGCGTTTATCGCGCGACGATCTTAAAGGAGGAGGACTGTCGTTACGGTCGGTCCTACGACGGAAGGGCGACTTTTCTTGCGACTTTGGAGTCGATTATTTTGTCGAGAACTTCTTTCTACGGTTAGGTGAGGATCTATCGCGTGTCAGGTGTTTTTGGGAGACGGATAGCAGAGTTTTCCGGTGCGGTATTTTCCGAATGGCCGTTTGAATTTGTTCAAATGAGTTTTCTTGGTAAATTTACGAATTATTTAATGATATTTGTTGCCTTCTCCTCTTTAGTATGTTACCGAAAGACATGGATTCTAAGACATGGGTTGCTGTGGTCAGGCTATTTCGAAGGCTAAGTTAATTAAAAAAATCTCAAATATAGCTTCGTAATATAAATATTCTTTTACGTGTACAAAATTCTCCCAATCGCCACAAAGCGGATATTTTCGTTATTCCCATCCTTCCTCGAACAATGAAATGACGTATGTTACCCATAGGCGTCCACGCCTGCTGAAACACAATGACTCCGACCCTATTCGAGCATGCGGACGTACGAAAACCATTTGGAAAATCGTATAAAATTCATCGCTTTTAGTATTCTAAAAACGTCACCGTTGTACCTAGTGGCGAATCGGCCGAATTGTTTAGTTAACGTTCTTTTTTCCGGCTCTCGTTTTTTTTTTTCTCTCTGGCACTTGACCAATTAGGACTTAACGAGGTCGATGTTGATATTTAACAAAAGGCGATTGTTCCACGTCGGTATTCCACTCCGATAGATTATGTCACGCAAACAGGTTTTTTTTTGGGAGGGGGCGGGGAGTTAAAATAATAGGGTGGAGGCGGAGACGATGCAAACTTAATCCATTTATTGCAGCGGTGGCGTGATCTAATGTCAAAATGCTTTTTCCTTGAATAATCGAGATATATTAAGAAATTCTATGCTCAAGGAAGATAGAATCTTTCGTTATCTAGGGTCAATCAAATTTTTATGACCATATCAATATACGACTGTACAGCGTTGACGACTGGAGAAATAAATTCATTTCGTTCCTAATATATGTGCTTGTGACTTATCTCTTGCACTTGATAATTGCGATGATAATTGGAAGCAAACTTCGTCTCTTAATTGGAACGAACAATCGCTGATTTTTGCTCTAACAGCGTCTCGTTAGAGCACTAAGACACGTGAGAGCCTTAACAATCCGGATAGTGCAACCATTACGCTCTTCTAAAACCTTCCAACTGTCCAATACAGACAAATTTTCTTACATTGCTGGTTTTTCTGCAGGATATACTTAACTTTATAATACGTTTCACTTCGACATTTGAAGCTTAAAAATAAAAGACCAATCCCCATACGTTAGTCAAGTGGATGGGTTCACCGGCGATTAGAAAACGATGTGCGTAAAACTCAATGGCCCGAAAGTGTTATCTAAATTTCAAAATTGCTTCTGCACGGCTGCATTCCGATGTTCCTTTTTTTTATTTCCTCACGTTCCCGTGCGTGGTATCGCTTTTCCATCCTCCTCTGGCACATCTCCTGCTTTCCTCTCACCCTAGCCCCGCCTCACCGCCAATCGCAACTTCGCCCTAATATATTTCGTTAAGTCTCTTCCGAATATACCTTTACAAATCCGGATCCGAATTTGAATGGTAATTGGAAAAATCCGGTTAGGGTGGTTCCGAGCAGCTTGTTAGCGGAGAGGACATCAAAGCCCCTCTGTGCGGTGGTGTATCGTCATCAATTTATTTACGTGCGGTATTTAGAAATTTCAAAGTTTAATTGAATAAATTTAAAATTCGACGCAATCCACTCGGACTTTTCCGCATTCGCGTGGGCGTAAGGGCTCGCGGAAAGGATGGAAGGGAGGGGGAAAGAACGTGTAATGCGTACGCTACGCTCTCCGCCCGCTACGGGCACGGGAAGATGGTAATGCTTTTTTAATTATGTTTTCGAATTAGGTAACACGTTTGCGTAATGCGTTTTGAATGAATAATTTAGGTTTTTGCGTATGAAATGGTGCGGGGCATGAAGGAAATGGCTTTAATTGGGATGGGGTATTGTGATAGATGAGCTGCCGTTGCTTACGCTTAAGCGGATGTTGCGGCTTGAAAGTTCAAACGCGATTTGTATAATTATTGAGCGTGGGCTTTTTCCATTTGTTGCGACCGAACAGTTTTCTTTTATTTATCTACTACAGCAGGACAGCAGGAAAGATCTCTTAAAAAATCCTGGAAGCGAGATTGAAGAAAATAATAATAACGATCCATAGAATACACTGAGTACCTATAAACGCAATGATTAACTTACACAACAAGTACTCTTCCAGGATGTCTAATTCAATACATCAACGCCCGCCTGGCGATTGAACAAAAAATAACCTTGAAAACCAAAATAAAAGCCTTGTTTTTCGATTTTTTGCATCCCAACCCCATCTCCACCCCGAGTGCTTTCCAGCGACAGAAACGTTAAAACTTCTCCTCAGGCGCGTCAGGCGTTATCGCAATTTCTCCGGCCCCCGGGTGTTCCCTTTCGTTCGTTGTCTCCTGGAAAAACTTCGTTATTTACTGGACGTCATAAAAAGCCGAAGCGGCCGTTGCTGTCGCAGCATGCCCGGGACGGGGAGCATTGCGTCCCCGCCGCGCGGAATAAATAGTTTCAGTTTCTTTGTTTAATTAAAACTTTTAATCTCGACTAATTACCTGCGAATACCGTCGAGGTCTCCGGGGGCGTCGGCCCGCTTTATTTCGTAAAATTTACTCGGGTTAGGTCGGCATTACGTTTCGAATGTATATTACTGCGGTACTCGTCGGGCTGTTGGCTTTCTGTTGCATTTTCAGCGGTGGTGCTGCAAACGTAATAAATAGGGTGTAATTGGCAATAGCGGAAGGTGAAAATGGAGAATTGCGATGTTTTAACTTATTTGCGCTGAACCAAAAAGCAACTTGCGAAACATTAGGTTGTGGGGATCTCTAAGTTCGCCCCACGGAATTGAGACTATAATTGTTGAAGTGTTCATATGTTGCCTTATACAAAGACTCCAAGTACACGGCTCAATTCGATACGAAAGTCATATACGCGTATTGATCAATAAAGGGTGATTAAATATGCTAAATATATTATTTATAGCAACATTTTCGAATTGTAATTTCAGCAAAAATTGGAAGCTTCATAAAAAAACAACAAACAAAAATAACAAATGCAAAAAAAACCTATTCACGGTAAATTTGACTAAGCCCGCGAGTTCCCGGTAATAAGCGAGCGAATGCAACAAATGGAAGCCGCTAAAATATTCATAAAGGCAAAAAATTTTCGTTGGGAAAGTTCAACGGGAAAGCGTAGTTCATCGCAGCAACGCTGTAAATATATGTGTACCGTATCAATGATGAATTTCAAGCTATTAGGAAGGTAGGATACATCAAGCGTGAGTGACTTTCATAATGGCAGATTTCGATGAGTATCAAATTATTTGAATTTAAAAATCTTCACGAGAAGCTAGATGCTATATTCCAAAAGATATGCTCATTTAGGGAATCGTACCATTTCATACAGCGCAACGGCTTCGTTGGTCCAACGAACGTTGGATAACTTTTGTATTTAAGGATATGGTTAGATGGTTAAATTACCAAAGATGTGATATTCAGAGTCCTTTTTTAAGTATTGCTTATCGTGGCCAACCTGAAAATGGAAAAAAAATTATTCTTCCGAATACGAAAGTAGCCGGAAACGTCTCACTCAAAACGTAATGTATTCCCCGAGTATCCTTCGAACGAAGAGGGATAAGTTATGAATTATCCCAATTTATGTTTGCCTCGCTCGTCTCAAAAATTTGCACTTTCAAAGCGTCCTATTCCTTCTTCCCGAACGCTATTTTATCTGAAATCTAAAAGCATTGACCGATATTCGTCTCGCAAACTCGCAGGCACGTCCAAAGTGAAGGGAAAACGAAAATACAACAACTTCGACCCGAGCGAGCAGGGTGTAGCGGGCACATCCACGACGACAAAAGACGTAACCATGACATGGCAGCGAGAAGCCTTCACCGTATGAAGACGTGATCGCGACGCTATAGCATCGAAAAGTGCGCATTTTCCAGGCTGCACCCTTCCCGCTCTCCTTTGCCCCGATCCTTTTCGTCGATACGCCGAAAAAGGAACGGCAACTTCTTCCCCGGAAAGTGGATCAACATACGGCGAGGGAATTCACCCGTAAAAATCCATTTTTACGGATGCTGTGCAGACACACGTCAGGTGTTTTACAGCGTTTCGTCGCGAGAGGAGGCGGAGGAGGCTAGGAACGGAGTATATGCTAGGTGGCCGTTACGGTGGATATAAAGAAAAATGGACCGATAGTACGCGCGGTGCAGTGCGCGAGGGAGACGTTCTACGTCATAATTTCATTTTAGATTTGTCGCGTATAGCACCCAAGCGCCGTATAGCTCGTTGCTAAGTCTAGGAACGTATGAGTTCTAAATTCGAATGGTTGTCAAATTTCTTCAAATTAACGTCGAAGTGGGGATTCCCTTTGTACGTCCTGGATGAGTCGATATTTGCGTTCTCGGAGGATGTGTTCTTCTATTAAAAATAAGATAAAAAATTAATAATGAAAGCCAAGCCGTTTTCAGGTAAAATTGAACCTGATTTTTTGTTATCGTTTGCTCTAAGATTCTATCAAGATACGATTGCAATAGCACTTCATACGCCCTTATACACGAACGAAATTTAAAAGCATAACGAACCTTCCCCGAGGTTGTCGCCCTCACTAAAAGAAAATTTGATTTAAATTTAAAATCGACACCGAACGAGACCTTCAACCCGTCCAGACCATCGTCAGCATTCGATGGTCTCAATCTCGAAGCAAACTCGTAAAGCCGCTGCCCCCTTTCCCACATTAGCGCGCCCCCTATTTGCATACATATTACCGAGGCAAGGCCGTAAATAAACTTTATCCCTTAATTTTTAATTTCGAATTCTCGTTTCCGGTACCCAGCGGTTGTTAACCGTAGTTTTTCGGGTTCTCCGCTCTTCACGGTTTCTTTTTTCTCGTTTTTATCGCGACTCACGGATCCCGGCAATCCTTCTACACCTCCACTTCGTTCTTTCTCACCGAACAGACCCCGTTTCCTTTTGCAGGTTTCGCCTTCGGGACGGATAAGTTTTTAAGAGTCCATAAAACCCGACCCGAGACCTCGCCCTTTCTGACGATGACTACGGCAGAGGTGGGGGGGTCGAAGGGATACCCTATTTACAGTTATACTAATTCGAATTTATGTTTAGCGTTCTGGCTGGTGTTTCCTTTTACCCTATTTACTGCTTACCGACCCTTTTTCGGCTGCCCCACTTTTTCCCTCAAACGCGATCTGTTTGCTACGTTCGAGTTTCGTAGTTGTTGTAGTCTGAAAGCGCGTAAACTCATGTGGAGCGGGGGAAAAGTAATAAAAATGTTTTTTTTTGCATGTTCTCTATTAGTTACGTACAATAATGAAATAAATCAACTGTGAAAATTGCCCCGACCGCGCTGTTGGATGGAAGTTTATGACGTTGTATATTATTTTAGAAGCGAACGTTCTTCTTCTTCTGTTGTAACTGTGGGGTTGAATTTTATCGCAACTCGTAAAAAAGAAGGCTTTTATACGTTTAAAAGTTACGCAGTTAAAAAAGAAGAAACCAAATCGAAGTAAGTACGACGGTATAAAAATATCTTAGTCAATGAATGCTGTTTTTTTCGATCTTACATTGTTTAAATTCAATGCAAGACGGGAAAATTTAAATAAAACGAATAAACAAATTCCGAAACAGAAAGCAGCACAACCGACATAACTCGAAAAAAAAAAGAATTTAAACAGTTGAACAGATGACATTGTAATTCATCTCGGACCTTTTTTTATGCACAAACTAATAATGAACAATCAAACGAGATTAACAATTTGCACCTTTCATAATTCACAGATACGCGCATAAAAAGGCCCCTCCAAACAAAAATAAACGAAAACCAATCGAGGCTTTATCGGCGCACCAAAAAAAAAAAAAGAGAACCCTAGATATGCAACACAACACGCGGCAAGAAGAATAGTCGGAGGGCCAATATTTACCTGATATTTATTTGACGTACATGGATATTGGATATTATTGTATGCGCGGAACCATGGTCACATATCTCTGCGCGTTAGACGTATAGAGTTTCAACGGGCTCGATATTTGACTTTTAAATTAAACAAACGACCGGCCACAAACACAATAATT
Organism: Oryctes rhinoceros; assembly: GCA_020654165.1. NCBI lineage: Eukaryota > Metazoa > Arthropoda > Insecta > Coleoptera > Scarabaeidae > Oryctes > Oryctes rhinoceros. The sequence goes on from JAIOKQ010000231.1 coordinate 1,751,337, forward strand.
TATCATCTCGTCCGATCGTACGGCACGGGCGCTCGAAGCATTTCGAAAACATTTCGGCACGCTCGAAATTGAAAATAAAAATCCTCCGCCGAGTGAATTGATAATGTAATTGATGTATGTTCGCGGGCAAATTGGGTAAATGTTGTGATTTTCTCGCCCGATTTGTTAATGTTGTAGCAGATGAGAATTTTTTTTAAAACAATGTTTTGCTGTACTGGTATTTGTACAGGGAGTTCATCAGGAGGCTTTGTTTTACGAAAGTTTAGAGTTAGATCAGGCAAAGTAGATGATCGAAGAATGATCATGAGGTTTCGCGTTTTAAATATTAATTTTTCGCCATCGTAAAAAGGCAACAGTGCCCCAACATACTAAACGTCCTACGCATAAAATCGCGGTCGTAATAACGTGGGAAGGGGTAAATAAGTCGTGCAATTTAATCCCCCCGTTATCGAGTTAAATTTAAATTATTTCGCCGACATCGAATTAGCCGTCGTTTACCGAGGAACGTTGGCATTTTTACATAATCAGCTACATTCACTTTGTACTTAATAATTTCCCTATACATGAGAAATATCGTGTCCATTGCCGAGCGTAATTATTTAAAATTATGCCCGCATTTAATCGCCACCTCTAATCTAAATCGAGTGTTATTTGTGTTTTGTATTATTGCAGAACTGACTGCAAGGCAGCGCTCGTTCACACAATCAACTCTGGCTAGCTTGTAATACTTAGTATCTTGGATGCGATTGAACCCCGAGCCTACCTTTAGGGCCTTCCTTTAATACCTCATCCTATCCTTTACCTATCCTTTAATATCTCATCCTGACGATATTATCTTACAGGTGGCGTCCGCATTTACTATGAAATATTCTTTACCATTAAATAGTTTCCTACTGAACTCAGATGAAATATAAGAAAAGGAAGGGAAGGCGTAAATACTTATTTAACATAATAAAATACTTGATATTTCACGTATATCTATACCGAATATACCTTGTATATAAGATGCAGAACACGTAACGACGACAGCGCGTCCTCATTCCAAAGACGAGCTGCTTGAATACTTTCGTTGCAGATTGAATTGGCGCGGAGATGAGCGAGAGCGCGAACGCTAACTAACTTCCACAATCTGCAATTATGTGACGATAATACGGCAAATTAGGTTGTTATTTTGGGGGATGGAGGAGTTGAGATTCGGAACCGGCGGCGGCTCAAAGTTCGCGTATCGCTTAAAGTCACGTAAAAGTTTTAATACCCGAAAGCACTTCAAGTACTTGGAAAGGCTAATTATGTTTTGAATAGATTGAAGTTTTGCACTTCGGAATATCGCCCCCGCCGCTAATCAAAGCCGAACAGGTACTTATCCGTGCAAACAATACGCAGCTTCGATCACTTGCAAGTCGGATTATAGCTGTCGTTTCGTTAATCTTTAATTGAAGCAAGAGAGACTAGTTCCAGTGTACGTAAGGGGTGAAAGGAGTGGGTGGACCAACGGCAAATGAAGAATATCTTCTTTTTTTAAGTGTGGTGACGGCCCAACGGGGTGTATAAGCTTGTCATAACCTCAGGAGGCTTTTAATGTATAAGTTGTGTGTGTAAAGTGTATTCAACGGCCTTGTTACTATCACCCCCTCGCCGTAAAGGGCGAAGCGCAGTTAATTGCACCCCAACTGCGAACAGTGACTTGAGAGAGTACCGGACTCACTAAGAAAATTTGTTGATTCTAGCGGGACTCGAACACACTGCGCTTAACTCTGCTCTTTGGCCAGTTAAGCGCTGGCCCTCTTACCGCTAGTCCACCGGGCCGTTAATTATTTCTTATTTGGCAATTTTCTAGAAGAATGCATGATTAATTGTAAAAATGCTCATTTAGTAAGAGTCGACGTAGAGGAACCGTTTTCATTGTACAACACGTATTTTCAGACAAGTGGCGCAATTTCTCGATGAAGAACGTTGACTTAATTACTTCATAAAGGTGATTAAGTCGAAACAATCCTTACGGTTCTTTCTTTTACTTTATTATTTCCAAATCTAACCTTAAATTTCTACGCTAAGTTTTCTTTATTCAGTAGAAATTGTTCCATTATCATATCTACAGGGAGTAATTCCCTTGCCCAAACGTAGAAAGCTAAACCACCGCGAGCGACCGCCGTTACAATGAGAAAAAAAGAAAAAAGAAAAAAGACGGAAAATGAACTTCAATATGTAACAAGGCGCGGGATCGAGGTGGCGTAACGCGACAGAGCTACAACCAGCTTTTGTACCCCGCAGCCAGAACCCCCTACCCCGACCCCCTTCGCTCTTAATTACTCGTTTTAATTAAATTGGCTTTTCATTTAATGGTTCGTTGCCTATTTTGATGAGGATTCACAAAGTTATATTCTGTTCAAATAATAAATAAAGAGACTCTTCGAATTAGCCGTTTTCGGCGCGTTGTCGTGATTAATACCGGTGTCATCGGCAGCGAGGTTTCCCCGTTGCCGCGTTGCGAGCGTTCGCGTATATAGAATTTTGTGCTCTGTATTTTTTCTACGGGCGTCCGTGTGCGTTTACGTACACGTTTCGACGCCCGTGCGGCCGCTTCGTCCAATCAGCGGCCGTCGGCGAAAATTATCATTAGCAATAATTTGCGAGGGAATGGACGGGATAAATTTCACGGTCGTTTTGCTTGATAAACTTATTTTCGCTAACGGTGAGCGGCGCGAGGATTAACATTTTAATAAATAAACAGGAAAATGTTTTTTCATCAGTGTAAGCATTATCTACTGTAGTACCGACTATGGTCCGCACGTATTCCCGTTATAGTTGGTCCTAATTAAACCTCGTTTTTTCTTCGTTTTAACTTTGAATTGAACGCTCTGTGGTATTCCTTCCTAAGTCTTAAATAAATAAAATAAATAAAACAAAATTACGTTCTTTAATTGGTTACAAGCAATTATTTACTAATTGCGCTATTCGAATAAATAGATGTTACCACGCCTAAATTTAAAAGGAAGATTACGTGCAGTGATTTGGACGAATCGATCAAAGGTAACAGGCGCGCTAAAGCTTCAAAGTAATCGCCCGACGGCACCATGGCCTCATGCTAGATCGCCCTAACTCGAACCAAACAGAAAAAAAAAAAGGAAATGTATGCAGATTAGAGTGCGTGCCCTCCGGGGAAATCAATCGGCAGTTATTCGAACAGAATGCTTTCGAATCCTTGCAAACAAAATTCATGCGAGCCCTGGCATGCTACACCTGAACGGTACGTATGAACATCAACGAAAGAGAGCGTTCTGGATAATAAAACCCGATAGCGGATACTGCCATCGACGCCGAATTGAAAGCAAATATAGTTCGCGTTTATGTGTATATGCGCAAAATCTATTAGAAATGGATTTTACCGATACAACAATGAGGTTATGTGAGTTTCTTAAAAGAAGCCACGGCAAAACTTAGGCTAAGTGAACGCAAGGATATAATTTCAGGATAAATATGAAGAAACGAAGACGATGTTCTTCTATTGAAGAATATCATCTTCAATGGAAGGCTTCCATTGAAGCTAGCTCCATTAAGCTAGCTTCATTAAACTAAGTGGTAAGGGAAACATCCATTGAGCGTTGTTTAAGAGGATTTTCATATATTCATAGCCTGGAAGGCGATAGAATCTTAATTAGAGCAAATATAAGAACGCTGAAGGAATAGGGGAATTATTGCAAGAGGAACTGCGAGACTAAACTTGACGGCCGCAAACCTGAGATTTTCAGTCTATGAAGAATGTAAGGCATCTAAAAGGTATCAGATGGATGGTTTTTGGAAGTATCCTTCGTTATAATTAAGAATGCGAAGCCCAATGAACGGTGTAATAATAATAAAATTTACACAAGCGCAATGGTAGCAAATGTCTGCTCTTCAACAGTTCGTTTTGGAAAGATGGTGAAAAAAAATATTATCGAGGTGAGCCTTCTCAAACTCCCTTTAAATATTGCTGCGTTTAAACATTACTCATCTAAAAAAGAAAAACCATAACGTGAGAGCCCGATTCTAGAAATACAACCGAAAGCATCCTCTGATAAGATAAAGAAAAAGAATAATTGGTTAAAGATCACGAAAATCTTAGTTTTTATCCAAGAGAATTCTCACGTCCCAAAATTACCGTTACATCTTTCAATTAAAAGGTAATGACCATCACTTCTGGTGTTTCCAACGCGAATTCTTGATAAATGCCGTCCCTTTACCCCAATTTCTCGAATAAACGTAACTTCGGCGAAGTTTCGGAACTTCCGCGAAGCGAAAAATATCAAATTACGTGTATATTAAGGGGAAAACGGCGAAATACCGCTTCTTCGAAAGTGTTTAAATTCGTCCGCGACGACGAACCGCGGAAGTTCCTGCATCCCCGGAGCGGTAAGGGGTCGGACCGTTTTAAACGCTTTAAAACTCGTTATTAATGGGCACGCAGGTTGTTATTTTCGTATAATAAATGAAACAGATTCGTTCCACGCCAAGTTTCTACGGCGTTTAGCGGAATTGCGGAGAGTATACGGGTAAGTTTGAACGACTCGCGAGCGAGGAAGCTTTTGATTATTGATACTTTTGATGGTAAATGTGAACGTAACGTAATTTTCAGCATTCTTTTGGGAAAAGTAAGAAATTTGGATGGAACTATCGAATATTTGATCTTTTTAAAAAATGAAAGAAAAGGTTTTATTGGATATGGTTCGATGTAAGGATCAGATGGGTTCTATTGAAGGTACAAGGACGAGGTATTTACTTCGGAGCTTGATTTTGCCTTGATAAGAAATCATTGAGGATGTGCTGTTAGTTTCTTCTTGCAATGCTAAGTAAAGGTGCTAGAAGTAAATGGATAAACGAGCATTTTCCGTTTCTTTAAAAGAGATCTCATTTGTTACATATTACGTTTTTTTTCGGGTTCAAATACAAAATTTAACAAGTTTGTTAAACCTATCCTCCAGCACCAATAACAACGCAATCCCCAAGATGAGGGTCGAAAATAAATCAGCCTGTACACGAGAGAAACAACGAAAAGAAAAATTTGAAATCTCCGTAGCCAACACTACTAATTACGCTGTTTAATACCACAAACACAACCATTTATAAAATGCCCAGGTGTCTATTTTAGCGCTTACACCCCCATTAATTTACGAAAATTATACTTATCTAACCGGAGGATATTAAACCTATATTTTACGATGGTCGACGCGATCGTTATTTCGTCATCTATCCTGTAATCATTTCCCCAGGAGACGTTCCAAATTAATATAATTAAAAGGTAAATTTCTGAGCCTAAAATCGCGGTTTATTTATAATACGCGTCGCGCGCCATTGAAATGCTAATGTATGCATATAGGCGGTGAATTAAACCCCGTCTGTACGTATATATGAATATGCAAATCGCCCAAAAGTTATTTCGTGTAAAAATGAGGCTCCCACGCGTCGAAATGAAAAAAAAAAGAAAAAAACACCAACTGAGAAAAAAAATTATGAAGGTAAACGTAAAATTTTACAACTAAAAATTTACGTTTAATTAATGCAGCAAATAATCTGCTGTTCCAGAAAGAAATGTACAGTGTTCGCCTCTTAGCATCTCCTTATGGAGAAAATTGCTATATGGGCAATCTTTGATGTCAATTCTCCTAAAGACATAAAGATTAGAAAATCATCATGTAGCAAGAAGAAGTGCAAACATAATAGATGCTTCTGGACTTTGAAAGGTTGAAAAAGTTAAATACTGAAGATCCAAGACCTTTATGAAGTTCGGTCTATGTATTTATTTATTTATTTTCTAAATCGTTTTAAGCTTTAATAGAACTGGGTTGAATGAAAAAATTGCTCAAAAAAACTGCTTCTTTGATTAGTTAAAGAAATAACAAACAATGTTTGATCCAATCAGCTCGAAGAATAGAATAGATCCAAAGGGATCAAGTGGAACGTTCTCTTTTTGCGTGACGTTACAATTTTATCATTGTTGAATTGATTTAAACTTAAATATTTAACTTCTGCTAAGTGAAGGATTGCTTTTTGTTGTCTCATTTCTCCATGATATAAGACCTTTCATTATTTAATGGTAACCTAGGTAACCATGGAATTAAGGAAAAGAGGCTGATCAAAAGAAAGATATAAACTAATGAGAGGAGCGGCGAATATCCAAATCCTTCTTGTGATCTACACCAGATCCACCAAAAGCAACAAAGGCATGTTATCCGTATCAGCAAAGGAAAACCTCACGAGACTGGCAGGTCTATTAAATTATACAACTGAAAATTATCACTTATGCAAGCTTGAAGAAAAGCTATCGTTTCTACCGAGAAACATCAGGTCCTCAGTAAGATATCGTTCACACCCACCGAACTGATGGATGAACTATGAAATTCCTAGTTTGGTACCAGGGTTCATTAAGTGCCAAATATACTAAGTTGCACTGTCCCAATCGATTCCATTTAATCCAACTATAATTCCTTATTCAGCATACCCTATTATAAAATCAATAATGCCAATTAAAACCATCGCCACACCTAACTCAATTTCAAGTAATTCCTACCGAATTAAGCAACAATAGCTGACTAGATATCGCGAGCTCAAAACTAGGCTTCTAGGTAGATCCCTCTACCCAAATTCTCCCTCCAATCTTATCCGTTTCCAAAAGTTCCGGCGCGATATTGCCAGGCTCCGAGAAGCAATAACAATTGAGTTACGTGACGTCATCGCACAGTTGCATAACGTTCGCGACGCTAATTCGAACAAAAAGGGGGATCTTTTCGGGCTAAATAACGGCGGCGCTGCAACTATTTCAATAAGAACATCCGAAATAGAGGGAAATAATTGCCGTACGATAGAGTCGGCGATGAGGAAACTTTTCGCCGCCGAACAGGAAGGAGGTCGGTTCGTTCCCTTTCCAACGTTAAAAGGGTGCATTAATGATACATTATTAAACTGTTACTGGGTTAAACCGCAACCAAAAGTGGGACAATATTTAATGCGACGTTGGTGACTAGTTGATGGGTAACTTTCGGATGTGAATTTTGAAGAGGAGCGTTTGAATTCAATGGAAGTCGAAGAGAACGGTATAAAAGGTGGTTGGTTTAATTTGGGACTTGTTGTTATTATTAGAGTTAATTTTACGAAGCAAAATCAGCCTTATTTATATAAGTCATTGTTTGTGTGCAAGATATATCTGTAATTTGAGATTGATTACCTTCTGAAGGCATCAAAAGACGTTATAGCGTCTATTAATAAGTTTTCCCGTAGTTCAGAAACCGTTTGCCAACGTCGTCGCATTCCGCGTAAAATATTACCGTAATTAAATATCTTAATAGGAACCGATGATAGCGGTAATGCGGTAAGTAGGAAGTTAAAAGACTGGCCAATAATAATATAACGATATTAATGGCCCTTTGCGCCATAATTCAGTTAGCGGAACTTGTTAGAAGGCAATTCAGGAGTCTAATGGCGGCTTCTACGCTGGAAAGCCACAGAATGGGATCTGCAAGATAGAGTTAGAAAAAATTATAAAAAGCCGATTGAACATTGCGACCACCATGTCTTATTAAACACTTCCGAACCACTAATATAAGCCGCATTATAATTAAATCCAGTCAAGAGTCGCTCTAACACGTTTCGTGTGCCGTGTACCATTGTGGTAATGGTAAGCTACTGTACAGGATGCTAAAATCTCGAAGAGGCAAAAACAACATATTAACAGCGGACGCCGAAATGATGCAAAGAAGAAGAAGAGATCCAAGGAAAAAAAAGAGAATCAGAAGATGAAGAACGGAATGAAGATGTAGCTAAATCAGAAATAGTTGGAACGGTAAAAAGACTTAAGAAAGGAACAGGAGAAGATCAAATTAAACCAGGACAAATAAAATACGCGAGCCAGAATGGTAAACATGCCACGTTCGTGTAAACGCTTCATTAAAACACGACACCATCTTTCTCCATTGCAGTTCGTATCTTTTCTACTTTGCAGTAAATGCGAAACCGAAATATTATATTGATAAAACAATAAAGGCGGCAACGGCTTTACGTTCTCGAAACAGCTAATCGTAAACAACGTCTTATCGTCGTACGAAACGTCCTGGCTTCACGTGCTCGAAAGTCTCGAATCCATTCTCTTGAAGCTTTCATTTTTATTAATTCTCGTAAAAAACGTTGTAAAGGAGTTGCAGCACGTTCCAGTACGTTTCTTGCAGCGCATTGTTGTCAAACATGGCGCAACACATATGGTTGCCAGCAGCTCGAATATATTACCAAAGCCTTTTTCGCCGGCGAGCACTATAAACTACCGGATCGCGTTAGCGTAGCTGCAAACAAACCTTTAAACGTGTTTTGCCCGATAAATTACTTACGAGCGTCTAGTAGCTTTCGAGACCCCAGGAGATAAACACCGCAAGCAGAACGATGCAGAAGAAGCTGCGAAACGGTGGCGTAAAAGTGCTGAAGTGTGCGCACATACATCTCACGTGTGGCTAATTTTACCGAACGAAGGTCTCGAGATTACCCGGTCGGTTGGTAATTTGTTTTCCAAGTTCGCGATTAATTGAAAAAGATCGAATAAATTCCGTTGGAAGTAAGAAACGGCCGTATTGTTTTGTCGAATTTCGTCCAATAAAACTAACAACGAAAAAAGTAATAGAAACTACGCTGTTTGGGGAATTTAATCGCGCAGATGACGACGCGAATGGCCCAACCTCAATCTCCATCAAAGTATTTGTTTCAACGTTTCCACCGTTGTTTATGTACGACAAATCCTATAAAGTATTTGGCAAGCTCTTACTTCTCAATTATACACGAAGAAGATGAAAAGAGTAATTTTGTTGATAAATAAACAAGATCTTCAGCTAACAAGTAAAATTTGTTCTTTTTTTTCGATACAAAAGCAGCTTAAGTAGGATCTCGACTTTATCCCGACGAAAGTTTCAAAATAAGCTTCGCAACAATCGAATAAAAAAATTACGTGAAAAGCTATTTCTGTCACACTCACACGAATGTATGTATGCATGCAAGGCACCAACAATATCGGCTCTCTTAAAGTATAAAGTATCGGAAACCGTGCTGCCGCCCGCTGGAAAATGAAATTTTAGAATCAAACGCAGTGATTGAAAGCAAACTTCAAACCTATAGATTTCCTTTGATATTATACCGTTGTGTAAGTGTATCACAAGAGAGGTTTATTTCCTTGGAGAATATCATGTGTACAATATACAGTCGCTCGCAAAATTACGAATTCAATAGGTGTTAGAGATATTATATTTTTTATCTAATTTTGTTATGCGCAATAGGTTGGTACAATGATATATAGATGATGTGGAAAAAGGTGTATAAATTGCTCCAGGAAGAGAGAGTTTGAAAGTAGTTCAAGAGATGTCGCTTGAGCCACGAAAATAAGAAATATTATTGGGAAAAACTATAAAGAAAATGTTATTAAAATGCTTAAAAACTCCTGAAAGTGGTCATAAAACTTTAGAGTGTTCAGGTTAGCCAACCAAATGTATTCCTAAAATGAAAGAAATAACGGTTGGTGTCTATTATCAACAATAAGTAACCAAAAGCAAGTTCTGATGAATGGTATATCGATTCAGTGTATACTGATCATATGAATATACTCACAAATTATAGTACATTACATGCTTGTACCTTTTTTCCAGAACACCCGTTAGAAAAACAAGGCAAGATGTAGAGACAAAAGAAACATTGCAATCGATGCACTCAGCTCTCTGTAGACCAACAATATGTTTGTTCTCATACTTGCAGAAAATTATACGATAAGCTGCTTCAATTTAAGCATCTTTGCCCCAGGTTGGTTCTTCTAAATTGGATCTTTTAGATCTTGATACAACTGCAAACAAGGACTTGATTCAACAGGCCCTCGTCAAAAAAGTTTATTTACAAAATCTGATGAGGAGGATCTTGACATCAATTCTTTAAGATAAAAATGTAACTGATGTGATCCAATACGATGAAAGAACGGAGAAAAAACTCTCCAAATTACATGTTTTTTACAGGACAACTGTTACCTTACGCAAACCTTTGTTAGTGCTGCTGAAAATAGATGACCTTCCCTGCTTCAAAATTAAAACACAACGATATCTTCTAAGGATTCAATTCTGCAAGTGGCTGTATGTAAATATGCTGGACCAATGCAAGCGATAGGTACAGGAAAAAATCGAGGTTCTTACTAGAGGAGAACGATAGAGACGTTATAAGAACACTTTGCCTTCCTCAAAAGAAAATGAAGGACCGCACGTCGAAGACGTAGTATATATAACGGCCGCTACAAAAGGGAAGACGTTTTAAGTCTACGATATCGAAACTTCGCGTCTCCTACATACAATATCCATCAAAAAGGAAGACCCCTTCTCGCCCGAACCCGTCCATCCACTTCTGTACGTGGCGATTGAACGCCTTACGCTATGCAAACGTGTGCAAATATCCACCGATGATACCCCGAGAGCGGTTTAAAGAATTAGCTCCGAAAATTCGCATGTCCCGGCAAATATTAAATGGATTTTCGACGAATGCTCGCTAGGCCCGCCGTATATCCCCTCTTTGATATCTCCGTACATATATATATAATAATATCTTTACGTAAGTGGATTTGAACGATTCTAGTTCCTTTTCCACCGTCCAGCCCGGGCTGGCGTGAATTTATCGTGGAAATATATTTTCGGAGCGTCGTTTTAGTTATTTTACGTCACGATTGTATGTAGTAGATGGTATTATCTTTATCGTGCGTTCCTTCCATCAAAATATTACCGTTTGAGAATTTATGATATTCGCGGAGGATCGTACCCCTGGAGATCGGTCGGAATGCGGGCGTTTTACATTATAAACGTTTTAGGAATCCGTTTTAAAATTATTTATCTTGCGCTCTCGAATATGACGGATTTTGGATAATTGAATGGAAGCATGATCTTAAGCCTTGCACGTCTGCGTTTACTTTATTTAAACGGAGGAGAAGCTATAATATAGATTTGGTTTTGTATCTATAATTAACACCAGCATTTCTTCTACTTCCAAACAAAGACGGATGTTAGCACTGCTTTCGAGATAACTGAAGTGTTAAACTGGAAGAAATCAGAAATGTATTTGTCAAGAAGACAACAAAAGCAAGCACAATTACAATCTGGAGGATACCTTTACGTAACTAAATTGACTTCATTCAAGATTCTAAACCTACTTTATCGTTTTTCTTTTATGGCATTGACGTATTGAATGGATTTAGTTTTATCTTTCCTCGTTAGGATCTTCTCCCATTACTTAGAGGTCCAAACGGAAGATATTGCCAAACGGAAGCCGAGCAATCCATTAAACAAATTAAGTTTCCATTTATATTCCATTACTAAATGCGAACGTAAAAATAAAGCATTATTACGTCGACAGGGCGAAATTAGAGTTCCCGCTCCTCCGGCACCGAATAAGTATTCGGATTAGAGTAATCCGAAGGAGACCTCCCAACGCATTGAATTATAAATCTGTTTGAGGCGCGAGATCGGGAGCAGGAAGACAACAGGTGTCGATAAATCATTTGAGCGACGGAATCGCATCTAACGTGATTCGTAATTTAACATTAAGACAAATGTAGCTCTTGGAACATCATCGGCGTTTAGAACCGAATAACCCTGTTTGGTTTACAGAGGCACCGCGACGTAAGCGCTTTCGCAACAAGCACGTCGAGATAAAAAAGATAATTTATTATGAACGTTTCGCTAGGATCTACGTATTACATATGTACGAACGTAAATATTTTAATTCAGCACGTAATTTTAATCTGACATGTTGTTGCATGCGGTTTGCGTGCGATTTTAATCTTGACGGAACGGAAAGATAAATAATGTCGGTATTTAAGCGATTGTTGTTTTTAATTTCAAGTCCGGCGGATCTGCATAACGCAATTTGTAAATATTTTGATTTGGAGAACAAAGTTCCTCGTAACGTAATTTTTAACGTTACTACTTCTTCCTGAAAAACATATCAATTTTAAATTAAAAATTTGAGGTAATGAGACTGACTGATGAGACTGATGACAATGAGATTGAACTCGTCATGGGCCAAGCGATAAGCATAGAATGTGGACATGTTTCACCTCTTCTTGAATATGATTTATTTTATTTAGGGCCTAGATCATATCGAAAACGTTTGGTAACGCCGGCAGCGGCTCCAGTAGAACCGGCACTGATTACAGCTTCGTAGTTTTGATATACAAAATTTGCTGAAATGTTGTATGTGCTACTATGTGCTGCTCACATCGCATTGGATGTACTATTGGGTAGATACTAGGGCGACGTAATGAAAAAACCGTGTACAAACCTACATTTCAATTGTACCATCAGCTACGCTCGGTCAAAGATCTCCTAATTTCAACTGAAAAGAAGAGAATCTTGCCACCTTGACTCTATCGAATCGATGGAAATAATATCTAAAGTTTACCGAACAAAGAAAACACCATCGTCGAACACCTCTAATATTACTAACAAAAAAAACAGCTTCATTACATCTTAATATACCCGCTCTTAAGAACGCACTCTTCGACATATTTCGTAAAAATTCGCCGGCGATGGATAAGTTTCCAGACGTCTCGACTCCTTGATACGTAAGATACTAGATATAATAAACAACGCGTCAGAAGAGAAGGAAAAAAAAACACAGGGAGAATTTGGAAACAAGCCAGTACACCGTTTATTACATAGTTACCTACGATACCTCGACGCTAATAAACAAGTTTGTTTGAAAGGCGCGACTGACTGATTTATTTCTAGTTGATGTTCGGGGAACGATCAACACATCAACGGGGATGCCGGATAATCGGAAACGATGTTTTCATTAGGGGGAATAGATGTACTAAAGCTGCGCACCGATTGCAAAGGAAAAAATTCCAGGTTTCGAATTTAGTTCTTTTTGGAAGCAATGAAAATAAACAACTAAGATAGGACTAGATTAAAATTGAGTTTGTATTTGAAGGCGTTCTTGAATTGAGTAAAATTACAAGTTTTCAAGTTGCCTTTTAGAAATCGGGGTCTTATTAAAATACAGACAAAAAGAGCTCCGCTATCGTACCATCTTATTCTATGCGTTTTGCTGTTCGCTACTGATCGGCTAGCTTCAAATTTTTGCAAATCTCTTACACACTTACCTCAATGCCTTTTATTAGAAACTCTTGCTGCGACACAAATGCATTGCTCAGCACCGTAAGTGGTAATTTCTATCTTTTTATCCTTACGCAAGACAATTCAAGCGAAATTAAGGGAATGGAGGAGTGAGACATCAAATGCTTTTTTTATTTCAAATTCTACCTAAGCGCTTTCGAATTTATATCATGATGTAGATCCAATTTTTAAAGATCCAAAATAAAAAAGAATTAGTGATACGCCAACAGAATCATAAGCAGCAGATAAGCTTTCGTTCAAGGTATCTCACCAGCTAGGTTAGGGGGATATTCGTGGGAGCGACATAGGTGCGATTCAGCGGCCGAAATAGGTCCTCTTACGAAAAATGTGAAAACCAAGCCCGAAATTGTCAAAATTAACGTACTTCAAAACATCTTTTGGATATTCCAGGAATTTCCAAAACATGCTGCAAATATGTAAAACCCTGACATCCTTCGCGTTCGTTATACTATCTAATAGTCCTTGTTTAACAATTCTACTTTGTCGACAAAGGTGTGAAGGATGGATTGTAAGTAACGTAACGTAATGATGACGTGCCAAGGTACCAAGTTTTCTTCAAATAAGCAAATGACACCTTGGCATCCCTTGTTGGCAGTAATCGAATATCAACGCCGCTTCCTTCTTCCAGAAGGATATACGCCCTAGTTTATCCTTGTTTCGTGTCCGCCATCTACTATTTTACAACACTTAACCGAAGTTGGATCCTAATAGCCGGTCCCTACGCGTAAAGTGTCTAATTTAATTGTACAACTAGAGGAACTAAAGCGCGGTAAATGAACAACAGTGCGTCGGATTAGTGCCGTTGTACGGGATCGAGATGCGAGAGGCGGGGATAGACGGCTACCCTAGTTTTCTCCTTCGGGTACCTAAAATTAAAGTTTGAACGCGGAAAGTCGTTTTACGAGTTGGAGTTTTAGGAAGGAAACTTGGAGGAGACAACAGATATTAAGGTTTATAGAAAGCGTACGGATAGAAAGACGGGGAAATAAGCGATATTTTATCTCGTAATTTTCATTTCACTAAACTAGCCCCGCACAGCTGAACAAACTGGGTATACTTCGAGTCCAGCGAAAAACCATCGCGTTTCGAAATTTCCTCTTTCCACGGTTAAGAACAAAACGTAAGAAACAAAAGATACGCTTGGTACCTGTAGTTTCGCAACTGTTTGAAATACAAACGCCAACTTACAATATTCCATCCATGTCGGAATCAATGTTTGTTCTTTGAACTTTGGCGCTAAGAACGGATTCACGTAACATACAACAACTTTTGTTGAGCCACAAGATCGACACACAACAAAAAAGGTATCCCGACAAAGGTAAACTCTTTGTGTTAAAATGAGTTTCTATTGCATCATGTTGGGGTATGCTGCTCCAGCATGGACGCACATTAAGGCTTTACGATTGACGATGGAAATCCACGTAACAAGGTGTCCAATTTTTTATGATAGTTCAAATTTAACAAATTTCAGTGAATTTCTTTTATTAAGTAATGTACGTCAATAGACTTGGAATCATTCAATATAGTGACATGATTTATTATTCCCACCTCAGCAAGTGAATGTAAAAATAAAGAAGGAACAAGTTAAAGACTGATATCACCCCGCGCCGAAACAGACAACAAACGCAGATCCTCTCCAGCACCAAAGAAGTAGTCGTTTAATTCATCGGTTGAGGTATCACTAATCACAATGGAACTTCTGTTTGCTTTGAATACATATTAACATAAAATAGAATTATAAAGATAAGATCTTATTATTAATTAAATTAAAGCAATATTAATATGTTGTTGGCGTTAATTATCACTAATAAATAAATGGATCATATTTCTTACTTTATTCATACAAAGAGCAACACATATATAGAAGCAGCATCGGTTAATATGGAAGACGTTGGAATCTATCAGATAAGTTCACCGTGTTATTCCTCTTTTAATTTTATTGTTGTAATAATAGCTGGCACCAACGCGATATACAACATTTTCAAAATTACAGTTCGCTTTACAACCGAACAAACTTTCCTAATGCGGAACCATCAATTCTACCCGTCAATTCTGCATATTTATACAAGACATTCATTCGATTTCATCTTACCTAAATCCACCGAGCACTTCTTTCTTTTCTCTGGAAAACTCTTAACGTGGAATTAATCACTTAAATATTTTAGGAAATACTTGCAAACAATCACGTTTTTCTTGTTTTGGCTTCCAGAAAACAAAAAATCTTTTCAATGTATCATGGTTTTTCTCTAATCGTTTATCTTTTTTTTTATTTTCGATTATTAAAAGAAAAAAACGAATTCGTACTTTTTTCCCTTTATTTAACTTGTTCCGGTGTTTAGCGTATATTTTTACCGTTATTTTTTTGTTTGCTTTGTTTCTTTGTTGTGGTTGTTTGGTTTTTGTTATGATTGTTTATTTTGGGGAAAAAAGTTTCACAAATAAGGTGATCATTTTACGGGAATGAAATTCACGGAAAGCACATAGAACATCGTTTTCTGTTTTTTTTGAGAGAGGATATGGCGCGGAGGTATGCAAGTGTTCGAATGAGTTGCTGTTTCTTTTTTATCTGTGTGTGAGAGATGGTTTGAGTTGCGCTTATACCGCGACGTCCCGTCGATTGCAGAGCTGACGGTGTACTGAAAGGCGTCCGACGTCGCTAGCGTCGACCCGATCTGTACGTTTGGCGCGCATATTCTCCGAAAGCGTTATATACGGAACATCGCGTACAGTGTAGCGCGGCTGTAACCTGGAGTCAATTAGAGAAGTCTACGAATGTAATTCTTCTTTGAAAATTACGTTTAAGAAATAAGCCACCGTAGAAGATCAATACACGAAAGATATTTCTTTTATGCGTTATGCACTACCTAATCGTTGATCAATTCTACTATTAAGTTACTACTATAAAAAGTAAAATAACAGCGTCAAGTAGAAAAGAAAAAAGAGTATTTGAAAAAAATAGAGAACGAATTGTAAAAATTACGAAGAGAAGTCAACTTATAACGTGTTGTAGTGGTATTAACGAATTAAACGCTAATATTTACAGTAGGGAGAGTGAAGAGGACATCTTCTTACTCCATACTCCAGAGAGTTAAGATCAAAGCAAACTTAGACTTTATTAAACAACATATTATATCTCTCTGCTATCAGAATGATGTAGAATTAATTAATCTGGTCAGAAGAAGTCATCTTCGGCAATCACGAGCTTTCCACGGTAACTCATTGCCTCCTAGCGACGTTGCTTTGTGAATATCGGGCATACTTCTCAAACCAAATTCGTGCAGCTTTCTTCTAACTCTCCGGCTAAATACAACCACTCCTGCAGCCGCACGAAGATCATTATTCGGCATCCTAGACAAACGAACGCCATTTCGTCTGACCTGGAATCTTAAATACTGATCTTGTGCAGGGATTGCTCTCCTCCGACCACTTCCATAAAATCGTACCGCCATTTTCTACATGTCACTATACGAGACACTGTAGATTCTAGTTAAAATATCAATTTTATACGATGCCTACGAGAAATGTCAAATTTACTATATTCGACGTCTCATATAGAGGTGGACATCACTATCCACGTATATACGTACATTTCCAATTTTATATCTACGTGTACAGAGTCAACGAAATTACAAACATTCTAATGCACGTAACAGGCAGCGACGTCAAATGTCAGACGGCCGACTCGCAATTGGAAAAACTCGCTATGCTCATGTAGTTGGAAAGTTCACATGTATGTACATAATATGTTGCGAAGTTTCTGAAAAGCTGAAGTGAAGTGCGATAGTAACGTACATGCATAGGTAGATACGAGTTGGAATTCTTCGAATAAGATGAAATAAGCTACTAAAGGATCTAAAGGTTATATTCAGCTAACGAAGAATTCTATGAATTGATACTATATACCTACTTAGTTGATTAATAGAAAAAAAAAACGTTAATGTTTGACTTTGATATTATTTCTGTTCGGTAGACGTCGAATGATATCGTACTGCGAAGTGTAAGCCATGTTGCGATTGGTATAGGAAAAAAAACTTATTGAAGGTAACCTTGAAACGCGTGCCTCGGAACCGGGTCGTTCATCAACCAGCGAATAAAAGGCGACTTCTGTATAGAATGAAATCGATATAAGGAGTACAATCTAATTGCAAATTTTCCAAATCTCTACCTCCAACAGTCTATCGATCAATTGATGTCTGTTACTAGTTTATGTTCTTGCCACGAAAGCGTTTAGCTACGTGTATTTATTTGTGTAATTCGTAGAACTCGTTGTAATTGATGGTTTCGAATCGTTAAACAATCGTCGATGACGTGTTGCCATATTATCGTGTACAACATTTTCCAAATTACATTTAACAAGCGTATTCGAGGTTGTAATGTTACCAGAATATAAATGAGACTCTTTTATGACAATTGAACAGATCTTAACCAATCAACAGTTCCATTTTATTAAGATTCCAAGGTGACCATGACTCCAATTGGAATGAATCTAGAACGGAGGAGATTTTATAATATCTACCTCACGCCATATTACTCAACTTGCTCGTCCTCGGAGATCACTTATAGTGAAGAAACAAGAAAGAACTGTTTACCAGTATCCTCTTCGCAGTATCCTCTAATAGATCTATTGTAATAAAATTCCCTTCTGTATCTTAAAGTAATTAGAGGCTTCTAACAAACCTTAAAGCTACTCCGCGATCTCCTTTCTTCAGTTCATTAAATGCAAGAAATGGCCTACCCTTCAAGTTTTACTAGTTTAAATAAGATATTATAAAGCTACATAATCAGTCAGAAATCCTATCGATAACCTAAAGTCGCTCTTGCTGAATCTCGCCATTATATAGGTCCGGCTTTCGCGGGGCTGATATAAGCGCTTTCGCCTGTTTTTGTCCTGTAACATACACACGCTACAAAGATCCTCTCCCACGCCTTTGTTGCTTGTATCATGTAGCTCTTTTGATGATCACAAAAAGAGTTAGGACCAATGAAAAGCATACTCGCTGATGGTAGATACGTATTATCTTCTATCCATCTTATTATTTTCTTTTGCTTTATGCGTGTCCTGTCCATGTATCTTCATTAAAATGATTTTCGTATGCACCAGGGCCAGCTTCGAATAGCCGGCGAAACATGAAAAGTCAAGTAAACAACGCATCGTACATCAATAAAACCGCCCGCTAATAACTTCGATATCGCACGTAGCGGTATTAATGAGTCCGACACGTGTCGGAAACACATGTAATTCTAATAACCGAACGGCGAAATGATGTATGTATGTAAATGTGCCTTTGTACGTACCATCCAGCACAGAAGCATTGTTGCGTCTGCCATTTTTGACATAAATTCGATACGCGTCTCGTATCGATATGGCGTATTATCCGTTACTCGTACATGGAAAACATACGTTTAGAATTAGATTTTATACGAAATAACAAGCAACATGATTAATAGGCGCTGATAATGTAGAGGCGGGATGTTTCTTCTTTTCGTATTAATATCTGGCCTGGACGTGTGAAAGAAGCATTTGATAATATTCAACAATGAAGCCAACATAGAATTCAGATGCTTGCATCCGAATTCTAGGTGTATTAGGGTTAGTATTAAACTTCTTCCGTACCCGGTTCCTCTACTTTCCTTTTTCCATGACTTCGTGATCCTTTGTTTCATTTCTTTTTTCTTTCAATTTTATTTGGATGTTACGTTTTTAGATGGTATTCACTTGACAATTTGTATTAGATGTAATTGTTTAATTATTTCGTATTTTTCAGTTCCTTGAGGTGGTATTACTTGATAAAGGTAACAAATTCTTGTAGTTCTTCGAATTTCACCTTTTCATCACGTTGAGGAACTGCAAAATCGGTTTTTTGACTTGTTAAGACGTGTATTTGAGATTATTCGTATTCCATTGTTGTATTCACTTCTGACGCTCCTTCTACAAGACGCACAGAAAATTCATCAACAAATTTCCTAAGAAACGTTCAAAACTCAACAACTCAAAAACTAGCCGAACGTAGTCGAATGCTCGTTACTGAACAGTGCTTATCATAGCGCTTATGGTATTGATTATACCGCCAGCGGTTTTTTTTTTAGAATTTCCGTAGGTGCTATTGACGTACAGGTAGTTTAGGAAATCTTCATAAATTACATCTAATTACTAGCCTCATTGCCCATGTAAAAATATGTTCGAAAACAACCACGTAGTACGTTCCCAAGCGTATACACGCTAAAATGAAAATACCTGCATCTAAAACCGGCTTCCTACCGTACATCAATATCACGGGGGTAGCGAACAACGTTCTCTATTGTTCTGAATAATTCCCGCGAGTATTCAGGATACCTGACAGTAATTCGATTCAATTAAAATGCGTTAGTTTCAATCTCCCGTAGTATTAAATAGTCATTAAGCGTAAATACGTCCTTCCTCTCTTTTTTACCGGCGTTACAATGATATCCCATTTAGCAATTTGAGCGCGCGTAGGTTGGCCGTTGTTAAAACGGAAATACGCCGAATATCGAATAATAAATAAGGTTTCTAGCTAGGATACGCGACTTTTTGTTTGTATGGAAGCTTCGATGCCCTCTATTTCCATTAAATGGATAGCTTGAATGACGAATAAATAAAGATAGGAGTTAGTATTAAGTACGTGCAGGTTATTAGAAACGTCGCTGAATTCGTTCTCCTTCCATTATAGTCTACGCAATAGTATCGACGATACTCAAAAGACTGACTTCTCTAAGGCGGTAGCTTAATACTTATTTCCACTTATGTAAAGGTGTAAAATTGACAATCATCGAAAAGAGAACAAGTAAACCGACGCAAGGGTTTCGCCGCGGTGTCCTAGAGGCGCCGCAAAGATTAAACAGAGACCACGCGCGGCACCTCTGCGAACGGACATAATGGTCTGGAATATTCTAGAATGAACATTTCAAAAAAAAATTTAAAAAGCCATGAACGAGCTAAATACACTACCTAGCCGTTCGCGATGGCTTTCCTGTGGTGATGCCTTATATCGTGTATTCGAGCTACTTTAAGAAATTCATTTTTCTGTAAGAGGAAGGTCGTGAAAACTCCAGATACTTTAACGAGTCCGATTTTTGCTGAAACTACATTATATCATAATTCAATTCTTCAAAATGTTATTTTAATTTTTAACCAGTTGAAAAATAGAAATTTCAACTTTTTGTAAATGAAATAAGTAAATATTAGTAAAAGGAAAAGTGGATAAAACGCAAGATCTTATTTTCAGCGTTAGATAAAGGAATACGTTCCATTGGCGCGACGTTACAGCGACGAAGGAGGACAGAGATGAAAAGAGTACAACGTTAGGAAAATTCGCGTAGGCGTCCATATGAAAAGCCTATTTCATAAAATGGGAGACCCGTCATCGATCAATCATTCCGTGATCCATTTCATCGAGTGAACGAAAAGGATATGTTTACAGCGTCCCATATATACTTCCAACAACGTCGTTTTAATCTTTCCCATTTCCGAGTTTTCGGCGTTTACGGTAGGATAGATGCTGTGGAAATATTTTAATGTTTAATTCGTTGAATACATGCGAATTAGAAAAGGGTAGAAAATGATATTATAGATTCTTCTTCTTCTTCTGTTGTATGTGGAATTTGATTAAAGCGTAATTTCTTTGAATTTAGATTAATTCTGATTCTCGTTAAAAGAAAATGTTAAATTCTATTCTATTCTATTGAATAGGGCAGTTACCTTAAAAAGCAACTTCAAATTAACCTTACTCGGGACTTTAATTGCACCATTAGCTTTCACAAGTAACTTTGTTATTTTCAGATTTTATAAGAGAGTCTTCTACGTCACTGTTCGATGAAAATAATTTATGAGTTGCTCAACTATCCAGTATCCATTTGATTTCAGAAGAGTGATTGTTCTGGTCCTTTTATCAAGCTCAGACACAGGCGGTCAGCTCCGTTGCCCAAGATTTGCAAATTAAGGAAGAACTATGTCACTCTTTAATAGCAGATACGATGTTACTAGTCGATTCGTTGCCGATATTATAAATCAATTAATGTTATTTATACATAACATACCTCTTTTTTTTTAATATGAACCAACTGTAGATTAGCTCAAATGTTACAAATTAAACAAGATTCGTGCAAAAAAATATATTCCTACGCAAGAATCGGCAAAAAGAGCTCCGTAATTTCATCGCCCACTCGACTACGAGATTCACTAATTAATTTTCTAGATTCGAAAACCACTCGATAACTTCGCCTGCTACCATTATCACCGTTCTACAACTATCATCCCGTTGCGGCTGCGAAGGGTCTACGAAAACCTATATATTTAATTATGTACCTTCTAGTTTATCGCGGGAAAGTAGTCTTCCTCTCTTTCACCAGCCAACGCTCGCAGAGCTCCTACGCGGTACACGAGAACAAAGACCCGCTGAGACTGGATTCCCGGAATGGGGGTAAGGATGAGCCGGAGGATAGAGAAGTCGAAATTGTTTTAACTTCGACTTACCGGATCCCCATTGAAAATTAGATTTTCGGTAACATCTCAAACAAAATCTCCCTTTTTGGGTCACATTAACTCGGCGAAGAAGTGAGTATAGGTACTATAACTTGGCCGTTCTTAATCTGGTAGGGTGAGGGAGGGAAACGAACGGAACCCGGACGTGGAGGAGGACGGCGACGGAGAAAATGAAGAAAACCTCTTGATTCGATTCGGTGTCGAGTCTTATTGAAAGGGAACTGATTGAAGTGGTGGAGTCAGGAAAGCGTTCGAGCGTTGTTTTTTACTTTGGGAAAGGTAGGGAAAAGGGCGGCTGTTGAAATTCCAGACCTTAGATTACTTTAATTGGAAGGTGTGTGATGGGAATTAAAAATATTAAGAATCATGATTGTTTGGATGTTGTAGCGATGCAGACGCTAATTGCACAAGTTGTTTAGTTACTGTAAAATGATCGATTTAAAAGCATCGCAACTCTAGCGCCTCGAATACTTGTGGCTGCAAATATATCCTTCCGAAAACTAGATGGCTATTTTGAAAATATCATCGGTTCTTACTGTAAACAACGTCTCGGGCTACGCTGAAAAAAAAAAGATATTTTTCTTCAAATTTTCTTGTATTACAATCCTTGACCAAGATTTGTCATTCGAACGGCTACGTCTTAATTATAGTGTTTTATAGACTGCTTTTGCAGACGTAAAAGTACACGTATTGCATCTCTAACTTATTGAAAGTTTCCTCCTTCCCAACATATATTTCTTACACATTGATCGCATCGGAAAACCATTATGAAGTTTACGGAACACGAAAAATCAATAACAGTGTCGCGAATATTTTATTCCGACACTTTGTAAGCGCAAACTTTTCCCCGGAATATTACCCACCATTATTCGAGCGCGATGTTCGCGCGATTTTGTTTCCGGAGCGAGTATACATTTGAATATACTTAAATTCCGTTTTAGTGCGTCGCCGTGTATTTACCCATACATGCTCCATTATATTTTTAAATTGGAAGCCATAGTTTCCACCTGTTCGTCGGCCCCTCACAGACATACATACCTACCATACCGAACTTCGTCCAAAGTATGGTGTACTATACGCCGTAGGATGGGGGGAGGAAGATTTTACAGGGGATCTAGGAGTGAGGGAGGAGCCCGGTAGATGGAAGCGGATGCACACACACGTTTCCACATATATCCGACGATAATCCGCACTCGAAAACACTTGTAAACAGAAACACGCTGATCTCGCAATCTTGTACATTTACACAGTGGTTTTGTAGTGTCTTTCCAAGTTGAGGATGAGGGAGACGGAAGTTTAGCCGCGCCAGAATGGTTGAGAGAGACAATATCCTTTTATAACGAACAAGTTGCCGGCTGAAGTTAACTGAAAGCGACTCTTCAAGTTATACGAAAGAGAAGTGTGGGAAGGGGACGATGATGTCGACGACGTAAACTTAATCTTCGGATGCAGATGTGTCTTCGTATGCATCGTTTTTTTTTGCAAAGAGAGAGGAAAAGAGCTGTGAATAGGGAGAAGATCGCAGTGAGCGGAATGGATTATAGGGAGAAATTGCTGATGCTGCCTGGTGCTCTAAAAAATGCAACTTAAACGCTAAAGAAAATCGCCGATTAAAAAACAAATAGTTGGCAAACGTGACCTGTTTAATCCTTGTTAAATCATTCTTTACACTTAACTGAATTTTGCTACATTATTTGGATGAAAATTCGTGAAATTCGCGAGTGATTAAATGACAACTAAAGGTGTTTCTGTGATGAGGAGATCACCCTGAGTGCGCCATTTCATAGCCGAAACTACTGAATCTGTTCATCAGAAATTGGTCGCATGAGATCCATTTTAATTGATTATCCAACGACAATTCTAGAAAGCAAGATCCTTCAGTTGACAAAATTTCCTGTTTTAGATGCTGTCGTAGACAACGTTGAAGGTTTGAACAATTGAAAAACACACTCTGCATACAATAAGCACGTAGCTAACAAGAAATATGAATTATCGCTTTTCACTTAGGGAACAACGATTTACATGACGATGTTAATCAATGCTTACGCTCTAAATGTACACAAAACAAAACAGAGAACCGATCCCTTCTCCATTTTGTTATAAAGCCGCTTCATACCTCTTGATGTGCTTTTAATCATCCCGATTATTTATGGAAGGGTCGGGTACGAGAGAGGATAGAGGGCGCTATCTGCTTTCCTCCTTCCCGATCTGGGTCAACAATACCCTGCCGCTGACGCAATATATTTATCTGTACGTGCGATGTATGCATGTATGTGGAAGGGGGACGCCCCTCCGCCCGGTTTTGGAAACTAATTCGGTAACTGTGCGGCGCCGTAGCCGTTAAAAAGCGGCGAAATTTTGCCAAATGAAAAGCCATAACTTTCGCGTCCTCGCATAGCCGAAATTTTTCCGTAGCAATAAAAACGACAATACCGAGCATATGACGCCCGGTAGTTATCGTGAAATATAACAGGTGAAGCGGTCGGTTGAACGCGCGCGGTTAATTGTTACTCGTTTACTGGTCCTCTCCTCTTGTCGTTCGCTCTTTTTGTTCGTGCTCTACCGATGCTCCCGTTTTTGTTTTTAATAGAGAATACCGGTAAATGAATATGCAAAATGTAGGAGACGATGCGAAATCTTTTAACTTGATAAATGTTGAAATGGAAGTAGCTCTTAGGTTGTTTAATTAATTTGGTTGACTATATCAACCGCACAAAAGAAGACTTTATTGACTATATCAACGACGGGATACCTGCTGAAAGCAACCGCTATAACGAGGAAATCACTCAAAATAATGAAGAACCCATTAGCGCAAACTACGAGCTACTTAAATGCATGCAACCCGAATTGTTACCTTACGTTAACATAGTATATTATTAATTTAATTGAATTTCATCCGGTCGTCTTTTAGACATTCGATTAGTTCGCTGCTGTTAATACCTCGACTAATCCGCCTCCGCATTCGAAACACTAACGAAACATTATGTAATTAACCACCTTCTATTGATAATCTCAAGCGACTGCTTGTTACACACGACTACCATCTAAATTAATTACTGCGAAAAGAGAGGAAAACTGTCGTTAGCCACGGCCGATTGAAACGAGGCTAATTGACGGATTACGTGTTTAAGAAACTTCTTTGTTTTGTCTCTTAATCGGGTAACGATACCCTAATCCGCTTTCGATATTCCCAGTCTTATGGCGTAACTAACGGAAGCATCGTTCCATTTATATCCGCACATATCTAAATGTAACTCCAATAATAATTAGAAAAACAGTCCATTATTTTCAATTATGCGAGGTTGGCAGTATAAAATCCGGATTGCTCCGTTTGCATTTAAAATTTGACTAAATGAACTCTCGATAGTTCAAATTGATCTACAACTAACAGAGAAAAGAACTCTCAAAAGCACAGAATATACTTCTCGGGAATTTTCTCGGGTAATTCAAAATTGACGAACCCCGATTAACATAAATACATAGCCGACTCATCGCGAAACTAACAACTTCCTATACGACCGAATGATTCAGGATCAATCGCCCGTTTTCGATCGTACATCACGGAATCGCCGCGCAAAAAAACAGAAAAAACCCGCGCAGAAAACTTGGGGGAACGGACGAATATAAAAGGCTTAAAAAGATACAAATAATGACAAACAACTTTTCGTCCGTCCGGATGCTTGTTGCCTCGCGCCCGCCGTAAAATTGATTGGCTTTTTATGTTAATTCGGTTTCAGGCAAGGTTTATAAATTGTCATGTTCTGCGTAGCGTAACGTATAAACGACATTGTTTATGGCGTTCCCACGGCGAAACAGCCTAGGAAAAATTAACGTTGCGACTCGTAGTCGTAATGGTAAAAATAGTAAGCGATCCTGGCGTACACAGGAAGGAAGAAGTCCATTTTTTTCTGGATTAAATAGGCTATGCATCGAGATATCGCTTGGCTTCATGCACCGATGCATTTACTTCTTGTTTCCGATAGGGAGAAGCGGTTTTCGCCCACCATGTAATTGCAAATTAATAACAAAATGAACTGTTAGAATCGCAGCGGTAAAATCGGCTGGATGGATTGGTCCACCAACCCACAGACGCTCTCCAAGCGGTAAAAAAGCACCAAACAAAGCAAACTTGATCCTAGGATCGATAGGGACAACATAAATGCCCTCGCATGTGATAAATCCAGGTTTAAAAACCTTGTAGTGTACTTGGTAACGTGCTCATCCGACAATTGTCGCAAGTTCGAATTCGCTAACCGGCGTCTTCAAATGTTAACCTCATTAATTAAATTTAAATGCAGCATTCACCAACAGAAACCAATGTATTAAATCTTTCAGGTTATATCCGTTTATACAATTTAATAAATGAAGGAACTTTGGGAACAAACTATTATTATTTTTGGTAATTAAGAAGGAAATTTATTAAATCGCCAAGATAACATCGACGCATTCTTAGAAATACAACAAATCTCAAAACGATAAGTCCCTTCCTTCTCGTGGACTTCTCCTTTCTGCTCTTCCTTTTGCCGAAATGGACATATTATTGTTATTAAAATTTGAAGAATGCTGGAATTGAGCCGGGCCACCATCATAATGTATATAGAGTCGACGACCCGAGCAGATAAACAGTCGGGTAGGAAGGATATGATACGCCGAGATGCAAGCGCTGCTATTTCATTAAACCTCCTGGGAATTTAATTTCTGGTCTCTCTCGGGTGTTCTTGACGGCGTCGCCATCGCCACCGCCAAAATACTCGTACGCCAAAATAAACATCGCCGCCGCCGGTTACCTATACGTTTCATACGAACGGAATACGCAGGGAATACTAGCGCCGGACCGACTCGTTTCTCTAAGCGGGTATGCGGAGGCGTCGATATTGCGGTAGCGCCGAAATAACGAAAATAATGAAAATCCGAAGGAACAAAAGAAATGGATTCCGTAGTACTTGCGCCTCCTTTCTTTCCTCGCAAATTGTTGGACATACGTGGAATTCTTCGTCCATCAGTAGATTGGATTACATTTTCACTTTGCTAGGTTTAGCGCCGGATATATACTCGACTTTCTCATCTTTTCTCCGTTTCTTTAAATTTCAGATCGTTTTGTAAAGGGTCGTAACGATAAAAATAAGACCAAGCAAGCAAAAAGGAAAATATGGCCCAGTAGACCCATTGAGCTTTTGTTTATGTGAGGTATTTACATCACCATGTTGTAAAAAAACCAAAGAGAAAGAAATGTTAAATATTAATGTTACAACAAAGAGAAAACGACATTTATCATCGCCTTAATAATCGAATTATCTCTATGTAAACGTGTTGAAAAATTCAAGATTCCTTCCCATCTCTTCCCATCTTCGTTTACCCCAAAACTACTTTCTTCGTACATAATGCGTAGAAGCACTTTGGGCGGCCGAAGCAATTACAGGAACGAAACATAAAGACCAAATTAATTTACTTCGTTAATTTTGACAAGCTATTCTGGCCAGCATCCTAGTAACCGGCGGTCTGTCCGTAAGAGACCTTACACGGGGATAGGTCGAGGGATGATTTTGTTTGTATCCTCCTTCTCAACGTAGGCGTACCTCCTCCATCCTTCCGACCTGCATACAACCATCACTCCGGTTCTCTACCGCCTCATCGACCTGTAGTCGTTTCCGGATTCACGACGAAAGCCCAGAGATAACGCGGTCTCATCGAAGGTATCCGCGCACAAGTAAGTTAGCCTGCCATACGCATCGTCGAGCTTCCGTAGCAGATTATGCGTCGACATATGGGGATGGGCATCGTTCGTTAACCGCAAGGCAACACGCAGTGTATTTCCTGTGTCTATGCGCGAAGTGGTTGAATGTTTTGGCCATAAAAATGGTCTTAATTGACGTGCTATAGGATGGATTCTCGAATGGATCTTACTATATTTAATAATTAGAAAAAAAAAGTAAAAAAAAGTTAAAAGTATGGAAGAGACTTTTTTTGCTTTAACAAGGATAGAAGAGACCTTATAAGAAATAGAACGGTGAAGACTCCATCTCGTTTCATTATGTTTAGAATTATTAAATCTTCGTTGAAATTATATTTTAAATGAGGCGTCTCATAATCACGTAGAATGAAGTAGTTATGAATACGTCATATCTTAATCAAGCCTGTAGAAAGCCCTTAAATCGACATACAATACGAGACTCCCATTTTCTTCGTTTTACGATTAGTTCAAGTTTCGGATCGGATCGTCGGAACGGGTGTCTCGTGTACACGCGGCAGTTACATAAATAATTAATACGGCCATATCGATCAGCTCGCGGGCACAATAAATTAACTGTCAAGATTTATTCTAATATGAATTTATATATCTGCGTTAGACAAACTGGAAAGGTACCTAGCCCGGTCCCTTACGCCACGCCAAGCCGTTCGTATCGATCAACACGGCAAAAGGAAGGGGGAGCAGCGATGATTAATTATTGAGATGGAAATCAGCTATTTGAAATTCATTTACGTACCTACCTACCTACCTACCTACCTACCTACCTACCTCAACGTCAACTCGCCGGGTAGGTAGGGTATATTATTTGGTACCAGCTATCTCGCTAATTGTGCGAAGTTTGTGTTTCTGTTGATTTTCAGGATACTCCGGCGAAATTTTAATTGTTGTATGTGTATACATCGGCGCTACCTGTTACAGCGAACCGCGATGTTTGGAAATTCAGCGAAGAGGTAACTTTTGACGGCGTCCGTTTGATCGATTTCCTCTCGTATTTGCACGTTGACTTTGTTCAGCGTTAATTGTGGAATTCGATTTACCCTTTCTCGCTACCTGGAGAGAATTCCATCAAAAAATCCGAAAGTTTCCGAAATGCGGTAATAAATACAATTGAAAGAGGCTTTCATTCAGCTTAAAAGTAGTACCCTTGGGAGAGCAAAGATAGATCTCAGCGCTTCTACCACGAAAAGAACGAAACTTCCAAGTCCTGTATTGATAATATGTTCAATACTCTCCGCTATTCACTTTCAATCCCCTCTATCCCGTCAAATCCACATTCCGCCGACTTGATTTGCATCTTTGGATTGGGGAGAAGGTCGCAAGGAGTCGCCGCAAGCGAGTACGCTGGATGAAGAACACCAGAGTGGTATAACAAAAGCGGTATGTTGATTCGTGTTGTCGTGATGGAAGGCCCAGGCTCCTTACAAAACACAGGGAAGAAAAACATGTATCCTAGAAGCAAAAGCATTGTTGAACACCTACTCACGTAAGAAAGTAGCAGCAGAAAGTATGTGTATATTTTAAACATAGCCAAGGAATTGTCAATATCCTCTATTTTTCTTAAAAAAAAAATTATAACCTCGAACATCATAATCGTAAAAGGAAAAAAATCACCAGACGGAAAAGATTGCGTTATACCCAATTTACCTCGAATACAGAGCCCGTATGTATATATTTCCACTTCTATAATACACGCATGGATTGGAATACGAAACCGAAGCACTCGAAGCGGACGTAACGGCCGACGCAGAACGAAGGAAAACCAGAGAATATGTTTCAAATATAATTCAATAAGACCCTCTCCCCTCCTTCATATGTACATACGTAATCCTCATCGTACGAAAACAGATTCGACTCGACGAAGAACCTAGAAGGATACATACCAACACGCACGCAAACAGAGGAAGACGAAAAAACAAAAACATTATTGCCGGAAATGTCAACAAGGACCACAAGTCGTCCTTTTATCCCGGTGGAGATTCTTACACGATGAGGACGGGTCATTCTGCCGTCTCTTTTCGTCCTTTAGCGAGCGTCTATATGAGAATAAATGCCACGACGGTCATCTGTATTGGTAGGACATTGTTAGACGCTAACGTAGGCAATCTTCCTTCGATGTTGCGGATATAAAAAAAGTAAGCTAGGTGGATATACTCGAGGGACGAGAGCAAACAGATATATTCCCCATATACATGGGTCTTGGAAAGTTTTCGAAGGTGTATTCTGTAGTAAATTGGGCGTTCTCCGCTCGCCTTTGCGATGCTTCGGCGAAAAGAAGATGTTTTCGAATTTTGCAGTAAAATGTCGGATCGTTACAGCATCGCATTTTTTTATTGTTGAACTTATAACAAGAAATGTAACGATACGTCTTCGCTCTTGCCATTTATGTTTTGTTCACCAGAATCTATTCCTCGTCGCGTTCAAGTCATTTAAGAACTCAAGCTTGCAGACCCTGCACGTTGAAACAAGCTCATCAATTGAACGGGTAATTGTGCGAAAAGTGAACAGTTTTATATAAATATATAAATATCTTCAGCGATGTGGCTCATTTGCGTATAGATGGCGCTTGCACCGTAGGCTTTGGACTTTTTTTTAATGAAAAGTTTATGTTAACAAGTCTCATTTAAAATTATAATTTTCCGCTTTTCCTGCTATGCCCATACCAGTATACGTACATGCGAGGAATTATAACAATTAACAAATACCATATTGTTACGTCCCGCATCCGCTACTAGCAATCACGAAATACAATATCCGTTCCGTGATAATTTCGAGATACACCACGCGATCGCAACAACCGAACGCCCGACTAGACCGGCTCATTTCTACACCTCCACTTCCTTCAGCGTATACGTACGCCGCTATAGACGCAACGGCGGTATGTATGTTCTTTAATTAAAAACAAAAACTCTTGAAAACTTAATTAAAACTTTATGCCGAACAACAACAACAACAGCGTCCGAAGAAATATGAAGGAAGTTTCCCAGCGGTAATATCTACATTTTAAACGTCGCCGGAATGGTCGCGCCGTTATACTACCTCGCTGCTTGCTATGTGTGCGTGGATGATTTCGAATGGAATCGAGACGTCCTTTTGTTCTCTTGTATTCGCTTTTATTCTTTAATTAAAAAATGGAAGATTTTTCAATACTTGTGTGCGGTGAAATAATAACATTGCGGCAAAGCATCGTAAAGAAGCATAGGATCAAGTTATATAAATACAGAAGGGAGTAATCGTATGTTCTGAATAAATTAGTATCTTTCTATTTTAAAAGGGTCTTATTAGTAAGGTACACAACACTAACAGCATCGATTAATTTTTATTGCATGAATATGTTATGAAATAAATGTGCAAAAGGTAAACGTGTATTGTATTCACCCACGCCGGATAGCAAGTTTTTGTATCCGTTCGAAACGAATCTAATTTAATTTTTTTACCGCATTTCCGTTACACCTCCGAAGCGAACAACAGAGAGCCGAGTAATTAGCAAATACGATAATTATCGGATCTGATGCTAGCGCGCGTTCGAAACGATCAGAATCAGCAAAATCGTACCGAATTAGAAAAGCGTATCGTCCATACAATCCTTGAATCTGATGCTCTATTACGTCCGTCGGTACATATGCAACTATGCATGCAGTGGGATTCTTTCTTTTTTTTTTTGAAAGAGT
Organism: Oryctes rhinoceros; assembly: GCA_020654165.1. Lineage (NCBI taxonomy): Eukaryota > Metazoa > Arthropoda > Insecta > Coleoptera > Scarabaeidae > Oryctes > Oryctes rhinoceros. The sequence goes on from JAIOKQ010000231.1 coordinate 1,782,423, forward strand.
ACCGGCTAGTTCTGCGCTTTCCTCTCTTCCCTCGTTTTTTTCCCGTTTCGTCGATCTTTCCTGAACCCCTCAGATCCATGCCCCGTTTAATTTAATCGCTGCTCGTGCTCCATGCACAATAAAGAGAATTCTTTAGTGAAGTTGCTCTTTGAAAGTTTCACCCGCTGCGCGTATGTTAGGAAATTGCTTTAACCATTTTTTCCCTCGTTTCTCCTTTTTCATTTTGGTTTTGCATGTTGGGCGTTTGTTTCCTTTTGCCTTGCTCCTCGTATTATGGTGTTCGACGGTTCAGCATCGGATCGGGTGCTTGAGCTCCTCGCGATTAACACTAACACGACGGGATCGAGCGATTGTATCTGAAATTCGCCGGAATAATTTATGTACTCGGGATTTCAACAATTACCAATCAGCATCGGTAATTGAAATATTTAATCGATTGTTCCTTTTTTCAAGTATCAGTACAATTGGATTCTACGTTAAAATTTTATCCTTTAACGCAATTGCGTCTGTTTTTGAAGTCTTTGAATTTTAGATTTTTTAGTTCTTTTAACGTCGTTCCAACTTAAAGAATGTTCCTTTCTTTCTTTTTTCTGTTAAAATTAACAATTTGTATTACTTCGATTAGTTTATTTTAACTAAACCAAGAGACTTTACTGCTGGCTAATGCTTCCATTACAGGATAATGACGTTTTATCCCGTTTTTCAAGCTCATAAGTCCAATGCGCGTGAAATATTGCGGTAAGAATTCTACCAATTTTAAACAATTTAAGAATAAACAATTCGAAATTGTTGCAAGTCGCAACTTTCCAAATCCACCGTATACGCTTAGAGAGACAGCAGTAGATGTAGCCGAAAGAAGCGGATCCTTATTTTTCTAAATCCTCCCGTAATTCCGCTTAACAACCCGAAGTAGAAACCTACGACCTTGACTGGAGAGGCGACCCGACCGCCTCCGTTTAGTTAAACGACGCGAATCTATTTACTTATATGGTTCGTTTCTATTACGGCATTGTACCTCTACACCTTCTAGCTACCGTGTACACGGCTAGTGCCTCGTTCCGTATTGTAATCCGGCGCTAATGAAATACGAAATGAAACGTCTTCGGGAGAAAATTAGATTGAAGTGGATTAAGGCAAAAGGCGGAACGCGCTCGCAACGCCGCCGACGAAATAATATAAAGGTAATTTGTTTCATATAATTAAAGTGAATTAATCCAAGCGAATTAGAATACCTTAGGTAGTAGCTACCTGCCTGATGCGAGCAACTTTAATGTTAAGCAGCGGGAAAGGAACAAAGTGGCGGCGGCAATGGACGCGTATTTACTACATGTAAAACGTGCATATGTAGTTCTCTTTATTGCGGGATTTACTAGCGCGGGCTACGATGGTTTCACGTAAATGAGTCCTTCAATGAAATCTCATATCAATTCAATATCTGCTTTCTTTTCTTTTTATTGAGAATTATGTGTATTCTTAAATACATTAATAAAGTAACTAAGTTACTAACTAATGGATAGTAATGTTTTTAGAGATATCTCAAAAATTTTTGAGATAGCTCTATAGATAGAACTATAGCCAATATATACATATGTGCATTTGATATGCTGCTAAAGGATCTATTGGATGTATTATCGCATATCTAACAACGTCTTCCGACATGTTATACGCATCTTTCAGCAGAAGATGGAATACACTCTACCGTTGTCCCTGTACAAGCTAAAGTGCATCTTGTGTTAAACCAGCTACAGTGTTAGCTGATATGTCGCCAACAGAAGTTAAGTATTCATCTTGTTGTCGCAAGTTGCCAACTTTGACTCTACGCTTTTTGTTTTTTCTTGTCTCACTTCTTTCCTGTATTCTTTCTTCAAAGTATTATAGAATTGATGTTCTTTATCTCTTACTTCAATTATTTGAGCGTATCTAGCATCGTTTTCATTTCTTCGAGTTTGGTGCTTTCCCTTTGATTCGTTTATTTTAATTTTCTTTTCCTTTTCAAGGAGTACGTCATTGAAGGCAACTTGGAGGACATTATTTAAATTGGGGAAGGATCCTAGGTTATCTGCTGAAATTACGGAATGTCAGCCAGTGCTTCTAATTTTTGAAGAAAATATTTGGAACCTCGTGCTACTGTTAGTTCTTTCGTTAATATATATTTTTTTAGATTATTTGTTGCGCCTTCAAGTAACACGGACGCCCTTTGCACAAGATGGTCGGAAAGATATGCCAGAATAGACACGTCGCTATTGACTGTTATACTGGATGGCACATCGAATACTTCTCGCGAAATTAGAGCAGGTCTTGATCAAACTTTCTGTACCAATTTACAATGGCGAAATACAAGCTTTAAATTTTATGAAATAATCGAAAATCTTAGGAAGAGATCCGATCATATAGACTAGCTATCGTCCGATTAACACATCTCACGGCGACATAAATGGAAAGAAACAACCGGAACGGGTACTTACGACCATCCGCACACGGTCGCCAACACCAAAATAATTACGAACATTTAGCAGGAAACCGAAAACGAATCGACGTCCATTGCGGGATCATTACAGGACCGTAAGCGATAAAATTTAATGCAGTTTAAATCGTTACCCATCCCTTCAACGTTGACCGTTACGTCCCGGAACCAACCCGCCTACACTACCACCACCACTACAGCTACTACTAAACACTAGTACGACCGGCGTACTATTATCCGAATCGAAATTCGCGCAAATTAATTAATGTTTCGTAGGTATATTAATCCGCAAATTGCAAAACGTAATGGCGTAATCCGCAGAAAGATGGCGCTTCGCGTTTTGCGCCGCGCTGCGTCAGCTTCATATCCCGACTTCCGTCCCGTTTCGGCAGGGTCCGCCGTCCGTGACGAAGAGCGGGACGCGTGAATCCAAACCGGAGCGAGTCTAAAATGCAAGAAAACCGCAAATTAAATTTGACAGAAATATAGGACACGCCGTATTGAATACGACACTGCACCACTCTTCGGACTCTTCGCTGTAATTTAATGGATCCACATTGATTCGGATTACACTTGATAACGGATTCTCTCCATCTCTGTTACGCTCGTCCGTTTTAAGCGGGACGAGACCGGTTAGCTACAGAGCTGCTGCAACAGCGTTTCTACGAATGAAACAAATGGACAGTGTAGGTGTCGCCTATGCGTCTATGTATGGTGTATGGTAGAGAATCATTTATTTTCTTTTCTTTTTTTTGAGGGGCTTCAGCTCTTTTATAATGCATCGGATGTAATATCGATTCATCTGATGCGTATCAAAATCAATAAAACGGTCAATTTTCGGGCAATTTCGGCCTCAGTTTTCAAAGCATCCTCAATTATATTAGCAGAATATTTCCAGCGAGTATTCTTTTAAAACAAGTATAATAACCATCAGAATCATTCACAACACACGAAGAAAGATCAAAGAATCAAAGAAGACAATGGTAAAACCAGCACACTTTCAAGCGCCTGAGGAGGAGCGAGGACTAGCGAGAAGAACTGGAAGGAAAGGAACAAACCTAGAAGAAAGTTGAGGTCAGACGCGCACCGTAACCGGTCAATACGAATGAGATCATTGCGATTCGGGGCAGCCGCGGCCGGACGAGAGTTAGTGCCGCGCTAAAATAAGATGTTCGCCGGGGAAAGGACGCGCGTTCGGCCCCTTCGGGGAGATTTACCACCCCGAAGGTGTTACATACATATTTATACGCGCGCCGTATCGGCCATGCCAAGGACAAGCTGCACTCCCAACCAAATACGCTAGCACGCGAGTTGAGTAAAGAAATAATTATGTTAGGTTATAATTGAGTAACGGGAGGGAACGGTAATTTGGTCTAGTTAAGGGGAATTATGACCTGAAATAAATTAATTTCGCCGGCTCGGCATCGCCGGACACGTTCCTGGAATCCTCGAGACTGGAACTGGACGAATTGGTCGATATTTAAGGAAGGTAACAGAGTATCACGTTGATGCACGCTCCGAACAATAGATTGTGTCCCTAAAAGCATTGATTCCAAATATAGATCCGCTAAGAATGAATACTTGCGCTTAGAATAGCTAGTTTTAGACAATCTTCGATTATTAAATCATCTAATTTCTCTCTCTCTCTCTCTCTCTCTCTCTCTCTCTCTCTCTCTCTCGCTGTAAACAGGAGGGTCACTACGTCACACGGAAATTGACACCTGGCCCATTAATAATTCAGTTAAATAGAGCATATCACTGATGATGTTATCCATAAATATACATGCAACGTTATCTAAATGCAAGCGGTATCGCATTAAGTTCGCTTCCGTAATTTGATGTACCCAACACTACGGCAAACCACATCAATCTTCCGTAATGAATATTTAAAAAACCATCAAGAATTTCGTCTTGTCAACCTTCTCTTCGTTGCCATAGTTTGACAATATTTTCCTTGTAATTACATTCATAATCAACGGTAACTACTTAGGACGCCGGCTCCTCCACCAAAATTGAGAATAAGTGTAAGTAAGTGGATACCATTCTTAAGATAAGATAATTAGTATTTGCGGGTATTAAGATTTTTAATTTGCATATATGTCAATGAGTTACGCAGAAAACAGCTTCGCTGCAGCCGATACACTTACGAAAATGGACAAATTCTGTAGCCGCAGGCATCGCCTTGTCTTACGAGAGCTTTCCTTCAGTCATTGTACCACCGTAACTTCCAAACATTAATAGAACTCCTCAGCATCGGTCATCATTGCTTATTATTCCTACTTACCTTGTCGGATCTCCATTTTCACGTCATTACAGCTACCAGACCAGCCGTCTCGCCAGAGATAATTTGCCAAGTAATTAAATGCGGTTTATTGGCAGTGCAATATGAAATTACACGTTATGGTGCCGTCTGTGTACATACATCTACGTACGCATCTATCTATGCACATAGATACATAGATATATATTTACCTGTGCACATATACATATATATTGTACGTATGCGGCACGTCCACGTCACACATACATTACATATACGTAGGTTCAAGCGCTCGGGATTAGACCGTAGACGGACGCATCATGGTAATCATGATTACGGCGAATGAAGTCTCTAATGACCCGGCGATAACGACGCTCGTGCATCCGGTCGCTGCATTGTGGCGTGCTGGCCGTAGCAGGCAGTAGCTGATGCTGTGCGCGCAATGCACAAGTCAACCCTGGCTAGTGACGCCAAGCGGTCGCTTCCCTTTATCACAAGTACCACTTGAAATCGTACAACTGGCTTCAAAAAGCAACGTCCCGCTTCACGTAGTTGAGCAGCGTAAAGAACATTTAATAGAATAGGTTAAACAATGTTAATTAGCCACCATAATATCGGTAAATCTTTCAAGTTTAACAGTAGGACGAATATGAGAAAATTGGAAGCTCGAAATTTAGCTATGAACGTTGCCAGTTAAAAAAGGGCGTCTTCGGAAGGCTGCGATTTATCAAGTCTCGTTGGCCGATAATCAATAATCAATAAAAAGGATTATGATGGATGAATATTCCTCGAATATTCTCTTCTAAGCGCAGCTTTGAAGCACGCCAGGATAACTTAATAAAGGAAGATGTATGCTGGACTTATTATGGCCTAAATACTGTGAGATTTCCCACCCTTTCGTTGTAAATATATGAACAGCGATACTTGCTTTGCATTCTTTTGGGAATTTTCACTGTTCATTCTTATAAATAATCTAACCGGTTAGAATTGTTTCCAAAATTTTAGAAGATAGCTGAGCAATGAAGTCGAACGGATCTTTTGAAAGATTTAGACAAGATGCAGGACGAAAAGGACAAACAACAAGGAAAAAAATTATATCTTTCCACCCAATCTAATACCATTTTCAATGACACCAACTGTACACGCGAACCCTGCCATTGCACATCCCTTCTCCCGTCCCTCTTCGCTTCATTCATCGTAGTATCCGTGCAATTCGCCACTCGAAAACCACCCAGCGCGTTATATTATGTGCCAGCACCATCCAGCGATGCAAGTGGGAATCGCCCAGTAAAAACTAATTACATATTGTAGATAATCCCTTTATAATTGTTGGCTGCTTGACAATTCTGCTGAGACGGCTTGGACTGGCGCCCGTTCCGCGAAATGATGCCTTTAAATTGCCGGATGGTGTGAGGCGTATCGTCCGCTGGTGGAGCGGAGTCGCCTCGTTTAAAGCTTCACCACTGAAACTTTCGCTACCATGACCTTTCGTTCTACGTTCGATACGTCCGCGACGAGATTTATCGGTTATTGAGAGATATTTCTGTGTACTCCTATCGAATGTTAACAATGGTTTACATTGAGTTTCGGGAGCTATCGAATCGAAGCCTCTATTGCAGTGTTTTCAAGTTTATTTAAATAGCGACCCACAGGCGACTCAACAGCGATGTGTTATCGCGTGAAAAACTTTTCCAACATTTTATATCGGAACAAGCGAAAACCGTCGAACTTCTTTTGATAGAAAGCTCTACTTTCCCCAATGCCTCCCTGCAGATCTTCCACACGGCCAATATAATTATTCGCCACACAAATAAAAACACCGATTAGTTATTAGCGCATTTACATCAAACACTAACTTCTTTAAAATACATCAAATACAAGAGCCAATACATTATCTTAATAGCATCTTCTGCTCGCCTACTTAACGTATGACTTTGACTTTTCTCAGGATGTGGAATAGGGGGAAATTCTCGACGCATAAACCACGAGCGGGAGAAGGGCAAAACCGAAAGGAAAGAATTATGTAACGCGCCAAGCGACGCGATGAAAAACTGGGTCGCAGCGGCAGTTTCGGAAATATGACCTTGGATGGATGTTTTTAAGTTCCTAAGTTCGTCCCGTTTTATCTCGCCCGTCCCTCTTCTTCTTCTTCTTCTCCCACCTCTAGAAGTCTGATGGTTAAGTTTATCTCGCGCGAGAATCGGCCGATATGAAACGGGGACGACACTCGGGCGTTCGCGAACGTCTATGAGTGTGTTTGCGAGATGGCGGAGGTAGAAAAAAAAAAGAGCTGATCAATATTTGCGAGCTGAATAAAAATAGAAAGGACGCGTAAAGACGATCTACATATCGCTCCTCGGATGTCTCCTTTCTGTTTAATAACACGCAACTTCTTCTTCGGAAATACCCCACCTTCAAAGGGTAAATTGATTAAAAACGTTTGAGTAATGTTTGAGAAACCATCTTAATTAACATGACATGGTAGCTCATCCAGTATTCTCGTCCGGATAGCTTTTTAACTTGTATTCTTCATGTTATCAGCGGTTTCTATCTTGCAACAAATTCATTAAAAGGGAGAGGCGCACATACTTTAAGAGATGCCAGTGAGTTTGATAGGTTGTCATTAGGAATCATTGAAACTACCTCACGAACAGACACCATAAAGTTATCAGTAAGTCAGAAATATTACAAGGATCATTCGTTAATTTCAATATGTCGTTTTGTCACCACGATAAGCCCGCAAGAATCTGGAGGAAGTAGATATAGTCGATGTTATTATAGCCAAAATTATCGAATAATCCTCATTGTTAGTCCGACTATGATATATGTAATTTAATAACTAGGTCGATGAGACCTTTAAAAGCCGTATAAATTGAGCCGTAACGAAGTCGTTAAAACCAAGTTTTTAATGCGGGAATTGCGCTCAAAATTCGCATATATTCCGAACGTTAAACGATCCACCGTGACGGATATGTTTATTATATTAGCATGGCCCGACTGCGGGCTAAGCTAGCGTGCCCGTATACATTTATTCCGAATTTAATTCTGACAAAGCGGTTATAATGACATAAACTATATACCGGATCGCACAGCAACCCGCCAACTGTGCCTAGCATGCCCGCCCGTAAAATTATTGTTTCGCTTTATTACTGCGTCTTATAATTTTCCCCGTGTCTTTCGACTCTGCGCCGTCTCTTCCGGTACCCTCTTCCCCGGCGGCAGCGACAGCAGCGACGTACACAAAGGTTTACGACGATCGTAAAGAAGGTTTCCTTGTCCCGACTTTTCCTTCTTCTTCAAAAAGTTTAATGCATGCTTTCACAGTTATATCAACTATTTAGCAGGAGGAGTTAAAATTTGCTTTTTCGTCGTAGCGTATAAGAATATACGATATGATATGATGGATATAAAGTTGCGGGCGCGGAGGATGAATGTTAATATTTTATTGCGTTTTAAAAATGTAGAATTGCTTACGGTATCTCGAAGATTTTCCTACACGGAGGTTGTTTTATATAAAACGAAGACGTGACGTAATAGTAAATGATCATAGCGAGATGATAAGATGTGATGTAAGGTACGAATTTGGAACAAAGTTGGGGATTTACTTTTCTCATTGTCGTCGCTTTCTTCGTACCTAGAAAATAGTTAAAACTGCCAAACCTGCAAACCTAGTATCTAGTATTTAGGCGGGTCACACCGTCAAAAAAAAAAGAAACATTATTTAGTAGCACTTTTTTTAATTTTATTACAATCGAAGCAGTATTAGGAACCTCAACAACACGAATTCGCCTTGTTCTTCCGTCTAATTACTGCATTCGGCGCCATGTTCACCAGCTCACTCAACTTCCCTCAAAATACTAACCGTATTCAACGGTATACAATTTAATAGTCATTTTAGGGTTTGCATCCTCTGTACGTGAGTTTGCCACATACCGCCTATTACCTGTGCGGTGTGCACGTCGTACAACCTACAATGCGAACAAGCCCGCGTGTGACAGACATTACAATGGCAAAGCACCGCGAACGCCGTTTATTGCTCTTCAGGTGCCCCACTTCGGTAACGGAACAGGATTTAATTTGGGCCGCGATGCTCCTCTCTAGAACGCGTTCGCCAAATTGCGTGCGTGCGAATGAGGCGTAATTAGGATATTTTTCGCCCTCGCGGATGACGGTTTCGAGTGGTAGGTTTCCAACTGTTCGAAGGTAGTTCGTAATTGTCGCATCGATACAAAGGCTCAGATATAAACGATCCTCTATATTAGGAACAGTTGAATTCGCTATTTCAATTTATGGAAGATTACTATTTCTAACCGCGACGTTGTAGCTTCAACGAACATTTCGAGCTCATCTTTAAGGCAGTTACTTCAAATTAACTGAGAACTATTCGTTTCGAAAGGATTTATATACAAGGTTTGTTGGATTTGGTGGCCAATTTCCGGTCTATGCTCTGCCAGCGCGGATCCCGGTTACGCACAGCAACCATCTCATTTTGACCCACTAACTAAGAGGATGACTCCACAATTTTTGTAGTATTTCTCCATAAAAGTCTTAATCTTACTTTCCCATCCAAAAAGTTTGAGCGAAATGATGCGAGACGGTGTGTATATCTGTTCGACAGATATTATCATCGGATATACCAGCTACAGACTCCCTTCCCATCCCCGCGGCTCATCGTGTAACGCCAGTGTGTCTCCTTATCATTATTTTATCGATACTCCTGTCAGGTCGATTCGAATTACAAGCGGTGACACGTGTAAAGCTGCCAGACCGATTACCGGAATAGGCAGGCGCCCAGCGACAGGTTCGGACGATCGCATTCGCGCCAACATATATTCTCAGCAGGTGCTCCAATTTCTCCCGCATGCAAGATATATACGGAGTTAATTAACTAGGCTCCGTCTTCTCTCGTCTCCGTCTCGGCGACCAGGCGGTGGTCGCAGGTTTCGTGACTACGGCGGGGTCGAAGCGTGTGGCTGGCGATATTGGCGGCAACACTGGGGAATTCATCTCGTTCGGAGGGCCCTTACGTGATAATCTAACGTGCATGCGTGTGTGTATTCGGCTCGACCGCCGATAATGTGTGCTCCATAAACGTACTCTTTGGCAAAATTATGATTGGCTAAAATATGTTATATCGTTTTGAAAACAATATATGTTGATAATCCCATATTGGAAGATGTTATCTTTCTTTCGTTTGAAAGACTTCAGTTTTTTCTCAAAAACTTCTCGAGGGGCGAGCTACCTTTATAAAATATAAGGACATATAAGCTATGATTTTGCCACGGACTGTACATCGATCACCGCATTGGACAGGATATTGGTTAGCACGCGTTATACTTGTATACCGCTGAAGTAAGGGTACGGGCGGAGATGGGCTTCTCGCTGTGTTGGCGCCACTTCGCGCGAAAGTAACTTTGTTAAGGAAGACCGGGCATTCCCCCCGCCTCCTCTACCTCTCGTCCGTTTGCGTGACTAATTATTATCAACAGCGGCAACGCCGAACCTGTCCGTTGTAATAACAACGTTGGGCGATGACAAACGAGCGTCGCGCTGTTATTATAAAACTGGTGCTGTCAATTACTGGCCTACCGGATCGCGTATAGTATTAACTGTGCGTCGCGGCCGCTATATAATAATAACGACGATGTCGATGATGAATTTGTCATGTTTGTCCGTACACGTATGCGTGTAACATGTATATACATGTTTTGATATCGGCGAGCAGGCAGCTCAATTACGCTATATTGTTTTGCGCTTTTGTTCGATCTCTTTTTTTCGGCCGGTAGGGAATTTACGTCGAAATCGCTAATACAAGATAATTAATCAATCAAGTGATGATAAGCTTAATTTTCCTGAAGAACAACTTATCGGAGATCAAGTTTGGCGAGAATACAAAAGCAAAAAAAAGTACTAAAATTAACATGTGGCGGCATTCAAAACAAGAAAAAGTTAGCCAATAGTAGCTCAATGGAGCTTCTTCTGGGCTGCCGCATGTTGTATTGCTGCCGTAAAAAGAATAATTAAAAAAACTCAACAATTCCTGAATGCTCCGCCCATATCTAATATCGCAAAAGTTATGTTTCTACTCGAAGAAAGGCGGCAGCATAAAGCCCATATATATCGAAAATTTTTAATATTTTACTGAGATTTACTGTTTGAAATTTAATTTCATCGTCGCGAGAAAGTCACACGCCGTCTATATTAATGAAGCCCCGACGTAATCTCATACACGAGAAGGAGAAGGAAATAGAAGAACAAACACGTACCATCGGCGAAATAAAAAGAAGGTAAACGTACGATTTCTCGGGACGACGATAGGACGCGTTATTCTTTGGCCCCGAACGGAGATCTTTCGTTCTCCTCCCATTTCGAAATTAGATCCGAGCGTCAGCTCATTTATGAATATTCATGGGGCGTGCGATTTGTCAGCCGTCATCGTGATTAATATTTAGTTATTAGTACACGGCGTGCGGGAAACGAAACGCGAAAAATTCCAATAAAACTATCTCGCAGCTCCGGGCGAGCGAAGTTGGCGGCCGTTGCGCGACAAATTCCGACGTGGCGCGCGCGTGAGACAAAGGGAAAACTTTTATAATAAATTGAAAAATACAGATTAATTTATTACTCCCATTGGGGGCCCCGTAGTGGCCGTGCATCTAGCGCGGAAGCTTCTAGTTCTTAGAAGACTTTTCTAAAGTGCGAAAGGATGGGGCGACGCAGTAGGAGGAGGATCTTAATGAGATTTCCGGTATGATGGAGTGCAGCGGGACAAATGTTGTACTGCGCGCGTCTGTAGCTTTTTAATATCTTGCGACGCCTCCCTTTATGTGCGGACGCTACAGCAAAATGGTACGCTTCGTGCGTTTGTAAACGTGATTTTCTCATACGTAACGTACGGGATCGATTCGGGGTAGAGTTATTGAAAATTTCCGCCGTGAACTCTTGCCAATAGCTTACTCTCGTCGTCTCTTTTATCAGTCACAATAATTGTGACTGATCGCATCTATTGCTTTTCTTAATTTTATCCGACAAATACATTATGGAATGCCATAAATAATCATTTCTGATCATCCAAAGCAATACTTGCGGCATACCATGCCATTAGAGTGAAAGGAAAAAGTAAGTTCTTCGTGGACGAATAACTTCTGTTTCGTTCGGTTCACATGAGAACTCAAATTATGGCGAATCTATCTTTTTCACACCTAAACGCCGATGGAAAATTGATCCTGTTCAAACATGTTGTGCATTGCTTCGATATTTTTTTGGAACAATCGATTTTGGTCGAACTTCACGAAGTTTATCGCTGATGGCGGCTCGACCCTACAAACTAGAGCCTTTTCGGATAGTGCTTCATTCATTGTTCAAAAGCCAAACGAAGCGAACTTCAAAATCGTTTATAGTATCTTCTTATCGCCATGTTTATTAAAAAATATTTTATCTGAAAGCTGTGATTACTAGTTTCTGAGCTATTGTTATTTGGTCATCCATCGCGTTTCTCGCTAAAAAATTAAGAGGACCCGTTTTCAAATTTTTTATTTCTTTCGCGTCATATTAACGGCATGCTGTATAATATTTACAAATCAAACAGCATTAATATTTAATATCTTAGTAAGACACATCGTTGCACATTTTGAAAATTGCGTTAAATGGTCCATTCAATTATTTATCTATAATTATTTGGAATTTTCAATATATCCTATTAATACTAACTATTTAATTTATGTTTTTGTTCGAAAGCCTGACGGTCGATATTTGTCCGATATTTGCATTTTTAATTACAGGAAATATAAATAATAGAAAACATAATAAATTCGGGGAACATCAATAACTACATAATTGATTTCGGCTTACCGGCCGACGCGCAGTGGCCTAATTGAACGTTTTAAATGGGGAAAAACGAGGTTGGGTTTAAACAGTCATTCTTATTCAAAAATGGATTAATTGAACTGCGGTATTAGCATTTTGCCATGTTTCGAATCGTTTGAATTTGTTGTATAACATTGAATTGATTTCTTGCGCATGAAGGATCTACTTTTTTTTAATGGCATCTCGGGATCACAGCCTATGTGCTAACAAAGAAGCTTCGTCTAGATGACTGTACACTCGCGAATGAAATGCTTTTTCAAAGATCTTAAAACAAGCAGGTCATATTGATCCGTGTCTATGATTTAATATATTTTAACGATTTTTTTTATACGTCGGAACTAACTTGGGCAGTTTTAAATCCGTCGAACAAGCAACCCTCAACCCAAGAGATTTAGGCGGTCGTGAAAGAAATTTTGACGACACAGCGAATCCTAACGGTGTATGTATTGTAGGTGTTGAGATCGATTTGCACGTTTCCTGATCGCCCGAAATCGAAGAGTACCGAGCTTTCTTCGATCTTCTAATCTTTACTGCTGCTCTCAAATCAATTTTATGTATTTCCCGCATTACCGGCACGGAAATTTTCCGTGAAAGTGTAGCGAGTGAAGAATTCGTATTTCATTTTTTTGTCCCAGCTAATACTATTAGGCGGTATTCCTTCATTATCTTCCTCCATTTTAGTACTTTCTAGGTCGAAAGCAATTTGCATACATAAACTAGAATACCTCTTCTTCCTTTTATCTCTCTAAATTTTCTAATCTCGTAACGTCGTCGCCGTCGAAACAAATTTTATTTGCTACGGTACGGTATTCAACGTAGCAAATACAATTTTATTGTCGATATCACCATCGTCCCGTGTTGTGTATGTGCACACAACGTGCCTCTATTGGCGCATGCTGTCACGAACGCGCTGGCAATTCCGCTCGCTGCGCTCCGACAATAGCTCCGGTCATCGTCGAGAGGATTTCGTCGGAGGAAAATCGAGTAGACGCATTTGTCGACCGCAACCGCGGCGCCCCCGACGTAAAAATAACAAAAGGACCTAGAACGAACGGTCGAGCTAACCTACGAATGTTGCACGTATGTATGTATAGGAGGATGCTAGCGCTTTGCCGGCACATAATCGAAAGGAGCGGCTAGGATCATTGGATATATCGGTCCGGATCACTTTGTACAGCGAGATGCAATAGTAACCGAAGATAAAGTACCTTAGAGTTGTTACTTTTGTATTACTATGACTTATTTTAAGTTCACCGACAATTGCTCTGAAAGTCATCTTTAACCTGGAACCACTTGAGGAGAGGGTAAGCTAACAAGCTACAGACTAATGATTGTGGCCAGTGCCACAATCAATGTCAAGTACAAGTTAGATGAAAACTAAAAACCACAAATATCAAATAGAGAAGAATGGTAGAAAGACGCACCTATTATAATTAGATACACGGACGGCTCAAAAACAGAGATCGAAGCCGGAGCCAGAATTTGTGGGATTAGACCAAGAATATCTAAATCGCTAATCCTAATTCAAAGAGCCGCAATATTTTAAACCGAAAAAGCAACAGGGCTAGGTTGTCTTGAAGAATTGGACAGCACTGGGAAAGCGAGAGCGATATAAGGAAACTGTTTTGAAATTCGGCCGCTACAGCGCTTTAACACGTTGCGCAAGCTCTGCCCATCTTCTTTTTTTTATCTTCTTTATTTTTATTAAGAAGATAACAAAAAAGATAAAGATGCTATAACGCAAACAGCGAATCCGGAAACATTCATAGTTCGCTGTACGTTCAGTTTTCCTAGCTGAGATTACAGCCCCGATTTCATTGGACGAGCCAAGCGACCCTCTCGAATTTTTTACACTAACGCTGATCATCTGCAAAAAGAACGAGAAGACGTGTCTCGAAAGGGACGAACTCGACTGCTACTACGAGCACCGTCACCGGCAACCTTGATGATGATGACGTTAGACGTGTGTACGGTGTATAGTGGCATTGCCGGCGATCGACTGAGGTCAAATTCTCCCTCGTTCCGCCTCCCCATCCGAATTCGCTAATGTAAAACTGTTTGGACAGATCATCGGCTCGATTAAGCTTATGAGAAATGAGCAAGAATAAAAAGAGCTAGTTGTTTTCCTAATGGAAGCTCCCGGGAGAAGGGCGGAGAGGGGCGAAGAGGTACGCGGAAGCAACCCGACGCCGCAGAAAACCAATTTCGATTTCACTTAACCGCGACCGCGATCGCTAAGTTGTTAGTTCCGACCGTGGTGAAGCGACGAGGAAGATTGATACGCGCTGAAATATCGGAAAGGTATCGACTAGATACCGACATATCTGAGCTTAATTAAAGGGAATGCTGTTGGAGGGAGGAAATGAGCTTTATTTGAGAAAGAAGTGAAGATTACGTAGAGTTCTTGCCTGTTTTGGAACATAAACGATTAAGTTTTAATCAAGAAAACATATCAACGTCACAATGTGATTTTTGTCAAAAACACTCGAAATAATCCTCTGATATGTAAACAAAGATTAAAAGCAGTTGCAATAAGATGATTTGGAGATTTATTCAACCAGTCGTCGTTTAACCGAACACCAAAGAAGATTACATATCGGATTAAATTCCAAACTGACAACCACCTATTGAAGTTAACATTTCAAACAACATCCGTTTCAAAGATGTTAAAAAGAACTGGTAACCAGACATACCCGAGCAAAAAATTATTTTTACCACTTCGCGTTTCCGCGAAGATCAAAGCGTGCATGACGTAAAGGCCTTCGCGTTCCACTTAACTTGCAGCAAGTATGAAAATTAAATGCGCTTTCATACACACAATTTTTTTTTAGCCCTCTTTACTCTATCGCGATTGCGACCTGCCTATTCATCATCATACGCCGACCAAAAAAAAAAAACGAAACGAAACGCGAAACAGAATTGATAGATCGTCGACGCAGGTAAATTTTCAATTAACCCGTCAATTTTCAGTTAATTGCGTTCTTAGAATTAATACGACAGACACACACAATAGATCAACACGGCCCGCTCGTTGTTTAAACACGTTAAAGTTAAATTACATTGCCGGAACAAAATTGCTGTAGATAATTCCCCGAACTATGCAACTATGCTTCTACAACCAGCGCCATCCGCACTGCTTTCCTGGAATGACGTTGCCTCTGCATAGCGGCTGAACATTAAATTTATCTTTGTATGTCCTCGTCTCCGTGTTATGTCAATACTCGCAGGACGATGCATGTATTTACGTGTAGGGGGAACTTTTGCTAAATTAACATTCTGCCGATGTCGGCGGCATACCCTCCCGCTTGCGGCGTACAAAGAACGGCGAACCGGAAAAATTGCATAACGTTATTTGCGGTACTACGTCGGTCGTAAAGGTATCCGTATGCAATTCAAGCGGATGTAACTGTTTCGCGGAAGCGATGGAATGCCGTATGGAATACGTGTATTGTCGACGTTTTCATAAATTATATGCATAACTAATGCAGGATACCTGAGTTTTTGCTGAAACTAACGTATTTGTATGTTTTGCCCTTAATTCCGTCCATGCAAGGGAATAACATGAACATTTTAAAACGTCCTGGAGGAGGAGGTTGCGGCGTTTAGAAGAGGGAGAAATCACCGAGAAAACAAGCTATAAGCTGTATTCTTAACGTATTAGTGCAAAGAAACTTTTTTCTTACAATATTTCTTCCGAATCAAGATCCGTTCGCTGTATTTACAAATACGCGTTTACTTGTTGCTACTGACGTCGCAATAAAACGTCTTGCCAAAGCTCGTTTCCCAATTTAAAATTCCATTACCGGCGAAAAGAGAACGCCGTACACTGGGCCCGTGGTAGTATGCGTTCCTCTACGTCTACCTACGTTGTACATATGTATTCCGGCGCAAAACCTCCGAGAGGGTACGCTTAACAAAATCCAATGAATAATATACTCGAGAAAAACAACAACATGGACGAGTTTTACGTGTGTGTGAACGTATACAGTACCCACCAAACTAAACTACCAAAAATACTTTTGTAAAACATGTGCAAATCGACAGGAATAAATTAGTTTTAATAGAGATTGCCGGTAGTAGAGATTTATTTAATACGCGTGTGCTAAGTTGCATTATTGGAGAACGCAACAACAATTACAACGCATGTAAGTTTTTTTCCAAAAGATAAACAACAGCAAATAGGAGTGTTACGCACGTTGCTTTTGAAACGCAGCGTATAAGGCAGAAACAAGCTCTCGAATTCGAAGGGAACGGGAAAGAAAACTAAACAAGAGGCCGTCGCTCTTAACGACACCAATACGCGACCCGTTTTCTCTTAGTCGGCTGGTAGAAGGGTGCCCCCGTATAATCTACGTAGACCAGCTCTCCGTACAATAGAACGCTGAAATTCTAGTAGAGCAGAAACTGCCACTAGTATAGTACTACTTTGTGCGCTGGTAAATAAACGCACGTTGCTAGACGGCTGGTTGGTTGCTCTAGGTGTATTTGTAGGACTTTGTGTACTTAACAGTTTCAATTACCTTATGACTAGTAGCGTTCCAGTTTCTCAAACAAGTTTATATCGTCGAAAAGGGAGATAGCTCCGGCAGTGGCGGTTAGTTATCGATATGAACTTCTCGCTTCGTTCTCTCTCTTTGAAAGCTAACTCTGCGAGACCTACGAGGATACGATGGCGTAACGTATGCTTCGTATGCAGATACCCACAAGTGCAATATAACAACGGATCTAGTCAATATCGCGGGTCTGTTCCGTATTTATTTATCGCTATATGAATTTGAATTGACGCTACGTGAAATAAACGCGCACGCCGAACGATAATTGGATGCGAGAACATGTATGTAAATAATGTAATGGGGATAATCCGCCTTTACCGAACATGATGGAAATATGTTAATTTGCGTTTTAGAGTAAATAATTCGAAGCGAATTTGTTTTTGGAATCGCCGAAGCTTTACGTAACATATTTCGTAAAAAGCGCCTGTCGTAGGTGGCATACGCTGAGCAACCGGCTAAAAAGGTTCCCCGAAATTTGCCAAGATGGCCACCGATATCTACTATTGAAGTGTATGAAGATGATCAAATAATTTTGAGTGAAAATTCGTAAATCCTACAAATTATATTAAGCCAACACATAATATTCGGTGGATTTCTAAAATTTATTCCATCTCACAAAGAGAAGAAAATATGTACACTTCAAAGATAAGACATTTCGACGGAGCGCCGAGGAGACGTTCGTCCCCACCCTCCCGCAAGAATCCGAAGAATTATACTTCCAAATGTAACAACTCTTCAGATCTCTCGGAGATGTTTGAAAATTGCATTTCTCCATAACGCACTCCCTCCCGTATTTCCACATTTTCCTCTCGGTACAGCATCCGTCTCAGAAGAAGAAGCAACTCGGAGAAGAGGAATAATGCACGACGAATAAAAATATATTACCCCATTTTTTCAACGTACCCTTACCGCTCCCCGCTAACTCGGAATAAAGCTTCTCCCAAGTCGGGCTTTCGAAGTAGAGAACGTCAGTGTTTGAATGTCATTACCGGAGTTTTATTTCGGCATTTAGACGTGACGCTAGAGTGCGCTAGGTACGCGTCGAATTTTTTAGCGCCGAAAAGAGGAAAAGAAAAAAGGGAGAAGGCTTTTAGTTTTACGATCCTCCAGCGTAGAGCCGACCTACCAGGGTCGCGCGCCAAGCTGACCCACCAAGAGAGAAACCCTCATAAAAATATGTCTTCGGGAGAACGCGCGTATGGGGTGAGGTGGAAAGCGAATGAAATGGTACGTGAGAGAACGTTTACTCAACTATAAATTACGTAGTTAAATCTACGTTTAACGGGAGAAATCGAAGGTTGCGAAGCAGAAGCAGAAGTGCTTCGCGTGTAGAAAGAGAGAAGCGGATGGGATAGGGTTGTTTGAGGTTATGTGTGTGTGCGCGCGTATGTGTAGCGGCGGTGCGCATAAAATAGATTCGGATCTTAATCCGGTCGCGGTTACCGCTTGCTTACGCCGTAATATAAGATCACGTAAGTAGAAAATTATTCGGTAATCCGTGGGAAATTTATTAAAACGAAATAAACTTCGGTTAAATCTAATCTCTCCCGTTTAAGCGCAGACAAGCTCGGCGGTAAGCTTTCGAATTAATTTCGAATCCGATTTCGTCGTATGGATAATTGTTTTCGGTTGGAAGTAGGCGTTATACTGTTCAGGAACAGCTTTGCTTTATTTAAAATCAACCCGGATGATTTATTGATTTAACTTTGTCAATATTATCGATAAGTGCTTGCTGCTCATACAATAGAATTTGACGATTATTGACTGATTAAATACAAAAGCCAGCCAATAATCCAGCATTAAGCGTTGGGTTTCAAGAATACACGATAATATTTAAAACAACCGGATGATTAATAATAAGAATGCATAAAACGTGCTGGTAATATCCGCTGTTCTTGTTGAAATGTATACGAGATTAATTAACCTTTTTATAACATTACAATAATCTGCATTTTCTAATCAATAAGTGCCGTATAAGAACGTGTCCCCAAGCCGAGCAATAAAAGAAGGCATATGACGCCTACATTACTGCCAACACAAAGTAAAGAATTGTGTTAGACGCTCTCGAATAGCTAATCCAAGATAAGCGGAATGATGCGTGAAAAAGCTTTTGCATGTTTATAGCGCATTACCGCCTTACATATTTCACTTTGTAAAAGTAAAAGTACACGTGGAGAACGTAAGAATAACCGATACACCGTCCGGACGACTTCAACTAGATATACGTGTAGGTGTAGCACAAAACATAGTTTTCCTAAACCGAGGAAGTCATAATAAGACAAAAAAAAAATAAGGAGGCATTTCGACGATTTTTCTATTTCAACGCAACCCTTTCCAGAAATAAATCATCGCACGGGAAGCATTCGACATTTTCGGTCATTTCGACTATCATCTCGAGCAGTTTGAAATATAGACAAATCGAGTGCCGTGTTGACAAGACATAAACGAAACGTTTTCGTTACACTTGTCGGAGGCTGACGTATTAGTCAGTCGAAATTTAATTGACTCCTATTTTATTGTGACAAATTCGTCGACATCTTTATGACGGCAAGGATGTTTGAGGGAATTTATTTGCATTATTCGCAGCGAAGCATGTATGAGTTTTGTGCAAGATCCATCGATCTATTCGAAGCCTAGAAAAACTCTGTTATAATCCTAGTTTAACACGTACAGTGCACCTAATCCCTTCGGATACCCGTCACGACAATTGCATAGCGCAAGTATCGTAAAAAGGCGACCGCATGCTGTGGAAATCTTTGCTCGAAAAGCTTCGTCGCTGGTTTTATTTCGGGCATTAAGCTTCTAACCCCGCCGTGCTAATTCGCCCTGCGCTAATTGCACACGTCGTCAGGATATAACCTAGCTAACTAACCTCTTCGCCCGTCGGTCTATAACCCCGGCGCGCACGAAGAAAATTGTTATGTACGACGATTCCTAACCAAATGTCCATTTTTCCGACCACAAAGGAGGAAATGGCAGTTATCGCCATATCTAAACGCTTTGCTTCTAAAAGCTAGTGAAGCTTTGCATATTAATACGGCGGCGGCCCTTTCGCCTCTCCTTCATTTGCATAAAAATTTGCATTTATGTTTCATTCCGACGGAAGATGTAGCGACCCCCGCCACGGTTCCTCCCTCTTGCGCGAGGTTTTTTCTTCTAACCCACCGCCGCCGCCTCTGCATCTACGGGGTTAACCGTGGAACGGTGCCGCGTTCCATTTGCAAGAAATCTTTATTAAATTGCGCGTCCTGAGAAATTTCGTTAAAATTTCATATTTTCTGCGAAACCATTTAGTTATGTCGAGCGTTTCCTTGTATAGCACGACGGTAATATACTCTCTCTTCTCTTCGCAGCTCCCTTTTCTTTCTATACGCTCTGAATAAGGTTGGAAATTTTTTGAATGTTATTCGAGAAAAATAACTCATTTCTCTATTACATTGTTACGAAATAATTTTCATATTTAGTTTGGGTAACGTATAAGTCCAGTAAAATAAGCATAATTTCACTTGAAGGTTTTCAGTTTCCTTGAATTTAAAAATAAAACAAGTACTGGGAAAGTTATAAGAAAGAAAAACGAATATATTGAAAACATGGCATTTCACAATAGCTTTTTTTATTAAATAAAAACATACGTACACACACTTGATTATTTATTGTTAGCCAAAGAATTTTTATGAATTTTCTATCTATCTACTTATGTTATAAGCAGTAAAGCTATAAAAAGTATATAAAATTGTTTTTTGTTTTATAAAGCACCTAAACCTAAATAAGGAGTATTGAAAAAGTTGCTTACTCTATGATTTTTTTAAAATACGCGAGCTTTGCAATTTCCACTGCAGGCAACAGTGAAAAGTTAGAATTCCGTACATTTTTGTATTAAAGAGGACTAAAGGCTCGTGATACATCGCCTAAAATTGTTGTACAAAGTTAAATCTATTGAAATAAATAAAGTTGTTCTGATACATACCTATGTATCGCGCTGCAAGTTGTTATATATTAACGATCGTAAACACTAACTAGCAATTATTCATAAAAGTTCAACTTATGCTAATATTTGTCGTAACTTTGCCTTGTTAACAACTTCTCACCGAGTACACTTTCCGGGCGGTTCACGAAATTAGGCGAGACTAGACAGATTCGTATTTTGTCGACTCTCGGGGACACTAGTAAGCGACGCGAATCCATTCACATGAGGCGAATAAATACGAGCCTATCCAGTCTCTGATAATTATTCCAAGCCTGCGGCCTATCTTCATAATGAACCGGTATCTGTTAACGTTTGTTTTCGTTATGAAGCATAATGTTGATGAATTTATTAATTAATTTATTTAGTTTCGCTAAAACCAGAGACGTAGATATGAGTCTCAGGGGAAATCACAAGATTTTTTTAATGTACTCTTGCAGCAACGAAATTTTGCGAACGCAATAACTGAAGTAGAGCTCGACAGCCTTGAGTTTGCAGTCGAGTTTATGTTTTTTGATAACTACACTGCAATTAAGCTATTTTTTTTTATTCGGACCTTAAAATCATAAATACAATTGAAATTTTAGCTTCTTTTTATATCTCTTAGAAATATTTTAAAATTATTATCCTCTTGTTTATATTATTTATTATTTGTATATAATGACTAGATACTAATTTTTGTCTTGCTGAAATTGTTCTTGTTCTTAGTTTCTTCCCTAAATGAATAAAATGCTGCCATCTACTAATCAAAGTAAAAACGTCTACCTAAAGCCAACTTGATATAAAATCATGTATCAGGAAATTTTATATATTTGAAAATATATATACTTTCAAACAGTATAAAATGCAATTACATAAATCTTTGAAAATATTCTATTGTGGCGATAGCAAAGGCCTGTAAGTTCCCAAGCAGCTTGTTGATTTAGAAGTCGACATCAAGATCGGCTCTTAACATGTTGTGAAGAAAAAATAACTGCGAGTTCCACGTCGAAGTCGAAGTATTAAGTCTGATGAAGCCCTTTTTTATTAATCTACCTTTATTTGAATATAACCACCTCATTTTAGAACTAGAACTGTTGAGGAGTCGAATAGCCAGCTTTATTCTTAGTGATACACAAGCGTCAAAATAAAAAGAAAGTGTTTACACAATAGAAATTTTCGAAGCTACTTTTTAAACAATTAATTAAATGAATATAAACAACACTGCAGAATAATATTTATTGATCAAATACACATTGTTCTATTCTACTATAATTCTTATAACTTGCCTTTAAATACATGTTAATACATTACATTAACTTCTAAAGTAATTATTCACTATCACTTTCCATTTCACTTGACCTACTCTCTTTGCCCGCCAACATAATAAATGGCTTGATTATATCATCGATTAATCCATCCAACCCATACACTTTTCTTTCTTCTTTAATCACATATTCTACATATTTTTTCCAAAAAACTTGAAGTTTAGCATTTCCATAAATTTGAACAATCTTGAGCAGGTCATCTGCTTGTGGCAAATTATCGCAGCGTTTTAATTGATTCAGTACTGTATCAACCGTAGAAAGATCATTTTTATAACAAAAAACCTACGAGTCGAATTCTCAGTAATCAACAATTAAAGAATATTTTCCAGAAGGTTGCTCAGGGACCTTTGTTCCCGTTTTCTTTAATAGCACAACAGATAGCAAGCCTACTTTTTAGCGCTTGAATTTAAAAATACTCCTCCGAATTGAGAAATGGAGTGTAGATGATCTTATCGATATAAAATTGAATCGAGTCGTCTAAAATACTGGAGAAAAATAATTAAAGCTACAAAAATTGATAACATACAATTCCCTTGGAGATATTGGAGATGATCCAGTAAGCGTATCTAAAAACAAAATAAAACAATATGCAATAAGATATTTTGATATTCGTTTATTTAATCATTTTTAACAGAAAAATATCAAGAAAGCTTGTTTAACTTCTAAAAACTACGTTAACAAACAGATGAAACCAGACACTAGTATTGCTTGACTAGACCTAGTACACGTGACTAGTAATTTTCTTCTCAATTTTCTCTTTTTAAAAATAAATTGTACAGGTATGATATTATAATTACGTAATATTACAATACTATTAATATGTACAAGTATAACCAATGGGGAAAAGGGAAACTACGAGGAGAGGCACAAAAGTTATTATTCTTATTTCCTTCAATGGGTTTTTTCTTTGTTGTTAGTTTTCTATATCAACAACAATTTTTCGAATACATATAGAAGATTTGTTAATATTGTTATTATTAACGCAGGAATCTTTGAAATACATGTTCAATATAAACACGTCACCAATACAAAATTAGCAATTTTTTACATACATATATCTGTGTGTAGCAAAACTACAAAAAAATATCGACGCTTCTCAATATTACTACTTTTTTTTTGCTTATTGTATATAACACATATACGGGTAGGAAGTATTTTTTTTTTACTTTTATTTTCTACCTCTTAAAACTTGGAAAACACCGACCTACTTATTGCCTTAAATCTTATAGTGTTAATAATAAAATTATAGTACACGACATATAAGTTGACATATATTCATATTTTCTTTTTTTAATTGTAGGAAACTTTGGTGTGATTTTTCAAGAATTTAAATTTAAATTACTTGGTTATTATATATCATATTTAAATACGTTAATATTTACAAAAAAAAGACGTATTTCTGCTCCATTAAATTTATTATGTAGGTAATTTTTAAGGGATTCTTTTTAGATCGTTTTCTTTTCGTTTTTTGTTTATCTCGTCTTCGCTAAAGTATGAAATATAACGGAATTGAGGTATTAACTATTTAACTATTTTTTCTGAAGTAAAGCTTAAACTGTTGGTAGAATACCTAGAACAATGGATTTATTTTCTAACCAGAATTCCACTCTCCTGAACTTTTTACCAACACTGCATTTTTAACAATTGAAGCATATGCTTAGAAAAAAAAAACACCGGTATCCCGAAGATTTAAACTTCGATGGAACTCTAGAAACTTAAAATTCTTCCAATCTTTAGCATCTTATCGATGTCTGACAAAAATTGTGTTCTTATATCGAGGTACTCGGCAACAATCGTTTTAGCTGCAAATTCCACTGATTGCAGAGTACAGCCTCCTTCAAAAATATACACGATTTTGACATTTCAGTGAAGTCAATTTTATTATATAGTCTCTCATATATTATGTCTAAGCACTTTGGCATAAGAACAATCGCCCTCCTTTGGTCACTAGTTCTTCACCCAAATCTAAATTTTTGGGTTACCAGTGCTTACTTCTTAGTTACATCTGATACACTCAAGAAGATAGATAATACAGTTGGATAATAGAGGTGATTTTAATAGGCTTTATTACGATTATATAGGCTAGCTAATTTTGATGCTATTAACAATATGTTTATATCTTTTATTAAAAGATCTGGCTGTCCTTAAATAATGAAAAATATAATAAATTATATTAAAAGATATTATATTTATCATAGATGGTATTATCTATTTTTTTTTTAATTTCGATAAGCGAATTACTATGAAATAATGGCACTAGAACACAGGCGCCCAACCTCTAACTTATCTCGAGCCAATATATATCATACGAGCCATATTTATGTTTTAATGTAATAAATCTTGTCTACAGTGGGACCTCCGGAGTTGGTTCAAATCTTGAGAGAAATTTTAGAAGAACCGTACTTGTTTCTATTTTATTGAAAAAAGGGTTGTTTAAAGATCACTGGTCGACCAACATTGCTCGCGACTTGAAGGGTTGGGTGCGCCTGCATCAGGGAATTTGTATCGGCAAAGTATTGACATTGATTCTCAACTAGTTTACTTCCTGTCGACTTTGGTCTTCAAATAAGTTAAACTTAGCTTTCGAGATCCTCAAGCGATCTACAATCAAACTAGTAAAGAACGCATAACTCACTCTCCAGGTACGCCTAAAAAACTTCACTTGTTCTTTAGAATTGAGCGAAAACAACAGAAACGATGTGTTACAATTTTCTAGAAGAGGTTCATTTAATATTTCTCTTTTATGCAGTGTTTATTAATACAAGGAAGCTAATGTATGCATAGTTTGATATAATATTTCTGCACAAGCATTTTACTGCAATCTTTGAAAACAAGCATTTTTATCAGCGTGGGTTCGCATATTTTCAATAAGATCGACGATTGCTGGATTTTCACGTTGCTTGTTACAAATAAAATTGCGAACGGAATATTTTATTGTCTTTTGTTTAAACAGTATCTCACATGCTATTAAATCTAAAATAATCCTTCAAGCAAATTAACCGATTTTAAATTAAGCAAGTGATACTTCATGCTTTCTTCGACTTATCTCGTGTCATCAACGTTAATTTTAAATTTTTTAACGACGAAGAACGTCTATAAAAGCCAAATTCTCTGATCCATTTGATTCCAAAATTTGAACCGTTGAAAATACATTTTATATTTTAGGCTAGCTTATATACATATTTGTAACAAACAACTTTAACCCGTCCGCAAAAAAAAATCAAATCAAAATATTCCTTTTTCTGGCGTAATTCTCCTAAATCAACAGCGTCTTCTTATAGAAAGTAGTAAATAAATACGTAGATGGGATCAAAAGCACGTGCTCGCTTATTTACATTTACATAATATGTATGTATGTATATGGGCATCTCTTTTAATAAATATACCTTAATAGTTCTCTCGATTTTAATCCTTGAATTACATTTTTTTAGAATAACAGGCTACGCTTTACAGCAAAGTAATGCTCGAAAGATGAAACGAAATCGTACGAATGGTAAAAACAAAACAATGTTTTCGCCTCTCACACCCACGGCAAACAACTCGGCATCAAGCACGCTTCGTTACCGTGGATGAAAGGCAAAGAATATCTCCCGTTTCTTCGTCACTTCGGACGAGGAGGCGGCTGAGGTGGTACGCTCCCGGGCGGCAAATTCCTGCTGGGAACCGGCGGGGGCCTCAGCGGCCTCGTTCCCGATAACTGAGCCGGTATTCCGAAGCTTTTCATGCCGGGAGGAAGCGCTGGCGGTGGCACCCCGGGAGGTAATGCTGGAGGGGGGTACGAAGGTGGACCTCCAACGGGAGTCACGCTCCCAGCTTCGAACGCTTGCTGCTGAGATGGCGGTGGTGTTTCTCTTGCGGGCTGCGAAGGTAGAGGTTCTTGTTGCGGTAATTGTTGATGCGTTACATGTTGCGTGGAAGGTACAGGTAACAATTCGTCCCGTGGGGACTCCTGAGGCTTTGAAATTGTAGGGATATTGAGCATCGAGGGTGTGGCGCTAGGTGGCGCTGTCCTAGCTATTTGTAACCGGCGTTCAGTTCCAGCTGCGACGTAGGAAAAAACGCAGAGCACCGCGTAATTGATTTGGTCAGCCTAGATAGTGAAACCGCAAAAAATCATTTCCAAAATTAAAATGCGATTTTTTTTTAAAGCAAATATATTGAACGTGTTTAACTGTATTAAAATAAAACTGTGATAATGGTAAGACATCACAAAAAATATACGTACTGTATCTAACGTATGTATGTACGAGGGTAGTCCGAAAAGGTACGAGTCTATTAGGCTAGAAACTCTTCAGACTACCCTCGTAGTTGGAAGTATGTATGTATGTAAAAAAAAAGCTTACACTAAAGAGAAAACTAAAAGAGGTCATGCTGACGGTGGGACAAATTCGTGTATTCTCTGGGCCATGCACACAGAAAAAATCCGGTGTACAGTGTATATCATCAGGTTAGCCTACAAACATCAATGAGACACATGCAAAAAAACGTGGTATTCCAGTTGTAACAAGAGGGTGATCCTGAAACCAAACTAAGACTCCAAACGCGTTCTCTACGCGTTCTCTAATAATAGAACGCGAGTTCTATTATTACGAGTTCTATTATACGAAAATGACGTGAAATACTTAATTTAGCCGATCACCCTGGCAATGCACAAAGAAACGTACTCTTGATTTTAAGTGTGACGTAATAGATATATTTAAAGGAAATACTAACACTTACCATAGAGGATTTGTACTTCCTCTGGATAACCTGTCTGGTCTTGGGATCTGCGAAATTTGTTAAAATAAATTTAATTAATCAACCTATGTAACTGATGTGACGTAATTCGGCAGTAAACAACTCCGCGAAGATTGCCTTGTGCATAACAGTATCTTAATTTATCTCAAGTGGGCGAAGGTGCTCTCAGATAAACAGCTCAGATAAAACAAAAGTTGGGCCTTCAAAAGCCACGATTGGCCAACAATTCTTTTTTGTTCAAAAAGTAAATCGGCAAATATGCAGGGACTATCTGTTTACTATCGGATGACGTCTCAACATGGCGAATCTAAAGCACCTTTTACTTAGATTTTGAAATGAAATCCTTTAATTTTAAAAACGTAAATGATAAGTTACTATCAGTTTATTACGTATGTACAATATTGTTTGCCGATGTTATTAATTTATTTCTTGTCGATCATCAATTTTTAAGACTTTCCAAACGAAAACTAATCTGTGACTTACTAAATTCCTCCAGAACGAATATGCCACCCTTCTGCGTGAAGCACTTCCGTATATGGTCGATCCTCACGAAGAACTGCAACAGATGGCAGGTCAAGATGATGGCCACGCAAACGCGCGAGATTGTTAAAAAAAAGCATCACATCACTTCAGTTAGAAAACAAAGCCAAGCAAATTAAATGCAAAGAAGAACCATGCCATGCGTGTGACATGCGTGAAAAGAAGCCGTAGGCAACTTTAGAGATGGTTTGTTCAATGTAAAATGATGGGCCTACTCTAATAATAGGAATAATCAATATAACAATAAAATATAATGTGTGTTTGAGATGTTTCATGTTTGCATAGAAAGAAAAATTTAAAAAGTAAGTAAACAAGTATGTCGTACTTAATAAGTGTATCGATGTTTTGGTCACTCACAAAAACATGTGCTATTTAAATATAATAACAATAATAGTAAAGGAAGAGAATATTATATAAATGCCATGCGGTGTTCCGCAAGAAGCAGCAGTTCTAAACTACGACTAGATGCGAAAACACCGTTTGAAACTTTGTCAATCAAAATTTTTAGTAGCTTATCTGATCGCTGTTAAAGTGTCTCGTGTACAATGCTAATAATATATATATATCATATGCAGAAGAAATACACTCGTGTGGTGAAAGACAAACTACATTTACTGTTAGTTAGTACAAAAAAAAGGAGAAGAGATAAGGAAAAGTAGTAGGACACATTTAGGGTGTGAAAATAGTTAGTCAAGTGTTTGCTTTGAGTCATTTCGTGAGATTTTCGCTCTTCTCTTTCAAAAAAAAAGAAAACAGGAAAAAATGTAGCAGCGGAAACTACGGGAAAAAGCACTAGAACTAAACAAAAACTATCGCTAAAACTAAACGATCATCATCAAGGTCAAAGATCACAGATTATATATATATATATATATAAATAGGTGCATACCGCTAGTATATATATATAATTCGTTTAATATTTATATTTATAATACTATTTAATAGTAAGTACCTCAAAATCCTGCATCATCGCAAAGCAGCCGTCAAACCCAACGTCGGACAGATTCATTTCAACAGGAATTAGAGACAAAATCAAACAGAGAACAACAATTAGTGAAAGACGGTAATCAATGCCCCCTCAAAGAAATTTAAAACAAAAAAAAAACAAGGACCATCTCAAAAGTTCCCCTAAAGCTTTGCCATTTGCTGACGTTGTCCTTCCGAACAGCAGGTCGCCGCGACATCTGCAGATCAACACGGAAAACTAACAAATTACTTTCTCCCACCGAATGTGACTCGTGTCGGAAGTACACCGCTTCGCAAAGGAATAAACAAACATGACCACTCACATCAAACACGTTTTTTTTTTTGGAAATAAGAATGATCTTGCTCAAGTATGAGAAACAAAGGATAAGTCAAACATACATATATTAACGTCATCTCATGTACACTTGCGTGTACAATTCATTAAGTTCAAGTAGTTGTACATTCTGTGTAAAGAAAAAAAAAGAAAAGTTACTTGTATATAAGGCGTATCATATGTATAATATGTACTATTATATAAAACAGAGAGAGAAAGATAGAGTAGATAGAGAGATAGGGAAACAGAAGCATCCAACATACAAATCTCAATATATATATATATTAAAATATATAATATATATAACTAAAACAACCTCGAACGATTAGCTCAAAAACGAACTTAATATTTAATCGAGTATATAATAAAAATCGGCACATCAATGCTGCATGCATATATTCAATAATCAAAAAGGAGACACTGATATATGAATATAAGGAAAGATAGAGAACGGTGAATATTTAAAGTAATAATCAAAATAAAACAATTCAATTCATAAATGTTTCTACTTACGTCTCGTTATAAAGTGTCATTCAAATGTAGCGGAACACCGTTGAAATTGTATTCGATATTCTCTTTTTTTTTAACGGAACATCCTGCATGTTCTAACTTTTTTTTAATTCTTTGATTAATTATAATAGCGTTTTGTAGATTTTTTATTTTTCCCAAAAATATCACCATCTAATGAAGTGTTTGATACGCGTCTTCGGGGTAACTTATCTTCGTTGAGGATGTTTAAAAAGAGAAACCTTCCAGAATTGTTCTACGAAAAACAGACCTAAGTAGGCGTGATAGAACGTGATGGAGGAATCTCTAAGCACTTAATTTCATTTATCGAGCAAAACGAAGGACATAACTAGAAAATTATGTGTTGCCAACGTTTACATTAAAATTCTCAAAGTTTGGAAGTCTTTATTCATTCTTGAGATATCGCCCTGTTCCATTCATTCTGTTGTAATAAAAAGGAGTTATGGCATCGTCGCGTTACCCAAGATTACTAATTCAAACACTTAATTTAATATTTTTTTTTATTCCTTTTGCTTGTCATTTCGTTTTTGTTAATTTTGAATGATTGCTTGTATCTTAAACGCAAGAAAATCTACAAAACAACCAAAGAATTATAAAATGTACAAATATACACGATGTTTCATTTGAAACAAAAAAAAGTCTTAAAACGAGTACATTACAAACATGTTAATCCTCTTGTTATTTAAAGGATTTTTTTTTTTATTAAATTTCTTTTGAAATATTGCCATACATTTGAATAACACTATACAAAAACAAATTTGTTTAAATCGAACCAGGAAATCTGTCGAATTAGCGACTGTATTTACGATACTTTAAAATGTTTTTTGAACGGTGTGTGGTTATTTATTTACTTTAATTCCTTTTTCACTCCAGTTGTCATCTTTTAACGTAAGCGCGAACATTCACGATCTGAATTTTATAACAAAGAGACTGCCCGATAAAAGTTACCCTTTTTTCATAAAATCATGTCACGTTAAATTTGGTTTCAACCTTGTTGCGTGAATATTTTTAAAATAATTTATAATAATTATTTTAAAAACAAATAGGAATTTTACAATTTGTGGGTTAATCAATATTTGCAAACTTGTAGGGATTAGCGAACTACCTTTTCTTCCTTTTATCGAACATCCTTGAATCAAATTACCAGAAAATTAAGAGAAAAAATAATTAAATAAAACAGGGGAAACAACGATAAAACATCAAAGAAAATCAAAAACATAAAGTAAGAAGTATTAAACATATTTATTTTACCACTACCTGAAAAAAGGGTTATCTGCTTCCAATAACAACTTATTCTTTTTAGGAGGGTACAAGAGGGTATAAAAATACCATATACCAGTATAATGTCACTTATCAAAGAAAAACAAGTACAGAGAAAGAGAACAAACAAAAAAAAAATAGAGAAACGAACGAACGAACAAACGATCAAACAAGAGAAAACGAAACACAAAAAAAAAGTATAAAATGCATAACAAGGATATGGGCATCGGCGAGTGGCAGAGCAATAAGAAAATTTGAGTGGTCCTTGCAAAACAAATGCACATCACAGCGCACCCAACAACATATAACAAATATCAAAGAGCTTGTGTACAAAAGTAAATATATATTCATATAAAAATATATGTCTGGCGGAAAGCAAAATGCGCCTACCTTTATTTTGTCTATTCTTTGTTTTTTAACGATCGATAATCTGTGTTACGTACTCAAATAGAAACAAAGCATTTTACGTCTAGATAGCAAAGAAATAGGTATCTTTTAACATGACATGAGTAGTGCAACGCCTAGTATACTACAAGAATATCTAAGTTAAGTGTGCGCCATTAGTAATTTGTTTAATTTGAAGCTACCTCATTGTTAAAATCACCAAATAACAATTCTTTCACCAATTACAATGATGGAATCGGAAAAACAATTAAACATCTTTGTAGACAAAAACTAATGTGGCTATGGAAACAAATGAAAAGAATTTGTAATGGAGTAAAACATAAGTAACTAACGATCTAGTTGTAAGGCAATAAAAAAAATATAACCGATTTGTTATTTTAACCGATGACATAGCTTTAAAAGTAAAGGAGTTACCCATGGTGCGCTCTCACTTTAGATTATCCTGTATACGTGTGGAAGAGAAATGTACAGGGTGTATTTAAAATAAGATATTAGTATTTAAAATACACCTTGTATACCGTTCGAAGCCTACTTCATCCAATTTGCATTATAGAGAGAGTACCACCTACTTCGTACCACTGAGCTTCGAGCTAACAGGGAGGAGACTGGTCGGGCGCATTTTGTTCTCCATATCCAAGATGGAGATTAAAATATCTGTCTGATGGTTCTAATATATTACGTATTAGAGAGACAATCAACTAATATCAAATCAATAGTAGTAAAAGTAATCTGTAAAGTACTACTTGTGTTCTTGTTTCTTGTAGCTAGAGTAACTGTCAAGGAGATGTCGCTAAAACTCGGAAAGTATTCTAATTTGACTCTATGTGTTAAGTATGTGTATATAGAGTAGTTACAGGTTCTATCGGCTTTAAAAGAGATGTAATATGTAAAATATTAATTAATAGTATTGTAGTGGTAGTAGTAGTAGGTTTCAAAAATGAGTACGTATTTACTTAAGAGAACTTGGATAGTTCACAAGATGTGTACCTTGCTATGGGCGAATAGCAATCCCACACCTTCCATGCAAACCTGCAGCAAACCGCCTTCACCTGAGCTCATGTCTTGGACGGGAAATTCCCCTCCTAATTCCGGCGCCGATCCCGCTACTCCGCCGCGTTCCATCGCCTCTTTGATGCAGTAGTAGAGTTGTTTACACTAAAATCGAAAAACGATTAAAGTAGTAACTTTAAACGAACCAATACTGCGTTGTCTTTTTAGTTAAGCGCATGGCCATATGGACGTAAACTAAAAGACAGCGTCTCGGTTGTTAGCGAAGGTTGTATCAAGAATCGAATATTCACCTTCTTGGTATAATATTTGTGTAACTGAGTCTGCTGTCCGCTCCTCCTCCACAAGCACAGCACCTTATTTTTCGGACTGTAGGTCATATTTACAAGACGCTCGTACCACCACCTTTCGACAATCACACCCGACACCGAACGAAGCACAAGGCCATCATCGCGAACCTCCAAAAACCGCAACTCGCCACCACCGTCGACACCTTGATGTACCGTGAAGCTCTGTCTGTGAAGCAGCCTTGAGCCTAACGGTTTCAAATCGATGTCGTTCCCGTGCTGAAATAAATAAGTTTGATAGGATGATCATTGGATAAGATTTTACGAATTTACCAAGTTGTTTATCTGATCTAATAGTAGGTTGACCTCTTGGCTGTAGATCAGACCGATATGGCTCTTTCCGAGGAGCCTTCTTATCTTCCTCTTGATCTCCATCTTGTTTAGGTTTAACATCACCATGATTGCTGTTAAATTATACAGCATCGTGGATAGTAATCGGTCCTCTTCGTGTTCTAGACGTTTTCGCTCGGTCTCGCTTAAAGCCTTGTATCTTTCCATCATTTCTCTTGGTCCCTGGAATTATACAGGAACAATAATTTTCTAACGCCAATAATTTTCTACAGGCGCGAACCTGATCCATTCCAATCATATCCCGTTCTTGAGAAACAGCGTCCAAAAACGCGTCTTCCCAAAACTGCATCTGATCCCATAAAGTCGATCTCTCCTTCCCAACCAAACCTTCGAATAGGTAAGTTCTGGGAACATCCGGCGAAGGCGTCGTAGCAGTATTCACCATATGCCCCCCATGGTATCTAAATCCGGTGCTCAGAGACGATTTGCTGGACCATACGCTGGCCGTCCTCTGTTTCGGGATCTTGGGGAACTGTAAAATTTTCCGGAATCAAATAGTTCTTTAGCAAGCTTCCGGTGCTTTCGAAAGAACGTTGAAGATACATTAAAAGCGCACATCGAAACTTACCTGTAGGTTTTCGACTTCCGTATCTGAAACGGTCGATCTGAAAGACGATTGCGGTCCGCCCCTGTTCAAACCGCAAGCCGGCCCTGTAGTTATGGAACCGCCCGGAGAAAGCGTACCACCTGAACTATGGAGGTTACCCTCGGCCTGTCAGACACAATATAAGATTCAGGCATATTCGTTGACGGCTTAGTGGCGAGGTACATGGACACGGTGAATACCGAATGAATAATGAAACTCATTGGTAGAATGAAGAATGAAGTCCGTTTGGTATCGATGCACCTCTGAATTATCATTCATTGGAAGATAAACGAATATGCCTGATTGTACTCGTTTAGGCATGAGACTTTTGAAGCCATAACTCATGCAAACTGTATGTGATAGAATTGAATTGGGTTGTTTTCACATAAGTTCTTGGAAAAGAAAAAAGTAAGTAGAAAATCAATGAATTCAATTACAACATCGAATTTGCAGTGGATAAAGGAACTCATGCCTGTATACAATGAAATAATATTAATTTCAAAGACGTACTTTGCCCACTACAATAACCTTGGCATGCGTCCAAACATCTTAGATCAACTTACATCTGAATCAAACGACGTCAATTTGCTCAACAACAAATTCTTCTTCTGATTAATCATATCTTTGAACATATCCGCAGTCGATTGCTGGTCCTCGTGCTCATCGCCTTGTATCAATCTCACTTCAGGAGCATCTACGATACAGTGTTGAAAAACGCACCAAACAGTAAGATTTAACCATGCAACACCTTTTCAAACTAGCACTTACCCACTTGCGATGATTTCCTTGAATCCCATTCGGAAGCTATAGATTTCGGACTTTGCGGAGACCTGGGACTCGAGCTCTAAAACGAAAGATCGGATTTTGAAGAAAGAAAGAATCAAATGGTTAGTTTAAATATGACTTACTTGAGGAGTAGCTTCAGTACCGGAAGCATCTGATAGGTCCTTGGTCCAGTAATGCGTATGGGCAATCTCGTTCAATTGAAAAGCGGAAGCCATTCCGCCCAAGCCAAAATTGCTGTAGGTGACTTCAAGTCCGTGCACAACGGCTAAAAGAACTTTGAGCATTCCTTTCCAAACAGCTTTAGAAACGCACTGAAATTTAGAAGGTTATTAATGTTGATAAAACAAACAAATCTTAATGGAAACATACCACATCATCTATATGATCATCGGGTGCTATCTTTCTGTCCAAAGTTTTGTTTAATTTGCTTAAAACGAAGTTCCTATATGATTCATCTTCCATCAACTTCTTTAACCTATTCAATTTCAACCAACCAACGCCTTCACCTTCAAGAACTTGATTGACAACCTAAAAACATCCCAAAGATTTTTCCATTTTCGAAAAGACGCAAAATTGGAAACTTACGTCCTTCAAGAAAGCTTGATTTTCAACGTTCGTAGTGGTCCTATCCGTCGATTGCTTCCTCTGAATCTCTTCCTGCTTTCTCGGACTGTGCTTGATCAGCGGACTTTTCTCAACCAGTCCCTTCGGCCCGCGAGGGAACGGTCCGAACACCCCCGATTTGGTATCCTTGGCTCTCTGCTGATGAGACGGATGCTGCTGTTGATGATGAGCAGTCTGTTGGATATGCTGCGCTTGCTTCTGACTCTTGCCACCGCCGAATAAATCGGAGAACATGCTGGACGTCGTGGCCGCGATACCGTTCAGATCCGAGCTGATGTTCGAGAAGAAGTCGCGGCTGGTTCCAGTTAAAAGTCCGGTGCTAGCTTGGACTAGCGATGTGCTGTTTGCCGAGTCTCTTTTAGGTTCTTGCGATTTGGTAAACGAGTCTCCCTAAATATAGTACAAATAGGTTAAATCCTTTTCCGAAGTGGGCAAATTAATGTTCTTACCCTCAGTAAACCCTTCTTAACAACTGCTTCCTTAGCGCTCTTCGTTAAATCGCCTATGGTTGATTTGCCAACGTAAGTAAGGTCCTCTAAGGTATTCTTGCTGACACCAGCTGCCGTTTTGCTGGCTTCCAGTGCGGTTTTGCTAACCTCTTGGACGCTTTTAGAAGCCTCTTCAGCTGCTTTCTTCGCTTGACTCGTTAACTGAAAGATAATACTTGAAAGGTAACAATCGCAAACGTTTTCAAAGAAATTTGTTAAATTGAAAGAAGCAACGAAACTATGTTGACTATGTATTGTTCCGACATAACGCTTCTGATATGATTAATTATTGAAAAAGTCGTCTTTAATAAAGCGAGTACTTTGAGGATGTTTCCATTCATCGTCCAAACATTCCAGATTTAGTGGACGGATCAACTTTAAAAATAAACACATTTTCAAGCCCAACAAACTCTTACCTTATCAAAAGGTGCAAAAATATTACTATCTTCAGCATCTGATAGCTTTCCTCGTGCTTGGAGTTTTAACTGGAAACAAGAAGATTTGATTACGTTTTTATACATGCTTATAAGCGAAAAACATATACTTTGTCCATTTGTGCTAAAATTCCATCTTGACTGCTCTGCCTCGTGGTCTCCTTGACCAATTCCTTGGCCTGCGTAGCGAACTGCTCGAAAAGTGATCCTTGGGAGCTCTGCCTTTGCACCGCGAAGCTACCGGAAGATGAAGGCACTGAACTACCGTTCCCCGAACTGAAACTTGATGTCCTCGCGAGGACGTTCCCAATGCTAGGTTGCTTCTGCAAACATGGACTTATTGGAGGGACCTTGAAATTGGTTCAAACGCGTTAAAGACGTTATAAAAATAATTTCCGCAAAAAAATAATCGTACCGGAGTAATCGTCCGTCCGGATCTAGTCTTCCTTGGTGTCATGGATCTTTCGGTAAAATCACTAGCGATACTAGTTGGCGATTCTGGCTTAGTAGTACTAATTATTGTCTTTGGAGTTGTAGTGGAATTTGAGTCCGATTCATTTTCGATGCTGCCGCTTTCTTCTTTATCCTATTCAAACAAAAGCGGTGAGAGAATTCGTTTAACGTAAATAGGGGACCCAAACCTTAGGCAAAGTCGGAATTTCACTCTTCTGTCTGCCAGCGAACTCCAGTTCCGAATCTCGATTAAAAGAGGGTGAACTGAGGTCCGATTGGCTGCTGCTAGTTGAGGATTGTGGCGAGTCCGCGCGGTTTATATCTGGAACGTCACCATCCGGATACTGTAGCTCCGAAGGTGGCCTATACACAGATTCCGGATCTAAATTTGACGAAAGCGACATGGTTTGAGCTGAGTTGAGTTGACCAAGTTTATGTTCTTGATAAGACGTGCAACCTTAAAAATCAAAACGTATATTCGCAATTAAACCGCTTTGAATCCAAAAACCTATCCGATATATACCCGGTGATAAATCCGAAGATACCATCTCGGAAACGAAATCGCTCAAAGAAGAATAACTCGAGCTCGTGCTTTCGGCATCGTCAGAATCTGAACCGCTTTCATCGGTAGGTTGACTCTCCTGCGTCTGGATACTCCTCAAGGCACCGTTTAACGAACTCCCATCATCCCAAACAACAAATTTTATCACATCTAACGTATGCAGATACCATTTGGGTTTATCGCCGATTTGCGTAGGATCCAAAACCCCCGTCTGCACCCTTTGAAACGCTACGTTCGTCGGAGTCAAGCACCATTCCGCTAAGAATTCCACGGCTTGGGTTCGAGCGAATTTATTGAGAAATTGAGACGTTCTAGGACGGGATCGGAGAAAACTATTAATCTGCAGGGCTACTACGGGTCGTGGATATAATCGTAAAGTCCTTGTGTGTTCGGTGAAGTTCGCCAAGAGATTTTGTGAATTGAAAAATCGCACCTACGAAGAAAGAGATTAATAGAACAAAGGTTACGGTATATAAAAAAAATAGTTACCATCGCTACTCTAGTTGCCACGTCGACGGAATCGACGTCATTACCATAGATGAAGGGCGCAAAGGGCGGAGGTGGGGTCGGGGACATGGAATTCCTGGGTGAAATCGAAGGAGATCCTCCGATGAACATCCGATTGTTTAGATGTTGAAGCACTGGTGATGGCGAAGGTGACTGTTCCGGAGATTTTCTCGCAGTCGAAACGCTGATGGTTAAAAACGAGCAAAAGTATTAGAACCAAATTCAGGATGGAATACTTGATGGAGGTTACCTTAGAGTATTAGGTACTGGTATACTTTCTCGCCGAGACGGTAGGAGCTGCTGAGCTGAAGCTGAAGGTGTTGATAGGCTTCCTAAAGCCTGCACATTCAGGAAAGAAAAAGAAACAAATACGTAAGAAAAAAAAAATGTGAGAATATATAATAAATATAAATATAACATTGTATTACTACTTCAATTGCAAGATCTACAAGCATTTATATGCAAACTAATGCACATGTATATAGTTGAGTTGGTTACCTCGAATAAAAAAAATACACGAATCACCTTTAGAGCTGTCTTTTTAATAAACAAAGAACATAGAATAAACAAAGCGAGTCTTCTGAGTCCATGAACTATTTTGAAGAAAAAATCTTAGGTACTCATCATTAAAGTTGCAAAAGTGCTTTCTAAAAATTTCATTATAACACATACAGCGCCCTGATGACCAATTAACTACATGCTACACGATGCTGTACTTGCTCTAGGTGTACGGCGATGCTTATGCTGAGATGATCATGCTGTAGTGTAAAGTATGCTGTCTTAGAATAAATTAGCCTTTTTAGACTGAAAGGAGCTTTGGTTAAATATAGAACAGCAAATCGAAGTATTTGTAAAGTAGAAGGCTTTCGAAGGGCTAATGTTATTATTATTATTCATATTATTATTATTATTATTATTACAGACAACCAAAGAGAAAGGATTTGATTTAGGCTGCGCAGTTGGGACAGACTGAATTCTCTGAAATGAAGTCGTAGCGAAAGGGTTGAGGCACTCATTGGAGCAACCTTTACTGTCTTTCTCCATAATATCAAAAATAAACAAGAAAATTTTCGAAGCTATCTTCGCAAAATGAAATATTGCAATTTTCAATCTATGCGCGTGGAGCTAAAGCATGCCAGAGTAAAATAAAAGCATGCAATATCTATTTAAGTAAAAAATAGTGCGTATAATCTAGGATATTTACTCCAGTGCCGACTTGGTCCATAAGTTGCATAGCCTGCGTATAAATTGATCAATCAAAACTTAGCGAAAATGCGAAAAAAATATTTTTTTTATTTATTTATAATAAATTCATCAAACAACTTTATGTATATGAATGTATATCAAAATATCAATCAATAATTTTGGTGTATGTATATATAGAATCTTAAATGTGATTTGAAATAGAAAGATCGGAAGTTAGAAAAATGGATCTTGTCGTGGGAAGTCACTAACCTGACGTAGATGGTTCTTCAAGATGGTACCTTCCGGTTCGGGTAAAGGCGGGATTTCACCTTGCGCTGTCAATTTATTCGAGTCTAAATCGACCAACCAAATATCATCGGGAAGTCTATAAACATAAAAGAGTTACCGCTCAATTCCACCTTCAAAATAGATCTTATATTTAATGGTATTACCTAAAATTCTTTTTGTACATTAAGAAACTAGCTGGTAATCCAATAACGAACGGAGTAGGTGCCAGCAGGAGCTGTAAAGGTAAAAAAAAATAAAAGATATCACTCCAGATCTTCATTCACTTACTTGTTCTGCACAACTCATACACGTCGGTAACAAGGGAATCACCGGGAACATATATTCTAAAGGGTAAATCATCGTCACGAAGGCCATCACAGACATGGAGAGAGCGTTGTAGTCCCGCGATTGCAGCACTACCTTATTCTCTAACAATATTAACGTTAATACTTTTAAACAAGTATCGACACCTGCAACAGCGCCAAAAATAATCGCTAATCGATTTTCCGCGTTACGTTCGTACTGTTTACCTAATAATTCTAAAGGCAAATGTAACGGGAAGTCTACTAAAGTAAATCGAGTATGATCGGGTAAGGCGAATACCAGCGGTTGATAGACGCTTGGTGAAAGGACCTCTACTTCAACCCTGTGAAAAGAAAAAAAGTTTAAAAGTTTATTTTAAATGTACATTCTGCCTCTTATATAGCGGGATCTAGATAGTGACCCGTGAATTTGGTATAGCCTGTAGATGAGTCAAAAAAGGATTGAGTGAATGCGTTGCGGAATAAGCTCAACATAGATTACTAAGAACAAACACATAAAAACAAAACAACGATCATTCGTTTTTAACAGAAGTATAAATATTGCATTCCTTGTCACATCAATCGTAATTCTTTGTAAAGCTTTTGACATTTCTGAAGGCTCACGGTGACCTTGCTCTTTTCCCAAATAAATTATGTAACTTTAATGGAAGTGCTCGCGTTATGAATTTATAAACTTACTGCCTACTACTTCCAGTTTACCGCTTCGTTAGTGACCGGAGAACGATGCCCTCGTGTTGTTGATATTTCAAACATTTTCCGCTTTTTCGAAAGACAAGGACGTAATTCTATTACGTTCGACGGGTGTTGGCGTTATTAAAAAGTCACCATTATCGATTTTACTGCATTATTAAAGACGTTTTTTTCGTAGGCTTAAAATTTCGCTCTGAGGAGCAAGAATTTCGCCGAATGAGATCGTTAACGCACCTATTTGGATAGATCAAAAAGATCGAAACGACGCTGAGAAAACCGAGTGGTCTTACGTTGAGATATAAAACTGAATCTGACAAAAAAGATTAATGCTTTATACGAGATAATCCCAGCAAAACAAGGGGTCATTTCGAAGTTGTGCTTTTAGAAAAACATCAAAGATTCGTCCATTTATGACTTTAATAACTTCACTTCATGTACATTCGAAAGTAATTCGAACAATCCTTGGTCCGAACGCCCACAATTACTTACATCTTCACGGGAAATATCAAATAAGCAATTTGCCTGGTTCAGTCACCCTAATTGACTTCAGAATATTTTCCCGTCGTTCAATTTAACTGCGATTCGCCTACGCCTCCAGCTTCCCCCGAAAAATGAGAAATACGCAAATTCGATAGAGGCGCCGCAACTATTAAATCTGCTAATAAAAATAAGCATATATACGTAACTCCGCGAATCATCTAGTCGGTTTTAAAGCATTTTCTGTTTCTTTTGTTTTACGGTACGCTCAACTAACGCCCATTCCAGAACAAAATACCGCGATTGAAAATTCAATTGTTATACGCACTTTGTTTTCCCTGGAATAGGAACTGGCGATGATAACAACCGTAATATCCAAGTTTCTATTTCTCTGACGTCGTGCAGGACAATGGAAGGCGTAGCTTCACTTGCGTGGCTCGTTATGACGCTCCAAACGGTGTCCCTTCGATAGAATAGAATAGAATAGAATAGAAAAATCCGAATGACTCGAAAACTCTTAACGTTAGGACAATAATACATAAAATACAGCTTTTATCTTACATTTACAATTAGACAAAAACATTGCATCAACCTAAATTCCCCAACGTCCCCTAAAAAAAAAAGATACAACCAATCAACCCCAATTAATACCTTCCAATCTGCCTGGACGCTCCAACCCTTCGCGGACTGGACGATTCGTTACAGGCATCGATGAGTTTCTTCAGTATGAACAAGCACTCCCGGAACGTCGAGAAAAAGGGATGATGGGATAGCAGACATAGGGACGTTAATGAATGGTTGCGTATCCGCTGAAATTAAACCGTCTGCTTTTAGAGAATTCGGTTTCGTATTGTTTTTGTCGTCGAGAGGTGATTACCTGTCGCCTTCTGCTAGCCCTCGGCGAAGGTGAATGACTTCCGCCGCTTTCCGAATCGTTGCTGGGCGCCGTTATGCCCAGCCGAGGCGGTTGGCCGAAGCTGCTGTGTCCTAGGACGTCGGAATCGCGTCTGCTGGGGCAATCTCGTTCCGAATCGCTTGGTCCGATGTTGCTGCTTCTGTAATCGCTGAAAAACAGTTCTGCGATTGTACTAACCACCCTAGCGTTTAGTAATTTCTTTTGTTTTCGCTTGATCAATCGAAACTCCTAGAATATATTTCGTTGCACACGAGCTTTTCAAATTGGAACCTTAAAATAAAGCGAAATTTTCGTAAAACTAGAGTTAGTTTTCTTTTTAACTTTGATTATCTTACTACAGCAACAACCACGTGTTAGAATTACACACTGTTGCGGTGATTGGTAAAAGAAATAACGAGATATGATATGAGACACCTTGATAGATTTGATTGATTTTCACGAGGGACGTTCAGGTAGTTTCGATGCTAAATTCAAAACACTGGCAATTTATAGAACTTCGTAACTCCTACCTTGAAAACGCCGAATCCGAACTTTTTTCCATGCTCTTCCTCCACGAATCCCTTCTCAACGTTGAGCTTCCTCTCCTGCCACTCGCTGCGGAGTTAGCCGGCCCTCGTTCTATGGGCCGGTAAAAGTTCACACAGATACCGTATCTGGTTTTTCCGGAATCCTTGTCAGTTAACATGAATACAAAAGAGGATGCTTCACGTAGGGCTGTCCTCTTCGGACCGACCGATGAGCATCCTTCCGGTTGGCAAAAGTACACCATATCTAAAGGCATGGGGAAGTCTTTGTGGTCTTGGGTGGGGTACCGACGAAGAAGCTCGGGAGCCTAGAAGGTGACGTTAGAAAATAAAATTGTTTTAATGTTTGTTTTTGTTTTAATAGAATTGTTAAAAGTAAGGAATAAAACGATCTTCCAATCCGTCGTACGTTGACATCGTCTTGTTTTTATTACTCTTCAGTTGGATGGCTTTCGAAACTTTAGAGCTGTTTTGGAGAAAGCTAAATAAGTACAGAATTAAACGTTAGGCTTCAGAAAACAACTCATAATTACACAAAGAAGGTAGAAATTATGGAAATAAGCTCCGCACATTCGAACAAAATACGTTATGCAAATAACGTTCGGTTCCCTCTAAAACCCTAACTTAAAACGTAACTACATAATTCAATTCCGGATGAATTATTGCAAAGACAAACAGGATACACACCTCTGTTTAAAGGCTAAACCAGCTTCGAGTTTGCTATTTAATCTGCACTCGAGCTTATTTCCGTAGCTGTAGCACGTCGAGCATTAACACAATTTGCGTAAATAATATCGAATTACGACGTTGCCGCGCCTACGTAACGCTGTTCCGAATTGACGCCCGGTAATTCGGGATTATCCGACCCGAATCTATTAATTTTAATTATTCAGCCTTTGCTGACGACAACGTCTTGTTCGCAATCTTCAACGATATTACGTACTCTTAGATCTGATTAATATTTCTTTCACATCGCC
This sequence comes from Oryctes rhinoceros, assembly GCA_020654165.1. Taxonomy (NCBI): domain Eukaryota; kingdom Metazoa; phylum Arthropoda; class Insecta; order Coleoptera; family Scarabaeidae; genus Oryctes; species Oryctes rhinoceros. The sequence continues at coordinate 1,825,133 of JAIOKQ010000231.1, forward strand.
GTCTGTCGTCGTCATTGGGAAAATATCGTTTTCATTTCGCTTGTACTTGTTCGATTATGAAAATTACAGTATACATTGTTACAAGAGAGAGATAATTTGCGTTAATGAAGCTAATTATCCAATTAATTAAAATTATAGGGTTAATTGCGTGGAAATACGTAGATTGGGCTACTTCCTCTTCCCCTACTTAATTGTATTATAATTTTCCGTTTTTCTTTGATTCGTCTTAATTGTCTTTGTTAGCTTCATTAATTGAGCAGATACTTTAATTGTAACAAATAGAATTACTGTTTCATCCATCTCTAATTTATTGAACCATGTACGATGTGATATGAAGATTCGAATGGGACAGTGGCAGATTATCAACACACTTCTACGTAAACCGATGAGAATATGTTAGAAACTCAAGAAACATTCAAATGCATCCGTATGAATAAGCATCTACTTACTTAAAACATTCCGAAGAGCTTTAATCAAGTAAAGTTCATTAAAAGTCAACGCCCTCTACAAGGAATTGAAAAAAACATTAAGCATAACTGAAGTAAATTCCTTTTCGAATTAAAAATTTTCGTTTCGTTTCCAAGTTAAGAAGATTACAGTTGGTAACTTTCAGCTCTTTAAGGGTTTAAGGTAGGTAAGGAAAAGGTTATTTTTAAAGGTATTCAAAGGGCAGCGACCGATTATTGGACGAAAACAACAGATTTTTGGGGATCCTGCGTTATTAAAAGCATTTATCATTGAATTACGTTCACCACAGGTCTTTTTATCAAAGCAACAACGAACAACGCTAAAGTAAAGAGCTTATAAAATTTGCGAAGCATTAAGAGTTACCAATTTATAATTCCAGCTTTTAGTTGTTTAACGTAAAAAAATACTTTTCTTCAAGCAATAGATCTATCATAGAAAGTGGACACCCCGATCCCGAGCAAGAGTTAGGGCCGTTAAACTTCTAGAACTCTAGCGCGGTCAATCTAGGACGCGATAAAAAGCTATTTTGGGCATAGCGAAATAAGCAATAAAAGCTTATTTATTACTTTCTTCGGCTACGTTGATTTAATCGCGAATTTCCCTCTTATATTTAGATTGTACGCTTTCCGATTTTAGGAGGTTATTCCGGTGAAGTCCTTTAATGTATCCTTAAAAATTAGCATTTTTATGAGTAGTAAAATGGAAAAATTGAAAAGCAAAGTAGGTTATGCAAAGATTCTGTTAGATTTTAATGAAAGATATCCCATTTAACACTTTAGAGTAGAGTATCTTTGATGTTAAACGCGCGTAAACGAGGACTCTCTAGCCAGATTTTAATAATGGAGATGGTATCTTTTTTTAATTAACCATATCGCGACATAGAAACTTTCTTGATTTATGGAAAGCGTACGTAGCGATGGAGATATAATTTTTTGATCTGTAATAACGATGTAAATTGCAAAAATCCGAGAGGTAACTTTCGAAATTAAAAAGAAAAGATATTCTCTGGACTAAGAAATCACATTCAAAGTACATTAACACTTTTTTGCCATAAATTCATGTCTCCAAATTGGAATTCAAAAGACGTGCATAAGCTGACGTAGATAAAGACAATTTACCTACTGGCAGTAATTAATTTAGTGTAGAGGGCGTCGATCGGAATCGCCTCGTGGAAGAATCGCGAAGCAATATCGAAACGTGTCATCAATCGGAAATATGCGATTCAATTAACGACCTACGAACCGTTTTCCATCATCCGTATCACAAAAGCGCTCGCTACCTCCAACGTCTGGCTGAATGACTGTAATTAAACCTCCCGTTTCTTTGCGTTTCCGCCCTAATACGCCACGTAGCTCCGTTATCTATGCAAGAGCAGCCGCTAGAACATGTTTAATTTATCGTCGAGTTGAGATTGATTACCGCCGGTGAACGACGCCCCTGTAAACCTGTGCTATTGTATCACATGGAACAACAGAAATGGGTTGCTTACATAACCTCTAAAGTACGAGAGATATTTTTTTAAATAAACTAAATATAAATATCGTGTATTTCTTCAAACCGTGTACAGCCAGTTCTCCTGCTCCAGCTATTATTTTTTTTTTCATTGACGTCCGTTTCTTTTATTCCGATATTTTTAAAACGAACGGATTATAAAGTAAGTATCGGAGATGTACAGGATGCTTTTACTGGTGGTGACGTAAATTCATTCAGCTCTATTCACAGCCGCTCTATTTTCCAGCAAGCATGTGCATTAGTACCACCCGTTCCCCAAAGCGGACAGGCGTGGGCAACCTTCGTAAAACGTAGTGACGACATTCGCCCCAATCGAAAGTGGATGAAGGAGGCCAAGGGGAAGGTGGAAAGGAGCGATCTTGACGCTCGGATAAGCTGTAACGAGCTCGAATGGAAAATTAATACGTGTATAGCTGCAGACATGTATTAGTTGATAAATCCTAAGTTGTTTACTTGCCACAAAGAGTAAAAGCCTTTGAAGTGTTCGTTTTACATCAAACATAACATAAGGGTTGCACCCATGATGTCTCGGAGAAAGAATTAGTTTAAAACCATGAGCTTTCAAAGCTCTTCGAGTATATCCTTCGCTATAATTACAGTTGTAAACAGCTATGATAGAAGGTCAAGCAAAATTAGTTTTAGAATATCACAGCGTCTGGGTGTTAGGTAAGGTTAGCGAAAAAAAAAGAAAAACAGCCCTTGTAATCTTGTTGAAATATTCATAATAGGGCTGCTATATTATCCAACGGTTTACGCAACCGGGGCTATTGCGCAACAATGTATTAATAACTGGTAGTATTCGATAGGTTTACGCAATTGCTTGATCGATTCAAAAAAAAAATAATTGAACACATGTGTGCAACGAAAACGATTGCGTAAGTTCTTGGGTAATGTACGATACATTGCGCAATATTTCCCAATTGTCCACGACCATGATACCGGTAAATTTACGGACCAACCTTTGCTTCGAACACATCGTATCTCTAAACCGCGTACCTTGCTTACGTATGCATGAAGATATACCATTTGCAAAAGTATCCCGATGGTCGAACGATTTATTTGCGATGCCAACTTTAGTTTTTAAAGACAATCATTCCAAGGTTCGATCTTCAAAGATATCCAATTTGGATCGAATATTACAAATTTTGTTTAAAATCTAAGAAAATAGATCTCTTGAATGACGTAGCTGAAGCTAATTCACTCTTCCATGTTTCATTAAAGCTATGTATTAAAGAAATAAGAAATAACCCGGACTCGTAACTCGCGTAAATTTAGCTGTTGTTCGGACAAGAGGTGGCTTCATCTCCATTAATTACTAGCAATTTAGAACAAGTGAAAGATACAAACACGTTATCCGTATGACCGTTCAAGTGATAAATTTTCGCTTTTAATGGCTTCAATGAGGAAATTAAATCTGCCGCCGAAACAAAACCGGGGCATTTCATACACTGTAAAGTTGGCTGGGAAAAGCCGGAATCACCTCCTCAATGGTTATTTAGACATTAAACGCTTCATTGTCGTAATTACGAATTTAATATTGTTCCAGACGGATAAAATGTGGTTTCAATGTCATAGTCTCCAAAATAAATCTTTTTCTCTAATCGTGTTACAAGTACTTCATTGTATTGCTGTGATAAAAATATCATTACGTCATTAAGCGAAACTTACAATGTTTATATAAAGAAGTTGTAAGATTATAATTAAAATGATAAGGTTATAGAAGGTGTGCAAGGAAGAACAGGTAAGCTAACTTGATTAGATTTTACCTTTGATCTGGGCCGACGAACTTGTGTGGAATCACAAGGAACAAAATCAAATTTTGAATTTGAAGATGGAGATTGACTGAAGGTCGACCAAAGATTAAAGAAACAAACACATCTTGATTTGATGAACAAATACAGAAACATCTTGTGGATTATCTAGTGGAGGCTTCTAGTCTTAAAGAGGACACCTAGGCTACTTGAGTAAAAAATGAGAGTCTATTAAGGTCGAAGAAAAGACCAATAAGCTCAAATGCCTGGACCACTAATGGTCAACCTAAAAGTGCAAATAAATAGAAATGAAAAGCAGTCATTAATCTGTAAGTCAAAACTTAATCAGCACTAAGCGAGTGAGCCAGGAAAACGTATTAAGTCCGATATTGTTTATTATTATTGTTATAGATAAAATGTCAAGGATTGTTACAAAGCGGATAAAAAGATGGTAGCCAACGATCTGATAGGACCAACGATTTAATTTTATATATTGAACCCAATTGACCCAACAAAATTGACTAAAAACAATTTAATATCTTCACCCTTAATACAGTGTTTCTAGTACAAGGTTTAGATAGAAACTAGCGAACATCTAAGATAAATCGAAAGAACTTATAATCATATAGTTGCCTTCATCGATTTCTCTATAAATAAATTGCAAAAACTAATTGATATAAGAAAACCGTGCTGGATATAATATTTTTGCATAAATCAATCATTCCTAGAAATCCGGTTCTGGGATACTAAGCAACATAAGCAACATTTTCAGGGAAATCAATAACTTAAAAAAATACCCATTTCTATTACTCTATTCCCTTCCAACGGAATTGTTACAACATGCCACGTCAACCTGTTGCCCCATCATGTTTAATATTGTTTCCCCGACTTTCCATTATTTTCAATTTATTTTCCTCGCAATTCCTCCTATACCATATCCCACGCAGGAATTGCTTTTCCCGCAATACATCTCTCAATATTTACAATTCAAAATAGAAAAAGGACCCATACAGAATACTCACTTGAATAGAGGGTGTTGTCGACGGCTTCATATTATTTGTAGGTCGGACCCCGACTATAGCTAAATAATCTATAAGCCGGGGACACAGAAATTGCCTCTCGGCATCCAAGGACATCTTTGTTCCTCTGTATCCTTAGCGGTGATACTGGTAAATGGGTCACCTCGACTTCGTAATGACTGTTTTGAGGGCGCAATAACGTTGTGTATAACCGGCGGACATCGTTGACTGCATGGTTCTTTCAAGCGGAACGAATCGGGTTAAGCTGCAAAAAACACGAAAATGAGCGGAAATTCTAGTAGATTCGTATGCGATCAACCAAACCGCGGCGATCCCCGTTCATGACTAAATTATACATGCAAAAGAGTTGGTTCTAAATGGAACGAAGCGTTATCAACGCTCATGCGGGTTCTTATCAGTTGTAGGTTTCTATGTATTGTTTCGCGGTCGAAGAAAAAAAAAAAGCAATTAAATATATACGGGTATCGAATGAGTAGAGTTAGGGCAACTAGAAATTTATCGATACGCTTGTACCGATAAAGGTAATTGGCGAGCTTCGAAGAAATGACATGTATCGATAACAGGATACAATTAAACGCGGCGATGTATTGCAGAAAATAAATTTGATGTAATTGCAGCTTGCTGGTCGTAATTATTATCTCCGAATTCTATATATTGTATTACATTCAAGCGCAAAGGTCTATGGCATCTTCGTCTAAATAGTTTTTATTTCAATTGATGTTGTGAGTTATTCATCAGTGCAATCATCGACCATTTTTAATTTGGTGATAGCCAATTCTTGGATTTTACATCAAATTGATAGCCGAAAGCTAGAGGATAGGCATGAAAATAGGTTTCAACATCAAGCTAAAAATAGCGGATTTCTTTTAAGATAGAAAGATAAAGAGGCCGGCGATAATCACATTGGCACACAAACAATCCATACCAGAAAAAAAACCACGCCCCTTCCAAACAACAATAATAACAAGATGACGAAGAAGCAACATCATCTTCCGCTTCTATAGTTAAAACTTAATAACTCTATAGTTACCCAAGTAAGCTCTCCGTTTCCCTTAGATACGGTACGAAGGCATACAGTCACCTTTCCTTTCCTGAGCATGATAGTCTTACTCATCTTGGATACACGCATATTTTGCTTAAATTAATATCAGCAAAGATAGCCGTTACTTCTCATCTCAGGGGTTACCTTTCAAAAATTACCCAAGGCCATTCCCCATTGCGTATCCTTTTACAATTAACCAGGCTTTTAGTACTATCAGTATTACGTGTTTCTCTACCTTTTTAAGGAGTACCTTCTTTTGTTTAATTCGAGAGCTTTGTGTTTCTCCTTCGTTATAAATTACGAAAGTTAAATATTGAAATGAGAAGCTTTCACGCAAATTTTCTTTCTACGGCTTTTATATGCTTTATTACGTTAGGCAACGTAACGAGAATTAATAAATGGAAATATAAGGCTAATATTAGAACGAAAAACTGCGTTTAATCGTGGTCACGCGCTATCGATTTCCAAGTATGTAAGTATATATCCGTGGATGGAAACGAACGAAGAACTAAGGAGACAGATTTAATAATAGACGTACTTACTTGCCGGAGTAATCTAAGATGTCACTTTGAGAATTTTCCCGGCACAAAGAAGTCCCACTTTTATATGTAGGTGTCATTCGAGCAATGTTATCCAATACAAACAACGCCTTTATTTACACGTAAGTTCTGCGCGGAGCCTTTGTAAATGCCCACAATTACTTCGGTAATGTAGGTTACGGTATACTAGTTACTGATAGACATCGCTAGAATTGAAATTCAACGATACAAAAGCTGAAATGTGCAACAAGGAAAGAGATTTCCCTTACCCGGGAAACTTTTCAAACAATAACGATACGAACACGTTGAACGTTAATTAAAATTTAATCCTCCCGTTTTATAATTCAACCAACGTTGTCCGGGAGACTCGTAAAAACTGACGTAATGTTCTCAACGTTAATATTTCAAATCTTCCATCATAAATTAAACAGAAAAATTAGAAAAAAATTAAAACATTAAAAAAAAAACATGAAATGTCGGCCTTTCCTAATTTTGAAAACGTCGTATTTGTTGAATTAAATGTTTTTTCAATATCTTCTAAATAAAATAGAAGATATTGAAATAGAAGATTAACGCCCAGTTTCACGATAAATTCACACTTCCTTTAAATTTTAAAGTCTACTTTAACCATGTAATTAACTAAGGTTAAAGAGTACTTTAGATTTAACGTGGCTTTAAATTTATAGTGAAACCAGCCGTAACCGCTTGGAAATACCTCCATTAGATTATTCAGAATGTCCGGGCAAAATTGAATCCTTTAAAGAAAAACATTCTAAATAGATCTTCCGAAAGGAGTATCTATAGCTTGAGAAAACAATGATCCCCTTTATTTTTTATAAAACCGAACGACTAAGTTACTTTTACCAAGTTTTGCTTTGATACATCCGCAGATAAATAATAGTCCTACTGCGTTATCTACTTCGCTCCGTCGAAAATTACTACCCCATCGTGTCTCCTTAAAACTTTCCGCGGAGACTCGGCGTCTATTTTTAGAATGTACAGTCCGAAGCGAGGCCTTAGCCGTACGAAATTCTACGGAAACATTAGATTATCCCTTATTTAATTGAAATTTTCCCGTACGGAGGCTAATTGGTAAACTCGACCTAGAATTTCCGGAATTAAATTTCGTCCCAAGACAGGACTGATACGTGCCCAGCAGCCTAAATGCGCATCGCGCTTCCCTCCTTCTCTTCGCGTTTGGCGAACGTACGTTTCCTACCTAACTAGCGATTCCGTCAAGGTTCGCAGGGTGCGGAAAATTTGAATCCTAGCGACATTTTAAAGCGTACACGATCGGAAATGGACGTCCTACTTCCTGGTCGGTTATTATGCTTTATGTATTCTTTAAACGGAACTGCTGTTCTTGGAAATATCGATTGAAATTTTTACGCGGGATACTCGCCAGTTGTATAATAATGATCTTTGATAGTCAACTTCAAGTCACCAACTAATAAGCATGTTTTATTATTATTATTTACTATATTTACATCGTGCACTGAAGATAAGGTATGAAAAATATAGAAAACTGAAGGTTTTCAAATTCTCTTCCGTGTTGGTAAAAGTATCGCGAGGAAAGCTCATCTTCCTCCCAATTCGTTCTAATTACATACCACTCCCTTTAAAAGACTAGATCTCAAAGAACAAAAAAAAGAACACTTAGCGAGATTTTTCGGTAACGAATCCCCCGACGTTGCTCCCTCTAAAATTCCCTCCACTTAACCTAATTCCATTGTAATTCCGGTTCCGTGCACGCGAAACCGTTCCTCGCCTACCTCAACGAAAATTCGAAGGAAAATCAATCCAGCCTGGGCGAACGGAAACGTCAACAAACACGGTTAGATAACCGAGTGCGGAGGCAACGAAAATCGTAACCGCGATTGGAAAAAAAGGAGAATCCTTTTCGTACGTGAAACGACGACATATTTGACAAAAAAAAATCGCTTTCTTTTTTTTCGGCTTTCCGAACCGGGTAGATTCGATAAAGATACCGGAGCGTGTTACGAGACGAGAGCTGTTATTGCTTTTTTTAATGAGTTAGGTATAAATGTAATTTCTATGTTTTTTTTTTTCTTTAAATGTTAAATGTATTGCATAAGAAATGGTTCGTATCATCGTTCAGGAGCAGACAACTGTCCATCGTGTAATAAGCACTAATAACTAGAGGTGACCAAAGGCAGGTGGAATTACTTTAATTAATTAATTTTTTGCAACGATTAGACAGAGTCGTGTTTTGTCGACTGTCGAAGAAGCCAGTAGGCAACGTCCACCACTAGCGTTAGTATAGAATCGATTTGTTGGGAAAAAGTTCCCTCTCGTGCTTCGTTATGAACGTAGTCATATGTGTATGCGTTGGCGTGCACATATAAGCGCGATTTGTCAAAATGAGTAGTTCGAGCTTGCTTCGACGTAGGTTATAAATCATAAACGAATCTGACGCGATCTAATTAACCGAAAAAAGCCGAAGCTATTTTTCTAACGAGACGCGATTGACTAGTGTTGGGACAATGCTTGCTACATGAATATGTCATACATGCACAAATCGCACACTTAACTACTTAACTCTTCCGCCGCTACCAACCGTCGTTCAATTAAAATCCACACAAGACTGTAACTTATATCTTTGGATGAAAGATTATTCTAGCATTTCGTTAACGAGGAGTAACTCGCAATGCCTATTATATGCTCGTCCCTAACATTAAAAATTAAAACGGTGGTACAAGAAATTTCACGTTAAAAGAAGTACGATGTCGCAAATTCTAAGATTAACATTTAATTAAGGAAAATTTCCTGCTCACTTTGGTAAAATGCGCATTTCGGATAGTAACTAATGCAATTCTCGCAAGTACGAATCGGATGACAAGATCATACAGAAAAAATTAACCTGCGTGCCTTGCATCAACATTCAGCTTTCGATTAATATGAATTTCTTATATTGGTAAGCCTGCAGAGAGTAGCGATTCACGAAATTAGCAGCCATTAAACGGATTCGTGTTTATTCGTTTGACGAGAATGCGTTCGTATTGCCTACTGGTTTCTCCGAGAATCTCCGAGAAAATACGAGTCTGTCTAGTCTCTCGGCTGATTTCGTGTACCACACGTAAGGGATACTCGTTTGCGCAGGCTTACCTATATTAGCCTTAGAAGAAGGTGTGAACATTTATCATTTACAAACAAATGTGTAGTTTACGTTCTATTATTTAGGTAAACTCGCTCCTAATGTGATGGTTCTATTTCTTGCGGATAGCCTACCTGTGTGTATCTATTCATCCGACGGGCTCCGTGTCTCATGTTAGCTCCGGTGTGCTTATTTACAAATATTTGGATATGTTGCAAAGGTACACGGCACCAAAGCCGATAACAATAAACGTAGCAAGTTATATGTTGTATTGAAACAACATTTATCATATTTAAAATTTGCACAAATCTCGCTACAAGCTAAAGAACTTCATTTCAAATTCAGCCGACATGATATTGGCTACTTAAATCTGATTTGCTCTCTCGTGATGCGTGTTTATTGAAATGCCCGCTAAATGTTACCCTATAACGAGGTTAATCGATTTAAATTGGCAGTCAATTGTTAATTAATCACTGCAGTACTTCAAACGACATAAGAAGAATCTATTATATTGTCTGTTTTATTTATTTTTTCGAGTAAAAAGAGCCTGGCTTCATCGACGTTAACTCTTCAACAATTCATTCGAATATACGAATAGTATCAAAAATTGTGCATGTGCAGTTCTCCAAAGCGCTACTTGCGTCGCCATCTCGTGGTTAAACACTCCGAAAGCTGCTCGGGGGATGGCTTAGGGAACGGGTTTGTTTATGTCGCTGCTTTCCGAACGGCAGGCATGTGTTTCTTAACACTAGAGGAAGACTTCGCTGAAATAAAATTCTTCTAATTTTCCTTAATTTGATTAAATAAACTGCAATAAACGTAAACGTATTTTTTTTTGACGTTTTTGTCACCGATATTTAGAATTATTTTCAAAGAAATTAACAAAGGCGACCATTTTACCATCAAATTATCCTGCATGATATATTTTGCTGTCCTACGGACGCCGATTACAGTGCCACTTACTGCATTCTTAAAGTGAATGGATTCTAGTTAATGATGGGTACTGGCTTTTGGGATTGGCAACGTTGCTTTTTACGATAACGTTTGATAAAACACAGCGTTGAACTTGTTCTCAGTTACTGAAGCCTGAAAAATTGCTTATTCGCAATTTTTCAGGCTCGCAACGCTTGTAATAATAGGAGATTTGAAGAAAAATCTAACCTTTTCAACTATTAGAAACAATTCGAACTCGTCATATTGGCACATAAAAAATATTGCTTTAAAGGAAAACAAACATTGGTTATCTTTTTATTTTATTTATATTTAATTGATAATTGCCCCCTTTGTACACACAATAAAAACTTAACATTTTCTGCTAATGGAGTAGTTGCCGATATAAATTATTATTATTCTACAGATATACAAGAATTACATTACATCAGGAAGCGTGAATAAACATCATTAATCTACCATAATTCTACCAAAATAAACATATGGTGGCATTGCTGTAATAAATACACCCAAAAACGCTGTTTTTTTTTACTGTTTACGCAGTTAAAATTAAAAATAGGCGATATCCAACACACGTATCCAATTTAATCCTGCTACATTATACATTCGTGTACCGACATGCATATTTTATTAATTTATTCATATTGAACATATAGGAATTGCTTCGGATAATCCCACGTGTCAATATTAATAATCCTCCCAGCCCAATCTAGATATCCGCGAAACCAAGAGCGTTTTCCACATAATACCAAGGCGCCAATAATATGCGCAGGAAAATTCATACGATAACGCCGATGTAGGATAGGTGTTTTCGATATCAACAAGCTACCCGATCGAATTCCGGCAAACTGTAAATTCTACTTGGAATTGCTAATCAGAGAGAATTAATGTGGAAACCTTCATTTGCCATATCTCCTGTGTATATACACGGATACGCGGAGTTCGTTAAAGTACGACGAAAGTAGGCCACACCTACGCGCACCCGGATGATTAGACAATATATACAGCTAAGGAAATAAATAAAACGCAATAAAATATTTTTTCCCTTAATTTTTCGTGCGAGGGGTTATTAAGCGTCCGTAATTTTGATGAAATACGCTAGATTCTTATATTTTCAACGGACATCCATGCTTTAAAGCTTTCCTCTTTTAGTGCTGTAGTACCGTCAAAATATTCGATATTCTGCTTCGCGGACAGTTGTAAAGGGAATATTTAATGGAATGCGCTCCTGTTTTAATCTCAAAGGAATTTCCGTAAAAATTTAAGAGATACATAAAATACTTTCGTATTTCATTATAAAATTGTTGAAGGAGGGGGAAAAAAAAGCGAGGGAAGGGAAAATTAAAATATCTTTTTTTTTAATATCGTGAGACTTCGGAGTGAAAGTCTCAAAAGAAAAAAGAACGAGATTTGAAGATAAAAAAAAAATACCAATGAATTACGCTCTAAGCGAAAATTGTCAATTTTTCCTTATTGGTTTTTGTTGATCTAATAAGATCAACAAAAACCAATAAGGCGCTTAAGTCATTAGCTTCAAGATGCACATTTTCTGTGAATATAAAAGCTCACTGATAACTGTTGGTTCTTTAATATTTGTACTTACGCCGGATATTATCAACACATTTGGACAGACATATGGTTTGGATCCAAACGACGCGATTGTTTTTTTTTTAATTGCGGATACAAGTCGAAATATGCCTTCTTCTTTAATGAGGAAATAAAATTGTAGACTCCGTACCAAGTTATATATTTGGCACGTTAACAAATCGCTACGAAAGGTTGAAACATCTCAGGACTGGCCAAAATTCTAGTACGGTTAGCTAGCGATCACGGAGACCGCTGCCTAAAAGTGCAAAATGTGCTTGATTCTTCACCCAATTATGCAAAAACAACAAAAGCATACAAGAAATAAGCAAAACTAACTTATTGGCCTATTGGACGTTTTTATTCGTTGAAGGTGTCTCTCAACGTTAAACATAAACATCACCTCTAATCGTAACATTTAATTTTTTAAGGTTAATATTGCCACTACAAGCCTATGATCACAGCCCATTTCATGTTTTTGAAAGAGTGCAATCTCTAGGAACAAATATGTTTTTTTAGCGCAACCGTTTAAGGATTCAACGCTCTTCAAACGTTTTGGACGAGTTTCTAAAGTTGATCATTAACGTAACGTAACAACAACGCATACGATTGATTTTGCAAACAAGAACTATTCAGAACATGGAACAGGAGATAATGGAAACAAATTGCCCAAACCTCATAAAACTCTTTAATAAATAGCTACACCGGTTTCGAGCTATTCATCGCTCATTCTCAGGCTAAAGGTTGATTTCTTTCCATTGCGTTATTCCACAGAATCAACATGAATTATTGTTTATTCATCCAAAATCACTCCACAAAGTGATGTTCTTAACTTAACTTAACTCTTAATATCAGTTTGGCTGGATATTTTTGAGATTAACAGTTACAAAAATACAACTTTACCCCCCTTCCAATATTACCCCTTTCGTTTATAAAGATTTCCAAAAGGTACGAATAAGGTTTCTCGCACGCCGAGAGGATATAAAACGAAAAGCTAATGTAGCAAAAATTTCATAAAGTCCAGGCGAAGGTGAAACTCGAAATTATCTCACTTCCCAGAGCTTAATGGCTAAAGTAATCCTCTTGGGAAAGGGGGAACTAACTAACCTTGACCATATTATTTTTAAGAAGATATATAAAATAAGCACAGAAGGACGTCCTTGAAGATATTTCCAAATGATCACGTCTAAAATCGATCGTTTAATTCACGTCTCATAACTAAATTGAATCTTTCACAACATTACATCATTGTAAAGACATGTTACGGCGATATATATGTTAATAATATCGATAAAAAAAAGCGTGGCTTATATTCTTTACTATTTTGTATATAGCTGTTTACGATATCAAACACAGAGCTTTTATATTCCTGAAAAAGCAAATAAAAATAGATCAAAATACAATACATGCAGGGAACGGATAACATATTCCGTGTTGATAGTAAAATCACGCGCTACGAAGTGCACAGACATTCGCTAAACATTTTTGGAACGACTGCTTGAATAGGATCAATACAGTACAGGACTCCCTTTGGCGCTATACTAACATCCGAAGTTCTTAATATATACGGACCGGTAAATATCGTAATTCGGCTAGGACCAGAACTAATATCTTCCTAAGTTTGTACCGGCCTCGATTTGAACTCGAGAAAACGTCGATAATAAGCCAACAATTCAACAAATTGTATAGTAAGCAACGATTTCTACGATAATGTTATCGAACAGTTGTATTATACGCGAGAATATCAAAGCTCGTTGGGGAAATGATGAATTCAACACTTACCATTTCGTGTGGCGGTCGGGCACTGAATATTCGCTTCAGAAAACGCCCGGATCTTCCCAACCGGCGTACGCGCCGTACGGAAAATCGGTTGGAAAACCGATCATGCGCGCCTGAAAGCTTCGCACGCTATGCAACCAGTCCTACGACAAGTGACTGGTTTACTACTATGAGCTGTTAACGAGTCGTTTTCTGCGAATGACTGTCGTCACCTGCCCACGCTCACGATAAACGCGATTACTTTGTTGTCGTTTCATAAAATCAAGCTGACTTAATCTATCTAATCTACCACGTCATCGCTGCCCCTGCTGGACACGCTGTAATGTTCAACATGATTTGCTGCAACTCTTTCCTCGAATATTTTTTTTGTAAATTGTTTATTTTTGCCGTTAGGGTGACGGATTCTACCTTTGGGTCAGGAGGGATAATGGCATTAAGGGTGGGAGTAGAGATTTAATTTGTTTATGTGTTCTACTGGCATGATTTACTACAACTTTTTCTTCAAACATTTCTTTGTAAGTTGTTTAGTTTCACTGTTAGGGTGACGGATTCTACCTTTGGGTCAGGGGGGATAATGGCATTAAGGGTAGAAATAGAGATTCGATTTTTTTAGTGTTCTATTGACATAATTTGCTACAACTTTTTCCCCAAACATTTTTTTGTAGAATGTTTAGTTTCGCCGATAAGGTGGTGGATTCTACTTTTGGATCAGATGACATAATAGCATTAACAGTAGTAGTTTGAATTTTTTTTTTGTTCTTTAATGCGGTGATTTGCTGCAACTTCTAATAGTTTTTTGTACATTGCTTTGTATCAGTATTATGGCTTCTGTTGTGGTCAGATCGAATCCCTCCTGTTTAAGTTTGTGAATAGAATAGTTATAAGGGTAAGTTAGTGTACGGTGTTCGTGTATGATGGGAATTTGACAAGCATTTCGCTTGTAAGGTAGGTGTAAGGGTACGGGTGTTATTTTTCAATTTGATTTCAAGTTAAATTAATTTCGCGCTTAAATCGTCGAAATCGTGGTGTTCTACGTGGCTTCGTTCGATTTCGTATTTGTCCAATTCTATTGTATGTATAAGCGAGAGCGTTAACTAGTAGAAAATCGTGTATTTGGCGGCATTGTACGATATGATCACATGGTCCTAAATATACAAGGTGTTAGAGATTTTCTTGTTTACAATTTACAGAACCTATATTTTCAAGGCATATTTTCTTTTAATTTAAATTAGTTTAAGTATCTTGATGATGTATAGCAACAAGGTAATTAGCGAGGAATATTTCTAACTCTTCATACATTCACTGTATTCTTCTATCTATTCGTACCGGGTATTTTATGCCGGCAAATATTACGTTGTTTTCACAGTACTCTGAATATAAGTAATTCAATATTTCTTCCGTAGTTAATTAGAGGTATCACTGCGCATAATAGCGTAAGAAATTTATGTTCGACAACCTTCCTTTGGGCCAATAAATCAATTGCCGATACTGAGGAACCAGCACGTTTAGAGAAAAGTAAGTTTACCTTTAAAGGCGTCTTTTCAATATTAAAAGTACTTTGTTTGCAGCGATAAATAGTGTGCAGTTATTGGGACGTGTAGGTACCGATCCAATTCTAAAAGGCACGCAGGAACACCCGGTTGCTATTTTCTCGTTAGCCACTCATACTAATTACAGATATGAAACGGGCGAGTTTGTCCAGAGAACCGAATGGCACAGGGTTATTTGCTTCAAACCGGCATTACGGGAAACGATCATGAACTTCATGAAAAAAGGGCAAAGGGTGCACGTAACAGGGAAACTTACGTACGGCGAAGTTAAAAGTGAAGATGGGAAACCTAGAGCTACGACGGCAGTTCTAGCAGATGATGTGATCTTCTTTCAGAAAGCCAATACTAGCCAAACAAGTTAGTTTCGTAATCTCATTTATTTTGTACCTGAACGTGTCAATAGTGCGATTTATATTAAATTGAAATTGTATAAACAGGGATGTTTTGAGCACCGGATTCAATAAATATAAAAAATTGCTCAGTCTTTTAATAAGCGAGAAATGTAATTGATTGTTCTGGGATCTCGAGTATATCGAAAAAGCTCTATTGTCTAATATTTACAAAAATTTTTATTGTTTTCTATGTATAGGTACATGTATTAGATAAATGTACAATCTATTATTATTAAATAAATTGAACAAACAAAGGTGTCTTCACATATGATATTCGCAGCAATTAATTATAAAAATTATAACTATATAAATCTCCATCGTAAATAAACAAATACAATAATAAATAGATAAATAAATAAACAATCCTCTAAGTGCATGAAATATGTAGAAATTAAAATAATTCTAGTACAAGTTAAGCTAAAATTAAATTATCCTGGAAACAGCAACTGGAAATGTGATTGTTCTATTAAACCTCTTTCTAAATTAGTACATTCCACTAGCCGTTTGCAAAATGTTTTAAACTTGTGTAATATATCCTTCTTTGTAATGCACCACACTTTAATTAGTTTCAATTATAATTTTTCTACCAATTCTTTCATGTTGGTATCTCTTAATCATTTTATTTAAAGTAGCTTCAAATAAAAAAATTATTGGGGTTAGTTAAATATCTAATGCTAATAAGGCAATTGTGCACTAAACCATCTTGTCAATAGCGGACATTCCCAATTTTTCCATTTAATCTTCAAATGGCAGGCACTACGGTGTCCTGCAAGATACCTAATTGTGTAACAATATTTAACGAGTTATTAACAAAGATAGGTCTAATAGAAGAATATGGTCGTAATATATTTACATACACAATAAATCTCACGAAACTAAAAATGTCTATCCAGTCTATGCATTATTTTTGTTTTCTGCAAAGATTTTTTGAGATGATCGCACTTTATAGCATTTAAATTGATTCCGTCTGAGAATGTCTCTAACAGTGCGCTCGTTTAAACCGGCTACCTCCCCAATTTGCCTCGATGACCATAAACTATTACTTTCGGCCAGCGCACAAACTCGGGCCACCTTTTGAAGTTGAGCTTCGCTTACTTTACGCGCGACGGGTAGATTTAAATGAGCACATTTGGTGCAGTTAGTTAAGCAGCCTGTCGTTCCGAATTTGTTGATAATTCGTAATACGGTGCTGCGATGCGGAATCGGACGACTTTTAAAAGCGGAAGCGAATTCGTCTATAATCTCGTCGGCGGTATTGCCTGCGTAATACCACTTCACCATTTGTATTTTCTCTTCGATTGTGTAGATGGACATATCTGATACGTATCGTCTTGCCGGTACTACACGTTCCTTGGTGATCAGATGCGAATCAGGTAAACGATCGTTTTGTAACTATTTCTTTCTGGCATATACACGAGTTGCATGGAAATTCCGCCGAATCTGTGTAACAGGTATGTCTAAAATCATAAACGCAGATGGTAAAATAAGGTGATGGTAAATATCAAACGTGTGGAATGTATATTTGAGAAGTGCGCATGTACCGCTAATGGTGCATCGGATAGACACGACAGCAAATGTAGTCGACAAAATCGTTTACTAGAAAAATTCCAACGTCGTTAATAGATCCACGATTAGATCTGTATTCAATATATAAGTTAAATACGAGAACTCTTAACGAAAGATAAATGAAACTCCTCACTTCATAAAGCCAGATTACGAATTGCTTTATTATCTTGCTGTGCTATAAATTGCACTTCACGAACGCACCCCGGTATGTTTGTGTTGTTCGGAAATCTTGATAATCTAACCTTAAAATTGCCAACCAGGCGAATTTTCTTAGATAAGTATGTCAGGACGTTAAAATTTTTTAATTAACAGTAGTTCTTTAAGTAACCAAAATACCTACGATGGATTATCTAGTTTTCATGTATTATCTTTGTGGCTATGCAACAGCGATTTTATTATTGGTAACTGATTACACGCAACATCTTCGTTGTTTTTTAAGAAACTCTTTTTTTAGGCATGCATAATCGTAATAATCATATCAGAGCCTTATCCTATAGTCCTCAGGGATGAAAAAGAGAAGTATTTTGTTCCTTCCGATGGAGTAAGCATTCCTTGTCCATTAATAAGTGATAAAGCAACGTTAGATTTAAGCGTCGTGATCCCTGCTTATAACGAAGAAGAAAGGCGTATGTATCCTCATATGTACCATGTTTTTACAAAGAAATATGATATTATCTTCCAGTGCCGGTGATGTTGGATGAATGCATCGAATTTTTAGAAAATAAACCTATGCTTAATAATTTCAGCTATGAAATAATCGTAGTTAGTGATGGTAGTAAAGATAAAACCGTAGATGTTGCCCAAAAATATGTTAACAAACTGGGTACTGAAAAAATGCGAGTTTTAGAACTAGTTAGAAATAGAGGTAAAGGAGGTGCAGTGAGATTGGTACGTTCTTCTTAATCACTGTGTTTATATTTGTATGATCTTTAACTTCAGGGTATACAAAGCACTAGAGGACGATTGTTATTATTTGCCGATGCCGATGGTGCAACAAGATTTTCCGATTATGATAAAGTAGAAAAGGGTTTATTTGACTTGTTACATACTGGTATGTTAAAAAAATATCATTTTCTCAAATTAAATCTCATAATTTCAGATGATAGACGTTTAATGGAAGACAAATTAGCTATTTCTATTGGTTCGCGAGCGCATCTACAAGAGGAAGCCATTGCGAGTCGAAGCTTCTTCCGTACGATACTTATGCATGGTTTTCATTTTCTCGTGTGGTTCTTTACTGTTAAGGGTATCAAAGATACACAGTGTGGATTTAAATTACTGACGAGGAAGGCTGCAAGGATTTGTTTCGACAATTTACATGTTGAAAAATGGTAAATGCTTTTTTCAAATTAAATAATAACCCTAACGATAATTTACTTTGCAGGGCTTTTGATGTCGAGATGTTGTATATTGCGCAGACATTAAAAATACCCATAGCAGAGGTAGCTGTAAATTGGACTGAAATTGATGGTTCCAAAGTAACTCCAGTTTGGAGCTGGATACAAATGGGAAAAGACTTGGCATTGATCTGGTTGCGGTATGTCAGTCGTGCGTGGAAAATTAAAGAATTGAAACGTGATTAAATGAATTGTTTTAATTTTTATAGAATTTTATCTATATTTCTACTGAAAAATATATTTATGCAATTTAGAAGTCATAGGGTAATAAACAGTTCACTTTCAAATGTGATACTTAATAATTTACATAACACTACCAACATAATAGCAAAAAGTTTGTAAAAGAAGGGTTCTTTACCGAGAAATTATAATTGACTTGGGGAGGGCTAAATTACCAAAAAATAATTTGAAAAAATAGATCATAGAATATTGTATAATTTTTATTAACTGTAAAACGTAAATAAAAAACAGTAGTACTGCATAAAAAATTGACTGTAAGTATATAATTATTGGATATATATTATCTAATCTTCGACCAGTATTCCTCAAACATCTCCTTATGCGAACTTTTAATATATTGGGACAGTCCTTGTATCAGGTAAATCAATTGAGGCTTATCGGAAAATATTCTATCAAGCGTTTGTGTTAGCTCAACGAAATCGCAATTCTCGTGATACGCTTTAATAGCACCCAAAAATGTTTGAAAATCTTTTAATTCTAGCGCCTTTTGAACCTAGAACATGCATTTCAAATAAAGCAAATATCCCATGGCGACGATAAATACCATCGCGATGAACTCTTTAGTAGAAGTAGTTAGAGTCGTATCTAAATTTTGAGTTGATGTGGTGTCTGGTTGAACTATGGTGATTTTTTTCCTTTTCGAGTTATTTTGTTGGATTTCGCATAGATTTCTCTTATGGATATTAACTAAGTCGGATGTATTGTTACTTTTTGAAGATGTTGAGGGGAAGTTGAATAGGCCCTTTTGTTTGTAGATACTTGAGACATCGAATTCCGCAGGTACTGATTGGTTTTTCGAATCGTCACCATCTCTTCTTGGCTTGCTAATAGGTTGCGGTAACTGGAGGAATAAAATATTCATTCAAAGTATTCTCTGTAAATAACAAAGAAAACCCACCGTTTCTGTTGCATACTTAAAAAACGATCTCAGATCTCGTATTCCGACACCAAAGTTAGTCACTACCTCAATTTTATCTCGCAACCATTTTGACATTTGGGATTTAACTGTCCAACCACTAAATCTATTGTCCAATAGCAGAATGGCACCATAGTCATTCTTGTGACGAATAACTCTACCGATGGCCTGATTTACAGCCCTTGTAGCTTCCAAACTATACCAATCGTCACCTCTTAAATACTACTTTAAATTAATTACTTGAATGGGTGTGATATAAATATGGTCTTAGACTGACCTGTTTATCGTTAGCATGACATATATCTAAATATCTCTGTTTCAAGATTACTTTAGGTTCCTTTACTGGTGGATATGGCAAACCAACTATCATCACAGCTCTTCCATTCATATCTGCAAAATCTAAACCTTCCGAGACTTTCCCCCTGCATACCCCCATGAAAATGGCACCATTGGAATTAGGTTTTTCAATCGTTTTATAGAAATCATCCATTACAATAGCAAATGACTCTTTATCTCTTGGTTCAATGAATATCGTCTATAAATTTAAAGGTGTTACATCGATACTTTAAATTACCTTGAAGCGATTTACTTTAGTATCATTTATACAGCTCCAATTCCCTTCATGTTGCCACTGCTCTTGGCACACTCTCAATATTGGATAGGATGGGAAAAAAATAAGTACACCACCTGGAATGATTCTTATGAAATTTTGAATGGTTCGACCTAGTGATGCAATGTACTTCGTGTTTCCTCTGGAATCAAAATTTTCGTCAAATTTAATTATCACAATTAAATTGGATCTAAAACCTGTTCCTATATGAACCATTCAGTACTTCGTTATCAGGACCTTTCGGTATTATCTTTACGCAAACTTGGTTTTTACCAATGATATGTGGGTTCTCCAGTCGAACAGTGATTTTAAGCTCTAACTCTGATATCAACGGTTGTAATGGAGCTAACGTCCCACTGGTTAATATTATACACCTTACACCTTGTCGCAGCAACATACTCATCCTAAAATGGGAAATATAAATGGCAATAAAGAAAGAATGTAAATTTTTATGTACCCAAATCCTGGACTGAAGCACCAATAACTTACAATGCGACCAGTTCTTTTAGAAGACGATTTGGGTAGCCACGCATCGACAGTTCTTTTAGGTTCATCTTCCTTAATATGAACCTGCAACAATTAAAATTTGTTAAATTACATGGTAAGATTATAGAGTATCACAATAGTATAGATATACTATAATAATATAGTATAATAGTACAGTATAATAGAAACATACTTTATAACATTTTCTTATTTTCTGCCTAAATTCAGGGGATACGCTGATGAACACTACCTGCAAAAGATCTTGTAACAATTGCAAACTATTTCCCTTCCTCTGGAAAGGTCCATCTCGTGCAGCAGACAAAAACTGTACGATTTTGTCAATGGTGCTTGTAAATAACATGTAATTTTCATCATGAATCTACAATTTAGAAATATTGCTAAATAATACAAGTTCATGTTTTCAAGATGGGTTACCCCGGCTTTTGTAAGTATTTCAAAAATGTAATCCCCATCAAATGTTGTCATTTCATCTTTTTTAACTTCAATTTCATCGACTGCCTTCTCCAAATTTAAAAGCATTTCTTTCATATCACAGAGTTCTTTCTCACTAAAATCTTTTGGAACGGAATCGTCTAAGAAATTTGCAACTTCACTATTCATGGCTTTCATAACTTCTGTAACTTCATCAATGCATAAAGTAATGTCTGTGCTTCTGATTTGTATTGATGCTGAATCCTCACACATCTTTTCGACATTATGAGCCTCATCCAATATTATAATATTGTTATTAAGTTCGATACCTGAAATTATTAACAAAAATAAGAAAATAAGAAAATCACACATAATATGATTAAAATACCGAAAGCACGTTTAGCTTTTGGATCCAATAAATAATTGTACGGCATGAAGATTATGTCGGATTCATGTTTTAATTCTCTTGACATATAATATGGACAAAATTTATGCTTTGTTCCTAAACTTACAAGATCTTCAATGTCCATTATAGGCTTCTCTCTCACTGCGGGATCATCTTTCTTTCTCTCTACACGATTGTGAAAATTACATGTTCGTGTTAAAACTTTCAATCGACACATATGTATCTACAATATTGTTAATTCTGTAACCTCTGGTACATTCAAAAAATACATGCTTACCTTATTAACATTATTTTCTTCCCTCATTACTTCTGGATGTATGCACATTTGTTCACGTGAGCCAATTACCGTAGCCCTCATATTATTATACGCGGTTCGTTTTAATTCTTGCATAACTTGCGTTAGTTGCGAATGCGTCCTCGACGCATAAATAATTGTTGGGAGATGGCAAAATGCCTGAATATTATTAGAGTTACTACCAAGCTTTTTACTTAGATCGGCATTAAGGGATTGAAGGAATTCGTTGGCTTGTTCCATTTCAGGATTCTGCATTTGCAGCTTTACTTGTGCTTTCTTCATAGATAGCCATGCCAGCGATGCACATAATAAAGATAGGGTTTTACCCGTACCTGTTGGAGATTCTAAAACGCCGTTGGTTTCATTTTGCAAACACTCGATAACTTTTTCCATGTACTGCTTTTGTAAAGGATACGGTTCGAATGGGAAAGACACGGGAATACCACGAATTGTTAGCGTAGTCATGCTGAATTAATAAAAGGGATTATTAATATCGTTGTGGTGTGTTTTACGTTGCAAATGTCTTTGACATGTCGAACCTGTTGAAAAATATAACCAAATTAGTTCGACAAAGACTAACATTCGACATATTTCGCGCGTAATTCTACCGACTCTGGCGCCATCTCATGGTAAATGCACATAATTTGACACTTATCTATTTTTTCCTCTTTTATTTGGATAATAAAAACATTTTCCGTGTACAGGTATTGGTTAATTTTAAAACAAATGCTATGGACTAAGCATATTTCCTGGAATTGAGAATTTTTTTGTACCGATTGATTGTGGTTCACTAATAAACTATGTTATGTAGTTCTCCCGAAATATAATGGGATGAAATAAGATTGAACCGTATTTATTTAATCGTATAAATATTTATTGGAAGTTAAATTTAATGAAAAATAAAATTGAAAGCGGAGTAGGTTGGTGTGACTTATAAATTGAATGCAAAACGTATCTTTATATCGGTGTAAATAGGGCCGATACCTGTCAAACAATGATGATAGTGAACAGAAAGAAACAGTAAAAAAGTAAAATATTTGTGACAAACAGCAAAAATGATTACAGTCGCAGATTATCTGGTAAGGAAAGAAAGAAGATAAAATAAAAATGAAGAAGCTACCGGAAAGAAATAAGGACAGGCAGCGAAAATGAAGTTAAAAAAAACTTGAGCTTATCCAGAAGTAAAATAAAAGGAAGGACAGCGGTGTTATCGATGACGAGCCAAGTGAAGATATTGGCAACTTATCTATACAGAGTAGCGATAATGACGATGATGACTTCAGTTGTTACGATGAAGAAGAGCAAAACGACGATGAATTGAATTATTGTATTGTATAAATTTACTTCGAATTAAAAGAAATCTTCACGCTGTGTATGTATGAAAGTAACAAAGCAAACAAATAGTAGATACGAAGTCATATTTTCGAATGTCATCCACAAAGAATGAAATTTATGGAGATATCAGAATTGTGTTCGAGAAAAGGATGTCCTAAGAAAACTGTCAAGCTCTGGCAGGAAAAATGTTTAAAGACATGTTTAAAACAGGTTTAAAGACGTGATTATTATTAGTAAGTTTACAGTAACTGCTTTTCTATCACTTTTGATAATCATAGAGTTATTGTGTAATTTAAATTTCATTCATCTTTAAACTTGACTTATATTGATCATTATCATAGTTCCTCTACAAAGTTCTAATGCGTGGCTACTGTTTCAGTTATCACACTTGAAATAGCAGTAGCTTATATGACGCCAAAATTAACGTCCTATTAACTCAATGAAACTGAACCCTCCGAACTCTTATTTTTTCTTTTACTTCTTTCTTTAATAGCAAAATAGAAGAGAAAGACCGAGAAGCACATAGTACAAAGAGAAGAAATATTAAAAGCAGGTTAAATCATCTGAAAAGAAGCAAGAAAAACTGCATAGAATTAAAACGAATGGGCAGACTTGGTATACAGCACATCAAGGAATAAAAGAGAAGATTGAAAATAAGGGAAAGTTTTCCTTTTTATTCTGGCCTAAATACCCCAACAAGAAATTCAAGAAGTAAATACATGCTTAGGTAGTGATTTAAAGAACCACAATAAAAAATCAAATAGATTTCAAAGCATTTGATTTTACGCTTCCATAATTTCATTCTCTATACTTCATAACGATTAAAGAGAAAATATACACCATTTATTAAAAAAAATTAATATGTATGTTTTCTTTTTTTTTCAACACAATACATACGATTTAAAAATTTTACTACCTTCCTACCTAAATTTCCCTAAAAATCATCAGGAAATTTAAAATTTCCAATTGTGCTTACGATATTTTTACAAAACCATATGAAGGAGTAAAACGTATACTTTGAGTACCAATGTTTAATTAATCAACTACAGGCATAATACAAACATATTTCGGCAATTAACAACTCCTTCCTTACGTATGTATGTACAAATGGCTAATTATTGTAATATTGCAACGAAATTGTACAGCTGATTTACAATATATCTGACTATTTTTTCATGTATGTATATATATTATATATATCATGCTGTAGTCTGTATCTGTTTAATTAAAATTAAAATAAAAAATAAATAAACAAAAGAAAACAATGAAAATTACTTCGTAAGAGAAAATTGATTTTTTATTAAGCTCCGTTCACATTGAGTCACCCGAAGTTGGAACGAAATTAACCCACATATTGCCCACGTCCCTTGCTTTATTAAATATACCACATAAAGTAGATTAAATAAGGTAAAAATTTGATAACAGACACCGTTATTTTGCTTTGTTATATTTTCTTTGTAAATGTAAACAACACATAAGTATCACCGGTTCACACGGTGTCACCGGTAACCTGTGTGGTGCGAAGATTGCCGATACTTATGTGTTGTTCATGTCCATGTCCATGGTATGAATAGTCTGAGATTAAAATGGCTAAGATTGCTGAGGCTGTGAACCCAATACTTTAACAACTCATCCGAATGTTGATCATTAACCCGCGCATGTGCCAACTTTAAAGGAATACTTGGCGATATTATAATGCATCGCAGCACAGCAGAGACCAAAGAACAATTCACACAGTGGGTTTTTCGTGACCAATTTGTCATCGAAGCTACTTCATCGGTCAACAAGATGATGGCTACAGAGTTTTGGAATACATCAATTTATTGGATCGTCTCGACAATACTGGGAAAGGCGAAATGCGGACGATGTAGACGAACTCCATTCGCAGTATTAACCTGTAGATATTGTTACGGCAGTAGCCGTTGGTGATGTAACAGTCGCCGAGTTTGAAACGAATTTGGTTATTAATAGTGGATGCAATTTGTTTCATGATTTCACTAATTCGTAACTTAAAAGGCGAGAATTGAAACACAGACGATTCCTTCGAAGGTATTGTATTTCAAACATATTTATGTTAACAATAAACTCATTTCCATATAAAACGTCTACGCAGCAATATTAAAATATAGAGCTGCGTAAATTACTCTGTCGACATTTTCTTTTCTACAACTCAATTAAATATTTACAATATGCTGATAGTCGTAGTTATAATAATAATAATTATAATAGTCTACAAATTAGGTATTGGAACAAGAAACCAATTGACACAAAAATTCGATTCGGTTTAAAGCTACGCAGGCAGGTAGTCCATTAGTCCACCCATTCTATTACTCTACTACTTTTCTCTTAAACAATATTGCTACTCCAATCAACATTATCGTTTGATTTGAAAAAAAGTTACAAAAAAAAGGAGGAAAAAAATATAGAAACTTAAAATATTTATATCTTGTTTTCTTTTTCTTTTATATACTATTTATGTACACAAATATACAACCGACATATATTTACTATATATTTATAATAATATAGAAATCTATTTTATATTTATATATTTTATTATTATTATTTAAAAAATCACACAAATTGAGTCAATTATTATTTCAGAGATCACAGAAATAGAGCTGGAAACAAGCCCCCTCCAACAGCTATGGCTTCTTCTCTCACGTACAATTTGTTTACAATATAAATATCGTGTTTTCTAGTTATTTAGGAATATTTGAGAAATCCTTGTTGAAATTTAAAAACTACTTTCGGCTTCCCGAAAATATACTTGTAAGATTTTTAGATGGATTTATTGCACATTACGGTATTTTAAAGCAAATGTTTGCACCTCGATAAAAAAAAATTAAAAATTTTCCTCAAATATTCTCTTCTATATCCTCGTTTTCCTTTCAAAAGTTGTGCGGAATGTCTCAAGACTCTTTATATATATTTAAATTTGTTTAAGAATTATTATAGTTACCTATTTAATCGATATAACAATTTTTTTTGTCAAAATACATTTTTATTTTTATAAAATTCTGGCCCCAAAAATATAAAAATTCCAGTCCATCTCTTTGTACATGATTGGCTTGTACATATATTTATCTTTTTTTTTGTATATATATATATATGTTAGAAAAAAGAACGCGAAAAAATTAATTTATCTGAATATTATTGTCATCGCTTTGTGACGAACGTGATCACGTTTCTTTTTTTTTTAGTTTGTTTCTGCAACTTTTCCCTTTCTGAAGGGTAAAAACGTAGTGAATTATTGAACAAATTCAAGCTGCCAATGGCAGTTAATCCCCGACAAAAGAAGTAAAAAATAAAAAAAAAACATTCTTTTAAGTGTCCAAATAAATTAATTATCTTTTGGCACAGTATATTTTCAAAATGATGGCACGGATGGTAATTCTACACTTTAGATGATAATAATGATAGTCTGGTATCTTTATTTACAAGAAAAACAACGAAAAACACATTGAAAGGAATAAAAAAAAAATAGAACGCATCGATGGCATCATTTTGAAAACTCATCGAATTCAGGTATTAACACCTTCATATCGAATCAATTGAAATTTGCACATTTCATCGAATACATAGTCTCTCTCTTTTTTTTATTATTTAAATATCCTAATAAAAAAATAGGGTTCTAAAAATTGGCACCTCAACTTTTGTCAGTTTTTTTTTTTTAACTTACACTATAACACTATTGTTTCTTTAATTCTATTCTTTCGCGAAGAACACTTCCTATCACTTTTCTTCTTCTTTAAAAAAATTACCACCGTTCTCCCTAATCGTTGGGGTATCCGGTGAGCAGATGATATTAACATGTCGGCTGCTATTACTACTCAAGTCAGTCGGGGCATCCATGCTTAAATCAGTTGGTTTCTCGTCATAATCGCCGTTTCTCCTTTCGGGTTCGATGTCAACAGGTTCCTGTTTGATCGTCAGGTGATTAACGATCGAAGGCTGCGCGGGTGTTTGCGCGGTTGTTCGCGTCGGCGACATCTGTTGGCGGAGAAGCGAGATGTTCTTGATGTTCTTTAATTCGGTTGGATTTCTCAGGAATCTGGAAAGAAGAAACGGAACTGTTGAATATCTCTAACATACGCAAAGCGTCAATTAAAATGTCATTTTTTTTTAAGTAACGGTTTCTTATTAACTTTATGAGATCAACACTTACTGGTAGCAATGTCTTTCGCCCTGAACTTTCCTTAAGATATTCACTCTATAATAGTATCTTAACGCCCGAGACATCTTGTCGTAGTTCATGGACAGGTGGTTCTTCTGAATGCCCCATAATTTCGCGAGCCCGGCGGGATCGACGATTTTAAATACTCCTGTTTCCCTGTTCTTCCATGCAATGTAGCTAGTGTATCTCTGGCTTGGATCGTTGAGCAATTGTTGTAAGAAGTCCCACAAGAGACGACCATCTGTAACAACAATAATAAATGTTATTATTAATAAGAATAAATTTAAATTTTATGGAAAGATAGTAAAAAGAAGAAAATACCAGTAGATACCAATAGATTACATAACTTCGGGTGGGGCCTAGTTACATCAAATTTATGTATGTATTGTCTTGCTTTATCCCAACCCTGAATTAAGATTGCAATATTAATACAAAGTGCTAACTTATAGCTCTTGTAAAAAGATTAATTTTAGCTTGTGTTACATAACTGCGGAATATCTCTTATAGATTGTAAGTTATCTCTAAAACATCCTGTGTATATTGATGTACAAGGTATGTACATCAACATTAAAATTCACCGTGTACTTACTTGTGTTAGGTTCGGGAGATTCATTCGGGAAAAATTCCCTACCCATCGATTTAAACACGGGACTCGAAACGGTCTCCTTTGGACTCCTAGGTGGCACCACTGGTATAGGAGGCGGTAACGAGTATGCGCTAGGCGTATTCGGCGGACTCGAATTGTGCGCGTTCTTCGATTCGTTATAGTTATCTTCGTCCGAATCCGATTGGTTACTTCCGCTCCCGTTGCTGCCGCTGCTGCCGAAAATGGAATGTCCAAAATTCGATATGGCGTTTTCGGCGTGCTGCGGACTGCCCGACTGGCTGTCGACGGACGGTGCGGGACTCAAGGTGACGGAGTTGCTTTGCGCCATCAGGTGTGCCGCAAGGGCCGTGTGATGGTGCTGGAAGGAATCGACGTTGTTTTGTGTGAGGAGGGTCCAGTTTGGCGTAGGCGGTTGAGAATGTGGCGAGAGTGGGTAGGGGTGTCTGGAGGTTGGTGTGATCGGGCTGGATGGAAGGCAGCGTTGGAGATTGTTGGCTTCGCGGACTAAGAGTTGAAGAACGTTGTGGAGGACGTCGCCTGAACCCGGCGCTCTTTCTGATAGATCTGTCCTTGTCAACAAGCACATGGCTTTGCCTGTAACGAGAAAAGGAATATTTAGATCAAAAACTATTTAATCATCCGTTTGTTCCAATCAGACACCTTAGAACTGTTTGGTACCTTTTGAGAGCTAGACATTTTTAGAAAGTGTAAGGCATGTTCGTATAACTGGCGGAAAATTTGATAATAATACTTGTAACACCATAGCCTAATTATGATGATTATCTGCAACATTCGTATTGAATAACCTCCGTAACCTTTTCGGACATTGGAAATTACTTTCCAACTAATCCATTCTATCAAAACAGTCACATTCAAAAGCCTGCGCTTAACATTGAAACCTCAACGTCATATCTCGAATAGCCATAATATAATATTACGAATGCGAAGCGCGTTTAATAAACAATACCAGGAACATACTTTCATTACGACATGCGTTATGGCATTTCCGTAATTAACGACGGGTTCTGTGGACTTTCCAGCGACATTTTTTTGATTCATTATCAATGAACGAGTTTGGCGCAGGGAATTCGTTCGTTATTGTTGGTGTCCAGTTTGAAATTCTTCCGTAGTTCGTTTAAATTGCATTATATAGGCGGACAAAACAAGAGAAAACTGTTTCCCGTTAGAATTTGGAGCGTTGTCGGGGCATTTATCGACAGGTGCACTTACTTCAAATTATTTTGTGCGCTGTTTATGTGTTATAGGTATTACCTTGCACTTGAGTAGATAAGGATAGCTTATTATTTTACTGCGATAACGTTACGGCATGAACATTTGAGGTAAAAGGAAAGAACCATATTTCCATATTACACAGAGTTATTTTTGTTACCAACTTCGTTTTACTATAGCTGATACTTAAACGGAAATATAAGACTTTACATAAGAATTTTGCATAATCAAATTATATCTATTATTTACCGCAAATCGCGGCGTTTCTTTTAGACGTAGCAAAGAACCGGCGAAAAACACGATTACGTTATACGTTGCTACCTGCCGTCGCTGAATAATTATACAACAATTCACGCAGTTTGGCAGCACTGGAGCGTGTAATTTTCGGAACCCTCCTCCAGTTCGGTAATGGGATATAATTATTACCACACCGTTATTCTGTTACTATCAAAAACGAATCTAGAATTTAACAGGTGGGCGTTGTTTAATCCGTCACAGTTATACGGAAGTTCTACTAACCCATATTCTATTTTTGACGGGAGGTGTTAATTTTCGTACGGTTCCAAGTATTGCGTTAAATCCAGATAAATTTTATTTGTTACAATTTTATAAAACAACAGTTCTCGAACATCTCCCATTACTACGAGGGTAACGTCTTAAGTTTTTCCAAACGATCACCAGGTGGCGCTATTGAGATTTGACGTTAATTATTCTTGAAGGAGCAGAAGCAATGGCAGCGTGAATCGACCGGCGAGTTTGATAACAATAAGTGTAAAAAAGCAATTTTGGATGAATTTTTATAATTTCATGATACAATGAACAACAACAATGCTTTGCAGAATGTTATCGTAGACGTGCTTCCATCAGCGATGAATTTCCTTGAGATCAGCCAAAATTGGTTGTTGTTCTCGAAAAACTGCAACGAATAAGATGTGTTTCCTAAAGATTTTGGAACGACATTTAACTATTTACAATGAAAAAGTTTGGGAGTATCCGCACAGTTCCTTTGTTCCTTTTGTAATGTCCTTTATCGCAAAAGTAAGGCATTACATATACTTATAGAATTGCGTGAATAGTCATATACAGCAGTTGTATTAACAGCGGAAACTGAAGGAAAATGTTCACCTTTTAATTTGATCCAGTCTGAACCTCATAATTAAGATCTTGAAGACCAGCAAGCCAGTCTTTCAAGCTCAAATATATGAAGATTTTTTTTTAATATACATTATTTTCAAAAGTAATAGGTCGTATTATATTCGAATGCAAAAAAAAAATCGATCAGAATAATTCAATGCGTATCGCTATGATGTTTGGACCAAAATATATTTACCATTCATTTGGAACATATCCATATCTATCGGTTGCAGGTCGAATTCTCGTTCGGCCCATCTCAGAAACGAACTGACGTCTTCCCTGGACCATACTCGAGGATCCGAGGCTAGGCTCGTAGGCAGTTGGCTCTTGTAGTCTAGCAAAGGCGACGAGGGTGGTTGCTGCGGATGCGGAATGGTCGGAAACGGGTATCTCCAGAAGATATCCGGACTAAACGGTAGAGGTAACGGTAGCCGATCCATAGTTGCGGCTCCTGTAGGTATAGGCGGCAAAGGTCCCGGTACTAGCTTCATGTTTCGACCTGGAAACGATAAAGACGCACGCATGTAGGCAGCCTGGCAATTAAAGAATATGGAATTTAAAAAAAAAAAAGAACGGGTTGCCGCTTAATTACTACCGGGATTTTTTCTAGCGCGATCGAAGAGAGCGAGATAGAGACACGGAGATTTTGCGTAACGACGACTAGCAAGCTTGTTCGGTTTACTGGGGCTATCGCGGAAGTAGGTATACCCAGAACAGCCAAGGTTAAGAGAGCTTGGAGACTATTTATACATTTTCCGGTATCGTAATGAATGTTAATTTAACGTGGAAAAAAAATGAACGCCGAACAATGGCGTACAAACACAACCAACTACATATGTAAATATAACGCGTGCGTATATGGCGTTGTATGCATAATAGGATAATCATCTCTTGTTGGATCTATTTTGCGTAACACATACAGATTGTAATATTCCTTTTTCATTTTCTTTGACTATTACCTTCTTTATCCTTTTTTTACTGATTTTTTGATGGTGTTTTCCTTGTTGTATGTTGAATGAAAACATTATTTTCCATTTTCTAGTGTTACTAATGCCTGGATCCTTTTCTTTCTGAGTATCTATTGTTTTTATTATCAAAAATTAAACATCTTCTGTTTCAGATATGAACTTTGATCTGCAGTTATGGTAGAAATCTACTAATTGAAGGACAACGAATTTTGTAGATGTGCCTCGCCAAATGTATCTAATTTTCGGAAGTGAACGATGCATATTTACGGAAGCGCTGAGCTGTTATTTAAGTAACTCGATCCTGAATGTAGACAATATATCTTTAATTGACTATATTATATACACAAATAATAGATATGGAGATATAATGGACAAATAACTGAATAACACAATAAATATTATAAATATGGGCATAATGCGAGAGTGATATGACCAAATAGCATAATACAATGGAAAATAATGGGAAGGATGTCGTATACCCCCACATTTTTCTTTTTTGTTAGATTTTTTTTGTTAGACTATGTTGTTTTATTTTTTGATGCTATTGGGGGATAAGTTCGGCCCTAGTTGACGCGCTTACGCGGAGGGATTTTTGTCTCATTTTCTCGATCTATACGTGAAAGTAATATAATAAAAAAACAAGCAAACAATCTGCATGAAGCGCCTAGTATCGAAATAAGCGCTATACGATCCTATCGCGTCGTTAAAATTGAATTGAAAGTATTTTCGAGAGTTAGACGCCGGCCAACGCGCCGTTGAAAATATTCGCGATCCAAAAATAGATTATTGTTTCACTTCCAAATTCTTTCGCACTGAGTATTTCCGGTAAGGCGGACGCTGGCGGCGTTGCGCGTTAGTCGGACAATAGGCCCCAACGGCGAGAACCACCAATAATAACATGCGATTTTGAAATTGTAGAAATTCGTAGAAATTTGGCGGGGGAACGGTAATTTTTGAGGTATTTGAACTAATAAGAAACGTGTTGTGATTTTTAAGAATTTAAGCGGCGAAAAAAATCGTAAATACGCACTTGGTATTGGTGAAGTATTTAATTGCAAAAAGCAATTTACAACTTAAGGAATTTGATAGAAATAATCTATTATGGCGGAGAAAAAAATAATATATATCCATTAGTAATTAATAGGAGCAATAAATCATTTAAATATCAATTAAACTTAAAAGTACCGACACATCGATTAATGTCAAAAAATTATGTTGGTAAAAATGATTTTAATCTTATCGAATTTGACATTGACATTTACGTATGCAGCTAATTTCATTTTCCTCATTTCTTTAATAAGAAATTCTCGTATTTCATTAATTCCGTACGTGCAAGATAAACTTTCGCACAATTTAAATAAAGGAAATTTGAATAACGATAGCAAAGATCGTGGCGTACCGTCGCACGCAAATTTAATTGATTAATCCGGGACAGAAGTTTCGAGGATGTATACGATCCCCATTATCAACCGGTGACATTTATTCGGTCGCATTTGACAGCTTCTGATAAAAATTCTTTGAAATTAAAACATCAATTTCGTTTCGAGTAGACAAGAAAATGTACCGTCGCTAGTTGTCTAATCTAACAAAGGATTGAAAATAATACCGCAGCAGTGATAGGAAATGTGTCAATGTCACACCGTCTCCGTTACTATTTTCCATCGAGGATCGGTACAGATATCCACACGGAATATTATGTGCAATGTAAGAAATGTATTTCCGCAATCTATTACTGTATAGAGACATAACAATAATAGCGATGTACATGCGAGACTCGCATGAAATGTACAATGCACCATACAGTACGTAGCTCGTCGCCATATAAAATGGACCTTTGTTTTTCTCGTCATAAACCAGTCCTTAACGCCACTGTTACCGTTTTATCTTATCGAGGCTCGTAATAATATATATTTCCTGTCGGTGCTGATGTGTAGTACGAAAATAAAAATCGTCGATGTAATATCCGATAAAATCGAAATAAATAATGAATAGGTACTGCACAGCCCGTTACAGTCACTCTGTACAGTTTATGAGTCGTGCGTATGACGACAAAGCTTTTTTTATAGGAATGGATGTTTGTCTCTGCACACACATATATATGTACATTGAAAAAAAAATACCAAACCGGTAAGACATCCTGTTTGTATTGATGCGAAGATAGTTTTGTAGATAAGTTCGGAGCAGGTGATTGCAAAAATGCGCCAATAAATAACATCTAATCGATATTACATTGAATTCCCGCGTTGTAGAAACATGAAATAACGAGAAAACTAACGAAATACGTAAGTCTATCTAAGCTCTTTACGCCCGAAATCGTCTAATGTCGTTAGAAGGATGATGTGACACGATCACATGGGTGACTGGCCCGTTTCAAGGTTATTAATTGAGAGGAAAAAAAAAGATTCGATGATCCATCTCCAAAAGAAGAAGCGAATCCGTGATTATCGCGAGTATTTTAAACGTAGTAAATAAACAGGAAGTACGAAACGATTCGAATCGAAGATGTTATTCGTCGCGTTTGACGTTTTAATTTGTATACATCGGAAAATGTCGTAATATCAATTAATTTACGCAAAGATCAAAGCCAATTAACCAGTGACGTATTGACTAATTGTATAAGTTTACTTAATCGAGCATCAGTCACAGTCGGTGCGTACGAGCCTTTCTTTTTTTTTTGTCTACAAACAATAAACAAGAGCAACAGGTTGTTTTTTCCTGCTATATGCATATTTACATTTTACGCGATGAAGATGTAACAAGAAACGTTTTCTTCTTCCTTTCTTCGTAATAAGAAAATGTGTAACTAACCTTTTTTCCTATGATAACAATAATAATGCTGGTAATGACGAACAGTGACAGATGATTAACGAACGCCGTATCCAATCTCGGAACAAAAAGGAAGGAAGCAGTATCTGAGTAAGCGTCTCCACAATAGCAGTTACGAAAAAAATGTCTTCCCGTTTTATTAAAGCGAGCACTAAAAATATACACTGAGAATTGCACACTCGATCCTCTCGAAACGAATTGAATATAAGATAAACGTCGTACGTACAACGCATATAAGTTGCAGGATGTAAATGTATGTACTGGTACTAAACAAAACGATCAGAAATCACAAGAGTCACGGAGTAAGCAGTAACTGTGACTTGTCTATCTGACTGCCACCTTACCACTACCGCACGGTTTCTGTTTCGTTCGAACGCTTCGACTCGGAATCTAGTGTGCGATGTGAGGGAGTTAGGGAAGTGTGGAGAGAGTGGTGGTGGAAGCTGGTCCTATCCGTTTACACGTCGGGCCGAAATTATTCAACGTATCCTTCCGCACGGCTAGAGAAGGTTTCTTTTAATTAATGTGACGGAAGCGATGTAGTATTACTTCAGCTTTTTATTTTTTTTTTTAACTATTTATTATCAAATTTGTAAAACGTGGAATACGGTAAGGCTAGCGCTTTAGATTATACGTTGAATAGACATAGAGGGAATAGAATCGGATAAGTAGGATGTCGAGCGGCAACGCATCGAATGTTCGGCTTTAATTTGAAATCAACCTGAAGAATAAAAATTCTACCCATTACCTTAAAAGTAGAGATTATTATTTAATTAATCTATCCGCAACAGAAGCCGAAAGTATTGATTATGTCAATAGAACAAAAAAAAAATCAAAGTTCCCTCAATGTCCCACCCTTAACGATATTATCCCTCATGTCATCCCTCCAATCCATCATCCTATCGTTAAAACTAAACAATCTTACAAAAAAATGTAAGAGGAGAAAGTAGTAGCAAATCATACCAATAGGACACTAGAAACATTCAAAGTTCTAACGAACGCAATAATTAATCGTAAATTGTGTTGGGTATTTTTGAGGACCGCTGTATACTAGCACGCACACACATGCGCGCGTACAACTTCGCATTATTGCCTTACTACCGAGTCGAATGTTGTGTACGTTGGGTGTAATATTTGCGACGTTGCCACGCATCCGACCGGATCTACACTTGTAGAGCGGCGCGTAACTCGTGGTGCACGGCGTGTGGTGGGGATGGCAGTCGCCAGACTTCCTTCTCTGCTAAATCTGTACAAAGCGGGCTCATCTCACCTACCAAATAAATTACTTACCCGATGGCTTCGGCGGATGATCAGGTGGCTCGCTCGCTGCGGATACGTGGATGAACTGGTCCGTCTCTCTTCGCTCTGTATTTTATGCGCGAATAAACGATTACAATATTATTACTATTATTATTATTACTATTACTAACAATACTTTCTCTAGATACACGTTTATACGCGTAAAATATTAATAAATTACTGTAAATACACGTTTGCGCTGCAATATTTTGTTTATTTTCTAGGTCGTTTATCAAACGCGCGAGGTAGTCGGAATTATGGTAATGATTTATAATTCTTTTTTTTTTTTTTGAAAAGCATTTGAAGGCCGATTTGTTTTTTTTGTTATACGGAAATTTTGAACAGATCTTCGAAGAATTTGTCTTTTTTTTGATTTCTCGTGAGGCAACTTTGTATTGATTTTTTTTTTCTGTATAATTGCGTAATCGATTCTTCAAAAATCCCGCCAACTTCTTTCTTGAAATTTGTAAGGTCTCATTTCCATATACTAAATAAATATAAACAAGCAAGACTATATCTTCTAAATCAAGAATATATTAAAGACATTAAAGGATCCAGAGCGTTCTAAATTAAAACTGTTAACAGTATATCTTAACGAAGTCTCGAAACTCAATTCTTGGTTTTTTGGTAGATTGTTTTGCAAATTAGAAACGTACGTTTTAATTGATAATTAACGATGATGGGAATTTCAACTTCGCCGATATGAAGCATATAACTTATATAACATTCAACCAGTTCGATTCGATTTTGGTCTAAGTTAACGGTATAATGGGAATCTCGATTATTTTCTTAGGGCAATCGAAAGATAACGCTGAAAGCATATCTTATCTACGGATGTCAATTGATTGATGTTCTTTTCGTAAAATTTTACAAAAATTCTCAATCATTAATCGATAAAAGTAAGAACATCCCGGATGGGCGGATTTATTTGTCTCCTGAAATATAGAAACATGGCAACCTGCTTCATAAGTAACGATATGGCATTTTCCCAGTTCGTTCGACCATAATGGACCTATCTTAATACAATTACTAGTTCAAAATTTGTGCTAATTTTGAGTTGGTAACACGTTTTAACATTAATTTATTCTATTTTTAAAAGTTCGTGTTACGTGCGTTTTCAAATATTCAAAGATTTCTTCCAAAGGTAATTTCTTTGGCTTCAAGGCATAGAAGCTATCTCAATTTTTTTTTTTTTCATGAGAAGATGCAACATTTATGTTTCAGTATTATTATCCTTAAAGATGATAGGAAAAGCTCCTCATATGTAAAAAAAGAACAATATTGCACGGAGGGTTTCTAAAAGAATTGTTCGATATTCTTTCCAAACAAACCCAACGCCGGCATTACAATTCTTACGTCAATAAAACAAAAGGGATGAACAAAGGCATATCTTCTTTTGAATTGTTGCATTACTTCTACGTCTTCGCATTTCAAATACATCCTGTACACTAATCTTACAAAATTAACATTTCCACTTATATAAACTTGCAATAATTGGAAGCGACATACCGCCAAACAGGTGAATCTTATAATTAGCACGTCTTTTAAATTTCATCAGTCTACTAGATCAAATTAATAACCTTTTCATCTAGTTTCGAGATCGGCGAAACCGTACGTACGTACCTATCCATGAAAATATTCGCTCGAGCCGCAGCGTTCCACTTTTGCCAAAGGCTGCTGCGGCTTCCACGGCAGCGCGCAACGACGCTTCTTCTCTCTCGGGGCCGTCGTAAATCTGGGTCCGATCGGCCGACGGATAAGAATATTGCCCGCGCGCTCGCAGAGCCGGAGAAGAGGAGCTTCTTCATCTGCGCGAAGTGGAACGACCAGGAAATCATTCGCGAGAAGACGCGGCAACGTAATAGGTCAATTATTACGGCATTCGTTGCGTAATCCCGCCGATTTTGCTGCGGCTATGTTCTCCTATCATATAATAAAAAGATAAACATTCTTCTGAAGACACCGTAATTGAGCAATAAACGGATTAGGTTACGGATTTCGTTTGGATTCGAATATCGGCGGGGAATTGCGAAAAAGATACTGAGGGAAATTACGGTTATTTAATGTAATTGTCCCATAAACATTGTTTTTTTTTTGGGATACAGAATATGTAATTCTTGCAAGGAATAGAGTTAAGAGGGGAAATCGTATCTTGCCAATCGTATAAATTAAATAAAATTTATATAAAAATGGTTGTTCCTCAAGGTGGCATTTTAGGACTTAATATTTATTAATGATTTTAATATGTATAATAATGCAAATGACCTAAATAGGATCCGTTCAATTTAACACATCGTTTAAAACATCTCATAACCTGCCTTACATCTCATTGTGCTAACCGTATTTCTGGTTAAATAATCGTTCCTTTATAGATAACCAAATTATATGGACGCGAGTAGGCGAAACCGCTTTTCTTAATTGTTTCGTGAATTCAATTCTTATCTCCGTTCCACTTAAATACACAATATAGCACCTACCTTAACTCGTAGCTAATCTTTATTTTACAAAACAGGAATAAACATAGCGATCGCTGACAATATCGAAATCTCCAATTAATGTAAACCACATGATCGACCTGATAACTTATAATATAACCTCGATTCGCGTAAATTACATTTTAAGCGAATTAACGAATCCGCCCTGTTCGTCGTTCAAATAACGATTCGGGCAGGTATTCTTAACCATACGCTTGGTTCGTTTTAATTTTATGCTAATTTGAGTCGATAGTACCGGATTTTGGACCGTTTCTATCGCTTTCTTTACACGAATACGTCCCGTCTCTCTATTTATTTGTTAGCGGGCGCCGTAATATATTTGCGAATCCGCTCGATCTCCACAGCACGTGTACGGCATGGAAGATAAAATAAATGATCCAAGTAAATGTTTATAATACTATATATATTTTTTGGCGAAAAATTGATAAATTTCGAGTGGTCTGATAAGGGTTTCGTATGCGGATTACGTCAACTAAAATTTGTTTTGTTAGATATAGATATGCGCGTACATAAACCCCATTTCATCTAGGCACGATGAGTGGGGTTTATAAAAATATTAGAATATCGTAAAGAGATACGTGACATACAGGGTATGTATCAATCAAGTTTGTTTTATATTATTTTTTTTTATGACAGGAAACCGAAAATTGACGATATTTAAAGAGGCCGTAAGTATTTGTAAACAACTAAAGAAAACGACTAAACAAATATAGGCAAAACGGGTAAAGCCGCACTTGTCGCAATTTGATTTTCGATTAAATTTAGATTTTATTTATTTAATGAGATAAAAATTAATTTTTGTCCACTTCAATGTATCAACGTTGAAGATGCAATAATACATCAATAAGTTAATCTTCGAATATTAAAGGTTATGTAATGATCCCAGCCGAATTCGATATTATTAGAGGTTGCGTAATTCAGCTTACATTAAAATCGATGGAGGGCTTGCCATAAATAGGGTATAAATGTTTTTATTTAATTTTTGAAATAAATGGGCCCTGTTAATGCCAAACTTTCTTGCTCTTAATATCCTCATGTCCTGGTACCAGATCGATACAAGGAAATATGTTTACTTAGCTCAGTTCGTTTGGAGGAAAGAATTATTTATTTAAATTAAAGAAATACAAAGCCTGCAAGTAAAAATACTTTCTTACGTGCAGCAATCTTCAAGCTTAAAGTCAAATAAAATTTAACTTTAAGGCAGATACGAGAGTTAATTGTTTTCGCGCGACAATTAGCGGCTTGGCGCGTGAATAACTTTCGGCGCTTTGTGAGAATTACGAGCTGCGAGGTGATACACGAGAATGTCGAAATTTGATTCACCTGCTTAAGCGGACTCAGTTACAATAGAGCATCGTCGTTGTAAGTTGGCATCGTTCAGTGCCTGATTTCACGAAGTAGCATATTCGCATCAAATTCAGATTTTAGACTGTTGTAGAGATGTTCAAAAAGTTAAGGCAAACGCTTAAACGTTTCAAAATATCTGGAAATTTTTGATACGCGTCTGTATTATTAAAATAAAAAGTAAATGTAACTACTTAAAATTGTTTTTTTTTTTTAATTTGAAATTTGAATATAGGTGTAGCGCATTTTGTTTTCTTTGGCATTTAATATTAATATGAGATATGAGTATTGGGTTTTCCCGGAGTGTCTAATACATATGACTAGAAACGACAAAGCCGGAGGAAATTATTACTTTTTTGCAGAGACTAGACTAGACTTTCGGAGAAACTAGTAGGTGACATGAACCCATCCTTATGAGACCTCCAACCTAATAATAGAAGTAGATTTTATGTGAGAATACTTGAAGATATCAAAGATAAGTGTAGTTGAGGAAGTCGATATAGTCCTACCAGCTGAAGTGGCTGGATCAACTAGTTTTTCTGCTGCGCCTCAAAAGGGCTCAATCCTATTTTACATTAACGCTGAAGAGATTAAATCTCGCCTCCCAATTTCAGAATGAGGCGAAAAATGTCGTAAAGAGAAGTTGAAATAATGAAATCGTTATATGCGTTGATAGCAATTAGGGACAATGCGAAAAAAAAAAACAAGTAGCATCTTTCGAGAGGAACAAAAACAAGTAGCCCGTGTGCCGTTGCGATTTTGTTGACGCTACTGTCAAATACGCATTCCAGGGAATCGAAGTTACGTCTGCCCGCTAATAATAGCCCACTACGATTATTTTTACGCCGTCGACTTTTGTACATGGAGCACGTACGGACACTACAGACGATGACAAAAGCAGGTTGTGTGTATCAACATGTGTTCTAAACGTCCGTAGGTGCTTCTAGAGGAAGACGAAACGACATGTTCGATACGGATAGTTTGTGATACACGTAGATTATGGAATACCTACGCACCACGAGCGCGGATCGTAGATGCCTATGTGTGCATGTAATAAGAAAGGCGGCAATTGTTGCTCGATGAGTGTGAGTGACATGCTGATATACGTGTGTGATCGTGAATCATGGCATCTTCGTCGTTACGAGCCGAGTTGGACGCAACATCGGTCTCGAGAAATGCACGCGATAATGGCTTGCGGAGACGAGCCGATATCGCGAAGGAAGTGTGACTAAATGCTAAAAAAGGCCAACCATCGAAGCCGGACAAAGGTGACGTCAATGCTTGGCTGGTGTTCGCACAAACACTGAGAATATATAGACGGGAACAGAGCCGTAATGATGAATTCGCTCAGTTTAGGTCAGATGTATTATTAATAATTATTATTACGATCTTCACGTTAGTTGGGAAGCGCAAAACTATTATTCCTCAATGCAAATAAGACCACAACAATTGTGTTCTCTTTAAGAGACATTTCTAACGTTAATATCCTGGAATCTGTCAAATATTTGGCTGTTTCGCTTGATCCCAAATTAAGATGGGAACCCTATGTTGATTATACGACAAGCGTGTCTGTAAAAATACTTTCTTTTACTCACTTTTAGACACTACCTTCTGTTGCATCTAGAAGTGTTATAAAGTCTGCATATTTATGATTGCCTCCTTAGTGTTGTTTATTATGAGGACACAGTTCGTCGCGGCAGAGGGTCTTAAGTTTGCGAAGCAGGACTATTCGAATTTTAGGCATTTTGCAAGCCTTCTGCTCCGAAGAGAAATATTTCGCCTTTTTTTAGTTACTGTATTTCGAATCTGCACTGCGTTCTAAAAAAAAGATGAACCACCCCGAAGGAGGTGGAGAACTTCGAAATTACGAAGAAATAGTTAGCGCGTAGAGACAAACAAATGATTCATTCAGTAACCCTTCGTGGCATGCTGGAAATCAGATATTGGATGGCCTCTTAGGGCAACTAATTCCAGGCTACCTGTAGTTGTTGACAATTCCTCTCAAGTATTGGGAGGATTCGGTAATCGACGCAGTTTTCTGTCCGTCATATCCCAGACATGATCAATAAGGTTTAAGTCCGGGGATCTTGCTGGCTAAAGCAATTGTAGAACATGGTTGTGTGCTAAGAATTCTAACGTTACGTGAGCAAAATAAGGTCGCGCATTATCGTGTTGGAAGACGGGCTCTGGAAGATTTTGGAGGAAAGGCACTAACACGGGCTCCAGAATGGTGTCAATATAACGGCGCACGTTTAGGGTGCCCAGAACGAATATCAAAGGAGACCTGCCACTATAGCGTATTGCTCTCCACATCATTACACCGGGAGTTTGAGCCGTGCGACGACGCTGACCAAACTGAAAATTGTTGCTGAAAATGCTCGTCTGATCCGTAAACGTCCGTCAGAATTACATAAGCAAAATCGGGATTCGTTGCTGAAGACGATAGTTTCCCATTCACGTTCCCAATGTTGTCGGTTTTGGCTCCACTGCAGTCTGGCATCTTTATGTTGTTGAGTCATAGGAAGACGAAAATAAAGATGATATGAACGTAACGCAAATGTGCGTATTCGACGATAAATCGTACTCATAGACACTCTACGACCAATTGTTCGTACCCAATTGATTGCAACAGCACGCGTTGGTTCTACCGGGCCCTGTATTGCACTTAACAGCCTTAACAGCCGATCTTCGCGTGCTGCTGTCACTCTAGGACGTCCACTGCCTCTACGATGAGTTTCTAAGCGTTCTTTCTGCCAATCCATCCAAGTCCGTCTGATAGTGGTGTGAGGTCGGCCCGTGCGTCTACCAATTTCCCGGAAACTTAAACCCGCCACATAAATCCCGATAATTCGTCCTCTTTCAAAAGACTTAAGATGGCGATAATTCACTAATCTACTATTGAGCACTAACTTTATTATTAATGTAGTAACAACGATCACAAACAAACGGCGAACCATTTCCGCCGATGAGTTCTCGATTTCATCAGTATAAACTAAAGATGGGCTAGTTATAAGATTTACTTATTTCATCGGGACTTAACGAATAAATAGAGATGTTGGAATCTACAAAAGATTAGTTTATTAAACGTACTTATAGCAGCTACGTAAAGATTGAATCCAATGTTACGTCGGAGATATTTAATTTTGATCAAATAGTCTACCATTATTTCTTGTCTATAATTAATAAATATTGTAATTTGTCTTTTTCATTTGTTGGGAAATTGTAAAACAAAAAAATCAGTACGCTAAGATTTTTTAATATTAGTCTCAACCTAAATCGCTCAATACATCGCTCTATAAGCACAAACAAAGATGAAACAAATAATGGATCTCCTGGCTAATATTTCCAACAACATCACGCTCCAGACAGGCTATTTTGATAGACATTTGCATTTGTTTTATTAAGTAACATGTCTTTCATAATAATCCTATTGGTACAAATCATTTGACCTATTCCGGTCCTGATAACACGAATACTTTTCCATCCGCTTAACGGACAGTCAACGTACACATCCTAGTCGGCTCCTCATGCAGCTCAAACCCGTACTGGTAAATTGGTGTAATAAGGAGGCGTTGAGTTAACGTATGCGATATCTCGAGATGCCTCCGCATTATACGCGCCAAAGTCCTCCGCATCACATCGCCCGTTAAACGGCCAATACAAATACGAAGAATCGCGCGGAATGTTGGCAGCGATCTCGGCGAACGTTCATTATTACTTCCTTCCTCTTACGCAGAAACGGCCGCGAGTTGTTGCTTTTATTTCGAGCAAGCGCTGTAAGGAGGATCGACGTTTGCTGGCGGTTATCCCTTCGACTGGCTGGCCTGGCTATGATTCAAAATTTATTCGCGTACGTGATCTTTTATAGATGGTATTTGTCATCGGTCGAACCAGACGGCGAGAATCTAAATTTAAGCGCGGTGGTTTAAACGTGGGCTACAGATGTAAAGGAGGATGGCACGGCGTGTTTTGGATGCGAAACGAAAACACAATCGTTTATTTTGCTTTCTCCCTCGTGGCGGAGGAAGAAGAGATTTTTTTTTTGGCCGAGGATCTAGAATTTTCGGCGGAAAAATGAGAATTTTGGGGAAAAGGGTATTAGTCAGGATTCGTGGGAGCTTTGCATGTTTTTCAATTGAAGTTGAGTGTCTCACTTGTTACGCTTGACGTTTTGCAATCTATGATGTGAAAGTTTCGAGATACATAGCTAGACAAAACAATCATTGATTAAGTAATCGACCGATTATTACTGTAAGCAGAATGAAGTACTACATCCCGAACACAGCGATTCAAGAGTCTATCGTATTAATCTTGCTTTTCGGTTCGGCTTTATTCCAGCAGTAATTGAACGTTTTCGCGGTCGTTCTACCGCAGAGTCGTTTTGGAGTTGCGCTTATTGATATTGTTTTCGAGAAGTGTTCAAGGATTTCAAAGACATCCTGAAAGAAAGTATACGCAATAGCAAGGCAACTACCGAAAGGTTGTTGCTGTTGAAGTTTATTGGAAGTTGATGAAGATAATAGCCTATGATGTGATTGTTTCGTATTATCGTAATATTTCAGTATTTCGTTTAAAATTTGTTGAATTTTATGAATTTTTTTCAACAATGCCTTCTCTATTTTAAGCGGCAATAATAGCTTCAAATATAACTCGTCAAAATGAGGATTCCCAACATCTTCTGAACCTCTTTTCTTGCTCAGTCAAGTTTTGTACATTCAATATCCTACTTCCTTAGTTGCTCGCTTTCTAGCGAGAAAATCTTAGCAGCTCTTCTCAATTTACCTTCATCTTCTTCTACTTTGGTCAAATGTAAAATTACGCGGTGGATATTCGTCAGATATTGCGTTTGCATATCATTTTGAGGTTTCCACTTGCTACCAGCTTCTTACTCTTCCTGCTTTTAGTATTCGACTTTAATGAAGTACTTCATAACGTCTAGTATAGTGGCAGTTTCCGAAAATTAACGTATCTCTACGACGTTTCTAGTAATCGTAACTATTTATTGGGACTTCTTTTGACTTATTTCGTTTTAACTAATTAAAACATGACATATTTCTATAAAAATAAACGATGAGGTAAAAGCGTTATCGATAAACGAAAGCAGATTCGCGAAACGGAACCTCGAAAAACCTCAGAGAGCAATCGAAACCGCTACGCTTATTATTAATTCTAGGATATACGTGGAGTATGCGTGGCGCAAATATTCAGTTTCCTGTTTTTCTTCTCTTTTCGTTCGCACAGCCACATAAACGCTCGTTCCCGTATTAGACAATTAAACCGAGCGATAGCGGTT
The DNA here is from genome assembly GCA_020654165.1 of Oryctes rhinoceros. Taxonomy (NCBI): domain Eukaryota; kingdom Metazoa; phylum Arthropoda; class Insecta; order Coleoptera; family Scarabaeidae; genus Oryctes; species Oryctes rhinoceros. The sequence goes on from JAIOKQ010000231.1 coordinate 1,869,912, forward strand.
TCGCTGTTTGCCTTAGCTGCAAATAACAAATATAAGAGATGTACGCACGCGACTAATTTAAAATCGACAACTCGACAATCCTGTATCGACTTATACCAAAGAAAATATCGGAAAATTATGGTTAGACGGAATCGAAAAATCGCGTAAGTTTAAAGGATGCCACTGGGAACGATTTCGGAGACGTCAGATGGCGTTTACATCGCATTTTTCTCACGTCCATTACGTACCACCTCTATACTCGAAGATGCAGTTAGAAGGGGTGTAGAGGACGATCGGGGTTTTGGGTCTAATAGACGTTCGTTTCTTCTAGTTCATTTGCTTTACACGTATTAAGCATTCGCGTGAAGATTCTTGTAAATCGTTTTCATTTAATCAGATTAGATAGAGTAGAAATAGGAAGTACGCTTTGATATTCATTTATGGTTCGATTCATAGTTTATCCAAAGCTGCTCCCAAAGAACTTAATATATTACTGGGGCTTTCTCCAAATCGCTCAACTTTAGCAAATCTCTGAGGACATAGCTGAGGCTACGCAGTTAGATGATATTTATACCGATTTTAGCTGTGCATTCGATACCTACGATTACTATGTTTTATCATGTAAGCTTTCGTCCTTTGGTTTTTAGCAATTCTTTAATTATGCTTATTATGAGTTCTTACATATAACGGCGACAAGTCAATATCTTTCTTCTTCTCCGTTTTCTGATGCTCAATCTGCAATATCCAATAACACGTACCTATTTGTTATTTTTCGATGCTATGATTGGTATTCGTCTATTATTGATGCTAATTTTCCCAAAGAAGGAGATTAGTTCGGTTTGAAGTTACAAGATACGAAAGAAAGAAAAATGTGGAGAAAGCAGCAGGTAGTATATGAGCTCAAGTATCAAACGTGAATGCACGAACTTTAGTAATAGTTGAAAATTTTCGATGATGAATGAGTAAGAAATGAAGGCGATTGTTACACGTTGAGAAGAATCGAAATAACATCGTTTTAATATCTTAATATCCTTAACTAACTCTACAGACATGCCATCTCGAGTAATCATCTTCATTTCCGTAAGTCCGAGTAAATAAAACAAGAACGTAAAGTATTGGTCGCAGCTAAATTGCTAGCTTGTTACTTGTATCAAGTGTACGTAATACTTCCACGTCGCCAATATTGACCACAACGATGAAATAATGTTTTAATAATAACACGCACATAACAAACAACAATAACAAGATTATCTGGCCGACAAGCCGGTGGGTATCTGGGTTAGTATTATTTTACATTACAGCCAATCGTTTCGAAGACCGTTCTCTTCGGACGGACGGCCAAACTAATTTCCGCGAATCGATGAATATCTTTCTCCATTTCTGCATTCTTCCTCTATTCCGCGATCTGTGGTTCGAGGTTGTGAGAAGTCGGGTGAGCCGTTCGAAAGAAAGTAGTTCCACGACGGCTATTTCCTGCCAATGCGCGAAACGGAAATGACATACATATTATTAATTTGCCCAATTCGCCCGTAGATTCCCAGCTCGTCTCTCTTATTTCTTCGAGACTTCGCGTGTGTCAGTTCTATTTTTAAATCGGGGTTATAACGATCTGTGTTCTGATAGTATAGTCATCTTATTGGAGGGAATTCCCAAAAACGCGATTGTGACAACATTAAAATCGCTATCAAGAAAAGAACATTTATATGTTTATACTTTTAACGTTTGCGGCCGCAAATCAACTAATTGGTAATCCCTAGTTTCAGCGGTGTGAAAAATCGGCTACCAATGGTTATACTGCTGCTTATGCTTATATTCTTCACGGCATGTCTTCGTCGGCCAGTCCCGTAATTGATTCTGACCTTTTAGATGGGATTCCCTACAAATAAACAACAAAGAAGAAGGAAATTTCTTCAAAAATGAATTGTTTAATTACACGATGCAACAAAATTGGAAGTTTAAAGCTGTATTAACTGTGGTTAATTTTAAATGGGAGTGAATGTTTAAACGAGGTTGTTCTGAGCGTTCGTGGAGGTATTAAATCTTCAAATGTCGTCGATGACAAACTCTAGACTTAGTAAAATATGAAATTCCAGGACGTGAAAAAAGCTACTTATTATGTACTTCTACCAAAAGGAAGGCGTTATTTCCAAATAAGTACGAATTCAACAAGGCCCAACATTCAAAACTTCACCTACATACCGCTTCTTTGTAGTTAGCGACCCTATTCAAGCTTTAAATTATCAAAGTTCCCGAACAGACGGGCCTTACCCCCCTCGTTACATAAAAGGAACGGGTTGTAATTACCGCACGGAATAGCGTCCATTGTGTCTCCGCGCCCTAATGAGATAGATTTGGTATTCGGAATGCGGCCTACGCCGTTCAACAATTACCAAAACACTTTATAATAACCCGGGCTGGCGGGTATTTTCGCATTAAGCGAAGGATAATATCGCCAATAACGCGGCCGATATAAGTTTAGCGGTTTATTGCTTCTCGACTTCGGAAGATGTTTTAGGATTTAACAGATGGATTCGTCTGATAGAATCGGAAATTATCTTACGGGATTTGTATAATAGTGTCTTTAATGTATGTGCGTTGTATGTTGTTTTTTTTTTCCTAGATTTACAGCCTAATGACTAGAGATGAGACTTTCGTTCGGTTTCGTCTTAAAAGAAGAAAGTAATCTCTTCAATGGTGAAATTATCTTAAATCTAATTTGTTTCGTTTTTAGAGTGCGATACTTGCAAACGAAATTTCTTTACTTTACTAAAACCCTGTATATTATTACATTGTTCACATTTGTAGTTTGTTCGTTACATTACTTATTAACACAGTGTTTCACGCATATCTGAAGAGGCACTCATTTATTCGTTTTACAAACAACACATAACTAGCGAGTAACCCCATTAAGTATGTAATTAATGTAAATGACTTATTTACGTCGTGTTATGATTAGTACGTCGCTGTATGTGTTCCAACTGGACCGTAGATCGTTTCCGAGCGATTCTTGGCGATTGTACGTCTTCGATGCCGGTACACTTCTATTCCTTTTGCATTTTGCTACGTACAAGATCCACTATTCGAGTTGTATACATCGATGGGATCTTTGAAAGGGTTATATTCAATCTTCGAGAAACTTCGACAGAACAAAGCGATTTTGAATTTTAAATTAATTTCTGTGACATGGCCAGGCGATAGCGTTTTCTATTTGTTTGTTGATAAAAAAAGCTGCCGCTGTAAACATTCGTCGGATACGGAAGTTACTATCGAAAGAAGGTGCAGCTATCGTATTCGCGTCCAGCACGCGGCATCTAGAATTATGAATCATATTGACAAAGAAGATAATTTCCTGGAAGGACCTCACACTCGGTCCTAATCCATCGCTTCCCATTCGAATTTGTGACGCGTTTAGCCGTATTCGCTGTGTAGATTTTCGATAAGTATCCATTATCTAATAATACTACTTTTTATTAACATATAGCTTAATTTCGTTGATAACGCGTATTATGGCAAAAATGTTAATCTAACTTTCCGTTTATTTACATTAGTCATTAGCGTTTTACAATGTTTTTTTCTTTTTACAGTGCAATGAGTAATATTCGTTTTAAATCCGCTAGGACGTTGGTGTATCGATGCTCGGCGCACCTCTTCTTTAGTAGCTCGTAATGAGCCCCAAAAATTTCTCGTCGAATCTAGTAAATTTACGATGATTTATGTAGTTACTTTCCGCGTTCAAAGGAGGCTTTTATTGTGCGATCGATTTACGTAATAAAATAAAGCTACTCCTGAACACACGAAGACCAATTTTAAGCTAGAGGGCGCTGGCAGCGAAATATCAGGCGAAGAAAATAGAGAGACCAGAAAATAAAACATTGGATCACGTAACCAGAACTTCCTAACGCATGCGAAATGAGCAATTAAGAAAGAATCTCCGAATATCATTTCTTGCGGAGGGTCGCCACAATCTTTCCAAAAACGCAATGGGGGATCGACAAGATAGGAGGTCTGATAAACTTAGGACCTGGCAGCTAGATCTGGAGTACGTCGTTGAGGACGAGAGGTTTTACTTCAACTCTAAGGACAGAAAATGGACAGAAGCAGGACGATGTTGAGAGCCACACTCAAACATTGAGCAAATGATGAAAAAGAATTGTTTCATGTTTACTCTTAAAATATTTACTCGTGAATAAATAGGCTATCAAAGGGGACAAGGGATGAGAATGGTAGTTTATTAGTCAGCCAAATGTTGGGCTATTCCCTTCAATACTGATCTGGTATTGCCATACTTCTGTTCATTTCTATTTTGGTCATTAAAAGGGATTAATAAAGCTCGTGACTGGGCTTCTTTAATTAATTCATCGTGCATCGAGGACAATAGATGGCGCTTTTCACATCTAAAATGAATGTAATACACCGAATTTAAAAGCCGTGCAAAATATTTTCACAAGAAATAAGAACACACATAAAATTACTAAACAATAAACACAATTCCGTTCGGCGCAAGTCGTAAACTCTCTTTCCTCGTTAAAATTATACAAATACTTTAAAGTTTTATTAAACACATTAATTATTTATCCTTAGGCAATAGCGTGTGGCATAACAGTACGTCCAGGTTTTTTTCTTTTTTCTTACGCAATTTTATGAGGAAATGATCTAAGTTTCGCGCGAAACAGTTTCAATCTTCGCGCTTCCTACATGCGGTGTGTTTTTCAGAATTCCTTTTCAATTATGTAGTAATAACGTTGTAACGCGGTTTTGTTTGTAATAAAGTGCGTTACTTCATGTCCCGATCGTCTGGAATTAGTCTGCAATGGAAGGTCCGCGCGTGGTTTGTAATTGGGTACATCTATCTACTTCCTTTGGGATTTCTGGCGTTGTTTCATGGAAATGATTCAAACGATTAAGACTAAAATTTGAGGCTAAGGGTAATAATGAGTGGAATTCAACGAGTTGATATTGGGCTTTGGTCTTCCCAGGGAGGTTTTTTCATTTCTTTCTTTCTCTTGGCTTTTTCTTACTGTTGCTCCGCAGTAAGGTCTTACTTTTTTGACCGGGGTGCTTATTTTTTGCTTATGGTTTGCCCCATTTTTGTTCGATATTACCCACACCCTCTTATAAATGTCTTTTCCTTCTATAGCAAGATATTAGTCTTGCTTCTTTTGTTCTTATGACGCGTATCCTATATGATTATTCAAAGAACTTTGTCTTGTATACGTTGGCTCACCATAAAACTTACTTTAAACTGCCCGTTATAGTTTCTTTCTCTAAAGAGTGTGTTGCAATTGTCGCCTTCTCATATTCCGCTTTTTTATCAGATGCGTCGGTTGTAATGTGCATAATGAGGAGCTCCTTTCCCTCTTCCATACTCGATCTTTCCAAGTTCATATAATTTTTCCTTTTGCTCCTTCTCTCGATCTTCCTTTTCGCCTTTTCGACTATTACCTCTGGTCCTCCTTTCATCTGTCTATTTTCATCGCCCGGCTTGTTTCACTCCTAGCGCTAACGATTATTATAGATTTTGCCAAGCTGGAATCAACGATCAAAGAACTCGATCATTGTACACTTCTCAATTCTGCTTTAAATTGGCACTTAATCTCCATCAATTTGATAAATGATAACTGGACGTAGTTTGGCGTTTGAAGCTGTGCTATGCATTTTCTCTATTATCTGCTTGATTCTGTTATAGTAATCTGCATTATCGAGTTCGATGCTTCAGTTAATTGCACGAAATATAAAATTTAACTTTCGCCTTGACGTCCGATAACCATCGACTTTTGTTGGTGCTTGTAAACTTTCGATAAGTGATAACGGACTTCCCGTAAAGCCCCATAATTCAAACAGATACAATTGAATGCTATCTCGTCTGAGTACACAAGACGAAGTACATGTCGTGGGATGTATGCTTTATCTCGGAACATACTTTCCTAATCGATTGTACGGTACAAAAAAATAAAGATTGCAATCTCGAAACATGTATCGTTGCGAAGTGATGCCATATCTGCGTTGTAGGAAAAAAAAAGACTCGACTCACAATCAATCAATTAATAACAACAAACGGAGTGTTAGATCCCCTTTAGTTTTAACGATTCTGTCACCGTAACATGTATAGAGGAACCGAAAATATCAACGTCAATACGTTTAATTAATACTAATCAATTTCTCTCGCACATCACGGTACCAGATAAGATAATTAGTGGCAGAATCTACACGTAAAACGGTACCAAACTTTCGTTATTCCAGCGCTAACATTATTAGATGATATACCGGGAAAAATGCTATTCAAACATTAGATTGTTGGCGATGGGATTAATCGGGTTTCTGACTTTTGACGTTGATTCGTCATGAGAAGAGCTTATAGCCCATAAGATTAGGAAAAAAAAAATAAACAACGGTGATGGCATGACGTAAGAATGAAGTATGATTTTAAAGAATTGGCTGCAATACTCGCAGATTTTAAACTTTCTAACACGAAAAGAAATATTTTTCATGTAATTTAAGGTTATATTATTATAAATATCTTTAAATCAACGGTTCTCAAGGTTTAAGCTGAAGTCTCGCAAGGGTTCCGTGAAGACGATGGAATTTCGAGCAACAAACGTATTCAAGGGAGAGTATAGGTGTGTTTTAAATATCCAACCGCCCAAAGCCTGTTTTACACGTCGGGAGTTATTGGTCAAGTGATTGATCGAGGACTATATTGTTTTACATTCTACGAAATTGGACGTTTTTTAACGCTGGTGATGACTTGTTACTTTCGTTAATTATCCGTTAAATAATCGTCGTAACCGTTCGAAGTTAATCTCACTTTACTTTAAAAACACTAAATAAAATTGGCAGGTACTGGATTGGCGAAGATAGTGAACAATCACCGGAAGGTCGCGGCAAAAATACAGCATTCAATTCAATTAATCGTGCGATAAAATCAGGTTCGTTTGATTAATTGGTGTAAAGCAGGCTTAGTGCGCATGCCCGAAGGCATCTCTGCTTATTTCAGCAATAAACGGAAAAAACATTTGAGAAAAAGTTGTCAATTGGTATAGCCAGTATGTCCGTATTTCATACGTACAAGCAATGGAAAAGCAAAATTTTTGCTTGTCTTTGAAAAAATTATGGTTAACTGATCCTCATCTTCGCGATCTTTTGCGGATGCAAGGGTTTCTCATGAATCTCTTGTAGATTGTTTATGCACTAAAACTTTGTCGCAAACTTTGTTGTCCAGGCAGCGCAAGCTAAACTCATGCCGTTTATAATGACGTAATGACTCCAGTTCTTCGGTCAACTTCGAGCAAACCTAGTCCCTCTTGCAAAATACGTTCATCGTTCTTCTATAGCTTAATTCTGCGACGAGAAATTGATATATTTGCAACCTCTTATGAAATCAATGTTCTCTATACTTTTCATATCTTGACGTTTTGTTGGTGTTTTTGCATCGTGAACAGTTAAAGCAGTTTCGATTTTTTCAACAATTAGATGAATAGCAAATAGCAGAAGGGCCATTATATAAACGATAGCTTTTATGAATTTTTCATAAAATTCTAAATTAATTCGTGTCCATAACAAAACCAAAATTTGAATTTCTCCTGTTTTACTCTAAATTTCCCTGAAGACATTTCAACGCAATACGAAGGCTCCAGTTACATGTTTTGAGTAAAGTGGGACTCGAAGAAGCGACTGCGCCACCCTCATTTACCTATTCCCTTTGTTTTTCGAATTACATCCCGAGAAAGACTGAAGATTGGGATCAAAGTTTCTCAGCATTCTAAAACGTATAGCTAGAGCTTACTGTAAGAGATAGAAAATCGCGTTAATTTTTAATGGAGTCACCGTATCGAAATCTATAAATGAAGCTACTTGTTGAAGAGATTAAGGAATTAGGATATAAGGATTAGGAGATAAGGATTAGGAAGATTAAGAAAGTGGAAAGGGGTATCCCTTTGGAAATCCGGGCTACTTGACGATGTTTTAACATATTCATTTCGATGATGGTTCTTCATGCGTTTTGACCTGCTGATTACAGGGATTACGATCATTTTGCGGTATCTTCAATGGTTTTTGAGAAATTTAAGTTTGAATATCGTTATTTTGTAATAAATGTATTTGGGTAAAAAAGTGAAGAACTTGTACAATTTGAAGACTTTAGCCGTCTATTCATCCTGTACGAAACGTGCAATCTGTATTTCAACCATAATCTTGCGTTGCTTTCACGTAATCTCGCATTATAATACGTGGGTTACGTGCTTCTCTCTTACGTATTGTACCTATTACGTTCGCACGAACTCATGTAACTTAACGCAACACATAACCTCAATTTCAGCAGGAAGAATTGACATTTCGGCAACGGATCGCGTTCAGCCAAAAATCAGCCGCAATCGTTCGGAATCCCGTACAAACTTCTGAAGTACGTTACGTCATTTAACGTGAGCGCGCTTGCTATCCGACAGAACCGATAATTACTCGGCGAAAAAGAAGCAATTATGTATATATTCCGTTCTGAATTATGTAAAACGTACATACGTACGTACGTGCGCGTAAAGCGAACGAATTTATTCATAATTTTATGCCTGCCTCCGTTTTGGCGCGGCCTACTACTCGCTTTATCGCTCGCAGAATGTTTAAAATCGCGATTATGTAATGGCTATGTCGAGTTTCGGTAGACGCGGGCTTGTTGAGCGTTGGGCGCGCGATATTGACACCGTTTTTCCGAAAAAGGTGTATGTAGTACGTATGTGTGCACGGATTGAAAAAAAAAGAAACGGCAATGTACGAACTTTCGCTTCCAATATTGTCGTCGACGCGGTTAAGTTGAATTTTAGCATACGACTACGGGCTAATTGCACGTTTAAACGTTGTTAAATTGGTACATTAGGTTAAAGAAAAAGAAAATTAAGCAACTATATCAACGGTTTAGCATTTCTTAAATAAAGATGTTATAATTTGGCGTAATCATAAATAATTGTCACTTTAGAGGCAATGTTCTTTTTTGAATTACTTTTTTATGTCGGCTACAAGTACATCTGAAAGTTAAGGGCGTGTACCTTAAATATAATATGTCACCAAATAGTTGGTGACAAAGGCAGGTGAAATTATTACTTTTTTGCAGCGACTAGACAGACTCGTCGCTTGCCGTCGACTCTCGGGCAAACCAATAAGCAACACGCACCGCCTTTCATGAGTCTCATGAGTCATGACTTAAATTCGTCGAAGAAGCTTTGATGCGTTATCGCGTCACAAACATTTTGAATTGCTTCAGCGTGGTGTCTTTTTAAGAGCTCTATATTTTTTCAATAATACACGCAAGAAGGGCATTGTTTTGGTGATTTCGTCAGCATGGAAGTTGTTTAGAAAAGGTCGTAGACGTACGATATCTTTCTGCGCTTATCGTTTCATGGAGAAATAATGGAACAATATTTTTTCCTATGCATCTCCTATTTAAACATCATCTTTTTAGAACGCAATCATAACACTTTCACTGGAGTATACGCGTATGATTTGTTTGTTAACAAAAGCGCTAAAGTGGAACCATGCTTCACCTGAGGAAGGATTTGTCGAGGATACGGATATGATTATTCACGTGATCGATGGACTTAAGACCTTGTACAACACGCTGATAAATTTTACTTGCCGCTGATCTCTGGTTAATAAGAAAATATCGACGCATTAGTATCAAGAAGATAATCCGAAAAGAATGTTCCTAGAATTTACCTGACGATTGTACGGGCGTTTGGAACTATCGTGTTTATTCCCGTCTTGTTCCCATCGCATTCGGCGTTATAGAACTTTCCTATGAAATTTATGGGGGCTTCTTCCTCGAAGTGAATACGTTCTAACAACGTGTTAGTACGATTTATGACGGAAAAGAACGATTTACCACTAGTAAATACGAGATCTATTAGGTGTGGATGGTGATCATTTAGTTTAAATATTTCGACGTTATATTATTACGTGCTGATCTTTTCCGGAAAGTATATTGCCACAGAGAACCTCATCAAAACTATCTTTCAACACCGTAATTAATTCCGTAACATTAATTATACGTATCGCTTTCGTCAAAAATTCGAAAGTGCTAATGTTGCTTGATGATATCCAGCTCAAAATTTGCAACTTTATTGTGTGTATATACATAATGTAAAACAATAATAAAACTGCAGCGTTATTACGAAAAGGCAATTCTAGCAAGATCTTCCTTCTGGGTCTGTTATATAATATATATATATATATATATATATATAAGCAATCCGTTTATACAATCAACATTTTAAAAGTTTATTCGTCTTATTATTGAATATAGTATACAGGATGTTCAGTTTAAAACTACGACTAAATTACAAAACAATTGAATTTTTTATCGTAGATTTAGAAAAACAATTGACGTCACCGTAAATTGCTCAAACTTGGTGTTTCTTAAATGAAACATTTAAAAGCATAGCCTCCCTCGGTCAGAATCAGTTAAAACTATACGTGTTCCAGCTTCGGACTGTGTCGGACCGGAATACGTTCAATTTGAAATGAAACACCTACATATATATACGTATATAGGCCTTTCAAGTTCGTTATACTCGGACTCTATCGTAACTATTCCTGAATTTATTGTCGTAAAATTAAATTCAATTGAAACCGTTTGCTTTCATGTTTTTTCAGTACACAATACAACAGATCTAATGTTGCGATTGGAGTTATTCGTTAGACAGCAATTTGCAAGCATGAACGCATTTTTATATTGTTACTCCGACCGGAGGCCGTAGAAAAATAACCGGCCCATCGAAGTACGGGAGTGTTCGTCTTCGCCGTTAAAACCGCCGAACCGAATGCTTTCTATTTTGCTTGTACGTTCCATTCTTTTATTATAACGCTTCCACCATGTCGAACTAAAGTAATCGCTAAATTGCGCAAGTGTGTCGTTCGTTCTGTACGGGAAGCCGGGGCCTGCCTGTAGCTGCCTCTGGTTGGCGAGGAAGTGGTATAAGTATAACATTGCAGCGGCTGTGGGTCGTTAATATACATACATACGTATAGGTATATCCGTTTCCTTGTTTTCATGTTATAATCGCCGTTCCTCTTCCCACATAATTAAGCAACGCTGCGTATATCATGGGTACCATTTATAAGTAGGTATATTATGTATTTGTGTATGGCTGATTCGATTAAATAGGTTAATATTAGGAAGTAATTTTATTTGTATGTCGGTTGTTAGACAAACAGTGCGGAGAAAGTTATTGCAACACAGATATTGGTTATTGTATCGTTAATTAATGATCAGATTCTAACTGAAAATCAAGTACGATGAAATGATGAATGTTGCTCAACCTAACATAAGCGCTGGTGATCCAACAATTATTCCTCATATTATTGTTCAAGCCAAAAAAAAATTATTTCGATTGCATTTAGCAATCGAAGAGGAGCCCTTCCAATAGTCCACCGGTTACTCCTCTGTAATCTAGCCGTCGAGCTCTTTTCCTTCTGTTTTGTTTTGCTCAACCAATAAAATCATTATTGGCAACTATTTAAGCACGTTTCGTACTTTTAAAATCGTCCATCACCTTTACGAACGAAATCTCGCAAAAATACCAACACCTCTCACGATTTGCTCAAACTTAGACAATAACCTTTGAAAGAAATACCATCATCATCGTCGTCATTTACGAAACAGAATCTGTGTGCCGTAAATCGTCCATTTCGCTTGCGCTTCTTAAATAATATAAACATAGAATTGAAAGATTACCCGCCGCAATATCCCGCTAAATTAGGAGATGAAAGACGCCGTAATTACCGCACCGATCGCGTTTCTGCGAACGCCGTCAAGATATCACGTTCGGTTGTATAATAGGAGTCTCTCGGAGAGAAAGTTAAACTAAATTCGTTCGGTAAGCGTCCTCAATCCCGATTACACCCACGGCATCGACACGGCGAGAACATTTCTTGCTATAGCGAGAGGAGAAAAACGCGAAGTTGTGTCGCCCTGTAAGATCACGATACGGAAAAGATGGTATACGGTATGTTTCCTTACAGAAGAAGTACGTTAAATAAAAAAAAAAGAATTCATGAATTGAAGTTCGAAACGGTCGACCATCCGTCCTATTTATCAGCTTTTCTTTGCTGTTGTCCGAATTTAAAGTTTCCCTCAGAGGACAGAAAGTTTCGTCGAATGGAGAAGCCGTCGCATTCGAAAATATCTATCTTGCAGAAGAAGGTGTTAACTGTGCCAAGGTGGGTAGGACCTACGTGGAAACTGTGTTGGGAAATAAAATTGAATTTATTAGGAAAAAGCTAGTTTTTGTGTTAGGCTGTAGACTTTAAAGACTATCTCCGTACGAAGAAACGTTAAGTACGCTCCTATTTTTACCACATATGTTGTTAAAGTTTAAAGGGTTTCTTGCATCTTTTATCGCAAAAAATTATTTTGTTAAACAATCTTGAAAATTATCAAGATAAATGTATAAAGCCAATGCCGACAAATAATCGAATCACATACAATTTCTTAAATATTCGCGTAACTTTCCAAAATACTCTTATAATCGCCTTCCTTCATTTTTCTGTTTAATTTAACACAGATAAGCAAGGTTGAAGTAAAAATATGCCAATCACCAGTTCGTATTTACAACGATACTGGTAAACTTTGCAAAATTAATCAGGCAAAGTAGCTGCGCCTTTTTAACGGCGCAGTAGTAAACAACCCGTTCTGCACGTCTAATACACACACCTCACGCATGACCAGCTCAATCCAAATGCATGCAACTGATTCCTCTGACATTGGAAGCGTATACGTTTACAATTGCATATGTATGTTAGTTTGAACCTGAACCGATTTTATCGAAATTCGGACACGATCCAAAACGCGATAGAGGATGTGCACGTCCTTACGCCGAAAATGATCTGTTCCCGCCGAAATAGCGTGAACTTTATTCCGAAATCGCCGTATCACGAGGTTATCGCAATCCGGATATCCTAGAAATGTTTGCTGTGGTGTGCTGTGTGTATTCGTTCGACTGGGTTATCGGCCGACGGAAAAGGTTATCATCTTCGGAGCTCGTTACCAACTTATTAGGTGGTCGATAATCTCTGCTGTACATATACATACTTAGATAGACGAGAAGGAGAGATGCCTCGAAATTCTGATCTGTATCGAAATGGTGTGCAATAAGGGGAATTTATTATGTGTACATTTGTAGGAATAATAAAAAAATACCGTAATCGATGGGGTCATGTCTCCTTTGCGTTACAACATATCAAGATTGAATCTTTAAATTGTGCTCCAGCAAATACTTTTGCAAGTGGCTAATTTGGTAATGTTAAAAATAATAAAGGTAGCAGAATAAAAAAATGATGCTATTGTTATAGCAACAATAACACTAGTAAGTACCTCGATTTCCCGTAGCGTGAAAGGTACACGTTGAAACAAGATACCTCCTCGGGTAATTTTATTCATCCACCAATGAATCGCAAGTAGATGATAACTTAATAATCCGCTCGTAAAATGCGCAAATAGGACTCTTTCGAACACACCGAGCAACATTCTACCTCTCCACGTAACGTACGTAACACGTTTCGCGCCGTAGAAGCAGTTCGCTCAGACTTATTCTTTTCAAAGGCGCCCGGCAAGAGAACCGGAACCGGAACTATGTTGTATACGTAATCTAATAAGAGAGGGAGAAGAAGGAAGCGTAGTCCGTAGCGGAACTTTAACGTGCAGGAAATAGATTTTGAGGCGCTCTAAAAGAAGTAAAATTTCGAACAAAAATTAAATTTCCTGCCTTTCGCCGACAGCGACTCTATCGGCCTTTGCTTGGTTTACAAGTCTTAAAGATCTTCCTGTCGGGCAGAAAGATGAAAAAAGTAGGGATCGGAAAGAAGTAATTGAAAACCTAATAGAGGCAGCGTCTAAGATGAGATTGGTTATTAAGCAAAACAAAAGCAATTTAATAGAAATGGGACAATGGCTGGGATACATAAGAAGCACCACAGATCTCAAACAGAACAACGTAAACAATTGAAATTTGTCCCTGCTATCTTCGGGGATATTCTGTTATTGTTTCTGCGAAAATCAGTGGTTTATGAGGGTAATAAATAAATAATGCCGTATTCGCTTTATAAATAAAAGTCATTTAATCTCACACCTACGTTATCAAAAAAAAAAATAAGACCCAGCAAAAATATTTCGCAGACGGTTTCCTTATCGTGGAGTTGATTTTTGCGATAACTCGTGTTTTTTTGCTGTAATTTTATCGAAATCTATAGGAAACACTTGACGATGATTCGGGTATCACATCTAATCTAGCGATGAACATGTAACAGGCATGGTTGTTACGAGGGAAAAACATTTGCGATGTTAGAAATATCGTGCAGCTTCCCTCGATTTTGCAGCGGCTTGTACAGCCGAGACCCTCTTGTGGATCTCCCCTCTCAGAAACGACAGCGTTGTTTGGCTTTGCTTTATTTCCTGCAGATCAAAAAAAATATTTGTATTTTTGTCTTAGATAATGTTTACTTTACCAAATAAAAGTGGCCGCGTTAAGTTATTTTTCTTCTTCTTTTATTTGGTCAGACACGGCTTTGTGCCATTACTCTATTTAAGTATCAGAAAACAAGTTGTTGAACACAGGTTCTTCTTGACTTAGTGTTATGAAGAGAAAAGCTTGTTGATTACCAACTAGTTTTCGAACCAATTCATGAGAAGGAATCTACCGTTTATCATTGCAACCTTTGATCAATACTTCCATTGAAAACACCGTACGTGAGTTTAGTCTCAGTTAAAAAATCATATTCACGTCCGCAAGTGAGATTATCTCAAAAACGCCCGATATACCTATGAGATACAAAAACATATCACTCGATTTCCTACTTATTGCTTAGCGCTGTCATGTACGGAACGTGAGATAATACCTGATAAAATCCGACAACTTTTTCGAGAGATTAGAACTATTAACGCTCGAAGCTTTACCTTGAAGGCGTCAGATACGATCAAAACTTTTTTTTTTGTTTTTCTCGAGAAATCCTCGCATTAATAATTCTTCTCTTTCTCCTTCTGCGATGCGAAGGATCGATTCGGCAAATTTTATGTCGATCCCGGTTGGATTACGCCCGCTCTATTTACGTTGTTCTTTTTTTTTTGTTTCTTCTCTCTTGACGATTATTATACGGCGAGAGGAAATTGTAAATGCGGCGATTTATTCTTGAAAATGCCTCCAGGAAATTATATTCTAGGCGGATTACAACATCGTCGACCGCTCTTCGGCAACTATTAGCCGTAGACGATCGAGGCCGGGGTAAAAATGGAAAACCTGTTTCCGTTCTGAAGCCACTAACCGGAAATTGCAAAAGCCTAACATTTCGAAGGAATCTATAACCTATTTACATTCGGAATACGCGCGGTTAATATGTATTTGTGCCTGGTATAATGTTCCGAGAAGATTTGCAGTTTGTTGTAAATATATGTGTGTACGTTATGTTTTAGTGGTCGAGAAAGTTGATGCTAATCTAAGTAGATTACATTCTTCTTTATCTTTGAGAACTGAAAAATTTTGGAGAAGTTTCGTCCTTTTCGTCATCTAATTGGTGCTACTCTTGATTATGCCATTTGCGTCTTCTTAAGTGATAAGGTTGTGCCGCATGCTTCTTGTCGAACTGATTGCTAACTCGCTTCCGTGGAAGTGAGTAAATTCCATTGTTTCATATTGTGAAACAGTGGTAAGTAACGACTGGTGTAGGTATCTGAAAAAAATTGAGATTTAAGCGTTGGAGGAATTTTGATTATATCGTACTGCTACGCTTATGTACATATATCACTAAATAATATAACTCTTCGTTATCTTTAAGTTATGTTTCTAGAATCAGATTTCTTCTGAATATATTACGCCAAAAAAAAGATGCACCTAACATAATTCTTTAATCAAGATTCCACGACGGAAATTACCGTCGTTAAGCTCAACGGCGTTCAGTAATTCATTTGTTCGAAAGAAACGCCAGCAAAAAAAAAGAAACTCGAACGCACAGAAGAAATTATATATCTTAAGAATGTATTTATATGCGGATATCTGTTGGTATACGGACTCGGGTCTCGTCTCATGTACGTCTTAAATGAACCGAACTAGGGAAACACGATATACTCTCTACCCGGGTGTAATTGGCGTGGCATTAATTTTTCTCGGATTGTCTCGCGTAGAGGCGCGCATAAACAAACACAAATCCTTCGTCGAAGAGAATAAAACGTACAGCGTAATAAGTAGGCGTAGTCCCTCTTTCATCTCGCTTGAGCGCAATATTTCTGAAGATTTAATTATTTAATGTAAGTCGTTTGCATCCGCGTGGTCGGATTGGAATTAATCAACGAATGTACGAAATGCACGGTGTCGAATAGCGAATTACGTGCGCGCATATGCGAAAGCTTGCGAAGTCGCTAAACTTAGATCTTGAAAGGTAAATCTCGCAAGATATTTCGAATATTTGCAATGCTTACTTGAAAAACAATTAAGATAGATTTTTTTGTGTGTATTTTGAATGGCACTTTTTTAATATAACATTCATGACTTTTTAAGTATTCGCTGATGTTTAGATTGCTTGCTCTTGACGTAAGTGTTCGGAAAAATACGGTCAACATAACCTTATAGATTGCGTCAGAGATGCAATTTTTATAATGACAAAATGAAGCAGCGTTTGTTACACCGACCTTATCCTTATCCTTATTCTTATTATATATTTTAAATGTGCTCTGCTGATAAATGTGCTCACAAGATGTAACTGATACATCTCGTGGAAGTTCGTAGAGTGTTTGTCACCTGGCTGGATTTACACCCTCGTCCTATCATCATCAGCGACAAAATCGTTCTACATGCTCCTTGGCTGGTGCTGTAACAGCTCCTACAAGAATCACTTGCATTCTCAATGTTTTGCAAAATTAAAACAATTAGAAAATGCTTTGTTCGGTTGTTATTGCCTAATACTTTAAAAAAGATCTAAACGGTCTACAAGTGTCCATTAATGCAAAAAGCTTCCTTTCAGACACCTCCATTATATATATTCTATCGTTAGAACACTGAGCTGCTAATATCAAGTTATCCTCGATGTAGGCTCTCTACATGAATTAGTATTCGATCATCCACCTCGTTTACTAAATACGATCCGCGGCGATCGTTTTTTGTTTCTTCGGGTCAAAATTTTGCTGCAAAGAGGACGAATGAGGGCGAATGACGAATGGACCAAAACAGAACCCATCAGATTCGTTCTGTTTTGGTCCATTTTGCAGGACAAGATGTCAACTACGATCTAGACCGATGCCACTAGGGTTGTAAATAGCTGTTTGTTCGGGACCGGATCCAGGTGTTCCAATTCTTGATAAACACTTAAATGTAGGCAAATTACATTATCCTCCATTATAACGTTATCTCCAAGTGGTACAAGCAATTTATGATTAATCTGGCAATATCTAGATTAATGAATAAGTAAAATAAAAATTATATAAGAAAAAAGAGGTCGTAACAGGGATCTCTTATCAATCCAGACCGCTTAATCTTGACAAAACTGTATCTATATATCTCTAAAATTATAATGGGTTGACAGGCATAAGCCTAGCAAAATAGAATGAGACCAACGTATGTACGTACTTAATCAACCTAAACAGGTTATTGTTCCTTATCTCGTTTTTCTTTTCTGTTTTTATTATATAATAAAATAAAATCGCACAGGCGACAATAGCGTTATTAATCGAACAAGCCGTTTCCTGAATTTCATTTTTAATTTTTTACGAGCGATAAGATAAATATATAATTAAACGTCGCTCGCGATATGTCCACTTTTTACAGGTAACACGTGTTACGCGTCATTTTTTTTCTGCTCCTTTTTCGCAACGCGAGATTTATTATTGTCTATTAATCAGACATCGAAGTTCCGCGGGGCGAAAAGCTCCAGCTTCCCCGGTCGATCTTGCCAAACCGCCTCAAGATCTAATGCAATCGTATACACAAGTCAATTGAAACGTTCGGTTTTCGCGGAAGATCGGATCCACGTAAACAGACACTTTGTATGAGGTTCGAGTTCTTGAAATTGTACAGATCGCGTTTGTTTGGCGCACGTCAAACATAGGGTACGTTATGAGGTCGACTTTTAAGAAGGTTACGTTAAGATACGTATACGTTTATCACTTCTTTTAGTTTCTCGAAGAATGTGAAATATCTTTTGATAGCGTCACAAATTTTGCGATAATAGCGATGGCCAATGTACAGTTTTAATTAGATGCATCAGACAGCTTAATTTAAGGAAACCCGATATTTACGTTATCGATAAGTTTGTGAGACCGGAGATTCATTTTGTGGGTATTCTTGCTGAAATCTTATAAATCCATCTACCTGAAGAAAGATCGATGATTTCTTATTATGTTCTGCAGCGGTAAGGGTCTTTTCTCCACTTCTTTCAGATGATTCTTCTTTCAGAAATAACAATATCACTAACATCATCACGAAATTGCTGATCGTTAGCAATTTGGCGATGATATGCTTCTGGAGAGGATGTTGACGATACACGTATTGGATGTACGAGTGACTCTGATAGTCGCTGTTTTGAATAAATTTCTCTAAAGACGATTGCAGTTCATAGAAGAAAAATCTTAAGATGATTTTTACTTTCGCCTTTATCAATTCCTTGACCAAGCAACGGTAACTTGCTTGTATGCTTGAATAAAGTAACAAAGAGGCAACATCTCTCGTTTCTAAAATCAGAACTTAAAAACATTATATTACATTACGTTCTGGTGATGTTCGTTTATTCTTTTATTGTTAAGTTGTTTGTTTATGTACTGTTCTTTTTTCAATCTTATCAGTTTTATGGCATCACGTTTATGGTGAATGCGCTCTTAGCGAAAGAAAATGCAGCGTATTTCGCATAGTAATGAAACGATTAAATGAATATTAAAGTCATTCAGGCCGCAGACGTCGAAAGCAACAGCATCGGCATGGTTAGAAACGTACTTCTCGTCGCTAATCGGACGCTGTTTAGCATTGTGTGTCTAGTGCGGAGTTGATTTCATAATTCAAAGATTTTCATCATGGTACCGTTAGTGGTAACTGCATGCAGACTTCGAGATATGTACACATATATTATATATATATATATATATATATATACAGTATGCATAATAATTTTCTCATGTTGGCTTGTATCCACTCTAACATGTACGCGCACACGCCAGTACATAGGTCTTCTTTTATATGTGGGCGCTAGCGAGCAACTTATCCTTGATTTACTGTCGTAACACGCCAATGGGTTTTATAAATACAAAAGGAGTTTAACTGGACTGACCTTTAGCCTATATGTTCCAACTTCCGCAAGAGCGTACGTCAATTGTTTAACGTCCGGCCGTATATAACGTATTAAATTTAAATTTGTTTCCTTTTCTTTTGTGCATTGTATGAAAAATACGAACGCTCCCATCTTGGAGGGGAACAATGGAAGAAGAAAGGCGTATTGTCGTGATAAATTAAATTGATTATGTACGCGGTGTTTCTTTGTATTTCGGGCAATAATGTTATAAGGAATTTTGGATAAATTAAAAAAATTAATGTATTAATTAATATGTATCCTGCCGCAGTAATTTATTCAACGTTGGTTCTGGATATATTGTGAGCTCTCTGCAGAAAAGCAGTTGCTCAGTTGTATTTTTGAGAACTGCCGCTTTCCCTGTGATCTTGCATCCGTTAACCGCCCGCTACATTGTTGCTCTTCAAATTGTTACAAACATAATACATTGTATAAGAAGATGAGGTCACTATCTACTAATTCAAAAATTTGTTTAATCATCGATATTAGGAGTATTGATTAGAATTTTCTTGTAAGCACTGATTTATTTGCTTTTCATTATTGCGTTTCACGCAGACATCTCCTTCGTAATTCAAATATTCCTTTTTGCTAATGATGAGATAAACCAAAATTTTTGCTTTCGCCTAAAAATCAATTTATTGCCTCAAATGTCGCATCATCCGTTCTTCCAGGACGCGCATTTCACGAACGTTATTGTGAAAAGGCAAGGGTCACATTAACAATTAAGAGTATCGACAATGGCTTAGAAAAAATAATAAATGATACTTTCCAATTGACGTAATGGTCTGACAAAATCTGACTTGGAGCGTCCCAAGTGAAGAAATCAACAATGGTCATCGCAGCCGCCATAATGGACCATTAAATTCGCAATTATTAAGCGAAAGTAGATCAATAAATCATATAAAAGGAAATATAACGCCTTTACTTCTTTGTTATTATCCACCTTGCATGCATACGACTATTAGCGTGTGTACAGGCAAATTCGTAAGTATCCGGACACTATTTTCAAAGAATTTCCAATATTCCTCTGAAATTAAACGCGATTCATGGTAGTATGAATGAATGTTGAAGAGAAGTCATCATCAACATCGTCAGCGTACATAAGAATTCCGCAGTAAATAGGATTAGCGATGTCATTTATAAAGAGGACGATTATTAAAGGATCGAGATTTGAGCCTCGTGAAGGTTCTGGAACTGACTGTCACTTAGGTAGGATCTTAATAAAGCTCGTAACGAGATGAAAAATCCAAACAATTCTAGTTTTTGTAAAAGAGCACAATGTCCAGTTTGATTAAACGCCTTTTGGGAGCCCGGATATGCTGACTCTACCTGTTCCATTCTATTCAAAGCTTCAGACACAAATTATTGATTCTTTGCTGTTGAATTTCAATGTTCCGCATTAAAATGTGAATAAAGAATCGAATATATTCGGATATTTACGCGCCTCGGTGTACTGCTATAAGCGTCCATAGTTTCTGCAAGTGCATAGCGTTAATTGCACGCAATTCTACTCTACCCAATAATACATATACGTGGATTCACATGTAGGGACCGCATGAAAAGCCACATACATACATGCGCATGTGTACGTACAAAACGTGTGCCATTCTCAATTGTTTGAACCTTAAGCGCTTGTAAATACGCTTTTACGGTTTACCACCTACACGGCCATTGTTGTTCGCTAACTGGGTGTAACGTTTGGAAGCCGATTGAATGTTTCGCATTCAATGCAGAACAATCATCTCTAAAAATGAAACAATGAAACGTAACGTACGGAGCGCACGCCAATGGTAACGATGGAAGAAAAGGCGATTTTATTAAATAATCCTTGCCGAAACGTGATCTTCTCATTCATATCGTCGCGTGTACGAAGATGTAGAGGACGTAAAAACGTAATTAATATTCACGATTCTCTTCGGTTCGCGTCTGCCGATTTCAAACGGCGGACAAGCAGTAATTAAAAACGTGCACACGTGAATATTATTAATAATTGTGAAATGAATTCCGTACAATAATCTATCGACAACGGCAATTTCACGCGTGTCGTAATTATTACGCTACGTTGTTGTTTAATTTCGTACGTACACACATAAGAATAAGAGTTTGTTGTGAAACAGATACGAGCTATTTTAAAATTTAAGCAATATCTACATATTTTGGACGTTCGTTGATAGCCGAATACGGATGGTGCAACAAGTTGAACTTCAAATCGAAGACATTTTTGTAAATTTTCGATCGATAAGACACTTTCACAATTCGCGATGCTTACAACAAGGAATTTTCGATATATCCGATCGATTTTTATACAATCACTGCTCAGTTAACCGATCCATCGTTAACGTTACGCGGTGGTTTTAAAATTTATTTTTCTCCTATTTGGGATAACTTCTGAGTTAAATTATACGAATTTTTCCATAAAACTGTTAGCATACTTTAACATATAAATAACTTATTCGACCATTTCCAAATGGAAAACTTATGTTATGGATCCTGTAACGCGTGATTGATGAATCTCGGATGTCAAAACATTATTTTCGTTAAAAAAACCTCGAAAAAAGCTTTACGAGTTCCAAACTCCAGAGATTGGTCAATCGATACAGATGTTACGTTCCATTTATCTGCTCATCTATTGACGGAAATCTCAATTATTTGACGTCTGCATGGGATTCCTTGCAGGTTCATCGTCCTTACGGTTATTTTAGGAGCGCATCGCTTGTCCGACTGCGGGAACGAAAGTCGTGCAGTACCTGCACGTTGTGTGCGTGCGTGTAATCGCCTGCGCTGCTATCGCTATTACATATATATATAGAGTTGACCCGCATTTTATCAAGTTCCAGGGCGGACGATTTATGCGAATTACGTATTATCGTCGTCGAAGAGGTTGTTGCGGTAACAAGTGTGATGAGATCTTTCTTTTCGTTTTTGCATAACTTTTCGATCGAATTAAATCCGAAATTATGCTTATCGCGACTGATGGAGTTAATCGTCGTACATACAGTCTGTCCAAAATTACGAGCGCACTATTCCCAACGTTGTTTGTTGGAAATACTTGCGATTGTCGATAGTTAAACAATTACAGGACTTGCACGCGACTTCATTCAGTACCGTTTCCAAGCAGAAATCTTGCTGGAGTTCTCGTCCTCTGTTTGGTGTGGGCGTTGGAGTCTTCGTCCTGGAGCTCTTACTCCGACATTCTACTTAAAAAAAAATAGAAACGATTTAGTGATTTTCATTAGATGAGTTCGGTGATACTCAAGTAGTCGAAGGTCGTCCTGTGGGTGGTTCTTCCTGATGTCTTCTGAGTGATACCGCTCTGCCCGGCGGGGCTATCGCTCCTCATTGTCTTCTCGAAGAAGGCTTTGTTGAGCCTGACAAGGATCTCTGTTAGCTCCTCGGTTTCGTTCAGGTGTGCCAGTATTCCGATCTCGATGGGTTATTGGGAATCCGTAACACCGTTGGGAAGCATCGGTTTTGTACTCGGGAAGGGGATGTTTTCCTAGGACTCTCTTTAGTTTTCATCTTTTACGTCGAGCTTTTTTGAATAATTACAATAGGGTGGCCCCACCTCACTGCTTCGTAGAGTTTAGTACAAATTGCTTATTAAAGTAGATGGTCATTCATGGTGATTCTGTGCGAGATATTGGTTAAATTGGGAAAAGTTGAAAGAAGTTTCAATATTTTCTCACGAATTCTTTTTATTACTTGTTAAACGCTAAAACCCCTCGAGATACCAATGTGGCAACATAGCAGACAATAGTGCTTTGATAAACATTAACTAATCAGATAACTCTAGAAACAACACGAATTACCATTCTTAGAATCACGCATTTGAAGTGTATTTATAAAAACAATGAATTGCAGAAAAATTTAATGGAATCTTTAGGCCGAACAACTCTTTATTAACTAGTAATTCCCGATTACGATTTAAAATATTTACATATGTAGGTACATTAATTTTTCTTGATAACGATAATAATAAAATATGCCATCGGCGAGGAAAAAAAAACAATGAAATAAATTCTAATCGAATGATTCAGTTTACAATAAAACCAGAGATAAACCGAGTGACTCAATTAAAATGTAAGCGGAAAACAATTCCTGCGGCGCGATTTAGACGCCACAGCCAACCGTACAAAACGAGATTAGAGCTAAATACGAATGTTTAACGAGATAAGTGAACTCGTATGTGAATGTAAAAATGTAAGTACGCTTGTACATTGTACTTAATCTAAGATCCGCGATATTATAAAACGAGGAAAGATTATTCGAAGAACAGTTTGAGTATTCTATCCTTGTCTGGCGTACGAACAAAGGGCGCATATTTTCCAAAGTAAGAAGATACTTTTGAAAATTTCAGCGACGTTGAACGCTCACTTTTTGTTTAACATTTGTGCTAGTCGATTATCGGCGTTTTTGTAAAAGTTAAAGAAATCAAACAACGAGTCGTCCACAAGTTTTTGCATTTGAAATTTCGCCATGTTTAAATTTAGAAGCGTTTTGCTTGCAACCATTATCCAGACATTGGAAAACTTAACCAACCGAATATTTCTAAAAGTCCATTGAAACGCCTTAAGCTAAATAAGTCGAAGTTTTAAGAGTAGATGTTGAATACACCAATATGCTCCTGAAACCGAAGCACAGTAGAAACTGGCGATTCGGCTTGAAACTAGGAGAAAGCTCTTATGGAGCTCGGAAAGTTAGCATCTTGAGTGAGGAAGCCAAGATGAGAGCATCGCTGAAAGAAGTAATAGACTTATTAAGAAGACTATGTTGAGATATGAACAATGAAATAACTCGTTTCTGTGGTAGACTGGAAACTTTTGAGGCTATCCTTTAATGAATTTTGTAATTATTATTTTTTTTTTCACTTTTCTCGAACCTAAAAACATCAATATTTTTGTTTAGTTCTTCTATTGCTTTAGTTTCTTCCATTGCTGAAATACGATGGAGTCTATTTGTTAATACAAAGCCCATAATTGTTAAGCAAAACCTGCTTTCTACGAACAAAGTGAAGAAATCCATTAGTTTAGTCTTTACAGTAGCCACATTAAAACTTCACTTAACTTACAACAATAGCGAAGTAACTTACGATTGAAGACTTGATTAATGTACAATAACCAAAACAATGCAAGTTCAGATTTTTTTTCAAGTAATTAGCTCCATTAAAGAACTTTAACTTATTAGCGCAAGTTTCTTATGCGTCTGATATACTATACTCATCCGGTTACTGTTAGGCTGATTAAAAATGTTATCCACATGAATGAGTTGGGAATATATTGACATACCTTCCTTAAACGAAATTTGCACGTATGTATTTTTTAAGTAAACCTTGTCAATCATGTTAGCTCATCTAAAACAAACATGCTTCAATTTAAACGTATCCATAACAAACATTACTGTAGCGTACTACAAACCTCTGCATGAGAAAAATTTACCAAAAATATCCTGTTATTGTTAGGCTTATCCGAATAAACATGACGAAAGTCGAAATCTGTCGATATTAAATATCACGTAGCCTCGCCAAGTTATCATCTTCAGGAATCTCTTCCATTCCTGCTAACGTTCCGTCGTGTTTGCGGATGGAAAGATTATGCAACAGTAAACTTCCTGAAACGTTAACGTAAATTTATATACCGGTGTCAGACAGTGCTGTGTACTATTTGCTCGTAGGTACGTATTGCAAATATTTGTCTTCAGATTTAGCTTGCAGAAAATGCAAGATTCAAACTATTGGTGAGATACGAGGAATACCTTATAAGTTTTTACAAAAATGATGGAATAGAAAGATGCTTTTGATATAAATTGCTTTATTGCTATCTAAGTATCTAAAGATGCCTTTATCTCACGGTAGATCGGACGAGGATCCTCTTTAACCATATTGATCACGTTATCCATGTTTTTCTTTCGAACAACGACGAAATTCTGCAAACATTCTTTTTTGATGGTGCTTTACCACCAAAAGCAATTCCCGGCATTGTTGCTGTTCGAAAAAAAAATTAATGAAATATGATCAACTGCTCTTCATGTAATTTCAGCTTTAAACTCGTATCAGTATCTATTGTTAATAACCGGGAATTTGAATTTTGTTGGTCATGCTTTGGATATTATTTTTTTTATCAATTTCACCGTGGTAATATAACGATAACATGAGATAAAAAAGAACGATAAGTTAAGATAATGTACGATGTATCCGGATATAATATGTATAGTCATTTTTATTGGTGATATGCAGATTAAGATATCGCAGAAATTATTTAAACATGTTTTACGTGGAATAGCAATGGCAATATTAATTTTTTTCTTTAAGCGGTATCACAACAATTCTCACGAAAAACTAATTTTATAGGAACGTTGCTTACTCTGAATAATTATTTATCACCTGCAATGATATAGGTTTTCTTTGTAGATATAGTGTTAGATAATATCCATTCTGTTCCAATTAAAAAAACTTTAAAAAGACTACTTTAAAGCTGTACCTTAAGTTTGGTTAAAGATGTAGTTCATGAGTATTGATGATAGTTGGTTACTGTGAAGGCTTAAGAATCCACGAGGTTTGTTAATTGTCTAACGAGCAACATCCTAGTAGAGCACGTATTACAAGCTCTACGATACGTATGATCCCCCGACGACGTGGATCTCAAGTCAAAGGAAACATTCATTTAAACGTTTTGCTGCATGAGTTGACTATCCAGATCGTCGATTGAAATTTAGCGTTGCTTTGTGTGTTCTGATCACGATGCTTTTGACCTAAACGGTGTAAATCGTTATAACTGCACATGTCGGTCGCAATGGTCACTAGGTTTAAGGAAAACACAACTTAACACAAGTCAGGAACCGTAGCTTTTCGATGGGAAAGCAGTACAAGAGTTTGAAATTGGGTTTGGAGATGATTTTCATGTTATTCCTGAAAAGGATCTTGCTAATACGATTGATACGTCTACGAAATTAGGATTAGATGAGCTGGGTTATTGCATAGAAGAGTTAATGTAGCGGTTAATCTAACTTTCAGATATAGATGGCGATTCTTCAAAGGTTTTCGGAGATGTTTCACGAAATTAAATGAAAAATCCTATCGAAAACTTAACCACTTCCTATATATCAGCTCAAAGACATGGGTACACGACTTACACGCCACATACGCGCGTGTGTGTGAGTTGTGTACGTAAGATCGTAGATAGAAGAAATAAACACGGAAAGTATTTGCTTGTATTCCTGATTAAAACGAACGAAGATGATAGAAACGATCAATCCATATGCTATTATCATCCTGTGTGTACATGCAGATACAATATGAAGTTATAAATATCAGTCAAACGATTTAGGTTTGAGTGACTGAGCTTGACGAATGTAGACTAGACGTGTAATCTAACGATTTTAAAAGGACCTTTTGTTTGCCGGCGAAACGCCATCTGTGGGAAATAAAGGTCAAATGAACGGATAACAGTTGGATTAGATTCTTTACGCTGCTCCAGACAACGCTCGATAAGCGAGCCACTGTTTTTGACTGCTGTTTAATTTTATAATTAATCACAGAGCTACGTTATGTAGATGTATGTACTTTGTAACCTTTACATTTACTTCGTGTACCTTCAGGGCTTCGTAAGCTTTATAAAAGCGAGAAAATGAAAAACTCGGACGATTACCCCGTAACAAAGTTTTGATCGTCCTACTTGAATTGAAGTTTGAAGTTCGGATATCTTTACCGCCCGTATTATTTGCGATAATGCCTTTTCGATATTCCTTGGTTGGATGCGCGCATTTTTCTGGGAATTAATTGGTTTTAAATCTGCCTTTAAGATCTAAGGTGTCACAGCTTCGAACGAACGAAGATATTAAAAATGATATCATTGAACATCTCAAATAACTTCAATTAACTCTCAACGACCATCTTCCGAATATGTTTTTAGATGATTTGGCGTGCTTGCGTCCTCTTCTTCCGTCCTTTTCGTTCAATTCCATACCGGTCCTCTCAGCCACCTTATCCAGGCGCTCTACAGCTTTGATTAGATACCATTTTTGTACCTAGTTTTGCCATGGTTATGATACCTTCTAATACTACATAAGTCAAATATCACCGAGGATACTGAGCCCCCTTGTTTCACATCTTTGTTTGCACTCCTCAAACATGGCTGTCCCTTGACGAATTTACTTTGTAATAAAAAGCTAAATATTCTGACCGAAATAATCTGATAACCTTTCGTAATAGAAGAAAATTACTTTATTTTTAAAGTGTCACACTGATATCTGTATGCCGAACATTTTTGGGCACTTTCCCACATGGTAATTGAATATCTCCTTATCTACGAAACTCAATCTTCTAATTGCCCATATCTATACTCACTTCACTTTACATCTAATGTATGTATATACAACATATTTTCTCACACGAATCTAGCTCCCAGCGGCTAGAATATCTGCTATCCTCGGTTAGAAAGTAAGCAACAACATCTAGTTTCCTGTGTGTGCGCTTCTTCACCGGCCACTTGTGCCGGTAACGTACGAGGGTCTAGCGTGCGGATATCCGGTCGGCAGGAAACGGGGTTTCGGAAACGGAATCGTGTTCCTTCACTTCAACGCTTTACGCGGAGCAAGTGTTGTTCTACGCACAGCTTTATTGAGTTGAAAGAGCGCCTCCGTGTCTACACTTTCACGTTGGAAAGAGATGAGGTGCGTAAGAGAGGTTAAAGACCCTCTCTCGAGATGGCCGCGTATTATTTACGATCGTATATACATATATGTGCGTTTTATATGTCAAGTACTTGGTAAATAGTACAGTATGTACGGTTCTAACTAAGTTCCATAGGTGATGCGTGTTATATTTGATTTTCGTGTCGTTTCGGTTTCTTAACGCGCGAGAATGAGCGACAACAACAACAGGAATTTCTTCACACCTCTTGTGTAAATACGAAGGAATAATTCTTATCTCGTATATTGTCGGTTATTTTCCTTATTTATTTTTTTTTCTCTCTGCACTTCACGAAGTAAGGGGAGATGTTTGGCAGCGTTGCGACGAATAGAAAATTACGCACGTAATACGCATTAATTTATTCTGATAACGAGCCGGAATGTTATGCAACATTGGATGTTGTTGGTTCTCATCGACGTCATCTTGAACGATAGGGTTGCACCATCCTTATCAAGAGTTTGTAGAGTAACCTAAATGTGATTTCTCGCCGGTACTTTGGTAAACATTTTTTTAACGAGTTAAGTGTTTCGATGATGCATGGAAAGAAATCCGTTCCTTGAACAATCTATTCTAAGCCGAACATAGTTTTTACATTTCAAACGGGCCACATTGTATATGTTGGTAGATTTTCCATAAAATGTATTGTTTTTTAGACAATTAATTTATTCCGCAATTGATATCATCGCCAAAATATGTTATATCGTAAATACTGCCCTGCAGGTAAACGTTAACGTAGGGTACAAGTAACATGACGTTTCTTGGAATTTACCTTCGTTTTAAATTTATATGATGCTACCCATAAAAGTCTTTCAAGTTGAACAAAAGTTAAACATTTTAAGACGTTTCTTGTATAATATTTGTTAACATTTGAGGACCTAAGTAGTGAAGAGCTGAAATTAAGATAATCGTATTAAGGTACTGCAGGTATAGAAGCCATAATACTTTGGCTTCTACAGTACTACCCGAAAAATTGCCTAATTTAATTTCCTTTGAGTTATTAGCTTTCTTTCTAACAAATTCTTGCATCTTGCACCTGTAATTATCGCAGATATCGGCTACAACAACTAATATAATTTAAAAAATTCAATTTTT
This sequence comes from Oryctes rhinoceros, assembly GCA_020654165.1. Lineage (NCBI taxonomy): Eukaryota > Metazoa > Arthropoda > Insecta > Coleoptera > Scarabaeidae > Oryctes > Oryctes rhinoceros. Next base: position 1,898,971 of record JAIOKQ010000231.1, read on the forward strand.
CCTAACGGTCCACCTACGACAACCGATGATATTAAAAATCCCTCCGAACTTCCAGGAAGGCACCTTTTCCCTCTATTATCTATTTCCGAAGAAAAGATAAAGAATCCATTGAAGGCAAGTATAAGTGTCACCTTAATTTATACGTGTGACTTGTCCCGTTGTATACGCGGCAAATATTGCTAACTTATCGACGAACTACAAACACAAAAAAAAAGAGGAACCTTTAACTCAAAGCTATTCGCCGAGGCAGGTAACATCGACCGCCTCCCTTCCAATATAATACGCAGGTACGACGCAAAGAATGCGAGGAAATAATGTCTGAAGAGGATATTGTCTGTCGAGATTCGCTACGGGATGCCTGCGTAGTGCTTAACGGCTAGTCTCTACAACGTTATGGAATCGCGAACTTGCATTGTAGCCAGCGCCCTCTACGATTAATGTATACGTCTGTACACTTCCTTTGGCAACGTTTCGGGTAGGTCAGGAAGTGAATTAACGAACAGGTCTCTCTTTGTGGAATTCTAGAGAAGGTGCGAAGCAGGAGTTCGAGTACTTAGTTGCTAAAAGCACTTCGGAGCATTGTTAGTGTTCAATACGCTTGGCCGTTAGTTTGGAGTTTCATATACTTCACGTAGTAAATTTTATTTTTAAGCTTAGCTTGACGCCTTCTGTAAAGCTATTGGTTTTATCTTTATCCCAATGTTTCTGCTCTTTAACCTGGGACTTCTTTAAACCTAAATTTTTTTTTTTGAAATACCGGGTTTTATTTCACGCCTACTAGAGATGTTTTTCAGACGTTGTTTTCTTGCTAATACATATTTGAAATGCAGAGTTAACTTGTATTCGCGGCAATACTAGTTTCTCTGTCTCTCAGTTTAACGGAAGTAGTTTAATGAATGCATTTAAGAACGAATATGCAGACTTCATGGTTTAAGTTCAATTTTAGAGTTCAGTAGAACTCTAAGCTTGGAACCACGACTGAAAAACCGGCCTTAAGAATTCTGGAAAACATTGTAGTTAGCGCCTTTTATCGTTGTGAAGGTGGTATTGTTTAGAATAACAAGTCAAAAATATTTTTCTTTAAGAACATCCGTATTTCTATTGGTTCAAATAAGTTCGAATATGGGAATATGTGTGCCGCAACCCATGCATACATACATATAATACAATGTATAAATTGTTAACTAGTTCCGGTTCGAACGAGCCTCATTAGCACTCTAAACGTCCATTGTAATAATAATAATTATGAAACGCGGTACATTGTTAGCGTACGTTGTTTATATTAGACGGCCTCACGTATTGGTACTTAATGGTACTGTTCTACTAAGGCACGTCATTGTTGTTGGCTGGTGCGTGTTCAACAGCTTTAGGAAGAGTCCTAAAAGGCGCTCTAACTGGACGGACAAACAATTTGATTTATGTGCCAAGTATACTAGACGCGTTTATCACCTATAATTGCTGCTTCGCGTAACTGTTATCCATGTATGTGCAACCGAAAAGTCCGCAAACACCGTAATAAAAACGTAATCAACGATTTCTAGGCTAGGCTCTCGTGCTGACATAATTGCGTTTTATCCAATGACCGTAAAAAAATCGCTGAATCTTATATATATTAAATAAGTCCATAAGTGTCATAAGTCCACCAACAAGCTAGCTGCATGTTATGTTGCTAACTTTTACCAAAGAATTGATTTTGTTGCTCCAACCACGATGGCTACGCTACGTTCTACGGCACATCTTGCCGATAATTTGATACCCAGGAATTTATTTGGTTCCTCTTCAGCGCCCTCTTTGAATGCTCTTTCTTCAAGTTGTTTTATAACATGTATTTACATGTGAATTAATTTTTAATTGTTATTGCTTCGAACTTGTCTTTTCGTTAAATATTGCCTTCCTGTTGTTTATTTCTCCGCCTGTCAAGATCCAAGGACTCGCCATAATTCATCCTTGTGATGATTGCATGCGTTATTACGAGCAATATTATGAGTATCGATGACGTTATTGCAATGCGGATGATGCGTTGCATGTTTTTGTTAAAAATTGTTCGTATCAAGGTAAATACTTGAAAATAAGTTATAAAAATAAATATTTTCTTTTATTGTACTCAAGTCTATTATATTTGGAGTTAATGTAAATGTATTTGATGCTCCTTTAAAAGATTCTACGAGCAAAGAAGCTTTAACAAGCGTTGGTACTTCACAACCAGACTTGTTTCTGTGAGTATCTAGATTTTTATAATATTCGACTTTCTCGGAGTTTCCCTTTGACGTTTAACCGAAAAAAAAAGATATGTATAACGTTAAAGAACGCCTTCTGAATGAGTCAGTGAATCGTCGGTGTAATCTGGTTTGAATTTAGGTTCTAAATTAGGGGATCCTGTCGTTCGAAGGGGAAACAGCAACTTGTAGTAGCGGTGGTGAGGTGAAGCGAGAAGGGTCCGCTTGTCCCCGGTCTATGCGCGAACACATGTGCGAGTACCGGAGCCGGGAGCAATTTAAAAAAAAAAGCATACACACACACCGTCACCGATACAGAAGAAAAAACGCTAGAAATCTGTGCTGTACCGTGTTGCCCGTTTACGTGTGAAGGAAGAAGGGGACCGAACACGCAGTAGGGCAACCGTTTTAAATAAACCGAAGCACCTGTTAGCCTTGTTAAAATATAATACTGCGCCCACCGTATAAACGATGATCTACGGTAATGTCAGACGTGAGCAATAAAAAGTAGGAACTGTATGGTTTCGTAGATGATCATGCGGAATGAATCATAAACGCGTTTCTAAAGGAGGGTATTGGTTTTTGGAGTACGTCGATAACGCGAGGAAGTGAATCACAATTGAAATATGTAATTTGAACTTTTGTTCCTCGATCGATACCGTATTGATGATTAATCTGATTGAGGTTCTTCAATGTTAGATATTTAACGTTAACTCTATTAATGATGTAACCTTTGTTTGTTAAATATCATAAGGATGCGTTATAATCAAAGGAAACTCTAATTTTTATCCCCCGAGCAAGTCTGGAGATACAGACGCAATATTGAGATTTTTGAGCTGTTGTCGACTTCTATTCTTATTATTGAATCCTGACCAAATTCAAACCGACACAGAGAAGTTATTTGAATTTGCAAACGATGATTTAAAGTTACGCAATAAGCACGTTCAGAATGCGTGAACGAAAAACCCATTCCTGACGAAGAGTTCTTTCCACGTCAACCTTAACACCTAAGAAATAACGTATGCATAGCCGGTTATAATTATACATTTCCTTACCGAACGTAAAGCCATCATTTATAAGCTGCTAAAATCCCCACGAATAGAAAATCCAAAGAAGCCAACCTAACCTTCCAACGCTTGCGTTCCGCGAAAAGTATCGTAAAATCATAATAACGTATGCAGCAACTTGTTTCCTAATAACGCCGTTGCGTATTCGTCGCTCGGTATTTCCCCCTTGCGTTCGAACGTCAGGTGTTCGCCGGTGCATACGGAATGTGATCGATGGTTCGGGTTTATAGGAAGGTGTCCAAACTCACTTACGAACAGCAAGGTCATCCGACGTTCTTGAAGTCCCACGTAGGAAATTAGTAGCTTGATATTGCGTGGCGTTTTATGAATATACACCAGAGGAAGTTGTTGTGAATGTAAAGATAAATGTATCGCCCTGACGAACATTATACATAGAACTGAACTGAAATGAGATATTTCGTCCTTTAACATCTCTTGTTTGAACACTATTCTTTTTCTTTAGAAATAAAGTAATTTATAAGCTACGTGATCTTCGTCATTTATGCCATTTATTTTAGGGTAACATGTTAATAAAGTCTTTCTTATCGTAGTTAAATGCTTCCATCGCCTTAGCTGTGGTAAATCGTAATAACGATAACACTAACCGCCACTTTCCACGTATCAATTTACATCTTCTTATACATATTGATGCTATGTTCCGAACTAAAGAATTTTCATTTTCGTGGCAATATTTCGCATCTACTTGTATTGGTTCTATAATCGCGGGTACGTTTACATCAGTACTTAAAGCAGATACAAAGCTAAGTAAATAGTGCTTAGAATTACTGTTTTATAACGTTTATAGCGTTTCACAAGAAACAAATAAACCAAAACAGTAAACGCTAAACCCGAATGGTGGCTCTGTTTATCTTTCATCTTCTTGTTCTTGTTCTTCTTTTCAAAAACTAATTTTCTGGATTTACTTTCCTTTTTCTTGAACACCGTTAATGCTGGATTGCTTTACTTTAAATGTTCTCTTGTAAACTTGATCTTTTGTGATTCTCCAAGCGCTTGTATCGCAAAACAAAATTTTTGCAAGAAAATATTCAGAATAAACGAGAATTTTCAACCGGCTAAGTCTCGCAATGAAATACCAAGAGCTGAAGCCAGAAATTAAACTCGATACGTCGAAGTTACAGGCGTTTTCTCGTATACAAAGATAGACATCGATTGATCTCGACAAGGGCAACATGAGCGAAGCAATTTACCTTTGAATCTAACATCACGCATGATGCTACACACACGTACTGGGCGAATTTCTATTTATACCATGTGAAAGTAACTCTTTCCAAAAAAAGCAATAATCCTTTGACACTGTTCTTCTATTCAACGCTACCGCGTAACTTTGTCGGAAAGGGATCGTTCGCCATCGTTCTAAACGTGGCAACAAAGCGTTTAAACGCGCCTGTTACAATGTCACCCCAGTGTAAAGTGCGTGTGTAAGGGAAACCGCCACCTCTACCAGACCCCCAGCCCCGTGCCCTGTCCACTCCAAGCGTTAATATATTAACCAACACCCTCTTCGAGTAAACGTTCTGGTAGTGGCATTCTTTGCTCTCTTCTCTCTTCACTCCTCCGTTCGTATACCCTGTCTGAATCTCACGCAGGCACGGATAGGAAAAAAATCGAAACTTTGGACGAACTTGTCGGCTGGTATCCTTGAGAGACGTGCCCGGACTTACCAAAATCGCTTTGTACGTACTTTTTCTCTTTTAACGTACATGCGCTGGATGGAAATTTGAATACAATCGATGCGGTCACCACCGCCACATTATAACAAGTACATACGATAAATATGGTACATCGTGAAAGACATTGTATTACCTTCGAGAGGAGAATTCGGATGTATGTTTTGGGAAATGAATAATAGACGAATGACGGCCAGTTCCGGCTTGAGCGTTAGACAAACGGGTTCATTTGCATACGTAATGGTCGTTATAATTTATTATTATCATCGTCGCAGTCATCATTGTGTATTAGGCGTGTTGATCATTACAATAAAGTTCTTTGGGACTACTTGACATCGTCTCCATATTTGTTTTGGTTGAAACGCAGTAGACGCTTCGAACAATTGATACTCCTATTAACCGCAAAAGATTTAATGGTTTATTCGTTAGATGTATTAGTATGTTTACTTATGTTGGAAACTGTACCAGTTTGACACGTTTTTGCTTTTGGTTCTTTTTTATCGCGAGGCGGTGCTCAAACAAAAATTAAGACGTTTAGCCTCATCGTCTATTTCCAGACTTTCTCCAAACTATGGATTATTTCCCGCTTTAAGCACAACAACTATCGATGTAATAATAAGTTTGCATCGACGTTAATATTGTCGCAAGTAGCAGATTACCATCGATACAGAATAACCCATCCAATGAAAATCTCTCTTCGAAGAAAAACGTTAACCTTGAATTCGTTCGAATTATCATCGATTACATGTATAACCCGGTTTATCGCTGCTAGCGGTTGCGATAATATCTAAAGATCGCACGATTAGCGCCTAAATTTGCGCTGACGTTGCGAGATTAGCGGAATCTACCCGATAACCGTCATCAATTCAGCGCCGAGCGCTTCGACATGAAAGTTATCGAAAACTTAGTAGTACCGATCGCTGTTATAACGAGTCTATCTTGTCCAGTATTCCATGTATTTCGAATACTATCGATGTCATCCGTGATGGAATCATCAGGTTTTTTTAGAATTAATTTATGTTGGCAACAGCAAAAATTATTGTCAATAAGTTTTTTAGTACATCAAAAGATTATCATAGATTTATAGCGGGTAGAAATCTTAGATGAAAAATTTAGGGTGATTGTTGTTTAGAAGATCTATAGAAGATCTAATTCTTCGAAATTTAGGATAAAGCCAAAAAAAAAAAAAACAGTGAAGCAAAGGCATTTACAGCAGCAGTTTGTTCCCTTATATGTACGTTATTCATTTGTTTTTGTTAAAAAAATCTTTCCGTCGCTGAAAGAATAATAAATTCTAAAGACGATTGAGTAGGTTATCGTAAGAAATGTTTGTTCTTTTCATTTAAAGATATCCAAATAGGCAACCAATAACTCAATCAGCTGTGAGAGTCACGTGAAAACTTCTCCTGAATCTGAAGCACGAAGGTCTTATTCTTATTTTTGCTAATTACTGAAGGACGAGATCAATTAACAGTATCGTTTTTTTTTCCCTATGAAACATCATTTGTTAATAGGAATAATTGCTGATACTCGGTCCCGGAAAACCATCATTGAGCGATCCAGAGTCTTACTCAAAGACAATACAACATAAAGGCATCGGCAGGAACTTGCTTTGAGAATGTTGTTGGTCTTTTCTTTATCGGCTTTATGGCTTTTAGGGCACTAGTTACTAATGATGACAGGATTCACGAAGAATTTGCAGAGAATAATCTATCCCGTGGTCTGATTCCAGCAAGTTAAAGAGAAAAACTGGAAAATACAGAACTTCTTTTTTCAAAGATAATGCGTGACATTTGTAGCTGCTTTTGCATATCGATCAGCGATTCGGAGTTATTTTCCCAAAGAAGGTAAATAGGTTCATTAAAATGCATGATAACATAGGAAATCCCTTGATGCAAATAATCCAATGACGCAGCTTTAAGACCCGTTTTAATTGCAGAGTAGTAGAAACAACCATTCCGCAAGTTTGTTTACAAATTGGTAGATTGCGTCTTGTCTTATATATAGTTGATCTTATGCGTCCATAGAATGCCTCGAACAATACAGGAAGTGAAGGTATATGTGCTACACAAATATATTTTTGTTGGATGAGATTGTATGCGCGCAAGCCAGCGACACCTAGCGTAATACTTTAAATACATTTGTACGTATACAACCGACACGATCGACTATTAATGGGTTTGAAAGTAATTTCCTTTACATTACTATCAGCACGTGTAAACATGTTTTGTTTCGTAGCGAACGGTGTATATAATTGATCACCAATAAACAATTATTCTATTGAAACGTTTTACGCTACTATACTTTGTTTCTGTGTAAATACAGTTACGTCCACATTAATCGTAAAGCTAAGTTACGTAATTCATTTTCAATAAGACCTATGTACTTCATTGTACCTGAAGTTCGAGTACAAACATAAGCCGTTTTAATAAAAGTTATAATAGTAATATAAATGTGTAATAACTTAATTTCTCTGATTGATCTGATGGAAATAAGATCAATGGCGATTAACTAAGCGAGGTGTAAATGAAGGTTGCAGATCTTACAAGTTCTATTTAATACTACATAAGCTAAGTTTCGAGCTAAATGATCATCTTCAGGCCAGCTACAGATTAAATCACGAAAGTACGTTTATTTTTAGTTAATTTCGCTATTTCTTTTGCTAAAAGTCCTCTAATATCTGTTGATGCAGTCCATGAGGTAAATGCTTTGTCTACACTAACTATCTACAACATACAACAGGATACAAGAAAGAAACCGCACCTGCCGTTCCTTCATCAAATACTTCAACAGCCCTGTTCAGGTCAAGATTGATGGCCAAAACTCATGATGTGTCAGAGAGGATTAAAATGGATGTTCGTAAAGCAATTTATGAGATAGTAAGTTCATTTAAAAGTGGGTTAAAACTCAACTAATCCCCAATTTAGAAGAACCATGAATAATTTTAATGGACAATGCTGAGCGTCACAGTGATTGAAAATTTAGCCAAAGGAAACATTGTTGCGTGGTTAAGTAATAATAATATTTCTTATGAAAATCCAATGAGTAACTTATTATTTCGGACACACGGATTTGAAAGGGTGCAAAAGGGTATTATAATAAGCATATTGGTCGAGATGGCGCAAGTGTTAAATATGCGGCAAGAAAGTTTGGATAGCTGTACAACGACATAATATTGTTTATCTCGGTCTCTGATAGTTAAAGGCCGCACAGCCTCTGGTGTAACTTTATGGTATGATTGCAATAATTTTAAACAGCTTGCTTGTAATTATCGTTCTTTTTAGCACTCATAACAATGTCGTTCAAGCAAGACGATATTTATCTTAATATAGATAGAGATAGATTTTAGTTCAATTAAATATCTTTTGCGTTTGTTTTAAGTACGGAAGTAAGAAAATATACATCTTACTTCTTCTTATCCGAGCTTATCGTATTTCGGTTTCATATCTAGGACAAAAGAATACAGCAATGTATACACATATACGCTGGTAGGTGTACAAATACTTCAACCAACGGAAAATGGTAATATTATCATTATTCCCGTAAACACTCTATGTCTACTTACATCCTCTTATTGACACTTAACGTAATCATCCATCTACATAGATATGTGTGAGTCCATTATTGCAGATTTTTCGGTTATTGTAGGTGTTAACTGACTATAATTTCAACGCATACAAGAAGTCATTATCAGTTACATTGCTAACGGTTTAGTTCTTCGGGAAGATACAATTGTATTTACGTAGGTATATACACGTCTCATGTACTTACAGATGTACATATTAAAAAAAAGGAAGCAACTCTGCAACTGTTTTCAACATAATTAATAATGATGTATGTACGAGACGTAATACATCGATACATTTATAATATTACACCACTACAAGAAAAGATAAGAGTAATGTTTAGATGTTCTCTTTTCGATAAAATTATCGCTTAAAAAAATATTTAAAATTTTAATGTAAAACAAGTAAAAAAAGAAATGGAAATAGTAAAAAAAAGGCCTGCTAAGACTCGTGTTTTGTCGACCCTCGGAGAAACCAAAACGAACCCATTTTCACGCGACGAATAAACACGAATCTGTCTAGTCTCTGCTAACTTCGTGAAGCGCAACTCGTTTCTGCAGGCCGAATTATGATGAACATTGAGATTTAAATGTAGTGTTAATAACATACATTTAAGCTGTGTTCTTCCTATTTTGAACACATATTTTAATAACACGACTGACTATTAAATTTATAACAATGGCCATATTGCTTATTTTTATCGTTATTAACTTATTTTAAGGCAAGATGTGAGGTTTCTCGATATTTCCAAATATAAAAGCACTAGCATTTACTATCGTAGTACAATGATATCGCGGTATCAGTGACCAGATGCGTAAATGTATCGATAAACTTATATTTTCGTAATTTTCCATCAGTTCAATTTTGTTTTCTCGTGAAACAAACATTTTGTCGCTTTTGTAACAAATCACGCCATATCCAGCAACGTCGGTAAAGATGTTGTCGATTGGTTTGCAGGAGACTTACGCAAAAGCAAAAAAATAAAAAAATAGCAGAATCAACCTAAGAACAACAAATTACTGTAATCTCCGTGGGAAGTTATTCCATCTATTCCCCCTTCCCATTCCTAAATTGCCTTTTCCGTGATCGAGTATTTGTGTAAGACACACTAAGCATATTTCGCCCCTCGAACGATACGCCACTTGTACTAACGTGAAGGTGGTTTACGTACCGCCCTCCGCCCCGAACGCACCGTCCCGTCTATTCCTCTACGACTTTACGACGCACCCCGAGATCTAAAATCTCTCGACCGACTTCTAAACACGTCATAAAAAAGTAAACGTAGAGCGTCCCTACATACTTCTCGGCTCGACCACTATTTGTCAAACTGTCAAAAGAAAGTTCGGTAGTTCCCTTCCTATACGCGCGGTTGGTAGCGCGATGGTTTCACTTGACGCGCAGGTTATTTGAAACTGCCGACTAAATAACAAACTTTTTGAAGGGGGTCGGGCTGTATAACACTCTGGAGGAGATTAAATTAAAAGCGATTTCTTGCTGCTAATTTTATTTATTTATTTATCAATATATATATATATATATATATTGTTTTCTCGGTAATGGTAGCGTAGTGATCATTTTCGGCCTTTTTCTGAATCAGAAAAACATCCACAAGCTTCTTTGAAAGATCAGATAGTGACTTACTGTTTATAAATTTACCCAGGAGAGAACCTCTTACACTGTTTTAATGTAACGGTGGTTTAATGTAATGTAACATTTCGTACATTCACCACGACTACCTGAGCCCGGATAATATTTTATGGACATTTACATAGCGTTAATTACGCTCTAAGCAAGTAAAATAAATATTTTTTCTGCTCACAATTGCGAAGATTTTATTTTTATACATTGTTTCGCGTTTTTTCTCTTTTTATTTTGATATTATCGTGTTTTCCCTGCAGTAAAAACGCGTCAACGATACATATGCCATGCATGTATGGCCGGTGCTTAAATAATTGTATACGTATCAAGTTCTGTTTGCTCGGCAATAATGGTCTTAAATCAGACGTCCGTAATAATAACGTCACACGGAGATGTAAAATTGGTAAATACTAACAATGGAAGTGATAATTTAATTCTTCTAAACATATCCGGGTTTAACTAGTTTGATATCTTATCTGAGAGTTGTCCTTTCATGTCATCGTTTCACGTAAGCGCAATTTTTTTTTAGAAGAACTTGTTTTAAAATTGTCATCTCAGGATCTATTGGTTCAGATCTCCGTAGTTCTATATTTTGAGGTATTCGCGTTTGAAATTGTCGAAGAAGATATGCAAACAAAATCAAAAACATATGCGCCCGTTGTACATGTCTTAATTTCCGAAAGAAACCGATCTAATCTCGCAGTCTGTTGTTGACATAGTGCTCATGAAAAAAAAAAAGAAAGAGAAACGTTATGAGAGGCTGCATCTGTGTAAACACCACATAAAAATGCTGCTTTTACAAAAATATTATGGTTTCTCCTAGACATTTGAAAAGTTCCACACGAAAATTAATAGTTTACTATATTTAGAACACCGCGGGCATATCGAAATATGTTCCTTCGTCGACCCATAAACAATACGTCTTGTGTATTTTATAATAAATCAAACATTCAAACGTCGTATTCTCGTTCGTCGACCGTTTTACTCTATCGAAACGTGGAAAGAGGGGAGGCGGACGGAGGGGGAGCGGGCGAGAAAAAACAAACCAGCGAAACCATGGAAACAAAACAATTGAAGCGGATTTTAAACACGATTTTCCGCCAGAACCGTGACAAATGAATTGTGTCTCTCGTAACGATCTGACGATCGTGCGGAGTGACAAATCGAGTCTGTCTGGTTCTTTCCTTCCTGATTTGGTAATGTTGCAATAATTAAATGTGTTAAAGAACGATTGTAAGTAAGAGTCATACTTTTGACGGGGCGATCCCAGGAATTGAAAAGAAATTAAACGGAGCGTGAATGAGCGATTATTTCGATTGTATTTGTTTATATAAGTAAATAGTCGCTTTTTGTAATTGCAGACTATAGGATGAGCCAGTAAAAACGTATACAGAGTAATAAATACATAGACTTTACCAATGAAAATGGTATGTTTGGTGTTCCCAAAATTCTAAATTTAGAAGCAACATTCTCAACTGTATCATAGACACGTAAGGGAAGGAGTCAGCTAGCTGCATCGACCAATCCCTGGCTGGTCGGAGAGTCCTCTGAATTCGTCCTATTGCCAGGAGCTCCTTATCCGAACCCCAAAATCTGAAGCTAGCTGTCGTGGTTTGACTCAATCCCACGTTTCTTCACGATTTGAGTTGGGCTTTGGCTTGGCCATCACCGTTCCGTAAGCTTAAATCTCGGCCGGGTTAATTGTACCTCATGGTCAATTCCATTTTCATCGTTAGACGATAGCGGCCAGTATTCGGTAGTCTAGGCCTCAATGATCCAATAGTTGTCGCACTTGCGTCGCTTAGGCTCCAACGAATTGACTGTTGTCGCCTGCGCGGCCTAGATCCCCGCGAGCAAGATATGAGATAGGACCAGGAGGTCGGTACCCACCGTTACTCATCAAAAGTTGAGAAGGGAACTTTTCTAACAGAACTCTTTCTCTCTGAGAACTGGCCGTATGCGTAAGCGGGTCAGCAGCCTTCTTTGGAGTGGGTTAGCATCACATTTCTGTATTGTGGCCCCCGTTTTTGCTTCTAAAAACTGCAACTAGGAGTTTGTTAACAGCTAGCATTGTAACGTTGAAATTAGAAGAGTTGGAATAGCTTAATTTTTCAAGAGAATAAACAGAAAGGATAGTTTTATTGGAAGTTGCTCTCTGAATTCTTCACTGAAAAGCTTCTTCACTGAAAAACAAAAGCTGCTTCTGCCTTTGATTAAATACTAAAATTTCGACATTTAAAATCTTGAACTTGCATTGCATCTTAATGTCGTCGGAAAAAAATAACATTTTCTCTAATTTTTACAGCAGACTAATCTACGCATTATAAACTATTTCTTATGTCAGTACATTAAAACAAAGCGGGCGGAGAGACAATAGACCGACGCGAAGCAGGAACAAAAAGCGTGCAAGGTCTCTGCTTAATGGACTGAAAAATGCACATTCTCCCCTAAATTCCAAACGCCAGCCTGCGATCGAATGGTACTATTGAAAAAGTGCGCGTTCGTATGTTTTAACGCGGTCTTTGCTCGCAAAATTAATGTACTTCCACTCCATATACCTACGTACATGCATATTTTTACTACGCGTTTTTCTTTATACACCACAGTCACTTAGTCTGATGACTTGTATTCGCTAACGTCGAAAGTTAGACGAATCCTAACATCTTCCACGCGGAGCCGTATCATTCAAATGTAGAGTGCCTTCTCGTATAAACGCACATATGGTCTTAATAACTGTGAGAGACGTGGAAAGTATTATGTTTCCTTTCTAACGCATCGGCGAGGATCACCGTTTTGAAATTCTTTCGTTTCTAATGGAGTGGATGCCCTTTTCATCCGAGCACAACAACTACCGTCGTCTGCTATGCTGGATAAAGTAAACAAGGAACAAAACGGTACTTTTTTTTCGTGTTCTTGGTGGAGATGTGATTTTTAAATCAGCCGGATTCTTTCTGTGTGTGTGGTTTTTTGTCTTTTCTTCAGACACCATAATTTGAAAGGATGAGGAGTAGGGTGTCGGGTTACACGAGGAATTCTCGAACAGGGAGAACTTTTAAAGTAATGCTTTTTGCAGCTTGTTGTACGCAATTACAAATTATCAGAATCGTAGCTCAAGAGAGAAACTAATAACGCGATTAGAATGATAAACAACAAGAATATGGTTTAGCACTTAAAGAAAGCATGTTCGTGCTTACTAGCAATGCTGAGCATTCGAAAATAATACGACTTAAGCTCCATGCTTGGTGTAAACAAGATTCATGGATTTTTCCTACTATTAACAGTGAGGATTCCGAGATATGTTACGATCCTTTCCAATTTAAGGCTATTCTTAAAGCATTCTTCAACTATACAAACTCGATCACATCTGCAATTATTTTAGATGCAAACCTATTAAATACCGAAGAAACAGAGGGTATAGTAACGTCTTGTTACAAAGGAAGGGTGTCATATTGATTTAATATTATTCCGAGCCACACAGATATTCGAAGCAACGGGTTTATTTCGCGTTCTGTAAATTTACCGACGTATCTGTTCAAACAAAGAGCGCAAACGGAGGTGTTTCCGCTGTTTATCCTTCGAGACAATAGTTTTTATCAGAAAACCCGGCATTAGCGGTAAGATAAATTGTACAGCCTTTGTTTCCTAAGAGCTGCGCAAATATTAACATTTATTTGGCGATGATTTGGTTAGTTTTGTTTATATTGCGAGTGCAAATTTGAATTCCACCGTGTGAAGGACGCGGCTATTTTAATTCTGCTTCAGATTTTTTGCGCGTTCTCGTAAGAATGTATATAGAAGGTTTCTAATCAAGAGTGATTATACGCTCCATTAGAAATAGAAAAAGTAACTTTTTTCAAGTATTCGGTCTCTTCGATGACTCTTCATTTTGCGCGAGTTAGTAAGTTGGATGGAACCTTCATAGCTAAAATTTTATGGCGAAAGCAACCAAGGTGTATGTATCTTGGACACTTCATATTTACTTTGACTTATATTCTTCTTTTGTGTGTTTCTTTTTGTGTCTTTTGTCACATTTAAGGCGTGAAAACTAAATTTTTACTATACATGCAAGCACATACAAGTACTCACTGCATTTAATGCAAGGAAATTGTCAAAGGTATTTAATTAACGGCAAGGACGCGAAAATTTTTCTTTCAGTCTTGAATGGCCTACGGACGAGAAATACCTGGACGTGATGGTACATTTATGGTTTCCGCCGGTGCGCGTGATTTTATTCCCTCGTTCAAGAAGCGGTCGCCAGCTGTACGATGCGCCCAATTAAATCTCGGATCGTTTATCGCATTTTTGCACGCAACTACATCAAAACTGCGACTATACCCACGCTGCCGGAGAGGAAGCGAGGAATTTTTTAAGATTCGAGTAACGCAGAAACCCTAATAATGGCTGTTTACGTTGGGCGTTCGCGAAACGATGTACAGCGTGAGGTAAATACGTTTACAATACCGCGCAACGATGGTTCGTTGTCGATTAGGTAATTTAGCTTAGTCAAATGTTTGAAATATTGCAATATTTCAATCGCATGTTGCACATTGTACAACATGTGTACAATACAAATGTACAACATCAAATGTTGTACATTTAGGCATTGGGAAGGATTCCGGCGACTTTTTCTTGTTGGTTAGGCTGAAAGTTTTGTACGCGCGACAGATATCTTTACCGAATAGGGCCAAGCACTATTTGACCGGATTAAATGATCAGAGGCTCGCCGGGAATACTTAAGAACGAGAAATCTATGTTATGTTATTTCTGGGTTGGAACCGCGTCCTTTACGTTACTTTTGCCGACGTTTCGTTCTCGCTTTTAAGGGACATCTTCGGGGCCATTCCTGTACATTGACTGAGACAATGACGCAGCTCGCACCTGAAAACCAAGAATGCTCGGAAAAAATGCAATTTTTCGTTAAATTTAGTTTTTGCGTTAGGTTGGAAACTTTTCAAACTACCTTCGTAGAATATCACGATGTGTACGAGAATTTTTTTTCTCAATTAAATTATAACAGTCAGCAGTTAGTTAGACAACTTTGGACGCGGGATATATATGATTACGCTGTATGTCTACCAGAGTACAGATATACTTCTGTGGGACAGAAAGCCTACAAGCGCGGCAGCAAAACGACGACTACAAGTTGTCGCAGCTGTTGTCAGGAAGTTTCCAGTTACACACATCATGCACACAGACGCGCACACCGTTGCCGTCCCCGTGGTTGTCGTAGTGGATGTCTCCTACTCCGAACTCCGTGTGTTGATCTTGTACTACCGATTTTATATCCATACACGTTCATTAATGCGCGTGTGTGTGTACGCGAGTATTGTTTACACATGTACGGCTGTACGCATGCACGTATGCAATCTAAGGAGCTCGGCTTGGTAGGAACAAGTGCGTGTATAGCTTACACACAGGCTTGTTGATGGACGCTAGCGGTTAATGGAAAGATTATTGCCTACTGGATTATAATATTTACTTAACTAACATGGTAATAGCGTATATTAAGAGTAATAGAGTTAATGTTGGGTGTATTTTTACGATTCATGAATTGGAATGATCTCCGCTTGAAGACCTTGTAAATTGTATGTGTCGCTTTAACGTCTTCGGGAAGTTGAAGAATATTTTTGATGGAATTTGCTACGCTTTTGATTTTTTTGAATTAAATCATTTTTAACAGCAAATGAATAATTTTGCTAATTTGACGAGGTATTAAGTATTGCTGATAACAAACTTTTATCGAATGATGCATGGTGGTTTGTATCATCAGATGTTTGCCCTGAATTTCAAGCTTTCATATCTAATCACCATATCTAACTCAACTACTGAGCCAGCTCAAAAAAGCATCTTACAACTAACTAATTGTAAGATGAAATGAAGCTAGGTAAAGAGAAGTGCGATTAAGGATTTGGCTACTTTTTATTTCCATTCGTTATTCAGTAATTTTCCAAATGTCTGCATAACCTATTATTTTCTTTATTTTTTTAATTTGCTGTAAATAACATAAAAAAGCCAATTTTAATCTGCTAAACTAATAAGACGCCCATACAACGAAGTAACTTACGTTCTCGAATACGTGCGTTTCAACTATGGTGCTTATTCATTTTTAGCGATGACAATATAGAATCTACACTAAATAGCTCACGAATCTACCGTAAAGACGTCAAAAAGACCTCAACCTTGAAACTTATCTTAAGCAAACTGGTTCAGCCTGTTTGGTTAACATTTTATTCTTAAATCGCAATTCAGGAACGAAATAATTGGGCCCGAAAAAGAAAAGAACGTAATTAGGAGGGAACGGGCTAATATTTGAATCCGGTAAATATTTGTTGAAATATCCGGTTTTCACTAGATAAATGCGAATCTCGAGGCACGAGCCTTTTTCATTTATATATAAAATACGTTACGCGAACGCGATTACATTGTAGTCGGACGCTAAAAGTTAACACCTATTGCAAGGTGCGTGACGAATTACCCATTAAACGCGTCAACGTGTCTTTTATTGCCCACCTATAAATTCGAGCCGTGGTAAATAATGAAATACGATGATGAAGTGTACGGAGTGTGTTTGTACACATAGATGAGTTATGGTGCTAATTTGCGCGGACAGCGATTCTTAGAAAGTTGAAGAAGCGAGCGAAAAAAAAACAATTTCTTGGCTTCTTTCTTTTAATTCTATTGCCATGACCATTACGTCACAGCACATTGCTAATATGAGCACAGCAGGTCTTCGACTCTGAAGATTCAGATTCGATCCCTATTTTAAGGAGTTGACTTTTAATCGAGGGCTTCGGCGTAAAAACCAAAATAATGTGCGAGATCGCCATGGCGACGTTCGAAAACGTTAGAAAAGTAACGGTTTGTATTATCAAGTTTTCGTTTTCAGAATTTGCACTGTACATCCGTATTAACTATCGGACCCTATATAGCACATACAATCCTATTCAAAAATCTCTTCACCACGATTAAGCGTCCCTAAGCATACTTAATAGGTACAAACGACACATAATCTAGGACTACGAAAGGAAACTGAAATAACAGAACGCAATGGTAACGAGTAATGACTTTTTTCTAACGTGGCATGTTGACTGCATCAAATTATGCTCGCCGAACGACCCTAGCGGGGACCCCAACGCGTCGTCTCGCTTCCTGAATCGAAGACGGAGAGGGATTGCCCTAAATCCGAGCGTACTACAACGCGGCAAGTGTGACGTGGATTGCGTATCATCCGCATCCACAGGTTGCACATCTGTCCTCACAGAAATACTCCCTGTGGGGGGTAGGCATAAACAGGCTCAGACAGGCTGCGAGTTTGGTCGCGGTGAAAGTAAGTATCGAGTCTGTAACGTTGGTAGCCCTATAAGTTCCCTTCTGATGGAAGAAATACGATCGCACTAGATATTTGTATTTCGCAAATGTTGTGTCGGTTAACGTGTAACCTACACTGCTTTTTCTAACATTCTTATAGTGCGGACTTGTTTTATAATTGTTTTTTTTTTTTTTTGTGAGCGGGTTATCTATACTACTCTCCGTTCCTTTTTAGAAAAATAAACGCACCCCGCAGTACCTTGTTGTTGTTCTGCGTAATAAGCTATTGAAATACGGGGTTCGTAGCGTCTACCATGCCGCTTTGATAGGTTTCAAAAGGATTACGTTATAATAACAGAGGAAATGGATACTGGCTTTTAACCATGTGTTCCGCGAGATTTATAGATTATTTTGGATTATTTTTTCTCCGCGTAGGAAATAAAATATACAGAAAACAAAACAAATATTCGTTTGTTTCAATGTCTTTACACGATAAACGTCTTTATGATATACGTCCGCACAAAGATATATGAAGATGCGCGATAAACGATATATGGATAGTAGGCCAAGTGGAGTAGAAAAGCAAATGGTATCAATGCTAACGCGCTCTTAGGCAAACAAATACTTGTCAACGCCGAATTTATATTACCAACTTAAACAAAGTACATACGTCTTTTTTTTTTCGGTATAAAGCTGTTTTTCGTTAGAAAAATTATGACTTGTACTATTTGTTGGTTCTGGAAATTAGATATTTTGTTTATCTTGCGATATAAAAAATACTCCAAGAAGATAAATACAATACCGGGTCGCATGTCGTCCATGATAACGAATTATGCCGTTTCAAAGCAGTTCCTCTGCAACTGTGGAAACTGTTAATGGATATTAAGAAAACGATGGGTCCAAGGACTGAGCCTTAACCGGAAAGAATTCTGAACTTCTTGCAATTACCAGAAAGTAAAAATATATTCACAAATTCACACGAGCGCAAAAGTGAATAAAAAAAAAAATGAAGAATACTAGTTAAGTGAAGCATAGAATGAAGTTTAGACAAAGTCTGCTATAACACCTCAATTCTGATTACAGAAAAGTGAAAAAGTAACTAAAATTAGCCTAAGTATTCCACATAGATGCTTAAAGTAATTGCTTTTAGATCAAAATAACAAATATTATCGCTCGGGACGTAGACGGATTAATTTCTAGGTTATGTTGAAAAGCGAAATTGCAAATCGCATTTAGATTGACAACAGAAGATGGCCAATCTTGAGATAAGCATAATCTATAGAGCTGCATATCTGCAGGATGAATAGATGAATACTTTATGTGCAAATGGAGAAGAATAAGGGACCAATCATCGAGCCCTGAAGGACACACCGCCCGAAAGGCAATGGCAAGGACCGGTCGTTGTTTAGAATTGTACGTGCGGTTGTTCAAGTTACTGGATATGAAGTGTAAAGCAACATGAATGAAAAATATCGCCTGTTAACGACTCCAAAGGGCCAACACAATTGGCCTTCTTCCAATGTGGCACCGGGAAGCTAAGAGATTGGCATGCCCTGTTCTAAATAGACTGATACTTTTGCCTTTAGGAAGAACAATTTAATCTAATCCCGCTGAGTATTCTAGTGATTCAAGTTGCTTTTGTGAAACATGGCCGTCTCCGTTATTTGAGGACTCTGTTTGCTCCAAACGATAACTTATTGGCTAATCATCTTTACGTTCTGACGAATTTCATCTTACCGTTTGCACTTCATAACTTCGTCAACTTCAACTGAAATCCTCGGCAAACAGCGACATGTAATAATTACATATTCTCCGTAATTCGGTCACCACGATTACCTACCATTACTATTTGTTCGTACAATTACACATGATGGTATTTACTTTAGAAAAAAAGGCTTGTACTAGGTATAAATGTGTGTATATACAAACGAAACCCTATCTAAATTAATATTTTGTCAGTAAACACTCAGGTAGGTCCATCCACTTGCTCTAATTTTTCACCTCCGACGTTCTTTATCTAGGCCGCGATAAAAGGGAAATTAATAAATAAATATTAAGCAACCGATCTCGAGATGTTGTCTGTCTGCCACGGCGTTCTATATATACAGACGTAGGTTGCTCAAACGAGGTATGTAAGCAAGTACTGCGAAACTGTTTTTAAACGACTGTACAAACATAAAATCCGATCGGCTGACGTTACACGAATCTTGGTGCGTTCAATCGTCGAAAAATTGATGTTTACTTTCACCGCCGATGCCCCCAAAATCTAGCGTAGCTAAAAGGAATCGTATCGATAAGATTACACAGGTTATTACGGAGTTCTTTCTCGCTTCCAACCTGATATTATTTTAAGATTTTCTCCGTTCCTAAGTTAAGTGGTTTCGATCGAGGGGATATGTCGAAATATCCTACTTCCCGACGGAGAAAAATGCGTCTAAAATGTTACGCATTAATTGGGTAAATATTACCTGTCGAGTGCAAGAATTATCGATGCAACGATCGGAGTTGGCTTGCAGAAGGAAGTGACGAAATCGTCGTAGTTTGCTTGCAGTATTAAGTCGATTAAAAAAGAACGGAGATGCTTCACGGGCAACTGATGCTTACCTATATCTATTCCGAGGAAAATATGTTCAAATTTTTTCCTGTTACGGAATAATGTCAATATCGGCGCGATAATTTGATTAGTGATAGGTAATTGTTCGCTAAAAGCGGCCGCAAATACGAAACGATCTAATTAAGTCAGGAATACCTCACGTAGTTGCGTGGTAAGAGGCTGATGTTCGCGACTGTGCTTCACGATAGCCCGTACAGTGCAAATCCGGTTAGCATAATTAAATGGACATTATCCTAGAATGCTGATACCTCGGCAGCGGTGGATGGGTGTAATGTAATATTGCATAATCCTTAACAATAGAAGGATTAAGAAATGAAAATAATTATGCTGCAATATTGAACATTATTATATTAGTATTATTCGCAGCATATTAGGTTGAGATAAAGAAAGGCAACTTATCTGTGGGTTGTCTTCATGCGTAACGTTTACGAAACGAGGGATAATACATACTTTGAAGTACCTCTCTACGTATAATTCCTCTATACAAAGGTATAATTTCACATAAGGGTATTTAAGAAACAGCCACAGTGAGATTGCTCTACTTATTCACCACAAGCTCTTTAACTTGTACTTGTTAACTCCGATGCCACATCATTACCGGCATTGAGTCTGCTCTTGTCTTCCATCTGAAGTCGTTGATACTATTCGCACACTGCCTCACACGCGCCAAACCTCCGAAATGAAACCTTTCTAAGTTAGAAACTCTAGCTTTAAGAAGCCTGAAATTTGGTCCTAGATCGTTGTACTAAGAGCTGATAAGGGAAATGCTACGGTGGTGCGAAAAGTATGACTAGAATGTTCTCTTCTTACTTCAAGTAAAAGGTTAATGCAAGCGTTGTTTATGAACGCGGGGTTTTAAGTGCGTGACGCGTTACTATAGAGAGTTCACGTAACATCAAAATTTGAGGTTAGTTTTTATTCGTTCAAGTACATTCTCGTAGAACGTCATTTCTAGGCGACAGTGTCGAACATATCGACCGGAAACATAAATTTATTTGGTTTAGAAAAGGATTTCTTCGAATATATTACATTGCAGTACGCGTTCATAAAAATTAACTGTTAGTAATTAATTCAAATAATGTTGGTAATGAATGCAAGAACCTTCGGTATACTATTTAAATTAATCGTAGCGCAGCTGAAGCATATACAAAACGATATATGCGCTAGCGGTCTATATCCGCTTACTCGATATAATATGCAAATGTTTATGTTATGACGATAACTTTTACACTTGATAATATGTTACTAAACATGCATATCGCTATCTTGAATCGCAGTAGGTAACATTTCTACAATTCCAAGCATTCATGCGCGTACCTATCGCAATTAACGCCTTGTCCAAATAGAGGTAAACGAAAGGTCCATTGCGTTCAAACTCCAAGATCCTTCACTGGATAAAATCGCCTTTAATTCGAATTAAACCTCCGGATCGAAGGCGGTTCGATTCGGTTGTTTTTTTTCTCTCTCGTCCGATTTCTATTCCTAGAGTCGGTTATTTTCAAACATAATATTTTCGTGCGCGGTAGATCCGAGACGGGGTATCATCTCTCTAAATATTGCCGGAATGCGCGCTACTTCCGGCATGCTTAAACTCGGGCGTTGAAAGTTCCTATCGTAGATGGTCTGCGTCGTAGCTAGAACGCTATTTATGACTAACAAATGCGCCTACTCGATTAACAAACGGCCGTCGAAACGTTGCTTTTGGAGATGTCAAGAATCTATTAATGTGTAGGAAGTTGCTTTTTTGATTTATATAAAAAAAAAGGAGGTGGTCGAAACAAAAGGAAAAATAGCTTTTGTATTACAAATGGTTGCTTTATTTGTTTATGTAGTCAATCGCAATAGATACAAATGACAAATTTTCGGGTGTTGCAAGACATACTTGCAGCAAAGCAGGCTATCCTATTAGTTTCCCTAAATTGAGGAAATCAACTGAGCCAGAAGGGTTTTGCTGCCATATAGCGCAGAAGTATTTGATTGTCTTCCAATTTCACATAAGTGACATAAATAGGAGAACACGACAACGACGACAGATAATTGCTGAACTTTACGAAAAGCATCACAGCTTGAAGAAATAAAATCCCGAAGAACAAGAGAATTGAGCGGATATAATAATATTATTATATCAATATTATTTCTCTGAATTGCACAAGTAGGTGGCCTGCAATAAAGTTGTTTCACAGGTTTGCTGCCCCTTTTCGAGGTACACCTTTCAAAACTTTATGCGAAGTGCCAAGCCTTATTCGGCGATTTTGAAAAAATTTCCGGCAATCAGCAAGTTCACACGTTACATTAACTTACTTGCCGTTGAAGATGCTCTACTAAAGCTGTAATTGCATCGCGGGCTCGTCAAGTTTGAGAGAGTCCTCAACAAAGTATTACATATCATCAGGTATACTTCAAGGATCTAATCTAGGACCGTTGTTATTCGTATTTTATGTGGATGATCCACTTAAATCACTTCAAGAATACTTTATTGCTAGTATTACTTGGAGATTAGCCAAAATTATAAGCTCACAACATATTTGAACATCCTTTTAATATCTTTTCGACAACAAGCTGCCGCCTAGATGATAAGATCGATTCGTATACGGCCTATATGTATATAGGTGTGCGATTATCGCAGAGCGATTCTCAGAAATTTAGAGGCGGGAAAGCGATATTAAGTGGACCAGAAAAAATATCGGAGATTAAATCGTCGTAACATGCTCCGAATCCGTATCTGACGGACCGATTTCGGAATCATTTGTAGGGAAAGGAGGAAAAACTTATATGATAGATTTCACCTGGCGCCGTTGGTCCGATAAGATACCGTATTTGCTTCTCGTCATTTTGTGTATACATACATACATACATACATACGGACGTGTAAGGTGTTTGTTTAATACGTTTAATAAATCTTGCGCGCTGAAGCGATTACATATTCCGATAAACGGGTATCATCCGTAAGTACGTACGCCGCTAATATGCGGTGTGTGCGATAAACGCCTAGCGTTCTGGAGATTAATTTTTAGGAATTCGATATTTACATTAAAATTTGCTGGCCAGGCATGGGAGTCTTTTTTCGCATGTTGTCATGAGATTGCTCGCGCTCCTACTTATTATCTCCTCTATATTAAAGAAACTTACGTGCGTTTTAATATCTTTTGGTGGTGGCAAACAATTTTGTCCAAGTAGGTCTACCGTGGCAATTCTCTTCATGTTCATCCATTCCTTTTGGGTAATCTTGGCAATAAAACATAAGTCGATATAATCTCTACAGAATTACAACAAAATTTCTGACGAATCTCTGGTATTAGGTTTGCGTATGGAAATTCCTCGATGGTTACAATCTAATATGCATATTTAACGTGTCAGAATTTGTTAAGCAGCATGGTTACACATCTAAGACGGTTCCTTTTGCTGAACGATAGCACCAATTTTGCTGTCTTAGGCGCACCTAATATAAACGTTTTCGCCTGTTTCTGCCCTGAAACATGGCTCCAGTACCAGGTCTTTTGATCGCCTTTCCATACTTTTATAGCTTTTCTTATGTGACTCTTTTATACTCCACAAAAGTGGCTAGAACCAATGAAGAGCATATTGGCTGCTTCCTTAGCCAGCTTGTGTGTCTTTTCTTTGCCTTCGAGGCCTTGATGGCTTGGGACCCATCGCAGGGTAACGTGGCCTTTATGTTCCAGTTTTCTTCAATTGTGTATACGTTCGTGAATCCGACCAGATTCGTATGAATAGGCCTTAATGGCCTTTGACGCTGCACTACTGTCACCGACTATAATTATGGTTGCGCCTCGTATCTCACTCTCGAGGTTCTTCAAGACGCACAAGTTCAACGCAGAAATTTCTCCTTGAAAGATGTTGATGTACAGTCCAGTAGGCATTTTTAACTGGTTATTAGGCTAACTAATGCCTATACATGGTTCCAAACTGTCTTTACACCTACTCTTACTTGTAGTTTGAGGTACTGTTAACATGCAGTCTGTAGTAACAGGACAGGAGACTTCTTTGTCCAAAGTAAGGTAAGTAGACCACTAGTAGGACTTAGTGATCGTCTATAAAATGCTTAATAACAGCCCTGCATATCTAAACTTTGAGTCTTTGATTTCTTTTCATGTTATTGTCGTAATTGTCTTATCGCCTTTCTGGTCTCCTCTTAGAATCTTACGGAATATTCTAGCATGCAATTGGAGCTTACGCTAATCTTCCCAGATACTTTCGGGATAACTCTTTTCTGTTAAGAAGTAACAAAAAAAACCATCCGTTGGCCACGCCTGCGATATATCTGACGGATAATATTTTCTGAGCCAACCATTGATCAACCAACTGGGATATTATTTCGTCACTTGTTTGATAAATACGAATACAACTCTATTTCATTTACTTACACTGCCGTGCAGTCTTTAAACGATTTAGACATATCCACTAAGCGCTTATAGACACACACCGGAATGTAGGCACACGCGAAGAAAGTAGCTTCTTAACAATGGCTGTTGAGTAAATTGGGTTCAATATAATTTGGTGCGTAAAAAATTTTTGTGTTATTACATCTGCCTATATTTGCACATTCTTCTTCTTGGCGAAGAATCTGTGGTTTTAACTTGATGGCTTAATTTTTACAACGAGGTTCCTAAGTCTATTACGGATTTCTTTTGAAGGTGTGTTGAAGGCCAGTTCTTTAGCATTCTATCCTTTTCGACGACATGGTATTTCAATTTTATACTTGTCCTGAATTGGATGGAAATATTAACAGGTAGGCGACACCGATTTCTAAAGAATATCGTCGTATCGTAATCGATTTCCTTCTGAATTTCGTAGGTTTCGGCTGATTATGCAATCTCCCGGCTTAATCATATTTTCGTTTTAGACTTTTGGTAAGTGTCGCATACTTTTGCGGTATACATAAATAACATTAATCACAGTAGAAGGATCTGATTATTTCGAAACGCCGCGGGTTTTCTCCTTTGTAACTTCTTTTCAGAGAAAAACCGAAAGCAATTAAACAGATACATACGTATTGTGCATGACAAGTACGATAATATTTCCATTTCCTTTCGAACGAACTTTTAAAACCAGAAGAATTTACTATTTTGTACGTGTAAATGCAGTAAATAAATCTCTTTGATAAAATATTAAGTCCGTATCCGCTACTGATTTTTACGTATCTTTATTTTCTTGAGACTTCGTACGCAGGATACCTACGATTTATTTTAATGCTGACATGTACACAAATATATCAAAGAGTACGTATGTACGTATATGACAACGTAATATCTAATTTCCGATCCAGGTTATCCGGCAATTCGATATTTAAGTAAGGTTTTATAAACGTATCTAAATGTACATACTTCCTTCGATTTATAATTATACCCATTCTTTTTTTTCGTATTTTATTTTGAGTAATCTTGTATTATAGATCGTATAAAATGTTAATCCGGTAAGGTGAAATAATCACGTACAGTGTTGCCATTGTCACAAAATTTGTTTAAGTGATTTCCTTTTAGTTTAGTTCAGACCTTCAGGTAGAGGACGTGTTTCAATTCCTTTTGATGATATAATCTTTTCCTTTTTCTAACTTTTTAATCTATAATTTGGTAACAATGTTATTAAATATTGAACATTGTAGTACTACAGACGTTATCTTTCTAAATCTCTTCAAACCATATATTCGGCTTTAAACAACTCATAACAATCGGCAACATCCGCGCCACATAGGTTAACGTCAAATTTACTACGCCACAGTCCTTGCTATCGTTATTTATTCGAATTTAATCTAAAAAACAAAACAAATTTTTATTTAGTGATTCAAGACGGCGGAGATACCATCTTGGGAATTTTTTT
Organism: Oryctes rhinoceros; assembly: GCA_020654165.1. Taxonomy (NCBI): domain Eukaryota; kingdom Metazoa; phylum Arthropoda; class Insecta; order Coleoptera; family Scarabaeidae; genus Oryctes; species Oryctes rhinoceros. Next base: position 1,924,903 of record JAIOKQ010000231.1, read on the forward strand.
ATCACGAAAAGTCCCCTTTTTTACGCTTGATTCAATCTTGCAATTTGCAATCTCAAAAGATGTCGTCGGTAAGGAGGAGCTATTATTTCATACGTACTTCCGATCCACTTAGCTTAAGATCTCAGCCTAAAACATTCAGGAAGCATGGTCCCGAAGAATGTCCGGGAATAGGTCCCACCTTCCGGAACGTCGACTTCGTCCCGAAGGAATTGTCAGAGCCAGAACTCAACGAATATAACTCTGGCGGATCGCTTACGGTAATATTCTCACATACGTACTTACGTATTAACGCATACAATACGCGTAATAAGCATCAACCCATTTCCCATCTCACATTTTCGAGATATGCACCTTCTCAAAAACCGCGCATGTACACACACGCACACAAATACACGCACGTACACGCTTCCTCATTCCATGTAATTTGCAGTTTACAGCTAGATGTTATTTTAATTCTAATGTTCAAAGGCAGACACGGTATAATTACATAACTCATAAGCGTACGTATAAATGTACATACGATACGTCGAGGAATTTTACATAAGGTTAATTACATCATTTATTATAGAAAAATCGCATATTGCGGCACGTCAACGCATGAAACGACGGTGTTGCGTGCGTCTCGTATAGAGACGTCTTTGATGTCGAGATTCCCTTTCTTGGTGTTTTAAAATATGAAGGAGGAATTTCGTTTGGTTAAAAGGTTTCGATTGATTTTCGGGGATTTTAATGAAAATCGGTGTGTTCATTTTTCAGATTTCCCAGTTAAAAATTAACCAACTTCTTGCTTCTCTTATATGCTTCGTAATATCTTAAAAATGTTTACACACAAATACATGAATTAAAAACAAACCAGGTGTTGACTAATACATTTTACTTTAAGCTCCTTACTTTCTGTATATTGTATAGATATGACAGTCGAAAGGAGAAAAATATTCGTTGTCTTAAACGTATGCAACCAAACTTGCGTAAGCGCAGATGTTATCAGTATCATTTAACGGATAATTTTTATTCGGTGTATTTGAAACGAAAGAAGAGAGAAATTGAATAAAGTATGTAATAACTTAAATATTTGCAAAATTTGGAGGGCTTCAGGCAGCTGAATAGCTGCTAAAAAAAATGGTATTGCTCTTATTAAAAAAATATTCTTTTGGTGCTTAGAGTTTCATTCAAATCTGAATTTTTAGATTGCTGGCGTTTCCATATTAATAGAACAAAATTTTCAACCTATTATATATATTCGAACCTAACACCTCAGTTAACGCATTTAAACGTTTTCACAAATACCTCATCTTCGACACACGACTCATTATTTCCATTATATCTCGCTTCTTCGTCGCTACGTAAATAAGAACCAATACCGCCGTCCGACAATAAACGTTAGATCGCGTAACCTGACAACCTCGGCGGTGACATTATTTCTTTCTTCGTTTTCTTTCTGTAAGGACCTACCCCAAACCGTACGAGACCATCTCAGGCAAAAATTCTAGAACCCGACTTGAATGCACGTAAAAAGCCGGAGGACGACGGCTGCTACTCCTTTTAAGAAGCGCATAATGCAATACGCAATGTGTCTGTTTCTTAAGACGTTCGGAGATGTATTGTGTCGAGCGTGGGAAACGACATTCTGGTCTTCCGACTTCGACGGGCAAACCCGGGGGATTCTCAACGAACTTCCTAAAGGAAAAGTCCGGCAAACTGCTCTATTGTTGTTGGATCGGTAAGGCGTACGTCTTCGGTTGGAGGTAATTCTCTTTCTTCTTTTATTGTACATATTCGGGTCGGCGTACATGCGATGATCGCTTCAACACGATAAAGGAGGAGAGGATTTTAGGCAAGACGTATTTTGATATCAAACGTTTGAAGAAGTTTCCGTAGCTCGCTTGAAGTTCTTCAAGCGCCTGGATCATTAATGTGATCTACGTAAAATAAGGTTTGGATACGTATCCATAATCTATACATCGAAACATATACTCGTCGCGATCATTAACCATCATAGAGTCGTAAAAATTCCTCGAGAACGTTATGGTAGCTTACGTTTTATTGTTACCGCGTAACGGAACGACGCGTTTTACACGTTCACGTTTTGGTACCGCTGTAAAACGTGCGAATCGATCCGTCGATGTTCCTATTCTTGTAACTTGCGGTTAACATCCCGATTCAACGCAATGTGTGCAGCAGAACAAATACGTATATATATACACAGCCGGGCGTAATACGCGGTAAACGACAACAGTAATTACGTTTTAGCATTCCGCGCCGCGTCCTGTGTGCACACCTTTTGATTTATTCGTTTCCTCGTCGTTGTCGGCCACGGCACTTCGGATGATTGACATGTGCGGCGCGGTGCGCGCGTTTTCTTCCATTATTTCGCTGTTTACCGCTAGCTTGACCGATTCCGACCGTATCCGCGCGTCCTCCATCATCTTTCCCTTCCTATGTTCGAATGCGAAAAGCACGTAATTAATTCTAATTCTCTCGTTGGAAACTAAGAATATTCACTATCGAAGCTTTCGTTTCGTGCACAAAGGGCTACGTGTCCGACATTCAGACACAGACATAATCATTTTATCGTTACGTACGTCACACGTACATTTCTTAATCGTTGTTCAGCCTTAGCCCGTTAACATTTTTTTTTCATTGCTTAGTTTTGACGATTAAAGAGTAATTTCGTTGGCGTTACATGTGTCCTGACCGTGGCTGCTTATGATCTGTCGATTTATTTGGATATACGCGATATTTTGTAATTTGATGGGCGATTTCCAACGTGCTTCTCCCAAAAACAAAATTAGATAACATTTTTTTTTAGTTGCTTCTTCAAACGTCCTTCCCATATTGGGGGAATCCCTGGAATTTGATTTCTTGGAAGAACATTGAGCGAATCATATTACCACAACATACCGATCCTCCTTCTCATTCGCACAAGATTACGTTATTCCCTATTATTGCACAAACATGCAATTAGATATAATCGCGTTAAAGTGACATTAATTTAATACATTCGGTAACACTATTGCATCGTCCTGTACTCAGTGTATCTCCTTTCGTTGCAACTATACGATATATCGGATCGCTCAGGTTAAGTCACGTAGAATTATATTCGACCCTAAGCGCACTATAATCTTCGTATACATCGCAGGCTTTTTTCCCGGAGTACGGAAGAGGCACCGGTAACCTTCATTTGGTTCGGAGAAGTCGCGCGCGGTTGAATTAACGGTCGTGAAAGACCGCTTCGATTCCTCCGTTGGTTGCTTAGATGTCGATATTTGCAGTTTGCTCGAGACCCTAACGGAATAAACGGCTTTAATGTATGGGAATATGAGCGCAAGAAATTGTACTTTTTTTTTTGCTTCTATTCGGTCTTTGGGGAATGCGGGGAGACAGTTGTTGGAACGATTCATTCCGTTTGTTTTTATTCGGTCGTTGTTGATTTTGTTTTTTTTTTTTTAACAAAATGCATACTTACTTTAAAGAAAAAGTTTTTTGCGCTTCTTCTTTATTTTATTTTTGCGACGTTTCGTTGCACATGTTGTCAACTTTTTCAAGCATATGTCCACAATTAGTTGGATACATAACTTATTTCATTAAACTCTTTTCTTTGTTTGTTTTTTTTTTGTTCGTCTTGATTCTCTTTCGATGCACGCTGTGGATTGCGCTTTTAAACGTATAACGTCATACAAGCTACAGAACGTCCAAGACGAACAACAACTTGTTTCATACTTCTGCATCTCATACGGATACATGTATCTTCTTTTCTGATTTTCTTTAGGACCCTCAAGTTTTACCCTTTAATCTTCATTAAAGCAATTTGAGCGTATAAACAAGTTAGTCCTAGCTCAATTCTTCCAGTTTAGCATTACTGTTGAAGATCATAGCTTAATTATCGTAGCATGTTCTAGTGTTATTGAAATGTTTCGGTATTAAGACTATATCTTGAGATCATCAAAAAAAAAGTAATGATGCAACAGAAAATCTGAGCAAACGTTCGCTCTTTAAAAAATTAAAAATGTGTCTATCGCAGCTCGTTTCATTCCGTCGAATGTTTGCTTTACATTCGTGTGCGTCTACATCCGTGTAATGTTTCTGCCTCTTCCCATCTCCGACACACCTGTTCAGATGCTACGGAGGTTAGGCAGGTACGTAGTTATTTCGCTCTGCATGTGTGTGCGGGTCTACGTAGATGGATGCGTTGCGTGTTTCACCGCGCTCCTACGAGGAGAGGTGCGTCTTCTTTCCGGAAGTCGACATATTTCAAGGCCACATACCGTTTACAAGACACTCCGGGTCATAGCTGTAGTTTTACTCTTAAACGGGGAACGAGAAATGCGTCAGTCAACCGCCGCTTTTTTTTTCTTGTCCATATATATGTATATGTATATATGTTAGCTAGCGCTTACTCTGACCTTTTCGGTAGATCAATAGACGACGGATTACCGTTAATGGTTTTTTTTAAATATTGGCGGGTATATTTCAAATTATTTAGTTTATATTTTCTCCTGAGTCAAACATTGCGAAAAGCTATTCGAACCATTCCATTCCAAGATGAAAAATGTTTTTCGGAGAATATAATTTTAGTTAACCGAGGCTCACTAAGAGTGCGTTATCATTATTAACAATTAGTAACGTCGTTTAGTTTGTCGAAAAATAATTTGGAATCGAAGCGATCATACATTGGTAAAAACTGATAAAATGCAGCCGCTAATATCATTTCGCTACAATTTTTGGAAAGATGCGTGGTGCCTAAGGAAAAGTTGAGCAAAGGTAGCGGAGACTATGGGGAAACATAGCAAAACATTGGCACACTCCACACCGTACAAGTTTAATTAGTTCGGAACATGTGTAGATGAGAATGCGTAGATTCCTATTACGTGCGAATGAAGTGAGGAAAAATACGGCTATTCTATCTCTACTCTCGAAAAATATGGAAAAATAGATGAAAGGATCTCTTATCATTGTAGCACCGTAATAAATCAAATAGATTTCGCCCGGTTTTTATGTTGTGCTACATTCCACGATTCCATCCTTGCGTATTTGTAGCACCTAATGTGCTCATTGAATCTGGTGCATATCGCCAATTTCGTTTGATCAATATACAACTAGTGCAATTCTATGAATTCCCGGCCTTTTCTTTGTGTCCGGTTTATCGTCCGGTTTGCCTAGACGGTGTATTTCTCGAACTCAAACACACGTTCATATCTCGACTTCTTCGATTTATTCCCGTAGTGTTCTTAATTGTTTTGCTTTTATTGTAAGTTTTGATTGATACACTTACTTCACTGCAAATTTAGCGGATCACTTGCTACGATTAGTTATTTGACGATTTTCAAATGTTTTTTTATTCCTGAGTTGACCTGAAGATGTTCTCCGTACAAGAAACCGATCGCAAACGACGGCATCAGCCTGACAAGCAAAGCACTGACAATTGATGTATTTGCATTAAAAAAAAATGCATATTAAAAAAAGATTAAAGTAACATCATATATTGCAAAGTTTATGTATAAGTTTATATATATGCATATATATATACATATATATATATATATATATATATATATATACATATATTATATATCGACAAAAATAGATTTACATATCGTCTGTGAATAGCATATCATCTGTGTAACAACTGGTGGAATTATATTTTAAAATGTAAAATTTTGTGATTTGCCTATATTTACCGTTGCTATCCCAGAGTGCCAGACCTCTGTTTGGACGCTCCCATGAAATTACTTTTCCAGCTCTCCATTCTCCGTAATCGTAAGCTCTTCCTATAAAGTAGTTGTGAGTATCGTAATAAAATCCTCCCTGCACAGCATCTCTTAGTTCATTTCCAATGGGCTTGTCGAAATCTACGTACACCCAATACATCCTACTTTTATCCGGAGTACATAAAATCTAATCATATTTTGATTTAACAAACTAATATAGGCCTTACGATTTCATACTGTACCTTTATATGTTCGCGTCTTTCTACTTTTCCTGACATCTCTCCAACTGCTGCTCCTAGGTGAGGGTAGATTGTGGCGGGTAATACGGCTCTGCTTGTGTAAATTTGGCCAACATACTTCCCTTCATTGTGGATTTCAACGGCATCATTTGGTATATAACCGAAACTAAAATCTCTCCAGTAATAATCTTGGAAAGCTGCACCTGAAGGATACAAACTTGAAGAACAACGACAGATCAACATTGCAGCTGCAATGCAATAAAGGACATCTTATACTTACTGTTTAAATGTACATATGTGCACAGGCATAATAGAAAATAGAAAGCACTCATTCTAACTTAATTCTTAAACGCAATTTGATCTATGAACTTCTACACGCACACTGTGTGACCAGCTTCTGCTTGCTTCTCTATTTAAACCACCAGTGTTATCTTTATCCGCCTTTGCAATCTGATTCTTATCAGCAGACGATGAACAAAGTAGATGAAATTCCTTATCGTGCAGAGATTAAACAAAGTCGTAAGTGTTATTGACTCTCGTGGACAACGATTAGGTTGTACAAGCCCTCTTCAGTCTATCCACGTCGCATGAATAGAGTGCAATTGGCACCTCTGACTTATCAGTGATATGAATACCATTACATCAAGTTCATAGTATGTTTTAGAGCATACCCTTTAGAGTTATCTTCAGATACTGCTATGACATTATAAAATGTTAAGTGTGCTCTTTTACACTCACACGTGTAGATCCTCATTGCTCAAATATTGAATAGTGGACATGTTTTCTCAACGTGGATAATAGTTAGGGATCCTCAGAGGAAAATCCATTGATTTTGATTTTGTTTTTCGGCATCGTGTTTCAAATAGACACTGTATCCCATGTGTACGGTATTACCAACTTCTCATTGTTCGAACTAAATGAATCCGGTCCTGGATCAGACTACACGTAGATTCTAGAGAAACCAAAAACTAGTCGTTCACAAATTACCTCACACGAGATCCTATACAACCGAATGTATGTATGCATGTATACATAAGCGTTCTCTCGGATGTCAGTTAACGGAAAACATTGCCGGCAGCGCTGAAGAATCGCTTCCTGTTTGGCTGCGAGGCCCATATCTATGCATCCAACAGCATCCATATCATAACTTTACGGCTTTGGAAGCTTCACGAATGGTATTTGGAGTTCATCGCCGAACCTGCCGGTTTTACCTTCCTCTTTCTTTTTGTATCTTTTCTCTTCTTTTTTGTGAAGATCGTTTTCCTCTCGTCTTCCTTCTTCGTTATGATATCGACGATTGCAAGAAGAAGAAGAAGAAGAAGAAAACGAAGCAAAACGAAGAGGTGATTTAACGGAATCGAAGACGCTAGAGAGCCGAGGCAATCCCCGGCTAGATAATGTACACTATCGTTCGTAGAAATTTGGCCAAGAGAAAAGTCTCTGATACCTTTCAACAAATATGGATTTAATGTATAGGGTGAGCTTCTTTGTTTGTTTAATGTGGAATCGATCGCGGAAATTAGCGGAGCTCAAATGAATGAACTTTTGCTTTTTGGGAAAAATCCATGGCTAATTAGATATCTCGAAAAAAATGGTGCTGATCGGCAAACATTTACATTTACAAGTTTAAACCTGAAGCAATTTAACAAAATCTTGAATGATTTGCTTCATTTGGTTTTGTCGTAACATTCCAATGCTTAATTACAGTATCCAACGATCTACTCCGCATCTATCAGAAGATGTATTGCAACATATCCCTTGACATTACTAATATAAAAATCTAATCATAATACAATAATTTATGATATAAAAGCGCTATTATAAATATTGATTGGATACTACCTCCTGAAAAACGTCGAGTAAGTGAACCTTGACGAGGAAGATGCGAATTTCAATGAGCTAGGAACTAAAAGTAATCATGACGAGGAGGATCTAGCGAATGTACTCAAATATCTCTTGGGCTCTACTTGGCTAGAAAGAGAGTTCCAATGACGACGGTACAAAGAGCATAAAGTTCAAATGTCTGGATTGCTGGCGGGTAACCCACTTATCCTATTCTTAAGCATTCCTAAGGCATTCCAAGCCTTACTTTGTAAAAACTAAAAAGATGGCGTAAAGCTGTTAGACCAAATTTCCACGAACGCTAGTGTACGGCTAGTCACATATATAGACACCTAGAAGCGCAAGGAACGGGATATCCTCCTCGTGTAAACCGATGAAAATTACCTGCATTACAGAGATTAATAATGTTCTCACGGTGCTGGTGATCTCGCGACCGAAGCTGGTTCGAAGATTAGCGACTTCCACGCGGGCATACAGACGATTCCAGATGGATTCGAAGCGTATGGTTACGCGCTTACGCATGTTCTGGCCGTTGAGAACCAGCTTATAAAGTTGAAATTTATTGCGTACATCTACACCTATATGGTCTACGGCTTACGTGGTAGGTGATTAATGTCTTAATAATTGTTCGGGATGAATTTATCGGGTAATGAGTTTGTGGGAACTTCGGAAAACGATCGGTTCCGATGTTAGAGCGCGTATAGAAGTGGAGCACTCTCAATAGTAATTGCATTGGGATATATGTCTTACGTTCATTATCTCTTATATAACCATTAATGTATGTGAAAAACTCGTGGTATATTTAAAAAGGAAGCGATATTTCCATAAGCTTCGATGAGGTTTAGTTGAAGCTTCTAAGAAAGCTTTTAAAGGGAGAAATTTGTAAGTTACTAGTAATTATGCCAGATATGTTATTGCTCAGTTAATTCTCGGACAATTCCACTTTATTGTTTTCTTGTAAACGCTTTCTAGTTTTTCAAAATCAATTTTCAAAAAATAAATTAAGTTATCACTATTTTCTTCTGTTTTTCCATGGATTCTCCTTTGTTTTCTTTTTTTGTAGGCTTTTCGATCTTCTCTTAACCTCACAGTTCTTTTTTTACATTTATCAAGCTTATCCCTAGCTTCCCGTTTTTGTCTTCGTTATTGCTTTTTATTATTAAGGCATCTTAAAAGGTCATCTTAGGCTTTCAGATAAGGAACTTGAAAACCTTTTCTTTCGAAATCAGCAATAATATGCTGTCTTTCTTTAACAAGAAACCCTTTCTAATTAACATTTATGTTATACTCTGTCGAAATTAATTAAATATACGTTAGTAAATTCGGCCACATTCTGCACGAGAAGCATCTCGATAGACGTTTAGACATTTTCGAACGTTCTCATACATCTACATCTGAACGTAAACACACTCAAGGTGACGTCCGACAACAACAACGTACGCTCGACTTGGTAAGTATGCAGTGGTAAGAGGAGGAACTGCATATTTTCCGGATAAAGAGCGCTCTGCGATGGCGATCGTCCGTTGTTTCATTAATTTTAATTAATTCGCCCTCTTCCCTTCCCTACCGTTCTATGCGAGCGTGTGCGGCTTGTACGATTCGACGATTGGCATTTAAGGAAATGGACACATCCAGGATCTGAGAGAATCATCGGAGATTGGAAATTGGCGATTTAATAACGGAGCAAATGTCAAGGACGACATGCCGATGTATATGTCTACTTATGTACGTCTCCGGCAGTCGAGTTCAAGCGAATGAAAAGAAAAAAAAACGTACTTCCTTTTCACGTACGTTGTCGACTTGATTCTCGTTTTATACGGATTACCATGCGTGACTTGTAGCATTAGGTATACCTGGCAGTTAAGGATATCAAGAATTGAATTAATTTGGATGTAGAATTTTTTTTAAATTTGTCTCTGATGAAGTGGAAATTAGGATGTAATAATCATGTTAATTTCTTGTTTTTATAAAAAGAAAAAAAAAAACATTTCTATATTTCATTTAAGTCAAGTTAAATACAGATACTTCTTTGCCGGGAATCTTGGAGGAAAACATCAATTCAAGTTGAATTGCTTCATTTCAATGAAGCCGCTTTAAATCATTATTTTAGTTATTTTACAAGACAAGATGAATGACGCACTCTTGTCAACTTGCGATAACAACAATTTGCAACAACGAAACGAAGCTTAGAACATATAAACTTTCTTGCATTAATGGCTCCAGGTACCTATTTAAATTGATACAACTTTGTCGCCATCTTCTGGAAGCACTTGAAAAAGAAAGTAAGCCTGTTATTCAAAGGAAGAGCTACGTTGCCTTTACAGAGAAACGATTCCGAAGAATTGTAAAAGAACAAGGAAAGTTCGCACAGCAGCAGACAATCATAGATTTTCGGGCTATCGATGATGTAGATATAATTTCATGGTAAGCATCTAAGTGAAACGCAATCAGCAACTACCATGGACGTACGCGATGAGGAATTGAAGCAGTTCATTTAATTTGCAAGCACCAACATGTTTACTGACCAGTGACCCGAAGAATCATCGCGACTCCCAGGCCGAGAAGGAGGAAGTAAAGCTGCTCACTGAAGTATCAGGGTGGAGCAGTACGAGTGTTCCGATAAATAAATTTCCACGTTCATTCAATTTCAATTTTATTTTCGAATTTGTAAAAATCGTCTCTAATATTTCGATAAAATCACACCCAGATTGAAAACGATTGCTCAAACCTGCACTTATACATAATCACATGGTACGCACTCATTAAATCATTACCATACACCATTACCATAACCGCAGCCATATTTCAGCAATATACATATGTACGTGCATACAACACACATATGCCTAATTTGCCTCGCATAACGACAGCATGATGTATGTAAAACGCTTATTAATTGCAAGCGAAACAGGTCCCGACCGTTTCCGTTCCGTTTATTACGCAGTAAAGGCCGTAGGAAGTCGAAGAAAAACCATTTGTCACCTACTGTTGCCGTAGCCCCGTCCATAATCGAGCGTAGTATCGAATAAATACGTAAGATTGAATTATTTCGTTTGAAGAAAGGTAAAAAAAATCGAGTAGCTTACGGGTTACGTAAACAGGATGTGTATCGGCGTATTCGTTTTCGTCCGGCAATCGGAGATAATGCAGTTCGAAAAGAGCGCTTTTTCGAGAGATATAACTTTTTAAGGTAATCTAAGCATCTAGGCACGTTAAATTTGAAGTGCAAGTTGAGTTGTAATGTCCTGTTTTTAAACGTTTTTTTTGTTCAAGTCAAGTTGTAATATCCTGTTTTTAAATGTTTTCTTCCCGTGTTAGGTATATAATTCTTTTCGTTATCAGATTATGTTTTGGATGTTTCACAAGTAATAATCGCGATATAGATTATCGAATTAGCAAAAATAATATCACAAGTACCTTCAAAAGGTATCGGTCTTTTCTTCTATAAAGGTGTCCGTTGAGTATGTGATGCGAATTGAAGCACACGTTCCTACCTGTCTAAATCTGTAACAACTTTGCGAATACCTTTCCATATGCTGCAAAAAGGAAGCTTCGCTACTTTTGCCATTTTTTTTAATTATTTATAATATTTACAAACTATAGATCCAATCACTTCTTAATGAATTTATTTAAAAAAATTCCGTTTTATTTCTGTCCTTCGGTTAGTTATTGTATAACTTTTCAGGCACGTTGTTCAAGCTTGTTTTACTTTAATTAACTTTGGTTCTTAGTAGACCTTTAATAGGACCTTGTGGTGATGTCACCGAGGTTATGTGGAAATGGATTTAGTTGTGTTGAAAATTAATGCGGAGGCCAAAATGAGTTCATTGTTACCTGTAAAGCAACGTTCAGTAATTCTTTGTGCACATTCAGCACAACTCCAATTCCATTTCAGACTTCCTCATCTTTGGGCAACAATGAAAGAAAAGCCTTCAGTTTGAAATTTGGTGTTATGTTCTGCTCACCGAAGCAGTGTCAGATGTTACGTGTTCAATTTTTGCTTTAATTTAGTGCCTATCTTGAATTTTTTGTTATTAATTTGTTCCAATAACCAAAACGAAAGATTAGATAATAGAATAATAACGGAGAAAGCTGTATTTTTAAACAAATACTTCTATCTTAGGGGCGATCCCATAAATTTATGAAATCCCCAACTTTTATTTAAATACTTTCGTTCGATGTAAACATTTCTTGCGAAAATAATTTTTTTTTCGCTAAAACTATTAAAAGGAGAAACAAATCATCTCAATTCCTAAAAACTGTTTATAAACCGAATAAAACTAAAAACAAATAAATTACGCAATAAACACATCGGGCTCGTATGCGTCACGTTTAACCTTCGTGGACGGACAGATTTCCAGTCGGAGACAGGAGCCGGTACAGGAAAGATGCAATTACCCAACTTGATAATTAATAGCGCTCCGCGTTACCGCCGAAGGTATACTGTACACATATATCTACATATTATCTAGAATTATACGCAAACAATGGAGGAAGTCGCTATCCGCGTTTTCGTCGGATTTCAACCGTACCTAAGAGCGGAAACGCTTCCTGAAATCGTTAGATTGTAACGAAAAGCAGAATTTATACTTACCTGCCGCGCGCACTGGCGTATATCTGCTGGAATAGGAATTCGTACGTATAGCATTGTGTAAATCTTATTGACCATGATTTGATTTATTTAAATAACGAATCGACGATGGAAAGAACTGCAAGTTTAAGAAAATTGAAGAATTATTGGATCCCTCTTCTTCATCATCGCGCATCCTTCTCCTCTCCAATTTATACTCGAATGCCTTGCTATTCTTATTAATGCTTAATATATATCATGTTCCATTGTCTGTTTGCATGTATGGTGCCGTTGTTTGCGTACCATACCGTGACTTGTTGAGGACGTAATGATCTTGCCTGAATGGTATGAAGGTGTTCAGACACACAATTTCTACACGTTGCTGTGGCGAGCAACGATACATAATGTTGACAATCCCGCAATATGCGGGATTGATGCTATTAAAAACGGCGGCCACCTCATATCGACCGCCTCAGTCCATTTTGGCATTTCCTCTAGACTTATTCGCTAGAAACGTAACATAAGCGGTAATCATCCAGCTGTCGCAACGGCACGATGAATACGTATGTAGTAATAAAGTAAAAATTTAATCAAAAGCAACGGGATAACGCGGAAGAAGGAAATTCAGATTGTTTGGAAAGGCGATACCATCACTAACAACGACCGGATTACTTATAATTCACATTACAAGATGATTAAGTAACATTAAGAGATTAAATTACGCCCGATCGGGTAATATTTATTAGTCGGATTGGATTCTAATTTAATAATCTCCTTTTCGCTCTTCGTATTTTTTTTTTTTTAGCAATCTCCGCTGATGATTTACACCTGTCAGACGTAAAGAAGCGCATTTGTTAGGTATTACCGGGCCGGCTAATAGACACCGGGCGATGGTAGAATAGAAAAAGTAAAAGCATCGGCGGACAATCTACTCAGCAATAAGGAAACGCGCGACTTATCGATTTCAAGCAAACCGTGCATTACAATAGCGTTACGTAGTCGTCGATCCGTCCGTAAGAAGCGGACGAATAATGACAATAATTACGCCGCCGGCAGCCCGGTAAAGTCGCTTCCTCTCCTCCGATCTATACGCTCGTCAAGCAAAAAAAATTACGGTTTACCAATAATAGACACAGTAGGATGATTACGTAACCGGTAATTAATAGTAGTAGGAATTTATACAGTTACGCGCACATCTTATTGACTATTAATTAATATTGTTTAACAATCACCTTAAACTAATAAAATATAGTCGCACTCATGTAATTTTATGTTAAGGAGCATTATACGAGGGAGAGGGCATTAGTTAAAAGACTCTGCCGAATCAATTCTGGCTAAATGCCTTGGACTTTAAGATTTACCAGAGATATACTAACGGTTGATTTTCCTTTTTAGGGCATCTGTAACGATCGAACGCAAAAAGCCTTATGATGGTTATAAGACCGAGAATCTTCAAATATATTCTTATCATTAGATTGAATCTTTTAGTTAAACTTTCTATTAGCCCCAATAACATGCACGTAACGTTGTATATTTGTGCACTATAGGCGTAATATATGTATAAAATATGTCACCGTGTTCAGCGTTTACGAGAATTATTTATTTATGCCTTAGCGAAACGCAACTTTGCGTAACTCAAACGGCACGGTACAACAATAATAAGGCAACTAACGAGATAACGAAGTACGGCAAAGCGTGGTACTCGTGGAAAAAAAAACTATTTCGAGTGGAAACAGCAATTTGTAATGGGTACCTGTTATAATATCGATAATATGTAATCGATATAACGTACTTGTGCGATACGAATAAACAACACCAAATTTAGACGCGTAGAGATTAGAACTGCTTTAGTAACGTCATGATTGATTGATCGCTTTCTTGTGCATTACGATTGGTTGCAAGATAGAGATTTTTGAGCTTTAAAGAAACATTTGACGGTAATTCTATTTCCTGCTTTCCTTCTTTCATGGAATTCAATCATAAATCATTTAATTGGCGCTTTACCCGAAAAGATATTTAGAGCGACAATCTTAAACTTGTTAATTGCCATCTTTACCATGTTTACCTCTTACCTACTTAGTCTATACGTCAAGACCGTTGCGTTATTTATTTCATCATTTCCGATTCGTTGTAACAACATTTTAGAGATTTATGAGTTGATCATTCATCATTTCGCCTTTTTAAGAACCACATAGATTTGCTAGTGGAAAAATTGTGGAAGTCCTCTAGCTCTTATAAGAAAACGTCGACAACCAATAAATTCAAATTTCGATGAAACTCTGCAGATCAAGTCTCTTAGTAACAGCACAACAATTTTTATATACGTAATTGTTTTCGAGACATTTACAAAGATTGTCAAATTTTTTAAAGGTCTTGCGCCTCGAAAACGGACAATTTAACCGGCAAATTATTGCGTTGTTCTTATATTAAGAGGTACTCTTTCAATCTGCGGGGTTTCATCGAAATCTGAGCATTTCATATTACAAGCGTACATCAATCAGCACCCTCTATTCCGCGAACGGTGAACGATAAATTTATTTTCGTTAGTCGGTAAGAACTTCCGATCGATATTCGGAATAGGTACTGTACGTTTATTTAAACGTTTATGTTCGCTTTCCGCGTGTCCCTTGTGGCAACCTCGCCGATCGCCACCTACCACCGTTACCTAAAAAGAACGACCCCCATTCGTCTGGCCGAAATTACGTAATCTTATGCACGTTCTCCGCCGTTGTTGGTGTTGTTACACGCCGTGGAATTGTATAACTTTAAAAGTTAAATACATCCGCGTGTTGTACGTTTCTGCGGCGCGGAGGTTGATTTATTTTGGGGTCCGTATTACTTCCTATATTCGCTCTCCTTTTCTTCCTCGGCGCGGCGCGTTCGATATTGTACAACGCGGTATTAAAATATCCGAAAATTTTGTTCGTTGGGGGCGACATTTTTTTGTTGAATTTGTTGTTCGAACACAAACAAACGAAAAATAACCTGCTTTTTTGTACCGTGGCACTGCATCACACATTGCAGGCTGCTATTATTTCAACAGTGTTTTAACAGCGTATCTTAACGGTGAAAATACGCGATGTCGAGTTGATCGAGATTATGGGTAACTATTGAAGATTGATCGATGGCTAGGGTCCTCTGTTAGGATTAGATTTTAATTTTATGTTGAATCGTCCAAAATGAAGAGTAGAATAGAAGGTATTAGTTTATTGTTTCGAGTTGTTAGTTACGAAACGGGTATCGACAAGCAATAACGCGCTATCGCATCGGGAAACCTGCGCTCGCGAATATACCTTAAATTCGTACCTACACGACACAAACGACCCGATTAGCATGTCATTTATACGGGACCCCAATTTATGTTGCACGACGTCATGCGCACATTATGCCGTACCCTTCGCTCGCCGTACAGAGACAAATACCTACAACTTATATAGATCGTCATCTCGTATATACAGGAAGAAGGATCGACGGGGTACCGCGGCCCGCGACGTTTCTAAAACGCCGAGATGCACGCCTCGACCGAGCGTAGAAGCTCTATTAATATTAATCCGGCACGCCAACAGCGTTCGCATTTTCGGATTTCGAGATCAGCGTGCATGAGAACCAGGAAGAAGAAGACGGAGAGCCGCGATGCGATACGCCGGTATTCCGTGGCTTGTGAGCCGCGTTTCCGCAATCGTATTTCAATAATACCCTCCATTCGCTATTTATGTATTACGTGCGCGTACGTTTAAGCGTATCTGGGATTGTGGATGAGACGGGGGAATCGAGGTATCTTTATTCTGCGAGTTTATCGCCATCAATCTCCAAATCAACGTGGTTATAGAAAAGGACATTCGAAAAGAGCAGCCATACTAACTATAATGGAGTATTTAATAATCGCGGATATGCCGAAATAAACGTGACCTCATAAAAGCATTAGATTGTATTAGTTACGATATGGAGAAGTTTACGTATTGCGGAATACAAGGATTGAGGAGTATTGCAAGGTTCTATCCTTGGTCTTCGATTCATCATATATGCTAATGCTCCTCTAACCAATATGGGCGGTTCCCAAGCAGCTTCAAAAGAAAAGTGGAGAACCTTTTGGAAACAGTTAGAGCTTCTGTAATGCCTCAAATCATTAAGCTGTGGCATAGCGAAAATTTGCATAATACGACAAGTTGGTCAAATGTTTTATAATTTTTCATGTTGATCTCTCGATGAGCATTTTCCAATTTAAATGCCGAAGCATGTGAATTATAAAGATCTTGCTTTTGCTCACTTTTCCCTTCAGAAGATAAAAGTAAGTTATTGGATCTTTTCCTTGTTCACTTCTTTATTAGAATCAAATCAATCATCTTTTGGTTCGCGTCGTAGCTTTTACAGCGCCACCTTCACGTCATTCGGAGTACATTTCGTCGAAGCTTCGTATGTACTCTATTTCCAGTTCTAACAATAAACTAATCTAACGTTTCGGTTTTCACGGGATGGAATGTAACGAGGACATCTGCAATAATTACTTGCCGATACGGCATACCTAATTTCGTCGAAACATGACTGCACGAATCGCGATTCCCGACAAATCGGTGTAAATTAAATTGATACATATTTACACGCCGCAATTACCTATCCGTATAAAGTATACGCGTGCAAGATACATCGGTACACATATGTACGTATTATGCGGCGAACACGTTGGCTATCAGGAAATGAACAGCGTACCCGCTAATCAAATTAAAGTTACAGATCGCCGTTTTTTTTTTTTTCTTTTTTATTACATAAATCCCGGTGGGTTCTGCATTGTGCAGGGGCGCTAATGAACGCTGTAAACCGTGCATACCGCTGTGTAATTAAATTACATCTCTTTTTACGATTCGCGAACGTATTGACACGTCCAGTGTCGTTGTGAAAAAATATCTTTTTAAGTCGTACGCTGTCGAAGTTAAAAGGTAAATTTAATAAAAGTTGGAGAAATACATGGGTGTTCAAGATAATATTATTTATTTATTAAAACAAAGAAGGTTTAACCCTCTAACCCCCTAAAAAATTTAAGTTTTCACGCAATTATTTCGTTAAGTTATAATGTTGATATAACTGGTACCGATTGGCTTGCAATTTGTTATATCTTCATTCAATTGTTATTCTTCTTTAGATTTTCGACTAAAAGGGTAAATTGTTGGATTTTGAACATCCTAAATTTGGAGTGCTTCAAGGTTCGGTGTTGGGTCCACTATTAGTTTGGTGACACTAAAATTATTAAAGTTAGGGTTGTTTGGAATTTGAATCTGGACATTGATTGGAGGACGACAAATTGTCTACTTTTCTTTAAGAGTATATGCTCTATCTGTTGGGAATTGAGTCGAATGTTATTGAAAAGTATGTTATTGTAGATGACGATGAAGATCGCTAAATAATGAGCACGAAAGCCCTTGTCTTCTATCACAACAAAACACAATTCTTTTACTCACCGGAGTTAAACTTGGTATTTTGCAGCCACATTTATTACTGAGTAAACATCGTCCATAGCGGTAACGTGGGATACGTTCTTTGACCCAAGTGCATATAGTCCTTCCGTTTTATCCAATACAGGTGTTATCAGTGGAGATGGCACAGACGGGTGAAATTATTACTTTTTCGCAACGATTAGACGGACTCGTGTTTTATCGACTCTCGGGGAAACCAGTACGCAACACGAACCCTTTCTTGGACGCGAGTCTATCTAATCGCTGCAAGAAGGTATGCCTTAATCATCTATCGCATCCAATTTTTCGCATGCGTGCGTCAGGAATTTATAAAATTGCACGTGAGCCGTGATAATCTCTATATTAAACAAATTGGAGGGGCTATAGGCGTCAGCATCAAAGAATTTCATCTAAAAAGTTCGAATTCTTTTAAACTTCGCTGTACACGGTACGCTAATTATATAATATATTTATATGTGTATTCGTATATTCATCTTTATTCAGGACTTGTGCGAAACGTTAATTGTACTCGGAACATTCCGTTAAATATTTCGTAAAATTGCGAAAGATTATTTCATTTACACATATTTACACAGCAAGATATTTTCGTGCGACAATAACCGAACTAATTGTGTTAATCTTGCGTCTCGCATAAAAAATCTCACTTAAGGAGAAGCACACGAGCAAACATACACGGTTGTCTTTTTCAATAGATTACACTTAATATATTTACTTATGGTTATAGAAATTGCCGTAGAAGGACTCTTTTTAAAACGCCATAAACGTGGAACTTTGACGGTTAAGCGCGTTCGCTCTCATTTGTTCGCCATTCCACAATCCTTAATCTTGATCAGTCGACTTTTAAGATGGTAATAAAGTATCTCGCTGAAGAGTTGAAGAGATCGTAAAACGATCGTAAAATTCTAACGGCCGCCTCGTATCGCCAACCCTATTTCGAAAAATGGTTATTTTTAAGGAGTAAATCCCCTGCGACGGAAATAACCTTTTGTATCGAGCGACGTGCATATATTATTTTGCGCTATGCGTACGTACGTAATATAATACAAGAAGGATTTATTTATAAGTCGTATGTTTGAATAAATGCTAATTGTTGATACTGACGTTTTGACGTGGATATATTTATTTCATCCATTGCAATAAGGCATGCCTTAGGAGAAAAGTAACAGTATTAAAAATTGGAATTGTTTCCAACGTGCGCCAATGATCTCATTGAAAGGAGTGTCATGTAATAAAATAAGAACACGTATTCGTTCCATTGTATATGCATAGGCAATAATTACTCTAGCCACCCCCATAGTGAGTGACAGTTTCAGAATCTAACACGTAGTGTTTTCAAACAAACACCTTTGTTATCGTACCTAGAGCTCTGTTACATTTGACTTAGAAGAATCTTTTTTGCGAGGATATTGTCATTATTCTTGATAGGTTAATGAACGCTCAATAGACCTGAACTCTGAACTGAAATATTTTCTGTTAGCTTAAAAAAGATTAGTTTCATGTTTCTTTACAATCGATGACTCAATGTGTAATACCGACTTAGCGACGTAACTGAACCTTAAAGAATGTTGCACCGATAATTGAGTTGCTGTTGAGGCTACTTTCTTCGCCTGTTAGATTTAGTAAATCCTCATGTAACCAACACCTTATGACCAAACCAGCAGATCCTTACACGTAAGAATAAAAGAGCAGACGAACATGGTGCGTCAGGGAAAACAGAAAAATCAAACTTGGTACAGCATGCACGGGAAGAAGACCACCAGCATGTATGACTGCAACGTCAAATGCCAATGAGCAACCCAAAGAAGGAAGAAATCGGCAAGAAATCTTCATCGGTGCTACCCTGAAGACGGCGAAGGAATGTCTGCCAAAGCGTCAGGATTAAACTCATCAGACTAAAACGAAAACGACCTACTTCCTTCGCATATACCATTATCATATCGCGCAGTCAATAAACCGATTTGTCGATCCGTTATAATAAAAGTCTGCGGAGGTTGATCGATTTTTTTTCATCTCGAGGACTACGCGAGGGAGTATCTGCGTTCGCTCAAATGCATATTAATAAAGATTAATGGCGACAGCCAAAGGTGCAAGATGTATTATCGTACAGTTAAGAAGCGATGGTATCTCGCCTATTACAATAAATCACTGCACGCGATTAATTAGACGTGAGTGATATTACAGGAGTCTGTGGTAAGCGTTGTTGGCAGCGCATATTATTGCAACAGGCGCATTCTGTCAGGATGTAAGTGATCTTGTATCGCTTGCTCTTTTTGAATTTAATCGCCAATATTCTCTAAGTGGTTTCTCCTATTATAACAACAAAATTTCTTTCGACTACATCATTTTCGAACCGGATTTCCAATAAGTTTGAAATTAGTCATTTTTAATCTCCTCGACGCCCACACACCAACGCTAACTAATATATATATATGACCGTAAAACAATGCACGTACATGTTTTGTGACTATGGCATGACGGAAACGCTAATAGATCATCCGCTTTGTACTAAATCATTCATGGCCGACGACTCAGCTCCAAAGAAATTTACTACTGTTAATAATATTGATCGTGGAGTGATTTATGGTCCAGTACCGTTCCAAATGTCGATGGTAAAACCAAATTAATACGATTCCGTTGATTTACGAGGCGAGTTCAAGGTGGCTGGTATTCCTGCCCGATCGGCATATGGGTGTAAGGATCGTGCATGATGTAAGTTGGTTCTCTTTTTTTGGTTAGCGTAGATCGTAGACGTTAAATGCTAGAGGTTATTGTATTCATGGGAGGGAAAATGATTACGGGCACTATTAGCAACGCTTCGGACGTCAATTAAAAGTATAACAATGTCTGCCGAGGAGGTTAGGCGAGAGAAGTTATTCAAGCTAAGAGGTACAAATTAACAAAAGTTATGTATGCTCTAGAAAAACGTACGAGGATATGTTTTTAAGCTCGCGGGAGAGTGGAACTGGTGAACGCCGAGGTGTTTCCTCGTTACCCTTTCTTACCTGAGTTAATTATTATAAAGCCAATGGTTTGTTTGAACGACCATGGCTAAGCTTCTAATTCTTCACTTTCCTTCGAAAATCCTATCATTTGAAGACGGCCTATGATCTGGCATGGCCAACCGAGGTGACCACATCAGAATCTATCTAAAAAATCGAAGATATGAGACTGGAAGATTCTCATTTCAAGAAGAAAAGCTGAGAAACTTGCAGAAATGATCGGAGTATGCGACGCAACCATTTTTTAGTGTGTTTCACGATCACTTTAGCGCGACAAGGATTACCGCAGGATCGGTTTCAAGAATGCTTACGCTGCGGCAAAAATAAGAAAGTTTCAGGACGTCTGCATGTGTCAACAAGGCATATGTAATATTGGATCGGATTAGTGTGAATGAAATTCGGGTTCGTTGTTATGCATCAGAGTTCAAGCAAGACTTCAAACGCTGGCATATCACCGCTAAAAGTATTCAAGGTATCATCAATCGGTTGGGAAGCTTATGCTACGGAGCATGCACAAGCAGTGTACAAGAGCAAGGTTGTACTGAAAGCTTTGCATATAGTAGGTGTTGATGTTTTCAACCGCTCAATTCGCCAAATGTAGGAATTTGGGAGATCTTTACCCGCTGAAGCATAAATTTATACGAACCATTATAAAATCTCAAGCCTTCTTCTGTTCTACAATGGTTTTGTCGAATTCTTCGGAATTACATATAATAATACCAACTTAAAAATTATATATCACGTTCTCTTCTCTTTAATAAATTATTTTCAATTAATTCTCGCTTCATTACCCATACATCTCCTCCAAGATCTTTCTTTCCCGAACAACACAATAACTTCAAACAAATCGTATAACTGTCCTTAATTACCGCACGGCTAATTAGGCGCATTACCAACCTTTTCGGATACGACTACACACGGTAACGCAACGGAGAAGCATCAACGAAATCCTTACTTTACCAGCCGTAAATTATGCGCGATGCATCGCGTTGCATCATTCCTCTCTCTCTGTACTCGTCGCAATTCGAATGTAATCTTCGTACATACGACGCGTTGCATTTGCAGCTAACGTCGCGTCGGTCGGTCGGGCCGTCGCAATTTCGCTATAACGCTATGTATTGAATAACACACGTCGATATTGTCTTACGCCATCGGTATATTGTATGTATGTATGTAAGAACGCACGGTGAATATTGGCAGTGGTCGTGAGTTCCGGGATGCAATCGGTAGGCAATAAATTATGGCGGGCGTTGGGTTTTATTTTGTTTCTTGGTTGTTGTTTTCTTTTGTTTATCGTTCTTTTCTTTTTTTCTTCTGGTTAAATAAATCGTTTCCCAGAATGAAAATTGTTGATAGAAACATTGTAAACCTGAATAATCCGCTCAATTTGCAGCAATTCGTGAAACAATATTGTAGGAAATAAGGATCGCAACGCTTATTGCAATAAACTTATTTATTTAACTATATTTGTCGAAATGCTAATATAAGAAATTTTAGCGGCTTAATCGCGTACGTTCAGCGGACTAGCGGTAGTCCTGCCTCTAGGGCCAAAATTCTTCGAAGTACCATGTAACTGACTAAACACTAAAAGGACAATTCTTATTACTTTACTTATTCACCTCAATTATTAATCGAAAAAAAAAATTGAAGGCAAATCTGCGGTCGAGTTCATCGTACACCTCAAGACCGTCGATACAAGAATACGGAATTTCCAACAATCCTACGGTCTTCTACGAACAGACGAATTCACATGCAATATCTGTGGTAAACGGTTCGCTATGAGAAGCTAGAACGTAGAATAACGCTTCATTTCGTTAAAGACGGCATTCCCCGCACGTCTAAAACGTGCGTAGGTAACCCACGCATGCTAAACGACTTCGCTCGTATAACGTGTCGTGTCTATGGAGGAGACTCTATTCCCTGTTCGACGTATATACGAAAAGGTCATTGGACAGCCGCAACGAATACCACAATTAGTGTCCTTAATATACACCGGTGCCCACATAAAATTGTATCGCTGTAATTCATACCGATCGTCTGATATTCGCGCGATTTTGTTCGTAACAGTTAATGTTTATATGTATTCTTCTTCTCTTCGATCCAAGATTGTCTTTTATCGGTCGTGTTATCGATACCTTCGACATCTGCACGTCCGCATAACCACCATTCACTCTATCCGCCTTATTTCGCCCGTGTAAAGAATAATTTTTATTGAGGAAATTATATTTTCTCACATTGGGCAATTGAAAAAGACAAATTTTTCTTTAACGGGATAATATTGCGTCAGTTGGAGAAAAACAGAGCCAAATCACTGCCAGATCTAATATGCTCAATTGGCAAGAAAAAATATGTTTTCCAACTAAAAAATACAATTTCTCCAACGCTGCAACATAGATGTTTGTTATTACAAACAGTTCATCATTTTCTCCGTCGAGTTGGGGACTAAATCTACCGAATATGGTGTTAAATATGGACGTTTTTCCCTCGCAACATTATTGAAACGATCTAACAAGTTGACATAATACTCATCATTAATTGCTTCGCTTCCTTCAATGTAATCAACGTAGATTACGTCGCGTACATCACTGTGATCCCGATCTTATTTATCGCTATAAAAATATTATAAAAATTCGTTCTCAATTTGAAAACATCTACACGAGATGGTTACGTTTAATTTTCTTGACGTTAAACGATGTAATTTCAACGAACACTAGTGTAGATGCATATGTAACCAATAAGCGATACTCAGGAGTTCCACATGTCCACTGCGGCATAACGAACAGCGAGTAGCGAACAAACAAGCGAACAACAACACCATCGAGTGGAATTGTCGTAATCGTCGTTCGATTCCGTGAATGCGCATACCTTATTGCCTTACCTTATGGATGCAAGGTGGAAGTGATCTCATGCAACGACGTTCATGGAAGTCGATATGTATACCAATGTTAGGTAAGCTATTGTGCGCGGTTGGGAGAGCAATTCGCGGACGACCGTGTACAGCTGACGATAACAAAAGCATTCTTGCGAGGGCTTGTGAAATGTTGCGCCGCGTCCGGATTCTGTTGGAGCCGCGCTGAGCCGTACAGATTTTATTTTACGGATGGAATTTATAGTATTTATATCGCTTTATATGGTCAATAAAGTTTATTCACGAAATGTGTTTTGGTAACATTTTTGACGTTGGTTCACTGAATTGTAATCATGAAGTACGTTAGTGATTTTAAGCGGGCAGGACGGACGTTGCAACAGAGCGAACAGATCGGTATCGCGTCTCCTTCGAAATCTTTAATTTTGTCATTGCCAGAGCTCAGAAATCAATGAGATTTTGATCATCGACGGCTGGCACAACAAAGACAACGCAGCGCTTCGATTTTCGCTTATATTTTTTTATCGAGTAGAATACGTACGATGCGCAACGGAAATACACGACAGAATCGAACCGAATGCAGAAGCTATCGCTACAGGAAACCACGATTAGTTTACTTTTAGACGAATACGTCTTGTTCCATCAACCATATCCTATTCCGTTTATTCGCAACTTAACCGCTACGAATGTAGAATATAAATCAGACCAAGAAATGTTATTATTGCTTACCCACCTACAGTTTTTAGCCCATCCTACGTACGAATGTACAAATACGTACCGTACATCAATGACCTTCTGCGACAAACGGTCTAGACGAATGCATGCATTCGCTTCAAAGGAGAAGTAACAAGTCGCAGACCAAACTGGCACCGTATTAATTAAATGTACTGTTACGCAAATTGAAAGCGGAAAGAAGATGGGCGAATTATCATCTGCGACCGAATATGAACAATTGCGCACGCACTGGAAGTGCTCGAGATGTGGAAATGTGTTATGCCGAAGACAATTGGACGTAACCTCAATTGAGAGCTGCGCTCGTCGTGCTGGGTTAATTGATGCTAAAAATACGATTGTCTTTAGGTTATTAAACGAAGGAAACGAAAAAAAAAAAGAAAACACTGAGTGTTTCACTACCGTTTATTAAAGCTGTTGTAAGATTAAAAGCAAATTTTTTTTGTAGTTGGAATGTTTAAGAGCGGATCATATAAATTATGTGATTGATGTTTGGGAACTGTTGAAGTTTGACGCAATACCAAGAAGACGTAACACAAAAACGCAAGGGTGGAACAATCGTTCCGTTCAGTTGTTTTATACTGAATAAAACAGTTGTAGAAATAGAAAAGAAGGCCGTCAATAGAGAAGCCACCCTATCAACATGTCGAAAGGTCTATTACATAGAACCGTAACGCTCAGTGGAGCGGAAATTTCACGGTTGAATGCACCGACGGCGTATATGTAGAAGAACGGAGAATCAGCTCAGTTATCCTGAAGATGGCGAAACGTCGAATGAATCCGGAACAAGTTAATAGTAGTAGTAGCAAATAAAGCAATTACTACTATTATGAAACTTTCATTCTAACAATATAATAACTTGTAACACTGCTAGTGCCAAGATTAGCCAGTGTTGCCTCAAAAATCCTACTTAACTTTTCATAAAATTAACAACACTTACCTCGTTTAACATACGTAGCTATTATGCTTCATTACTGTATATTCTACTCGTACGTACATGTTTAATTAAATGAAGAAGAAAGCAACGTAACCGGCAGAAATTTAAACGTACGTATCTAGTTATTAGTGCAGTATTCATTTCATTCGACAACATGCCTCCGTTTCATGCGTATAATTAGTATATGTGAAACTAATTGTGAGGTAATATGCATAATCCATAAGTATGTATATAAGTTCCCACCACCATTAAAAATACTAACTTCGTCGAGGTAACTTCGAAAGCCATCTTGATAATTAATCGCGTCCCTAAAGATGTTCGTAGAAGCTCATCGATTCTTCGCTAAAAAACGTGAAATCTAAGGACAATAATATAATATAGGACAATACGATCTATATCACCCGTTAAAATATTTCCAGTGCTGCCAAGTGTAGTAAAGTTTATCGCGTTCTTTTTTGTAACAGTCAAAACGACTTGCCATTTCGCATACATATTGCCAACGCGTTGGTCGTGCATTTCCGATGATTATTTAAATGCGTGCATATTTTGTAGGCACGTGTAGTCTGCGATGACTAAACTCGGCATTTACCTTGAAGGATGTTACATTAAAAGTATACATATGTTAATGTGAATATTTGTCATTCCGCGTTCATTATTTTCAATTTTTTAAGTCCGTAGACAATTTTTTCACTTAATAGTACCACAAAGTAGGAATCTGGTCCGCTACTTACCGATCACCCTATGTACAAGGCATAGTCTTTTACTCATTTAGGCTTTATGCTTAACAGGAATATTACATTTTTGGGGTGTTTTGCAAAAAAGGAGGTGATATTGGGAAATTTCGCTTTTTAAATGGATCTTTCTGTATATTTTCACATTATTATACATCTCCAATTTACATTACATTCATATTCCCCATATTATGAAAATGATCTGTGATTTTCGCCTTACAATTAACTGTTTTTGTAAAAAAGAGCTTTAAAATAATGTATTCCAAAGAAAATGTATTCCAAAGAAAATATTCTTAAGTATAAGCCCTTTTAATAGCTTCGTTCTCGGATCACATTCAGAACATTGTCGTAAGGCGCATGCTCGATTTAGGAACCGACTCATAATTTTAATTTACCGTTAACGATTATGGAACTCTCGTTGTCTGCCTCATTCCTATATTTCTGGTCTGTCTTCCTTTGCATCTACCATGTCCATGTTGCCAAATTATATTTCTAACCTATACGCACGTATATGTATATTATTTGCTGTATTTTCAAAAGAAACGAATGCGCTGTATTTATTTATTTATTTATTTATTTATTTTTATATTCATGCTTCAATGTTTCTTCTGTTTGCAGCGCCTTTGAGGGAGTTGTCGATATTTCCAGAAATAAACCGGCAGGAAAAAGTTGAAGATGACTCACCAAAATACACTGCTTCTTTTAGAAACAAACAAATTGCAAAAAAAATAGGATCTATAACAAGAAAAAATATTACATCACATAACTGTGAAGATAGATGGAAAGTTCTCGAAAGCAATTGTAAGCATATCGAAAACGTGAACAAAACGAGCATAAAAAATAAATATCAATCCAGTTTTGTCATTGGACACGATGATCGTAATGAAGAATGATGATGATGTTACGAAGGATGCAAGGGGAGAAGAGGAAGTCGTGGAAGCTGAATTTACCTGCACTATTTGCATTATAGCAGATATACAGAATAAAGAAGATAGTATATCAAGAACCCCCGAGTTAGACCAATCAAAAGAAAGCATCCTTTAAACGCTTTAATGAAAAATTACGCAAATAAAAGGTTAAAGTGTAATATACCGGAAGAAATAAGCAGTGACAGAAAAGAATATTACGCCAAGAGATTGGAACTAGAAAAGATGAAAGTGGAAGTAAAATTAAAGAGAAATGATCTTTTGGAAAGAATAATAGAGAAAAATATTGTTTTTTCTGTGTTCAAATAATACCATAACTTAATAAATGTCTGATACAAGAAAGGCTTTTATTTATTTATTTCTAATATTTTTCTAAATTAAAATTAATGTACCTACCCGCAACATTTAATGGTTTTTAAAGATCCCCTTATGAGTATTAAACGAAACAAATCTAAAACTATAGCAAGGCTATGACCTTTCCAGATTCTTGGCAACCTTGCTAGTGAACATTCTCAGAATACAGACACTTTGCATTACCTAAAGGTTATGGAAAAAGTTCTATCAAAACTACTTAAAAAAAAAGAAAAACTTTGACTCTTGAAGCTTATTTTATTAGCTTATTTTCCCAAATTACTTATTGCAAATTATGCACTGCTTCTATGCCGCCTCTTATCATCCCTATCTGGTTCATAATTTTCATCTATAACTGCTTCCGCACCAATTTGATATTCAGCTCTACTTTGTTTTCCTCAATATGAAAATTATTTAAAAATAAAGTATAATTGTTGAAACTTTTGTTTCATCATTCAGAAACAATGGTCAATAACGTACCAGTTAGTTGATGAATTAAATGTTCGTTATCTCTGAATGGGGCTAACAAATGTTTCAAGCAAGGATATAATATATTTCACTATAATGTTTCATATAAAGAAGGACTTCTTAAAGCTCTGCCGTCATTCATCGGATCAGGGAAACCCACAAAGATATCGCGAATCTTTCCTCTGCAGTCACATAACAACCTGTGTCTAAAACAAGATATAAACTAATGAAATTCAGATAACGTTAGAAAGATAAAGTTGCTACCTGGATTGAAAAGATTCCTTTTTAAGCAGGAATCTGGATCATCTGCAAACTTGTCGATTTTTATGTGGGTACCATCAATCACACCAATTACCCCAGGAAAATTCTTTGCTTCGACTTAAATTTTTTCTCCATTACTTGGACATGTAATTATCTCTGCTGCTAAATTATTTTAAAAGATTAGCTACTCTTCCGATAATCTTGAACAAAGTACTTTTGCTTATGTTAAAACGATCAGACACGTCTCTGTACGAAGCTGCTTTATTTACCGCAAACCATAAAAAATGTAACTTAGTAGGAAAGAGAAATGAAACATTTGTGGGCATCGGGCTTCTTCCCTCCTAATTTTTATGTCGCAAACATACAATAAATCACCGCTCCAAAAAAATTCTAACAACAATAAACATTCTGCGGTAATTTGTTGCCTGTTACAGTTGACACGTTCTCTTCGTTTTGCATCAATTAATTTACTTTGATCTTTTTTTCCACTTTAACATTTCCAAAAACAAAATACTCTCGCACAAACGCTCCAAGATTTAATCAACCGTAATAACGGAGTTTTCATCTCATTTCGAGCCAGTTCGTCTAATTTAAGACTCCCATACGTCCCGACGTATGTACGTACGAGTATGCATGTATGTGTGTAATCCACGTTATCTAACAGCTAAATAGCTGGCTGGCGTTGTCAGATCCGAGCGTACACAATCGTGTGGGTAGCCGTATTACCCATGTCCGGATTCCTTTGCTGTCACTCAGCTGCTCGCTGCCTGCCCGCGCCGATCGTCTCACCTCCTCGATCAGTCGCTTACGCCGGCCCTATCCGTCTCGCTTTTTCCAGCTTGTCGCCCTTGTCGCGCGTAGCGCCTATCCGAGACCTCGTGGAACTACTAGCTAATGCAATTAATACGAAATGCAGCTCGTATTGCCACCGCTTAGCCTTCTGCACGGTCCGTACACGAAACACGACAGCCGTTAGACGTATGGTACATGCAACCCGACCAAAATAGCATTGCGGATGAGATTGTTCAAGTTGTAGTGGAATATAAGCAAGGACAAGAACACATTACGTTCGTTGACAATAAGTGTTATATAAAATGATAAGCATTGGGTTGGCGCAAAAAGATTTAGTTACGTCGAAAAACATATTCATCTTCGTCGTATCTACTCGCAGAATTAATAGAAAGCGCAAGCTACATAAGCGCAAACATGGGAGACAAATCAGGAAAGAGGTCGAACATTCCGATTTAGACGATTCGTCACTTCTGGTAACCCGAATATTAGTCGAGACCTTCAACGGCGAGTACTTCCCGATGATCCGGTGCTTCAGAAAGCTGGGCAAGGTATGGAAACTTTCTGGATTCTTCGACAACAGCCACCGAAACAAATTTATTTTTCTGTTGAAGATTTCGAAGAATCTTGTCACTGGAGATGACTACTCTTCAAAAACGTCTGAAGAATGTAGATTTTCATGTAATCGAACGACATCCTAACAAGGACTGCAAATCGGAAAGCGAGATTCACTCTCCATTATCCTCTCCATCAAATCTGGTCCCCAGCGACATTTTTGTGATATCTAGGTTTTGCTAGAAGAACAAATATTTTGCGTATTTTGCATGTAAAATGCTCATTGCTATTCGTACTGATTAAAGAAGCAGGAGCATCGTTGGGAAAAATGTTTAAAAGTTTTACGCAGAAGCTATGTTGAGGAATAAAACTAGTTCGCGTATCTACAAACATGATGGCACATTTACGTTTGCTAAGCTGTACCAATTTGTACCGCGTCTTGTCTCCATAAAACGCAATGCGCGTGTCCGTTCGCGTTTGCAGATGTCGATTAAAGGAACTGTCACTTTAATGCGCGGAATCAGATAAAAGACCGTGCTAGAGTCGATTTTAATTACTTATGATACGGTGGATATTCTGCTCGAGCGTCTACGTACATATGTATGGATGTAAGGAGTTGCGGAACGGAGAGAGAAGGAGCTTGATAATGTGGGATGCGGCCGGCCTAAAATAGCATATTACGTCTAATTATTAACGTAAAAAGGGTTATTTTATTTACGTATCGTCTTTTAAGTGGGAACCTTTGAGTTGCTTCTGCTTTTAATAGTCATTTTGCTTCTCTAACATGAAAAGAATATTTTCAATTTATTAATCACTTAAGTCAATCAAAAGATTAAAAGAAAAAGAAAAACTTCAAGCTTCAATCTCCTGAAGAGGATACAAAGACTTGCCTAATAAAAGAATCTTTCATATTCTCCTGAGAACCCTTAAGTAGAGGCATTTTTGGTTGTCCAAAGCAAGAGAGTGAATAACTAACAACCCACGCTCGAATACAAAAGGAATGGACAGTCTTTGGCAGCCCCAAATTTGCTTATGACCGGTACTCATACCGATAGTTCTTCAAAATATCAAACTTATTGAAAAAATCTTTAACACTATGTTAAGGTGGTGCAATCGGTCGATAGTTTTCGACATTGATGGGGTCGCCTCACCAGTTTAATGGGTAGCCCATCCAATTCTGAGGACTCGACCTCCTGATCGACCATAAGATAAAAATAAAAAAATCTTATCCACATTTTCTGTAGTTATGCAAACAACTAGGTACCCGATGACCAAAATGATTACGAATCTTTTGCTATTTGCCATATTGCTTTTGCTAACTTTTCGTAATTAATGTGCTGACGTAACAATTTTAGCTGCTTTAAGTGACTCGTTTGATGGATTTTGTGCTTTTACAATTTTTTCTATGAACCTCTTGTTTTTTCAAGAGACTTATAATAAAGCGATGCTTGAAATTATCGTAAAACGCAAGAAAAAAAGAGAATAAATATATTGAGCTGGAGCTCAAGGCTTCAATCCTATAAGTTCAATGTAAATCTTAATAACAATGAGACGCGTTTAACATTCTACGCGTACAATTCCACGGACACAATATCATAAAAAAAGATATTCTTCAGAATTTTTACGTGAAGCAATTATTGTCACAGAACATGCAAAAGAGCTCACGCTCACTCGCTAAGCACCAATTCTTCTGCTCCTATACATACATGCATGCTGGCTCGGTACATTACATCCATATGCATAGGATTCGAACGCGACAAAATTCGTGATGTGTGGGCCCGAAGGTTAGAGACCTCTTCGACGATGACGATGTCGATGATGATGATGATGATGATGGAAGGAGAGATAAAGGCGCAGCGACGTGCCAGAGCTTCCAACCGAACGGAATTACTGTTCGACTGTTCGATGTGTTGTTATTGCGCGTGTTCCCAACGTACTAATTTCTAAACGCAGCCTCCTGTGCACCGTGTTTCAAATCTGGTGTCCATCAGTCTCGTAGTTCTCGCGCTTTCTTACTTGAAACACGTTGCAGGCAGTGTAGAAGGGTTCATAATAGAGATGTTAGAAATATCCATCTACATCAATATTCTTTTCTAACGGCTTTTTAATTTAATTTACTTGCTTTGATCATTTTCATCCCGCTTTTATAAAGGCTTGGGACGTTTCAGATCCTTTCGAACAAATCGTTTATATTTACTAATTTTGCTCGCGGCTGTATATCGGCTCTTAGGCGTTGCGCTTTATTTCGGGTTGGCTCAGTTTATTTTCTTTGTAAACGAAAATTACTCGGATTGTTGATAGAACGGAAAACTATGTAATTCGATCGTTTTAAATTGCTCCATTTTTTTTTTTTTTTTTTAGAAATCTTTACGTAGAAAGAAAAATGGTGTCATAATACATTACGCAATAGTTCCAAATACCACAAGTTGGTACCGTTGTTGGAAAGCAAATTTACAATGCTTTCCGACAGCGGTGCCAATTTGTAGTAGTGTAAATTTTACTTGCGACATGCTCAGTTTTCAAAAGGCTGTATCAATCAAATAATATGTTTTTTTATGGCAATGATGTCCTGTAATATTTGCAAAATAGAAAGCTCGAAATTGTAGTTTGGGGTGCGATTTTATAAGGAAATGATACCTTCGACTTTTGGGCCAGATTATGGAAACACTATTGAAAAGACCAAGGAAAATAGGTCAATTCTACAAGAATGTAATTTTTCCGTAAAACAATAAACAATAAATGAGAGATATTCAAACAAACATAATTCATTCTTAGGAGACGAATAGACGCGAGTCTGTCTAGTCGCTGCAAGAAAGGTATGATTTCATTCGCTTTTGTCCTTTCTATTAATGAGTAATTATTAATAGCGTACAGCGCTTCACGAAATTAGCAGAGACTAGACAGACTCGTGTTTATTCGTCCCATAAGAAAGGGTTCGTGTTGCTTACTGGTTTCCCCGGGAGTCGACGGGACGCGACTAGTCGCTGCTAATTTCGTCAAGCGTACTCCTTTCTGTAGGCTTAGTGATTATTGTAGCGGGAGGTTTCATTTCGGTATAACACGATTCTTTTCATCGATTTAATTTTGAAGCCACTAGAATCTTATTCGGAATTCAGCTGTTCGTCTTTATAATAATAATAATAATAATAATAATAATGGCGTTGATTTAAGCAGTACGGATAAGAAGATAAACTGGCTCGTGAGTCGTGAGTGGGCTAAGATGCGCCGGTCCGGACTAATGGCACCTCTAATAAGAAGCGATATCACAATGGTGTCGTAGAACACGGACAATTCGCACGTATATCTTAAGTGCGGCATTGTATAATAGCCGAAAATATTTTCCGTATTTTTAACTATTACGTTTTGACATTGCGTCGATATCTACAAAAATTTCCGCCGATAAAAAAGGATCGTAATCGAATATCTTGTTACCATAAAACCGCCGGGGCTCATTATTAATCACCGCTTTATTTAATAAAGCAACGATTTTCTAAATATCTGTAATATCCGTTACATAAGAAAAGTACAGTTAAACGATATACATCGGGCTAGATATCGACGAATGTAATATATACATATACATACATATGTTTATAAAACCGTTAAATATTCCTCGCGCAAGGTTTTTATTAGTTTTTATAGTTTTACGCGTCTTTTTAATCATCCTCCTTTTTGTAATAATCCTCTACAACTAAGATGTATGGACAATGTACAGGGTGTATTGATTTAATTTATGAGTAATATGCTTCATTTGAAAATTTCTTAGTAACTCTCACCTCTCAATTGAAAAGTACCTCTAAAATTCTAGAGGACGCTACAAGCAAGTCATCGCACGCAGAGTTCGTCTTTTATAGAAGTGAACGATACCAGTTTTTTCGTTATTTTACCTGCATTACGATGGGATATACGTTACAGTTTCAGAAGAAATCTACCCGATACAAAAATAAAAGAGGACCTAAAACGGAACCCTGAGGAACACCTAGCTTTACAATTTACGTCTAAAAAGTTTTTTTTTTTTGTACGTAATCCATCGGCACAATTATTTTTGTTAAGCTACACATTGAAAAATCGTCCTAAAGTACTTAATGTAATTTAACCGATCGTTAAATTACATTTAACGATCGGTTAAATGTAATTAACATACGTTAATTGTTAATCTCATTGCAAGAAATCGATCGATTTTCTATTTAATTTCCACAAATAATAGTGAGCATCGACCGTACGTGGGTGCTTGGAATATTAAACCGTCGCGCCTCGTAACCGTAACTCTTTCGTACTCCTTCCGCACCTTCTGATACGGCTCGATACACCTGTTCCCAAGTTTTATAGCGCCTTCGCGTTATGGCAAATGCTATTAGCAATCAGCAAGCTCGACCAGTAAACGCGGGGGTATCAATTTACAACGTATTTGTCTATCGAGAAGTTAACGTCTATTTGATTTAGATTATGGTTTACGAGCGGTCAGGCAACGTAGTGTTTTTATTAGCTCTTGGTTTACGATAGATGGAGATATTTGTTTGAGTAGGTAAGATAGTGCTGTTAGATGTTAATGGAAAGAAGGAAGATCATCACGTATTGTTTTTTTCTTTTTACTGTTTTTTTTTTTTTTGTACTGACAGGGGGGTAAGATATACATATTGTCGGTAGTCTTAGACGAATTACCAGGTAGAGATTCTGATCCTAGCAAAGTTGGTCCTATTCCAGCACTTCCAAGGACATTCGTTACCTCGTATTCTTCATTGCTTGAAACCTAGCTGAAGATAACCTTATTACTCTACATATAAGGAAATAAACAGAACTCCGGTCTTGGCAGAAATCATATTCGCCTTTATCAGGATGCCCCGTTTTGTTTCCCACTTACTTAAATTACGGCCAACCTAAACGCTCCTGTTCGTATAATTGAATATTTAACGGCTCCCTATCTACAGTCATCTAGCGTACGATACTTCCCGTAAGTAATTAACCGAAGCGCTGAAGAGATAACGTAAATCGTTCTTCTTTAAAAGTCGCGGTGCGCGCTGTGAAAACGACGACAAAAAGCGGCCGTCACTAATTCGTTTCCGATTAACCTACACGAACAGGTTTCGTCGTACGGTCAAGCGTCCGTCGCAACCATGACGCGCTTTACCAAAAGTTAGTTTGCCGTCTTTCTGTTCAGCACTGTACCGTCCTGTACGTGGTCCTTTCTATCCTGTTTTCTGCTCCTATTTTTGTCAAAATTGGATTTGCAGCAAATTAAACATAAATTACGGCATAGCACAACCAAAGACGTTGACTTTAAAGACGATTAATGATGATCGTCCTCTAAGCAATGTCTCCACATCAACGTACGCATCAATCCATCTTGAATGTTTGCTGTACGAACTTGTCTGAGTGAGTCCACCTTTTAAAATAGATCATCTTGATTCGCTGCATCTTAAATTACGATTAACGCACAGCGACGCCATTCCAATTATGCTCGAATTCTTCACTAACCTTCTTGAACTTTCCAATTGCTTTTATTAAGCTTATTGTGGTGGCTTAATAGCGTAATTCGGTACGGCAAGGTGCCACTTTTAGAAAAATTATGTAACAATTGACGCTATTTAGAAAACGTCACCGAAACGGGACCGCTACATCGCTAGAGAGAGGCCGCTAATACGGAACAGGCGTAAAGAGGAGGAATAACGAGAGACGGTGTAGCAGGAGAGAGACGGGGGACGGCGTACGAAAGAACATTGACGTGTCAATTATAATGGTTAATAGATGCGATAAAGGCGCTTGTACTCTCTGCCTGCTCACTTTCAAAACGAATATCTACGGATTGTCGATTGTGCCACGATTCCGATAAAGCTGGACGGTCGTTGGAAATTGATTTTGCATTTATTTAATCCGTTGCAAATTAACTGCCGGCGTTGTATTGCCTTTAACGACAATAAATATTTCGTAGAATCGTACGGCATCTGTTTGGTGACTTGCTTAATTAATTAAACTGTGAAAGCGTTCAGCTTGATAATGACTGGCTTCTACGAGCGCGTATATAGATAAAATAATTGCAAGTTAGTGGTGATGCCAAAATTAACGAATACGGGAGATTAACTTTTCTTTCTGTTCATTAAAATCTGGCGCAAGTAGACGGAAAATACATTCATCAACGGGAAGATGTAGTTTCCATGCAGTTGAAGTTTACCGTCCATTTTCATTTATCCATTGCGTTACTCTTAACGATCCGGTCCTTCGATAGCGGTAATGAGCTAAATGTTCCTTGAAAATAGGTCCTTTATCGTCTGTAGTGTTGTCCATATTTATTGGAATCTGCCGTAATGTATCTATTAACGCTGGCTTTCTTTCTATGGATGCTTACTTAAAAGTTTCTGTTACTTTTAGTTACTTTAGAAGTCGGAGTTCGTTCTTCACTTCTTTCTCTGTTGATCTGGAATTTCGAATTAAGTGCAGTGAGCAATTCCGGAATAGTGATTTCCTTGTTATCAAAACCTAAGTTAGGCTCTAGGAAAATACGGTATCTTCTTTACCTTTCCTCAAATAGTGAACGTTTCCGTAAGAAATCTCCTGATTAAATTATTTTCCTCCAATATAAAAAAAAGAATAACTATGGATGCTGATTATTTACAAAAAAAATTATTGAATGATCTAGTCTTGCACTGTTAAAGCATTCACAGTAACGTATCTAATTCGACGCGAGTTGTTTGAACATATTGAAACGAAAAAGTTACTTGGAAGAGCTAGTTATCGATATAGAAGGTAGCGATACCGTGCAAAAGCTCAAAGAATTGAGATAAACTAACGGCAAATAAAGCTTACTCGTAGTATCTTAAATCAGATTAATTATTAAACCGCAACTGTTCTTGATTCCACGTCTCTTTTAATCATTTTCGTCTTTAATAGGCAATAGAGAGATAAGTTCGTAAAGATAATAAAAGCACTTAGAAGTGAAATTCCTCCCGTGTTATAATTGTAACAGTTATTACAACTTCTCGGTTAGACGCATATGCGAGTCGAACGCTAATAAATCAATATATAAATACTTGAATCTCTTTTTCCACCACAGGTAACGACACCTGTTAAAAATTGTCGTGTGTGGCAATTTCCAGGATCTACTATCTGTGACACTCTTCATTATCGTCGATGTATGCCCTCGAATAATCAACATAGTACTCCCGTGTATGGAAATATTATTAATAATAACGTTGTACTTGTTGGCTTTCCTAGGAAATGTCAATTATAATTATTGAGGCATGTGTCGAACGTGCGTGTATATTTTTAATAACCGCATCGAGCGTTGTAAATATCAGGATAAATAGAATTAAATGCCGCCGGTATTTAGCAATTACATTTTTCAACTTTACGTGTGCGCTGGCATCGAAGCAGGATCGGATAATATGTTTGGTCGTAAATAAATTGATTATTCATTTACTCGGTACATGGAACCTGTTTTATTTTGACGGAATCGTTTTTAAAGTACACACATACATATATCTGCGGCGACCTTTTTCACCTTTTTCATCATTCCACTTGTTTAAAAAAAAAAAACCGCAATATTAATAAATTGTATATTTTTATACCACGTAATATTACGTAATTACCGCAAATAACGCGGTTAATTAGTCGGAATTTTGAATTTTATTTTTTGTTTTCGTGTCAATCGGCAAAAATTCATGTCATATTTTTTTAAATTTATATTCGCTCATGATTTTGCGAGAAGAGGAAGAAGAATAGGGAACTTACTTCCTTGAGCGTTATCGTCTCGAAAACGTCTCTTATCCATCGTTGTCGAGCAAAGCATCCTTCTAACAGAATTGTACCTTGTGAATCATTGCGTAAGCTTGCGAAGAAAATTTAATGAAGCCGAATCTATTCCGTAGCAGTACAATGAAGGCGATGTACCAACAGTTTCGGTAAATGCCTGGAAATAAGTAAGAGACATCTACAAAGGATTTATAAAGAAAAGTCCTGCCACTTAAGCTAAAGCATAATGTTTAGAAGTTGGAAAGAGGAACAAAAACAAAAAATAAACAGCACGAAAATATTAAAAATCACTCACAATAATACCGCATCTAATTACATATTTAGAATGGTCCTCATTTACTTGCCAACGACTGTACTTACATCCTACACAAATTGATCGCAACCTATGAAGCAAGAGCGTCGATGCCTGCCCGAAGGCATTTCGTTGTCTTGCTCGTAAATAATTACACGATAAAGGCCATCCTCGACATCTTTCGACATCCAACCTATGAGAGCTCAAGTGGTTACTTCCTCTCATATGTTAAACACCGTTCGCATATGGGTATCCGTGTAGATGCGTATTTGAGCGTATTAGAATTAAAAGCCGATGTCTATCAACGCCGTAGATGTTTTTATTTATCGTTTTCTCTCTCCGAAAGATCTTCGGCATTCATTCGCACTTGAATAACTTACATAAAGAGGAGCAAATACACCCAAGTATCCTTAATAGAAGAGAAGGAGAAGTAATATCCTTAATAGAAATGTCTTTCGCGTGTTTTCGCGTACTTCATGTTTAACCTGACGCTTCGCCGATCATGCTGTCAACTTTCTCAGAGAGTTTCTAAAGACTGGACTTGACGTTTCGCTGATGGTGCTGTCATTTTTTTAAGAAGGTTTCTAAAAACTGCACTGGACGTTTCGCTGATGCTGCTGTCAACTTCTTCAGGAGATTTCTGAAGACTAATTTTTTGAAGAAGCTGTCAGCATGATCAGCCAAATTTCGAATCAAATATCAAGTACGTGACGTTTCTACTATGGATAACGGTCGTGAAAGCCTAAACTCAAGTAGTACCATTTAATATAATTTATTGCAGCTTCCATTATGCACCTTCTTTCTTAAAAAATAAATGCATTTTTATTCGGTCTCCCTTGATCTTTTATTGGTGAAAACTAATGAGCTTTGCCCGTGTTTTCGATGGTACTTCAGCTGAAATTTTGAAAGTAAAAGCACTATAGACAATCGATTTTAACCGAATCCGTACATCATCGTTTCTTCTCGCATCATTCGGTTACGGTACGATTAACAATGAGAAACCTCGAATTCCCGAATTTAATCAAATTATTTACAGGATGCGAGGTGTTGCCATTGTTTCTTGAACGTATTTAAATTCTACGACATCCTTTGTGATTCTCTTCTTCATCGAGTACGTCCCGGAGAGATTTGTACGACATCTTTAAGAATGTTATTACATAGCGCAATATGGAATATAATGAAGTCCGAGAAATATGTTGCACTAGGCTTCTACACAAAAAAAAATCTGTCACAATAAACGACCATTCGGGTGTGATTCCGATGCTTTCAATTCCCAAAGTAGACGTTATTGTTCGCCAAAGGCACATCTGATATCTACTGTTCGCATTTTTCAATCTTTTAGGGGGCGGGGATGCGTGCAACTTTCAGCTTTGAAGAATTCCAACTTACCTACTAAAACCATTAAATAGTGGCAACGTGCTCTTACCTGCTGAAGGTATTCTTTTACTTGCGTGGAATGTTTTACAACATCAGGATGTATACATTTCCTTTTTATTCGTACTGTATTGCCACATGGCGTTCGTTTATTATTTATTTATCGGTGGCGAGTGTTTCAGTCTCTTCTACTGCCAACGTTTTCTGATCGATTGCATAATTTAGAAAATCTCTTGCTTGCTTTTGAGTTCTTAATCCCGCTGTTTTCTTTTTTTTTTTAGTAAGTTCTTGATTGTATAGGTATTGCGAAATTAGCCATTTTACCCTTGCAAACGGGACGTAATCGAACAATGCTTAATTCTATGTTAATCGGATCTCTTGCCTGTCACTCAAATCCGAATTCAGAAAGATTCAAATTAATAGGAGAAACTTAATTCGCCTCGACGTATTGCATATAATTGACCGTAGCGTGTCTCCAATATCATTTGCATATAATATTTATAATAGGTGAAAATCTAAAGAAAGCGGCGATCCCCTTTAATGAAAACACCTGTTTGTAGACGTAATTATTCAGCAATCGGATCCCCTGCACAAAAGTAGGAGCGCTGATAAAAAAAAAAAAAAAAACTGGAAACAATAAGCCCGCTGTTACATACATAACTCTACCGAATGATCTCATTCGTAACGACGACTTACCTCGCGTAATTTCCATAAACGCGCGGCACTCCGGGCAAATCTAAACAGAAGGTTTTCATGTAATACATTCGTCATCTAAATTGTATTCAATTAGAAAGTGGCAGGGCCGTACTTATCTATCATTGCGTTCTTCTTGGTGGCGAGTTGTGAAAATGGAATAAGGCAAGAAGAACTCGTATTTCTTCGGGATACCTTAAAGAAAACATATACAACATGCACCATCTTCGAAACTGTGCCGATTTTCGGACAATTTTTATGTATAATTCTGATTGTTGCTTATGGGCGTTTGCACCTCACGTCATTATCTATAAATTCTACAAACGCAGTAGTCTCACCATTTGAACGTTTAGTAAACGTTTCATAAGACTCAAGAGCTAAAGAAAAAATCTCCGATGCAAAAGGAAGCAATACAGCCCTGCATTAGAGCTCGCTGAATGTTATATAAGTAAACACTTGTTAAATTCGCGGACTTTCGTACGTGCGGCATTTGCATCAATAATATTCGAGCCGGCGAGATGTCGAACAGACGATAACAATGTAAAACCTAGGCGTCTCGTCCGCACAACAATAAGTCGGAAAGGAAAGCTGCCTCCGTCGCGCCTTAAAAATTAATAATACGCGACCCGAACTATGCCGCTAAGCTCTCGGATACCGCTGCGCACGTAATTTCGGATCGTATGACGAATCCCCCGCTCTTCCCTCTCGTCGAATCGATCGAACAATGTCCGATTTCGACACTCCGGTCGAGATTTACATAAATTTAAATTTTTCAAAAGGCAGCGGGCAAACGGTTTCGCGCGATACGGATCTGGCAGTAATTAATCTGGACAGGTAGTCATAACATAACGTATTGTTGGCAGCGATGCCCGAAAGGGGTAAGAGAAACGTTTAAGCAAGGAAAGAAAAAAACGCGGTATAATGAGGTTGGTGACAGATCTCATGTCCGGCCGAGTAATTTATCCTCATCGAGCTTCTGATGGATAATCGATCAATTAACGAGTTGAACAATAGATGAAATTTCGGACCCCTTTTTACGTTATGATGTACCTACAAAAAATTAAATAATAATATGATAGTCGTTAAACGATAACCGAGGTTGGTCGAATGGTCGTTATCTTCCACCGGTGACCGAATGAGGATGAGAACCATTCGTGCTTTTTGTCCCGTGGTTCATCCCCCAAGCGTTCTCTTGTTTCGCATCGTCGTCCTTCAGTTGCAATTTTATATAACGTTGCATTTTTCTTCCCGATTTAAGCTCGTCAACTTTAACGCGTATTTTTGTACGTTTTTTATGGTTTTAACCACCATTTTCGTCCGTTTACAATAGCAGTGCGCGAATTCCACCATTTGAAGAGAGCACAGAACTTATGGTGGCATAAGTGTGACTGTGGAATCGTTCGACACTTCTTTTTGCTTCATTTTCGCCTTCCTCTTCGTCCTCGTCTTCGTACATCTTTCTTCGAGCCTCTCCTTTCATCCCGCACCGCTCGTTGCCACCACGGCTCCCGCGCATCGCTTTTCTTTGGTCGTGTTATGTATGTACAGCATATCCGGTTGAGCGGTCGGTTAATGGTTGATGGGAGCGCCTGTTCGCTGTCCGTGTATGCGTTCCGAGTTCTGTGTGCGCCCGTACTGCTTCGTCTCTGTAGGTATAAGTCGCGACCGTTCTTCTCCTTGCAAGGTCAGCGACTGATCCAGCATCCCCTCCTTCTACCCCGCTCTTCTTCCTTCCTTCCTCGGACCGCATTCCTGTACGATTTAGACGTTGCCAGATCGACGACGACGTATATTTTAGACTGGTGCACGTACACAAGTAAAGTAAATACGGGACGTATATAGATGTCGGATGTTGAAAGAAGCGAAACGAAAATTATAGAAGACGGAAAAGGTGAAAATTGTCCGTCGAATAGGAAGAAAACGTCGAAGACTTCTCGATGTTTAGTCCAAGTCCAATTCTGTCTATGCGGTTACGAAGTTGTCCGTAAAATCTGGGAATTTCCGCGTGGTTGTATTTACGCGGTGCATAAAATTCGAGGGATTCCCACGTATTTACATTACGAACGAACCTTGAAGGTTCAATGTAAGTTAAAACGTTGTAGGGAGGATGACGTAGATCTGGAATTGCTGAAGTATGAAGGCTCATCACTAGAGAGGACAAAGGGAGGTGGAATTATTCATTTTTTTTTTGCAGCGACTAGATAAAATCGTATCTATTCGCCTCATGCGAATGGATTCGTGTTGTCTACTGGCGTCCCCGAGAGTCGATAAAACACGAGTCTCTGCAAAAAAGTAATGTCATCCGCCTTTGTCCTCTCTATTCATCACCCACATTTACGAGCTAATTAAGAAAGTATGCAGGAGTGGAGAGACGCCAATCCATTGGAAAGAAGTAACTTCGCAAAAAGACAACTATAGGGACATCTCACTGCTGGAAGATTGCTTAATCCTTGCCACAGCAAGTACAATCGGAAGCTGAATATCAAATCAATTAATTGATTTGAACTTCCTTAAAAATTCAGAGCTAGTTCGTAAATATTGGTGTTTACTCTTTGACGGTATCGTACGTATAAAATACAGATCCAGACGGACAATAACTAACGTTACTTCACGATTTTTCGATACATCGTTACGATTGTATTCTACCAAATGAAAAACGACACCGTTCCGAGAATCGGCAATGGCTATTGGTTTTACCGTTTTCTTGCTTCTCCGGCTCGCCGCTTGAATAGAAAAAAAAGCATGCGAGGCATGTTCTGCCGTGCTTCTTCCTAAGAAATTTAAATATATCGGGAAGTAATTAGGCGGTGGATGATAGCCGACATTATCGGGAAATATGCTAATGATACGTTTTCAGAAATACACGTATATATATATATATATAACAAGCTACTCAGTATGCCGGGTAATGTGCAAATCATTTAATGAATTTAGTACTTCCTTTACGCAATACAAGGCGTTGTATTTTACGGGATTAACGCGAACGGGTTTGACTCTTAAGGTCATTACGAGACCAGCACGCATTCTTGTTTTAGAATTTATCGATTCGATTCGGAACATTTGCGCGATGGTTTTTTAATGGAAATTTGAATGGTTTAAGTGAAGTCTTGTTATTAACTTTTTTGCTCAATAATATAGGAATATCCAGAAGGCGGAGAGAATGTACATGTTGTTTCTTGGTAGTTCGTATTAAATAAGCATTGGAGAAACGCGTTTGTATATTTAAATGTCAGGCAAATCCGATGTTCTTATT
Source organism: Oryctes rhinoceros (assembly GCA_020654165.1). Lineage (NCBI taxonomy): Eukaryota > Metazoa > Arthropoda > Insecta > Coleoptera > Scarabaeidae > Oryctes > Oryctes rhinoceros. The sequence continues at coordinate 1,967,703 of JAIOKQ010000231.1, forward strand.
ATTCTATATGTGTACATACGTATTTCGGTAACTAAGTTGCTAAGAAGCTGGCCAAAGTCACATTATCATGATTCATATTGGATCCGCATCCATGGAAGTGATTCTGAGCAAACCGTGTAAATTTTTTGAATAAACATTGAACAAAAGAACGACTTGCAAACACGCTACCATATTTATTACCTTTGTAGGAAATTCCGTTGAAGCGACAAACCGCCGCACGTTTACCTATGATATACATAAATACCGTATGTACATTATACATATGTATGCTACTGAAAAACTTTATTATTGAGTCATTCCGAAAAAGCGAATTTCAATCGTATTATTGCGCAACATCTTAGCCCATGGCTTTGTATTAGTTGTTGATCATGAATCATCCGTTCCTTTATGTAATCTGTTGAATTCAACAAACATATTATGCGAACGTGCCGCCTTAAATTATAAAAACGTATTTTTCGAATTACTAACAAGGCGCATGTATTAGAAACATAGAAATGCCGGAATTTGCCGAGGCGATGTTCACCTAAATAAAATCCATAAAATTAACAAGTGAATATTCTTTAGAGGATGAGATTACTTATTTGTAAATTCAAGCTTAAGAATGTTTCGACTCGATTGTTTAATTGTCTCAATCCTTTAATCTTAGGACAACAGGAAATGTCAAATGTTCGGCAAGCTTAAGCCGTCCCCAAAGATAACAACGAAGTGTAAATTTTCGCAGTGACCGACGTCTCAGCGTATCTCGAAAATTACCCGACGTTAAGATGGTTATCTGCTCGCGTAAGATTCGACTTAAAAAACGCCATCTAGGAGGCGTTACGACCGTCTAAAAACAAACAAAAGAACAGCGCGCGTCCAACGCGAAGAAAACGAAAGGAAGAGGAATAAAGAAGAGGAAAATACCGCGTCGTCATCGTCCATTAAAACGCGCCAACGGCAAAAAGGCGAACGCAACGCATCGATGCTAGCTCGCTACATAGGAGAGCGCGCGCGAGAGAAGAGGAGAGTACGCCGAGAAAAGAACAACGAGGAAGAAGAAAAGACGAATGAACGAAAAGGAACACAAAAAAACACAAGAGCCGAGCATAAATTACCGAGAAGAAGTTGTGAAGCAACATCGACATCCGCTCCGTACCAACACTTACAAGAGCTAATGAACCTGGTGAACCTATACGGCGGAACGGAACGAAAGTTTTTTTTTTTTACCTCCTCTGCTTCTTCGTCTTCGTCTTCTATTGCTGCTGCTGTTGCCTCTGTAGCTTGTGCGCTTGTATCGTTTGGGCTTCGCTTAACTACCTCCCAAGTATGTGTGTATATGTATACGAGGTGTTACAATTTAATTTTTAAAATTATCATCTTCGAAGCGGTCCCGAAAGTAATGGTGTTAAAATTCTTAGTCTACAGCGGGCGCCGATACTAAACGGGGTGCGGGAGTCGAAGAAATAAGAAGTTTTTTTTATTGTTTACGCAGTACCTTCCTTGAACAAAGCAAATTTTTTCGGAAGAAGGTTCAATATTTAAAATTGACGCTTTTGAGTCCTTTGTCTTCAAGGCAGCTACCGTAGAAAATCCGATTTTGCAAAGATAGAAGATTTTTTAAGTGTGGTGACGGCCCAACGGGCTCAAGCTTGTCATAACCTCAGGAGCTTCTCAATATGTAAGTTGTGTACGTAAAGTGTTCTATGGTCTTGTTACCGTCACTCCCTCACTGTAAAGGGTGAAGTATACTTAGGGCTGAAGTCTATAAAGATTTCTTCGGCTGTTGGGAGATTTTGAAATAGGTCCTTAATCCGTTCGCAACTTGCTATCACGTAGTCGTCACCACGAAGATTCTTTATCAGAGGTTGGAAATGATTCGCAATGGTTACAAAAGCAACTGAAATACACTGCTCTTCAACCATGTGACTCTTAACGTTTATGTCAAATTTTAATCTGGTATCTTTTGAATAAATTTCTGTTTTTAACTACTTTCCAGTTGATTTCCCACCTATTTCCCTTAAGTTTGCCGATATCGCATCTCATGATTTTTTCCTTTCGCTTCCCGCATCTTTCCTAGTTGCTCGTTTCTTCCATTGCCAGTTTTTACAGCATTTAATGATGCGTAGGATGTATGACGGCTTATACTGAAAAATTTTATTACAAAATTTGCTTCTTTTCTTTTGACGGTATATTTTCTCGTGATACCGATATAAATACGGATCTACGTAATCAATTTTAAGACTAAAGCGACACACCTCGTACATGCACCTACATGCTATAAGAACGATTGGACGTAATCTCCGCGTACGACTTATTTCCTCTCCGCAAACCTCATTATAAATATCATCCTTCGGGCTTCAACAGTCACGCTGATTGCTGGAACCAGTTACGACTTCCGCTTGGTTTCTTTTCATTCGGTCACCAACATCATTCCTCGATACTCTGGTATCGAATACAATATAATAATCTTTCTGCTCACAATTTTATAATCGACGGCGATTCTTGAATATTTTTAAAAGATCGCAGATTTCGTTCATTCGATTCCTATTTTACGCAATAAATGAACAAATAATCGCATCAGAATACCTCATCGCCTGCTAGTTACGCAAACACTTAACAAAACACCCAAGAACCTCGCGTCATCGAGAAATCATGTTCTCGTATATATTACGTACTAGGAAGATTTCTTGTACGTTCCCAATCGGCAGATACCACTGCCTACCTACTACACCTATCGGTTATTATTTCTGATCCGCTTTATTATAGCCTCCGAGATCGTCGGATGATTTATATCGAGTCCGGTATTCACGAGAAATAATTTTCCCTGTAATCAGCGGAAACTAATGCCCCGGATTCGGTCGGTAATGAAGCGTAAGAGCGGCAACCGTAAACCGCCGGCTGTGCCCTATGGAGGAATATCATCGTGTTGCTGCCTATTACAAATAAAAGTGCGTGGTGGGAAGGGTTAATTGAAAATGATGAGATTCGATTTGTAAAGTGGGGAATAATAAGCGCGTAAGAGAACGAAAAATAGAACTAGACGTAACCAAGGAGGTCTGTTCGCAGCTACGTTGATTTATTATTTAAATAATTTCATTAATTCTATTGGCTGTATTCCATTGATCGAACCAAATAAAAACTTTGCGACGGTTCGCCCGTTTAAAAAGAAATACACTGGCGACTAAAAGAAAAGATCAAAATGCGTGTTAAACCTGGCAACTTATAAACCGCGGCTACGAATGACTTGTTAGTGTTACACTTGTAGGGACGCTAGCTAGTGTTCTTAAATTGGAGGGAACTTCCCGTTTTGGAGAGAAAATTAGCGGAATTCACTTATTTTAGAGGCAAATTGTTGCATGGCTTCGTACATTAATAATCACATTTGTTCACAACTAGGTTTATAACCTTGTATTTGGCGTCTAAAAATGTCAAGGGAATTACGGGAGTTTTCGAGAGATATACGAAGAGTAAGAAGATAGTCACGAATTCGGCAAATATCAAGGAAGCAATTGAAGCAAATTTAATAAACGGCATAAAAAATATAAAATCTAATATATAGTGTCAGCGGAAAGGTTCGCATAAGATGGGAAAATTTTCTATTTCCTTTGTTTGAAATCGTGTTTGTAACAATCCGGCAGGAACTATCATTGGCACCAAATTTAGCGAATGCGTTAACTTCCAATAAAATCGACGCATCATCCGCATCATTGATGGTTAGATGGTTTGGTACGGACGAGTTAAGCATTATTAAAATAAAGAAAATCGAAAGAACATTAGTTTTGGATATATTTCTTTCTAATATCCTTTAACTCGCGTACGCTGTCTTATCCTTAGAGCAAATACATGCTAAATGTACATAGGTAGCTTGTTTCATGGAGCATTTGTTAACGTTTCTTGTATCCAAACAAATATTTATCAATATTAGTTTGTACCACGCCGACATCGAGCAATACGTTTCATGGTAGGACGTCTTAAATCTCTTGCTAGAAAGACGCCTCAGGTAATACCATATCTGCGTACGTGTAACTTGGATAATTGTATGACGCTTGTGGAAATTCTTGAAAACGAACTTAATTTTCTTCTACTAAAAACACCAAGAATAACACACTGCGTCAATAGCAATAGACATATGTATAATAAATCGATTTCTATCGTCGCACCTCTTGCGCGACGAATACGGAATGTTACGTCACATATTTGGCTGTTTACCTCATCAAAATTACGTCATTTTGTAATTGATATCACTATAAATATTTATATTTTCGTGCCTCAATTACACGCTATACGCGTTCGTTTGTTTCCTCGACCTTCTTGGTTAGTGGTTTTACCATCTAGTTCGTTTTTTCTTAATATTTTTTTGCTTGGCGGGAAAACATGGCTAAGTTTTCTCCGATATTGTGATTGTAAATGGATTCCCGGTAAACGACGTGAGCTGTTAATATATAGAATTATGTAATACCAATCACGCATCTAATAAAGCTTCTATTAGATTTGTTCGTTTCTCTTGCCCGGTGATTATGCAGAACTACTCTAACTAGATACAAACGAACCGTGTAAACTGGCGTTTGTGTGGTATACGTAGTGTAATGGTAGGCAAGATAATATCATTGTCGAAGATGATGAGAACCTGTTAACTTCAGGTTCATCGTCCAGTGATGAAGATGTAGAAGTTGCATTATTCCAATAAAAGACTAACTGTCAAAGATTGACGAGGAGGTCTATTAAAAAAAAAAACAAATAATTACCGAATTTGAATAGGTAGCGTCAATGTAAATCGGAGAAGAAAAGAAGAAGAGTCGAGAGTTATTAAAACAAACAACTTTAAAATTCACAGAGTTAGATGTTTATAAATCTTTAAGAATGAGAAGTAGACGAGAAGTAGAGAAGTATGCGAGCTTACCAAGTAATTCATGATTTAAGTGCCGAGAAGCACATTGCTTTATTTCTATGGTTTGCTAAAGTTTTTTTCTACGGAATAAAATAAAAACTTTAGCAAATGGTTAGGTGTATATATTATTATATTATTATAAACGAAGAAACCTATCAATTCCAATAGCTGTCTAAGCTGACAATGTTTCCTTTGATATTTCGAACATCATGCAGATATATGTTACTGTTCATGACGGGCGATTAGCAAAATGTGAGATTAGGTTTAAACTTTCAGCATCAAATGTGTAGAAAAAAAATGAATATGTAATGTTTTTGTCCAATATTTGACGTACAACATTTGACCTTACAATTTTAACGAGCTTAGTGCCATAGCGGATACATCACGATTACCAACGACTGTACATGCCATACGCCGTAAAAGACAAATTAACTTTGTAGTAGGAAGTATATAATGGCGGCGCGAGATTTTTTCCGCAATTGACATTGAAAAGATCAAAGATAATAGGCATGCGGAAATAAGCTGATCCTCCATTACGTAACCTTTATGTGCCTTGAGACAACGTCAATAACTAATTCTAAGCCGGCGTTTAATAACTGTAAGCCCGTTGTCGTCATGTATAGATAGACGTTATTAGTTAGAATATTCGATACGGCACCTCTACGTAGCCTTTAAATTACGTAATTGTCGGAGGCAATTTCCTGTTTCTTCGTTATCCAAAAAAAAGACGATTTAGTTGATGGGGAATCATTTTTTTTCAATTGTTTGACTTGTTTTTGTATTAAGAAGTAGACGCTAAGTAGCAGAATCGAGTTTGTTGATTTTTTGTTATGGTTCTTTCTACAACTGCTTCTATTGTACGCTGTGTATTTATTTACGGTTAAGTTTTTCCTAATACATAAATACAATTTATTTTTTGTTGTTGTTTGGCGGCGGGATCATCTTGCAGCATGAAACTTGATTCGAAAAGAGGCGTAGAAAAAACCGAGCAGATTTATACATTAGATTTGTTGCTAAATCAACGACATCGGACTGAAAGTCGATAAGTCTAGCCCAACTTCGTTATTAAACACATCCTTTTGCGTTCGAACTAGCATTTATAAGAATCGTTTCATTTATTCACCGCATCAAATGCATGATAAAAAAGAAGAATTTCAAGAACGATGAACAAAATTTTATTTCGGATAAAACCTTAAAATGTGATCAAATATGACGACGACGAAGCTTGCATTTAGTTGCTCTGATTAAAATAACCAATCGTTAATATTCCTTGACAATCCCAACAAAAATAGTCGCTATCATTTTTGTTTGTAGAAGGGTGGTGATTTTAAACTTCTTGAAAGCGCTGCGGCCTTTAATATGCCATCGCATCATATTGCTTTCAAGAGGGTTCAAAGTGATGCACTTGGGTTTCATCTCCGGTGACAAGTTGATTGGTTCGCTTCTATAAAACGCCAAATATTATTCGGAAGTCTTCATTCTATCTTGTCAGTAACTTTTGTTGTTGTATGGAATTCTCAAAAGCCGTGGTTTCTGGTATTCCTAATGACGTTGCTGATTGTCGTTTCTTTAATTTTGCGTCCTCTAATACCAAATATTTGTTTTTTTTTTTCAATAACATCGGTTAACAGCTTAATTTTGGCCAAAGATTATTGTGCAGTGCTTCTCGACCATGATTAAACAATTTAAACCGTTCGCTTTCGGAGATTCTCCTTATTCTATTAAGAATTTTATAATTGCTCGATATTCGTGTTTCTTTGATACAATGACTAGGCAAAAGCATAAACTTTCTTATACAACTTTGTACACATCAAAAAAGTCCAGACTATATGAAAATAAAACATCCTTCACGTCGAGCGATAATCATCAACATTATTAGATCCGATCCTCAATCTAATACGATATTTTGAACTCAAACAAGAAAACAGGTCCATATCCGTCTAATATAGGAGCGAAATAATCAATTAGCGCCGAATTTCGCAATCTAAAACGCAGTAATTCTATCTTGCTGCCTCGAATAGAGTTAATCGATCTTAAATTAGAATTGATCGAGTCGCTTCTAACGCTGTGAGAATGCGGCTTATTACGCTATAAAAACCACCAGCTATATTTCTAAGCATTTCCGTCGATTTCAAGGCGATAAATTAGTGCCGGAGCAATGAGTTGTCTTATATACCGACCAATATGTCTATCTATCCGTCTAATCAAGAGCTTCTAATGGCCGAGTAAAGACGAGAGGAAAGGAAGGTTTACGTATATACGGTGACTCAAAATAATTCGGACACACGTAAATATGGTAATTTAATGCGATAATGCTGGATAATTCCATTTGCTTGATTTACTTTTATTTTTATTTAATTTTTCGCGAAAAATCAAAATTTATTCGTGATTAATAGCGGGTGGCTCTGATACGGCAAAACAAATTGGCAAAGATCAAGAGAAAGAAGAATGCGTATCGAACCAGATTAAATATGTTCGTGATCGAAGGAAATGTAGCGATGTTTCAGATAAAACCTATTCACTTATTTGCGACAAACAACGGCTTTCTTGAAGTTAGTAATTCCTTGAAAGCAACGACTTTCTTAGTTGCAGAACATTCTCTCTTGACGGCCATTGTATACATTGTATTTATTCCAAGCAATAAATATAGCATGTATAAGGCTTTATATACATTTATATTTATACGTATATAAACAGCGACACGAACAGGATGCTGACATAAAATCTCCTACAATTTCCTCTCCCGTAACGATGTCGAAATCAATTTCTGGTTTCCGGTCACCTGCTAAAAAGTCGAAATCCGAGGAGCAACGTAGAAAAACCGTAACCGCGACGGCGACGACGACGACGAAGGCGGCCGTTTATTGCCCGGTCGTGCGTTTCGCTCGATCGAGAAATCGCAGTCGGCGAGGTCGCCCAGTATTTACGCATACGGATTGTTACTATTGAGTTTAACCAAAGTAGAAATATCGTATTGAGCTAGAAATGAGACGATGATGTCGTCACCGTTAGATGAGTTCAGTTTAATTTGCTTTTTAATTGAATGCGGTGATACGTCGGCTAACGGAAACAATTCGTTCTAGATCTTCGTTAGATGTCCATGAAAAATTATGTAATCCGTTCTAAGGTTAAATTTGGAATTCTCGAGATATCTTTTTATATCTGATTAACTCGGCAACGTACGGTAAAAACTCGAATTCGATCTATGAATACTGGTAAACGAGATTGGCCGCGAGGACCGCAGACGAACAAAATTTTGCTAACATTTGAGGCAATTGTAAGCTTTGCAAGGTTACAAAGTACAAAAAAAAGAACGTTAATTATTATAGACAAATATGAAAACAAAATCCTTCAAAGGGAAAATAAGTTAAATGAAATGCTCAAAACTACCTCTCTCACCACAAGGCTGTACTGGTTACGTTTCATAAAATTTCTAGCACTGTGCTGGCGCAAACGACCTGAGTTTCTCAAAAGAAAATAATCTGAAATATCAGCCATCTTATAAGACCATTACTGTCTATGTATCATCTCGGAGATACCTTCTTCAAATGGTCGTTTACCATGGGCATGGACGCTACCTTATTGAAAATACGTCGCTTGGTAAATTAAGATTTCTAGGTAAAAGAAGTAGCTGATGTTTTAGAAAATCCAGATATTGAACTCCTCTTAGAAAAAAATGAACCAATCGGGTCTAATTGCATGCAGTATTCACTGAGATGGTTAAGCAGCATCTTTTCAGATTTGAATATATTATATTTATTTTCGTTTAGTCAATATCGAATACAGAGTATGTACGTAATGGCTAAGCTGAACGTTAATAATCGGTATTCGCAAAGTACGTAATAATTTCCAACGATGCGGTGTGCCAATTAAGTACACAGCCTGTTCTCCTGTAATTGGACGGATATCCTCCAAACGGATGGAGGTGCGAAACCAGAACGTTAGAAAAATATAGAACCTACTTCTAGAAATATAAACAACTTTGTCGAAAGCGATTTCTAAATCAAAATTGGCAAAGCTCCTATATGAAATTAATCCTTGCTCTTCTTTGAAGCGCTTTAAACGTGCGTAACATAATTATTTGGTCGGGAATAATAACATAGTAGCCGGTATTTCCCCTAAAATAAACAATTAGATTATTCCTGTCGTACGTAAACAAGTGATTAAGTTCGATATATTACCTCGAAGGTCCGTGAAAAATAATAGCTTTCAATTTCTAATGGGTAGTAATACGGCCGTGTGTATCGATGTACTCTGGAAATAATAATAAGAGCGCTTTAAAGAAACAATTACGCCTGCGGTACTAGGAAGTATTGAATACTAGATTTTGAGTGTGTTTTGTTTCATTTCGAACTTGTATTGCAAGTTGAAACGATTTGAAGATAATGTTTGTTATAACTAGAGAGGACAAAAGTAGGTGGAATTATTCCTTTTTTACAGCGACTAGATAGACTCGTGTCTATTCGCCTCATGAGAATGGATTCGTGTTGCCTACTGATGGTGATCCCGAGAGTCGACAAGACACGAGTCTGTCTAGTCTTTGCAAAAAAGTAATAATTTCATCCGCCTTAGTCCTCTCTAATTACAACCATTATTTTAAATCGATCACTAGATCTATTTCTTAACATATCATTACTGCATAAAAACAAAAGAATATGAATCATTAAAAAAAGAGTGCAAAGCGAAAAAAAAATGAACTAAAATATTTGTCAATCGCCCTGAAAACAAAAGCATTCTACGTAGTGAAGAGAATACGGCAGGAAGTGGAGTAGTAGAGTGTACGCATAGAAGCGAATGGAGAGAGCCGTACATCGAAAGAGTATTAGAATAAGTTAGGTGAAGTTAGTTAAGCGAGTCAACAACGATGTTCGAATCTAACTTTGCGAATTTGCATCTCCTCGAGTTAGCCAATGGATCGACACGCGATTCAAAAGCTGAAACTGTTTCGATTAGCTGATAACTGATCACCTTTAAAAGCAAACATTACCGTCTATTACAGGATAGTTAAAAGCGCTATAATTCAAATTGTGTATGTATAAACGAATGGCTAAATACGCTCCGCTCTGTATATCGATACCAATTAATCAACCTATCCGTAACGTCATCGGATCGAGATGCCTTTCAACGCGAAAAAAGTTAACCAGGCTAAGAAGCAGACGCGTTGAGTTTTCGCAATCCCGATGCCGCGCTTCTCATCATAACTTTGCGGTAATATGCGTTCAGTCTACTTTACGTACGAATCCTACCTACATATTTAGGTGTGCGGATAGGCAAAGAGATGTTTCCACATACGATTCTTTACGTATATAGCGATGGATGTCTTAACAATCTCGAAGCGGCTTCTTCTTCGCCTCCTTTAATAATAATTGCTCTCGTATTATACAGCGCTATCCTAAAACTGTGTATTTTTTAAGTTCCAATGTTTTTTTATATCTTCTAAGATTATGCTAGCTTATCTTTTTGCTCTAAGCGCGGTGTCAGTTTTGCATGGCAGCTATTGCGCCATTTAGAGAGGAAATGATTGAACGACGTTGCTTCTTGCGCTGCTTACTAACATCACAAAATCACCAATTTTGCCTAGCAATCTATAAGTATATCTCTTTTAAGGTAACTAGTTTAAAAGATTGATAGTGTGCATGCGCAAATATTTGTGAAAGCCTAAATTCAAGTAGTTTTTATTGAAAATTTACCAGCTTTCCGGAAAATCTAACATAGACTCTTGCTCATGTTATCTCATAGCTTGCCCTAAGATTAGGCAACGTTATTTTGTGAAACAACACAAAATGGTCTTTAAGAAATTGCTCAGCGTTACCTTCTTCATTTTAAACCCCCACCGTCATGCTTCATTTCGATTGGTTGCTTAAATAGGAAATAGACGTATACAAGCTGTTTTACGAGAACTCGTTAGTCAGAAATTTACGAATATCATCGGAGCCATTAATTTAAAATATTTTCTGTATTTAGAGACATCTTATGAACATCCTGTATAAAATTTAGCAACAACAACGATAAGTGGCATGTTTTCGACTTGTATACCTCACAAATAATGATCTTTGGATCTTCTTAGGTACTTTTCAACACTTAACAATGGAATGTTAAGAAAAGTTCGATATACATTTTAAAGTAACGCTATATAGAAGTAAGCACGTCGTAGTACTTAACGTGCAGACGCAAAGGTAACCTCGTTTCCGAACTTCTTGCAACACAACGCACGAGAAGATGACGACCATGCAGTCATTCCCATCTATAGATCGTATATACAATATATACATACGAACATACACAACCGCAACGATGTTATTCAACAGTATGTGCCGAACGTCCTCATGTGTAATTGTACGCGATGCATGAATTGCGATGACTCTCGGGTTTCGAGCGCGTGAAGCAACACCTACGACCTTTTAGGCAATTCGGGACAATTATATAACGACGCGGCTCGCTAGAGAATCGATTCGAAGCGAGCTTCTTCGTTTCCTTCTGCTATAACGTCTTTTTTTTTTTGGCTTTGCCTCTTCTTCGCGACGCTGTCGGTTCCCCGCCGAAGAAGTACCCGCTCTCGTCGCTGATACACGACGACACGAAATCGCTTGGGATTTTTCTTTCGCCATCGTCATTATCAACATCGAGCGCTCGCTGTAGGTTGTCTCTACTGATGATGTGTTTCTCCATTCACTCATCCTAGTTCTCGAACGAGCATCCTTCTATTGCTAACGTAATAATTGCCGGATTGCACAACGAGCGTACGCTATGGATAAATGTGTACGGTAGTAACGGTTTGCGAGAGGTACACGGATAACTACATTCAATCGCAAAACCCTTGATGTGTAAATGTGAGGCGTAACAATGCAATTAATGAAGCTAATATGAATAATTGATGGATGATATGTTTTCGGTAGGAGGTCGATTAGGGTCGAAGAATGTCCGCGATTTTGTTTGAAATTGCTTGTTTTCCAGTTGGTGCATGTCTGTTGAGGTTCCATGGTGTAAGAAATATGCTTTTATAAATAGGAGAGCAATTAAAGTAATCCATGTTGACTCTGTTTGAGAATTCATAATGAAGTAAATGGAAAAAAGAACGTTGTCTGGAGAACCTTGTCTGTTTGATGAAATTTGGAGACATTAAGGTTGATTTCTTTGACTCACCATGTATGTTATGTAAGACATCGTTGAAAACTTACTTTCTGCTCTGAGTTTTTTAGTAATGGCCGTTAATCTTTTAAATCTACAAAATTATCATCTCCAACATTAAATTATAAAATACATAAATCTTAAATCAATCCTTTTCCGCGCTATCCTCCAACTTTTAATATAGACTGTACACACATCGACACAAAACCGCTAATAGATGTAATTGATAGAGAAAACCTTCGAAAAAACGAATTGCACACGTTCACGATCAGCATCCAGCATCAATTTGTTAAGGGAATAAAAGTAGGTCGATCGAACTCTCATCTTTCCCTTATCTGCAGAGCGTAAGCGAGGTAATGATTCCTCTTAAAATATGTCCCTAACGACTGGCAATCGTTGCATTTTACGGGCTACGAAATGTTCAGCGTATATCTGTCGGAGGATGTAATCGCGATCTATAGAAAGCGTTCCTTCTTCTTCGCCTAATCGCTACCTGTTAGATAAATCTCGATGCGATCGTTAACTTTTAATTGATCAAAAGCGAGATGTGGCATTGAAAGATGGTAGAGATTGCGCGCTCTTCGGCGTACCGAATACGTATTTGATTCTAATTACCGCTTATATCAGATGCGTATACGGGTAAGCTTTTAGACAAAATAATTATTGCTTCGATATCGCGAAGTCTGTCGTAATCTCGAGTAATGCGTGGAAGTCGCTCTTTAAGAGATGTGAACTAATCAGGCGCTAATAAGTAAATTAGTTAAGGAGGCATGTATTTGTCTGGTTTATGTATACAATATCAAGGCAGGTTTAAGCGATCCATACAAAGTTCAAGAAGGAGGAAAAGAAGAAGAGGCTGTTGAAGGAAATAGTGATTAGAATGAAGCAGCGAGAATCAATAAAAGTCGCAATGCAAAAGCCCAAACAACACGAAAATTTCTAGATTCTATTTTTTTTCTCTCCTTCTTAAGCTGTGAGCTTTAGCTTAAATAAATCAAATTAGTTCTCTTTAACTAATTAGAACGCTAAGATCCATAAGCAGATGTACAGATTCCTCAATCTCCGTCTCTTCATTTAAGATCCAAACCAATTGCATAAAATACCCGTTTAGGTAATAAAAATCCAATCGCCATCGATTCCAATTATTTCCAAACGTCTTTCCCTTACGCGGACGACCAGATTCTCGTCTTGATTTGTTTTTTATCGAACGTATTCGGCGCTAGTTTCGTCACTAGAACGTTGGTAATCTTTACTAAGCCGGGAAAAAAATGCTAATTTGTAGGCGCTTGAGCTGAACGCGAACATCGCATATTTAGATGCCAATCGTACGCAGTACCGATCTCTCGACCGAGAAGCGATGGTATTTCGAGATTCCCTTGGTCGAAGAACGAAAGAAAAAGTTAATTGACCAAATCGTATAACTTCTTCATGCGATTGTGTAACGTTATAGTTATCGTGCCTTTTACGTGGACGGCTGGACGATCCGAAAGGATGGGTTTTAAATGCTAATTTAGAGCCGGTATGTAGGTTATTGAGCTGATAAAAGGTTTTATACGATCGTCATTCACACCGATAACACTTCTTTCACGTCTCCAGATGTCCATTCATCTTCCAACCACATCATACAGAAGGACTGAGTATTAAAAAAAAAAATGTTATATCGGTGTCTAGATATCTTCACCATCAATATCCCATCTCCGTTTATACTTTGTAAGATATTAGACACGTTGGGAATTTTAGAAACGTCTCAATTATGACATGTACCGCCGCCTATCGAAAATGGAACGTCTTTTACTTGCTAGACACGTAACTTCAATTAACGTAAACGTGGCGAATTGACTATTATGCGTAAGGTAAAAATGTTAAACGCGATTGTTTATGTTATGACTTATTTAGTTTTGAACAAGTTAGTTCTAAGAACGTTTAACTTATTCTTGATGAGTTATTTGCGAGCAGTTTAGTTGATTTGCAAAGTCTAAATCACGTAAGAGGCCGCGGAAACTCACTCGTATTGCGCAAACCATGTCCAACTATGACGTTATCGCGCGATTCTGTTGTTGATCAATCGTCAGCAGACGCCGAAAGCATCAATGTCAATTTTCCATAAAGTGCGTTTTGGAGATAGTAGCCATCTCACTAATGTCTACCTCGTCGGTCTTATTCACGTCAATAGGACGACTTAGCGGCGCCTTATTAACGTCGGATGTTCGACCACAAATACATAAACTTGCTCGCTTTCAACAGCTCTCGAGACACAATATTACTCAATGAATCTCTTCGAAATTTTCACTGAAGAATAATATTCGCAGTCGGTAATACAGATCCTGAAACGGAGCGCCATCTATCACCAAACACCGGTTCGTCTAATATCTTTCTCGTATACCAATTATCAATCAACTATGTATCTAATACTTTATTCTATAAAAAATCACCTGTAGCCGGTATCACCAAGCGACCATATCTCAATGTCATTTTCTCCTTTTGGTTTATTGCAGATTTGATAAGATTACTTTTTTTCGCTTCAATCCAATAATTTATCTGTATTTAAAGGAATTCCAAGCTTTGGTCCAGGAAGAATCAGAGTGTTTGGCAACTCGTATAAAGACATCAACATTAATAATGCCAACTCCAACTATTTATCCAAGATGGTTGGACGGCATAGATAAGACCTCTTCCTGGAAGACTCTCCTTCATTAACCTTTTAAAACATGTTCATCTAATTTTGTTCCTTCAATCTAGATTTGATTTCTTTTTTAATAATAAGTCAAAACAACTAGTTATTATTGCAAAATTCTTGTTAATTGCTCTTATTTCTGTTGCATAAAAATGTCGTAACAATCAGTTTAAACCCGGAAACACCAACGACGCTAATTGTATCCAAACCGATTATACGGCAACTTCGATTGCTTTATCCTAAATATCCGTAGGTAATTATCGACCAAAAAGCCGATATTTTCAAAATTTCGCATAATGCTAAAATGCGGTTACCGAAACAGTTCCATTCAGAATATTTAGGACAACACACTATCACTTTACGAATTCAGAATCTTACGTGCACGTTTACCTGGATTAGATAACGCTCCAACGCCCGCCGTTGATTCGTTCGCTTTTTTTTTAAGTTCATTAAAGTCCGGCCGGCATGGCATTCGAAAAACACAGTATCGAACGTAATCGCCGCTACACTTGTCCGCTCCGTACAGAAATAGAAATATCCGTATTTAGCCAACATTCCTCCGCCGCCGCTACAAAACGCGGCGCAACAATTAATTAACATTTTTTGCTGCTCGTTTTATACGGGCCTATTATATGTATGCACTATTACTCATAAAAGTATGAGTGCATTAGTCAGAGTAAACGTATTTATACGACGGATTCAAGTCCTTTTATGATGTAGGGTTGGTCAAGGAAATTTTACGCTTGGTTTCAAGGGAAAGGATAGATATGGCGGTTATTTGCCGTGAAGATGGAGTGCTATCGAAGTGCTGGTACGATATTGAGCTTCGAGAAGGCAAGATCTTAGATATACAACAAAAAAGGAGATTGTCCATTAAAAGATCCTAACAGATCTGATTTGTTAATGGTAGACAGGTAATGACTTACATTCTCATTAATCAATTCTGGCGGTTCGAATCAGCAGTCGTTGCCTGTTACCTTTTCCGTTTGGGTTCGCTTACTGACTGCTGAAGTGGTTTAGCAATTGGTTTGTTAAGAAGCGTGCAATAAGGGTATTTTAGTCAGACACTCTTATATTGTCCATTTGCTTGTTCACAACGTTGCTGTGGAACGCGAATACGATACACCACCATGTTATAGATCCATAAGCGATGAAACGCTTCTGTGAATGGTAAGTAGGTAGTGGCTTACATTTTTCAACGGAAATATTGTTGTAAGCGCATCTTTAAAATAAGCGCTTCTTTATCGAAAAATTAGAATTATATTTGCCTTAAGTATCCAATACAACGTCCAAACTTTTACGAGCGACAGTGTACAAAATCTCTCCCAAGCTGCCTTATCTACTTCCTTCGATTGAACGTTGTTTTCCTCGTTACTGCTGAATGAAAACTGGATCGATTACAATTCGTTTCGAGACGTAAGACCGCGACCGAAAAGAAATAAAAGGTAGTGATCGTGTAACAACTACCAGCTTGTCGGCTTGCTACTGCACTTCTACACAGGTAAATAGTACCTGCCTTAAATTGGTAGTGATATAATTGCCATATTCTTTGCTTTTTCCGCTTTTATCCGTATGCCGGCCAATTCGACGCTGAACAAGTGCATTTGTTCTCTCTGTTGGGAGAGAATCTGAGTCACCTGTGTGCAACGATCTAGTTAACCAGCTGACGTTTGATAGATTCGTTTCGCTCCTAAGTTATAAGAACGTTTGAGTGGATTTAACGACATTCTTGAATTATTTTTAAAGACGTTACGTCATTTATTACTTAATTTTATGTCGATAGTGGTATGTATTTGGTGGAATTAAACGATATTGCCAGCGATGTAATATTGCCATACGAGGGTAATCTGAGAAATTTCCAACCTAACGCACAAACAAGTATTTTGTAGTAAATTCGTTCTCTTCATCCCGGTAGGGCTTGGCATCTTGTCCTGCGAAATGGTCGGTAATGATCGTGATGGTTTCTCTCATTCTGTGAAAGTCGATGTTCTTTCAGCGTATCTTTAAGCTGTTATTCCCTCGTTTAAATTTGGATGGAAAAAATTTTAAACTGTGTCAAATGTTCGTAAACGATGTTTATCTCGGGTATAATTTGCGTAGACGTGTCGCATTTCAATTGTAAGAATTTAATGAAGATAATCGATGTTCTTTCACTTTTACATGAACATCTACATCGACCAGCGCAAACGATTGTTAAACAACTGAGCGTCCAACATGACTAAAATTTTCAAAAACGTCTTTGAAGGCAGACACCTTTGTAAGTTCATCGATCACGTTGCTGTTAGTCCTATGTTGTGCGTTAAAAATTATCCCAATTTCATCTCTTCAATCACCGCTTGAATTACTCAAAAAATTCCGTCGATAAATGGATTTAAACAAGCAATTAACACTGGTTAAAGTTCCATTCGCGGGCTTGAATTTTCCTCTATTTATATCCGTGTAAATATTTAAGTAATTATTGGTACCGATTGTTACGGTTTTAAACGTTTAGTAAGTATCAATGTTTTCATTCAGAATTAGCATATTATTAGGTGCTAAGATTTTTCAATTAACTTTTCTAAATTTAAGCCCTCGTATCTATACTTAGTTACAAATAATTCACACTTTAAGTTGAAGTGCGGAACATGCTCCAATCTTAGAGCGTGTTTTATAAGAAATATGTATGTAGACATCTTCGTAATGTAACTAATTAAGATAATTTTAGAAAAATTCCACGGAAAAACATGATAACTAAGTAATTGTAAACAATCTACTTAGTTATTGGTTGATCTTTGATGTGAATGACTTCAAAATGTGATCAATTAGGGATCTAAATCTAGTAGCCGATTCAAATTCAGCAAGCCATTTTTACTCCGGAAGACCTCAATACATTCTTCCTCTAACATTAACCATCAATATTTACGCTTAAATCTACCCTTACGTGCCCAACTTGCAACTACTACAAACGTATCTAACACGGTATCCAGGTTATTGTCCTGCTTAAATCACTCAATTTCTTTTTCCTCGGCTACGCCGTCGTATCAGTGTATTTATAGGCACCCGATATACCCGTGTCTTATTTGCGGCGGCGGCGGCGGCGGCTTCTCGTTCGCGTTCCACTAGGTCAACGCGGATCAAAAGCGCCCGGAAGAAAGACACGGCCCCGCGAGCCGCGAGATCCGAATGCGGGACGCGGTCTACTTTCGCTTTCCTTTACGTAACGTTGCGTAACGTGGCCGACAAAACGCCAGGCGGTCGGTATTGCGCGGACCGTTGCGCTACTCCGGCCGATTCAGCCGCGTATATCGCAGCCAACTTGACGGTATCGACACCGTGAGCGCTACGGATCATCGCCGATGAGAGGGTTACATCATCGTCGCGGTAAAGCGAAGAAGCCTCGATTGTTTCGAAAGTATTGTGAGATGCTCGTCTTTTTTTTTTTGGCGTGGATTTTTCCTGTTTTGTGCCGGAGATGAACACAGAAAGCTGCTCTGTACAGTTGTCGTTCCTTCTAGATAAATTATCAATTATGATATTTCCTTTAGATTTTGCTAATTATTTATAATAGGGTGGTCATTAAAGTATTCTGTATTTTTAGGCACAACCTATGAGATGAAGTCAAGTCGTGCGGTCTTCTCTAATCTTCGTGTAAGTGCTGGCCAATTTTTTGGTCTTCGCCTTAAAATTTTGTGAATCCGCCATAGTGCTCTTTTTCTATTGATTGAGGTAGTGCAAATTCGTGGTTCCTCTCATTGCGACCTCAAATCTATGACCAAACGTAAATTTGGTCTTATTAGCGGTCTTTCTAAGCAACTTTCGGTCATCGAGCGCTAACTCCGATTTGCAATATATTTCGATGAGTTTTTAGGCTTCTTTCCTTTCAATTTTTTTTTAGTACGTAGGTTGGCAATAGCGGCGGTTTCAGCTTAATTTAGAATAGATTAATGAGCAGGGCACGCGGGCGCGTGTATTTCGATTTTTGTCTTCTCGTTCGTGTTCTTCTACGGAAAGAAGAGAAAATTATAAACTTCGTCTACGCTCGCGTATTTGTGGTAGAGAAATTGCGTCTTACACGTACGTACGATGGCATTTCTCTACCGCACCTACGAGGCTTATATTTATTCTTCTTCTCGCGTGTATTTCCGAATTCTGGTGACAAGTCCTTGCTAGTTAATAAGTAAACACGCGGTTCATGTAATCGCGCGTTTCGACAAGAATGAGTTGTTTACAGAGCAAGCAATTGTTTGTTTGCTATTTTGTTCGAAATTTTGTTTAATTCAGTAGCGTCCAAATCTCAAGCAGGGATTTTCGTCTTATCACATATCATCTGATCATAAAGCGCAGCGATTTTACATCTTATTTGTAAAGAACGCGCACTACTTAATTAAAAAATCAACCGAGTGAATTGGGATGTAATCCTTTTACGTGGAAAATGAGTATGTTTGCATTTTGTCCACAATTACAGCGGTTTTCTTTGTTATACCAGGGGCTACCCATAACGTGCCGGACATAATAATAGACGCCTAGGTTCCTCAAATTTCCCACGTCGTCAATTCTGATGTATTGCACCTCGTCAAGACGCAGTTACAAAACAATAAATTGAATAACAGCGATTTACCAATCGTACATCAAACATATTTTTACGACTTCCTCGCTATACACCGGTGCGGAATATCAATTCATATTTTTACTTTGTCACCGGGCTGCAATTACGGCGCGCACTTACGTACAGATTTGGCAGTTACCTCTTTCAGCGGGCAAGTCGCGTTGAAAAGGCGCTATACGATGGGAAGGAGCAGATTACATCGCAATTATATCTAACGAGCTTATAGACAGCATCAAATTATAGTTCGCAGCGTTTTCTAATAATACAGGAATAGGGTAGCGAGATTACGGAGAAATTAAAACATTACCGTCTTGTCTCACATATCTCTTTTAAAGGCATAATTACATGCAAATTACGCTTATATTATTCTCATTACGTAAAGTCCTTCGGTAGTATTTTCTTTCTTTCGAGTACGTTTGGTTTTCCGCTTGCCTTTTACTTTCGTAAGAGATTAACTTGATGTATAAACCCTTGCTTATTGTTGGGACACGATTGAAAGCGTATGAAATCCTTTATGCCTGTCAGGTAGAACTAATTTATGTCGTGTGAGGGCACCCACATGGTTCACGCTTCTTTTTATAAATAGTATACGCCGGTGACCTTGCTTCAATTGTCACAATTCGTAAAGCACTGTACAAGAATGGTAGATGCAACAGGTCACAATTACTGCTGCCGTGTATGTTTATAGCCAAGCAAGCGAGACGACAAGGAATGTAAATTAGAATTAAAAACGATAGTGGTGTAATTTTAAGATGTTTAAGTTTAAATTAAATCTAATTGAACTTGATCAAGCGTGTAAGATTGTCTTGCTCTTTATTTGATTTACACTAACGACGATTTTGCTTCATACAAAGCGAACTATACAGGGTGAAGCGGACAACGTTAATAAACCTTCACCAGCGATGCTTTTAAAGGCTTTGAATCCTTAGTAGTGGTTTACGCGATAAGCTTGAAACGATGCTGTAATTCCAACGGTCTAAAGTTGGCAACGCGTATTACGGCGTAACGTGTAGTAGCTAAAAGTCACCTTCGGAAGTTTATTCATCTCCGGACTTCTCCAGACACAAACAAAATCAATTCGTAATCGAGGCGAAATTTCGTCAGGTGATTAAGATTCAAAACAACGGAGCACGGTAAACGTTCCGCTTGTAAATAATAACCTTATATGTTGCTCGTACGCATTTGTATGGGTATATACAGGCTGTACTTGAAATTTGATACGAATATGAAGAAGTAGCAGCCGAGTAGCGGTAATAGCATTGAGTTCTTTTGGCATCAAAGAAAGTTTTATAAGCAATAAAAGTAATTGGCTTCTCTGTCTCTTTAATTATTTTTCCTACTGTGATGCTCCATGTTTCTCTTAGGTTACTTTCTTGCTTCTTCATTTTTGTGGTGATAACAAGTCACTTCTATTTGATCAATTTCTTCTTCAGATGATTCCACCGAATTGATTGGGATGGTTGGATGGTGGTTTTTTCTTATTCAACGATTGGTTTTGCCCTCTCCTGATCTCCGTTTACTTAACATTCCGTGATACACTAAGACCGAACACAGTGGCTGTTTGTGACAATATTGAACGGTAGAGCCAACCAGTTTGGAATCAGACTAGAAGTATTTAACGAAATTCTAGCTCGAACAGCTCAACAAAACATTACTCTGCAAAGTTTCATTCGAATCGGTAATTATTTGAACGGTTTCTGGAAGATTCTGTTCACATAACCGTAAAGTTCCAAAGATACAGTAGGCGATGCTTTTCAATAAAACGATCTTCAAGTCCATCAAATTTAATTCAAATCGGTGAGTTTGCCTTCGTTGGTAGATTCTTTTTTTTTTTTTGATTCCGATATACAAGGATTGAAACGATTCGTACTAGTCGTATCGTTGCCGTTCGCAAGTCCCATTACATACAATCGAAGAGGTATAGTTTCCAAGAACATTCCGCGTGGGAATACCATCGCGCGCAGCTCGTCACCGCTCGTCGAAATTAATATTCGAATTAGGTAGCGGCTCGCAACAGCTTATGGGCAATGCCGCATTCGAGTCATGCGCGCGGCCCAACGCGTTGTTAGCAAGACATTTGTTTCGTACAATGTGAATTTTAAGCGGATCGCAAACGGAACTAAAATTGATTATTTTCGAGAATGCTGAAGATCGGAATGCTTATTGTTCGAGGTTCTTACCCTTTCTGAATCGGAAAGATGATGATGATGATGATAATGATGGTACGTTAGCGCGTAATATATTCTTGGTTTTTTTTTTTGTAAACGTGCGGTTTATGCCTACAGGATGTATATAATGTAAGTGGCGTTATCATTATGTATGTTTATGTGAATATGGTTATGTTAGTTTCATGTCGATTGGGACCGGATTTAGTTTGTCGTTTACGCTATGTTGAAGGCGACAATATATCTAATACCAAGGTCATTGATATTGTCTGAAAAATAAACATATCACCTGAGTTTCCGTAGTTAGCTTGTTATTTGCTATTTTTCATCCGTTTTCAGCATTTTCCAAGTAAACATTGTTCTTTTCAGAACACGGCGTACGACCACAGGGCCATTCGGCGCCATCAAACATAGGAAATTGTCTGTCATCTCTTGTCGACCCTTAATAAATTGAAAACAAGAGATCCGCGAGAGACGACAAAGGTACAAGTGCGAAATCCTCTTTGCAACAAGGTAACAACAATTATCTAATGGTTTACGCATTACAAACCAACGAGGATAAACTCAAAACTAAAGTCATCGTTGAATTGTGTGAACAACTCTTGAGTACGTTGTTGAACGAAATTAGCTTTAAATACGGAAAGGAAGACAACAGATAAGCGCTTAATTGAGACACACCTTACATTGATGCGATGCATTTTATTTAAAAAATAAAACGTTTATTTTTGTGCATTTACCATTTAATATAAGTAAAATGGCGACGTTGCGTGCACTTTGTCATGGGCGTTACGTTCGGTGACAGGATAAGTGTCGCATGTGTGTAATTCGCCATGTTAGGTAGAGAGGCAGAGAGCGACGTCTGTACTGGCCAGTACGTAGGTAGTTAGCAACCGATATTATTGCGTCACTGCCCTTTTTTAGAAGTTTCATTGTCGGTTTATTTTGTTGGGTACTCTCGTATTTCTGGCGTTACCACCCATCCATCGACAATTAAAAACTATTATGTGTTTAAGCAATTCGATAAAAGAATAGATCGAATCAGGCGAAAATTATCCAAGAGCAGATCAAACGACAGACATTAAAGAAAGATGTGTTGTTCACGTAACGAAGTAACGAGCTTAAAAAACGTTTTCCCAACATGTTACATCTAACATGTGTTGTGCATGGAATACATTGCATTGCTGTACTTATTCGTGAAGAATTGCTGGATGTTAATTCTTTAATTAACTCATTTAAAAAGATTTAATTGAAAGCACTAATTAGGATAAAGTTATATAAAGAAATGTGCTCGAATATACCTTTGCCACCGGAATTTCTATTAACACAGCGAGGTGCACAAGGTGTTAGAGGCCGCAACCGAATCCCTTCAACACTTAGAAAAATATACCATAGTTAGTTCCTATTACGATCGTATCGAAAACGTATTTAACGATTGACAGAATATAACTTTTAATTTATCTACGCTACTGCATATTCCCAATCGATGCTTGGCTGAATAACACTCGCTAGCAAACCGCATCGAACGTCCTCACTTTAAACCTAAGAGCTTAGCTTAACATAGTTTTCGTACAACATATCTTAGAATCCCGCGTATTTTCCACAAAGATTAAATTGGGCAAGCTACTCCCACCGATAACTTCTACTCGATATCTTGTTTACGAATGTAAATTTCGCCGCGCTATATGTAAACACGCCAAAACATTGATATCGATGATAAATTGGGAAAATACTCGCTCTTTTCAGCGGCCACATTAAATAAATAATATTTTTTACGTTACCAAGAAACAATATCATTAGCATGTTAAATAACTTTATTGTTCGATGCGTACTTTATTCCACAAAGCTTATTTCCACGTTTGCTGGCGGTTTGGTTAACCATGTCTCTCGGCTACTGTGGAACAGAAATATGGATTCCGAGAAAAACATCTCAGATATGGAAAATAGAAATTTGAAGAATTATGTCATTAACGTAACGTTTAATTATAGTTGCTAATCTTTTGCTTGGTGTTTGAGATGAGGTCATAAGGTTTTGTATGTTTGGTAATCGTGAATCATTTATGCATAAAATACAAACATATATTATGTATACAACAAGAGAAACGCCATGAACTTCTTACAACATTTGTAACCTTTTTTCGAAGAATATATAGATTCAATACAAGATTCGTAAGATATCGTAGTAGCACAATATTGCGTAATATCATTTAGTTTTACATAGTAAACAATATACAGAACGTTAAACAACGTACTGAATGGTAATTGAATACAAAATAAAAGTAAAAAAAGTAAAAGGAAAGATACTCAGAGCTCATTAATTTTATTAAAAAATACATTATTATAGAGTGTGTCTGTTATGCGACACATGGAAGTGATGTGGGAAAAGGATAACAGATTAGTTCGACGTACAGGAAGAGAGAAAGTAGGAGAAGAACGTGAAGATACCCGAGGAAATAGAAAATTCAAGGAAGAAAGCAAGTCGGGACAACTTCCAGGCAAAACGTGCATTCTCCCGACGAGAAGCCGCGGTGTGCATCCTGTGACGATCAAGAAGAGCGCCATAATCGATGTTTCGCACTGCATAAGTTCCGTCAATCTTGAACGATGGGAATTTGAGAAATGTCCGTTGAATCTTCTCAATTTGGAGTTGTAAATAGATATAGTGAGATGACCAAACAGGTGAAGCAATATTCAAGTTTACTTACGATAAAGGTATAAAATAAAATTTTGAAATTTGATATACTCTCAAAATATCTGCAGGTGCGCATTACAAAGCCTAAAGTTTTCGATGCGGAAATGCAAAGGTGGTCGATATGCGACCCAAAGCTCAAGCGACTATCAAAAATAACTCAACGATAGCAAAATTCATCAACTCTCGAAAGTGCTTGGCTGTTAATGGAGTAAGTAGAAGGAATTGAGTTAAATTTCCTAGTAAATGACATGTAACAGCACTTGTTCACATTGACCAGCAGCTTTGAGGAGGCAAACCAATCAGTGATCATATTAAGGTTACGCTGTAGCTCAATAACTTCATTCCAGTTCTTAATAGACATAAATATTTTTAAATCATTAACGTAGAGATTAAATAATAAAGGGCCCAAATTCGAACCCTGTGGATCACCTGAAAATGGACGAAATTCGCAAGATTTGAATCCATTATAAAAAACATAATTGCTTCTGTTGGTCAAACAAATTTTTAGAAGTAGAATAAGTGATGGACTGAATCCAAAAGTAGAACAGATGCTGGCTAATAAATGCAGAAGAAGAGTACTCCTGAAGACTAGGATCTTCCTTGGAATGCGCCAACTAAAACGACAGTGTTGCCTGAGGTGACACGTTAACTTGGCCGAAAAAAAAAAGAAAATACGAAGCGGCCTCCGTAGCCATAATTTCATGATCGATTAGTAAAACCTATAGTAGATTTCCCGTTTACATCATCGAACATCAACAGTACACAACCCTTCCATTTCTTCTTACGCATTTCTTTCCTTCTTTCTCCGCGCGCATTTCTAATACGGACACATACGCACATCTATCAATAGGTACGTGAGCACGCGCTGAAATTGCCGTTTAATAAGCGTTCGATCCTGGCGTTATAAAACGGTCGTTCGAACGACCGACCGGTCGGTAGGACGTTTGTTTGTTAGGTGTGTCGGGAAGTGGTCGCATTCTGGCCGTCGGACGCGCATAACTCCACGTCCATAAGGACACCACTGACTACTACGCAAGGACGTGCATATAATTAAATATTATGATTTAATATGTCCATTAGGTCTGGCGTACGGGCATACGAACGCCGTATGTGTAGGGACGTGCTCGGTTCCGAGATATTCGTGGAATATATTCATGGGCTGTTATCTGAGAACGCGCTGTAGGTACAACGACTTGGGCTAGTATACGGGTTCCGAGGAAATTCTGTCTCCTCGTTTACCTCATTACACATTCGAATGGCGTTCGCTAGAAACTTCCAATGCTTTTCGAAGAAATGCTCGTCGCGTTTTGGTTTTTACGCGCCATTTTCTTCGTAACGGACGACGAGACTTTGCAGAATTCGCTTTTCCAAAAAAACCCAAGCGCCCTGCAGTCAGGACAAATACTGGAAGTAAAACAAGGAGGAAAATAGTAAGACAAAACGAAACAGGAGATCGATGAAGAACCATTTTATGCAGAAAATGAATTAATGACGCAGAGGAAACCAAAAAACAAAAATTAAAACGAAAAATAAGTGAAAACATTAGGAACAAACTCAAAAACCTTAAGGGTGATGTAAGAAGGAATGGAAAATAATAAAATAAGGGAAATAGAAAGGATGTTGCACAAGAGGAAACCCACTAAATGATGATTAAAAGATTGAAAATAGTCTGAAGGAACATAAGGATGAAAATGAAGATTCGGGTAAATCAAGAGAAACAAAGCCTATATTAAGAGAAAAAAAAACCGAGAAGTAGATGAGATATGAACACAATTAATGAGATGAATAAACAAAGCAAACATGTATAAAGAGGGACAGGAAGTGGAAAATAAATGAACGGAGAAAAGAGTAAGGAGAAAGAAGTATGTAAATGTGAAAAACGAGATAATATAAAAGAGATATGGAGAAAAACATCTGCAAATTGAGAAATAGATGGAGAAACAAAAACAATCAAAACAAACTTTAAATAAAAAAAAAATCGACGATCGAAGGAAATAAATAGGATTAATAGAAAAGAAAGGACCCAGTGAAAAGAGAAAAACAAGAAGAAGAGAATGTTGAGAGAAATACAACGGTTGCAAAATTTAATAATAAAAATAACACCTCTCACTGGCACTAAACGTAGACGCGTGAGGGTCGAGGGAAAAATCTGCGCGAGTCTTGACATCCTCAAAACAGACATTTCCGGATTCATTTTTGTAAGAGACAAAAATACGCGAAATTCCATAAGTACAACTACTCAGAACTCATTTACGTACAGCCGAACTTCGAAACGACGCGGCTTGGTGTTATACCAAGCGACTTAATCTTTCATAACCCATTACAGGCAATTTTCAGGACAGCATGCGGAATCGCATTTGGAAAGCCGCTTTGTTTGTTATATACGCGCTAACTGTTTATTTGATTGCGACCATCGAACTCACCGTTAGAAACTCGTTAGCCAACTCAAATCAGACACACGGAGACGTACCATCCGCGATGATAATAAAATAATCTTTCGCAAAATAAAATACGAAGTTGCATCTTAAAAGCTTCTTACCCAAATACGATGCTATAAGTAGAGGTCGAACCGTTTTTTTCCCCCTTTTTCTTCATTGAATTGTACACGAGCAAAGAAGCTGAAAAACCTCCTACCGTTCAATCTACTCTCAACAAGGTTCCTTTTACGGACGAAATACCATCTTTTTCAACGTTCGCTTCGTTAAAGAACAAAAAACTCGCGTACGCTTGGTAAGAATGTTACGATGGGATTACATATAATTAATATAAAAACGCGGACGATACCTTCTAAAGCAATGACGCGATAACTTTGGACGAATTAAATGGTAGAAATAATGACTATTATTCAACTGTTCATTAAAATTACTTCCTTCATTTTGATGCTTACTTTAATGTTAAATCCGGAAGAATTAAATCAATCTTGTTGTAACGAGCCGATGTAACGAATTTTGCAATAACCAAATTTTACAACAAATAGGAGATTCTCCGAAATTTACTAACAGTCGAATCGTGCAAACGAGCCAATCTTTCGTTCTTCTTCTTGTTCTCTCCTCCTCTCATTCTTCGGTATTCGTACGTTTTCGTCGTTCATTTTACAGTTTAAACGTGCGACCCAAACAAAATACTTAATGAGAAATCTAGCCGCAGGTGTTGACATTAGGAACAAACGTTTTATGTTGTTGTGTTATGTTATATGTGTACCTGTAATATGTGCAATGACGAATGGCTGTGTGAAGGTTGTTAACATCGGTCGAATAATAAGTATTATTATTGCTATTATCGTCGACAGTGGCGTAGGCTGACGTGACAATAAGGTATTCGAATATCTCCATTTCTTCTTTCGAATAAAGCAAGGTAAAAATATATATTTTTTTGGCTCGAGTATTTCATTCTTTTCAAAATGGACGATTCAAATACGAGGCATTGAAGGCACAAAAGAAAGTATGATTTTATCCCAAATAGGAATAAACAGTTTAATCGTTGTGTTCCTTTCAAAATATAGGAAAAATTTTTTAGTGCTACAAAGTCATGTAGCTACAAAATATTAACGAATACCCCGGAAAAGATTGAAATTAGACAATGGTCAGCGATCAAAAAAAAAAATAAAACACTCTGAACAGGAAGGTGAACCAAACGTGAGATTAAATGGCAATTTATAAGAGCCAGAAAGCCAGAAGTTAAGTGCTAATGATTCCGGATTGGTTCATCCAACTACCAATCAGATTGCGTACGTTGCATACTTTCTTGGGAAAATATGCAAAGATTATGCGGGATAAAGGGGAATTTAATCAAGTCTCTCAAGGAGAAAATAAATTCATCCGCATCAACGAGATTTTACGAATTAGAACATTCGGAGGTCGCTAAGCTCCATGATAGCCGAAGAAGACGTTGAAAGTTGTTTACTTCTTGCCGAGGCGTCGTAAATATTCGCGAATTAAAAATCGCGCGCACATATAGCAAGGATACGTTCGGGCCGTTCTTCAACGACAATACGTGCCTATATGCCGGATTGAATATTAAACCTTCACCAAATTGCTTCTCGGAACCGAACTGGATACACCGACGTGGCGATATTATCTCAGACGGGCACGGTATACCCGCACACACGCATCACCATCATCATCAACAATATCACCGTCATCGCGAGCTTATACTTACGAGCAGCACATACATCTATAAGAAACAGGAAACCACGAGTTGTGCATATCTAGCAGGTCAGCAGCCGTCAATGTCCACAAGAATTAAACGTACGAACGCGTATATATGTATGTACTTGTCGTACATAAACGTATTTATACTTAACAAGAAGTGTACACGCGTGACGTCATCGCGGACGGCGAAGCGAGTACGTACCGTGGACTAGGAGGGTTTTGTTATTCTAACGAAGGAGACAAATGATGTGTAACAATGGTCTCCTGATGAACCGTTTCGTTTAGGTAAGTCGGCTACCGTTCACGAGGTGCTATGGTAGCCACTGACGAGCGTTCCATGATTTTGAAGTCGCGTTTGAAGGCAAGGCTCGAATGGAGCACGTTATACCGGTAATCTTGAAGGCGTATTACGTTATTGTAACCGAAAATATTGTAAATGGAGAGAGTTCTATTTTCTCTAATAATATTCAGAATTGAGAGAAAAAAACAAACAAAAAAACAAAAATGGAACAAGTTATGTAACTTACAGAATTAAAACGAGGATCAAAGTAATCGATCTGCCAGGGTAACAGGCTTTGACTAGTGGCCAATACACCAAGGGTAATTAATATTAATGAACCAGATACCAACCACCGCTATTAGAATATCTTTGATTAGATACTCTTGTCCAAACATGTTAATTCTATCTTTGTAAACGTACGGCAATTTTAATTAGAGCTACCAGCTCCCACATGAGTGTACATACGATGGTTACTGATTAGTTCGATTTCCGTTAGGCTATCATAAACTAACTTTCAGGATATGTCGGGCTATTCTTAACATGGTCTATACGCTCAATAAAAAATAGCAACTATTATTTGAAATGATAACTTACCTAATTCCATAAAACATTGTGCGGCCGGCACCTCCACCAATATTTCTGGCTTTTATTATATTTTCTGAGCAAAAGTAAGTTTGGTTGGAAGTTTCCGCTTCGCCAAATGAAGAACAACGTTATTGTATGCCTTACTAGCAATTATGAAAGCAGTGGCTTGTTATTGAAAGGCCAAAATATATCATCCGTAAAGATTTATTAAACATAAATTAGCGAATTAAGGCACTATTCAAGCTACATCATCTCTTAACTAGGCGTTTATGACTAGATTAAGTAATATAATCGAAAATATTCATGTAAGTAGTCAGCAAAAGCGAAATGACTAGACGGACTATTTAATCACGTGGCAAGCTACAAGTTCTCTTCAAAATTCTCTTCGAAAAGATCCCCCATCGTATTAAAGCAATAGGAATCCTGCAAGATTAATACGGACGTAATAAATTTACCATCAAATTTTACCTTTACGAACTTACAGCGACATAATCATCATACATCCCGTGCCAATGTAACAGCTCCTGCAGCTTCTGAATGTACTTGATAGCGTTCTGCAATGTTTTGACCTTGCTGACGCGTTTACCTCTGAAATATCAATCCATTATAATGAGAAACCGTAGAAATTCTATCTGGAGAAAATAAAAGCTTGTCAGGGGATACAAAGGCAGTCAACGAATGCAGAAGAGTGTAACTTGATACGCATGGAGCGATTGGAACGGTGCTCTAAATACAGAGAATAAGAGAATTCTTTCACGCACATTTCTTGTATTGAGGTTCTTATTTTAAATTTAAGATTTCAACCAGGTAGATTTCGATTGCTTGTAAGTATTGAAGCTCATTCAAGTGATGCTTTTATCGTGCGTATTTTAGCAAAGCTCTCGTATGAATTTAGTTCGAATTATTCGAAGCCTTTTGATGCTTACATATATCATATTTACATTGGTTAAAGCACTATTTCCATGTTAAGTGGAATGCTTGCGTTGAGGAGCAGCGTTAGCAGCAAAATCGAGAAGAAAAAAACAAATAGATAGATGTCGCTACTCATTGTTCTTCTAAGAACATATTTCGGCTTTATTGCAATAAATTTGAATCATTTATTCACTATGGTTTTCCCATTTCATGCAAGCCAACTTTATTTATTCGAGCCAAAATTATATAACTAATTCTTAACATACCTATTATTTTCAATAGGCACCGCTTTTCTTAATCTGATGAACGCGCTGTTAACCGCCTGGACTCGTTTTCGTTCCCTGGCATTCCGTTTCGCGACGACTTGAGGTGGTTTGTCCCTGTGGGGCACGTGGACGTACCTATTGATGCCCTTTTTGTAGTTCTTCTCTTTCAGCACATTGACGGACATCTCGTTTGGGTGATAATCTCTTTCGATACACTCCGCGTTGTATTGTGGCGCCGTAATTTGATCTCCTTCTTCGTCCCATTGATGCTGATGGTATTGGCGACTGTGATCGTGAAGACATGTCCACGTGAAATTGTCGAACGGAGCGCAAGAGATCGATGATGTCGCTATCGAATTACCGCTTGTGGACATAATAGCGGTTTAGAACATTTAAAATGCGCGTTTTCGAACTTGAAATGAGGAAACGGTAGCCGATATTTCACGTTTATTTAACCCTTAGCTCGTGCCGCTTAAAAATTGACTAAGATGCTATCATTATTGACTATCAGTTTAAAACACCCGCATACACCTGGACGAGTGTAGAAGTGGGGCGTAAGCAATCATTATATGTTATTGTTCTTTTTTTTTTCGTTTTGTTCTTATTTTTGTGTGTGTGTGTGTGTAAAGGTTTCAGCTGGCCATGTTTCGATGAATTTTTGAAGTCACAGGGACGTATTTGTTAATTATGCCCTTAAGTATTTCCGCCGGGCGGCCTTTTCAATTCATTTTAAAGTTCTTTGTAACTGACGGATAGCAAATGTAATACACGGACTTATTTGAATTTAATATATATAGTCTTTCCATCCGTATTTAACTTCGCTTCGGTAAAAGAGAACTTTAAGTAATCCATCCTAAGTTAGTTAAGTAAAGGGAAGATAGAATTCATCACTATATGTGTTTAGAACAAAATTCTAAATTCTATGTATTAACTTCACATTTACTACATAAATGTATCGAAGCATTTGTTTATGTATAATAATGTTTTTATAAAATTGAGTGTTGTCGAATTAAAGCGATTAGAAATTCCGAAAATTTTGCTCAGAATCTGTACAATTCAAAAATAAATTCAATAAATTGACTTCGCTTTTTTTACGCAACAAAAATATATTATGTTAACTAATACATTCATTAGAACAATGAACTACGTTTATAAAATTGGAACTGTTTATTAATACAATAAATATTTGTCCATTAATCGAATTTGTAAGAAGCGAAACAAACTTTACACAGTTTTCATTGAACATTTGCAAATGCATTGACGCTATCTCTTTAGTGTAGATACAAAAGAATAAAATTTCAACAATAACTGAATAAAATAAAATTAAATATGTTAAGTTCGACCCTGGGTTGACGTAGTGGTCAGTTACAATGTATTTTACGACCCATGTTTAGATAGCAGCTGATATTTCTTTGCAGATATCCATTAAACCCTTACCAATCATCGGCCTAAAGATTGTAGAATCTCGACCTATGATGAGCACACCTGGATAGGAACACAATTAGCCTTATTAGAAGACGCAGATGTGTTTGACTTTGATGGGTGTTTACAAATTAGTATCAACATATATTATATATTATATTTAGAAATAAATAATAAATAAAACCAGATATTTCAAAACATATAACGGAAAATAATATATTCTGAAATATTTTATTAACAATTTTCAAGCCTGAATTCAGTCTACCAAATATACACGTAATATGCGCGACCTCTATTATCAGACCCTTATTACTATCTTCATATGTTACAGTTTCCATTTTCATAAAGTCTGGCGTGAAATTAATTCAACGAAAAGGTTATGATGTGGTAGATGGTAAATCCAATTTATTTAACACGTGTGAAGATTGAAAATGTGTTAAGATACCTGTTATATAGTATCTGAATGATATAAAATAAAAGAAACTCCCAGAAAGATGGTAAGAATTCCCATAAACAATCACATTCAATCCATCTTTTCACAAATTTGTACTAAACTACCGTATATTGCATCATTTTCAACCTTAACTTGCCTGTTTAATATTTTAGACCGCAATCGAACGAAAGGGCACCTATAAAGTGGAATACCTGCAGAAAATCGAGAGGGAAGTTCAAGAAAAATGGAAGAACGAGAAAATACACGAGGTAGATGCCCCGAATGAACCTAGAAAATCCCCAGATGATAAGTTTATATGTACTTTCCCATATCCTTACATGAACGGTCGTTTACATCTTGGACATACGTTCTCTCTATCGAAATGTGAATTTGCCGTTAGGTATCAAAGACTGAAAGGTAAACGTGTATTATTTCCATTCGGTTTTCATTGTACTGGTATGCCGATAAAGGCATGTGCTGATAAGTTGAAACGTGAGATAGAAACATATGGCAATCCTCCAGTTTTTCCTAATGACGAGGAAGAAGCGATACAGGAAGAAAAAGATGATATCGTAATTAAAGATAAGAGTAAAGGAAAGAAGGTAGGTTGTGGTTGTATCCTTTTAATAACGATTTATGGTTGAAGTGAACTATTTTAGAGTAAAGCCGCAGCAAAATCTGGTTCAGCAAAATACCAGTGGCAGATTATGAAGAGCTTAGGGATGAGCGATGAGGAGATACCGAAGTTCGCAGATGCCGAGTATTGGTTAGATTATTTCCCGCCATTGGCAGTTTCAGATTTGAGTAGCTGCGGAATTCATGTAAGTTTATTCCTGTTTAAAAGTGGATAAGGGTGTAAATGAAATAAGTACAGGTTGATTGGAGACGGACTTTTATAACAACTGATGCAAACCCGTTCTACGATTCATTCGTCCGTTGGCAATTTTTGAGGTTAAAAGAAAGAAATAAGATACAATTTGGAAAACGATACACTATCTACTCTCCATTCGATGGGCAGCCTTGTATGGATCACGATCGTTCGACTGGAGAAGGCGTTGGCCCTCAAGAATATACTTTGATTAAGATGAAAGTTATCGCTCCATTCTCAGCAAAATTACAGTAATCACTAAAGTAGCGTAACATTTAATAGATTTCCTTAAAGATATTTATTTTCAATAGGAAATTCTCCAATAAACCTATATTTTTGGTAGCAGCAACTCTACGTCCTGAAACCATGTACGGTCAAACCAATTGCTGGCTTCGTCCTGACATGAAATACATTGCTTTCCTTACAAAATCAAACGAAATCTTCATATGCACCTCAAGGGCTGCCAGAAATATGTCATATCAAGGTTTCACAACTGAAGAAGGAAAAATACCTATTGTATCTGAGCTTATCGGAGAAGTAATAACGTTAGATATAATTTTAATTTTCATTTATGTGATCTATTTCATTTTACAATCGTAGGATCTCTTAGGATGCTGCTTGAAAGCTCCAATGACTGCCCATGACAAAATATATGCTTTGCCAATGTTAACAATCAAAGAAGATAAAGGTACGGGAGTTGTAACGAGTGTTCCTTCAGATTCTCCAGATGACTATGCTGCTTTGGTTGATTTGAAGAAAAAACGAGCATTTAGGGAGAAGTACGCTATTAAAGATGAGATGGTAAGATTCACTACTGTTCTACTGTTGGATCTATATTATAATCATACTATTGGTATCAGTACTTGCAATAGGGAATTACTCCAACTGAACAGCTATATACTTCATATAGCGTGTTTTGCATGACGCATTTGTTTTTCAGGTACTTCCCTATGATCCAGTTCCAATAATCGATATTCCAGAATTTGGTACTTTAGCAGCGGTGACAGCATACGAAAAATTGAAAATTCAAAGTCAAAATGATAAAGAGAAACTTTTAGAAGCCAAGGAAATGGTTTATTTGAAAGGATTCTATGATGGGGTAAACAGGACACGTGAAAATTATCAATAAAAATGCTAAAATTTCTAATTTTAGGTGATGACAGTTGGCGAATTTAAAGGAATGAAAGTACAAGACATCAAGAAGTCTTTACAGAAATCACTAATCGACAAAAACGAAGCTGTGATTTACTACGAACCTGAAAAGACCATTATGTCGCGATCTGGAGACGAATGCGTTGTCGCTCTTTGCGATCAATGGTACCTAGACTATGGCGAGGAAAATTGGAAGAATCAAGCTAGGAAAGTCTTAGAGGAACTTAATTGTTACCACGATGAAGTCAGGAGGAATTTCGAAGGATGCTTGAATTGGTTACAAGAGCATGCGTGCTCAAGAACTTACGGTTTAGGAACGAAACTTCCTTGGGACACGAATTGGTTGATAGAATCTTTATCCGATTCAACGATCTACATGGCTTATTACACAATTGCGCATTTGATCCAAGGAAACAGTTTTAAAGGGAATAAACCTAACATATTAGGAATTAAAGCTGAACAACTAACTCCTGAAGTTTGGGATTACGTGTTCTTCAAAGGGAAGCCATTCCCCGCGAAAGCTGGCATAAATAAAGAAGCCCTAGATCGAATGAAACGCGAATTCGACTTTTGGTATCCGGTTGATTTGCGAGTATCCGGAAAAGATCTAGTTCAAAACCATCTAACTTACTTCCTTTACAATCACTGCGCGATTTGGCCCGACGACAATACGAAATGGCCGAAAGGAATCCGAGCTAACGGTCATCTGCTCTTGAATTCCGCGAAAATGTCGAAATCGGAAGGAAATTTCTTAACACTTCACGAAGCTGTTAAGAAATTCAGCGCTGATGGTATGAGGTTATGTCTGGCCGATTCGGGTGACTCAATTGAAGATGCTAATTTCGTTGAGAAAACTGCAGACGCTGGAATTTTGAGACTTTACACGTTTATAGAGTGGGTTAAGGAGATCTTAAGTAATAAAGATACCCTTAGAACAGGGCCAGCCAATACTTTCAATGATAAAGTGTTCCAAGCAGAGATCTACTTGAAGATTAGAGAGACCGATGATTTCTACAATAAGATGTTGTTCAAGGATGCTTTGAGGACTGGATTTTTTGAGTTACAAGCTGCTAGAGATAAATATATTAATCTATCGGCTTTGGATGGACTAAATAAAGATATCATTTTGAATTACATTGAAACACAAGCTCTTCTATTGGCTCCGATCTGTCCTCACGTATGTGAGCATATTTGGAGCATGTTGGGCAAGGTATTTATCATTTGATGCCATAAATTTAAGTAAATCTCTTTATCATTGATTAAATGCGGTATATATCACATGATTTTACTGACAATGCTTACGAAATATCAAGAAGTTTTTTTTTGTCGTTTAGGAAACTAGCGTTGTCAAGAGCAAGTGGCCAACGATCGGAAAAATCGACGAGATCTTAATAAAGTCATCCGAATACCTAATGGAAGCTGCTCATTCCTTCCGTGTCTATTTGAAAACTTACCTTACTCCAGCAAAACCTAACAAAAACAATCCTAAACCCGTAGCACCAGAGAAACCTAACAGGGTCACTATTTGGGTTGCTAAGAATTATCCAGCATGGCAGTCCTGTATTTTGACCGCAATGAAACAATTGTACGAGGTATTTTAAGCACGAAAATCTTAACAAAACCCTGTTTTTAGAACCCTAGTTTTTAGAAAAATGGTAAATTACCCGATAACAAGACCATATCCTCAGAACTATGTTCCAAAAAGGAACTAAAGAACTACATGAAGAAAGTTATGCCGTTCGCCCAGATGGTTCGGGAAAAATCGGAACAAATCGGGTCGAAAGCGTTTGCTGTATCGCTCGAGTTTAACGAAGCCGAAGTATTGCGCAATAACAGCGTTTACTTGGCAAATACTTTGGATGTAAGATAATCTTTATAATTTACCATCTTTGAAGTTAAAAGATGCTTTGGTTTCTTTTCAGTTGGAAGAAGTCGTAGTTAGAACAACAGACGAAGAGGACGCGACTGAAAAGATCAAAGAATGCTGCCCTGGTCAACCGCACATAGTATTCGACACCATCCCGGGTGTAAATTTGACATTCACCAATCCAACACCACATTCGGGTCTATTTCAACAAACGGTGAAGATCTTAGATGGGGATAGTTATGACAATGTTGTTAGGAAACTTGCGAAGACAAGTAGGAACATTAAAGGTAAGATTTTTGATATTCAAAGGGGGATGTCGATAGATTAAAAAAAGATAGGCATTTGTAGACAGCACTGTATGTTATTATTAATTCGAAATGTGCACTCCAGATGGCGTAACATAGGTGAAAACGATACATCTGAAATAATTGAACAAAATCACGTTTTAAATTCTGGAGCATGACCAAGTAACACTAACTTTAAACTGCATTATTTTACAGATACGAAGGCAATTCAATTATGGAGGTATGAAGATCCAATTTTGGGCGACAGAAAGATACCAATCTTTGATCAACCGTACAAAGATAAAGTCCAAGTAGAGAAGGACAGTATGTTTAAAGTTGATCTTCAAACTTTAACAGTCAGTATTGAGAGTAAAGGGAAGGCTTTTAATCTGGGAAAGAGTATTATTTACGTGCTTATGAGTTAATAATTTATTTATTTAATACATACATCATTTGTTATGTAATTGAACAAAATAAAATGATTTATTTCCATCAATAAAGCTGTAAAATTTCTTGTCTTTAGACTACATGATGTTTCTTTTTTTTTTAAAGAATATTAAATATAGTTAAAAAAACAAATAAAATAAATTATATTAAATAAAATTTAATATAATTTATTATTTTATATATTATATAAAATAAAAAGTTGCTTTATATAAAACAATGCACAGTATCTATTGGCACAATCGTTGCACTGTTGACTATACTATTCTATTATATATAATACGATTAGATTCTTTATCTCTACAGTTGTGGTAAGTACGGCAAATTATAACTAGACATTATTACTTAATATGTGCTCTAAAAAGAATTATGATATACATTTAAAAATGGCGTGCGGTACTTTCATCGTTTGGTCATCTACTAATACTATATCAAAGGTTTCCATGTAGATCGGGAGATTTTCCTCTCTCTAAAATAGAAAAAGAAACCCTGAAATCTCTCGCTATACTGAAACGGTTAATAATGACTACAATGATCTTTTTTAATAAATATGAATCAACGACACGTACGTGTTCATACAGAAATCCAATTTTCAGCACAGCATTCTTGTTTTCCATACAATCAAACATTGTAGCGTCTCCTAACGAATCACCTGCGACTATAGCATTGGTCCTATGCTTAATCTTCCCATAATACTCTGTACCGCAAAGTACTGATTCATTCTTATTAAAAACATTGATGACTATGGTATCGCCGAAACCTTGGATGACGCCATTCTCATCATATTGCAAGAAATTAGCAACAACCTAGAAAAGATCACGAAATTTGCTTTCTATTACCGCATAATTTGCTTAATTTGAACTAACCTTAACATTATCGTTGAGTATTCCATGGTACTTTAAGACGGAAACAACAGTCTGGCCTAAGCCGGCAGAAAATACCAATATCGGCACCATTTGCTCCGACGCATTACGGAAGAAATCGACACAGTCATCTCTAAAATTATTTCATGTATAATGTTTGATTTTTCTAATGAACAATTCACCTCAAAGGGGGCTTTATGTCTTTCACGACTTCTTCGATTTCTGACGTCGTAATATTTAGGCCTCTGCAAATTTAAAATTAACAGATATTTCGGTGAACCTTGAGGAATTCTAATCAGCAACTTACATTAAAGCTTCCTCCGATAATCTCCACCAATCTTCCATGTGCCTTCTTTTCTCTTCACGTGGTACGCCGGGGTCGTGTTCGATCGGCATGTATTTTTTATTTAATCGGGTCACGCTTGCGATGTACGAGTCCGGCAAGGAAGGGCATTTTTCGAATATACCTGAAATGAAACGTTCGATTAATCGCGTTCGAAAAATTGGAGAAGGTTGTGCATCTTACCGAAGCTGCTGAATTGCTTAGTGCCGTTCACATGTTGTTTGGTGATCGTTCTATCAAAGTCTAAAATAACTTGTAATTTATCAGTGCCTCCTTTGACTAGTTCGTTGATGATTTCGTTGACTTTCGTTTTATCTTTCATGTAAACGTTATCGCGGGACAATTCTTTTATGGTATTTACATAATCCCTGCTCATGATAACCATGGTACGACACGCTCGATAACCTAAAATAGTATAGCATACATTTTTCGAGATGACCAATTTGCGACCTATCATTTGATGTGAAAATAATCGAGCGCTTGCGTCATCTGGCGTTGCAAGATGTAATTTATACGTTTCAATAAATAGAAATCTATAATAATATTTTGGAAAGTCTTCAGATGTTTTTTTTGGATTCAATTCAAAAATTAAAATTAAATTTACGATCTGCAATGTAAATGGTACACAACGAAATAAAGCGTTCGCAAACTTCGATTTAAAAGCAATGAAGGACAGCGATACGTACGTAATTGTTTTTTTTTTTTATTACGATTCAAAATTGATAAAAATCTTTCTTTTTTTCTTCGTTAAACTGTAACCGGCAATTTAGACGATGTGTTGCGAAGCGATGCTCTGCAACGAAATGCCAAATCGAAACGAAAATAAGTACGTAAGTAGAATGAATATTGGATTATAGATAAGGCCGATAGATATACAAATATTTTGCCGACTCCTTTGTTTAAATCCACTGATATGTTCAATTGTAAGATTAACTTGTTTTTAAAAACATGATCGATTTTCGTAACATAATACGTGTTTCTGCGATTAGTTATTCCTATAACTAAACAATACGCTGTCGCAATTAATGCGATACATTAAGATATTAGCTTTGTTCAAACTAGTCAGACGCGATTCGAATAGTTCAAAAAAAAAAATTCAAAAGTGTTTTCTGATTGATTTCAAAGAATATAATTAACTCTGACTAGGTTCCTATTTGAACAAAGTTATTATTTGATTAGCTAGATTGGCTGTTTCATCAAATTTTTTTTGTACAAATTGAGCAACATTTTAACACTTAAATTAGAAGAATGCGCCATAAAGAACCTCGAGATAAGGATACGACTAAGGATAACTATATTCAGAGACTGTCAGGAAATGTATGCACGATTCAAGATAATTGGGACGTTACTTTGCGATGGGTATCAAGGGATCAAAGGCAATGAAAAAGCATACAAACTGGCTAGAGAAGCAGCGAATATGCCCTTGATCGGTTCTAGCTTCTTATGTGGTCCACAAGAGAGCCACATAAAACAAGTAATTAAAGCATGGAAGGATCTCGTACTGGGAAAATGTTCCAGGACAAAAAACAGGCGAAAGCATTCATATCAGGCTCGCTTAACATAGTAAAAGTATTGAAATCAATGTTGGTAGGCGACGTGTTACTCGCGGAGCCCTTTACGCAGTTGCATATATGCAAAATTAAACAGGCAACTTTCGCAATGGTTCACTGTTCGTTGTTTGCAATATATTTAACAAATTTAAGGACGCACTTTTACAATTCGCCAGTTACGCACTTCTCTGCGAATGACTGATAATACCCAGAAATCCCTTACATTAAAGCGTCATTGTTTAGATTCTTTTCGAATTTTGAGTTTAGTTTAATTTTAGAGATGCGTCCGTCCATTCTGCAGAAATGTTTTACCAAATATATGTTCTTGAATATGATCATGAGAGATTCAGTAACTTTGAAACACAATCTATCTTACGTTAAATTCGTTCACATTGAAAAGTTCGAGTTAGCCTCTTCAAGGATTATCATTTAATCACCTTTAGACATACAGCACGTTCTGATATTGCACGCACAATTGATAAATCTATGTATAGAGATCTGATATTCAATACATCAATTAAATAAAACACTTGATACGAAATGATCCTCGAAAATTAATCTAAAATTACCTCTATCACAAATGCTCCTCACAAGTTGTTGTATTAGATCCCGTATGGATACTACGTGTAGAGCTCACTCAAGAGTTTATGTTCAACAACTAGTTCGATTAACTTTACTTAAGTTATAGTTTCTAACGATGCATTCACTTTATAAACTACAATGTCGAAATCTTATCTTCGATCTCTTTTTTTTAATTCTTATGGTGTAAGTGTTTAAAGGAATAAATTACAAATACGCTAATTATTTTAGAAATCAAAGGAGATAAGGTATCGGCATTGTTTAGACGTCAAAAGCGTTCATTTCTATTGTTTACTTTGTCCATTGTGAGGAGGAATGCTTTATTATTACTGCAATATTTTAACTTTTTAAGTGATCCTTCACAAAATAACCGTAAATAATATTATTCGAATAAATTCAACGATTAAAAGTACCGAGATAAAGAAGATTAATTGGCAGTAATTCCATGCATCAATCTAATCGCTTTCATTAGCAATAATATTCGTGTTAGGTGAGAAAGCTAATCTCTAAGTTTTAGATTGAGATATACGCCTAATAATAATAATAATAACAATAATATTTATTAGTGTCCAACAGGTGCAAACCCGTAAAAGGCCATAAACGAGAAAAGCACATGAATGCAACAGCAAAAAAGCAAATATTTAATTTAGCGGCTAAAAAAAAAGCGCCATCGACGGTATTTCTCAATCTGTTCATAATTGCAACGGATGAACGCTTAAATACGTTTGTCCTTGCGTGCGGAATTCAAACGTGGGAAGAAGAATGTGATACTATTCAAAAGATAAAGATGATCTATCTCATTATTAATTATATTACGTAAACATTTGCACCGTAGCTTATCACGTCGCTCCTAATGTCTAATTGCGGAGTACCAACCTCCGGGTAAGTTCCATCCAGTTTATTAGACATGAATTTAAGAAACTTGCGGTGGATTCGGCCAAAGTGTAAGCAATCACATGCATAAGGTGCAACGGTGCGTACTCTAGCTTGCTAATCACATAAACGTCGTATAAAGTTTTAAACAATTCAATATTGTTAAAATAACGGGATATAGGCAAGAGACCCGAATGCGTTCTTACAGACTTACATAATCAGTGGCTTAAAGCTAGTATCAAAAATAACAACAAGATCCTTAAGTCCTTCTCAACGTTGAGATTAATAACCAGTTAATCTTCACATCATTATCAGAAGAAAGTTGTGCACATAATTCGACATCGTCGGCGTAAATCAACACTAGACAACTAAGATTTGTCAAGATATCATTTATAAAGGAATTCAATAGAAGAGGGCCTCAGTTAGAACCTTGTGGGACTCCTGTATATAAGACTAATTTTCTAGATGTAAAGCCTTCTAGAAAATTTCTTATATACATATGTTTATATTTCTTAATATAACATTCACGACTACTTAAATGTGATTTTAATAAGTCAGTAGTAGATGGAATAAAACCGGAGGAATCTAGCTTAGAAAAGAGCAGTAGATGCTCTATTGTATCAAAAGCCTTTGACAGATCCTTGTAGCTAACATCTACTTGTCCACGTTCATCCAATACTTTACCAATAAATTGTGCGAGACGAGCCAAATTGATAGTTGCAGAGCGACCAGGGATGAAGCCATTCTGATGGTGTCGAGTATTATTATAAATAGAA
Organism: Oryctes rhinoceros; assembly: GCA_020654165.1. Taxonomy (NCBI): domain Eukaryota; kingdom Metazoa; phylum Arthropoda; class Insecta; order Coleoptera; family Scarabaeidae; genus Oryctes; species Oryctes rhinoceros. Next base: position 2,009,459 of record JAIOKQ010000231.1, read on the forward strand.
AAATTGTAAAGTATTAGAAGACCATAGAGTTCCACAAGAATTTTGTACATTTTTCTTAATATGGAGCTAGATATTAGCCAATTACCAAGCAGGATAATGATTATTCACAGCCTTCGCATGCGTATGTATATTAAGCAATCGTCTATGCTATATTAAACCTCATATTATGCAAATCTCCGCTTCTTGTCTTTCGGTATTATAATTCCAACGTACATACATCGTACGTATATCCCCGCTACAACGTTCGTAATTTTACATTTTGCCGGAGAGACAAATTGATTTAGCGCCTCCTGCCCCTCCCTCCTCACAACAACGCTACGCGGATCCGTGTGCGCGTGTATCATAGACACATCACGCCGAGGGTTCGTCTCTTACCATCCGCCCCGGCTAAAACTGAGAAATGGCAAGTGCCTTTCGAGGTCGAGGCTTTGCGGATTACGTTCAATAGAGAGTGCAAGTTCCGGATCTTAGCTCCGGTAGGAATGCATTGGCATGTATACACGTGCTTAAGACGCTAGGTTCCCACGGAGGATTGCTCTCACTATGCGCGTTTTGTCGGTGTTTATTTATACCTACTGCTACTCCGCCATCGCCACCTTCTACTTACTTACTTCGGTACGCTAGCTATTCAAGCGTTAGGCGCCCTGGCGTTCTTGCATGGTTGAGAGGTGATGTTGAGTGGGGAAAAAATAGAGGCGCGAGGATGGGGAGGGAAGGTTAGAGGGTTTCGAGGATGTTATATTGTGTGCTCCACGTTCGGATAGCAAGTTGACAATGACGCCTTTTTTTTTTCGTTAGGCAAATCTTGATATTTCGCGGATAATTTTGTACGAAAGGTTTTAGAATTTTTCAAATTGCTCTTTGTCTTGAAAGGCTCCCTTCAAGAATACGGCGGAAGAAAGGATTGTCATGGTATAAGTGGATTTGGGCTAATTTTTCTTTTTCGGGGCATTATGTGCTGTGAATAACAATTATGTAAATCACGTGATCTTATTAATAAGCCTTATTAATAATATATCAACGACTTTAATGACCGTTAGTCTGAAGATTGTTGTTTTGCCGAAACCAATAGTTAGTTTTCAAAATAAAAGCTTTCCTGATATTGAAAATAGAATTTGTATTTCTCTATGCTACCAACTTAAATAATTTCATCAGTTTTTATCCTTAAGTGATATTCTATTAGATAAAATAATCTAATAGAAGGAGATAGTAGTTTTTTTTTTAGATTAACCATTAATTAGACTATTTCACGTATGCAAAACACGATTTGTTGGGGACTAATCAACCAATTAACTAATGAATCGTTTAAGCGGCTCGTTAGTTGGCCTAATGTGGAAGTACCGATGCGCATCGTACGCAGAGGGAACAAATTTCCGATCTACGTGCGTACAGGAAACAATTTCTATCCGGACATCGCCCGCATTAGCATATCATATCACATGACGATGGACAAATATGTTGCGAACAATATTATAATTAATATTTGCGCGATGGCGGCCATCGCGTTTTCGGACGGACGCATTAATAAAACAGGAATTTTGGAACCGGTACACCCTGTCCATTCTCAACATAGAACAGTGTTTAATATTGTCCTATATAAAGAGGTAAGAGAGAGAGAGAGTTCGATAGTATGGGGACAAACCTAGCATGGTATCAAAAGTATATCAACACTGTGAAATTATGGAATCTGATGCATTCGTAATTAAATGCGCGTACGAACGTAATATCTCGTGTATTATTTGCAGTCAACGTTGCAATTAGGTAATTTAATAGTTAGGGCTCACGTCGCCAAGAATGACTGCGTTGCATATGCAATGCTTTGGGTCGTCATAATTTGTTTTCAACGTAATTTTTTTTTCCTTTCAGGTTACTTCTAAGCAAATATCAATATAATCCATCGCCGTTAGGAATTTTAGGTACGTCGGAGCAAGGTAACATGAGGATGGTATGTTAAATATCTGCGTTAACGAAGACAACATGATTGTTTTTATTTAGAGGAAATCTGCTTGTCTCAGACTAGCAATCTTTCGATATTCACCTCTTCATTTGACCCCGCCAAGTCATTTTTTTCAAGCTTGGAAAAAACAAATATGGTGGATAGAGCACCAGTTTATGCTGTAGCTCGAGTGATTTTATTGTTATGAAGCGTTATCATGATGATAGACAATTTTTCTCTTCACTGGATGGAGTCTTCGCCCCTTTAGTACAGCGTCGAATTTGATTTGTGCTACTTAGCATTCTGGATGAACACGGCTTACTTATGGCATTTGATTGACTTGACCATCTCGGTTTTCTAACTTCCTAGTTTTTTACTTAATTCTTCTTTGGATATCTCATAAGGGATGTAACTTGACTATGGTAAGTGCTACTTCAGGATTCGCTCAGGGATCCAGGTGAGGCACTTTCTTTTGTTGGTTGCCTCAGTTATAAGTACATTTTTTTCACGGACGATGTTCAATTTTTTCCACCCGTTCTTTCTCTATGTGACGCTCTTGATCTTCAATAGAAACTTACGAATGGAGTGTTGTAAATAAATGAAATAGAATATAATACATTCAAACGTAATGTAATGTCTTTCATGCGCAAGAGATGTCAAATTATTGTCTTGAGGAAATCCCCTTGAACCGTTCATCTACGATCACTTTTTTCGATCCTTATTGCATCTATATTATAATAAATAAATGTTAATTAAAGCGCGGTTTTAAAATGGGCGCCAGAAGCGCGTGTCTTTTTGATGGTCAACTAAAATCGTTCTGTTATCTCTTTGTGGATTCTTTATCCGCGCATATGACAAACCCTAGCGAATTAGGCAACAGCGACGACTTACATTATTTAAATTTTATCGCACCGCTCATCGCGGGAAATGAAAGTTATTTTCCGCAACTTTTCATTCTAATAAGACGCTAGATCGTCTAGCTCTTTGAAAAGCAAATTTCCCCATTTGATTGGGTGTTAAGCAAAATTTTATTTAAATTTTATGCCGCCGCGTCGTCCTCCACGACTATTCGCGGTGATGATCCCCATTTCCCCTCTACTATAATATACACGGAACCAGCAACTATGTATGTATATATGTAGATGCGAGGAAGAGGCGTCAGGAAACTAGAAATATAACTTCTTTCCGCTGCTGCCGTTCTTGCGGCGCAGACCTCCTTCTTTCGTATCCTTCTTCCCTTCGCTTTTTTGCATTTGAATAATAATTTAATTTAAAAGTTGCGGTCGGGTTCTTCTCCTTATTCTACGTCATTTTCTTTTCTATTCTTACGTTTCGTTCTTATATACAATCATCGGCAAAAGAAATTGACCTCGTCAACATAATTTCTAATTTTTTTTTGTTTCATAAAATATATCGTTTCTTTCATCTTTTTATAAGCATCGCTTTAGAAATAAGACTTTGTGCGTAAAGATCAGCTACAATCTATCTACTTAATAAGAATGCTGCTGTTAACGCAATATTAGTAAATAAATGCAATAAACGTTAAGACGTTTTAGCAGATTGCTATGTTGCGCAATTGTATACCAAAAATTAATAAGGCTTCCACAAACAATCATTGTTGTTCATTCAAAATTTTCATATGTCCGTATATCCAATTAGACTTAAAACAAAATTAGATGGCTGTTTTGTTTTGCCGGTGACTGTACGATGTCGGACCGGAGCTCGTTACATAAAAGTATAATTTTATCGGATACTTCTGGAATGTGGATATTAAACGGCTTTCCCCCGCCATCTCCTCGAAACTTCTCACCTTTTCCATGATTTATGGGGACCGGCGGGTGCGTACCCGGAATGTTGCGGAAAATTAAAACGTGTTATTGAAGATGCTCGACGCTGTTTCGCGCTATATTAAACAAACAGCGATAAATTATTGTGAGTTAGTTGATGATGGGGTTCTTCATATCTGCGCTGAAGGTTGAAAATCGAAACGAAGCGGAAGAAATGGAAAAAATATGAAGACGCGTACGTTGATTATTATGGTTAATAAGTCGTTGATTGTTTGTTCGTCTGACATCGATGCCGTTAATTTGATAGTGCTGTTTAAGTAAGTAGGAGTTAATGCTGCTAGATCGGATGCTAGAGACGATCTCTATCCAATATAATTTTAATTAACGTTTCATTTTAAGCGAAAATTGCTGCATTGAGCCTGCGCCTCACAAAGAATCCTGAGATAAAGATACGAGTCGCAAGTGTAAATGCATTCAGCAGCAATTAAGCAGTTCTAAAGGCTATTACGGCCTGCACATACGATGCCTAACTTAAGCCAATCAGAACTCAATAACCATGTGACTTTGCGGTGTATCTTAAGCCATTGAATCGAAGGAAATCAAAAGGCGGATAAGTCGCCTGAAGAAGCAGCGAATATGTTTTTCGTTGATCTATTGATAATAAATATTTACAGAATTGACTGCGCGATCTTCAAAATAAACCTTTCACGTACATCCACTAACCATTACGGATCCATCAATTTTACTTTGATAAAGTGTACAATATGCTCCCGGTGAATTATACGATTTCGGCCGACTGACGGTAAAAAATGACACAGTTTTGCTGACGTAAACGCGTTAAAAACGGTCGCTCCATCGTTAACTGTTCCAGTCACCGAATATATTTATAGGTTTTTGGAACAATACGCGAAATAATAGTACATCTTTCATAGCGATTTGTCACTACAATGTGTGCCGCGGTAATTGACCGCCTTTTTTTGTTTGGAATTGCGATTGTTCGAGCGAAAATTAAGCCTAACGCGCTCTCTTGACTGGAGAGCCGTAGTCGACGCATCGTCCACTTTTCCCCCTTTCATAAATCGAGGGTCGCACTTCGCATTTGGGCGCGTTTCGTAGAGTGCTGGACGTGTTGTATATTATCGGCGTTAATTTATAATTTCATTGTTGCAGATTGTTCCTCCGCGTTATTTTATTTTATTTTTTTATTTGCAAGTGCGAATAGGGCTTACAGCGATTCGAAGTTACGTATAATGTTGTGGTATACCTTAGAATGTGATCGTTTTAGTTACATCATGAGTAGAGATGACAAAGGCAGATGAAATTATTCCTTTTTTGCAGCTATTAGATAGACTCGTGTCTATTCGGCTCATGAGAATGGATTCGTGTTGCTTACTGGTGTCCCCGAGAGTCGACAAACACGAGTCTCTCTAGTCGCTGCAAAGAAGTAAGAATTTTATCCTCCTTAATGTCCTTTCTAATCATAAGGTTTAATTACGCAATAATATACAGGGTGTTCTATTTGGAAAAAGGAAAAAACGAAATTTAAGTCGGTGAAATTTAATGTACTATATGTGAAAAATGATAACATTGATATTAGCTTTAAATTGCAGAATTATTAAAGTAGGTAGGTTTTCCAACATTTGGCAACAATAGATAAAAAGTTGACAAAAACAGAATACCATTAAACTTAAGTAGCAACTAACAAAGTAGTGGTCAATTATACTATTTTCTTGGTTTCTGTACTGGAATCGCATAGTTCCTTAGCTACTATCGACATCTTCAAGGCATCTGTTGCTGCTACTGTTAATACTATAGCCCATTGCCTATTGACACTGAACGTTAGTGCAATGTTTCCTGAACTATTTCCTCGTCTTCAAAAACATAAAAAGCATAAAGTTGCATAAAGTCATCGATGGACCATTTACAAACTAATCAGACGCGATTTGATTTATTACAAAAAAATTAATTTCTTCATATTTCTTATAACGCGATAATCCGAAGACATTCTACGTAATGTTCCCGGTACTAAAGATTACGTTTGTTGACGATATTCTCCAAAATACATAACTAAGAAAAGGTAAATAGCTTTTTTTCGCCATGTAAAGGATATAGCATGACAATACAATTGGAACCTCATCTTCTTGATTATGTTGTTGCCCTCTTTGTTATTACGATACAATAAGAAGGAGCCAATCCTTTATCGGGAAAGGGATATTAAGTGAGTATAGATAGAAATACCATCCAATTTATGAGAGGAGCTTAATATTTTCGTAATAACGGAAGCCTCATTCTCCTCACATCTCGCCGCTGCATTTGGAGCTCGATATTTTTTCTTTGTCAACGCCAGTTCCAAACGTTCGTCCTATTTTTTAGATTTCTTCGAGTGAATCAATTCCATTTTAGAGCTGACGGCATTGGTCGTAAGCGTACGTGTGCGCGCGTGTGTGTGAGAGAGTACGTGTGTATAGATAGCGTATACCATCGATACACCCGGAATCCCGGACACATCGGATATATACCGATGGAAGAGAGAGAATCAGGGAGTAGCGAGCGCAACACGGCGTAAGGAAAAGAGGTTCGTATATATCGGCGGCAACCGATCCTGATTTCAATTTAACTCATTCTTATTCGTATTCGTCCGCGTAGATTTCGCTGTGTGTAGCTCTCTCGCTCGACTCCGCGCACAAAAGGATTGTTTACTTTGCCGATTTATTTCCTGACACTCGCTCGTTCCACCGTCCCCTCGCCCCGGCGGCTCCTATCTTATTTTCCGACGCTCTACTAACCCTTTATTTAACCGTTGTTCGTCTTCCGGATTTAAATGTCAATAACGGTAAACTTTCGACTATATTACGGCGATGCCACCCACCACTAGCGTTGCTGCTGTTGCTACACAGCAGCCGCATCAAGTTTAATTTTGCGAAATGCTGGGCTCGGTTCCGGCGCCTGCTTTATACACATCTACACACGCTGCGGTGAACAATTACATTTGAAAAGTTTGAAATCGTACCAGGTTCGCCCGGTTTCGTTTCTGGATGACGCTCCTCCAACTAGCTACGCGATGGCGTTGTCGGAAAGAGAGACGGCGACGAGTAGTTGAAGAAGGCAGGCGGAGAGAAGAGGATAAGTGTGAGGTGTGGAAATTTACGCACACACATGCACGTGTCTACTCTCGTAGGGAGGCGTTGAAATGAATACGTCACAGGGATGAAAATTGAATTTCAAGCCGCGCATACCGTATCGATATGTGGAGAATAACATTCAACAAGGAATTACAACGTGTTTTTATCTTAGAACGTAACTCGATGGTTGCTAGTTAGGCGTTAAGCGCTACTTGTTAATCGATATTAAGAGACTTCTATCCGGCAGAGGGAAACCCGGAAGTAAATACAGAAGAAGACGTGATGATGAAACGAGAAAGTGAGAGATGCATCTAACGCCGTTTAGACAACAACAGGTTAATTATGAGTCTTCTCTATACTGAGAGTCTTTTAGTTCCGGTATCAAGGTGAACACGCATCCGTCATACCTGTTATTGTGACTTGATACCTTTGAAACTGATATTTAAAAAATTGCAAATATTCTCCATCTCACTTCGTTTCCAATCATTAAGCGCACTCAAAACAAAGGAACGCTTTGATTTAATTAAAATTCCTTTAATGTGTTCCACTTTACCTATCTTAAAGTTTGCATTCAAAATTTCTCCTCTTCTCAAGGATTTATTTAATGACTTTTGTTCTTATTCGTCGCCAATCTTTCTTCTCTAGTACAATTACGTCCGTTGCGACCTAACTACATTGACTAATTGGAGGTTTATTTCAGAAACTTTCTATCGTCCTCCTCGAATTCCAAGCAGAAGAAATTCCAACGGCAAAACAAAAAAAAAAAAATAGGATATTTATCGGGCTACCGGTAATTAAATCTCGCGGAATGCCGAACTTCTTTATGAACAGTACGCATTACAATACCTTTTTGGGGAAAAGCGTAGGTTTGCCATTATTTAAAAATGCATCAGTCCATATAACGGATGGAGGAAACTGGAGACGAATGCGGCTTTCCAGAGAAACGGAATGGGACGAAGATAGCTCCTACCGTACATTGGAAAGAGAGGATCGACGAACGGTTGATAATGCGACCGAGAAAGCGATGGCGCATAAAGGTTTCGTTCCAATGGATTTGCGCTGGTTGGTAATGAATTTCAACCGGATATACTGTCTCCGGCTGAAAGTTTCGCTGCTCCAGTTCTTATTTCCGTTACGTTATTTTTCGCTTTCTTTTTATAGTGCCATTATTACTATTATCATTGTAAATTTTAAGCCGGGAGAAAAAGTTTAAAATGTATTTTTTTCGGGGTAAGCATCGGAAGTCGTAGCTACGGTGCGTTTTTTAATTATCCGGATTTTTGTCTTAGGATAATGCTAGACGTCTATATTTCGTTGAATTTTTTGTGATTTTATTGTAACGCCAGCTATCACAATGCGACGCCGACTTTATGCCGTATGCTGGAGGTATAATTAATTTATTTCAGCTACTGTTACTTGTTGTTTGCAACGATGCTTAGAGGATGCTAACATTCTACGACTATCACGAGGTACTGCGATCGTTGGATAGACATTGGAAGATTGGAAGAGGAAGATATAAAACAACTGGAATTCGATTAAGTTCTTTAGAATGTCGTGTCCAACTACTCAGGAACCATTATGCGCTCTTTTATCGAAAAGTAGCGGTCTCTCAATTTCATCTTCGATGGATTAAGTATCTCCAATTCAAGGTCCCAAACGACCAACTTTTCATTCGTTGCGAATCGCATAACAAATCAGCGATATTCCGCGATTCATTCGTCAGAGAAAGGGTGTACGTGATGGGATCCTTTGATTAATAGTTTAAATTAATACAAAGTACTTGGATGCACAATTAAACACGGCGGCGGCATCCGAATTCCAAAATCGGCTGCGAGCGCCCTCTAGCTCTTCCGCCCTCCAAATCGTAAATAAAACTAGACACGCGTATATTGCCGTAAGAAGAAGTAAGAAATTAACCTTCGTAATACGCGAAGAAGTGATATAACCTGCGACTTCGGTTGCTGTCCAACGCTATCGCTGGAGATCACTATTAGTCGATGCGAAAGGAAGAGGAGGGCTCGAAAAGCCCTACGGCGTCCTCGCAGAGGCGTACCGTGAAGCAGCATAGCAGCAGCATACTCATAATATGTATAAACTTAGCGAATGTAATTACTGGAGTTTGTGATTAATGAATCTCTGGAGAGGTAATTAGACTCGGAACCTTTCGCCTTTAGCTCGCAAGTACTTTCCTTATTCTCCACTTCTCTCCTCTTACATGCACCATCTATAATTATGGAGAGCGTTTTTGTTTCTACCCTGCCGTTATTCCGACTTTCAAGATCTTCTTTTTCTTTAATCGGCGTTACATCGTCGATGCTTTATGGTACTTTACTTTAAGGTCGTAGAGTTGGGCTTCACAACGCGAACTCGGACGAAATATTCTAGTTTGCGATGCTGTACCTTAGAGAAAAAAGGTTTGGACATACTAAGACAGCATTCGTATTAGGTGGGCTTACAAATGTTACGAATTTAAGATATTTAAGACATTTAAGGCATTGTACTTCAAATCAGAAGCGCGTAATAGGCTTTGAGAACATTAACACCGGCTTGCTATTTGCGAAAACCTAAAGTGATTGCGCCTCATGTCCCTTTGGAGGCCCTTTTTGGCGCAGAAAAAATCTTCCTGTAAATTACTATTTACTAAATTGGTCGTGGAGCAAGAAGAAAGCGAATAAATTAGGAAAACCAAAGTTGTCCAAATTGGATACGTTGCAAATTCCTCCTATATCTTGTACGTACTTATTTCTTATCCTCGTGGAAAAACTTTCTCTCTGATTAAGATTCGCTGATACTACACGCCAATTGACGTCAGAAATTTTCATCGCAATCTCCGCCAAATTAAATTGTCCTCCATGCATGTCTCCTCCGTTTCACATCTCGTCTCGTTCTACACCATTGTCGATCCTCCTCTGCCTCGCCTCCTCGAGCTCGCCGTGCCGCCCAACGCCGGTTAGCGCCGCGCTCCGAAGGAATTCTGCTTTCCGTTACCGTTTTGGGTAAATAGTGCTGCGGGTCGAAAAGGTCCCAGCCTCGCTCCAGCACCGCTCCCCACCTTCCTTCGCTGTGCTCATCACCGCGTTGTTGTTTGTTTTTGTTTTGCGATTCGAGCTACGACCGCGCTAACCGTGTTTGGTGTTTGGTCAATTCGTTTAGGCGTTTGTCTCATTGAGGACGACGACGCGGATGCTTCCGCCGGGCGGCGTAGGAACGGCCTGGAGGTTAATCAAGCGGGCCGTTCGGCGTCTCGCCTCGCCTCCTGAATTTCGAATTTTCTTGCTGCTAGCTGGCAGCCGGCTGGCGAGGTGCCTTTGGACGTGAATTGTGGGATCGGGCGTGGGAAGACAATATAACAATGCGAAGAGGCGAGTTTAGGTTCGATCTTGCGTATTCTACGCAGTGCTTGAAGTTTCGTGCATATACGTTTTCGGAATTTCGTTATCATTAGCTTTAGCTAACGAAGCAAAACAGATGCGATTAAATAAAACATCTAAAGAGATACAGTACTTAACTGCACAAAAGAGGATAAGGCAGTCTCTTGGGGTTCTTTGAATCTTTTTTTTTGCTTATTAGAAGTTGATAAATTAACTGCTCATAGTCTCGCCCCAACTGACGACACGAAACCTAGCATCATCTTAAATTTAAATTAAATTAGATTAAATCATCTTTAGCAGTAACACTAAACTAAAGAATTAAGTTAAAATGATAGTTAGAATACATCTTTGGAAGATAACTTAACATTTTATTTAGGAAGGCTTTTTTTAACGAAGAACCTCACAACATTGTCCCGCTTGTATGTCCGAGAAAGTTTGAAGACAGCCATAACATTTTCAACGCTTTAGCCAAACTCTAATACAGTTACAGTGTGGAACATCGCACAAATGGACATCGCATTTATAGGGCTCCCATCTTTAATGGAACGCATCAATTACATAAAAGAAAAGGCCGATATCGTAAAATTGAGATTACGTTTTAGGAGAGTCGCATTATTTATATGTTTAAATCCATCGTTCCGTTATAAAATGAAGCTTTCCTATCCCGTTCCACGTATTCAATCAAGACTTAGGATAGGTAATAATAGCGAACAACGAGAGAATGCCATGTAAAAATTGCGTCATCTTTGACAATCGGCAGCTCCGTTTTGAGTCGTGGAGGAGTGTAAAATTTATTTTTTTCTTCAGTTTTCAGTTTTGTAGTCATTGTGAGTGGCCTCATGTTGGTGTTGAGCTCTTGAGAACCTCTGCAAAGTGTACCAACGATGGCTAATTCATTTAACGCAACGGTATTGCGCGAAATTTTAAAAATGTTTAAATGTTATTTCTTCGAAGAAAATAGCCCTCCATTTACAACGACTTGACAAAAACATCTAAAAATGATTACCAATTAAGATTACAAATGGCGTGACAAGATATACGGGAAGAGTTTTTATAGAAGTCTTAGGAGGGACTTTTTTTGGATGGTTAATTTGGTGTTGCTCACGCAGACAGCTCATTCTAACCACTTCGCTAGTATCGTTGAGTATCGTAGCTCTCTTCATCGTCATCATCGTGGTAATCATGGTTATGAACACACGAAACCGGTACCAAATGCAACATATAAATGAAGCCGGGCATACGGTAATAACAATAATTAGTGAATTCATTTTATGCTTAACTTTTATTTATCATTATTATTATTGAAAAAGTGTTATTACTGGGATATTCGCAGCTCCCTGTACAAAGATTAGCTCTCAATACTCCTTTGCATGTTATCGTTGAGATCAGTCGAAGGAAAATGGAAAGGATATCCATCGAAAAACCAAAGGCTGAAGCGATATACCGGCCAAATTGATACATTCGTTCGTCCCTTCCTTTACACCTCTTGGCGTCGGGGGCCCTCGGTTGTTCCGGGGGAAAATCGCGGGCGCGTGAAATATATGCACCCGCGCGCCATCTCTCACACTTCATTTGTTTCATAGTCATCCTTGATCGTCGTCGTCGTCCGGGCGAGGCGCAACACGCGCGAACGTAGTTTTCGAGTTCAGCGGAGCACGAAATATGACCGGTGGCGTTTCCTTCCGAATTTTTAGCCGCCGCCGATCTCTTATTTTAGATTAAACTTTATCGACAGGCACTCTATCCTGTCGCGAAACGATCGGCTAATAAACGTTTTGCCAGTTAATAGGATCTCTTACGAGGACTTAGTTTGAAGGGAAGGGAATCGAGAGGAAAGCGGTTGAATGACGGAGAGGGGCGAATTTCGTCGATTTTTTTTTTGGGATGATGTGACGTGTTATCCTGTCGAAAGGGAACCTTTCTTGAATAGGTCGTTTTAATTCGTTCTTGTTTTAGAACTAGCATTCTTTTACGGTAAAATGTATCTTGGATTACTGCGGCATCCTGTGACGTTAGGAATTATATCAATTGTTGACGTAGCGAAAACATAGTTCGCATTGCTGAGGATGAAGTGAAAAACAAAGTGTTTTTCCACTTCATTCATTCACCAATGCGAATTTTCCTATCTTATGCCGTCCGCCACTTTTCCTTTCCTTCGCAAACTATCTATCTCCTCTCGTTCATCGAAACTTTTCCAGAGATTCTTTTGAGGTTTGTTGCGGAATCGATTGTCGTGTATCTGAAAGGTTCTCTGGGACAATTTACAGTCTGCAAATTAAGTTTTCGCGAAAGAAAACTTTCAAGTGACAGCGCGGTAATTGTGAAGTTGTCTCTGCTCCGCCTGCTTGAGCCAACTCTCGCTTCGAACCAGCGCTCCTTTCCCATCCTTCTACGGTTTTCGTCTGCCTCGCTGCGAATATGGTCGCGTCTCTCCACCTTTGGTACGCTCAATTTCGCCCTTTCCATCTCCTCCGCTCTCCTCGGGGACCTCTTCGCGATAAATTACGCGTGAAGAACGTTGTTGTATATTCTCGCGCCCATTTTAATATCTATATAAATTATTATTTATAACCTGTTTATATAACTTCGATAATTACTTTAGATGTATATACGGCGGTAGTATATAGCCCTCTGCGTAATGACGTGCTCCAGACTTAATTAATTGCCTGTTTGTTTCCGAGAACTTTTCAGGTTTTCGCCTGGGAAACAAATTACTCAAACTCTCAAGAAAGAAGACGCACCGCATCGTCTCGCGGTTCGAGGTCTTGACGGGAGCCCCGGCGGTTCGGGCGTTGCGATGTGGGTGGCGACCTTCTCTTCTTCCACGGCCGATCATCGAATTACATCCTGCTGCAACGCTGCTTCGAGGAAAGTGACGTTCGCCTTCAAATATTTACCCGATCGACTGAAATTGTTAATGGAAATTAAACGGTCGGTAATTTTCTCTTCTAATGGAGGAAGCTAACAAAAATGACAGGGAGAGTAGCGAAAATATGGTTCGTTAGCCGCGTAATCTCGTATTTACTTTATTGAAGGCGATTAGTGCTCGTATTTGGATGTTAGAGAATATTCTGATATTAAATCAAGCTTGTTCGGAGAGCCTTTTATCATTTGATGGGAAGTTACCATCTGTTTGTAAACTGTTTTCGGGTTAATTGAATTTCACTTGATATTCTTTAATAGATATGCTTCCTCGACGCTTATTAAATGCGTAACGTAAGGAACGATTACAGGACAGCCAAACTTAAGCATAACAAATATTAATTTCATCAAAACCTGTAAGCATTAGATTTCTTCGATCGCGTTACGAACTAAACTTTCTTCTACAGGAAAAAAGAGAGAAAAGCATTGTTGGATATATTGTTGTAAAACTTGTACAAGCTTATACATACCTATTTACCTCTTCTGCAGGTTAGATTGATTAACAGTAAAAGGCTGGGTAGAGAAAAAAGCCTGGAATATTCATAAAAATCACAACTTCCTTCAAAAATTTGCGTTTTTAAATTCTTAATTTAGGAAACGAGAATGAAGATAAAAATTATACGTCACGTTTGATATATTAATTACGAAGCGTCAAGTTGTCGACGAGCGATTTGTTTGTGAAGGACGACGGTTCCTAAAAGTCTCCGAAATTATGCAAATGAAATGGGGACCGACCTTCTAAGGGTGCAATTATAACCGAAAGTTTGTCGTCGGTCGCAAGGAAACTTATATTTATTACACAATCGTTATGTAAATTTCCCGAATTAAAGCAAAAAAAGAATTTCTTTTTCCTTCTCCCCCCAGCGGAGGGACGAGCGATACCAGCAATTTTACTTTATACTCTTTCCCAATTCAGTATTAAAAGTGAATGCATATAAATTAAGTCGACGGACAAAAAATTTGTTTGCCAAGCAATTTCAATAAATCACAAATTTAAATTTGTTTTTTCCCATCGCATTGCACCCAGCTAGTGGAGGGGGGGAAAGAGAAGGTAAAGATCCGACTTACTTCTCTTTTTTTTCCACTTTCTTTTCCAAGCTTTCCACTTTGTACTTCGCCATCCTCTCAACGTTTTTTTTTTTTTTGTGTTTCTCCACGCTGTACACCCGCCCACTTCATCTTCGGCTTCTCGGTTTTCGAAGCTCATTCCATAAAACAGTATTAATTATAACTTTTCTTTATTTTTGCCCGTCGCTCCGTCTAGAAACGGCATATTTCTAGAAACGGAGGCCGAGCCGTATTCAATTTTTGATGGCAATAAAACGTACTCATTAATTTTTATCAGAAAGCGTTTGGGAAGGGGGGAAGGGATGGGTTTCGTAGGAGCGTCGAGCAAAACCTTAATCAAGGGATTTGACGGCCGGAGGCGTTTTCATAACAATAAACAAGAATTAAACCGGGAAAAGTTTTCTGTACACCTCTCGGGCGGAACGAGACCCACTTAAAGCTGCAGCGAGGAGAAGATGAGAAATGTTTACCTGATAAGGCGCTGTTGCGGTGGTGGTGCGGTAGAGGCAACTTCGTCTCTAATCAGCCCGAAGTGGTTCGATAAAGACAAGAAGACGCCGTTGGTAATTAGTAAAAAATCTTTATTTCTAACTTCCCGAAAATTACAGATAAATTTGCTAAAATATTCTCTCGTAGCTCTCAATACGCAATTAAATAAGCAGCTTTCGCCAAACTAACAAAAATAACACGGACATTTTTAAAATTATTTCCGCGACTTAATCTCGACTTTTTGCAATCGATGATCGGACCCCCAAATTCTTCCTCCACCGAAGCGTCTCTTTTTTTTTCCTAAAATCAAATCGTACACGGCCGAATACGTTCCAGAATTATTCTTCCCGTTTCCTTCGATAATTAAGTACGTCGCTTACTAAAAAGAGACTAATGTAGCGGAAAGTAAGTGGGAAACGTTGTCTTAGACCGGAGCAGTAGCAACAGCGGAGTATGTGGCGGTCGTTGTAGTGGTGCCGGAACAGCGGGTGGTGCATTTGCATAATGTAGAGGAAATTCCAGAAAACAGCGGGGAAGACATCCGCTTTAACGATTCCAACTTGTCCATGACGGGCGCGCGTTCACGCAGCAACCTACAAGCGAGTATTATTGTTGCTACAGCCACCGCTCGTAATTGTATCGGGTGCATTAGGCGACTCATTTCGTGCCCCATGTAGCAAATCGCGTTCAGCAAGGGAGCCCCCCGTGAAAAACGGCGAGCTGGGTAGACGCGGTCGTTTGTTAAATGGGGATTTGGTTAATTTTTTCCTGGACCATCCTGAAATAATGGAAGAAGCCCTCCGAATGACATTTTTAAGCAGCGCGTAGATAATTTCTTGGAACTTCATGTTGACTTTGTCATTGGATTGGGAATAATTATGTTAACAATGAGTCTTGCTAGGTGTACGTCTTCCACGTTAGGGTTAGAATAATTAATTAGAAACTTTTAATGTGTAAACGTTGCTCAAACTCCTTGAAATTAAAGCGGACTCCCCGTTCAAAAATAAAAACGAATTTCTGAATTGTAAAACGTTCATTTCGTGCTCTTCTGAAACCAGCGGCGCATTTTCATATTCATCACAGCGCGCAACGCGAAATTTAAAGCGGTTTTTAAACAATTTCCGAGTATTTTCACTTGCGTTAGCATCTAAACATAACCTCTTTCGCTCGAATTAGTTCCCGTAAACCGATATGAATTATTAATATGTCTATGCAGAATGGGTATTTAAATATAACCATTATATACATAACAAATTTGCTTTCGCGAACGTAACGCTCATTATTTATTATTCTTATTTTCGGATGCTTCTCGCCGCGCAGCTTGTTGGGCTTCAAGTGGCGTTCTCACTCTTTCGGTGCCTGTGGGTGCTTACGAAGATGATGAGAGCCGTTGTTATTGTATCTCTGTTTCTCGTTGAAGCTGATCCGGCATTAGGGTCGCCGCCGTCGTTTTGATCTATGCGCCATCATCGGGACTTATTTTAAATTTAGATGCTACGCTTAGTTGCAGACGTATTCAAAGCGAACTTTCGATTCGATTCTGGCGCATAATTTGCGTAATAAGTCAATTTACGCGGTGACCATTAGTTCGCAAATGTATTTTCTATTCTGCATACGAAAAATGTACCTTTCCGGACATAAATGGGTAATTTTAGACTAGTTAGCTGCAACGCAAATCATTTCAAAAAAAATATATATATAAAACGTGTATGTGTGTATTTGTATTTTTCGGTCTTTATTAGAATTCCCGCTAATTTTGCGTACAATTCATCTTAAATCTAACTTTTCCAAGGAAGAAACCCTTTAAAATCCTATCAGTAACCAAGCTCCAACGTACGGTATCAATTAGTCAATATTTGTGTGTGTACTTCGGTGTATCCGTTACGAGCTTGCATCCGATAGTTTATTGTTTCGCGAGCGTTTCATCGATGGTCTAGCCTCATCGGTTCGGATCAATGCGCGCTAATCATAATGATAGGAATCACCCGCTGTTGCGCGGGCCGGCGAACGGGCGAGAGGAGGCATCCCTGTTGCGGCTTTCCAAGATGTTGCGCTGGATATTGAATTAACGGAAGCGCATATAATCGATGCTTCATCTTCGATCGGGTTTAATAACAGCATCTAGATGACGGTGGATCCCGATGGTTTGTGTACGGTAATTGAAGTAATAATAGCGATGATGTACGTGTACAGGAAGAAAGTTTGTTGAAGTCTTTAATTAGGTTATATTGAATAAATTTGAAGTGGATCTTTTCACGTCTACGTTTTTGACAAATTATCCGCTCCCAAAAACAACGAGTCTTAACATGTATTTCATGTTATGTTGGCAAATAGTGATAGTCATCCGTGTATTTCTAACCCGATGCTTCAGCTGTAACAACGGTTTCAAACTGTTTTAAAAATTGTCTGTTTAGAGCCGAAGCTGAACGAATGGTTGAAATTTAATCAGACATCTTGTTTCGTCAATCGGCCTCAAAGAGCTCTTGAATACCCTTCTAATGAAGTTCCGCCTAATACGTAGGTACCTTGGGTTCTATGTATATATTGAAATTTCGGTATTCCTAACTTGGTTAGTGCATTGCCGTGTCCGCCCAATCCATATCAACCTAAAACCTCGATCAACAGCAATACCTTACCGGGTAGATAGGCCACTACGTAGTTAGTATAGCCCTACTAAGCGGTACTCGGTTCGCATTCCTTGTTAAACGTAGCTGGGAGAGCGTCCAGGAACGGTGACTCTACGTCATCTAGCACTTGACGTCATCCACTACTCGACATCCCACCGTCTGGAGAGTGAAGTTAGTCGCGGTCCGATGTTTGTTTATTCAGGTAGTCGAGAGGACACTTGGTCCTCGGGCCGTCGAGTTTACGTCCTTCAGCGTCGTTTATCTCCCCTCAACGTACACCTATCAGGACCGCTGGATGGTTAGAGATCGTTGAAGGGTGGAGAGGTGGACCAAACGTGGAGTAAAACGGGAGAGGTGGAAAAGTTTACCACTTGAGAGGAATGATTAAATGTTTCCCAGGCTCGCGGAATGTGTACCTAAAAGCTGACCGACACGACGGACCCGTTTGTTCGCCTCCTTCTCCCCTCTACTTCCCGCTCTGGGAACGCGCTCGACGTTACCGCAAACAATTAAAACCGCTTTGCCGCTTTCGGGGGTAAAGAGAGAGAGAGTAATTTTATAAATTGCATGCCACGAGTAATACAATATACATAGTTACGCTACAACACTATTCTTGTACCGTGGTCGTTGTTGTCGCGGCGGATATGATTATATAAGCGGGATAGTTTAGTTTTACGAGATTTTTTTGATGATTAATCCTTTAACGTGGTTTATTTAGCGTAAAACGCTTGAAAGTGATTTAATTAGTGTTTTGGGTTCACTTTTTACGGGGTTTGTTTGTCTTTTCGTTGCACATTTCAGTACTTGTCGTTTATCAAATGAAAGAGAGTTTCTTCAAAACTAGTAGTGTGTCCGTCAGTATTAAATCCGTTGCCTGGATGTAGTAAATGGAGATATTTTCAATTTTTTTTTAATCAAAACTAAAATAATGCTGAATGCTCAGTGCGGTCGATTGCTTGCTCAAGATCAAGTCGCTCGTGACGTTTCCCGCGTTTCGCTACCCTTTATTCTCATTCATCGTATTATTATCGCCTACATTCCCTTTACAACTCATTCAATTATTTTTCTCAGCAAATTTTACATGTACAACACCTCCTGTTTCCTTGCTTAACGTAGCGATTACTTTATCTTGTTGACAGCTACCCACATCGTTATAATTATACACCCAACAACGTTATTAAATCGAAAAGAAAAAGAAGTAATTTCTTCCATCCGTACGCCCCGATAATTTTACTCTATAACGTGACGTACGTTGATTTATCGTATGCGAACGTTTAATTCGGAAGTCAATGGGATGTAATAACTACTGCGTGAGCGACGTCCTCACCGAGTAACGACTGCTGTGCGTTAAGCCGAAGAAATTATTTCTCCAGAGCGGTAAGCAGCCGGGATTTCAGGTCAAACCTAGCAAAAGAGAACGTTAATATGACGTATTGTTCATTGCCCGGCGAGAGCCCTTAGATATTCGGTCGAGATAAGAGCGTCGCGCCGGCCAGGAAATGAACCGGATAGAGAAATGGAAGGCTATGCATAAGTGTAAAAGAATAATGTATAAAATGAGATCGTAATCTCGGAGCGTTTCGGCGCGCTCCGGGATGGGCGAACGAAAAAAGTTAGTTCGAAAACAAAAGTGACTTATAACGGGGATATAATATTATTATTCGTCGACCCTATCGCGGGATAACATCTTCTTCGGGTCTCGGACGAAGTCCGGAGCGTGATTATTTCGAAATATGCTCGGTCGCCTCTTTATATCCTTAAATTCCGTGTAATTTAGTCTAGATTTAATGTTCGAAGATAGTAATGATGTCTGTCTGTTGTTGTATTAAGGAAAAATTGTCTTCTGGTTTGCCTGTGTGCCCTTCGCGATATTCCCATTGCTGGGAAGCAATATTATTAAATGCTATGAGGAGACGGGAGTCTGTTGTTTCTTCCAACTATGTTCTTCAACGATCTGAGTTTAAAAATTAACATATTTAATTTGGTCATCAACTGTTGGTAGTGATCGTTTTTCGCATCAATATTTATCGGACCCCGTCAAAATTAATCAATCCTATGTAAACGTAGCTTTTTGCTTGACTCCCTCTGTATAAAAAAAGGACAGAGTATTGCGATTTGTTTCCTTTAATTTGCTTCTTTCTTTCTTCCCTTGAATTTGCTTGCAGAAGATATAATCCGACGTTATTATAAGAAAATCTGCTTTCGCTCCCCTCGGCGGAGTAAAAATATTCATTTCATTTCGCTCTCTTTTTTTTTAATAATTCGCATTTTCGCGACTGGAAAATCGTAAACTTCCATACGCGCGTTTTAATTTGAACGCATCGTCGAGAGAGCCCTCACGAGCATTGACGCGACAATAATGCGCTCGCTCTAAAACCTTCCGTACGTACGGCGGCGAGGGGGGAGCGGCTAAGCGTCGTCTCGAGGAGATGGTAACTCGGGGAGACGGGTAGAGGTCGCGCGAATAGCGCTTTACCGGAGACCTCGACGACGCAAATATAAATTAAGCCCGTCGTTACGCAGAAATTAATTGCACAGTCTTAGTGCAAGTAAATTTCATCCCGACGTATGTAATATAATCTTGCGAATGCTCGGCATCGCCGTCGTTCTCGGGAAAACGGTTCGCTAACGCGCCGCCTACCTTACTACAGCTCTTGCCTTCTTCTTTATAGAGGACAGAATAAAGTGTGATACCTTTCTCCATACGACGCGAGGAGGGAAAAGCGGTTTATATCGGCGAAATTAGATGTTATTAAGAAGTTGAAAAGATATGATGTACGAGGGTAGTTTAAGAAGCTACTAACATCTAATCTAACACAGATTAGAGAGAGACACAGAGTATTTCTGAATACTCTAATTTTCTTTAAATGAGCAAAAGCGTTGAAAAATTAGATATTTCAAGTAATCGTAAAGCATCAACATTTTGTGCATTGATTTTTTTCCTTTATTTACTAACTCCCCCTTAATAACAAAAGCTTACCATTAACCAATAAGAGATGCGACCACATTAAAACAAAGACGAAATTGAAACAAGAATAATAAGACCATCAAGAACAACAACAACCAGCAGCTAGTAAAAGACCATCTTCTCTCCGGAGAAATTAACCTAAGTTTGACTGACGATCGTCAAATCCAAAGCTCGGAGACTTCGGCAGGCCGAAGGAGGAGAAGCTCTGCTTGGTTGCCCGCCTGTTAATTACGCTTTCGCCGGCTACAAATAGATAAATAAGCGCTTCTGGACGGACAGACGGATGATGACGAGGTGGGCAGAAACTGTAATAAACATTCTGTTCGTGAAACATTACGTAACTTAACGTTGCGACTCTGCGGCTGCCACGTACACACACACGTTCGGACAGGGCGCAGAGGCGGAGGAATGGGATTGTGCACATCTCCGCGTACGAAGAGCCTGATGGGCGTAGATTAATACGCTGTCGATGTTGGCTATGCGATGTTGACATCTGTGGACCGCTTACGATTATTATCGTAGCCGTCAATAGCGTATGCCCGGACCGGTTAGGATGGAATTTGAATTGTTTACCGTTGTTTTCCTCTCTGGTGACCGAGAAGCTCTTGCAATTAATTCGATGAAATATCCCTTAAGATTTGTATTATTCCGTATTAGTTGTAGTAGTTGACTAACAATGCGGCATCGATGAAAAAATAGGTTACTTTGTTTTTAGTTATGAGCGGTGTTAGCATTGAACAGGAATCATTTGTATCCTCGTGCGTGGGGTGCGGGGGTTATCAATACTGTTGTGTCGTTTGTCTTACTACGCTACAACCCTTGTTATCATTATGAACGGCGTTTGATTAGTTTAAAATTTCATCATAGGCAACAATGTAAAAGTTACGTCGCAGTTCAGTGGTTAAAGAATTTTCAGTACCATTTTATAAAATTTTATAATACTGCCGGCTTTGCATGTATCTAGTTATACGTAGTTACCTTTATCAAATTAGATAAGATGCCGGGCTATTATACCCATTCCTACTTCGGAAAGAATAAAATTAAACTCGCACTTTAAATAACAAATTGTTCACGTTATACGGTATTCCGGCGGATATCGGCACCAGATATCCTTAAGAAGTAGAATCGGCGAGGTGGAAAGTTCAATATTACACTCCCTTCCTACCAGCGGTACTCCTAGCAACGCGGAAGGTGGAGCAGAGCTAAAGGTACACGTACGAAGGAGACGTACCTACCCTATCTACCTAAAGCGAGTAGATCGAGGTAGAAGGAAGAAAAGAATATCGGTTATAACTTTAATAAACTTAAATGCGATAAAACTTAATGTTCCTCTTCGCAATTTCTGCAGCTACTTTGGGCTAAAATTTTCTTAATCGGTTTAAAATTGGGTATAAGAGGAATTAGCGCTGCAATATACCTCTTTCTTACCTCTCCTCTCCGTTTCGCCGCGAGACGAAGCACCGGCGCACACGTAGCACTACCAAAGTTTAATTAAATTTTAGCTCTGATTATATTCGAAAATAGCGCCGGGGAAGCGATTACAGACAAATATTACTTGATTAAATCCGATCTGCTTTATTTTTCGATTCGTTCCCTCCGTTGGAGCGCCATGCGGCGACCAGATCAGGCCATACAGCCTAGGATGGGCTAGTTATGGTCTAGGCTGCATTCGGCTTTAAATTTCCAGCCCTACAACGGCAGCGATCGTATTTAATTCGTCTCGTGGAATTGCGTCTAACGAATAGTAGCTGCGGTAGTCTCTATGATCTCGCCGAGGGAATAGAGAACGGAGATAGGGATGAAACGGGCGGATTCGTTTCGATTGTTAACCGGAGAGGGATAATTAAGCGGAACTTATTATTTTACTACGTCATAAATTCCATTCGCGAATTGCTATATGGCTTGTCGCCAGGGTAGACTCTTGCTGCGTGAGATATCATGGAGGCCATCAGCGGGATTTTATGCTGCCATGAAAGAATTAATTTATGGGAACGATGATTTCTTTCACATCGAAGCTCCTTTACAACCTGTTGATTTTATTCAAGTTATTTATCGAGATGTCATAACATAAATGCCGTTACTATGATTTAACTAGCTTCAGCTCATTTCTAGATGAGATATCTGGAAAAATTCTTTTAATTAGAAAAAAAGAAAAAAAATAGAAAATCTAAGATAATTTTTTGCTTGAATTTATTAGATTAGAAATAGCTATACGGCGACTATAAATAAACGAGGAAGCATATCAATTCTTAACACACGCACATACAAAGAAACTCATCCACTTGCAAGGACCATCTCGAAAGAAAGAGTAAAACCCGGAAAAAGAAAAATACCAAGGCCGGTAGTTCCAATTTATCTCGAGACGCGGTAGTTTCGAATACGGAGCTGCGGCAACAGCCACCATCGACTATACGAATAAGAGAGCGCGTCATTTTTATACCTAAGTACGAAATAAAACCGCCACGCCAGGTACTCACGCTTTAAATTATTTTTTTCTTTGTAAAACGTAACCGCTTCCGAGGAATGAGATAGAGATGCAAGCCGCGGCGTGAAGAAGATGGAGGAATTCCTCTAAGATTGATCACGTTCAAATAGACCGAGGTATAGATCGTCGTCATCGTTGTGACTCGCAGCAGTCACGAAGAAAAAAGAAAAACAAAGCGAAGAGGTTGATACTGGTAGACGTAGAGGTGGCGGTAGGATGAGGACGTCAGTTCCATAAGTTATGAGGCTTATATTGTCCGTGCGGTATCTCACGCCGCAGTTCATCCGGGGGAATAGACGAAGGGGAAACGGTCGAAGCTGAGAAACGATTCCCGATAGTTGCATCAACGGGCGATCCGACCTGAAACAATATCCTATCGCAATAAGTCCAGAATTTATTTTGCGACGTAACCTGCTACGTATTGTTTGCGTGTACGTGCGCATTCTTTCTGATAGGATGGATATTTGTGTATTAAAAGGATCCTTGTTACTCGTAGGGAACGGTCCCCTTGATTTTCCTTGCCACGGCTAAAAACCTCATATCAGTTAAAATGCTTTTGGTCGTTCATATTATGTTATTCCTTTTCGCTTCTTGTCCCCTCGACCCTCAAATCAAATCAATGTTCTTCGATCGTTTCGAGTCGAGCCATGTACGAGGGTTGCGTTGAAAACTTCTAACTGTGGGAAGGCTCCAATATACACCGTTCATTATGGTTAATATCGTTAGAATGTTTCTAATTTTATATAATTATTCACGTCATCGAAGCTGAAGCTGAATTTTCAGTTTGGAAAGTAGAAAGGAATTAATGAGAACTAGAAGATACGTTAGGCTCAGGATGCGGCTAATGCATAAAATACATCTCAACGATGAAAAGTTCCTACAGCGCTGAATGTGAGAAAATAACGAAGATTATACGGAGTGTCCTCTTGCTCTTGCAGCAATATATATTTGCGTGCGACCCTTGTACGCAACTACCGGTCTCCTTCAAGAAAGGGCTATTTTCCGTCACGTTAGCGATAGCATCCCCAATAACCCTCAATACATACAAAGTTGCGTATTAATAGAAACTAAAAGCTAGATGCTGAACAAGTAAAAGAGAGCGGACCGTAACGGTGACCACCCCTACAGTACTATTCCACTCGGATGTTTCGTTTTATTTTTTCCTCTGCCAGAGATTCGATGGGGTCGAAATTTATTGAATTGGATATTCAGGTTTCGGGCGATAAGTGCTAGATAGCGGGATATTTATTGGTCGTGTTTAGGATATACGACGTATTCGCTTTTTCTTCCTTCTTTATTCGATGTAGTTTATTTATCTTAGCTTTTTGAGAAAACGTTTATTCTATCCCGTATACGGATATCGTAAAAACAAAGGAGGGTTAGATCGGGAATAATGGAAAGTGTCCCCTATACCCGTTGAAATCCCATCGAATCGTACGACCGTGAAACTAGGCATCTCCCAAGAATGGCGGTCGAATATCTAAGAAGGATCTAAATTATCACTACAAGTATCACGACGATCACACGGTTTAAACAATGGATAGGTATGATGATCACAACCAAATGATTTTTTTCCCAAATTTCTCAAACGCAAACTTCCATGCGTTGGCACTTGTCTATTTGCGGTATGTATCGTAATCAACTGCGACATTCGACGAACGCTGTCGTAAACGAAGAAGCGAAGACGCTCTACAACAATCTATGTCTTTAATTGGAGTCGCCTTTGAGCGAAGACGTATTTGCATAAAGTAATAATGCTTTAAACGCATGGTTAGCTCAAGTTCCATCGTTTGAAAGAAAGCGAGATTTTAGTACGTGACATAATCGTTAAATTCTTACTATTTTCATCCGGTTACTAGGTAAATAGGTAAAGCAGAAAGCTAGAATGTATAGAATACACCCGATAGGAATGAACGAGCCTGTAATATGCCTACTATATTGTACGTGTTCGCTATCGGTTTGCGATATCGGATGGCGAAATAATATATGCCATTTGCGAACGTTGCAACGCCATCTGCTGGCGATGCGGTTTCCCCACACTATTAAATAGTTCTGCCAAGAACTATAATCTATACATAAATCCAGCACGATTAGAGGAAGAGCAACGGCGGCAATTGTAGAGGCAGCAGCGGGCGCAGACAACGCAACGAGTGTATATAGATGTATCTCTACGTAGATCGGAGAGCGGTAGTAACATCCGCAACTTAGAAACTGTTCGCTAATCGCGTTATGATATGACGTCGTACTAATCCGACGGTATCGGAGGACATGATAAATATATATATATGTATACGTATGTGTGTGCTCGCAATTAAGACTCTGCCGTCGGACAATCCGAAACGTTGAACGTTCTAGGTAGAATATACTGGCGGATTTGAGGAGCTACAGGTTCAGCGCAATAAATCTATTAGCTGTTGGAGCGGCGTTCTATAACGTGTTTGGGTGTGTAATGTATATAATCGAAACTGATTATCATATATATCGCATCTGTAACGAGGATATTAATTATTTATTACTTGTAACTGTTACCGCAATTCGCGATAGGGTTTATAGCACGTATACATACATCGATTCATCATTCGAAATTTAACGGTATACTTGAAGTTGACAAATGCGAATGTGTTGAGGAAAGGATGAGTGTACGCTCTTCCAATCAGCACGGTTTCATCCCTGCTGACTCTGCCAATGATCGTGACTTGTCTTACGTAAAGTATTAGATGAACGTGGACAAGTAGATGTTATTTGCACGAAGCCGTCAGAGGCTTTTGACATAATAGAGCATCCCCTGCTTCTCTCCAAGTTAAATACCTTTGGTTTTGTTCTTTACATCTTGAACTTGAACCCTCTTTTATTCAATCTCTTTGAATCGATATCTTGACAAATCTTAGCTGCCCGGCGTTGGCTTACGCTGATGATGTCAAATCATATGCGCAAATTTCTTCTAAGAATGAAGTGAACATGTTACGGGAAAAGTTAAATGAACTTGTTAACTGGTGTAGGTTCAATAGGTTCAATCTCAACGTTGGGAAATGTTGCGCTGTGTCATGTATACGGGTCACCTTCCTAATCATTGCCGATTACAATATCAGTAACACTTTCTTAGCTCGGAAAACAGAAGGATCTCGGTGTTGTTTTCGATGCTGGCTTTACCTTTAGACCACAAATTATCACATTATTAGAACTCATTCGAGTCATTTAGCTTCTTGATGCGTGCATCCCGTTATTTTAGCGATGTTGAATTGTTTCAAACATTATATACGTGCTTAGTAAGCTAGAGTACGCACCATTCATTTTATGCATGTGATTTCTTCCAACGAATCCGCCGCAAGATTCTTAAATTCTCGTCATGTAAACTGGACAGAACTTACCGGGAGGTTGGCACACCGCAATTAGACTTGCTTGAAAGACACAATATAGTATCCCTTTCGGACCCACGTACAGGCTATGCTGCAAGTTTTTACTTAATATAATTAATAATAAGATAGATTGTCCTTATCTTGTGAAAAGCATCACCCTCGACATTCCACGTTTAAACTTTAGGAGTGAGATCACTTTTACAGCATCGCCGCAAGGATGAACATGTTGATTGGCGGATTGGAAAATACCATTAGTGACGTTTTTAAGACGCGAAAATGCTATTATTTTCTTTTGTAATTGTTAAATTATATATTTACTCTTTTGTTGTTGCATTCATGTGTTTTTTTCCTTTATGCCCTTTTATGGTATTGTCAGACGTGAATCACATAAGGCTATTATTATTTTAGTTACGTCATAGTATATATGGTCCCTAGTCACTGCAACTTTTTGGAGATCACAAACGGGATCAGACCAATGAAAAACGTGTTCATGTTCGTTGTTCCTTTGGTCAGGTTATCCGCCTTGTCATTTCCTTCCATCCTTTGGTAGCTTGGGACCTACTCTAAGCCCAACCTTTTTATATTATATACGCTGTTCTATAAACACTAATCTTATTATGCGTATTAAGCGTACTGTTCTTGTTATTATCCTTGTCATTGCTTTTTTTAATTTATTTCATAATAAAACAGATACTATTGCGTCTGTTAACTCTCCTCTAAGAACGATCTCATAACATTTCTTCTCATTCCATCTTCTACCATTAACTTTCCTCCTCTCCGACGGTTCAGCTTCTTCCGTTTCTATAAATTCGGATGTCAAGGGTTCCGTTAATGAGGGCAGGAGTTTAAGAGTGTGTGTGTATACAACATCGGTAACTTAGTTAACAGTTCAGCCTCCTCCTCGGTACTTCGCACATAGCGCGCCAAAGTGTTATGACTGGTGATAGTGGGTCCCCCTGACGTCGTCGTAGCGACACCGTAGGGATTACACTTACTTCAGTTCAGCACGAGCACACACAGGAACACAGGAAGTCTAAGCATATACGCCTGCGGTTCGTACCGTACCTAAGACACTACGTAACACGACCTCCGCCCGCCGGTTTCGCCGCCGTCATCGTCGAGGGGGTCGAAAGATTAGCATATACAACGCCATAGCGCTTCCCCATTCCCCGTCCCCTCGCCCTGCGTGTCCCTAATAAACTCGGCAACTAGCAATAAAACTTATTTGCATATGAATGGAGGATTAAAACTCCTCGGGATAGCTCGCAGGCCCGCCTGATAGATAATAATATACCATCAGACCAGAAGACAGACTGATTACGCCCGTTAACTTTGCGGTTTGTCAGCAAACGAGCTAATCATGCTCATTAGTTCTTGTCTGTCTATTGTCTGTCGGACCCGTTTTGTTCCCGAAAACTATAACTGGATTTAAGTTGGAGAGATGAACCTACTGCTGCGATACACCACATGCAGCTGTGTAATCCACGTAATTGCGCATCTACGCTGCGTGCTGGTACGTATCGTGCCTAGTAACAAACGAAAAAATCTAGGTTTATCGAAAAAGCGCGTGATATTGTGTATAACGTCGCAATTCTAACAACGTAGTTTGATTTCGGCGAGCGTTGGAAGTAACCAATCATGTGAAAAAATGGGAAGTTTCACGAGGCTGAGAACCTATTAAGCGAAACGCTGTTTACTCCAACAGCGAACTATTTAATCAAAAACAATCCAAGTTGACAACGAAGAGTTCGATAGTTTCTCCTTGCAATCCTCTTTTAAACTAATCCGTCTTATTTCTTCGTTTAGAGTAAATCAAACGAGGAAATTGAACAGAGTTCACACCATTACGGTCGTAGGAACATGTATACATACAAATTTAAACAGGTCTCGCATTTGGAAAGGTCTACCGAGGAAAATGTACGCCTTCATCTTCGAAACAATGACCTCTTACTTTCGTCTTTCAGCAATAATATCGGACTAGGTGTGATATTCCGGCGAATATATCTTTTTAACGATCTCGAACGTAAGAAGCTACACGAAGAGGGAATAAGGATCGGTTGGTAGAAGACATAAAGAATGCTGCGTCTGACATTATTATTACGGCCACATCGGCGGCGGAGGAAAGCAAGAACTGGCGAGTTATACAGGTGTTGCGTATATAGGATCGATGAAAAGTTTGAAGACGATGTTTTTAAACAAGCTCTTTATTCGAAGTTAGTTCTAACGATTTCCTGCAACAGCGAGAGTTAAGGATTTTAATTCTTCTAAGAAATATCGCGTAAGTCGCCAATAGTTCGTTTCGATTTAACAAAATGAAAAAAAAAAAATCGAAATCGTCAGAGATTGCCAATTGTTCGTTGTAATATTGCTTAAGTTGAATTAGTTCTTCTTCTTGTACAAACTTGCAGGTCGTCCTCGTCAACCATTATTTAAAATAACAAGGGCGGTCTTCATCTTTCTATTGACCTGGTATACGCACATGCTCGTATATGAAATTGAAGGAATCGCACGTACATCCACAACGCTGCGCCAGACACCAATCAAAACTAACGCAAATTCATAAACTAAGATGTATTCCTACTGAAGGAGTAGCGTATGTGTTTCTGATGTATGCTCATACAACAGGTGTCACGAATGTGCTCTAATATTGCATATTTCATGTATATTGGATTTTTTCCTCGCCGAGGGAAGAAGACGGATGTAAGCTTTACACCCGCCATAACTCGAGTGCATATATATCTTAATCGAGTTAGAAGGCGTGTTATAACGTCTGTGGTATCCCGATTTACTCGTTCGAATTCGGTCGTAGAACTTGAAAAAAAATAAGTTATACGGGTATTAAAGGTGAGGATCTTAAAGTTTTTAATGAGGTGAAATGCGGTCAGGTGAATTAGAATGGCTACATGATGCCATCAAGCTTTTAAGACTGATTGGCAACCATTACGGTCAAGGAGAAAAGATTTGATTTATTGGATTGGTTGATAGCTTCCTGTGGCGTATGCAACACAGTTAACACGTGTAATTCTTCTCTCATCAACGTGCCCCTTTAATACCGGTTTATTCCGAAAGGCGATATTAAAAGCGCTCCCCGGTTTTATTCCATTGATGTGCCCGTTGATGTTATCGAATTACCGGGATCGCGGGTATCGGTAGCTTATACGTGCACGTCATATTTCACGGTTCAATAATTCCCCGTTAATAGAAAGCAAGCAATCGGCCACAATTCAATTAGCGGCGAAAGTTTCCTTCGGATTGAATGTAAAATTTAAGGTATTCTTCTTAATGCATTTAATTAAACGAGGAAGAGGGATGTTGGCGAGGTAAGACGGGGGAGGGGAAACTCCCAAGCCTCAGAGGCGGGCTAACGTTACTTCGTTTGTAAAGTTTCCGCCCGGAATCGAATTTGTTTGCCGGATGAGGTTGAGAGAGCGGACCGGTAAAACCTGAGCGCTCCTTCTACTATTACTATTACTTCCACTATCGTCGGGTTCTACTACCGACGGCAACGCCATCTTCCGCCCGTACTAGACGCGTTCGTTAAAAACTTTTCGAGGTACGAGACGAGGAGAAATGTAATTGGCAATATTTGAATCTTCCACAAAGACAGACTCAAGATGTATTTAAACAGGTAGTTTTGAGTTAGTTTGTTTCCTTGTAAGCGTACGGTAAAGGCGGGAGAAACGAGGATCACCCCGGTTACGTTGTAGCTGGGTAGCGGATAGCTTTCGCCGGTTTGAAGGAGATAGGCGATCTTTGGTCGAATTTATTTTAATTGCGTTAAACGACAAAGTTTGTCGATTTGTTGTTTCTTATTTGCGATGATTTACTGTACTTTAAGCGGATTATTCTATGACCGTTGAGCGAGAGCTTGTTTACATTGAGAACAGTAGAAACGACGGTGGACGACAACCCTTATATTCCACACGAACATTATAACTTAAGTTATTTTTTATACTTTTAACATCGATTTTTTTAAATTTTAATTTAAATGATATAAATGGCCATCTTTTTTGTAGCATTTAGGTTTTGATTAGACGCATCTACCAACGCCATCAGGTCATCCGTTGGAATTTTTGAACCATGAATACATTCTTTTAGTGTCTTGTTTAACAATACAAAATCACTTTATTAAGTCTCCGATGATTGGTTACAAATCAGTGGAGTGCTCTCCGAGATACATGCGATGCTTTAGCGCAATTTTGTAGAAATTTTTTAAAATTACTCACAGAATACGAAACTATCGCCTAACCTATGTTTATTTCAGAAACAACCTGATCGCTGATCGGCCATCATCGTCACCTATCCTTATCTAAAATTTATTTGACGTCCGGAAATTGCGTGAGCGTGTGCGCGCCTCTTATCAGCAATAACACTTTCCGATCTCGGCGAATCCTAATCTATTTTTATCGTACTTACCGTACACCTTACCGGCCAGAAGAAGCAGGTGCGTTCCGAAAGTCACGGCCTCCGAATAAATTTGCCGACGGAGGGCGCCGATACAGAATTCAAAGTATCCTGGTTATTTACTCTCTCTCGCAATCCGAGACGAACGATTCCGGTCCGAAATTTGCCTAATCCCGGGCGCAACTTCGCGCAGTACCGAACAGTACAAGGAGGTTAAGGTAAACACAAGCGGAAAACGAAGTAGGACGGGAGAACGTTGCAGCAAAAAAAAAAAGAGGAAACACGGAAAGGCAAAGGGGATGTGGGAGGTGGAGAATCTAAAGAGTGACTCTCTGACACTGCCTACAGAAGCGTATGAGGATCACGTCTCGCATTGTTGGTTCTTCAAGCTCTGTCTGTTGTCTTTTATTGCTGTTGGTCTGCTTCGTCTTTTCATTTAGGTCTGTGTACCTTTCACGGTAGAACAACACATTGATTCGATACTTCTTCTCCGTTCTGTATACGGGGGTAACGAAAAATAAGGGTCATAACAATCGTATTGCGGTAATTATTAAATTTTCTAGTAAGACAAACTATATGAGCTCAAGTCACAGTGAACATCTTATACAATGACGGAATGTTACCATAACTTCAACCTTAATAACAGCGTAAGAATGGTGAAATAACATCGTTACTAAATGTATTGAATCCAAGAAGATACAGGAAAGCTTTTATCTAAAAAAAAAAGTTCCTTTCAAACCAGGCTCTTCTTTTCCTTTCTCGCAGACAAAAAAGGATTTCGTTCTTAAACTCCTT
Organism: Oryctes rhinoceros; assembly: GCA_020654165.1. Classification (NCBI taxonomy): domain Eukaryota; kingdom Metazoa; phylum Arthropoda; class Insecta; order Coleoptera; family Scarabaeidae; genus Oryctes; species Oryctes rhinoceros. Next base: position 2,040,789 of record JAIOKQ010000231.1, read on the forward strand.
TGTTTCCATCAAAACTACCTGCCTAATGAAACAAAGTTGCAGCAATAATTACACCCGAACAGTTAAAAGAAAAACTTGATCAGTTAAAAGAAAAGCGACTTCACCTTTCTTTATTCTTCCCGAAATCCTAACGTAGATGGCACGAAATCTCCGAACGAAATAAGAACTTCATCTCGGATTTGACGTTTTGTGTCGAGTTTAAAGGTGTATTCCGGGTAATTAAGCGCTACGGCTGGTTTCGGAGACTTCCCGGATTAGCATCGATTGTACGGGTCCCGAAAGCTGGGAGAGGACGTAGCGCCATAATGTCATCGTTACGTCGAAAGGAGCTGTACAACTAAAGAACGGCAGGTGGAACGAGGGCGAGGATGAAGAATAATAAAAAAAAAGGAGAAGTATTCTACGGGAAATAATCCGAGCGACACAACAATGAGCTACAATCAAGGTAAAAGCTCGTGTTACAATGAGGTCGGTTGAGCGGGAAAAGTTCGCAAATTCGGTTCCGGATTTGGAGAGTTTTCGGAGGAGGCCGCTGCGGAGGAGCCGAGGGGACGTGATCTTAACTTAGAAACAGAAACAAATGCCGGAATCGCGAGAGAGATGGAAAAGGATGGATTGTGAATGTTTCTCCGTGCTCTCTATTTGAAAAATGAGGCTGGGTTAAAAGGAAAACAAAACTGCTGTATCGTTAATTAGGATCTGCATCGGATGTAGAAACTAAATGAAACGACTCCCTCAAACTTTCTACAGCGGTAATGATGTGCTTGTAGCGAATGTATGTATAGCGAATTTATTTTATTCCGTCTTATTTTTCTTTGCTGAACGCTGAGAGATCCTGAAGAGTTTCGTAAGGAATTATGAGCACAATAATGCAGTGATTCTAGAAAATTGCAAACGAAGCCGAAGTCGTAATACAAAGAAAAATCGCAGTGACAACCAATGTTGTTAATGCTACGCTTGGAAAAATCCCAGCCAGCTTTGCAGTAACTAGATCCGTTCGTTCCGTTTGACTTGAATCAGGTGTTTATCTTTCGCTGCACAAATGAATTGAATTGGCCAGAACGAGCATACTGCTGAATTGCGTATTTACAGGGCGTTAAAAACATTGAAAAAGCTTCCTGTTATTACAAATATTTAACGAAATTTCTAATCGAAACATTCTATATATGCCGAAATCGTCAATTCAATCAACGGACAAAATAAACAAACCTTTTTTTTTTACTTCCTACTTCACGCTACGCGTTCATTCATTTCGTCCTTGCAGGCAATTCATTCACAAAATATACACGCCGCGCGTTTAGTACGTTATAAAACTTTACAATTTTCGCCGCTGAATACATGCATAAGTAGGATCGCCAGGAGCCGGTAAGCGTCGAGCCGCGCCGGTACCGATCGCCTACCTTTCGCGCCCGTTTCATGAATTGGAAATGTAATTTTCCTCCTACGATAAAAAGCGCGTTTGTAAAATTTTCCTCGCCGACCAGACGCGTAAGAGTTATGGGCATAATTGCGTCGTACTCGGCGCAAGGATACGCCGCAATGAGATGAGCGAACGGTTTATTAAAAGAGCGTCGGTCGAGTTCCGCGGGTATAGCATGACGTGTTTTCGCAAGGGATAACAAAATTAGATGGCGAGAAGAAGGCAACAAATAATGTTAAAACTTTATTTTTGGAGATGAAATTTTCGACGTACGCCAACGGATAATGTTATAGATGTTCGCTTCTCGTAACAACGACGCTCTATCTCGATTTAAATCTTTTCCCATCACCAAGAGGAATACATAAAAACATGTATAGTTGACAACATGCAAGTCCCTAGACGGGTAGAAAACATCCAGCGAAGGAAAAACTCGTACATTAACGCTTTAAAGCAAGCGCTCGAAATTCTAAACGCGAAAAAAGCACATAATTAATGTAGAATAGTTTCGTAGTGGAATCGCATGCCAAGTAATGTAGTGGTAATGCGCTACGCCATAAGAGACAGAGATCGAACGAGAAAACAAGAGCGGGCCTCCCCCTTTTCGGTGTAATTTATGTATATCGTTTTGCGAAGGGGGGCGTCGGTTGGTTGCGGCCAGAGTAAGCAAATTTTATTGCATGCTAGCGCGTCATAAAACGGCCTTAATTCATTACGCTCGCGGAAAATTGCATACTCGCCTAGATTTATTAGGAAAGCATTAGCGGGACTCGTGTAATTATTAAACGCGGCCGCTGTTGTTGTAGTGCATTTTTGAAGTGTTTCGATTGCGATGCATACAGATTAAGTTTACATATCAAATGGCGAACGCGTGTCAGCATTGCGCGTTAAAAGCTTAAAACTAAAATCAGGCGCCTATAAAGTGGATCATCAAGCTCATTGAAAAAGAAAAAATTGTAAATTTTGCATTATTTTAAATTGCCTACTTTAGGTTTTAAAGATGAGATAAATCTATCTTTTGTCCTCCTTTGTGTTTGTTACTATGTTAACGTAGAAGCAAATCTTTAAAGTCGTTGTGTTCTTAGGCGTGTTGACTGATGTAGATTGATTAATAAACCATTAATAAACGTACATGCAAGTCACGTTTTGTGCTGCAGCATTTACAATATATACCGGAGACCTTGAAATATGCGCCTGTACGTCGTGCGAATATGCAGAAGGACGGCAAGAATATAATAGGGGTATGGCAAAGATCGATATAATTATATCTTACGAATTTCGTCAATTAGAAGGTAACTCCGCAGCCGTATTCGCAACAATAACGTCTATCGATGGATATACACGTACGTATGTCGTATGTGCAGTTCGGCATAACCGATATCGCCTATCCATAAAAAACTCGAAAGGGATTGATGCGCAACGCGATGTCAAATGCAGAAGAGGAGCTTTCCTATTAAACGTATACGTGGTCCGTACAGCTTTATCGCCGTACCAGCACGATACGCTTTGCAGAATGCGGACACGACAAAGCGCCCTGGAGCCTCTATGACGAACGGCCTTCTTCTTCCGTAGAGATACGTCAATACGATGATAAGCGGAGTAAATATAATAATAAAATCTGTGCGAGTACAGCTAACGACAAGCAGCTTGGTTACTGGCAGTTCCGACGGCAAGTACAAATAAAGAAAATGGGAAGATGGATTGTTATAAAAAGAAATAATCTTTGTCGGATTTCGCTACGTATTTGATATATCCCGCCGAAGAAAAGAATAAGAGTTAGGTATAGCACAGTGAAGAAATTAAGATTGTAGCTCTTAACACGGATCATAGTCTTCGTGTCATCGAGCTTTGCATTCATTTACCAACTTCCTGACATTTTCTTTCGCTTTTCTTAATTACACTTTATTTTTTCGAAAGAACAATACAAATACATCGCTAACAACACCTTCCACGAGATAGTTATAATTCCTCATCGAAAGTTGGCAACCTTGCATCCACTGGATCTACCTCGCACTTCCTAATCCGCGTAAGTGTTACTAATAAGCCAACACGACAACGCCGTATACAACACCTAAAACAATGAACTACAATCAGAGCGAATGCACGAGTTATAATGAGGGCAACCGAGCGGTAAAAGTTTGCAAATTCGGTACCTCACACTTACCATCGCCGCGCCATCCTTCTCCTAAGCGAAACGAACACACGCCAAGCTACAACGCCCGAGCACAATGCCGAGCGAAAGCGGTAACTATACGACGTAGCATTTCCAGCGGAGATCTCTACGGCGCGAGTATTTACTTAAAGACGAGGCCAGACGACGAGGAGATTGGTCTGCACCTCTAGCTACCTACGTAACTCGGAGCGCGGGTGAGCGTTCGCAAATCTCATCACTGAATGACGGAAGCCGGAGTGTAAAACAAACATGACGATATAATAAGCTAAATTAAACATAGAGACACAGAGCGTAATATCGGAATTAAATTAGAGCTAACTGCACAGTTATATAGGCGCTTTCGCCCGTCATGCAAATTTAGACGTTATTTTATGCTAGGGTTGCTAACTAGACTGGGCTCTCCGGCTGTACGTGTACGCCTGTACAAGCGCTAAGGTAAATTTGCGAAACGGCAGGGAAGGACGATGATAAAACTACTACGCTGTGCCTCGTCGTTGTTGACATTTTATATAACTATTCGCGTGGATTTTAGGGAAGGAGAAAGACAATGAGGAAAGGATAACTATGGATATATAGTTGTTATCTTGTATCTTATATAGATCGCCCAAAAAAAAAAAAACAAAAAGATTTATTTGTTGATTGTTTTTTGGGGCGATTCTAGGTCTAACTTTTTTTTTCTTATTTGTTAGTATAAAAGGCAAAATCCTTTATTTTCCAAAAGACGTTTCTTCCTTTGGGGTTATCTTAAGGATCAAATCTGCGCAAAAATCCACAGAATGAATAGTAACAGCCCTGAAGATGTTCCATTTGAACGTGGACGAAACGTCGGAAAAAGCTGCGATAACAACATGATTTTCAACTGAATACTAAGAATAGAGAATTAGCTGACAGATATCTATCTAAAATTATCTCCTTAAACGATGACATTCTGCCCTTTTAAGAAAATTCGTCCGAATTCTCGTTTTAAACTTTCTGAGGGAGGGTGTATACCCGCAAACCGATATCATCATTTTTCTCCTTCGTACCACAGACTCTTCTGGCGCTCGTAAACCTCCGGTATAAAATAACATTGGAAGATTCAGCCCGTTAATATCTTAATGGATATTTTTCAGTTCGACGTAACATCGCTACAATTCTAGAATTTTAAGCGGCGACGACCGCGTGGAACGGAAAGCCAACAGAATAGAGAAAGAGGCCGAAAGGAGGAAAGAGAAACGAAAACACCGCCGGAGAGGTAAAGCGGAATTCGCCGAGGAAAAGTGATTTCTACAGTGGGTTGGCCGCGCCAAATGACGGTCGGCATTCGTTTTTCGGTTTTTAGTATTCCGGACGCGACGTTTGCCGTCTAAACCAACTCTAACGGGTCCGCTTTGCGCCCAGTGGCCGCGGTGCTACCGTCGTTCGTTGGCTGAGATGGTAGATGATGAGCCCGAATGCCCAGTCGGGCGTTCTACGGAGGAAAGCTGAGCACCATGCCGATGCGGTAAACGGTAAAAACGAAGTAAAAAATGTATAAGGTGGCTGTGCAGTGGCGGAAGATACGATGGAGGAGCGGTTGTTCGAATTTATTCCACTTTATTTCTATTATCTTTTTCGCGGGATCAATATTTTATCGAGATTTATCTCGACGATTGATTCGAAATGCTGGCGAACGTTATTGATGAGTAATCTGCTCCCTTTTAGAAAATTGGAAGTATCAGTGCTAAGAGCGCGCTCTCTAGCGATCTTGAGATTAATTAGTCGGATTCAGAATGGCTCAAATTTTAATTTGTTGCTACTTAATTCTATTTATGATCAACAAATTGATAAATATAAGAGAAATACGTAATTTTTCTAGATGATTACAGAATGTTACAAAAAGATGAATTGGCCGAAAATACATAATTAAATAAAAATATGAACAAAAGTAAAAAAGGAATATCTTTAGTTAATGTAAGTGACCACACCTTCAGATATACCTAAAGATACTTCAAAAGTAAGCAAAAATTATCATCTAGCTATTGCAATGCGTTTTCATTGGTCCAAACTTGGCCTGTGGTCTACAAAATAGCTACATCAAAGAAGAAATTAGAAAATTAAAAACAAATCAAGGGACCTCATGTTGTTCATTGTTCATATTGTTAATATGTTCCCTTTCGTTTCGCCAATTATTTAGTTGGTTAGCTGGAGTGGAAGCGATCCAAAATTGAACGTATTTATTCATCGTCTTTCTCATAAGACTTCTTAACTTTCTTACCGTTATACTGCTGATATCGTTATACGCCATACGAAACATCCTGATAGGTTAATATTAATGAAATCATAAAAATGCTTCTCATATAAAGAAAACGTTTAGATATCGCCTTGATCTAATTTCATGTTGTTCCTTTAACAGATCCATTAGAAACTAGCGCCATTTATGGGGAATATAAAGCGTATAATTTGTCTTCAATTTTATCGCAGTTTCTCGCCATTTCAAAATCACTTAAAGTGATTCTCCAATTTATTGTGAGTAGTGCACGCAGAAATCCATCCCAATCCATCTTGTTCTATGAACACTTACCGCGTGGTGGATCCAACAGTGTTGCGCGGATGGATCGAGTTGTCGAGACGCTTTCAATATTAATAAGCAATTCGGATTCGGACGCATCGTGCATTAGACCCCGCTTAAAGTCGCCGACGAGGATAAATAGTAGTATCGAACCGATCGAATCGGAAGCGCTGTTTACTCGGTCGTCGTTTCGTAGAAAGCGGAGTATACCGAATGTGCCAAATTGAGGAGGTTGCCATCTTTCTTAGAAAGGAACCCACAAACGCAGATTTCGACGAAATTGTCCAGACGATAGAAGAATAACACAATTTTTTTATAAAAATCTGGAAATCGTGCAAGTCTATGGAGGCTGAAGTTCTTGGATATTAATGCTGCGCGTCTTACTAACTTAAAGAAGATTCAGCATTCGATATTTCGGACACGCTGTATACTTACTATCTGAGAAAGCAGTGGACGAGCGAGAGGTAGTTCCGATAGTGCTTCGACTTACACTTCTCGGCTCACTCCGATGCGACGTTCGAACATGCAAAGTGCATTTCGACGAAGGATGAGGCGATAGCCATCGTCGCTGGCTATGGCTCCGGATCTGTTCGGAACAACCGTCTCGTCGCCAATACCGGGGTATAAAAGGGCAAATATTTGCGGAACAAACATTACTCTAAGTAATTTGTATTGCATGGAGGATTGGTAAATTGAAAACAGACACACTCGGCTATACATCATCTACTGGTACTTGCTTAGCTACTTACTTGTTAGCTGATGTGTAAAGTTGTACGGGGCTTGGTAAGCGAATTAGCGTCGATTTTGATACATCTGAAATGCAGGCAGTAAATAGAGGAGGATAGGAAATTGAAACAGCCTTCGTAAGCCAGACCTCAATGTTTCGTAGCGATTGCAAACGCTTCTAATCTAATAGAATTGTTATACCCAGTTTTTAGCTTATCTTAGTTACGTATTTTGGAAATTTCAATTCGTTTCCATCAGCATAATTTTTGGAACAATTTGCAGCAACCGTTTTGAAAAAGTAGCTAGCGGTATTTGTACTGCTTTTAGAAGAGCCCTTAAGAATTGCGACGATGTATTTATTATAATTTAATTTAGAGTATTTACAAATTCAACAAAATTGCCTATTTTTTTCCTCCCTTACGCACACACACAAACGCCTAAAATACATTATTTAACGAATCCGTAACGTTACGCAACCAATTCTCCGCGTCATCCCTCTTTCATTCCCGCATCGCGCACAATGTTGGTCGCTGGTCGCTTTTTGGTAAAGGGTCCGCGTCATCCGAGAATGGACACGCCGGATGAAACCGTTTTAAATAGACGCGACGCCCGCACAAAGTATTGCGCCAAGAATAAGAAGGAGGAGGAGGAATAAAGAATATCGCACCTATACGCAGCTTTGACTAACTGGTTGGAGTTGATCTCTCTCTCTCTCGCTTTAGTTTTCCACCTGCAGATTACGGACATCCATCTCTTCGCGTCGGATTATTTCGCGCAAATTAACGAGACAGAAGCAGGTGCCGTCAACGAAAGAAGAAGATAAATGACTGTTCCTCGGGAAGGGCGTGGAGATGGTAGGGAAGCCGTACATACCGCAAATTCGCCGACCCAGACCGACCCATTTCGGCGTTGTCCCTTGCCTCACCCCCTCGGGGTCGAACGCCGGATGTATAAATAAAAAGCGAAAGCGTCGGAAAATGCGAAAAAACGGAGCGGTTTTCTCGACGGGGATTCGCGCATTGACGGGCTGAAGCGTTTAAGTTCGATGATAAACACGCAGCTGACGTAAACACGATGTTTATTTACTCCGTAAGGTATAGCAGCTGAAATAACTTATAATCTTTCATGAACAGCACGTTTTACTGGGTTGTGTAAAGGAAAGGGAGCGCCGTGTAATTGGTCCAATCACAAATCGAGTTATTCGTTAATTATTATTAAATTGTTAGTTTTGCATTGCATGAACATCCATAATGCTTAGCTTGTAACAAGCGAAATGTGTTCTTTATCCTCTTTAATTTGTCCAATAACCAAACTTTGTCCTCTATCCGTTTATTTCGTACATGCTAAGCCCTATTCCGCCGTTATGAAATAATATCTCACCGCCTATATTTTACATCTCCAAGTGTTACTCGTGGGAAAACCTGACGAGGTAAGCAAAGAACGATGACGTGTCGCAGCCAGCAGGATCCGTTTCATAGCTAATCGGGCAAACATCTGGCTCTATACCTTTTACGGAATCTAATTTCCACTACCTTTCTAGCGAAGGGTGGCTGATGGGGCCTGTTATTGCGAATGTAAAATAATACCGTGACCGCCGTCGTACGATGATCGTAGAACATTGCTCTCGTACGTGATAATTGTAAGGATGTGGTTAGTGTATATGGAAGAGAGCGTACGTGGGCAATCCAAGGCGGCCTTGCTTCTAGGATGCTTCACGGTACGCGCAGCGTATGACGATGATGATAATCGTAGAAATAAAGGTTTTGAAAGACAATTATCATTTTTATTGCAATGTTCGTACAGTCTTGATTGTTTTCAATTATGTTGAACTGCGGCTGCTGTAATTGGAATGAGCATTTGGAAAATTAGAAAATTAATATTTTCCTTCTTGGTACTTGTATTGGTTGATATCTATTATTTAGAAAATATAGGATTAGGCTATGTCTGAATCGAGAGCTATATATATATACATTTGAAGCAGAATTCACGAAAAGCAACGGAACAACTTATTGCTTCTTGATTTAACGCGACTATGTGGAACACAACGAAAGCCAGCCAACGAAAAAGAAAAGTACCTGTTAGGAAAGTGTGTCGCTACAAAAATCCTTATTAAATCATATAAACACAGAAAAAGGACGATCAAGAGGACAGCAGATGACTAAAAGAAAGTCTTATGGGGCGATAACATTATTCGCCCATTAGAATTTCGCGGAATAAGCCGAAGAAGAGCAACCACAACATATTCAGCAACTCTAGATTATTTACAGGAGATATGATAAGTAAATGTAAATACGTAAGATGTAAATATTTCAGTATCGATTTGGCGTGAAGTGTACGTATATAACGTTTCCGCCTAAAATAGATTAAAGCCCGCTTCGTAATCAGGAGGTTTTCAAAGGGCGGCGGCACCGAAATGAAAGCTAATAACGAACGCAGCAGCGCAATCGTTCCTATCAAATCCCTCTATCAGCCAATAGAACCTCCACGCGAATTTCCAATACGAACCGGCTCGGCTAGAACTAGCTTTGCCTATTTGTTTGTGATGTTTCGAGTGGAGCGTCGCGTCGACGGCAACCTGGACGACCATCGTCATCCGGACGAAATATAATTACCGCGTCCGCCCGTTCGCGGAACGTGTGCGACCAACAGGTCGGATTAATGCAATACAAAACGCCCGAGCGTTTCCTGGAAAACACTAATTTTATTAAACGGGCGCTCGCCGCCGCCGACGCCGTTCTCTCGCTTCGTCATATTGACATTTTAATGAAAATTTAATTCGTCTTGTATGGGGGAAAAATCGTGTCGTTGACTGCTATTTGTGCCTCGATGCTATAGGAACATAGATGATATTCGGTTAGCTGGTTATCGTGGCCTGTATAGTTGGCGCCGTCGTGGAAATTACAGCGGAGTAGTGGTAGCGCAATTTAAATCTGATAAGTTTTAAAATGCAAACATGCTGGATAAAGACCTATTTGTGACTACGACTAAAAGCTAAATCTGAGCAAGCGAATGGGAACGTTTATGGTGTTAGAGGTATGGCTAATGTCTCCAGGCCTCATAAAACATCAGAAATTGGCTTATTCTAGCAGCATCTAGAACGCACGCAGGAGAAACACGAAGATTTCCTCCAGATTGGATTACCGTCTCTTGTAGAATCACTGAAGAGTCTTACTATTGGAGAAGATATTGAAATCAAGCTAGCATTAAGAAGTATCGTTACGGATAAAGGCCATATTAAGGAAAAAGTAAAGATAAACATTTTTGAAGATTCCTTTTAAATAATTTAATTTTGTCTGTTTATTATTTATATAATCGCCGCTAACTTTCGCTCAGCTTTGGACAAGAACAATTTTGTCTCGCATTGTAGGATTGAGAAGCATCACAGCTACCAACCGGAGAGCTTTTGATCAAAAAAAGCTTTAGACATTCCGTCGAAATTGGTACCAATGGTTTACTCGACGGCTACCCTAGCTCGTGGTCATCGTAGTTTGGCTTAACGGTGTTTGTCGTATACAGCCGAAGCGTTTTCAATCTTAACTTTTTCTCGAATTCGCGATTAACCGTTTTAGCCATATAGCTCGCGTTCTCTGCTACCTTTTGCCTTTTCTGCGCTTCGCTGAAGTGGACGGAACTTCAGGCGGGAAACCGGACCACGTAATTTGATTACGTCAAGTTTACGTCGTTAGAACGTTTAATAGTTCGTTGGGGAAATGAGCGACAGTGAATCGAGTGGCTACTTCGCCGTAGTTAGTTCCTATTTGATTAGCGTACAATTTACATATATAGAGATATATCTACATAAGAGTTTGGTGAATTGATGCATAAATTTTAGCCACCTTGAAAAGACAATGTTCATTTATGTTGGAGGACTTTAGGAATCGAAGGAACAACAATTTCAAGCTTTTGCTGTGTTCAGAACTGCGAGCAATTAGCTCGAAGTCGGTCGCGAGCTCGTATCATATTAGATAGAGCTTGTTAGATCTAAGAATACTAACAAATACATATATTGTAACTTGTGTGAGTGATAAAAATAAGCTGTTTATGGTGGGTATTATACTCGGGACTTTATTATATGATATATTCATCAATGATTTGTATAAGTTTGGTTCATCACAACCTCTTATCAACTACTTTAAAGAGAAGGGCTCCTTATTTTCGGAGAATATAATTAAAAGCAAAGAAACCGATCGAAATCAAGTCTACAATGTAATCACCAAAACTATTAACCATATTGATATTTAGTGCACATTTACTATTGTAGCCATTGTAAAATGACAATAATATAGCGTATAACTACAGTGTTCGTAATATTATTATAATATACGGAACGAGCGGCTCATTAAAAACAATTTTAATCGCGCTTCCGTGTACATATACAGCATACATAGATTCCACCTAAAGCGCTATACGGACGCGATAATGCATATTCATTCATTTCGCGTATGCATAGGTGTAATTAACTCCGAAACAACAACGCATAAATTAATATTTAACGAACAAGTGGCACAAAACTGAATACCGATGTTATTGGGCAAGTTAATCCCATTATACAGCACTTTACTCTAACGTTATTATTAGTTGCGCGTTGCCACGGCCATCGCTCCGGCGCCCGTAAAACGACGGCTCGCGTATGCAACATCTTATAATTTATGCGATGGCAATATCGGCGCTCGTCGTCGTGCCATTGCCGGGCGGAGGCGCTTCACGAAACTATCACCTTATAATAATGCAATATCGCGTAGGTCGCCTCGATCGAGCGAACAATCGCATCAGCTAGTGTCGATATGATAAACAATGAGGAGGTGATGGCGTGCCGTAATGAGCGCATAGGTTAAACGAATTACTCTTCAAGTCGAAGGTGTTGGTTACGTTATATCTACCCTGTTTACGTTTATATATTGTTGGAAAGAATACGGATCAATTGAGACGAACGGTAGCGAATGATAAATGTTGGTGGTTTACAATTTAACGATTCAATCAATCAAATAGTCGGTAGGATTCGAAACCACCATCGAACAAGGCGATAGTTTTTGATATGTGCTGGGTGAGGCAATAATGCATCGATCGATCGTACTTCTATTAGTGGTAATTCTTATATAAGAATCATAAAACGATGTAGTTCAATACAGGAGCTTATTCAAATTCATTGTGCCAAAAGAATTAAAAGTGGTCCATTACCTTTGTTGTCAAAGCAGATGATTGGTAGAAGTAAACCAGGCTGCATTATGGCGCTGTTAGTAGGATTCGCAACGACGTTACTTTTTGTAAATCCTTAAAAAAATATATGTATTTGTTTGAATACAGCTTCTCTGGTTCACATTAACTAATTTACACGAAAAATATATAAAATAATGACGTTGAATGATAACGAACGGTCGATATTCTACTGACCAACATACTTTTCCTGCGATTCCACATACAACGATCGTTTTTTTTTTAATCGTCACAGTTACCCATAATCGCGTTCCGGGTTTGATACGTCGTTCAATCGCTGTAATTTTTGCCGACGCTCTTCGTCCTTCGCGTCGATAGCAACGCCGCCACCACGCAACGGCGCTTTTAGTTAAAATTCGGCCAAACGGCGGAGGATTCTCTGATATGCCTCATTTGACAGTATTTTATAAAGCGTTAATTTTCGCGCTGTTCGTAGTCGAAAAGGGGGGTCGGGCCGATCGGAGTGTGAGAGACTCATTTGTCAACGGGGCTGACTGCGATTCGATGCAATTATTCGCTATTGTACGACGGGATACGCCCAGGACGCACATTAGCCCCATTGTGAAGGAAACGATGACACCGCCGCCGCCACCTCTGCCATCTCCCGCTGCAGACAAAATTGACCTTACGCTCCGTTCCTGATAGCGTTGACGTATGGGCAGCGTGCGTTAACGGATCCGCAACGTTCTTTTTCCTGCTCTTCTTCTTTTTAACCTCCACGAACTAGATTTTTCATGACAAGTTCTTACTGCGGGAGGTGAAATATTCGATAACGAAGAAAATGTTAACAAACGCGATTAGTTACGAGTTAAGATATACCCTAACCTAAAACTGAAACGCCTTAAAATTGCGCAAACATAAAAATAAACATTCTAAGTACGCAGATGGATGTTAAATTGACCTTGTCCCGCGTTTTCTTTGGTCGTGAATAATTTGTAATATCGGGACAGCGATTCTACGCCCGAAATACGGAAAATACGTTGTGTTTCGGCGACCCAAATCTGCGCCGGTATTAACGCCGTATTTGTTTTACCCTTTTATATTTAGGACTGACGCATTCGTGTCTTTGACGTGTTTCGAAAACACGTGAATTTAGGTTTAAATTGCGTATTGGATGCCTATTGTGCTATCTCTTTTTAATCCGTAAATAATATACTATGTGACGTTGAAGTATCGTTTGTAATAAGTGGATATTTAGAAAGAGCCCTGCTTTAATTTACAATAACAATTTTTGCGGCTTGGTGCTGCATTTACTAAGTCAACTGAATTGCTAGTGCTGTTCGTCATTTCGCCGATATAACTACGTTAATAGAAGCTATTATGGCCACGTATCTTCCCCATTAAATTTCGGCCTGCTAGCTCAAACGGTTTGGGAAATAGAGCCGTTTAAAGTTTTCGGAAATGTCGCCGCGGACGGTCGAAATCGGACGAAAAATCGACATCGCTTCGGTTTTCGGCGTTTATCCCCTCAGATATGCGAAGTGGGTACAGGTTCGCAAAAGAATTGAATGGCGGATCGATAGCGCGCAAGCCGAAGGCTCTTCGTTTTTTTTTTGGCTTCAAAGTTGAAAAATAGGAATTTTCATTTCTCAATTTTGGAGCTCTGTAGCTTCCGAACGGTTGGAGCTAGCGCACTGAGATTTCAGAACCTTTCGAACGAGCTCTCAACAACCGCCGCAGCACGTCCGACCGCCGAAATTTAAACAAGCCGTAAAAATTTGAACCCAAAGTGATGGAATTTCCAAATGTGAAAAAATAAAAATTCCGTCGTTTCGAAGATCTAACTAGGCGAATCGAAGCTCCTATATTAATGTATCTTCCACGTGAAATTTCGGCCCGCTAGCTCTAAGGGCTCGGGAGATACGAGCGTTTTAAGTTTTCGGAAACATCCGAAACATCAAAAAACATCCGAGATATGCGAAGTGGGTACGCATTCGAAAGCGAATTGAACGGCGGATCGATCGCGCCTAATACGAAGCTTCTAACTTTTCGTTTTGGGGGCTTTTTCGTGCGTCAAAGTTGAAAAAAAAAGAATTTTCATTTCTGAAATTTGGGACGCCGTAGCGTCCGAACAGTTGGAGCTAGCGCGCTGAGATTTCGCACACTTAAAATGCTCGTTAAGATCTTTCGAACGAGCCCTCAACGACCGTCATAGCACGTTCGACCGCCGAGATTTAGACAAGCCGTAAAAATTGGAACACAGAGTGATTTTTGACATTTTTGAAGGGTCGAAACAAAAAGTACGCGGTTACGCTGATCTAACTACGCTAATCGAAGGCCCTACCTCTAAGGGCTAAGGAGATACGGACGTTTAAAGTGATGGAATTTTCGAAATGTAAAAAAACAACAATTTGAAAAACAAAGTGACGTACGACCGACTGTAAATAGTGAGAACGCTCTGGCGTTTCATCCAACTCCTAGAATAATCATTAAATGACCGTACTGTAGGGAGCGCTCGCTGTCAATGCGGCGCGCGCGAGCAGTCCCTGCTAGGCATCTCGGCAATTATTCGCCCCGAACTTCATCCATCAACCGCGCTGACAGCGTCTAGCGCGACCCGCCGACTGGCGACAATGAATATATGATTTATCGGCACCTGTTAACACGGAATTCGCATTTTTTCCAACCAACGATTCGATTCGGCCGCGAGAATCCTATATACGTACCTCTATACGCTGTAGTAGATAATATTATAATATATAAGAGAGAAGTCCCCCTTCTCTACCGCCTATTCTCCGTCTTTTTTTCCACTTACACCCCGTACCCGGTATATAGGAATATAGAAGGTAAGCTATTGGGTTGAGAAAAGTTTGGAGGGAAGAAAACGAAAGATTCTAATATACGCATTACGTGTGCTTTTCGCGCACGAAGCCGATATCCGAGAACGACGTCGACGTATTGGTGGAAGCGGAACTTCGATTTCTATTTGAAGCCGAAGAGGTTCAGGGATTACAGTCTAATTCATAGTCAGATCTTCGATGTACGTCCTATATTAAATTTCGCGAACCATTGCTGACGTCGGATGCTTGTTCGTGGAAAAAATAAAGAGATGGAAAGAGGAATGAATATTCGACGTTGTCGAAATGTTTTTTTTTTTTTTTGTTATCGAGGATTGTAGAAGTTCAAAAAGGAAGGTGTTATTATCAAAAATCTTCTGGACAATTCGTAAGATAAGCACCGCGAAAATAAACGTCGTTGTTGTCCTGCTTTAATGCAGATCTGCAGTTCATCAGATAAAATCATCAGCCCAAAACTGCTTTACTCTATTTTCAATCAATTATCACAATTATTTCGTTATGCGATGTGAGCTTTAATATAACATATATATTATTATATAATATATAATATATATTATAGTATTATATAGTAGTATTGAGATCGCGTAAGCTCGTAAGGTTTAATTTCGTTTGCAACTGCATCGCGCTGAGTTGTGAGCGACAATTCTCATACACGTAGACAACAGTTTCCAATGCGTATCAACGCTGATTATTTATCGGTAACGCCCCCTTGATTAATGCCTTCCAATTTCTGTACTTAGTTAAAACCTTTTATAATTTCCTACGACGTGCCAGCGTGCGTGAAATGTTCAACCAGCCAGGCGCTCAATCGTAGGACACATGCATGCTCGGAATATACGAGGATGGTATGAGCAGTAACCATATTTTGGGACAGATGGCGCTCCATATTAAAATCCGCATTAGTTGTTGAATGTGACTAAGTTTACATATTTGTGAAATCACGGAAACGTAGGCGGAAATCAAGGAGAAGTTATATACATCATCCACTTTTGATGACTAATAGACGCTGAACCGTGGCCGAATATTCGTCTTTAATGGGGAGCAGCTAGCGCATCGTACTGGAGTGATCACGGTTGATAGGATTAATAACATTCAAGATATCATATTAGTAGACCGCTGGGTGAAGATGACAAAGACTGCGAATCTCAAACGAATAAGAATCTTCACGAAAAATCGAGTATTGGAGAGTTATCGATGAGGTGGATACCGCGGTTGCCGAGGATTGGTCGAAGACGGAATCGCGTAGTAACTTTAAAGCAATGTTTTGACATTTTTAAACGGTTGTAGGTGGGACAAGAAATATATCATTATGTGCGAGAAATCAAAGATCAATCGGCAAAATGATCTTTCTTTCTGGTGAACGTACATCAAAGAATGCGAAGATATCCCATCAGTTACAAAAGTTATGGCCCGATTATTTGGAGAAATGAAGAATAGTCATAAGATGGCATTATTCTGATTTATTGGACCAATTCAACACTGAAATAACAAATAAGCCTTTCTATAAGATAAGGCCTTGCTCCATTCATCGGCGATTGTTATAGCAAAACTAATCAAGTTGCTCTACGCTCTGGACCTCTGTGACTTCGAGAGCAAGACGGTTCACATCAGGGAAGAAGTTCATCCTATTAAGATTATGCCGAGAACTAAACAAAAAAAAAAATTAAAAAAACTAAATGCGTTGCGTTCTTTAACATATGTATTTATCATACCAGCCCGGTATATTCGATGCGTTCCGCTTCGCTCCGATCGACCGTGCCGTACTGATTTACTATTACGCATAAATCGTATGTCGTCGCGCACGTTGCATTTCGAAAGGGCGAAAGGGACACGCCGCAAAACGTCGTCCCCCGCGATCCGTTTGGGCGCGGGAAGCCACCCCGCAACAGCACACAGACGCAACGTTAACAATCTGTCACGGTGCCTGGGCGCTTCCATTCATGTTGAATGTGTCAATTATTTTTGCCGCTCTATTGTATTCCGCATCGCGGCGTCGCGTCCAGTACATATGTCTACATTGTGTCCGAGAGATAAATATTTAGTTTAGACGTGCCAATTCTTCGCCGGCAACGCATGATTTTAATTTTTGTCGTTTAGGAAGGAATAAGCGACCGGGCAGTATTTGTTGAGGCTTACGTCCAATTTCTTTCAATTGGATTTTGTGCAAAGTACATAGAATTCCCGATCATCTTTTATCTATGCTTTGCTTCAGTTCATTTTCTCATTTGTGTAGTCGCATTAACCACTCTTAGATAAGGTACGCGTAGTTTACTTCGAATGAAATAAACATCCGAGCAAAAAAATTAAGAAATGCACCAATAGAAACGTTGCTGTCTGTCTGGGATTATCATCTATTATCTACTTGATCTAAGATTGAATGTTATAAATGTTTAAAGTAAATAAAGAACTCCAAATTTTCTATATAAAACTATTGTTGCTCCAAAAATATTATATTTCCTTCCATCCTGCAATAATCCCAATAATAATCGATAAACATCAATACTGCTATCATTAAACCGACATTCCATTTTTCATCTCCCTATACCCTGTGTACATCTTGAAAAAAAAAAAGAAAAGGAAAATCGCGGTTAAGGCTGCGTATTTCGCGCGAAAGCAAACATTTTCAGAAACGAGCCAAGCATGTACAAGGACTGCGAGATTTCGACGTCACCAGACTGCGAATAACGCTCAACCAGTCAGGACGGGAGAGGGAAAATGGAAATATTGAAACCAAAACCGTTGCGACTGTGCTAGTAGTCATCATTCCGCGAGATCGTAGTCGGCCGAAATCGGATAGGAACCGGAGCAGCGATGAGCAAGGGGCGAGGTGGCCTGGTATCCTCTTCCTTCCCGTATTTAAATATGATATCTGCAATTCAGATTAAACAAATATAATTTTGAAAAACGGAGAAGAAATCACCGGAGCGAATCCTTATCCGAAATGGATTCATTCCCCCTCTTCCATCCTTCCAACCTCAGCACGAGAATCCCCCATTCCATTCTTTTTTTTTTTACTAGTTTTCCATCTTCTTCTTCATCGCCGTGTAAGTCCGAGCCTCGCCCGTATCTTTTTCCATCTTTTAGGGACGGCGGGACGTAGAGGTGAGTCTTGAGACGGCGAGGGAGAGGACCCTTATTTGCGTTCGCAGCGCATCGATGTCTTTAAGCGTTTTCTCCTTCAGCTTCAACTTCGTCTTTTTCTTCTTCGTTCCTTATTCATCGGCCGTAATCTCCAATAACTCGCTAAAGTGACACCCAATCAAACTAGGGCCACTCATCAACGTCGTCTATTTCGGGTTGCCCGCTCAAAGGAGCTAATGGACCAAAGAGTGGCCGCTCTCTCTCTCTCGTTTATATTCTTTTACGGCCGAGATTGTGATTAAAATAAGATGATGGGACCGTTAAGAATTTATTCGGAACGTCGCTGGCCGAGGGGAATTTAAATTTTAAAATCACGCAGAAGTTGAGAGTGAGATTTTGCTTGGTGCGTTCGGTAATAGACCTCGGCTTTTTATCTATTTTCAGTAAATACCGTTATTGAAGATGATCGCGCAATTGGATGCCGTCCTATAGGAAAGGTTTTTATTGCTTCAGCATCAATGCCCTTAGATAACGGCACTGAGCAACTAAAGTTAAATGTTATTTATTAAATTAGACAATGAACAAACTCTGCTGATTTGGATCGAAATCCAGCCATTATTGTTCCTTCGGGGATAGTTCGTTGTAATTGGCACTTCCACTGTGGTAGATCTTTAATATTCTACATCGATCTAAAATCTGTTGTATATTAAATTAATTCGTTAACATAATCATTTTTTGTTGCTTTGACAAAACGAAATCAACGAACACGACATATCAAATTCATTTTTTCATGTTTCTTTACATTCGAAGCATTCGGTTACAGAAAGGTCAAGAAACTCCGCTACGCGTTCACCGCCTTCCCCACCCGTGATATTACCTTTCCACCATTAGGAGAAAATAGGTTCTGCATTCACGGAGACAAGAAGACCGACCATAATAGCGCATAGGGGATTATCCGGCGGCGGCTTTTTGGTAAATGATGCTGCCAATCGCAGAGCGCGCTCGAATTAGTCTGCGTCCGCAATAGAATCCTAGAATCCAAGTGTGGTACATTGCGGTGTCCTCCCTAGTACATAAATAACGGGCTCGTACACCGGTCGATCGAAAGTTCTACCCCCGTTTTCCCACTCTTATTGCTATTTGATTCTATCATTTACTGCGTAATCACGTACCTAATAGAGCCTTTATTCCGAGTTTCCTTGATTATTTATGTAGTCTATACCCTCTATACTTTCATCTGTACTATCTGTTGCTTCATTTTCATCTTAATTTCCACTTATTAAGCATCCTATTCATGTAACTCTTGAATAACTGCAAATCGAATAATATCTTCCTCTTCGTGGACCATCGAGGAAAGTATGTTTAAAAGGTTGTTTTTGATAATCACTTAATCCTAAAAACCTCTAGCGGAGCTAGGCTATTTACATTTTACGTTAAGTGCAAGCATTGTACATTTATAAATAACTTTTCCGTGCCCTCTCCAGCCTTCTCGCTATTCCTGCTACCCTATTGTCGACGTATCGCTTTTATTTTGGCCCCGTTTAACCACCATGGTGCATCACACGACGCGAGAGCGCCCCAGCCAGGCGAAATCGGAGATAATAGACGCTCTAGGTAACATCGTGGACGTTATAATGTAAACGAATTAGGAATTATATTGTTATTGCAATCGAAGTAAACATAAAGTTTGTGTTAGATGTTGTATGTTATATCCTGCAGCAATAATGATAACCAAGGACTTTGGGGTAGTATGGGGAACAATACTAAAGTATTTGTACACTTCTCACTACAACAAACAACTTAATTAATTAATCCGAAAGAGCTGTTTCGCGGGTATGTGGATCCTAATTATCAATTTCATTCCGAACCAGACGGAGAGAATGGGGCACCAATAAAGGAGGACAGAGAGCAAATATTGCATCTATACAATGCTTCCTATCTTTCAAAGGATGCAATGTTCAACTTCAGACAGTAATCTACAAGTATCGATGCCTCCAGCAGAGGCAACTAAATATTGAAAATTCTTCTACATAAGAATCACATCCGTACATGGATGTGAATAGGAATGACCCTTTCTTCACCACGTCTAAGACAAGTATTGCTAACATCATAATCTCCGCGATAGTACCACCCATCTCCTACTTTTACGTATTTGAATCCGGATTCTCGTCCGGAAAACGAACAGACGTTTAAGGGCGACGTTGGCGCGCGCGCGTATTTGCGCGGCGCGGTGCGAACCGATACCAGCCAGGTGGTATCGGTCGCATCCGCCCTCGCATATGTGAATAGAACTATTGGCAGCTCATAAATAATGTAATCACAGACAAAGTGGTATTACATTACCCGGCTGCGCCCGTCGAAAACCCGGTGCGCGCCGCGAAAATAATTAAATTGCAAATTCGCACAGCCGGATTGTTTTAATTTTTTATTTTATCCGCTTTATCTGCGACGATCAATTATTTATTTGCTTTTTCTCATCGTCGCCGTCGTTGGCGCTTGGTGCGGTTCTTTCCCGTTGGGGTGGAAGTGTTTTTCCCGTGTTTACACGCGGAAGAGCATGTTTAATGGCATGAAGAAATGTTTGATTCGTTATAAATGTTTTTCCAATCTTAATTCGTGCCTCTATTTTGGAACTTAGACGTAGTAGATTGATATATATGTATATAGCTGATGATACGCATATATATATATATATATATATATACGCCACTGAAGTAAATTATATTATTGTATAATATAAGATAATAATTAAAGTATTTCGTTAGAAGGATATGTTCACAACATTGCAAAGCTTTTAAACATATTTTAAAGCAGTGGAACTGTTTGATTGGTTTATTTACAGTTTGTGGGCGTTTATAAAATCCCATTTTCTAATAAAAAATTGTCGAAGCGTTCTTAAATAGGCGTGTCTTTTTCGTTTGCAAATACCAGCTCGCTTCTTATAGTGCAGGCCAGCAAAAAAAGGTACCATTCAAAAATCTTCCAATCGGTAAATGTTTAAGGTTTTTATAAGGACGTTCAAAGCCTTACACTTTTTATCTTCCAGACTTCCATTGGTTAAAAGTGAAATAGAAGGTGTGTAGTGGTTTATCAGCAAGTAGGCGTATCCATACCCTTTGACAGGATTGCTAATAGACAAATTTCTTTTACGCAGGAAATGAATTTACTTCTAACTGGAATAATAAAATTGAGCTTCTTTAAGGATTATATATATAATCGCTAATAATTTTAAAGAAGGAGGCGTGTACATAAACATCTGTAGTATTTCCATTGGTTTCTTTGAAATGGTCGCTAATCAATTTATTTTTCAGTTGTAAAAATTAAAAAATAATAAAAATTGGATGTCTTAGGAATTTCTACGTCAACGTTAGCTATTTATTAATTAAGTGAGACAAAGACAAGTAGAGTGGTTCATAATTAACTTTCCAATATCCAAAATTGAACAAGGCGTAACGAAAAAATTTCTCACCTCCCAAATCAAAGACCAAATAGACACAGCTTACGATAACTATAACATTGGTGAACATTTTTTCGTTGGAGCAGAGGATAATTCAGGCGAAGGGGGTCGTCCGTATCATGACAACGGAAAAGATCAAATTGTACGAAGAAATCGTATTGAGCGATTAATTGCCGAAGGTTGATCATTGAGAAACTGCAGCACTATTCGATTCGACTTAAATTAAGATAAGGCGTTTCTTTCGTATCGTCCAACTATTCAATCGTAGGTTTGAACAATAAGGAAAGTCTACTTAATCTATGGCGTTACTCTAATGAGAGGGTGTGGCGCGGCTATATTAAATTTGTTTTTATTTAAAGATCGTGTATTAAATAATTCAACGACGAAGTCATTACAGATCACCCGTAGGTACAGATATCTGTCATTTTACATATTTTTACCGTTTCTGTTAACAAATTTACAATTAACATTCAAACGACGCGAGCATAAATTGTGCAGCAACGTTAATATCGACGTCAAATCCCGCGAGCTCAACGTCCTATTATAAATAGGTATTTTTATCTTGCGCCGACTGTAAATTTACAATCGTTTTATGGTATTAGGCCCGCGCCGGCTATCAAATCGACGGCGCGACAAAAGCCCATGCACCGCGTTATTTATAATATTATGCGCCAGGTATTAAATCGACGTCCCGTATAACCCATAGCTTCCGATTTATATCGGATTAACATTATATTTACTAACCTAATTAAAATTGCGTTGTATCTACAATCCGATGTGTACGTTCATATTGTTCATTACGATCCAATAACACTCAAATAATTACGGCGGCAAACGCTATTTAATTCTTCGTAACGCCGAGCGATGGCAGTACGTTTCGTATAGCGTCGATATCGACGGTTACCGCCGTAGTTTTATTTGTTAAGATAATAAATCAAGTGAGATTTTCATATTTTAACCTTAATTCGTATATGTGCGCATTATGCAGGGTAGATGGACATATTTTAATTTACCTGAAAAGTGAGGATGGATGATAATTTTATTAATTTTGGATGGGAAATTTGTTTATTGTTGATTTTATTCAAATTAAAGCCGTAAATTTCGGCGGGTGAAATTAACGTCGAAAACTGCTCGAAAATTAATACGTTTTTGATCCATTTTCGACATGCGAAATTGTAATTTCAGGAATATTGCAAAATAATCTTTCAGTTCCAGCCTCTGGTAAATGTGATAAATAGAAGTGACCAAAGCAGGTGAAATTAACATTTTTTTTGCGACAAAAAGGTAATAATCTCACCTGCCTTTGTCGTCTCTAGTGATAAATATTAGTGATGCGCCCGGGCGGAGAACCAAGTGATATTAGCGACATAAAGTAATGTAGTGATGTGGGGAAGTTTTATCTGAATTAGACTGATTATCCCACTGAAACGAAGGGCCCGCACCAAAATATTCCCAACGATATCGACCTTCCCGTGTGCATAGAAGGTGTCTACGTGCCGTCCACACGTTTACTAAAACGTGCTATAGTAACAACACAACAGGAGATGATACTCTATAAAATTTATTACGTCGTAATTTCCAGAGTGCGAACGAATTTCGTCGGTACATATACAACAAACGCGCGCCGAGAAGGACGCGTATTTACACGGGAAAATACTACATGGAGAGGACGCCCAACCTACATATTACACACATACTTCGCAAGAGAGGGCGCTACAGCGTTGTTTGCGTATGCCGTGTATTTGACGACATTCCTCCGGAGAACGAGGAGAAAGAGGCGAAGGAGGTCGCTAGTCGCAAACCCAACACTAAATATCAATAAATTAAGCAACAATACGCTTGCGGCTACACAAGACGCATGGTTTGCGGCTTTACGGTCTCGAGTACGGCGGTGTATTGCTGTCACAATTCAGGCGACGCGACCGACGGTAGGGTTTTGGTCGGAACGACTGCTCGCGCCCTCTAAACCCTCTCTATTCTTCTCTCCTAGGCCACGTAGTTCTGGAAGTACACTGGTGTCCATGTCTGATGTTAGAAGACCTCTAGTTTATTTAGAATATTTGGTGTCTCGGGATCAAAGGCCTTTCACTTCAGAAAATAGCATCAGAAATAAAAAAACATTAAATTAAAAGTTAGTAAAACTTAAGAATTGATTGACATGACGCCGTCTAAACCGTTTAATTTTGGAAGACGTATTTTTCACGAATTCACGACATCGGAGTTGAACACCACTGCACTTTTAGCACCAACGACGGACGGCGTAGAATGTAACGCGACGGCATTGCTACGTCGCGGTAGTTAGCTTAAGCTCCATTGTGCTTCCATTTATTTTACGGGAAGGGCATTATCAGTTAACTCGTAGGGACTGGCGGTTGGCCCGCAGAACGCGAGTTCCTCGGCGCAAAAAGCGACGATCGGACGCGTCTGCGGGGCTGTTGTAGTTCGTGTGAACGGCGAGAAGGTCATGCGCACGCTGTGGGAAACATATTTCGTAAATTTGCTTGGACGTTAAGAGGCGCTTAGGTATGTTGCGGTTTCAGCATGAGGACGTTGTAATATGTTGGCGTAGCTTTGCGTACGTAAATGTTAATATATTAATTAAATAAATGGATGGAGTAGTATTTCATTTAAAAACGTGAAAGCACACGGTATCCTGTCGTCGGTTCTCAAGTTTCGGTTCGAAAGAGAAGTCTAACATCTCTTTTGGTCTTCGTTCATTTGGACTTTGGGAATTTTAATAAAAAATCCTAATTAGGAACTCGTACCGTAGAAAGGAATTGAGCTGCGATGTTACGACAGAGACAAGATTGATCTGCAAATTAACGAATTGGTCATTCGCATTTTACAATTAGTGCAAAGTAAAATCAGTTCAATTTACGACCTTTACCATGGAACACATCATTAACGTTCTCTTTTGCTTTTTTTTTCTTTTTTCTGTGCCTTTCCATTAGATTACACAACGAACTCAACGTAAACGAAATTATCCAAGGCAATGATTGCGTTAAACTAGCCGTGAGCGAGACTTTTTTCATTTTTTCTGAATAAATTTGCCCGAAAAGGTCGCATCCGTGAGGCACGTAGATACGGCGATTTTCTGGACAATTCGCGACTCGAAGAGGTACCGAATGGCTAGAAAAAAGGAAAGAGGAAAACGGAAAACGAGAGAAAAACGAGGTACAATGAAGAGAGGCTAGTTTAACATTTACCGGTCATCGCGCGGACCAGACAGAGCCGGCAAAAATTGCCCAATCGAACGGACGAATCGAAGCCGAGCAGAAAGAAGTCTCGTCACCATCGGAACGCTGCTAGGTACATCAAAGAGTGATTGGACAATTCAATGCGGTAGTCGCGTAGCGGGTAATAGCGTGGACCGATGGACGGCGTAGGGTAATGGCGGGTAGTAGCCGGCACGAGGCTAGTAATATAAATTGTTCGTCGATAAAGCGTTCCAACAGTGCATTACTAATCACCTAACTAGCGCCGCGCGAGGTGGACGAGGCGGTCCATCTCCCGACGGATTTCGTCCGTACAATTTGAATGCGGATGACCGGAGAGCATGTGTGACACTAGGCGGCGGCACTGACAGAGCCACATACGCACGCACACACGGAACGGTTTAAATCGAATCCGATTCGATCTCTGGCGAATTCCGTGTCGCCGATTCAATTATTGCATGGCGGCGTGGCGTTCGATTTAGCTCCTATGACAGTCGACCGGTTTTCAATTATATTATGAAATATTTTTATCTCCGCGCGCCATAGAGGACGGGGTTGAAAGATATAACCCAGTTAGTGTACAACAGTAAACGGCAATTTTGTTTTTATTAATCGCATTCTGGGCTTTGTTCCCCTTGATATGGGCAAAATTTATCCAAATTAAGAGGCGCTTGTGCGAGAAAACAGTAACAATAATTATCGTTATTTCATACAATACAACATTCAACAATAGTTATCGTATCTTGCGATCAAAAGCGTGAAGATAATTCGCAGTTATTGGTCTACCCTGTAAGGTTAGGCAACCACTCCTACATCTATCCGTGCGTACTGATTTTACAAATAAGGCTAATACGGTCGGCTATACTACGCTATATCTAATTTTAATTACTTGGCGCACTTTCCACCAAAGAGCAGGGCTTTTCCAGTAAACATAGATTATATGTAGTGGGTACGTTTATTACGAAAGTTTTATAATTATATCGGAACGATAGCTACCTAAGCGACTGTATGTATTTCGCGAAGGTAAGTGTAATTAATTAGGCTATAATTCGACGCTGGTATTTTTGGGATTTAATCTTGGATGGGCGCCGGCAACTGGAGGGTTCATGCGATGAGAATGAATTGCCAGGATATTGAGGGGAGGGGGAAGTACAGCGTCGTATGTACGGAGTACATCGGCAAAGACGACGCGACCCCTGTACGCCGAGTATCTGGTTCAAGTTATCCCTTATCTCGATTCAATTCTAATCCGACACTGCATTGTTAGCTGCAGAAATTATGGAAGCGGTTAAATCTGCGTGCAGCGGCTTCAATTAATATCCGAATTGATACGTTTTGCCTTTAAGACTTCGCGTAGCTACGGCTTCTTCATGTAAATAAGAACAATTTTGTGGAAGCTCAAATAATTATGTTAGCTCTTTAGAGGGCATCGAATAATACATACCTTGACAAGCGAGTCTCGATCGGAAAAATAATCTCGTCAGCGGAAACATAGCGTAATTCCTAAAATTATTTTCGCACAACTTTCGCAATATGCCTTTCCCAATGGCAAGAATCTATTTTATCGAAGATTTGAATATAATTGTCTAAAATTGCAGCGCTCGTATCTGTTCGGCGACTCATCTATCTCACTGTACGTCTTGCGCCGTGGGCTTTCAGACTGTTACCGCTTTAAACTGATTGAAATTTAGATAAATTACTTTGCTTAGATTACCTTGGGATTATTCGATTTAGCTATTGGTAGGTAATTTGCTTCTCTGCGAAAGCGAAATGGAACCGGTTGTTAACTGCTCGCAAAAGGAAGGATTTTTCCATTCGTCGAAGCGACAAGTTCGTTTCCCCTCAGGTTCTTCGAGATAGCGAAAGTTCCATGGGCTCTCTGTAATCCCGCGCGAGATAATTGGATATTTTTAGCGGTTTTCTCTGGTTACTTGAAGCGTTAAATGCAGAAATAGAGTTGCTGGTTAAAAGGACGCCGGGATGGATCGTCTCTGAGGTCTGAATCGAAACAACAAAGAAGGGTTTCGGAATAAATAATCTAAATGACTTGTTTTTTACTGTAATGGGGGACCCCAGACGCATTTCTCCACCTTCGTAGCGAGATTGATCAAAACTGAGCTTTTGGAGTCGTGTCTTTCAAGCTCTGTCGCATTTATACAGCAATGTACTTGGCGATTTGCTGAACGGACACCATTTGTTTAACATCGATTGTAGACACTTAATGAGAAATAGATTTCTCCGTTAAATTCTGAATTTGCCGGAATAGATGATGCTTGACGTTTTTAATCGTAGCATTAATCGTTGTACTTTCAACATTTTTCACTTTCCCGGTGGGCGATGCAATTTTTTCTTGCTATTCGTATTTCTTTCCTGCTTGAAAGTAAAATAGACTCAATACGTTTCGATCGATACATTCAATTTAACGACATCAACAAGCTTCTTTCCAATTTTAGGAAAAGGAGAAGGACAAACATCGAGCACATAAAGAAAACGCGTGCCACCTTTAAGATGTCGACTTCAGTACTGTTAGTCGTCGGATTTTCATTAACACCGTAAAAGCCGCTTCGACATGGTGCAACGCGCCTCCGATACCGCTCGACGTTTCAATACAAATATTCGTTCTTCTTCGGGGAGTGCGCGTAGCATCTTTGAGCCGGAATCAGCGAGAAAATTGGTTTTTCCAGACGTAGACGTGTTATTAAATCATAAAATTAAATTCTTGTTGGTGATGTGTCTATATCCGACAACGCCAAAACGTATCTTAACACCATACATGAGGTTGTAGGGCACCTGCAGTACGCTGGTGCAAATAGTGCGGAAATTGATTTCTGGCCGCTTTTTTTCTTTCTTATTTTCTCGTCGATTTGACGGCTAAAGAACGTAACGATAAAGCGCACATGTGTTGCCTGAACGACTGAAGCGATATAGAAATACTAGTGAACAAATGACCCAAAAGTTTTCGACCCAGGCAGGTCGGTGGATGTTAAGGGCGTCTCTAATGGCCGGATTAAACTCGATGGAGAAGGCGTGAACTCCCTCAAATTTCTATCGCGCCTCCACGTCTGGAGGGAACATAAAAGAAAGCACAATACCTATCCTGTAGATGCGGAAACCAGGGTGAGTAGGACCTACCTGTAGCCAAACTTACTCACTTACTCGGTGGCTGTGTTTAGCGGAAGTTGCCGAGAGGAATGGCGTAGCTAGTGTGCGCGTCGGTCGACGGTAAGAATGTAAGATGGCCAGCGCCTAGTCGGAGGTTTCTCGTCGATTGTAGGCCCTAGGCGACGTTGTGCACGTACTCGAGGACTTAGAGGTTATACTTAAACAAAAAAAAAAAAAAAATGCAGAAGCGTAAGTTCAATCGACTCGTTACCCTTTTTTTCCAAAGGCACGAAGGCACGAACTTTATATATACATAGTTGCCGTATTTTTCCCGTCAATTACCAGTGGAAGGGGCGGAAGTAGAGACTTGAAAATTTTACAAATTAAAGAAGATGCCTGAAAAAAAAATCAACGAAAGTTATGTCAAAAGTTTTCTAAAAATAAAAGGATTGTTTTATAATGAAAATCATATTTAAGACCAGCCTAGAATTTGGGAATAGGTTCCTATAAATTCACCAATTATTGAAAAAGGACGCTAACTTCGTATTAGTCATTGGTCAGTACAAAGAAATACACTGTACTGGGGCGATCAAAAGAAAAAAAAACAGGCGAGAATGACTCTTACGGAAAATCCAGTGCAACACGTGGAGTTGTTGATGAACTTGATTTTCTATTCGATCTCAACAAACACCCTATTTTAATATTAGTTTATTATAGTACAAAGATACTGTTGCTTACTGAAAAAAAGATATTGGTTTTCTAGTCCTTCTTCGACACGAACCTGGCTTGCCATTCGCGAGATCTCTAGCAACGCCTGGTTCGCGTAGATTAGACGTGAACAAAAACAACCAACAGCGGACACGAAGAGGGTAAACCCGTTCCAACTTCTACGTCTTGTTTTTTTTTTTCTTTTGCTTTTCCTGACATCAGTTTTTGTGGTCTATCGTTTTCCTGCTTCTAGCTGAATTTCTCATTTAAGGAGTTCTTCGTAGTTATTGCTCAGTAGGCGATTTACAAGGTTTGATGACCTCTATGAACCTCAATTTTAATATCGTTAATGTTAAGAACCTAAAGTTCGGCTTCTTGGTAGAAGGGCTCGCCGAAATGAATCTATCATATATGTATGCAATTCTGACGGAGATGTTGCTCTCGGTGAGCTATAGAGTACTTTTAGACAATTTATAGATATTAAAAAATAAAAAAAGGCCTAAAATATGGATAACAAATAGGAGCATGCTTGCAACTATTAACAGTGCAACATTGAATTGACTCAGCGGCCAATCGATAACGTTGCAGACACAAATCAAGACCGACCTACACAATCCTACCATCAATAATGACAGCTATAAACCCTAATTAATCGGAACCGTTAAATTGTGACTAACAGTTGTGATGGATTAACGGGTTAACGCTGGTTCTGTACGGCATCGACGGCGTGCCCCGCTATCCTCTGAACTATATTTGATGCAGACAATTTTCAGCTCTCAATAAATTTCATCGTGGTTTTAAATAGAATCATATACGAGGTCTGAAATAAAACTAATCATAAATAGTTGCTTCTTGCAGGGAATAATTGTATTATTTTGTTGGTTATATCCGCAGGATTGGAGCAGGAACATCCTAAATTAATATTAAAATTTAACAAAACCATTCAAGTAACCTAACATGACCTAAGGGCATTGTTATAATGAATCTACTTGGGCCACAGTGACCTCACTGAAATGACCTTTGATGTTGAGAGTGTCAACAATCAATTTTGAAAGTCTTCTGTTTAATTTTCGCTGGATGCTGCATGCAGACTGCTTCAATTAAAGCATATGAATCGTAATGAAGCAAAAGAAGATTTATTTAACTTGTAAAACAGAGGATTTACTCCAAAATTTAGAGGCGCACTGTCTGTTTTTTCAATGTGAAATTTGATCAATCACTTCCTTCAATCATCCGCATCCCTCGGGAGCTATAATCGTTGCGTTGTTTGTCCGTTTCCTTGGGGCATATATGCACTGCATCAAAAGCAATCGATCATTTATACTATCATATCATCGTATTGTACATACCGGGAAAAGGGGAAAAGGCAACACTTGAAAATAGAAGCACGCATCGTATGGGCAAAGAATAGATAGAGTTCCATCTATTTACTCCTGTAATAATTAAATCGCGAATAGGGTATCTGTGTGATAGAGGGTGCTCGCGTGACGAGGTCCTCGCGAAACCAAACGAGTCGAGCGGAAGAAGTACAAGAGAAGGGCATTAGACGGTCGTCGTCGACGTAGCCGTCTCGTTCCTCTGATGCCCGCGTTGTTTGCACGTCGAATACACGCGCGGACCTCTTTTCCTTCTCCGTTTCTGTGTATTCCGCTCGTTTCTTCCTCTCCTCGAGATGTTTAATTAAACAAAGGTGGCGCGCGCGTGATATATTGACACAGGGCGCCCGTGCAAAGCTTTACACGGACGGTAATCTTTTTGCAAATTGACATTTCTCGGCCCTTTCCATCTCCAGTCCCTCTACTATCCTTTCGGAAGCGCTCCATCGAAATTGTTTCTTATTTTAGAGATGGTAATTCGCCCGGGAGCTTCCGCTTTCCCGTCGGACGACGCGACTGCTCGACGTTCTCCTCTCTTTGTCGGATTATTTTGTAGCGACGCTGATATCTGAATAATGAAATTTTATTAGCATATAATCCTCCGAATAGTGAATAACGTCCTCTGCGATTAAGGGAAGTGTAAAATCGAGGTGGCCTCTTAGGGACGTTATTAAAATGTTAAAATGGCGCTTCAGCTCGCTGCAGACCTTAAATTTGATTTTAGAGTTAAGAGCGCCGAATAAATGTATTGGCAGGCTACGTGAATGTGGCAATTTGATCATTTTTTTTTACTTTCAAGGAAATCGGAGACGGAACCTCGCCTTCATTAAACTAAATGTTAAAGAATTGTCATGACACCACAATTTTGTACTTAAAAAGGATTAATATATTGTTCTTATGATTTCATTCTTTTCAACTTTTTCCTTCGAGATTTGACAGCTTTTAATCTCTTCCTTTAAGACTTAGATGATCGTGGACTTATTGAACGTAAACTATAGACTACAAGAAATCCCAGAAAAAGGAGTCACTCGGGAGATTACACAACCAGGGAACGTCTCGTGAAATAATGCCATTGAATGTAAATAAGCTGGACGTCGTCTCATTTCTTTTGTATTTGGGTACTTTCCAAATAAAGCAATTGTTTCACGTAATGTACCGCAAGAGACATTGTCTTGATTGAACCGCAGGTCTTGGAGATTCATATCATCCATTTCAAGCATGCAATCGCAGTGATGATGTCTTAGCTTTAGTTGTTGAGTCAGTTTAATTGTGTAGACATGAAGAAAATACTTTGGTATTTTTTCAAACGTTCTGATGTTCTCTTCTAAACATCACGGCATGACACGGACGAACACATATCGATGTTTATCATCTTTATTTCTTCTGATTATTCTCTTCACAACTGATTTATCTCAAATCCTAATATTGGAGGCAATTTGCAAATTCTCCCGATCCATTTTTAATACTGACGGACTGTCCACCATAATTAAGCCACAACATCAAAAGTGGCACCAAATCTAAATGTTCCTCGTTCGTTGGAAGGCGGTTTATATTAAAGGAAAAGGAAACATATTTCACTCGACTGATTTCGGCCAGAGTTCAATTTATTCTTACATTACACTTGTCATATCTTCAAATTACCACATTCGACCGCCTGGCACAGCTACATAAAGACCCCGGGAAGCCTAATCTAACACAATAATCTCATTTCTTATCTCTCCTGACAGTAAAAGTGCTCGCGCAGATAAAATTTCTCGTTGTTCCCGGTTGTCTTGTAATCTCCGGGCAAAGGAGAAAGCGGCAGAAAGAAAACTAGGACGGAGAATAGGAGAGAGGGACAAAACGCGCTGTAAAAATTAAAGAAAGACAGACACGAACGATGTAGAATGGGAAAATGAGAGATAGAAATGGGAACGCGCAAAAAAATCCGAGTTTTGCTAAACAATTGCCATTTAAATTACTTCCGGGAATTTGGGATCGGTTATCGTCCTTCACGGGTATTCCCCAACGGTCGAACACATAGTCGGAAATGCCGCCTAAGTTGTCCTTTAGCCGTATTCCCCCCTTCCTTCGCTTCGTCCCGCGCCTGACGCGTCTGCTTCCGTCGTCCCTGAGCGTCACACATACGTGCGTTCGTTTTGTTCCTATTTTTAAATTAAAATTTTCGGCCCGTGCGGATTCGCAGATGCGGGCGCCGCGACAAAAAGTGAAAAAAATTTGGCACCAAAGCGCGTAAAAACTGTAATGGATTGTGGCACGGTTTGTCCGTGGTAGGGAGAAGATGGAAAGGTCCGCACCTGACGCGACATCGAATAGAAGCGGAAATAAGAAAGATGTGTAGTCTTCGAAGAAAACGTAAAAATGGCTTTATTTTCTTTTGCTTTATTAACCAGCAAGAAATGAAAATCGAAACGGATGATGGAAAAAGGTAAGATCGGATCGGAAGTAGATCGCTGGAAAATTGATTCCAGTTGCTATTATTTCTCTTCCAGGACAGCAGAGATAAAGGATAAATTAAGATATTATTTATCTTGGTACCTTGGAATAATTTTTATTCCGAGCACATTACTTAAATTTAATAACGTTTATTAAGGTATTTCACTCAGATTTGACAATCTATTAGTGATATCGCGGCCATATCTCCAATACGTAAGTAAATTGATTCGCCATCCATTCCGATAGCGTAATTACGTTGTCGACTTGAAGCCGGACCGGGGAGAACATCGGCGAGTCGGACGGGTCCGTATTGCTCACGTTATGGACCACGAGACTTGTCGGATGGAAGTTCATATAGGCAGACACTACATGCACGTATACGTAATCTACATACATATATATATACATACAGAGGTAGGGTACATGCTGCATGCGGAGGTAGGTGGTTAGGTCGGTCCCGGTTGGTGCCCCCCCTGACAAACCCCCGTAAACGTCGCGGTTTATACGGGACAGATTTATGTGGCGTTATGGGGTGATTTATGAAAGCGATCGAGCGATACAACATATACATGCTACAACTATTAGTGGGGCGGTATTTATGGATTTGCAGCGTACACTATTTCAAAATTACATACATATATATCTATATTAAAAATAAAATAGCGGCCTGATACGTCTCGTCTCCCTCTATTAACATTCAAGTATCAGAAAAAATATTGCTTGTTTAGGTTACGTTCACATCTATTGAGATTGACAATTGTCCCTGCGATGCGCGGATACGTTAAAGTATTTGCACTTTCTGCGGTGATCATGATGTAAAAATTCGAAAAGAAATGTAGAAAATATGATTTGAGGTGTGTTAGAGTTTCGCACTATCCAATGTGTCTCTTGAAGCTGATTTGCATCTCCCATCTTTAAACGACAAGCTTAGCCTGAAAGAGATTTTTGTGAGGCCACATAAGAGAAAGAAGAGATTTTGCGAGAATAAGTTGCGGCAAAAATTAAAAAGGACGTGTTTTTGCTGCTTAAATGTGTGTGCCTGGCGGTTCACGGCGAGCTTTCCAGTTATGTGACAAAATTATAGCGCCAATTTCAAGCTCCTAAACACTAGAATATGGCCGTAATTCTTCGTTTCTTTCGAGAAACATGCACGAAATGGCCCCGAAAAGTGAACGTGCGACTAGTTGGAAAGCATATCATTAGGCTCTTTCTTTATAAAGGAGTATCTCTAGATGTTAACTGAATCAGTCCTTTCGGCTGCGTGAAGGATTCCATTAAATGATTATATAACTTCTCACTTTCCTTGTGCATATACGAGGCAGCTTGGACTTAAAATGACCAGCTAGAAATCCAGATTTGGCCCCCTTTTATTGGATTTTTTTATTGGAATAATTTGTGTTTAATGCAATATACACTCTCCTCTGTTGGATACTTAATAAATAATAGAGCTATTTAAAGAATAAAACATAAAGGTACCTTGGTTGGTTGCAAAATTTATTGACACAACAGAATATGAAATTTATTGAAAACATTTCAATTTTTATTTATGCCATTGTAATTGGTGCACTAACTAACGCGCCAAACTCACCGGGCAATCGCCATAAAACGAACGGAAAAACATATCAATAAAAAATCATCAAACGGTCGCAAAAAAAAGTCAAAAGTAGAAAGAGAAAACGGCAATAAAGGCTAATTTGAACGCGACTGACCGTACCGTCGTCGGGCATTGTTTAATTAAAAGTAAATTATTTTTAAAAATTCCACCCGTTCGCCCGCCGAACACAACATTTTCCAGTTGTATTAAAACAATTCATCAATTAAACAATAAATTAAATTGCTTCGAAATTTGCCGACTACGCGACGCAACGTAAAAGTTAAAATTTGATAATAAAATAGCCGAATCGGCCGACCGGAACGGAGGCTTTTGTCGGCCGTCCGTTTAACGAACGGCCCTGTCTATCCAAACGGAAGAGGACGGGGGCTTCCCTCTTTCAGCCTCTACGCTGCCGCCACCATTCTGGTACTGCTGCTGCTGCACAAATGACATTGTATAATTAATTACTACATATCAATTAGTGCGCTGAAAAGCATGTTTTAAATTGGCCCGGGCGTATAGCGGGGCGCAATTAATTATGTCAGGACCAATCAATTATATTTATAATAATTTTTGAAACGTCGCTGCTCGCTTGTTCTGTGTGACACGCGCAGGTGTCGCCTGATAAGTGACCTCTCTCGGCGTGTTTTGGAATTTAAATTATTGTCGGGGAATTTTGGTAAATCTAGGAGGGCGGCCAGTCAACTGCTTGCATCGTTGTTAGTTACTGCAACGTTGCTATGCGAAGTAAGTTATCGGTATTTTTGCGTTGGCCAATGCTCTCTAATCACAGAGAAATAGATTCTAATATTTCCAATAAATTGCGTGAGACTCATACAGTACTCGTACGTCATATCTCTCTAGCATCTGCAAATGAAAAAATTCTTAATAAAGTGAAAAACATTGTAAATAATTGTAATGTAGCATTCCTTTATACTTCTTTTCCATCAAAAAGAACCTTTCATTTGATGCGATACTTTCTATGCGAGCCCGTCAAGCGCATCCCCAACGAAACAATAAGTCACCACGATACATCAGCTTCTCGTTAAAGGCCTCGTCCTCGTAACACCTACACCTTCTTCGGTACGGTCTTCCAGTGTAGAGCGGTCGGCGAACATGTGCGGCAGCGTGTGTAAACGACATTTTATGTGTTCAATAGTTAATGAAGGTAATTCTCGGCGTGTCAGAGACAATAAGTTCGGTCATTGGGCGGGCAAAGCCAGCCGGAGGGTGACCGGTCACGTGACTCTCGTAATCAGAGAGTAGCCGCTAATTACGTTGGGCGTTAGTCCTTGCGAATTACAGAGAAGATGATGCTCCGTTACACACATCCTCCGCAAGCGGCGAGGGTGTCCTCTACCCTGCTAGAGTCTACTGTGCACGGACCGAATTAGCGCCGGATAGTTTCGTGGCGGAAGACGGCGACGAATACGCGAAGAGCTTTGACGAAGGAGAGAGATGCACGAGGGATATTGAAGAGGGTGCGACCTATTGCCTACAAGTTAAATTTTTGTTTCGTGGGTAACAATACCCAGCTCTCAGCTATAAAAGAACGTTACCCGCGTGGTTTTTGGGACATTGTTTAGTCGATTAAATTAGCATTGGAACAATCATTTTTAAACTGTTGGTAAATGTTGATAAGTCCAGTAAAAAGACTCTCATTGTATTTGCTTTCAAAAAAAATGTTTGGAGGATTATAGTTTTAATGATATTATTGCTCTAACGCCTCACTCGTAAATTGCGAGAAGTCTACCATCATTGTATTTGCTTAAAAAAAAAAACACCTATCTATAAGCTAAAAGTTAAAATTTCAAGAAACTCCCGCAGATGGCGTTGAATCGCTGCCGAGACGAAATGAACTGTGAACTGCGGGCCATTGTCCAGATCATTTGTTTCGCATCTGCGGCCATTCATCATTCGGTTTTCGAGCGTCTTTCTTTCGGGCGGGTTTGGGGCGCGCCACCTAGATCGTCTCCGACGAGAAAAGTGGCTATTAAAAAAGCCCGACGGACGCCGACGAACTCGACCGATCTTGATCGCCTCCCGCATTACATCGGCGTCTCCTCGGGAAATTGCGATGGCTATCAATTTTATGCATCTTACACACGGGGCAATGGAATTATTACAATATGAATGGACCGTAGAAGGTGTAGATTACGTCGATTTCCATACACTGGAAGCGGCGCGGCGTCGGGACGCCGTTAAATCCGATCGAGAGGGCCGGGGCCGAAATTCCCTCGTCGCTGAAATATATACGCGACCCGCACTTCGGCGAGTAAGCAATTTTTTACGGCGACTTAAAGGATTACCGCCTCGAAGGAGCGGACGAGGAAGAAGTAGTAGGTAGTGGAAGAAGAAGGAGGAGGCGGAGGTGGATAGAAACGTGTTGAAGCGATATTAATCATTCGGTTATTGATAGTTTAATTTGGATTGGTAAAGATGGGGGAGAAGTTGTTAGGGTTGGATAATCTAAAATAACTTACGCAATGCATCGCAGAAGCATATTGCGTGGCGAGGGAAAACTTGTTCCAAGCCTTCTTTGGTTAAAAAAAAGTTAGTCGTGTTTGATTAAGTTTGTACCTTTTATCTCGACAATTCTTTAACTTCGTATCCCATTAGTGCTCAATGTATGCTAATTGAGACGTGACACCAAACTACGCCGCAGTGCTTGCGAAGAAACGAAATAGAAAGAGGATGCATCGCGGCTTAAATAGCAAGTTATTATATTGCTGCGGCTAATACGTCTCAAATCGCAACACTGTTACGGCGATACTTCATCGCAATGATTACTATAAATTTAAAGCTGCTTATCTGTACAAATCTAAAAACTCCATAGTTGAGATAGCGCTACTATTGCATAAAATTAAGCTTCCACACCGTTTCCCTTCTCTTCCTCTGCTCGATCTCACTGCCTAGAGAACTTTCATCCGCTTCCTAACTAGTAATTACCTTCCATAGCAATTAATTAGCGTTTATGCTCCTGGTTTTATACCGACTTTTAGAAACTTAATTTTAGATAACACATATCTGACTAGCCTTAAATCTTTTGTGTAGACCGATAAGTTTCCTACTTTTCTTGGTCCGAACAGAAAAAAAAAGAAAAACAATCGGCTTACACGAGTCCGCTATTGTTACGCTAGAAGATGTTGCGCTAGTTGATTAAACGCGCCGATCGATCGAGTGATGTGGTTGCATTAAGTTTGCTTCAAGTTTATAGCGCGGAATTATGCATCGTAATTTTACGACGGCTTAAGCCGTCGTGATATCGCGAAAGTTTTGAGTAGCATGTCGAGCGATCGATTACAATATTTTAGGAAGGTGAGATTTTATTTTTTTTACGTTTTTTACACGGACGCGATTTGTTCGGAGCTTGTAATTGTATTTAGCGTTTCGTGAAACTATCGAGAGGCTTAGCTTACTTGAATAGCGGAAGGTAATGACGATCCCATTCTTAGAGCATGTGAGTAACTCTCTTTTATGTATTTCGCCACACCCTGACTCACGGCGAAACTTTCCCTTTCCGAATCCGCCAAAAACGCCATGCTGTTGCGTTTTACCTTACCTTATTCAGTCCAATTAGAATCAAGCGTCAGATTTTGACGGGCGACGCGTGTATCTCCGCCTTTTAATACGGCCGACGCCGCCGGTACTCTCTATTTTTGTTTTGTTTTTTTTTTGCAAGGGGAACCCGTCATTGTCGGCGCTACGGTGACACCGCTAACCCCTAATTATTTCGGATTCGTTATCGCGGCTTCTGCATCTCGGGTTTTTACGCGGCGGATAATCCGCATCCGGCATAAGGTCTGATTCGGCCCCTGCCTGCCCCTGCGCCACCCTCGGGCCACCAACGCCCGCTCCGCACGCCTCCAACTAACGTCGAATCGGAAATAAATTGCGAAACCCGATTGGAACCGGAGATTCCCCGGTCCAATTGGAACTCCTACCTGATGCAGTGCTCCCCGAAGTGCAGAGGTGGGATCTTCTCTCCGGGATAAGCTCTATTTTCGCGTCACGTGACGCGTTCGCGGATTGTTTTATTTTGCCAATTTCTTCCCTTTCGTTTGTCCGGGCGACGTTGGCTTCGATTCATTTGGCTTCATCTTTCGTTTTGGCGTTATATTGCTGCGTACGTGTATATAAGCCGATATGTTTTCGACCTTCACTATGAAGGTCTCGCTTATTATTGGAGATAGAGAGTAGAAACTTGTGCTAACATTAGTTTCAAAAAGCTAATCTAAAAATCTAAATCCTAAGTCCTAAATCAAATCTTAGCGTATTAACGATGAGTCTATTAACTCATTTTTTGATCGAAAATGAATGTATTATATACATACATAGCGCTTTGCAAATATCTTCTACAATCAAGGCCTATTAATATACTAGTTGAGACGTGCTTACCCGGTCGGACAGCTATGTATACATTAATTAGCTAGCATAATATTCCACAAATTATGCGCTAAATATAGTTAACATTGTCGCAATGTAAGCGATTGCCTAAGCCGCAGCATATTTGGCATATATAACGCGATACTCACGAATTATTACAATATGAGGCAGTTATCTTATACACCAGTAGTACACTCTTGCGCAGGATAATACCTTCTTCGCATTGCTAACCTAAACAAAAAACAAAAAAGCAAAATCCACCGTTGATAAAAGTTTAATTAATTTTGCAGCTAAAATAGTTCAGTCCTATGTGTCGCACAGGATGCATTTCGTAATCTTCTTCGTTCACTTCGACTCTAGCAACCGAAAAGATAAAGAAACAGTTCCGCTCCGGCGGACAAACACATACCCAACCCCACCCCAAACCCTCGTTCGTCTCTTTGTCTCTCGCCCAGCTTCCTCGTACTTGCATGTACGTGTTTTCGGCCCGAAAAGTTGAGAAAAGAGCCACGGACGGACATACAATGGCCTTCATCTTAGCTGAGGTATTTAATTGAAGTCCGGGACTTCTTATTGTTTATGTTCCCTTTGTTTCTGACTTTCTGAACTTTAGAGGAGGCGAAGGAGGAGGAGGAATCCTTCCTTTTAGTTCGACTATAGACAGCGTGGGGGTTAGAAACACACACGAAATAGTGGATACATGTAGGTATATACTGGGAAAGAGAAATAGGACATCAGATGCGGGGGAAAGTTTCTCCAATTCCCGCCGC
Source organism: Oryctes rhinoceros (assembly GCA_020654165.1). NCBI lineage: Eukaryota > Metazoa > Arthropoda > Insecta > Coleoptera > Scarabaeidae > Oryctes > Oryctes rhinoceros. The sequence continues at coordinate 2,079,772 of JAIOKQ010000231.1, forward strand.
TGTCAGGGCCAGGAGATGCATTCCAAGACGTATCCCGGGCGTAACTCGGCCGCCATCCCCTAATTGCCTCGTTTCTACGGATGCCCCGGATCCAGAGGTCTTTTCACTAGCGCGTCTTTACGGATGAACTGTTCGGACTGTCGTCCCTCATCGATGTGGGGGCCCCGAGGGTTCGGCGAAGCGTACCGCAGTCGTGTGTTTTGATTTGTCGTTAGCGCGGACCTGTCCGGCCGTCGTTAGGGGATTAGGACGCGTGATTTTTGCAAATATTAGCATAGCGCTGACCCCTCGTTAGCGACTTATTCACGAGAGGAAGCCGGACGATAACGCAAACAAACAAGATTTTTTTCTTTCGTTCGATTTCATTCCGTTCCTTCCGATCGAAAGAATATGTAAATATTGTAGTTTTGGTGGCGACAATGATGCAAAATGATATTTATTTGTATGTATGGGGAGCGACGGAATAGGTCCGTATTTCATTAACAACAACATTCTTATCCAATATTGTCAGCGTTGCTTTAAGCACTTCACTAGGTCATACTTGCCTTTGCCTCTCAGCTTACGTCATTAATCTGCTAAAATAGCAAAGAAAATTTACCTTCCGGCGCCATCTAGTGTTAAGAGATATTTCCATGTCGCTTAGGGAGCAACGACAGACGGCACATCTGCTAACTATATTCGCTGGCTAAATTCTACTTCTACAGGTGGTGACCCTGACAAGAAAACGCATCATGAAAGGAGAGGTATTAATCAATAACAACAACCTAGACATCTCGAGCTGTAAGGCAACGCGGTATTTTTCGAGCATTTAGCCAACTCTAACATGGCTAGCAGGGGACGTTTTGAACTTTTTCATTCGTTTAATTATCAATTTATTATTGGTTTGTTGAATATCATACGAAAGAGCTAAATATAAGCGCTAAAAGTCTCGCTAATGATCACCATCTATCTAAATAGAGAGGATTAAAACCTTTCCAAAATAAAGCTTTAAAACTAATTCGAAAGATCCCTAATGCATTGACCATTTACATTTATCAACAAAACACGTTCCTTCTAACCTAATTAGATGAAATCCCGTTGATGTAGGCTTAACACCTATCCTGGTTTTACGCACAATCGGTTGTGATTTTATAAAAAATATGCGATGACCATTCGCGAAATCAACCCCGACACGATGTCACGCGCTAAACGAGAACATCATTTCGCTTTCGTCGAAAATCCTACCTGCCACGCTTCGAACACATAATTAGATGAGCTTTAAAGAGTAAAGGCGAACTATCCGGACAGAGATACGTCGGATACGGAAAATGGCATTATCTTAACAGAACGAGATTCAAACATCGCTAGAGGTAGGATCTCCAACTTGTTTCGTTTTGTACATTCGGGCGGTACAATAATAATTAACGCATCAGTAGGAACGCCAGGATGAATAATTCATCGCATGCAAATGCCGCAATCATTTTTGCAAATTAGCTTTTTGTTCGTATCTAATTGGACGTTGTCGGCGTTCAGTGGCGGCTGCAAAAGGCGGGGTGCGCCGCTCGAGAATGACTATACACTGCTAATTGTGCTCGTTCATTGTTTATGTTGGGGGAAAAAAAAAGATACGCGGCTCATTGATGACTAGACGATATATTCTAGGATGATTAAATATGAAGAGTTATTGTATATATAATATGTACGGACCAGGTTAAGCATACGCTTCTCTACTTGTTTTCTTAATCCTTCCTCCTCTACTTTGTAATATTGAATTTCCTTCCACCTACGTACACACTAACAATTTACAAAAAAAATTACTTTTATTTCTACTTCGCTTGTCTTATTTTTTTGAATTATCCGTCCACTTCCTGCACATATGTATATATTTGTCCCAGATCACCATATGCGCGTATTTCCATAATACGAGTGAAATTCTCGAAAAACGTATATTCGGAAATAGGAAAACGTAATTTAATTTTTTCATTTCATGTCGAACAACGTAGACGGGGCACTCACTACCATCGACGGTAGCAGTGCCGCCGCACGCATACAACATGTTGTATCCTCAACGGGTTAAATTTCCTACTCCGTTTCTCATGGCAAATTGATTATCCCTTAGTCGACCGGATAATTGCGACCGCGAAGAAGCGAATAAGGAAGACAAAGTCGAAGAGCTGCCTGCCCGGCCGGCTGGTACGCGAAACTCGAGGAATAAGGCGATAGCAGAGGCGGAAAGCCGAGGAAAGAACGACGAGAGACAAATCGGAACCACCGTAGTACATGTGAGCCGTACGTATATGCCGTCGTTCCCGTCTTTTCTCTCCGGCTCTCTCTCTCTCTCTCTCCGGGCCAAAGGGGGTCTCCAGTCGAACGCGTTCCCCCTTGGGACGCCGTCTCAGAATGAAGGGAAAATTGAAAGAAATAAAGGAAAGGCTTCCTAATAGAACGGAAAAAAGGAAATTGTTCGTCGGCGTGTGTATGTGTTGTGTGTTAGAAAGGAACGAAAAAAGGTATGCGCTGGCGCTGTTTTATTACCGCATGCAGAGCCGGATTTTCCGGAAGAAGTGTGGTTCGAACAGGAACTCGATGAGAATTTCTCGTAAATTTTTTTTCAACGCACTGTTTCCTGCGTTGGTGATTGGTTGTGATCTCTTAGATTATCACATCCGTCATGCCCAACTTGCGGTTATTTTCTGGATTAGTTTAAGGTAAGCGTTTTCATAACCAGAGCCTTGCAGGAGATCAAAGGTTCCGTTAGATAGAGAAGTGAGGGCCATCAAATGATCGTCTCACCTGATCAAATGATGAAAAATTTAATCCTGATCAAATGATGAAAGATTTAATTAAACCTTTATAAAGAAGGTTTAAATTTATGAGCGCTCTGGTATTTTAGTGATTCTATTAACTTTAAAGCCAATCTTTATCTATTAACTATTAACATTTTCAGTCACGCAGATCTTTAACAAAACTAGATGATCAGTTTCCCAATTCCTAAAAAACAATCAGTTATCGGGAATCAGTTAAAGATGTTGAATGAACACAGACTTTCTCGCCGTATTTAACAATTCCTTTTTCTAAATATCGGCACCGTTAGAAGATGTAATTTCCAAAAATACGGTCCTGCTCAAACGCTTGTCTACCTTCCTTTCTAATACCTCGTTCTCTTTCCCTCCTTTCCTTTTCAATCTCTATATCCTCTCCCATCCGCTTGCACCTTTTCCATATCTCGGCGATGTCTGTACGCGATTAGATGACTTGTCAACCTTGCAGGAAAATTTCATTTTACAAACTTGTTTGGCAAGACAATTGGGCGGAATTGAAGTTGAAGTGGAACGAACGTAGTGGGAAGGAGAAAATGGGGGGGCCTTAGAACGAGGAAGAAAAATCGAGGATTACACAAAATAACGTTCCTTTGATAAACTTAAAACTTGTTTATTCTTCATTTCGACGAAATTGCGCGCCCGCCCGCTCGAATAATGTCGGACGGGAGGTCCGGGCGGAGGCCCTGTCTCTAGGTTAGCCACTGGGAGACTTTCATGTAGGTATGTATGTGTGAGTACGATGTAGTTTCTTTTCCGACGACTTGCCTTCCCGCTTTATCTATTAGAGAACGAATATAGCGGACCGAGGATTACATTCATCCCAAGGCGGGCCTTTTGTACAGTCACAATCCCGTCGTTGCCGTACGACCTAGAAATATCGATATTAAGCTCGTCAGAATCTCGCGACAGAAGTGGATTGCCGCATGGGTGCAGTAAGTAAGTTAAAAGACCGACGTAATAATGAGGATTCAAAGCGGCTTTGTGCTTAGTTCTGATGATCTTAGCTCATAAACGGACGGAACTAATACGTATAAAAAAAAAATAAAATAAAAATATGTAGTAAATTTCAGAAATTTCAGAAGTGGTTCAGGATGGACCTCTGAAAACTGAAATTTATACTATAAACCTTTAAAAGAGCTATCTTTCAAAGGTTTCTTCGTGTTTCGGAAGTAACTTAAGAAAGAACAATATGTTCACGGGGCAATACCGTATATTCGAACGATTCAGAATATTCAAACTTCAACTAAAAGTTTTCTTTACGAAAACTACGACATAATTTTTCTAGTGTCTCCACCTTACACGTTCCCGTATTCACAATATAGCTGAACGTATGGGATCCGTAACCCATTACATTTCCTCAGACACCTCCTGCTCGAGGCGGATGGTGGTAGGTAACGGAGTTTGCCTTGGAGGAAACATACACCACATAAATATAAGACATCATCCCGTAACTGAAGTGCTTTACTAATAATTTGCGGGTCCTCATATTCGACTTAAAGCAATTTGCCGTATAATGCAGTCCCCTCTGCTCTTTCGCCTCGCGTATGCGCCTCTCTCTCCCACTTTCCTCCGTTGTTTAACGTTGCACTGTCCCTATGCATTAGAATTACATCCCCTGGTGCTCCTTTTCGCCGTACAGGGGCGCGGCGGGTGAACATTTCTATCCTCATATTCGCTGAAATTTATCGGCGTAGTAAGCTTATGATGGGAGTTATAATCGGCTATGATCCTATTATTAGATCGCCGCAGTCACCGCTGCAGCACAGTGTGGCGCTGTACACGCTATATGTACAACATATAATACATATACGATGTTATCTGTAAAGTTCGTACCTTACGGAAAGCAACATTTCGTTTTTTCAAATTATTTGGCGTCAAACTAAACATAAGAGTCGCCTTAAAAACAAACTTTATATTCATCATATTTTTTTTATTAAATAATAATAATTTAAGATGATGAATGTATTTGCTACATCTAACAGATCTGATGCTCAATCGTTTCTTTAACCATTAACCAATAAATAGACAAATACAAATTTTTCTTCTACATATCTCTAACAACCGTCGAGATACCTGCTGTAGCAGCTAAAATAAAACATGTATACACGCAGAAACGACTGCAGCGCATCGTTCGCGGTGGCATAGAGGTCGCTCCACGTCGACGTTGATATTGCGGCGGTGAGCGGATCTAGTCACATCGAAAGAGCGATTCGTTCACTTGGCGCGAATTTATCGCACCTGAAGTGACCGGTTGGAAGCAAGCGAATGATGAAAAACGAAAAGTTCGCAGAAGCAGCCGGCGCAAAGTAGAGGAGGCGAAGCGCTAATTGAGCGTCGGCTCTCGGCGGGTATCGATAAAGTTGTTAATATTACACGGCGAGCGGGCGAGCGATTCCGTTTATTATGGCGCACGGGTAATTACGAAACGGAGGAAGATAATTTATAGCCCTTAAATAATTTGTTGAGGTTAACGGTGGGGAACCGCTTAAAAATAAAACTGCTTTAAACAAAAAAGAATATATTGAAGGAAATTTTGTACGATTTACTTTTGGTGAATGTGCTGGATAGAAATTTTAATCTGTCTTTAAGGAGGTGGCCTTTAAGGTGGTCCTTGAGGAGGTGGGGAGGAATTAAGTTTTCTTATTAGGGCTAACCCACGAATAATCTTGACACGTCATCGACAGAACTTTCGGAATAGCAAAGCTTTAGACGCTTATGGGCGCATCATTCGGGGGTAAAATCGCGTTTGTTAACTAAGCCGTATCAACTTACCGTACAACCAGCTAACTCGTGTGTCCCTCTGGTGACGAAAGAATAGACGAACGTTCGAGACCGCTTTGCCCAGTCGGCGAAGGACGTACGTCGCAGTGAAAATTATTGGATTCTGCGGCGGAAGAGACCTTATTGGAGGGCGCCACCCGCAGATATTCACAGAAGTTCGTACGGAGCCCTGAGAGGAGAGGAGAAAATAAATTATGTCGCAAAAATCTTAAATTTAAATGAAGTTAACCATCTGGACTATACAAGAAAATACTTTTATTATCTTTTTTTTATAAATAAATAAAGATAATAAATAATTTTTATTATTTATAATCTTTTGATATCAATCCTGTTTTTTTTTCTTGGTCTACACGACCCGAGAAAGCTAGAAATTACAAAATGATATAAAAAGAATCTCAATTAATATTGAAAATAAGCTTCTTAGAAGTATAATGAATAATGTTAGCAAGGACTGTAGGTAATATGTAAAATATCGGCACATTCCGCACCACGCAAGTTTAATTGATTATTCCGAGAAAACTGTTACGTTGATCCTCGTTTTCAACGGAAAACCGAACGGTGTAATCATAGTTCATCCTACAGTTTACTCGGCAAAGTTTCCCTTAAAGTTTATTCTTCAAAAATCATTATCTCGCACTTACATACTAACGTCGCAACTTCGACTCACCGATCAAATATATCAGCCGCTACGTATTCATCGATCGTCGCGAATTTTACAGCTTCATCCAACTTCGACTTCGCGCACGCTTAGCTCCCGTTCCTCACAAATTTATTCACCGTAAAATACTACGACTACCGACCCGAAAACGGGAGACGACGAAGAAGCGGAAGCGACTACTATAAAAAAAAAAAAGAAAGACGAAGGAGGAGAAAGAGGCGAAAGAATAGATTGACGCGGGGGTCTCATTAAATACGTCGCGCACTGTGTAGTAGTACGTCGCGCAAAGCATACGGACTCGTAACACGCTCGAATGGATTCTGTCATTCAAACTGACTGCTATAATAAAGACGCCTTCCCTAAAATACGAGGGTGGTTAAACGGATAGATTTATTAAAGTCTATATCGGAGCGTGGTGGTGGAGTTCGGGTTCCGGTAATTTCGCTTCTTTCGACGTTCCTCTCTCGGAAGTATTCGCCGCGGTCGGATTGCGGAATTGCGTATTAGAAACTGTTTATTCCTAACCGGAGAAAATAACTACTAAAGAAGAACTAATTTATTCATTTCTTCTTTGCTCTATATAGCATTCCCAATATTGTACAAAATGTAATAGCTGTAGAGGTGTTTGCATATAATTTTGAACGAGAATGATTATAGTCACAAAGTGATTAAAATTAGCATAAACAAGAACTAAATACAAATAATGATAGACGGCGTTACTCGCGCAACACGTTCATTAAAAGTCTTCACAGTTAGCATTTAACAAGGGCACAATAGGGCAAGCAAGCCTTTCTGACATACAATGCATACAAACTACTTTAAAAACCTGAAAAATATCCTATTTTGTCTTCATTAATCGGTTGCCTTTACTTCTCTTACCCATATTTTATTCCTCTCTTCTTTTATTCTTATTTGGATTGTATAATAAAACGTCCCCGGGTTCTGGGTTGATAAATACTTAATACTCGCCTTCTTTTCTGGTTAGATATAGGCGAATGTAAGATAGCGGCGATCCTACAAGGAAGACGATCACTTTCTCACGTGCATCCGTAATTATGCCATCGTCGGAACAAAGGAAGAAGGCCGAGGTTCGAACGAACAAAGGAAACAGAGGCGAAAATAGGGAAAGTTTCCGGGCCGACGAATTCTTATCAATAGAGTCAGCGGGCGGTATCCCTGTAATAATCCGAGGGAGAGGAGAGATATGATCGATTTCTTCATCCAATTTGCGAGGTATCCGTCCCTCGGACATAATAACGCTAAAATCTCTAAAACGGAGCCGTTTTCAGGTGAAATTAGAATTAAAAATTACACACAACGTTTTCGCGAATATTGACTCACGCTGTATATATTAACGCTGATATCGTGAACATCATCCATCCATTCAAGAGCCTATTTTTTAATATAAATAATCTATTCGTATACCATTCGTAATAGCATACAATCCTGCAAAAAAGCAAAATTTGATACTCATGCGAACAGAAATGGAAGCTTTCCCTTGTATAAACCTCCACCAAACGATAAATCCTGTATTTTGGAAAAACGTGCCGTACAGGTGCGGTAAATCCGTAAAATATTACGACCTGGCCATTGTATCAACCACCACCAACCACCCCTCTCTCATTTTTCTTTTTTCCTCGACCGCTCCCCCGATTACAACCGCGTCCTCATCGTACCGATCCCGTTCACGGTGTTATTTCTCGAACCCCCGATCAAAAAATAACCGGAAACCGAACTAGTCCCGGGCTATTAATCCCGACTCGAATTCAACGGTGGTGAATCAAACGTTACCAGCGAATAAACATCCCCGTCTGCCTCTACCAATCCGTCTGTCTGAATGCGTGTCTGAGGTTCCGCGATTCCCCCCGATCCGCAGCCGATTGAATCATCAATTCGCGTGAATGCAGATTTATTCTAATGTCGCCCCTATAAACCGTAGTCATTTAATACGGCGGTCCCCGACACGGATTCGCCTCAGTTGCCCCGGCGAGAAAAGAAAAGGAGAGGTTTTCATTAAGTCGAGGAGGATGTTGTGTGATGGTGTGAATTTGGTCGTCCTTTGGGAGAGGAAAATTTAAGGCTCACAAATCGGTGCTTTTAATTTTATTATCGGCCTTCAAGTATTTCTTCTATGGTTTTGTTAATTTTGCGATTAGAGGTCTCCAAAAAAAAAAAGATCCGATTCCTACGTTTCGTTGAATGCTTTCGAGCAGTCTGTATGTTTTTCTATTGTCGTTAAACTAACAAATTTTTTGCGTTAAAAGAACTAATCGTTAAACGCGGTTGGATGAGTTGCGCAGATTAATAACAAATAATCGAATTCATCCAGAAGAATTTAAAAATTTCCGATATTTGAAAACTTATTTGCGCCCCGTTATCTCGTCCCTCTAAATCGTATATTTTTCCATAGTTTCTCCACCATCTTATTTATTTTCATTTTGTTTTGCTCGATTTTTCCATTCAATAAACTCCCTCCGTCCGCATTCAAAACTATCCTTCTCACGGAAAGCAGCTACACCACCGAGGACGCCTTGAGAAAAGGTTCCGGCACGGGTAAAACTCGCTTTCAGCTGCCGGCTGTAGGGTAGAACGAGTGGTCCTGACAGATAACGCTATCATTTTCCCCAACGAGCCCATTACACTACCCCTCCAACAATGCCCCGTCATTAGAACGGTCTCATTCTTCTCTTCCCCCATTCTACCTCCCACCCTTTTCGAGTTAACCTCTCGCCGGCGACGTCGCCGACACCAGCGGCGGTCCTTTTGCGATTCTCGCGCCAAACAGGTGTCACCGTCATCCCCGTATTGTAAGGAGAACGGAAGAAAGGGGTTCGAAAGGAGATCGGAACCTGCAAGAGATGAGAGTCCTCCTTCCCTTCGAAGTACCAGCGGATGTACAAAGAAAGGTAAAATGAGGAGAATGTAATAAGGAGCAGATCTTATTTGAGGTCGGGTCGAAATATTTCTTGCTTCGACGAAAGGAGTATTACGTTTCAGCTGAAATAACTACGTATGCAAATAAAGGGTGTTCTAGCATATAACTTGGGGACTTTAGTTTTAATATTATTTGCAAACGCTGTTACTTTTAAAGTTTGTATTATAAGTCATCTGGACAGCGGCAAGTTCATGATCCAATCTTTGATCCTCGAAGAATGGTATAGAGCTTCTTTTTTTTTAAGGTTATTGTAGTTTATCTGGTTGCTCCAGCACATTGTTATGATTCTAAGTGTAGGCTTGGTTTTTTAAACGGAACATTCTGTATATTATTAAATTTTTGCATTATATACAGGAATGTGATAAAGTTAGAGTTACAAGACCACATATTGTTCGCTAGAATGGGTGAAATTTTTGGAATTCTTAGAACTTCTCGGGTAAAAATATAGAAATGTAATCGTCTTAAATACGAAAAAGCTTTTGAACGATACGGTGGTACTTCTCGAAAATAGTATCAAAATTGTTTCGGCAAATTGTTAAAACTACATCGACAAATTACGTAAACCGGGCGCGACATCTTTTAATAATATTTCCGCGTCAGATCGACCCGGAGACGTATCGCTTTTTAATTATCTCGAAAATCGGTACGTCGCAACGATCAAAACTGCAACGCCGGGCGACGCGCGCTACGCCGCTGCCATCTGGCGACGCTCTATCCAAACTAACGGAACATAAATCAGACCGGCGGATATAAAGTATTGAAATGTACTGCGCCAATGCAGTAAAAGCTTATAATAGATGGATCCTAGGTACGCAGTGGCCGCGTCCGGCTGCAATAAAATCAGTTAGTCGAATTCGGGGACGAACTACATCTACTTCGTATGGCGTGTTTACTCTTATTGGTTCTTCGTGTGTCGGGATAGGGCATATAAATTACATAAGTATATGTAATTTTAGTACAATAATAAAGAATGTTTTCGTTAATTGGAAGAAAGACAAAATAAATTTATTTTTATTGTTGTTATAATTTGGCTAAAGTTAATGTTATGTAAATGCTATTCAACAATTTATAACAAATTACAAGAAATTCACTTTTTTGTAATTTCGCGAGCGAAGATGTGAATTTCATGAAGTGAACATCATTAAAAAAATAAAAAAGGTATCTTTTAAAAAGGAATCTCCACGAGTGTCGATATATTCTTGCTAAGCTAACAACAGTTGCCTTAATCTCATTTGTTTCTCAGCACCCTCCTTATTTATTGCACATCTACTTCTAGCATTATAATAGTTATAACATTCCGAAAAAATGAAATATAAATTACATACGTGAGATCGCTACAAGCTCGGTGAAACGTTCACACCCATATTGGTTCGGCCGAGGCATTTCTCATCGAACATCTAGACGAGATATTGAAACGGGGAATCACGTATTATCACCTCGCAGATAGGGGCTCCTTTTTCTCTCGTGAATAGGCGCTGCGAATCACTAACTGAAAACACACTTCTGGCTTTACGTCATAACCAATTTCATGACCCTCCTTCTTCCTCGCCGAAAGCCTCGATCACATATAACATATATCTGGGTGACTATTCTATTTACGACATCGACGCGGTGTCCTCTATTCCCTTTACCGATTCCTATATATGTACTATTTTCGCAGGAAAGGCGGATTATATAGGGCCGGGATGGGATGCTGAAACGGGACTACTGAAAGGCGTCATTCAGCCATCGAAAGCGCGAAAAGGCGCGCGGTATACGCGATCGGCGGGGAATTGAGAAGTGAGTTTGACGTGTATATCATCTTTTTATCGAATTTTTAATATTCAGAAGAGGCGGTGCGTGGCCCGCTCAGTTCGGTCGAACGGGTCGACGGAAATTGCGTGTGGAGATGAATATATGAAAAGATTGGAAACTTTCTTATCGCCTTAAGCTTCTGAACATTGTGTTTCACGGTGATGATTCCCTTTATTTCACTTTGGTTTGTTTCTTAACTCTTCCTTCGTTGGCAAGGACTTTCAGTTGACATAGTTTTTGCCAAACATACTGTTTGTAGTGGATGCTCGGCGGTTAATGCACAATTTTACGAATTTTCGCAATGTTTACTTATTATAATGCATTGCTATGTTAATGGAAATGCCAAACAAATTCCACATCTTTATAAATATGCTCATTCCGATCGCTAGACACCTTCGCTCTGTATTTTTGCATGACTGCACAAAGATTGCGTGACACTAACTCATCTAGTTCTTTGATGTCGGAAGACCAAAGTCGTGTCGTTTTGTATTCGTCGTTACGAAACGTTCAGCTGCTGAGGTTTTGTAGAATACATTTGTTTTAAGTTAACGATTAAAATTATGGTGGAGGTGTCAGTTTTTTGAAATGTCCGTTTTCATATAACAAAAATAAACAATAATAATAAAAGCTTATTGGCTACAACCATATATTTGTTCAATGATATGTGCCAAAGCGCTACATCTTCTTCTAACCAAGTGAACTACATAAAGAAAATTCATCTAGATAATGCTATTATCCTCTCTTAAGGCTATTTCCTTTCTATTTGCGCAAATAACGCTAGCATGTGAATCGACTGATTGAATACACTAGAAGCTATACGAAACCAAGTTTCGCATTGGAAATTTAGATTTTATTCGTTTATACACTCCGCCAAAAAAGTATCGCATAATTTAGTTTTGAATCATAAAAGTATCGACATAATCTTTGTTTGTAGCATAAAGTTGTAAATATACTTTAATGCGCTCTAAGATATAATTTCTATGATTGTTTAAATAAAATACAGGCCAAATAAAAACAAGAACTCATACTTGAGATTTTTATTAAAACAAGAAATTATAATTTTGGAAAGAAAAATGTCATAACAGTAGCTTTTAATACTGAGTATTGCCACCTCTGGCTCTTACGACCGCTCGCATACGGTTTGGCAGAGATTCGATTAACCTCCGTATATAAGCCTGATCCAAATTCTCCCACTCGTCACGGAGAGCATTTTCTAGTCCATGCAGGTCCGCTGGGGCAACATTTTGGGTTCATGTCCGGACTTACCGCAGGCCAATCTAAAACTGGAATACCAACATCGTTAAGGTATTCCTGGACGATTATCGCAACATGCGGTCGTGCATTATCGTGCATTAACATGAATTCGTTTCCTATAATTGGCGCATATGGTACTACATGTTCTTCTAAAATGTCCGTTATATACCTGTGGGCAGTCAGTGTACCTCTGTCTACTGGTACTAACTCTGTACGACCTGTTAAACAGATGCCTCCCCAAACCATAATAGAGCCACCAGCGAAATTAGGTCTAGAGTCTGATATTACACTGCGAATAGCGCTCACCGTCTCGTCTGTACACTGAGATACGCCTATCTGAGGTGTAAAGACCAAATCTTGACTCATCTGTGAAGAGTATATTGGCCCAGTCATTAATGTTCCAATTTACATGTTCTCTGGCAAACCTTAAGCGAGCCACTCGGTGGTTCCTAGTGAGACGAGGGGCTGTTACAGCTACTCTAGCTCTTAATCCACTCTGTCGTAACCTATTCCGAATAGTTTGAGTACTCACACGAGTATTTCTGACTCTAGCCAAGTCGTTCTGCAATTGTCTCGCAGTTACATGTCTTCGACGTAATGCTTGTAGTAGCTAAATAGCGGTCATCTCGGCGAGTAGAACATCTTGGACGACCTGGTACAGGTCTTCTACTGTAATTGCCTGTTTCCCTATATCTGGCTACGGCTCTAGAAACACTTGACCGATTGATGTTTATCAAATTAGCAACGTATGCTTGAGATCATCCATCTTCGATTAAAGCAACTATAGCAGCCACTTGTTCTGAAGTTAAATTGCTCATTTTAGTTCTAAAAGCGTTGGTGCAGAACTCTAACTTCGCACTTTAAAAGTCGTCCGTATAGGAAGACTTTCAATAAACAACTGAACAAACCTTACACATATGCATTTTTCTAAATGTGTTCTTTTAGAAAAAAAAAGTAAAAAAGCTATGTTCCATGATTTTGTTAGTGTTTTTATAGTTCACATACACGAGGCAAACTTTTTGTGAACGTATAAAAATATCTTGGTTTATAAATGTCCTTTTTTAGTTTATGCGATACTTTTTTGGCGGAGTGTATTTTCCGTTCCTCTCGTTCCTCTTCCTTCTCTACGTATTCCGGTCCCTTCGCGTTTATTTCGAGGCGCCGCGGTGATTTATACTTCTTAATTCTCGACGATCAAACTAATTCTCGTACAATATAAATATTAGAAATCGGCCGAACGCGGCCCGCTTGGCGAAAATTCTAGATCTCTCCAGCTCGTTAAATCGGCGGTTATTTATCGTTGTTCGAGTTATTAATTGCGTGAGGTCAATACCTATTTCGGCGTGGTCGGAACACTTCTGTATTTGGGGGGAAACGACGTTCTTTTTTTCAATTAGGCCGATTTAAATATTCACCCAATAAATCGTATAGATTGAATTCGAGTTGGACGGTGGGATGGGACGAAGATATGGTCTTATCGTAGGTGAACGTTGAAGTTGTAGCTGTTTGTGTTTGTTCCCGTCTCTCGTTTCGTTCGTTCCCGAAGTTCGTTTATTTGTTTTTTTGATTTGATCTTGTCTTTTTTAGTGAATCATATACATACGTGTGATCAGATTTCCCATTAACTAACTTGCAGCTAATTGGCTTAGTATAGACATTTACCTTCTTATTAATATCAGACATATACTGTGTTATTCTTTTCTATGGTAGAAACATTTAAGCCTTTATATAAATAATCTTGTTATTTTAATATATTCGAAGTATCGGATCTACATTCTTAATAAAGAAATTTTCTATATAAAATCTTAATTCTATTTAAGCGAAGAATATTGTATTAGTTACTATTCTTAATCCGGATATCATAAAACTATTAAATCTAGCAATTAACAAGTAATCTCTCTGACAATAATCTTCGGAAAAAAGCCGTTCCCACTTAATTGATATTTCTAAAATACTTCGAATGGAAAATGCCCGTCTGATACTGATTTAAAGTTAAAGTTAATCGGAATAAGAAAAAAGAAAAGGAAAGGAGTAAAAGAGGACGAGAAAGGAGATGAAGAAGAAGAAGAAACGAAACCTAATGTTCTTTCACTGAGCTATCGTTCGGGATAAAACCGATTGATTGAAAGTTCCGTGTCCCGAAACATAAAAGTAATACCGGAAGACGGTACCAGCACCAACGACTAGCATCTCTTTTTCGCTTCTTTTTGTACTCGCTCTCTCAATATACCGTCGTGGAGGAGGGAGTAAAAAGCGGGCGAAGGAAAAGTGGAAATGGTTGGGGGGATAGAAAGAGACGGATGTAAGTCTCCCCGGCAATAAGACAGAATATGTACAAATGAAGCAAAGGAAGGATTCGACGCCCAGGAACTGATTGGTGCAGCAGATTGAGCGTATCACCATTATCTGCTCATCTTCTTTTCCAGGTTTGACTGGAGAGATAGTCCTCTTTCGTTTTCCTGACAAAGAAACATTTTTCTCTTAAAACGTGAAGTTCAATTACTTGTGTATAATTGTATCCTATAGGTTTTCCCTTTTCGCTTCGCTTTTTTTCCCTTCTCTTTGCTTTCTTCATTACGTTCCGCTTCGATAATGAGATTAACATCCTTTTTTGTGTAGCGCGCTGGCTTAGCATTCAAACGCGATGACTAACGAATATCCACGAAGTATGCGCACGTAAAATATTAGTGTTTTGTTAATAAAATGCTCCGTTTCTGGTACGTTCGTTTCGGGATTTTAGGGATACTTTATCCGCAGGTTTATTGCAACGAATGTCACTGGTATCGGTGTTTAAACTCGTGCATATTATGAGTTTTGCCATTATTTATGAGTACGAATACGTTAGGGGAACGAAACAAATAATGCTGAACGCCGTTCGTGTACGCGTGACCATGATATCGTAAGTATGTCAAAAGCAGACGGTCTGTTTGTATAATACAACGGTAAAATATTTGATAACACGAGAAAATCACCGTTTTGCTGATTAAGGCAATCAGCAAAACAGTGATTTTCTCGTGTTTGAATTTTCTTATCTTTCGAATTATTTTTATCTAGAAATATAAAGTCATCGTGACCAACCAAAACTGAAACAGATTCCGCTCTTCTTTAGAAGCGTTGCCCCATCAGCCTTCTGTTCTCGTTGTCTAAGATCGTCGAAGCAATAATTCTAGCTCGATTGCGTAACGAAATATCTGTTCGGGACCGCCTGGCGGTTCAACAATTCCAGATTTTCGGTTGTTTCGTCTGAGGAAACATATGTATAAGGGACACTGAACGCGGCGATCTTTGATGTCCGAAGGGGCTTTGATTGACTGTGGGAGGTGATGCGCCTTGCTATACAAATTGGGTAGGAATCACTTATTCGTGTTGGAGCCGATCGCTATTCGACTGACGTAGTGAAAATCGCCACTTACGGAAGGTGTTGACAGGTCACAGGATATTACAACTATCCTCGTAGACCGCGTCAGGATGTGGAGCATTCAAGTATTCTACGAAGCTTGAAGGAGTAAACTGAGCTAAGGAAGCTTTGCTCTGAGAGGAAAGTTGCGAGTCCGGGACTCGAACTGCGGAATCGATAGCTGGGCGCAGGTATCCCATTAATGATGAACGTGATTTTACTATCCAAACAGATCTTTTGCTCAATAATCGATGCTATTTGGACAATTCAATAAACTAGTTAGCGCTACTTTAAAGCATATTCTACTATTATGAGCGCACGACTTAAAGCGCTGATTCTTCTCTCCAGTTTCCTTATGAGAGCGCTGGAAGGAAAGAGTTCCAGGTTCCTTCTTTTAAATGAAATTAACAACCCATATTGCCACGTACATCAGACTACAACAACTTTATTGATCTCTTCATTCATTGAACCAGGTTACCAGTGAGCGTAACGTCTAGCTAAATATATTCCTCCCTCTAAGAAACATATTAATACTACTAGACGCTAACGGTGCAGACAACAACATACGACTATATTGTACGCCGTAATGCTACGATTGCGCATATACCTTGTTATCCAATATTAATTGCTTTCTAAGAACGTTGAAGTTAATATCGCCTCCGTGCTCACGTTAAATAAATATGTCTCCTTTCTCAGGCGTATGCAGTTTCCGGCGAAAACACTTTACCTATGTATGTATCCATGTACTGACATACAGCGTACATAGAACAACAGCGAATTATGTTCCTGCAGGCCTTGATCTAAACAACGGCCGTAACCGTGTAATTGTTCGCGCAGAAATACTGTTTACTAAGGAGAGAGAGCGTAACATGTTTACGAATGTAGTTCGGGTCGCTATTAGATATGTATGCAATCGGAAAATGCCGCTACCGCAGCCGCTACCTTCCCTTTACGATTTATAAGATAATGTTGAGATTCAGAGATTATGCAAATGTACGTTAATACATAAAACGAGATTGGTACATTGTATGGATTATCGAACCGATGATTGTTGCTTCCGAGCGCAATGAATAATTAATTACAACCGGCTTATCTTCCCAAGACTAAAGAACGATGGAATATTTGTATATTTCTTTAAAAAGTTAGAAAAGCATTACGTTCGAAGACTATTAAAGCACGCCATGCTATGTAACTATAACCGGTAACAAGCCCAACGTTCGTAACAAACAGGAACGCCAGCAATCACGGCCGACAAATAATAACAGCCGTAACAGTTAATGTAATTCCTGCGAATTTAGCTATCGAAGTGAGCCCTACGTCCGTCAATATCTCAATATATAACCGTGATGGAGAGGAGCCGTCCGGTTAACTTTGTCCTTTCGCTATGGTACGCTCGACATTACGCGACATGTAATTCGAAAGGTCTACGTGTAGAACGCGCGAATGGGTGAATTGTGACACTCAATAGGCGTATACTAGTAATGACATATTTCATTAGGTCGTACGCAAGTTAAATTAACGCAATTATGATCGGTATGGAATTAGTTGTTTGTTCTGCCTAATTAGCGCTTGTCGTTTGTGGGGGATTTGTTTTAAATGTACATTCCGTCTGATTGTTAAAATCAACTGAAATCAACGGAATTCTATTCATTATTTACAGATTTCCCAGCTCGTTTTCTATGGTCTAAAAGCAACTTTTTAAACAACGAAGTAGTCGATCGTCCTAATTCGCATTGTTCTGATCGTCGAAAAATCTAAGAAATTAATGTTCAAAGAAGCTGAAGTATAAAATCTGCTATGGAATATTAAGAGACCAGTTGGCTGGTTCATATTTTTTGCTAATACGTCAGCTGCCATTTCTCTAAATTTAAATGTCTCAAACAATTTTTCTTTGAGCCACAATCCACGATATGCCTTCCAGAAATAACAAACAATTAAAAGAGCTTGTGGCAGGATAATTAGAGTCACTAACACATCTTGCACTAGAATTGACAATGTATTGTGGTTATCTTGTTAAGACGTTTATTTCTGATCACCGAGATACATTTTGTTGAACATAATGCAGAATTACATAAAAAACACAAATAGTTGTTATTATATTCAAGAAAAAAGAAAGTATAGTATTAATAATAAACAACTTTTTGCTTTCCTTTTATCTAACGAATCCTGGTATGATGTATTCGAGAGTGAAACAGTAAATTGCAAATTTACTTCCTTCATAAACATTTTACAATTTCATTATGACAATGCCTTTCCACTTCTTAAAACCAAAGTATGTGAGACTCGTATCTATCTTGGATAACTAGTAACTTACAAATATCAAACGCCCAATTAAAAGATCTATATGTTTTACAAAAACAATTTCCACAGCTAAAAGATGTTTAGGCTGAAAAAAAAGACTACACAGAAATGTATGTAACACTACTAGAAGTAGGCACAACACTGAATTCATTATTAAGTCAAGTAATAAAACCGCCGCCGCATGGAAAATAATCAGGCGGTGGACTAATAATTCTAAATCTTTCGTGAATATTCCTCTACTGGAACATAACGAACTAGCACAAAATCCGCACGATATTGCAAATAAATTTAATGATTTTTCATTTCATCTGCTACTCAAATAACATCGCAAATTGTGCAAACTAATCTTCTAAAGAAACTTCAGTCCAACCTGTTTTCGATGTACGTTTGTCCATGTACTTCTCCATAAGTAAATTCTATAATTATCAATATGAAAAACAAATATTCCTGCGGTCCAGATAATTTGCCAGTGACTATCATTCGTGAGTTCGGGGCTTACTTGGCTGATGTCTTATCGTATCTGATTAACTTGTCATTCGCTGAAGGTACTTTTCCAGATGTTCTCAAAACATAAAGACCATAGCAAACTATAGACCAATTGCTTTGACATCAAGCATCTCGAAGATCATGGAGTATTGCATGTTGGATCGCCTTAATATTTTTCTGAATAAATGTAATATGCTTAGTGAATGTGAACATGGTTTTAGAAAAGGCAGATCTACTACGACAGCTTTATCGGACCTTTATAATCAGATATTAGAGTGGGTTGAGCATAAAAGAACGGTTGTTGCGATATTTTGCTATCTAACAAAAGCATTCGACTGTGTGCAATATGATATTATACTAAAAACATTGTATGAATATGGGATTAGAGGTGCTGTTGCTAGCTTGTTTTCATCTTACCTTCAAGATAGAATGTAGTTAGTGAAACTGACGTATTCTACTCCTGGCGGTTGTTCAACAAGTATCTGCTCGTAAACGTTACCTGTGGGAACGGGTTTACAACAGGGATCCGTTCTAGGTCCTGCTCTTTTTAGTCTATACATCAACGATATAGTTTTATTTCTATCGGATATGTATTTAACTATTTATGCGGATGATATATGTGTTTTAACTGATGATCATGATGCTGCTAATATATCTAATCGTTTATTGGAAGGGTTAATACGGTGGTTCTCTGAAAACAAGTTGTCGCTCAGTTTAGAAAAAAACAAAATACATGATATTTCACACGAGACAGGGACAAGTAAATTTTGGAGATTTGCTAATGGATGGTACCCGACTGCAACAGTCCTATGTATCTAAGTTTTTAGATATTACATTCGAAGCCAACCTAAGCTGGGCAGACCATTGTCAAAAGATAGCTCATTATATATCAAGCGGGTGACATGTTTTTCGCTGTATACGATCACAGGTAGCACCATCTTGCCTCAGATCACTGTATTTCGCTGAAATTCAGTCACGACTCCAATATGGACTACTGCTATGGGGTTCTTCAACAGCTGCGAAGGAGGTGTTTCTGGCGCGGAAGGCGGTGATTCGTAGTATGGTGGGTGCTCACTACACGGATTCCTGTAAACCGTTGTTTAAGCAATTTAACATTCTGCCACTTCCGCGCTGTTACATATTTGAAGTCTGCTGTTATGTTTTCCAAAATCAAGAGCAGTTTATCAAAAATGCGGACATACACAATTACGCTACGCGAGCTAGAAATAATCTGCGTACTACTAATAGATTGATGACTATAACTCGCTTGAGTGTAAATAGTATTGGTATCACTATCTACAATAAGATTCCTTTGATTATTAGGGAAAGCAGGTCATTCTTTCATTTTAAGAGTAACCTTAAAAAATTTCTCTTAGAGTACTTGTTTTATTTAGTTGATGAATACTTGCGTATATAAGTATATACCGATATTATCATATCTTTTTTTTTGTTTTCTCCTTTTTTTGACTTGTTATATGCACATTTGTGTCAATTAACAAAATAAACTATCTATCTATCTATCTATCTAACGTCAGAAATTATACGAAACGTAAGCAGCGCAGAACCTACTTCACATTTTTGATCTAAAACATGTGATGCAATACACGACGTAAATATGTGATGCAAAAAGGTAGTTGCATTTTTTTAAAAGACATTCCTAGAATTTACTTCTTCCCGTTTATTTACGAAAACTTCCCATCACCACAGATCCATCTATAGTGAAGAGCCGCGACCAACGAAAGAAGAAAAACGAAAAAAAAAATAAACTCGGAAACTACGTTAAAGTATAATGTAATGTCAACTTTATCTCAACGTTTTCTCGACTTTAATCTTCTACGCGAACCTCGTGCGAAGAAGATAAGCAAAAAGGTCAATCCAATTTACAGATAACCAGGCGCGGGCTATGGACGCCATCCAGAATTAAATTAAATGGAGTCGTTAGAACAAAAATAAAACGCTGCGGAAGAGAAAGGGGCAAAATCGTTATTGTTGCTTCCGCTCTTATTTTCACGGTTGCCGATTATCAAGCCGGTATTCAATAGGAAATTGCCTATTGCGCGAGAAACCAAGAACGTTTCCCCAGAAAAAATTGACTTTGTCACCGTTAAAGTTTATTTATTTATATGACATCCTATGATTAAATCCAAGTGCTACACGTATCGAAATTTATTTTCATCCTATTGCTTGATGTGCGTGTATAGTTTCCTTAAGACATTTATGTATTTCAGCTTTCTTTACTTAATGTTTTTTTGTTGTTCCAGTAGTAGTACCGCTGCTCCCGAAAATCCAGAGAAAATCTACTTTGCCCCAAAGAAAGGATTCGTAAATTCACCTGTGTCCAAATAAATTAGTTTTGCATGTTCAGAAGAGACGTCGTTCAACAGGAGAACTAAGTCGACTGGACTTTTTAAACTTGTTTAATTAAAGTAACTCGCATAGGTATTACCTACTACCACCACGTCTGCTTCAACCACTACTGCTGCTACCACTGTCGACATTGATGGGAATAATCAAAGTTGAAAGTAGCCGTCCCCTTTCTCCCGTGCTCGTTTTTTTTTTTCAATACACATCTGACAAAATTAAGTTGCAGCAAGTTTCGCCGCGGCCGTCGTCGCATACCTAACTCATTGGCTTAATGGAAAAACTTCCGTCTTCGCCCCCGTTATTAAAAGTTGTCCCTTCTTTTTCCTGCAATACCTTTCCATCGCTCAGTCTAATACGCCGAGATGCACATATATATTTACCTACGGATTACAGGTACATAAGCTGCTGTAGTCGATGTATTACTTGTATTAAATCGCGATCGTTGACCAGACGAAGAGAAAAGTTTGCTTCTGTTTTTCCGAGGTTCATCGCAACTTGCAAGGAATGGAAGTAGGATTTGATGAGATTAATTGGGACGGCAAATATTGATATTGAATTTCAATTAATTAATGGTAAACATGCGAAGAAGGCAATACCAAGATAGCTTTGAAATTTAACATGACATCTTTGCTTAACGCAAGACAATATTACAAGTGATTACTGGCGATTAAAAATTGCCAAATAAGATGTATTATGTATATAGTCGTATTATGTGTGAGGCTATCTAAAGAAATTGAGGAGTTGGGCAACGTTATTCGTTATATAATGGGCCTCAATGCTGTATATTCCGCACCAGCAATAAATCTGGCCAACAAATTCCAACTTTTGAATTTAATTTATACTAATTTCAATAGAAGATATAGAAACATTTATTTTAATAAAAAGTAGAAAGTCAAGTTAGCTCGATTTTTTTTATATTTTTCCATTTCTATGATATCTTGATGGAAGCGCTCACCGTGTTCGTCGCTAACGTCGCCCATATTTTCCGGACAAAAATCCAAATGAGCAGCAGCGTGAAATGCTTGTAACATATCCATTACTGAAGTTTCATACTTGTCAGCTTTTTTGTTTCCCAAGAAATTCGTGAAAACTTGTACCATGGAGAGCCAAGCTGCTTTTTCCTTAGCTGTTAATTCGATTTCAAAGATTTCATCACTTACTATTTCTCGTATCTGAGGTCCAATAAATATACCTTCTTTCAGTTTCCTTCGTATTAATTTTGGAAACTTTTCACCAAGGTATCTAAAACCTTCACCTTCAATATCCAGCGTCTTTACAAAGTTTTTCATGAGCCCAAGTTTTACGTGGAGACGTGGTATTATGATCTTTCCTTTTTCTACCAGAGGCTGATGTTGTACATTGTCTTTTCCTAGTATAAACTGTTGTCGTAGTGGCCACTCTTACTTACGCTTAAGCAATAGTATTTGGTGTAACCAGATTGCATACCCAAAATAATTGCAATTACTTTAAAATCTGCACAAATATTCCAGGCATAGTCTTTGTACTTTATCTTTTCTAACAAAATTTTCAGATTTTCGTAAGCTTCTTTCATAGAAACAGCATGACCTATCGGAATAGAAGGATAATGGTTTCCATGATGCAACATGGAACATATGAATAACGAATGAGTCAGAAAATGAAGTGTGGTATTTCGCCATTTTGTCCAATTTGCCCAACAACTATTATGGCAACTATTACCCAAAGCTTTTGGCAATAGTTGATTTTCTGTTTTCACCATATCTTAGCATTATAAAATTATGACACGTATACTTTTGTTTCAAGTAACCCATCGCAAGGCAATATTTGAAGATAAGCATTTTCTTGCGGATACGCAAAACAGAGATTTTTCAACCCAAAACAAATTCATGTGAGGAGCGTATTGCTCTGTAACCGAAGACAGTTCGTATCCTCTTCCCGATCCATAAATGAGCCGATAGATTAATAGCATTATCACTCTGTCTATACAATAACCCCTTCGAATCTCTTTAAGCGCTATCTAAAGCAATTTCCATTCATTAACAATGCCGATCATCAGAAGCCAATGAAATTTACAGCTGTACGTAGCGGATGCCGTCTGGTGTGGGGAGTCCGTCGGTCCGTCGATTCACTGCAGTGCAGCGTCGGTGGGATGGGGTTGCTGCGCGGCGGCGGCTAGGTGCGGTAAGGGACTGTGCGCCCAGTCGGACGCATCGGCGAGGGGATGGCGGAGAGCGCCGGACGGCTATAGGTGGCTAGATGCTACGTACTGATAAGCGGCGCAATCACAATCTCATCAGCAATGAAAGCTATGTGCAACCACCCACTCCATTATCCCTATTATCTTCGAATCCCAGGAGAAAGCTTTTACTGGGATGCGGACGTGCAACCACTAGTTGTTTTACAATAAATATAAATAATTTAACGGTAAAAATAGAACCGGAAATTACACGGAGCTTCCATATATAGCTTCTCGTATATGGCTTGCACATTTTAAACTCTGTATGTATTACGTAAGCAGGAATTAATTTATATGATCTATAATAAATGAAATACAAAACAAAATTTTCTTTGTTTTCATATTGTAATACAGCTACTCGATTAAAAATATGTTTTCCTCTTCGTCCATTTAAATTAGAAGAGGATTTATTCTAGTTTCAAGGCACAACGAGGTTAGCTTATTGATGATACGTAATTCCCCGAAGCGTTACTTTATAGCGGTTCTTTGTTGTAGTTGTTGCATATTATCCTAATCGTGATTACTTCACCTCGTAACAGACACAATATAAAGATTAAGGTATACATGTTTCTCGCTTGCTTAAGCTTGTCAAACGCGAAATACCAACCTACGCCCAAAACAACACGTTCACACCATCCTGATTCGATCTGAACGTGGGACAGACTATAGTACGATAGCGTTCTCCATATTCCGCGAATTCGAACGTTTTCTATATTGCACACGGCAACTTTTCCATCGAACGGCAAATCGAGGGAAATCGAGAAGCATTGTATTATAGTCTCGAAGTGCGAATAACTTCGTTCCCTTTACTTTTATTGGGGAACGGAACGGTCCGTTTTTATCGCGCGGAATAGTCTCTCGCCGTGTTTAAGAATAATCTACTCTTGCAAAAAATCATATCGTCGCACGTAACTCATCTGAGTGTATTTTCTTGTAAGGCCGGCACTCCGGATACTTGAAACGCTCAGGGCGAGCGACGAACTTTACGGGCGCTTTTTCTGCGAAAGTGTCGCGACTATAGTCTAGTGTATAGAGTATAGTTTCAATAAGAGAAGCGCCATTTATAATATATGGAGTGACGCGAAGAAGACTAAATTTAAATTAATTTTCGTCAAGTTGTAAGGGCAGCCCTTTGTGTCGTCTGATGTTAGTGTTTCCGCAAAAATGGAAAGAAAACAATATCGAATCGTCAGCCATTTGAATACCTTATTGATCACATCCCCAGCAACCTTTTTTTTTGTTTTCTAAGTTCAAAGTTTTGTTAGAAGGACAGAGATCGATTCATATTTCTTCAAATTTCTTATTCAAAATACTAATATTATTGCTACTATTAAAACGATCAAGTTATTGTTTAATTGTTGCCAGGTATCGACGTTAAACACTTGCTTGCGTAGCTAACGTATTGTTTGATCATTCCATTAATCAGATTACTAAATTATATACGGCTTTGACGTGGTATCGATCTCTTGCCGTTGGCACGCTTGAATATGCAGGTATTAAACGATGCTCCATGGCAAAATGATTTTTGAACGACCCTGTTCTTCTTACTATCTATTAAACGAGTACTTTAGCAACGTGTTCAGCATTGTTCAATATTGTTCGAATTCGTGTAAACATAATTGTATGTGTCCTCTCCAAAAAACGGTTATTCACACCTTATTTTTACCTACAGATATAGCTTGATTTTTACGTTCATCTCATAATTTTCACGTCTTCAATTATTCTAGTATCTCGTCAATCTCCTACCACTTACATATTTGCCGCCCGGCGTCAACATTAGGCGTCCCGCTATTACGGCCGCGGTGCGATTAAGACGAATTGAATTTTCGCTATATCCATGGCGTTTTAATCGTCGGGACGCGTTTTAATCGCCGGGACGCGTCGACGCGCCCGGTTTAAAAGTTAATTCGATGCATGCACACCCACACACATTACTCACACACGGGCGTCAACTTCGCGCCTTGCGGAGCTGCAGGCTGGAACTTTTCCCCGGTTATTGTGTTTGGGAAAGCGCGTCGCCGAGCTTACGTTAGGCGTACCGCCCCTTATTATGCCGTAGAATGCATATCACATATTTAATTAGTACTACGGCAATTACTTCCGTTTAATTAAATTCTGAGCGAAACGGTCGTAGTTCTCCAGCAGCGCAGCGCTCGGCGGATCCTTCTTCGACTGCGGGGAAAAGAAGGAGAACAAATGCCATGCGAGAGAGACGCTTTTTGTGGATTTATTTTAGTGCGAATAAAAGAAGCTAGTATAAAACACTTCGTCGGATAAATTTAGTCTTATTGCAAGGTATTCGCGCATTGTTAGAGGAGCGTTAAAGTACAAGGACAAAAATCACTTCAAAGAGTTATTGAATCGAATAAAGTAGAACGAAATAGGAAAAAGGCGAAATTCATATAAAAATAGCGATAACGGAATACTAGATAAAATACTAATTAAGTAGCGAGGAGAGATAAATGAAGGAAGAGGAATTTAAAAGAATAAAAACAAATTTAAAACAAGTTAAGAATAATATGTTATATGTGCTTGGAAAAGTCGAAACGTAATATATTAAATAAACTTTAGAGAAATTAAACGTTTGTCGGGTTCGAACCGTGTCATGTCGTTGAAATTAAAAGAATTAAAAAAATAAACTCGACGTTTCGCCCACAATCGTATGGAGCTTCTTCAGGAGAGTGATAGGCAACAGTTAGCACACGGTAACTCAACGTGTAAACCACGCCAGAGGCGAAACTAACTGAGCGGGAAGCAGTTGATCACGGTGACTCAGCATGTGAACTATGCCAGAGGCGAAAATCAACTGCGCTGACGACATGATACGGTTCCAACCCGAAAAACGTTTAATTTCAACAGACTCCGGCCGTAGAAGCCTACGTTTTTATTTCAAAGTTTAGAGAATCACTTCAAAGAGTTATGGAATCAAAAAAAGTAGAACGAAATAGGAAAAAGGCGAAATTCATCTAAAAATAGCGATAACGGGATACTAGATAAAATACTAATTAAGTAGCAAGGAGAGACAAATGGAAGAAGAGGAATTTAAGCGAATAAAAACAAATTTAAAATAAGTTAAGAATAACATACATGTTATACAAAGGTAAAACTAAAAATTATTGTTGTCCCATACAAGGTGCTTGAAAAAGTCGCAACGTAGCATATTAAACAAACTTTAGAGAAAAGAATTATTGCCTTTTTCCATTCCTTTAAATACAAATAAGCAACCAACGTTTTGAATATAGCAAGCGATCTGTTTTTATCGCATTCATTGCATTTAGATTGCGGCCGTTCACGTTTCTATCTATTATCACGTTTCTAAATAAAATATTGAACTGAAGATGCAATCTGCACTTTGCGCTGTTGATCCAAGGCTTTTGGCATAGTTTTCTTCAAAGGAAATTTCAATGTGATTGAATACATGTCATCTTTAACAAAAATAGGTGGCAGAAATAATTCCAGCAGGTATTATTAATTAAAATTATTAGTTCAATTACGGTGCTAACACATAATCCACAAACCTGAACAGTGCTATCGACTTTCCTCTTTCCTTCCCTGCTCCTCGTTCCTTTATCAAAGTGTATTAGGTATAAAACCCCGCTAAAAGGAACCATTGATCAAGGTAAGCTTAAATGAGGCCAGACGAGCAGCAGTAGCAGCTCTACATACACACACACACACACACACACACACAGTTTGCCAGTTCGTTCGAGATAGGAAGGCGCAATGGGAAAGCAAAAAAAAAAGAAGTAAGAAAGTCCGAGGAGGTAAAGGTAATTGAGGATCGAAGAGATCCAAGCGTGCACGTCTCGTTTCCTATTAAGGCGCTACCGCACAGTCAAGCGGAGGGGACGCCCCCAAAAAGTAACCTACCGCCTTTACCGTTCTGTTAGCAGAATGTACCTTCTTCCTTATCAGAGATCAGACTAATCTGAGTTCTTCTATTTCTAGTTTCTTTCGTATTACGGGGTGAAAAATCCTGTGATGAAGTCCTATAATAGGTTCGCTCCCATTTATCACAGTATCTCGAGCACGTTTCCTTCTAGCTCCCTGTGTGCGTACCCCTGGTCCCCCATTCCTACTCGGTGGATCGTCCGAAAGATAACTTTTACTTTTGGCCGGGGGAATCTTCGGCCAGAGAACTTGGTACAATCAAATAATGATGATAATTGCTTCCAGATCCGGATGCCGAATAATGACTTAACTTAAATTAATGTAATGATTCGCCCTTGCGAAAAAGGAGGAATGAAATGGAGAAATAAAAAAGGCAGAAAAGCGGCGAACCGGGATCGTACGGAACGAACGAAGAAGAAGACCAAGACGTCCGATTGTTCAAAGTTACTCGTTAACGAGTTTTATTATTTTATTTCGCTCCGTTCTCATCCTACTCGGTGGATCGTCCGCCTACAACCCGAGGCGGGCGCTCTATTCACGTTCTATTGCGGTGAAAGCAGTCCCGGGCTCTCCGTAATGAACATTTTATTCCTGGCTAATACCTATTTCGATTTCGGTGACTACGGACTCGAAGTTGTATAACGTACATCAATTGAAAATGTACCGATGGAAAAAACAAAATAGAATAAACTGCGGGGACAACGTCGAAACTCGATATATAAATGGACGTACTCACAAGAATACTGCCGTTGATCCTTTTCACAATTGCGTAGTGAATGTCTGACCGATAGCGGAGTCCGCCGTTTGCAAAGGAGGTATTTATGAGGTATAGAGCAACAACAAGCTTAAATAGAGTGTAGGACGTAGTAATAGATTTACGTCATTCTGTGTGTCTGAATGTTTTGGATCTTCCTTTTTTAATATGAAAGAAAGATTGACAATTAAGTGAGGTAATGAGCGTAATTGAAATTATAAACCTTTAAACAAAGAGAAATTATCTCAATCTTCTTAGGCTAAAGAAGAATTTTGACCGAACGCGGAAATTCTGCAAAGATTAAATTTCTTCGGCTTACTACTTTGACCTCATTCAAACAATCGTGGTTAATGATCCTAAAGTAGATATGTTGAAATTTCTACGAACCAAGACTTCCGAAAACACGAACACTTCGAATCTCTCCGAGACATTGTTAAGGTCTTTGCTTATAAATTTAGTTCCTCTTTGTTTGCATCCATTATGAGAATAAATGCACGAATTATGTACCTTTTACATCACTTGCCGTTAACATTATTTCTTCATTTCTTTATAATTGTAACGCTGGTAACGACTTTATTCCTAATCGCCTTGTTCGCCCTGCTTGCTACATTCTTCCGATGATCTGTCGATTATAACCAACTCCTTCCTTGAGAGGCGGGGTAATTCCAGTTTTTAAGGATAATTACAGACTTGCCAAGTTCTACGAAAACATCTCATTCCCCTTCGTATATTCTGGCACAAACCGCCATATTTCGAATTTCTCGTATTTTGCTCTAACAACCGACCATATTTATCTCACAGCTGGGCCCCAGCAACTTTTCATCTACCTTAACCTGAGTGTTTTGGGACAAAGATTTTCATCAAAAGCGAAGGTCTTTTAGCAAATGTCCACATTCGCGGAACAGCTTGTTTCTATGTTAGACCGAATAGTTTTCAGGTTACCCTCGTAGCTCTTCGTTCTGCGGGATTGATTCAGCAACTGTATATTTTGTAATATACGCAATTTACAATTTCATTCGCCTAATACAAAAACGCCAATTATTCAAATCGTTGGCGCAATCAATTATTTTGAGTTTCGAGTGAAACGAATTAACTGCGGGGACGCGGAGGGCGGCGGCGGCGAAAACTAGGGGCACCGCGGCGTCGAATCGCATTTTCGAAAATTAATCGGAAATATCCGCGCGTCGATTTTTCACGCGAACGCGTCCGCCTGACTCGTTCGGATCGCGATAGAATTTTAAACACTTACCTACTCTAAATTTTCGACGTCCCCCGCCCATCGGCGGGCGGGCGGGCGTGAACGGCGTGCCGTTATTAGTTACATCGCTTTTAAACAAATGACATTCAATTATGTCCATAAATTAGCCGAACAAATGCTATCACCGGTCGGGACCGGCGGCGTACCGCTCTTTCCCTTCTACTTCTTCTCTATCGGTCGAAAATTATTCTTTTTCGTTTTTTGTTGGGAATCGGATTAATTGATGCCCGAAAAATATTCGCATCCGCGCGAAATTGTATGTAAATCGGATGACAGTTGATTTTTTTTCGAAGGCGGATAGACGACGTTACGCTAATGAAAATTAACGTAAGCTTATTATGATTTTTCGAAAAAAATTGCTCGTTTCCATTTAACAATAACATTACGTTGATATGTTTTATCACAGATGTAGCGACATAATTCAATAAGTTCTGCAAGTTTTTTAGATCAACAAAAAGACATAAATTTAAATAGACCCTGGCCACGGAAGCCTACATTTTTTTCATCTCAGAAATCTTCGCATTGACAACAACGGAGTCTTTTCGCTCGGTATTATATTCAAAATCCTATAAATCATTTCGTACAAGTTGCATACATTACGGAAATGCGTTAATTTACAGCGCGCGCAAGAACCCTTTATGGAAACAGAAAGAGAGAGAGAGACGGCGTAAGACTTAATATAAATTCCTTGCCCGACGAATTCTTGGAGTAATTTGGCAAGAACAAAGCGTCCATTTCGGCGCAAACGCGCCAACTCGAAACGACACCGCCGCCACCGTACATGCTGTTGTCTCGCGCGTTCGGCCGAGAGGGCTGTTTCATTAAGCACATACCCGACGTCCCAACATAAACGTTTATATCATGCTCTCTCGGTTGTGGTCAATTAGCGATGGCAGAGCACCTGCCGACTTGCCCCTCGGACGAGGTCGCCTTTTTACCGTCTATGCAATAACTTTTTCCGCAAGTTCCGAGCTTTTACGAATGTACTGCTCGTTACTGCAGAACTGCGAGGCGGACGATGTTTAGGAGGCAATGGTATACGATGCTGGCGGTGGTGGTGGTGGCGATGGTTGCCGACAAACGCGAGTATGAAAATTCCGACGCGGTTTTCAGGTTTCCCTGCGGCCGTCGTATTGCTTCCGAAATGTAAGAGGAGATCCTCACTATTGTTGGTTTTATGTGTTTATCGCTTGCTGGAGAATTTCTTTATTGCAATGTTCTGAATAACGAATGGGTTTACTAGTATTTATATTCATTTTGGTCGCATCCCAGCTTCAATTTAAATTGATGCAAGTAAGATTAAATTCAACGTTACCTTTTTAATTTGAGTAAGCAAAAGCACCAATTCGCATCGACGAACGGATATTTTGCTCTTACCACTTGCTAATTCACCACTCTCGTATATCTCAATTTGTTACGCGCCTTACAACCTATTCTTTATCTTTCATCGCGACACACAGGGTACCTGCCCTAACGTCTATGTATTACGATCGAGGGCGGCAACCAGCACCCCTTTTTCGTTGATTTCGTTAGTCGACGCTGCATCTCGAAGGCCCCCAAGGGTCGCACATGTCATATTATATCCCCTTTTCCTTGCGGCCCTTAATGGTCTCTTCATTGTTACGGCGCCCGTCCGAGTACGGCCCTTACCAGCGGCTTCCGCGTCAGACAGACAGAAACAATGTCGGTTTTAGGTATTAGGGTTTAAATTCGCGCGCGGATGAGACGCTTAAATTGCGTACGTAACTCGAGTTTATTGCGGCCGTAAAATTTTAAACGTTAACAAGTTGGGCCTGCACGCCGCACCGCCCTCAGCTCCTTCTATATCTCCATTCTTCTTCTAATTTTGACGTTGGATGGAAGAAGCTTCGTTAAAGGTTAATCATCTTATACGTGGGGGTACCTAGGGTGTTAGAGGTTAATCTGTTCTAAACTGTCGTCGAAAATCATGTGTAAATCTAGCAATATGTACAATATGTTCATAAGAAACGAATTCGAGGAAGCCATATTTTGCTTTAATTATTTTTTATGTTGTTGGCAACTATACTTGATAAATAGATCTCCCTTAGAACAACACAAACAAATATTTTAATCGCATTTTTCGCGATTTGTAATGTTCAACATCGAAATATTAAATTTACCAAGTTTCTAAACGACAGGTCACGTATCTTTTGGCGTTACACGAAGGCATTGTATTTTATTACAATTTGTAACGGTACATCGCTCTTATATGTTGAAAGAATAAATCGGGAGCTAATTATTAGATTTTGCACTGAGTGATTTTTTCTTTGATCACATGTCCCATCTGAAGAGCATTGTTCTCGAGTTACTTAACCGGCGAAGTGTCTTTTTCCTCTCCCATTATTTCACCCTGTGTACACTGCAATAAATAAACGTGTAATTTCGATCCGACAACAAGCTGTACCTACACCCTTTTTCCCAAAGGTAAACAGCTGTTACGGTGACCAAAATTGAGAGAGAGAACGTAGGGATACGCTTTAAACCGCGGGATACGATCTTGTCATCGTCGTATAGCCCTCAGCGTTGTTGTCCTACGGTTTTTATTTAGATTTTAACCCCTCCCTCGCTCAGCGTTTGCGTGTACGCTACCACTACCATCGGGTAATCATTAGTGCAAATGTTGTTTTGTTGATAATCAGATTACGAAGTTCAGAAATACAAACACCGAGGCCCCCGTCCCGTGTCGCGCTCGAACGTCGGCTTAAAACGCGGTGGCGTGCGGTGGTGGCGCTCTTCCCCCCGTCCCGGTACCTCGAGTTCGGAAAGCCGACGATATTTTTTTTGCCGTTGTTTTCGAAATATGGAGCGGGAGAAGTGCGGGAGAGCGAGGAAAAATATTTTTCTAAGGGGCGGTTTCGAGGAGCGTCTAATGCATTTAAAGTGGTGCCGCTATTACATTTCCGGGATGGTATATGGCTTCGGAAGGGGAACAACGAAATTAATAATATTTCGTTTCCGAAAATTCATTGTTGCCAATTTTAGTATATCTTTCGTGTAGAAGGATGATCGGTTAACGATTTTTAACAAGTTATTCGATTATTAATCTTCTTCGCACAAAAAAAAAAACAAAAAACAAAAATGGAGTAATTCCTGGAAGTAACTTAACCAATAGCCAATATATGGCGAAAAATCAATCAGTTCGAATTGCAGATGATGGTAATATGGATTACACCAAATTGCCAAAATTTATTTTCTTGATTCACCCTCTTCGTCCTCACCGAAGTATTTAACTTCTGCACGCAGGGTGTATTGATAATTGTTAAAATTCAGCATTCTAGCATTTAAAGAAACACTCTATATAGTTCCATTATTGACTTTGTATCATTAGCTTTTTAAATATACAGTACGTCCCAAAGACATATAGCTAATGGTTGACACTATTTAAATAGAACGTTTGTATTATTTATAGAATGTGGTGTTGCGAAGCCTCTTTGAGCGTACCAACGTATCGCTCAATAAAATTGTTGACGTTATATTGCGTAATCGAGTATTCGCCATCATCAAGTTTAATTAATGAAATTAAAAAAATTCCAAGACACGAGGACAATTCGAACGTCTCGCGCCACTCCCGTGACTTAACTACACCACAGAATTTCTATAGGAGGCAATCGCTTCAAACAAATAAATCAGACTCAATCGGTCTACCACTCCGAAAGCAATATATTATTTGTTTTTCTTTTCTCCGTATGTTTCCCCATATTTCAATTGCCTTCTATTTTTTTCTTTATTTTCCTATTTATCGTTGGCACTCACCAAATTGTTTTAAACGTATTTTTTTCCCGCAACACAAACAGCGCTACCATAAAAATGATTCGACAATAAGTAAAGGCACTTTGTTTACCGAACGTTCGCAACGGAATAAGAACAATAAATAATATTTAAAGAGATATTCGGAATGTTATCGTGTTTACCTAACGCACACGCATACATCAAAAAAAAAAAGGAAAACAAAAGGACGAACGCGAACCGACGCGAATTTATTGTCGAAATTGTCGGGCCGTCAGATCGAAGTGCCTGCTTCGGAACGGATGATGGATCTTCCCGCATAATGTATTTTTATACAATTGATAAATTTCGCGAAATATCCATATTTGCGATCTTATCGAATCGGCATCGCGTTTTAAAGCTCGTCCATTGACAAATTTTGCGCTTGGCAGTCCCGCCCCCTTCGTCCCCTTCCGCTCCCCCTCCCGCGAATCGGTGGAAAATTTGCGAGAAGAACGACGCGTTCCGTCGATAAAATATGGACCCCGCTCCTTTTTCGAAAATATATCCGTCCTGAAAAATATAGATTTATGTAAATAACCAGCGTCTCCTTCGGACGTTTTGAAAATATAATATCCGCGAATACGCCTTTGTCACGACGATTAAGAGGTCGTCAAGCATGAAAAAATTGGAAAAAGATATAAACGAAAAAATGATGAAATGAATTCGAGGAGATGTTTTTAAAATACCTTAATCTGAATAATTTATTTTATTTTACTTATTTTATTTTAATATATACAGGCGGAGCCC
The DNA here is from genome assembly GCA_020654165.1 of Oryctes rhinoceros. Classification (NCBI taxonomy): domain Eukaryota; kingdom Metazoa; phylum Arthropoda; class Insecta; order Coleoptera; family Scarabaeidae; genus Oryctes; species Oryctes rhinoceros. Next base: position 2,113,197 of record JAIOKQ010000231.1, read on the forward strand.
AATTACAGATATTATCCAATGAAAAAAGAAACAAAAAAAGTAGATGTAACATTGGTAAAAATACTAATTCACGTTTATTAAACTCCAACTGTTCTCGTCCTCAAGGAGGGAGACGCGTAGCGCACAACGCTACTATTTTTACCGATTCATTTGTATTTCTCGGCTCTCTCGACATTAACGATCTGAAAATTGAAATAAAAGTCGCCACGTTTACGTCCCGGCGGCAAAACGCTGCTCCTCGTATTTTATTTCGTACCTCATTAATATAATTGGACATTTTTCGGAAGCGACAACTCGCGCCCTCTACAGCAAATAGAATCGCTTCCATGCCGCTTTCACGTTTTTAGATTTTGTTTATTTAGATTTCAACTAGACGAACGGCTCGTCAGTACAATTAAAATACACTGGCCGTAACTAAAAATGCACCGCTCCTGAAATTGTTGGAATATTCCGTTAAAATTTTATAAATGCATTTCTGCAGATTCAGTTTGTTTATCAGCTACCAACAACAGCTGCAATACAAATGTACAAAAATGTGTAAAATACGAGCAGTATGTTGCAAACAATGGTGAGCGATGCTTAGCAGACGAGAACGTGTGTACCTTATAAACAATTAACTTTCTTCGGACGTGGTTGGATTATTGGATTACATGAAGGCGGTGGTAAAGCACGTAGAGCTAATTTGGATGCATTCAGAGGGACCACCGCTCGAAAAGAATTTATTTTGAGGCAATTGCATGAGCAACATCGGCTTCAGTCAGTAACATCAACATTTTTCCTTTAACGGTGCATTTTTAATTGCGGCCAGTGTAGATTTGCCATTGAACGAATTAAAGGAATAAAATGTAACGAAATGCAGTACTTTGCCCGATTATACTTAATGATTTTAATATCCATTTACATTACGAGGTTGGAGAGAATCTTGCGGAACTTCGTTTAAGCGTGGCGTTGTATATACAGGGGTCGACAAGTTGAGTATTGTTGCCACATCTCTGTAGATATGAAATTAAAAAAAATATTATAATTTAGTATTTAGAAGCCCATTTACCCATTAGAAGCCCACAGACCTAACAGAACGAAGTTCAATTGGTTAAAATCGGGCGACCTACTCTATAAAGCACATATGTCGAATCTAATGATCATTATAGATCATAGTTTGGCCTGCTGGTTAACTACCATTAGGAAGTATTTAAAATGTTCGGTGCAATGCATTTCTTTTTTTTAAGTGTGGTGACGGCCCAACGGGGTGCATAAGCTTTTTTAAGCTACGTTACGAAGTAAAATTAAATAAGCGTCCCCCGTTAAGTTGTTTTCTAAAGAAACATGGATGTAATGCGTTGCCTAAGAATGCCAGTTCTTACTCTAAGTTTTTGGATGCTATGTTTGATGTTACGTCATCCGATATGAATTTTCAATCAAATTCGTTAAAACTTAACGCAATGAAATCTAGATTCCGCCTTTAACGAAGCATTAACGAAGCATCTTCGTTAAACTCTCGTAGAAGATGTATCTTATAGGAGTTGTATTTATTGTTGAGTTACATTTGCATTGTTGAATTACATTTATTAAGCAATCTCGAAATCATGCATTGAGCAATAGCAATTCGTTCCGGACGAAAGTTATTGAGTAAACTTCCTCATAAGAATGTCGGCAAACGAACGTTGTTAACATTTTTAAGACTCAGCTTAACTTTTTAATGCTATGCAATTCAATCCGTTTTAGTTTTTAAATGACGAAATAAGAACATAGAAACTATTTTCCTATTCGCCTACGGAACGGAATTATTGCTAGAGATTACATTAGCACGTACTCAGCGTTCACCCGTATTATATATATATTCATGCTGGTGTTAGTCATAAATATCCCAGGACCCTTCCCATGTATGTGTAATAATAAGGGAAGTACGGCGTTATTAATAGGTTATCGATTCCATTAGAGCCTAACGTGATTAAGACATTTCCATTATCGCCTTCCCCTTGAAGAACTGCTCCATTAATCATGTAGTAATCTCTATTCTGGCGAAAAGCCATTTATTTATTATTATTTATATAAAACAAATACGCAGCAAATAAATCAAATAAATAATCAGCAATGGATAAGTGTTGTAACAAATCAAGTACGCTTAACATGATAGTATGTATATGTATATAGTGTATTCCATTACAATAACTCAATCTCATTCGGGCTTCTATTCGTTCCTCTTCAGTGCTTTCTGCCTCCAGTTTGTTGTACAATTCCTTCAATATCTCCGGTTTCTTATTGCGATCCTTTTATGTGGGGGCATCCTTTCGCTCTAGTATTTGGCGGTATCCGCTCTAATATTATTCTTATGTCTTTTTCTTAATTCGCCCGCATTACCATCGAATTCGTACACTTCCATCAATTTTAGTTGCTTCTATTTTTGAACTCAGAATAGTTCCAGCTTTTCTTCCTCTTGGTGTAGTAAGTACGCGATTTCACGGGCGTACGCCAGTACGTGGTCTTATTAATAACTTTTTAAAAATTGTTAAGCTTAAAGTTACTCATCCTCGATTTGGCGCAGTCAATCACCACTTAGCATATTCGGAGGTGAATTTTAGCTCAATTTGCTAAATATTTGTGTTATTTATTGCCTCTTCTCTTTGTTATTTCGTTTGATATAACGAGGAAAATTGCAGACTACAACGAGCGCACATTACACAATATTAAATACATTTGCGAAAAGATTACTTTTTTCTATTCTTCACTCCTATTCCCCTCGCATACAACGACGTACCCATCGAATCCAAGAATAAATGGTGTAGAACAAATCCAGTGATGAATTCGGCGGACGACAATAGCTCGGTGGTGAGTCGCACATTTGACAATGACGTAGCGCAATATATTCGACACTTATTCATTTGCTACGCATCGCTTTCGATCGGTTAGAATATTAGTTCCTGCAATAATAAGTCTTTCATTTGTCGTCCTCGTGTGTGTGTGTACGCGCGTTTCCTTTTTTTTCGTTTCCTTTCTCGTTGTTTCGCCAAACGTCCCGGGGGCGAATTTTCGTAGCCGATATTAGGGCGTACACAAATAGGTACCGTGCTCACCGAACGTTCGGTGAGCATTTGTACATATGTACGTAAACCTAGGTCGCTGTTATCTATCAACGGAACGATCAACTACAAATAAATTAGGGATATTCGTTTCGAAATTTGAACTCGAAGTCTGTTCGGTGCACGAGGGGACGCGATATTGAGACCACATGTGTGATCCGCGGTTGACAGATAGTTCGAAGGGTGTGTTTTCTTAACTAATGACTAATTGCTTCTATTTTCGATCGAGGATCGGATAAGCACGTGAATACGTAGATCTCTATTACGGAAAACTTGGGTCGATGGCTGCATTTCTTTCATTAAAGGTCGTAAAATAATTCAAGAAAATTCGCAAAGCTTAATTGCATATTCTGAGCATCACTAAATACGTCTGATTACGGCTGACCGAAGAAGGTTTAATTTTAATTTGAAGCGAAGAATACAATATTCTTTGTACATTTAATTTTTTCGATCCAACCATAACATCTTGACGTTCGCATAGATTAATATCCATTAGTTTAATTGCACTGGACGAAATTTCAAATCCGTAATCAACTAACATTCGTTTTTTCACCGATAGAATAGCCGGACCGGAATGCTTCTAGCCGTTGAAACTTTTGAAATCAAGGGTTACCTAGCGCAGATAGCGGACGTTTTCATCGGGCATCCGTCCCGCGAAATCTCGTTCGAGCCATCAAGTAATTACTTGGCTCTTTCGGCGGATTCCATAATGGTCTCCGCGTGCTCGGTTACTGGGCATCGGATGCAACCGTTTACCGTGCATAGCGCATTCGAGCTATGGAATAAATCATTTCAATCTTCCCCTCAGAAAGTTATGCCGTTTTGCTTTTTTTTTCCAGGAGTAGACGGGTGAGCCAAAGCATCTACTAAAAGGATCATTCGTCGGATTGCAATAATTTTAAAATGGCGCAGGTACGCGATAAACTGTTGAAAAATTGGAAAAATTCATTTCTATGTGTCTGAGCTGAGCTGGTCGAACTGGTTTTTAACTAAAGATGGAACAATAAATCTAGTAGAAATCTCATCCGGTCAGTAAAACAAGTCGTAGCAATTAAAAATCCTGAAAATTAAAAAGAAATCTTCACTATTACTGCATTATACGCAGGTTGAGAGGGATCCCACGGGAAGGCCAAAAGGGCGCAATTTCACAACGTTTAAAGCCAATTCCTTCATAATATCAAATCATCTTTGACTATTTAAAAAATTAATCCCATTGTTGGTGCTTTTATTAATAAACCTACGGCCTAAAACGCACGAGTTAATTCCGTAAATAAAACCCTTACGCGAGGTAATTTCTGTTACAAAAAAAAAAAAAAACGCTATCGCTCGATTTATTTTACGACTGCCTAAACTCGCATATCAAGCGCCCATTTGCGGAAACGTTTTAATTCCAATCTCGCGTAAAACAAACGACAATCGTTAATTATCGATCGAACACAACATGTCGAAGTACAATAGGTAGTCATAGAAACACAGATAAAACAGAATAAAATAACAAAAAAAAAAAAAACACCAACGCACACGCTGAGTATGTAGTCGAAATACCAGATTCATAGGATATCGCGTACGACCGAACGGACGGAAGCTTTCACCTAATAAGAATTTATTTTTTTTAATTTGCGTGCACCATATGGCGACGACAAAATGAAAACTTTTAAATTACGCGAAACAAAACACGCTCGCATGTGTACAGGCGCGCATCGAACGCGGTGCGCGCCTAGAAGTGATGTCGCCTCGCAAACTCTCGAATCACCAACACCAAATAGATAGACGGGTAGGTATATATGTACTTGTGAGCGTGCAGTGTGGCAAGCGGTGGCAGCCAACAAGTGCATTTGAAATGACGAAATAGATGTACATTATGCACGAATTAATATCCAACAATTCAAATTTCTAGATTTCTTCCATTGAAGGCCTTTTTTTGTGACGTTGAAAAAGCTACAATGCAGAATACCAAGCGATAGTGAACTATGAAATAACAGAAAAAAGATCGTATACACTAATGTTCGTAAGCCCTTTATTTTCAAATTCAATTGTTTTTTTTTAATTGTGAAGTGTTGGTTTCTCTGACCGCAGCAATCACTTGTAGTAAATACACAATCAAACGGTACAAAATGACTTGAAATTGAGACAAAGATTGTAACCGTTTTCTTCAACAAACTTGGATGGAACGCAAATGGATGAGACTTGTTAGCTTCTTTGAGCTTCTGTAGTTGAACCGGCTTAAAGTTTTTCGACACCAATTAACACGAGCCGTCTTTTGTCCTTCAGTTAAAAGATGTGAGATCCAATTGGAAACTAATTTTCTCAAAGCCAATTTTTTGGATTAAGATCTTTGAGATGTCCAACAGTGCCTCACTTACGCGATGTGTTACGTGTCGATCTCCTTTGATCGGTTGGCGCATATCAGCGATATCTTTCTGAGACACCTGTTTTTGGTGGTCTAATCTTTGAGACTGGTTTATCTAGAAGTACCAGCGAGAAATGCAATTACAAAAAATTATTGCTGAAAAACAAGTTTTCAAAATTGTACCGTGACTAAGTGGCTTATTTTATCTTGATGAAACCTTGGTTGTAAATTCAATAATTATCGAGGTTAGTTTTGATGGACGACGACGTCCCTTACACGGTTGTATGCAAAACTAAAAAGACGTACTCTCTAATGAAACGTAAAGGTTAGATGATAAGTTAACTAGGGCATGCTTCTGAAATATATTCGTACTATTTGGTTTACGACAAATATTATTTTATATCTGACGTTATATTGATATCTTCATCTCAAATTTTCGGATGGAAAACAAATAAACGCGTTTAAGTGCCGATATAACACCTTCTGCTCCTTTCGAAAGTAGGCATTAATGGCGACATAAATTTTTACTGCCGTACCAATTCGATGACAATGAAAATGTAATTCATTTTAGGAGCAGGAAATTAGGGCGGGCGCGAGAGGGCGCGCGCGCGCAATAAAATTTATCGTTTTTATGAACTAAGAGAGAGAATTATATTTGTTGTTCGGATCGCCTTACGTCAACCCCAAACCCCAATTTACGTCGCCGTCGGGTGGGAAGATGGAAGGAATATCCTCCGATCCTTCTTCCCAAGGATCGTCGAGAGTCCTCTGACGTTGTTTTTTACGGGTGCTCCGTCGCGATACCTTTGTTTTGCATAATATAAAAGTCATCGAACAGAGACTTTCTATTATCTGATTCCTATAATGCCGTAAAATACAGCGACATAAAGTTTTTTATCTCCTCCGGCTCTCGGGGCAAGTCTCGGAGACGGAAGACCTTTGCCGTTCCTGAAATATATCCATGGGAGTCTCGTAAAATATGATTTACGATCCGGTTGCGCATAACTTTGGATAGAAATTAAAAAATTCCCTGCCGCACAGCGTAGAGTACGCTGTGTTTTTACGTAAGGTAGTATACGGGTGCTTGTTCTTCGATTCAGTAAAACTTTTGATTAATATTAGTTACCGTATAACGATCTACATATGAGGAAAGGGAGCCTTCAAATGCAAAATGCTGGTTAATGCTATGCTACTACTTTCTCAAGGATCCATAATCAACATTTTTTTCTTCTTGATATTAATGTACTTTAGCCAAAAAGAGAGACGTAGTCTTAAAAGGACATTCGAAGGGTTACTTATAACATTGGCAATTTGAAAATCACGTTCTTTTATTTATCAAAAATAAAGATGGCAGTGATTATTATACACACATCTGGCGCTTGATCATACTTTTTCATTTAGATAGCATAGAATGTGTAAGTCGATAACTTCGCGCTTCCAGAGCTTTAAATTTGCTTCTCCTTTACATACACAGCCGTTCCTCATCGCTTCATCAACGTATCCAATTAAAATTTGTTCGATAATTTTCGATGAAATTACGCCGAAGTAAAGCGGTTGAACTTCAAATGAAATCCTTATTGAAACGTCGGGGATGAGTTAGTTTACGAGCGGAGGATGCTTTGTACCATGTACGTTTCGCCCGAACAACGGCGCATTTTCATACTTCAATCATAACGCAGACTCGTCGCGCCACATTAAAGATTATCCCGCGTGATTAGAAGGAAGAGAGCGCTACAGAAACGTCTTTGGAGGAAATCGCTCGCCCCTATCAAGCCGTATACACACATGAACGTATATACATATATATGTATATATGTAGACGCACGGCACTATAGTTTGGCGCTATTAGCAGCACCCTTCTGTATCAAATTTCGATGCTACGACTAGAACAACAAGCCCTTTTCGAGAGTTAGCGGCTGCCTAGCAGCATCCTCGTCCTCTGCACGGCTTTGACGCGATTGGCAGGCAAGCGAGTATGCGGGGTGCCATAAGCGATTCTAGACGCGTACCCCGACTAAGTCGACTAATATGTTGCATGACAGGTTATGAGATTGTCGCGATATGTCATTCCTGATTCTCAATCAAGACCTTGTCACCTGCAGCCCAATCATTCTACGCGACGAGCAACTGAAAACGTTATTGCCATGCACGTACATACGTTGTATGTATGTAGACGTATGTGTACGTCGTTCTATGTGGTCGCTGCGTGTTTGTTTAAATTTAAACGACGTTTAGCGAAGTTGCCGTTGAGTAATTTAGAAAATTTTAATTTATACGCACATCATTTCTTTCGTTACAGATTCATTAAATAAATGAAGTAAAGCAGTTAATCGTTATATCTAAATCTCCTATAAAGTAAATAAAGTTTCATTTTACGACGGCGAATTTTCCCTATTTGTATATTATATATTGAAAAGTGACCAATAAGACGACTTCGACGTTACGATCTCCTGCATTATGCGGAATTTACAAAGCATACCGTCACTAATTACCTTAACGCCGACTTTAAACTTTGCCAAACTGCCGGTCGTACGTTCGGGACGGGTCGCTCGGTAAGATCCCATAAAACGAACGATAACGATGAAATTGTGACCACTTCTCCATTACGTGTCACTTTTATCGGAATAACTAGTGCATACATGTCCGTTGTCTGCTTCCTATATACGGACGGAATACGCGATCCCGACAGGGCGAGGGAGAGAGACGGGAAGATGGAGAGGGACGATCGGCTATGCGATCGTGGTAGCGTTTCGCCCGACGCTGCATATTGCCAACAAGCTCCCAGCCACAGCCAGCCAGTATGGTGCTGGCTACAGCTGGCGGGGCGGCTATATCGCTATATAGCGTCGAATGAATGCCCCTTCGCGCCATTTCACACCGCGACAATATACATAAATAGCTGAATAAATGCGACAAGACAGATATCATTATGCGGCACCCGCTTTAATTGAGATATATGCGTACAATTCGCTTTCTGATAATGCCATAACGTGGCTGGATTTACGCTTTCGGTCGTACAGCAAATTTTTATTAAATCGGGAATTTTTTTTGTCGCGTGTCGCTCGTAGTGTTTGGCTTTGTAACCAATTGAATACGGTTGACCTAACTACTCGTCATCAGGGTCATCGTAGATGCGTGAGCCCTAAAATCCGCGTTCAACTTCTCTTTGTTTCCTGCGTTCGTTTCAATAGCACAACACTACTCGATGAATCTCTCCTCTAAATTTTTATAAACATCAATTAAAGACTAGAACTCACGATCGGTAATGTAGGTTTCGGAACAAAGCGATATCCGTCCCCAAACGCGGCTACTTCGCATACCATCCTCGTATACACGGTCATCCATGTTCACATCACACATGTTCGTTAAAAAAGTAAAATTTTCTTACATTTCCAAGTAAATTCAATGATAAATATCGTCGCTTTCGTCGCATATTAACAATATGCAACAACATTACATTAACATTAACAATTTGTTCTTTTCGTAAACCTCTTCAGTGGTAAATTCAAGCGAGCCTTTCGAGAGCTTCACACTGAAAGTTTTAAAACCTTTTGTAGGTACTTTATTACGTGCATCGACTAGATTACGATTAAAGTTACACAAGCAACGCCGTCAATATAATATTTATCGCGTCTCACCCATGCGGAGGGTCTGCGGAATCCGAAGCAGAAGCGGCAGTAGTCGTAGTAGTAGTAGTCGAAGCAGTACCAACCTTCGATCGTGAACGTCAGGTTCATATTCTAGCTAAACCTCTTGGGTACGAGCTTCCGGTATCAATAGACAACCTGTTCGGCGAGATAACACTTTTCGCTATAGATCCTCGCCCTCGGTGTACCTTTGCTCCGGTTTTTTTTTTGCTTTTTACAATTTCGAGGATTGTATCGTCTTCACTTTTTGTATCAGGGGCTTTCGTAAATTGAATTTGCTTGACTTTGTGATTATTGGCTTGGTTTGTTGCACCTAACAAATTATTTTCACGTACGAAGGTGCTATGTCAACGTCCAGTTTAAAATACATATGTAACATTGCTGTTTATGACTAAGTATATCTAACTATTTAAAAATCTTAAAATATCTTTAATAAACCAAGTTTTGTGCAAGATTATCAGTTTTGCTTTTCGCCAGACAGGATCAATTCGTTTTTTATATATTGGGCCTCGCCTCGCACATACAAAAGAAAAAGCTAGAGAGCTTTTTCTTTTGAAAGAGAGCTTTATAAATGCATTGTTAACTTTACATATTAAATGTTTTATTTAATTTAAGAAGCAATTCTGTCAATAGTAGTCTTTTAATAGCAATTGAAGCATACGTTTTCCGTATTTTAATTGGTAAATTAGCACAAATTTTAAACCTCAAAAAAGGCGCATTAACGACATTTTCTCTTATAAGCAAGCAGGATGCATCTCTTTTATTTATAAAGGGACAAATCGTACCTATCCTATATGAACTTCGTATAACGAATGGAATTTTAAAATTGCCTCTATTTCTCCGCCGAAAGCATTAACTGACAGAACTTATTCTCCTCCAACTTACGCGACACGTCCGTAAATCAACTTTGGCACCGCTAAACCACTTTATATCGAAAAGATTTAGCCATTCTTTATTACGTTACACGATCCAGTAATTCGGACACCGCCATATCTACGAAGGGCCTTTTCCCCTTGTTTGAAGTCCGTCGCGTAATGCCGGCTCGTCTTATTTATTCCTCTATGATGTGTGTCTTGCGTCAATACAATACGTTACGTACTCGATGTTCGCTCGAAACAGGCGAAAAAAACGAGCGCGGGGGACGGTCAGGAGATATATTCCTCGACACTCCCGTGCTGATGCATCGTTGTGCGGTGCAGTTCCCCAATTTCACGGTCGGTTGCGCTTTATCGCGACCACCGATGCAACTCATATCGATGGTCGAAATTCATTACGCTTGTCGTATCGATTCCGATCCTCGCCGGTCGCGTCGTAACGTTCGTTTTTCGGTGGGACAACGTTAATTTTTTCGATGGTGGTGCATCGTTTGGTGAATGATGATTGTACGCGGGCAGTTCATGTGTATCTGCGCTTTGTTTATATAGCAGATTACGGCTCGCATAATGAAGCTTTCGAATGATGAAATATGCGTTCAAGCATGTATGTCTATTCGGGACGAGACAGAGTAATATAGCGAAATCCTTTAAGGACTGCGATAGTTAATAAAAATAATGTCTTTCTCTCTTTAAACGACGAAATTATGATCCAAGATTACGTGTAGTGATGATCTCTTACTTATTTTGCCCACGATTTACCTACGATCCAGAAGGGAAACACTCAATTTTTCCATTTAAATCTTGCGATGCCTTGCTCATTTAGCTCTTAATTACAGCATTTCGTTATAGGGCATCTTCGAACGTCGACAACTTCCTAATATCGCAAGAAAAGTTTTTTCTCATCCCGCTGCACCCTCTTCTCCTTCGGTGAATGGTACCTTTTTCTTTTACCCGACATCCCTTCGCGAACTTTTATACTCTATTGAGCTCTCGTCGGGAAGCCAGTTAAAATCGGAAAGGCATAAATTTTTATAGCACATTTGCTAAGAAAATTGTGTCGATTCTTCAGAGGAAGGTAATTCCGGAACGATGGGAGCGGCGTTAGGAATATGGGAAATTTCACGAACGGACGGTAGATTGTCTGACTCTCTCTCAACTTTCTTCTCGATTCGCGTCGGATTCGCAACGCTTAGAGCAACAATGGTCACTCCATTTCCTTGTTAGTTAGGCCATTCGTTCGGTCTAAATTCTATTATGCAAAGGGGCGCGTGAATTTCCGAGTCCATCCACTTCCGTTTTATGTCGGTGCGGAAAAGTTACTCGTAGATGTTCGAGTTCGGTCGGGGGAGTTTTGTGCCCGTCGTATGCGAAACGTAAAAATTGTCTTTTAAATGATTCAATTTAGTGAAAGAGTTCTTAAGCGTACGAATGAGCGAGAGTTGATACGGTTTTCCATTCGATTTTTGTTGAATTTCGAATAAAATGCCGACATTGTCCTAATGAATTTTTCATATCTTGTTTACTTTGACTGTTGTAATTCTTTCAAATAGTTGAACGTTCAACCAAGAAAAACATTTTCGTTCCAACATTATACTAGCAGCTATTGTAAGCTATTGCTTCAAGAGAAGCATAAATGAAAATTTTACTTCCACTTTTACCCAGCGATCTTGCGGAAGCCATCTTGAATTCTATACATTAATTGGCTTCGTATAATAGCTAGAATATGCCAGCAACTTGTACGGTTAACTAGGAAATTTAAGCCTAAACCTAGTCGAACGGTAATTATTGCCAGGTTTAACCGCTTGATGTTTTCCAGGAGACTATCATCCGCCTTCCCCGTCGCGTCCTTAAAACTATATTAATTGGTCTGATACGAAGGAGGGAATAATTTGCAAGCTAATTTATTGGGGGAGGGTGATATCTTGTAACGGGTGAGCCACCACTCTCGGTCAACAACAACGACGTAACGCGGCTGGTATATAGACAACGTTTAGCAGGCTCCGTGTTACTAGGTAGCTTAGGAAGGCGGCGGGGAAACACGGACAGTAATGAATAGCGGGCCGCCTGATGAATTCAAATCCAGTAGGCGACGGAAAACGGTGACCATTAATCAGTATAACTTTGGTCCGAGCAGGCAGGGGGAGCTCTTGTTTCGCAATTCCCCATCTCATTACTAAAACATCGTTCTTTCCTCGACCACTGTTGCTTTCCCTATTAGCCTCTTCCCCGCCGCCCTATCCGCAACCTATCTCCTTCTTCCACGGAAGGTCTGCGAATATTTGGTCCCCTTTCACTTCTGCGCCCTGTCGAATAAAATGTAATGAATAATTTGGGAATTACTCTTGGTCGCGTTTTGGGTAGCATCGTGATTTCGAGGATGCTACCGTATAGATGGGATATAGAGAGTGTTCAGAATTAACTGGGCTATCGCATTTAAATGTGATGCGTTGGATTATTTATCGGATTCGGACGTGATTCCGCTGTACTTATTGCGATGTAATTAACACGTTTGACCACGGCTGACGGGCGTGCTATACGCCATTTGGGAATGTATTCATTAAATCTAATCATGCTGTTGATGACCTAACGGGAAAATAAAGACATCGCAGCTGGTTATAGTGCTGAGTGAGCTCGCCATTTCGATCTTTAACACGTAAAACTCGTTTAAGATTTTCAGCAGTTTTCCAATAACAACAAGAGGCACAAAATTTGATAAATGTTGAACCGCCCCTCTAGCATACGTTGCATTGAAGATATCGGACGTCAGAGAAAACCTGAAATTATCTCAACCGCCTCAGAAAATAAACTTGATAAATGTAAAGCATCCTGAAGATCGATCTGAATTAGAAAGAGGCATTCAGAAGCGTATATAGCGGAAATTGAACACCTTGTATATTTGTTCTTAGACTATGTTTCACTTGAAACTTCTTTCTCTAAACCGCTAGAAAGGAATTATTTTCCAACCGCGCGCGCTAGATACATTACACCCTGTATATTTAGATGTGATTTCGAATATTATATTTCGTCAGCGTGAAGTGGAAACCTTGTTTAAGCGGTACAACTAGAATATTTCATCGGATAAATATCAACGGAAGCGCCAAGATAATTTTCGTCGTGTATTCTTTCACCGAACGGCTACCGTATCGAGTGAAGGCGGCGGAGAGAAAATAATCTCGGTTCATTAAGCGTCTGTAAGTGGTACATAAAAGCGCTACAATAACTATAAAGCAAAGAAGTTTCCTCTTAAAATCCGCGCCCGTCCGCCACCACCGCCAGCGTTTCGAACGGTTCCCGGGAAGTTCGGCCGAATTAGAGGCATGAGATCAGGTAGATGAAACCGCGTGTAAAAGTAATTTCAGCCCTACGACTCCGCGCTGCGCCGATACCGCCACGGTTCCGGAGCTTTTCCCCTCGACCCCGTTGCTCCTTCCTCATTTACCGCGCTGCTCTGGTTGCCTCCGAGGGTGCCCGCCACGAACGCGTGAGCGAAATTAAATACAAAGTCGTAAAAACTAGCGTTCCGTTATATTTCAACGTTCGACGGTATTCGTGGTTAATGCCGAACTGGGTACAGTCGTAAATGGTAGAATTTGCGAACGTGTAGGCGTCTAGGTACATTAGTGTGGTGGAAGTTTATGCTTTGCACTTCGAAAATGGACGCCTAGGAATTGTGCTTTATTATTGGATCTGTCGGAAAAGCACCAGGACGCAGTGTGATATTTTAAGAAACTAGGTAGGCAAAATTAAAGAAACTGCCCAGTTGATTGAAGATTTGGGCATCGCCGCGTTGGGTACCGTGTTTGCGTACTCAGAACTAAAAAGCTATTCGAATAAAGATTGAGAAGTAATTGATTTCTTGAAAGGATTAATTGAGGTATCGGAATTTCGCTGTTTAAGAGCAGTTCTCGTTTAAGTTTCCCAAAAATTCATTTATCTCTTCGAAACAAAATTTAAAATGTCAAAAGGGCACTTCCGAATCCAACGACCCTAAATTTCATCTAAATCGGAAAATCGTGCGTTTCCGCAATTTTCCTCTTTGCAGGACATGTATGCAGGACCCTTATTATTATTATTGTTGTTATTGTTATTGTTGTTATTATTATTATTGTTGTTATTATTATTGTTGTAGTTATTATTATTGTTGTTGTTGTTATTATTGTTGTTATTATTATTGTTGTTGTTATTATTGTTGTTGTTATTATTATTATTGCTGTTATTACTATTATTATTGTTGTTATTGTTATTGTTGTTATTATTATTATTGTTGTTATTATTATTGTTGTAGTTATTATTATTGTTGTAGTTATTATTATTGTTGTTGTTATTATTATTGTTGTTATTTTTATTGTTGTTGTTATTATTGTTGTTGTTATTATTATTATTGCTGTTATTACTATTATTATTGTTGTTATTATTATTATTGTTGTTATTATTATTATTGTTGTTACTATTATTATTATTATTATTATTATTATTATTATTATTATTATTTTTGTTCTAGGAATTATAATTTGATTAGAGATAAACACCGAAAGAAACTTAAAATAAACACAATTATTACACTACGCATAATCCGTCCAATTTCGAAAGAGAAACATTTGAAAAAGTAGTGTTTGAAATAAATAAACGAAATGGTTTTATTTGCATCCATATTTGATGTGTTACTGTATTTCAGTGTTATTTATGCTATTTGTAAACAATCTACATGCATGAATCATCTAAAATTTTTGTTTTTGATAGATTTCAATGCGCACGTGTATTTATTTTATTTTAAAAGCTTTAAAATTGCTTTTACATATGTACGTTATAAATGTTTCAAATGTAACATCGCACACAAATCAACTTGACAGAATTAATAATTAATAAACCACAATACATTATCGTAGTAATATTATTATTGGAAAACTGTATCTATTCAATTTGCTTAGCTTTTTAATTGTTCATGATTGCACGTGTACGAGGCGGAGTAGTGCTGGTAACATCTCTCGATATCTCTATATCCGGATCACTTATGAAAAATTGTGGAATCGGTGCGTAAATTGCGTTAGATCAGGAACGCCGGGAACGAGCGGATCTTGTTTTCCTCCTTTTTCGTCGGCTACGAAACTAAAAATTCCTCTCTAGGGTGGGCGGAAAAATATTCGCCGGTCTTCTGGTTTCACTATCCGCAACTCCTACGCTCCCTCCGTTGTTCCGTCCGTCTACCTTACAATTCGTTCCATCTGCGACATGTATAATGCAGACGAATAAAACATTCATTTAAATAATTAAAAAGCACACAGCAGGTAAACGAACCGGAGTCTGATTCCGGCAGCTGGTCGCTCGCATTCCGTCACCGCCGCCCGCCTGCCGCCCGTAAGATAACCGAAAGTTTCGCGCGGTGAAGCACGCCGCGGAGGGACGGGCGGCTGTCGGGGACTTTACATGCAAATTAAATCTGCTACCCGTTTGTTTTCCTTTCCTACTTTCCATCTTTCTTGTTCGCCGCTTTTTTCTTTTATTTCTGTTTGCGTCGTGTCAGTGCCACCGGAGTGTTAAGATGGAAATATAAATAATATACGGGGTAACTGCAGCCACCTTTTACCAAACATAAGTTAAAGTAAAAAGTGAATTGATTATTTCTATATTTCCATAGATAAACATAAGCATGTAACGTCTCTTTTGGCCAACTCTTTAGAAAATTGCCTATTCTTACGTTGGTTAGTCACTACATTTTAAAAATTTGAATGTATGTTAAGCATAATGGGGATAAATTGAAAAAAAAATCAGCTTCAGGCATAGATATCTTCGGAAAAAAGGTTCTCACGTATATATATATATATATATGTACATATATATCTACTTATTGCTCCGGTATACATGTATCTTGCTCTACAATCAAAGCTGAACCCTGAGCTAGAATTAGAAAGAAAGAGGAAGACAAAATATAACTTGCACTATCGCGTCTTTCAGGATCGAAGTCAAGTAATTCATTAGCCCCATTTACCGGCGTCATTATCGACGAATCCCCAGCCCCGAAATACAACTACGCGACAAGCAACGAAGGCAGGAGGTAGAAGCTTGATTGCGAAAAGTAGAAACTTTGTTTTTACACGACGCCGACACTTTTCTTGGAAAGAACGTGTTTCGCCGGAACAAAAACGAACCGACGTTGTGCGAAATTTCAGTTAAAGGTAATCCTTCCAGTTACGAGAAGGTGTTCTCGTAAACGTTGTTTGAATTTTGCGGACGCTGATTTTTGTGAACTTTTTTTTGCGGGTATACGAGCTTGAAGATGCGAATATCGATCGACGAATGAATTTGGAGGGTATTTAATGTTGCAATTAGTATTTATCTTTTATGTTAGCTAATGGGGTAAATGGTCGTGTAATTCAATAATGCGTTCTTCTTTCTAACACCGTAAACGAGTAGATTTTTCGTTATCGTGCTGCTGAAAAATCCCGAGAATTCCACCAACGACCTCTTCGCGGCTGAAAAGTAGCCGTTTTGTTTGCTTTGTTCTCAATAGGCATCGTGGAGATTTTCAAATAAATTTCTTAACAGTGTATGAAATGTTTGTGCGCAAAATTCTTGTAAACATCATCGTTTCTCCTTTAAAAATTATAATTATTTAAATCCATAATAAATTATTTTTCTTTCATAGCACCAATTCGGCACGGCGGCATTTCAGTGAATTAAAAAGTGCATGAAGTGGAGCTGGTCACCGCCAACAGAAGAGCTGCGAAACAAAGCGTTTCCCGCCACCAGAAGAATGAGAATACGCTGTCGCTTTCTCGCCAACAGACCACACCCAAATATGAATGTGTTTTTTTCACATTCATATTTATTTTAAACCTTTTGCTTTCAGTCTGATAATGTCATTCATATTTTTTTATTTTTTTTACAATAAAACATTGTCATTTTTAAAAATTGATTCTTTAATTTTTCGGTACATGACACTTAATTATTCGAAAACTAAACGATCCGATAAAATAGCGTGCTACGAAGCTATCAGAAGAGTCTCAATCGATTTTAAAAGAGGCATTTAAAGTGTGAGTTAGCACCGCCGCATGTTGTTTCTATTAGTCTCTCCGAAAGCACTTAACAAGTCTTCAATAAGTTTTCTTAAGATCCAATCAACTTACTTTATTTTTGACCGCTTCTTAAATGATTAATTTCTTGTCTACAAAAAAAATAAATAAAAAATAAACAAAAAACCAGGAAAAGCCCAAATCGAATTCATTTGGAACATTTTCAAAAATCCTTTCCATTTAACTACTACATAGTGCACACCAACAATCAGGAGATGTCAGCGCCGCGGCGCGGCCGCCGAACATCGTCCTAACGCGTATAGCGACGGCGTTTTCCGCCAGGGGGCGCAGCCTGCGGCCTATCGCGTTAGAACTGGGTCTGCGCGAATCGACCCGGACGACATCAGAGAGTGGGTCGTTTAGGAACGGCAGTAGTGAACTGTGAACAGTTAACTGCGAGTTGTCAATGCGAAAAGACGTACCATTACATTGCACCACCCGCCGTATATAACCATACATACATACATAATATAATAATGCAGTTAGTAGTAGCGGTAATAGGCTGCGTTGCTGCCCGTATATTGTAAATAAGCAGCGTTCGTATCATATCCATTCGAAAACGATAGATAGAGATTGATGACTTTTAAGGAAATCATTAAAAGATAATCCGCGTAGAGTCGAAATCGACGTATCTCACGTTTGAAATGAAGAATTTGGACCTTAATCTGGCGGGTTAAAAGCCAAAGACTCGGACAGTACTCCTACGCAATTGAGATCGTTTGAATCTTTGAAAATATTCGGGTGAAATTGTTCTTCCTTATTATTATTTTTTTTGTTTAATTCGGAGACTTTAAAAACTTAAATTACACTAAATTATTACCGGGAAACTTTCTTTTTTGATCGTCGGCGTAGTCGAAAGAAACTAAAAGTATAGTATACAGTGACTTTGTGCTAGCTCCGAAACAACGAGAGCATAATAGAGTATTTAATATAGTGTGCGATGAGAGTGTAAACTATTTGAATACCGAGGGTTGCGGCACCTTTAAGTGTGTTGTGACCGGTCTGCTGGACAGTGTTTTCACCTTGGCTGGTGAGTGGTCTTCCCTTTAAATTTTAAAGCAGCTCGTTTAAAGGTGTCCCTTTATTGTTGATTTTATTTCAGCGATGATCTAAATATAAATTGTCAACTCATTCCTAATATACGGCTGATCTATGTACATATGTTTCCTTATATTTAACTTTTGTGTGCGCGCATAAATATAGTAGCGGCTATAAATACGAAACGCGTACCGCATATTCTTGTATTTTACGACGAATACATAACTATTAGTCCTGTAATAGGCGGGTAAAATATATTTACGTCCAGCGGATATTGACATATTGTCTGGTTTACTAATGGCATCGCAAATAATTGGTAGTTTAACTAAAATAATCTTTACGTGTGCACGTTTTGTGAATGGAAGACTATCCGCAATTAATAACAACGTTCTGAAGAAATAAACTTTGTAGCTTCGTTTGTTTTCTCCGTTTATGAATCTAGGAATTTAGGTTCTGTTTAATGAGATATACAAATGTCGCTGTATATTTGAAGAAGATTAAAGAAATATTTTACTTTATTTAACTTCGTCGTTTGCGGCATTTGCGTTTGGCTATTCGTACTGATGTGAGATCTATTGTCTTTTTAAAGGATGGTAAATAACTTTAAAAGGGAACCTTAAAGATGTATCGATGTTCGAGGAAAGTTTCAAAATCTCATGTCTAATCGAAAAAATTAGATGAATTTGCACGATTTCATTCGGTACATCGAATTTGAGAAAATTCATTTTGCAACTAGCGACCATATTAGAAGGACACTAATTTCTAATAAGACTTGTAGAAGATACGCGCTATTAGTCTTACTACTCGATTGGGATTTCCTTTGTTCACTTATTTAATTAACAAAGAAACAATATCGGGCGATATTGAAAAAAAAATTATAATGCACCTAAAATATTTAAAAAAATTTACTATATCTACACTAATGTCCGCAAGCAAGGTACAGGGTCCTCCAAGCATTTTGGAAAATTGTGAAATTATGCTTGTCGTTGTTGAAACTTATATTTAAAAATGTTTCTCTGCATTTTGGAAGAACATGGGGGCTTGATTATAGCTCAACGTGTCTCTCGAGGGAGATATCCATCAATACATGTTCTTGATGATAGAACATTTATTGACGTAAATAGGCATTTAGGAGAAGATGGCTCCCTCACAAAAGCAAAAAGTAATAGCGGGGCTGTCGTATTTTTGCAAACGAAGAAGCTGTTTGAATGAGCGCCAGAAAAATATGTTCAGCTGTACGGAATATTACTACACAACTCCCCAAACAAAAGCTTCTTAAAACTGGTTTTAATTTCCGTTCACTTTTAAATCGTTAGAATAACAGCATTAAAAAGTAAGTACAATGAATAAACATTACATTTTATTTTTAGCATTTTCTTTATTCACAATAATAGCTTGACCAGAATATAGCATCGTGTCGATTAATTGTTAGTAACGTTCGGATGACGAGCTTCGAAGACGGCCATTTTTATATCTGTTCACAAGTCAGAAGATTGGGCAGGCCGCTCCAAAACCTTAGCTTTATTTTCTCGAAACCATCGCTTAAAGATTCATATTTCAAGGAAATATTATATCGTAGAATACATCGCAAATTTTGTAAATATGGCGTACAAAATACATCAGAAAATGCCTAGAAACAATAACAAAAAAAAGAAAAGCTCTCGGAACTATGCTGATGACGCCGGGTAGGCAGAAACATGCATTTTTTCTCTCCTTATGTTGCATTTGATCAAAATTATTCCATCAATACCATGAGAAAGTTTTGCATTTTTTTGGTTATGGCTTACCCCTTTAAAAAAAGAACATCCCCATACCACGGTGACTTGCCCAAAATCAAAGATAACAACTATCATTACAAAATATTCAACGTGCTTCATCTAGAAGCACGTTGAAGGCGAAATGAATGTAATTGGGGATATTACGTTTCGTTAGTAACGCGATCTCCCATAGTCTTGCAGCACTGAAGTTAGCATTAACCAATCGTCTTCTAACAATGACAGTACTACAAGCGATTTCAGGTTATCATTTGTCTGGATGTTGTAAACGGTTTCTTCCTTGCGCCTTTCATGATACGTTGGCCTCTCTATTTGCACTTCTATCTATTTTGGGCGTTTTTCTTTTTTTTCTCTCAATTTGCTCAATCAATTTTGCCGAGCAGCTACTTTCTGGTACAGGAATTATATTGGCTGCAAATTATACTCGATGTTTCATATATGTTTCACAACTATTCTTCTTCTTGAAAAGCATTTGATTGATATTGATCTCCTTATTTCACATTCATCTGTTCAAAAAACCAACGCGTATCCGATATCTAGATATTGCGATACAAGACGCATTCTCTTATGTTTATAATAGATAAAATTCAGCGCTGGTCTCTTAAATACATTTATTTTAAGCACATTGGCGCGGACCACAACGAACATGATTCTGATTAGAACATGCTGGTAAACATGTTTTGTACGGAATCGCTTGAATTAACTCGTTAGTCATGTAAACCTATCATCGTTTACAAAAATACAATGCTACGTGCACTAAAATTCCACCAACAATGCTTTTATACGTAATACGTTGCAACTTAATCAAATAGATTGACATACTACTCCATTTCTGCTACTAACAACATCGTAGTACAACCAAACCTTTTCAACTTCCGTTTGGTAAACCGACGCTGACTAACGTTCGCAAAGCAATTTCAATAACAGCTTCTTACTGGGCGTCTATGCACTTCATTCGAGCATCTAAATTGGTCTATTGTGTCAGCGTAACCGTTCCAGTGCACGGCCTAAATTCATCGTCACGGTCCCGCCGTACGTAATTGCATCCGTGAAAAATGTTACGACCCATCTTAAATTAGTGCACGTCTGGGTATTAATTTGTTTATTTCGAGTCGCTGTAATGAATTAACGGAGTAGTTTTTGGGAAAAAAATGTCGGGGGAATTTTAACTTTGATTTTTTATTTGATCTCTTTGATTATTTAGTGGATATGGGTTAAAAATATTGCGAGAATACGAATAGGAATTACGCACGCGTATAGCAGCGGCTTTAGATATAGCAATTTCTGGCGGAACGATTCGAAGAAGGCTTAAAGAAGGAGTATTAACTAGCACTCATAGAGAAACCCAGAATTACAACGCAAAGGAATACATAGATTATAAATGGAGGAGCAACAACTGTCGACTTTGTCCCAAACTGACGAAGTTTGTCCCAAAGATCTAGGATGCAACTGTTGTTTGTGAATGAAGCGGCCGCACTATTCATTTAATATTATTAGTAGCAAAGACGTCGTTTACGATGTGCGCATTATGGGAACGAGTATAAATTCAAAGTGGCACAATTATCCATCTGATTTCTCAAAAACAATAGTTTAATGATATGCCACCACAAACCGTAACCAACTGGCTTAAGTCGAGCCATATTTCTTTCAAGGTACCTTTCTCAACTTCTTCTTCACACTAAACATTTCCCATCTGAACGATGTAAAGCAAATATGGGTTCGTCAGAGAAAAGACATCTTTCCTAATTGCGAGCCTTACACGGATCTTGTGTTATCTCGTGGCCATGGCGGCCATTTGTTTTCGGCTAATAACAAGTCGCATTGAATACCTCACGACATTTTTGTCTAAATCACTATTAATTATTATGAACCATTATTTTTCTTTTTAGCTTCTGGCTATCATGATTCCTAGAAGTTCTCCACTACATCGTTTGGCATAAATCACACCGTCTAACATCCACGTTAGCACAAAAGTCATCCAGTACTAATACCACGTCCAATCTTATTTAATTTCGTCCCCCACGATTAAATACGTTCGCATATACCCTAATACGCCGCTCGTTATTAATTGTGCACCGCACTCCGGGTAAATTTGTAAACAGATTTCGAGCTTTCGCTGAGGGTACGAGATTCCCGAAGAAGGGGGTTAGAGTAAAGCGCGTACTTAAGAAAATTAAAATATAAGGAGGGGTAAGGAATCCGTACCGTTACTTCTCTCGCCGCCCCCTCCGCACGGGATAGCCTGCGATGTGGGCGATCGAAGTTGAAAGGGTGGCCTAGTAGCTGGTACTATCCCCCTAAATCGAGAGGCCGCTGCACAAAGGGTTTTAGAACGCGGCGAAAGGAGGAAAGGACCTGAAATTTTTGAACCGTGCATAATTAGCTTTGCGAATAATTCCTTTGGACGTAAGATGAAACTGGAAGTTCTTCCGGTAGGGTAATAGTTGTTGTGCGCGCACGTCGGGGATGTTGCTAAAGCCAGTTATTGCTTAAAGTTTCTACTTGAAGTTCGACTTCAGTAATTGTATAGGAAGGCCATGTTGTCATAACTTGAGTGAATTGCGTTTTCAGTATCGTATTTTTATTGTTTATAATAGTCAAATTGTTTGAAAACTAACAGAGAATAGGTCGTTCCAGACATGTTAGTTTCAATTAAACAAATAAGTATGGAGCTAGCAAATTTCAAAGAGATGTGTAATTAGCCTCTCGAGATCAGGAAAACGAAGGATTAGTAATGTCGAAGCTGCAGAAATTCTTCAGGAATGGCTACATATGTTGCATACCATGGTTGGGAGAAATTTACAACGATCCGTTCATTTGAAGTAAGCAGAAGTGGCAATTAGACACGATCCGTTTTTGCGAATGAGGTGGCTAGTTGGGGGCCATTTTTTTCTTAATATTAAAGTCAATACTCGAAACCAGATAGAAAATCCATAGGCAAGCAGACACATGCTGAGACAGCTAACTAAATAAACCTTAAGCTAGTGCCAACTAAGATTTGCAACACTACTTGACTATCTCGTCGAACTACTAATAAACTTTAATCAACTGGTTCAAATCTCATTTCGACAAGCGATTTTTTCAACTCGTCCAAATGATCGTAAAATTTCTCCGATTTTTAATCCAAAATAAATCGTATCTTGTCGGTAATTCACGAACGTCGCATGAAACCGACGCGTAACCGGATGACGTCTAAGCCCATCGCGATGATGTATTCGATAATATCGGTTCGCGTTCGTCCGGGGGATGAAACGGAAAGATTTGACGGGGCGATAAACAGCGCGCAACCGTAGGGTTACCTTGAACGCGAGGTAGTTACGTGATCGGTACGCCGATGCCGTGTGCCCGCGTGTAATTAATATCGGAGGCGGGGGAAAGGTTGTTCTTACCTCCTGCCGACGTCGATGCGCCCCTACGTACATCAATCCTTGTTGTATATCGGCGTAGGGGGGCACCTGTAATGGTAGGTGGCGTGTACGAAGAGTGCGTTTGTTCGATACCATCCACCCGGTCTTGGCGGTATAAACAACGCGAAAAGGATGAAATCGTATACGCTTGTGAAGAGGAAGATTTGTTTTGACCGCGGTAAATTATCGGCGTCGGAATTATTTGTAACGCGATACAAACGGTAGGCGATTAATATAGTGAGTATTAACACGTCCACCTTTTGGAGAGATCTTGGCGTTTCGGCTAAATGAAAGCACATCACCATTTGATACTCTTGATGATCCCTGCGATACTGTTGAGAACTAGCAATTCCTTATTTATTTACAATGTTACTGATATGAAGTCTCTTTGCACATTTTATATTTCCGTCATAAATTTGAAATAGGTTTTCCCTTTGACTTCATTTATTTAAGCTAAATTTGTTAAGATTAAAGCAAGCAGCTCTTATAGTTAATATATTTTTGTTTTCTGCGAACTCCTAAAAGTTATATTTTAGAGCTTATCATAGGCCCTATTCTCCTCAAGTCTTCCAGAAGGAAGTAACATTGGTCCTCTGTTCTTTCTTACACTTATCAATGTCTCATGCTGTGAATTTTGCATTGTTTGTTCGTCCTTAGTTGCTTAAACGTAGAGATATCGATTCCCTCCGAAATATACCCTAGCCTAATTTTTCACAAGGTTACATTCTCGCTCGGTGTTGAACACTATATTCTGTAAATGCCCTAATCCTTTTATTAGCTTTAGGTATCTTTTTCGTGTAGCCCAGGGTTAAACTTTGTTGTTAAACAAACGATTTTTTTCGTGAATTTCTTTATTTTTTTATAAACCAAGAAACCAAGAAACAAATCGATTTTTCAACCTTTTTAGTTTCAAACCTTTTCAACCTAGTCGCAGGTAAATATAACAATTTCTTTTAAATTCGATTAATATGATAATAACGAACTCTTTTTTGTATACGAAACCGTTGATCAAAGTAGCCGTATACACAAATTCAATTTGTAAGGTTCCATCCTTTGAAACTCCCAACGAACAGAATTCTTCTTTCGTTGCGTTTCATCTCGTTTTGCTTTATTTATTTACGAGCATTCCCGCTTAATTACACCACCTATTTTTTGCTTCTATTTCCTCTTACGCCGCCTTCTCCTTCCCATCCTCGTCGTCTTCTTACACTAACGCTCCAAAACATTAATTACCCGATTGTCAATCTTCACCGCGCTCATTTTGTAACCCGGCAACGATGATGGCGATGAGGACGACGACAACTGCGGGTACGCTGCGCTGCCAACGGTCCGACGTTCACATGTCGGTTGCCAGCGTCTGTCTGGAGCTGATAAAGAGCGAACGGCTCCTAATAGAGTCATTAATATTCGTTTATAAAAGAAACAACCAACGGCAATGTGTGCGGCTGATGGCGTAAGATTGGTAAAGTGTGTACAGTGTAAGTATAAAGTAGGAAACAAACGAGCGCTTTCAATTCATGAAAGAGGAAATTTTCGTCGCTTTCGAAGCAGGCTGATGGAATTCCCCCTCTCCCATACATATATTCCGCGCGAACAGCTATACGGATATATCAATTGACGCTTGGCCTGATTCTCTAATTTAATTTACCTTTGCTGTCAGTTCGTCCGAAAAGGAATGGAAGAAAACCACCCGAAGAAAGGAAATGCGACGGGCCGAATGGTTGAAAGGCTTTCCTTCTCGATTTGCCTATCCGGAAGGTTAAATGTTTGGAATTGGAGCGGGTTTGACGGAAGGACGTAGGAAGACACGCGTGCACTATTTTATTTTTTTTTTCGAATAGACAAACAATTCCTTTCGTGACAAAATTGAATAATATACGAACAGTAATATCCGACATTATATATTGGATAATAAATTAAAACAATTGAAAATATAGAGTAACATCATGTTACTAGATGAAAAATACTACCGTTTTGTAAAAAAAGAGAGTGACCTATTTAATTTGAAAGAACTTAACAATCAATTTATCTCTCGTCCGATACCAAATAATTTTCTCATTTATTTTTCTTTGATGTCCTTTAATGTAAAAATATGAAAAGGAAAAGGTATGCGACTTAAACTGATGAAGGGTGCGGTCCGTTGGCGGGAAATTAACAGCGTCCTCTCACCCTCTTAGTGGTATCGCTAGCCTTGGCTCAGAATTCTATGGGGGCTATGGTGATCAGCCATAGCCCGCACAAATTAAATGGCGAAGAATCAATAATCTAACTCGACGCAATGTACTACTCTAACTAAACAACACATAAGTATCGGCCGAGATTGCCAATACTTACCATACTACGTCACAGTCCTTGCTATCATCATTCGAACCTTAACAATGTAATGAAATGAATATCTAATAGATTTCGTTGATTTTCTCTATTATTCGTCAGTTCCTCGTTATATCCTTTTTTCACCGTCGCAACTTCCAGGAGAACCTAACATCGTCGTAAATCGAGATCCGAGTAGGTTCCATGCGTATATGTCTGTGTGTGCATTTTATCGATTCTTCATTAAGCGAAATTCATAACGAATTACAGGCGAAAGGGGTTCGTTCACGTTGCGCCCTTATTAAACTGTCCACGCCGTAATTTATCAGTCTTCCGATCTGCGATAAATATTTATAACCTCACATACATTTGCGGTAGGTAGCTAACGTTACATTACGGTGAATGCATGTTAAGCTAACTGAATTGCAGCCAATACCATATCGCAAGTTACCCGCATCGCGTTTGTGTATTACGAATACGTATTTAGAGGTGTGTGTGTATGTGTATGTACATGTATAATACGTAACGTATGTAGATGGGAGGTGAATCAGCTTCGTACACGCTAATACAGCAGCGGTTTTTGGTCTTTCGCGTTGCTTAGAAGTTAGAGCTTGATCGGGTATTCGACTCTAACACCGTATCAGCGTACTAACGGGGTTCCGCATAATTAAATGTTTTTTAACCTTCCCCTTTCCAACAAAGGTATCGAAAAAAATACGCGAAAACCCGCCATCCGTAGAATTCTGCGAGAAAGCTTCGCGCAGTCTTTAATTTTCCATGTTGACTTTATTAAAAACCAAATAAAAACCTCGTAAATGTACCGAAGTAAAGAAAAATGAATGGCTTCAATGCGTGCGGTACTCCGTAAAATCCTTATTCTCGCATCAAATTGTCGACTTCTTTATGAGGTGTATATTTATGCCGTATGTACTTTGTGTTTTTGCCTTTTAGAATAAAATAAATTATCTGCCCAAGGTGCTTTGTCTCTGCGTCTTTTATGTTTACTCTTCATGACAATATTCGCATATGTAGAATGTTTTTGCTGAAGTTGTACAGGTATAGAGTTTTGAACGATGTACTCGCATTACTATGTGCTACAAGTGATATGAAGAGTATGTGTGTTGTGGAAAAATTCTAACTTTCTAACTTTACCAGATTAATCTGATGCATCTGATCCATTATCTACTTATAAAGATTATTTTAATTATGCGTGTCTTACATATGTACGTAAATATAGGGCGTTCGTTTTCGGGATACAGTGCCCAACACTTCATTACTCTCACATAGTGATTAATGTAATTTGGTTCAAAGATCACTTCCTCATTCTTAAATCCAAGCATATATTTAGACTACACGTTTTAGCAACGTCTACGCACAAGTTTACCTCGAATCGCTAATATCTTTGCCATTTTTCAAAGTTTCATTATCATCCTATCAAAGAACCTGATGGTTTCCAATATTCTAATTACGATTTGAGATTAGAACGATTTTTATTAAGTGAGCTGGATTAATAACGGCTTGGGATGCGATTTCAAGTCGAGGAACAGCGAGACTAGAAATCCTGAAAGGAAGACAGTCTGCTCAAAAGTACCGGAGGTTGCTCCAGAGACGAATCGCTAATATTGACTTGATTTCAACACGATAATGCGCCAATTCACGCACAGCAAGAATAATCAACACATGACGACGAGACAAGTTTACAGCAAAGGAAGACAGTTTAACACCAGAGAAGAATTGATGTTCGCCATAAGAACCACCTGGGAGGCATAATTTATTTACTTCGTTGCCTCGTCTCAGCATGTTAGCAGTTATTCAGAGACGAGGAGCTCTTACTCATTATTAAAACATTTTTATTTTTTTCTACTTCTTGTTTTTTTTTTGTGCGAGTAATTAATTATCGTCTTGAAAGCTACCATCAGAGTGAAAATAAAATCCTGAAAAATTGGTTTTTGAAATTGTTAAGGCAAGGTGTGTCTAGGTTTGTACAAGGAGCCTAATTTAATTATTTTTATAGTAATTTTAACTAAAACGTTAGTGTTTAAATAAAATATCGTCAATTATTAGATGAAAATAATCAAATGTCGAGCACTGTACAAGAACATTTTTTCATCGCGGTAAACGTATATAGTTCAGCGAGATAAATCTGGAAAAACATATCTAATGCTGTAAACCTCTGAGCAAAGTTGTAGATAAGGTAAGTGAGTTGTATATAATATTTATAATTAAATAAATATATCTTGACATACACCTTTATTGAACCCTAGTGAACAATATTTCTTATATTGCTCGTATTATAATTTCCCCTTTACGTTTTTTTCCTCTTTTCTCACTGTTCACCAGTAGACTGATTACTTTTGCTAGAATACGAATGTATCTATTACATTGGATTCTATTGACAACTTGTATGAACAGAAAAGTTTAGTTCTGAGACAAAGAAAGCTCTCACATCGTTTATTTTTTTGTTCTTATAGTCAACATAGATCGAATTGTGTAAGGTAAATAAATAAAATAGATGCAAATTCATCTCTCGACAGCTAATATCTTCCTAACAGAAAATCTCCTACTCATCCCGTTATCTACGATCTATACATATATACCGTACCAAACGTACCACTTGAAATATTACTTCTTCTTGAAGATCCATCAAATTTTCATTAATCACCCCCTCCAGAGCGATTCATAACGATTCCGCAGGGCCATCAACTCTGAAGGAAATAGATCCGGAATGGATGGAAGTCCTCGCTGTGTGTGCAAATCTTTTATTTTATTTGCTCTACGCCCTATACACACCCCTCCGACTACATCGCGCGTTTCGTCGGGAACATCGCGAAAAAACATTGATCATCGTCGCGGCGGTTGCAACAGCGCCCTTTTATGCCCCTAGACAGTGGAGTGGCGCTTCGGAAGAAACGCAGTCATTGGTGGCAATTCGAGCATGTCCAGACGGATGCGTTCACTTTGTGCCGATGACAGCGCCACGGCGGATAATGCGGTTTTTAATGTTACATGCATCAAAATTAATGCAGGCGAACGAGGGTTAGGAGCGGTCATTAATCAAACCTGTCCAAGTTCCGATCATAAGCGTAACTCACCCCCTCCGGATCGAGGTCCCCCATCCTCGCTCGCACCCTATCCTTCTGTTCTATTGCGGCCCCATTTCCTTTCCCGATACCCGAGACCCTCTTTGTAATACGCCACAACAAATTACCTACAATCTTTGATTATTAGATTTTACGTAGAGACGGCGTTACGTTTTGTTTATCGAGTGGATAGAGATGAAGGAATAGCAAGTCCGATTCTCGCATATAATGCTGTATCACTATCGTGTCGTCTAATATATGGTTTAACAAAATATCCAGCAAGAAGGAAACCCGTACTAGCTTAGTAGTTGCTTTAACTACCGTTTATGCTATTGCTACGGAGTATCTCGGTATTTCGTCAGTAGTTGAGAAGTCTGTTCGGGGGCCTTCGTGTCCTGGTGCTCATCCTAGTTCAGCTTTCCAGCCTATTGAGCGCATTCATGTTAGCCCTGGACCAGTTTCGACTTTGTTTGTGTGGAATCTATTGCTTTCATCACCGCTTGACCTTATGCTGCTATTTCGGCTTAAAATACGGCGTCGCTTTGGGTTAGGTTTAGTTCTTAGATATTTTTGGTCTAATCTCACGAACTCCGGCGTCGATTCTAGTCACCATCTTTGAGCCGTCTGTTTACCAGATAGATTCGATTATAATAGGCGGATCTTTCTTAGATTCGTCACTATCCGGTATTTCGATTTTACGATTCTTTTCAAAGCTGTATTTGGGACCGATCTCGTCACTCATAATCTGCACCATATGGACACTTGACCATTGATTTTTCTGCAGAGTTCTCGATGACACACCCATGTCTTTCTTAAATGATTTATTCCAAAAGTATCAATTTAATTGTTTGAAAATCAGTGATTAATCTTCGATAATGAAATTAATGGAATTAATCAATTAAAAAATCCAATTTATCATTCTTCCGAAAACATAAAGATCGTAAATTATCGGCCGTTTCTGAAGTTAATTATTGATTTTAATTATACGGCCTTATCGGTGCCGTTGCCCCCTGAAATGTCACGTGCTTCCTCCTCCGCTTAACCGCTAGAATTTTGATTTATTTATCTTTTATACGGCGTCGTCGGCTGCTTGATTGCATTGACATTGAAGACCAGGAAAAATACGCCTGTCGATAATTCGACCCCAAACCTCGCCCTCGTCATAAAACACCATAATCGAAATGAAAAAAAATTGGGGAAAAAATTGAAACGCTAAAAGCTATTTAGATAAACTCCTTATCTGCGTCTCGTGAGTTTGAAAAATCGACGGTTTTAATACACTATCTCGACTTCGACTGTCTCAATAACATTCCCATTCCGTCTCTCCTCGTATTGTAATGTCTCCGCATACGTCAACGTCAAAATAAAGTAACTACTATATCCTAACGGTGAGCGAGATCGTATATATGTAACGTTAGATGAATTGGAGCATTGTATTTGTATATAAAGGACGGATTTTAGGATTGATCTCGTGCGTGTGTTTGAATTGGCTGTTTCTTCTAAGCGTTGGCGAACGTTAACGTATGAAGGTCGTTAAAAAATGTTATCCATCTAACGGTGAAGAATGAAGAACAATCACGCTTGAACGTAATCATGATTATGGCTTTTAGCCTTCATCTAGCTTATGACAGTCATTGCTTAGAACTCTGGATAATTTACTTTTCGGATTGAAGCGTTAGATGCGGATCTCGCTAGCCGAAACCTCGAAATTCCGAATTCATTTAACCCGAGGTCTGGAACCGGTACTTGAAATGTTGAATTCTGATCCTTTATCCTTTTGATCTGCGCATTACGAGAAACTATCGACAAATGTAACTATTTTTCCGTATCAATTAAGCCGACGTGGCTACTTTATGAGAGCA
This sequence comes from Oryctes rhinoceros, assembly GCA_020654165.1. Classification (NCBI taxonomy): domain Eukaryota; kingdom Metazoa; phylum Arthropoda; class Insecta; order Coleoptera; family Scarabaeidae; genus Oryctes; species Oryctes rhinoceros. The sequence goes on from JAIOKQ010000231.1 coordinate 2,143,688, forward strand.
CCAATTAACCAGCTTTGTTAATTTGTTATTCGAGAATGCCGATATTAACACGAACCAAACAGCATATTTCGTAGTCGATCTCTTGCTAATTTGCTACGCAATCGTTGATTTGGTAACTACGGGGATTTACGAAAAACAATCGCTACGTTTAGCCAAATTAGCAACGAAATATACCGTCTACATCGTGTTGATATCTGCAATGAGTCCAAAGTTACACTAGCTTAATATTAACCTGAATACTAGATGATTTCAACATTTTTTAAAACAATATCTGCAAGCACTTCTGCGGACAACTGTACTTGTTACTTTAATTATGCATAAGTTAACCGCTTTTCCAAACTTAGAATACGCTGTTCACGCCATCGCCTTCAACTGCAGGTGTCTGGAATATCATAAATATGAAACGACCGGTAAGCGTCTACGTTACAAGTGAACGTTCAATAGCTGTCACCGCCACAATAAACACGGTCCCATTAATTTAGATTCGAACGTTTTACAACATTTCCAGTAAATTCCTGAATTGTAGATCGTCCATCTGGTATTATTTTATGCATCATGGTTGCCTTCGAAGATCTACGTATTGACTTGTGGTTGTTTTAGATGTTTTTCAGTCCGAAAAATTGTTTTCGAAAGAAAAAGAAAATGGGTCTTATCTGTTTTTTTTTTCGTGAAAATTGTATATTTAGAATTCCATAATGGACAACAACCTTTCCGGTTCTCCCTCTTCGTCGTCCCTTCTTAAAATATTCAAGCTGTAAGTGTTGTTATAAGACCTGTTATCGTTTGACGTGCTAAAGTTTTCACGAGGGACATACGTACTTTACTCGATCGGCTATCACGCGTATCCCTTACGTACGTGTACGCTGGGAGGTCACCATTTTCGCCAGTCGCGCCCTTTTCTCGGCCCCAGTTCGAATTTATCAGACGCACGAAAATCACCTCCGCCCGGCTAACTAGGTCAGCGATACGAGAGTACGAAATTATAACTCCGATATTTCCAGTAGTATATGTTAGAGGAAAAAGGTAAATACGAGATGGTATCGAAGAATGTTTGCGGCGAAGGCGAAGGAGCATATAAATTTACCGTTGGTCACAATTAATTAGCGAGCGGGGAATGGGAAAGTGATTTAGTGAAGTAATTTTTCTTTCGAAGAATACTATACGGTGTTGTAGCGCGAATGTGGACGGTTTGAGGTTTGGGCAATACGCGAAGAATTGGCTGGGCTGCTCTTACTCGCCTTGCTAGAAATTCTATATTTAATCGTTTCTGGACATGTATTAATGTTAATTTAAGATAAAATTGATGGAATTGTCCTGAAATTATAGCGCAGAGTGACAGCGCCTTTTACAACTCCATAAAAACTATACGATTCGTTCGAACAATCCCTTCTTTTAATAACTTCCATGCGTCTAAATAAAAAATTCTGCGTGCGATAGACAACCGTTGCAACTATAGCGTTCGAATTATCTCCAACTAGTCGGCATGTTTGAAGAGGAAATTATGTCTTCCAACCAATAGGAACGGCGTTAATAGCATTAATGAAATATGCTACAATTCGTACGATGCGATCTAGCAGTAACCAATAGTACCAACGCGCGTGCACGTCTATACATAACCTTACAACGTAGCGTTACCAATATTTGCCCGCCGGTATTTGTCGTTGTGACTCGCTGCGAAGCCAATTGTATACCTATTGATTCGGTAAACGTAACCTGTTTAATTTGATAGAGCCCGAATAATCTGCTACACTACGTACGTACGTTTGCTAATCGCTAATTAACAAATACACGAGTCTATAATTTCCGTTATCGACTGGTGCACATATTAAACAGCTTTTTTCCCTGCAATATTGCTGTATGTCTGTAGCATTGGTTGCTATTAAATTAGGAGAATGTTCAGTAAAGTATGACAAGATATGTAAGTGTCAATGATTAATTGTCGAAAGCTAAGAAGGGAATTCAAGCATCTGTTACAGGTAGCTTACACAGATGGATATTGCTTCCACGATAGCTCTTCGCACATATCGAACGTAATACAGAACCTAACCAATAGAACAATTATATTATTTCTAGTTAATTATGCTCCATACTATATATTGCCATCTACCGAAATTCATCGTAGAAATATTTGTGTAACCTGCCTTTCAGAGGTCCTAAATATACATCTTAGATCTGTTGGAACTGTAACTGGGTGTAGGTAACTGGGCCCTGTAGAGCTGTAGGGGGCTTAACATCGAAACTTGCATTTAGCCAAAAAAAAAATTGTCGAAATCTCAAAATAACGATTTTTGACGACAGATCCGGGCTAAAGTCGAAAAGTGTCTAAAAATGATGGGATCTACACAGCCCCATCGACGGTGCTTCTCCCTAGCATAAAGAGCTAAAGAGTAGCTGTCGAAGAGCGGAGAACGCATCTCTCTTCCGATACCCGTTTAATCGCCCTTCGGAAGGTTCCTATTTTATCTGATTTTCGACTTTAGCGCCCTGTAGGGCCAGAACATGAAGAGATAGGACGCGAACTCGCTCGGAAATCGATGCAACGTCTTATTTTACGTAAAGGGTGCAAATTTGATCTTCCTACCGCCCCCAAAACGGGTCCTCCAATTTTCGAACGAAAAGAAGAATTGCGATTCAAAAAATCACAATTGGTGCTGGGATAACGATATGGGAAACGTGCACGGACACGTGCGACGAAGAAAACAGGTAAGCAAGACGTCGAGCAAGAAGAAGGCGGTTAGAAGAAACCTAACGTTGGACATTAATACCTACTATCACCCAGTTATTTTACACGTTCTTCAGGTGAAGGAAGATTTTCAGATCAACCCTAAAATACGAATCAGGATTCAGGATACCGGGCAAAACAGCTTTTCGTTGTTAATTATGCACGAAGAACGATCTCCCTAACGTATAAGTTACAGGTCTTGTACTTTGAATATTTTACCGGCGAAAACGGAAACTCATTTTTCTTTCCTCCCGTCGCATCGCAACTGTAGTTACATAATTGAATACGTCGCGCTTAAAAATATTATGAAAACAGGTAGTTAAATAGATTTTAAAAGGGCGAAGTTTAAGAATTTCATTCGTAAGAGCTTTAATAACGGGGAATTTTGTTTAGTTAAGTCTATTTAACGTATCTGTATGTCTTTACAAGGACTGGATGATTGGAGGGGACAAACCTGCATCTAAGAAATACGTTGTTTAATCCTGTTTACTTAACCTTTAATATATTCAAAATGTATGAAAAACAAAAATTACAATTAAATGTTAATAAGCCCGAACAATATTTGCTTCCATATCCTTTCTCTTCGTAGGATCCTAATGACTGCGACTTTAGAATCTGAATCAACCACCTTGGAAAACCTTTTCGCGAGCTTTATCCGAGAACAAACGTAAGGAATTTTAGTAATTTAAAGGCGAGACGGTGAAAGTGTATTTCACGGCATATTAAGCAAGACTTCGAACATTTTTATAGACGACTATGCATAATTTAGTATTTGATTTTCGCTGACGGTCTCTTGGAGCTCTTGTTCCTGCAGGATCGATACCGTAGTTATAAGTATTAGGCACGCTCTCGTCTTGTTGGAGTGCGACAGATAAAATATTGGATTAAATCCAGTACTCGACGTTGCAACGAAATGACGGACGGCATAATAATATCGATTTCAGCAGTATTAAATGCTTTCGAAACGGAAAAACGGGATTACCGCGCTAATCTGTCTCTGTCAACAGAAATGAATGCATTGCAGCGGCGTATTATGCAGCCATAAAGGTGAAGGAAACCTCCTAGTCCTCTTATTTTATGAAGGTTCAAAACACTCTGTTATAACACTGTATCATCAACGTAATTAAGCATTCTTTTGCTAATCCTTTGTCTCTCATGGAGCAGCAAATACGTTCAAAACAGAGGAATTCGAATTCTTACTTAACGCGTAGGTATTTTACTTTACACGAAATGATGTGCGCCCAGGCAAGTATGTACTACAGAGGAGACATAAATTTAACATTAGATCACTTTTATGCCTCACAAAGGATATCGCAGACAAAAGAATATCTTATCGTTGAATGGGTAAGGTAGTAGCTCTTCTCGACGACGTTCGTAAGTGAATGATAACGATCATGAACACCTGGAGGATTCGGTTCTTAGACAATGGATTCAATTTCCTGGGTGAATCATTTTCCTTCTTTCTTTACTTTTAAGAGATATGTGTCTTTTATTGTTATTTGTGGAACACTTGGATTCCGTATAAAGATGCGATAACCATTTCAAGAAACGATGTTTTATCGATTGTTGTTTTTCGATGAAACGGATACATTTGAATATATTATGGATACGGGTATTAATAACAGGAAAGGAATTAAGCAGAAACAGCTAATTGCTGTTGAAATACGAGTGTTGCTATAGTAACTATATTAAAACATTTTTTTTTAAGATCTACTAATTTTATCGGAACAAAATAAATTATTTTATTTTGTTGCTACGTCAAAAAAAATTTTGTTTTTCTAGTGAAAGGCCCACTTCGCCAACCTCTTAAGAGGAGTCGTCATTATAAGTTAATACTACATAGTTTTACGTTATCCATCTATTACTTCTTTGATGGTTAAAAGACAAAAGAAAGCTTTCTCTTTCGAAAACACTAATTTTCAATTTTCTTCGATTCTTTCGCAATCTCATATTTGAAGAGGCTTCTTAAATATTTTCGGCGAAATGATTATATTTGGTGGTTGTTTTCTGTACCACACACGCGTTTATTTTTTAAATAAAAGCTTCGGAACCGCTGTCTAACCACTCAAAGAGAATTATCTGACAGATTGCATTTACGCTCGCTCAACTTTATTATTCCGATCGGCCATTCCACGCCCGACGACCATGCACCATGGAACGGGCTCCTTTTATGAGGTTCATCGTCGGTAGCGTGAACTTTTATAACTCTAATGTGTCAAGCGCATAGTACTAAAACCGACCCCATCTTCGCCTTTCGCAAAGCATCGCCGCTGATCGAACACTCTTATTACCATCATCGAATCCATTTCGCCATGGCCAACTGCATCGGATTATCGATGGCGTGCATAGTCGACCACGATCGATACTTTAATTATTGTAATGTCTGCTATTTCTTCTCCGCTATTACCGTTTGGACCTAGCGCGGTTCAAACATCGCGTTCAACCGGTAATCATGCTTCTGCCGACTTTCTGATGAAAAGCTCAACGGCAAACAGCGGACTAGACATGTTCGAAGTATGGATTGAAGTGGGGGGGAGGGGTAAGCGGAGGAAGAGATGGAAGAGCCGTACGCATTTAATTTCATAAGTGATTTAGTCGTAATCTCGACGGTATTGCGTTATTCGGGGGTCCCGCCCGCCGGATTAGCCTTTTATGGCCGGACGCTGGCAATTTTCGACGGTTCGAATGAACGCTCTACATTGGAAATAAATGAAAAATTGGAAATTACTAACGAAAAAGAGCTCGGAAAAAAATAATTTCCGATTTTGCGGTGATGCTCTATGTATGTATGTAGGAAAATAATTGGAAAGCAGGCCGGTGAAGCTGCCACTACGGAATATCCGATTATAATATTGAAAAGTGCGCATAAATATTTACATTGATTCAACTAACCAGCGGCCTAATAGTATCCGGGGATAAAGCAGCTAGATATAATGGATGTTACCAAAGCATTGCAAATAAATACTCAAAATAAAAACAAAAAAAAAACGGAAAATAACGTTCAGGTTTTTGTTGCTTCCGATTATTGCGGAAGTGGAGATTGCGAAGGTTCCGATTATTGCGGAAGTGTTGCCCTTATTTTAAATGAAACATTCTGTATATTCATTTATTCTTTGAATCTCCGCCTGATTTAAAATATATTTTGAAAAATTGTGGATCCGAAAATTTTCGAAGCAAGAAAAACAATGAAGAATCGCTTCTTTTTAATGGTTACATGCCTTAAAAATACTTTTAACCGATAGTTTTCGTAACCCATCGTATATACACAATACGTATTCTATATATGGAAGCAAAATATGTTACGGTTGATATTCCATCAACGTATGCTCGCGGATATGGACCCAAAGTTTCCATTACGTGGTAGTTCGTCGCTTTCAGACGTTCCGCCGTTACCGCCGCGCGTTTGTTAATTATTCATAAGTTTTTGCAGTAAGCCGTGTCATATGCACATGTGTTCCGACTTCGTTCTTTCGCGGCCCGCTTGACGTTCGTCGCGCGCGACTGGTGCAGCAGCGGTGGTCAGCAGATTTAATTTCAGACTTCATTCGTCTTTCTCGCCCAGGCGCTCAACTGATGGGGAGGAGGTCGTGTGGGTGAACGGTGTGAGAGCCGGAAGCAATGCAGCCGTATTGTTATACACACGCAGGAGCGGCGGTGGAGGTGGCGGTGGCGGCGGTCGTCGTATTTTTCATTTTTAATTAAACCTGCGCGAGCATAAAGTTGAAGTTGAAGGGCGATATCACCCCGTTACTTTATATCTCGGCCGAAGGTGTTACTTTACTCTTTTTGAGGCGCTCCGACTAACCGTTATAACTCATGCGACCATAGCGACTCGTTTTCCGGAAGATTATTAATGATTATGTATTCTTTCCGGGCAGTGGCGGAAGAAAAAGAACGGAACGAGCGAAGGATTTATTGGCAATTAAACATTTTAAGATGGAATATGTAAGCTTAAGAACTTAATTCTGGCTTGGCTAAGCGCGGCGCACTCATTTGGGAGTTAATCCACTTAAGGAAATATAAGCTTACCTCTGCTAGAATGAATAATTAACGGCGATTTGAATAAAAGCCCGTTAAATACAGTTATTTGGAGGATAACTTTACATAAATATAAATATGGAAATTTTGAGATTGACTATGCATATAGAGCAAGGTGTGGCAGCTAGTTACGATGATGCCACAGCCGACGTCTACGAATCGGCTTGTAATAATTTGGTCGGAATTCATCTCCGTTTCAGGCGGTTCTGAAAATGTTACTACATTAGACCAACGAAAGGAATTCAAAAGCTCTGCACGGGACGTTCGATTAAAAAGAAACATAAATACTCTTATTATAAATTTTACGGATTCATTTTTATTTGTAGTCGCATTGTATGCAATAGCAGAAAACGATCAGTATTCTTTGGCCGAATAAAAACGGAGGTGGCGAAAGCAAAAAAATAGAATCAGACAAAGTAATTTATTCGATGCACATGCACATGGTAAAGATTTTCTTAAACAATGTCGACGTCGGACGTGTAAGGTTTGCAGATTTCCAGCAATTACAAAGAATAAAGAATAAAATTCCTAGTCCGGCACCATCGCCGCATGATGTCAGAAGCTGTGTTAAGCGAGCGCATCTCTTGCATTCGCAATTAGCTGCGAGAAAGGTCGGGCGGGGAGATCCGAGATCGCCCTTCGTCGGAAATATGAAAACGCGCTACCGCGTCCGACGATCTTGTTGCCGTTTGGCTTCATATCCTAATGGGAAATAACGATTTTCCGAATATATTAGCGTGATTCTCACCTTTGGCAAGTTCAACGGACTGGCTTTCCTTAATAACTTCAGTTACTAGTAAGAATTAAGTGAAACGTGATTAAATAGAACGAGTTGATATAGAAAATAGGTAAAACGTACTGGACGATCATTGAACTGTGAAAGTTCAAGAAAACACAATTTCTAGAATCAACGTTGGTATTCAGGTAGTGACGGTGTTTCCGGGAAATTGGTAATTATCTATTGTTGGACGCGATTTCTTAGGTTTCTTAAAAATCTTAAAATAGCTTTTACATGAACATTAAAATAGTGGGCTTCGGGATGAAAGGATACGGCTACCTTTTCTTCTTTCTTATATAAGATAGGATATATAAGATATATAAGATAGGATTGGGAATTTTTAGAATAAGTAAGAATAAGTAACAAAACGCGTACCAATCTCTACAATATAGCTTCTTAACAAATTAATTTTATTTTGTAATCAATAATTCGGCTTGTTTTTCGCGAAGTGATATGAAGCGCGTTGCGAATAGCGGTGTTAGGTGGAGAAAAACACACTCGGAGCCGCCAAGTAGGCAGAAACGCGAGCTCGTATTACTTTTGCCTTTTTGAAATGGAATGAAAATATACCATTTAAACATTGATACGACCAACCACCCGGCCATTCTTAGAGCTGTATTAAGACGGATAATAAGAGCTCTCGTACTTTCAAGGACTCAGACTCCTGTACAACTAATTGCATTAAAACAAATAATTAATACAAGATAGCATCGTCGATCTTGCAACCGGACAACGTATTTCCAATAAACCCACGCTTTAAAATCTAAAATTACCATATAATCGCAGGAAATTATACCATATATAAACAGCATAGTCGGGTTACAGTCTAGTAATCATCGTTATTAAAATCACTTATCCTCTCTCCCGGTGAATTAACGTAAGCGTCATAACATTTACTGGTCGTAATTTTTTTTCGCCGTTTTATTGCCGCATAAAATCCCGCAACGAAGAAAATTTAACGCGATCAGGAACGTCACGCATGCATCACGGGAATCGCTCGTATGCCGTATGCGGGAACTTGAGCCTATAACTAGAGATTTCGAGCGGGAATTTTATGAATAATAATCGTTATTGTGGACTTTTCCATAAATTACACCTTGCCTAATATTAGAATGCAAGAAATCTTTATGGAGCATGTAAATATGCACGGTAAAGTAATTATGCGGTGTAAGAAATAAGCTCCTTTTAATGGTTGTCTAGTAATAAAACGCTGCAAGCTGTAACCAGTTGGTATTCGTACATAAGCCGTTCGTTGGCGAAAGTAAATCGAAGAAAATCATCAACAAGATGGCGCTTTGAATTATAGAGATTCGCACGCGGATAATCGACAGTAACAGCACTTAATTTGCGGGCTCTGCAGCAACCTTTAGAATCAATTAAATAGCTTAAGATAAGACTGTGAAAGTTCTGGAGCTGTTATTATTTGACTATTATTACTATTATTATTTTGCAATCAGTTCAAATTGAAATAGCCATTACACGTCCATTCTAATAAATATCACAAAACGTTTATGCGAAACACATACACTACACACTTCAGTCCGCATAAATTACCTCTACAGAACAGAAACCCAATTCAACTCACGAATTAATTAATTAAAGTCGAAGAGCGAGGCGGCTGCGTAGAAAAGGGGAGTGCGCAGAAGCGAGGGAGGAAGAGGGTTTAAGAGAGAGGCTGGGATTCGATGCAAATATCGCTGTAAATAATTGACCAGCCCGTTCGCGTAGGGGTATTTTCGTACATCAAGTGTAGCCACCAAACGGAGATATCTAGCCTGTTTAAAATTATCGTGATATTATTGATGCTGAGACGTTAACGTTGTAGTAATCTTCCGTTAATTACAATAGCGGTCGCTGTTTAATTGAACACCCTGTATATTTTAGCATTTTAGTTAGTTATTGTAATCGACCCTGCAACATTATTAATTTAACCTCGTAAATCGTAGTTTCGATAATAACAATAAAAGCTTAGCAATCAGGCATTGATAACTTTGAATGTCCTGTATACGTGTTGGTGCGGCGTTTCGGGTGGTAACGGGAGGACTTCGGCGCGCAAAAGGGACGTAGCAGCGTCGACTGGCGAACCGGAGCGCTAGGGTAAATGCAAAGATAGATAGGCGGTTGATCCGAAGCAAGTACCGGTGATAAACGCGGATGCTGAGACCGCAGAGGCAGCTGAAGACTGATGTTTGTTGTTGGATCCGTGATTTATAGCGACCGCGGCCGCAAACAATGCCTCGTCTCTCTCCTTCCCCCTCGTCGACCCTCTCTCCGCGTAGATCCTCGCCCCCTCGCAAAGTCGGGCGTCAGCACCGTAAACAGGTCCTATATCAGCATCAATATAAGATGCAGCGCGCCGAAGGGAACGCAACAAATACTTACGTGTAGGAAACCGGGAATTTCTTGATGCGCGTCTTAAACTTTCTACTTTACTCGGCTAAATACAATTTTCAGGACAATAGCGCGTAGTGCCAAGCCGAGCACGGCCGACGCGGACGGGAGACAATGTTAAAAGCGAAGATAATTCATCTCATTATATCAGCGCGTCCAATAAGTTAACAGCGCGTCGCTGGTAATGAATCGCCTTGTAGCAATTTATCTCTCGGCCGTAAATGAAAGGTAGCGGGATGGGGAGGGCATGTAGGAAGTAGAGGAAGTTGAATTCACCAACTAGGGTTAAGGAAATGCTTATGTGAGTGAATTAGCGCCGTATATACGTGAATCTACCAATAGAGTAGCCTGGATGAGTCCGCGGGATACAAATTTGAGATTAACGATTAATAATGAACATTAATAGGCGAAAATTAACTACTTATCGCCCACTCAGCCTTACGCGTAGGGCATCAAGGTGCTTGCTGTATTTGCTTTTCTAATAGAGATTCGTATGTTCGTCACGGTTCTAAGTGTTATGCAAAATCTATTGAGTTTGTGGTACCGATGTGAGTCTATATGTAACTAGTCGAAAGTTGCCAGAAGTTGGCTTAATAGCTTATAAACCAGCAATTGTACCAAAACTATTCCCACGCCATCCAATAGCCAGACTTCTATTTACTATCACCTATTGAAAGTAAAGATCTTTTTAGTGATAAAAAAGATAAAACCTCCCGTTAGTATCAACACGTAATAGATATGGATATAAGATTCACGCAGTATATTTGACTACATCAAATTTAAAATTTACATCCCTAAGTTGATAAATGTACAGCTGCATAAGTATTGAGTTAGTTCAGTACAAAACAGAACTAAATATCTCTAAGGTAAAGGATTCTAAGGTAAGCTAATATTATGAAATCGCAAAACATCGTGTGACAACCTTATCTACAACTACGCCACTGTTAAAGCGAACTCGAAGCATTCACCGAGATAAAACATCAATATGCTGTTCTTCCGACCGCTCCTGTCCGAAGGGGGTTATTAATAAAACTTAAACGGCTCGAATAATACCATCAGTAGCGGCAAGTCTCGCATTCCTAGTTACTTACAATACGTATATAGTATAGTCTATATCCACATTATACTTACATGCATGCATTTCGAGTTGAGTGACCTCGGGCAGGCGCAATGCACGTTGTGCATGCTCCTAATGCCGCAACGAGCGCGGTTCGGGCTCGATCCCCGCGACGTCTGAACGCAGCTTTCGCCTTCATTACTTTTATGTATTAACATAAGTTACCGTCAGATCGACGTCTTCTTTCGTCTTCCCATTCGTCTTTTACACATCTGAATTAGATCGTTCTCGTTAGGTTGCCTCTTTGAAGGCGCACACTGTGATAGATTCATATATACAATTTATGTGTCTGTGGGTAGACTCTAATAGATGGATTAGATGGCGTAGAGGAGGCTAGAAGGAAAGGAATGCCGGGTGAAATGCTACTGGCGACTATTTCTCTTCAATTTATCGTATGACGGGGTTTTTTGACCTCGGGAAAGTAACGCATAGATTAGGAAAGAGAGAGCGTCGGAAAAATCAAAGATGAACTGATACTAACATTACAGCTTCTGATATTAATCTGGCGCTTTGGTTCGAGAAAGTTTGAGATCCTCGAAACAAATGGAACTAAGGTCTTGCGTATTGTGTGAGTATCGCTGTTACAACTATAAGTTGCATTTAATTATATAGTAGAAGACTACTGCCTCATTATATGTGTATCTATATTTACTTATTTGTTTAATTTAATTTAAATAATTTACGCCATCGTTTCACTTATCCAAGCGAAACATTACATTTAACAACTAGACAATGCATACCTCAAATGCTATGTATCGTTCGACGTAGATACGTAATAAGCACATCATGCCACTGGAACACACACACACACACACATACAAATCTAACGTCGATGTAATGAGAATGAGACGCCACCAGCAGATGTCGTCGCTCCGAGCAAAGTAATTCCTTGACGTGTTGCAACATCCGCCCACGTAGACGTACAGAGCGACGTTTAAACCGTTCTAACTGCAATGCAAACTTTTCTCTTTGCTTTACCTATATCTCCTTTACGTTCTCCGTTTACGTCCCCCGCCTGCAAGTGCTTTCCTATCCCTTTTTCCAATTTCCACCGTTGTTGCTACATCCGGAGACGGGATCTCGATAGATACTTTTAGATAGTTTTCTGTTGTATAATCAAGTGGTTGCGCCATAATAAAGGCGCCACGTTTATACGTATGTGTGAGGGTATGTGGTTTAGAGGAAGGCTTTGGCGCAATGCTGTTGTTGGAACGCTTAAGTTCGACTTCGACTGCTGCAGGGATTTCTAAATGTTTGCGCCGTACGTACGTAAAGTCTCGTCTGAATAGATGAACTATTTCGATCGCCAGTAAAGATGGCGATGGTTTCCGTAAAGATGTGGCGCATCGCATTAGAAAGGCGTTAAAATATTCCCGTTTAGAACTATGTAAATTCATTGGGAACACGTTTTGAAATTGCTTTGATATGTACTGGGTGAGTTGTAAAAACTTTAATGGAATATTGCGTATTTTGATAATGCGGGCTAAACAGGTGTAACTTACCGCTATGGTTCTTGTACCTAACTCAAGCCGTTTTTGAGGAAATTGGCTGTTCCCGAAAATGTAGGCCACAATTTGAGAGCCGTGTCTGTCTTTTGTGTTTAAACTAGCTAACATTTTAAATCCATTTAAGAGACCAAAAAGTCCAAAATTAACGATGCAGAAGCACCTACTGTAAATGTAGTTCAAGCAAGTGACTATTGTTAATCCTTCACTATCCAATAATCGAATTGAAGGTGCATCAGGAATCCGAGCTTTTGGGTTAAAGAAATACGAATTTAAGCCATACATAGTTAGGAACCAACTACGACCAAAACATCCCCAACGATATTTTGCTATATTTCGTGATGCTGGAGCAAGTGGAGAGAGTTGCAAGAGTAAGTTGCAAACCTGTTACGTATATAAGGAGGGGCGTAGACCATTCATCTAAAAAAGCCAATTTGAAAGCTTTCTAATGAAACTAATTTGTCGTACGATACTTACCATCTACAACATCTATGATGTGCAAAAACTCAAACCCGTCGGTCTGGTTGTTGCGAGAGCACAATATGGCAGTTGGTGAGTGATAATGAAGTTCTCCACATTTCCTTATCGGATAAAGCTCGGTTTCACGTTAATTACGTTCTCCAGCGCTAAAAGATTAAATCGTCCCGGCGTTCTTCCTTTAGCCTTTAAGGAACGAAACGGAAGCAAAAACGGTTGTGCGTAGCAGATTTTCCTCCACGTTCTCCTGATTTAATTATTTTAAAGAATAAAAAACTTACCGAAGCAATTCAAAATGTTTGTCGCACGATAATACCCCAACACGTCATCAATATATTTAGCAACATAAATTTGTCCTTTCTTGTCCTGCTGGTTTGCTGTTGTTAATCTCGTTTACTATATTCACGCTTTAAACAGATAGTTATTATCGTCATTACTGTCAAATACATCAAACGTAAGTTTTAATCTTGACATTTAAGCAAGATTTAACTTGTCAGATGCAGTTGCATCCGACATGAAAAATAATTAAAAAAAATGACCCTTTCGAAGATCTTTTATGATCATTTAGTATTTAGTTTATCTACCCTCGATGTAATAAATAATCCACAACCGAATGAATCAAAAGCACCGTGAAAAGCTATAGAATCCGCTTAAACGACCTCTCTTTCGGTCGCTAGCTGGTAAAATCAATATCGACCGAAATTGCAGGGACTCCAATAGGTTCCGACACAGCACGGCGAGTTAAAAATTGGAAATAAGCGGATATGTATTACGCCGAGGTCATCTACCTTCCTGACAGCTCCATCACGTCAGTCTACGCAAAATATATTGAATTTTCAGCATCATTTTAGACCGCTTAATTTGGCCGAAGCTATCCTGAACGATTTTCGGTCGAACGCTTGCGTTCAAACTGACGTCCTGTCGACGCTCGATCGTTTCGAGCTTCGATTTTTTTCAGTATCGAGCAAATGCGGCTAAAATTAGCAGGGTTAATTAATAATTCTTCATGCGAAATCCGTCGGAAGGAATATTGAACAAGACATATATTTTCGGTTGTTGATATGCACGAGCAAGCGTCTCATTTCCAATATTTTACTGTGTAGCATAATTAAAAATAGCACTTAAGTGTGTCCTTTTGTTTCCATTATTTATTATTTAATAAAATGATGCACACTAAGATAACGTGAGCCTTTTACGAGAATACTTGTTTTTCTGAGGGTTCCTGAAAGAAACGCGAGACGAAGTTGTCCCTCTTTCATTCAATGAGAAACTCAAGAGATCCGTACGCCATTACCTAAATTATGCAACCATGTGTATCAAAGTTATGACCCGTCGTTGCTTTACGACTTTGACTTGTTGACGTTTTACTGTTTATTTCTTTTGTAGCTTTGCGCACCTTCAGAGGACGTCTGGGGTGTCGTTTATTGAAAGCCTAGCGACGGTGAGTCGTGTTCGTCGCTGCTCTTATGCACAGATAGAGGGCGTCAAGTCTTGGACTTTCTTTTCCTGTAAAGTCGTGATAATTTAATGTAGTTTACACGCGAGAAAAGTATTATTACCGGTAGTGTTAAGGTAGAAATATTATGTAGCGGTATAGATACGTCATTGTGATGTAATCTGTGTAATTGCTCATAATTGCGCGTTCTTTTTGTAGAACATCTGAATCGAATAATCTTTCCATTGTTTTTATTTCGTCGTATAAAATTTATTCATCTCTCGCAGTTTATTTAGAGCAAATGTTTAAAGCCAGCTAATTCCTTTTAAATCAGCCTAGAGAAAATGCTGAAATACTAAAGCAATTACGAAAACTAATTATGAACGCGTATTCATCCCCAAAGCTAATGAGGGAGTAATTACCGCCATCTAAAGGGTCACCAATTATGTTTCTTGCATGAAGCCATATTTACGCGTCTTTGAGAGATACGTCCACAACCAACCGTCAACCATTCGATACAAAATTTATTAGATCCTATCCAAAATTCTCTTCCGCGCTATTTTTAGAACTTCTCCCGTTTCATGATAACCGCGTTTCGTCATTAAATCCGATTAATCCTGCATATTTCTCCCGCATTCATTTCAATACGAACTACCACCACCACCTCCAAAACTACAACTACTACTGCAGACATATCAATTTCGCAATCGCTATAATTTCGCAAAACGCTGCATATTAACCGAGGAAATCGGTCGGAAACGGGCGGCGCGCATCAGAGAAAGATGGCGTTGCTGCAATCATCATATGCTACTACAACCAACGAAACGGCGCGACCGAACAATGGATCGCTGTATACGCGCTCGTAGATCCGTTTGCCGTTCAGCGCGGCCCGCCAACTTCTAATTCAACATTAGACAACGTTTATTGGTTTCATATATTCCGCTCAAATGGCTTGGCAATGTCCCGAATAAATTACATAACTTACGAAGTCATCGGCTCCGATGCGCTATTGGGCTTATTGTGATGCAGTTGCGCGTAAATCCTTCGTCCGCGTTGCGAATCGCTTGGCATCTTTAGATATGTGTCGAAGTCGGCTTCGACGAAGGCATACTTAGTGGCTCATTATTCGCACGGCTCATAACTAACGGAGCATTTCGCTTGCTGAGCAAAATCGGGAAGAAAACAACAGGGTTATCAGAAACCGATCGAAACGTGATACAAATAAGGCGTGTTACATCATGCCTTATTCGAAAGGAATATCTGCGAAAAAGAATGATTACAATGGGCGATTCATTAAAAGCGCATTGACTAACGACATTGTTATCGCAGCGTTAGACATACCAACCAAAATTTGGAGGAAGCCCAAGACAGAAGAGTTACTAACACTAGTAAAAGGTGAAAATCGCTGTGAAAAAGTAAAAATTAATTTTATTTAACGTCAAAGAAGTCTTTTGACGAGCTCCTCTGTCTACGTGTAATGTTAGAAAAACGAAATGATTGATGAAATCAGTGTTAAAACAACATTTTACATTGAATACTCCAATTTGATGCTAGAGCTACATTAGAATGTTAAAAGATACTTTAGAATGACTCCTGGTTATTTGGATGTAATGGATGAGGTGAATAAAGGATAGAATCTACTTAGTATCACACGTATCTAGGCTGTAGACTTAGCGCAAGCTAATTTTCAAGTGAATAAAGGGAAGCTAGATCTAGATATATGTATCCTGTTCGAATGGAAGATTAAATTAGATTTTATTGTAGGTGTGTATGTGGGCCCTTCCTCTCATTTCTTCGTTCCCCAATTAAACCTCATTTATTTTGTCCATCACATAGTACAAGTTTAATAGCCAATTTTCGATATGTTGTCTAGTAAATTTAAAGATTTCGTCAAATTATTTGGCAGATTTATACTGAATGATACAAAAGATCCTTTCTCTAATGAAATTAACACAAGCAGAATCATTAACAACTATTCAAATATTGTTTTACCCTACTTTTCATCCTATCAACTTTTCTTGGAATTTCCCAGCTATTTCCGTATTCCTAAAAGATCTCCTATCATTAATCAATTACCAATAACAACAGCTTTAATGATCCGATCGATTACCTCGAAATCAATTCGACTTACTAACACTTGTGCGGGTACGTAGTCGGCCATTAATTACATTAATAGATAGGAACTACACCCGATTATTAAACGCCCTTCGGTGGCCTTCTGAACGCACCGGAGTTCCCCGTGATGGACTTTTTAAAAATCAATACGCGATGTGACCTAATTCGTTATCGGCCGTGCCTTCGGGGCTGTGGCATCCAAGTTCTTCTTCCCGATATTATTCGATATTAAATCAGCACACGACGTACTCGCAAGGGATGGAGCGTATCGAATCGCAGCGTGTAAAGTGCAAAGCGATAGCTTCGGAATTTACACGAATTACCCGTGTTGTAATAGTGATGTTCCTACGGCTTGCAGAAGCGTATTTGTACCCTCGATTTATCGCTAAAACGTCAATTTTCGAGCAATTAATCTGACGCAAAGGGACAAAAAGGGAACATTTGAAGACCATTTTATACTTGTTTTAAAACATCTATTGACGCGTACAAGCGCTCGGCTGGAAAAAAGCAAAAGTTAATTGTGGCGTTAACAAAACTTGTCGTACTTCCTCGCTCATTTCGTCTTCAAGGAATTAGGATTATTTACCTCGTGTATCATATGATCAAAGAGGTGCCGCTGAAGTCTTCCTGTTTTAAATATAATTTTTCCCAAACTGCTACGTAACAATACGATATAAATCCTGTTAGTAACACCTGCAGATGCGTGCTGTTCAGATAGTTACGAGGACGTCTAAACATCTTTCCCGTCTGGTTCAATAATTATTTTAAAGCGATAAATCCGGACGGTACGTGCTATCTTACGCGCTCAAAAATGTCTCGGTCTGCTTTGTACGATGTAAGCGGAAGGGATAAAATTAATTTCCCTTGTAAATACCACGCAGCAAAATGGAATAAATAAACAGTACCTACACAAATAACGACATGGTGGGGTTAGGAAACGGAAGCGAATTCGTAGCGCGCGGCAATCCGCCGGTACAAATTATCCGACATAAAATATTTTAGCGCTGCCATAAAGTAAACTCACTGCGTAAAAATATAATAGACGGCTGTTGAAATTTTATGTTATTGTATTTACACAATATGGATTAGCTACCGGGGTATCCGCTACGCTACGTCGTCGGTATTATTATATATTCGAGCGGGCGTGCGAGGGGGTATTGACATTGACGACGATTCGCTTTTTATGGGCAATATCGGCGAAAATGATTTGTCGTCGTCTGCGAAATGGGTAGCGGAATATCTGCCATAAAATTGGAACTTAAGTGCCAAAGGTCTTTATACGGGAAAAAGTAATAGGTACCTGGTAGTAATAATAAGCGTCCCCCTAAAAGATTGTGTTGTTAAAACAAGGCGGTGGTTGATGCTTATTTGTTATTTGAGTGGTTTACTTTTCCAAATTGGAGAATAAAAACGGGTCATACGCGCAGGTTCTACATTATTACAGAGCCACCCTGTACGCGACCTTAGCAGATAGCTAGCAACGCGTTGCTTCGTACCGAGGCCTGTTTAGAAATCACGCTTTCTTCTTTTTGTAATTCTTGCAATTTCCTGCTAAGAATTCGCGAGATTTTGCAACCATACTAGAATGATTGCTGCGGAGATGTCGCTTCCGCTGACTTAGGACTCGGACGCTAGAACTTCTTAATCTTTCTTCATTGTTTACTTCTACCGAAATAACGAATAGACGAAGTAACGGACGCTTTTAGCGTAACGAGCATCTTAAGACCGTTTACTTGTTTCTTCTCGGGTTTTTAATTCAATTTAATCTTATTATTATTGCTCTGGAACTGGACTGGTTCGGCGAAATGGTTCTGCTTATTCTGTACGGTGCAAAGGGAAGCGTAGTGTTACACCGTTTAGGCCACAGTGGC
Source organism: Oryctes rhinoceros (assembly GCA_020654165.1). Lineage (NCBI taxonomy): Eukaryota > Metazoa > Arthropoda > Insecta > Coleoptera > Scarabaeidae > Oryctes > Oryctes rhinoceros. Next base: position 2,162,137 of record JAIOKQ010000231.1, read on the forward strand.
CTTACCGGGTCCTTTAGCTCTTGATTTAAGGTAAAACATTGGTCAGAGGAATCACTCGTATCGCGGCAGGAAGTAACTGCTTCTCACACTGCATGGTACGGTAGTGCAAAGTATTTGCATTGTTTCGTCTTCGGGTTGGTAGGTTCTCGAAAAGCTTGCCAAATCAGAATTCCAACAATTATGCGAAAGCCTATTGTTGACTTCCTTGGATAAGCCAAAATGCCGCAGGAGTCAGTTTCATCGTATGACTTAAAGAAATTTTCTTCTTTGTTTGTCAAAGATCTACTATTTCATTAATTCTATACAGTGTGGTATTCCAACGTGGTTAACATTGAACTATGACCATCGTGAAACGTCGTAACCTCCGAGGATCTAGGCTTCTGTTGGGTATCTTTTTTTGGCTCTTTGAATATGAAAATTTTTATTTTAACAAAATTTATCTTAAAACTTCATTTGATGATATTAGATTTAATGACTACGTTTGTTTTTAAGCTCACAGCTTACGTCGCCGAAAGAATATACATTGTAAGGTTACTTTTAAAACGTTTAAATGTTTCAAATTACATGCCTTCATTAACAACTGGCAGAATCTGCACGTACAGTTAAACAAGACAGAATGCCATCATTGTAAGAACGCATAATCTCGTTGGCGACATTTCATTCTTTTTCAAAATTTCGAAATAAGATCCACAGTATGTAACGTATCCAACCGGTCGTCCACGACGCAACGGTATAAATCTCGAACCCGTCATCGTGTGATGCACAAATAAGGAGTCCCTTTCATAAATTAGTAATAAAGAAAGCCCGACACGCTCATCTGAGCGTGAGGCAAAAGAATCATCATAACTCATGTAGACGGGCATAACTGCGGATTGCATATTTTACGAACGATAACATCGTTCCATCCTCGGTAATTAAAACTGACACGCAGTGAAGAATAATAAATCGGATCCTCTATTATGAGAAACTAAACGGCCCTCCCCGCTCACAAAGAACAATAGAAAGAGAAAGAGGAGCGGGAATTCTACGGGCAGGATAAGCGGGAATGGTAGAGAAAGAAGATATTTAGGAGGAGGTGGACATATTGCTTGGTTAATAATGGTCAGAGGCGATGAAATTTGTATGACTAACGAGTTCCGTTAGAGGAGACCCTACATAACGGCGTATTATTGGGTAACTACTTGTCTTGCCTTCGTCTACAATTCAATCAGCCATCTGCGTCCGTTTCCCCGATTAATTAATTCTTCGGAATGAAGTGTTAACCCACCTCGTCCTAGTTTCGCGAAGACGATTCAATCGATCATGTTTAACGGTTCTAAGGTTCTATTCGCGCTTCAAAATAGGCGCACCGCTTTTTTTTTAATTTATACGCTTAATAATCCTCGGATATTCGTCCCTCCCCTCAATCGTTAGTACATACATCTTCTTCAAAAATAGAATTAACAGACAGTTCCCCGTGAGACACTCTGTTTCATGAGGAATTAATGTTCTCTCTACTTCTATCACGTGCAGATCTGTTGCACGTTGAATATATTCACCTTAACGATCTCATCAACAATTAAAAATCAATCACCCGCATCCGGATTCGAACCTTCACCTTTTGCCGAAAGGTAAATTTAATTACGCTTGATACGGAGCTTGGAAAAGCTCTCGATATTATTTAACTTATCCCCTTTATTCGGCAGGTTCGATAGTACACACGCAGAGTCGCGCAATTCCCGAAAAGTTATTTAATTTAATTCTTCACTTCTACTTTACTTCATTAAAACTTAAAACAATAGAACTGGCGGCGTAGTACAAGCTAGCATGCGCGCACACACAAAGAGGGAAAGGTGGTTATACAGCGAGGTTTCCGGCCTTCCGAAAACGTTTTCTAATTACACTCGCGCAAAAGAAAATTAATTTTCTCGAGCCGCGGTCGATCCCGATAGCGACCTCTGGGTTGTAGAAATGACCAGGAAGGACGAGGACCGGATTTGTTCGGGGAGAACGGGTGGTAATTGTAGAAGAACAATGAACTCTCTCCTAATGAAAAATAGTATCACCCAATTAACCACTCTTTCGCCCTCTAATCTTATTGCTTTGTGCACAGTTCGTTTTCCTTTCGGGCTTTCAGGCTCACGACGATGGGAAAACTCAAAGGAAAAATTGAAAGGACCCCCCGCATTGACTTGCGGCTTTTGATAACTGCCTTTTTTTTTCTCAAATAATAAAGTGTCGAGGATATAGGAAATTGACTTTAACCGATTCGCTCTCCCGCATCTTCTCCGCCTTCCATTCTTCGAAGGATCAAGTCGTTTCGGCGAGAAGGAAATAAATTAAAATTTCGGATGGTTTTCGATCTATTCGATATATTGGAAGGAGTATGTAGTTGCGGATGGTGTAATATGGATTACATAATCTAAAAGTATTAATTTTCAGTACTAAAGGAGAATATGGGAAATATATAACTTTTCTGGGGATTTTCCGTGGATCTCTTAAGGATTTTGTAATTTAGTATTCAATAGAAGCTTTAAAGACGAGAACGTCACGGGGAAGAATATTTTGGAATTAATCTTATCCTGCGAGTCTCGACGCGAGCAATTTTGGAAAATGTGTAAAACACCTCGATAAAAGCTTGATCTTAAGTTTAAATGAAAATCTGCGATCAGATTGCATAATTATCTTAACGACTGGCGCATTTTTTCCGTGTTTTTCTCTAAATTTAGCGTATTATTACACGTACAAAGTACGCAGATGCAAACCAACTTTGTCCGCATAAACCAGCTTTTACGAATCCGAAATCATAAAACCAGAAGTACAATTAAACGTATAAACTAAACAAACAGCCAGAAAACCTAACGTCCCAACAAACGCGACAATCAACAACGCGTAGTTATCTCCAGCCGTGTAATTTTAAAACGCTTCTTTCCCACAGGCATCATACATACACATAGCGTCGATATTGCAAGGCTCCGTATGTTACATGCATACGTAACCCGGGGGGTTTAGTCTCTCTCGTGCACAGATAATATAGTAATACGGTAATCGACCTAGCAGCTGTTGTTCGGTTAATCTTCGCGTTTTATACGCTTCCCGCCGATGCCACATTGAACTGTCGGTTGGAAGGAGGTAGTACTTCGAATAATAAAACGGTAGGAGGAATAGTTCTACACGGATTGTTTACGTTTAGCGTTTGTTGTGATAACATCTCAGGAATGGTTCTTTTTAACTTTATAGGATGCGAGAATTCCACTAAAGTGGTATCGTCAGCCGCGGTACCTGACCGTACACAAACAGTAAACGTGGAAAAATGAACCTGTGAGATACAGCCGTTTTGTTTTTAAAGCAGTATTGGTGGAGACCAAAATATTCGGAAAGAAATAGTTGTAACGCCACCCGCCTGGACGATGACGACCATTTACTTTATCTCTCATTTTATAATTCTGTATTATTGTACGCGTAACGTAACGTAAAGAATGGATCTGCGCGTAATGGAATTTCGACCCAAAAGTGAAGGAGATAAAATCGTCGACTTCTCAAGAAGACGAGAAACAGGTAGGAAGGCAAACGGTACGAAGAAGAAAAGTTCTCCGCGAACCTCGTCGGACGAGAAGTAGTATAAAATATGCGGATGAGCCTCCAAAACTTGGTCGAAATCGCGGACTCATCCCACCAACACACGCGCGCACACACGTACGCACGTAGGCCGACGGGGGAGTACGGGCGGTCGAAAACCCCAACAGAGCGCGCGTGTGGATTTGCATATACAAAACGTCAGATGCCGGTGCACAAGAATAGCTTTATCGTGTACTCGCACGCCGTTACCGCGCGCTCACAGCCGCCGCAAAAGCTTCCCCATACCCTACGCCGACCTTCTTTTTCCGACCTTCCTATATTCATCACTTTAGCGGTCGCAACCCCGCTACTCCTACTCGTTCGCTTCTTCTCTGACGGCTGTTTTTTTTTTTTTTTTTTGAATCGATATATGCACCCTTCCGCGACTTTAAAGAAACAAATACACGTTACGTCGCTACTGCGATACCTTCTACTCCAACTTTCTAAATATCGGGGTACTTTTTAGTGTTACCTCCTTAGCTTCGCATGGTGGAAACGGAAATAGCGATTGCTATGTGTTTATAATGGATTTAAGTGCTTATTTACTTAAAATTTAATTAAAAATAGTAACAGCTCTAACACACCTTGGAGGCGCTGAAATTACAAAAAGAAAAAAATGTTATTGGGGATAAATACAAATAGTTGCAACGAATTTCGTTGCAAGAAATTTTCGAATTTCTTTGACGAAAAAATTAAAATCAATATAAATCTTGATGTTCACGGACGGTAACTTCCGTACAAGAGATTTTAACTTTAACGCCACAAAAAATGAGATCGTGATCGGACTCGTGGAAATCTAAAGCTCGGGCGTTGGCTACACAAGACTCATTAGTAATTTCGAACAGATCGATCAGAGCGGCATGCTGAGACGTCCCTCTTCTGGGATTGTGAATAATTTGGTTAGCACCAAGTGAACATTTCATTAAATTTCTATATAAGCGAATGATCGACTTTTAACATAATGTTAAAGTCACCGATGTATGTTATTACAGGTCACTAGAGAGGACAAAGGTCGATGAAATTATTACTTTTTTGCAGAGACTAGACAGACTCGTGTTTTGTTGAATCTCGAGGGCATCAATAGGCAACACGAATCCACGAGTTTATCTAGTCGCTGCAAAAAAGAAATAATTCCACCTGCTTTTGTCCTTTTTACAGATCGTCATTGGCTTAGTAGGTCCTCAAATTAAGAAAAAAAAGACCTTTCGTAATCGATTTTTAACGCCCTTTAGAGACAAGCAGCAATGAACGTAAAGTTACCCAAAATGAGAGACAATCAAAAATGCTGGATCGTGGAGGATGTACTAATCTTAATGCAATGGCCCGTCTTGCATGCAATAGCAATAAAATAGCAAACAACATGTCGGTGTATCTTTTTCTCAAAAAATTAACTCGATTGTCAACAAAAAGCATGGTACACAGTAGCGATCTAGCAATCTCTTCCGTCCTTACATTTTTCTCCGTCTTCTGCGTTTGTTGGATATTATTTCCTCCATCTTTTCTTTCTATTTTAGTTAAGCTAGGGCTTCGGAACTATCAGGTGTTATTCGCTTTCTTTCCGCATTGCTTGGCGCCCAACTTTTCGCCTTCTAAGAATTTAAATCGAATACAAATCTAATTTGTTATTGCTGGAAAGTTTCGCTTCGAGTTGTACGCGTAGATTTTCAATACTTTTCCAATATATCCCGGACGGATGGCGGTCGGGGACCGGCGAGGGTTGTTCCAGCGGGCGAGGTCAGTTCCGTTACGAATCGAAATTAAATGCTAATGGGGTAGAAAAAAACCGGAGGAAACTTTTTAACGATATATGTAAATTGATATTTTGAAAGTTTACGTCCCTTGTTATCTGACAATTTGCCAAAAAAAAAGAAAAAAAGGAAAATAAAAAAGGGGAACTTTATGCGTAATCGTTATTTCTGTTTTAAATTTTAAATTCGCACGAATTTAGCGTATTCCGCTTTTTGCATTATCTTGTTTTTCTTTTCTTAAAGGGTGGCGAAAAGCTTTTAAGAGCGCTCGTAAAAACCGTTCGATATAATTGACAGGGGGAATCATTTGAACTTTTAATAGGAATGCTGTCTTCAATTTAAGCGAAACGCGTACGACTTTAGGATAAACAGACGTTTCGACAGATACTTTCTGCGCTGCTGAAGTTGCGATACTGAGAAAAAAAAGGTCTTTATAAGCAGATGTAGTACGTAATAACACGATGGTTATTTTCGAAACATATCTTCAAAAGGAGACAATATTATTTGTCGAAAAATTCAGGTTATCTTATCCTATCTGTTATACATCCATTCATCATAGAGCGAGCAGCTAGTTTCTTCCCCACCTCATTTCTATTCTAAAACGCCAACAAAAACTAAGACATTCACATGCGAAATGGCATCGGCGAAGGTCTTGAATTATGCAGCAGCTAAGTCAGTCCGGTCATCATTGCAAATGCATACCGCAGATCTTTTTGTATAGTCGTGAGGTATATTGATTTCATGCACTCTACTAAGAAAGACATGTTTTATCGATTTGTACGAGTATACAGTTCGTATACGGGTATATAATGTCGACAAGGTGCTGCAAAGTCCTGTATTTAAGAGATTACTTTGACTTTCCAATGTGTTATCTGCGAAAGCCGCGTCGACTTTTATTGCTAGAATCGATACATGTTCACGGAGAAACAAATAAATGTCATAAAGTTTGATAATTATGTCGCTCATTTTCTCCCTTCCAAAACTAGGCAACTCTTTCGAGGTGAATGGGCTGGAAAATCGTGCGCGACCTGATTTCCGCCAACGAAACGGCTAATTCCTTTAGATGGCTTAGAACTTTTACTTATTCCTCTTCGACGTATATCCTTTTTATGCGTAATACTTCCGACAGAAGGCGAACGAGGGTATTTACGTGGAGGCCGCGGCAAACGCTACGGTGTCACGGCATTTCGCCTATTCGCTCTGTCAGTTGGGCCTAATTCAATAAACGAATAGCCTCTATAAAGCGCGACAAGATATATCCGCGGGTCGCGCGCGATACGCACCCTATACACCTACCTCGATATCGACAAGGCATGGCCGAAACGAAAGGAGATATTGGCAAAAATCATGCGACTCGGATTGCGTAGAATGTGGCCGATGGCAAGAAAGGGAAACGATGGCGGATAACGTTGGTGATTTACATTTTCATGTATTTAGAACATGGAAGAAATACGATTCTTAATCAATTTAATAGAAGGCGGTAGCAGTTGGATGTATTAACCTCTAACAGGTTAGTTCTTTGAGAAGTGTTTATAGAAGAAAAACCAACGTATAAAACTCTTGTATCAAACACTCAACAACATAACAAATTTTCTCGAAGTAAAGTCTACAATAAAGAATAAAGTATACGATACTTTGATGGATTGAGAAGGTAGCGCGTTTGCCGGAAAGAGACTTTTATTTGGTGGCGTTAATTGAGCTTTTTTGTGCTGAAAATCGAATTTTGTATACACTTAAGAAAACCGCTTTCGGTCCTCTCGATCCATCGCGGGCGGTCCATTCGCGCTCGCTTTCCAATGGGATGGCATTGATACGCGCATTAACTTTTTGTGCAACGTCGAACCCTCTTTAAAACCTTTTTACCCCGACTACACTGGTAGCAACGACCAGCCAGCCAGCCAGCTAGCGGTAGGGAAGTGAATTATAATCACTTTAGAGCGGCGATCATATCAGGAAAAGGTACCTATATCGGACGTTTAAAAAAGCCGCCGTTCATATAACACAAAAGCGAATCAATTTTCGCAGCAAATTCAATTACGCGACGATGGAGAGTAGGAAAGGGTGGGGGAGACGTCGAGCTTCCGCGAATACAAAGCTGAATAACGAGAGATGAAAAAAAAAGGCCGCAGCCCCGGATCTGATGGTGGAAAACGGCGGAAGCCGGGCATCGAAGTTAAGTCAATTGTTACGCACCGATGTTGTTTGCGGTTACCTACGTTAAGGATGAGAAAAAGGACCGTAATCAAAAATCCATTACTTCTCCACCTCCACCTTCCGATCCTTTTCATTCCGCCCTTGTTCTAATCCGCGTTCACATTCGGCGTTTGTACCATGCGAATTAATCCGATATAAGGCCGTAACATACGAAGGCTGTTCTCTTTAATTATAGTGAAGGTTATCAAATTGACTCAACGGTTTTCAAAATACATAATCTTAGTAAGAAATCAATGAATTTAATGAAGATCAGGTATCACAGTCGATTTTGAGGCCGTAGGACGTGGTCTTCTTAAAAAAAATCTTAAATTAAGTCCTTAAATCTTAAAAAAAAAAACATGAATAACCCAATCTTCATAAATTTCCTTCGCTGTCGTCCCATCCAGACACGAGTTTACGTTGTAATAGCAGTTGCTCCCAAGCGTTCCCTCTTCTGGTAATTCGGACAAAATCCCCCGATAACAGCAGCGCCATATGACCGAGGCAATACGTCGTTACACCGACTGAGTTCGATTTTTGGCGTTGTTGGAAGCAACGGCGGCAGCAGCGAGAGGCATCCGATTCCCCCATCCCAGCCAGCCGCACATTAATTAATTTGTATTCAATTCCCCGGCTGTTGTTTCCTTCGTTTTGCCCCGCCGGTTGCGTCGGCTGCGCGGATCGCCGATTGCACGAGCAAAATTTCATCTTGTCAGGAAGGAGCGTTAATAACGCAACGCGACGCAACTGTATCAAATTAATTATTAGGATTAGACGTTCCGTAATTCAATCTACCCTTAGTAATACCTCCCTAAATGATCGTATTCCCGGCCTGCCTACAAACGATTCTATCGAGAGCGTGAGTTTTATTCGGTTCGTCCGTTGCTGGATTGAATCTATAAATGACTTTCGAAGATTGAGGCTGTAGGATTTTTATTCACCGCCACGTAGCTTATTTTTATTTTTTTCATGAGGTTTATGCTATAAACGTCATGAAAAGTTGAGTTCAGTGAATGAATGAAATAAGAGATGGGTATAATACTGAAAGTACGGCGAAATGTTAGTCTTGCAAATTAGTATCTTAAACTATTGTGTTAAGTTCCTATTGTCCTCCTTTGCCACTCCTTTACTACTTCCTTTATTACTATCCTCCTTAGTGAAGCATTTCTTCGATCTACAACGTTATTAAATAATCTTGCAAAAATTTTAGTTTTTCAGCTTGCTCCTCTATAAGTGACTAATCTCGTCACGATCGTCCAATATTTCCCTGACGGAATTGATGCTGGCAAAGAAGTTAATAAACACCGATCTTTCCAAGGCTCTTTGATCACTTGACAACTTAATAAATTGGATATTTTAGATTTTCGCAATTGTTTCATTATCATTATTTGGATCGTACCTCGGTGATAGAAAACACCTTGTAGCGTATTTGGGCTCTAATTCCGGCTGTCTTATACCCACGTAGCTTTTCTTGAAAGCTCAGGCTTCCAAGGGAGCATTAGCGTCTAGTGCTTCCACATAGTTTAATGCGCTATTAACATTATCCTGTATTCTCTTCGTTCGTATTAGCTTTACTTCTAATTAGTCATGATAATCAAAAGTTATGAAACGAAAATAATATTGTCCACGATCGATTTTCTACGAAGAAAGCTTGAATAAACCGAACCTTTCCTAAATGAATAAAATTTCGCACCAGAAGAAATACAAAAAGAAAAATAACAGTCTCACTACTCGATTTCTCCAGATGCCAGATAAAGCGAAATGGCGTCGACGGTCGAGGTAATGGAAAGGCGGACCCAGTACGTTATTTATAACAAAATAAACACTCCAAATATGAAAAATATTTTCCTTTTCGTCGGTTATCTTTCCACTTTCTTCGCTCTTCCGTCGGACGCGGTCCGTTCCATTTAAATTTCCCCCATTTTTGTTGGTTCGTTTCTCGAGTTCAAGTCCACACCCGGGCGAAATGCCCACATACCACCGCTTGTGTGCGCGCGTGTGTGGGTGCGTTCGGATAGATTGTCCTCGGGGTCCACTCCACTATCACTTAGTTGTTTTCGCAGCCATTTTGAGGATATATTGCGCCCGGGTCCATATATCCATATGCGACCGGCGAACTACGACGGCCAGGGAAAAAAAGGACGCACGGAACTGGAAATATTTTACATTCTGCAGTAGATAACTTTCGCCTATTTCGTAAATATTTTAGAATTATTGCGTTTGGGCGCGTATTGAAACTTATAGCGAGGGGAACGGGAGCGGGGGGAGAGAGCTTTCAAGGTTTCACTTTTGGAATTTCGTCCTATTACGTTAAAATATGATCCGGAATAGGATTCTTCCTTTACGCAGCTTAAATTTAATATTTTTATTAATCCTATATGTCACACAATTCTCGCCTGAACGATAATCTTGTTGCATATGCTGATGATATCAGGCGTATTAATACCTTTTTGCTTTGCTGCTGACTTCCCTGTTCGTGTTGTCAACGAAAGCATCGAGGTTACGTGTTATGCGGATAAAAATCGAAAAATGCTCTGGACATGTTTCATGAGTGGACAACAAGAAGAAAGTTACACGTTAACGTAGATTGCAACAAACGCACTAAAACAATCGAATCTTATCCAGGAATCCACACATCTACATCTTCGAACCAAAAAAAAAATCTTTAGATGCGAATACGCAATTATTTGACGAACTGGTTCGATCGACCAAACGAATCACGCGCCATTATTTTCACATTACATACTTGAATGTAATATCTTTTCCCCGATATTAGGCGCGTGTATGCGAGTACGTGAATGGGCATTTACATAAATGCATACAATACGCTCCCGACGAGTTATCGCAATCGCATGGGAACGTCCTCTCTCTCGAATTGATACGCCGTCAAGCCATTGCCCTTCCTGTGCATCCTATTCAACGACGTTCTAAATATAATAGAATCCACTTACCACGTTGTATGTACACGCGAACGGACGGACGTGTATGGTATTATGCATGCATGGTAAGTACGCGTCGAAACAAAAGAAAGCGAAAAACAAGCATACGCGAAGTCGTTTAGCATTTCTATCGAATGTTTTTGTATTATAATGAAGATGTCGCGTAATTATTTTTTAGTAATTTTGTGGTCGATTGAAAGGTTTATGACTTTCTAATTCTTGTGCTTGGTTTTCTAAGTAAGAGGAGACGTTTTTAAATCGAGCGCAAAAAGATCTTATTAACGGACATATCTGAATGAAATTTGGACGAAACAATTGTTTTACCCAATTGTTTTATTATGTATTAACCTTTCTCTGTTATTCATTCCATGTACGTGCAGAGATAAACTTGCTGTTATTTTACGTAGCTTCAGACTATTTCTTTTTTCATGACTTTTATCCTCCATTACCTAAATTATGCAGCCATGCGTGACTCGGTTGTTTCTTTACGTTTATTCCTTTAATTACATTGTACTCTTTCCGGAGGAAATTGGTCTAGGTGCCATTTATAAGAATAGCAGTGACGTGCTTATTGTTCCTGCATCCTCCGTATGTAAAGAAGAGGAGCAAATTGCATCGTAAAATTAAATAAGGCAATAGATGGTTTTCGCCAGCCTGCTAGAGCAAAAATATGTAGAAAAATTGTTTGGAACCGAATTTAGTCGTGCTTATTAAAAAAGTAAATTTATAGAACTGAAAAACTAACAAGGAAAACCTGAAAAAAGTAAGCTTACATGAAATTTGTAAATTCAGTATAGGCGGGAGGCAAGGAGGGAGGTATTCGTAACGATCTACTGATTATCAAAGCCGGCAACTAAGTCGACCAGTAACAGAAAGAAATCGGCGCTTCATATTTCTATCGCCGACCTTTAAATTTATTTCCCCGCCCGTCTTCTACGGCAAACAGTATCTTCAACCATTCCAAAACTCTGGTTCCGGTTCTTTTATTTGAAGCCGAAGAAACGAACGCTCGCTTATTTAAACCGCAATTTACGGAAACGGACGCGCTCTTCCTCCTAATACTCCATCCCTTCGCGTCCCTTCCCTTTCGTTTATCCCCTCGTCCCTCCCTCTGCCTCTGTTTTCCTTCTTCGCCTAGTCGTGAATAATGAACGAGGCAGCAGACGAAACAGGAAAACTGGCAAAACAAAAAGCTAAACGCTAATGAAACAACGAGTAATTTTCTCGCTGAAGAATTTTCAGACGACAATCAGCGTGCGGAAATCGAGGGAGGGGAAGGGAGATAGAAAGAGAACGAGCGGGAAAGGAATAAAGGGTGCTGGCGATGCAGTTGTTCAGGGGTAGATGCTCTTCGTTGGGACAACGGTTGAATAAAACAATAGGTCTGCGTATCTACTTCATGTGTGGTTGCTAATTTTGACGTCTGATGGTTGCTAGGCGATGTGTATTGTCGCACGGTGGTGATTTCTCGAGCGTTACGCGAATTTTCAATGGTAATTAAGTGGCGAGATTGATGAATTGTACACCGGTACGCTGTTTCGCTTGAATAAAAACGATAGTGCTGGCATGAAGAGTTTCCAGAGAGACAAATACATGCAAAGTACATGAATGCCAGCTAGCTAAAGTGGCAATTTAACTCAGGTCGTGTACTACCCTTGTTTATTGCTTCTTCTCGCTCGGAAAAAAAAAAAAATTGAATAATATCATAGAATAATACAGGTAGGGATAACTCGTTGCTATGTCACCATATTAGACGAAACTTGAAGATATATTACGTTGTACAGTAAAAATTGCGTAAATCTAAACTTTCGAGATTAATTGTACCGTTTTCTACGGTCACAGCAGAAGTAACACGTTCAGAATACTCGTGACGCACGCTAGACATAAAACAGGAGGGACAAATACAGGAATCGGCTTTGTCGCTTTTTACATTCGAAAGAACAAAAACGCCGGAATTCCCCGCCTCGGAAACGGTCTCGTGTTTAGTCTAATTCGGTTTTGTCTTATAACTAGCGCGAGATCAAAATACCCAGCATCCTACCGCCACTTCGGCGAACAACCGACTTTTAGAGCGGCACGACGCCGCCAGTCTAACCGCTGAAAACTCGCGCTAAGACCGAGCGTTAGTCTTCTAAAATAGAAAGCGATCGCATAAATTTATACGGGCGAGATAAGATATTTCGTTAGATTCGTTGTTTGACGGGAATGAATTAGGCCTGCGGTATTTTAAGTGATAGCTCAAATGAATTTAGCTACGTATGAGTTATAGGAGGATTAGAAAAGCTGCGTGAAAAAAAATATTTTTCTTATTGATCAAGTTCGTAGCTTTTTGCTTTATTAACATTTCAGCATGTTACGGCGCGCGGCGCAAGGATTTTGATAAACCTTGCGCAATTTTTGATGGACGCTCACCAAGATGTTTGCAACATAATATCATCAGCCTTGATTTTTCTTTTTTTTTCATCTGTATGAGCGATATTTTACAGCGACACAATGTTTCGAGTGCTATTCGTCGTTAATCTCGAAAAAAAAAAAATAAGAGAGTATACGCAGAAAAATAAGGGTTACGTTAATACGTAAACATCATCTAAGAAGACGTAAACACAACAAAAGAACTTAGCTCGTACAAGGACAAGCCGCTCTAACAGAGCGGCAGGCGTGCAACGGCGATACCATCTCAAGTTCTCGGCACAAATTGATTCTATTTTCGGTGGTCTAGTGGCGGCCGCCATAAATCAATGTTTCTAAATTTATGGCGAACGGAGGTTCACGGTATGGCGCGGCCGAGGGAACCTGCAGTTCCCCGTTACTGTAGTCGCGCTGCACACATATTCGATGTTAATGACGTGTTTGTCCGCAAACAGAATACGGTAGCGCCTCAAATGTTTATAGCACACAAATTTGAAATGCATTAGTAACTAATTACCGGGGAATACGAGGCGCGTGATATATAGCGTCGCGCGTTGACAAGACTAGTTTGACGTGTTCGGTACGAACTGCATCGATATTTTCGATGGACAATCTGCTTACGGACGAATTAACACTGGTCTATACACTTGGGTATTTTCAGGCTCAATACATGAAATTTCAATAAACGACCAAGCGTGGTACCTAAGCGAGATTAGTCTTTTCGAGCCCAAGTCTTCAGTTAATATATGACAAACACGTTCTATCCACAGGAGATGTCCACGGCCTCCGCTACCTTTCTCACCTCAATTCGACAGTCCTCGACCACCATGTGCTCGAATTCTTCAGATGTTTCGATAATGGTTGCAATTCTTGACCTTTTATGAGCATTACCAAGAACAACGGCTAGATATTTGATTTAACTAAGATGAACTGACACTTCACGTTCAAGCTTAAAGCATCCCACGGCTTCCCCTCAGTAACTATGAACTTACTTTCCTTAATGCCAAATGCAATAATCCAGTTGCCTTTGTCATGTTTTGAAAATGTTAATATTCCCCGAAGAATCTCTTAAAGTTTCGGATTAAACACCATTCTAAGCATGTTTCTAGCAAACATTCGAACTTCCTAAACTTGCTAAATATACCAGCATGTATACACCCAACCCTCCATATCTACCTACATTGCCTCATTACGTCGAAGAAGGAGGGAGGTCATTAATTCTCCAAGCGACGCTATTCTAACACAATGGGCATTGTCCGAACGAGAACTGAGTGCTGCATAATTAATTAGAGTATGCGAGGCGCCCGCAGTCCGGACGTGCCGGATCCCCGGAATCGAAGTGCAGGTCAAGTCTCATTGTCGTAGTAGTCGTCTTCTCGACGATCGAGCAGCGCGGCTACTGAAGGGCACCGCATCAGCGAAGCTTTTTACGAGGCGAAGGGAATGCGGCGAACGAACGTCTGTTGTGTGTCGTGTTGCACGATCCGAGCCCGGTTGGCTGCGAATGATTGCGGTAGAGCGCGAGAGGTGTTCTCTGCTTTCTACACATATCTCGCATAGCGAGATTTAAGCTTTGATCAAGCTGCTAAGGCGGCGAGCGGCGAGATCACGAAGCCGTTGAATTTGGTGAATTTGAACGCAGGTTGATGTTTTATGGATGAACCTCAAACGAGCTTGTTGTCTCATATAGCGCAATTGCTAAATTAATGGATAATTTCCAAATAAGTAATTTATCGTAACTAAGTAACCCATTCTATCAGGCAAGATTGGTTAGGCAAAGACTATTGGTGGGATTACTACCAGTAGGAGTAAGTAGCAGTAGTCTTACATCTTACATCCAGATCTTCTTTTGGTTTTTTTTTTTTTTTTAGTTGTAAAAAATAGAAGTTACGGAAAGTTTGAACGGTTGAACAACGCCACCAACTTATTCAAGTTCATTTTGAAAGTCATCGATCTGCGCAGCTTACTTCTAAGATTTCGTGATTCTTGCGGCTTACATAGTCGTCCTTCTGAGCAAGCTATTCGTCGAACTGTGGATGGATTTCACCAGCACGTCGAATTTTTCATATTATTTTTTTCATTTCAAATGTATCCGATTTAAAGGCACCCCCCATTAAGGTTACAAAAAAAAGAGAACATTACGACATTCATTTTTATATTTAGCATTTTACATCGCTACATCCATAGGTTCGGAATCGGAACATCGGAAATACGGAGCTTAAATTTAGAAAAATCTATGCTCGGCCAAGAAAGCCCTCTAAACAACGCTGCGACATCTCAACAAAATCCGTCTAGATTTCAATATTCCGCAGGGATCGCATAGGTTCGGCATTGATTCCGACGGATAATACGTCCGTTACGGGCGAGCAGCGGCATCGACGTCGCTCGAGAAGTAAAGATAATAAACTGTCAACCCTCGTTCGCCAAGATTAGATTTAAATCTTGGCACGGCACTTGAATTTTAAACCGGCAACGGGACGAAGCGACTGTCCACCACGCGTCGCACGCCTGTCAACGAGAGCAGGGCGTCCGGTGTTCAGCCGTTAGAAAAACATCCTGTGTTATGACGACGAAATGGAGTTAGCGGGTATCTCCATGTTTTCCTACGGTTCAATATATCTGTAGAGGCGGAAGATTCATGCAGGAGATGCGCTATTCTGTTCGGCCTTTGCTTTAGAACGTCGCGCACTTTATTTTCTTTTTTGTTACTTCGTCTTCTTTAAAAAGTTAATTTCAAAGTTTTCCTTCCATTTATTTCGCAGTTTTCCTTCGCAACATTAATCCCGTAAAATTTACTTTATTCCGGCTGAAAGCGCGCTATGCAAATAAGCAAAACTCTTCTGGCAATTAAGAAAAAATCTTTACGAAATTCCCCATCCGGAGCGAAGCTTTCCGGAATATATACGACCTGTACGGTTGTAACGTGTCCATACGGGTTGTACGTCCAAAGAAGGCGGAAGATGGCGCTAGTTAGTTTGAAAACTTGAAGCTTGCGTAAAAATCAAAGTCGGGCCGAGTTCATGACGAATTGTTAGGTTCTCCTCGATGGCAACATGTATATACTCTGCGTTCACGTTCGTATATTTCGTACATATTAACAACTTGATTTCGTATAGATGTCGCTACGAAGAATACTATAGAAACAATGGTGGGAACCAATGGAACGAGCGTAAGTTCCATATGCATAGTTAAGCGCTCTATGGACTAGCTCCTGAATGACCTATCCGAACAATTTAGCGTTTTCATTTTTCCAGAATCTAAAAATTTGACAAAGTTGCTCCCATTTCAAACGGAAAGTTTACCTTTCATGTACGCGTTATTGCATTATTTTAGCGTACCTTATCTCCTATAAGTTCGCCATCTTGGAACGTCCACTCGGTATACGTCGCTGTATCGTTCGGAGTGGTGCTGGGCCAATTAAGACAGCGAACTTGTACTTAACAGCGGCGACCGTTAGTTTATTATGTGTCCTTATAGTTGTGGATTAACTCCGTGAAGAATGATAACGATAATTCCCCCCAATTTAGCTAACGCTTAACGTTTGGAGAACTTCGCTCATATATTTTTGAGAGCGTACTTAGCGAAGGAAAAAATCGTAACTTAGACGGGACGCTTAAGACCCAATGAGTTGTTAAAATACACTTTTAAAAGAGCTCTACACAGGATAATTTACTCTAATGTTCCCGTCATTTATAACAATAATTGAGTTTACGAAGGCTCGCGTTAAACGGAGGAAAGAGTTTCTCGTGACTGGGGGTCGCTTAAACTTCGTAAATAATTTGTAGGACTACTACGATTCGTTGGCTGCATATGCGAGAAGTTCGAAAGCAATAAAATAATCGCCAGTGCAAAGTCGCAATAAAACATTGAAATGGATACATTTTCATTGACACGAAACAGTGTAACAACAAATTTATATATTGATTGCATTCGTTAAACGCGAGATGTAGATAGCGTACATACATATATATTGGTAATTATTTTAGGTAAAACGAGTAATACGTGTACGTACACAATGTTTATATTGGCCGATGGTTGTTTTTCGAATAAAATATATTAGCGTAAATGGTCTACCTGTGTATCCCGTACGTATGGGTGTGAGCGTCCGCATTACATTCGTGGGATGGACGCGGCGTTATTGCGATCGGGGATATCGCGATCTGCGATCCTAGTTCCAATTTAAAATAATTGGAAATTTTCGCGTCATAACGAATTCGAAATAATTTAATTTGTTTTAGTTTACCCTTGTTTGCTCTTTGGTAGCTACATACATCAATAAACTTATATTATTCGCTATGAGCATGTGAATAGCGGTAGATACTAACATCGACGGATTGTACGCATTGTGCTATAGAATCGGAGAACGCGTTAGATTAGATTTGATTGGTTCCTGACCTGTTCGGCTGCTATGTTTCAGATCTAATATGGTTCCTCCATCGTTAGTTTTATCTAATTTATCAAGCTTGTTTACAGTTACTCATGATGGTGATCCACATGTACCTGAAGATCTATTCCATCCTGCATATTTACTTCTTTTAACTTAACAAATACTGAAGCTTTTTTTTTAAGTGTGGCGGCGGCCCAACGGGGTATATAAGCTTTTTTCAAAAATTTCATAACCTCAAGAGCCTTTTAATGTGTAAAGTGTCCAATGGCCTTGTTACTATCGCTCCTTCGCCGTGAAGAGTGAAGCGCAGTTGATTGTACCCCAACTGCGAATGGTAACTCGGGAATGTACCGACTCACTAAAAAAATTTGTTGATTCTATAAGCGGGACTCGAACACGCTGCGCTTAACTCTGCCCAGTCAACCGCTGACCCTCTTACCACTGGGCCACCGAGCCGTTTGGTCTATCTATAACTATCTTTGCCTTTAATAACAATTTATGATATAATTTGAAGGCCGGCGATTTTCGATCTTTGCGTGCTAGCATTCCGAACAGAAACTGGACGTTTATTGAAGCGTCCTCTAACGTTACTTGAAACCCGTCATGGAGATGGATGTTAAAGGAGCAAGTTGAGTAACCTCATTTTATTTTGGAGAACCATCAGCCTCTTACGAATAACCCACGACTTCAACAAGGTTGAGCAACACACGCTGCAAGTACTTAAAAATGCAGAAGTTAAAATTTACATTATTGGACCTGGTTTAATAACGTTATCGTGTGCGCATTTCCTTCTATAAAAATTCATTTATTTTACGATACAACGACAAATAGTACGTACACCATCATTCGCAATACTTTCAATATTTATATTTGCGCGATGCTATTTATTATCTTTTCCCCGTACCGATACGGATACATAAAACATGCGTACGAGCGGTCGCCGGTAATAGACCTCCTGCATATTTATAGGGTATTTCAATCGTTTCGGATATCATTGCATAATAACGGTCACCGCTACGATTCTATGATGTTGAAAACGGGGTCGCTGCCGTTCGTATTATGAAATATTTATAATCCATAGGCACCTCCATCTGGAAAATGTCAACGAGAAAAGGAGTTGCCTGGATATATTCGACACGGCACGTATGTACGCCGCAGGTTGTCCGAAATTGTTCGCGCGATAGCTTTCGATATAGGCGAACTCAGAAAGTTGCTAAGAAACATCTTCGGAAACTTTTTCGGAAAGTATTCGAAGAATCTATAATAGCCGTAAATCTTTCATGATTTTCATGAGTGAATGATCCTCATATTTAAATAAATAAAATTACTTTGTCGCATAGTTATCGCCAATGAAATTTTGCAAAAATAAATCGACTTGACCCCACCAATTTTCGCAATCATCGCGCCAACGAAGAAACTCTTCTCCGGGATTACGTTTACAAGTGCATCCCGACGCGGTATCCCACTAAAAACTCTAATTAAGTATCAACCTGCGAAGACGAAGGAGGGAAATATTCCGCAGTAGAACAACGTTCGCGCGTACACGTCCGAAAGACAGCGTTCGTTCTGCAATCTCCACTCCACACGGACGGACGAGAGCAATAAAAGCGAGGGATGGAGGACGGCGGCGTTTAACGCGGCTTTATAGTCCGCTTGGGACGCGCAGAGGCGTAGGATGCGAAGAACGCGCCGATATCTTTTAAGTTGGAAAATTTCAATCTAGATCACGACTTATTCACATTCGAGTGAATTTGCAAAGTGCCCAGGAAACTTTGCTCGTCCTCGGATAGGGTAGGGCGATGGGAAATGGGATAGGACAAAGGGTGAGAGAACGGAAGGAAGTTGGAACATATCCGATGTAGAATCCTGGTAGTATATAGTGCGCACAGTTATCCCTATAACTTTGAAGAACTTATGGTGTTCTCCTAAATCTAATGTAAATTATGATGAAGAAAGTCGTCAAGAAACGAGCATATAAGTAATAAAAATGTGTAGTGTTCGCCAAAAAAAAAAGCAGCCAAACAAAGCAGGTCTTAATGGTATTCGTCCAATTAGAAGTTGAGTTCCAATTTATTGACTTAGCATCTTGCGAAGCAGCAAGTCAAAAACATCGATTTTGCTCCGACGGTTTTGTCCGTCTATAATCGTTCGTAAACGCTTTCGGGGCTAATCCACAGCAGCAAAGAGTTAATTCCGCTCTGCAGATATCAAACATATATCGGGCTCATATTGATCACGAGGATTATAATTTGTTAAATTACTTTCCCCGCATATTTGTATATTGCTTTGACTCCGCTAAATCCAGCAACATTATTGATTAAAGCCTACAACATAATTTTCAAAAATTAGGTTAGATTATCATAATTTACATCAAAACTAGAACGCCAAGTAATCCTGCATGCGTCGAGGGTAAAGGCGGTAGGTTTCAAGGGAGAGAAGACCAACTCGCCAGAACCACAGTTTCTCGAGGATAACTTTCTTCGATAGCGTTAGCGGTAACGGCGGAGAGGTGGGAGGCGGCTCCGGCGGTGGCGGTACGCGTTCGACTTTGGCAGTTTGATGATTACGGGGCGTATGCCCCGCCGAGTGTAAAGTTTCCTATTTATTATCGCGCACCACGTCACCTATTATTGCCGGCACCGTTACTACGGGCGAACTTGCGCGAGACTATACAACGTAAACTAACTCCTGTAAATCTCGAACGTTGAAAAAACACGCTTTGTACAGCAATTAGCGAACGTTCAGCGCTTTCGAGTTCACCGAAGGAAGATCGAAGCTGCCGCGCTATTCCTGTTCGCAAATTATATTTCAATTAACGCGTATTTATTTCGTAACTTTCGCTAACGAACTGATAACTGACATACAATAAAAGCAATACATTTTTTTTGTTCCTTAAAAATGGACGAATCGAAAATTCTACATCACTGAACCGTGAAAAAAGAATGCTGCTTTTTTATCGACCGACTGCGTAAAATTTAATTAATTCACCGCGTAAACAGATGAGTTTATTTATTATTGCAAAATCAAATCAAACACACCCTCAATTCAATTAGCGGCGGGTCGTGTACGCGCTGGGAAGCTTCGGTTAGGTTGGCGCCGATACCGTAAAAATCATTCTGTGTACAAGCCTACGCATGTTTAACGAAAATCTGCTATTAGTGTTTGTATGTACCTGTACATACGTGTATGTTGGTAGGTACACAAAATAAATATGTGCCGATGGGATGTTGACGTATAACTGTTGACGTGACTGTGGTGGTGGTTAATCGAAAAATACACACAGTTGCTTTATAAAGCGGCTGGTTGTAAGCGAAAAAGCTTTGTTTCTTCCATGTCTCATCTTATCAAACATGTTTTCAATACATTTCATCTAAATATATCCTTAAAATTAAAAGAAGTACAATTACGTTGGTGGCAAGGTTCCATAAATATTGACGGATGAAATATGACTTAGCAGTTAACTAATTAAAAACACAACTCGCTTAAGAAGAGTCGCTTAAGTCGCTTAAGAGGCGAGGCCAGAAACGAGCCACGAAGTAAAACAATAAAAAATACTTTCTTTTTACTTTCTCTCGCAAATCCATCCTTCATCCGCGAACGCACTTCATTCCGCCCATTTTTCGATATCGTCGATCGTAAATTTTAAATTCCGACGATGGGGACCTGAATGGCGATAGACCGGCCCATACGAAATACGAGACGCGCGAACAAAAACGAAGGAAAAACGCAACGATAGAATGGACGGCCGAGAGAGGTGAAAAGAAATAGAAATAAAGGGACCTATAGCGGTAGCGATACGCTAGCGGTTGATGAATAGATGGCCGCCAGTACACCGCAAGAACATAATTTTCAAATTCGCGTCGGGACTGAAAGAAAATAATGGTCCCCCGAGCGACAGTTATTGATGATTTTCCTTAATAGGAAAGGAAACGTCCGTCGCTTCTTTATCCATGTTCTCCTGGAATAGTTTTTCTTTTGTTCGTCTCTATCTTTTTCTCTCCAACACATATACATATGTGTAGGTATACGCTATTGCTGCACGGTTTTATTGTAGTTCCGATTCGTCTAGGGTTGGTGCAATACTATTATGTACAGGTGTAGTTGACGCTCGTTAAAACAGACGTGACAAAGGAAAATGCGGATGTTTCTTCACAATTTTTCCATGATTTATTACTTACAAACAGTTGTTACTATTTAGCTTTGTAATCTGCATCTGTTGAGTTGCTACCCGCATAAAAATTGTTAATAATCTCGAATACGAGGATGGTTTGAAAAGTTCAAGTCTCCGCATGAAGATGGCGCTAGTATCGAAAATATTCTAGTAATGTAACTGCGCATGCGTCGGGAGATGGCGCTACTTTGATGCTTTTCTTTTTCATCATCGTGTTTTCTAGCGTAGAGAGATTGTGAGGCTTTGATTAAATATTATTGTTCTGGTATTGGCCAAAACTAGTTGGGCCTGAATATTTTCGAAAAACATTTTGTCCCTTCGCGAGGTAAGATGAGATCTTGATACCAGATAACTTGTTAATTTTTTGAGGTTCTTTTACCTATAAAACTAAAGGATCTCATTTTGAAGGTAACTCTTTAGTTACCTTCAAACCTAACACGTCATTTTTTATAATATACAAAACTAATCTAGGAAAAATCGAACATATCCAATTTTCTAATAGCCTAGAGTGGCTGCATGGAGAAATTCCGCGACAGTAAAAGAATAAATTCATGAAATTCGCGTATTCTTTGCCCGTACACCCTTGCAAACATCGGAACTACCTCTATAATGGCCAACGAGTGTAAATATCATTTCGAAAATTGTCTAACTCACAGATGTAAACAAACTCTTCCGGACGCTCGTTGAAACGTCGTCGTCATCCACGCGGAGATATCGCATCTGTCGCGCCTATTTGGTAACGTCTGTCTGCCTTCAAACGCAATGTTTGGTCTCTCGTTTACTACCCTTACTAATGTCATCCGCAGACTTACGCTTTCGAGCTTGTTTCTTTTCTTTTTCCCTCGTTCGGCTCTTCGATATTTTCGGTCAATACGTTTAGCAGTAAGTGTGCGGAACGAAAGCGAAAAGCGCTTCGAAATGCGTTCCGAGAAGTAAATTCGAGGGTGTAAGATGCTTCTGCTTCCTTCTATTTTTACTTGTTTTCTGCCGGTTGGAAGGACTTAGGAACAAAGAGGGTGTAGGATTTATCGGCTATGGGGTTTAATTGCAATACCGGAAGTGTTCTATTGTTGATATTTGGTGGTGTGACCGGAAGTAATACCAACATCCAAATAATACGAAATAACAACATTTTTGTGGATAAGCAGTGTTGTAAGAGTTCCACGTTGTCGCTTTACATTGCATTGGCTAGAGCGGCGCATCCTATTTATGGGGACGTCACGATGGTTCGCGCGTTGCCCGTTCATCACCGTGCAGTTACAAATCTCCCGCCCTCGGTCAGAGCCGCTCAGAGGTGTTATTAACTGTTTATTGCCGGGATCGGACTTAAACCATAGTTGTAAAACATAATTTAGGAACGAGATCTTCGTGGCGGTGGTAGTTCTGCTACTGTCGGCTGGCGAGTCCGTACGTGTTCACGTAAATAACTACACGTACGCAAAGTTACTACCTTCACGCGTACACATAAACGCCTCGTATTAAGTATAATGTGAGAAAGTTCGTTGCGATCCTAACCTAATATGGAGAGCTTAGAACGTATCTCACCCCCCTAAAACGGAAAACGGAGTTCGCGTGCGTTTTAGGGTTAGGCAATAGGAATGAGATGGTGTTATAACAGGTAATTTGCCAGCATGGTTTATGTACTAGAACAAGAGATTGTAAAGCGAGCAATCTACCTGTGATCACGTGCTTTCCAATCATCTTGGTAAAAGTAAAAATGCCCTAAACGGATGCGGGCCAAAAATAAATTATTTTAAATCAAATATTCATGATAGCCAACCTTTCCATCTTTGGTCATGTAGAAGACTACCAAATGTTATCGATAAGTTATTGCGGATGCACTTTTATCAAAAACTCCACAAGCAACTATATTACCCTTTGGATTGACTTCCGACTCGGGTAAACGTTAATTACCCACGTGCTTCGTTCAATTTTTCTACCGATTTCTCGATTCGAGTAGCCTTCTTGTTGAAAAGTTATCCTTCTTCCTTCTAAATACAAAAATTCTCCCATGACCCATAATGCTGTTACAACTTGACAATTATTGTGGAAGAATTCTTGACTCGTTGCTAAGCAACGTAGTTTTCATTTATTTTACGGTCCCCAGCTAAGTGTAATTAAAGAATATAGCGAGAGTGTCGGAGCAGGAATGACAATAATGAAACTTTTAAAAAGGCCAAGAATACTAGCGATTCGAAATCTTGAGACAACGTCGAACGTAAACGTTGTTAAAACGTGTATGCTTGGATTTGCGAACGTAACTAGTGATCTTTGACCCCAAATATTTCAATGACTATGTGAGAGTAATCAAGTGCCGAACACTGTACATCAAATGTACCGTTTTAACTATAACAATATAGAAATAAGGAAATAAGGGCTTCAGTAGCATTTCCTTTAAAGCAGGTTATAATTTCAACAATTCCTTGAAGTTATTACGACAACCTTTATTTTTTTAAAAAATGGAGAAAAATGTTTTCAAACGTATTAAATATAAGACCTCCTTAAGAGCAAAAAAAATTAATGAAGCCGGCTTGAATATCCATTCCGTTGCATGAATTATGTTTTTGAAAATTACACCGTCATAATCAACATTCCGAAAATCCAGCCGACGCATTATTTCCTTTGCGCTTTCAATTAATACACATCAAACGCGGATAAAAAGGAGCTGCCTTTTTTCCTTCCTCTGTACCTTAGCCTCGTAATAATGAGGCATTGCTTAGAAAAGCGCCATTAAATTTGAAAAGGTATGCGAAAATACGTCTGGATTCCAATGCCCGCCATCCTTATACGGTTCCAGAAATAATTAAGGAAATTTCGTTACAAAGCGAAATTTTGACGAAACCGTAATAATACGTTTTCAATTAAACGCCTACTTTGTTTACCTTTTTTTTTCGTTTGTTTGTTTGCCATGCCGACCGAAAACGTAAGCATATATATTTCGCGTACCGTAATAATTCTTGGGAGCGGGGGAGGAAGGGCGAAGGAGGTTCTTTAGGTTTGTTTTTCTTTTTCGTCACGAAAATTGAAGGAAAATACTTCTAAGGAAAAAATTGTAATAATTCAGACGCAATAAGGATGGCTACTCGCACAGTAATTGGGCAATAAAGCTCATTATTATTTATAAGTACACGTACGAACTTTGTACAAATACGATTGGCTACCGTCTTCCACAAAGGCACAGTGACGAGCCTAAATTTTATTAATATTTATCTTTTGAGAAGCGATGGTTTCTATCTTTTCGATTCTCGTTCAAAAGTTTGAATCTAATACATTTAACATGAATAATGGTAGTAAGAACTGTGGCGTAATTTGGTAAACAACACACTACAGCACCCTCCATTCCTACACGCCTTAAAACTACAACATACAAGAAACACGGATATATAGGCGGGAAGGTCTCTTTTATAACCCAAAATATACACAAGCGCCAGCCTACTGCAAAAGGTCAAGAAGGACAGAGTACGACAACGGTCCGTTGCCTCTGTTCACCAGCTTCATTACTTTTACTTTATGTTAACCGTCTCGTACGCGTCTAATTCTCGCGGTGAAGCTACATTTTTAACCTTAACCTTTAATCTTTAAGGGTGTAAATTTTAAGTTTTCTAATTGAATACTATGCCCGATTTCATCCTATATGTTGCGCCACACTAGACGCATCTAATCTTCCGTAGCGATAATTCCTTATATGTTCTTTAAATCTCGTGCCTATTTCATTAGACCAATATAGGCTTTATTAAACAATTTTATTACCTTTCTTTACATTTTCGGTTTATGGTGCAACTCATATAATTCTACTTCCAGTAACCATGAGCTTTCAGCGTGATTGATGATACTAAGTGAATTCTTGAGGTTGCTGGGAATGTTAACATTCACAAATTTTAGATAAACATTGTTTTTTACAGCGGTTTTTTACATTCGGTTATCGGTCGATGACGAGGAAGGTCCGTATATTCGAAACGGCCATTTCGGATTAATTAAACTTGTGTAATGCCGAAATTGCCGATGCTTACGTGCTGTTGTACTAATACAGTTAATTTTCAAATTAATGGTACATTTTCAATAAGCGACAACGTATAAGCCCTGAATCTTTCGATTAAATTCTACTTTCAAGCTGGTCTATTCTTCGTTGTTAGAAGAATAATGACTTTGGTCCGAATCCCAAGTAATTTTTCCTTTATTCACAATATATCTATCACCTTCTTACATCCGAAGTAATGTACCGGCAATGTATCGTCCTCTATTAATACCAACTTAAAAACCTTTCTTAGAAATACTTCCGAATCCTCGCGCGTAGGAATCTCCGTAAAATATCAAATATTCTCGGCGTATACGTTTGACGAAGGTTGATAACCGATTTTGTTTACGTTAAGCCGCACCGTACAGCCAGTACAACTACCACCGCTCGGCCTTTATTTATTTAAGGACACTATTAAATTCCGAGCTCACTCATCGCGCGGGCCGAATGCCAAGTTTAACAATACACTTATTCACGATTCCCTAAGTTTGTAATAAACGTCATCGCTAGTGAAATATGCCCGAGAACGTTTCCACATAGAAGCACGCGTAAGCGCTCTCCGCACCGGCGAATTCGGCGCAATACGCGCTGAAGAGACCGCTGGCGTCCTGAAACGGGCGAGAACGAGGTGGGGGATGCGGAAGTTTTTACCGCTGGAAGTTGCAATAACGTTGTTTGTTGGAAATAACGACGTTGTCGCAATTATTTTCGTAATTTAAATATTGAATTTTCCGTGGAGATTTTCTGCTGATATTAATACGAATGGTACTTCGTAGAGATTAAACGAAAGAATGTAAGGATAATGTATATATGTTTAGAAATTTCGTCGATCTTTCAGTTAATTTTAACTCCAATGGCTCGGTAAGCCACTGGTAAAAGGGTCCGTGCTTGACTGAGCAGAGTCTTTTAGTGGATCCAAGTCAAAATTCGCAGTTATGGGGATAGAAGCATTAACCTGCGTAACACAGATTCTCATAGCGTTGATGGGATCGCTCACGGCAAAAGCAATGTAACGGAAGCATTTGAAGCAAATATGCTGTTGATATAGAAAATTATTAACATTTAATCACCAATGGTGGCTATGCTTAGTTGGTCATATTAAAGGTAAAAAGAATGAAAGGGTTAATTTTCTCAAAAGAATTCTAGCGAGTTACCTGTTTCACGCCCTACCGCATCCTCAGGGAAGAATTAAAAATGAGTCACTAATTCAATAAGAATTTTATTCTGTGTGTGACGCACGCGCTGTCGCATCTATTGAACGTAATGGTAGAATGCCTCAGTTACAGATTAAAAAAGTTAGCATACGTGACGTGTTACGCAACAACGTTTTCGCGATAAACAAGAAAAAACATGGCCATTACGAAACTTTTAGCAAATTACGGGCGTTTTTACTATCTCGTTTTATAAATAGATCCGTCGCGTACGAGTTTAATAAATACTACGCGTACGTGATTTTACATTGGGCGCGATTCGCGTCCAAACAATAAAAAAACGAAAAAAAAAGAAAACAACTACAGAGGCAAAAAAAAAAAACTGTGACGCCCGAATTAAATTTCGTGCGTAAGGCAGCGAGGGATAAAAAATCGCCTAATCAATAAAAAAGGGACGCGGCAGCTTAATTATACAAGTCGGAATACGCACGCACACGGAGAGGATCAGCCGACAAAGGTCTGACACTTATGGAAGGTACCGAAATTAATCGGCTAATAAGCGGATGCTTCTAATAAAAAGCGGCAACCAATGATACTAATAGGGATTCAACGCTACAAGAAGAAAAGAGACAACTATAAAACGGATATAAGAAAAACAAGGAAAAACGAGAATGATGCAGGATGGTTTATTTAGCATAAGTACGAGGTCGGATTTGTAATTGAAATAAATTGTGTGCAGGTGGCGCTGGTATACATCAAAAACTTAGACGGACTCCATTTCGTGCATCATAGACTCTTAAACATCACGGAACAACATTGACCAACATCCCCGTTTAAAAAAGGCGATAATGAAGCATTATTTTGCAATTTATAAGGACCGTGTGAGAACGATCCTTCGATTTTATGGAGTGGGGGGATCATCAGTTCGACGGCGTATTCTAGCATGGGATCTTATACGGCAAGATCTTGTGATAAGATATATGTTTATACGTCCTGATATCGTGTATGCTGACATTCTGTACCTTCTGTAATGCGTTAACCGAATCTGCACGTATATGGCAGATTTTAAGACAATCCCTAAAAAGCTCTTCTTTTTACATTAAATACCATCTGGAGTGACGTTCACCCAAGTGATGATGATCGGTTTTCGTTCTTCAGTGGCCTTTATAGCCTTGGTAACACCTTCCAGAACAACAGAAACAAAACAAACTCATCTAACTAATAAATAATAAAAGGAAAGTATCCGACTTGTTGGAATGAAAATGAAAAATATAAGAAAAAAAAAATAGTTGACGGATTAAAAAATTATCCGACAATCAAAAACAAATCAAAAGATACAAATTAGACGTCGTTTTAACTCGGCCTTATTTTATTTTTTTTAATCTAATATAATTCATATGTTTTTATTACGACATCGCCTTATCGTAAATAGTCGCTTAAACCAGAACGCACACTACACGATTCCCTTAAAAGGCCGCATCGAATCAAGCGATAAAAACAGTAAACGTTGAGCGAGCCAAGAAAAATGTCCGGTACGCGCATAAAGAACTATCTTACTTCTGGACGTTGGGAGTTAGAGAACGGATTTTCTGTACGCGCCTTATTAGGTACGAACGGTTATTAAGACAACTCCGTTCACATAAATGGATGTCATTTGTGCTAGGCATACGTAAGGATGTACAAAGATGTCGGCCCACCTTTATATGGTGCTACGGTATGCGCGCTTAGTCTTGTGTGTCCGTGGACATAGGCGTTCTTTCTCGTCCTATGATTTATTAGCGCACATATTTTGTACGCTTAAAGGTAGATTTAGAATGGGTGATACCCTCCATTAAGTCGTGTCGTAATCTATAAGGCCGCGTATAGTGTGGTCTACGAGCGATTACGGGATTCCCACGTTAATATTTGCTGCATGCGCGTATGTATACGGCATTATTGTAATCGTTAAACAAAGATCAACAATATTCGCATAGATTAGTTAATTTGTCCGTTACTGAATAAAGCCTAAACAAAAAAAAAATAAAATTTAAGGCAACAACCATTACAACTATTGGTATGTTTATTTGTTCGTCTAATCTCAACTTTACTACACCACTGCGGTAGAACCAGCGCAACGGTAAAAGGAGGAAAAAAACATCCGCAGTATTTAGAATTGTAAAGTTGACTGCGATGTGACCATCGCCGTTCCGTACCTATACTCGCACTGTACACACACATATCTTACTCTCCGCGAGCGGAACAGATAACAGCGACGAAACGTTTTACAACTCGCAGTCACGTTCCAACGAAATTAATGCCCTCCCCCATCAGCGTGGTATCTCAAAGGGATTCCGTGGTGAGCTATTTCCATCGCGCGCACATACACGTGCAGCGCGCAATTGTCATGTGTCAAGTGCAATCGTCACGCACGGAGACGCCGCACCGTCTTCGACGGTAATAAAATAAGCGCGACGTCATAAATTCTAAGGACAATTTAATCAGAAAGGTAGGAAATCACGACTACAGTACCGCCACTACAACTGCAACTTGCTAGTTTAACGATGCGACGTTAGCGCCGCGCCGCTCGCTAAAGAGGAGCGTTTCGCTTCGACGTGTCTCCCTCTTCTCGACGGGAGCTAACGGAGAAGTTTAGCGGCTGTAGTTTATGGGTATTTAGCACGACTTAATGATAATCGCGATCGCGTATACACCTGCAGTAGGGGTCGTACGATCTTTACACGAAGACACTGACACATAACAGACGTAAAGTCGGTCACGCGATCTTCACATGCTGGTCGCGTTTATTGTACATCTCGGTCGTTAAGGTTGTCAGCAGTGTTGTAGGTGCCGGAGTAAAGGAGCAGTATTAATATAAACAGCGCGATCCTTTGCAATCTATCGTAGCAGGTATACCTAATATAAACAGATCTACATAATCGCTTGAACCTTTTGAATTAGATCGATTTTCAAATGAATGCTCGACCAATCCACATTTGAATGTTGGTAGAAAGTAAAAAGACGCTAGTGTTCTCTCAAGTCTTTCATTTTTTTTTTTTTTTATCGATAAGAAATTTACAACCCAGATAAGGACTCGGACCTTCTCCTCTTCAAATAAAATTGAAATTAATTTCCTTGGATGAATTCCGCAAAACAACCTTACATTTAATTATATACTGCGTACCCTTCGATGATTGTACTCAATTTCAAGATAATCAACGGGGACATTTGTATAAAAGTATGAGGTTACCAATCGCCGAAAAGCAAAAAGGGAGGCGTTTTGAGAACTTAAATTATTTTCAGGATAACGTCGGATAATCCCGCATCTCATTCCGAACTAATCCAAGTAACACTATGAAGCGCACAATTTAAACGCGGCGGTAGTGGAGATTAACCTACGGGCGCTGACTAATCCCTGGGGCCGCGGTAGTGCGTACGTTTAGTGATATAGTTGCATTTTTAAAATGTCTAGACTCCGTGGAATTAGCTATCAGCCGAGGTCGTACGTGTTCTGGTTAATCCTCGGAGTGTTCAAAATAAATCGTTATATAGCTAGCGGGGAGTATTGGAAATTTATGGTGGGGCAATTCTATTGAAGTTTGTGGAATGTTTTCTTTCTATTAATGATAGGAAATATTTTTTTTTTAAATCCTGGTCACATGTTCCCGACATTATACGAAATTTGGGTGTGCAGATATCCTCCGAACATGTTCTGAATATAACCGAAATTTTTTCATCCGTGAAGGATTATATTTGTGAATTAAGACGTTAAAGAACGCGAGTGGGAAGACTTCAGATATAAAGGGCGTACTTGCCTACGTTCTTGTTATGTATGAAGTACTTATATTATAGAATAAAAGTTAACCCAATCATTAATAGAGGATGCTATGTTACAGAACTAAATGAACATTTAAAAGGACTCATCCTCAAACACTTCTATTTTTGTAAATAGAAATAAATAATTTATAAATCCTTTCGAAAGAGTGTAGGTTCATTAAAAGTAAGAAATTCAACAGGAAATAGCAGTTAAAATGACAGCTGAAACAGGTACTCAAATTACAGCCACCCGCTGTTAGAATAGAAGCAAACAATTCGAAAGAATGTATAGAAAATGCATTGATAACAATCATTAAACTGGTAGAGATACTCAAGATTTCGAATATGCTGAAATAATGCAAGACATGCTTGGTAACAGATGAAATATAAACCCTGCGTGTGTTTTGTCTACTGAAATTATTACTACAACAGCTGGTAAGGAGAATGTTATCGAAAAAGAAGTGGACATGTTACGATCAACGGATGACCGAAACAACGCAAGGTAAATGTACAGAAAATGTAATAGCAAAGAAAAGATATCAAAGCAGGAAAACGAGAACAGACATATTAAGTAAAATGAGAAAAGATAGACAAGACTATTATGCAAAACGTTTGTCGTTAGAGGAGAGGAAGGTTCAGGAAACAATTGCCAAATAGGAAGTGTTGTGGCAATTAGGCAATAATTTGCCTAATGTATATTTAGACGAAAATTTGAATTTTAATTTGAGGGAAGAACTGCAGAATTAATTGGTTGCATATCATGTTCGTAAATTTTTCTATTAATTTAATGCCAATTCCTGTCTTCTGTGAGATATCCTCATTTTTTTTTTCTTTTCAAAGATTTTTATTCTTTATATTTTGTTTTACGCACTTTTTTGTGCAATTTTGAAGCTGTACAATTAAAATTTATTGTTACTTATTGTGGCAGATTTTGTTTCTTTTTTCTGGGAATGTGTACATGTTATTTGTTTATTCAATTGTTTATATATGTTTCTTTCCCTAATAAGAATCTCGTTTGTTTATCCTTTGTTTTCATAGTCAATTATTTTGTAATATTGTTAATATCCTGTTTTGTTTTTAATAAAGATTAATAAATAAATAATAATATTTATATTTCTTCCACCTTTTCTTACATAATACATTAAAAAATTACATTCTCATAATTAAAAACAAAACAAGATATTGACGAAATATTTATTATAAAATATGAAAAGAGTTCACCAGCTACAATTATTTTTACAATTACTATTTCTTTGCACTCTCGTTAACTGACCCCTCTCTTAAGTGGCATTAAAAGGTATCTCGGACAAAGATATCTAGACTCTCCAAGAGTGGACAAATCTTGGCACTTCTTTCCCGAGGTGGTACATAGGAAGAGATGATCTAAATACGCTGCTATCGTGCATAAATCCTGGATAGCTTGAAAATATGTTCATAATCTTGCAATCGTTGTTACACATAATTTGAGCCTGTAAAACAATAATTACATATGAAAAAAGCAATGATGTATATTAGGAATGAGAATACTCAAGATAACGATAAAATGTACAAGTATACATTTGGTTTGTGCATTTATCGTAAGCACGATTTGTTTTTAGATTCTCAAGAAACATCACATGTTAAATATGTTTATTGCAGTATAATACTTAAATGTAAAATTACCTGAACGGAAAAGAAAATTTCGATTGAAATATGAATCGACATCTTCTGAAAGTTTGTCGATTCTTATGCACGTATCGTCAATTGCTCCAAGAAAACCTTTCCCGCAAAATACTTCCTGTATTTCTTGCCTCTCTGTATTATTTGCCCGTTCAATACATTGTAGCGATCAATTATTCTAGAAAAATATATAACTTTCATAACAAATTTATTTAGAGAGCTTTTTTGATCGGCCATATCTCTATACGAAGCAGCTTCATTGCCAACAGACCGTAAAAAGACGCATATAAATTCTTTCAGAATAGCCTTCTTGAATGTGAAAATATTCAGAGGCCTGAAATTAATCAACTAGTTGCAGCATAATCCTTCGATTTATACAAAATGTTCTATAAATTGTGCCTCATCTAAGTGCGGAAAGATCTCTTCAAAGTAATTCCTGTTCTTTAGGCACATCCATTACCTGCCGTAGTTCTTCTAAATCATCATCGCTTGAGGTGAAGTGATCAGACACCTAAAAGTATAGAAATTATAGAAAATATCTATTAATTTAACGAATGATGTACAATGTACATATATATATTTTCTTAACTTTATGGGTATTCTTCAATAGAAGAAGGCACAACAAAAATAAGTGCTAGCAATCTAAAAAATAATAATACTACGTATGTGAATGAAAGCAAAATGTTCTGCGATGACATCTGATACAACAAAAGGACTAACACGTAAAATAAAAGATAACCTCGCACAAAAGTCCGATTATCTCGTAGATATTTTATTAGTTTCGCTCGAATATCAAATGATTCCACTAATAGTTGCCTGTTATCGACACTTTTTTTCCACCTTCAAAGAGAACGTGTAAATATTTTGTTGAAAAGGTAGTAGAAACTCCGGTACTAACGTCTTTCATTTCTTTAGTGACCGTTCAGTAAGTGTATTTCGCTAACTTTAGTTGCAGCTAAAAATCTTCCTTTAAAGTTATCTGTGGCCTCTTCTATCATAGAGTGTATAATGTTTGCGAGGATCTCTCGTGCCTGGCTGTGGATATTCGTCCTCTTCCTACCTTGGTTATCGAGCTTGTCGCCATTTTTCTAAGTTAGAACATAAGCATAAGATATACAAATAAATATTGTATTTACTTACAAATAAAGAAAAATATTGCGTACAGTTTTTAAAATACAGAATAGGAAAGAGAAGAACGGAAAACTACCACGAACAAAGACAACCATGAGCGAAAAATCCATCCGACAATCAAAATTCATCCGAAAAATCATCAATCGCCTCGCCTATACACGTTTTCGTACAAGACGCATGGTACTTAGAGTATTTGAGCTCGTACACAACTTAATAGCAGAAATGTACTCAACACGGATTGCACGTGTTACGAACATAACGTTCTTGATCGGGGGCTGGTATATCTTGAACATATAATATAGAGACGACAAAAGCAGGAGGAATTCCTCTTTTTTCAACGACTAGACAGACTCGTGTCTATTCGCCCCATGAGAATGGATTCGTGTTATCTACTGATATTCCCGAGAATCGACAAGGCACGAATCTGTCTAGTCGTTGCAAAAGAATAATCGTTTCATCCGCCTTGGTCCTCTCTAGTCCCGGCGTTCCACGAACGGTGGATATTGCCACATAATGCAAACGGTAACATCTTACAATCGTAGAATTTCCACTTGTATGTACACGACACGTTGCTTTCAGGGATATAAATACTTAGGGCACATAAAAACTTCCAGTGGGCGAGAATTTATCTCCATTAAAGCTGATATAGTTATTTTAAATAAAGGTAATGAAGTGCTAGAGATTGGTCTATGCGCTAAATTAAATCCAAGCAACAATTCTTCTAGGCACGCACAGGATCACACACCGCACATTCGAACAAATACGTGAATTAGGCAACTCTTTGAGACCTGCACAGATTCAAATGTAAATTATGCAACTTACAATTTCGAACAACACAGAAGTATCGGTAACTTCCGCACCGCACGAGTTTAATTAATCATATAATTATATCGTAATTAATCCGGAATGGCCGTTTCGATAATACAAATGGTCCTCCCGGTTATTGATGATGACTACCGATACTTATGTATTGTTTAGTATATTATGACACAGTCCTTGCTAACATTATTTATAGTTTCAAAATTTAAAAGTATCACTAACAACAACAACAATAAACCATGAAAAGGATACCTTCGTCTTAATAAAACAAAATTAAGCAGTACTAGAAGTAGTACAAGCAGAATGCTGTCCATCTACAAAGCGTCAAGGTGTTATCTAACGATACACATAGCCTTAAGATTTATTTGCATTCGTCAAATTTGCGCTCACGTATGAGTCTGCGCATTAAGATCAAACTCCCTGTAATTGAAATCTTAATAAGGGCAAATATTTAGTTTCGAGAGTAGCAGACGCCAAGTTATCGCTTATCGCGTTCCTAATATACACATATATATATATATACACACACGTATACGTTTACCAAGCAAGAGCGAACGATATCTGAAATGTTCCGAGCAAGTCGCACCCGTGTTATTAACTAACGTATAGCGTTTCGGCGTTCCTTAATGAGCGTAGTTCTCCGCTGTAGTCGTCGGCGTTCCTTCTTAAGGCGAGGGACCGAAAGCGCGCCACCGTCAAACGACTTTACGACCGGAAGTACATACGTATGAGGCAGTGAGAGATGGCGTACAATATGTGTACAAGTGGCGCATGGATTTCGCCGGCTTGGAACGGTAGCCAAAGCATCTCTTAGGCGGTTAATACGTCGACTAATTTTTTAATTAACCAAACTCGAGATTAAAAATACCAATCGTATTTTAAGTCGTAGCGAAGTTAATCGTTTAGAGCCCCCGAATGAGTTCTCATCGAGCAATTATTCGATTAAGTCTTGCGCAACTGCTGTTGTAAAATATTGTACGCGAATATACCGAACATGTTGCACTTTATAATAATTAAATGTTGCCTTGTAAGTACTACGATAAGTAATGATGAATAAGTATCATTCCCTCAGCGAATGGAGCGGTTGGAAGATGTTTTCGTGGTGATTTATTTAATGTGGACGTGACAAGGTCTAATTGCGAAGTAGGTAGCCAACATTTGTGTCGGGATTTAAGTGTGAAATGTGTATTTTCGTCTTAATTTAAAGTAAATGTGCTCAGTTTCAAACTTTTTGGTCTATTGTCAGAGTTGTTGTTCATCTTATCCCCACCTGGCTCGCTTAGAATTATCAAACCTAAAAATTCTTTAGTTAGTCATTGCTACAAATTTTTCCACTCGATCTCTATCTTTTGGTATTCTCCAAAGGCCCTAGCTTGGCACCTATAAGCTTCTAAAAATGGTTTGTGCCATCTTCGCTTACGTAAGAGGGCAGTAAAACCGAATACAAACTGTTTTCAGGGTGAAGTAATTAAGCCTGATGGTACCCCTGAAACACACTGAAAACTCTCTATACCTGAAAAAATTTTCAAGATTTTTAGGCATCCTCGCAATCTCCTCACATCCTCCTGTATATGTAAACATTACGTACAATATAAAGCACTTTTCGCCGCAATATCCGGCTATAAATAATTCGTTAAGACTTTCGGGAACGTGATGGTTGCGGCAGTTCTCGTCGTTCGTCTCCGCTTTGAGCGCGAAGTTTAACGCAAAAACTTTTTTACCTTACTTAGATACTTACTGCACGACTACAGCTTCGCGCGTAACAAATTTTCAACTTTTCCCGGCGTTCATGTTCTGCGGAGTGGAGTCCGCGATCGAAACGAGGAGCAGGATCGCTTCATACACGTATCTCTCCATCGTCGACTAGACGTTGAATAATTGCCGGCTCTCAACTTGAATCCCCGGATAAGCTTTCTCACTTTCCCAGAACGAGAATACCTCGTTCGGCTCGTTGTTAGTGCTCCGGTGATGGTGTGGCCTATTTCTCTGCGGAAGTCTGTGTGTGTACGTAGTCGTTGTTCCCTATCGTTTCTTTAAGTAACCTTAATACAATCACATAGGAGCCGTTGGGGTTAAACGCCGCTTAGGAATATCTACGGGACGTGTTTTCCGGATCTGCGACAGCAAGAAGACATTAAATTGTCTGCATATTCTTCATGCTACACTTTTATCTTCCCGGCTTAAGGAACGTATTTAACAATTTTCATGGTTCGAACTCCATAAGCGCTAGTTAACTTTGAACGATCTTGTTGGTAAAAGCGATATTTCCGAATCGCCTTCTTCAACTCAATTTCGACGTTCCTTCTCTCTATTGGATACAACAGAATCTCTTTTTGAAGAAAGGTAACTAGCTTTCCTGCATCGAGAATCCTCCACCTATGCTGATAATCCAGTGGCGGAGTTTCTCGTACGTATGTACGTGTATACCTCCGAGCCTACACTTGAGACGCAGCGCAAACGGAATCCAAACCTTGGAAACGCATTACCTCGACCGCTAATGATGATCCCTGGCGAAGGGGACGACATGTAATCGCTCAGAGAGCCGTATTAATGAGCGTCTATACGGCCTGATTGTGTTTACCGGGGGTTTACGTAGGCTAGACCGCGAACGCCGAAAACCCGTCCCTCTTCGACACCCCGTGGCCGCGTATCCCTCCCGTTCACCCGCTACGTTCGTTCTATACATACAATTGACATGTCATGTTTGTTCACTCAATGATAAGTTTATTGCAAATCAACTATCTAGCGACGGCATTGTGTTTGCTTTGCAATGTAAACAATCAATACTAACTCAGGAATAAACAAATACAGCGGCATGAACGTAGTAGCGCGGGTACACTCCGCGTTAGGTTAACGGTCGTTGAAAATAGACATCAAGGAAGAGATCGCGCGGAGATTCAACGGACGCACCGGCGATTGTTTGTAAATACGTATGTACGTAGATAAGGTAATGTACCGTGATTAGTTTCGTTTTTCATGCGGTAGAATCCCTTTATTTGTTCGTCAAATTTCATTTTGGCAACGTATAAAATAAAAATGAAAAATCATCAAACAAAAGCTTTACGAACGAACAGTTTCATCGCCTAATTGATTTTATGGCCTATCTTATCTAGGCAATTCCAAAAAATAAAAATATTTGCCTGGATATGTTTAATACTCCACATCTATTTGTTATTTGATATTCCTCTTCCATATTTAACGCAATGCCGACATTGTTTTATTCTTGATGACAATGTCGTCAATGGCAATGGCGTCGGTAACCAAAAGAATTTCTTGAGAATACACAAATGAGTTAAATCGGAGAAAGCAGGCACATTTCTTCAATTGATATCGAAAAAATTGGAACTGAATATCTTCTCTAGGCTAGGATACGAAGCGTCCCATGTAGTACCGTAATATCCAATATTCTAATTCGTCCAACGTAGTAATTCTCACTTCCCCACCTCCCAAAAAAAAAAAAAAAAACAGTGAACGCCACCCGTTTCTATTTACCTTATCTTTTTTCAAAGCGATAACACTAACAAAAAAAAGAAAAAATGGAATATTAATAAATATCGTTGACCTAAATTTTTTCCCGTAGATTTCGTTTTTATGGGCGCCATTCTTTACGAGCGAATAAAAAAAAAGCAGGACGTATCCTAATTAAGAATCTGCTCGTACGTACGGCACCGTATTTAGCCAAGGTAATACCGGGGAAACGGTGTTATTAAGCGAGCTGCGGAAGTGGAAGAAGGAGGGTAGATTATTTGCTCTTAAAACTTCTAGAAGGCGAAGGATATACGTCAATCAGCGTTTCTCGGAGGGATTGCGTGCGAAATATGATGCGATTTATGGTGAACACGCGAAATCAGCATAAAGTTTACCAGTATGTGCTATCTTCTCATTAGGAGCCGAATGGGTTGGCTTAACTTTTTCCCTTGTTTATTTCGTTTCGCCTGCGTTACGTGGGACCGTTTCATGTTCTTAATGTTTAAATATGTTCACGTTATACTTAAATATAGGAATATATTCGCAACGTACACATTTCTTTTTTCTTTATTCCGTTAATATCCCCCGTCGCACGAGAAAATAATTATAGCTTATAATACGACGGACAATTGAATTGAGAAAAGTGTACACTTTACGTCTAAATGGATATTGGTCTCTTTAAGATTTCAAAAATGGATAAAATAAGAATAAGAATGAAAGCAATATAAAACTGGTAAATCGGTAAGTATAAAGAAGTCTATAGATGTGCATATGCTGATTGCGTTCTATTCTTTGTGTATGAAACGAGAGAACCACTACGAGAACCAATAAGCACGTACTATCCTTGTTAATTTTTGTCAAATTTGATAAAAATAATGTGTCCTGATAGCCCTTATTCTACGTCTACATTTTTCACCTTGCAACGAATAAAAAACACGTACAATTGCAACTACATTACAAAGAGATGTAAAATTATATAGTAGAATTCGTAATATCGCGTTACATGTACGAGATTTAACAGCACTTCCACATATACACATACGTACAACAACGATAACGACGCAATCGTAACAATAAAACCAATATCCCCAACAACGCACACACAAAGCAGCAATAACCGGCGAGCGAACAGCTTCTTTGAATATTCGGTTCGTTGTTCTACAACCCAGATAACGACGGGGAAGTCAAGGTACCGTCAGGCAGGGATTACCGGGGGACAATAAAAAGGATTTCGGTAATTCCGACAGAACGACATGTCGCGGGAGTCTGTGCGTGTAACGGTGTTCCGCCGTTGCCAATTAATAAACGCGATCTCGTTTCGCGTTAGACGTATCGTAGGACTCGTGGGAGGTTATATGTTGACCCCCCCGTATCTATTGTCGGTCGTTTAATAGGATTCGTCTTCTAAATATAGAAACGAGAATGCAAAGATTACCGTTTGCGGGAGATTTTTGGTATCCATGGATGATTTTGATATACGTAGTTTTGTTAAAAAAAAGCATTTATATCGTTGGACGATAATCAAATTAAATCAACAGGATGGTCATTGTATTTCAATCGATAAGGAGTATTTCGTATTAGTCAACGTCTTTATTACGCGAGAATTGGCTACCATGAGCTAGGCAGACAGAAAAACACAGGTTAATGATCTGTCGCCTTTTATACTAGCACTGCTTAGATTTTCGTTGTTTGCGGGAGAACAGATCCTGTATTCCTCTTATGGTTTATCGCAAGGATTCAATGCTGGCCTCTCGATTTATCCCTATTATTGGTGATACTTTGAAATATTTCGGGCGATAAGCTCTGTAAGAAAGCAATGCAATCGAACAATTAAAAATCATTGTTTGATGGGCGATAAACTAAATCTCTAATGCAATATTCGAGTTCTAAAAGCAAGCTTCGGAAACGATGAACCTAAAAATCTTAATATTTGGTAAAAGCATTGCTTTTAAGCTTCGTTTTGAATGCAACATAAAATGGCGTTTTCTTCACAATTGTCTTGAGCATCTCTCCGAGAATCTTGACGTCGTAAGTAATGAGCAGAGTGATCTGAGGACAACGAAGGAGATTTACCAAGGAAGATCGAAGATCTGGTCCTAAGAGGCTGCCAATCTTTTTTCATATTTGCAACGTGAAAATTGTGAGAGAGAACATATTAAAATATAAGTTAGCAGAAATTGCGTTCGTCGGTGTTATTTATCTGTTTGCTTGTCTATTGTTTTGACTGTATTAATTTCTCTGTATATCGATCTGTTTGTTTATCATTTTAACGCTAATATCCCCGTTTATTCAATTTCTATATTGTTTACATTCGTATGTTTAACAGCTTGTTTACCTTCCGCGTGTTGTATGTTTACTTGTTTCCCTTTAGGTAAAATCTTCGAAAGTTGTACAACAAATTATCATCTGTGTAGTTATGTATCTGTCATATTTTACGTGTACTATGGACATTTATTTAATAAACGCCAGTGTTCAACATTGCTCCAGCTCTCTGTTACTAGTTTGGTATAGTTTTGGTGAATTAATCAATACGCGGTTCCAGATCGCTGCGAATCCAGGCAAAACACCAGAGGTAAACGTGTTTTCTCTACAGTACACCGCAAACAAGCTACAAGCGGCTATTGTGCGACACAATACGCACTCGTACACATAAAATAGTAGCAGCGGCAGCGCCGCTAGTAGACTCTATTACGATAAACGTATAATTAGCGATAATTGTTGTTTGATAAACAAACATGGGGCACTCTTTATTAAAGGTAATTACGGCTGTTTCTCTCTTAGCGAGATGAACTTAGGCGTTGGCGTATCACACGGGCTAGGGACTGCTAAAGCCTACCGCAGCCTCGTCTATGTGCGTAGTGCGAATTACTGTGAATGTTCCAGTGCATGCGAATGTTATGCTCTAATTGTTCTGTTTACTGCAAGTACGTAGATGTACATTTAAACACTACGTTGTAATGATGCGGTTATTCATATAACTACGAAATTAGTGGATTAAATCAATTTAATTTGTTTCTTAAAGCTCGCAGAGATAAAACGCGAAAACTTCCTGGTGAAGGCGAAATGTGGGTAGTCGGATTAGACCTATTTATAATCCCTCAGAAAGCCATCATTTAGAAATATTTAACGTTGACAACGTAAAGGTGTGAACATCATTCCTTATTGTTTATTATCCATCTTTTAGGTAACTAAAGACGTATATAACACATACCTCTTTATGTAATTGTGTGTGGCAGCCACCCGTATGCTTAAATTACTTCTATACGAACGATGAAGCTTCCTACCATCCACGCGAAGAAACGTACTCAAATTGTCCGATTACAAATTGCATATATACACCTTCGAAAGCTTGTCTATAAACTACAAAAGAAGCAAACTTTACTGTCCATTACGTTCACGTTGATGCGGGCGCTAACGAACAAAGAAATTCCCCCTTTCTCTATATAATTCACGCTACGCCTACCGCACACGCTCGCGCGATTCGTAAAAGGGCCCAGATCTTCGGAGAAGGCGAAAGAAAACATGGCAAAATAGCATCCGTCCATCGAAACAATAGTATATTCAAGCTGCCCATCGATGTGTGAATGTGGACACATAATCTAGCGAGAGATAAATCCGACTAAAATAAATGTATACGTATACGACTTTTGTTTGTATTTCGACTTTGGCCTTAATTCGGCGAGTGGTATGGACGCTGAGCCATTTCGTTAATTAAATCTGGAGAAGATTAATGCCGATTTGGCCGGTTTGGTTCCCGATTAAATTCAGAAAATCGTCACCGTTTTGCAAAAAGTGCTATTAATCATATATCTGCGGATATCGCCGTTACGTGCTATGTTCTTCTTCTTGCAAGGTGGACGTCGATAAATTGGAAAGAGAGATGATCGCGCTATAAATCTGCGGAGGAAATCTAATGAATAATCGCTTAATTGTAAGAGCAATCCGCGATTTACGGAAAATTATGGAATGGGAAGGGGTAATGGTGGCTCCATGGCGAAGGGAAGATTTATTGTAGTTTTCCGCAACTGGACATAATACGAATAAGATTTTTTTTTTAGTTGTATTCTAAGAAATAATGTCTTCATTTCTGTATCGCATTTTTCTACAAAAATAAAAATTATTTTTTTTGCTACATACTTCCAAAATGCAAAGGACCAAAAAATTTTTCAAATCGCTTCGTACGCATGAGATTAGTCGGATTAGTTCGATCTTAAAGGAGTCAAGAAGCAAAAGATGGCTCACGAGGACAGGACGCTCATAATTATAATAGAAAGATCATGTTTACAAATGCAATAAACGGAATGATTTGGCGTTCGTGAGATCACCTTGAGAAGCTTCCGAAGCTGGTTCCACGGGTCGAAATATCATCTAGCATCGATCACGGTTTGCTGGGGCATCTTCTCTGATGGGCTCACAAGTTTGCATTTCTATGAAACGATTGCTGAAACGTCGGTCAAAGTGTATCACAATTCAGCGCCTAACTCTTTTCCAAAATGAGCACTGGGTATTTTTGTTTAGTTCTATTGTCACTAAAGACTCGAATTTGAGGCCACTGGGCTGATATTTTGACGAAAGGTACGACGAAATGACGAAATCATTCTAACAATAATAAATATAAATAATTTAATATTAATATGTTTCCACGTTTTCAACACCCCCTATACACATATTTCATAGCATGTTATGACGGTCATTCATTTCACATCTAAGTTTGCTTGATATTTAACATCGTGAACCTTTAAAAATCTGTCAACTGCAAGCTAATTGCTTGTCTCCCGACATAACGGATCGCCTTTCTATGCCCATTTAGGTAACCGCCATAACAATCGAACAGGAAAGATATTATAACCTAAAAAAAGACGTATATGAGTAACCCGACACCGAACAAACAGGACGGAGGAGTACGACAGACAGCTTGAATAAACAATATTCGAGAGATCCATCCTCCGTCTTCCTCTCCATCTTCAGTTTCCACCCCTTAGCCGAGCTTGATCTAATCCAACTGCATCAACAAAGATTGTTTAGGCTTCTTTCTGGAGATGATAATAAGCCCGACAGTGAATTTCAATCCTCTCCAGCTGCGCGTAGATCTTGAGGGACGTCTCTTTGAAATGGATTCCGAACATTACCGCGAGCGCGCCCCTTTCGCGCATGGGGGGATGTAAATTCCCCCGGACCGCCAGCCTAGACTTCTTTTTCGGGTATACACGGGCGTCCCGCCGCTATTTCGTTAAATGGATTTGCCACGACATAAACCTGACCTTGCATATCAATAAAAGAGAGTCCTCCATTATTTACGGCGCGATGCATTTCGATATGTGAAAATGCGTACGAGTCGTATAATGCGTAATGCGTTATTTCGAGGCCGAGTAACGGCCATTCTGAAGAGGGTGAGATGTTTTTTTTTTTTTTTACGGTCGCATTTGATATGATTTGCGGGAATTTTTACGTAAAAGGATACGTTTTTATGCATATCACGTAAAGATGAATGGAAACGGTATTTTACTATATAGGGTGTAATTTAAATAGGGATCCCTACTTTGAGAAATGATAACATTCAACGAGATTCACGTGTTTGAATTATGATGATGTGAACATTAAGACTTGGAAGCGAAGTGGAAGAAGACGTATTTGCCATCGTTTTCCAAATTTTCGAATCGTTGGCTACTTCCTGACGGTGTACTTCTCTTAGTTATATATATAAAAAAAATTTAATCTACATGTTATCAGACGCAAGAAATCTGCTAGAACTATCACCCGCTTCCAACGAAACTTGTTCATCAACGATGTCACTAATATATTGCTTCAGATAGAATTTAATCACAACTTGTTAC
Organism: Oryctes rhinoceros; assembly: GCA_020654165.1. NCBI lineage: Eukaryota > Metazoa > Arthropoda > Insecta > Coleoptera > Scarabaeidae > Oryctes > Oryctes rhinoceros. Next base: position 2,205,450 of record JAIOKQ010000231.1, read on the forward strand.
AATTAAGCAAAACGATACTCGAAGGCGGCAGTTATTGACAAATTATTGATAAGGAATATGAGCTCATATTTCTTTGTTTTCAATCGCAAATGATATAACAAAAGCCTCAAGGATTGTCTGTTTGCAGCAGCCTCGTTACGGAATGATAATTATAATTGATCCGAGTTAATTTATTCGATTCATTCGCATCTTTACAAGGCTGCGAACCTAATCAGAAACACGCTTTCATATGTATCACGTTGCCAGCATACAGCTAGCCTTTATCGTCACTTTATTGTTCCGCGAAACGAGATAATTGCCAATTGCGTTCTCAATGAGTTGCTCGCTTCGTCGTTGTCGATGGTCGTTTTTTTTGGGCACCCCCGACGACCCCTAGCATCCGTTCCAACAGCGGACTGGCGCGCTGGATTCTTCCGAACGCCGTCGCCGTCGGAGCGTACGGTAACAAACGGTCCATTTGTCCGGAGAGTGAAATACTCGTACATTTGCTCCGTTGTAATGGGCGTGCAAAAAAACCCGACGACTATTCGCGTCTAATTAAAACGCGTAAATCTTATCGGACCGAGTTTATTTATTCATACGTGATTAATGGGATGAGAAGAATGTCTTCGATATCCGTAAAATAACGGGGGCATTGAATGAGAGGTTATTAGAGTTGCGTTTTTAAATTGGGCGAATTATCAGCAACGTTTTGATGTTGTGGAAGTATCTCGACTTTGGAGAGTTTCTTAACTTGATTTTGGCTAATTAATTATTTAAAGAAGTGAAATTGTAAGAATTAATTATAAGTAAATATACTTGGAACCAACACAAATTTTCGGATGTGTGAGCAATTGCGATGGCAAACATGGAAAAGGCATTAATGAAGACGCTATTACAAGTAAGACTAAGGATTGGTGAAAAAGAAATTTGGAGTGATCATCTACATCATCACCCGAGAAAAAGCTATCTATTTCAGCAGGACATAGCTGGTTCAAAGAATTCAAGCAAGGCATTCTTTACAAAATTTTACCTTAAACAAGGATACATCTTAGAACAAATGGAACATGTATCTCTCGAATTATAGATACTTGAAAAAATTCTTGGATAATTGAAAAACGATCTCACATGTGTTGTTCTCAGAATGGTTTTTATTGTTTCAAACGCAAAAGTTCAAAGTTTCAAAACAATTTGTTGATACAAAATTAACTACGTAATTCCAGGAGAAGCTCCGTTGGAGGCATTTAACCTAAAAAAAAAGTTTCGTAATTGTACATGAACACAGTTTTAGCAAGTATGTGTTTCCCTGTTTAATGCGAAAACGTATATAGACGTTACGGAGGTGTATGGTAAGTGAGGTATTGAATAATTAAAATTTAATTCGAAGCTTGGCAACATTTCCCCAACTTGGTGCTCGTACCTGCCTTTCCTCGACAGACTCTATTTCCCCGTTAAATGGAAAGAGATAATGCGCCTTAAATTATCGTTTACAACGAATAATATACGAGTGTTGATTTAATTGGCTCCTTAATAGGCTATATTCGAGATTTAGCGTAACAATTTCATGCCCTGATGATACGCCTCTAACGTAGCTGTACGATATATGCGCTTGACGTAGAATATTTCGTTGGTTTATACATTGTCTGCAAATGGAAAGGCAACATCTATACAAAAACGCCTATTAAATCGATTAAAAGCATTTGGAAAGTTATTTTATGAAGTAGTTAGTGTATTTTGAAATATTTTTACGTTAATTTAGAATGTAATTTAGCCTAATTCAAATTTAATGTTCCTTACATTTTTTTTGTGTCGCGATTATATTTGCAGACAGTGTATATCGCTTCGGTTGGTTGGTTATGTGATGTAGTATTGAAACCCGAGGAAAAAGAGAAAGCGGCCATCCTCCGTTCGTATCACATCAAACATCTGTTTCGGGAAATGGTTGTAAAATCGCAGTAAACCATGAACGTGTTTATTGTTATTTTAATTACGGTTGTAAATTATCGGATATTTCATTAGGTGTCGCTAAAACTATAAAAAGAGATAGAGTCGTACTTCATTCGTTTGGAATTAGTACCGTGACGACGTTAAATACGGAAACGTGATGTTTTAATTTCTGAAATGAAACAGACATTTCAAAGTAGATAGATTGAAGATGGAAAATAATAATCGTGACGGCAGCCAATCGCAAAGCAAAGGAATCGGTTCCGCGGTACATATTTACCTTAATTTTGACTTTTTGCTAGATTTTTTACCTTTCGGTCAACGATGTTTTAATAGAGGGCGAGGCACGGTGGACGAATTATCATGTTTACTTATGTCATATGAACGAGGTGTTACCTAAATTAACATTTAGGTAACGCACATGTTGCTTTATCATTTTTTTTTCTTATTTACCCGAAAACATTTAGAAATAAAATTTATTATCACGCTCGATACTCTGATATCGAGATTCGTTTCCATCTTCGATGGTCTACTGCATCTGTTGGATGCCTTAAAAACACTTAAACGTTAATCCCTCTCAAACGTTGATCACTATAAATCTGTCGTTTTATATCATCTACCACATTAAACGGAATTAGCCGTGGAACTCGTTACGGACGTTTTATTTTTGGGTGCCACTAATATCCGAGGACGATCCACATTAGGCGGTGCCCTCTCTTCGTAACAGAACATTAGTCCTCCGCGGTCGTAATTTATCGAAATACCTAAGCTACATTTGTATACATATGGGATGGTAATATACCATTCTAAAACTAGTGATAACTAGACGCATATGCATCCTATTAGACGCATACTTCTTCTCGAAAATAACACATGTACAATCGAGCTAAGAACTGCTTTACATCACACTAGACGTAAGCCTTTTCACCTTTTATTCGGTTGTCGCTTGTTAATTGTTATCGGGCGCTATGATCTTGTAGAACATGCTCGGATTTACTGGTAGACATCTATACGATGGGATGAGAGGATCGCCTTTGAAATGCGGTAAAAGCTTCGAGATTACGTTCCTTTGGGTACTCTTTTTTTGTTAATTATGATTCCGTGGTTTCGATAAATTGAATTACGTTAATGCCGTGTTCTCTAAATGTGCTTTGTAATCAGGAGGAGAAGGTTTTAAATAACTGAAAGGATATCCACAATTAACGGGGATAATTGAGCGATATACTTCGTGAGAACTTCTTTTTTATGCTGTTTTTATCAAAAAAAAAAAAAAACGTTTCAGGTTATGACATTCTTCACGGTACAAAAAAAAACATGATGAAGCAAAGTATGTAACGAGAGTAGCCTTCTAAAGTCTGTCCATTTCTGGCTCATGAGATTTGTTGCGTGGATCGTGATGCGTGGATATGAAAAGAAAGTCCTCCTTTGGTAACCAAGACGAGCAAACGAGTATCAAGCATCCTTTGTCTGTAACAAACCTCAACTGCCGAAAAAAAGGGTAACAATCCCTTTTATCTTCTAAAGCGGATATATATCCAAGTATTATCAAGGAAGTCCTGAAAATAAGCATAAAATTACATGGAAAGGCATTAAGTAGAGGCTTGTGGGTGATTACAGTGCATCGTAAATGTGCTAAAAAATGTTTTAAAAGAAGCTGGTCACCTTCGCCTGGGATTAGCAAGCAATAATCATCATTTCCACCGCTTGAGTAAGCGCTCTCGATCAGGTTTAATCGTCCGCGGTTTGTTTACTTGTCACTCTTCTTTTATATTCAAGTTTATTCAATGTTAATCTTATTCAATCTTATTAAAAACGTATTGTTTTCGTAAAACTAAGGAGACGATTATACCAATGTGTAAACATCTACTTCAAACCTTTAAAATCTGACAATATGCTTTAGGAACCTAACAAATCTTGCGGCACAGTATTCATCTATACAAGCCACTTGCTTCAGTTTTCGTAAACTTTCGATTGTAATTGCCCTTTACCGGAAACGTAAAATATCCTTCACCCCCCGAGGTCAAACAACTCTTTTCGGGCGTCTTCAACGTTATTGTTGCCGTGCTAATAGGTCAGGTAGTAGATCGATATGATTCGAAGAGTCCCTCTTTTATCATCGGCGTTTCGAACCGATCAAACGCATACTCGCTGACATCCGACGCGAAAAGTTAAAATCCAGCACAGTATTCGTACGATCCGGCGAACGATTTGAATAATAGAGCTTGTCCGCAGGTGGACGACGCGCCATCGCTCATTCTCTCCATCCCGCCTATCCCCTCAACGCTCCTTTAACGCCGCGCTTTTATGCTCCGCTCAGCGCGACTGAGTAGAACCACCGTTTCATATATCAAAGACATTTTACCCCGAGTTTTTATAATGCAATTTTCAATGAACAATAGATCAAAGTCCGACTTTTAATATATCATCTCGGGACCGGAGCGTATCGTCATTCAATTTTTCGAACATTGTAAGTGTATATCCCTATCGATGTATGGGTATGCATACCGATTTGGTAATTTGACGTTAGCCAATTTAGAGTACGGCATGTTACTATCAAAGACTGAGCCTTTCGATTTCCTATTTGGGTTGGGCATCAATAATTGATTGATGCCCAATTTGAGGAGGCAATCTCTAGTCACCAAAGCCAGTAATGGCCTTAATTTTTTGCCGCTTCTAATTTTTCGGTTTATCCAAGTTTTACCAACAAATCTCCTGCGACACCAGAACAGTTGTTGTATAACCTTGTTCGTTACTTTAAGTAAGGGGCCATTCCAATTACGTCTTGCATCAAGGGTAGCACTTCGATACTTTACATCCTCGCTTAATTGTAACTATTACCCAAACAATGTAATGGTGCCTAGATCGGAGTTTCCTTTTGTTGGCAAACGCAACCAAGTAAAAATACGCTTCAACTTTAGTCCATATGAAGTCGCTAGTGTCATTTTGCGTGTTCCTTCAACCTATTCCACGTATGTGCTTTGCATAATGGGAAAGCTATACGTTAACAATCTGTATGCATCCATATATGCATACAATATTTTATAAAAAGCACCCGATGTTCGATGTACTACGATGCATGCATGAGATCGCAGAAGGCGATTGTCTATTGGAGTCTAATCGGAGGAAAAAAAAAACTCATCTGCGAGAGCAGAACCTTCTCTTGAATGCACGCTGGATATCCGGCTGGTGTATTGAAATTTCTCGTTAAATAGGAAAACGACGGTGACGAGCGTTGCGAAGGCGGCCTCGCACGCTGTTGACTTTATGAAGAATGCCTAGCGTTTCGCCATTGTCAATAAATTCGAAGCGCTCCACTCGCCGTCCGTATATAGCTCTATATGTGTTTGTACGAGAAGAATTAATTAATCTTGTGCCCGACTCCGCGCACGGTATAACGGAATCAGTTACGATGACAAGGCTTTGACAAATGAACACGCAATATTGAAAAATATGTGATTTATATTCAATAAAATATTGATTCTAGACACTGTTTATATTTACTCTTCGTCTATGGTGACTTGTTCTAGATTTTGGGTTGGTTTAGAGATGTACTTATGTATATGTATTACCTAAAGTCACGCATGCGATTCACGAATATTGAAAGCTGCTATAAAAACATAAGACCAATGCCACTAAAAAAGCTTTATACGGAATCTAATTGCTTAAAAAAGGCAAACTAATTCGATGGAATCCCAGTTATTTGAAAAAGTTCCAAGAATTAAAGCGGAGTTGGACATAAAGCCTTCATCCTGATAAAAAGAACCTTGAGCAAATAGCAAGCATAACTTAACACAAAAATCAAAGTTATAAGTGGAAGTTAATGAACACCAGATTGTTCACTTCCACTCCACAGACTAGAGCAATTTAAGACGATCTTTTTGCACCAAATAATTCTCAATTTCGCCTCAGGCAAAATCTGTTACGTCTATTTCCAATTTTAAAATGAATTTCTTACGTCAATTATTTTCGAGACTAAAGGAACAGGTTACGATTAATTAAACATGGATGTGCTTGTACATGGTTAATACACGAATCAAAACTAGAAAGAACCAACTTGAATCCAGCCAATACCAACCATGGGAAAAGGAAAGAAATCAATAGAAAATCAGTTCATTAAACGCAAATGAAATATTTTCCCGAACGCTTTTAAATCCCCACCGCGTACAGTGGCGTGACAGAAGGAATAAATAACTTCCCTCGTTTCCTCTCGAAATGTAAATTAACGTCTGAAGCATTTAGTTCAGTTCCCTCTCTAGATTCGTCCATTCCTTCGTTCCGGAGCGTCGCGCGCGCACCGACTTGTCTAAAATTCATCGTTTCTCGTCATTCGGCGAACTGATTCCGTCGAAACCATCTCCGTTCCGTTGCCCGTTAGCTTTCGTTCCTCTCCGCTCCGTTCTTTCGTAACGCCAGAGAGATCCGCTGCGGGACCTCTCCCCTGAGACGTTCCGAATGAATTTCTATTTCTTTGCTCCTCTCGTTTTGCGCGCCGGAGTTGGGACGTCGTTTTTTGGCGTCGTCGCCGTCTTCAGTTTCAGCCAGTCGATTGCAGTCGACGACATCTCGGTCGGTTCACGTGAAACCGACTTACTTCTACTTCATCTGGTTTTCAATCAAAGCGGAATCAATATAAGGGGAGGGAGGAGGGAAAAAGGGGCGACATGACGGTGATCACCTTTGAATCGTATCTTTTACGTTTACTGGCTGCTCGCGTGTTACCTTATGGAGATTCGATCTTTGAAGGAAGCTTTTTGTTATTTTGTGTATTTTTATGAAGGAAAGTATATTATAAGTCAGCTGGTATCTGCTTCTGGAAATATTCCCTGTCTTAATATGTTAATCTTTAAGCTTAAGTAAAAAAAAGGAATTATTGTAAATCCCAATTGGTAAGATCTAAGCTAAAATTGTTCGCTTTTCCGACCATAATAAGATTCCTTATCCCCTTCCATGTAGGTGTAAATCTTGACATATATTCTTTCCGGCGTTTAACATATCTTCCATCTCTTTTTACGTTCCTTTCATCGTTTTTCGTAAATGAAGACAAATTGAACTGTCAGCTTTGTAAAGCGCCACCGTCTCGTCTTTCATCTTTACCACTTAAAGGTTAAATTTAACACGGAAGGAAGAATTGTACGGCTAAGGCTCCACGTATGAATATTTCCGGTAAGATTTTGTCAGTTAACGTTAACGGCGGAAAGAGCCGTGCGCCTTAGGCACACAGAATGGATGAAGTGGTGCCATATAAATAGAGTAACAATCTGATTGCGCGAAAGAAATTCTTTTGAAACAAGAATCAACAACTTAAGCACTTTTTAAAGTAAAGCAATTTATATCAATTAAAGGATCTCGAATAAGAAACATTCTTTGTACTCGTTTAATCGTGTTCCAGGTTTAAAAATAACCTTTCAGTAAAACGCTTCCTGTTTATATCGCCACCGCGTCGTAGTACTTATCAAAGTAATTATATTACGTAAGAGTTCCACCCCCGTACACCGCCCTACGTACCCCCTAGATAGCCAACCCCGCTTTTTATTTATATACGGCCGGGTAGAATTAATGGCTATAAGTTGTGCATGTAGCCCGTTACGGTCCTGACGCCTCCTCTCGTCTCTCTCCGACTTCCGCTCTCGCTAGGTTGGTACGCCTGCATCGGCCCAACCATCGACGAGGTTAATGTAGCGACTGACGTGCTCGCCTGACCTGACCAAATAATAACTTTCTGTTAGGGTCTATGATTGCCTCCGCCAGATTTGTTATTAGGCGACACGCAAGTTTAACATTCGACTCGGTAATCAAGTTAAAGGCACGTAAAGTCACTTGTCACTCATTCAATGCTACCAACTATTCCATATTCCTATACAAGGATGTACAGTTCGTGTTCGAAAGTCTCGTCCGTCGGGCCAAATTGTACCAGCGCATTAAGATGGCGACATTCTCTTGAAGGAACAGAATCTTTTTCTTCGTCGAATGCCAACGTTTTTCGTTCGGAGGAATTGTTAAAATGATCCGAACGTTAGCGTAATACTCTTCATTGGCTTTCTCTGGTGATGATTGGGCATGAGAAGCCAATTGTTCAGAATATTTTTGGCCAAACGTTCTTTTGAAGTTGATACGTACGCGTATTTATTAGGTTACGAAAGTTCTTTACTTTAAATGGCTCTCATTCGCAACAGAGCAAACTAGCTAACGTATCCGTTTGAATCTTAACGAGACTCTTATTAAAGGTTACTTTTACAAAAAAGAATTATTTACGTTGTTTAGTTTCAAAGTTATTTCGATTCACTTTCAAGCCAAGTAATTATCGGAGCTCCCGTCGTAAGTTAAGGTTTAAGTCTGCAAAACAAATAACTAGCAAGTTCCAACCGGATATCCTATTATAGGCATAATTTTGTGGTTATCCGTGTGTCGAAGTACCTGTAAATCGCAGCCGACTCATTTCTGTAGTACAATGTAAACATTATTGCATGCGGGTCAACTTCATAGTTTTAAAACGCTTATCAGACTAAAACGAAGGTTTATGCTCTTATTATTACTGTACTTTGAAAGGAACACATAACTCTCATTATGTATGAATAGGTAAAATCCTGAAATTACGAGATTATCATCTCACAATTTTTATCTTTATGGACATTTGTTTACGACGCCAACGTAATAATTTGTAGTTTCTGCTATACAGCATTGCTTGCAACTTCTCAAAGAAGCGTACAAGATAACATGAATAATAAGGTAGTGCTGAAATAGAATTTCACAGAGTTCTCGTTGAAATTGTGCGTTGATTTTTTTTACATATAATTTATCTATTTATGGATTATCCAATACGAAAACCTACGTATGAGGTAGACAACAAAAACAAGCTGGAAAAGATCAAAGAATGTCCTTGCATTAACGAGTTTTAGATACGCTTTTGAACTGATTCCATCCTCGGCAAATAGCACGAGATCTTATAATAACCGCGCTCTTTCTAACAGACACAAATTTACCTTTCGCCTACTTTGTTCGAAAGAACTTTCAACGCAAATAGTTCGTTCGTTTGTTTCTTTTTATTCTAGTCTAAAGTCTACTCCGATCAAAGTTTCATTAACTGTAATGAAACTCTATTCAATCTAGCTTGTACTTCTTCGACGTCGAAAACTTCCGAACGCAAACGTTTAATCACTGCAACCACGATGAACTTTTTGGTTAATAATAGAAATAATTAACAGTTGCGAACCCCTGATTGACTATTAGACCATTAAACGTGTAGATAACCCCCTTTAAAATCCGTGAAGAACGCCCACTTTCAATTGGAATTATTGGTTTTCAATTTATGTGTGTATATTGCGTCGAGCTACAGGAAAACCTGATAATCCAATTTTCTTATAGTACATCCTACTAGATCTTTTTACAATTGCTTTTATAACTTATGCGTAAAGTAATTGTTACGAATTTTTTTGAAATACACTGTACGTCTACTACCAACTAAAATATCCAAAGAAAGCTTCCGAACTGGAAAGGTGGGCGTTCCTCTGCTCTCCGAACACAATGCTACGTCAAGGGGTCGTGATCGGCAACGGGCTGGTAACTAACTGTCCGATTGCAGTAATTGCCATGCACGCAGCTTTTATTCGTATAAGCGGCTAGCTACATTCAACCTTCTTCTTTACGCCTCGCAATTGACGCGTTATAAATTGACTTTTAGGAATCACGCTTCTCATTATTGCGTTTTGTTCCAGGTGAGTACCGTTTATCTAAGTAACGGGATCCGGGACAGGTGGCGCTGAACGCATTAAGTACTAAGCGTTTCTAGGTAAGATGTGATAATATAAGATTTCTCTTTCTTTTATTTATTTTATATGTCGTAGAAGAATTATTGACATCATATAATCAATGTTTTTTGTTTTAGGGCTCTATTTATGTAATTAGGTTCTTAGAGTCCTTTATAATAATAAAAAAAAAAATTATCGCCGTCCTTTGGCAAGGCAGAAATTAGGGGATTCATTGAAACAACCATCTCGCTCACCAGATTTAGTTCCCTTTAACGTCCATAAATGCTTTAATCTAAAAGTACTTGTGGTTGGAAAGTATTCAAATGGAGGCGTGATAGTTGCCGTTATTCATTAAACTCAAGCTATTTTACTTCTTTTGCTGTTACCTCTAGATCTTTTTGTCTTTTCACTGTATTTAACGACGTTAAAATCTAATACTTTATCTACCTTACAAGCAAGCATCTCAATCATTAAAGAATTACAAATCAAGAAAATTTATCCATTGTTAACTTCCAGCGTCCCTTTACAGAGCCGCACTACTACATAGTTACCCGAATTACTTCTAACGGTATCAATGGAAAAGCGTCCATTTATTGCGGAACAAATTGTAACCGATAGCTATAACATAATCGTATAATCTGATTGGTCGATTTCTGCGCTGTATAACCCGCCTAATTAGTCTCGGCTGATTAGTTACCTAATTACGGGGGATGCGATATCAGCTCAAATGGACACGCACATAGGAATATGGAGGTCTAATATACGTATGCATCATGTATGCGTACAGGATCTATCGTTGCAATAATATTATCTTGGATTCGCCGCAAAGACCCGCCTTTCTGATCGGTTTAACTCGTGAATGCATGAAGTTATCGATGAAAGGGATCGAATGGATGGTAACTAATGATAGAAGACGAAGTAGGTATTATGTCGCGTTCTATATAAATACAGTAATTTCAAGATTACTAAGTTTATTATTTACTGTTTGAGCTCAAAGTAGTACTAGATAATCATTGAAGACCGATTGGATTTTAATATGTTGATGTTTATCGAAAGAAGAAAGGGAAAGAAAGGTTTAAACTTCTTCTACAAATTATCTTTAAGTTCGCCATTCAAATCTTAGGAAGCTTGAACATTGCTAGTTTTAGTTAAAGCTAAGTTAGCTTTCTGAATTGTATTGTCACCTCTAGCTTCTACTTTCTTTTTATCGGCGATGCCCCTTAAACTTAAAGGAATTTGCTCTCGGTGGCAACTAGATTGAAAGTATCATCAAGGATCATTTTCCTTCAAGATGATCAAATGAATCAAATGAAAAATAGAGTTAATACTGTTCTAGAAGAAAGCCATCTTTACTATACGGAAATAATGCTTGTCTAATAATAATTCGGCAAAGAAAAGGAAGAGAAAGACATCTATCATCTTCTAATCTAATCTCTAATTCCTCCGGCTTCTTCCGTTGCGCTCCTTTCCTCCCTCCACCCCCGAAATTCTCATCGCAACCCGTCGTTATCCATCCGATTGCTCTATCTTTACCGCCGCTGTCGACCCATCGCCATTTCGCGCGGCCCCGCCGCCCCCTTTGCGCCCGTTTTTCCATCAAATTTCAACCTTTGCGTAGCAAACCGGTAACGGAATCGGGCGAAATTAATATGCCCGCGCGCTCGGCTCGACTCGTACCCATTGATCTGGAAACGTGCATCGCGCAGCACATTTTAGGGCACATGATTGAGTTATCGGTTCGGTCCCGTAATTAATCTAATGCTCTTCATACGTAGACAGATTGTAATTTAACTGACTCTCGCATATATCACGGCGCTAAGCAACCGCCCGCTTCAGTTGCGGCGTTGGTGGCGCCCTCCCTTCCACGGTGTGTAGTAATGTTTTAGCTCGCAAACGCACAGGGACGGATGTATAAGGGGCGAATTTAACTGTACGTAATGCGTGGAGACCCATTTCAAGGTTCCATCACGCGTTCCGTAACTTCCTTCGCTGCGGCCTTGTAACCTCTTAAGAGTTCCAGGGTTGGATTTAGGGAGAATTTAAAAAGATGACTTCTAGAAACTTGTTTCGGTTGCGTTCGTATTTTCAAAGGATGTATGGTTGTAGCATATCGAAGGTAAATTCGCAATACTTTCATTTTTTTTGCGTTTTTTTGAGAAAAATTCTGTGCCACGAGGAATCCCCATCTTGCTATCGATTAAGCAAGTAAAGACTTCCTTGTTTTGAATTTTGGCGGTGATTTCGGGAAAATTTCGTTTGTGTGTGCTCATCAAATGTAACAGATTCGTAGTTTTGGGCATTTCTAAAAAAAAAGAGGAAAAATGCTAGAATTTTAAAAAACATGATTTATCTTGTGCTTCTACAAACAAGATTTTTTTAATAAAATTAGAGGCGGAAATATTAGAAAAACGCGGGAGTTTTTTAAAAATAAAAATTTGAAATGTATCCCTCATAAATATTCATTTATTTTTGACCAAGTTCCCAATCTCTAGTCCTCTCGCCATCTCGTGTAATCACAAAACTCAATTTCCTTCTCTTTCTCGGCGATTTCTTCACGATCCGCTTCCTATCTCGCTCAACTCCACCTTCTTCTTCCTTCCCAACAGTAGGCGGGATTAAGAATGTTAATTCCGGTTCAACCGCCTTAATTAATAATCATCGGCACACCATTTATTAAGGAGACATTGCTCTCACCTAATTGGATGTCGCACATCCTGCCATCTAGCGGTCGACATTAGTCATGCCTGCACGGACGGGGCATGCCACGGGGTACGCTGGAAAGCGGTTGTAACCCGGGCGTCGGGTGACATACGGTGGAAGCCGTCCTCCAGCGGCAATAATTCAAGATATAAAACATTTGCTGCCGCCGCCGCCTTCGCCTATTCCGCCCCCGACGCCTTCTGCGACGATCGCCGACATCCCGCGCGCGCAAAGTGATATAATCCGAATTTGGAAGTTCGCAATTGATTTACGGCGATAGCATGGAGTTACTTCTCTACGGCCGAAAATTTATTTAGTGAAGCGTAGAGCCTATATCGACAGCACGACTTCTGGAGCTGCTGTCTCAGTCTATAAATTTCGATATTCCGGTAGTAAATTTCGCGAGAGGGAGTCCTTAGGAGTTATGGTCTATTGAAGATTTTAAGCGTACTCAAAGTCGGAGTCGATTTTCTATATTATTTTCACTACGTAGCTACTACGGCTTAAGACGCTACGAAATGGGCTTATTAAAAGAACAATGTAGGCTCATAAAGCGTACAAGCAACCTGTGGCTGATAGAGAAAACAATGAACAGGTTCTGCTAGGCGGAAGAAGAAATTGCCGTTAAAAAAGCTACTACTTTAAGCAACAAATACATCATTACAATAGCAACAAAAATGTTCTAGTTTCAATATATGCCAAGACCGTTCACAATTAGTATTATTAACAGCTTAACCCTTATAAACTTTTAACATACAAAGGAACGAGAAGATATAGTTTAAGACGGTAGTGAATAGTTTTATTATATTGAAGAGAAATCGTTGATTTTGACTTCAAAGTCTGCGCGAGCCAGAAATTGTTCGATAAATTATAGTATACTGTACCTACCAGATCCTTTATCTTATAAAGCCGGGCTTTGTCTAGTAAAAATAGTCTTTGAAATAGGACGCGGAGATAAGCGTAAGCATCGTTGAAGTATCGGAAAGGATCTCCTTTGAAAGTTTACCGTCATCTTCAGATGAAAACTTGGCGAATACGAATACAATATCTGCGCAAAGGAGAGATGATAAATGCGATGTATATAAATAGTTTTCGTCGGGCCAAAGCTAACTTTAAAACTTTGATGTGCAAAGACTAAAAGTAGTAAAAATATTATTAATACGAGGATCGTTCAAAAGGGATACGTTTGGAGGGTTCAAAGTTTAGTGATCTTGAAGAATTTTTAATTTTCCGTTAATGTTGCTGGTGTAAATTTCTCTGGCAGCTTCGCTTTTTTTTCGCGCAATTGTTTTCATGGGACAACCGTTCTCGCGCGAAATTAGAATAATTTTGCTGATATAGATGTATATAGATATATACTAATAACGCAATGAACGACTCCTAAATCTGAGAAGAGATTTCCAATATATGCTGTTACTAGCGCTTATTATTTTTCCCTATATTTCCTGTCGATATGAAAAGGAAACTCTCGTTAACAAAATTTATTTGTCGACGCCCACGCTTGTATATACTTTGCAATAACAAGCATCTAGCTCAGGAACTTCTTAATTGAGATTACACGAAAACAATATTTTCTCGGAACCCTCCGGTTAGTTCCCCGTAAATTTAGAGCCGCGTCAGCGGAACAGCATCATCCCCCTTTCTTATATTTTCACGAGGCGAAGCAGACATCGAAAAATACTTAATATATAAATCTATATAGGCACCGTACGAAGCGGACTCGGACGTCTTTTCACACAAAGGGAGTATCGCCCTCCTTTGTTTCCCCGTGCAACTTGCCCCTTCGTTTTCCACGACGCACGGGGGTTACAGAAAGCGGTAATTATCATTAATCAAAGATTATGAATGGTAAAAGTTATACATCGTCTGTTTAACAGGCGTCGGTAAGAGCCGCGCTATTACTCTAAATTTTCCGGTTCGCTGGTTCCATCGACTGCTTTACCGTTCAAGAAAGAAAAGGGGTTCGCGTACGTAAGCGTCCTTAGTCGGCGGCGAAGTCGTTGTTCTTGCTGCTGTTCTTCTTGTTTTTGCCGGTGTATCGATCTCGTTCTTCCGCGGAAGCGAAACGATATCCGTAGATAAAAGCAATTATTCCCGGGACGCATTAGCTTAAAGCTGAATTCTGTTATATGCGAGTAAATTCGTGGATGGTATATGAGGAACGATCTTGTTTCATACAGGGTTAGGGCGTTACGTCTTTCTAAATTAATTATTGCGATACGGGTAGGTGTTGTTTTCGTATAGTTCCTCAACAAATTAAAACAAAAGGGAGAAAGGGGTAAACTTAATACTGAGGACGTCAAGAGGTGGTACAGTTGAATTCATTCCGATTTTGCTTTATTGTATTAGCAATATTTGGGCAACATTTTTTTTTTCTTAATAAAACAAATATATCTGTTTTCGCTGTGAGTAACTTCCTGCTATCGTATACTTGTACAAGGACGTTCACTCGTAACATCTGCGTATCTACCGACATCGATCCAAGAACAGCTATAATCTCTCCGCGAATCGTATTTCAATTTGCCGAGCAATCTTATCCAGGCCTTTGATACCGAAAAGCGAAAATACATTAACCGTAATTGATTTCTGTGTTTGTTGCGAAAGAGCCGCTCTCTCGTCTTCGGCCTCCGTCCGAATGCGTGCGTGTGTGTATGTAAGTAAAACGCAAACAGCCATCACTCCCCATAAGCGGCACTAACAACTGCAAAACAGTTAATCACAACCGAAAACCAATAACGTTCGGTTCCGTGAAAGCATTAGCGCAACTAATAACGACACATTTCGACGCGCCCTGCCAAAAAAGGAGAACACACACGAAACGAGGAAAAGAAAAGAGGCAGCGAGGAGAAGACAGCGGAAAGGTTATAATGTCATTAGGACGTGAAACTGAACGGTATCGACAACATTCAGGCTGTAGGATATCTCGGAATTAACCCTGGTATTCTTCTTGGAAAGCCAAGCCGGTCTATAGCTCATATTAAACGTGTGGGGTTCGGGTAGATGGTTAGCAGGAGCGTGTTGCTGCTAGCAATTAGTAAATGCGACAACCGCCCATCATTCATTCAACCGAACGGGCATGAGCTGACGGGCGCCGAAGTTACATGGGAGAGAACCACACACGTCGCCTCTTCTTCCCGGCGGTGTTAATTTACGGAGATACAAATTTCGCTGACAGAAAAAAATAACATGGAAGGCTTAATAAGGGTGCGTGTCGGACAAGCGCTTTGCGTTAAGTGAAATTGCGTGCGCTAAAAAGGCGGATTGTACGAAATTTGCATCCACAGGAACCGATGATGAGATACCAAGGAGGTATTTGGGGACGGTTCTTCAAAAAGTAGCATTGAAGAATGAACTTGGAAAATTATCCTGTAAGATACTGCCGCTTTTATTGTCGGCAATTAACTAGTACCTGGTTTGTAGTTTGCTGCCTTTAGTTGCCATTAACAGGAAGTTCAGTACCTATTCCTTTAAGATTTCACTGCGTTATATTCGACTGCTTTTATTTGTTGTTAATTAACAAAAGCTGTTCACTCTAAAGGACTTTCAGTCACGAATTTTCAGACGTTTCTATTTGAAAATGTTACAAGACCCTGGCTAAAGATTACCGATGACGAAATAAGTATCGAATCTTTCGGTCCTTTCGGGTCACTTACGAAGTTGCTTCGCGAAGTGAAGAATTTGTTCATATCTTGTTTCTTACAAAAATTTTAGCGTTACGTATCACACCTATTGAGCACATAGATTGCAGTGTCCACAGACGTTCGATTCGGTGCAATATCGAAAATTTGCCTCTCATTTTCGCAAATAACATAAATATAACGCGCCCCCAACGACGCACCATATCGTGCACAACCCATCGAGTTAATCGCGATACGCTACGTTCATTTTTAATGAAAAACCGCAGTTAGGAGGCACCGCCGCCGATGACGGATGGTACCACTAAACAAAACGATTTATTTTAATGTCGGTGTTTCGGGCGACAGGAGTTAACGCATACGTATGGAGAAGCATCCACAGGAGGAAAACAAAAAAACAGGCGGAATGATTAAATTCTGCTTAGTTATTCTATTAAAAAGGCCATGCGCGCATTAAAGGTTTATTCAAACGGATCGGCGACCGATGCGTTATCTATCCGATTTAATTAAAATAATTGAAATCGCAGTATCCTTTTAACATTTATAAATATTTAATCAGTTTAATGTATACGTCATGTATATAGGAATATCGCTGGTCGAGCATTTTCATTTACGTAGGCATTTTATGGAGCATATTATAGTAAAAATTCTCTACTTTATGACATTGTTACGATTGGTTGTTAATGCGAAAAAGGACGGGGTCGATATTGAACGCTTACTGCCTACGGTTGTGGTTAATCCCTTCAAAATGTTTAATAAGCGCGTTAACTTTAGCGGTAACATACGTAATCTGATTTCAAAGAAGCTAACGCTGATACTATAATACGTATAAATAAATATCATTTGTTATACGTGTTCATCTTTTTATATTTTCGAATACTACAAGCGTAAAATATAAATAATCTGTGATAAAAGATGTAAACAGAATAAATAAATCAATAGCAGAACTCATTAGAAAATGCTTAGCTTCCTCATGGCGAACGCAATAAAAGGAGAGAAAAAAGATACACTAATACGCGGACATGTTTTTCCCTGCGCGGCATCATCAGCGCGGTTTCGAGAGTACTTTTATCTCTAGCTTCTGTCGCTTTCAAAACGACAAACTCGACGTTTCTTGGCGCCCTATAGTGCCCTAGAAACGCCTGTATGTCATGCAAGAAGTAGCAACATAAACCGGGTACTGTTCCCCAAACTATCCCTCGAGAAGTTCTCTGACTGCTTAACAACGAGATGGCGGCACTGGTAGCGCTCTGGGAAATCGCACATGTGAATATTCCGCCAGGCTTACCATGATGTAATAAACAGAATACATCGATGTGAGGCAACAGAGACAGAAGGTAGAGATAAAAGTACTCTCGAAACCGCAATAATACAATAATGATCCGGACGTTAACATAAATGCTAGGATAATCGAAGACGACATTATAAACACACTGTCGAGTACAAATAAAATTGTTAATTTATAGTAAGTAGAGCAAATACGTAAAAATATATACATCGTTTTTATAAGATGCTTTGCTTTATTATTGCATAAACATGAATATAATCTAAATTTTCTACCGTACTGTGTGTTTACGGCAGTTTAAATTTTGTTTGTATTGAAGAGTTGAATAGTCGTTGTCGACTTGGATGATTGAGTTGTCGCGCTCGTAGTTTTGTGTTTGTATCGCAAAGATAGTTTTCCTTGATTTCTCCTTGATCTCCCTAAAACTAGTTACAACTATCAGACCTATTTTATTCTTTTGCAATAATAATTATAGATACAACTATAAAAAGGCAAGTTTTCATAAATTGGACGCAAACTTTTTGACTTTGGATTGGTCATCCTTGAATGAATTTCAGGATGTAACCTCCTCGTTTGTTTACCTTGCTTATTTCTCGAACCGCACCACGAAAAATGCTAAAAAGAGGCATGAAAGTTCCCCAAATTTATAGCTCGCTTATCGTAAGAGGTAACTTTCAACGGGTCACCGGATCAAAATCTATAAACGAAGATATTAGTCGCGAGAGATGCAGGAAACTTGAGAAAACGATTTGGAAATTCGCACGATTTAACGATTTTAAAAATGATTTAAATTATTTATTTGGCTAATGGTGGCTCCTTGCGCTGTTTGACCTGCTGATTATAGGAATTACGACCAATTTGCGGAATCTTTATCATTATTTGCGGAATCATTATTTTCGAACAAGTTTAACAGTTTGTACAGGTATTCCAGATATTGCGGATAATTACGATATTATTTTGAAGGTGTTGATGGATCAGTATCAAGCCCGTTTCTTATATACAGTTAATTTTGAAATTAAAATCCGCCCATAACGCATCATCGCATTGCCTTAGCGCATTTTTTGAAAGCAGCCAAAGCTTTCGAAACTTTCAACATTACCGATTTGTTTGATTTTATCAAATCGCACATCGCGATTTCTAAATTGGATAGCCAAACTCATCCTTATTTGAACGAATTCGTTGATTTCTAATTAATCATTCTAGCAATACGCACAACACGAGTCCTATTTTCTTCTGCTACAACTACTGTTTTTGCATTGTTTATAACAGACACTTCTACTTCCGTTGCTGATTCATTTTCTAATGCTTTTACATGGAAGCAGTGGTCACTATACGTGGCGCTAACACCAACAAAGGTCGGTATTGTAAATTATAACATTTAACATGAGTAATCGTATCACCATTAAAGCATTGCGTATTCACAATCAGCAGGATTGTGTACAAAATACTGCCCGTATCCAAATATATTAACTCTTGCAGACCTCCATTCGCCTAGAAATATATTAGATGCGCGAAATAAATATCGTCTCCTTGCAATCTAAAATGAAAATGCCGATTTTCTCCCATTTTATCGGCAATTTATGCCCGTTATAAATTAGAATATGAACCGATAAAAGAGCCTAAAGCGCGCGCTGCGGATATAAATTAACGCAAACATTAATATTAGAGCTGAATTACGGCCCTTAGGTACTTCCCGCTATAGAGAGAGAGAGAGAGAGAGAGAAGTAACAATATCTAAGACTTAGATACGGACGTTCTCTCGAAAATATCGCGCATTGCGGATGGCGTGCGTTCATGAAATAGGTAAGTACACACACAGGTACGTATACTTAAGAATTACGACCAGATATCGTACAACTTAAACTCGCTTATCGTCGTTTAGGATCTGACCAATGCGTAAATGTATGTTGTGCGAGACTACGAAAATCTACAGCGTTTTCCCTTACTTGCCCTTCGCTTTAATGATATATTACGTGTAATTATGGTTGGTCGAGAAATTCTGCAATCGGTGTAATAAATTTCCAATGCTAGATATGTCTCCGTGTATGTGTGTACGTATAGGTTGGAGCTGCTACTACGTGGTGTAGAAAGCTTGCTACGTTAGTCGAAGGGTAACTGGGTAGAATTAATGTATTATTTTGGACTGCTTTAGATGCTGTGTTCATCTGTAAATTACTGATGGAGAACACTAAAAGCTTAAAAGATATTTTAGAATTTTGCGACCATTCCTAATAAATATACGGTGGATGAAGCATCAATTCATAGCAGAAACGAATTAGTTCTGTTCTATAAGTTGACCGGTGCGTTACCACATTTATTCTGCTATCTTTTCTTGTATTCCTCAAGCGTCCCGTTATTACACATAGAAACAAAATGAAATGCATAAGTTATCATGAAACAAGACAGCCCTAAATAAATTATTTGTTTCGTTCGTACCGGTTCACCTACATAGGTATACGTATGTTGTGACGTGGATTAGGTAACCGATCGCCTACTCTCCTGATGCTTGAACTTTAAACGGATCATCACGTCTAGCATCTATTACAACCAACATCCGAAGCTTGTGGCGTGTAGATGAAGTGATCGATAATACGTTACGCTCTAATGCACTTACGTAGGTTTGCGCCAGCGTTTCCGTTATGATTAGATAGGCGACATCAATTTGCATATTTGAAGGTGTTCTAGAATAGAATTCGGATGCTGTTGATATTGAAAAAGCCACAAATTTACTTACGGCTTTATCTATTTTCCATTTAAAGATTTGAAACGTTCATTGATTGGTGATATTGGCGAGGTGAAAACTGTCATCGAACCGTAATGCGGAATCATCTAATTGGTCCGTTTCGATTAACAAACGAACTCTATCGAAATTCTTTGGGAAACGACTGAACACAACAAATACAACCGTACCGAGAAGATTGTCAATTAAAATTTTATTGTTTATACTAAACGTATTCATTTCATTCGGCTAGACGTATTATAATGTCTTTGGCTCAAGAATTTTACGACTCGTGTATATATAACTTCATTTAGTGCACGTTTTGTACCGAGTTAACGATGATACCCTTTAATAACAACATGACAGCAGCTGGGGAACGAGTCTAGGGGCGTCGTCGATCTCTTCGGAGTACATGCGTGCTCTCTTTACATCCCTACCGCGCACACTAGCGCGCGTAATACAGTGCAAGAACCTCTTCCCTGTCAGTTTGTTATTTTTTTATTTCATCGCCCTACGAATTACATTGTATCGAAATTATGCCGGGGTAATAACTGAATTGACGTAAGGGAGTAACGAAGAACGGGGAATAGGGAGGACCACGCCTCGATTAGGAGAAAGATAATCAAAGGGAGATACATTCGTAATACGTAATATGGCGTACGTTTTAATTCGAGGATGCTTGATTTTTAAGAAGTGAGCGCATATGCACTTACGAACTTAATATCTGCGAGCAAATAGGGCGAAACAATAAGGAGAATGCGAGCATCGTAGGGGATCGTTACAGATCGAAAAACGAATTAAGTGTGCATCTGGGAATGAAATCTGTTCGTCGTTTGTATTATTTTAACTCTACATATACGTTTCGTTTGCTTAGCTTTAAAGCATTGGTAAATAAATGACCCAGTGAAACCTAATAAAATTTAAAGATTCCTTACCATGCTGTAGGTCATCTATAGCACAACTTTCTAAAGCTGCTGCTATAACTTTTAACCATATTTTCAGAATTAAAAGAATAGCTTATGATTATACTCAACGCGCAAGGATCACAAACACATTAGCGTTGATTTCCTTCATACATTCCTGTATATATTCTACACGAAAAAAAATACTGAAGACACGCCATGTGGTTCCCATAGAAGGCACCCGCCCACACGCACTAGCTTCAGTAAAACCTCTACCTCCGGGTCTTCTTCTATAGGCGGCATTAGGGACTCGTAAATGCGATGCATAAAAAACTCAGTGGAGATTATGTAAAATAAGGAATAGAAAAAAGAAGAACAAAAAAAAAAAAAACGAAAAGCACGAACGAATAGAACGAGGTGGTGAAGCAAATAGAACGCTACGCTGTGAGTTCGGAAGACTACACGACTTTACCAGGCGGGTAAAAAGAACTCGTAAGATCGAAGTAATGGGAAGTTAAATTTGTTACCGTTACTACTACGCTAATAACGAACCCGACGTAATTAATTTTACATACGCGGCTGGATTTTCCATCTTTTTCTCTTGGCCCTATATTGAAGGCGCCTTCTTGCACCGAGCTGTAGTTCTTTGTACGTGTGTCATACGTTAAACGTAGCCTTTATGCGCTTGGAGGAGACGTAATTATAGCGGTGGCGCGTTAAAACGAAGCTCTCCTTAACACATATTTTAGATAAAGAAAACCGAACATGTAACACCTTTAGGCGTTTTTAGTATTATTATTATTGTTATTGTTATTACCGATTGTATTCTGGTACGTATGAATAAGGTATCGTGGGAAGCATTAATTGGATAATAGATGCGCATAATTAACAGGAGTAAATTTTATTTATTTGGGAAAGTCTGGAGTAGATGGTAGTCTTTGTGGAGCTTCAAGAAATCGATATAATGAAATTGGAAGATATGTAATTTACTCCTTTGAATATCGATAGCTAAAGCACTCATGTTGTCACCACATATAATAATGTCCGAACGAATATAAGTGGATGAATGCATAGATACAATTTACCACGATGCTGCGAGCACGGAACTCACGTAGATGTGTAAACCCATAAATAGCACCAAAATTCCAAAATTAACTGGTATTTTCAGCCATGCTAAAGGCAGATCAAATTACATTAGCAATATACATATAACTATATCTAAAATAAGCATCCCATGTGTTCCATTTAATCCCGACAAGAGAGGGTTAGAATCTCACCATCACGTAAAACAATTTAAAATTAGATTCCACGACGCCCACGAACGAAACCCACCGAACATTCAGACGCACACATTCACCGACCAACAGAGACACCAGTTGGCTAATAGATTTCGAAATTTATTTAACGCCGGGCGTAATAATTATGCATGTAGACGCACGCATTAGCCGTTCCGGCCGCCCCATAGCCCTGGCGGGCGCAGCCATTTGGACCTAATGGTGATTTCGTCGTAGTGGAATCTCGGCCTAAAGGATCGGGGCAGATAACGGCGGCAACGTCACGTATGACAGTCGTCCGTGGTCACGTTCTCCTAATTCATCCCGCCGAATATCGGAAGGGCGATGATGCTATCTTCACCGTTCCGTTGCTGACTTCTACTCCGCCTTGGACGAGAGTCGACGGAGGCCCCTATACGCGATAGGCCGATGGAAATGGCGTTCCTCGGACTAATGCTGTGCGTTGATAATGGAAAAAGAGGACGTCTAATGGGTTTAATTGCGTTGGGTCTAAGAAATGCGGTTACGGCATGCGGTTGACAGGTACGGAAAGAGGAAGCATAAGCTTAGTGTTTGATAAGTTGCCGTGTGAAACCAAACGAATAATAAGGCCCCTCAGGATATTAAATGAAGCGTGAAGAAAAAAAAATCGTTATATTTTTGTTATGGAAAGCAATCATCTTCGCTGTATATCTGTTCCTAATGTTTATTTATTTTTTTAATACAGAGAAGTTTAATATTGACATCGAAGTACTCGTTTAACTTTCTAACGATGTTGTTTCACATTTATTCTTCGGCATCGCTCACGTAATGAAGATGTTGATAATTAGACCGGTTATACCTTCATACGTCCACACAATAACGCCAAATGCTTTAACTGTTACTATGATCGATGTTTTATGGATTTCGATAGTTACAAACGTGCTATTAAAGCTAGAGATTTAAATATGTACGCATCTACGCTGGCTGGTATCCTCAGAGGAGTGTCGGCTAGAACAAAGTGATCTTATAATCAATTTAAAAGTGAATTAGAAGGACATTCGATCCAAGACACTTTTTGTTCATCGTAACATTTATATTTCGAAAGTTATTATCCTGCCAAAGCGGTTTGACTCGAGATGTTCAAAGCTACGGCTCAACACGACGACGGCAAAACGAAAACGAATTGATGAACAACTACATCGGCTCCGAAAATAGTGGCTTTTAATTAAAAGGAAGTGCATTTCTCGGTCGAACCGCCCGCGAGAAACTTACGCAAAATCTTCGTTTAATTATAATTAATTTCCATTAAGGCTAAGTCCTCGCGGCTTCAAAAGGATTCTAGACGTTTTAATTTAACTCCGAGCCGCTTTCGCGGCTTGGTCTTCTTCCCGATACGTTTCATAAACTCGCTCTTCGTCAGGCATCGTTCCTCAACGTAAATATTTTGATACAGTAGGGAATTACTACGTGCAACACAATCAAACTAGCTCATAAATGTTTGAGCAAACGTTTGTGTTGACTTCAAACGAGCTGTTTAACTGAAAAATGTTAGTAAATTGATACGATAGATAAGGCGTAGAAATCTGTAAATTAATGAATTATTTTAGATCTTAGTCGTACGCCAGGCTCATGCTATTTGTGGAAAAACATGAGAAAAAATACGTATAAATGTCTTCAATAACACCTATTCACGTCAAATCCATTATAATCGAATAAATAACGATTACTTACCATCTAGTGACTTGCATAATTCATCTGAAATTATCGATAACTCATCCATTCTTCTCCGCTTCCAACTTCGACATAATTTACTACGTCAAGGAACGAATTTCGTAAAAGTAGGGAGGGTTCGTAGCGTACACATCATCTTCTGGAAAGGAACAACAATGGCGCGCGGAGTACAGAATAGCCTGCAGCTTCGATACATCCTGCGTTATTTATCCCGGCGTGCATCTTTTTAATATTTCATAATCAATGTTGGTATTGTGCGCCCGGACGATTTTACCCGAGACGCGGTATCGCTATTTATGGCGCCCACATTTTCGATGTATCGTTGTTACCATTATTATTCGAAAGAGATAAATCCTAGCATCGAGAAAAAAAGATGGAAGAAGAGCCGACGTCTATCCGAGGAAGAAGAAGAAGAAGTGGATGCCTACGACACCTACGCTAATGATTATAATTATAGAGCGTTGGGCGTTCCGGCCAACAACATCTGATACGCGTATACAAGAGGAAAAAGGTTACATATAATAACCTAGATGGATACGCCCAAATTGATGAACCATAAAAAAAAAATTGATAAGCTGAAAGGAAAGGGCATAAATCAAAGTACTGAGATTGAATTAATGAAGAAAGTTTAGAAACAGGGCCGGATTTAATTGTGGAAGTCAAGTTCTTCAAGCTACATGTAAAAGCTCTCACCAACTTTAATTCGGCAGCCGTCTGGCACGGTTTGGTGAACCTTTTTTAAGTATAGTTACTTAACATGGCATCTAACGAGAATGTTTCCCTAAGTTTCGTTAAATAATAATAAAACTGCTTAATGTAGTCTCAAGCAGTAGACACCATTTTTAAATAGGGAATAAATTTTTGGCAATTTTCTATTACATTATGTCGTGACAACCACAGAAGCAGAACTAGCTTATTTCTTTTACGCGGCCCTCAGATGACCATCCGTTCCCGAGAAGCCGTTGGTTGTAATACACGTAAAACGTAGACGCGACGTATATTCGCATATTCGTAAATATCTCGATTATCTGCGGAAATATCGCAATAATAATCGCGTTCGTTTCGAAAAAGTCGGTCGCAACCTCGTCGATCGATTCCGTCGAAGGAAATCAACGTCGTGACAACGTCGACGACGATAACATCGAAGCTTTTAAATTCGGCGTCGTAGCTCCTTCCCCCGTCTTACCGCCGTTCCGTTCGAAGTTTAATAAATAATAACCGCTTTAACTGAAATTTCGCCCTCGCACTTCTAATCTTCCTCACATACTTCGATCGACTTTGACTCCCTTATTCTCCGAGTTATGTTTTTCTTGGGAATTACTCGGCATCGTCAAACATTTGTTTAAAAACTTTTCCCCGTGCCTTCCGGCTATACGGCGCGAGGTATATCATCAGCAAAATTGAATTTCTCTTTTATTGAAGACTACTGGCACAGTTTTTATCCGATATCCTAAGTGGGCTCGTATCTGAAAGAAGTTTAGTAAGAGGTGGAAACGTAGGAATCTAAGGTCAAAGAATCGACGAAAATGAAGGCGCGTACTGAACGTAGTAAACGATATCGTGGCAACTTTTATCCAATCTACCGCATATAATTCCGGTGAGGTGGTTGTTTGGTAACCCTTCGTTCTGAATGAAATTCTATGGTTAAGCTGTTGAGGCGTTTTTCGCGTAATTACTTGACGACGCGAAAGTACAGCAAAGGGAAGTAGTCGATGTTTCATATTTGCTGTTAGATTGTATACAATTCATTGCCAGATTGTTTTAACGAATACAAAGATTTTTTTTATTGCTAGAGCTTCTTGTTGATACAATGTCTTGTTGTGAGGAATTTGACGACGTTTGGTTAATTTTCGTCTGTTCTCCATGTTACCCTCATCTTAATAACAGCAAATTATTATAACCATCAAGAATCAATGAAATTTATGAATCAAACAGTGAATACTTAAAACTGCTACACCGTCTTCGACAGCCCCTGGGAGTGAGCGCACGTGACGCACTCAAGTCATCTGTCGATTCACAAGCTTGACACCTTACGGGAAAATTGGAGCTACCCCGAATCACCTCAAACAATAACGAATCTTTACGTTCCCTGCTCATAAAGAGTCTGCAAAGTCTGTAAAGTCGGCTGTAAGCAAAATTTGTCAAGATATTACATCTCATCTAAGTGCTATGCGGACATGCATATAATAACAGACGCAGTAAGAAACAACGTTTCCAAAATACAGCCCTGCTCTATCGCTATACCGCTGACAGGCCGTGTTTATTGTACCTCCGTAATAATAACATGGGGCTGTATCGTCGAGGAACATCATCGAAAGATCCAAGCAACCGCCGTATTATCCGCAAGAAGGCAATCCAACGATGATGGTCCCTCATTATTGGACTAGAGCCGACGTTACGTTAGATTATCGGCTGTTGTTCCATCGGACGAGGCGATCCATCTTTACGAACGTCAACTACCCGTCCCGATCGACACGGAATCACACTCGCGGACCAGATGATTACCGAAAACGTCGTACGTAACTCATACTACGCCCTCTGACGGCGGTAATTTAATATATCGGCGTGTTCGGTGAACGAAAGCGATCGCACGTGAAAGGTGTACGTCGAAAAATGATAAGCATTAACGGTGGGAGCGCTTAACGTAACAAATGTCCACACTTTGTTATCGCGCTTACAATTACAACTGTTATGTGGAGCTGCAGGAGAGGATTTTTCGTTCGAGCGTTTGGCTTTTTTTTCGTCTCTCCCGCGCCATGTGTTGGCGAGGATGTACGGTTCGGAATGTGAAAAAGCTTGTACGCCATCGATTGTTATCTTTGATTAAAAGGCAACGATGTCGGACGCTGTTTTCTAGTTCGGACCGTTTGTTTTATGGATGAATGTAATTAAGAGGGTGTTCGATTTGGCCTTCTTTTCTAATGCGTTTAATTAGTCGTCGCTCAAGGACTAAAGTAACTTAACGAGCATTCATTCGAATGTTGAAATAAGCAAATGAATGAATGGTATGATCCAACGGGTATCCATTCAAACTTGTCTCGCATTATTCATATGTACTTCAATCTATCGTAAGATATTGTAGATATCATTTATACGTAGACGACATTCAAATTTAATTTTTAATCAATCCTCTCGCCCTGACTTAAGCCGCATTGTATGTAGGGATTTTCCTAATTCAGCATGACTGTTAAGAATTGCCGGCGAATTTACTGTTAAGTTCTATAAGCTTCCTCTGGTTGTGTCTCTAGTAGGCGACATCGATCGACCTACACCTGAAAAATTACCTCAGGTTCGAATTAATCGTTGATCTAATTCTTATCTGTAAATTAAGACGTCCTTGAGAAAGCACGCTTCGCACTCCACAAGTAAGACTTCCAGATAGTTTAAAACTCAAATATTAATATCCGGACAGCGTTAAGATTATGTTTATAAAAAAAAAAAAAAAAAACATCAGTTAAATAGTGTAGATACTTCGAATATTTTTATATTGGGAGAGGATGGTCATCGGTATCATAGTTTTAATCGTCCATCGACAGCTGCGGCCTTTATAACACGCAAGCATATTTGATCAATAAAAAATATTTATACAAAACATGCCCCGTCAAACAATAATAAAATAAACGACTACATCATTTTCCCTTCGGATAATGGCACGTGAAAATATTACCCCGTGTGTAGATTCGACGTACATTCAATTTATCTGTCAGTATTGCAACGGTTTAATAGCAACTACGTACTACCGCTTCGTCCAGAATAAACCGTAAATCGTTTTTGTACGAAAATATTTTTCCAAATTGGCGTTGCAACGCGCTCGCGTTTAATTGGGAATTTTATGTACCTAATTCCTTCCCTCCTCGCCCCTCTCTTCCGCCGAAATCGCAGAAAGAGTGCCGGGATATTCAGGTAGAACAAACGGGCGTTTTTGTATGCATGATCCCGAAAACGAACTAATAAACCAATCGATATTCGCTTTTCGGGTTTAATTAAAAGGAGACTTCGTTTCGCGCTTTGAGTTTTAAGCGGTAATAAGCCCGACATACGCGTAAAAACATATTGGACGGTGAAATTAGGGGCGGCTTTTGGAATTGACGTTACGTATCTGTGCGTACGGATCATTGACGTGTTTATTCTTGAAAAAGGGCCAAATGGCAGATTTAATTTTCGCATACGTTGATGAATTGCCTTTTTATTGTAACAGCGGTTACCAATATGATGTTGGGATGTTGTGATTAACCATTCATCATTTTGGACGTCATTTTCGGTCTTTCTCGTCACAAAGAATCTCTTGAACATATCCGAACAGTAACATCTACTTACCTATCTCTTTTCTAGTTCTGCTTTCACAATAATGTTGTTGTTAAGAGAAACTTTATCTCCTAACTTTTTGATGCGAAACTATGCTGATTGTTAAGCTAACCATAAAATTGTAAAAGTAGCGCAGAATAAGCAAGCGTTCACCAGAAAAGAATAGATTATTTGTTAGTAAACGTTCTTTGGGTGTCATACAAATCCACGTTTGATATCCATGAAAAATACCACATTTAACTCATTTTTCTCACTGTAAGGCTATTAAACATGTGTCCAATGTATGAAGAAAAAAAAACAAAAAATAAAAATAAAATTGTTACCATGACATCCGATTAAGTCCGCAACCGTTTGCAAACCGAATGAAAAATTGATCGACCTCATTATTATATAAACGATCGCGTTTAATAAATGATCAAGTCGCGTACGGCGGTCGTACGCTAGCCGATTCGGTCTCAATTTACCGAAAAGCGTCGGCGTACCTTCGGTAAACGTGACGCCACGGCCGGCGCCGGTTACGTACGATGTTAAATTCGGTCTAGATTTACGTGCCGCTCCGCGTATAACGAACCGCTCCGGGGGTGCATTATTAATGTCCCCGTAGGCCGAGTTGACGCGATTCCGTGCCAATTAATGCCGGCGATGGCCGCCGCATCGCGCGATCCTCGCCGTGCGGCGCCGGACTTCCTCCGGCCGCAATAGGCTTATGCCCGGGATGAATTACGGCTCCCAATAGATGAGCGAGAGGACTGTACGGAACGGTTCCGTTCGTTGGTTCGGGTGTAAATGCGATTTTACGACCGCAGCGCTATTTACGATCGTGCCGAATCTATAAAAATTTGAATATATGCTAATCAGATTTTACCCTTTCCCCGAATAGTTTACGTTCTATCTATCTCGTCGAGAATTATCGTAAAATACTTTCGGCGTGTATGGGGATGCTCTATACTACGTAAACTTTCCGCAAAGTTTGCTAAAGATTTTTTTTTAGGGATGTGTAGGGAATCCATTTTTTCAGGGCTAAATGGACAAACTTGGAAACGTTTCCATCGTGTAGGAACTCGTTTTTATAGAGGCTGTAGGAAAAGAATTTAAATTTACTTAAAAATTAAGTTTTATAAAATTTGAAAAGTATTAAAGTTCAGTCATAAAGGACTTTTCATTTATGAAAAGCAACAATTGATTGAACGTGGAGCATATTCCTTAAATCGAAGATTGAAGGTATGAAGATTCCCAGAATTTCACAGAATTTTAGCAAGCTTCAGCATCAGTAATAATGTCTTTTTCATTTTTTTTTACCATGTATAATATAGAGTAAAGCAGCAGCCATTTGGACTACGATAAATAAAAAGAAATATTTTTTAAACATTACGTTGGTCAAATGTCCTCCATTTGCATTCGTCTAGTTGGATCTGAAAATTTTGCATGGTCATGCGCAGCATATTGGCTAGCATTGCTTCAATTTTCTCTCGAATACGCTGCTTGAGAGATTGGATAGGTCCCACTTTTACTTTTAGGTATCCCCATAAACGGGAGTCCAAACGTGTCCCCGTAGCGAAAAATGACGCCGCCTGGGAACAAACCAGGTTACAAAACAAGTCCTACCGTTTGCCTTATCTTGCCGGAAAAATATGTTTTCAATCAATGAAAAACGGGCAAGTTGTGGTGTCAAAAAGTTACGAATCATTTCAAGGTATCGCTGAGAATTAAGTCATCGCATTTTCAAGCTCATTCTCGAAAATAAGAAATTCCATTTCCCGATGTCGCGAACCATACTATTACTTTTTCAGGAAAAAAGGAGGCTTTTGACAGAGTACACGATGGTTTGCATCTGCCTAATACCTGAAATTTTGCTTATTTACAAAACTTGGTAGGTGGAAATGCGTCTCATCATCCATCCACATGTTGTTCACTTGGTTGTCACTTTCTTCGAGTCTCCTGAGAGCGGAGAGATTGCACCGTCTGAATTTTGTACGAATAAAAAAGTTTTAGTGGGGAATCGTTTTGGCGGACTTATGTTGCTAGATGTGCGGCACGAGGTACGACCGATCGGCGTGAATTTTTTAGCACCGCCCGTCGAACAACTTCGATGTTGTTACAGGTCGAACTGTTCTCGTTTTTTTTTTGTTCGTTGATCCAGTTTCTTCGAAGTTGTTAATTCACGTTCTAACTTCGTTATCCGACGGAACCGGCTGGTTACGCGGTACAATTGAGAAGACGTCGAAAAATGCGACGCGTTATTCTAATAATAGCCTTTAACTGCGAAACCGCGTTGTCCACCCGTCCAACGGTCCACCGTCAAGTGAACGGTAGGATGTCCCGATGGCGGTGGGCCAACGAGATCCGTATCTACTACCAACGTACGAGCTCTAAAATTCACATTAAATCGTACCGTTTCGTTACCGGACACTGTACAACATACGAGGTTACTTTTCAAAAATACCAACCAAAAAAAAAGCTCTCGCTAATTCCCTAAATTGATATGACATTACATACATAAGTAGGATTAATGCTAACTGTTCATTATATTACATATAATAGCTATAATTCGCTATTACAATTATAATTATTCGATTTTATTAAGCCCCATAGCGTTTATAGCTAATGCAATAATCGTAATACTGAAACTGTAACATTAGCGGCTTAAAGCTCACTACGTACATTGATTTATTTCCATATTTCGCGATAAACCAAACGACACATATTCATATACACAATACACAATACACACTTGGTAAGGTTGCCAACGTGATATATAGTTGTGCGCCCGCACATCTAAGCTATTATAGCAATGGTGTACGCGAAATTTACAGCCATTTGACGTGACTGTATAGTATTTGATTTGGAGATAATCGCATTAAGGGCGATTAAAAAAATATTAGCTCTAGGATTGATATACGTACCTTACGGCATAAGCTATAATACACCTCTATACGCAATCACGTAATTCACACACAAACAAAGGCACACCCACACATATCCACCTATATGCCTAATAATACGATGCAAATTTGGCCGCTTGTTACTCAGCAAAGCCGTTTACAGAATGAATAATAAATTAACGGGTTAATCGAGGCACTAGGTTAGTATCGTCGCCTATAATCGCGTACAGGATAAGTTGTACGAATTCGAACGGGAAGCGACGGTAGTTGGGGCAAATGAAACTGTCAAAATCGGATATCTGTTAACTGACGAGCAAATAATTAACGCTGGCGACTATTCAAATTTACGCTCGGTGAAACAAGTTAATTTCAACGTTCTATCTAGAAACAATAATAAAAAAATAATAATGCTAAAATAGCTTCCGTATCCGCGGGAGAAAAAATGCACTGTCCACGGACACGTTTCAGCGTACCTGGCGTCATCGACATGGTTATTATTTCTAAGCATTTCCTGCTTTTTTTTTTGTTTAATACATGAAGCACTCCTGGTACGACATCTCGTGTTAAGTGGTCCAAGAACTGCCCAAAGGATAGCGCGGGCAACAGCGTTTATGTTACTTTCTAAACGACAGGCATATGTTTGTCTAACTCGTCGTGATATTAACTGTGTGACAAACAGCGGTATAAAATTTAGTAAAAAAGCTCTCGGAACCACGTTGATGATGCTGGATAGGTAGAATCGTATACGTGAGTAGCGTTTCTTTTTTCTTTCTCTTTATATATTGCTTTTGCCGTAAATGATTCCATGAGGAAGCCTTATTTTTTAGCCACGCTTGTTAGCATCTGCACTAAAGCCAATATTATTTGAGAAGTTACAAAAATTTATCAGCAACATACCTGTTAAGACTAATCCTCCGCATTACATCGTACTTTTCACTCAAGTAACGACGCTTCAGTGAAAATCTGCAAGCTTACCACAATCGCCTTTCGAGACCGCCTTCCCAACTGCTACCTCTTAGAAAAATTTCGAATTCGATTTTCAATGCAAGAATATCACCGTTCGACGGCGAAATTGCATTTCCAACTCGTCCATACATATTTTTTGACCCCCTTCTTATGAAATACTTAGAATAGCTGCCGTTGTGACCGCCACCATCGCCGCCGTTGCTACGGCCTCCCGTTCCTTTCGCCGTACAAGGGTTAGTTCGGCGGCTCCCTCCGCCTCCCGCTCCTCCGCGCCGCCGACATACATATATTCTTTCTTAAACCCACTCTATATGGAAAGTAAAGTAAATATCGGTTCTCAAATTTTGCATATCAATAGCGCCCGCGGTATCGAACCCTTTTCTTCGCCGTTCGCAGACATCCTAAGAATCCTCCCGCGAGAATTTAATTTATTGTTGTTTCACGACGGAAGAGGTATACGATGCTCTTTCGTGAGATATATTGGGGAAAGGCGACGACTTTACTGATCGGAATTTCCTCCCTTTTCTTTTCTATTTTTTTTTTTTTTGTTTTTAAGAGGAGAGCCATGACAGGAAGAAAAATAGTTTTGGGCAGGGAGTATACTGCATGACCTACGAATGGAGTGAAATAAATATATGTGGAAGGAGGGTCAATTTCTTCTAAGTACGTCTATTCACCCACCAAAATATCGAAGTTCTGGAGCAGTCTAGTACATCGCCTAATTTAAATACGGTGGAAAATGTACGGGGATGGCTTCCAAAGGATATCGTAACAGTATCGTAACACCTACAACTAAGTCATAAAACTTATTTGCTTGATCTGTCCGATAAAGACAACCAATGCAAAAAATGTCCTTCTTCAACGTTTACTTTAACATAACTTTAAAGAATTAAGCGATTTTTCACTGTCAACAACGAAAACTCTCGCGATTCCTTAAATACGTGCGCTGATAGCATCCCTGTTTACCAACAATGTTTTAGATTATAAGCCGACGTGTCTCGAAACCAATGTCCCAAACTTTTACAAGCGACAGTTACGAAAGAAAAACGGGACGTAGTTCCAGAGGTCACCCGTAGGCCGTAAATTTCGCGCTAAACGTTCCTCCGAATTACGTTTTCGCGTTTTAGCGGGTTAAAAACGTAATCTATCGACGCCGGGACTAAAAGCGCCTATCCGAACGTGCTCGTAGCTACATGTTTCCGGACGGATACGTTAGAACGTTGAAGTCGGGGAATCGATTTTACTTTCAAATCCGTACCAGTTTGTTCTGAATCGGTTTTACATCTCGCAAGTATCATTTTCTACGGTCGTCCATTTTTTTCGACGATTACGATACGAAACGTTCGCGGTTACCCTCGCCACCCGTTCCCATACCATGATGGAACGGGCTCTCGTAAAAATTTAATGGAAGCCGAGTCCGCACCTTCGCCGACGCGACTGCAGCGCGGAAAATAATGAAATGCAAGCCATTAAATTATCTCTCCGCGAACATCAAAGGATGTCTTGGAAATTTATTACATTACCGTGGGGTAGTTCTTTCATTAGGAGGTATTCGTTCGAGGAGGGGAGGGATATTAAACACTTGAAGTATACGCTAAAGTGCTGAAAATAAAGTTTATAAGCGAACGTAAATTTACAGCAAAAGTGGAATATTCCGACGAGGTCGCTTTCTCTCTCCGCCTTCTCTTTAGATGCACGGGACAAGTACAAAAAGAATTCAATTACATTAGTTTGAAAATGTAATAAATTTGTTTCGAGATAAATAGGAGCGCTAATAGTGGCGGAATTGCTTACAGCGCAACAGAGATTATAGTTTCTTTGAAGAACATTAGTAAGTAGAATTACGTTGCCAACATTAAGCTGTGCTTTCGATAGTCATGTTGCACGATGCAAATTTTGCATTTGGCGTGCCTCAAGACTCGCGCTTGTGTCCAATACTTTTTAAGTACTTGATTCGTTTTCCGTTTCAATTCCAATATTAGAGTTGGTTTCCCAATTTTACTACGGATAACATGCGATGGCTCTAGCGGCCCGGAAGAAGCTCCATGTAACTCAGCGCGAAACGTCGGCATTCTCACGGGTCAACCTGGAAACCTAAATTCCTTAAAAGAAACATCGACATCGGGGAAGTCAAAAGAAAACATGATCTCCTTTTCTTTCGCTTTTCCTCCGCTTCTTCTCTGCCTGAGTTTGCATGATTTCTAAACGCACTCAAAGACGAACTAAAAACTAAACAAACTAAAGACGAACGTCTCCCGGATGTCGCAATTTCCTTGTACTTCTCACGCTACTAACTTCACATCCAACGACAAGCTGAGACACAACTTTCGCAGTGCTGACTTCATCTGATGGTCATTCCTTCATGCTTATGCTTCGTTATCGATTCCTCCGTTAACAATCAAGAATCTGGTAAATTTGAAGAAGTACCACTTCAATAAACGTAAAAAATCTAATCCTCTAACATATCTGAGTGAATTCTGCCCGGCAGGCAACAAAATCACTAATAACTCATTTTTGTTTCTGGACCAGATCATTATGCGCACAATACCGCAACCCCAAACGTACGTATTTCTTTCTTCTCTCGACCGGCGGCAGCCTCCAGTGTCATAACATTCATATCGCAAAACTAATAACACAATACTCTGCACTGCTATCGCCACTTGCCAGTCGTTGGTCCTCTATATACACGAACACCTCGAGTCCATCCAATAGTTTTCCTTCCCCGACGCTAGATTAGAGGGAATACATGTGTAGACCTTAATGAAATTCTCCTCACTTCGTAAACACAATTGTAACAGCGGGCTATAACAGCTCGTAATATAACGGAGGGGGAAGAGGGTGGGTTAAGATATTCGCCGCCGACACCGTCGATTCGCCCACGTCCCGTCCCCGATACTAAGTCGCTGCCTCTAATGCGCCCTCGTTTAAATTTAATTGGAGTTAATTTCGGAGAGGTGGTGTAATTATTGTTAGCGGCTGCATAATTTATGTTGCGTCGTTAGCTTTTATGGTCTAACGGTCAATTTCTCGCGTTCGAATATAACGCGGGTGGGATCGGCGGCAAAAACGTCGTCGGGGCTCCGACCTACGGTTTGGAATGACCAGCAACGGTCGGTTCGTTCTTCGAAGTAATGCGATCTTTCAGCTGCGCGTATTCCACGGCGTTTAATAGAAATACTAAAAATATTTGCGGAAAGAACGGGTGGTATTTTCGGATCGTGTTCCAAGTAAATATTCGTCGTAGTACGCGTTGAAGTAGAGGAGAGTAATTTGTTTTAGTCTTTAAGCGCAGACGCTTTTAAATCTTCATTATTTCTTTCAATTACTGAAAGAAGATGTAGTTAATATTTTCCCGATGTCGTTAAGACGTATTACGTAATGCAATTTTAGAAGATTTTCTTATTTTTCAGAAGTTATAGTATCCTCTAAGGTAAAAATAATCTTCCTCACAGTTCACATTACCAAATAACTTATTATTTCAAACGCTCTTCTTGGGGTGCTCTACGTGTACTTACGAGGACAATCCGACGCGACAGTAACCGACACACCTTAGGTGTCCGCACGAGTGCCTCTCGCACCGAGTGCGTGGCGCATTCATCACATCTATTTGCACAAGAATACAAGCCGCGGACGGATACGCACACACGCGTATCCCGAAACCGGTTCGTTGTATCGCGATAAGAGCTCGTCGAGGAAACGGGTAACAATGGAGAAGAATGCTAGATTTCCCCTGCGACTTTCGAACCTGGAGACCGGCTACCGTTTCGACTACATACGCAATTGTTACAACCTATGTATACATGCACATAGACACACATATAAGAGCAGGCTTTGGAACTCCTTTCCCGTCGCCTCGTCTCTTCGGAACGGATCCGACACGGAACGCATCTCATCGTGAATTCCTAGCGACAGATCGTTTCTACCCGTTCTCGTTCATTTCGTTCGGTGTATACGCGCCTAGTTACGACGCTGTGTTCGCACGCGCGCTTGATTCAGATATTTGCGGAAAGTGATATTTCAATAATGGTAAGTGATACGTTATGAAGAAGGAGGACAAGGATGGCGCGTTCCTATTTGCCCTTATGCGAGCGCATCCTGGAAAACGCAAGCCATTACTACTTTTAGCGAGATTAAAACGCTCCGTAATGAGTCCCTTTGAAAAGGGCTTTTCCAAAAAGGAAAAAACAAATGCATTTTTAGAAATCGTTACCGATACAGAGTGTTAGTAGGATGAATTGAATCATTTTTTTTTCCTGAAAAGCGAGAGGAGCATGGTTAAACTTATCTGCAATAAACAAATACAGTATCGGGAATTTATAGAACCCATGAAGATAAGCATCAAATCTAGCACAGGCTAACAATCCGAATACTCTCTAACATCAGTCTTGAAAGCCTTCGCTATTAAACGTTCCCTGGTAGCTTACGCTGTAGCGTTTTAAGATGTTCACTCTAACCATTCAGTAAATTTGAAGGAGGTACTCTGGGAGTTGCGAGCCCCGAATTCGAACCCAGTACCTCGAGACTGATGGCAAGGGCACTAAACGCGGTAATTTTAAGCTGCTGGTATACCTTCATTTATAGAATACACACATAAGTAAAAGATAATTAGTCGAGAAAATAAATAAATAAATAAAACTTTCGAATATCACGCTATGTACCAAGTCTAAACATCTAACCCGCACCTACGCCAACTGATTTATTACGCGGACGACTCTAAAAGCACTCTAAATTACGACACAATCGTTACGTTTCCAACCATCGCACCGGGTACGCCAATTTTACACGCCACCGGCGCTTTTTCCCTGCCGCGCCGCTTTCTGTTGCGAAATTTTAATATGAAAGGATCATTACGGAACGGTAACGGACGCATACATTTTAATAGCGCTGTTCAGCATTCATAACCGTCGAATTACTGGTCCCGGACAACCGTCAACTAAACTCCAAAGATTACGCCGGTTCCCGGTACAACGTTATTATTATTCAAGGCACAGACCTCGTATTTGCATGCCTAATTGAAATATCGGTAATTGCATCGAATTCAGACAGTTTCAGGGCGTTGTGGCGTCAGCGGAAATACAGGTCAACATCTGGATGGGAGGGAGGTGCGCGCGGAGGAAATCGTGTCGGTGTTGCACGCTGTTTCGAACGTCGAGCGGAACAAGGTGTATTTATATCTACATCTACGCCAAACAGCATCTGCGATACGCGTTCGTGAAAAAGTATCGAAGGAATTCCGAAGTATTTCCGCCTATTTACTTTTTACCTATTTTTAAAAAGATCAAGAACATACTTCGAATTCATTTCGGCTCTTATCGAGTGGACAACAATTGGATATGATTGAGTACGCGCATTACCGGGAGCGGTGTTTTTCGTGTTCTACAAACGTTCTGTCGCATTAAATCGTGTTCCACGGATGTCATTTATTTATATTTTCCTGAGATCTCCTTTCCTCAAGCTACTAGATTGTTAGGATACTTTATTCGGCCAAGAATATGTCTTGCCATCTTCAGATTTTCTTGGCATAGACGATTGAGTTGATTTTCACTCACTTCTTCCCTTTTTGCAGCAATATCGGCATTAACGTTAACTCGCAACGTTCTCGCAAATTCACCTCGCCTAACTATGGTGAAAAATCAGTATTGGTACAGATCCCATGTACAATACTTCGAAAGCTAAAAGTCCTTCTTACGCTTCATTTCAAAATTCAATTTTTACACAAGTTCACTTATACGTCGAGACACATAGGATCACAGTAGCTTATTAGCTAACACTAAAATCCCATTTGCGTGTTACCGATGACCTCTGTTCCGAGATACAGCTATTCGGCGCACGAAATACGATATAAGTACTCGGATCCCGTAAAGAACAGCGACGAGCTGCAGTAACATTAAAACGCAACCGGGAGAACGGGGAAGATCAAAAGCGTGCAGAATTCTTTGTATTTCATTAGATTAAGGGAGACATCCGGGGAAAAGCTTCGGGAAAAACCGATGACGTCTATGTTTGTACCGCGTCATGGCCGGTCTTCGTTTTATCCCGTAATCCTTATAGACCTACTCTTTCTTCGGCAGGATTAATTTAATTGAAAAATTCTTTTGATGTATTTTATCTGTTTTATTTAGTTCTCTTTCCCTCCTGGTCTTGGACGACCGTATTCTCTATATTTTGTCTTTCTCTCTTTCGTGGATCTGTTCTTATTTAATCTGTTAACCAGTGGCCACAAACAACAGCGAAGTATCGGCACACTCCGCATCACACAAATTTAATCAAGTAAAAATATAGCTGTTCCGAAGACATGCTTAAGCCAAATTCTAAGAAAATATGCCGCGTTCACCCTCATATACGTTTCAAATTTACTCGGCTATGAAAGAAGATATAGAGTTGCCCATATTGTTCCTATTTATATAATTTTTATAAAAATTTAACTTAGTGATTGTACGTATTCCACGGATGAGATATATATATATATGTAAGCCACAATTTAATTAAATTGTAAAAGCAGCCTGCTTCAACTTCAAAGTGTCGTTATAGCCAGCGTAGATTTAAGAAATTTAAGAATCATCTTAGTCCCCAACCATAAAATCGCTTTGGAAATCTTGTCCCCCCATCATCCGGGTACTCGTTATGGGCTGTACGTGATATGTGGACGGTGTCATAAATAAGCCGTTTTATTGAAGGCTATATCTCCCCGAAATGGCGTTAAGAAATTGCTTTCATTTGGGGAAGTGCTCCGCGCAGTATTAATATATTATCCTAATTTCTTCATCTAATCGGCAAAATTGTATCGACAAGTTTTCGTATTGGCACGATTCAATTGTCGAAAGATTCTCCTTTTCTTTCTTGTGCTTACGCTGGAATTAACATCGATTGGTTTTTAAAATTGATCGATATTTTGTTGACTTTGCAACGTAGATAACTTTAAAAAGTTCGCTAAAAGGAAGGATTGTTAATTTTAACGTTGCCATCTAATATTGTATAAACATCAAATAGAAGTGTTTACTACTGATTTTAGTTTCGTTGCAAAAAACAAAAAAAGCGCCTTATGTTGTCTGATTTTTGTTATTAGTTTTGGCAATAAAGCCCTTTTTGCTAAGAACTACTATCTTCATTGGTCAGCTAGCCAGAGGTTCTTACTGGAGAAGGTGTGGCCTTTGCCACTCGTAAACGATTTTTTCCTTCCCGCCAATACTATTTGCTTATTTTCTTCAGTAGGTGTGGAAGAGTATTGGGTGGCGAATGATACTCGAGTAATTGTTGTTATGCAAAATTCTATCTTGGAATCTCACATCTACGTGGAGCTCCCAACTCTCCCCAGAACTTCGTGCAAATGTTGGGTCGGACGTGGCAACTTGGGTGTACTTAACGAACCAAGGTCCCGCGACTATCAGTCTCAATACCCTATTCTGCGATGCCGCCGGACTCTGAAGATTACTTAGTGCGGCTATCGATCATATCAAGGCTCCAAACGTAGAGAGTAGAACCATCAGCTTGTTTCTTACTGCTGCGTAGTCCTGCCAGGTTATTTCAAGCCTCAAAGGCAACCTCAGACGAACTCCAAGGCAATCTTGCATCGCCATTCTCCTAGTTTGCAGGTGGTGACCTTATTCTATTACTAAGTTTCAGCGCTACACCCTTATTGCTGCTTGTACTCAGTTTATATTTAATTATTTATATTTAATTAGGCTGAAGACGGCCAGCAGATTTTCATTTCCACGCGTCCTGTAAATTACGGTATCATCTGCTGATTTTGGCCTAGGAATGATGATGGACGTGGGCCCAGAACAGAAACATCTCTGGGCTCAACAGGAAACTCTATTAGTCTCTTTGAAATTGCTATCAATACTGCTCTTTATTCTGTTCAGTTGCTTCAAATAGCTTACTTTTGTGTCGCAATGCTATTTAAATAAAGGAAAATCTTTGGCAAGTTGATAAATTTACACGAAAGCAAACGAAGGGATAACGTCAAAGATGGTGTCGAATTTTTTTGTAGTAAGAAACGACGCGCAGTCTGGTGTTTCACCGAACCGCTTTGGGAAAATAATAGTGAATCGATACCTTTACAACGCTATGATTGACAAGCATTGAACAACGGTAAACAAGCAAATTTGTTTTATTTTGCCGTTAAAAATAAAATAAACAAAAAGCGAAGCAAGAAAACAAAAACCAAAAAAAGAAAAAAGGAAATACAAAACAACGTGAAACCTCAGAAGTACAGAATAAGTCGTAATAGGAAACTGACACCGTCTCCCGAAAGTAGAACGTAAAATATCTCCTCCGTCGAGGAACGACGACTCCTCATCCAGAAGAGAGAAATTCGAAGACGCGTGTTTATCTCTTCTCTTTTGTGGAAAGCGTAGCCTGAAGGACTCACGGGGAAAAATAGTAAAAACATGGAAAAAACGGAAAAAAGAAAAAATAAGAAACAGAAACGCAGATAGCGTGTGATAGATGGCGCTGAGACGTGCAGATGTGAAAGCCGGCACGGCTCCGATGCAGAGATAGAAGGAGACGCAACGTCGGAGACTTACATCTGCATAAATATGCCGACGCAAGGCGTATTTCGTTCGTCGTCTTATGTACGCTACGGCAATATTTCACGGTTATACCGCCTCACATGGCGAGAGAGAACAACGAAATACGACTACGATACCTTGTCGCTCTAAACGGTAATACCGCGTCGGGCAACACCTAGCATAACGAGCTGTTGACCTGCATTTTTGACGTGCGGATATTAAACGGCTAGTAGATCTTTCTCGAACGTAACTGGGTTGATGAGCTTAATGTAATGTAATGATTCGATTGGGAAATAACGTAAATGTATATAAATTGTATTCACGGCTTCATTTAACTAAAATGATTAGCTTGGAGCTTGATACGTCCGATGATATCAACGTTGTTAAGGATGCTCGGATTGATCTTGCATGAAATCATTCAAAAAGTAAAACGTGAAACCTACTTAAATCTTCCGTTTGACGCTGCACCAGCAGAGGCGCTCTTATTACTCAGCCACCCAATGATACAATCCAGCAAATACGCATTTTAGGAAAACATAAAGAGAAGCAAATCCAGAGTGTCTGCATTCGATATATATCAGCTATTTTCAGGCACGGTCTAGAAAAAGATGGCTTCGTAACAGACGTATTTCAATCCAAGAAACATATGTTTCGCCGAGAGTCGACAAAGCACGAGTCTGTCTAGTCTCCGTTAATTTTATGAGGCGCTCGGAAAATGTATTCGCTTCTGCGGGCTTGCTAATTAAACAGGTCTCGGGAAGGATTCACTATGTTTTACAAGGATTACCGTTCACTCAACTGTTCCGTTATCTATTAAGCGATTATAGCAAACCGTCGTATTCTATTTTTTCGTATATAACTAACTGCTCTGAATCTTCAATAAGCTTAGTAATTACCAATAATAAACAAACAGAGCAATTAACTAGCATGAACAATTCCGTTAACAAGCTAAGAGCTATTTATAGAGACCAGAAGGAGTGTGCAGTAATCTAAGAGAATGTCGGAGAGATTTGAATAGAGCTGCAGGACGATTAACTTTTTCTACAATCATGTCATCTGTAACCTAGAGATTGCAGGTTAGGTAAGTCCTATCGACTCGATTTTTACTAGATTTAGCTATAAACGAACATTTATCTATCCAAAAGTTATTTATCCAGATATTCCTCTGTTACACTGTACAGTCGACTGTCATACTAGTATTTTTTTAGCGTGCTACGGTTAGAAGATTAATTCGTAGCGATAACTAAATATCACAATTAAGGATAACTGTGGAAGCTCGCGATTCTCAGAAATGATACGCCGCGTCTAGACTGCATGTGTTTAGCGGGATAATTGCAGAACACGCTGCCGGTGAACATATGTTTCAATCATGGTGGGCCGTGGTAATTACAAAACGGATCCTCGGGGGATTATTTCAGGTAACATGAACATATGGAGTATTATGAAATTATCCTTCGGCGTAAGGAGTTATTTTAGTTGCTGGTTAACTAATTTCTTTGTTGTATTATTGGGCTTATTAAGGTGCCGCATCTAGCTTATATTTAAAAGATTTTTTTACGAAGAAGAAGCCACGAGGAGAAACAAAATTACATAATATACAAATACAGCGTCACCGCTTGAGATGTCTCTCTTGGACGTGATGCGTGAAACAATTAACATCGTTCAACCCGAGTCTTAGGATTAGGAGCACTGGATCCTTTCTTCGTCCCAACATATAGGAAAGCATAGCAAAACTTTTCCTTACATGTTATATTAAAGATGAACATGTTTGATAACCTGATTTACTGATTTAAAATGGCTGAAGCTAATGCGTGATAGTCGATACCCTCGGTTAACGTACCTTCTCGTCTATGTTTTGAATATTCATTTTGGAAGAAGACGGATACCACTTATCGCTCATGCGGTTTTATTTCAGCGATCCATCTCGTTCACGGTGTTAGCGTATTGAACTTCGTACCAGATGAAATGAAGACTGACATATTGTTGTGTTGAGAAAATCGACGAAGAAAAAGGAAAAGTTGGTACAAATTTTATTGTTTTTCAAGTATTGTTGATGTGATGGAAATCATTATGGACGCACTTTTCGTTTAACATTCAAGGACAAAAAGAAGTTGTTGGGAGATGAATCTGGTGACATATCGATTTGATGTTTCTCTCGTTTAAATAATTACATTTTGTGAGCTGTACGAAAGCGCGCACTGCCATGATGAAAAACGATGCGACGTTGTAGAATGTTTTCCTGATTTCATCGAGGACTTTTAGCAAACATATTTGTTGCGCACCATTCAGCGTTAATTGCTGTTCGATTCTAGAAAATAGCGCTTGCGATGTGTTCAATACACAACAAAGGAAACAAGGAACAGCTTCCTTCTGGGGAATGTAATCAACATAAAAGAAGGTATAAAATAATGAATATGGAGAGCACAACGAGCATGCCAAACATGAAACGCACGGAAGATGGCGAACTTTAGTAATAACGTGATGTAGCAATTTAGTTTATTTATTTCTTGATCTTATCTTTTCCTATTTGCCATTTGCAAAATTAGATTGTTATTGCTTTTTAATGTTCTGCGCTTTTGAAAACCAAGTATTTTTTTTTAAATAAACTTTCTACTTTCTACAAAGGGTAACATTATCTCTAACACAAGTAGAATGGCGTCCAATTTGCGTAACAACTTTTTCGTGTAACAAGGAGATATAAGTGTTAAAAAAAAATTAAAAATTGTAAATGTATTCCTTCGGTAATATTAATTAAAATCGCATCATTTTATGCTCCAGTTTCGCTGTTATTTTTAAATTAATTATTTTTAATTAGTTCGCACAATTTTCGCAGAGATAAATATTATATTTCGCATAATAAAAAAAATTAATTAAAATTTCGTCGTCGAAATGCCGTTTCCATACTTGTTTTTCATCTTTTTTTTCGGTCGAATATCACGACATGTCTAATGAGAGCTTTGGGGATATCTTTAATTATTAATTAATGAGTGTGGTGAATACTGA
Source organism: Oryctes rhinoceros (assembly GCA_020654165.1). Classification (NCBI taxonomy): domain Eukaryota; kingdom Metazoa; phylum Arthropoda; class Insecta; order Coleoptera; family Scarabaeidae; genus Oryctes; species Oryctes rhinoceros. The sequence goes on from JAIOKQ010000231.1 coordinate 2,249,015, forward strand.
AAAAAGTCCCGGGGAAATTTATCATTTCGAATAATTACTAGAATATCTAACAATTATTTTCTTTCAACGTGAACGTAAATCCTTGCCGAGCTTTGTTAGTTAATACGTATTTTCTTTTGGTTTCAGGTGAGTGTGACCCTCGACTTCGTTAGTGTTCGGCTCTCGACACATGCCCTCGCTTCACTATGAGCTATTCTCAAGGTTGGTATGCACTACCGTAGGAATACTGCTAACTCCTCATAACCTTAATGATAATCTCAAATCATCAAACGCCCATTACTAACAAACGGTTCTGAAGAAAACTTACCGGTTCTTCGTTCTTAAACGCAACCAATTTAAATGAATGTTTAGAAGCTCGCTTATCATTGTTTGTTATGAATCCGAAGAGAAAATGGACCTGTGTCAAGTACAAAACGAAAAGAAAGACTAAAAGGAGGCAAAAGAAGAAAAGATGCTTTACATCTTTTATTGCAAGCCCATTTTGTCGTCGGGTCCATAATTAACGCAAGCTGTGCTAGATGCGGACGTTTACATTTTTCTACACTTCGAATCGTTTAATCTCCCATTTTTAAAAATTAATTCATTCGTTTCTGTTAATGTTGGTTAGTTAAAATCACTGCATGGTACCATCAAACTCGTACATCCATTGTGCTTTATTTAAACCTGATTTGAAAGCGTCGCCGTCTCGTTTATAATTCCTGGACGATGTACTGCAATAACTTCGATCAAATTCGTCGTTTATTTCTACTAAACTCGTGCACCTCCGACCTCCCCAGCCAATATCTCAATCTTCTATTTCGAAAATTCTCCCGTACACGTAATTCTCTTCCGAAACTTCGCAATCTCGTTGCTCCTATCGTCTCCTATGCCCTCCCGCCCTCGTTCGCCCCTTTAATTCTACGGCCGGCGACGGCAAAGGGTGCGACGTCCGGAAAAATCAGAGACCCTGTCTCACGGCAATTTCGTCCGGCTTACTGCCATTCCCGCAACCGAACTCCTGCCGGCCGTCGAAGTCGAACCTGCGCTACGTATCGATCAGGGTGAGATAACGGAATTACAACTATGTAGGTACAGAACGTCGGTGTACGTATGTACAGGATGTTCTAGTTATGGGGACGACTTGAGAACACGTTGGAAATTGTACGACGTAGATTGATGGAGAGAGCAATCGTGTATGTAAAGTGACCGAGGCCGACTAAGAGTATTTTTAAATTCCAATTATTTCTGCATTATTATTACGTGCGATAACGGCGGGGATCTATTAAAACATGTTAGACCGATACAGCTACAAGTACAACGCTGAACGAAGCGGACACTTCGCGCTCACCGCTGAAGAAGTTTACAAGCGACCACGGCTAAACGGGCCGGAACAATTTCCTTCGCATGATGCCGATCGCGCAAATCTACTTTGTTTCATTGTTATCTCCATCAAAATTAAATAAGTTGGAACTGATCTCAAACAATATTTAGAGCTGGTGAAGATATCGACATTGTTCGATAAATTCAGCGGGCGGCGTAATGTCGAACTTGCGGTTCGCTTAAAAACTGCAATTGCAAAAACTTGCATTTCCTTCATGTTGAGTCGCTTAATTGAGCGTTTAGAATACTCAATATAATTAACATATCCAAAATTATCTTTTTATCTTCAAACCATCGGTAACATCCGTGCATTGCGTTATAAGTAAATGCTAGGAAATTCTAAATGATTTTTCAAGATTAAAGCAATTTCGCAATGACACCCTGTATACCTAGACAATTCTCGCTTGTCTCTTCTGCTTGTTCCACCGCAACACCGGCATAGCCCCTATCCCCTTCATTACGGGCGAACACCTTTCGTTTCCGGTGCCTTGTCTCTCTAGTTATTGTACTCCCGGTTCTCCTTTTCCTTGTCCATCCAATCGGCGCTTTCTCTGTCTTCTCATCCTCGCTAATCGAATTCCGAGCGCCATCTATGACTCCACCGTTGCGGCCGGCCCTAATCTACCCCCGTGCGCCGCATTTTCAACTGTCAAGTAACAGTTTTAATTGATTCCGAACTTCCATACGCGAGCGAGGCCCTTCTCGGGTCCGACGCTTCCATTCGAACTCGTTAAACTATATACCGGGCCGGCTAGTTGTCTGTACGCCAGGAAGGCCTCGGGATACGCCGAAAGAGGTGGTATTGTTGCCGGTGCCGTTGGCTGAAGAGGGAGATGTTCGGGCGCCGTCTAAAAACTATGAAACAAAGTTGCCGTTGATTGGCGAAAAACGAGAAAGCGGAATTTTACTCACGCGGACGGATGTATCTCTAGCGTCGCGGAGATAAGCTGATATTCAAACATTTTCGCAACAAAGGCTTTTGTTGAGTTGGAACCTAATTCGATTTTATGCGGGATGTATTTGCAAGGTTAAGTCCGTGGTCTGCGTGTATCTTATTGAGATATGAGATGGAGTACCCTCCCCGGAAATTTTGAATTTAATCAAACTTAGGTGGTTTGTAGACTTTATCGCATACAATGTTGATTGACAGCTGCTACAAATTATTCTCATTTGGAACTGGAAAGAACCAGAACTTGATACAGGATTCACGCCATGATATGAAGAACAATAACCATGTTTGCGGACAACTCGTTGGAAATTGATGACGATTGAGAGTCTAACGCGTACTTTTAGTCCCATAAAGATATTTACTAATCAAAAAAAAGGGATCTCTACGACCGCCGTATTAAATTAAACTTACCTACCGTCGTTTTAATTTATTTTAAAAAATTCGCAACCCTCGTGGCTGCGACATGCATAAATTTAATAAATTCCAAGAGCATAAAGAATTTCCTAATATGAAAAGTTCGCCTGCACACAAACACGGTCAAATTTAAATTAGTTTTTAAGTGAAGTACGCGGGAAGTTTTCCCGCTCCCCGAATGCTGGAGAAGATGTAAAAAAAAAGTATTTTAGCTCACCTTAATGTGATGAAAGAAGTGAAACAAACAAAAAAAGAGATATGTTATGTGAAAGGAGACACCGGCGAGATTCGAGCTTTTCCATGCACAACTTTACTTTTTTTTTTTAGCTTGTTAGAGCCGTATAAGAGAGGAAATGCGGAACAAACGAGACCGGCATAATTCATCATTAAGGTACACCGACGACGGTATTATGGCGCTGTATATCCAAATGACCACATCAAGACTTTCTCAAGCTTTGCAAAGTATAATGTTCTACAGAAGTACGAACGCGAAGTAACGTCGAACGTTGCTGATTAAGAAATAAAGAAATTTCGCGTTATTAACAACGAAGAAACGAGTCTCGGATGGCGCTGGCGTCCTGGAGGGTCGCGCACGCGAATGTTATGTTCTGAAACGTTCTCTTTTACTTGTTTTACATTAATTCTGTCTTACAAATTAGTTGGGATGATGTTAACTTGTCCTACGTATTCTACGCGGTTACCACAGGCAAGAGGGAATTTCATTTGCGATAATGCTGGGTTTCTGAGTAACAACGATGATGAGGTTTCTCTTCTTCGTTAAGTAAGATGATGTAAGTTACCATTAAAAGTAAAAAAAAATGTTGCATGCAAGGCGGTAATTTGAAGAGTTGGCACTCTCGATGCAACAATGATTGTACCAACCACATTCCGTATCTTAATTGATGAAGATTGCTCAAATTATAAAAGCAAATAGATGCGACTTTAATTAGTTAAAATTGCTCTGACCGTCACTATATATCCTAACTGTAAAGCCTAATAAATCTAAGGTGGCTCTTCATATTTCTAGTCCAATTTGTAATAATGCTTTTTAAAGTTTCTCAAATGAAAATAATAATGTGCCAAAAGTATCTGTTTAATCTTCAGTGTTATTTGTTTGTTCTCCTCTTTTTTTATGCATAAACTTGCCGTTACTTAGATGCTGTAATAAAGTCATTATTACAATTAAAAATCGCAGAAAAGAACTTTCCGTGTCGTTTGTATCTCCTTTTTTCCTTCTGCAATTCGTTCATCCATGTCCACCTTCATTTCATCTACTACATTCGTCCGTGGGCTGTAAATTGTTGTTTAAACAGACGTTACGTTCGTTCCAACTTTGCCGAAAACAGAACGTGCAAAGAAACAATCAAACATTTAGTGCCTGACAACGACTAAAAGATAAAAAGGTAAAAACGTGGCCATTTTGTGCGAGTTAAACATTAAATAGTGTTTGGGCAGCAGCTATGGCAGTCTGTGCTTAAACTAAGCGTAATTAGCGCTTGACAACGTGTTCATTAAGCCACAGCGGCTGGTCAGCCCGCTCTTTCCCAGATGGACCATTGATGCAAAACAAAAAGCATGTCCGGCATGAGGTATACGCGAAAAAACGCTGCATTCTCTTGAACCTGCAGAAGGTACAGTTACTTCTAGAAGCGTACGATTACCTTTTTTAAACCGGTAGAGCACTGGGTGAAGTCATTTTAGATGATTTGCTGCTCAGCTGTGAATATTAATATACAAGGTGTTCTATTTGGAATAATAAAGTTCCGGTATAAACGGAAGCGTCAAATTATTAAAAATATTTTAGTTTAATAGCACATATCGGCGTTAGTGTATCGACAAGTTTCCAGAATTGTCTAATGGTGAGACATCCTGTGAAGAAGGTATCGTCCGCGTTAGCTATACAAGCGCCTGGATTTGTTGTTACTGACAAGAGACGATAAACAAATTAATTAAAAGGAGAAATAACGTTTGACGGCATTCAATGTGCCTCCACTCTGAGACAAAAAGACAAAAACAAACGAAACGACCGCCATCTCTCGCCAACAAAAAAAAAAAGAAAAACGCCGAAAAGCCAAAAAAAAATTTGACAAAACGAAAAGCGCCACGGTGCCACGTTAATTATGACCGCAATAAAACGCCATTGAACGTCCAATACATTCATAAAATAGAGATTCGTAGGTGTGACAACGGCCGCTTTCCTATGACGGCTTGCCGTCGTGCCCGGTTCATGAATGCGAATTTCCATATCATTCGGTCGTTTGCTAAATGAACGTTTTTCCGGGTGGCCGGTCACCGTTGCTGCCTTTGTCCGGCCGGCTCGGCTGGAAAAAAATGAAAAACGCCAACGATGTACGCGTATATACGAGGCGAACGTTTATGTAATCTAGTAGTCCGCGCAAAACGGTCCGATTGTTGTCGGTCGACGTTTTTGCGGCCGGCTTCATTTGCGCGATAGATCACGCGACGAGATGGCCTAACGAGCGAAATTTTGAGCAAGCAAGCGGACAGGCCGACGCCGTCGCGCCATAATTAAAGCCGTATTGTGTGGGGGAACCGATGGTAGTACTGTGTTGGCCGTAAAAGTCTACACACTAAATCAAATTGGAGAGTCGTTACATTATCATGACGCAAGGCAATAGTTATCTTGTAGGAGAGGATGAAATATAGACTTTTGGTGCGAGTATCTCAAGTAGTAAAAGATAATTCTTATCAACAGGAAACGTACTATAAAATTTTCAAATTTCACAACTTTTGAGCCGATATTGCCAAAGTCATTAAAAACATGGAAACACCTTCGTTTCGTCGTTTGATGCAGCACTGTTTCCAAAAATATGTAAATATCCTTAAATAACGTACAGCCTGATCCATGAACGTCCTTTTAATTCAAAGACGGCTCTCTTCTATGCTAGAATCAGCGCAGTATCAAAACAGATCCAGATATTCATTCGTCTCCCTTCAAGATGAAAGCCTTGAGTTTCAATATCGATGATTCCTTTCGGCCATATTCCGCTACAAGAACGGCCAATACACCGATAGAGTAAGCGACATGCAAGTTCGATCACGTACGATCCACTGCCTTACCATCTCCGCACCAGCAAATTTCATCCGAACAACGGCGACCGAGCTTCAAATCCGAGCGAAGCAATTCATTGCGCTCGCAACGCGAGTTCGATTTAATTTCCGGCCCGCGCGATTGCCGAGGAATAGCGTTTCGCGAGGCGCTCGCCCGTCTTAGCCTCCGAACACGTACGGCTGCGACGGCAACCAACTGAGCGGCGGTACCGCTATTACCTACACTTCGTTAGAATCGCCTGATGTTACCGAACGTCGGCGATCCGATGTACCGGAGCAACCGTTCTGTAATTACAGCCCGTTGAAGCTTTAGGTTTGCCATTCGAAGGTCGACGTCGGAAGGAGTTAATTAAAAATGAAACCGGTTAAAACACGTGCCGTACACTCGTATTAGAGGAAATTGGAGAATCAGGAATTGTAAAGCGTCAAGGCGAGATTCTTTTTGGAATAGTTCCGAGGTATTAATGTCGATTGACTCGGTTGCATGACGTTATGTAGGGTTCGATTGTAAAAAATAGATATCCTTTTGCAACTTAAATTTTGTTCTACTAACTTAAAAGCTTTCCAAAGCTTTTGAATCCAGTTTCTTAGTTCGTTGCACCATTTTCCTTTTAAGTTTGTGTAATTGTACTTGTTAGATGAAGTTAAGCTTCTTACAAGAAAAAAACAAACTTATTAACATAAATATAAACAACATTGACATAAACAAACTTAAACTAACTTAAAAAAACAAAAAGCAAATATAGGTTATGCGTTTAGATTTTTGGAAGTTTGAAAAAATTGTTGATATTCCTTTTAGAGCTGTTCTTCAGCAACCATAACGGCCTCAGCGTAGATCGTTTTCAAGTTAAATTCAAAATTAGTTCCAGCGCTGGCCGATCAAACTCGAGCTATAACTAAAATAGAAGATTGTACTGAAGACGAAACTGGTGTAGTGGTAGTCACATTTGAACTCTCTTTGTTAAAGCTGCTATAAGATTAATGTTAATATATGCCTTTCTTGAACCGCCAAATTCTACAAAAGAAGCACTTCTTTTTAACGATATATCACAAAGTATAAGTTCAATTCGATAAGTTTTTAAACATGATATTATAAGTAAGTATATAATTACATATATGTTAGTTATATACGTCAATCTTTTAACTATCCAGCTTTCATATTGTACTGTGTCACGATGTATAAAGCATCTGGATCATCTAATCCAAAATGTCAGTATTTCCTTTCTAATTCCCCAAATACAATTCTCCGGCATGCCATTTGCCAGCGCCGAATGCCGGGCGTTTTTGCTATTCTTTTGTGTTGTTTCGCCGCATCCAGAAATCCCGAGAAAAAGAAAATACAGCCGAACCGCGTGCGTTTTTGATTGACCGTTCAATTGAAATGCCTCCGCCAGCAGAGAGCTAAAATGTCAAATAAGTAAAAATCTAATCTATCAGAGACAGGATTCGTAAAAGCGTGTGTCGAACGCACCGCTACTCCATTCATCTAGTTCAATACCGGCTGATGCCAAGATTGCCAGACCATTCCCCGTTCGCCCGCCGATTTGATAAGCAAGCGCCGATAAATTCACGACCTTCCGTGAACGTTTAACGGAAAGATATAGGGGATAAGGAAAGTGGTGGAACCCGCGAATCGATATTAGGAAAAAGGTCGATTATTCCGAGGATGTACAAGCGATTGTTTCGATTCAGTCAAGGATTTTCTAACGTAACGAGAGGACTTGCATTGTACTTCAATTTAAAAATATTTCGTTATTGTTTCACCTAGAATTTACAATTTTCTTTTAAACTTAGTGACATTGTTATACTGCTACTGATAAGCGCATAACAGCGAACAATTCATATTACTGTGTTGCGTAGTAGCCTCCGGTATTTCCCTTATTAAATATAGCCATTAAATCGGTTTTGGTTGTCAATGTGTATATTTAAGTTATTTTACTAAGTACAAAATATATGAGATCAGAAGGTCAACCGTGACCTACACCCATCTCTATTGTCACTGCATACGCTCAGCTATTCTACATTTAACTTGGTTTGGTTTGGTCATTTACACTAGCTGTGATACCAAACAATTTTCAGAAAATTTTTTTAACTAACTTTTATTAAAGAATAATATTTACAACCACATCTAGAATTCCTTGATGCTTATCGCGCAGGAATGTTAACAGGCAAACATCCACCGCACCGAACATGGTACAAAATAAATTGCTCTATTCGTCCAAAAATTCAATTCCATTTTCGGTACGTAGGGCGGCGGCGAATTGATAGCATTCCAGGGTTAGATTAGCTAGCGGAACTTTAATATTTTCTATAGCGTGACTAGCGACAGTTACACTTAATAAAAGTACCCCCGGGGCATTGTACAATTACGCCGTTAGGAAAATCGGCGGAGGCGCGTTCGCAAACACCGATAATTTTAACAATAGCCGGCGCTTTCGCGTAAAATAATTCCATTTCGTTCAAGTAGCGATCCGCAAAATGCAGCAAATCGGAATCGCGATAACCTTGACGGAGGCAGTTTCGACTTTATTCGGAGTTATTGGTGAAATACGAGACTCTACGTCGTCTGAAGTGCTGAACGATCTTGACGCACCGAACAATTTTTACGGCGTATTATTATCGCTTTGCCTCCGACCTTTTTCATCAGAAGTTGCTTGTACGGAAATCTACTCGGCGCCAATTTCTCCTTCGCGTAGTTTCAGGGACGTATGTTAACTTAACTTACCTGAATGTATCCACCTTCACAAAAAAAAAAAAACGAATCAACAAATCCGCTTCTATGCTTAACTTTTTGTGTTTGTCCATCATTTTCTCTTAATAAATCACCATTTTACTTTCGTCTCCAATAAAAAAAAAAAAGAAAAAAACGAACGTTTATAAGAAGTCAAACGAAATACGGCACGACGCTGCCCGAAACCAAAAAAAGAAAGTGAAGCAACGCCAAGTGAGAAACGGGTACTTTTTTCATTCGTCCATCCATACAATCTTTCGATATTTCCTCAACGGCCGTTGACGGGGGATACATAAAAGCAAAAGGAAAGCAAGAGAAGCAAAAAAAAAGACGAAAACAACAAGGCAAGAGGCAGAACGAGCAAGAAGGAGAGAGCGCAAACAATATGTCGCTGCCGCCGCTGCTTGCTTTCATGTTTTACGGTCCGGGAAGCTGAAATTGCGTAATCCAGTTAGGCGAGCGTTCAGCGTTGGATACACACAATACATATACCTATATATACATCTAGATGGCGGAGAAGAAAAAAAGACCGGAGAGTTTATTGCTGCCCGCGTGTAGGAATCTATAAGAATGGCAAACATTTTCGCCATTTGTTTTTTCTAGTGTAAATGTGTTTCCTTTGTGTCGTCGCGGGGACGAGAAAAATGAAAAGTTTTCGTCGATGTGCGAGAAAGATTACGTGACGATGATGGTTTCCACCCCCGTTTTCTATATACACAACCCACACATCAACCCTCCACGGGTCCATCTTCCCTCGCTGGACGTCGTTCTATTTTTCTTGCGGTAAGTGCCCGGCGGTAATGGACTCGAAATCGAAAACAATTGCACGATAAAGCGGGACATGAGTGCCACTTCCGCTGACCACAAGAGTTGATTGATAAATTGCTCGCGCTAGAGGTAAATGTAAATCGCAAATTTCTACTGCCGTTACGTTTCATTCAATCAAAACTTGAACGGCCTTGTTCGAGAGGTCTTTAAAAGTAATTTGGCATGGTTGAAGGGGTATTTCTAGGAAGAAATTACATAAAAAAATGAACACGTAGAATCTGAAGAAAATAGAAGAAAGAGGAATTATTTCCTCCTTTCTCCAAATAATAAGCGAGCTTGTCAGACTTAGACTACTGTAAATTTCACATTAAAATAAGCAGGCTCTCGTGCAATATGCTATTATCATTTAATTATAATTAAAAAAAATGTTTAATAATCTTCTCCATGAGATACACACAAAACCGTACACCGAACAAATGTACACGTCATCTTATGGCAGGTATCGTCGCCGCCGCCGCACCAACTCGAGCGAAACGTTGAAACGACCGGCGACTGCGTTGTTTGATATTTAATTTCTGTCTCGCCTTGCCATTTTACATGCGTGCGGAGCGTGAGTCCCGGGCGTGTCGTAAAAAGTGTACCGGAGCAAGCGCCCATCTCCGAAAGCCGCGGGGCTTTATGCAGATTTTTTAATCATCGTTTGTATTAATTTCTGGCGACGTCTCTTTCGCTCGCGCTACGATGACGCTCTCCTTCCTTCCCGTACGTTTTTGCCTTTTGTTTGGTCGCGTCGTCATCGAGCGACGTAATTCGATTTTTAGCGGGATTGCTTTGGGAGTTTACATCTACGTCTACACAGCGTATATACTGGAAAAGAAGAGTACGAAAGATAAGCTTCCACAGTAAGAATACTTTTGCAATGTGAAGTATCTACCGGTTAGATGGATCTTTAGAAGTATCTACATGTCAAAATCGACATTGAAAATAATGGTAATAATGCAATATCTCATCCCCATCTTTCTTTGTGTTCCTTTCTCCTTCTTTTTAATGGCTTTCTTTTCTTTTTTATTATCAAGAAAGAATTAATCCAGTTTTCCCTTCTAAACGCAACTCCAACGACACACATCTAAAAATATTAAAAACGGTTGCTCAAAGAGGGTGAAAGCACTCCTTTTATGTGTATTCTTGACAAAAGTTTTATTCCCTGATAAAATATCACACATTTGTCTAAGTCAAGGTTACCGTCGTAAAATTTTTGCAACATATCTTCCGCCGTAAAACGTTTTATTGATATTAAAGTTTGATAACTCCGCTACGCTACGTTGTGAGCGTTCTAAAGACGAATATTGGGAAATATAGCAAGTAAATGCATGAGTAAAACTAGCGTCATCGAGATACTATGAGCTCATGTCGAGTTCTACGACTCTAATATTGCAGTTCTTCAAGCGATACCGTCTGTATCGAATTTCTTGTATTCAGTAACTCGATAAATGCAAAGTTGCAGTGCTTGTAATACCTATAAAAATAATTTTTTCACTGTGATCAAAGTTACAACCATTTGTAAAAGGATGGAAATGCATAGCAACCGTACTATTGACCAAAATCTACGCTACCCGACGTTATTTAGTGGCGCATTAGCTTCCGACCCGGTTTAAAAACCGAAGGTCATCGCCTCTATGTAAGCACAAATAATCGGTTGGCGAATCTCTCGACTCCGACGAGATATGACCGTAGTGCAGCCAGAAACGAAGAGCGGAAAGGAGTATCCAGATGGGCGCTCGTCCAAAGCTTCCCCATGCGGAACTATACAGAGAAGAGGAGAGGAAAGATGTAGCGAAAAGGATGGAGATAAAGCGGATTTGGCCTGGCAGGACGCAGGACTCCGAAGGCCGATATCCCGATTAAATCTGAGCTTTTGTATTAGGGAAATAGGTTAATTTTCCGCCCATATACCTTCGGGGTTGAGCGGAATTACAATGCACGCGCTAGCAGAGAGGCACGCATACACGCACACATACACACAACAAACGACGCGATAGGATACGACGACAAAGCTGGATGAACGCAGTAACATAGAGAAGCGAACGGGAACATCGGATGAGGGGAACGGCGACGCCCCCTGTTATCGGACGTGCGAGATACTATCGCCGAGGCAACACAATACACGCGTTGCGACGCTTCTCAAAGATATTATTTGCCTTTAATTTAATTCCCTCCCATTCATATAGCGCGTGGCTAAATTGAAAACAGTATTGCGTAGTAAAGTCGTTACATTTATCCATCTACCACGCCAGAACGCCACTGGAAACTAACGGTCTTAGTTTAATTCTACGCCGATGTAATTTTCGACGCTCTGTTCATTCGAAATAAAGTCATGGTCCCTCGCTACACTATCGGCGGTTTTAGATACGAGTCCTAAGAGTAAAGACAAGAGGGAAAAGGAATCTTATTTTAGCGAAATGATGAAAAAGTCACCCTCGTACTATAAAACAGCGTACCCCGTTGTTCATATGCAAGGCTGATGTAGGAAAGGCAATTTGCATATTATCCACGCCACGCTGTAGGAGATAGAGCGTAACATCCAGAGTTGTTACGGTTTCCATCGCTTCAGGATGGCTAGGTACTGGCCTAAATTGACTTGCCCTAATTGACTTCTACATGCTTCCAAGAAAATTATTTTTTTTCTTGCAATTTGGGATATAGAAAATTAACAATTTTAAAAACAAAGCTAACTGGAACGTGTTGTCCGTCCTTTCCGCTCAATTGTAGGTCTCTGTATGAGCACAATTATCTTGAAGTAATACGAGGAGATGCAATCTACAACCCATCGCGAATCAAATCTTGCAGACATTTAAAATGAAGGCTCTGTTCTGAGCTCGATTTATGCTTAAAAGCTAAAATCTACCAACTTAAGAATAAAAAATTTGAGAATGACTTATGCAAATCTGAATTACAGAGACTATTGATAAGTGCCTTCGTTCCTTGCAGAAAAAAAAAAATTTGCAAAAATAGATAAATGACGAGCCTGAGCGTTTCTCAAGTCAGCTATCAAAAGACAAAAAAAAAGATTCTAACGAAATCGGGCACAACTAGAAACGAATCGTTGCATGGTGCAGTTCGCCAGCCGTCAAGGACTAGAAATAACGACTTCTCGGCTTACTCAAGGTGCCCCTAACGCTTCCGCCGGTGCAGCCAGCTCCAAACATGTTTGGATTAAAGCTTGCGCCGGTAATTAATCAAACATTAATCACGCGAAATGAGCTCGCATGCTTCGCTGACTACCGCGACGACGATCTGCATGCATATTGCTCGACGTCACCTCCACGAGAGGGCGAACGAAGCGAAAAGGGATGAGGAGAGCGAGGGTATCCCGACGAGAGGGAGAACAGTTTTAATTTATAACCTCTGTAGGCGCCTATTGCTGCGCCTCTTCCACTATGGCGGTACCGAACACGTCTCGTTCCGCTAGCTCCGGCAGCCGAAGCCAGCGTCGTATATTCGAAATTGGTTTGCGTAGGGCAAATGTTTTAGTATACGTCGAGAGGGGTTGTTGCAATATTAACCCGAAATTTGCAGATGCGACGTTATTATCAACGGAAAACAGAACGAAAACGTGGGCCAGTCGTGGCGTGGGTGCGGTGAATAACGGGGTGTATTTCAATTAAAATCCGTCCGTTAAAAATAGAAATCGCTTATGCAGCAATCAGTAGATGGTAATGGGATGGAATTATGGAAATGTAATGGCATTTTTATGTTGTTTTGGAGATCGTTGCAGTTCATCAACAACAAAAGAAAGGATTCTCTCAAGATTTAGGTTGCGTCTTACAGCGTCCAATTTCTTTCAATGGTTAAAGCCTCCAACAATACCCAGTTACACGGTTTCCGGAGATGTAAACGAAATGTTTACCGCTCTTTCTGCTTGATATCTTCATGCGCAAAAGAGGTCATCCTGCATTTAAACGAACATTACATACTGACATACATTCACATCGGACCCAACTCACAAAGCAATTACTCGTTCGAGCGTCAGCTAAATGTGACTGCGGTAATGGTCGCGTGATTAGATCCAAATCGCACACGTTAAGGCCTTTATAAGACGTCGTTATTAATCTCTGAATTAATACTTGTCGTTAAGGAACGCATTAACATATGTAATTGTGCCATTGATTACCCAGCGAGCCATGGAAACGGTTGGCTCTATAATTCCTGCTCGTAGACGGTAATGCGTCGCCTTCTACGCGTAGCTGCAAGAATTAACCTACTGTATACGTACGATCGAGACGGAAATTATTAAATATCTTTCTGTGAATACAAAGCGGTTTTTTAATTTAAAATTACGTCGAAGATAAACAGGCGCGCTGCGAGCATTGCATGTCTGAGCTTAATGGGTATCCGTTCTATACGTTCGCGTACCACCTACTTCGTTATCGTTTTCTATTGTTGTTAAGTGTAAATATCGATTCCTCGAGTTTTCCTCTTGCCTTTGTTGAAGGTGGAATTTTACGGCGGGAGGGGATGGTCAAGTCAATCGATGAGGTTTGGAATTAAGGTTGAAAGGTTAATGGTTTTAAATGTTTTCAGGGGCGTTTCAATTTAACTTTCGGAAAGGAATGTAGCTAACTTTATTGTGAATTTAATTTGTATGAAACAAGTAACGAATGCAACAGTTGATTAGAATGAAAATGAAATGAAGATGATGAAATGAAATGAAAGGATGAAATGAAGGCGAGTCCCTTGCCTTCAACAATTCAGAGGTTGGTAGTACCGTTAAGAATATATCCACCTATAATCCGCTCTTTCTTCGAACCTATCCGCGAAAATATCCCCGCAAAACAATAGGAGATCACGCACCAAAGCTTGCCTTGGTGCCTATCTCATCCGAACATACTTACGTACAACATACATTATGTACATATATTATGGAAATAGTCGTGTAAAGTCGGCGTAGAATAGTTCCGTCACATATATAAACATAATCCGTTTTATGAGGCAGATTCCACTCCATTCGTCCTCCTAGCCCCCGCCGGTCGCCCCCAAAAAACCATAGGGATAAACTTGTACGTAGCTCATAAAGAATTCACTTTATTATAAACTCGCGGCAGTTTACATTCGTATTCGGAAAAATAAGTTTTATTTTTACTGTGCAAGGGAGGCCCGATGGCACGCCACTATACGACGCGGCGTACATTTAAGGCGATGGCATGAAGGGGTAGAGGAAACGAAAAAAAGAGCGGAGAGGGCTCGTAGAAAACACACAAAACGTCATAGTTTATATCGCCGATAAAATCTGGCGAAATCCGGGACGCAAACATTATGCAAATGCGAACGGAACTTTTCCGTTTTGCGCAAGCGTTCTGTGGCTATCTCCGTGTGTAGCATACGTATAGGTATGGCTCGGTATAAATATAAAAATTATATAAAAGAAAAAAAGTTATTTTTAAATGCAATGGGCCGTAATGCATTCATAAAATTTTATTGGACGATTTCATCGGATTTATTTTCTTTATTTTTTGCCATGTATAAGTAAATTCTTTGTTTCTTTTCTGGAAATTCGGTCTTAATATGCGAGGACATATTACCCGGTCATTTTGTCGTTTGCATTTTGTCCTTTCTTATCTTGATACAACGTCTTCTATTTAACTATAACGTCTGCCATAACATGCTATAGTTTGGATACTCTTTTAGGTGAATGGCGCTACTTAAAATTTGTGACTTGATAAATAGTAGACCAAAGAGTATATCGTAAAAAAAAATACGAGTCAGTAAGTATAGTGGGCTTGTATCGTTTCGATTTTGTTATTTTGCCATCATAATAATATCATGAAATATTCGTCAGCAGATCTAGCAGAATGAAATGAATCTTCTTGAAGCACTGATCTTCTGCACCACTATTCTTAGTATTAGCATTATTGGGCAAAGACACACAAGCCTTCAGTCGCTGCGAACTTGATGGATCCATTGTAATAAAATGCCTTTATATATGTTGGGGACTCGAGGATCTTCGTCCTTTAGATCAATAGATGTCAGGAACAGTTTACTGAGATGTTGTGGAGTGCGAGTTATGGCAACACAGTTCCATAAAATGTGATTTGCCGTCTTTAGATCTTCTAGAAATAAACGGCATATTTGATCTTTAGCTTTTCCTAGATTGAGTAGATGATATCTTGGGGCTACATGACCTGTCAGAGATCCCGCTCGTGATCTAAGGTCCCTTTTGCTGAACGATATCATTGTTTTTGCTGTCATATGCGAGCCTAAATATAAATGCTTTCGCCTATTCTTGTCATGGAACATTGCCCCAGTACGAGGTATTTTGATCGTCCTTCCATATTTACTTGTTTTATGTGTGGATCTCTTGTAGGCTACAGAAGGGACTAGGACCAATGAAGAGAAGCTTTTTATTGCCTTCAATCCCTTGATGGCTTGGAATCCATTACAGGGTAACGTGGCTTTCATGCTTCAGTTTCCTTACATTGTGTATAGGTAAGCTTTGATAGCTTTTTCATTGTACTTCTTTTGTATTGCTTTTTTTGTATTCATGCCTCGAACTTCTTTAAGACCCACAAGTTCAAAGCAGAAATTTCTGCTTGAAATATGTTGGTGTGGAGTGCCGTAGCATTTTAAGGTGGTACACCATCTATCAGAGTACCTCTTCTACTTTGAGGTTCCCCGGATGCACATTCCCGGTTCTCAATGATTACTTTCTAAGGCTGATCAAAATTGTGTTGCAATATAGGTAATTTAGTTACGATCTTCTTAGATGATCTAAGAAGATCATTCATTCTGCTTAGCGAGACAGCATTTAATGTAACCCGCTTCTGAATGTGGATGTGAAGAGCTGTAGTCCCAGTAAGACTTCCAGGGTTGATGTGGGACATACACGCATCCCACGTGTGATGTTGAGACAAGCAAGCCTCTGAGTTTGTTGAAGCTGCTGTTACGGAGTCTTCTAAGTTGTTTTCGACCGCCAACTTTCAAAGAGGCGTAGGTGATCATGAATCTAATTATTGTCGTGTATATCCAGAAGATCGTTTGAGGCTTAAGGCCTTAATTCTTACCGGGTACACCAACCGGAATGTCTTTAAGAATCCCCGGTGCATTTTTGTTATTGATGCTGATCAAACGAACAAGCTGATTATTTTTTTAAAAGGTTGTCAGGTTGATTCAAAGGCAACGTAAACATGTGCTGAATTGTCAGAGCTTATTCTTGGTATTTACTGTTGTTACATCCCGCATCTTTTTGTCATCTAGGTGATCAATGTCACGTATCTAGGTAAGAATCTCCCGAATCTCCTAATCAATTTCATGAACTTTTATTAAGCAAAGCCAAACAAAATTCGTTTTTTTCTATTTAGTTTTAACGCAACACATAAATAATCGTTTATCCACGTATATCTTTTACACCAGCCGCAGACGGCGCAACACCTCATTGAGACATAATTCTCTTTAGGCAATTGAAATACACCGCCTGGCTAGACATGTAAAATACAAAAACACCTAACCGAATTACGTTCCTTTTATACCGGCGTAATGGTTTTCTTTTTTCAACATTACCCGCCCCTCAAACGTATATACCTCCCTTTTTTCACGTACCATACGTCTAACAATAAGTCGTATAATTTACTGTACTTTCCGTTTCGAATCACATTATCCCTTTTTTACACGATTACCGGGTATACTCCTAACCTCTAATAGGATTAAATTTATCTCTCCGACGTCCTAATAAAACAATAAAATGCCGGCAACGCGCCGCGAGGGGGCGCAGCCGACGATAGTTACCCGACGTCGAAACGTCGGCGAACGCAAAAGCTGAAAGCTATATCCAAATAACCGGGACCTTTGGGAATAGACGCCAGTTCCCGAAATAAATGTTAAGTGCGAAAAAGGGCATTTCTGCATTCGCGTCGGAGCGAGGATATGAAGGGGAACGAGGAGGGAAACGGCTGGTAAAGGGTAGGCGAAAGAGAAGCGCCGAATTTTATGCGGCCATCTGCGAAAGTTTTCGGTCCGGGATGATAGAATAGCCTCTCGTAGTAGAACGTGCGAGGTTTAAATAGGAGGATTTGGTATTCAAATGCTTCTTTCGGACGGTACGACGGCAGTTTTTCGCTCCCTCGTAGGTGTTTGGGGAAGTTTTTAGATTGTTTTGTTGTGAAATGCGAAGAGAATTCCAAATTTGATTCCCGTTTTTATTTAATTCTATTCTTCCGAACGCAATCTGGAAATTATTCCAATAATCACGAAGCTGAAACAGCTCAGAGAGATGACTAAAGTCTTGGGAGTGGCGATGATGAGGTCACTGATGGTGAACTCTTTAATACTCATCGTTTGATAAGCATGACATTGAATCAAACGTGATCTTTCAGCAATCAATCAACTTTGTCATAGAAGGATGTATTGGTTAACACGACTATTCTGCTATTGAGCGAATAAGTAATTGAAACGAAGCGTATTTCTTTAATAAAACTTATCAGAGATTTTCAAGAGGTATCATCAACAACAAGAAACTAAGTAGACTGGCGACGGTTAAAACAGGGAATCGTGCTTCTCGGACAAAGTTGTGTTACTCGACGTAGCCGAGGTACGCAAAATCGTAATTACGGTTTAATACTTTCGTTTCCAGCTGCTACATTCAAATAACTTAACCGAATATCGCGTCCATCACCGGCGATGCTGCCGCGTAACCCTCGAGAACCTTATCGGGAAGCATTTTCCGCTTGTCTGGGGCATCCAGAGCCGTTGGTGGTCGGTCGCTTCCTCCCTCGAATACATTCGAGATATCCAACCGGTCGAAGCGGAGACTCTCCTCTGCAACTGTCACCCCGGTGATCCGGGTCGAAGTCCGGGGGGATGAACCGACACGACTCCAACGTTCTGCAATATTCACGCGCGCACATACAGAGATATACCACCGGAGAGAAGGACTTGATTTATACACATTATAAGTCACGTTTGCCGGCGGTAGCCCCATTATGTTCCCCTCCACGATCCGTTCCCGTCTATCCTTCTCTCTCCATTTATACCGGCTATTACGTTCCCACTTTTCGATACTAAACATCATTTCGCCGCCGCATTTTTCATCCGTGCTGCACGGGAAATCTTTTATCTCCGTCTCGATTTATACCTTTAAACGGCGTATAGGCGGTTGCACTTTTTCTCCGTTTTATCGGGCGCCCCCTATCCGCTAGAAATTGAAATTCTTTCTAAACGCATTACATTTATGACAGGCGATTCGGCGCCCCGAGAGCGTTTATTAAGTGTTCGAGAATGTGTCTGAAATCTTGAAAACAAATTGGACGATTTGTCTTGAGGGACCCTAGCTAGCGCCGCCGCCGCTGCGCCGTCCGCGGCGATTAAGGGAAGCCTCGGTAGGATGTAGGTTTCCAAGTAGCGAGTGCTTTCGCGTGTTTGAACCGCACGTGAGCTCGTAATTAATATTTTATTGCGCGTTTCCATTCCGATAATAAAAATTTAGGGCGTATAGATGCTAACGGAGAAATTTTTTGCCTTGTGCTGTTGCGGTATTGGCAGGGAGGAGAAAATACAAGGAGCTCGAAGGAAAAACCGACCCAATCTTCATTAATTATCCAATAGGTACATATATCTGATTTATTTACTTTTTTATTGTAGAAGCTAAGCTACAATAAAAGTGGTTGTAACATCAATGGAGAATGTTAAAGCAGAAGCTTGGATTTTTATCCGCTTAACGACCTGCCCATGGAGTTAGTAACATGCCGAGTTTAACAATACCAAACCTAAAAAAATTATAAATGTTTGAGAGAAGTCTGTGATACTTCATCTTCCATTTATTACTATAAAAACTACAAAACTCCTAAAAGCGACTGTTCTATTGAAGAGTCATGTTTTGTTTGAACCTCCATTATTTGCTTTGCGTTGTATTACATGCACACATTTGGTGCATTAACATTTTCTAAATAATTCAGTGCCTGTACACCAGCAATATAATAAGCAACAAGCGAAGGATATTACTGTTAATATAACGTTTCCGTAAGTCGTAAGGTTTCCACGAGCTACCTAGCGATAATAAAATCCACACAACAGCCATTATATAATGAACTTTAGAATAATATACGCGCACCTTAGATAGTAAGGAAAGATTTTCCGCTGAAACTCACTTTCGCAATTTCCAACGACGAGGAGCGCAAGACAAAACAAAACCTTACCAAACATCGTTCATTGAAATTCTTGGATTCTAATTACACGCTCAGCGTAGAAATTCTCAATTATTTCCATAATATTTATCGCGGTATTATTTCAGCGCCCCTAGGAGAGAGAACCGGCGGTGGAGGCAACTGCAGCGTCGAGCGCTTGTTTGCCTGCTCTTTCCTTCGAGGAAAGCCGGCCGCTAGTTGGGGAAGTTGAGTGCGCCGCGGAAAGTTGGAACGACGCCGGTCGGTATAAACTTAGAGCAATTAATCACATCTTAAACTCTTCATAAACAGACTTCGCGAAGCGCCCTCTCGCGTCTTGTTCTAGAGTTAAGCTCCCGCAAGTTTAAAGATGGTGCGAAGGGGACGGCGGCGAAAGGAGGGAAAGGAGCGTTTTCCAAAAACAAGAGACACATCGAGGATGCACCTTCTGACTGCGAATATTGACTTTCGTCATTACGGTCTGCGTGCCTGCCGTTTGCTAGACGGGTAGCTATGCAGCGACGCTAGAAGTTACCGCTTGCTCCCTGCGAAAGCCAGGCTAATGCATCGGGTTCGTTTCCCCGGGTTAGGGATCGGCAGCGTCGTCAAAGCTGCTTGCAGCGTATTTACATTTCAAATAAGACGGTTAGAAGCGGGACGGTTACGTAATGATAGTGGGTTTTGATTAAAGGTACCGGCGCAGCCACCAGAATCTTTCGTTTTCTTCCGTTTTTGGAAAACAGTTTCGGTCGGATGTTAGCGTTGGACTAAAGCGTCTGTTTATTGCAATCTAGACTTCTCGAGAAGGAAACGGAGTAAAGTTCATTCAAGCTATTGTAAGTAGTTTGGAAACTTCGGTAAGTTCTTCTAAAAGTTCTCCACTGTCATGTCAGTCAAAATACCGGCACCAAGATAATCCATGTTGGTCAAGAGGTGTAATAAAGGGGCAATTCAACAAATATTTATTAAAATTTATTGGATATCAGCTTGTATATCTTGCAAAGACAAAGGTAATCTAAGAAGTGGAAGGTAACTTACTTACGTATCTTCGTCTTACTTATTAATTGCAGCAAAAAAAAAATGCTTTCCCGAAACAAAATTAAACCAAAAGCTTTAACAACTATAAGGAAGGAGGCCACATATATAAAATAAAATACGTATTGTTTATGCGTAGCAGAATTTAATAAAAAAAAAAGATAGTTCCGCAAACTTTACGAGGTCATGGCATCAATATTTTAACCCGCCCCTTCTTACGCCGCCGGGTATGCTCTATATATACACAATTACATAATAAATACGTCCGCAACACACAAGGTAAAACATAAATCCTCCTCTAGACAATTGGTACCGCTCTCGTCGGACAAGCGGCGGTTTCGGCCATGAATCGAACGGCTCTAACAAATCTCCGGCGTTGCTTGTTTTCTTTACCCCTTGTTTCAATAAATCTACGTTGAGGGAGACAGAAGTAACCCCCGGCGGAATTTATTTTTACCGTGGAACGCCATGCGTTACGCCTAAAGTGAAATGTCATTCAAATGTAATGGTCCGAAATATTTATATCCGGTAACAGTTGCGGATGAAAAGAGAAAATGCGAAATGTAGAAGAAGGTAGAGTGATGTATGTATACGCACGGATATGAGCACATGTAGGTAGTAGAAGAAGAAGGCAAAAACAAATTCCGAGAATTTTGTATTTATGAATGAAACTCGTGTTTATTTATTTATGTACAAGCGTTTCTGTGTACGTTTTCTTATGTATTCGATGATACAACGAATTCGAAAAACTTTAATTAATACAAATGAATTTTTATATATATTTCAGCAAAGCCTTCGTCACTGTTACTCATAAGGCGTCAATACCGGAACTCTCTTATTTATTTATTTTCTTTATTATCAAGTTTTAAACTCAGGTTCGCTTCTTTCCTTCCTTTGCTCTTTCCAAATTGTATCTTTCTTATTTATGCAGGCGATCTCAATACTCTCAGCAGAATCGCCCTAGCCTCCTGTTACTTGAATTAACAAAAAAGCACCACAGCAATTTATGATTGGCGCTCTCTTAATAGCGTTCAATTAGATGTCAATAAATATGCAACACCCATCAAAGACATTTGTATAGTGTAGATTAAAAAAAAAGTGACCCACCACAAGCACGCGTTAAATTTCGCGAAAGTAAATACACAAGGACACAGGCGCGCCAATAAAGGAGAGAAAGAGATAGGTGAATAAAGGACTTTTCGAATTGATTTTATTTACCGATGAATTCGCAAATGGCGGCGTTGTCCCGCGACTATATAGAAGAAACTTTCAGGAGGCAGCGCGATGAAGGGAAGTTTCCGTGGCTTGTTTGATCGTAGCGCTCTCGGACAGCAATAATTCCGAACTGGAGAATACGCTCCGTGTCCAATAAGCGCGCCCGGTCGGGACCGAATTGAAAAGTTTCGCCGACCTCCTCCCTCGATAGAATGCGGAGGTTTTGCGCGAAAATCCGTGCTTTATGTATTTGTAAATATTTTCTACGCGCGCTAATCGGGCGATACCGAATCTGTCCAAACTTTTCGGGTCGAAATGGACGAAGTAAATATTTCCGCCAGAGGGAGATGGAATTCGGTCGTTATAGGGTGTATTTAAAATACGGTGTGGTCATGTAATATTAAGTTAATCGTAGTCTTAATAAAGGGAAATTAAAAAGAAGCTTATGCTTTATTTCCGATCCTATTTCTGAGGATCTGATGAATTTTCTTGTAACTGAGAAAATAAATTTATCAAAAAATCTTTACGAAATTCAATAAACAAATAGTGATCAAAACAAAAGAGGTAATACGAAAACAAAATCCGTCGAAGTAAAGGCGAGATTAAATTAAGTGAGTTTCGAGTTTAAACTAGAAGGTGTCTGAAATGCAGAAAAACATGAATACGAAAAATTCCACCGCCTTTACAAATGTCAATCACATCTCAGCATCGCCTCAAAAAGACTGCTTTATTCATCAACAACAGGTTTCTGTACGTGATACTCAAAGGTTCCCGAAAGGTAAAAATAAAATTGAAGAATATCAGAATTCCATTCACCTCGACCACATTCAAGGTACTTCCCCTGGGATTGCAAACATCGATCGCACCACCTCCGCCACGAATGGCGTTCATTCTGAACGTCCTACCTCCATCAGACAAAAAAAAAAATTGAACAGTTCTTATGTTAACTAATATCAAATAAAATATCAAATTTTATACCATTAGAGTTTTTCCCAGCGGATCAATACAAGAGGATACCCGATACCCTAAAATATGAAAAATACTGTTCCCAGACAGATTCCGCCTACACATTTATCGGATTCCAAGCCACCACGCGTCCCTTTGAGATGAGACAAAGAGAAGAGAAAAAGCGAAGAATTGCGACATCAAATTAGGTTTCAGAACGTCGAAGTTCGATTTGAGATACCTATGAAATACGAGCGGATGTGCTCGAAAATTATCTCCGCCTTGCGCCTTGCTCGGGCGCCCTCTCTCTCTCTCTCCGGAACAAACTTCGGTGAAATCAAGCATTTGCATAAAACGTCAGAGATTTATTGGTCGCATATATGGAGACGGATACGTACAGGGGAGAGCGCATATTTTCTAATAACTACGTCGATGCCACGCGCTGACTTTTTGTCTTGGTTTACTCGGTTAATAACGAAGGAATTTATATTTATTATGCTATTCGATACCTATCTGAACATTCATTTCTGATATATGATCAAAGTAATGAAGTTCAACGTATGTATCTGCAAAAACATAAAGACAAAAACAAATTCCCCGTATTCGAACCATTCGCCGAACGGTAAACAACGTACCCGACAAAAGTACTCGGACTCTGTTAATTACACTATACGACATGGACTGTGTCACATGCAAACAGAAGGTCTGGGCTTTCATTAAACGATCAAACGCGTTAGCTGTCGAAAATACAAAGTTGACCGGAGGTCGTAACTTCCTGAATTGTGGTAACGACCGCGTACGTTGTACGCGATGCAGTTTAGAAGTATTTATTTTCGTTATAGTCGTTTTTTGTATTATTTAGCATAATTGATTTCGTTTTATGCGCTTATGCGTACGTACAAGTTGAACCGAGTGATTGGATTTTATTTCTTTCGGTTTATTTTACTTGGAGAAGGCGTAATTATGCTCCTTTCTTGGAGGAGAGCTAAAGAAAAGGATTATCTATGACAGCATCAGCCAAACAGGTAGGAGCAAGCACGCATCCGTATCCTTCCTGTCGTAAAACCAAAACGTGATTCTCCGTTATGCGGAGCTTAAACTAATTTCGAGTTAGAATTAGGATTGGAATCATCCGCTATTACCTTACATTTGTTGGATTTTAATCGATCTCGTCTTCGACTTGCTTGATCTGGATCCTCAATTCTTCTCTAAGTTATACCTTTTAATCCCAAAAATCCCGTTTAATTATTTGTTTTGTGCGAACACAGAAAAGTCGATAATTTTGGGCCAAGATTTTGCCAAAACGTTAAGTTTGTAATTGGATTAACCAAATACGACATCTTTAAAGTTAATTTTACCTAACTTTCATCCATCTTTAACGGATCATTTGCTAAGAACCGAACGAGTTCCATTGTTACAATAAATGGTATCTCGAAACTAAGGGTGTTTCGGGTTTCAACCGTGTGATGTCGTTGTTAAAATAAAAACTCGACGTTTCGCCCATAAAGTACAGGGCTTCTTCAAGAGAATGATAGGCAACAGTTAGCACACGGTAACTCAACGTGTAAACCACGCCAGAGGCGAAACTAACTGAGCGGGATCACGGTAACTCAGCATGTGAACCATGCCAGAGGCGAAAACCCAACTTCAGTTGCTTTTTCGCCTCTTGCAGAACACCTTTAGTTTCAACTCTAGCCGTGGAAGCCTACGATTTTATTTTAAATGGCATCTCGTTTTAAATGTTTCAAAAACAGATGAAATAGATACACGAATCTAGCAGTAAAAATAATGAATCTACTTGTTAACACGCTAAGAAGAAGAAGAAGAAATTCTTAGTGTACTTCAATAAATTCTCTTATATTGGATCCAATAAAGATGAAGCCGCTCAATATTGAAAATCGTTGCTAATGATCGAATATTACTTCTATTCGCTACTTCAAGAAAGCTTCGAGTTAAATCGTCACGACGGACATCCGTTAATTTGATATAAATTGAATATTTATAACGCTCTCTCCTTAAAAACACTTCAAAATTCTATTCAACTCGTTCCGTTTCGTCCAACGAGCTCGTTCCAACCTAATCAAGTGCCATCAAAATCCGTTCACATCATTTACTTAGACGAACAATATACGTCACCCTACCGGTTCCAAGAACACCCCCGGTTAAGAGGGCGTACTTCAAACCGATATATATCTATCGGGATCGAAATTAAATCATTTTCTGTGTAGCGGATCGGTTTGAATGGTCTGTGGACATGCGATTGGATTATTATCAGCCGTTGACAATGCTGGATAGATGGCCTCGCGTTAATAGAAGCGCAACTACGTCGATCGCCGACTCGAATCTGCAAATCGAGGGTGAGAGTACCGCCTGTACATTAATATTCACAATACACGTTAAACAAATGTAGAAATTCGTATTTATTTCCAATCGCGGCACGTGTACAGGATATTCTACCACCGTACGCAGAGAATAGCTCTCCTCTTGCGCGAAATTTGAAACCTATTACTCGTACGTATTCATACAAATCTTTGTTATTGTCAAGAGCAAATACACAGATATATTTCGATGAATTCGTTACATGGCGTTGTAGGCATCGCTGGTGGAGTCGGCGAAGTAAGTCGTGTGTAATTATATTCTTAACAATGGGACCCGCTTATCTAGATTACACTCGAGAAACCCCTCTTCGGGGTTTTCGGTAATTGTGGTTGTTTGCTGGTTTCAATAACGTGCTGTTCGTTGGATCTTTTTGAGCAATTTTCTTCGCTCTGCATGGTACGCTATGTGTATATTTATTTGTATCATTGTTAGGAAGTAGGGGAGCTTGAGCTTTGAAGGTTTCGTGTGCGGATGGACTTGTTAAATTTGATGACACTCAAATAGATAAAAACTTATTTGCTTCGAAAGCGTTTTGTTGCGGAAGATGAAGTGAAACTACCGAAAATTTATTCCAAAAAGAATAACCTTTTGAAAACGGATAATTCCTAAATTTTCTTTTACCTTTCATTGCTTTCCTAAAAATTCGTAAATTTCTGGGAACATAAATTAAAAAATAGCTTTCATAAAAAAAATCTACAGCGTAAAATACATTTTTTGCTTGACTTTATTCACGTTGCAAAATCGACCCATAAACACTCGAAACACCTCCAAGAGCTCGAGATAGGAATCTCGTTGGCGGTTCCACCCAATTCTCCGCTAAACGCTTACTAATTTTTCATTACGGGGTCGCTCTCGTCTTCCTTTTTTTTTTTTTCGCGAAGAGGCATGACGCAGAGCCGAAACTGCCTCGCAGGCAGAAAGATTAATAACGATAAAATACAAGTACCGTATTTAGGGTAGATCCGGCATGAAGGGCTCATTTATTTTTATTACGCAAATCCGGCGGCTGTATTTCAGCTTCCGTCCGCGCCGCCCGACCCGTTTATTAAATAATCGTCAGGAACGAAAGAAGAACAACGAAGTAAACAAGCGGAGGATTCTCGAAAAAAAAAAAGCCGAGCCTTAGAGGCCCGAGCGCTTGAAATTCTGGATTTGTTGGGAGTTATGCGGGGTAAGAGCAAAGTTCCGGCGCTACTGGGTTCATAAATAATAGTAAATAACAATGTAGAGTAATTGCATCCCATTTATCAGCAAGTCGGCCAGTATCAAGTGAGGAGCGACATATAACGCAGAACACCAATTTCCAATAATGCACTTAAGCTCTAGTGCTCGTAGAAAAAGTAGAGTAGACGAAGTAATCCATTAAGAGATGTCTCACCTTAATTGCAGTATAAAGATAATGAGAATGAATGAGAAAGGGTTCTTATAAGTGAATAAATTGCGAGGTATCAGTTGGGTAATATTGTAAGAGTTCTTTTTTTGTGGTGATTGTCCAATGCGGTGCATAAGCTCTTTAAAGCATATCATAACCGCAAGAGCCATTTCCACCGATCACGGGATATCAAATATCATTAGACACTAATCAAGTCGAATCACATTATTTTTTATTTGTTGTGTTCCATAAGCCGCTCTTATCTTTCTAGCTTCAGATTGAAGAGGTAAATTGCATACTTCCTAATTCGTATAACAGGACGAAATATGGATTAGTTTTAGACTTCCTTTACTGTACGACTTTCCTACTGCTAACGGCTTATGTAACGGCAAACGTGGCGATTGGCATTTGCCCAGCTCCATTCTCAGGCACCCCGTTCTCCTCGTTCTATTCCCGGCCCCCGTTTTCCAGCCATCCCCTCCCCCCAGGCACCCATCTCAATTTCTCACGGTAGAATTTAAATATTCGTTAGCGATAAATCACGGTTACCGAAGAATGCGCGAAGAATTCTTATAATTTGCGGCGAGTAGTTTGCGGATTAATTATATGCCGCGTCGGGCGAGATCGGCGGAGCATCGAATAAGGAAACGAGAGGACTACGAAGCGAAAAGAGAAAGGGACGAGGGCGAAATGCGGAGAGAGGATCGCGAGGGATGAGGCGAATTGCACTCGTTCGTCTCTAGCGTCCTCTACTCACTAATATCGCCTCTCTCGTCGTCGCCTCTTCCTCCTCCTCCTCCTCCTCTCGCTATTCCTTCTTCTTCTTCCGCGCGCTGCTCGTCGGTTTTCCTCTGCTCGTCTGCTTGCTTGCTTCGTACGCCCGAAATCCGGAGGCTCTCCCGCGCGTATTGATCCTGCAGACCACGAGAATGGGAGTCACCCGGCGTCGTTCGATGGCGTTCGTCGACGCGATCGGAAATCTTCGGCCCTGACTTGATTTAACAACCGCTACGGATGGTCGCGACCGTGCCGTACGGATCGTCGGATTTCTAGATTTGGAGAAGTCATTTTCGCGACTGATCGTTCCGATTTATAGATCTATAACTTCATTTCCTTTACAATAAATAAAATCTCACCGTTTTTGAGAGGCATTTGAAATTTTTGAAGGTGCATCCGAATCGCATCAGCGCTTTTTGTCTATGAAGAAAATCACTCGCTGACTACAACGTTTACCGATAGATAAATTGGACGAAGGTTCTTAAGTTGCCAAGTTTAATACGGTCGGCTTTCCATAGTACATTGTCTTCTTTGGTTATTCCTAAAGACTTCCTGCTACATCAATTTGCTGCTACAATCGACAACATGAACACTCTCGACTAGATTTATTTTATTTTTCATATTTTCGTCTCTTGCGTAATTTCCCAAACATTTAACATAACCAAAATAAATTAAATGGACTTTTAATGCTCCCCTCAAGCAGTCTCAACAAACATCGTTTACATACCGACCCTAACAGTCGAATAATAGTAATAATAACGCGAAATGTTCACCCCCCAATCCACTAATTTAATTATTCTACAAAATCATTCGTGAAATTTTTATCGTCGAAATCAAAATATACCGGCGAATCGAAAATAATCCGTTTCCCATGGTTTATACGAGCCGAACTTGCGTTTAGAGACGTATATAGGTTATGTGTAACGTAGATACGCGCATATACATACACCCAGGAGAAGATTAAATCCCGCTTGAAAACCTTTCGCTCGGCAAAGCGCCATATAGGAACGAGTTTCAATACGCCGGAGGGTTCGAAATTACCGACGCCGATAATTGACTGAGGGCGATTTTGTTTAGAGAGTACCAAACGAGGCTGGCTGTTTTATTTACGAGATGGGGAGTTCGGCTTTTCGTAGAGATCAGCGTCCGAACACCGACCGGTATGTGGACAGTTCGAATTATACCGTGTTGAACCTAGTCGGAGACCCTAATACTAGTGCTAGCGAGCCGATTTGTACGTATACAACGACTACCATGAAGTTTACACGAAATAGGACGAAGAATACGACGTAGTAGACGCGAATTTCTTCAAAAATATCGGTAAGTGTAGATCATGGGTCGTTGTTGAGAAGACATGGTAGGCGACCGAAACATCTCAACGATTACAAAACACATTTGAAAAATTAACTTTTGTTTCCTCTAACGACTTCATTATCTCGTTTATTCTATCCTCTCCTTTTCTACGTTTTCACTACTTTTCCCTCGAATCAATTTATTACAAAAGCCACTATTTGTCACTGTGTGTACCGTAATGCAGACTTATATATCTTTTTATGTATTTGGTGATTTAACAGTTGAATTCTAGAACTTCAAATTTCGATTAAAAAAAAATAAATAAAACAATTGAACGAATTAAAATTTGCACGTAATGGTTCACACCTTTCCGAAAAATAGCGTATCTCAACTGTAATCCTTACAAGTTATTAGCTCGGCCTTTGGACTTAGTTAATTTTATAAGATAAGCACAAACTGATTATCTTAAACATCGCTTCGCCTTAGTGCAAACTTTATGGCGATCACTGTATACGTATAGATAGGATAGGTGCTATCATCCCGGGCGAACATGGTTTGCAGCAGAATTACCGAAGATTTACTCTAACTTATATATGGGTGCAGTGAGGGATCAATAAACTAGCGGAACTAGGGGGAGAATTGGACCGGCTCTGAACTACGTATGTATACAAACCACCTTAGCACACCTAACTAATCTATTACTAAAGAAAACTAACGTATTATCCAAGTTTAATTGAAGGGAAAATTTATGTGAAGGGTCGATAATGACTTTCGATTACGTTATATTATTATTGCCGTCACATGCGAGGCCGTAGAACGTGAATTTAAGAAATAATTAAACAATGTTGATATAAACGTCTTTCTCTCCTCTAGGTAAACCGTTCTTCTCTTTAAGCAGCCAATAGATGATGATAAGAATATGTATCTTTTTCAATTTATCGACTATCCAGAATATGCTTTAACTCCATTGTTGGAATTAGGACAACATTATTCCCGACAAAGGATATTTGGGAAGCACCTTGCTAAAATTCTAAAATTGTAACTTTAAATTAATCCGATTAATTTTTAATTGCAATTAGGTCACCAATAGCTTTATTTGTTACGATTTCGAAGATATTTATTTTCTTTCAAGTACTTTCAAGTACAACCACTATTCTGATAGTTCTTTTCTTTTTGCTACATTGTCCGTCGTTACAGACGGATGCAATCAATTCTTTCATCAAAATGAGCCGATTTTAACCGCAACAATTGGCAACAACAACCATTTGGCTCTGTTTCTAACTATGTCTATAATCGCTTCGCTTCGGTGGAACGAATCTCGAAACAAATAAGTTTTTCGGGGTGCTTGGCAGCGCAACGTCGACATTGTTAACTCTTCATGCCGTTTAATCCGATTTACATTTCAAATTAACACATGTCAAGTGCCAGGGCCGATCGACCCGGGTGAATGTGGGAAAAAATCCAACATCGTCGGTTGATAAAAAAAAAAGCTGCTATTGTCGCCGACCGTGCAGTTCGTACTTTCCCGGTTGTTTTTTTTTCTTTTTTTTTTAGTTTGCTCTCGCTGCTCGTCGTCGTCGTCGCTGGTGATGTTTAGAAAATGTCGCTTCGCCTTCTCCCAGGGGAGAGTAATGCTGATTGATTATTTCGACGAAACAACGCAATGCACGAGCGCGCTCATATATCGATTGTAATCTTAATACCCCCATAGAAACGATCCGGCTGTTAGATTCGATGCACAAATCCTATTACGGGTCCATCTCATGGTCTGATGATGGCAAAGCGGATTGATGGCTGGCTGTGCTGTTGTATCTGCTGCATATCAGCGAATTGAAAGCGTTTCGTAGTCTTCCGTACGAGGAGAAATTAATTTTTATGGAAAAGATCTATCCATCTTTGAATATAACGATGACGCTTGCTTTAGATAACATCGCAACGTCAGTACTACGACGTTCAATTACTAATCGCGTGTTAACAGAGTAAGAAGTTAATATACAGCGTGATATAAAAAGACCTTTTTATTGGTAACATTACCAAACACCGCATTAATTGAAGGAATGAAAAATTAAAATGTAACGGCGAATTAAATAACCAAACTCCCCGTTTTTTTGGGGAAAAAATCCAGCATCCCAATCGATTTTCGCGATAAAATCTCGCAAGAAGCGGGCACCGACTCTAACTGTATGAATCGCAGTAGCGTCGACATCTCGCCATCAGCGTAGCAGGCCAGCTTCGTATGTTCGAGGATCCTCCGTTTCGACGGCGTCTTAACGGGTCCCCATAAAAACATTTTACGATTATTATCGTGGAAATTGGAACAAGTTCGTCAAGTGCGATAGACCTCGGACGATCCGCCGTCTTTGTATTATATTTAAAGTTTGAGCGCAGCACACCGGGAGAGCCGTATCTTGAGCCGCTTTTTACGATTATTTTTCTCAGGACGTATTAAAAAAATAAGCGGAATCGTCTCCTCTCTCCCTTTAAGTAGCGAGGTACGTAAATATTATTTCGGGTTCTTATCTCGGATTATCGCCGTCGCGGATGAGGCGAAAAAGAGAAGAGGATAATGAAAAAGTTGAATGAGTAGGAGAAACATTGTTTTGTTTTGCAACAACGTTGCCGAAAAGGATAGATCTTTCTACGTCTTAGAGTTTGGTGGTTTACTTAGTTTTTGCTGAAATCGTTCTTACACCGATGGTGATTGGACATTTATTTCGATTTTTCAGGCTCCAATATTAACCTCGTTAGATCGACCAATTCCTTTCTTTTACTGCACACAACGGTGAACTCCAAAGCGATCGTTGATGCAGTGAAATGGTGATTTCGTAACAATATCAATGTGAAGCAACTGATCTCTGCTTCCTGTAGTGACTATGACGTGCTGGTCTACATAGACGTATCGCTTCTCTTCTTTCGCGAGGTTTGAACTCTGTGTTGTAGTATCTCCGAGGGAAATACCCAGAGTGGGTGTTGTATTGAAGAGACAAGTAAGCAAAAGGGTACTTACCAATTCGTTAGTATCCACTCGGATGATCGAGCAGGCTTAAAAACACCGGGCTTCACGCACAGGCAAAAATTGAAAGTAACATGGGAGTGCATAAGCGCAAAAGCGAAAATAATATATGTGGAAGAGTAATAGAGCCCTGTCCATCCACTATGTTAGCGAAAAGAACTAACAAGAACGTGGTTCTCAGGAATGGGCTCGGAATATCCGGAATCCGGTAACGACACGGAGAGATCGCTTACAAGGTTCTTAACTCCGATAACAATAATTTGTAGTGTACGAGAGATGGCATCGCCATTAGTTACGGTTAATAATTTATATCGCGTTTGAAATACATCCAGCACCAGCGGGAGGGCACCTTTCAACCCATAATTGCCCACAATCGTGCCTCGACGAAGAAATAGCGGGACATCGTTAGCAATAATCGCGACCCTATTTATATTCCCAATTAATTTCAACGGGTCTCTTAATATTGTCCAATTACGCAAACTAAACGTAACCAAATCCGCTACAATAATTAATAATTATCGAACCGATGCTCGATATGATTACACAATCTATCTCTATTTCTCTCGCGCTTTTCCTAATTTGCAATGAGCATTGAAATAACGACGTGTTTATACCGAGTGTCTTACCGGGAACTACATCGATCCATATACCAATACAATAAAGCCGACATGCGGTATTGAACTAAAATAATTCGAATAATATGACACTTACACCGATTGTACCGGAAACAACCATCAACTTTGTTGTTTTAACGGGAAATTATTCGGAAGGAAGGAGGAGAACGGTTGTGCTGTTTTAAGTACCGTAAATGGCAAGTAACAGTTACCAGCACCACTGATGCCGGTTGCCTAACCAAGGCGAAAACGTTGCAAGGCGCTGAAGTTAATAAATAACCTGATGACCCAACTTCCTACGCTCGATTTCTTTAAACAAAGGGGTGTTCGTTCGGTGTAAATCGATCTATAGCATCTGGTACTAGATAGAACGGTCCTTCATATTAGAATGAAATACGTAGAGCATGTATTATTGTTCCTGTCCAGTTTTATTTACGATTGGAAGCCACTATAACAACAGCCTTTACCTGGCGTAATATACGCTACTATGTTTCCCAATAGGACACGGAAGAACCGTAAAATGTAAAATAATGCAAACACTACAGAATCGTTAAACATGCCCCGAACAAAAAGCAGAACATAAAAACGCTAAACGACTCCATCAATCTTTCATTTTATGGCGAAAAGTTTATATTGTCCTAAACATAAACCACCGCCGCCGCCACTACCTCCACCGGCGCGTTGAGGTAACTTTTCTCCATCCTTTCCTTCGCCGCCGTCATCCGAATATTGTAGCCGGGGTAGCTTCTCCATCCCGCACCGATTCCTTTTCTCCTTCTGCTCTTTCCGTCCGCCACTCGCTGAACCTTTTCGCAATTATAATACGAGAGGGACGCTAGGAAGGGATCGGCGAGGCATCGTGGAGGAGTAGCGGTAGGGCCAAGTTTGTTTTCGGTGTCTCGAAGATGATCGTCGTCTTAATTTATTGGGGGAAGGGGAGCTGGGGGATGGTTGAAACGACCGGTAACGGTTCGACGAAGTTTGCGGTTCGTTTACCTCTGGTTCCCCGTTTCCTACCGGAAATCAAGGATTTATGTTCGGAACCTTGACAGCATTGGATTTATAACGTTTAATAACTGACAAAAAGGCGGCCTCTTTCCCCCATTTCTAAAACGTTTACATATTTATATTTGGACGGAGAGATAATAATTTTGACGTTATACTTTTATATGATTCATATATTATTATTCGTTGGTACGACTGAGACGTACGTAATTCAACGTTAACTTTGATTTTGCAGGCAATGATGAGTTATTTATTACACGAAGAAGCACCAAAATTAATTTTACGTGTACAATACAAGCAACATAAAAGGTGTAAAAGTTGCTATGAATTTCCCACGCTCTGCACGTTGATGAAACATCATTTAGTTTCATTGAAACTAAAAATCCTTCTTATGACGGAGCAGCTTCAACGTAACTAAGAATTTAACATTTTTTTAGCGGTTCGCATCAGCCTAGATATCATCATCGGCGTTCCTACCTTTATTTTATCTCGCAGCGCCCATCCCGAAGCGGTGTAATATGTTCCGCTCGCGATATTTTAAACGGCAGCAGTCAACGACTAGTATGGAAATTCTAGCTCCTAAGAGCGCGTTTCACGACAACTATACGGCGAACGGAGTTAAACGCGCGAGACACCCTCTCTCCCTCTCTCTATCTCTCCGCTTTAATTAAATTTGTCTCGTAAAACAGGTAAAACATCCCTTAATTTGGCGAAAACCAGGGTCCGTACCTAACTCGTTAGAATACTATTACTCTTCGGAATTTAATAGCGAACTTAGTCGACTCATTTGAGACCCTATGGATAGTTATCCGCTCTCTCGCTCCGCCGGAGAGCGTTCCACCATTTTGTCGTTTCAGCTTTGTTACGGTGGTCCTCAAATGTTAAAATTTAAGCTCGCCCTTAATTAATTCTTATTTTCCGTTTGAATCGTTCTACCGCCTCCTCGTGCTCCTCCTGATAACGATTAGTGTAAATTTAAGCTGGAGACTCGTTCGAATAAAATTATATTTTATTAATGGTCGTGTTTACGAGACTTCCGATTTGATGATCTTCTGCATTTCGAAGAAGCACCGCTTTCAACGTTCTGTAGTGGCTCAAAAACATTTTGGAAATGTGTCGTCACTGTAATGCGTTGATTACAATTCAAGTTGGATATTTAAGGTCGTGTATGTCATCAACTTTCGTCTGAAAAATAGACAATACGGCTGAAGAAACTGCTGCAATATATCAATTTAAATTTTTAAATTTAAAACGAATCATAAGACATGCCTAACGTAGTCGGGCTACATTTAATTGTTTGCTAAACAGTTTGGACGATGTCCTCTGATATTAGTAGCCTACCTCAATATTGTTCATCTTTTATTCTTGGAATTCTTCGGAACTTGTTAACAAGAAGCCGAGCATGCGCGCTTGCATGATCTGGTGTTAACGGTCCCTGAAGAAAACAATTTTTTTCACTAAAATGGATCGAGACGTTGTGGTTACCGAGTATTAAACTTTATAACTTTATAAATTAAAAAAAAATAATTACCAGACTTAACACCGATTCTTTCGCAAGAAGAAATTAAATGCAAAATAAGTAGTGATCATAAATTAATGGCAATCATCACAACAAAGATTTCGACGTTCAATAAACGCCCTCTATCGTAAACATTCTAATCCCCCGTGCAAATTTTAGTGATAATCTAGCGATATGTTACAAAAATATGTCATTCATAGCATATCAGTCTATCCACATTTACAATTATTAGAAAAACAGACATTAATAGAAACATACATTTCATACATTGTCTTTGAAACACGGCGTAAATTTAAACTGCCACGCCAAGCGTACTTATTCCGCACGTTCAAATGATATTCCCTCGACGATTTTAGTAATTCCTACGACTACCAAACGTAACCGATACAATTGCTTGAATTGCTTTTGTGATCTTTTATGCGCCACTTTAAATTGAACAAAAGCCATCACAGGACGGACTTCGCTTACATGCGCTAAACGCATTCATTTCGGTTAGCGTACTCGCTACGTGCGAATGTAGGTGTGCATGTATATATATATATATATATATAGAGCATCTAGAGCGTTATGTCAACCCACATTCATTCGTATGTATACGAAGTGCTGCGGGATCAAGAGAAATTATGAAAATATGGGCTAGCCGGAAATTAAGTTTACGCTTTGGTGAAGTTTCCGTTTAGTTGCAATTCGAAAGCTGTGTACACACGTACACCATCTAACCGACTGCTAACCCGACGCTTATGCGCGAGTATCTTGTTTTTAACGCCTTGTTCGATCGCTTAAAGTTGGTCGACTTAATGCGAATTCGATCCTTGTTTTCAAGTTTGTTTAATCGACATTCTTTTTGCACAAAGATGAATATTAGAAAACAAAGCATGTAACATCATGATGATTGCATTGAAGGGGAAACGAGATCATTGGAGGCAATCGGATAACGAGGAAACCTCGTGATTGAGGAAGATACCTTTTCTCTGACGAATATGGATTATTTCTACCACATTTTGATAATGCGGAGGAAGCGAGGAGAGAGATATCTTGAAAGAAACATGGTTCCAGGTGCGCTATTTGGAGGATGCGGTGGCATTTCTTTGAATGGTCGCGCCAAGTCGTGGTTTTGGAAAATCGAACCACTTCTTGCAATTTTTACAATAATTTAATTCAGTAACCGTCAAAAATACAAATAATTACTTGAAAAAGCAATAAATTCTATCTGATCGAAAACTATCATTACATGAACGCATCTTGTTTAGACCCTGTACATATCCCCCCGATATATAAACATCCCTCGATTCGTGGCGGCGTCCCACTCGTGCAATACCAGGAAATTCATCCGCCGAAACTTTAGTGTTGAATTTGCACGTGTGTAACCTTATACCCGTAACTTGTGATAAACACCGCGGAAAGTCAGCAAACACTATAAGTAGGTTACAAATATATTTGTTTGCTCGAGGGTTAAGGAACCGCTGCCAGCTTTCCATCCCGCACACATATATGGTCGTACGTAGTTTATGAACAGTTACAGGGGGTCGTCGTATCGCGTGGTATGCCCTCTGTTTATATAGCACGGTCGGGATGAATGTTGTTGCTTTTACTACGCCCTCAATCCACGCATTCCTTAATTAATTATCTCGTTCTCGGCGTGCTTCGCAAAAGGAAGATTTTTTTCTCGTTAAGTCGATGAGAACAAGCACCAGCTGTGGATCCAACTGCGGACGTATATATATAATAATAATAATGAAACATTGATAATCCGAAAATTCAGATTTCGATGAAACTCTAAAGATTGAAGTAAAGGAGTAAAGGTGACCAAGCAGGCAAAACTTTTGCAAACGGAAGAAAATTTAGTCCGCAAGAAAAACGAAGAAGCATAATTATATATTTTTATGCATCTATTGCACATTCTACGTGGTGTGTTGATTCGCACTTCGGGATGCTGAATTTACATCTTGTTTTATAGGACATCCTCGGCAGTAAGATGGCAAATTTGACGGAGATGGTAATGCACGTATCCGCGTTATCAACGATACTAACGTCGACATTAAAGTAATTAAATCTGCTCCTTAAGAGTGTGCATAAACAACAATAACATACTAAATTTCCGAAGAAACATAAAAAACGCATACGCCATTATCCGGACTTCCTTCCATGCTCGTGCACACATGAAATATTACGATAATAGACTAGGTAACAAGTAAGCGCGTGTAGCGAATCGTAAATCAGTCCGCTGGAACATGTCAGGCGGGAGATAGCACGTTCACGCGTCAGTAGATGGCGTATCGTCATCTTAGCGTCTCTACCGCGCGACTTCGCCCTGTGATTAGGGCGTAATAGGCAGATTTTTCTTCGCAACTAATCCGAACTTTATAACTAAATTACATCATCGTCTCGTCGGACCGTTCTCGGTCCCTCGGAGACCCGAGCGTACGTGAGCACGTAAGGTCTAATTCGTCCCTGCCTAACGTGTTATACGTCCTTCCAGCGTTAACGTTGGTGTTTGTCGGGCGCGAGAGGACGGTCGGGAGATCTTTGGGGTCGTAAAAGCTTAAGTTCTCCACAAGTGACATGGAGAGTCTCGCGTGTATGTGTATCATGCACGTTAGAATAGATACACTATTGCTCCCTAATACGGTAATGTTATAAAACGGAGAAAATTTTCTAACAAACACCTCGATTGCGCATACTACTTGCGCGAGGGCCCAGGTATGTTAGAATTCCAGCTTGGACTTGACGCGGAACACAGATAGGGATTAGCTGCGAAGAATAACGATCAAAGAACCGGCGCAGGGGGTTCTAGGGCAAGAGAAGAGAATCAGGGACCAACGCCGAAAAGAGAAAAACATAACTGATAAAATAATTTAAGAGCATAGCTTCTTTTAAAAGGTGTCGGAGAAATTGCAACCTTTCTTCCTTTGAATCTCTAAGCTTCCCAAAACCAACTTTCCCGAGCGCTAGTGTACGTAATTGTATCGCATATACACATACACACGCGAAACTCTCAGCTTTCTGTACGTGTACGCGACGTCGGAATGAAGACCATGATTCAGTCGTCGTTGTTGGACAATCAGCTCGTCGTCCCAAGGGTGGCATTACCGGCAGCCCCGGCCCCTTCTCCGGCCGTCTCCGTATCCTACACATCTCCCATCGCTCATCTCCGGCCCCCACGGCGCTGATGGCTGAAGTCGTGTCACATCTCGAAACTCGCGATGGCGCATTTCGTGCCCGCCGCCTTGTGGTATGCGCGACCTTGTCTCTCATCTTCCACCGGCTCCCGTCTCATTCTCATTTGCGTCCTTTCCTTTACTTGTACGGATATATAGTGGGAGAAAAGAAAACAAATGAAAGCATGATAATCTTCTGTAATATTTGTATATTCCTTCGATTTCCAATAGCAAATGTTCAGCGGAAAATCTATGAGGAAAGTATAAATTAGGACAGCAAAAACTTGGATTGTTTTGGGAATCACCTTCTTCGATAAA
Source organism: Oryctes rhinoceros (assembly GCA_020654165.1). Classification (NCBI taxonomy): domain Eukaryota; kingdom Metazoa; phylum Arthropoda; class Insecta; order Coleoptera; family Scarabaeidae; genus Oryctes; species Oryctes rhinoceros. Next base: position 2,287,102 of record JAIOKQ010000231.1, read on the forward strand.
ATTTCTCTGCGTGGCGCGTAATTTCAAATCCTTCCAAAATTGTTTTCAACGCTAAGAGCATTAAGCGTTAAGAATACTTTGGAGGAGCATTAACTTTCATTAATCGTATAAGCTGATGACATATTTTGCGGCTTCGCCACTAGCACATGCTGAATAACAGACTTCTCGCAACTACCGATTCCATAGTTGAGCGTCGACTTTCATGATCAATTCGCCATTTTGTAAAACAATTTGCGGAACCAGCAATAAGATTTCCCAAAAAAAGCTGAAAAACCAATCGAACTTATCCAACCTATTTTTCCAAAAATTCCAACACATCAAAGAACAAGAACATTACCATTGCAAATCCTCAGATATCCACGTTCAAGATATAACTATACCCGTTTCCTCACCGCTGTATATCTTACGTTACGGTACGTTCACGAAGATATACAGTGCACGAGTCGCTAGTACGTGCAAGCGATGGGTTCCTGCAGCCTTCAACGTTACGGCGTGATCCTCCGGAGAATCCGCTGACGTAATTCGCATAGGTTCCTGTGGGCCGACACATGATTGCCGCGAAGATGCCGCATGAATACTACGTGACTGTATCTTCCGTGAATGAGCGTAGGTGCGCGGCTAGAATAAAATATTGAGGAATTTTTGGTAGAGGACGAAAACGCGCTCTCAAGTTACATACGGAAAAGATTACAACGTTGACCGGGATGTTTATAAATGGAGATTGCGATAGGGGTAGCAAGCTAATTTTTACTATAGGAAAAAATAAGTTTCCAAAGAATAATTTGGATTTGGAAGAAATCTGCAAGGTCTTGCGTAATGTTCTCTGCAATGCCTAAAGATGTCTTGATTTCGCGTTGTGCATTCGGAGAAAGAATTGGTGGAGCATAACAAGCACAAATATTGGTTTGATTTAACGAAGACAATTGAAGCAAGGTGTATTCTTAGTGCGCAATTAAGTTACAAAGTAAGTTGGACGTATAGGCTAAAGCCTCGAATGGTTGAAAGAATCCACAAATGTATGTAAGTGTATCTCTTCTGGCTCTGTTTAACATAGTATCTTTCCTCATTTAAGATAAGTACGGGGGATAATGTACTTACTCCGCCTTGTGACTCCTCACTTATTTATTTTTTAAGGAAATAAAGATATATTATCACGAATCTATGAAACTCTTATTTTCTATCAGAATTGCTCCAAATAACACGAAAATTTCAACAATTGTAACGAAAACAAGTACTACCCAAAAAAGAGCTGTGCATGTCTAAATTAAACGGGTTAATGTTATTCTACAAAGTACTCATGCAAGAACTTAACTAGAGCAAAACCAAAAAAAAAAAGAACATGGCGCATGGAAGTAAGAACGAAAAAAAGGAAGAAATAAGAACGAAATCGGCGAGTTGAAATCTTACAGCTACGCGATGAAGAAAAAAAAAAGAAGAGGTACGGAGCTACAGTGAGAACGACGTCGCAAGAATGCGAAATTAGTTATTGTTAGAAGCTGGAAGGGGTGAGAAGATGGGAACGGGTGGAAGCAGAGGAAGGAAGATAGTGTGAGAGCCTAGTAGAACAAATCTGGGTCAATGAAAAGTTTTCCTTTCTTATATCGCCCAGAGACAAACTTTTCGCCCTGTTTTATGTATAGGTTGTTCAAGACACCGCTGAAACCATGCCGACGTTGATTAAATCTTTGCAATAAGTTCAATAAATATTGAAATTAATTCTGTGAGGCTATCTCGTCACTCTGCTATACACGAAACTAAAAGGGCGATCCTCGCATTCGACCATTTCCGTAACAATCTCTGCGCCTTCCATATTTCTTCCGTCCTCTCATAACAAATAGTAACGGTACAATACACAATAAACACACACAAACACCGGCGCACACAATACGAACGCTAAGAGAAGAAACAGAGCCGGAAGAACTGTAGAAAAGCCGAAATAAGGGATTAGATTTTTACGTCTATCCGGAAACGTGCAGTACGCTGTCAAACAATAAACTCTCCGTCGTGTTTGCTTTACGATATTGATCGTTTATTATTTATAAGCTGCCGTATAAGAGACTCTGCGGAGCAAGGACGGACGCTTCGTTCAAACAGTCCTACGAACTTCTATGTGTATGTGCACCTATGTACGTACAAGTTGCTCCAGTTCTACCAGTGCTACTAGTTGTATAACCACCGCTGCGCTTTTGTTCTTTGTACAATCTATGGCAGGAGGCGGTCAGTTGGGAGAAGAAAGATGTTCTTTCTGTATTACATAAATGTATACGGCGCTCTGTAGCTTCGGACGTTGGGTTACATTGAATTTTACGGAGTTGTTTTTGCTTCTCGTCGTATCGAATATAATCGAATTTTCGTTTATTTTTCCATTGTATTGATCACATTCCCTACCGTTGCTTCTATTTAGCTTAGTTATGGTTATTTAATAGAACATATTAAATACATCAAAAATGAAATACTTTTCATTTATTTTCCGCCTACTTATCCATGTACATCCAGGGGTGCTTTGATTCTCCATTATTGATTTCGAGGACTGAGGACAAACCAATAAAGAAGACGACATTTATAAAGATATCACCCTTCGCTTCTACCGATTTGTTACTACATCCTTCTAAATTGATTATTTCAGTTATTGTTTATTTGAACCTCTCACTGTACATTAATAAACGGGCAAGCGCGTTATGTAGATGAGATCGCATGATGTCAAAATATGAACGTATTCAATCCATAAGGGGAAAGCTGCCAGAATCAAAAGCGTAACTAATATCTACGCAACATTATTTATCATTGCGCGCGTATCGTCATAGATCATAGATCACGTTTTAATATCGTTGGGGCGTCGGTAGAAATTACGTTCATCCTAGCGGAACGAGACGGGCTCTAACAAAAGAATATTCCGTATGCGCTTCAGAAACAAATCGAGATTAAAAAAAATCCCATTGTTAGTAATATATGTGTATGTGCGTGTTGTATATATGCCTATATATAAGTTTTGTTAAGAAGATATGTATGTACATATTTAGTTAGAGATTAACCGAGTTATTGTCATCTTTTTTTATTCAATCTTCACTGAAGGCCTATATGCGAATGCAAGAGAGCTGTGCGGAAAAGAAGTCCATTTCAATTATTTTTTGTAATAAAAACGTAGGCTTCCACGGCTGGAGTCTGTTAAAACTAAACGTTTTCCGGGTTCGAACCATGTCATGTCGTTAAAAATAACAATAATAAGAAACTCGACGTTTCGCCCACAACCATATGGGGGTTCTTCAGGAGAAAGATAGGCAACAGTTAGCACACGGTAACTCAACGTGTAAACCACACCAGAGGCGAAATTAAGTGAACGGGAAGCAGTTGATCATGCTGAGTTACCGTGATCAACTGCTTCCCGCTCAGTTAGTTTCGCCTCTGGCGTGGTTTACACGTTGAGTTACCGTGTGCTAACTGTTGCCTATCTTTCTCCTGAAGAAGCCCCATACGATTGTGGGCGAAACGTCGAGGTTATTATTATTATTTTTTTTGTCTTCGAGTGATTTAGATAGTGTCACGGACTACCGTGATAAAAGCAGATCGGGGTAGGTATTCGCTTAAAGAGACATCCGTCTACTTGTTAGGTGCGCAGCTTAGGGTACGATTGTACTCCCGACTTCACTTTCACGCCTTTATTCACTTAACATGACATTAGTAAAAGCAGACAAGTTAGAATTGAAGAACTGCCGCAAGTCCAAGAAGAAGTTAAAGAACCTCCCTCGAAGTCCAAGAACTTCCCAAGGAGCCCTATCTTCTAACAAAAGTACTTATATTTAATCCGTACTGCTAACTGTTATTTCGGCGTTTGATCTGGGGCATCGAAGTCGACGCCTTCGAATTGACGGAAAGAATATAATCTTAGCTGGCGATTGTCCGGGAGCTCAATCAGTTCGAGAACACCGGGTACCGATCGAATAAGAATCACGCAACAATAACAGAGACAATACAAAGACCAGAGAAAGTCGACTGAGAGCCTTTGCTAAAAGTAAAAGTAACGGCGACGTGTTTATCCGCATAAAATCGAAAAGAAACGATCCCCAGTAAATTCACATAAGTACACGAATACAAATGAAAAGCGCATTAATGTAACAGTTCTTTCATCGAAATTAGTCAATCACCACTCAGTTTGGCACATATGCATCCTTATCGCATATCACGTGTATTGTATATAACACAACAACAAAGAAAGCTTATGCATGTTCGAGCGTTGTTAATTAAGCGATTCGAATTGTGCACGCCTGTTTTTACCTCGTCCAACATCTAGCGATCGTGAAAACCGTCTCTGGCTTCCGCAATCCATAATATACATTAGGATTTCCTGAATTCAGTATAATAATACCGTGCGGCGAAAGATATGTGGCGGCTTAGAAGAGGTATAGGCAACCCCCATCCCCATCTGCTATAGTTCATCGAGGAAGGTAAATACGGACAAAGTTCCGTACCAGTACAGGCGCGCACATACAGCGCTGTGCCATCGTCGAGCTGACGATATAATTTGCATTTTACGTCTTGGCGTGCGCGCTATTACTTCTCTACCATCCGCCCGGTTCTACGTTTGATACGATATCCGTGTATAACGTGTAATTGGTATGTAGCAATATCGCTGTAAAAACGAAACAATTGGCGATTCCTTAAAGTGATCTAATATTTGGAAATAAACGTAACTGGCTGAACACCCTGTGAATAACGATTTCATTTGAACGTCACCCTCTACATTCAACACCTCCTACAATATCCCGAATTAGCACCAGAATTACCCCGTATATTAAACCGAACAGAAGGACTCATAAGTACGCACCGCGATTGCCAGCCCCCAATGTTCCCTTTTGTATACATCAGTCATCGCCGAGTAATAAGTAATAGTAATGCAACGCGCATAATGGTAACAATTTTTTAAATGACGCGTGAAACCCGAAACGCTACCAGACAAATCTATTTCCATCGAACACAATACATACTAACATCTACCCTACCCTCCCTTCTGAGCCATTTTCCTCTGTGCGCACGTGAGATACCCCGAATTTCATGCACACGTATACAATGTACAATATATGTATGTGTTCTTTCAAGTTGACAGAGGTCCAAAAAGGGTGGATAGTCCATCTAGCGACCTCGGTTGCAAGTAATTCGCTTTCCGCATTACAGGGAAGGGGCGACTGCATCCCGCGTACAGCCTGAGCGGGTCCGAGGGTGAAGAATCGCCGCGACGCTACGCTTCCCAGCACACGTATCATCATCCGCTCTACCAGCAGCCGGCTGGACTCAGCGACACCTCTTCGTCGGAGAACGCGTCTGACGCAACCCTCACAGATTCGGAACTGGCGCTGGCCAGAGATTCCACCCTGCTTGTCCATAACGGTGAGTTATTATTGCACGATTCGTTTCGAGGGTCCATTTACGATGGTGTAGCCTCTGTTTTTACGTAAAACTTTTCAATATGAACAGTGAATTGAAAGGAGAAGTATCTGCGATCGGGATTATCGAAAGGAATTGGATATATTTTTTTTTTCGATAATTTTTAAACCATGAATCGACAAGCAGCAAAGGTTTAATTATAAATAATTGGTAACTTTTTAAGGTCTCAGTTGCACAAGGGTAACTATTTATGCCATCGAATCACAGGAGTGCTGTTGCATTTTCCGTTTTCCTCTTTGTGCAAAATTAAGCTTTCAAGACGGAGGTGAGCAACCTTTAGCCCTTTTTAGTTTCTTGTTATTCTTTGCCATTAAGCATTTCAGAAGCGTAGTTACATTTTTTCTTGATATTTGTGCAATATATGTCAGTTAAAAAAAAAGGTAGTAATAGTTGCGTGTAGGCTTTCACGACCATAACCCATAGTAAGGATGTCTTTCGGGTGTTGCCGCGTACATGATATACTAAACTTGTACATTGGCCGTCCGATTTGCAAGTTCCATCACAAGATGGACTTCGTCAACATGTATTTAACCGATCTGATTGTTTTTGCCAATCCGTATCCGTTTTTTGCAGCTTCCTCGAATTTTTTAAAGATTAAATCAGTCAAATTATCAAGCCGAATCTATCTTCCATTCATTTTCTCCCGGCTGGTTGAATCCTTTGTATCCTTCGCCTATTTTAACGAAGCAATGTAATCCATTTATTATTTCTATTTTCCTCGCGTATTTAAAGATAAGAAACTACACCACTATTATCGCCGCCATCCTCTTTAAAGCTTAAGACGGATCCTACCACATCATTGACTACTCACCTGGTACGAGGATTTCTTCTTCTTATCTCCGGGCCTTTTGTCCTCGCTGAAACTAAATTATTACTCCCCGCTCCGACGGCGCCAACCCGTCCTCTAAGAGAAGAAGAAGCGAAATTGTCGTCGCGTATAGCTGAAGAATCCTTACGAGAAGCGCTAGCGTAGGCGCCTCTACTGCCATTACAGGATCTAATAGGATATACGCCTTGAATCATCTGGGAACGAAATCGTTTCATTACAATAATGAGTTCCACTCTAGCCCGCCTGCCATTGTATTTACTCTGGCGTCATTAACAAGACCGGGCTTGGAAATTACGAATGGATGACGTATCATCTTGCGCGCGATGGCCGATTTTAATAGTTAGCATGAATCAGCAACGTTCGCATAGAAGATATGGTGGGGGGGAAGGAAGGTGATGAATTGGTGGATGCTTTGACTGAGATGACTGCGATAACAATAATATCCAGTGAAACTATATGATTTTAGAGGCAAATCTCGTAGAGGTTGTAGTGGTTTCTCATAATGGACAATTAATGTATTACCATGTATTACGAAACCAACGATCTTACTTTGGAGCTTTCCATTATTAGTTTTCATCAATTTTTCCATGTCCATCATCTCAGTTTTTGAGATAATGGACATAGTCCACTATTACTGCTGAAGATGATAGCTTAACTATCGAAACGATCGTACCGTTCAAGTGAAGTGTTTGAGATAAGGGGTGATAGTGGTGTTTCAATAATGGACATACTTTATCTCCCCATTGCACGTCTTTCTTGCGAGCGTATTTCATTTATTTTGCAAAGTGCACCAGTTTTCTTTGAATTTCTTATTTATAATTAAAAAGGAAATGTTAATTAATTCAAGCTAAATGTCAAACGGTTATACTCAACCATTCTAAATATTTCACAGGCGTATATGTTATGCGAGCCCATTTTTCATTTTCATATCTCATCGTTATCGTTGTACGCGGCTAATTTTAAACTTACATCCTAGCATGCCAACCGCCACCGACTTTCGAAAGGTTAACAGTAACAAGCTTTTCCGTTACAACGGTACGTCCATCCAGAGACGTCGTTGTTGAATATCGGCCCGATGATTTAATTAATAAATTAACGCCGTTCTAATTTATTCCGCAATATAGTGGTAATTATTTCGCGATCTAGCTTGAAAATATGTGTCTGCTATGGCATAGGTAATTTGTCAGCGCGGTAGCGATCACTTGGCCTGTTATAATTACGGTTGTTAGTTCGACTCAATTAAATCGCATTAAATATTGTATTGTGCTATTGTAAAACGTTAATTTCGATATTCATATTGTAACAGAGACGTGGACGAAGAAAGCGCTTTTAATATTGCGCGTTGGATTGAACCGGATTTAAATAAATCATTTTTATATCGTTGTAAATGGAAATTGACGTTGCACGCAATTAATAATAACAATTTATTTGTTAACCTGATATGTTCTCATCCGTACATAGAGCTGAATCTACAGAGACAGTAATATACAAATAACAACTATTGCGTGCTGGAATCGTATTAAAAAAAAAAGCAATAATGATAAGGTCGATCCTAACTTTAGTCCAACCTTTTTTATCCGTAAAAATATCCTATTGTTCATTCAATCGGTGACTGATTTACATTGCTTGTAACTGCCACTGTCACCACAACACTTCACTGGCGCTGGATAGACGTTTCGATAGCTGTGCTATCAGTTTCAGCACTAAAACTAAGTTATCACCAATAGTTCCAAAAGAGATCCTTGCTTTCAAAATTTCTTCTAAGATATTAGATAATTCCAATATACCGAGCCATTAGCAAGAGCAATGCTAACAGTACATTGCAGTAAATATATATGAAAAGCCAGATTCTTTTTTGATATTAATATGCTTGTGCACATAAAGCACAGTTTTAATTAAAAACAAAAAAACAACGGAAAAGCTGTTTACGTCACGGCAAAATACGCACGCTTACCAACGATGTAATATAATACCTTGCGCTCGCACACATTTCGCTTTTATTTTCATTAAAACTGTCAATGTGCACGCGCAAGTGCCGCATCCCAACCCCGAACGGAACCGGGCGGCCAGCTAGGCATGTTTACCAGTTACCATAAAAAGTAACCACTTACGCAATTTCGCCCCATCCCTTGCCCCGTGCCGCCGTGGTACCCACGTTCTCGTCGTATAGCACCCGGACGATCCCCATAACGTTCTCTTTTTACGCGAATGAAAGATGGCGGGGCCCCGATAACTGCTCCCGGTAACCATTACCGGAGCTTGTCGTCCGCTATTTCGGGGGGGCCCATTTCTTCCGAGCTCGCCCGGACTTAATAATCTTCAGGAGTTCGTTCTTCTCCTTCTTCTTATTCGAGAGAGAACTCGTTGTTGGCACGGTGACCCTATTCCGTCAAAATTTACAATCTCGTCGATTTCTCGAACTTTTTCCCTGGTTACTTGCCGTTGGTCTCACATTTTCTTTCCTCGTTTCCTCTTTTTTTTTTTCTCGGGGAACCCCTCTCACCTTCGAAAAAGGTGAAGGGTTCGCTTTTAATAGCTGAGTCGTTATCGTTCCGGGAGAATCCCTTCCATTTATGTTTGTTTCGTAGTTACGGAACTGACGCAGATTTCGCAATTTTTCCCGTTCTTGTTTTTATTATCGGAGGCCGAGGGATCCCCTTGTCTTAATTAAAATAATTTAGATAATGATTAATTTGGAATTAATGGAAACTGATGATTTCTGTTGGAAGCATTGCATTACGTTTCTAATGTAAATAGGAATGTTTTTTTTTAATGAAACAAACAATGAATTTCGTAAAAAAACATTTTTGACGCTTGATATATTGGTTGACATGACAACTCTGGGGTAGGCCTCTGAGAATGGGATAGACTGATTATTAATGTTGTTAAAGTACCAACATCTATGACAAAAAAAGGATAAATGATTTAAACTACCCAGAGTAATGCGACTTGTAATCGATATGATGGGTGCGTTCGTTGGCGGGAAATGAACAACGTCTTCTCGTACTCTTGGCTTCGCTATAGTACCACCTAATCTTTAATATTCTTCATCGGCGACTCTTCTAGCAACGACGGCATGCCGATTACTTCTCCTACTTCGAAATAAAGGAAATTTATTGCCCTTTCCTCAACTTTTTAAAGAGATGGCGTCCTTTAACCACCTATACTTAGAAGCAAATTACACATCTTACCGCTTTGACCAATGGGAGACTTTCTTAATCTCTCAATGGTCGGAGTGTGCGTTAGTTTTTCACGGTTTTCCTCTAAATAGGATGCGCTATTCGCCTTTCGCCAACCACAACTACCTAGGTTTTACGTATAAAATATTTATTTTTTAAATAATTAAATATTTATTTGTTCAACGTACAGGCGTGAAATAAAAAATGTGAACAACTACGAAATTTAATGAAATTATATACGTTTATATACTATATCATATATCATACATATGTACACATCTTAAAATACAGCGTTGTGGCAGCAACAGTGGAGCATTATTACATATACTCTACGGGAAATTTAATGGCGATTTTATTTTCTACGTTTTATGTTAAAGCGACTGCGACGTTCTTCTCCACTCCTTTTTCCGGTGGCGGAACGCGTTTTATGCGACCCATAGACTTATCAACATTCCAACATCTTCCGAAAATGTAAACAATCCCTAGGAAGCAGCTTCCGTCGTGCACACACAGAGAGAGGAACTTAAATAATTCATGACCAAATAGTATTAAGTCGGTTGGGCTAGAAGACTGTATTTCAAGAAGAACGGAAAGTATAATGGAAGCCGGAGAATAAAAAGAATGGAAAAGAGTCAGAGGAAAGGATCGAGTTCCTATGTATTTATGTAGTTTGATATCGTCATAAAATAAGGTTAATACGGATTAGATCCGCTGTAAATATGTACATATGTATGTCAAAACGTCGCTTATATAGGATGACGAATTTCATTGTTGTGAATAACTGAACATTCCACTCACAATTATGAGCCAAACTTCTTTAGCTTTAGCTTTAGCTAAACAAAAAGAATATTGAGATATATTAGTCAACAAACGCAGCTACTCAGTAATACGATTCTGGTCGCAGTGTCTACAGCAGTAAGCTTATATCGCCATTATTAGAACATTTAGTGGAAGGTTTGGCCCTAAGTCCTAAAATCAATTATATCGACCAACCAACGTTATTTGTGAAGCAGCGATATTGCCAGCTTTATCAAAAATATCGAAAATAGTTATTAGGACGAGGTTATTAAGATACCTTGAAGAACATTAGTGGTATATAGCATTAGAGATAGATCTACATCAATAGCTCCTATATCTTCGAATTGTTTGTGGAATTCTGAGTTACTAGCATCTTAATAAGGTTTTTGAAGCTATAAGCCAGGAATATATTGAATCGTTGGGTAAGCATACAGAGCCATCTACCTAATTAGGTCCTATTTGACAAATAGGGAGCAGTCAGTGTTTTATAATAATAAGTACCCGGAACCCTACCTATGAATAGAGGAGCTTCTCTAGAATCGATATCAAATCCTTTGCTCTTTTGATGCTCATTTCAAGTTGGTTTATCTCTTCATGCCAAACATTTGCTAATATCTACAATTTCTTGTTCGAACCTGCGATCAACGCCATATAGTAGCGGATTTTATCAGGACTAAATGTTCATAAGCATTTGTTACTTGGTTGCCGCTTAGTTGTTTTCTACTGCTCGAAATATCATATTTCCAAACTAACTCGGTCTTCTATTTGAATTCCGATTACGGTATGTTATTAAATTCATCTCCTCTCTCAAAAGATAAACAATGAAAAACCATCTCATCCCCTATCGGTAGACCAAAAAGAAAACGATGTAATTAGGTGTCTCCCTCTTTTTTTTTGCAGCTGGCGGGCTGCAGCATGTTCGCGCAATTAAAGAAGAATAGAAAGTAAATATCGCAGTTTGTTACATTCACACGGGGGTGACTCCATTATTTCGCTCTAGTTAAATTAGGAAGGGTCGACGTGTACCGTACGCCGTAGGTAGGTAGGTAGAGCAGCAACCAGACTACGGGATGTTTCACCTAATATCTCTCCACGTTACTCCCCCTTTTTTTGCTTCATCTGCATATAAATAGAAATTTTATAAATTTGGACTTGTTTTATTTAGTGCAAGTGCAAAACTCTATTCGCCCTGTCCCCACACACTAACACTCCCTGTTTCTCTCGTTATGATGACTTGACTCGCCAAGATGCAAGTTTTCCATTTTCCAAAACGTATTATACCGGGCTAAAATGATCTTGTCGCGGCACCTCCACTGAAATTGAAAATTTAAATTGGATGCGAGCGAGAAAGACGAAAAAAACAAGCGCTCATACGACCTCGTTGTCGCACCTACTTGATAAACTGAGACTAAAAGTATAGGCGAGATCCGAAGGATTTAGTAGTACGCTAGAGTCTATAAACAATCCGCTGTTGCCACCGGAAAGATATCTTCCTCGCATGTATTGGTTGGAAGTCACCAAGTACTTTGTTATATTAAGCACTCTATGTGTTAATAAGTATGTGAGTCGGTAGATTAATGTTTTAGCGTATTTCGAAGTACATGCCAGTAACGTCAGCTGCTTCTAAAAATTTGAGCATTTCAAGAACGTCTGTCTATAACATTCAGAAGTTCCAAACAAGTCGGTAAAGAAATGAAATCGAAAGAAATCAATTGTACGAGGCTTTTTTTCGAGCCTTCAAGAAGAACAATTTTTTTTGTTTAAAAAAATTTGGAGTGACGAATCGAATTTGAGTTGAGGGAATAACAAAACAAAAGAATAACGAAACAATTGAAAACGTGCATCTTCAAGAATCGTTCAGTTCTGATGCGTATTGTTTGGTATTCGACAACCAAGTACACTATAAAATGTAGGAAACGTATCAGCCGCTAACAGAATATTTTGATGATCCATAGATCGGTCCTACTGGACCCTGAAGGTGGCCTCCACGATCATCGGATTTGATCCCTCTTTATTTATCTTTGGATACACGGGAAATATCCGTAATCAATTTGTATATTAGTCGAAGGTTCTCCCACACCAACCAACAACTTTTTTTCTCCAACCTTGAAGATGACTAAATCATCCGAGGTGCAAGAAGTTTCCTCTCCGTTTGGAATTGGGTATGCACGTATCCTACATACGAGGATATAAAAATCGAAGGAATCCAAACATAACGTGCCCCACGACACAAAAGGGTAAAATTCGACTGACTAACTCGCTTCCAAAAAACCGCTTTCCCCGCCCATTCCTTTACGTCTCCCTCTGCCACGCTTTACTTCCACGATTCTCCTTCTCGCTCCCTCCCTTGTTCCGCTAGTGTAAGTACTTTTTCTAGCATGTCGAGAGCCTCGAGCTCTCTCGAACTTCTTCTCGTATTAACTGATTGCCGTAGCTACGAATGTCGGAAACTAAACTCATAAAATTGAACACTCCTTAAAATTAACTGCTAATAAATTACCGAAACGTAGCCCGCAAGATTAACACAACTCTTGAGCTTTTGTTCTCCTCCGTTCGGCTTCCCTCGTGCAACTCGTACATGATTTATAGTGGACTTTTTGCGGTGGTTTTAGTTGATTAGATTTTCGCCGGAATAAATTTCGTTTAGGACAAGCTGCTTTCGCCTTCTATACGCTGTATCTTCCGCCTTATATCATTTCCTCGACGGCGGTGTTCGTGGAAAAAGGGCGACGGTTGAAGAAGACGGTGGTGGTAGTGGCGGTCTTGGTTGTTGGCGGCGGGTGGTGGTGATGGTGCTTTTTTCTATCTCCCTTTCGTTTCACCCGAAATGCGTAAATATATGTCAACGGCAAGAGAAATACCGTCCCAGGATAAGAAAGAAAGATAGGATAAAGGAAGTAATTAGTGGTTTTTTATGGCTCCTAATTAATTCTAGCTATCCGTAGCAAAGGAAATGGGGAAGCCATTGTAGTTAATGATAACCACAAGAGGAATACTTACTTGATATAGGGTTATCGGATCGTAAAATTAGGTTTCTCTTTCACCGCTTTTGGAAGCGCTCATATATAGAACCTTTCCTTATACACTCCGCCAAAAAAGTATCGCATAATCTTCGTTTGTAGCATAAAGTTGTAAATATACTTTAATGCGCTCTAAGATATAATTTCTATGATTGTTTAAATAAAATACAGGCCAAATAAAAACAAGAACTCATACTTGAGATTTTTATGAAAACAAGAAATTATAATTTTGGAAAGAAAAATGTCATAACGGTAGCTTTTAATACTGAGTATTGCCACCTCTGGCTCTTACGACCGCTCGCATACGGTTCGGCAGAGATTCGATTAACCTCCGTATATAAGCCTGATCCAAATTCTCCCACTCGTCACAGAGAGAGCATTTTCTAGTCCATGCAGGTCCGCTGGGGCAACATTTTGGGTTCATGTCCGGACTTACCGCAGGCCAATCTAAAACTGGAATACCAACATCGTTAAGGTATTCCTGGACGATTATCGCAACATGCGGTCGTGCATTATCGTGCATTAACATGAATTCGTTTCCTATAATTGGCGCATATGGTACTACATGTTCTTCTAAAATGTCCGTTATATACCTGCGGGCAGTCAGTGTACCTCTGTCTACTGGTACTAACTCTGTACGACCTGTTAAACAGATGCCTCCCAAACCATAATAGAGCCACCAGCGAAATTAGGTCTAGGTCTGATATTACACTGCGAATAGCGCTCACCGTCTCGTCTGTACACTGAGATACGCCTATCTGAGGTGTAAAGACCAAATCTTGACTCATCTGTGAAGAGTATATTGGCCCAGTCATTAATGTTCCAATTTACATGTTCTCTGGCAAACCTTAAGCGAGCCACTCGGTGGTTCCTAGTGAGACGAGGGGCTGTTACAGCTATTCTAGCTCTTAATCCACTCTGTCGTAATCTATTCCGAATAGTTTGAGTACTCACACGAGTATTTCCGACTCTAGCCAAGTCGTTCTGCAATTGTCTCGCAGTTACATGTCTTCGACGTAATGCTTGTAGTAATAAATAGCGGTCATCTTGGCGAGTAGAACATCTTGGACGACCTGGTACAGGTCTTCTACTGTAATTGCTTGTTTCCCTATATCTGGCTACGGCTCTAGAAACATTCAACTGATTGATGTTCATCAAATTAGCAACGTATGCTTGAGATCGTCCATCTTCGATTAAAGCAACTATAGCAGCCACTTGTTCTGAAGTTGAATTGCTCATTTTAGTTTTAAAAGTGTTGGTACAGAACTCTGACTTCGCACTTTAAAATTTGTCCGTATAGGAAGACTTTCAATAAACAACTGAACAAACCTTACACATATGCATTTTTCTAAATGTGTTCTTTTAGAAAAAAAAAAGTTTATAAATGCTCTTTTTTAGTTTATGCGATACTTTTTTGGCGGAGTGTACTTTGTACCTTAGATGACACAGTGCCGTCTTCATATAGTATCATTCGGTAACGATTCTTTAAAAGGCGTCCGAACGATCGAGGTTAGAGACTGCAGCCGATAACAACCAAATAAAGGTTAAAAGTAAAATCTAATTATTTTGGTTTAATTTAGCCATCGCTTTCAAACCTACACAAATGATGCTAGTATTTGAAATTCTTTGAGGTTCACAGCAATTTGAGGGCTGCAGCACTTATGAAAGCCAATTCAGGATTATAATATCGATTACTAGCGCGTAAACTGCCTTTATTACGCTTCAATTTAGCTTACTTTCCACCCATACAACGTGCATATTATACAAAAATATTGCATGTGACGGGCGTAATAGTTCGACATACCCACGTACAATATCATCTAAAATCTAGAAGTACGCCCAACCAAGACTCCCCAGAAGATGTTCGAAAGCGCACCGGGGGAAGAAGCAAAGCAAGCAAACCGTCTCGCAAAACGTCAACCCGAACAAGGCGCACAATATATAATAACGTCCTAGGTGTTAGTATAAGAGATGCCGCGCTGACATCGCCTTCCTTTCTCCTTCTTCTTCTTTCTCCATCCTTAGCGGTGTTCCGTCGTTTCTGCAGCAGCGATGCCGAACCAGCTCCCGTTTCATATCAAGGCCACATCTCGGGGCGTAGACGGTAGCACGCTCGGTTTATCAAAGGTGATTTCTTTGATGATGTTAAGCGACGGAGACGTCTAAGCATGTGGAAATAACGGCAATATATTCGCCTGGAGTGGCGTATACGATGGCGCCGGGCAAAGAGGGAAAAGGAAGGTTCCACGAGAGATGTGGAAGAAACAGGAAAGCGCGGGAGGGAAGGGGAGAAACAGAAGGCAAGTTGGCCGTCGTCGTAAGGCGTCGGTCGCATTGCATGGGAGCTGGAAGAGGCGAAACGTACAACGAAAGTGTACGCTACGCTGAAAGATGGAAGGATGTGTAATAAGAAGGAGATCAGAACGGCGACGCCGGAAGTACCTTTAAATAAAATTGTCAGTCTCCCACTGACTACTGCTACTACTACGGTGATATGTGTACGAGGAAAATTGAAATGTTAATATGAGCTGCCGAGGGTTGTTTCTTCATTTCCAAGAAGTGTATTTCGTTTTAAACAACAGTTGCCAACTGTGATCTATTTCATATCTTTATTTGTGGATTCCTGAAATTTTTTCGTTTTTTTTTTTAAGAAATACAATTTTAAATGTAATTTGAAGACGTATACTGAATTAATGAAATGGTGTAAAAAAATTGTTTAGTAGAAAGCGATATTTCTTATTCGGGCTTGAAAAATATTATTTCTTTCAATCAACGCAAGCTTCCTTGAATCAACAATGCTTTTCCGTCAGTGAAGAGCAGCCGTCTTCGGCTATATTATTTAAGTTACTTTCATCACTACCAAACCAATATTTTACAAATATTTGATATAAAATAATAAATATTAATGTATGCTCACACTTCACCTCAATAACCCACTGCAACATATATTTCCCTAATAGCATTTTAATATAAAATTATTTTTATCGAATTTTACATGAAATAACGTAGCTACAACGTAATTCCCACCGAATTTCCAACGTATTTGGAGCATTTCCAGTCAACCGAAGGCCGTAGTGATGCCGTATATTTTCGCGACGGACAGCCTGTCATATCGAGAGGGCGACGCACAGCAAAATGTCAACCCCATTTAACGTCCGCCGAATGTACGACTGTTCGCGATGCGTCTGCGTCTCTTCAATGGTTAAAATTCTTCCGTATCCGCAGCATCTGGTCGCCGCCCTAGCCTATCTGTTGTCGTCCCGTCATCGCCACCAACATCGGCATCGGCTCACGCACACTAACGCCGAGACAACAACGCAGCAGTGGCGTCCAACGTACCGTATAGTCGGACCGGCAGCCCTTTAATTAGCCTCGTTAATTCCGGACAAAGGTTATTGTGTGCGCTTTGTGCGAAGGGAGAAAGAGTTGGATGGCTGCAGGGTTCCGCGCGCGTGCAACGGAGACGACACGAAAAAGACGTAAAAGGCCGTCCGATATTCAAATTAGCTGCATCAGTCGTAAGGTTCCAATTAGATACGTTTTGCTGAAAAGGTAAAACGTCGAGAGTTTCGAGTGAATCCGGGAAAAAATGTTTTTGGAGAGCACTCCGTATGACGGGTTTTAAACAGAGGAGAGCCAATATGGTGACGGTAGCGTCTGATTAATTGATTTTCTGCCATTGTGCGCCATTGATGTGCAATTCGTTCGCTAATATTATTGGCGCAAAGACCACAATACCGAACCATAATGTTTAAAATAGAAATAATGGAAATATGCTTTCCCAACTTTATATCCTTTAGTAAATAGATTGGTACGCCTGGCGCAGTGCAAATAAATGATCGAAAAAGCTCCATTGATGATACGAAGCAGTAATGCCAGATTTTTTCAATTGATGAAGCTCCTGGTATGTCTTTAAATCGTACATACAAGCTTTCGCAACATCTTTTACTTTCACTTTTTTTAATCTATTTTGTTATTGGTTCTTTTATATTTAGGAGATCATTTAATTAAGCAAATACACGTCCGTCCTATATTCAGAAAAGCGTTAACCGCTAACCTAAATTACTCCACGATTAATAAACAACTAGCTAACGCCGGCAAAAAGAATGGTAAACCATATAATCCCATCTTGGTTTTATTTTTTTCGGCATCAGCTGCGACCCCCGCTAATTAATTCAATTCCAGCGATCGTCAGCGATGGTTGATGAATATGTGTCGAGCGGCTGACCCCCTTCACGTTAGAACAGTCGAACGCGTGCCGCCGCTGTCACGTCAATGTGTTGTAAATCAACGCCGCCCGAGGGGGTGGCCGCGTGGCACCCTTATCGTCCGGTAAACAACGACGTACGTCAGTTAGATTGCGCGCGGGACAATGGGAACGAAGATAACTTTCCGACTTAGTAGGTTTCAATCTGAACGGTTTGCTAGTCCAAATCGGGCAGGATGGGATCGTCGCGTTATGTCCGGACTATCTTTCATTTCTTATCAATAATGCGATGGAACGAAGGGACGCGAAAATGAACGCCGTCTTTCGACGCGCAACTGTTATTTCCGGGGTCGTGCGAAGTGAACGTTCGTGAAAATGAGGGTGAAGCCGAATAAACTACGTTTCTTTGGGAGCTAAATGTACGCTGAGAATATTTGTTATCGGCGAAAGAAGTGTTAAACATCGATATGTTTTTCTAACTTCATATTTGAATGGAAAATTCGCTGAAGACGGGCAACATTTAGACGAGACGACAAGAATGGAAATAGTAATAGAATAGCAATGCTCTGCCAAAAGAAAGGCAATGGTCTCTAAAAGCAGATGTTAATTACATTTAAGTAGTCTGCCCAATATCTTTTCAGTACCTTTTCTAGCGTCGATAATAGCCTAAATAACCGTGATAGAACGATTCCAAATGCATTATCAACGAAGACAATATTTATTAGTATTTGCACATCACACCACAACTTTCGAAACTATCTTTCCTTAATCACATCAGCTTATTTATTTCAATAACTTCCAACGAAGCAATAATTTTAATCGTCCGTTCCGAAAGAGACGACGTATACACCAAGCGCACGAAAAAGGGAGAAAAACACGGACACGGGGGAACTAATCAACAGTAAATTCATTCCTGATCCCCACGATTCGATTCGTTTCGGCGGCGGCGACATCGGAGGCGGCTGCTAGACAGATGATGCAGGGCACGGAGTGGGTGTTACGGGCACGACCGACACCGCTCGGTTGTTGAACGTTTCGTCGAATCGTTCGATCGGAGTTTCATTAGCGCCGGTACGCGTCCGTAGCAATTTTTCAGAGATTATTTCACGTTTGACGGTCGGCTAAATCCATTTACCTGGCGGATCGCCTCGATGTACATACCCCCCTTTCGCTCCCCTTTTTAATGCCTTATAGCATTTCGGCTTCGATCGATAAAGATTGTTTACGAAGTGACAGCTCGCAGATTTCTGTGCGATTTAATTTGATGGAAGCGGTCTTCTTTGCGAGGACTATTGATAATGCGTCCTCCTTGTTTTCTGAGTGGAAATGATGACCCTGACTCGCGGCTTCCCGGCGATGGTAATTCGTTTCTTAATAATGCTTATAGCATTTATGGAGATGATAAGAGTTCGTGTTGATCGCCCATGTCACAGTATATCTTCTCTAGGATCACATCATCCACCTTCAAAGAAAAAGTTGATCGTGTACAGCGACTAATTAATTAAAAAATTGAAAGAACCAAGTTAAGGAAATAATTAAACGTGTACTTTTCAAATTTCTAGCCAATTTGCCTTCCGCTTCACCATGTTGGTGTTGCACGTATACGTGTTCATCTAATGCTTATACCTTGCGCATTCACACACTTTGGTTAATGATCACGCCCTAACCGACCTTCGCATAACAACAACGTAATTTCGTCCCGCATTCCGACCACCGTAAATCATACGGCATATTGTATCCGCCAGAATTTCGCGATTACGGCCGAACGTGCAGCTTCCGTGTACGCTTACGATTTTTTGCGCCAGAATGCGGAGCTTACGAAAACAGCGCACCTCGCGAAAAGTGGAAAAGGGGGGAAATAAACGTCCGGTGAATAAGCAAGGTTGACGACGTCGACAACAATGAAAGTCCAAGCGAAAAAGAACTCGGGGCCGACGGGAAGATGTGGAAGCCGAGGTATGGTTGTGCGGAGGAAAATATAGCACCGCCGGAGCGATGGAAAAGGTAGGAATAGGATGAGAAAAAAACAAGTGGGAGTACGAGTGGATGGAAGACGATGGAAGATGGTGTATGCATCTTTGTTCTGCGCATAGTTTTCCTCTAGGCGTTTCACCGCTTAGGATCTAAAGTGGAATCGAATAAATTCCCAGATCCTTTATCCAGAGTTATGTATGTGTGGTCTTCCTATTTTGTTTGCTATTTAGTAGAATATAATCACCATTTCGATCCCACCAACAACTTTGAAATTTTATATTTTTACAATAAAGATTAGATGGTTAATATACTATGTTATAAGCACCCTTGGACAAGTTATTTATAAATGCGTTGAAATGAGACAAATTGGACATGGAATTGTTCCAGGAATTGGTCAAAGAATTCGTCAACAAAGTGGTAAAGAAATCGGCTAAGTTGGTTAATAAAATGGAAAGAAATTATTCAATAAATTAGCGACTGGGCTAAATAATATTGTTGTATAATATAAGATAATAATTAAAGTATTTCATATGTTCCATATGTTTGAATTAACTTTTTAAAGCATTTAAGTATATTCTAGAATCATGAAACTATTTTATTGGTTTATTTTCAACTTGTGGGCGTTTATAAAATCTCATTTTCTGATAAAAAATTATCGGGACGTTCTTAAATAGGCGTGTCTTTTTCGTTTACAAATACTGACTGGCTTCTTACAATGCACACCAGCAAAAAAAGGTGCAGCGTAAAAACCTTTTAAAAATTCTAGGATTGGCGAACGCTTAATGTTTTTGTAACGATATTCAAAAAAAATGGAAGTTTTATCTTTCAGACTTGTTATTGGTTAAAACTGAAAGAGAAGGTGTGTTAAAAATCTACGTGAGAGGTTTGTAGTGGCTTATCAGCAAATGGGCGTGTCCATACTCCTTCAAGGGATTGCTAAATAGATAACCTTCTTTTTATTGGGCAAATATTTGCTTCTAACTTCGATAATAAAATGAAGCTTCTGTGCGGATTACATTTATTGGTCAATTTTGAAAAAGGAGGTATGTGCTGAGTGTAGGCTTTCACGACCGTAATCCATGGTGGTCCTAAAGTCTTTAGAAATCTTCTGAAGAAGCTGACAGCATGATTTTCAGTCTTCGGGCTTTGTCAAGAATCGGACAAGGGAACAACTTTTTAAATCTTTTCACATGCGAGAAAAGGAGGTAAAAACGTTTGTTTATGTACATTTTTTAAAATAAAACAAATAAGATAAGTCCACCGATTTTATTTTCGAGATACATGAAACAATGTGTTTTACGAGTTTCTATATCAATGGTAGGTTAGAACTGTTATTAAAATGGATCAAATGGATTTCAATCAATTTTTCGACTAAAATTAACATCGACGAAAGGCATAAAAGAAAAATACGGAAAAATATTCAAATTTCGCCTCATTTACGAGATATTTCAAAGCTTAGACATTTAGTAAGAGGATAATCGAAAACGAAGTGCTCCCATTTGGCATTTATTATTATTATTATTATTAACCGCTTCGTGACTTTTTTGTAGCTGAAAAAGCCAATAACACGCGAATGCAGAAACTGTATCTTGTGATCGGGGAATAATTTGAAAGTTGATGCACACTTCTGCATTCCATCTTCTCCCCAAACTTAGCTTCTCTTTTCTCTACACGGGAAAAACGCTATCGGGTACACGGGAGTGTGAGTAGCGCATATCCTGCGATAAAATTCGGTTCTTCGCCTCTTATTTCCGATCCGACCTCCCTTACGCATCGCCTACAATAGCCTCGGGCGATGAGAAAAGTATCGTCCTTAAAGTGCATTAATATCTTTTCTGACGAGAGGGTACCGCTTCGTTTCGCGATGCGATGGGGTATTATGTTCGCTTTGCTGACGAAGAGTATTCCTTTCATAATTTAGTCTCATTGTACGGAAGTGTTACATGGCAAAATTATTGACCGAATAATGCACGGTGGATTAGTACCATTCAATTCCATAATATAATGTCATTAAGATAACGTAAAGAAATCACTTCATTTTATGCAGGGAGTGGTCGCTGTATTGATGATGATGCGACTTGTTTCTGCCACTTTACGCCTGGAACAAAACAACACTCAAAACAATGAATAGAAGTCGATGGCTCTGCAGAAAGAAGCAAAGTCAATTGCATCTATCAGAAAGATCATAGTTAGCGTTTGAAAAGAGATTTGTTGATTTTCTTAAAAAGATAAAAAAAAACAACAAGCCAAATGAAAAAAAAAAGACCGAGCCTGAATTACAAAAGAAAAACATTATCTTCCACCAGAGCAATGCATTAGCTCACAAAGGTGCGTCGACAAATCTTAAGAAATTTGTACCTGGAAAACGCTTTAAGCAAAATGCACTGAACTAAAGGAGGACTACAGGGAAAAACAAATGCAATTGTGAACTAAAAAAAAAAGAAAACAGTCCTTTACTTCCAAGCCGAAGACTTTTTACTTCGCCCTCGTATTCACACGCCTGTACGCACAAATGTGATAGAAATGCAGTTTCATACAACATAAGAAGACGCGCACCCCCATCGATTGACCGGAGACCCGAACGGATTCCTTCACACGCCCCACCGCTTTCCCAATTTCGGCCAGGCAGCAAACTAAATTTAAGAACTAAGTCTCTTTCTTCTTTCCTTCGACCTGGCCAGAAACGATCCCCACGAAAAAAAAAAAGGAGAAAAAGACGAAAGTGAGCGTCTGTGTGAGGGTCTTTTTCAGTTCGCAAACGAAGCAAGAGCAGCGATAGAATGCTGGAACTTGGCATCGGCGGAGGTGATTCGAGTGACTAAGATTCACTTTGATTATCGGAGAGAAGGAAAAAGAACTTTCAACTGCGCTCCCTCTCTCTGTCTCGTTCGAGGATGATTATCCTTTTCAGGAGGATCATTATTTCCTTTTATGCGGGAGTCGAAGCGTACCGCTCTGTTCAACTAGACAAAAACGGATTTCGGGGGCTCGGTCAGATCTTCCTCTAGATCCTCGCTGGTATTGGAAAGGAAGGGGGGAGGGGGCCGTCAGTATTGAATGGCGATAGTTTGATTGAAACGGCGACGACGTCAATATATTCAGAGTGTAATGAAAATACAAAGAAAAAAAAACATTTACGTAGGTATTACCAACGGGAATGGATCTCTTTCGTTGTGGTTCTGGACAATGGCTAAAACCATCGGAAAAATCGATGGTTTTAACCGTTAAGCTTGACACATGCGTCGAAATCGTCTTAGGTGGTATAGAAAGAGATGAATTTACGAAAATTTGATTGGTGTGGACGAATATCAACTCCAATAGGCCTTGGTTCTCAAAGACCTTTGGGCTGGCTCTAATGAAGTAGAGAAAATCATAAAAAAAGATAACGGACAATAGCTTGTAGCAAGATTGAAGCCGCCGATTTTCTGCACGTTGTTTAAATGTAAAACGCGAGAATCGTTTGTTGTAAGGATTAATAATGTGAAGTTAGATAATCCTTAGAATAACTAAGGGCGTTGGGAACAAAAAGAAAATACACGGAATCACGTGAAACAACATACATTGAGGGAAGATTACAACTAAAAACCGGAAGAGAAAAGAAAGCCGCTGTATCTACGGCCATTTTTCCCCTTTCCAGTCTGAAAGAAGCCGAATTTCGCTGCCGACGATATTCAATTTGTGAATCAAATTCCTCTTCGAATATAAACAGATCATTTTTTCCCCATTTTACCTACAGACAGACTAGCTTCTCCGCCCTAGTTGCCGTCGCTACCACTACCGCATCCAGCCGTCGACGAAAACCGATTCAAAAACCGAAAAAGACGAGGCAAAGCGAATTTCAAATCAGTCGTGCTCGACCCCAGGAGACCTGGAACGTTCGACCGACGAAAGACACGGGATGAACGAAAGCCCGCAGAGAAACGGGAAAAAATAGAAGGAGACCGTTGGAGTGGGTCGCGTTCGATCGAGTCAACTGCGCTTCGAATATTATGTACAGCTTCCCGAGCTTCGGGTTGACGCGAACGGCGCGGCGACTTACATATTGAATGATGTACATTGTTTAGTGCTTAGGAGCGAACGGTAAAACTTTAATTCATAATAAGAAGATGGGAGTTGTTTTCTGGTCGTAATATTTCAATAAAGAGGGTAGTTGGTATTCTTGAGAATATCGACTGTTTTGAGATAAAGTCAGTACGTTTCGACAACATCGTCGTCTTCATCGGAAGCATTTATCGATGGAAACCTCCTACTTTTAGTCACAATATGCAACAATAAAAAATTTATTTGAATAACTACGTTTATTAAATTAAACCTGTTCATTCGTGTAATACGTCCGTTTATTAATTTACTTTGTGAGGAATTAATAAATGTATTCTTTTATAACGTCGATGTAATAAGCAGCCGTTTATTAAAATAATGAACCAATTTAGATAAAAGAAATTAATAAATTAATGTACTTTCCGTTCAATGTCCTTCTTTTATAATCTATGAATCTGAAGCCAAAGTTTCAAACAAATTTAATTTTAACGTAGTTACAAAAAAGGAAGTATTTGAAACATAAACCGTAACAAACGCTCAGCCATCATCTCTAAAATACGCGAAGAGGTGAAAGATGAAAAGCAAGAAAAAAAAGCCCGAAAAAGCGCTATCGCCGCAATGCCGGAGCAAGAGCATGAAAGTGGAGGAGGTACGCCGTTCCAAACCGCATAAAAGGTTTTAATAAAATCAGACTGGGATCCCGTTCAACGACTTTATGCTGAGTCGAACCTATAATAATTTGGGATAATAGAAATAATAATCCGCAGAGATCGGGTCGGGCTTTAGCACAATGAAAGTGCAAAATAAGCGCAAAATTCCGTGTGCGAGAGAACGACGAGTTTTCTAGGTGGAAGGGGTCGTCGGCTTACCTCCTACCATATTGGAGAATATTATAGAGAACACCGCGCGTCGCTCTAACGTCTGGAATATATAATTATCCGAAATTAAAATTGTGATTTTAAGCTTCCGACGTCAAGACCGGTCTTCTCGCTCGTGGAAGGTTTTCGGTATGCTAACGTTAGTCGGCGTATTCTGCGATATTTTTGGAAATGTCGTGCTCCGAAGTCGGAACCATGAATTATTCTTTTTTCCCGTTCTTTTTTCTTTTTCTTGATTACCTAAATAAAAATTGTTTGGTGGTTTCATAAGTTCCCTAAATTCTTAGATACAAGAGGCTTATATAAAATCCAGTCATCTGATAATTAACCAATTTCATTAAAGAAAGAATATAAAAAAAAATCTATTGAACTACTTGAACCACGTCACCAACAGTAATATTCCGACACAGAACCCGTTTGAAACTCAAAAGGAAAACCAACGTATAAACCGGGAGAACCCTTCGAAGTTATTCCGCGATGCCAGGTCGTATATTTGGCTCCGCCATCGTGCGGCCGGTTCTCCCGGTTCTTTCTCCCTCGATTTCGGCCATGTCGCAAAAGTTACACGCGCCGTTAGCCCGCGGACTCTCGAACGTGTCCCCAATACAGATGAACCGCCTCGTTTCGTTGTTAACTGGCCGACCGGGCGCCGTTCAGTATGCCAGCCACATACCTACGCATTTACCCCGCATTGCATTTTGTTTTACGGCGGGGTACGGCGAAAGCTGGAAAAACAAATGTGTTTTCGTGGGGAGGCGAGGTTGAGGTAGTTTAATAAAAAAAAAAAACGTGAATCTCCTACCAGTAGGTACGGTGTGGTAAAGAGAATAAAAACAGCGAAAAGAAAGAGAAGGCTATGAAGGAAGGGAAAAATTGGTAAATCACCGTTTTTTGGAGTTCGTGTGGAATACGAACAATTTCCTAAGCTTTGCCGGGCGCGTTTTAAAGTGGCGAATAGAAATAGGGCGCATTTGCAAGCAGCGGTTCCTGAACAAGTTATTTCATGCTGTTGTTTACATGTCCGTGCTTGTTTTCGTTTTTTCCTGCATCGTGATTAGATTATTAGATATCGAGCAATAAATGGGTAGTGTTGCTAATAATCCATCTTGGGTGGCACAAAGAAAGTCCGAAAAATGTTTGGACAGGCCACGTTCTGGAAGACTAAAACGTAGACTTCTTGGGCGGTAATGAAAGAAGTAAAGTTTTCTGGAACAAATATAATGGCTTACTGTGTATATTTTAACCTGTTTTCGCACAGCTTTTCCGATCTACTTGCTGAAGCAAGGGAAGGCCATATTAAAGTTCGCGCCAGATATTTCTTATTACATTAAGGGATTTCCGCATTAAAAATATATATTCTATGTCGCATCACCTCTCGCATTTTCTCCTTCCGTGCCATATAACATAGACTAACGTCGTTCGTGGAATTCTTGATCCTCCTTCATCCTGTAAAAAGGAAGTTCGATCTGCTCTGAGCGGATCACGACTTATCGGCCGAGAAAATTGATGTTCGTACGTGTCAGACGCTCATGGCTGACCCTATTTCATCCACCTTCATATCTACATAGGTAGTTTCGGAAAATTTGCACGAAGGACGTACAAAAAAAAGAGAATTTTACCTTCATAATTGTTTTCAACGCCACCGTACTGTAACTTTAGACGTTATTTTGTTTTATTTTCGCCGCGCTCTTAAATACATAGGCGCCCCTTCGTAAAACTGACAATTATCCGGCTCTACGTTGCCTCTTCTTTACGTGAAAATTTCGGTCAAGTTATTCGCCCGAAGGCCATTTCACACATTCCATTAATAGGATTATCCTCGTTAAGTGGTTGGAGGCGATTGCCTTGCCCGTTTTCGACGTGCTTGCAACGCCGTTCTTCGTGAAAAATGCTTCTATATCTCGGACCGGAGTCCGTAGTAAAATTGCGTCATGTGCGAAATCTGCCCGGTAAATTAGCGATTTTTTTTGTATGAAAATCATCTTGTTTTCGCACGTAGAGATACAATAGCGGCGAAATAATTTCTTGGTGATGCATAAAAAGAAATAAATTTTTATTAATATTTAAGTGATCAGCATTAAAGCAAAATGTCTATTATGCATTATCTGAGTTGCAACAATCTAGCATTGCCGAAACGTTAAATTCGCAGATCTCATCGATGTCTTTGCTTCGTTCCTCCATTGGTCAAAAAATAATTCGTGCTCTTGGCATCATTTTGAAATAAGCTCGTAGAAATTTTATTTTTGAAATTTTGCCTCGAGCGATACAAAGCTTCTTAAGTTCTACCGGATTTGGTGACGGCCTCTGATTTTGCGGATACCGAGCGAGATAGGCGCCGCATGTTCTCGATATCACGTTATGGCGTTCTCCATTAAGAAAAGCAAGAAAAGCTGTGTGAGTAAGACTTAGCCTAATCGGAAAGAAAAAGCACGCAATGTCCATTAACTGATGGTTAAGTTTACTTTGTAGTGTTGCCTGAAGATGTGTAATTTAAGAAACTGATAAACATTCTCTCGATTAAAGATTCGTGAGGCCACTTTTCTTCCTTCAATGATCTCCCTTCCTATAATTTAAATGTACCGGCGTTGTTTGTATGTTTTAACCCAAAACATACAAGAAGATTAAAAAAAATTTTGATTAATGACAAGACCTCTTTCTGTGACAACGTGAACGACACAACAAGCAACAAGTATTCGGGTGAAAGAGGATGATGATGGTTACATGGCGCTGAGTATAGCTATGTGTTCATCCTTTCTTTACATATGAATCGAACTATTTTGAGATTAATTTTACTCATTAGCAATTGAACTAAACTTTTCCGAGTAAATGTATACAACGAGGATGAAGACAATATTTAGTTGCCGTTAGTCAACTTCAAAGCGAATGAATATTAGGTTCCACGGCAATGTAATTAATGCATATGCTAGCTCAAAAAGTAGCAATATAACCTATATAAGATGCTTGTGAAAACTTCATTTTAGCAATATCGCTTGAATCGTGACTAAATTCGTCATAATGTTGGTGGAACTAACAGAATTGAGAACATCTACAGTACCCGAAGCGGGACTAGTTATCAGACATTGTTTGTTAATAAGCTTCAAGAGAAATTGTTTGTTGCGTTTGCGTATTATTACATTTAGCCAGGTTGTATTCCGAAATAAATTAGTTAACTCCGTATATTTACAGAGAGAAAATTATTTTCTAAGCTCGTTTGCTTGTCACGTGCTAATGGATGTACCGTTTGTGACGTCGGCGCTCATAAACTAAGTGCATAAACATTAGCAATAGTAATAAAACCTTTAGCTTTGTGTCGAGCCCGTTCAAAGAGAATTTAAAAATAGCTCCTAGTCAAGCGGCAATTATTCCACTTATTCTACGCCAACTGATATAATCACCTGTTATTCCTATGGCGAAAAGCGAATTTCCAACAATTACGCCATAACCGTTCTGGCAGGCGACAAGACTTTTGATGTCCATAATTAAGGCCGTAATGCCATCTACACGGCGAGGCGAGAATAGTTGTAGCTTCTGTAGCGCGTTTATATGCGGCGCGCATTAACTCAGCTAGCGGTAAGTCGATTAGAGCAGGCTGGAAACGAGGGGAAAGGGGGCTGGTGGCTAGAACTATGCAAGTATATACGTAAGTACGGAGGTAGTTTGGCGTGCAACGGACGAATAAAATACATGAAAATAATCGTAACGTTGAATGCGGTGTATGTGTACGCGATTACGTCCTGACCTAGTTAAGGTGGTGCTGGGTGGAACGCCTTACCTGAGGTTAAGGGGACGCCGTCACGAAATCACGTTTCAGGCTACACAGGTCTGCGTTGCTTTTTTTTGTAACTTGCAAAAATTTGGTTATGAAATTCAGAAAAAAAGAATGGAGAAACTAAAAAATTACTGTAATACAAGGGAAGTTTTTACAAAAACAACGATGCTGGTGCAAATAATTTTGTTGTTTTCAGGTCCGAACCATTTTGAATTTTGGAGGCTTCAACAGCCTCATTGAGGTGATAAAGGTCGTTATTCACGCATCTTTTGTTTGATATTAGGGAACAAACAGAAGTCGCTTGGCAATAAATCGGGTGAGCACCGAAAACGAGACATCAATTCGATGTCTTTCTTTTATTTGATTCATCTGGCAATAGTTAAAACAACATTAAACTTTCACAATCGTTGCTGTTAATCTCAGCAAAAGGAAAAATAAGCCTTTAGGCCCACGACAATAGGCTGTAGGGTTTAGTAGACGGCGATATTTCGAAAATTTAATTGCAATTACTGCATCCTTCGTCGACAACAATCTAGAATGCATGGTTCCGGACAAGGATGCGCAACTATCTCGTCGTACGCCGAAGTTAGGTGAAGCTGCAGACTCGAACACCAGCAGCAGCAGCAGCAACAGCGGCAGCACTGAACGCAGCAGTAGCACAGCAAAAAGACGGATTAATCGGATTTGAAATCACGAAGCCGTGTAAAGGCCACACCAGAGCCGCACCGCTCGACTGCATAATTATCTCCTTCTCTGTCCTTTCCCTTCCGTTTTACGAAAAGGCGACCGAGGGGGCGGCGGGCCCCCCTTTTCGCTTTGTCGGGAGAGAGAGGCGGACCTTTCTGCTTCTCGGTCGCGCTCAGTTGATCCGGACAAATGGTATTAGCGCGCGCCGGCCGTGCCGGAGCCGCTCCGGAGCTTCCCGGAATTTACATTTTAAGAACTGAATATTCGGGGCCTCCGGGGTTTGATATTCCGTGAGAAGCTGTTCACATGTGAAATTATATACTTCTATACATAAAGATATACATGTATATTATATATAATTGACCCCGAATTTCATCCAATGCGAGATTTACTCGGCGGAAAATCTGGGAAAAGGAAAGCGCGCTTCCGAAACTGACGATTATTCGAATTTAATCACGAACCGATTGAATAAAGATGAAGTAATTCGTTTCAAAAGGTCTTTGGAAGGTGAAATTAACATTAAGGCACCGTTGCTATTTCTGCTCGTAGAATGTTTCGTGTAGGACAGTTTATTAAAAGATATGCTATAATTAAGGCGCCGTGATGAATTTCATGTTGTTATGGACCCCGTTTGGCAAAACAATTGGAAGATGGGCCGCGAAGAATCGCCAGAGATGAGAACTTCAAACTAGAGGATAAAACGAACAAGAACTGAAGGGAACATCTTGATGTTTTCAGGTCGTCTGGTATCTCAGCTGGCCGGTAAGATCTTGCGATTTGTCCACCCTCGATTATCTTCTGTAAGTCAAAAGTATACCAAAACAGGCTGGAATATCTGAAAGAGATTCCAATTGAAATGCATCAGCGTGCAATGAACCAATTACAGAAGCGTACTCAAATATGTAGAGGGTCTCTGTTGGGCGAGATTTTGTGAAAATTTCAACGTAAATAAACATGTTTAAGCTCTTTCCACTTATTTGCATTTAATGATTAAATTGATATATTGAAAGTTCCTTATATACATATATATACAAAAACAGTAAGATCATTTACCAGTCGTTTGCTTCCACTTTAGAAACGGGACATAGCAGACTACGTACTAGTTTCCCGTGCACTAAATAATTAATGTTGTTTGCTCCACATAAATCGTCATATAATTATCAGTGTACGTGCTGAATACATACCAGCGTACTATGTACTTATATCTTTATACACCTACCGCATACACCTCTTTCCTAGTTAAGCAACAACGTTGAAATTATCCGGACGGTTTTTCAGCTACCTTCTCGACTAATTGAGCTCTTCAAAAACGGTGTACGTTCGCGTAAAGACACGAGAGACGGGTGCACAAGTGCCTCCGGGTCTCGTCGCTATCGGCGAGCTCACGTTAATTGCAAAACTACCTGCCTCGCTTTTTTTTCTGTATAGCTCGCAGTGATCTATTCAACGCGCGGCCCATCGTGAATGCAAAACATGCCCGGTTACAAAAGGGCGACTTGAGGTGCGTCTGCTGGCGAGCTACTTCCGTGCGCCGTAGTTCAGAGCTGGCTGGAGCATTTTTTATTTCGCTTTTTTTTGCGTTAGCGTTAGCAGAAGGAAAAAAAAGGAAATACTCTTCTGGTATGCGGCGTAGGTAGCGACCGTACTTGATAATTGCAACAAACTTTACGGAAACGTGCGTGGTAGAATGGCGTACGTATATATGATGTAGGTATGCTGGCGCATTCAAAGGAGCTAAAAGTGAAGGGTCCTATTCAGAGATGTTTCTGTTTTTTTTGTGATTTCTTTTTCGCTTCTAAAAGAAATTTTTATTTGGAATATTCGGCAACTATAATTTGAATTATGGAGGATCTGCAGATCTGAGATAAGGATAAATGTAGCAAGTGAAAAGAAGCATGTTAAATTCAATACAAAGGGAAAAGTTTGGGTTTTTCGAAGATCTCTCGGGAACAGTCAAAATTAGAGCTTACGAAACAATCATTGGATCGACCGTCATATGTGCGAGCAAAACCTGAACGATCACAAGGAAAGACGAACAAAAACTGGAAATTTGAATAAGGAAATTTTTGAAGAAAATATTATTAAGCGCAGAAACAATGGAAGGTTGAGGTAGAGGAAGACCTAAACAAAAAAAAACCACGTATTTACTTCAGTAAACAACACGCTACCGGATATTCTATAAATAACTAAAAATCCTCACATGGTTCTCCGTACCGCATTACTGTCTCATTATAATCGTTCTCTTCGCCGCATCCCGCAGTCGTAATCCGCCGGATTTCGAGCGTCTCCCAGAAGAGCGAATACGAACGTGTAAGAGAGAGGACGTGTCCGTTTCCGGCCCCGTTCTAATGAGCGCGAAAAAATTCTTTTTCCGCGAGCTAGGTGTTGTTGTTATTATGTTCGTTGGTACGTGTTTGCGGGCGCACATCGTCCTTTCGAGTTGGTCTGAGAGGCGGTTGAAACCTACGCCATCAACGCGACGGCCGCTAGCCCTAAGGGGTGTAGGAACGGCGAAAACGAGACGCCGTTAAAATTTTACGCTTTGCGTAATTTTTCGAGGCTCCAACAACTCGGCGGATGTTTTGAGAGGATGCCGTTCTGAATTGTCTGAATACTTACGTACGTACGAGGTAACAGTGGAAATATGGCGGATGGAAAAAGAAATGGGAATATGTAGCGGAAAAGTGGGAATAAGGTGGAAAATCTAATGCTTTTTTTAAGAATGTAAGTATGAAAATGGTGCAAGTAGGGAAACGGTCATTTTGTACTAGATTCGTTGTGATAATGAAAACTGGGACTGGGTTGCTGCAAGTTGTGGTTCTTGTCGAAACTAATAAAAATATCACCAGAGTAAACAAAGAAACGAGAAGAGCTAATTGTTTATTGTGTTTTTTATAAAAAAAAAGATATAGGGATGTCGAAGGATGCGATACGCTCGTATATATATCATCCTTCGACTATAAGCATTAATTTCCTGTTTGGTTTATAACTAAGGGCCAATACACAAGTGAAAGTGACGAGGTTCTCTTTTAGACAACGTTGACTATGTAAAACTTGATAACATGCAGACGCATTGAAACGGATCTTAGTGTCTTTAAAGCCCGGATTTAAAATTTTTACAGTGATCATGAATGCCTGATATCGTGAAATAAAAATAATACGATGCCGGGCATAGAATCCTCGATTAAACTAGTAACTTGTCCTTAACAAGAACATCCCAATATTTACTAGCGCAAACGAAAAAATTAGCTCTTGTTTAATTGTCAATTAATAAACTTCATCATCGCCATACTTGTGCAGAATATGTCTTCCGTATCCGAAACAACAAACTCGAGCAATAAAAGAAGAACGTACTATTGCTGCATCCTGTATCCAACAGCTTTTTCCAAAGTTATTCGAGGAGGCCGCCGATGCATTCCGCGCGAACCCATACATTTTGCCTAACACCGCTATATCCAGTCGGTATACATCGCTTGATTAAAGAGTTTTCGAAACACGTGCTCCTAAACTTAATTAACGAAATTCGTATCTGCGCGTTCGTAAACGATACTGTTTATCAATTAAATCAAATTTCCGCCTTTTGGATCGCCAATGGAAGCTTTAAAAACGAACACCGAGATCCTGCCGCACCGCCGTCACTCCTACCCTCGCCGGAAACGTAATTAAATTAACTAACTACATAGAATTTACAGTCGCCAATACCGCTATGCGGAATTTTATTTTTCCATCTCCATCCGCCACTTTAATGAGCAGAGGTAGCGCCCCCTTAGATTCAGACTACGTGCGGATATTTTTCCGCTCACATTTTATCCTTTCAAGCTTCCCGGTTTAAGAACTGAGAAATCTAACCGCTGCTAGCGCCGTCGAGCGGCTGAAGAGAGAAGGAGAGCCCGTTAAAATTTTACGCTTTGCGCAATTTTCTTTCAAGCCTAGAGATGGTGGGAGGGGGCGCCGCGGTTCGCATGCATTTCACCGATCCGCTTCCAGTTATAAGTATTCAAATAAATTGCAACAGAACCGGAAAAAGAAGAAACAAAAAGGAATGAGCTTTACGGAAAGGGAAAACCGAGCAGGAAACGGTTGGAAGAGAAAGAATGGAAAATTAACGGCGACTATATTAGAACGGGAAAAAGAATTTGCGAATTAAAAACTTTGTCGTTCGGCGTTTCGTCCACATCACCACCCTCAATCATCCCCGTATCCGTTGTTGGCGGTTTCATACCAAATTTCTCCGCGGTTGGAGAGTTTTAAATGTTATTCGGTGTCTAGCGCTAGGGCATTATAAATCCATTACAGCGTGTATAGGTACTTCGAGAAAAACTACAGGAGGGCGTTCGAAGTCGCGGGATGGAAAGGGGACGATGCGAAGGGTGAAAAACCCTCGTCGGGCGCTCTAGGGACTACAGCACCGAGTCGGATTTTCATCTCTTTCGCTTCTTCCACTTCTTCATTCGCGTCGTGCAGCGAGCTACTTCGGGATACCCCTCTTCAGAGTTTTTCCGAGATTGATTGATGAATTTTCAGAGGAGGCCCGGTTCTCTCTCAATATAAATGTGGCCGGTAGTCCCCCCTCGAGGATAATATAAGTATTCCTACAGCGAAAACGTTTTATTAAGAAGATTTTACACGGTTCTTTTTTTTTCTGGACGTAACCTCGTTCCGTTGGAAGGTAAAATTTCGAGATGAACTTAATCATTCTGTGGCTGTGTGTTGTAACGGAGCTTTCTTGAAGCTTAAAGTATTCTATAATTAATTGTTTCTTGTAACTAGCGTTCCATAACAGGCTCGTTAATTCGAAAGATTTTCGAAGAAGGATATTTACTAGGCACGTTGTATTTTCTAAAGTATATTCAATATATTGACCGTGTGAATCCGTCAATTCTTCAAATAATTACTCCGAATTCGCTACTTACGATGCGCTAGCGTTTGCTCTTTATTTAATTTTTCCTGGTTGCGCAACACTCTGTGTATAAAACCGCTGTACTATGACAATAGCCTACCTTTCCTATCGCAGTTTGGCATCCAAACAAAGTATTTAAGAGCAATACACCCTCGACGATAAAACTCGACGTTTTCCAGCTACCATTCGTGAAAAAGCCGACGTAACACAGGAAACAGCACTCCACACGTACGTACACACACACACACATCCACGCTACGCAAGGGTTATAGAGGTTAGCAACAGAAGGGGCTAGTAGTACCAGTATAGTAGCAATCCGTATTCAACATAATATTTTCCCGTATGCAAAATACATTCCCTAGCTGAAGCCCGGATCTTTAGAAATAAGACGTTCTCGTGAATGCGTTAGTACGTAACCGGAGCGATAGTAAGCAGTCTACGCTGCTCGCTCTCTCTATACCCAATCAAGGATACGAGTAGCGTATTGTAAATTCTCAAGCGAGCAATACTTTTGAATCAATAATGAAATCGACGTGCGTTTTTCGTAGCTCGCCAAGTGGTAGGTAGTGTAGTCGGCGAAGCGTGTCGACGTAGGGCGAACGCATGCAAATACGTATGATTGGAGAGGATCTTTCGAAATCCTTACGACTGCGCCAAAATGTTTCAAGCGGTTAATATTTGGATTCTAGCCAATTTTAAAGTATCAATTTAAAAAAATTCCGTAAAAATTTAACGAAGACTTTTATGGCGATTACTTGTCACTTAAATGCATCTAATCAGAAAAGAAATAAGCCAAAATCACTACACGCAGTAACGAGTTCTTTTAAGGTGCTGATTATTCCAATTCCAAAAGGTCGTTAAATGAAAAGTTTTAATTAATTTGAAGATCAATAACCCTGGTATACAAGCCCAACCGTCGTATCTAAAGGTCACGTAGCTTTCCCAATGTACTTCTTTTGCGGATCATAACCACCACGAATTCGCGCAGTTACAACTTCTTCGATATAAATCCAGATGGCGCTAGGGGGAATCGCTGACCTTCTAAACCTACGCTAAGGTCGGGTTCCCAATGACATCGCGTCGTCAACCAAACGTCGAATTTTTCACTTTACATCGATGCGTGCGATTTATTTCTCCCTACGCAGGCACTTGACAGCCGGATTAAGAGCGGACGGCCGTCCGTAACCGCTCCCCAAGAAGTTTGCCTTCGCGTACGTAACGGCACGATATAGTCATGAAAATCTTGGATGGCCGAGGGGAGCAGGATGGGAAATGAGCTCGAGGAGCACGGCTAACGTTGATGGTGAGAGCGCTTAGCTATAACGACCTTTTTTCGACGTCGTAAGGGGAAAATACAAGACAGACGAAAAAACTGATGAAATACGAATGGTAGCGTAGGCATGGGGTGGTCGGAGAAACGAGAACTATGATACAGGAAGAAATTATGCGGTCGTTCGTTTGGTTTTTGCAAGTTAATCAATGCAATCAATTAGGTTTTCTTTCATTTGCTCACATTCACTTTTTTATGCGCCGTTTACCTTCTCCATGTAATCCTTTTTCTGTATGCAAGTCTTTATCATTGAACGTATTTTTTGAAGAATACACTAGCCTTAAAACTAGCAACTCTTCAGCTTCCGCGGATTGCAGGGAGCATCGGCTGGCCATAAGTTACTATTATAAACTTCTCATATAACTCGAAGAATTCAAATTTTCCGCGTAAATACAGCAGTGTATTAAACCGGAGATGCATCCTGTAGCTTATTCGCATCAAAGTCTTGCTTTAAGGAACCCGTTCGTCAATCCAAAGAAGCTTACGGAGGTTATAATGTCTCCTCTTGCGGAAGACGAATCTACTTTCTTATTCACTCGATATTCGCCATCTTCAATACATCCACCGTGTCACCGTCTTACAATTGCATCTGTTTTCCTTTACCGCGTCGCCCTCTCCCGCCCATCTTCACCTTTCCACAATCAGCCTTTCGAGCGTATCCTTCGAAAACGGAAGTAGCGAGCGAAGAGAGGAGTCGAATATACGTCTACTAGTACGCCAGTGCCTACGTTCTTGCCGATATATATTGAGTATTCAAATTACATCCGTCAGACTGTAGTCGAGGACAAATTCACTTTTGCAAGAGATTGAAAAGCATGTACTTTATGTAAATAGGGCTTCAAATACTCGCGACGACGGAGGGTCTCTGCCGAATCCCCCTTCGGTTTCCGCTTATCTTATATAAAATAACTATGTTTACAGTGCTAGCGCGGTAGGGTAGGACGGTAGGATGTCGTGAAAAACGAAGGTGGGTGTAATGGAAGACACGAGAAACTTTATCATCATTTAGCTTATTTTCAGCACTAGCGGTGATGTTCCGCATTCTGGAACATATGAAGAAAGCGCGATGTTTTCTTTTTTAATTCTTAGATTATAATAATTCTTCGTTTTAGCTGGAATTAACTTTAAAAGAAATCAATTAATCCCTTAAATTTTGTCTAGTTAGGTACGCGTAGGGAAGAATACACATGGTGATAGTTTCCAGCCTAACAGCTAAGAAACAAGTACCTTTATCAAATTCAGTTTAATTCACGAAGTAGTCACTTTGAGTAGTTTTGCAATTAATTAGTTTAATTTGCAGACTTTTTACGTCTTAAATTCTTATCCTCAACCTATATTGAATGCTACTATAATAGAAAGGTGTTCCCGGTTCAAAGGAGAAGAACAAGCCACCTTTGCTCGACATTACGTATGCAAACAAAGTTTGACATGTAGGTCGTCGCGTAAGGGACTACATACTAAAGCCTACAACGTACTAAGGCCTTCACGGACCTTTCATCGTCAAAGTTTACTTTATACGATCCGAGATCACGATTCTTACAAAACTCGGGCGAACGTTGACCGTCCCATTATTAATTTATATTCGGCGGGTAATCGTAGCGCGTAGGCTAGGAATAGGAGTAGCAGTCTGGATATTGCTGCAAAAACGTCCGTCATCTAAGTAACGGGTCCGGTTCGGTCACCGTAAGTTTATACCAAGAGAGCGGACCACCTAACTCGAGAAGGGTTGACCGTACCGTTCGCGATTACACAACTCCGGAACACCAGAAGGGGTTTGCTGGCGCGTTGGAACTTGGAAGTTGAGTAAATTGTGAAATTACGCCGAGGCGCTGGGAAGGGAACCGCCAAGACAGGAGTCTGATGAATTATTAGCGCTCTATGTACATAGGTCCGACTGCTGCTATTCAACTCAACGGCGCGATTTCACTCCTCTCTCTCTCTCTCTGTCTTCCGGTTCCCCGGCCAGGGATTTTCTTGAAAACGAGTTAACTTAATTAACCTTTATTCACAGAATCCGCTCTCACCTCCTTGCCTCTTGTTTATTAGATTAAATTCGTCAAAAAGCTTCATTTTAAACGGAACGTCAGGATACGGTGGGCTAGAGAATGGAGAACGGGCAGATCTAATTTGATGAGATTACGCGATGTTTTATTTTCTGATTTTTTTCCAACTTCCTCCCCATTTTTTCGTGAAATGCAGTCGGATTCCGTCGGAAGTTTTTACGTTTTAATTCGATTACGTTTGAGAATAGCGAGGAGGAATGAAAATAAAAGTACTGAATGCAATCGATCCTGCTATACAGTGTTGTACAGTGAATGACATGGTTATTAGTAGCTCTGGAAATTAAATTTCGTGAAATGGAAATTGATGATAAATGTATAAAATAGGACTAAGCCGACCGATTTTTGCCCAGTTCTCGCACTTCGCGTAGCCTGCTTAGGATGAGCTAAGAGAACAAGTCGCACCGAAGACAGCTACGTACGAAGAGGCTCAGGGACCATCTCTAAGTAACCGATAAGAGTAGTCTGTTACATTTTCGCTGTTGCGTAACTTCTCCAACTGTCCCATTACACGTATGTCCAGCTTTAGATAGGCTTTCAGCATTAATATTTAGTTTAAAGTTAACTCAGAAGCAGCTATTTCTATCAAAGTTCAGCGATGAGTCGTATCTCCATCGATTCAACCACGGGTGCCTTTTGACCCTCTACCTGTTTCTCACTAAAGCCTTGGGGCTGAGGTTTCCATCTAGTATCATTTTATAAAAATCAATCCGCACCGGCTTTACCACATCAAAGATTGCGTATCTCTGCAAAAAAAAAAAAAAACGAATAACCCATTCTTGGGATTCTGCTTTAGGGTCAACGTACTAACACAAGTCCCACATCTATATTTTTTGCGGTATTTTTTTAATATACGCAGCACGGTTCCTCGTTTCCTTTCTTAAATAATTAATGACCAAAAAAGTATTAAATTTATCGCTAGAAATAGTGGATTTCCTTTCCTCTCCTTTTTTTTTCTTCATTCCTTCGGGAAGGTTAAATTGATTTATGCAGCGATTTAAAACGCAAATCCGACCGGTGGTGGCGCGCTATGCGGTGCGGAGGGTCGCGCCGGGTCGGTGCGGTAGCGGTTCTGTATCCGGTGTGCCTCATCGCCTCGTTCCCTAGAGAGATAGCATTTTTGAATGGATCAGATGCAGAAATGTGAACCCCGCGATGATAGCTGATGCGCTACGCGCCGGCACTGGCAACAAAACCATTTCTTTCGCATCGATTCGCTCGGTTTTTAACCGTCATTAGAGTTGACCTGTCGTCGGTCTGGTCGTACGACACGCTCTATTGTGACTGTTGGTTGGTGATGCTAATAAAAATCGAACTACGCACCAACATTGAACTGTTGTATTCTAAACTAGAAACTATCGTAATATGGCGTTTGTTTTCCAACTTTTATACGTGTCCTATTAGTAATGAATAAAGCAAATGAAAGGGATAATAGACGTTTAACGAGATACGAAAATTTCGGCACGCCACGCACCACACAAGTTTAAATAAAACAATCGGAGACAGCTGTTTCGAAGATATGTCGAAAATTAGGATCAACGCATGCTAGAAACAGCTACCCTAACCACTCTAAAAAATATATTAAACCTACTCCTTTCAAATCAGAGACTCCCTATCAGTGCCTAAGACAACATCGTCGGATACATTGCGCACCTTTTCATCGAAATAGCTGCATTTATCCGTTTTGCCTAAGAAGAGAATTAAAACAAATTCTTATTTCGACCGTAATACATGCATGCCCGATGTAAAACTAACCCGCTCGCGATTCCAGCTTATCAAAGCGCAGATGCAGATGGAGAACAGACGGAATTGGTTTCCTTTGTGGGATACATTTTCATTCAGCTTAATCGGATAGCTGGGGTCCCGGGCCTCGGCTTTGCCTATTCAATCTATTCTTATCGAAACACACTAATCTGCGACACATCTTTCGTGAAATGTTATTCTTTATTTCCTTACGTATGTGTGCTGCGCGATCGCGTCCCCACCCTCGAGTGACGTAGCGACTTTGTGGATTTAAAAGGGGTTGGCGATTGGTAAAAATAGAAGAGCAAGCGGAATAAATGGAGGGAAAACAGCGAAAGATATACGTAGAGGAAAGGGGATGCACAATGGAGGTAGGAAAAATACGTCAAGGACGGTATTTTTCGCGAGATTGCTCGTGGATTATTGAATAACGGACTCTATCGGATGCTGATTTAGCGTCCGGTTTAAATCGTATTGGGTTTTAAATATTCAGCGGGCGAACTGAACGGTTCTCTCAAGCATAACGCGATGTTGTCGAACGATAAGGTGAAATTCGAATTGGTGTTCGGATTCAAACACAGCAATTTGGCCGAACGCTTTCTTCATACTGAATGTGTTGAGGAGGTTAGAGGGACGTTTGTAGCTGAGCCCAGCGAAGTAATTCTTTTTTTTTTTTAATTTTACGACTCTCAATTTCTAATAAAGTTGTGTCAGGTTACCTAGGTGTCCATTGGATAACACTTCTTCTTCCGATTCGTTTGTTTGGGAAATACCTTCGCATATTTATTACATATTGTGGACGTGCATCATCTTAAAGAAACCAAATTAGGTTATTTAAGAGGTTAGCGTCCGTTTTATTGGGAAAAACAACACCTGAAGCGCGAACCAATTCGAAGGCAAAGAACTCAAAGTAATGTTCTCTCGTCTGGCTTCTTCAAAGCCAAAGAACTCAAAGTAATGTCTTTTCGTTAGGCTTCTTCAATAAAATAAGGTTTCTGAGTTCATCCAGCAGAGAAGAAGAAAGATAAGCGCATTGTATCCTTGTATCCTAATTATTAAGTCGTCTTGAAGCAACCCCTGTACCAAATATATTTTGTAACGGTGGTACTTCTTTTTAGCTCTGAAATGCCTTTAATTATTGTCTCAGATAAATGAATAAATAAATGGAAAAACAAGAAATCTCTAGCGATCCTCGTAAGAACTAACATCTGCTTTCCAAGACAAAAATCTGGGGAGAGAAAACACCCTCTACTTCATCCAATCCATTTAATTACTCGTTGACCTCTTGAATTGCTAAAATGGCAAAAAAGAAAGAAACGCCGCCAATTTCCAGTGTGCCCTGCGTCTTCTTCGTTTCACCAGGGGCATTCTTTCGCGACGCCTCCAGCTCTTTCCCTATACCCTCTCCTCTTGGACATCGCTTGCGTCTCTCCCACGGGAAAAGGGCCAACTTTTTGAACATAATATATTTTCGACGTCGACGTTGCAGGTTTTCCGTATCGTGCAAATAAACTAACAGGAAAATATTTGCTGGCAAAACCTCGGCTCTCGAAACAACTGTAAAATAAATTAGCGCGGTGAAAGATTTAAAAGATGGCCGGACGCACACACACACGCGCGCGGGGACCTAAATATACAGACAATCGCGAACCGTCGAGATTTTGCTTCTCCTCGGGATGATGGAAAAAGAGGAAAAAAACACAAAGGACGCCAGATGAAGGCCAAACGAAACCCAAGACGCTGCGAAACAGAGGAAGAAAAGTTTTCAGAAAGGATCGATAAGGCTTACCGTGCTAAGACGTGAGACAATATTTGAGTTTTCCGGCTTTTTCCTTGTCTCCTCGTCCTTTCCATTCGCGTCTGGCAGTTGTTTCGTCTTTGTTTCGCAGCATGCGAAACTATAGCACCGTCTTATGCACGTCCTACGGACTGATTCTATTTTTACCGTTCGGAAAATTCGGTTGTGTCTGATTGTATTCGTAATTTTACTTTATTCGAAGCTACAGTTTTTTCGACAATGCATCGAATAAGGAAACGCTGTAGTAGCGTACGAAGTTTGTCTAGAAGTATCGATTTCGCCTCGATTGGACCCAAATCTTTTAAACCTAATTGGTAGCGGAGTCATATTTAAATTATTATTCTGTACTAGTCATAATTAACTTGGATATCTCGAAAGTGAATGATGAAATTTTAAAAAGCCATACTTATTGGTGGGTACTTTTTTTTTTGAAGAAAGCAAAATTTTGACAGTCGCAGATGTAAACAACCGCTTCTATTTACTCTTTTTTTAGGTAAAAATGATGCAAAGTGACATAAATAGATTTGTATAAGTGAAGCTGTTGTTATATTTTTTATTAGGAAAACGAAAACGCCATGTCACCGACATTGAAAAGAAAAGGCATGCAAAATTTCGACGACAGCACACGCAGCGGTTCACGTTCAAACCCGGTGAGATGATCAATACTTAAATATGCGCAGGTGCGAAATAACGCGACAAATTGTTCTCCGTTCAGGACGATCCAGTCGCCATACACACACACGCGCACGCATATACCGAAGGCATCGATGCCGGCAAACGCACGTGCTTTTGTCCAAACCTGGGAAAAAAGCAGTGCTGCCAACCGACGCACAGCAACGTCGACACGCGGGAGGGAAATCATTTGTCAAAGTTTATTTTTTAATTCGGGCCCTCGACTGCGCTCGTAGGCCGGTATATACCCACCTACCGCGCGTATACCACCGGTAATTTTGATTTTCATTCATCAACGCTTCGTGTTGACTGACGCCGCAGTTTGTGTACGGTCGAGGGGAGAAGAAAATATCGCTCAGATAAAAGAGACATAATAGCGCGCTAAATATTTCATATTTTTCACCGGCTTTGAAGGTGTAATGATTGCTTTCACGGCTTTCGGGCTTCATTCCGTTTTTTAAGGGTGACGCAGTCGATAACACTTTTTCCTCAAAAATAATATTTTGATTTGCAAAATGTTCCCAAGATACATTTGAATATACATTAATGCCAGTAAATAAAGCAATAAAATTGGATTATCTTTGATGCTTATTTTCCATGTTGAATACTAGCTTATGAAGGAAAGCCTAAAAGTATAATTAGACAAACATCAATAAAACTAAACTATAAAAAAAGGGAATGCAAAATGAATAGAATACAACGGAATGTTCGTCCTCATTCTTACTCAAGCTGAATGCAAAAGAAAACGGAGATTTAAAAAATCTACATTGCTCTTTTGATTCTCTTTTTGAATGAATGTTAATCCACATGACATTACTATGCCAATATTATTCATCGAGATGAAACTGGTGTCTTTTGAGAGAGTTGGTCGTCGTGTTTATTGTGGCTGAAACAAATAGTCCTTGCAAATTTGACTCTTATTTGTTGAAAAGGCTTCCTCGTATAAAATTCTGGAAATAATAAGAAATATCTGGTTTGGCGAATGAACCACTTTTCAATTTGGCGTAAAAGGATATTTCTGAGAACTCTTCTTCAAGCTGGGATTTTCAAGATTTAAACGAGTATCCTAATAAAAAGAAAGCGAACGAGATAACGGGAAAAGGGATTTGAGCAATCGTTACAATTGGCCCAGAATTTTAATTTTAAATTACGGAGACGTGGTAAGCATCAAATTTATTTCGAGGACGGAATATCTCAGGGCCAGGATCGCGGAGCGAGCAAGTTTAATAATAATCTCCATCGTGCTCCTTTGGTATTGTTATTATTACTATTGTTACGGGAATTTTACGTAATATATACACGTATATATATTATATTTTTAGAAATTTATCGGTCTCGCCTTATTTGCATAATGTATAAAATTCGCCTTATTGAATTACCCGCCCGTCAGCTCGAAGCTTTTCCCATAAAAATCGTATTTAATTAAAAGTAACGTCGACGGTACGGAGATTATTACCCGGCCAAACCGCCCGAAGTATCAATATATCAAAATTCTTTCATTAATTTCGCGAGGGAGGAAAAGGGATTTTTCCAACGTCGGCTATACGATCGGAGCCTGAAACCCAACGGTTTACCCCGTTTTTGTAATCCGTTCCTCTACGTCCCTCCTTTACGTCCCCCCTTTCCCCCCCGTTAATAATGTAATATTTCCGGATTATTGTTGTCATTTAGTGTGGATTTTCGGTGTCGAGCGATGTGTATTTGCCTTCGCTTTCCTTACCGCCTTAATTTTCCCGAGTTTTTCCTCTCCCCTATTTTATTGCCTTCTCTTTTCTCTCGCGCCGTGTGTTCCGCTTCCCCGTTTTTTTTTTTTTATTTGTTTGACCCATATATGCACACGCGAATACGACCTTTTGTTACCCCAGCCTACTCTCCAGCTTTCTGCTGTTCGGGAGAGGGTTTTGGGTATTATGCCGCGTACGCATTTTGAATTTAATTGGCGACTTGCAGCCTGCCCCAAACAAAACAACTAAAACGGAGTTTTCGGGTTCAACGAGCACTTGCAAAACTTTTACGCTTTCTGGAAATTATTGAATCGCAATCCTCAAGTTTTCGATTGCTTGTAATACTAGATTACTAGAAATACGTCATTCGGAAATTAGTAGCAGAGGTATACTTCAGAAAGGAAGGCTTTACAAGTTATACCGAGCAATATTTTCCATGTATTATTGTTGAAGCCTTAATGTATGTGAATAGTTGGAAATACGTATTGAACCTTCATGAAATAGCTTCTTCTAGTTTTCAGTTCTGGTAGTTAAATCAAAGGGCGCGTTCAAGCGACGCAAATGTTGCAATAACCAATGCGTTTAACGAATGATTTGGAAATTATCACTTTTCATTATTTTCCTGAAATGTTCCTTGAAAACTCGTACAGCCACAATAGCAAACACAATTTAACGATTTCAAACAGCCTCAATTAGGAACGGGCTTCACCGTTTTACCATGAAAAACGTTAATGCATTAATCCAACCGCCGAAGCTTCCGTAACTCCGCTGCCATCGTCGACCCCGACGACCAGACCGGTCGATCGCATTGTATCGTAGCAGAACGTTATACAGATGGCATAATTGGATTTGAATTATGCAGTCTTTCGGCAATTGGAGCGGCGCGTTGTTGCACGGTCGCGGCCCGAAGCCGGGGCTTCCTCCTCCTTCGGCTTCCACGGTTTCGCCTTCGCTTCAATTAATTACGTTGTGTCTTTTCTTTGTTCCGTTCGTCCCCTCTCTGCCTGGGCAACCGCGCGCCGCGATCCTCTTCCTTTCTTCTTCTTGCACCACTCCGGGTTTTCCATATCTCAAAATATTATTATTGCGTTGTTTGTAATCACGTCCTCCTCGACATCAAAAAGATACTAATTATAACTTGGAGCCATCGTTCCTTTCAGGGTACCGCCTGCGAGGAAATGATCGTTATTATACGAAACTCGTTTTCAATGCATCTTTAAGCTCGGCAAGTAGAAGCAGCGCTCTGCTTTGATTTGCCAGAATTTTGCCTTTTTCTAATGCGACGATCTTGTTTCTTTCGAAGTTAAGTTCTTCTTCTCTTATTACAGTGGAAATTATTGCATTTAATTATAAAAGGTGGAACGTATTCCGCACGATGTATTTAAGAGAGAAGCACTAACAGCCTCTAATTGGAATCGACCAAAAATGTTTTGCTCTTGATGAACTTTAGTAAGCTTGGCCATTTAAAGAAAGCTTCACGCAGGATTTTAAGATTCAAAATCGATAGCAGGTACTCGATTTCTCAATCTTTAGCTTAACGACATTGAGGTTGGTTCCAGAACGGAAGCGCGCGAATTGAAAGGAAACCTTATCAATTAATTATAAGGAAACTTCAAATATTTCCACCTATAGCTGTAGCGCCGTTCTTTCTTCAGCACTTCCTACAAGGAAATTTCTTGTTAGCTAGCGCAAAATCTAAAAGAGGATTCCCAAGTTAAATTAATTAAGCCGCTTCTATTATATTCAAAAAATCGAT
Source organism: Oryctes rhinoceros (assembly GCA_020654165.1). Lineage (NCBI taxonomy): Eukaryota > Metazoa > Arthropoda > Insecta > Coleoptera > Scarabaeidae > Oryctes > Oryctes rhinoceros. The sequence goes on from JAIOKQ010000231.1 coordinate 2,331,903, forward strand.
AGTAATTTTGTTTTTATTGTTTCAGGTAAGTGCTATTATCGAAGGCGAACTGCACGGGAAGGAAGCCTTTGAAGAATTTACCGTCGGGTTCGTATTGTAGTGAATTTTAACCGCCCTCTACGTCCCCAAAAAACGACTCCCTACAGGCAACCCTTCCCTTTTATGGTTTTAATCTTGGCGTACTAGAATTGTACGTCGAAGGTCGTTGTAAAGCAGAAATTATACCGAATCCTTACTTAATATACCGAATTTCCCGGTTAAAAGTTACTCAAACAACGAATTCTACTTTCATTTACCTCACATTCTACACCTTTCCCGGTTTATTATCGCTTCTGCCTTCATCGTTCTTCCACGTAGCGCCTTGTGGAAGTTATCGGGCCTTAAGCCGAACTTTTAGCTAATTAACTTTAAAATAAGTCAACGCCAGTGAACCTCGAAGCCCCGATCTCGATATTAGACGTCCATTTTCCGAGTTATTGGCGTTCTAACTTAACATATTTGAGATTTATGCGGCGTTGCGTCGCAATTTTCGGTGGAAATTTTGACCGGAGCGAAGAAACAGGGTCATCGGGAGCTGAGCCGGCCGAAAAAGGATTATGTGCCGCGGCGTTCTCGCGTAATTAGAATTAAAAGTTGGGAAAATTGAATGAAGAGAATCCGGAAGAACTTGAGAGGAAGTTATGGGCGGATATCGTTGAAGGAAATACGTCGATTAATATTTTTCTCGCTTTGAAATGTCTTAATGTTATTTCTTCTTTAACTTTAACTTGGTAATATTGGTTTATTAAAATAAAAGGAAATTTAAAGGCAACCACAGCCTTATAAACGATATTTTATTTGGAAATATTTCAATGTAAGCGTACATCTAACTTTACATTCAACGACGAAATAAAGTTTACAATCCTCGACAAGTAGCCGATAAAAGACCGCAGTCGACAATACGAAATCACAATTCCCAACGAATCTATCTATACGAATTCCAGCAGGGACGTAGACGGTCCAACGGGCGCACACATACATCCGCGTATTCGGAAAATGATGGCCCAACTTTAGCGCTTTAATGGGATTATAATATTACGGGTTTCCTTTGAAACGAAGAGGATGAACGAGGAGATTCTCCGAATGTAACCGGCTAACGCTAGGCGTGGAAGGGTGGTGGTTGATATTCACTCCACCACACCGTTCCTCGTCCACACCACGAACTAAAACGCCATTCGCATTTCCACGGAGGAAGGAGAGAGCGAGAGGGAGAATGGGACTGCGGATTCGCTTCGGCTCCATGCGAAAACTTAAAACAGCACGCAGTATATATGGCTCGTCGGCGATCACATGAATAGTACTTATCCTATTCACGAAGAGATGGCGTCCTGAAAGTACGTATCGCCGACGAATGTCGACGTAAGGTAATTCCTTCTCGCTTGCTCGCTTTTCTTTCGCCGTCAACGCCCGGACCCTTTAATTAATTGGAAAACTTTTCGACGCTTTTCATTAACATATCGGGTGTCGACCGGAGTTCGGTAATGATATAGTGGCGTTACCTGCGACTTGCCGGGCGAAAAGATGTGCCACACACGTACGCACGTAAACATTGGCGGGAAGCGTGCGATAGAAGGGAAAATTACACGCCTCCCTTACGGGCAAAACGTTTACTAATCTACGGGTGGGATAAATTAAGAGTCTTTTACGGAACGCTAAGGGTCCTGAAGCGCGCAGTCTGTATTAAATTACGAGATGATCGGAAGTAACAAAGACGAATTAAAAATCGCATCAAAAGATAAAAGACGAACGTAGGCCAAGATCCAATGTAAGTATTCTGCAGCACAACCGAAGGATTCTTTAATTTTCAATTCTCTTGGAAGCCTCAATTTGCTGAAACCTTCGTTTCATTTTTTTAACTAATGAAAAGTCGGTAGATACGAGAAAAATATTTATCAAATAGCTTCCATTTATCGTGAATACCCTTCCTTCATATTTGCTTTGAGTAACTTTCGTGACATTTCTCTTAAAATGTTCTTTCTCATAAAATATCGAAGCTCAAAGACATATCTAAATTGTTGCAATTTATACATACAGAATAGTTGGAATATTAGACGAAGAAGGCCAGCGTATCCTTCGTACCACCTACATAATGAAGCGGATAGTTCTCCACGGTCGGAAACAGTCGGATCGATCAAATAAAATGTTCTTTATATGCGAGTTAATTCTGAATACCATCAACCTGGGGCCAATTTCAGTTCCACGCTTCATAAAGCCGACACTCCCCCGTGTCGACCGACTAAGGCCGCAATTATTTTCTAAAGCGCTATTTCGCTCTTTCGATCCGCTCGCCCGATTCTCTCACGTGTCGAGTTCACCCGTTCCCATCGCAGCCACCCCCCCTCATTGCTCGCCCGACCTCTTCGTTTGCCTTTACTTTTCGGGAGATTTTTCTTGTAATTTTACATTATTTCGTGCCGCCGCGCGATCGTCGAAATTAATGGACCTTCTTCAGCGAAAGAATTCTCTTAATGTTTGGTAATAATTTTTACCGGCCGAGGAGAAACGTAGAGGAACAGAATGCGGCAAAACGTTGATTTCTTCTAGCGAAGTAAATCGAGAAAAGGTAAACTCTTTTTATTCGATACCTTGCTTTGATGATTTCTAACTTGAACATTTGTTGAGAATTAAAGGTGATAACATTTTTGATCAACTTACATACCTACACACCAGAACCACGGCGATTTTGGTGGAGGCGCTGAGACTAAAAGTGAAAGAGGCTATCTTAAATCGATCCGTAAGTGTCTAAGTAATCTCATCGTAAAAAAAAAATAATTTTTCTACACTAAATAGTGTCCGAATTTATTACGGAGGTCTTCCGCTAGATATAACAAACAGGTACCATCCTTCTCCTCGAAAAACTCGTATTATATCTGACCCGGAGTTATAAACGTAACGTTTTCCGTACATTCCCCCCGTTTTTTTCTTCTACTTTCACTTTATTACCGCCCTACTTAACCTAAAACAGAGATGCCTCGCTGAGAACGCCTCCGAAGAAAAAGTATGTTGTATGGGCCATTTCCGGATTTCATTACGGTCTTCAGTTTATCTGGCGAAGTGCAGACAGCGGGCATTGGGCCCTCCATAACGCAAAAACATTATAGCGAGAAACCCTAAACTACTCGCACACACGTTCTTGCGATTGTGTTCTATCGCTCTTTTCTAGGAACCGTTTTGATACGGTTGTCCGTACAGGTTGTTCGAAATTATCAACGTTTCAGCCGGCAACTTCAACGTCAGCGAAGGAAGCTGTAATTTATACTATACGCAGCCATTGTTTATTACAAGCAAGGTGTTTGAATTTTTAAAAGAAGAAGTATATGTGATGAAGGTTTTTTTATTTTGTTTAACGCGTTTAGAGCCAGCTATGCAAACCTATTTAACAAAATCGTTCTCTTCTATGATTTTAGTTCTTTTACAGTCCTCTATCAACTTCTAGTTCCCGATCATTTTCATTTTTGTAAAAACGTTCAGTAACTCATCAACTTTCAATATTTTCATTCATTCATGAAATTGGAGATGTATTAATTGGCAATTACAAAGCATACTCCTTTATAAGGATATAGAACTTTTGACTACTTTCAACTTGTTGGAAACTACACACGCAACTTAGCATAGAAGAAGAAAGCATGAGCAATACTCATGCTTTCTTGCAATTGATTCTGATCAATAAAGAAACAATATACTTCGTTCCAACAACAAAGTTAGTAATTGCGAGCCAATAACTTAGAAAATCTTATATATACATCGCTGCTAAAAGAAATAAAGCCGGTGCGTGTTGCATGCAAGTCTCAATCTGACCTCGTCGCCGAAGGTCATCTTTATCATGGAGCACTAAGTATAGAAAAGAAAACTTGCGCCGTGCTCGCGACTGACGAGGGTAGAGATCCGATCAGCTTTTTGAGCAAACATTACCGTTTGGACTGTATGGGCAGGCACCTCACATTAAAGGTAGTCACTGACGTCAATGCAACTATTGAAACGAACTTCCGGAAAATGTTGGTTAAACGCTAAAGCTCATGTTTTGCTGTGTTTCTTGTTCTTTTCGCCCTTCACCTCCCCACACCGCCCCTGCTACCTTTTCTTCCACTTACGGTGGCGGGTGGCCTTCGCTAGCTTGCTCGTTCGCCTTTTTCTTGCTTTTTTTTTTCTCAAAATGGGGAAAAGAAATTGCCAACGCGCTCGACTCGAGGTTAATAATAAATTCTATTGTGTATTATGTCGGGGTTAGTGCTTTCGTATCGATTCGGTAGCGGAAATAAACGTTATTTCCAACTACCGCTGCAGCGTCGTCGTCGTCGTGCAGGAGATTCTGAACTTCGCTTTTAGGCGGTTTTAGTCGAGTAAAAAGGTCAAAGATTCCGAATGACGACAACGACGCTGACGCTGTACGCTCGAAGAATTGAGTTAATTAAATTTGAACTGAAGAATTATGTAATTACGTTTCATATCAAGCTTGCGGGAAACTTTCAATAGAACAGTTAATGTTCCTAATGGCGTTTTAAATTTTGGATTTTTACAAATTTAAATCTCGCAGTAAATAGTCCATTTGCTTTTACCTTCCCAGACATGACTCAAGACTTTATACGTTAGATGTCAAAGAACTCGAAAATTTCGAGTAAAATCACTCCTTCACTATGACTAACAGCGATAGCGGTATTAGTCATAGTGTAGTAATAGTCACCCGTTGGAACAAAAAAAAAAGCGAGCCGGGATGTTAATTTTTCCCCAACATTGCGGCGAGCCGTGCGCGATTCCAATTTGTCAAAGCTAGCGACCGTCGTCGCTGCGTAGAAGTATTATTCGCTTTGCCTCGCATGGCCCGAATATTCCCCGTTTGACGCGGACAAATTCGACAAATAAATCGCACGTCGCCATCGCGCATCGGTCTAAAAACCTAAAACGGATGTAATCACGTGACTTGCTGGATTCAAAAGATAAATATTTGCGGCCCCCAGATTAACACGTCGGTATAGCGCTCTGGCGGCGGTGGCTAAATGGAGAGTAGGCCGCCCACGCTACACGAAACTCGGTCGACCTGCGGTGTACCTATGCCGGAGCAGGAAAAAAGAAGCAAGGAAAAAATACGACCGGAAAAGAGGACGTACGGATGGAAGAGGGAAGGTGTGAGCTTTCCCCGTTCAAAAAAAAAAGAAGAACGTAGAGATAACGGCGACCAGAGATGGCGCGATTATAATTCTACCGCGTCGCGTCGTTGGAAAAAGGAAGGGAAGCGATAGAAGCGTTTGGTGGGTGAGGATTTGGACACTAAAGGAGGGAGAAGTCAACACGGAAAGCCGGAGATACCTTTGAAATAATTGTGGTCGGACGATTCCGAATTTAATGCGCGATTATACGTTACGTTGAAAAGCAAAAGAATATTTTTTAGGCTTCGTATTTACACCTTCCTGAGAAACGTTGGATGTTCTAAATATAAAGTTATAAATTTGATGTTTTTTAAGAACATGTTTTTATCTTTCTCGTTCTTAGTTTTTCTCTTTTTTTCGTATTACAAACTACATTTAGTTAGTTTTTCATCAGCCAATTACAGAAGCAACCTACTGATCATGAATTACTATTACGCATTAGTCATTCGCATAGTTCAGCCTCAACATTCGCCATGGAATAAAGGAAACCACAGGAACGACCAAGCGCATTAGGCTACCAATGTCTTCCTCCCAAATTTGGCCATTTGGCCATTTTGGAGTACATAAAACGTGAACAGGGTTAAAAGCCGAAGTATGGAGGACCAATACGTTTAAAGATATTAAGCTAGGTGTTGAGTTTTCTGCAAATCCGGATATTTCGAGCACGAATAACATAGCGCCGTTACCGGTTGAAAGCCGCGCGGTAAACTCCTTTCGACCTTCCATGGACTACAACGCTACGATATGGGATTCTGGGCGAAACGACGGTCTAGCACGTTAAAAGTAATTTCTTCTTATTAATTACGATTTCGTTCATCGGAAGTTCGTCTTCTCCCTTTTAAATTCAATTCGAAGTTAATTTCGTTTGGAAGTTTTTGAGTAGGCGAGAGCGGCCAATACTCCAATTAAATTTCCGGATGCCGTACGAAATTCGGTACTGTAAATGCCTCGTCGCCATTGATTTCGAGCTACTCGGAGGGACGTAGAAGCTACGTTCGTGCCCAGCGACCGACGCAGCAGTGAATGTCGATTAATTGAAAAAAATTTAACTCGACATAATTATTATACTTCGTGACGTCGAGAGTCGACAGAGTATTTATTGAAAAATTTACTTTTCATCGCCATCCAAGAAAGAATCGGGCTCATTAGCTAAGATACTTATTATTGCAGCGGTGGATATATTCTTCGGCATCAACTCCTTTATCTCGCACAATAATTCGACGGTGCGGGTTTCCAATTCCGCGAATTACGAAGCGCCCACGGGACAAGAAAAAAATTGTAATTTTCGCGATACCTGCAACTATTACGTCGTACATCGATTTAGCGCCAACGAAACGCATCGTATATTTCAAAATCGCAAGTGATTTATAAACGCCGAAGCGCATAGGCGGCCCAGACCGACGATGCGATGGTCCGTTCCGCATTGCCCACCTATAAATTACAGTTTTAGATTCGCGCGCCGTTAAATTAGATAAAACCAAACGACAACGCAGCCCGCGGCGCACATATTCGCCACCGACAACAACAATAACAACGACGACCGGGGAAAAAAGAGTGGTATATCGTCATGACGCGATTCGAGTGCGCGAGATAAACAAGTTATAATTACGATTGCGGGTTTATATTCGAATTTGGGGACTCGTTCGACGTTACGATCGGGCTATTAGCTGGCGGTCTCCGCGGAGTAGTGAGTTAAGTTCACTTTGCGAGCGGTAGATTATGAGTAATTGTCATTATAAATTTGTAACGATCGTTGCTATTGGTGGAATCGCGTTAGTTCATCTAGGGACGTATCCCAAAAGAAAATTTCTCGCGGGCGAATTTAACAAAGCTTCACGAAGAAGATTTTGACAAGACAAAAGTTGGGTACCTGCGTCACCTGAGATAATAACCAATGTATACACGACCAAGCACGGTGAGTTCCCCATCTGATGATGTCAGCTCTAATTTTTATTTTAATTTCATCGATAATATTGAAGCTACTGCCGTATAAAGAAACTAATAATTAAGCTGTTCCTGTAACGTATTTGCCGTACCACCGCGTATAAACATACATAACCAGTTCTTACGTTCAAACAGTTCTGAACTAGTAAGCTAAAGAAGCTCTAAATTTATGGAAGCAGCAAGTACTAAGCGCGAGGATCTCTAATACGAGCTAGTTGCGCGAAGTTTGTTCTCTCTCTTAAAGTTTTAAAACTCGACGCCCCGCTAAATAGTTGAGAGAAGGAGATTACATAAATTCGTGACGCAACGTGCTCTTCAAGGAAGAACTGAACTCGGCGAGTCGGAACATGAATTGTTTACATATGCAAAGTGTACCAAAACAAATTGCTAATTTTGTGTTTCCTTTGTAACGAAACATGGCGAAGAGCAGTTCTCTGGCGGGTTGGTAATCAAAGCTCTCCTATACTTGCTAGAACTATGTACGGGTGTAGGTCTTTTTGGTTTCTCGCTCATAATTTCCGCTCTTTATACACATATCCACGAATGAAGTGGAGGAAGCTTTTGGAAAATAGGAGCTTAAACGTTGAAACGATTAGGTTCTAAATCAAAACCATCGGACTAATTAAGATAATTAACCGAAGGCGATTTGTTGCAATCTATCTTAAAGAGAAGCGAAGATGAAGCTATTACGTATTCTTGTCATCAATTCCGAGAGAACTAGAAATATAAAGTTAGGTCAATATAAAAATCTGGAAGAGGAAGGTAGAAAGTAAATATGGTCCGTAAACGAAAGCCGTAACAGTACAACAGATCAACGAGACTCTTGCTTAAAGGAAATGTGTCTTACATTTAATGTGAGACGCATTGAAGCCACTAACGATATTCAAATGAGCGAACGGTATGTAAAAAGTAGAAGCCCACCTGGTTGAAAACAATGGTCCAAAAAATTGAAGAACAAGAAAAAAAAATCAATGGAGATTAGATGTAACATGTAATCGAATATTTACAATTTAAACAATTCAGAACAACAGATTAACAAGGAAACATTCTCTTTTCCTCTTTTCAGAAGATCTCGGCCAATATTACATGCATACGTCCCTTTTCTCAAAAATACATGAAAACTCCCCCAGCCTTATGTACATCTTATATAAGCACACATTCTTCCATAAAATAAACGTATAGCTACAGCATTTTGCTACTAGCTCTAACCAGCCATGTATGTACAAACGCGCTGCAGTAGGAGGTCGTTTTAATAAGAAAATATAATACCTACCTCGCTTCTGTGATTCTCTCCTTTATCTGACTCCCGTGAGGGCTGTTTCCATAACTTCTCGTAACATATGTTTCGATTATCCTTTGCCAATGGTAAGTATCCGCTTCCCGTAATAAAGGAAAAGGAAGAAATCATTCAATTTATTCGCTCTCGAGAAATATACGGTACGGACTAAGAAATGTGCTTTTTCCGTAACGAAAGAACAACATAATATACGAACGCTTACGTTAGATTGTTAGTATATTTTTGGTTCTTTCGATTACAGAAATATAACGTAAATATTTAGAAGATTACGCGAGCGTGAAAAGGTCCTTTGAAGTTCTCTTAAAGATGCAAATAATTTATTGATGGATTTTCTTTGAATTAAATTAAAAATTGTTTCTTTTTGTACTTTCTTACTGACCTCGCAATTTTAACTTTTAAGTTTTTACAGACAATGAGAGAAAAAACATTTTGAAGATTTCAACAGCTTCTTAAGATGATGAATAAGATCGACATTCGCGCATTTTTCATTTACTAGAGTTGGATGAGACATTAATTCCATGTTTCTCTCTTACAAATAATCAATTGTTTGGCGTGCTGCGTCAGAGCGTTGTCGATTGCTTTTCCTGATTTGACCGACGATTTTCGGCAAACAAATTCTTGTATATCATTTAGCCATGCCAACGCTTGCAACGTGTCCAATACAATGCAAGAAACAAGCAAACATCTTCATGGACATTTTTAGTGTTTAACTGTTTACTAACTACCGATACTTTTTACATCTTATCAGACCGAAAGTTAATCGAAAAGCTTCTTGAAACCTACGACTTATAGAACAGCATTGTAGTACCTTAAAATACGATAGCTGGTTACAAGTCGCTCTCGCCGTAAACTTCCTACCGTGTACTCAACACGTTACATCCTCGGCGGATTGAAAAAAACTAACGCAAAAAAGACCGGGTATTAATTAGTTTTCGCCGATGTACCGGGATAGTAAGTGGTTAGCAAACAGACTGCCAAATGCAATGTTTGGCGAAATTGATGAATTTCCTCCATAAGTGGATACCTAACATAGTTATCCACTCGGCTATATTTTGATCGTGCGCTTCGCTAGCTTGACCAAAGCGGGAGAGCCGGGTACCGTACGTGTGTGTTTACCCGCTACGGACGCTAAAGGGGGTGGTCATCGGACGCTCCAATCTACGGACGTATACATAGATGCATGTATGAATGTGTACGTATGCACTAGAGAGCTCTATGAATAGGTACATACACTATACGGAATGAAACTGATTCCGAACGATGATGCGAACGCCCTCTTCATAGAACGCGGCAACCCTTTTACCGCGTTCTATTTAAATACGCAATGATGCGGAACTGATTGTGAAAACTAAGTGTTCAATTTGTTAATTAGAATGTCATGTGTGTGTGTGTGCGAATAAACTGGAAGAGAGCCGGCTTTACACGGGGTACCGTACGAGGTTCGAGTACTCGGGTACACAAACCGTTAGATCTGTAGCGAGTACGACGGCCGATTTTGATTACTACTTTATTTACGCGCGTACATCCATTTGCTTATTAATTTGCAACGTACCGCATGCACCAATACGCCAAATAGGTGAGGATTCTAAACAAACGATTTAGTGAAGTAAAGGCTATACTAATCAACGAATAGTTAAGCTCGATATTAATGCCTCTTGGCGCCTCCACTGATATTACATTACAGCTCTGTAAAGTACAGCAACTAATAAAAACATTCAAATTTTTGCAAGGGCGACCATGTAAGACCATTAACAATAGCAAAAGGTTGGTACTTGGTACATTCAATCTATATTATTTATTGTTGTTAGAACTATTTTTGTTAAAAATATTTTTTTAAGAAATTCAAGCATCTCGCGTAAACGGTAAAGAACAATGAAGAGGATCATGGTACTTGGAAGTTAACAAGGAATTAATTTTTGTTGGAAAAGGATGAGATTTCCCTAAATAAATGCAGTTACCTTTGTAACATGTCGCCTTTACTTATATCTCCGATAACTTGATCTCTCGTCTACCGATGCTCTAGTATAATAGTCAGCGATCTCGCGAGAAAATGGAAAACCGGGCCAAAATTCCGCATACCCGACAGAATATTCTTAAAACCGCCCGGGAGCCATTCGGTATCTGCATTAATGTTGTTTGTTTCAGAACTTTTTATCATCGCCCGGTTGATATAGGGTCATATTCAAATATAGAGAGCTTTCCTCTTCCCAGCGCAGCACACGTACTACGCCGTAATACATATACCTTGAAATTTATGACACAGCGCGTTGCCGCATATCTTCTTCTTCCTTCCTACTTTGAATACATAAAAGAAAGAACTTGGACACTTTCTACTGCCGTTTCTTCGACTCGAGATATTCCCCGCACGCTTTCCCTTGCCTTTCTGCGCGGATCGGTAGCGCAACTAACCCGTGTAGTAGTCGAGTAAATAAGAAAAGTTTTTAAATATGCGTTTCTTCGATTTCGCAACTATCCGGAACAATGGATGAGTTGTGTTTCGAAAGCGGTATCGTCTGCTGTGGTTATTTATTCGTATAACGCGAACGTTTTTGTGCTTGGAAAGGCATCCAGTGAAAGCAAATTGAACCTTTCAATCCTCCGTAAATATAAAGATCTTCGTATAAGTTTACATTGAATAGATATGATTGCCCAGATCACTTATTTGGGCATATCCTAGAGCGACAAAAAAATAGATAACGCGATAGAGGGCGTCCGTATTATTAGCAAGGTGAACTTTAGCCGAAAGGAACATGCTGTAGGTCGCTAAGAGAACCGTCGTAGAACCTAACAGCATGCATGATGTAAAATGCATACAAGTGCTCTTCGGGGAAGTACCGAGGCGGCCGTGCGCTGGAAGAGGCCAATCTATATTCGAGCGTGTCTAGGAGGCCGTAATAACTGCAGAGGATCTAAGAAGGCTCGTCTCACGAGTACAATCACGCCAGATTAGTTGCCGGCGTCGGGGTGATAGCGGAGATCGAGTAGACGCGGTATAGACGGCGAACCTGAGGATGGGCGAGCCGACCGAGGGGGTAATAAAAGTGAAACAGATAATAATGGCCCGGAGATAATGGAGGAACGATGATGGCGATGGTATGAACGCGACGGCGGCTGTTCGGGTGTTCGTCCGTGAACGACACCTATGAGCCCATCGTAAACAGTCGGTTTTCGAGAGGGCGGCGGTGTATTGCGTTTAATTTCGATATCGTAAGTCTCTTATATGCAATGGCGGTTGATTGCGTCATCTAACAAATTTAAATTGCGATAAGGTTTGGTGTGCTATCTCTAATTCTTTGTTGTTTTTAATTGCCCCTTCGTGTAAATTTGATAGTTTCGAATTTTGTTATATCTGTTCTTAAATTCCCCCCTTCCATAATCAATATATTTGCTGCTATTTCTCGGTTTAACGCGAACGTACTCTAACGTCAAGTTGAGACGTCCGATTTCAAAGAGCCTTGCTTGAATAATTCCTAATATTCTGTTAATTACGTTCGAGCACCACAATTTAATAAGTTTGCCAGTAGGTTACGTTCACGAAATCTAATTAGAACGGTTTCACATATAGGAAAACTTATTAATGTCCTTCCTACGACGTAGTTTCCGTCTGACGACCCAGTTATACGCTAGGGCAACTTTCGCTTTCCATCCTTGCAAACACGCCCAAAATCATCTTTCGAAGTTTCGCGTTTCCAAGGTTAGAAAATATCAAAAATATGTTTACCCTTGTGCTCCTAGCGCTCCCGAATGCGACATCTTTTTTGTATCTTGAGCATATCCCTTCCTTTTCGTTGTATCCATAGAAGTAACAATATTCAAACGGCTTCCACCGCTGCTGAAACGTACAAGATTTCCTTCGTACAAATCGCTAAGCTCTCGTCCGACTAATAATTGAATATCGCGGGACGAACAACAACGTCGCTCGTATCAACTCAACTTCTCCTCTTGTTCCCTTCCATCTCGGCGGAATTAGCCGCGGCCATTGTTGGTCAGTTATTCAGTTGGCTTGATGGCTAGTGGCGGATAGTTCTTTTCGTAACGGACGAAGCGCTCGAAAATTACGAAGCCCCGCTCGTACGCGAGCTGACCAAATTACACACGCCGGAAAATATAAATCCATAATCCTTACAGGAATTCTAGGATTCTAATGCGGGTGCTGGTTGGATGCGTTGAATTGGCTTCATAAGTCGCTGCCCTCAGTAGTCGAGATGGTGAAAAGTTACTTTCAGTTACTCATGCTCCAGTTTTGCCCTCTCTCTTCGGTATTGCGTTTTGCCTCTATTTTTTACTCATCTTGTCGTCGGATTAAGAAAAAGCGAATTATATCCTTGCATTTTGTAATACTCCCTTTATCACACGAGATAAGGCGCATGGCTAGAGTCAACAACATCACATGTCTCTTTAAACTTTCAAAGAAGACTACTACAAGACCAATCTTTGAAAGGGATCTTTGAGCATTTCATCATAATTCTCAACATTGGCCTAAACGACGGTTTACACGCCACGTTGAAGGTAACTTATAAATAACTATACTAAAAAGTTAAAAACGTAGCCTCGTATATAAGCGGATAATATTTTATTACATCAATAAATTCCAACATCAATCTTTTGACATCTGCAAATTGACTCTGGATGAAAAACCATAGCGCAATGAATACATTTGCTAATATGAAGTTATATCCGCTTCTAAATGGTATATTAGCGAGCCAGTCGGCCGCCGTAGATCGTAAATATTTCGCGAAAATTACCCCACTTGACATCCTTAAACCATCGGCAAATATACACTGCAAATCATCATTTACCTACTCGTACATATCGTACGGTACTCGTTCGCACACGCTCGCGCTCGGGGACGTTAAATAGGCGAATATTAGGCGACCGAAACGACCATCGTCATCTGCCGTCGCAATTAATTATTCCGTTTTCGGTTTGGAATCCGGTCGGGCACATTAGCGCCGACCCCCTCCGCGTTATCAATAATGAGTGGATGAAAACCCTTGTAAGATTTACGGCGTCGAAGGTATTTTCCCGTTCGTTCCGGCGCCGCCAAGGTAACTATAATCATAAAATAAACGATAATTGCGCCGCCTATCCAACGGTTTGTTTTATTGTCGGGGATATGGCGTTGAGAGGGCGATATTTTACAGTTAGACGGGCCAAACCCGGGATAAAAAATTCATCCCGGAGGCTCGTCTCCGGCCGAATGTGCGGATTGAAAACGGCGCAAATCCGTCCTAAGCGTATATGTGCATTTTTAAAGGCCAAACCCGCTATGAACATTGGAACATTGAAAGATATTACCGGGATGTGGTAAGAGGAAGTATGAAGAAATTAAACCGGTAGTTCCAAATAGATATTTTTAGTACCCCAGGATTTGTGAGTAATTTTTGTTGAAATTGAGAAAGATTTACGAAATCTACGACGACTTCTTTTAAGTTTATTAGAAAGAAATTCATCTGTAACAACTTCCTGAAACTATTTTGAATTAAGAGACAACGCCATAAGCATCTGAAAATTACTGCAACAAGAAGTAAGTAACCGTATCCTTACTTGATAAAGATTAGATTTCCATCTTACCAATAATATACTCCTCGATTGCTATTTACATTCAATGAATTGAAGTTTAAAGCATTTATCAGTTCAATAAGATCTATACCAGCTTCAGAATTTTTGCCAACACTGTACGTCTACCCGCCTAGCGATCTCTTTCACCCACACGTCCTCCTATACAACACACCCTTTCCACGCGGAACCGATAAAGCATATTGGAAAAAAGGGATGCCAAGCCCTCTGCCCTTGAATTATAGTTTTCTGAGGTGTCATTTTATAAGAATTTCGATTTACGTCAACGCAAGATGACATCGGCGGAGATGACGGTTACTGCATAAGAGATATGGGAATCTCTGCTCCCTTTCCGAGCACCGCCGCCAAAACGTCCTCTTCACCTCCTTCACCGCCCGCACACACCTACCCTATTCGTTTTCCGCTCCCGTCGCGTATGCATCCATATGTAGATCGAAGCCTAACGTTAGCAGCAGCACCTTTTCCCGATTGATGGTTACAATCTCCATCCAAAAATACGATATGAATTTGTAATATTTCATCCTTTCGTTGTAGAGAAAGGTTTGATTTAGACTTCCTCCCGGGGTTCGGGTGGAACAACTGACTTACGTGTCAGATAGAGAACGGCATTTTGGAAACGGATTTAGAATAGATACCGATAGCAGAAGCTGTAGCAGCGGTAGTTCAATATGCTTAAACGTCGGGGCGTGTGAGGTGCTTATTTCTAAACTGGTCCGATTTCTTCCAGCTCAACCTCATCCTCAAATAACATCAGATTTGGAAGAGATAGAATTCCGATGTAACGTCCGTGTAACGTCTGTGGTGATATGTTGTCAACTATCAAATTTGACAAGGTTATCGCATTATAAGTGATAATTGATCACCTGTTTGTTGTTGTGAAATGGGCAATTAGCATTTGGAAATACAAAGAGAAGATTTTGAAAACGCTAGCGGTTGGTGTGACGTCATCCGGCATTGAACAACTGTGCCACAACTTGAGTCAAAAATACCGAATGTATCTTTGAATTAAGTATGCTTGTGTCAGTAACTATTTCTATACAATTTTTAGCTTCCATTATCAAATATTGCTGGCTTTCACCTTCGTACCGTAGCTATTTGTACAAAAAAATCGACGTTACCACATTTATGTCAAAACATTCAAATTAATTTGTTATCATAGGTCACTTGATTATAAGCAACTTTTATTACCAACATTTTTCCATTAAATGAACAGATAAGCTGTAATTCACCGCAACCGTATATTCAAGAGAGAAATCTGTATTTGGCTGTTCGTTTTTATCGCTCTCTTCCATTTTCTAAAACAATGTAGGAACTATCGAAACAACGCTGGTTTTTACGCAAATGGTCTTAATGGCATTCTAACATGTCCGAGCGGGTAATCAACATACCTTACAACCCTTCTACCTTCTAAGCGTGAGAAAGCAATTACTCATCGGTCGCAATTGGAATTCTTCGCCATAGATAGCAGTCGCTCGTTCCGATCAACCAGTTCGGTCACGTCACATCTAGACCACTAGACCGATGATGCTGGAAAAAACCCCGGGCGATAGGAGGATTAACAAAAAAAAAAAAGGAAAGAGCTAGTCTTTCACGCTTACAACCGCAATTGTTTCGAGCTAACTCGATTAGAATGCGAAATTAAATCATGGTTCCGTTTGTGAATCACCTGCGAACTGTACAACCTTCGCGTATTTGTTACTAGAGCACTTAAAGCGTAGCTGAATGCCCCGCAGAAGAAAAATATTAAATCTCATTAAATTTTTACGGAAACTGCATAACATTTTGCTTGGCTGCATTACAACCGACTTGTCGGTAATACGGAGAAGGAAAAGCCGGCATCGCAAGAAGACGCCAAGAAATGGGAAGAAAGAAAACAAACGAAGTCTATTACGTTATATCTAGCGGCGCAGTTGCGCTTTGTTTGATTGCGAAAAGTTTTAATAAGGAAGTAATAAAAATACGTAACACAATTATGTTTCCTCCTTTTTTTTTGTCTTCTTTTCTCTCCTTCTCCTCTCTTTTTGCTTCTTTGGTGTTGTTGTTGCTGGTGCTGTTGCCGTTCGAGGTTTTCGGAATTTCATCTTCTTCGAGCGTAATTTTCCTTCCTCTCTGGTTGTCGCCGCTTTAATCCAGCCAGCTCCGGTCTGCGTATCGCAAAAAGGAAGTTTAGAAGTTTTCAATTAAGATTTGTGCCTTCCTCTACCAGCCCCTTTCCCGCTGCATACCTCTTTTCAGGAATGTATACGTGAGAGTTTATTGTTAAAATTGAGTGAATAAACGAGCTGAAATGATTTCTTTGTTGGTTGTTTTTTTTTTAACTTTCTTAGGACGCCGATATGATTTCAAGATTTTCTCTTTTAATTGATATTTCACATTAAGCTTTTACCTTTGTGTTTTCGAATTTTCAGAAAGCAAGCATATTGGAAAAAGGGGGAAAGTGCGAGGAGCTTTCTTATCGGTAAAAAAATATTGATTTGTGGCTTTTTCGAAAATTTTACCCAAAAAAGAAATGGTGGTAGCTTATCTGAAATTACCAGCGAACGTCTACTGATGTCTTTAAAACTATTCAAATTATACAGGATGTTCAATATCGAACACGAAACTTTGCCAAATTCAAACATTTGATATAAGTAATACATAAAATTACAGTAGACGGCATTGCTTGCAATTGAGTATCGCGGTGAAACGTTTTCTGGTGTTAGTATTGCTTAGTTACTGCTTTAAGCTGCACTATCCTAGCGATGATGTCCACAACCAGAAGCTTTCGTCAAATTTAAGGTAAATAGTGCGCAAATGGTAGAAATTTAATCGTGAACAGTGTGCTCCTAGGAAATTCATAATTTTTGCATTATTATCTATCAAAAAATGGTTGCACCATTTACACGCTTAAAAGCTCCTAAGATTATGACAAGCTTCAAAGATAATATACCTCGTAAGGCCGTCACCCCATGTTAAAAAAAAGGTTCGTTGGGTTTTGTGGCCTTCTACGCTTCACCTCCTGAATTCCCAAAGAAGCCCAACTTCTTCAAATCTTATCGTTCACTCTCATAGTTTTGTTCGTTGTTTAAAGGCTTCAGCCTTAAAATCAAAGGAAGACAGCTAAGAAATGATTCTTTTATCAAAGAATCCTTTATAGTACTACTACTCAAAAGTAAATGATCACAATTGTTCTATTTCTAAAGCAAAAAAAAAAAAAACTAGGAAAAATATTTTTCCCGCATTAAAAAAAAAAAAAAAAAAACAGATAGCGTTGCCTTTACATTGACGTCAACGTTGGTCCGTTGTGCGACCCTTTGGCCAACATGGATATATGCATGTACGCTTTTAATTCGTTAAAACTATTAAACATCAAAAGATAACCCCGTGTTTATAGTCACATTTACCATTGCGTCGGGCAAATATTAAACTGAAAGGACGTAAACATATACGCGAGCTGCCGAACGCCGAAGCGCGACAACAACGAAAAAAAAAAGTAGGACACTTCAATGTTTTCCATTGAAATTACCTGGCTTTTGTAAGCCATGTTTACGAATGACGTACTTTTATTTATAGCAGTGCATTAATTACGGCCGAAATCCGGCGGTTCTAAAACGGTTATTGCTCATCCAACGTGTTTATGCGGTTATTAAGGGCTAGTAACGGCCGTACTATCGGCGCAGTGCTAGGCGCTCGCAGCGGGTTTTGATCGCCGAAGTTCTGATGTTTAAAAACGCTTGTGCTGTTGATGAAAGGTTCGCGCAGAGGATAATTGAAACGAACCCAATTTATTGCGATAGCTAATAAAAAAAATTGCGCCAATTACGAATTATTTTTTAATAAAGGAGGTTCTTGCTTGCTGCGAGAATAAAATGAATTTTCATCGATAATTTTGTACAAAATAATAAATATTAATTTAAAGCAAATGGATCTAAGTAAGTAATCTGTAGAGTTAAATCGAAAAAGAATCATTTTAAATTACATTTCGGTTCCTTTTCCGTAATCCATAACCAATTCACTCAAGCTCCAAGGTTCCATTAAACCAATCTATACGAGAGCAATCTTTCTTCCGTTCCTTTTCTTGCGAAAATTTCACACCTGCAAAATTAAATTTTACATATATATATATATATATACATATCTTCATCATATTCATACGTTGAAAACCATATTTCCAATATCCCGATTTAAGCTTTCCCCGCGCGTTCACGCACATACACACGTATCTCGATCCCTACACAGACGTCGGTATTCGACACTCTCCCGGAGAAAAAGAAATAATAAAATGTAACGGGGAAAAATATAATATTAACTATTTTATGTTTTGAGTGAGCTTCCAGCTCGTAAGGACACCTTCTCGGCTTTGAAATTTTACTTAAGGGGAGATTGGATTTCGCCAGGACGGCTCTTAAATATTTACATCCCCTTCATTCTGCACGGAACCGGCTCTCGCTAGGAGGTACGTGGTGTCGGTGTGTGCGCGCGTATATCTCTGATGAACGGCGTACGTGCTTGTTACCTACTTGTACTTGTGTAAGTATGGATTTTTCAACGGATAGAAACTACTGGTACGCGGACGTAAGTGCTATGATTAATAATTGTTCAGAAGTATTTCAAGATGGAAGAACTAATGTTGATGGTGTAAATTTATTGCATCACCCGCACGAATCGATCGTTTCGTTGATCGATTCGAGTTACTTGTTCAACGAAACATCAATCAACATTCCATTTTCGGTGATTATCCAATATCAAAGCCCGCTACACCATTCGACATCTCAACATCATTATTAACCTTTAATTATTGAATTATTAAACCCTTTTTCGCAGCTCGCATGATATCCCTTCAGGTCTAGAAGATTTAAACCATTTCACCAATTTAAATTTGGTAATATCGGAGTTTACTATTAAAGGTAAGCATTGATCAAAATTCTTTATAAAACCACCAAAAAAAATATCAAAAACCAGATTTACGCCACTATCACTAAATTTAAATGGCCGGACTTCAATACATAATAAACCAGCACATAGCCTATCTAGATCCTTTAATTTTCCGTTTCCTAAGACAACTCCCCAACTGTTTCGAAACTTGCTCACACATAATGCCTATGTATATGTGTACCAGCGAACTGTAAACGTGTACACAATCGATTAAACAAGCTCGACGGTGATTATATCCGCCGCCATATATCCGCTTCTTATTGGAACAGCGGGTGGGCCTCTTCTTCCACCGGCGATTATCAATTATCTTCGTAGGTAAGCACGTATGCACTCTATGCCATGGGAGAGAATATCTGTTCGAGCACCGTAACAACTACAATTAATGCCAGAGCGTCGACTTTCTCTCGAAGATTTCACGTGGTTAACGCCCATGATGGACGTGATGCATGATCGCCACTCATACGCTTCATAAATTATCATTGTTTAGTTCGAGAGATGTGGGATATACGGGAACGCGTGTCTCTTCGATAAATTCTAATTTGGCAGTCCATGCGTCGAATGGAATGTTGAACACGCAAGATCCTAACGGCCTCCTCTTTTAGGGATAATTATTTAATTTCGAAATAGTTTAAAAGTCTTGTCGCAGACATTCTTCATCGAAACGAACAAACACATTGTAAACGTTTGAAGCATAAGCATAGGCAACATGTCCAAGGAGAAGTATTACTCATATTTTTCCTGAAGTACATCCATATAGGATGTTGAACAACATTGCTTTATAAAGGGCAGGCTAGAAAGTGGTTAACCTCAAAGAAGATACTTTCAGAAATTTCATTCATGTTGGAAGCTCACTCATTTGTATTAGATGATGTTAGTGTTTTTCCAAAAATGAAAAAAAAAATCGAATATCGAGCTGTCGCGAGATGCTAGCGCCGTATACGTCGACCCTGCACCAGCATTAGCTAGTGAAATCGTGGACAGCTCGTACCAACTTGGTTAACAACGAAAAGATGCACCAAATAGCTCTAGAGGAAATTGTGAGGATCGCAAGACAACGTATTGGGTGTCGCGCTCGTTTGCTCAGAATAAAAAACGCAACTCAGAGAACATTTCCAAACATTTGTCGAAGCAGTTTAATCAGAGTAAGTTATAACTGACAACGTTCTCAACATTTTTTGCAATGCATGTCAACTTCCACTTCCCGCGTCATGTGTTCCTAAGCAACTTCTCGACAGAGGACGCACCGCCAGCCAATGAGTACGACGACGTGAGGCCAAACTCGGAAGACGAAAGACCTACCCAGTTCATTGTTCACTTCATTCATCTTGATCAGTTTCCAATCTCGCGTCATCGGCTTGCATCCAATAATGCGGACGTCGTCGATTTACATTCAAACGACCCGTTGCGAGCGAAGCGACACGTATATATACTCTTTCCAGATCGTCGTCCGTCTCTATCTATTACATGGATGTTTTCGGTAGCAGTCGTCTCCGTTGGGCGCGCGCTGTTATTACCGGAGATCATCTATTTCCTAATCGAAGCCGTTGTAGTAGTAGACTGCGGATATTACCTATGGCAAAAATGCGATTCGACTGCCATTAGAGACCGTATTAGGTCACTATGTTTTCGAAACGTGCTTGCATGCGGAAAGGAAATAAAGCACGGGCATAGGAAACAAGAGCGTCGCGGCGGTTCGTTTTTTGCTGTGTGATGGGAAAGATGCAGTTCTTCTTTTGCAATGTTTTTGCTTTAATAATGTAAAATCCATCGCAAATTCTTTAATTCTGGTTTTAAGCCGCACGGTAGACACATTAATCAGCTTAAATTACATTAATGTTGACACAGTATTAGCGTAACGTCTTGAGTTTTTACAAACAACCGCTAGATAGCGCTATCGACATTTGACATTACTATTTTCGTAAAATTTTACATTTGTTATTGTTGATGCAGCCCTATTACCTAAGGTTTGGCATTAATTTGACCTTGTTGCTTAACTGTTCTAACACGTCTCTTTTGAAATTTTTCATCTTTGTTTTTCCACCAAGTTGTAATTTTGTCTGCACGTCTATTCAATTGTTTACTTGGCTCCTTTTGCCAAAGATCAAAATTTGTATCATTTATAACGATTCTAACCACGTTTTCTTAGATCGTCATGAACGGCGTCCTTCTTTTTAATCCTGTTTTTTCAACACTCCATTTTTGCCTGCTTATTTCCTCCCTCTCCTTTTATTACCACTTGTTCGTTTTGTCCTATTTCCTAGCTACTATCTTTGCTGCACCCCAAAGGAAAGTACTTGCTTAAGATACTACCGCATAAAACGAATTAACACTGCTTAAAATTACGATTTCCGTATTCCCTGCACAACCCATCCGCAACGCGTATATCACTCACGCCTGCTTGTCAAAATATTAAAATTATGAAATCCACCCTCCTTCCTAGAAGTATCCGAACCCTGCGCGACACCGCCGGCGGTGGCGTAAAAGAAAAAAGAAGAGAACGACGAAATTTTAAATAGTGAAAATCTTGGCGAAGAGCGCGACGATATCATCAACTGCTATCTCGGGGGATTCCCCGTGGGAATTAACCCGAGGGGTCGGAAACGTATATCTATCAAGCGAGAGATGCTGCTGGAAACTGCGTGAGGAGGTAAACCGATGTTGTTCGACGGAGGAGGGATCCGTGAACTTCTTAAATGCTTTCACGACGCGTTCGGCGGGCGTTGTGCCCTCATAAGCGTCTCCGCGAACGGAAACTGTCGGGAGACGCAAAGGCGATGGATGAAATCTCCAATGAAATATTGTGGGTGTTTATTTTCGTCGGATTTGATTCAAATTCGTATCAAATAGCAAGGGGAGATTGGTGCTAATTTCGAGAAAATTTGAGAGCATTAGTAAGGTGAGACTCTGGGTATCCCACGTTTTGGCGTAAATTCAATGTGTCCAAAGCAATATTGCAAAGTTGCTTCTGAAATGTAATCTTCGTTATTTTCGTCATCATATCGAGAATTTAACGATATTTTTCTCTTCCTTTCTAAGCTTAAAAATACTAAAAACATGAATCTAGACCACATGAAAAAGCCTTTCCTCCTAACGGAGTTTCTCCAAACAATACCGGAGTAAATTACCAACAATCGCAATCAAATTCTTCGCAAGTACGAAAACCTTTTCATGTTAGTGACGCCGCCAACGTACCAGGTATATTTATATGCACTTGAGACTTTTTAATGGAGGCGCTTTTAACTAAACAGCGCGACAATCGGACGTTTCAAAGCGAAAACTTCGTCCAAATAACGATCGGCAGACGGAAAACTTGCCTCTATAGTTTATACAACTCCGACTAAATGCCGCATCTCGTTCGGAAGTCTCTACAATCTTACGGGGGAATAAAAACCATACCTAGAGCTCCCGCGCGCGCATACAACGTTGGTTAATTCGCGAAAATGCCGCGAGAGGCGCTGCCGTTAACGTATCTACACCGCCGACTACTCCGGTTAGAAAATCGGGGAAACAGCTGCTCCGGTTCACAATGCACACGCCAACCAGATGCATTAAATATTAAATCGTGAAACCGGTGTACAGATTTCACGAGATTCAATATGCACGAGAGAGCGAACGTCGCTTATAAAGCTATACTAACTCTTACCTACGTAGGTAAGAGCGATACGATAATAGGTAGCTGCGCAATCCTAGTAGTTAGTTTCGTCTTCGATGGTGTAGACCTCAACCGTTATTATCTTTCCCCGGCTGCTTTACAAAAACTTCCGCATCGGAAAACCTGTAGCGTTTGTTGAGCGGTTTCCTTCCTCATACCGGATCTGTTCGAATCCTTTGCCGGGCACAAATTTTAAATTTTTCAACATCGTTGAATCTAGAGGAAATTACAGAGTGTACATACATAGACAATTTTATCCTAGTCGCGGTATAATCATTGAATATCTTGTTTTCCGTGAAGATTATTTAATGTTACAATATCTTCGAATTCCCTCTGAACGATGACCTCCTTCCATCGATTAATCCTTCAACAATGTTTATGGATTCGTCAATATTGTTCTATGGATTGAACCAACCTAATCCATGAGAGTCCATGAGAGGCAAATATTAAAGTAGCCTTCTCCTCCTTGCATATTTATCCTGGATCAAGGCATCCGGATTTCATGAATTATTGATCTGAACACTCTTCGGCACAATCCTTCCTTTGACTTCGGCATTCTTCCAATAGAAACGTTTAGAATTACAAGCCCTTCTGAATAGTTCTAGAAGGCATCTCTCTTTTTGTAATCAATTTTTTTGCTATATTTACATCTCATCAGCTTCTTCAGCATCTGTTTAATCGTAAAGAAATTCTATTTAAAGCTATAAATATTCAGTTACATTATATCTAGGTAACTTCTTTTGTATAGTGTACAAATTTTTCAAATTTACGATTACAAATGAGCCCTTATCGCGCGTCAAAAACCTTTATTATTACTTAAAACTTGCGTAACCCACCAAAAAAAAATTGACGCGATTATTACATGTAAAACGAGGCAGGCCATTAAATTCAAATTAACATCGCGCCGTACATGCACGGCGTACGCATTAGCGACCAGCGCGATGATGTGCGCAAATATGTGAGAAGTAAGTGAGAAATTAGCCGAGCTCGAAATACGTACACCTGTAGGTCTATCCAATTTGCATGCGTTATCGTTGCCGAGCGGATAGAAAAAGAAATCCCCGACATGTATCGCTTCTACCCCCGGCGGTTATTACCTTTTTAATTATAAAAACCCGCATTTACATATCAGATTTTTCTTTCCCGCGTCCGCGGCGGCGAGTAATGAAATTAGCGACAAATATCAGATGGGTACGACGACAAAGGTCGGGATAGTACTCGGTCCCGGGCGGTCCGGCTTTGTACAGAGGGAGCTTTTTGTACGTCGAGGATAAGGGGCTGAAAGCTTTTTTTTTGCGCGGTAAACGGATTCTATTTTCCAATTAAGTACGCGGGATTTAGGGCGAGGGATGGGGAAGGGAAGAGATTGCGTTAATCTCGGAATTCTCGGCTTTATACGGAAGGAATAAATTGTTCGTTTGTGCGGATGATACAACGTCTAGAGTTTATACGGAGAAACGACTCTCTTGCCGTTTTTGAAATTCGATAATTTCAAAGAAAAAAAGAACATTTATTGGACTAGATTCTCTTGGTTCATTTGTTTAACGAATGATTTGTTGGTCTAGTGGTAAGACGTCCTTCATCTAACTGGACAAAGTTAGCCGCTGTGTTCCAGTCCCGTTAAAGCTAAATTTTCCTTAGTGGGTTCATTACGCTTTCGAGTCACCATTAATAGTTGGGGCATTTTACACATGAAGGCCCCTGAAGTAACGATAAGCTTTAAAAAGCTTACACAGCCCGCTGCGCTTGTTTGGGCTTTTATTTTAATTATCATTAAAAATAATTTTCAGAGATCGAATCCGATGTCGTCATTATCGCCGTTAACCACAATTACCAACCCTAAATAAAGCCTCTGCTTATACTTCCCTGGGATAGCAGCTCCGGCAACGGCTAATTACCGCGCTGATTTACATCCAGTAAATTTTATCATCGCGGTTGTTTATAACGTACTACCCGTATGCCTATTCATTGCAAATACTATTATATTATATCGTACAGCATCCAAATACACCCCGGCATACAATTTATCGAAAAGCCGCAGAACGTAATATGATACCAAACCAAAACCGCGCGTTACGCGTAACACTGTACGAAGCCACCCTTTCATAAATATCAAGTATCCATTGCGTTCGGCGGCGGTAGCGGTGGTGGTGACATCATCCATTACCATAATAAAAGTGGTAGTGTGCTCGTGCTTTTCTCGTTCCGCAACCCTCATCTATTTTTTTTTTTAATTCATTTCGCCACCATCCTGTGTACATGCACAATCGATTTTAAACATACACCGCGTATTTTGCGTGTACGGGTTCGTTGGAGTAATGACAATGCTTTCGAGGCCTTCATTTTATGTTCAAAGTTGTGAATGTGTATGTATCAAATCATTTTATTTTTTTTACTATTTACCTCGTCACATTTTCAAGGTAAACTAGAGAGGGAGGTTTTACGGCATTTTTTAATCTGAAGAAATTAAAAAAATTCTTTTTTACTATGTTACTTTGGATTATTACAATTATAAACATATCTCTTACACCTTTACAAATCACCAACAAGTTCTGCCTCGTTGAAGTTGCTTCGTTATCTTGCCAAATTAAAAAAAAAAAAGCAGTATGCCAGAATAAGAACTACAATGTAGAGAGCGATACGGCCATTAAAGAAATTAAATGCAATTTACTCATTTCTAAAGCAACTTGTTCCTTTTTCGAAGGTCTTCAAGTCAACGGTCTTAACATTTGATAAATTAATTTCACGGTTAGTCCGTCCCTGCGCCGATCGACTGCGTAATATTGTATGTATACACATAGATACTGTATACATGTCTCTCAGATGGCCGGAAAGGAAGGAGAACGAACAGATAGACGGGACGGACATAACGGCGATAAGGAAAACTGATAACGGGTCGACCGATCGGCTGGAGAAATATTGCGGAAACGTGGGATACACGCAAAGGCAAGGGGCGAGCCTCTGCCGCACATACACACGATAGAACGCTAAGTCTGACGACGGTAGTCGGCCGCCGCGGGGATTGTTATTCGTGGCTGTTTTTTGCGGTCTTTTTCGCGTCGATGTGTGTCTTTGCCCCGGCATACGTTAGCGTTTATTATTGCATGCATACATGTATTTGTTGCGAGAAATTGAAATCGTAAGAATATAGAGAAGGATATGGAAAAAATATTGCATATTGATATTATTTTTAGAAAAGACGGATGTTACGTTGCTGCGCTTATCGTTAGTTACTTAGCGCCCTACGTCTCAACATGAGATTTTAATTTTGCATTATTTCTAAACGCTGTAACTTTGAAAGTTTTACATCATTCAAAGAGTGCAGTGTTTCACGGTCAAAGAAGATTTCTTAAAAATTTCTTAAACATTATTCGTCAGCTTTGTGTTGTTTTTGTCGCATTTTTAGAAGAAGCAAGCTCATTAGCAACATATGAATAATAATGGTCTCGTAGGATAGTGCTAATCCCAACATATTTCATGCAGTTATAGCGCATATAAGAAGATAACTTCTTTAAAAGGACTTTAGCAATTTATGAAAGTACTAGTAAAATCTAGGTTGTAAAGCTATCGTTGACATTTTCAGATTTTTTACAATACACATAGTCAATGAAGCCATCTTCAACAATTAGAAGAAACTGACAACATGATCAACGAAACGCAAAATTTGATATTCGAATCCATGGCAACAACCGGCAAAATTAAATCCTCCAATTAACTCTTTTCTTTCCCTACCCAATATAAACCACAAAGATGTTCAATTTTTTTTTCATTGGATACATAAAGCACAAAGGAAAAGAAAACCAAATCAAATCTGCATCGTATTTACATTCGAATTTAATCCCCCAACCGGCTTTCTTCTGTTGCCACCCCTTTGATTTATACAAACTCGACCATCGATGTAGGGGGGACAGGAAGGAGGAGGTGGAGCGTTTAAACGCAACGGAAGGACTACATCGTTACGGGGACAGTCACGCAAAAGACAATGTTAACGACTGGTCGCTGGTAGGACGGATCGCGTTTGCTTTGAGCAAGAAAAGATATCGATGTTGCGGTGTTTGTAGTAAATGGTCGTTGCGGTCGCTTTCTTTAAAGTAAGCAGGAAGCCTAATCTCATTTGCTAATGCAGAATAAGCGGCAGAATGCTGTAGAGGAAGATGTCGTGTGAACTAAATATTACTGTTTTTTTTTTTTTCTGACAGACTTGGACAAGATGGGAACTGGCTTTTATTATTGTAAAGTATTTAGAAAGTTCGAGAAATGCCATGGAGTTATATAATCTGCCCTGTTATATTCAGTTATATTACTAGTTATTGGTATCTGCCTTTAAACCATCTCAGTTCTTATATTCCAGAAATTCTTTATCATCTCTAAATTAAAATTTAGTAATTTTAAGTAATTCCTAGACTAAATTTATTGTTCTTAAATTCTTTTCAACTGAAGACGTTAGCAAGCCCGACAGCCTTAAGGTATGCACCAAGGTCGCGAAAAAGAAGAAGACTTCCTTCACTTCCTTCCAGTATCACCTTCTACCCGCACAACGAAAAAGATGAAGATTGTTTGTTGTTATTTACTCGATAAAAAGACATGTAATGACGGTGGAACATCAAATATCCACTTTCCGCACTACAGAATAGATTCGAAAGGTTACCCGGGAGACACCTGCATTCATGGACACTAGCTGACCTATCCCAGCTCGCACGTAACTATTTACAGCATCCGAGAGCAGTCTCTCTTACACTAACGATCACAATATAAGGTATAATATAGCACCCATGAAGGCAAACATATATATATATATATACTTAAATACGTATGTACTAACATACACGTTATATAATAGGCATGTGGGTGTTCACAACCACACCGGGACTTATTACATTCATTTAGCTGTTGATGCTTACGCCCAGTCCCATATATCAACATATAAATAAGCAAGAACAACGATTTACCTACCCACGAGATTTATAATACCCCGTTCGCTTATTCACTTAAGTAGCTAGATATACGAGAGTACGTCTCCGCTTTGCGAGTAGCGTAGTTCTGTTTTATGACGAAATTATGCACGATAATATTCCGTGTTTGTTGTTATAACGAGCAAAGTTTCTATTTTTTTTATGGAGTGACGAAAAAGATTGCTTGGTTAAGGTTTGATGCGACGCGATATAACACCTGATTTAAAAAAAGTAGAACGAATAGAATCTATTCGTAAATAACATAATTATCGCTTCCCCCTAGCACAATTTCTCAATTTCCAAACACCCTACGACCTTCATCAGTTTACAACGCTAATGATTGAACCATTATAATGCTGCTCGTTCATCTTTTCACTCGAAAACGTCGGTCATTTACATTTCCAGAGCGAAATGTTATTAAAATGCGCCGACTGCCCGTTTCAACAGATAAATTTGCATCTAATCTCCATGCGATGTAATTTGCTGCCGTAAAACGATGCACTTTTAAAATACAAAGGTATCAAGTTCTTTTTTTTCTGTGAGTACTTTTAGCGTATGCTAGTGGTTTCTCTAATACCTAGTGCTTAATTGATGTGTGAGGTATTTAAACCAATGAAGTAAGGCTAAGGTGTGCTTAATTTAAAGATATCCATCACAATTTAGATGTTCTCTTTAACGCATCTCTCGTTGTAGAAAGCACTCTCGCGAACCAATGAAGATATAGCAATTTTAATTAAGTTACCGCCAATTAGAAGAAAATACTGTTATATACGCCTATTTTCGCAAGTAATTCGTACATTTTCTCTGTGAACGGCAACGTTTCTCCATGTTTCCGCTTCACAAATTACGCCATATACATATTTCCATGGTATAGTGCAATATCCTCAGCGACAACCACCATTCGTAAGGCACCGAAGCAAATTCCACCTTAATCATAAGAATTTCATTAATTTCGACGGCGATAAAACGCAGAAATATCTTTTCTTCTCCTCGCTCCTTGGAAGCGCTTAAACGCCCCGAACTTCCTCCGCTAGATGGCGTTCGTACCATTACCGGGGCGATTGTCGTAAATATTAGTCGCGAACGAGGACGTGGCATGGGATGTGAAGGTAGAAAAAAACAGAAGAACACCGCTAATAATACAGTGCCCGTCCATTACAATAAAAATAACAATAAAGATGGCGTACGGCAGGCAAAGGTTTATTAACGCGGAAATATGCCGTTGCGCGCTGTGTGTTTCGTCCGTTGGGTTAGCGATACGTCTTAGATGGCGGCGACGGTAGGGTGAGTGGCGAACGTGGGACATGTACGCCGAATATTTTTCTTTAATAACCATTAAGGTGGCGCATAAAGTCGACGATAAATTTGCATACGTCGCTATAAAAGTCGTTAATAAAACTTTTCCGAGCGAAATTCATATTTTCCGAAGCGCACACGGGAAGGAAGATGAATCTAAATTTGAGGATGAGAATCTCCTTCTAAGACGCAATTCATCGTTTTTCATATTCAAATCAAGTATACTATGAGGGTAATCGAAAGAACAACGCATATCTGTTAAATAACAATTGATTTTGACGGAACGTATTAGGTTACTTAAAAATATCGATTTCCAAAGCATTCTTTGATGGTAATGGTAGCGTAGTCTTCATTAGACCTTCGCCCTTTTAATAGAATAGAAAAAAGCTCCCCGAATTTAAAAGTAGCATTCACATGATAGGATGGGGTCGTTCTTTTGATATTTCGTTGTAATTTCTTCCGCACTATTAATTCTTTAATAGAAAAAATTTGAAAGAGGGTCACATCTCTCACAAGTTCTCCTAGAAAAATTATAAACAACCTTTCTTTCATTGAATCTCATCAGAAGACCTTAGTAACATGATGGCAAATTTAAAATGGGATTGCTGGTTAATCACTTTCTCCAAAATTATCTTTCTGAAACGTGGCATAGGATCACTTGGTAGCAGCGATAATGTTGCCGCTTTCATTATTTACGATTCATCGCGCCACCTACCTCAACGGCAGCTTTATTACAACAGATGACGACACGATCCCCCGCTAGCAACTGGCTTTGTTTTTAATTTAGAATTATAAAGTTGAGTTGTTTAATAAACAACAATTTCAACCCACGCACATAATGCGCAGTTTTCCTCATCATCGGCCCGAGGAGAGAGAATATAAAATAAGACGAAGACCGAATTATGAATACGAGGGGTAAAAAAAAGACGAAAAGGAAGGAGAAGAGAAGAAAGACATCCGCGCACGAGTGAGTAATAAAGACGCTGATGCTACCACGCGCTACAAAGTTTGTTTTAAAACTTTTCCGTCTTATCCTTTCCGAGGAGCGCGTCTCCTCTCGCATTCTTCTCTGTCCTCTCGCTCGTACAGTAAACAGCGCTACAATAGTAATTTCGTTAGGTCTTAAAGATTTGCCAAGTTTTCTATTTCCTCTGACCGTCCTTCCGTTAGCCTAGCGACTTGTGTACGGGGGTATTTCTCCTTTGTAAATGTGGATCTTAAATTACAGGTTCATTTACGGCGATACAAAAGAAGGAAGTATAGGACGTTACAAGGTTCAACGCGGTGTTTGCCTCTTTTGTTTGAAACTATCGAAACATAATGTTGAATTACTATTGAAAGATATTTTTCCAAAGTACATTGTTAATACTGCGATAGTGCCAAACAATTGCTGAGATGCAAACTTATAAATGACCAGTACCGAGATAATATAGAATGGTTTCTAAGATGTATGATTCTAAATACTCATTACTGAGATAATACTGAGTAGCTACTAAGATATACGCTTTTAATTATCCATTACTAAGATAATGCTGGAAGGTCACTAAGATATGGTTTTATAAATATTCAGTACTGAGATAATACTGAATAGTTACTAAGATATATGCTTTTAATTATCCATTATTGAGATCATGTTGGAAGCCACTAAGATATTGTTTTGTAAATATCTAGTACTGAGATAATACTGAATAGTTACTAAGATATATGCTTTTAATTATCCATTACTGAAATCATGCTGGAAGGTCACTAAGATATGGTTTTGTAAATATCCAGTACGGAGATAATACTGAATAGTTACTAAGATATATGCTTTTAATTATCCATTACTGAGATCATGCTGAAAGGTCACTAAGATATGGTTTTGTAAATATCCAGTACTGAGATAATACTGAATAGTTACTAAGATATATGCTTTTAATTATCCATTACTGAGATCATGCTGAAATGTCACTAAGATATGGTTTTGTGAATATCCAGTACTGAGATAATACTGAATAGTTACTAAGATATATGCTCGTGTAGCTCATATTAAATATCTGTTGTCTAAATATAACATCAAATGTTAAATAGAATCTAGGGATTGTCATAAAATATATTAATCATGATCTCACACCTTTCTATATCTTCAACTTGGTTTATCCAGCATTAAAAATGAACCTAAGCCAGCTTAACCTGTCGTACATACAATTGAAATTCTATCGTGCTAGTTATTTAGGCTTGTTTATAAAGCCTCATATATCTCTTACTCGCAGACAACACAATTCTTGTCTCTTTATCTAGGGGTAGTTGCTATATTATAAAATATGCTTTTATGTCATCCGCTTAGAATCCGAGAGTAGTTGCTAAATGTTTTGCTTCTATTATTTAAGACAAATCGACTTCCCTCAGACATTATTCCTTCAGTCTACAGTCGCATACTTACAATAAGTGTAATAACTGGTTTTTATTTAAGTAAAGTTGGACATTTTCAAGCCAAAACCGGCTACTACATTAAAAAATGTCCGTATAAAATATTTTGATGGATTCACGGGCTTCACTAAGTGGTTTCCTATGTTATTTATTTAACGCGAAAAAACATTTCGCAAATTAACTTTCCGTGTTCTATTTCCACATGAATAACCGGCGCACAACAAGCATTTACAAATGTAGAGCAATGTGTCATCGAGAATCCCAATCCCATCGTATACAAGTATCAAGTATCGCAACGTTTCATCCTCCTCTCCACACCGGTTCTCTCCACAAAAAGCGACTAACACATCGGACGAAGGGCGTCACACAAAAACCATTCACACTATTATATTCAAATTAGGAACCAGAATATTCGGGGTGCATTTACCCGGCCGACGAGAGGTCAATTTAAATATAATTCCTAATTGTTTTTTAATAGTCCACCATCGCGCCGCGCACCGGAACGATGCAGAAGTTCGTAGCACAAAAACCTGAACCGTATTCGAATGTGAGGCTGAGAGAAGAGGTGCGACATAATGGTCGGGTTAATAGGGTAAAATGTTTCGTTTAGAATATGAAATCGAGAAGAACTGTGTACACCCACCGGTCGGCTGCTGAATGAGCGTTTTATATGCTAATGCCTACCGCCCACGAACGCTTAAACAATAAAGCGGTTTAAATACAAAAATCTTTCGATGTTCGACGTGCAGAGTCATCGATATGCAACCTGACTAATAATAAGAAGGCTATGAATAAGTAAAAAGATAAAATGTAAAATGTTTTCAATGCGGAGCGACTGTATGGCGCATGAATAAAGTAATTTTATTATTACTTTGCATTGCTTCGACGAAGGCTAAAAGTCGCCAACGTAAAAAAAAGAAAAAACTTGGGCGTTTTCGCATGGATTCGAACCAATTCTCGAGACATTTTATCCAGCATGAAGGTGGTTGTCGATGATATAGCTTTCTTGAAAGCTTTTTGAAGTTATAAAGCGGGCCGTCCACGCATCTTTTGTTTAACATCCGAGAACAAAGAGAAGTCATTAGAGTTGATTTGATGTTTTTCTCCTTCAAGCTTTGTGAGAGATGAATGATGGTTGCAGCGTCGATCTCGCTCGCGATGACTTCTGACAAACCAATTGTACAAATCAGCGTACGACATGTCCAGTGTAACGAAAGAAACAAACAATCACTTCCTGTAAAGTGCTTCGTGAAAGTTTTGTTGGCTGGGAACATCCAAACGGTAACGTGGATCGCGTACACGCAGGAGCCATCTATTGTTTAACCTATTTCTGCGGCGGCGTATATTGCTTATCGAAAACCAATAGGATTATAACGTTGCCGATAACAACGCGCGTAAATCACGCTCCAATATCGCGTAATTACCTCTTTATTTTCACACTGTCCGCGTCCATAACTTTTAAACTCATCAATTTCGTTCGTACGCTAATCCCCTTATTGAATACAGGCTCGGACAGTGTTGGAATCAAAGACCTGTAAGCCCCTCATCATGACGGTATATTCGACGACGGCGTGTCATATGCGGATCCTGCTACTGTACCATGTCGAATGGTGGTTTGATAAACAAAGGAACGCGCTGCCGGTTATACCGCCGTCCACGGGATATAAATTATTGGTAATCTGGCATTTACAGTTATCGCAGGACCATTAACATTCGCCGTACGCGTTATACCTTATGCATGGCTAATGTGATGTGGGCGCTAGCTGCGTCGTTCGCAAAGCTAGTAACAACCTATACGAAGTTGAGCCACCGACCTCCGCTGAAACGCTAATTGTTCAACAACTGGCTGCGGGTATATTATTAGGCGGCCAAGAGTTAGTTCATTATCGCATCGATCCGGTACCGATTATTTGCATTGGAAATGAGATGATTTTATTTCGCGTTGTACGATTGTACGTTACATATGTTGCGGTTGATGCTGATGGTGTTTAATTCCGATCCGACAATGACGGTACGTGCACGCTTCATATTCGCATTGCGTTATTATTATCGTTATTGTGAACATTAATAATTGCCTTCCATTTTCATCTGGGTTAACTGTGAGTTTTGTCGGTACTCCAAAACTAATAATATCTGCCAACACGGCACCTAGTAAACTTCAAATCTGTAGGTGTTTCTGATGTATTTCAACGTCCAAAAAGCAGAAAGCAGAATTCGTCTATCAGCCGCGAATAATAAAGCAAATTCGTGAAAATTCGTGGTACGTGTAACAGCCGTTTCAAACGGCCTTCAAAAGATTCACGCAATATGACTACGCTGATTGTATGTGACGCCCGAGCAAAAGCGAGCGATAGCCACCACTTCAACAATGATATTTTGAAGTGTAAGAGCTTCGATCAATTGGATATAGCTCTTGCACAACCTCTAGGCTAAGAAGCAGCAGAATTTCCTTAGTGAATGTAACATTTCTAGCTTGTCGATACTCTAATAAAACTCAAGCTCATTGTCTCACGTCACTTCCCACTTCATTAACGACCGGACGTCCTTCCTTAGACGTAAGGTATTTTAATTCATCCGCCTCCGATTCTAATTACACTTATGTCACGATCGTCCCCTCAACAACTCATTCCAGGTCTCGCCGTTCATAATTAATGGCAATGAAAAAAATTTAAAGACGCCACCGCCGCCTTTTCCCAATAAATTTTCAATCACGTATATTCGGACGAGAATCCCAAGCCGTTCTTTTTTTCTTTCTTTCTTTCCTCTACTACCCCTTCCGCATCTCGTTTCGAGTTGTTCGCGTTCAAAATTAAAGTCAGGAGGAAGAGAAGGAGCGGAGCGGGGCTAGTGGCTATATACAAAGAACGATGTTAAAAAGAAAGAGAAAAAGGGCCTCGCTTCTAATAAAGAAAGGACGAATTTCAATTAAGACGCCCCGGTTCCTATTCATCTCTCATTGAAACTTATAATTCAAGTAGAGGTTCTATTAAAATATTCAAACGAGCTCGGGAGTGGGGATTTCTTCCGGAAGATGCCGGAGACAAGAATTCAATTGTTGGTTTAATTACCGCTAGTTCGCGCGATACCTTCGGAAGAGCGCGGAAACAAAAGGAGAACGGCATGCTCACTAACACCTGTTATAAGCTCGCAAATTACTTCTTGGAAGTATCTTTACTAGTGACAATTTTAAGACGTCACTAGTATTATTTAATTATAAGTATTTTTCCACTCGCGACGTGTTACCAAACCAAACGTGAAGAAAAAAAAGAAATAAAATAAATAACGTAGGCTTTCACGCTTAAAACTAATGGCATTCCGGGTTCGAACCGTATCATCAAAACAAAATTAAACAAAAGCTCGACGTTTCGCCCACAATCATATGGAGCTTCTTCGCGAGAGGGACAACAGTGGTCGAGTGGTCGACAACAATTAGTGCACGTAAACTACGCCAGAGGCGAAACTAACTGAGCGGCAAGCAGTTGATCAGGGTTGAATCAGCCAGAGGCGTAGTTGTTTTTCGCCTTCGCCTTCAACACTATATCTTGCATATATCATACCTCTCATATTACAATATATTAAATTGGATTCATTAGGTTAATTAAAACTTTCGTTATACTGTCGTCTTTTATCTTATCTCGATGCATATTTTAACCAAGTAATCATTACGTACGCCTTTATTCCAAACACATCCTGTATACATATGCGATATATCAGCATAAAGAAGGCACCATCCTGTTCATCTTGATTAACTCTCAACATGACGTTGAAACAGAGAACCCGAGAGCAAAGGAAGAAGAAAAAAAGCGGTGGTACGCGTACAAAAACGATATACCACCCTTGAAGGGAACGGCCGGCCCGCCCGTTCGTCCGCCAGCTTACAAAAGGTTAAGCGCTAATAAATTTTACCCGAGATTTCCGAACCGATCTTTGTTGTGACGGTTTAAAATTCCGACCGACATATGCGCCGTCAGAATTCAGTATCGTACCGTCTATGCGTGCGGATGCCCGCTTAGATTGGTCCCGATGTTGCTGGTTGTACCGGACTGCTCCGATTTTAATGGAAAAAACACACCTCCGTAATATGTAGTTTAAGATGGGCTGTTTTCTCCGTTGCTTTTCGTTTTATCATTATGGCGTATCAATAAAAACTTCTCGTTCTCGTCTCGTAGCCGTTAAATGGGTAAAAGCATACAGACGGTATGCGAGATGCTTCGTCTCGTATAAAAATAATCTAAGTATATCGGTAGGATGGGTAAAAAGATTCGATTTTAGTGAATAAAAAAAGAAATTTTGAAATGGTCGGCCCGTATCCGAATTAATTTATGGTGGTTAAAAATTCTAATAAAATAAAACAAATACGTTAATTAAAAAAAAAATTAAAAAAAGTAATTTGAATAGTAATAAACCAACAATAGTTATTAAAACTAAGTACTCGAAATTCATTCCTTTGTGAGACAAGTGACACTCGGTAATCAGTCTTGGGATATCGCGTTCGAGCCTCGGGCTCGCAACTCTCACAGCAAGTTTTTCCTCGCTTCAAATTTGACGAATGCTGAACTACCATAAATTCCAATAAGAAACTTCCACCGCACTAAAAAGAAAGAACCTAGAACTTGACTCGCTCCTCTATACCGCACGTTCTCATCTCGCCATTGCCAACAACGTAATTTTCAACATTATTGCTGTAAAACATTTCGTTCACTCCAAAAATCTAATTAACAGCCGCGACCTTATCACCGTGAGACGCGATGTATTACAAAGAGGCGACTACGATACAAAGTAAGTCCAACGACATCTTTTATCTCGAGTTACAAGTTGATTAACCACTTTATTCTATACGTTTTACTCTCGAAGCTTATCTCGCAACGAGGAGAATTAGTCGCGAATGCGTTTCACTGTACAGATGCACTTCGTTTAATGGCCGGAATTAAGTCCCAGAATAACGTTTCAATTTGTCGCTGGTATTCGGGCGTCTTTTACGACATGTAAATAAGAGATGTTGCGGTCAATTTACTAAGAAATTCGGAACAACTCATTCTCGTTGGTTGATGCTGTTAAAATTCGCGGTATAATTATGTGTTACATCTTCTTTTTACGTTACTTCTTATGTTACGTTTCCCAGGTTGTCGAATTTAATTGTGTTTGGCGCGTTTGAGATCAATTTATTTTTTCCTCGATTATTATTAATTAGCAAGAAACTTTACTTTCGCCGTTTAGATAGTGCTGTTTCTAGAACTTGCAATATCTTAAATTTGTCAAAGAAGTAAGAGGTTTTAATAATTATTATGAAACATACACAGACAGGTATTTCATACCGACGTCTTCCATAAAAGAATCAAATGTTACAGCGATCTCCCTTTATAATTATCATAAATTTACCAACTAATGTTAAAACTTCACCGATTGTTTTCGTTCACCTTTTGTTCGGAAACAAAGCGAACAAAAGCTACGGAGCGCGGTCATCGGGAGAAGAACATATGGTTAATTCTTTGCTCGATAGAATTTCAACTTCCACACCATCCATATGTTGTTGTTCCAGTTTATACCTATATTATATAATGGAACACGACCATAATGGTAGGTAGAGTTGTTCAGGTAGGTACTTACTCGAACCTCTCGAAAAAATCACATTATAATCTCGGCCGCGCCCTCGACCCGGGATTTTTCCGTTGAAAGATATAATGAACCCCTTTTTGGCTACAATCTGTTACGATTTTACGAACTTGGTAATTTTTCGGTTTTCAGCGACGTACCCGAACATATCGTGTACTAAGCTTAATTATGATCCTATAATTTTGTATTATTATATGTATTTATACAGGCCCTTCGTAGCAAGAGAATACAAGGTAAATACAACACGTTGTTTAGGAATAAAATCAGACTTATTTCGTCTCTTCGACAAATATTTACGTGAAATCTCATTGTTATCGCGCTTGAGGTGACCGGGTTTTATGCTATCTCAATGAGGAATTAGCTTTTACCTGAAATATATGCAAGGATTACGTAGGTACATATGTGACAAAGAATTAGATTTAATTTGAGCATTGCATAGCGAGTAGTTACAAAGAAGTTAATACACTCCGCCAAAAAAGTATCGCATAAACTAAAAAAGGGCATTTATAAACCAGAGTTCTGTACCGACGCTTTTAAAACTAAAATGAGCAATTTAACTTCAGAACAAGTGGCTGCTATAGTTGCTTTAATCGAAGATGGACGATCTCAAGCATACGTTGCTAATTTGATGAACATCAATCACTCAAGTGTTTCTAGAGCCGTAGCCAGATATAGGGAAACAGGCGATTACAGTAGAAGACCTGTACCAGGTCGTCCAAGATGTTCTACTCGCCAAGATGAGCGCTATTTACTACTACAAGCATTACGTCGAAGTCATGTAACTGCGAGACAATTGCAGAACGACTTGGCTAGAGTTAGAAATACTCGTGTGAGTACTCAAACTATTCGGAATAGGTTACGACAGAGTGGATTAAGAGCTAGAGTAGCTGTAACAGCCCCTCGTCTCACTAGGAACCACCGAGTGGCTCGCTTAAGGTTTGCCAGAGAACATGTAAATTGGAACATTAATGACGGGGCCAATATACCCTTCACAGATGAGTCAAGATTTGGTCTTTACACCTCAGATAGGCGTATCTCAGTGTACAGACGAGACGGTGAGCGCTATTCGCAGTGTAACATCAGACCTAGATCTAATTTCGCTGGCATCTGTTTAACAGGTCGTACAGAGTTAGTACCAGTAGACAGAGGTACACTGACTGCCCACAGGTATATAGCGGACATCTTAGAAGAACATGTAGTACCATATGCGCCAATTATAGGAAACGAATTCATGTTAATGCACGATAATGCACGACCGCATGTTGCGATAATCGTCCAGGAATACCTTAACGATGTTGATATTCCAGTTTTAGATTGGCCTGCGGTAAGTCCGGACATGAACCCAAAATGTTGCCCCAGCGGACCTGCATGGACTAGAAAATGCTCTCCGTGACGAGTGGGAGAATTTGGATCAGGCTTATATACGGAGGTTAATCGAATCTCTGCCAAACCGTACGCGAGCGGTCATAAGAGCCAGAGGTGGCAATACTCAGTATTAAAAGCTACTGTTATGACATTTTTCTTTCCAAAATTATAATTTCTCGTTTTAATAAAAATCTCAAGTATGAGTTCTTGTTTTTATTTGGCCTGTATTTTATTTAAACAATCATAGAAATTATATCTTAGAGCGCATTAAAGTATATTTACAACTTGATGCTACAAACAAAGATTATGCGATACTTTTATGATTCAAAACTAAATTATGCGATACTTTTTTGGCGGAGTGTATGTCATTAATATAACATATTTCTATGTTGGTACCCAACATTGTTCAACTAATCTTGAGAAATCATTAACGTAACTAACGTATTCATTGCAGACATTTTATGGTGTCATTAGAGTACTCCAGAATCGAATCTGCAGCATTAACTCGGAAGGAGTAATGAAAATATATATTTAACCTGACGCGAGATGAAATGTGAAACGACAGCATAAAATACCGCGCATTTTCGAAGCATAAATTTCAGTTTTTCAGAACTACAGATGCGCCTCATTACATGCATATTAATCGCCGGTATTCGTTCGTGATATTAAAAATGCGAAAACTATAGGTGCGGGTATATTACCTCCGTCTTCTAAATGTATTTTCAACGATGCCCGCGTATTATTGTAAGGTGAATTTCTGCAAGAGATGCTGAATAATTTATGCGCTGAAAGCTTGCATTTACATTATCGATTTCCGATGTATGGAAAATTTATTGGCCACTTCCGCTACCATTATGCAATTATCATCTTTCTCCTTTCTTTCCGCGCAAATTATTCTGGTTCTTTCGGTAACGATCGGCACGATATTATCGTCTACGTAAGCGTTTAATTGGAGATCGACTCGATTGGATGTGTTCAAATACTACGCACATAAAGACCGGAGAGTTGGCAATATTTGTTCGAAATTGCTTCGTTTCTCGTATGGTTGGTAATGTGGTAATAAACTACTTGGGCACATTATGCGATCCGTAGCTTCATAAGCTCGGCTCTTTTGCGGGAAATTTTGACATTGACCGACGATCGGAGGTGCACGACGAATCTATGTATCTACGCCCAACGACCATCATTTGCGTAAACGATATTAATTCTGAATAGTCGAAAAGATTTACCCCATTTACTTTAATGATTCTAAAGATTTTCTTATTGCCAACCTTAGATATTTCTAAATTAACCAAAATCTTAATTGATAATCATAGACTTTACCGCATCCTCAATATCACGTAATTTATATTCCATTTTCTGCTTTCACGGAAACCTATTAACGTTATAAAAACGTAATTTTATGCTCGCTATAAAACGTTAGAATTCTTTAGAATTATCCTTTATATATCTCTTCATAAGGAGAAAATAATTAAATGTAATATCAAATAACATTTTATAATGACTCGAATGTATGGTCTGTCCGCAAGAATACGTTAGCGTCGTCTCTTGTAACTTAGAATCCGCCTTCTTTCTTTCTACGTATACATAAAATAGCTATTCGATGTGAAACTCTGTAAGTAAATAAAAGCCAAACGCTCATCCTTAAACATCTTAAGCTTAATTGTTTTAAGATCTTATCCCCTTATCGTCTTGTTTGGGCATCCTTCCCTCGCTAATTTGCACAAATAGCACCTTTATACCTGTCAAAACAACCCTTAAGCGCAATCGGGACGGCGCTGCGTCAACCCACGAGTCTGTGCCTTTGTTTTTGTGAGGAAAAAAAAGGTTACCGAAAAAGCCACACAAGGTGACGGCCATTACCATAATTCTATTCAGTCATCATTTAGCAAACATAATTTTCGAATTACAACGCCACCGACCTTAGCGAGAGACCTACCTGCGCCCTCTGCCGGGGATATTTATGTTGTCT
This sequence comes from Oryctes rhinoceros, assembly GCA_020654165.1. Lineage (NCBI taxonomy): Eukaryota > Metazoa > Arthropoda > Insecta > Coleoptera > Scarabaeidae > Oryctes > Oryctes rhinoceros. The sequence continues at coordinate 2,372,080 of JAIOKQ010000231.1, forward strand.
TAGTATGAAACCTTTGTTTGTTTACCTTCTGGAAGGAAATTCGAAAGACGAAGGTTGTCGGAGTCGACGTGGGGCCTAAGACGACCCATCGAGAGACATGATAGATTTTCTAATAATTGTTTATTCTCTTTGTTAGAGGATCACAATAGGACGGACTATACATCCGTCTCTTTTTACACGATATTTCAACCCATTTTAGAAAAAAAATGCGTTACGCGCGATAGTAAAATAGGTAATCAATATATAACGTGCGGCTATACGGCTTACTTTTACGAGGATACCACCCATGTAGGTCGAAAGACGGTCATGTTCTGCGTTTGGTAATAATCTATGTAATCTTAGAACGGTATTAATTTTCGTCGAAAAATAATAAATCAGCCTTTTAAGTGGTAGCTCCTAAAAGTATGCTGTTATAGGGTAAAAAAGTGAAGCAATAAAATAATCCTAATCTGGAATTATGTTATATATACCACGTATAACGGCATCCACATGCCGTATTTCAAGGGCTGAGTTATTAAAAAAAAATATTCTTTTACAACCATTACGTATCTTGAGAGAGTCCGTTTAAAATTCCATCGGGACAAAATAAAAGAAGGAACCGAGATTGGGAGAACATTGGGAAACTTCGATTAGATTGAGGACTCCTGCATTCTTTACGATTTTACAAAACGCCCAACACGACGACAAGAATCATAAAAGACAATTGTTCCTAATTGGTTTGGGAGAATTTCGTCGTGGTGATACTTCCGTGGGTCATGAATTTCGTAGAGGTTGACCAAAGCCAATAAACATCGCAAGAGGATGTGGAAGAGTGCAGTACATTCGATTTTGCATGAACATTTAAATATGTTCCTGATAATTTAACCCAATCACAAAAGAGGCTCGTGTCTCGTCGGATATATTTAAAAATTAAGGAGGGAAACTTGAATATATTTGTACGAGCCAAGAACTAAGTAACGATCAACTATTTGGGCGTTCCCCGACGAACCGAATCCAACAAAAATTGCTCGTTCACGAAAGACGTCTAAAAAAGACCATCGCTTGCTTTTTTCGTTGTAATGGTGAACATTGCTTCGGAAGATGCTATACGACAAATTGTTTGCCAGAAGTTATCGATGAAATTAGGGAAAACAATGACTATTATATATGCAAACAAAAAGGGCAATTTGCGCTAATACGTTCTTTAAATTAATGTATTGTTTAACGTAAAGTTGTTAAATAAAAAGTTGTTGTGTACTGGTTACTTATTACAGCTTGCGTGATGATGAGTGATTAGCTCGAAATCGGTCGCTATCCGATATTAAACAGAGTTTATGAGAAAGGAACCTTTTGATTAAGCCCGAATTAGCGACTCATTACATCGCTTATTATTATAAGCGCTCGAGTGAATCAAAACTACTATTTCTATATTTTCCCTTTATTTAATATCCACCTATAAACTTGCTTGTTACCCGCCCGACATTCCGCACGGAACCTATATTGCAAATAAATTAAAAAAAAACTATTTCAGTAACGGTACTAACTCTTTTTGCCATTTTACGATTCTTTACAACGCCAATAAATATTCAAAGGTTTAAATATTTTCGCAAAAAAAGAAAATACGTTTCCCTGGAACTGCGAAATCGTATCCCGAAACAATTGCAGGCAACCCGTTATTTTCTACGGCACTAAACTTTATTGCATCCACCTCATGCTCATGATGAACGGAGCTCATGAAATAGATACGGCATGTAAGGGTTAAAGCTTCTATAGCTGCAATAAATTTTAATAGATCCATCATTTGAGTCAAGCGAACGCGAAAAATTTATACAACACCGTATTTGTAAATACGCACAACAACCGTAACGGTTTTTGCGAATATTATTATATGGCTAGTTGTAAATGAATCTGTCTTCTCTGCATAACTGTTACCCTTGTCACGTTCGGTAGCGTAAATAGGTCAGAATTTATTGTATATGACAGGCTATTCTTATTTTCTGTTAACCCTATACTACACTGCAAGTTAAATATAACAGTATTGTAGTCAATTTGAAGGTTTTCACGCTAAACATAGGTTTTAAAGTCATTTGTGCATACCTGGAAATACGTTTTCGAAAAAGCGGGTTAGCAACCAGGTTCGTTCTTTGAAACCAATAATAATAGCTTAATCGATAATTACGAGTTTCTCTGTATGCTTTGAGATTATTATAAAAATATTCAACAGCACAACATGCTCGATCAAATGTGGGAATGGCAACGTTTTATGATCATCTTCATCGAAACAATTCGTATCTCGCATTTCTGTTAAATGTTAAAAAAAAATAGTGCTTTTTTATTTTGAAGCATACGAGGCACGTTGCAGTTATGCCTTTCACCAACTATGCCTTTCCTTAAGCTTATCTAACCATCATTAGCCATACTAAATGAATCCTAGGGCAAAAGTAAATGTAACTTTTTCTCTAATTGGAGATCCAGAAAGAGCAATTTCGAATTGTTCTGTATTATTTTTATTTTTCTGTTCATCCTTTTCCGCTTCAGTAAGTAAAGATATTTATAGGCAAAAAAATTAAAATTTGCACTTCGCGCCTTCATCTTTGGAGCTAACGTATCGTGTCACGTTTCCTAATTATAAAGACCCATAACAACCGCAAAACAACGCCTATTAAGAGATTTTTTTCTCCACGAAAAAAGGCATATATACAAATTGAATCGCACGTCACAAACGAAGAAAAAAAAAGTAAGTGACACGGCCATTAGAGAAATATCAAATGTCTAGCTATATATATAATCTTACACTCTTCGTATATATAAGACGTTAAATAAGCTGCCGCGCCGCCCCTGGGAATTCCTTAAAATATCCGACTGTAGTATAAGCACGTATTCACTTAAGTGGTACGAGAGACACTTCTTCTCCTACTAACTAACACAACAGCCCTTTTTTCAATTAATTTTCGGATTCCGTGGAGCTGCGTCGCCTTCGCGCTAGTAGATACATATATCGTATTGTACGTCGGGAACATCTAGACGGCGGGAGCTTGAAAAAAGCTTGTCAGATTGACAAAAAAAAAATAGAAAAGCGGAGAAGAACAAGCGTAGGATTGCTGCTGTGAATGCGCTGTTATCTCGCGTGGAACTATGGCGATTAATCATATCAATTACCTACTGCGTTCGTGTTTTACGGATTTCAAATTGCTTTTTTTCTGTTTTTTTCTTTTTGTCCTACATCTCATTTCTTTCAAGTCGAGATAGTGAGAATTATATTAGTGGGTATATTAGATTACACGTTATCGCAACGAAAGCTTAACTTAGACATATTAACAAGGGGCGAATAGGAAGAATGAAGTAGATAAGTTAATTTTCTGGTGTTTGTCAAGTTGTCTTTTTCTTCTATTAATTTCTATAATACGAGTGATTGCTGCCATCGCTTACTGATGAAAGTATTTAAGCGTTCACATATGTGCATTGAGATAGAATTAATATTTGGTTGAAAGCTGAAGTTGACGATGACCAGTACCAAGTTTTAATTGCTCTTCCACAAATTAAGTGAATGCAATTAAGTGTAATGTTATGTACCACTATAACCTTTTTTTTAAGAGGAGTAAAGTAGAAAGCCGCATTTACACAGGGTTAACTATTATTTTTAAGTGGAAAATCTAAAAAATACAATGACCTTATTACCACCTTTCCAACCGACGACGCCGATAGCTGACGTGAAGATGTCGAACAGTTATTCAACAGCAAAATTTATTCCATATTTTAATTTACTTCAAATTAATCTGTTTAGTTGCTCTAGTTCATTAACTTAATGTCTGGAACTTTTTTTTTATAAAATAAATCTAAATCTAGAAATTATCATACAAGACGTGAGAACATCCAACTTAAATGAATGCGGCGACTACGGCCATTAAGACCAATTCAATCTGAGCTTATGTGAAACAAACACCAAATTTTACATCGAAGTAATTGCTCCCGGGAACTATTAAGCTGAGCGCCTGCATCGAAAATGAAGAAATTTTCCTTCCCGATGTGTGAAATTACACGTGAACTCCCGCAATAAGAGATAAACACCCCAACGCATTGAATTTTTACATCCTTTTCCACGACGACGATAATTTCTCGGAATCCGTCTGTCTGACATGACGTGAGAGTCCCAATTTGGTAAATACAAAGGAAGACGTGCAATTAGGGAGGTGCCACGATAAAACTACAGGCTTGGCTGCATAACGAACGGGTACCGGCATTAAAAGGCATGACCGTGTGGTGTTGGCGTAGATATATTCCCGTATGTTAGTGTGTGCGTCTATAATTTATAATCTAGAGTGAGTAGAAGAATGAACAATTTGGTAACGTTGTAATTTATGCAGCTGACGTGAAAGTTTTTCTTCACGATACATTAGCGGGCCAGTGGCAGCAGCCAGCAAGGCAACGTAACTATGATGAATCGATAAAAGGAAGAATAGGAAAAGCGATAAGCGTGTAGATGCGATAAGAAGTTAGGAACGGTGTTAAGTTGTTGTAGTTTTTAAAAGGGATTTTGGTACAAATTTCCAACGGGATTACGCTAACGTTTATTTTCCCTTGATGTATTGCAATTTATAGAATGAAGTATGTAATTAAACGCGTTTTTTGCTTGTTTCTTATCTTCTTTCAAATATTTTTCCATTTTTCCAAGTCTTTTCCTCGCTTTTTCAGATTACGATTCGCTGCTGAAAAGACACGAATCGCAGTTGGTCTTCTTTACGAATTTCCTAGTGCTCCGCATTCCCTCCTGTTCTCCTTCTATCTGTTCATTGACTATATTTTGTTAATTACATTTGTTTAATTCGGTCTATAATTAATATTGTTTCTTTCTTATATTCTTTCGTTTCTTTCATTTGCTGTATGCATTGCAATTGGAGGGTAAAGGGGTCATCTCTTCAGGGTTGACTGTCGCAAATTCATTAAAAAAAAATTACAAACTGGTTGTACCATTCAATTAAACCTCGTTGAGTTAGGTTAAAACACCACCCCGTACGATACAACGCCACCCCACAATTGCATATTCAAAAAAGAAGATAAGAAATTAATTTCGCGCGTCATCTAGCGATCTTGGCGAACCGTGAATTCGAAATTAATCGGACCGTCGGACCGTACACAGTCCCGTATACGTTTCCGCATGATAATCCAATTCAAAAACGTTAAATTATTTCATTTCCAACACCCCCTATCCACCGCCACTCTCTCTACACCTATATATATATACCTCCGTAATGACCGCCCGTTGTCGTTAATTGGTTTCAGTTGGTCAAGGGTAGAAACAATAATAAATATCGTTCCAGTTACGATAGAATGACCGCATAGAAGGAGAGACAGAGAGAGGGAGAAAGAACCCTTTTCCTTATCACCGTTTCCTATCGTCTTTCGCGCACCGCCAAGAATAGACTAAAATATAGGCTTCGCGTGCCCCTAAAAAGGAGAAAATAATTCAGCGAATGCGCGTCTAGGCCCGGTGGAAAGGGAAGGTTAAATTTAAATGAAGCAATAACAAGGAGTAATGCTTGTCCGTTCATCAGATATGAGGAAATATCGTTATATACGTAATATGTGGAGATTATAGTCGGAGGTAGGTGCGTTTCCTTTAAGTTTAGTCGGCTCGTTGAATTGGATTTAAAGAATTTTTAACGACGTTGTTATCTTGAACTTGATAATATTTCACACGACTTTAATTCTAATCGAATGTGTACTTACGCGGGTGTAATCGTAATGTACATCTGTAATCTAGTGACTAACGCTGAGGTTTCCTATTTGTTTCCTCGTGTTCGACCGTTTTAAAGGTAAAATCCAAATCTTAGATCAAATTAAATTAAGAGTTGCGAAAATCAGTATTCAAATGGTTCTGTTCACAGCTGTTGTCTTCTGTAGAATAGACTTCCGAGCCGTTGATGCCTTACTGATCTTACGGTTAACCTCTCCAAAGGATTTCTAAAAGCTGACATTAGACACGCATCTGGCTGTTTCCGTTACGGTGTCGGTGTTCTTGAATTGTTGAGTTCACTTCCAAGCCTTGCCGATCTTATATCCATCTTCGCGGTTAAATTTTTTTTATTCTTTTTTATTTCTCGGGCATCCTTGTCTGCTTTAAGCTTTTTATGACTTTTCGTCGTATTCGTTTTAGCAAGTTGCTGTTGACTTCATTCATTAAAAATTTCCAACTATTAATGGTATTTTGTTGCAATGTATCAATTAAGGTCGCAGTGATCAAGCCAGTATCGTAAATGCAAATAGCTATCGATTATTAAAATTAACGCAAGCAACATTCTCTGTAATCTAGAAGATAATCAATACCGACTAATCCATCGGCCAACTACAATCAACAATCGCTTAAAGCAACAAACGCTATTCAAAAACTGTCTAACGGAAACGCAGAAAATTACCATGCGCTCTTAAGACCAAGAAAAGAACGGTGAATACCGTGAGGAAGCCCGTCCAATTCCCCGCAGGACCAAAGCATCGACAATTTCTCATAGTTATCGTCCCTTCTTACTTCTACCGTCTTCACCCCCTCGAACAACACGATCGCACCTACCTTATGCATATTACATTTTGAGTAGAATTTCGGCGTTATTTGTATGGCTGAACTAAACATCGCGAGCCCGGTATATCCGGTCACGTGTGTCTCGGGTGTCCCCAGTCGCGCATCGGCAAGGCGAGGACTTCCCGAATCACAGGCAAACGCTTCTTTTTTTCCGTTTTACTTCTCCTCTTTCCTCGTTCGAGTCTGTTCGTTCGCGACGTGTTTATTAATGTTCCCTTGTCGTAACCGATGGTGGTCCTTCTAACGGTGCCTCCGACTCTCCCAACTATATTTATTACGTTTTCCCGATGCGTTGCGAGAGGATGACGGCGGGTAAGGTGACGCGTTGAAAGGTGAGAAGTATGCGTCTTCGAATTTCGTTTTAGAGCTGAGAGGAACAGATGTACTTCTAGATATGTACGAGACGTACGTAGGTACTCGCGAGCTTCAGCCGAAATAATATATCTGACGAGGGATTTGTTTTGATATCGGACGGATGTTTTTCACCCATTTGGCAGTCGCTGTTTGTAGATGAATAAGCTTTCGAGACGTAAATATTAGGGTATTCGTAGTATGAGATCGAGGTGTTTTTGTGTACATTTGTTGGGAGATGACGTCGATATCGGGGGTATTATTATCTTGTCAATCTTCTCGGGAAGAGGAGAACTAATCATTTCGGTAAAAAAGGATCTTTTTGTCGCTGAATTCTATAGATATTATTTTTTAAACATAATGTATCAATATTAGCAATGCTCAACATATGCTCATAAATGTAATCAATTTCATTGAAGCTTTCAAAAATTTTTAAGACAATCTCCTAAAAGAAAAACGTGCAGCGTATGTTTTTGCGAGGAAGAAAAGTTAACCCTTTCGTGCATAGTGACTACCCGAAGTAACCATCATTTCAAGGTTATCTATTTTGCGGCTTGCTAGTATCCCAGTGACGCCACCGTGTAAAATGGCTCGCCTATATTTAGAAGCGACCGTACAAATAAAAGTTATGCCATAATTTATATTTAACCTTCATTTCACGTAGTATTGTTGGGAATACAACGTTACTTTTTTATCAAGCACGAGAAGATTCCATATTTTAACGTCTAACCTGCTACAAATAACATTATTGAATTATTTCAATTGGTTTATTAAGAAAAACACTATACATTATACATATACGGCATAATTGAAGAACGAGCGGTCGCATGCATCATCGAGAATTCATACAAGTAACTTATTCCCGAGGATATCTATTTTTGTAATCGACTAAGTATGAAATTTATATGAGGATCCGCAGGGGACCACATCAACTATTCACCTTCTGAATAAATGATTCACTCTTTATCTTATTGTCGTCGTCATCGTAGTGGTCGAAGTCGTTTTATATGTACAAACAGTAAATTATAAATGGATGAACGAAATTGTTTCATCGAACGTGACGCTACCAATCGCTTGTCAATATCTCGAATGCAAAACGAATAATAAAACAGCTGCGGAAAGACAATGCACGAATATCTAATAGGTTGGGTAGTAATAAAATTGTTAATTGTGTGGTTTTCGTCTACACCAACCCAACGTCAAGTACCCTGAGCAAATATTCGGGCGGAAGAGAGCATGTCTATTTTATTATGTAAGAAAAGGAAAAAGTTAAAAAAAATAGAAAACTCATAGACAACTTAACAGGCTAGAACGCAGTGTCACTAATAAAATAGTGAAGCCACTAAGCTACGCCATTCTCTATCCCCACTCAGATGATTTGAGCCTGAACTTACGGCTCGTAGACTTAAACGTCACCTTAGAAATTAACGGCCATTATAATCGCTTTTTCTCCGCCATTTCCCGATTTGATACACGCTGATTATCATAAAACAAAACAACTATTTTTAACAAGCGCGTTACTAACGAAATCGTCGATTACCCTCCTTATAGGAGAATATTCAAGCGTTTATAAATCGTCCTCAAGATCACACAATGCATAAAACCCTTCAATTATCTCGTTCGGAAGATCCGAATTTTTACCGGTAGACGCTTTTGTACGTCACGAGAGGAGGGGGACCGTCATCCTCTTTCGATTTCTGCCTTTTGTACGATCGAAAACATCCCTCCGTCCTTTATGCCCATCGGATTGCTAACACACCAACGCCCACCGATATGCGGGAGATAAAAAACTCATTCCGGTCTTATACCCACTAATGATCATCGGCAATGTTGGAGTTCGTGCCGCCTAAATTCTCCTTGCGTGGGGGTCGCGCTTTTTTGTGTCATTCCCTTTGTATGCGCTCAATGGCGTTAGGTGAAAAGAATAGGTTCAAAGGAGTACTCGGAATCGGCTAGAATTATTCCATCAAGTCATATCATTTTATAGATGGCAAAATATTTGATTTGATTTTGCGTTGCGCAATGGTTACGCTTTAAATCACGTAAGGCTGAGCATATGCTGAGCTCCTCTTGAGTTATTTGCTCCTTTTGAATGCTACGTTAGGCGAATACATCATCTGTTCCTTCAGTGCAGCAAATTCCTCCATTCTTCTCATAATTTGACACTCAACTACACTGAGAAAGATGTTTAGTTGCTTTAATTAAATATTTCATTAGAACCTTCAATAAAAGCTTTAATAACTCTGTAACAAGAACAACAGGAAAACGAAGATCTTAAAGGGATCACTCTCACAGATGCTAACAATTGCGATGTGCTTCCGGTACTAACGCAAAATGATCAAGAAATGAAGTTTCCGATCAAGCGTATTTACTTATACGCCTTTAAACAAGGACCAATACTACAGAAAGCGCCATAATTGCCGGAATATCTCTGTATTATTTTGATATATCATGAAAATAATTCGGCCTCAACTATGATGCTGAACGAAACAAATGTAGAAGCTATAATAGCGTCGTTAAGCAAGACAAGGTTAGAAACGGTGATGCCGGCAAGCAAACACGAATGAGCCGGAGAACGTTCTCGTGTTATTGCGGAATTTTACCACAGATAACGAAAATCGATTGCCTTCGAGTAGCTTATTATAGAGGAACGAAGTTAACAACGGCGGGCATTGTAGGTTCGTCTACAAATGCCAAATTGAACTTATGAGTTATCGCAGATCCGATCTATTTGTCTGCACTTACTAATATAGCGTTTAGTAACGACGGCAAACTATTTCACTTAGGATGTACAGTTACCGCTAACAGACTAGTACCTAGCGACACAGTCTAAATTGGATGATTCTTCTCGGCGTAATGCTGTATCAACGAGAAACGCTATACTATTAAAAGCAAACTAATATCAAGCGTTGTTGTCACGGTAATTTCACATTTGTGAAACCAACTAGTTCAATTTTTCCGTGTTCAGCCGTTCGATTTAGTTTAATTGATGGAATTGAAATGTTATTTCTAAAATACAAAACTAAAAACTGTACACGTAGTACAACTAAAGTGAAATTAAAATTTTAATTAACGATTATGTATCTGCACGCGCGCATATCTTTTAAATCGGAGGCTATTTTTAGTCCTCTTTTTCCGAGTAACGAATACGCGCAAACAAACGCCGAACATTAGATTTTAATTGGAATATAAATGATTTATTAAATTTCGCGTAATTAAAACGAAATTCGATAGGTTCGCTCGTGTATTGTATCGGGAATCAAAACAGAACAAAATTTAATAACGATAATGCGAAATAACACGAAATTACGTTAAATTAAAAAAAAGGAACCTAGAGACTAACTTTATTCCGGTAGATATAGCTGCAATGTTACGCGTAAATATACAACGCAATTACAAAATTGAATTTATTATTTCCAAATTTTTTTTTGCATCTCTGACATACACAAAGAGATTTATAATAATGATTACAAGGACTGTGTCGTAGTACGGCAAACAACACAAAGGTATCGGCAACCTCAGCACCATTCAAGTGTTTCGTTTCGAAGATACGAGCGATCCACATTCTCAACTGGTTACCGAGACGGTTGTCCGGGTTTAATCAATTTAACATGTGTTGAGCGGAAGTTGCCAATATTTTTGTATTGTTTAAAAAAATATAAAAGGCATATTTGCTAAACTAGTGCATTCTAATTCTTGCAATCACCCTTTCAATTATTCCATCGCTCACCCCAAACTTTTTCGCAGTGACGCCGCTTTTAACATCGCTAATGACATCTTTAGCATACTCGATACTTACGTAGCAAGAAGCGATTTCCTCCCTTCTAACGCATATTCCTCTAAATCATCTACGACGTTTTCACAACGATCCCATTAAAACATTAAATGCCGGGCGTATTAACAACACTCGACTGAATAACTTTGAAGCAGATGTTTCACGTGCGGCTCCCTATACGTATCCATGCATATAGGTTATATACATGTATAGGGCATTCGGCATAATTTCTTTTCAAGTCAAGTACCTAACCAACGCGAAGGTACGTGCGGGAAAAGAAAGGACGTAGTTCGAAGATGCGATTAGAAGAAGACTAGCCTTGTGTAAGTACCAATACCATTACATCGGCGAAGCGAAATAAAAAAAAAGGAGCTCAGGTAGCTCAGGGTTAACAATACCTTTCGCACCGCTTTCCACTCTCACGTAGCGAGCGTAATATCGCTAGTTATGTGACAGAAGCTCTTGCCGAGTATACGGTACATACGTGTACTGTTCGTATTCAATGGGAGAGACCGAGCTAGCTGTGTCTTCTAAAGACCAGCAAGGGCATTTCTAATCCGACATGTATTTTCACAACTGCAAAAGATTAGGTTTCCATTCTCCTAGATCGCCATGTTACGTGTTGCGTGGTATTAGATCTAAGAGCGCTGTGTTCAGCTATGTTTCTTTTCACTCTCGAAAATAGAGGGAAAGATAATGTATGTATTTCGGTCTTATAGGATCTATTGAAGGAAAGATTTGAAATTTTATGCAAGACTAATTTCTTTTATGCGTACAAGAGATCTGTTCTTACGTTATTTTTGTTGTTTCCCTTTACCCTGCCCTGGAAAATAATAGGTTGTTATCGGAGGAAATGAATCGTTTTTTTCTTTTTTGAACGAATTGAATACGTTGAATCATTAGTTGATTGGAGCATAAAGAAGAATCAACCAACGCAATCTTATAGATTTCTTCAGCAGTGTGTTAGTTGATATATGCTAGATCATTTGAAAATTCTTTGCGACATTCACGGGGAATGGTTTGAACTTCAAATTCGCATGGCTGGAAGGTGTTTTTAAGGTCCTCCCAAAAGGCTTACCAAAAGATAAAATCTGGGCTCATTTCTTTAGAACAAACGCCTATAATGATCTTACGAAAATTGTTGGTTTCATCCTTTCAATTCCAATGGGTAACATCTTTCCATCGAGAATTTTCAGCCTGCTGAATAATTTATGGACAAGAGAGTGAAATAGAACGCCCATCAAAATTTCTTTTGCATCTCTGACATACACAAAAAGGTTTACAATAATGATAGCAAGGACTGTGTCGTAATACGGCAAACAACACAAAAGTATTGGCAACCTCAGCAGCATTCAAGTGTTTCGTTTCGAAGATACGAACGATCCACATTCTCAACTGGTTACCGAAACGATTGTCCGGGTTTAATCAATTTAACATATGTGGTGCGAAAGTTGCCCATACTTTTGTGTTATTTAAAAAAGGGTAAAAGGTATATTTGCTAAACTAGCGCTGTCTAATTCTTGCAATCACTCTTTCAATTGTTCTCGCGTCTTTTTCGATAGATGAACTGTAGAAATTCAATTATTCCATCGCTCACTCCAAACTTTTTCGCAGTGACGCCGCTTTTAACATCGCTAATAAAATTTAGGCTCGTTTCTTTAGAACAAACTCCTATAATGATCTTACGAAAATTGTTGGTTTCGTCCTTTCAATTCCAATGGGTAACATCTTTCCATCGAGAATTTTCAGCCTGCTGAATAATTTCTGGACAAGAGAGTGAAATAGAACGCCCATCAATTTGAACCTACAGACTCGTACCTACTACGATCGTTTTTGCAAAGCAGTGACGAAGGAATGCTTGTGAAGATCGCAAAGTCCAGAGCAAATACGTTAAGTAATAGTGCAGCACCTGTTACCAAGTGCTAACTGTTACCAAAGCTAAATTAAGCCAAAAGAATTTATTCTCAATCGCGTAACACTATGTATTGTAGTCTTTTGAGTGTATAAGTAGAGCAACGCGGACCTGGCACATCATACTAGCAGTATTTTCTTCATTTCTTTAACGTAAATAAGCTCATTATCACCACTTAGGTAAAGATAGCTACTAAGTTATATAGAAAGCACAGAACAAGATTAATTTTACTTGATTAACCCGCAACAGCTGATACTCGATGATTTTTTTTGCCTTAAAACTCTTAACCTTTCATCCTATTCCAAACAACCGCAAAGCTAATTCGATTTTAACTAACTTGCGCGTCCGCTATATACGCGAACGCACAAAAAAAGCCCAGAGATCCTTGATGATGCGTACCATGCTAACATTTTTTTCGGTCTTCTGTTTCGTTTCAGGTTGTCTATTAGACAGTGCCACTCGTCCGCCAGATGTGCCCCCTCGAAATCCAACAATGAGCCGACTTAACGGGCGCTTGGCAAGTGCTCCACCCGACGACCCTAGTCAGGATTTCGAACCCTCCTGCCTTGTACGGACACCTTCGGGAAGTGTATATATACGGACGGACACGTTGAGTAAGTCAGTCAGTTGTTCTTATACGATGTCTTAGCTTGATGGGTAGTAGTAGAAGGGGGAAGAGAAACACGGAGAAGAAGGAGAAAGCGAGAGAGTTTTCGGAACGTACCAGATGGCGCTGGGATAGCGTTCTAGTAGTGGTAGTAGAGCGGCGAAGTCGAAACAGTTGAACGTCGAACGTCGTTGTGTGCCATCGTGCGTCATCGTCGAAACAAACGAATGTCGCCGTTGTTCTCGTCGCGGCCGCCTGTATTTTTGTTATTGTTATTGGTATTAGCGAGTTTATTCTACGTTCGTGCATATACCTGAATTGCGATTCGGGACGGGAAAAACAAAAGAACTAATACGGGAGCGATTAGGAAAAGGAATTAAAATAGAAAAACAAATCTCAGAGTTAAACTGTGATAAAACTAAACTTAAGTTCGATCGATAATTATGGTGTTAAGAAAGTAAATCGAATTTGGTTCCTTTTTTTTTGCTGTGTGAATCTAACGGACGCTTTTACTTTATTTTACAAGTGTTAAAGATCCCCGGCTGAAGTGCACGTTTTATAAATGAATTTTGCGCAACGTTGAGAGCTCCTTTCACATGTTGGAAATGTTTATTCTAAGAGGTAAATAAGGAACATATGTCGTTTTCAGTTTTAAATTTATGATTCCATAAATACATTCCCGATTTCATTGCTTTGCAAATTGAGTTCTTCCAAACCCCTGTACAACATCCTACTGTTTTACGTATTGTATACCTAATCTAAGTGGTATTTTAAGTGGACATATAAATTTAATTGTTTATTCGAAGCCAATGTTTACTTTTTCGGTGTTAGAATCTGGTCCTCATGCCTCGATAACGCGATTTCTATAGTCCGCTGTGCCAGACGTATTGAAATATTGGTTACTTGGACACTTATCACCTGTGCGAACTTTGCGCTTTTTATTTACGCGGGCGCTACGTAAACATGATTAATATCATGGACGCAAGTTCGAATCATACGATATAATTGAAATCGCCAAATTTCGGATGGTTTCTTCCATTCTTTGACGTATGATTAACTTTCTCCCGACTACCTAATAGGGTTAGCATTTTCCCTTTGGCTATCGAGCTTCGTGTGACTTATCCTGTTCATTACCGGACCATAATCCAATAGAACTATCCTGGCATGAGCGTAAAGGGGTTTCGTAGGCGTGTCCTATGTCACTGAAACGTTTCTGGGCAATTTCGGACGCAAAATCGACTAGCATTTCTCGGAAAGTTATTCGAAAATTAATGGAAAGGGCGTTGCAAGTTAAAAAAGACCACAATAAGAATAACCGTCTTTATGTGTATTTCGTATAGGTTTGGGAGAAGGAAAGGTTGTAGATATTTTGCGAGTTTATCGAGTCTACAGCTACATTTAATAACGATACATTCAGATTTGGAAGAAAGACCTTTATTAGTTAATAAGAACATATACAAATATATAGTCGACTTCCACTTCTTCCTATCCGTCATTCTGCCTTCCTAATCCTGGATTCCTCTTGGACTAGTTCCAACCATCTTTTTCCTCGGTCTACCTCTTCTTGTCCTCTGGCTTTCCCCTTCGAAAAGTTTTTAATTCGATATTCGGCTCCTTGGTATCTGCGTTTTAGCTATTCGTACGACCATTACCTATTGGTAAATATCCGTAACTTCCTCCTCTGCGTCGTCCATCTGCTTCCAAATATACGCCTTAAGATCTGTCTTTAACAAACCTCAATTCCCATTTCTAAGTTTAAGTTAAATTTGAACTGTATAAAAAAAAAGCTACAAAAAGGAATATACATTTGGTCAACTTTCTGAAAAGCCCAAGCTGTCGATTACGTTTTCTAAAATCATCCGCTACTGATGCTTTTAATAATAAAAACCTTCTTCCAAAATAACTCTCTTATATTGAATATATTAATCCCTTGTATTGATTGTTTTTCTCTTTATAGTCGAAGGAAGTCTATATACAGTAGCAAAATAAGACAAAAAAAAATATACTACGTATTACAGAGAAAGGCCATTAAAAATTTACGACGTACTAACATCGATTTTTCTTAAAAAAAGAGCTCTCCACTTCGGGATATAGCCCGTAAAGGAAAATCGTTTTTCGTTAAAAATATACCACTTTATTTATTGGGTATACATAAATACGTCAGTCAATACGGATATTACGAGCAATAATTAATAATAATTCATTAAATTGGCTTTAATAGTGGAATTATTATTAAAAATGTCACTTCCTGATAAGACAAACGTTCGTATTGTGACCGTACACAAATAAAAAAATAAACCGGCTTACCAATTAAGGAATATTACAAAATACCAGATCAGTATCGTCTAAAATAATAGATCGTATAGCCGGCTGCTATAGAAGTGAATGGATATCACCCACGCAGATGCTTTTTTAGGAAAATTTAATTATGCATGGCTTGTTTGGGAAGGCTAGGTTCTTAGTTTAGGTATAAAAAGAGGAAAATATCGCCTCTGTCCCTATTTGGAGTTGAACACGCACAATGAATATTATTCATTGTGCTCGTTGCACCTTATATCGTATCCGTACGTGAGTCAAAACGGTAGTGGGGATCCAAGAAGCACCTTTGTATTACCATTTTAATATAGAATCTCTCCATTCCCAAGGAACGCTGGCAACCCGCAGATTCAAATTTCGATTGAACCTTAGCGTCTGAAGTATAAGGACAATAGGATTTCTTTTAATCTTGCTCAAATAATTTATTCCTAAAAAAAATTAAAATTTAATTAACAAAAAGAAATCATTAAGCAATAAATCTTGCAAATAATCAATTGTTCCACGTGCTGTGCGAGAACATAGCATTTGTGAAGGTTGATGGGGCGTTGTCGATTATTTTTCTTGATTTCGTGGATGACTCCTGCTACACAAATTGTTGTGTACCATTCAGCATTAGCTGTTCTTATATCCGCCAAAGTAATGTCCAATGCAGCAAAAGAAGTAAACAATCTCTTTTCGGGGAAGAAGAACGGTTGATAGCTTACGGTTTTTCTTAGACCAACAGAGTCTTTCGCGTGTAAATGCTCATTGTACCTAATCTTCGGTATACCCACGGATGCCTCTATTCCACGGTAAGTTAGATAGCGATCTTCCTCATTCATGACTGGAACTGTATCGATGTTTCTCGAAAGAATAACAAATTTTCTGCAAACCAGTTGTAAATAGTGCTTCGTTACCAAAAGTTAGATGAAGCGTTCCGAGAATGGTTTTTCCCTTCATCAAAAATCTTTTATTTTTAGACCAAATTATTGCGAAATATCCTCAACATCTTTAATACTTTAAATTCCAAAATTAAACGTTCATAAATTAAAAACGCATTTTAAATCAACTCTTAAGATTACACATCTTACTTCGTAATCGCTTTTTTTCCTTTCCTTTTTTTATTCATCTCAAGTGGACGCGATTTAAAGCTTAAGCAATAAATGATCCACTTCGACCACTCAATATACGCGGACCAACGAACGATGAAAACCTCGCGTGAGTCATTCATTAGAATTAGCGAAACTGCTACGTAACAGTATTTATGCCTTTTCCACTTTGTTTATATCGACGAGATCTTACGACACACACACACACACACTTTTCCAAGATCTAATTCAAAGTACCGGAAATCGTAATGTAAATACAAATAATTTTTAAAGCATCTGAAACGTATGTTGTAGTTGATGGCGAAATGTTAATTTTAATATGACGTATCTAAGTAAATACGAAAGAGAAATTAACGTAAAATTAGTCACTCTATGGAGTAACGGTGATATAGATTGGAACGTAACTAGTGTGCAATAATTATCAACTGCGGCCTGCATTGCGTAATGATAATAATAAATGATTTATCCATGCAATTGGTACGACACAAATGCAGCCGTTAATAGATGGAAAAAAGAAACCGAAGTACCTCTCAGTTCGATTCGATTATTTGTTCAAATTATTTTGTAATATTACCGAGGAAATTGTTGTCGTATCTAATATGCAAACAGGAAATATTTACGATGATATCTACAAATATAAACAAATACTTTCTATCTAGAATTAAAATATGTAAATTTTAAAAATCGGTATGTAAATAACATTTATTGCGTGTAAATTATGTTCGCCACACCTTACTGACAAGACCTATTTTTTTTACCGAGAATCATTTAAGTGTTACACTCGGATATTGCCTTTTCTATCGAAGTTGATGGCAAAATAACGAAATAATTAACAAAAGCTAAAAGGTTATTTATTAAAACTATTCTACGTTTCCGATAAATGCGATGAATAGAATGAACAAAAGCGAGTGAAATCGTACCTGTTTTGCAGCGACTAAGACTCGTGTTTTGTCGACTCTCGGGGAAACCATTTCTTATGAGACGAATAGACACAAGTCGGTCCAGTCGCTGCGATTTCGCTCGCTTTTGTCCTCTCTAGTGATAAATGATACAAGAAGTATGAAGTGAAGTGTGAAGATTTCTGTTAATTCAGACGGAACTTTACCGAACAGTATTCGATCAGGATCGCTTTTTCTAGAATTCCACAGAATGAAATGTTCGTTTCTTGCGATACTTTGAACATCAACCGGATTTGCAATATCAGCAATACTTACAGGATTCGATTTTTTTCGTATACGTTCCATTATTCTGGTAGATAACATAATTTGCAAGGTACCAAAAATATTGCACTTATGCAGGCTCGCTATAAAATTGTCAAAGGTTCTCCATAGAACTACGTGCTTTAACAGAAACGTTTCAATACTTGTTATTTAACCGGAATTGACGCAAGACAAGTCGGCTCTTTACAAGTCGGAACTACTCACCTCTCCAATGTATTTTCATCCCGGTTTTTCCTTATTACATTGCAATATCGATGAACCATCTTCGCGCAGTAGATCTTTTCCTTCTTGCGACGAGATTTTTCTCCATATCTTTTTACTCAACGGTGTCCAATCATTTTGTTGTCTTTGTCTTTCTTGTCATGTCTTTTTCCGCGAATATCGCTAGTTTAGTGTTTTCATAGTTAAGAATTAGTTTGTCAGTTGTCCAGGGACACTGTAAAGCAGTCTTCGAAGTATTCAAGAGTTCGTCTCGATCTTTATCAGGGTCGCATCACAACGGTGTCTATTGTGATTATCCTCATGGAGATGTTTAATTTAGACGAACTATGCGCGCTGATCCAAGTACCAGGCAAACATATTAAAGCTAAAATTTTAAATTTGTTTTCCATGTTTTTTTCTTTTTTGTACATATAAATGGCTTTTACATAATATTTATAAAAATAATATTGTTCTAGAGATTTTGCTGTAAAATACAACAAATTTTCCACTCACAGATTGAAAAAATTTAATTAAATCGGTTACATCAGAACCAACGCGGCTTATACCGCGCCCAACGAATACGTTCTATTTCACGTGAAAAAATTTATTTATTATTCAGCAAAACGTTGATGTATCTAAACATGCTGCCAGTTTTTTTTTTCCTTTCTTTTTTTTACCTTAATCTGGGTCATGCAACACTATCCGATCCTATTTAAATTGATGCCCCTCCAACTTACGTAACGCAACGAACAAAAAAAAAGCATTTTAAAATATCCATCCGTAAAAACAGTATACGGGTACGTACGTACCTCGCGGTATCACCGGTTGGTTGTGGTAATGAAACATTCCCCGAATCTAAACATTAATCTATGCAACATAAATATTTTTGTAGTTAGGCAATTTCAGTTTCACAAACATGTGTTAGCGGCGGGATACCTCGGTAGAAAACACATTTATTTGAATATAAAGTTCCGGCTAATGTATGGCAAACTACGGTTAAAAAAAATGCTTATTAATCTACGCATAGTAAGTACAGTCAGATTTTCAATTATTCTTATGTATAGTTGGTAGCTCCGTAAATGTAAGGATGGGAAAGTGAAGTTGTAGTGTGCATCCTTTTTAATAGATATGTAGTGTTAGTTCTTATCTTATAATAAACTAATATAAATAAATTAAATAAATAGAATACAAAGCATGCCTTAACAGGCACAATGTATCTCTAACTCTCGTACTCATCCAATGTTGAGATATGTTGCAAATAAAAACTCGTTAGTTAAACAAGTTCAAAAGTTACTAAAAAATAAACATTTTTGAAAAAATCACCAAGTTTATATTTAAACAAGGACATGAACTATATAGCGCTAGAATACCGACACACTTCACTAAAACACTTACCCCGCAATACTTCCCTCGCACTAGACGCACGTTTGAATAATTAAACTAGTTCGAGTACCGATGACGACAGCTTGGATATCCACTGCGAGTGAAATATTTAATTTTCTGATAGTAGCAGTTTGATATTGCAGCACTAAAAAAAAGACTGCAAATAGCGCATTTGCGCTGCTCCTGGTTACGCTGCTATACACTAGAATACTCACAAAAATAAATGTTAATAAAAAAATCTTGTTTGCCATGTTAACTTATTGCCCTTATTCCATCAATTCTATTCAATATAACCTAATACCCTGCAGCGACATTTATACCCGTCACAATCAACTAATCTCACTTCATTAATCGTACCGTTCCTTTAAAGTGTTATTGTATCCACATCGATCATTTGAAGCTATGCCTCGATGTGGTAGTGAAAGAAACAAAGAGAAGCACAAACGTTTATTTTGTGCGCCTCCCGCTAATTATTAATGTTTTTCCAGTTATATCCGGGGAGCGAAATGAGTTTGACGTTTATCGATGAAATATTTATCCGCCAATGTATCGAGCTTTACCTCTTAAAAATAATAGCGTGGTTGGTCTATTTTTAGTTTTGCGTTAGGCGGACGAACCGGGGCCGCAGCATTTTTCTACGCGTCGCTGGAGGGAAAGAATTCGCATTTTATTATTCAATATTCCGTAATTACTACATCATAGATTATTCAGGAACCGTTTGGATGGCTATTACTAACGGAAAAAAAATGAAGTAATAATTTAATATTAATATCTTACAACGTCCGAGTGTCTTCCGTGAAACAAACTAGGTTATGGACACATTACTAACCGTTATTCTTTCAGCAAGAAGTCTGGAAAATATGCTAGATGGATACCGATGTCTGTTAAATTATAAAATTGCAATATCTACATATTACACCAATTTGTATAACGCGGCATCTCTATGCATCTTTCAAAAATTTCTTTGGCAATTGGTTTCGTCATTATATCAGATATATCTTAGTCTATATCGCTGTGGTTACTTGATATTAATTTCCCTTTGAGTCTTCAATAGTATTTATCGTTAAAATTGCATTTTGAGTATGCCTCTCAAGTGGACGATCTCTTGAGCAGCGACACCTGCAAGAGTCCCAGTTGCGTACTTAAGTCTTATCCCCCGTTACAATTCTGTACAAATCTTTTTGGTCGGAACAGAGCAACCTAGGCATCTATCTTATTCTTCTGCCAATAACTGAAACTAGTATTCGACACCAATCCTTCAACTTGGTCGATTTCTTCAGCTCGTGCTTCCACACATCATCATGAATTGATCCCATTTAAACTGTTTGGAAATGTATTTGGCTTGGAAGTAAGATAGGACTACATTACCCATACACTACCATCGTTTCTTCATGGATATTCTTACTTCGAAGCTATCGTCACCTTTCTATAGAAATTTTATGACCCCTCTACGTTTAAGACATAAACTATATATATAATGAAGCTAAGCAAACTTAAAAGATGGACTTGACAAATGCAAACAACTAATTCCTTCTTTATTATTTAGAAGCACTCAACAAAACGCAATTTACAAAAAAAAAAAGAAATCTGTCAATCTTTCCTTCCCCAAAAACAGTGTCTACCGCCTTTTACGTAATTAAATTTAATTAAAACAAAATAAAGCGGGCGATTTCTCCTCGCGCGCGCAGCGTTCCGACGCTATTAAGTCTTCATAAACAGCTTTTAATACTTAACAATATTTAAACAATGGCAAACATTTACATAAGGGATACGAAATTCTAATTCAAGATATTTACCGTACTTAGCGGCGCTACGACGCCGGGCTGAGCCGCAAACAAACGCGAGGAAGAGAACGCCGGCTATGGTAGGGTAGGTAACTAAACGTGAAGGATCGCTAGCGCCGAACTTTTAGTTCGCCTCTTTCCCGTGCGACTCATTATATTTCATATTTCGGATTTCGGCGTTAATACACGCAATTTACTGTTTGTTCTCGGCGCTGGTGTGTGTGTGTATAGTAGGATGGAGTAAGGAGTTTGTTCTGCACGAATACTCGTCTTTATTCGGGAAATGTGTGTGCTTAATTCATTTAGTACGTACCCGATCTCCGGCCTATACTCTGTATCGTATACTTTCGTTGGAAATATGAGAACACCGGGAATATTAAATATGTTACACCTATATTCCGTCGCCCCCTAAGGCGAATTAGTTCTTAGGAGAATAGCGTGCTTTTAGGTGGAAGGAAATCGAGTTTGTACATACAGTACGATAAACAATCGTTTAAGTTGATCTTCAGAAATACATCTATGGCATTAGCATTAAATAAAGTATTCAACAGTGGCCACGCTGCTGTAGAAGCGGCGAAGAAAAAATTAATCTTGATGTGACATACCGATTATGGTTTGTGTTTTCGTCGTATTCGCAAATGAGAAACAGCGAAGTTGGCTAAAAATTCAAGGTAACAATATCATTTAATTGAAGCGCATGAGGAAATACTGAGCAGTAGCGTGATGGGTTGATGAAACAAATTCAGGTACAGCAAGCATGTTTGCAACATTACAAACATCCATTCTAATCTTCTCCAACGTACCAAGTCTTTTGGGCATCGATCTCGACTTGTACAAAGCTGTTGAAGCACTGAAACTTACCACAAACTAAACGATTTACTTCGCTATCACCCTGAAAAGAACTTTTAGCAAAAGAAATAGTGAAATTAAATAAAAATTATCTTCGAAAACTAAGAGAGCGCGAATGAACAGATAGATGCAAATGTCAAATGTCAACCGAGCGGTGTTCTCTGTTGTAATTATTAAGATTGCATGCACTGTAGTAAACATTATGAAAGCTCTTATCTACGCATACTCGATCGTCTTCTATCCCACTTCAACTAGTTTATGGATATTTAACAACTATTTCTATCTCGCTTCTGATTTTTAGATATAAAGCTTGTCTTCATTTCATGGATGAAATTTAACCTGTGGAAAGAATTGGGACAATGAGGAAAGTTGCTTAGGTCGCATTATTACGCTTAATGAGACACGGACCAGGTCTTTCAATGTTGTATAATACACAGACATCATTAACATATAATTCCATAAATGTAGAATGCTGTATCTTTAAACTTAGTCAGTGGCGAACCTCTCGTTACCCGTTTCAGGAATTACCGATGTTCATTTTACTTACTGGATTATACCCGCTTACAAACCAAGATTAGATATATTGCCTACAATATGATAAATGATTCGAATTAATAATATCGACGCCTCCAGGTCCTTCTTTATCGCCATAAACAGCACATAAAAACCTATTAAAATTACCATGCAATTGCGTAACTCGTATTTATAGCCTATGCGCTTTCGTAATCGCCGCGTATTACTCAAATAATTCTTCACGATCCATTTCTTCCGTGACCGATTAGAATTAACGTCGAAATTATAAAATTAATACTGTAATTAGATGCGGACGAAATTTGTTATTCTGTTCGGAGATACGTGCGAGCCTAAATCCATCACATATGGCAACCGTCCTCGTAACGTTCAGAAGTTGAAGCCGCATCGGACAATTCAACTGGCCAATTGTCCCATTATCGTCGTTCGTAATGGACGATTATTAAATCATGACCAATTCCGACTCATTATATTTGTTTACCATTTTCGGAGGACACAAATTCGGTTCATTAAAAATTAAATCAGTAGAGAGGAGCTAGAATGGAAGAAAGGGGAGGAAAGATTTATTAGATAAAGAAAGTTGCGCGAGTTCTTTTATGGAATGGCAGCATATTTAAACGACGACTTTAGAAAAAGTTCATATGTTGCGGCCATTCGATTGGGAAATAATTTTGGTTTAAATCACCTCCACAGTACATGCACCTATTCTGTGTATCTGCTTCCGTTAGCCGTAATAAAAAAAATTGGCTTTTTTTGAATATATCTAAATTTATTATTTACGCCGCAAGAATAAAAAACAGAAGCGAAGTATCTGCGCTTCAAATTAACAATCTTGTGCTCTAATCACATGCAACTGAGATCTCTTGCAGATTTGTAGCTCTCTCAACATTACGTACGGACGATTTATTTTTGAAAATTGCCAACAAGGTTAATGCAAGGATCCCATATTTAGTGGTTGCATCTCTCTTTCTAGCCTCTGCTTCAACGTCTTTTTCGATTTAAAAATTTTCCACTAATGTCTAGGACTGTAGCACTCTTTTCGCACTTGTGTAATTGACGTCAGTTCTACTCCAATCAAATCAAATGGCGATACTGGTTTCCACTAATCAAAGTGCTAAATAAATACTTCTTTCTAATTCTTTCCCAACGAGATGATAAAAAAATATAGGCCACGATATGGAATACCAATTGTAGCCCTCCTGAATCGCTCCGAAATTTAAAAATAACCGCTCGTTTCGTTCATTTCACTTCTGTTATCAACGGAGCAGAAGTATTTATAACATTTTTAGATACTGCCACATCGGGACTCCTATATTCCATCCAGTCGTATGCGGACGTGTACATGTACATAGAAATTATCGCGAACAAAAGATAATTTAATTGAAAAGTGTGACACCAGCACCATGGGGACTATCTCCTGCGAGCGGAAATTCTAATTTCCTATTAATTATTAATGGAGAAGCGATTGCGTTTATCTTGGAAACGCGCTCGCGCGACGGAGAAACTCGAGAAACTGTTTATTAATCACGGAGGCGCTGATTTAATTCACGTTATTTTACTGTTGTTTAGGAATGGCTGTGCTTTTTGTGCGCGCAATATCTCGCTTATTTGGGCTCATCCGCGATTGACGTAATTACGATATGACAATCTTACATTTATTCTACTTGTCGTTATTGTAGCGATAAATACTAACGAATTTCCTATTGCGCCATCATGTCCTATTGTGCCGTTTGTTTTGTCATTTCAGGAAAAGAACAAAGAGCAACCTTGGTTTTTGAAGCCTTGAATTGTTTCTAAACTGCTTTACACGTTCGACATTAATTACATTTCATATTGATTGTTGAAATGAATTCCTTTGGTTACTATCATTACTTGCCCAATCTCGTAGAAATCCAGTCACAATCGTCATCAAGAGTCGTTTGTTTTTGTTTTCTTGAGAAGTTCTAAAGGAAATATATGTAGGCCACATAGGCCCAGAGCTTTACAATCCTTTTCCATAGTTTTTCAGTCTTTACCCCTTTGTTTTCAACTACTTACGTTCTCCTTTTGAAAATCTTCTGAAACCACTTCTCCTTGATCTATCGCCTTTCCTTTTACTCTCCATACTGTTTGTTTAACAGCCACTGATGTTTTATTGAAAATATAATAATAGTAGCATCTATTTATATTTAACGATACTTCTTTCTTTTGAAATGCCATAATCATTACGCGGTTCGAGTTTTTGGGCATTTCTTCTTTTCTGCAAATTTCGAGTTCATATCAGTTCTTCTTTGGCACGCTGATTCTATTCCTTCCTGGACAATTGTTGTTTTTGAGTCTTTCTATCACCTGATCGATATCCTCTCTAGTACGTTTTGGTACTTTCGCTATAGCAATTTCAAAAATTAAATACAACTCGTTCAGAAGTTGCCCAGTCCGGCGGGATAAGTTCACATTCAAGGGTTCCGCGCAATATCAAAGGACCAAGATCATTTTGCGTCTTCGCATATCAAGCATTGCGTTATTCTTAGAATAAGAAAATTGGGTTGAAACTTAATAGAAATTAACTTAACAATGACTACCGAAAATAATCTGCTAATTTTCATTTACTAAGCACTCTATGTAATTAACATTCTTTAATTACTATTCGTAAAATATTTCGTTTTAAAACATACAGTACGATGTGTAAAAAATAAGAATTATGAAGAATGATGTGAGTAATTATGCGGTCACAGAAATATTACGTAATCAATCCTATCGAGCAAGCAAATTATATGCACAAAGGAATTGACATGCAGATGTTTGGGTAGGAACATATGTTTCGTTTACATTAACATTTACGTTATTATCTTATCTTGGACAAACTAAATATTCTCCATATACGGATTAATTGTATGTGGGAAATTGATGTGTAGCGTGCATGTTTTCTTAGTAGTTTAGGTGATACTATACGAGCAATGTTGTTGAATTAATAAGCGTTAGGCCAAACAATTTGATTTAATTATGTAAACTCCTAAAACAAACAAATAGAAATGGTATTCAAGGAAGATCGACAAGGTTGTAGCTGGAAATAGTTACATCTTTCCAAGGCCCATCGTTGAAATATTTAAATTTCCAAAAATTTGCTACTTTACATTCTTCCCGCACCTTGTTCAATTGTCGATCGGAACGTCCAAATTCTTAGCTGTTTCAACAGGGAATATCAGCTAGTGACGTTTTCATTTTTTTTCTTTGGCGAACAGCTGGAAAGAGTAGATTTCTCATTATCTACTTCTAGAGAGTGTTTGATACTGGTTAGATTGTTAATATCTTTATTAAGTTGTTGCATAGCTGAATGTATTTCGTCGGCTTGTAAGGAAACGTGTAGCTGAGTGACCTGAGATAATATTTTGAAGAATTTGCCGATGTAGATTGTGTCTAAGCAAGTATATTAGGTCAATCGAGATATCCATTTCACGCTCTTTCAATCTCCGATCCGATCCGAATGTGACGACCTCATTTAGACACGACCTGACGTTCTTAATTTTGCTAACGAAGGTGCAGAGACCTCGCAAATTTCACTTTTATATTATCACCTCATTCAATTTCTTCCATTGTTATTACATCGCTTCAAATGTCTGTCATTTATAAACTAGCTGGCGCATCTCTTAGAAGATCTCGCAGGACTCTTGTCAAGGGCTACTTTTACCTAAGATGGAGTTATTTCAATTCTCAAACTCCCTCGTACGTACGTCCTCCATTAATGGTTGCGCAGCTAAATTACAATTTGCCGTCAAAATGTTCTGATTTAAATCACAATCAAATTACTAGGAACTTGTGGACTCTCGCTATCCGAAAGATTCTCACATCTCCTCCCTATCACAGGCGATATTCACACAGCGATCTCGGGTCTTATTTATTCTTCGAACGACAATAAACACCCTCGGTTTTCGAATGTACACATCGATACAGGATCGATCGCTCACTTCCTATACAAACAGTTGAATTCTATAGCCGCAACTACATAAAATAAATAGAATTATTCATCATCGCAGCGTGCTGCCATGAAACGAAAGACACTCTTCGGCGTTATAATACGTTGCCTTTGTTTCAAACTTTCGGTTGTTAGTGGAAGAAGTGCTTCCATATAATACGATTCTCGCATTATATGAGCGGACGCACAGGAAACGGATGTTAGTGTTTATGCCTTTTCGGAAAGCCCTGCGTGTTGAGGTTTGTAATTCGTTCGGGAGAAGAAATTGACACTTTTACGGTGTCGTACACCTAACAAAACTCGAGACACTTACGGCATTTCAATGAAGAGGCGCTGTCTTCGGTACACAATTGCGTACTGTGAATCTAGAGATATTAGAACGGCGTTAATTGTTGAAAAGGAAGAACCGTTTCTACGGAAAAAAGGGAGATAAGCGAATTATATGAATGAAGTAATTAACGTCATTCGTGGAACACCACACATAACGTCCGTATGATATATCTGAAACGCATTATTTAACAAGTCTTTTGCTTCTGTTCTCTTATCGCAACTGTTGTCGCAGTATTTTATGTCCTGCAATTTGTTACTCTCTTGGAATTACACGCGTTATCGTGTCTTGTTTCTATTGAAATCTAGAAGGTCTGCTTTAATTTTATACACACAATTTAAAGCTAATATTGCAACAATAAGACATCAATACTCGATACTGCTCATTATTTTATTTATATTATTTATTATATAATTGCTAAAACCAATATCTTTAAATTTAAATAATATAAACAAATATACTATAACTGTCGCGCACGAATTAGAGTATATTACATAATTAGTCTAAAGAGATTAGCGCTTCTAATAACATTGAGTTCGCAGATGGCGCCAAACACCATATCGGACTCGGTCGTCCTGTTTTGTATTCCCTGGCACCCGCCCACACTATCCGCTCCATTTTAATTTCTTTTTACAACGCACGTTATCAGTTTTATATGTTATGTGCGCACAAAAATGTTCCATCCTCTCTTTCCGTGAACGTCGTTACATTGTGTCTGTATGTTTACGTATGCGTATTGTTAATGTTGAACTTAGCCAAAATCCAAACAAGAATAGTAAGGATTCACGTGTTTTTAAAAAAAAATCAGTCACAGTCAATTATTTATCAACGTTTCACATTTCACAATTAGCTTTTCTGAGAGAAAAAAAAATAGTTATACGTCTCAATACGTAGATGGCGTTCTCCGAAGATAAAATAGGATCCACGCTTAATACATCTAACGGTTTCAATAACCAACTTGTAACTCGATTTAATTCAATATTCCTAGTGGCTAACACTAAACTAACCAATCCGTATACGTAGCAATTTCCGTACTCTTTTATACCGCAAATGCGTCCAAGCACACGACGCAGCGCGTCTAAATCTACAACCGTCGTGCCGATGCCGTTGGGAAAGCTCTTTGAACGCGGAACCGTAAAAAAGATTTTATGGCAGCCGGAGCGAAACGGCGGCGACGCACTGAAAGAATAAATAATTACCTATCAAAATATAAACCGGCCGATACGGGGTGTGAAGCGAGACGCGCGTGTTTCGCTCTCTCCGTACGCTACGGCCGCGGCAAACATTAATCCATTTCAGAAAACTTTAGAATTTATCGTTTGTCGAGTGCTGCCGGTGTCCGTAATTAAAAATAAATAAAGCCTTTGGCCGTGAGGAAAAGTTGCTGCGGTTTCGACGTGCGAAGATCGGTTTCGACGTTGATGGTATTCGCGAAAAATAGTTGAAAAAGCCAGTGGAATTGAATCAATTCTGACAAAGGAAATATTTAACGGTGAGCTGAACAAGCTTCCAATTTCAGATGTGCAACTATACAAACTTCAATAATAAATATACGGCAATAAATAAATCTACCAGCGTCTAATGAGAACTTTATTTCGTTAATTAAACGTAATTACATACGTAAAATTAAGGTAATAGAGAAGACTGCGATTTACAACGTCGCCAACGGTGACCCGATCCTTCACTTGAATCTACAGTAAACTTTCCGCAATCCATTATTTTTCCTGTTCCAAACTACTGCCGTAAAATTCCGGAAAAGCTATAAAGACTGTTAACTTAATTGTAGTTTCTCTAAAAGCATATTTCATTGGCTATCCTGGTGCGGTATCCTCTCTCAGCGTATAGAGATGAAAGAAGATGCATATACACTCACTCTGCCCCCGGGGAGCCAAACGAAATACGCTGTATCTATTATTGGAGCTTTTCCTAGTTAATAGATTCGAAATTTTTCGTTGGTATTCGCGATTTATAATATGACGAACGTCAAAGTAAGTGTATTATTTGTTTGCCTCCATCCTATTATTTGGTAGCATCCTAAGTAATTATTAGCCAGATTATACAAATTTATACAATAAAAGCGAAAGAACACATTTCCAGAAGCGCAGTTCGATATAAAAGATATAGCTTACGATCGACAAATCGCTTTTCCGCCTTCTACCTTCCTTCTCACAATTCGCCTTTTTTTTCTGTCGCAGACCGCCCGAAGAATTCCACGATGGATTACAAGTCGAATTCCTCGTGCAGCAGTCCGTCGAAAGACGTGAAGAACACGGACAGATGCGGCCTACCGTACGGCACCGCGGTGCCCGTCCTACCCGTCCGAAACAATCTGCGCCGCCCGAACTCGAGTAGTTTCCCGCCGGCGAGCCGGTTCCATTTTCGGAAAGGGCTCGCCTCGAAATGTAGCTGGAAATGTACGGCGATCGTCTTCATCATGCTGTTCATCGTGCTGACGCCGGCGCTTTTGTATATCTCAGGTAAGCAATTCGAGTTTGTTTCTTTTGACGAAGATGGACATAGCAAATTTGACTAATTTAGCAGAAAATCAAAGAGCTGAGTTATTTACGATATTTTTTTAAGATATCATCTAGAGCAAGTATTAGCAACAAAGATATTGTGTTACCTGTTATAAAAAATTAACTTAATTCGCTCCGTTATACTGAGAGGAACTCGACAATTACATTTATTTATAAATGTTAAATGTACATAGATGCGTCTCTTTCGTTTCATCTTTTCGTTATGTCTAACTTGTATCTTTACATTTACCCCGAAAAATAAGGATGTAGCAGAATGAATTTTGTTTTACGATGCACGCTTATGATTGATTGACGCAGCGTTGTAATGGCGAGAGTTTTGTTTATTGAAAAACTTGGGATCGATACATTTTTTCAAATTGTCGTCGCCTCGTTTTCAGTCCAAAGACAATCAGAAATGTTCAAGGACTTTGCGATGTCTTCCCAGCCAAACTAAG
Organism: Oryctes rhinoceros; assembly: GCA_020654165.1. Taxonomy (NCBI): domain Eukaryota; kingdom Metazoa; phylum Arthropoda; class Insecta; order Coleoptera; family Scarabaeidae; genus Oryctes; species Oryctes rhinoceros. Next base: position 2,401,901 of record JAIOKQ010000231.1, read on the forward strand.
CTATCACAAAAAAAAAACAAACGCTTGTAAATAATAATAAATGCAAAATAATATTTTAATCTCTTTTCATTTTTTTAAGGACTAGAGAGACCTTTTACGCTCCACATCTCTTTTCGACATTAATTAAAAGCGCAACTTACCGTATATGTCTGGTTCAGCAGTTCGCAAACCAACCAGCATTCTTCTCACCCACCACAACCACCACTATTGCATTCCCGTCCACGTTTCCAATTTAATCTGAGGAGATTACAGCTAATCTCAAACGTTTTTAAATCAAATTAATCTTCGCGTATGTACATAAGTATCACAAATTATATTATCCACACCGCGTATGGTAATTACGCGTAAGTACATATCTACGTAAATATGTATACCGGGATCTTTTTTAAGTAATTATTCAAAAAATTCCGCCGTCAACGGTCTACTGCACGGCAGAAACCCGTTTTACATGACCGCATATAGATTAAAGATTTCAAAGAGAGTACCCGGCATTTCGCAAATCGGAAACTGCGAAAAAATTCCCGCCTGCGTAACGTAGTTAAGACTTGAGAAAGGTTGTAACAAAAAGAACTTTCTCAAACGCGACGAAGTCAATAATAGTAACGCCCCGTTTTATTTATAAAACACTCCATCGAAGCTATATACTTCGGTAACTCCAATAATAAAACACCCATCGATCGATTCGCGTTGCATAATTAATTAAACCAACGAGAAAGAAATAGGATCAAGGACGCCTTCGATAAACATCTGTGCAATTCGCCGTCGGTAAGGTACACCTGTATGTGCATATGTACAAATACATGAAATTAAATCCGTTTTCCTTTACCTTCTTCTCCTTTCACATAATCTCACGACCACGACTTCGACAGGTCATAAATTTATCATCGAACTTACGAAATTCAAACAATCGAAAGAAAAAAGGTGTACGAACTTCGAGTGAGTTGTAAATATTCGCCTGCTGCCGTGTGGGCGGGCGATATTTTCAAGAAATTTCAATAATATGGATGCAGATACTGGGAAGGTATCGGAGTATCGTGGGAGATGCGTGGGATGACAAGCGCGATCAACATTCACTCCGTAGAATTAACAAAGAAGAAAAATCGCAATGTAAATGGTATACACATTGGGCGTGTGTACAAGAAAAGCTGATGGATGTAACGGGATTTTTACGTTATTTATGAGAGTAGAGAAGACGAGATGTTTGGCGTATTTGCAGCCATGTGTGTTCTATTTATTATTTGTTCGATCCGTTGAGATTTCACAAACTGGTCAGACGTGATTTGACGGGACGAAAAAATCCAACTGATTTAGCCCTGATTGACTTTGATCACTCTGATTTACAATTTTTTAAATAAGTGAACGACATTTAAGACGAAGCATATTGTAACTACGAAACAAGTGAACATAGAAAAACCAGATCGTGTAAAACACATAGGATAAAATCAAAGATAACATTTATTTGGATACGGAACCATGGCCATGATCTACTCCTACATGTGACGTCGATAAGAATGGCATCGATATATTTATATCGACATCTCTTGGCAATCTCCGCACTCACGACCACAGACTCCCAAGATTATCTGAATGCTGAATGTATAACTGTGCTTAACGTGGAGAAGCGATCAATGCTTATATTCGGTATTCAGTAGAAGCAAACCGTTAGGAGTGCAAAGCTAGCATCGAAGGTAGCAAATTCTAATTGGTTAGCCGTTCAAAGCTGACCAATAAACTTGCGTTGCTACCTCTCAGTCACGCTCAGTTTGCAGCTATTGAATACAGTATGCCATAATTTTCGAACTGGTTTTTCGACATCGCTCCTGGATAGAGGTATTTCAAGTTGTGAGCATAAACAAGGAACACTCATTGGTTGTGGACGGCCAATATACAGCGTGTACACGGATTTGGTGCAAACTTGTACAACAGTAAACGTTGATATATTTTTTTTCAATTTTTTTTATGCATATTTTCAGATATAAAATAACTTAGTGATATTCTTTATTACAATGTAAGATTTTATTATTTATTTTTATTCGAATGTGATAGAAAAACAACAAATATTTATATCAACGTAACCTCCATCTACTTCCGCACCTGTTTAACGTAACTCCAAAAATAACGTTAAGTCGGTACATAGGTCCAAAAGGACCGATTCATCTTTCAGGAAAGTTGTCGTCAGGCCAATTTCTAATTAAACTAGTTGAATGCTGCATATCTGTTAATATCCTCCGTCGATGGTAAAACAAAATTTCGTAACATATCCAAATAATTATATTGATTCAAATTGTTTTCGAAAAAAAAGGCCAATAATTTAATTGAACGACACATTTACTTTCTTATAACGCTGGTTTTTCCGATTAATACGAAAATTTGCTCTCTCTTCTGCCCAATATCTGCAATTTTGCGATGACACATAACCGTTGATGGAAAAATTGATCCATGACGTCTTCTCCAACCCATGGAACGGGTGAATCCCGTTTTCCTTGAAGGCTTTTCGCAGTAAGCTCTTGCTTACATCCAACTACGCCGCTCTCTTACGTATTGATATTTTTGAATCTTCTAACACAGATCCCATAGCTGAAACAGTTAATGCTTCGTTGTTTCTTTGTTTTCTTTTTTCTAACAACAAAGCCTTAACAAAATCTCTTAACTCTTACTCTACTTGACAGGCTTTTTCAAAGAATTAATATCGATACTAATGCCGGGAAATTTAACGTTAAATTTGTTGATCGCTATTCGATATGAAATATCACCAATTCCATAATAGTTGAGCAAACAAATTCGTTATTGCTATGTTAGCCTAATTGTGATTGTCGGTGATTGCAAATATCGTATCACTTAAATTTGAAACAAAGAAATACTTAGATGTCAACAGAGTGTCAAGGCAATGCGATTATTAACAATAATTTGAACTTAGTTAAATTTTTGAATGTAGGCAAACACGTTTTCAACATTTATATACAGAAGATAATCGGCGCATTTTAATATGTTTCCTCGTGGTTTTAGACGTATCTAATATCCAATTATGTTCCTACTAAATAATAAATTATCGTGTAACAATAACTATTTAATCCAAATTTAATGTTCAATTTAATTAACAACCTTTTTACGCTATTAATTACATTCTCTAATGAGAATTGATTATAATTAATGATTCACATATCAAAACTTGGGGGTTTATGTATTATTTTCGACAAATTACAGATAAACGAATTGCTAACTTCATACCGGAAATTGAATAAATCAACTCGTATGTTGGAATGCACTGAAGAGCATTATTGCGTTGCATACCGCAGCATACATATAAAAGTTCAAAGTCCTTATCAAGTTACCCTAAACAGAAAAGTATTTGAAAGTAACCGACATTACGGTAATTAAAAACACGTCGTTGTAAAATTGCAACGCGAACTATTTGTCCCTCGAAAGATGTTTCACTGCATACGTAGAGATGCAGGAAATCTTTGTCGCTTCTCTCAAACTCCGTATATAAAAACCGCTTCTCTCCTTAACGATGTACCATATAAGCCGATAAAATTCGTAGAGCGCATCAGAACATGTAAAACTGACGGGGTACGCGGTGTATCTGATACATGTTTCCAAGTTCCCCGCATCGACTGCGTTTCAACGCCAGCTTCGCTCGGTAGTATTGTACTACTGCAAATTAGAGCACGGTAGTGGTGGCGTTTTATCGAGGTTTTTTTCCTTCGAGATCCCACTCGCTCAACCATCAAGCCTTTCCTATAAAAGGATAAAGCTCCAGACAAGAGATAAAACGTGCATTAAACGAGAAACATATTCCCTTATGGGGAGGATTATATAGGCGTATGTACGTAGAATATAAGACACGTAGCGCACCTTTTCTTAGATTTAAAACGTTACCTTTCCTGAATCCTTGACGTTAAAATCACGTATTATATAACTTTACCGTAATACGTAAAATGTTTTACTTCTTTGTCATGTTGTAGTTACGCAGGCACTAACGTTTTTTTTTTTTATTTAGTAAGTTCGGTTGGTAACAGAAAAAGTAAATAAGGTTACCGCGGGAGGGAGTATTGAAAAAAAGAAAAATGTTTGTGAATTTCGTTAAATAGAAAGGAGACAGTGTTTTATCGAGTGAGAAAGTAAAGATATGGATATATTTATAAAGTTATGGTTGCTGATTCTAGCAGAGATAAATATGCAACAGTTGTAGCCAGAATTGTAAGCATTGAATGAACAAATGAATGAGGTCTGGTCAATAGACGAAATAGACGAGAATCTTCCTTGTTATTTTAGAATACTTGAGCGAAGATATCCATACCTACAGCACGAAAAGCACCAGAGGTTGAACTGAGAGAAACCAGCATGATTTCAACCTGCTTCATATTCTAATTTTATTTTTTAATTTTTGCCTTTTAGAGCAAGTTATGGTATTGCACTCCAAGTTGTTGCCAAAAAATAGCTCAAAAGGGAAATTCTAATAATGAAAGTATATCGTAGCTAAATAATACAAAAAAGACAACAACGAGAACTGGAATGGTGCCTATACCTACAAAATCTATTTACGTATATTTATTAAAAACAATCTTTATTGTTTCTATTGCGTAAGCTGTACACATGAACATACGATATAGTAATAAGCAAAAAATAAACAGCCCCCCAGGATAACAAATGGTAAAATGCTAGATAGATCTGATTTTAAATATAGCCATATGCAATATGAAAATTAAATAACAGGTGAATGATGCAATTCAAACAATGAAAATTGATTGAAAAACAAAAACATTTCTCTCTTATTTTGTGTTTAACATATCTTTGATAAGCTATATTTATAAATGCATTGCTGTCTTTGAGGATTTTGATAACGTGACAATATTCCTAATTCATGAACGGATAAAAAAAGTTGTAGAATCAAGAAATACAGCTTTCAAATTATGATATTCGCAATTAAATACAACCTGAATATTTGAAAAGTTTTGTAAACATTGTCGTGAGATGTAATGAACTAAATATTCCAGCAAAATGCTTGTCGCTTCTTTAGTATCTTACGTATGAATCCTGCAATAACACGTATGCTTCACGTCCATTTAAATTTCCTCGAAGTTGGGGTAAAGTGTCTGCGGTTCCAACAAGCACTTGTTGTTTACCAGATTCGATTAATAATTTCTTTAAATCATCCAGGGCCCATTCGCACTTACCCTTCTTCTTCACAATTTTTATTTATAGAATACGTAAATATAGCTATTTATTATTAAAATTTTAAAACTTGTGGCTAACGGAAAACAAGAAGGATTTATGTTCGTAGATCTCCGACTTGTCCAGAAAAATCCTCCAGAGAATTTTGGTTGCTAGTGCGCGTAGGAAAATAATCGAATCGTTGCTGCTATAATTTCCTCCGCGAGTACTGGAACTCTTTATCCTTTATATTAATAAGTTTTAATTTTGAGTTGCCAATCCTGTTTATCCATTCATTATATAAATATACACATAGAAATCGATGGAGTGACGCTTATTTTGATGTATTTGTACATCCAGATACACAACGCTGATGCACCATGATAAACAATAATTATAAACTAACACTTACAACTTGTAAATAATTACACTAATCATCATGGCTGTACTTCCGAATACCTGATATTGTTCACCTAACGCGCATATGAAGTTGCTACGACGTTAAAATCTTCTAAGCCAAAAATATATGTAACGCAAAATTGAAATTTTAAAATCAATGTAACAGTCTTTTCACCGTTTCCATTTACACGCTGGGAAAATCGTCATACCGGCAATATTTTAAAATTTGATTTTATAATTGTTGATTTTAAAAATTGATGGTTGACAAATCGGCAATTTAAGAGAAATCCTCGTGGTCTAACAGTTTTTTTGGTAAATTCTATACAACAAACGAACACGTCACCAAGCAATGGACATTCTCGAAATAGTCGTACCGAACTAATTAAGTAAATTTGGATGGTGCGGAATGTGCCGATATTTTAATAATGCCCCATAATTAAAATATTATATGCATGGAATACACTTACGATAAGCATTATATAAAAAATAAAAGAAGTATATGTGATGTTTTGAAATACATAGACAAAAATAACAAAAGAAAGTCGCAAAAAAGAAAAAAAAAAACAAAATCCATGATACTGAAGCATCGCTTAACGTATGAAAAAAATAATAATTCTGCTTTAATAGTCTGCCCAAAAACTAACTAACTCGAAAAAGCTAAATTACAAACAGCTCGTATTCCCACCGTCATAAATTAAACTAACAGGGCGTAACATCTAACCTAAATTTACGATATCTACACATAATAGATTTCAATATTCACGTCAAAATATCGCATTATGAAATATCGTTACGTTTGCAGCACCTTCGCTGGCTGCTCCTGGAGATCGGGCGACCGAACCCATTAGTAATTTGATCTTTACTATTATTGTAATACTCGGAATATAAAGGCCTACCCTATAATATTAATTGACATCCGCCGCTAGTTTCTCCTTGTACATCCAAGCCGTGCACAAGTATATACGTATGTAGCTATATCTGAGCTATTTTAGGTTCTCACAGAACACGACCGCCGACGAATTAACCCAACGAGATGCTAGTGGTGCTATCGCTTTCTTCTAATAACTAAATACATCCAACGTCTTCTTCTTCGAGAGGTATTTTAATCCTTTTTTTCCTATCCAGATCGTGGGGCAGGTAAAATACTGTAATACAATGCGTTTGGAAAAAGAAAAACAGGAGCGATAGTATCGATTAGCGTCTTAGAAAACATTAGACTTGCATTCTAACTGTCCGGTTTAGGAGGATAAGAATACAATGTATCATCATCATTATTAACGGATAGGTTCTTTTTTTTTTTAATTTGAATGCGAAAGGAAGAATAGATAGATGAAATTAATAGGGCTGCCTTTGGGTCTCACGGTCTTGATTATCGCGTTGTTATTATGGTTATCGAACTCGAAGTGGAATTGTTGAGTTATTGTCTTCCCTTCACTTTACTCTTCTCATTATTTCCTTTTGATTTTTTACTTACAAATCTTCTCGTCGTTCAAGTATTTCATTTTCAAGATCTCGCTGTTGTTTATCAGCTAATTCTTTAGATTTTCTAGCTGCTTTTCCCCCTTTTAAAAAAAATCGCATTCAAAACCAGTTTTTCAATTTTTAACCGAAGCTGTTTAACCAAAGCTTTCTCCAAGGTTTTATAAAAGTTTCTTCGCTTTTGAACGTTGTAAAACTTTTGAAAGAAACTCGCGTCTGTACCGTTTTTTTTTTTTTTATTTCAATAATTGGCCCATGAGTCGCGCTAATCTAGTCACATTAGGAGAACTATTGGCGACTGTTTGTTTCTGCTAAATTCACCCAGATTAGGATAGTAGTTCTTAATGATAGTTGGCAAATTTCATTTATAAATAGGCCGAATATCATTGCTGTATTCTCCCTACGCTGTGCTTTGAATATGCTACAATCGCAAAAGTATACTTACTGAATTGTACCACTTTGTAGCGTAACTTTTCCTAAATGTGTTCTTTATGTGTTGCAGCATCAAGTCTGTTGAACTGGTCATATCAAAATTCGAAGGCTTGCACGGTCGTCGTCGGAGAGAACACCGAGATATCGCCGGCGTCGAAGGCGACGACGTCCGAAACGAACCTATCGACGGCGAGCAAACCGCGGCCATCTTCCGGAGGAGGTAATAATTACATTCAACACGACCGATACTCTAGGAAACGTAGACATGCCGTTGATCTTGTTGACGTTGTTGACGATAACAATAATACATCGCATGCATCTGTGTCTGTTGTGTCCCTCACCAATTATTCGCAACCCGCTAGCCCTTCTGACGGTTCTACAACCGCAAATTCGGCAACCGTCACCAGCCAGCATGTAAATAGTGATAAGCATGCCATTACTACTACTAGTCCAGTAACATCCGCCACAACCCCGATAAGTGCGGGGAATTTCAGTTACTTAGCACCTTTGCATGATAACTTAAGTGTTATTACTACCACAACCACAACCACAGCGTCAGATATCACCCGAACTAGTACCGACATTAGCAACGCAGATCTCGTTTCAACAAGCGAAGCTAATCTAAGCGCTGTACGAAATCGTGAAATCAATACGGGTTCATCAAATGGTAATGTAACATCCGCTCGTGGATATTTGGATACTGAAAGCACCGAAGAATACTTCACTGAAAACCCAGATAATGAAAAACCGCTAGATGACGAGAAACCATTAAAAACCACCATAGATATTTACCAAACCACAACAGAACATCACGTATCAACAACGCCGGATTCCTCGAAACCTAAAAGCACTTCCGGTGTGCTCAGCATCAAAGATGATGACCTAGAAACGCCACCTGAGGTGCCTGATGTAATTAAAACCAACAGCAGTAAAGACGAAAGTATAAGTTTAAAGCCGTCTGATGTTGATCCCGGGGAAATCCAACACGATTATCCAATCTACGTCTACGGTCATGAAGAGGTGCAAATTGTCAAGTTGAAGGACGACGAATCCGTCAAATATGATCATAAGCATCCTCCCAGTAAAGATAACCTTTCGAAAGAATTGACGGATGTCAATCTTGCCGCTTTATCGGATAACACCCGCTATGACGAAGCGAATTTGAAAAAGCTCACACCTAACTCTGTACATAATAAAAAGCATGACGATTTTGTTGTGAATAACACTACTAACATGTCCGGTGTTGATCATCCTCAGCGAATCGCGCAGTCTCCCAATGTCAAAACCATTGAAATTCCGACGATAATCCCCACGAAACCGACCAATACGAAACGTGTCCTCGTTAACGTTACGATAGCAACCGATCCTGGTTCCTCGAATCCTTACGCTGCGCAAAATGTATACGTATTATCAGTTTCCGTGCCCACCGATAACGACCCGAGACAAGAAGCTAACGTACTTAACGCTGAGTCTTACATGCAACCATCGGCATTAACCAGGCTCGACGATTCGCATACGATTATCAAAGAGAGCCCTCCCACCACCAAGAAACCATACGAGTATTGGGGTGGGGAATGCCAATGTAACTGTCCGTGTCTTGACGAGAGAGATGATAAGAACGAAATTACAGAGAAAGAAGATCCTTCAGATTTTCTAGATGTCTTGGACAACTCTTCGATAATAGCGGAAGATCCTCAAATAATACAATCTAACGCCAGTAAAGTAAACGATCTTAATTCCACTAATAGTAGCCAATATACGACCGAAAATTCTGAGGATTTCGTTTCGACGACTACCGAAGCTGTTACATCGACGATAACCGAAACGTCGCCCTGTCAGGAATTCACGACAAAATTACCCCCACCGCCTACGATCCTGATTCTCGAAGGTAGGATTGCGAATGAATTTTGACACTCGAAAACAAATGCGCTTGGCCAAAAGTAACAGTGCTGAGCAGCAAATCACAATTCAAATTTACAACGCGCCTACTTAACCCAAAAGAAAAGTATTTCAGTACGTTAGTGCATGAGTTGAATAGATACTATTAATGTTGATGTTGTTCGTAGATGGCGTTAGTTCTAACCCTCTCATTCTACATATAATGTGTCCCGAAAAGTTGTATGCAAACTGTTATACAAACAACAAAAGCTCTTGATGAAAAGCTTTGCATGACTTGCATATTGATAGTCTCGTTCCATATCATCATTTTGATTTTCGCTGTATTCCAGCAAATGTTCTAAAAATTGTACTTTTACTTGTAGATTCATAATCAAGTACTCTTTGTACTTGAATCTGCAAGTTATGCAGAGCTTTTCATCGAGAATGATTTTTTTTGTGAACTGTAAAGTAAACTTTTCCTCCATTTGTATAAAACTTTTTGGAACATGCTGTATAAGCTTTAATTATTGGATTTTTTTTTTTTGCTTCCATTATTGTACCATAATAAATTTTATTAATTCAGATAACATAGAAAAGACGATATTTGTGCCGTTTGACATTTGCAGCGTGATTATTAACCCTTTGTAAATAGATTGCATAAAAGCTGATTGTAATCAAGCGTAATAGTAACGCTAAAATATTACGGTGGCAACATTGAGTGATGGCGTTTAACATCAGAGCGAAATGTCGATCAGCCCAAGCGATATGAAAGTAACATAATCTCTACCTATAATTATTGCCGTTCTTTAATCTACGATCGGAATTAATTAGATGCTTTTTTAGTTACGGGAATTAGCAAGAAATAAGCCAAAGCAAGCGTCGCAATACGAGTTTCGTTATATCAAACAGGGAATTACCATATTACCTACATATCATTTAATTCCAACGGAAGTTATGAATATGGGTATGAATGCTATAATTTCTAGGTCAAATAGTTCCAATTGAAACAAATAGACGAGGTATGTAATTTCTTTCCGCCTCTTCCTTGTCCGTTGCGGGTACTTTTCTATCTCCAAGACGTGGATATGGTCAAATTATGAAACTGCAGACCACACCGTAACTCTTGGACTATGTAATGGCCTATAACAGCAAGTTACCTGGTTTCTCACGATTCCAATATCGATGCTTCAAGGATGGCAAGTTGGTAAATATTTCTTGAGCGCGACTATCCGCGTTTATTTCTTAATCTATGAAAAAATATACGTAGTTTTACGTTCAGATGTTTTCATGTCAATTTTAATTTAAATGAAAGGGTTAATAATCACTTGGCAAAATCAGCATGTCGCCGCTTAGTCGATACAAAGAGATCTTGTACAAAGAAATACACGCTTTAGCGTTAATCATAATCATCACTTAATCGACAATCTAACAAACGACATTCGTTCCCTTGCGTTTTCCCTCATTTCTAACACGACGCTTACTCTTCTCAGGGGCGCGCACGTTTCCGGCTCAGTCGTTCCCTCCCGACGGAACCACTTTCGCGCAGATCGCCCTGGGCCAAAGACTATCCAAGGAGATACCGCCGTACGGCTATTGGAACATGCAATTCTATCAATCGGAGGCCGCCTACGTCAAGTTCGATTATAACATACCTAGAGGCGCTAGCATCGGCGTGTACGCTAGAAGAAACGCCTTGCCGACGCATACCCAATACCATATATTGGAGGTGCTGAGCGGCTTCAAGGCTCGTACAACCAGAGCATCCTATGTGAGTTATAGCAAGGAGCATTATATATACAGAGAACCTACGGTGACATCTAGTTGTTAAGAAATCTTAAAAGAGATTCTAAAATTTGTTTTAAGATACTTGAAAATAATTAATTTTACATCATTTAAAAGCCGAATAAACCGAGTTATGGTTGATTCGACAGCAGACTTTAATAACGACCGATAGCTTTGTAATTCTTCGATAGGAACTGATTTTTGACATTGCCGTGGGCTCTCTGTATGTACCTCCTCCTTAGTTATAGCTAACTATAAAAAAAATCTGCGAAGCCGCTTCATAAAGCAATTTTTCCAACAGTCATCCGTGAAGAAGGAAGTAACGCATTACATGGAACAGGGTCACTGGTTCTTGTCGTTGTATAACGACGATGGTGATCCACAGGAAGTGACTTTCATAGCCGCCATTGCAGACGACATGACCCATAACTGTCCGAACGGCTGCAGCGGCAAAGGGGAGTGCCTGATGGGTCATTGCCAATGTAATCCGGGCTTTGGCGGGGACGATTGCAGCGAGAGTAAGTTCCTAATTGTATTCGTCAAATGAAAAAGTGCAAAATTGTTCGTTGGTTGTACTTTTAACCGCCATTTTCTATCACCTTCACTTCTAACAGCGTTGTGCTTGTGCTTGATGCATGATGTGTCTCCTCTCTTTTTCCGCTAGGTGTATGTCCGGTCTTGTGCAGTCAAAGAGGCGAATATATTAACGGCGAATGCCAGTGTAATCCCGGATGGAAAGGCAAGGAATGCTCGTTGCGGCACGACGAATGCGAGGTGCCAGATTGTAACGGGCACGGACATTGTTCTAACGGCAAATGCTCTTGCGTGCGCGGCTATAAGGGGAAGTTCTGCGAGGAGGGTAAGATACCACACACTCGATCTACACAACACCCACAGATATGTAAACACCACCACAACTACTCGAATACTAACATCTCTTCTCGCTAAAATAACTTTCATCTATATATATATATATATGTACATAGATCATAATTTCATTCAAGATGCGCATTGTTTAACTATCTCATCGGATTTTTGCGTTTGAAATGGAATTGTTTCTAGCATATGAGCACAGGTTTCTACTTGTAATTTAATGATCAAGTACATTGTACATTAATAGTTACGGTTGTTAATTCAGAAGTACATTCCATATTAACATATATTGAGTTCAATAACTTCTGGAGAAATATTGTTAACTAGAACTTCGCAGCGGAAGTTCTATTAACATTGAAAAAACCACAAATTTGTTATTGAAAATTAATTATTTTTTTAAGAACTTATACTTCTCCAAATGATTTCTCTATTTATATAATACCATTTTCCATAGTTGACTGCCCACATCCAACTTGCAACGGTCATGGTTACTGCTTGGAAGGAACATGTATTTGCAAGAAAGGTTGGAAGGGAATTGATTGCAGTCAAATGGATAAGGATGCTCTGCAATGCCTTCCAGATTGTTCTGGCCATGGTACTTTCGATTTGGACACGCAAACTTGTACCTGCGAACCTCGATGGTCAGGAGACGATTGTTCAAGAGGTAAGTTTATCGTTCTGACGAAAGGATTCTTTAAATTTTGCCGATTTGCAGAATTATGCGATCTGGATTGCGGTCAACACGGACATTGCGTCTCGGAATCGTGTCAGTGCGATCCCGGCTGGTCTGGTGAATATTGCAATCTTAAACAATGCGATCTTAGATGTAACGAACACGGACAGTGTAAAAACGGTACATGTCTCTGCGTTACCGGTTGGAACGGGAAACATTGCACTATGGAAGGATGCCCGAATAGTTGTTCCGGTCACGGCCAATGCCGTTTTAACGGGGATGGTGCTTGGGAATGCCGTTGTGAAAGTGGTTGGGATGGAAGAGACTGTAGCGTTCTTCTTGAACAAAGCTGCGCTGATAGTCGAGATAATGACAAAGGTAAGTATTTGGATTTGCCCCAAGTATTCTCCAGCGTCGCGGCTCCTTCCTCCTACATGTGACGAATACGCAGGCGAATGCATAACTTATTGCACTCTTCTTTAACCTTCAACAGATGGATTAGTCGACTGTGAAGATCCAGAATGTTGTTCAGATATCACCTGTAAGAACAGCCAGCTATGCGTCTCAGCACCCAAGCCAATCGATATTCTTCTACGGAAACAACCGCCAGCAATCACTGCTTCATTCTTCGAGCGTATGAAGTTCTTGATAGACGAGGGTAGCCTGCAAAATTACGCGAGACAAGAGACGTTCAACGAAAGGTAGGTCGAAATCGTTTGGCGATCCATTTCCGTCACAACTCATAGATTTTTTCACATGGGTGTTGATAACTGTTCAGTGGAAAAACTGTATCGATGTATTTTTTATCTGTCTTTAATTATTATATATTATATTTATTACGATAGACGCATTGTTGTGCCCCATGTCAAGTACACCTCCCCTGATTTATGTGTTGTGATTTTTTGAGACTACCACCTACTTTTATTGTTTTTTGTGCTTCTTTGACACGCTACTTTAACAGATTATGACAATAACGATAATACTTGATGAAATAGAGTAATAGAAGGAGAGTATCGCAAGTTATCCAATATTTATCTTTCTCCTTTTGAAAAAGAAAAAAAAACGAATTAAGCTAACTGTACCGTAGTTGACTTTGAATGGATTAAGGCCCGTTGTCCGCTAAACCAATCCCACCCGACTTTTCCCGGACGGCATTGTTTATGGGGGTAGAAGCAAATACGATGTTAGTCCTATTTGTTACATGCATATGATCAAAGTCGTTCGACTCGAGTCGGATAGGTTTACTGCACGATAGGCGTAACGCAAACGCTAAAACTCGTACTTCCGTTAACTTAAAATGGCTTTTTTCTTTATTCCTGCTGCGCAGTGTGTTCTGGAACCACTTCAATACAAGGTAAGGATGTGCAGAGCACAGCACAAACGTTGTCGTTTTAACCTTTTAGATTTTCTCTCTTTCTATGTTAATAATTGATGTCTTGTATGTGCCTGGTTTGGTTTCTTTATCATCCACTCGTGTTCGTCAATTTATTTTGGCTTCGTATTGTTTGGCCTACCGTAGTTAGCTTTTGCAAGTTTACAATCCATTACTCCAAAAAGAAACCTTTCAGATTCCCAGCGATTGTTCAATATCTTTATTCTCTTCTCTATTTCGCAGTCGCTCGGCCGTCGTCAGAGGGCGCGTTATCACTCAAATGGGTACCGGACTAATGGGAGTGCGCGTAAGCACCAGTACACCGCTAGAAGGCTTCACATTAACCAGAGATGATGGCTGGTTCGATCTGTTAGTGAACGGAGGTGGCGCCGTTACTTTACAATTCGGAAGGTCCCCTTTCAGACCGCAAACCCACATCACTTTCGTGCCCTGGAACGAGGTCGTGATCATAGATAATATAATTATGGTAACCGGAGAAGATAGAGCGATAAGTTCAGCTCCACAACCATGCTTGGCGCATGATTATGATACGATGAAGCCCGTAGTTCTCGCAACGTGGAAGCACGGCTTCCAAGGCGCATGTCCAGACAAGAGCGCTATCTTAGCCGAGTCCCAGGTGGTCCAGGAGAGTTTGCAGATACCAGGAACTGGTTTAAATCTAGTATATCACAGTTCGAGAGCCGCTGGATATTTATCAACGATCCAATTGCAATTAACACCTGAAGTGATACCTTCTTCCTTGAATTTAATACATCTTCGCATCACTATCGAAGGGATATTGTTTGAAAAGACATTTGAAGCCGATCCCGTGATCAAATTTACTTATGCTTGGAATAGGTTGAATGTCTATAGACAGAGGGTGTATGGTGTGACTACGGCGATTGTAAAAGTCGGCTATGAGTACAATGACTGTAAAGACACCATTTGGGACGTACAAACTACTAAATTGAGCGGGCACGATATGAGTATATCCGAGGTTGGCGGGTGGAATTTGGATATACACCATCGATATAATTTCCACGAAGGTAAGTCACTGATTAAATTAAATTAAAGAGTTAAATCTATAATTTTATTTATAATTTCTGTCGTTTACTAGTATTTATAAACAATTCACGACTTATTCGCTTCCATAGGAATCCTACAAAAAGGGGACGGTTCCAACATATACCTCAAACACAAACCGCGCGTCATCCTCACGACAATGGGAGACGGACATCAACGTCCTCTAGATTGCAACGATTGCGAAGGTCAATCGTCGAAGCAAAGGCTTCTGGCCCCGGTAGCGTTGGCTGCTGCCCCAGACGGTTCCATATTCGTGGGCGACTTCAATTTAGTTAGGAAAATTTTAACGGATGGTACTGTCCGTACCATAGTAAGGTTGAAGTAAGATTACGAACGCTTAAACTTGATGTAGTTATTATAAATTGCACTTCTATTGCAGCGCGACGAGGATATCATATCGTTATCATATGGCGTTGAGTCCACTAGATGGCGTCTTGTACATATCAGATCCAGAATCGCACCAGATTATCCGCGTGAGAAACACTAACGATTACAGCGATCCTGATCGTAATTGGGAAACCATAGTTGGGTCGGGTGAGAGATGTTTACCGGGTGATGAAGCTCATTGCGGAGACGGAGCTTTAGCTAGAGATGCTAAGTTGGCTTACCCTAAAGGAGTAGCTGTCTCTAACGATAATATCCTGTACTTTGCTGATGGAACCAATATAAGGATGGTAGATAGAGATGGTATAGTCACTACGGTCATTGGGAATCACATGCACAAATCACATTGGAAACCCATTCCTTGCGAGGGCACCTTGAACGTTGAAGAAGTACACTTAAGATGGCCGACGGAGTTGGCCATCAATCCATTAGACAATTCCCTGCATATAATAGACGATCATATGATACTCCAATTAACCCCAGATGGTAGAGTAAAAGTCGTAGCTGGCAGACCCTTGCATTGCGCTTCTCCCATCACCGGTTATGATATGGAATTAGCAACTTATGCTACTTTAGTAATGCCGCAAAGTATAGCTTTTAGTGCCGCGGGTGATTTATACGTCGCAGAAAGCGATTCGCAGAGAATTAATCGAGTTAGGGTCATCGGAACTGATGGTAAAATCTCCCCTTACGCTGGAGCTGAATCCAAGTGCAATTGCCTTGAAAGGGGCTGCGATTGCTTCGAAGCCGACCACTTCCTAGCGTCCAACTCGAAATTCAATACGATATCAACCGTAGCTGTTAGCCCCGATGGTCACGTCCATATTGGAGATCAAGCTAATTATAGAATAAGATCCGTGATGGCTAGTATACCCGATGCAAGCTCTACCAGGGAATACGAAATATTCTCACCAGAAACTCAAGAAATCTACATATTCAACCGCTTTGGTCAACACATCGCTACAAAGAATATCCTAACTGGTGAGACTAACTTCTTATTTACATACAACGTCAATACCAGCAATGGGAAATTGAGTACAGTCACCGACGCTGCTGGAAACAAAGTCTTCTTGCTGAGAGATTATTCTAGCCAAGTTAACTCGATTGAAAACACTAAAGGACAAAAGTGCAGGCTTAGAATGTCGCGTATGAGGATGCTGCACGAATTAAGCACTCCAGATAATTACAACGTAACGTTCGACTATCACGGACCAACGGGGTTATTAAAAACAAAATTGGATAGCAGCGGTCGAAGCTACGTCTATAATTACGACGAATTTGGTCGATTAACATCTGCGGTAACACCTACCGGTAAAGTTATAAGCCTCTCCTTCGATTTAAGCGTGAAAGGTGCTACGGTGAAAGTATGGCAGAATAACAAGAACCCGGACGCGATGTTAATCAAAGGCTCAAGCGTCGTGAATAAAATTGGAGAAGTCGAACAAAAAACCATCCTCTTAGCGGATGGTGGGGTGGAATCTACCTCATCGTGGGGTCATACCATCATCACGGATACAGTACCTTATAGCGTGTTAGCAGAAATCGATCCCTTACTTGGGGAAAGTTACCCCGTCCCTGCTAAGCAACGCACTGAACTTGGAGGCGATTTAGCTAACAGGTTCGAATGGCGGTACTTCTTACGACGAATCCAGAATGGTAAAGGCAAAGGTAGTCCCAAATCCGTGGCGCAGGTCGGTCGTAAACTCAGAGTAAACGGTGATAATCTCCTAACATTGGAATACGATAGAGAAAGTGCCTCGATTTCGGTGTTCATGGATGATAGGGTGGAATTATTGAATGTAACGTATGACAGGACCGCGAGGCCGATAAAATGGGGTCCTCGGAATGGCGTATTCGCTGAAGTTGAGTTGGAATACGATAGATTCAGCAGGCTGATCAGGTGGAAGTGGGGTGATCTCAATGAAACGTATGGATTCGACCATGCTGGGCGACTCAACGAGATTAAATATGGTGATGGGTCATCAATGATATACGCGTTCAAGGATATGTTTAGCAGTTTGGTGAGTAACGTTGGAGGGATGAAGGAGTCATTTTGTTTTGCTAAGATTCCTGAATCACTCTCGTTTTTTTTCAATACATTCATTTACAGGATATTTTACAAAACTTGTTATTTAGAAATTCTGAAATTTTGGAATAAATAGTTATAGCGTCGATGGATTAAACTAGTCTTGAACCGTTTAAAATAACCCGTTTCGAATGGTATTTTGAATACATGATTTCTATTCCACAGCCATTGAAGGTCACCACACCCAGAGGATCAGACTACCTCCTTCAATACGACGAAGCAGGCGCCCTACAATCGCTCACAACTCCGAGAGGACACATCCACACGTTCTCTCTGCAAACCTCTTTGGGATTCTTCAAATACCAATACTTTTCACCGATGAACCGTCATCCATACGAGATAATCTACAATGACGATGGTCAAATTTTAGCCAAAGTCTATCCACACCAATCAGGAAGGGTTGCTTACGTGTACGACGGAGCCGGCAAATTAGAGACCTCTCTAGCTGGATTGAGTTCGGTTCACTACGTTTACCACGAATCTACGAGCTTAGTGAAGAATATCGACGTCATTGAGCCTAATTTCGAGCTAAAAGAAGAGTTCAAGTACCACGCCGGGATACTAAAAGACGAAAAATTGAAATTCAACAGCAAGAGCAGTTTGCATAACGCTCACTACAAATTTGCTTACGATGGCAACGCTAGATTGTCAGGTGTTGAGGTTGATCTAAGTGGAAAGGAATTGGCACCTCTTCGATTGAAATACAATCAAAACCTTGGTATTTTAGAAGGCATCAACGATCTTAGGATATACAGGAATACCTTTAACCGGTCGGTAATGCAAGATACTAGTAAGCAATTCTTTTCAATCATAGACTATGACGATCACGGTAGGATTCGATCTGTATTGATCAATATAAAATCGTTTGACGTCTTTAGAATGGAATTGGAATACGATAGACGGAGCAGAATTAAATTGCAGAAGTTGCAGATTGGTCGCGCGACTTCTAGCATGGACCGTATTGGTTATAACGCAGATGGTCACGTGCTGGAGGTGGTTGGTACAAGTAACTGGAAGTATGTTTACGACGAAAATGGAAATGTCATTGCCATCATACGCGAAAAGGAGAAGATATCGCTAGGATACGACAGTGGAGATCGCGTAGTCCAATATGGCGACGTTGAATTCAATAGTTATGATTACAGAGGCTTTGTAGTCCGAAGAGGTGAACAAAAATACCGTTATAATTCACGAGGGCAATTAATACACGCTTACGAGAGAGACAAATTCCAAACGTGGTATTATTACGACGATAGAGGACGCTTGATCTCTTGGAACGATGAGAAAGGAAACGTTACTCAATTTTTATATTCGAACCCCAGCACACCGGATCTGGTGACCCATGTACACTTCCCCAAAACAAGCACTACATATCGCTATCTCTACGATCAAAGAGACATCATCATAGCCGTAGAACAAAACGAACAAAGACATTTCGTCGCATCCGATCAGAACGGTTCACCGCTAGCGTTCTTCGACGTCAACGGAAGTCTACTGAAAGAAATCAGAAGGAATCCATTTGGTGGCATCATCACTGATACCAATCCCGGTTTCTTCGTAGCGATTGATTTCCACGGTGGCATCTACGATCCTAATACGAAGCTGATATATTTAAATAAAAGGTTGTACGATCCTATCGTTGGACAATGGATGACACCCGCCTGGGAACAACTTGCAACCAAATTAACGACTCCAACCGATGTATTCATCTACAGATTCCAAAATAACGATCCTATTAACCCCAAGAGTGAAGTCAAGTACATGACGGACCTGTACAGCTGGATGAAGCTCTATGGGTACGATGTGAAGAAGATGATGGGTTCGGAATATATTGGAAGGATGGTATATAGGCCGCAGGTTACGGTGACTTCGAGACAATTAGCGCCCGATTTCGGTGTGATGTCCGGTCTTCAATGCATTGTGGAGAAGGTAATTTGACAACTTAATTTACATAATTCTAATAGAATTGAGTTACTCATCATATGCAACTTTATATTCATTTATTGTAGGTCAACGAGAAATTCTCCGACCTCGGCTTCGTCCCTAAGCCACTCCTGAAAATGGAACCAAAGACACGTAACCTTCTGCCAAGGGTCTCCTATCGTAAATCAGTCTTCGGCGAAGGCGTACTGATATCTCGAGTGGACGGTCGAGCCTTAGTCAGTGTCGTAGAAGGCGTTAATGGTGTGGTACAAGACGTAGTCACGTCGGTGTTTAATAATTCCTTCTTCCTCGACCTGCACTTCAGTATACACGACCAAGACGTCTTCTACTTCGTCAAAGATAATGTGTTGAAGATACGCGACGACCTCGAGGAATTACGACGTCTCGGGGGAATGTTCAACGTATCGACGCATGAAATCACCGATCATGGTTCGGGGAAGGAACTTAGGCTGCATAATCCGGATGCTGTGGTTATTATTAAGTACGGAGCTGATCCCACGCAGGAAAGAACGAGGATACTCAAGCATGCGCATAAAAGAGCAGTGGAACGAGCTTGGGAAAGGGAAAAACAATTGGTAGCAGCTGGTTTCCAAGGTAGAGGGGATTGGTCTGAAGAGGAAAAAGAGGAATTGATTTCCCATAGCTATGTGGACGGGTACGAAGGGGTAGCTATTCACAACCCACAGAAATACCCGCAATTAGCAGACGATCCCGGTAATGTGACATTCCAGAGGGACGCCAAACGGAAGAGGCGAAAAAGTGGGGCGAGACGTGCAAGGATGCACAGGCACGAGTCGTGATTTTCGAAAGAACTACCGCGCGAAATTTAAATTATTTCAAACGAAAAGAAGAGGATAAGAAACGTAAGTTATCCGTGTTAAAAGGAAAATGGAAACAAACTAAGGGAAATCTGTATAATATTTATTATGTGCCATACGTATTTAAGTCTACACATCACAACAACAAGCAAAAAAAAAGAAAAGAAACGAGAAAACAAATGGTAAATATTAAAAAGAAAAATCCTAGTCGTTCTCAAAGTACATAATTAATATTTAAGTATTAAGGACACAAAAGAATTATTTTTTAAACGAAATGAAAAATAATAATAAGATGAAATGAATTGTAATTAAAAACAAATCGTGGCTAAATTAAGAAAAAAGAAAAACAAAAGAAATATTTTGATAATCGTTAATTACTCTTAAAGAAGATGAAAATAATTGTGTATAATGCCATGAACTCTGTCCATAACTTAATAAAACAAAAAAAAAGAAAACAAATGAAATAATTGTATATCTCTAATTATAATAAAATAATAATAGAATCTAGTAAACTGTGTATAAGCAATCATGATGGCCTATCGATTGAGTGAAAGAAAAAACGCTAACAATATACTACATATATATATACAGGGTACTCAAAAGTACTCTAAAAAAACAAAGACGCGCATATTAACAAAGAAAGAAGGAAAGATAAACGAGAGACTATTATTATACACATCCTTTTCTAGTTGGATCCAATAGGGATATCGTATGTAAGGCAATATTTAGTCGAGTAAAGTAAAGGATAAAAGAAAAGAAGACACTTGTAAATAATACTTAATATATCAGAAAGCTTTTTATATGGAAAAAAATTATAGTGACTAAAATGCGAGTACGTCTGAAACAAGTGAACAAAACAAAAGAAAATCAATCAGTTCGCTTGTCGAACACCCGGTGTTATTTTTTTTCTTAGTTCTTGTGATGTCGTTCCTGTATTACCGACCGTGTAACAGTGTACGTGTTCCTCTTACCCCCGAAATCTCCCAATACCCTGCCCATTAGACGTCATTGAATTCGTAATCATAAAAACAGTATGGAATCAGATAAAATATGATATTGAGGAAGCCATTTTCTACGTAGCGAATATAAAATAAAATCCAAAAAACGTTTCGAAAAAAAAATAATCGTAGTCAATAGAGATGTATATAAAGATAAATTAAAAGAAAATATTCACAAGCCGTTTATAATGTAAGTGACAACAAAAGAATTAAATAGTAATACTATCGTAACTAACTAGCTGCATAAACACATATGTATGTCATCCTATCTTTTTAACTTGGTGCTTATATTTATCATAAAAACAAAAGATATTATATTTCCTATATTATAATCGTTTAGTGCTATTATTATTACTGATTATTACTTTCATCCGGTGATTATCGTCAGCGGTGGAACTGGAAATTTGTTTATACTATTGTGATCGGAGATTGACGTGTTGTTTTGGGGTGATTTAATAAAAAGTGATACGTATAGTGCGATGTACAGGGGTCGACCATGATGTTCTCGAACTCGGAACGTTGTGTCTTTGAAAAAATTAAAGAAAGATTCTTCAAAACGATTTTCGTTTTGCTATGAAGCCCATCAGGGGGCTGGTGTTTCATACTTTAAATTGTCGCATATCACTAGATTTTTATGTGTGAGTGTTATTAAAGTTTCCCTGGAAAGTTTATCATTTACAGAAACAGTTCATATTTCATTCTGAAACCTTTAAAGCACTTTTTTGAAAGCACTTGGAAGTACTCCAAAAGTGCTTTAAAACTTTAAACAGAGCTGCCAATCCCAAAAATTCGAAATCTACTAGCAACCATCCTTTAACGATTAAATACCACCAAACAAATTGCATTTTTTTTTTTAGTAAACAAATATGCAGAAAATAATAAAGAATATTAAAAGTAGTGGTCCTAAATTTGATCTTTCTAAGCACTTCAGTGATTAGAATTCCCGAAGAAGCATTGTTTTAATTCAGTCAAAATCCTATTATTACAGTTCACAATTCTGTTCTGAATTAAATTATTGTTAAATACCGTCGCATTGAGTGATTTAAATATCTTAGTGTCAGGCTACAACGACCCTAAAGTATCCTAGTGGCAATAAATTCAATTTCGAAAATCGTTGGAAAACAATTGACAAAGAACACTCTGTGTAGTTCAAAATAATTTCAAAACGTACAATCCCGACAAGAAATTATTTTTTTTTTGAAAAATATCACAAAGACACGGTTTTTTGAGTTTGCGAACGACCACCACTAGTGATGACTATCGACGGTCCTCAACTGCAAGAGACAATCGGAATTCTCTCATTAATCAAAGCGAGGATCAAACTGTATAGGGAGGCGGTCCTTTGCAAGTGGGCGTAATCATAGAAACCCAGTGACGTACACCATTTTCGCATCTTCATTTATGTCGAGTAAAATTTTTAATTTCAGTTACAGATCTCGCTTTAGTACTTACATAATCACCTCATCCGATACGCCAAATTCTAATCCTTATATCATCTTTATATTCATACAATACATAAAGCGCATACTAATACTATCAATATTAACGTAGTAATATCAAATACACATCCCAACATTAAAAAAAAAAGTAACAAAAATATAACACGCAAAAAAAAGGTCCATGAATCATTAGAATAGCATAAAACGAGAGACGAATGAATAATAAAACAAGTATTAATTTAAAAACAAAAACATATATTATTATCGTACTTATTATCCTAAAGATGAAAAAAGAAAGAACGTCGCATGTGGTATAACGTGTATAACCTTAATAATAATACATACATACATACAATACATAGTTTCCTAATCTACGAATTTCCTCCGCAAATCTCTTCCCCCCTCCCTCTTTCGATTTTACTATATTCCGTTCTGCGAGTAATAAATAACGTTAACTACAATATCCTAGTTAGTGATGTATCCGTATTTGTATATGTACATATATATAAAAAGAAAAAAAAGGAAAATAGAGGTAAACTAAACTATCTACTGCTAAACTACTGCTGTTGTAATGATGAATGAACTCTTGAATATGTATTTTATTCATATGGGTACTTGTGAGACTTGATTTCTGATGGCGAAATATGGAAAATAGAACGTGGAAAATACGAGGAAAAAGAACTAATATATATGTATAGTTGCGTATATGATTACTAAATGGCGCTAGTAGATATTACCGTTTGATATTTTAATCTATGTTAATCAATTAAATTGATTTTAAAATGTTGTCTATTTTATTGTTTTGACCGTTTGATTTTTAAAGCGAATGTGTACAGTATACTCTTAATTTGGTATTTACAGTGATGTTATACAGTGACGGTCAAACTTGAATATAGAGTTCGCATATTGAGTAACTAAACTAAAAATAACAAGTAATCTTTTGCACCTTGTCTAAAACACGGTGAATTCTGCTGTTCTTTGTTCGAATCTTTTTGTTAGAAGCATCACATAACGAACACCAAAAAGAAAAGTTGGCAACTGAAGCCCCTATCATACTATCAATAACTTAAACTAACCAGGACTGTTACAAACGTGTCTAAGTTCATCAGTGAATTTGAGGTGATCTCGTTACCGATCAGTAAAATTTAAATAAGGTGCTTGTTGATAATAGGACTTAGTTAAGAACGATTTTAAATAGCATGAAACGTACTGCACGTGATGAATGGTCTTTATTGTTAGCCGATTTTCTTCAGAACATCACCCTCCCACTATTGTCCTGATTATATGATATCAGGGCAATAGCGCATCTCCTAACATCCATCGGAGCATAAAAAGGCATCAAGATCTTCTTAACCTTACGTGCAAATGTTCGATATAATTTTGCAAACGTTTTTTTTTGTTGCGTTGTGTTTGTGAAATGTTCTAATTAACGCAGTGGTTTTGTCTAGTTTGCGCAATTTGATTCGTTTGTGTATCAACATTTTAAAATTAAAGTTAACATTTTAGAGAGGGAGGACATAGCCCCGCCATGCCTTTCTATGGCTACTTGTATTTTTGACTGTGACTGTATAACAATAACTTATTCGATGAGTTTTTTTTTTGATGCGAAGTAACAACAAGTTCTTGATTGTTTCTTAATGAATATAGGTACAGTCTCTTATATAATTTATGATTTTATCGTCTAAGTGTAGTTAATCGACAATCGGTAATACCTGTTAACGCTATTGAACACATACATTTTACCTAAGGTAGTGATATTTTGTATATTATACATTTTTATATAATTAGGTTAACAAGCTAAGTAATTAAAGAAAAAGAAATGAAGTAAGAAAACGAATTCGAAAAAAGAAATTACTATATAAAATGTAATAATTATTTATTGGTCGCATATATCTTATACAAAAAAAAAAGAAAATATGACGTATAAAGTATAATATGATGAAGTATTTTTATAGACATTTGTATTAAAGTATATTGAATATAAAAAGAATATACCTATATAATACTTATACCTATAATGTCATCGCTGTGTATTAAGAATGACTTAATAAGATATACATAATATTAATAAGAGAAGAAAGAAAAAAGTGAAAATTACTTACGTATATCCCTTTCAAGTCTCATAGTTTCCCCAAATGAATGTGGATCTTTTAATTTTCTTATCGTACGTGAAATATGTGTGTGGTACCATTGCATATTCATCTATTTCGTAATAAAAACAGAAAGGCGACAAAATAGAAAAAAAGAAATGAAAAAAAATCTGTAGTTTTAGCGATTCTTTTCTATTCATTTTTTGGGAAGGCGAGACAAAAACTCTATGTATGGTACTAGAACTAAGTGTTTGAAGGGAAATGATTTTTTTCTTGAAAGAAAAGGGGGCGCTTGACTGCCAATTGTGTAAGTGATAATTTTTCAAAACAAGACTAATAACGAAGCAATACTTTGTAACTTATACATCTTTATTAATACCTAATTAATTATATTATTATTATGATTATGATATTAAATTAAAATATTTGATTATTATGTGCAATTGTCGCGTGGGGCCGTTAGTACCGGTTAACTTTAAGTGTAACCACCTAGATATTCTTATCGCATCGCATTTTACCCGATTTTACGAAAACATCTCTCCATATTTTTAAATCGAAAACATCCTAAAACGTGCAAGTTGTTATATCATATCTTGTTGAGGATCGGTACTAACGGTCAACACCTGTATGTGTAGTCTTATGAATGAGCGCGAAAAAGAATGATACGAAGAAATATATAATTATATTAATTGCGAATGGAAGATGATATTGACGACGATGATGATTCTTATTGATTAACACAACTTTTTATGTGTGTATATATAATATAAATTTATTGTGTATATTGTTTTTATATGTAAATACATTTTGTTCTATTCAGTAATATAATCGTTTAATAAATGCAAAAAGTATTTAACGATCTTCGTACAAGCATTTATTTCGACAATCTTCAGGACCCCTCCTTGTACTCCTCTGGCTACGTTCATGCCTATACCTACCTAGCTTGATTTTTAATATAATATAGCTGTGTGTGTTATATATAATATAACAACACACACAGTCCATCATAGTGCTAAGCAAGATAAAGGAAATGACTAAACTTTCAATTCTGGAGAAAACGGGTAAGCAACACGAACCCTTTCTCATGAGACGAATAAGCACGAGCGTGCATCTTGCATTATCTTGTCCAATAGTGCAATGCCATTTCATATTTTCATGCATGATGAGGCCGGATGGTGGCCTACATTCAACTTCAACAACAAGACAATAGTCAGGCAAACTGAAGGAATAAACACATGCATTGAATTGGAAATTTTTGTTTGATAATAGCGTCTACCCCACTTAAGATTTTTTTAAACAAATATAAGTACATACTGCCACTGTTTCAATTATAAAAAAAATACTGTAAAAAAATCTGAAAAAAAATTAATACAATCGGTCGCCGGTTGATGATGAGGACCATTCGAGTCCTCGAAATAGCTGGCCCGGATTAATTATTATATATTGCTATCTAGGGGGAAGATGCCGATCCTTATGTGTTTTTTCCCTTGAATTTGCACCGGCAACACTATGCAAAGTTATTTCCGTTTTACCCAAAGTTCTTATTCTAACATAATTCTCGTGCGATATTTGCGTACATGTAGTGTAGACCGTTCTATGTAAGAAATAAATAGAAGAAAAATGGGAATAAAAACTTTAAAAGAAATAGAGATAAATTGCGCCCTCTGTTGAATAAAATGCGATACTAATCGTGAAACGAATTGTTATTTTTTTTAGATACAAATCTTTGATATTAAAAAAAAATATGCTGATATTAAGAAAAATGCTTTTTTAATTAGGATGATTACTAATAAATATATTTTGCGATCTGCCGTACCATGGCTTTATTCCAACATAAATCGCAAACCAGTTAGAGCCAATTATATACTTTCGGATCCTTTTGTAGCCAATCGGATCGCGTTTGATTAGTTTGTGATTTCTGTTTGAATAAGTATAAAACCTTCCAAATTAATTTCGATTTCCAAATTAATTATATATATATATAATTCCCTTTATATATCTTAACTTTGTTTTATGGTGCAATTATTGGCTTTATGGTTTGATCGATTTGATTTTTTATCTCAAAATTTCGGTTGGTAGTTGATAATTTTGACATCTTCTTATCAAAAACAAACTGTCATGTGGCTGTGGCAACGATTCGTAAACGAATGACATGTATAATTTCATAAATATTAATTACATTAATTCAAAAAACTCACACTCGCCCTATTAAACGACCAAATTAAGTAAATTTAGCTAAATAAAGATGGATTTACACGTACCAGTGGAAATAGGGAATAAGGTAACCACACTTTTAGCTATGTAATTTCATTTTAATAGAGAGAAAAGGGAAATTATTTAACGAAAAATGTAGGCGTGATCGATAAGAAAAAAGTACTAATTATTTATTACCACGTTTTACAGACTATTGACCAACTAACACCAGAAGAAAAATGGAGGTTTGAATAATTTATTATAACCCATTATTCATTATGTATTGTATTTTTTCCTTCTGTGTAGACTCGAACACCAGAGATTACATGAACAACACAAAGGACATGAGGCGATGCACGCAGAAATGGTTCTCATCCTCATCCTAACACTAGTCATCGCTCAGTTCGTTCTAATTGAGTGGAAACGACGACATTATAAATCATATTTAGTAATATATATATTCCCTTTAAATTCAAAATAATCCATATAAATTACTTCCAGTTAATTACCCTATTAGCGATGTGGATAATTCCATTAGGACTATCGATAAAAAATCTTTGGTGGAGATTTGTTTTTATATGGTTGTTATTTTCTTGTATAACTGGCCTTATAGTACGGAAAGCACTATTAAAGCCAATTGGTGGTACAACACCAAGGTACGTCATAGTTTTCAATTCAAATACACGAAGGTTAATGTATATATTTTAGATTAGTGTACAAATGGTTTTTATTTATTTACAAATTAAGTTACGTTCTTGGTATCATAGGTTATATTATAATGATGGCGACACTCTTCGGATTGAATTTAGTGTTTAAAGCAAAGCCTAACGTATGGTTGGACTGTGGGTTACTGTTTGTGTTTTATGGGCTGTATTATGGTGTATTAGGACGGGACATTTCGGAGATATGTGCCGATAAGATGGCTTCGCATGTTGGGGTAAATTAAACTGAGAATGTTTTTAATGAAACTGAGAAACGCTTCTGACATTACAGTACTACACTTCGCAAGGCATGCCGACGAGAAATTTGGAGGCAGATGTGTGTGCCGTTTGTGGCAATAGATTGTTAGTTCAAGAAAACGAAGAAGGAATAATTGAAAATACATATAAATTGAGTTGTGGGCATACGTAAGTAGATTTTTACTTGTGGTAAATAATAAGGAATAGTTAGATATCATTTGATCCATTGTTATTCAATGAACATCGCTTTCCTACAAGCCAAATGTTGAGCCTAGGAAGCAAAAGAAGGTCTCTGGGGATCAGACCTGGCGAATACAGTAATTCACAAATTAGTGTGTGGTTTTAGCAGAATAAAACTGTATCTCTCTTTAAATTCTTTTTTCCTGATAGTCGATCAGCACAACTCCATGACTATCCTAAAAAGCCGTTATTGTTTCTTCCTAAGCCGATGAACAGTCCTCGGTGCCGATTCGGCATCCGCAGTCTATTGTGTTGATGTATCCAAGCTTCATCTATAGTTACTCTCGACTCATCAAAATCTTACGTATTTCGCTTAAGCTGCTTCAACAGGACTTTGGAAATGTTCATGCGTTTATGGTTCTGATCCTAACTTAGCAAACGCGACGCCTAACCCGCGGGTAGTTTTTTAATGCTCAAATCCTGAATGAATACGTGACAAACATGTTCTTTTGAGATGCCCACAGCCTCTGCTATCCCTAGCTTTAGTTTGATCTTCATTTGGAGAACTTATTTACTTTCCCATTTACAAATCGCGAAAATCTCCGAGTTTGCACATTAAAGCATGTGGATAATGTAAAGGTAGAAGTGCAACACTCATTGAAGACTGTATATAAAATAAATAATATGGGATTGAAATACGGAGAGATTTTAGTATCGTTTGATATGTGTTCTTCTTTCCTCCCGCGCCCGATGCCTAAATCGCCGAATACAAAGGCTTTAAGATGAGGAAAGGTCACTAAACCATTGTATTAGAAGTTACTCGCATGTTTATTTTTATTCCCAAATAAACCAAACTAAATAAAATAATATCTCGTTTCTTTTAGTTTCCACGAATTTTGCATAAGAGGTTGGTGCATCGTTGGTAAGAAACAGACTTGTCCATATTGTAAGGAAAAGGTCGATTTAAAAAAAATGTTTTGCAATCCATGGGAGAAACCGCACGTCCTGTACGGGCAACTACTAGATTGGATTAGGTGGCTAGTAGCATGGCAACCGTTAATATTGTTCCTAGTTCACGGAATCAATTGGTCTCTAGGACTTGAATAAACCTAAAGTTTCTTTAGAAGGAAACTGATTTAAAGGTAATCTTTATTTATAGCAAAGGTTGTGATATATATATATATTTTTTTCCTAATTCACTAGAAAACCTTGCCCAACATAAATTCTTATTATTTAATTATCAAATTTTTTGAATAGTATTATTTTCACTAATTTTTTTGCTTTTCTTGTGTATTTGCTATTGCAAACATATGTTGTTTTGTTATATTTATGTAAGAGAATAACGGAAGACGAATGTCTGTTGCCATCTTTCCATTTTTTTTTTTACATATAAATGCAGGAAATTATGAAATAAATAGTAATATTAAAGATGTACCATACCAAAAATGTACAATTTTTAACTATGTACTTAATATAATAAAGAAAACTAAGTCATTCGTTTTATTTACCATATATCTTGGCATAGCCATGAGAGGGTCATTTTATAATGTTAATAATAAGAACCAGGCGTGGAATTCGCAAAATTTTGGAGTAGATTTGACAGTAACGCTTTAATTTAAAGTCACTTTAAATCTGTTTAATTCAATTTATTATGAAACTGGAAGTAAACGAGCGGCATAAGTTTTTGATTTAAATTTGAGAAATTAAAGGAGCATTTTATAAACCAAGATATTTTTATTCTGGTAGTGAACCACTTTCGAACTTCCGAGAACCACCGGTAGATGTCGCCTACACCGAAACAAACGCGACATCTATATTAATCTCGATTCAACAATACGGTTTGGCAACAGATGAAGAGATACGTTGTATTAATACAGTGATGTGTATTGTATACGGGAGTAGACACTTATAAGTCTGATTTTTTTTACGTTTTTTTTTTTTCACCCTAAAAATTCGGATCGTGTTTAATCAGCAACAAGTAACAGTGACTTATTGCAGTGTCGCAAGATACCTATTTTGCAGATTTGGATTATTTTTACCTGCATTTACCTACAATTTTAGCTATTTCGGTAAGTGTCTTTGATCCTGACTCCTATATTTGTTTGGTCGTCTGAGAATTTGTCATGGAACATTTGTTCACTTGTTCTATACGAAAGTATCATACTATTCCTTCTGTAACTACGATGGTGTGCGACCTGCTTTTGTTTTTTCTATTCTAATAGTTGTAAAAAAATACATAGGAACGCCCACGTTTAGGGTATTTAAGTTCTTTTCAACATCAAGGACGTGATTTGATTAGCACCTGTAGGAATAAGACAAATTTATTTATTATTAGCAGTTAAGTTTTGCATGAATATGTACGTCTAATTCTCCATTAGATCACCGTTAAAAATTCAGATCGAATTCCGGGGTAAAATGAATGCGAATTTTAATTTTTTTTTTACTACGTTGTCATAATGAAACATTTAGAAAAGTATGTCAAACTTTCAAAGCAACAAACGCGGAAATTCTTTTTGAAATGTTAATAACACGTTGAATCATAATCAGAACTAGAAATATTTACATTTATAAATCTAATTTCCTGGAGGCAAGTTTTAGCACTTTCATTTCTCATTTCTAACGAAAATACCATTTTAGACGCACAGTTTCTCATTTAACTATCTACGTTTCTTACGAGATTTTCTCCGTTTTCTTATTGGAATACCGATTTTACGGCTTCTACACGTTAGTTCGCTTACCACATTTTAATTTAGGTTCACGTTCTCTTGTGTATGTCTCTATGTAGTTCCTAATAATTCCTAATAAACCGGTTGGGACTATTATAAAGTTCGTCTTTGTACTACAAACTTGCCTCGGAGCTGCACATATTTACCTCTGAACTCGGTCGTTTGATGCTTATAACTGGTTGGTTGTTAGAAAATCTAATAATAACAGGAAAGAGCCTGTTATTTTAATATAAATTACCTTGTTCTATACAGATGGGAATTATGAAGTTATTCACACTCCTTTCGCGTATATTATTCAGCTTTCAAGTCGTACACTTGCGCGTATTATTCTTCTAAAAGTTGGTATCGAGATTTTGACATTTAATTAAAGTAAGGTTAGAGTAAGAAACGTAAACGTCAAATAATACGAAAACATCGGCGTACTTCGCGTCACACAAGTTTAATTCGTGAATCCGGAACAGCTGCTTCGAGAATACGTCGATCCTCATCTTCAACCGAACACCGAATTCGGTATCTTCGAAACACAGCTGTCCTTGTTGAATTAATAAACTTGGTTGGTGCGGAGTATGCCGGTACTTTTACGTTCTTTGCCATCCTGTTATTTTACGATACAATATTGAGAAAAATTAAGTCTATCAGGTAACTTGATAACCTATTGACTCGAAGTTACAAAACAAATTTTACATAGACGCCCGTGAAGCAAGCTAAAATATGAAATTTCCCCAAATTAAGACTTAATTTTTGCCGTGTAAACGAATTTAATTTGAATATTGTTTTCACGTCCAGCCACCTTGATTGATTTACGTACAGTTTAGTCATGTATGCGTACGACGCATGTTTTAAAAAACGCAAATATTTATTTGGATTGGAGCGATTTTGATATTAAGTATATGATCCTCATATAAAAAATTCGATACCAAACATCCCCAACTACATAGGCGTAGTCGGAGGAGGGCACGGAGGGACCATCTTTCGATAAGATCGGTGAATAGTGCGGCAATGATCTCGTTCGCAGTAGCTTTACGTTAATGCATGAAGTATTATACTAATTCGGTGATAAATGAATAGCTAGACATATCATATCGTCTATAATTCTGAACAATATAAATATTTTTTTATTTCTGATACGTTACTAAAATGATAAGCATCAAAGTGCTTTGTAAATTTTTTTTTAATAAATATTGTCCGTAATTTACTTCAAAAATAGTAATAATTACCATCTTAATAAACGTAAGCGTAACATTTTCCATTTTGAAACCAGGCAACACCGACCAAGAAAATTATAAATGCAATTGTTACTTGGATATCCGTTAAATCAGTGGAGTACTTTGCGTTTTCACTATTTATGCGATAAATTTGCTTATCTTTACTGATTATATCTAGACTATCTAGTAGTAAAATCTACACCGAACCTGCTATCTGGAAATAAGCAAAAGTAAAAAGAAACTAAATATTTATCTATAAATTTAGCATCTACTCTAAACATATTACGTGCTCGTTACATAAAACTCCATGTTGATGTAGCCGCGCACGAGAATTAGCACTTGTTTAATTAATCATGGTGTGAAGTACACGCCTGTATTTGCGATTAACTTTAATTGCTTTTCAAAAGAAATCTAATCAAATCGGCTCCGCAGATAACGAAGGAACATACGACGCTCAGATTTCTACAAATTATACGATATTACTCACCCTCGATCAGTGTTTATCGGCGTTAGCCACTAAAGTTTATGAATGAAGATAAGTTGATAAGATTAGCAAGTGAGCTTGTCATCGCGGAATCGGCCGAATTGCACGTATACATGTAACATTTCACGTTCGAAAATGCCTTTTTTCATGGGGAAAATTCAAATCCTCATCGGCACATCTGCATTTGACAAACTGTATCGATTCGGCTCTTTAGGCTTCCTAACTTTTTATTTTCCATGACGTGTTCAACTGGCATTCATTTCTTTTTAAATCGTAAGAGCTAAACTAAATTTAAGCTCACCACTTACATCTCAAGACGTACAACGGCGACTTAATTCTAATTAGGAATAAATAATTTGCGAATTTCATATTTATTATGTATGATAATGCTCTGCTGGCCTTACGCCAATTACATAAACCCGGTTGTTCCAATTGTGCAGTTGCTGCATTGTTTTATTACAAAATCGCGGAATCCTAGGTCACCACCTACTTAAATAATCCGTGTAACATTGCTACTATTTAATATAATTAGGTAGGGAAGAATACGACTACAATGATCGCGAAACAATTGAATTATGTCAACGCGAGTAGCGCTCAATAGATGGCGTACGATCCGATATCATTCATTCCTAGTTCCCATCGGTATAGGCACGTATTTTTATTAACAAGGAGGATATTTACATGGAACGGTAATTTTATTTGCTTCAATGAAGGTGTTTTAAGTAAAGACCGTTGGCAATGGACTTGTAAGTTAAACGTCTTAAGTTTTTCTAAACGACTACGTAGAAATCGGCTTACTTTGAAATATGAAGCCAATTTTTGAAGAATTATCGAATGTTGCTTTCTAATAGCTTTAAAATATTGAAGATATGTTAAAGTGTCTTTTAGAGTAAATATATGGTCACCTAAAAACTGTTTTTATGGACGTTTTCCTTAATCATTCAACTAGATTATTGACCAAATTTCTAAGTGCCGGATTTATGAAAACGCGATGAGTTGCATTGGAAATAACTTGAGTACCGTAATGAAACATGTTATTGATAAAGTTTGTGCAATAACGGATGATTTAATATTGGTTTCCTGACGTTTTTCGTTATATATTAACTTTGCGTCAGTCGGGGACGTGGTGTAACATTAAATTACCTAATATATGCATATGCGTAATCTTTAGTGATGCCAACATGTTTGTGGTATGTGGTATGCCTCTACAGACCCGTCAGTTCGAATGAATGATTTGATTAGGTGTGGCCTGCTGGAAAGCCATTTGGTTTGAAGGTAAGATTTGGAGCTTGAGTTTTCTTGAAGTTTAACTTATTTCTTTTTTAATGGATTATGTGATGCCTAAGTAGGAATATTCTATTGGCCATTGCTTTGTTGTCTACTTGGTCTTTCCTGTCTTTGTTCATTGTAAAATTAGCATTTACATGTGTTTTGCATTAAAAATCTTGTTCTTATCAGAATTCTACATTAACACGATTATACCTACTTAATAAAATGTCAATAACTAATTGTTATTTGTTAAGTACTATTTCACGGCCATAATAGCTCTGGTATGGTCGATAGAGACTTTGAAAGTTGCCCAAAACTACAAGGGAGACCTAGAGAGACCAATGATCCAAGACAAATGGTCGACAATTCGTATATATTCACATTTAAATGTATACTTCTAAAGAAAATTGGCTTTAACAAGAAGAAACGGAGTTAGAACGGCAAAATAATCTAAACGCGCCGCCGTCTGCGACAGAAAAAAATGAATGTTTCACAAACTAAAATGTTCTATTACTTGAATCCCTGGTTTATGGGGAGCGTCCACTTTCGATAAAGCTTCAACAACCCACGTCTCCAAGGAGCTACCTAAAGACACAAGGTTGAGAGTTAGTATTTCCGATAATAACGTTTCTGGCAGGGAGGTCCCAATGGTTCTCTTAGATGACTTGGTGAATACGTCCTGATTTTTTAATATTTATTTTACAACCAGCCCTTATTAGATGCCGGCATTACGCATCCATAATGACCGAGAAGTGGGCAACAGAAAGTCTCTACTTAACGATATTTCTCTGTGTTAATGCTGTCTACGCCAAACAAAGTATATGAAGAAATCTTCGGGTAGATAAAAAGTTACATCGTTACTTGCGAGAAAGAAATGAAGTAGACTCAAGACTAATCATAAGAAATAGCAAACGGAAATCTAAGATTCCCCATACGCTTCACAATCAGACATATTACAGTACTTAATACTACCAGAACTACATTATACGTTCACGTCTTCCTACGGGCGATACCATTTCTGTGAATCTTACAGTACTTCTCCGCCCCATTCCATGCATAACACTCACAATTCTCCCAAGACAGCTGAGCGTAATTTATTTTGTCACGTTATATAAGCGACGAATCCGGTAGCCGGATAGTAAGCAGATGTATCCCGTTCGGAAACGTATCCGAACGTTTGTATTTAGTACATCTGGGATGGAGATATGGATGCAACCCGTTTCGGGGGAACTATTTTCATCCAGTCCCCTTCGGAGTAGACGAAGGAACCCTAGAAACTTCGTGACCTCTACTTCCGCTTCTGAATCTTCCTTCTACCGATTCCCAAAGGGGGAATACGCCATCCGCGCGATCGCGAAACGAGCGAG
This sequence comes from Oryctes rhinoceros, assembly GCA_020654165.1. Classification (NCBI taxonomy): domain Eukaryota; kingdom Metazoa; phylum Arthropoda; class Insecta; order Coleoptera; family Scarabaeidae; genus Oryctes; species Oryctes rhinoceros. Next base: position 2,437,168 of record JAIOKQ010000231.1, read on the forward strand.
AGAGTAGTAATGAATTGAGGATGGCGCGGTTACCGCTTTTAGGCGACGTAAAATATGGATGGTGTGTATGAGTTTGTCGTAGATATCGCGGTGTATTTACTCGAGTATTATGGTATCCTATATAAACTACTTTCTAAGATTTACGGTACATTTGTCACTAAGAAACCGTTTAACTTTCTCATGTTAGTATCATATGCTATCTCGCAATTGCAAGCGGGTTAGTTTGCGAAACAACGAGCTACGAATTAAATTGACATTATGACTATTTGGATAACTCGAATAAAATCAATCTGATTAAAATTAGGGGGGAATTTGGAAGCGAGCTCATTACAAGCAGAGGACGGGATGTACTCATTCCGATTTAATTCACGCATGGATACATCGCTTCATTGACTGGCTACACGCCATTTCAAATATGTCCTTGCTGTTACGAATAGATTCACGAGCCAACTTCAAAGTTGAATGCTTTCGTATGCCCTCAAAGGTAAAGATTTGATGAAATGAAGTCTGAAAATTGAGGTTGTCTAAACAGCTACATATTACGCCCCTTCCGAACGTTGTACTCTAATTTTAGGGCTTCAAACCCTTTACCTAAGACATTTGAGTTAGTTTGGGGCTAATTTAACGAAGGATTCGTTAAATTAATTCGGTAGCCTTGTAGGGTAATCGTATTATTTATGGGACTAATGAAGAATAGCTTAGCAAAGAAACTCTAAAAGTTTTAGAACGTTTTAATACGTTGTAATCACCGGTAAGGTGTTAAGCCGATATTCTCTTGTTTGTTGGATATCGTATCTCCCATTTGTTTTTTTTTTTGTTTTTTTTAGAATTTCGCGGGAGAGAGAGGGATCTTTTATTTCGATCGGCCGCAATCCGCCGTATTGTTTTTCTATCTTCAAATCATTACCAGGGAGAACTTTATAGTCTTGCAACACTAAATCAACGGTCATCAATTCACATATTTCTCGTTTCTGCATATGTAACATTTAGATACCATTAACAATTTTGATGGTCGCGTATCGTTGATTCATTTCGTAAGCGTGGACGCTTTAATAAACACCAAACATACTGTCGTGGGACGGCCTAACTTATCGAGTCGACCACTTAAAAATAAATTTTATAAACTAGTTCCGCGCGTGGACGTCCGGACATAAGCTGCTGTGAGGACTATGGTTGTCGGGCGATGATCTTGGCAGTCTTGACCTTCAATAAACAGCTTCAGCGTATAACTTCCATATTCGTATATGCATACATGTAATCTAGCGGATTGTGAAGAATGACGGAAAAGGGCCAACTATTTGACAGAACTATTACTACTCCCTAAAGAAAGTTGTTTCAGCGAACGTCTTTTAGACGTTACATTTCACTTTAATATCTTCCCCTTTTATGTCCAAATATAACCCGCGGGCAACGCTCTTAGGAGGAACGGCCCGTTTTTATTGCAAAAAGTAACACGACGTCACCACCCTATCCAGTAATATCCCTTCTCGGAACGCTCGAAACATCTCGTCGACGAAATTCTAACTGCAACAACTAGACGCGTATATTTCAACTGTGCACGCAATAATTATAGCCTCCAAAACCGGCATTAGCGACGTTACCGACGCGTTATGAGCGACGGTGTCCTATCTTGCGTCACGCCAGCTGGTACATCCATTGTAAACGGACAAAAAGGTGGAGAGTTTGCCCAGTTACTTAACGAGCTCGGCGGCTTTTGTTTACGGGGGTATAAACATGAGAATAATTCCCTTATGACCGAAGTGCGAATGTAATGATAATGGCTGGTCGGACGTTCGTTGTTTTAATGATGATTCAGGGGGAACGTTCCTCGACTGTAAAACTAGGCGATAATCACTATGTTTAACTTTCCAATTCTTACAATTGTAAGATCTAATCAAACTACTACGTGTTTACAAATAATAAAAGTATTAGTAATGATCAGTTAAGAAAATATTTGACCGATCAGGCTCGGCGAAATTGCTCTTCGTACTCTACGAGGTGACTTAAATAATAAGCTTGCGTTATGGGAGAGCAACTGTCGATTAAATTTTTGTACCACAGATGCTCAATATATTCTGCATTCGTGGACTGATTTCTCAAAACCGCCTCCTCAACGTTACCGTTTAAGCTTACACCATCCCAAGCCGTAATATTCTTACCTCCAAATGACATACGCAGAGCTATACTTCTTTCAAGATACCTTCCTCCACGTCCTCTGCACACTGAAAGTCTTCTATCAGAATGGTGTAGAGTGAATCTGGTGTCGTCCAATAAGAGGTAAGTGATTTGCAACTCATTGCCTCTTGGCGATCCTGTGTTGCCTCGTGAACAGCGGGTATGTGGCCTTTCCTTCAATGCTCAAACCAAATTTGTGCAATTTTCCTTGAACTCTCGGACTAAATACAACCACTTCTTCAGCTGCACGAAGATCGTTATTCAAGGTCCTACATGATTGACACCGTTTCCTCTTAAGTACTGATCTTATGCAGAAGTTAAAGAATTTTTCGTAATACTTTCATTAACCCATGTTATCCATGTTAAAATTTGACAGAAAGCTTTTTTCCTTGCTTCAACTGTACCAAGTACCAGCTTTAATATCTCATTCCAACAGGCCCAGACTTCTTTTAAAGATGTAATTAACTTCATGAGCTATGAACTACATGAACATACGTACTTTAACCATATAGTGACTAAAATAAGCAAGCAGATCGTTCATGCGTTGCGTGGTGTTATTTGCGAGCATCATTAATTAGAATTACGTAGTTGACCGCACTAGGACAAACATGTACACACACATACGCAAACACAAATATTATTTTTAATGGTATTAATTGCGTATATGGCCAAGCGATGTGCATATAAACAAGAAACAACGCCACCGAAGCGCTGCCTGCAAGTGGCTCGGTATCATTTAAATTAGTGAATTCCCCGATTCCGCGTTTACGGCCTAGTAATGGGAAATTGATGTTAAACGGGTGCGCGAACTTTGGGAGAGGTTAATGAAATACAATTGTACTCTTGACGCTTTCGATAAGGGAGATATAAACGTTTGGTGGTGGTGCTATTCGTTAAAAGCATATTTTAGCAAGTTTTTAACCAATTTTAGAGTTTCTGGCCACTTCCTGAGTCATAAGAGGGAGCCCTATTGTACAATTCCAGCGTATCGTAATTGAATAGGTTGGAATCATGTTGTGCCATTCAAAAATCCGGGATTCGTTCTTTCACCGTTGTTGATTCCATCGCGGCATATACGCTATAGTCTGTTTGCCAGCTTACTTACGTTCTTCTTTATTTGGAGCCGCAATCCAATTTTGTCCTTGAAGAAAATTGAAACCCACAGTGACATAATATAAAAGAGTGATAGGCGCGAGAGTAAAGGAGCATATCAGGTGTTATCGCTTTGGTAGATTCTGTTCGTTAAGTATAGTCAAGTCAACATATAAACGAAACCGGGCATGTTATTTAATCAGAAAACTTGAAATTCATTAAGAATGCCTTTATCACGAGAATTAGGCGTATACGCGACGGTTTACATAAAAAGCAAAAAAAAATCTGATGGATAGAAAGAATGTGCCGGTGTCGAACTCAGTTCTATTCGATTTATTGGGGTACATCCGATACACATGTTCTATGTCTCGGGCTACAATAATAACAGGCCCTTTCTTGTATTTGTCCATATTCCGTATTTTTTCGCACGTCGCAGTTGAAAACGTGAATCACTCGTATCCTCGAAACGGCCGTTTAAATACGTCTGCTACGTATCGATTTAACAATAATTTATTTAAAAGAAAAGAGGCTTTCTATTAGTTAAATTGCCGTTGGTAATTTTTAAATAGCTGAGCATTGATATATTTTTCATAGAAACACTTATCTAGAGGACAAGAATTCTTGGATAAATACGTGTTTTTCTTACAAAATTAACGAGTACTAAACACTTTAATTACGAGAAAATACCTTAAAATAGCCACAATTATCAGCTTTTATCTTATCATTTGACATATTTTTAAAAATTCTTCTCACCATTATGTTCAAAACATTTATTTTAAGCTTATACAATTGTTGATGCAAATTACTGTTTAATACTACGCATAAAATGGCATTTGTTTCCGTCGATATAAAATTTTTACAATTTAAACAATTTCTGCCAATTGTGTAACTTAAGTTAGCATATCCTAAAGTTAGGTCTTCAATATCCACAAACAGCTTCATGGCAGTTTTGGATGAAGCGTATCTTATTTGTACGCATACGCGTATGTACACGTAACGCAATATCGTCGGAAATTTTCACTAGTATTCTAACGATTTTCCTCCATAAAACAACAGCCTGGAAACTCAAGATTCTCGCAACTTTTTTTTTTTTCTTGCCAGAGATAATAAATTTAGACTACATAAACGTGTCTAACCTACCAACTTATACAATAAATTGGAGAGCTTCTCCGAGCGCTAGGACGAGACCTACATTTACGAGCATCTCTGAATATATACACTATCCTCGGAAAGTCAGTACAGCAAAGCAAAGTATGGAAAATGTATTTTCAACGTTGTATGATCAATGTACATTCCATTTTTTCCTTTCCTTATGGAATTTCTTTCTTTAATCTTTTAATCTTTTATTTTTTTTATGTTTCTTTTTGGTTTACGTTCAGCGCCAGTGTAATTTTTAAGAAATAGATTTTATACGGGATGATTTGCACAAATATATAAAACGTCCAATATTGTCAAAAAAAAGCAAAGATTTTTCGCAATTTAGGTCCTAAAGCTAGGTGTTTATTATAGTTCTTGTTATCCACGCTTTTTTATTTGACGGCCATGTAGCCGGGAAACAAGCAGGAGGCACGTTTTTCAACTTCCGTGGTCGAGCAGCATTCCTGCTCGCATTAAGTTTTCAAAGAATAAAAACTCAAAAATTCACTTCTTTTTGTAATAAACATACCTTTGACTCAACCGGCAAACATTCAAGCGTTGTTGCTCAGCAGCTTTTTTAGGCGCTATTTCTTTCATATACCGTCTAAAAAAAAAAAACAATCGAAAGCACTGCATAGATACAAAAGGAAGTGGGATCCCAGGAATATGGGTCAACTCGCTTTTGGGTGAAACAAACTATGGCTTTGGGTTAGCGAACAAACTATGCTTCGTGCCCACTTCTCCAAGATTTTACATAGAAATGTACAACCAAAAAATTAGTACTAGAAATATTGCGCGGTTATAGTAGCCGAAGCGTAGAAGAACCATGAAGAATCTCCGGAAATAAAGGAAAATACGTAAATTTTTTTGTAGCTTTAATATCGGACATCCCCGTATATTCGCTTACAAAAAAAAAGGAGTAACCTTCATGAACTCTTTTCTTCTCTTTACAATATATACTTATGGATACAATATCCCGTTCCGCCGTTCCATCGATTGATTTCCTATACCTCGCTGAGAGATTTCCATTTTCCAGTACTTCTTGTCGTGCGTCTAATCAATTTTAATTCTTTGCTAATAAATTTGGAGCTCTACTGGCTTCGATCTAGACGCGCGGATACGGCGTTTGCGTGAAATCAATTACAAGAGGAAAGTGTGATGGAATTCTGCGTTTTCTCGCGATCTTATTAGAATTCAAATGAATATCACCCACGGCGAACTATGGCGGAATTATAATTGTCCGTTTCTTACCGTTTGTTCTGGTGTACGCGCAGAGATCACCTACAACGCTTTTGAATTTAATTATTATTCCAAGCGCTGTAGACGATTTTCAATTTTATCTGTTTGTTTTGGTAACAAAGGAATTTCTATAAACCGTTATGTAAATGAAGCGGGAGTAAATTCAACAATTGAAATCAAACAATAACAATGTATTAAACACTCAGTTGATAACTAATAAAAATAATATTGGAACATTCAAGGATTTCTATAATAACCTCGGACTTTGCGCGTTGGATCCAGAAATCCTCTTTATGGTTGCAGGTTTTTGCCAAGTTGGTACAAACATCTGAAGTATTAATTTTGAAGCGCCAGACCTTAAAAGTTCCAGAAAAACTGCATAAAATTAAGCTCTATAAAAAGGGTTATTCTCTTTGTTTGTGGACTTTTAATAACGGAAACAAAAGAACATATTTCAAGTTAACGTTCAGAAGAATTAATAAAGACGAAGACGATTTCATTAACTAAAATTCCTATGATTGTTTTTGTTCATATCGTCTACTTTGAAACATAAAAAAACAATGGCGGCTGCATCTTCTAAGCAATAAAATTCAGGTAAAAATACCGAAATTCTTTTATTTAATGGATGTAGTATACGTACAATTGCTGCAGTATATGCGTTATATGAACATTTTTTTTTATATAGAAGTTGTTTGGCGAGATCTTCAACAAGGATTTTTTTTAATAAAATGTTTTTTTCTGTCTCTCTAAAACATTTCCTAAAACATTCTCTTTTGCGTGAAATGTCTTTATAACTGAGCTACAGCCGGGTGTAACTGCTAAATTTTGCAGGATTGCGAAAGCGTTCTTGAGAGCGATTTGATTGAGAGCGTCGAAAAACACTTTCAATTTTAACAGACTCGGAACGTCCATAAAATATTACACCGTTTAAAGAACAACTTCGCCGTCCGAATGTAAATTTGCTTAGTTTCTTGCGCATCGTCACTTTCCCCTTGCCCGTCTGTACGAATGACATCGATTTTTCAATGTCGTTACCAAAAGTCGAAGAATTTTTATCGAAATGTAACATGTCGACCGATATAAAATGTCTTAAATATGTTGGCCAACTATAGAGTAATATTTGATTGCACGGACTCTATCGCAAATCGATTTTTCGCAGTTGAGAAGTGCATAATCACTCGCAAAATTGACACGTTTTCGATATGAAGTGTACTCGGAATGCTATTTACAAACCGTACCCCGTGATACCGTTCGGTATGATACGGTAACGTAATTCATCCATTATGTTTATCTAACAGTAGTAGCTAGCTGTTTAGTAGATAAGGTTGTTCGTGGAATGCAAACATTTTTTAATGCACTATTTCTGGCATACTCTGTTGTTGTTGTTTTTCTCTTCCGAATGAGTTTTGAATAAATTCCAAAATAAAACCAAATTTTGAACTTCTCGTGTTTCACTCTAAATCCCCTTGATGACTTTTCAGCGCATTTCGAAGACTTCATTTACATGTTTCTCAGCAAAATCGAACTTGGAGAATCGATTCCTCATTTACCTAATTCGATTTACACCCCGAAGAAGGCTAAAGACTTGGACCAAAGTTTACCAACATTCTAAAACTTGTGGCTCACTTACCGTAAGAGATAGAAAATCGGGATAACTTTTAATGGATTCGGCGTATCGAAATCTACGAACGAAGTTGCTAATTGAAGAGATATAAGAATATTAAGAAAATTCGGACAATTTGACGATTTTAAAGATGTTTTAAAATATTTATTTTGATGACGATCATTCTGCGGTTTCTTCAATGGTTTTTAGCGAAAGAATGAAAAGAGCTGCCAAAGATAGCGGCCAGTTTTTCCGATGATACCCGAACATCCAGCGGCGGCCGTCGTACAGCAACAAATTGGGGAAATAGAAGAAAAATCATATCGACCGAAGTTCAAATGTTATCAAACATAGACGTAACATATTAAATTGACATTCATATGTCGTCCTACCACTAAAATACGAATCCCTTGTAAAGGCTGTAAGGGATAGTTTACCTGAAGCCTGTATAGGAAAGACTTGATATTTTGGATCATCCGAGACATGTACAGATTCGACGCTGCTCTTTTCACGCCGGTATAAGATAATCCGTGCATTTGAAATTAATCGAAACCATTTATTCGATTCTTCATTATCCTTTCAATTTTATTTGGTTAATGACTTATGATTTATGGCATTCGATTCATCTGTTTGAAAGGTAAATACGTCCTCTGAAACCTTCATTTACTTAAACGAAGATTTGTTTTGATAGATTCTGTAACCTTTACGGCCAGAGTATTGTACAGCATGACGTCGATATCGCTTTATTCTCGTTTCGCCCATTCCAAAAATAACAAACGTGAATTACCTTCCCCAAACGTACCACCAAATCAAACCAAACCGAATCGATTCCATTAACGAGCCCGGGAGAACAATATATTATTATCGACGGTCGGGAAAATGTTTTTTAACAGTCCTGCCATCACCGCAAATCAGGCGGGAGCGGAACAGTGCGAAGCAGCCACTCCCGACGACAATCATCCACGTCGTATAAATAGACATAGACGGACACACTGTTTGCGAGACACGTCGTTCATCTGTTATCGGCACTGTACGATCGAATCAAAATAGATGACAGCCTAACGTATGTACCTACATATGTGCATATTATAGAGGTGTGTATATATATATATATATATATATATTTCCCACGATTTTACGGTGTATTGATTCCCGAAACGGTCGTGATAGCAGCCTCTCTCGTTCTGATGGATAAACTTTATTGACAATTGTTTGTCCAGGTGTGCATATACCTTCTTTTTTTTTTTATTACGTCGACCTATTCTACCTTGCTTGTTTTTCTACGAGCTGGCAGTTTCGAAAAATGTTGACTTTTTAACCAAAGATCTAAATAAGATGATTAACCAGAACGTATCCTGCTGATAGATCTACATTGCAATTGAAAGATTATTTACTTACTTTAAGGAAGCCGGCGTAACCACACTACAAGCCCATCATCAAAGCAGTTGTATATTTTGTTGCTAATTTATCCAAAAATTGATATTTTTTTTTGTAGCAGGCGTATCATAGTAACGAGCAATAACATCAATTCTTGAGGAAGGAATTAGCAACAAATTATGCCGTTTAGTTCCTGTTAATAATCGACAATGAATCAAAAGTTACAACTGGCTACGCTAAAATCAGTTCTTGGGTAACGAATTGGCAGCAAAATACACCGTTTAGTTCGTCTTTTAAGTTTTAAGTAATTTTTAAGGTTACTTCTCAAAAAATTAGTAAACGCCAAAGAAAAGAAATCAGGCGATAATTTTTAACGCCTTGATGGTTTAATGTCTTAAAGTAAAACTAACCGTTAAATTACAAAGACTTGAATGATAATAAGAGATACATGTAGAAGAGGAGATGAAATACGAGGACATATTATAGAATAATTGAGACATTATTATGTAGATTGAAGTATCGTATGTCCTCATTAAAGTATGTCGCGTATATTGCTGCGAAATCGAATACCAACAGTTCCAAACGCTTAACGCTTATTGTCATTGAACGAAAACGATTCCGTTAATACAACTTCCATTAATTTAATTGACTGCAGTAGTAGAAAGTATCTTTGTAAACCTGTGTATTTATACATGTACCTATATAGGTGAGGATTACATCATAAGATTGTAATGTGTTTTCGCGTTAATATCGCTTTTATCAACTACAACTGGAGTATTTAATAATTGATAGGTTAAACAATTATCAGGGCTTATCTTGTTATAAATTGGATACTTTTAATATAGTTGGTATCAGCACCTGACGCTTCGTTTATACAGAATCCTCCTATGCATGTGACTCATACAACCCAATAAACGTATCGGGATCGTTCGAGTTTAAAGCAGCGGGTTTTTTCCTCGAAATGATGTATAGAATAACCAGTATTAGATATTGGGATATTTGAGGACAATTGATTTTCAATGTTGAGCTTTTAGTAGAGCGCTATAAATAACCAGTATTCCGTAACTTTATATAATTATTGTACGTATCTACCGGCCTCTTTTTCGATTAGCTGATCAACTACGTTAAAAGAAAAAAAAAAATGTTAGAAATTTTGAAGACAGGACTTTATGAAAGGATCAGAACTATCGTCCATGAGATCTTCTCGAAGAGGTTGGATGAGATTAATTCTTACCCGTTCCTGATAAGGTAGATCCGGTAAGATCCCTGATACTGCCTCTAAGGTACCTTCGCGTATTTGTTAGGATTCTAATTGGACATTGCTGGCTGAAGAATTACGTCTTGATCTTGGATTAGCGTAAATTAGCTGCGGTAGCTAAGTAAATAATTCTGCTGGACAACGTCGTCAGGCAAAGGCAATGGATTGGTTAACAGCTTTAAGAAGCCTTCAATATAAAAAGGATCGATAACGGGCCTGTTGCGGCTTAAATACCATAAGATCCATCCTAGTCCCTCGTTTTCCATAACATGTTTTAATATTGTTCTTTGCTTATACAACCTAACATTGAATGGTGACTAAATGAAAAAAAAATCAAGAAAGTCAATTGTCTTAAGAAATAAAGAGTAAGACGAATAAACACCAGAAGAAGCCAACAAAAGGATAATAGTTAATTAAACATACGAATCTTATTTAACACGACAATACTCAATACAATACGTACAGATTATATTAATTACGTGTTTACAATTACAGCCAGCAAACTGTGAAGACATTCGACCTCTACCATGAGAAATGCTTTGATAAAGCTCGCACTTATTTACACAGTAAATATTTAACATTTTTTTTTATATGTTTACACATAACATAATTTAATATACGCTGCGTTGGATAAGGAATAATCAAACAAGCGCATTTTGATGTATATCTATAACAAGGGTAATTTGCTTAGAGCAAGTCGAAATGCTAGAAGAAAGTTTTGACTTGCGATGCGCGAGTTCACACACAGATTAAGTTAGTTTAATGTAACTTGAAACCGTTAAGCCTAAACATATTGATATGCACAACTTTCCGCGGAGTTCGCTCGCCCCATCCATCGTATAAATAAGTCGGCGTTTTTCGTCCCTAATAATTTTTGTTAGACATTGTTACGTCGGCAATGTAGTTAAATTTATCTGGCACGGATTCACTGGCACTGCTCCACACGCGTAACTTAATGCTTTCGTTCCAGAGAATTGGGGAAGTACCGGAGTTAATATGTTCAGCGTGTAACGATTAGATATTTATGCGCGACATTGATTGCGCGTGGATGTACAGCGAAAAGCTGGGAGCAAGCAAAATAAGCGATCACGTCATTCTTTCTCCCGATTTAATTCCTTGAAGTTTTCGCCTTCTGGCTACTTCTAAAGTTGCCATTCTTGAACCTCAATTATTTTCGAACAAGCGTTCGGTGTATTTAATGTACATTGAAAATAGACTGGTCCCATGTATGGATTGGTGGGTGTTAACGAGCTTCTCGATACGGCAAAGGGGCGGTGAGTTGAAAAAGTTTGAGAGCCTCTGTATTGAGATATCGCTTGACGTCACAGATGTTGAAATTTTGGGGCCACAAGCAAAAGCTATTTAATTTTCTTCAAAATGCTTTGCCATAATTACTAGATGTGAGCCACCATGTGATTTTTACAAGATGAGGTTCCGACATATTTTAGGCAAGGAGTTCGCGAACAGTTAAACAACGCGTTTCCCAAAAGATGAATAAGGCTTCGATAAATCCGTTCCTTAACCAACACTAATACACTTTACCTTTGGTGCTCCCTCTTCAAGTTAGTAGGTTGGTTTTATTAATCGGTAATAAAGGTATTTAAATGACTCCTCGTGTATTCGTGATAACTCTTCGAATCTTTCGGTTGTCGCAATTGAAAGATAACAAGTTATAAATTTATAAATCTTACTGGCTTTTTTTTAAGATAATTCTTGCGTGCATAAAATTACCTCTTATCTTTCATGTGTCATCCCGTCGTATCTATTTTAAAGCGGACGAGGGAAAATCCCAACGCCCACCGAGAAGTTCCACCGGCGTGGCGTCTCGCGAGAGAGTCAATTATTCATTTCCCTCTTTGCCGGTTCGCATTGATATTCCCACAGTTCATTGCATTATATTTTAATTAGGCATTGTATACACGGCGGTTTATAGGCGCTACTTGCTTGTACGGCATACTGCCAATATGTAACATCAGCAGCCCGTTTTGTAAAATTGACAAAGCGCCGTTGGATATTACGGGAAAATTCCGAATGGAAACAATAAAATGTATTTTTATAGCGGTACGACGTATGTATATTCAGCTAGGACAGATAACTGTAAGAATATACAGTAGTTGATCCCGATGTGATGTGTATACGTTATTTACTTACTGTTGGGTTATTTGCGTCTAAATATAGATGAGACGCGCGGATGAAAAATATGAAAATAACGTGTAATATTGTAAACGTGCAAGGATCGCAAGCAATCGCGGCCTAAGCCTGCAGAAACAAGTTGCGCTTCGCGAAATTAACAGAGACTAGACAGACTCGTGTGTATTCGTCTCATGAGAATCGGTTCGAGTCTGTCTAGTCTCTGCTAATATCTCTTCAAAAATGTTTTAAATAATCTTGTATCAACCAAGTGAACATAGACACACGCACAACACAAACAAAGTGGAGATCGAAGAAGTCCAATTAAAATTCACAGGGGGCTATTGTACAAATTTCTTCTTCAGAATCAGCGCGTTGTAGATGATTCGGAAGAGGAACAAAACTTTGCGGCGTCGATTGCGCGAATGCTATTTAAATTATTTGTACCTAAAACAAATCCGCGCTAACGCTTACCATTAGTTCTTACCCTTCCATCTAAATGCCGCATTGAGAACGAACCAAAGCGACTACGCGAATGTTAATGTAAATCCACAACGTTCTAAATCTAACTGTTTACATGAAGCTGAGTTTCGTTCCGAGACGCGAAAATTCCACTATACGATCTGTAAGTCGTAGGCGTCTATCCTAAATTTAGCGCATCCCGAACCGCAGTCAATGAAATGGTTATTTATTTTCGTAAGCGTAATGTTTATTTGGTTGGTCAGTTAAACGGTTATTATTAAACGGGCGAATATAATGGGTCCGTGGTAAGTGACAAATAAAGCGATGTGACGTCAAAGTCGTGCTATAACAATAGATATATTCATAGACCGTTTTCGGGCCGATGCTTGTAACTTGGCGCGTTTTAATTTTATAACGTCGCGGTTAATTTCCCCCGACGAAGTTTCGAAGACGATACAAACCTAGTAATCTTTGCACCCAATTTTCCATCAATCGACATATCATTACTACTTCCCATAAACTATTTGAGTTCGTGCGACGCAGTAATTAAATTCTTGTAGCCAATCGCTTTTAGACAAGTTTATAGCTCGAACATCGTAGAAATTTCTTTATCTTTAATGTAATGTGTACATAAACGTTGAAATGCTTATGTATGAGATACAAGATGTGTTGATTAGTTGTAAATTTAAGGAATCAGGATCAAACTAATATAAAAAAAATAATTGAAATTTATTAACAGCAAACATCCTTATCTATATAAATATTAAATAAAAATAAACACGCATCCATCGATAATTTCGGTCAATTATTTCCAGCGCGTTGTGTATATGTGTGTACAGTTTTGCTCTAGATAGTTTGGAGGTCGGATCCTAATTATTTGGGCTGTTATAACGAGATAATTTAGGTAACGCGAAAAGACATTGATCATATAAAACGCTTTCGTTACATAATCCTCCGATACATTATCTCCTCGTTTCGGTCGACTCGCGCAATATCCACACAATGATTTACGAGTTTGTTTTTTATTTCTTGTCGTCTGTACCGCCGCCACATACATAAATGTCAAATGAATTTATTTGGGCGGATCGCTCCGTTATCCGTCCCGTTAAGGAATCCCGTTTACGAAGTCTACGTTTGATTAAAGTTTAATCGGTTAGACAGTTGAAGGTCGAAGGGTATGTTGATCCCTATCATGGCCGTTAGTAATTAGTTTCCCGCGGCAAGGGTTGCTGTAAGGGCGCTGCCTGTTAAACAATAATTAATTACGGCTGTCCTTACCAAACGCGACCGGCGTTATTCGGGCCTCCTATGTGTACGACATCCGGCAATCGATAACTTAATCATACGATTCGGTAGCTGCATGGACGCATGGATATGGGGAATCTTAACTAGATGGATTTATTCTTCCTTCAAGGTGTTATGAAATGAATGAAATGAACGTTGTTTATTGAAATACATATTTAAACGGTGTTACTCAACGCAACACATACAGATGTATGTGTTGCGTTGAGCGTCGGCAAATAAAAAGAGGAATTTGTTCGTTTAATCCATGTAGCAACATCAGATTCTGGATTTTGAAGCCGTATCAAAGATATCGATTGGTGCCTTATCTGAAACACATGGAAAAGCAAATTTGCACGTATCTTCCGTTTTCATTGATTCGCTTCTTTGATTCTTTGACTTTGATACAAAATCATCTACTTTGATACTTTTCCTTTGCTCCTTGGGTTCTTAGTATTCATCATCCGTTATTTTATGCTCAGGTAGGAGAAAGTGGTTTTCTACAAATAGATCACTTTCATTTTTGGCATCTTTTTTTTACTTTTGCTTTCGGTTTCTTAAATTTAGCTTTTTAAGATTTTTCTGACGCCTGTCCATTTGAGATATCTTCCGGAATGTCTCAAAATTATGAAGTTTTCTTACTTCCTATTTTGTTTTATCTTTTTTGTGCTTATAGACTTATGTCGTACGTGTGATGGAGTCCTCATGATCTCGTGAGGATGTCCGTAGTGGAACATATCTAAAAATCTATAGGTTAAAAAGAGCTTAAAAGTAGAATTAGAAGCGACCATATTCTCGCAATTGTAAACCTATTTCGTATTTGAGGTGAAAGAATTATAGTATGGGCACTTTAATTAAACTTGGGCAAATCGTTGGCGATATCCTTCCGGGATGGTTTAAATGCCGATAATCAACAGCTATAACACATTTACTTTGAATTGGCCCAAATATTACCACCTCAAGAGGTTGTAATATTCCCATCTCATTCCTATTTTAGACGTCTACAAGCAATTCTGGAATATTCCCAAATATCAACCAGAAGTTCTTTTCTTTTGTATGCGCCGTATCTCTATTTATTTACTTGCTAATTTTAGTAATGCCATTGTCGTTTGTTTTTCTTATTTTGTCAACACATACAACAAAAGAATTTTTAATGATTTGTTTCGACAGAATTGGTAGAAGCACATTTTTCGAACTATCCCATTTTGAATAACGGTCCGTGTTCTGCGTGGAAGACAATAGCTACTAGTTAATTGTTCTCTTATGCAATTGTATATCGCTTTACCGTCGATTGCTCATGTTGCATGAATTATTATAAAAGAAGGAGGCCCATTAAGTGCTATTAACTGTTCGTACGATGATTTGCATATTGATTAGATGCATTAGAATAACGATTCGCGTTCATCGAAGCACGTACTATCCACGTCTAGTATGTATTCGGTGCATTCTATAACTTGGACTTTTTTCTTCTTTTTTGTGAGAACGATTGCTATATGACTCTACTTAATCTACAAGGATATTAATTACATTAAAACAAAAGGAAAATGCTTTACTTAACATTGTCAGGTTATCAAAAATTATGTAAACTAACCTTTCACAGATCTCCTTTTTTTGGCCTCCTCGGAATTAGGATCTTATCCGTGCTAAATGAATAGAAATTGACCAATCCATGAACAAAGAACATTACCGTAATATGGCCACAAGCAAATTTTGCAAAGAGGGAGCGGACAGGTTAGTTAAGGACACGTGTTGGCCCAACAGTTCATTGTCGCAACTGTTCATTCAAGAGCCTATAGCTGCTCTTTATGAAAATGGAATGTAATTGAACAACTAGATAGCGGTAATGTGCTTGGAACTGTTCACATGGGGTATAGACATAACTGTTAGTACGCGACAGGTTAGACCATAGTGGCTAAAGAGCAACTTCGTTCTGATACTATTAAAGCAATGGTTTGATTAACGAATAAAAGGCTTTCCAATTTAGAAAGAATTACGGAATATTTGGTGTGAGATTTATCCCACCTTCTGGTTGGTGCTAAATTGCATTCATTTCTTTTAAACAGACTCATTCGTTTTCATTTTCTATTCCTAACATACTTATCGACGGTCAATCGTAGTAAAATTTAATATGCATTCCAACACATTTAAATCCTGTAACGGTAAAAGCGCCAATTTCACTTTAATTGCGTCCACATGGAACGCATATTGCATTTTAAGCGGGCGATCTGGACATCTATCGCGCATACACACACGAGCGTATTATTGCTATTATTTCATACGGCCGTGCAATTTTCAATCGTTCACGCGTAGGCGGTCATTTTTCTTTTTTTTTTTAAAGTTTCTATAACGCAATGACACGCTTTTCATTAATTAGATTTCGTAAAACGTACTTTTAAGGATGTCACCGACGTACGGTAAGCGTGTTGAGTGAAGGTTGACGCTAGTTTCAAGAATAGCCCCCGTTAATGCGATTTGAAACTACAAGGTTTCCCTATTATTGTTTGTCGTTGGGAAAGAACTATCTGGTTTCTTGGATCTATTGCGAGGAGGAAAAATTCGGCGAGGAAAAATTTATGCGTTGTGCTAAACTTGACGATTCTATTCTTGCGTATCTGTAGCATCTAATGTGCTTACCGCATCTGATGCCTGTCGCCCTTTTTGTTTGACCAATGTAGGCTTTGTTACAACAGCTATGTTCATTTTATAAATTCCCGAGCTTTCCTTCATGACCGGTTTATATCTTTGTCGAGAAGGTTTTTTTGAGTATATTTCGCGAACTGAAGCATACGTTCTCTTGAGGATCCGAACGTTCCCGTATAGAAAGATACGGCAACATTGCGCACTTTTCCCGCAAGCCCGACATTATACTCTCGATTCTCGGTACAGAACGCTGTTATACGTACTTACATCCATGCATATGTAAGTGGCAGAGCGGTGAAATTTTTAACTCTACTTCAAAATGACGCACTACGGAGTCTGGACAGCGTTCGGCGAAGCGGTTAGCATTGGCGAACTGTCGTCGACTATGCATACAATTCACGTAGAAATGTAAATATTTTATGATCCTAAATTAAAATTGCAAAAGCAACGTTGGATATTGGATGACATCACCGTTTGTTGTTCTATTTTACATTCTCGCTATTTCAAATACGCGCGTACGTAATTTGGAGAAGAGACGTATAAACATGTAGCAAATCATGTGTGCGTACTTTGTAGGAAACTCAAATGAAAAATATCATTTGCTTTATAAGTTCTCGATAAGAAGATATTAATTATCTCGATAATTTCTACATTTCCGATTGCTCTTTGTTAATGATCATTTTTTAAATATGAGGTTCCAACGAAGGTAAGCCAGTGTTGCCAGATAGTTCGCTACTTCAAAAGTGGGAAGTCGAAGATATATTTTTACGTGCAATTGGGATGAAAAATGTCTCAGGATGCCTAGATGCTGAGCGAGAGAATTGAATGAAACGCGAAGAACGTCCAATAAAAATTTTTAGAGAAGAATAGTCTGAAAATATCGCGAAAAATTTAACAGGTCCGGTGTCTGATAGGAGACATGGTAACAAATAAAAGATAAAGCATTAAAGCCGGCGTGAGACCATTATTTTGCTTTTTATAAATAATTCGAGTCAACATTTTTACTGTTGAAGCCGTAACAGCGACAAACGAATAATTTTTGCAAAGAATCGCTATGATACTGCTGATATTTTGTCATTTACAACAAAACTGTCAAATTTCAAACAGTTTAACATCTCCAAATCAAACAATTCGTTAAATCGTCGCAACGAATAAAACTTCACAAAGAATAATGACGATGCATCTTTCTCAAAACGTCAACCATCTGTTCGCAACATTGAGAAGGCCGTTCCTGCATTGGGACGCGCCGCATCCTCAACGGCGAACTCGCGGGCCGACGACGGCAAGGTAAATATCGCATTCCACTTACGTTCCGTTTTTTCTCTTCGTCCGTAGGTTTTACGAGTGAACAGCGGCAATCATGTCGCACCACAGTGACGACAATATGCTTATAGCGACGAGCGATTCGTTCTGGGAACCGGCCAACTACAAGCGCACGACGAAACGGATAGAGGACGGCTACAAGCTATGCAACGATCTGATGACGTTGATCAACGAACGCGCCGAAATCGAGAAGAACTACGGCAAGAGCTTGAAGGCGTGGTCGAAGAAGTGGAACGATATCATCGAAAAGGGTCCCGAATACGGTACGACGGAAGCGGCGTGGAAAGGCATCTTGGTCGAGGCGGATAGAAGGTACGACGTCCATACGAGGATCAGGGATAACCTAGCGAACGACGTCATCACGAAGATCAAGTTGTGGCAGAAGGAATCATATCACAAGGTAGGTGAAAGATCTCTTTTTTTTATTTGTATAGCGAAAGAGAAGACGGGCTTGTGATCCCCTGTCTAACTCGTATACAAACGTTCATCTAGTATAGATAGCTTTCAGTTAAGCAATAGTTTTCTTCTTCCATCAAGGCTTCGTATATCTTTTGCTGGATTTGGAAGGTATTACCACCAATAACTTGGACCTGTTACGTCAAGCATTCTTCTATTGAACATGGAAGAAGTCGAAAAAAAAAAAACAAGTGATTCCTGTTTGGGTTACATATCTTACCGATCTTTCATGGTTTCTTCTTTGACTCATTTTCTTAAGATTAAAGATACCTTTCTTCGCGTTCACGTTGAAGATTAGCAACTTGATATGTTAACCTTAACATACAAAAGAAAAGAAATAGAGGACTAGAGCCTCCAAATACTATCAAAATATTCTTCTCTATTTCCTTTTCAAAGGCTGTATACCTTCAAATCTCAAACCGTTTAAACGGAGCAGCAACAACAGCATTCTTTCTGCTTTCGGAAACGGTAATTGACGGATTAAACACACGACGGAGAAACTGCCATCTCGCCGTCCTTTTTTCCCTCGCTTCTTTTCTGTTTCTTTTGGCCGAGGTCGCGATACGTAATCCGATTATCAATGAGCAGGTAGAAGTAAGCGACGGGCGGACGACGCGATCGGCGTTCGACATTCCTGAACGAAACGAAAAAGTCATCATCGGACCGCCGCGACTCTCACTTTCACGCGAACACCGGGAGTGGAACCAGGAAAACTAACGCGCCACATAATGATCTTTATGTTAGGCAATTAAATATATATATATATATATGTATTTGGTATATAGGCGAAATATAGTCGTAAACGTGCCGTCGGCATAAGGCGATTATATGATTAAGTAAAACGGATGAAATTGCGAGTGAAAGAAGAAAGGTCGCGTTTACTTATAATTTACTTTTAATCTAAGGGTTTGCCTCGTTTTAGACAAATTTAATAATAAATTAAATGATTATGTGGGTGGTCTTCTACGGGTGTTTCTTTGGGAACTGTGTCGATTGATATAGATGTAATACATTGGAAAGTTGTGAAAACTTGCCATTACATTAAAGCCAGCATGCGCTATTGAACTAAGGGTTCCTTACTAGATCTTTTCTTGGCCTCGCTTTAACACCAATAAAATACAGATCTTTCAAAAGGAAACTTGTACCATCCTCTATCTGCAAGAAATGGTGTCATATAGATACGTACAATTAAATTTCTAATATAACAATAATTATTTTAAGCATACTTTCTATATAGCTGCTTATAGATTATGTCCGCTACTGTATGTGTATTATACATACATAGAATCAGAGCATGAATATCGTGCTTTAAAGACGTTTTTTTCACCTCGTTTCCGTAAAGTACAAACCGATTTAATCCTGCATTCCAGCATGAAATGGTCGATCCGCCTCTTCTTTTTTCTGAAATCCTATCTGAAAGCTTCCCGTAACGCGCAACTTTATTCTGCTTAACGGATGTTTAACGTTTACCCGACTACCGCCATCGTCGGAGAAGTCTAAATGCGCCTCTTGGTTTTTTTTTTCTCCCCCTTCTTGTTCGCGAGTCTCCGGTATGCGCTATTTATATCAATTATGTTCGTCAGTTATCCTCGCGATATTTAATACTCGACGTTCGCGTCGGATTCCGATCGACGTTCAATCGAATATCTTCCTTTTTTTTCCCCCTTGCGATGTTCGGAAACGGAACGGTTCGTGTCTGAATAAAATAATGGAAAGGAGATGATCTAAGTCGGATGCAATTAACCGATCTTTCAAAGATAAATATTTGCACCGGGGAAGCGTTGAAGAAGATACTTTAGATTGTTTAGCAGATCTTCGTTGGCGTAGTTTAGAATAGAATTGGAAATTTAATTTTTCTTGGAGCTGTAAAAGATGCCAGATGGGACTTAATTAGAAATCGCTTGTTTACCTAGAAGCTTCCTATGTAATCTCGGAATTGGAATGTTCAGCTCTGTGTATTAGAAGGTTTCGCGTTCGGTGAAGAACTTCTGGCTATTAGCGTATTTTTTTTTTTAATGAAGCATTATGTATCGTTAATAATATACAAGCTGCTCCGTTAAAAAACAAAAACTTGATATGTTTGGTATTTTTGGGACGACCATACACCTCGAACTATAACGGCCTCCACCATACTTCACGTCGAATAACATGAATAACTCGAAATAAAATATCAAATAATAGCAGCGTCGCAAAAATATGTCAGAATATTAGGAGGTCCTTCCTAATATCATCCCGTATGAAATAACCCGTTAGCTTTTCAAAGAACTTATTACGCAAACACTTTCGCCAACATCATTACAATCTTAATAAGCTTCTTGTTTACCCTATCAAAGTTGTTAATTTTATCTTTCAGAGCATGATGCATATTAAAGAGAGAAAAGACATGGAAGATTCGTTCAAGAAGGCGCAGAAACCTTGGGTGAAGCTTCTGCAGAAAGTAGATAAGGCAAAGAGCGATTATCACACGGCGTGCAAGACAGAAAAGTCGGCCACGAATCAGGAACGAAACGCGACGGGAGACAGTTCGGTGTCGCAGGATCAGGTAAGAACGTCCTCTCGGTTTACCCGCGATATTTACCCGTATCGTCCTCGCATGTGCGTACATTTGTCCGACGTCTACACACAGTCGGATGTCTGTCTACCTAAGATAATATTTACTACTTATCGGTTTTTTTTTCCTTTCGTTCTTCTCGCTTTCTTTCACTATCTTCGTCGTCTGTCTATTTTCCGAAAAACCGTGTTTACCGTTTCGACAACTAGAGGGCGGCCGTGGTAAGAAGGATGTATTTCTTTTATATGTATATACAATGCTTGAGTAAGTAACGAAAAGGCATGAATTGGATTTGACCGCGATATTTTATAATTAAATAATTTTTAAATATTAAAAAAATATGTATATTTAATTATGTGTCGCTTTTCTCCTCTTAAGAAATTAAAAATGTTGCATCTTTCAGAACATCGAGAATAAAGGCAAGATTTTCACGAATGTTTCGATGCAACATAGTAACCGACATTGAATGTCTAATCCGTAGCTCAGCAAGATAACGACGTATATTGATAGAATAAATTACAAAGAACTCTCATCTCATACAACACACATAAAGACTATCTTTTTGTTTTTCCATTGCAGCTCATGTACGAGCTTATTTGGTTACACCACTATTAGTTTCATTACAATTTTTAAGCAATTGCTGATTTACCTGTTTCTTCTACAATCACAGCACTCTAATGCGTTATTGAACATTCAATTTTTTGATTTTTTTATTGAAATTTGTCAACACCTCAATTTTTGGTTGCGTCAAAACATTCGTTTGAAGAAGAGAAGAAATACAACAGTTAACGACTAAAAAATTCCTTCGATTATTCGGTTAGTCCATACAGTTGAGATTTTTCACTAAATTTAAAGAAAAAAAAGGCAATTCAATTCATGTCTTCCTTTGTGTGATCTAGCTGTGTGATCGTGATTAAAAAGGAGAGCCTTTTTTGTCACGATCACACAGCTAGAATATGTTGCTGGTTTAATATTGAAGATAAGTGCATTCTAGAACCCATACCCAATTTAACATATTCCGATAGGTTATCTTATCATTACGCAGACGCGAATAGATTGCTAGCGTTTAATTTTACACCGAACACATTTTTTTTTCTAATTTTCACTGCAATTTTAGGTAAAGAAAATGGCCGATAGAGTACACAAATCGAAAGAGGAAGTCCAAAAGAACAGAGACAAATACAACCAAGCCCTTCAAGAGATCAACAGCTACAATCCCAAGTACATGGAAGACATGACCGTCGTATTCGATAAATGCCAGGAACTCGAAGCGGAACGGTTGCAGTTCATCAAAGAGACGCTATTCCACATCCACAAGCATTTAAATATATCTCAGGATCCCACGTGAGTAAACTAAAATCGGCTATTTCTTCATCTACACGTTCGACTTTTAGATTACCGCAGATTTACGAAGAATTGTACCACACCATCAATAACGCCGATCACGAGAAGGACTTAAAATGGTGGTCGAACAATCACGGCGTTAACATGGCGATGAATTGGCCGCAATTCGAGGTACACTTTTGAGGTGTTTGGTTTTCTTTTCGGTTGACTTTGAAGATTGGTGTAATTCCTTTTGTCTGTATGAAATAGTTGCGATATTCAGTTAGTTGTTTGAGTGCGCATTCATAAAATCTTCAACGCGTGAAAGAAAATTATTTGCGGAGAAGGATCGGTTTTCTAAAATAATTGATGGACCTGTTCCGGGCATTTGGTTAGGAATTTGACGTTCTTTAGAATCAAAGACAAAACGTAACATAGAATAGCTTAATACAATGAGAACTGTAATCGTGGATCTCTATCCATGATTAGACTTTTCTAAGACGTACTGTTGGAATTATATAAAAATTATAGAAGGACTCTATGTGAGGTATTCGTCGTGATAAGTACAAATAAGTGCAAAATAAGTACAAAAAAAAAGTAGAAAAAAGGCTACCTTCTTTCACTAACGATCGGGTTTATTATGCTTAAATCACAAGAAAAAAATAGGTTTGTTTGCTAGCGGGCCTAAAAATAGTTTTTTTGAAAAGAGAATTGCCACTTTTGGCAGAAGTCTAAATAACAAGATTACCAGAAAACATTGCATTTTATTCCGCCCATAAGCATAATTTACTATTTAGTCCACCGATCTTCAACATAGAATTCTAGTAAGCAACCTTGTACTCAAGTTAACGTTAGATTTACTCATACATGTAGATGAACATAAAATTAACCAAAATAGTATCCGGAATAGAATAATCATATCAATTCTACCAACGTAGGTCCCCTACCTATGTAACGACATGTACCTCTGCTGCATGCACTATTTATTTGATGCATTTTTTTTAACTTGTGTGTATACAACTATTGCATGTTGTGTCTTTAGGAATACACAGAAGAGTTCAGGGACATCGCTAAAGGTAAATCGAAGGATTCGGGGACCGCTGGAATTATGCTGATAAACCAGAGGCCCGTTGGCGACGATTTGCATGTATGCTTCTTTTTTATTTTACCACTTGTTTTCTTTTTTTGTTAGTTTTTTTAGCCTGTTGTTGAGAGCATCTTTTTCTCCGTACGAAAAGTTCTTTAGCTCCGTTTGCACATGCAGCGGGATGTATTGCTCGTGATGCATTATTTATATACGAAGAGAAATAACAATAATAATGATACAAGCAGCTAACATCCACCATGTGCGGACGCGCGCGTTTCGACCTAATACGGCTCATCAGTGCACATTTGCGGAAAGTGATAGCTGTAATTGAAATTGAACAAAGATGGAGGTAACGTGAGATTATCCAAATTAATGGCGAAGAAATTAATGTTTCTGACGTAATAAACAAATATTGACTTTCTACTTCAAAAAATTAAAACAACCAAACTATCATTTCAAACGAAATTTAGGCTGCATAAGTTACTTTTAATTAGTTAAGTAGGGTACTATATTTTTTCGGAATTACGAATAGGAGAAATATATATTTTAGTATGTTTACATATAAAGAAAACGAGAAAATTGCATCAACCACGAGAGATTCGGTGAACTTTTCAATTACATCTAAACGGATTAATTGTCTAACCTTTCTCTTTAGAAATTCCCGTATTTGCTGTAATTAATCTAAAAAATCCGTAGTTTTCGAAATCTATACTTTTTTATTTGAAAAATCCTTAAGATATTTAACAGCGAATGGTATATAGTACTAAAGAAGAATCCTTTTTAAGGCATGCGCATGAACCAACATTGATTCGTATCGAAATTCTAAAGTCTATCGTTCCTTTTATTACCTCTATTCATTAATCAATCTCCTTTGCATCCTCAAAGATTTGCATGAAGAACCAAAGTACGAATGGGGATTAAACGTCGAAACAAACCGCGTCCCTTGCGTTTAATTTTTAATCACGTTTCATAAGTACGAGAACGCCTCGAATTATCGCAATGCGCTTGCACGTTTAATTGATACGTTGTTCTCGACTTGCTTATAGGAATTCCAAACGAACAATAAGCAGGCGGCGAAAACAAAATCGACGACTAAATTGAACACGGACAAGAACGATGTAACTACGAAAACTGCCGAGAAAGTGGAGAGTCCGACGAATAGGGCATCTACGATTACGTAAGTATACAGAATGTATCTTGAATTCTCAATTACTTTTATTTATACCGTTTGATAACCTATGTTGAGAACCTATGTTATCGCTTACTTATGCTATGTATATCTTATGAAATACACTCACCTTTGTTAGAAGCATACATACAGCTATTAAATCAGATTTGGTTGTTAACCGGTATAATATCTGTTAACGGTATGTGTAATAGATTTCTTTTTTGATTTTTAGGAACGGTTCAACAGCTAAAGGTGAGGTAAATCCGTTCGAAGAAGAGGAATGGGAAGAAAACGACGCGTTAGTAGATAACGGCGAACCGGGAGTACCGGTGAAAGCCTTATACGATTACGAAGGTGCTGAAAATGACGAACTTAGTTTCAAACAAGGTAATTATCGATGTGAATTTCTGGCGATGATGGCGAGCTTCAACGATAAGCGAATCATTGGGATTATTGTAATTCCGGATTGCAAACACAGCACTATATCAACATTTAACGTAACTTTTCCGACTGATGGAATCTAATTGGTGCACGTTCGCTGGGAATACCTCGTTTTTCGCGTGTCCCATTTACACCTCAAAAACTAGCTCGATTTAAGTTTAAACATGTCCAAGTATTGCTTTGGTTATTTGATTTTAAATTAGTTGTTAAAAACCAATAGCTTTCCTGTACTCAATCTTTCGCGAAGGATATCGTCTAAAGAACAGTGCTCGCAATCTCTCTCCAAACGCGGGTACTTATCATAACATGCATATTTCTTATGAAAATTTTATAAATTCAAATTAATTTTAACGTAATAAATTAATTTTCGCAGGTGATGTTTTCGAAAAGCTTGAAGACGAAGACGAGCAAGGTTGGTGTAAAGGACGTAAGGACGGTCGCGTGGGACTATATCCAGCCAACTACGTGGAGGCAGTCTCCCATTGACGGGAGACGTCAGCCTGGAAGTAAATTGTATTCACAAATAAGAAAACATTGAAAAACACACGTCATGGGCTTTGCTCAATTTCAATTTATTTTTCATTATGTATGAAAGGCGAATGTTTTGTAGTATTCTGATGATATAAAAATAGGATGATGAATAAAACTATTATTTAAATATATTTTACGGTAAATATGTAAACGTACATGTTATATTTAATTAATAATGGATCATGATGATGTAGGCGGAGTTCTTACGCTAAAAAAAAAAGGAGCAACATAAAAGTATTCGAGATGATGCAACATACGGACTTTGGTTTATTAGGTTGTAAGTGTATTATAAAGAGAAAATAAATAAGTACATGATAAATAAATTATATGTGTAATATATTTAATAGGCCTATTATTATAAATATAAAAATAAATTGCATTCATGTATATAGTCGATTCGCAAATACTTCCAGTGGTTATTCTTCGCAAATGAAAGATAATATATGTGTAAATTATTTATATTAGAAAGAAATGAATAAATCATGTTATTATTAGTTATATTGATGAACTGTTTCTGTATATAATGGAATAAAATTTTGAATTATTTTACATGTTGTTTGATTTCGTCTTATTCTCTTGACGAAGTTGACAATGAGCCTATTTTTATATACTTCTTAAATCGAAATCGACATGTACAACTAAACGTGCCCCGGGTTCTGATCGTGTCATGGTTAAACGAGAGCTCTACAATCATATGGCGCTTCTTGAGGAGAGTGAAAGGTAGTAGACAACAGTTAACGTGGTAACTCGACGTGTACACCACGCCAGAGGCGTAACTAGCTCGGCGTTCACAGTAACTGAGCATGCAAAGCATACCAGAGGCAAAAATCAACTGCGGAGATACATCACCCTCTGATTATGCCTATACTGGGAAGAATTACAAAATAATGAAGTAGCATCGGGTAATATCTGGTGGTATGTCTAGATAATGTTTAGCCATAGCCAAATTCGAGAGGCAACGCTCGTTCTTTGACAGCTGAGCGTCCTGTTTTGCCAATATCATGAACAAGGGGTTCGAAGACCGTTTTGATATTGTTTTTTTAGAATTTTACCAATTTTATCAGCTACTTTGTGAGTAGAGGGAAAATATTTGTTTTATAAATACGTATTATTCTAAAATTTTATTGGCTTTTCATATTTTAGTACCTTTACAATCCTTAATAATTCCTGTAAGATAACTACTTTACCAATATGTTTGTGAACGGAAGCTACATTCATAGTAAATGGTAAAGCGTTCCATTAACAGATCGCTTGCACATTAAAGTAACTGTTTTTACAACACACTTTGAAATAAGAGATTTATCACAATTCCAGCATTTTATTTCTACTTACAAACATATCACATTTTTTCCTTAAATACCTAAATATCTAAAATTAACGCTAGCTTAGTATCTATATTTTGTCGAATAATCTTTTGGCGACACCACAAGACCTCTTCCTTTCCTAGCACCCCGATAAACTGTCTCGATTATATCGATCATTTCTTGCTTATCCTCTAGGGGCCAATTGATTTTATTGTTATTACCGGTTCCCAAATCTATCATGATGTGTTTGTTTCGGAAGAAAAACATCACCGTACAGGAGTCGTACAACTCGTACATCTTATTGAAATCAGGAACCTCTGTAATGTCTACTAAGTAGATTACCGCGAAGTTCTTCACCTTCTCCGCTATATTATAAAGTACCTCGTCCATTTTCATGCAGGAGGGGTCCCAATCGTGTCCGAAACGGATTACCACAACTCTATCTTCTTCCGATAAAATAGCTTGATCGACTTGCCAGCCGTTGTGTAAATGTGCTAGCATATACGACATTTCGACGCTTAATTAATAAATTACTCCCAAACAATCTAAAAGTATCTGTTGCGTTTTTTTCTTGAGATTCTAGAACGTTTAATACTGACAAATACTCTAACCCTAATAATTTGGGCAAGCTTGCCAAACTTATTGAGATAAATCACAAGATCCCAGCTTCATATTGTATCTTCACCGATAGCAGTTCTTGGGCCTTTATTTGAGTTAAGATTTTAAAAGTGAGGAAGCCTTACTTAATTTATTTTTCAGTTCGGGTTTTATACAAAGATGTCTAACAAAGTGGACGATATAGGGACATATAATTCTAACTTTTTTTTTTAAGAAATGGGGCATGTAGTTTCTACATCGGATAACAGATGACACGCTTAGCACGATTTTCAGGTAAGGGTAGCGCTCTCGGTTATACGTTGATTTCGATAATAAAACATTTTTCCGCTTGCCGTTATTCGTTAAATTATGTAATCCTTTTAAGGCAATTACATAAAATTTAACTGCATTTGTTTAATCAAGTAATTTTCTATCGGAGGTTTAATAAAATTTAAAGTAAAACCTGAAAGCCATCAAATGTGCGAGTGGTTTAATATGTTAACCGGAGCAATATGTACGACTACCTTATTTGAAGAGGATGACAAAACGTATCTTTATAGTGATGTAAATAGGGCTAATACTTGTCAAACGATGATAATGGTGAACTTCAGCGAAAAAAGTAAAATATTTGTGAGAAACTGTGAAACGATTACAATCACAGAGTATTTGTTGATGAAGGAAGGAAGAAGCTATCGGGAAGAAATGAAGACAGGCAGCAAAAATTAAGTTGAAAAAATTAGAGCCTATTATCAAGAAAAATAAAAAGAGGAAAAGCAATGTTAACGATGACAAGACAAGTAAAGATAGTGACAACTTATCTATACAGAGTAGCGATAATGACGATGATGACTTCAGTTGTTACGATGAAGAAGAGCAAAATGACGATGAATTGAATTATTGTATTGTATAGGTTTATTTTAAATTAGAAGAAACCTTCACACTGTGTATATACCAAAGTAACAAAGCAAACAAACAGCACATACGAAGTTATATTTTTTGAATGTCATCTACAAACAATGAAATTTATGGAAACATCAGAAGAATCCTGTGTTTCAGAGAAGGTTGTCAACTTAAAGAAAACTGCCAAGCCCCTGAAGGCAAAATGCGCTAGCTTTAAATATGTGATTACTATTAGCAAGTTTACTGCAACCGCTTCGCTTTGTTAGATATATCACATAAAGTAGATTAAATAAGGTACAAATTTGGTAACTAACACCGTCAATTTGCTTTGTTATATCCTACCCTAAATGTATTCGTTGCTATTAACAATTGCTATTGTAATAGGCGTATTTGTAAGAAACGCTACGTGGTATGCTTACGATACGTTAGTAATCGTGGCATACCAATTCAAAAACAAACGCAGAAAACGTTTGACGTGCGTAAAGTTTCGGGTTACCCTATACGAACGTGGCTTTGGATTTGTCGAAAATGTTAACAACCTCTTAGAAAGGTCCAAAATACTTTTTTTTTTGAAGAACAGTTATATGCATTGTTTATTCAATTTTTGTTTTAAAATCATTGATTTCGTGTTTCTTCGATTCTATTCTACGTATAACTGAACATTTAACGTATAAACGAAAGCGCTACCCTTACCTATTTTCATATTTCAATCGATTATTTTGCTTTTTGTTTTCTTTTTATTATGTAATTTGTTGCTGCTTAACATGTTTAATAGTTCCTCCGTTTTAAAAGATAAATTGTTTTTCAAATACATGTTTTTGATATACGTGAATGATTGCATCACTACAAAGTACATATATGTTACGATATTTTATTAGAAATATACATTCTAGTAGTCTTCTTAGTAGATGATTCAATAATTAGTAGTCCAAAGCACATATAAGGGCAACACCGCGTTTTATCCAATGCGATTCCTTCTTGTTAGTGGGCACCTCCACTGCCAACACGTAATTAGTGGAATGGCCTGTTGTCGATAGGGTGCCAGCTCTCGTCAAAGTTTTATAAATTGGGCATTCGTAAACACCTCCGGGCTTGAAGTGATTCTCTTCCGGTAGAAGCCATATACAAGGCATATCTAGAAATAAAAAAATAGTCGGTACAGCTTCGCAAGGATGCCCGATGGCTAATGCTTACTAGTATACAATTCTTTGGGGAAAGATTCATCTAGCAAACGAATTTGCGGGTTCCATCTCGCCCCTTCCAGGAACAATCCGTAAATGACGCAACCATCGCTAGGTCTATCCTTTGGCTGCCTATCCAGAACCTGCAAGCATCGATTGCGTTCACATGTAAGGGAGACGATTTAGATTCCTTTTTACGGCGTTTGATTACCTTAAAGGAGAAATTAATTGTATCGATCGAGACAACGTACTTCCTAGCGAAATTCTGCAAAGTTCCGGTGAGAAACGCTTGTGGAAAGTAAAATCCGGAAATCCAAAACGCGGGGGGTATTCCTTGTTCCACCCATTTATTCAGGAAGCTAACTCTATCGTTCAAATCATTAACCCAAGATCCTATATAATAGATTGTATTTAAGAACTGTCGCTCTTCGATCAGTATTTTCACGAGATTTCATGTCAATACCTAAAGGTTTTAAGGAAGGGTACGCCTTACTAGCCCATACCGCGGGTACCGCGTTGCTATAAAGACTATTGGACATCCGTTCCAAAGCTTCGGACATTACTACCAGCCCCTTCAATGCTTTCAATAGATCACGTAGAGTTTGCACGATTATCTTGAGCAACTTATTGTATCTGATAGCTTCTTGGATTATTACCGTATTGAGAGATTCTTCATAAAGGACGGGATATCTACGAATAGAATTAGGATGTGTGAAAAACGGACCAATTCGATTGGAAATGCTACGCTACCTTTCGGATATCAGTTCCAAATTGAATTCCGGTGGTACTTTACTGAGGATCGCGTTCGTAACGTTCTGTATGACCTCTTCTTGGCTAGCGGCAGCACCGCCGATTTGCCTAGGTTGCAGCATTAATAGCGTACTTAAACAACTGGTTGTTAAAGCTTGCGCGTAGCTTATATCGGCGTTTGCATGCATGCCAAACAGTTCAGGATCGTCGTTAAGCGGGAATGTTTTGACGTAATCGAAGTACTCCAATAGCACCGCATCACCTGGCAACTACAAGAGAAGTGCGTTAAATGAAAGGGTGTATGTCTTGTTTTCTTTTGAGGTTCTCTCAAAACACGGCGACAAAATAGCTCGTAAAAAGCAGCTAACTTATAGCTTAAGCTTAACGTAAGAGAGAGAAAACCCGAGTAACTTTCAATGGATACAGTTGCTTAAGCTTCAAGTGAAAGCTAAATTATTAATTTTATTAAGCTTTCTGTAGACATTGCACTTACTAGATGCGCATCATGTTTTGGGGAATAGTAAAAGAGTTCGTTTGCTTGCCTGATGGTAGGCCCTATCTTCGTCGAACGCGTAATCAGCGGTCACTACCTCCTCGTTGTAATAATCATACAGGATATTCATCAAACATCGTCTGTCCCAGTCATCGGTTACCCTTCCACCGTAGTTGATATGCCCGGCGGTGTATACCAATACCTTGAACGGTATCTCCGTGTACTCGAGCAAAAACATGTGTAACTGCGAAATGCATATCTTCAGATCGCCGTCGGTAAACTCGTACGGGATGTTAAAGCCTAGCGGGCCGAATTTTCTCCTTTCGAGTAGGACGGCGTGAAATAGACACAGGGAAAACAACAGCCACTTAAAGGTGGACACCTTCGGGTGCGCGGAATTGAAGAATTCGTGCATATCCATGACTTGATTGAAATAAGCGCGAATCATGTTCGCTTTTATACCGCGAGGTGGCTCCACGGTCATCTTGCAGCCGTTCTGCAAGATTGACACGGGAAACGCCGGCGAAGGTGTCGACGTCAACCACAGACGGAACTCTTTATGAACGCTGTCGGGAGATATGTTCTCGATTATCCTTTCCAAACGCGGCATCCAACTGGGTGCCAAATGGCAGTTCTGGAAGAAGACCCACGAACCTATCTCGCAAGCTTCGCGGATCATTTGTTCGGCTCGCGGTCCTTGACCCTGACCAAGAGATATGGACATCAATCGTTTGGCGAATCTCATCCTTTCAGCGAATTTGAATAAATCGGCGGCGGGATCGGTACCGGCAGACAGTACGAAGATAAGCGGAACAGTCGAGCTAGACTCCTTGTACATCTCGATGAGATCACTGGATTGAGGTTCGACGAACTGCGGACCTAACTTGTTCGTCAGGAAGCATTGCATCGAATTGGTGACTTTGTCAGGTCTAAGGGCCTTCAGGACGATCATCTTTTGGAAATCGTCGTAGGTCTTTTCGAATTCTGCGGGCATAGATTGCCTATTCAAAAATTATTTTGAGAATAAAGAATTTACGAAGGCACCGAAATTCTTACAGATGTGGCTCTACGTGTTCGAATATTTTCTTGTAGTGATCTTGATGCCTAGAGAATGAATTAACGAACTGGACGAACTTGGGTAAGGCGGCCAGGGCTAATATTTCTTGCCAGGATTTTTCCGAGAGCCAGGCTGAACATGGGTTCGTCATGTGCTGGGTGAAAATTTAAAATAAGATTTTGTAATAGACATACAGAGAGAATTATTTAGTTGCAAGGTATCCGCTAGTGTACAGCACGATTAAAATAAATAAAAACGTAGGCTTTCACGGCCGGAGTCTGTTGAAACTAAACGTTTTCCGGGTTCGAACGACATGACACGGTTCGAATCCGGAAAACGTTTAGTTTCAACGATTAAAATAAATTTAAGTATTACAGCAACTTAGGCACTTATTCTCAAGTTACATTTGAAATCTGAGCAACTGAAGCAATAATATTTTCACAGAACTTCGTGAAATCTTACAAGTTCGTAACGCTACCATTCAAACTTGATCGAAATAGTTTGCCGTGACTCAAGTAAGTGACTGCTTACCAAAGCAATGCTTTAAAGAACGATGTTTTCAGCACTAACTTTTAAGAAACGAAGCAGAACGTCGCAACATTGCAAAGTAGCGGATACATTGAAGTACTAAGAATCTCAAGTAACAACTTCTAACCGTAACGGGATCACCGCCAGCTAGAAAATGGTGCCACTCATGCGGGTCGATCTGTTTCGCATCCATTAGAATCCTGATGCACATCAGGAAGGCGAAATGCAACTTGTGCTTCTCGAATAAACTCCTGCAAACGTTAGAATACAAGCTAAACGTGAAATAGTCGTTGATTGTCTTCACACGTTGCGATAAATCCTCTGCGGAATGGACATTTTAAATGGGCGTGAGTATTAAGG
Organism: Oryctes rhinoceros; assembly: GCA_020654165.1. Classification (NCBI taxonomy): domain Eukaryota; kingdom Metazoa; phylum Arthropoda; class Insecta; order Coleoptera; family Scarabaeidae; genus Oryctes; species Oryctes rhinoceros. The sequence continues at coordinate 2,469,612 of JAIOKQ010000231.1, forward strand.
AAATATGTTAGAAGAAAACAACCTGATTTCTCCGTATCGGCCATGCTACTCACGAAGATCTTTATGAACCACTCGAGGGAGTATTGGTACATTGGGTCGATGTTGGACAAGTCTGCCAAACAGAAGAATAAGATCTGTCCTCTATTGGCGACTGGAATGTATTGGGATCTGGTATTATCGATGTCTATTTGGGTGATTTCAGCCGCTTCTACTTTAGTCTGAAAAACAAACGATTGCAATTAGACTTTATTAAACGCATTGCTTGCGATTTATTCAATGAATTTACAAAAAGTAATTTGTTGCTAAAAGTAGTAACATTTAACAAATAACAATTGCATACAAGATGCAACTTACCTTGATATCGTCGCTCTTAATCTTCGATGCTTCCAGCATAATGATGAACTCCAAATCATCCAAAGGCGAACCCTCCGAAACGCTCAGCTTGTACAGGATCCTTTCCTGTATCTCCTTTAGTTCCTGCTTCATTTGCGCGATGCCTACGATGATCGCGCTCCTTTGTTCCTCCAAATCGGGTCGCTCCTGCATGACGACCATCGCGAGCAACTGATCTTCGAGACCGCTCGGCACCAGCGTGAAATTCACGAGTAGCACTTTGACGGCCACCTCCGGCGTGTAGTGAGGGTTCGACAGTTTCGTCGTGATGAACAGCTGGAAGTCGTCGTTGTAGGGGACGATCGCGTCGCCGATCTTCATCATCCAGGTGCCGGACTGCTTGAAGATCTGCCGGTTTAAGATAGGATCCAGGGCTGGATCGATTTCGATGCCCACGTTTTCTATTAGGACGGGTTTGCCGAACCGGATCGCCGATTCTAACGTGCGTATCAGGTCCTTGTCGGCTTGCTTGCATATCGAGAGACCGCGAGGTTTGCACTGGAATCGTAAGCGTAGGCTAGAAATTTTCTAAATCATCCTCGTATACCTCCTGAGAAATATATATTAAAGAGTCTGCTATCAACAGCCGCGGGTAACAAAGTTATAAAGCCGCTCTAAGAATAATTTGCATGTAGATTAAACGCTTGACGAAGCGCGAAATTGCATTAATATAGCTTGTGAGACGACGTGTGTATGTACGTTAACTGCAAATTAGCTCGTGTCAAGGTGGTTACTCAAGATGTAATAGGTACCGTTGTGACAATCGTAGATATTGAAAATTTAATCGTCCGTGAAGGCAAGGCTAAGTTACATTAATATTAATCGCGAACGAAAATTAACATGTCTTCCACCTCGATGGCGTTGATAATTGAGATGGATCCTTCAACATTTTCTTATTGTCCGAGTACCCTTTTCAACTTACCATATTTTTAACCCACTTATTAGCTTGTCCTTGAGGATCAATGAAAAGGGGCCACCTCCTAGAACAGAACACCAGCACAGCGTTCTCCGTTGATAAATAATCACGCGGCAAACCATCCAATTGCCACTGCCTAATAGTAACGGGATCCCCGAGGATGTTAACGGGATTAGAATGCGGCGTATGAGGCAAACTTTGTTCCTCCAGTACTTTGTACCACTCCGACAACAAACCTCTTCTATACTTATCCGTAAACGGCGTCAAATACGCTACGGCGCCCGAACTAATCAAGATATCCCCGGTTATGTTAACCATCCCCTTCTCTATCGAGTTTATCGTCTCGATCCATCTGATTCTTTCGCCTGAGAGGCCGTTGATGAGCCGTACGGCCCTGTTCAGACGTTCCTCGCAGATCGCGATGTTCTGTTCCTTTTCCTTCTTGAAGTCTATTCGAGCTTGCAGTCTCTTGTTCAGTATGTCGAGACCTTCCATTACTTTCCGCATCTTCTCCTTGGCTTCCGCGAGTTTCGCTTCGGTTTTGGCGAGTTCTATCTGCGCCTTGGCCAAAGCTGCCTTCTTGGGCGCGACGTTCTGATTTACGAAGTAGTATTTGTACATGGCGTGCACCCACATGCATAACGACATGCAAGCTTTGGATACCTAAGAAACATAGGAGCGCTAGTCTTGCACTATAGTTCAACTTAAACTCATTTGGTTTTCCTTTGTGAAAAATAGAATTTGCCCAACTTACCTTGAGAATCTTCTCTGGTTGGTAAAGTGGGTCATCCACATATTTTTTGAGTTTGTTGATCATATCTTCCGTAATACTGTCTTTGTCGAAATTTACCAAGGATGCAAGGAATTGTTGTGGTTCGGCTAGCATTTGTCGGCCGGGTTCCCAATAATCCAGGACTTTCTGCCCAGGTTTCGCGCCTGCTAGTATCTATAATTGCATTGTAAATGTTAATTTTTTTAATCTGTGTGAGAACCAGAATTCGTAAGGATTATATTTATTAATACCTTGGGCTTAACTCCCTTCACAATACAAATCGATTCAATTACGTATATCACACCTGTAGGCGGCCTCTTCATCGCCCTCACCTCCGTAATATCATTCTTGTTCAGCGTCTGTAAACTTCTCTCGGCGGCTTCGAGCGCCGGCAGTGCGGCCTCTACAAAATTGTGCAACTCATCATCTTTGAACCCCCCATCCCTCTCTTAAAACAAACCCAAGTCCCTTTGAGCGTCATCCGCTATCTCCTGAGTTTCCATAGCCTTCTTCGTCGCTTGCATCTCCTCCTTTTCGACGGACAATTTCACTTCTTCCGCGAGTTCCTGTGGAAAGAAGAGGGAAAAATCGTAATCGCAACATTCAGACGTTCTTTCATCGGGTATATTTTACCGTGTCAGCTGCTATTTGAATGATCATCTCGTTCGCTTCTTTAGCGGCTTGCTCCAACGCCGGTTTCATGCTTTCCAGGTCCGCTTGAAGGATTTTCACTTCTTCCGCCGTGCTTTGTAATTTCCCCAAACCTGCGAAGGATTTCGTGAAAGTATGGAGCAATGAAGGTTTGCTTAATTATATAAAGTAGAGTGAAATTTTGTGAAACTAAATACCGTTAAAGTTGCAAATTATTCTTCAAAGGCGCATGATCGAAAATGAGGTTTATTGTTTCATTGCTTTGTAAAATACTCTTGGTTCGATTATTTCATCGTTAATATTGTCGATAATTATTTAGTCAACATTAAAATTCTCCTCGTCAAACTCTTCTTGCTTTTACAAAAAAGAAAAAGAAAAAAAATGGCTAACGAGATCCTTTTCCGCTCTTCGGTTTCCTTCACAATTTTTAATTACTGCTCAAAGCAGTCTTAAATTTACGACTGGATATGTTCACATTTTCCGAGTTAATTAAAATTAAGAGGTTTCGCTTGAATATTTATCCGTCCCGCTAACCTTTCGAAAGTCGGTCGACCCCCGTTCCGAGTTCATCCTTTTTCTTGTTCATCAGCTCCGTGTAGCTTGAGAGCAGCTGAAGGTACGAAGTGGGCGTCACGTAGTTGTGACGCGAGAGCTCCTGTAAATAGAGGGCGCTGGCGTCCACCACGGATGCATGCATGAATTGACACATCACGACGATGCCGTGAAACTGGTCGGGGCTGACGTTCAGGTCAGGGATGTCGTCCAGAAATTGCAACGCCACTGACTGAATTGGAGAAAAGAAACGACCGATATAAAAAAACAAGAGCTTATAGTATTTAGTTGTAAATAAATAAATCACGTATGTAGTAGTGATATGTAGCAGAGGATGTTAAAGTTGTTAAACTTTAGGAATCTCGTGAGGTTATCATTCCAAGTGCGGAGCGGCTACTGCTAATTGATAGCACAGTTTTCTTATTTGGACTACAATTGATCCATACAGGAATAGTGCTTTAGCTTATTAAAGCAGGCATTTTGTTCGGGTAGATTTAGTATAAATTTTGCCAAATAATTACGCCTTCCAAGGAAATGTTCCAACTCGTTTCTATTCTTAGGAGTAATCATGTCTACAGTAGAAGACTATAAGATGTTATTTGGAAAGACCTCTCTTCTCGAAATCAACGCCGAGCGACGAACAAATTACCCGCTTAATGGAAAAGTACCACCGCAACGCGAACAAAGGTAGATAAATATTTTGAACCTTTCGGTTATGCCACGTGATAGTATAAGTGTTGATTCCCGGCGTCGATTACACAGGCACCTCTCCAAAGTGCGCGTCAATCATTATGCTGTTGTTTTGTGACTCAATTTTCGAGTCCCATATGTTATGTAACGTTACGTAGTAAAGCACCCATCGAGCGTATAATCTATTGTAGTACTCATTAGAACTGGAGTAGGCGCACACACATGCACATGATAAATTCGATGAAGTTGATTGCTAGTAAACAATTAGCGCGAGATTGACAAGAGTATCTGTATTTCGCAAACCTGCAAGGCGGAATCGGGCCAAGCGCTAAACCAGTCGATCGTGCAGCAATTGACTAGCGCCGGGAATTGCCTCAGTCTAGCGCGGAATATTTCACCAATCGGGCTAGAACGAAATTGTAAAACATGGATAATGAACGGATCAAGAACATAGGTTTATCGCGCTTACCTCATGGATATCACCGTATGCAGGTTCGATCGGACCTGTTTCTGAAACACCGAGAACAGATTCGATTTGGTGGCGGCCAAGCCCAATTCCTGTACGATGCCTTTCATGTTCTGGTAGATTTTGTCCAATTCGTCCGGTTGATATATGTTGGGCACGTCGCCCGAATTTAAGATGCTGTTCAAATCTTCTAGGAACGATTCGGACTTGATCTGAGAGGGAAAGGAACGTAAGATGGGCGATACTTCTTTTTTTTGTTAAAATATTCCTTATATAGGCTTTCAAGTAGGATATCTAGAATATTTATACGACGAGGTTGATGTTATTTTTTTATTTATCTATTTCACTTTATTTTTACGTAAAATTACGGGTTACATTACCTTATTAGACCTTTTACTTCTCTACCGAATACAAAAAAAAATTATGTCGAATTAAAGTGTTACGTTGTGGTCGGCGCTTCTGGTCGACTTGTATTGTTTTCAGTAAAAACTATTTCCCTTTAAATAAAATATTTCAATTATTGTTTATATTTTTCCTTTTTCTTTTTCTCCGGCTAAACGATGAAATTTCCTTCCTCAATTTCGCAACATAGCTAAGCATTTGAAAGGTGCCGTATGCATTTGGAGAAGAAAAAAAAAACTCTTTGAATTACACGAAATTATTTTCAGCGCAACACCAAACTACAGCAGCGCGGCTAAGGCGGACGAATTGAACTCGGAACGTAAAAAAAAAAAAAACGTAACGGCTTCATTTGTATAAACTGAAAGCGTAATTAAGCGTTTTAATCATATACTCTTTTTTATGCTTCTAACGTCGCGACGTCTTTAACGTTAATTCGCGGAATTCTTCAATCTAAACGCCTTAAAATAACGCCGCTTTTATTTAGATGGTAGATACGTGAAGTTGGGCCGAGATCCATTCGGTGCGTTACCGCAGTTCGGTTCTTCGTAAATAAAATCAAGTGTACGATTACAATCGAGATTGCAGCGGATTGAAATGCGAGCGGTGATTATCGGATTACACTCGAATGCTAGTTTTTATATGTTTACTCGAGAGCGTAAAGTAAAAAATAGAGCGTCTAATCGGTTCATTTTTTTTTCTGCGGGACCTTGTAACATTTTCTTTTTTGATTAAGAGAACGAAGGAAGAGATGCTAACACTAATCCCACCTTGCAAAGCTTTGACATCCTAATGAGCTTCTATGGGCGATACATAGCTACGAAATAAAAGCTTTTTCTTCGTGTTTCTTTTTTAATTTACTTCCAGTTTAAATTATAATAAAGCGCGTTCTTAGAATCGGTTGTTTTTGCCGAATAAATTATCAAATATTCATGCCCAAGAGTTTCCCATATAAAAAATATGAGCTTTCGCAGCGATATTATAAAATATTTCTATTGAACGTATTAATTTTGATTTTGGTAAACATTATAAGTACGAATTTGTATATTTTGGACAGTTTTCATTGTAACATATGTTCTTCCATCCTCTCCATTTTAGTTTTCCTAGTTCTAGGTGTAGTATTTAGAGTTTCTTTTTTTTAGTGTTTGGAGGATTACACTATATAAATGAATTAAAGCTTTGAACGCTACTCCAGGCTTGCTTCAAGATTAGAGTTTCAAACCGACCGGAGAAACATCATTTCATCACGCCCTCACGAAAAAGTTTTACATTCACGCAACGTCACCAGAACGTAATTAATTACCCTAACCGTTAATCAAGGAATATCACTACGTCGTCGGTAAATATAGGACGTAGCTCGTCGGAATCATAATAATTACTTCATTGCGTATAACATCCGGGGTAATAAACGACATACCATCCCATCACATAACAGTACCTGCGAATCGGAGAACAAGAAAACGCTCTCCCTGTTGTAGAGGCCCGAGTCCAGCATCATCGTTTTTATGTCTTCGCGCCACTCCGTCGTTCCGTAGGCTTTGCTCAGCTCGATTTGGTATGCGTGGTATTCGGCCATGTGGGTCGCCAGTCTCGTCAAGCTCTGCCGCCCTGAAACGTTTCGCAAACGATGACTTGAGGCGAGGATTATCTCGCCTCGTCAAATTTCCAGTAGCAGTTTAGTTCCGAATTACGAACGACGAATAGGCGATTCCTATTGATTAACGAGAACCTCACGTTCGAATAGTTCCAATATCGAATATGCAGACGGTTGGGGTGAGGAGAATCAAAACTTACAAAACCTCTTCGATTAATTCAGGGTCCCGCCGTTAAAAAGGAAAAGAGTGAAAATCCAATATTTTCTTTTTAATGGCGAGACGTTGAATCTATATTTAGCTGAATATTGTGGCGATGAAGCGATTAAAGTTTTCCATGTACTGCTTATCGAATTACTTTTTCTCCGCCGAGCCGAATTGCATTTAGAGTTGAGATGAAATGTAAAACTTATATTTACCTGAACCGCCCATTCCTAAAAGCAGCGCATTTCCCATCGGTTGTCTTATAACCCTTGAAATCCTACAGACGTGAGCTATCGCGTCCAAGAAAAGAACCAACTTCATCGGGCGCGTACTTTGGCTATTATAATCGGAAAGATAATGATCCAGCACGTTCGATAGCTGGACAAATACATTGGAGATAGAGAGCATTTCGCATAAACGAAGGGACGCTTACCTTATCCATGTCGTATATCTGCGAGTATAGTTTGAGATCTACAGCTGGATCTAGAAAGTCTCCGAACAATATAACATCTTTGCCCAGCGCAGACTCTGGACTTCGCTGGAATTCCGTTTTTATTTTACCTTTGAGGACACTGTTGAACCAATCTCTGTCGGTATCGTTGATTAAACGATCTTGGTAGACACGACAGCACTCGTGGTACCATAAACGGATTACCTGATCAACATCCTGTGAGGAGATCACTTTTTGAGGGAATAAACTTGTTAAATTGGAATTAATTTGGAGAGAGCTGTTCATGTGTCAATGTGCATGATGCACCTATAAAGTTTGATAATTCGTTACGTCATTATCGTGCAGAGCCTCTTTTTACAATATTGACAACTTAAAAATGCGCCCAAGTTTTAATGTATCCAGGATAATAAAAAAGACACTCCCTCCCCTTGCATGCGCTAACCTGTGTAGTTGTCGAGTATATGGATTCGTGGAGTGTTTTCAGGACGTGTTTTATGTCCGTCGCAATTTGCCAATTTTATATGTTGTATTAGACACACCTTTTTAATTCTTCTAGTTCGTTTTTATGGACGCTTTAATACGGTCATTATCCTCGAGCAATCTCTTCTCGGCGCGGATTTGATTAGGATCAAATCACGTTGTAAACACACTTTTACTGCGGATGATAATGCGTCCGGGCACTTATTGTATAAGAAACTACCTTTTATATGATTTCATACGCATCAACGTCTCGTGATAAAAGCTTTAAACTTAATGAGAAGTGGTGGTGTCCCCCTTCGTGAAAACGATAACTCACTATATTTTAGCCGATTAAAATTTCATTGAACACATTACCGTCAACGATTCTGGTTCTACCATCAACATTCCTTGGAAAACCTTGCTCAAATCTCTCAGATTGAAGGTGTAGTGCGTCTTAGCGGGCGTTGGTAATAATTCTTTGACAATAGTGACGTACACCTCCAACGTCGCAAGCAGCAAAGGTTCGTAGAAGTCGGCCTGGTTTGGCGTCCTATCGATCCAAAACTTTAATATCGTTCCAAAGATCTTTTGCTAATGAAAAACCGCCTATCGTTAAACGTTAACTTTCCAAACGAGAAAAGGACATACCTTGCTGGGTTCGTCCAATTCTGTAAAGGCTAAATAATGGAAATGCCTGAGCAAGCGTGCAGTTACGGGATTTCTACCTCCGCCGGGAGGACCCATCGCCGCAACAAAGTTCACGTCTATTATAGTCCTAAATTCGCCGATGTTTTTCCTATCGTACCATCCTGAAATTTTCAAAAATCGTTGAGAACGTAATCTTTTACATTGCCGGATGGCGATTTCGGGACCTCTGAAATCCATCCATTGTCGGATTAGTTCTATAGGCGGCTGTGCTCCGTATATTTCTAAAGCCGGCATATTGAAGTCGTCAATGAAGAATACTTGTCTCTTCAGTACGGGCGGACCGAATACACCTCTACGTCGGCGATCGAGTTTAGAGTCTATTAAATCCTAAATACGCAAAAGAGAAATATTTGAAAAAAATATGGGTATAAAATGTATTTTCGAGAGCCGGCTTTTAAGAAACGGTCACTTATTTTGTTTACGTTATTGCAGCTAAGAGAGGATGGGACTATAAAGGAATGTAAAGAGCCCTATTTGATATTCGAGAAAACGTACGTTTTACGACATTCAAAGATGTTTGGCAAACCGCAAATGCGTTCGAGACTGTTTTTTAGGCATTCACAACGTAGAACACGCGAAAAAATTTATAATAAGGAAATGTCTCATACGTTCCTTCTATTCGATTGGTCTAAACCGCTAAATTAATAAAAGCACCTTAAACTTAAAAACTCGGGAGCCGTAGGCTAGTCAATTAACCAGTTTCGTTTAACGACTTGGCAACGGTGCAAAATATAAAACGGTATTTTGGATTTAACAGTTCATTAAAATTTGATTATATTTTTCGCGACATAAATTGTATTGTAAACTCTTACTTTTAGGTATAGCATCATACCTTTACGATTCATCTGGTTTTATTATTAATCATCAACTATAATGAAAGAATATTGACTCACAATCAATTTATTAAATAATATGCAAATTCGACGGAAATTAGCAAGTAGTGAGAGCGATCTCTTTTATCCACCGCCACTATTCGTTAAGTTGGATTCAGAGGAGATCGTACGTCAAAGATTTCTAGACATTATCACGTGCATGGGAGGCGTTGATAAATTAGATTATCTTTTCACGATTTACCAGCGCTTTATCAGGGACCCTTCGCATATTCGCATGTGTTGTGTAGAAAAGAAGAGAACATCTAAAGCATCTGCAACTCCATGCTCACGTTTGTCGCCTAGGACTTCGAAATGCAGACGAGAATTGGATGATCAGTGACATCCGATAGGATAATACTGGGCACTGGCTCAATATTATCTACGACGGCGTCACGCTGCAAAGATGCTAATCGTGAAGGTTTTTCACGGATCATACAAAGTTCATCTCCGTCTTTTCGAGAGCAAAAATTTCATTCAATGTAACAATAATACACTAACATACGTTAGGTAACTACCGCGAGATACGGCGCCCTTATATCTTTGTACATACAGGAGAAATCGCACACATTTCCTTATAGCTCAAACATGGCTCATTTGCAAACCCAGGTTTGTTAAAATTTTCTGTTCAAAATGATGTCGGGCGCCGTTACAATGAATTTTGTCAATTGATACCTGTACATTGAATGAATTTCTATACCGTTATATCGCAAAAATGCACCGTACAACAGCGTTAATTTGTCCTAATCACCGATTACGTTCCCTTTTACTCGATCTGATGACAATGTCGGCCAACCGGTGCTGATGGTTGCGATTTCAGTGCTTTTTTTTCCGATTACCGCGTACTTTTTCCGTTGATAAACCGGTGAGAATATCCGATCGGCTTTACGATTTGTATTGTCGACTGTCCCGCTCACCGTCGCAACTCTCTGAGGAGGAGTTTCCGAATGATAATTTGTTCCCATAATGAAACAGGAAACAAATTAAGTGGTGTCACTACGTCTAATGAACGGATCGTCTAAGTTGAAGAAGGCGATGCCATGCAGAAGCCTATTACTAAATGAGAAGTATATGATAATAATGAATGAATAACCGGGAAAAATAGTGGTGCGTCGTAATACTTTGAAGTGGCAGTAACGTCCCTAATATAAATCTGCAGAAGAAGGAAGAGGCATTTTGGGACAATGTAGCAAACGCACAAGCTTAATTAATCAATCCAGGACAGCTGTTTCGATGATACGTCGATCCTCATTTTCTACCGTAGATTGAATGATCAGATCATTGTAATTAAATCTAGTTTAGAAGAAATTAAATCTTCGTATTTTCGACCTAATTAAATATTTGACTTTTTTTGCGAGAGAAGATGGGTTACAGGTATGTACACATATTCACATTTAAAGACATTCGACGTCAAGTAATCGTCACAATGTAACTATGTACATATATACGTCATTTTTAATTTCTTGAACTATCGACCGTCTAAAATTAGCAGGGAGATAACGTCGGCGTAAAAAAGATAAATGCCATTGAACTATGGATTCGTACAAACTCAACACTGTCGCGGCTCGGATAAATTGTATTTTAGACCAATAACAGATTATTAATTTAATACTTACAATTACAATTTATTTTGATGCTGTGTACAACAAGTTATTCAAGCCATAAAAGGCAGCGCGCTCATTTAAAAATTGTATTTTGAGACTTATCAGCCTCGATAAAATGTACGTATAGACGTACGCTTATGATGCAATGCATTAATCGCAATGAATCTTTTGTTCTTTTCGAATATGTAGATCCGTCGTAAGGATGTATGACAAATTTAAACAACGCTAGCTTAGGTAAAACTTCGTATATAAGCTGCTAAATGTGTTCTTGTGAAAACTACTCCACGTGTTAGTTTTATTAGAAAACGGTACGTACCTGAGTTTGATTCGCAGACGTTCTAGCTGAAAACGTTATGAAATCGCAGATGAACTTCTTATGCATGTTCTTGCCCAATTTTCCAATAACCGTTAACGTCTTCCCAGTGCCTGTTGGTCCGACACACAAAACATTGTCTTCGTTCATCAGCAACATCCCGACCAATTCGGAATTTCGTACATTGTGAATCGTTGGTACTTCGATATCTATGGGAGACGATAATTTTCAAACCCATCCCGCAATATTAAATGTCTCGATTACAAGGAATCCATCGACAAACCTGAATATTTCATGTCGGGAGTGATCTTGATCTCTTCCGTACGTTCCATCCAATTGTGCCATGTCGGAGGTTTCGGTTCTCCATCATCTGTGGGATCGGTGAATCCCCCGTCGTGTAATCTACCGGAAATAACCAGTTCACGGCGTATTTTCTGGTATTCCTCCGTGGTTCGACTTACCTGTAATCGTACACTAATCCCGAATCGGGGAACGGTGGCTCGTGGCTATAATCGCGCATGGTTTGCCTGATCCAATTCGAGAATATCTCCCTGCCGTCTTCGTCGCAGGTGCACCCCACGCTCCAGATTAACGAAAAGATCACCCACGGTATGAGGAGGTTCGCTGTACGAATTAATTTGAAAGTTTGGATTTATTTCTCCGAAGGAATGGTTGCGTTGGCTTACGTATGAGTCGTAAGTAAGGCGGCGCTGGAGGTGGCTTGTTGTCGCGGCCAGTTAACGGTCCGTTTCTGTAATCAAGTAACCTTAGGAAGCATTGCACCAAAGCCGAGTCGACCGAGGTTAATATCTCTTTCAGATGATTTCGTACCAAATCCAAAGCGGGAAATAGGTATATATCGAATAAGGCGCGGAATTTCTCGGCGTAATCCATGGCGATCTATATTATTAAAATATTATTAATTATTAAGTGGCATTATGCTTCTGAAACTCATTGAGTATTTCTTGAAGTAGTTTGATAGTTTTTTTTAACATTAATGCCCTAAAACTTTTATCCGAACTTTCGGTAATACACTGTATCCAACCAAATTACCTTGTATGCAATCGCCAAAATGAAAAAATACCATTCAATTGGATATGAAAGTCAAGATAAAAGTGGGCGAGAGATCTCATTTAAGCGGCGCTACAATGTACTGGATCCATTAATACCTTTAAACGAGGAATATTTGATTTCGTTCAGAAAGAAATTTTGGCGAATTGGTCAGTATTATGTCATCGTAAAAAATAGACCAACTTCCTTATCGTTAAAAACTTTACCTGCGGCAGCCTCTTAATCCAACAGTTGATGTACGGTTCCAACCCCAACACGCCCGGTTCTAAATATACCATGCCGCACCTAGATACGGTGGCCGGGGAGGCGACGGCCAAATCGGCAACTTCAAACATCATCGTCATGGTGTCACGTAACTTGATAATCTCGCCGCTGCTCAGGCAGAGCTTCTTGTTGTCGTCGAGTACGGTGTTCATGTTTTCTATCCAGACGGCGTCGACAGGTCCGTCGAACACGTACCATCTCTTGTCGGGCTCCGGAGCGCTGACTCCAATCCTCACCAGACACGGTAGGATTCCATCGGTCCTATAGAATCAAAAGGGAAGAATATTAAAAATGAAAAGTTCGCTTATTTATAACAATCTCTTTCAAGTGTGACCGATAATTTAGTAGATCACTTGAAAAACTACCATTAAGAATCCATCCCTTGTATTACCTTGTTTGTTTAATAACAGAGCAAGATGAAGTTTTTATATTGCTAAAAGACTGGTCCAGGAGTGGCAAAGGAAACTAAATTTATTTTTTTGGTCTAGTTACTCCAAATAATCACTGTAGCTTAGAGTAGCTTCTGGACACCGACCAGTATGTATGGCATCAGCGTGAATTACCAAAAATCTTAACATCTGCAAAAAAACCTACCCTGATATGATAAATGAAACTTTTTTCAAATGAGGACATTGCAGATTTGAAGGAATTACAGAAGCTAAAGCATATAAATGTAACTTGATGCCCTTTTAACTCCTGCTTTCTTAACCTAAAACCAACTGAAACCGCCGCCATGAAGCAGCACGCTGATGAATAATTTATTTCATTAAAGATTGCCCTTTCTGGTCGAGTAGCGAAGCGGCGTCGTGAATCCTAAATGTCTACAAGTCGGCGGTTACCAGACAGCCCCATTCATACCTGAATTAATGGTCGTACCAATCGATCTTCTATTTCAAGGGATAAGCACGATGAAACATTTTACTATTTACGTACTAACACCGTCTATATAACTACAACAGTATTCAATAATACGTTTCGACGGATATACACATACAGACAATTCTCTACATGTCGCATGACCAGCGAGACGTCCGTTCGCGTAATAATTAGGAAGGAATAGCAAACAATATTCGTTTTTTGCGGAGTGGAAACTTACCATTCGTGAGTTTGCAAATCAAATTCGCCGTACAGTTGGCCCATTGTAATTGATTTCGGGTTGAGTACGTACGTTTGGACCGCTTGAAATGGATATCCACTGGGAGCTGGGGTACCTTTTAGAGCTGTCATCGCCGCTTTCAGCACTTTGTAGCACTTTAAGTAAAAAAGAGGGACATTTATCAACCGTGTTTGATGTTTAATAGGAAATTCAGGGTTAGCTAAGTTTGCGAATTTAAGGGAGGACGATCGTGGATTCGTAAAATTTGCAACTTTGTGAACTAGCATATTAAGTACTGAAAATTGAAGAGTACTTAATTACGGCAAATAATTCTTCAACAGATCAGAATTTTTTCTGGTAAAGCTAAGACGAAGTTATATATATATATATAATCATTAACCTTAATTAACCTACGGGTGTAACGGTAAATTCCGTGCTCTAGCTCTTTTATTTCTTATTATAGATAAAAGGTGTCCATTCTTTCTTATTTTTTGCCATTCTTCTTGCATCATTCCACGATATCCCTCTTTTCTTCAAGTTTTCTTCTATTGTGCTATCCCATGTTTTTCTTGGCCTTCCTCTTTTTCTTTTGTGTCTTGATTTTGCCAGCCATACTCCTTTTGTTATCATATGCCCGAACCATTTGAGTTTCTGTCTCTCTATACTATCTAAAATCGATTCTACTCTTAATTCTTCTCTGATCTTCTCGTTTTTTAATCTATCCTTTCGAGTGACCCCTTTAAGCGCTTTTAAATATTTCATCTCCAACGCTTGTATTCTACTCCTAGTTTGATTGTTGACTGATTGATCCAACTTTCACTGGCGTATGTCAATATATGTTTAAATATTGTGTTAAACACAGTTATTTTTGTCTTCTTTGAAATCTCCTTCTTTTCTATAAAAGCATCGTTCAATGCATAATATAATTTTATTCCACTTTCAATTCTACTGTTAATTTCTGCTTCCTCTTTACCTTCCTGATGTATATTTATTCCGAGATATTTGAATATTTCTGCTTGTGCTAAAACCTTTCCATCTATATAAATTATCATCTTCGCATCGTGTTTCCCTATTGACATGACTTTAGTCTTCTCTGCATTTATCTTCATATTTCTCTTTTTTAAAGCTGTTTCCCAAATATTCAAGTTTGCTTGCAGATCCTTTACATTCCCCGCGTACACTACCAAATCGTCGGCAAAGACACTTTCCGCGATTCCCACCATCCTCATGTTTTTATACCCTTTTTGTAGTTTCTTTGTTTGCCCTTGAATCTCCTTCCTGGTAAAACTAATAAGAAAGGTAAATGAATAGCGTAGTCGGTGGTTCCCAAGAAAAATTGCTCTTAATCCTACATCAAATACTTAGATTGGTAATCTTCTAAGTTCTAAGTATCATCTTGGAACAGCAATCAAATCTTGACAACATTGCAGCAGTCTGCATCTCACATGATCACATCTATTTCAATTAAAATTTTTACTTTCGAGAGAAACTGAGGTGTCTTTTACGTAATATCGATAGCAAAAGGACAACATAAATCTGAAGTAGCTTAAGCTGCTTCAGGTTTATTTCTTATAATGTAAGTTCTGAGAAATAGAAAGACTGTAGTTTAAAAACACAAAAGAACGAACAAAGGCTTGATAAATAAAGGGAACGGACCGTTATCGTACTCAAGCTTATTTGGTGCGGAGTGTGCCGATACTTAGTGCCGTTTTGCCATACTAGCCCATAGTCCCACATCAGATTATTTTATTTTTCCATATGGGCCTTGCACACTATTCAAATAATTGAAAAATAAAAGCACCACGGTGTCGCAGAGAATTTCTCATCAAATCTACGTAATCTACAGTTTTACGTAAAAATTGACTGGTAGTTTATTACGATTAAATTAATTATTATGTTTTTAGGTATTTATAATTTAAATTTAAAAATAATCGATTATCGAAGTAGTTGAACCGTTGCGAAAAAAACAAATTACGAAATAATTTCTGTTCCCGATGTTTATTTATGCGAGAATTACTTATTATCCGTGCTGTGTCTTTCTGCCATCTTTGCTCTTTACTCTTTCGTTCCTTTGATGTTTTGTTTCTCTTTTTGCCTATTTGATCGATTTATTTCATTTCATTTCAATTTTTATTTCTGTAACAAAAATGTCTGTATTTTTTTTTATTGCATGTCCAAAATGTATTTGTATGAATAAAGAGAGGAAAGCAATGCAGCTCCGCCCAAGGATTATTATATAACCGATTTACACGCGGATTAGAGGCAAATTAAAAAATTCGTGTACAAAACAAATTAGATCGTTTTTACACATTAATTTGGCCTTGAAATCTCTACAAATAGATAACCATCCGTACAGATTATAGAAGAGGCATTATTAAACACAAATAAAGTAAGTTATGACATGTTCTAGATGTGTTATTGAAAGATCAATGTATGCTTAAGATCTTGATTAAAGTAAACGCAAGTCACAGCGGATGATAATGATAAAAAATAATGTGCTGCTAATCGCGCTATTGGGCCAATGGTCAAACGCACAACGCGTACGAAAGCAAGAGTCGTTTGCTAGCTTTCGAAGCGGTACCGTTATTTCAACATTATTACAAGTAGTAGTTAATAAAAATTCTCAGTAGAGCCGGTAATCTGTATAACTATGGACGTCTTCGTCGTTCTTTTGTTCAGCGTAATTTTCGTGTTAACGTGGTATTTCTTCAAAAATGATAAGAGAACGACGCTCATCAACAGATTTCCGGGGCCGAAGAGTTATCCGCTTGTCGGCACGACGTTACCTCTAATGTTCATGACTACGCCAGGTAAATAATTAATATTCAAAAATTTACAGTTCTTTATTCTTTGATTGTTTTTGAGAGAGGCAGTGTTTGACGTAAATATTGGTTTTATTACAAAGGTTATTTCGTTTTATTCCTGCAGTAAACTTTGTTCTATCCCCTCTTATTCCGCCAATCAAGCTCTCGTTACTGTTTGCTTGTATCTTTCTTGGCATAATACTAAGAACTTATTTCTGAAAAAAATATATTACGAGGCCCGAATTATGTAATTTTAAAGGAGACGTGGAACTACGACAGGTCGTCTTGGTTTAAGAACACGTGCTCCTTTTAATCCCGCTCTTACAGTTTTCGAGCCGGCATTGACTCGTCGTCCATTATGCGGCTCAGTTTTCAGATTTTCGGATGCGATGTAGAATAGAAGAAGCATCAGAAAATTATAAAAACGGGTCTTCGTTTAAAATTTCCCGTATGCTGAAATTTTGTAAAGGTATATTTAACAACGTAATCGGGCATCGCCAATAAAGTAACTTCAAAAAATTCTGATAACAAAAATATTCGATTGTTTTGATAGTTTGAGTACAGAACTAATTACAGCCTCTTCAAATTTTTAGACGTATTCGCTTATATACGAAGCCTACCCAAAAAGTACGGACCTTTGTATCGGACATGGATCGGTTCGGCACCAGTGGTTAATTTCGCAGACCCCAAATACGCAGAAGTAAGTGTAATCCTCATTCTTCCCTTTTTAATCCGAATAAATCCGAATAATTTTGACAAAAGATACCGTTTTGACA
Organism: Oryctes rhinoceros; assembly: GCA_020654165.1. NCBI lineage: Eukaryota > Metazoa > Arthropoda > Insecta > Coleoptera > Scarabaeidae > Oryctes > Oryctes rhinoceros. The sequence continues at coordinate 2,486,662 of JAIOKQ010000231.1, forward strand.
ACTTCAGTAGTTTATAACATATATTATTTAGATGATCTTAAGCAATTCGACCCATATTTCAAAAGGAGTCGTCTACAGCTTCTTAGTTCCCTGGTTGGGAGATGGTTTATTGACTAGCGAAGGTTGGTATTCCTCTACTTTATCGCTTAGAAATTTAAAAGGAAAACCGTTTCGTAGGAGCCAAATGGCATCGCCATAGAAAATTGTTAACTCCGACGTTCCATTTCAAAATTCTCGAGTCGTTTGTACCAATCTTCGTCGAAAAGGGCAAATTGCTAGTGAAACAATTGGAGAAGAAGGCGGATGGGGAGACCTCCTTCAATATTTTTCCGTACATTACTCACTGTACGTTAGATATAATAGCCGGTAATTGCGAAATGTACACATTATCAATGCATTCCATTCACTTTCGTGAATTCCACAGAGTCCGCAATGGGAATACAAGTAAATGCCATGTCACAAGAGGAGAACGACTACGTAGAAGCCTTATACGGGTTATGTCGCGAAGCAAATGGTAGAATAACGAAAGGATGGTTGCGTGACGATTTCATTTTCTTTAAAACGGCATATGGGAAGAGATTCCTAAAATATCTAGCCGTCCTTCATGGCACGACCAACGGAGTTATAAACGAAAGAAAAAGTTTACTCAGAAAGTCAGATGGTAGCGACAAAAAAGGCGCCGAAGATGAATTTGGCGCGAAGAAGCGTAAAGCGTTCTTGGATCTTTTACTCGACGTATCCAAAGATGGGACTGTATTAACTCACGAGCAGATTAGAGAAGAAGTCGACACGTTCATGTTTGAAGTAAGCAGCAAACTCTATTAGATTCGAAACAATTGCCTTCCTACTATCGGCTGCGGATATCTATCGTTATTGTCGATTGGAGCGATTCGCGTGTTACTTACTTTGGTTACTCTTGACAACGGGACGTAATGGAATTTTACGTCCCTAAGGAAGTAAAATAGTAACACATATTTTTCAAAATTTGGGCCGACAGTAGGAAACCTATTGTACGACAGTCTGCTTTTGCAGTTCTTATGATATAAAAACTATTTTATTTTAGGGTCATGATACGACAACTGCATCGATTGCTTGGACTATTTTCTTGTTGGGTATCCATCAAGATATTCAGGTAAATAATTTTATAGAAGATACCGTGAAGAAACCGCTAATCTATTTTAGGAGCAAGCATTTAAAGAAGTCAATGAGGTCTTTCCCGGTGACATCGAATCTTTAGAGTTTGCAGATTTGAACGAGCTTAAATATTTAGAAAGGGTGCTGAAGGAGTCTTTAAGGCTTTATCCCAGCGTTGCAACCATCAGCAGGAAAGTTGCAGCAGATATACAAATCGGTTAGTGTTATCAAGAATCTTTTTTTCCCGCCAAATTCCTTCCTTAACTTTTCGCTATTGTTTTAGAGGATTACGTCATACCCAAAGGGACATCAGTTGCTATGCATATCTTTGACATCCACAGGAACCCGACATATTTCCCAAATCCGGAAAAATTTGATCCGGATCGTTTCCTACCAGATAACGCTAAGGATCGACATCCGTATGCCTTTATTCCGTTTAGCGCTGGTCCAAGGAACTGCATCGGTAGTTACGGGATTAAATAACGATTTCTCTGTACATTCTTTTCACATTCCAGGTCAAAAGTTTGCTTTGTTGGAGGAAAAGATCTTGATGTCTTACATATTGAAAAATTACAAGATTACGTCGACGCAAACTGTTGATAACGTTCATCCTGTTATCGAAATAATATTGAGACCCTACGAAGGATTGTATGTAATTTTGGAAAAAAGGAAAGATAAGTAAGAAAGTGTCTTGGCGCCACCTTTACAATTCCAAGGATCGTGTTGCTCGACTATTTCAGTTGCAGCTACTTTACAGCTACGTACAACTAGTAAGACCCATTAGTCAACTTTGTTCCCAAAAGATTGTCAAATAGGCGTTTGAAATGTATAGATAGGTACTGATTATATATATGTATTGACTTTTAAAGTAAAATTGCTTCACTACCGCCTGATTTCTTCTGTAATGTAACCAAGTCCTTAATAAATATGTAGAACATTTATTAAATATGCTAATTTCGCTCCTTCGACCTTTTTTATCGTAAAAACTTTTAATTATACTTGACCATCGACAAATCTATTTAATGTTAAGGGTAAAGGCTAAACATATAGGCGTGACCATATGTTCTTCTTAATGGTCTTCTTAATTTATGCACGTTTTGAGAAAAATACATTTTTTAAAGCTAAATTTATCGTTTTAAAATTTGCCGTTCTTAATTATAAATTATGTAAAAGGATTTATATATCCTCTTGAGGATTTTGCTGTACGTCATTTGTTTCGCCGAAACACGAAAGAAGTCAGCATGAGTGATATAGGGTGCAAGTTACTAATCAACCCAAAATGATCTTACGATAGACACAATGCCCCGTGAATAGATTTTAAGCTATTTAATCATTTTTCACATAAAAAGTAATACTCGTATCCCTGAGGATAATGCCGACTGTCTATATAGGCTAAGATCTTTATTGAATATGTTGAATTTTCCATTGATGAATTGGTAATAAAATTTAAAGGGCCTTCGTCCTCAAAACAGTATAATCCAACGAAACCCATTGAAAGAGGACACAGACTATGGTGTTACGGTGATATGCGCGGTTCTATTAACAAGCTTGAACTATATCAAGCGAAAATCCAAACAGTCGAAGCGAAATATGAGGAATACAGCAAAAAATTAAGATTATGTATTTCGAAATACGTAGTGTCAGGCTATCTAATCTTAACAATCACCGGCCAAAGTTTGTGGATAGACGAAGCCACTAAATACTTGTTCTTTTTTAATCATAGAACTTTTCCCATCGATACATGCGAGTATCACTCTTTTTTTCAGTCAAAAATATACCTGTACCGCTTTTTGTGTGTTTCGTTACGTTTGAAACGCTATCGAATTTTTAAATTAACATTTCAGGCGCTATTGATAAGATGACGACGGCCAACTAGCACTAATAACGTTCGCGAGATTTGCCTAGTTTCGTTGTGGAGCTTGTGCGTTGTACATGTAGCAATACAGCAAGAAATAAAAAGAGATTGTAAAAATGGACATTTCTGCGCTTCTACTGCTTGGTGTAATTTTACTTCTCACTGTACTTTACCGTTTAAAAAATGAGAAAAAAACGGCGCTTATTAATAGAATCCCGGGCCCGAAATGTTATCCAATTTTGGGCACTACATTCCCGGTCATGTTCATGTCAAAGCCAGGTATTTATTTCACCATATTTTATACGTATTTGTAACATATCGTGCTGCTAGTTTGTAAAAACATTTAAAATAAGAAAATACAACAGAAAAAAATTGCTGTTTATAAATTTAGATTCGTCGTCGGACCGCACGCTTCTCGTTTCATGGAGTGGGTGTTGTAGTTGATCAAATTAAACAATTAAATAAGAAATTGTGTCCCATTTTAAAGTTGTATTTTCCACAGAAGTTATCAAATTATCTTTTCCTTTGATCCAGAAAGATTTACGTATTTACGAAGTCTAGTCCGAACGTTCGGTCCTCTTTATCGGACATGGCTTGGTACGGCACCTATGGTCAACCTGGCAGATCCTAATTACGTCGAAGTAAGTACGTCGATAGCTTACAACACATATACAGGGTATCGCACAGGACGAGCTTACGTTAGCTCCATATCATACATTCATAAATTGTGAGTTTGCTTATTTTGTTCGAGGAGACTGATCCTTGAAAAATAACGGCACGTCTATTCAGTTTCCGTTTTCACCGGAAGTATCGCCCACTTAATTCTCTTAAACGGATGGATTCTGACGCAATCTATATTTTTATGCGGATTTCATTATGGTAGTGCCTTATCGTTTCTTGATATGTAAAGATAACATACTATCTTTACGGATTGCTATTAATTTAGAACATGTAAATTATATTCACATGTCGAATGTTTAAAACGTATTGCGTTAAGAACAAATTATTTTACATTCAGATTTATTATTTGCTTTAGCAGCTCTTACTTTTCGAAGCGGTTTCTCCAAACTAACGAAATATTATTTTACGTGATGCGGAGTGTGCCGATACATTAATATTTGCCACAGTACCCCTCAGTTTTGCTATAATTATTGTTTTTGGAATTTCGTGAAAGTTTCTAGTTATTGTTGGCGACGTCAGCATATCGTATTCCTAATTTTAGCTTCAAAGTTATCAAGTATTGTTGACCTACTGACGTACACCAAACTTTCGAGATTTTTCGTTAATAAGAAATCGATTCCTTTCTTTTATTAAAAAACGTGAAATCTAAATACGGAGCTTTATCTACATTCTAGTTGATCCTGAACAACACAACGCACAATGAAAAAGGAATCGTCTACAATTTCGTATTGCCATGGCTTGGTAATGGTTTAATAACTAGTAAAGGTAAGCGATAGAATTGATCGAGAAGAAAGGAAGAAACAATTCTGTACTAGGTACCAAATGGCATCGGCATCGGAAATTGATAACGCCCACATTCCACTTCCAAATCCTGGAAACCTTTATGGACGTTTTCGTCGCAAAGAGCAAGCTGTTAGTCGAACTATTAGAAAGCAAAGCGGATGGAATCACTACCTTCGACATATTTCCATACATCACTCATTGCACCTTAGACATCATAGCTGGTAACGATTTATCTTTCGATTTCGATAATTTTAACTAATCTTAAACATTTAGAGACAGCTATGGGAATTGAAGTCAACGCTATGTTGGAAGGGGACAATAGGTATGCCAAAGCTGTAAGTGGTCTCTGCGACGAATTTGCAAATAGAGCAGCTAAAGGATGGTTAAGTTACGATTTCGTTTACTACAAAACCAGTTACGGCGCAAAATATCTAGAACATCTGTCAATCTTACACAATACGACAAATAAAGTTATACACGAGAGGAGTATTCTACGCCAAAAAACCGATTCAGGACGAGAGAACTTCGCTGAAGATGAATTCGGCAGGAAGAAACGTCGGGCATTCTTAGATCTACTGATGGACCTATCGCAAAATGAAAAAAATGCGTTAACGGAACAGGAAATCAAGGAGGAAGTTAACACCTTTATGTTCGCCGTGAGAAATAAACGTTCATTCGGAACGTGTTGACAAGGTCGGAATTATTTTTTTTATTTATTGTAGGGGCACGACACGACGACATCATCCATTTCTTGGACGCTCTTCCTGCTTGGATTACATCAAGACATACAAGTAAGATAGCATTATAACTTATCTCAACCCCAAGTGCACTTGACCATGTGAATTGTACGCAGGAAAAAGTATTTCGGGAAATCGACGAGATTTCTAGCGAAGACACTCCTCTAAAATTCAACGATCTACACGAGCTCAAATATCTGGAACGGGTTATAAAAGAATCTCTAAGGATGTTCCCAGCGGTTCCAGCAATTAGCAGGATCGCCTCGGAAGATATAGAAATAGGTCGAATAGATGTTCTATCTTCTGATGGTATAAGTTCTTTTTGATATTCTAGAAGGGTACACTGTTCCAAAGGGGACATCTCTCACCATGCACATCTACGACATCCACATGAACCCGAAATATTTCCCACAGCCCGACAAATTTGATCCCGACCGTTTTCTACCGGAAAATTCGAAAAATCGCCATCCCTATGCGTACATCCCGTTTAGCGCGGGCCAAAGAAACTGCATAGGTAACTAAAACATTTATTTCTTGAAATTACCACATCGTAAAAAACACTCTTTTTTTCTATTAAACCCATATAATTGTAGGGCAGAGATTTGCTATGATAGAGGAAAAAGTAATATTGTCTCAGATACTCAAAAATTACAAGATTACCTCGACTCAAACAATCCATACCATCGAACCAGTAGTTCGAATCGTCCTTAGGCCTAATAAGGGATTGTTCGTCGTTCTAGAGAAGAGGAAGAAATAAAGATAAGGATTTATTACGAAATAAGCACCGTTTTACTGCCAATTTTCTCTCCGATATCGATATGAATGATGCTATATTTTCTTATGTTTTATAGTTAAATAAAGTTGATATGTAATAAAGTTTTATGTTGTTTTGAAACCCTAGTTTAAAGAGTTGATGTGTTGCATTAGGAAGACAGGACCCTTCAATGGCTATGAACACGAAATGAATATCTTTTACACATCACTAGCGGTATCTCCTCGAACATTAATAAAGGAAAAAAGTATCTATTTCTTAATGAAATTATAGCAACAAACTTTCTATTTCTAACTATTGTTGCTAAGTTTCTTAGCACCAAACTTTCAGCTACAGACAGTTCTGTTACCGTCCAGTTTTTCAAGTTACAGCTTCTATTTCACGAAATTTCTGAAAAAATGTAAATATTTAAAAACGCACTTTCAAATTCTTCAGCTTTCAGAGTTGATGAGATCGACCTTGTATTTAGTTTCAGGAGTTTCTCGTAGTTCTTGTCGAAGATCTACGTGAATATAGTGCCAATAAACCAATACAACATTTTTGGAGAAATAACAACAGTTACAACATGTTTTCTAAACACCTGGTAAATCTAATTCTAACAAGTCACGTTCGTTTATCACCCCCGCGTGCTTCGCTACCAGTCTCGTAGAGTCCGGCCAGGAGACAAAAATAATGCACGGCGCATAATTAGTGGGGCGGTAGATTAATTCCATCCTTCTCGATAATAGTATTAGATACCTTTGCGGACCGTCTGGACGCTTGCGCTTTCATTTATAAAGTCGACGCTTCCGCGTGAAGTACCATCTATTTTTTTTTTCGCCACTTCATAATCCGCGTCGCGTCGCGATCTCGAACACCTACTGAAACTATTCGTCGAAAGTCAGCCGATGTGATCAGACGTCCTTCGGTACATCCGATCCTGAAGATGAGAAGACTTTTAGAAGCGGATCTGGTGGTCTACTACAATGCTTCCGATGAGAATATAACAATATATCCGTACGAAACATGCGGCGTGGAATATTATCTGGATCTTCTGTATAAGTACTACATCCCGGTTATGATCTTCGTGGGATTGATCGGGAACTTCCTATCATGCTTGGTGTTCCTAACGACCTATCTGAATATGCGGAGTTCTAGCTATTACCTAGCGGCTTTGGCCATCGCCGATATCGCGTACCTTCTAGTTCTTACGATGGACAACTTCAGCTCGACGCTTCTCCCCGATTTATACAACAAGAACGGTTGGTGCCAAGCTATGACCTACATCGGCACCGTCGCTAGCACGCTAAGCGTGTGGTTAATTGTCGCCTTCACCGTCGAGAGATTGATAGCCATACAATATCCTTTGAAGAGGCCCCTGATGTGCACTGTGTCCCGAGCGAAGATGATAGTGATCGTTCTTTCGGCGATAGCTATGGTTTCTCATACCTACATCTTCTGGACGGCGGGAATCGACAAGAACGAATGCAATATGCTGCCTGAGCACTTTGCGGCGATGAACATTATTAACGTATTGGACTCGATCTTTTCGCTAATTATACCTTTTACGCTTATCGTAATGATGAACGTTATGATCGCGAGGAGCCTGTTCACGTTCAGCCGGAATATGGGCGACTGTACCGGAGAAGATGGACTGAGCTTGGAGAAGAGCGTTGATTCCAAAGAATCTACCAAGGTAATAAATATATGGAGGCTTTTGTATGTCGCTTATGCAATGTACATATTTCGCTTTTACCATCGCGTCTTTGCTGATAAGTTTAGGAAGAAGTGCGATGAAGACTGCCTTAAAGGTGACAGCGATCATGGCAGACGCAAAAATAGTTTAATAGACATTTTTATCGCTTTGTATGCTCACCCACGATATAAAATCAGAAAAGAAAAAAAAACTGTTGCATAACACAATTTAAAGACCTAAACTAGACAGTTCGTTATAAATATCACTCTCGCAAAATGTAGCGTCGATCGAGACGAAAGAAGTTTTTATGCTTTGTATGTGTATATATTTCTCTAATCATGCAATCAAATGTCTTTCCTTTCGGTAATGTTCCTTTGAACTTTGAATTTCGAACGGCCTTCTAGTGGCGGCCAATATTTGTTCGATGGCAACTCTATCCTCTTTTATAAAGAAGTGCATAAATATAGAAATAGCTTTATTTGATACATATTTGACTTCGAAAAATGCAGGTTAATTCTGTTTACCTATGCTGAATGAATGAAATGCCCCGTATTAGACTGTAAATAATTTACACCAGAATACATTATGGCTTTTATTATATAAATAGTTTATTACCTAACACGGCGGTAGTGTTTTAACTTTGATATTACATTACTATTTTCGAAAAATTTACGTTTGTTGTTGTTGAAGCAGAAAAAGCATAGCTTGTTTATTGTGTGATAGCCAAAAAAAGCAAATTTTATACAAAAATGGTAATTTCCCGCGAAGGTCTTCGTTGGACGATTTTTTTTTTTGGATTTCGGTAAAGGTCCAGCGCAACAACAATGCCTCGAATCGCTTCGTTTAACTTTTAATAATGAAGCACGATCAGACTAGTCTACACAATTTCGCCAGTGACGACGAAAATCGTTCGTTCGCTACTTCGTGGATTAGTTCGAACGAATGCAAAAGCATAGCAAAAGTCTGAATAAAAAATAATAGTTTCATACTTGTTTTTTTTTTTTTGTTGTAAAAACTTAAAAGGTGTGTCTCGGGCGCCAGAGATAATGGCATTAAAGATATAAAAAACAACTACGTTGACGAGGAGAAAAGGAGAGAGCGTTAACATTTTACCAATAAAGCTTTCAACAACAAAAAAGTGTAACATAAAGAGCGCATTGCTATCTTTGTTGCTATTTTTGCGAGCGTCCCGTTGGGCATATCAAAGAAAATGAAATTGTAGCTGAGATATACGTGCCCGCATCTCAACTGTGCGCAGAGACATTCTCACATGTAGATGTAATAATAACTTTCGTAATGATTATATTCCTTTCGAAATTATTACGGCTATCAATCCATTGTAACTGGCGAAATACTGAGATTACCCTGCGCATTTAGGGATCGCCTTCCGTGGTCTGCTTCTTTTTATGGCCTCTCCCTTCTTGTTTTTACGGGGTATAACTACGGCTAATGAGGTCTTCTTCGGTTAAATAAATCATTTTCAGTATAATTACATCTGGCCAAATAAATGGATCTCCATTACGTTTTATTCCAATATTGCCGAAAGCGTACCAATACGCGCTTCTGCTTTTACGTATCAAGAATTCCCGCATAATATTTCCCGTTATGGCGGTATACCAAGATTACCTTCCGTTCGGCGGAGTTTATTTTCTTTTCCTTACAACCCATTAGGCGCAAGAAAAGTTCTAGATTTTATCGAACAACGTTAATGCAGCGTACAGCATGCCGTAAATACAGCAGTGCATAAATATATCGGATAACATCCACGGGTGTACTATTAACGCTATCGGTATTCCCTACGCGAAATGGGAGTGCACTTGCGGTACGTGTATATATCATGTGGTTACCTAGTTAGAGGAAGCACTGGCGGCATGTTAGTTCTTTTTATGCAAATCAAAAAGACTGCGTCTCATTTTATTTGTAATATTTGCCGTGCCTGTTACGAGATTAACGAAAACGCATAAAAGGTAAATTTCGAAAAATAATAATGGCGAAATTGCGCATTGAATCACTTAATTGAACTTCGATGTAAAGCATTTATGGGCAACCGCTATCCCTTCCCTGTCAAAATATACTATTCAGGTAGGTCGAAGTGATCGAGCAAGGTTACTCGACTTATTGTTTGCGAACCAAATAGGGTGGTGTGTCAACGTGTTAATTTTGCGGCGAGGCTATTGTGTGCGCGTTTACAACTTCCGGGCGAGCGTTTAAGATTTCGTACATCAGAGAATAATCGAACAAGGATAGAGGATAGCGACGTGAAAAGATACCACCTACTAAACTCCTTTGTTCTAACGAATAGGAAATGAGGTCGTTGTTTATTTTCCCCGTTAAAACGTGCCGAAACATAAGCGTTTGTCATATAACGTCGATATTACTTGTTTGTGGAGTAAACTGGATGTAATAATTCGTGTAGATGTCTTGATGTATATTAAACGATCAAAGAGTTTTCGCGTCATCTCTTTCGAATATGATATAAATAATATTTCCTTTCTTTGCAATGTAGTCCCCTCAATAGTTGTCATGATTTTACAGGATTCAGAAGTCAGTATTTTAAGGAATTCTTCTTCATTCTAGCGTTTTCCAAACAAATGCCAAAATGACTAAAAAAAAAAAATAGAAAAAGGGAAGAAATACGGAAACCAGTCATCTTGATAGCAATAGTAAATTTTGATAGTATGTTTGAAGAAAATAGCAGGAAAATAAAAAGAACAGACTAAACTGACAATCTCTCAGAACATCTAAGGCAGAAAAAGGATTGTTGAGCAGATAACGTCAAAGTTCTGTTGCTACAAATTCAACATATCTCATTGTACCCAATCTGCTCGGCCAATCTCAACGTTGTCACTGCTTCAAAAGGTGTCGTCAAATTTTAAGAAAGTAATAACGTCAAATCTAAAGATACTATCCTCGTAATTCTGTACCTACATATGTAACCCGTTAATAAATTGAAATAATCTTAGACTCATTAGTTTTACAATATTAGCTCACATTTTACGTCGCATACAACTTATGACGTCATACGGGATCCCATAAGAATCCATTGAATTAGAAGTAGTCTCATCTCAACGTAAAATCTTCATAAATAAAGATCAAACACGATGAAGTTACGCGGTCTTTACTACTCTCTACTTATTGAAGTAGTAATTCCTTTAGCAAGCTTCTCATTCTGGAGTTCGGTTTATTTCCTCATCTATCCCCAGTCATAACTGAGATAAAAAAATAATTAAAAGCAATTGAAACACATAATCCTTGGACACTAATCCCGACAATTTCCTTCGTTACGATTCAAAAATCGTCCTAAATGAAGACAGCCAAACACCGACGCTTGCGCTGCCGCATTTCGAAAATCGCGAAACTTGCGTTTCCTGGAGGCGCACCGCCTCAGTGCGCGTCGTGGCGCCCGATCAACACGCACGACGGCGACGGGAGCGTCGTCTAAATGCGGCCCGAAGAACGTCGAAACCGATAACGCAAATCGCGAACATCGCAAACAAACATGAGGCAACTTCTAAATGCGGACGCTATATACCTTGAGACTTTCGAGAACAGTACAGGAAACGTTTTTTATGATACTTGCGGAATTTTCGAGTACTATCTCGAATTGCTGTACAAATACTATATTCCGGTGATGATCTTCGTAGGTCTGATCGGCAATTTTTTATCATGCGTGGTGTTTTTGACTACCTATTTGAAGATGAGGAGCTCCAGTTATTACCTGGCGGCTTTGGCGATCGCGGACTTCGCCTTCCTAGTCGTCCTAACCATCGTCAATTGTAGCTTTAATGGCATCTTCGAGATCTTCAACAAGGAAGGATGGTGCCAGTTCTTAGTCTATATCAGTTCGGTCTCTAGCATCTTAAGCGTTTGGTTAATCGTGGCTTTCACCGTCGAACGTTTCGTAGCCGTCCAGTATCCTCTGCAGAGACCATCGATCTGCACAGTTTCGAGATCGAAGGCCACGGTCTGCGTACTATCAGCCATCGCGATTGCATCGCAGTGCTACGTCTTCTGGACGGCCGGCGTCAGAAAGAACGAGATTAACGAGGACACGTGCAGCATGATCCCCGAGCAGCTATCCGCCATGCAGGTGATCAACACGATCGACTGCGTCGTCACGTTAATTGTACCGTTCATACTCATCGTCGCGATGAACGTGATGATAGCCAGGAACTTGTTCAACTTCAGTAGGAAGATGAGGAACAGCGTTGCCGAAGAGTACCTCAGTTCGGAGAAGAGTATGGACTCGAAGGACTCTAGCAAGGTAATTTCAGAATAGATCGCCCGAAATCATCTTAGACTTTTTGACAAACGTGCTCCTCTGTAGATTATGGTAATTACGGCAATTGCAATAGCGTGTTGCTTAGAATGAGCAGAAGTAAAATGTTGCCTTCAATTCAATCGCGTCTGATTTTGTTTGTGATTTCCGTTGGAGCAAGCCCTATATCCCATCGAATTGTGGAGATATCGGTTAAAAAAAGAAACTAAAGTAAATGACTAATGTTGTATTGTTTAAAATGTTAAGGTAAAGAAAATGGTTAATTGATTTTAACCTTGTTTTTTCGAAGTGACAACAGTTCGACGATACAGTTTTAGTTTCTGGAAGACCAAATTAGTTAAAACAAATTTCTACACAAATGAAACGAAGATTATTATCAGAACATACATACGCATCACGCGTGCACATCGAGTTTAAATAAATTACCATTCCTTCCTTTAAGAATGTACGGTTTGTGTAAGCCATTCTATGCTGAAGTTAAATAACGATGTTTGGGAGAGCAATAATTAATTTCACTTCGATTCGAGTTGCGTAAGCAAATGACGAGCAGTTTTCTTCGAAAATGTCGATTTTTCAAGGGAAAAATAATACACGTGCATATGTATAAATAGCGTAAAATGTATGTGAGCAGTTTGATTGCTTTAAAAGTCAATCTACAAGATAGATTAGGCCAGAGTTTGTTATAATTCTATTTTATGCGATAAAAATAACTCGAAATAACACAATGAAATGAATACTAATAGCTTCCAATACGAGATAGTAAGCAATATTTCTAACATGTTTATAGATACAATAAAGAACCTACAAGACGCCCCTTTGCATAATATATCAGCGTGTGTTTATCTTCTCGATGAACCAACAATTTCTCCATTGTTGGAATGAACCATAAATAATAATAATAAAAACAAATTTCCCGCCGTTTTCTTGTCACTAAAATATAACTTTTCACGCGTCAAGAATTTTCATAAATGGTACTGTTTGAGCTTTCGTATGCTTACTAATATAAACATTCCGGATCCCGCGTGTCACCCTGTATTAGTTCTTGGTTCTTTAGTCCTCTTTCTTTCTACGTAACAGCTATTCCATCCTCTAGACGCCGCGAGAATTGTTCTCTTTCGTCCTTTAATTGGATGAAACCTCTCAGATCGCATTTTCATGCACGTTTTAGATGAATGCGAATGAAACGGACAAGGAAGAATGTCAGTTTCGAGATGTGGCATATTAATTACGAACGTGCCTACTAAAAATAGATAACTTGCCGTATTGCCGAAGCTCGGTTTTTAAAATAATAAAGTCATCTAGAAGAAAGTTACTTTTGTCCGAATAATTAAAGCACAACGGACATTAATGAAAATTGAAATTAATATAAATGTTGTTAATGAAAGTAAGACCAATGAAATTAAAATGGTTTCCTCAACGCGAAACAAATCCTTGCAAGGATGATAAAAGATCTGGATCTTTCGAAACGGTCTTTGCCTTTGTAATAAGAAAAAATGTAATTTCTGTTATCAAGCTTGGACCAAATAGTTGAACCGCGGTATTATTTCTATAACGGAGGGTCACGCGTTATCATTGAGAAACATTCTTTCCGTTGACTAACGTAAGTCTTAAAGACTTAAAGTTGATTTCTATTCTAACGAATTAATAAAGATCTACTTTTACCGTCTATTAAAATAGAAAAAAAAATTGTAAAATCGTAAAAATTTGAAAAATCACCAAACTAAAAAGTTTTTACCCTCATCACAAAATATAAACATGTATTCGTTTTACATCAATAAATCTAACAAAGAAGAGGTACTACATATGAATGGTTCCAAAAACATCTAATTCTCACAATGCGCTACGTTTGACGATTCGATTCTTTTACTTCGTATCCGGTTCATCTTCCGGATTGCTTTGTTGCGTTTGTTCACTAGAAGACTACCACAAATTAAAAAAGACTACCTATCGGTCAATAAGTACCCTCTTCTTCCAAAATTAAATTTAGAAAAGTGATTCCGAAAGACCTACTTATACTACTACTACTACAAATTTGGGTGAGGACCATCGGCGCAGCTAACGAATGGACTCTCGCGTGCGAAGCACTAGTCAGTATCTAATTCGCTGCCGATTGGAACGTACGTAACAGCAGCAGCGAAGTACTCTGTGTTTTATTTTTAATCATCTCTTAATAAGTAGATTAAGAAAACAGCTATCATTAAAGACAGTGAATAGGCTTAGCTGAAAAATAAAAAAGTGCGCTTGTGTGTGGATGAAACAACTGATTGCAAAAAATGATTTGTACTTAATATTACGGTATGCAAAATGGAACCACATCAATCGTCATCTTCAATTTTATTAGCCTCTAGACGAATAGAAGGATGTACTGCTCAAGTAATTTCAAAAGTGATATACTAAGCACGTTGGAAAAATTTGAAAAATCCAGAGATCAAATCTTAATGTTTACGGTAGATGGTGCCGCAACCATGTTTTCTGCATGCCGGTCTCTTAAGGAAATTTACCTCGCTAACTTTCTACATATTACATGTAAAACTCATGCTCTACATGTTGTGGCAGAGACAATTCGTAGATGTTATCCACAGGTGGAAGCGCTAATTGCGAGTACAAAACAGCCTCCGATATGAAAACTGTAAACGGATCCGCCGTGCCTTAATCTCAAACTTATTAACGCAAAACGCTTCTCCGTACTCACATTCTTCCCCTTATCTTAGCTAGATGGTTACAAGTACGTTCCTTTAGCAATATCATACCACTTCGTTATTTTCTCCTTGTTTCGAATAAAAAGCTGTCTCTGTCAAGAAAGCCGATTATTTCCGAATCTTTGCTCGCAAATTGTCAATTTCATCTAGTATTCATTAGATTAATGATGAGCCTGTCATTTTTTCCCCCAATATAACTTCGCTGTTCGAATGCGTATAGCTTCGTCAAAATAAACATTGAGAAAATCCGCTTTCGGCTTTATCTATGTATACTACAGAGATATCTACACGAGACATCTTAACATTAGCGGAAGATGAATGGCATCTGATGTGATGAAAGGATAAACAGGCTCCAAGTGAAGTCGATCGGTTTTAATTCGGCCTTATTGGTATAAATGAAACGCGAATGACGAAACAAAGTGAATAATAAGATGGTTAGCTGAAATAGATTGATTGGATTACGTAGTGAAAGGGTAACGAATTGGCGATTTTTGATGTATTGCTGCATGGTCCTATCTAGGAGATTACATAATATTGTAAGAAGTTGTATCCTTCATATATTGAAGGGAAATCGCTGGATAATTTTCAATTTTCCACATCCACGCATGGATTTTGCGAGTAAATTTGTCATTTGGATTCTAAAAAAAATGACAAAGGAACCAGATCTGGTGAACAGGGTAGGGGGCCTATTCAGTTTGGACCCCAATTCATGAATTCTTGCCATGGCGGCCACCGAACCGGGAGAAAGTGGGTATGTTGTCTTTATGGAATTTTCCTTCTTAATTTTCGCCTTTAGCTTGTCGAGTAATGATGCGTCGTGTGCTTCCATTATTCTTTTTCCTTTTCCAAGACGCAATTCGATGATTATAATTTTGGTTAGCTAGATCTGACAACTGGATCAATAACTGAACTGAACTGAACAGAAAACAACAACAAAAATGTTTATGAGGAGTAACGCCACCTTCATGCTGAGACTTGAGACTTTTCAGACTACCTTCGTAACACCTTCCCTTTTTAATAATTCACGACACTGCGTCTTTTTCCCCTATTTCACCGCCACTGTATGATTTTCCAAAAGAAACGTCAGCTACCGCATACCACACGGCAACGTGCGAATTGTCGTTGGAGATCGAAGATAAGTAAACAGTCAACGCATATCTATATTTTCATCTCACAGGATCGTTCTAACGCCTTGAACATATTAAAGCACGCTTAATGGAAATGGAAATCAAGTCGTTATCTATTTGATCGACAAATACGTCAGCATTCAAAGCTAACCCGTTCCGTGTAGTTCAAACAAGTAAGTATCGCAAATACGCGCTTTATTATCGATCAGCGAGGTTAGCGAAGGATTAAATTTGTTCAATTGTCTTTGCGCGGTTTCGGACGATGTAATTAAATCTGCTGTCCGCATAAACCGACGCTTCCGCTCACTGTTCGTCCGAATGAATATCATAAAAGTCAGTTTGAAGATCTCTTCGATTTATTTTCCACTGTCGCAGAGAATTAATATCCATTTTGTAAAATCATTTTCGATTACACCCTTAATGTTATATCTTTAAGAATTCAGAAAAACGTTGCTTTTCATATCTTCAGAGGATGTTCTTATCTCGATTCTTATCGAATTTCCATTTTCATTTCCGTTCACTGATCATTTTCGAAGAATCACGCCGTATACGTTGTTAGATGTTCAAAGTTTATCTCAACGGCTTGCATGTAAATAAGTCTCCATTGGAATCTTTATATTTTGCGAAGCAATCGGTTAAAAAATGTAATACGTCGAGAATACTGAGATTTGAAATTTTTGACATGGAGTGCCATGAAAATAACAAAAAAATACGATAGGCATGAATTTGGCAACAGCAAGTATACCAAAAGAAACAAATTATCATGCGGACGATCCGTTGCTTCTTTTCATAGCCGGCTTATCCTTGAGAAACACACTTTTAAACAGATATGAAAAGCTAGCGCAGAACAGCAGCGGTTGATCGTGCCGAAGGAAAATGTTTTTATTTGCTACTTTCATGTCAACTTTTCAACATGGACAAGAAGCTGCCCGTGGTGTTTGTAGAATCGCCATATTTCATTTAGATAAACTTTCCGTGAAATAAATTCTTTTAAAGAAATGTATTCCTTTGCGGGAAAGAATCCTTTTCCTCAATGCACTTAATTAAATATCTAATGCGCCTTTCAAACACAGCTACCTACGCTACCGGGAAATCTTGTCAACTGCAGACGGTGACGCTCCGTACTCCGTTGCCGCACAGCGAAATTATTTTAACGCAGATTTCATTTTATCAATTTCACCTTTTTATTTGTATTTACGTCACATAAATTCTATCGTAGATTTTTTGCGAAACGTGCCCGCGGTTCGAGTGTTCGAATAGATATTCGACGCGAGAATTAACGATCGTAAACAAAATAGTAAAAATGAATATCGAATATCCGATTTTATATTTTTATCGGAGGAGTTTTAATTAAATCGTAACGAGATGCTGCGTTGTTTCGGACAAATTATGAATTTTATTTTGCCGGCTTTTTGAGACCGACGTTCTCGAAAACTTCTTTCCCACTTTGAATTTAGTATTCCCCAAAACATGGTTTTTTAAAACGCACTAATCGACACTAATTCTCTTTTGTGCTTGAATGAATTCGTCACCGACGGAAGCATGCTCACGTCGAAATTGTATAAAGTCCTTTCTGATGGGACTTCATGGCGATTAGCGACCTTCAAAAGTATGAAAATACCTCATTTAGTTTGTTTTAATGGCGGGTATGTAAGTTTCAATAACTAATTCAATAAAACTGAAACGTTCTTCACGATCATCTCGCAGCCGAAAGTTTCAGCATCGAAAACTACATTCCTTGCGATATATATATCGCTATATATATATATATATATATATATATATATATATATCGCATATATATATAATAAACCTAAGGCCAATGCTGAGATGTACGTCGACGACGTGTATGATACGTCATCGAATTATTCACCTCTCGAAAGTCAATTGTAAATATTTTGACAGAGCGCTACGGAAACGGACATTATTAGAATGTCTATTGTTTTTTCCATTAAATAAGCTTTGCTCTAATGATTTATGTATTTACATACGCCTAGTTTCGATGCCAAGAAGACATCGCGTTTTAATCTTCTCAGCCAGTCACTGGTCTCAGTTATCAGCTCGATTATTGCCGTGTACAAATATTTTTGTTTTTTTCCGATCAATCGATTAATCGCTAGGGAGATGCGACAGGTGTCGAAAGAGGATTTTCTCTGGTAATTATTGTTATCGAGTTAATACGTCTTCCTGTTGCGTCATCTGAAAGTTATGAGTATGTACAACTCCCGCGTAGATATGATTGAATACCGAAAATATATTGTTTTATTGATGTATCGATATCGGCATACAGTAAATATTTATTCTTTAGGTGTATTACTTTATAATTTAATAACAATTCGTAATATCGTATAACTAACGCTTCATTAACACCGCAAAAATACGTGGGTTGGTTAAATTTTCTCCCTCTTGGTTCCACTAGTCGCGCGAGGCAAGGTCGAAGCTACGGTAGGTCACTGGCAAACAGTAACTTTCGAAATTGCAGTTGTATAAGAGAGGAGCATTGTCGTACAAGAGACAGGACACCTCGTCTCAATTTTTTTGGGCGTTATTATGCAATTATGGCAAATCGGCCTAAGGCATTACGTTTATTGTAATGTTGCGTTCATCATAGTCTCTTATATGATGCTCTCTCTATTCCAAAAAATTAAACCTATCACCTTGAGTTTCTTAGGGATGGGTTCGTTTTCCCAAAGTTACTCTATTAGACGAAGGTCGTAATATACAACAATTATTTTAACCTCGGGTCACTATTTGTGCTTGATGGCCGTGTTGTCGGCTTCGTACAGCACAATGCACTTTTAATTACATTCGACAAGTTGTTCCACAAGCAATTTTAGTGATTTTCAAAATGCTAGCTTTGACAATCTCTTTTATTCTCTTATATTCTTCGCCCACTGTGTCGATCACTCAATGCGACTTCCTCAATCAATTCGATATCTTTCGGTGTCACTACGGTAACGAGCCCTCATTCTCATGGTAAACCTTTAAGAGATTCTTTGCTCCAACGATACAATTTCGACCAAAGCTTAACTGTGGCACGCAATGATGCGCAAACTTTATCAACTACGTCTATTCGCTCTTAGATTTCGAACGATGCCTCTCCTTTCGAGGTGAGAAATGTTATCACTGTACGATATTGAATTTTGTCCACCATATACCGCTCAATTTCTGATTGTTAACATTTTCTGATGTTAACTAGACTCTACTACCTATCGAATATTTAGTGCGATAAATGCCTTGGAAATTTGCTGAACAATGCATCCGCAATCTCGATATCACCTGTACAACTAACTGTGCCAAGCTGTACATAGCCATCTTATAATCTTAACTTAAACAAAACGTGTATCAAGATTGAATCACGCAGCTCAAATAAACACATCAAACGTTCAGTTCTCCGTTTGTAGGATTTTATTGAGGTAGCGAGAACAAATGAATATTTTTGTCATTAATACGCTGGACGGATAAACAAACTACTTATGTTTATTTATTAACTGTTAGCAAAAAAAAAAAGCGACTATTAATTATAGTACGAACAATGTAAACTCGTAAAGAATATTTACTTGTTCGCCAAAGCAACACCTGCCGTAAACCAATCCATTACGCCGTAACCATCTCATTTAACGATTCGCGAAATATTGCATCTACCAATCCGCAAAAAGTATGCGCAATATTTTGCCTTTCCTCGATAGTAAATGTTTTCACACCTGTTTTGCGAAAATTCTCCGTTTCCCTTCGGTTTATTTTGAATTCGGACATTCTGAACTATCTCCAACGTTAGGCAGAAATTGAATAACTCTGTGTGTGGGTAGCATTTCGGGAAAGTTTATATTTGATGTCCAAAACTCATTGTCGTACTCGATACCAAATTAAATGCTGAAGAATCAACAAACAGCTCGTTTTTGCAAGCGTTGAAAGTATTGAACGTTATGCAATAAGGAGGGCGATTTTAACCTAAAACTCGGTGATCTTATTCAAATCTCTCAAATAATTTCCAGAAATTTCCAGTATTTGATAGACACGCCTTAACAAACCTCAAATCAAAGAAATTATCACAGAATAATGTTATCATCTAGTTTTACCGAGGTTGCTTTGCCAAACAACTCACGCTTCTATTGGAATAATTCCGGTTAAATTAGGAGTAAGGAGCACAAAGCCTCTGTATGCGTTGAATAGGACAAACACCAATGTTATTGTTGGCTAATTAAACCGAAACAATCCAGTTTCAGTTTCCAGTTTCCAGTTTCTTCGCCGCGCGCTTACAATGTGCCTCGTGAAATAGAAACTAAACATAACATTAAACAAAATAATCAAATAGGTTACTGTAGTAAAGAATATTTGCTTTTTATAGCTACAACATGCATTATAAGAGTATCTCGAAAGTAAGGAAACATAATTAACAAACACAAATCAGATCTGGATTATAAAATAGGTTCAAAGCTGTTACAACCATTTTTGAAGTGTATCAGGCTTCTTTCTCCAAGTGAAGTAACTTACTTCATTTTGCACCTTCCGTTACGATACGTTTGGTTCCTTCTGTGAGTCCATTTGGAAGTAATTGTAGTTTCAAATATTTCCTTCTTAATGAACTGTTCTTCATCCTTGCAAAGTGTAGTAATAAACATTTTGAGATGTACAGGTTCTGGAGACCTTGACCTGTGATTGACGGCTTCCCAATTTTAACAATAGTTTTTATTTTTTTGGCTTTTTCCTCTGCTGAACTTCCTCAGTTGTACCAGCAGTGATTGTGGTGAATTCGTTTGTTTCGTTCTCTCTGAGAGACACCAGGCCATAAATAATGTCAATACTGACAAGATTGGAGAAAAAACAAAACAATTCCAACTTTTACATTACATTACAGGCACCAACGGTACAGGTGTATCCACGCATCGCAAAACTTCACGCCGGCGAAACACCTCAGTACGACGAAAGCGAAATCTCCACAGATGAACCGCGGACTAAGTAAATGACGCGTCTTCCTTGGAAAATTTAGACCCAATTTCATTTACGCAATACGTACTTCATGTGGGCATATATTGAATCGTTATCGACATTCCGGAGTATGATAAATTTGTAAACACCGACAACATCAAAGAGATCGGTAAATCGGCGGTTTCCACGAGATAGTATTTGTATATTTATATACGTACATAGATAACAAAATGTAAACATTTCAAACAGTTCCGAATAAATAAATAATAAAAAAAAATTAAGCATGTTGCTTCAAGTAGCGATTCTAGGTCTTTTTTTTTTAATTTAATCATAGCACAATGTTTTTCTTTTCGCCAACAAATATCGAAGTTAGCGCCAATTTTGCCGCGTAGAATCTATCAGATTGATTAATTTGTCATTGGAACACGTTGCCTTTTATTCCAGCTCATAAGAACGGGGTCTTCTGTCTTGTCTGCATTAGCCAAAATCTGATACCAGATGATGTCCGGTTCCAATTTACGGTAGATATAATAATAAACCCTTCTCAGGTAAGAAAGAATCGGACATTCCTAACTTCCACGAGAAATATTATTATAAATATGAGACAGTCAGTTTTTGTATATGGAGAAGCTTAAAACCTTATCGCTGAGTTTGCGGCATTTTTTCCTAGGTCCAAATACTTTTTATTTCTTCGCAAATTTTTCTTCTTATGCTCTACCATGTTTTATGTTTTCGGCGATTAATTCTTTTAAAATCATACATACCAGGGATCGTTTCTATATTCCCGGAGTAGGCACGAAAATGAAAGATTACAGCAACAGTAACAACTCATCTTTCAATATATTGCTTTCGGATGCATCGCTTCAATAACGTTATAAAAAAATTGAAATCGAAAACTGGTCTGGTCCGGCGGTAATACAAAACCGAAGCAATTGGTTTCTTCATTACGCACAGTGCTGTACGTATTCACCCACTACGTATATACCTCAGTTTATAAAATATTTAATCTGCGGTAGTAACGTTCTTAAAATTTTATGTAAATCCAAGAATACAGTAACAAGTTCTCATTTGGAACGAACAATTAAGTTTTCCGTCCATCTACATTAACCTAACCTCGACAAAATTTAATTTGTAATCAACGTTATTGTCTTTGACATAAAACAAAGTACTCTCCACTATTATAGCGGCAATATATGTAAGCAATACAAGCCTAACCGTTTAATTGGCGAAATAATAATTACTTCCTGTAACGTTTCGATTTGAAGATCTGAAGCGCGATCGTTTGAACGCAAATCAAATGACATGTAATGTAATTGGTGAAGTTCTGAGAAACCGTCAAGAGGGCTGTACTATACATCTATTAT
Source organism: Oryctes rhinoceros (assembly GCA_020654165.1). Lineage (NCBI taxonomy): Eukaryota > Metazoa > Arthropoda > Insecta > Coleoptera > Scarabaeidae > Oryctes > Oryctes rhinoceros. The sequence goes on from JAIOKQ010000231.1 coordinate 2,508,697, forward strand.
AATAGTTATCTAGTACGCGTGCACTGATTTTCATAGATGGAAGCACTTTAATTAGTCCCGATTCATCGAATATTTCGCTCGTAGATTACCCACGATGGAAATTACGATCATTATCAACGGCTACAAGGAGAACCTTGAGATATCAACTGACAAGTTATTCTATTATTTATTTTTAAACGTTATCGATATACACTGAATTTATAAAGATAAGCTTTAGCGTTGTATATAAATATTATCCAGATTAAGTGTATGGATATCTTACATCCTCCACAAATCCTTATCTCTTTTCCTAAGATTAGGAGCTGTAGTTCAGAGTTTATGAACGGCAATCGTTGAAGTCGTGAGAATTAACAATGCTAGTGCTCCGAACTTACATACAAACTTGCTACAAATATCGCTGTTACACCTATAACACGTGAAGAATAAGAGTTACCCGATGATTTAAAACATTTCATTGTAAGTGTTCAAAAGCAAGCTTTTGAACTCTTTTACATTTGAAACACATGTATTTAGCACTAAAATTTGAAGTCTTGGCCGGCCCACACGAACCGCAATTCGTTGATCCAGGAAATGGTTAAATATTACGAACAAGCAGATTGTGTTCCGCAAGAAGGAGGTAGCCGAATAAAAAACGCGAGGTGTTGTGCTCTCGGAGAAGCGAAGCGACGTTTCGAGCGAGGAATCCGTACAAAATCAGTTTAGAAAGGTTCTGAAATTAGTACATAAACATATTTTTTTTGTATCTTCGATGTCCATTTTTTGTACGGGTAAAGTCAATTAGGTAACTTCAAAAGATGGGAAGGAAGTATTGATCGGGAAGATGTTAAGATGTCGTTTAAAGTTACAAAGTATATCGCACATTTTTCGTTACATCATTTTTTATTGGCTCGCATTATCAATGTAGGATCATCGAAGCCATTTAAAAAAAGAAGAATTCTGCCTCTCTATTAGGGATGACTTCCGCTCTATATGTAGCAAATACCATCTGATTCGACCTCACTCAGATAGCAACGACAAATAAATAAACTTTTCAGTCTTCACCCGTCAACCTGTTATTTATATAGAATTCGCCGCCCCTCCCGACCTTCTTCCCGATATACTAAAATCGATATTTCGCTGAATACTAAACGGCTTTTACTACTGAAACTGATTGAACACAATAAAAACGGTCCGTCCGTGTATTTTTCATCTCGTTCACGTAGATACAACGGTCAATGATTTTGTTATAACGTAAATTGTGAATGTCAGAATTCGCTCAATAGAAGTCCAGTTATCTGCTAGGCGAAGCTACGTAGCATTAACATAAAATTAGCTGGCGATTCGTTAAAGATAGGGAAAGGTAGATTTTTGTTTAATGTTACTTTGGTTTATAACAATGACAATGGAATGATTATTTTAGTGAAATTGCAAAATGCGACTTACTAAAGCTTTTAAAGGGTAATTTTGTCAACTATAACCGTTTTTTTTCTTAAACGCAAAAGCCAATCAGGAGAAAACAGGAAGTTGGAAAGCCTAACATAGCCTACGCTCAAGGTCGATAACATTGTCATTTTTTTTCTATTTTCAGCAACTACAGACAAGCACTAGAAGAAAACAAGGACAACATTCCACCTCACGTAAATCCATTCCAACACGAATTAGTAATAAACCGGCCTCCAATCCAGTGGAACAGTTACCGTGCATTCGTAAGTTTTGCGGAACGTGTTCCGAACTTCTCCTTTTTATTCGAAATAAAAGACAAATTAATAGAAATGAAACTAGGTTTTAGATCCGGTCGTTTAAAAAGCCTTATGTGTTCCAGAAACGAAAGTACCGGGATTAATGTCGGCTAAGACGCAACAGAGCATCTCGAAGATGTTGCTACTTGTATCGACAGTATTCATTATGCTGAATCTTCCGAGGTAAATCTAGGAAACATTTTTTAGTTACTAGTTTCCTTTCACTTCAAATTCTCTCACAGAGCGTCAAACAAAGCGTTTTTTTTTCTTTCCCTGATTGTACAATGAATACGACTCGCAAGAGGGAAGAACTAATAAGAGGCGAATTTATTTCCAGCTACGCTGCGAGACTCTACATCTACTTCTACAATTCCATTTGGGGCTTGCACACGCCGGCTACGATTTATTGCATTCAACAGTTCGCTATGATACTCTTCTACACAAACTACAGCATCAACTTTTCGCTTTACGCTATGTACGGGGTCACCTTCAGAAGATGCCTGTGGCAACTGATACGGAACAACTTGAAGAAATTGTCTAGAAAACCGTGTCTATTCAAATGGTAAGTTCGACGGTGAAAAAAAGAAAACTTTCGTTAGATTACTACAACTAAAATTTGCGAACCTCTTAACGGAATTGATTGTTTACTTGTTTATTTGGATATGCATCGTCACAACGTTCCACAAAACCTCCTCGAAGAAATCTAAATAAATGCAAAAACATAATAAAAAGAAATCCTATTGCTGTCGTAGTTGTCTTAGTTTTGTCTGGCGAAATCCTAGAAATGCGACAGATGTCTGTTTTAGCAAATATCTAGAGCCAAACACGGGAATAAATTCAATGCCCTCTTGCATTGAGCTGCTTATTTGTATTCATGACCAAGCTCAGCATCAGACGTTGTTTCTCTACTTTATTGTCGGTCCAAAATTTGTCGTCGCAGAGAAATTTGAAAATGCCTCTAGCAGAAAGAATCTAATAATAATCTACCTACGTAGACAGAACAGAATGCGGTTTCGCCGTCGGCAAGCAGGATGAAGACGTCGTCTCAAGGACATTTTTGAAAGGGGATTATAAAAGACGTCGTGATAAAAAAAAAACGTTAATGTTAGTATCATGGCCTTCTATGTTCCTTCGCTAAAGTCGTTAATGTTTGCATCTTCTGGATGTCACGGTGGACTAAAACGGTTGAAATGTCGTCGAAATCACGGATAAATGAGAAATAAACATCTTCGGATTTTGAAACCTTTGAATTAGGATCTAAAATATTAATTTTCTCTCTTGTTTGATGAGTCTACCGAATCGCAGCAGTTTTCTGCAATAATTGCTTGTATTCTATTGCGGGTGACTTCCTTTGCACATTTCACTGATCGCATTTACATGATGTAGAGTATTGGAACATTTAAAAGCGAAACTCAAACATTGCAAGGAATACTCGAACCCCCAAACTAGCAGCAAATACACTTAACTCGAAAAAAGAAAAATTTTATTATCCCTTGGCAGGAACTTAATGCTATTTAACATTACCTTTTAAAACCTCCATCTCCTTTAGAGCTAATCCAACGCATACGTAACACATGCTTTTATATGTTACAGAGTCTACGATCGCTACGAAGAACGCGTAGGTGGAATGGAACCTTCTCAGGAAATACTTGCAGACAAAATAAACCGTACATGCGCTCTACGAACCGATGTGTGAGACGTATGATATTGTTAGAATAAGAACGCGCGAGTCTTTGCGCAAATCTCTTTTGTGAAAAAAAAAAATGGAAACTCTGAGGCAATTTTTAGGCCATTGTTTTACATAAGTAATACCTACCCAAAATATATCGTATATAAGAAACAGAGATAGTAATATACTTATGTAAGTATATATTTATAAAGCAAATGATTTCATGTTTGAATATTGTAATATAATAAATTATAAGATCTGTAATAAATGCGTGTTTTCTTCTATTAATTGTCCCTTGATCTAGTATTTTTGAGGTAGCAACAAATCAAACAGTGAAAAATCATCCTTTACGTGAAATTTCCGTTTTTTCACAAAATTGCTTTTTCTAAACGCTTAATGTGTACCTCAAGAATAACAAATATGAAATTTTACGAAAATTTCAAATCCCAACGGTGCCATCTACTGGTTTTTCATTAAAAACACGTATATTCCAAAACGTTCCATTTAGAATTTTAAAATAAACACAATCAAACTTTTATCATTTATAATAAGACTACGTCCCATGAGGTGACATAAAGCAGAGAGAACCATCAATTTTATTTTTCGTATCAAGCCGGGAGTGTCCCAAAAACGGATCGTAGGTTTAAGTAAATCGCTGGAGTACTGATATTGCCGACCTGCATTAGCGAGGTAAGCACAAAGTTTTTGGGAGGTCCCAAGGCGATTTAGTCGTCGGTTGTGCGTAACCACATGGTTTGCTAAATCTACTAGAAGGATAATTTTTGAATCAATTTGAAATTTTAAAAATAAACTTGGATGACAAATATACAAGTGTTACGTACAATAAGCCAAATTAAAGGACTTCGCCATTTAAACTCCAAAAATTAAAAAAAGAAGAAGAAATTCTACCATTAACCAAATACTGTACTCATACTACGTTCCTATCCAACGCGAACGAAGTACGAGGCGAAAAGTTTCTTGCCTAAGCTCTTTTAATAGATTGCTTGCATTTTGTTCGTATTCAGCGCGTACATGATAATAATTTATAAATGAAGCTTTTCGTCTCGTTAACTGAGAACCGCAAAAAAGAGGCGAGTTAAAAGGTATGTGGAAGAGCTTGCGAGAAAGTTAGCGCGTTCAAGGGAATTTGTAGATTTCTTCGAGGCAAAGTCGACAGAGAGAATTTGTTTCGAGCGTCGTAGTCCTAAGTATTAATCAAGATAATTCAAATATATATATATATGAGGATAGTCTGAAAAGTTTCCAATCTAACGCGGAAGCAAAGAATATTCACGTAATTTAGAAGTTGCCGAACGATCAGTGCTGGAAGCTTTATTATTTTTGTTAACAATAAAGGAGTTCCCGAAACGTTTTGGCTGTGGAGATCAAACTTTATTTGTAGACGACGATTACAAGCGAAACTCATGAGGATCTGCCGCGAATTAACTATTTCATAAGAAAAGAATAAAATTGAATGGTAACCATTCATTTTAATGTCCTAAGTAATTATCAACATACCGATCGGATCAATTCTAAATACTCAAAATCCTTCTGTTGCATAAAAATATTTTTTCGGTGGGTGCCGAATATCAGCATCCATTTGCACAACTTTACAAACGTTTGCTAACAGTGACTTTTTTGGAGATAGATACCTTTATATGATACGTGATACTTCGTAAGGAAAATAATAAATTCTGTAATTTCGTTCATTCACGGCTTCATTAATCTGGTATTAGTTCATTGCTGCAGCCATTTCATCTTGGCTTCGTCAATTTTATTGACAAGTTCTTGAATCACGTTATTATAGCATACTTTATCTTTTAGAATCCAATCAGCGTACATTGTCAAACCTCGTAAGTCAGCGTACCCACGCGTGCGGTAAATTGCTTACCTCACGACTTCTTTGATTGTTAGTAGCGCCGCAGAAACAAATATTTGACTTCATCGCCGCCCCCATGTCGACGATCTTTACAATTATCACGCTTCTCGGTAGTTAACCGAACGTTTTATTAGCAGCGTTCGCTTTTGCGGACTCGGTTTGGATTCGAATTTCGATACACTAATTGTAAGGATCCAAGAGCACGTGGCTAGCATAGACGATCTTGCATCGGTTCCCACTCCGTTTGAGGATATTTTTATTGCACGAGTGGTTATAATTCGAGAGCGAATGGAAGGCAAACAGAGACTCAGACGCACATACGTAGGTGTTCGATATGGTTAGCGTCTTGCCTTTGGGGCGATCATTGCATAGTCACGGTACTAGGTCCGGACAAATCCGGTTAAAGCTTTTATTGCTTCGTTGCACTTCATCGCATCGTAAAAACGCGAAATACGAGAGTGTAATAAAGAAAATGTCTACTCAGCTAGGTACTTTACGGCACTCTACGTACATAACTTACGGATCGATGCTTTGATATAAGAGTTGAGTACGCAATAATGGAAAGCAGAATATGGGTCATTTAGACATCTCTGACAGCTGATTGAAATGAGATATTAGTTAGGAGGATCTACAATTCTCAATTCTTCACTCGTGGCTCTTCTGCCCATGAAGGAACGTTACTTACATTTTCCTGTATGAGATAAAGGAAATGGATATCTTTTCGGCCGATACTTAAGGTTTGTTCTTACTCCGTGTACGTAAATCACTAAATGGATTTATGGAATGCGATAAATGGTTTTTATATCCACTCCTGATGACCCTTTTTTATCCCTCGTATTTTTTGCATAAAGCCAACGGACAAAGAAACCGCGGATTTTACAATTTCCCTAGTCCAATCGGAGGGCTATTACAAAAAAAAACCTTTTAATGACATTTTCAGTCTCATTTCCTTAATTATAAGAAAATTGAAAAAAAAAGCTGTCCCTAGGGCGAAGCTTAAAAACTCCCGTATTCTTGATTAGCACGGCGCTTTCAAACAACGTAAAAAAGGAGCACGAACAAAGTAGTTCATTTTTCTTGTTTCGACTTCGCTACTTCGCATTTCGCTTACTATTAGAAATGGCAACTCGAGAAGAATATCGAATCGCTAGAAAGCGCGAATTCGTTTGAACAAGGCAAACCACTTAAGCGCAATTATGCATTGCATACATCCCTCCGCAACGAGCGAGCGCCCTCTGCGCCGTTGTTTGCTTTTTAAAGCTCAGATCATCTAACGTGTGCTATACGCCAGTAACTTACAATTAGTCAAGTTTATTCGCGCCAAAATACATCGCGAAGCCTCATTAGCGATGTTTGCAGTCGCACCAGTAAGTAAGCATAAATTCTTTCCCCTATCGCTATAAATTCCTAGATCTAGTTTCAATCCAGGTACTTACCCTCGTCTTGCCGGAGCCGGTGGGGCCGACCAACATTAGGCCGTGCCTTACCACCGTCGTCTCGTACAGCTGAATCACTTTCCGCACGAATTCTGTGAATAGGAGAAAAAAAACGGAGGATAAATTTTTTCTAAACGTTATGATGGATTGCGAACATGGAATTGACGTCATCGCAAACGATTTCTATTGTACGAAGAATGAGAAAGCGAACAACACAAAAATTGAGTTTAAGGCCGCCATAACGATAAGAATGGTGGAATTTCTTGAGAGAAGGTTTCATCGTTAAACACGTTTTTTATTGGATACGACGCCTAACTTTTTTCAAGTTTCACTTTCGCAAGATATTCCACTTCTCGAACATAAATTTAAATTTAATCAACTACCTATTCCATTATCATCGCATGAATTTTAAAGTCTATGGAAAAATATCAGATGAATAAGTCCGAAATACTTATGTTTGCATATAGAATGGGATAATATACACTACACGGTAAAGTTGCTGAATAAGTTCGGCAAAATTTTGAACAATTTTATTTTCTAAAAGTAACGTTTTGGCATCGACTTAAAGCTTCACTCACATCCGGTTTTCAAGTAACAACGTTATCAACAGTTTTGTTAAATGGCAACTCTCAATTTTTTTTATTTTAATACCGGACGCAAGTAAAATAATAGCTATTCAAAACTGTAAATTTCAATAAAGATCTTTAGAATACGGTAGTCTTCTGAAACACTCCTATACGTCTTCTCTCGGAAAAAAGCAAATTTCTCTCGTGAAATGTATAAACAAATTAATTTTGAATGTCTTTCTACTTACCATCCACATCCTCGAGGCCCTTCTTTATAGTGCATGCGCGAATCGATTTCTCCAACGATCCATAATCGACCACCTCCTCGACCATCCTCGGAAACAGATCAGAGACAATACCTAATTGCACGATAAATAATGATGACATTCATCCATCGATATCCTATCCGAACTTACCGTTAAACAGCTTCAAATCGTCCTTCAGGAACTTTGGCACGTTCACGTCTCTCAACGATCTCAATATGATCTGGTTCTCGTTCATCTGCGGCTTCTCCCGTTTCAGATTGCCCGCCACCGCGATTACCGTTTTGACAGCGCGCATGCCAAAATCGTAATGATCCTGCGAACTTAGCTGCTCCGAACTCAGCTTGAAGGTGGTCGTTATTTTGTTGGCCAACTGTTTGGCACCACTGAATCCGAACGAGAACAAGGAGATCTCGGCTATGAGGGAATAGTTCGGCACCATCATCGCTACCGGACGAAATAGTGCTTTTAAGTTATCGGGAAGCTCGGTACGACCGGCATAGCCAGGGTTCATGGTGATAAAGACGGCGCATGATTCCTTCAGGACGATTTCTACACCTTCAAAGAAGAATCTACAAACAAAATGTATGTTTAAGGATCCCCATCGAACCAAAATATATGTAAAGAACCTTTACCTATCTAATCGAGCTTGCTGAGCCTTTTGGATGGTCATAATTTGCTGAGCTACTACGGAGAGCACCTCTATGTCGATCCTGTTGAATTCGTCGAAGCATGCCCAAGCACCGGAGCTGTATGAACATACAGGAAACACAATTTTGGTTAAAACTTAGCGTGAAAAGTATAAGATTATGTTTAAAGCAATTTTCAGCAATTATCCACTTATCCGGTGGGCAGAGTTTTATATTTTTCAATTTACCTCGCTAAGCCTTTAAAGAACTTCCCCATAGCCATGAAATCCAACTGATCAGAACAATTGAACACGACGCACTGCCTTGCGAAAGCCTTCGCCAGATCTTTAGTAGTCTCCGTCTTCCCAGTACCGGCAGGACCGGCTGGTGCTCCACCAAATTTCAAGTGCAAAGCACCGGTTAACGTAAGGTAGCATCTATCGGTCAACGGGGTGATGACAAGTCTACCGCTATTACCTAAGTACTCGTAACCGTAGGGGAACTCTGCATTCACCGCTCGAACCTTGAGCTCGTCTTTGATCCAATAGTATCTGGAAATTGGCCAATACAAGTTCAACTAGAATATCTTGAGGATACAAACATTACGATGTTCCTTTATACTGTTTAAAAGAAATAAACTGAAGCAGCAAAAAAAATTAGCTAGAACACTGTTTAGCGAAAAAATCATTTTCATAGAGCAAGGTAAGCACACATCAAAAAAAAAGAAAAAAGAAAAAGAGAAAAAGCAATCCTGAATGAAAAATACGTAAATCAACGATGTCTTTCCACTTCTGGCTACTTTATTAATTTCGTTCGGAAAGTAAACATGACCGAATCCGTCGCGTGTTCTATTTTTGGTAACAATTTTTTTTCGCTAATGTATATTTACTTAGCCATACAACCAAATGAACAAGCTCGTAAAAGGTTATGGGTATACTAGGTTGCTACACGTAATGGAATTTTTAGATAAGATTATGCTTTACCTCGTACTTGAAAAAAAACAATGATTTACAACGCGGCAGCATATTAATTTGATTGGTTTTTCTTTTTATTATAAGAAGGTTATTGGTATATAAGAAAAGAGGTCCCTTTGAGGACAAGGCTGCTGGAATTAATTTTAAATAAATAAATAAATAAATAAATAAATTAAATAAATAAATAATAATCTATCAACAAAAAAGCCGTTCTATTAATGATGATAGGTAGCTCCTTTTACATCAAACTGAAAAAATTCTATTTACATCCATGGAGTGTAAATTTCGCCAACGGCCTTACAAACCCTAGAAAGCTCCTCATTAAATATATCCCAGGCGTAAGTCTAATGTGTTTACCGATGATATTCAACTTTAATCAGGAAACGTCGATTAAACTTCCGAAATTCCCGTCGAAAACGCGGAAAGTAATAATTTCGAGGACTCTCCGGTCAACTCACCTCAGCTGGCTGATCCAGTCGAAGTCGTTGACATTGGAAATGAAATTATCCAACAACGTTTGCGTTACGTCTCTCGAGTGTACCTCGATCACAATTAGAGCCGATAGCACCTCCCTCTGCACGAACGTCAGGCTTCCCTTGACGAGGCTTCGCAAGGCGTCCAACTGGAAAGCAAAATATTTACGGTGGGTGCTTTTTACGTGTACAAATTCCATGTTGCGTTTATTAAAATTTACATTTTCCGACGATATTCGAAGCTATTTGTAACTGACCTTGCGAAAATAACTTCGACAGAAGCAATTTGTACCCGGCAAACAAAGAGTTAAATGTTCCGAGCCCGAGTCAATGTTAAATACAGTCTTCGAAAATTCAATTAATACTACAGATCATTGTGTGTAATTTAAGCTTCGATTAGAAAACCGAATTGTTCCGTTTATAGATTTGCTTTAAATGGAACACCCAATCGTAATCGTGTTGACCTTGGAAACACATTCTGGTTTAACCTTATAGCGGCTGTTGAAGAACTTGAAATTGTCTCTCGGAAAAACAAAAACTGGATACACTTACGTTGCTGAGCATAACATTGAAAAAGGCAGCTAAAGTATTCGTCGTAATACCATTCTCAACGCCAGATGTCCAATAAGTTTGACTGCCTGCAATGACTATTTGTCCCGGCCAAAGGAGCACCCATTCTGCTCTTCGTTTTTTAGCAAGGTCCGCAAGCGAATCTCCAAACGTGGTCCTAACTATTTTCAAGGGTAAAAGAAGATAAAAATTAAAGCAGGAAATCAGTCCACAGTAGATGGATACATTTTTATGGGCTGATCGAGTAGTGGAACTCTATTCCTTTGAATAACGTTATATTTTCAAACTATCCTTTTAACTTACTTGTACTTTTCATCGATTCCTCGACGACCAACAACCAACACTCGACGTTTCCCTTCGGGTACAACGTAGGTCTTAACGCGACGCATTCGTTTTCAGCAGAGTACATATGCGTTATGTGCAAATCTTCTTCAAACTCCAGCTGGAATATTATCAGAGGGAATATTGTAATAATATTAACGCAGTATTAAAAAAAAAAACGAATTTATCCGATAAATTTCGCCCCCATAATTCAACCTAATCCACATCTCGTTGTTTGCGTGTGAAGTAGCAGTAGGTGGTAGATAGTTTGTTAAAGTTTACATTGGGAAAGTTATGGATAATGTTCCCGTGTTTTCATTAAGATTAGTAGGAAAACATCCCAGAGTATATTTTTAAGCGAAATTAGTGCTTGTATAATATAAATACCGCCCCACATCACTATATACCTTTGCGATATTTTCGAAGCATTTTCTGAGATGCGGCTGCACGGCCAGAGGATTTCTCGCCTGGGATAGTATTTCCAGGAGCTCGTCGTCGCTGAGGAAGAACAGACGCGGAAATACGCTTCTCTTCATCTCCAAGTATTCGGCAAGACCTTTCTGTACGATTTCTAGCATGTGATTGGCGTCCTTTAAGCTTTCCAAAAGCTTCTTATCTGGACAGTATTCTATTATCTACAGAAGAATTGTCACAATTATTCGAATCAAACGTTTTCCGAGAAAAAGATTCAATGAAGAGGTCAGACTTAATGGTCTCATTTAGTGTAGATTAAAGACGACTTTTCAGCCGCAGAAAACAGTATTCAGCTTATAAATTATGAAATGAGTTAATTTCTAATAGCTTTCTAAATCGTTATCTTCAGATTAAAAATAGCAAACATATGACTAATTATATCTTTTCCACACGTAAGTTACCTTTGGATTTTCGAAAGCGTTCCTCATAATCCTTTTCCAGCCGCGTTCCATCGAAGAATACTTCTTGCTTTCAGCGGGTAATTGCGTTTTGATATCTTCGCTAGCGAATATCGGTTCCAAATACATCCATTGCCTAGATTCCAAAACAAGCATCTCATTACTGTTTAAAGGTGAAATAAGTACGTTACGTGGCGATTACACGACACCATTAAAGGCGCTAGTTGTTATTCATTTTACAGTGAATACCTTGAAAAGGTATCGACGGTTCGACTTGGCAGAAGCGTGGGAGCAAGTTACGACAAACGAAACGGGCGGTAGCCACCAGATTCAGAGAACATATAAGTTATTTCCGCTACGGAAGGATGGAATCGTTAAATGTTGCGCAACACATAAACCAAGTCTGGCGTAATATTTAAGCAGGAAACCTGAAAGTGATTAAGAACGTGACTTCGCCACGAGAATCAGATGCTTTGGAAACCACTTATGTGAAGAAGAATGCAATCGGTTAAACAGGGGAAAAGATCCATTGACAACGATTTAGCCTTTATGGATTTACTGAGGTAACAGGTGTGTGCTTACGTTTCCTGCTACAAGCAAGAACCTTTCCTTCAGTCTATCATTTATTCAGTTTAATTACATTTAGTTATCCTCCATAACGTTTAACCCTTTTTCTTTCCTGTTGTTCGTCTTCTACCATTTCGCTAATTTGATTGTTCTCAACGATGTACTATGTACTTTTCTCTTAAAAAATGAACTATTGTTATTATTATATCAATCAGAAATTGGCAAATTAAATTCACTCTTTAGTAGCCCATTACATTGCTTATTTATCATTGGCGGTGATTATTATTCGTATTTCTCGTTAAGTAATCGTAAATGGCGTCGAGCTAGACGTTGCTGATTTAATATACCCTATTAAATCCAATTCTACTTTATTTCACGAGCGCGACGTCTACCATTACATACGCCGGAGCACATAAATTTAAAATTTGCGACGGCAATTAGGAATTGTAAATTCAATTTATATTGAGAGCGTCACGTGAGAAATGGCGGAAGAAGATATCGCCCGCAAAGCCATAAATTTAAATTAACAACAACGATTTACAAAACTAAACGTTTTGGAGGATGCGCTGGTGTGTTATGATAAAATTTAACCCTGTATTAATGCTCAAAACCACTTCCTACCGTTACTTTTATGAAATATTTATTACTTTGCGAACTCTACGAACCTTAAACAAGTTTAAACGGAGTTTATTTAACTTGGGAAAATTTACCTCGGGAAAAGACGCAATTATCTTCCTAAAATTAAAACCGAACCGTGAGTCGTTAGATTATAACCATTCTTTTATGTTTGAAATAAAAGTTGCTGAAGTTATTCGAAAGGGAGTGTAATTTTTAGTTATCGTTATTTAACGTATCCAACGTTCCGTTTCAAATTTTTCCTGCTATTTTTTTTTCTGATTTCTTTTTTAACTTACCTCTGGACATCGATCCATTCCTCGAATACCTCCGAGGTTACCTTCAAGTCGCTTTCCCATTGGTCAATTCGCTCCTCGAAAGCTGCCTTAAACGGACTGAAGGATAACTGCTGCGTTAAGACTAGATGATCGTCCAAAAGTTGTTGTATGTCTTCGGAAATTTTTACGATGTAAGTGCCTAGACGTAGAAGGAACTTATTAATTAATAAATTAATAAACGTCTATCAGTAACATTATACCGGTCTTCTTATACGGGGTCAATTCCAAATAATTATTCTCCCATTCAGCAAGCATCTTGTCCAGTATATGTTCGATTCCGTACTCCTTAGAGGCGGTATCTGAGATCTTGACGATCAAATCGAGATGCTGCTCGATTCCCAAAGCTAGACATTCCATGAAGGTCGTCGTTGGAGTCCATACGATGTGAATGCCTGTTTGTACGGTTGATAGATCGTATAAATCGATTCATTAAGCGTCTCTCGAAGGATAGCATTTTACCCGTTTCTTCTTCGAAGTGATCCCAATGCCTCTGCCGCATTCCCGGACTTCGAAGCGATTGTATCAAAGGTATGTGCGGCTTGAACTCGTCGATCTCGTCCTTGATCTCCATGGCGACCGCCTGCACTCCGGGTATGTCGGAGAAAATCCTCACCGACTTGAGGATGGTCTTGTACATTTCGGTAACGTTCCTTTCAATAGCGTCGCTGTCGACGTTCACCAACGGATTGTCCACCCAAATTTCGTGCCAACGCAACCACTCTGAATAGATTAATTTTTAAATGAAATAAATTTGTTAACATATAAAGAAATATATATATATACCAGAAGCCGTTGTCCATAGATTCTTGTACGGTTCGAATTCTTTAATTAGCTTGGTTATGCTGTCGAAAGGCACGACGGGCATGTTAAACAACTTCTGACGTTGATTGAGGAGTTGTCCTTGTTCCTGAGCTTCTTTCATATGCTTCCAAAGTCTCTTGATTTCGATAGCGTTTTCGTGGGACTAGAAAATGTTTGATGGAACTTATTCGACAGAATAAATATTGATTAAATAACGTATTCATTTAAAGTAGCTATTATTAAACTTTTAAGAATCAAAAAAAAATGCTACGGTGCCTAAAATTCATCAAGATGGTAATAAATATGAAACATCCAATATGTTTAAGACAACATTTAGAAGAACATTAAATGTTTAGAAAATAGAGATTTCTATCCGTTTTTTAATTTGAATCGAAACTAATCATTAGCAGATAACTTTAATTATGCCCCTAATAATCTTTTAATTCACAAACACATCCAATTAAAGATAAGTAGTTATTGGCAAATTACGACATTTTACACCAACACAGATCCTCCATAAGATTCACGTAAATTGGGCAACCTAGGCAAAGCAACATCAACAATTTCCGGAGGAAACAATAACAACGTTCGATTTCATCGGTCGAATTCCATTTGCTCCTGAACTCCTCGTTACCTGACAATTTAAGCACCTAATCCTCTTTAAGCGTTAGTCCAAGCGGTTCCATGTCTCGTTTTCCCTTTCGATCACCGCGAGGAATCCACAGCGTAATCTGACCAAACTGTTTTCGACCGGTAAGAGCCTTACAAACGGTCAAACTTTAACTGATTTATCTGAGAGTTACACGAACGGATCGGTGGGAATGAAATCAGTTTGAAAATCTGGCAGATGTCGGAATAAACAAGACTATCCCTAATTACAAGCATTAATGATGATAATTTCGGGAAGATATCTCCTTAGAACTTAAGAAAAAAAAGGTTTTAATCCAATTCTACGCCCGCATCCTCCTCGTCGAAGAGAATGTAATCAAACGAAATGATCGTAACAAAGGGATTCACAAAAAGGAACGGAAGCATGGAGTTAAAAGAAAATGGATTTTTCTCGTTGTTCTATTTGCCTAAGAGAGGGACTATTTTCAAAAAGCAATTAGTGATATTATATGCCTCCGTCAAACAAATCCAATCATATTAAGTAAATCGCATAAAAGCCAGCTACAGTTAAAACCAAAGGGAAACAACGTTTTAATCAAGCTGTTCTTCTTATTAGCCCCGTTTTTAGTTTTCCGTGGCATACAGAGCACGACGCCAGAACGAAAGGTGAAAAGTACCAATAGAACGAACATTTATTCTTGATGTTACATACACTGCGCGGCAAATGGAATAGATTCACCAAATTTGCAACAACAGTAGTTTTTTTCAATGTCGCCCGATATATAATCTAGACAAGAAATACTCACAGCGCCAAAGTCCGTGTAAGCCGACATTTTGGTCACCTGCACAGTCATTTGATCGATCTTTTCCGTAAGCGTAATCTCATCATTAAATTGTATCTTCTGAAATTTGTCAGTTTCTTCATTCAGGTATTCGTTGGTGGCATCGATTTGTTGAGAGATCTTGTGCGGCCATCCGATGACCTCCCATTTGTTTTCGAAATCTTCATCGGGCAAGGAGTACCAGAAGTAATCCAAAATTTCATATTCCTGTAAAGTTTGGATTTAGGAGTACATTAACGGTTATTGGCGTATGGGACCGCCGGTTTTCAAATTTGTGACATCAAAAAGCGTACTTATACATTTGAGAAGCTCTCGCACAAATCTCGACGAAATCAATAATAATACCGCGTATCCGCAGTTGGGATCGTGTATTAATGCCGATAGATATTAACTGCATATTTCGGCCTCCTCGTAAGGAGTTCCTTCGGAAGAAAGACCTAGATAACGTACGAAACAAGCTCTACCCTGTCGCTGACGAAGAATGACTTAAGAAATCGCGGGCATCTAATAGAGAACCGCACTCAAAAACAACATCGATAACATTTCCAGCGGACATATTTCATTCCTAATCTACCAGATTGGTTGATTCGACTTGTGTGGTACGTTGTTTATCCCGAACTAGACGGCGGAAAGCAACTAAAAAGGCCGGAAAGTACGCGACTTAATTAACCGACAAGTTCGCAAATGAAAGCCGGCTAACATCCAACAAGATGAGACAACAAGCGCTGGATATCTCTCCTGAAGATGACCGGGTAGTTGAAGGCGAGCATCTGTTAATAAACGTTTCGAGTTAATTGCTCACGTCAAGTAAGGTTTTCTCTGTTTGCAGTACAGCCTGTTTGTAGTACGAGCGTTGTCGAATTCGAAAATTTTTAAATTTGAAATGCTAATTTTACTCGACTATATTTATCCATCCTTCAGAATGTGGATGTCCATCGTTTTTTGAAATCCTTTTTTGTACGCCATTCGGCTTTAATGTCGGTTAACTATAATACTTGTGTTAATACCTACCAGTAAATATCTTTTCGCCTGCTCTTCTAGGCCTTTCACCGTCATAGGAATGGTCTCCATCCAATCCCGGATATCGTAGATGTGTTCGATGGAATTCGGTTTTTCGTTTAATTTCATCACAATGGCCTTATACTCTTCTAACAACTATTGACATAAAAAAAAACAACTTATCTTACTACAACGACGATGTTTTACATCTCATTTAATCAAAGCATGTAGTGGGGTTAACTTCATCGAAGAAAACAGAAATTTAAAATTAGAACTAGCCAATCGGCTCGTTTATTTGAATGAGATCATTTCCTACCGGAGTCCTTGAAATTAGTTAAAACTATTATAACACTTAAAATGCAATACGAAAGACCTACGTTACGAACGATTCCTCTCCTATTCAAAGCATACTTACATTTTCAATAACGTCCTTCATCCGTTTAGCGAACTGGTTCAGCAGCTTAGTACAAATCTCCTGCCGCTTATTGACCAGAAATTCACGCAAATTGCTCGTGTATATAAGAAAGGGACCGATGACGACGCTAGTCGGCAGAGTCATCTCCAGATTCCATTTCATCTTGTATTGAAAGGAGACCTCTTCTTTGATTTCCGGTGCGGAGTTCTGATTATCTTTGAAGTAGCTGCAACAACATTTAGGATGTGACTCAGTAAAAATAAACGTCGTACCTCAAACTAAACGACTAAGAATTCTCTTAAATCGTCGGTATTTTATTTAGCATTGCGAAATTTTATCATCTAACAGCTTACGCTTTAAATTACACTTAACGATTCTACAATGTCTACTCATATTTTCATGAAGCAAAACAGCAAAGGCCAAATTTTAACAACTCTAAAGTATCGGTATACTCCGCACCGCACAAATTGAATCAACCAGTCCGGAACGACTACTTAACAAAGCTTTAGGAACTGGTCACCTTTTCGATTTTGACAGTGCCAGGATGTTATATATCGAAGATAATACCTCGAAGCGTAATTTTCTATAGATGTGTTGCTTTTATAATGCAGACAACACCAGTCTTCAGATCGATAGAAATCTAAATAAATCAGGGAAAATTTGATACGTACGACGTTAAACTAAGTGTAAAAGGTAGGAAACGCTCAAAATTGACATAACCTGTTCGTCGAATCATGAAATAGTGTCACGAACAAGTTCTATAACGACTCCAAATCCTCATCGTTCAATTTATATCTGAACGCAATTACATGCCGTAGATGAATCTAAGTCTTCAAAGAGATACGTACAGATTCTAGATTAAAAACTACTAGCTGGAAAGTAACACGCCGTCCCTCCGAAGACCCAATCTAAAAGATTAAAATTGTCTCCGACATTATTCATGCATAAAAAGTTTACGTTAAGTTTTATAGTTCGTGGCGATGGATTGAGATCGCTGTAATCCAATTTACTGCCAGAAAACTTTCGAAAGACCTTCGCCCTCTATAAGTCAATCCTATTTTAGGAGATATACATCGCTTGGAATAAGAGGTACAAACATACTTTAAGACAAAAAGGATTTGTTTGAACAAAAAAAGGAGGTAAGTGCTACTTCATTTTCTCTGCAAAGAATAACATTAGGGGTAAGCGGCTTTTTGAATGGAAAAAAGCAGCATATAAGGTCGACTACAATATTAATCTCGTCAAGAACAATAAGAATAAACGGCATTTTTCGTAGAAATAACAAAAATTAGATACAAAGTAAAATGGAAAGCATTCTAGATGTAGACAAATAAAAGGCAACTCCCGCCAACAGCGCAAAACGACGAATTTCCAAAACAATTACAGGGATTAAATTAAACATTTCGTGTGATGTGCAATGTACCGATGCCTTGGTTTTTGCTCGGTAGTAAAAGGAAAAACCGGAAGGAATTTCTCCTTGGAGAAATCTTTTTAACTAATGCATGTGTTGGCGTCTACTATCTACTTACTCAACATACGAGTTAACGTCCAT
This sequence comes from Oryctes rhinoceros, assembly GCA_020654165.1. NCBI lineage: Eukaryota > Metazoa > Arthropoda > Insecta > Coleoptera > Scarabaeidae > Oryctes > Oryctes rhinoceros. Next base: position 2,526,805 of record JAIOKQ010000231.1, read on the forward strand.
CTTGAACAGCTCCAAATGCATATTGTACTCCTTCGCGTAGGCTTTTAAGGGTATTATAGCCTGTCGGTAGCCGGTCATAAAAGTGTCTCGCAAATTGCAGACGAAATCCTCCAACAGCCCGACGGAGGAAAGGCAAAGGTCCGCTGGGAACTTTAAATTGGTCAGCAACGACGGATGAACCTGCTTTATGGTGTGCGTTAGCGTCACGGCGCTGTCGAATATAGACAATAATGTCTTCTGCGAAGGTTAAAAAAAGGGAAGGTATATGTAGCTGGAAGGATTCTCGTAAACCTTGTCGAAATTTGATGCACTTTCAAAAAACGTAATTTTTCTTTTGCCAATGACAGTGGCGCGAGAAATGTTTTCTGGACGCGTCACTTCAAGAAATAGAGTCCTTTCGTGGCCTCCTCCTCGTGAAGGATTCGACAACCTATCTTGGAGAACCACGCAGTGTTCAAGAACTGAAATTAGCTATACGCAATGAAATAGAAGAATTACCAAATAACATGATGCTAACATAGGGTCGTAATAATGTATAATAAGAGATGGTCATCACTTATCGTTATTTTAACATGTCTCAGAACAAGAATTTGTATTAGTGTAGCTTGTAATTTGCTCCTCCTATCGGACCCGGTACTTACGCAATCAACGGAAACAGACGATCAATACGACGAGGTCAGTCGAAATGAGTTTCTGGTTAATCCTGGAATTAGACTATCGCAACTAGTAATACTATACTTACAGGAAATTGATCCGGATCCGTAGAATAGTACGAACCCTCGTCGTTCATTTGCAGTTGTAAAGCAAAGATTGTAGGCACGGTTGATCTAAAGGGCGAGTAAATCAAATCGTGGCCCCAGACAAAATCCTCGTCGCACTCGAGACAACATTGACAGGGCGATTCTATGAGCTGCGTGTATGTTATCGCAGAGTGCTTTACCAATAATCGCAGCGCGTACTGTAGGAAAAAATTTATGTAATAATTAGTGGTGATTCGTCTTAGCCGTTGTGTAGTTGTTTTTATGAAGGAAAGTCTTGGTAGTAGAGGCTTACTTACTTCAATAAAAGTTAAAAATTTCAGTTTTCTTGCATTTTTCAGAAATTATAAACGGCTACATAAAAACATGCCATCTGCCCGTTCAATGCACGATACACGACGTTAGCTACTTACCTGCATTAGATGCTTAATCAGCTCCATGAAACGCATCAACTTAGCGTTGAGGTAAATTTCGTGCTTCCGCTCGTTGATATTGAACCAGCCTTTACCGAGATCGCCGAGACACATCCTGATGTTGAACGCGATCGTATCGAGCCATACGGTCTTTAGATGTTTAATCAACTGCAAGCAGTGCAAGAGGTAGGTATAAAGTTAAAGTATGATTTTTTCAGTTTAGTTTTTTGCCACCCCATGGATACACGTCATCGCGTAACATATCAAACGTTTCCGTTTCCGCTTAAATATTTTTGGCGGAGGCGCAGGTGTTAACGACATAAACGTGATCTAGAAATAAAAGTTTCTGGGATATTTTCAGAACCTTTCAGAAAATAGAATATATAGAGACTAGCAAGCACGGAAGTTCAGATACGTGCTGCCAAAAGCGATGGTGTGAAAATCGGAATCGTTCTGTTGTCACCGTGGAGCAGAAACGCTGCTGGGACGCTCGATGAATAATGGCAACATAACAACTGGAAATTGGCGTTTGTTAGAAGTACAGTGAACGAATTTAATAACCGTGATGTTGTTCAGTAAAGAGAGAGATACGTAAATTTAGTGAGTGACCTTTGTGAGATATATTGTAAATACATTCCCTACTGAATATTAAATAGGAGAATCTATCCTTTGTGGATGAATACAAATAGAGGTAAATAGACAGGTAGATACATCGCGTAATAAAAGAGGAACTACTGGCAAATATTACGTTCGCCACGTTACTACGTTCACGTATCTCTATATTGACAAACATCGCGGCTATTAGATTCTTTCAGTGCACGTCGCATCGTCGCTACGCTAACAAGAGCGACCGGCCTGTTTACATTTATTAGAACGAAATCATCAATTTGGGGGTGACGCGCGTGGCTTTCGATGAACTTCGACTGCGACAGGAATCGCAATGTATTTATGTATGTATATGTAATTCGGATGTGACCTACACTAAATTTATATTCGAACAAATGAAGTTTTTTCCCTGAAATGAAAACCAACAGGAACCGTTGATCGGATTAATTTAACAACGAAACTAACCAGCCAACCCGAATAATGGAATTTCAGCGAAACGTTGCGGCTTTATTAGGCAAATAATTATAGCGAATATTCTAGAGTTGTATAACAACGAATATGGGCATCGGCATACTCTACATCACCCTAAACGTTAATACGTAGGTAAATCTGCAGAATCCTTGGTTAATTTTGATTCCGAGGATCCTTCTATATATGGAGCTTGTATATCGGTTACAGATAACGGTTAGACTTACGTTGTTGGTAGTTTGAGTTTGAATCTCCTGAAATTCCGAAAGCGTAACATTCTTCCCGTAGCTGGTCGTAAACAGCGACATCTGTCCTACTTTCTGGCATTCCCTGACGACGAAGAGTATCGCACGATGCGTATGCGGAACGACGAATATGCTCATCCATTGGAAATATTTCACTCTGGCTTTGAAATTCTCCATACCCGTAAATATTTGACCTACGGTGATAAATTAAAAATCACCAAATAAAGCAAACTAGGACAAATCTTAATTACCCTTCTGCCGGACCGCCCAGCCTTCTCTCGGCGGTATTTTTAAGAAGCTGTAAACGTAGGGTTGCTTCCTAGCTCTCTCGCGGTATTCCATCTCCCCTAGCGCTCGCTTGTGGTTCAATCTAACCTGTTGCTCCAGCTGAAAGTAACGTATACTCGAATTTATCGTGGAAGAAAGGAATAATAAAATTGAGGGTTTTACTTCGATTAGACATTCGGTCTCTTTAACTCTTTTATCGCGTGTAGTTAAACGCATGATACGCATCCAGGTATAGTCGTCGATGTCGTAAGTGCCAGTTAACGTCATACAGTCCAAATAAAATTCATATCTAATAGAAATCAAGATCAATATCAATATAATCTCAGAAGGCGTTGTTTATACTCGCCGCAAAGTGGTAAATATATCTTTTAAGCGCCTCGAAAATTTTACGGTACCTTATCGTGCTCTCAGTTTGATTCCTCAAATCCACGGCAGCCTTGATCCTTTGCGCGAAGATCATCGGATCCTCGGCCTTGAACATCAGATAGATCCTCGGTATCGCGAAGATCCTCTGCAGGCCGTCCAGCGTGAGGATCTTGTATAGTTTCTTACCGTCGATGTAATCGAGGACGGCGACGTTGGTCCAAACGTAAAGGTAATTGAGGGGTTCGACCGGGTTTGTAGGCACTATGGTCTTTTCCGAAATAGGAATGAAAGCTTCACCCGGTATAGGATGGCTGATGCCGTCTATGATGCCGTGCTGAATCCAACCATGTGGTGTTCTATTATCGTAGTCTTCATCGTCGAATAGTTCCAGAGGAAGGTAATTAATTTTGGGAAACAGACCAAACTTATCGCCGGTGAAGACGTCCATTAAGACGTTGGTGGGAACTATATGTTTCGGTTTAATTCCGAGCTCTTCCAGGCATTCTTTAATAGTACCTTGCTGGAATTGGATCGTTAATATTTAAAAGTGGATTAATGGAAACGAAATTCTCAAAGGAGTAGACGGAGTACGTTCAAGAAGTTCGTGGATTAAAACTATTAATAAAAGGACGAAGAGAAGAACAATTAGATAATGATTTAAACAGAGTATTCTCTTGATATCAATGTCTTCGACCTTTTAATTTCGCAAAATTAATCACACTATCTAATTAACAACATTGCTTTTGTCTTTGTAATAACGTCTAATGGACTATTGGAAATTTTACAACTTTATCAATTACTTTTCCATCAAAGATCAAAACATTCAGCATTCTCCCAATATGCTAAGTTATGTTACTATTTAGTATAAAGCAAACAACTTCTACCAGGGAGCTTCAACTTGCAACGGTTTATAGCTTCATCATCGTCGAGCAAGTAAATTTAATGGCAAAATTATGCCTTCCGACATTTCGAGAACGTACCGGCAAAATTAATGTGACGGCGCATCATACATATATGTACGAGCACACTTCGTAACGAGCTTCGAATAGTTTCAGATAGCTCACCTGATATTGCCTCCGTCTTCTTTCGATAGCGACGTTTCTAGGCAACGTAAAAGGCGGCACGACGTATTGCATCTGCACCTTCGGCTCGAAGGTGTCTACGGGGAAGCACTACAAGGAAACGAGCAGATATTACTTGTCCGAAGGGTTGAGCGCGATACAAGATTGTGTATTCAAATATTTCCATTGTACACTGAATAAAATCAATTATCATTATAACCTATGTATCTTTCTTTTCTTTTTGTTTGCGATTTCCTGTTCGTCAATTTGAACGGAAACGCATGCGATGATCAACAGGCTTAAATTATTTAGTCGGCGGAATTTCGTAAACCTTCACGAAGAGATCGGTGAACCGTTGAACGCGATTGCTGTTGAGCTTCTCTGTTACCATTTTTCAAGCAGACGATAATTGGGAAGTGTTCAGTTAATAGATTATGTTGAACAAAGAATTCGTCGAACCGAGCCTGCATGTCGATAACAAGTTTTACTCGTTCTGACACTCTTATTAGCAAACCCTTTACAGGAATTCTAGACAATTACCGCGCGTTCTAAAGGCACTGACGCAAACCACTTTTCCGGTTATCAATTTAAGTTTAAAAGCTAAACTATTGTAATGTTCAAAAAAAAAAACTATAAAATTTTATATAATCCTTTCCAAACTTTAATGCTAATGTCGAAGAATCGAAAATTGTAGACCTGTAGACTTTCGTCGTATACGTAAATATAGAAGCCATTGAAAAGCGTCGTATTCGTCATGCGTATTTAGTTGTAAAGAATTAAAGAAGAAGTTGAGTATCAGAAGGCAACAAAACTAACTATCAAGCTCAATCTTGTTGTAGTGTATTGACATTGTATTGAGAGCAACTATGAACTATTTGAGGTTTTACGCTTTTACGCAAACATTTTTCAAACCTCTTCTACATTAATTTTGGTTATTTTAAATAACTTCGAAGTTCCTAAGTTTATTATTCGATATACTTTGAAATCATTAAACAATAGGACTTTCATTTGATTAACTAATCAATGTAAAAGATGAACACGTAGCTAGTCCGCCCTTAACATTAGAATTAACATTATTTTCCTAAAATTAATCTTAACGAAAATCAACGTACAATCGATTTTTCCTCCTCGTAACACATCCATCGTTCCGCAGGCGCCAAAAAGTTCTTCTTTTCGGAGACTCCTAGCTCCTTAATTATAGGGGCGTGATGTTCAGTTTTCACCTGCCACAGTAATTTCGTCCTTTTGAAGGTTCCGTTTTGTATCTTGCTCTTTATATTGCATTCTAGATCCGTTATAGCTTCGCTGTAGTAACCGCGACGATTCGCTTTATATTCATCCTGATCCTTCTCCATTGATTTCGGTGGAACGAGATAGTCCGACCAAAAATTTCAATTGTCAAAACGACTTTTGATGTATTGAATTGTTTATTGATTGTCATTTATTATATTAGTTGCTAAACATTGAACTCTTAAAAATATCGGGTTTAAAGATGCGTGATTTCAATCAAATAATCGCAGCATCGGGAAAACATCACACATTAATTTTATTATTATGATATCACATGACATTGATTATAGTTAGTCGATTTTATGTTGCACACCATTTGTTAAAAAATTCTTGTTTCGCGGATGATTTAGGTTGGTATTGCTGACAACGAAGAACATGTTCGTCTCATAAGAAAGGGTTCGTGTTGCCTACTGGTTTCCCCGAGAGTCGACAAAATATGAGTCTATCTAATCTCTACCGATTTTGTGAAGCATAACTTGTTTCTGCAGGCCTACTCATTAATTAATTAATACTCATCACCTATGGTTATGCTAAGTTATCAAGCCATTAATGCTCAGTTAAAAATTTGTTTTATGATTAAATTGTTTTATATTTTGTAGGGGATGGCCCGTCTTCTTTTACACATTAAAAAAACTTTTTTCAAACTACCGTTTTGCCAACCTGACACGATCGGTAAGTTAGGAAAGTTATTAATAGATTTGGGCGGTTAATTTAAAATTATTCACCACAATTTTAATAGAACGAGTTACATAACAATCTACATTCAAATCAAATCAATATTTATTGTTTGCATACTTGATTTGCGAACGGCAGTCAATATGAACTACATTAAAATCGAGGGAACTTTGTATCACCAACCTTATGTCCATGTAAGATGTCAATTCGCTCTCAATACGCATGGAAGCATTATCCAATATTCAATCTGCAGCATTTCTAAAGAGAGCACATTTTGAGTTTTTTTTTTTTTTTTACTAACTTATTTACGATTATTGCCTTGATTTTTTTAAAAATACATATCACTCGGAAAAAAACCTTGTTTTTATATCGTTACTACTTTATAAATAGTTTAGCCAGCATGAATTTAATTCGTACCGTGAAAAATTAATGACGCATCGGTGAAGATCGAATAAACAAGGTTTTTTTTGTATAATAAAAATTTTATTTAAAAATAAGTTTAGTAACACTGGTCATGCGTAAATAATTACTAAAAATCTTGTGAGGATACGATGATTATTACAATATAATGTGACTATTTTTGCTGTAGTCACGTAAGACGACTTACGTGACTACAGTAAGAAAATAAAAATTCGCCTATATTGTACTAATATATTGTAATGTTCTTGCGTTATTTACTCAATATAATTTTAATACCATAATAAGAAAATAGAAGTAAACAAATATGCATTAAAGTTGTAAAGAACACACTAAATAATCCAATAGCTAACATCTTAAAAAAAGCTGGTTTATGTTACAAGCGCCATCTATTGCCTTCTATTGAAAATCGAAGAGGCAATCTTAATTTAGCGCTGCCAATCTAAAAAACTAAAATATAGCAAAGTGTATGAAATCCCTAACAAAAAAAAAGAAAAGGCGATTTAAGATTCTTTGAATTTCAGATGAAGATAAAACACAACTTAATAATTAAAAAGCTTCTTTTCATTTGCAAAAGTAAAAGATATAAAAACATTTAATTATATGAAAATAAATGCTACATTATTCTACAAAAGATTTATTAACATTTATAACAATTCTCAATTCAAAATTGTATCAATCGAAGAATATTTTTTAAAACATTTGATAACAAATCTTTCCGAGATAAATCATTATATTCTAAAACACAACCTAACACTTTCTGAACGTTAATTACACTGCCGTAAATTATATTGGGATACTTTCGAACTTTCTCTTCGTTATAAGTAACTAACAAGCGCTTGCTAAGGTAGTCCCCGCATAAAGACACGTTACCAACTTCAACATAATCTTGTAAATGGGATGAAAACATCTGAATTGACAATCGTAACGTTTCGTAGTTCCTAAGTTGATTTGCTGGAAGATAAACTAATTGGTAATGGAATCCTAAAGAATCGTACAGTGTCTTGATGATGTTAATTATATCTTGAAATACAGCTTCGGTGTTGGCTTCGTTATTTTTTGTGGTCAAAAATACATCAACCGTAGAGTACTGATTTAGATTGAATAAGGTTCTCTCTGTGTTATTTTGTTTGAGAGGGTGGTACTGTTTTCCGGATGTAAAAAATTTTATAGGAAAATAATTTGGTTGTATTGAGAACTTGGTAAGATAAGCCATGAAGGAGTATAGAGATGAGTTACCCACAAAGTGTAGTTTTGCTGTACTATACTTTGTATCGTTTTCAAAAATTGTAAATATTTCTCTTGGGTTTAAATAATCCGTACAGCAACCTTCAACAATGATGCTGCGTGCGAAACTGGAATTAACAGTCGGTACATAGCTATAATTAAGCAAGCTATCGTAAAAGTAATTGATTAAAGCATGCTCAAAGAAAGCTGCATCATTCTGCAACACTAAAAATGTTGGATTTAAATAATACAACAAATTCGAACTTGTCGCTATCTCGAAATGACTTCTCGTTTTCTTAGAAGGTTTTTCCAAATAATTGTAGATAATTTCTTTTTCTGAATTAGGTGTACGTTTATCTAAAACATTAGGAATTGACAACGCATTTAATGCAGCAACCTCTTCGACTGGATAACTATATTCTTTCAGATTTTTGTAGTGAAGTTTCATCTGCTTAGCGTGCAATTGCAGTTTTTCAATTTCCTCTTTATTTTTTTCAGCATCTTTCATTAATTCGGATAAATGTTCATTTATAACAGTTTTTGTTGCATTCAAAATCTCCATTTTCTCCAATAGGTGCTTGTAAAATCCCCAATGTTTCCAATATTTGTCCAAGCTTATATGTTTTTGTCGCAACTTAATATTTTCTTCTAATTCGGCTTTATTTTCCATCCGTTCTTCAAAATCAATATGCGGAAGTAAAATTACGAAATTTGAACTTGCTTTATCACCTGTTATATACAATGCTGATGAATATTGTCTTATATTAGCTGAAATATGCGATATACGTCTTATTAGTGACATGTTTCTTCATTCAGTTTGTTTTCAATTTCCTCTTTACTAGGTTGCGTTTCAATCTTCCTTTTTTTTGGTTGAGAGAATGATCCGTAGCCTGCTGCTTTTTCTGAGTCTTCAATGGTATACGGTTCTAATTCTAGTGCTTTCAATCTTCGTTTGTGAACTTTGGTTTTGAAATGATCTTGAAGTGCTTGATCGTCTATGAAGTATCGAGCACAGTGTACACAGTAGAATTGTGCATTTCCAGGTCGGTCGAAGTCCTCTTCTTGATTAATTAAGGATTTTACGTTTTCCGGTTTAATATCTTCATCGATCTTAAAACAAGAATAAGAGAATTGTTAACATAACCTAAAGGGTTTGATCATCATATTTGCTGCATACATTTTTTAATGTGAATAATTTTATTGTATAGATTGTTAAATTATAATCATTAAATAGTTATAAATATAAATGGAGTAAGTACCTGGTCTAAATCTTTGGTTCTCCGTTTAGTTCGCCACTTCTTTTTCAAATGCGTATCGCCATAATGATATTTTTTTCGTTTATAGACCATTTAAATTATTTTTATAAGGCAGAATTTTTCGGAACAGACGTTTTTAATTTTCTACGTGTTGACGTCGACGAAATCTAGGCACAATATTATTTTCTAATTTGTATTTTACCATACACGAGGCTAACTTTTTAAGGTTATCTTACGAGCATGTATTTAAAAGTTAAAATGCATGGAAGAATAGGAGAACGAGCAGACCAAATGGCGGATAGATGGGGCAAGTGTCACCGTTTTTGATTTAAATCATAAAAAAAAATCATTTTGGGGGATAAAATTGGAATTCGCGGAAATTTTTTTCGCGGAGAACTTAAATTGGTTGTTGCGGTAATAAAAGATATATTTCCTAATTTTTAATTTAATCTCCACAAGCGGGGCTACTAACTTATGTATATTGGATCAAGAATTTAAAATTTCTCTGTTTGTCTATGCGCTGAAATGTACAATAACAGAAATTGAACCTCTACCATTAACAACGCAGAATCATCTATTTCATAGAAGATCCACCGTTATTTTCGTCGTTTAACGTTTAAGTTATTCAAGAAAAAAATGTGGGAAATTATCCAGCTAGAGGAAGTAATATCTGCAACACTTTTCAACTCTGGCAACCACTTCTTCCGCTCATACAACAAAAGTCTATAAAATGTCATCTCTAATTGTCCCCCCGTTGACCAAATTTTGGTTACTCGGACGATTAAAAAATAAAAATATTGTATATTCAACAATCTTTGTATGTATGCGTAAAAATGCGTTGCCTTGTTAAGTACCTAGGTTTAGCAGATACTTAAAGATACGTAAGCGTATAAAAGCAAGCTTCTTAAAATTAGATTTACTAGCAAATTATACACAAAAAAAATTATCGCAGCTATACATGCATTCCCATCCGATATTCATTCATATGTGCAAGTTCCCCATTTCCTTTTTTTTTATTTCCTTTTAAAAAGTTTTCGTTTTTTATTATTGTGATTATTAGCAAAAAAAAAAATTAGCAACTAACGCATCACTAAGTACAAGTGAAATCCAAAAATTCCAAATAATTTTTTTACATTTTTATTCTAAAAAAAAAATGTTCACTTGTATCCGAAGAAGTCAATAAATTTATATCAATACTGGAATACTGTTATCACATGATAAATTTATGGAAGAATATCACTAATTTCACATGAAAGAACTTTAGATATTTTAATAGATCAAAATTTCATTCTATAACAAAAATGTTCTTTCTTAATTCGTAAAATTAAAGCCCATAGCCCATATGTATTTTAATTTTTCAAAATTATCACGTGAATGAACGTTATAATGTTTAATTAAAAGCCCTATATAATATGTGCTTTTATTTATCTATCTATCTATATATACTATATATATAGATTAGAAATTATATATATATATATATATATATATATATATAATTTCGCAATGAAACATGTATGTATATTAATAATAAAATAGCCTAAATGGACTATGTCCTCACATTTTAAAATCATACGATTAACGATTGATCCTAAAAAAAATGATTCGCCTGTACTCGCTTGAAAAAAAATCGTTTTCGTTGCCTTGCTTTCACTTTTTATTTTTGAATCTTTTTCTTTAATCGTGAGCGGCAGATGAGATTACATCATCGTTGGAGGCGGTAGGAATATTTATTTTCGGGGTCGCCGTGTAGGAATGAGTAGTGTTTTTATAAATAAGGCAAACGATAGATAGATGGCGTACGCGACATATTTTCATTTGAACTGTTATTTGTGTTGTCAAAAGTTATGAATTTTTATTATTGATCTCTCGAGTGCAAAGTGAGTGTATCGAACGGTTCAAGTGGTTAATTTGAGTGAGGAATGGTTTGTACGCGACGCGGACGCTCGAGGATCCATCGGCGGATCTCAAACGGATCTTAAAATTCCCCTTTCGCGCCTTAGAATAACGTCCGAGCCGGCAGCCATGTTGTAATGGGTTTTGTCAGGCATCATGGGTTAACACGGTAAAGTTCGTTGCGTGAATTTTTATGTGTATGAGGGTTTTTAATGGCGTTACAAGGTAGAAATAGGAAGAAAACGGCGTTTCTCGACGAATTCTTTTGAAACAAACGTTCAATGATCGCGGGTGCAATGTTTCTGCGCATTTATACGGTCAGAGTGAGTGCAACGTCTTGCTAGCGCAGGGAGTCGTCTACTGCCTGGCCAGCGACTGCGAGGTGCGAGCATCCCTAGTGCGGGAGGTGAACAATACGTCGGGGCCGTCTGATAATCTCGGCGTCCACGATTCCGGCTCGGCCCATCGCATTATCGGTCATGTTGACGAACATCAATGTTTTGCAGTGACACGTGTAGTGCCGTAAACAAGGATTTTGTGCTACTATGGCCAAAATTCTTGGTAAGGATCCTGTTACGTACACCAAAGAACGGGATGGATTCCTCCGGGACCTGCAGCATTTCCACGAAAGCCGCGGGTAAGTCGTTCAGTTTCAATCGGTTCCTATCTCTGTACGTAACTCGATTTACATGGCGGTTGTGCGCTTCCATAACAAATATATATACCTATTGTGTATATGTACATATATACTCCGTGTCGTTTCGTTTACAGGACTCCATTTCGTCGAGCCCCCATTTTAAGTGGCCATGAGATCGACCTGTACCTCTTGTATTCGCTTGTCACCGCACAAGGAGGATGGATAAAGGTATTTATCAATAATCAAGAATGCTCCGTATTCTATATATTCTCCGTTTTGTCTGACCAATCGACCTTGAATGTCACATTATAAAACCGCTACATTCGGATGGCAACAAAACGAGTGCGTGTAATTGTTTTATTTAAAAAAATAATGGTTGTCGTTTTGTCATTTCGTTATTTTAGGGGGTTGCAATTTTTAGCGATTATTTTGGCGCGAATTGAAACGCCGGCACCAAGTCTCGTGCCGTCGTCGTGTGTATGTGTATGTGCGGAAGGTGCAAGATGCAAGGTCAGGGTTAAGTCTTTATCAGAATAGCTCCGCCTCCTCGATGAGACAGACGGTGCACGTCCATTGACTCTCCTTATAGACATCCTGTAATATGCAATACACGATGCGGACCTGGTCGAAACGTTAGTCGCGGTTCCGGAAACGACGACCGCCGTTAAAACAATAAAATCGTACTTTCTAGATTGAGAAGAAAGTTGTGTGTGCGCGTGGTAGATCTCACCTGTTCGCCGGGGCGACACCGCAACACACGACTTGTATTATTATTGTTGTACACAGAGTAGCAGCGCTTATTTTTAATTTCCGCGGATCCCATCTAACATGCGAAGCAATTTCCTCAGACAAGGGACGCGTAATTTTGTGTGTGTGTGTGTACTTAATGTAGACGGATCGTTACTTACAAGAATATGCCGGATATCCCCGAATTCGGTTAACTTCAAAACGGGTGAAGTGACGAGATCTTCGAAGATTTAAAAGAGGACAGAAAACAACTTGATAACTTGATCCTTCAGTATTTCAATAATTGAATATACAAACCTGTACATACAGATAACGAGAGGCAGTGGCGTGGTTCAAATAGATACGTATTATTAGAAATTATATTTTATATATAGGTACAGTGACGGCTGGTCGTAACGTAAATAATTCGAGTTTCTCACGTATTTCCGTTGCATAATACGATATGTACGATATACAACGGAAATACACGATTGAGTCGAACCGTAGTAATGCAATTTTACCACCCAATTACAGTGAGTTATGCATACGTATCATGTAATAAGGTCCGAATTGTAATAATAACGTAGGCTTCCACAACCAGCGTCAGTTTAGATTAATAGTGTTCCGGCGGGTATTAAAAGTGTGAAGACTTAAGCACTTACTGTTACGAAAAACTCGATAGAATTAGAACAGTACTTAAGGTGTTACCAAAAAGAAAGGTACATAATACTTACAAGTAAAAATTGTATATGGATAAACTATTTTGAAGGATTGGTTACATTTTAACAATTTGCCTCCAGCGAACGACGTTTTAGATTTGCGAAAGTTGTTAATATTTTTAATTTTGGATGGAAAACCAGTATGAAAGTTACAACTAACGAAGCGAGGACTCTTTTGACATATAATCTTTCTATGAGATTGAGATAAAGGTGGTCATTTGTACGCTGTGTTATTATAATGAGAGAATTTGTCCTTGCACTTAAAAACAAATAGCAGCGTATCATAAATAATCGGATTGTAAACTGAGTTGTCCGAAGAGACCGTTTTTGAATTCTAAAAACTATAAATGTCGGATGACATGCCCCAATTAATTATGCTGTAACGCATATAAACTACAAAATTAACATAATAACATGTTTTTAATGTATCAGCATTACAATAAGTTGTTTCAAAATACAACAGGTTTTCAAGAGCGTGTTATGATCTTGCATGTATTAGATTTTCATGCAATATTAAATTAAAAATTTTAGCTGATAATTCATCCCAATATATGATGCAAATGAATTTTATTTTATTATAAATCTAAAAAAATTTAAATTTGTCCTTGTAATGATAGATGTCCAAGTAGAACGCACAACCTCCAATAATTAAGCAACATTGGTTTTTCTTGTTATTGGTAGCTTTTCCTAGTTCGTGGATTCTTTATCAGGTTGATATGCGGCGATTGAACTAACCAAAATATTACATTAACGTTATATTCATTCAAGCAATTTTTGATCTTTCTTGTACGTTTAAGATCGTTATCCTATTGATAAACCAAACGAAACGGCATCTTTTTAAGTAAATACGTTGATTCATAATCTCAGGATATCTAAAAATTGATCCCATCACGTACCAAGTAGAACTGGTCCATATCATAAGGCTCGGGGCCTTTAGGCTAAATTATTATTTTTTTATTAGTGCTTGAAGGTCATCACGGAAATTGAAGGCATGACTCCAAAATATATTCCTCTATCCATGTACCGATTAAGCGATATGTTCTTTTGAATTTAACATGTAATCATGTTCTGTTTAGGGTTTTAAAGATCGTTTTCGATTAATTCAGAAATCACCAAGATAAAGGAGTTTTTGTCTTATAAAAACAAGCAACTGCATTCGATTTCCCAGCATAATCTCTTTGGCGTTGCGCCGTTCAGTCAGTTTCAGCAAAAAAGTTCATTGAAAAATCGTTTGTATAGCAAGAAGGAATTATTTGCTATTATTCTGCACAGGTGGAGCTCATAAAAAAACCATGGTGGGTGTGTACGTATAAACTTTGCATCAATATTTCGATTATAAAGAAAGATTTGTCAAAGTAAAATAAAAGTAATGTTTTGTATAAAAACCAGGTAAGCGAGGTAAGTAATAGCTAGGTCTATTCGTGGACGCTGTATAATAGGAAATTTTCGAGATCTGCAAGCAGGTTAAGTCTTGGGCAAATGGGTAATTTAAAATATTTCAAATCTAAGCAGGTAGAATTTTAGCGGGCACCAAAAATTTTAATAAACTCAATAGACTTTGTTAGTTTCAAGGCTTGGTTGTACTTGAAAAGGAATTCGAGTAACCGAAATAGAAATAGAATATTTGAATTTACCCAAAAATTGCTGAATGCTGATTAATCTAAAGGTATTGACATTGTGAAATGGTAATCTGATCAGCTTAGCAAATATTTACTTTTTTTACGTAATATATGGTAAAACTTTCCATATTAAATGAAAACCTATCGCCTAAAACATGAAATATTCAAACAAGGAGCTAATTATATCTATGGAAAATTTATGTTTGCCATATTTTTACTGATATTATTCCGATAAACAATTATCTTCCAAGTTCATCGTTAATAAAATGTGCCAAAAATAAGTTTAAGACATTTCCTTTTTTCCCATCTAAATTTGATATTTTAACTGAAAAGAAAATATTGTTACTTTAAGCAAATGTATTGTTAAAATGGAACTATTGCAGAGCTATGGTGATACTTTATTTTCTTGGACTGTAAGACGTAGGATATTACATTTTCTATTCACTGGCCAGTACGTACTGGTTACAAAGAGGTTTATGGTAATTATCAAGAAATTTTTCCTTTCTTCGAAGCTGATTTTTATTCTTTGCAATTACGTTAGGAAAGAACCAACATCGTTTGGTTTCACATAAAAGAAGGGGCTGCGAAATCAGAATGCGCAGAATATACCTTTGGTTTACTTTGTTATGGTTTCTTACAATGGTACGATGTTGATTTGCTATTATATTCACTGCCTATATATATTTTAGAAATGTATTATCGTAGAAAATGTAGTATTTGCATGTACTTCAAGGTTATCTTTTGACATTCTAATAAATAATAAATCAAAGAATACTTTAAACATATTATTTACTCAAATACACGTTACATTTCACATAGAGCTTTTCGCACATTTCTATTTAATAATATTAACGAAAGACACATAAATCTAAGAATATCACCATCTATATTTAATATGACGAACAAATATTGATCTCAAATAAAGTATTTATTTGAAGAACATTCTCGTTATCCCCAATAGATTTATTATGTACGCTTAAAGATTCGCTTATTACTTTCCAGATAATTTCCTTCGAGTTCGAAACCATCGATATTACCATTCAAGAATTATTAGGCATTCTTAACACATTCGAATCGTATAACTCTACGAGTTCGAGAGTTTTAGAATTTCGCATTTAATGTTTGCAGGTACATAAAAGGAACTCGAAGTCGGCCGTATTTTCCAGTTCTACCGTGCTGACTATCGTCACGTTCTAAAATAGTCAGGTTTTAAAATATCATGTTACCGTAAACTTATCTTTAAAGATATTTATGAAAAATAATAAATCAATCTTATTTTTTTGGTACAATTCCAACAATATCCTACGTACATTGTCTAGCAAGTAAACAAACACGCATAAGCAATAAATAGGGAAAATGAACAGAAAAAATGTTAATCGGAGTTCAACGTAAGTCGAATAGACTTGCTTGGGATAGAGTGCTTTTTCAGCAACAAATAAAGACCAAACTACAGATTTATATTGAAACCCACTTTCACTATTTACTATCATTGCTTGCCTGCCGTTAAAGAAACCAAGGTATTTCGTATTAATTCGATCAAATATCTCAAAAATTAAACTGGAGACCTATCCAGAAGCAGAATAGTGTAGGATGTTAATGTAGGATGTTTACGGTGTATAGTACCTACAAGTGTTCTTTATCTTTTTTTGCAGAAGTATCTGTAAATGAATACAAAAAAGAAATTGAGAAATATGATTTAGTTTCGTGCACCGCTGATGAGTTTATAAAGTTCTCCACAAAATGCGAAAAAAAGGTTTGTAATGGAAAGATTTGACCTCTGATGTAAGAAACCGAGTCAAAGCCAATGACAATGCTGAATGCAAATGAATAAATTAACAGTATTTTGAATGTACAATGACTTTTTCCGCATAAAATATGTTTTTCTGTTGTTCGTCAGTTTGCTTTTAGATGTACAGCTGGTTTTATAGAATGTTTTGGTGAATAACTTAATCTCCTCCAATTGAATGCTGCGGGTTTCATTAATCTCCATAGTTTCTTGACGAATCCGGTTCATTTTATTTAATACAATTTTTAAGCATGTATTTTCCGTTCAATCGTCCATTCTCAAAATATTCTCATGTGTGTTGATTTATACCTTATTTCAAATAATTTTTGTACTTTCCAATAGTAAAGGAACGAATAAAGCGAACTAAATGGAAAAAAATTAACCCGGTTCTCTTTGTAGCATTCAATAGTGGATTTTACAAGTTTTTTTTTATCTTTAGTTACTTGCAAACTTGTTTACCATTCTCTTCGTCGTGCGATTATAAACGTTGTTGTAACTCCATTCGGTAATAAAGTTGAAATTAATAGAAATTTCTCTGTTCTAATAATAAATACATACTAGCTTGCTTAGTGCTTCTCGAATATAAACTTGGCGATTGTATTGGTTTTATGTGGGCATCTAATAGCTGTAATCATAAAATGCATCCTTTTGCTTGTACTTAGTTATCGATTATAACTTTGATGTAAATGGTAAAAAGGCCTTATAATTCTCTTCCTATACAGTTGCTTAATGATATGTAATTTACGTGTAATTTGTAGTAAATTATCAGTAATTTAGTTAAGGACGTTATTACTAATGCTAAAAGATCCAAATTCAATTTAAATCGGACAATTGCTAATATTTAGATAACCTCTATCCTGGTTTTATATTATTTTTGCTGTTAATTTCAACCTAATGAACGCAGTATTATTATTATTATTATTATTATTGATAAGCAAATATCATATTAACTTTTTTGAGAATGCTAAATGTATGGCTATGCTCTTTAACTTCAAGAAGCAGCTCCGATAAAGTTATTTAGTTGATTAAGATGTTCTATTTATGGAAAATTCCATTAACTCTTCAATGTTAGGATCCTATAAAGGCGACATATAATAAAACAGAATGATATTGTATTTTATTTATTATAATATACTTATTTCAACATTGAAGGGATATATACTATGTTGCGCGTACTATATTTGATGTAGTATCGTTTTTGTTTTGTATCATTTCATTTTTGTTTTAAAATCTTCTATACGCTGTAATATAAGTTATAAGTGGAAAGAACAGAGGCGGATGAAATCATTACTTTTTTTGCAGAGATTAGACAGACTCGTGTTTTGTCGACTCTCGGGCGCGTCAGTAGGCAACACGAATCCATTCTCATGAGGCGAATACACTCGAGTCAATCTAGTCGCTGCAAAAAAGGAATAATTTCACCTGCCTATGTCATCTCTAATTATAAGATACATTTTTTGAATTTTATTTTATAGTGTAGCCAATATCTTTTATTTTTTAATTCTAATTCATTCAAATTTATTGTACTCATATTTACGTATTAGAGTTGCCTTTGTATCGTAGTTTAGCAATTATACAGTTTAGTACGTCATCGTTTTGCTTATTTGTTGTAACGAGTTTCACGAAGCAACAATGAATTCCATGAAGAGAAGAAGGTTACCAGTACGCTGATATTCGTCGAAAATGGAAATAGTGGAATCTTCTTGCGCACTGCAATTTCTTCCTATTTTACTTTTTAATTTACCACGACTTATTTACTTACGCTCCGTTTAAAAGTGAATATCATTGATCGAAGATCAAATAAATTTGGAAGTCCAATCACTTCTGCTTTCGCATAACACGATTTCGTTGTCCCATTTACTATCACACGGTGTCCATGGTGCAATAAATTGTTGTGTTTCAAGCAATTTTTTGAGCAGTTTTTACTCAAAAAATCGCCATGTCCTTTTACAAAAATCAAATTTTATCTGAAATCATAAGAAAGATAAAATTTTTATTCGATCTTATATCTTACTGTGCAGGGCTAGCCAAGCTAGAAAGCGCTAGAAATTCTTTCCTACTAACTGTATTTGTAAACGAAATCCATCATTTATTGAACTTTTATTTTCGGAAAATATATTTTTTAAGCTGGCTATTCAAATAAATGGTACAATATTTAACAGGCATCCCTATATAAACGTATATTTATGCCCGCCTCTCCCAAACATTGGCCTGGAATGCATGGCAGTGCGTATAAATATAACGTTTGAGGAATTTCAATATAAATTGCCATTTCAAAATATCCCGACGCACCGCGTCTCGCGTACCGTACGAACACTTTGTTTATGCATCAATAATGGCTTGATTCGATTAAAATTAATGGTTTTTGAAGACGATTATCGAGATGGAATACGTCAATTGTTTACGGCTGCGTAAATTTTGTTTTCGCGAGGCGCACAAAGCACAGTATACACATGTTTTTCTTCTTGTGAGAAGTACGGATTATTTTTATGCGTATTTTTATGTTTTGCTATAGTTGTTAATGCTATTCCAAACAAATTCTGTCGTTGTTCTTCTTTTCTAGGTGTTAAAGCAAACTATACTTAAATTTTGTAGTCTGAAGCAGATTATAAAAATCTAAATTGTCACGTCTTTTTATAGCTTTTTACTATATTATGTAATATAACATTTAGAAAGGGGCTGGTATTGCAATGCCCAAAGAGGTCATCTTGCAATTGTTTTCAAAAATATCCTGTTGAAATTTTAACGGAAATATGGAAGCTTTTTAGCTTTTTGTTCTCTTTGTCGTTTTTATTTAATCTTACTCTTTACTTACTATATGACGCAGATAGATTTATTGCGCAATCAATATTAAATCAAGAGCAAATTAAAGAACGGACTCGGCACTCAACCTTCATAATTGTCAACAGTGAAATATTTCAGCAACTGAATTTTCTGAATTTTTATATGATTATTTAATTTTCTGGCTAAATTTCGCAGAAGGAACCATATTCGATTTATTCTATTTGACATATTTCTTCTTCTTAGGAACGAAAACAAAATAATACTTTACGTCACGCAATATAATCACAATCGCATCAGTTCTTTCACATAATTATGATTGTTTTTTATTGTTTAGGCTTGGTACAGCAGCAATTAATTTTTTTTTTCATTGTTCCGCCGTGAATTAAGCAGAACTTGGTCGTTAACAAATCTTGGCGTGATATTGCGTAAAGGTGTGCCAGATTCCGACTTTTTCTTTCAATTGATCTACGAAAACGAGCATTTGGGAGGAAGCAGACTGATGCGTTTTTATGAGATTGCATTGTACAGGAGACCGCTGGTGTTTGATACGTATTGCAAACGCGAAACGCCAATGGCGAAATTGTTGTTTCTCTCTATCAATGGGACCGCGCCAAAATTAAAATTGGTCGCGTACATCACATCAGAAAAACAGCGCTTTAGGATGTGAGTCACGGCGTTCTGCTTATTGATGGGAGGCAAAATATCGCGACCTACTGCGAGAGCGTGAGTGTGCGTGATTCGTGGGTACACCAGCCGAGGTGACCGAGGCCTTCTCCTCCGTAAAATAGATAGTAGAACCGGCATGCCGCCGTCGTAGTATATGCTACGTAATGTGTCCTGAGACTGAGTGTGTGTGCTATTGCTACACTCTACGAAGGGGGAACGCCAAGCTGGAGCGAAGAGAGGAGACGAAGCGGGGCACGGGAAGGGAAGGCGGAAAGGAATACACACAGACCCTGACCTAGTACAACGTGCGGTATCGCACCAGAGAGCACACCGCGTTCTCGGTGCACAGTGCCCGCTTGATGCCAACTGGGGGCGGTGGTTACTTTACTATGCTTACAACACGCCGACTACTACTACTGCCTGCTGCTGCTGCTGCTGCTCCATTGCTAGCTGGTCGGACTCTGGCTTCACACCGAAATGTGCCGCGCTCAAGTTAGGTCGGCTGAGGAGCAACTATTCGGCACGGGAAATCTTCGATGATTCCGATGGTGTCGCATCGCGTTCATTCAACGTTCTTCCTATATCGGGACCCGTCTGTTTTGGACACCGCTCAAACGTTTTGGTGTCGGTATTTGCAAACGCGCATCGTTTGAAATCCTTTGTTTTCGAATTGTGATACATCCTTTTAATTCAGTAGTGTTAGATGTATGAAAAATTGTGGTGGATCCTGAATTGTTTATTGAAAGTGGTTGTAGAGATTTGTTGGCGATAATTTACTCTATTTCTGGTGAAGGTTAACGTTGGAGAAACTTGTTTATTTTGCAAATCCTAGACGTGTCTTCTTTTTAATATGTGTAATTAGCCAAAATAAAGAAAAATTAATTTTCTGGTATTTAGAACACAAGAGGACGAGAGAAATACTGTAACAAAATGCGAGGATGTTGCTCCTATGAAGAATAAAACATTGGATACTAATTTAAGAGGAAAGGCTTATATTAGTTGCAGAATCGATACCGAAACACATAACAGATATTCCTGTGTTAAAAAAGCCTAAAAACTGCTGTGTAGCTCTAGCAAGAGAAAGCAGATCGAACTTGCTTCGGATAAAATCGATGAAATAGAAAACTTCATAGAACTGTTTGCTCTTTCGTTTACTTGTTTTTGCAATATACTAAATTATGGAAAAACTAGTATAACGAATATTTTAATTTATTAAACAAGAGCTGCAGAAAAATGGCCTAACCTAGAATAATGTAGTTTTTCTAGTAAACGAGGTAGCTTGCTCTACCCAGCGTATATACGGGTTTACTACAAGCGGCACATGGGCACCTTGTACGTACCGATTCTGGATGTTTGCCTTATTGGTGCAACACGTACAAATTTGGAATTTTTAGAGAATATTTGCCATTTAAAAAAATATTTTATTTTACTGTTGTTGTTGTAAAAAACTGTTGTTTAATTAGAATATATTTGTTTTTTGTAATTAATTATATTTAATTGAAATTTTTGTAATATTTTAGGCAATAAGAAGTGTAATATGCAGTGTGTACGAATTTTATTGAAAAAATATGAAGAATAATCAAATCAGAAGTATCAAAAAAGTAAAACTAAATTAAATTGAGTTTAACCGATTAAAAAAGAAAAGGGGAGGAAGAACCGAAGTTAAGATTCAATAAAATTTAGGTTTTCCCCAACTAAACCTAGTTCTATAAATTGTCTGTAATTTATGGTTATTCAATTTAGAATGAATATATTTCTAATTATTCATCCATGCCTTACAAAAAGAAAGATTTCTTCAAATCGAAGAAGTACGCATTGCGTTAAGAAATAATTCTTTTAAATAGTGGCAGCACCACTATTATTGTTTAGGCAAGAATAAATTGTTTATTCTTATGTATTATATAGAACTATATTAAAAACGTCTTTAGGTAGATTAATTAAAAGTGAAATAATTCACACACTACAGGTTGTTTTAAAACAATTAACAATAGATTTGTTCAAAGCAATTACATATCGTGTAGGATCACTCTTAAACTGTCTAAAGCAGCTAGCGATTATTGAAGATCAATCGAAGAGTATAGAGCAGTCAAAAGCTGGCCAAAGTGGCCCAAAAGATAATGAATTCGAAATGGAATTTATTTGTGTTGGTGCAATAGGCAATATCTTAACGTTACATGATATACACATATCATGCGCTTTATCTCTTTACTTCATGATCTTCTTTAACTCACAATTTTATGTGCTTAGTAGTAACGCAAGCCAATATAGCATATCTATATTTACTTGTCAGGAATATACAAATATAGAGGATCCACGTAAGGTAATTGATAAGATGGCGAATGCGACCAGCTGTTATCTTCTTTTTTACGGTAGACGTATCAAATGTGGTTTGATATTTGATTATATTAGTTGGTTTACACGACGGATGGTTTTAAGAGATAAAACTTACCTAGAGCCATCGATAAAGTTCGAATTGAGAATGCGAAATACGGAGTACTTAACGTTTGTGTTCCAAATTTGACATTTTTCGAATTCGGCAGCGCTAGGTGCATACACCTGTACCTAGTACGTGCTCATTTAAACTGTAACGCTCTTATAAGAAACGCGAGGCGTTTTTGAAGAATTAAGCTCAAAATAACCTAAAATCAATACAAATCCGTCGATTTATTAAAATTCGTCAGTTTATTCTTATAAGAAAAGTGATATACGCTTTTCTTATAAGAGAAGTGATATATGAGATAATTAATTCCATATCATCCTTCGAAGTAGGTATAAACATAACCAGCAGTGGATTTTTCCATTCAAACGCCAACCGTTCAATTCACAGAACTGCCTGCTGTGTAATTCGAGACACTTGGAATGCTATTATTTTATTTCGTCGTTCCAAACTTCATACGCCCGGCGTCATAAAATCAACGAACACATTATCTTATCATTCGTTTCGTTATCACGTTTGGTACAAAAGCGGTCTTAATGTGCATGTGTCTAGATTCTAAATAATTTTAAACGTACTACACGCGTTAGACCTGGTCAGCATTAAATGATTACACTCCATTTTATGCCGTTTTCTTACTTATATGCCCTTTTATACTAATACTTTTCTTGCTTTGCGCTCAAGTTATTAGTTTTCCGTAATTTGCCTTATAATAGACCTTATAATTGTGGATTTAGGATAATGATAGTCATGCACTCCTTTAAGCAAGGTCAAAGATTGTTGTAACTTGGCCCTACGGATCATAAACATGTACACAAAAGCATTTTACGTGTATTTAACATGCTGATAAGAACGATCAATCTCGCTGAGGCGTCTTTAGGCACCTATACATGTTAGCTTAAATTAGCTTATT
Organism: Oryctes rhinoceros; assembly: GCA_020654165.1. Lineage (NCBI taxonomy): Eukaryota > Metazoa > Arthropoda > Insecta > Coleoptera > Scarabaeidae > Oryctes > Oryctes rhinoceros. Next base: position 2,550,055 of record JAIOKQ010000231.1, read on the forward strand.
TTTCTTTCTTTTTTGAAAAAGCATCATATATACAAATTGACCCATACATTACATCTATAATTATATCGGTACTATGACAATGCTTTTCCTTTTCTTTCTTTAATGGAAACGTATCTTTTCCTCTTAGCTACTTGGGATGATGGTCTATTTAAAATCCTAAGTGGATTGAACAGTTACAATAATGGTACCAGATGCAATTCTAATCTGATGGGTTCCATATTCTTAACATATTTAGAATGTTGCTAATTTATAAAAAAATCCATCAAAGTCTTAAGATATCCGTAAAGTTTTCCTGTTGTAATTTTTTTGCTGCTGTTAGTAAATTCTAGAAAAATAAAGCGAAATTGACGGGATCGAAGGCGGATAGATCATTATGCAATTATGTAGTAACGCACCACGCGCTATTGTACGTCCTCGCTCAACATCCCAACACCGACATAACATATACACAAAATGGAATCACTTCATACAACCGGTCCCGACCTTGGTCCCTTGTGGATTCATACCGAAACATGCGGTTCTGAATCAAATACATACATGCACACGCATACAACAAGAACAACACCTCTGACACGGTGGTGGGAGAAATACTAGAAGCAGTAGACAGATTGGTCCGTTCTGACCGCTCTGTGCAGTCTGTTACGTGTGAGCAAAGTTCTGCTATTAGCATTAATGCCGGCCGACGCATTACGTCGTTGGAAATTACTTTAAAGTATGTCATGCGTGGAAAGTTGTCACTCATTCAAAACCAAGAAAAAAAATCGTATCGCACTCACGAGTTTCAAGTAGATTTTCACTCGTTCGGCTATGGTTGCTTTTAGATTTTTACTTCGGCGCTATTAGACCTGTACAATAGTGCATATTTGTCGTGAAAGTAGGTACACTAAGTAGTTTACGGAATGCTTCGATAAGGTTGAAAATGCCTTAAGATGTTTTATGTAGCAATGGCTATCTATTTGAGAATATCAAGTTAGATGTGATGGGTAATTATTTTTTACGATTGGCTACGCAAAACCGGTATTACAAGATTTTCTAAATGATTATTATTCTATAATCTTTTCGTAATCGTTGTAGGTATCGTTATAGTCAGTTGAGTCTACAACCTTCTGCAGATGTTGTCGAGCATTAATAATCGTGAAACGGAGATTTGGTTAACTTAAATATCAGTTGCACCGAGACTAATTAAAATTTAATCTAGAATTAAGTTAAAATGGTTACGACAGAGATTTTGGCTTAATCCAAGATCAAATTTATGCTGGTGCAATTAAACCTAAATGATTCAATTTTTTTAAATAATTGACCTAAAACGAAAAATGTCTTCTAGTCATATTAGCCTATTACCAACTTCAAGAAATTTACAAAGAGGTTTTGTACAATATTAATGATCAGAGTTAGAATTACCCTGTTGGCAATAAACAGATATTTTGAATGTAGGTAAAGGTCTTAGAACAATTCGGAAACATGCTAGCGAACAGTTACATGATAAACGATGAGCGTTATTTACAAGTACAGAGATAAGGAGTTACATTTCCATTCGCTTGTTTCAATATCACGTATGTAGATATTTTAACGATGTTAACAATGTTAATCTCTCAAAATTATCTCCGGGGCGTTCGGAATCGCGAAAACCTTCATTTCTTTACATTTCTTACGCCATTTCGTTCGAACGGGGGACGCGTGCCCCGGTTTCACTCCCGTCATCAACATTGATGCGGCGGGATAAACGGTGGCGCGCACAACGCACAATAACAACAAAAGGAAAGCACGGTAGAGAACTTTTTAGCAGCCGTTCAGAAGCGACGGTTTCGGCGAGAAGCATCGTGTAAGCGACGAGGGGCGAGTCCATTTCGCGCCGGTGTGAAGCCGCCGAGTATCGAGCTTTTTCAGCGTCCGAACCCCACCACCGCCGTCGCCGCCACCGGGTCACCGCATCTCGTAGCGACAATCCAAGCCACGTCATTGTGTGTCACATTGCGCTTGGGATTTTTTTTGTTTCCTATTGTCTTTGTTGTTTTTTTTTTTTTTAAGGAAGATTTTTCGTGGATAAGGAATTACGATATCGCCGGCTTTCTTTAAAAACGATCGGATTTTAGGCGATTTTCACTCTTGGACGATTTTTACGTTTCCCAATGTTTATTCAAATTTTGTTTGTCATGGCACTCCTATAATCAGATAATATTAAAACCTCTCTACTGGAGAAGCTTTAAATAGAACAAACGGCATTTTATGATCAGTTGCAAAATAATTTAATGAAATCTGACGAACTCCAACTTGACACTAATGAAATAAAATCACAGAAATTGAGCAATAACAAATTCAATATGAAGCAAAAGATTAGTAGGAAGTGGTGATGTTTCACATGTCAAATTTAGAAGGTTTATCATCATATATAGAGGAAGAAAAGAGCCATAAAAAGCGAGAAGAATGGAATCTAAAAAGTGAATCTAGTAAATGGAAATGCTTCGAGAAGAAAGAAAGCATCCGCCAAAGGATATTTTTAGAACTATGACCTGGAAAATGAAATGGGTCGAAAAGAAAGTTTTTCTGAAGATACGAATAGATGTAAAAATCCAATGAGCAAGACTAAGAAGAAAAAAAAAACTACAATCCAAATTATTGTTTCATCTTAAAAATATGTGGCTCAGAATTCGGGTTTGTAAAACTTCCATATTTGAAGGTAACTTGATCAAAGGTTGGAATTTCTTATAAAATTCTTTCAGAAATCTCGAAAAGAATTAATACATAATACCCCGTATAGAGAAAGTTTACACTGCGCGATCGCCAGAGCAACTGCCAGGTGGGCACAGGCGGCAACCTCACATCGCACAGAAGAAGAACATCCAACCATTGTGTAATTGTGTGCAAGAGCGTTAAAGAATTTCGCACGCGGTACTAACAGGTCGCTGAACTCTCCTCTCCCGTATATCTCGTTCTATTCAATTCTCGCTTAAACGCGACCAACTAACCGGCCTGTTGTGCGAGGTTACCTGATATACGAAAGTGACTCGATCAGATTGTGCGCTTTCGGCTTTTTCTCTGGGTATTAATTTGAAGGTTTCGTCGGTATAAATCATTCTAAAACATTTTGAATCCGAAGCTATATGGAAATTTTTGCAAATAAACGTATTAGATAATATATTAAATAAACGAATTACTTAAGTAAACGAAACATTTAACGGATAATAAAGTTCTTCAAGGACTTTTACGGTTACTTTTACGACGTTCGTTGTAAGAAAAAAATATTTTCAAATTTTTGTGGTGTATTAAAAAGCAAGTGTAATAAGATACGTTTTAAAGTATGAATTCAACTTAAGCAGTCCAAAATTAAAGCGCTTATTCATTAGTGACTGCTTTAATGTATTCTTTGTTTTTTTTTTGCAATTAGCATTCTTAATATCTTTTTTTAATAAAAAAGGGGAAACTTGATAATAGGTGGCGGTTGGGAACGGAATACGGCAAATTGCTGAAGGTATGAAGAGTTGTATCATAATTTTAAAAGTAAACCTAAAGAAAAGTCTTCATATATTTTTTTAAATGGATATCGGGTCCGAATCTTGGACTCGCAACTCTCAGAGTAAGGGTTTCTCTAGTTTCACTTACTCTAAATTTGGCGTTTAGAGAAATTGATAGAAGCTGTGGGAGTTGTGAAGGCATGAATTATTATTATTCTTAAGTACTGCTGCAGGTAATTGTGGCTCGTGATATCTATGTCCTGCACTATATACTATTGCTGTCGCTTTCAAGTGTACGGCGATCAAATATTGCTGACTCCAACAGAGATAAAACGGTTAAGAACTTTTATATAACGGAAGTATGACGTATAGCGACCGCACTTGACTGACTATTATCATTGTTGGTGTTATTGAAAGCAGGGCCCGAATACAGCCGCTCGTTTGCTGCCGTATAACTTACATACGTTGGGACCGATGTTTCTATATTGTATACACTGTTCACCCATACATCAGATTCCCCGGCTTCGATAATATGAATAACGCATACGGATAACCGCAGAAACAGCGGTCAAACGTGTAACCGTTGAGGAACATACTATCCAGGTTGTGCGAAATACAGATATTTGATTGTGTTATTAAAACAACGCTGTTCTACTAGATTGGAGAGAAGGGCACATTTGGCAACGTTGAATCACGTAGATGCCATCTTGACAATATTCTAGGGACATAGTAGATGTAACCATTAGAATCGCTGCGGTATGTTACCGTACACACTTAGCGGTTAATATACAATGAAACTCGCGTTTGTTTATTCGCATTCAAGCATACGTTCAGCGTTATAAAAATCTTTAACTTTATATTATGAGGTAACAAATATTAGACACAATTTGCTTTATTTTAGAATTCATGATTTTTTTGTTCAACAAATGTACAACTATTAATCTAATGTTATTTATCATTTTTAACATAGTAGATGTATAGTAGATGTAGTAGATGGAGATAAGGAAATAGGCACTCAATGATTTTTATATTAACTGGAAAAATACGTTTCATGCAGCATTAGGTGTCCTATTTATAACTCTGCACTATTTCTCTGTTAATAAACAACTTGTAGTTAGTTGTCCCGTACATAGTGTTCACGAACGGAAATATGGAAACAAAGGACAAGGGGTTTAGAGGATTTTTTTGTAACGTGTTCAGATTCGAGAATGAAGTTATTATATACGAAACAAGAGAGAAATATTGATAAAATAAATCGGCGTAAATTCGGTACTTCTTTTTTGATCTTCCAGCGGCGGAACCTATATGGTTCCGCCATACGGGATCGCACAAATGTTTTTTGCGCTCCAATTTTTCTAATTTCTGTATACAAAGAAATATTTATTACACGTAAATATTTTCAAAAGACTCCTCTCAACGAACACTTCATAAACAATACGATAGCGCCGTTTCATCGGTATCTTATCCGCGATAACGCCGATGGGAAGCTTTGGGCCGAGACCAAGTGGACCAAAACGATTAAACGGGCTCTCTCGGGGCCGAGGTTTCAACTCTAGCACGCTATAGAGCGGGCGGGCAATACGGCGCACACAGACTCTAATCCATATGGCGATAAACGTTTACGGTCGGTTCTTTGACCTCGAGAAATGGATCGGAAAAATATCTCCCCCGCGCCGGTCCTTTGCGGCGTTGTTGTGCTGTATGCGTTTAGGTGTAGATCGCTTAGTCCGTTTCACTGCTAGAGAATTGCATGTATAACGTAGTGTGTGTAGTACACTAAATCCATCCACAAACGCCGCTTATATGTCAAGTTGTTAAATAGCGTACCGTGTTCCATTCATTATGTCGGTGGCTATATGCGGCGACAGCCTGATTGTATTTATTTAGCGTTGTGAATGATTTTTTGTAATGAATTTTTTAGTTGCAGATACGTAATATCTTTGCTTGCTGTTCGTATCTTGTAATCGTATATTTTTATAAAGGAAGCATCTATTTCCGCCTTTCTAGTTAGACTCGGCTGCAGCAAGCATGGAAAGTTTTAGTTGAAATGGACGTAAACATATTTAGACTAAAATATACATCTTGAATAAGACGTTCAAATAAATTTTGAACTCGCAAGCTCTTTCTTCAAGCGAGATTATCGAAAAACGATCTCTTATTCCATTCAGTTTTAAAAAATATGTTCGCCATTTTGTTCTGTAATATGCAACAATGTTTCTTTCGTATTAGCGTAACGGAATTTTCCAACTAATGTGTGGAATATTTCTAATTTGCTCCGAGAATCGCGTGGCATATTCCTCCAATGTCATGAAAAGCTTCAGAACCCTAGCCAGGTGTTAGAAAAATGGTGACTATGCTATTACATCAAATTTCTTAATTAAGAGTCACTTGATTGAATTATAACCATGCGCATATATATGCATATCAGTTAAAAACGCCCTAAATTGATACAAATTTTTTTTGTCATAACATAATGCTTTCGTGCGACTTAACGAACTTTCGTATTTATACATAGGCGTGTATAACACAACAGAAGCGCAAGTCAGGCCGTCCAATATGACATGACGTATACCTCTGTACAAGGTCGTGCACGATTCGGCGACTAAAAACGTAAATTTATGTCACGGCAAAGTATTTTGTAATATCAACCGAAAATTTTTAACAGTGAACGTTATTCAAGGGAATATTTCTTAAATATTCAACAAAGAAAGACGTAACCGTCTAAATTATACATTTACATTTACAACCTAATCGTTTATCTTAAAGAAAAAAGTGATTTTTTTTACGTTTTAACGCATGCGATAATTTATTATTGAAATAACTCTTGAACGCGCTACGTTGTCCGATAAAGAAATTGGTTTCCTACATAAACCATCGTGCTTTACACAAGCAGAAGTATTCATCGGGGGAATTTTTCTCGTTCTAATAATGTTAGTTGAATCGCTGTTACGTACGTACGTGTTTATGTAGCATATGCGGCTTGATGGTGAATATTAACATTCCAATGTTATAAAATAATAGTGTTAGGTTGTTTTTTTTATGTACTTGTAATACAAAAAGTTTAAATCGTGACAAAGATGAAAATATAATATTTGGAATACGGTTAGTGCCAGTTATTTCTGTATTCCTTCATAGCCAGTTGGTGTAAATTACAACTTTAGCCACTAATATCTATGTCACTTTAAACGGAACATCCTAAAAATATACAAGGTGTTCTACATAAAATTAAATGTGATTAAAGTATCACAGGATGAACTTACACCCCCCTCGAACAAAATATGTTATAACATATTAAGCAGATCCAACAATGTTGGATGGCTAACGTGTAACATCCTATATATGAAACTTTCTTACTTCCCACCAACTAAACCTCGACAACATTATTTTCTATTTTATCCAATAGTTTGTACAATTGAAACTACGGAGTAGTTTTACACCCGTGCAACAATACAATAGGCGTAACTTGTCAACGATAACTGGTTAAAACGTGCCGGCGTTGAGCGCGAAACGGGTTTAAAAACATGTAAAATCGATCTCAACAACAGAAACAACACAACGAAAACGGCCATTAAGATAAATCCCACGAAAGAAAGAGATGGAAAGATTAGAAATCCGACGTTCGATGGATTCACGTTTCTGATTTTATTGTTGTAACATCTTGAAATGGCCGATACAAATAGAAGGAACTAAGTATATATCCATAGTAGAAACTAATTACGTTTTTCCCTCGGCCAGATACCCGCGCCCTCCAAACCTGTTCGGCTCGGTTGTTGGTTTCTTTCGAAATGCGAGGAGCAAAAAAGCGGTCACGACGTTATTATGAACTGTTGTACGCAGCGGAGGAAAGAAAAGATGTCAGATTCGATGATAGAACGTAACGTGGTGTTGTAACGTCTGAGGCCGTTTGAGATTTCTTGTGAAATCTCGAGATCGATCGGGTATTATCCGAGTATACGAAATGTTAACTGAGTTATATACGGGATCGTGGCAGGAATATCAATTATTCCTGCCTAGTCTAGATTTTTCCATGTTATAGAGTAGATTTAATGTACAAATGCTATTTACAATTGTGTTAAGCTGGAAAATTACAGAAAATTTTGAAAAACCAGTTCGTTTATATTTTGAGTGTATTTTTAGCCAGTACTAAATTAAAACCTTTGGAAACATTAAGCAAACCTTTTAACCTATAACATCTATCTTCTTACTTTGATCTTCTTTTGATTCGAAGATAAAGAGATAGCCTTCAAATGTCAATCGAAAGATTTTTATGTGGATATTTTTTGATTTTTCAACATTTAGTAGGGCTGGCTTTTATTAATACAAATGCTTGGGGTTTATGCAAATTTAAACGAATTACTTCCTGTAAAACCGGTTAACTATAAAAATATTATGACTCGTGTTTGGGTAAATTTAAATCTGATACATTTTAACGCTATACAACGTTATAGTTTTCTAGATATCTAGCTGCGCTGTTCCTTATTGTTCGAGCATATTCATTCCTTCGGTAATAATAAATCCCAGGTCACAAGTTGAATATCTCGAAGCTAAAAATCAATAGTTTACGGTTAATCCACTTCCTTCTACCCATCCGTTTTCTCCTCCGACATAGCGTTTACGAGAGTTCTACACGAATTATACTAGTTCGGCGTAGCATACAGGCGAAACTAGACAACGTCGGATAAGCATATCTTTCCCTCAGTTGATTACGGTCGACAACATTCCCGATGTCGTCATCTGCGGCCTATTTGTCCATTGTATACGGATGGGTCGCACCACCCTTGGTGATTTATATTCTACGAGAGGGTAGAGGTGCCCTCTCGCTAGAGAGACAGGGCTTGTTTCGGGCAACTATGTTTTATGATTTTTCTATTTGTATGTTGAACATTGTTTTGAAACAACACGAGATACATTTAATAAATTATAAGTTTTAGCCGCGAACATCTTAAAAATATTAAACGTTGAATAATATGTGGCGTCTATTAAACAATACTATTGTTCTTTTTTTCCAATGAATTATTAAACTTCTATATATTTGGTTTAAAGATTTAATATACAATAGATGTTATTTTTAACTCCTGAAATATATAACTCGACGTACGGAAATGACTTAGCTACTATAATTTTGTCTATTAGATAAGAGTCACAATGTCTAAAAACAGTGCGGAAACATTTGTTTTATATAGATTCACTAAAACTCTAGTATTATTGTAGCAACTAGTTGCATATCCAATTATTTTAACTTCCTGTAACTGTATAAGAACTTAAAATATTGTAGCAACCCCATGTATTGCGCAAATAAATGAATGAGCATGCGCTGCTTTAAATTTGTGTTACACACGAGTAGGATTACAAGTCGTCCGGATTTGCTCGGATATATCCGGATTTTTAACAAGTCCCGGAATAAGAAATTCCATATCTTCATTTGCGCTGTAAACTTAACCTTTTAAGGAGTCGCAAAAGTTTGTCATGCGTGTAACGTTCCTTGTTAGATTATTTACTAATGTATAAGTGCATTCGCGAGGTGTAAGTACAAAAAAAAGCTATAAAAGTTCATGTTTTTGGTATTTTATTTTATGGCATCTAGATAATTTTTGACGAAAAAGTTAAGCGAATATAGCATCCAGATTTTCGGATTGATAATCTAAACAAAACGATTGTGACATTTAAGGTCGTGAAAATAATTTTAAGAAATACAAGGCATCCCTCATTCTATTGCTATAATGTTAATTTTGATAATTAAAAATAAAAAAAATAAAATATAACAACGTTGATGTAGATGTTAAATGTGACATTGTTGTATTTTTCGCTACTAGCAAAAATTGTTTTCTATGATTTCAACATTTTTCCATATTACTATATATTATTGCTCGTGAATCCTCAAGAAAAAATATATTTTTATATTTTCATTTTTGTCTTGTACAAGCAGGGTACCACATTTAATATTTGGTTATTTATGCGTTTCGGAACTTGTTTTTTAACTTCAAAAACAGGATGGAAGTCGTACTTCTTTTGAGAGCGTTCGTAATCATATTTTTGTTTATTATATTTAATATGAGAGGAACCACATTTGATTGGAAGTAATAATAGTACGTTTTTCTCCCTCCACAGGTAAACTCAAAGAATGCTTGGACTGAACTATTCGAATATTTTCGCGTACCAGGAAGATGCGTGAACGGAAGCATCGCTCTGAAACAAATCTATTTGAGGTGAGTACCGTTCAATTAATACTTTGCAAAAAATGCTGCCAGAGCGATCAACATTTTCAAAGCAAAGAGTTGCTTGTTGTTTTGGTTGGCACGTGTTTGCATGGACTTTCTTTTTTTGGCCTTTTCTACACCCTGTGTTAATCTGAGACCGAGCGCTGTTTCAGCACTGCTCCGTGCGGTGTCCCGTGCTCCTCACATAATACCCGGTCCCCCCTACCTTCCCCCTCGACCCCCGTTCACTACGTACGCCCATTCACTATCGGCGTCGCGGTCACGTGGTGCGCCGGCACACGTGGTCTCTCCTCTCCTGTCTCTGTGTTTCACTCTCCGAGATTCCCGTTCTCCCTCTCTCTCAGCCTCTCTCCGTTTCTCTCTCCTATCTCTTCCTATGTGTGCTGCTTTGTGTCTAGGTCAGTGATGCGACCTCAGCTATACGGCGAGACTGAGCCACACATAGCAGCAACAGCAGCAATTGCTGTTGCTGCATTTCTTCGCGGGCACGCAGCCACATACACACTGATTTCGATTTTGCACTCCGCAGGTACCTGGACCGATGGGAGAAAGTGCACTATTTGGGCGAGGAGGCGGACCGCGGCAGCGACGATGACGAGGAGAGCAGGCACAAGAGATGGTCCGCCAGGGCACTCCATTCAGTTCCGCTCACCTACAACTATACACAACACAATATTACCGGTGAGTAGTGCGTCAAGCGGTCTGTAAAACTTGATTGCGCGCCATACAGGCCATCCAAAACATTGGACAAGTTGTACGAGAAGCCTCTCTGGTCTGCATCCTCAATTTTTTGCTAACCATAAAAATGTTTTTTACACTTACAGATAGAAAAAGTTTTTTTTTTATGATCAAAATTGTATAAAACAATTTACTTTTGCTGAAGACAAAGTTAATCAGAGAAAGTTTCAATCAAACCTTTATGAGAAGCATATTCGTAAACTTTGTCAATTCCAATTTTAAAGTAAATGGAGTTCAGCAAAAAATTTCACACAATGTTTGAAGTGAACGGTAAAAAGTAAGTTGAAAGTTTAAAAAAAGCAAATAAAATTATTGGATTAAACTACTTCATCTTCTTCTCCAATAACTGCAAACGTTTTTCACTACGTAATTTCTATTTTTTTTTTAACTAATTTAGCCAATTTATAATACGCATAACGTCAGTTTGTACATACAGTAAGGATGAAGATATCAAAACAAGAATCACATTAGTTTAGCTGTTTTGGTTACAATGTTTTTTACTTTTCATTACTTTTTCCTTTTATAGTCATTGTTTTTCATTATTTTAACCAGTTTTACACATTTATTTTAGAAATGTATAATTTATAATTTTGTTCCAAAGCCCTGAAATTACGTAATACTTATTTCTATTAGGAAATTTGCTATAGCTTTCAACCTCCCATTAAATGGTAACCAACCCGCTTACATCTGCATAACCCATTAGAAAATACGTTTAATAGATGTCCAAATTTTCTTTTCTAACGTTTTTGAAGTCATTCCGATTATATAAAAATAATTTTTATCTACTTGTATATGAGATAAAAGGCTTAAATATTACTGCTATTATTATTTTTTGATAAACTTAATCCTCTGGACATATCTATTAATTTGATTGACAGCAAACAGTTCTTTTGCAACGGTTGAAAAAATACAATCGATCCAACAAGATTCTTTTCTCTTCTTACGTCAACCCTTTCTATACCTTTGCTTTTATCAAGAAAACCTTGGGCGATTTATCTGTTCAAGCCGCCTTTGTCGAGTCAACTCCAATTCTAATGTTTTCCCAGCTAAAATCTTTTTTTTTATTTGTTATCTTGTCGCGACAGTGGTTCTCGAAGTCTCCATGGAAATTCGTTTCCCTCGAGCGTCTTTTTTTTACTGCTGACAGAGTAGTACTTTTGTCGGACGATCCTAGTCTAGCATTAAAGTCCGAGGATTTTCTTTTTATTTCTCCGTTACTAATTAACTTTATTCCTTTATCCTCTATAGTACCGAGGTATGAGTTTTTTAAAACCAGGGGAAACGGAAAAGTTGAAGTTTAATTAAGTGTTCGAAGTATTTTGATAATTACAAAATAAAAAAAAAATGCATTCTGTGGGTTTATAAAAAATCGTACGTGTTTAAATATTGTTATTTTGACAATAAGTATCGGCTTTTTAGACTTTCGATGATATTAAGATTACTTAAAATATTTTTGAAGACATCCTCCTTGTTTAAGTATAACTGTAAAACAAAATTGTATGTGCCAATCGCTTAATGCGGGAAAGTACATATGTACTGGAGCTTAATTTTATGCTAAATATGTGATTGTCTTATGCTGTTAATTATGTTATTTCGGTGTATTTCGGACATATTCCAAACATTTAATTTGTGTTGGTAAATTGGAGAATATCGTACTATTATTCCGCCCTATATATACACAACGGATCTTAATGGCCTTAGGGTTGGAGATTTTTTAAATTCTTTTCCATTTTCTTCCGTTCTGTGACTTGATGACAAAATATTAAATTTTGACACATTATGCTTGTATGTTCGAACGCTTCTTTGAATTTCCTAATTAACTTGGAATTGATGATTCTTTTTGATTCTGGTACTATATTTTCCAAGTAACCCAACCGCTGATTCTAAAAAAGTTTATAACTACTTTTCTCGCATTCTCGATAGTCATATTGTGAATTAATTAGCATCTACTATGTACGTCTGCTATTACTACATAGTATTTTCCAAACGCAACGCCATACAACTAGGCGCACCAATAGCCACCGTTGAGGTCGCACGCTCGTCTCCCGACACACTCACCATATTCACACACAGATACACGCACATATACGTTACGCTTACGTCGTCTGAGTCGTCTCCCATTGAATAGTCATTATTTAACGGTAAGTAGCGACAAGCAAGCGAACGGCAACAACGCCACGGCGGCCAGCGACATATCAGCTGACTAACGTGCAGGCAAACCAGCCGAGGAGTCAAACGAACGGCGCCAATTGCATAAGACACTTGCATCTGCGGCATGTATCACGCATGGAACAATTCCAAAAAGCTTGACCGAGTAACTGTACACGGACCGCGCTACCGCTTGTGCCGTATGCTCCTCTGATGGCGCCTAATCGCGGGCCCGCATGACCGGACCGGACCGGTAGCGCTTGATACGGACGAGACGACAAGTAGAATTCTACTTTTGGGGTAATCTCTGCAAAGTCGGTAAGGTGCCGGTGAATTTGGAAAGTACGATAGGCGTAAGATTAGCCATATATGATGCCATACATAAAAATACTTTGACGTGAGAGCTTTTGAAAGCTTACGAAATTTTGACGAACAATAATTTATGTTAGTTATTTTAGAAAGATCATATTCGCCTACAAATGAGCATTTAGGAATTATACAGAGCGCAAGAAAGCCCATCTTAAAGAATTGAATTGGATACTCATAGATTTCCAACTGGCTTTCGATAGCATAGAAAGAGAACAGCTAACGTTCTTCATATTTTGCGTTTGTAAATAATTATAGCATACGTTAATTTTATAACAAATTGCGAATTTGTCCGAAAGAACGTCAAAATACGATTCCGCATGATAAACATCGCATATTACGCATTATCTTTCAAAGAGAAGATCGTACGTGGATCATAAATAACGTGTCACCATTTAACGTCGCCTTCGATGCACGATAGGCGTGTCTTGAATTTATATTATTCATTTCGAGGCGTGCATACGAGTCGGCAGCCGGTTTTAATTCCAGCGCTTGCAAGATTCTCTTTAAGGATTGCTATCGAGTCGAAGTACCGTTGCGATTATGCTCGTTTATTTTAGTATTTTATCTTTTCTTGCTAAAGATTAATAAGAGTCGCGACAACTATTTCTATAAGCATTTGGGAGATCGTATATTTTAATATCTCTACCGCTAGTAACTCTTCTTAAATATTTTTATAAAATAAGATCATTAACTTCCTTCGTACATAAACGATAACGATAATAATAATCGGAGCAACAAAGAATTTGTTATCTTTTTTTAACAATATAAGTTCATTGCTATCAAAGAATGTCCACTTGAATGGTGTTAATAATGAAGCGAAGAGATCAAATAAACAAACGATGATTTCCAAGAAGATGTATAGTTCTCCCCATATATCAGCAGTCATGAACGTCAGAACTAAATAATGTAGAAGTACAATTTGACTTCCTTAACGAAATGATTTTTAGGGAATGGTTTGTTTTTATATTCACAATAAATAAATAATAAGAAGAAACGTATGCGCTGTTGCATGAATAGTATATTTAACTTCCTCAACCGAAATTTCTATAAAGCAATATGTAAATGCTAAACATTCAACTTTATACTCTTGTGCACTTGGCTAATGTACATTATCTCAGCTTGCAAGAACCCGAAATTAGTTTTGTTTGTTTTGTTGTGTTCGATCGTGTACGAATAAATGAAAAAATGGTGAAAAATGAACAAAGAAACACACTTCATTTTTCGTCTTCTTCTTTGCATTTGGATAATATGTGAATACTGCTGTCATTTTTGTCTTCTTGTATAAGTTCGCTAGCTACCTGTTAGCCCATCTCCCCCATTGGTCGTTTTCATTCATGCCTACATAATTCTTCCTTAATGTTTGTCGTTCCTGCATTTTCAGTCCTTTCATTGGTCCGTTCTGAATCTTTTCCTTCCCTTTAGCATTGTTAACTACCTTGATGCTTGGAGATGTAAATGTTACCTTGGATGTCTGTGGTGATTTAGGATAAATAAGGATAAATGAAGCAAAAATTCCCATGAATTCCATTCCAAGTTTATCTTGCAAGTATAATAACATAAATGAAATTAAAAAATGTGTAATTTTAAAACTAGGTATTGAAGAATATACTTGAATGTTTTGCCCCTATATTCTTTAAGCGACATCTAAACTTATTTTAGAGAACAGGAAGCTCATTATAATAAGATGACGGGGAATAAACTCCGCGTTTTGCCAATATGTTAAAATATGAGTCAGATGTTTAACACTGTCTTTTCGTTCGTCACTGAAAAGGTATTTTTAAAAACCGCACAAGCTCGAAATTATACATATTATAGATGTGCAAGTTGTTCAATGGAAAGTTACCACCACGAAACATCTCCGAAATTTTACGGGTCTACCTATCATTATTAGTACTTTAGGCTTAAGAAAATAAATTTAAGAGGTTACCTATTTATCTTACGTATATGTTTCGATGGCACATGAGACTAGAGCAAAGTTAACGTTTACTGGATTTATTTTTGGCTCGCATATGGCTAGTTCGCTGCGAACTATTCACGATAATAAATACATCGGCTGCTTGTTCTTGACTATGTAAATTGCGAATCAAATCTGTTTTTCTATGCTTTCAGTATGTCTATATATAGGTTGTTTTTGTTTTCAAAACGTTCGCAACAAACCTTGACTAGTAATTAGTGTAAAGGAAGCAATTATTGACTCGCCATTCATTTTTTTTTTGTTGCTTTTGTTAATTAATAAATTGCAACACGTCATCCTGTGTGGTCTATTCAAGTGCTCTAAAGCTGTAATTCCCAGCAGAAATGGTGTAGCTATACGACTACATATTTTCTTTTTGCCTGTTTTAAATTCATTTAAAAAGAATCGGTTTTCTTTGTCTGTTTGTATTATCCAATAGTAAATTTAGATCTTAATAATTGTATACGTATTTCGCATTTTTGTAACGTGACTAGTCGCCAAACTAATAATAAATGCGCTTTGTACGATCTTGTTATTTGTATTTTAAATTTGTGAATGTATCAACAAAAATGCAATGCTAATCAGTACGTTCTTAGCTTTGGGAAATTCAGCATTTTCTGCAATATTTCCCTAATAAGATATGCCTTTTAGTAAATCACCCTCCACGTTTTTGTTTACTGGAATGAGATTTATCGGCAGATAATTTCAACCAACAGGAACTTGTTTCAAAATCGTCCCTTCCAATTATATTTGCCGATGAAACCACCTAGCTTTTTCTCGTGATATTTTATTAGATATTCAAATGTCTTGAAGGAACCATGTCAACAGTGTGGTTGTTTCAGTATCTACATTTTGACAGAATTTGATTTGGGTTTCTCTTTTCTGTATTTTGCTTTATCTTGATTGTTAATAAGTGTTTACAATATTTGTCCACAGCTGTATTTCAAAAATCATTCTCGTTCCATTCAGAGAATAACATTAAAATAGAATTGCTTAACCTTGTTTGCGTAAATGTCACATGGAATATTAAGACTAATTCGTATTTTATAAAACAAGTCAATTCAATCATATATTTAATCCTATTACTGCAAATTTGCATTGCGAAATCAAGTCGGACTGTTATAAGTTCAAATTGAAATTAAAGTATTACGTTATAGTCTCTTTTCAAAAAACAGGAATATTCCATTCACGCCAAAGGAAGCGACAAAGTAGAATAAGTAACGCTTCTTGCCCAACACTAACGCATATGATTCTTGGCTTTAAATCTATTAAAGTCGTTTTTCGCTCTATCCTTGGCGCTTTATCTCCGGAGAAATGATATTTTTGTAGGTGAAATCGTTTGCTTTCGACGCCGTACAAGCGGAGACCGTCTCATAAATATAGAATGCATCGTTTGCTTTTCTTTTCCCGCGTATCTAGGTCAGGATATATTAATAAAACCTGTATGGAGTGTGGCATAAAAGGTGCTTAGTTGCATCCGAAGATGTACTCTATCAATCTATTAGTCGACTATTTGCAGCGTACTAATTGAATATTCTTTCAAAGTGTGCACAAAGTTAACTTTAATTTGATTATTTCAATAAGTTGTACCTTATTTCAATTGTCGTGGATTGTTTTGTTGTATTCTGTTTTTCCAAAAGCGTTGATATTGAAACTAATGTTCAAACAATCTGTATTTGATTTTTTCTTGATAAATTTTCAGTCAACAATTGAGTAAATTTAAAAATAGGTTAGGTGCGGAGATGATTAGCCAAATATCCCTAGGTATGTTCATATTGCTGAAAATAATAAAAAAAACAATATTTTTCAGCTCCCCTAGATTCAAATTTGTAAAATTTAAAAGCCGACTTCTAAAATAACCAAATCAAACGAGCAAGTAAAGATCCACAGACACCTATTTACTGTACAGATGTTTCGACGCGCCGCTGTATCTACTTACACAATTGGCGCATCGCGTAAATCGCGACAATTAGATAGCAATAGCATCCGCGCCTTTCGACGTAATAGATCCCCACCGAAAGAATCTGAAACGGCAATCGACCGTGCGGTCGGTCGAGCGGTGGCGGTGCGTCGCTCATTGTATGCCAAATCATGGACGGAGTCGCCCGCTCGTTTCCGTCAAATTCTCCTGCTAGCATTGAGAGCGTATACACGCCAGCTGTTATTTCGGTTAGACACCTATGCTGCTGTACTTATATACGTAACATGGACGGTTTAAGATGAACGCGGGCGGCGTTTGGCATGGCGCTCACCGGCAGCGATGACAGCGAAAATACAAGCGCGGCTCCACCGCAATCGATAACAACGCACATACCACTCCTCCTTTTCGGTCGAATTGCCGGTTGTTACGCTGCGCGTCCGTCTCTCGCTATTGCTCGCTGTCACACGCGCCGTCGTATCCAGATGGCGTGGTGAAGGGGAAGAAAGGGAGATCCTAAAACATGATAGAAATCATGGTGTGGCGGCGTATGTTAATACAGCTACGTGCAAAAATAATAGTCTGCAATGTTCCAAGGTTCTAAATAACAATATATAAACTCATAAAATATTGGCCTTAATTATAATATAAAATGCAAAGTTGTTTTATGGTCGCGCTTATTCTATTTGTCTCTCGATATGAAAATATAGATAAGATTCTCAACCGAAAATAATGTCGTTTCAAACGAACCCTCGTATAAACTTGTAGGAATTAGATAAATTTTAGATTTACATGATTTACAATTTCCTAAATACGTCCGAATATTACCGTACTTTTATTGTCTATGAAGTGCTTTATTAAATATCCTACGATTAGCTTTCAATGTTTGTAACGGACTGCGTTCGTGTATTTTTTGTACTTAGCAGTTCATATTTTTTTCAATTTACGACCGTTTTGATCTATCAATGTATACAACGCTGCGATGGTGAAGTTATGGAATCGCACACATTTCATTTGGAATTTGAATGCATTCCGTTTCAGTAACTACCTTCGATTCATCAACGGTTGCAAATTTTGCACCGTATATTTTATTCTTAAAGAAAACTTAAATAGTCCGTAACAAAATTCAAGGTTTCTATCAGCAATATCAAAATCATCTGGATTGGATCGTTATCTATTAACCTTAAAATCCACAAACAAAATTAATATTCGCCATTTTATTATTCTAACTTTACTGTTACAATACCTGTTACAATAATTGCTTGTAACATAGTTTTTTTTTTTTTTGCTTAAAAAGTAAGCAGGCGAATAGTTTTACCGCGATCTGTATTAGAAGTGTGCATCGATGGCTGTAAACCGAAAACTCGTTTTTCAGAGGCGATATGCTCGCCGATAGCGATGGCGCGCGCCCCGCCGGACGAAGACGGTATGTCGAAATGCTGTTATCGCCTCCGGTACCCGTCGTACGGTTGTTAAAACGCCGGCTTTCGGTATTTGGGTGATCATTCGGACGACGATCGTCGTTTCGCGCCGGTGCGCTGTATTCCCTGTCTTCCGCCGCGTTTGTACGCGCGGTACTGATTATTCGCAACCGCAACGAACACACTGACGACGAGGAGACGCCGATGTCGGTCATGCGCCTTATCGTTATAGATTTGCACTTTACCGCACACCGTTCACCTAATGTGTGTGTTGTTCGATGTTTTGAGGCAAATTTTTTCCTTCCGATGGTCGATAGCATTAACACCTCTATGATTTAATGCGCGCTCTTTGATTTTCCGCACTTTCGCTTTGATTCCTGTCCGTTCGTTTTCGATTTATTTTTAGAGGAATATTGAAGGTTTTTTTCTCTTTGACAGCGAAAATGATATTATTATAATGATATATTATTATAATTAAATCTAATTAATACGATAAAACTTAGTAGCTAGGTCTCCGATGCTTTAATGGTTTTTATCGTATGTATTTGTTGGGTTGAGCTCAATTTAAAATATAACATTTAAAAATAACTTCTGTTTCGGGCATTTTACCATTTACATTAGGACTATCCTGGGGTTCAATATTAAGCCCAATTCATTTTTATTGTTTATTCATCTCATTGAGAATTTTGTTAACCGTTCATTAGTTATGAGCAGCCGAATCTGATGACTGTCAGTAGTTATTGTGTTGATAGTCGTCAGATTTGACTGAGTATATAGTAGATACTGGTAGAGTTAAATCTATGGTTTGGCAGCAACAAACTAACTATATAATGTTTCATCCTTTGCGCACCCCAGTTTTTTAACCCCAATTAATGCCTATTTATCTAGTCAATGTACTGAAGGTCACCCAGAACGAAAAACGTACGTGAAATTTTTAGAATTAAAGATTTATCAAAATATAGATAGGAAACTCTATTGTTTGGAGCTGGTAAAAAAAATAATTCAACTTGTTATCGAATAAAATATTTCAGACACTTTAACCAAGGTCCAATTCACTTTGTCTTAGTGCAGATCAATAAATATTTATCTTCTATTGCAATATTTGCAATGAATTTTTTATTTCATCGAAGAAACCGAAAAGAGAACTGCCGTCCGACGGAAACCAACCAACGTATTAATCTGTTATTATTATTATAGGTTTATTACTCATTCAACAGAGATCAATGGTTATTTGTTGTTAGTGATTCATGCTGAATAGTAATTTCCTGTTCAAGGATATTCTATCCAATGCGTCAAGTATTATTTAAATATCTCGAAAGAAACAAAGTAATTCTTCGAAAGCCGTCAAAACACGGGTCTACCCAATCGCTCTAGAAAAATAGTAATTTACTGTATCTTGTCCATTATTACCCACATCAAATATTTTGTAATGTTTGTTGTTTAATGCTTGTTAAATTTAAGTTACTTATATAAATTAGTTATCTTTTTTTTGTTTAACGTGACTTCGTCTCAAGAAATAAGACTACGTCGTTCTACATACATTTTTCCGTACCCTTCGGCAAATATAATCTCCCGCAATCAATTGGAGAGCTTGTTTACTTTACGCTTAAGCTATTTCGAGAATCCGTAATCCAACCATACATCAAGCGTCTATTTCGGTGGCGCGCGCCATCGTTCTCTTCTCTCTGCCGGTCAGTTTTCGTCGCTAAAATACGAGCGTAACCACCATATCGCACGCCGCAGGACCGCAGAGCGGCAAAAGCACGGTTCGATCATTCATGACGTGCCACCACGAAGTGTCTCTATCGTCGCCGTTATGCGCGTTAGGATATTATCAGGGCCGCCTATCTGTTCGCGTTGTATGTGCCGTTTTATTAACGGATATCGAGCAATTAAAATTTAATTTCTCATCTCTGTCGGTCAGAAACCGTTCATTTAGCAACGCAAACTCGCACGTCTGGGAGAATGGAAAGCGTACAGAATATGTGATGTATTATAGGGAATTAATTTATTAAAAAATCAATAGCGTGAAAGGAAAGATAAAATGGGGTGAGCGTAGCCTAAATTGGATGACTCTGTTTTAGTAAAGATAAATTGACAATTTTTGCTATTGACTTGAGAGATAGAATGCTAGAAAGGCGGTCATCAAATCGACAATTTATAGTCGTTTTAAATAAATTCTCTTTTTTAAAAGAAAAAATATAAAGGCATGTAAATTGATGTCGGTCGGAATATTCGTACTGCCATAAAAAGGTAGACGTGTATATTTGTTTAAAAATGCATTTATGGGATAGAACAGATATATTTTTTGTAGATTAAAGTTCTAACTGTCCACTCGTACTATTAGTGCAATACGCTCCGTCAATACAATTCTACAACTTTTATATTGCCGACAATGGAGCTCTTCGATGCCTTAACACACACCTGTGGCTACGGTTTTGTAAGGTATCAAAAACAATACTTTTCTTGCTTGAAGACGGAGGTTAACTCCAGCCGATTAAGATTGCATGATGGCTAATTGCTCTTCTTCTTCCTTCCTTCCTGAAACTATTGTATCTCTGAATATATTATGAAATAAAGAAATTTATAATTACAACATCTCTTATTTATCTTGCACCATGTAATATGAAATAAATTATTATTAAATGCCATCAATTTTTGTCCAAGTACTGGCGTGGAGTTCTTGCGAACTATAGGCTTAAAAACAACTATGCGTGTATTCTTAAATATGTGACGAATACTCAAAATTTTAACTGTTGGAAATGTCAATCTAATTCGCCACAAACATTATCTATAATATTCTAACTACCGGAACTCGCGCCCACTCTTTCCCAGTACAATTAACGCTCCGTTTCCTCTTTGACCAACAAGGCGAAACAGTGCCGAAAGTAAAACGAACCAACAGTTGGATGTACCGGAGCGTGAGACTCGTCCTCGCCCGCCAACAAATATACATATTTCGCGCATAGCACGGTGCGCCTTCCATCTTCATCTGTCGGTTGCGCATTTTTACGATCGTTCGGGGTGACGAGACCCCGGCAAACGCGAGCCGGAGCAACCGAAGGCCCGCCGCCGTTGCCGGCTGCTAAGCGTGTGCGGCACGCTGCCACCCAACGCCGCCGTTACAGCAGAGCACGGTATTGATCCCCGTAGGAAAGCCATTGTTGTATATACACCTATGCGTGTAACGTGTGGATGTGTAGGTTGTGCATGCATGCATGCATGCATGTACGAATCTTTGGAATGGCGACGAGTGTATCCGAGGATAGATACACTTGTACTGATTGAATTGATGAATTTTGATCGAATTCGATACATGCAGTGCGAAGTATATGGATCTGGGTACTCTGTTAATGTTCCTATAACGGTTGCAGATATGCTAGTAAGGAAGTTTGTGAATTATATTAAATTGGCTATGTATTTACGCTGGCTTAATTTTGTTTTTAATAATTTCCTATTTGAGGAAGATCGTCTTTATAGAAACAAAGAATAAGATTGTGCATATGTGGGAGTAGGGGACGGGAATTTAGTTAGGAAGAATCACTATTCTAATAAGTCAAGCTTAGGATTTCTTTTTTCAACATTTCTGGAAGTCGCGTATATCTACCTAAGGATTTTCATACGTCTTCAGCTCCTTAAAGGAGCTGCTTCTAACAGTTCACTTTAGAATGTACGAATCAAGTTACTTTCTTGATTATACACTTTGTACATTTACTTGGCTTGCTTTTACGCAAGTATTTGAACACTAGTTAATCGTTCTTAAAATTCGTAATAGTTCTAATGCCAAGCAAATTGCATTTAAAATTGAATAAAGCCTAGATCTCAAAAAGTCTCTATTAAAGAAATATAAGCGAACAGTTTCGAGCTAATAGCACATCTTCAGGCCAGAATTATATTAAACAAGCACATAATTTGTCTCAAGATCTTTCTATGTGAAATTCAACTGTACACAATGTATCAAAGATCCACATGGACCACTTAAAGGGGATGTTCTAGAGTTAGAGCTGTAAAATTTTGTTCCAGTATTGCCTTCTACAAGAAATGTTTATTTTATAACTATTACGTTAATAAATGCATTCTGGAAATATTTCACGATGCATTAACACCTAATTTTACTTTTTAGAAACGTCAAGGGAATACAACCACCTATCGACAGATCTATATAAATTTTCCGACTACGATCGACTGGCTCTCTCGCTCCTCTCGCCCTTGCCGAACGAACAAGACTTCGCTATAAACGTTTGCACATTGCTCTCTAACGACGGCAAACACACCCTCAAGATCGAGAAACATCCGAGGCTGATAGATTATCTGATCGCGCATGCTGGTGTTTTCAATCATTGTAAGTATTCGTGCGTGAAGCTAACTACAAAGGCAACGTTGCTATGTATTATTGGAAAGTTTTATTAGAGAAACTACGCTGTTCTATATCTATTTGTAGTTATCATTTTATCAATTTAATGCAAACTTATATTATTTCTAAGATTAAAATTTGTGAAGATCAAGAATGCTTCGATCAATAATTATTCTATTGCTTTCTTTATGTTACGAATGCTCCATTTCGTGTTCGGTTCATATTGAAATAGAAAAGATTGGTTTCGACTAATACGATTGCATGCTACCTTATTTATTCCTGCTTACTATAACAATAAATAAAATTATTTTAAAATAAATGCAACTTGAAATTCGCGTCTTTGCATATACCAGCAGAATAATTGCCAAATTCAAAATTAAAGAGACCTCCGGCACTTTCCATGTAGCAAAAGGTTGCCAGTCTCGCTTATTTTTTTTATAGCTAAGTATAAAAATCTCACTTCGTACATAATTACATCGTTAACTGTCATCCATTAAATTCAACGCATACCATTGCCTAATTACTATATGATGTTCTAGATTCTCTTAGGAATGTTTTCATCGAGAGCTACAGTAAAGTACGAGGCCATCCGTTGCATACGTTTTGGAAGGATGTAGTCCATTCCACCGAATACCTAGATCTCATCGACGAAAGGAAATACCCAGCGGAACGAGATCCAAAAACCATTAAGCAGGAGCCAGTCAAAGCGGAAGGTGGTGGTGCGTCGGCTGGTGGTGACGGCCAATCTAAGACGCAACAAACTATAGTAGCGGAAGTGCTAAAAGAACCTCCTTCGGTAACGAAATCGCCTGAGCCTATGATCGTGGACGATGAACCCTCTCCCTCCCTCGATGTTGATAGTGACAGTGAACTGTTCGCCAGTGACGATGTAGATACATCTTTAAACGCTTCGTTCAAATTCAAACTAAAACCCCATCCGTCGGATAAGGACATCTTTTGCCTAGGTAGGAGTTTAGGTACGCGGGACTACGTCGGGCAGCGCGTGTTACAGGTCGCGACGATTCTCAGAAACTTAACGTTCATCGAAGAAAACGTGCCGTTATTGACGAAAAATCGGACATTCATTCGTTTCATGTTATTGTGTTTGTGCTCGCGATGGAACCAACTGCAGAATTTAGGTTTGGATATGCTTGGTAATGTCGCGACGGAATTCCTCGTTAAAGACCCGCAAACGGATAAGATTACTTTCTTTCTGATCAAACTCG
The DNA here is from genome assembly GCA_020654165.1 of Oryctes rhinoceros. Taxonomy (NCBI): domain Eukaryota; kingdom Metazoa; phylum Arthropoda; class Insecta; order Coleoptera; family Scarabaeidae; genus Oryctes; species Oryctes rhinoceros. The sequence continues at coordinate 2,573,853 of JAIOKQ010000231.1, forward strand.
TCTCTAACGGATTAATAAGCGAAGATAGGAACTGTTGCATATCGTCGTTGGACGCGCTAAACAAACTCAGCCAGAACGAGGCGAACGAGGATTCGTTAAGTAGATGTTTGGAATCGTTCGTCTACTCACGCGTCTGTTCCTTTCTGACCATCCACGATGTGATGCTCTTGATCTATACGCTCGAATGTCTGTATTCGCTATCGTCTTTGGGTGAACGATCGTGTAATTTTATCGTCGGTAATCATGGTGTTGTGGATACTCTAGTGTCTTTAGTTACTGTAGAAGGTAAGAGTTACGGACCGAAAGCGTGTATCGGGATGAAACTGGTAGAGACGGTGCCAGGCGGTAGTGTGAACGCGGCGAATTGTTCGAATTCGTCCACCGCCACTTCTTCAAGTACGTCGACGTCAACAGCTTCGTCATCTAGCGCGAGTAGTACTCCGACGACCACATCGACCGTTACGACTATGCATACGACGCTCAAGGCTAGTTCGCCGATGCCAAGCACGCCGCAGAGGGTCGTCCAAGTCGCACCACAGAGATTAATTGCTATAACGCCAGTATCAACACCAGCAGGTATTATTGTATAGATACAAGAACATTTGGAAAATATGGAGATTGTAGTCAGGAAAATAGAACTATGGGCTTGTTAATTCGATATTATTAACGATGTACTAAAAAGTACCAATGATTCACTTATATAACGTGGTTGTTACTACATTTAAAGTCCATTTTACACCGGTTACATTGGTCGATGTGCCAACGTTACGTAAACTATATCCTCATCATGCACTGATCTATAGCCAATTGCATTAATTAAATATTTTTTAATATTCAATCAAATTAGAAATTTTCAGGCTAAATTCTATTTTTTAATTTCAATAACATATGGAAACGGTTGTTAATATTGTGAAGTTGTTTGTATAAAAAATGGAAGGCCGACATTTCTATTGAAACCGGCTTTGATTTCACTTTTAAAACGCGACTCAGATAAGGGAGTGGTTCGTTAATCAAGTGCCCCAATTGATTCAACTTACATCGATATCGAATGAAGTGCTTATCTGTCTTGTAGTTGTTTTGTCGTTAAGGATCGTATTACACTTAGGTACATAGATACAACCTTAGAAAAAGTAAATATTTCGTACCCCACTAGGTAGAACGAGGCCGAACTATATCTCTTAACATGAATACTACTTGCCAACAATAATTTTAAAACTGGGTCGTATACAGGGTGTAGATAGAATTTTTTCCTCCTTATTACTTATTACATACAAGTTGGTGCTTTTTAAAAATACTAGAGATGTATATTCCAATAGCTCCTGCGGCGGTTGTCACGCCACAAACTACGACGCAGTCCATTAGTCCCCAGCAACTCGTCCAACAGCAACACGCCCACCAGCAAGCCATACAGGAAAATGAACAGTTTGCTTTAGCCTGGTTGAGAGCTACTTACGAGCCTTGTACCACCGGACGCGTGGATCACCAAGAATTATATAAACATTATATCAATTCCTGCGCAAAGATTGGAAGGCGGGGCGTTATTGCTCCGCTTCATTTTCCACGATGCGTTAGGTAAGTATTAGATTTGGTTCGCATAGATTCGCGTGATACGACTATTATTGCTGTTTTAGATCTGTGTTCGGAGGTACAGTTGGTCCAAACCCGGTCAAGCCAGTAAATTCTAATGAACCCCAGTATTACGACGGCATAAAAGCACGGGTTCAACAGCTGGTTATCAATATGCAACCAGTAACCACTTCAACCTCACAGACTACTCCCAAAACTGTAAGGCGTAAAGCACAAAATGTGACTATTGTTCCTGCGATCACGACTGCGACACCAACACTAACGGTTGTCGCCGACAATACGGACACGCCTCCCGCTTCGCCCGCATCTCCAATACTCAAAGCTCAACTCAGCGCGCCTCCAAAACCTAGGGAATCGACCGTTGTTACGACACTCAATAAAGGCGATATCAAAAGCCAGGTAATTCATCAATTGTTTGGCTAAGCTCAAGTTATACATTTGTGTGAGTAGTAGTAAGTATTGGAGTGAAATTTCAATGGTTGGTATTACAAACTTTGTGGCGGTGGCGCATGTTTTTCAATACAATTACGTGCAATAATTTCGTCTTAAAAGTATACTGGTATTAAACCTCCCTTTCTTTTTTTAGGTTATGGCTCATCCTCACCTAAGTCAAGCGCTGCTGGGCAGTGCTGCCCCGCAAACAGCAACGCAAGCTAGTTCGAGTAAGGAAACGATTACAAGTCAAAGCAACACGTCTCTAATAAAGAGTTTACTGGCAACTAAGGTAAACGAGTGCATGACATCAGTCAGCATGAGGACTGCCACAGACTGCCAAAATGTAACAACCCAGGTAACACACTAATAAGGATCAACTAACTCGTAAATATTTGCCTTCAAGTTTTTCCGTTTGTGCGAATGATGTAGAGTACTGTCTTTTTTGCAAGTGTTGTCGACTTGAAAGTTGTGTAGACGTAACCATTTTTATTTAATTTATAATTATTACTGTCATATTAGAAAAATTATCGCCGTAGGTAACTTGTGCATTCAATGAGTTGTTCGAAAGACTTCGAAGAACGTCAGGCAATGGATATTTGAGGAAGTCTTTCCATAATTTCTAAAATATCCATCGTATTGTATCGTTTTTACACACATTCGATGTACAATATTGATCAGCATGGTTTGAAACTGTGTGTGCAATTTAACTCCATCCATTAATGAAATAACATTTTTAATTTCAGCTCTAGTGACGATTATGCAATTGCTTGTTTGTACATTTTTAGTTTGATTGTTTAATATTCTGTAACAGATATGTTTTATCAACTAAAATAATCGTGTTTCACAACGCCATATTAAATAACACACTCATACTGTTGCTGATTTGGTGGTTTGGAACGTTAGAATTAAAATTTGTTGAATGCGTAAACAAATAAGACGATAAAATAAAATAAAATGTATTTAGTAGTATGTAATGCGAAGTAAATTTTGTATTACTTCGAAATTAAGTCGTGGTTGTAAGAGTTGTCAGGTGTAAATCAAATCAGCTATGTTACTACTTTATGACTTACTCTAATATAGATACCATGATGGTGATTTTAGGAAGTCACCCACAGATCTAATTAAAAAACTTTAATCAAGAAGGTTACAACTACATCTGGTAGTTAACTCTGTTAGTATGCCATGCACACTGCTCTAAGTAAGCTGTTTAGGTTTAGTAAGCGTCTCATTTAATCCCTCTTTAAATTGGTAAAAATACAATAAATACTTCGATCTCGATCTGATTTGATATACACTCAGTGGATTTTAATTCAATTACAAAAATTAAAAAAAAAAACAAAGAACATATCTGTTATAGAATCCTATTTCCGGTCTCCAATATATCTAATATTTTCCTTTCTTATTAAGGTGGCAGCACGACAGCAACAACAAAGACTTCTTGCCCAGCAAACCACACCCGTACAAACCCCCGATAGCAAGTCATCGACTAAATTATTTGACACAACCCCGAAATCTTCTCGCATAAACGGTGCCAGACAATTATTTTCCGAAACGGATACTAACGATTCGGACGTATCGTCAACGACGCAGAACAACAATTCAACGAAGAACTGGAAGGAGCCGCCCCAGCCGCCTCCTCCTCCACTAGCACCTCTCAGCAATCTCAAAGGGAAGGTGTTGCGGATAGACGAGGATAGCGATTCGACCGGTAACAATTCCTTAGCGTCAAGCACGGGACTTGGAAACGTCGGCTTGGGTGGGGTTTCTTCGACCGAGGATGGGGATAACTCCCTGACGAGTTTCGAAGGGTTATTGAATGGAATTCCCAGCTTGGATAATCCTTTGAATGATGATAGTAATTCGAAGGATTCGTTGAGGAATATCACCAAGAAACCTTTGATGTTAGCCGATTTATTGGAGAAGAAAATTGAAAAGGATCCTATGCTGTTAAATGGGGTCTTGGGCAAGGAATTGAGGTTAGGTGAAAAAGGTTTGGATCTAGTTGAAAATCACATCGAAAAAGTTTTGAGCAAGGAGAATAACATGAACGAAATGGATACTACAGGTACAAATAGTCTTGATAAAAGCAACGATTTAAACAAACAAACCCTGAAACGATCCGCAAGCGAGGATCTATCGGAACCGGAAGCGAAGAAGATCCATTTATCCAACGTAAACGGTAACGCCGATTCTCCAGCCCCCGAATCGATTTCCAGCTCAAACGGCGGCGATGAGCAACCCACGGAGAAGGTCTCGACGGCGGCCGCGAAACTCTTTGCTGACATGGCAGCTGATATATTGGAAGACGAAGACGAGGAGGAATTGATGCAGGCTACGGCGCACCAGCAGCAACCGCCTCAGACGATAGTCGAAGATCCGAACATAGTACAAATAGCGCCGAGTAGCGCTGGTGTACCGCAGATGTTCGTTGACGGTAACCAGCAGGTGCTGCTGCAACCTCGTCAGATTATTGTTTCTCAGCCGCAGCTTCAGCCCGCCAATCAGGTTGTTATACCGGCGGGGGCGCAGTTGAAGACGCAAGGAGGGCAGACTGTTATTGTACAGAATTCAGGGCAGCAGCGCGCTCCCGTCATGTTACAGCAAGCGAATACCGGCCAGATACTACTTTCGCAAGGCATACAAGGGATACAGGTAAGAAGAGCTTATTTTTAGAAGATGGGGAGACATTACTTTTTTTTGTATGTTTGTAAATAAATGCGCAAATGTGTGGTTGTTTATTATATTTTTTGTTACCATGAAAACAGGGTCAAGTACAATTGGTAGCGAGTTCCTCTCAACCCGGCCAGTACGTTATACAAACGGGCGGACCGCAAAGCGCTTATGTCGTAGCGCAATCGCAAACAGCGATGGTCCACGGCCAACCTCAGACGGTTCTGGTGGCGCAGACACCACAGCAACAAGGCACCGGAACCAAGACCATCATCATCTTACAGCAGCAACCTACGCCCACTAATACCGCCACGCATCACCAAAAGGTAGTAGTGACGCCTCAAGGTCAGCAAGTTGTCGTAACGCAAGTACAAAGGCCTATACTGCAAACGTCGACCGTTAGTACTAATAACCCGCCGCCACCCCCTACGTCCACCGTTATCAAATCGGTAGGGTCTACGACGTCGATACAACCTGCCACGGTCACTACCGCGAACAATACGGTAACGGTGATAGAAAAGAAGGTTGTTGAAGATCTGAAGCCACAACCGAGACCTAAGATAAATAGGGATCTATCGACGCCGTTCGTTTGCGAATGGGGCGATTGTCAAGTGTAAGTTTTATAAAAATATACGGGGTAAATCGACTGTTAACGCCAATATAATTGAGCTTTTTGAAATAAAACGGATAATAAAATGCTCTTTTTTCAATAGCGAAATGAAATTTACCTCGGCAAACCAAGTCTATTTACACGTCTGCGAGGAGCATGTCCCTAAAGGTTCGGAAGAGATCGTCTGCCAATGGGAACGTTGTGATAATATGAAACGGAAACGATTCTCGTTGATGACACATCTTAATGACAAACACTGTAACACGGAGGTAATTATTAGTCTTTTATTTTGTTTTAAATAACATATAATTCAATTCTTTTTTGATTATTATCGAAGGCTATGAGGACTAGTTTAACGAGACGGAGACAAATGTCGCACGCCGGTAAAGTAGAGTCACCTGTGACGAATACAGCTACACCGCATCCGGGTTACGCACCCGACGCAGCATTTCATGCCATCAAGAGGCATGCGCTGGAGTTCGTCAATCCAAAAGAATTGCAGGTACGTTTTCCATGAATGAATTTGGGCTAATAAAGTAACAAAGCGATGTTAGTTACTTTAAAATAATACAACCTCATCCCCGGTATACAGAAAGAGAATTAAATACTTAGTCGCTGATTAGCACGTTAATTCTTACTAATTTAATTTTGTGACGTCACTAATCGTATCCTGGGAGAGCCTTAAAACATAGTTCGGGAAATTTTCGGGAAAGGTCCATGGTTGTTGCTTCTTTTTTCCCGTTACAAGTTTCTAGTAAAACTTGTAGCTGGATCTCACATGCTGTTACGATTTAAGAAGTAATATATAACGATTTAGACTAAGTTCATTCAACTATCTCATTATTACATTCATAGCAATTGCTGGTCATTTAAGCTGCGCTTAATTTGTATTTATAAATTAACTTAGTTTCATTGATTTCATCGCGGGGACTTCGGATCCCGTTTTCCGTATAAAATAATAGCTCATGATCGACCGATGCACCTTGTAATTGGTGAAAACCCTTTGGGGACGTAAGGGCATGAATTATTATTATTATCATCTCTTCACATTCGTCAAAGAACGTATTCAGCTTAATCCATAATATTGCTTATTGTGTAGTGATGTTTCTAAACCTAAGCTAAATTTCGTTTCACTCATGTTCTCCTCTCATCTATTTTCTTACATTCTTTACATTGCACGATATTCTCGCTCTAACTGTATACTTCGAGATTTAACACTAGAAATTGTTATCATTAACAGAGATCATCTAAACAGGGTACTACTGTATCTTCTACTGCAACACCTCCGCCCAGACCTGGGCCTCCTGCAACAGAACAGGTGATTGGTTTTGTTCGGATTTGCATGAAGAATTTTCGTTATTTTCCTCCCCGTATTTTGCATTTAGTTTAGTTTTCTTTTATTTTCTTTTAGAATAACACTAACATAATAAAAAGGAAGGTAAAGAAGTAAAAAGCGTGTGTATACACGATCTTTTCTATTACCACTTTGCTTCTTTTTTTGTTTTTATTCGGGTAATGTTGTTACACTTTATTTTTATTGATAAAATATGTCCACGAATAAATATTTTCGAACTGAAGAAATTCCACATTTAGACCACATTTAATTGTAGAAATTTTGCTTAGGTTTTATTTTGCACGGTTTATATTTTGTTTCCTAGCGTAATCTTATTAAAATATTGTAATAGTTATGAACCAGTTGATTGAAATACCCCTTCACCGTAATATTAATTTGTCTACAGGACGATAACGAAGGACCTGTTACGAAAAGTATAAGATTGACTGCTTCCCTGATACTTAGGAATCTCGTTATCTACAGCAGTAATTGCAGAAGGTACGTGTTAGTATTACGTGATCGCATTCGTAGAACAACGTACATAATAACTTCCGCCTTCTTTTCAGGTACTTAAAGCACTACGAACCGCATTTAGCGAACGTCGCATTAAGTAATGTTGAGTCCTCAAGAACTATAGCTCAAGTTCTTTACGATATGAACGAAGGTGCGAGCCACAGGTGACCTCAACGTAATAAGTGATGTGTATTTTGGACGCCCAGTGAAGTGCGTTTCTAATTATTGCAGAAAATATATAAATGGAAAACAAAACCTTTGTGAAACGAGAAAAATTTAACAAGAAAAAACAAGGACAGACTGTGTAAATTAAGTGGCAGTGTACAAATTATTGGTATTAAGAGCCTAATTGTTATTTTTATATAATTTACTAGTGTAAAACATAATGCTTCTGAAACAAACAAAAACTAAGCTAGTTCAGTTCAAGTACAGTTCCCGTTCCCGTCTACAAAAGAAAGAAAAAGAGATAATAAAATAAAGTATATTGAAAGGATTGATTTTTGAAACTGTGCAATTTATTTCGGAATAGTATTTATTGGCAACAGTTGTAGGATATATTACTTGTGTAAATAAGAATTTTAATCTGTTTCTTGGAACATGGTTTAGTTACTGTCCATTTCTTGTGATATAGAAGCACATGGTTTGTTTTTTAAACAGTATTATGTGGAGGTTTTATATGTGACAGACCTGAAAATAATAGTTAAAGAAAAAAAGAAAGAAAAATACTGCTAAAGGAGATAAACACTATAACGATGAATGCGAAGTTGACTTCTTGCGCGAGGTCAGGAATCTCTAGTTTATAATGTATAATTATAGCCGACTGATTTATTACAATCTTGTGTATTCTTTACATGAAAGGAAGTAAGCTACTAATTTTCATGTGCTTTAGCATATCCAGAACTACTTAAACAGTAAAAAAGAAAAAAAAAACGAGGAAGAAGAAAAAAAACAAAACAGTGTAAAATGTTTACAATTATAAAAGAATAAACTGCATTTAATGTAATACTTTTCCTTTTTCAATAAAAGTCTCGTGTAAATAATCTATTTCGAGTTTTGTATTACGTTGCGCTGTCTGCCGATATCCTAAAATCGTTTATTTACAATGAGAAGAATATAAAAGAACATTGGAAGCGCAAACGGACAGCTGTGAACTACTAATCAACCCATCCGATGGTGGTTGAAGATTTGAAGGTCCTGTTGGGTATTAAATTTCTTAACTACGATAAGTGGATTAGGTAAGGTAGGTTAGTACGTAACCAGTTAGAGAACTTTTAAATCAATACAAGGATTTCTCAATAAATATAGATGTAGGTCAACGATTCTCCATATACTGAAAAATATTCGATATGATGTAGATGTTTGATAATTCTTGTCGCTCAAAAAAAGCTTACTTCTATTAAGGGTTAAATATCCGTAATATTATAATTGGCTTGTGTTGATAAAATGTGAAAATCCGTAATTTCTTTGGTATTCCTGATGTAATTAGATATTTAGAAGAGAAGTCTCAACCCTGGTGAAGAATGGCACCTCCGCGCTGATCACGAGTTCTATGCTAGCAACGAAGTCACTTTAAAATGCTATTTCTCTGCTCTGTTCGTTAAATACGAGGACTCGCTTTTATACTTTCGGATTAGACAGTTTTAATACAATTATTCATTGTTTCTTGTCACACATGCCTCGAATATCGAGTAGTTATAAAATTATTAACGAAACACGAACGATCAAAATGATCGTGCATCGTTGAATGCTGATCCTCGACCAGGTCGGCCTAATCACTTCCAATGCTGTTGAAAAAGTCAAGTATTTGGCATTGACAGATGCAAGAGTAAAATTTTACATGAATACCTTGAAATGACAAAAGTTAATGCAAAGTGAATTTCGTGAATGCTTTCGTGACTCCAAAATAGAGACGATTGAAGAATTTTTGAACTTTTGTGGAGACGAACCAGATTTTGATCCTGCATCAAGACTGGAGCCTCTCAAAGACTCCACTTCTGCAGGAAAAATAATATTTTTCGGATCGTCAGTCTATTATTAGAAGCGATTACATAAAATTTAAGGAAAATGCAATAATTTTTAATATTATTTACAGAGAGACAATTTATTCCGTTATTCACTTCTTTAAGTATAGAGGTTTTGAATTGAAGTAATGTTGCCACACTTAACAATATGGCGTATGTACAATTGCCTCAATGGCTGTCTACATGTTTATCTGGTATTGGATTGGCATAAGTTTACCGATTTGAATTTAGAATTCTGCGTCATTGAAAACAGCTTTAAGAATTTAAAACGCTACTCTTTACGGCCAGATGGCGACTCTGTCGCTTCCACACCTTCAATCAATTTTGTACTGTCGCCGATATTTCTGATTCCTTTTGGGAAACGATAAGGAAAATAAAACACATTTTATTGAAAATCATCTCCATTTATTTTCTTTATTCATTTCTTAACAATAATACCTATTATCTTCAGAGATTCATCCATTTCAACATTTATATTCTTTTTTGATGCTATTACACACATTCATAAAAAAAAAAATACAGCCAGAGTTCTTGCCACTGTCTACTATTAAACAATCAGAATATTAGGTTTCATTACTATATTTAATAATCATAATATCCACGCGTATCGATATAATAAAAAAAGAAATAGGAAAAAAATACTTTTTTCTCTAATACGAGCATCGACATAACTCCAGACCGTATTTTCGACCCAATAGTTGCAATACGAGTACGGAATTCTCGCTTCATAATTAATTTATACACATACAAGTCTTTGGTTTGAGTATACAGATCTAAACCATAATTTCATTCTTATATACAAAAAAAAAATTGGCACATTATCAAAGAGAATATGTATATGTGGTATATAATAGTGTGTATGTATTATATATATATATACTTATTGTATTTATTTAAAGTATAATTAAACTATTTAGGTGTATATATTTTAGTATAATTTACAAATATCAGGCGAGAATTATTAGTAATGTCAGGAACTTAAAGTTAGGCCGAGTCTGGCTAGGACCATATCCTTTCGTAATCTTGCTATTTCCCAATATACATCGTGAGCTGTAAAAAAAAGGAAAGAAAACTTATTTAGTTACAAATTCAACGTTTTTTTTTTCTTTTTTCTTCGGTGCGTTCTTGTGGCGACTTTTCATATGTACCGAGTCCGTATAAAAGAATGAACGAATTTCCGTGTCTAGTTTCATCGTCGTGAAACGGGCTATTACCAATCATTCACGAGGGTAAGAATTGAGAAAAATTTAGAAAATAATACGTTTCATGAATTCGGGAGTTTCTCTAAAACAAGCTTTCGGTAACTTTTACGCGGTAACGTTGCCCGCGATCGACCATATCAATTGTGTACTTAAGATCGTTATTCAGACGTTCATATAGTTTATTAAGAAATTGCTAAGTTACTGTTTTGCCATGTAGAGATTAGGAGGATGCATGGCAGTTATCCTTCGAAGCATAAAATTTAGAGATGTATCCATTGTCGTCATCCAAGGCTTTTCGACGATATTTAACAGGAATTTTTATTACGGCAAAGGCAATGTCTAAATCAAATTGCGGTATATTGAGAAATATTTGAAAACTAGAGATCTCTAAAGTATTTGTAATTTTCCACGGCGAAAACCGCATGTTTCTCTAGACGCAGCACTTACTAATGCTGAAATCGCTACGACAGCAACTCCCTCAGAATCATCAGATACAGCGTTGTGATTTCTATAATATTAATATTTTAAAAATTCGAGCCCGCAATATCTAAACAAGAGCTAGACCCGTTAAGAGTAGATAACAATAATCATACTTTACCTGAGCTTTTTACAAGACCACGTTGGATATACTTGAGATAATTGAGAAAATCACAGACAGCAATAATCTGCAAATAAAGAGAAAAGAATAAAACATCAACAACATTGTAAAAATTGAGTATGGAAGGTGCTCGTTATAAATCCGTCCTTGTATGAAATAATAAGCTCATTATAAACACGCTGGAAACTTCGCAATTCTAAGGAAAATAATAGCCTTTCGAATCAGAAACAATAGAATCGCGTTGCCAAGGAACGCGAGCCGTTAGTTTTTACGTTGTTATAACAACTGTGCGGACAGGTCTTCCTTTGTTTTCTAATCGGTTTTGCAACGTGTTCCATCGCGTATCGGTGGTGGTATTGACAATTCGTGACGAGTGAACCTTATTCGCGTTATATAATAGGCGCGCTATGTACGCTGATAAGAATACCTCTCGATTGCACATTGTCGAAGGAGTCCGAAGTTAAAGGAGGATACCTGCTACCTACGTAATCGTTAAACGAGCGAAACGAATTTCGATAATAATAGTCTTGCATCCGGGTTCGCCTTTTGATTAAGCGCTCCTCTGGTGACCCTGAATATCGTCCTATTTATTCTTCAAATCGATGCGCTTTGTAATTGTAAATATTGTGCAAGAGAACCTAATGTAGTTGTTGATCATTAATTAAAACGCGGAAGCAAGATGAAATCTTATTTGGTAATTCCGTTAATCAATTTCAAAGGAATAAATTCAAAACAACTTCAGAAACAGGTTTGAGCATGTTCTGGATCCGTATAAGTCGATGGTTTATTTAAATATTCGATAAGAATTCGTAACTAAGACAACAACATGTAACTGATATAGTAGATCAAAATTTTGATAAGAATCCAGGATATTTCCGGAAGATTTGAGTCAACATGTCGAAGCAAAAAAGACACGATATCCTTAAATTGGAAGCAATTTCTTTGTTGCGCTCGAACGAGAGAAGCCGACCTAATTTCCTACCTCCGTCCTAACCCCATAATTAGACGGGATGCGTACAGATAAATGGCTTCAGCGGAACAGGTCATACTTACTCTATTACGGCAAATTTGCGAGATGGAGTACCAAGTGTCGGGCTCGCCGATGTTCATCCGGTAAAAGCACTGCCTCGGCACCTCCAGTAATGCACATTTTCTGTAAAACGAGAACGTACGCGCGATTAATTAGCAAGTTCATCGCACCCGCCGAGGTGTGCTCGGCCAGCGAGCCAACCTTAAAAAATACTCACTTAGGAAACATCGTTTTCGTTTTATCACTTATGGCTTCTATGAAGATCGTGCCCGCCTCGACCGCCGTTCGCACTTTTTCCGAAAGCTCGACGCTATTAAAGCTGAGACAGAGATTGATATCCTCCTCGTAGACGCGCTTAATGAACGGACTAGTCTTGTCGAGGGAGGGGTTCTGCTTCCATGCGAGGAACTCCCCGTGCAGGATCGGATCAACCTGTTGAGAATTCGGGGTATTTTCAGGTTAATTAATTACGGTAAAACGTAAGCGCTAACTGGTGACAAATGGGTACCTAGCGTTTAGCTTAAATTACATTTAAACTAAATAGAAAATAAAAACGGCGAGAGAAAATAACAAAAAAAGTGAATTGCGCGTGTTGCACTAGAATAAATTGGCGCAATATTGCCAGAAAAAGCAATAAATATTATTTTAACAAGTCTACAATCCTTTTAATTGAGAGATTATCTTAAAGTCTCTATAATCTAAGCACGGGCAATCTTTCTTTTGGCGAGGCGAGTACTTATTGATTTATTTATCGTATCGAACTAGAATTAAAGAATAAGTTTTGAAAGTTTGTTGTAAGCTATGTTGGAACATTGGGCGCCTGAAGTTCAATCGATTTTATCTGAAGCAACGTGCTTGTGTACTTGCGTCACATCGACTTTGAAAGAATCTACCAAGGCGGAGTGTAAAGTCAAGTACTTTTTGATCATTTTTTCATTTATTTCTTAATGCCTTAATACCTCGATGCATATCGCCCAACAATATTCCAAACTTTGTAAGCCCTTAAAAAATTTAAGATATTTCTCTAAGATTGCAAAATAGCTTTTGGGGCCTTTTGGATTACGTTGATATACATACGTCCATTGTGAGGAGGGTACTTGGTTTCGCTTTTGTCCCCTCACACTGAGCAAACGCGACATCCAGTGCGCTAAATAGTTTTTCATGACTAGATGTTCGTGGAGAGCGTTTGTTCGAGATGTTTAATATGTGAAACCTCCACTTCGCGCTCGGCCCGTACGATTTCATGGATTTCATCGATTCAAAAGAAACTATTGAAAGTATTTCCAATCTATTCTTCATTATCCAATAACCACAGCTTAATTACTCGCCTAAATCGGTGTCGTTTACCGCGGCATTAACTCCGGCAACTGTAAACTTTTAATTCGAAGAATTCTCGTAGGGAATACGCGTTATTACTTATCACCCGTTTAGCGTCAAACCATGCAAAATCTAACGAACACCGCAAACATTCGAACATTTCTCTTGCGACAGCGCGTAATTAGAAGTTATTAAATCGGATAACGACAGAAAGGCGACGCCAAAACAAACGAAAAACGAGAACGCGAAGTCGGCAAGGGAAAGAGTCGAAGTTTCGAAGCGTTCAGCCGCGGCAATTTTCTCGGTTCCACATAATCGTCGTGACGTTTAGCGAAGCGTTTCAATGGAAGAAACCGCCCGTTCGGCCGGAGCGAAAATGTACTAACCTCGAGTCCGTCTTGCTCTAGCACGTCCTGCTGCTGTTGCTGCTGGCTCGGAACGATGGGCACGGTTTCCTTAACCGGAGAATCTGGCGGCGAGTTCTCACGACCGTACTTGAGGTTGAAATGCGACGGCGAGCGGCGATGCTGTTTTTTCGCAAATATCGCCACACCTGCAACAGAACGGAACAAGCCTGTGTAGTTAGAAGCGCGTTCGACGTCGGGTTAGCGAGAATAGCTGCAATTCCGATCGTAAATGTCGAGGGCAAGCTCCGAAAGAAACGGTAACGTTGTGATATTCCGTGAATATTCGGTATAGGAGAAAGATCTGCGGATCTTCATTCATTCATCGGATTCATTAAGAATAATTACGGATACATATAATATGAACAGATCAAGTTAATTTACCTGACCACGAACTAAATTATTCACACCGGATTTAACTTTATAACCTCTTTCCTTCCACGCCAGAAAACCTCAAACACTTAATCCGTTCAATTAGATCGATATAGTCGTATATCCATCCGATCTAAGGTGCGGGCACCAATCGTGTTAATTGAAGCGATAATTATTCAAATTACGTATACGACGTGAGAATTTATTGAAAATTCCAAGTATCTAAGCGCTGAAGGCGTTCACTTCTGAATACCCGAACGTTTAAAAATGACGAACATGGCCTATTTAAAGTGATAGACGATGCTTAAGTTTCTATAAAGGAATTCGGTTTTTTCGTTGTTGTAAAGCAGTTCAGCAGATGTTTCTTCGATAATTATTTATTTTATTGCTATTTCTTACTTAAACAAGTTGTAAGCCAAACAAACAATTTTTTCGGCAAGTGTCGTACAATCTTCAAACTTTCGAAACTTAAGCCCCAAATTTTTTAAGCATTTTCTGTGATGCGGAGCGTCCCGATACCTTTAATATATGCAATTACATCTTTAATGCTAAGCTTCGCTAAGTAAGAAAGCAAAGAACGCAGCAGTTGGCGTTGCCAACAATAGCGCATAACAAACTCCATTGTTCATGTAAGTTTATCCGTCGTCGATAAGTTATCGTCGCTCACCTTCCTCCTTCCCTCGCGGATCGATCTGCGGATGTAAATGTGGGTTAGGCCTGCTCGGCGTTGAGGTCAATACCAGCGTCTTGAGCGCCGACACCTCAGCGGTAAGGACGTCCACTTTCATCTGGCTCTCTTTCAGCGCTTTCTCGGCGGCGGCCTGTTTCTCGTTCGCCTCCCGTACCATGTTGTGCGCCTCCTGTAATCAGATTAGCGCGAAACGCTCAGTTAGATCGACTCGTAGCTTCTTTAGTGCTAGCGCGAGCACGCTTAACGTAATAGGATTAAGACGGGCCGGGAGAGAGATGGGAAAAAGAAAAAGGTGGTAGCGAATTCGCGAAGGTATTGCGGAGGTATCGCCGAAAGGGGCGCTCTTATCTTGATTCGGTTAAAAGGAAAATTAGGTTTTCAGTTTGTTTAAGGCGGCCGTATTAAAAGGTTCCGAGTTTTAAAGGCGTAAATCTTCGAGAAATCTCGTTATAGACGTGGAGGGTTTGTTCACGTTGTCGGCGTAGGGATGTGGCAGTGATAAGAGCTTTCCGAAAAGGATGTACGAAAAACTTGGGCAATATTTTTATGTCGCCAATAGCGTTTCTAGTTTATTCATATTAATAATTGATAGCTTGATTACTTTGGTATTTGTAGAGAAGGTGCTTATTTCTAAAGAAATATGCGTTCTCGGCATCATTGAAAATTGAGATAGATAGCAAAACTTCATCCGAGAAGGAACACTTCGGCTGCGCCATTTCATAGTTACCAAACTCACGTCATTAATAATTATTACGCCACACCTGCCTACTCCCCTCGGTGCAATTCATTATAATTAAGAACAATGAATTATGGACGGCTTAATTCAGCTACTTTTCATCTAACAAGTTAAGCGGACGACCTCGAAAGAGCTCCGTGTATGTACATAGAAGAAAGTTTTTCTTCAAGCAAATGTATCTCGGTACGTCGAAGCGAGCGTCATAACAACAGTGTAAATTCGCCTTACCGTAAGCCTTAAGCAAAGGTAATTGCAAGAATTTTTCTTCTTCAGGCGTGTATTAATCGTGTTGAATTTCTATCGACTTATAGTCATTATTTTCATAGATACATGCTAAGGAATACATTTTCTAGTTCAAGGACTTATTAATGCGACAGTCAAGCGATATTGAACTACTTTTACATTCGTAACAATTCGCTTCGATTCAATATATATAGAGTAAGCGAAAAATAAGCTCTAAATTAAAGAATATACGTTATTGCAACTACTACAGACCAATCAGGTAATATTGTGCAATTCAACAATAGCATTATCTACGCGTAAGTCGCGCACGCTTCAATAAGAACAAAACAGACGGTACTAATTCCTTAGTTAACATTTACACTTCATATTGGCTTTTATTTAAAACACCTCTTAACGCATTAAGATCCCAAGCTTTGATATGCAAACATTTTACATCCATTTAAGGCGTGCGGTAAAGCAGATTACTGAAGTTCAATAAGAAGAAAGGAAAAGAAACAATTCCGATCTTCCTCGTCAGCTCTAAATTTAGAACTGGCGAAATTCTTTTAGCATTTTCGTCGGAACTCCGACCGAGACGTAGCGGTATCGATGCTCACCGTATAAACGTACTTTGCTGTATTAACAAGCTTGTTTTAATAATAAAAAAAGAACGACGAAAAAGGCGGCCGACACGATGGAAAATTACGTTTCGGGGCTTTATATTAATACGAGTTGGCATTTTTTTTTATATAATCACGTTAACGTCAGTTCTGATGAGGTTACGTTATTATTCGTGCAGATACCTTAATACGGCGGTTTTCAGACTTTTTCGATCTCGGAATCTTCTGAAGGAGTTTCCTTCATCCACGGAACTATTATGTATAGAGGAGGGCAAAAGCTGGTGAAATCGTACCTTTTTTGCAGCGACCTCGCGTCTATACGTCTCGTAAGAAAGGTGAACGTGTTTCGCCTATTGGTTCGGACTCTGTATTATATTGCATACAGTGTTAGTGCTAAAAGATGGAGGTCATAATTTTGGAGTTAACGAGGAATTAAACTTTCCGAATAAATAAATTTAGCATCAAGCTTGAATTAGCTTGGTGCTATATTTATTGTTCTAACAATAGGAGTGGGTACAATAAAACGGTTTTAATTGTAATCCGGCACGAATTCAAGCTTATACTCAACTAACTCCATTAATATCTCGCACATACGCAGCCTTTATATTTCGTGGAATTTTTAATAATTAATTCGGTATATTATAAAAAGAAATGACGCAAGTTTGTAGTTATTATAATTGTTTCAAAGATAAAGTAAAGGCAAGCGCTACTCTTAAAATCGGAAGCATCCTTATACATAAGCGAGATAGAAGTATATGATACAAGTCCATATATGCTAAATGCTTGAACATAGAAATACTAGCATTTCCTCATTACAACGTTTACAAAGTGAGTCAAGTGACCCCTACCTTAGAAGAACCATCGATAATTTTAATGGACAATGCTCCGCAACATAGTACTCCGTAACAGAGTTTTACTTGAGAAGTCGCCGAACCAAAGTTGAGCCAAAGCCAAACATTATTGCGTGGCTAAATAATAATAACATTTCACATGAAAATACGATAAAGAAGAGCGAACTTCTTCAAATAACCGAGGGACATAAAAACGAGAATGTTCATGTAACTGACGAATTATTTCGGGCAAATGGACAGGAAGTTTTAGAAATTCCTCCGGATCACAGCGATTTCAATGCTATTCAACCGATATGGGCACAAGCGAGATGCGCTAGACAAGTACCAGATATGTGATATGTGGCAAGAAAGTTTGGACAATTGCACCAACGATAGCAGACAAAATAATTAAAGAGTGGTACGAACACCTAGCAAACGTAGAAGACTTTATTCTGATGGTTAATTGTGGATCGGAAGACGAGTGTGAAGACACAGATTAAATATATTTTGAATTGTCCTATCTGACTTTTTTCTATCGATATTGACATTTTTAATTTTTTTTAATTTTAATTTAATTTACTTCATATTATGTATTACATATAATATTGTATAGAAGCATATTTGTTGCATAAATAAAATAAAGATATATTTCGTTTAATGGATCATTGGTTACATTAAAAAGTTTTTTTTTTTTTAGAGTATGTTCACCTCCTTTCCGTAAGTACTATACTATTATGAAAGCATCGGGTCACTATTTATAATCCTATTGGTTGCAGTCACGTATAATTTGTTTTTTTTTTAACGCAACGTTCATATAGCCAAGCCTTTTAGTTAAAAAAAAATCTATTGAAGATATACATACAGTGGTGAGCAAATGAATAGAGACACTAATCATATATTTAAGGTTTCCTGTTTTTCTACAATTTAAAACGAAGCAAAAGATTTTTTTTATAAAATTCTTAGAAATGAATAAAAGTATATGCCTTAGACATCACACCGGTCATTTCTCGGAAGTATTAAAATGTTATGTTTGCATTTCTCACGATCGGTCTCATGCAAGCGAGCATTTAAATAGGGACAGTTGTCATAATCTTTTATCTAGTCTTCTTTAAGTTCTTTTAGAAGTAACTTGATATTATTTCGCATTGATAGACACATAGAACGTCTCTCACGTGCGAATCCATTAAAAACGGCGGCAGATATACACAAAGAGGTAATTACAGAGATTGATAGACCAATTAGTGTACGAACAGTCAGACGAAGATTACAAGAAGCCGGGTTATATGGTAGGATTGCTAGACGTAAACCGCTTATAAGCAAAACAAATAGAATAAAAACATTACAGTTTGCCAGAAATGATTTGCATTGGACTGCAGATCAGTGGAAATTCGTATTGTTTAGGTGACGGGTCAAAATTTAATAGAATGGTATCGAATGGCAGAAGATATGTACGGCGAGGCTCCAATGAAGCGATAAATCCTAAGCATACAATAAAACCAGTAAAAGGGTTTGGAGGAAATGTGTTGGTCTATAGGTCGTATGTGTTGGTATATAGGAGTTGGTCCGTTGCACAAAATTAATGGAATAATGGATCGACATGTGTATGTTGATATGTTACCCAACGTTATGCCGCCATATGCGGACGATCATTTGTCCGTACTTTGGAAGTACCAACAAGACAATGATCCCAAGCACACAGCAAAGATTGCAAAGGACTGCTTTCGACAAAATCACGTAGATCTTCTTGATTGCCCTTCTTGTAGTCCCGATTTAAACTCAATCGAAAACTTATGGCAAGATGTGAAACTTCGTATTCGGGACAAAAATATTTCAAACCTCGAAGAACTGTTTCGATGTGCCGAGGAGGTCTGGAACAATATTCCCGTGGAACGATGTCGGCATATCATGGGTTCCATACCTAGGAGATGTGCCGCAGTCATTAAAGCAAAGGGGTATCCCACCAAGTATTAAGTGTACCTATTTCAATGCTCGCAATTTACATATGTAATAATTTGTATTAGCATGTGTTTTTGTATCATACAGTATATTTTGCAATTTATTGCTATATATTAACTGTCCGTAGTGTGTAGTATATAGTTTCCTATTTTAAACTTTTGTTTTTTCTAAAATACAAATAAATAAATACTTTCTTTCACAATTGCATTAGTGTCCCTATTTATTTGCTCGCAATTGTATATAACCTAATAAAATTTAACAATTGTTGTACGTTATTTAACATCTTACCTCGATAGAAAATTCATCATAGACGTAGTTTTAATCGATAAAGCAAATTGTTTCTGAACATAGTTTATCGAAACGTAAACAATTACAAAGCTCTAACAAGACAGAGCCGTTCGTTACGTTCGCGTCTTGTTTATGCAGAAACGTTTGTTAATCGCTAGAGTTAGAAACGTTTGCATCATATTAATGTGAAACAAATTAGGAAGTTGAATCGCGAAAACAGAAAGTTACGTTATAGTTATGAACATCGTTACGTTATCATTTTACGTTCAGTCGGTCGACAGTTTCGACATTCTTCGGCAATCCGCAGTAATTTCATAATTCTTCCATTTCGTCACCGCGATAGGTATAGCGTGTAATAGGTTTCTATTATTAAACCATATTCAAATATTAGTGTCCTAGAGAATATGTATTGAAAATATCTGCTTCTAAAGAAGGATCGGTAACATAGCTCGCACTTCCAATAAAAACGAAAAAGGAGAAAAAAGAGGTATCTTTATTGAAAAAAAAAAAAGGAAATGTAAGGTAATTGAGATAGATGAATACGAATATCGCATTTTTTCAAATTTTAAAAACGCATTCACGTCGTGCTTATCCCTGAAAAATGTCCTCTATGTAAATACGTGTTTAACATGAAGATCAGATATGAACCTGACGTAATCTCTCAATATCAAAAAAGTACACATCGGAGAAAGCGCAAAATGGGGACGATCTACCTTAATTTAATTAATAAACTAACCGGTATAACCTCAATAAAAAGGAGCCCTGCCGAGAAAGGTACGGCAATAATATACAGAGCAACCCAAAAAATGGCTACAACCCCTCTGATCGCGTCCCGTGTCGTATCCGAGCTCCGGAAAGCCCACTAAAATTGATGGAATCTATTTTTTTTTTTTTTACCGCCTGGCAGTAACAGGCGGTTCCTCGAACACATCTAATATTAAACTCAACGACGGCGAGGGAGTCGGCACGAAGCCGTGGAGTCGGCCAGAGCAGAAATATCGCAAAAATATTGAATTTGCGCGATGCCTTACGTCGTAAAAGCGGACGATATCGTAATCGTACCGAACCCTTTTATAAATATTGACGTTGTTACACCTACGTACGTACTCGAGGTAATATTCCGAAGAGATGGGAGAAAGAAATCGCGATGGAAGGCGCTACCGCGTTCGCCTCCTCTGGAAATTGATATTCGACATGCTCGAGCACTCGACGATTGGAATATTACAAATGTTTAATACGTCAAGTGTGCGCCGGATGGAGTTTTCGAACGAAACGACGACGTAAATTGACGAATGTAAGATTTTTTAATATGGTTCGAAGCATAGGCGGTGAAAGTTTAAAAGGGAATGTCAGAAAAGACTAATTTTTTTTTTTAACGTTTGTTCATCTGCTTCCTTTTACGAATAAAAACAATAAACTTCTGTGATTTAGCCGTCGGTACTTTGATCTTTTTCCGGATCCTACGCTAACTACGTAATCGTTAAAACAAAGTGAAAACGTACAAATTACTCAAAACCTAAAGGTAAAAGCACCGCAAGCCATTACAATAAAATTTGTATATCTCGGGCCCCATCGTAAATAAGACGAAAATTACCATCGCATAAACGGAATTCGCACAATCGAGTAGGGAAGCAATATAAATTTTCCGCGAAGCTAACGGCATTCGCTCTTTTGCCGTCTCTCGCGGCGAGCTATAATAAAATCCATTAGCTTCTACCCTTTTACAACGTAGAATCAAATATCAACGCGTCCGTCTCTGACACTAGATGACCCTTCCCGTACTACGACCATCGCCACCGCCGCAACCACCACCACCCCCGCGTTGTATACAGTCTACGGCCGTGCTTTCATACCTACCATAATAACAGCAAATGTAGTGAGATGTAGTCACCGAGTTTGCTCTTGTTAACTTTCATGGAATACTAAATTCTGTTGTCCGCGTTGAATTATTTTTGCCGGTTTCGTTGTTTTGCTGGTGGACGCTCGCGACTATGGAGATAACGAGGACGCGTGTACCTTACGAGGAAAAAATTACGGAGGAAAAGGGTTGACGCGTTGGGACGGGGATGAAGCAGAAATGAATCGTTTCATAACATAGTCTTCTTTTTTTATCCTGTAAAGTAGGGAGAACAATTCAGAGACGAGAGCAATGCTTAAAATTAGTATTGCACACACCACGCATGGAAGCAATCGCCGAAGCCACCATAGGATGTTTTTTTTTTTGAGCGTGTATGACGGGCTGCCCGTATGATACGTCTCTGCAATGTTGCCCTATTTACCGAAACAAGTCTGAAAAAGATGAATCTGATGTTTTCACATTGACATAACGAAAAGACTAAAGTTCGCCTGTTACTATCTGGCTTTTAGGAATATTTATTAATGGGGGTGGGGTGTTTGCACGTTATCTAACACGTAACTATCGATACATCTTCAATTTCATCGAATTCTTTCAAATTTTGCCACTTGCCGTATTTGCTAAATAGCCAATAACCGATTTGGATCGAATGTTCGATCGTAGTGGACACGCTGTGCCTATTCTCTTGTATTCTCTCGTATTCGATTGCAAAAAGCCAATGAATTTTTTCAACGTACAGAACCTGTTAATAAAACGCGTATAAGGAAGGCATGTCTTATTTTTCTCACATGTTTTAATTAATTCAACATTTTAAGCAAGATTCAGTGGCAGCTCATGAATATGTAAATATACCAACGAGCACGTTCTGCACACGTTTACTTAATAATAATATTCACGCACGCACACACGGTCACCGGCGTATATGTACGCATACATAAATAAACATGATACCATTATCAATAACCTTTATACGGCTTCCGTATACCGTCGAGCTCTAAATTCCGCTGAATCAATAAAGCGTTTACGATGTACATTTGTGAATACTCACGTACTGCACGCCGACTTCCAACCTATCTATTTCCAAGCGCAACTCTTGCAGACTGAAACTTAGTCCCTTCTTCAAAGACGGTCGCTTTTTCTTAATCGGAACGCCACTCATTTTGTCGTCCTCGTCACCGGCGAGATTTTCGCTCATTGTGGGTTAGGTTCCGTTGTTCCGGAAGTAGATTATCGCGAACTTGCCACATCGAATTGAAAAGAATTCCATTATTTGTCGACAGATAGAGTTCGCCGTACCGTTATTGAATCGTCGCAATCGTAGCGTTACAGTTATAATCATCGTAATCACGGTGATTTGTAAATATGATAAATTAACGATACCGCCGTCTTATTTGAATTGATAAAGAGGAAATTGTCGGTTCGTTCAGTGCAAAAAGTGAAGGAAGGTCGATAACCATTTGATTGGACGACATCATTGCGTGATATCGCAACCAGTTCTTCTACTCAACGGGTTATCTAGTTCTTATACCGGCACGTCACAGGAAACGTATGATTTTGACTTATTGTACTGATCAGCAAAATATTGGTTTTATACGATAAATTCTTTTGTTTTTAAACAACATAAAAGTATCGGCAACTTACGCACTTTGGTGCCATGAATTTTTCCATATTTTAATCTTGCCATTGATTTTTTTAAATATTTCGTGAAATCAATTCGTCGTTGCGTTCTCTATTTCTTCAAAGCGAGTAGCTCTTTTCAATAACATTTACATCATCGTTTGGCCGTTCGCAACAACTATCTACAAGAATTAGCACGAAACTTCGTGTAGAACCTAAATCGACAATGACTATTTCTCCTCAATCGTCCGTGAATTGTATCCTTCTTGATATGAATTTGGGGCGCTACAATTGCAAGGTTCCGCCGCAAATAATTCACGAATTTGCCCTTCCTTTATCGATATAGTTTGACGTCCTGCCTGATTTTGTCGAGGACATTTCCGGTAATCTTTGTTCTAGTCGTCCTGACGATTTGGCCGAACCACAGCGTTCGCACGCAACATATCGACATAATCGCGATTGCAGTAGTAGCGTTCTACTTTTTAGCGTTCTACAAAGCTAAAGGAAATGATAATTACCTTTCCGTTTCTTTTAGTTGCCTGAATCGAACCGCCCGTCAATTTTACGACGCCCTGTATTTCATATTAAGCAATCCACTTAAATTAAATAAACAAGATGCAGGCAAAAGATAGTTCACCTTGAAATCAACTTTTATTTGAGTAGCCCCCTTAACGCTAAACTAAAAGCACACTTACGACCACTATCGCCCAACCTCTTGTGTTGTAAATCAACGCTTAACATTACGAATATTTAAAGGCGTAATCAATCGGTTTATTAATATTTATAGACTTCGCTTCTGTTTCGTCGTACGTAATGTTTCCGTCTATTTTTATTTCATTAAATTCAAACCGTGATTTTCAACGCGTTACATACTATTAATAATAATGATAATAATAATAATAAAAAAATTGAATACAAATTACAGAAAATAGCTAGTTTCCAATTGAAAATGGAGCCGAGCTTTCTCGTCCGAAATGAATGTAAAATCGCTCTCGAATGTACTCACATATACATACAGACACATTTATTCATGAATATTTATTTCGTGTATATTGATCCCGCGTCGGAGTAGAACCAACTCGACTAACGGACCCGATAAAAACGTTGTAACGCCGATGCGGAGAATGTTTTTTGCGCCATTTTCAACGCGGAATATCCACATATTTACATACATCGAACGGAATATAGGCAAATCAGAACACTATCTAATGGCGACTTTCCGCGTGCGTTTTTACCCGCTCACAGGACGGTTTTTATCGTGCTAGTCACCTCGCGATTACTTCTGCGTAATATTCTTACTTGCTTTATCGAATAGGCACTCGAACTGGAAGTATTACGTTTCGATGTTGCAAAATGGAACGACGGACTTTCTGGAGGATATTACATAAAATACTTTTTCCGTTTTACTTCCTCGATCGATGAAGTAATTTCCTGCGTAGAATCGATCTTGGAGAATTGCGCGCTTGTTATATTGTGGGCTAGATGCGGATTATAACGCTGCAGAAAACGAGCGTGCTTCAAAAGTATTCAAATAGAGATTCTTCAATGAAGAAGAGAAGAAAATATCATCATTGAAAGGCGGTTACCTGTCTTAACAAGATCAGGAAATCTTGTTAACGTAAACGTAAATAATACAAATAAATCGATATCCAGCATTTGGATGTTTAAAGAAAAAAGAAAGATGAAAGAAAGAAAAAAGAAAGATGGAATAACATTTGCGTGTGTTATAAAGATTTTGCTTTCCTCAGCGTGCGATCAACTGCGTAACCTTCGACAATCCGCCGCGACGTATAGTAGACAAGCTTCCTATTAAGTTCCTTCCTTTTTACCGTTGTGTTTTCCAACGCTTCGTAAAAAGAGCAATGTAAACACACCGCCCCTCATTTACAAACACGTAGGAAGAGTAGGCGATCCGATAAACCAGGAAAATATAATGTAGACTTTACCAACAGCCTTGTTCGTGCAATAATAAAGAAATATGGAGAAATTAACTATATCTGCATATTAGAAATGCTTTGAACCTTAACTCATTAACGTCTGTAAACGAAAAAATCAAAAAGAATTAAATCGAAAGCATTCGATTCGACGCATAGGTAGATTTTCGCTCTAGTGCTGCTTTCGGCGGTAGAAACCGCTTCAAATTTTACAAACAGGTACTATTTGGTACGTTCTATGTATATGAATTACTTACGCCTACTTTTCTATTTGAAATCAACTCAAGGTTGGTAAGTTATACGTTGGTAGGTCCACTCTATTGTTCGAATGATTCTCATGAAAATGTAAGGTGGGAGACTATCGACATTTTCTATAAATTGCATGAGCATTCTATCGAACTATAGCTGACTCGTTTTAAAGTTGGTGTGTTCCACCAAATAATGGCGGTTTCATTCACTCAATAGAACGGAATCGGGATAACAGGTAAATAGCACATGTAATAAATAAAAATTAAAAAAATTGTCCTTGGCGAAGATCTTAGAAAATTAGCGGGACGAATTCGATTTATTCCACGTCTTCTAGGTTTACTATTTTCTTGTCGTTTCGTCTCCCACTTCTAAGCTTTACTCCTAAATTTCCTCCTCCCGAGCCACGATAGGTCTTCTTGTACGGCAACTGTTTCTTTTGTCTTCCTTGGGATGGTGTAAAGTTCCGTGGTTGATGATAATTCGTTGGTATTTCTTTCATCATCCTTTCACATGGATCGGCTCTTGGAGTGCGGATAGTCATACAATAGGCTTTGTATAATAATGATATGATGATGATATAAATTAATGATAAGTGATCGACGATGCTCTGTGCTAGATTTTCTTGCGTAAAGCTTGGGTTTTCTTTAATTGACAGATTGGACAACTTCTTATTAATCTAGCGGTAACATTTATGCCCCTCTTGCAATAGAATCTTTCGCGGAAGATAATAACACGTCCGGCAGGAAATGTGGTTAAAAAATAAACAATTTCCTTTTGACCTATTTTCTTTGTTGTTATCCCATTTTTGATGAGCATCCCTTTCAGTACCACTCATCTAACAGAAGGGAGAATATTCCACGAATACACCTCATTAAGCCTCACTAAAACACTCAATCTTTCAGGGCGTAAGTCTTCCTTGGGCACTTATTTGAGGTGAACTCCCCATATAAATACTATGATCGTTTATATGCAACCACGGGTATATCAACACAAAAAGTAATTAAAACGAAGCTTCAACAGTATTTCCAATAAATGCCTAACATCATCTTTAAACTTGAAAAAAAAATGGCAATTTTCCGAAAAAACCCGATTCAATTCTCATGTCACGCTGTGCACAAAAAAAAAAAAAAAAAAAAAACAATAGGGTGCCTTGTGATTTACGACGACGCAAAAAAATTAATATCCGCCGAAACGGAAGTAGGATTTAGTACCGCTGAAAATATTCCATTTCCCGGCCCGTATGGATTTCTCGAAATTAGCCGCCGGGGTGTCCAATTACAACGTTACGTAACGCGAATTGCGCGACCAACTTCACGGCGGATTTAAATTTGTAATTTTTTTACGCTCGGATTGTTTTCGTCTAGCAGAACGGAAAGATTAAAAGCGAACGCGTTTAATGCATTCGGACGAGGACAGCCTTGTGGGAACGGGTAATTTACTGCTACGGTTTAATAAATTGCAACTCGTCTCTCTGACATTTACGTGTAGATCCGCGGCGTTTCGCGGCGAAGTTTGCTCGTCGTAAATATTTATAGCCCGACGATCTAGATGCTAGATAAATAAAAACAAGGTTCGAGTAAACCGTCCGAAAATATCTAGCTGAGAATTTAAGTTTTCGATGATCTTCGTCAAGTTCGCAGCTAATTTAAAGTTTTAACGAAGGACTTCTGCATATAGCCGCTCTGGTTGGAGAAATTAAATCTTCATAGCTGGATTTTCTCCGCCAGTAAATATTGAAGATATACCGTGCGTAAAGATTGGAGAACGTTCGTTACTAACGGTAACTGTTCGCCAGGGAAATCGGTAACTTGAAAATTCAAATTTTCCGTTCGGGGCCAACTAAGCGAGACAAGTTAATTTTTTGCAAGACACGCCCCGCAAAGTGCGAATGAAGCTTAATATTATACTGTAATATTCTTTAATAGGCTATAAACTATTCTTGTTGCATAAACATATTATGGAAATTCCCGTTCTTACATTCTTTAACATTAGAAGAAAAAAAAACAAAGAAAAAGGTTTGTTATTCGAACCAGTTACATCATTTGCGGTTTCGACGACAACAGCTTGTTTCGACGCATGCAACTTAAAAAAAACCTCTTTTTTTAACTTGATAAATGATATAATTAAGGAATAAAATCAAGAACCCAAGATTACGGCTAGTTTCAAACTATCTGCATTAGTTTTTACTCAATTTCCTCAATTAACTTCTCAAATTCCTGAATAAGATTCTTTTTCAGTGTAATTGTAGAGTCTAGGAGTTTTACAATAAATAATCCAGCGTTTTCAGAGGAATCGTCGTTTAACTGTTGAGATCTTGAAAAAGCGTTACTTTGCCGGCTCTAACCACTCGGAAGACTTAAACCTCTTTAGAATTGCAACCTTTTAAAGTAAAGGAAAATTTAAACCATTTTCCAAATGATTTAGACAAATAAAAAAAATTTTCAATAAGTAAGCAACGAAAGTTGATGGTTGGATAAATTTTTCTAACAAGAAAAAAAATACTTTGTGTAAAAAGAAAATAAGATCCAATCAAATTAAAATTCAGAAACACGAGCTTATTCGTTTATTTCGCCGGTTTGTATATTCAGTGCGTATCTCTGCGACAATGAAAAATTAGAAATCTCGCGTTCCAAATCTCGACGGCAACTTTCATTTCGCTTAACCCATGAGAATACTCGATTACGCTTAACGAATCGTCGTATTAAGTGTACGCAAGGGGGTCGGGTAGATCTAGCGAAAATCGCCGCTATTAATGTAGCATGAAATTATTACCAATTACCGCAAATTATATCCGCTGCGGCTCCATTGAATATCCAAAACGTTTTATGTAAGACGAACATATTGCGAGAAATGGAAAAGAGAGTTTCAACACGATAGAGGAGAGTACTTAATTAGCAATTTAAAGAAGTATCCGATAAGTTGGTTATTAGATATATTATTGGATTAATTAATACTAATATTGTTGAAAAGAAATTACAGGCAAAAAGGAAGCAAATAAGAACAAAGACTGAGCGAGTTGGAATTAATGAACTGTAGAAACGAAACAAGGTCTACTTAATACTAAAAAGAAAAAAATTGTAAAAATGAGACAACACTAACAAATTAAAAGATCTCGAAAAATTTATCTTGTAGACGTTTAACATGTTTGATCGCGCGCGTGTTTATGGTTAATTGCGAGTAAAGAAGTTTCCTTGCATTCAAACGGGACGTTACATTGTTATGCGCCTGGTCAATTGCGATGCTCACAATCCTTCCAATCTCACCAGAATTTTTTCAATTTTTGATTTTGATGATTTAGACGTTCGTCATCAGAAAAAAACAACATCCTACGACCGCCTTCAAATTCGTTCAAGATCGACAGCGAAGGTGCAGAGTCACCGTAAGTTTCAGTAAGCGCCACATTTGTTTCATCATTCGTTTTTTTTTTTTTAAACAAAATTTTAATCTCTGTTCTACATTCGATTTTTTCCATTTCCGTTGACAAGTGTTACTTGTCAAGACCAGATAATCATCGAACTCCCCTCGTACTTGACGAAATTGAGAAATTCTTGTTATTGAGGTGGAGGAGCTATTTTCAGCAAGTTACGTCAGAATGATTATTTTCATGACATGACACTCAGCATTTATAAGAATTATTTTAAATACTGTTTTGTGCTACTAAATCGATCAATTTCGATTAAAAACATACACATCATACCGTTGCCATCTGGCGGAAAACTTAGAAAATAGCCTTAGGAAATTACATTTAATTCCCAAAAGAAACGTATCGCAAAGAATGCTGTTTCTTCAAAAATATGAGTTACCAGTTTATGATTTAGCAACAATTTATTACGAAATCCTTTTGGCAAATCGCTAAGATACAATTTTAAACTTGGCAAAGACTGAAAACATCCTTTGGCATGACTAACGCTTGGTTTCAAGATCGTAGTAAATATTTATTAGAAAATCTCCATTATTGTCGTTTCGTGCAAAATAAAGTAAATATGCAGGAATGTAAATAAATACAGCCGAGAGACCCTGTCCCCGATTAATTCTACAAAAATTAAATTTAAAGTTAATGGAAAAACGGACTGAAAGCAAACGATCTCCTATAAAATATTCCATTCAACCTAAAAATCAATTCGTTCCTATAAATAATGACATCATATTAGGTTTTTTTTTTTTTGAACACTTTCACTTGAAAGAACGATAACACCTCAACCGATCCAATCCCAGACAATTTTTGCAGAAACGAGATTGATACGTTATGTCATACCTACTTAAGCGGTATCGCGATTAATTGCCGGGAATTACGTGACCGTTGGCTCCCTAAAATCGCCTGCGTGAAGCACGTAACGCTAACTTGCAAATTTCACTAGAAAAACCACCCGTGTCGATATACGTAACCAGCAAATTAGAAGAGCAATTTATCTAAATATAGATTCCGTAGAAGCATTTATATTCTCTCCTTTCGGTCGAAAATAGCTACTGCGTAAGTATCCAAATGATAAGCGCGCGATAAATGTTTATAAATGAACTTCCCGTGGAATTTTTAGGCTTGTATAAGGGCTCCCGATGAAACGTAAACAGCGAAAGAGTGAACGTTCTGGTGGGATTTCCTCGAAGTAAGATCGAGATTATGTCATTGTTTAACTTGTGTGAATTGAATGATGAGGCCGAGGGAATTTTGTACTTGTTGAGAATATTTGTTTAATGTAACCGCAGAACTAGATTGTTATAAACTTTGTTTTTTTCAGGGAATAGAGATGATATAATTAAAAAATTATTTAGAAAGAAAACCTTGTTTCGCTCCAATGTCCAATGATTACATTTGTTTTTTTTTTTTTTCTGAAATTAAATGAGGTTACTATACGTGTATACATTACACATGGGAACATCTATGTTGCGGTTTACTGCCAATTTCACATCTCATTAAGTTGACTAATCAAGTTCATTTGAAATAGGAAATTTCCTTCGCTAATCGTAAAAGCGTCTGGATTAACACTTATTTATTTAATTTCTTTTTAAGTTTTTGCTCAAGCTTTCAAATACATCCTTTTTCAAATTGATCAGTTCGAACTACGAGTAAAGGAACTTACCTGAAAGAGACTGGCAGTCAGATCCTCCAATTCCGATTCAACGTCCTGCCGAATCCTATTCAACTTGCTAACTTCCTCGTCCCTCAACCTCAATTCCTGATGGGCGATCTTCAATTCTTGCTGTAATCTGACGAAGGTCATCTCTTCATCTTCCGCGATGCTCCTCCTCCAATCGACGGGATCCCCGCTAGCACCTTTACAATCGGCCTCGTCACTTTCGCGTCCGTTTTTACCGGCGTACGCCAGGTCGATCTCATCCGCGCACTTCTCCAAACCTAAATCGCTATAGACCGAACTATCGGAACTGTTCCTGTGCATCACAGTGACGTGCGGATGCTGATCGACCTTGTCGGTGATGGTCGCGATGTCGGAGATCAATCCGAAATCGCTGTGGTCGTGGTTGAAGAGTTTGCTGGTGACGTGGTCCTTTATCGAACATTCGGGCTCCTCGACTTCCACGTTGTCTTCCTCATCGGTGGTGTAGGACTCGTCGCCGGTGGTGCCGGTCGATCCGGCCCTCTTATGCGTCTGTTTGTTCAGTAAACTCGAATATCCGGCGGTGGACGGGGCCATGAGTAGTCCCTTCCGTACGGAAACACCTTTCAGTTTCGATTCCATCGTCTCCGTTTTCATTTTACACTTTTCTACGCGAGGTGGGGGCTGAAGGGGCGCCGTCGCTGGCTCTACACCATAATTCGTTATCTGCAATTAAGATCGTCTCATTTAGAGGGGCAGTTAATTTATATCCGAGAAGGATAGACTACTCGGCGAATCATTTCCGTAATTAGTTAAAGGGACTCAACGAATTCTTAATTGAATCTCGTCTTGCTTCTTTTGAAGCTCCCGTCTGCGATAATCTACATAAATCAAAGCGCTTTTTCAGGCTGAAGTGGCGAAGTAAGGACGGTTACGCGAAAGCAACTGTACGACGTAAGTTTACGCGGAATTAGAATTACTTACGCTATACAAGAAAAAATGCTTCTTTTTACATAATTCAAGAGAATTTACGCGTATTTTAAAGTGAACTGTCGAAGGAGCGAGGAACACAACCTAAAAGTACTGGCACAAACTTCAAATTTTTGACAAATAATAATGATGAAAGCATCTAAGTCTGACGTTACTTATCCCATAAAAACGAGTTACGCTTCGCGTAATTAGCAAAGACTAGACAGACTCGTGTTTTGTCGACCAATAGGCAACACGAATAAGACGAATAAACACGAATCTGTCTAGTCTCTGCTAATTTCGCGAAGCGGAACTCGTATACGGATGGCGAGAACATTGCGATGAGCTGAGGAGTAGATTGTTTACGCGTTTATATGGCATACGACAACTGCAAAAAAATATCTACTTACTTCGCCTACATAGAATCAAGAATGCGATATGGCCTAATCTTCTGGGGCTCTTCAACGAAGGCTAATGACTTATTTGTTCTTCAGAAGAGGGTTGTGAGGTGTATGGTGGGGGCCTCCCAAGTAACTTCTTGTAGGCCGCACTTTAGGCAATTAAATATACTCCCTCTATCCTCATTGTACATTCTTCAAATCTTACTATTTTGCAAGAAAAACGAGCAAAAATTTATCTTTAATCGAGATATATGTAATGTAAATGGCCACTCGTGGTTCGGGCAATTTGAACGTGCTTTAACATGGGACAACTCTGTTTGAGAGAGTCCTCACTATATAGCTATACAGTGCTACAACAGGCTACTGCCTGATCTCACAGGCTCCTTAAGCCTTGGCCAGTTCAAAAATAAACTAAGGCTATATCTACGTGACAAATTATTTTAGAGTGAGGCCGAGTTTTTCGTAGGTAGCACCTATTCCTTTGTTGTTATTTTTCTGGTATCCGTTTACTTATTTTATATTTAGTTTATTATTATTATTTAACTTAGATTTTACCCTCTGTAACTTGACGATGTTTTTTTTTTTAACTAACGACAAATAACCATTACAATATAAGCGGTAGTATACGTTATTGTTCGAGTCCATGTGTTAATTTTTAATTAAAGTCAAAGACTGGCCAAGAAATCGATACGAAGTAAAAGTGTAATTAATATATAACACGTAACGTCCCAGAGTATACGCGCCTTTCCCTAAACGCTTAATTATTAACATAATACGGTATACGGGGTTCAATAACATCGGGCTTGTTTGTTCTTTTATTTACCTAAAACGGACATCTAACTACTGTACAAACAAATTTTAGAAAGTATTTGGATTTGTTCAAAATTCCGAACATGGAAGTAATTATCAAGAGCGAAAGTATAAAAGTGATCTTTCACTTCCAGGATAGACGCACTAAAAAAAAAATATATTTTCCCATGACGAATAGGATCTACGAATAATTTATTTTTGCACGGAACGCGCGCGGCAATGGCGGGATTTGGGCTGAAATAAATATGATTTCATTAGATTTCACAATAAATTCCGTATTATTGTCCCACCATCTAACTTACCACTTGTTGTTGACAAAGGCGATTAAAATATTGTACTATCATGCATTGTATGCTGTAAAGTCGAGTTAAACGTAAATGCTGATGAGCTCTTTTGTTCCCAGGCGAGACAATCACGACCTACTTAATATATAATATTGTTGCTTGTCTTCGTAGATGCACATATTGTGAGCACGCATTATATACCAACACAATTGAAGCGATAGAGAGGGCACCTATAGGGAAAGTTGATGCCTATGTTACTGGAAAATTTTAATTAATATTATTGTTATCTTATGGTTTGTGTTAATAGTAATCTATGCAGAAGAGGCCCAAATTCAAGTAATGATGGCAAGGACTGCGAGGTATAGCCCCGTTCATTTATGTGCCGGGCTATACTTGACGATTCAACCCTTCCATAACGATAACGTGCTATATGTTCCTTGAATTTGGTATCTATCACCCGTACGATGTTATAACTTCCGGTCTATATCTTATATATTTATATCTTACGCGTTAGAGCTCCCGGAAGCATGAAAGGAAAAAAATTTGAACGGCAATAAAAATTCGCTTTGGTTTGTCTGCGAAGTACCTACCAACACTCGCTATAAGTTCGTCGTCGCCCATGTTTTCCTTAATGTTTTGGATATTTCTAAACAAAAAAATAATCACAACGTTCTAGATCTAGATTATCAATTTTTACGAAGCTACACTCAGCAAAAACGGCTTTTGAAAGTTTCGTGTTGTCGTGAAGCGCCAAGACGCTTTGCGTCAGTTTTCCGCGAGTTCTCACTTCGTTCGGGTGCCAGAAAATAGTTGCAAGCGAAAGAAGAAAAACGATTTAAGTGAAACCTATGCTTATATTATCTACTTGATGAGCTAATATAGAAAAAAAAACAACCTAAACAAAAGAACTCCAAAGGACCGATTTGAATGAAACTCGATGTTTGGAAATTTCCACATATAGATGAGAGCACTTAGCAAATTCGTTGAGAAAATGACAAAAATCAGTATTTTTTCACTTCTACACGATACAATTTAACGTAACCGCAAAACTAAAGCAAAACACCTGAAATCGCAAACATATAACGGTGGATTAGTTGAGATACGTTATATCAACGGAAAACAAATCGCGAACAAAATATTTTGAACGAATGCCCTGCGTAAACACAGAGGTAATATATCACGCCGAACGCAACCTTGTTCTCCTGTCGAAACTGCGAACTTTACGTAAAGTTAACAAGATAACGTTCCTAAAATATGGATCTCCGCATTGTATATGCTCTAGCTAAACTGCATTTCGCCGACGTTGAAATTGTATTGCGCTGCATTATTCCGTGTACCCCCGTTCCAGTTTGCGACCTATTGCATTTTTAAAGAAGCGAGTCATGCATTTTAATGCGCCCGGTATACTGCCCATGTGCTCGCTTAATGGCGCGGTGCAATTCTTCGACGGATACGGACGTCTCCCTCACGCTGCAAGCGCGGAAGAAGTACAAGCATGTTTTATATATGAAACGATGATAAAAAGAGGGATACGAAACTGGAAGAAAATGACCAACATCCGCTCCAAGGAAATATAATCAGGTAAGTGGATGAAAAGGGACGTAAGATGAAGATAATATTGTGTAGTTAGGTATGTTTTGCGAAAAAAAATATTCAGTAAATAAGCGCGAACAATTTTGTAAATGATCGAAGACGCCTTTGGCAACCACAACCACAGAGCTTGCCGCGGCTAGTTAAAGCACTTTGCCTAATTTTTTTTTTCAGTTTTTATAGCTGCAACAAAGTAAAACAAATCCACGCGTCTCCACTATGCACGTAAGCACTAACAAAGAAATTTAAAAATATTTTCCTAAATTCTTTCCACGTCTTCGCTATATTCAATTAAATATGACCTAAAAGCATGAAGGGGAACACCGCCCTCATCAATCCATGCGACGCCATAAAGCAAGACCATTCAGATTCTATGTCACGTATAACTGTAATTTGATATTAAACGCGGGAGAACTACATCATCGACATCATCACCGCCATATCGTTATGCTTATGTGGAATGGCAGGAAAAGAATTTGGTCACCGCCGCATTAAGTTACAGAATCTCTGGGAAATATAATCCGCAAGAAGAACTCTACCTTCGCACACCTACTTACTAACAACAAGCGACAACCTGTACGCTCGTTTTATTAACCATAAACGCGCGTACAGCTCGACCGCTACAATTTGGCGGAGGAGATCCGCCCGTGAAACCGCAACTCGTCCAGTATACGTTGATAAGTCTCAAATTATACTTTTATTACGTTACACGCAGCACATCCAAGTTGGTATACCTGCATATATGTACCTGCGCGAAGGTATGCAGCGAGACGCGGCGGAACGTCCAAGAAACGTAACGCTGGTATTTTCAAACAAAGGAAAGTATTATACTATATGAGTATACTTATAAACACGCTAGGTAATAATTCCACGTGTTATTGACCTCGATATTGGTATTGTGGAAGGCGTGTGCATGTGTAGATGTGTGCTGCGGTATTCTCATAACCAACTATGCGACCCGTAGGCAGCGAGGCGTTCAACAGAGTCTCTCTTTCCGAAGAAAATTATGTGCATTTTATTCTTATTAGGTGGATTTAATTGACATTTGTCCGTAAGGCTGTCGTTGCATGGGAATGCGGCGTTTGAAAGGAACGGCCCGAGCCGAGGAGGAGGGTGAACGCATAGCTTTTAAATGGAAAATGTGAGGAATGGTTTAGCTTGAGTGCATAGCGTTATATATGTCTATCTATCTGCATTAAAATTTACTGTATCCGTTGTGGCATTAATATGAAACTTTTATTTGTTTTTTTGTTTTTTTTTTTTGTTTCGAATGTTCGAAATACCAACACTATTAAAGTTAAACAAGTGGCCGATCTCTTGGCTGTGATTAGCCAATGTGTAAACTATCAAACGATAGTCACTCCAACGCTGACTAATTCGATTGGCAATTAATTATATTTCGCAATGCTTGTGAGTATATAATCGAAGGCTAAATTGTTGATGTAGGGCAACCGTTTCTACTTAATCTTATTCGCTACATCCTCAACTGATTCATCCGAGAAGTTCGAATTGTAAATTAATCTATTAAGCGGAGCTTTGGAGTGACCATTCACAATGTCTTCTTTGGATTCCTGGGAAATCTTCAATTCGACATCGGTCGTATGGGTAACACTTCCAACACTGCTTCTTACGTCTCCTAAAAGAATCCCATTTCGACCTCCATGTTGGTAGCCAAAGAGCAGCGCTTCTTTTGTAATCCCGTGATACTGGTCCCAATCTCGGCTCTCCGACTCTTTGCTCATAAAAACAGCAGGTGTAGCTTCGGATTTGGTACTTCTCACGACTTCCAACAGAGTAAATATGCTTTGTCAACTCGTTTATGGATGCCAGAAGGTAAATTCCTTTTCAACTTTTCGACAAAAGAACTTAAACGATCCATATGAATAGTGTCCAATTTGCTCCGTGAGTCGCCTAGACGCTTTCTTAGTAGCTCTTTGTGATATGAACATTTTGGATGAGAACCTATATATTTCCCCGCACACCTTTGAAATCGTGGAAATCAATAAGCTCGCACTTATTTCGGATTGGCAATGCGAATATTTCTAGTTGTGGTGCGAGGAGTGCGTAGGGTATTTAAAAAACAATTCATTGGATTAGATCGATTCTTATTTAGAACGAAAACTCCTTAAACGGATGGATTATGTGTAATTATAACTTTGTAGATTAGCCGTTTTAGTCATGCATTTTCTAGATTATTTCGTTGTAAATTTGCGATCTTCGCATTGTACGCGTTGCATTGCTGGAATTCACGCGCACAAACGTATTATTGAAATTCGATAAGTAGCAGGTATTTGTTTTCGAAATAAATGAATTTTCACGGCCCTTATTCAAGGAGAATAAAATTCAAAGAATAATCGAAAGTATTTCAATAGAAGTTGTAATTCATTTCAATTTTGCGTTTGAGTAATATGCGCACTTACCGTTATTTTGCTTTTCCTCCAACAACAATACCAGTTTGCGATAACGTCGATTGAAAGTTGGAGGACAACTTTCTACTTATTGCTTATCGATGCATAATACCGTTCCAACTTCGACGATAATCTCTGTGGAATGTTGAAGCGCAGTATACAGTTCTTGCACTAGTCTAGTTGAGACGTTGGGATGAAAGAAATGTGCATGTAAAGAAGGTTACGTGTTATCCAATCTAAGCAGTTATCTTTAGTATTGTTTAATACAGGAATTCCATGTATTTCGAGGTATGTATGTATTGGTTCATGGTATGTACGCATTTTTTTTTTGGTTGGAGATATTTGTTTTTTGTCGCAACACGTTTGAGAGATCTTGGAAAAATTTATACTTTAAGAAAATACTTAATATTTGCCGAATTTCTGGTATACATTGTCGCTAGGGATGTAAAATCTCATTACGTCCCGCTGTCAAAAACTATGGTCTCTATGGTTAGAGAGGTAATGAATAACAAAATTTTAAACGAGATAAGTAACTGTTATACGTACGCGTGAGATACTACAACTTGAAGGAGAAGATTTCAAGGTTTCATTATTTCGCGAAACGGCGCGGCCGACATCGATCTCGTAGATATAGCGATTCCTCACTTCCACGTTATTTTTCGAAAGATCGCGTTAAATATCTTGTTTGCACCGTTCAGCCAAGAACAAACGGCAACCTTGGACAAAATTAGTCGCGTCGTCGCTATTGATAGAATGGAGCGGCAGTTGTACGAAGGTTTCGTCAATAATTTCATCCTTGAAATTTGCGTCGCAAAATCAAATTACGGAAGGCACTTAAAGGGACTAATAAATCTGCAATGTTGTAGCTCTAGCTCATTTTCGTTCGTTTAAGCGTAGATACACAGCGATCTTACAAATTGCCGATTTTTTAAATTTTATCGGTGTAGCTGGGCTCAAGCGAACAAAACGCATACGCTTCTCAGAATATCCGTTCGATTTTAAATTTCCCTAAAGAAAGACCTAGATAAGCGCAAGCGACTGTTACGACTATAGTATCAACGTTAGAAATTCAAGCTTGTCCAGAATTTTATAAGCAATAGTGTACGACGAACACAAATTCTTCCATTGCCCAATGACGATGGATACTTTAAGCGATTCTGTAATTAACAAGCCCGGTCGTAATACCACAATCGTAATTTAAAATGGAAAATGAACGGTAATCATCGTCATAACTGACACAAATTGGATAATTTCCCGAGAGCTTTCTTGTCGTGCATACGCGATATATTGTAGGATGCCTATCGTCGTTTGTTTGTGCGGGATGTGTTATTTTGTTGCCGGTGGACCCGCTAATTCTATTCAATTATAGATTAAGTAATACAAATTGGAGAGAAGCGTAGAATGCGTAAGGTCTAATTTATTCTGGCGTAAAATTAGAGGCTCCCATAAATTTGGTCTTGCGATGTCGGACGCTCTTTCTCTAAAAAAAGCAACCGTCAATACTAATCGTGCTTGGCAGTAGTCTATTTTCTTTATTACATTGCTGTAGCTACCATAAACAGGTATTCGTATCTATAAATCGAGCTTTTATGTGTAGGATCTTTAATAATAGATGGAATGGCGGTTATACACAATTGTCTTAGTCTGAACGAATAGATCTAAAAATAATAAAAATAACGATATCAAACAAGTTATTTTTGCGGCGTTCTAACCTTTCCATAAAGGAAAATTTTGGTATTTTCTATTATATATAAATATACATGCGGAATGTTTTGTTAAAAATATTCTTTTTCTATATCAACGATTATACATGATAGCACGCGCAATAGAGCTTAGATGTTAGTATACAGGGCATAAATTAAATATGAAAATTGATTATAGTCGTATAGACGTTAAAATGGATGTGATAGCTGCAGGAAAGTCATAGATCAAAAAAAAAAATTGAGACCATTACGGTAATTCATTGAAAATTGTGACTCTTGATAATTGATAAAATTATCAAGAGTGACTTGATAATTTTATCTGATGAGTGCAGATCAGTATCGAAATAGAACGACGACGATGTTTATTTTCTTATGGGTCGTCTGCTAGCGCTGTTGCCAACTTTTATGCCTCTATAACAATTTAATTGAACAATCCAGTTTATGTTCTTGACTAGCTTTATAAATTTCGCCATTCCCAGTGCGCAGCTATATTTCCCAAAGTTTTCGGGCTCGTTGAAGACATTTCGCCCAGCAGAATTTCAATTTTAATTCCGCTCGAATAAACCTTGAAAATTTGAAGAAAAAAAAAAACGGGTCAAAATCATTTTTCTGCCAATCAGCGATCAGTACGGTTCAGGTTTCAAATCGGCGATCAGTTAAACATATAAAAACTGTTTCCTTAACTAAAAATTCATCAAGTATCCAGTGTTTCCGAGCTAAGAAGGGAAGACCGATCCTCTTAGTCGAGTCTTTAACGCAGATCAGTCCCTCACGCAGGCGACTCGATTAAGTTCTTCCTTATTTCCGATTCCGAAAAGACCGGTGCCACTTTCGAAATAAGTCGACCAATCAACAGTCAATCGAATTTGCACGTCCATGTGTACTTGCCAATGCCAAGTCTTCTCAATTTTTCTTTACGGTTATGTACATATAATTTACTGCTTTAAAACGTTTTAACCTAATCTTCCATGTAGATACTTACACGTACTTCAAACATACGAAAACTATCCAATTTCATTCCAATCTATGCTAATCCTCTCTTGACTAAAGCTTAACTCAAGGAGGCTGTGCAATGCACTTAAAAAATACAATTTTACGTTACCTACCGAACTTATTGTTTAAAATGAACGGGCTAAAGTACCGTTGTATTACCGTAGCAAAAATATAAGCAGTTCAAAAGTTTCCTTTTACATGTACACAGTGACTTTTGCAACCAATAACTGTACAATGTACAAAATTGGGTACAACATGAAAAAAGAAAAAAACCAAGTAAAAAAAAACTGGAAAAGAAACTTTCGTACGTAGTTACACATACATATTATACGGTTACGTTGGAATGCGAAACTGCTGTGTGAAACTGTGCGCAATTATGAGTAACGGATATATTAAATGTAGAACAGCTTCTCTATGCCTATGGAGACGCTAAATTAATACGTACAACACGTTGCGCGTATTCGCCAGTCGAACGGGGAGGAGGACGACATCGCTGCAAGAGTTATGCAATTATACCGTACATACCCGACCGGCATGTTTCGTACGCCCAATGGAATTTGCAACGTTCAATCGGAAGGCCGTTCAGTCTTTAGCAACGAGCTTCGAACTTTCGGGTACATTCGATCCTCTTTGAACGCACAAACGTTTTCCAATTGTACAATAGTTACAGTAGATGTTTTTAAAAGCCGTCTCTTGCTAATACTGCGCGACCGTGTAACTCCTACGCACGACGACAACGACATTATCAAACGTTTCCTGTCGCTTGGACGCAATCAAATTACGACGCCATGACAATGGGAAACGGCTGCGTTTATCCCCTCGCAGCTCGTTAGAGTCTAATCTTCGAAAGATAAGTGACGATTATATATGGAAAAGTCGACCGATACAATGAATTACGATTACCATTATCATTATCAGAAGTTTTTAAAGTTTTTAATCGTTTAACACGTATTTACTTCTATCCCTTTCTCCATTTCCTGGCTCTCCTTTTCTTTTTCTCGCCGATTCTCGCAGATCCGTAAACAACCTTTGTATTTTTCGCCTAAATTCGCTTATCTAAAGGTCGTGCGATATCTGCGATGTGAACATCGCGTACGGAGTCGTTTTCTGATACGATTGCACGCATTAGTCATCGAACAAATAAAAATATTTGGGAAAGTCGAGATATCCTTTTGTTAATTTTCTACTTTTTCAAGAATATCTAGTCGACTATTTATAAATAAATAAACAGATCCATTAAACAGATCACTTACAGTACGTGAGAGAGAACGGCAACATCCTTTTAACGTTACTTTTTAACTGAAAGGTCGCCACATTATCTGGAGTGGAACATAATAATGCGTATGTGTAGCTACATACATTATCTAATAATCTCGTAATTACTACATTTTCGCGAAAAATCCTTAGGATTATGATTTCTACCGCTTGTAACTTGTTAATACTTAATTAGCGCTAAATATTCAAAGTTCCGTGTGAGCCTAATCGACAATTTCCTGTAATCCAAGTGATTTAATCATATTAGTATGCCGTGAGTAAAGAACAGACAATGATTACACATATATTACGTATTTACGTTCGGTATTAAACCTTATTGCACGTAAAAATAAGAAATACCCGACTTAACCTATAATTCAATGTTACAAGGAAATATTTATCGCATCATTAATATACGGTGTGATAAAAAATGCTCATTCAGTAAAAAATGTGAGAATATAGAAGGAAGGGGCCGATGCCGACCTGGACCATTTTTTTTGTGAGAACGAATGCGAAAGAAGTAAGAGCGGAGAGAAAGGTAAGACGTGAAAGGCGAACGAATAAGGAAATGTACGACATAATTGAAGAACCCAAGATCAGTGAGATGTTTAAGGCAAGACTACTGTAATAAGTAGGACATTTCGAAAGAATGAAAAAGGAAAGGATAGCGAAAATAATTGGTTGAAGAAAAAGGGTCGATCCCTTATTGCCTCACTCGCACTTGGGCCGGGTCTGATTTTCTGAAAGTTCGCCTTACACGAATCAATTAAACATCGCTCAGTAGATAGAGACAATTCTTAATACGACCGCGGAGATAATACGCGAGGGAGTTCAATCGTTGAGGCCACCTCCAGAATCTATTAGTAGAGATCCATCGATGAGCAAGGTAGAATAGCCGGATGCACCATCTAACCGATACCAACATGTATTTCTTACGTAAATGATAGAAGTCTAATACCAAACAACGCACATAAAAACTGAAAGTTTCCTGAAAAAAAATGGTTTTTATTCTTGAAGTCTCGCAAGAAACGCCTGCCGAACACGTTACACTGGATTCTCTCAAAATGGATACATCTTCTTATTGGATTTTGAAAATACTATCGATGCTTGTGAAATGCCCAAATCTTCAGAAGCAGCAATTACTAGACCAAGAGGATTCGTTTCAAAATATGTTAAAATCTTAACCTGATTTTCCCCTTTCTCAGACACACGTTTATTACTGAAAACATTGTAAAGTTGAAGAGTTTCTTCTAGTCCTAAAACGTCTAACTAGCTATTTCCGTTGAAAAATTCCGTATAACAATACTTGCGACGTACATCGTATTCTATCAATTAACATAAACGGTTTTTTTACGAACTAGTATTTACTGAGTGTAGCGAGTAATACCTCAGTAATTTTATCAATAATAAGTATCTCTTTCGGTAATTTCGCGTTTGCGTAATTTCCCCGACGATGTTATTACGTAATATCGTATTGAATGTGTTTAATTTTGGTCGCAAATTCAATTTTTACGTTTCCTATCCGTAGCTTTCCAATTACTTTACGTAAGCGGACGGAGGTCTTTTTTATTATCGCGGGTTGCTTGCTTAACCTGGCATTCGTTGTAGAAATAGAAATACCAATAATACACGACGAGAATTCCATTGATATTTTCAGGTCGAATTCCGATACGGCATTGTTGCGATATGATGAATGCCTCGCTATTTTCAAAAAGGAACGAATTCCTTTCATCGTGTCCGGTTAATATGCGGATAGTGTATGCATAAAGAGTAAATTACGGAAAATAACAGGTTTCAAGAACAACAAATAACAAGCGGACTTGATATTTTTATATTTATTTTCATCAATATCTACGTAACTACGTAACATGTACTTGTTTCGAAGAATTTCGTGTTTATGTAGTAGATTACATTAATGAAGCTAAGCAACTAGTCCCACAATTAGTTAATTCCACTTCCCATCATGTGAATAATAAGTATGTGCATTGTTTTGTACGTACATACAACACAACACGTGTACACAACGGGCTGTTAATCGATTCAACAACGAAGCACACATATATCTCGCGTAAGCTGCTAATGTTTGGCCTGGATCGAAACGATATAGGCTTCCGAAACACATATTAATCAGTTTGCAGCCAATGTATTTTTAAAATTCCAAGGCCGGCATGAAAATATGCGAATACGTATGTAATGGAGTACGTATTGTTAGACCACGGATAAATAATTACGCATAATTTTACAATCGAGAGCTTAATATATGCACATCAGCTGATTGAGAACGTTATTGGCGAATATCAATAATATTAATGTTGGTTGGTTAAATATTACTTTATTTCAAGAAATGAGCCAATTAGAAAATTAAACTTCGCTTCGGCTATGTATACAGGGTGTAAAATTAACATCCGCGCTTCTGCGATTTGATTCGGGGGACTAAAATAAATCGAAAATAAAGAGCTGAAGATTTTCTTTCTCTTTTCTTACTTGTTACTTTTATTCTCCTCTTTATCGCGTTGAATAACAATGAGCACTATTTATAAGCATACCGTTCATGTTAGTAGCACTAACGAATCATTTTTGACACGATTCAATTCAAAGAACTTAAAAACTTGATACAAGAAAGGGGATCTTTCCATTTTTGTTTTTTTTTTTTTAATGATAACTTCATGACAAGAGACGAACGGAAATTTTCCACTTTTCACTTCCGATTTGTTTTAGACCTCTGTACCAAATGTGGATTCCTTTATAAGTTAGTACAGCCACTATCCACTTCTTGTCCATGGAAGGTGTTCTTTACGCGCATGCAAGCGAAATTTAGAAATTCGGAATTTTATCTGTACATCGTGGCACATGATCTGAATTCTTTCAAAACGTTATACATACTTATCGCTCGTACATGGAACGAGCAGCGTTTTAGTTGTAGTGCTTGGGCGTTACAGATATTCGAAATCTTTATTTTTGTGTCTTTCCTTTATGTGGATATAACAAAAAATGTTGTTTATGAATATTTGCTTTTAGAAACGATGTTTACCATCAGGTCTGGAATTTCCTTAGTAGATTCCAGCTTAACTAGTTAATAGAGATGACAAAAAAATGGTGAAATTCTTACTTTTTTGCAGCGACTACACAGATTCGTATTTTATCGACTCTCGAGGGAAACTAATAAGCAACACGAATCCTTTCTGACGACACGAATCTCTCTAATCTTTCCAAGAAAGTAATAATTTCACCTTCCTTGATCGGCTCTACTAATTATATTAAAGGGCCGCCCTAACCACTACACCACGGGAACCTGTCGGAAACGCTCTCTTTTTAAACGTTCCTGCAAGATCCTCTTAGTACCTCGATTCCTTATTGGAACATTTTTTTTAAATAGAATTAATTATACCGGAAAATACCAAGGAAATTAACAAAATTATATTAATGTATACCAAGTGTTCACGATTTACAAAGTGCTTGAAGTATATTATACATGTAAGAAGCTGGACGTATAAAAGACCTTATTATTTTTTGGCTTTTTTGGAACGGAACAATTTTGTTGGAATATACCACTATTAGATAAAAGGCCAGTTAGAAAAATAAAAGAAATTAATACAGCCACTCTTGGCGTGGTTTCGTAGCAATATGACTGTTTCCAATTGATTTCAAGACAAAGACGGAATCGTTACGGAGCTTCTGAACATTTATGCCGTTCTGTGCCGTTTCATTTTCCAAGCACTCCGCGGTAGTGTTGATGGACGTCACTAGTTTTCCTCAAGAAATTGTACGATGCACACCGAACCAACAAAATTGTTTTTTTTTTTTTTGTAGAGAGTGTATCTGAAGACGTGCCATGAAAATCCCAATTCTATGGCTTAAGAGAGACTGAAATTAAAATCTCTTCTTTCTTTTTCTAATTACTCCTCACCAAATGGATTTTAAAGTACGTCTTCTGCTTTTGGAGAGAATCTGTATCTGTAATAAGACCA
The DNA here is from genome assembly GCA_020654165.1 of Oryctes rhinoceros. Lineage (NCBI taxonomy): Eukaryota > Metazoa > Arthropoda > Insecta > Coleoptera > Scarabaeidae > Oryctes > Oryctes rhinoceros. The sequence continues at coordinate 2,618,377 of JAIOKQ010000231.1, forward strand.
GAAGACGAATTGATGTAGTTAGCGAAGATTACGTTTTTTTAAAGTTTCGAAATTTTCCAAACGGACGAACCGATAAACAATGATATCGGATTATAACATTACGGAAATACTAAGATTCTGGGTATAAAATATGTTTTTATCGAAAGTATTTATACATTGATGACGAGCGCATGATGACGAGTCATTACTTGTAAATAAAATAATTTGTAAATGTTTAATTTAAAGTCACTTATTCCATGCAGTCATTGAAGCTAATGTACCGTTAATGCTCTGCATATATATTTAGGATATTAACAAACTAAACAAGTCATAAAATAAACTGGTGGAACAAACGCGTCCTTCTGTCAGGAAAGAGAAGAAGAAATTTATGTAAATAATGAATCGAATCTAAAGCTAGATTACAACGCGATGATATTTGATGTTTACTAACCCTTAGTTTATCGCAAAAATAACAAAGAACATGAATTAATCGGGGCAAGCACATTAAAACGCAACCTACTTTTGATCATTTTCCCGGGTACATTAATTCCTAGTTTTTATTTAGAAAATATGCCGCGGGGTGTGTCTCTAACCAACAATACTTTCATTCATTAACATTATTCATAATTCGTTACACAACAATAATATACATTTCCGCCACATAAAATTATTATTTTTTTTAAATTAAAAGCGGTGGAATGGAAAGGCATTCTCTTAACCGAAAGAACGTTTCTCAATGTCAACAAACACATCGAGTCATGGACTTTGATTCACTGGATCTGTTTGTTGCGTCCGAATGCGATTACAGAATCAACACTGGAGCTACAGGAATTTAGTTAATTGTACGAACTCCCGAAGAAACGTAATTTAACTCCAATGACATTATTGAACCTTTAATTTGCTAATTTAATATTAGGGACTGTTCCTTAAACAACGCGAAAAGGAACAAACAGACCTAGCAGAGATTTTAATCGATACTATTGCTTGATTTGCGCGAAATATTTAAAAGCGTACGTGTTTTTTAACCTTGACATTGATTCTCCTTCGCGTTAACAATTAAATCTAATTAGGAATAAAAAAACAATAACGACGTTAAGACATATTAACCAAATGTTTCTCCAAAAAATCATATATTTAATTTATTTCGTCACAGAAAAACTTGCTTTTCTTTCAGACCTCTCTTAAAATTTCAGATATTCAAATTATTCGGAATCGATCTAAGTTAGATTAAATTTGAATAAACAAAGAAAAAAGCGATTTTAACTATTTGGGACAAACGGGGCTCGTCCTAAAGGTATTTACAAAAAAATTTCGATATCAACAGGTTGATACAAATCTACCTATGTCCTCAATTCGATGATATTCAAATTTTTTGATTGCTCCAATGATAACGACGGTTAAAAAAAAAAAAAAACTTAAAGGATATATAGCAATTAATCAATATTATCAATGAATGTCAAGGAAATTTTTTCAATTAGCATCAATTTTAATTGCTATCCCAAGATTTCTTCGAGATTTAGAAATACGTAATTTATTTAATTATTATTAAATTAATTCTAATGATAAATAAAATGATGACAAACTAACAACGATCTTACCTCTTTCTATATATAGGCGATATGTCATACGGAAAGCATCTAATGTCTACGTGGTAAAAGAAAAGTCAATTCATCAACGAGAATCACAAACAAATCGTTGCCGGTTGATTCGTTGAAACAAAATCAAAACGATCGAGCAAAGATATAAAAGAAAAACAGCACGATAAGGCTTTTCCAATTAAAAAAAAAAAGAAACAATAAAAAAGAGCACTAAAACATCGTTCTTTCTCCAGAAAAATCACGTGCTGTACGATCGCCGATCATTGAATTCCTGACCCGGAGGCATCGACTAGTAAAATTACAAGATACGAACGATCCTATTTTGCAGATAAAGCGTACATTCATGAGCACGGACGGCGCGATTGTATCTATCGCATGTGGAACAATCAACGATCACGAGTCGCGAGAGTACTGATCCGAAACCGAGCGATCAAGCCCGGCTATGCGTTCCGTACTGACGTTTCTATGGGAGTTGCGCCGCAACGCGCAAACTACGCTCGCGGAGCGGGAGCCGATCGCACGGTTGCTAGGCAACGCGCGTGACGCCTTGGGGGCATTCGGCGAACGGAGAAAAAATCGCGCATCACCGTTAGTTTTTTTTTTCTTCCGGAATCGTGGTTGTTTTGTCTTCTTCGTCAGGCTTCTTTTTTTGCGCGCTTGACGTTGGCAATGCGCGCTTATCCAATCACCGTACGCCGTGGTGATTTTCGTAATATGCGATATCGATTCCGAAATACCTTTCAACAGCCTCTGTAAGTTCGTCATCGTCCATAAATGTTGTGCTCGTCAGTGCTTTTTTGGTATTTGGGACAAAATAATCGCAGGAAGCTAGATCTGGATTATAAGGTGGTTAGCTTTTAAAAGTCTTAGCTTAGCTAGCCTTTTCATTATAATAAAATTTTCGAGGTGATACGTAACGCTTTCCCTTCCGTTGCCGTTCTATCCTAATTTAGATAATTAGTCATTAAAATTCTTTGACAACCCTAAAACGCCTAGTTCCCGTCGTTGCTCCCGAAGAAAGGAAGACTTCTTGGGAGGATTGGAGCCACTGGATTCATTCTTGTTTTGACTCAGGATGAGAATGATTGATCCAGTTTTCATCTCCGGTAACACTTAATCCGGTTCGTCTCAGTAAAGACCCAAAGATGATTCACCAAAGATGGACACGCGTTTGGAATGGTGAAAGCATATCTCGCACAGTAGTACCAAGCACTCGATGTTTTCAATAACATCGAAAGTGATCACGTCAACAAGCCGACCCAAATATCCAGCGATTCTCGGCAATGTTTAAACAACTTTGACTATTCAGATCTATAGTCGTAGTTAACCAGCCAATCTCCAGTTAAATATTTGATGCCTTGCGAGGTTAGAAAACGTTCGCAATAATCGGGAATAATCTTCACAAGTTCTCTAGTTAAAGGTCCTATACCTCGCGTTAGATTGACACAGACTAGCTAATTGACACATATACATTAAGGCATTCTTATAGTTTAGCTTTTTTATGTTAGCGCTCCCTTTCACATGGCTGGATGTTGCCATTATTTGTTCGATAAATCAAAAATTATAATTACGTTTTGAAGAACAAGAACAACAATTTATTATTTCGATTGCGACGAGCAAACGTAATTTCTCACAATTGCAAAATTATAGCTTTCATTTCTCCGGCCGCTGCAAGGTTTCCGTTGTTCATAAATCTGTTGGGGCAGATAAATTATACCGCCATATATAATACCATTGCATACGGCGTAGATAAACGCCGTATCACGTTCCTTCTAATTCCTGCGAACTATCCAATTACAAGTGGATAATGTATTTACACGTTTGTTCCATTTTATTACGATCCTTGTAAATTGTAAGTAGAAGCTATTACTTTCCAATCAAACTGGGTATATGAACAATGTAGATTAATATTTGCTGGATAGAGTCGTATCGATTCAAAAGTTAATTAAACGTAGCACTTGTTATCGTAACTTTAACTTCTCAGAAGGAATACTTCGTTTGAAAACAAATATTAGCGCTACGCTAAGTGCCCCCGAGATATTTGTTTCCGTCATAAAATTAATTCCAAACAATGCGTGAATTCGATAAAGTAGCAGCAGCACTAACAGACACGACCCTGAACTTAAGAGCAATATATAATCAACAAGTAAACATAATATCTAAAATGATAATGTATATTTAGCGAAGAATGGTTGTTCTGAGTCTTTGACTCATCGAACAACCAACTTTTAAGATTAAAAAGAAACACTCACAGAGATCCAAAGAAGAAGCGTTGAAGTCGATTTAACAATAGAACTTCTAGAAAATTATTGCTTTCGATGCACCGTCTGTTTATGTAACCATAGTTTAAGAATATTTTGCATAATATACATTTAATGATTTTTGTTCTTCGAACTAATCTGGTTGATATCAATCCTTCACAAATGGATCTCTATCTTCTTCTCCTTAAAAAATTTCATTTGGTATTTTTCCCCGTCAGTTGATGTTAATGTATCTGGTACTCTTCCTCGTTCTTATCCTATCTCCTTCGTTGAGCTTATCTTTTATTAAAACAAGAATATTAATTTCTATATCAGTTGCCTTATTTTACCCAAATGCTGCAGTGAAGCTATAATAACTTATAGAAACAAAAAAAAATGTCAAACTCTTTAATTATAAGCATTAGAAACAAGCTTTATTTCAGCAGAAATCATCAGAGCCAACCGTATTCTGGAAATCACTTAGAAAACAATTTCGGATTCTTTATAACCAATCGAATCGCTTCTGACTAGTTTGCGGCTGCTGTTGGCACAATCTTTTAATGTTATCCATGTTGGAAGTAACCTGTTTATGTTGGATCCCTGGAAATTGTGGAAGTGTGCTAATTAACCGATTAGAGCTGGTATATAATTCAAAGGAAAAAGAAAGGAGTGGTTGGTAGAGTGTTATTCTATCATTATCTTTCAGCTAACTTCCTCCCTCAATTTACATATCGATATCTTCTTAAATTTTCATCATTACCTTAAAGAATAAAAATAATCCCTCGGAATGATAATCCCTGGCCGTTTCCAATAGCGCCAGACGTTATTGATCGTCGTGGTAATTATCAATCTCTTCGTAGTTATACTTTTGTTGAATTCCAGCCCCTACATCCGACGTATTAACCATGTAATTGACAATAATAGCACGCAGTAAATGCATGCTTCATATAAAAAGTTCAGTATTTACCTATCCTCATCAATCTTGATTACATTGTTGAGCTGTCGAGAATGCACAAATTGTCGAAATACAATAAAATGAACGTAACAACAAAATTGCGAAGGTTGCTAATACGAACGTTTCAAGTAATTGAATAAACCCTTTCCTATTTACCTCATTAAAACGTCTTACGTATGAGTCAATAACGTAATAGGTCTAAAAATTAACGAGACGTAATGCTATCAGGGCAGCGAGACGTTGGTTGGAAATGTATCGCATTAGCGAGCCGGTAAGTAGATTAAGTAATTTGACATTGATGCTTATATCGCGATAGCTGTAGATGTTTTATTGATTTGAATTATATGGAATTAGAGTATTATTGTGCGTCATGCATGGTTTTTATTATTCGAGTTGGGGGGAGATAATAACGTAGTATTTAGATTATCGTAACGTGGAATTTGTTAATAAAATCGTTTCGTAAAACAGAAGGTGTTTCCATTCAGGAAAAGTACTTTTAAAGATAAACCAGCTGAATACAGGCAATGAAATATTTTCTTTTTTTTTCCTTCAAAGAATCAATTGTTTCACGTAAACGACGAGGCGACGTTGTCGATTGTTTTTTCCTGATTTAATCGATGATTTCTGGTAGACAAATTGTTTCTCCAAAGCAATGCTTGCGACGCCTCTAGTACAACGAAAGAAACGAGCAATCACGAACAACCTTTATTGGCTTCGGCTCATCTGCGAACAGCCCAAATGATCGATTATTACTTTCTTTCTTCTGTCTAATTTCTTGAGTGCTCCTTTGCAACAATTAAGCGCTTTTTTATGCTCGGATCAAATTATCGAGAACAGATCCTTTCACGTCTGAATGTTTATAGTTTTAACGGGAAACTTGGCAACTTTGCTTCATATTAAATTTAATAAAAAAAAAGGATTCGTTTTAGGTACAGGGTATTTATAAAAAAGAAAATTCTAGAGTACCTTCTCCATTAAATTTTGCAAAAATATACAGGGTGTTCTATTTTTAAAAAATAAAGAACGCGAATGAATCTTGGCAACAATCTCAATGGGAATTTTGTAAAATTTTATTGATATAAAAAAAATTCTTTTCTAGATCATCTAAATCGCATATTTGACAATGCAACTCGCACTCTGGTTAATTTGTTACTTAAAACGTTAAATCTAAAACATAGCAAACTTTTGAATCTCAAAAATATCAGCTTAGCAAATAATTAAAATTCTTCGTGTATTACCACTTTCTTCTAATTCTGCTTCTTTACTTGTATTCTAAGTGCATAAAATATAAGAAAATTTGACGTTATGATTGCATTTTTCCCGGAAGCGCGATACGAGATGAGAAATTGAAGAGATGAAAAGACGAACGTAAATCTCGATTTATTCTCCAACGTTTATAAAATGACTAACAATACTTGGGAGCCTATTAAAATAAATTGAACGCTTCCTGAGTTTCTTTTCCATTCGTGCAAGACCGTCGTTGCTAATAAGGCAATAAACCAATACCAATAAAACCTGCAACGTTAGTCAAGCGTATAATGGGACTTGTTGCCAGCTATCTTGTATGAATAATACGGTATCGGTGATGAGAATGGGTTCCAATAAATTGATTATTAATTGCGCTCTCTTTTGATTTCACTGTCGATCGAGATCGAGAAATGCACGTTCGTGGTAACGTTTCAACTTTTTCTATTTTCCAATTTATTTATTGAATAATCGATACGCTGGATATGAGATATGTTAAATCGAAGCCGGGGTTACACACTTGATCCCGAATTAATTTATCAAGCTGGAACGCAATTCCATTTAGATCTTGTCTTCAAGCAAGAGTTATGGCTTGTTACCTCCTTTGAAAATTTATTTAACGAAAGTCAACCGAACATTTCTTGCGAAGAGGGCTAATCACTTGGGTAGGTTTATTGAGCCTTCCGCGTTCGCACATGTCAGGTATCAGTTAATTGGATGCAATGGAAAAATTAGATTTTGGCAAGTAACAGCGTTAGATCCCCGAATGCTCGAATTCGTTCCCGTTCTACCGCAATGCGATTCGAGAAATATTCGTCGAATAGTACGCAAGCCAATATAGTCTAATCCTTTTCGACGTTCGCTACGCCATCGGCGCGCAATTAACATTCCCGTCGCGGCTACCTGAGATTCTCGGCGGCATCACGTTTCGGATATTTCGGACACGGCGATGGTTGCGCGTGCTTAAAAGTGAAATATGTACGAATGCTCGAGCCGAGCCGTTTATGTCCTTTGGACCGGTTCGGACGGATCGTCATGTTACGCATTTGTTGTTCATAGTCTAACTGTAAATCTCGTGTTATTGGCGTACGTCTACCGAATACTGATTCTTCTCCGATTGTATAGTTGTTGTTCTAAACGCGGGTAGCCATGAGAACCCGGAGAAAAGTGAAAGATATGCGTCGAAAAATGGAAAATGATGAATTATTAAGTATTAATTAAGCGGACAATTAAGTCTTTAAACTCGAGGCCAACTGATTAGGCTTGTTAATGATACCGTCTAAAAATGAGCCATTCGGAAGTTGTAATGCAAATGCATCCCACCACTTGACGAGAAAAACGATAGATTTCTTCGAATTGTCTACTTTCGCAGCGCAAATACGGCAGCTCGCGCTTCTATGATTAAATTTGGCAATTGATAACCTCTTTTTAATCTATCGATGGCGACTTATCGTCCGCGGATAAGTTCTAGTTTTAGCTTAAAAGTTCAAATCTTCACATTACGGGGAGTAACCATGAAAGAATACGATTGCGCGCCAACCATTGTTAACAAGCTAATGATTGCATTTCCCAATTTAGCAAACACATTTTGAACCTGCACATTCGCTGATAAGAATTCAAATAGGAAAGCCAGTAATGGATTTTCAGAAGAAACGTTTCACGAAATGGAAAATCCTTATTTCCATTTCGCTAACTTCGATACAAGCAAATATTGATCGAAGTTGTGTGTGTACAACATACGTAGCTACGTGCATGTATTGTAATGCAAATATCTTAAATTAAGAAATGTCGTCGAGAAATATGTATTTGTTAACAGGAAATATCAAAGCTAGCGCGAAAACCGTTCAACAAAGGTGTGGATATTGAAATTTCGCCATTTCGCGTTTTAACTCTTAGCTTCTCTTATCTGCGTACTATACCTATCACACTAAGCTTAAATTAAGACTTAAGCTTTCCATTTTTTTTTGTTTGAGACGCCATGAGTGACCCGCTTTATTACAAAAAATAGCCTTGTTGTTCGAGACTTAAAATCACGTTGTAACATCGTTTTGAGCAAAGCAGGGGAAAAGATTAAATTTTCGCAGCGAGCAGATACACTTGAGCGTTGCTTACCAGTTTCCCTGTGATCCACAGCACTCTCTATTACCGTAAAAATGTAACCATTTAGCGCACCATTAACCCAGATTTAACCTGGTCTAAGTTGGAAGTTCCTGAAAATTTGAATAATTTGGGAGAAGCTCGTAAGATACCAGAATCCTGGAAGAAGGAAGAAGCCTAGGTTTATTTATAGCATAAAAGCACTAAGTATAACTGAAGTTTTACTTAGCAACTTTAGTTATGGTGTCGAAATAGCATCAATCAATCATTTCTTTGAAGCTTATTAGTTAGCTTCATTAGTTAGTAAGTCTGGAGAAACAGGTTGCCCTTCACAAAATTAGCAGGGACGAGACGGACTCGTGTTTATTCATCTGATAAGAATGGCCTCGAGAGTCGACAAAATAGGAGCCTGTCTGTTTCTGCTAATTTCGTGAAGCTCACTCTGAGTGTACTTGTCTCTGTAGGCTCAGTAACAAGTTTCAGATATAACGTCTCTAACGATTTGGATAATGGCATAAAATTTCAATCAGAGGGAATTAAAGAATTAAAAGAATGAAATAATTAAAGAGAAGCAATAGAAAGCTATCCAACATTACATACACATCACCGCCATACATCACGATTAAGTTTATTCAACCGCGTACAATTCCATTAAATAAAATCTCCACATATTTATAATCGTCAAGGCAATGTCGCATTTCGATAGCGAACATTTTAATGAATGGCTATCATTTAACATATTTATGTATCTGTTGCATGATTGTATGCATAAGAGGAAGAGACATCGAACGACTGTTAAAAACTGTTCGCCGCGTAGACATTTCGTCGGTAATGCGAGTCTCTTGACGCTTTGTCCCAGTTTTTTTACGATGTCTTGTCGTTGGTACCAGCTCGTACCACACTAAGCGACCGGCAGTGAAAGGACACGGAGAGTTATACAATTTTCCACGTCTGTAATGCTTTCGTATTGTTCTCTACAACTTGTAACTGAAGCAAGTTAATTTTGCTGTGTTTCTACAATATTTTATTGAAATCCATTTTCAAATGCTATTGATTAGTTTTTTTTTTTGTTTAAGCGACGTAGTAAATTTAAAAGAAAACAAAAAAATAAATAAATAAAAAACATATCTGCAAAAAAGATAAGTTCAATAATAGACGATAAGAGGAAATCTAATTAAAACAAAAAGGAAATTCTGAAAATGCTCAATTAAGAGATGTGATTCACATTAAGGACGTGACGTGAGTAAGTTCTGTACGGGCGTTCAAGCTAAATGATAGAGGCAGTCATCGATCCGCACTATGACCATTACATTGGACGGGAGAAACTCATTTCCAAGGAAGGTATAATAGTCAGAGACCGATAGGTTTATATTTGCTTAACTTCACGTTAACAGGATCAGCACGACTCTGTACGAGCGTCTACGCTAGATGATAGAGGCGGTCGTCGATCCGTATTTATATTCGTGGCAACCAATGTGCACGAGGCAATTCGCTGATATTTCTGTTTAGGCAACTAATAGCAAAGGAAATTAAATATTTATCGATATTTATCCTGATTGGTCGAGAACAAATCGAAAAGTACATCTGATTTTTTAAATATTTTCGTACGTTTTGTTAGATTAAAATTTAACGTTAAAGATCGAAATTAGTTGCTCTAAATGTGCAAGATTTGTCTGTGAAGTCTATTTCAATGTAAATAAATATATCGAGGCTTATTGCAACATGTATTTTGTTTAACATTTTACGATGCATTTATAACATACTTATGCAAAATGTTATTAAATGTAATATTTTCAAATACGTGTTAATTATAGAAAATTTCGAGGTTATGTATTCTTAATGTAAATATTTCTAGCATTGAGAATATGCAAAATACAGAATAACATGTACTTATATATTTCTGTTTTAATACGTCTAATTCCTGCAGCGACCTTATCATATTATAAGTTTGTAGCTATAATCCTCAACTAACCAAGAAATATGTTTTTAAAAGAAATACAAGCATGTAAAATTGAGTTAAATCGTACACGAGCAAATATTATGACGTCATTTAAAAAAATTGCAGGATAGGTTTCAATATTGTATTCAATAAAATATTTAGAGCAATAGATGTTTGAATTGTTTAATTCTAAACGAGGAAGCGTCGACAATTAGTACAAGTGTTGAATTTTGCAAGTCTCGTGGCGAACCACGCAATAAACCAATCAATATATATACATTAATCATAATCGTGCTAAAGGGGTGGTGTACGTCGTCCTGTACATTTCAAACACGTCAGCAAGCCCTAATGGAATACTTAAATATTGATGTAGTTAAGCTTCTGCATATGTGAAGTGGTGTACGTACAGATTTGTTCAACAACAACGTACCGTGTTCACAACAGAGCCGGGCAGATTGATTAATTGACGCAGTGAAATAAACAAGCGATATAGAAGATCTTTGAAGGAATTAACATGATAATTACAGATGTCGGAGGCGCTTATTCTGTGAATTTTTTCGATGTAATAACCGGATATTTTTCCATAATTTCCCAGTTCGTACATTGAAAGTCATATAATGACAATAACTCGTTACAAGACCCTTTTTCAGCGCAGTATTATGAACGAGGATACAATTTTAAGTATTTACAAGGTGCTGTTGAGATTGGATACCCTTGTGTGAAACAAAGAAAGAGAAGAAAATCAGTTGTTGTTCCAAAAAACGCCGATGTCTACAACATGGCTGCAAAACATCCTTTATATGTGACAAAGACCTGTTCCCAAAATGGATTCTGCTTAAGTTGGCCCAGTCCAAAAAAGGCTCGTGCGAATTGGTGTAAGTTGGAAAGTCAACGAAGGAACTTCGAAGCCTACAAAAAAAAAACACATGAATCAAACAAAAATTATTCATTCATTCAGATGTGTTTTTAATTCTTTCGTTGTACTGAACGTGTCGCAAGCATTGCTTTGTATTATCGATGCTCAGTGGTGTAAACAATTTGTTGTCAGAAGTCATTGATGAAATCAAAGAAAACAACCGACAATGCCGCATCGTCTTTCATTATGGCCATATTATTGCATATATTTAAGTGATTTGTCGTTTCTTGTCTTTCTTTGCGTTTCCCAAAAAGTGCGCGGAGAACGATTTTTATCGTCCCAACAAGCTATTGAAGCTTTCAAGACTCATATTTAAAGAGTCCAAACGATGCGCCCGAGCATTGGCGTTGCGTGGAGAGTTTACCAGAATAACAGTGCGCTTATTTAAAAATAAATATATTGAATCACTTTACAAAACGTTAAGAAAAAACATAAATAACTTACCTAACATGTTTACATTGTTGCAGAAATATCCGGATGTGCGCGATGAAGTAATTGCACCATCATATATGTTTCTGTATTAGTCTCGGAAAGGTTCGTACGTAGCGACGTAAATAAATGCTTATATGCTGAAAAGGATTGTTCGACGTTGAGAGATGTTATATTTGCATAGTTAAAGTGCTCTTTGTATCTGTACAACGTATCTTCAGTATTGGTAAAAAGTTGCCGTAATTTTGTAAAATCTACATTTTTATCTAATACACTATTAAATTTTTCACGAACACAAACACTTTTTTCATCATCAAGGATATGCAGCGCTAATTCTACGTGGTCAATAATTGCTAATGAGTCCGATAAGGACAGCGCACTGTTCTGTAACTTTTTTTATTGCATCCACTATTGGAACGTAACTGTCGTAAATAATTTTTAAATTTGCTGCAACTTGAGGATTTTTAAATTGAACCTGACTGAGCCTTATTGCAGCCGCTTCTTTGCCGTCTAGTTGTAAAACTACCGATTTAATTTTTTCAAAATGTTTATAATAATAGAATGCTGCTTCTAACCACGTACCCCATCGTATAAGAATTGGTTGCGGCGGCTCGGGTATGTCAGGACACTGCGAATGAAATAGGCGAATACGTTTCGGAGATTTAAGAAAAACCGCTTTCGTTTGTCCTATTAGTTCATCCACATCAGGATAACTTGTATGTATAATGTTTGTTACAAGGTGTAAAGCGTGAAGCAAACATGTGACGTGCAGCATCGGTAACTAACATTAACAGTTGCTCCGGTAAAATTTCAAATTTGTGTAGTGTTTCTATTAATACACTACGTATCGCCGTGGCAGTACAATCTTGCATTCGTTTACAGGCTAGTAAATAAGGGTCAGAAGATCCTTGTGGGGTCAGCATCCTTACGACAATGGATAGGATGGACTGTTTTTTAATATCTGTAGTTTCGTCCATTGTCAACCAAAGGTATTTATTTTTCACCGTTTTTTTCGTAAAATTTACAATTCTTTCACGCACTGATGGTACGTAATTGTGTAGCGTATTTTTAGATGGTAATTTCCACGTAGGATTGTATTTATTCCAAAACTGGCGAAACATTGGGTGTTGGACTTTAGCGTCTAATCTTTTTCAATTTATGTTTGTCACTATTTATATGTCTTTGACACTGACTCGCTTTCCAAGATAATAAAGTTGTTTCACAAACTAAACATTTCACTGCCTTACCGTCATATATTAAATCGGGAAACCGATGTATAAATTTATTTACTACGGTAGCAGACAACCGATTTGACGCATTATCTTTACGACCTCGCAACATTTTCAACGTATACTTTAACACGTTAGAACGGCAACTAAATGCATCGTTTATTTTTACTACTTATGCGAGAGTGGAGTTTACCCCACTCTGCTCTCGCATCGACGCTACTGGTCGGGCACATCGTTTGGACTCTTTACTCATATTACTTTCGGAGTGAAAAAAGCGTTTGGAAATATTTGCAACGATAATAAAAACGATCAGTAGGAACTATTTTTTTTTCCATTGTTTTTGCAAAAATCTAAAAGGTATCCCTCGTAGCACTCATGAGAATTTTTTAATTCCCCGTCTTCGCTTAAAATATGTATTAACCAATAATAATAGATGAAAATTGTGAAGATTTGTTGAGATATTCAGCTACATACGCCATGTTACGTTTAAAATCGGTCAGTAGACATCAAATGTTTTCGCAATTCATGCAATTCATCATCCAGCAGCGTAACAAAGCGGATCGATACCCCCGTTATCGAAAGGGTGCATTTAAAACAATTTAAATTTTTGGTACGTGTTGACACTCTTCGCAATTTTTATATACAGGATGTATTTGAGGTGCTTGGCCAAACTCTCCTATCGAGAGAAAAAGAAAAGAAAATCGAGCAACAGGCGTCGACAAATTGTGATTTACGACTCTTGTTCCTGCTTGTCAGCAGTAATTGGTCGCTTGTCTCTACGGGGTATTTTTGTCGTTTATTAATAAATAACCAACTCTTCCTTTGCGGGGACGCTTGACTAGCTTCTTTATTCTGAAACATATTTTTAATGACCAGAAACATTGTTCCACAAAATTGAAACTTGGTATTGCATCTATGTTGGACGCTGTTTAAGCAATTGCAAAATTTAAGTTATTATTACTGCCCGGAATGCATTGTTTATTTCTTATTAATAGTATTTAATGAACCGATCCATTCCTTATTAACTCCATTGTTCGTCTGCATTGAGCAAGCCATACAACTAAGCAAGGCTATCACGCGTCGCGTACAATACAGCCATATCAGACCTATAAGGTAGGCAGGTAGGTCGACAGGTGAGATGAAATTTCGTTCTGCTAGGCGGCGTGCCAGCGTTCTGTTGGTACGGGAGATGGAAGCCTTGAACTCTGCGCTATCGGAAATACTTTGCATGCCGTTCAAATTGCCCATTGCGTTAGAAGCGCGGTACATATCGCATACAATCACATTGCGACGACGGTATGTTTCAAAAACGTGAAATTCTGCCAACTGGAACCATCCCGTTGCGTGGATATGAAAATATAATTTCTTGTTTTCTTTATTTAGATGCGAAAACAATGAAATGATAAACGATCTCCTTCTCAAACGCTAGAAAATAAAATATTTCTATAAAAAAAAAATATTTATTTGAAATAAAACAATTGGAAGTAATAAATAAAATTGAAAAATTAAAGATGCTGATGCGTAGATGTACGCGCCATCTGTTGGAGATCTTTGCTTCATATTTTCTTAAATATACAACACAATGTTAATAACTACCCAATAGATGGCACAACATAAAGTGACTTCAATTTACAGCTATCTGTAGCAATATGCTCAATTCGGTGAATGTCTTAGCTTATCGAAGAACGACCAAAGCTGAACTGCCAATACTCGATCGCCCTCCAATCGAAATTCAACAATGCATGTTCAAACATGCAACTTGCGAACTATGCAAATCGATAATAAATATTTCAGCAACTGAGTTTTAGATTTGCTTAACCTCGTTTAAATTATTTATGACATCAGCAACTTTCTAGAAGTTGTCTGCGTAAAATGAGGAAGCTTCTACGTCCCCCATTTTGTTATGATTGGAAACGGATGCGAGGGAAGTGCTGGCAGCAACTTTTTAGGTGCCTCAAACAAAAATTTTTTGGTACGATTAATTAACTCGTTAATTTTCGCTAATTGCTCTCTGATAAATTCCGCAACTTTACGGAGGACGTAGGCAGTGCATGTAATATGCAGCATACTTTTGAAGAAGTCTTTCAGCTTTAACCATACAAGCTGCAGCGTCGATATTCTTAATTCGTGGAAAGTTTTAGTAGTGAAGGTCATATTTGCATTTATTATGCCAAGAAAACTACAAATTAATACACTCCGCCAAAAAAGTATCGCATGAACTAAAAAAGGGCATTTATAAACCAAGATATTTTTATACGTTCACAAAAAGTTTGCCTCGTGTATGTGAACTATAAAAACACTAATAAAATCATGAAACATAGCTTTTTCACTTTTTTTTTTCTAAAAGAACACATTTAGAAAAATGCATATGTGTAAGGTTTGTTCAGTTGTTTGTTGAAAGTCTTTCTATACGGACAAATTTTAAAGTGTGAAGTCAGAGTTTTGTACCGACGCTTTTAAAACTAAAATGAGCAATTTAACTTCAGAACAAGTGGCTGCTATAGTTGTTTTAATCGAAGATGGACGATCTCAAGCATACGTTGCTAATTTGATGAACATCAATCAGTCAAGTGTTTCTAGAGCCGTAGCCAGATATAGGGGAACAGGCAATTACAGTAGAAGACCTGTTCCAGGTCGTCCAAGATGTTCTACTCGCCAAGATGACCGCTATTTACTACTACAAGCATTACGTCGAAGACATGTAACTGCGAGACAATTGCAGAACGACTTGGCTAGAGTCAGAAATACTCGTGTGAGTACTCAAACTATTCGGAATAGGTTACGACAGAGTGGATTAAGAGCTAGAGTAGCTGCAACAGCCCCTCGTCTCACTAGGAACCACCGAGTGGCTCGCTTAAGGTTTGCCAGAGAACATGTAAATTGGAACATTAATGACCGGGCCAATATACTCTTCACAGATGAGTCAAGATTTGGTCTTTACACCTCAGATAGGCGTATCTCAGTGTACAGACGAGACGGTAGACCTAATTTCGCTGGTGGCTCTATTATGGTTTAGGGAGGCATCTGTTTAACAGGTCGTACAGAGTTAGTACCAGTAGACAGAGGTACACTGACTGCCCACAGGTATATAACGGACATTTTAGAAGAAGCACCACCGCATGTTGCAATAATCGTCCAGGAATACCTTAACGATGTTGGTATTCCAGTTTTAGATTGGCCTGCGGTAAGTCCGGACATGAACCCAAAATGTTGCCCCGGCGGACCTGCATGGACTAGAAAATGCTCTCCGTGACGAGTGGGAGAATTTGGATCAGGCTTATATACGGAGGTTAATCGAATCTCTGCCAAACCGTATGCGAGCGGTCATAAGAGCCAGAGGTGGCAATACTCAGTATTAAAAGCTACTGTTATGACATTTTTCTTTCCAAAATTATAATTTCTTGTTTTAATAAAAATCTCAAGTATGAGTTCTTGTTTTTATTCGGCCTGTATTTTATTTAAACAATCATAGAAATTATATCTTAGAGCGCATTAAAGTATATTTACAACTTTATGCTACAAACAAAGATTATGCGATACTTTTATGATTCAAAACTAAATTATGCGATACTTTTTTGGCGGAGTGTATAATACTTTTACTAGCGATAGACACTAGGTGTATTTTAGGGCATTCGTAGCTTTTCATCAATATTCTTATTTCTTTCAATCCCTTCAAGACTCAATGAGTTACCCTACAGTAACGTGATTAACTAATTTTATAGCAGGTTAGTTTCAGTGGAATTAATTAAATTCAAAACTAAATGATTTCATAACTGATTCTTTATTGAACAGCCACTAATAGTGTATAAGTAAATAATGCTTAGTGTTTTTGCAAGAATTTCAATAAAGGTAAGTAAACGTACTTCTTAGCATCTCTAGCCCAAAGAAAGTCGACATGGTTGAAGGAATCCAAAGGTACTTGGTATGTTCCAACATTCTTGGGTAACTTACTAACTAACCTCTCCACATCCTAAAATCAAAATGATCAGGTATGAGATATTGGCTATTAAAGCGGTCGTACTTACTATTGGGCTCACCATCCAATCGTTATTGGCATACATTAAATAAGTTGGCACTTGGATATCTGTTAAGTTGTACAATGGCGGCGTTTTGGTACCATACTGTATCATATTCCCGTCAACTCCATAATCAAAACATTGAAAGTTGCCATTATCTTCGATCTCTTGCGAATAGTGTATGACGGTCTTCGTAGAACTACCAGCAGGAGCATGCGCTAGTACTACCGGTAGAAGATTCTGCAAAAGTAATGCAAACCCAATCGTTTTACATTTATTTAATTATAATCAATTGGAGACTTACTGGATCGAATTCCTTCTCGTCAAAACCGCATATGGCGAAGATGACGTTCTCGCAAATCTCTTTGGCGTACTTCAACAGCTCACATTCGTACGATAACAGCTTCAGTATCTTTCCGTTTGGTAAAAATTCGTTGACGCCTAAGTGTTTTGCTAACCACTTTTGAAATTAAAACAAAAGATCACTAATTACCTTGTACCACAACAGCTTGTGTTGGGGTAAAGTCTATCAAATTTTTAATGTTAAATATTTATTTTTTTTAATTAAGTTGGAGTTAAACTTACTTCCATATCTTTTGAAAACGGCGCAAAATAACGAACTGGCGACTTCAAATGTGTCATGTAGGCAACTGGTGCGAAAGCGACCATGATCTTAATTAGACTTGCTTCTTTCGGAAGCATCGAAGAAAATATAAAAAACATGGTCGTCCCCATCGAGTGTCCAATGTAGATTATCTCTCCGCCCTGCTTGGTTATATTGGAAACGTAATTTAGAGACGCTGGAAGGTCATAGATTCCCATTTCGTGGAAACTAGAAGCGCGCACGTCACATTTTTGAATTGGAGAAAAACGATCACCTTACCTAAAATTCCAGAACTGAGCGCTGCCGGTCGAAAGCGAAACGTGGGCTCTTGAATAGACGTTCCCTCTGGAATTGGCGAGCCATACGTCGTATCCGGCATCCGCTAATAGGAACGCTGTAATTTTTCGTTGCTTTTACGATCCGTTCATTTTTGATGAAAAAAAATTACCAACTGCGCTATCACCGCCGTCTACCCAATCCGCGCTGCTGGATAGGAGACCGTGCTGGAGGAAAACGGGTCGACCACCCTGTTCGCCGTTCTGGTTCGTCGAGATCCGGTGTAACGTGAGTAGGTATCCATCTTTCGTCTCTATCGTGTGTGATTCGGAGCCGTAGCCGTGTCTTCTGATTATTTGTGGCTGCAAAATTTAAAGGGTCAACTTGAAATTGATGGCATACGTCAATTTTTGATCTGTTCGCTTGCTATTCCTAAATAGACATGGGAAATTGAAAGAACATGGTTGAAATTGAAAGAAAATTAAAGGATTCTACTGATAGGAGAAGTACTTACCGCCTAAATTAATACAAACGTTGAAAGAAAATGCGAAAGGAAAATATTTGTTATTTGAGGAAGGAAATAAGGATCTAATTCGTAATCGTAGAATCGTTGGGAACGATTTTGAAAGAATGTACTCACCGTGGTTAAATCTTTATCGGGGTTTTCGCCATAATCCTTTCTTCTAATTAACTCATCACTATCTAATGCGTTAATAATAACACTTGCAGACAAAAGCCGCGACGATAAACTGATGGACGCAAATAAGACGCACAGCAACTTCATATCGTCATTAATTCCCAACAATTGCCCGCCGAATGCAGATAGCGTTGCTTTTATGTTTCGTATCGAATTAAGTGACTCACATTACAATGTAAACAAAGTCCAACGTCGGAGGAGGATGCGTGCGATCGCTTAATGTTCCGTTGTATTCTATAAAGTTGAATTAAAAACAAAAATAGACGGATGCATAAATTAATAAATGTGATAACAGGCGCTTAATTAGTCATTCGATGTAGTGTGTCACTTCAGCGTATGCTTAGCTTTGGCTAGCTTAGCGAATAGATAATAATATCGATTATCTACGTCAATTTTGGCAAATAATTGGTGTAGTCTGGATGGTTACTCCAAGAAAGGTCGCTTTAATTTATTTTTATTATGTAACAAATAACTTGATAACGTCCATGGCTAAAATTAAATGCGCAGATTCCACTAACTTTTTTATTTGAATATAATAGATGCAGTAAACTATCTTGTCATTTTTAAGAAATGAAAATAAATATTCACGTCGATTTTATTCGATGGTATAGCTTATTGATCCACACGTCTACGCCACGAGGAAGTTCTAACCTTACTGGAGCTGGATGGGAAAGTTTTTCGTATCGATCCAAATATAGTTTGTACTATTCAACTTATCAGTTGTCGTCGGTGCTTTGGTACCGCAAAAACTGATATTCTAAAATATGTTGCATCAATGGATACCCGTGTTAAAAACGTTCTTTTAGTGAAATACGCCTTTCTCAACGTTTCTGCTATTTCTTCAATCTTTTCAAACGCCCCAAAATAAGCTTCTCAGTAATG
This sequence comes from Oryctes rhinoceros, assembly GCA_020654165.1. NCBI lineage: Eukaryota > Metazoa > Arthropoda > Insecta > Coleoptera > Scarabaeidae > Oryctes > Oryctes rhinoceros. The sequence continues at coordinate 2,637,479 of JAIOKQ010000231.1, forward strand.
AGCTTTTCGTTTGAGCCATGTTTTCAATATTAAAGAATTAGGAAAAGTCACAAGGAGTCGGGGCGGGCGAATAAAGTCAATTTATTTATTTGTTTTTGGTCACCAATAATTCGCTATAGTAATACCCTATGATCGTATCTCTTTTCTTTAAGAAATCAATATTTTATTCAAAAAATCATGGCCATGATTTATCGCTTTTCATGGGCTACTTGTTCTGATCATTGCTTCGTTCCAGGCATCTAATAAAGTTTCATCAATAGAGAGGATAAAGGCAGGTGGAATTATTCCTTTTTTGCGACGACTAGATAGACTCATGTGTATTCGCCTCATGAGAATGGATTCGTGTTGCCTACTTCTGTCCCAGAGAGTCGACAAAACACGAGTCTGTCTAATCTCTGAAAAAAAGTAAGCCTTTGTCATCCCTAATCGTCAATCGTGAGGATTCCATTGACAATTCTCATGTACCTGCATCAAAACATTGTTTGAAATAGTTGAAAGTAACAGTCGTATCCGCTTATTATCTACCAATAGCAGTTGCGGTATCCAGCTTTCTCACTCCCGATTTCTTTTGCAAAACGGCTTCTTCTGCTACATTGCGAGCTTTCATTTGGCGAGCGTCAAGAGTATGTCGCGGACTTTTTCAGTGATATGGTCACTGTGATCATGTCTGCGTGATGATGTTGACATTTCTGATCAAAGGCTACAATGTACTAACAATGTTGAATACGTTTACGATGGCAGTGCACGATAGTATTGTCAAAATCTCATTGTAACGCCGCCTAACTTCAAATACAACAAATTGTTGGTAGTTCCAGTAAAGAAGAGGCAATTTTTACAATTGTTCCCGAAACTCATTTTAACTATGACGCACTCACTGTACAAATAAAGGGGTTAAAGCATAAACCTTTTGTAAAATTGCAATTTTATTGCGAAATAACGCCCACGCGCGAAATCCATAAGCAATAAGATTAAGACTTTGTTTGGTATACTAGTTCCAAAAAAACCGTTGCCGTCGCCAATGTTTTCGTGTCCAGCAAAAGATTTACGACGATCTTGTACCTACCTCCGGGTATATTCGGTGGCAGTTTATGGTAATCTAATGTCCAATTATTAACGTAGTAATATCCCTACAAATTGCGTTGTTTTAGCAACTCCTACGTTTCTTTGTTTTTAGTTACTTGCCCTTTTAATTGGACACGTAGAAAAATTTCCCGACCTAAACACATCGTCGATGCCGAACATTCTCTTCTTCAAGCACTCGCAGATTTTAATGTCGTACTGGAAAAGTAAAAATTCGGGACTGTTTGCCGTGAGTTTGTAAATCTTAAGGTTTGCCTAAAATCAAACGTAGCTATGTGCTTGATCTTTAAACAACTGGCATTTGCGAAAACATCGTTACCTTATACGAATTGTTATCGGGAATGTCGAACAGCAGCCTGTAACGAATAGAAAATGCTTTGTGTGTTCGATTCGGCTTTACGTTTCTCCAATAGAAACATTCAAATGCTTCAGGGTTGACGTATTCGACATTGATATGTTCGTATTTGACAATATAATCGTTTTGCCAAAACTGAAAATAATAGTTATTAGACAGCGAAGTGATGTAGGTCGAAAGTGTGATACCGTTAATACCGAATATATGTTAAACGAAGATAATGCGATAAGATGAGTTAAGAAGAACATCGCAAGAGATGCGTTTTAATCACACGTATGCGCGAATTAATTTTTACACGAATACGATTTGCATTAATGCATAATACTGATATCATCTCATGCAATTCCCTGTTTTTTTTTTCTCGAGTATCATTGTATGTTTTTATTAAATAATAAAATTGATTAATTGCAGGATATAACGTCCTTCCGTCTGAAATAATTTTAGTTTTTTTTTTTCTTTTTGTCGTTGTAACATGGTTTATGGTATTAGTGCAGCAACGAAGTACAAATTATCTCAGTGTGGTTTTGCATAGGCCAATAGAATAGTTGCAATTGCAATTTTATTGTTTGCAGAAATTACATACCGATATTAATTAGGTACATAGATAAATGATTTAAAAAGAATGAACATTTTAGGAGGAAAACCATTAAACAAATCTATCCTTTGGAGAAAACCTGGATGGATCCTTGATTCGAATGCAAGCTTGGACATACGGGCATGTCAACTGATAAGAGTGTTTGGTAGGATAGAGAAGCTCCTGAGTAAAAATCCTGAAATAGTACCCGGACAAGAATATGTGCGATTGTACTTAGATGTAGTCGAAAGCGGTAGTGACGATTAGGGATGATAAAGGCTTACTTTTTTGCAGCGACTAGACTCGCGTTTTGTCGACTAGCGGGGATACCAGCAACGCGAACCATTTCTTATGTGACGAATATACACGAATGTGTTTAGTCGCTGCAAAAAAGTAATAATTCCACCTGCTTTGGTAATCTCTAGCGATGATGAGGTGTGTGGTTGCTTAACTCACGCAAGCTCCTCAATTGTTTATCCTTCTCCCAATTTTGTCCAAGCATTATCTTGCCACTAAATGAAGTTCATAATTTCGGCTTAATTTAATTGTAATACTTGAAACTACCTATTTTACTGATCTTTAATTTGTAAAAGAAATACGTCTTACTGTTATGCGTTAGTATTTCGTTACTTGACACGTTGTGTCGCATTATTATCGTTTAGGTCTAAGGCACTGAAAGTAACACGGATTCTTATTGTTTTTTCATGAATCTAGGCTTTATTATGTTATTGTTCTTTTAATTTTGAGCTACACTCATAGCCAAATTGGCAGATTTTAGGTTATCCGCTAAATAATTGACTGTGATATTTAACACAAACCTGTTAACTAAGCCAACAAAGGTGATGTAACATCTGCTTGTATCAAGGTGGATCTAGTTTGGTTTAGTATTTTACCGTGTAAAGATTTATCATCTTATGTGTACTAGTATATCGCAAGCTATCAAGGGACCGAGGGCAATGAAAAGGGAGACGAGCTAACTAGGGAAACAGCTAGCATGCCCTTCGTTGATCCTAGCCTACTCTGTGGCCTACAAGAGAGCCACATAGAACAAGGCAACCTTCCAGGTCAGAAACTAGTTCATTTAAAACAGCAAAAATAATGCCATCGTCCAGCAAAGGAGACCCCTAGATTACTAGGTGGAAGAGCGGAGAAACTGTTCGTGATATCTACTGAACTGCGGGATGAGGACCTTAGAGATTACTCTAATTAATTAACATATATGGGGGCATTTTCGTTACAATAGACCTATTAAGATCGCAGTGAGCGAAGGCTTCTGCTCAGTAATACTAATATTAATAACTGACGAATCTATCTGGGAGTAATTAAAGGCTTATTCATGCAGAGTGCCATACTTTCTATCATGGTCCGGAGCAATAAAGATTCGTTGCATTTTATTCGAGAATATTCAAGATGTGATTTGTTACGGAATTCCAAATACTGCCAGCATTACAAAAAAAAAAAAAATAAAGAAAAGGCTGATGCGTAGAGAATAAAACTCGATATCTAAATAAATGAGTATGCTTTTTATTTAGGCAATTCATTTAATAAAGTAAAATCGCAAGCACTTTCAATATATCATAATTTGCAGAGTATTAAAATCCTGTTTCACAATTGCCATTTATTTTATTTATTACCTCATTTAAGCCAAATATTACAGCGAAAAGGTAATATAAATCATCGGGGAGTGTACGGAGTGTAATGGAGGATGCAAGGTAAGTAGTTCGAAAGGATATCACTAGGGGAGAGGGTGTGAAATCAATTTAAAAGTATAATTTAATACTGCCACTGCACACTACATCGATATATAGTGATCTCGAATATACACGTAATGTCATCATATTGCGCACATTAAGTTTTATAAAAATATGATTATACACAAATAAAACATTTACAATAGTCTAAACGTAAAATTACAATATCCGAATCTATCAGCACATTCATTTTTTTTTTTGGTTTTTGGTATTTTCTTTTTGTTTCCAAGATGCGTGACGTGAACTAACATTAAAATTCCTCTCTTTATTCCTTTCTGCATCTATCGCTCTCTTCGAATTCCTTTCGAAACGAATTATCTACATTTAAAACAGGTAATTCTATCAATATCGAGAAATTAACAACTCTGAAAGGTAATAGGATAGGTAGCACTTACATGAAAGGCTTATTTACATATGACTCCATATATCCACAATTTGCCAGAGTGTTACTACGAATACGGTGAACGAATTTACATTTATTTTTTTACCTGTTTTACGTTTGGTATAAGATCGTTGAACTATCCCTGCGACAGCTTCAACTTCTACAGTGAGATACACAAAATCTATAAAATCTAGAATTATTTGAGAAGGAAACGTTTTTCAACCATGAGGTGGAGATTTATTACATATTATTACAGGATACATTGGCAAAGCTTTACGTTAGAGGATCGATATGGGAATCTCTACCGGATACGAAGGTTCTTTGGTATTTTCAAACGTTTTGCAACAATTTATTTGAAATTCCACCTAAGTAACATGCGGAAAAAGCATTTCCTCGTCAATTAAACACATATCTACCTATTAAATACAACACCGTTAATAAAATATAATCAGACCGTAAGCATCTATTATGTAGTTGTTTTTTCTCTTTTCTTCTCCTTCGTTCTTCTAAAATGGCTACTAAGGTAAGTCCCTTCAGTTATAGTCTTGTGCATCGAATTTTACATACAAGTAGTGTTTAGAAAGTAACATATGATTTAACGTATTAAAAGGATGGTAACAGATATACTCCGTTATCCAATCTAGATCGGTAAGGAAGATTCAAAATGGTATCTAAAAATTAAGAAATAATTAAGGTATTGTTTAGGAAGTCGACAACATGATCTAATACTGTAAAAGATAATGATTATTTGGTAACACTGGCATATCAGATCGACAGGAGGCATTTTAAGAAGCCCTTGCCAATCTGGTCGATAAATAACTTTATAATAAACTAAAAGAAAAGCATTATATGTTACTTTTGAGACGTCATACGATATAAATTTACAATCTAATTAAAATTATAACTCGAAAAATTACATTTTTAATCGAAAAAAGCTAAAATGTACGCTGGATGCTTAAAAAAATCATCCAAAAAGAGTAATTTTTAGCAGATATAAGTAGATTCTTCGTATATAGCACGTTCTAAGAGATGCGCAAATCTTCTAAATATTGCGTGACAGCATACATAATAGCCCATTCGATTTCATCATGACCTCCCTAATTCCTCGCTTTCTTGCTCGCGTTGACACGTACCATAGTTAAAGTACACAAATATCATAATATTATCTTTTAATAATTATTATAATGTATATTATTTACAAACATATTGGTCTGCGAACCAGTGAAGAAGCACTTTGAGTGCATGAACAGCAGCTACATTTAAAGCTGGTGTTTTTTAAGGACTGTTTATACGTATTACGTGGTCAAAATCTCTTATACTCGTACGGAACGAAAGATGAAACCATTTAAAAGAATCGCAAAATTGAAATCACATTAAAAAAAAGGAAGATTAAAGGAAATTAAAATAAAAATTAAAAGATGGGAAGGAAGCGTGGTGAAATCGTGAAGAAATTAATTCTTGTCTTATCCATGTTGGTTGAGCGTTTACATCTGGAGTAATCCATTTTTCCAGATAGAAGTTAGGATCAATAAAGATCGCTAAGAAATCAGCGAGCACGTCTTTTATTTAAATTCTCTGTCAAATCGGGGATTTTGCTGGTTATTTTATCGCATTCTTCGTTTTTCTTGCTAAGTGAGTGGTGTTTTTACAAGATTTAAATGCCACAAAAGAAAGGAAAGAATATCATGGTGGTGACGTTAGGTGGTACCGTCAATGTTCTCATTTCAACCTGCTACATGATTATTGGCAACTCGTATACCTTTAGTTCAATGCAGAATAACTTTGTAACTTTAAACGTGTACTATGCTTGTCTATAGAAACGTGTAATATTTAATACAGCTTAAGTACAGTGTATCATGCGAGTGGATAATCAAAGCCAGTTTGTAAAACTTACCTATCAGTACTTGGAATCAAAGTGATTCTACATGAAACTAGAATGCTGTTCTTTTCAAAAAAACACTACAGGTTGTTTCAGCAAAATAGCATTATTATCCAAATTCCAGAAGTTCAGAAAAAAATGGTTGCAAAAAGTTAGCATTTAGAATAATTTATTCACGATTTATTCAGTACCACAAAATAAAAAGGAACAAAATACAAAGTAATACAATCGATTATCGTTAAAATACGTCTAATTAAAATAAAATTAATCGCACTAAATACAATCGATTAAAAAAATAATAATAAAAAAAACAAAACAAAAAGGGAAAACAATGTACAAAAAAGCAATATACGTCATATATATATATATATAGTACAGTAGAACAATATTTAAGCAGTCTTCAACAGCTTTTAAAAGTATGTACAGAGTCGAAACTGTTATTACACACAAGGTTTTACTTTTAATTTTTAATAATTACCACCCTTCTTATTCACTTGATGCTTAAAGCTAGGGGGGAAATATATATATATATTTTATATTTACTATATAATATAAAAAATGAAATTCTCCAATATAATTATAATAAATCCATCTTTAAAATCTAGGACTCTCTTATAAGTTCTCATTATCGTTAATTGGGGAGGGGCAACATCGCCGAGATAGAGGTGTATATAAGGCTTCAAGCACATAAAGTAGCACAGTAGTAGTATGTATTTTAGTGTCATAATTTTTTTTTATATCTTACTAATTGTACTTCATTATAGCTACTTAACCATAATATTTTATTATTATTATTATTATAGTAAAGGGCTTACTTGTTTTTTAACCTTATACTTAACTTACGTCGTCCATACAATCTCTATAATTTATTTATTTAATTATCATTAGAAGAATTTTGATTAATTTTCTTTTTCCTTCCTGTGACTTTTCAACACCTTGCCTTACGCGTTACGTAATTCATTTCAATTTCTGACTTAAATTGCCTAGTATTTACGTAAAGTGTAGTGATGAAGTGGGTTTCTTTCAATTAGGGAGGGGCGATTTCCTTTTTCTTGAAGGGTAGGGGGACTACGGGAAAATGGCGAGTCTTATACATTGTACGTCGATGAATTTTACATTACATAATGATATCATATTTATAGTATTATTATTTGCACATATCTCCTTATAGATTAACGGTAACGATTATATATCTTCATCATCATCATCATCATTATCCATCATCTTATCGTCAGGTTGTCTGAATTTTCCTTTTCAGCTCTTCCGCTTAGCTTGAAGATTCCCAACGGGCTAACTGAATCCTTCTAGAGTCGAGGGAGGGGGAGAGCAACGATTGCAGGGCGGTAGACGGGAAACTAGCGCTGAAATACTTCATCGTAAGGGGTGACTGGAGATGCCTATGTCTAATTATTTCACGCTGCTCTGCAGGTAAAGGCCAGAGTTCCTGTAATTCAACTAAATTTATATAAACATCACACGTAACAGGGAGTTTTGTACGGGTAAGTATAGTTCAACAATACTAGCTGTGCCGGAGAAAATCGCACAAGTTGGCTAAGCTTATTATTAACATAGATTATTTTCGAGATATAGCAGTGTTACATATAACCTTAAGTGACGGCTTCGAGTTCCGACAAGAAAATGGCACGTCAGGGTACGTTATAACACGAATCAAAGGTTGATAAGAGAACTTCTTTAAGATGGGTAGCATGGAAGAAGGAGGGCGCATCGACCTCCTTCCGGTGAGTGATGAACTCATGCGGGCAATTCCTAATAGGTCGGTAGGAATCTGCCGTATGCTCCAGCGGGTTAACAGACTTCCTCTAAGAGGTGGTTAGCATCACTATTATCTGTATCGATTGGACAATTAATGCTATAATTGCTTGTCATTTATTTTAAGAGAGATTTCACCAGGCCAAAGCTACTTGAGTTGAGCTATACATAACGAATGATTTCAGTTCCACATACAGATTGAATGCTAACAAATCAATCTATTTACCTGCAGAGACTGTGCCTCATCTCAGGATTCTGTACTCTTGCTTTTACGACCCGTTAGAGACCCGACGATGGATTTCAGCGCCGCCCCAAAACCCTTACCGGGCGTGTTTAAAGTCGATTGACTTCTACCGAGACCCTGTGGATGTGCATCTAAACATTTTTGGTACCGCAACTGTAAGAAGGAATAGCGATTATCTTGGTTTCCGTACTTAAGATCTCTTACGTACCTTGCAAGCTGCCTCTATAGTTTTACAAAGCGCGCCAGAAGACGGTTCGCAATGGAATATGTGCGCCATGAACGTGTCTTGCGCGGTATGCATTATGAAGGCGCACTGTTTGACGTTCTTACCTATTCCGAGGAAGGATAGGTATCGAACTCTACATTCGGTTATCAATCTATCATCCTGGAAAGTTATAAATAAACTCAGTTGTGGCGATATTAAAATTGCATATGGATATGGATTGTTGGACTATCGTTGAACTTACGTTTGGTTGCTGTATAGTGATCATAGATGGTGCTACAGCAACGTTGACGGACTGCCATTGATCTTGTGGTACCGTCGTTACCAGCCGATCAATGGCGTCGTTCAAAATCTCCATGCCCGTTGCTTGGGTTACCTGAAGAGAACCCAGGTACTGAGCCCGCAGTATCTTTTTGGGTTCTTCCATCGGTGTAGGGAATGATTGTGCTGTGGAAGTAACGTTATCGTGTTAGAAACGATTTCGACGATACAGTCTAGTTACGTGCACGTTAGAAAACCAGCCGTTAGTTAGGGCGTGAGAGTAATGCGCGATAGGTGAAAACAAGCAATTTCGGAAAAGTTATGTATACTAATCGGTGCCCAGACGTCTTATATAAATAAAGTAAATCACATGTTTAAACCTCCACGTTCTACGCGAGCTACTTAAATGCGTAGTTGCCGATACAAGAAATAAATTGAGATCAATATTTTTAAACATACCAAATTCGATTATTTGAGAACTTGTCAGGATCTTTTTTAAAGAAAATGTACTAGATTGGGCAAACTGTATCTAAAGTCGCTTCGTACACATAATTCTATAACCGTTCTTTACCAAACAGTTGACGTTTGGGTTTACACCTATACTTACTAACTAGTGTTTGGCTGTTTCTATTGGATCGTCTATGCTCCGTAGGTAAGTTAGTGGGTCGAGTTGCTAGACCTCTCCCGTTAATATCTAAAGGTTTGGCGAGATTCTGCTGCAGACTACGCTCGATCATGATTTTCTTGCATATGTCTCTCAGAGTATTGGCAATGGTTCGCGCTGGCATGTCGCATCGGAACACGTGACACATATGCTTACGCGTGCTTCTATCTCTGGCGACGTAAGCGAAATCCCTGCGCATAAATAGGAAGACATCAATAACCTAGTTTTTAAGGTAAAAATAACCAATTGAGAAACAAAAATAGAAAAACCATGCATCATTTCTTTTCTTAAAATTAATAAAGAATCGTGATCGAACGCCTACACGGCTATTATCTCTTGGCAGCAAGCGACTTTTTGGTTTCTTTTCAACTGAATTTTTAGTGTAAATTAGAACGAATCGGAACATGCAGTTTATTAGACAAACAGACCGGGAATGTAATAATAAAAACGAGAAACTCGAAGATTTCCATGCCCATACCTCAAAGTGCTTGGCTTATATCTTACAGACTATAGGTGCATGTAAAACTACGTTCCTTTCGTGATGTTAACATGCAATAATTGCACCCGCGGATGGTGATTTCAAATCTACACGATTATTTTGAAATTCTACGAAGGTTTCACGTAGATTTGAAACGCAGATGGTAAATGTGGACAAGCATGCTAAAGAAAAAGGAACACCGAGCAGCATTACCTTTCTCTGTTGATCCGAAAGTTGCGCAAAATAGAAAAGAAACAAAAACAATACGTCATTACTCAAAATGGTAACTAGTGCTAGGGGGTAGAAAATTGCGCCATATTGTTGGATTTCGCCGAGAAAATATCGCCACAATTTTCTATTTTTCGTAGGTATTTAAACTACATAATCTACTGACTAATCCTATATGTACGCTCTCGTATTAAATGAAATACGGTAAATATCTGTTATCTGCGACTTATTTATTTACGTGATCGAAAAGTGTTTTAAAAGAAAAGAAAAAAGTACCTGCGAACCATCAGGTATTGGGTGCTTAATCATCGGTGATAAAAGGACTTGTTTTCATGTTAAAGCAGTTCAGAAACTACTATAAAGGAAAAGCTCGGTGAATTAACTTGCAACATGAATACCGAGGAGAAAAGGGACATGTCGAAGCCACTTTGCCGAATAGTAATCCCGACTAAGTTATCCATCAGTGACGAGGAGCGGTATAAGCGTGTGACCAGGTGAACTTAGGTTTGGTGTAGAAGAACAGAAGATGTCAAGATAAGAAGAATTACAGAAGTTGAATAGAAGACAGGGATTGCCTAAGGAAACGAGTTAAAAAGAAAATTAAAAAGAAATAACTCGTTTAAAACATTTTTCGATCAAGCGAATGAGTAAGCCGTAACTCATCGATAATAGTAGCTAGTGGTCATACTCTGTATCATAATATCGACTCACTCTGTATGAAACATTTTCCATCTTACTAACCTGCCGTTATCCCGTCCAACACCCCACACCCTTATCGTATGAATCGGTTGAGTATTAAGGACAGTCAGATTTTCCGGATCGATGAGCTTCAGAGCACCCTCGTCCAAATCCATGAATAAATCTTTGCCCTGAAACGCGATGTACGTAAGAGAATTACTGTATAAAGTGAGGAAAAAGGCATAGATTACATCGCCCCATCTTCCAACGACGTCTAGAAGGTCGTTCCGTCCAAGAGATAGATCGACGATGCATTTATTAACCGCTTTACTACTGCGTTCTGGAGTCAGATCGTCTTCGGCGATCTCCACCCAGCCTAAGGATCTAACCGCGAACCGGATCGGCCGCTCTTTGGATTCTGGTTCCGGTCTGGCCGGATAACTTCTTCGTCTGGAAATGGAAAAAGCGGTGACAATAAAAAAAAAGGGGTCGCTTTCCGGTAGCTTACTTCAGTGCTAATTCGTCTTTCTTCTTCCTGTCTTCGAATTCCATGTCCAGAGCCGAGCTGGTATTGCTTCTTGTCACCGTATTGATGATTCCCGTTTCGAATTTGGCAACCAAACAATCCGTCTCCTTGCAGTGGTTGTTCTTGGTCTCCGATTTGTCGAATTTCTCGGCATTTGGTAGCGTCGGGACTTCTCGTTGTATGGTGCCGCTTTTTATGTGCCAATAGTAAGGACCATCGTTATCTATGACCATCAAGAAGAATTAATTAGTTGTACCATTATTATTTCTGTCTAAGGAAAATGCGAGGAATTTAAGATTAGAGAAGATGCGTTCAAAAAGTAAATGAGGTGGTAACAACAGATGAATTTTTTTATGGGAATATTTACGAAGAAGAGGATTTATGGGAGAATCTAGAGACCCTTACAAACAAATTATACATTGTTCTTCGTATTGGTTGCTTACCAAAAACAGTTTCAGATGTTCTGGACAAGTATTTATGGTAATACGGAAAACACTTCTCTAAGAAGTTTAGTAGTAACAATAACACTGCTGTAGTTTTTTCGTTTTTTTTTTTTTTGCATTCATTCATAGTGGGATATATCTTACATATATATTGTATATACATGAAAGCTCTGTTCTTTCTTTGTTTTTCATTCAAATTGGTGTGACAACACTGCGCTGCAATAATACGTTCACGGTTTCGCACGTGAGAATCCGACTTTATCAAGTATACGTTCCTGAATTTTAGAAAACTCCTTTCTCCTTTATCATAAATTTAAAACGCGAGACTATACCTGTCGATCAGACCGTCACCTACTATTTATCTCAGATATCGCTCACTTTCCTTAATGCGAAACCGAACGTGTCCCCGAATAGTCAATTTTTAAAGAATTTAACGGGCGGACCTTTTTCAACCGGCAGTAGACCGTCTAGCGATGTAGAGAGAGGTTGATGGAAATGAAAAATCCAAAAACGTCCGCAAGATAATCTGCGAAAATCGAGCCGCTGACGTTTAGCCGTTCGAAGAAAAGAAGAAGAAAACCTGAGAGAATCGGGAGACGATTCAAACTCTTATACGTATGAGGGAAGGAAGGGAAGAACGCCGCGGTGAATGAGAGGACCGGAAGATAAATGTACCTTCATGTTTTTCCCATCCAGGTGGTAGATCGGATTCGTCGCTCCTTTCTTTGTCCGGCGAAATGGTATCGATGTCGTCGAGGGACTTCTGCTGTTGCTGCTGTCTACGTTTCACGGGTAGCGCATACAGGTCGTTATTTAGCTGACCGGCGATGTGAGGAATACTCATTTCCTCTTCTCTGTTATCCTTTATGGTGGCGGCGGCCGTCTTTTCCGATTTTTCACATAAACTGCAATAGAGAAGGAGATATTTTTGTTATATCTGCACTGGAATAGATAAAGCAGCTTCAAAATTAAATGAATGCATCTCTTTCTTCGATCGTTTGCGCAAGATCAACTTGAAAAAGTTCTCAACTTCAACTATTTTGATCGACAATATTCATGGTACTATTATTGAAGTGTTATCGTAAATAATTTATGTATTGCGTTTTTGTCCAATCATGTACATTCGATGTACGTATTCCATAAGGACAGATAACCAAAAACCGAGAATTTAATCTTATCTTCTAACAGCACTTTAATCTTTATAAACTCCAGCTGTTAGAATTTTGTATCTGAAGGCCGCCTACACGATAATTATTTTCATGCATTTACTTGATGTATTAAAAATTTCAATTTTCGCAATACGATAGGCACGTTCAGTAATTGAAAAGATTAACTAAAAAACGTCCTTTTAATTAAATCTTTAAATCTCGATCGTTCGGTAATTAAATCCAGACACGTTAGATGGGGCTCGATTCGCTCGAAGGTTTTTGGCCGAACGAAGAGATTAATCTCGAAGCGAGGCCCGCACAAAATGCAAAAAATTGTATCGATGCCTTGACTGAGTTTGTCTAACTTAACACAAGAGAGACAATCGGCTACTCCAGAAGGAAAGGAATTAGAGTTAAGCTGGTAATGTTTACCAACCGATTATTTCAAAATTATCGGCTTTACAAAAATAATTTTCCTTCTTTACGCTCTCTCGTTTATAATAATTTCATTGAAACGAAGCGTCCTCTTTTGGAACAACGGCGCAGTCGAAAAAGTGGAATGCGTGAGGATGGGAAAACTGAGAATAATACAGTGCAAATTGAGATGGAAGGCAAGCAAGAATAATTGTGATAAACATTAAATTTCACATACAATAACTTAACGTTTTGTTTTCATGCATGTAGAAAGTAAGGATCCATCGTAAATCTCAAAATAGATAGAAAAAATAAGCCTTGAAATCATATTCTGCAGCTTCATTACCCTGCGGCAAACGTAATTATGTATATAAAGAGGCACGCTCAACAAATGAAAACAAATATTATGTAAAATTGGGGATGAATGATCAAGTAAACAAGGGTTGGCTGTATTTACGTAATATTTTAGCAAATTAGTAACTTAATACCTTTCGGGTTCGGTAGAAAATTGTTTTAAACCTCGCGAGATTATAAAATAATAAAAAAAAAATAACCAAGTACGTCGGCCCGGTTCTGGCTAAGCTAATTAATGTATTTTAATGCCTAACCGATAGAGGATGGTTTCAAATTTCAATGGGCGTTTTTAACGTTCTCACAGTGACCCTATTGTCTTCTTCAAAGTGTCTGGGATATCTTGAAGTCGAGAACAGAGTCACCGCCGAAACGTCGGGTTGTTCCAAAATCCAATAAGCCGTGGATACACAGTGAAGGTATCAATCATATCCGATTATTCGATCTTCAAATAAGGCTTACCTTCTCCTTTTATTTAAATATTTCTTTATTCGAAGCAATTCGATAAGTGGATCTCTTTTGTCGACGGTAACCGAATCAAAGATTCTATGCGCTCTTTTCTTATTGGTTATCACCATTTTTAAACGCTTTATTGTTTAATTTAGCTAAAGAAATGGGTTAACAACGGAACAAAACTATCACTACAGCACTTATGAACGTCTAACTACCGAGTTTATGAAGTTCAATCCGCTTATTGTACGATAACAAAAAAATCATTAGGAATTTCCTATTAGCATGACTTTTTTTAATGACGCCATGTACACCGCACGGTTATTACTCTCGTTAAAGATTTGAATAAGTCCCCTCGAGCGAAAGCAATTAAAACCGTGTTAGCCGACGGTGTAGTATTACCCTATCTCAATTGCGGTTTTGCGAAACATCTAATCCAACTATCTAATAAGACTTGTAAAATTGAATTACGTACTTCTTGCGTGGGGTAGCAAGCATTGTGTCCGTCGGGCTCATTGGGTTCCCGTTGTTCTCACCGCCCCTACAACAAAGAATTTGTTGTAAATGGCATGAAAAGGATGGAAGAGCAGTAACTATTAATATTTGCGCTATAGTTGTCTGTAATTGTTGTAAGTTTCGTATTTTGTGGACGTGGATAATGCTCGCCCAGGACGAGCGCGCATCGTGAACGACGTCAGTGTTACCGGTACTGAAAGAATTCTCCTCTGACTGTAATTGCATCGAGCATCTTTGGGACCAAGTTGATCGACAGTTGCGATTTTGTCCTCGTCGTCCCGAAACGCTGGATAGCGGCGGAGCGACAAGAATGGGAAAGCCACATTTAAAGTTGTTACTTCACTTCTTCTATTTATTACAAATTTTCGATCTTAAGAGGTAAAGGCCTTTTTAGACATCGCCAGGAAAGTTATAATATTGCATTATTTCAAAGATTTCTACTTGGTTCTTGTTGTCTATCAGCGGCCGAAAGTCCTTTGCAATGTTACTGGGGTCCATTTTAGAGCATTATCCCCAGTTTAAAACCTGCAAGATCTATGCAACATACGTAATTCAAAATGCGCCACCCCTAAATTATTATCTAATAATTCGCAACAGAAGGAATCAATATTCGACTAGAGATTCTTTTCTCTTCAAAAATCCACAAAATCAACGATTTCTTCATGGAAACACTCACCTTATCCATTACTGTATTAGTCCGATAAAACATCCACGTAGTTTGATTCATTTTTGTTAATATCATCAAAAGAAACCCTGACGACTCCTAGATAAAGTAGTAGCTTCCTTGATAAGGATAATAAAAATAATTCAATAACACTGTCCGAAATAGTCGACAATTCATTGTCTCTATATACGAGCAATAAGCAAGGTTCTATTTTAATTCACTAGTCACCCACGATCGAATGCTGGCAGATAACTGGAAAAGTGGAAGCGGGCGGCGAAAAGTTGGACGCTATCCGGATATATGTAAGCGCTTCCACAATAACAACTAGTTTATGGAAAAGGGGTCCAAATGATATTGCCCGAAGACAGGCGTCCATGCGACGTATAGACGCCAAACGGTGGGGGAGAGATCATATATATATACATGGAAGTACATATAGCGTGCAAGATCGATATACATAGCTTGGTGTCGGTGCAGTTCTTGGACAAATCCAGAATGTATGTCTACCTATATCATAGCTGAATTGTAACAGAGGTAAGGGTGTTTCTGTTAGTTTAATGTACTTAAATGAGAAGAAGAAAGTATTTTAAGGCTTAATTTTGTTTGTGGTATAGAAAAAGATATCCGTTGCAACCCTTGTAATAGTCTAGAAATCATAAAACAATGAAATACAGTGAAAACGAAACGCTGCATATTCTCAACCTCTTTACATTCTCCCAAGAAATTCACTTCGCAATTTTCTCCTCAATTCTTAATCGCATCCTCAGCGAAAATAGACATCTCATCCTCCGTCCGAAACGAGCATGAAATGAAGTCTGAACAAGAGCGGAACGCATTTCCCGATTTCCCTCGATGCATAAACATAGCAGCCCCCGACTTGGCTACGGATACGAAGTGCAATCTCAATATATATTTTTCGAGATGGCGCGTCAACGAAATCAATCTCGAAAGGGCGATCCGTCCCGTCCTGTTCCCGTTTCCCCATTTTGTTCCGCCCCTATCTCTTTTCGATAATGCCAGGCGGTGACCGTCTTTGATCCGATATCGTCTACGTCTATAGTGTTTGTAGATGTGCATGTGATCTGCAGTAGCGTATAGCGCAATATCCATCACCTTCTGTATTAAGGTTGGGCCAGGATATGTCGCGGTATTTGGGCTATGTGTTGCTTGCTTCTTTTGGGACGCGGACATTATGACGTGGTGGTAAATGTGAATGGGGATGACGACTTTATATAGTGTTCGTATTGTGTGGCGCGGCGGGTTAAATCCTGCACAGCATGTATACGAAATATGAAAACCAGCTATGTACAGGCGGAATTTGGTCTCAAAATAAAAAATATTCCGAGACACACGCTTTTTTAAAAAGGAACATCTTGCGCAATATTAGTACGCTTCTTTTTTGGAAGCTTCTTTTCACTGTAATCCTCTTTCCATTCATTAAATAATTAAGACTTTTGCCAAGGGCTGGTTAAGTGTTCCTCTGAGTTACGGACGATTGCCCCAATATGCCGATATTTCGGGCAATCTTCTAAGCCAACATTTGTATGTGGTTGCATGATGACTACAATAATCTCCTAGTTTAAAACCAATTCCTCCAAATATTGATTAACGTTCAAATCATGAGCAAAGATGACTCAGTAGAGGACTGTTTTCATTGCAACAATTCAAGAGCAACTAAAAAAAATGGATGCTACAACGTCCCGTGCAAACTTGAAAATGACTGAACCACCATTGGAATTTGCCATTGCCCAACATTTTAAACGAAAAAGAAAAAAAAATGGCATTGGCATCCTCTGCATCAGGATTTATAGTCAATTGCGAAACTTGAGAGGTATCTCGTTTTGAGATTTACACCAGCTCTTCATAGGAAATTTGTTGTTTAAACATGTCTAGACGACAGAAATAGCTATCTCGTCTAGCTTTCATTTTATTTGCCTTCGAACGAAGGCAAGTTTACGACGCGACGCCGACGTTTTGAATACATCCTTAATAGCGATCTTTTACGATTTGAAAAATCTCTTTTGGTTAATTAAGTAGACATATTAAACTTGGGCATGAGTCATCGGGTCGTTCTCTTCATAAAAGACGCCAGTAATTCTATCGCGCAGAAAAACTATGTAGGTCATAAAGTTGTTTGTACGAAAGCTCGCAGTATCTGCTGTAATCGTCATTTCCTTCGAAAACGGATCGGAACAAAACGAAAAGGGGAAAGAAGAAATTCAAAAGAGACAAGTTCAACTCAGCTAATTCATTTCGCATAGGTACTTTATTTAAGTGTCTTGTTTACATCCTAGGAGTCGATCTCCTTCTTATTATGCTCGCGTAGGGTTCGCGCTGAGTCAGAGAGGACGACCGACGCTCCATTTTCGGCGAAGTCTGGTTGCCGTTATGCAGCCGGAGCTACATGTTTTTCTCCTCTGCGAGCGCGTAATGGGACCTCTTCGAAGAACCTTTTCCATCCATAAGGCCGCCGCCATATAACGCAATCTCCGCCATATCGCACGGCTTTATCTTCTAAATTCGCCCTCGCCGAGATTCTCTAGCAGCCGTTTAATCCCGAGAATGGCTTGTTTAGGCGTCTTCTGAGACGCGGACGAAAGCCTTTCTGAATTTTGGCGAGACTATACGTACGTACATACGCGCCTCCAAAGAATAGACGTGTGTGTACATATATGTACGCACAATGATGTGCTTGTTGGTTCGAATACTATTACAAAAAATGTCGAATTATGGTAGCGATTATTTATATTTTGCACTAGGAAAATCTATAAACGATTCATAAAGATTACCTGTGCCTGCACGATATAAAATTTTCCACTGTAATAATGCCGCCCTATTGAAAATGGTTTCATTGGCGCGGAATACCACTGCTGATAGCGTTGGAAAAGCATTGAATTAAGGTTAGCTGTATCGTCTGAAAATTTGGACGTGAAGAAGCAAATGGCGTTTTGGCTATCTTACTTGCTCACTTAGAATTAAAAATGTATTCGAACGAACCTTTTCTAAAGCCTTGTTAAAGCAGATTAGGCGATTCGGAATTTTGTCGTCGATTATTTAACTCTCCATGTAACTTGTACACACAACTGCGTTCTTGACGCCAAATCATAGTCAAAACAGTGGCGTGCGAAGGGTGGATCGGCTCTGGAAAGGGCGACGACTTACAAGGAAAAGAATAAGGCGTTCCTTCACAGCTGTATAGATTCTAGCCCTTTTCTGAGACGGTCACATAAAATTTGGAACCACTCCGCTTTCAATGGTTTAAGTATAATATTCATAAATATAATGGCGTAATAAATATAAAATCTGCCATAACTACGAATCACTTTAACTTTAATCGTTAATCTGAATAGGTACTTCCAAAGCATTCCCAGCAGAATTTATATCATCCTATAAAGTTTGATTGATATAGCGATAAGTAAATTTAACTTGCGCTATATCAAATATTTTACGTTACTTCCCATCATCTTGCATGAAGTGATTGTGAAATGACGCAATTACGTACTTCTAAATTTCGTTTATAGCATCATTTAGTTCTGTTTATTGGATCTACCTTCCGGTATAATTTTTATGAACGAAATTTAAACATTATTCACTGCTTTTAGCAAGTCTATCCTATCGACTGCGCCAAATTCTTTCCTACAGACACAAATACGGAATATCGAATTAATGTATAAGTGTATAGGCCTAATTAATAACAAACATTAATTCTAAAACACGAGAAACAAACCGTTCCATGTTACAAGTTCTTTTCATTATTAGTGCACTGAGTATTTCCGTGATATACTCCAAATAATATCTCAAAAAGAACTTCCGCTTACAACGCTGTTTCTGTCTATGTCAGTGGTACCATTTCTATACAGTAGCGAATGCATCCGCCGCATGCACGACGATATTACGAAAGCGACAACAATAGACGTGAAATTACACGAGCGATTGTGACATATTGTCGTGGCACTAATCTATGCGCCATCTAGACGTATAAAGATGAATGTTTCACCAAGTTAATATGCGCCAAGTTAACATACACACATGCAAACAGAGTTGTTACGAATGAAAGTATTATTACGAACTGTATTACGAAGAATAACACAATGTGTGTAGATAGATTTTGTTACACGTAATGTAGATATGGATAATTAATAATTACATAGGAAGCTAGCAACTTACCCGTAATTATCTCATTCGCGTAAACATTATTCTTAGAACTAATAATAAGAAGGACATGGTTTATCTCTTGTTAGTGAAAAGCTGACAACTAAAAAGATTCTGTATGAATGTTTTAGAATCTAGTCGGAGATTAGTCACATCTTGTTTATGTTTTACTTTTACTTTTTTTTAAATTATGTAGGAAATATCAATTAGGAATTCCAGAGGTTCTACGTAATGCTACGCGATGAGACATGAGATGTGTGTCATACGTAAGTTTTATTGCTCGAGGCGAACCTATTTATAGAAGCTTGTAGAATTAATACATTCTTTTCGGTATGATACGGTGTTTTGTATAACTGTTCAAAGATCCTTGTTAGATTATTGTTAAATTGGTTGCTATAATGATAAAGGTTCACGTACGAATTTGATGCCGTAGATTATCATGTACAAGGCGTACGTATACTTCTATAACAAATACCTAAGAAAACGTTGAAAAACCACCAGATTTTTGGTATTTTCAAAAAGTTTTCACCAAGTGGCCAAACATGATCAAATCAAAAAATTACCAGACAACGTAACATCGATCTGTAGACATGTACATTGGTCGGTTTACGTTTTGTCTCATGTTATGTCTAAATACGGAAGAAGCAACATGTAGCCTGGAGACAAATGTAACATCAAAGAGATGCAAGAATCCGAAAAGTCTAATTCATTTTGTGCATTATATCGGATCTGTAATTGTTAGCACTTAACAGCCATAAATCCAGCTGGACGTTATTTAATCATCTGTTTTTTTTTTTGTGTTTCTTCTTAGCGTTTAACCATCTAATTTTTTGTATAGTACTTCCATTTCTTTATTTGACGTTCTTCTCCAACCGTCTTCAGTACTTATTCATTCATATACTATTCTTAGCATCATTCTTTATCAATTAATCTCTTGGAATATGAAAAAAAAACGTGATTATAATGACCTACGTATGTTTAAAACTAAAACCATATATCTAACCGTAAAATCCTACTAACTGCGCCACTTCAGCTTTGTAATCACCTTAAGTATGTAACGTCGTGATTACTATTTGCGACCATTTTCCAATCAACTAACTTTAGACCGGGGGTACATCCGCATAATAGTTTGTGCAGTACTTTCCTGGCGAACCGGAAACGTCACGTAAACGTCGTACATCTAAACAAACGACCGCTCGTTAGCTCCGTCGCCGTCGCTACTGTCGGAGAGTGCCTTTACTGCAGTTCGGTAATTATTAATAGATGTCGTAAGTGCGCGGGTAATAGCACTGCCGCTAGACTCGAGCTGCCGCGCTGTGTGTACGTACGGCAGTTGTAGCAGCGATAGTGCTAGCACATAACATAATCGGTATTTGTTACTTGTGTAATGCTAATTAGCGGCGTTGTTATCGAGGGTTTGCTTTTCCTTGAACGAGACATCTGGGTATATGTATTTTTCCATAATATCTAACTTGGCTGCGTTGAAGATAAAATTTTGCAGGGTAGTTTGAGTCGAGTTCGCCGTCTTACTTGAAGAAATAAATTCACACCGTTTTTGTTGCCTCGTAATTGTAATATTGCTAACTTTGGTAGTTGATTGTTTAAAGACAAAATTTAACGCCCTTTATTTGCTTTAACAGCTGCAGTAATTCTATTAAGTAAATATTGAATACAATGTAGAGCAATGTTTTTATTTCATTTTATATGTGGCCGGGAGATATTTAGAACCTATAATTGCGCCCATCGTTTTATTGACATTTTTGCCGAGTTCAATGATATTCTAACACCCCCAAAAGAACGTTAGGAATATTCCAACGCCGTGCTTTTTGGAATATTTCTTTTGCAATTGCTTTTAAAACGCTCTATTACGTGTCTTTTTGATTCAATGCGATGTTATCTAACACTTTTCGCCCTCCTGAAGATGTGATTGTGGGCGAAACGTCGAGTTTTCGTTTAAACCCTCGCAGCACGTTTAGTTTTAACTAATTTTGGCCGTGGAAGCCTACGTCGTTATTTTAATACGCCATTCTTAACAGTTGCTTACTTGAACGTTACAGTGACTAAAAGCATCAATGCTCTGGCCCATTTTAATAGTAGTGTTGTTTCCGCAGGATTATGTCTTCCTTCTTTCTACAGGGACAACTCCACGACGAAGAATGTTTAATAAACAATTCTCGTAGACGTTGCTACAAACAACCCTCGGATTTATATTCATGATAAAGCACACCTTACCCCAATATGCCGAACAAGATGCGAAAACCTACAATAGCTACAGTAAATTCCTCGTTTCCACCACCGGAATCCGAATGCGCTCATTTCGCCAGCAGTTACTTTACGCCGACGACAATGGTCGAAAGTTCTCCTCGTTTCCATTAAGGATTTCGCAGGCATTAACGCCTCCTTGCGGCGGTCGAGTGATACACGCAAATTGCAACAACGGTAATTCGCAATGACACCGTTAAGGACGTTTCGGCGGTATGGTGACAATACGTAGTATATCCAGGTTCTCTCTTCCAACCTATAGACCCGCAAGGCATCCTATTGTAACTTATTTCCTCGTCTGGCGCTGCTTAGCTGTCGTTGTCGTTGTTGCCTGCGGCGGGTGAGAAGAGTTTTTGGGTCGCCAGATGGTGTGAATCGTGTACTATTATTTATAACAGTTAGGAAAAAAAAAGAATTACTCCTTGACAATGGATAATTGAGTATATTGTCCATGTAATAAGGCGTTAGTATCGATCAAAATAGCGCTTGGAATAGATTTAAAGGGGATCTTGTTTAACAGCAGATAATTTCAACGGAAGACAATTGTGCATTATTAGCGATATACAGGTAGTTATTTTCATTAAAATAGCCACGTTGTCAAGTTGTTCCGAAGAGAATGAAAATTCAAGATCAGTGTTCTGTAATTTCACACAATGAATTTATTGTATGATAAAAATGTTTATTGTATTCATCTGCCCGTTATTTTTATAAAAAGTATAAACATCCAGGGTGTTCCATTTAAGATCAAGGTAAGGTATTAGATTAGGTTCTAGATTGCCTATAACACTAAAAGTTAGTTCACAAAAAAATATAATCGATTTGTTTAATAGAAACACTAGCTTCAAAGAGAATACCATTAGAACCTAATCGACTGTGTATTTTCCCGCAGCAAATTAATCTTAGGCATTTTATTTATTTTAGACGCCAACGATGATATCTTCACCTCAATTAAAATTTTCTAATTATTCCCGCATAACCAAACAACTTTCAATTCTCAAAGTCGTTCCATTAAAACCCTTCAAACATTCTCTATTTGCCTGATCATATTTACCCTTTTCAACATATCATTAAATTCCTATTAGTCCAAGTAATAAAAAAAGAACATCCGCTGTGCCAATATTTGTTACCGAAGCGACCGAGGCAAGCAGCTTTTGTTTATTCAAACGAAATAGAAAAAAATCGCAGGCAAAAAGAGAACGTATGCACGTATAATACAAAGCGTGCGCAAGTGTGTACTCTGGAACAGTGCGGATGTGTTTGTGTACGTGTCAAGGGGGTCCGCCCGGCAAGGCAATAAATCATCGAAACATATTCCTTCTATCTAAACATTTGCGTTGCGCGTCAGAGGTCGCTTGTCGGAAAACTTTACAATAAAATTCAGCTAATGGTTCCAACGACGAAAGTGTATTCATGTTCCCAGATAAAAAAAAAATATCCAAACACGCTTGTAGGTATAAAACGTATTTTCTTTTTTTTTTTCGGTAACACCGTTTAGAAATAAAGTAAAGAAAGGTAAAGCAAATGCATGTTTTATTTGTAGTCAATAATAAGACTAAAAGACCTGTTTCTTCAGAATATATCTTTTAGTAAAGGCTAAGAGGATGATAAAAGTAGATTTAACAAATAAAATGTGGTTCATATTTTACATATTAAAAAAAAAAAAACATATAAAGGACAACAGCTAAAGCAAGTGCAAGGAGTAATGCAAACTACGCGGACCAACAAATTTTAACTTTCGTCTTTGCCATGAAATGACATAATGAATGGAAAAAAATCGTTAATAACGGTAGCACTAATTTCGTTTGTATTTAAATGAAGATATTTACAAGGTATTGGAGACCAAGCAGTGCCTTAACAAAGCCTTTCATGTATTCCAGTTTTACTTTTCGTTAAGGAATACGGTTGCCGTAGTGGCTATTTACATAAGAAGTTCCGCTTGTAGTTTTGATAGGTCTTAATCCAGCACCAAAAAAACCGAGCATTTTAATATGGCTGACGTGATAAAATCAGGATCTGACTCTTTTCAGTTCCTCGAGTTGAAGAAGCTTTAGTAAAGCAAGAATAGCAACGATCTACACGGCATAGTGGATAAGACGTCCGTTCAGCAAAGATAAAGAAGATATACCGGGGTTGATATTTTTGAAATGTGCAATTATGTACATTAATGAAAAAAAATTAGAAACATTAGAACTGATCCCTTACAGAATATGAATTGAACATTACTGTACCTTCAATAATTATTTAATGCATTATTTAAGCTTCATCCGTGACCGAAATTTTTGAAAACGTAAGAATACTAGACCAGAAGAATAAATGCAATGTAAGTTAGATTTAATGTAGTGAGACGAAAGAAATATTCTTTCTCTATTCGATAACCACAAATTACTAACGCCGAGTGTTTGAATAACATTCGGTTTAACTGTAGCTTTCTTCCTTGACAACTTTTGCTATTATTGAAATTCAGCAAACCGTCGATCAAACAGACCATTGCACAGACACTTTTACGATACGCTAGGTTGAATAACCTGCGGAAAGAACGGTGTCAGGTGTGACCGACGCTATATATACCATTGTATTTGAATGCATACGTATATGTTAACATTAATATTTGCAATCTCTCCGCATAATCATACATTAGCTATTGCGGATGCAATAAATATAAATAATGATCTTCCAAAAATGTCCCACATGTTGTACTTTCTATTATTTTCTATTTAGCAATCGTGATGCGATACGACGAGAAGTCATTATAACGTTTTTATTTGATCGATGTAAACATATTTACACGCAATTGTGCACATGTTAATGCGATGATTTAATGTTAACTTTTACTTGGAGAGCCGACGAAATGGTCAAATGATTTTTTTCTAATCGAACCAGGAGAGCAAGGTACATAAGCCAAAATTAACAGTACCAAAAGGTAAAGTGCTGTACATTTGTTTATCACACCGACTGTAAATAAATCGGTGAAATTCTAACATTAATATGTCTAACGCGTATGCAAGTATATACGGTTCAGTGTGTCACCAAAAAGCAACTGCCACAACATGCGGCGAAAGTCGTACGTAACGGATATCTAGATCGTTATTTTAGAATGAATCGATACCACCTACCTTCTGTTGTCCGTGTAATTCGAGGAGTCTATGTGAGTAACCGGTCCGGTATTAATATCGACCCCCATCGTTCCGATGTCCAGTGAAGCGTAGGCTTTCCTACCGGTCCCGCTGGATATCTGACCTTTCACGCCCAAGTTGCAGATGTCGTCCAGCTCCTGGTAGAGTTCTTCGTAGATTTCGTCCGTGTTCGAGTTGAGCGCATCGTCCAGACGCGCCGGATCCAAATGGTAGTTGGGATTTTCATAACTAAGGAGCCCGTTTTCTGTAATTAATAGAAACGGATATTAGTAATGCTGGCGATAAATCATACGAAGTCATTTCTATAATGGCGAGCTGGCATCATTGGTCGTGGTCAATTTTAATTAAATGTTTCAGCTTTTCTTTTGTAGCGAGTTAGCTGATACATCTGTTGTTCTTGGTTTTTACATGACCTTGTCTTTGAGTCATGCGGTTGTCTTTCCATCAATTTATTCAATTCTTAGGGGCTCTTATATAAACCACAAAACGGATTTGGCCCAGCAATAGTTTCTTGTATGCTTGACTATCAGTATTCTTCCATATTCTGAACTAGCATCTTGATTTATGTCGCTAAAGTATGGAAGATGTTGGTGATGAACTTAGTGAACGTCTCCATTATAACGTATTGGACAAAGACGAAAAAATTATTATTCATCATCTACTTTTTAAATCCCAATGAAGCTTGAGCTAGTCAAAGCATGCTACTAATAGCAGAATAAATATATGTTATAGCTTACAAAAGCTCATATTTTGCTGAACTGTGTTCTACAGAACAAAAATGAATACCTTCAAAAGTAGAATATTCAAATTTTTTTCAATTCAACATATAAAATAATACATAGCCCAAAGCTTAGACAGAACCGAAGTAAAAAGCACTCTGTAGACCAGAACGTAAGTTTAAACAGAATTGCAATATTGGAAAGCCTATAACGAGGGTTAGATTTGTTTGCCGAATGCTAATGCGGAAGTGAGTTATTGGTTCGATGAGTAGGTATCGGCCAAGAAGTAAGAAGACGAAGCGTTTTCTCTCTTCCTCGTTCCGCAGAAGATTTATGCATTCACCTCCTTAAGGGTCATTAGGTTAGACCGTGGAAGGGTTTTGTGTTTTACTGCCGAGGAGATTATTTAAGTTAATGTTCGAAGAGTACCTAACCGCAAAACGGATAAGGTATCTTCAATTTTAGCCTCCGATAAGGTTTAATTTAGCGATATCATACGAGGGCTGCCTTTTTAATTTTACATAATGACGCACCGCATCCTTCGATTATTTCTCGCTGATAATCCTAGCTTCAACGGCTAAGATAGATCGACGCAAGTTGAAACATGAAATTGGCTTTCGTCGTATCCTAACTGAAGAACAACAGTAAAGCTACAACGAAGTTGTAGAAGTTCACCGAAGAATGATCTTTGGCGCTATAACATTTTTGCTGCTGCCTTTATAGTCTGGTAAATGGAAGTTTTCGCGCTTTACTTATCGAGGGAGGTTATTTGCTGAATGTACGGTCTCCAGTATCTTCTTCAGCTTCTTCATCTGGATGTCGAGGGATGACTTGTCTTTTATAAATGTTTCTTGAGCTAATTGTCCTACCTGTCGCAGTCGAATTAACATAAACGCTCTATATAAGTCACGTCACTACATTTGATGGTAAATAAACGTACTAAAGTCGCGGTTTTCTACAACAGTGCGCTATAAAAATAAATTTGCTTTTGGGTGAAGCATTAGGAAAAGCACGAATAACCCGCAATTATTCAAAACACTCTATTATTAGTAAAATATATTTCGTTTCCTCGCTGTAACAAGCACAATACGTCAGAGGAATTTCAATAAATTTCCCTATTATGATTTAAATCTCGTCCGCCACCGTAATGTCGCGTAACATATAATACTCGCTCCAAAATTATTTATATGTGGCTTATTCTAGTTTCGCCATTCATAGATTCGACTTGAACTTCGCTTACGACATGCGAAAACGTCGCCATTTATAATGTATTCATGAATTTTCGCGGTATTCAATTTATTTACTCGACGTTGCGTGATCGTTTTGCATAAAATCGTGAAAACGATTTTTCGACATCCCGAGCTTATATATACGGGACGACATAATGTATATACACGGGGATGTATGTTTGTGTGAATGCGGTACGTGCGGGTCTTCGGTAGGTGGCGATTAGATATTCAGGTGCGGACACGTTACTGTGGAACGTGAATATAATGAAATGTAAAGTAAATTTTAATCACGTATGTGTGCTGTAGCTTGGCGGCGTTCGCAAAAAGATATATTCAAAATACATTCGATTTTTTTTCCGATGAGGCATGGCGTTCGTCGGACGTCGATAACTAGGCGAAAGTTTGTTTTCTATCAGATTGAAAGCGAACATGCTATTTGGACGGATGAAAACAATACCAGGTTGATTTATTTCCACTGCTGTCGAGGGTAGGAGGGTTAATTTTACCTCGAGAGAATACAATTTTATAAATACGTATATATTACACAGGTATGACCTTGGTGTGATATGGTACCAGGTAGCTGCATTTCTCGCGATGACGTGGTGCTCTAACAGAACTATTAATATCCCTTTTCTTACTTTTGAAATATGTTTTTTTTTTACGTTAAACATTAACTTTGTGCAGCCATAAATATAAAATGAAGGGGATCGATTAATTTAAATATTTTTCATGAGACTCCAAGGTGAAAAGAGTCAAATAAGTTAGCTTTGATGGAGGTATTCGCAAGGTTGAGAGGCGCTTCTTAAAGAACCTGCTTTTTTGACGTAATTTTTAAACTAGTTTAGTTGCTTGTATTTCTTTTATATTGTATTCATTCCATTTTATTCGGACAATTAAATTACTATTATTAATAATCATCATCTCGCATTCTTAAGAAGCACCTTCAGGATCGGAGAACAAATAATAAAAGCCACATTACTATTACACTAATTGAAATATCCAACAACATATACATGCCATTGTTATCCGGGCGCATTAACGGTTTTATAGCTCTCGGGAAACCTCCAATACCTAACCCTGTCATCGCAACGTCTAGAGCGGATTAATTAAACATTTAGGTGCTCAGCGACAATTGATTAAAGCGTTCGCAAGCGCCTTCATGTCGTCGTGCATAATCCGCGCGGTAACCGCGCATTACCCGTCTACTGACTCGCTATTAGCGAGTTTATAATACATATTTGATTAATTGCGACCCTTGACCCATTAAGTGCTTGCCGGTGGTGCTGGTGCTGCTGCACAGCATTCGATGCTTAATCACCACCGGGGTGCTCCACGCGACGTACATACGTCCGTCCGTCCGTCGTGCGATCAGAGCAGGAGGGCTCACAGCACGTCATTTGCTAAAACTGACGGGCGACGGTAATTCCCGTTATCCGATATGGCGGAATTAGGTTGATGCTGTTGTTAACCGAGGCAGAACGGAATAATGATACATGTAATTTGCAATGTAATACGTTGAATACGTCTCGCACGTGTTACGAGGAAGGAACAAAGTACGTATTGATCAGATTATATGGCGTTTCAGTAGAAAATATAACAATAGCGTATCAAGATAGAGATACTTCACCGTACAAGTATATTGGTTTAAATAGAGAACAAGTCTCGATTATTTCCTACGCGATCGAAAAGAAAGGGACAAAAGGCAATTTTCACACCATTTTCCAGAAGTAAGCTCCTTTAGACAATCTCTTGGGTTGCCATTGTTAATACCTAACGACTCCTCCGCAACTCGGGCCACAGTAAACAAACGAAGCTGCAAACAGCCGACGAGGGGAAGGCAGACCTGTTAATCCAATGTAACATCAAATAATTCCGAACTTCACCCGAGTAGAGAGAATGAACTAAGTCCCTTGGAATTTACACACTTTAAAGCTAATTAGATCAGACGTCTAATAAATTCCCCCTTCGTACACTTCGACTAACAACTAACACAAATATAGACACACACACACACACACACACACAACTACAAATATAATTAACGGAAAATTAAATCGCGCAGTAAACTTCGGACTTTATTCGTTGTTCGAGGTCTCCTGGAGGTGATTTGTTCGTTCTAATTCGGTTCGATTGTAAGAAGCGTAGGGCGATTGCAATATTTTTCGTGGTTCCGGCGTAAAAAATACTGAAATAAAGCCACAAAGAATTTTCTTCCTCCGTACTAAAGCCTTGCCGACCTGAATTGAATCTGATGTAACTTTACGATAGCCACCATAAAGACTTATTATTAATAGACGCCGAAAGGCCTTTGAGATGCAATTCATTTTATCGTCCTGGTAAGCTTCTTTTATTCGATATTAAAGCGGACAATGGGGTTGCGACCGACTTTCTTGTCCTTTTAGTTGCTTTTGGCGGGGCAACGAAAGAAACGGGGATCAAATGGCAGAAGATAATTGAAAGCTGAAAGGTATTTATTGGACACTACGTTCTGTCACGTATCTCATTTCAAAGATCGATAATTCAATTCCATTTTCCTGAATTAAATTCAATTATTTGATGGAATTATCGGTTTAAGCAGAAATCCTTGGTGTTTGTCGTAATCAATGAGGAAGCGCATAGTTGCAAATGCTATAATCCATATGTGATATTTTCATTGCCCGATAACTGCTTCACAGAAGGCAAATCGGTCATATTTATCGTCTTTCGTATTGTTTAATGGTGTTGCATTTCTTTTATTGCCTGTTCTCTAGAATAATATGTCAATAACGTTCTAATATGGCTCCGATACGCTCCTGCTTCCATATCCGAATGTTGTCGATTACTGCGAGCGGCCCTGTGGGCACAGCGAACAAGTTGTACACGTTAGCCTATATACATTGCAGATTATTAGTGAAACTTCCCACGGCTAATGCGATCGTCGACAATTCCAAGAGATAATTGTAAGCGATCCGTTCATCTCGTACATTCAAGTCGGAGGATGATCCCGTCGCCTAACACTCGCCAACAGCGGCTCGTATACCACTCCACACTTTCATAATTGAATAATGCGACTTACGCTAATCCGCGAAGCCGTACGAAATTAGGAAACGTAAACCGGCCGGGCAGGAGCATCGGGACGAGAACAACGCGAGTTTTTTTTTTTTTTTTCAATTATACGGTAATTTTCACCGTTTTAGGCGGACGCGCGTTATTAACGCGCGGAATTGTGATGGAAAACATTAATTAGAAAGGATAACAGGCGTTTTATAAGATGAGAGGTCGTTCTGAATCGAGAAAATGGAGCAATTAAGGTTGTGCGCCGAAAAAATAAATGCTAAAATTGTTTATTACTCGGAGAAAAAAGGAAAAACAAAAAAAATAAGCAGGGACAAAGCTAATTCTCGCTGAATTACGTACGAACAGGTATAATTATGTAATTTTTTTGGGATAAATCCAATCAAAATACGAAACAAGAAAAAAAAGGAAAAAAAACTGATCAAAAACACATTTTCAACTCGAATTCGGCGTTCTTTATGTTATTTGGCGGCTATGTAAACCTCATAGGGTCTTTGGGACCAAAAACTCATTTATGTACGTGAAATTTATGCGGCACCTCCCATTTCTACACAGTGTGTTAACATATTGTTTAACATTGTACTATTTAAAACGAGTTTTTTTCCCAGTCGGTCAGAAAGTTGTAGCTTTCATATCTTATTTGAGGTAAGAAGGTTTTACTTCTTCATCTAGGAAAGAAAGTAAATTATGTAATTTTTACAATAAAACATGGATGGGAAATGAACTGTATTCAAATCTCGTTAAAAAAGTACTTCGCTAGACTTAGAATAATATACAATTAAATTAACTTTAAGCGATACTTTGCTGTTAGCTTATACTTCTATAAATGATACGCATACTAAGATAGCTCATTTTAAAGGATAGGGAACATCGTGATTCTAAAAAGTATGCTTCACGCCGTTACATACATTATTAGGCAGGAAAGGAAAGTAGTTTTTGTGCAGTCCTTTAAGGTCTACACGAGCCAATATTGGTGGCAAGTGTAAGAAGCCACGTTCAGAAGTTTCCCGAGGGTATCGCCATTCAAAAATCCAAAGGACACTTAAAGATAAAATTAATGTACTTGTACGCTCGTTTAGCAGCCAACCAATATTTATACATTATATTGTATATAATATAACCAATAGAAAATGCGTGAGAAGTAGGCAGGTAGGAGAAAATGCTAACAGTGGAAGAATTAGTTCCAATTTCAATCACCAACAAGTTCCTCTTCTTGAACCGAATTAATAACCTTAATTTCCTTGGTGGTATTATTCCAGCATGCATATGCACATTTTTTCACTAGCGCCCACAAAAGAGTTTTGACTTGATTTAAAACAAAAAATTGTGACTTGCTCCAATAGCTTTTGGTTCGAAGCAATCGCTGCTGAAGTTAATGAATACCTCTTGAAACAACATGAAAAACTGTTCGTTCTTGCTCCTCCGTAATACATTTCTGTAACCCCTAAATTTTTGTGGTGTTAAACACAAATATTTTTTTTTTGCAAAATCAATGCACAAAAGCTAGTCATTCACTAGCGACTACTTTTATTTTATCTTGAGGCGGTAACAACAATAATTTATAAGAATTACGGAATTATCTAAAACTATAAAAACGTATAATGTTAGTAATCTTCCTATTTACGGAAATATCTTTTGCTTCGCCGAGAAAGTAACCGCTACAATATAGTAAAAGCAGATATGTCCCTATATTTAAAGATAGATTATCCGCAAGCTATACGATTTAATACGATTATTGCTAGATGTATAGAGAATAAGAGTGACTTGGAGAAAGTTGCTCCCGCTGGCTCTAGAAGGAAATAATATGTAATTTAAGTTGACATACTGCAAGTTATGTAACGCTCGAATTATAAAAATAAGTAATAGGTGAATTGATTCTATGTCAAAATTAATAAATGTAATAATAAAACGACGCTAAGGTAATGGCACACTCCGCTTTATAAAAGTTCAATTAGTTAGTCCGGAGTAGCCGTTACGAGGACCCCCGTTACCAACCGTATGACGGAGTGAATTTTGAGGCCTTACCTACAGAATCCTTGTTATCATGATTGTATCAATGAAAATTTCTAGGAAAGAATAAATCTGTGTATACTGTATATTTGTCCATGTAAAATTATTAGATTCCAATTCCGTAAATTATATGAAAACAACAAATGTAAAGTAAATTTTCAACCTCCTTGTATATAATATCACAAAACACACGATTTTGCCTCATCAATGATCGATTATTGTCTTCCGCAGATCGTTTTTTATGCCTCTAACAATTTACATACATAACTAAGCACCGTAATCATAGCGTCTAATGGATCAATACATCAAATGTGACGAAAAATGTCACGAAATTGCCTTGAAGATCGAACAGAATAACGTATCGTAAATAGCTCAAATTGTGATACATACGCTGACATTAACCGGTCTCGAAATTAGCAGTTTCTAATTTCGACGTTCATCTCGTATGATAATATGCAAACAACGACCGGCCAACGTTACATAATTCAAACAGCATCGACATCTCTCATTACAAATAACGCCATTTTACGTATACGCATAACCTGACTATTTCAATTATTAACCTTGTATATTCGTTACATTCATTATAATCTGCACGGAGCCAGCGATTCGTGGACGCTTCGGTTGGCGTAACACGATGAGATCATAAGCGTAAATTACGATTAGAAGGCGTAAGCGTATGTGTACAAAACAATATAAGACCGCTGATTTTGAGGTTCGCGTTAACGAATACGGCGTAGGTATTATTTGCTTAGTAATTTCATTATTGTTACGTAAGCGAATCGAAGCGGAGGCAGATCCATGGTCTTTTCGATTTCTTTAGTGGGATGCTTACATTCAAATATTCGTAGGCAATATTTATTCGTTTGTTGTTCACATTTCTGTTTGGCAAAATCCAAGCTAGCATATTATTGTATGTTCGTTGTACATCATGTATCCGATCTATCCAAAAGTGCAACACGCGGTTGTTTGCCGCTCGTTTCGCTTCGTTTTTATTTTTCCCTAAAACACGCCGTTACGACGCGATCGTTCAGATTTTATGTACGTAACAAGCGGTACGCGCGTCGGGCGTTATTTAACGCCCCGAACAAAAGCGTTACTCTTATACGATAACTTCTCGGTATACCGGCGGGCGCTCTCGGTCGTAAAGCGTTTGCTGACCTCGCGACGCCCGCTTGTAACTAGATCGCTGCCGGCCGCGGTATTACCGCACACGTATACAGAGCGTCGTGTGTACGGTTAATACGACGTCGCTGTTAATTAATTTGAACGTATCAAGTAACGTTCGCGGCTCGTTTTACGTCTGCTAAGAACGCCGGCTTACCGGAGGAGAACGGGCAGATGTGCAGTTGGCGAATTGACGACGAGGACCGACGCGACGTGTGCACAATAGACGCACGTATCTACCGCTGTTGTAGGCACAATTAGCGCGGGTAAATTTCCTTTATGCTTCGCGAATCTAGATCTAGTATGTAAACGTGTTGGCTATTTGTTGTAACTGGTTTTAACGGTTCAGTAAATGTTTGAGAATGTCGTTCAAGGAATCACCGACATTGTTGCACCTTGTTCTTTTTTTTTTATTGCTTTTATTATAGTTCTGAATATAATTTTTGTGTTGTGCATGGTGGTTTGCAGTAAAATTTCAAGTTTTTCAACTTTCAACTTAAAAAATACGAAAACATTTGACAATTGAAATCAAGGAGTTCCTTCGCTAATTGTAGATTATGTTCGATTCCATTGGCAGAGCCAGCGATGTAAAAAATTAACTGAGACATCTTAAATCTCAAATAATCAAAAAAAAAAGTAATTGCATCTACCGATTTCCTTAAGTAAGACCGATTACAAAACCATATTTATTCCACGCTACAACAATTTCTCGCTCCGTAACGTTCTTCCTTTATTAAAACATTAAACACTAACCCGGCTCGTATAGAAGTGCAGCGTGCAGTACGAGCATACGGCGCCGATTCAATTGCCCGACGTATTCTTAAAAGTAACGGGCATCGGGTAATTCGCCGCCTCTGGATTTATAAACTAATAAAGGTGGCAAAGGCTAGGAATATACCGGTGTCATTCTCGGTTGCGCGCCGTCCTCGTCGGACCGTAAAATTAGTTTTATCACTTTAATTCTGTGCGGCGGGGGCCGTACGGATGTCTCGGTCTCATCCACCCGCCTCTGGTCGAGATTTTCGCGAAATAAGGAAACTTAGGGCGGTAAAAACGCTCTAAGACCTCTGGACGTCGTCGTGTCGTCGTCTTGCGCTAAGATTGCCGCTGAAATTAAAGTTTATAAACTTGTTGCACGTGCCTCCGCACCATCTCGCCGGAACGCTGAGAGTAATAGCGTTCTTTATTGCTCGCTCGCTTAATTCAGAAACATTTATTGCTATAATTTACACTGGCCATAACACGGCGAAATTACAATGACGATATACGAGATTTGTATATCGCGTCGAGATTGAACGCTGGATGCGGCGCAATTTTGAAACGCTCGCACCAACAACAGAATTTTGCGAAGATGCATGCATGGTTGATACAGAAGATCTCTGGTGGCTTCAAAAATGTAATGCGTTCGTAAAATTCAAAAACCAAATCTGCGAGACAAAGGTTGCTATAGAACTTCGCAGCGAAGAAAGTAATAGATTGGTTAGTATAGATTGGGTTTAATGGCCTCTGTTTGTACTTTATACAAGGATCGGAATTACCAACCATCTTCTTGCAAAGACTGAATTAAACTAATTCCTGCAGCGTTTTGACTTATTCAATAAGGTGGACAACATGAAGATACTTAAGATTGGATATTACCGCCTAAAGCAGCATCTCTACAGGAAGGATTCAATCGCAGCCGTGTCATGCAGGGGTTGTCCTACTGAAGGCGACCTCTCCTATAGGCGTTTTGCATTGGCATCAATTAGAAGATCATGTTAGGCAAACAGCGACTATGCGTTACCATTATTAGGGTACATAATATCTTGAAATACTTTTTTAAAAAAATATTCGCGTCGAATGATCAATTCTTAGAATATCTCGAGCTAATTAATATCCTGGAATATCACGAGTAGGTGTCTCTATTACCATGCAGCCCATATACAACAGCAGTTGAATGACGCGGTTAGGTTACAACCGTAGCATTCCTGGAAAACGCGTCATTTTACCCTTTCGAATATGTGCTGCTTTCCTAGAAAATTTAACTTTGTCGTAATTCCACAAAACAGCGCAGATTATTGCGTGGGCGTTCGTTTCCCACTTACTTCCTTATTTCTTTCGCCGTACATTTCAGAAGGTTTCGACCGTTGCGGGTTTAGAACTGATCCTTATGCGAACAATAATATGCGAATGGTCGTAGTAAGGCACGATATCGGGAGTGGAAAACTGCGTGTCCACCAGTAATGGTGGAGGTCATATCATGTTTCATTATTTTAGCGATGTAAAAGTGAAGCGAAAGGAAAAAAAAACGGCGCAGTTCCATAAATTACGGCTTATTAGTACGGTTGGATAAATGTAATTAATGTGAATTTAAACGTGGAAAAAAAATTGTATTTAGACATTCTTCCACGTTAATATTGTGACAGTTTTCCCGATATACGTGTAGCAAAATTCATAATTGCAACTTGGCTTACTGGGGCTGACGTTTTTAACTATATAGTTACTTTTTCTTTCTTGGTAATGGAAAAATTTAAAAAACGGAGGGTAAGACAAAAGTGGGTAGAATTAAAAACGAAACATTGAAACAATCTAAACGCAAAAAGCTCAAAGAGATCACGACAGGATGAGCTCTAAGAGAAGCAAATACTAAGATATTAAACTAGCGAGAGGTTGAGAGAAATCTACAAAAGAGGCCCAGAACAGAGCAACTCTTCTTCAACTTCCATTCCTCGCCTTACCAGTAGGTAGGCATAAGGAATAAGTAAGTAGGTAATTAAATTTAATTACGTCGGGAATGCTATCTTCATTTGATGTTGCAAATATTGGCACGCTTGTATTCCTCTCATTTCCCAAAATCCAGGGTGGTATCCGTTTATTTTTTTACAATAAATAAATAAATAAATAAATAATAAGTACGCTTACGCATTTACAAAAATGAAAAATGAAAATGAAAGAATGTATTCCCCGAAGCAAGGTTAGTTTTCATGGCAAGCTGCACGAGAAAAGTTAAATAACCTACAAACCAAGAAACTTTTGATGAAATCTATATCGATATGCATACATTAACCTTCTAAAGTAACTTTGACTAACGAAAGTAGAACAAATTAATTTTCCAAAACGACCGCGATATTTTTTTATGGATTTCATAATATACAAGACGCATATATTCATCCATATTTTATTATTTATATACATTGTATTAGGGTAAAGTATTCCGAGTTTTTTGTATTTATTTCGCATTTCCATTGTTCACGGCGCAGTTTGAAGAATTCAGGCTAATTGGTGTTGGAGAACCGTTTTACTATTTAGTTGCACATATTATCGCTACTTCATGCCGCTCACAACAGTTTCGCAAGATTTCTCAACATCCTTAGGTTCTGGTAAAACGTTTAACGCTGTTATCAAGTCATTATATGCTTATTATACGGCGCGCGTAAGTCCCATAAATTATATAAATTTGTAGGATTCACTACGCTAGAATCTTCCACGATGGCGCAATGTTCAAATTACACCTTCATCCTCGTCTATTCGCAGATAGTTGCGCGTATTCAATCTAGCCGGGAAGGTTTGATGAGGTAGAAGGACATTCTCTTTGTCGAACAAAAAGATATTTGTTAGTGCGTCTTATCTAAAAGGACAAGCGCAGGATGTTGATTCAGATAACAATAAAACATTTAGCAACTTTCTACTACATAAGAAACGACTGATATTCACATATTCTCCTTGGAATTGAGATTTTTATAGGCATGGTTCGAGGAATTTGACTAGGTTGGGAAGGCTTTTCTTACTATTGCTATGATGATTTTTATTGGTTACGTTCTTATTTATTTTATATATTTATATGTATAATATCAATTGTTAAGATCCCATCACGCCAAGACAACATGATCTTGATCATCCTCCATCCATCGTGATATCCTTCACATCAATGCATGATGTTCTCCTTTAATTTAGCGCAGTATTAAGAATGTTTATGGAGCGAAGAGTATATTAAATACATCAACGCTTTTTTTCTTGTTTTCTACATCAACAAACCCGTAATTACAAAACCAGATATTTTGGCATTGAACGTTGCCCACAACCTTGTCCGTTTCGAGTAATATATCAAGTTGATTTTCTCATATCATAATTACGTCACGCTTCTAATTACTTAATAACAGCACGATTTTATTTATAAATAAAAAAAAAGACATGGTTTTCTATCGGTACGTGTGCTATTCTCATTTAAACGGCACAACGCTTTCACAACATATAGAAATGTAACTTTTAATACCCGCACTAGCGGCATTTCTAATCTCACACAGACGACTTGCTAGTTACGCAAGGTATTACGTTACGACATCTTCCCATAATACTCAAATTCCTACGCGCAAAAACATACGGGGAAGAATGTTAAGGATTCAGTCAAGGTTGACGCGTTTTAGCGGCCATTATTATTCAACGATCCATTGCAACGCGATCCTGCAATTTGTATGCGCCGACAAACAGCGTTAAGCTCAGCTAAACGGGTACAATTAGATTCTCATAGGTAATCTTATTTTGTGCCAATATTGGGATTGGCAAAAGTCATTGTTACGGAGTGAGCAATCGCCTTTTGTTTGTTCGATTCTAAACCCGGAATTTCTCCTACGACCTAATTAAAGCAATGGAATTGTGATGTATCTGCGATGGCGTAGCGAAGCTCTTGTCGTCGGTGGTGCAAGAGCTTGCTTCTCTCTCTCACTCTCTCTCTCTCTAATCTTATTGATTTTTAAAATTTATTTGGAATGGTTTCAGACACCTGGAGGAAATTCAATGGGAAACGGTGGAAGATATACAACTAGCCGTAAAATTATGATTTGATGAAAAGTAGAATTTTCTAATGCTATTATAATAAAAATTAATTTACCGTAACCAAGTCGTTACTTAATGTTTTTAATCCAGATCCCTCAAAGAGAGCTGAAACGAACTATTACCCTCAAAATGATATCCATCCCCCTCCTCGTGTCCCATTTCTCCCTTATTTATGGATTTGTTTGCCTTCTACTTTGCTCTATTGTTCCTCATTTCTGCGCTCTCGAAATTGAACACAAATGAGACCGAAAAACTAGAACATCTATAGTTCGCCTATGTAGCCATTTCTCTCATCTTTTTTTTGTTGTTTTTCGACGTTACTCTGCCGCGATTTGTATCCTAGCCGAGCGTTATTTCCTATTCAAACCGCCTTCTCCTGCTTGCCCGATGGATTTTATCATATCGGGAGCATAAAATCTATACACGGTCTCTTCGGCTACGTCTTGTCTAGACTTTTGTCGGCGACCCACCGCTGTTATATGCACGCACGGCTCCCGTTTACATCGGGAAAATCAATTCGGAAAAGTCACCGTTCGCGTTGAATATATACTGTGCGGACCAAAAAACTGGCAAAAAAATAGAAAACTTTTTTGTTGCGAATATCTGAGGAAATTGTTACCGAGATAAATTAGCTTATCGTCATAACTTCTTCGATCGTACACATTATAAAGGCACCTTATCTATAAAAGCGACCATCGTCTAGATATTTTACAATCATGTTGAAATCTTAAGATTTACACCACTCTTGTTGAAATTAAATATTTGAGAATATCGTTAAGATTGCGGTATTTACCTTTGCAAGAAGAACGAAATGGAAGGCATACCATGCCTTATCGTTATTGTATTGTACGTGAACTTTTCAGACGTATTGGCTATAATAGCGCTGAACGTATAATACGTTAGATAAAACCAATAAACATATAGACGATATTCATCATACTCATACTTTACGAGTCTCGAGTAGCAAATCGTGCAGTTCAACTAACTAGCGGTTCGTTGACTCATTCTTCTCCTAAAATATTTACATGCCATAGCGCCACTTGGGCGA
Source organism: Oryctes rhinoceros (assembly GCA_020654165.1). Classification (NCBI taxonomy): domain Eukaryota; kingdom Metazoa; phylum Arthropoda; class Insecta; order Coleoptera; family Scarabaeidae; genus Oryctes; species Oryctes rhinoceros. Next base: position 2,676,145 of record JAIOKQ010000231.1, read on the forward strand.
CACGCCATACGTCGATACGCTTTTCGTGACAAGAGTACTGCCTCGTGTTCTAGAAGATACGAATTATTTAAGATCGATTGGGGTCAATTATGCAAATGCACTGCATTTCCAATTTGACGTTCGATCGTCGAAGCGTTTTGGCGCAGCCAACCAGCTTGAAAATAGCCGGAATAGTTCATTTGAAGATCGGGTTCTAACTAGCGTCTCAGTTTTGAATAATGGAGTATTGAAAATGTTGTTTCTGTAAAATATCAGGTTATTCAAATAACTTGCCGATCAGGAACATTTTAATGCTTGTCTTGATGATGTATGGTGGAGATTAAAACGAGAAGGATTCAACCTAAACAATATCCCCTTTGTTTATAATAAAAATAAATTAGCAGCCATTTAGTTTGGAATTTTTATAGGCGCACGCTTTCGATACACGGAGAACATTATTTATCTTGCTCAAATAAGAGATGGCGTAAGATGTTTACTTAACCAACTAACGGCGACTATTTAAATATTTACTTGCGCATCGTTGTAATGGTTTTTTACGACTCTATCGCCGAGGTCTAAAGTAATGTACGCCTCGTGCATGTAGATTCTAAAAGCCCTCGCTTCTAAAGAATTTCCGAACGTGTATACCGGCTACAATCTCAATATGACAGGTGGAATAATCTTTTAAAGACCAAAGAGCGAGCCGATACACCTCGAAAAAAGAAAATATGGCCGCGTGTCGGTTAAGCTGCTTATCGTCAGGTGTAATGTGAAAAAAATATGTACTTGTACGTACAAGTACATGGATACACAGTTATAAAAAAAAGTATGTATTCTGTTGAACAGCGTAAAAGATCTGGTGATTGATTCTATTATTTTTTTTTTGAGGTTGGACATAATTGATGTTATTATATTTAACAATTAAATAAAGAGATCCATATCGGTAAATGGTTTTCTTATAAAACTTTCACAAGTAATCTTATAACAACATATTCGTCACTGATCATGTATGTAACAAGGTCTTCAAGTACTGTTTTTGACTATACTTGGATATCTTTAATAGATAGTTGGGTATCGTGAAGTGCAGAAGTCTTTTCCGTTTTAAGAACTACTGTCATGGGTCTGCAATATTCAAATCGAATCAAAGATCGGGAAAGTCCATCTTCGGTCCATCTTAGAAAGTTGCTTAGTTATTTTGCGGCCGAATGTGATGGGCCAAATGGTCGAATGAAATTTAGATAAGGATGATCATTCTACTAAAATAATCACAATTAACAATATAGACGTCTTTAGAGATGGGAAATTTTGAGTACAAATCTAAATGGTTGTGAGATATTTTTGACCAAAAACCATTCAGAATGGCCCTGAAAGACAAACCTTTAGATACCAACCACCTTATATACTGATCGAATATATTTCGAAGAAATCGATATATATATATATATATAGTACGATTGATCAGGTGGTACTTCCGATTACATCCTAGTATATACTTTATAATATGTGCGATTAATTCTCCCTTTCTCCCGGACATTAATCTTAAATTATAGCTGTTTAGCAATCTAGGATATTGTAGTAACAAAACAAAATTGTACACTTACTATTGGCGGCGACGCGTTGATAAACCATTTCTGCGACTACAACCACGAAAAGTACGATATTCACTGTCAGAACTACGATTCAAATTAATAGGGTGCGAATCATTTTACCGCATCAAGCTTCAAAATACAATGAGAGTTAATGTCGTTGAAACGTACCGGACACGCACGCAAATTTACAAAGTATAAATTGTCAATAATGCAGCTAAATCTCAGTTGAAAATGGTGTCCAAAGCTCGCGAGAAACACTAATCAGCTTCACATGTCAAACCTCTCGATTTCATCGAAATCGCTCGAAAAACTGAGAATATTATCCGCTAAATGAACGTCAAACTTACCGGTATACACCAGGTAACGTATAATAACGGACCGTACGTATCTATCTACGTTGTACGTGTGTATAGTAAACAAATGCAGCCAATTCGGCGCTGCGTTTACGACTATGACTAAGCGGGGACCCGGTGATCAATTCGGTTGGCCGACGGCGGCCGACTCCGCGGTGCCTGAGAATGCGCTTTCGATCGGTCGGACGGGCGCTATAGACGGCGGAGAAGGGTACAGGAGCGGGCGGCCACGGCCGGGCGAACGAGGGGATCGCGGAACGCGTCGGCAATGACGTCATCGACACCTCCAGGTTACCCCGAGCGCTATCGCCTCGGCTGGTGCTCCTCCGCTAGCCGGGTTCGAAACGGGGGGAAGCTTTCGGAGACGGTGCCTTATAATGGAACGCGTTTTGTTGTTTTATTACTTTGAATACGCCGGTGATTCTCGAAATTATAAGCTTGGTGCGGACTGTTAGAGTTTCCCTGAGCGCTATATTACGCAGTCTGAGAATCGCTGGAATACATGTACTATACTTTTCGTGAGAAATGGATCGTGCAGCTTTTTTTAGGTGAAAGTATATATATTAAGACGTGGATTCTTGGAGTTCTACATTAATGTGAAATGTAGAAGCTTTTCTATTCTTTCATTAAATAAAGGTTCTTAGTAAACATGGATCTGAGAATGGAGTGATTCACAGATTGAGCTGATTTTGTTTTCTAAGCCGTGAATATGAAAAAAAGAGGAAAACCCAAACCTCAAGGGTTTGGCACGGTATAATTTGAGATATCAGATGAAGTTAACCCAACCTAAGATATTTTCTTTTAAAAATCGAGTCGCTAGGATACCGCCATCTAGTACTCAATGATCTGGTACGCGTGAAAGTGTCGATATTAATTTATTTCTTCTTTGGGCAACTTGTAATTATAGAACTAGGTAACAATGGTGTAAACAACAGCGAACTTTATTAAACATTTATCAACCACCACAACTACATATGTACTCATGAAATTCAACGAATGATCTTCTTCGTAAACAAAAATGCGATATGAAATGTAAATATACAATATTCTACATATCACACGAACGAATAAATGGTATCTGGAGCGTACAATACTACTGTTGTTTGTTCATCGCCTTGAAAATCTATGACCAACAATTGCATGGAATACAAGCACATATGAAATAAATAATTTATTACCCGGTAATTATTCTTGTTCTAGTGTGCCTCTTCCATGTACTTGCTTAGTCAGTCAGGTGGTTGCTCTAACCTGGAAAATCGTTACAACGCAGACGTTTGTTATTCAATGGAAGAAGTTGTAAAGTATCCTTGAAGACAGACGGGATACTCTACTCTACTAGGACTTCTTCTCTTAACTTCTTTCATTATATATTTCCTAACGGTAGGACTCATAATTTGAATAGATTCATCGCATATTGTCGCACTAAGGTGGAAAAGAGTACTTTCTCTTGTATTGCCTTTTTTATACAAATGGTTTTTGAAAAATGGATCAAGCTGTATCAAAAGCTCAAGCGATGCGAAATATCAAACGCGAAGAACGAGAAATCTCGATCGCAAATCCGCTAGAACATTTACCATACACCCTTGGTCTCGCTCTGTTTCTTTTAACAAGAAGGAAGACGATCTGCTAGCGACGAAAAATTTCTTGCAGCTTGGGACGACGGATGCGAGTATCCACCACAATAGTGATAGGCTAAAGACAAAAATTACGGAGACACGGCTATATTTGAAGAAGAAAGTTTTCTTCAACCAAGACTATGTACCACCGGTAGTCGCCATGACAAAAATTCACGACCATATACCCGATTCACGAGATCTGTCCCCTAGTGATTCTTTTCTTAGGCTTAAAATTTCGCTTGAACGGCAGAAATTTTCATCGAATGAGGAGGTTATCACATTCGTAAACGTGTATTTTGCGGAGCAAGATTTCAACTATTGTTTTGTGATACCAATGTGGATAAACAACAAATTCAGAGTCGAATAGAATTATAGAACCCCTCAGCTACAGGAAATTATACAGAAATACTGTTGCCATCTGCCGAACGCATTTATAGACGGTTGAACCGCGACGAGCTCGTAACGAAACATACGGCGATCAGACGAAACCGCTCGCCAGGGTAACGAGGCAAGCTAGGCCGTCGTTGCAGCCGCCGGATATTGCCAATAGCGGAAACCGAAGGCGCTCTAATACGAGCGGAACTTATAATTTGCGACGTTATGGGATTATAACTGAATTTTCGTGGGGCTGTGAAATGGACGAGGAGGTTCTGCCCGGTCCGACAATTTACGACTGGTGAAGTTATCAACTTACAATTAGTTTACATTGTTATTTCGGTTTATGCGCTTGTAAATTTTGGAATCGTCGACCCCTGGTCGGTCGGCGCATGCCGGCCAGATTATCTACTGCTAGATGCGTTCTGTCTACTTCCTCACTTGGCACTCATTAAAGGAAAAGCTCACATTCGGATGGTAAATACGGAATTCAATGTAATTACAATGTTTACGAAATGATGATGGCTTAACATGGTTCTTTATGAAATTAAAATTTTCTTCTTTTTACATATTCAGTAATTTATAGAAATTGAGCTACGTCTTATGGTCTGAAATTCTTGTAATTTTTTTTACGTTTAACAATTAAAAGATGATGAGCTCATTGAGCCATGAATGAGTTAAAGAACGGGGCTCACTTTAACAAACAGTTGCCAAAAAATATTGTTCTAAGAATGCAAAATTGCTAGAGGAACAGGAGCAACGGTAACCGTTGCTTATGCCCGTTAGTTATGCTCCAAAACAATCCCAGAGAAGACTTATGTGTAAACTTCCAACATTGGCGCGAACGTACGGTTCTAAGGAAGATTTCAACACAAAATCTCTCACAAACGTTTCATATGTTCTGTGAAACTTCAAGAACTAGATGAAGCTAATAGAAAGAACTTCTCTTTTCCTAAAACATAAACTACATCTTACGTTATATAATTTCTCGCCTTCTAAACACCTCCAGATTCACGCCCTAGGTATCCCCGGCCTTCGAAACGGTTCCAAATCCGCACTACGACGCCTCTTAAGTCCTATTAAGCATCGAACAACAGGATAACGCCTCGTTCTCGACCTCAAGTAATTGCGCGGCTTTTCCTTTAACGCGCCCGGATCCATCGCACGCAATGCGTTGAGAAGCTCTTTTTCCCGACAGTCCAGCATGTGTTTCGGCATTGAATGCGCGATGAAGGTACGTACTTCCTTCGCGAAGACGATAACGATAGCGGTGATAGAATGGGCCCTATAGTGGTCAAGTACCCGAAACAATCGCGGTATAATGTTATCGTGGCGTAGTCCCGAGTCTAAAACGGTTATTGCCCGAGATTATCCGTTGTGTAGCGTGAAGAGAAGAGCAGGCTGTATCGTAGACGTGTAAACTACGAAGGGAAGAAACGTGTATAGAGGGAGCTTCGAGGAAAGGATATAAAACCACGTTGTGTTTGATACGTTCGCAAAATGTCATTGTTCACGATCACAACGATAATCTTAATAAGTCCGGGCAGCTTTAATATTTACAATTGTGCCGATAATTTCATCATTTATTTACGAACGATTCCACCAATACTAAGAGTAGCTATATTGACGTTATTTTGGCGAATGCAATTCCAATTATTACAAAAAAAAAAAATACGCGCATACGTCATAATTCTTACGTACAACGATTCATCCAAAATATCTAGATACTCGCAGCGCCATCCATCGATTCCTTCCAGTTAATAAAGGCCCTTTCGTAGCTTGAGCACAACAGCCTCCATATTTCATTAATTTAAAGGTATTGTAAAAGCATATTTTCCCTGCGTAAAACAGTCGGAATAGCTACGGTATTTTATTTATTATATTGTATACAGGACGTGGTCGTTCCTTTAACGTGCGGATTATTCTTTTATTTATCGTAGTAGGTCGATAGGTGTTAAGCGGTTCACCCAACACCTTGTTCTCGTACGATTTTATGGGGCCAGTCGGAGCCTGCATCGGAGAACGGAAACGTAAGGGCAGTTTGTTACCTACCGCTGTTTGCGAAACTGTTGTTGTATCGTGAATTCGGAGGAATATATAAAAATATGAACGGGGCGAGTACGAGTCCATAATCGTAACGTGAAATGTTGCCCTGCGTTGTTGTACAAGCTGCAACAGGCCGAGTTATCAGTGGTTTTAGCTTCGTTTCTTTTTCCTTTGGGGGATCTTTATTGAGAAAGGACAATTTCGATAGGTTAAAACATTGCTTGGCTTCTGAAAGATTGTGCTTAGAAAGAAAAGCGTGGATTATCCGATATAATTGAAGAAAAATATTCAATACCAACACTATGATTTCTGCAACTTCAATGTCTTTTTGTGATTCTGCAACTTGAAAAGAATCTTGTCATCCTGTATATCGTTTCTCCGTAATTACTGTGAAATGCTAGAAACTCGTTCATTTAATACATTCTAACGATCTAATAGTTTTAATTAGGCACCCGTTAATTAAACTCATCATCTAATTACCCACATGCACCTTTAGTCACGTTCATTATTTGAAGTAATCCAACAGACATACGAAATATGTAAATACCTGTATAGGCGGTTTTTTGAAGAGTATCTTTTAATTAGATATTCGTGGAAAATTAATCAACTTTCCCGTTGATGTATTTCTTCGATATACTTTAACTTTTTTTTTGTCAACAATAAGAAGACGGAACATTATGAATTGTATGAATTGCTTAAATCAAGCAGAATACGTTCTTAATTAGATATGCCGGTGTGTCTAAATGAAGTTATTACGCGGATTAATGAAGGCGGAAGATGCATTAATATTTAACTTGCATGTGTAACGGAAGCGCAAGGTGAGGTTCGCCTATTTACGCCAGATTGAAGTGCCGCATAATGAAATAGATGCTAATTGAGCAAATTGCGCCGAGACAACAGACCAATTAAAGGTGAGCTCGCCGGTAGAGAAGTCGCACGAAATTAATAGAGCTTGTGCGGGTATATTAAACAGTTTCGTGACATTCCATGATTTCGTGTCTTATGATTAGCAGAAGAACTCTTGCATGAAAAGTCCTACGTGCAGGACTATAGCAAAATTAGCTTTTGGTTCTTTCTAAACACAGATATAACTATTTTGGGCAAAATTGTACCTATCTTTGAATACAGTTATGTTAAATAGTCCTGCAGAATACGGCCTATTTGCAAAACGTCCTTACGCCGCTTAGAATCTCCTCTTAAAGCCATTCTAGTAATCTTGGTTCAAATACTACCACATGATATTTATTTATTTTTTTTACTTCTGGAATATAGTAAAGTTTTTAGAGAACGGTTATAAGAACTAGTTTGCGGTAAGGTATTCTTCTTAAATATCGACGTATTTGCCAACTGAATAATATATTATTTTCTCATTTTATGTTTCTCATTTCATAGATCCAATCCAAGATGATCCGATTTTATTTATGTATTTAGCCTGAGCTATGAGCGCCGCTCACATAAGTTTTGTAAATTTTGTCTCTTATAGATGCTCGGTATCTTACATCATATTATGATAGGTGTTTTGAAGATTCCTTCGCTAAATAAAACAATTCAAATTATTCGTATGGTCTGGTTAAAAAGTCTGTTAATCGGAAATGAAATAATTCTCTTCACATTAGTGTCTAAACGAACATCTAATACCTCAATTTATTTTCTATATTCACAATACAACTTGCACGTATACGTGTAATTATATATACACATATACGTGCGAGCCTAAACCACTAAACCTATAAACATTACGGTCATTGCCGGGCACTTACCGAGAAAGATGTCCTCGTCGTCGTGAACGGCGTGGGCGGTAATGGCTGCCATGCCCTGGAGGAGAGCGAGCAGTGACGAATACGGGCTACGAGTATCCGAGAAGCTCAAATGAAGACCGAGGGGCGCTCTGTGGAACTCGCCACACAACATCCCCGGGCAATACGGGCATTACTTCCTACCTGTACGGGCAGAAAAAAGACAACACCCACAGTTAGACAGTCTCAGTCACCTAGTTAATATCAATTTAGAATCGCCCGTCAAACCAAATCGAGCCGTACCGAGCGACGAAAAAGAGGAGTAATCCGATAAGGAGGCCGAAACGGTACGGTTATTAGAATGCCGAATGACGGGCTTGAAATATGCCACGTTCCGGCGCACGTGTGGGACGTTTTATTCAATATGTATGTGTGTATGTGTAACGGGAAACATCCAGATGGGTTTCGTTCGGCGTGAATTGTTTGCCGTAAGAAATAAATTTGATCAAGATTTTACAGTGCATCATCCGATGTTATGACAGTTATTGCTACGTATGTTATGCTTTTCTACGAGACATTCTGTCGATCTAATATTTACTCTTTGGCACCTGGTAAAACCAGTCTAAAATTCTTTTTAAAGGAAGATTATTTTGGTCAATGAATGAATCTCTCATATTCTCTGGTTAATTAATCTATACTAAAAGTTGGTCCTTCTAGCTCTCGCAGATCGTAATCGTAATGGCCGTAATCGCCGATCGCAATTATAGAGCAGGATTTCCCGAAATAATTTGATTTGCGGACAAATGTTCGAAGAATGTTTCTTTTCCTGGTCCTATACGTGGCAATACGCAATACGTGGAAATTCAAACAATTTTAATAAATATCATCGACGGAATTTTAAGCATTTTCTATCGATATGCAAACAAAAAAAATTTCATGTGTTTTCAACGAAATTACAACCACCCATTGCAATTTTTAAGTATGCATACGTCGACAGCCGTTGTCGCCGTTACGTCGTCCGCTATCCGTTAACAAATCAACCCGACCTGACAGCGACGGACGTTATCGCATTGTTAATAGAATTGCGATGAAATATTTCCATCGGGCGAATCGTTTATTTACGAGGGCGGCTTTTATTATTGCGCGCGAGTTAAGTGGGACGGTAATTTGTTTTCCCGTACACGACATGATCTACTTATGTTCGCACGTCACGCGGATGCATGGATAACATCGCGCGACACTTTTGACAAATTTCGATGATTATTGCGTCATTAAATTAAATTAAACGACATATTTACGATTAGAAATGCACGTAGGATGAGGGGAGTAAATAAAAATCGATTGCACGTACTGGATTAGCTTACGTTAGTTCTTTGTGGATATCGCGTTCGCGAACATTTATGCCACTTTTAGAAAATTCGTCATTTATTTGCATTTCTTAGATGAGCTAGAAAAGAATCAAAAATACGGGATGATAAAATTAATAGGCAAAACCTTTCTTGAAAGAGAGCGCATGATTAAGGTTCCTTACACCTTTGTATCCAACGATAATCGGGTTAAAATTTACCTCCTATTACATTTTAAGACGACTTTCTATTCGCGAAGTTGGCCAAGTTGGTGTTCGAGTTCATTAGTCAATGTTATTAACTTCTAAACCTTATCGCTGTAGGTGAGAGAGCTGAATATGAGAATCCTATCCCATTAGCGTTTATGTTGTTCTCCTATCATGACAGATTGAGGTTAGTCTTTCGCAGATTTCATGTAAAATAAGTAATTTTGACGCTTATTGTAGCTGGTAGCTTTCTTAAAGGAATAAAAGTATCTATCTAGAATTTTAACGATCCATAAGAAAATTCCTGTAATTCTCTGTGACCGATTGATCAATTTAATGGCATTTTGTTTGTAATTAAAATGAAAGTTGTAGTAAATCATCTTTTGCGTGTAGTTTTATTTATGGTAACTTTTACAATTGCAAAACACTTTCGATCAAATTAAAAGTAAGAGAAATGAAACATCAACCCCTTTCGAAAAAAATGGCGTTCACCATTGATCCTCCCAGGATTTTTATCTATAATTCAGAGCGCATCGTACTAGGTGGTTCCATAATTAACTTGAAGACACCTCCGCAGCATAGCCGATAGCCAAATCTTTAAACTAATCCGTAAACACGAAGGCAAATATTTGTTCTCCTCGAATAATCTCTAGTGCAATCGCCGATTTATTCCAGCATCGCTTTTAAACGCTTCTATTATTATCTAATTGCTCTTCTATTTGTTCTCGATTATAAAACGTCGTCCGATATTGTTACGCGAATTTAACACGATAATCCCTCGAAACGTTGCGCTTAATGAGCGCATTGTTCACGAAATTGAGCGAGTATGTTATGCATGCGGCCGCGCCGCCTCCTTTATTTATGTGTACAGTGTTAATTGCGGAGAAACTGTGCCGATTAAATTAATTCGGACTCGTTACCGTGCGAAAAATGTGCCAAAGTTGAACGGTCGACGTCCACTTTCCATCGTTCCGACTGATATCGCGTAACCGATTTTGTTCGCGAGCTCGCTATTCAGCCGCGTGTCACATGTGTTCGTATATCAATGGGTACAGGTCGCGACAAAATTACAGCACGAATAAAGTATCCAAGTAAATGCAGAGATGTTGATTGCTAATTCTGTTTTCGTTGAAGGATGCGCGGTGTATTGAAGACATAAAAAAAGCAAGAGGTTAATTCTCGGTCATTTGCTACTTATTCAGATAGTCGAGCAGTGTCGCAGGTATTAAACTAGCAAAGTCGGAATTGTCGTGGAACTGTATGAAGATATTGGGTTAAGGCGACTCTGGTTTTTTTTTTTTGTGTTTTTTTTTTGGTTGGTTAGATAAAATCGGTTAGCTTATTGGCAAAAAGATCGTATTTATTTACCAGGGAAGCATCGACGTTATGTGGCTCTAGATATTATGTCGCTTAAAAAAAAATTGTTGACAAAGTGTGAATAGGACTCAAAATTACACGTTTACATTCATCTTAAACGAATTAACAACGTATTCTCTTTGTTCGCGTATCTTTTCATTTATCTCTTCGTATGAACGAGTCCGAGATGCAAACAATGCGAAGAAAACTTTCACTGGAAACGGTTATATCTAAGCTGAACCTCTCGCATTCGTCCGTAATACATACGCTCATTCACGTAGATTACATACATACATTACGTTAAATAAATTAACAATTGGCGGATATGTACGAAATCGTACAGTAGTGGCAGGTTGGCTATAGCTGGGCCTATTTGAATACCAAAAACACGCAGGTGAATACAATAGATGCACGACCCGTACGGTTCGCATTCAATAGGAGGAGGATTATATGCGTACAGTCCGCGACAACATTAGCAAAGACACTGTATCTTTAAAGGAATAATGGGAGAGCATAGAAAAGAGGTGAAGCAATGTTCAGCTAGATCGCTGGTGTAACCGTGGATGAAGCTCTAAACTGGAATAGTTCATCATAAGTGCAAGCACGAATTTTAAAGATTAACTCGATTTTCGAAAGTTTTCCCAATCATCTTTTTTACAAGTATTTTCTTGCCATGCTGCTTCTTCCTTCCCCATCTAGTCCACGTAGATTATTTCCACGGTCAATTTTACTTTCCGCATCATGCTTTCGCTTTTTCCTTCTCATCAACTTCAAATTCGCGCAAATTCGTCCCGTCCGCAATTAGATAAGACCGCCAAATGCCGAACAAGCAATAACCGCAGCAATGCTCCCAATATTATCGGGGAAATTTTCTACGTCACAGGAGAGGAACAACATCCCCATTATGACTGACTCTCCGAGCGGATGGGAGGTGGCATTATTGTCGATATTGGATCATCGGCACCCGTACGCAATCCACTGAAATTGAATATCCAGGCGTTCCCCGCCGCCTCATCATCATCGTCCATCGGCCGTCCGAGTTGTTAGATTCTCCGGCCCCATTTGTCAAGTCAATGGCTCCGATTACATTACGCAAGATGATGGTGCAAATTAGTTTCGACGTTTCCGCATATACGGCCGGGTATTACGTGTTCAGTACGCGCTTACTTACGCGTTAACATCGTTAGGCCTTCGATCCCACGTTGGCTCCGCAATAATATGGTTCGCGGGATCGTGCGTGTGTGGGATACCGTCTCTAAGTTTAATGTTCGCTTACCGGTAGTCTTTTACATTAACAATAACTTTGATATCGAAGTTGCGGTAGCATAGAAGAATTGTATTAGATTACTGTTGTGCTATTTTGTAGTAAAAAAAAAAACAAGTTTAGCGTTAACCATTGAAGCAAGCTGAAATAACGCTCTCTCTATCGGATAAGTCATGAAGAATTAAGTTTGAATTTTACAATAAATTCAATTAACAATACTCGCAGCGACATTAATTTGAAGAAGAAACTAGACTTAATTTAAACGTTATTCAAATATCTATAAACGGAAGAAAAACACTTGAAAATATGAGAACGGCAAAAAATACAACGTAATAACGCGTATCGGTTTCCGTACGCCAACATAGCGTTGCGCCGCTCAATTTAAACTAGGAAACAGTATAAAAGCTTTTTTTAATAACGGGTAATCAGACGCTTTAATGTCACCCGCTGATGACCGTCGGTAAAATCAATACTTCATATCGCTGAACGGATTTCATTTGCATTACAATCGGACGCCACCAACGTAACCAAAGCGGCGTATCACATATTTTACGAGACGGCTGATGAATTATGACCGGGATTATAGAATATTACGCGACGGATATTTGTTATTTAACACGCCTGACAATATTGCAACGCCTGTCCCAAAACGCGATTAAAAATTAAAATTATAAATGGGATATCAAAATGGGTGCGTTTTTTTTTTTGAAAGATATTAAGATCAGCTTTGATGTACGAGCTAAATCACTTTTTTTCCACTAAAAATCCCTTTAGAAAAGTTAAATAACACTCAAGTTGCGTATACGCAGAGGCGACACTTCGACGTGACGTCTGGCGGCACGCCCTTGAGTACTATTACATTCTGGAGAAAAATTTCCGATTGAAACGATTCCATTTACGTGGTAAGCTTTAAGTACAATATCATATCTATTTTTCTAACTTTTTTGCGAACAAAAAAATTTTATTCCATGATTATTTCAATACCAAGAACAAATAACGATCAAGTTAATCTAAAATAAGTCCTTTTCGCGATCTGGAGCCATAAATAAAATATCAGCGAACATTCACACCGCCAAGATCCAAGATTCGTTTAGCCGACACACGGTTTTTACGTAGACGGATGGCTGGTAGCTTTCACGACGATTAAGGCTATCGTCGACGAATTCCATCCCCCAAAAATAAAATACAATAAAATGCGCCGCGTAGTGGAAATAGCTTCTCATTGTGCACGTAAACAAAAACCCAATCTGGGCCCATAAACCTAGTAAAAACGCTCGCAACACGCCATCGTTAACGTGTTGTAATTCTTTCACCTTTCGGGCGCCGCGCCGATAATAAAACTCAACGTTGTAGAACGTAGAAAAACGCCCGCGAGCATGGGCGATAAATTTTGGATATACGATAGGGTAGTGGACCGAGGTTTTTTTTTTCTTCGACCACCCTGAAATCTGATAAGTCAATTGTACGAAATATTCAAAGAGTAAGCTTAGACGCCGTAGTTTTGGGCTTGGAGGATATTATGGAATCCAAAAAAATTTCGTTGTCAAAGCTGATAAGCTCTATAATTATCCTCCAGTCAAAACAGATGATCCAATTATAGAAAAAAAAATCAATAGGAACAGTAAACATAACAGGTATGTTATTCAAGCCCATTTTGATTAAATTCCTCAAAGAGTTACCTGAAACAAAAATAACCAGCCCACCACAGCCACCCTATAAAGGCACACACTCTATTTTTTGAACATAACGGTAGAATTCCTTCGTTACAAAACGAAAATCGATACGTTACTGGGTGGATGAGATATCGCCACGGGCGTATGACTGAATCAGTAGATAGGAATCGTTGTGAAGTTAGATCATCTTGTTAATGGCCCTGGCCCAGCTTTTTAAAAACTCATATTTAATTGTAATTCATTAGAAGTAAATTAACGGTCAACTATAGAGAAATAGGGTAGAATTGAAAAGGTGGGGTAATGTTTACGTTTCCACAGTTATGGAAACAGGTGTTGGCCAGGTTAGCTGGCGCCAAACGTTATCATTCACGTCGATTACCTGTCGGCGCGACGGCCTGGATCAATCTTTGTCGAGGCCCAGGTGAGGCGCCTCCAAGTCTGCCTTCGATCCCAACGTTAGTCACGCTACTATATATACTTGCACCCCTACCCCCGTGTACTTTTCCTCCCTGCTTTCTTCTGGCAGTACGGGTGAATCGACGCCGCTACTATTGCCCCTACATTAAACGTACAGTGCCGGAAAAAGCAAAGCGAACAGGGCAAATGAGAGAAACGATACCAGACAATCAACAAACAACCCGCTTTAGCCGAATATTGCCGAATTGCAAGTCTAACTTTTGAAGCTCTTATAAATTTCAACATAAAACTATTAATAGCTCGCTTATCGTAAAAGATAGAACATCTGGAGAACTTTTAATGAATTCAGCGTATCGAAATCTATAGATGACAACAACAAAGAATCAACTAACTTCACGTATCTTGGTTAAGGATCGCAATGTTAAAAACATCACAAACTTCAACACGTAATTTTCTTAGTTTTTATTTAATATTTAATTTCCTTGTTATTCACGCCAGATAATTTGGTACTAATACAACCAATAAAGTTTATCTTTGCCTACATTTGCTTAAAAAATAAAAATGGTTTTCATAATGATTAGTTTATGATTTTGATAACTGTAAGCAACGGAACCTAGCCAACCGTCCAGTCTTGTCCTCCAAGTTTTTGTTTATAGAAACTTTATTGGCTCCTGAAGCATACGCATATTTTCTTCTTACGAATTCGCTAAAAAAAAACTACTAAGGACATCCACGGACGGAACAACTGACGTCGAATGAACAGGAACCCAAACGAGAGCTGGTTAGTAGCCGAAGGGCAAAGGAATTTTCCTCTCCGTCGAATCGATAAAACACAACGACACAAAGGGACAGCGCCGCACAGCACACATAGACAACGCCGTCTAGGGAATCAAAATAAGAGAGAACGCGAAGGAAACAGGAAACGGAAAGTAGTCGCGGCAGGTAGGGTGGCGTTAAAAAAGTTACGCGAATAGTAAAAATATCAGTGGAAAGAGGGATGAAAATGGTAATTGAAGATGTACAGTAGTAAAATCTCATTACAGTAAAAAATGTTGTCTTCTCTGAGCGATGCCTTCCATTTCTTTAAGTCGTCCAAATAATGGTTTTGCAAAACAAGCGCTTGGCTCCTCGTTTAGCTGTTTAGCTGTCAAACAAAGAAAAGGAAATAACGAATTCTTGGACCTCAAATTTGACGATTTGAGATAGTTTATGGCCTTCATACAAGTCCATCTATACAAAATGATAAAAGAAAACCGATTCTTCCTACTTGACACGCGCGTTAAGAAAACAATAATAATTCTTCAACACTGTGTATGTATGTAACATCAAACACACGAAGAAAAAACACGTCCACCCAGGCTACGACCGGAAACCAGATCGAACAAGGAAAAAAAAACGAGGAACCGGAGGTAGCAGAGGCAGAACGAGAGCAAAAAAGGGGACGAAATTCTCAAATGTCAATTTAAAATTAACTCGAAGAATACCGAGCAACTAACTGAATTTCACCTTCGACATCGTGACAAGCCGGAGTCGACCTTTTGTGGCCGTGGCGTACGGTAACGAAGTTATCGCCAAGGGCAACGTTTCCTTTGGCTCTCTACTCTTTTGTACGCCGTTCCTAGCATTTTTTTTCCTTCGCAGGGATACGTCATTACGTGTCATCGCAATGTTTCGAGGAAAGAAAAAAAGGAGAAAACTTTGGAAACTATTGTCGAGGAGGCTGCATTTAGAAATATTTTGAGCGAAATAGATTTCTTAAAAACCCAGTGTTATAGAAGGTTTCTTCAATAGTTACGAAAATCGAACTGTTTTCTCCAATATGTTAATTGTCAAAGTGAAATTTGAACATCGAACAAAAGATGAAAGCAAGTGCAGAATTAGATAGTAAATAACATCTACAAACAAGTAAAAAATAACCGTAAATAAAAGTAGTCGTTTTCGTTACAATGTCAATTAGCTTGCATATACGTGGCCAACACGTATATGCAAGCGTATACGTGCATTTCTCAAAATGAAGTATAAAAATAGTTTTACATCGTCAAGAAAAAAATATATAGATTTAATATGCTGTATAAGTCTATAAAACCGGCGCCTCCGCGAAATATTCATACGTCTCTCAACGTACAAATAGTTCCCCTATTTTCCTTCCATTAAACCCCAAACTAGGAAAAGGTAATCAATCATCCTTTCTTCAGAGTGCTTTCACATCAGAACCGATTCCGCACACATTACGTGCCCTATTCGTCGCTCAGAAGAGCTTTCTTCTCTACGCTAGAAAAGACCGCACAAATATAACTTAAAACCATCGGTGTAAAGCAAACTTTAGCCCCTTTTCCACCGTTCGAGTTTTATTTATAACCATTCTGGTGGAAGCATAGCATTCGCAGCTGCAATTTCTATGCATTTATATGAAAACACGTCGATGGTGGCGGCGCCCAGACTCATATCTTTCGAAATATTTAGCGCGATACCACGAGAAGCGGCGCTGTTCTGGGAGAAAACGGACGTTAGTTAACTTTCCTTTACATATTAGATTCGGTACTTTCGTATCCTTTACGCAAACCCAACTCTTTCTTCTGCGCATCGTTTCATTTCGCAGGTAAATATTTAAGCGTAACGCTCGGTAGGGGAAACGTTCTTCAACGCAAGAGCGGTGCAATTTAATCTGTGCCTCGTGCTTCGAAATGAACAAAAAAGGAACGAGAACGGAAATAACGACGTCGGTCCGTGTTAAAGGAACGTATTAATGAATGCCACCACCACCACCACCTCTTCTACGACCGCCAACACCGTCGAAGTGCAAGCCGCCCACCCGCTCTTTATAAATTTGTGAGGAAGGGAACCCATTAAGATTGTACAAGGGGACTTTTTCATTACCGGCCGCGTACTTTTTTGCGTGACCTCACCGCCATCTTACGTACTTATACGAAATAGGTGAAAATTAGAATTCTTTTGCTTTTGGAATTAAACGCGTAATTACACGAACGCGTCACATCTACCGGAAAGCGCCTTCCATTGAATAAACTTGCATGTTACATTCTATCGATGTACATACATACGTAGGTTTGAAATGGAACAAAAAGTCCTTCTGAACTAGAAGAAGGGGTTAAAGTAGGCAGTTCTTTTGTGAATACGACTTTGCTTAATACTATTAACATATTTTAGAGAGAAATGCTAATGGTAAGAGGAAGTTTTTCTTTCAATTAATTTTCATAAATGGAAAAATTGGAATGAAAATGGTCGTTTTTTTTCACAAAACTATTGTAAAATTAAGCCACCAGTTTCTTGTTAGAGAAACATATCTTCAGGCCAGAATTTATATAGATGTATTAGATTTCATTATGACTCTATTCACTGAAAGGCGTGAGCGACGTGAACCACCACCTGTAACCCGATCGAATGTTTATGATTTATACAGCTGCAAGTGCCTAAACAATGACTTTTTCTTAAATTTTAGCGGTAACAAAAACTGTGGCATGTTAAACGACTTTTCGTAGCAACACCTTTCTTGTGAAGATTTTCCCTATAAATTTCCTAAACTTTGGACAAACTACAACAAGCCCTCAGCTGATCTCTAATTTAAACTGTATGGCTTTACATGACTCAATTCCAATTTATTTTCAACCATTTTTTTCCCCATTCAAATATAATAATGCGCCCAAAATGATCGTTCGTCTTCCATACATTTCAACAACCTGTCATCGTTCAACGGGACGATTTAGATATCCGACGCCGCAAGAGACCGCATTATACGGAGCTTTTGTATATCGGCTGTTACTCACCGCGTTCAAAAGCTTAATTGCACTTAAACGTGACGGTTATAAAAATATACCAGGAAACGTAAAACGTATAGACAGCGACGAAGGAAGGAAAAATAATAATTTTACGCCGACATTAATTAAATTTGATGACGTTGAAACGGCGCGAGTCGATTATATTTTTATAATGGAACGGTCGTCGGACGCTCTGCCTCTTACTCATTACTGTTTTCCATTTTAAAACGCGCATCGTCGGGTTGTACGTCGCCCGAGAGCATCAAACAAAACTGCCCGACAATTATACCGACGACCATCGTCCCGTAATTGTAAACGTCTTCGCTATCTCTATCGCTCTTCCCAATTTCTCGTATCCGTTTCTCGCTTCAACACTCGACCTTTCAATTTTCGCCGAAGCACGATGACTGCAGGATGCACGTGAATAACGGGAGCGTTTCGCCACTAGAGGGCGACACTTAATCGGAAGGAAGTTGAATTCCTTTCATAAAAACGTGTTCGTTCGCAACTCGAAAGCGTTTAAGCAAATGTGAAATTAACTAAATAACGTTTAAGAATGTTAAACCGCCCTACAGAACGAATTGGAGGGATAGCTATTATGAGTTTTGGTCCATCTACGATTTAGATGGCTAGCTATTGGTTCAAAAAGCATTTTCTTTAGTACTCAATTGTTCGCGTTGGTTTAAAGATGAATCCTCGCTCTGCATTTAGCATCATTTCTCTGTTTTTTCTTCGGTCACCTTTTTTTCTTGTTTTTGGTGCACTTCTCTGCAGAACATAGCAGTTACAAGGAGTATCGTCAGGAAATTTTAATGTCCGAAATAATATGTGTAGTAGCAGCAGAATGTTTTATTCTGAGCAGCTTCAATTCTAAGCGTGGTTCTAATTTTGTTGGATCTTCTTCGAGCTTGATGTCTAGTTCGCTTGACACTGCATTTTACATACATTTATTCAAGTATAATGATTTAAGTATTCTATAAGATTAAGTAATAAAATCCAAGAAAGGCTTTGCATTACATGTACCTAAATATATTCGAATTACACATGTTTGCGTTCTCGGGAAGCCGTTTAAAACGAACAAAAAAAAGAAGCATCCGCGGCTATCCCGTGTCGTACATCTTCTTGCGGCGTTTAAATGACGAACGCGTTATAATAAATCGTCGCTTGCCCGAGATCGCGCGATGCCGTGCCGCTGCGTTTCGCATTTTCTTCTTCTCTGAATTATGAATACCATCCAATCGACAAGGGTTATTACTTTGCCCATTTCCTGAGGCACGTTTCCTTTTCTTGTTCCGCAAGGATAATAAATAGGTTTGTTTATAATGCAGGATGTGCTCGCAGGCTCACCGAAAAGCGTTGCTAGCAACCCGTATAACGTTGTTACCAGCTTGTGCTGCTCTCCTGTCCCTTCCTGCCCCTCCGAACTATAGCAGCGAATGAATATTGTTACTGCGCTGTCTGCGCCCGTCGTATGCTATGCCCATAAATATGCAAGCTGGATTCTGTTTGGTTGTTGTCATTCAGTTGAAGAATGTACAGGTAGTCCCGGTACTATCGCGATGTTCCTTGATGATTCTGGATGAGAATTCAGCACGAAATTATTTATTTCTTTATTCTAACCAAGTTGGCTGAATAGGCTCTCGGAATATTACCATTTTGCTAATTTAAGCATCTCTCTACCTCCTCAAATACAAAAGTTATCACCTTTCCCATATACACATGTCAATAGCTTTAAATATTTCACATGATTCGTTGTTTAATTCTCAGCGAATTTGAAATACATTGATTTCTAATCCATAACACAAGAACTTACACAGAAATAAGCGTAAAAGTAACCAACTATACCCCGGGACGAACTTCGCTGAGTTCTACTTTCCGTCCGGAAGTCCGTCGGCTTTAAAGTTTCAACCCAATTAGCCAGACAGATCGCTGCCGCCGGTGAGTAACGCTCGTTTTTCTCAAAGAACCGGCTGCAGAACTTTGCGCTGCAAATTTGAAATTTAGCACGTCTGAAAACTCCATTAAACTTCGGTAGTTGTTATTACCGCTGAAACGTTGTCATCAATGGTAATGGCGGCCAAAGAAAATGGGAGAAGAAGTGTGGAATCAAGAATACAAGAACCGAGGTAGACGAATGGATCGTCGCATCTATTCGTCAAGTCGAAGCAAAAGTGCGATTCTCTAAAAACTATCAAGAATCGTTTTACATTTAAGGAGCAAATTACTGAGCTGTATAGTGAATAGTTAATCAAACGAGCCATAAGGGCTACGATAACGTCATCCTGTATCTTACAACATTTACCACGTCTTCCACATCTTCTTTCGTTAAAATCGTAGAATTATTACCTAGTTTATTATAGAATTTGCGCGTGGTAAATAACGATTTTTCAAATTAATTCTAATATAAGATTCTACTCGCTTTCTAATTGTTCTAATAATAACGTTTAATCTTAGACCTTTCAGACACTGCAAACACGGAAGAACATTTACTATAGATGTTAAACTTATCGAATGCAGTACAAAACGATTAGATATCTGCAAATATCCTTGGCCATTGTACGATGACTCATCATTCGAATGTAAATTAGTAAGGATTCGTTGCATGATATATTCGTATTAAGCAGTACAAACTTGAAAGGTTTCTGCCTTTCAAGTTGGCTGGCATCATATTTCCTACGATATGCTAATGAAACTGTAAAGTTATTAAACAAGGTTCTCCTTAGAAATACGACAATATTTGCGCATGAGTGCTTGAATGCTTTAACTTAGTAATCTTAAAAATATTCTAACAATTCAAACGACAGCGTTAGGAAAATAAAGTCGATTAATATCCTGCTACGATACGAACTTCTAGCCTGGGAGGCATACTTTGGATTAGGACTGCAACCTCTTTGTCTTGATCTAGGTACATATTTTTTATAATCGGTTCCTACAGCCATAACAGTCTCATCTCTGTATCATGAAGACTCAGTATAAATTCGTACGCTCTTCAGGGCTCTCTTAAAACGTTGATTGGTCAAAGAAGAACACACGTCTTCATTCCTCAATAAATACCAGCAAATTCGAATCGTCTTGAAAAAACCCTGCATTCTTTAATCGCTTTCTTATCCTATACTCGCTATCGACGTTACCATTAACAAGCTGAAGGTCTTCTTTTAACTCTTTTGCAGTAAAAAAAAAAGCACCTTTCTTTTTAGCGACCAAGAGTATAAAATGATCTTCTTTGAGATTTATTTTCATATTTTTGCCTTGTGTAGGTCTTCTGCAATAACATTAAATAATAAAGTTCTACTTTATAAAATTCTTTTAATTTCTTGAAATGAAAGATGAAAACATCTGTTGTTCACGTGAGAAGACAATAAACAACTTTTACGTCAAGGATAATTGCTTCCAAAACAATTGGTAGAAAATGTTGTTTTGCGAGATCAAATCAAATCTCTAAACGAAGTTCCACTTTTTTCCACAAACCTCATCAATATAAAATCTTTAATCCGTCCTTGCAACGCCACATTGCATTCTCACGTAGAACTTCCATCTTATTAAACTGGGAAAACATCACATGTCGTATACTTTACACTGATTAAAGGATGTATTTTATAAGTTGTGTGCGACGCAAAAACCTTGCCTCGCGTAATATCATCAAACTTTTTTACATCTTGTCGTCTCCTCTCGCACCCACTCATCGCCGCGAATGTGTTGGAAGGCGCAGAGCACGTGCCATGAACGACAAAAAGGATCGACTAAAAATACCATCGACGAGGCGCACATAGATTTTATCGCTTTTTAATACCGCCTTAATGAGGACGGCCACTTGCCCGTTAATTTTATTACTAGCGTCATACTTACCGAGTCGGATCTCGTTGGACGTAGCGTAGTAAGTATCAAATTGTAATCTGAAGATGTCTTATAGAGTACGCTGTAAAATGCCGGCATAAACAAAGTTCGGCAGTAAATTACGGTGGCTACGGGGGAAGATGAAGGAGAAATGATCGATAATATATTGAGGGTTGGGTTTCTGTCACAAAATGTTGCCCCAAATCCTTTCGTCCTTCTCAGGAAACCTTACTTGTTGTTCTACTTTACTTTTTTGTTTCCGTTTCTTAAAACAAAAAAGAGGTACAAGGTTCGTATAGATCAAATCTGCGCACAATATTGTACGACTTTAGGCGACTAGATTTATTGCGATGTCAAATGTTAAGCACGATGGCTTAGAGGTCATATGTAACGTTGGACTTTGTAATTCGCTTATATTTACGAGCATGTTACTTTGTGGTTTTTTTTTTTATAATAAAATATACTCGGCGTTTAGGGGTGATTAATTAGATCACATCTAATCTAAACGTAAATTGGAGTAAAAAAATTCTCGTGAAATGAACTTCATGAGGATACGCAACATTCTACCTAATGTTGGTACTCTTACACTCCTCTTACGGTAGGAAGGAAATCACAACTTAATTTCCACCTGTAAAGTCAAGTGGCAAAGATAAGAGGCTTTATAGTTTGATTTCGATCGAAAGACGTGTTTTCCTAGCACTGTTCGGCATAAATGACGGTATCTAAAGTATCTCCTCCACGAAGTGAGATGAAATCGCCCGCCGGCTTTCTGCTGATAAATAGAAGAATCGTTTCCGCGATATCAAGCGTATAAGTGCTTATTTCCGAAAATATATGCAGTACTACGATGCCTGTTTTATCGGCGATTATCCAAGTAATAAAGAAACATGATTTGTTCTCCGTAAAAATATAATTATTGAAGGTGTTGAAAGAAGAGTTTTCGATAACGCCGTGAAAAAAAGCAATTAGACAAGATATTTTTTTATTGATAATAGTGTGTATCAATGTAATGTAATCAATGTAATCTTATTAACAGATGCACGAAACGTGAGTGCTCAAATAGTTACGGTCAATAGAGCAGCTGCTTCCTAGATATAGTCAAATATTGCTTGCAGTAGGTCAAAAATTCAACATGCTACGCTAAACCGTTGAAGAACGATGATGAATCCAGCCACCTACGCCAAACAATTTTCGGCCCACCTCTCGGAAAGTATTCTCGTGTAGTATCAGCCTCTAAGATTATAAATGCCCGCGTCTGACACAAATTTCGCCCGCTTCGCACCCACCTTCCCGTAACTCGACGTGTCGTATCAATGAGAAAGAATGGCGCGATGATGGTGTCCCTAATACCCCATCGCCCCGACGAGAAACGAAGACGGCGAGATGGGGAAAACGAGGAGGTCGCCACCCTCGCCAAGTCGTTCAACTTTAAATGGCAACATTGCCGTACCGCAAACCCGCCTATCGCCCATTCAGTTCTCCGTTATCAAAAAAGGAAACCTCCTCTTCTGCCTAGTCTTCTCGCGCTTTGTCAAACGCCCGTCGTTCCAAAGACGTGGGTTTGAAAAGGTCCAGATATGCGTACAAGTGCCTAAAATGTCGACGTGAAAAATCAAAAGGTTGTCGAGGAAAGCGATTGCCACATTGCGTGCTGCTACCTTAGTGTTCTTCAATTACTGGATTATTTACGTTAGATTTGTTCGTTTCGGTACGTCGAATAGCCTTACGAGTGATGTCTCTGGTCTTCGTACATACCGATTCCATTTTTGAGAGTTGGTCTCTTGCAATTCACTGCAATCGTGCTATACGTATCGCCTGGTGGAAAACAGGAGATATGTATAAAAGAAAGGTATCCAAGCAGTTGAACGCAGAAAGCAGCTGTGAATCATGCCTCTGATTTCGCCAACCGCTTAGTCGAGATAAAATGAAATTTACAAGTTATTTACCTTATGTACAACATTAACGCAAACATATTGATCTAATTCAAAATAATGTTACAGAGGTTGCCAAAACGCCGTTATTTTACATTTGTAGAACGTTCCATACAATCATTATAAACTCACATTAGGAATATTCTACGTCTAAATTTGGTGCTTCTTAAGGTATATCATCTCACTTATTGTTGGAATGCGTACAGGTCCGGGCGTCACATAAAAACCGTTTTTCTTCTTCCGAGGATGACGTGATATTTCTATCAATTTGTCGCACATGTTGTCTAACGGTCGTGCGGTGGTACCGGGCATACGTCCTCCCCTCCAAGGGCAACCGGGAGAGGCGAAAAAAAGTCAGCGAGAGAACTACCATCGCATTACTGCCGACATCGCCCATAATAATACCATCACAAGAAGAGCTTTCGCTAGGAAGAGAGACAGAGAGTGGGAGATCTATAGGGGGGAAGGAAGATCGTGCCGCGCCTCTCGCATCATTGTTATCCTCTCACATCGTCGTCGTAAACGAATCCAACAGCTCTCGGATGTTATATTTTTATGATAATGTCTGGAAGAAGAGCACCTCGTTCGTCCGTCGTGTCCGTAGAACAATATCTGTTGATCCTATACGGCTCGTGAACTGGAAATTTATTAATGTAGGTTGTGCGTTTGACGTCCGAGAAACAAATACCCTCTCCGTGTGACGGTGAAATTTGTACTTGTACAGGTTCGAGAAAAAATGTCGCTTAGAACATTTATAACGACATATATTGGTTATTTTTATTGTTGAAGATACAAATTGGTAGGAAATATAATTCCTTCCGAATAATTAAGAAACATAGGTAATTTAACAGGAAGTTGTCTTGTTTTTAACGCGAGCAGCGATATTGAGCGTATGTACTGGAAATATAAAGTGCTCAGTTGGAGGGGAGATGGAATACGTAAGTTTGCTGGGTTTGCGTTCGTTTATTCCATTTTTAAGCATCTGGACTATCACCGAAGGCTTTGTGATAGATGTCAACTTTCTTACAGAGTTTTGGGCAATAACATTTATTCATTTGTTTTACCTTAATGTTCTACAGGCTCATATACTCAACCTAACTAATTATCACTATTTATTTTTAAAAACCGGACGTTGTTAAACAATCACGATTTCAACGTTCTTTAAACGTAAATTCTTTTTGAAAGGACATCAACAAATGTTGTTTCAACGTAACGGTGCTCCGGCTTAAACGCACGTAATTCAATGGTCGAATGTCCATTTTCCCGAACAATGGATTAGTCGTAGAGATTTTATCGCTGCTCATGTATTTCGATACACAAAATCAAAATAATACAACAAACGTCAATGAAGATAACCAGAGCGTTTTTAATGCAAACAAAATTAAACATTTGAGAAAATTTAAGTAAGAAAGAATATTAGAACTACAAATAAATACTTACGCCTCTATGTCGAGGAGTTGGAATGACGACAACTGGAACTTTGAAAGCCCCCATTCCATTATTCTGAAACAAATTGAACCTGATGTTAGTCGTAAAAAATAATCGCCTCCAAATACGCCACCTGAAGGTGGACCTTGTACACATATGTGCGCAGTCAGACCAAGAGCATATAATTTTGTTTAGTAACATCCAAAACTCTCCCGAAAACGAAACTCCGAAGCTTACCATCTTTCGATTCCACTATTTTAAGTGTTAAAGCTTCGCGCTTTAAAGCGCAAAACTTTTTCAATCTGCAACGTACACCTTCTTAAAAATATCGCTTCTTATCGTAATCTCGAGGACGATAACGTTCCCGGCGCTTTCAGAATTATTCCCGAGTTCCTCGCCCTCTTATACACTTTGCATGTACAGAAGAAGCTGAGAGCTCGACATCTTTGTGGACCTCTTCTTCTTTTATCTCTTCGAAATCGGTAAGTAGGAGTTGTACGATGTGCTTTTTCCTTTTTGACGCCGCGTATTGCGGCCGCATACGACTTTTAAAAGTGCTCGAAGCTCTCTTTAACGGAGAGAATAGTATGTATGTCAAGTTGAAGGCCCCCCGTGGTAAAGGAAGCGTGCGCTAATTGAAACTAATACGATACAAGTTAAGTGCGTCTTCTCCGAAAGATCCTGCTTCGACCTAGTAACACTTTTCCGACGGGTTCTTACGCAGATGCATCCTGGTGTATTTAATTTAGTGCAGATAAAACGTGGGGCCGAGTTAAGGCTGAGTGCTTTCCTGTGTTCCTGAACAGAGATATTTCCTGTTCGAACGTGCCGGCGTTTCGTTTTGCCAGAGGAAGACCTGTAGATTTCTTATCGTCCATCCCAGCGGTGTAGTGTCTTGAAAGAATCAATAACATGTTCTTCGCTTAGAAGGTCGATAAAGTATGTGAAAATAAAAGATTTGAAGATATTCTAAAGCAACGGTGCTTTCATTTTAATATTTCTTTTTTTTAGTCGCACAGTGTACGTTTCCTTCTTTTATAGCTTTTTCATTTTGCGGTGTGCCTTGGGATGTATTTTGCTAAAAACTGCTTTGCATCACACGGAAAGTTGTATATTTCTGTTCGCGCCGAGGTTTCACGAGAAAAGATATTATTTCTTTTTAAAAAAAGGTTTCTTTAAAGAAAGTGAATTATGTGGAATGATTTATTTTTATATTTTAGCGACAAACAAGGGGTTTATCAATATCGTTGTTAAAAACATCGACTCTTCCTCTTTCATTTGTCGATTCCCTCCCATTTAACGCCATTGCAAAATTCAGCGCAGTTCTTTCAAAATCAATTCGAATAGCTTGCATGCATCGTGATGCGTATTCGTATCTATCTATTTACCACAGCTAAAATATTTAATTTCGAATTTTGCTCGAGCTTCGAATATAATTGCTCTACCTTCATTGAATTCCATTTTCCCATCTTTCGGTTAACCGCCGATCTATTCATCTTATTGTCCATTACCCTTTCCACTAGCTGTACCGTCGCCATCGGTTTATAATATCAGTTAAATATTTTGCTGAACGCACGGAGAAGGAAATCGGCAGGCAGCCATAAGGGCCCGCATCGTCGATTTCATAACGCTCTGACGAAAATCCCTCATGTCGACATCAACTGGGGAACGGGCTAAGGAGCCCTAGTGTGACGTTTTGGAGCGAAAGGCTGGACCGAATAGCATTTGCGTTCTCGTACGAAATTGAATTAGCTTACGGTCTACTGCCACGGTACCAGAAGAGAAAGAGATAAACGGGGGTTACGTAGATATGCAGAAAGATAGACAGAGAGGGTACACCCCAAGTACGGTACAAAGTCAATTCGGCGGGACATCAAATTTCTATCAGCAAGTACCGGTTTGCGTGGATCTTCCACTAACTAGTGCATTATTCGGCAAACCTCGAAGGGCATTCCGTCCTTAATTCTTCATTCCGACGGGTGGTCCGGTAGGATCGAATGGAAGGGGATGCATTGTACAATGTATGTATATTCGGAAGCAACGTTGAACGAGGATATCCAGGAATCTACACAGACCGTCCCAAATTCAAAGGCCAGTATATGAGCTAGCTTGTAATATGAGGCAAAGTGTAAATTTAAATATCAGTTGTCAGAAATGTTAAACCATATGATGATACCAAATTCAACTAACTTAACCATGTTTTGAACAAAGCAAAAGTAAAACCTGATGAACAAATGTAAGTTTCAATGGGACCGATAAAAAATGCCCGTATCTGCAATATCCACGGATCGGTATCACAACGAATCGTTAAAAATTATCCACTTTCCAATTTAAAACTTCCCCAGAGGCAGGTCACCGACGCACCTATCTTTTTTAGATTTCCCCATCCCGTTCTGCTCACCCTTCTGTTTTTTTTTTTTTTCTCTCCATATCCTGTTCCGCCGCAAGCACTAAGCTTACGTTTTTCCCTCGGCTCGCGATTTAATATCTGTCGAACAGGAAACGGTTGAAATTTTATTTTAAAACAGATTTAATCCGAGGTTCGAACTGGCGTTTATTGCGCCATTTGTCACGACCGCTAGGTGGAACCGTAATGAGAGCGGAGCAGCGTCGGCTTGATGGAGATTTGTGATCTAAGGCATAAAAGGAATTTCAGTTTCCTATTTTCGTTGCTTTCGCCGGGGGGACGGCGGCTGGCGCCCTCCACTTTTCGTCGACATTACCACATTATCAAGATTTAATGATATTGCATCTATTACGCGAATTGTCGTAAGAAATCCATTAAGAAGGGATTTCTAGCCGATGAAAAATT
Organism: Oryctes rhinoceros; assembly: GCA_020654165.1. Lineage (NCBI taxonomy): Eukaryota > Metazoa > Arthropoda > Insecta > Coleoptera > Scarabaeidae > Oryctes > Oryctes rhinoceros. The sequence goes on from JAIOKQ010000231.1 coordinate 2,703,879, forward strand.
GCGCGATGGAGTTGTTTTTGGAAAAGAGGAAAGGAGTTTTCGTGGACGTCAGTTCTTTTGCCTTATATGTGTATGTATGTATACATTTCTCCGAGGTAAACGAACCTAGGCAATATTTATGTATGGCCGATATAAAGTTTACTACACATTCGACCCTATTTGATGAACTTCTACTAATGCTCCTTACACCGTTTGATTCGTTTGATACAGTGTCTATATTTAACTTTCAACATATTACACCACCGCAGGAAGCTAAGGTACTATGTGTGGTTGGTTTGAGACACTGGAAGTAGAATAAGAAAACGGATCAGTTGGCTCAAAGCACTTATTTGTACCCCGGAATCATAGGAAACCATATGGATGCAATTGTAGGTAACCTATGCCTGTATCCGTGTCCTATTTCGCTTGTTACACACTTCGATTCTTGAAGCAGGAAAGCGCTAAATATCGTAATTTACGATACGTAAGTTTTTTCTTTACCAATTACGTAACACGAACGAAAATTACACGACGAATGTGTGAGCTCGCACACAGCGTAATAGTTTCGAGATAAAACAAGAATATAGGTCATCGTATAATGCAAACATTCTCAGCGTGTAGGAAAACGAATCAGCTTAATATTTTATGGCATTGAGGGCTGATTTTTGCCTCTCAGTTTTACGATGACTCATGTTGCAAACTTTACGCTTTACTTGTGACGTCTCAGATTTTTCCGTTATATTTAACGAAGACGATAGAAGATCGAATACTCTTTATAAATAAACCTTCACCTGAAATTTCTCTTTTCTCACAAAATCGCCACACTATAAACAAAGCACTTCTGTACGCTTCAACAATATCAAATGTAAAATTTTATAAAAATAGTAATGTTAAATCTAAATAACGTTTCCATAGCATCCCAAGAATTTCGAACAAGCCGTACATGTTCTAGAAATGCAATAAAACAATATTTCCGCGCCTTAAAAATGTCAACATCAGTCTCGAACGAACGCACATCTCTAAAATAAAGTAATACTCCACTCAGAACACGAAAGGGAACGCAGTAGCTTCCAGGTTTAAATCGAAAAAAGTATCACCATCCTCACTCTTACCCGCTTCCGCCTTCGGCCGGCTGCCGAATTCATATGAAATTCTAAAAGTGAACGTTTTTCGGGAAATCTTTCAATATCGCCAAGTTCGGCTGTGTTTTATTATTTGCGTATGGTAAACGTGCGCGGGAAATTTCTTCTTGCTTTCCTCCATTCTCCCCCAGCACCTATCTACCTACGCATCCTCCAATCGATAGATGATTCCGAATCCAATATGTTGTGATTTATTCTTTTGATGCGTGTGTATACATTTAAGATTTTGTCGGTGATGTAACAGATCTAACGATATTCCGAATATAAATTTCGCCCGGGGCGAGAAATAAAGAAAAAAAAAAGAAGGACGGTAAAAGTTTACTGCTGCGGGAGGATGAAAAGAGGAATATTTTATTGGAAGAATTTTTGGAAAGGATCATTATCTTGCGAGAGCGTCTAGAGTACTTCTTATTCACGCCAAAGGCACCAATAGAAGCGATACAACAGTAACACTGGAATAGGAATCACATATGGATGTTAGTAGTTCTTTAATATCATAAAAGAAAATTACATGAAACAAAAAAAATTGTACGTTTGAGGCAAAAAGGAAACTCAGTTGTGGAATTTTAAAGGCGATAGCGATTGATTCCAGTAAAAGTTTTTGCAGGGTTGGCAAAATGTACGATTTATTAATAAACATAAAAAGCCATTGTTTTTATTTAATCAAATCGTTTTTACTATTCTTGGACCAGGTACGAAAAAGAGAAAAGATTAGAACAACAAAGAGTTATCGTAAAAAGTAAAACAGACAAGTGTTGCATCCTTTCGATAACATAGTCTGTAAAATACCTTTCGCCAGTCGCTATAAGATCTTCATCGTCCATAAATGTTGTTGAATCTGCATGGTCCCGTTTCGTTCCACAATATCAAAGCAATTCAGTTAGTATTAAAGAATCAGCCTCTCCAAATAGTTTTTTTTTTTTTTTGAAGCGCAATAATAAATAGTTCATAACTAAGCTTAAGAACTCGGATAATGAAATAGTAAAAGATGTTTTGACTTCTCATCCGCTTTTATACGATCTCTAACTCCAGCCCTATATTTATATTGCGTCCATAATACAAGAGGATGTGTACGTGCTTCTCCAGAAATGAAAACGGCGTGAATGTGGAGACCCTTCCACTTCACCCGCAAGTGAAGTGCTTTGAACCTTACCTTTCTATATCTTGCATGCATACATGTATATATATATGTATACATGCGTATGTATATATGGAAATGGGTGTAAAGAAGGGTATACATATCTTGATGGCCGAGGAAACAACTTCAATCAGTGGGTTAGATGTGGTTGAATAGAACAATCTGAAGATATTGGAATTTTTATTTTAGCGCTATTGAAATGTTATTAATCCGGAACTTCCGGCTACACCGGAAATCGCTAGCAATTTTTGAATTCCTAATTTTGCATTCCTTATATCTTCGAAAGATTTATTTCCGAGAAATGCGTTCTACTGTTTCCAGATCTTCTCGGCTTTGGATGGAATATCGCAGTAATTTTTTTCTCCTCGCTAATTCGGAGCAAAAGAAATAGTAACACAGCCAAAGAACTGAAAAGTTCGTTGAAAAACCTTTCCCGTTACTTAACATCAAATTTAATTACGTTTTATCGAGAATTCCTACAAGCAATTAACGGATCCCCAATCCTCTTCCATCGAGAGAAAAAAAAGCCAAAGTCAAAGTTCCCTTTCCGACCTTCATCGACGCATCCGTCGAGCCCTTCGCAATTTTAAGTAGGTGTAATATTCAAATTTTCTGAAAGTTCTGAAATGAGTTGACCCCATCTCCTTTCCCGATATTCCCCTTTCGCCGTCGTGGACGATGAGGACGACGACGTTTCATATTTAAGTAAAACGCCTTCGGAAAGCCCTAAGAAGGTACGCGATGTCGGTCCGCCTCCGCCACGAAAAGAAATTTGTTTGGGAACAATTTGACTAAATTTCCAACACGACCGCTAACGGCGTACAAAACTCGTTGCCGAAATTCCGTCGCATCTCGCCGTCGATTTCGGTGCTTTGGGCCTCCCTCTTCTTCTGTCATCTGGTTAGGCTCCCTTCCATTTTTACTAGTTAATATTCGTCGTCTGTTCGGCCTGATGCTTCTAAACTGCTAATTAATGCGACCCAACGGCGACCCGATGCTTTTCCCCGAAAAAAGCGACTCTCTATCGCGCTGGGCAGGGAAAGAAAATGGTAGAAAGAAGAACGTGAGTGGTAGAGGAGAGAACGGGTGGGCAAGAAGAGAATAAAACCAGTGGCAGTTGCAGTAAGGTAGTAAGTGAAATGAAGTGTGGATTCTATGTTCAGCTCAAGTATTCACAATATACAAAATAAAGATTTGGACGCTATTAATTAAATTAAATGAAGCAGTAATTCGTTCATATATCATATTAAGTGATCCTCATAAATTGTGGATTACAAATCTTTTTCTTCAATCGATCCCTTTTAAAGGAATGATTTTCGTCATCAGCTCCCATGAACATTGCTTCGCAAACAAATAATTAAAGGACTTAATAGTAACAACTAAACTAGAAATCTTAACAAAAAATTTGAAAAGAAAACGGTTAATCAGATTCAACCTTTACTGTTTCTTGCATTTGTAAATATAAACAACTTTTCAGATACATGTGTCTAATACTAATCAATCACCGGTCCATACGCGGCTATCGACCCCTTGAAGATCATCGACCCCCCTTAAAATATTAACTACAAACATCCTTATTAAGAAAAAATCTCGATACTTTTCGAATTATAGAATCCATGTTGCGTAAATAAATAATATTATTATTATGTACGACCCCTTCGTAGCTTGACTACTCTTTTGCTTTTTCAAGAAGATGGACATATTTCCAACAACCACTGGCACCCTTCGAAGAACTTCACGGGCCGCCGCTGAGAAGGACCCTTCTTCGGACTTCACCGTCTCCGCACACAGCCTTGGATAGTCCTAATTGAGTTTCCCGAATCTTCCCTCCGTCGCCGTTTCATATCCTTAGACCCCGACGAGTTTCCCACTTAGACTCCTCCTGTGCCTGCCTCTCCTGCTTCTGCTACGAAACACTTGTTCCATACGAAATTCGGAAAACTTCCAACCTCCTCTCGTCTTAGCCGGAGCCGAGCGTGTCTCTATGTTTCTTTTTTCTTCTCCTGTACCTCCTTTTCGTCTCGATGAGAGAAGAAAAAGCAAAGTTTGACGCGCGAACAACAGCACATCTGGCGTTGTATCGATGGGCTGTTTTTTTTTGAGTCGGTGTACGGGGGCCACTTCTACGACCCTACACGCCCCTATACACTAACGATTTCAAAACTTGATCTGTTTACAATATCCTTTTCCGCCCGTTCGGGTGAATTGATTTCGGCGTTGTTGTCCCGCGTTGCGGGACGAAACTGGAGTTCACAAGCCCAAGCTACCGTAAAGCTACTTCCTACTTTAGGAGCTTTGGCTAGACAATATATTGCAAAGTTTGCGCCCTTAATGTTCTATGCTAACCGCACGGTGTAGTTTTGGGAGTGTTTCGTTTAGGATTGATCCCATGAAGGGCTCAAAAATATGTTTTACATGCTGAAAATATAAAATTCGTTCTAAGGGTTCTACTTTAGGCTTGATTTAAATTAGGAGGTATTTGTGTTGTTCTTTTATCTCATCAAAAATCAATTTTTTCGATTGTTGTTAAATCACAGAACTTGCCGAGGTCCGATAATTATCGAATTTTCCTCGTATACGAAAAGTTCGTTCCAATTAATCTTGGCACGTAGGTACATCCTATAGCCATAGTCTAATTGGGTGCTATTATGAAATTACATTTTCGTTTTATACTTATGCTTCAGGTTAACAGGTATCCAGCCAAAGTAAAAAAAAAAGAAAAAACATCAAACAAAAAAATTAACGCTTCTCTTTAAATCAGATTGTTGTAGCGGTAATCATATTTCACCAGCATGAAAAAAGAATTTACAGCAGTGATAAGCAACTTAATTACATGTCAAACAACCTGCCGGTAACTAAAGCAAGGTGTGTAGTTTCAAAGTCACCATATTTCGGTCCCTAGATGTTAATTAAAAGCGGTTATAACTTTTAAAATTACGCTCGGCGCTGGCGCAGGTGCGGCGAAGGTTTTGTAAAATGCACCAAGTGCATAATTTTCTCCAAGCTAAGGATTTTTCTTGCTCGTAAACTATATGAAACAAGAAGAGATTACATCCAACCCACGCAAATGGTGCGCATGCAAAATATGTACTATTTAATCGAAGTTCCACCGTTCATTAGTTTTTTCCTTTCCCTAACTGTAACTAATGGCCACCCTGGAATGACGACACGAGACAATAAATTATCAAACGAAATGAATCAATAATTACGCTTCCTTTGATTAATGGGAGCAATTACTGTTTAGTTGTTTATTATTTATTGTGACCGGCGTACTTAGTGGAGGAAAGTAAATTATTATATCGTGGTTTAATTCCGTTTGGTTCCCAATAACTATGTATTTAATATACAGAATTGCTAGCTGTTGTTACACAGTATTGATTACGTTTCGAGTATACATTACAAGTAGGCCACGAGTAGGTGACTTTTATTGCAGCGGATACGTTTTTATGATCATTTCAACGTCGACTTTATGACTTAAAATACTCCGGCGATTGTAAATTAATTAACTACTAGTATTAAAACAAAAGCGTTGCTACTACGGTCATTTTATCTATATTTGTTACAACAGTACAACAAAAAAACAAAGAAATATTTAAAAAAAGCTACAGAAAAGCCATTTTTGGGTTAACAAACAAGCATTTCCTTTATGAAATATTGGAGTACAAACCTTTTTAAGAAATATGATCAAAATTGTCACAAAATAAGATCCTTCAGGAGTTCTAACGATGAAAGCTACTAAGTATTTGAAAACTCCATGCTTTTGCGGGAATACAAGCTGGTGATGAAAGCTCTTGTTAGTAGTGTCTTCTTAAAAAGAATTATGTAATATCCGGGACAGTTTCCCGAAAGACAAGAAAGGTTAATTGTATTAGTTGTTCGAAAAATGAAGCAGAAGAAGATTATAGTAAAGTTTAGTCCTCACCAAGTGACCTTACTAAGTAGCATACTAAGCTTATTAGTCTATTAATAAGAAATAAAGGTCATAAAGCTTGGCGCTAAACGGAATTATATAATCAATGGACATGCAGAACAACCTCTAAAAATACACAAAGTAGGTTACCCGAAGCAAATTCTTAATACGAAGCGTTTTTAACAGCTTGCTAAAACCATAGTCCCTAACAAATAACCCTGCGGAACACCAGGTTCGAAAATTTGAATAATTCGATTTATACGTAAAATGTCTACGGGTTTTAAGGAAGTGTAATAGAAGAAAAACGACTTACCTAATATGAAACAGGGGATGAAAGTTCAAGAAGTCGATTTTTTCGAAGGGAAGATGTTGCCCACCACGGCGACGGTAAAGTTGCCCCTTTCAGCGTTCTATTAACGGTACTTCGAATTGATGATTCTCAGCGGTTCTGACGATAACGTTCGGGGAAGATGGTGAGGGATGTCATGAGGTAAAAGCACCACAAAATGAGCGATATATTAAAGCGCGTAAGTTGTTGAATAACAGTTGATATAGCCGGCAACAACCAGCAGCGACAGGCGGCGGTATCAAAATTCAATTGTTCAAAAGGAGAGATTCACACACGCGCCGCGAGATAGAGTTCTTTCGCTTTATGTCTCTCCGTCTCTCTCTATCCTCCTCTTTCTCCTTATCTCAACGTATCCTATACGTGTACGTATAACGCACGCTATACATGTATTTCTCTCTATGTGTGTGCGTGCGATGTTGTGTTATAGTTCTGGCAGTCCCACGGGCGGAGCAATGGGAAGTGAAGTTCTGACGGTGCTGGGTCGACTCCGTTAACCCCGCTCCTAGCCTTCCCCCTCAACGCCCCCTCTATCTAGCTATTGATTTTTCGATTGCCACCGGCCTCGAAGCGCCGTGTTCGCCACCACTACCACCACCACCACCGCCACCGCCGCTACCACCACCAACTACTGCTACCACCAGAAAGGAGTCACATCAAAAACGTACAACGGCGCCATTATCAAACGGAACAACTTATAAGTGGCCGTACTGCGGGTATGAAAGGATCTTTCTACCTTTTTTTTCTTCTCCTTTTTTTTTCTTTTCAGAAGCAGTGGGGTTTTTCGATTCTTCCCCCTGGCCCCGATGTCCAGCCCGGAAACGATACGTAGAGGTCCTGAAGATGATATCCTTTTTCGAAATGGTTTCAACGGTTTGAACAGAAAATACTATTTTCCTCATTACCAAATTGCACAACAATTAAGCGAATTGATGATCGTTTTGTTCAGAAAAAAATGTCGTATTTCTATAAAAGTAGGTCAACAATAATTATAAAGAGCTTTCGAGTCTTTATCCTATTTTATATGTTAACAAATTCGTTCTTCAACTGTTGCATGCCGAAAAGCTTTGCTTTTTTCCTGCTTTCCTTTTTTGTTCTGGCAAAGCGTTTTTCAGACCTAATCCTTATTTCGACAATGTCTTCCCTACGATCCTCAGCTTTCTAGGTTATTATGATGATTATTAGAGTGAAGCAGTGGGATGTGTAAGTACATCCGACCAAATCCCATTGTTTAATTTATGGCTTCTAAAGTCCATTGTAAAAATCCGTAAAGCCTCAAGTCCTTTCGTGGAGGTTATTCGTACTGCGAAGTTTATCAACAATGTCGTGAATTATAAAGAAAAATAAATTTTCTTTACGGAGATTTTTTCAATAGCTCCTTCAATGTCAAAAACAGTTATTTTGCAGGATTAAACAACCTTGCAATAATAACACGTTTCTAATTAATCGTCAACGTAAATTTGCAATTTTTAAAGAACAACTAGAACTACTAACTATACATCCCAGATTCTTTATTTTATTTTATTATTTTAAATTTGCTCCGCAACGGTTAAAAATTGCAAATAAATCTAACAACAAACGTTTTCATCTCTACATATAGTTTTATACGTGTATATTTTTTCCAAGTAACGTAAACTCTAGTACACCTAGTTACAGCGTATGTACGGTGTGTGTTGGTCAGATAACGAAAAGAACGGAACAGGAAAAAAAGAAGAGACGTATATCATCGTAGCGGTGGTAGGTATCTGATGGTAGTTGCGCATCAAGCCCGATTCCAGACTACCTCAATCGAGGAGTCGGTGGTTAGGACTAAGTAGCGGGAAAAACCGAGCGCAGCATTAGCGCGAAGGCGATAATCAACTTGTCAAAAAATTGGCGAACGGGACACGGGTGGAAAAGCAAGGTAGAAAAACGTGCTTCCAACACAGAACGGAAGTTCATGCCAGCGCCCTGTAAGCTTTGTGGAAAATCGTTAAGGCCCTCTTTCGAGAACATTTAAAATAACGCGTTATGGTTAAATCCGTGTTCCGTATTCTTCGATAATAAAATGAATCATTCGGCTACTATTTTTAATGATTTTTATCTAACGCTATCTGCAACATATGTAAATATCGCGTAAGTTAACGTTTCGATTGATTATGCCTTCACATATGATTTAAAAGATTCAGGGAAAATGCTAACATTGTCACATGCACCTCATTTTAGCAATCACCCTGTCCTAGTTTTATGTCGATAATACATGAACAAAATTGCTGGTAATGGCATTATTTGTCGTAAAGTCTGGGCTCCGAGGTTGTCTATCTGCCCCTTCTGCGATCGTTTTCTGGTCTATATTAAGCCAAAAGAAGCTAAAAATTGAGAAATGGCACCGCAAACAGATGAAATATTAACGAGATAGGTGGATGAGTTCAAGAAGAGATTTACTTCGTATATTGTGCCGAATAAAGATTGTTTGTCGGATGTAATTTTTCATACATGAAATGTCCAGTAACAGTGCCTTTTCTTATTGGCGCTTTCAATTCGTCACTAATTTTGTACGTTCCATCTCTTTTTTTTTTGTTCAGGTATATTATCCCTAAATTAAGATGCCACTTCAGCAGCCTGTGCTTGTTGAAGTTAACCCGGTTCGACAATCAACCGCATTATGTTTTACCTGCGTCACGTAGACGCCGTCCTAAAAATAATTCAATTATGTGCTAATTTCCTTCTCATCTCATTATTGAAACGACACGTACTAACGTAAAAGTTTAGCATTTCGAGCGCGTGCATGCGACTCTCGCTGCGAATTCGCGATCGCTGCATAAATGAACATAATTTCTCCAGCAAAGTGCATTAGGTTATGCGGCGATGACTCAAACTCGTGCAAATGCAAACGAAATTCTGAAAACTATTATTTCAGTTCGACATTAATTACGGGCGCTGTAAAATCTAGATTAAAGAATGAAGATAAAATACGTTTTTACAGTCTAAAGAATAATTGCGATGAATCACCATACAAAATCTCGAAATTACCGATAGCCATACTTGTAAGAATCAGTTGTTTGCATTTCGACTAAAGTTAGGTGATACGGGAAATAGTACAAAAGAAAGGAAACAATCACGTAAACACACGGAGAAAATCCAGGCAGGTTACGAATCGAACATTCACGATAGCATTGAATAAAACAATGTTAAACATCCACGCTCATCGCGGAGAAAGTAGATTGCGGTAGAAGGAACGAGAGAATTTACATCCGCTACAATGTATCTCCGCCCTTTCTTCCTGAATAAATGAACAGCCTATTTATACCCAAGCAGAATATCGATACATCGACAATTCATTGGACTTTAATGAAAAGAGAGTTTTTTCAATTCCTTGTTCCGTTCATTTTTCTCCCCGGTAGTTTTCGGACCAAATGTGTTCTTCCATTCTCCTTTTTTTTTCCGCGCCTTGCTGTGCAAGGAACTACTAGGTAGAAGAAAGCCGGCGTGTGCATGAAATGAAATTTTAAAGTTGCATGAAGCAGCGAGCGTTATCGCCCTCTCGCTGATATCGAGATACAGTCGAAACCGTCATTCCTCGGAAGGATGATAGACCAGAGGACGACGATGGGCGAAAGCGATGGCGAGATGACGTGCTAGCGCACCATATTTTCGGAGAGAACGATGTCCCTTCCGCGAAAAACTAATTTCGCTCCATATTCCCGATGGCACGCCAAAGAGAGGCTGGATCGAAATGAGCAATCGCATTTTTAACTAGGATGGGGTGGGAAGACGACGCAGGAAGACACTGGTGTTAGACGACTTAATTCTCCGTTGACAATTTTGCTTAAGTACATATTAAAAGGCGTTCGTCAAGGCGATAAACTTAGAGAGGAGAGGAGGCCAATAGTAATTCTCGAAATTAAAAATGCAGAAACAATTTCAGGACACCGTATGGATGTGTACTAAGCAAGGAAACTAACGGCCTAATAAATTGGATCGAATAAGGATTAACAATTACACAAGCTTAAATTAGGCTGTGTTAAATTATTAAGACGATATTCATCGAGAAGGTTAAAGACGCAATCGGCCAGTTTATTGAAAATGGTTTGCAAAATAGTACGTTTATGATTTAATAAATTTCAAATTAACAATCAGCTGAATCACTTACCGTTAATCATTCGGAAAGTTTCCCTTGGAAAGTTTTAAAAAAGAAAATGGGAAACGAAGAACGCTACGTTAACAGAATGGATGCAGCGCCACTTCTGGCGAAAGAACGGTAGACCAGAAAAGGAAAACAGTTCCACAACAACTTTATATATTGATCAGGACCATTATACTAATGTCCTTTGTACTGTAGTGACACGAAGAACTGTGCTCCGAATACGCGTACACACATATCAGCGCTTCGAAACTGGTAAAAGAAAAGAAAAGAACCTAGAAAAGAGAAAAAGAAAAGAGCAGCAGGCAGTGTATTAGTAGCGAGCGAAAGGAGGACGGGAGAAAACCTTAGAACGCTGAAAGAAAGAAAAAGGGTTACGGATACGTGCGGAAAAGACGCCGGGCATGTGAGACCATCTCGCCCCGGCATTGTAATTCCTCCCTCCACGAGACCAATTTTATGAAAATAAGAAAAGGAAATGTAGATTTAGCATAGAATATTACACAGCGTTCCGTGCCTCGAATCGTCTATAAGGAGCAAGGAGAGGAAGAAGAGCACGACGTCGAAGAAGAAGACGGAAGAAGAGGTGAGATCGGAAGGGGGCGAAAAAGTTTTTCATTTACGACTTATTTACGTTCTCTCTCTGTGCGTGTCTCCCTAAATTACTTAATACGCCTACTTAGACGCGATATTTTTTCTTCATTTGGGCGCTTACGACGACAGGTCGGTATTGCATCGGTTTAAGGAAGGAATTCGCATTGAAATTGTGGATTCTAACGAGTCTTAGCTCCTCAAAATAATGAAGGCATTCCAACTTTCTATGCAGGATAAGTTATTACATTTATTCCGATATAATTAAGTTCTTTGGGGTTCAGGGTTCTTTGGGACGCATAAGCTAATAGAATCTATTTATTTATAAACTGAAATCCAAGATGTAGCTGAAAATCTTAGCTCGTAACGCTCAAGGATTCATCATCAATTGGACTTCTTTGAGTAGAATATTTTATAAAGCTTTGTCTCTGTATTATATTATTCGCTTCCAAGTTACAAGTTACTCAAAAATACATCGAAATAACTCCTTTTGATAAGAGCAAAAAAACGAAACAAAAAAATTTGAAATTATAAAAAAATCGCATTTCACGGTCTTATCCAGCTGTTATCACGGAAAAGAACAAACAAAATTTCCGCTCAGATACCGCAAGCGCGAGTCTGCAACCCTTTATCTTAACATTCGCGCCACTTCGCGCTTTACGACCACCTTAATAGACCTAATGAGTTTAAAACGGTGCGAATATTCCCCACAAACAGGTGTTATAATAAGGGGATTAACGCCACGCGGACGTTAAATGTTTTCGCTTTTGCAACCCGCCCGGTTGGCTGTCTGCCGACGCAATTCGTTTGTCGCTGTAGGACAAAACAGAGCTTTGCAGCAGTAACTTTCTTATTCAATTTGATCGGCATATATATATTTAGATCCTTTCACATAGATTGTTAGTGATTAGCTTAGCAATTAAGGACATTACAAACGCAGACCGAATTTGTTCACACGTGTAAAATTTGTTTTCCCTAAGTACCTAGTGCGTAAATGGACGATGATTTTTGAGCAACTTAAGGAAAAGGATCTTAAAGGAGTTTAAATTTTGAAAATTATTATTAAATATTGAAATGTTGAAATTTTCAATATGAGTATGAGAACTTGTACACAATCGAGTGACAGTGCAAAAGTGAACCCATCCCTATGAAGGTTAAGACGATAAGAAAACGAAAAAAGGCGATGTCTACTGTCCTGGGACGAGGTTGTGCTCTTGTTCACAGAGCTGCAATTTCAAAGGCATCAGTGCAGCCTCAAAGAACCCGATCACCCACCGTACAGCCTTGAGCTTGCCTCGAGTGACGTCTTTACTCACGATGATCACAGTAACACAGATAATCTAGAACCAGAAGGTTAGGAATGTTTAAGTTCTCTTTCGGTTCCGAATATTATATACGAGCACTACCTCATCTTTATCAATAAAGCCAACATGGAAAATTTAATAGATCTAGATATATGCTCCCGACAATATGGAGATTCAACTGAATTCATTGAAATTTCCAATTTCACGAGTTTAATTTGTCAAATACATTCATTTGTGTTAATCTAGATTGCGGATAGTTGAAATAGTTGGTCGAATAAATGAAAATAATTTCGATGCAAACGGAAAATAGAAAATTGCAATTTGATGAACGCGCACTCATTGTAATCGATAAGGCTATCCACCTCCCAGTCGTAAATCCGATAGACATGCATATTGTTCTACGAAGGTTCACATTGCATTTGAGGGATGTCTGTACGTGAATTTCGAATTTGTTCAAAAGTAGGTGTAGTTGTATACATGGAAATAGGCAACCTATATCCGATTAGGTAGAGGTTGAAGATGGAAAGGATGACTTAAAAATATTGTTGATTAACAAAAATTACATTGAACGCAACTCAAATCGTGTTCCTTCATTATTACAATTACGGTTGTTAGTACTCCAACGCAGCAACAACGTACATTTGTCGCAGGAAACGTGCAAAACGATAAGAACACAACGGGGCCGCTAAAATTTCAATGGAACGTTCCCTTCGCTCGTCTTACTCCCGCCGTTTCAACTTCCAACTGAGATTAATCAACGGGGGATACCCGCTATTAGCAAAACGGAATGTGTAAATTTCAGTTGCGAACATGTTCTCCATTTTACCGGGGCTGTGTATTATTTGCATTCCAAGTGATAAATCTAAGTTTAACCTGGATCTATTCAGATATGTAGGTTGAGATGGTGTGTTTGTCGGTTTCCGAAATTGCCGGCAGCGTTGTTACCCTGGATGTATTAAGAGGAACGTACGTAGGTGTGTTTGTTTTATTAGGTGCGAGACGAATTACAATGCCGATGAAGAAAAATCGGAATAAATTCCATATTTAGGTATTGTAATATTAAATATTACAACGTCGAAGGTCGCCGTCATTGGTACCAATGTGGAGTGTCGTTCACCCAAGTTGGGTTCGACTAAAACCTGGCAAGGTAAATCCGTTGTGACGTTAATTTTTGATTCCTTCAGTAGCTTATACGGTGTGTCCCATTAAGAATAGGGACCAGGATATCTTAGAAGCGGCAGTAGTTATAGAGATGGGAAATTCTTCTTCATAACTTAAGTCGCAAAGAGGATTTGATGAAAAGTTTTGTAAATTCAAGCATTTTAGCCCGGCTAAAATGCAAAGTGACTAAGTAGGAGCGTATTGACGATTTCTTCAATAATTATTAGACATGGTGCGCAACAATAAGCGTTCACAATACATGAAGTAAAATATTTGCTTAAATATCTTTCATTGACCTTCTTAAATGTATCATTTGCAAAATGGTAACATGCGCCTAGCCAAACTGAAGAGCAAGAGATTTCTAGACATCACACAATATCGTTATTCATTCATAGCGATTATGCAGTAGAGTATAGCGACGTTCTTTTGTTTCTGATTACACGCGATTACGATTGGTTCGTCGTTATTGCATTGTTCGGTCGCTTCTTTCGTTCCGTATCTATCGGTTCTGCATAATTTATGCGGATCCGAAGGATTCGTTGTTCATAGCGATAATAAGGTGGGGGATTTATGCGATTCCTCCGTAATTTAGTGCGGGTTTAGATTACCTTAAATCGCATTCTTGTTTGGAGCGAACGGATGTTCCGCCGCCTGCTAGAATATAATAATAGTACCTCGAAATAATGACTTTCCCAGGAGGTAAATTATTATATGGTTTCGCCGAGGAAGCGCGAGCAGAAATAGAACAATTCGAACCCATCTTCGGGGTCGATTTATTACGAAATGGGATGCGTTGTCAAGTAAGAAGTTTCAAGGAGCGAATCGTACTTTTATTAACGCAAGTCTTTTACTGTTGCATAGTTGTCAGTATTTTTTCCTAAAAATTTCTTATTTTTATTAACACATAACTAGAAAGACTTGTGTTTTGCAACGGGTATCGGGAATCCTGGCATTGTCAACTTAAAACGGTCTTTGTATTGTTACCACCCTCAAAAATGTCAGCCAATTTTCTTGTCTCCACGCCCTTATCTTGATGCATGCGTAATTTCATTCGAAATATTTGTGTTTAGTTTTAAACGTGCTGCAACAGTAAATCTTTTGGCAAGTGACTTCTTTTACCTCTTTCCATAGGATCCCCAACATTCCAGACGAACGCTTGTCCAATCCAACGTTTTAACGGAGTAGAAAAATATGAAGATACGTTTGTTCTATACAACCGCTATTCTGTACAGGACAACTTCTCCCAAAAAAATACTTATTTGGTTCCACTTCCTTACGTCTGTTCGCAATTTCCATCTCGTTTCGCGGTATTTAGCCATCGCACTACCACCTATTCGTTCCTAAACTGCGGAATTTTGATTATTTTGCGGTTCGTTCGCTTCCCGGATCGATAGATCGCAGCAGCATCAACACACACGACCCGGCAGACCTGCCGTCGCCGGACCAGCATCAACACGTCGGAGACGCAAGGGCGCACACAGCGAAATATGAATTATGTAGGTCGATGCTGATTAAATTTACTTCGCCGTTTCATTTTTAATCGAATTACGAGCGCGAGAGAATGTTGACTCTGTCGCGAGTACCTACTCTTAAGAGTTAAGGTAATTGGGTTACGCGCGTACGCTTGAAATAGGTTGAAGAAACCGGTTACGTCGTTATTAAACGCGTTTTACGTTTGGTTATTATCCTAGGGCAGGCAGAAAAAAGGTCGTGTCAATAGTTTGCTCGGGGAATATTGGCGACGAAGTAAAGACGCAATGGAGAGGGGTGAATATGGGGTGTATTTGAAATATAAAAGAGAAAGGAAGCCATATAGTGAACATTAACGAGATAGTTCTTATAATTTCGCAAATTGCTGTTGTACTTATTTGCTGCAAAAACGACTTTATTTTCCGCAAAAGAAAGTAATTTGCGGTCAAGGAGCTGCAGTTGCCGCGAAGTCGGACGCTGGAACAAGTACCTCAGCACAAAGTTTTTACTTATTATATTTTTCGATTACATTGCTTGGTATTAAATTCACGTAAATAATTGCAAAAATAAGCATACATCTTCTTCTCTGACGACAATCTAATTCCTTTCACATTTTTTTTTTCTTTTAGTACATGCTCCTTGTTTGTGAATATTTAAAATTACATTTTTGTATGTATGAATATCCATCCTCTTTCGCTTTCTATCTTGAAAAAAAAAGAACAACGCACATACACGCTTTTTATTCGCGGCACATTTGAGCGCGCTCCTTAACAACGCGGCGTCCGTATTTTATATCCGACGGCTAAGAGATGGCGTTCTGCCTCCGACGTCATCTCGCGCGGCACATCAAAATGCATAAGGGGAGACCTGCCGTGCCGTCGGAAGAGTAGCGCGCGGAACGAAGACGGCCGCGAACAGGAAGGAGACGGTGCGAGCCGGCCAAGAACATCCGAATTGAACAACGCTGAATTAGAGATAGCGAACGTGATAAATGTGACAAAGGCGAAAGATAATTAGGAAACGCTGAAAGATATATTGAAAGATTGCCAGAATTTCCCCCAGGTATTTCGCCGGAGTAGGCTACCTGCTACGCGCCGTACTCGGGCCGCTGGTCGTGTGATTGGAAATTTATTTAGATTAAATTATTGAGTTCTTTCCGGTACTTCCGCCGAAATGAAAATTCTTCGGAACCAAACAAGATCTTTCGACGGGTATGTTTACGATTATTCGAATCGGAATTGGGATATGTTCGATGAGCATCGTTTTGGATTGAGTCTTTGGATGTACCAGGTTTCTTATAATTGCTTAAAACAAAGTCACTGGACTAAATATCTAATCTATAAACATGCTGCCTCGTTATACAATACTAATGTTAGGTAGCCAGTCAGATCAGCGAATCTAACGCATCTCAACTCTTTTTGAGTTTATTTGTTGGGTACATCCATGCAAGCCTACTTTTAAATTATTATTATTATTTATTACTTTATTTAAAATGCAAGGACAATTAAACTTGCTGGCATTTTTTGCAATCAAACTTTGCTTTATACCTTCTTTTGAAATAACTTCTCAGACTTTAAACCAGCACGTAAAACTGCCAAACATTGCCCATTTAATAAAACTTCACCACCTTCAACGATAAGAGCGTTACCCATGCAATCCCACTCCATATGGGGCAGCCCGTATGTGTTTCATGTACGGTTTTGCATGGTTGGTTTTGATTTCAATTAACACCTTGTTAAAATTTGCATAATTTGCGTGGAAGAAGAAGTAACTAACTAACGAGACTATGCGCGAGATAGCTCATTAAAATCTTTCAGAAGTTCGTGAACAAATTTGAGAAAACCGATGGCGTACCTTTCAGTTTAAACTATGCACATATCTCAGTTTTGGAGAAAAGACATAACAATATTACGCTTTTGAAATAGTCTAATTTGACAACAAACGAAATTAAAATCAAGCAACGTAACGGTACGACGTCGACGTTGACATTCTCACGAAATCAAATCAAAACCAGCTTCCTTCATTTTAAAACTGACGTGAAGATGTACATCAGTAAATATAATCGGTAAAAACCATGACAAAAGTTATTCCTCGCCTTCGCTAAATAGAATAAACCTTTTCATATTTTGTCGCCGAACGTGTTTGAGTTGAGAATATTGTCGATTAAATTTAGAAAAAAAAAAAAAGAAACGTCGAAATAGAAAGTCTGTACATTGATAAGTTTCTTGTCGAAAAAAATATTGAAAGTTTATCGACGGGATTCTCTAATTCTAGTAAAGCTACTTGACGAATATATTTTAAAACAGCAATTGTTAACATTAATTTGAATATTTATTAATTTAATAAATCTCCCGGTAGAACCGCAAATGTTTTTAGCTTTAGTTACAACGTATTGTAACTGCAATTATTGTATTACGATTTTATTTTTACTCACCAAATATGTTCGACCAAATGAAATAAATCACTGGATTTACATGTGTGACACTTAAAATATAAAATGAAAATATATTTAGCCGATAGTTTATTATTATATGTTATATTTGTAAATCAGTGTTTTATTTTGCTTTAAAATATTACTCACTGCGATATGATTATCATCACCTCGCTCTTTATCTATGAGAATCCTTTTTGTCGCCTAATAATGCTCGATTTCGCCTAAAATAGTCTCGAAAACACTGAAAAAATATAATCGATAGCATTGTCAAGAAATGAAAACTAGCAGGTGTGCCCGCACAACATAATGGCTCTAATCAACAAAATTATTTCCAGGTAATTTGTTTATTGAATAAAGTCTAATTTTTACAACATAAAATCAAATATTTGTTGCACATTGCAGGTGGTGCGAATATGCAAAATTTGTTCTATTTAGCTTAATATTTTTACACACGTGCTATCTAGACCTTTAGACAGGTAAGTGGATAGATTGACTAATTCACGTAAAACTGTGTGGATGCTTTGAGTAGACCATGAAGGCGACCAGAGGAAACGACTGGTCCGAGCAATCTTGTCAATTGACAAAAACTCAAAGCCTTGGAAATACGTGTGAAATAAAATCGGACTCGCAGAATCGATTCCCACCACCTTAGTTTATTTTTCAAATTACACCGCGAAAAAGGCCAAGGGTACGAGTCAAAGCTTCCCAACATCCTAAAACTTAGAGCTCGCTTACCGGAAGAGGTAGAAAACCCGGGTAACGTTTAATGGATTCGGTGTATCGAAATCTATAAATCAAGCCGCTAGTTGGAGAGATATGGGAAAATTAAGAAAATGAAAAAATTTCTAAGCGGTTACCCTTTGCAAATTAGGACGATTTGATGATTTCAAAAATGTTTTAAAATGTTCATTTTGATGATGGTCCCTTATTTCAGCTTGACCTGGTGATTACAGCGATTATGACTATTTTGCGCTATCTTCAATAGTTTTTGAGAAATTTGTGTTTGAATGTCGCTATTTTGTAACAAATTTATGTTGGTTGCAATACGAATATAAAAACTGCGAGAGACAATCGAATGGCAGCGGGAAGGTGAACCTTCCCCTAAGTAGGTTAAGACGATAAGAAGCACAAAAAAGGCAACGGCTGACAACCTGGGACGAGATGTTTGGTTCTTGCTCTTGTTCATACAGTTGCAATTTCAAAGGCAGAGCCAGTCTTTGAAATTAGTCAGTACGGCTCAAAAAAAGCCCGATCATTGAGTGACTATGTTGATCAATGACGTAGTTTTAGAACGATTTGAGGACAAACAGGCATCATATCGTTATGGCGGTATTGAAGCGTTAATCAAACGATTTAAACGGTATAGCAGGAGATTATATTGAAAAACAATACTTCCACTTACACTCTAATTGAAAAAGCGTAACAGATCTGAAAAAGGCCTACAATGGCCAAAATTACCTCATCATTAGATTTGACTACTTTTCTTACTTTTTTACCCGACATCCGTTTCGTACGAAGCGTTGTAACAATTCGGAATATTAAGCCATCATTTTAATTTGATCTTTTCTACTTGATAACTCGCCCCGATGCTCTTCGGAACATCTATTCTCTATCCGTTTTCTTCTTTTTCCCCGCACGTTTCGTCCCTCTTGCGCCCGTTTTTCGTTAAAAAGCGAAGCGTCTCATCCAAAATTCCCATCGATGGATTCCGATAAAAATTCACGACAAAAGGGGGAAATTATTGCCGCTATCTCTTTAGGCATTACGTCGTAATTCGAATGAAGTATTATTAAGAAAGTTCGTGACGACGCCGGAATCGCGTTCTTTCCTTTCTTCTACCGTCTATTTCGTTGCCTGCATCCTCCTCCGACCCCTTTTCCCTTCGTCCTTGTGCGCCTCTATCCGGACCGTCGTGGCAGTCTTCGTTCTTGTACTCACGCTGATCGTCTTTTACGCCGTACATATCGTCGATCAATTAGATTGCCGGGCCGACATTCGTATTATGGCGTCATTTGGTGGCCCCGAATCGATATCTTCGGTGACCGCGACAACATTCGATTCGATTACCCGCAACACACTTCCATGCGCACGTTCTGCTCTACGGTTTCTTTCATCCATTTTTCATGATGTTTTGTACTGCTGCTTCCTGATTATATCGGGTTTTGATGGATTTGGAAGAAGTAGTAGGGATAGAGGTCGTGGTAGCTTTTATAGCTAACAATACAAAAGATCATTTAAATAGAAACAATAAATAAACTGTATCTTGCTATTGCAAGATGTTTTATTTTTAGACAAATATTGTGAAATAGAAACTTTGTGAAATAGTAACATATCTAATCGGGTAATAGGTTTTCTCGGAGAACATTAACAATAAGCTAACAGAAGATGTGACAGAAGTGTCGTCCTTTTGCTTTGACACAGGTCCGCAATCGTCGGTTAATAATCAATAACGGCACGTATAAACATTAATGTCTGAATCCGTACCAGATTTGATGACTTCTTTAAACTACTCAAATTTTTGCGGGAAACGGAGTAAACTTTCTCTTCTAAAACAGATCAAACTTTATAGTCCAATGGATTTAAGTACGGACTAGATGATGGCCAATCCTCATGTGTAATAAGGCCAAGTTCATTTTTTTTTCAATTTACTCTGTTAGAAGGTAATAAATACTACTGAATGAACCAGCACTCATTATTAAGCATTGCCTGGGTTAAAAGTTATGCAGTATCCTTAAGGACATTCACTTGGTATACTTCTGCACTTGTTCTCCGGAAAATAAACAGGAAATATTTCTGGCATTAGTCATTATCGCTTTTAAATGTAATTCCTCCTGGCAGCAAGACAGAAATTTTCGGAGGCGCCGTCAATTTGAACTTCACACAACCTGCGTACATCCCCTATAAATTATAAAACGCGTTCGTAGGAGCGAAAAAAAGGGACGAAAGCTACCGGACACACACGTAAGCACCCGTTACACCCTGCATAGACGACAAAACGCATCCGTGATCGTCAGCGCACTTCAGACTTTTCAGGTCGTAAAGCGTCCCGGGGACAGCTTTACACTCACGGGCGGCAGTTAAAGTGTACCGAAAACACTTCCCCGAAGCGGCCGCCGACCGTGAATTATACATTGGCGAACCTCGCCGCCTCCCCGAAAGCGCCGCTTTCGCATCGGAAAGTTCCACGTTGGATCTTAGGAGAGACACGTCCGTATATCCGTAAGAGGAAGAGGACGACGACCAGCGTCGTCGCGAAGACGAGGAGGGACTCTCGAACCGAATAAATTCTGAACAGAGAGCGGAGCTCTTCAAAGTCAAAAGCATGCTATCCCGCTGCATACAAAGAAGGTGAAATAAAAGGATGATATTGTGCATATCATCGAGTACGTAGAATAAATCATCTGATCAGAGGGTGGATTAAATCTCGACTGCTTAAATTTTCACTGAAATGTAAAAACTTCTTATCGGCTGTAAAGATTGAGTCAAGCATTTCTGAAGAATTCGGAACATCGGTATACAATTTAATAAGCATGGACGATTATAATGTACACGCTTTAACGGCAAGTGGAAGTACTGAAGAGCTATCGCAAGTCACGACGACAAACAAAACGGTGTAGTTTGTTCCTGGTTGGAATTCAAGAATATTCGACAATAAAGCCTTGAAGAGATTTAAAATCTGTTAATTTTCTAACAACTTTTAGTTCAAATAAGAGGTCCGGTATGCAACGCTTACGAAAATTATTGCTACTATTTGATTCGGACAGTTCAAATGTAGAAAGAAGACGGATTTTTAAACGCAGCCAAAGTAATTAAACGTTATTTACTCATACTTGATAAAAATTTACATATGCAAATCTTCAGTAAAAATTACAAAATATCCTCTAATTTAGCCGGAACACTTAATTAGCCGTATACAGAACAGGTGTCGCGTTAACAATAAAAATAACTCAATCAGTATGAAATCGAAAAGATAATATTTAACAACGAAATTTTTGATTTTTTCGATTTAAATCTATTATAATAGAGTAACCCTTCAAATCAATTCTTTTAAAAATTTAAGTGCCCAGCTAGTTATTTGTTGAATAAGGAGGCGGAGACAATACCAGGAATCATATCTAACGTAGTCGATACGCCCTTTTAGAAAAATACGTTGAAAAAACTGTTTTAAAAGTTATTTCCATATTTCTAAGTCACAGCTAATAATTTCTACTTTAGAATAGTTTCCTTAGAAGTTCTCTTAAACCCGTAAACCGTAGCGTATATTAGAGTTTCAGATAAAATTGCGAAAATGAACAAGACCAAGATAGCAGGACTTATTAACTATATATCTCACGGTAAGAAGAAAGATAACGATCTTCTCCCTTCCTACGAGGCGAGGTAAGGTGAAGAGGTAGAAAATTGCGAAAACCATAACAAGGCATACTCCGAAAGAAGCGTCTCACGTCTCCCACGCCCCTCGCAACCGCCCATCCTCCATGATATATGTGATATTAGTTCATGTTTCGCGTATATAATACCTGAACGCCCGTTATGCGCGTCACAAATTTGGCGAAATTAACTTAATTGATCTTCGTTCTTGTAAAGGCCTTCTTGCGCATTCTCGAGATGGCTGTGTGTCGGAAAATATTATGCAATGGTTCTAGCGAGCGGAAGGAGGTAAAAACAACGACGCATAGGCGACATAGTTGACGTGCTTTTATGCTTCGTCCAGAGGGCGTGTAATACCGCGTAAGAATTATGTGGCTTAGGGGGCGAAAGGAGGGCGACTTGATATTCTCATTAAATAGGTTTCAAGAGCTAACTGTAGCTGTATGGAGAGGTTTGCAAAGAACTATATTAATTTTAATAGGCAAGAAAGCGTAGGGTTAGTAATGCGTTAAAAAATTATTGAAGATGACATGATGATGTGTGCGGTAGTATCACTAAACAACATTATATTATCGACATACTTCGCACCACACAAGTTTAATTAATTAATCCGCAGCGACTGCGCCCATTCTCATTTTTAACTGGATTTTCTTGCAACTAAAGCATTTGTTCCTCTCGTTACCAACATGTCTTGTAGTATTTATTGAATTTTTCCATCAACGCGCTTTCATAATCTTAATTACCTTATTTTATTTTAGGGTTAAGAGGGTTCTTGAAAGATAAATCTTACAGTTCTTCCTCTTCTTTCCTCGAACACATTTTCAATTTCCTTTCGCTCTCCACCTTTCTACTGTCCCATCGCAAGCTCCTCTTAACGCCCACCAACTAATATCCAGGTGATGTTTACACGCGCATCCGGCCCAGCTCTGCGAGAAATATAAGGACTCCTGCGGCCCAATTATATCATACAAAAAACTTTTTAAAATATTATCTTCATAAAGAATAATACTTTTTCGCAAAGTTGTCAGGGATGTGAAGTTTACGTAATTTGAAGGGGGAGCTTATGGCCAGGCCGTGTTTCCTCGAAGTTCGTATTTCTTCCTGGTCCTCTCCCTTTCTATTACATTACCTCGTAAGCTGATTTTTATACGTCACGTGAGCTAATTTTTGGTTAAAAGTTGAAGCTGTTTGCGTAGGAGTGAAGCTAGATCGATGGCATTCGTTATTGGTCGGAACTTTTCTTTTCAGTTCTTTTTTTTCTTTTTGAATAATTTAATACTTAGGATCAAAGGTTCTCGTTAGAATTTTAAAATTTAATTAAAAGCAATATTCCGAAAACAAACAGGTAACTTTTTAATTGAGGTCCGCTCACGCCACCTTTTAAAATCCACTTACTTAAGTAAGATAATTATAAGAATGAGCAAAATCTATTTTCCAATTCACAAAATTTCCTCGTAGTTCCTTGCGAAAAAATCAAGTATCCACTTCATGCGCGTTATCTTTACACGAAATCACCCGAGCAATCGATCCAATCGGTATAAAATCCACACCATGTAAGCCAAGTTTGTAGTTCTCCGACGTACATCATGAGATCCATTAGCATCATATCGCTGCTAATCCCATTCGTTTTCGGTAATACCGAAGATTTGGTAGTAAACATTCCACAAGGTGCCCTAAGAGGTTCCGTAGATGTGGATCAAAATGGGAGAGAATTCTATAGATTCTTAAATATTCCTTACGCACAGCCGCCTGTTGGAAGTTTACGTTTTAGGGTAAGATAATTTCTAAAGGAATGCAATCGAACACTATCAAAAATTTTTTTAAAGGCTCCCGTACCAGCTGATGGATGGGAGGGCATTAGAGAAGTCAATAATGTAATTCCATCGTGTTTTCAATGCTCTTTCGGCGAATGTCCCGGAACCGAAGATTGTTTGTATATTCATGTCTACACACCAGAGGTAAGTCTGTGGCTAAACGTTACGTTGATGAAAATCTCACTCACTTACCAGAATACTACCAAAAAATCCAATTCCCAACCATTAATTCCAGACTACAGCTACCTTCTCTACTACCAGCTTTCTGGATAATTAATAAGGCCTTCAATAACCCATCAACCAGCTTTTCCATTCCCAAATGACTTGTTCAATATCTTAATTAAAACAGCTATTTTATCCACGCTCAAAGCTTTCATCGGCCAATATAATCGGCCGGGATTATCGGCCATAAAAGCATCTAAATAATTCAAAATATATATACGTCCGATCTCATTAGTTACCGACGAACGACACTACTCTAAAACCAGTCATGGTAGATATTCACGGTGGAGTTTTCATTTCAAGTAAACCGAATGATGGAGTTCAATATTTAATAACCAAGGATGTCGTGATTGTAAACTTCAATTTCAGACTGGGCATATTTGGTAAATACCTGCACTTGTTTTAACGACTTAAAATTAATCTTTCAAATTGAATAGGTTCGTTTAGCGTGGACGATCCAGAGTTGGGTGTTCCTGGTAATCCTGGCATGAAAGACCAAGTTCTAGCCTTTAAATGGGTTCGCGATAACATCAAATACTTCGGGGGAGATCCGGATAATATAATGATATTCGGAGACAGTTCAGGAGCTGTGAGTGTCCACCTTCAAGTCTTATCACCCATGACTAAAGGTAGATCCGAACAGATTTTAATTTACGAATTGGTTTCAATTAAACTAAAATTTCAGGATTATTCCATAAAGCATTGTGCGAAAGCGGCGTTGCCCTGATGGATTTAATCACCGGTGTAAGAAATAACGGCATCTTAATTGCTAAGATGCTTGGAGTTCAAACTGAAAACCTACCAGAAATGTTAGCTTCATTACAGGAATTGTCGCCATGGCATATATTGATTGCGGAGCAAGTATATTATAACTTAATATCTTATCTTCAAGCTAAATGCTTACCATTTCTTTTCGTAGATTCTTACCATAAAATACATAGCGATCAGCACTCCCTTGACGGAAATAGCGTCCAATGAACCTGCTTTTCTTCCGGAAGATGCTATAACATTAATCCAAAGCGGAAATTACAATCACGTTCCTTTTGTAATTGGATACAATAACGCTGAAGGACTCGTTAGGCATATAATAATGAAAACAACCTTTGGCATGAATTTAACCGTAACAAATTTTAAACTTTTCGTTCCTCAAGATCTCGATATAACCGACTCCGAAGAACTAGCTACCGTCGCTGAAAGGATAAAGAGATTCTATTATGGTGATACTGAACCAAGCCCAAGCGATATAACCCAAGCTGTACAACTAGTTACCGATTATACGTTTGCGTACCCATCTTACAGAGCTGCTGTTGGGCATCTTAGAACATCTCAGAGTCCCGTATATTTTTACTATTTTACCGCGGATACTCTGCTAAATCGTAACAAACATCTTGAAGAAGTCGCCTCTAAATTTCCAGGTAATTTTCGTAACTTAATTCTACGACTGATAAATTTTATTTAATTATTGATAGGCGCATCTCACACCGATCAAAGAGGATATCTCATCAAAGAAGATGGTCTTCCGGAAGCAGCACCCGGCAGCGTCGAAGAACAAGCGCGCGAAAGGATAATCACTTTATGGACAGATTTCGCCAAATATAGTACTCCATGGGAACCGATTAATAACGAAACATTCTACTATCTCCAGATCGGTACTAACGAATCTACTTTAAGAGTAGGGCCACCAAAAGCCGAAAACATGCTATTCTGGCAACAGCTGTACGAAGACTACTATCCAGGAGAAGTGTAATGTTATTTTAAAACTGCACATACTTGAGGGTTTCAAGTAAATAAAGTTATGTTTGCTTCATCGTACACGTGTTTACAATCTAGGATTACGAAATTTACAAGTGCCTCGTTATGTTTCAACATATGTAAATCTAATTCAAGCGAGGGAACCGCTTCAGAAAGAAAAGGACGTGAGTGTTTGATAACTATAAAGATAATGAGTCAATTAGTTAAGGAATTGAATGGATAAAGATAATATTTATTTCGTGATTATATTGGAGCAAGCAATTAATTAGTTTTGATTTGATTGATAAAGCTTGAGTATTTGTAAAAAGTCTTAATTACAAGCGCCGTAGCGCTCGACTAGATACAAACAGCGGGATTGTAAATTCGAAGACGAAGAATCAAGAGACAACTTTATATATCGCACACCCGCTTATGATAAAGACTACCGTGGTTTAGATAGAGATACATATAAAATATTCTTCCGTTCTACGAAAAGTCTACACTGAATATTTTGAAGCTTTAGTAGCACATCAGCCACTAAACGCCGATCATTGAACTACGCTATTTTTTTTTTCTTAAAGATCTTAATGCTACAGTTAAGCGTGCGATATATAATATTTATTTACTACAATATTAGCGTCTATTAAAAATTATTCTTCTTTATCCAATACACTTGTATCGCATATCAAACTACAGAACAATCCAAATTGTTTACAAAACATTGTCCACGAACGTTCAACCTTAATTAAGCACGATGGAAAATTGAAAAATAGCTCGCGGACTGTAAGCAGTCTCCCCGCCCCCATAATGACAGTGCCGTCTTCTCGTCTTCAACTGCAACCTAATTATCCGCTTTGTCTGCGCCGTGGAAAACCAAGTGGTGTGTGGGAAGGTACGAAATGAGGCTGCGATGTTCCAATTTCCTTATTGCGTCCCGTTCTGTTTTTGCGCAATTGAGAATTTCACGCCAGAGCGGTAAAGCGATTCGGTCGTTATTAGAAAGATTAAACTGTTATTATGAACGGAACGCACACGGTAAGCGATGACGAGAAAGAGGTGCATCAGAATACTCGAAAACATCATTATAAGTTAGCTAGAGCAGAGTAAAGAAACTTCATGAACTTACCCCGGTCCTGGTATTCGTTCCAGTATTTATTATTCGTATCCTAATATGTAGCGAAGTAGATTTCTTTGTGTACAATATGATACCTTTAAATATGCGAGCGTTTGAGCCTTTTCCAGGCACAAACATCCATCCCTTCCAAGATTGAGAGGACGAAAGCAATGAGCGTCAACCAGTAAAACAGGATGTGACCGGAGCAAAATGCAAAGTTATCCAAAAAGAAACCTTACCTAGGAGAGATCATAAAGAATCAACATTACCTACTCAATTGTTACTACAATACGCTCCATATCACTCTTACAGACTACCTATTCAAGACATTGTACTCTTATACGTTGCATTCTACAAAATTTTCCGCAAAACTAATATACCCTGTTGCCATTTCCTCTTCGACAACGAAAAAGACCAGGAAGTAAAACGAAATGGAGCCGTTAGAGCCCCGTCAAAGACACAGAATGGAAGGTTTTTGCCGGCGGTAGTGTGTCTAGTCGATCAACTTGACTGCTGGCAACGGTACGAGAGAATAACCGACGGCGTATGTAAAGATCGCAGGGCCGGGACCGGGTAGGTCCCTCGAGCTAGCGTCTCGCATCTCAGTGCCTCATCCATCACCCCGAACGGCGTAACGTTACGGCGGCAAAAGGAAGAAGCGGAGCGGGCAATATGCAAGCCGGGGCGACCGGTGAAAAATCATCCCGTTCCTCGAGAATTTTCGCTAGACTACCTAAATGACAAGTTTACAAATTGAAGTCGCGTGTAAAACTGCATGTATCGACATTATTTAAGCCTTGCAAATGAGGGTTAGATGGGAGTCAAAAGGCACGAAGAAAGGTAATATGTTAGAGTAGGAATTGTATCTGTACGAATTGGGAAGAGGACGTGAATTTGGCTTTTTTTTGTTAGTGCTTTGAAACATTACGAGGAGTAAAAGTCAAACTATTTTTTTATAATAAAATATGTAAATTAAATTTATCCTCAGCTAAGCTAACTAAGCTGATTAAGAACAGTTCATGTTAAATTATGAGAACAAAACATTCTTCTTTTCTTCGTCTTCGGTATGGTTGGCCATCTTTTTCATCATCATAATTCATGGTTTGGTGTTTTTTTTTTTTTTTTTTTTTTTCAAATACCATTGACAGGTACCATATCGAAGTAGATTGAGTTCGCTCTCAGTAGATCATACACTACAGGCTTACTCTCAAGGGGTAACAATTTTTGACTAAAGCCAACAGCTCTTCCTGACAACGCTCAGAAAATAAAGAATTTAAAATTCGTCGATCTAATGTATTAACATCTATAATAAATAAATAAAATATGGAAAAGCATCTCTCAAATACAAGAATCAAAGCAAAAAAGAAACTAAAACAAAACAAAACAAACCACAATAAGTATTTTAATAAAACTAAAAGAGCACACTAGGATATGTTGCATGTACCTATGTGTGCTAATACCTTTAAATTCCAATCTAAGTAAGCAAGTACGTCATTACGTTTTACCTTTGGGCTGCGGATGGTTAATTAAAGAAGGACGTGATCAATCCATCAGTTGGACATAGAAAATCAATTACGAAACATCACACAAGTTACGGCGACATCTTTCGTCTAGGACGCGTGTAACCGGGGAGTTTTAATAGAATGTTGCTCGACGAAAATGAGTTTATTTTTTCCTTCGAAAGATTGATTAAGGGTGCAATTGCTAGGACGATGCCGGTAATTCACTGTGGGTATAAAATAAGAAAAAAAAAGAAACTTTATTCTTTATATCGATTTAGTTTAATTATAGGGACGATGCCGGGACAACAAAATTGGGTTTCAAAAGAAACCTAATCTTCCAACGGATTTTCTACAACTGATCAAATCACCATTAACTTTCTAGGTCGAAAAATAAGAATTCCTCCGTCGAAATTTGCCAACATTAAAAATTTACGATTGTTTTGAATTGCACAATTAACGCGGTGGTCTAATCAAACCGGGGCTCCAGTTTTAATATCTCCAAGATTAATTGCTCGCCAGGACCAGACAACTATACCGCCATCTGCGAGTTATTACCGGGGCCGAGGTGAAGGGAGATAGAGGAAAAGGTCCCACCCGAAAAGATACCGAAACCGGAAAACGGTCGGTCAGGGGAAAAAGAAGAAGAAACGTATGCAGAGGGGGAACAAGAGCCGGAAGAAATATGCAAATATTCGCAACGCTTAGAACGTCGTTACTCGGTTAATAGGTGTTTCTTTTGTAAATGAATTATCTTATTACGGAGATTAGGCCGTTACACGGGTCCTTCCCGCTTTAAAATTTCACCATCTTGCGAACTTTCCAGCTTCCGCTGGCTGACTTTTGCCCGGCGTTCACGAACGCGAATTTTGGCGGCGTTCCTAACCTTCTTACCTCCTTCCACCCGGTGGTGGTGTGGGCGAACAGATTGTGAATGGCAAAAATTTGTAAAATTCGTATTGGCGAAAAATGCAAATTCCGGCTGTTAGCGAGGCTGTTAATTGTAAACGGATGAAGACATAGTGCACTAATAAATTTTCAGGGGAATCTCCTGTGCTTAAGAGGTATAAACGGGAAAATTTAAATTCGCGAACCAGCAACGCAGTGAAAGGAATTTAAAGCGAATTTCTAGATATGCTGGACGCTGTATATAAACGCAATAAAAATTTGTCCTTAAATTGTTTCATCAGAATTAGCTTTTACGTCATCTAGCTTTCTATAAAGTGCGTCCGAAAAGTTTGAAAAACACCCAAATAATAACTAACGATCCTTCGAAGTTGGATAGATCTCACCGTATGAACTTGACTGGAGTTGTCGGATGAAATGTCGGGCTTAACACTTGATCGCCTAAAAGATGCGTGGATTCAAGAAGTCGCTGAAGCCTTAGAAACCGTACCATCTTCACCTCCACAATAGGAGACATATTTCGATGGTTGTAACGCATTCACAAGAGCGTAAACCTCTAATAGCGTATGTTTTAAACAACAATAAAGCCATTTGTATCAATTTTTTTTTCGATGTTTTTGTAAAGAATTTTCCTCGTACTAGGTAAGTTTTCGTCCCTGCCTCTTTATCCGGCAATTTATCTCCATCTAATAGATTACATTTTTTATTTATTTCAGAGGTCAATAACGAATACAATGACCAACATCTAACGTGAACTATCACCCTTGCGTTGTGCTGCAGGTTCTAAGCAGAAGTCGACGCTGGGTATTCCCGAACAGCGCAAGCAGCAAGTCTGCGGTATTGTTAGAGTCGCCCGAGGCGCCCCCAGGACATTTACAATTCCGATGCGGTTTCTCCGGCACCTCGGAAGCCTATTCCCGGTATCGTGCGGTTTACTTCCCCCACCGCCGACACACATGTCCATTCATTCTCCACCATAATAAATTTATTCGACCCAAATTGTTAGTCAGTTACTCTCGCCCATCTACTCTACGCGCTCGATTTATACAATATCCATGGAAATGGAATGTTGGAAATTATGCCCATTGTTCTCCGGATAACCTAAATTGCTGCATTTAATAATAATTAAATTGTCGGCTGAAAAGGACCCGCAACACTGTACTTTTAAATATGCAATGGTGGATTAAGATTGCAATTTTAACGGATATTGTTGTATAAGAGCTTCATTTTATTTTTCAACATAGCCTCCTTTGAGATCGATACGCGTAGAAATTCAATTTAATGTTTTACCTAGTTCTCTTTTTTATAATTATTAATATTATCGAATGCCATGATATATCGAAACATTATTATAGCTATCGCCACTATTACAATACCTACCATCGCCGTTTACAACAAAAGAAAGCATTACATAAGCTCCAAACGGCCGCATCTATCAAAAACCGATACAAATAAATGATAATTTAATTGCCCAGAATGTCCCATAAATAGCTGCTATATTTATAAGGAGACCGTTTTACGATCGCTATCTATACAACCGTACGACCGATGCACCATCTAGCCCCCGTTTCACGAAGAGATATTTTTACCGGCGAAGGCCCTTTCCTTCCGCTTCCGCAATCGAAATGCGATGGGGGTCAGATCGGCAGGTACTGCTCAGCTCCATATAAATCCGATAAAAAACAATAACATCCGAGATACGCGCTCAAAGATCGAGCCCCGAGATCCAATAAATGACCCGTCGTACACTGCTGCAATTTACAACCGTTTCGATTAGGGGTTGTAGAATTAAAATGAGGAGGTATTCGACCTATCTGCCTCTATGAATTCAGATATTTTGGTTGCAATTTTTAGGATTTATTGAAAGTAAACGGCTTCTCTAATAGCAAAAAAAAAAAAACTAGAATCATTAAGTTTTCTTGTTCGTTATAGCGATTAGTTAGTTAGATAAGTGTTGTTTCCAAAAGTCAACACCTACAAGAGCAGCAATCTAACTGCATGGACACTCTATTAGATTTAAACACAGGGAAAAAGACCCCGGCAATTACGGTCAACCTACTGAAGCGAGAGCATTTCAAATGGACGGTCCGCCTTTGTTTTAGCGAAACGCAATTATCAAACATTGGACGAGTAATTATTGGTAATTGATAGGACCCGATACGCCCCTAGAAATCAATACGTTGCGTGGTGAGCGATGCACATAGCTGCTCATTACATGATCATTTCAGAAAAGCGGAATAATCTCATCGTTTTAAAAGGAAAATTTTTTTAATGAATCTCTTAATTCTGGTCGAAGATTCGTGAAATATATGAAGTTTATCCAAGCATGGGCAATAAGACAGATTATTCATTAAAATTTCAAGAAGCAGTTGCAAAGCAACCGGTTAATTGCGCGATCGTTAACTTTCGCAAGCACTTTATAAAATTCTTTTAAGAAATTGCAGAACGACGTTAACGATAAATTTCAAAAGATAATAAAGTAAGCAGCGAAGACAACGGGAACAGTAAAAAGTCCGTTTCAATTTAGCTCCGTTAAAAAGTTCAACTTCCCTAAAAAAAAAAAAAAAAGCTAAACTATAATTCAAACCGGAAATTCTAGTTTTTAAAACTTATTGCTATATCAAGTGCGCCGGCATAAATTCCAAGTGCCAACGTTCACATGACAGGTCGGGCGCATTTTTCTATGAAAATTGTACGCCAGGGGGCGCTAAATATGGAAAATTACACGCTGACCTTTGCACTCCCATAGTACGGCGCCCCATCCCTGGGAACCGGTGGGGCGCATGTGGGATTCGCAAAGGGCATCGCGCAATTAAGATGTCCGTGTCCCGTGCATCGGAGGCGCTGTGTAGCGAATTAAAAAGCGGGTCGTCTATAATTAGCGAGTGTCTCTTGTCGTTGACATTATTGTTATGCGAATAGAATGTAGAATTATATGGAAGACGTTGCGAGGAAGATCTTGCCGGGATCTTTCCTTTTCCTATTCTAATTCTAGGATTCTAGAGGAGACGTAGAGGTTAACTTCTTTCCCTTTCGCACCACGTCCGCCCCTAATTGATGAGGGTACTATTTACCCCGATATAATTAAATAAATTAGAAAGGAACGTCGGTGTCGTGAAACTTGAAGTAGGAGCTACCGATTTATGGAAAGTTCCCCGTGGAACCGTTAAAAGATACAAGTTAAGGGTGATATCGACGTTATTTTAAAGAATTCTTTGAAGTTGTATTCGGCAGTATTGATCGAGCGAGACGAAACTACGGATGCGTTGGGGCAAAGTGCAATTCACGTCATTATTTGTATCTTGTATGCGGATCGTCCAACAAAGCCATATTTAATCGCCACCAAATTAATAGAACGGGTGAATAATGAACGGCAGCAGTTGTCAGCAGTGTATTGACAACATTTTCGAAGATGTGGGGGAACGAGAGAAAGTTTTGGTCTTCGTAAGTGACGCAGCAGTTTACATTAAATGTACTGCCCACCCTTTCCGGAGAATTGCGGAATTCATCAGCGAGCAATTTCCGAATGTTAATGAATACCAAAAAAGTTTTCTTGAAAACACCTACGACAATTGCTTCGTACAAAGACAAATGACTAACACTTCCTTTACCTCCATCTACAATCAAGCAACAAGATAGGAGGCGTGGGACGGCATTCATCTTGACAAGCTAATAACAATTCGAACAATTTCGTGATAGACCTAAAAAAATTGAATACTTTAAATCAAAAACAATACAACTAAAAGATGGAATTGATAAACCAGAAGCAGTATTTTTCACAAGGAACCTTAACAGAACTTCAACGAAATATGTTATAATTTTTGCAGATTTATCAGATTTATTTCTGCTTGTAACTGCTTTGGCAAAAGAATCGTAAAATAGAATTGCTCATTTAAAAGGAGCGAAATGAAGAGTTAATGATGGTTGGATACGGTGACAGGCTAAGAACTCACGAGGAAGCTTGCCTTGCTTGATAACTCCGAATTCCGAAAGATTTACTTATTAAATCGGAGAGAACATTAAGTTAAATAGTAGAAATGTCTTGTGGGTGTTGTCGCATGGTTCAGCGAAACATCAAGTACGTACCCGCAAGGCATTTCTACTATGGATTACGGTCGCGAAAGCCTCAACTATTAAATTAAATATTCTGCTTGGAACCCAAGTCACCCTCATTTCTAGTAGGCAACTTCTATCAAACCATCTCGTAACGGAAAATAATGTAAAAGAAAGCATAGATATTAGTATTATGCGTTACCTTTCCCCGAGGACTTAGTATCTATTTTATTTTGTAGAAACAATGTAAAAGAAAAAAATCTTTACGTTTCAGTATTGCTTCAAATATTAATAACCATATCATTATTTACGCATCCGGACGGCATTTCACATTAATTCTAGTTCGAAACCTAGGACTATAAAACGAAAAAATGCGTTTCATTGATCAATATGTTCATGCGAATTTAGTGTATAGCGAGGGCGCGACCCAATGTCTTGCCAGTCCATGGCACGCTTTCTGAATACCAAATAACCCTTTGCCCTTTAAAGCCTGTGTGGACGAACGCGTTTAGAACCAGAAAGGGAGATCGATAATAAAACATTTGTTACTTTAGGAAATACCAGAAAAAAATATATAACTGAAACCCAGGTATAACAAAAAGAAAAAAAAAACAAAGAAGGTTGTAAAAGAAACGAACCTAAATGAACCGTCGTAAAAAAAAAAACACGAAAGGAAACCTTTCATAACATCGCCCCTTCCCCGAGTTGCCCCTTCATCGTGGTGATTGTACGAACCTGCATATTTTTATGTCAGTCTCCTGCGTAAATGAAATTTTTAAAGTTAGAATGAAAGAAAAACACATTTTGACCGGCACGGCCGAATTCTTTTAAGGTGACAGACAACACCAGTGACAACAACGGCTTATTTTTTCTAGATTTACAATCGGGCGAAAGAATTGAATGGAACACCGGAATAAAATAAGTAAAATCGCTTTATGCCGTTGACCGATTAGGGCCGGATTAAATTGACGGCGAGAATGGATAAAATCAATACATGCCACTTACCTTTACGAGGCGCTGTTACATCGCACGAACGACCGAAATTCGCGAAACGAATTATCGAAATTCTTGCCTTTTTAAATTTTATTTAAAACAACCAAATACTTGACAGCCGCATATACGGAACGAATGATGCAAACTAAATTCCGATAAACTCCCTAAATTCAGCGGAAAGTAGCGCACTGCAGTAACATATGATCGGTAACCGGTCGCTGTTGGTAGAGAAAATGGCGGCGAATTCAAAGGTCGCTTTTTTTTATTTCGCTAAATTGTAGGGGTAGATTCGATCCGGTAGAAATTGTTTGGAAAAGTTTACGTTGAATATTCCCCTTATTTTGTTATAAAACTAATTAAATGCAATTATTCAATTAAATGCAGTTTCTCAATATTATACCCGTTGTGAACAATGATATTCACATGTAATTGAACAAATCTTCATGAATATCAACTTGCGAATAGAAAAGAACTTTGTGAGTCTTGAGTTTTTTTTTCTTTTAAGATATCACGTCAACAATTATCTTACGCATTGATAGATAAGTCTAAGTACTTGAATTATAATTTAATTTTATGGTAATAATATAGGGATGACCCAATGATTCGGTCACCGGTTGATGATGAGGACCAATCGTGTCCGTTCCAGACTAATTATTATATTACTATATAATAAATTAAACTTGTATGGTGCGGGAAGTGCCGATATTTATGTATTGTTTGCTATAATTTATGAGTTATCTTAACAGAAAATTTTGCTAAGGTAGGCTTACTTCATATGCCAAACGTACTATATGTTTTCATTTTCATTTGCAATTGAAGATCTATTTCTCAGAGATTCAAATACTTCAACAATAGAAACCCTGAGGCGTTTTCCATCATTAATGATAGTTTGTACGGAGTCCTACTGGAAGGATGGTCAATTTCAAATAATTTTTATCGCTTAAGAATAAGCGAGTGTGCATCCATTTTAAGTTTCTTCTAATTTTGACCGTCAAATAATGACGTTATCGTTGACAACTCCGGATTTTCTTGTATTGTACTAGCTCATTTAAACGGTGTAAAATAAAAACGTAAACGTCTCTTTGTTGCTCAGTCAGATGTACGGAATAGGCAAGTTGTTCTAGATTTTGCGGTCTACCAACATATATTTTATCGTAAAAAATGGAAGTACATTTAATTGATCCTTCCCTACCGATGCACCGATCTCTCGAAAATCGTTTGAGCTCACAACTCTCATGCATAATCTTCGTTGTGGTAGCGTCTTCCGGTAGGGCAGAGGTTGTTTAATCAACTAAAATATCATTAAGTCGATTCTCTATTGTCTTATATTTGAAGCGAGTAGTTTCGAATACGATAACGTAATATATATAATTTCTACTATCGCCTATGTAACACCTCTCACTTTGTTTCCGACTATTGTCAGAAACAAAAAAAAAAAACAAAGCAACGATTAAGTATCAAAAATCACATTTTATTTTATAATTTTTTAGAAAATATATATACAACAAAATAAATAATTACAGAGCAGGAATGAATTCTACATTTTACACTTTCAATAGGTAATTCTTCATTTCATTTGTTGTTTTTCTTTTTTATTATTATCTACAAAATATACACATCATCTTCAAAAAATCAGTAATGCAAAACACGAAAATTAAATTGTATAAAAATGGCAGTTGACGATAAAATCTCAGACAATTCGTTAGCTATTTCTGGGGCTGCTTGGGGATGTGGCCAGCTGAAATCGTAAAACGAGAAAACATTAGATCGTTCATCGTTAAGAGGCGATAAAAAATGAATGGTGTTTCAATTTAATTACATATTTACATTTAAAACAAAATCAATAAATAAAGGTAGTAAGGATAGGCGCACACTTTTCAAAAGAATGCTACTTCTAGAACTAAGTTTGAAAACCTCTAACTAAACATGAATGATAAGAAAAGAGTTGGGCTATATAGCAAGTAAAATAGTACAGAATAAATGATTGTTTTTTTGTATCTTTTTGTCACTGACACTGTGACAAAAAGATTTCTTTTTTAATTAACCGTTGTTAAAGTTATTAGTAGAATCCAAGGACTTTCGTAAGTTGGCGTACTGAAGCTAAAGATCTCGGCAACGGGATGCGCGGGGTCACGTGTGCGTAGATACTAACCGCGCGTGAAACGAATCTTGTAAAGAGCAAGTAACCAAGCAGGCTTATTACAAGAGTTGTTTCACCTATCCGAGGAGACATCTACAGAATCTATAGACAAATTTTCGAACTGTCTATCTAGATTTACATGATTTCCTTTATTGGTTGGTTTAAAATAGTAACGCTCCAGACTATGTCCACCGTAATCGTGCTTTCTACAGATAAGAATTATTTTCTTCGACTTCCATCTGGCCTACGCATATCAGGATCCGAAATATTGATACATCGGTAAGTTTCGCAAAACTGGTTGCTGGGCCAGACGGCAACGGGTTCTGCAAGCGACAATTCCATGCGCCGTACCAATAGAAACGTTCGCTAAGCATATGCCTAAGAAGTGAAAAACCGCCCCGACTATAGATTGCCAAATAAATCAACGATGCCAAACTATTTATTACGCGTGCGCGTGGAAGAACATACAAAATGTAATTGTAGTTGACGGGGGAGCCAGGAGCTTGTCTAATTCGGGTAAATTTATGCCTGCAAAGCATGTAAAACACGTTTTTCAAATTACGCGAAACGCCGGATCCTTAGTATTACGAGTCCCTTACATTACTGAGTTACAATAGAAACTGTTACGATCTAAATTTAAATATCGCAACAAAATGCAATGCAAAATATTTAAAAAATGTTTAACTAATCCAGCATTTTGCTGGAAACGTAATATTATATTCAGCCCTTACGAAATGGGAAAAACTACCCGAAATCTTTGTTACCAGTACAAGGAAAGTATCACATATCATGCTTTCTCCAAGAAATCTAACTCACTTTATCTATTAGCTAATGTTTACTCCTAAAATACACACTCTCAATCGTAAAAGCTAGAACAACAACCAACACACGCATAAAAATGAGAAAATACGATATAAAATTTGGATAAATATACATAGACAGGATAGTCAATAATTATAGCTTTCTAGGTTGCGTGAATCATCCTTCAAACGACCGTTCCGAATTAATTAATTAAAACTTGTGTGGTGCGGAGTATGCCGATATATTAGCGTTGTATAAGGACATAGTACGCAGAATAGTATTTATATGCTACT
This sequence comes from Oryctes rhinoceros, assembly GCA_020654165.1. Lineage (NCBI taxonomy): Eukaryota > Metazoa > Arthropoda > Insecta > Coleoptera > Scarabaeidae > Oryctes > Oryctes rhinoceros. The sequence goes on from JAIOKQ010000231.1 coordinate 2,741,411, forward strand.
TTTATTTCAAACTAAAATATTTCTGTATCAATGTCGTCTGAACTAATTCTTGAAGGTAGGTATTGAGAGACATTTTATTTTACTAGTTTATTCTCAGCTTTGTGGGCGTTTAGAAACGCCTTCCACTCTTTTAATAAAAATATATTGGAGCGTTAAAATATTCTCTCTAGAAAAGAACTCGAATATTCTCAATTGGTTGCAATTTTTTGTCCGGCGGACCTTTCGTTGGTCGATGTTTTAAAAAAAGGCGTGTTTTAAATCTAGGTGGGCAAGTAGGCGTGTTAACGTATTCCTCTACTTTAATTTTAGGAAATTGCTTAAAATATAAACGTTTATTTAGTGTTTAAAGATTCGGTTCAAATTTGCATAATAAAATAGAGTTGCGCGACGGATTATTTTTGTAGGTTAAAGAGAGAGGCAGGGTGTGAATATTTCCGATCTCTATATCCTTTCTTGAGGTGGACTAATTAACGTTTCTTTTTGATTATTAAAAAAGATTAGTACTGACCGAGGAAATTAATTTATTTATTCAATTTTTTACGCTTCACTGTTGGTTAGCGCGTTACGAATTATATCGCCATACAATACTTATCTTAACTTTTTTTTGTTTAATAGATCTTCTTTTAATTATTATTTAATTTCCACCATTATTAATTCGAAATGATTTCTTTTGTTTTATTTTAGGAAACGAACCAAGCCTGCTACAAATATGCAGAAAATTCAGTTGCTAAAGAATTAGATGCTTGCCAAATCTCTAAAATTTCAAGAGAATTATTACCAACCCCGGCAAAGAACACTTTTCCAAGATGGAAACAAAAAAAAAAAACAAAAATAAAAGCACAACCAAAAGAGCACCTTTGTCTTTGTCATAAAAGTTCACGAGAGCAACAAGTAAGCTGCCAAGTGATGATTATTTTGAAGCGCAAGAAACATTACATGCAATGTATTCATGTTCGAGAGGATTGGTGTAAGGTAGTCTAAAACTGTAAGAGAACCAATCTTCTTAACGTTGTTGAAATAGGACAAAAATGATGTTTTATGCTTTAGACTTACAGACACTCAGATTACTAATAAGCACTTAATTGACGGACGAAAAATTAAATTTCACCAAAATAAGTTGGTCAAAATTTGATGCTACAAATTCTAATGAAATCTTAATAATGATAACGAGTGCCCTGAGGTAGTATGGCAAACAGGACTAGAATATCGGCACACTCCGCACCACACAATTAATTTCGAACAATTTTGGATACTTTAGGTGGTGCTTTAGAAACATATACAAGGGAAAAAATTTGCTCTTTATTATAATTCATCCAATTTTGCAACAATTAAAATAAAGCAAAAGAGAATAGAGAAAGCAGTGGTAGTCTGAAAGTGGTACTTGGGAAGAAGAGAGCTATCACCCTATCACTTAGGCTGGCTAAAGGAAAATTTTCTTTTTGTTTGTTGTGATTACGCTAATATCATCGATGAGAAAAGTTACTTCAATATTACTGAAAATATGGCGGCTTGGACACAACGAGCCCTTGTAACGCTATCGCAAATAACCTAACCTATTTCTTGTATTTGAAAATATTCTTCATAAACATCCTTGTCACATTTTTACAAAGACTGTTAGTTAAAAGTACGGAGACGGTGAAGGTAAGCTCCTTAACACGGAAGGATTTTATTAATTAATCGCTTCATTGACAAGATTATTTGTATTATTTTGTCCGTTAAAACGTTGGAATTTCGGTTTTGAGTTTTTAATTGACGCCATCAAAGAGGGCATTGCAGATATTAATCTGACACAACCCAATATCCTGAATTGAAAAAATCGTTGTAGTTGTTCCAGCCTTTAAGGATGCGTTTATCTTGGAACCGTTATACTCGATAAGAGCGGCGAGCTAACAAAATCGGCCAATCGGCATATTGGAAAAATAGAAATACCTAACCTCCACTGCTCATATGTTCCACCTTTATTTATTGATTTCTCGAACACCTATTACATATATTTCTTTTTCACCAGTCAAATGAAAGCACATATACATGTATTTATTTGCGTTTCAACAGATGCTGTTGCGAAAGGAGTAAATGAGCTTATGAAAAATGATCGTAATTGAAAAAAAATGTATATGCATGTTTCTTATGTAAGTAAAAAATAGTGGCAGGGGTGCGCAGGTCTACAAAAAAAAAGCTATGGAAAACATTAGAAAGAACAGCAACTATATTATTCCATTACAAAAAAAGAGGTTAGCAGCCAACCACCAAATATCAATAGATTAATGTATAGTGATGTAATTAACGTTTCTATATGCAAGAACTCTTATAGTACATAAATATATTGTATGCATATTAATATCCATGCACCCCGTACCTGCCTTTGGATATCCATATTCAGTCAAAAAATTTGCTAACATATCATCCAAGATATTATATGAACCTGGGTACAATCGAAAGAGAAAATCATCATTAGATATCAGTTACATACATTGGTATCGGTACAAAAAAAGAATATGACCTTTATAAAATAAAATAAAACAAAATCGAAATTATTGAATGGAAATTTTAAATGAGTTTGAAATCGATAAAAGAGATTACCTGACTGCTGTGACGGAAGATTTTTCATCTTTGAGGAATTCTGCTGGGGGAAATTATTATTTGAACCCTGAAAATGTAAATTCGGTACTCGATGTGTTATAAATAAGGAATGAAATTGTATTATTTCTTTTCAGCTATAAGAAGAGACTAATACTTACAGGGTAAAATTTCTCGTTTAGGTAACTCTCAGGCGTATGGGGGTATTTTTCAGCGCTACAAAATAAAATAAAATAAACGAAAACGAAAAGGAAAAGAAAAACGAATTAACTGCACCTATTGTAGTGACTTTTGGAAGAGGTGGATGTGGAGTGATTAACGGAATTCTGCATTAAAGTAAAATCGTTTAAGAACTGCCGCTGAAACACCTCCTGAAATCCGGACCCGTAGTCGCCTTTGTAGTCGTTCCGCAATGAAACGTTAGAAGCACCCGGCGGTGGTGGCGCCGCGTTGTGCAAGAGGTTTTTCGGCGAATAGCTTTTGTTATAAGCGATCACCGAAACCGGAGAACTCGTCAGCGTTTCGTTGGCCTTCGCAGGCGACGCCAGCCTTTGTAAAACCTTCAGATTCTCCATCGCTTTATGGATGTCGTCGCTTTCCGCCGACTGCTTGAGTTTTTGGAAATCCAACGGCGGCGTGGTGCTGAACGGAGAATACTGGTTGGCTTCCTTACACTTCCCGTGCGGGCTAATCGAGGACGACGAAGACGCGGACGAGGCTCTAGACATGTTCTGTTGCATTAGATCCGTTAAATTTGCGGCGATTTCGTCCTTATCGGACTTCGGCTTCATTAAATCGGTCTTCACGCGGATTGTACCCTTTTCGGAATCGAACGATTTGGCCTTGATCTTCTGAGAGGAGCTCTTCTTTTTGATATCCGTTGATAGCGAGTCGGTTAAGTCTATGATTTGGCAGTGACTACTCTCCGACGTTTTGCTGCCGTGATCGGATGATTTCTCCTTCGATTTCGACGAATGCAGGTTGTTATTTTCGCTATGGTGCTTTGTGCTATGTGTGTCCTCGAGGAGGACGAGATCGGTTTCTTTGTTAGGCTCGACGAAATCGATTCGCTTCATCCGCTCCGAACAGGTTTTCATCGTCAGGGTTGATGTTGGCGTAATCGTCAACGAGTTTGACGTCTTAATGATTTCCGGCAGTGTTTTGCTGTTAGTACCCTTACTACTCGTTCCTAGATCTTTCGCATCGATCTTGTTTATCGTAATATCACTCGTATTTACACTTCTTGGCTTTACACTATCTACACTGTTCGTATTTACAGGTTTTTGTTGTGGAGGGGGTAGCACGTTCGTCACCGGCGTTATCGATAGATGCGAATTTGACGTCAGCTTCTGTATCTCCCTGACGTGCGACATCTCGGCCGCTTGTTGCGCCATCTGCGATGATTGATTAGAAGTTTTCGCGATAGGCAACGCGGACGTCGCTGATTGGTGCGATTGATGCGAGGAGGAAGACGTCTTCTTCGGATCCGATGACGACGATGGCGATATATTGCACGCTTTTTGTAAGGTATTCATCGACATCCAGCCGTCCGGCCAGAGAATCTGGATGTCGGTCTTCAAATATGTACATATTAGCGGTTCTAGGTTGTCCTTGTTCTTTCCTTCGGACAGAAAACATCGTTTCCTTAGAAAGATGATTTCTTTCAGCAATTTTCTAGAATTACACGGAAATATTCGTGATTAATGAAGAAGATAGAAGGTACAAAATGCGCTTACTTGATGTCTTCCGTCCAGGAGAACCTTCGTTTTGGCATCCGAAGTTGTTTGTTTTCTTCGTTTGCTAAGCTCTCCTTCGAAAATCTGGAATGTGATAATGTATAAATTATAAGGAATGAGGATTTATCTGTAACAAGTTCTTATACACAAATTTCAAATCAATTAAATTATACGTTTGAATTGTACATTATTGATATGGTTATTATGAACAAGGCGACAGTTTGGATTTTTATTCCTTTTATTAAAGCGGTCCGTGAAAGGCACACCTGTAGGTGTATGAATTTCTAGAATTTACAAGCCGAATTCTAGGAAAATAGTCGGCGTCCTTCTTAGCTTGATTAGCTAGGAAAGGGCAAACTACGCTACAATTTAACCACTTACTTTTTCTGCATCACCTTCTGGCTCTCCTTCTCATAATTCTCCAGCAAAGATGGCATGATCCTATCGATTTCGTCCTTCAATCTAAACGCAGAGGAATCTTTAGTTTTAAAGTGGATTAGTTTTGTTCCAACTTACCTATGTACAAGCGTTTTAAGCCTTCTTTGATCATCCTCTAATACTAAATTCTTAGCTCTTTTAATTAGAGTTTCTTTGCGACATTTGACGAACGGCGCTAAGTGCTCGTAGATCTTAATGCGAGATTGTCTGCCTAAACATTTGCACTTCCTTTCCAATCTGAAACGTCATTAGAAATTTGATATAAAATTTAAGGTGCGTTACTGCGAATTACTTTAGTAGTATATCGCCCACGGGTCCTGAAAAGAATTTCACTTTGCCCTCTGTATTTTTATTTGCGCAATCTTTGATCTTTTCGATGATATCTACGATGTCGTTGGGTAAATTCTCCGGCAACTTCACGATTTCGTACTCTACTTTCTTTTCGTCGACGTCCCTACTGTTTTCTCCATCCGATGAATGTATTAAGTTTATTTTTTCCAGGTTGTTTGGAGGCGGCTTCACATCAACATCATGCTTTTTTTCCAGGTCTTCATCGACACCTTTGACGACAGATTCGATTACATCGGATATATTATCTGCCGACTGGGGTTTCTTGTTTTCCTTCATCGATTCTTTAAATTCGTCTAAATAAAAAAAAAAAGAAAACGCGTGAAGTAGAAATTAAAGAATTTGTTAAGCATTACCTCTAATATCTATTTTGTCCGTTGGTTTTGGTATTGATGCAAGGTGATTGTTTTCTTCTCCCCGTTTTTCGAGCAGAAGTTCTTTTGCTGTATTCTTCTTCCTTTCCTCCGTTCTTTTCTTCTTCAATTGTTTAATTTTTTCTGGCGTTAATAGATTTTTCTTAGGTTTTATTTCTTCATCTGCACCGTTAGAGCTTAGCATAAGTTTCTGAAATTAAAGAAAAAACATATTTTTTTGAAATTTTGATACCAAGCAGCTAAAGATGTTTTGTTCTTTTTTCGAATTGAGAAAAGCATGAAAGCTTCAAAAAATACAGGGTGAGTCAATATTCACTCCCTATCCTTCGGATATCAACTCTATTATTGAAAGTAAGAAAAAAACTAAAAATACAAACTTCACCGGAATTCTGCAATTGATAACACCACCTCGAACAATTACAGATAGATCAATGTAATTGAACTCACCTTATCTAAATGTCCTAATTCTTTTTCAGTCTCTTTTTCTCCCTCTGATTCAGTAGACGACTCCAGCATCCTCTGTGGAAGAGAGAAAACATTTAAAAAATCGCAACGCGCTTGCGCAAAACGAACGAAACCGAACGCACCTTTTTCTTACTACCGGTCTTCGCCGTCGATCCAGCGTCCTCCCCACCGCCACCTTCCTCGTCCGATGACGAACTGGAAGAGATCTCCGAGCTGGCCTCGTCGTCCGTCTTGAACTCCAACGCGCCAGAATTGATGTAGAAGCCGCCGTGCAGCGTCGTGACGTTCTGCGGTATGATCTCGTCGTAGCCGTCCGTATTGTCGATGAACGAATCCGATTCGTCGTAGCCCATGCCGATGTCGGCGTAATCGTCCCGCCTACCTTTCCGCCGTTTCTTCGGCCCGCTAACGCCCTAGCAAACAAGCATCGAGTGAGTGAGAAATGCGTGAGTTCAGATCGCCGATAAAGACGACGCGTCGTTTCTATATTACGTATTTCGCTTCCATCTCTTGGGCGATCCTCCGGACATCGTCGTCGTCGTCGTTGAACGGATCGAGGCCGTTGGTGGTTGGCTTGATGTGTTTTACCTTTTCTTTCCTCTGGAATAGGGCGAAACGAGAACATTAGCAAAGGGAAATTTAGGTCAAATTCTCTAGGAGAATATGAGTTAATTGGCATGTAATTCTGGACAAATGTGATGACAGTCTCCTACCGAAGAATTATTCAACAATGCCAAAAGTTGATCCTTGTAATTATTGCATTTGAAAGAATCATCGAGACTTGTGAAACTGGTTTGACTGATCATGTCTCATAGATTTGAATTGAAGAAAATTACGGGAGAAATTCAAAAATTTCATCGAGGCCTGTTTAATTTTACAAAAATCAAAAGTAAATAACGAACAAGTTTCATACCAAGCAGGGCTTATGTTCAAATTTAAGATCTTTAGTTCCGCACACCTCTTACAGCATCAATCTAGAAACACGCTGTATATATTTGTTTATTTGTGACCGGTTGACTTCACTTTAAATCGTTCTGTGAAGTGAGAATTATGTATTTTTACAAGGGCAAGTGACTTCACCCCACAGTTAGAGTGAAGTCGATCACTTTTTAATCGAGCTTAAAGTTTTTAAGCTTAAAAAAATGGCCACGTCATCTTCTTGATCCACGGACCAAATTTATTCGAAAAAAACAAAAAAAAAAACAAAATTGTTTTATTAAAATTTTGAAGATACTTAAATATTTTACATGACAGTTACTCTTTTTGATCTCCCCAATAGTTACCAATCAAATCCAAAAAATTTGCATGTCGCGCTTTAAGCGTAAACACATGTCCACCCAGCTGTTGTTCCCTGTCCATGTGTATATTATCTAACCGCAATTACCAAGATACCGGACGGTGTAAATATGCCTTATAATCTCGCGCGGAATATTTTATCGGGTATTTCGTATACCGAAAACACGTTTAATTTGTTAGAAAACATGTCGGAGAATCGAAAATAGCGTCTAATATATTAATTTTATATGGAGAAACGGACGTTTTTCGGTTATTAAAATCAAATGATTTATGTGACCGATAAGAAATCTCGTCTAGTCTGGTTATGGCGTAGATAATCCTGTTGGATGGGATACACTTCGTCCGGTTGGCCTTGAGAACTTTCAACGACATTATTTTGATTAATATATTCAAAAAAAGAAAAAAGAAAATAATTTTTATTACTACCGGTTTCAATTTAGGTATGTATAATATACAGGGCTGTCTCGCCGGGAATTGCACCGATTGATTTTTAGGAAAGAGCATACATTTGGAAACTAATAACTTGGAAGTACATTGGCGTTCTAGCAGTTGTACTGTTAACAGTACTTGGATCAGGAGCGATCAATATATACATATCAATTATAAATACACGTATGTGAATACGATTAGTGCATACGTGCGACTATGAGCCACGTAATCACTGAAACGGTTAAATAGAGTTCTATAGAGACGTGACCGCTTACTTAGGTATTTGAACAGATGGTCGTAGACGTTACGTGTTCGCGCGACTTATGCGGTCGCAGCAATTGACAGTTACATTGCTATCTTATTAGCGTTATTAATTAATTAACACCTTACAATATACAATAGCGTGGATATGTTGTCGCTTTGCTTCGGAAATAATATTAATAATCTTTTTCTGTACATACAGGTGTCCCGTCCATCTTGGAATTGTAAAATTGCGCCTAATATATTGTAAATGGTAGAAACCCAACGTATGTGGTTTCTCTCATTTTCCCGATCGCCCAAAACATACGAAACCGTCATTTTGATGATCTTAACATGGTTTGATTATCGAGACAGCACGTACTTACATTAACAGTTACTTCAAAATTTTGAGACCAAGGAAGGAAGAGCTACATCATAACACGTATTATTTATATATTGAGAAAGGGGAAAGAAACTATGTAACTTAAGTAGCAGAATATACAAGTTGCGTTACCCTGTCTAACGGTAGCTACAGGAAGCATTTAATCTCTTCACGTAGAAACGAAAGGAAAAACAACTAAATGTTAGTGCGTTTATGCGAAAACGAACAAGGGAAGCAAACTCCTACCGTTTACGATTTTACAGCAAATCGAGAAGGTTGCGACACTCTCTGTATACGCTCAAGTTGATAAAAAAAAAAAAAAGAAAAGTTATCTGATAGTCATATGTTCTATAAAGCATTAAGAGGGAGTTTTACGCCTGTCATATCCAATGAGTCGATGCATGCCACCACCTCTTCCATTAACTTATGATCTCCTGAACCAGCTCCGTTCATATTCGAACCTATAAAGGTTCAATTCCCAATAAAAATCTCTTCGAATTCACTTTGAAATTAACTTTGAAAGCTCGAAAAAACGTAGAGAATTAATTATGCGTTTTATTAGATGCATTTTTAAGAATTCTTGTAACATCAAGAAACATCAAAAAACAGCTCTTACAATGAGCTATTAAATAAAAACCGGGTGAATTGTCTAAGAAAAGTTAAATCTGGATGGAAAAAAAAGATTAAATAACCCAAATGGAAGGATTTCAAAGATACGGTATCATTTCCAGCAAATTAAACTTTTTATAAGCACGTATTTCAAACCGGTCTTGGGTCTTCTAACTTACTTAATTCCATTATTGTTATCTAATTTAATCCCCCCAATGTACCGAACTCGACATATCTAATTTAATTCAATTTTCATACGCAATAACTATATAATTTACTATAATAAATTAATAATAGAGGGCGTCCAAACCCCACCGGATGCTTCATTATGACGTATACAACGTTAAACGGACCATATGCTGGGCATTCCGTTCCGTAATTAATTCATATTATGCGCGGAAAGGTTAGCTAAGTTAACTAAATATGCAGGCAACGAGGCGATAGAACAAAATCGAGGCGAACGTCGAAAAAGACGGGATTACACATATTCACACGAGCGATAGCCTTAAAAGCAATGAAAAGAACAAGAAAAAAAAAGAAACGATAACAAAATAAGGCAACGTGGCCACATTTGCTGGACGGCGTCGGTTAAAATATACAAAGCGTTTAATAAACAAATCTACTCGTTCGTTTCTCTCCGTTGGTAATGCGGTGTGTTGTCGGAATGGAACGCTCGTGCAGTGCTTTCAACGTAGATTAGTCCCGCAATGGGAAATATTGGTGTTTTAATCCCAATTAGTTTTTTGTAGCAAATGAACTAGAAACAAAATTTTTTAGTTTAAGGCAAAGATCGAATTTTTAAATTTTTTTGTTTCCATCCATCAAGACTTAATAGCACCGGCCAACAAATTTCAACTTTTGATTTTGCCATAAAATAATTTATACTAATTTCAATAGAAAACGTATAAACATTTATTTTAATAAAAGGTAGAAGGTCAAGTTAGCTCGATTTTTTTTTATATTTCAATGAAAAGGTTTTTTTAGATTAGATCACAATTTAACGTATATTTCAAATTGTTATAATTAGAAATGTGGTGTAATACTGCTCCGTCTCTTATAAACCATATCTACAGCATCTCTTAACATCCAACAGTAATCTGCTAACATAACAGGATTCCATTTCCCCTGATACCGTTCTTCCATTCCTATGATGTCTTGGTGGAAGCGCTCATTGCTAACGTCACCCATATTTTCCGGACAAAAATCCAAGTGAGAATAGAGAACGTGCACTTTAAGGGACATATTACAGCCAGCAGCGTGAAATACTTGTAACATATCCATTATTAAAGTTTTATAGTTGTCAGCTTTTTTGTTTCCCAAGAGATTCGTGAAAACTTGTGCCATGGAGAGCCAAGCTGTTTTCTCCTTCGCTGTTAATTTGGTTTCAAAGATTTCATCATTTACTATTTCTCATATCTGAGCTCCGACAAAAATGCCTTCTTTCAGTTTCCCTTGTGTTAATTTTGGAAACTTTTCACGAAGGTACTTAAAACCTTCACCATCGAGATCCGCTGCTTTTACAAAGTTTTTCATGACCCCAAGTTTTACGTGGAGAGGTGGTATTATGATCTTTTCTTTTTCTACTAGTGGCTGATGTTGTACATTGTCTTTTCCTGGTATAAACTGTTTTTCCCAAAGACATAAAAAGCAACAGTATTTGGTGGAACCCAATACTGTTGCCCAATTATTTTGGCATACCCAAAATAATTGCAGTTACTTTAAAATCTGCACAAATAATCCAGGAATAGTCTTTGTACTTTATCTTTTCTAATAAAATTTTCAGATTTTCGTGTTTCTTTCGTAGAAACAGCATGACCTATTGGAATAGAAGGATGATGGTTTTCATTATGCAACAAAACTGCTTTTAGGCAGGTCTTTGATGAGTCTATGAATAATCTCTAAGAACTGGCATCATGATGTATTCCAAAAGCTTCAGAAAGTTTATAAACGTTATTGCAGTAGACCAGATTACCGGCCATACTATAAAGGCATTTTCTTTGTAACCAGAGCTAAGCCAATGTTGCCGTTTTTCGAATCATTTTTACTCTATATATGCTCTTTAATTTCATCAGTTATTAACTTTTAAAAACATTGTTGGTCAGTGTAATTGAAGTTGTTCGTTATTTTTGTATTTTTCCTCGTATTTTACAAAAAGTAATATTTCTGCAATTTGTATTGCAAGGAGCTGTTCAAGTGAAACATGGATTTATCAACAATAATTAATTTCTATTTAGTGACTTCAAAAAATCTATTTTTTTTTTCATTTTCAAGTTGGACAGTTCGTTTTAACTGTTAGAGCTATATTCTTTTCCTATTATTTGATTTTTTTTTTCGTAATTTTTTAAAATAAGACGCACAATTTTTTTATTAGATTCACAAGAAAATAAATTGTTATTTTTATTACGTTACTTTAAATAATTCTTATTTTAATTGATTAAATATTATTTTTATCGTTCGATTAGATTAAATGGAAATAGAAATTCCGCGAAATAAACCTCTCAAAACACTACGCCTGAAACCGCTCGTCTCGTAGAGTTTACGCGGTTTGCGGGGAAACCATTCCCAAGTAGTAGGCTATTTCAATTAACCGGCACTGTAATAGGAGAAGCCGACATAGATAACCACCTCTACTACGCGTACCTACGCGGCAGCGAACACGCGGACGTGACGACGACGACGACGACGAGGAAACTCGCCCGAACCGAAACACCGCCTGCTACTCCTGTTCTCCTGATATTTAGGCGCGCTCGTGCGGCTCTCTTTCGCCGTACGAGCGGCGATTTTCGTCGAACAAGCGCTTAATAATTTATTAATATTAAAATTGGGAAAGACGTCGGCCGGAAAATATGCATCGTTTTTACCTACGATCGCCGAAATGTGCAAGAAAAAAATAATGCGGGGAGTTGCTCCTCATCCAGACGCGAGAAGAGGTCAACCGAGCCGCTACGTGTGCGGTGTTCGGTTACTATCCCTTCCCCTTCGGATTCGCCGTAGGAGCCAGCGATGGTACAAAGGCCTACACGGCCGGTAGATGATGATGATGGACGGGGAAAAAATGGAGACGTATTTAGAGTGTTTCCTATGTACAAATCAAATAAGAAAATCTCCGGGCGTTCATTCCATAAACGTATTTATTTAACGGATAACGAGGATTAAAAACTATTTGCGATCTATGGGCGTAATTTCCACGTAATTATTCATAACATATTCGCAAAGTAAATACACTAATTAGGATCTAGTACGTGTACAGATTAAAAAAGAAAAAAAGAAAAACGCAAACAACATGTATCTAGATTAGTACGTTTGCTCATTTTCTATATTCAAACTACTTCGGAATGTACGCCGTTTCACTTACACGGTGCTTTCATCAGGTGTACAATACATCAAGCGTAACCTTGAAACCTATTTTAATTATTCACCATTATAAAACGAAGGATTATCTTCGTTCAATAATCGCCCGAACAAAAAACTAAGGCGATAAAATATCGCATTTAACATCGAACAAACTTGAAAGTTAAAAATATCCCCAGCGATGTAGTGTCGATTACCGCCTATGTACAGACGCTCATCCGTTGAAAACGAGATGAAAACAAAAAAAAAAAGCAAACAAACACAGAAGAAAGCCAACGCGAAGTAAAACTTAAAGAGACGATCCTGAGATCATATTTGCCGAATGCGATGTTACAAAACTAATCTAGGATCGTAGAAGAGCTAATACGTGACGAACTGGAAACTACTAAACGTGTGCCAGCACGTTCGCTCCTCGAATAATGCGGTAAACATCTACGGCAACGTCGCCCGTATAGCGCTTTAATAATTTCGTGTCGTTCTATAAAGCCGGGCCCAAACAATGGCAGTTTGTTATTGTATTACGCGGTTTTAATATGGGGAAGAGTTATAAGGTGTGCAACGATATGTGCGATACGAGGTGATACGCCACGGCCGGACGGGTTCTCGTCGAGATCCCGGTGCGGTCCGGAGAAAACGAACGGGAGATCCGAGATGTCCGTGGTTAGGGTTCGAATTGCACCACCCTATACGTACACCAGGACACAAATTCAATCGATCTAAGTGGGATACGGCCCGGGGAGGTGGCCGATGTTGTAAATTCGTAAAATAAATTGAATACAAGAGCTGTCAACATCCTCCAAGTTCGGTGGACGGCCAGGACACATCTCCCTCCCAAAATACTATAAGTAACGTGCACTTTTTACATGCAAACTTTTTTTCGCATAATACCCTACAAATATGGCGTCTGTACGCTGGAATCTTTGCTATATAATTACACGGACAGCCAGGCATTTTGAATAATAGAGAATCAAATTCGACAAAGGGCGATACAGCTGAGGTTAGAGAGCGCATTTTTTGGATACGTTTTGCGACCTCGTCCAACGGCGAATTCCATCGGCCCTTGCGAAATTTGAAATTTCATACTTTTATCTATCGCACGGTGCGAGTTTGCTCTCAAATCGTAACCATTTTCTGTTATAACTTACCTTTGCAGCAGCTAGCTCTTCCTTGTAATTGTATTCTGGGCATGTGTCTTCGTTTGATTCCGGCAATACAAGTGTTATACGTATCGTTTTACCGTTTTCCTTCGATTTCTTGTCGTCCGCCTTATGTGTATTGAAAGAAATTAGCGCTGGACGTTTTATATCTGACATTTTTCATCACTTTTATCAACACAAATCACTCTACAACCCGGTTTCGCTCCAACATATTTAAATATACTATACACTCAAACACATATAACCTATTTTCGAGTGCGCACGCATGACATCGCGCATTGCGTGATCAGCTGTCAAAGCACCTTCGCTTGCTAACAAATAGAGCAACTGTATTATCGACCCGATCAAGTTTATGCTAATCGCCGCTAGAGGACGCTCGACGCCTAGAAATAGAATTTCCTAAAAAAAAATAACATTAAATCTTGATTTAAACTATCGAAATTACAATCTTACCAAAAAAACTCAAATAAAATGTATTGTATAACCACATGTAAACCCATGAAAAAAATATTTTAAGTTTTTTTTCTTTAGATTACAGCATTTATTTTATTATACTCCCTATAATTCTTAGGCGGTAAGATTCCCATTTATCTTATTATTTATTTCATTTGCTATGTTAAGCCATAATTTTTAAATCAAGAATTTATATTTTTAAAACGCTGGAGCACTCATATGAGATGTATTGGAAGTTGATGTAAACATAGTAAGTTTTAATAATACAGAGGTATTTAAAACTCGCGCGCATCATATGTTTTCTTTTTTTATAATTACATAAACGTCAATCTAACAAATTAACATCTTTACAACTTTCATTTCTAAACGATTCTTTGAATTGGATAATGGCGGTTCCTTATAAGCTTTTGATAACCTTATATCGTATACACCGATTACTAAAGTTCGCCACCTTCCGTGCGCTTCGCAGGCGTCGGTGTGCAACTGGTCGTTCGGGTGTGCGATTTATATTACACGCGCAAGCGATCTTATTGCAATAGAAACATATCCAGTGTGTGTGTAATATCTGGTTGGAATGAGTTTAATATAGATTCACCATTTTTCTAACGAATTGTTCAGAACCATATTGGTAAGATAAAGTGAGAAGTGCAAAGCACAATAATAATCAAATAGATGCATTACGGAGAACGGTTGATACATACATCTATACTTATATCGGTAACAGGGTCGTCTCGCATATCACGAGTCGTACACCCGAACGACTACTCGCATATCGACGTCTGGCCAATTTATTTAAGGTGGCCACTTTCTTCGTAAAATGTTAATAATCAGCAGATTTCCAACCATTTTTTTTTACATGCTCAGTAAATTACGCATGCGTTGGTTTTATCTTGTCTGAGGCCTTTTGTTCATTCAGAATGTGGGGCCTATTTTTGTAAATTTTTCTAAGACAACCACGAAGGTAATAATCTAGACGTGTCAAATCGGGAGAACGTGAAGGCCATCGTCCTTTAGAGACACCCGTCAAAAAACGGCCGTAAGAATTGCATTGTTTCATTAGATATCTGACATGTGGCCCCGCCCTGGTGTAACCAACAGAGCCTTGCAAACATTGTTCTGAAGTAAATAACGAGAGAATCTAAAACGTTTTCGAAACTTGTTTCTAGCAAAATTATTCGGTTTGATCCAACAGACTAAAATACGTTCAGAAAATCAATCTTTGCGCTGCGATCATCACTTGATTAATAATTACGGATTAATATCCAAACTGCTGTTCGATCTCTACGAGGAGTACTCGAAACTTAGCCATCGTCCGAGCAATAGGTATTATCGTTCGCGGGCGAACGTTTGAAGCGAAGACTTTGGGCCAGAGAGGTTTACACGTTAAATATTTGATGGTAGCCGCTTCTGCGGCTGACCGTTGTTTTGTTAAAGGGGTCGGATTAGACGAGGAAGGGGCCGCCATCGTATCCTCTTAAATACGGATAAGGCATTGCGAAGCAGAGGCTTCTCTCTCTATCGGGAAATATTATTACGCAAACAGCCGGAGTATCCTAGTGGTTAATTTACGTTCATTCGATGTTGGAAATTTTTACATTTTGAACGAGAGAAAGATGTACTAATTGGAAAATTATACGCTAATGGAGGATTATATCTTTGATACTTGTTTACTGTTTAAAAAGGAAGAATTAAGTTTACAAGTTCAAAGCAGCTCTGCATTTGGCGGTTTTTATAGCAGATTGCTTAAGGTTGTTGGTTAATGCAGGGCCGTAATTACTACCAAATTTTCTCTGTTCCCTAAGTTCAAAGTTTCGTTCGAAAGATGGAAGTTTTCATGAAATTAGGGAGCCATCACGTTCGTAAACCATATTTGACAGAACAAGGTGCCAATTACTATTTGCTTATCGTATTTACTCCTTTCTCTTGATATCATTCAATCAACTTAGATGCTACATTATAGATATAGATACTAATTCGCCATCGATTATTTCCCCTATTTAAATGTAATTCACGATTACATTAAATCGTTTTTCGGATCGTTACAGGCCATCGCTACATGTCAGGGGTAGAATAGGTACGCTTGGATAATTCCGACGACTGTTTATCTATAAACGGATGCTGCAGGTAAATAAATCTCTTTCACTAAACGAGCGAAGCAGATAGACGAAGCTTGCTCAGGTCACAAACACTTACGAATACACATAGACATATTTGACGTAATGTGTGTTCGGCCGTTTGTAGCAATAGTCACGTATGAACAACAAATGATGCTCTCGACGTAGAGAGCGCTCACATACGCGCTTCGTTATTGGCAAACATTGCATGTAGCGTGCGGGTGTGCAGAGAACTACAGGCACGACGTTGCCGGGACGTACCCTCGTTGGATACGTGATTGAAGCTCCGGTTACCCGGAAAGCATTAGCTACTGTCATTATTAACCTAGTTCCGCTGCGGCGTCTCTCGACGCTGACTCACCCCTGGACTGCCGCAGCGTTCATTCCTCTCTCCTCGTATGCAATTCCGCCATATTAATGAAGTTAAGAACGGGGACGGTAGCACCGAACTCGAGTTTTTGCCCGCAACTGCACAAACGCTGATTGGAGGAAATGCATTGTCGTGCAAGACATATGGCAGGAACTGTAATTATAGCTATAAGCAATCTTTGAATAGAGGATTGAAAAGCGCTCTTCAATTTATATTCAGAATTACAACATGTTTATTTGATCTAATAAAATATCTAATTGCCCTGACAAAAATAATAAAAAATATGTGGCAGCAATCCTTGCAACATAAAACAATGGTATTAGAAGTTCTGAAAAGAAAAAGAAGAAGGTGAGGGAAATTCAAAGTTTTACTCTGTATCTATATCTATTAGAGAGACATTAAACGAAGTTAAAAATATCGATATCAAAAAGACTCAATTTCTTCCGTGCCGCTAGAAAGGAGCCGCCACTGTCTCGAGAAAACACACTCGCTAAACAAATCCCAAACGCACAGCACAGATTAACGTCAGGCCTTTAGTGGAACGAAGTTAATGTACTTGACGGTCCTTTATTCTTTGCGTAATCGCAAAACATGTAGCGCTCCCCTTACGACCAGGCTATTCATGACAAAATGTTAATTTGTATACTCGGATGCGGCGCTTTTTCCCGCTCTTTCGGAAGAGGGCGTACCATTCCCAAAGTAACCCCGCCGTCTCTTCCGATGCTTATGTTCCTTTCCCTTTTTATTCGTCCGCTGCTTGATAATTTTTATGCGACTTCATTATTTCCCTTTTTGCTTCTTCCACCGTTTCTCTCGGTCGTGTAAAGTTTGCTTTCTCTGCTTTTTTTTTCCTTTTTGAAATTTCAATGGGTGGAAATGTTAAAGATTAAAGCTTAGTTAACGTATCTCTGAAATTACGATGAGAAAGGAGGGTGTAATCGCTTCCGTTTGAGCGGTATGATTAACACGTCAATGTGATATCAATCCCGAAGCGGTATTATTTCAACTTCGACGTTTATTTTCCGCTCTGTCCAATTTCTAATATGAACCATGCGGGAGGCGATGATCAATTGCAAGAGCAGTTGATAAACGAAATTTGTCTAAAACAACCCACACGTCAATTATTAAAAAACTAATATTGCATCAAATCCACCTATCAAATCTAATTCAACTCGCATTTTTCTTGTCTCGTTACATGAACGGGTAAATTTGAATGGATAGACCGAAAGCAACGTCGATGAGCGCATCTTAAAAACGCAATAAAAATTCAAATTTCGACCATTATCGCCTCGTTCGTTCATTAATCAAGACAAATGTACCGCCAGCGATAAAACCTATAATTTTTTCCAATATATTTAAAAGACGTAAGTTAAAGGCAACTTTTAATGGCGGATATTTTCACGCGCCCTCTAGTCGGGGAATATACCGCAGAAAAGGAGGAGAAACGGTAGAAATAGGGAACCCCAAAAAGGGAAAAATATAGAAGGAGCAAGCTTCGCTCTCTCTCTTATGTGCGTCTCGTGGAGTGCCGTATAATAAGGGGACATTTTTCTCTTACGGCAAGGGAGTTATTGCTTTGTTGGCGTTCAACGGTCCATTACACGACTCGCCTTCTAAAAAGTTATCAAAGAAGTGACCTGTCAGAACTTTGATTAAGATACTGATTTTATTACTTCATTCATTTCGAGGCGAGAGAACCTCGACGAGCAGAGAAAAAGTTTCGTCCCGTCGACGGCGTCGTCGTCCCACTCGACGTCCCGACGGTATGGGCGAAAGAGACCGAAGACTCAACGGAGCTCCTTGCCTGCCCTTCGGCCCCCGATCGTAACAGAATGGACGCCGGCGCTTTATTTGCTTTTAATTGATATCATTGTTTCCTAAAATGTTTCAGGCGAAATGCGTCAATTCTAGATTTGAATTTTAAATTCCGACTCCGGTCTCTCGTAAACTTGTTAAATCGCCGCGAAAATAGTCGACGGGAAAGGTCGGAAAAGGGTGAGACGGTTATGAATTTTTGAACGGTTCGATCTTTATATTTGGGAGCGAAGAAATTTAGGTATACCTTGTTGATTGTTGCTTTAATTAAATTAAAATATTACAATTGTGAAAATATTCAATTTATTTAAATACGATAGCAAAGACTATGGAGTACGTATCATTCAAGTTTAATTAATTAGCATCTGTTTCGAGGATTGCTAGACTTCGTTCTATGCATTAGATAATTTGATTGTTTTAGGCATGACAAAGACGTAAATTTTGGAACATACACGATCACCATTAGCATACAACTTCAGTAACAAATGCGTAAATGAGTTTGCGAAGCTCGTATATCAACTTCTTAGTCACTGGCGCCGAATTTGCATAAAAACCAATGAATTATTGCGGTGGAATGCGCATCCATTTATAGTTATCGGCATAATGCTACGGAACCGAAATACACATCATTGCCGCCAAACAGATAAAGGTGGCACACAAAATCTCCTACTAGCGTACCCTGTTGCTAACGACAAACCTTTCTACGTTTACATCCCGCCGTTTCGCGATCATAATTCAATATTTACTGCCTGAAATCGTTTCGTATTCGAAGGCGGAGTTTTGGGCGGCCGAAGATGATTGGTGCGGTTAATGTATTCCCCTTCGTCTTATTCTTACCTTCCGAGAGGAAGAATCGCCTCGGCACGCTGTCGCCGTATTTCATAATAATAATTAACTTACTGCTACAGCGTACGAAGAGCTTTCGCCTTTGTGGGAGAAGATACACTCCACCGCTGGACGTAAATTTAAAGTCGTAAAATACGGCGGTTAGTTTTTGCTGCGTCTGCAATACTCGTATACCTACTATTAGAGAAAACGATGACTGTATCCAAGGGAATATTAATAGAGAGATGTCCTTAAAACCAATAAATAAAAATAAAGGTGAACATTTTCAAAGTTACGTTGTCTTACAGTCAAGTGTACTTTTTATGGTTGGAGACCAACCAAAGCTATAGATACGCCCTTTGAATATACACTCCGCCAAAAAGTATCGCATAATCTTTGTTTGTAGCATAAAGTTGTAAATATACTTTAATGCGCTCCAAGATATAATTTCTATGATTGTTTAAATAAAATACATGCCAAATAAAAACAAGAACTCATACTTGAGACTTTTATTAAAACAAGAAATTATAATTTTGGAAAGAAAAATGTCATAACAGTAGCTTTTAATACTGAGTATCGCCACCTCTGGCTCTTATGACCGCTCGCATACGGTTTGGAAGAGATTCGATTAACCTCCGTATATAAGCCTGATCCAAATTCTCCCACTCGTCACGGAGAGCATTTTCTAATCCATGCAGGTCCGCTGTGAAGAAGGTCCCACACGTGCTCGATAGGGTTCATGTCCGGACTTACCGCAGGCCAATCTAAAACTGGAATACCAACATCGTTAAGGTATTCCTGGACGATTATTGCAACATGCGGTGGTGCATTATCGTGCATTAACATGAATTCGTCTCCTATAATTGGCGCATATGGTACTACATGTTCTTCTAAAATGTCCGTTATATACCTGTGGGCAGTCACTGTACCTCTGTCTACTGGTACTAACTCTGTACGACTTGTTAAACAGATGCCTCCCCAAACCGTAATAGAGTCACCAGCGAAATTAGGTCTAGGTCTGATATTACACTGCGAATAGCGCTCACCGTCTCGTCTGTACACTGAGATACGCCTATCTGAGGTGTAAAGACCAAATCTTGACTCATCCGTGAAGAGTATATTGGCCCAGACATTAATGTTCCAATTTACATGTTCTCTGGCAAACCTTAAGCGAGCCACTCGGTGGTTCCTAGTGAGACGAGGGGCTGTTACAGCTACTCTAGCTCTTAATCCACTCTGTCGTAACCTATTCCGAATAGTTTGAGTACTCACGCGAGTATTTCTGACTCTAGCCAAGTCGTTCTGCAATTGTCTTGCAATTACATGTCTTCGACGTAATGCTTGTAGTAGTAAATAGCGGACATCTTGGCGAGTAGAACATCTTGGACGACCTGGTACAGGTCTTCTACTGAAATTGCCTGTTTCCCTATATCTGGCTACGGCTCTAGAAACACTTAACCGATTGATGTTCATCAAATTAGCAACGTATGCTTGAGATCGTCCATCTTCGATTAAAGCAACTATAGCAGCCGCTTGTTCCGAAGTTAAATTGCTCATTTTAGTTTTAAAAGCGTTGGTACAGAACTCTGACTTCGCACTTTAAAATTTGTCCGTATAGGAAGACTTTCAATAAACGACCGAACAAACCTTACACATATGCATTTTTCTAAATGTGTTCTTTTAGAAAAAAAAAAGTACAAAAACTATGTTCCATGATTCTGTTAGTGTTTTTATAGTTCACATACACGAGGCAAACTTTTTGTGAATGTATAAAGATATCTTGGTTTATAAATGCCCTTTTTTAGTTTATGCGATACTTTTTTGGCGGAGTGTATATAGCTTTATTTTATTTCATAGTAAGCTATTGGATCATTGTAGCCATGACCAGATTGTCAAGTACTCGAACTGTTTGACATTGAAACACTTCGCTATAACACTTATCGTAATACTTTACACGCACTGAACGTCCGTTTCAATACCCAAGCTAGTATCATCAGAAGTAAAACTAACGAACTAAGTTAGGTTTGCCAGACTTGGATTTTTTCACCTTTGATTTGAAGGCGTTTACATGCTTAACATCGCGAGTGAAACAACACGGATGCAATGCGGGTACTACACTTGCTTTATTGTAGCGACCCACCATTCAATAAAGCGTTTTTAACGCCGTACTTGCTTGGTTTACCCGCGCAACTAAATTAAACAAGGTCCCATTAAAACGACATTAAAATCCTAACAAAGGCAACCACATCTAATAGTCCATCCCTGTCCTTATCCACAATTCCGTGTCGGTTTTGTACGGTCCTTTGAGGCGCGGTCGTTTGATAACCCCAGATACTAGGCGTGCGATCGCTAGTCGTGACCATAAAACTCGAGATAAACTTCCCGAGCGACGCAATTAGACTCGGAAAAAGTTCGCCAATAAAAGAAATATCGTCAAAAATTGCCGGAACGAAGTAAACAATGGACCGGCGAAGCTCATCTCGAGTCATGCGTCCCGCGAGGGCAACATCGAGGCTAGCCTTCGGACCGGCGACCGACGAAATTGTCGCCGTCGGATGCGAAGTACGAGAGAGAAGTGAGAGTAATAATAAAAATATGCGTGCGTGCACGGTACCTACATTAAAATTGTACTAATAAAAAGCACGTAAAAAGGACACTGATTACGCTTTTTATTATTAACTACTCGTAGGTTACGATGTGCTAATTAAAGAAAAGACTATAAAAATATGTCGTCTAATTTCAGGTGTATTTGCTACCATTATTGTTAAAGAACAATGTTTCTAGCGAAACGTTAAGGTTCTTGATATGTAAGGATGTGAACTTGAGTGTACGCTTAAACATAACAACAGCTTTGTTCAAGTATCCTTTTTATAAACTCGAATTATTCTCATGTTTAACTAAAAACTTGCAAATTTTATATTCCCGAATCCATTCAATACTTCCTTCATCATCCACTCGGCCACGTAAATGCGACTTTCCATATTCAACGCGGCAGACCATTCGTAAGCTTTATTTATGCATATCACTTTATCCCACTTTTCAAAACGACATATTTCGAATATTCCCTTGTTTATCACCACTTCCTCCAAACTCTAGATTATAGCCGTCATTCGTAAACGCACGTACCATATTATTGCATCATACGCTACTGTGTAGGGATAATCCCGACAAACTACACGGCATAACTCAGACAAACAAGGCCAAAGCGCGCTCTTGCTTAGCGCTTGACGTGAAAGGCGGCGAAAAGAAATGACTACACGAGTATACGATGACATATAAATGTAAATTTGGAAAGGGAAAGAAGTGGAGAAGGAGTACGAACGGTAGCTGATATGGCGGACGTCTGCAGCACGTCGCGCCATCAAAGGAATAACCTTACATGTAATTGTAATAAATAATGATGATATGAAGACGAAGCAAAAAGCGGGCGCTGCTCTTTTTAGACTCGGCAATGATATATGGCCGGATAAGTGAATAGTAAGAGCAGAAAATAAAAGAAAGGGAACGCCCACGTAAAGCATGCGATAAGCGACGAGCAGAGCATAACAAACGTTGAGACGGAGCTGCGATGCTGAACCGATGCTTCAATATGCGAAGGTTTAGTTTTCTAAGCACGGAAAATGTATACTTTACACGGAGTAATTCAAAGAAGAGCAATATTATGTGTTCGAACCTATCCTTGAAAGATTCTTTGTACTCTGAAGATGATACTTCCATACCATTGTTTTGTCAGTTAAACGTGCTCCAGGTTTGGGCCGTGTTATGGCATTTAATCGAAAACTCAACGTTTCTGGCACAGACGTATTGGGCTTCTTCAGGAGCCACAGTTAGTACGTTAGTTCGACGTGTGAACACAGACAAAAAATTATTGCAGGTGGTGTGTCTTTATCTTACGCCAATTGGTCTTCCAGTTTCATTCTTTTTTAAGAAAGCGAAAAGTCTTTCTTATTTAGAATCTTCGTGGGGTCATGCGCGTTGTTCTTTGTTTTTGGAGTCTTCCGGATGGACTCTTCCTCGGTTGGTGATCTGTAACAGACAGAGGTGGTGTTAATATTTGCGGTCGGCTGAGCTAGACGATACTATAGCCTGTTGAGCTGCTCGTAAGCGGTCTTATGCTTCCGCCTTCCGGTCCACCTGGGGGTGATCGCCCTTTGCCTTGTTGAGTCTAGCCAGGTATTCTTCCAGCTTCTCGGTATTGGCAAGCTTGCAGAGGGTATCTATCCTGGTGCCCCGGGGGACCTTCAGGACCATCCTCAAGCAGCGGTTTTGGACCCTGGAGAGGGTTAGGACGTGGGAGAGGGTGCCGTACACCAGCAAGGGCTGGCGTACGTAAGGATAGGGCGGATGTAGGATTTGTAGAGTAGGATCCCGGCTTTAGGGTTGAGTCGGGGGCTGTTTAGGACTGGGAAGAGTCGGCTGACCGCTCCTAGCGCCTTCTTGCGTACTCTTCGAGTATGCTCGGCGAAGGTGAGCTTGCTGTCCAGGGTTATTCCCAGATAGTCGATGCTTTTGCTCCATTCGATCTCCGTCGCGCTGACTTTGATCTTGGGAAGCTGCCTTTGGGGTTTCCAGGAAAATGCAATGGCTTGCGTCTTCCCGGGGTTGATCTTTAGTCCGTTAGCGTCGTAGAACTCC
Source organism: Oryctes rhinoceros (assembly GCA_020654165.1). Classification (NCBI taxonomy): domain Eukaryota; kingdom Metazoa; phylum Arthropoda; class Insecta; order Coleoptera; family Scarabaeidae; genus Oryctes; species Oryctes rhinoceros. The sequence continues at coordinate 2,765,025 of JAIOKQ010000231.1, forward strand.
GAGATCTTGTCGGGCTGTGCTTGCGCCAGCCTGACCGCCAACTCGTCGTTCCTCGATGTCGCTAGGACCGCGGTATCATCCGCGTTAAACACCCTGGCGTCGTCGAACTTAGGGATGTCCCCAATGTAAATCGTGAACAACACCAGTCCTAGAGCAGATCCCTGCGGAATACCAGATGCCATAATCCTCTCCGAAGATTTCACCCCGTTAACTACGGTGTGGAATCTCCTGTCATCGAGGTAGGATCTGATGGTCTTGAGGATCCTGGGCGGAAATTGCGACTCCTTCATCTTCATTAGCAGACCTTCGTGACGGATCTTGTCGAACGCCTTTTCCAGATCCAGGGATACCATTACGGTCGTCTGGTGTCTGGTGTAGGCGGTAGCGACTTGATCCGTTATGCGGTACAGCTGAAGGGAGGTGGAGTGCTGTAACCTGAATCCGAACTGGTCACCTCCTCCGTCACGCCACCTCCGCAGGTGGTGTGAAGGGAGTAGCACGCTTTTATATCGGCGGTGGGGGAGACTTATCGCTGAGTAACTGGGTATTGTGGCCAGTATTAATCGAGGATCGAATTTAAGACTGATGCTTTATGGTAGAGTGTGTACATTTAATAATATTAGCAAATCGGTGGGGTTGCTATCATTTAACTAAATTCTTCGTAACATTGTATTGCTCTGTGCTGCCGGTATAATTAGATTATGGTTTCTCCCGTGGTTTCGCACACATTAAATCTTAAGCGTTGTATCACTAATACAGTGATCATTATCGTTTTAACATCATCCATAGCAAAAACGTACGTGCGATGAAAAGAAGGATTCCGGTACAAATGTTTGGGATTGTAGTACATCACGAATATGACTCTGGTCCCTTCGAGCAAATGTATATGTAGCGAACCTTTATATTGGATGCTCAAATACCGAAAAATTTCACTCACACACAGACACGCCTTCGCAAACGTACACAAGTTGCCAATGTGGCAATGGAGCCGGCGAGCATTTTCAAGCTTACCACCGACGGCGGTACTATACCACACGAACCGTTTCACATCTGCCTCGAATATAATTCAAAAGACTGGATCTCGGATAATATTTCTTGCGGGCCGTCGGCGAAGCCGCTCATATCTTCGATGTGACAAACCGCTGGCTCAGCATCCCATCAGAGGAAGGGAACGCAGCTAACGGACGAGACGGACTATCCTTCCGATCCGTCGGGTGCGCGGAGACGGAGGATGGCGGCACGAGATGCTGCGAGAAGTACGTATAGGGGCGATCCGATAAAGACGAAGACGGCTAGCGCGTCGAGGACGAAGAAGAAACGAGTGGATTAGCCCCTCTCGTGGTGTAATATAGCGTGTGATGAGAATAATAACAATAAGTCAATGGTTCGCCGGCTCGTTCTCTTCTTTTCCGGAATTACACTGCTTCGGGATTCGCTTATCTGTGCGGCAACTTTATACTTCTTTATATTACGTATACTATCGGACTTTACAACTTTTATTCCTCCTTTCTTTTTCTTTCTTTCGTTCTTGAGGGAAGAGGTGGCGAGGTTAAACAAGGGGGTCTTCGCGAAATTCAAGAGGATCCCTGCGTACCAGACGCCCATCTCTCTAAACAAACTGCCGACGACCAGCGACGTCGTTACTTCCGGCGAGATTAGATAAAGAGACCTCGTTCTCGCGGCGAAGTGAAGACGTCGTTCTTGTGGGCGCAATATCGGAATTTTTTTTATGATTTCTGCGTTGCTTTTTACGGCGGAGCACCTTAAGTATTTTCTGATATTCGTTTCATCGATCTTCCATGACGAGCTACTCTTAATGGGTATTATAGGAAGCATTACCGCTTACCGATGGGAATTTATTCGCGAGCGTATCGGATGATCCGGTGAGGATGCGAAATTGTAACGTGTGAAAATGCCGACTTCGTACAATTTTTTTTCTATGCCAAGATACAAGATAAATTCTTCACCTCGTGTAAACGCAAGTGTTTCTCTTTTGGACGGAATGATCGAATCGAAACGATCATAAATCGCAATATGACGAGGTTCCTTTTGAAGTGCTGTTACTATCGGGGCTAGAAGTTCTAGAAGCTAGAAGACATAAGATGTAAAAATTTATGTTGTTGCAGAGAAAACAACCGTTGTTGAATTCGTGCGTTGTTTACTTGTTGTAAAGTAAGTTGGTAATTTTAATAAATCACCGTTGGTGTTATTTTGGTTGCTTATCGTAATTGTTTCGCAGCCCTAGATTGATCGGTGTTTCAACTTTCACAACTAGTTAATAATCTAAGACCGCTAAGGTAACATAATACGAGTCGCCTCCTCCGTTCCTCAAAAATCTACTTAAAAAGAATCTCCCGAGCACTAAATAGTGGAATTTCGCCGATGTACACCGATGGCGCGCAGTTAGTTTGATTAAATTGCCCCACTTGAAAAATGTAATATTCATCTGCATAAGTAGATTGTGTTTACGGTAGATGCAAGAACTACGCGGCCAGAGTAAACGCGTCCTCGTTGTCGCCGTCGCCTAGAATAATACGCAAATGCTAGTAAAATTTCCTTATCAACATGCAAGTTGCGCGTCGGGTTAATGAGGTCTGGAATGGAATTCTCGCTCGCGAAAAAAATTAATGAATCCAATGGTAATTTCGGTTGTACGAGGCGGCGAAGTCCCGGTTTCAAGAAAATTCGTCCGAGGAATTTTGGCGGTTGTATGCATCGGAAGAGATTACTTCGTGGTGTATGCTGTTGTTGTTTTCTTTTTAATTCTATCAAAATTGCCTTGTAGCTTGGTATCTTGGTAGCGGAAAATAGAGATTGTGTATTCTTTGTCGAAGGATTATATACTGTAAGGCTAAAGATATCGCTATTAAAATCGATATTATTAGCGTGAGGTCAACGTCGTTCAGCCACGTGCATCCAAGTACGTTCAGGAAATGGTCACGCTGTATAAATAGGAGACCATCTCCTATTTAGTGAACATATCTGTAGCCCCGTCATGCGTGCTTTCGACTTTCAGCGAGCGAAGACTGTCTTAGTTGTGGCGTGCGGTTCCCTTAGGTTGGCCTGAAGACTTTTCGTTTGGTGAAGTGTCACCATAGCTATTAAGATACAAAATGCATTTGTTTCTCTTTACTTCAGTTAGGTAAACGCATACGTACATAGCAATAGTCCTAACTTCTCGACATCCAACTAAAACAGGCTCAGTTTAACAACGTTGTTAAACAGAAATCCAGAAATTTGTCAACGGAAGAAATATATTTGCCTGTCGTAGTCCTGCTTCCTTACGCCAGGCACGTTTCAATAAAATATACTCCCTCGAAATATTATGACAGCATGTTGATCGCGTCGCGTCCGCGTAACGGCGGACGCGTCGCGCGCAAAACACGGAACACGTCTCCCTCTACCTTCCTTCCATCCCCCCGAGTAAGTATGAATAAATAACGCATTTTTACGTTAGGTTTTCTGCGAATAAATCTCGCGAAAATCTGTTATAGAAAAAGTTACGGACCGGAGGCTCCTTTTTTATTCACTACGAAATTACCTTTTCTACTTCGGGCCCTTTTCTCTTTACGTTTTTTTTTTCTTTGGTCTTCGTTCTCTCTTGCTCGCCTGCCTTCTTGTTGCCTATCCATTCGATTCGTTGTTTCGCTCGCTCTACTCGCTTTTTTCTTTCCTTTCTTCTTTCGCCTGTCTAATTCTATAACTACATTTCTCCCTAAGATCACGTCGCCCGTCGTAATCCACTCTTTCTCGCTTCTGAATGCTCAAGTAATGGTATCTTTTCCGGAAAGGGACTCAGAAAAAATATATTACCTGCAACTAGTCCCCGACGTAGCAGTTTCGCTACGGTCGACGTTGGAAGTAGATAAATTGATATTTGTGTATGTTATAATTGCAGCTAGGTTTGCATAACGTAAAGTTACATCTAGTAGATATATCCATAAAAATTAAACGTGGAAGCCATTACATTACAGTATTAAAACACCGGACTTCTTTTGAAAAGATGTAATAACCCTTTCGCTTGCTTTATTCTATTCGCTTTGTCTCAGCGTCTTTTTTTCTAAAATAAGCAAGCCGTTGATCTTTCTTCTTCCTCTTGTTGGCGAAGGAAAAGCACGCCACTCCCTTTTTTGCGGTGCCTCTTTTCCACCTATACCCTTTTCCGCAACGACATGCAACCATTGCTAGTCTCTCGTTAATGATGAAAATAATTCTCAAGGAAAACATAAACTGCCGCCGTTTTGTAAAGCTTCTCACGTAATTGCGCCGGAGCCTCCCTTAGAGGAAGGAAAAAAAGGAAAATTATATATAAAACGGTATAAAAAGGCGAGAAGCTGGAAAAGATTGGGGAAGGGCGAATGAAACCAAGCGGGCGGAAATACTCGAGAACTTTACAAGATTTTTAAAAGAAATTGTAAAGAGCTTCGGGCTTTATTCCTCGCCGACTACCTCAATACAAACCGTTCGTTTTCGTTTTATCTCCCGCTTTGTCCTGCGCCATGGCTATATTCTACCTTCCTTCGTTGGTGTTGCTAAGTGTATTTGATTAGCTCAATCAATATACTCCTCTGTATGAATAAACGACTAAAGTTTGCTGCAAATTGTCGTTGTAGGAACAACTGATGAACGTCTTAAGATGGAGACGACATCTTCTAGGTGTACCGATAAGGTATTTCAAGGTGGCGGAAAGCGTTAAGCGGTATTCGAAACATTCCTGGGAGGATGACGAAATAGAAATTCAAGCATTGCAATGTTTAATTAAGTTAATTCAGAGACGCCGAGTTTGTATGGTTTAGGGCAATGCTCTCTTTCGAAGATAAAATGTAACTAGAACCATGGAAGCTGGGCGGGCGTTGCCACAAGTTACTATTTAGGAGGTGCCCTCAAAACAAACAATTTGAAATTATATACAGGGTGCATCGTGATGATCCTCGAACAACTTGTTTTGAGTCTAGCATTTAGCATTTACGGTCATTAAAGATTATACCTATCAACTCTAGAACATGGCTTTGATAAACGAAATTAAAAATTAAATGGATTGCTTCCTCGTGTAGAATTCGTTTTAATGATAAGTTAAGTATCTGTGACTAAATCTTCGAATGTTATAGTACAATCGGCACCGATTTTGAGCACTGTACGTTGCAACCATTGTCCATTGTACATATACATTGCCGCTATTAATGCGAAATGAGAGAATATTCCAATTATACGGACATATGTTCCTAGGAGCCGGTTACTGAATACGGCCGCATTGTTTAGTCAGATATACATCTGGGCATGTTCATGAAATGCATCATATTCCGTTGCGGTTTCGATATCGGCCGAAGTAATTTTATATTTCGCCATATTAAATGACAGCGCGGTTTAGATATTATTCGGTAAATAAATTAAATTCCAAGCGATTTATTACACTGCGTGTAAATACAGCGCGTTGTTAGAGACGCAAAACGATCCTTTTTTTTTGTTGGGAATGCGCCGGCTACGGCAGAGCACCGAAAGGGGGTAAGGGAGCGATGAGATATTGGAATATTTCAATGCGTTTGATGATGAAATTTATTTTAACAACTGGGATTATTATTACACCCAGCGCGGACAATGTTATTGAATGTTTAATGAAAATAATGGAATATAATATTTGCGCGTATGGATATTACTCGTAGCTTATAAATTTGGTTCATATCCGATCGATATCAGACTGAATATTAACAGTGTGTAATGACTGGTTTGATTTATCTGCTATTTTTCTTATGCTTGTTACATTGTTCTAGGCCTTTAGGCCATTTTTCTAGGCCTATTTGGTGTAATCTAGATAGTCGTGTGTTTCGCTTCTACATATTTCAAGGACAATTTTATGAACAATTATCTATTGCATTTCTTCCTATAATCTAAACATTCAATGTCTTTAATGACTTGTTATAAGTACAAAGTTAGTTTGGTGTAGGCTTCTACGTATACCCTAATACTCGATTATTAATTTAATTAAACTGAATTATGCGTCCTCCAGTATGAAATAGAAAGAATCAGCGGCTATAGTTTGTGTCGCCAGCATACAGACTAAATTGTACAAAAATATAAAATAATTGTATAAAAATAAAGCAAAAACAAAAACGGTCCTGAGACAGATCCACGAGGAACTCCAATCAAAATATCGTAAAAATAGGAAATATTTTATTTCTATGTTTCACCGCATTGTATCGATTGTATAAGTGTCGATTTCAAAGAATATTGTAGTTGGGAAACGTGTAAAAAATGAGAAACATACAACTTAATAGTATTCAATATATGGACGATACTGCGTACATTCTCTTTCATTCAATAAAAGTAAACCGCCAAAGCAGCATTGCTTAATGATGAATAATAACCCCTTTCCGTTCGAATCACACCCCTGTCGGTAGAAGTCGTTGTTTTTCGCCCCGATCAGCGTTAATTGCTTGATTATGTTTGCGGATAATTCGCTGTAGGTAAATCTATTTTTAGAAGGCGATCTATATCCATTCTGCGGGTCCGGACGTCGTCCTCCGCCACAGGTTAGGTAGATTACATTTCGCTGTACATTTTAGCTGAACATTGCGTACAGGATGTTCGCAAAGCTTCGAGGTTCGAACAAGGCGATTAGCATATGAATGGTATTCCTCGAACAACGCGAAATATGGCGGAAAAGATATTAATAAGTGAGATTACCACCCGCAAAGGTGGGTTAATTTATATTCTTGCTCGATGGAGACCCTTAACGGATGTTATCTTAATTTAAAAATAGTTGCTTTTGTTTCTCTTTTTTTTTATGGTAGATTCTTTGGATAAGCGACAGCAAATTGACGTTTCCAATTAGAATAAAATATTGAGCAACGTATGAAAACCATTTGTAATCGGTGTATGTGTCGCAGGTAATATATTTATTTTTATTAAAACAAATAACAGGCGGGCGATTTAAGTCTTTATTGCTAGAACTTCTAACTTAGATCGCCCGCGAAATCAAAACAAAAATTACTATGTGATCTTTAGTCGAAAATATTGCTAAAATAGCTTCCTCATGGTATTGATAAGATCATTTCAAAAGCATTGTAAGGAGGGAAAAGATATATTACCCACGATCGTATTTTCGTCTTACCCGTGGTTCCGAGAGTGCTTTTACTCAACATTGTCCGGCTGCTTGTTTTATACGTCGGTCACTGACAAGTTGTATATTGCTTTTTACAACTTTAGGAATAATTGGCTGCGTCTTGGGCTTAAAACATATGTAGTTGGCGTTTGAACAAAATTTGTGTAACTATTACGAAGTATCATAAGTATACTTTGTCGCAACTGCGAAAGTTAAGTCATTGTGTTTCTAATAATTTTGTTAAATATATTGTTGATTCTATTGTTTCATTTATTACATGTTTCAGTTCGCATTGGTCTAAAGCTACCAGATCCTTGGAAACTCAATGTTCTTTAGTTGAATTGTTTTATTTCTCAGATAGCTGAACTTAGACTGACCCAATTACGTAGATAAAATTAGTTATCCTGTTATAAAGAATTTATTACTTTTAATACCTACGTTTTTCTTTTAATTCCAGTTAGATTTGCGCGATATAATCGGCGCAGTCAATAGGATTACTTGAAATTAGGTAACCAAAAGATGAAATATTTTCCTTAACATTACACAAATACTCAATAGAATTATTTAAAAAGTACAGGCAATTTGTAAAACGATATTAATCCGTCTCCTGTAGCAATAATAATCATTATTATCGTCCATTCAATTATCAAACATCGATCCTCGAACTAACATTGAAATCTACTCGAGACCCAACCCATCGACCACCGCAGCGCCCTCTACCATGTTCGCGTAAATCTCGTAATGAAAGAAGAATTTACAAGTCCCTTTCCGCGTAATGTGGCCATCTAGTAGAGGAGGCGAGGACGGTAGTGCACGGTTATACGAGTGCAATAGTTGGGACGCGAAGAGCGGCGCCCCGAACGAATGGAAATAGGGAATTCGAGTGGAATTCGCAACCGAGCGAAGTTGGGACCTCATTAGCTCAATTCAGTTTAAACATGATTCGTCATTAGTGAGCGCGCGGTATGTATATAACTGTCGCACTCCCCAGCTTACGAAGCCAATTGACTTCCGCCGAAGTTGACTTTACGAATATATATATATACATATAAATATGTATATGTATACAATTTTAAGTGGAATTTATGGCACTAATACGTCATTATAGTTCAGAATATTCGACATGCAAACAGCTCCCACACTGCAACGGCTGTTACTGTTCTCGTATAGACTGCTGCGATAAGTGGAAACAACCCTACGAGTTGGAGAGATTCCTCTTGGCTCTATCCTAACGTTTGCCAAGGCAAACGTTAAGGTTAACGGTCTAAATAAGCCTGCAGAATATAGACGTTTTTTTGATCTGCTTGCAAGTGTTATAACTAGATGTAAAAGAAGCCATAAAATCAATTAGCGCTGTCAGAAAGACAACGCTCGTTGAGACCTTTCGAACGAGCCCTAACTTATCGTAGTAGCTTGTCCGGCTGCTGAGATCTAGCCAAACCGTAAAAATTTAAACCCAAAGTGATGAAATTGTTGAAAAACCAAAAAAAAAAGTACGCGGTTTTCACGACCTAACCACGCTAATCGAATGAGTATACGTAAAATACATCCAATTTCGTACTACGATCAATTTAATACCTTCACTAATGAATACACATAAATAAGACCTCTTCGGAAGAACGGTTAAAAGTGTACTTATAGAATAAGAAACGTGTCATTATAAAGTATCTGCGCAGAGTTATCCTCTTACATTGCTGAACGCTAAACAACTAAAAAGAGCTTTGTGTTACTTCAAGGAATTGGAAAATTCCTCAAAACAAGCTCTAGAATGGTCTTGCTCTATCGGACGTTGATTGATAACGAATAGGAAAATCGCGAAGTCGATTGAGAAATGAGGAGAATAACGTCCCGGTCGGAATGATCAATAATCCGCTTAGTTAGGTACTGAAAAATAATCAAGAGTTGGAGTAAGTTAATCCATCAGACGTCGCGTTTAGTTTCAACTCTTTTTCTGTTTGGACAATCTATCACTTAACGATGATGTTATTTCTGTTGGTCTTATTGGATTTTATCTGCGGATAAATACGAGGAATAAAAGATTCTACTTCTTATTTTTGTAAAACGTTTATTTGCAGACATTTTGAAATTTTCTCGTGATTATCTGATTGCTTTTGATATGAGACTGCCTTGTTCATAGGCTACTCCAGGGATGTCACCGATAGAATCGCGGACCTCATCTTTTTGGCCGTGGTTTTGCCCGTTCTACGAGGGCATTTCTGTTTGAGGTGCGCTTTGGCTTGCCTTTGGATGAAGGAGACATTTTTGGCTTTGGCGAAGCGGTTATACCATTGATACGTCAACGACACTATTTAGTCATAAGTGTAGCTCAGCAGGGGCTAAAGTTGTCGGGATTTCCCATCCATTTGTATTTATCTGCTTTAACATTCTCTCTGTGGCGCTCATGTCCTGTTATCCAGATCAAAGTCCCCGTAGCCCGGTTACTGGATGTGTTTAACGCATCATGCAGTCTCCTATTGGTTTCGTGTTGATTTTGCGATTGCGCTCTTGCTTATTTATTCCTTCAATGCCCTCTCCAATAGAATACTGCAGCATTTTCAGTTAGGCCAATAGCTCAGTGAATCTTAATCAAATCTCGTCAATGCTTCTAAAAGATCTGCTTACCAAACAGCATTAAATAATATTAAAGAACAAACCTCTTTATGAAAACAGTTTTTATAACTATTTTCTTCCAATAAGCATACTATTCGTACCATTACATCATTTTACAAAACTTGAAAGCGTCAGGGACATACGTCCACTTAACGCAAAAGGACCGAATCGCACCAAGGAAAGGTTTTAGATCGGTCCTCGTAGCCATTTTCTCGGCGAGCGTCCTTTCCAGCACATCAACGAAATGTAAGGGTTTAGATTTACCGAATAAAATCTAGATTCGCCTCTTCCATTTGCGGAGAAGGACGTGGAAGAAGGGAGAGAAAGACGGAGCGGACGTTTTTCTTTTTTTCTTTACTCAGATACACATAACGGAGGAATTGATTTCAATCGAGCGTCCTCGTTACTAATGGTCCGGATTCGCCTTTCAATGTAGACCGAGCGGATCTTCACGGAATCTAACCCCGCAAGACGTAATGAATAAAGGAAGTGACAACAATACATAAATAACTTTCGAAAAAAGGGAATCGATGGCGGTGGGGTAAGCGGCGGTGGGAGGAGGAGATGGACGCCGATAAAAAGATCAGCATGTCCATTTAGAGGAATCGGTTTCGGAATGTAGAACGTCCGAAGAGATATCGTTTCGAGATACATGACGTGTTCAATGTGCCAGAGCATCGTAGTAAGAGCGAGTAATTGTTTATACGGGGGCGTATGGAAACAATTTTTCGCTTTTGAGCCGAGAGTTGGCGAGTGAATATTGAATTGACTCTGTATATTGATTGGTACTAATTTGTAAGATTGAGTTGAGGCAAACTATTGATTTCCATCGACAAGGGGCTTCATTTTCATTAGTTAGCAGCACGATGTCGCCACAAAATATCCACGTCTAGCATTTAATTTTTCTCCTCGTATTGCATTAGAATCCACTCCGCAAACTTCCCTAGTTCATATCGAACTCGCGTTTCGCCGCGCCAGGAGATATAAATTATCAATTCTAAGTTCTAGGTGCGGTAGCGGTAGCCGTCAAAGCCGACAGACGTTTATAAATATCCCTCGCAAGAAATGAGTGGAGCGAATAAGAGCTGCTTTCCATTTATTAGGCTTCTTAGCGGGATGGATATGTAAGGATCGGTCTCGGTTCAGGCCGACGATATAAATGAGGTGACCGGAAATGGACCTGAGTAGTGTAGCGGGGAAAAAGGGGGACGCGAAGCGGCGGGTGTAGTAAAGGACTAGAACGCGGAGGAGGGGAATTTCTTCACTATGACGATTCAGCTCGTCCGTTTTAAGATTCAATTAAAGCGAAACTGACGGTAAACAATAAATCACATTCTTAATAACTTAAGAATGGACTCGTTGAGTTCATTCCTTTAATTGGACGTTTGTTACTCCGTTGGGATTGCGTAACGTAAAGTTTAATTTACGAATTCCCGTTTCTTTTGGGCGTATTACGGGTTTAAAATGAAATAATTGCGTTTCCGTTGGAGCACTTGAGAAATATCGCTGAATGCGGCAAAACGTCCTTAAAGAAAATAAAAGTTTTACTAGGGTGAGTGTATCATGAAGATAGATAAGATTCAACATCGTTCCCGTAATTAATCTTATATTGAAAAGATAGAGATAGAAGAACCACAACTTTGCAAAGACACATACTGTAATGAAATGGTCGCTGAAACGTCCCCTGTTAATTTTACCGAAATAAAAAAATGCTGTTAAGGAGATTCATACTTTGCAAAAGCTCCCAACCCCCGCGTTTTAAGTATTCTTCTCAAAACATAAACAGTAGCAAGCGGAACTTCTCAAATTGCAAATGTCGGCTAGGTATTTGGGATTAATCACCAGAAACCGGATGCGATTGCGACGATTTCAGCAAATATCCGCCTATTCGGCGTCATCGCCATCAACACACAATTTCCTCCAGAATCCATTTCGAAATTACTAAATCTACCTCATCGCATAGTCGTTTGCGACCGAATTCCGCGATCGATTGGCGAAATCGTCCACGTCCTATCACGAGAAACAAGAAGCGCACTCTTATCCCCATCTTACCCGTTCCCCGCACCCCACGGATCGACACCGAACGAACGAACGAACGAAGGCTAATATAAACCGTACACAAATGGAGTGTGAATAAAAGGTGTAATCAGATAAGTGGAGGAGGCGTCGGGCAATTGGCGATTGATGTATACCAGGAGCCCGCAAAAGCTATCACATTATCTCGGCTCGAATAAGCAATACAGAGGATCGGGAAGGCGAACCGATAGAGGGCGCCGCTGGTAGGTTGTCGAGAGGTGGCCGGAGCCGCCGTCGATTCGGTTTTTCGGGAAAAAGTCGATTTGGTAAGGCAACAACGTCGATCTTTATTCGCTTTCCCTTCTTCCCTTTTTTCCAGGGCTCTTCTCGTCGGAGAAGAAATATCTAATCTGCAATCTTGAAAGAGTCGTTTAGTTACACTGCTCCAACGCCGAAAAGAGGAGGACTTGATGCTTTCGGATAGAGGCTTACCGAGTATATCGTTCGGCAATCACTTCCTCGTTCACGCAGTTTGCGCGAGGGAGCGTTGCGATCCGAACTGAAGCCGTTCTAGGGTTCATTGTTGCGTATTCCGATGGAATATGCTTAGTTATAGCTTCGCCGCGTTCCTTTTTCTATTTTTGCTTATCCGAAACGTTAGGCGGGTAGCGAACGGCTCGGTACACGACGCTACGGAAGTCGTTTAATCTCGTTTTATTACCGCAAAGAAGTTCTAATAAACATAAACCCAAGAACGCTATACGACAGTTACGTCGGGTTATAGGTAGAGGAATTGATACCGCCAACGTAAGGGAAAAATACATCTTTGCTTAAAGTACATCGATCACCGTGGTGGAATGTCGCCGCTGAAGCTTATTGATTAAGTAATCAGCTTCGGGAATATCATTTTGTTCGATATCTTTAAAGTAGACGCCGATGAGAGGTCGTATAAATTTTGATTTCCTCGAGAATATACTTCGTTAGATGAAACGTTGGTGCATGGCATTTAGTACGGAACGTATGCTACAAGTCTTGTTGGATCAAAAATCGTCGCAATGCGGTAACGGACAGTCACCGTAAACTATTTCACATGTAGCAAGAAAATAATTCCGTCCAACGAATTAGAGGAATTAATAAAAGAAACCAAAGAGCAGGTCTTTTTTTTTGTATTAAATTTAATCAAATCATCAACAACAATAAGTTAAAGCCTCAAGTAACATCGCAAAAATAGTATTTTTTAAGCACGCATTTTATTCTGTTGTCCATCCGTTTGCAGAATATGTCGCAGATGCGTCTAAACTTTACGACGCTTCAGAAATTTTAATTAATCCCATATTATTGCATCTAATTTAACGCATATCCGCTGTAATTTAGATACCGCTAAGTACATGACGATTGTACGCCACCGAAGTGTATTCCCTACGTTTGCTTAGGGTAATGCAGGAATCGACTGCTAAGTGCTGAACAAACAACCCGATCAGAACCCGCCTTGTTTCGAGCTACCTCCGTTCGCGCCGTGCTTTCGACATAGGCGGCGGTGAAGGAGGCGATAGAGTAACGACATCTCGATGTGTTTGCGATGTACGTATGAACTCGTCGCGGTATAACTCACGGTCGCAGAGGTGCGAATGTGTAGCGAAATTAGCGCGTTAAACCTCCATTAAACGATAGTGCGAGCGGGTCGTTCGCCGAAATTAGAAACGCGTCAGAAACTGACGAGACCGCTTGCCGGTGAGTACGTATAAACTAAACAAAGAAGATCATCGCGCATGCTCGCTGGGTGGTAATTAAGGCTCTTTATTTGTGATGTTTGATCGTCGAGTGATCCGTTTAATTTAAGTTTGTCTGATCGTTATTACTAAATCCTTAGCCTAGTTTGAGAGACAAAAGAATAAGGCAATCACGTGAAGATTCAGCACAGATCCTTGGATATTATGACAATCTTGCTGTCCTATTGTAATTTAAGTAATTTTAAAGAAAGACTTACTATTTAATATTCACGAGAATTTCTGCTATATTTTCCTATCCGCGAACTGCAAAATTCTATTACGGAACAGGATCCAATATGTACTTACAGCGATTCATTCCATCACATATCCCAATCACGGAATAATACCGTCCTTACGCCGGCGATCACGTGTCGAGATCCCTCTCGACAGTCCGGCTAGATTTAAAAGCGACGCCGCCGATGAGCCCCGCCGTTGACTGGCGTCGGCTTTGCGGAATTAAATCGTTTCGAGTTTAATCGAACCGCTCGCCCCACGTAAAACGTATGAGGAAACAATCAGATCAGACATCGATGACCGAAAGTTACGAGTTTATCCGGCAATTCGGGTTGTAGCCGCCGCTAATTGGTTTCCTGCTCATCCGTCTGCCCGCGCCGCGCCGCGTATCGGTCGGCGAGACCCCTCTTCCGTTAATGCCTCTCTCCGATCTAATGAAATTCGGTTAATTGGAACGAATGCGGTATTAAAATGGATCAGTACCTGCCATCGGTGGCCGTAACGTAGCGTAGCACCTCGGATTGTCTTTGTTACGGGGTGTTCTTGTTGAGATATTAGCAATAAAAGTATAGGGAAAATAAGTTCTATGTTGAAGGTAATTGTCAAAAAAAAGCGTTGGTGATAAAGCAGTGTTAGTTAGCTGGACGCCAAACGCGGGGATGGAGAAAAAAGGTAAATTACTGAAACGTTCTGAAATATTTCGACAGCACTCATCAGGAACTGATCTAAATTTTGTTCTTAAGACATACGTATAATATCGCTTTTCCCATCGCGGGTTAAATTAACTTTTTTTTGTTCAGTTACCCTGTATATTTACCAGGATTAGTGCATCCTCCAACAGTCTTTGGTCTCTTCTTATTCCTCTTTTCGCGAGTACTGAAACAAAGGAGAGGTGTGGTGCCTAAAAGAGACAAGCGAGGATTGATGTTACGAATCCAATTTCGTTCACGTGTTCATTTCATTTCGAGGAGCGCTACGGAAAGAAAAAAGAAGACGATCGACCGAGTCAGCAATTGTCTCCAGGCGCCGAAGAAGTTCCAACGACCAACGGGGCGCAATGCAACCACATCGCTAGATACTTCTCTACGTCTCGAGGAGGAGACATTTATTTCAGGTGTGCGTAAATATCAAAGGCAAGGACTGTAAGTGACAAGCGTTTCAGTTTACAAGCCGTCGGTATTGAGACCGTGTTCGGTTACTACTTACCTAACCCGCTTCGGGAATAAGAGATTTGAGATTCCCCGTCTTCGAGACGTAGCGTTCGGCATGTACGCAGAAAGTTTTTCATTGTAAGATTGAATGATTGGCAAATTCCGATTGATTTTGTGAGGAAATCTCAATGTTACGATTTTAGTTGTTATGGTTGGTAAAAACGGAAGGAAAGGAAGTTTAAACTTAATGCTTATGGGCAATACTAAAGTGATTATCATAAAAGCGGAAAGATTATATAGGACGAATGTCGATGTTAATGCCTTTTACAGTAATAACAATTGAATTTCTCAGATAGATTTTGCACTCAATGAAGTCGTTCTTTAAATCCTTTTTCAATCGCGAATATTAATTATGTAACGAGGACTAAACAAATACATTTAAATTCGATTGACTTTAAAACCGCCCCGCTTTTCACAAATTCCGAAATCCCGCTCGAGCCGTACCAATTTAATCTCATAAAACGTCGATCGATTGTCTCCCGCTGCCGTAGATTATTTGCGCTCTGGCCTATCGTTTTCTTTTACTCTCCTTCCCCTTTACGTTTGCGAAAGCAAAGGCGGAAGGATTGCCGAATTCCCCTTTTCGCGGCGTAAAACCCCGATACACTACAGAGCGATTCAAAGTGCGGTCGTTCCGAACGTTAAAGCATTCGGTCTCCCGCGAGACTTCGAAAATTCCTTTTTCCATTCTCTGCTCGTAAAAAGGAAGAAGGAACGAACGTAGCTTCCCTTCGGATCGTTGCCGTTCCTCTAACGACGAACCGGATTCTGATACAGCCACCGCTAGACGAGTCACTATTGCTGCTATCTAACACAGGATGCTCGTATATAGTGTGGTCTAGTTTCGGAGGACGCACAAACTTAATGCTTCGATTATATCTAGTCTCTTGTATAATGATCGAAAAATAGAAATAGTTGAAGCATTAAGTTATATGAAGATTCTATTTCAGTTTGTAGGAACGTTGTCTTAATGGAATAGAATCTTTTTCCGAGGCATTTCGTTCAAGTTCTTCATAAGCAACTCTTACGGCTTCTAGTTTGTTGAGCAATGCAAGATCTTCCGCTATATAGTTGGAAAAATGCTTGCAATTGTTACTGGGAACCTACTACCTTTGATATTCATCAAAAGAGATCCTTACAGCAACCAGCGGATTTGAAACGACCTGTACATACGGTCCTCTTTCGCGCATCCCATTCTACAGATACGTTCGGATGGAGACGCGCTCGTTGCGAGGAAGGGAGCGGATCGTCTCGAGAGGTTTACAATGGTAGATGCACTTCGCCACTCACCTCAACTATTGTGGCCGCCGAATCTCCTTTTTGAATCTCAATCAAGAGAATTGCGGGAATACGTAAACGGCGCTTGTTACTTCCTTTTCACTTACTAAGAGATTCTAGATCCGAGATTCTCCGAGAGAGCTAAGTTAGTTCCTCTCGAAGTCGTTTAATCATTACGCGAGATTATATTCAAAACAGAAGCATCAGTTAGGGAGTTTATTGTGTTTACGTTTCAGTGGTGGGAACGTCCATTAGTTGGTGAAGAACAGTCGTAGTCCGATAAGATGGTTAAAATAAGGCGAACTATTTGTTGAAATTTAAAAGAGTTATTTTTTGTTGGGCCGCCATCCCAACAGCAACGATGTTAACGCAACGTGTTAGTTCTTAACCATAGTTCTTGCTGTTTTATCTACTTAACAGTATAAAACACGTTATATGGTTTAAATGTAAACACCTAGCTCGTGCGATAGTTTTTGCGAAGTTTTCCGCTCAATTGTTTCGACCAGCGTATTTCTACCAATACCTTCGAAGTAATTTACTATTCCTGAGACGTATCTTTTCAAACAAATTTCTAAATTCCAAACTTCAAAGTTTAACTTTAAGTTAAGTTCAAAACTGACGTGGATTTTTCGGTTAACCAACGTACATTTCGCCGTAATACTACACCACCCATAACGCTATAGTTTGTCTACAAACGATTTTATATACGTTTGGACCTATACGGCGTTCAGCATACGTGCAGGCTAAAGTTACGAAGTAGAGAATAAGAAGTTCTGACAGCGCGCGGCCTCATCGCGGAAGGCAAAGTTTACCGCAGCTCGTACAGCGCTTCTGTTCCGTGAACCTCACCGAGGCCGAGGCCGACACGCTAATATAATTTTCCCGCTGCCACTTGAGAATGATTGTATCGGACATTACAACCGTCGCGAGCTATTTCCTGTATTCCCATTTCGTTGCTTTTCGCCATTAAAAATACATAAAATTGCTACGCGATAATCTTACGGCATTTATGCATGTGCATGCTTTCCGACACTTCTGGTTGTATTAGTGCTTTGATGTCTGGATTATATCATATTTACGACAAGAATACCGAATATGCGTATCTGTTTCACCGAAGACCTTACGGAAAGGTTTAGGGATGTCAAAAATCACTTGATGCTGTACTCAGTAACATATTATTTGGCTGGGAGGTAAGAAACATGTTACCGAGGTCGATGGGCCAGCAAAAGAAGCAATGAATAAGTATCTGGTTATTTTAGACCATTATTGTGGTCTATGAATGAACGATCATTTTGACATTTTGCCAACGACTTCGTTGGCAAAATGTACCAGGACAAACTTGAAGAACAATTCTGGATTTGCGTATTTCCAAAACGGTACATCTAACAAAAGTCTTACAGTTACAACCAGAATCGTACCGGACTAAATTTCGTGCCATTTCATTCTTTCTCGAAGGTTGACATCGACTCTCGCAACCGACCCAAAAGTCCGACCGAATTGCAGAAATCATCAATCATGCCTTGTTTATTCGTTGGAACGACGCTTTCGCGAGGGTACGTTGCGCGTCCGCAATATCCCGATTCCACCATCGGCGCGGCGCCACGTCGAATGGAAAACGCCTTTATGTTTTGTATATTTTTTTAATCCGACGGCGCCGCGGCAAATAATCGAATAATAAGTAATAAGCGAGTTCGGGACGGGTCGGGGCGCTTCTCCGCATCGCGTCGACACCGCTTTTATCTGCCGAGAACAGAAATCGAATGATTAATGATCCCCAAGGTGCAGAGATTTATCAATGAAAGCCGTGACTTCATTATTTATAATCAATAAGCCATTTCGGCGGGCCACTTCCGCTCATATCACGCAATCTTTCGCTGCTACGTTGGCTCCACCGGCAGCGACACGGTATGAAGTTCTAATTCATATCGGTTTTTCACGTAGATCGGTGGCTTTATGGGAAGAGAGCTTACAGTCAGTTTTACCTATAAAATGGCGTGGGATAAAGTTTGATGTATTAAGTCGATTTTTAAATCCTTGATTTCTTAAGGTACTAGTTGTGGCTGTAGAAAACGTGCGATCCAAATGCACCTTCGCCGTTGCTCGTGGAGGCCCAAATTGTTTACGACGAAATAAATAGAAAACTCTATCATTCAGATAATGACTTAAAAATATTTTTAAATCGACAAGATCCTTTTGAGAAGAGCAAACAACATGCGCAATATACATATAACTTATTAAGGGTATACTTGTATAACGACGACGGAAGAACGTCTGGAGATCTATTAGCGAAAGGTGTTTGCGCTGTCAGCAAACGAGAGGGCTGAAGAAACGAAGAAACATCGTCGAAAATTCGCCCACCCACCCCGTTCTAACACCTACGCGCGCGGAAAAGAAAAGATTCCGACAACCCGATCCGGCCGTCGTAAAGACGCGTGCGGAGTGGGGGCGAAGGGTTCGGTATGCCGGGGGGAACGTTTTTCACTTTAACTGGATATATCTCGACGGACGTCCGCGTCGCCTTAGGGCCATCGTTCGATATTTATTGGCGACCCCGGTCGAGACTCGATGACAAAGAACTCCAACCAGTTTATATCATGTCCCATACGGTCTATGAACCGAATCATAATTCGGGTACTCGGGTACTCCACCGAAACCCCCGGTACTATTTTAGATCTCTATACACTGGGGTTCGTTCGTTTCTGACCAAATGGTCTTTATTATTTACGCGGATTTTGACGTTTAAAGAGAAATCGGAACAAGGAACATAGAAATTAGCTTGTGGTCAAAATTGTCGGGGCGATGTCCAATATTTCGCTTTTATTTTGAACGTCCCATAAATGAACTAGAGTAGATAGCCAAACTCCCCAACTTAAACATTTAACGATGTGCATCATAGGAGTTACGATTAGTGAATTCATCACCTACAGTGGTTACAACCAGACTGCTTTACATTGATTTAGCTCTGCTTTTTAATTTTTAGTAATTTATGAAAAACTTACTGTTCAGGGATAACTCGCACTTTAGCGATCCCGGTCGTTTGTTTATGGCCTGTGCCCTTAAATAAATAAATAAATATCAGTTGATTGTTTTTGCGTTGTTGCCATACCGCATTTATCTTTAAAAATATCCGAAATCAAATATTATCCATACGATGTTTGTTTAATTCAGCAGGTCTCTGAAGATGGCTGCGATCGATCCTTAGTTTTGTAAACACGACTAATTTCATTTTAGACGATAGACAAAGTTACGATATTGTGTATGTCAACAACTTGTTAGGTAATAAAAAAAAAATAGTGAGTTTACTTGAAATTATATTTCCTGAAGTAAGCTCAATCTTTTGAATGGCAGCGTATCCGGAGATCTACGACAAAGGTTTAGTAATAAAACGAGAGAACTGATGTTTCCATTCGGAATGCAAGGAATGCCGTTATGTCGGTAATCTACGACATAGAAGGGCGGCATGGTAAGTTAATATAGAGGGGCGAATCTCTCCTCACATACACCGGAATATTATTATTATGTTGACATATATGGAGTAGTCGCTGATATATTCCCGAAATTTTATAAGGTCAGGCGAAGTCGAATTTTTCGTTACGGAGATTGTTTTTAAAGGAAATAGACGGTTACATGTAGGCGGAGTTGTTTTCATATCGACCGTTTATGAAGGATGAGGAAGTGGAGCGGTCGATAGGAGATTTGATAGGCTCGAGGGAGCGCGAGCGATATATTAAGAGATAAAACTATTCGATATTTCTAAGTCGTTAAAATGATTTGGCGCAAAAGGAGCAAAAGATTGAGTATGGCAAGGAATATTTAACGAAATAAAATGGAGCCTCAATAATCCAAGCCTCCACTAATCCGTTCATTCAGCTGCCCATAAGCTCGCTGTGGCGTCCTGATTTGTTATCAATGCGCTGAATAATATTGAATACATAAATATATTTATTTATTAAAAATTCTAACCTGATTCCACGATGGTTCACCAATATAATCTGTCAGAGAACATATTCCCAGTACACAAGCGCTGCATTTGAATAAAACTAAACACGTAGCTGCGTCTGGATTAAATACGACCATTCATCGATTGAAATTTAATTTCGTAATTTATTACATTCGTTAGATTAATTTCCGAAAAATATGTACGTCACAAAAAGTATATAAATACGTAGCTTTGTACACGTTTCCATTGTTTAACTTTCGGTTCAATTTATGCAAAATTAATACGTTCGATTATTATGTAATTTTATTAAACAAGATCTATATATATATATATATATATATATATATGTCTGCTCGAATCTATGTATTCGCCGTCCTGAATGCATGACGGGCGTAAATGTTAAAATAACCGGTAACGATGCGCGAATTAAAAACTATTTCGGTTGATAGTGCGGCAAATTGGCAAATATTATGTATTAATTAATTCGGGACGGCCGTTTCGTGAATACGATTGGTCGTCATTGAGAAACTTCCGGAAAAAAAAAACATTTTTTACAAGTACCTATTTCTACACCTTGCACGCCTTGAAACTACGACATGCGAAAAACATGGACAGGATCTCTTTTATAACCCAAAATATAAACGGTGCCAGCCTAACTGCAAAAGGCCAAGAAGGATAGAGTACGACAACGGTCCGTTCTCTCTATTCAGCAGATTCTTTTATTATTTTTGTGTATGTTATACCACACTAAACGCGTCCAATCTGCCGTAGCGATTAAATACTCTTTAAATCTGGTGTGTATCGCTCTTTTCGTTTGACCAATATAGGCTTTATTACAGTCACTACATGCAATTTTATAAATTCCCGACCTTTCTTCCATTTTCGGTTTACCTTTAGCGATAAGGTTTTTACGTGTGTTACGCGAACCTAAGCAAACGTTCATATCTTGACACACCAAACTTTTACTCACGCCTTTCGATATGCTGTGAAAGGGGAATTTCACCAATTTCTATCTGAGGTAACGTTGTGGAATTTCTTACGTGAAGCCTATGTTGGACTTTCTTAAGCATGCGTTTCTTACGAATTTAAGTTTTTTGTTAAATCTACTTCCACTTTAACTAATCTTTTAATTAAGAAACTAATCGCGGCCATTTTGTGTTGTCCACAATGGTTACCATGTACCTATGTGTTAGTTTCCTTTCTATAGATTGTCAATTTCCAATTTATTAATATTTTTAATTACTAGCAAGTTATCTAGGAATGGAAGTTGATTGTTCACTTCTTCCTCTATTGTGAATTTAATAGTTTCAAATTTTGAATTGAGCACCGCGAGGAAATTCGAAATGTTACGCCTCTGGGTTTCTTTATCGTCAATTAACGAATCCAGTTTGTCCGTTCTGACGTTTCTTGGATGCCGTTCATGCTCAGGTATCTAAATAAGGGTCAGTCTAGATCGACAATAATGGTTTCGTCTTTGCTTACGTGGAAACCAGTTCTTGAATGCTGCTCAATTGTCCGACTAAATAGGAGCGGATTGAAACACGGTCACTATTTTGGATTAAGATAGTGTAAAGTTTTGCGTGCGGCAAGTAATGGTGCAAGGTAGAAAAACACTAGGAGCAACACCGATGACGTGGTGTAGGCAGAAACATGTTCGTTGCTTACTGTTCTCTCTTCTTGCATTGTTTCTTCCATGAGGAGATATATTAGCATTACTTTGCTCATTGTTTCTAGTTATTTTTTATGTGCTTTTATTATTCCAAGCTCTATTGTCTATACAATTAACATTTATATTGTAAAGTAATTTTTTTTAATTAATATTACATTTTGTAACTGTGAACTTGGATAAATATAAATGTTGTATAATTTATGTGAATCGCATCGGAATGGAGGCGCGATTTATTTATATTCCATCAACAAAATTATTTTTTTATATTTATCGGGCCGATGCTCCCATTTTAATATTTGCATAAAATCGAAGCGGTGTTTTAAATGCAACGCAAACGTGCAAATATGAATAGTTTGTTTTGATTAAATCATGCAATAATCGCACGCTTTAATTTAACATAAATAAAACTGAATTTAAATAACGGCCTCTTGCGTAATTATGCCGGACTTGTAGCTTATATTTTTCAGTTATAAATTCCAAATTTCGTATTGACGAAAAGCACAAAATTAATTTATCTATACGCGATTTTGCATTATATTTAGTTTTGGGCGACAACAGATACTAAATCCATACACGACAGCTATAGAGTACCATAGTGTTCGAGTACGTTTAATATTAATTGTTGATCCGATTACTTCTACATGAACCAACCAATACACTGCCTCCGTTCGGCGTATTTTCTACACGAATATTGTACTAAATTACCGCCGCATTCTTTATCTTAAGTTTCCCAATCGTTATTGAAAAATCGAGCAGCGTACTATCGAGTAGCAACCACCATTATTGTCGTCATTAAATTGAGACGCTACGTCCGATATCGCATTACTCCTTCCTTTGTTCGCTTAGAATAAAAGCAAGTTTGATGTTAACGAAGCCATTATATTATTTAGTTTCGATGGGCCAAAGGGGGAAAACCACGCAGACACATACGATTTTTTGTATGGATTGCGAAGAAGAATTAGCGGATAATCTTATAATAACGATTGCACGAATTTAGACGATGTGTTTTGATACATTCGTTTATCGAACGCTAATGAGTGCTGGAAGTTCCCCTTGAAGAAAGGACTAAATTGGGGCTTTCGGATTTTCCTTTGACTTTTAAGTAATGTCGTAGTAGCTCTCAGTTGTTGTCATTCTGGAGGACTTGGCTTAAATAAATCACGATTTGCAAGTGAAAAATTTGAAAAATACAGCTACGTACTTTCAAATTTTGGCAATCCCCTAAATTTCTGTTTGCATGTAGTGACAGTCCAAGCTTTTTTGTCGATTCTCGGGGAAACCAGTAGGCAACACGAACCTTTTCTCGTGAGACGAATAGACACGAGTCTGTCTAGTCGCTGCAAAAAAAGGTATGATTTCACTCGCGTTTGTCCTCTCTATTGACGACCTCCTTCACTTCGTTCCACTTTGTATGAATTGTAATAAAAGATTTTGATAGATCCACTTGCGTTAGGATTATATCATCCCCCAGATTCTGCTATTAATAAAATGGACTTCCAAAAAACGAGATGATAATAATATGTCCTCTCTATATGTATCGCCAATATAAATTGCATGACATCCGTTAAAGTTATTGCTTCTCGTAATCCACAGCAAGCAACGGCTCGATTGGAAAAGAGCCTATTGTTACGAAACTATGATATACAATCGTAATCCTAATCCTAATGATGAGAATGGTCGTTCCTTTCAAAGAATCCGTTCCTTTTCGCCGAATTCCTTCGACGATTTTAACAAGGGGGACTAAAATCCATAACAGTTTTTCTTTTTTATTCCTTTCCCTGTCCGACCTCGACGCATTAGTCATATTTTATGGACGGCCGAGAAAGCCAGAGGCGTTAGTAACAGGCCAACGCAATCCGCCGCTCTGACAGCCGTGATATTGTCTGGCTTCGTTGCTTAGGTGCCCGCAGCCGGTCGCTACATATATACGACAAGGACTATATTGCGTCTATCCTGTGTCTATTACAAAGTTTGCGCGTTTCGACAGTCAGGAGGCCGGTAGTAAATTTGTGGGAATTACTTTTCTTATAAACGATAACCCTACATCTTGCACTACGGTGTGTTTTTTTGGAATTTTTTAATAAATTAGAATTTCTCGTGTTTTACTCTAGATCCTCTTGAGGACTTTTCAGCGCAATACAAAGGCTTCAGTTACCTGTTTTGAGTAAAATCCGACTTGGAGAATCGATTCTCCAAGTCTTTCTAAAGATAGGGGTGAAAGTTGACCAACATTCTGAGGCGTACAACTCATTTATAGTAAGAGATTCACTTACTTCGTCAATTCTTTCTGTCCTAAGCTCAAAATGCCGTACGCTGTATTATATACGTTGCAGTGACGCCCAAAGAATAACCAGATTTAATTCAAGTCCTTAATTATCCTGAAATTATTGTAGAACTTTAAAATTTTCTAACCGTCGTCAATTCCGATACAATCGCCCCTAAATAACGGGAAATGCGAAGGCATAGAGTACGGGCATGATACATAAAATTCAATTCGACTTTAAGATCGCTCGCGACCTCCTATATTTTCGGTAATAAAATTAAAATTACTTTTATCGTCCTTCCGCGCCATTAAACGCTGATTACTTCGGGAATATTAAGGGAAAAATGCCGCTGTGCCCGGCGACTGTTATCTATTGAAGGCCGGGTTAATTATAGACTAGCGGATATCTCATTAGTGAATGTTGGGAGTTTCATCCTCCACCCCCCGTCTCACTACCTCTTATTCCAACTCGATCCCGAAGTTTAGTTACATTTTAATTACGGCATTTCTAAGATCTGCTCGTTTCTTCGGTCGCCGTTTTATTCCTTCTGCTTCTTTTTTTTTTTTTCTTTTCCGAACTCGAGGATAGAAGAGGAGGTCCTCCATCTTCATCTCCATACTATCGACGTGTCATCAAATGCTAGCGAAGGAAAAAATTAATTACGTCCTGAATGTTGTTTTTTGTTTTCTCTCATTTCAGTTTTTTTTCTCCCCCATTCGAAATCACCCGTCGAGAAGAAGTGTTTCCTTTATTTTTGTTTCTGTCGATGGCGAACGACGGCCTCTTGGAACGTTTGTTAACATCCAATTACCGATAATTATTACGTACTCGGTTATTTTGTAATTAGTGTTGACGCTGTTTGTTTTTCGCTAGACGATTGTTGAGATGTCGAAATAAGAAGATTGTTATTTAAAAACCTAACAAGCGGCATTATTGATTATACAGCCTCCTTTAATTGACGAAGATGTGTATATCAACAAATTATGCATTATTTTGAACTTGCATGAAGAGTAAAGGACGTAATGGTAAGAATGCCCGTGAGTAAAATGGCAAGATGTACGCCATGTGTAAAATGGCAAGATAGGGCTTGAGATATCTATAAGAACCTTGGTTGCAATAGACATAAAATGCTTTATATGCAAGCATTAAATTTAAGAAGTTCATACATAGTGCATGCAGATTGTTTTATATAGTTTTAACCACGATATGTTAGAAGTTACATAACTGAAAAAGTTTTGTATTAAAGGCTCCACATTATTTAATAGCTAAAATCTACCCTTAAATTATTTCTTATTAAGCACTTGTAAGTTGCGTTCCGTTTGAAGCACATAGCGATTTACTTTTATTTCTGTGAACATTGGAATTTAAAGGAAGGCAGACTTTATATATCAGGCATGTTATCTCCGCGAGCTCGGAATTTCTTTAAAGTATTTTCTTCTTGTTATGCGGTTCGATTGGGGACATGGTTTCAAATTACAAGTAAACTTCCATAACTTGACTCATTATTAACCGTGGCCGAAAATCGAATCTTTTTCCCGATGTTTTTTAGTTGTTATGTAAGTTATCATTCAATCAGTTCATCCTTTACAAAGCGCTTGACATCTAAGAATTTGCTATATATTCGAGTGGAGTGAAGTTCCTCGGGGATCTATTCTCGGACCAATTCTTTTCGCCAGTTGTCAGTTGCTACCGTCTTTACGCTGATGATGCTCAGATTTATTATTGGTTTAACTTTGATAACCTTATTTTAGCTAATCACGTCTTAAATGAAAATTTTAATAAACAGGCTCAGTTCTCGCGAAAACATTCCTTAAATGTTATTGTTGGGAAGACTATGGTGATGTTGTTTGGAAGAAAGAAGGATATTTCTCTGGGTAGGAATAACTCGTGTGTTAAGATCGGCGACTCGGTTTCAAAGTTTGCGAGATGTGTACTGAATTTTGAAATCATCTGCAGATTCAGAAGCTCCAGAAAAGCTGCAACAAATTTAATATTTAATCTGAGGGCACGATAGCATGTGTCCGATAAACTGGTTGAATTGAACGGTGGTTTAGTATAAGTAAAGTGTACTCTTTTCGTCTTTACCTTTGAGAGTCCACAGAATAACATTTATAATATATGGTGCCTTTGTACCTCAAGTTCCGAATTAGAAGCTCCATATTTACGTTGCTACAAGTTAATTTAAAAGTCAAGAAGCGACTGGATGATTCATTCTGTGTATGGGAAACTATAAGAGAACATTATTCACGAATGAATGGATTCGAGAGAATCGATCCGAAAGGAAACATAAATCGTACAACGTTGGCGAAGGTAGTAGGTAGATAGCAAACTCTCTCGCCGTGCAAGAGCAAGGAACAAAAAGAACATCTCAAATTCCAATAAATAACGTTTAATTTGGGCGACATCGGGTTACATTAAATTAAATTTCGCGTTTTGCTTCGCCTTCCCCTCCTCTCGGCCTCCGTCCTCCTTCCCATTACCGGCGCGCACCTCTTCCAGCGTGAATTTCGCAATTTCGCTCGCGGACCAATGTTGAATTAGATTGCATTTAGGGCCGGTAACGTCCTTCTCTTCTACGGTTTTCCTTCGCGTCGCCATCCTCCCGTTTGCAAGTGCACACCTGTCCAACTCCTCCTATTCTCTTTTCTATCTGTCGCCATCTAGCGAGGCCTTTTCAAAATTAGATTAAATTCGAACGCGTTTTCGACGCGCGCTAAGTTTTTGTTTCTATAATGTTAGATTGAAAGGACGCGGACGGGGAGAAATGTGTCAACAGCTGATGAACGAAATTTTAAATTCATAAAGCGTTCGGAACTTGGCGACTAGGCGACAGAAGTTGTCAAGCGTCGAAAAGGGAGTATAACGCGGCGAGAAACGTTAGACGACCATGAACTTTTTGTTTTTGGGGCGGGGATAAGCATGTATACCTGGGGATAATTTCGTCAGATATATTTTTTTTCTGCGTAATTTGCGGGATAGGAATACGCTCGACGTAATGCAAAGGCGTAATTGGGTAATTGGGGAACGTTTGCCAATTAGGGGCGTGTTTATTGGATTATATTTTTTGGAGAACGTGGAAATTTCGTTTGCGGAAAAATTGTAGGGAAGGAAATTGAAAATTTAATCTGTAATTCTGACGTTTGTAACGAAATAATGTTTCAACGTGCGGATGTTGTATACAGAATGTTTCTATACGCAGATTTACAGTATTTGGTCGATTAAAACGTTATGAATATGTTAAAATACTTGATAAGGTGCATTGATTTCAATACGATCCTAAGCCTATGCGCTAATCTATAAATCCTGGTGCGAATTTAAAAGCACTGAATGTCTCCGAAACAACATTAGGAACGGTGCAGGAATCTACTCAGTTGCTGAATATACTTGGAAGAAGGAATACAAGAAAGTTGGCACGGGTACCCTGGCATACCAACATACCAAGCAATGAAAGGACACCGATTAGCAAAGAACGGCAACGCACTCCCACTGATCGAGCTCGAACCTTCCATTGACATCCTTCTGCAGCCTTAAGGCGGAGCTTTAAAAGACAGCTACCTCAGTGGGATGAAAAATATTGGAGAGAGAAAGCAGGAAACGGGTATTGGAGGAACTGGTAGCTACGAGTAATTGGTCACCGTGCATCAAACAACCATCTACATCTGAACCAGTATGTAGAGGAGGCGATGTTATAACTTATTAAGAGCGAAGTAATTATATTTTAAGTTCTTTTCTTTAATTTAATAATGAGATGGGTAACGAGATAGAGGTACAAAGATGCATTCATGTATCTGTCATGTATTTTTCCTGAAATTGGATGTAAAACCTGTCGGAACCAACCAAAAAATTCTCATATTTCATAGCAAACTGAAGCAGAAGAAGGAATATCAAGTATCAGCAAGTACAGCTAACAATAAGACCTTTACTATCTTATCGTGCTTCTTTTACTTCTCCTTCAATTTAGGTATTCACTAAGCTACATTAAAAAAAAAACTTGCTTATTCGTGACGCGTTGAGAAAATTTAACCCGTTCCTCCTCTTCTCCATTTCGACATTGCTTTCCAGTATACGCGAAGTAGATGGAAGACGAAAAAATAACATTCTTATCCTTGCCCGTATTACTGATTTTACTCTTAAACAGACTTCTTTACTTCTTACGTTCAACGCTGTTCGTCTGGCGAGCTCGTCGCTAATGAAAATTTGAATTGCAGAGTTTTCCGCTTCCTCTGCGCACCAGCCATCCTCGTCCTTTTCTTTCCTCGTACCTCGGCTTCGTTACGCCGGTTTGGAGGTTCTCACTTCGTCGTCGTAGACATTTAGGACGGCACTTATACATAATAATATACCATTAGCGGTGTTATCGAATATATACAGTCATTTAAATATCTGACGAATTCCAGCTCTTTGGCGCGATACGAGGGATCGTACCGTCCTCGTCTTTCTTCTCCTTCATCTAGCGGTACGGCGTTGAGCTGTTCAGATATTCAAATTTAATTGCATTTTTCCGAGTAAGGTATCGCTCGCGTAAATGCACGAGGCGTAACAGTTTTAAATTTGATTTTTTAACTATTGCAGTGCTTGTATTAGACCGAATCTCGGATTGAGAATGGGGATCCTACCTATCCTCGAAACGGCCGTTCCGGATTAATTGATTATTAAACTTGTGTGGTGCGAAGTGTGCCGATATCTTTGTGTTTATTACTAAATATTATCAGATGTAGATATGATAACCGCAGATTTACAGGTCTTTTAACAAAATTAAAGAACAAACAGGATGTATGGATGGATCTAGTGAGGTGATTTACCGATTTGAGGTTTTCATATAAATAGCCTTGTTAGCGTCCTTAATTCATTCAAGGTTTTTATTTTTTGATCTTTCGGGCCCACGCTGACGGTTCATTCTGCTTTATCTTATTTCGCCCTGATTTTAGTTTTAAATTCAAATGACGTCACCTAGTTTCAAGGCTAGTTCCGTTGAGATTGGAACAAATTTCACACAGTTAATTCTTCCTAGCGAGACGATGACTTTCTGGCATTTCTTTTTGCGCCAGTCACTTTAATCTCTTAAAATAGAGGCAATTTATACGTCGAAACTCGGTCAAATTGAAATTACTTATTCGCGTCTCTCTTTACCGCCTGTTAATCTTTATCAACTTAAATTTTTTAATACCACCCTCTCTCTCTCTCTCTCTCTCTCTGTCTACCCTACTACCGCTACCCCTCGGGCAGCGGGCGGTTTTTATTACTATGCAGCGGAAACCTGGCCAGATGCTGTATATATTTCAATTCGTAAATTGAAAGTGGCCGGGATGAGATAAACCGTCTTCTTCTGCTTCTTCGCGAGAGCTCGCACGTCGGATTTAAGAAGTTATAAATTCTAATTTCTTCTCCTTGCTTAAGGCAATTAGCCTGGATCTGCTGTGCATTATCCTACCTTTTTATAGCCTGCTAGGCCACAGCTACGGTCGCCGTTTCCTTTGGAAGAAGTTGAGCGAATAAAAAAAAGAGGCAGAGGATAGCGACGGTTGGTTCTCGTGTTAGAAAATTACTACCTAAGTTATAAGCACCTGCAAGACGTTATCCAGGCCATCGAGAGGGAGAAATTAACATCGGCATCGGTGATGAGATAATTCGAGTGCGATTAGTATGTGCGAGGCGACGTCATTGGATACTAGAGAGAAGAACTTCATCAATATTTGCAGGATGGCTTTTCGTGCATTTCGGATTGCATTGATTCGGATTGGACGAAGTAATACTAAAATTTTTTCGTTTTCGATCAAGAATATTGACGATTCCTTTTCCAAGTACCACACCGCCAAAGGAAATGGGAAATTGCGAGAGAGCTATTAATCTTAATAAATGTAGAAATTAAAAATTCTAGCTTTTCCTTACGGCGTAAGATGCAACTCGCAAATAATAATTTACTTACGCTACCATGAATCTGCGTCCAAAGTATTCATCACCATTTCCCTCTTTAGCATGCGGAAGCTTTGCGCTGTAAATACGTCGTTCGCTTCAGAATTTACGCACCTGCCCGGTACAACAATCGTATCTAACGGACGTAATTTACAGAGTAAGAGCGGGCGGTCGCCCTGTCGTTTTGTCGGCGAAGCAGGAGAAGCCGGACCAGACAAACAAAGCCGCCATACGGTATTCAACCGGCGTATAGAGGAAGGCCATAAAAGAAAGCTTCGGCACATTAGAGGCAACTATTAAGTGTAATTCGCCTAAAAACTAACGGCATTGTAAATGAAAACCTGCGCTGAAATGGATTTCTGACAAGGTTCGCAACGACTTTCGTGTCCCTTTTCTTTTTTCTTTCTTCTCCATCGATTCGGTTTTTTTTTCTTCCTCGTGAGGCGGAATAGAAAAAAAAGGAAGACAAGGAACTACCCGTATTTCGCTCGCGTTTCAAGTTATTTATGGTCGTCGAACAACTGTTTGAAAATATATTTTCCTCTGCCTTCCTTTTTTTTTGGTATGAAGAAGCTTTAGAACCTTTTCTTATTTTGTTAGGTGGGTGTGGAAGGCAAGTAAAAATTAACAATTACATTAGATTTAACGATAAAGATTTAATATGGTTTTTAACGTAAAGCACAAACAAGGTATCACCTAAGTCATCAATTTTGCCTGCCTTGGAAGCAATTACGAAAGGTTAACTTGGAAATTTTCTCTGAGACAACGAACGTCTTCACAATTGGTCGCCTTGTAGCCTTAAAGGCCTGCATTCACATCCTGTTGTCACCTTGTACACTGAGTTCTCTCTTAGCTTGAAGTAGAGCAGCATTTCAGTTCTGCGTCAGCTCTTCTTCAACGTTGATTCGTATTCAGCCCTTCACTTGGTCTACGTAGATACATTACACGGCCACGAGGTATTGTCAGTTCAACTAGCGATCGAACTTCAAAGAAATGCAAATTTTTAACGTAATATTGGCGTCGACGTACCGTTCCTTTTTACCTAACGTTATCGCCTAACTAAGACCCTCCTCTGTCGCTCGTCGTCATCACGAAAACCGAACGAGCGGACGACGTTAAAATGTTAATAGCGCGAAGCATACGAAATGGAAACGAGGCGCGAGAGGACGCTGGCGTTCCTCTCCACGGCGTCGTTCTCGCCGCTGTCATTATACCGACCGGCTCTTAATTAGATGTGCATAATGAAAACTGGACTTTACAGAAACAATTCACATATAATAGGGTTAAAATGTGACCGGCATGCCGAACGTCCGAATGACAGCTCGAGCCGGCGCGGCGGTTACAGGCGCGGAATTCACAAAGACGGGAGAGGTGACAGACAAACGGGGCAGGTTTACAAGTCAAGGGGGATGGCGGGCGCACCGTCAAAGGAAGAGGACGCCATCTAATTTGCATGCGTTTACTCAGACTTGGAATGAGCTTAAAAGTAGGAATATTTCTATCACTTCTCTTAACGTTGCATAAAGTCACACCCTATTTATTATTTTTCTCTGTACAAAGCACGTCCATGTCTTTATTACTCCTTTGGGGATCACAAAAGCCTTTAGGATATGTGAAAGCCATGTTCGTTGCTTCATTGGCCAGTTTATCTGTCTTCTTAATTCTTTCGATCTTTGGTGGTTTGGAATCCACGGCAAAGTCGGTGACTATAGTTATAGTTGGGCCTTGTATTGCTATCTCGAGATTCTTTATGTCGCACACGTTCAAAACAGTAGTCTGTGCTTAAGACAGGTTGGTGTGGATATAGTTGAACCAACATCTTCTCTCGCCCAACTGTATATTTTAAGTCTACGGAGGGATTATTCTAAATGAAATCTTTTCTCCCTGTCTTTAATATTCTCTGCTCTGCTCTGCCTTCATTATTTACAACGTTTGTACGTTTACTTTCATTTTCGTTGAAATTTTGCTCGCTACCATTACATCTGTATACTTTAAAGAAATTTGAACCAAATTAGAAACAAATCTGGGAATTCCCGAGCGATTTCAGTCGAAGAAGACGTTAAACTGGAGCCGGGATTGGCTTAGTCGATTCTCCCTTCTCGAAATACGGAAAAATATCCAGATCGCTTGGATCTCCTCCACATTGCTATTATATATTTTACGAACAGGGAAGAGCACTTGCCGTTCCTGCAGAGACAGTTATCCCGTACCTTTGTCTTCAATTACCTGCATTTACCGTCTTACGGAAATATATTTTTTATTCGGAATCGCACGGGGGACGCAGCAATGGCGGAGATACACCGTGTCGGGCCGTTTTATAACTTTTTTATTCCGTTATATCCAATCCTCTATATTGGATTCGTTCGCCGAAACGCGTCGAGATGGCGCGCAGAGCGAATCGTACTGAGCCGACTTCGGCGCTTTATACCTCTCAGACTGTCTGGCAAAGTAATTCGACGGTAGTAAAACAATTTATATTGGCGGTGGGCTAGTTGTCGTCGACGACGTCGAAAGGACTCCGTCTTCTTTCTCTATGTCATTAGGTCATCATCGGGGACGAAGTCCGGGGCCGCCCTTTCAAGGTAGTAATCAGTTAGATGGAGCCCGCCGTTGTTATTGGAAGAGTGAAGTGGGTCGGGGTGGGAACGGAAAAGATTCCAAGCTTTCCAGCTCTAGCGAACCTTAACGGTTGCCTTTCTTATTTATTAAATTCAATTAGATTGACAGGGGAGGTTAAATAATGGATGATGAAGAGTGAAGAAAAGGAACAAGAGATCCATTTGTAATTGGTACAGTGGATTAACAAAAGAGAAGGAAAGAAAAATGTCAAACAGAGGGATTTATAAAAAAAATCGAATGTAAGCATCGATATACTTCGCAAAACATTCACAATATGCAATATGCTTGCGTAAGAGAAATAACACCGACGGAACCTGCGAAAAATACAAAACTATTCTCTATTAACAAAATTTTCAAAAATTAGAGTCGTTAGGTCTATAATTTTCACCTTACTTTCGTATAATTTAATCGTAATATACCCTTTTTACATTTGTCTAACGCGGAGATTGAGATATTTATCTTGATTTAGTTACGGTAAACGTTGTTTATCTTGGGTCTCGCCTCTGAACGATAGCAGTAAGCTTACGAAAAAGCTCGCCTCTATTTCACAACCTTGAACTCGCAACGCCACGCGATCACAAGCGCGCGCGGCTCAGCGAAAAATTTAATTTTCTTCCTAACACAACCTAAAATTTATTATTGTGCTAGATTAAAGGAAAACTCATCACGCTATAGGATATTATAATACGTGTTTTATACAATTTACGGATTATGCGGAGTGCTCTTAAGAATGATATACGGCGCCGCCTGGTAAGCGTTACGCGTAATTATGTTCCACGGATTGTAGTCGGAGTGGAGTCGAGAAGGTTGTGGTAACCGTCGACGCCCGCTTTTACTAACGACTCTAAAACAAAATGCAATCTTATTCCGCGCTTTTTTTCGTTTAGTCTTCTTTACCTCCTCCACAAATCCCCGCCCTCCATCGAGTCGTTATTCTTTTCTTTTCTTTTCGAGGGCGCGCAAGCAATTACTAGCCAGTTTTACGTCTTTGTCTTTGCCTTCCGTTATTTTCCCAATCCTCCTAGTCGTCCGCTTACCAGCCCGTTTGGCCTTTCTTCGCGACCAGGGAGTATTAATTCAGTACTAAATGACTGTAATTTGTTGAATCATCACGCTTTAGATATATATTTTATTTTTCGCGTTCTCCTCTTCGTTTTTTTTTTCCTTCGTAAGCTTTCGCTGGCAAAAATTCAAAGCTGAGCGTAGCAAGAAAGCTGTAATTTCCTTCTGCGTTGCATAAACATGACATTAAAAGCTATTCTTTCGTGAAAATTGGAAGAATAAGCAAGTATCTTTTTGTTGGTGCTGGTAATTATTTATGACGCTTGAGTCCGTGATTAAAGCTTGATTCGCACACACCGAATCGACGGTGCCTTTTTCTTTCACGTGTGCGCTTATAACTAAGTGTTTCGTCACCATAAAATATTCACCGTTGTTATTTGATAATGCATAAAGGGTGTTCCAAATTAATCTGTTATTTTCTTTATTTCAAGGGGCAATAAATAGTTCAATCGCTTCAAAAATACAAGACATTTTAATTGCATAATTTTCAGTATTTCTACTTGCGATGTTGTCCATCAGGCAACAATCGCACCTATCGATCTTGGAGTGTACAATCGAAATGAAGGCTTTCCCTCCTTTTTTTGCACAATAAACCCTTCAAACTCTGCTTGTTACCAAAGCACTCCTCACGTCCTCCAGTTATCTCTCCTTATATCCGGCTTTAGCTGGAGAGCGCACGACATTCTTGATTTATTTACAGGATTGCAGTCCGGCAACGAGATTACACCTTCGCCGACGAAGAGAGCAAATCTATAATCAACTCGCCTGCCGGCGCACACACATACAACCGCACAATCATCTTATCTCTTCACTCTACTCGGCTGCGGTCGGACGCCGGATAGCTCCGCTGGCGGCCTTTTGCGTAGATCACACGGCGGCGGCAGAACGAGGAGGATCATTATTTCACCCGATTTCATTTAATTTCATTAGATATTTCAATCTGTCTTTGTTATCTGGTCTCGTCGTTCTTTACCCTCCTCGGTTTCGTCGAGCTACAAAGTGATCTGCGCTCTTGACCTCCGTTTGCGGTCTAATTCTTTTTTTTGCTTTTTGGGCAGATTTAGGGGTGCCAGGCTGACATGGGAGGATTAGTCCTAGACTTTCAAAAGGAATGTATCTCGTAGGGAATGGAAATTAAATAAAGCTTGATGTAACATCTATACGAGAAAAAGGATGTGGTTATGTAATTTTTTACATATCCTTCTAGAAAAGAAATCAGGTTTTTGATGCAGTTTTTCTACGTTTGTCTCGAGCAACTTTAGTTATGAAGGATGTCGACCTGAAATAATCAGGATTAAAGGATTAAGATTGACTCCTTAGAAGATCACGGTATTCGGTACCGTTTTGATAAAAATTTTCAGCGAGAAAGTATAAAAATTTCAGAAATTTTCATAAAGCTTTCCAAATGCCTAAATTCTCGATCGAAGAAATAATAATCGACACGTGCGTTTACCTAATTTCTATAAAACAATCTCACGTGTACACGTCTATCTTTACAATTAAACCGTCACCTCACAGCAGCTGTTTCCACCAACGAGTATCAGAGATATTCAACTTACAGGACTTCAACGTAAATCCGCTGTCGCATGGCGCGATTTCCAGCCGGGTTATATGGCCGGGCGAAGCCGTTTGAAGTGCGCGTATATCGGAGATAGCGGACGAGGAGGAGAGCCGGCACTAAATCTGCATGCACAAATTGCTGTCGCCGAAACTACGAGCGCGCGACCCCTTCCGCGCGCCTCGGACGGTTTTCTCTTGACTTGTTCGCGCTTGATCCGCAGATCACTCGAGCGTCGGTTTCGCTTTGAAGTTCAAACCGCATTTTCATAACCTTCGTCGACACCGTCGCAACGACTTGCTGGTAATCGGCGTGGAAACAGAGGGAGCACAGAATGGCGGGTGCTGTTCCCGTCGGTATATAGGTGTCCTCGATTGAACATTTTGACGATTGCTTATACGTGATTATAAGAGAAGTTCAGGACGAAGTTGTTCGAGTTAAGATGGGATCTTCGAGATATTAGTAGCAATTCTTGATGATTGATTTTCACATGGTTAAGTGGATATCAAGCGCTTTATGCTTAAATTAAGTAGGCGTTAATATAATCAGTTATAGTTGAATGTTGGATTCCACAGCCGCTATTTACCTTTAAATAATGCTTCGGCTATTGCTGTTGCTGTTGTTTTTGTTGGCTGCTTATAATAGGAAAGACAACACATACTACTCAAACCAGTATAAACTGCATCTGTTTGCGCGTCTATTTGCTCGTCATTAAAATATATAAACGAAACCCTCTCCTGTAGACTTTTAGTTATCGCCTATCGTCTTCTACGTCTTCTCCTTCTCTATCCTTTTCCTTTGAGTCGCTAGCTACTTCTCCGTTTCACAGTCTCACACCTTCATTTCCCAGCGCTCTAACGTAGACGACGACGACGACCGACCGACGTCGACACCACACAGACAGGTTGGGGGTGACGATGATGAAGGTTGTTTATTCGCTGCGGTTCGATGGTTACGTCTGCGTTTATACGAGGAAAGCCCTCGCACTGATTTATGCGTGAAGTTTTAATTATTACGTCGCCGTTGGATGTCGTCAATCCATGGTTTTATTTCGCACCTGCGAAATTCCCGCTGGAATTCGAATTCGAAGCTCGCTGAAGTCGCAAGCGCTTCTTTGTTACATCCGGAAAGTGTTCGATGTCTGTGTATCAAATGCAACCGGTTGGATGGCATTTACAATTGTAAAATTGT
This sequence comes from Oryctes rhinoceros, assembly GCA_020654165.1. Taxonomy (NCBI): domain Eukaryota; kingdom Metazoa; phylum Arthropoda; class Insecta; order Coleoptera; family Scarabaeidae; genus Oryctes; species Oryctes rhinoceros. Next base: position 2,801,458 of record JAIOKQ010000231.1, read on the forward strand.
ATTTTTCGTAAGTGAACGGGATAGCGGCTCATTTGAACAATATTTCTCTGGGAGTAATCGTGAAAATCAAAACGAATATTGATGGTATATTTACTTGCTGGCATTCCATTGAAATTCCAACGAAACATTTTGCTTTATTCAAGATCTTTTTGAGATAAATACAAAGTGCCTATTGATTCCATCATTAAATAGATTTTAACGCATTTTGTTTGTATTTTTTTGTAAATGTTCAAAATTTCAACATTTATATGTGGAGAAATTACTCCTTTTCCTTAGCATCGCATCTATCGAACGCGGAAAATACCGGGTACGTAAATTTCACGGAATTATTTCTCGTGTTTGCACTATTTTACCATAACACTGAATAGCGGCAGTATGATGGCGCGCCTAACGAGTTTCGGAATCTAGCAGCGTTCTTTGCTTCGCTTCCCTTTCTTCTTCCGCCGCTTCTCTACGGCTGTCTCGTCCTCTTCTATCCTTTCGACCTGTCTAACGAACCGAATATCTTGCAAACATTGAGCTAGAAATACGCCAATGAAGGCTACGACGATGACATTCGTTCTTACGATCGACGCTCGGTGGTTGGTTGACTTTTCTTTTTCTCGCCGTACGATGTTCGTTACTCTTTCTTCATTACTGGAAGGCGCGTTGAAAACATACACGTACAGAGTAAAAGAAGCAACGATTCCGCATGCATGAAAATTCAGATTTGTTAAGGAATTGTTGGTAAGTGTTTAGTTCTGTAATTGTTAAATTTTATTAAAGATAGGGAATACTTGTTTACGATTATCATTGTCTTTTTGATGACGGATGACCGTCGAAAGTGTCTTTCTTCTAGTCTGAAGTGATAAACTGAAGAAAAACATGGAATAGAATGCGTTTTCGCCTTTTTTTTTATTACGTTCCTCCTTTTCTTTTTTCTTCTTCTTTCGCCAGCTTTCACCAATAAAATAGAGTAGACTAGGCGCTGCAGTAGCGACAAAATGTTGCGGCAAGTTGTGTATTTATAATAATAGAAAATCCAGAACGTCCTGTATATTAACACGTCCGTGAACGAATTTGCGTACGTGGAGATGTTGTACGTACATGCATACCTTCGTATATACGCATCCATGGATGGGGAAAGGTTAGGGAAGACGTCAAACGCGACTTTCCTCTCTCTGATAGACTGAAAAATATTCCGTGCACGCAAAGTTTGCCGGCGTTCTTCTCTCGCGCGCGCCCTTTCTTTCCGACGTTCGTTTTGTTCCGTTCGCTTTATTCTTTATTCAATACGCGGCCGACGCTAGTCTTTATTCTGATGCGCTCTGCCCACTGCCAGCTCGCTGCCTTTTGTTCATCCAACTATATTTGCCGCATACCGCCGTATGCATTAATGTATGTACGTATGTATGTCCGTCTGTACATGCGTAGGATGGAATTTAGATATTCCTTCAAATGCATCTTGATTTGATTGCGTTAGGGGAAACAAAGCAGATAAAAGTTATCAGTTTATTTAAGAAGATTTCAAAATTTGTGCATCTTAGAAGCTTCATTTAACATTCCTTCTTCATCAGATATAAACAAACAATTATAGGTGATGCAAATCAAGATAAAAGAAATCAACTTCTTTGACGATATTGTGTGTAAATACACATTTCTACCCGATCTAAAGCTTACAACTTAAGCGGATCATCGGTTTCGTTATCAATGCCTTAATTATCATGAATTCAAAGATATTACCAACTTAGAAAATGCGCGGACGTAATAATCGCTTCAATTTGCCGAGTGTTTTTTTCTTCATCTTCGCAGATTTTAGTAAAATATCGCCATTTAACGGATTCGACTTAAATCCTGTCCTTTGATACCATCACCATCTTCCGTTCGATGTCTATCGCGATGTCTACTGCGTCGTAGTCGTCATCTCCTTTTTATGTTTCCCCGCACGTCCGCCAACTAGATGGCGCTATGGTCCTAGAGCACAAGTCGTCCGTTTGATCTTCATGTCTCGCCGTATCTGTAATCCGTAGTGGTTCGGCATTGAGGGGAGCTTTACTCGGTATGCCTGTGTTCCTCAATGTGCTCCAATGTGTGTGTGTGCCAGTAATCCGGCAATAATTCGCTGCTCAAACGGCTATCGTGCTATATATAGTAAGCTGATGCTTCCCTGCCTGTAACGTCTCGGCTACGATGTTCGTCGACTATTTTTCGAACAATCTTGTATATGTCATTCCTGTTTTCTTGCTCCTCTTTTGGTGGGCTTCGGGTCGATTTGCGTCAGTGTGTTCGCAGAGCTTATCTCCAGCTATTATCTGCACAATCATCTAGGATTGGCCATTCTGTTTATCGCCTTTCTAGCTACAGCGGGAGAGGAGTTTAAATCTTTTCGCGATAGCTGCTGTAGGAAGGACAGACTGATGTGGCATCTCTGAACGGTTATCAGCCTTACTTTATTTCTGTTTGGGTTTCAGTTATCACTTAACCCGAATCACAAATCATTTAATGGGAAAATAAGTAGAAATGTACTGTTTACCGCAAATCGGCAAGCGATAGCTTCAGGCGTAGATTCGCTTGCGTACAAATTGTCCAAACGGCTAGTGAACGAATAAGAAAATGTACCTATCAAAGTAGGTTGTCTAGAAGTACAAATGATAAGTTGAAATATAGCACTGGAGAAGGGTGGTAATAAATCTAGTGCCTTGCATCGGACGGCAAAATCAAGAAGACCACCGACCGCCTAACCTCATCTGCTTAAACGAAAAATACCTTGTTACCGCAAACTAACCGCCTTCACCCTCTCCTCCACCAACTCATCCGTTGTCCGATAGCGAAATCTTGCGCTCGCTTCTCTCTCATAGTTCCGCGCCTGCAACTTCTCCTCGTCCTAATCTATTCGAAATCCAGTCCATCCGTGTTTAGTTATCGTGAATCAGCGTTGTATGTACGCCATCTATATGCAAATTTGTCTACAAATTACAGGTGTAGCGACGTACAGATCGGAATCGTAGATATTCGAATATGTTTATCCGTATAGAATACTCGCGCTACGAATACGGGGAGTGGGAAAGATATGATCGGGAGTCGGTCTCATATTTACAGGTGATAAACCAATTACAATAAATCCGTGGTGTTGAAACGCTGTCCGACGAACGTGTAGCTTCGCTTCGCACGGTGATGCATGGCCCTGCCGTCGCGTTTATGGTAATTGGTTGGCGGGGAGGGTGCCCGGTAGTGGTGGAGTTTTAAGGTTGGCGATTAAAACGGGTCGGTCGGCCGGATGGAGGATGGGGACGAACGGTAAACACGAGATGAGTACGTTGCAAATTGCGGCGTGAATATTAATTTCATTGCTTCGTGTTTGCTCGTTCGGAAGTATCATACAAGGGGCGCACGAAAAGTTTTCAGGAACGCAAGAAGATACGTAGGTTGCTTGACTTAGCAGAACAATCGCTCAATATCAAAATGAGTTGGGTTGTCCGAAAGAGACTTCCGCGTTTTGGTTGTACAAATTCCGATTGGATATTGTTAGGTGAAGGAGTCCCTTCTCAGGAGGGGATTAGCCAGAGACCGGAGAGCGAAACGTTTGTCTTCTGTAGTAAGTTATTAACCCTCTTTAAAATTTCATTGACCTCGAAGAGGTTGATACCGACCCCGTTGGAAACTGCTGGTATAAAGGATGCAGAGTGGCCCCATTGCGGTTTCGCATTTTGTCTCAACGAAACCTAGCGCTACAAATTCATCGCGCCTACTCTTACAACAACAACCTACGCCATCCTTCATAATTTATATCGTAAAAAGGAAGCAAAAACGATATCCTAATTCGCCTCCGCTCCGTCTCCGTATGTATACCAAATGCACACACTCGAGTAATTTATATTTTCATTATGCAGAGGATAATTCAATTCACCTCACACAGACGAACAGCACGCGACTTTCGCGACTCTCTAGCGTGTTGCTACTACCTAAATATAATTTGAATAATGAGATATTGTGTAACGCGAAACCGTACGGTAACGCTGCTCGTTTCAGAGGTGGCTTTTTTTTACCCGTCCAATCCTGCTATGTGTTGCTGGCAGTTCGTGCATAAATGCATCCCCTAACGAAGCCGGGATAGAAGAATACAAGCTGGAACCGTTCCGAGATGGCGTTTTGGGTGACTGCATAGATAGTGAAATATTCATTGCTTCGATTTTTACACATGATACATTGAACTAACGTGCTGTGGAGAAAGTAAGGGCTCTATCAAGAAGCTCCCGCTTTGTTGTTGGCTGTTTTACGTATATTCTTGTCCGTAAAAACAACAGCTTTGTGCTGCTGAATAAAATTGAAATTGATTCCTTTCTAACAAGGCTACATTAATTTTCTATTAAACCTAATTTCAATAACGAGGAACGATAAGAAGAACATCCAGATAGAGCTTTCATGTACTGGGATCTGTTAGCTAGATAGCCAGACATCAATGCAAGAATAGCATCGCTAAAACTGACATGCTGTTTCTAGTTGTGCGTAAGCGTCTTTTGTAACCTTCAGCAACGTAGTAGTTAGGTGAGGAACATAGTTGAGAAGATGGCAATACCGCTAAAAAGATACTTAAGGATCTCGCTGTATGCGCTTAGGAGAGGTTTATTTCTTCTACTTTTCCCTCGGGATAATCGTTGGATTGGTTAATCGTAATTTTTCCTGATTAAATGAAACTGAAGCGGCATCAAGGGATGTTTATTAGATTCCGGCGAGTTCGACAATGTCTTCGACAAGTTTCGATTGAAGAGGAGAGCGCATCCGATTACGGCGTCGATAATAATCTAGTTTTTCGACTTAGCTCTCGGATCCTCAATCTCGCAAGGATTTATGTAACGAAAGAAAGTCGCTTTATTTCGGAGATGGTGTATTACGTTAACGAATTTATCTTGGGCTTCTAAGAAGAACGCAACTATACTTAAGAAACATAAGATGTACAGTCTTCGAAAGGCCGCGTGAAAGAACGTTCGTTTTACCAGGACGGAAACTCCTTCAACGTACACAATTAGATCTAACTTTAATATCGTCTGACGTAGCCGAGGAAATTAAAGAAAGAAGTCATCACATCGGATCATCGACGGGCGAGGAATCGTCAGCAAAAGCACGGCTGGCGGAATAGGGAACCTCGCTGGGACGATTCCGACATCGTCGAAAGTGGGACGCGTTTAATATTTGCATCTGATGGCGCGGAAACTTTTCTAATCACTGTCGGAGATCTGCCGGCGCACTTGCAGAAAACGATCCGAAACATTAGACCTTAAGCCGTGCCTAGTTCTTGTACTCTCGCGGTGAAAGATATTGCGCTGGAAGCGATGGTTCGCGATAAAATCCTGTATAAGGAAAAGAGGGTATTTTGACTAGATCTTAGCGAGGGGGTAGAGATTTTTACGAAATCGAAGGTGGAATTTTATGATTCGGATAATAATCCTCGTGGAACAATAACGTTGACTTTGCCCGATTCGATTCAATCGCATTAAACTTGATAAACGGGGCAAGCGTAGAACATCATGATTCGGTTAATTCATTAATTTCATGTATTTTCTCGGGTTTGTTTCGTTCCAATAACTAAAGTAATTAATTAAAATTAAAAAAAAAAAGAGAAAAAGAAAACGATACAAATGAATAAAAACAGCGTTTATTTAAAACAAATTTTCCCATTTTTCTTTGGTCATTGTCCCGACAGATTTAAGGATGAACACATGTAATGGTTCACGAATTGCAGAAAATATACAGAGCGTTCCATCTAAAGAAACCAAGCGCAAAAGTAACATCGTGCATCGTTTAAAATAATTTTACGTTGTGCGGTACGTGCCTCGGAATATTGCTTATTTGAAAACATCTTCTCCGATTTACTCAGGGAATCACCCGCATATTAGTTGGACGCGGTGTACAAAGGTATCATGCGCACTATGTATGTACCTGCGTATTCTCCCCCGGAAGTGTGTAATTGGCGTAACGGCCCGAGCATATTAATCAAATTTATCCGCTTGCGAATAAACCAAAGAACCGTCTCTAATACCGATTTAATAACTAGTTGACAAACAACGTCCTAAAAATTTCATACGTTTCCGGTTTAGTGCGCCACGTTTATCCGGTTTTAATCTCCGACATTTACATGCGTTAATACCTTATATAGAGCGGTAGGCAGGCGTATACACACGTATGAACCTGGCCGTTTACAAAACAAGGGAATTACGTTTCATCATCGTATATTCCCCGTTCCATGCACATGCATACAGATTGTTGATGTCGAACTTAGCGATTAGGGCTATCATATATCGATTAGGCGTATTGTTAATTTTCACATAGAACACGAACAAACATGTTCTCTTATGCGATAATTTTATATTACAAGGACTTTTTGAATGTTGGAGACTGACACTCTAAGCTCTAAGCCATTAACACCGCGCAGAGATATTTATCGTTGACACGAAATACTTACCAATCCATCCTTGGACGCAAATATCGATAGTATTTATATACTTGTTTTCAACAAGCCGACGACAAGGACGACGATTACAAACAGCCTATATTGGAAGTAACTAACAACGTAAACTTGTTTATCCACCGCAGTACTTTCGTTGTAATACACCCACGTTGCCATTTATTATTTTCCGCTATTTTGTGCGTAATATTCTAATAAGTATGCTTAAGATTAACAATCTGTATATCCTTGCCACATGCGGATACCGTCCGTGTCCCTTTGCTTTGCTTTCGTCGGCGGCTAATTTGCGACCGCCGCCTCCGCCGCCATCGTGACGGCCGTATATGGTCGGACGTCCCCGTTCTCGCCCGCTAATTAATTTATGCCCTTAACCGCGAATCGTCCCCGCATCAAAACCGATCCGTTAATACCGTCCGGACAGCTGATCTATCATTTACGTCTAATTGACTTCAGGCGAAGAGTTTACGTCCGCCTGGGAATGATTGCGCGGCGCCTCTGCTAGGTTTCGCGTTTGGACGTCGTCGCGGTCGTTCGAGCCGCACACCACTAATTGAAGTTCGGAAATCGCGTGATGAATCGTCGTTATGACCGTATTTTAGGTATCCTGATGTGCTTAGTGCGAACGCGTATATGCCGATTTTTTTTTTTTTAATTATCATCTAATTTAATAAGATGGAATACTGACTACGGCTTTGCTCGTAGAGTAAATCTCAAAGTATTCCTTCTAGTTAGAGTCAATCAAATAGCGCCATATGAGTTGTGGGTTTCTTTCCACCAATCAAATTATATCTGATTAATTTGTAATTGCCTCTGCAACAATATCTTGCTGAACGAACACAATATGCAATGCTACGTATGCTTGTGAACAAGGTATTCACTGTTCGGAGTTCTTATCTAATGTTAACTTAAATGTCACGTACTTAGCTTTAATGTCACCTTTGGAATATTCTACTTTTGAAGTCGTTTACTTTTTACGAATCCCATAGTTACGGATATCTAATACAACACTTTGCGATCGCCTTGTATTGACATATATTCATCAAAATAACCATACGCTATACCTACAACGCAGAGATGAATAGCGCATTCTGTATGAGAACACATTGCCGCACCGTAATTCATCTGTTATTCAAGGAGGAGAGCTGTCGATCGGTCGACAAAGTGATCAGTCAAAATTAGAGATGATAAAGGAATTTTGCGGGCGGTAGAAACAGATCAATACGTGTGACCAACGTTAATTAAAGCTGGCGGATCGTATGTGCAAAATAGAAGATGGAAATAACAAAAAATAATTTATGTTCACGATATACACGTAAAAAATATAACTAATTCGAAAGTAAATGATCGATATTTTTCAAGCTATCGCCGTCGGACGAAAAAAGTGAAATGAAAAACAAAGGAACAAAGTAAAATAGACCGCTATTTTCCGCCGTTTAAAGCATTTCAATCGGACGTCGAAAAGTGGCGTTAACTCTCTAGAGCTCTGGCGTGAAGAGAACTGGAACATCGCTTGTGCATACATAAATCCCAAAACAGTTGCCATTTCTCCTCGCGGTGGTCGACTATTGATTTCTCCTTGTCGGACCAAATTCCTTTGACACCTCTAATTTTGACTAATCGCCCGACCGCCCATCGATAATGTATCTCCTTGAATAACTAATGAAAATCGCGGACGTATATCAGACCGAATGAGTTGTAATTTGCATTGCTCGTTTGCTTTCCTCGTACTTGAGCGTCGACCTCAGAATCGATCGCAAGTTTAAATCCTTCGTATGACGTGTCCAATGTCAGTGGGCTCCATTTGTCTCGTTTTAAAGGCAATAGGTAAATATGAAACATTTAGTAGTAAGTTGAGTAATCCGTTAGTTTGGAACGAAAACAAGCTCGTAACCATGTCATAATTAGAGTTCAAATGTTAGATAGATGTTAGTTTAAATTGATCTCTTGTTAACCTTCTACGTGGTGTAATAATGGGTTTTTCACGAAGGTTATCACCATCAAGGTTTTCACGAAGAGCTTGGTGGTGCAATTCTTTATTGTAAATTGGATGTTGAAACTCTTCATTTCGTGCGCTATAAAAACGTGCAATTTAAACGGAATTCGTGAAAAAAATATAGTCAACGGCTCCCACGAACCATTAAACTTCAAAACATTAGGTAAAATTGTATTTAGTAACCTCTCGAAGATTATTTATTGATGCAAGAACGCCCATTTCACTTGTTCTGTCTCTTGCAAAATCTTCTTCGGGAAGTAATAAAATTGTAAAAAATGGGACAATTTCTTTGATCAGAGACGTCGTCATTTCTTGTAGCAGCCTAGAAGAAAGTTCAGTGTAACCGAGCATGCAATTACGACGTCTAAGATAATAGGCTTGGAAGCTATCTTATTTATTATTTTTTTTCGAAATTCCATTCGATCAATATAGTTAGTACCATACTATCGGATTCAAACTTTCCGGCGTTTTACTCTTGGTTTTGTCTCCACCTCCTTCCCTTACAATTAACCAACCACCAGACAAGCGCAAATTTACTCGTCGCGTTCTATACAGCACGGTTTAGTATGAACGAATACGTCCGAGGGCTGAATCTTAATTACCGCGCATTACCGGGAAGGTTAGCCGAAGGATGGGCGACAACGGCGAGGTAGGAGGACGGAGCCGTTAAACCGTAAATGAAAACCAAAACAAAACTAATTCCGTCGCCGCCGCCGCCACGCAGATTCCTTTTGTTTTTGCGACTTCATTTTCCCCTTGATTTCGTTACCCGGAAAAAGCTATCTGATTCACAACTCATTCGGGCGCTCCACCTTGTCGTAAAGATCTTCTAATTCCGTTGCCAGTAGCCGCTATAGGGCGGAACGCGCCCGGCTCGTCCGCCGAAGCGTCTTAATGAAACGGTTCGCTTCTGCGTTTAGCCGTTTTGCGCGAGTAGGTTCAGTGCACTCTTCGGAGAGAAGAAATCAGTCTCAAAAGCAGTTGCTTATGAAGATGTTTCTTGTAGATGAAAGGAGTTTATCGAGACGAGCGATCAAAGTAGATTAACGTTGCGATTGCAATGAATCCATTGAATATTTGTTTGCCCTAGAGCGTTTGTTTGATTGAAAAACCGGCACCTCCACCAAAATGCTATATATATATATATATATATTCAACAGATTTTTTTCAATAATCTTTAAACCGGTTCTCAAAAAAAAGCAGCCTTGTTTCTTGATATTTCGCAAAATTAGATTTCACTCATTGACGTCACCCTGTTAGACCCTCGGAATTATTATGCAGCATCGGCATAAACACCTGCGGCCACTTTTTGAATTGCAGATCGCTTTGACGGTATAAAGCGTTTTTTATCCATTTCCCGTGATGAAATAACACCGATTGCAAGAACTGCAACATTTTTATTCATTACGTTTAAATATTTATGGCCTAACCTTTTTTGCGGAACTCGACGAACCGAAGAATTGCACGACATCGGTTGTAGACACGAAACAAATATGTATCCGGGTATCATGTAAAATGTTATAAAAGTTGATGAGTAGTTATTGCCGAATTTCGCACGATTCTAGATGATTTAACTGCGTCGATATCAATCGCCGTCGTACATTAAAATATCGCTCGAGCGCAGCCCTGTTCCGACGGCTAAACCTTGATGACGGACAATGATGGGCTTTTAGCATTTTCATTTTAATCCTGACGTGGTTAACGCGTGGCTTGCGGTTGAACCGTGACAGCTACCTCTCTAAATATTATTTTCTCCCACCCCTTCATCCTTAAAAATCGACGAGATTGACGGTATTTTAAAATGCTGTCCGATTGAATCTGGAACAGTTTGAAATGGAACATCAAATTAGTTCGCGATCGAAATGATAGAAGGGCTTATCGATGATACACATGTCGGTATGTTACTAACAGATAAAATTTAATATTACATCGAGTCTGTTGTACATTAATAATATACAACGAGGCTAAAACCCAACCTGTCGCCGATAAGGAATAAAAAAAAATGAAGATGGATGAAAAAGGCCGAAACGTCATCTAGATATATCCTTTTTTATTAGGATCTTAATTATCTAAAACTTCTTATTAGTCAGCCACTCTCCACCCAACTAATATATTGGATGTTGGACATCGTAAAATCTCATATATTGACGATTGGAGAAAGGTTGGTCCGCCTCCGGCGCGCAAAGATAATTCCATTTCGTTTTTCAAAGGCTCTCGCGACAACAAACTTTCGACAACAGCAACAAATTCAAACGACCGTTTTCCCTTTGTGCCCACACACGAATACCGGACATGTACTAAGAGACGCGGCGGCGATGGCCGACGTCGCAAAACACGCTATTTCTATGGTAATCGCGGACCTCCGACAAAGATGCCGTGCCGTCGTTGTACATACATAGTTCTTCGAGTAGTTTTGTTATTTTCGTCGCGCTGGCTAGCATCGGAGGCCAGCTAACTGAAAATGAAAGAATCGACGTATTCGTTTTTCGCTCGAGGCCGTTTCTTCGAGAATATGTGTGGATATCCGTGTAATAACGCTAGATATCGCATATAGCGTGTATAGAATGTTTTTTTTTGAAGTTATCATCGTTTCGTAATCGTGAAAATTCGATACGTAAAACGTTAGATAAAGAACAAAAATTAATATTGAAGCAGTGTTTTTGCCGTTTATAGCCGAGTAAGAATTTTGATTTTATTTGTTCTTCTTTACGTGGAAACACTCTACGCTTAATCTCCTGAGAAACGTATAGCCACACAATGTACTAATAAACTCATGCGTGATGGTATTTGGCAATATGACCGGCAAAGTGTCGATGTAAACGAATAATTGCGCTCATGGTCTCATGATATGAATCTTTAGGATGCTGATCCTGGTATTCTTACCTAGCTCATTGTCTGCAACCTCGGTTTAGTTCATATTTCGTTACGTACATGCTGAAATAATAAATAAAAAGCTACGTACGTGCCAGTACTTTGTAGAAATAAAATTTCTTCATACTACGAACATAGAACGTCTCTTCATCTTACGTTAACTAGCGACTTGCATTGTTTATCTAGAACATTAGTTCGACAAATCCTTACAAATAAAGCTCTATAACACCGTTTGATCGTTCGACGAAACGAGTTCAAGAATCGAAAAACGAAGGCGAACATGGTATAAAAAGGACAAAGAGCAAGAGAAATCAAGAACGCCTTCGGGCCGATGGAAACATGCCTTTGGGAAAGGACGCGAGATCGATTTTTCTGGCGTTGACTCAATCTAGAAATCCGGCAATGAAGTCGAGCTTGTTTTGGTGTCTGTAACAAGACGCACTAATATCTCCTGAGGGGATTAAGCAGGTCTAGGGACCAAGCCGAGCCGGCCGTATTAGTTAGCCGAAGCTCTCGCTTCTTGGAGTCGCACGCTAGACCGTTAGGCGGATGAAGGAACTGGAGGACCTTCGCACACGTTAACTTAGTTTACTTTATTCGTTGCTGTACCAGTAATTCGAGCTTGGGTAATGCAATTTACCGAAAGGAAAAGAATGGAAGGTGTATGGTTGAATTTTTGTTCTTAGTCGAGCGAAGTTCGCGAAGAGTATTAGATATTGGTGGAACATGGTGGAAAACGGTAGATTGTACGTATCTCGCGAGCTTATTCAAGGTATTACTGAATCACTAAGAAATACATAGGAAACAGAAAATTCCCGATTTACAGTGTAACAATGTTTTTGCACGGTGTTCATGAGAATTCTTGGATCGGTTACACGATACATGGTTAGAGCGGCATTTCTAAGAAAAGATTAAACATAAACATCTAATTTATTTAATATAGTACGTGGCAAGTTTGAGGAAACAAAGACATTTCCGACATGGAAAGAATTTATTTTACTCTACATTTAAAAAGATTCGATGTTGATGTTTCCGAGCATTTTACTTCCTCGGAGGGGCCATCCGTGAGATCTTATTTCATCCGAGAGATGGCGTTTCTCGTCTCGGCACAAATTGTTGTTTATGCAGTATTCATAATGTTATCTAATTACGTATACAGTCCATAATTCCGAATGCTCCGTAAAAATAAGAAGTCGTCGACTGCGACGATGGCGAAGAAGGAGAAGAAATGGATCAACTTCCACTCCCACTTCCTCCTTCCAACCATCGTCCTTTTATTCGACATCAAAAGAGAACACAGAGCCGGCACGACGAGCGTATCTGTTTCGCGAACGAAGCGAAGTTACATTTCGATAAGAGGAAGAGGAAGGTCATGCATTATTAAAAAGAATTTCGCGTAAGGAAATCCGATTTTAAATTTTTGAACAAATATATCGTCGAGCAAGAAGTAGGAGAAAAAAGAACCGAAAGGGAATCCTTTCAGACATTTGCTTGCATTTCGAAGAGCGAGCCTTGGAGTCGCATATTTTTTGCGCGTGTTTAAAAAAAAGAATTTTAACGTTCGATTTAAGGAGGTGTACAGCCACTTATTTAAGAAAGAAAAGGAGGAATTGGAAGTTGTCTCTGTTAGATCTCATGTAATTATTTATTTTTTCTGAGTCAGCGCTTACCATAAATAATGCTGCAATGTCTTATACGAGGGAAAATAAACAAATTTTCGAAATTATTTAGGGTTTGTAGAATGCGGGAGCATTTGTTGAATGTTACCGATTGAAACCGGTGATGCGCAACCAAGCGCTTCAAAAGATTACAACTATTAGATAGTAACAAGTACTCCTCTAAAAATAAGTGCATAAGGAACATCTGGCTGGAAGACAAACTAGATCAACGCAATATGATAAACCTTCGTTTATGTTGGTCTGCAACAATCTAGAAGTGCTGCGTCTTCAATTGCAGCCAGTGTATTTGAATGTATTCCATTTTTTTTTTTTTTTTAGGTATTTCAAGAACAAGATAACAGGTTTCTTATCACCTTTTAAAATGAAAAAAACAACTTTCGCATATTTTAAATAGCTCCCACGATAAAAGCGAAGATATTCCCGCCCCATCTACGAAGGCAAGCAAATTGTCAATCATTCGTCCATCTTCGTAGCACGCTTTTTTCTCCTGCATATACAAAATCTGCAGTAATTGAGTTTCGATTCAATTTCTCTCCTTCGTGTAACTGCGATATGCTGACATCATCCTACAAGACCAACGCTCCAAATAAATGGGGGAAATAGGCATTTGTATGTACGCTACCGTAGATTACAATCACTGAGATGGGAACCGCACCTACGACGATATTTCTTTGGAAAATGTCCGCGTCTACGGAAAATTGCACGCTACAAGTTGATTCATTGTCTGCTTTAATTAACGAGTCGCTGGAAAGTCTCTTAAGACACGAGACAGGATCGGTCTCGGATTTTGGCGGCCCCGAGATTGTGATGCTAATAAAAAATGTATCCAATACGGAAGATTTAGAAATTTAGTATCAAAGAGCAGTATGCTTCGTAACCTCGTTTACAAAGCAGATCGGGGAAATCCGTAGTGTTATGCTGGAAGATCTCTGAGTGGAAGCGAGTGAAATTGTTGAAGTATGCGCAGTCTTCTTCTTCTTCTTTCCAAATTCAAAAAAATAATTCAAAAAATTCAAAAATTCAAGAAAATAATCAATTAGCAATAGCGTAACAGTTATGCTCAGCAAAATTGAATTTTTTTCATTTGAATTACCAAACTCCCATCGCGCTATTAATAAACAATTAACTATTTGCAGCAAGAGTATATTCATGAAAATATTGGAATTTTCTTCAAGAGATGTTCCTGAACATATAATACTACTCTGGTGTCTATCGCATCGTCTTTGATCTGCTATTCCCGCTTATTCCCCTGATACGCTCTCTTAGGTCCTTCGGGAACATCCATCGCCACCGCTTTTCGATATCTCGGAGGTACTCTATTACGATTTCGATTTTTCATTAACGAAAGGAGAGCTTCGTAGCCTAGTCGATTGTTCGTCCGTAGTATTCGGTGAAATCGGCAAGCTCAGCGTATTCTGATGCAACTTCCCGATGGTGGCGAGTGTGTGCGAAGAAGCTACCACCCGTTCGACCGCCATATACGAAGAGGCCGTTACACGAACCGAATAAGGCAAACATACTTATTATACCGATTTGCATATCGGATCATTCGCTGTTTCTGCTTCTTAGAGTGGGTGTATCGACACGTCGGGTTAAGTGACGATCATTAGCGAAGGGAATGGGAGCGTCGTTGTATGTACGAACGTGTGTCTGTACGTATATGTTCGTAAGCGATAATTTTGGCAAGTGCTGACCCAGTGAGATTGGAATATAAAGTAAATACCCGTCAGCGAATCTGTTAGCTACGTATTTGGTTATTTATGTTGCGCATCCGGTTTGTATATTCGATTAATTCAAGTCTTTGAAAGTCGGCGGTTCTACTAATTTATTCATTCTGAGATGTTTTTTAGCGGCTTGCAGGCTTTAAGCATCTTTGCAAAGCAAAGATGAAGCAGACACAAACAGCCTTCCTGACTATCAATTGAAGTATAGCGCGGAGAGGTGAGTGGCTTGATAGACGGACGCACGTAAGTCAGCGTTATCATCGTGAAAGAACGTATTTCTCCTATTCACAATACATCCGCGAATATACGAAAATGATACAAAGTGATACATTTGAAGCGGCGAGAACTAGATTTACGAAGATGCCGAATCTGTTAACGACAAGTCGCCTTTTTGCAATCGACTCACAATCGAATCGTAAATGAAACAACGGGGTGAAGCAATAATTGTCGAAGACCGCAAATGGGCTAATGGAATAGTGCTGTTTGCAACTTTCTCGGATGACTGAGCGACGTCGAGCGAGGCGGTGTCGCACGGGTGACCCGGGATCGGCGATTGGAGTCGACGTACCGTGCCGACCGCGCCGCCATCACCCCCTCATTAGTTCACCATTTTCACTTGTAGATAGAGTGCGGTATCGTTTTTTTATCGTTTGGACAATGAAGTCGGAATAGAATGATGTTTCGAAAAAGTTTGCATCGATTTCGAGGGTTAATTAGACCGAATATTGTGAATGGGAATTAATTTTTTTTTTTGAAATATCGGATGCGACAGGGCAATGGGGAATTTTAAGCATCGTTCGGTGGCGGAAATTTGAGTATTGGAGTATTGCTAATCTCAACAGACATTTTGGTAATTATGGAGTGGTGGCCATTCCTTGTTTGGGCGTTTTATAAAAACAGATTAGGTTAGGAATTTGAAAGAGAGCGATTCAGCCCTAAAGTAGAAGCCTCCAACTGCTTAACGTAACATAAGAACGCTAGAAATCCCTTGGCCGTCAAGTGATTTCTTGCAATTTCATTTCCTGGGAATATTTCAAGAATAAGGTTTCTCAAACCCGCCCACAAACAATTCCACAGCTTTAAAGAAGAGTCGCAGAGGAGATCCTTGTCGTACAATGGAAAATATGTAATCAACAAATTGAGGTGTATGTGAGGTAATGATGGTCATTTCGACAACGTAATTTTCCACAAATCAAATAGCCGGTTTATATGGTTCACTAACAATACGAAAGTATCGGTAACCCCCGCACCGCGCAAGTTTCCGGAATGGCCGTTTCGAGGCTGCAAGGATCTATATTCTCAACCGATGACCGAATGTGGATTCTTGCATCGTCGAAACGGCCGTGCCGGATTAATAAATTAAACTTGTGCGGTGCGGAGGGTTGCAGATACTTTTGCGTTGTTAGCCGTACTACGCCACAGTCTTTGCTATCGTTATTTATGTTTTACATTGATGATGTCTTGGATGGCACATACCGCTTTATGCCATTCTCATGTCTTTTGTGGATATTCCGTTTTATAACCGCGACATATAGTTACGATTTCGCATGTAATCATTGCGTCATAACGTATTTTTTTCTTTCTTCCTTCCTTTTTTTTTGGCTTTTTACCGTAAAACGTTATCGAACATGATTTATGCGTGCGGATGTGACACGCTAGGCCCGATTTCTGTTCAGTATCACGCAAATACAACGGCATCGTATCTTCGGGGACTATACTCTGTATGTACTGATACCCAACTCTGATGTCGGGAAACTCACAGACCTTTTGTTCATTTTGGGTGCGTTTCTGTGCAGTGCAAGTTGGTAAAATATAATCGGATGTTTTAGCGTGTTGATTAATTGATAGGCGGCGAAGTATCAGGGGAGATTTAGCGACTAAGTTTACCCAAAAAATAACGTATAATAACGTAAATTCTCTTCTGTAAATTGTTAGGCAATATTTAGCTGATAAATCCTTTTCTATCGCAAAGCAATCCTACATTATAGTTTGGCTAGGTGCTTGACGAAAGGTGCTCTGACGCCGTGGGTTAGCTGAAGCGAAGCTAGACTTAGAAAGAAAATAAATAACCCTAAACATTAAATGCAGCAAATCCACGTTTCGTTTGTCTACTTCCATAAGCTTTTTTTTAAGGAAGGAATCTATCCCATCACCCATGGACTAGGTTAACGCGCTGTATCATTTATACCTTTTTCATCAAAATTTCCTTGTTATTAAGATTGAAACTGTCGACATGAGAGTTGGACATCGGTGTACATGTGAGCTCTATACGCCGCAAGCATGTATTTGCGCGCGTGTCTGTGTATTATTTATCGTTTGATAAGGCGGGGGTGAGCGACCAGCGGAGGAACCGAGCAACGCGCCCTCCGAGAAAGCATAATGAGTCCCGACCATAATATTATCGGCTCATCCGGCCCTCTGGCGGCCGATAAGCCGTCCGCGAGAGATTTCGCAGCGCGGCCCGTCGACAATTCCATTAATTTAACGGGTTCTTCGCACCAGCGACCCTCTATAGCGCGCGAGGGCATGAAGATACCACCGCCACCGTCGTCGTCCGACCATCTTCCTCGATCCACGCCGTTTCGAAGATGTCGCTTTTTCTTTCTCGATCCGGTTTATCGGCTATTGTGTCCGTCTCGCTTCTTTTCTTGGTGCCGAAGCGGATGGAATCGTTCCGACTTCATTCTATCCCTTTCGTTCCAGTCGCCTTGCTCGCCACACCGACGCTCGGGTAAAGATATTATGGCGGCTGTGGCGAAGGAATCGCAATTAAAGTGAATACTTTTCTTAATTAGTTTCCAGTTTTACACGCCGTTTTAAATATTAATATCGAGTTTGTAAAGCTCGCGACGTCGCTTCGGATGCAAGCGGAACATGTTCTGATTTTGATGGTTTGGAATGTTGACAATGTGCTACGCAAGTAATGTAGGCAAGCATAAATCTGCTGTAAGGGGATATTTAACATGATGCAATCGAAACAATTAAAAGAAAATTAATTAATCAAAAAAAATTATTTTAGGTCAATGTTTAGAATTTAGCTAACAACTATCTAGAATTACTGATTGTAAATCAGTAAGTCACAAGAAATGCATAAATATATAAGAATAATCTTTATATGTACTTGCCGGCATCTCGACATGTGAGGGCTGCAAGACTTAGCTGTCTATAGAATTAATGAACAACCAATCATGAAGTTAATTAAGAAATTTTATTAACGTCGCGATAAAGTTTATTAAAATCTTATTTTTTATCTGTGCTAGATCAAGATCACCTCTTTCGTGATTATAATATGTATGTAAATCAAACCAATCCTATCCAGTATAGGAGCTAATTTCCCTTGCGTGATAGGCAATTAACTATGCTGAACTAGAAGCAGCCGCAATCGATTCCTCTGCGATTGATTAGACATTCGACTGGAGATGAATGGTTTCATGAACGTCGAATGTATCGCTCAATTTTACGTAGATGCTGCAAACATGTTTCTATGTTAATACCTATGCGATCTATCTTAACAGAGAATATTTACGAAAAATAAATTTTATTTCTTCTTTTCTTTAAGTCTGCCTCGATGCAGATAATAAATTCTTCTGGTTTATGTCATTCTTTGGATTGACTTTTGGTCTCGGGATTGAAATAAAGAATTGCCAAAATTTATTACCGTAACAGGCTAACAGCTCTCGAAGTTGACGACATATGTCAAACCTATTTAGTTTCCATTCTGATCCTAACAGTCTTTAGCATCCAACTAGCTGAAACTTTGCTTACTTGATTTACTTGCTTCGACGAATAGTAATTCGCCTGTCCTGTTTCAGTAGGTCCTTCGCGGCAGTAATGTTCGACGTACTCGGGCGACCATTCTTCTAATGAACGTTCTAATTATCGATCCATCGATATACGCTGCTTTTAGATCCTGTAGATTGATCAAACACTTCTGGCAGGCGTTGAATAATTTCTGAACTTTCACACCTTCTTTCCACAAAAAGGAAGTTATTCCTTATTGAGATTTAATGGCTTCTTTCATGGTTACAAAAACAGTGGTGCACGTCTATATCAGTCGTACACCTGGCTCAAAACGAACTATATTGTACTCCATAGCTGCATAAACATGTCAAGCATTGCCTACAAGTTCTGCGTAATTTAATTAAGAGTACAATTAGCAGAACTTTGAAAACATCCCTCGTAAATCTAGAATCGATAAAACCATTTCAATGAAGCTTGACGATGTTGTTTTAAGCTAGCTTTTTGAAATAAATTATTATTATTATATTGCGTTCCTCCATTACTTATTGAAATAAATTATTATTATTAAAATCGAGGATATCAAAAACTGATCTAATAGTCATGCATGCATATCTCTTTTTTTTTTTCATGTAACTAATTTTAAAACGGATAAATCAGACCTTTCTCGTGAGAAAATGATTACGTTTGCTGTCACCTCCTTGACTTTTTAAAAATTTTCGATCACCACGGTAGAGAATAATAAACCGCCGTTCTAAATATTCCTTTTTTTTTTCTCCCAGCCGCTTATTACCAACAGATACACAGATAGTATCTATGTACCAATACACACAGCCTCATTGGTTACTCGGGAGTATCTCCGCCAATCCTGCGGCTCGGTTTATCTTGCCGCGCGCACATTGCAGGACACCGGCACGGACGTCAGGGTCCCATCGGAGTGTTCGACGCTACGTTCAGAATTCAGCCCTAGTTCGCGTGCGGACGTCGTGAAAATCACACGCAGCAGCCGAACATTGACTTTCCGGCGATCGTCAGTATAGAAGCGTAAGATTGAAGACGAAATCTCGATCGTTTAATGGCCAAGTTCGCGGCTACAAGAGACTTTTTATCTTACAGAAATATTTGATGGCGTCATGTAAATTCAGTTCTTGAGACGATCGTTTACTTTAAGTTTGTCCTGGTTAAAACAAGTTTGACGAAATAAAATAAAGAAAAAGAAAAGAAATTAACACCTGTTATATAAATAAGACACAAACAAAAATAAATTAAAAAAAGACGAAAGACGTTTAAGGCGAGATTAAAATCGAATTTAATGAAGGGACTATTCAAACAGTAAGTAATAAAGAGTTTCACCATCAAAGGTTAACGGCTCCAACCCGATTACACGAAGAAGAACTATGACGTGCTGACTACTTCAGAAAAGGCAATATGCGTGCCGTAACATGTTCCCTGTCATTGGCTACCCTCTTCTTATTTGGTACGTGAGTTATCCTCTTTTTAATAGCTTAGATTTTATCTCGAAGAATGTCTCTGATGTTATCTCGGATATATTTCAAGCTGGTAATTCTATCGTTGAATGTTTCCAATTTTGCTGCGGCAATCTTCAGCGTATTAAAATGGATAACAAGTTGAAGAAGTTTCTTTAAAGGTAATTGAAAATGAAAAAAAGACTGAATGAATATCTTTCAACCAAATTAAAATAAATGAGGACCATTACACTTAGTGCATTTGACAGCTTTGATCCAATTGGCATGCGTTTGCCGCCTTAATCGTTAACTTAGTTGTACCTTCTAAAAAATCCCTCGTTTCGCAATGGTTCCTTGAAAAGAATAAAATCGATCTCAACAAACTATATTTGGTGATAGCTGATAACTGATCCTTCTTTAAAAAGTTAGTATGTCTGAAGAGGCAAAATATTTGAAAAACGTTGTTGTATTCGAATTTAGCATCACTTTATGCACAATGTAATAACAACCGGTAGAAAGTTAGATAAACAATAACATCACCAAATTCGTTCGAAGTCCTTCGTGTAACTATTGGTGAATTATCAGAACAAATGTAATAACGCCGTTTAGTTCTGAAGTTTGGCGGTTTAATGCAATGAATTCTTAGAAATGTGTTATTCTGAGCGAAGTTCCGGAAAATTTGGTAGCGCCAGATATTGCGAAAATTAATTTATTTAATGGACTAGGCGCGTAGGGGCTAAGCTGAACGTATGTAGCTAAAACTATTCGTTGTAGGTGGGTATTTATGAATAAAATAGTAAGTCAAAATGGAAATAATTTAATTCTTTGGAAATTTCTTTGATATCGTGTATAATTATCCACAATTTCTTTTTTTGATATATATATAACCAAGAGCAAGTAGCTTAGATGCCTTCTCTGTTGTTGTAAATCAAGGTTTTTCTGAAATATTCTGAATATGTGGTCAACATATTTTAAAATACAGAAGATAGATAATGATAATCATTATTTCTTATAACTATTCGCCAAAACAAGAACGCAAGCTATCAACACTTAAATTAAAGTTATTAAAAAGTAATCACAAAAATCAAAGGCCCTAATATATTACCTTGAGGTATACCAACATAAATATCAAATTTAGAATTCAGGTTGTTCACCCCAAAGAACGATATCTTTTTACTTAAAAGAGGAAACAGTCTATCGATCCGTTGATTCGTTAAGTACCACGTACGCGCAAATTTTATTTCGCGCTTAATATTATAAATTTGAAAAGCGAAATTACACTACTTGTCTTAAAACTCTATCCCGCACGTATATTGAAGGTATACTATGTAGCTCAATAATATATGTACAACAATCGTGAGTGTGTTATTACCAGTTATTACGGGAAAACAATCGATATGCTAATTATACCGTTAATCTCGTCGTCCACCCTTGTTTACGAGTCGCATTGTTCGCTGGGTAGTTTTTTCCCCGAAGTAATGGACCGCTTTTGTGCGCTGTACACCTTGTTTTTGGGGAACAGACTAATTTTCTTATAATTAGTCATACTTTCGCTGCACACAACAGCGTTTATTGTTCGGAAACAAAAGGAAAAGTTAGAAGGGGTTAAGCTGAAAGAATCGACGGTATCGAATTTTGAAGTAACCGAAAAGAATATTGTCGAAATATCAATAATGAAGAGTTTAATCATTATCTCAATGGTAATTACCCACGTATACGAATCGAGAGTCTTTTTAATATTTACAGTGTTTTCCCTCATCCTGAATATTTTATCGAAGGTATTTAACTGTATTAAACAATGCTGAATCGACTAATCGATAACCATTTGCTTATTCAGTCTATTTACGGTTAGGATTAAGCGATTCAGTCTATTGTGTAAGTACTGAATTGATAAGCTCGAATCTATACGCTTCTCGCTTTAGTATTTGTCGTTAGGATGCCTTGATGGATATTTGTATTTTTAAAGGAATACAAATTGCTTTCCTTACAAATAGTTGCGTAAGATATCAGCGATAATGGCATGAATCAAATTTTGTGAACTGTCTTGTAGATATAACGTACAATAAGTTGAAATAAAATATTATATCTAGCCATGTACGGACTCTTGGGATGTACGATTTTCGCGGCTAGTCTCCTTTTAGAACAATTCAAATAAAAGAGTTAGATACGTCACAACTTCAACTAAAATTGACGTAAATAACTGAAAGGAGATACGTGAATATGAAGTTCCGAATTTATTACTTCGTTTTTCGTGTATGTTGTTCAGTTCAACTGGAACATTTACATTATTTAACCACGAAAATAAGGAAACATGGAGAATCTCCTGGTCACATTAATACCGCCATTGCACCTATTTAAGTTCGTGAAACTAATTCGATTAATCTGTCTAGACATCAAAAACCACAAATTCTCCGGAATTTTAGATCAATAATAGTTCTTGTGTATAACAATAAATATAAGCTTTAAAGCATGCACATTTTAAACATCATTTTTAGCTGTTCTTGCGGGTAACCACGTTCATAATAAGCTTGCCGTGAATGAAAATGGATGTATGTTTTAAATCTTTAAGTTACGAGTTATACGTAAAATAATTTGAATTCCAAACTAATACAGCATATTCCAAACGGGACTACCGAATAACATAGACATACTCATAAGTACAGCGGCCGATTTATGTTTCATCTTCCGCTTATGACGACTAAATATCGATCCCATCTTCCGCGCGGCAAACCCAAGTACTTACATAGTGAAAACGTGGTATTGCACAAAGAAAGAGCGGGCGAAAATGGTCTAATATCGTCGCACTTACAACTTAGAAATCAACAGAGGGCGAGAATAAAATCGGGCCTAATCCGGATCCCGAGATCGCAAATGCCGATGCCCTTATAAGAATATGAAAAGCTGCCGTTTGTTACGTGAAATATATAAACGCCTCCAACAAATAATCATGTTGCCAAATATTCAGATAATACATTCGAAGGGTCTAATGTAAAATGTGCCTAAATCGCATTCTGCTGTTGTCGAGGAAAATGGGTTCAAAAGTTATAAATAACTGATCTAGAAAATCATACAAAACTTTAATTTTGTTTTGTTAAAATCGTTGTCACAGTATAGCCTGAGTATTTTGTGAGCAGGCGCTTAATTATGGAACAGAAAATCTTCCAGACAGGTTATCACTTCATTTGGGCCTTTTAACGTGCAATGTTCGGCGTACATGTAATTTCATTAGCATTAATCTTGCACATTCGTTACCGGAACAGGCATATTCTTTAAATAATATTTTGTTCGGTACTAGTACATGGATAGATTTAATTAATAGATTTAAATAATAATAATGACTATAATTGTAAGTACACATACACAGTTAGTTTTTCATTAATTACAATGATTCACGTCCCCAAACTATGTACACATATTATATTATATTTGACGCCTGCGGTGAGTTAATAATAGTTTTAAATAATTACCGTTAATGGTCCTAACAAAGGTGTTATTTGCCCAATTTAAACGTAAATGCATTTAATATGCTAATAGGGGACGCATAGTAATACGATGTTTAGACGAAAATACCTATTAATTTCGTTTATTTACTTATTGTGCTATTACAATGCCAACAATATTCCTGGACGTTGACGTTTAAAGATCGACGCTAAAAGCTTTGGAAATTAAATTGCATTTAGTTACATGTCATTTAATTATTATTATTAACGATCGAAAATCCGTTCAGTTTAATGGATTTTTGCTTCATTGGTAACATTTAGTCGCTAAGCTGAGATGAGATCAGGTCGGTATTGAGATGTATATACATGCAATACAGTCGAGCAGGGCTAAAGGCGACGAGATCCACTCCAATAAACTCCAAATCGAGACGGGTCGGGTAACCGTGCATAGATCTAAGTGCTTCCGACGTAAAATCAAAAGCAACGAATTAGCCTGAATGGTATGGTCGATCTATTTTTTTAATTTATTTGTCTCGAATCAATATTTGGCTTGTATGAGCGATCTAACAATCTTCTTTGTTAATATTATTAACAAAGAAGATTGTTAGATTATATAAGGGAAATCGTTCTTGTACACCATAAATAAAATCGGGCCAAGCTTAGAAACCTGAGGAATACCTATATATGTTTAATAGGTTTCCATTCGTTTCTGCTACTTATTGTCGGTCTTGTGAATGTAGCTGAAATAACTAATCCTTACATCACGAAATCAGCTTATTCGTAATCAACACAAACAAAAGCCATGCTTCAATATGCAACAGATCAATGGTAATAGTTACATGTTCTACAAATTTATTCTTACACACGATGGCCATACTGTTGGCAACAGACGATTGTTTGTTTTAGAAGAAATAAAATAATTAACTTTTAATCCTCAAAAGTATTGAAAAATATCTTGAACCTATTTTAACGTGACCTTATGATGCAATTGTACATTGGCAGTCTGCTACCGCTTCGTGTGGAAAGGAAATAACTGAAAATTCACACCGCTTAGTTTTCGATATACGGCTCTATGTTGGCTTGACGTTTAAATATAAGTAAATGCATAACTCCTTGCGACTTTAATTTGACATCCGACAGAAATTAAAAACAAAAAGGAATTAACATTGCTACGACGCGGGCTCGTAGTTAAATGTAATTAATTAAACGTGTTCGTACTATTATTATTACTGGCGAGCGTATTATATGCATTGTCCAAATACCGCACGTATTTCGCGCCCTGCGATGCCAGCTGCGAGGCAAGCTCGAAATATGCAATATAATGCAACCTAATGAAAGAGCTCCCTCCGTACGTCCTACGGGAATGTTTGCGCATTTATACATATTATCTAACCATGTTCCACCGGTTATTTGCCGTAATTTCCACCCGTTTAGTTACCCTTCCCTACCCGTTCGCGCCCCTTCCCGCGCCCCGCATACTATTTACAGGAGCGACGCGCAACGATACGTTCCGCGTAAACAATGCTGTTTACCTAATTCCTTCGAATCACGGCGGCAACGCTGTTAACCGCTTTCGTATAAATACCGGAACGACGCAGTCAAGTAAGTAAATAGTGCATGTATGTATGTATGTACGATATACGCTGTTATCTCTGTGCGCTGTGTGCGCGCGCCCCTATACGAGCCGCGGCAGCACTTTCTTTAATTTAATTTGCTCGCTATATACGTGGGTCATAAAGTCGGAAATAAATCTTAAGTAATTGGTCCGCGTATTGTCCCTATCTTTTGAAAGAGGTGCTTGTACTAAGAGGAGTTCCTGATTTAGCGTAAATTATAATTTCTAATTTTTAAGATACGATTTTACGCAGCAAATCACGCTTAACATACACACTTACAACCGAAAGATAATACTAAACATTTGGAATTTTGTCGGAGGATAAGTAATAATAGTCGCGTTGTACCGCGTGGCGGCATTGAGTACTTATTGCCAGGAGAAGCAACAGTCAAAAGTAATTGTTCGTAACGAAATGAATTTCAAGGACTAGTAGACTGATGGAGTTCCTGCATATTTCGCTCGTCAAGGCAATCAGTATTTGGACGATAGGTTTGCAGGACCTTGAATCGGTTTTAGCTTGGCCTCCAAGATCCCCAGACCTCACGCCACTCTTTGATTAAGAGGCTGGTTCAAATGTGAAGATTACAAGGTAGAAGTCGACACTTGGAATGTATTCGACGTGTTAGAAATACTAAAGCCGATATTAATGAGAGGACGCAAGAAGCGCCTTTCGTTGACGAAGCTTAACACGTTTGGAGGTATTTTCCAACATTTATTAAAACAATATCATGAAAAGAATGTTAACGTATGAAATTTTGTTGTGTTTGTGATTATATCAGCTTGAAAGCAAATAAAAAGCATCTGCATTTTTTACAGTTTTTTCACATTCCTGTTCCTGGCCCGTTCTGCCCAACTCACCCTGTATATTTTTTAATTCGAACAAAATCGGAGGTGATTAATACTGCAATACGCCAACATATGTGTATTAAGAAGGGTATAGCATATAAAGAATTCATTACATCTATATGGAGGAACAAACATGGCCAATTCCGTAGCCAACTTAAAACAACATGCCCCTCGAACGTAAAGCCCGTTGATTGTGTAGTAACTTATTCAAATATGAAAAACCCCACGTAAAATGACTACTCCGTTCACTCTAACCTTCACAAACTAAATAGCTGAATAATTAAATCTCGCCGAGCTCTGTGTTCGATTCCAGGTCATAGCATGCGCTTTATTTTGCGATCCGCCGGCACCACCGGTAACGTATTTCAATTTACGGCCGTCGACTTCGTTAAATATTAACTGCGAGCAATTTAATAAAGGGATCGAATTTTTCAGAGACGGAATCTTCGGAAGACCGTTAATTATTAAGTCGTATTGCAGACTGCATTTACTACGGCAACTAGTCCGTACGACACGGTGTAAAGGGAAAATACCGGGGAGCGGAAGAGAAGAGACTCTCTAGATAGGAAAGAGAAAAAAAAAGAAAAGAGCAAGCCAAGAATATTCCCGAGCCGTGATCTTAATTACATCGACACCGGACGAGACGATTAGGAAATTATTTTGTTTTGCCGCGATCGTTCGTTCCGATGGAAGAGGGAAATTGAGGTATTGTAGTTGCGTTATGTTCGGATGAAGGGATTTAATTGATTTCGTGTTCTTGTTATCCGATTCCCATTCCGAATGGTGTTTATTTATTTATTTATCTTATGCAGTGATGGTGTTGATTGTGTTCAGTGCATTTCGGATGAAGCTTACCAATAAATAGCGGCCATTCTGAATTAGGTGCCTGTTCGTAGCAAATTGCTTCAGTAATACTATTTCTAGCTTTGATTTGAGGACAACAAAAGTTGAGATTTTCAGCTGCGAAGTTGTGTCTCATCGATTTTTGCTGTAAATTCCTAAAGTTACCGCCTAAGCTGCTACTTTTTTTCCCCTTAAAACGGCGTCTGGTTGCATCAGTTTAAACGATTCCAAAAAAAAGAAAATTAACTTTTAACTTTTTAAGGAAAGTTCATTAAAAAAATATAATACCGTGTATGAAGCAGAATTTTCAATTTTAAGTTTCATAAAAAAAAGAAAACCAAGATTAATCTAAAGCAAGTCATGCTACCACTGAGCCACTAAACCAACCTTCGGTACTGATAAGTATCAATACAATTTTAAACCGGAATACCCTAAAACGGATGCAAAATGCACGTAATAGTACCCGCTCTGTACTAGATCACTCATCGCGATGAGCTCCGCGGATCGCAAACTTTTCTAATTATTTGTACACAGTCCATGTAATTCCATTATGCGTTTTAATTCTAATTGCGTTCAGCATCAACTAAACAATTTAACCGCCAAACGATGCGTTCGAACCGCCGCAGATACGCAGTAGCATCGCATCCAGCTATCCGTAAAAGCGGAAACAACGCGTCCGTATCTACACGGCTATTTATCATCTGCGAAACACTCGAAGTAAATTAAAAACGATTTAGTATTTCGACGACAGCCATAAACGCGGGCTGGCGAACGGGGCGCCGTTATCGTCCTTGATGATTCGCACGCGCCCTCCCAAAAACCATTTTTGTTTCATTTAAACGTCGGCCAGCCCGCCGGGTGATGCACGACCTGGAAATACGCACAAATAAATTTGCAGGACGTCACCAGATGTCACCGTTCAATGTTCCGTTGCCGTTGCTCTACCGAAACTGCGTGCGGACTTTTTTTTAAGCGGGATACGTTGGCGGAGATTAAATTGCGGTAGAATCGTTGCATTCATTACGCACAAACGAAGATCGTTAGATAATCCTTGTGGATATTGGCGATTGGCGTGACCATCCCGTCTTGATCAAACCGTCTAATTATCTTTTGGCTGTACTTTTGGTTCTTATATGCTCTTATATATGAAAAAAGACTTTGCATGCAGCAAGCAAGATCAAAGCAGTGCTAGTGTTCCATTCCACCCTGTATATCCTTGATTACTGTTGGCGATATGCAACTTAACTTGAACTGGGCTTCTAGTGATCTGGGCTTCTCTGTTGGATGAAATTAAGGCTTGTTACTAGAGAACTAAGCAAGACCAAATTTTAAAGTAATGTGGAGTATCCTAGGATGATCATCCTAGAAAAAATATGTTACGCATTTGATTGGAGTTACTTGCACCAAATAATTGTATACGCCAATCTTGCGAGCGCGTGTTATGAACAAGGCCTTATTGACTTGGCTTTCGTCTGCAGCCAAATTTTTCAGATGCCTGCTGTAATTTAGCCAACAAACAAGATACTATCACAAGTGATTATATACGCGGTAAGAGATAGTAGTTTAGCATCTGTATTACAAGGCTACATTCTTTAATGGAACTTTCTATGGTGGTAAAAACGCTTGCTAATTATCACCACACCCTCGTAATAACAATACCGGCAAGAATCCCGCACAAAAAAAAAGGGAATCAAGAGCGCTGATACATCGCGAAGTCGCAAACATACATTTCTGCGGCGGCCATTAGCGGTCCATGAAACATTATGAAAAATAGCCGTTTAGTGTTTACCTAATGCCGCGTAATAAAGGTGGCGGACTGTAAATGAAACTCTTCGTCCACGTTCGCTCGATGGAACACCGCCCTTCGGCCGACATCCAACGGCATTCCGTATCTGTTTCCGCTCCGCGTCTCTTCCTCTGCGTCCGTCTTCCTCTCCTTGTTTGTTTTTCGTACGCTGTAATTTCCCTCCGTGAATTTTTAATGCCCCATGTATACGACGATGTATATTTCATTCGAAATCGTGGCCGCTAAGTAATTAGATTTTTTATTTATGCGCGTACGTGTTAGTTAGGCGGAATTTTTGCGATTTTTTTTGGTAGCCGTGTTTTTTTTTCTCTTCTTCTTCTCCGGTTTCAATTGCGAAACACGTGATAATTACAGTTTCACAAAACGTGGCACGTATGTAGTTATAATTACGTACCTATATATACAACAATCCCTTTGTGCGCGTTTCATTAATTAAAATTACAAATTCTCGAGAAGTATACGGCGAAAGAATACTAGTTGGATATTTAAATAATAAGGATTTATAAAGGAATTTTCAATTTTAAACAGAACTGCAATATATAACTGTTAAGCTAGCTATATCGTGATGTCATCCGGCTGTACGCAAATAGCTACTGCGTACTCCGAAGAAGATCCCGCGAAGATAATTCCAACAAGGCTTCACGAGCAATTTTCACAGCAAATTCTTCTCTTTTCTTCTTTGTTTGAAGTACTTAACAATTAAAGACCTGTCGCTCTCTAATAAAACTCTTTATCCCCTCGAAGCTCATCAAATTTTGAAAATACAAATACCCCATCCCGAACACGTAACACGTAAACGTAAAGTTACCACATCGATTAGCCACACATCCATTTCCTAATGCATCTCGTTGCATTGTCCACCACGCTAGATCCGCCGAATCGAGCGACGCAAGATACAGGAGCTGGACCCGTTCCTGCTAGACCCGGCGTAAAAAGAAAACACCCGTTCATAATCCGCCCGATATTCGGCGGGGAATTACCAGAGTGTAATCCCCGTTCGTCCCGGAAATAAATTCGCAATCATACAAATTAAATCTGGGATTAAGGCCTCGGAATGGACGCCGCGCGGAGTGAATGTCGTCCGCCACATATCGAGGGTTTCGATTCTCGCAGTTCGCAACGCGTCTACGGTCCGTTCGTTCGACGGGATTTTAATATCCGACGTCAGATGGTACGAAGTGTTCCTCCCGTATCCGAAGTGAGAGAAAAAAGCAAACGGAAACGTTTGAAATGAAATGGGAATTTTAAAAAAGACAAAGACGAGGAATCAAACGCGTGATGGCCCCTCTGTTTATTACGAAACGGTAGCGATCGGTAAATGAATAGACAGGCGTCTAAATGAAAAGTGGACAATGCAAAATGCTTAAAACGTATCTGTTTGAAAACTTCATAGGACCCACGAAAACAGTTACTTTTACGAAAAACGAAGTCCCCTGGCAGCCTCCGTTATATGTTAGGCGCTTCGGCGATGTTATTCGTAATACAAACTTTGCCCCGGAAGGTGCATGCATATAGATTGACGAATTTTCTTAGCGGAAACTTCACACGATACGGATTACTTGTACAGTACTTTGCGTGCAAAATCGTAGATTCCGGAACACCTAACGAACTTTGAACTTTAATTATGGGTGTATCGCGTAACCCGTGTTATATTCCGGGACGGCGTTTCTTAGTGTTTTCAAGCTCTCTTCAATTAAACTCGCGAAGTTGCTGCGAAACGAGAGATATTGTATATGTACTTAGCAACCTGCCGCTAAAACGTATTTCGCGGCGAGCAAAAAACTTGCCGGTTTCAAAGATGGCGCTAATTAAAAAAGGTTTTAAGAAATACAATCTACACTCGGGACAATAGAAGAACGTAAGCTTCGCTCCAAAGTTCCCCGTTCCTCTCGAAATATAAAATATTCGCTAACAAACGGTTATTAATGAAGTAAATTATGAATAAATCTAGGTTTCGTAATAATTGCTTATTAAAGACGTTTGAATAAAGAAATAATTATCTACGTAATTCGTTCGTTGTAAACGTATAATTTCAGATGGAATAACTTTTAAGGTAAGTTAGAAAAGAAGAATTAAAGAAGATAATTGACCCTTTATAAACTGACATAGTTACATGAAATAGTTTCGGTTTTCTTCGCTTAATTGGGATAATCAGAGCGACAATAATGAGAGGACTAGTAATAGCCGAGGAATTGTTTCGGTGAATATTATTTCTTCGGTATTTCGAAGGAGTAATTGGAGAATATTCGAATAAATAATGGAGTAATTGAAGAAGGTCAAACGATGTATTTTAATAAAATTGGGTTGAGAAGGCTTCAACGATTTTAGGAAGTAAATCTCGTTTTAAGTGCTTTTCTCATAAACGAGTCGCTTTTATATATTTCTCGAAGCTCTTCTTATCTCTCTAAACTACGTATATTTATACAAATTTTCTTTTAGGTTGTAAATCGACGTAATTGCAGATACTAGAATAGAGAGGATCCTCACCGGATTACTGAGGCACATACTCAACACCCGCGTAAAGTTAATGTTGAGAACAGAATCGTTAGTTCTTTGTTCTTAAACGGCACTCTCACTTAGCATAGTTATATCTAGATCTTTAAGGCGTGCGCTCGCGTCTGTTCTTGCAAAAATATTTTCGAATGAAGATTATCCTGACTTACCAAATAGCGATATTTGGTTTTATCACAGCCTGTTATTTAACTGCTTTCTTGAGAGGTGAATCGGTAGACAAGGACCCCCCAGATCTTAGGCCCTATGATTTTGTTCTTTTTTAATTAAATGTCCCATCAAAAGAAACGTCATTACTTAAAAACCAGAAGCGCGAGATAACTAAGACTAAGATGTGTTAAAACCTCTTCGATATCTTAAATACTAACTTAGTTATTTTAATGTTAAACTATTGTAAATAATAACAGCGAAAACAGCTTTAGTGAAAGCTCCAGTCCGTAACTTGGGTTTAAAATGAATGGCAGGCATCTCAGCCGGTATAACCCTCAACGAATATCATCACCGACACGTAGAGAGAACAGTTCCACGATTCGCAAATTCCCCAACTCTCAATAGACAGGTATCTCTTACCTTGACATAATATTTTGACCTACGTCAGAATAATTTTCGTTCTAATTTAACCTGCGGATTAATTTCGTGATTTCTCATCAAAGGGAGGGGTCGAAGGATCGCAAAAGCGGGATAGCGGCTGAACTCCGTCGGCTCGCAGAAGGAGGGGTTGATGCGAAAACTGCTATCTGCCGGGCTAATTTGTTTACCGAGTTAACTTCCCATTCACAGGAGGTGCACGATGGTTTCCGTTCGTGCGTTTTGCTTCAAAGGAACGTAAGGTTCGAATTTTTTTTTTTTTTTAGGGGGTAAAATGTAAAGAAGAGGAAGAAAAAGTTCGTCTTTTAAGTTCATGCAAAATATTCTTTCGAAGAATGTCTTGTTTAGCGTATAATATTCTTTTCGATGGTTCTTTTACCAAATTTGTTAACTGCGTTAGCGGTATAGAGTGGACTCGTTAAGCTCTTGACGCTCTTTCGCGAAAAAAAGTGTTTCTTTTGGCCAAGTTTCAAACGGGCGTGCTTCCACAAACTAGATTTCTTCGACAATTCTGAACATCTAGAGGTGGTAGCGAGTAATAAAATAAAAAATAATAGCAAGTAATAAATAAATCGTTCATGCATGACAAAAATGAAGAATGGTAATCCACATGGCTCGCCTTTGCCTTCTATTATTTTGTAATATCCGTGTTTGTATTGTTTCACGATCTACGTCTAAGTCTTGATTTTACAAATAAACATCTAAGTAAGCTTTCTTGTACAAGGAAATGCGATTTTCACTTTTGTCGGTAATCCAGCTACTCGCGGCAGTTAATTCCTTTATCGTTACATCAAATACCCTTATCTTCCACGTTCTTCGTCTAGATTTAAACAATTTAAAGTCGAGTAACTTACAAGAACAAAGCGAAACGGTAACTTAACAACAATTTAGAAGCCCCAAAAGAACAATCTTTTGCTTTTATTACGATTCCGCCTAAAATACGCGACGATTTGACTCTTTCGTAGAAAATACGTCGTACGTGCAGCGGCGCCTTTAGTCTTTCACCTCGTGCAATGCTAGGCGAATCCACTTTTATTGCGCGAACATCGCGCGGTATAATCAACGCGCCTTTTGTTTCCCAACACAGCCGAAATTTCTTCCCGAAGGGCGATTCGGCCGGATAAAGAAACAAATACGCGGGAAAAGCTATAATTTGCCGCAAAGTAGATATACAGGGCAACCGAGCTTTCGAATTGATCCACCCCGTATATTCTTAAAATCGAAATAGACGTCTAACGAATCGACTTGGAGCGAAGGTATTAATCACTGTTTCCTATCCGGGGGTAGATATCTACGACTTCCCTGTGTTTGGTAAAGGCGGTTGTTCGGGGTGTTCCGTGTTGTAAGCAGGAATATTACGAGCTCGGCGTTGAGGAACAACAATTAAACATGCACAAAGATATCCGTCTTCCGGTACATTTGCTTATGAAGGTTATCGTTCGCTTGCGTTTCTGTTAAAATTAGAAGTAGCAGCCTTTGGTTCGACGATTACATCGTTGTATAACTGCGCTCTTAGTTATTTATAGGCATAATGTAAAGCGCGCCTATTTGATACCATCGGCTATTCGTTTGAGGAAAATGTAAGAACTTTTATTTAGATTATAACAGCTCTGCAGCGTTTTCGGATATTATTTTAACTTGCAGTAAACAAAAGAAGTATTATTAAATAGTAATAGAAATAAATAGATTTTATTATTTTTTTTAATTTTTTTATAGGTATTATTTGCAATGTCTGGGGAAGTATTGTATTTTTAGCGTTCCCTGTATTCCTTTCTCAATCTGATATAAAAGGTAACAAACAACACTCTATTTGTGCAGATAGATTGGGACATTGCAAGTGAATGATATTATTATTGGTTGATGTTTAGTAACTAGATCTGGTGATTAAAAAATTGCCTGAATAAAATGCGCGCCTCGTACTGGCGCTAGTCTAAAACATATTTAAACAATAGTCTAAAACAAACTTATACAATGCAAACTCTTACTATGAGCGAGGCAAAAGGAGAAGAGCTAAGAAGATTTGAAAGAAAAATCATAAGAAATACTTGAGGAACGGTAAAAATAAGAGATACGTACCAAAGAAGAAGTAGAGGAAATTTCGGAAGGAGAGGACATAATTGGATACATAGATACAAGAGGTTAAAGTAGTAGCAAAAATCTGTAATCTAAAGTGTGATATAACGAAGAAGTCGTTGTAATACAACCAATTGTAACAATTTAATTCAAAGATTTATCGTTCGCAACGTATGATAGCTTAGAATTTCATTAGCTCATTCGGGCGATCTTCTATCTGCAGGCCACGCAGTGGGGCTGCCGGACGACACGGAGTCTATGTATGTATGTCGTGTCAGAGTGGTCTTATTCAAAACTTCATCATCGTCGCACGTATGTATGAAACTATTACCGTCCTGCGGACGAAAGATAATAAATGTTAATGTTGCGGAAATTAAATTAATTTGGGAGCGTGTTGAGGTTGCGCGAAACTTAATTAACCGTTAATTAAAGTGGAACTAAAAATGAACCGAAACTCGCGCTAAATGTACACTGCTAGAGATAAAAGTTTATTTACGCGACGAAAAGGTGGGTAAATTTAATGGCGATATGCGGATTTTCAAGCTATGGCGAATTCCTTATCTTTTCGTGCGTCAAATGAATTGAAATACGTACATCTATCATTGCGTCTTCTTAATTCGTGCTTATTGTAATGAAAAAAGCTCTCAACGTGAGTCGAAATAATGATCCTGTATGATACTATACATCTTACGTAGCTTCCATGATAAGTTGGAACATCTCAGACAAATTGGCCATTACCTTTTGAGCACGCGTGCTTATTGCATGGATATCAACGCAACGGTTAGAGCCCGACAAAGGATGTTTTAATCGCCGACTTCCGTGTCGTGACGTTTGAATAAATGCATATTCGCTCGGATCGCAACAGAGAATTGATCGCTACATTAAAACGCTACCATTCGCAACCCCTAATAAGCGCCAACGAGCTAGCTAGAGTTGCTCGCTACTTACTCATAAATCGTATCTGATTTGGTGTGACGTGCGTTCCCCAGCGCATATACGGAGCTCTCTACGTTGCAGCGTACGTAGGTATTACTTTTCTGTAAATGTAAGTGCGGCTATGAATGTACATGTGTTGTTCTAACTTGTTCGATTGCGAAATGGAGATGGAGGTGTCCGATTGCGAGAGTGGCGAACAACGTAGAAGACGTAATTACCGTTTTCCACTGTTTATAATTGATTGATAACGGCTTGCACGGAATAGCGGTGGACGTGCATGCAGCAGAAGGTATCCGCTAATAGCGGTGCTTTAAGTTGGAATCGCTTCCAACGAATTTTCCACCCACAAAGATTTCAAATTTGCAAGGTAGGGCATCTAATAGATGTATTACACAGATTAATATACAGGATGTTTCACGTAATTCCGTACGCGGAAGCTCAAAAGATGTTATTGCGGATCGAACTTTGAAATGTTGGAGTAGCTAGTTATATCTACTTATTTTACCTGGCTCTTGATCACAGCTGGCGCTCTTACTAATGTAATTATCAACGAATCACTTCCAGCCGCGATTTACGCTTCCTTTTCAAGTGGTGGTAATCAACGTTTACAGAGACACAAGAAAATAAAGTAAAGCCAAATCGAAAAGAAGGCTTATTTGCCCGAGCGTTCTTCGCACAATTCGAATTATTTGCTTATCTACATCCGAACGACGACTCTATCTGCAGCATGTCGTCGAACGTCAGTGAATTATGCGAGAGGTGCCTATATTTTATCAATTAGGATGTAGTTGAATATTTTACATACAATATCTAGCGTAACCCTCATTACGGCCGTATATCTCCGGATAATTTATCGCTAAAGCCGGGAATTGGAAGTTTATTTTTTAATGAAATATGGAAATAGATTTCGCACGTATATCACCGACGCGCAAAATTTAATAAAACCCGCCTCCGGAGAATTATTATACTTTAAAAACGGGAGCGCGTGAGCGGTCTGTTGCGTTTTTGTTTTAATTCGATTAAAATGAGTTATGGCCGTTTAAATGACAAACAAATTGTTTGCTTATAAATTCGCCACGGGACAATGGCGGGGCCGGTCGTTATTCACGGGTGGATACATACAACAAAAAAGGTGAAAATCGTTGGCCAACTAAAAATATAAACACGCAGCTTGCGCGAATAATTCAGTGAAGTTGATTTAGTTCCTGTTAATTAACTTTTAGGCTCCCAATTAGGAGGAGGGCTTTCGGAATACCTTAAGAAAACTGATAAAAAGCTTCTCCCACGCATCATTATTGATCCGCCCTCGCACTTCAATCAATCCAAACGTTTTATAAAGAATCCCACAAAATAATGTATTTCTAAACAGCCAATCGCGTAGATCATAGCACGTACGTAGGCAGCCCAATAAATAATACTCGTCGGAATGCGTTTATTATATACGAGCAGCGCCTAGAGTCTGGAATATAACGCGAGAAGAACATGAGCGCTGTACCGTGGTACGCCACAGTACCGCTTCGTCCTTATCAGGCGTTACACATGAATTATCACGGAATCGATTCGCACTTACGGCCACTTACCTTTCCGCCAAGCTAGGTAAATCTCGGCAAGTGCCGTATATGTACAGAGTACACATATTACGCGAACCTCCGACCGCTGTCACACCCTCCAACCTTTACATTTTGCTTTGTATGCATTTTTTTGTTCGACCCCCGAAGCGGTTAACCGACGTCGAGAGCGCGGAATAATTTATTCGAAAATTAAGCGGTCGACGAAAGAATCGGACTAAATTAAACGCGACGGAACGGCGCGCGACTTTTAGCACTTTTCGGCGAGCTAGTTTCCGCGTCAGCTAAAATATTTCCGTGATGGTCGGACCGGAAAAACAAGAGAATAAGCGAATCAAGTGCTAGTACGACTATATCGGGATAGTCCGAAAAGTTTTCCGGTCTAATACAGAATAAAGTACTTTTTTTTTTTAATTTAGTTTTATTTCTCAACATGGCCGCCTTGTAAATCTCTACACTTTTATCATCGATGTTGCCGTCTCCTCAATCCGTCCAAATAATAATTGGCACCTTGTTTTGCAAAATCGTCTTTTAGGCATGTGAAGGCATGCTGATTCCATGAAAATCTCTATCCTGGGAAGGAAGCTTAGGAATAAATCTCTATGACTCAAATCAGGTTAATACGGCGGGTAGTTTGCCAATTTGTAGAGCAAATTCTTGAATATTTGCCATGGCGACCGCTAAAGGACAAATACATTCTTTTGGTGGAGTAAAAATTAATTTTTTCCTAAATGAGCCCGTTTTCCCATAATTTCTCCTTTCAACTTTAGCCTGTTTGCTTTTTTTAAGATAATTCACTATATGACTATTACCGATACCGATAGGGCAATCGGGGCCGATTTAGCTTTGCTTGTCCACTGTTTCCGATATGCTTTGATTTCTGGCGGTTCAAGTCTCATCTACGCCAATACTACGTTATTAATCGCTGCTAAAACTGCAACTTATTTCAGTTAAACTGCTTCAGCAAGGCTTTGCAAATATTCAATCAAATCAGATTTTCCAGTAATTAATTTCCAATAATAAGACGTTCTTTCGAGATGAGATAAACAAAAATTGCTTTACATATGTCCTGATATACTTAGCATTTTTGTCCAAAAATAAAACACAATGCTCCCTCCAGCTATATGGCACCAAAATTTTAAGCGTTTAGGACGTGGTTTTCTACTATTGAATACCAAGACAAGAACTTG
Source organism: Oryctes rhinoceros (assembly GCA_020654165.1). Taxonomy (NCBI): domain Eukaryota; kingdom Metazoa; phylum Arthropoda; class Insecta; order Coleoptera; family Scarabaeidae; genus Oryctes; species Oryctes rhinoceros. The sequence continues at coordinate 2,838,788 of JAIOKQ010000231.1, forward strand.
AGCGGTCCTTTTTGCAATGGGAAGGTCGTTGCATCGTCATGTTGTTTTATATCCTTGAAAAGTTTAAACTCAATCAAGAAGTAATACAACCTTATTCTCGATATACACAACACTTTATTTGTAGTAAGAGAAATTTTGAATTAACGGCGCTTTCTTCTTCGCATCCAGTTTACCATTTTCCGCGTCTATTACATGTATGACGTGTTTCCGAAATTTAATTCATTCCACGCGAATCTGGCTTAACGGTCGCCTTTGAAAGTACGTCAACCGTATCGTGAGCGACAACCATACAAGCTAGACGGGCGATACGCGTTTCATATTTTCATTCAATTTTCTCCCGACTCACGCCGTATAATGCTCCAGCTACGCGGTCGCGTTTCTATGAATCGCGAACAAGAAGGAAGTTGTTAAAAAAAAAACCTCGAAACTAGATTTCACGTAATTACCCCAACGTCAACGTGAATTTCTCATTCGGTCGACGGTCGTTCCGACTAGAACATAAATCATCAGAGGCGAGGGAGTCCGTTTCTAGCCGAATAGGCGTCCTACCGTGTGTTATTTTGTTCTCGTTAATTAAACATCACACATAAATTTCCTTAAGAAGCTTAGCTTAAGCAATTTATACGTATATAAACAAGGGACCGGAGAGATGAGATCTCGCTTCCTTCCACCCGGCGGTTTTCGGGAGAGGGTCCCCGAACGTCGGCGGGAACCCTAAAACCGCGACGCATAATTTAAATCCCGGCTAACTGAAATTTGATGCTGCCGTTCCGAAATCGCAATCCAACGAACTCCATTCGGCACGGATACGAGGGAGAACGAGGAAGATACCTAGATGGTCGTAATAATCGTTTAAGGACGATGTGTTCTCGGCCAAAAATCTAAATTATTACTGATCGAGTAGCGATGTCAGCTTATGTTAAAAGTGAAAGATTTTCATCTAACGGCCAATAGCATTGACACGAATTAAAATTTAGCCTTCTGATATTAACACATTAGGCGCGTCATTTGGAAAGTTCTTTGCTATTGGCTTAAACGAATTGCTCAGATTTTTTTTCTATCCTCTGAACCAGTCTTTGCGCAAATCCCTTCCAGCGACAATTAAGCGGATAAGCAACCAGAAAGAACGATGTTTACCTTATCCAAACGTCTATACGGAGTCTACAATTCTTCCAACTCTCCCATATATATATATATACATATATAAAATAAAAACAACTGAATCGGAAAACTTAACCGGCGAAGCAATGGAGCAGATATTGCGTATCACAATTTACACTTTTCCCCTTGCAGAACTGCCGGATGAGGGTCTTAATTTAAGCAGTGATTTTCGCCTGTCGAGGTTTTCATCTTCGCCGCATTTACTTACCTTCGTTCCCGTATTCCTCGACTTTACGCCTGCCGTGAGCGGCGCTCGCGGTGCAAACGACGGGAGGTAGGGGTAGAACTACAAGGAGGGAGAGTCCGTAGAGGTTCGAAAAGGTCGGTACGAACACGAGATAAAGAGGGGCCCTTTTCGGAACGAGTCGGTCCGCCGCAAATAGCGAGGAAAACAAGGGTGCGGATTACCAACACCCTCTTCTTCTCATTGCACGGTAGCGGGGCTCTTAGCGCGAAAGTAATTATTTAGAAATTTGATTTGTTTCGTAATTACTTTCGTTTTTCACCCGCGGTAAGGAAGTAAGTACGCTGGGGGTGGAATTAATTAAAATCTCGCTTCGGATCTGTAGATCTTTGGAACGGAGAGGGATGGAATCTTTAACAGTGGAAGGTGTAATTCGGTTCGTTTAGTCGAAGGTCGAGAGATGAATAAGTGAATAAGCAAGTTACTCCAAAGACAAACATATTCCGTGCTGTTAGATACTTATCAGCATCTGTACGAATCTTGTACGAAATTTTATTTATTTTGTATTTGTTACTCGTTTATTCTCCTTTAAAATAGTTTGAAGACAATTTTTATGCTTTACTGGACGCCTAACCTTCAGCTCTCTGTCCTACCGCTCGTTACGTCTTTAAGCCTAGCAATGTAATACTGCTTTGGGATTCGGGGAAAGGAAATTGGGGAAATCAAATTTAAAACAGGCCGTCCATGCGCGCGATTCTAATTTCTGCTAGCACATTATACGTACGTTCTTATTTCACTGGTTCTGGGTAAATTCTAATATTTGAATTAAACTTGACGACAGTATGTTTGAACGTGAAAGCACGCATAATATCCAGTTAGAAAGAGATTTTTCAATTATTTCTCCGGCACTTCCGAATTTTATATCAGATGTAATACATTTGCCTATGAACGCAGAGATATGCTAAAACGGAAACGGAGGAAATTCGGCAAACATACACATGTATGTATGCATACACGCGCGCACTGTTGATACACTCGCAACAGAAAGGAACAAATTTACTCAACGTTTCGCGTACGTACGTATTTACTCTTGTCGTTTCCCGCTTTTTGCTCAAACATCTCCGCTTGCTTCGTTCGTCCTCGAAATTCGAATCGTACTTTTATCTTCCTTTTTTTTTAATAACGTCGTTTGCTACGTTCAAACAAATCCGACGCTAGTCCACCATTCAATGGATAGCGCTGTTGGTGCTAATTACTTTTAAGTTGGAGAAATATTATTCCTATAAGTTGCCCTGTTAGATTGCCTAGACATTGCCCAAATCCATTGGAACTATTCGTAATTATTGGATTGCTTTCAACTTGAAAACGACATTCCGCATGAAGGATCCGATCAATACAATAATATACGACTCCGAGTTCTGAGAAGTCCATTGCGACGAATTGAAAAGAAAAGTTCTTAGTATTACGGATTGTACTTCCTCTGCAGAGTTACTACTACTCTTGGAATTATTTCGTGAGAAGCTGTAAAATATAAGAGACTCGTGCTGCTACCGGGTATTAAAAGTACTTAGGAGGAATTAAATAAAAAGGACGTAGAGGACGGGGAGCTTCAATATCGGTAGTTTAAAGTTCAAGGAATTTATATGTTTAGAAATGCAGGAAAAATTTTGCAGAAGTACATCGAATATAAGTGTAAGAACTGTGATATAAAATTACATCACGACTTACTCGCTTCTTTTAAATGGATCACTTACATCAACTAGGAATAAACGTACGTTTCAGGAACTTTCACGGCACTCAAGTTAAAAATAGCGAAGAATGATATAACGCTTTCAATTCCACAGCAGTAATGATGGTAGTCATCTCATTATATCCAAATGCAGTCCATTAAAATCCAATTTAAAGGCCGCGTCGAAAAAGAGATATCAAATTAATGTCAAATCAACCACTAGAAACACTATCCGGATAGACAGTTAGTAGTACACACTCCAATGCGCCGCGTTGTAGTCGAGAACATGCAAATGTAAATGTCCAATTGAATCTTCTCTATAATTTAAAACTCATCCATCAAAATTCTATCGGTTTCCACGTGACACATGCAGGCCTATTACTGTTAGCGTTGCTGAAAGAAGCAACTTTATACGTCATCCATTAGTTTCATGATTAATTGAAATTCGTCCGTCAACGCATAACATAGATTAAAAAATGATCTTCGATGAATAGTTGAAAGCTACAATTTTATTTATACTCGTCGTTATTGATAAGCTTAATAAAAGCCAATCAACAATTGCAAACATAAAGCAATAAGAAATGATCTATTAAACACATCGTTTAATCGCCACTTTAGTCCAAACGTTACGTTAACCCATGTTACACTGCGGCGATTATACGGAGCAGAAAAATGATCCGCGTATATTTTTTTGTAACAATCAACGCGAGCAACGAAAAACAATCATTACCCAACATTCGGACATTAATCCGCGGCGAAAATTCGCACGTAACATCCGGAAATCTCCGGACGACGACGCGAACGCGACCTCTCCGGATTTATCGAATATCGTCCGAACGCCAACACATGCCGTATCATCATCGCGTGCGAGGTTATCATTTTTTCTCGCGGCCAACCCCTTTTATTTGCCCGTTTCATTGTGCGTACGTGCTCGCACATAATTTTCCTGCTTCGTGCTTCGTCCATCGTTACCCCCGCATCCCGAACCCAAGGCCGAATATCAGCATGCGAGGACGTCGGATTTTGCTTGTAAGCAAGAAAATCCGGCGTCGTTTTTCGCGGATTATCGAATCTTCAGCGAGGGTGTTTTTATTTTTAACGCGGTAGCTTTATCCGAAGATATTCGAATATGTGGAGGTATAGAGCAAAGAGAAATATTGGTTATGTAAAGCATAAAGTATGTGATGAATGAGGGATAAATAATTTCTTCGATTGATTATTATCACTCGTTTCGTTACTGCACATTCTCTCAAGGTGGCGGCAGACTAAGCGAAACCTGTCGAACAACAGTTGGGCAACAAGGAGTTCGCACAATGTAGACGTATTATTCGAAGGTTGGGTCACTATTGACGATTTACAGAGCGCCAACATCTCTGGTGTGTACGCCGTACACTAGAGAAATTTACGTTCAACTTTATTTCCGGAACGAAACATCGATAAGGGTGGAATTCGACCGCTCTTATTACGATAAGTTGTAAGAGATTACCTGAATATATGGAATCTCGAAATCGGTCTTATATGTTTAGTAACATGGCCAAAGCTCTAAGGATTTCGCGAGAAGAAATTAAATCAAACAATAAGCAACTTCTAGTTTATTCGAAAAGATAATTGAACGCAAATGACTTCGCAAGCGGACGTAAATCACCTGCTTCTATCACATTACTACCAAAATAAAATACTCCCGACTACTCGTCCTAATTAACTAGATTATCTAAATACTTCACTCGCTGTTCTACGATCGCGTAGGCTGCGATTAGCGCAGATAGCGCAGCCCACGCGATCGAATTTTCCACTTTTAGAATAGCGCGAGTTTTGCGCTTCCTATCCGCGAATGAATATATACACGGTTTTGATTGCTCAGATAATAGTAGCGTGCACACAGAATTACCGCGTACTCGACTAAAATCCGAACCGGCTCTACCGTTCCATAGTACGAAGCGTTAACACATCATCAGACCCGTTTATACACAAAGTAATTAACATGTACTTGTGCTCCGGTGAACGTATTACAAAGAGCTCCGGTAATCCCCTCGATAAATCAACAAAATTTCACTCCGGCTCGGATTTTCGAAACCGACGGTGGTTATAAGTACTTGCGTTTGCGTGCGGCATGCTTCTGCCGATATTTTACTAATTTAGTTTCATTAATTTCGCACAATTGACTGTTCCGTTCTGGGGAAGGTCGTCGAACCGAAATTAAACGAACTCGTTGGATTTTAACGGGACTAAAAAAAAAAAAATACATATGTACCTACGTATACATGCACATATTTCGCGTGATTCGTGCAATTTTCGCCGGGAAGTAAAATCCCTACTACTTTCGCGTTAACGATTTTCGACCGTTTTTGATAACCATCGGCACGTCGCGTCGCTGGACCAGCCATTATGATCGCATTTTACGGAATTACTGTTAAATATAGAATGAGCAGCCTGTAATCCGTCGTTTTTCACGATTTACGAGCGAAATTATTTCACGTCCATTTACGATATAAATACTTGAAATGCTACCGAGTGTATGTTTAACTTTCCTGCTGACGTTCTCGTCCATTCAATAGTTGAAATTGCAGCTTTTTCCCGACAACAATTGTTTTATCCAAAATAGTGCAGCCCACTTACATATGCCAGCCTACGCTCAATCTACAGTCCAATTATAAATGCTTTTCGCACAATACTCCGTCGAAGCAAGTGAACGGCATGATCGCTTGCCTATTTACGTGTATCTGTGTATATACATGTATTAGATGCATATATATATATATATACATATATAGACACTATAATTTTCGAGTAATGGAATACAATTCTCGACAGCGAACAAGCCAATTTAATTGAATCGCCTCGCAAAGTGCTGCGAATAAATTATTACCGGCTCTGGACTACCGAAGGCCTTTCATTAAATATATCGTCGGAGTCTTCCGGAAAAGGACCGATATCGCGAACGTTTTCCAACCAACCTAGAGCGATGGCACGCTTCCGTACAGGCATTAACCTAGAAGTAGTAGCAGCGTGTAGTATTTTCTGTTTCGGTCCGTTGCGAACTATCTCTATCCGAGCTTCTATCACCTATACACATTTATTGCAGCCTTTCCAGGTCATTCTAAATGTAGAAGCGGCAAGATAGGGTCCTATATTCAAGGAATCTGGCGTGGATTTTAGGATAAACGTTTCGATCGAGCTGGCGTTTGAATTTGGCTTTTCTTTTTCGTAATAATTGGTAATAGCTCTAATTATAATGCGGGTGAAAGCAGCATTTTTCTAATAAGAAGAATAGTTCAGCAAGGATAATTTGGAAAGTTTGCAGCTTTGATACGAGAGCGTACTCTTAAAAATATTCTGAACAACGGACTCAAACCCAAATAGTGCTCGACATCCTGCTGCGCAAAATAGGCGTTTATAAATGTGAAGGCCTACTCACTCAACGAAAGTCTCCTAGCGAAATTTTGAGCTTCGGAAAGAAGAAAAGGTCGCTGCAAGCAAAATCTGGTAAATAGGGTAGGCAAAACACAAACGCCATCGTTGTCCCGGTCGATGGAACAAATTCGCACTTCGCGGAATGAATTGGGTAAACCGAATATCTCAACAGCTTAAAATATCGTTTGGAAATCACTTTGTTTCTGTTTACAATCGTTTTTCGTTAATTAATTCTCATTTACAGGTGCATGACACCGCGATTAACGTAAAAACGTGACGTGTTTCAACGAAACAACAAAATTCAAAGCATTTCTCCATCCCTCCTTCAAAAAAAGAAGAAAAACGTTGCGTAGCAACACCGGAGATAAATTAAAACCCGCTTAAAACAGTATTCATTCCTTGCATTTGGCGTAATATTATTAAATTAAAGCGAAAGCGAGCTTGTAGAGATACGAAATGGAATTGTTCGCATCATCAACACGTATTTCTCGCGAGTGCTGCTGCCGCGCGCGCCCTCTAGCCGTCAAACGGAAAGCAAGAACGGGTATGCGAATTTCTCATTGTCAGTATCATAAATATACATTTGATTCGCGTTTCCTGCGAAGTGAAAAGAAGCGGAAAACTAAATTGAAACAATAAAAACGTTGAAAGGCCGAAATAAACGAAAATAAATCGGGGCAAGTGAGGGTAGATTGAAACAAAAGCGAAACCGATTGTTTGTCGTTGTTTAATTAGCGAAAATTTCGGTAACGCAGTACCGGAGGCGGAAATTTTACGTAGAACGGTAAATCTAAAATAAATTTTGATATTTGGAGGTTTTGCAAATAAAATTTCTTGAAATGTGCGGGTAGTATTGAAGGAACGATTGCTAAATACGCGGGTAGTGTCCTTTTTATGTTCACGGCGATTTTTCAATTTAATTCAAACGTAATACATGTGATTGCCTGATTTAAGCTGATTGATTTCGGTCGCGTGCTCACTTGCTTCGCTAACTTACTAAAAAGTTCGACGCATTCAACATCAAACCAAAAGTTGCCTATAACTTAAAAGCTTTAGCGAATAAAATATTTCCAAGCGTGAATTCTTCACTCCAAATTAAATAAAAACTAACCGAAACTGCTTCTAAATAAATAGAGTTTCCCGGCGCTGCGACCTATTCCAACTGTCCCCAGTCGTTTGGTAGAAAGAATAACCGTATCTAGATTCAATTCCGCAGCTTCTCCGCTCTTCCCAGCGTAGTTTGCGGCGCGCCGATGCTGGAAATATAGCCTCTCTTCCGACAATAAATGTTTATTCTTCTGCGTCGAGTAAGTAAAATCATGACCGACAGTGGCGCTAGCGGAAGGGAAAAGAAGAACCGGGGGATCTAGCAAAGACAGGATGATTGGCTGGCTTGCTACGATTTATATTATGAGGGATTTATCGTGTCGTTTTTTTTTTTATCCGGCGCACAGAGTCGAGATCCAGCTCGTTGCAGCCCGTCCGAGATCCGCGTCGCAGACGTGTATTGGAGATGCGGATAGAGACGGAGGCGGTAAAGGAGAGAAAACAACGAATCGGCGTATCGTACGATGAAGCTGTCGCACTATTCTTTGTATTAGATGTACTAAATAATTCGTTTAAATGTATAAAGTGCGAGTAAGGAAGGAACGGAATAGGGCCTATGAATTTGGAATCTGCTGGCAACGTTCTCTTCATTGAAAAGGATAAAATGGGGCTTGCTACGTTTAGAATACCTAAAACTCCAAGAATTGAGAAAAACGTTGTAAAACATGAGAATAGTTGATCTGTTGCCAAAAAACAACTCTGTTAAATTGACTTTTCATTCTACATTTCTTTTTATTTTTTTTACATAATTAAAGAGGATCGTTCAACAAAGATCAAATCCTAGCACCACAAAAATTCCATGGTGCGGGAAGCAGCTGATCACGGTAAGTTACCATGTGAATCACGCCAGAGGCGAAAATCGAATGCCATCGATTTGATAATTTGATAATGGCCCACACATCATTTTTGTTTTAAATAAAGTATCAAATAATAACGGCTTCGCAAAAATAACCGCTGATGCTCGAATATGTGTTTGTTAGACTTTTCTGATCATTTATTTGCATTTTTACTACTTTTCAATAAACCTAATTAGTTAATGGTGAGTCTACAAAGCAGTAAAAAGGGTTTCGCCTTATGTAATTGCAAAGTCCTTCGGATTTGCAGAACGAATTTGCCGTCGAATATTCTTACACCGGTACTTTATTATTTGTACATGGCAACTAAACGATTAACCTAATTACACTGACCAACAAGGTTTTTACCCTAAGTTAGTAACTGATGGAATTGAACAGCATATACAGAGTAAAAATGATTCGAAAAGCGGCAACATTGGCTTAGCTCTGGTTACAGAGAAAATGCCTTTATAGTACGGCCGGTTTCTTTCTGAAGCTTTCGGAATACGTCATGATCCCAATTCTTGGAGATTATTCATAGACTCATCAAAGACCAGCCTAAAAGCAGTTTTGTTGCATAATGGAAACCGTTATCCTTCTATTCCGATAGGTCATGCTGTTTCTATGAAGGAAACTTACGAAAATCTGAAAATTTTATTAGAAAAGATAAAGTACAAAGACTATTCCTGGAATATTTGTGCAGATTTTAAAGTAACTGCAATTATCTTGGATATTTGTCAATCTGATTGCACTAAATACTGTTGCTTTTTATGTCTTTGGGAAAAACATTACCATAAGCAAGAGTGGCCACTACGACAACATTTTATACCTGAAAAAGACAATGTACTACATCAGTCTCTAGTAGAAAAAGAAAAGATCAGAATACCACCTTTCCACGTGAAACTTGGGTTCATTAAAGCTTTGTAAAGGTAATGGATCTCGAAGGTGAAGGTTTTAAGTACCTTCGTGAAAAGTTTCCAAAATTAACACAAGGGAAACTGAAAGAAGGTAGTTTTGTTGGACGTCAGATACGAGAAATAGTAAATGACGAAATCTTTGAAACCAAATTAACAAGTTTTCACGAATTTCCAGGGAAACAAAAAAGCCGATAACTATAAAACTTTAGAAATGTATATGTTACAAGCATTTCACGCTGCTGGCCGTAATATCTCCCTTAAAATGCACATTATACGTCCTCACTTGGATTTTCGTCCGGAAAATATGGGCGACGTTAGCGATGAACATGTTGAGCGCTTCCACCAAGACATCATAGGAATGGAAAAACGGTATCGGGGGAAATGGCATCCTGTTATGTTAGCAGATTACTGGCGGATGTTAAGAAGAGATGCTGTAGATATTGTTTATAAGAGACGGAGCAGTATTACTTCACATTTCTAATTATAATAATTTGAAAGATACGTTAAATTACGATCTAATCTAAAAAACCTTTTCATTGAATTATAAAAAAAATCGAGCTAACTTGACCTTCTACCTTTTATTAAAATAAATGTTTCTATGTTTTCTATTGAGATTAGTATAAATTATTTTATGGCAAAATCAAAAATTGAAATGTTTTGGCCAGTGTTATCAATGTCAATCGTCCAAACACAATCTATATGACTTGTACGATCAGCCAACTACATTTAAAGCATATAATTTCGTCAATTTTACAAGATCACGTAAATCTGATCTATTCAAGGCGCCAACAAATCATTTTTGTTGTCTTTTCCTTTGTAGAATACATTAGCCAAATACGCCAAACGACCTGGTATCTCTATATCGTATGCAAGTACATACATAGATCCAGACGCGAAACCCTGTGGCGTGTTTTATTACGCCTTCCTGTCCACCTGGCGCATGAATATTAACACGATATGACCTAGTTTCTGTAGACAGAATCATACACACTCCGGGATCCCTGTCGCGGATACCTTGACGAACCTTATAAGGACGCGGCCAAGTTATTATTAACGTTTGTAGCTAAGTCCGTAAACCGCCGACTAAATAACGTCGAATTGCGCCATTTTGACCAATTATTATTGCCGACGAGGGCGTATATTTCGGCTAAAGTTCTGATTAACACCGAAATATATTAGCCTGGCTTGACTACACAGACACACAAGGTATAATTTATCCCGTGCTTATCCGTTATTTATATGTTTACGTAAAATTTCGGCTCGCTATCTCTAAAAGCTTACGAGATACGAACGTTCAAAGTGATGGAATTTCCGAAACGTAAAAAAAATTTTTTTTCGCCGATCTAACTACGTTAATTGAAGCTACTATGGCCGCGTATGTTGATCTAACTTATTTTTTCATCTCAAGCGAAGCGAAATTAAATCGGCATAGATATGCAATGGCGTCGCGATGGATGGTAATAAGTGACGGGCATCAACAGCAGAGGAGATTACCTACAGGTCGATGACGGCCCGAGATCGACAGAATGCTAATATACCCCCACAGTATGCAATTCAAATTAGACATTGGAGTTAACGAGAACTTGATTAGCACACCTCCTCCTCCTCATACACGTCTATGCGGCGGAGACCTGCCCAACCGGCCATATAATAAGAAGCGTCGGAACTGGTAAGGATGAGGAATCGCACCATCGATAGCGGTGCCCCTTCTCCATCGGCATAATAAGCGTATGATAGATTGCTGGATGGATAGACGGATGCCCTACTTAGCTATATTGATGGTAATGATGACGGTTCTGAGCTGTTGTGGTGGTTTTATGTGTCGAAGGAATATGGCTTTCTAATCCCTAGGTTTACCGAAGAGTTTCTTTGGGAAATAGGAATTTTGTGTTTAGGTGAATGTCCGCACCCACAACATTACAATCGCTTGAGATGAATGAAAGAAGAGTGCTAGGGGCATTTAGATGAGGCATCTTTACATTTTTGATTTATTTATGAGAGAACACGTACAATTTATTTCTTGTCGTTACTCTATAGATAAAATTTTGTTAAATCGTTCAAGTGTTTAAACTACGCAATAATTTGCTCAGACTAACTTCTTAGGACTCTCCAATTGATTCGATTAGGCGGCTCTTCTGGACATTTGTATAAATCCTTTCCGTGCGGTTTCAGAATAAAGCTGCTAATGTTAAAAACATCTTCTATTTATCGCCACCATACTTCATATTGCAATATTCGATGTTAAAGATCTTTAGTTTGTATCGGTGCGCCATGTATTCTTTAAACCCGGTGCTTATAGCCCTTCCCGTTTGTTCAATAAAAGCGTGCAATCTCCGACTACCCTTTCAACGTCCGATTTAGCTTTCGGATCACCTAAAAGTTTCACCAATTGTCTTTCTAATAACGCGGTCTACAACCACAGTATTTCATTTCTTCTAGATACGTTTCCGCAGCCATATAGCTACGCCATGAGTAACTATGGTACAATTTTATCTTGTAATTACGTTCAGCGTTTACACCGTAAGAAAATAGCAATACGGTCGAGACGCGGTGAACACGAACGCACGGAACGCTGCTAAAACTTTATATATGAGATCAATCTGCCGGAGTCGTGTTACCTAACTCACTGCAAAGCCCGAAACGAAATAAAGAACTATTAACTAAAGGCCAATAAAAGTTCTAGTCAACTAAACTTGGGCCGTTTCGAGGATGGTAGAAAGAGGTAGCGTGTTCGAACACGTTCTTGCGTAATTATATCTACTCTTTCTGCCATGCAGACACACGTATACTTGAGTGTACATATGTATGTACGTGTACATGCATGTGATGCCGTAGAAGTGAAGTTTCAGTTGCTAAAAGTTAGGAAAACATATCTGGTACGCGCATTTCAGTTTTAGTCGGAGTTTGCGACAGCAGTTTTAACGCTATCAAGGTGTCAAGTAAACGCTGGATTATGTACAATACGTGCAATATTAAGATTAAATTATTGCGCTCTAGACAATAGCGCCGAAATAGACAGAGATGAAAATCGATCCGATGCAGTGATTTGTTTAGTTTGAATAATACATCAAGTTTCACCCAATTTAATGCATACAAATGCTCGACGGGTCGCTTTCCCTTAGTTTCTTTCAGCTTCAGGAAATTATTGCTGAATTTCATCGAAGGTAGGGACATGCTTTTAATCTCCGTCCATCGTTCTTATTGTTAGCGACATTAGCGAATTTGCAATACTGCTATATTTCAGCAAATGAAAAACCGAATGTTTTGAAATCCTGTTTTCACCCTTTCAGTTTTACGCTCCAAATCATTTGATTCCAACCTTTTTTTCTCAACTTTCCCAGTTCATTTTCTTCAAAGCAAATATAGGCACCATTTTGTTTTTTCTTGTACTACATACGGGCAATTTATATTAGTATTGAGGAGTTCGTATGAATTGAGAGATTAATTTAATTGGAACTAATACAATAATACAATTAAATTTTACTATTCTCAGATGTAAATTTTAGAGCTTCCTCGACTAATTTCAGAGCGAACTAGTGCGCGAGAAAAATATCCAGTTTCAGCCGACAACGACGACGGCAACCGCATCACGGCGAAATTCGCATTTTCCTTAGCCCCAACGCCGGAAAAAACAAAATAAAACCGGTTAGAGTAATAATAATAGTGGTAAAAGGAGGGGACAGCGAAAGGATAGTGAATTGGTCGTAACATTCCGAGTGTAAGGCGGCAGGAAGAACAAATTAAAGCCATTAATGCAACGCAAACGAGACCGCGGAATACAATAGCCGCCGCAATTTGCTTTGAAAACGACCGGTAAAAGTTTTCCCATCTACAGTTGACATATACCGCCCGGGTAGGCGAGAGGCAGATGAGAATGCCGCCCTATAAACGATGAAAGAGGACAGAAATAGGACGTATACGTATGTATGTAAACGTGTCGGGTACAATCAACAGAGAAGTGGACTGACCTAATGTTGAACTTTCTATGGATGTACGCGCTTCTATGTGGGTGTGCGCGCGCGAGCATTAATACGGGTAGACGATGCAGGAATCGCTTCTCCGTACAGTTATGAGCGTGTGTGGTGCGGACGTACGCGAATGCATGAAGACGCTGAATTGCGAATGTAATGGAATTGCGGCGCTCTCAAAGCGGTTATACAATAATAACTGTAACCAGAAATGAAGTCTCGTAGACAAGTATATTTAGAAATAAAACATTTTATTCTTAAGCGGGAAACTTGAAATTGCAACAAGACTATTTAACGTCGAATTATTAATTTTAGGTATAAAAATGAACATTCTTCTTTAGCTAGATTGGGAGATACATTTAATAATAATAATAATAATAGCCTTCACTTTAATCCAGTAGATCCCGTCTCGCACTAGGCGCAGAGAGAGTTCCTCAGGCCAGAGAATAAGTCGCAGCGACAGCCCCGCGTGCACGTCCACGAATTGACCACACCCGAGACCGCCACCGCGACCCACCTCCCCAAAACAATATCTTCTTTTTTGTTTAACATTAGGTTTAATCTTGAAACTAAATGACTCGTAGAGCAGTGGCGGCTCGTGACTTTTTACGCAAAGCAGACAGAAAAGTTAGACTGTAACCTAACTTTTCTGGGTCAATCTCTTTATACCTATTACCGTAACATTACTATTACACGTAGAATAAAATTTAAAAAATTTTAAAATATAATTTGCCAAGCAAGAACTACGTAGAGGTGAGAGTCAAATATCTTGCTTGAAGAGAGGTAAGAAGAAAACAAGTTTAGTCAACCTTTACCTTTAGTCAATTGACCTTTAGTCAATAGAGTCTATAACTTGACTAAATTCCGCTTACTAATGCTTTCTCCAGGTCTTCTCCTGATCTTACGAGGATACGTGCATTATGCGAATCTATAATCGCCGTATAGTTTCGGGACGACGTTGGCAATCGACGATATTAAACGTCCGCCACTCTCGTCGGGAAACAATAATTCCCGAAATCAGGATCGTTGAAATTTAATTTACGGCCCCGATACATACGACGACGACTACCACGATGACAAAGAAGAAACGCGATCGCAAGCAAGCCGAGCAATCGGGCAAAGTAGGCGTGTCGCGCGGCGTGTTTGGCGGCGGTTACGTGTGTGCGTCGAGAAATAATCGAGTTGGCGAACGGGCGAACGACGGCTCTTTCCTTCGGACGGATGCGGTCACTACGGCCAAATTAGATTCTAATCCAATTAAAAGTTTTCCCGGTGTGGGTTTATCTGTGCGGGCACTTGCCTCTCTTGAGATGAGACTGATTGTGTGTACGTGTGCCGCCGTGTTGGTCCTTCGGTTAGCGCTGCGCTCCACGAGAGCTTGTCGAAGCAGTCAATGGCGGTCCGTCGGTGCTTTCAAGAGCTGAACACAAAATAACGTTGCGTGTTTGTTCGTTAATCGTTTGTTTCTTTGTTCATTTGGTGTATGTAGTTAATGCGCCAAAAATGTCAAAATTTGATAGCTAACGGAAGTCACGTTTGTTAGCCTCAGGATTTTCCGAAAAACTGTAAATAATGCTGGCCAACAGTGATTTTATTATTTCCCTTATTAGAGTAGCTTCTTTAAACAATTCTTTGAAAAGTAATAATGTTGAAACAATATTTTTTTTCAATCTGAAAATGCGTTTCTCTATCCGCCCTGCCAATCCCCCAACGAGCCGTCACTGAACGTAGGCTAGCGGTGAACAGAGGACGGAGAATGGAAAAGAGTCAACGTTGCTTCCTTGGGACAACATCGGTAGAACGGGGCGGTAAATATCGGAGGAATGAGTCGACACAGCTTTACCGGGCTCTCCTGCAACATTGATGTGTGTGTGTCCACATTCGGACCTTCGCGCTGTCCATTAACAAAAGAAAAATAAAACTGAACCGAGACGTTGTCGTGTCTTGGATGTACGGCGGTAACACAGGAAAACTTTGAATTCGGCCTTGTCGTATGTGCGAGTGTGTTGGTGTGCACGGACTCCTTTTCGTTTTGCCTCTCTCGTAGCTGCGAGTGTTTTCGGCTTCTTTTTCGCCTCTTCGGTTTCATTTTTATTTCGTCGGAAGGGATATGTAACGAGATTGACGGATCCAGGAAATTAGTTCTTTCAATTTACCGCCCGAGGATGAAAATCAGTTGATACAAAATTTAGTTTCGGAACTTGCTTCGGTCCGGTTTCCCTTTGAGAAATGTCAGGGGTGAGCTGGAAATGTATAGTTTGTTCACGCTTTGAAATTTTTGTTATTACAAAGCCGAATCGTTCTCATCATTGGCCAATTATTTTATTTTAGCGACGACGAATTTGAAAGCTGTTTTTACAGGATTTACAGGATTAATTATTGCCTTGTAGAGTACCTATTACAGAAAACTATCGCGTAAATAGTTGAAGCCTCTAATTATATCTTGCCTCTCCGCCACACGCCCGATACGCTCATTCAAGTAAAAACGAAAGGTACTAGCGGCCCGTACAGCTCGTTAACGAGAGAAAATGCACCGTATTCCAGCTGTGCAGGCGTATACGCCGGCGAATAGCAAGGCGTATGGGATTTTCAGGACGTGCATCATATTGCGTGCGATTTCACTATCAATCCGGCGAAAGGGAGCCGCCATTAACGTAGGAAACGGACTTACCTCTCCGTCCGCTCTTCAACATTCACTTTCACGAAGTTAACTAATTTCAGAGACCCGCCGATGAAATATGGCGCCGAGCCACGGAAAACTCGCGCTTTAGAATCAACGACCTGCATCGCTTGTGGTTTCCATTTGATTCGAAAGGTGAATTTAGTATTTACGTTTTGGCTTTCGGCGTGCTTTTTCTATCGAATACGTATATGGGATATATCAGAAATCGATATGAACTATTGCTAAAGCTTCCGATTTTGTTCTACTCGTTACATCTAGCAGCCAGCGACATTTTTCCGTTCGCCCAGACATGAAATGTTACTTGGAGGACAAGGATTTTCGTCAAGTAAGGAGACCATCAAATTCTTAAACGCTTGTTTTGCAGAATATATTGCCATCTATCATTTACACGGATTAAGGAGATGCATCGTTGGCAAAAGTGTTCAGAGTACATTGAAGAATAACATATTCGTTTCTGTGTCAAGCTGGGAACTTCTCGGACTATTCTTGTACGTGCAGCGGACAAAATAAGATATGTCTTCCTTCTTAAACAATTGTAACAATGGGAATCGCAAACGAACTTGAAGAGATGTAAGCCATCAAACGTAATAAGGTAAATATAATATAGAAATCGATAGGTAAGAAATTTCCAATTACGACGCCCGCCTGTGACAAGCGAGAGATAGTATCGATAATTGGTCGCCGATAGGGGAAGACATAACTTATTTTACCTACTGTACCTATTCCGTAACGAAACATTGTAAAGTTGGATGGATATGCACCGAATTTTAACAAATATGCGAAGTAGATAACTTTAATGTTATCGACAAATATAGCAACGGACGGAGTTTTCCATCAAATTATTTTAAAGTGCTAAATTGAAGCTGTTGAATTCTAGCTCGCGCCGAGCCTTGTTGAACACCAGCATCTCGTATATCCGCATGCATATCGCGTACGTTCGCGTCGAATTGTAAACTGCAATTTTTTCGACAAAATGTTCATAATCTGCGTGTTGTCACATCGTCGCGATTGCGCGATAATTATTTCGGTTGTCACGCAGTTTGCCGACCGTTCCCGATAACAGTCATCAACATGACGCGTGGCCCCATTATGATCGGATTTCACGCCCGATTAACGCTAAATATAAAATGAATCGGACGTCCGTTGTTTTAAAAGCCGTGAGCGGAAATAATTACGGAACTATGTCGCGCTTCCATTATCGTAATAAATATTGAAAATATGCCATTAGAGATAGATGAAATTCAATGTAAACGTATGTACGTAGATTTCGAGGTTGTTTTCTTGGAATGTTGGTAAAATAATACGCGCTTTTAAATTAATTTTAATTAGCTTTAAAGTTAATTCAAATTTGGAAGTTTTTTTTTGGTATTTTATGGTTTCGAAACCATTGTTTTAACTTTTCCAGTAAGCATTTATCTATCTCTTTTGTCCGAATATTTTACGGTATTTTCCGCTTAATAATGGATATCTGTTACAGCTTTCAAAGGGGTAAAAATACATTTAAAGCGATGAAATGTACGTTTCAAATGTTGGATCATTTCAAATACTAGAAGTGCTATCAAAACGTGGTGTTTTTGTAGCGAACATTAATAAACGATATATTGACTAAGTCATTTTCACCGGCTCGATTAATTGTACCTTTGTCGTCAAAGCGATTTTTTTTTTGACAAACCGCATTATTATCAGGACCCCACAAAGAATTAGGAAAACATCCTTCATCCTCGCGCCGAAAATCAAATATTCAGAAGCCGTTCAGAGAAGGCCTAGGACAGCAGCGGTCGTCATTCGCATTCGCGTACGACAGTATTTGCGTTTTGCGGTCGTCATATCGAACCCTGAAAATAGCGCAACTCGAAGGAGCATCAACCTTTATCTGTTTTATTCGATCGTCGTGCGTCAATTGACCCAAATGCAATAATAAAAATCCCTCGCATCATCTTCGTTCGCATCCGGTCCCGGATGCCGGGGTATTTGCGTCTTCGCCGCCACCGCCGATAGACAATTCGGCGGCAGAAGCGAGCGCTCCGGAGTCAGACCGTCTGGCTCCGGAACGAACCCGGAACCCGCCGCATCCCGATATACATATATATATATAAAGAGATATATACGTAGAAAGGGAACGGGTTTTTGTCGGTCTACAACGGCGCCAAATCTTCCGGATGAGAAATGGGGAGACTGGAAGAGCTTCCGTTCCATCATGTCGAATCTGTGCGTTTATGTGTGTTAGTGCCGCTATCAAAATAGTTGCGGCGCCGGCTTGGCGGCCCGCCCCTCCCTAGTCGCTATACGAAATTTCGTCTGATAGTGTTCCTTGGCTCCGCGCATAGACTAGATGGCGCTGATATCGCAAATGGATTACGTTCTCTTGTCGTTGGATGCTCTATGCACTCCACTACTGATATATACTGGATATCTGGCGGATCAGTTTTTCCAGATATGAAATAGGGGACAGATTCCCGTAATGGGGAAAGTTTCGGTTAT
This sequence comes from Oryctes rhinoceros, assembly GCA_020654165.1. Taxonomy (NCBI): domain Eukaryota; kingdom Metazoa; phylum Arthropoda; class Insecta; order Coleoptera; family Scarabaeidae; genus Oryctes; species Oryctes rhinoceros. The sequence goes on from JAIOKQ010000231.1 coordinate 2,857,262, forward strand.
TGGAAAATGTTACGTATCATGATGGTTTTTACGAGTCCGTTTTAGATGTTAGCCTATATCTGTGCGAGATATAAGCTAATACGAAATATACGAACCGCTAGAATGAGAATATGGAAATATTAGCGTACTTTTCACATATTTGTCTTTATTCCACAATTCGACTTCCTCGTGTATTTCCGCTTCCTCTTTTTCTAAAAAATTTTAATGGTATTACAACGAAACAACGAACAACGTTGGTAACAACGAATTCGTTGTATTCCAGTGAAATTATACGAATAACAATGCATAACTTGCGGCGTTCAAAGTCACTCGCCGAATTGCCATAAATAAATCGGAAATAGTAAATCGCCCCGTTCAACGCGGGAATCATATGCACCAGCTAATCTGATGAAGTGGCGGGATAAATAATTTCACCTATCAACGGCCTATTCCGCCGGGTCGCTAGCGCTCGGAGGCGGTGCACGAAATCAAGCGAGCTGTCAAGGGGTGGCCGACAAACGACGTCGGATGGGTTAGGTGTGATTAATTGGCGGCGGTTTGCCGCGGACAGGTGAGACAATAGTGAGTGAGATGAATGCGGTCCCATTGAAAAGCGGCGTTTCCTAAATCCTCCGTATATGATTTGTTTATTATTGTCGATGAGAGTCGCGTGATATATACCAGAGTTATAGAGATAGGGGTGGGGTAGCTTGTTGATCGTTGAAAACTAGCGATAGCGTCCGTAACGACGCTACCCATGGCATCGCTTTAATAAATAATAGGAATTCCATACTCGCAGGTGTCAGTCAACGTTCGTGATTGTAATTGGCGAGCTGTCGTTGTTCCGTCATCGCGAGAAGCCCTCTAACGGTGAGCTTCGACGTTTATTTTTTTCCGCTAGCGTACAATCGGACAGGGTTTCGGGGTAGATAATTGTTTTCGGTAGCAACGATGGTGGTGGCGGTGGTCGCCCGTTTTTGTACGTTTTTTATCGCGTGTTATTCATACGCTCCACGACGGAAAATAATAGAAGCGTATTGACAACGCGCGGGAGTGACGAATTATGATTAGGCAATTGTTCCCGTTGATGTTTAGCCCGTCAAAAAACAACGGTGAAATGTTCCAACACTGGAAAAGGGATTTTTTGCTTGTATTTTCGTTCCTATCTGAACTAATCAGAATGTAGGTAATGAATTGTTAATTATTACTCGAGATATTGGAGGAAGATATATTTTTGATTTCACGTTAACACTCCAAATGGAAAGCTGAAAGGAGATCGAACGTTAGTCAAATTTGGAATGAACGAAATTATTTAAATTGAAACATTACGACCATAAAAGAACGTAATCAACAGACGACGGTGTTCCAAATCATCACTACAATTATTTTATCTGAACAACCTTGATCATTCACGCGAGATTCTACGTTAGCGTTCTCCGTTTCCACTCCGTTCGACGCAACGGTCATGAATACCGTGAATTTCGTTGGAAATGAAAATTTGAGCAGACCGATGGTTGCACAAATTCCCACATATACGACACCGTCAATTTCGTAATAATTCGAGCAATTTTTTCGTTGGAAAAAGTTCCGTTTATAAATCCAGACACAGCTGTGTTGATGGTCGTGCTTTTTTCTATCGGAGCAGCTATCGGCGAGATGGGTGCCGATTGATCGGAAACGAATCGCGTGATAACTTGAAAGCTATTTTTTGACATATTAAGCAAGCTACAATGCCCTTATGTGACTGTTGCACGTTAGGAACCAATGGTCATTGGGCAATTTTGGAATTTGCAAATTTGGAGAATGGAAGGGATTCAGCGATCGAAAGTTACATCTTTCATTATTGTCTTTTACAAGATTACATTTAGGTGTTACTGTATTGAAGGGTCTTCCGTACTACCTAACTTGAAAAGATTTCTCATGTTCCCTATCGTTTTCCTCGTTGCATCATTGTAACCGAGATATATAATCTCGCAATAATCTCTTGAGATTTAAAGTAAGATAACGAAACAGAGCTAAATAACGACAAGATTCTCTTACTTATTCAAGCTATGATTAGCAATTTGTATATGTAAAACGCTCCTGACATCAAATTCGCAGATAGTGCACTGCTGATTACAAGTGTACGTGTGTGATAAACCTCGAAATAAGTCAAAATGCCACTCGACAACGGTAGCGCTAGTAATTTATACGATGTATAAGAATCACTTTCACGGGGTGACGTTATTCGCAATAAGAACGCTTGACGACGGCGACACGACGGGAAAGCAGCGACTTCCCTCGCACAGCTCATTCATCTCGTTCGGGCGCTAGGCCGGGTAATTACGAGGCGCACGGATTGGATGGAGGAGATTTAACGCACAGTTTTCGCTTGTTTTGCTTCCGCTCGTCAACTCGCATTGTCACCTACTTTGCAAAGAGTGGCGAAGATTAGTGGGGAATAATGAAGCGATTGCGGTGTTACGGGAGCGCGTAATGAAGTGGTTGTTTTGGAAATTGCCGTAGCTTTTAAAAGCGTCGCGTATAAAAGGTGGTATTACGTATATGTGGATGGGATTAATGAATGTGTGTAAAGGATGTATAGGTTATAATGTTTAATTCCGTTTCAGGTTGGTTCTTTATAAGGTATTAAACGTACACGTTAGGGAATCATGGTTCCATTGTTGCAATTGGAAAGTCATTTGGCTTCTGCGGGTAGTGTTTGTTGGAGAAACGTTCTCCGGCTTTTTTTTATGATCCATTACTGAGCAATTTGATAAGAAATAGGTAGTTCTAATCGTAATCGTTCAGTAGTTCCGTAAATTTTCAATTTTCCAAAAACACACCTTCACAGTTATAAAAGTTCAAATACACGCCTTCCATGTTGTCTTAAAGAATGCAAATATCTGAAATATGGTTAGAAATAGCAACATAATTGCTTCATCAATTGAACTAAGTGCTAACCTAACTTAACGATAGAACTGATCAAATACAGGGTGGCGAGGGGAACGGGAAATTTTGAACGTTACAGTTGTCAGCACTGTAGAGCCGGCAGTTGTTCGTAACGTCGCACAATTGTTGTGAACGCATTGCCAGTTAGTAATCCTGGATCGTTGGACTGGTGCGGAACGTGCAGTAGCTGTGAGAGCACACAGAATTTTCGTTATTGGGCCCAGGACAATCCTTGTGAGTTACACCAGCGACCGCTACATAGCGACAAGGTCACAATATGGTGTGCTGTATCATGTCATGGTGTTATCGGCACTTATTTTTTTGCACGTGAGGATGGTAGTGCAGCGACAGTAACGTCCGCTCGATATGTTGAAATGCGTCAAACATTCTATACACCGAGACTGTACGAGCTTAATCTTAACATGGAAAACATGTGGTTTCAGCATGACGGAGCCACATCACACACTGCTCGACATTCGATGGCAGCAGTTCGTCAATTGTTTGGAAGACGTATTGTTTCACGTAACGGTGACATTGAACGGCCTGCGAGATCCTCTGATCTTAGTGTGTGCGACTTCTTCCTCTGGGGGTACCTTAAAGGCAAGGTGTACCGTACACGACCTGCAACAATCCATGAACTGAAGAAGAACATTCAACAAGAAATCTCTGCCATTCCCCAAGATTTGCTACACCGCGCATTCCGGAGTTTTCATAACAGGCTGTTAGAGTGTGAACGCCGAATGTGAGGACATCTTTCCGATGTGATCTTCAAAAAGTAAAGAGGCACTTTTGGACATTTTGATTGTAAAAACATAAATGGCATGCCGCATACATGCACTTTCGTTAATAAATTACTAGTTTTATGAATTTATTCGTGGAAATGACGTTATTTCAAAATTTCCCGTTCCCCTGCGCCACCTTGCAGTAGAAAATCTAATTTTCACAATTTAATACATTATATAGATCGTTACAGACATATTGCTAAAGACACTTATAAGCTTTTAATTAAAGTTGAAATTATCGACTCGTCGACGACTAGTAATGATATCCTTTTATTGTTTCAGCTGGTTGCGACAACTGGCAAGAATGGTGGACTTACGACGGGATATCTGGTAAGTATCAACAAATTCTTTATAGATAGTTGTATCTTATCTTTATCTTTTTTGATTGTGATAAGATGTTTGAAATATTCACGCAATTGAACGAGGAAAGGAACTTTAAATATTCATAACCCTTCCCATAACAAGGCTTACTTACAAGGAAAGTTTCCTGCGTATCGAATTAAGATTTCAATGAAATGCTGAGCATACTAAAGTACTGAATTTATTTTATTTAAGTGTTTAGATTTGTGACGAAACCACATAAGTTTGATTAACTAATCCGGGACGACCGTTTCGAGAATGCCCCATCTTCGGCAGTTGATCAAATGATGTCTTCAATGGCTTAAACTGAAGAGCCGCATGGCAAAAATCACCAGTGTGCGTGTGCCTTTATTTGCATCATTAGTGTCAAGTATGCCAAACGTAATTCGAAATTAATTAAATTGATATGATTTAAGCAAAAATTAACCGTCTAATGTAATTATAACCGACATAAAAGAATGATTTAAAAGAAAATAGGGCACCCCCACTTACGTTTTTTACTTTTGATCTTGTAGAAATATTAATTAACCATTTCCTAACTTTTACCATCTGTTCCTCCAACCATATCAGTAGTTTTTGTTAATTGAGCTTATTTATATTATATTCTGTGTCAATCAGAACTACTCGTACTATCGAAGCGCTAATAGAAGATACAACAAGACCAACTTCCGTTACCGCAAACTTCTCATTCAGGAGGACTTCGTGCAGTCGTACTAGCTGTTAAATATTTAACCGTAAAGAACATGTCGACCAGAAAATACAAGCAAAAGAGTAGCGCCGCGTACTGAAAGTTTCGCCGTGAATAATGAAGTAGATTATCCTAACGTTCTGCAACAATTACCGGGGCCCGATGCCCCGCAGTTAACTTCGGTACTTGCTTTATCGCGGCTAGTTGGTTGTATAAAGTAGCTAAATATACATGGATCTTAATTAAACACCTTTATTGGTTCTAGAGCAATTACAACCGGTCTACTTTAAGCTCCGTAGTAGCGAAAGGAAGCAAGACTAGGATGTTCGTTAGATTTAGCAACTTCCAGGAAATGTACATTTGAGCAATACGGTACTAATCAAAATAAAAGCGGTTAACAATAATAGTGGACTACTTCGCAATTAATATTTACAATTTTCAGAAATGTCTACCTAATTCAAATATTAATAATAACAATAATAATAATACCTCCATTAACTACATTCCCCGTTAAACTTTTATGAACAAAGGTAACAATAAAAAAAAACGAAAAAATTGGCTAAAAGGAAAAAATTATTGAAAACGTTCGGCTGTCCTCGAAACCATTTAACTAAATTATCCTATTCGCTAGCAATAACATCCTCATGGACTTTATACAAAAAAAAAGGAAAATCTTTAGCGAGTTATTGATCATCTTCGAAGAGTCCTCACGAGTCTGGTAAATTACCCTAAGAGGGGAAGGTTGTAGCACGAACCGGTGCGTGAATCCACATAAAAACCGATCTACCTAATGCGATAATTTGTCTCCTATCACTAGAATTATGATGGTGCTTCGCCGAGACGAGCCTCCCAAATGGCGTCTATCCAACGCATACATACATACATACATACGATGGTACAAACACCTCGCGAACGTGGAGGGACGAGGTCGAGGGCGCGGAAATAAATTGCTACATTTGGAGTAGCTTAACGTGAAGCGTCGGCCCGCTTTCTCCCTACGATTGCTCATCTCGTAAAATATCGCGATATAAAAATTCCTCTTACGTTTTTCTACGGCGCGTACGCGGCGCGAGAGACGGAAACGTAACTTATGTATCCGGTCTGCTTATTACCGATGTTCGATTTCATGAATTAATGTTCGGTGCTTTATGGACGGGCGTGTAAGTAATCGCCGCGTCGTGAAAAGCGTTGCCTTTTACTGTCCTCCTTCCGCCGCTTCCTCCCGCACCGGAAGGAAACCGAGAAATTACACGTCCTGACGTTTATTATTCGTACCGAAGGGCGTTGCATCTCCCTTTAAAAACGTTTTCGAGTTTGTTGTTACGGATCGTCCGATTTCGATTGCAAGCGAATATTTTATGCAAGTTCTTAGGGACTTGGTGGTGTGCTTTTAAACGTTTTTATTGTATTGTAAAAAGAGATATGGCCTTCCAATCAGCCGAACGCTCGATCTGCTAGAGCCGAGGGATCAAGAGGAACTCATCTTCCAAGGTAGTTACACATCATCTTGCAATTTCAAGTGACCCTATTAATTTGCATGTTAGATCTATGTTGGCACCTAATCGCCAAGACGCGGTACTTATGTTAGTTACTAAATCCGATTTTGCGAAAAAACAAACGACAGTCGACATAAAATTAATTGCTGCGTATTCTAATCTTCGATTACACGATGTGAATTAAGCTGGCTAAACAATCTAACGAAATTAGCCCCAAATTCAATAACCTTCTTATATTACATCGTATCCATCAGATAAAATCCGTCCACAGACCGACCTGCAGTTCCGGGCCTCCATCGAACTGCGAGTAATAAATCATAATTATTTTTACCCCGGCGTGTTAGCGGCCCGGTGAGTTCTTTAAACGCGGTTACCCCGGTCCGATTTAATTAAGGTCCTATTATTCTCCATTAATCGTCCTATCTTTTATGCACAAATTAATTTCTGTCCGCCCGAAAATTTCGTTTACTTTGAATGTTTAAAAAGGCGTGCATTACGGCGCTGCGGTGCGTAGGCTAGGTAGCCTCGGGCAACGTCCGGGAGTTACGGCGCCATTAACTAGAAATTAATCATTGATAACAATGATTGGGGTAGTCATTATGTAGTGTTGCCGGTTGCTAACGTTTTATACATTGGACTATCACGTTGGCCGGGAATGTGCGAAGACTACATTAGCTTCGACCATTTAATCCGTAATATACGCATGCGTAAGACAACAAATAGAAAGTGAACCGTGTTAACCTAATAGTTTTGGGACTTACAACGTTTTGCAAATTGATTTGGAATGAAACATGGTAAGCTTACGTAAAAACCGCGTGACTTTTCTTGTTTTACTAGGAGATAGAGGAAAAATGGTTAACTTCAGCGATTAAGCTAAATCTTTAGATGTCTACTCAAGTAATAACCTAACATGGAAAAATCCGAAGATCATCTAAGCTTTCACCCCCTAAACGGGAAGTTCCGCCGAAACGGAAAACGGTGCTTCACGATATTCGATGGATTGTATAAATCTGCCAAAGAAAAGGCAAAAAAAAATAAAACAAATCGAACCAAAGCTATTACGCATCGTACACAAGTGTATTTGCAGTTGCCAAAAGCATTGATCTAATCCATAACGGTAGACATAAAAATCGTATTCCGAAGACTTATATTATCAGATCCGCCTTTACCGATAGAATACATACAATCTTCAATAAGTTACGCTATGATCTTCTCGGCGAATTTTCTTGCTATATCCGCGAGCCTTTGTACTTGGAAAGCGGGTAGTAGCAGTGCGTTGTTGCCGACTCGCGTGGTTGTAGCTGTTCTCTTTTCGTCCATTGCACCAGAAGTCTTTGTAGCGTAGCGAAACGACGGGAGCGTCATATCGCTATGCTACTGCTATCGCCGGGAGGGATTTTTATTATTCATTTTCGGATATACATTCGTGTATTTTAATCACGCTCGCGATGTAGCGATCGTTTAATGAAAGAGGCTTCGCTGTTTTGCTTCAAAGGGGAACAAAAGAGGATCCGCTAATGTTAGATCAAATAGATTAGATTACTTATCTTAAAATGCGGAAGTACACACACGAACATATAACATTTCCTCTTCTGCCGTTGGGGTGTAAATATATTGTTTTGAATAGTTCAATGTGTCGCCTTGGCCGACTCTCCGTTTGTAATAAATTCTCGTTTTGTTATTAGTTCTTGCGATGTTTCTGGTACAATGACAAATATTTTTAATTGCCTTTAGTAAGTTTTCATTAAGCCCTTTTTGCCTTAATTAATTGATTACTTTAAATTAAATCTACTAAATATGCTTAATATCTTTTTATCAAAATAAATTGCTTTTTCTACGAAGCTACTCCTGCTGCTACTCTCTTCTGCCGCTACTGTCTTCAAAAGTCGACTGTTAAGGCCGTCACATTCGTCTATTTTGCAGAACAAGACGCCAACTATCACTTATTCTTGCTGTGTTAGGCTAAAAACTTTTGAAGCTTCCCTCGTATACAAGTCTATATATCAAACAAGAAAAAAATCAACGTATGAACAAAAAATTTCTTTTCATTATTCAAAATTGTTAATCCGCTGATGGTAACGTAATATTTTTTATATCGAGCGCCACTGCCCAGGTTTAATAATTCACTAAATCAAATGCAAAGCTCTGTAGTTCGCCAAACACCATTAGCGGAAGCCGTATTGTGGAATTGCTTCCGGTTTTTCCGACAATAACAAAAAAACAATACCAACCAAAAATGAAATATTTTATGCGCTCTTTGAGGGTTTTTTTTGGATTGGTGCTTTAATAGTGAGTGCGCCATTGGCTTGATGATTATTTATCGATGTTGATGTATTTAATGGAAATGGAAATTAGTTAGCCTATTGGCGAAATATGGAACTTGTTGGTTCGTCAGCTGTCAAGAATTGATTTTTATAAATTTGAAACCAGCTAGTTTACTTTTATGTGTACGTTTATTCCCAAAGAGATATATATCATGAGAGGCCTGTTGATTTGCCAATGATTTGCAAGCTTTATCAAAGACAAATGAGAGACAGATTGTTGGGCATTGAGACCTTCAAAGTTGGCTATTACATAGTAGCGGGATTATGGGAGAAAACGCCCACCGTTTCAACAAGCGTCAATATCTACTACATGTCATGATGCTTAAGTAAGCAGAGTCACGGCATATATAAGCAATGCTTTAATAACCGAAGAGATTTGAGAAAGAAGGCCCGTTATATATTCTTCGCATACTCCTGCACCTTTCGAACGCGGTGCTAGACTTGTTGAGCTGCTTGATATGCTAATAGTCCAAGACAGCTTAATTAATACGTTACCTATTTCTCAGTCGGTAGATATTCTTTCTGCGTCCATGTCTTTCGGCATCTCACTAGTTGTATATCAAATTACACCATCGTAACCGGAGGTTTTCCTTTCTTCAACCTACCTACAGCGACTTCTACCTCTCTTTAATCCAACGATGGATATTTATGTTTTTCTTTATCACACTAAGTAACTATTATGGGAATACCTAGAAAATCATTCTTCGAAGTTTTATCGTATTCCCAAAAGCACTTAATAATTTTACATCAATTTCCACAAACACAGCCGGCCCCAATCTCTAGATTCAATACTCGGCGTCTTCGTTCGAAAGTTTTACAACTGGAAGGAACGGTCTCGAAATGAGATCGTGCGCGATATAGCAAGAAGACGTAAGGATGTTCGTTAAACTTCATCCGACGTGCGGTGCATCATTATTAACAAAGCACTGTCGCCCCCTCAAGCGTTTGTAACCGGCGGTTAGAACGTGCGGCATTTCGACGATTTTAGATCGCGAAGATACGGCGTATCTATAAATTTAATGCTCGCTCTCGGGCGCATAAAAAGAACCTAAAGAAACCCGTTCGTTTCATTGTTCTTGCATCTGTCAAGTTGCTATTCTTTAAGTACGTCTAAACGTACAGCGAAGTACGTTTAAGGCGACCACAAATGATTTCGTAGAGAACGTATTTCTTAAGATTATTACGTTGTAGAACGCGGAAGCCTATTGATGGCGACCAATGTTGATTTTTTTTCTTTGTAAAAAGTACGTCACTAAAGAATGTAAGTTTTTACATCCGCCATGGTGGAGAAGAACTGAACTAAAATACATACACAGGGGGAACTTTCTTCTTATTAAAGTGACCAATAGTTTGATTTATTTAATTATCAAGAATGAATTACAACGTTCGATAATTTTATTAATTAATACTAAAGGCTAAGGTTGTATAGCACCGGAGATATTTATTTTCACGTACATTTGAAAACCTCGGAGCATCTATACACCATCCATCCTAGGCGCTGCGAGAGAGCGTCGATGACTGCAGATGGCACACAAAACACAACGCTAATGGATGCGGTTAACAATCGACTCAACTTGACAACAATCAGCACGACGGCACTAATGCACACGCTTTTGTCGGCTCGCTCGGTCGGTCGGGTCGGTTGGCTGGAGGGCTGGCTGCCTCGCGAACGCCAGGGTACGACGAAACCCCGTCGTCGCCCGTTTCCTCGCCGCTCTCCAACCTCCATTGCGTGACATCCATTTAAACGCCGACAGCGCGGCGGGTTGAAAACATTATGAGTGGCTCATTCTAAAGGCTCGCGTTACCGTCACCGCAACGGGATTTCCCGCGATATACTGAATTTCCAGCGCTGATTTCGAATGAGGTATAGTTCGGGCAGTGCGACTTTTCATCAGTTAACGGGTCTAAATAAGGCGTTGTTCCCTTTTGAAAAAAGATGGTGTGAATGCGAAGCTAAACGGTTTTAATCGAGCTGCCGTTAAAGATGTGACAATTCAAGATGCTGGGTGAAATCATATGATAATTAAGTACTATTTATCATTTGTGTTATTCTTATTCCGTCCTGCTGTCTTCAGGGTAGTTCTGATAAAGATCGTTTCTTGCCGTTTCTTACGCACGATTGACGGTTCGCCGTCAATCCTGCCAACCACTAAATTATTGGGCAAATAAAAGTTTATTAGTCATAACCTATATTTAACTACACTTAGCTGCGCAGAATGCGCAGCTTACTTTATCCTGCGCAAGAGTTGCAACATTATTGTTCGCCGCGCATTTGTGGTCTAATCTATCCTGTTGCTTGTGTAGGCCCTAGACTTCTTCGATTTTCTTTGGTAAGATTGCCTTATCTCTTAGCTTTCTCTTGGATTGCTGTTAATTGCCGCAATTGCCGGTAATTGCCACAATTCTTTTACGTAATGGCGACAGGTATTATGGTACATACTTAGTCGGGATTCTTTTTAGCGATGTCCAAAATCTTCCTTCGGTGTCCACTAGTCACTCTCATCTATCCGGTCTATCGCTTTTGAAATTATAGCATCAATTTCTAATATAAAGTTACATTTGACGCATCCTGCATTCATCCCCCAACTTTCCCCGCCACATAGATATATCTATCCATCCGTGCGACCCATGAAATACATATCTACATTATGGCGTAATTCAAAGTAATCTCGGATCTGGGAATCGTTTATTTGAAAAAAGTCGGGCGAACTTCTCGACATTCTCTTCGGGCGCAAGCTGAACGTACGGTAACGCGAGTAATTTTGATTTAGTAGTTTGCAAGCGCCGGTTGTATCGTTACATCCATCGCGTAGCAGCATTCGGATGCCAGTTATTCAGGCTATGCACAGGGCGGTATGTAAGCAACGCGCGCATGCAGCATCGAACGATGACTGCAATTTGATAAACAACCGAACGGGGGAAGTCGCACTGGAATGCAATAAAGATACTCGCCCTCACCAATACGCACGTAATACGGGCTTTTTTCGATACTCCGTGAATCATATGCGTTGCATGCATGTATTGAAAGTGGTATTACTTGATCAAGCAACTATTTGGATTTAAGCGATTTTATGTTCCATCCCAAAGCGTTACTACTACGTTAAACTTAATTATTACGATTCGAGGATAACCGATAAAGGATAACCGTTGAATAAGATATAAAAAAAAGACGACGAAAGCTACTTAAACACCGAGAATAAAATAAAATAACACGTACAGTACATGTATCAACATCCAATTGGTTCATCTCCGTATTATACCCATAAACTCATTCAGTGCGAGTTAACGTTTCGCCTATTTCTCGCATTTTTCTCGCTATCGCCGGCGCAGTGCCTCGCATGGTCCGTAAACCGGCACGCTACGTATAAAATATTTAAAATCCTGTAATATGATTGCTTCTCACTTAGATTGCGAACGCAGCAGCGGCGAGAATATCGGTCCCGTACATTTTTAAAGCGGAAATATGTAAAACAAGCTCGCTCTGCGCTCACTGGCCCGAATCTTTTCCGGCGTATATACATAGAAGGTCGGTCTTGGTCGGAATGCTCCGGAGAAATTTCGCGAGCTTAAACGGCGCGGGTGCCCGTTAAACAGTCGGAGGTGGATCGAATTCAATAGCTTGGGAAAAATGCGCCGACGGATTGGTCATGCGATATTCACGAAACGGCAATTTCGGGGAGAGGATAGCTTCTTGCCGGTAGCGCCGATACATGTACGCGGAACGATGGGCCGGGGCATTTGTTATCGGAGGGAAATCGTTCCGTTGTATATGTGCGAAATGCACTGCCAGCGGGATATCGGAAACGTATTTCGTTTGGTTTTTCCTATTGATGTCGTTTCGTTTCTCCGCCGGTTTTCGACTGTTTATTTGAACAGCAAATTACGCCGTTACACGTCAAAAACTTCCGGGAAATTTATCGATTTGTCAAAAGCAAAGAATAATCATTTACAAACGTTCCCGATAAAAGATTCAATTGCCTGGCGAAGATATTGCACCTCCTGGACCGCGTTCAGTGTGAGGTGCAGGTACAAAAGATGGGCCATAAAATTTTGAGACCTCCCGGCATCGCTAATAGATAAAGAACGAATGTCGAGTCGCTCGTAAACCCTTCGCACAGCGACAGAACAAAATCGGCAGAAATAAAAAAGACGGAAAGAAGAGAACAAGCGCAAGAAGAAATCGTCAGTCGTAGCGGCGGATGTAAGACACGCCAAATCCACATCGCGCCTTCTCCGTTCTACATAAAATATATCTTCGAGAAGACGACATAAATCATGAATTTAGGTTAACAGTTACAAGCCGTGGAGGAGCCGGCAGTATGAGAGGCGGTGTGAGCGGCAGAAGCAGGGCTAATTTATACTTTTCGGATAAGTTGTCGGCCGCGTAGCAACTGCTAGGATGCCGCTGGGCTTTCTGCTAAATTAAAGGGATATGCGAGTACGAGGAAGGAGAAGGCAGCGGCTTGCAGACCGTTCAGACGCACATAAAGTAACCATATCCGACGTGAGCTACCGCCAACATTCAATATTTAAGAATCCCCTCCCCGTCCTAGTAGCAGACGGTCGAACGAGAAACCAGTGCTTTTGATGCGTGCACACAGGTAACCGTGGAAAATTAGAAGTCCAAAACCGGAGAACGTCACAATCGAGGAGTATTAGCGTAGGTCATTCGTGAATCTTATCTACTTTCCTATTCCCTTAGCGGATTCAAATTCAAAGCGCCTGTAATAACTTAGATCTAATGGCTATCGAATAGCGTAAGTACTCTATTTTCATAATCAATTGCTGCTGGAAACCATCTTCGGTTGGGGATAGATTTTGCTGAGTCCGGCAAAGTTTACCGCATGCATCTCAGGAGGATCTTGAATGTAACGTTGTCGTAATGAATATTATGAGACGATATTATCCAAGGAATAAATTCGTGGTATGGCTAGTAGTGGACTTCTATTATCGATTTAGAGTGTTGGTAAGTGGACTAAAGATACTGTTTTGCTGGTATTTATTTATAACCATTGTTAGAAATGAAAAGGTACTAAAGCATTTCTTTCTTTAAAATTTTAAACAAAATGTTCCTGAGATGCAATGAGATAGAGCAGAGAAAGTATGAGTGGAAAAGATCTCAAAATTTAGCGGCATGGTTGTGAACAACGAAAGAATAAGACGTATTTCACAGCATTCAGGTTGCCGTAGTTTAATCACGCACACTATCTTTGCTTTAGAGCCTCTAAAGCTAAAAATACAAACGTAGGCTTCCACAACCAGAGTCTGTTGAAACTAAACGTGTTCCGGGTTTGAACCGTGCCATGCCGTTGTTACAATAAAACTCGACGTTTCGCCAACAATCGTGTGGGGCTTCTTCAGGAGAGCGATAGGCAACAGTTAGCACGGTAACTCGACACGTAAACCACGCCAGAGGCAAAGCTAACTGAACTAACCGAATCATGCCAGAAGCCACGCCTGAAGGAGCCCTATACGATTCTGGGCGAAACGTCGAGTTTTTATTTTAACAACGGCATGACACGGTTCAAACCCGTAACACCTTCAGTTTCAACAGCCTCTAAAGCTGTTAACCAACCTGAGATTGGGACGTCGCCCAAGGGAACTACCCTAACACCCGGCGTGGCGTACCTCGCAGCATTTAAAGCAAATTTCGCTGAGATCTTCTAATTCTTAATATTGAAAATTGAGACTACTTTAACTTTTTGCCGAATATCTTTTGTACAAAAGGAAAGGAACTGCGAATAACGTGAATAAACGCGAAAATCACTTCGAGCATTTAAAACCGAAAAATACCCATTTAATTAATTTCTCCGCGAGTCGCGTGATATCGCTGCTCGGGAAGCGATAACGGTGTCCAGCGCCGTTCTATACTACGTGAATATTAATAAATGGAAATGAAGCTCCGTGCGAAACGGTGAATGAAGTATCCTGTTATATTTCGTGTAAATACGAATAGAAAGGAGATTAAAATAGTTCTTTTGGTTGTTTGATACCTACGTGTGTGCGTGTATGTTCTAGGAAACAGTGATTTATCGATACATGGAAACGGCTAACTTATTTTTTTGTCATTCTTTTACGCGAGCGACATTCTTCACTTAGTACGAAGATGTATTTATCGTATTTTTTTTCTTTTGACTTTGAATAAAACGCTCCGACTTTGCTAGATAGCATGTTTTTAAGCTTTCCCTCTTTGTTTTCGATTCCGGTTTGCGATGTATCGTTTTGCATTCAAGAATTGAGAGTTAACGCAAAAGTTTCTGAGTCGACCAATTCTGAAGATCCTAGACCTACAATCACATTACCCACGCTATCAAAAATCATTGTTTTGTCAGATTTCTGTGTGTGTGTGTGACGAAATCAGGGGCCCGAATACTACATTAATATTGTTAGATTTTAGCAAAGGTTTCAATACCGATACTACCTTGTCTTTCGCACGAAGCGAAACGAACGAAAACGAGGCACTGGTTTTCGTTCTGATGCAATAGATTTAATTTAAAGTTACTTATGTGAAGGTTTCTTGAAGATTCGCGGTATGCACCGCTTCCTGTAGCTTTTGGTGTTCCCCAAGGCTCCACTTTTGTACCCTTGTCGTTTTCTATATACACTAGCTAGCGCTACACAACAAAAACGAAAGTTCGCCCTGTTTGTTTACTTTACTGACTTTAAGAAACCTACAGAGACACATTCGTTAGCCTCTCATACTTCTTTCCAGTTGTCGTCACTGTACGCAAATGCAGACGATTCCTTTCGCACCGACGGCTACCAATTAAACGTGCACGTCACGCGGAACGATTACAAGCGACTTATTGACGGCCGACATGTCGCCCGGTATTCAAAGGATCCTTAAATCACTTCCTGCTTGGTAGTAGACGGCGAAGACAATGGTGCCGTGAGACCTACATCGTGTCAATCAGGTGCGAATGCACGTTCCTCGACAATCGCGCCCTGCGTCGCATAATTGTCATCCTCGTCATAATCGCGGGCCGTATTCAGATTATGACGGCGCGTCTCAGAAGGGTGAACTACGTAGATGTACGGCGAGCCGTACCGCTGACAATGGACGTGAATCGTCGTATAGGTGGATCAGATTATAAGGAAGGAGTCGCCTGAATGGTCTCCCGAGTGATTAATAACATCTATACGTAACGACGACGCGGCGCAGCGTTAAAGGATCAAACAAGAGCGCGTTCGATAAAGCCCTCTGTGGTCCCTTGTCCGAGTTAGACTATGTTAGACATCGGAGAAGATTGATAATATCGCGTTAATTTGTTAATGTTCGCTAAGAATGTTGCAGTATTAATGTATTTAGTGCAAGTTGCTAATATGAATGAAGCAGTGGGGAATATAACCTGAAGAATTTCTGTGAAATATAACGCGTAAAGTATCATTCTTTGTTATTACTCAAGGTGGGTTAACGTGCGTGGTCTATGATTGTTTTTCATCATATCTTGACGATTGGAGGTAGGTTATACGCATCGAGACCCATTTGGTCTGTGAATCAAAGGTTGCTTGGAACAGCATATTACGTGCGGAAGACAAGAATCAATACCAACGAAGAGTGAAGGAGTATAAAACAATTCCTTTAATTTACCGAGCTTTTTAAATGAGGATCAATGTAAGGAAACTGCTCGAAAAATAATGTACAGAAATAAAAGACAAATGTTATCATTAGGTATAATTTGTATCCTTCTTTGTAATAAGGCGAATTATTTAAATACGTAACGTATTGCTTCCGATTCAATATACCGTTAATTTGCGAAATCCTTCGTATTCTTTGCCTTCTTTACCATAAAACGAAACTTCCTCATTATCGCGACCAAAGTAATAATGCCCTTAAAGGACATCCATCGAAGGATTACGACGAAAGCAAATTCGCCACCGGAATACGTACGACTAATAAGCTAAATTGCAAAGTCCTCCTCGACGTTCTTCTTTTATTTTAGCAACAGCCCGCCGGATTACCTCGCTAATACGTTTAAATACGATCCTTCGGCATTATTCTGTACATAAAACGCGAATGCATACTTCACATTCCCCGTTTATTTTTTATACGTCGACGTGCCACTCCGGCATGAAATGTGCTTTTTGTCGCGCCTAATAAACTAACGCGGCGATGGTGTTCAAAGAGGAGCCCCGCAGACATTATTGCATTACTGCTGCTTTAATCTAGAGCGAGGCGAAAACAAAGTTGCATTTTGCGCTTTGCTTTACGCCGGGCTGCCTATTTATCTGAAGTTAGAACATGGCTGGATGTAATAAATAAATACTGCTGAGAGTAAGTTTCGCTTTGAGTCGACGTACACAATCGTTTTAGAGTGAATCTTTTATATGCCGGGTGATTAACGTGAAATAAACACGGAGATGAAGGTGGTGAATTTGAAAGGGTTTTGCAAAAGCTCGAAATCTATAGTTGCTTACGGCTAATCTAACGACAGCGTTAATTCTGGAGTTGTTTAAATTAAACTAGTTTCGAATCGCTAAGGAAGCACGTTGCACCACAGAAATTTAACAGGATCACTAGGAACCATTCATTGTAATTGTTTATTTTTTCGAACGAATTTTCAGTTGAAAGAAAGCGCGTTCGTTTTGTTGGAAAATTAATAGATAAACGTATAAATCTTTTATTACACGGAACTAGCAAAATCATTCAAATATTGTGCGAACGATTCGCTTCGAACTTTAAAATTAACGGAAAGACTTAAAAAAAACCGTTGCGTACGCATGTGCAATTTCCTCATTTACAATTGTGATTTAACGAGAACGAGCTCTCTCTCTCTCTATCATTCCTAACATCGCGGAATCCCACCCCGAAGTACTTCAGGATTAAGCGATACTACTCTCACCGTCAGCGACGTAACCCGTCGAATATATCGCCTAATTTGAGTGCGTCTCACGCTGTAACCATAACACGCCTGAAACATTTTTATATCGTCTATATAAACGCCGTATCTTCCCGGTAAATATTACAACCGACCGCCCTATCATCCCCGGCTTAACGGGCGAGGCAAACTTTACGCGATGATGCTGCGCTCAGCTATTCGGCAAGTTCGATGCACGTGCCTCCTTTCGTGGTGTGTATCTCGTCTCGCTTATGAAATACATAGTTTAGAGCGGCGGGAATGCGGATGGAACTTGGGGTACGGAACGACGAACCTCCCATCCTTCGCTCGCGTAAGTCGCTCTTTCCCCGCCGTTAAAGAAATGTGGGAAACTCTTCATTCTATCGTGATTATATTTGGATAGATCCGAAACACCTCTTGAACGGTTAATGATATGTTCTATTGGAAATTGGAGTAAATTATTGATCCGTTTCGGATGTAATGAGTTAAATAAAATATCTTGCAAACGATGGTCCGCTTGTCAATATACTGCTGCAATCGGCTGTATGCGGCGTATTTCCAGGCGTATTGCCTCTTTCAAAGTTTGTAGAATGTTGCGTCGACGTTTGTAGACATCGACTTTGAGAAAGCCCCGTGAAAAATTATCGCACAGACTTAAACCCAGCGACCGCGCGTGCTATGAAATGTGAATCTGGAGCTCAAGCTGGCGGGGAACATTCTCTTGCAACAACTATTGAATTACGGGTTGTGTAAGCCGTGCCCGCATGTTGTTGGTCCCATATTCCTCAAGAATTTTGGATCATCCTCATGTACTGTTCATAAATTATGTTATCCTTCGTGCGTCAATTCTGCAATGGACTGAAATGAAGATTTCGACAGAAAAAGCATGTTGCACCATCGCCCCACACCATTTTTGCGACTGAGAAGCCCACATCCTTTCATCCTGTTTTTTATTTTCATCCTTCTAAACACAGTTCCTTGCCTTTCTGCAGGTATTTCCTTACTCCACGCTGTATTTCCTTTGGCTACGTTTAAATTTGAAATATATATTGGTCGTCATAACCTACATCGATAAATTATGTAATTTAAAAAATAAAAATTATTAACTAGCCGGCCTTCTACAATTCACGTTTAACTTTGTTTTTACCATAAGGTAGCTGTTATTAAAAAAAAAAAAAAAAACGCCTGTACAGTTTAATTCTTTAGCATCGTACCTAAGAAGCCGAGACACAATTCCCCCTTTTCAATCTCGAACTTGGAATCAAGAACCGGAATCGAATAAACCAAAGTTCACGATTTAATAATGATTCCTGCCCGAAATACAACGCCACTCAAGTAATATCCGTATTCCGTTGCTCTTTGCACACACAGTAGAGGGCACTCGAGGCGGGCGAACGCATTTGATACGCAAACACGTAGGAAAACCACTTGTGAGACGCCTATACGCTTGCCGGAGTATTCGGCCTCCTCGTGCGACACATGCAAACGTTCTTCTAGTCAACTTCCCCGCAACTAACGCGCCGCTACGACGAGGCATCCTTTGTTCTGCGGTACGATTTACGTATGGATGAAATGAATTCAAATTGAGGAGGAGTATTCGTTAGTTTTGGGTTTCGAAAAGGAAAAGATGCGGGGACGCAACTGGAAACGCGACGTCGTTAAGTGGCCAACGTAATTTCTTATACACTCCGCCAAAAAAGTATCGCATAAACTAAAAAAGGGCATTTATAAACCAAGATATTTTTATACGTTCACAAAAAGTTTGCCTCGTGTATGTGAACTATAAAAACACTAACAAAATCATGGAACATAGCCTTTTTACTTTTTTTTTTCTAAAAGAACACATTTAGAAAAATGCATATGTGTAAGGTTTGTTCAGTTGTTTATTGAAAGTCTTCCTATACGGACAAATTTTAAAGTGCGAAGTCAGAGTTCCGTACCGACGCTTTTAAAACTAAAATGAGCAATTTAACTTCAGAACAAGTGGCTGCTATAGTTGCTTTAGTCGAAGATGGACGATCTCAAGCATACGTTGCTAATTTGATGAACATCAATCGGTCAAGTGTTTCTAGAGCCGTAGCCAGATATAGGGAAACAGGCAATTACAGTAGAAGACCTGTACCAGGTCGTCCAAGAAGTTCTACTCGCCAAGATGACCGCTATTTACTACTACAAGCGTTATGTCGAAGACATGTAACTGCGAGACAATTGCAGAAGGACTTGGCTAGAGTCAGAAATACTCGTGTGAGTACTCAAACTATTCGGAATAGGTTACGACAGAGTGGATTAAGAGCTAGAGTAGCTGTAACAGCCCCTCGTCTCACTAGGAACCACCGAGTGGCTCGCTTAAGGTTCGCCAGAGAACATGTAAATTGGAACATTAATGACTGGGCCAATATACTCTTCACGGATGAGTCAAGATTTGGTCTTTACACTTCAAATAGGCGTATCTCAGTGTACAGACGAGACGGTGAGCGCTATTCGCAGTGTAATATCAGACCTAGACCTAATTTCGCTGGTGGCTCTATTATGGTTTGGGGAGGCATCTGTTTAGCAGGTCGTACAGAGTTAGTACCAGTAGACAGAGGTACACTGACTGCCCACAGGTATATAACGGACATTTTAGAAGAACATGTAGTACCATATGCGCCAATTATAGGAGACGAATTTATGTTAATGCACGATAATGCACGACCGCATGTTGCAATAATCGTCCAGGAATACCTTAACGATGTTGGTATTCCAGTTTTAGATTGGCCTGCGGTAAGTCCGGACATGAACCCAAAATGTTGCCCCGGCGGACCTGCATGGACTAGAAAATGCTCTCCGTGACGAGTGGGAGAATCAGGCTTATATACGGAGGTTAATCGAATCTCTGCCAAACCGTATGCGAGCGGTCATAAGAGCCAGAGGTGGCAATACTCAGTATTAAAAGCTACTGTTATGATATTTTTCTTTCCAAAATTATAATTTCTTGCTTTAATAAAAATCTCAAGTATGAGTTCTTGTTTTTATTTGGCCTGTATTTTATTTAAACAATCATAGAAATTATATCTTAGAGCGCATTAAAGCATATTTACAACTTTACGCTACAAAGAAAGATTATGCGATACTTTTATGATTCAAAACTAAATTATGCGATACTTTTTTGGCGGAGTGTATATCAGAAAGCCCGGATTCCTCTGTCGATGATAATATAACCGTATACGTTGAAAATTGAATTCATTCGAAGAACTTCCGCAAGTTTACTACGCCCTCATATATCCCTAAGAGATGACTTTTCAAAGACAACATTACTTTCATCAACAATTCTTATTCGAAAGAATTCACAAAAAAAAAACGAAATTCTTTGTGGAACATTTGTAACAGCGTCAAAAATTCCACAATTTCCCAGTTGCACATTAAAAGGATAAATAACGTCCTCTCCTGTTATTCCCGAGCGGCGTTTTCGAATGATACCGGAGAAAATCCACGCACTTGACAGTTAACGGCAACCCAACGGTACGTCGACGACGTCGCGTCACTAACTAAAACAACACCGCCGCAATCTTATTAGGATCTAGCCTAACTGGGTTTACCTGTAAATCCATCCGCCAGTTAGTTAATGACAGATGCGTTAGTTTCTCGGCAGCAGCTAATTAGATTTCTCGGTTGTCTTCTGTAGACTAGCATCGCGTATGTGCAACATTTTAAAGAGCTTTGCATGTGCAATGCGGAATATTAATGCGAAAGATGCTACTTCGTATAATCCAAGATAAGATGAATTATTATAGTTACCGATAGGGACGTTCTGTTAAGTCTGTAATTGAGAATTTAGCGGCTTTAGTTTCTGCACTGAGATATTTTGTAAATTATGTTACGAGCCTTCTTGATTTTAAGGCTCGAAAGGAAGTTTCGGACGAAATAGGACTTCCTAAATATTTCATTGGAGCGCAAACAGTTTTTGTACGTATTCATTACTAGCGCTCCAAAATTAAGCATTTCCTGATATTTCAAAAATCCATATTATCTGTTGTAAGCGACTCTTGCAATTCAAACAATTACCACGAATTAAACGTAGAACGCCACGAAATGTAATTGTTTCGATCAGCGTTTGTTTAAAGAGTAAAGCGAAACGATTAGTTGGAAGTAATAATAGGTAACCGCCATTACGCGATCACTTGAATTAAAGCCGTGCTCGGCCGCATGGTAAACGTACACCGTTTAATTAGTTAAAAACGTATTACAAAAGCTAATTTGTCATGTTACAATACGACACCGCCCGTTCTGACCGTCGTTTCGGTCACGAAACGGCATTGTCGCCTCCCCGCGCGTATCATAAGAACCGCTAATTTTATTCAGCTGGCGTTGTTGTCCCGCCGCCGACACGGACGGGAAGGAAAACCAGACGAAAAAAAGGAGCGATCCTAAAAGGGAATATTTCATTTAGAACAGTGCCAATCTCATTAATAATTAGAACGAACTCGAGCGGAAATAGACCGCCCTACCGAGTCCATAATCAGTCTAATTTACAATTCATAAAAGCAGCACACCAGCATCGGCAACGGTAGCAACAGCGAACCTTTAAAACGGATTACACTAATTTGCTTTTTCTGTTTTTGCCGTACTTCTCCTCTCTCTCTCTCACTCTCTCCCTTTCGCTTGCTGCTTTTTTCTCTTTGCAGGCGTCGGAATGGATTACTATGATTTCTATGAATACGTTGCTGATGGACATGAAGTTACCGCGGGATGCATTACCAACTACAAAATTAAGGATGCAATGGTCCAGCTTAAATTCACTTCATACATAATCTGCTACCGTCCAAGCGCGCTTGAACCAGATATCGTTTTCTAGAGAAGAAGAAGGGATCAAATCAATGTAATAAATGCTCAGTCGGCCAGCAACAATATTCGTGAGGCGCCGCAAATTTTCTTAAGAGAAGGTTGACTAAGCCTAAGAAGAAGAAGAAGAGAAGGAAAAGAAGATTTTAGGAAGAGAAACTATTTATTAAAAAACAAATAATAAAAATAAAAAGAATATCCAACGTATCGTCAACTTCTACAGGGCGCCGATCTTTGATAGCACTACATTTTAACATCTCCAAAATGCTGGGATTGTGTGGAGCCAGCTCCATTATATTATTCTCTTCTTTATTGAAAAATGGAGGAGCATTGTACAATTTATCGTTTGGTCCTGGAAATAATGGCCTGCTTTGAAGATTATTCTTTAGCCAACATAGCCATCATTTAAATTGAATCGATGTATTACAGTGGCTAGTTGTCATAATCGCTCCGCAACATCGGTAGAATTCAAGTTAATTTTGCTATTATAACCATCGACATATTCAAGGGAGAAGGGAGATTCCGATAAAAGCAAGCTGATAGAGTGATCCAACAATTATCCTTTAACATATAGGCCAAAGTGAAGCCACCCATTGGAATACCAAATTGTTGTTAGAATTCATTAGAAGAGCCTAAAGTTTTCAAAAATCTATCTTTATTCTTATTGTCTTATTATTAGCTGTACGTTTTTGTACTAGGTCCCAATTATCCTCCTTTATAGAAATAATTAAGTCAAAAGATATGTCGCTGAAAACAAAGACAATGTCTAAAGAAAGAACCAAACTAGTACGACAATTTCAATTAAAAAGAAATCAGACTTCGTGTTGCTTCGGACTTTGGACGGGATTTCCTTGATCGAAATGAAATTGGTGTCTTCTATAGTAAAAATTGTTGTTTGGTTTTCCGTAGTTCGGTTCGATTCGAACTCTTCCAACTTGGTTTTTGCTCGTCGCGTAGTAGTCGTGCAGAAGCTTCATTGGTATCCTCCTCGTGATAAATTCTTCCGACAAAATCTGCAAGCATATGTCATAAAATAATCCAACAATGTTATAGATGATCAACGTACCGGTTGATAGCTGGCCGGAGCATTCATTGTATGTATCAACATTCCGGCAGTCTTATGCCATTGAACGATTCCAACATAGTAATGAGGAATGATTCGTTTCAACATTAATTTGTCCCTGCGTATCACGAAAACCACTCTCTAATTGCTGATGTACACGAGAAGTTCGCGATAAAAAAAAGAGATCCATATTGAAACGCATTTCTCCAAAAACGGAATTATTTTACATACAAATTTACTCCCTGATTTCTTCGTAACGATTAACGCCGACTCCACTAAATTACAACAAAGCAAGGACGTAAATTATCCCCCTTTAGTAATTAATGAACACTGGGCGAATTTATTATATCATTTCCCGTGCGGGCAAAAACCAACGCTCCCCGACTGATATACTATCTTCGGCAGCGGCGGCAGTACCGGCGCTCTCCCTCCTCCTCCTCTATATAAATTGGATTTCGATTCTCGGATCTGATTTGATTAAAGGAAAAAATCGCTTAATTAAGATTAATTGCTAGACGTTACGGGGTCGGATGATAGATCCCAACAGCGGTATAACGAGTATTTATTGAAATGTTCCTAACGCCTACTATACGGTTGGAATATTTCATGACGTTGCAAAGCCTTTTTCTTTTGGTTATGAAGTAAGGCGGAAACGTCGAAAAGCAATTTGTGCTTGTTATCAGTGACTGGATTAGCGCTTTTGGGTGCAATAAACGCTAAAACCTTCCGGTCTTATGGAATTACACATATTGTGGAAATGGCAGGAAAATGATAAGTATTAAGCAAGACACCTAGTCTATTATTCTAAAAAGTACATCCTGTATATTTTTGGCTTTCGCAACATGCTCTAGAAAGGAAAACTTCACAAAATGTTGTACTGGTAAGGAAAATACAACAACTGGAAGCTAGCCTGCGGCAATGAGTATACGAGGGTGACTCAAGTTTAGAGAAAGACCAATGTACAAAATGATGTAAATGGCTACCTCCTTACCTAATCTCAACGACTTATCTTTAACGGTAACGATGAAGATTCTGTATCCCTTAAAAGGAGAATACAACGAGAATAGATAATGCATGAACATTTCCTTTGCTAATCATCGATTGTTCCGCTATCAACCATCATACGACTAAGTCCCGTTAATGGTGTTAACGGGACGTTCTCGGTGCCCATTGCTCGCGTTACATCCAGTACCGTGCAATGTATACTTTGGCTGCGGCCGATGACGGCTTTGTATTTAATTCAACTAACAACGCTAGCCTCTACGGTCCTCCCTGCTCTCTGCGTGTGCAAATCGGATTAAAATCATTTACTGTAATTAATTTTACACAATTTAACACACGTACACACAAACGCTCGCACAAGTTAAATGTGTATGTTGGAAGGTATTATCCGGAACCACCGTCGCCGTTCCGAAAGAACAATGGATTTCGCATTACATTGTGCCCGATGCGGTGCGGTTACCGCGCACTATTCGCCACATTGCAGACTATGCCGGAAATTGATTTTCCCCGCACACAAGAGGTGCAGTCATACGCTACTAAGGGCGATGGGAAACGGGACGAAAGACGTGGCGAGCGCTTGATGACGGGAAGGGAGATTGAGGACTGCATGTGCGCCTTCCCAGTCCACGAAACGCACACATACAGAACGATTCGAACTCAATAAACAAGGGGACGGGAGGTCCGAGAGTCCCAAGTCGACAGCTTTCGTCGACTTGGGCAGCTTGCCGCCGTACGATCGGAACTCCTTTTTTTTTTGGAATGACAGTTATTTTTTATTGCGTTAGGAAAACAATAACGTATCGTCGCTGGCGCAAGTGTTCGCTACACTACGGGATTTAGTGCTGATATCAAATCGATTTCGTGCCTCATTCAAATCGTCATTGTTGTACATAATCATTGTTTCAACTGTTTTTTTCCTTTGAATTTTTGAGTCTTTAAATGTGGAAAGAAGAAGGCTTCTTTCCTTTGTTTCTTAGCGGATCTTCGTCGATATTTTCAAACACTGTAATAATTAACAATCTACAGATTGTTCTTTTTTATTTATTTTTGCTGTATACGTTTACTTTTAACAATGCCCGGCAATCTCAAATACAAAAAGAAGGAAGAGCGAATAATACGGATAATGCAGACAGAGCGAGATTGGCAAGTATCGTTATACACTAAAAGTACATGTACAAAAAAAATCAAAAAAGAAAAATGTGTAGATTGCTAAAAGTAACAATATTATTAATTCCACGTATGCGAAAATTCCTCTTTCGTTGCGATAAAGACTAAACCGTTGACATTGCAATTTTCGCTAAGATGAATAAACACCAAGCGGATAATTGCCATATAAAACAGCAAGAAGGATGAAGTTGTTAGATCAACCCGAATACATCCTAGAATCGCATCTAATTGATGCAAATGTGAACTTTGTGCCATAGCATTCCCCCGTAATAGATACGACGATTTCTTCTAGCCTGATACCGCATTAAAATTTCAAGGCGTTCGCTCCGAGATTCATCCGCCGGTATCATCCGACGATTTCCATAGAAAGCGACACCGCGACCACCGCTCCCCGTCTCACGGTTCTCGCAATCTCGTCGAGAGCGAGAGAGTTGTCCGCATGGATTTGCAATCACTTATCGAGGATCCGCGACGAGCAAGCTGGCGGAAGTGACGGGAAGTCGACGGACGTTATTCCGCCGCTGCAATTCCGAAATTCCGCTAATTTCCATGACAGAAGACCTCTCAACAGATGTCGGGGCGCGCTGCGTAGTCCGTACCATCAACGTGGCCGCCGACGACGGTGTTTCCGTCGGAATAAATGCATGAAAACGACCGTGGTAGTAGAGGATAGTAGTGGGACCGCACCGCCTGGTCGACACCGGTTTAGTGTTTATGCATATTGTATGAGGTACACTTGTTCGCGCCGTGACGCTTTTGTGTTCTTGACATCTGCAGAAATTCTGGATTATTAAGAGGGAAAGGAGGCGGAGAGTATCGGGATGGCTCTCCTAAAAAAAGAAAGGCGTTAAATCCGCGATTTTGATTGAAGCGTTGAGATACGTCTACTCGATGGATTGATTAAAAATTACGATTATCACTTTAAAAAGATCTGCTTGCTGTCGAACTTTAATCGACATAACACATACCCTAAAGACGTATTACACTTATGCATGTATGTACTGTAGTATAAGTATTCAGCCAGATAGAAACGTTCTGACAGGCAAAATGCAACTTCGCTCGACGTAAGTAAGTATATTTGGCCGCACAGCCAAGCAACGCCGAGCCAAAATTGCAACTCCAGCTATAGAGGGCTTAAATTTATCGAGCATGAATGCATAAGCCTTCTAAACCTCGTAAATCAAACGTATTCGTCGGATGTATACACATATGGGTACGTATACGTGCGCGGACTGTTAGGTTTCACCAGTGAACACTCTC
Organism: Oryctes rhinoceros; assembly: GCA_020654165.1. Lineage (NCBI taxonomy): Eukaryota > Metazoa > Arthropoda > Insecta > Coleoptera > Scarabaeidae > Oryctes > Oryctes rhinoceros. Next base: position 2,883,978 of record JAIOKQ010000231.1, read on the forward strand.
GCGTCTGTGCGCGATGTTCTTGTTGCTCGATCGCTATTTGCTCTGATAGAGCACTAGCGGATTTAGTTACATCAGAAACGCATATCTAAAATGATCAAGGTTCTATAAAAGGCCCTTCGAAGAATTTGATTAATCCTGCAAGCCTATTTCTATTTCACGCCGCTGGTTGGTTTTCATCGCTTTTGAAAAAACCGTTTTGGTCTTGCATTACTAGGTAATAAGAATACTGGCAACAAAACCACAATATAGCGACATCTAGCTACTTTCATTCCATAAATTTCCGTCCCTTCGAGAGAAAATGACGGTGCTCGTCTCGTCGATTGTGGTGGTTTCCTGCGTAACGTTGGCGGTTCGCGATTTTCTATTTTCTTCGTACAACTGCGCCGCCACAAATTCCCCGATCTCATTAACATAAGTAACGTTTCGAGTTTTAAGATATTCGCTGAAGAATGGACCACCATCCACAGTCGATTGTTAATTACATCTAAGCGGTATCCGGTGGTGAGTATTTCCTACCTCGGCTCCCTCTTGCGCTGTTTGGGGAATTGAAATATTTAATCCAAACGCCATTAATTATTTTATGTTTAATTGGTTTATTTTAAATCAGATTATCTATATTATCTTTACGAGCTGGATTAATTCCGCTTTGAAGGGCGTAGCAAGATTTATCTATTTCCAATTCATATATACGCTTTCCTTTTTTACTCGTCTTTTTTAATTTTTTATACGTAGATCCATGTCTTTCCGTCACTTTCCACAAACAAACAACAATAAGAAAGATTTCTTATTTTCTATTTCCACCGTCGCCGAGAAAGCATTACTTAATAAAGGAGCAGCTCCGAATGAACACTTGTTCAATAAGAAGACGGGAAAAGACGCAAGAAGTCGGAGAATGTAATGCGACTTCATCCTAGCGCGAGAGTCGGTACAGCAGCAACAACGGAGCAACGCACACAAACGAGGTCGACAGGATAAGAGCAAAGATAGAAGATCTTCATTGCCTGCTCGGTTTCTGTCCCTCGTGAACTATTAACGACGTACTTAGCCACTCCTGGGAGGTACCGCTGTCAACTAGTGCTTGTAAATTCTTTACACACTTATATCTACTGGGGGTATAATTCGCGCAAAATCCAGATTTCAGCCGCGCGTTTTATTTACCACTTCGCCAGCAAGGAGGATCCGAAACAACGGTTCCGTGAAATTATTAGAGAGAAAATGCGATAAATGTAACGTTTATTTAAGGGTATTCTCGGCGTGATGAAAATTTCGATCTTTTTGAAAAATTCTTTGTTTTACGTTAGAGTAAATAGCGTTGGCAACATGCGAGACGCGGTTCTATGTTAGCACTGTTTCAATAGCGTATCCAAGAGCTTTTAGCCTTATTTTTTCTAGTTTTACAGACGGATATTGCTACGATACACCAGATTACTTCATCATCACCTTGTGAAGTCTTTTCACTTTGTTATGAATGACTAAATGAATATCTACGGAAAGTTCATTCCAAATTTCTTCAACCTAATATGCTGACTTTTGGATATTCGCAGGTCTAAAACTATTAGTGTACATTGTCTTCCTGGGCTTAAGTTGGAGCTCTTAAAAGAACATTATTCTCCAGAAACTACCTCCGCACGGATATGGACAAGGCAACCTTCGTTTATTAAATTGCTATCAATATCATCATATTAATCATTTTAACGAACGGCAACCCTCTAGCAGTTATATTTACCAGTTAATAACTTACGATTCTATGACTTTTCAAATGCACCCCATATATAAACCTAACCTGCAATACCTCCATTGCTTCAGCGCATTTAATGGCTTTACAAGCCGCTGTTGGCTTTTGCTGCCTTGTCGTCGATCTTCTTTGTTACGTCGTGGAAACGTTCGAATTCAAATCGGGCTTCAATACACAAAGTTCCCGCGTCTTAACGAACACGTTCTTATACTTCGACTTCGCCGTCGACTTATCCATCTATCTCGCGTTACCCTTTCCTCATCCGGACCGTATTATGATTCTCGGCGCGCGTCTGCGAATTATTGAAAACCGAAATTTACTTTTCACTTCGACATCGAGCCGGCTCTTCGTTCTCTCCGCGAATTTCCCATTTCTAATTAATTCTCTTCAGAATTTTACACTTAATTTGACTTTCCTTCGAAGTACTCCCAGTAATAATAGTTCGCGCGGTCTATTACTAGTTCAATTCAGTTTCGAGACTTGTTGGCCTTGTTTTCGTTGTATCTAATGACGTTTCGTGGTCGACTCTGCCGCGTATAGCGTGATTAATAAGTAGAACACACGAAATAAAATCTCTTTTTCAATTCAAATTGTTCGAATTGCCTTCACACTGCTCATTGAATTTATGAGAAATAAGAGACGCATTTCAAATTTACTAAATATACGTGCTTATTAAAGTGCGTATATGTGATACGTCGACCACTTCCTGATACCAAAGTAGGCCATTGTTAAAGCAGCTCGTATATACTCGCGCTTAAATTAAGCGGTTTAGGGTAACAATGTATTACGGCGAAGGGATCTGCGGTCGCCGTTTAGCCCTTCGCCAGGTCGCCGCGTCCGTAAGAGATGTTCCTTTCCTGCCGTTTCGCTCACGCGTACAGCAACCTCCTTTTTCTTGTTCTTGTATCTACATCATTCGTTGGCGTTTTCCTCCGTCGTACGCCAGAGACAAACGTTCGCGGCCATTACCTCTAGTCTGGAATTCCGGAGACGTATGAAAAGCTAACCTTTCATTAAAAAAGTTTTCTTCTGGCGAGGCGCAGCTCACCCTCGGACGATTAGTATTCACGTACCGTTTTTGGGGTGCCGCTCCGACCGTGTTTGTCTGCTCCGTCTTTATCTGCTTCCACGTTCTCGATTTCTCTCTGTTTCGCAGCCGTTTTAACTTCTTCAGCTCGAAATGCGAATGCCGTGGACGAGGAGGGAGAAGGGGCGCGGTGGTAAAGGATGGCGTTCGTTCAAAATTCTTCCTTCGAACGCAACTAATTCAACTTGAAATCATTGTTTTGCACAACACGCCCTCTATACATATGGACGGTTTTTGACTAACATGAACCGCTGCGGCTGGGAGATGGGGGTGTTTGGGAAAAGGTCGCGATACCTCAAGGAGTTTATATCGGAGAAAGAAAAAGTTGGAGGAGTACGTATATTTATGGATGAAGTTGGGTTCTTCGCATACTTTTTGATGGTGTGAATTTGAGTTCTTTGGTTCACTGGTGGCTTTATTGTTAAATAAAACTTTTCGGGAACGTTCACATTTTAATATCTAGATGGGATATTTCGACAGACAATTTTAATTCTTACACGCCAAGGTTTCTAATTAATTAATTAAAGGATTAAATGGTCTCAATTCGGTTCAGATTTTAGCCTAAGTGAGAGGAAATCCAGCAAAAAATAAAGAAGTACTATTCGATTATCCAAATATAAGCGACTACTTGGAGTAGCGGTTCATTTACATTCACTTTATACGTTTTACTTTCTTTGTTCGGTACGGTACTATATCAAAAATACATATCAAAGGTGAACAGCTTTTCGTCTCACGCTACCTTCTGCTTTTTTTTTCCTTTTTTAGCTCTTCGATAGCGTGCCAAACTATCGATCAACCTATTTGGATGACGGGCTTCAAGTTCATGTGAACATATTTCTATAGATTCGATAGGATGATCGCATGTTTACGGCAATCCAAATCTAAATATAGCTAATGAAAACAGCGTCAATAAGTTGAGTGAAACCGAAATAAGGTATAGTTACATAGAGGAAGAGTCTAGCGTGTTCGCCCGTATAGTTTATATGTATCTATACGAACTCCAAAGTTTCAAATCTTCGAAATCCTAGAATAAATTCAATATTTCGCTGCCGAATTTTGCAGACATGTACACGTTGGTATACATGCAGGTATTCTCGTTACCCCGTGCGTGACCAACGTTCAAAATGTCACGTTGTTGTCGCGGATTTTATTTGCATAAACGTAATATTCAAATTAATTGATATTTTATATCATGCCCTATTAAAAATGCAACGTTGCACATTTCCTTCTCTCGCAGTTTTTTTTTTTTTTTAGTACCGCCGCCGGCCGGTCCGCGCTGACACAGATATGCAAATCGGAGTTGATTATATACATACGTATATGGAAACGTCCGCATCGGTCGCACTTGTGGTTAGCTAATCCGACATGTTTATTCAAAAACGTAATAAATCGTGATCGTCTACGTTGAATATTGGATAATGCGGTCTTTCTTTTTAGCTACCTTTTATTTGACTTTAGGGAGACCGATACTAGCAATTAAAAAGTGGAAATTCACTGCATCAGTTGCAGTATTGAAACACGTAGTATTCGGTCTGACAATGGGTTATAGCGAGCGATGGAAGGACTCAAGAAAAGAGGAATGTATCTATAAAAAAAGGTGATCAGTCGCCAATAAAATTCGTTGACGATATTGAAATTCGCAACAATTCTACAATGGTGCAATTATTCATTCACGATTCATCTTTATTTTTGCGTAAAACGGAGGTCTTCACAAGAGCTCATCAAAAGCTTACAAGTCGATATCAAATCGGAGACATTATCAGCGAATTTCACAAGATGTAACCTTGCTTCGTCCGATTCCGTTTACAGGAATTCGGTTTTTGCGACGGGTCGTTTTAGGTAGTAGTAATAATAATAATAATAATAACGGAACGGGACGGCAAGTACCTGCACGTACTATCGGACGAAAATCCTGTCCGACCTGCGACGATCTCATCCTCTAATCCCATTAGAGCGAGAGATCTGAGACTACGTAGTCGAGGTGTTCCCGTTCCGGACATCTTAAATTAGTCGAAATTGGATGGCGCGGCGCATTGAAAGTAGTTCGGAATTAACTATTATTTACGGGGCTCGGTTAGAAGGCGAAGCACGCGCCACTGCGACGATGGCAGGCAGCGCTGCCGCCACGCCGAGGTACGGTTATGTTTGTCGCAGGCTGGCCCCGACTTTACGGTCGACCGTTTGCCTCTCGTAAGAAAGCCGGGCGAACGACCGATACTAAACGGCGGTACGGCGACGCTCACACGCCATATAGATGATCGCATAGCCTTCGAGAACATTACCCAAATAATGTCCTTACGGGTTATCGGGCGCAAACTCGGAACGGGAGCCGTTACGTAGCGTAGTCAAGTCGTACATATGTTCCTTAGATGGAATCACCAGGACATAATTTTCGAAATGCGGAATCTATCGGAACTAAAGCTGGTACATATGGATATTTCACAAGAATTGTGTTTTGTTATTTGATCTGGCGTCGATAGCTCTGTTATTATTAAAAAAGTAATTACATCCTTATCAAGACAGTCTAGTTAATTTTTTTATTTGGGCTACATTTATGAATATGAGCTATTAGGACAACTTTTACTGTGAAGCTATAAATAGACATGTAAAACAAAAAATATAATTTAACATTTAACATTTACTGCATGAGTTGAGTAGATTAATCGAAGCTCATCCGATAACAAACAAAGCAGCAAAGACAATAACTGAGAGCCTTCTTCATCTGCCCGTTGCGAATACAGCAACAACATTCAATACCACATCATCACGAAGCAGTAAGTGTCTTGCAGAATACTCACGAACTCCTGCATTTTAATACAACGTTCTTTTTTTTTCTTTGTTTAACACGACCTAGTATTTAAAATATGCTACATCGTGTCGTCCGTATCTTAGTCGAGGCGAACACTCCGTTCTATTCCATCAATCGCGACCTCATCCAATCTCTCCTTCCTCGCTCTTCCATATCTCTAAAAACGCGACCTCTCCGATACGGTCCAGAAAAGTTGACGACGCGCTCGAATTACCGGAAGAAACGTCCGGAGGAAGTGTTCGCATCAGTCGACGCGACCGCGTTTTATAATCCGGAATCAGGCGGAATCGATAGTCCGACGGCGGTGACGGCGCGAACGTCAGCGTATCTGAGAGAGGGTGTTTATTTGTAAATGTGGGCGATAAGAGTCGCCTAGATTTCGCCCTCGGTGGCCGACCGATCTTTCTTCTTCCGTTTACCTCGGACCGACGCCACCGGCTACTACGACGCGCCGGAACGAAAGGTTTTTCTCCGGTTCGCCCGTTAAGATAACGAAGAGAAGCGGTCCCCGGATGCAAAGCGGGCCCCGAGCAACGTATCGCGTCCCGCTTACACGCTCGCTTCTATCTAGGAAAATAGAGCGAAAAATGCCATTATCAAATCCTGAACGGCTCGAGGAATAAACGTTGAAACGTATGGAAAATGGGCAAAAGACGTCAAGACCGATCGCGGTAGATCCGTTATAACAGCTTACAAGGGAAAAGAGATTAAGAAGATAAAGTAATCGACGAACGCCATAAGATGACTGTTATTGTTAGAGTTTGTTCAAGAAATTGCTTTTTCTTGGAAGGTGAAATGGGTAACGAATACGTCATATTGTTACAAGGAAACAGTAACACAGATATTAGAGAACGCCAAGAAATATCGGGCTCACCTTTTCGAAATGTTGCGGCATTAGTTTGTGAGGCAACAGCGATACAAGGTAGAGTTGAAATACTCCCGGAATCACATTGATGACGTCAGATGGTGCACTTTTTATTTTTCTGCATTGTTTTCATCATAAAATAAAGAAAAGATCTGGATACCTTTTGTGCAAGTCCATCACTTAGAAAGTGAAAAAAAGTAAACGATTTTTTTCAAATAATTTCATTACTTTCTACATGCATCATAGTTTCATTTAATACCTTGTTCATGCTTTACGTCATAAAAACGTAACTTTGTTTTAATAGACTAAAGAGGTTATCGGCAACTCCCGTAACTCGTTTCTGTATTTTATTAACCTCCTTCGTCACATATACAGAAACCTCATTTCGCCCGCTATTGTAACTGTCTTAAAAATGTCCACCTATGCATTTTATTCTTGACGAAGCTCGTAAAACGTTCTCTCGAAACGTATGAAAGGAAATTTTCAATTATTTCTCGACGTACCGGACGGTATTAAATATTTTACAGTTTTATTACGTGACGCTGAACAATTGAAATCTTTCCTATTCTCGAAAAGCAAGCAACTACACGGCAAATACGACGTCCGTCGTCTACTTTTAACCCGAATAAATTCTATGATTCCAATAAACTCCGGCTAGCGACGAGAATCGCCGACTTTTGTGCAAAGTGTCGAACAAAGAGGGTCCGACAATCTTTCTCATCTCGCAGGGCTTCGTTTTTCCTTTCCGTTCCCTCGGCAGCAGGAGAGAATCCCGAATACCGCCGAAACGCTCACCAAAATGCTACATTTTTTATCGTGTCTATATTTACCGTCCGTCCTGCCGGTCTAAAACTTTATCGGGCGAATCCTTTGTTTCGTTTTTCGCGAAATTTCCGCCCCTCTGAAAGTTTCACCAGGCAGAAAGAATCGACGCCGACCAAATTCTCGTCAATTATTTCATTAGAATGATGAAGTTTGTAAAAAAAAAATTGAGATTTACGCCGAATGTTTCTCATTGTACCTGCGGTAAATAGAAGCAGCTTTGAAGGAAAATTGATCAATTAACGAACAATTGCTCTGCAGTAGTAAAGAGAAAAGGTTTAAGCTTAACGTAGCAGCGTATTATTCTGAAAAATTTGAAAGTCTTAAATAAAAGCGATCGACCAAACCGGATTAGAAACCAAATTTCCAAAAGAAAATAACGCCACTTCAACATGAAACGCCGTAAATTACGTTCTTCGTTCCGAATATAACTACCACCAAGCGGAGCACAATGCAACAACCTCCATTTACACGCCATAATCCCGCAAACGACCCAACAACAACAACACCGTCGAATAAATTATAAAGCCGCGGTGTTATTTTACTTACGATCCTTTGTGCGGGATCTGATAGCGATCATATTAAAAGCGGAGCGAAAATGCATTCCAGATTTATAAACGGTCGACCGGCCGAGCCGGTTTACGTAGAAAATGTACTGCCGGTATGTTGTAACGTGTAGGATACATGCTGGCGGTCCGTTATGCACGGAAAAGTGTCCGTGTGCCGCGGACACACGACGAAAAATAAATTCTAAAGAACCTACACGAGTGTTACCGAAGATAAGCGCATTTTGTTTGTTTACCGGCAACATAAATTTCTAGCTTTCGGTTGCATCGCGTCCGAGCGTGTCCTGAGAAGTGCTTTATTTATTTTTCTTTGTTCGACCCGCTGACATTACACTTTTGCATAGTTTTTATTTAGGGTTGTTTGTTATCTTCATTTCTCCTCTACGAGTTTAAAAAAGTTATCTCTCTTGGTAGAGTAAATATTTAGAACAGAAAGGAAGTTCTGGACAATTTTTTCTGTTACTAGCTGTTACGTTCTCCTTGTTTGAACAATGCCGCTAGTCGTCTGTTTCGGCGCGAAGAGGGAGAACCAATTGCTTTTGCTTAAATGTATAAAATAATCGGTTGTTTGCTCGATAACTCAAATATCTCTCAAAATGAAATGCAGTACGTATGAATAAAAAAAGAATATTGATCGTATTGTTTTCTTTTGTCGTATCCTTCCGACACGTATTTACCGCTCATAAAAGGCTGCTAAGACTAATTTCTCGTTTAAAACCTTGTGGTTCTTATGCCGATCCCGGATGATCATCCCGGATGATTTTCAGAGCTATTCGACCAGAGCACAAGGAAACTTTTGTGCGGCGCCACATACGCACGTTAATTAACTGACAAATGTTTAGATAAATTTAATGAGATATTTAGTAACAATGTTCGGGTTATATTCTTTGTTTTATTGGTTTAACATTTAAATAGTTCATACGATGATGATAAGCGAACCACGCCTCTGTACGTAGTGATTAGGTCAACTTCATTATTAATTTGATTAATTCTATAACTAAGCTAATTAAGCTGTTAGCCGGTATCTACGGCGCTCGCAGCTTTACCGCGGCTCTTTTGATTTCCCGCCTTAATTTGAAACAAAATACAAGTTGATTATTCCGAACATTTCACTGAATCTGATCCAATCAAGGACGGATCGGAAGCCGTGTTGCAGAAATTTCTGTCGGAAATCTCGGCGTTCGATTGTTGGGCTGCTTATGATTCGACGTGGGTCGACCATCGCCGCCGTGGCGTGCCAGTCGGCCGATTCGATGGGCATTGTTAGCGGCCGAATTAAAATTCAGACGTTCAACCGTCCGAACTCCTCATCCCAAGGCCGAAACGCAATTTGCAAGCCGGCGACTTCGGGATTATTACGATCGGTTTTCAGCCAAGCGGCAATTGTGCGGGGAGGCTGCGGTTACGGCTTCTTGTCGGCTCTTGTTATTGGGGCGGATGAAATCGCGCCCTGAATTATCAACTCGGTGTTAAATGTTCCGTTACGAACTTTGATGAAATTTTTAAATTAAATTTCCGCGATATTTAAGCGTTGAGGGATGCGTAGCAGTGCGAGAAAGTTCTTTTGTTTTTAGTCTTGGGCTATTTGGACATTTGTCGCAATAAATATAAAGCTGTGAAGCGCTCGGCTAATTCTTAATGCGGACATCTCTTGGAAAAAAAGGCTAAAGAGTATGTTTAAGCTGTTTGCCAGGAGCTGCTAAACGGGGAGCCAGTTTATCTTGCGTCTAACTGGGTTAAGTTTGCGCTGTGTGTTCGACCCTTTACGGCGAGAGGGCGATAGTAACAAGGCCATGGAATACTTTATCCGAAAATTATGACAAGCTGTGAAAAACTTATACAGCCCGTCGGGCAGTCACCACGAAGAATAGGCTAGAAGGTTTCCTGTCTAGTTTGCTCACCTCCACACTTACCATCATATATTAATCATCACCAATTCTTTCTTGTACTACAACAAGTTAAGAACGAAAGGGAAAAAAAAAGGAAAACTATAATTATTGTAGGTTCCACAATGGAGTCTTTCCGAACATTCCAATCAATTCCTAATCAATCACCAACACAATGCGTAATTATTATTCAAACCCGAAACGAAGCTGTAAAAATCCTCGTCGTATTCTATCGGACCTCCGAACGTATTCATTTTCCGCCGTGGCACGACGGCGACAACGACCATCCTGCACAAACAAAAGAATCCGGCGGTCAAAATACAGAGACACAGTGGCAGAGGAAAAAAAATCGGGAGCGAATAACCCAACAGCCCGACGTTCAACTTTTCTCCCGCTGTCAGTCGGAATTAACCAGATGCCTCTTGATTTATTACGCACCTGCGACCGATCGTCCGTCATGCGGTTGATTACGCGACACAAATCATCCGATGGAAGCCGCGGCGACGTCGGCTAGGCTTCCATCCTGGCCAGTTTTAAATTCAAGCGCGCGGCGGCGTTGTCGAATTCCGCATGGATAGGTGTCTCGTCCACGTTTTACTGGATCTGACAATTAAAACCTGTGATAATCGTGAAGCTTTTTCGGATGGGAAACATTTGATGTATTCATCAACTGCTTTCTATTGAAATGTCTATTAAGTAATTTCGTGGTGCCGAGTGTGCCGACGCCTTTTCAGTTTGTTCGGATGTTGATCTATTTTTCAAGATGAGTTTTCGGCTAACCATAATCATAACCCGGCCGAATTGGAGCTATTTTAATGAATTTACAACCGAGCAAGATAAAATTGAATAATAAAACAGGCTTTTCCCCTACCGCCGCCAAGTTCATTCCTTCTCCTCTAGCTCATCTCTCCCAGGAAAACTAAATTATTCGCGAGAGATGGCACGGAGACGAACTTACGTAAATACATTGTTTAAAATTTCAAATACGACTTCGTTAAGATTTCAAACTTTACTCACTTCTTTTCAAAAACAAATTGTCCCCTACACAGAGCCAGCCGGTCGGCCCTCGCTCGCACCCCGTTTGCGGAGGGAACGGGCGGAAACTTTATTTGAATACGTAATTTTCGACACTTGACTTACAAATATTCCAAATATTCCCTTTTCTTTCTCTCGTTCTCTCCCGTCCGCCTCTCTCAGTTAGACGCCGAAATGAAACTCTCAAAAACAAACATCTCGCGTCGTGCGATTTTTTCTCGCAGTTCGTCGTCTTCTTTGCCTACACGGTCCTCCCTATTACGACGAGAGCTTCGCGAAAGTTTACTTATTACTTGTTAACGTCTTAACTTTTTCCGACGATTTCCAACCGAGGAAGAGGAACGGGGGCGGTTCTGCTCGTTCGTCGACGTGGCGAATCGAAGTCGGAACATTTTAAAATTCAGTCCACACACATATACCCGGAGCTTTTACTTTAAATTTACTTTATGTATCATAAAAGGGGCGACAAACTTGCAGAACTCGCCGGGCCGACAAGGATAATTACATACTTCTTGCCTACCGCCCTTTAATCAGATTTGTTTGTATTCAACTCAGGTTGTTTACAAATAGCGCGGTAATGAATATTAAACTCTTGATACCTCTCTCCTATACACTTCCACGACTCTCTTCGGATGGTTAAAACGCTAATTATCAAGGGGCGGGAAGAGAGAAAATCTCGTCCGGTGACTCTCATTTCTAGTTCAAGTAACATGTAGCAGTTGGGAAGATCTATTAGATGGTGCAGTTGTAGCGTTTCGCGAAACGTCACTAGATCTAACCGTGTGAGAAATTGCATTTAATTACATCGGTGTGGAAGACGCAATACGAACAACAAAACGCCAAAACGGAATTCAGTGGAAGAGAATCGCTAGCTCTGCGGATTACGAGGATAATATCCGTTAGATCTGTTTCTGAATAGAAAAACAAATTGGAATCTGCCGACAAGCTTTTTTAAACTAAAGCAAGTTGTATTTCAAAGGCAAGGCGAATCATAATAAGTCCCGAAGAAAATTAACCAAGTTATTTTTGATCCCAGGTTGCTGCCGCCTACCGCAGCGATCTGTTTGTTCGAAGTGTTGCATAACTGTGAGAAGCAGAGTACTAGAGTCTCGATAGTAATATTCTAATTTTCAGTTCGTTACAATTAAAAGACATATTTGATAATTAACTACAGCAAACCGGAAGGAAATTCAACGAACACCTGCCGACTTAATGTTTATTCAAAAACACGCCCGCCTTTGTTTAATTCTACGCCCCGTATTGTATCTCGACTTTTACTTACAGTTATACGGAACAATGCTGTTTAAGATAATACAAATTTTATAAACAATGGGTCGGCAGATATTCAGTATTCCTGACCTTTTCGCCAAAACTGCTGAAAGTAATGTAGTCTTCCCGAAATACGTCGCTTCATAAAAAATTCGCTAGCGAGTTTGGGAGCTGGCGCTGAAATCGTGGAGGTAGAGGTAGCTTCGGCGTTGTTCAACTGATTATTCATTTATTTAAGCTCGGCAGAACAACAGGTATTTTTCAAATTTAAAAGGGACGTAGCTGTTTTAAAACTTGTTTTGTATTGAAGGCGCATATGAAAAGGATTTACGTATGAGAAACGTTGTATATAATGTAAACGTTATTTGTTTTAAGTTGCTAGCGGTAGTAAACATGGTACGATCTTTTGATTGTGAATATTTAATATATTTCTTGTAATCAACAGGTCAAATTGCCATAAGTAACCAGCACCAAAATGGATATTTTAAAACATTTTTGGAATCGTCAAATCGTCCGAATATCTTAGCGATTTTTTCCATCATTTCGATACGCTGAATCCATCAAAAGTTACCCCCATTTATAGCTTTTAGAACGTTGGGAAACTTTAATCCCTATCTTTGGCATTTTTCAGGGTGTAATTCGAAAAATGAACGATAAATGAGGCTAACGGAAATCGATTCTTCGAGTCCAATTTTATTTGGAAAGATCTAAGTAAAGCCTTTGTATTTGTTTGCGAAAACACGAAGAATTCAAATTTGATGCTGCTATTTATTAAAAATTCCAAAATTATCAATTTCACGTAGAAATCATCTGATGGTATCTAGGCATGATTTCTTTCAATGTGTTGTACATTATCTCCTAGACCCGTCCAACTTCCTCGCACCATCGCGCGGTAAAACGCTCATAGGCCGTAATCTCTTCAAACTTCATCTCTACGCGTATTATATACGTAGTATTCCGAAATTGTCTGCGAACTTAATCTATAGGCCATTGAATGTGAATAATGTCGTCGTGATCGTAGTCATTTCGGGATAACGTCAACTCGAATTTAATACGTAAAGTTGGCGGTATTGAATGGAAACTTTATTAGTATATTATTCTAGCATCAGGATATTATTTATGTTGGTAGTACCGTAGTTATACGGTGCGGATTGTTTTAGTTTGTGTTTCGTTATAGCCGGAGCCGGCCGGGGCCTAAGCCGTTTGTAATTTGTCCTGGTGTCGTAGTTTCGCCCAAAACTGAATTTAAATAGTTCATTAAATTAGAAACTGCGGAGGAGGAAATAAGAGGTCGTGCGATGTCATTCCTCAAAGGTCTCGAAAGGAAAGTTATTATTATCGTAGGATTGAGTCGTTACACAAATTACATAATTATTAGTGGTAATAGGATAGAGGAGGATTGAAAGATTGCTGCAAATAAAAATGGTTTCAAACTTTGTAGGGTCTCGTATGGATTAAAAGGGCAAAAGCACTATATACATTCTACCCAAACAAAATTTAGAGTAGTTCTTGTGGTGCTTGCCCAGAAGCACTAATGAACAATCAACCTCCTATAATTAAATCTCATGGTGCAGATCAATAGAAGCTGCTAAAGGAACTTCAAGCAGGATCTGTTACAAGCAGTTCAGTGACGGTGAATAACATGTAAAACGTTAATATCAGATAAAGGGGAATGGAATAAAAGGCCTTCTATTCAAGCACATTGAAGAAATAATCGAAAAGGAAGCTAATTATCGATCTGTCGTTATCTATTGAGACCGTTAAGAATAACTAAAGGCCATGAAGTCCACACAAGCAAAATTGAGGTTAGTGATGAACTACATGAACGAGCTAAACAGACTATGGAATAACTGGCCTAGGTACCAGTACATGAAATCCAACGAAGGAACGTTCAAATAAACGAATCTAATCAGGCTCGTCAACTGCTGCAAAAACGCAAAGCTGTATATAGATACAACGTACACAATAATTAAAGCAGTTGCTGAACAACGAACGTAAGAAGTCATAAGAATGGTGACAAAACAATTTCTGATTGGATGCAGGGCTTAATTAAAGCCATAAAATGAGAATAAGCAGAATACTCGTAATACGTTTTCAATTTTTCTTCGTTTCGAGTAATGATTCACTTTTTTCAATTATTGCAAAAAATCGTCGTTTTAATCGGAATGCCTTCTATTGAAAAGTGACTGGCTTTTCATTCCATTTTATCAGCGGGAACGACCATGCGTGAAACTAGAAACCTTAGCACCGTCGTCCTTGAAATCCCACGTTCATGATACAAAGACTTCCCGCTCAACAACAAAGACGTGTTGCTCGTGTCGCGCGTTTAATAAATAAATCGAGGGTGGCACGCGTGGCGTTGCGGCAAGGCGGCGAAGCGTCGGCAAACGGAGTTTCTATCCTTACACACTCGACGCTCCCTCCCCCCTCTCCGTCGGCCTCATTGTCCCATTCTAATTTATTAGTTGCCAGTGCAGGAGTGCGAGCGCCACCGTAGAGATTTATAAAACGAGGTCGATCTACCTGTGATTAACACTTAGCAAAGTAATAAACTTAAACAGTCGAGTGGATTTAATTGAAACCCCTCTCGCTGCTGTTCCCTGTAACGTTGCTGCTGCTGCTGCTGTTGATGATGATGATGATGATGATGACGTAATTTCTAATTAAGAAACCGTAGCGTCGGCGGTGTTCGCTTAATTACGCGTGCAGACCGTAGACGGATTTTCGTCTGGATTTCATCGATGATTGTGGCCTTTTTGTCTGTGAAGTTAAGTTGCCGTGTTCTGGTTACGTGCATAGACTCAAAGGGGCTTACATAATGCGTTCTTTTTTTCTTGTATACACGTATCAAAAGTTGCAACTAACATAGTTATTTGTAATATTTAATTCTGTATTACACTGAACAACGAACTTGAATAATCTTTGTCGGTTTGAAGTTTCTGAACAATGAAACCTTGGGTCGTTGGGAAATAACTCGCTATGAGAAAATATACTTAAAGATCGCAATAAATAGAAATCTAATGGCGATAACTGATAATTTACGAAACTTTCGAAAACTAGTTTTTTTGTAACGAAACTTCTTCGCGAGAACCAATCGCGAAACTTGAAGACGCAAAATTACGCAATCGCCCGGACAATAACTGGTCGAGTTTGTTATCGATTCCATTAACGCCGCCAAGTTAATTAAACTCAACAAGGTGGAAATAAGAGTTTCCATTCGTTTCATTTCTTTCCACTTCCGTCTCCCCATCCCGCTTTTTCGATTCCTCCCTCTCCCGTTCTTCCTCCTTTTTTTCCCCCCTTTCTCTCTATTCAAAAACGACGCGACGAGACCCCGCCATGGGGCTTGGAAACGAAAAGGCGATATTCGCAGCCTGCTCTGATTTGCATAATCAAATTACAAAATCAAATTTCTGCTCTTTTACAACTTTGCGACAAGTACATTTCCATAAAATATTAATAAATCAAATTAGCGGAATATAAGGAAGGTTCGCCGCA
Source organism: Oryctes rhinoceros (assembly GCA_020654165.1). Taxonomy (NCBI): domain Eukaryota; kingdom Metazoa; phylum Arthropoda; class Insecta; order Coleoptera; family Scarabaeidae; genus Oryctes; species Oryctes rhinoceros. The sequence continues at coordinate 2,899,550 of JAIOKQ010000231.1, forward strand.
ATAATATGATTTATGACGGGCGACGAAAGATGAGGTAAATAAAAGCTTCGATTTGGTTGGGAAAGGAGAAAGTTTTTTATCGTTCTTCTTGTTGTTCAATGTTTTCAAACAATGAAGAGTACAATTTCAGCGTCCGTATTAACACTTGCAGAACGAATTACTGAAAAATCTGAAAATTATCCGGTTTTACTGCATTTGAAGAAATAAAGTGGAAGTGGAATTAAAAATACGAAAGCATATAAAGTATGATCCAATTTGGTCTTTGTGATTTATATAAATAACGATAAAATGATATAAATAGAAAACGACATAGTTGAGAAACTCAGGATTACGTAGACGTCCAAATGAAAATTAACTTCGTCGCTTCCTTACTTTCGAAAATCCATTTTATAAATATACATCGCTTCCAGTGATCTGCTTCTTTAAGTTCTTGAATCAATTGAATTTTATACGCCTTCAAGCGCAGATTTCTTTGTTGAAATTCATTGAACGACGCCCTTACAAAAGATTCAATTGTTCCGAACAACAATTGTTGTGTTTACTTCATCTGACCGACCAATCGTTAATTGCTCACATTAATTCTCTTTTCACGTTTTATTAAGTTTTTCCTCCTAAGTATTGTAGAAATTGACCCACTTACAAAGTCCTAGAGCGTACGTTTCTGGACCTCATCCAGTTTAGGCCGATCTCATCAAGCTTACTGACAACGCGGTACGTGTAGGTCCACATAATAAAAGCGAAACGATCCGAGAAAGATGGACAACGACGCTAGACAAGCATATTTTCCCATTATGGTCAATTCGGATGAAGGTTCGGGCCTGTTGGTCGACTTGACCGCGCCCCCGTACCGTATCTCGCTACATTACCTTCGCACAAAAGGTCTTGGGAAAGCGACGGCATTCAAATATGCGGATCAACGCCGCACTTCCCTGCTCCGATGTTATGATATCCGTCCAATTTCCATCATCATCGTTTTGTCGTTGTTGCTTCCTACGATTTTGCGGCCGAAGCCGGCGGTTGCGCCATCCAACGCGATGACGCGAATTATTAATATAAATGAATTTAAATCAACGAAATCTAGTCGAGAGATTCTGCGCTTGATGCCGCTCTTTTTTGCGGGTGTAAACTTATTTTCTTGACATATTCGGATGGAACGATAAAGTTATTTTGGTCAATAGTGTGAGGGATGATAAATGTTCAGAGTGTAGTGAACCTACCTCGTATAGACTCTACAACCTTTCACGGCGGTCGCCCTTTTTTTCCTTCGGTGATGTTGACTGTATTTTCACGGATCTACGTTTTTGGTCTATGGGGACTTTAGGGTTGAAATATTCAAACGATTCAAAGTGACGTCGAACAAAAGGAAAGCTACGCGTCTATTTTGCTTCGGGAACAACGGGACGATTGTTAATTTAAATTTAGGTTGAGATTAAATTATCATTTCCCAAGGTATATATCTCATCTATTTAACTTTGAATGCGACTAGTTCATCTCCAATTCTATTCAAAGGATGTTTGTCTAACAAAAACAAATTTTAACGCCTAAGGGTTGTAGGGTAAAACTTAAATCTTTGTCGAAATAATGGAGATAAAAGGAATGTGTTGTGTACAATGTATCTCGTATAAGAGAAAAAGAAATATGTGAAACTCAACATTACGTATCGTTAGTATATAGTTTCGTGTAGTTTCAGTTGCATAACTCATCGAAAAATTACCAAGCATGTATCGGTCGAATAGAGTTTCAAAGATGTTACCCAAGTACTTGGAAATCCAACGCGAAGCACAGAATAGCGTTAGAAGTAAACCGTGACGCGTAATATTGAAAGCTTTTATCTTGAAAGAGTCCATCTAATAAGTAATTCGGCTCATCCATCCATAATGGAAGGGACTACGAATCGAACAGCGCAACAACACGCCGGCTGCCAAACGACGAAAAGGTGAAAAGAAATTGAGATTGACGAGAGAACGAAGTTACCTCCATACATATCTCGATAGAGAGGACAAGGAAGACTGATAGATAGGTAGAGAAAGAGAGATGATTATAGGTGGTACACGTGAAAAAGTGGGAGACGATCGGGTGAACAAAGCCACGCGCACCCCCCAAGGCATTTGTCTCGCATCCGCGCGACCTGTCTTTCTTCCTACCTCGTTCCGCTTCCCTCTTTCTCCCTCATATGAACTTTATTCGCGTCAACAGCCTTTTATCAAGTTGTCGTTCGTCCTGCTTCATTTTTCACAATCCACGTCATTTGTCAGTAAGTTGGCGAACACCGTAATGAGTTTGAAAACAAGGGACAGGCGTGACAGCCGGCGACTCTACCGAGAGAGGCGCTCTGCGGTAACGGGCACTTTTCAGCTATTTTCAGGCTGTAGGTGTTCCTTCCTCCCGCTTGTTCCTCGCATCGCTCGCTTCTGCATCTCGGGGAAGCCAGGAATAGCGGGACGCCTTTCTTTATAAGTTTTAGCGACCTAAATGCCTTAATAGTGTTTCTCTCGTATACGAGGTAGGACGTTTTTAGGCGCTGACGTCAACACCGCGGGGAAAATTACATATTTCGTGTTACGTGTAAGCTGTCAAGTGATATAAAAATCGTTTTCGCGTGGCTTGAAGATCGGAACGACAGTAAATGCTATGGAAACATGACTTTGTAACTATTCCAGAGATAGAGTACATATAGCGCAATGCTTCTTATAAGTTATGGAGCCTGCTGTATAGAACTAGCCCAAAAAGAAGTTAAAAAGGATATTTTCATTTAGTTACAATTCTAAGTTTTTTCGTCATGTACAACCACAATCGATATTACCTAGTCAAGCAAAGCATCTTTTGAATGGAGGCAAATTAGTTCTTGTATTTCGTTTATTCCTACCGGAACTAATTTCAGACCTATGCCTGGTCGTGTAGCCGCCCCAAGCGATCGAGATAGGTAGAAACAAAAATTTGCTGCATCCGCTGCATAAATAAGTCAACAGGAAAACTAATGTAAAGGCCCTCCCTTAATTAAAAAGTTCGATCTATACGCTTTCCCCGATATCGCGATCATATTGGATGTATGCGCAAGTATAGCCGGGCGGATATCAATACAGTATCGTTCCAGATTTCGGGACTAATACACGTACATGGACACGGTGGCTAGACGTTCGGGAAGGATGGGATTTTAGATTAAAATTTGCGTCTGCGTGCGCGCGTTTACGAGAATGTGTGTTTTAGGAAGGAGTATGTGTCTGGGCGCTTCGACAAAGTTTGTTTTGCCCGGAAGGTCGTAAACTATATCCTCGTTGTTTGCATTTTATTACCACCGTTCCGTGTACGACAACGATCCTTATTTCGTAAGTACGTAAAAGGACGCCCCGTGGTGGATCGGATTCGTTTGCTCGGCGTAAATAAATAATTGCAATCAATCTACTCTATGGAATATGGAAGATGGAACAAGAAGATAACCGAAGAGGAGAGAATCTGTCGGAGGAAGCGATTTAAAAAGGAGAAAACTGGAATTTAGCGAGGAAGAGAGGAAGAAAATGGTTGTTGGAAAAATCATTGATTGAGAGAACTTTTTTTTATTGTTTCTATTTGGTGCGAAATGTTAATTAAACGGATCTAATATTAAATAATATAAATTGAATATTAAATTATATCGAATAATAAAATTATACAATTTGAACAACATTAAGCCGAAGATTAATATGTAACAATTTTAAAAAATTGATCTGATTTGGTGAGGTTCTTCGACCGATGACTTCGGACGGCCGGCGATGATCCTGGCTTGCAACTCCCAGACGTCGGCGACCGGCGTCTTTATACAATGTGGTGCAATACCACGATATTTAAGCTAGTGGCTCCTTTGGTCACCTTAGTACTTTATAGTCTAAGATTAAAGGACAGAACTACCCTTTATTACTTTTTCCTTGGCAGTTGAAAGTCACGCGTCTTATATTCCTGCTTATATCATTTCGTTTCGCGCCTCATTACTTGATCAGAGTTGCTTGCTGGCAACAACTTCCACCAATAGCGACCCGTAGAACACGTCATGCGAATGAAGTAATCAATAATTTATGGAATTTCTATTTCCAGTCGTCTCTCGTTACTAAAGTACCTAGGAGCGAAAGCCGTTAAAATGAATATTGGACTTTACCATTTCTCCCAAACAACACTCAGACCTCTCTCGTGGATCGCTTATTATCAATTCAATAGTTCATAACTTTCCAACTCGTATCTCATTTAATTTCGTTAATATTCAATCTAATCAAAATATGCGGATATAAAGTTAAAATTAATTAAATGAACACGTGGCATTAAAATTCATCACTGCGATGCACATAAACCAAGTGGCATTGCTGCTCGTGTACTAGTTATTTTCAGTGCCGATTCTACTTAAAAAAAAATAGCCAACTTATCCTTTGATGTCAAAAGCAGGATGTTTTAAAAAAGTTTCACAAAAGCATTTGGTTTTTTAAGCTTTTACCTGAGCTCTGAATTTTAATTAGACAACTTGTTTCTTTGTGCACACCTTTTTTTTATTTTGTACAGGATGTAGTCTAAAAACGCTGAGGTAATAGATCACGCGAGAATATATTTTTTCTGTTATTCAACATTAAAAATAAGCACAAACAAAAAAAAAAAAAACAAAAAAAAAAATAACAAAAAAAGTAAGCAAGATGTCAGTAATAGTTTACGTATGTAACGCTTACATCTTGATCATTTTGTTAAAGCACATTTTTTGTTGTGTCTCTCGCGTTCATTCATTAAGCACTCTTTTTCCGGACCATATGCATATTTCTTCAACTACGTAGTCGAACTATTCTTATAAAATATTCTTCTCGAACAAGCGACATTAAATATTCGACATCTACTTGCATTGCCTGCATTGCTTTAAGCATCTTCTCCGTACCGAATCAGAAACGCTGCTGAGCATCAGCGATGGAGCCACAAAATATCTCACATCAGCAACGCATAAATCCGACTTATACATACATTTTGCATCGTATGTACCGTACGTTTTTGTTTCGTTTTGCTTTTGTGCTCCTTTTCTGAACGGTAAACGTATGTATATAGGCATCGATACGGGTTCCTCGGCCGCATCTATTTATTTAGCTCTCGCTCCGTTCCGGTAACGTGTTCCCAATTCCCATCGCGCGTTTCGCGAACCGCCTGGTAGGGCCTTGCGGTCTATACGAAAAAGATTACCTAGTAAGCATTAAATAATGAAGCGGAAGCGCTAAACTTTTGTTTCGCCCATCTCAATCTCAATTTGTCATAAACGTCAAGAACACGTGACGGCTTGGAGGAGCGCGCCCTCTCTTACCTTTAGAGTTTCTGAACTAGCTACGTACACGTCTACAGGCTGCGTAAAAAAACCATCGAATACAGATAAGCTTCAAAGTTTTACGTGTTGCTTTTGGACGTAGAGTCAAGTTATGGAACACATCTTGAGCTTCTAAACGCGATGATCTTAACTGTGCGGATGTCGTGAGAGTCTATCAGCCTAAAAATTTTGCCGCTCAATTCGGCGGAATTGGCATCTCAAATGATCTTATTAATAGTCCTTCGCACAAGATATCTTATAAATAACAACGGGCCCAAGATAGATCACTGAGGAATACTCATTGCGTTACGCTTGACACACTACATTTTGCAGCTTGTCTAGTAACAAGGCATGGTCAATCAAATCGAAAGTACGGGACAAATAAAATATCAATGCAATGGTTACCGTCGCAAAATTCTTTTCAAATTCTCCGCGTCGAATAAATTCCGGCTCGCGTTTTATCGAAAAGCTTTCGCGTATATAAAAGGCAAATCATATTTCATATTTATGTACATACGTATATGTATATGTACAACGTTGGGATTTTTTTGTCGAGTCGTGCAGAAACCACCGCCAACCGAATAAGCCCGTACACGGGGCGGGATAGGTTAGGTTTTTAGGCGGCGACGTAATCGATATTTATGGGTTTCGGCGAATTGGGCGTGAGATTTTTTAATATCTGACATCGTCGATGAACGGTTGAATGAATGAATGAAAGTGAATTAGGTTGACGCAAGTGTTTCTATCGATGTTGCTTATTTGTTTTTTAGTTGTTGTTTTTTTTTTCAAATTTTATGGATGTTTTTTAAGTGAATATTGACAGCGATGAATATCAAAATTAATAGAGCTTTCGGAAACTATGAGAGTTTTTGGGGAAAAAACTAATGAAAGAAAGTAATAGTTCATTACAATCAAAGAATTTTAAATGCCCTGAATGAAACTTTCAAAAGAAGCAAGAGATCTGCAGAGATTTACACGGCTTTCAAATCTTCATCCAATAAGAGTTGAAAATTTTGGCTTTAAATGGAAGGGAGCGGAGAATAACTTTCATAGAACACATCCACCATTTAATATTAATTTGCCAACTAAAATCGTTGGATCCCATGCTTTTATAACATTAACTACTGCCAGTTCTATGAGTCTTCCACGATTTTCATAGGATAGGTGCTAGATGAAGAACGTATCTCAGAAAACCCATGATAGTGACAACAAAGATTGGATTGGAATAAATTTATCAATTCCATAACAGCCAATGTATTTCATTGGGCTCTTCTCTTTTCTTGTCACTTTGTTACTTCGTAAAGACGCGCTTGGCATTAGATGCTAATTAAACGCTTTTAAGTAAGTCCACCTCAGAACATAAGACGAGCAAGCCGAGAAAATTTAATCGAAGGCACTGCTTCGATTAATAAATCAAGTCGATAAATGTGACAATAGGAATCCTTATGATGACTTTAATATAAAATTACGTGAAAATAACACCTCCCTCCATTTCGGCGCTAGTTCTTTTCCTTTCTTTTTCTAATCCTTCGAGCCCTCCTTTTAAAAATTCAATTAAACGAGCATGCACTGCATACTGCAGCCACGTATTGATCCCTCCACAGTCACTTTGAAAGCTATTTCGCATGGGCAGGATATAAATAGGTGACACTCATTCAAGAAATATAGGGTTCAGCCGAAGCCCACGCCAAATTCGATATGCGCGCACCACGCCAGCCGTTTCCAATGCTGCTGCTGCTGCTGCAGGTACTCATAATACCGCTTCGGTCGGTACAGACAGCTCTGTTAAGCCGTTTTATTTTTAGATGACAATCAAGGCGAGCTTCAGCCGGTTTAAACGTTAATCTAAAAATGTTCCGCCGCCGTTCCGTTGGAAATATCCACACGATTCGGACGGTCGGTTCGGACCCCGAGATCGTGTTCGCTGTGGTGTCCGTTAATAATTGACCATGCCCATTAAAGATGTATTCGTAAATGGACAACGGTTAAAATTAAGATACAAGGATTAAGTCTGTGTAAACCGGTGTATCTATGTGTTATTTTAGTTGGTTTTTTGGAGATAAATTGGAAAGCTAAAATTCCAACGATGGCTTATATAGAACACATCTCGAAATGGACTGGAGAGGTCTGCACATCAAAAATTCGACGCAAATTTATAAATTACAACGTTCTTTACTCAAAAACCATTAATTATCTGCAAGTTATTGAATGTTATGAGAAATCATCACCTAACGCTTAGCATGTATCTGGTTGTCTTCTTCTTAGAGAACAATCCAACCAAAGAGGTCTAATTAAAGCAATCAGAGCTCATTTATTTGCTAACATAACTAAAATCTACTTAAACAAAATTCATTCTTCTCCCCTTCTCTGCCATCGCCAATATAGCCCAAACTTTCTTATCGCTCCTTCATTTCCTCTACTCTCACGTGGATATCTGCGGAACTCAAGACGGCCAGAAGATGCGCCCGAAAGAGGAACGACATACACATTAATATGAAAAGTTTTGCACACCACGGTATTAGCGTGGGAGGAAGGGGTCGCTAAAAAGTTTTGTCTTTAAAAGTGTAACAACTGCGCACCGCTAGCAACCAAGAAAGGTGGCCGGATCCGCCGATAGAGGATCTCCCGCGCCGCGAAGATGGCGAAGCAGGAAGTTTCCGACGAATTCCAAAGTGGCGAGGTCGCGCTAAGACTTGCTCCCCTTTCCTCGTAAGCCTTTTTTTTCCTAAGGGGGATTCAAGGGGAACGCGAAGGAAGCACGGCGTCATCATGCGTGTCTGCCGAAAATGTCTTTATACGTATTGACATTCCCTTCATATTAAAATGTCGTCGTCTCGCGAGATATTCGCTCGACTTTAAAAATACCGTTAATATATCGAATATTTGGTGGTTGAAGGAGATGCTGGGAGGCGAGTGAGTGGTAAGGGGGTGACGGCAGAGTGGCGCGACATTTGCATACACGCATGGATGGATTTATGCATGTCGAGGGAGATTGCGAAGGCGTCCTTGTAAACGGTAAATGATGGAATTTCTGTTCGTATTTTTAACTCTTCGCTTCAAATATATCGTGCGTAACGGAGAAAACGGTGACAATTATTGGAAAAGGTTAGACTGCAGGCTAATATATTTAGGTAACAGGCCATGTAACAAAAAGTCTTTGTTTAGGGTTTACTATTAAAAATTAATTTCAATATTAAGACCGAGAAGATTTGGCTTTTAACATAAGATAGTATTAAATTAAAATTAAACAGTCTAATTGTTGTTACAAGCATTTGTTTAGACTTTAAAGAACTTTTAAACTTAACATGATGTTGGTGATAATAACCCAACTCTTTAGAATTTATGAAAATGTCCTGTAATATACCTGAAAATAAATTCTCCCCATAATAAGGCTTATAATTCAATTTCTTATGGACGTTCTGCGCCTTCCGGGAAAGCGATTGAGCGTTTAATAAAATCATCATTACTACACACGATAGAACTTAGCTTTCACCTACTAGAAGAGCTTTCGATAGATAGAATATACGAATAGATTCGAGATATTGCTTTAAGGAGCGACGTCGGTGACAAAAAGTAAGTACATTCACTCACAAGACGTCTCTTCTTTTTCTTCTTCTTCTTCTTCGAAACTACTTCCCGACGACGACAGTTCCACCATGACAAAACCGTTTGGTAGAGTTGCCATCCCGACGTGTCTGCCAAACCAGCCGTAGATGCAAACGCATACGTACGGCGCAGTTGGTACCTACGTATGTATGTAGGCGTTTGCCAAAAGTTCAAAGCAAACGACTCGCTTTGATGGGAAATGGACTTTCCAATCAATAAGGCTTTCCTACGCTCGCTCACTCAAAGTAGAACTATATATTTCATTTTAAATAAAATAACTGTCAATTTATACTATTCCCCTGCGATGTAGAAAATTTCGACGATCGATAAGAGATTTCGCATTGCCATCCCGTATGCCGTATTTTCGTATCTATCCGCAATGCTATCGATACGAAATGGTTTTATTAGTGTTCTATCTTCCTGACTAGATTAGCTTATTAGAGACAAGGCGCAGGCAGGATTTTGACTAAAAATCAGTGATTAGCTAAGCTCTTCGTTCGTTTTTTATCATAAATGGCATAAATGGCTTTTGCAGTGACAATGTATAAAGTTCTGCTTTCTTCCAGTTCTTATTATTCCATGTTGAATGTGAATAATCACATCTTTAATAAAGCAACAATTATAAATTCGACAACAGGAATTAAGAACATCGAGAAGTTCTTCCTCGGGTCCCAATTGATCAGGCCCCCTAACTACAACATCAGTACCGAAATTAAGTCTAGGCATTTTTGAATTGGACAGTCAAACCATTCTCTTGTGTCTGCTTTTCTTCTCGTTCTCATAACTTTCATGAGATTCTGAGCTTTGTTGGCCGTTCAACATTTTGACCTGGGATTTTCACGGTACATTGCGGTTAGAACGGAAAGCACGGTAGAGCCCTTTCGGGAAACGTCTGCTCGTTGGATATTACCCAAAAAATCCCATCATTTCCTTCAAAAGATTCCCCCTTTTCTCCATAAATGCAAAATCTCTAATTCAATATTAGTCTTATGTATCTCGTTCGTATATCGGGCGGATGTGCCCTCGCGTTGCTACATCGTACGTAAACGACCAACTAGATACGCATATGCGTCTCCGTATATATGTACATAGGTATAAATTCGGCTGTGGCCCAAACGTTATCTCATACTTTCCTTTCGTCTTGTTACAGGTCCCGGATATTGGGGATTGATGAATCCCCAATGGAATATGTGTTCGAAAGGCCGCAGGCAATCGCCGATAAACGTCGAACCTGACAAATTATTATTTGATCCATATTTAAGGGTTATTCATCTCGACAAACATAAGGTAAGATTTTTTTCTTTTAAAACAACATTAGTACACGTCCGCCCGCAAGAACATATCGCGAAGTAATTGGATATAAGCTTCTGTGATTGACAGAAGGGAGAGTAAGGAAACAAAAACTTTTTTCGATCCTCAGAAATTTGTCGGTTATTGGAGAAAACTCATAAATAACGTTACGTGGGAAATCGGCAGATATATTTCCTTAAAGAAATGTGGTATTTTTAAATATTTGATATCAATTAGATGTGGAATAGCAACCTGATCGGATAGTGATGATCGCAATACAACAAAAGCTTCCGTCATTATTGGACGCCCACACATTTACGCCTACCGTATTGTATTGATGTTTTGAATAAATTCGTTATTTCTTTTTTTTTGTCCTCGTATCGCTTCTTAGAAATCCACTTGTTAAAATTAAATTGCTTCAAAAAAGAAAATTTGCCATTGCTAAAGAAGAAGCAGAGACTTCAAATTCTAATTTCTTTGGTGCAATTTTTGTAGTTTTATATATAACTTCTTCGGCGGCTCCATAACTTCCACGTTCTTATCCAAGCAATTCTACATTTTGTTTGTTTTCAAGAACTCACATATAGTTGAGTGAGGCTTTCAAGCCCGGCCCCTACCGTCAGTCGTACTTTTGGTATTGCTGCAATCACACTATCAGCTTCTTTAGAAGAACCTCTGTCAAGATGGAAACCGTAACATCGACTATGATGACTATCTCCACAGATGTTACGCGAATCATTGAAAAATCATGAAAAATTCAAACAATTTCCACCGCAGAGATGGATTTGAGATCAACAACGCCTAATCGTCAATTTGTCGAAAACACCGACGAGCCAACTTATACCATAACAGATACGGACCAACAAAGGAAGAAAGGAGTAGGGTACGCAGGCCTCTCAAACCTTCTAAAGAAGCTGACGCGGCCTGATTCGCTTTTTTCTAGTTTTTGATGCTTTCAAATTTCTTCGTTTTAAATCTTATAGATTTGTTCAAAAAGATTTCATTATCATTAAAGAAAGATATACAAAACAAACAACTTAAATGACCCATCAATAACATATCCTCGCAGCATTCGGAAAAAATTAAGAACGAATCAAACGAATTTAAAAAAGTGGAAAGCAACAATAGGAGAAACCGATCTACCGCGAAATTCAAAACCGTTTTGCTACTTCGAAAACATTCCGCTCCTTCCACGAACGATACTCATTCTAAATTAAGTCCGCACTAGCAAAAGGATAAAGGAAGTAACGCAGTCAACGTTATGACGAATTGTTTTTTTTTCCTCGTCGTCGTGGGTAATTATTTTTTTTTGCATCCCCGAGCGGCCCGAGATCACGAGCTTTGAATGGAGACGAAGGTACGATGACGTAAGCGGCAGCGACGTTGAAGAGAAGATGAAGATGGGAATTGCGTATGACGTGAAGTAAAAAGCCGAGATATCCCTTTAAACAGTGTATAATGGTTTTGATCATTAGTGGTGTCCCGCAACGCACTGGCCCCGGCCGACTGTGATTAAATGATGGATGATCCGATGTCCGGAGGCGCCTTCTCGTATTTCCATCTTGCTCTTGTAGCGCGGCTATTTGTCATGTTACGTCGATGTACGTATATGTATGGTATTAATTACAAGACGGGTATGTGGAGTAATGTCACTTCGAATTGAACAGTATCGATAGAGCACGTACGAGAAGCGTGAGTTCGACATTTAAGTATTAAAACTTAAATGTTAAAATCGAAAAGTCAGCAGCCTTGCACAACCTTATGCTGTCTGTGGGTCTCTAGTTGAATATTTCTCAAATGATTTGATCGCATTTTCTCCTTTTCATTTGTTCAAACCACCTTGATATTTGGGTTTCTATTAATTGAATGGCATCCTTGCCCTCCATTAAGCTATTTATTTATCCTTGTAGCTTTTTTGGCCTCAGGATCTTAGATTTTTCTTCATCTCTACATCACGCGGACACGTTGTTTCCTTTACGCATGTTACAAATTTAAGTGAGTTTCCGTTTCGTTGGCTTTTGCATTACATTTTGTTTTCTGCTTTGGGCATTTCAGTTATTTCTATCCTATTCACCTATCCAAGATATTCCCAGCTTCCGATGCCAACGATACCGATCATCTTTCTAGACTACGTTTACTTCCTCTTTTGATCAGTCCTAGATCATCTGAGTATCCTATAATCTAAGGTGAACTTCGTGTAGTCACCCTTTGCCAGCCTGTGCTTTTGTGCTCGCCTCCCAAGTCAACTAAATAACGGTATCACCTTATACGCTACCTACTTCTTTAGTTATCACTTTGGCTTATGAGGTTTCCACTACCATCTTTGTCAATCTGATTAACATGGTCGGGATATTCATTTCTATCATTTCTTTTATCAGCTTACACCTATTCGCAATATCGAAGGCCTGTTGGAAGTCGATGAAAAAGGTTTTTAACTCGACGTCGTGTTCGTAACATTTTCCTATAATTTGCGGTAAAACTACGTCATGAGATAATAACTTAAATTTTACCAAAGGTTGCTATTCCCGTCGACGTGATTATCGACGGATGAATAATATGCTATCTGCAATCGAGTCATTCGTTGGATGTACACCGATGTAGAAAATGTAGAAAAATTCTCGCGTTTGTCTATAATTTATCCCCTCGTAAACGTTAAAAGTTACAAAATAAAATACGCTCTCTTTAACATGCCTTCTACATCCACTTTGCGTTCGCGGCAATAAAATAAGCCCGCAAGCAATAAAAATGATAAATTCCGGATATACACAAACGCCGTACACACAAAAAAAAACCCACATACATCCCTTCGCGTTATACATCTTTTTTTTTCCTCTTTCCTCTACTCTCCGAACTGAATTCTCCCCGTCTGTTTATCTGTGTGCGCAGGTTAGCGGCACCCTCTACAACACGGGACAATCTTTGGTGTTCAGGGTGGATAAAGACACCAAGCAGCATGTAAATATATCCGGCGGGCCTTTGGCGTACAGATACCAGTTCGAAGAGATTTACATCCACTACGGCACGGAGAATCAGCAAGGCTCCGAGCATCGCATCCACGGCTATTCGTTCCCGGGCGAGGTAAGCCGTTTTGGGGAAAATTGAATGGATTAAGCGGGCGTTTCGTTGTTGCATTCTCGGTTCGATCGGCGAAGTGATGCCATTTATCGTGTATCGGTTGTTTACGAACACTGTTTCTCGTATGTTTGTACGTTCGACTACGTGCGCGGTTTGAAGACATCTAAAGGTGCGAGTATACAGGGTGATCCATCCTATTTTATCTTAATTTCAAATAACCTATTCAACTACAATAAAGTCTGCGCTCCCATATTCTTGTAGCCAATAGATTTAATTCAAAAACAATTTAAGATAAGGACAACAAGATAAGGACAATTGCTATAGATGCGCATACACGGAATATATGTTTTTCATTCTTGTTTTTTTTTTTAGTTACCACCGAACATTATTCATGCAAAGATGAACGTGCAAAATTCCACCGCGCAAATTGATTTTTTTCTTTGGCGCCAGGCAACCAACAGGGAGAACATTAAACTCCCACCATATTCGCGTCAGTCCATAGATATCCGTCAGATGAAGAAAAATGATCGAATATTTTGACCTCGCATTTATTCTATACATTATCTGACAATAACTCATAGCGGGCGAACATCCACTTAATAAAATTATAATACTTCAATAAACCTTAGGCCATGATTAATTTACTCCATTAACGTCACATCAATTTTCATTCATATCCGCTCCTCTAAAGCGCTACGCGAGGAGAGCGCAACGCGGCCGTCTCTTGCCGTTGTAATCGAAAGAGGCGCTAGGAAAATTGCGAGCCGGTCTTTTTGATGAGAGGGAAGTTTCTTCTCGCAAACGGAGGATGTTTTCGGGACGTAGCGGACGCGAGAATCAAACTCTCAGGCTGCAGGTGGAGTTTATCGTCGATACGGGAACGAAACTTTTCATTATAGGAAGCATCAATTTCTCTTTAATGATCGCATTTTCTTCGAGATTATATTACGTGGCAGTTAGCACAACGTCCACATAATTTGTTTTACTTCTTTAAAAGCTCCTCGCGTATATCAAAAGTAAATAGTAAGATGTAAAGTTGGAGCAGGTAATCGCAATTTGACTAACTTCGTCGTCGTCGGACAAAAGTTGATCCGTGGTAACTAGGTTCCTATTAGGCTTTACTGTTTCCTCTTCTACATTCTTCGGATTCCGCTTTACCCATAACCACCGTTAGCATATAATAAATGGAATAAGCGCGGCTCCTTCATGTACACCACGGACAAGTAGATTCGTCTATTTGTTCCGCGTTCTTATCCGGTAATTCCCGCACAAGGCAGGAAGGTGGGATCTTTCGCTGAATTGAAGCCTATTTTTTATAAATACAGCAAAATCTTCGCTTACATTCCTTGCGTATTCTCTGATTTGGCCTTCTCGATCGAAACCGCTGTAATTACAGAGTAGCTGAATCAAGTTAAGCAGCACCACCATTCCTTACTAGAAGCAACATTCTTATGTCCACAATTATTTTTATTTGTTTGTGGAAAAACGTGGCAAATATTTTAGGAACACCGAATCTCTGCGAACAGCATGGTAAAGATTGAAGAAGTCAGGATGTCGAGGGATATGAAAAGCGAAAATTCATCTAAACAACAAAATCCTTCTACGAACTCGAAGGTAGTTATAAACAATATTAACCAATCCGTTTGAACTACATAGTTTCACCTGCTTTACATGCAATTTGTCCTCTTATCTGTGTAACATGTTCTAGTTGAACTTCATACGTTTTTAACTTATTCATTTTCCGGGAGCAAGATCCCCCTTTTTCCTACGTTTCTATCCGGCCCGACCAGGTCTACCTGCCTGCTTTAGACGCCGTAGTTTTTGCTGTGAATGAGGTCGTAAAATTTACAATGGTTATTCCGCCGGTATATGATCGTGTAGGGCGATGTCAGTAGAGTAGAGTAGATAGAGGAGAGAAGGAGCAATGTGAAATATGAATCTATTTCACTTAGGTATGCGCATATAAATTTGCATGAAATTTTTATATAATGGCGGTACGACGAATATAATCTGTGCATATATCTTCATGTGCGCCGCCGACGATACGTGTCCGCGTTGTCTTCGGAATTGGTTTCAAAAATGCGCCGCGGGAATTTCGTATCCGCCTCCGTAACCGTACATTTATATGGCTGCATAAATATAGAACTATTATCGACCTATTCTGTTAAAAGATGCTTAAAATTTTGTCGTTTCTCGTATTACGAGATTCATTCTTACTTCACAACGACGAGAAAGAAAAGGCGGATTCTTTCTCGGCGTTGTGAAGTAAGAATTATTATAGAAAACGATAATGATAAGGTTGGGGATAAAAAACAAGGTCGTTTTCTTTGAATCTGAATGATTCTTGAGAGCAAGAATCTACTTTCTGATTTCCAACCTTGTGATGATTAACTTACGTGACACCGTGTAAGTTATCAATTATCATCGATTATTTAAAAAAAAAAAACAATAAAAGTCTTACATTATATAATATTTTTATTTAAATTGCAATTTTACAGCTTTCAGCTAGCCTCAAGTTAGCCTCAAGAAGAGTTGTGCGTAGTGAATCTTGTGAGATCTAGAGCATCTTTGTCCCATTTACCTCATTATTATCACCTTTATCCAAATGGTCACCTTAACTGGTCGTAATGAGCTAATCAACAACAAATAGCGTAAATCAACCTTCGTAAAGATCTTTGAGGATGTTCTACCACAAGCATCTCCAAGTTTCAGGAATGCTTGCATCATTTGGTTCACAAACACTTCGTGAATGATGTTTACCTTCTTCGCGTATCTTACCACAGATCACTTGTTGGTAAAACTAACTACTATCCTTTTTTACGCCTTCTTCTAATTCGTTTATTCAATGTTTAGCCTTTCCAAACATAGATCATATACTTCCTAAAACGCCAGCAAAATTTCTATAACCTAAATACATACTCCAGCATCCATCGACTTGCTTACTCATCATCTAAAGTTCCTAAAATAAAAAGAGATGCTAGCAAAAAAAACAGTAAAAAACCTCCCGCTGTAATTTCGAAGCAACTACCTCTCCTCTCGTGGCGGGAAAGAGGAAAAGTCGTACGACCCGGTTATACGGTATTAATTTTGAGCCTTGATTGAAAAATCAATGATCGTTTTGCTTGTGCTGTCGAAGCAACCGATGTGTATCGCCCTCTAGGTATGGTGATGGAGAGTTTTTTTTCGCTGTGCAGCAAACGATCGAAATTAATTTGTCGTTCGAAAAACATTACGTTACCTTTAAAATGACGGCAGCCCTCTAAGCGATTCGGACATGAACGTCGGGGCTCTCGCGCCTGTCGTTTAAAATATTCGACGAAGACGATGCACGAGACTTCTTACTTTTTTCGATGATTACATGCTTCTCGTTGCAAGCAACGCTCAAGTATCGGCTATACCCGTTCCTGATTTCTCTTGCGCGTACTTTTCTGTTGCTGAAAATTATGTGGCAATTTCAAAATATGAGATATGATTTACGCTTTATGTTTGTACCGAGACACGGGAAATAATGAAATTCAAAGAAGCGTCGCTGAAATGCCTCGATATTTAAAGTTAAACTTCTCCTCTGCTCGCAAACTTTACGATACGCCACCGCCAATTCCTTCGATAGATGCAGGATCCGCTTCCGTGACATCGGCGACATCGCCTTCCGAAATACTTTACCGTCTATCGTTCCAGAGGCGTCTGATCGGTAGCGCAGACAAACAACGCGCCGTTTCATCATCGCATCGCCCTGCCTATATGAATGTCAAATATTCATGATCTCTTCGCCGGTTGCGAAATTTATTTTCCCACAACACAATGGCATTTCATTAAAAGTTGCGAACAATAAACTACTCCGCCGTACACAGCTTCGAAATATTCATTTTAAAATCGACAAAAATATCCGGGCCGGCTCCTCCGATAGGACAATGTATCCGGTCAACTGTACCCGCGTACAAAGAGCAAAACTGGACAAATTAAATTAAACCCCGTTTAATGGGCCTTCTCTAACGATTTTCATTGTTTCACGTTATGTTTGGCGAAATCGACTTTTCCATGCCCATATTAGTAGATCTGAAACGAGAGGGAGAAATTTTGAAATTTCGATTATTTCGGAGAACGATTTTCGACGGCGATTTGTTTTGATTGACCGTGCGAATATTTTAAATTTGCAGGTTGGTTAGCGAGACTACATGAAACTACCTGAAAAAAAGAATGCTTTTTAGATGAATGCGAATTTAATTGAATTTTCGCCATTTCCTATGTGAAAATAAACGTGTATCGGTTTTTTTTTTTTTACGAATCACGCAGACATACTGTTATCGACAGAATGTCAAACTGCTAGAAATAAAAATATACGCGTTCTGAAGCTGTGTAGGAGCCAAAATATTACATTGAGCGGTTGTGAAAATCGGCATTCTACGAATGGTGTGTGTACAGCGTTGATATTTATTTTCCCCTGGTATCGTTATAACGCGTCTACCAATTACGCTATATTGCATTGCTTTCTAACTTCGATTTCGTCATATTTTCGATCATATTTGAACTGGCTCTAATTCAACGTTACACCGAGAGAAACATTTCCGTTGTAGACGGATCCCAAGAAGAAATTTTCATATTTACCCCATAACAATGCAATTCAACCTGTTATTGAACGAACGCCTAGGATGAGCAACTCCTTTCATCGGTTAAAATTCGATTCTTAATTCGGTGCTCGTATGTTTGGGAAATACCACCTATCCATTGTTAATTAACAAAGGCTTCGCCCGCGTTCCGCTCAAGCTTTCATCGTCGCTTTATGTGTACGCAATCGTTATGTAGTTTGGTGTGAGCGTTAAGTGTGCTCATCAGTTTGTGAAGTTTCATTCAAGCGTTACATTCCATGTTTGACGATTAATTAATGTTCAGACGGGCGTATGTGGTAAGTTTGCGATCGGGAAACGGTGAAAACTATGCTGCTGTACGTCCTTTACGCTTAGATTCTCCGAAAAAAAAATTATTGTATCGAATCGAATTGTATTTCGATTAATGTTAATTTTCTTGGCCAGGTCTGCGAATCAAATTTTAAACAATATTACCTACACCTACAGATTTGTCGTGGTTGGAAACTTTAGTAACATCCCTAGGGAAACTTTAATGGAGATCCCACGTTGGTAAGTGGCGAACTTGTTTACTGCTTTCGCGCTCCGTCAAAAACGATGCCGAGATTCAACTGATCGATAACATCAAGAAGAAAAACATCAAGTATTAATAGGCTACTAGAAGTTCTTGATGTGTTAGAAAGGCGGAACTTCTCCTTCCCATTAGAGGCGAATACAACCTGGCGACGGAAGCTGAATCAGCGACTTCGCTTCGTTTTGAACCAAACAATATTCAATATGATGATGTCTTAATGCTTTCCATAGGTTCAGAGATATTAATG
The DNA here is from genome assembly GCA_020654165.1 of Oryctes rhinoceros. Taxonomy (NCBI): domain Eukaryota; kingdom Metazoa; phylum Arthropoda; class Insecta; order Coleoptera; family Scarabaeidae; genus Oryctes; species Oryctes rhinoceros. The sequence continues at coordinate 2,918,224 of JAIOKQ010000231.1, forward strand.
TAAATAGAATAATGAATCAACAGATGATATTAAACCTGATTATCATCAGGTTTACGCTTAAATCTAATACAAACAAACGGTCTAAACATTTAATTTTCCACAATCTTTAGGGAATATTCGACGGTCTTCGAGGCATGCTTAAAATGATGGTAGTCAGCGGGCTCTTCCGTCAAATATCTTCTAAAGTGCTCTTCTAAAATATACTATCGTATTTGCGCCTACTTAGGTGAACAATACGCCCGGCGAGAGAATTATAATACGTCAGTTCTAATTATTTGCTTGACATTTAAAATAATTCGCCCACGTTAAAAGCGACGCACATCGAAATTTTACATTTCCAGCTCCTCGGCTAGGACGACTCCAACCAACCGTCAAGTCCGCAGCAACAGCGGCGGCGGCAGTAAGAGGAATTTCTCATTTATGTCGCTCAGTTTGTTATTCCCTAATGAGCCGTCCATAAATAAATGTTATTTGAACCGGAGTTTCGCTGACTGTTCTCCTTCTTCCCTATACACATCCGCCCTCCGCACCTCGCCCTTTTTAAAAAGTACCCGCCAATTCCGTTCGTTCTCCGTCTCGTTTTTACATGGCGGCGCTACTCTCCGCCTCCTTTTCTACTCATTACCTTTTGAACGTCGCGAAACGATGGGGAAAAGAACGGCAATTTTGCTACTTCGCTCATATAGGACTGAACTAACGTAACGTAACGCTCAAAGGAATTACTTCAAACTCGTAGGGAACGTTGTCAATTATTCTAAGGACTTTTACTATTCTAAAAACATATAACGATACATTCTGCTATATAATCAAGAGAATATTTCGGAAAGGGTTGCATTTGATAATATTAATTTGTATGCAAATTCCTCCTGCCTTGTCTCATGAAACAGACTATACGCAGACATAAGTACCAATATCTGCCATTATAAAAAAAAGAAATAGTTTGTTTTATCTCTTTAGCAGGATGCAATCCAGCGCAAAATGTATCCACCACAAAGTAAGCGACTCCGTTTTATATTGTATTTCTTTAAAGCGCGCTAAGTAAGTATGTTAAATCTACTCGGATCTCTATATTTGTACAACTCAAAGTATTCTTCTCCGTTCTGCAAAGAAATGCACGTGTTAGTTCTGTTGTAATTCCTGCGATATCAAAAGGACCGATGGGGAGCACGCCGGACGTTTTAAGCACTTTACTACATGCATTATTTAATTTTAGAACGTTACAATGGGGAAAATCTCCTTTCACGACAAACAGATCGCGCTCTGCATTCCCCCGCTCGAAAGCGGATCTCGATTCTTCCTTTGACGTTTTTCCCCGGCCGCGTATACATGTACCCGCCACTCTCGCAAACCTAACGATATCCGACGAAATGCTGTTTCGAGCTCGGGGTCTCTCCGGGAAAAAATTCCGTGAGATTAGCGCTGTGCGTTAGGAAAGCGCGCGTTTAATCTTATCCCCGAGTCCGCGTCGTCAGTGGATGTGGTTATACATGTATGTACGTAATGCACGCTTATAAATGTAAGCAATTTTATGATCGGTCGTAAAAAGTTTTAAGGATGTAGGGCCGTAAACATTTTCATTACGTCGAGGCTTATATTATATATATGTATATGTAATACATATATATATAATATATGTATTACATATACATATATGCTTGGCCTGGTATTTTCGCTACGTTTTTTTTTTTATCGGTTTGTCATAAATATTATTAAGTGGGTAACGCGACTCCGATAAAAGGAAATGGAGCGACGGCATCTGTATATTGAGCTAAATACATTCTTTTATTAAAAATATCCATTGGTTATTTTCAGAAGGAAAACGCATAAAAAGAAGAGCCACAAGAAAGTCATAGCCTACATATTAATGTTTACTAACAAATAAATCACTTCGATAATATCGACGACTTCCCGCTTAACAATACGATGGTCCAAGATCGTCATTTTCATGAAATTTTATTGCGACGATCTCCCGAAAAGCATCCTCTATATGAGTATCATAGACATATCTATTGTTCTCGAGAATATATATATATGTACATATATATATATATATATATACATATTCCCGCTATATAGTATATCTTTCTAATATTTCCGTGAAATGACGTGAAAATCAAATAGAAATCCGGAAGGCAGTTTCAGTGTCGGAAAGGCCACACCGTTGCCTCGCCATCGCCGCCCTATTCAGGCGACCGGGCACCCGCCGTGAGCGCCCCAATATCTCCCGTATATACAGAGAGTCTAAGCCGACATCCATCTTCCGAAATCATTCGGATTCGTTTTATTGAATTCCTCGGAAAAGTCATCGTGATAGACTGCGACATGCATCTATCCGCCGTATATTATTGCGTCCATATTGATTCTGTCTTATTGGCCAGGACCGGAGTGGAATATAAAAAGGATTTTTCGTCGACATCGCGTAAGCGAAGGATCTTTCACGTAATTGTTCCTGATTCGAAATTTCTTCTCGCTAGGCTCATTGGAAGGGTGAATTTGGTCAGATTCGATTCGAATTGGGTGTCGAGTGAATGCTCAATCTGGAGAAACTTGGTGCTTTTCGCACGAATGTGGCGCTGTTCATCTAGAAGTCTCAGGTTTTCTTGAACTCTTAGCGAACATCTTTATACTAGTCGGCCGCTTTAGCAAGTCATTGCTTATATTTTCTGAATTTCCCACTAAATATTCCTTTCTGCTAGGCAATCTCCTACTTGATCCCATTCGTCATGTCTCTACACACGTCTCTGGTCATTCGTATGAGGCCACGCTCCAAAAAAAAAAAATAAAGATAAAAATAAAGAGAGAATAGAAAAATCCTACATTTTTAAGCGATTAACTTTCCTTGTTTCTAAAAAAAAATAAAACGAGATACCGAGAACAATATCATTAGACGGAAAGAACATAATACGATGCATATCCGGCTGCACTGTTGTTATCGAATCATGTTACCGATCCCTACTCCTTCCTCTCCGTTCCATCCACCATTGTATGCCGCTAATGTTATACTCCGATCTCGAAGCTCCTCTTCTTTGTTACCGCGCCGCAACCCGAAAATAACATCCGCTCCGCTGTTCCCCTGTTTACCGAAAATAGTCGCGTCGGATTTTCAATTCGCCGCCGCTGCTTCCTCAAACCCCGGCCAGCGGTAGGCGGCACGCCGGGCGCCCCTTAATTTAATTGAGTGCACGTTATGAGGTAGCAGAAAAAAGACGGCGGCGACGGCGCTCTTTCGTCGCTACCCGAACATCGAGGGCTTAATTAGGCGGTTGTATTAAGAGTTATTATTTCTGAAAAAGAGTGCTTATCCATTTTTTCCATTTAGCAACGGTAATACGACGATGCTTCCGCAGTGTCGGTTGGTAAATGACGCTTTGACGTCTTTGTTTCCTTCCCTTATTTTAAATTAGACGTGTTTCAGACAATAGAGATGTTTGCGTGCGATCTATTTCGACTTATAAAGTCATCAACAAGCCTAACGTTGGGTATCGATTGGCTCTAAGTTAGCAAAATCAGTTAAACGTTGGTCGATAATCGGGGAATGACGCTCGGTACGCAGTAAACATTTGAATGACTTGAAGCAAGTCGATGTTGAACCAACCCAACCGGTGCAGCGTCGATTAAAGATCAGTTGCCAATCTTACTATAAACACGCGACGTCCTGGTCGGTAGACAACAGCGAGCCAATTTTCAGGGAATATTCCTTAAAGATCGGTACAAAACAAAGTAAATGATTCGCCTAACGATAAGGTAAGTACACGACAACGTTGCCAAGCAATGTTCGAGGGAATTTTCACGTAATGCCGACATTGCTGCCTCTGACGATAGCGCACGCGTGTAATGTAATACTTAATAATAATCCGCTTCCCCAAGATTCAAAACTAAAGCAAAAAGGCAGTCAAAAAACATACAGCTTTTTCTTTTTAACTAATTTTAAACATAGCATTAACAAATTTACATCAGTAGTTATTGTATTAATAAGAGATAGCATATACCACACGGTATAAAGCAATAAGTATTTTATCCTCTTAGAAGAATTTCACGACTAAGATACTTTCTTACTGCAGTTACAAGAGGGCTAAGCTAAAGAATACAAAGATTTATTGTCGCCGCTTATATCGCCAACCTTCTCCCGGAGCCAGTCAGCGAGGGAGTGGAAATTCAATATTACACACACTCATTCACCAACTCACTCCCGCACACGTTTATATACACGTACGCGGGTTCCACTCGCTACTCGCGACCGGGTAAACTGTGTCGGAGAGACAGGAAGACAATTTAATGCTATATCTATCTTACGCTTCATTTAATTTTATTCCCGCACTGAATTATCTCCCTAACAACGTCATTTATCCGGGCATTAACGTTTTTCTGATAGAGTGAAGAGCAACGCAATATACATAAATATATTATGAACTTTATATGTCCTCGTACGTACCGTGACGCTATTTATGCCGCCGTTTTGGCTACGTACGCGTGTGTATACGTGTGTACGTGTGTGCTGTAACCGGTTATTTTATAGGTTAAGCTAATTTTCGCCGTTATAAAGAGCAAGTCGTAAAAACGAGACCGCGCGCCATTGCAGCTCTGTTTAATGGCCGGCGGAACACCTTAATCAGACTTTTCGTCGGATTATCACGGAACTATATTCGTTATAACCTTTTCGATGTACTAAATGGGTTTTATATTCATGCATGCGCAACTATCGGCAATAATAAATGTTCTACGCTTACATTCATTGTAGAGTAGATCTACGTTGCCAGGCATTTAACTCAAAAATTATTTTTGTCTTAGCGGTGAGACCTCGCTAAAACCTGTACATACCTTATTGCAACTACAAACTAAAGTTTTAGACGTTCAAATCCTTTGCGCAACATCTAGCTTTGATTTCTTAAGAAGCACGTCTTGATGGATCTTAATCGAAAGGTGCTTCAGGATGCGAAAGTGAAATCTCACAGTCCAACGGAGTAAAATCGCGAGACCGAGGAGGTCATTATACGTTGAGACAAAAAGCCTGTCTAAGACATGTGCTTTCGGTCTGAAATTGAAAGAATCCTGCAAAACGATAATACACATGTCGCAACTGCAAACATCCCCTTTCAGCGTAACAGCGGCAAAATCACAAAATGCTTACTTAATGAAGAATTTAATATCGAAAGATTAATAAATACGCATCTCGACGTTTTATAAAATACGATTTCCCTTCTCTCATATAGTCCCCCGCCCCCTCTGTCTCTTCCCTCGCCGTATGCGTATTAATAAGTGGCAATATTACGTTTCAGATCCAGTTTTACGGTTTTAATAAAGAACTGTACCACAACATGTCCGAGGCGCAGCATAAATCGCAGGGAATCGTCGGCATCTCGCTGATGGTGCAGGTGAGTTATTTTTATTTCCCGTTCTCTACGACGTATCTCGTCGCTCGGGCAATATTCGTCGATATGCATTTATCTTGAAGGATCGTTCATCCTCCGGGTCTTTTCGTACCGGGCCATATATAAAAACGTAATTTTCAAGAATTCCTTTGGCGAACGGTTCGCGCAAGAAGAATTGTAAAAGGGATGCAGAAAATGAAAAGGGAAGATACGAACGAAAATTCTTATAAAGTTATCTCGCGTTGTTCGTGTATGGATCTGTTTTTTTTATGTTTTTTTTTTATTTCGAAAATAAATGAGTAAATCTACACGTAACATATGTATTTTAGTATAATGGACAACTCATGAGGCGAAGATGAGTTTAGCGGCAAATATCATTTGATTAACAAATTCCCTGAAACCAAAAACGAATCTGGAGTTAGAGAATTTTTCTCTAAAAACTTCACGACGATTGGGTCGATTAAGGCAAATTGCCTAAGATTCGAATAGCCCTTCTTAGCAGACCAAAGGTCCTTTGGCGCATCCTATACACACACAGTGAGAAATATCCAATCCTTATATACCACAGAAGGCAAGCTTCTTAAAAAGAAAACAAACTTGGAATCAAGCAAAAGTCGCAAATATTTGGCGGACCCCGATGTTATTAATATTAGATGATCACCACAACGAATCTTATCATAAGTATCTTTAACAATGAGCTTTATACATTCCAAACCTTCTTATTATTAAAACCTATTTATTCTCCATTAAGTATAACAATATTATCTTTTATGGAAACCTTAAAATCCGATTTGTCTTCGTCCTCTCCTTCCTCTAATTCAAATTTCTCCGGTTCATCTTCTCGCATCTTTTTCGACCTAGCCAGCGTCCTACTCTTCAAATCGTGTAGGCGTACTTGTAATCTACTTAGCTGTTCGTTCATTCCGTACATCTGCTCTTTAATATCTTCGTTGGTCTGGTCCATCTCGTCGAGAGACGATCGTCCTAGCAAAGTATCTTCTCGTTTCTGCAAGAAGTATTTCATAGATTGGACGTCCTGTCTCGCGTTTCTCAGGAAAGCTGCGCTTATATCGAGCCGTTTGCGTAGGTGTTCCAGGTACCCTGGAACGATTCGCCTAGGCTTTTCCAGTGCAACTTGCGTTGAAGCCGTCTTCTTCTTCGTTTCCATCTCTGCTTAATTGGGCAACGCCACTGTCTTGCGTGCTGTTTCTTGTAACTCTACAGCTTGATTTTGTTTGCTTGTAGAAATGGTGTTGATGATTGACGACAGATGACAGATGGCAGGCTTGATACTTGTACGGCTTGCTTCAAATATGGGATAGAAATTTATTGGAATAAAATGGAAACACGTAAATCGATTGAAGCCATTAATATTGAAAATTACATTAGATTTCAATTTGAGGGAGACTCTAAAAACGAAATATTTATGTTGAAAAATTGGATTAACACTGCAATTTTTTTGCCAATTCGCCGCTGCTTAACTAGCTGTCGCCCTATATCCGTTAGTTGCATATATTACCAACACCCTGACACTTGTGGATGTGTCATATCGAATAAGCCCCTACGTACACATATACATACATACGTACGTGAGAAGCCCGCGTGTCCATCGAGGCCGACGGTAATGGAGAATTCCTGCTGCATTTTCTGTCCGGACGATTATTAATTGTGGTATTTAAAAAATGACAGCCTTTGACATATCTTTTATTGGTTACACATACATTTCCGCTCCCAGATAATTAATGGTTATCGGGAAAACGTGCCGAGATTGGCCAATTTTTTCGCGTAAAAAAGCTGCTTCCACCGCAACGCTAGGGGATTTTTTCTACGGTTATCCGGGAGCGGTATAATGTTTGGGTTAGAAAGAGAATGGCGAATATATCAACGTAAGGCTTTCAAAAATGTACCTTTTGATGAAATATTGCTTTGAAGCTGTATGACGTGGAAATAGTGGTATTAGCCACAGATTTGAATTAATACGAGGGTGGATGATTAATTAGCGACAGAGAAACCCTAACTTAATCCTAACATTTAATCCATCGACGTTTAAATATTTTCATCCGTTCAAGAAAGCATGCTTAATTCAAGTTTAGTGATTATCTCCACATCAACTTGAATTTATAGGTTTATAGGTTGCGAAAAGCAAAAGTCGATTGCAACCAAGCAGGACCCTCTGGCTCCTTTCTTGGTTTGGGAACTACGGCGCTACAAAGTAAAACGAGAATCCGCATTTTTTTTGTTTAACTTTGAGACGGAACGGTTGGTTAAAGAACTCTCCAACGAATGTAAAGTTAGCCTCGTTCAGGTACCGAGATACAAGCAAGCTTCCTCGACATTTCTAACCTTTTACCTAATTCCGGTATAAAAGCGAATAGGCAAGCTGTCAACTTCTGCTAATCTCGCACATCCTTAACGAAGCTTATATGTCGAGCGAAATTAACACGGACGATGCAATAATGGAACCCCAGACGATCCTGAAATGAACCCCGTCGAGTTAACCCGATGACTTACAGTTTTCGCAATAAAAGACTCGCCATTTAGCCGCTACCTAATCTAAACTAAAGTCACAATAACGACGCTAGAAGGCACACACACGCGCGCGCGAGCGCTCAATACAGACGACGAAGGGAAAAAATACGAACACCATAAAATTGTTTTCTCCTTTTTCCTACTTCTTTTTTCTATCCTTCATGGTTTACGTGTGTCATTGTCTGCTTGGATTCCTTCTCTTTTTCTCCTCGTTTCACCGTCTTTCATCGCATCATTGTCGACGCTAACGGCAAGAACAGGAGCGGAAACTTGAGGGGGAAGAACAACAAGTACGGCAACAACGACGGAAAGTTATTAAAGGAAAGGAATTTTAGGCACGGATAGTGGGGAATTGTTCGGAGTCGAAGCGTCCGAATTGTCGCTGTAATATACCGAACAACTCCGGTGGCCATCGCGGGAAATAGGATAAAGGGCAGTCCGAATGGTGTTTAAATGTCGCAAATGCGAAACCATAAAAACCAAATGTCCCAAATAAACATTTGTCTACGATAATTTATTATGCAGCGTTAGATATTTAATTACTGCCGCTGTCGGGGATACGAATAGTGCGATGCTGGTGTGCGGTATTGTCTGGGCTACGTTGCGCGTTTGGAGTTTGCCGAATAAAAGTGGCCTAATTGCATGCTTTCGTATACGGGGGATCCTACAAAGTTGCAGATTTTTGTAATAACAACACTTGCTTCCATAAAATGTGAAAGACCCCTTCTATGAATAATTTATTAAATAAAATATGTAATTCACTGTTCTTGTGCAAAGTTTAAGGAAGCAGTAATTCGCTCCTCTTTATAGTCATCTGTCCCGCGGAAGAGAATCACAGTGGCCATCACGACAATTACTTTTTATTTTCTTTTATTCGAAACACAAATTAACTTACGAATTGCCGATTCGAATTTAAGTGCCCGACTATCGTAAAGTACAAGCAAACAAAACAAAGAAAGAAAACAAATAATTAACGGTATTGGTTTCCAAGACACGGATTTTAATTATCCGCGTTTAACGGGGAAGAACGCCCTCTACCGGAATCGCCGAGATATAACCGAGACGACGCTCAACGAGAAAGAATTCTAATTAATTCGATTTATTTATTTTGCCCTGTCGCGCAAGGCCGTTGGGGGCTATTATTGTTGTATCGGACGTAAAATAGCGACGAAAAAGGACGACTGGTGAGAAGATGTAATAGAAGGAAGAAAGCCGAAGTGGTGAGAGGGAGAAGGAATGCGAAGAAGAACAAAATTAAACTCTCAATCAAAACGATTTATGTCCCTTTCGGCGTTGATGGACCGGGGAGCCAGGGTGCAGAATTAATTCGGCGGCGTCCAAATTAATTATTGCGAATAAATATTTTAGGGTGATAATTTTGTCTAACGACAGGCGGGTCTCCTTGCGCCCGAAGACGGATCGCTTGCGATTTAGTTTAATTGTCGCCGGCGGTGGGCTTAAAATAAGTCCGATTCTGCTTTATTTCGTCGATGTAATTTCGATCTTGTGTTTTCGAAGCGATCTCGTAGTGTAATTAACGGAAAAGCAGGTTTTCCAACATGTAAATGAGGTACCGGTAACTCGTAATTGAACTGACAACATCATGTACACTTTCTTAATCGATTCTGGAGACAGATTGAAATTAAATGCTTGCACGGAACATTGTGACGCTCCAAATGATAAGTTAGGTCCTCTCGAATTCAGTATTAAACTAAATTATCGCATTATAAATTTGTAACCGAATACAAGATTTCTTGCAGCAGACGTTACTTCACATGTTATAAAAAGACTATCTTCTGAGTATTCTAAATATTACTTTCCCTAACAGTAACTCATGAAATACAATCAAGTTTACTTAACTACTTAGTTCAAGGGTATTGTTTAACCGACGCTGCGTTGAAACTTACGCCCCGGAAGCAATACTATCGGCTTTCGGTCTTCCCAGTCGAGGATTAGTAACTAATACCACAGGATATGATAATTGGGAACCGGATCGTCCATGTTCCCAAACCGCTTGACCACCGTCCATACCCTAGTTTTGTATTAATCTTAAAAATTCCCTAATAGCGTCCGCCGAATTTAAGTTACGTGCTCTAAAGGCCGCACGTTCTTACAATCGTCCTTTTGCGGCGTCCGCGCATAAAACCCCGTGTTAACCGTCCTGAAACGGACGGGATACGTTCCGGAGAGGGCGCCGGTGGTAAATGTCACAGAAGATTAGCATATTGTGAGGCAACCGAGTGTGTAGCGGATTGCATGTGAGGCTGCATCCGCCGACTTCAGCTCGCGCGTCGGAAAAGGAGAAAAGGTTTCGGGAGGGAGAAAGCGAGATAGAACTAGACGAAGATTTTCCGGTATTTTCCTTTATTTCCTCGTGTCGTTTTCGGCTCGTTTCTATCCAGAATTGCGAGTTTAATTTGTCTAGTCTGGGAATGTTATTTGGAGGACTACAATCTTTTAATGAATTTAATTTATGTCGTTGCTCGTAACAAAAATTACATCGGAAATGCCACGCTTGAAAATATTTCGGATATAGTCGACTGTATAAAGTAAAATGGCGAAAGGTATGTGTAATATGACTATTGAGCAAAATTTGTTTTTACAAAATTTAGCGACGGAATCACCTCGAGCTCGAATTTCTTCGGCTGTCCAGATCTCAGCGGTCGGACCTGTTACGACTATCGGTTAGGGCTCTTTCGAAAGGTCTCGACGAGCGTTTCAAGTGCGCGAAATTTCAACTCCCTAGCTCCAACCGTTCGGAAGCTACGGCGTCTCAAAGTTGAGAAATGAAACTTCTTCTTTTTCAACTTTGAAGTCCAGAAAACTCACCAAAACGGAACGCTAGAGGCTGCAGCTTAGGCGCAATCGATCCTCCGTTCAATTCTCTTTAAAATTCGTACCATTTCGCATATCTCGGATGCATAGTTGAGGAGATAACCGACGAAAATCGGAGCAATGTCGATTTTCCGTCCGCTTTTCGGCCGTTCCGGCGACATTTTCGAAAACTTCAAGCGCTCGTATCTTCCGAACCGTTTGAGCTAGCGCGTCGAAATTTCACGGGGAACATATACGGTCATGAGACCATCGATTAGCACCGTTGGATCGGCGAAATCGCGTACTTTCGATTTTGACTCTTTCAAAATTTTTATCATTTTGGGCTCAAATTTTCGCGACTTGTCTAGATCTCGGCGACCAGATGAGCCACTGGGACGAATTGGGGCTCGTTCGATAGGTCTCGACGAACGTATTAAGTGCGCAAAATCTCAATTCCCTTTTTCCAACCGTTCGGAAGCTACGGCGTCCCAAAATCTGAAAATTATGGAGCCAGAACGAAGAGCTAGAGGTTTGGGATTTCCCTTTCGAGTACCAATACGGCACATCGCAGATGCATATGCGAGAAGATAACCGTCGAAACCCAGAGCGATGTCTATTTCTCGTCGACGTTTTCGAAAACCTTAAACGCCCGTCAGTTGGAAAAGTTAATAACCTAATTGCAACCTTGAGTGTCAGCCAGATACCACCACCGGGTATCTGGCCAGGTTTTTTTTTTGGTAAACCTCGAGTCGCCAGAATCACTAACCTCGCTTTGCCGTTTACGACGGAAAGGTGATAATAACAAATTCCCGAGGTTATCACGTGCTTCAAGCACGTAAAAGAAATCATCGTGCAGTGGAAAACGTACTTCATCCGTCTAGCAAGCATAACTCGAGCGAAGAAATTTATTTTTAAATTACAAATTTCACATTCAGCGTATTTTGTGCGAAAACTCATCTCGTTATTACATTCGCTACTGCATGTAATCGCACCTACATGTAAGATTATCCGCGTTACGTAAAAAAAGGAAACTCTTATTGCAGCACGAGGTTTATGTCCACTGTATCTTCCGCGTACCGGAACAGTTCAACCATTCAACCAGAAAAGGCGTTCCTTTTTAATGAAAATAGTAATAAATAGCCGTCGTTCCAGTCGCCCACTTTAAAATATCACGGGAGGAAGCATAATGGCACATGTGACCCGACCTGAAGTGATTTTAGTCACGCTACGCCGCGCTAGGAAAAATATGCATCAACTTAACTACGATACGTACACCAGAGGTCGCCAAATACGTAGCACGTTATCGTTATTAATGTGATAAAATCTACTTCAGTAGATACGTCGTATAATCTCCTGTAACAATGTTTAACTCGATAGAGAATATGCATTTAATATCACACCAATCGAATCGATTACGTATCAAAATCCAAAAGTTTAACAACCGCTGATATAAACACCGCACTGTTACGCTGCGTCATCTTATAAAGGGATTAGTCATGTCGACCGCCACTCCAGGCCTTTTTTACTCGCATACTAGATTTAGAACGTTAGATTAAAATAGTGGGATAATGTACTGTTTTATCTAATGTCGTCCTGTTGTGCTTTTGCTTTTAGATCGGAGATACGCCGAATCCTGAATTGAGAATCATCACGAGCACCTTCAACAAAGTCCAATTTAAGGGTGAGCTTTCATTTTATCCCATTATTATTTGTACATGCATGAACCTGTCGAAAATATGATTTATTCGACGTTACGCCGTGGAGATCAAAGAATTTAATTAATTTGAAACATCCATCAAGTAAACAAGGTCTCGCAAGGGAAGACTGTTACGGGTTCGAATAAAACGCGGTCCCTTCTGCCAACAAGATCGATATTTGAAATTTCATTGATTCTTCAATTTTGACAATTGACAATCGAATCGACAATTCCATCAATATAATGCTAACTAGTGACGTGATATTATTGACGAAGTTCATAAAAATACATATAGTGCTAAACGCGTACTGTCCAAAGAACTAACCACAAACTGGAAGAATTTAATTATTTACATTGTGAGCACAGCTCGTCCAATTACCACCTTTTTAGGTTAGCTAAAGTCTTTCTCTTTGGGCGTGTTTTTATCCAACGTTGTCGAGGAAGAGGGAAGGATGCTGCGAGTTCTTCGCTTCTAAACCGGCGGACTGGTACAAGGCACAAATGTAACGGAAACTATTTGAAACTATTCTTTTAAGTATTTTATTGATTCGACTTGCTTCGATTTACAAATATTAACGATCACATTGCAACCGATGCAGCAAGGAGGCATTGTTTAAGCAAAAACGAATGCTGGTTTTACGATCTGCGCAAAAATTAACTTGAAAAAGCCGGTTGGCAATTGGATACTTTTTTCTTGTCTTTTACTTTGCGATTAACAACATTAATAAGAAAATTTATAATATCTAATATATTTTTGTGTAACGGAGTTGTTTAAGTGACGGGGTCTTATGTATCTAGACTTCCGGCATAGAAAGAAATTAGAACCATCAAACATTCCTCTTGAAACCTAAAAACGTCTAACCTCAGCCGAATCCAAACCACTCCGGTTGCATGGATTCACAAACAAGGCATACCTCTCAGACCTATTGTTCTCTTACCTACCATTTATCCAAATATCTGTCCAGCATCCTCAAGAAAATACACAGCAAACACCCCATCACATGTACTTAAAGATGTATGTATTAACATTGAAGCGCCAGATGTTAAATTCCAACGAAAATTTGAATTGAAATGAAAATTTTGATGTTGGACGCAACGTCTAACCTACTTGAAAAGTCTCTGTATTTTTTTGGGCAAACAATTTACGTTTAATTAAATTGAAATGGCCTTCTTACTTTATATTCTCTTTACTTATACGTTATACGTTTCAAACTAACCACGGATAACGCAAGCCCTTCCTCCCGAATACAACTTTTCTTAGAGCCTCTTCTAATTCCATTAAAACGAAGAATACACCGATAAAAATTAAAGCTTTTCGTTGTAGTACGTACCACGTTTCATATCTTTTATGTCCGCGGGGCGAAAGATGAAATATAAACGTCCAAAATCTCAAGATGGAGTTTTATTTGAATGCGAGAGATTTTATTTAAAAAACGGCAGTAAAAAATGTTTATGAAGTAAGTCGTTAAACCACGTAAACACAGAGTATGTACGTTTTTTTTTTTTCTCCCCGGTGGCGGGAAAGACCTCCGGCCGTTGGAAGTTTTGCGGTCTTCCCCTTCCAACGCGGCGCGGTTTATTTACTTTCGCATTCGATTAACTTTTACGGCTTGACGATCCGGAGAAGGAAAATATAATTTTTCGGTATCGCCGGGCGAAAGGTAGTAATTAAAAGGGGGGGGATATGTTTTAGTACGTTGTCGATTAACGACCAAGACCGTTACGGCACTCTCTGCTCTTCATCGATTTTTTTTATGTACTTGGCAAGAACATGTTTCTTTGCTATGTAAATGCGAGCTTTGGGTTTCGTGAGTTTCTGACATTATTATTTAGAACCGGTCGTCTTAGGTGGTTGAGAAAGGAATGATTTCTTTTAATTATAAGGTTAGTGTAGTGCAAATTTATGTGCAAAGTCGTTAAGTTCTTTTTCTTTTTGATCAAAAAAAATTGTAACAAAAACTTGAAAGAAAAAAGCGTTTTTAATGCGATAGCACTAAATATTGCTAAATGTCCCATAAATAAACATTAGGCGTTGCTCGGAAGAATCTATAAATTCCGTTAGTGAACAAAGAAATTTTACAGAAAAATACGTCAACATTTTAGTTTTCTTTCTTTTTTGCAAAAACGGAAAAAATCGAATTAAAGCAATACTATTAAGCAAATTAAAACCGATAAAGAACACCATTATTTGCTGCATTACCTGCTCCATTTGACGTTCGACGCTACCGACAACATCGAAAAAATTCTCCAAATGGTCCAAATAGATGACCGTCGAAGATTAAAGAGATAACAGAGGCTGTGGGCACTTCGAAAGATTGTGTTTGTCTCATATTGACTGCAGATTTGAACGTTCAAAATAACATTTTCACCGTCCATTTTAAACAGCGGACAAAATACATTAAAACAAGTAAGTTCTAACTCAAAACTAATCGATTCCTTTATTTTTGCCGCTTGTATTCACTTACATTTCTCCACGGACGATTCACTTGGTAAACCACAACATAAAATTCAACTCTCCATATTGTATTTAATGCAGGGTAAAACACGGTGAAACAATCCACATACTATACATTGCAACGCCGACGCAAAAAATAAAATAGAGTAAACCTACGACCAGCCGTCGAAATTGCAATCGTTTCGAAGCTAGCGCTTTCCAGGCTTTTTTTCTTCCATTAGTTAGTTTTTTGTTTGTCGCTGTTAACCGCTGAAAATCAATTTTATTGTATTGTGTAGTATGGTGGACCAGTTTTTTTTTTTGTTTTTTATTACGCTATTTCTCTTTTTAGAGCGGTGAGACATGTTGAGGTGTATACGTTGTTTTTTTTTTTTTTTTTTTTAATAAAACTGCAAGCTCCAGATGCGTTGTTTATAAAAATGCACCAGAGTGAAGAGCATGGCGAGCACAAAATCTCGAGATCGTTAGATTAAAAAGCAACAATATATGATGAAGTTTCTTTGCAAATTGAACGTTAGATGTTGCTGAAATTCTTGTTCTTTTTTCTGGATTCCCAACATTGGATCCGCTACCTAATTAGAACATTCCTCGTTTAAAATTATCCAACAAAAAAAATCTCTGATGAAAATCTCATCCTTTCCGTTAAAGAATTTTTCCTGTCCGATGCCTCCTCTTCCTTGTTCTTCTTATTGTTATGATTATCCTTCGTTGTTGTTAGGTTTCATACTTTGCGCTGGCGAACAACGCTATGGCAATCCAATTCCAATTAATTACGGCCAAAATTAATAACAAGCAAGCACTTCATCCCCCGTCCTTCTCCTTCTTCGTCGGCGTCTCGATCGTCCGTTCCGCCCCTATTGCACCCAACGCACCCCCGGCGTACAACTTCTTGTTTACTTTAATTAAAATTCCATCGGCCAGAGACCATCACCTCAAACTCTCGGAAGATGAAGGTCTCATATTTCAGAAGAATTTCTACATTAGCCCAGGACGGACGGAAGGAGGATGAGATGACAATGCGCATTTATCATTCCAATTTCCGCCATTGTTTATAATGCGAATAAATTACGATGGCAGTGGTGGCTTTTCGGGCCGAAATCCTGACGGCTCCCCCCTGCGGAATCCCCGGAAAACTGGAGGATCTAGGAGCTCTACGCTACGGCAATGCGATTCCTCCTGCGAAAGTCCAATTGTTTATTATTAATCACCCGATCGGTTTATCGGCATTAAGCGTCGTATCTGCTTCTCTCTTCAGCCTAGTTTCGCGTAGAGCGAAAATTGATATCGTGTATAACAGCATAGTTGGCCGGGTTCGGGGCGGATAGGTCGTCTGTTGTTCTGTGTGCGGGAACCGGAGGTAAAACTATGACGCGAGGAGTTCGCAGAAGCTGTCAGAATCTCTGAGCGTTTGATAAATGGCGCTTTAAGTTGACTGTGATTATTGTTCGCGCGGCGGGCAATTATTTTATTGGCTTCGTTTTTCATATATATATATATAGCTCTCTCGGTCGTATGACGTAGATAAATGATTTGGAAAATGTATAGGTGTGTATGTTGGTATCTGTTCGGTCGGCGCTGGATGTAGCACAATATGTATGTATGTCGTATTAGAGTAGTTGAGGTTGATTTGTTTTTGCAGTAAATGAAAATGTTCCGTGACGTTTGGCAAATTATCAGTTACGTGTTAGTTTCAACAAAACTATGGCTTAACAGTCGAGGGATGGATTGCCGTTGGAATCACAAATACTTTTTTTTTTCAAACTTTGTTAAAAGACAACTTGGTTAGATCGTTTGATATAATTCAATAAGATACTCTTATTTATTTATGTTCACCGTCGATTGTGCTGTCTTCATCACTTAGTTCGATAAGTGTAAACTAATAGCAAATATTATGTTGTAAGTTAATATTATCTGTACCTGTAGAAAGAAAAAACTAGCTATTATAGCAACGATCAATATGCAGAATCCTCGTCCAGCAGCGAACATGAAGAGTCCGAAAAAGGAAAATAAAATTCCCCGCAATACAACGAAAGAAAAGTGAAAATTTGAGGTTATTACAAACTAATTCGAAATTACGCCGACATAGACTTTCGAAACCATTTTAGACATAACCGGAGTAAAGTCGAGATATAAAAAATATTTTATTTAGGGGATAACATAGATAAATAATGCGCTTCAGGTTTTATCAAAAGAAATATCACCATATTACAACAGGAATATGAAAGAACATGGAATATAGTGGCCTATATGGCCTATAGTTGCAATTGGTGATTTTATTGCCGCTGTAAAGTCTGTAATAGATTTCTGTATTTGCATCGCACCCGATTCCTGTAAAATTAGTTGGTTTGCATTATTTCTTCTATCTTCTCCCAGATTTTCAGTTTTCTGCATTTAGGCCTGGAAAATTCATCTTCTTTATTTAATCGTATTTCAATTAACAGTTGATTAAATTTTTCTTCCCATTTCTTACCGACTGTCGGAGACAGTTTCAGCACTGTTACTTACTCTATTTATTTCATTTATATTGATATTGCTCATAATACCAAATCTTTGGAATTTATTATTTTAAACTGATTTGGCTTTTATCTGCTCAAAACTCATTGTCTACAATCTACAGAATTAACATTCTATTCAACAAAAAAGTTATATTTACCTGTTTCGAAATCATAAATAAGTTCCTCGTCGCATTCAGTTAATGTAAATACCGTATTAACATTTTTGAAAGACGGGTCTTAGGTTATACGTGATACATACGTGAATAACATGGACTATGCCGTTCCCGCCGTTACATTTAAATGTTGGTCGAGACATCGAAAAATTTGCGCGATGGATTTACGACAAAGCGTAATGCGTAATATTGCTGTATCGTGTATCCAATAAGCGCTGTAGAAGTACAATCAAGAATTAACCAAGATAGCTTTTCGTGCGAAGACCATCGCATAAAATATAAAGCGCCGTGACCGTATCGATTGAGCGGCTAAATAATTAGCGGTGTATCCAATCTTATTTACAATATTAGCGGTTGCGTCGACGGTCTATTAAATTTAAATCGAACGCTAATGGTCCTCCCGTTAGGAGCCGGCACGCGCTGCGCCGTCCGCGTACGACGCGATCTCGTATGTTCGCCACCGTCGCGGTTTTCCGACAAGTCCCGCTTGCCCTTTTACAGGATGATGGCAGCATGGTAAAGGAGAGAGAAGCAGATCGTAACGGTGAGGTGGCGGTGTCGCTCCCATTACGAAATTATAGCCGCTCAAACGGAACTGGGTTGGTCGATTTTCGTCGGGCGAAATTTTAATCGTATTAAACGAGTTTTTAATTTCGTATTGTCTTCTAAATGGGTAAATAATTTAAGCGCGGCCATTGCTGATAATGCGGAATACACCGCCGAGGGCGGTTACATCATATAAAGCTGTAAAAAAAAATTACACCATGGCGAGAATTTTACTAACCTTTGAGAACAATCCTCTTTGTTGATTAATGCCGTTTTTCATGAAATGAAAGATAAATAAAAAAGAGTTTGTATCGAGAGAAAAAGACTGACAACGCTACCAATTTCTGCATATGTACACGTCCTGCTGTTTTAAATTAAATTCTCGGGGTTAATTTGCATTTTTCATCGAACCGCGTGAAACAAACCTTAATAAACTTGCCCGATCAATTTTAACAATAAAATTTCAAAACGAAGCGAGGTAATGGTTACAAAATGATCGTAAAATTAGAAGAAACGATTTATTTTAACTCTGCACTTTTAATTTGCTTTACAAACGATAAATTATTATTTATTTGAACAGCTAAGACATAGTAACTTATATTGTCTTTCAGTTTTTAATCTTCTTCACTTCTTACATCTACTTTCACTATTATCAAACAAAAGACCGTAGTTACTTATGGTCGTGAGAACATATCAAGTGTTATTGATTCAAGTGAACAAATGCTCTAATAGCAAGTGATCTTTTTGAAATGTTAATCTCGACGTTGCAACCCGTTACTTGATATTAGGCGTATAAAAATGTTAGATTTAATTTTCATGGGGTACCATAGGTAGGTATATAAAAAAAAATTAAAAAAGATTTTTTTTGATATTTACGTCTTTTATGACGTGTGTAACGAATTAACATTTCTTAAAATTAAATACCAATGTCTGTTTCTTTCTCCTTTTGAGTGAATACTGCATTGAGTAAATGCTAAATCTTCAATTTCCACGTATAATCTTAATTGATGCATTTAAATCGGATATATAGAAGGATAATAGCAAACGAAGAGGTAAAGAGGGACCTCCACGATTTTAACGAGAATCGATACGTTAGATTCAAAATTCAACAGATCGTCAATCGATACGCTGTATGTCTTCGCCGATCTTTTCCCTTAATAATAGACCCAATTATTGACTCATTTGCGCGTTGTCCGGTACAAGTGACTACTTAAACATCATATTCAATCATAACATGTTAATAAACGACCTTATTTGTGCGGTGGCCGGCTCGCGAACTGTTTAGGCTGAGGCGAGAGCAACTATATTAAACTGTAGCAATAACATTTCAAATCGTCAACTCTAATTAGGTGTGTACCGGTCCAAATATGACATGAATTTTGCTCGTAGAATACTTGCTTGCATTGATAAACAATGTCGTTAATTTTCGATACTTGTACCTAATTGTAACTTTTGATACTTGTATCCGTTAGTTATTCGGTGTAGAGTACGCGTTTGTAATGCAATCAAACCAGGTAGTACAAATAAGGATACTAATAATGCGATACTAGCAATTCCATTCGAATCCGCCATTTCTTACTTTTAAGCCATGTAAGAACTGCTTAAATGAAATGCTTGCGTAATTTGAAATCCGTTAGACAATTCAACAACATTTAACAGCGCGTTGCATCAATTACTGCTTGGCACTGTAGAATCTTTGTCCTCTTTTCCTTCTCAGAGGCATTTTTCGCCTTCATCCAGTTCCTCTCACAAGGTTCAAGTCCGGAGTCGCCACTCCATAATTTTAATCCTCTTGCTGCTGAACTAGCCCTTGACATACTTGGAGACGTATTCCAAACCGCTGTCTTGCTACAAGATTTCTTCTAGCGAATAGAAGGGTCCGTTTCCTTTCCGCCATTCCACTTCTGTTACTAAACTTCATCGTCGGAATTTCGCTTTTTGGTTGGAATCTTTTACCTATAAAGGCAACGAAAGAACCTTTGAAGGAAGTCGTGGCTGCATGCTATGCACTTACTTGCACTTAATGTACAGCATGGCATCACAGCCATCCTCAAAGGTGCGTTTTTCTACATCTGCGTATGTTTTGGGAACCGGCGAATATTTTAAATACCCAAATTCACCCTTATCAATTCAAATATAACGATAATTAAGCAAGCTTAAAACGCTTACAACACATCTACCAACCACTATCACCGGTATCCCTCTTTGTGCGCGCGGTTTCGCGTGCGAAGTCAAATCCCTCCGCCATTAAGTAACACGATCCGAAATCCGATGATATCGCGACAACCGTATAATCGTAATAGTCGTATTTTGGGGAGGGCGCGTCGACAGCTTCCTGAATTTTAGGTACTGCCAACGTAGTACGTACGCTTCGACGCTCACGAGGGGTGGTTGATGTCGGACGCGTTTTCGAGGCGCGGCACCGCGCCGACGACGATGACAATCCCGGTTAGCTAATTATAAAATTATTAAGAGCTTGTATTCGCGGCGCGCGATCAGCAAACACCGCTCCGTGTTAATTACACGCGGTTGCGACGTAACAATACGGAATACGACCGCGTGTAATAATAGCCGTGCTTTTAGGTGCTTTGTGAATCGATTAGTTTGATTCTGTACGATTGGTGTCGCTTCCCTTTAATGTTAACTTTCATCGCTGAATACTGACACTTTTTACTTAATAGGAAGCTGCTTTTTAAAAGTATTTCAGGTTATCGCTAATCTTATAACGGATATTTGGTACAAATAGCTTGAATAAACAATTGAGAATTGCTCTAATTGTTGCGCCGTTCCGTAGAATTTGCGTAGGAGTATGCGTCGTGTCCATTTCCCCCTTACATTATGCAAACCGTGATCGTGTATGCGGACGTTACTGCGGAAGCAAGCGGTCGCCTTTATCACAGGGTTTGTATGCAAATTGCGTAATACGCACACGTGTACGCCGCCGCAACTACATAACGCGCCATACGTGTCACGGTGTAGCTTTAAAGACGGGCATGTTATGCCATTTGCATAAACTACACGTACATACGTGCAGGTAGGTTTATGGATTCTGCAGACGAAAATACTATTGCAAGTACTTACTTGCTGATATATTTCTGTAAGAAGTTCCTCCCTTAGATCTTATCATAAAGAAAGCTTTAAAAAATCAAGTTTCTCATGAAAGCTTTATACCTGCTGAAGGTCTCTTTATATATAGTGTAATTGAAACTGTTTTCTGGTAAGCAATGCCCATTTCGTTGTCCAGGGTATTAAAAGCTCCAAATAACTATCGAAGATTACATTTCGATTGCATCCACTGCTTATTTTATTCTTTACTGTTATTGACCATAAAAAGAAATAAGCCGGCACCTCATTGAAATGTTAAATTCTCTTAAAATTGTCACAATTTAACAAAGTTGCATCTCTTCTTAAAAGGCAATAATTCCTTAAATCCCCAATTCGTTATTTACTTTTGGATCTTCCCCGTATATCAAAGTATCCGCCAGTAAGAATTGATACTTAGACAAAATCCTGAAGAGCACAATTATCCCTGAACAAATCCATCTTGGAAATCCGATAAAGCAACGAGCACTATCAACCGTACCCGAATCCTCAAATTCTCCCGAGTTAGAACGAATCGCCGTTAAAATAAACAACCCTTCCGTAGTTCTGCGAGCGCTGACGAACATGTTTATCTCTTACGAAACGACTTCCTTTCGCACGCTTGTACCAATGTACGTGGGTAGGTATGCATGTAGTACATCTTTACCTTTGCCGTAACAATAAAACGTAGACGAAAGTACGCGCGTCCGTAAAAGTCGTAACACCGTCGCGTACGAAAGATAAAATTTTCAAATGCACGCTCATCCATCCGGAGTACGCTCTTCTTCTCTACCCCTTCTATAAATTGAATATCGCGAAATTTACTTACGTCATAAGACAATATTTTTCGTTGCGCGTTATATTTCATCGCTTGCGACGCGTCCGTAAACATTTTACGGGCGCGGATCTCTCGCGAAGTTGGCGAAGACGCGAGATGTTGCGACCATTTACGTCTGCAACTTAATATTGCGAGGAGTTCGTTTAGTAATGCGCGCGACATCTAACGGTCGCGACGAAGGGTTTATTTACAGACGCGGGTTGTGCAATCTGTTACATTTTAAACTAAACATTCCCTCATCTTTTCGCACTTGGATGATATGCTCCGTTTAACTTAATCCCTAGTTTCGCATCTAAAGCTATTACAAGGCGTATATATTAACGTTTTTAATCGCAATTCAGAAGATAACCGATCTGACTATGTTGTAGCTAGCTACATTACTTATGTTCGCAAAAATTTTCGAATTGTCAAATTTAAGCTATTTGGCTACTTTGTGAGGTGATAGTTACTGATTTTAACTGGAAACCTGCGCGCAGGATAACGTGGCGTATCACATTGCGAAGGTTTCTCTCCTTCCGCTCGACCGTCACCTTCCCAAGCAATCTTATTACCGCTTGTTAACCTGATTCTCTACAGTGGAAATCGTGACCAACAACAACAAACGTATCCGTACATCATACGGGCTTCTCCCAATGGCTCTTCCTCATAAAATGGCCGAACCTATTGCAATCGATAGTTTCTAATTAGAGCGAGTTACTTAATAAAGCGCGCTCCTTAAATATTGACAGAAACCTCGTCTCTTCCTCCCCGGAAACCGCCACATCGCGCATCATACTATTTTGGTTTATATTTAGACACGCTCGTTGTTCGCCCTTGTTCGTTCGTTTCGTTCCGGGTTCACGGAGAAGGTAAACCGCGCAAGTGTTTTATGATTAATTAAATCAGAGCAAGAAGAGGCAAATATTTGTACGTTGCGTACGCGTCGTGATGGTTAAATATCACGAATCGTGAAGACTTTATTTCTTGGAACGCGAGAGTTAGGTAGAGGAAATTCGCGCTAACACAATCTACTACATCAGCGAAGTATTGGATGTTGGAGAAGATATTCAGAATCAGATGCGTTCGATTTCTCTGGTTCTCTTCTTTTATCTTATAACAACGTCTAATAGGATGTCCATCGAACCACTACATGCCCTGTTCTGGATGCACAAGAAACAAATTTCGGTCAATTGTTTTAGAGTTCTTCGTAAACGACCTCCTTGAACTTACAAGGTACTTGGCGATGTAGAATGGCTTGGCAATGTGTTCAACGATCGCGTTATTCAATGAATGATATATCAAAAAACAAGTTAAGATACCAAACTTTAGGACGAAGGTACTTGCGTGGTATTAGCGGCGAAATTTGACCAGAACAATTAGGTCTATTAAAAGTAAACATTCTAGTAGACAACTGTGCTGGTTGCGGAGCTGTTCCTATTTACGGAAAAGCGAATAATTAGGGGAATATTCGATATTAAAGATAGAGAATCGCGCAAACCGGTATTTCAAGAGAAGAATCTACTTACTTTTCCTGGCATCAGATAATTCTTAAATAGTCAAACGTTTAAATATAAGGCTTCTCAAGCTTTCTGAAGCTTTCTGGACAAGAAAGCAAATTTGTTTGGCCGAGAAATAAAAAGGCAAAAGGCCGCCAAATAAATAGGCAGCAACTTTGAATAAACTCTCGATAACTACCAAACAAGTCAATTGTATAAAACTTAATGGTAATTACTGAATTATTGAAGCGTCTTCCTTCTACTATCAGGATTTATCCGTACATTCGCAGTGGCTTGCTTAAAACGCTAAGAATCCGTAGTTATGCGCTAATTTCGACCGACACGAACGAATTACAAAATTTTACCCACCCTTGCTTTTTCCCTCGGCTCGGCTAACCGTCATCAGCACTCCGTTGAGATTCCAACGCGAAACGCCTTTCTTATTCCGAATGATCTTACTTTTCCTCCTCGCCTCCTCGACATTCGAGCCTTACAGAGGACTCCGATGCTCCGCTCCAATTAGTTACTTTTGCGGCCGTCGAGATGTCCCTAATAAAGTGAATATTTTCGTTGGTAAAAACGAGAGACGGTGGGTAGGATACTGTTGGGTAGGGCAGGCAAGGTATTAATTTATTTCTAAGTGAGAGGGATTTCGTCCAAGTCGAGTCGTTAATTTCGTTTCGCGGGGAATAAATTAAAGTCACCGCGACGCGGCGCCGCCGTAAGTAACGTTGTCGGTTAATATGGATAAGTTTGCTTTCGGGAGCCTCACGACGGGCTGTTCTATATTTAAAAGCGTCCTCTAAAAAGGTTAAATTTGAGGAATATTTCATTTCGAAGGTGTTAATCAAGTTTTCGCGACGACGGAATTCTCGAATTCTCTTAAACGGAGTGCCGGAGGGAGAGGCGGAGGCAAACGGAATTGAAGTTAAACGTAGCGCATACGTAAAATACTGACGCTTTTGTCCTAAATAAGCATTCTAAATCTATATCTACAAGCGTTCAAATGGATTTTGGACTAATGGTAAGTAAACGCTAAATATAAAACTAGCCGGCCGCTGCAATATTTTTCAACCGTCTTGCCAACTTAACTAACTCATTGTTAAATAAAGAGTTCGAAGACTAACATCAATTTTTAATTCAACTTTAAAAACCAATATTGACAACCATAAAATCATATCTTTCGCTCTAGAACACATAAATTGTTTCCTCCCGAGTACTTTGTTGATCTTGACGTATTTTTCATGCGTTTGGGAAGAATATGCAATTAAAATCCACAAGTTGACGACGGGGCGCTCTTTAGAAGCCTTTAAACAGGATCGAAATAAGTTCCGTTAGAATGTTCTTCAACGTCGAAATATCTCGATATTGTAGCGCTTAATAAACTATATCCTCTACTTCAAACGTCCAAAATAACACTTTAGGCGCTTACGCCCATAAATACACGCTGTTGTGTGTGCGCTAAGTTTGATCGACCGTGGCAATCTGCGAAATCGACGAAACAAAACGTGTAGCCACCCGTTCAGGAAATATGCCCGCTCCTTCTTCCGTGGGACGATCGTTAGCGATCGACGTGAAAAATGGTCCGGAATACGATATTTCTCCGCGCAAAGTTGTTTATGGTCCGGCGAAAGGGCCGCCGTCGCTGTTATCTCCGAACATTTTGTTCGACGGGGAATTGTGGAAATGGTGTGGCTATGGGGGAAAGTATTGCGTATGATTTACGATTGACTATCAGGTGACTTGCTTTCGGTAATCGTCGCGTGCTAGACTAAATAAACCCGTCAATTAACAAATTACTACAAGGCGACTTACAATTACAAGGTGGATAAGATTAAAAAACCGGATGTTTTCTACTCCAGCAGCGGTAGAATGTGGAGTAGAAAACACTCTCTGAACCACATTGATGCTGCTTAGTATGCCACGAGGAAGCTATTTTGGCATTATTCTGTAGAAATTGCCACAAGACGACAAAAATCTATATTCTACTCGAAAACAAACATTTTATTCTAAAACACCATCTGCGCCCTTCTCGTACTCGTGATACCAACATTGAATAAAACCCGTTGTTTTGGAATCGATTATTCGTATCGCACAATGACAGCATGGGAGCTTACAAGAAACCCTTCAGTCAATCATCAATAATTTCCCCGCATACCTTCGAAACCCCTAAGCGCCCGCTGCGGGGTATTTTCCACGTTATATTCTAACCACTCCCTAGCTTCACCATCAAAAATCAATTAATTAAAACATTAATGGCAAGCTGTATTAATTCACTTCTCTCGTTTTCTTTTTGTTTTCACTCGCAAAGTCCAGAAAGGAGAAATATTATCTTAGATTAGTGGCCGGCAGGTAGCATCTCCCAGGTAATTACGTCGCGGTCATTAATCATCATCAGTCCGTAATAAATCATCGAAGCCCGACGAGGTCAGCATAATATTAGCATAGAATATGTATCATCGTTATTACATTACCTTCTTCTTCTTCTTTCGATATTTTTCATCTGGAACTACTGAATGGTTTACTTTTCAGCGATGTATACGACGAGTTTATTTTTTGTCGTATATACATATGTTTACTTAAGTAGTGTAAGCATGGATCTAAAAGATGCGATAGAGCAACAGTGAAGATTGATGAATGCACGTGAATTTTCCCGAATAAAGTTAAGGCTTGAATTATTTAATAGTCGCCTAGGAAATATTTAAGCTAAAGATAATGGCTGATAGACTCTTGACCATTTGTTTATGAAGAACTTGCCAAACGCCGTTATTGCAAAAACTTCTTCCGTCTAATGAGGACGAATATCCCCATTACTACAGACTATTCGTTTTTGGGGCAAAGTGCACTTAGACTAATTTTCAATTTATAACGAAATGAAAATGAAATTTTTTGCGGACGATCATCTCCGATGTTTATTGTTGAGGTTATGTAAACTTGCTTTTGCTTCTGTCGACTATGTATTATACATATTTAATATTAAAATCTGTTAATATAAAACTAATAGTTCGGCTTCTTTTGAGAATTACTTCTTGCTATCTTTATGCTGATTTAATCAAAGTTCTCTTTCGAAAAAGGCCTCCTATAATAAACAACTTCAAGGAAGACCAACTTAATAAGTCCAAAACGAAAAAGTCGAGGGAGTACAGAGCAAAGATAAGTAAGATCAGCCGGCGATAAAAACGAAAAATTCGAAAATTCATATTCAACGTAATGGAAGAGATCTTTTTTTGTATAAGTCAACGTATTTTTATTTAAAAAACCGTCTTCATTAAGATGCAATATAATTTGATTTTATCATCGCCGGAAGGCGTGTACGTTCGAAATTAAAAGCGACTTTCAACGTCGCCCGTAGTGGAGGACGCGCAAGACACGATAATGATAAAATGCGAGGCCTCCTTCGCGAAGGTGAAGCGAGGGAAGCGAAAGACGGGGTTTTGAAGTACGAACAAAAAAAAAAAGGAAGAAGAAATAAAACTCCCATCTGCTCTTTTAATATTTATCTCTTCTCTTCCTAGTTCGGGACGGGTGGTAAGATCCGAAGTCCTTTCGAGTGGATTTAATGAACATCTTTTATGTTTGAATTTACATAATGTTTCACTTTGATACTGCCGTAGTATTATCTCTGATACGATTAGAGTAAATCTCTAACGGGATAACTTCCTAAATACTTTTAGCATGTCGTCGTTTTTCTCTTTTTTTTTTTCTTACTTCAAGGCTGATGCTCGTCGTTCCATTCGAATTATCAAAATCGAACCAAAGAAGCGCATTTCTCTTTTAAACCCGTCGATTACGGTTGAATTTATAATTGGACGTCCATTTCCATTCCCTTCGGAATATACGCGGTTACTTTTGTAACTCCCTGTATCATAAATATACAAAACTATCAGCCCGCATAAGTTATTATTGTTTTTATCAAGAAAGTTAGATCCTTTTTTGTCATAATGATCAAAAGTCTTGCTGCGCCGATCGTTTTCTGCTTGGTTAGGAAATCCTTTGGATGCACCCTAACAGCAAGAGCTCTGTACATGAAGGTCCGGAGCTAGCCATCGTAGTTTTACTTAATCCCATGTTTCTGGGTAACGAACATTCTAATCAGGTACGGTAGAGCTTTGTAGCGGATTGTACCTCACGCTCAGTTGCCATGGCTGGCGGCCTAGAACCCAGGAAGCCTATATTTGTTCCACTTGAAAGACCTAGACTCTGAAGGCCGAGACGATAGTTATCGTCTCGGCCGGCTACACCCGAGCGAGTAAGATGGGGCAAGTTTCGAAAGATGCGTACCAAAGGTTGAAAGGGGAGCTTCTCCAACATAGGGAAGGAGAGTCCAACCGGCGATCAGCCAGCCTCCTTCCAACGCATGCCGGACTCGTGCGAGCAGTTCCTTGTTAGTCGATGATATGAATATTTTAGAAATCCGGATCAACCATGTCCTTATCAATACGGACATGTATCCTTTAAAATATAACGTATGGAATATCCATTATCTTCATTAGAGGACGATAACGACAATAGTCTAACACGTTATAATTACGAACTATCCTCGTTCGATATCTGATAATCGAAGCAAACAGACATCGTTAACGATCCAATACAATATTTCCACGGGGCACTATCCCCGTACAATCTTTTACAAGCTCTTACCGCTAACGAACGCGGCTAAATGGATTAGTTAGTCGAGCTTAATGGATTTTCGGCGTTTAGCGTGGGGAGCTCATTTTCATAGTATCGTTTATTTACCGCGTATAGACAGGGCGCACTTATCGGGCGCCGCATCGAAACGCGAGCATCGACGCGTATAAATCAATTAGAAGAAAATAAATCAGTTCGGCGAATTATCAAAATATACGTAGGTAGTAATGTAAAACGCGTACAAATGTGCGCATGTAACGAAAACCGATACTGCGAATATGAAGTCCTCGCTAACTTTATCGAATCGATCGCAAAATAAACGCAATAATTCATCCGTATCGAGTCAGAGAGAGATGCGTATACGGAGATCGTACGCGATTCGCGTCGACTACATTCGAAATAATTTATTATATTTTAATAACCGCAACACGGGATTTCGATGCAGAACGGTCCTGTGCACGTTGACCGTAAATCACCGGGCGGTTTATACATATAAACTTCTCGCATAATTTCAGCGAAAGCCGTGGGTGTACAGCGTCCGTACTGTAGTTACGATTTCCGCAAAAATGACCAGCATAATGATTAATTGACAGCGGCGGTTTAAACAGATGCTAACTGTTGTTTCTCTCTTGTACAATTCAACGTTCTGGTATAAGCGTAAGCGTTCTGTACATTTATATTCGCGCAAGAGCTATTACGCTAGATAAAGTCGTAGCCGCTATTATAAGTTCTTATTATTGGGTAAATAGGGATCGGGAACTGTCTTCGCATTGGAGCCTATTTAATACGCATTTTTAATATAATAAATACGTCACGAAGGTCTTAAATTACAAATGCAAAGCGTGCGCCGATCTCTTGTTCCATTGGACGTAGAAATTTCTTTGGGCGACACTACGTGATGCGCGCTTTGACCTTAAAACCGCGACGCGACGAAACGAGCAGCCCCGAACGGCATTGAAATTAATTCGAATATCTCGACAACACGCTCCTGTGATGTGGTCTCGACATTCGGCACCGTAGGTGTTACCGACTAAACGCGGAATAATTCAATAATGCAAAATGATCCGAACTTTGTAATGAAATCAGAATCCGCCGCTTCTCTCGGCAGAGCGAAAGACAAAGAGAGCACGAACAAGTTGGTTCCCCCGTTTGAGAACGCCTTCGGAAGCCATCCGGCAGAAATATCCATTTCAACAATATCTCAACAAGTTGTGGCCTTGTGCCAACTATAATTACACAAGTTCCCGGGCTAATATTATTATGAATGGGTAGACCGTCCGGACGGCAGATCTTAGGGTCTTCTTCTTCTTTGTGCGCCAGCGTTGGGTACACCATGGACTACCGCCTTGAAGCGATAAAGGAGGGTGGTAAAATTGGGCGGTGTGTAACCGTGGGGAGAAAAGAGAGGGGTCAAAGCCGGTATATACAGTAAGTGAGCCCCGCAAATTGATTCTTCGGGTCACAGTTTAGAATCGAGGAAGCGTATATAGATATAGGTGCAAAGCAAGCGGTAAGCGGATTTCGGGGTGGTAAAGAGGCTTTCGCGTACATCCGTTGACGTTGCGATGAGGGAGGATGGGTACGGCGTTTTGTACTTGCGAGAATAGTTATTGCCGCATTGCATCCGATTCGATTCCGTCGGTTTAGCTATTCTAATGTTAGTTATGCGATTGCATCTCAGCATGCTCAGCTGCCTTCTCAACACCTCCAAGTTTGCCTCCATTTCATCGACGAAGCAATTGTTAATTTTGTACTCCACTTGAATAACTTTGCGCACGACAGAGGTAGAATTGCTTCTTTAAATTTCCGCGAATGGTAACAAAATATCCCCGCTTATTAAGATTGGATCTAAATAAATTTTACCTAAGAGGCTATAGTTAGGCTATAGCTTCCCATGAATGAAAGCTTTTGATAAATGGAATTGGTAGGTCAAATTTAGAGGAGCGCGTTGAGTCTTCTTGTACAGCTCTTCAAGTTAGAAGCTTATACTCTTCTGATCTGTTCACCATTTTAACTAATCTTCCCTGCCCCTAATTACACCATTTACATGCTTTCCCTCATCTCTTTTTTCTTTTCAGCTTAACTTTGAGCCATTTATCTCGTGTATTTTTCTCAATCTTGGATGTTTTACGTAAAATACCGTATCTTATAAAAATTCATTGATCTTTATCTAAAAAAAAAAAAATGAAAGCATAAAACAAACCTTTCGAAAATCAAACGTGGATTATTAATAATAAAATCAAATTATTAACAGTACAACATCGATTCTCTTTTTAAAACACGTATATTAGGGAACAAGTGCTCGTAGACGGCGAACGTACGATAAACTTTTAATTTTTGCAATTTATAGTTTAATATTCAACACTTGCCGCTCGCATTACCATATCCGGCGTTCCGGCGTTCTCCTTGTATCGGTGTATTAAACAAATTGCGTTAATAACTCGCACGGCCCGGAAAGTTATCGTTTAATTAAGGTCCGCATTTTTTTACCACTTCTCGTGTTCTCTATCCATAAATAAACTAGAACTGCTACGAATACTTTACGGTAGAAAAAAGCGCGTGGACGCTACATTCGATAACGTGAGGTTCCTCCAAGTTAATGTTAGCGATCAAGTAAGATCCTTCAATGCTAATTCGTGTTGGCGATCCTTCTTTTTCATTATCCAAAATCGAAATCATCCAAGCCAATAGCATTAGCATCAGGCAGGGCTGGTCTAGAGAATATGATCTTTCCATTCAATAAAAGACCCATTTTAGACCCATCTTCATGACATTTCATCCAGAAAATACCTTTGTAGATCTATGCCCATTTTGAAGCATGTTTACTCCCGATCACCAAACATTCATTATTGAAAGCTATCTTCGTAATAGGCAAAAACTAAATAATAGAGAATGGAAAATCTTGGTGTGGTAGACTCAAGAAAAGAACCGCTGAAACTATCCCGGATGCGAGAAGATCCTTCATACTTCGAGCACACTTTGAACCAGAACAAGTTTTACATCATCCGATCTTTACGATCACTAATATGAAACATCGTAATGAAAAATAAAATGTTATGTGAACCACGATTTGTTAGAGATATCTAGGATTATCAAGAATTTCACATTTCGAACGTCATTCCGATAAGAAAAGTAATAAACTCTATATTTACACGTTCGATAACAGGCGCATCCGCCAAAAATTGATATTTCATATCAATCCGCACCGTAGACGTCCTATCAATCAAATTCGTTCCAAAGTTAGAATATCTCTCCAATTTCCCGTTACGCACTTCAACGTCCCGCCGCAATATTCGCCGTAAAGCGGTTTCCTTCGCGTAGAAAACCGACTCTTTGGTATTCCTCATGAACCTATTCCGTTGAATCAAATTATATCCATGTAAAATTGAAATACATGCTCGAGGAGAAGGCAGGAGATGAAATAAAGGAAAGAGGAGGGAAGATCAGAAGAAAAAGATAAAGGCGAAGAAGAACAGTTGCGTTACAATAAACGTCCCGAAAGCGTATATCACTTGATCGTGAATTAAATTGTCAAGTTGATGTAAGTATTTTATTCCGTTGAATGCCAACAGGCGAACGCCCGCTGAATACTGATCGTAACCGAAATAAAATATTCAGAGATGCGTCGAGTTGTGTTCGGCTTGAATTTCTTCTCCGTTTCTCCGCGGCTTTTTTATTTAATGTTTCTTTTTTTATCGTTTTTAACACGCTGCTAGCAAGTAAGTGAGAAATTTAACCAAATCGATGAGATATTCTGTACTCTGTAGAATATCTCATCCATTTTGTTTTTGTTCGTTTATTTATTTATTTAGGGCAAACTTAAAGGTCATAAAAACTATAAAAAAAAAACCTGAAGAAAAGACAGCGTCTTCTTTGGACTATGATAACCAGCTTCGCTTCCTTCCTTCTTTCTTCTTCCACTATTTAGGCTGTAGCTAACCCGCTTACTTCTTGGGCACCTACTGTGATTTTCGATATTCTTCATCCGTAGCTCATCTGGCCACGACGGAACGCCAATTATATCTTCTTTGGCGAGATGAAGGCGATTTATTATCCTTTACTCTACTTCTTGGGTAGTTGGGGTTTTATACAGTCAACCGACGATACTTGGACACTGATTACACGTTTTATCCTCTTTTTTCTTCTGACTACTGACCTGTTCGAAAGCGCCGTCTCTATTATAAACCACGATTATAAAATCTAAGGCTTCTAACTTACAAAGTAATTCTTATCCAATATTTCAGCCATCTCATTTGGAATAGTTTCATTTATTGATAAAATACAGCAAAGCCTTGGATAAAACTTTCAACAAAGTAAGAGACGTATTCGAGTTCATCCATATAAGGATTTTTCTAAATTTAGTACTACACCCCGTCGTATCGTAAAAATAGAAGCCGTAAAAATCGCCCTTAACACGGCCAGTCCGTCAGTTCGACGCGTTTAAAGGTTATTACACGCGACTATTTCGCGCCGCGTCCGGCCTCCGAAATACGGACGGAATTTATAGATTTCTGTTTTGGTTCCGCGCCGATAGGACGTAGTAATTCCGCGGTGTAATAGAGTGCTAATGCAGTTAATTTAAATTGCAAATAATCACTTGTGAAACGTCCCGGCAAAACGAGCTCATAAATTTTCGACGCGTTAATATCGCGTATATACGTCGCGCAAAAAGCCCGAGACGGGCGACATTTTAGCGCAATAAATTCTATATCATTATAGCATTATGTAGGCTATATATTTCTGCGTCGGCGAGTATCGCCCACGGAAACACGGATTACAAGACAAAATTTGAAATGTATGAAGTTACGAAAGGGCCACGGGGCTACATAGAGGAATACGTTTGCTTTTTTTCTTTGCTAGCAGCCGATCCATAAAGTTTGTTTGGTTTCTCACCAAGTTAATAAACGGGTATTTATTGTATTAATAACAAGTTTCAAATGATAAACGTTATCCATTGTTGTAATAAATTTATTAGTTAACGTAATAACTATTTTTGTTGTAAAATCAACGGACAAAATTTATTGAATTAACTTTTTCAATGTACTATAACGTTAATATTCGTTATAGAGACATTATGTTGCAAAGGGCAATCTCTTTGTAGATCCTCCAACTTTTTTACAAGATGAGTAGTCGCAGTCTCGGACAGATTATACAAATTAAGACCTTATCAAAGAAATCAAAGTTCTGAGTACGCGCCAGGCTCTAAAGAACGTTCTTTTGATCCAGATGCAATCTCAAGTATCTCGCAATCGAAGTCTAACATCGTCGACCTGAATATTATCAGGTGGTGTCTTTGTCTTTTTCTTCCTGTTAATTCCCAAGCCGCACTCACGAAAACAAATTTTACAGAGCCTCCTCATTTTCTCAATATCTGCGACGTATCGTCCACGTATACGGTTAAGTCAATTGGGATCTCTACGGCAATGCAGTTAATAGAAGTCTGTTGGCGAGCCACGCCTCAGAGAAAAAGTTTTATCCTTCGGGTAGAATTTTAACCATGTCACCAGCTTCACACTAATTCAAGTTCTTCTGATTCTTACCCAACACACCCCGGAAATCAAACAGTAACAAATGAATGGGTAACATCGAAATACTCGGACAATCGTAATAATTGAATATCGGTCTTCGTATCTTAAACGATTAAGTTACTGTTCGTCTCACTGCTTTCCCTTGGAATTTCTCATGGTTGTTCGATATGATGGTATATATTTTGCCGAAAAGAAGTTCTACCACAGCAATTTTTTGCTTTCGATTGTCATATTGTAGTATGGCATATCACTATGGCCCATGTATCATAATGACCGCATACGCTGTCTCCAGTTACAAAGAAGGCGCCGGAGAAGCATCCGTTCAATTGTATGAAGCACTCTTTATGAACATCTGTTTGTCTTTCTGACAAACTAGAAACAAAGGAATATTGACGTCTACGTAGTATGCATACCACGTTCAAATTAAATAATTCTTAACGATCAAATCTAACAGAGGCAGATGTTATTATTTCGAAACTGCCCGCGTACGTTTTAGCACAAAATTCTTGATCTTTACTTTTTCCCAGCTTATCTCCAGTCGCGGGCTCCACGATCGAAGTAATTCGAAACGTGAAAAGTACAAACAGTCACTTAAAATTTAATAAAACGACAGGCGGATGTCGGAAAATTTATTTCAGTTACTCCATACATATTTCACAGCGAAACGGAATTTGCATTCAACTCCTCTCTTCGCCGGGGCCAATAAAACTCCGCATCAAGGCGGCGGCGGTACCAGCCTACCGACCGAAAGACGACGGCTACGACGACGCATCCATAAAAAGACGCGAGACTGGTGCGGGTAGCGGCCCTTTTACATTAGTTAGATTGCCTGCGACCTGTCTACCGAATAATGGCTATCATTTTTAAGAGAGTTGAATCTGAATGCAGCTACCATTTGTAAAGGGTGACAGCCGCCTATTTATCCGGTTGACAACGAAGTGAGTAGCGATGGAGTATAGCGGATGACGCATGAAAAGTCTCTTCTCGCGCTCGTTCTTGCTCTCGTTCTCGTTCTCGCCGGAGACTTTTCAAATGGGTGATGCCGGGAGAACCGAATCGGTTCGATATTATTCCGGTGGAAACTAGCAGATTTTCTCCGGAATAATTTAGGTTGGGTAGTTGAGTACTGTCGCTGTTAATCCGTGAGAGTTATGCGGTTTGAATCAAGTGATTAGACCTGTAACACCTTAACGTTCCGCATATCGTTTGCATTTATACGACGAAATGCGGAGGCGGCAAAGAGGAACAGCCGGAAATCTTTATAAATCCCCATCGGTTCGATTTGTTTGAGTTTGTAATCTGACGCCGGTAGTGGTAGCGTAGCCGGCGAGAGGGTTTGTGTTTGAGTCCCGTTTCATCGGCAAAACTATTATATTTGTATTTGTATTGAGCTTGCTACTTACACGATCTAACGCGAAAAGAGGAAGCGTAGAAGAAACGCCTTTTAGATCGTTTAACTAACGTTACATTTTCGGCCTCTTAGCTACGAATTTAATTTTGAAAATAAAAGAAATGACAGGATCGGGGCTTTACGAGCTGTGAGGACGGCAACTTCTGATTTCAGCTTTCAACGCCGTTTCTCGATGGTAGCTTGTCTTAACTGGTGTATCAAGTCGGCATGATATATTGTGTTTATTGTAATGTTAAATGGCCGTATATATAAACGAGATCACTTGTCAGTATGCATTGTTCTCAATAATATCGAAAGTAGTAAATCTAAAGTAACGTAAGACATCAAAATATCATCATTTGTTAAGTCAAACTGTGTAAAAAATTGAGAAGATATCGTACTGTGACATCACGTTGTCCATTCTCCAGCTAACTTCTGTCGCACCCAAATCTTCATGCGAGATCTTCAGAACACCATTTATTCCTCCAAGTTTACGATGAACCACTTAACTTCTGATTGTCTCTAACTAACAAATTAACTAACAAATAGCTGTAAACTGCCAAGTTATTATTTGAACGCAGCCTTAACCTAACACTGACCTCGAAACTCGTAGGATACATTCTGTATTTGCTGAAAAAGATTTTATTCCAGGCCTACTTCAAAGAAACATAGGAAAATACTACAATGTTTATATATCACGCCTCCTCCTTTAAAATCAACCAATAAATGTGATCCGCAAAGAAGCTCCATTTTATTATTCAAGTTAGAATCAAATATTTGCAGCATAAAAAGAAATTTATCAGTTTAGCAATCCCCTCAAGAAGTATGGACACTCCTACTTGCTAACAAACAACCACAGACCTCGCACATAGATTTCCAACACACCTCCTTCTTTTAATTTCGACCAATAAAGGTCTGGAAGATAAAAAAATCTAATCTTTAAAGGTGCTTATAAAAACATTAAACATCGCCCAATCCGAAGATTTTTAAAAGGTTTCTAAACTGAGCCTTTTTTTGCTGATGTGCACCGTAAGAAGATGGTCGATGTTGTTAAACGAAAAGGACACGCCTACTTAAGAACGCTACGATAATTTTTTTATTAGAAAATGGGAATGGAATTTATAAACGCCCACAAATTGAACAGAAACCAATAAAATAGTTCCATGATCCGAGAATATGTCTGAAGGCTTACTTTAAAGAGTTAATTCATGAAAAATTGGAAATTTATCATAAATTGACTTGCAAATGATTTGCTTAGAATTCAAACAAGTATTTTCGTTTCATTTGCAACGTTTTTGGATACGTTATACTTTAAATATTATCTTATATTATACAATCATTTAGTTCGGTGGCCTCTTCGTAAATTGATGGCATTTTAAAGGGGAAAGATAGCCAATTTATTCCATTTCTTCGCCAATTTCTTCATTAGTTAACTAACTTCTTGACCAATTAACTACAAATTGCCATAACTTCATCTTTGTACATAAATGGTATGCGTAAAGCGTTCTACAGCGTCGTTTCTGTCGATTCTTCGCCATAAAGTTTAATTATCGGCTATCAAACCGTCTTACTTTGTTAAACATTTGTTTTCCAACTTCTACCGCTATTATTTTATGCCCAGAGCCGTTTAAAATAAATTTCTCGCTTCATTAATCGGATTAAATTCCTAGTTCCAGCCTAGTTAAAGCCAGTTCATCTTCCCAACGCAAACCTAACAGTAACAACATCGTTTCGACGCGGTCATATGGAAATAAGTCAAAAGAACATCCACCTTCTTCTATTAAGCAAGCTAATTAGCATTAGAGAGATCTAGAAAGCAACAAGATCGCCCTGAACTTCCCACATTTCTTTCTCCATTACCCCTAACACGGAGCCGTTGATTAGTCGAGCTCCAGCGCAATACATTTCTGACCCTCGAGCGGACGCAACATCAAGGCGGTGGCGCCGAAACGAAAAAAAAAAGGGCGAAGAGAAACGCCAGCCCGAACAGGAAAAATTTCAAAATCTGACACGCAAACGTTATGGTAATTAGAGGAAACGTTAGCAGCGAGGGAAAATTCTTTCTTAATTAACTTTAATCTTTCTTAACATTTGAAGTAGTAAAATAATATCGTTGGCCTTTTCCGAAGGATAATGCGTTCTCGCTCATTCCAGCGGGCAGCTGCAAACTCGGAAAAAATAATACCTAGCGAAAAGTTAGAAACGATCCGACGTCGAGGAAGATGTTTGAATGTAATTTCGCGATTAAGTTGGCGTGATTATAGAACGTTATTTATATTGCTTTTGTTGAAACGAGAAGACTGAAATTTCCGTCAAGTTTCTTGGGAAATTGTGTTTCTTAGTTGTTGCAGAATGCCAATCCTCTCATGATGAAGTTTTACTTGATCGAGTTATTAACGTCCGTTTTAAAGAAGTCTCACGCAAACGTCCATTTGTTGCTCTATTTTAAAACTTGATGATCGAAGGACGTTCCGCGATATCCATCAGGATTACTCCTCGTGCTGATCATCAGATGTTGTCGTTCGCATTGAAAATGTTGGCTTCGAAAGCTTGCTAAAACTCCATTGACCCCATGAGAGGCACAAAATATCTACGTCAAGACCTCGGACTTATATCGCAAAATTGCTTTCTTTACGCCCAATTAATTACAAGCCAAGCTAACTGTTCTAACCTGGAAGAATAAGCTAACGCTTCCCATGTAAAATTAAACAAGACTCGCCTTGAGAAGCGTAAAAAATGAAAAGTAATAAAACGATAATATAATCAAACAAACATCGATAATACGAATTAGATAATGAGCGCCTATTCCGTTGCACATAACATTGACTTACAATAATAAATAATTTGTGCATTTCCCCCACGCTGCTTAAAAGAAAACCCCTTTCGTCGTCCGCTTATTAATTTTCCTCGCTCGGCTCACACTTGTGCAAATCGTAAAACGAGGAAGAAAACTTTGCGCCGCCGGCCCGATTCCGTTCAAAGCCGTTCCGGTCACGGACCCTCGATAAAAGCGAATATCCCAATTTCGATATTATGAAGTTGAGCGAGCTGGAGGAAGCGGTTCGGATGGGGGGTAACGACGGATAAAGTTTGCGTACATATACATACACACAACTGACTCATATTCTCAAACTTTACACTGTTATCAAAATTCGTCCCTTATTACACGAGACGTTAGAGGCAGCCCTAAATTCGGCCAGCCCCTATTAACTAAATCAAAACCTGCTGATGTTGCCGGATCCGACTGAACGAGTTCAAGTAGTGGACGAGTTTATTGAAATTCTTATTATAACGGGGGAATTGAAAGCAGCACATCGTTGTGTTGATGGAAGCCTTTACATCGGCCAGCAGCTTTTACTAATTACTGAGGGCATCGCCCAGCTATGAACCATTATTAAACCGAAAATCTTCTGTAAAACCAATCAAATTGCCTTGTAAGGCTGGTCCGATATTTCTTTCCATAACTATTGGCCTTTGTATTGCCCAAAGACAAAGCGCATCTTGTGTTCTTTCGCTGCAAGGCATTATTTCAATTGGCAAGAATACAATCGTTAACGTCTAAAACCGACCATTTAACTCTCTAGTTTAACTAAACATCTATGAAACATTACCCTAAAAAAAAAAAAAACACCTGCACTTCCTTTAGACTGAACTTCTTTTCAATCCAACATCATACATACCTCAACGCCGTGCATAATTCACTCTAAAATAAAAGAAAAATTGCCC
This sequence comes from Oryctes rhinoceros, assembly GCA_020654165.1. Classification (NCBI taxonomy): domain Eukaryota; kingdom Metazoa; phylum Arthropoda; class Insecta; order Coleoptera; family Scarabaeidae; genus Oryctes; species Oryctes rhinoceros. Next base: position 2,956,968 of record JAIOKQ010000231.1, read on the forward strand.
TCATTTAGAAAAACGTAATTTAAATATGCATCGAATATACACCTTCCTGCGATGCATGCACGCGAAGTTCAGCTACTAGCCAGAAGGATATTTCCAAGCCAACGTGTACGTTTATATATCATGCAAGAGGGAAATGAGGAAAAAAGGGAACGTCCTTCAGAATAAAGGGGAGGAAAAAAGGGTTAGAGGATGAAATTCCATGCGTTGAATGCGAAATAGGATTTCAGACAGGTGACAGAGACACATGGAAGGCTTTCGAAGGAAACAACGTTTTTCAGCGAATCAATCATACACGGAAGAATACGCAGACAAGAGGGTAAGAGTGTATGTACAAGAGTACACTGTCGCTCGTAAAAGTTCGGTATTCTAGCTATTGCCTAGGATTGTTTTTATTTCAATGTTTTATTAATTAATTAATGCTTAGCTTTCAATTAATGGATTTATTCGTTCGAAATATCGGATCAGTTAAGAAATTAAAAAGAACGCAAAGTGCTGCACGAGATACGCCAGCACAAACGCGCGTATATATGAAAGAGATCAAGGTACAAATGTATGATAAACCAGCTCATATAAATGCAGATCCCTCTATTTACACACGTCGCAATTGTATCCCAATTTTGTTCCGGAGGCTGCTGGGCGTCCCTCTCTCCTCATTGACGAGGGTGCGTGGTGGTGCGTTTTAGGTCGTGTGTTATGGTATCTACGGAGAAATTTCAATTTACAAACTGGAGATGTACAACGGTGAATCAAAACAATGTGCGGTGTAAATTACGTACGCGTTTAAATACCATCACCGCGGGAAATTAATTAACCTCGTTTTATATAATGCGGGTGTATATGTGGCTATATGTGTGTGTGTATGTAATTTTGTTGCATCATTAAAATTTCACTTGCCTCGTCCTCGTTAATCGATAGTTAGATGCGCAGTTAGCCGTACTGGTCATGTTGGAGGATAAAGAGCGTCCTTTTTCGCTCACGAATCGAACGAATCCGCGTAAAATGTAGAAGGTAACTGTTATTGTTGAGATTATTAAAGCAAATTTTGGTTATTGACTTTCCAATATCAGAGTTACCCTAAATATACAGCTTTACTAAATGCTACCTTCTTATGTCTTTGATCACAAGCCTATACGTACAGTTAAGTATATAAGTATAAGAGAGGACAAATGCGAATGAAATTATAAACTTTTTTGCAGCGACTAGACTCGTGCTTTTTCGACTCTCGGAGACACCAGTAGGCAACACGAATCCATTCTAATGAGGCGAATAGGCACCAATCTATCTAATCGCTGCAAAAAAGGTATAATTCCACCTGTTTTTGTCATCTCTGTACATAAGTTTTTCCATGCTGTGAAGCTTAGGATCATGGGAACCTGTAATCACAGTGATATTATTTTATCGCATTACTTTGTTTTTTTTTTCTTCTCATTTTGTTTCATTTTTCCAACATTAAGTTCAGATAAGTTTATATCAGATTTTCCTTGTTTTCCTTTTTCCCGACAATTGGGTTTTTTACGGCCAATCGCTGCTCTTTAGATGCTGGTCACACGTCCGCCTGTTTTCGTCGCCTAGCCGGTAATTCTCGAATAAGAAAATGGAACGAATCGCGTGTGCTAATAAGCTTATTCATTATACTAAAGATCTCGATTTACATTTGTTTCTTTGATCGTTACTTCAAATTTATGTTCAACTCGTTAAAACAAATTCCATTAACGGTATCTGAACGGCAATTATTATTACCCCGTATTTTTATTATTGTATCGATTTCCTATTGAACTAAATTTAGCGGCGTCGCTTGTTACTCCTATATTCACAAATTTTGGTATATCTACTATTGTAACGTTTCTATTAAGAAGTGCTGAACAATTCCATAAAACAGAAGCCATCAAACGACCTACGAAAAGCGCTCATAACACTAAAATCGAAGCGCCCTCTGTACGCGGCGAAAACAACGACATTTTTGACAGATGCGCGAATATCATTGCGGCAGTAAAAACGAACGTTCTGCTCGCAAAGGCCGTTTAAATAATGGCGAGTCGTAAGTTCGCTTTATTTTATTATTCATTTTCTCTCCTCTAAACACGAGGAACAAATTTGTTTAGTCGCGTTCCGGTGGCACGAGAAGGTATCCCGATGGAAGGAAATGCGAATATGAAATAGAATGAGTTGAGAGGCGAAGTGCCGGTTTTACTTAAGAATCGGGCGTAACCTGCCCGCTATGATCCTATTCGTACAAGGATTTATGCACTTTTTTCCGTCTTCTTCTTTCTTCGGTGGAGAACCATCGGCATTGACGGATACTGCTGAAATGTATGTATACGCTCTCGTCGTATCGCCGAGGGAAATTCTGTCAAACGTCACGTTTGCGAGAGAATTTTTCCGTAAATTTAGTTATAAAACCATAAAAGTTGGCGTTTTTTTATTTTCGTTCTGTATTTTTTCTTCGCGTAGCAAAGATTTGACGCGTTGAAGTTGGATTGATATGTGATGGGTGCGTGAAAATAAAAAAGGTATAAAAATTTGCATGGCACTCGGTAAAAGTGAGGAAAATACGGAAGAGGACTACATTAAATGGGTTGCTTCATTCTGAGGCTCAAACAAGTGAACAAAGCAAAAGACTTTCGTTAGATTTTAAAAGAACTTTTTTATACACATGTTTTATGATAAAACATTTTTAAATTAAATTAATTACCGCTAGATGACACTACCTAACCTAATTGTTTAATTTCACAAGTAATTTTTAAAAGTGGTAGTAAACTCGCCAACACTTTTTTTAAAATTCGCAGAGAATAATGCTTATTTCAACAATTTATCGCGCACTCTGTAAACCTTCTATCTAACATGTAAATATTTCCCACACAAAGGCAACGCTCACAAATGAGAGGCAGACCACCAGCAAAAGCCCGAAACGTCAGGCGCGGAATGCGGAAAATTTCACGTAAAAGTTTGCCCGGTAACGACCTCTAACTTACCAAACCAGCCCTCACATCTCCAAAAAACTGACGCGAACGTAATTGTATCGAATTTTTACCGCGGCGAAGCAGTCGGCTACGATGTACCTACGCCGTACACACACATACGGTCGAGACGTCATGAACCGCTTTGTTGTGTGCGACACGAAGCGCCGTCCGTACGCGGTACGACGCGAAAATGGGCGCTAATTTTGAGGTAGCGCTCGGAATACCAAATTAAGAGTGCCGAGTGTGTAATTTTTAAGTGAAAATTGCCGCGTTCCGGGGACCACTTTTATCCGGTTTTAAAAACCGGACTCTCCATAGCGCCCCGTCTCTCTTATCCAACGAATTACGCTACACCGCCTGCTTCGGCCGGATGTATTTACATATGTTTGAGATCCGGTCTAGATAATGTAGTGCCGTTGCACGCCACTTCCACATGCTGTAGGAAAAGGGATTATACATATTCTCTCGTTCTCGCTTCTGTTCTTTTTTTTTTCCTTTTTCGGCGCGTTGGTTCCGCCGCTTTTACAAGCGAAAAAGGGGCCGATGTATGTGTGCGGGTGTAGAATGTCATGGAATGTCGAGCACGTATAGTCAGACCGCGATCTCTTGCACTATTTTATTAATTCGAGATATGCAAGAAGTGGTACGGTTGACGGGTTACGTATACAGTCCAGGATCAAAATAATAAATTTTTGATGCATTATTTGTGATCTTTTAAATAAAATAAAAAGGCCTAATGGATGGGAAGGCCAACAAGAATATTTCGAGACAACCAAACAACTGTTGTGAAATCCTATCAAATTAGAGCAAGCACGCAGTTTTTATATTGGCCAAGAAGATTGAGGTAGACACCAGCATCCTTACTGGACAAATACTCTCACCTACAAACGGCAGCGAAGTAACATTAACCAAAAGCAAAGATAAATACGGAACTAATAGTCAGTCTCTAATGTTATTGGGATAGAATCCCGCTTAAATAAAACTAGCTATTATTCGCATATTTCTCGCATAAAACTAAATTTTATCATTGTAACGGCGTCGAGTGAGGAAAATTAAGAAATGATGTTTTTAATTTTCCGTTTAAAGCGGTAATAACCGAACTGCTTCCCGTAATATTTACGATGATAACGCTACTGTCAGCGATAAACATTTTACTGCCGCCTTAAAAGGCGGTATTAACTCTCGAAATTGTGGGAGAACCCGTATTCTTTTTTCTTTACTCCTCATCGAGCTCTTCCACTGTACTAAACGAATAGTATTTGCCGTTATCCTGGCTACTTTAGTCGTTTTTCTTTATAAAACAAGTACTTTATGAAGATCAGATAAAATTATACCAAAACCTCTCGAAATAACAACAAATATTAAATTAAATTAGATAAAAAGGTTTCTTCGTTTTTTGTTTTTTTTTTAGATAATACTAAAAATTCGATCCAGTCAGTATTTTGTAGAAGAAACTAGTAGCGAAAATTTAAAGTTGACCAATCCTTCAAGGCCTGCAAAGGTCGAGAGAGCTTTTAAGAGAACTAACAAATTCCTTCGTTCTAGAATAGCGTTACTGGCGCTCCTAATATGGAAATCTAAAGAGTTCCGTACAAGACTTCTTGGATTTCCAATTGCTACTTGAACGAGCTTTTCAATTGCTTCTATTACTTACCCAGAAAAAAAAGCCTATTTCAAATAATGGAGTCGTCGAAATCTTGACGTATAATATTTTCCTCGTAAAACTACGATCCAAATTACTTGTGCGGGTTAAGATGTTAAGCGCTAGAACGTTTCCTCATTAATATCTCGTCCACAAGAGTTAGTTAAGTTGTCACCAACAGCAAAAGTATTTAATATTTATAAACCCGAATGAATATACCCCCACTCGAAGAGGAGAAACGGAGCGAAATGCGAGCATTCGAGCAGAAAATAAATTCCACGACTATCGAATCTCTCCACGGCGAAACGTCGGAACCTGTTTTTCCCTCCATTCTAAAGAGAAAACGTCGTCCCCAACCGGCCGACGCCACTCGACGCGATCGCATAAAAATGTTAATTCGTCCGACGTGTGCGCGTCTTTATTCTGTACGTGTATGTTTCAGGTGCCTCCACTCCAATAAAACATTTGTCTCTAAGAAGTTTACTGCCAGACACAGAGCACTTCATGACTTACGAGGGATCCACCACGCATCCGGGCTGCTGGGAGACCACCGTCTGGATCATCCTTAACAAGCCCATTTATATAACGAGGCACGAGGTAGGTGTAAGAAACCGAACGTAAGTAGGGGAGAAGGGAAGGAAAAAAAAAGGAGAGCTCGCAGACTGGAGCGGAGGATCTTCTGCGAGACGTTCCGAAGTAACCCGCTTCTGTCTGCTACAGCAAATTTAATACCGCTAAGATTTAATAGAGAATCTTTTTAAGTCCGTATATCTCGTGCGGCTGTCTATGTGTGTAAGAGATGGAGTTTTTAGCGTGTAATCTAGGTATACCGGATGACTCGAGAGGATTTATATAGAATTACCGCAAACGTTCTTTGAGAAAATAAAAATAATTTTTTTTTTGATCTTAGGAGAATGTTTGAAAATAAGTTAACTCGAACTCGTTGTTAAATTTAAGAAGATTTAGCAGGTGGGCGGATATATATAAAATTGCGCCAGATTAAACTACGAAAGTTGAGGAAATTTCACAGCAAAAATTAATATCGTACGTAGTCATCTTTCATATTTAAGGACTGTTCTACTTCCGCTGATTTTTACATTCTTTCCGTTAAGTTATTTATTTCATTTTTCGCTTCTTTTAGAATTATTACGGAAGTACACAAGTAAGCTTGACGGTAATACATGCAGCATACAGACTCCATTATTTCCATTTCAAAATTCACGCTAAAAATTTCATTATTGTAATAAATTTAATAATACCGGCAGCGCATCTATTGTGAACCGCAAATAAATAAGCAATATCCTTTCTAAAACGTCTTCGCCGTGTGTAGACCTAACGCTTCTAGCAGTTACATTTACGGGAAGAGCGTCGTTTCGGTTATTAAATTGGACGCCAATACGTGGAGTACACGTACAGAGATGTACACCGGAAATACCGGAGCTTCTACTTACAGCGGTCATAAGCGACAACCGATGCGGGATGCGAGACGTCGAAGATGAACGTAAAATTTACTGCCGATATCGCATCTAAAATTTTAACGCGAACTGCCGTTAAAAGAGAACCACCGACGCCGCTCCGACTGATGCTTTATTACGAGAGAGCTGCTTCCTTTTAGACAGGCATTTATCGCTCGTCGTAAGCAATATTCTCCATACTTAGGAAGTAGTTTTCCGCCGCGCTACATGTAAGTATGTGTATTTGTACAACACGCCAAGTAAGTGGATATTTCAAGCACTGCAAGACGAGACTTTCTCTTGCATTAAAAGGAAGATGGATGGAGAGGAGAAGGAGAAGGATTAAAGACGAGAGGAAAGATAATACTGCTCAAGGTTTATCACCGATATTTCAGAAAAAAAGGTGTCTTAACTAATAAATTGGAGATATTGAGGTATCACTATAAACACTTAAAAAGTTATAAGACGTACGTAAAAATTTTCTAGGATGGAGGAACAAAAGAAATAATGCTGCGAGTGATTCCGTAAAAATCATGAAGAACCTTTATAGTTTAAAAACGCGTCTTAGTGTGCTAAATTCAAATCTAAGATTTCCGTAACAATAAACTAAGCGGAGCACCGGACATGAACGCGGAAGAGCTGCCATAAATTATCACAATAAAATGCCTCCGTCATCTTGTCATCGCCTTAACCTCGACCGTTTCCTCCTCCTAATGTCCGACGCGAACGGAATAAGACTTACGGAGGTTCTCGGGGGCAAGTAATCACCGGAAGAACCATTTCCAAGGCGTCTCGCTGGTAGCAACATATGTCGAGTAGTTCGACCTTCGACACGACTATGCCCCGTCGGCTCCTCCCGCAGGGGACGACCCGGGGGCACGGTTTTAAACGGCCGAATGTAGGGAAATGGCGATCCGCTGTTAATCGAATTAGCGATTAATCGTGTCAGTTAAACCGATTACAATTTCATTACGACCCCGCGATGGCCGCGACCGGACGTTCGAACGTTTTTACGATTAAATAATCAATTCCGGCGCGGCTCTCGACGGGATGTCGGGGCTGGTTATCGAGAGTTGGATGCACGTGAAATTCGTTGATGAGGTCTCGGTATGCGTTGACTGCGATCGATGGAATTTGAATTTGAGGATTGCAATACGCTGTTTGGTTTTTTCATTAGCCATCTTTGTCCATGTATAAAACCTATATAGCACTAAGTACAGCTAACGTTTTGTTATTCGTATTTTACGAACCAATATCCTCTCGAAGAAGAAACCTCGCAAATAAACTTATCAATTCTCATAATTTCCGGCGAAATTAAAGAAACCTTCGCGAAGAAAACCAAATCATTATTAGGTAGAACCAACACACCGAAACAGATATCGAATTTCATCATCAAAAGAGAAAAAGGTAGCTTTACCTGCTTTAACATCTACGCAAAAAATCCTTAGAATCCGTTAATTAAATTAGTTGGGAGAACAGTGCGGATTATTAGAAACGAAGAAGCGTAACAACATATTTACGAAACTATTTTTTTTTTACAGTTGTTCGCTCTGCGAAAGCTCATGCAAGGTTCCGAAGAAGCCCCGAAAGCTCCGCTCGGGAACAACGCCAGACCACTCCAGCCGCTCCACCATCGCACCATCCGTACAAACATCAATTTTCAAAACAGCAAGGTGAGATATTGATTCCTGAGACGCTTTTGAAAGTTGCTCGTATCGAGCAGATACTTCCATTACGCTTGCATAAAAGTTGTGAATACTTCTTTGGATGTTGAATACAATGGATTCGAGTGTATCATACGTCGTCGTATAATGTATAATACATAAAAGAATGTGTTCGCAAAGTAGCGCAATAAAACAGGAGGACAGGAGGTGATAAATGTTTTGTACGATGGATCTTTTTCGTTTAAATTGTAACGCTGTGAGTGCTTTTGAATTAATAACAATTTAAATCTATGTGAATATTTTGATTTATTTTTGTCCAAAAAACAAATGCTGTCTTCATTTTCGTTTTCTTATTTGCTGATGCTGTTAACTGATCACGAAAAATGTTAACTGATAGTATTTGCTACGAACTTTGACGTGTTCTAAGTAGAGCTTCGAATGCTGAAAACGATAAGTCGTAGAGGAACAACTTTTTTATATACTTCAGGAAAGTTACAAATTCTACGCGCTATGTTATTATTAATTCTGGGATTCTTGTTTAACATAGTTCTTTTGAGATAAGTTTCTCCTGGATCTTTTTAGCCTGTAAATATGTATTTTTATCAGTTAACATTTTGTTCATTTTATCATCAGTTATCCGCTATTATTGTTTTCCTAGATTTACGCGCTTTCGAGGGTTTTTCTGAAGGAAATTCCTAATTTCTGTAATCGTTAGGTTTAGTGGATTGATGTTAATTTTAAATTTTTTATCTTTATTTTTATAACTGGTTAGTGGATCGACTGTGTCTGATTTTAGAGATTTTAATTTTGCTTTCGATGTTTACAAAGATATCTTTATTTCTTCTTGTGTTTTCTGCATACTTCTTAATTCATTCTCCATTAATATCTACAAGGTTAACTTTGTTTTTTGAAATTTCATTGTTGTTTGTTTAACATTTTTGTCAATACCTTTTGTTTTTTTTTTTAATTTTAATTTTAATTTTAATATTTTATGCTTTATTCTCTTGAAACAGTCCTCTTTTTAGTTTTCTATTTTTTTTTAATTCTTCATCATTATAAATGTTGAACATGTCTGTGTAATATGAATTAATTTTGTTTATGATTTTATTATTCAAAAAATCCATAGTTTTGGTTTTTTAACTTTAATAAAACCATGTTTTGTTTTATTTCGGTGAGGTTCCTCTAAATTCTGTTGTGTTTTTTGAACATCTGCACTTTTCCCTCTTCGCGTTTTCGTCTTAATTCTTTATGTAGTAGCTCATTTTTCACCTTGGCAGTAACACGTATTTGATCTTTGTAGTTGACTGAAACAGGAATCAAATCGGACGTGATCGGACATTGTCGAATATTTTTATGCAACTAACGGCTATCGATATCAAAAAATACGAGAGAAATAGATTGAAATCGAGAAGCGATCAACATTTTTTTTTTAACCGGAAATAATATCCAGACCATTTCAAAGCATTATTTTTTAATACAATCCAAAACGAAATATTCCTCAATTTGTACGCAAACAATCCACGGCGTTATCGATCGCAATAGTGGAATTGAAATATTATCATCGTGAGCAATACTCGTACAGGGATATGAGAGAGTCGTTTTCGCACGTATCGACGTGCCGCGCATAAAAAGACGCGTAATCCGATAGTGAATTATCGACGCTGTTCGCGAATCGTAAATTAGTTCGGCGTTTCGTTCGCTCTTTAGCGAGACGAGTTCCATTAACGATCGGCGTTGTCGGGCCCGCCACCACCGCCTCGCCGTAACGATAATGGAAATTTATACCTATTTATCGAAATACGCGAAACGTATTACATTATATATTGTATCCAATGAAGTTATTAAATATGGCGTAATGGAGGATATGCACGGCCGTTTGAAAACGTGCCGCATTTACGGACGTGCACAACGAAATAATGAACGTCGAACATGACAGCCTTCGTTATGCGTTATATTGCGAGACTCGTTTCGCTGAATGTATCGCAAAACTGTCATTTTCGATTTGTTTAATTTAAATAAACGCCAGCGTAAGTTTATTAAATGCGCGCCAAATTAACTACATCGTTTCAACGGAACATTTCCGGTATTCCATTGTCGTAGTTAGGAGACGAAGGTAAACAGTTTTGATTGAAATCGATTTAGTTTCTAAAGGCAATACAAATAAATAAAAACAATAATAAATCGAACTTAAGCTCATTAAAATACATCTATTCGAGCAGTAGAAACGCTAATTGGAGATGAGTTCAAAGAAGTTATAAGAAGCGCTTCGTCGGAAAGCAATCCCCCTAAAAAAACGGATTATAAAATGCTTTAGAAAGAAGCTGTAACATTCCTACATCCAAATCTATTCTCAAAATTATCCGAAAGATTCTACAACCAACGCCTTAATATTGTCGAAATCAAACTAGCGTATGCTCCCTTTATCCCTCGGACGTTTTATAGGCACTAAAGTAAACTGCAAAATCGATAGCTAGAATTGTCCAAATAAGAGAGTTTCCTACATGCCGTCGTCTCGACGAAAAGTACAAGCGCATAATCGCCAAAGTTAGCGAGGCGAAATATCTTCTATTTTCCAAAAACGACCAAGAAAAAAGGAACTACCAACAGAAGAAAGAAAAGCCTGCAAGCAAGAAAAGAGGAGATCAAGTCATCTTTCGAAACGGGAACTACTCGCGTGTTTATTAAAAGTTCGAAAGAAGCGGCGGAGTTGCGGCTTATGTAAGATAATTATGAGACAACGAGCTGGAACTAAGAGAGCGCGGGCGCACCCGAAACCCCCTGCGCGCGAAACCGACAATAAGTCCTCAGACCTTTCGCCCGGAGCGGCTAGAAAACGTTCTGCTAATGTCGTTTCGTTACGCGGCATCATTCGCCGAGCCATGGGGCATTAATGGACAGCGACGGGCAGAATAAGGGAAATAGGTAATTGACTTTTTTAAAACGATTACCACCGCCAGACCGACGTTATTTTCGACTTCGTAGCAGCGGCATTATTGCCCGGCGGCGCTTGTATTCCGTCTCAGCGTTCTCGATGTTTGCTATGCGTCCAACGTTTCCATTCCTATTTCAATTATTATCAAATTAAGCGTTAAACGTTCCCTCTCTTCGGGTTGATGGTTGATTGTGCGCTTTTAATAGCGAGATTTTAACTCTTAACTAGCTTGCAAGAGGTTCGAGTGACTACAGCTTATATGCAATAGATTATGTTCCCATTATTGCTCCAATAACGTTAACTTTATTGTGAAAGTCAATAACCAATCCTCAATTTATGTTTGATCATGATGCTGTCGTCGAAATATTCGAGCCTCACTGACGACATATGTATATACGTATATGGTTCACACAATAGTGCTGCAGAATCAATAACAATAATATACATGTAACTGTTAACAGGTTAAACAGTAATGCCATTGATAAATAATGAAATAAACAAATTCTCGACTCAAAATCAGGCCACAATTGTACTGTTGGTCTAGAGCAGGCATTCTCAACTTCGACGTCGCTTAACGTCGAAAAGAACAAGGTACGATTGGCAACACTAGCACGAGCAAAAATCAAATGAAAACTTTTTTATACGAAAAGTTAAAAGAGGGAAAATCTTTTGCTTTATTACGTTACGGAAAGTTTATTATGGAGCGTTGAAGTTAGTTAAAAAGGTGCTGTCGAGCAGTGTTGCCAACTTCGCTGAATTTCGCACAACCTTCGCCTTCTCGATGTCATCTGGTGCCCCACCTTCTTTCGCACTCCCCATCATTTCCGTTCGTCATTTGTTTAATAACAAAAGAGGAACAGGCCGAAAACTAGGGGAAAAAATCCGAAAATCGAGTGCTAAATTGCCGAATAAGTGGACCGTTAGTAATTTTTATTGTCGGTATAGAATTTTATTGTTCCTTCTCGTGTAGCAAGTCGGTCGCTGGTCCGTCGTTGTAAGAGAGGGCCGGCGTGCAAAATCTTGTTCATAAATCAGACCTTTCGGCCTTCTCCTCCGCGCCGCGGCCGCCCGTGTGGAGGGCGCTATACATAACCGAAATGCGGAGTCCTTTAAAAGGATAAAAGCGCGTGTTTGTGTTTGTCGACGGGAAATGTTTTGAATCTGTTTACATTGTCTTGTGTGACATAGTTTAAATTGTTTAAAATTTATGGTTTCCTTTCTTTTGCCCTCGTCGGTGCGGGCATATATCATGTGGGTAAAAATGATGATGGAGTAAGAGGCTGGGTCGTTTTTAAGAGGATGATTTACACACGGAAACGGTTAAATTTACACTCGCAACTGTCCAGTTGGAGAAAATTACACTCATATAGGGAGCACCATTCGGGAAGTTAATTCCTAAACAATAGAATAAATTTCAACCTGTCAGCTTAGTATGTGGCGCAGTCTGTAGGATCGAACAGTGAACATTTAAATTAAACAGGGAAGTTGTTTAAACGCACAAACGAAGAAATGATGAAGATTCATTCGGTTGGAGAATCTTGGAATGTCAATAATTATGAACCTCTCCAACTAGCCAGGATATGGTCGATCCAGTAAATCACTTCTTCCTCCCCTATTTACTCTTGCCATTCCCATTACTTTATAGCCCACCAAAGATTGGATAGTGTTGCGGGGCTTTATGGATCGGAGGATAAACGTTTACCCACCTCCGAGACAGTACCGATTGTTGTTCAATTTGATTATAGGTTGTTTCGTTCGATAATTCATTTGCCTCTATACCAGCACAGTGCTATTGATGTAAAATTGAAGTATTCCCTGCCTGCGAACTGGTGAAGTACGCCACCTTATACAAGGTAATGTCGCAAAAGTAATTTCATAATTTGAATTAGCCGCCATTTTGTTATAAATGAGAAAGAAGAGCTATGATTTCATAAAAATTTTATTTGAAAGTGTAAAACTGATGATATTAATCTTATCTTCACATTAACCTTTCGAGTTGATGCATAATTACGCTCGTTTTACGGCATTTTAAATTGTAACTCGCGAAACATCGCGCTCCAGATTAGCGATTTCTGCTTCAATGTTAGCTTTCAAGGTTTGCAAGGTTCGTGGTTCGTTGTGGTAAACGCAAGATTTTAAGAAGCCCTGAAGGAAAGAATCTGGTGCTGTTAAATCTGACGAACCATTTAAAATTTGTCAAATAAGAGGTAACGATAATTCCACGTTCTTGAGGTGTGTATCGCTCCGTGGCTTGTTGGCCACTAATTCTCTATATATCTACATCATAAATGTGAAAGCACAGTGACATTTGGCGCCAACTGCAAAAATGGCGGCCAATTCAAATTATGACTACCTTTGCGCCATCTGGTACTTCGTTTTTCTTAGTTAATGTTGACTTAAGAAGCAGCGCGATATTTAGAATTGTGAGCATTTTAACTGGAAATTCATACGACACCCCTCGCCGAATTCATCCTGGCACGTTTTTACCAGCGCGGCTTCTGTTTTCCTTAACTTATAACAAGACCACTAATAACTCTACATCCAACAGACGAAATCTCGTAGAGCTCACTAAATCACCTTACGTCTTTCCTACGCTACTTAACTTATTAAGATTTTATTAATTGAGCTACCCGCGGCGTCAAATTCACTAACGCCGGCAATAAATAACGCGCAAAGCCCTCGCTTTCATAATAGAATCCACCGTGCTACCGGAGTAATTTATAAGTTTTCTGTAAATTAAATACATATTATTCATGCCTTTCGGGAGTTCGTAACGCGGTCGACAAAACGCGCTAGCGTAGGATAGATGAGGATGCAAATAGTCGCTTTGGTTGCTGAATGCGGAAACAACCGGATTGCAATTTTTGCATGCAAATCGGGATATGCAATTTCGAACGCGACGGACTGTTTAACGGCGTTCGAGGGTGAATTTATACGATGCTCGTATGAAAGATTTCTGGATACGATTGTACGGGATGAAGCTATTGGATGTTACCTCTATTTACTAGTGATACCTTTATTGATATGTTTAAACGATAGAAATAGGAAATTGTCAATATATAATTTTGTATGTATAAGACGCGTTGTCAATAATAGAATTTATATAACATTAAAGCAAGATTGAAGAGAATAGAAAATATCGCAAACAACGTATCATAAGTAAACAATCAACAAGCAGAAAACACATGAATTTACAAGTTTAGAAGCTCCTGAACATCGTAGAACTCCCAGAACTTCAGAAGCATTGCCTTGGCCTTAAGTTTAAAGCGAGATTTTTCCTCTCATCTTGTACGAATCGTGACTGGCTCCGCGGTTTGTGGAAAATGCGAGAAAAAGATAAGATCAACACGGGATACTGAGGACTAAGAATCGACCAATAATATGTCTTCTTTCAGCGACCAAGGCGATAAGACATGTAGTCAGCGTCTAAGTATCGATGGTTAACTGCAGAGAGCTCCAACAATGAAAAAAAGCGACTAAGTGATACAAAATACCGTTTATCTCCAAGAACCGGAGGAGCCACAGACGAAGAACATGGAAATTAGGTAGATCGTCGATTTTAATCGTTACTACTTATAACATACGAAATAAAGACGAAAATATCGCTGCTTGATTGGCCTTAATCTGAAAGTCCGGCCTGTAAAAATATACTTATATGGAAAAAAATTGAATGTTTTTATAATTACAAAGCGTCTCCTGAGGCTTTTCAATTAAAACGCCTTTGTCATCCTAACGGTAATGGTGATTGAAAACTTTTTACCTATTGATCAACATCAAGACTTCAACCGTCATCCGATATCCTCCCCTATTCTTCCCCATCTGATCTTGGAAGGAAGCGACTTTCACTCTTCTCATCGGCCATGTAAATTTCACGTATAAACCCAAAGCGTTACATTCAAATGCGCGTTTTCCATTCCGCGAACGCGATGCTCCGATAGATGGCGGCGAGATCCATTAACTAAGTCTTTCTTTGTACAGTGGAACTAAGAAAGTCATCTATCACCTGCAGAATTTCGTCGGGCATGCAAAGTGCACATTAGCGTTCCGGCCAGACGTACATAAGCCGCGATTTGTGGCCGTCGGAGAAGGACGGAGAACGGTAACGGTAAGAGAACGAGCGTCGAGCGGATAGAGGTGCCGTTGTAGAACGTAAAGCTTCTGTCCCATATATACGTCTGTACACGTGGCTTCTCCATTTATTAAACTTGTTGCCGAGGCATTTCGGATGTTTCTTTTGTCGACGACGTCGTCGGAGTCGCGTACGATCCTTAGATGAATGGATGGAATCAGTTAGCATTCGTATGGGAGGAGTATAAACAGTCGCGTTCGCGACGTAAACCGCCAGCGAAGTGCTTTCGCTCGATAACGGACGGCTGAAATGGAGCCGCTCGATGTTAGGTAGCGGCTTGGCGTAGAGACTCGATTCAAATTAAAAGGCTTTCCCGCTTTTGATTAAAATCCGCTTTTAATGCGGCGCATTAACGGGATAGCTATCCGACTTCTTTGTCACTTTGGTACGTAGGTAGTTCGTTTGAAAAGTGAACGCTATAGTTTTGAAGGAACTTCACGAAAATTTGTTGGACAATCTCTTGACGAACATAGAAAAATATCAGGAAATAAAGTGTGCCAAAGTAATAAATACCCTTTTTGGATTCGATCCCGAAAATTTAACGGAATAGTTACTAATCTTCATGTTGGTATGAAAAATTACAAAGTTTACATAACGAAGAAGTAGAAGTGTAGCATCCGAAACCTCATAAACGAACATGTACATATACATTTATAGATACGCAGCAAGAATGTACAATCTACATGGCCTGGTTTCCAATTTCCGGCCAGTATGTGTTTCTCATTTCCGACCAGTTACGCTGCGCCCGTAGCTCTGGACGCGCGCGGACCGTATATCCGAAGCTACCGCGAATATTCTTCCTTCCTTATACGCTCTTATTCGAGTCACGTATTGCATTTATCCATTAGCACATAGGCATTAAAATGCAGCTTTTATACGCGGAGATAATGACTGAATAAAATACTTTTGGGGCGACCCACTACCCGGTTTTCCGTCTCTATCTCCCGCCTACCCGCTCCCGCCTTTTTTTTCACGTTCAACTCGCTTCTTTTCCCCCGTCTCCGGTACGGTCAAATAAACGGAATTAATTCCGGCGACATAGTTACTGTTTCTGCCGCTACGGTGACGCTTCCGAAACGTTTTGCGGAAAGATATGTATTTAGAGTACGAGCTCTGAGCCGCGCTACGGGAAAAATACATACGTTTTAATTCGCGGCAATAAGGTTTTATTCGCCATATTACGTAAACTCGGCGCTTAAGCTTCGTATAGCCGAACCGGGTGCCTTAATGAAATCTAGAAACGTAGTGTAACGGTTTTCCGTTTTTACTTAAACGAAATCTAAATTACCAAACTTAGTGATAATATTGTAGGATGTTTAGGGAGGAGTTCGACTATCTTCGCCGTCTTATTTTACCGTTTCTAATTGGGTTAGTTTTAATGCAATGCAGAATAGAGGCATTCTTTAAGTTTCTTCAAATTCGCGCGTACAATCGACCGGAAGTGCCCGCCCAGCAACTTTCACGTCTAATATTTTTCCCGCCGAAAATATGGCAACAATAAAAAAGCAAGAACGTTTTACATTCAATTTGAGCCGTTGAAGCTCTAGCTATACGACTGTAATATTTTCGACTCGGATAGGAGATACGAGACGGGATGAAGTTGGCCGCTAACACGTATGTTACGTGTATTCGTGTACGATGGAAGCTTTTAGCTTGCCGGCAATCGCCGACTTTACTCCGGCGGCCATTCTCTTAGGTCCGGTGAACGTCGCTTAAAGTTAGGGTCATAAACAAGTTAATTTAGTACCGCGCCGTGGATGCTGGCGGAGATCGTGGAGCGGAATATGAATCTTAACCTTTGGGCGTATGATGTCGGTATAAAAAACTTGAAATTATTGCGAAAATAAATGTCGAAAGAAATACACGGTCGATAAAGTTGATTACTATATCTTAATTCTTTTGGCGAACTCACCCGTAACATAAAGCAGAGTATTCGGATCATCGGCAATGTAAAGCTGATGATCCGAGCGCTTTGTTTACCACATAACAGTTTTCGTATTTCAATACTTTGTTTATTTTTATTTATTGCGACCAGGTAATCAATCGCCTTTGTAGATACTGAGCTCCGTATGTTTAACGTGGAAGTTTTACGTTGTTATACAGGTCATACTTTTCAAGATCTTACATCATTAATTGAACTAATAACACTGACGCTAATGAACAACATCGACAAGCAAGTGTTATAAACGTATTTCTTTTTTTTTTGTTAAAACTACAAAATAAAAGATCGTATTGGTGTCGTACCATCTTCTATACCTCCATTACTTCCAAACAGATGCACTAACAACGATACTGTATTACGCCATAGTTTCTAATTATCGTTGACAAGCATTTGTTAAATAGCTATTAATTTTTTAATAATTGAAACCCTCTATTATTCCCCCGTCTCTTTCTCTTTTTGCAGAACAACAAATGTCCGACCATGTACAAGGAGATGTATTACAAAGGTAACTTCACCGTCAGAGACTCACGTAGACCGTATTAATGACGGTTCCGTGTTGTTTACAGCTAATAAATGGACGCAAGACGTCAAAGATCCGCCGTTCCATACATTACAGCATTCGCTGCATTAAGGCCGCCCCATTTCAACGCCACGAAGCCGCACGGACTCTCTCTAGCAAGCTACGCCGTTGCTCACAGTGTGCCCCGCGCTAACTACGATCTCATTAACGATGCTGTGTGACATATTATCGCGCGCATTCTCAATTATCGTGTGTGTACATATTTACGAAGGAAGAGGTGGTACCTAGGACATGTACAGATATAAAACGATATGGAGGTGTTGATAAACATCTTGTGAAACAGAAACGGCTCGGTGTGCGGCGCTTTCTAACGCAGGATGGAGCTTGTTTCTCTTGTGATAACAAATGCAATAAGGGCCGAGTGAAGTCTTAGCATCCTCATGCTGTAATCAAACGGTGAAGTAACGAACTCCGTCGCTATTGTACGAATAATGTTCGTAAATTGTGTGTGCGCTAGCCGTTAATGTTAGTAAATGCGATGCTATTTGTATACAGTTTGTGGTGGTCTCAAAAGTATACGCGCAGGGTGAGCCTTGGTACAGCCAACAAAAAGCTAACAACTTCTATAGCAATTAAATAGATGTTGACTAAATAACTACGTACGATGTACAAGATTTTTGTGTACGCTGTGTTGCTGCAAATATGTCACAGATGTCCAAACCTAATTATCTTAAAAGCGGAACACACGTTTAAAAGATGAAAGAAAGCATGTTGCTGAGAAAAATTTAAGCGATCGGAAAAGAAACAGTGGATCAAGTCATCAGAAATTATCAATTTTAAGTTATTTTAATGTAGCAATAACTGAAAGATAATAATTAATAAATTGCCTCCTCGTAACGTGACTCAGCTAAGCATAGCTTTCCCTACGCTTCTTTCCTACTAAAATTGACAATGATATGAGTGTAGAGAGAGTAGAGTAAATTTGAGCTCGTGCTCCCCAATCACGAGACTTCCGGGGTAAATGATTTGCTGCTTACTGTCTCTTAGTGATCTTGTGCCTCGTGAATAGCGGTCATATAGCCTTTCTTCTAGCCCTCAAACCAAATTAATGTGGCTTTCTTCTACACTACTACCATAACTGTACGAAGATTGTTATTCAAAGTTCTAAGCGACTGAAGGAATCTGATGTCTTAAATGCTAATCTTCTATAAGAATTCTCATTCCCCGATGGACTACCCCATGATTAACCTTTACACCACCAGTTCTACGTAATCTAAGCAACTTTGCTGTTAGAATATCCATTCTGTATTAACTTTAAAGAATTCATTCGTAACATCTTCACTAGGATGTCTATTTTTTTGTACCTTTAAGTAATACAAACGTAACGTAGTGGCTCGTGGTTTCCTTGAGCTGATGTTATTATTTAGTTTTTGGGCGAAATTTTAAGCAATCTATTCCAGCTCTGTGGTTAAGGATCGAAGAAGATGTTTAATCGAATTCGCTTGTGCATAATGCATATTTGCGGAGGTCCTTGCTGCTGCAACAACGGCTTGGTGAACGCGATTTTTGGTCGATTTTTTCTATTCTTGCATCGGGGCATAGCTATTAGCAGAGGAGACATTAAAACTCTTCGCCTATATAACTTACAAAGCGCTGCCTCCAGGTATATAAAACCTTGAACCTTAAAAAGACCTCAATGATGGTAAAACGTTGAAAATTGCAAGATATATGCGTAACATTTGCACATGTATCATCATTACCTTACCTTTCCTTACAAGTCACTAGATATAAATCTACGTCGCACTAATAAAAATTACCTTCGGCATTCGCCATGCGGAAAGAGCAGTTAAGCAGCTTAAGATTTCGTGTCTTGGCATCTAGACATCTATTGTATCGATGATTAAATTCCGTTAATGCCTTACAGAAAACCATAACTTATGGATTTTTAAGGCAGCGCGTCGAGGTATTCGATGTATCAAGGTATCGGCAAAACGTAAAGAATAAACTCAACGACACAGCAACACCCGGAAAATTATTCAAAACAGAAGACAACGGCCGTGAAAGCTCATGCTCAAGTAAATGTTTGATTTAATCTTAGACGTTAATTAAAAATGAGAACTACACACCTAACTGTATACAAATACTTCTATAAGTCGATACTTTATTATATATAATCTTGTATATATTGTGAATAAATTGTGTAATAAGGAAAAGCTACAGTAAAATTATATTACATATGATATACGCGAACTGTTAAACGATAAAAATGTAAATTTCCTGTATTTTACATAAATTACACGCATGTTATGGTAGGGCGTAAGAGAAATGTGAATTAAATAAGTAAGGACGCTGCAACAGACGTGCGGCGATAAGAAGCTCCATATAAATACACGTACGTGCATAAGAAGTATTTTGAAAAGAAAAGCATAGCGTTCGAAATAACAAGAGATGTATAAAAAAGTACGTCGAAACGTGTCCAGATAATATTTAATTAAAGAAGATGTAGGTTATAAGTGTTTATTTTATAAGGTACAATAATTTGCAGTATGTCCTTAAATGTAATTACGAATGTACATTCGATTAATATTTGGGATCGGAAGGAGATCTTCCAGAAACTTCTCAAGATGATGCTGATGTTCGCAAAAAAATTATTTCAGTGTACGTAACTATCCGATTTCTAAATACAAAACATATTCCCCCCTCCTTTGTAAACTAGAGGAAAAGGGACATACTGCTTATATACAAAGTGTTTCGCTTGGAACTTCCAAAGCAAATGTGCCGGAACGCAATTTGCTCGGTAAGTTTTAAGTAAAATATCCTGTATACACATGTAAGTATAAATATATTATTGTATATGTATAAAAGATGAAATTAACTGAACTAGGCGAAGGAGATATACGGGAAATAATATTTTGTTAAACTACCTATTATAATAACGGTGTACTACTTAATAATAGCAATAGAAGTACTATTCTAGTAATAATATGCAAGTATGTATGTAAATACGTGAATATGTGGGCATTGAACTTTCGCCTTGTTTCTGCATTCTATGTGAGGTGCTTTGTTAAAAGAACGAAAACAAGTGTTAAGGTAAATCGTTATATTTAATTGTTATAATAAATAATATTTAATAATGGTTGATCTTAAATAGGTAGAATTACGAAATTCAAAAGCCAAAAATTAGATAATTCCAATCCATGTTAGATTTGATGGAAGCATGATAAAGCTCTGCAAAACTAACGGAAAAGACTAAATCTAGAAGCTTTTCCTGAAAAGCGGCTTGGGAAATTGAAAGAACCTTAGTTTCTTGGATTATTGCTGTCCGTTTGATAAACCAGCTAACATTCCAAGAAGCTCTTAAATGTTGAAATAAACTTATAACGATGAAAGTAATAAATGTAACTTGGCGTTCTTGATCCGCGCCCTTTATTCGCTTTAGCCATCGTATTCTCCGCAGAAATCTCATCTATGTTTATCAATCTCTTGATCTGTCTCTCTGCAGTTGGCCAAGGTTCGCTTCCGTATATGAGGATTTCCATCACTTCTACTTTTGTATTAGCTGGAGTGGTACAAGAAATAGAGTTTGTGAGATTTAAGGCCTTCCTGTACACCTCGTTCAATTCATTGAACGAGGTGTGTTGTACATTTTTTCGTGATCTTCGTCTGGTTAAATCATCAGGTCCCTACTTAAATGCCTATAAATCTTTTCTACTATTTTTCAATACTTCCAAATGATGTATATTGAAAAATAAGTAAAGGCTTCAAATATTGGTAGTATTTCGAATTGTCCTCACATAACTCCTCGCAAGTAATATATTTTCTATTAGGCGCTTACGGACGACTCTTTTGCTAAAATTCTCCACAGGCCCTGTCTTTTTATCTTAACGCAGGCTTTTTCGAAATCCATGAATATCTCTTTACTTTAGTGACTTTCTCATGTAATTTTGATACGCGAGATATCTGCTCTTGGGTCCGCCTATCTTTATTAAATCCGCTTCGGCTATTTTCTAGGGTATGCTGTACATCTGCTTCTAGTATCCTTGAATCCTACCACTATCTTCTAATTTGTATTTAAGGAAAAAGAAATATGCTTCCATCAAAAAAAAAGAAACGATATTCAATCCAAATTGAAATTTAAACACTATTTTCCTAAAAGCAAACCGAACTAAATGCAACGAAATAAGAAACGAAAACCTTTAAGGGATCTTGAAAGGATTCTCTTCAATTTCTTTCCTTCCTACAAAGAATTAAGTAACGAAACCGGACACCCCGGACGAAAAAAAAAGAACAAGAGAAACGACGTTGTTTTCGTTCTTTTATCAATCACCGGCGCCCCCTATATAAAGAGGTACGTGTGTTTCAATTCTTGTCCCATCTCTTGTCTTTGTGTGTTCGCGTCTTCCTATTCTATCCGTATTTTCCCTCTATATTCCATCGAAGAATACTCCTCTAGCCGGAGAATAATCGAGCATCAGCTGGCACTTAATTAAAGTAACGCCTCACCTCGCGAACCACCTCCTCCTTCTCCTCCTCCTCCTCCCCCTTTTCCGCCGTTTTTTGCGCCGTTCAACAGCGAGCGCAGCGCCCTCCATCGTCGACGACTATTACGAGCGTGACAAACTGACGAACTTTAAACTAATACCGGTAAAATTTCATTCGGAATAAGATGAGTTCAGCCACCGCTCGCCGCGATCTCATCGCCACCTCCGATATAACGAAGAAACTCGAGGAGACGGTGGAAGTAAAGCGTGAAGAAGGAGTAGGCGGCGGCGGCTACGAAGCGAGAAGAGTAAAAAGCCGACGACACCGCCGAAGGCGCAGAACTTCTTTATTAGGATCGCGAGCGCTGAAAAAGGCGGAAGATTATCTCGCTCTCTTCGCCCACTTTTGTTTGTCCGTGTAGAGGTGTGTGAGTTACTCGCGTTTATACGTAGAAGTCGTTGAATAACGGAAGGAAAAACAAACGAGTCATGGGAGTAACTTTCGTCGAATTTTCAATTCATACTTCGCAACGTCGAGATATCAAAAGGACGTGAACGAGGAGAAAAACTCTTTCCGATTATCGCTTTTAATTTAATCTATTAGATAAATTTCCTTTTTGTTTTTTGTTTTTTTTTGTTTTAACTTGAAGAGGAACTAAGTGATTTCTAGATGGGAATAGTCTTTGAAGAGTATTATCAAATATGAACATTTCCGTTTTGAATGAATTATTAGATCCATTAATTAATCATAAGAAATTTTGGCGCACCCACTAGGATATTTTAACTTACTGCAAAATTTTCTCTTTATTAAACGAAGGTTTTCAGGTTAAAAAAAAAAAAAACATATTTACGCAAAATCCATTCTGCTTTGGATGTGTTGATTGTTCAAAAGTTGAAATTTAGTTTAAAAAAAAATTTCCATTTTCAGCAACATTGAGAACGACTCGGTGTCCTGCTGTAAGGACAAATACAAATAATCTTGCAATAATGGTGCAAAAAAAATATCCGGAACCTCATTAGTGGAATTCGTAAAAAACTAAAATAAATAAAGACGGAGTCTTTTCATCAAAACAAATCGAAGGAAAAGTACAAAATAACACATCCTCCTTAATTGGATTCTTTCGCACCGAAAATATAATCACCCCGAATCGAGCCTTGAGTAAGATATTTAAACGAAGGCGTCAGAGAAACAGGCAACCAAAGCTATAAAGCGGGAAACAAGCGAAAAAATCTGCCTCCAGAATAATTACAGCTGAAATAAAACTAAAAAGCGTCGCTCTCTTATTTACACTGGAAGTTCCAATTATTCCCTGGCACATTCTAATGGAACCAATTACTTAGCGTTTATCCTCTTTCTCGGTCTCACCTATCTCGTTTATCCATCCTTTATCTTTGTCCCTCTCTCGATAAGGGCACTCCGATCAATTTACAATCGCATGCAACGCAGTGGCAGCATTTTATAACGAATGGCGGCCGATGGAGTTGGTAACAGTGACGGCCGGCCGAACGGCACACATAGAACTGCTGCCAAGTAACGACTAGCGACGACGACGAAACGAATAAACAAGGACGAACAATTTGTTTGCCGGAGTAAGCCGTTTATTCAAATGTAAAATAAATTTAAATACACGTTGACGGAATATAAATTTGGTCGAAACGACAAAGGACCACCGCGGAAATAAGATAAAATAACGACAGAACAACGAAACATTGCAACATGCAATTTCAATTTAAGTAATGATACCGCGAAGAAGGATTTGCATTATCTTTTGAGAAAGGAGACTTGGAAACGTTTAAATAACGAAGCAGATAGATCTAGGAATAGATGAATTTTTTTTAATAAGATCGTCCAAAATGTTACTTACGCCCACTTTCATCATAAATTTAATAAATTAAGGTTAATGTGTACTGTAGATTTAATTGTGATTAAATGTAAGGTTATGTCGTACCAAGAGATTAAGTTTAATTGCATTACTTTAAGACATACATTTTCCGATTTTTTCAAACATGCGTTGTAGCTATGTTTAGAACAAATGACCGCCTCTGATGCTCCTTATTCTCCTGCGTTCTATGTATATTACCGAATAAAATACAACAAAATATATATTTTCAGCTGCGAACTGGTATGCTTCTATGGTAGCACATTTTCCATGTATATTGCCAAAATTGTAATATAGGTATACATATATAAATAAATAAAGGTTTATTAACAAATACCTGTTTTATTTCTTTGTCGTCCAACGTCCGATAACATAAATTCAAACAACACTAAAGTATCGCCACGCACAAGTTTAACCGACCAGTCCGGAACAGGTGGTTAGCAGTTCATCAAAAGAAGTAATTCACGGTTTCGATTTTTATAAAGTCAAATTTTATAGTTGCCAGCGTACCGGCTTTCGGCGAATTGCCATATTTGTACCGTGGCGTTACTACAATGAGTCTTAGCTAATTAATTAAGCTTTGTAGCCTGATCACTTTAACTTGCGGACGTCTATCCCAATATATTCATAAGAGTACGCGTCGGTAACCTAATCACACTGTTCCATTCGGTGACAGTCCAAGTCCCTAAATAATTTCAACGCGTGATCATTTTCTATTCAATTTATATCAAGATCTCGGCACGGAACAATATGATTGGCCATTTTGACTGCTATTAAAAAGATGATATTCAAGATGTCAAGAGACTGGTAAATATCCCCCGCAAAGGGTCATCCTCGGGCCAGAATTTCTAACAGGTGGCGCAAAAGTAATGTCATAATTTGAATTGGCCGCCATTTTTTAAGTTGGCACCAAATGTCCCTGTACTTTGACATTTATGATGTAGATATATGGAGAATTAGTGGTCAACAAGCCACGGAGCGATACACACCTCAAGAATGTGGAATTATCGTTACTTCTTATTTGACAAATTTTAATGCTGTTGTTTTAACGCAGCGTGAACTTCACCCTCGTTTTCCATGGTCGTCGTGTTCCATGTGCTCGAACGATTAAACGTTTGTCCGAGCTCCTCGTGCAAACCGGGTCCACTAAAGATGTCGCAAGAAGTGGCCGGCCTCGTAGTGCTCGTTCGATGGCACTACCGTAACCGTAAATAGTGAACGTTACAGACTGATGCTAAACGAATATTTTTTGTCGCAAATTGCTGCAATGCGTCCCGGTCGTTGTTGGTTTCAGCAGGACGGAGCAACCGCTCACACAGCTCGGGCAACTATGCAGATTTTGAGACGCCAATTTCCAGTTCCAGGGTGATCTCTCGCTTTGGAGATTTGAACTGGCCGTCCAGATCGTCAGATCTAATAGCGCCAGACTTTTTCCTTTGGGGCTTCTTAAAAGCTCGCCTTTGCCACAACAAACCACGAAGCTTGCAAGCCTTGAAAGCTAACGTTGAAGCAAAAATCGCTAATCTGGAGCCAGATGTTTGGCGAGCAACAATTTAGAACGCCGTAAAACGAGCGCAATTATGCATCAACTCGAGAGGTGGCCATTTGGGCGATATAATTTTTTCCGATTAATGTCACCAATTTTACACCTTCAAATAAACTTTTTATTACAACAGAGCTGTTTTTTTTCTCATTCATAAGAAAATGGCCAGCCTGTATAAAAGCATTAGAATTTACTATTACGACAGTTTATTTTTCCGCCTCCAAATGTTTAGATAAACAAAATACAACAAAACGAACAAATTGACGGATCCGTTCAACACTCTCACCGCAGCCACCTTAACAGATATCTTTCGTTACGAAATATCCAATTTCGTGCGTACTCGATCCTGAATTTCTCACATTTTTCCCATAAACCAAACCGCAGCCGGTTATTTTCGCTCTGTCTACATTAAAAAGCACTTAGAACGTACCTTCGCTAATAAAATTCGCGCCGAAAGTAGCTTCGGCGTAACGGTAACGACGGACATTCGACGAACTATAAAACAATACCGACGTTAAACGGCAGCCGTAACGAAAACCGTTCTAGCAACCGCGGAGATTAAATTATGCAGATTGAATGCGCCGGGACAAATGATCGTACTGCTTAAATGCAAGTTCAGAACTTACGAATTATTAAATTTTAGTATTGAACGTAACAATTCGGAAGATTTCGATGGAATATGCAACAGTTTTAATAAAAGATTGAGACGTAATTGGTAATTATTAGTTAAACATGGCTGAAAGCATATAGAATATCGCACGAGACTCATTGGCCTCTCGAAACTTTGATCGATATCATTGTATGCTTACTTTGACAAGGGCGCTGGAACAAAATGCTAAACCTATAAGTGCGCCGCCGATTGATTAAGTTTGGAAACCCTTATCGTATGCCATCATCTAATTTTGCAAAGATTTGGCGCAATCAGTAGGATCATCAACACTCTAAACAACTCTACACCGAGTCCGCGTTATCTATCTAAGATATCTCTTTTACGATTAAATTCCCTTTGAAACACCCATTTAAAATACAAAAAGCACGCGCATTAACCTGTTTCACGTTGCCGATTACCATCGTTCATGTATACACACAGGAATTAAATGGAGTCTTCTGTTTTTCGATCTTTACCGGTTTACGGCTGTAAAAATGTAACCGTACACGTTATGTCTTGTTAATTAAACGGTGGCATTGCATGTTAAAGGCGAATTTATACATCTGCGTCGAGTAGGAGCACATAAATTGTAATTTACAAATACTTGGAAAAACGTTTCGCCTGTTTGAACTGTGGTCGGTTAGCGTGTTACGCAGAAAGGTAGTTGTGCACATACGGGGGTGATAAATTTCTTTTCCGGCTGCTAGACTTCTTTTTCTTAGACGAAGCAAATCAAGCACGTAATTAACACGTGAATACATTGTATATTATTGTGCTCGTCGTATAGATACGTATTGCAACGAATTTTAATGCATAGATCTCGCTTACGATTAACGTCCAGTCCACGATCACTTCACAATTTAAAAGCTTTAAAATTTTCGACGCATATGGATTACATAATTTGGTAGTTCAAGTGGCGTACGCGCAGTTGTAAAAGGCCTCGCCATCATATTAAAGCATATCTTAAGAGCTTAACGAGATAGATATTGTACAAGATGCTATTCGCCATGTCAGCGTTCGCTAAGCAAACGCTAAGCAAAGTATAAAATCACTCCTGCGACCTTTTCTTCGCGTCACCAGTAACATCCCGCTTAATACATGGATATATCTAAGCTAAGGGCTGCGAAGCTGACGGAATTCTTTGGACGGAAAACTTTCTTCGAAAGGACCTCTGCGCAAAGAAGGCACGAGTCTATCTACGACCGTTCAAGCCGGGTGAAAAACTAGAATACTTATTCTGTACAACATGCTAACGCATGCTTATTTCAGATAGTCAGCAGAATAAGGAGTCCACGGAAGACCACGCAAAAGCGTAACCAAGAGGTTCCCAAGGTTTCGTCAAAGAATAAGTGTCGCAAGAAGTCAGAAGTCGCATCGAATAGAGCTCAAAGGATCTTCGAACAATAAAATTCCGTTCATTGCACAAGCATTAAGTTTAGAAGCTTTACCTCGGTGCATTAATCGGAAATCGATTCGATACATATACATCTAAACTCTCGACATTCGAAACCGCAACGGTAACAGCTTAGACCGGAACGAAACGAAGGCAATAGATAGTAATAATAGCCCCCGTCGCCGCATAGCCGCACAGTACTACCGTCGCGTCGCATCGTCGCAATAGCGACGACGACGACGACGACGGCCGACGCTCCCTAGCGGAACGATTAGTACCGTTTGAATACAATCTCCCAATCGTATAACCTACGCAAGGAAGTCGCCTAATAACTCTAACCGGCGTTCGGTGTATTGGTAAATTTAACGCCGTTTTCGGCGCGGTGATTACTCGAGTAATTTGAACAACATTAACATCACAATTTGCAGCGGTAGTTAGAATCTATTGAGGAAAGGAAACTGCGCGCGAATAGCAGTTATATGTGGCGGGCCTCTCGTAATATGCAGTAAATTGTGAGCGGACCGACCCCCTTGTAGCGAGCACAAGACCGAAGTCAGGTAATTTCCTACTGGGAATAGGCATCGAATTGAGCTCGCCAACTATGCAACGTTGCGGCCTCAGATTCGGAGTACTGATTACGCATTTCATCTTGGAAGGAGGACAGTTTATTTCCACCTTCCTTCGTCTTCGTCCGCCGGCAAGCGTTCTACTCGTTAAACAGGTTGAATTAAACAATCAATGTTTAACGATTAATGTTTCTATTAAAATCAACAAATCAATTCTTTCACAATTATCAAAGAGAGGATTGCACGACGAAGATTGGAACATTATACAAACTTGATTATCTGACAGACTTGAGGGTGAAGCTAATATCTTCACCCTTAACATTTTGAGAGTAGCTTTCGTAGCATAATACTCACAAAGATCAATTTTTTAAAGCTCGAACGAACTATACAGCTTCCATTGGTTGATTTTTAGACTACCAAGAACAGTATAGAGGATTGCAGTTAAGATTTACCGAAGCGTACTATATTTTAATAAACGCAGCAGCTTTAAGCGCAAAATCCAGGAGATCCCCAACTTAATTAAGAAAACAGCTTCTACATATCTGTCTTAAATTCCTCGCTTAACGTTAACTCCGAGAAGCTAGAAGTATACGCCTCGAATTTACACATTTATCAGTTCCGTTTTACTTTTTCCGGGTTAAGTCTGTATTTTTAACTTAATTAAACTGCACTGAACTGAATGATTTTCACAGGCGAAGAGGTTCGAAGAGATGCTGATGGCTCCGATGTTGACACTCGGCATTAATCGACAACTTCTGCTACAAAGAGGATGACGACCTGCTTTCATTAATGGAGCCGCAGGAGAGCAATTCGTTCTTATTTCCTTATTTTACGTTAGGTTTACTTTATTTTAAATGAATTTGTAAAATAATTTCAAGCATTGTAAGGTCATCGTAGCATGACAAGTTGCTTCATCTACACTTCTATAAAGCACCTTTAAAATTTCTGTTGCTATTTGAAATTGATCCATAAGAGCCCCTAATTTAAATCACCTGAAACTTGAGCTACGACTATCTTTATCTTGATCTGCTGTTAAAGAAAATTAATTCATAATCATTCGAGGATTTTATGCAATTTTTTTCTTCCATTTTTCAAGGTTACCGTTCTTTTTCGGGATGCAAAAGCGACTCGCATAGGCGTATCCCAATTACGTTCTAATAAAATTAGTAGCGCTTTCAAATCCTTCCAAACTTCAAATGCGTTTTAGTTAAACTTATTTCTCGCACCTAATATAAACGTATTTACTTCTCCGAAAAAACGTGAAAAAATACACACACGCTTATCCATTTAACCTTTCCGCATCTCCTTAATCCAATCCGTTAGGACTAGGAACTTAGTTATCTGTTTCGTTTGTGCATCGGGTTTTTGTGTGCGCGCCCGTGTGTTTTGCTTGTGTATGTGCTTCCGGCCATGATAGCAACTGCAAACAAACGTAGGGAGAAGTTCCCTCCTTTTTTTTGTTGCTCCCGTTCTTTCCCATTTCACTCAGCTCGAAGCAACAACAAATTTGCTAACAACCACCCACTTCTCCACCTTCCTCTTCTTCTTCTAGCGCCGAAATTCTTAATCCGTGTCTGAAGTTCGAAACGTATAATAGAGGAAAGGAAGGGAGGATCAACTTCTGTTTAACAATAAGTTAATGGAAAAGAAAAATAGACGGATGAGGGATCCTTTTGTCAATTGTTTGCGCCCGGCTACGGAAACTAAAAGGACAACGTCAGCGTAGGAAGCGGAGCCGGAAGTCTTTGGTCTGTGAATTATTTGACGTATTGTGCAAATACATGGTGTTTGTTTAAGTTTGCACATTTTCAATTCTTATTATCGAATTTTTCATGTTGAATGTTTGTATGTAACGAACACTGAAATATCAATAATGATAGCAAGGACTTGCATTCATTATTGGCAACCTCCGCACCACACAAGTTTAATTTACCATTCGTGTCCTCGAAGCGGTCGTCCCGGACTAATTATTATATTACTATCTAATAAATTAAACTTGTATGGTGCGGACGTTGCCGATACTTATGTGTTGTTTACTAAAGTATCAAGACATTCGCATGTCTACATTGGAACAATCGTAACATTTCCTATAAATTAAGTATTTTATTGTAGGCCCTTTATTCAAAGTTTTCATATGAATTAAATCAAACTAACTAGTCGCCAGAGGCGTCCTAAGACCTCGCCATCTCACCTATATATACATGTACATAAGAAATAAATACTAAAATTGACGCCGCTAAGTAATCCATATGGTAAATCTCGAAATGAGAAATACAATCTCTCTCGCACCTCGTTTCTATTCATCGCGTCTACGGCTTGGATTCGTCAAAGGGCTGGTATGAGAGACGTTCAAATATGCATATGTATACGTGTGCGCAAGGCAAACTTCACGTCCTCAAGGTTACTATGGCGCTAGATCGGCTTCTGTTCTATATTAACTTGCTCCACTTTGATGTTGAATTATGAAGGATTACGTTACCAGCTACCTTATACCGAAACACGTTATGAATATCCTAACAACGGTCTTTGGATGTATATGAGTTCTTAGATGGAGACATCGTGTTCCAATCTACAAGAGGTACTACTTACAAAGGAGGGTGTAGTGTAATTCTAAAAATGTCTAACGTATTTATATTCCTGTCCGCCTAATATTCCACCCTCCCTAATGAATTCTTGAGCTTTTTTTTTAATCTTCTTTGTTGTTTACATCCGACACATCATTTTCTGATTGTTTATTAGTTACAACTTTTCTAACATCGCGCCTTTATAGTTTTGCCACCGACTCTTACCGTCATACTAACAATCAGTGAATCCATTCCACCAACTCTGGATATTTCCAGTTGCAACACTGTATCTGCCATTGCAACGCAGGTGTAATTTGGCGGCCTACATTGAATTTCGGCTGCACTTTACATCGTTGATATTCGCTAGTTTTGGCAAAAAAAAAAGATTTCTCAGACCTTCTACGACGGTCATTCTAGATCCTGCTGCATTATTCGGTAGGTTGTTCTTTCTCTATACACTACAGCCCTGTCGCCGCGGAAATATTTCAGTGAGCGACTACCTAATAGCGTTTGTGGAATTTATTTATTCGCACGAAAGCGTTAACAACAGCATTTACTGTCCAAATATATTGATTGCCTTTATGTTTTTCTTTTCAAAACATTTCCATCACTATACACTTGTAACTAACAACTTAATGACTAATTACACGCAGCTATATTTTGCGAACTTACTAGATTTACAGTAAATAAAATACAAAAAAAAAAATAGTTTTCAAATGTAGTATTATATAATCGCTACATAACTCATGATCTTGAAAATTTTTTGCTAAAGTACCCATATACCCGCATATACCATTATGGCGTCATGTATTTTACGATATTAATACACTGTTAATTACGTGCATAAATCTTTATTGAATGGGGAACGGCGGTTTGATTACGAACAAAACATCGCAAATTGTGTTAATATGATGAGCATTAAAGGATCGATGTAAACATGATGCTGATTAAACCTAAATATTTACACGGTTAAATACGCGTAAAATTGGTTGTTTGGACATTTGCTAGTACGCATATTTTAGAACTTAGGCCCTCGTAAATGAATATGAATACGCATTAGCGTTGTACGTTTTGCTGGTTGTTAATCGAGAATTAATTATTCCGTTTCGAAGAACATTTCCGAATCTATTAATCTATTTTTTAGAACCGAAGTGTTAGGTTTTAGAAAAACATATTAAAGAAATTTTTAAAATTACAGCTTTTTGGATAAAAGTAGTTATGATTAAATTAGAATTACTCAATTAATTAATCATATATTTCAACAAATCAATATTTACTTCATTACACAAAAGTTCAAAATCTGATAACCTATATCTGATTTGTAATTTAAAAATTCAAGCTGATGATTATCAAACCGGTGTCCGCTTAGATTTTACGTAACTTTTCGAAAAATATTTTTGAGAATATAGACTGATCGATAAGAAGCGACATAGACACTATGATATACCTAACGTTACCTATACGTTATTACATATTTGGTTTATTTAGAAATAAACTAAGAATAACTTTTTGTCCTTTATTACTTACAAATATAGATATTACAATAACTTTACTTATACTACAGGATAATCTTCCAGCCTTATAAAGGTTACAAAAAAAAAAAAAACAATAAAAATAAATAGAACAAAAGCGAGTGAAATCATACCTTTTTTGCAGCGACTAGTCTATACGTCTCGTAAGGAAGCGTTCGTGTTGCCTACTGGTTTCGCCCAGAGTCGACAAAACGCAAGTTTGTTTAGTCGCTGCAAAACAAGTATGATTTCACTCGTTTTTGTCCTCTCTAATAATAAATAATTCACTGTACAATAGATAGAATAAAACTTGATTAGTAATATTCAATTAGTAACAGAATTTGGACCCAACGTCTTCATCAATCGATAACAATCTTGGAGTTTCTTTTTGTCGCCTATCCTCTCAAGGGTTTTCGCAGCTTCCGCTAGCATACCGGCTTTTTCCCCGGGCGAAGAAAGAAGTTGACCTGGCAGGTGCTTGCATGCTAGATACAGAGCTGTAGCATGCTGCCTTTCTCCGCCAAGATCTTGATGATTTTTATCTAAAAATTTCGACGTATAATAAGCGGAAATATGTAAATCGTCTTGTACGCTTACCTTTTCCGCAAATAATAGACGACTTAGCGTGTCTATGACGCAAAGTCTTATCTAGTAACTGTTGCGTTCTTCCAGGTGCTGCACCTGCCATCAATCTTGAGGTTGCTTCGTATAAGAATACTCTTGACACGGCCGACTGAAATTTATAGCCAATAATTGAACAAATACGTTAGAATTGATTCTAATGTAACTTACAGGAATATACTGGGTCAAGTTTCTCAAAGATGTTATGTCTCTCTGGAATGCAAGTAGCACCGAATTCGATACAGGAGTGTTATTGTTTGGATCGTTTTCAATTGAATCTTCCCACAATGCAATGCGTGTTTCTAGTAGCCAATCGCAAACTAATAATTGAACGAACTAAAAAAAAGAAAAGAAAAATGTTGAATCATGCAATAAATACTCAGAGATCCTTAAAAAAAAACTAAGTTATTAAATAATACTATACGTCATAATATTAATAAATTATAAAACATGTAGAAAACGTATCAATCAGTATATTAAGTTAGGTACAACTCCAAAGGTCGGTCGGTAAAATGGTGCTTTGCTGTCAAAGTAAACGAAAACTATGATAACACCCCAGCCCACTCAATTTCGGGTACGGCACGAATTGGTACCTCATCCACTAAATTTGCTACATTTGACTCCGCTCAAAAAGCTGGATGCTCAGAAAATCTTGTCGATTTTGTATGTCAGTTATAATGCACTGAAGAAACACTGCAACTTACAAACACATTGCAATGCAACTGCAATGCACTGTAATCGACAACAGCTGCTTTCACCATAGATACAGATAGAAGATATAAAATCAAAGTAAAGTTCCAATAACATAATAAATACTTAAAAAGAGATTACTCGAAAATAAGCTACTATGCTATTCTCAGGTTACTGGCGCTTATTTTCGAACAGATTTTGTGATGTGAAAATTACCAATGATTTGCTGTTTTGCGCCTTGCACTGGACGTAATTCAAGCTTTCTTCAATTAATTGTGAAGCAACGCCACACTGATGAAAAACATTGTTCTTATGCATAGGTTTCCTTTCCTTACTAAAATACAATTTTTGCGCGCGAAAGGCGGCTAGTACGGCCTTCGGGAGTGGATCGTTAATGTTCAATAATGCTTCGGGTATGTGTTCAATTTTAGAATACAATTCTTCCGCGTTACTTTCCTCTGCTAGGATCCAATAAGCTGCAACCGCTACTATATTTGTCCACCAGTAAGCGACTTCATCTTCATATTCTAAAGAATAAATAAATAAATCTCTTTACAATCAAAATCCTGCAACTACTACTTACTATGCAAAACTTCAGATCCGAATATGCTAGAGACGTCTTTAGCGACATTGTCGAATAAGAGCTTTATGTAACTTAAGCTATCGGTGACGTGGGCCTTTTTCACTGAATCATCTTCAAGTATCTTCGAACCAGGCGCTACAATTGTCTGCAAAGCTTTTTCCAATAGATGCTCGCGATAATCCTGAAAGGAAACATTGCAAAAATGTACCAAATCGCGAGTATCGCAAAGAACCCAACTAGCGCCACTAAGATGTCCGTTCAATCCCTTTAATTCTCTTACAAGAGCTTTACTTATCAATTTATGGGTGCAGAATTAATCGTTTTCAATAGCTTTTCGATTACTAACCTTCATTACATAAGCTAAGGGATCTGCTTTATTTCCAAGAACACTGAAGGGCAACCCATCGTTTTTGCATTCGTAGCTAAACTTTTGTGTCATGAAGTATTTATAACCGTAGGGAGTGAACAACCATTGAAGCCTTAATGGAACTGGGTCGCATGAATTCATAGAAGCCTGTTTTGCTAATCCCATATAAAATCTTGAATAAAAAAAATAAACATAGGTGACTCAAACTCAGTAGATTTCCTTTGCAAAAACACCTTTGTATGCCTTGCATAAATTGGAAGCAGCTCTGCTTTATTCTCAACGCAGTAGTAACGTAGATATCAGTAAGTTGATTAGGAGGCATTTTACTACCGGCAGCCTCCGCTAGATTAACGGAATTCAAGCCTAAGATCATCCCCAAGATATGTCCGCCATCTTCTGAACTATCAATTAAATGCAGCTGATGAAGACCGTGATAGACTAACGCTAGTTCACGACAAGATGTTAATGCTTCGTAACGGACAATCCTAGGGAATAAAAAAATTCCGAACCTAACTGGTACCCAACAATATACACATGTTAAACCTACCCATCAACCATAAAACCTCCAGCATGCCTCGAAAGCCATTTCCCAATCCATAGCCGATGAAGACATTGCCGAATCGCTTGCCAAACAAACGCGACAAATATTTCAAAGCGATTCGTAGGAAACGCTATGCCAAATGTTTGGAGGCAACGCCTTAATTCAAGTCTAGCACCGCTGATGTCACCCTACAAAAACTAGGAATTATTAGCATGTTCTAGTAAAGCATTCTTTAAGGTTTTCTTTACCTTTGATAAGTTAATGTCAGCTTGCCTGCGATGTCTCCAAAAATTCTGCGACTCCTTCGACTTTGTTGGTAGAATCGGATCGCCATAAACGAACATTTTAACCATGCAAAATCCCATAACTAAGAAATTCACGGTCCAAAGTAACAACGTTGAGAAATCGTAAGCTCCAGAGTATTCTTCAGCTAAAACGAAAAAAAAAAATCTTAATAATTCGTTATTAAGATTTTTATCAAGATTATTATCATTATGATTACACCCCAAACAGAAGCCATCCTTAGAAAAATCATGTTTCGGTTGAACTCATTCATAACGTAAGATCAAAATGTACAACCCTTCAAATATTATCTATTTAACTAATTATTAACAGTAGTCTAATTATTTGTTTAGAGATAAATATCAACCGTTATCATGAAATTAAGTACACAGATTTACTTGAATACCTTGCAAAAGATTCCGTCCAGATATAGTATCCACGCTATGATCTCCAGAACCACCAAATTTACTTAAAGCAATTCCGAATGGATTAAAAGAGATCATGGCCAGCATAAACATGCACAAAACGAATTTAGTTTGATCCAACATTCCTCCTCTGCCTGAAATGTCTTCATCGCACTCTTCTTTGATTTGAGTCTGATATTCCGGACTCGAAGGCAGGGAATGTGGTGGAGAAGATAAGTTGGAAACATCCGAAGGTGGTGGAGTATTGTCACTTCTGAATTCGGATGTCTGCATGTCATCGATGGTGGTTGGTGACAACAGATCTTTGAGGGTGTTCTTACGAGCAGCCATTTTCAAGGCCATGTTCTCTTGTTTCAGTTTAGCATTGGAATTTTGCAGGAACTTTATGTAATCTATAGTTTTCCGTAATATTGCCGATTTGTTTAACTAAATCACGCAAATGATATTTATTAGATGGTTCAAATATGTATATTTAAGTACACAATGAATCTAAATATATTCGACAAACTTTACAGGTTGATTGCTTGGGTTATTTCGTTCATAAAAATTTATATGAGCATATCTTCAAAGCGACATAGTTAAAAATAAAAAATATCTGCACAAGCAATCGTTCACTTATTTCTCAATAGTGACACCCAAGTTTGTTGCATATGTTTAGAATCACCCTGTACATTTTAAAAGGACAATTTGATAATATTACCATTATTACATGACAGTCTTCCCTGATTTTATTTTAAGACCACATCTCTCTTTAGTAACAAAACTTTATCGTCCAGGACTATATTTTTTACCTTTGCTTCAACTCCAACGATCATATTTTTCAATTCCACAATCTTATCGTTGATACTCGTCCTATATTTACGTTCAATAGCATTATGGGCACTTCTCTTAACTTCCTTCACTTTAGGTTCTTTCGTTGGCTGCGAAGATGAAAACCTGTTTATCGCTACCTTGCTCTCAGAATCAATAACGACTGGGATTCCCGCTGCTAATATCTGACCCCCATTTACCAGCGTGTGCAAAGAAGCTTGTGAATTGCTTTGGGTATTTGCAGAAACTGTTGTTAAAGGAGCTGTAGTATACATTAACGTAGTCTGTTGGTTAATCGGCTGTTCAGATTTTAAAACCTTCGTTTGTAATAGCAACTGTAATTGATCTTGTGGAATTTGGCTAATATTTTGCACCAAAACATGTTGATTTTTTTGCAATGGTTTACTGGATGGTTGTACGATGATTTGTTGACTTGGTTGTATATGTTGTACGTTGGGATAGATCGTTTGTGGAGAGCTAGTAGTTATATTCTGCGAAGATATTATAACCTGCTGTATGGGAAGGCTGGTTGTTGGCTTCGCTTGTTTAATATGGGTCTTTTGTTGAACATTCACCGTAGGTACTTTTTGAACAGTTACAATAGGAGACGTAACATTATTAGTACTAAACAACTGATTAGTAGGTGCCTGATATTCCTGGGGCGTTATCTGCACAGGAGCATACAAACTAGGTTCCATGGGAGGTGATAAGGTTTGTGGATCGAGCAGCGTACTGTTCTTCATATCCATGAAATCGAATGACAAGTCATTCATGGGCATTTGACTATCTAACTGTGAGAAGAAGCTCTCGTCGGCGAACAAGTCGCCCTGCATCAGATCCTTCTCGCATGTCGATAAGAGATCTACAAGAGTAAGAGAGAAGTTTGACTTAAAAAAAAAAAGATATTCTAACTGAAAAACAATTGACAGTACTTACCGTCAATGCTGTTCAATCCATTTATATTAAATTCATCCCCATCGGAGAAATGAGGGCTGAAATCACTCATTTCTATAACAACACCTTGTTTAACTTGGATAATAATCAAAATATTCCTTGAAATCACCACACTAACTATTGACGAATCAAATTCGACTTTGAGATCTGATGATTTGACGTCATCGAAACGTATACGTCATCTATCATCTTGCTTTAGAAATGGAACACCCTTAAGTAAAACTTAAAAAGTGAACGTCTCTAAAATGATTTTAGGAGTATGATCGTACGTTTGAGAAACATACAACATGTAAATTTCATTGTACAAGAAAAATTTAAGAAATTACGTAACTTTTAAGGCAGTTTTCTGTAACCAACTCATATTATTATTCAGTCTTCTGTAATTATATTATCCACTTTACTCGCTTAAATACAGATGTTACAGATGTACAGGGATAGATGGCGCAGTATATGCACATATCTAGAACTTACAGATTTTTTTTCTTTAAAAGTAAGAATTGATACGCAAGATGGATTTCATATAGTCCATGTAAATATCATATTTTTTATTTTTTATATCGGCTATATTTTCGATTATATAAAATAGGTACATACATATAATTCATAAAACTTACTATGCTTTCGTTATATTGTATTCACACACACACACAGACACCAAAATATAAGCTAAAATAATGCGCACCTTATAAAAATTTACAAAATAGATCTTATAAACGAATATTATTTTTTAAAGTAACCAATAAATATTTAAATTCCGCGGGCGATTTAAATCGGTAGTTGGGAATACCAACTTAAATCGTCAGAGAAACTTAAACATGTTTGCCGGGTATCAACTATTAGCGTTATAAATGCTACCAATTAAACAAATAACAAAAAAAGATGGTCCTTATTAGGTAAAAATATTAAATTATTTTTGTGTATTCAACTTAGGAGGTATATTTCAAATAAAGAAGCTCTACGTTAGCATTGTATTTGTAGATCTTAGACTAATTGCGCCAAATACTCGGCTATCCAAACTCTTTATTCGTGTTAGTATTAATTTAGATAATAATAATAATAATAAATAATAATAAAGTTATTATTAATAAAAGACAAACGAGTTTAGAATATATATTTTATATTTACTTAAAATAATGCATTACATATAGGTGCAGTGCAATATACAACTATTTTTCTTAACAGTAACATTTTATAAAATAATAATGTTTAATTAAATTATAGTAAAAAATATGAACTTACAATTCAACAGTACATACCGCCATTCAAAAATAAAAAATAAAATATGAGCACTTGTATTTTGTATTATTATTGATATATGATTATGTATATATATAATATTAATATATAAAAATCTGAAATATATATGTACATTATTTAGAGGAATATTCATCTTTATAATATTGTAAATAATTATTATTTCTATGTCTATTTGTTTCTTTTCTCTTTAAGTTTGAGGTAGATAAGTAAAACAAAAGCGAA
Source organism: Oryctes rhinoceros (assembly GCA_020654165.1). Taxonomy (NCBI): domain Eukaryota; kingdom Metazoa; phylum Arthropoda; class Insecta; order Coleoptera; family Scarabaeidae; genus Oryctes; species Oryctes rhinoceros. The sequence continues at coordinate 2,995,550 of JAIOKQ010000231.1, forward strand.
CGGTTTGTTCCTTATTTGCGATTAGGTAAGGTATAATAAGAGATCTGTATATTATTATTATTTATCGTTAATATTGGTATACGAACTATAAAAGTTAGTTTAATCTTGTTTTTTTTTCATGCTCCATCTATTTTAGTTTAATTTATTTATACACAATATACTTGACCCTAATTACTTTGGATAACAAATTATAATCAGTCTTAAATAAAATGGCATTTTGTTTGAAACACAACGTACTTAAATGTTGTTATGTATAATATTCAATTAGAAATCATAAGATTTCACCTATTGTCTCTAACGTAACTAAATACATGAAGGAATTTTCTACTCGGTTAATAAAATTTTGAAAGGAGAAGGCACTCCAACGTGAACGTTTAACAATATAACAATCGCCGTGTTGATTTTAAGTGAACTACCAAACTTCTTCGTGTCTTTTAGGTGAATGCATACGTCAAACACTGCGTCGTGTACAACTAATGGAATGTAACAAAATATATTGATTATACAATGTGTTTTTATTTATTTATATTTTATTTTCTATTTCAACAAAATTAACTAAAAAAAAAAAAAAGACGAGTTTTGTTCCATACTTTATCAACATGGCGTAAATAAATTAATTTCTTTCTTTATTCATAAAATTCGTGTTCGTTTCGTTAAGAACGGTTTTACGCAATCCGTCGGTCAAATAAATTCATAGATGCATTGAAATGATCAATAAGTGACGGATTCAAATTGACCAACGAAGTGATAACTTTAGCAGCAGGGTATTTTTAATGTTTCGACGTGAAAGCTGAAAAGCAACGCTGTCGGCCAGAGTAACAATTTTCGTCAATTTTTTAGTATTTTTCTGACGATTTTATGAATTTCGTTTACGCACGTTATTTGGACGATTTGTATTGTTACAGTTAAAAGAACTATTTCGTCGCTGGTTAGTTAGACCATGACTTGATCGTACGAAAGGCAATGTGAAATTTGTTCACAATAAGTTTGTTGTCACACGTCCTCGCCAATTTAAAATTTATCTTATAGTGGGGCTGCGACACTCGGTAAGAATGGCGAAATTATTAGGCCCGGTACCCAGAAGGGCTCCGACCTTACATTAAAGTAGAATTCGAGAACAAAATGCAAAAACAAAGAGAAAATTGATCACTATAATACCGTCCTTAAACATCATGAACACATGACCGTTTCCTTATTTTCTGTAATGCATGGACTACATAAAAACACAACGTATAACCTTGAATCATCGTGATAGACATATTACACTTGAAAAGGCACATAGTGAAAAACCACTTAGATTGCTATAAAATTCTTTTTTTTCTTTTTTTTTTGGTAAAATTGGTCCACCTATACGAAATATGTTTGCGTTACAAAAAAAAATTGAAAGAAGAGAACGACAGAAGAAAATTATAACAATATAAAATGAACAATTGTATTATCATTCATAATCAGTCTTCTAAATACAAATGTAATAATAATAATAATCATAATAATAATAGTAATAATAGCATAGTAGTAGTATGCAGTAATAGTAGTAGTAATTATTTAATAATAATATAACAGGTGTTTTTTTCTTTATATAGGGCATTGCACTTTCTTCAATATACAACATTACATTTATTATTACATTTAAAAAGGCATATACTGTAATACAATGAGCTGCAATGAAAATCTTCACAGTGACTAGACTTGATCAGTCTATGAAACGCTTCTTTTTTTCTCCATATATTATATTGGTATTATATTACTACATTATTTTTATTATCTTTTTCGGTTATATTTATTATCAATGTGACGAAAAGGTTAAGTGTACGTAGTGTTCAGTCTAGAAAAATCACAGCTATGGAAATCATATTACATTATTTATTATTGTACAAAAAAAAAAACGAAAAGAAATTTAAAAACAAAAATAAAAAGAAAAAGAATCTACCTGTAATATTTCCATGTAAATGCATCTACCTATTTCAATTTTTTTTTTTAATGTTAATAAATTCTCAACGATATTGTGCAAATACCACACGTTTATTTATTTGATTTCTTAAAATTTACCTCTGAGGTGCGTTATATTCATCGATTACATAAATCATCATATCATATATTATCATCATAACCAACAACGGTGCGAAAAATGACAAATACACTCCAAAAGTACAAACTATAAAAATGTATTTTTTTTTATGCACATATGAAATGCGATTAGGTTGTACAATAATCTAATATGTTATCGTTATTATTATACGCAAGAAGAATCCAATAAACATTAACAATACTCATATTATCGCCCTATTATCTTACAAAATACAATAACCTTACAAGCTAACTGTTTGGCGAATTTTTCGAAATTTCTTTGTTTTTCGAAAAGCCCCGCCTAAAATTAAACAAAGAAAAACAAACAAAAAAAAATTACCCGAAACCGTTTTTTTTTTTTAACTTTAAACGAACAAATTAGAGGTCGTATCAATCTTTTTTTTGATAATTTTCAATCGTTTTAATTTACAAAACGCTTTAATCACATTAAATATACAATAATAATAATTATAATAGTAATCATTAAAGAGGGTTCACACTTTTAGGTTATATTCAAAGAATGACGTTCTTTGTTTTCCAAAATTCGAAGAGAATATTTCACAATCGCAAAACACTTTGTATATTACGTCATTCAAATCTCCCTCTGTGATTTTTTTATCTTTTCATTTTTTTTTAATTCTATTGATTCACGTTTCTATGCCTATGCGGTATATTTGATAAATATATGCTACAATTTTTTCTTTTTCTTATTTCTAAAAATGAACCTAGAATGGGACTTTGTTGGACATAGTTTTCTATATTGTTTGTATTCTATTGTTTGCTTAGAAATTGACACCTTTGCACAAGAAACCTTAACGGATAAACCATCTTTTTTATTTCGAAAATTAAAAAAAATTACTGATAGGTGTAGATCTTTTTACCTACGTAATAATTACAAATTTTTGAGGACAAAGAAGATAAACTTCGTTTTACAAGATTCATAATATTAAATAATATTTATGAAACACACCGCATGTAACATAAAGGCTTAATGCCCCTCAGCATATTTTCATTATTTTATATTTTAAAAAATAATTAATAATAATAATTAACAAAACTATTTACATCTTTCTTTAAAGATACACTCTACACTACGTCTCTCTTGACCAACAAAACACCGGTGACGTACGAAACGGGACCCGCATCGTAGGGGTACCGCAGGTTTCCGCGTGCGAGCCCCATTTCTATCTTTTTTTTTGCTTTCGTTTGCTATACAATCAGTCTCATTGTACGGTGAACATTTATTTATTTATTTATAAATTTATACATATACAATCTATCAGTCTTATCGGTTACATTATTCCGTAGTAAAGGAACTTGTAGCAAACGGTCTGGCTGGTCCCTGCGCTACCTACTACATTTTACAACATTTACTCTTAGTTTATCAAAAGACAGGCACTATACTCTTCAATTTTGAAATGTTTATGTATGTATATAATAATTATTATAGTAAATAATAGCAGTAGTAGGAGTAATAGATTGTTTACATTACTTAAAATTAGAAGAAAAAGAAGAAAGAATCATCGTAATCGTACATCAAATCATTCAATCGATTTCTAATTTTTTACCTTATAAGTCCTTACGACCTACGAGTGAGTACGGGTGGGGGCGACCACAGAAATAATACAACATATTGCACTGATCAGTCATCATCAATAGCCATCATAGAAAGAGAAATCGTCAGAATCTGGCAAATATATAGAATAAAATATATAGAGATATATATAATAATAATATTATGAAAAAAAATTGAAAAAAAAAAAACTTAACACTGGTTTTTATTTTAAAACTATACGTCAGCAGTCTTTTTTTTATTTCTCAAATTTCCCATACCTACTAAGACCGGAAAATATAAACCATACTCGCACCAGATTTTTTTCGTTCTTACTCTCGCACGCTCTAACAGCGATCTATTCAGCGTCATCTACGCTTACCTCACGTCTCATGTCATCCTTGAAAGCATCCTTCATGAGATCCTCTTTCTTGATGATCGTCGACACCTGGTTCATGGGAGGCATAATCACACGGGACTCCTGTTTCCGACTTATCGATAAGTCCTCCACGTGATCGTCTTCGTCTTCCCGATCCCGTTCCGAACTACCATTCGTTTCGCTATGGTGATGTTCGCTTCCAGGCGCTGGAGACGGGGTCAAGCTGTTCTGGCGCATATACTTAATCAAGCTAGGGTTTGGACTCGGCGATCTCGGCATACCGTGATTCGTTGGACTCGTCGAGTGACCGGTGGCGGCGGCGTGCGCCGCCGCAGCGGCAGCCATCGCGGCCAGGGCCTCCCTTTCGTCGCCACCGCGACCATCCAAAGCGTGTTGCAGGAAACTGCTAGCTTCCAACAAGGCCGAATTATTGTTCATGCTGTGCTCGTCGTTGTCATACGGCGAACTTGTTCCGCTTATGCCGTACGGGAAACATGCCGAGCTACCGTTAGAACCTCTCTTGAAGGGTCGGCTAGTCGTGATACCCAACTTTTTAACTTTGTCGTAGAGGGTGCGTGATGGTACGCCGTATTTTCGAGCGGCCTGCAACGCCGACATGCCATTCCGTACCGCGTCGATCGCTGACATTATGTCATTCCGCGTGTACTGCTTGTAACGCTTCCATTCGGGTTTCTGCGTCGGGACATAGGTGGCTATTCCAGAGGAAATGCTCCTCATGTCGGTGGAGTATGATTGGGGCGAAGACGAGGGAACGCCCATTTTGGGCTTCTCTTCCTCGTCCATGACGGTTAGATCCGTGTATGGGGATTGGGCGTCTTCGCTAGGTTCGTTTTTTAAATGCTGGAATTGAAAGAAAAAAAATGGTTGTATAAGTTTGAATCAGCTAGTCTACTAGGCAAATGATAGGGAGTAAATTACAAAGAACTTGATGCAATAAAAATATGTTGGCGTTCAAAAATGAAGCCGAAATGATTTCGATCACTTCCATGTTACACATTATCCATTTGTTAGAAAATGCAGCCATTGGTGGGCGATGCTGCTGAAGCAAATTTTTCATAGCTTCGTTGTTTTGCTAAGAAACATGTTGCATTGTTCATATATTACCGCGTATTATAGACGAAAACTGAAGCAATGCAGCCGCTGCTAATTAAGTTTACTCTTGATGATTTGGATCATATTGTTAGCTTCTTCAGGTTTTCTACGCGTACGTACTAGGTGGACACATTCTCATAACAACAAGTAAAGATACAATACCTTTTAAGCAGTAATACAAATAGTCCTCACTTTGAAATTGATATTAATTAAAATCAATTAGGTTATAAAGCTTTAAGATGTATAGCTACTGAAAGCTCTGCCTTAATTAATGAAAAAAAAATAATATTATTAAACTTAAGATGCACATACCCTTTCAACACGATCTTCAGGTATGCTATTCGACATACTTTCGTGATTATCAGGATGACATACTAAGCTAACGGGCTGGGACGAATCCGCTTGTCCTTGGCCGAGCACCGTCCTCAGTATCGGCGTATCCCGGTTCATGAGGAGGCTGGAGAGTTTCTTCCTTTTCAGAGGCGACATATCGGAACCGGCCGCCTCGTAGCAACTACTCAACATAACCGCGGCGGCCGTAGCCGCAGCGTTGGGATGATTTTGCGAAGGCACGGGCGAAGGATGATGCGGCAGCGGAATGCCGGGCACCGCCCACATCGGCATGTTGATCCTCGAGTTCCTCTCTATACTAGGCGCCTTTCCGTACAAGTTATAAGGGTTCTTCGTGAAATTCACACCGTTTGTCGAATGCGGCGGGGAGTTATTGTTGTTGTTACTACTGCTATGGACTGGGGCGGACGTATTCGTTGTGGACGGTGCGATTCCGGGTGGAGAATGCTGCATGGAGTCGTCTTCCCGCGGATTCAGCCCGCTATGCTCGCCGCTTCGGTTCTCCTCGACTAATCCTTTAACTTTTAACGCCTCCGCGACTTTCAGCAACGCTGCCAGTTGATCTTGGGCGACGTTCACCTCCCCCCTGTACATATACTCCAAGATCGCTTTGATCTCGGAGTATTTGACGTCTTTGAGGACGACGACCGGATGTTTGCACGGTAGGTCGGTGAAGAGGTTCTGGAAATAGGGCGAGCACGCGGCTAGGACCATCCTATGGCACTTTATGGGGCTACCGCCATCACAGACTAGGGTCACGTCGGTGAACGCTTCGTTCTGGAGCAGTTCGTCGAATACTGTCAGAAGATTTGAGCGATGGTTGTTCCAACGTAAGCAGTATTGCTGGGACGCGCTTCCCATCTTGGAGAGGAGTTGGGTTGACGATGAGGTATCTTGAGCAGAACACTGAAACAAGAAGTAACAATATAGACCTCGTTTATCCTATACCTCGGGATATCTTTGACTCTTTGCGAGTAATAAAGTTACCCCAATCTCGGGTATAAAAAATGTGTAAAACCTTGTATAAAAAAAAGATTTTGCGGACAACGTTTAGTCACACTGTAAGTTTATAACATAAGTAGCTTGCAATGTTGAATTTTCAACTTTTCAACAGCTTCTTATTAATTATCCTTTTCTATTGTAAAAACTAAAAAATACACGGAAAGCTGGAATTAAGTTATGTTGTAAATATGTGCGAATAACAATACCAGAGAATATTTAAAATAATCTAAAGTTACCAATTAGTTTGTTTAATATGATAAATTTGACGCTCAGATAGGTTAAGTATCTAATACAATATTGTATTCAAGAGAAATTATGCATATACACACGTATCCATTTAAATTTGAAATAAATATCAATAATATTAATGATAATAATAAATGTTATTACCGTTTCTCGGACCGTATTGATTAAAACAAATTAAACTTAACAATAACTACTTTTACTTGGCTCTTTACGAACTAACATACACAACGATTCGATTCACATCGGCGCAGACTCTTTGCAAGTTATACCTACATTTCCGTTAAAAGCGTAGGGAAATGTTTTAAATTTAACTGTTATCTTAAATAATACGCTAACCTTTATTATAGTTTACTATAAAATAATTTAAAAAGACAATTATGAAAAAAAAAAATAAATGTAAATGGAATGATAGGTACCTAAAGTGAAATGCTAATTTCGAATATGAAAAATTAATACTAAGAGTTTTTAAGCTAATAATTTGCCACTAGATGGCGACTTGCCTAGAAGAAAATTTCAAAAAGCAATACTGTCCATTTGATTTAAACCAATGTAATAGCTTATTCTCACGCTTTTCTTTTATTCCAATTTACAACAAGGAGACGCATAGATTAAATCATATTGCTTATACATCGGTGCAAGTATAAGCATGTCCTCATCAACAATTTTTTGTAAGTGACAACTCGATTTTTCTTTGATAGATCGTTTAATTGTCTAGATGGCATCATTCATCATCTTGTATAACAATAAATTTTCGAATAGAGGTCATTTAAGCTTTCCCTCCACCTCCCACGAAAGCCTGGAAGTATATCATCTTGCTGAAGCCAAGTATGGCAAGTCACTTGGAAAATTTTTTGCAAGAACAGGTACAATGGCATTTCTCAAAATATCCGCTGCCTCATCAATGGTTCTACTCTCTACTATCCCTGTTCGCGCGTTAACTTTACGAGAGTGTTGGGTATGCGTTTCAGATATTCAGTTAAGATTCTCATTGCTCCAGTAGCTGTTATTTTCTTCCATTTAGAGAAGAGAGTTAGGTGAATGAACCATGGATTACGACTGCTTTCGGCGATCAGGGTAATCTTCATTGAGTTCTTGGGATAATTGTACGCATTTCGCGAGGATGGTATATTAGTAGTCTGTTTTCAATACAGGTCATACAGATCATCATTGAGAAGCTTCAATGCCTGCTGCAGTTGGTCGAGCTGCACCGTGACGATGCTCACCTACGCCTAACGAAATATCAAGCTGCATCCGAAATGTGATTGACTTCTTGCTGAGTTCTGGTTTTATCGCCGAATTCAACGAGAAGAAAGAAACAACGCTTATATTTCTAGAATAACAGCATTTGTCTTTGCTTTTTGTTGTTTTTTCTTTTTGCAATTTTCTTCCTTTTAAGTTGTTTTTATTTGAAAATTTACTTTACTAATAGTATTATCACAATAAAAAAAAAAAACATCGGGAGTTGCCATTTCAGTAAAAGCAATATTTGGCAACTAGTAAATCGTAAAGATCTAGAAACTCTTGCGAAGGTAATACCGAACAGATTGACGATTGACCTCATTTATTTAGAAAATAAAAAGTAACTAGCGAAACTTAAGCGTAATGATAAATGCTATTTCCTCCTTCGTGAATTTAACTGTATTTTTCTTTCTCGTGAATTCCACCGCAAATCTGAAAGGCGAAAAAACATGTTTTTTAAACGCTATTTCCTCCTCCTCTTCCATTAGTAGTACGAATATGCGCGCGTTCGCCACACGATCCTATGTTTTAAAACCAGTTTATTTTTAATCTGCCCGAGCGTCTAAAATACATTCCTTCTGTTACGAAATAGAAGAAAGTTGTATCGGCCAATGACATTGAATTATATACTGAATTGCAAACGTCCCAAATGGATTTTTCGACGTTAGCCACTATCTAATAATTAGCGGTAACGTAAATAAAAGTTTTTAACAGTCTCGATTTCCAGATAACACAGAGTACATGCGCTACAACAAGTGCAGCATCGGGAATTACCAAACCGGCTAAAACTTTAGGCACTATTTAAATTTTTTTTTAGATGAATTTCTTTTTTTTTATGTATATATTTGATAGATATCGTGATTACTTTGGAAAATATTAAGAAGTAAGTCGAAGATATAATTAGAGGTTCTGACGATTTCTTCTGTGTGGTTGGCGTTGAGAGACTTTGATTTTAAGATCATCTTACAAACGTACTCATTTATTTCCAATTTTCCGTTAGCATAAAGGATTTCCATGCCGACTTTCGTACTACCAATCTGATTGCGTCACACGAGAAGTTTTTGATATACAGGATGAATCATCCGGAGTTTCTCAAGATGGTTTTCTTTTGTTTTTTTTTTTTTTTTTGTTATAAGAACCGATTAAAGTTTAAAGATTAAGTTTGTTATTTTTATTAAATCCGCTACCCGAGGTCCCTGTTAAATTCTAAGGTAAAAAAAAATTGTTGATTACTTTTTGCAACTTTATAATTCAAAACGGAAAAAACAATAAAAAAAAACTATTGAAGAAGCAAACGACCAACTTTTAAATGTTATTTCTTAGAACAACAAAACTATAATATCGACTTGTCCAATCTCCTTTCGCCAATTTAACTTAGAAAAATTAAAAAAATAATAATTTAATTTTTTTCAAAGTATTAAAAATTTACAAAAAAAAAAAAACAACTTACTGCTATCGACATCTCCATCTTTTACCTATCCACCAAAATCGAACAATCTAAAAAGCACTTCTCCACAAACAACGCACGATTTCTTTTTATCACGAATCCCACTTAAACCCTTATTTTGTACATCATTTCCTACGCTATCGATTAGATATAATTTTGCCTACGGAGGAAATGGCAGCAACACCCTCGACGAAAATTTTGCGACAAATTTTGAACCCGCATCCGCAAATCGCGACTCGAAAAACCCGACTATTTCGACCGACTGCTCCTGTACGAGCCGCCTTTGTCCCATTTACAAAGCGGACTCTCTCACGCGGTTATAATCGTTAGTTGTTTAGTCAACTTTGGGCTTAGAACAATTTTACAACCCCGCCAGTGTCCCGTACGAGAAACTTACCCTCCCTCCATGCCATTGGTGGGCAAAAAAACGCGTCTTTCGGCACTACTCACCCTTATTCATATCCATGCGGCTGTCGCTTTCGAACGTAACGCGGTGTCGTCGAGATTTTTCGTGAATTAAAAAGTTTGATGAATTAAAATTTTTAGCGATACTTTCCATAGCTCCTTTGCTGAACTTAGAAATCACGATTATAATCGGACAGTTCGAGTTTAACATGGTTACTTTATTTAAATGTCTCATACGGTACTCAATTTAAATCTCTTGGAAATATATGAAATGGAAAATGGTTAGATGGTGGAAGAATTCGACGGCGATAAATAAGTGTATGTTGCGATAATTCTTCGATTGGAAATTTTTTCTTATTTTTCTGACTTCATCAATTCAGTTGTTTAAAGAGTAGAAACCCTGGAATTTTATTTAATTTAGTCTTTGTGTTGTATTATTATTTATCTATAAATTAATTTTAAGAAAATTGTATATAAATACAAATATTCTCTGGATGGGGTACTATATATATGTAAATTTTTCATTTCTTGAAAAGATCATTTTTGATCTTGAAAAAATGGTCTTTGCCTCACAGAATAATGCTTAAAAATAAGAGGGACCGGTTTCATAATGTATACATATAATACGGTATATAATGGAATAGTTACGAACAAATATTTCTTGTGATTGTATATATTGAAAAAAATTGGAAAATTTGAAAATTTTGAAAAAGTTGCAAAAAAATAAAGAAAATGAAAAAAAATTGCAAAAAAGTGGAAAAAGTTGAAAAATAAAAAAAAAACGGAAAAACTGGAAAAAGAATAAAAAAAAAACGAAAAAATCGAAAGAAATTGAAGAAATTGAAAAGAAATGAAAAAATGAAGAAAATGACAAAAAAGAACAAATACAAAAATGAAAAAATTGAACAAAAATTAAAAAAATGAATTGAAAAAATCAAAAAATCAACAAAATTGAAAAAAATCAAAAATGGAAAGAATTGAAAATTTTGAAAAATTAAAAAATTGAAAAAAATTGAAAGAATTGAAAAAAATTAAAGAAATGGAAAAGTTGAAAAAATTGAAAGGAAAAAGTGAAAACTGAAAAAAAGCAAAATTTTTTTCAATTTTTTTCATGCTACACGAAATCTATATTTTTAATGGGTAAGAATAAAATTTTTCAATTTTATTTAGTTTAGTTATTAAGAAAAACAATAGCCTAGAAAACATTATGACAAGTAGACGTACTTACAATTAGTATAAAGGTGTAAAATTGCCGAAAAAAAAAAATAAGAAAAAATAGTGAACTGTGTTTCTATTGTACGGAAATAAATAACAAAAAAGAATTTCCTAATTTCCTATAAATTTAAAAAAAATAGTTTTTAAACTTTTACCAATTAAAAGAACTGTTTTAGTTTCTTAGCTGGTCTGAACATGCTACACAAACATGAAAAACATAGAATTTTGCGAAACAAAGAATGTTCCGTTCATTTCCGCTCCTTCAATTGAATTATATAATTGCCGCAAAATTTTATAAATTTTAAAATTTACAGTCTAATAATTACTACATTAAAGACAGACACAATATGAAGCAATTGGCAACATTTTACATTTTTTTCGATATATGTCTGCAGGGTTTTCACTATCTTTACATTTTCTTTATTCCTTCACGAAAATTTTTAATTTAATGGAAAACTTGAAAATATCTACAGCTAGGGACTATAATATTTCTTCAGATCTTTTTAAATATCTATTATTTAAAGATTACATTACTGAAAATAACGAGTAAGCTAGGGAAATATAATGCGTGTTACTTACGAAGTCATCAAATTTTACCTACACCACACACTAACATTACGAAACAAATAAGAAAAAAAAAACTTTTCGCACGTCTTTATCACAAATGCGACGCAGATGTCTTTTTTTATATTTCCAGTCTAAATTACGACGGCGCCTTGGTAAATTCGGCACAAAATATTCACACAACCTTCATTCAAAACGGAATAGCAACGATAAGGTCTCGAAAACATAAATGGTAAATGTTCAATATCCAACTAAATATAACTAACGAGACTGGAAGAACTTTTCGATAATCCAGCCGTGTTATCGCGTCCCCGAAGGTCTTCACGAAATATTGTAAAATTAAATATATGAACGGACAATCACTAATTAAACAGCCATTGTCTTGCGGCGTTTACACAAGAACTTATTCGCCGTATCTGTTACTATATGGGAGTGCATGTAGAAATGTGCGTATTAGTGGAAGTATTGTACCTATAACTTGAAGCAATATAATTATCTAAAATGCGAACGCTTCTCCCCGCTTTTTTTGTGATCCGGTTGTTTTCGATATTGGTTGCTCCTTGAACAGAAGTTGGAAAATCCCTAATACGACTTTGCCATTAGTAACAATTGCAACCATTACTTAGAAGCAAGGGGAATGTTTTTTTTTTGTTTTTTTGATAAGGATTAGCGATGTTACGGAGTCGTAGAACTAGATATGCTAAGAATGGCAATAATACGTCCATTTGGATCATTAAGGAACTGGTTCTGAAACGTAACGATTTGAACAACGTTGTTTTGACTGAGGAATGAACACATATTTTCATTAATAAAAGGGAAACAAATTAAAGATATATGCAATAAAGCAAAGAAACAAAAGCATGCAACCAACATTTTGAAGCGAGAAAAATAATTTTGAAAAACTTGTGCGTGGCATGGATCTCGCAACCAAAACAATAAAACAACCGTATAATTTGTGAGCCGAGCTATTTCAACGGAAAACTACCTTCCTAGAAGCCAATTCATCATGCGGAATTTTACATATCTCTGAAATGCCTAATTGTAAGGATGTTTCACTATAATGTCGATCTGTCTTGATCAATTGGAGCATAACAGCGACGTTTTTTCGAGCGACTGCTGTCTTTACTGATCTTATTCTGGGGTCATTCGACGGAGCGTTCTTTTTGAGATGATCTTCTCCGAATGTTAGTTTTAAAAGTATACTGCGGCTAAATAATTTGCTAGATCTTGATCTTTACGGACGGTCAATACATTGATTGGAACGGCTCTTGGAAGTAAATCTTTCGTTTTAAATAAAAATTGTCGAAACGAATTAAATCTGGAGATATAACCGACCGCAAAATATCAGAATATTCATGTATGAAGTTCCCATTGATAATCCGCTATTTTGTTGTTGTACGTGAACGTTCAAGTGATTCATTCTTTTTTGCTGCGCAACACGAAGACGTCCACAAATCTTATTTGCTAAGCGAGCTGCTTTTCAATTATAGATCCATCCACTTGTCCAAATAACTCCAAAAATGAGGTTAGTTAAAATAAAACGAAGTTGAAAGTCTTGCTCCAACCCGGTCTTAGCATTTGATACAATAAACATCTCATTCCACAAAGTACAAGATCGAGATTCCACGATTGTTTTTAGTTCAGCAGGTTGTAAATATACTTCGACGCTGTTACCAAGGTTGCGTTATGGTTAACAATACATGTTGAAAGAAGGAGCTCCACGTATGGGGTTTCGCAATGCACCAAAAAGAAAGAGATACGCGATTTTGGCACTAAAAAAAAGGACGATGCGATTATTCTAAATTGCAGTAACAAGTCAATGCATACTTTGCTGAACGATGTACTCAAAATGGTATAATTTTACTCCATAACGGTTGAAACAAAAGTGATAAACAAGTATCAAGCCTCTAAAGAAATAGGTTGAAATTAACTGAAGTCTTTAATGCCTTTAACTAGTAAAAAAAAGGATAATATTACAACAACAACAACAACAACAACAACAACATTTTTGTTTAAAAATCTAATTCCTGAATTTTCTTGTTGACAACACTAGCTTGCTATAAACATATCCATGTAAGTTAAAAAAATAGACGTATATAATAATTAACATTCAAATTTGCATCTTTTTCCTTATTGCTACGTGTAATATAGCCCTCGTGCAGTATGCACGACCCAGACCTGTTATCTAATGTGATTGTGATTCTAAAATTAAGGGAGGAATTCTACCTGGTACCTCTTGCTAATATAATCTCCCGAATGTGCGTTTTTTTTCTCCTCCTTGCGACAAATGTCCGTCAACTAAGGCGGTTCGGTTTTATTTACTTGCTAAAATTTATTTATCTACGTATAATAAACGGTGCGGAAACGCTAAGACGTCGAAGATCGATATACACGTAAATGGTACATTTATTTTGGCGGAGAAGAAGCGAAAGAGTTGGAGGAATAATCGTCGAATCCAGAACAACAATTTCATCGGTAACTTAAATACGCCAAACAAAATTAATTTTTGATGTAATTACTACAGCCGCTGATTTATCAATAACGCACATATATATAAGCAAATAACCGATGTAATATGAAAATGAAAATTACAAATCAAAAGCTTTAATGGTATCCTTGCAATTGTACATTACACCCAAAAGAAAGCAGCAGCATACTGAAAAGGTTAAATGTTAAAAGTCCCTTGTATGCAAATCAGTGCATTTTTTACCATTCCTTTTGTCTGCGACGGTGATTATTTTAGATGGAAGGTGGATATGGGTAAATAATGTTCAAATCATATAGGTACCTTTTCTGTAAAAGCTTTACAAATAGTGAATCTACAAAGTATTTTTTTGAAAGATAATCGTCTAATTTTTTCGTGTTCTTGAATTTGGTAACAAAAATAGTTGGTTTGAAGAAAATTAGGTTGACGAATAACCAAAGCTACTTTCAATAATTTTCAACTGTAGTTATTTAACAATAAGTACATCTTGTGGAAGGGATGATATAAAATCAAATCGGCTACGTTTAAAAATGTAGATTAGTTTTTTTTTACAAAATTCGAAGTATTTTTCATATTTTCTGCATTTAGTTCGCATAATTGTTTTTTGTTTTATAATTTCTTATTGTTCATTCCAAAAGCAATGATAAAAGATGCAAATTTTTAATTAATTTAGAAAAATCCTGAATACTTTCTATAAAAATATTGATGATATTAATAGAAAGGGGCCAATACAGATTGATAAATAATAATTACAATTTAATTACATATAATTATAATTTAGGTTGGTAAACAGTCCAAATCATAAGTTTGTGCCTTTAGGCTGTAATTATTTAACACTTAAGGAAAAAATGGATACAAAATAACATTTGCAGCTTTTAAGGTTATTTAATATTTATTTATTTATTAAGGATTAATATGCAGTAGACTAGTTTTCTTGCGAAATACGAGATAATTCACGTTTTAGCATAAGTGGATTCTTTCGAGGAAAAAAATAACAATTCTAATATTCTTGGATCCAATTGCGTAAAATTTTACCAATTATTTAAAACATTATTTCTTCTTGTTCATTCCGAAAAGAATAAAAGAATGCAAGAAAAATTGTGAATATTTTTAAAAATTTTCACGATAAAAGGAGATCGGCAAATAATGCTTTTGGCGAAATATCTTCGTATTTTCTGGGGGCAATAATTGAAATGTAAAATAAATCGTTTTAACTGTGAAATCTTCAAATATATTTTTAAAATTACTACCCTGTACGCGCCCTTTAAAGAAGGTAAATCTATTCGTATCAAAAACGAAAATAAATTCGTCAAACTCTAATAAAACACCCTATTTTACGTGGTATTCCCATATTTTGTGAAAAGTCACCTGCTAACATTGGTAACCCTCCACCCCGAGATCACGAGCCGATAAGGACTCATTTAAATAAAAAAAGGGGGGTTGATATAGCATGCACCAGTTAGTGGGTTGGCATATATACCCTTTTTTTAAACATACGTATACGTAGCAACTATAACGAGTCTATAAATAACATTTGCATATATTGTACATATTTCCGCATTTTTTTAGCGGAAAATATGCTTCTTTCTTAGTTAAAAAAAATGAATAAATAAATAAAAAAAAACTTACGTTATTTTTTTTTAATTGCTATAATTTTCCTTTGATGATTTCTTTTCTAGAAATCGTCAATTTTCTGGCGACGATATGGCAACAAATTCTCCACGGATAACATTACACTATTTATTGCTCCTTGGTTTCAATTTTGCACGACCGGAAGTCGGAATTTTTTCGCGGTTTTTCGCGAAATTTGCCTGCGATACCGCGATGCTAGGACATTCGAAAATCTTTCGAAGGAATGAGGTCGGAGTCGCGTGGCCGGTGTCGGTCGACTATTGCTATTGCTACTATTATTATTACCACCACTAGCAGCAGTAATATCTTGGAGGAAACCAACAGCAAGCATGGAATTATCTGATTAAATGCAACTAGCGAATTAAACGGCTACGGAATCATGGATCGACTCGTTTCTTTTTCGTATTTAAGAAACTTCATCGGAGGAGAAAAGTGCGCACTTCAATTCTAGGGAATTTTCGAGTTCGGAAATGAGAAAAAAAAACCCGCACTACTCACGGCATCAGCGATAGATAACGGCAAACTCACGCAATAGCACGCGATACGGCTGTATATAACCAGATAGAGAGAAAAAAAAAACAAGCGAAAAATAGCGGGTAGTAGCAGCAGCACCAGAGAGTACCTTCGGTATAGTAGTACTTTTCGTCAAAACGACTTCACCAATTCTGAAAAATGTTTATCGAAAACCCCGCATTTTAGTGGGGGGTTGATGGTAGCATATCGGTGGACTCACGCAACAAGCGGGGGTGAGGGAGAGACAACACGGCACAGCACACACACACACACGCACACAAATACACATACAGCAGCGCTACTACTCGCGATGATCATAGTGGGGGTAGAATACACCCAATACGTACGCGGGCACGCACACTTTGATCCGAGTGCGGGCCTGTGTGCGTGTAGAAGACGCGCTAGTGCATATAGGACGTCGGATAGACAGCCTATGTATGTGTGGAATAGGGTAAGGTGTCTAGTCTACATAGATCGCGAATGGGAGAACTAGGAAACGCGATAGACGAAGACGGCGACGAACCCGGTGGAGAGAGAATGCGCGATATTCTCGGCGAATGCAACGGATCTAGAAGGCGTATGTAGGTACAGAGATATACTGTTTAATTGACGATTATCGACCAATAGAATGGCGACGATTTTATACTTGCGAAGCTTGCTTAAAATCTTTTAAAAAATTCAACGATTTAAGTTATTGAATTTATTTTCGATTTCCTCGCCATTTACTAGGAAGGAAAGATGATGACGTCCAAAAGAGGGCTTTATTAACTATTTTATCGAAATTAGTCTTGATCACTACGGGACAACCCTAGATTGGCGAAACATTGCATTTTTCCAATCTAAAAATGTGACGATTTGAATTGCTCCAATAATGAGGATTGTGCTTGTTCGGCGGCTTATTTCTTTTAAATTTAGCTCCGTTCATTTTGGAGGACGGCATTAACAAGAGCAAATGCGAACACTATCAACTATTCGAAATCTTGCGTCTAATCTGCTTTTGATAAATGTTGTTACATTTCTTTGAGCATTTTTTTAACACCATCTATGGAAACAAGTATTATTATCCTGTAAATATTCCGTTAAGCTAACATCTGGATTGCAGGTTAGAGCAATACCTGCAATAGCCAAACTTATTCAGTGCTTGCTCGTCTTGTTACTGTTGTTCTCCATTAATACTTAAGAAAATGATTTGGGAAATATTTCTAGCTTGACTCTAGCCGATGTTAAAATTGCAAGCAAATGTTAAAAATGGCAAATAGCCAATACGTAATATATGACAAAATTAATTTTTTATTATAATTTGCAACAACAGTGTTTCCATCTTATCGTTAGCAGCATATGGTATTTCCTTGAATTTAAAACAACTTTGAAATAATTTATAAAGGCTGAGAAATTCGGACGGAAGTGTTTGAATCGAAAGAGATTTCTTTGAGGATTCCTCAAGGTTCCATACTTAGCCCGTTTCTCTTTATTATTTTTGTTTATATCGACGACTTAAGTCGTTGCAAGTATTAGCCATTTGCTCTATTTGTGAATGTTATGATAATCTAAAGATGCGAATATGCGTTTTAGGCAGCCAACCCTATAGAATTTCCTGCAAGTTTACCTTCCCTAATATCCCATGGAAGCCTTTCGCTAGACCGTGTCAATTCACGTATGTATATACGGAGGGGAGGAAGTATATTCCGCTTTTTTCAACCCCCTTCTTAATGGTAAAACGAGCGCCGAGCCACCACCGACATGCTTGCCAATGATGCGCGGGTGCAAGGGACCAAATGCAAAAGGGGGGTAATTGCAAAATCGATCACAATTATCATCATTATTATATTGCTATGCCGGACGGAGGAAATTATCTATTCCACCGCAATTGTGTATTTGTTGGTGGACGTATTAGTTATATTACGGATGCGATTTAAACCTCGGCAAAGTAAGGGGTTCTCTTCGATCTAGCCATCGGCGGCGGTTCCCCCGCTCGTCCCCGGTTTAATAAAACGGAACGTGGGCGACCACTTAAGCGAACTTTCATTTCTTAAATGGGGCGTTTAGCGTTTGTATTCGTTTCTTTTTTTTCGACGTAAAAATATATGAAACAACGTCATAGCGCTTAAAGCCCACGTACGTCCAACCAAAAGATAATCGATGGATAATTGCTGAATGTGTAGCGTTTTGGTCACTTCGTATGTGTTGTATTGTGTTATTATTATTATTATTGCTGGCCGTATCGATATAGTTTTATTTATGAAATTGAATATTGAAATTAACCTGGAAAAGGACTGCGATACATACATGTCACATTTAGATCTTTAACTGTTAAATGTTTGTTATTTTCAATGAAAACACTTTAGGGAAGTTGAGATAGTCCTTTTGTGTCATCTTCTTCAGCTTTTGTGGATGAAACATCCTTAGTTTCTCGCTTATACGATCCAACGCAGATTTACACTATATTATACTTCTTTTTTTTTAAACTGGAGATGCGTACCATCAAATGTGTATGTGTATGTCGATTACTTTAGGGCTAACCTTTAAAGTTGCTCGAACACTCACGGGAGCATCATCCCGATCTCCTTCCATCATGTTGAATTTCATTGTACCACCGTTTTGCGATAGCTAAGGGACGTGACGAGTGTTTAGCGACGAATCTCGCTAAACACTCAACTGATTTCCCCAAAACATTCTTTACGATTGACGCTGGAAATTAAAAAAAAAACAATCTGCTTTATTCGAGTCTAAGATCTCTTGGGGAAAGGATTATGTATTTTAATGACCTTCAAGTATATTTAGCAACTTTCACTATGATTAAAGTTGTAAACAATCATGTTAGAACGTCGAGCAAAATTTGTTATGAAATATCAGAGCCTGCTAACTAGAGAAAGAACCCTAACTCTTACTGCGTGTCGGATAAAGTTATCGTAAGGAACGGGGCACATGTTTTAGCAGCAGAAATTGCCATATTATTTTTTTTATTTCACACAAAAACATCTATCTAAGAGTGATACTTTATTACCCCATTGCTAAAAGAGTTAAAACCGTATTGCTACAATAAAATCCTTTTCCTTTTCACTAACCCTTTTGCCAATTCGTCTTTTTTTTCCTTGCGTTCCTCTATTCTTACGTGTACGCCATTCTAAAAAGGAACCGCAATCCTTTTTTTTTCAACGTCGTAAACTCAATTGCACCGTCCGCGATTGTAAAACATGGAATTGCCTTCGTTTATTGGCATATCTGCAATTGCACATACCGAAGGAAAAAAATAAATACAAAATCGCTACCTACATCGCCTTGCGAACAACCCTTTCTCCTTTTCTTCGTAACGGTTTGTTTTATTGTGGACGGCCCATTCGAAATTTTTACGCTTTTCTAATTGAAGGCAATTCGCTGAGGTAGGATCCGGTGTCATGGAGTAGGAAATGTTGTATATAATATTTAATGGTTCGTTCGTTTAGCGGCCTTAGAGTTAAAAAAGGAAAAGGTTTTATGTCTCTTATTGCCATTCTGCCATTTCTGCGAGCAAAAAGAAAGAATGGTGATTTCTTCTAAATGTTAATGCTTCTTTATTTAGAAGAAGTTCTTAGGTTGCTTTATGCCATCAGTTTTCCTCCAATCAATCCTTGGAGAAAGGAAAGACGCTGAAGCTTGGAACATCTTTAGAGTTAAATACGCCAAAACACAGAAGCGCATCATCGCCTACAAGAGCCCGTAACAAAATTAGAGCCTATAGTCTCTCTAGTTCTTAGAGCATGTCTTGATAATTTGTTTACCAACTTTTTTAACGAACTAACAGGTCCATGGTGGAGGAAATTTTATCCATCCTGATGGCTTGAGCTTTCATGTTGTCAGTTACCTAGCCTTCTATCGGTTTTCTACAAACAATCTTTATAAAGTGTACAGAATTGTGAAGAATCCTGAAGAAGCTAATAACATGATGAGGGAAGCGTTAACTTTAGAAAAATCGGTAGTACATAGGATACATATCCATTTTAAATTTACGCCTATTACTACTACCTTCAGCGTACCTTCAGCCATAAAAAAAGGTGAGAAGAAGTAAGTAGCGTCATTCCTTTCTTTCATATGCTTGTTAGTAAAAAGTAAAAATAAATACAAGTTACGAGCAATTCAAAATGTTACTTTTGCCAATTGGAAATGCCGTTGAAGATGTTACAACTGTGAATGAAAGAAGAAGAATGAATAAAGAAGATGAAGAACTGTAGAAGAACAAAGAATACGTGAATTATATAATCTATGATTATGTGATTCGTGATAGTTTTGTTAAGCATTAAGCCTTCACGTCGAATTTCCGCCATTCCGACATTAACGGAGGTACCGCTTTAGCCACAACAAATATCAAATTTTATGAAAATAGTAATCTTATTTCGGTAACGCCGTCTGGTGTTCATTTGTATAAACACCAAGCTTTTCCGCGGGTTTTTTTGAATTTCAATAGCGTAGATTCCTAAATTATTTATACGTTAAAAGAGCATTAATGACTTAAACGTTTTAAAAAGGATATTTGACGATTTCTATTCAAATTAATTTTCTTCGTGCACCTTTGTGCCTTTCTTGAAAATCCATGCACTGAAAACGATAAAATATTAAACCAATTCGTCGTTAATTATTAGCATTTCCATCCTAATGCGGCATTAATAGCGGCTATTATCTATCACCGCGACAGCGCATTGTATCGGAAAATAAATTCATGTAACCGTGTCCGTGATCCTTGCGAAAGGGGGGTAGGAACGCGCCGGGACGGCCGAGAGACACCGAGCAACGCGGGGAGGCGTAGAAATTTGACAGACAGGCGCACAGACCGTCCTCCGGTACCGCCATAATTCGCCAATAACTAATAATTCGCTGTCCATCATATGTCCGCGCATATATTGAATTATTAACTACGGAATCGCGCGACCAGGGTATGAAACTTTAGCGCCCCGCGTTCGGCGCACCGCGACCCTGCACCGCCCTACCGCGACCGGAAGGGGTCACCTACCATCGACGGTCACGAAACCGCTATTGGATATATGTGCGAAAAGGTAGCTGTGCACGGGTTAGAAGAACGGATATCCAATTGATATAGCGATATAAGGCGATATAGCGGACGGCGATTAAGTTAGAAATATGGCAAAAGCGATAAGCGATTGTAAAATTATTAAATGTCATCCGGAAGGTAATGATCCATCATATGAACGAAAGGTAAAATGAAAAATATTCAAAGTTCCTTTGCATTGTTGCATTAGTGTCGAATATTAGTTATAAGAAAGGTTCAATACGACAGGGTTACTAAACTTATGATGAAGAAGTGTTCTGCCATCACAGCCATTGCTTAGTTTTTACAATAAAAAAAAAAAAAACAATAAAATTAACAATAAATTACAATCTACAAAAAAGTCTGCTAAACAATGACCCAATATCATTATTGTTATCTGAAGACGACAACTTAGTCGAAACCCATCGGCTTTTCATTAAGTAAGAAAAAAAATATATCAAAGAAACAGAAATTCCTAGTCCTCTTTCATTATTTCTTCGAACTTAAAAATAAACGGCGCATCCTAGCATTCTTATTTTAGCATAATTCGAGCATTAGCGGGCACGACGCCCGGCGTCTGAAAATAAGGGAGGGGTCGCGCACGGAACGGCGTACGCGCAGCGTGGGGAGCATCAGCGCGGGGAGAAAAGAGAGATGGGAGCGCTTCGGAACCGAGCTCGAGATCGCCGAAGAGTGTAAGGAACCCCACGAAATGTCGTGTATATGTGTGTGGTTTGGTGGCCAAGGTCAACCACTCCACGCACCGGTCTCACTCGTTGCACGCTGCCTGCTGCTCCCGCATTTTATAGCGCTTCCTTGCGCCTTCGTCGTCTGTTTACATCCGCAAGAAGTCTGTTATTTGACCATCTTTTGTGTGTCATGCGTTAAGGCCATCGTTATAAGTGTATACGTCGTCTCTATACTTACGACGTTGCATTGCGGTTCTGCTCGCTATGCTGCCAGCTAGGAACGTATCGTGTTTCTTATTGCTTTTGTCTCTTTTGTATAATTATACATGTCTCACAATTGGTGGCCGCGAACTATGAATAACGCCGCTTACTTATTTTTTCAATAATTATCTTGATAAATTGAGATAAATAGACAGTAGCTTAATACGCGTTGTTTGGATGCAGTTACCTTTCTCGCCCCGATATTCACAAGCGTCCCGTTTTATCGATGACGTACGAATATCGTGCGCAATACTTCGATGTGTATAGGACCGCATCGCCGATGCCCTAATGGAAGGAAGTGGCGAAGGTTTTTGAAAGGGGTCGTAAATTAATAATTTACGTACGGGCAATCAATACGCTTGTTGTACGTGTTTGACATGGCCCGTTAATTTCAGCGCGTAGGCGTCTGTTCCTCGTGAATATGGTTGTTGGTATATGAACTTCGTGAAATGTCCGTCCGAACTAAAACGTTTCGACGACGTGGGCGTTTACGATTTTAACGTCGAGTATACCGTTCGGTAATGTACTTTCGACCCACTCGTTTCTACTTCGCCGGCAAAGCTCTTCGCCGTAAAGGATTTAGGCAGAAAATTTTATTGACCTTTTTTGATGTAAAGGTACGAAATTTGAGCTCAGTTTAGTTAAACTAAAGATCGCTGATTATGGTGATTTAGAACATTTGCCGCGACGTAAATGCTTATGCGTCTATTAGCTGTAATGACGTTAAGAAAAGAATAAGATAACGAAGTACTTTGAATATGTCGTAAATGTTGGTACTTAAAAGAGTTGGTAAACTCGTATAAGATTCGCCAAGGAATTAAATGATATTTCAATCACCAAGAAGTAGGATCGATTAGAGAGATGTGATGATTAACTTCCAAAAGCCACTTGCTTAATATATTGAACAGATGTATTGGAAGCGTTGTTTTCCAGATGTAGATTTTCGTTAAATCTCCCCAGATCCGACGTACCATAAACGCTATCCCAAGTTCTACACTTCCTTCCGTATAACTCAGCGTCAAAAATGGAACGAAAAAATGTGGATGGAGGGCGATACCGTATTTTGGTAGATCTGCCTCGACATTCCTTGATCGTCCCTGTCCCATCGATCGGGGAAACTTATATCCAAATGCTGTCGAAAGTTAATTGCTTGTGGTGCAGCTTCAGTTTGTTGAAGCCGCAAGTTTCGTTTGGATACATCTAACTAATTACCATTAGAGAAGGTTCAAAACATTTGGTACAATGTGGTTACGCGATAAGTTTAAGTAACCGCCCCTGCCGGTTGTTTTGTAGGAAATTTGGTCCCATGATTCGATGCCCTATACAATAAGTTTTTCATTCCCTCCACTATTCTACGACACTGCATTCACCTATTCGGATCATCCTAGTTAAGCTCACATAGAAAATGTATCTTGTAAGGGTTTGTTTGTTTTGTCTTAATACTGGAGCGACAGATTTCGAATTCGAATACATCATTTTCTAATGCGAGTTCTTCAATAGCGTTTTTCTAAATTTTGCAGCCAATTTCGAAACCGTTGATTGAGCTAAGGAAGTCCTCTCCTGACGAACCTCGTTAAGTAACACCCTCATGAATGCAACACATATCCATAACATGTCCATTTATAACATAACAAAAAATTTATATCTGCCAAAAAATCCGCTAGAATAAAAAGAAAAACGGTGGAAAATAATAGAAAGCACCTCGTCGAACAAGTTTTGTTTATATTTTTTTAAAAGAACATATTTCTAGAGACATTAGACTAACGCGTTACTTTTCCAGAACCCGGTACATCTACATTCACGTTTAAAATCATCTAAAATTACTCCATTCTTAGAGAACCAATTTAACACATCTCTATATAATTCTAGTTTCTATTCTTAAATCATCTTTACTGTTAGAGACAAGGCACGTCGCTGGCTCTCCGATATCACAAGATATACAAACTTTCAGTTCGGACCGCTTTTTTTTCCTAAAAGGTACCGTTTGTTTAATGGAATGTCACATGTGATAAAGTATATCAAAACGTATTGGTAGATATACACAATATAGGTACATTGAACTTGCTGCGTTCCCCGCCTCTTCTTCCCGTATCACTTTTTTTTCTTGTTCTTCTCCCTATTGCCTGATCCACTTCTTTTCTGGCCTTCTTTCACAGCTTTCGACAATAATATACGCGCATACAATCATACTTGCGTGATTCATAGTCGGTGGATAGACACAATGCGCTTTCTTGAATTTCATGTGCAAGTATTTGGACTGCTATTATGTACGGAGAGGAGAGATAAATCAATATTAATAGACGTCATCGGCTTTAACGACATTGAACGGCAATTAAATATGTATACTGCGTATGTATGTGCATTTATGGCGTTATCTAAGATACACATGTGTATATTTGTACGTACTTTCCATGGTGCACATGCATCCAATTGGAATTATTTCGTTACGTTTAGCAGCGATTTTATGCCCGGAACAAATTATGAAGAGACGTCTAGCAGGATTGTTTTTTTTAATTTCACGTATAGTTGTATTAACAAACGGTAGATCGACTTTAACTGCTTTATTGTTATTCAAAGTATTCTCCATAGAAATATAATATTCGTTCTTCAAGCCAATTATTCTTCGTTGATACCATTCGCGCTAAGAATCAGGGTGGTATTAATTTTGTTGGAATTTAGTAAAACGTTTAATGCAATTAATCACGATCATTTCCTCATCACGTCGGCTGCGAATCTGAATCTGTTTACTTGCTTCATAGTTTCTTAACGGGAAGAAGTCGAGTCATTTGTGCGGTACTAGGAAATCGCGGAGTGCCTCAGGAACCTATTCCGGGCCCTCTAATGTTTTTTTACGTACTCATACGTAGTTTTGGAATATAGACTTTAAGCACCTCATTTATTTTTATTCGAGTCATAGGATCATTTGACAATTACAGATAAGTAGCTAGATCAAAAAAAAGAAGCTTATTACAATTTAGACCGAACAAAAGCCAAACAAACAGAAAGAACAGAGAAGACTGACATGTTTATTATAGACTTCATGCATGTTTATTATTGACTTTAAGCACCTCATTTATTTTTATTCGAGTCATAGGATCATCTGACAATTACAGACAAGTAACTAGATTAATAAAAAAAGAAGCATATTGCAATTTAGACCGAACAAACGCCAAACAAACAGAAAGAACAGAGAAGCGTAGCATGTTTAAAGGGAAAGATGACATTTAAGCCTCTTATTCAGCGACAGGATAAGTGCGGATTATTGCAATTTCATTACAGATGTAGGAGACAACTAACATTTCTCGTTAAATTCTTTCCAATACACCAAATATAATGAATCCACGCGAAACTACAATCCTAAAGCTAATTGAAGAAAAAAACATGAGAAGCTTATATGTAAAAGCCAACAACAAATCAGATTAATTTAGCAGATTAATGCACCCGTTTAATTTTTACGAGCGTTTTTTTTTCCTCTCGTACTTAACGCCGGACAATAGCAACGCACCCCTCCTCTCGCACTTCTACGCAATCATCTACATAAACACGGTTTTATGGCAGTTTTCTGGTCAAGTTCAGGGCGCGGCGCGGCCCCTTCATTCTACGCGAGCACAGGGCGTGGAGTCTAAAGCGTAGACTTGAATGAAATTTTTCCTAATATAAATGTATATTAGGTGGCAGGCTTTGTGTACTTGTAAACGCACGGTCATGCGTTATAAATAATAGATAGAGTGGCCAGTTTGCGTAACGGCGGTATTGGTCTACGGCACGCATCTCGCACAGGGACGATTGGCTCTCGCGATACATCGCATTGATAACGTACGCTTGCAGAATGCATAATAACTCTATTTGTTATCCGTATATGAGAAAAAAAAAGGGCGTGGGACTTGGCGTCGAGGAAATGAAATTTCTCGAATATCCACTCGAAATATTATTTCTATGTATGCTACACGTACTAAACACACGAGCGGCTGATCTCTACGACGCGGCGCTGAAGCGACCGTTCTAACGAAGTGCTTATTTCCTCCGAGAATTTCTCGGCGTAGAAGAACAACATTTTAACGAATCAAACACCTACTTGTATCGATCATCGGTAGAAGCTGAATAAAAATAGCGCGTGCTATTGCGTGCCGTACGTTCTACCTTATGTATATTTCAATTTCAGGTGTACACGTCGGCTACACGTCCGACGCACTTCAACCCTCAAAAGTCCGAAATCCTTTCCGCCGTACTCCTCATGAAATATTTCGTACCGACCGCGTTGTGTAATTACGACGAGCCGGCGCTTCTACATTCGGAAACCGCCCAAATTTTCAACGGGACCGCCGATAAATCCATGAGTGGAGAGTGTAATGGACGCCGCGCACGTTGAAGATCCTGTTTGCCCGTATCGGAATTCGCTAATGAAGCAACCGGAATGAGTTTTAGAGCGTCTAACGAGGAGGAGATTTCTGAATCGTATTTTCTGATGTTCGGAGTACGTTACCTACGTATAAGTAGAGGATTTGCCGTCATAAGGTGCTAATATACAATTCTTAATTTACAATTCTTCTTCTGCATTAATAATACAGAGTGTAATAAAAATTTTCGCCAATAAGCTTTTTATATAAAACGCTGTACGTCCCTAAATCCCAAAAAAAGGACGTTCCGGAAAACTTCGATAATGCGAAACATACGAATCCACATTAAAAACCAATCAAAATACATTTAAATGCTACTTAAATGGCGAATTCTATAAAATTCCATTTACATTCCATTGTATTTTCTACAAGAGTTTAACTAACTTATCAGTAAACAGCAAGAATAAACAATTTAACGCGATACATATCTCCAATCCCGTGACTCTGTTGCGAATCCGCACGCATTTTCTGTTCTCTAGTCGTAATCAAAGCGAAAAGTTCGTGGAACCCAAGCGGAAAAGCAAACCGCACATTGTTGCTCTCTCCCGGTTCTCTTATATCGGCCAGACTTTTCGCTGCAGAGTACGATAAGGCGACTGCACGCACACCGTCCACCCATGTATTGGTATTAGCGCATAAGCCGTACATGTATGAGCTCGTATGCGTCCGTTTTCTATTTGTATTGTTCTCGTACAGCGCAACTGATAAAAGTTCATATACACTCCGCCAAAAAAGTATCGCATAATTTAGTTTTGAATCACAAAAGTATCGCATAATCTTTGTTTGTAGCATAAAGTTGTAAATATACTTTAACGCGCTCTAAGATATAATTTCTATGATTGTTTAAATAAAATACAGGCCAAATAAAAACAAGAACTCATACTTGAGATTTTTATTAAAACAAGAAATTATAATTTCGGAAAGAAAAATGTCATAACAGTAGCTTTTAATACTGAGTATTGCTACCTCTGGCTCTTATGACCGCTCGCATACGGTTCGGCAGAGATTCGATTAACCTCCGTATATAAGCCTGATCCAAATTCTCCCACTCGTCACGGAGAGCATTTTCTAGTCCTTGCAGGTCCGCTGGGGCAACAGTTTGGGTTCATGTCCGGACTTACCGTAGGCCAATCTAAAACTGGAATACCAACATCGTTAAGGTATTCCTGGACGATTATTGCAACATGCGGTCGTGCATTATCGTGCATTAACTTGAATTCGTTTCCTATAATTGGCGCATACGGTACTACATGTTCTTCTAAAATGTCCGTTATATACCTGTGGGCAGTCAGTGTACCTCTGTCTACTGGTACTAACTCTGTACGACCTGTTAAACAGATGCCTCCCCAAACCATAATTAGGTCTAGGTCTGATATTACACTGCGAATAGCGCTCGCCGTCTCGTCTGTACACTGAGATACGCCTATCTGAGGTGTAAAGACCAAATCTTGACTCATCTGTGAAGAGTATATTGGCCCAGTCATGAATGTTCCAATTTACATGTTCTCTGGCAAACCTTAAGCGAACCACTCGGTGGTTCCTAGTGAGACGAGGGGTTGTTGCAGCTACTCTAGCTCTTAATCCACTCTGTCGTAACCTATTCCGAATAGCTTGAGTACTCGCACGAGTATTTCTGACTCTAGCCAAGTCGTTCTGCAATTGTCTCGCAGTTACATGTCTTCGACGTTACGCTTGTAGTAGTAAATAGCGGTCATCTTGGCGAGTAGAACATCTTGGACGACCTGATACAGGTCTTCTACTGTAATTGCCTGTTTCCCTATATCTGGCTACGGCTCTAGAAACACTTGACTGATTGATGTTCATCAAACTAGCAACGTATGCTTGAGATCGTCCATCTTCGATTAAAGCATCTATAGCAGCCACTTGTTCTGAAGTTAAATTGCTCAGTTTAGTTTTAAAAGCGTTGGTACAGAACTCTGACTTCGCACTTTAAAATTTGTCCGTATAGGAAGACTTTCAATAAACAACTGAACAAACCTTACACATATGCATTTTTCTAAATGTGTTCTTTTAGAAAAAAATAAAATAAAAAAGCTATGTTCCATGATTCTGTTAGTGTTTTTATAGTTCACGTACACGAGGCAAACTTTTTGTGAACGTATAAAAATATCTTGGTTTATAAATGCCCTTTTTTAGTTTATGCGATACTTTTTTGGGGGAGTGTATACGAAATTTATAATGGTTTTCTCTTTATCGCTTTCCGTGCAACAAGCAAAGGTCTGACCGACGATCTACAATTAATTTCACAGCCATTTTGATACACATTGTGGCGGGATTGATGCGGATATTGAATCGGCACTCGACTGTTGATTTTCTAAATTTGGTAGAAGAAATACTCGCGCGAATTCCCGCCTCTATATCTCGATACGTGGTAAGATCGAAACAAAACGGTTTTACGGGAAGAGCGATAAATTTTCTACGTTATTAGAATTAAAATGCTCTAATTTCAATAAACAACGATGTACAATTGCGAGAGTTAAAACATCCTTATAATCCCTTTTAGAGCAACATTAACTTGTACGTCTAACGAGTTATATCGATAAGAGGTGTCACAATCAACCTTTTTTTTTGTAAACTCCGTATTCGTATATTGATACGAAATATATCTTGCACCATATATGTAAGTCTATAAACTATTCATAGAAAAAAATAACACAACTGCCAATTCCATAATCTATAAGTCAACAAACCAGCCAGACTGATATAAAATTGGTCTATGTACACAGATAAACGCTGTGTGTGGCTTGTTTTTCGGCACTGCCAAAAAGTTTCTGGTGTGAAGTGGCTAAGTGCATCGCTATACGTATGTACGTCTAACGTATTACCAAAATTTACAGAAACATATTTGACGATGACGATAACGATGATGTAACTTATCTCGCTCTTATCTAGCGACTTGAAGTTCTTTAAGAATCGGTAGTCGGTTCGGAGAATTTTGGATTTGTTTTTCTTTTTATAAATTTCGAATGAAAAAACAACTCGTTTCAAAATAAAAGTACCTTCTTCCAGTCGTATCACTCTTGAAATAAGGATCTCGCGAAAGGATGCTGGTACAGAGATCAATGTTTCGTTTAATGAGCGACATTCTTCGACGTAAAATTAACATCCCCGTTCATCGTACAATCTCACTTTTGAACAAATTAAGATGTTATTAAACATCAGACACGCTTGAAACTTCGTTGTTTCACCCACCTCTGGCGAGACATGAAAAGAAGGGACATTTACAATAATATAACGTATGCATACGTGTAAAGCGTGTGATGTTTATATTTCTTCTGCGCTGCTTGTCAGCACTGTTGTCATAACAAAGTATAGAGGAATGTATGTGTATAGCACCCAAATGCAGCTGATAACGCAATGCGCTCTTCTATATTGGGTAATTTCGATGCTATCGCAGGTAAACAAGAATAAAAAAGAATGGCATAAAAAATTAAAGCTAATAATTCGCCATTGATCAATGTTGCCGCGTGAGAGTTACATTTTGTAGATAAAATTGGATGGAAAATTGCAAAATATTAACATTATCACTGCGTTATATAATCTATTTAGAAGCTTATATTAGAAGCTATAAAATAATGGTATTGATCTAATAAATATTGTTATTATTAATAAACTTGTTTAAAGTAAAAAAGAATAATAATTAATTTTTAAACATTCCTCTTGCGATGTTTGTCCCATTTTTGGGGGGGTCACAGGGGCTACGGTATGTATGTACGCTGAAGTCGCTTGGACTAAGGTGGAGTAACGTGGAGGAGAAATAGAAACAAAAAAAAGAAAAATTAACATTTTGAAAAGAACTGAGTATTCAGATATTCCAAAAGAAGAACAAGAAAATAAGCGTAATTTACGACATCATTCTAAAGAGTCACTTCTCTGAGCTTCTATCAACTTCTAACTATTCGATTTTGCAAATATTGAGAATATAACCAGAACCCTTGCCTTACATCCGCAATCAAAGCTATTAGATTAGAAGAGTTGCTTCATAGTGGACGTGGCGAAAGATTTATTAAAATTATTCACACAACACACCAAACAGGAACAATCAACATATGTAGTAGCTGTTGAAACTTGCGGAAATGTATAATACACACGCGTAACTTGAAAACCAAACCGCTGCGTTGCATGTACAATCAGTAGAGACGTAACGATCGGCAGCCTTGATGTTTTTTTTTTTTTCGATATTTTACAATTTCCCGAAGCTCCTCTCGTAACATTCAGATGTAATTTAGCGAAACGCGTTTCTGGGAAATTTGTAAATCGTAACGTTGGAATTGAGAAAAATGTTGCGAAGAAACGTTGACACTGTACTGGTTTTTTCCATCGATCTACGTAGCTCTAATCTGCAGCTAGTGAAGAGCGAATTTTACTTATGAAGAACGCCTCGTATACCGCCCCGATCTTTGTTTACAAAAAAAAGTAACGTCGGCCATGAATAACGTTGACGAATTAATTAACAACTCCGTCGAAATGCATCCGTAATGTTTTGATATTGTCGTCGGCGACCTTGGATTCTTTTTGCGCTAACGAAACGATTCCGTTCAACGCAGCCACAAGGTCGCGGCGATTTGAATAAATACATATCTCGGACGATCTAACATCATCGCCAACATCAGCGCAGTACAGCAATTCGTATTCCACGACGATAATGAGCAGGATATATGAAATATCGCGACAGCAGCGGCTGCTGCGATTCTGTTAAACATAACCACAAAATACGGTACCGATGGGACACAATTCCATCGGTCCTTTTTGACCTTAAAGTTTAGTAATCTGAGGGTAACCAATGAGATCTCCTCCGAATCGGAAGATACAAATACTGGAGAGTGTCGTCGAACTGGTTCCATCCGTAAATGCCTTATAGTGAACTTCTCGAATCCAATGAGAGCTTTTCGCCTATCAAAACCGACGGTTGTTACGTTTAGGAGGAGTACGCTATCAACCAAGCGTAATTCTAATGTTTTAACAATTTACCTTCTTTTGCCGAAGTACGAGCAAGTGTATCAAACGCACTGATAAATAATTTCAACAGTGCCGATATATCGAAATCAAAATTCGGTTGAATCGCGCAATCTATGTTTATTATGGCGGTCTATTTTTTACTCCCACTTCCTGATTTCGCTCTTTTGCGAAATAACTGTTCAAATATGGTAACCAAGCAAACGCTGATAACAGAAAATGGACGATAGCTTTAGATCGATATGTCGAAATTGTCCCATCTTTATCTATCGCTCTCAACAAATAGAAGAATCAATTTCCGCTGAAGTATGCTGCGGTGATAGTAAATAGGAGAATAAACGTAACTATTGTTGCATCCCAGTGAGTAACCTAAGCAAACACGGGGCGGTACAACGTTTACAGCGACGAAGTTTATTTAATTACAAACTTGCTGATTAATACTCTCCACCATTCTCCTTGGATGAAATCGAAATTACATACATTGCGGATGCAATCCTGAAAGAAGCCTCCCATTATCTTTTCGAGAGTTTGACGATCAACCAAGGGTCGTAGGAGGTCAGGAATTCCTCTCGATAAGCGCGAAAGACAATGTTATTGACTTTAAAAGCGTGACAGTATGGATTGTATGCGAGGTTTATCGTAGAAGGAACCGAGTGGCGGGCGATGTTTTTACCATTTTATCATGCGTTCAATTAAAATGTGTACACGCGAAATTCTTGCGAAAAACGAGTTTATTAATGGGAATAATCAATCGGTTCAATTTCATTTCGTTGCAGAAGCGAAAGCGACTTGAACATCAGTTACGGGCGTGATAGCGATGCAAGCCGTAATCGCCTGTTAATTGTGTGGATTGGTAAAGGCCGGTGAGATTGCTGATAAATATCTTTCTACTGATTTATAAGGCAACAACGAAAGTTGTGCAAAATTGTTCATTGCACAGAAATGCTCGGAATAATAATGCGAATTCAGAAACAGACGGTCAGAATAGCTTAAACAGTACTTACCATTTTATACTGCTAGACCAAGAGCACATAACACTTCATAAATCCTTAAAGCGGAGAAGTAAACTTTGCTTTTTGAGCAGCACCAAAGTTGGTGTAAAAAATAGTCTTAAATAGGTAAGTGGAGTGTGGAAGATTTTCTTTGGATTCTATAAAAATTAAGGGCGATTAGGTTTATGAGGAGAAACCAAGGAATATGTTAAAGAGCAAAGTAAAAAGAAACTAGGTTTAGTGCAAAAAAAACAAATACAGAGAAGAATGGAAGAAGAAAGAGGAGAAAGAAAAGATCGTTCACGAACGCGACGTCCTTGATTTCGCGAATCCGAACGCTAGACACTCAGAAGGAGGACTACCGCTAATAATATAATGTTGTGTATGGCACGACCTACGCAAAGGACATTGACAGTGGTGTTGTCTCGATTCTGGCAGGTCGGCTGCGGTTGCTGCTCCTGACCAACGCAACATTGCAAAACTTGTGATAGGCGAATATCGCACATACTCACCGCCCATACCGCGTATATCTCGGGCGAATACGCAAAACGCCGTCAGCCATCGTCGTGTGCAAAAACCCGATCTTATGCGAAGTCCGAGAACACCACCCGGTCGCAGCCTGGGTTGGTTCAATTCGCCTTCAGTTGGGGCACCTCATTCGCGGATCGACTCGCGAATCGTCTGCTTCGGCCCGGCTCCGCGGACTACGTCGCCAAAATAGGGAGGCTGTGCCCGAGCTTGGGGAATCCTGCTCCTATAGCCGGAGTCCTGGCGTTTCGCACGCATTCGGCGCAGGATAACGCTGCCGTTTGGGCGTTCCTAGGCTCGCGAAAAGCAATTTTCCGCGCGCGTGCTCCACGTTAACTTTTAATGAGCGCAAAATTTCGTCCATCTTGTTTTCTTCGCGCGATCCGTGTGGTGTGGTGAAAGATGCCTTGCTTCTCGTCTAATTTCATGTGTTAATTTTTGTGCATATGTGTATTTATTTTTTTATTCTATGTGAAATGTGTGACGTCCATTTTTATTTGCCTGTTTCGTTTGATTGGATGAAAATCCTTTGGAGCTTGTACTTGATGGAATCTAAGTGTTCTCTTGTTTTTGGATTACTATCGGATATTTTGGCATAAAATCCATTGTTTACTCAAATTTTAACAAAAAAATTAAATTGTATAAGCTTGCTTCTACTTTGCATTTAGCAATTTTCATTACATGATTTACTACCAGAATGATTTTAGAAAACTTTAGAAACTAGACGACTTTTTCAGAATGTTGGCAATTAGAACCTACAAAAAAGTATTATAAAAAAATGCGCATCAATAGATCAACTTTTGGGAAAAAATTAACTACGGACAAAACTCGAATTTGCGAATATAGTCCATTATTTGTTTTAAGAAATATTCTGATTAAAAAAACGCAAAAAAAAAATGGATGAATTTGGACACCGATGTCGTCTAGATCATTCTATCCGGGGCGCAAAAGAAATTAGTGTGCAAGTGCTACCAAAAATTATTTAATTAATTTAATAGGAAAGTAAGATATCTATGTATCAGTAAATCTTAGACTAAAAGAATGTCAAAAAAATGACTTAGAAACTGGTTAAAATTTAATTTAACAATTACTTTAAATAAATTCGTTCATTTTAAAAAGAATTAACAAGCCTATAGCGCTAAATATAGAATTTTGGTTGACACCAAATAGATTGGTGACAACAAATTTGATAATTTTTATGATACAAACTTAATTTGTTACTTAATAACTTTACCAGAGAAACAAAGTATTTGGTATATCGACAATTCCAGACAAGCAGCTAGCTTCTAACAGTGCTTTGAAAGAAAAGCCAAGAAAGCATCTTTTTTTTAAAGACTGTTCGAAACTGAAGTCTATCTTAAAAAATTTCTTCTTTCTGAATATTTCTTTCTTTCTAAGCAAATATTCAGTATTCGTCGTAAGATTTAATAAAATTGAGAAGTTGGTCTAAGATCCAGTATGAAATATGATTTAAAATAAAAGAACCAAAAATCCGACGAATATTGTCTTTGAATATTTAATTTTTGGACGCAAAATGCATTTATGCCTTAAAAAAATTTTATCTATTCTTAAGCGGCAAATTGTTCAAAGTGTAAGTTTCGGCACTTGTTTGAAAAAGGATTTAAGTTGTTAAAATTACAAAAGTAGTGCCGGTTTCGTCGTCCATTATCATTTCTCAAGACATGATGATCAGTTTTAGATTAGGAATAAAGGAAATGAAATTATTCCATGAGTTACACCAATTTTTTTTTCAATTAAAAATCCAAAAGTAATAGATTAGCTCTACAATAAAAAAAAATTCTTTTAGTCTATTCGATTATCCAGCAAACATATGAAACATTATATTACAAACCGCTTTGAAATGGAACCTATTAAAACTTACACGAAGATACCAATAAAAACCCAACCCCAAACGAATTTCACATCTAAAAAATTCATCCTTCGAACCACCGCAAAAGTGGACAAGCTTCACTTCATTCGCCATCGCAGTAGGCCAAACGATTTTATTACGTTCCGAAACTTTTACGATCCACCAAGAATCATTGAAATATATCCGAATTTTACGAGTCTCCTCCTCGTAAAATTCGTCGGTCGAATTTTTACGACCATGCGAATCCGAAACCTACCCTCGACGGCGTTACCGAAAGGCAGAGAAAGAAGAAGAAGTTCCGCAGCGGAATAGGGGACCGGCCAGCAACTGTGCCGACCGATAAACGTTTGCAAATATCGTGCATTGACTCGGATAATTGTGTTTTGTACAGCAGTGCGGTTAACTTGGGATACAATAAGGCGATAATGCTAATCTGGTCTTTGGGAAAAATCCGTTTTATCGCCGTCTTTTCCTTTTAGCCCCGCTCGAGTGTTTGCCATTGTTAGATAATGGGGCGTATCGACTCCGACAGTATTTGCGGTCAATATTTACCAATACCTATTGTCACATAGACAAAAAGAGGCACTATTCGTGCCGTAAACGAGATAAATCGAGTGCAAAATTGTTTTACTGTAATACCTGTCGCGCAAGTAAATTAATATATTAATCCATTTTAAAAATTATATTTATACGCGGTATTGATTGTAAACGCTTAAGGTATGTCATTGTTTTTATACGAGGATTAATATTTAGTGCGTAGATGATAAATTTTTTAAGTTAAGTAAAAAACTTGAGTTGTAATAGTATCCGTTTACGCATTTGATGGTGGTAAAGCTCGATATATCTACTATTAAGGAAGATATCAAGAAAAGTTTAAAATAAAAATTGTAGCCACTCGTAAACGTAGCACTTTAAAATTATTTATTAAGATTTACACGAGGTGTTCCATAATTCCAGGGTGAACCTAGACTCACCAACCCGTATACAGTGTCCGAAACAATTTGAGGTACATCAACCATGTTTGCAATGAATTGTACGAAAATAACAAATTTTATGAGGTTATATATGTACATCTTTATTAGATTTTCATTTGTAACTAAAAGGCTTGGTTATATTTTAGTCAACGTTACGTTTAAAAAACAAATCATTAGTGATTGCAACCAATAGGATTATAAACAGTTACCTGATGCTTTCATAGTAATGTGTTAATTCAGTTGTACTTACGGAAAGGAGGTGAACACACTCTAATAATATAGTTCTCGTATAAAAAAAAAAAAAACTATTTTTTAATGTTATCAATGATCCATTAAACGAAATATATCTTTATTTTATTTATGTAACAAACATATTTCTATACAATATGATATGTAATACGTAACATGAAATAAATTAAATTAAAATATGTCAATATCGAAAAAAAAGTTAGATAGGACAATTCAAAATATAATTAATCTGTGTCTTCACTGTCGTCTTCTGGTACGCAGTTAACCATAAGAACAAAGTCTTCTATGTTTGCTACATGTTCATACCACTCCTTTAGTTATTCTGTCTGTTATCGTTCATGCAAGTTTGCCAGTTGTCTGATGTACAGGTGTCCAAATCTTCTTGCCACATATCTAAAACTTGCATATCGCCGTAATTATCTCCACCAATATGTTTACCATAACACCCTCTCACATGTACCCACATCGCTTCAATAGCATTGAAATCGCAGTGACACGGAGAAATTATTAAAACTTCATGTCCATGTGCTCGAAATAATTAATTAATAACATAAACCTTGTCTTTTTCATGTCTCTATTTCCATGTTCAAGCGTTTCTTGTAATGCTTTCACTATTACAGTACTATTATTACAGTTTCTCTCTTGTGTTTTATGTTATAGAGGGTACCCATCGAAATTACCAAAGCATTTGCAACATTCTACAATTTACAACGTAAGCTTTGATTTAATATTAACCGATTATAATTTACCTCATGGACCGCATCAACGGATATTA
Source organism: Oryctes rhinoceros (assembly GCA_020654165.1). Lineage (NCBI taxonomy): Eukaryota > Metazoa > Arthropoda > Insecta > Coleoptera > Scarabaeidae > Oryctes > Oryctes rhinoceros. The sequence goes on from JAIOKQ010000231.1 coordinate 3,032,492, forward strand.
GACGACTTAAATTTCGCTTTTCCTCCTCGCAATACACTAATAAACGCTTCGCAACAAGAACTAAGTCGTCCATTGGGTATCTTGAACTGTAACCTTCAATAAAAAATATTTGAAATCATCGTATGCTCTTCGACATCTTTAAACTTACCACAACTTTTAGCAAAAGAAATAGTGGAATTAAATAAAAATAAACGTTGAATGAACAGTAAAAAAAAAAAACAGATGTTAAACCTCAACAAAGCAATATCGTTCTAATTAATTACTAAGGTTGCATACACTGCAATAAATATTATGCAAGCTCTATCTACGCATTACTCCATCGTCTTCGATCTCATTTCAAAATGGTTCAGTGATACTTAATAAAGTATAGACGTATATCTTAAATAGCTGCGACTTATATACTTCCTACTGGCTTCCGGTTTTTTTGATATTTACCGCTCGTTTTCACTTTATCGATGAAACAATAATACGAAATGTTCCTTTTATTCTGTCCTTCGTATCATCATCTGGTGTTGTTTTTGTCTAACCCGGCGACCGAGCTGGTCGTACCAATAGTCCTCCTACTATCTATCTAGCAGCGGAATTAATATTAAGATAGTTACGAATGAATCCAGCGTAATTTGCAGGAGCTTCGTCGTGTAAATACCACATTCTTTGAAGGATATGCAAAAGAACATCTTCCAATAATAAGAGCAACTGATTTTCTAACGGATCTAAATAAAGTTGATCGTGCAAAAAAATAGTAATTTTGGTCCAATTTAGGGTGACATCCTGCCAGGTTTCCTGTATCTATAACTACATGAGTTCATTTATTCTACGTTTCTTTTTCTGGCTAATAGTTTGGCTAATTCTGCGTATACTTTTCTGTACTGTATATACGCTAGCCTAAAACAATAGATTACCACATTTTGCGTATTATTGAGTTTAAAGCGATTACCGTCACGTCGTTAAATACGATTTATTCAGGTAAATCCCCAATAAGTGATTCGTTTCCAAAGAAAAAGACTTCTTGGTCATGTGTCATGTGCTAATAATACAACGATACTATTGCTCGTTTTAACAAGAAAAGGAATCTCGGACAAAAGTAATTAAAAAAGCATCGAAAACAAAGCAGTTTAACAGCAATAAACAGGTTGGTCGCGTACCTACGGACGTAAACGGCTTGTTAATTGCGGTGCTCTTACATAAACGTTCGCTTCATTATCCTCCACTAATGATTATATTAGCGACCGGTAAGTATATACGGAAAATAAAAATTTTTTTTCGGCAGCTCGGAGGCAATTTGGAGTAATTTTAGTCGAATGTCCTGTGCCAAATATCACGTACGCTCGCATTTAACGAAAACAAATTATGTATAGGTATATATATTTCTTTCCTTGACGTTCGAAACGGGAATTAACGTCAGCGAAATAATTAGAGAATATGCATTTTACGTTTACGATTTGAATTAGAGGAAAAGTACGGAATTGCGATAGAGGTCTTTGTTTATAGTAAATGTAATGAATAGAGGTTGGCAATAGGGAGTATGAAGTTAGTGAGTAAGTAAGCATGGCGGCATGTAGATAATGACACGACTGACAACTGTAAGCGTGATCTGTAATCTGTTATAATAAATATAAATAGTAAATAACCAGACTTATTTCCGGACGTTTCGGTTTCTTCTGGGAGTGTACATCCTTCAACGAAAGCGACTTTTCGCAGTTTTAACTGATAACGTCTCATGAGACTAGATATTATGGCTGTTCCTAACAATTGTCAAGAAGTGTATTGTTAGAATCGACAGAGGAGTGAATATTGAATATCGATAGTCTTTTCGAATATTGCTATAATTAATCCTGGCCTATGTATGTACATATATGTGAAATGAAACGTGAAACGAATAGCTTGTTTGCTTATAACTAGAGAGGACAAAAGCGAGTGAAATCATATCATTTTTGCAGTGACTAGTCAGGCTCGTGTCTATTCGTCTCATAAGAAAGGGTTCGTGTTGCTAACTGATTACCCCGGAAAGTCGAGAAAACACGAGTCTGTCTAGTCGCAGTAATTTCACTCGCTTTTGTTCTCTCTACTTATAACCTTTACCATTATTTGCGTTTTACGTGTATTGCATCATATAAGACTAACGAAAACATATTCTTCGAGATAAGATGCACTGTTTCATCAACAAATAGTTTCATTTATGATCTACGTACGCGCATGAAAATCTTCTCATTAACTCGCAATAATTAAGTCCATCTGTGGCGACGCGTAACCCTACACGCAATCAACTTTAAACATCGCGCAGAACTCGATGACTAATAGCTAAAATAATGACCAACAAAAGATTGTTCTGTTCATGATAAGCGCACGTGAATTTCATTTCACCATCCGTCCCCCCGTCGGCCTTCTCGTGTGTTGGCGTTGTGGTTCTTTTTCCTCGCAGCATTTCTAGGATGTTGTTGCTCAGCCCGTCTCGTTGCACTTGTGTGCAAGTGTCAACGAACTCGCGCAATAATCATATAAACATTATGCGTCTTTGTTATGTATATCATCGCTATTTTTGCTCGATATATTTGTGTACCGTAATACATACACTCGACGCGGTGGTATACGGCTATGCATGGTAGGACCGGAGAGAGGAGCATCCTTGTTTACATTTCACGAGGGATAAACAATGAAGAAAGGTTGATTATTTGTTTTGTCGAAGTGCACGCGTATTTATTCCATTTTATTAAGTTGTTTGTGTTTGACTGGATTATACGGAGAAGCAACGCAGAAGCTGTCTACAGATATACGTAAATGTTCCTGTGTATTCTACGTGTATAGATGTCAATCCGTGCTAGTGTAGCTAACGCTTCCGAATTGTCAACGCTGCTGGTAATTAGTAATTGCCGCAAATAAACAGAACGCCGTACATTTCTAGATGGATATAGGATATATGTAATTAATTAATTAAATAATACTATCGATATAGGATGTTTCGTAAGGAAAGTTAACTTTCGAATGTGATCAGGTGACATTAAAGAACCTTATAGTGCACAATACTACGTCAAAGGGGCAATGAAATAGTAAAGAAGGTCTTATACATTACTATTCGTAAGCCTTTTGTTTTCAACAAACGTGTTCTTAAAAGTACTTTAAAAAATTTATTTTCCTCTTTATTTTCTGCTGACTGTCAAGCTTGAAGACATAATTGAACCAGTAGAAGACTTCTTCTCACTATTGCGCAGTACTATGCATTCTTCTTAAATGATTTTTTGAAAATTAATTTTATTTATATAAAAGGCGCTAACTGACGCAAATCTGTTCGTTACATTCCTTGTTTTACAGCAACAAACGTGAGAATGGACAGTATTTCTATGTTCCTAACCAGAAGCCTAAGTACCAAATCTTTCCAAATTAAAAAATTGCAAGTTTCCCCTAATTTACACCCTTAACCAATAAGTTTTCTTTTTAAAGACGAAGGGTCACAATTTTGTGGCTAATGTCGCACGTAAAGCGGTAATTAACAATCGCTACATGGTAAATATTGACATAAATTAAAACAGATCATTAAATAGCGAACAACACATAAGTACCGGCAACCTCCGCACAACACAGGTTTGTGGATACTTATGCGTTTAACGCCGCGATCCTTGCTATCATTATAGACCATTAAATAGTTTAAAATCTATTTGAAGAACATGCGAAATGATAGGATTAATGTCATAAATAAGGGTAGAGCGTTATTTCATGATTCTTCAAAACGCAGATCTACACCAATGCGACACATATAAAAAGCCTTGTTTATCCTCATTGCATTATTCCCTTCCATTACTTTAGCTTCATAATTTGGCACCGGCTTGTATAAGCGTTAACACATCCTACCAACTCATGCATGTATGGTGAATAAACGATTACCTCATCAACTTGCGTATGTGTATAGTGTCTGTCTGTGTGTGCACCATAGACGCTTTTGTGGTGCTGCCTGCCCGCTGCCTACCCGAGTGCGTGTGCGTCCGTGTGACTCATGGAAATTCAGTACGAAAATGAACGGATAAATTAACGAAAATTGAGGAACGACAGACGCTTCCCCTCGCGCCGCTCGCACCACCGCCCAGTCCGCCGCTAAAAGACGACATCACGAACGCTCACGCACACACGCACGAGCGCACGCATACGCGCTCAGCCATCGTCGCCGTTGCCGCTCTACGTACGCGTAAAAACCTATAAACACATGCCTTTTTTTCGTTCGAGAGTGGATGTAACGCAGCGTAATTAAATATGGTTTTTCGGGCAGAGTTTTTAGGGATGGGCCCGCATGTATGCATGTATAAAATGCACTCCGGCGCAAGGAGAACGAGGGAGTAGGAGGAAGAGGAGAGATCGACGTTATCTCTGTTGCGTATTAACGGTTTGGTTTTTCGAAGTTGTACGGAAGATTCGCGTTTTTGATATTTGCTTGTTAAGGTTCAGGTTCATTTCTTTTAATACAAAAATTGCTTTATTTAAAAAATACTTTATTTAATAAATAAATAGAATAGTAATGTGTTAGTTTATTATCCTTTCCTATGTTAAGTTCTTCAATTTAATGTTTTGGTATTTGTACATCTGTTCATTACTTGGGAAAAATGTTAGAATAAGAAGGACAAGAATATATCGAGACAAGAGGAACAAATTTGAAAAATCCACTTTATGTATGTTTTATTATAAATTTACAGCGTTATGTGTTCATTGGAAAAAAAAAAATCAAAATATTGAACCCATCAGAAGTTATTAAGAGAAACTTGCATTCTCTTAAATTAAATGGAAAAGAGATGGCCCAAATCTCGCAATCATTTAATAAATAGCTACCGGTCCCGAGCTGTTATAATTATAATTCATTAATTATTAATTAATGAAGTAAATATTAATAAAAAATAAATAAAAAGTATAAACAAGAGAATATATACAAAAATAAAAAACAATCACGTTGTTAATATATTTATTTACTAGCGAGATAAAGCGAAACAGTGTTGATGGATCTCTCCCCTCCAATTTCCCTCTTTGTCTTACAAATGTAGACAAATAAAAAAAAGAAAAACTGCGAGAAACGAAATTCACTAATGGAAAGTTCAATTATTTTGGACACCGATATTGTTTTCGCGTCTCTTGAAACCTCCATCGATAACTTTGTAAAGAGATGGGGCAACATTGTAGAGGAGCCAACAATATTTCATATTTAATTCTAATACCGCCTTTAAAACCTTTCAAAGTGAAATTCTTCAATTCGAAAAGCCTTTATACCCAACCTCGAAACGTTAGGTACAGTGTTGCACTGCGAGAATTAGTTTAGACGGCGAGCGGCGTGCAGCGTGGAGTAATGGTACAATACTTCTAAGATTAGGATGGGTCATTAACCTCGCGGCTATCTCAAATTGTGCTACGTGTCTCGCTCGTTCACGCGCTGTTTGTTCGGCCGTCGGCGACGCTCTCGGTCCCAGCGGGTATGCAAATGATCGCCCACCGCCGATGCGGCCAAAATTCTGGGTGTGTTTTTTCCATCCTAACGCATGCATATGTACAGTGGCCGGTTTATGTTTCGTCTCCTCCTTGCAACGTTTAGACGCATCGTCTCAGGGGAGGATAAAACATAAAAATTTCACTGTACATGGTCGACTGGCTGCGAGGAAGACACAGCAGTGATGTTATTATACATGTTTAAGTTAAAATTCACGCGACTTCCACAAAAGACTTGTATAATAATAAATATTGATAGTAATTCCTTCTTTTTCGGCTTTTGTGAAGTCATCTATAATATAAATAAATTTTATGCAAACTTATGATAATATTAGACTGCGAGCCTACTGTCTCCATGGCTTCGGTTAACTAATCTGCTTTTCTTCTTCCAATTCAAATATTCTTCTTGGTACTTCATTTTCTTCTGTTATGTGTCCAATGTCCAATCCATCTTAAGCTGTGGGCTCTCACCGCAGCTGTTATATCCGACACATTAATTTGGCAACATTTTTACCTCTTGATTAGTTCGCTTAGCGCCCGCCTCACTTCATTTTGTTCGCTTTATAGAAAAAGGTACAGATTACTTAATTATTTTATTTAACGGAAGATACTCTACTTATCACGAGTCCAAATTTTTCTTTTTGAATAAATTTTCATTGAAGACAGCTGTATTGATAAGGTTACTTTAGTTCTTGGTCAAAGGTGACGTGAAAGCCATAAATTTCTTCAACGTTATCAATAACATTTGACAATGCAACTAATTTTCGTTCTTCTTCATTCTTGCAATAATTATATTTATAATGGTGGTAAGTCGTTAGTTGAGTTACTAGCAGCAACTAGATAGACTCGTGTCTATTCGCCTCGCAAGAAAGGATTCGTGTTGCCCACTGGTTTCCCCGAGAGTCGACAAAACACGAGTCTGTCTAGTCTCTGCGAAAAGTTAATAATTCCACCTGCCTTTGTCATCTTTACTTATCACTTTAACATTTTTTTCTTCTGTACTTTTGAAATCTTTGAAGGGATAAACAGGTACGCTAACATGCATAATTTTATCAATTTCCTTCCACGTATCCGAGCAAATTATAACGATGCTAATAATAGCCGACGTATTTCATAAACATCTGTGATTACCGATATTACTGCATAACGCAGAAACCTCATAAGATATCCGTCCCCCTTTGATTGGTTTAACTCGCATAGTTATTGCTTTACCTCGACACCAGGTTCGATCCAATTATAGTAAATTGGCCACTTACCGCGTTGTTCTTTCGTTTGATATAAAATCACCATTAATAATTTTGTTGATGGCGCGGTTTTCGAGAGATGACGCTCTTCATGTGTTGGGTGTCATGCAGATGGCGTGCCGATGAGACCGCAATCGGCGAGGAACGGTTAAAATAAACAATCGAGTAATAATTTATTTCCTGCGAGCGCGACCTCAAGGGCCATCGGGTCCGTGTGATCTGACCTAGATTTTCGGCACCCTTTCGGACTATATGCGGTAAGGTGATTTCCACGAAAAATGAGCTCCCCTACCACCCGTCGCGATAAAAAAGGGTTGCACAAATCTGTAAAATGCAGCGCAGGTGTTGGACGTAGGTTTTGGATGAAAACCCTCTGTCTGACGTATTATGACACGAAGGAAGAAGGTTGTATGGACGAAATGAGGTCAACAACGGACGTCTAAAAATCTACGTAGATTATAGAAATTCATCGTACCGTTAGATTTTAATAGGAAGAAGAACGGCGGTAGATCCTAGGTGTATAACATTAATTTACAACTTCAACAATCTATTATCGCCATTAGAAGCAGATTAAGGAGTGTCACGTTTCTCTTTATTATTAACATTTCATATCGTAATGCGATTACGGGTTACATACGTCAGTAACTACTGTTCTGATCGGAAGAGCGTAAGCGAGATTTAAAGGTTGTTTACCTGGAAATACAAATATCAAATATGTCGGTAAAATACTGAGCTTTTCCAAATTTTGGAACGGTCTTTGCGATCTCGGATGTAATCGGGGCTAGCCGCTGTTAGGCGTTAATTTATTAGGTGGTCGTTGAATTGAAAATTACGCTTACTTGTGGGAGATGGATGTTATTTGAAAAAATTGATTTTTGTTAATTTTGCCTGATCCAAATTTATTTGCCGAAAATTTCAACACCTTGTATAGTATCTCTCAAATCCATTAATAATACGGATCTTCTGCATTAGTTTAAGGAAACAACTCAATGTCTTCAATTGTCTTCAAAGATATATTGTAAAATTTATTTTTTTCATCCTATTTCTTGAAATACTTTCGCTGTACGCCGAAAACGCCCTAGCCTGTATAAAGTAAAAATAGCGAAGGACCCAAAATACACACCTGCGGAATTATGTTTCCAGTGAATATAAAAATTGTTCCATAATTTTTTATAACGTTGTAATTAATGAAAATACCAAAATATGCAGTAACCGCTCCCTTTTATTTTTTTTTTCCAAAATACGTTGAACGATTTCGCAAGACTTTAACGACCGTATCATGCTTCGAAGATGAAATTCTAACTCCCGCCTAGCGAATTTCGTCGCAACCATTAATCTTCGTATAAACGCCGTCAAAACACACAGATGTTTGAAATTAAATTGGGTAGAAACTAGCCGTTACAAGCCGCACCGCCGCATATCATGCCAAACAACGTCTAACTTAGTCCAACTCTAACTAGCGGCGTACCACTTTAGCGCGCGTATATTTTTATGCGACCCCATGCGAAGTTCGAAATTCAGGCTAGCTAGTGTCAGCAGATCGTTCTTTATGGATCCCTGTGATTTTTTTCTCTCGTTTTCTTCGGTGCATATCCTTTTCCTCCTTTTTTTTTACGTTGGCAACGTTTAGATAACCACGAAATTACATCGGCAGACGTAATATGATATTTAGCGTCGTATGTTGGTCTCGAAATTCGATGCATGCGTGCTGTTTTGGACGTTTGCTGGCTTACGGAATGAGGAAAATGCGTGTAAATTAAATGACAACAATCTATTCGTCGTAATTGGAGAGAATGTGGATCGTTCGCATCCTCGAAACGGTCGTCCCGGATTAATTAATTAAACTTGTTTGGTGCCGATACTTTTATGTTGTTTGTAATACCAACATAACATAAGAATATATACTAATATCATATCGGCAACCAGACACAACTAACCGACCGAAAAGATCTCTCCCTCCCATAAGCGTAGCAGAGAAAGGGTTAACGCCTAATCTGGTGTCAAGGTACATTAGCAACCCTTTCTCGTTTCCTTTCACACGACCAACCCAACAGTAATAGAGGATGCTGCGACGATGCGAACCATCCCTCGACGTTGCGCAGGTCAATCGAGGATCGTGGGTGAATTTCTTTTCTTCTCGTTTACGCACCCTCTGAGATTACGCGCCCCTTTCGTGGTATTCGCCCTTAAAAAGAAACGCTTATTAACGGGTAGCGATGAGGAATAAGATTTGGGAATAAGAAAAGGGGTGAGGAATTAGGTCAACGCTGATTAATAAAGAATTCGCGTCCTCCGGTGAAACGAACGCATGTGCGTGAAGATGTTTTAGATTGTTCGAAAGAGAAAAAAAAAAAGGGGTATTATAAGGGAATCGACTGGTTTAGGGGGCCTTCACCTTTCGTCAAGCGGAAGAATCGATGGTCTGAAGTTTTTTTTTTTTTTTTTCGTTCCTACAGAAACAACCTGTCCGTCGCCGGCAACACACACGCGCACATATATATTTATCTTGTATGGAAATACAAGAAACATCTGCGAGATAAAGAAGCTATTAGTGGGCTTCATATATCTAGTAAACGTTTAATTTTTATTTACGAAAGCAATAAAATAATCAAAAAAACATAAATATTGGTTGAATAAAGAAACCTTCTTTTAGTAATCTACCAAACAAAAGCTGTCTTAACACCTTGGAGTACCATTTTATTTTTTTTTTAATAGCGTTCAAAGTGTTAATATACAGGGTTAGCTGCAACGTCGAACCTGAAATTAATCTCGAAACCACTTTTTCGCAGAAACAATAAATTTGTTTTGGCATGTCACGAGGTGCGAAATTTTTTGAAAATATGTCAAAGTTAAATAAATAACGAACAACGATGTAATCGTCATCATGATTAAAATTCGTGAAAATTCGATATAGTAAAGCAATCTTCTAAAGCTAACTCGATTTTTTTAAAAGAACATCATAAAATTATTACCTTCAATGCAAAAAAAAACACTCTGTGTTACATTAATTAGCTTCAATATGAATATTCAGAATCACTCGCATCGTAATAGATGTGTTGGTATAACGCACACTGTAATTACTGTTGGTCTGTTGCCAACAGAGAAAGACGCTAAAATCGCCGAGGTAAGAAGAAATACCAAACGTACTCGGGAAGAATGATATAAGATCCAGAACCAAGCAAAAAAAAAAACAGAAGAACGAAGGCCATCGCATCGCGGAGTCGTATTCGGATGCCTAAATAACGCCCAACGGGCCAATCCCAAGCTCTGCCGAAGCCTCTTTCTCCTCTTCGACATTCTGGCTGCGCGCTTTTTCGTTTCTTTTTTCCTTCCTCTTTTTTCGGGCCAGAAAAGAAAGAAGTCCACGACGACGACGACGACGACTAGCCGAACAGGTCTGGCAAGCGCGCTCGCGTGAGCGAGCGGTGGAATAACATTAAGCGAAGTTCTGAGGTTGTGAAGCGCGCACCGCTTCCTTTCGGGTATCGCCTCTATCTTAGCACGCATGGAACGAATGTTTCGTCCTAATTTGCATACGGATTTTCGTAGACTGTGTAACGGATGGATGTGTTTTGGTTAGTTAAAGATGCTGGACACGTCACGTTTTCGGTAACTTTCGGTATGGTTGGGAATGAATTCGTAGATTTACGAAATTTTTCTTATGCTTTCGAAGTTTGAAGGAAAGGTATAGTCACGTGACGATATTTTTTCTAACTGGTTCTGATGTTCTAGTGTACGTCATTGTACATTATTTCAAAATATTTTAACATCGCAGGTATGCTGAAGGGCTAAAGGGAATTTCCTCGGATTTTTAGGATGATGCGAGCATCCGGGGTTGACTCATCAGAAACAATCCCAGCTTATAAAGACGCTCTTAGTCAAGATGAGATTTCCGTATAAAAATAAATTATAATCGCATCGACCTTAGTTAATACCTTTCTACAATCAGAATATTAACAAAGTGTCTTACGATTTACCATAACATGTCTTGGATCAATCTGAGCTAAAAGACACTATTTAAAAAAATCGCTTAGCGTTTAATACGCTCCGAAATTAAGCCATAAAAGATTACTCATCTACAGCCCGAACAGACGTCATACTCCCAAACGGTTATTAGGAATTTCTCGATTTCATAACCTCGTTCGCTACTAGTAAACAAATCACAATTCCACCAAATCGGTCATTGACATCATCCCAATCGCCATGCTCGAGATGAAAATCGTACCAGACATAAATTGTTTAAATTCGTAATCTGAGCGTAATTACAACAATTTCGACAGTAATAAAATAGAAATTTTTCCACTACGGCGCGATTGTGCAAGACGTCGAGGAAAATAATCCTAAATTAAGGCGGACTGCGTGCGCCTCGATAACATCTGCGAACGTGTTTTATGGCATTTTTATTCAAAAAAAAGGAGCGCGTAAGCGGAGTAATACGGTCCACGCAGCGGCGAACTTGCGAACAAGCGGCACAGGAGGAGATGTGTTTTTGATATACGTCTACGGAATATGGAAATTAAACGAGAGTTGACCCCGTTACTTTGCTAAGCAGCGTGCATAGTGCCATTAGAGTTATGCTAAATAAGAATAAATTTGGCGTATTACATAGCTACAATGCGGATCAAAAATATTTTTTCCATAAGGTAATTTTTATATCTCCGAATAGGCATGAAAATGAAGAAACAACAATAAAAATTAATTTCTTAATAACAAGCCCTTTGCTTTTGTTTACAAATAATAAAGAAAATCTTATGTTAGAACACTGGACTTTGAAGTTTAATTTGATTTTGGAGCGCTGTGTACTCAAAGAGGGACACAAAACAAAGCGAGATGGAACGACAACGTCAGCCAATCAACTCCTGTACATAACAACATATCGCGTAACGAATACCGAATGTTCGCAACGTCCAACGTCGTGCAACTCGTCCTTTGGCGATTTCAAAACTCGCACACACAACACGTGTCAATTTCGCCGTTTATCATTTATTATGATTGTGACCCACATTCGTCCCTCCCGGGTCCGCGTCTATCGCATCCACGCGCTGCCAACCTTACGGAGCGAATACATACAACCTCGCGATATCGCATCAATATTTTATGTAGAAGCACCGGGCTAAAATATGTAGGTACATACCTGACGATAGGCCGTACTTACTTAAATAATAGCAAGGTTGCGAGGAACCGTATCTGCGTTAGTCAATACTAGTACCATCGGTGTTTTCTACACACCTACCCCTTAACATTTTCCCTTTTGGAGGATTGACGATGAATAAGTAACTACGCACGATACCTATTTGAAAAGTATAGGGTAGATCGTTTCGTACGATCTAATTATCCGGCATTCGGAAATAGATTTTTTGGCATTACAATGGTATACAAACGAAGATATCGATGCAATGCAGAACAACGCTGGATATGGATAGCTAATATTGAATAATTTATTTTATCTTTGGAATAGGGAAGAGGAATGACGAAGTATCTTGTTTAAATATTAAAAGCTACTTAATATCACTTGCATCCATGTTTTGGTTAATTTATTTTGGAAATCATTCACAAAAGAAGTTCGTGTATTTCATATGGCTTCTGCTGGAAAATGGACCTTACTACATGACGAAGTGTAAGGTCTTGCCTAGACTGGTTTCGATCATATTTGTACATACAGGCCGCTATGCTTTGGAACGAAGTTAAGTCTCAATTTCCACAATTTCCAACATTGGAGTACCTCAGCTCGGCTTTGAGGTTAACTCTATTCTTAATTTAGATCAACGATCTTCCGAATGTTTTAAGTGATCCTGTCATTAAGTCATATTTTGCATTTAATACTGTCAATCTCCTCATTAACAACTGATCGATATCAAACATCCTTATTTCATTATACCGAGCGTTCAGGAATCTGACATAAGCGCCCGCTAATGTATAACAATAATAGTGACGATTTAGCACCAACTCGAAAACATCCTCGATAAAATTACGAATTGTCAACCTAAAAGAGGAACGGAAGCTACGTCCATTACGCAGAAGGTTCTACGTATTCTTTCTCGTGAAACAAAAAAAAAAAATGCAGAATACGGAATATTCAATGTAACTGGGCGTCCATTTCGTGTAATGGGGCAGCTGCTGTCCCGCGGTCCGTTCGACCATGCCGTCCCATAACCTTGCCATCGGTACAAAACGAAATTCAAATCCATCCGAATCAGAATTTAAAGTTTCTAATGATAGCGTTCGCTACGGGAACGCAGGTGGCATAAATAACAATCGTTTAATTATTACGTGAAGCGGACAGATACGCGAGGTCTCGTAAGATAAAAAGAGAGAAAGACAGGAGGGAATATATATATACATACATATGTATATAGCAAGAGGCAACGGCCGCACCGAGTAAGCCTATGTGCTCGGTTAGATGCTGCAATAGATACGTTCATATATGCCATGTACGTACATGAATGTTTGCGTAGAGGTAGTTATTCTCTCTGTTCATTGCCGCGACTGCCGATCGGTTGGCCAATAGCCCGAGGTATCGTCGTCGTTTTAAAATTCGGGACGCACAAATTGCATGAAACGTTGTTGCCAAATGCTTTGTGTTGCTCGTTTGTTTCGGCGCGCGCGAGTCTTGCATTGTAATTGGACGAAATTTGTCAAGAATGTTTTCTATTGTGGACATTTTCGATAAACAACTCTACGTATCTACAAGGTGTCTCGTGTAATATGTTCGTAAATTATTTTTCTATTAATCAACGTAAAGTAGACGAACGTCCATTTTGTCCGCTTTAGTTTATTATGTTGCGCTATACTTATCGATTCGATCCTTTCGTAGTTGTAACGGGCTATATGCTCTTTGAATCTGGTGCGGATACGAAGGAAAGATCGAAAATTTATAAAATCGTCTGCGGTGTCTACGATAACGTCCATATTGAACAAATGAAACAAGTTTCTTTAATTCGACTTTTGAAATGAGCTTTTTTCAATAAGTTTAAAAAAAATAAACGTATCACGTGATGTGCGTATATCATTGGATTTTTTTTAAATACATATAGAAACTTAACTACTGCAATCAATTATTTGAAGCTTTATTTTCATCATCATTTTTGCATACCTCATTAAAAAAAAAGGTTATTTGAAAATTCATTCCAACTAAATACTAAGTTATGTTCATTTCAACTTTTTGGGATCTTTTACAAAACGCTTTAAGAACTGCTGCAACAATTTGCTATTGCTAGCTATCGCAGCAAAACTTGTTTTACGGTACAAAGAATCTATGTATACCTCTTTGACAGACTTACATATTTTTAATGAATTGAACTTGCACGCGTTATCAAAGAACAAAAACGACAAGTAACATAAGCTTCCCCCTTAATTTAATACGTATTCAATCTTCCAAGGAAAACAGCCACAAAATCATAATAAATTCGTCCAAAGCACGTACGTATGCGTACAGTTTATATTTAAATCGACTTCATATTACCATATCTAGCTTCGGACCGATGTTAACGAATCTAATGATACCGAAAGATCTCGAAACGAACCTTCAGAAAACAAATTCGTAAAAAAAAACGAAGCACAAGAAGAAAAATAAAAAAGAAGCAACATACCCGGTACCGGTAAGACGGGTTCCTTCCCAGACGAAACAATTGCACAATCTTGTCCGTTCCCCTTTGGAAATATGCGTCGTCTCGACGTCCCGTACGAGAATATGCGTTATTCGCATGCTATTTACATTTCACGTTTAGTACCAGTTCCTTTGCGTAACGTATTTTAAATACAATGCAAAATTTTCATTTCGAAACCCCCCGAGACCCTTCGATATACATACGTGCATCTTCCTCTAACATGTTACCCATTTTATTAATATTCGATGTAACGCTATATAATTGTGCTAGCATAAAAAGGCAAATATCAATGCGTTGTTTTGCATTTATTGTTTGCATAAATACAGTGGCGAAACATCTCATATTGTATTTAAAGGAGGTAAAGTGCATCCTGTCGGCATTGTATGGTAATTTTGTGCGTTTTATGCAGAAAAATAGCGTAAACATTTCTTTCGGAATTTTAATTAATTGACCAATAGCAGAACTTGACGTGTTGATATCTGGTCAAAAATCAAGAAGTTCATTTGTAAAACACTAACGACTTTTAAAAACATTAAACGAGATCTTTTTCGGTCAAAGAATTTAAATGTGTTGTGTTTAGAATAATGTTCAATGTTCAATGGAAAATCTAAAGATTCAAATCATTTTTACTCTTTAATCTTTTAGTTTTGACCGACTGTGTATATATGCCTACGTGTATAGCGAAAACCCGAGAGTTTGTATTCCGTATGTGGGTTAAGGCTTCTAGCGTTCGAAATTTAGACGCTAATATTCGGCATATTTTAGCGACGACAACAGAACGACCGATAAGCAAAAGTATACGCAAACAGCGGCGCTGCTCCGGCGAGATGTTCGCATCTCTTTTTCGCCTAATTATCCCGATCAGCAGAAGTATGAACGGCGACGATAATACTTCGAGGGCAATGCCTCACACTTGACTTGCCTTCAATTGAGGTCTCTTTTTCGACATTGCGTCATCAGCGCTTAGCTGTGGACCGCGTTAAATTGGCGCACCGAATACATATGTATGAACGCGCACTAAGTATGCAATAACGCCGTTCAATCTTAATCCTATCCATGGACCTTGTATCTGTAAGTTTGTTGTTTGATAGTCGTGCCTTATAAAGAATATAAAAATATAGATGTAAAAGAATTAGTACGTTTCGTACGCGAAACAAGTTGGACTGCTACGAATTCATCCGCGATAGCTCTAGCGATGTTTACAAAAATACTGATTAAAGTTATATGTATTTAAGTGGCATCGTTACTTTTTCTTTGATAATGTCTCCTTTTAAAGGACAGAAATATTTAAAATATACATGTCTAAACGTAATAATTAGAGAAGAAACTTCGATCCGATCTTTCAATTAAATTTAGAAGTTATTCTTTATTCAGCGAGACAATAAGGCTCGTTGTTTGGACGAGCTATTCCATAGCTGTGCCTAAGCCTCGCTCGTAGTATTTTTCATAAGACTGGAAATATGTGGAAGAAAGACAAGCTTCAACCAAGTCACCCAGATCATCTGTTTGGCTATTAGAGATGAGGTGCTCTATAATATACCCTTAGCGTCCGGATTGGAACAGCGTTTTTATCGTAGTTTCGCCGACGTTTTGTCTACACTCTTATGGGACATCTCCAGGGCTGCTTCTGGATACTGATTGGAGACAATTCGTTCCGCTGTGGTTCTTAACTGAAAATCTCAACCTCCTAGCGATCGCCGTGATTCATTGATCTACAACTTTTCTGCTCCGCTGATCTGCAACAAGTCTTACGTAACCCCTCCGGATAGAACGGTCCCGGTCAACATGCTGTAATAGCGAAGATGTTCTATAAGAATCTCAGTAGAAGCTACGACGACAACCCGAAAGCCAACAATTTAATGATCCACGAAACACAAATGCAATACTAAAAGCACGCAAGAATTAACTGATGGAAAACCACATCAAGGTCTTCAAAGAGTTGCTAAATTCTTTAAGAGCTTGTTTTTTCTTAGTTTTACATCTAACATTCCAATTTACGAACTGCAAATTGGGTTTGCCTAAAAAGAAAACAAGGTTTAAAGGAATAACAACGATTAAAAAAAAAGCAACGTTCTTGATTCCAATCTTAACGTCTATACTTGAACATTTAAACATTATCCTATTTACAAACAGATATGCACGCACGAGGTTGCTTTCAATTTGCCATGAATAAACATAGAATACTAAACACCTTCGCCACTTATAGTTGACAAATTTTATGTTAATCATCGGAGGAGGTCACTGTCCGATATATATGTATATATTTTTTTTTTTCTCCTCTCCATAGCAACTAACATAAACATATACGTAGGCTAGTGCTCAATGACAGGTAGCACAGGTCGAATATGGCATTCGACCATTAGCATTTCGATCCTGAACATATGATAATCGCCAGTGGCAAATATCGCGGGTCGAGAACGTTCCTGACGCCGCGGCGAGGTTATTGTATCTAGGCCCTCTCGGTCGATCACGTAGACTCGCTATGTATATATATCGAAAATTTATTTACTTATTCCGTTTCTGTCCGAGTTCGAGATAGTAATTAATACGTTTTGCATCATTCTGTGTGTGAGTTGAATCATCGTCGTACTTTGCCTTCTTTCTCGGGGACCATCCGTCGGCTATACAAATGTAAATATTATTACGCTTTCGGACTTGGACATCCAATAAACGGCGAAATCTGTTTGTTGTTTATTTTTACATATTCCCTATCGATAATTGTATCGTTCAACGTTTTCAAAACAAAATAAAATGATGCAATTCGCCTACTAAATTGTATAATTTGAAAATAATATTTGGATATGCGAACTGACCTATTTAAATCTTGTTAATTTATCCGTAATACAGTCATGGAAAATGCAATAACATAGGATCATCTCTTACTTATTTTAAGTGTTCGATAAATACCTTTCAGACCCAATAGTTGACTTCAAAAGAATTATTTAACACAAAAAAAAAACAACTCTCTTATTGAGACCACTGTACATCATCGACCAATTCTTCGTGCTTTTCATGGACTTACATACCAATAGCGATACACTTGGTTTCCGTTGTAATCGTACTTTCCAGCGACACTCTCATGGCAAATACTCTCAGCGGCAGCTATTAGACCTGCTCTGTCTCCCGTCGTCGCCAATATTTTTACGGAAATGAACAACAGTCCTCCTTACAACTTTAAGCCTAAATGGAAATTGTTTAAAGATTCGTGTATATGAGGCCTCATATACACGAATCTTTAAACAATTTCCTATCGTCTCTGAATTCGCAGCATGATTCCATCGAATCAGACGGTTGCCTTCCTTTCCCAAATATTCTCGTACATCGACATCCGTCGCCATCGTTTAGCCAAAAAACGCGCTGTTACCGTCGTGTTACAATCCATATCATCAAAAATCTGATTCACAATAATTGCTCTCGGAAAGATATTCAAAATCAGTATTAAGTTAACAAAAGATCGCTGGTTTTGCCTTTATTTTAAATTAAGCATTTGTCGTGGATACCTTCCATTGTTTTCATCTAATTTCTTTTGTAAGTATCGAATAGCGACCATATTCACTTGTTTTCGTTACTAACGGAATTGAACGCCAAAACGATCAACACCATAAAACAGATGCCAACCTAACTGTACCGCTCATTAGAAATCACGCGCCAACATTTCGAACCCACGAAATAGATGACATTATGCAAAAATTTTAAACGACATGGAACTGTTAGATCGCCACATGTTACGCAGAGGATCTAACGCGTTCGTTTTGGTCTCATCTACGTATCGTCATAATTTTTCTTTGGGAATCTTAATTACGAGTGAATCATTTAGAATTCACGTGAAATCCCATTAAATTCGCATTTAATTCATTCAACCTTCAGCGATTTTAAAAGCTATTGGGCAATCGAACCGGTTAATAGTTTCTTGTTATATATGTATGAAAAGATATATATCCATATTTTTTTTATCGTTTCCCTTTAGTCATATATAATTCTAACCGAAGTCGACCACGAGTCGCTGATGTAAACGACCTAGTTAACGATAATTTTCGCCTACATTAAGCGGAATTTTTCTTTCTGCTGTCTTTGGATGGATAGGCGGGGGACTTGGAGATTGAGCAAGCGGTTTCGGGCAAGGATTTATCTACTACGTAGACTTTCTCTATAAGCACTGCAAATACCGTGCTAATTTTACAGCTTAAGCAATCGTTTTAGAACGTAAAGGTTAACAAGAAGAAAATGGAATACGTTAAAGGAAAAAAAACATTCGAATTTAATTAGAAATTAGCGAGACGTTCTAGATGCTCAACCAAATTTACAATAGCTACAGAAAAGAAAACAATTGCTCGTAGAATTTTAATCTGCGTCCATTTCAGACAGCTGTTATGTATAATTGAGAAACTACAAACTTGTAGGTTGGCAATTAGCCATACAAAGTCTACATACAAGGATATCCTTTCCATTATCCAATTATCCTATTTCATTATCCAAGAATATCCTTTCCGTAAAAGTGAACGTTCGGGAGGAGCAAAAATTGCAATTACTAAACATCGAAAAAATTAACTTTTGAATGAATCTTCGGTCCTGAGCGAGCAATCACGTTATCTAACGCGCAGCTAGCTTTTTCATGGCTAACTCTTAATCGAAATATGACAAAAATGTACACACAGCTTCTGCTATCTCTCTAATCTTAACTCGACGATCATGCAGCATCGTTTTGTTTAATGTAGTTTAAGTGAAATAGGTCGGACTTTTGGCGTCAATTATGGTATGCCAAGTCATGCTTGGACTTACATTGTATTATGTTAGTTGATTTTTAGGATTAAAAATTTGAGGTTCCTGCGAAGTTATTTATGTAAAAGGTAAAAAAGGAAAGAAAATGGTACGTTTACGTACAATCCGAACAAATGTTTTGACCGTAATATAACATAGAAAAGAAAATTTAATGTTATTTGCTTTTATTAGTTGGATGATTTAAATTGAGTATATTAAATCTCTAAGATTAGCCTCGCTTATCAACATCTTAAAGTTTTAGGTTTTCACGGCCGTATATCGATAATTTGAATTATAAGAAGTATACCAGTAAGCAAGTAAGTACAAAAATGTAAGTAAGGGCACTAAAGTTAACCAGAGCATTGGTAAAGCATTTATTCTATTGGTTGTGTGTATATCTGTATATCTTGGTTACGGACTTCCATATCAGCCAAACAACCTCGATTAACATAACATAAAACCAACATTTTAAACATCCAATACGCTCTTAATTAGCGGCTAGCGGTGGAGAATAAAATTCCTAAGAAGCCTGCGCAACTCCCTTCGTCTCCTCCTTACATAAATAAATTCGTAATTTATGTCCCGGCCGCGAAACAGCGGGAAACGAAGTTTCATTTCATGGTCGGGACCGTCGTATAAAGCTCCTTCTCTTTCCTTCTCTCGCATCTGCCGACTCCCTCCTTCTTCGACTTTCGGTTATAAACTGTTGAAGGTAAGTCGCCTCTGCATATAGGAGAACATTTAAAGGTGGTTGAATGGCCACAGAAAATGTAATTATTTCTTGCAGGTGCACGATCGCGCGCTTTAGCGCTTTGCACCCTTCTTATGCTTCGCCTTATTCTCCTTTGCGTCTCTCCTTCTTCTTTTTCTAGCTCAAAGCTGAAACGCGCGCATCCAAAACCTGCCCCAGAGCCTGATCCTCTCTCACCTGTGTGTAAAAAACGAATAAAATGCGACTCGCCGGATCGCCACCGGTTTTTCGGAGAGAGGACAATGCTGTGAAAAAGAAGCAGAAAAAAAATGAGCGTATCTTCGTAGGCCATATATAGAGGCGTATGTGGACGACACGATCGTAAACTTCGAATCCTGGTTCTGTACGTGTGGACATCGCGGTGCGAGGAATGGTATTCTCGAGGTGCTACGGTCCTAAGGCCGGGAGAATTTCGACGGTACGCCTCTTATCTGGACGGAAAATCGTCGTTGTTCGCTTTCGACTTCAATAAATTTTCGATTACGTGTCGTAAAACTAAGCACATGGCTTCTTTGGCTTTAACTTATTTAATTTAAACGTACTTCTACGTATCTAACATTCATTTTTTGTTAACTGCTGTAATTATTCGTTACATCTACCTGTTGGTCTATCCAATCTATCTCGAACGTCCAAAATTTTTTCAACAAGGAAGGATACCCAACTCGCACCTCCAAAATTTAATGAAACCTGGGCGATTTGTAGACATATAAAAGAGCGTTTTTCGTTTCGGCCAAGAAGAGATTTTGGAAGTTGATGTTTTTTAAAGGGTTATCGAAATACATTCTACTTCTAGTAAGAACGGCACGAATGAGCACCTTTAAATATACCTTCACTCCAAAGAAATCGACGCTTTTAAGTGACGAGCAAGTTGCTAAATTTATTGTGAAAGGACCAGATTCTACATACATTCAGTTACATTGCTGGCAAATCAAGGAGGTGATTTGCTTTCAATTAAAAGAGACGGGGGTCAATTAAAACTGACGATTTTTATAAATTTGGTGATCGGCGGAATTTCTAGGGCAGCACATATTAACACTTGAATATAACGCTTCGAAATCGAGGTTTCTCTATCCCTAATGTTGTTTCAATTATAGAAGCAATTTACTTCATATTTGTAGATATATAGGTAGATCTAATCTTGCGATCGGATTGGGTCTGTGTAGAGAATAGCGCTTATAATATAAAGCTAATTACTTTCGGAAAAAAAAAACACCTCTATAACCTAAAAAATTACTTTGATTAAGTGAAAACGGTAATAATCCGAAAATGTGTGAGGGAAAATTAGAGGGTTTGAAAAATAGGTTCCGAACACGGAGGAGCAGTAGAGCAATGGCGTGGCTGTTGTACGAACCAAAAAAGAAAAAAAGGTAGCACGACAAGTGATGCACCAAACGATATCGGTAATTGGTTTCTAATTAGTGAACAAGTCAATGCCGATATGTGGGCGTTGAATAATCCCGTTCCGCACTTCCCCTCTCCTATTTGTAAAGCGATATTTTCGTATCGTAGGTCGCATATACCGGGTGACTTTTTTAGCTTAAACGTTTATTTAATTTTGCCGTAGTATCCAAATCTGCAATAAAATCCCTGTTCAAGAAGTTACCGCCTACCTCGCCTACAGGAAGGAACAGATAGCACTAATTTTAGCATTAACGTATTTGCTCCGAAGATTAATTATGGGCGAAGTGCTTATTCCTCGAGGAATTTGAATTAAAAAAAATCACCCGGTATATCCCGATTGAAGCATAAGACATATAGAATGTACGTACACACACATAGCAAAACCGCACACATGTACCCATGTACCTATGTTATAGGTGTGTAAATATCGAATATTGGTATGTATACCTTGATGCATGAATATTTTATCGGCAGCGCGCTTGTCAAGTGTAAGCTGGCGTGCCTAAACCGCGGGATCGATAAAGAGCGAAATGTATGTTGTGTGCAGGTAAGAACACACACATTACGGCACATATTTTTACATTATTTTTCACCAAAAGCGGTAAAACGTTATCGAGACGTACGGCCGGCCACCTATGTAACGTAGATAATGCATGAATGTTGGTGAGGAAAGGGAAACCATAAGCGAGACGGTATTATTCAGAATAGTAACATGGGAATAGAAATGGTATTTACGTTGTGCATTTTAAATGAACTATGTATCAGGGGAAAATTTAAACTCATCAGACCTTTGCCTGGTCTGTAAATATTCCCATTTACAAAAGTGCTCGAATTACCATGTACGGTACTTAAAATAGTCAAGCATCAAGCACTAAGTATTATACAAGACCATGGAAGTATCAAAAACAAAGGATTCATCGTAAAGTATCTGAAGCCTCGAATGAAAGCACTTTTCTGCGTTAACCAATCTACCTTGAAAAAAAGTTAACTTAATCGGTGTAAACTTAAAAAGTTTACACCGATGGTACTTGCATCCTGGTTCATTATTCTTAATTTCACCAGTTAAGGTTATTACTAAAGTAAGGACGTTCGGTGCGAGTCTTGGTCACTCAAACGTCTTCTACATCGCATGAAGTGACTGGTCCAAAATGGAAGTATGCAATATTTTAAGCATGAACGTTCATTCTGAGTAGTAAAAGTGTTATTGGAAATATCTTTTAATCGCACGTAATCTGGATTTCTTTGTAAAATCGCATTTTGTTCCGTATCTTTTCGCTAATCGATCCTTCTATACTTTCTAAATTATTAAACAATGATTCTAAGTGTTAAAGGGATTCAGTTGATTTAAAATTTTTGTTTTCTAGAGACTTTAATAAATTGTAATTGATCGACTAAGTTTTTTTTAACAATTAATGCTCGAACTGCTGTAACACTGGAAGGATCTCGTTTTAAGTTTAATACAAAAGGTTTTAAAATAAGAAAGTGTTGGGTACAAAAAATGCGGCTTCCAGCCATGTACCTCATCGTGTTAATGCAGGTTCCGGCGGCAAAGATACATTCGGGCACATTTCTTTATATAACTTCATCCTAATCAGTGCTTTCAATAAACTCTTTTTAAATAAGTTAATTAATGTGTTAACATCGGAAAATTCTTCACGAGCAAGGTCAGCAATGCGATGTATTCCATGTCCAACACATGCTAGATGCAACACGTTTGGAAAACGTTTTTTAAGCTCGTTACCTGTTTTTTAACATTACACTTGCAGAATCTGAAAGAAAAAGTAGAAGTTTTAAGCAGTCGCGTCGTCAGCTACATTTTTTGTACGCTGCTAATGATAATGTCGGTAATATCGTTTGCGGTGACAGGCAATCTGATTTTTGTAGCTTCTAAAAATGACTTTGGAAGTATTTTCCGTCAACGCAATACGTCAACAATTACATTAACAACGCACCTTTCTTTAATATCTGTCGTTTCATTCGCGTTTATCCAAAAGTAATTTTCAACTATTTTAACCTGATTTGATTTATTGTTGTCGAAATGCTTAAATACATAATATTTCCTAATTTTCGATGGATGGGAAATTCCTTTGTTGGAATTTTCCAAATTTCCAAGAACAAATAGTGCAAAGCACTTCTTTTTTGTTAATGACAGTGAAAATGGTGCCATATTCTGAAACAACGCTTGACATTCTCGGTATTGTTGGAAAACGATAAACCAAGTACTATTAAAATAAAACAAAAGAATACGAAACAAGTGAATATTAAATAAGGATCAAATGTACTATGGAATTATAAAACGCAATAATGAAATGCTAACGAAGTATCTAGATATTTTAAGGTGAACATCGTTACGATGTTCTCCACTCGATTACTAACTGTGTAACTAGCGCGTACTGCCGTTGCTCTCTGCCTATTTCCTACGTAGCGACGCATGCGAAACTTAGCCTGCCACCGAACGTAACGCCGACGACAAACTGCACGCAACGTCGCCACTTTACTTATTCCCGGACAATGTAAGACGAAATGGTAAAGAAACTGATCGATCAAGCCAGTTAAGGCAGTTTAACCTCGCGGAATATGGGTTTAATGCTCCACCGTATACTTTAATATTTCCCGAAAGGCAAATGCGTAACGTTAATTTTCATATACACAAACCTCAATTCGGCACAAAATATACAATTCGGTTGACCTAGAATCGGGCGTACAAGCACGCCCATAATCGCAGAACGCGAAAAAAAAATCGAATATCACAACATGCACAAATACGAAATCTCACCGATTAAACTCTTGACACACATTCCACGAACGTTTGCCGTAAAACGCACACCCAAGGCGATCGGATCTAGCAAACCGGCAAAAAAAAAAACAACGAGGGAGAGGCGAACTTAATCAATACGAAAGCAAATAAAAACAAAAGATACAGCAAGAGAAGATCGCAGAAACAGTTAGGTTAATGTTCGGCCCCGGTCCCCGATCTCCTGATGCTTGTCGAGGAGAAAAACTGACATCGACCGCATCTCCTTCGCCAAAGGTGGCCAATTAAGAAGTTCCCGTTGCCGAATTTACCTGAATTATACATTTAAAAGGGTCGATAATGGCCCTCGACGGATCGAACAATCTCTGCAAACCCTTCCAAACGATTCACGATAGTCATTAAATACACAGACGCGCACAAAAAGGACGGAAAAAAAATGGGACACATCCGAGAAAAGGGTTATGGGAAAACAAAGCACCTGCAAACCGCCCTACATATTTTTTTTTTCTCCGCTTCTGCTGTTGTTGTTTTTGTTGAACTAAAATCCACCATATGTTTTCTTCGTTTGGTTCCTTGATTATATTAAGGCAGGTTCACATATGTAGAAACTGAATTAACATGGAAGAAATAAGAAACTATAGAAATGTTTTATTTTTAATATGAAAGAATTATCTGTGTTGACCGGGGGAAGTCCCCCTGCTGCTAGATTATCGTAACATCATCGAACATTGTACTATTTTGTAGTTAAAAAGTGTAACATTGAAAGTGGGTAAGCAAGGTAGAAGCTGGCACATACGTAAATCTCAGCGGCGTTCGATAAGAAATATGAAAGTAAACAGTTGCATTAAAAAAGTTTTGACATCTTTTCATTTTGGAAATTTAATCGTAATTATCGGATACTCTGTATAATGTTGTATAATGCTGATCCTAACCTATCCGGTCAACATATCCTATAGAACACGCAATAATTGAATGATCCTTAAGTAATAACTTCATTTAATGAAACTTTACGTAGAATACACCATTTCCTATCGCAAAAATATCATCGGGATTTTAAAACGCCCATCCTCCATGTGAGTGCCCGGCTTTAAACCTTCGATCGTCCATTATTAGATATCAGCCGAGTTTGAGAAAATAAATTAACTACTCTGCACAAATTTTTCGTATCATCCCGTAACGGTATATCCAGTCGTCCTCGGTCGTTATCTCGCCTGTTTGTCTCCTCGATCGCCGTCTTCCATCTCGTTCTCTCCATCCCGGACGGATCCTCCTAAGTAGCCGATAAATATTGCTCAGGCCGTAATAAATTCCGATTTAACAGAATTAAGAACAAAGCGGTCGACGTCGGTAGAGATTTCAATGAATTAAGCCGGTGCTCTGCCGACATCTAAAGCATTGTAGAATATATCTCAAGCAAGAAGCGGAACGCAACTAACGTATCCAAATATATTTCGTTATGCAACCGCCGTTTATCGAATATCAATTATTTTTCGAGACGGCGATTGTTTTTCTTGTTGCTGCTTTGTTTATTAGTACCACGGTATAATATATAAGTACACGGCATATCTGATGCGTTACGTGTCTGAGAATAACAAACATCTCATTAATTATTTCGAATGGATGTTAATTTTTAATTGATTTAATAATTTTTATGTAAATGGTGTAATTAAGGTTATAGGATCGAAAAGGAAGTTGTTTTGTATTTAATTTCGTATTGTTGCCCTTGTATACGATATTAATTAGTATTGTTGATCAATGGATGTTTTCCAATTATCTTTGAAAATTAATCGTTTATTCAATAGACTTGCTACGAAAGCGCGTAAGATGCATTCTTGTTGAATATAAGTACGTGGGTCGTCTGAAAAGTATCAAGTCTCAAGGTGAAGATGGAAAATTGCCCATGCCTTGGAGGATACTTTAAAAAATTTCAGCCAATTTCAAAATTTCAGTTGCTTGTGTCAAGAGATGTTAATATTTATGTAATTATGGAAAAAAAACTTCAATGCCTACATAAATTAAAGCGGAGATGGTCCCAGCTAATGGAGAATATACACCGTCACTTGCCACGCTGACACCTTAGGTCAACGAATTTAGACACGATCGTACCAACTTGACTGACGATGAACATTCAAAAACCATTGAATTAAGGATCAAAACACGCACTCCAATGAACATTTCCAAAGCCCTTTTGATGCCGTTTGAGAAATGTGAACATCCGGTCTTTTCAACTTTTTAACTTGACTTATAAGCCTTGCTGAATACCATAACTGAATGTCTTTACGAAGATGGACTTTTTCTTGTAAGCATTTGATTGCGTTCAAGCAAAATATGTAAAAGATAAATTCTTTAATTTACCATAAAGCTCAATACTTCCTTACCTTGCGACGAAACGCGATAACAACCGTCGCGGTTTAAGAAGAATACAGTCTTTACTTCTTTTATTCAGCAAATTTAATAAATCATACAGGAATATGTTGCATGTGTATCCGCATTACCTAAATCGTCCGCAATGGGCCGGAGTGTATTTACATCGGACCGACCGCAGGAGAGGACGTACGTGTACGATACGTGGCCTATTATCAATAAACCGACGATTTAACGACCGATGAATATTTCAGTCGCTGATTTTTCATGCCGTCGTCTCCGAGTCATTGCGACAAATCACAAATCTGTATCGTGCAGCACGTAACTCGTCAAAGTATACGATACTTAGATCTATAAGTATATATAAGAGTCGATTTTGCAAATTTTATACTATCGGCCTGTGCTATTTCGTTCGTTCGAAACGTACATATTACATACGATGACGACATCTACAGGTGGATGAAAAAAAATTCATAAAATAAGCAAGAAGAGGGTACAATACGGTGAATTACGGCCGGAAAGGGAAAGAAATTTGAAAATAATTATTTAAATTTTGTATTCTATCCGCGAGAAAAATTTGTGTTAAAACGAACACAATAAGAAACAAACAACATGGCGAAAAACATAATTTTTTAATATAAAAGAATTTGAATTCAAGAGAAAAGTATGCTTATTATTGGAGATACGTGGTTCTTTCTGTAATCATTTAACTTTTTTGTTAAGAAACGTTAAAATGTTCAGGATTTGTTTGTTAAAACAGTTAAAGTAAGTTGGTGTAACTTTATCTCCAAATTGGCTTGAGTTGATCTCCAATAATATGAATCAAACCTAAAAGTGCGAGCATTATTTCAACACCGGGAACCAGAAAATTCAGACCTCAATGGAACTCTAGAGACTGGAAGACTTAGCTTGGCGTAAGAATTTAATTTACCGGCTAAAGAGTCTGATTTCGAGCTACATCCCCGTCCAAAAATTATAATCAGCTTCTTTTACTAAAATTTTTCAGCGTTTTCATATACTCGCAGAATATTCTGGGATAAGGGTAAAAGAGTGGATGAAAAACTCGAATTCTTTAGAAACCTAGTAGAGCTTTTGTTTGTTTGTAAAACATCCAAAGTTACACTCTTGTAAAAACCCAGCTTTTACAATACGTTAATCTAAATTATTTTTGATCAACAAGCTCAATGAAAGAAAGTTTAAAAGTATTTAGAAGACACAACAAGAACGAAAATTTGAAACCAAATTACGAAAGGAGTTGAAGGGACATAAATTCAATTTTTCAATTTCAACTTTTCAATTCTATTCGAAAAGAATGGCCGTGCATTAGGAACTCTGTGAAGAGGATCGATTCAAGCTCTTTTTCAAGAGTTTCATCGAAACCTAAATGTTAGGACAGCTGGTGTTCTCTTATTATTTGGGAAAGATACGTCCAAGAAAATATAAAAATAGTTAACGATACGGTTTTTATTGATTGTATTTTATTACCTATCAGCAATTGTTAATGCTCAAGTTTAATTAATCTTAAAAAAGGAATAGTTCTCGAAGTATTCCATCGATTACCCGCGTACGCGGTCGGTCGTCTCTCGAATATGTAAATCATAAGGTGATTCTCTCCGGCTGACATAACGGAACTACTAATTTTATGAAATTATCTCTGACATAAGAAAACACACATTCCACGCTGCTACGCACATGTCCGTATTTACCTCCGCCGTGTACACCGCGTGGCTAAGGTGGCCGAGGTATATACGTGTATGAAATCGTACGTACATACTAACGTATGCGTTTTATATTGGCCGTTTCTTCGTCTTGTGTTGTTGTTGCGAGCTGAGCGTCGTTGGAACTTCAACAACGAGATTCTTAATCATAAAGCAAACAATGAATTTTTAACGTATATTTACACGAGATTTTAGACGCAGACATTCCCATCCCTTACATATGTACGTACCGTACGTGAGTACCTACACACATTATGTACGTATGTGTGTGCGCGTGTGTTTAATACTTAATACGGTTGGAGAAAATTTAACACGAACGTGTATATGTGATGATATATTAAGTACGTAACTGCCAATGTAAAAAAAAAACTACGGAATTAAAATCAATATACATTTGAGCTTTGGTGCTTTGTTTTAATCTCGCGAATCAATGGAAGACGCACAAATATTGTAACTTAAAAAAGAAGGCTATGAAAATAAAAAGAGAAGGCTGTTGACACACGTTTCCGCATCCAGCAGATTCGCGCAGATAACTAGAAAGGAACTGCTGCCCGCAAGATTTCGATTCCTCAGCGGAAGGAAATCCTTCCACCGTGCTACTTAGTTAAAGGGTTCTCTTTCAACCTTTGATGTGCAGCGGTCGATACCGATCTTTCGAAGCCTACTTCACATCTTGCCCGCAGTAGGCCGTCCATGGCGACAACTATTAGCCAGTCGAAGCCTAGATCGCCCAAATATGACAATTATTGACCAGCGACGGAAACGAAATCGACCGTGAGGTACAATCGGCCTACTCGTAATGCAAGCCCAAAGAGCGCGGATGCGTAGGCCGAGGCCCTACTTAAATCATGGTAATGCGTTGTTCGTTACCCAAAAAGCCGGCAAAGGATCGGGCCACGAGAACGCACGAACAACTAGCTCTGAGCCTTAGAATCCAAGTAAGGAACTCCTGGTATTAGGATGAATTCAAAGGATTCCTCTAGCAAGGTGTCTCCTCCCATATGTAAAAACGCCACTCGATTTCTCTGAAACCAGAGAATGGCCAGCGCAGCTGCAAGATTTCATGCCAAATGACCGAACTAAATTTAGTGCCAACCTAACGATATCTTACTTATATTTACAAACTCATTCGTGTTTAAGCACAGTGTTTAATTAATCTTCAGCAATTTCAAGCGATTCTTTTTTCCAATTAATCTACAACATATCATTTTAAAACATTATTCGTACATCCCAAGCGCTATCTTGTCTATTTCACGCCGTACCCTTCCGAAAACCACTCACCGGAAAATAACGTGGGACAACGCCTAGATCTACGTACGTACGTAGCAGAACTTACGCTACCGTATAATCCACAAAATGATAATTAAAAAAAGAAAGCAATAGTCACCATCCCACCTAACGAAATTAATTCCGTAACGTATATAACATACCTACGTAACGGTAGGAAGTGTAGCCGCTTTTATAGTTTCTACTTCCGTTCATTTCGCTGTTACAATGTGCGATTACGATGGCATATATATGTATATTGGGAATTTGGCGACGGTCGAGTGACTGTCTGACAGAGGGCGACATTCCAGTTTTGTTCGTTGTTGTTAATTACATCTTCTTTGTTGAAATTCGTCGTTTTCGTTGAAGTGTTTATTGTTGCTTTTTTTTGCCAATTTTAAGTAATATGCGATTGCGTTATGATCCATATCATAGCAAGTAAAGTAGGAATAGCTAAACTTTTAAATTTCATCGAAGCGGGACCAGTAAATGTAATGTTTAGCCAATTGGGACGTCTAACTAAAAATGTTTTTTTTTTTGCATAAACGGAACGTCGAAGTTTATCAACATTTTTTTTATATAAAGAACTGTTAAAGATGAACAAGTTCATACATCGCTCGATCCTCTTCACATCCTCGTGTCCAGCTTACAATTCATATCCTTCAATACGCATACGCATAAAAAGCGTTGTTAACTATACCGGCTCAGATCGTATTGAATGACTGCCGTCACAGTTTAAATTACCAACGGTAAATAAATCTCTGGAGGATGTATTGTTTCACAGGCGTCCGGAAGTAGTGCTGCGCGCATTAGAAGAAGGAATAGACGAGGACGACAACAACAGCCAGTCCCGACAGCATCAACAGATGTACGCGAGCGTGTGGTAAGGGTTAAAAATCCATTAATGATTGTGGGAATCATTTGTGAAATGGGTTAACGAAACGCCAGTGGAAAGAAAGAAAGGAAGGAAAGGAAAAAAAAAATAGAAGAGGATCTAGATCGCCAGATACGCATGCAATTTGTAGTTTTGTCTACCTGTCCTCTAACTGCTGGTTTCGAACGTTGAAATTTCATTGGGATGATGTTTGCCTATAGGAAAGATGTACAGTAGCACACCTAAATTGTGAAATGAAATAAGAGCAAACGTCGCTAATTTGAACTTTTCCCAAAATAATTTCAAAGCGCAAGAAAAAAAAAACGAGTGTATGTACGCTTATCTTCCAATTTTATCTTTTACGTAAGATTTTCAACAGTTACTTTTTATAACGATCAAGTTTATTGGGTCGCTAGAATCTACAATGGAAATCGATGTTGCAATTTGATTATGCTAAAAGTGGTGGCACGTACGACATTTATATTTCACAAGCTCACGACTGTCGGCGTTATGTAACCGTTAAGCTTGCGACATAGCATCCTAGGGCCTAGCAAATTTATTTTGCAATGGATAATGGAATATTAAACAGTTATGAATATAAATTAGGTAGAACTAGATACGGAGAATGTTCCACTTTATATCTTGGCTTGATTGAGGTCTTTGCAACGAAGTGAGTAGTCGTATTTAGAAGAAGCGTAGATATGTACAAGTTAATTAAGACTTTTTTTATGCATTTATTACCTTGTGGTAAGAAAAAAACATGAAAAATATTCTTCCTAAATATTTTTATGTTTTCACTATTCACTAAAACAATCTTTCGCAATTTTTCACACCTTGACCTCTTGAATTCTCTTCGAAATTGCTTCCACATATTATTATCATTGTTATTTTTATTAGGAATAGGGAGGTAATAGGGAGGAAGTGATAAATTAATTAAATAGCTATGCCGTCGGCGATGGTTTAAAGAAATAGGTAAACTCCTTTACTCTATAACATTTTTAAAATGAGTAACATTATTAAAATGGTAACATTGCATATTTGAAGGAAAGAAGTAAATCGAAAAATGTTAGCATCAAATTTTACAACGTAAAAGAAAAAAATCAATACGACTAAATGCAAGAACTAACTTAATCGGAAAAAGAATTAAAAATACCTGACCGGAAAAGAGATATGCGTATTTTTCGAAAAGATTAAATTATTTGTGCTCTAAGATATTGCCGTAATGAGTAGAGAGGACAAAAACGAGTGAAATCATACTTTTTTGCAGCGACTAGACGGACTCGTGTCTATTCGTCTCATAAGAAAAGGTTCGTGTCGCCTACTCGACAAAAGACGAGTCTGTCTAGTCGTTGCAAAACAGGTACGATTTCACTCGCGATTGTCCTTTCTAGTAATGAGACTCCTCTTTAAAAAAAATGGATATAATTAAATACTTCGCGTTGCTTTGCATTTAAACATTTGAAAATTAAACAAAATGTACGCACAAGATGCATCTTTATGTATATCTACATGAAGATGTTTTATTTTGAGCAAATTTAATTAGTTTCCGATACCGACGATGTCTTAGCTTTCAAGTCCAAATCATTCCCAAGCTTCGGAACCAAGTGATTCTATATAAGTGGTGCATGTTCATTACCGTAACGATGATACTATCTTTGATAGTATCATCTTTGGTTCTGGAGGAAATTGGAAGGAAGAAGTCACCAACACTTCTTCGTCTTGCAATTAGAAAGTATTAGCAAGAGAAATCTGTCAACTTGGAACACTTTCCAACCTAATATCTGGAAGCACAGAAAATTGGAACATCACGTTCAGACGTGCTTATTGGACATGCACCGAGTATTTGCACAAAAAATTTGTGGATACGATAGATTACTACGATAAATAAATTTAAAGTTTTCAATTTTAATTAAAATAAATTTACTTGATAATCACATCACAATTTACGAAAAAAAAAAATACGTCTTTAATCTCGAATCCGGTAAAAAATATTTACGTAGCAGTTCGTAAAACAAACATGTTATGTACGAATCGCCCAAGGTTCAAAACACGTAGCGCCGGATCGTTGGCACATTCAACTGTGTAAAGTTCTCTCACCTTGGTTTTTACACAATCTCTATGGCAAAATTATGTCAATTTCTTTCTCCCCGTCTCTCTTTCACGCCCGGCCCGCGACTCTAACTAACTCTAAGGCCAATTTACACCCCGGTACATGACCTTAATATAATAATAAAAAATGTAATTCGCCTCTAAGCGAAATGTAAACATTGTACGTATTTAGTGTTTCAATTGAATCACAGTGTGCGGCGTTTAGCGACCAAGGTTCAGCCGTGTAACACTTTGGCGGGTTTATCTAATCCTCTTTATTATTTGTTGGCCGAAAAAAACCGCGTTCGATGTGTTTGCAATACAAATAAGCAAAACAAAGAAACGCTACCTCGCTAGGTCGCCTTCGTCGATTTGTAAATTAAGTTAAAGGAGAGAGAAAGCTTATAATGCCTATGCGGAGTAGTAAGTATTATTTAACAATGCATGTTTACAAATTTAAGCGGCAAACCTGTGTAGATATGAGTACAACAACAATTCTTAGCTGTGTAGTCTCCTGATATTGCGATATTTCAGAAAGAGCCGCTAGGCTTTTCCCTTCCAGGTTTTCGTAAAGATCAAAGTAAGGCATTATACTTCAAAGAAGACGAAATTTTTTAAAGAAAACTAATCCAAATCGACAAACTTTCGTCGTTCTCCTGTCATTGCTTATGACCTTAAATCTTATTGCTAAGTCAAATAAATCGCTTTAAACCGAAAACAAACGAATTACATATTAACAGCGTCCTGAATTTTAGTGTTTTTTTTTTGTACACAAGGATACAGTAACTTTGACAAAGATCCTCCAACGTACAGCTATCCGATGTAAATACGTAAGTATAAAAACGAGCGGTCCCTGTTATCTACATAATTCCTTAGCAAAGGAGAGAGGCCGAAAAGATTAAGGACCCTCTTACACGCATACACGGAGCCGTACGCACACTGGATCCTCTGTATTCTTTCGCCTCGTCGCTTCAACAGCCTCGCTGTGTTTGGACGGACGCGCGGCAGACGACGAATTCGACAATAAAATAAATCCGCATTCTCCGATACACAAAAGCAGTCTGCGTAGAAAAGGACGGAGGTAAGTACGAGTGCCAGCGATAAAGTTTGGTAACCGCTAAGGCGATGCGTCTAAACTTACGAATAAAGGTTATTGTTATTATTCCATTGTTTTTTCATAAAATAAAATTATTGCAAATGTCCTAAAATTGTGTTAGATGCGTTGTAAACTTTTGTCGTCGAGCTCAGTAATAGCAGATTAATTAAGCTTTGAACATTCGCTGAATGGAACGGGGGTTCCAAAGATTAAGTTAACATATCCTGATACAATTCTTTAAATTCTTTAAATGCTTATGCATAAGGTTTATTAGCTCATATACTCATTGAACATGCATTTCAAAACACCGTTAACGCCGTTGAAACTTCTTGGTAGTTCCATCGAAATCTGAACATTCAGGTTGCCGACGTTCCCCCCAATTGTAAACGTAATTTAATTTAAAATATCGGCGTTAGTTCTAATATTCGGATACTTGATACTTAAGTAAGTCAAAGGCAAGCAGTATTTAGTTTCATAGCTTCCTGTTAATGGCGTCCTTGTTTTTACTATACTTAACGATAACGCTCGGCAATAGCCGATTCAATTCATACGCTTACACGCGCAATCACCCTGCCCGATTCGCTCTATCCTTCCATCGCCAACGTAGACGTCACCATCATGACCTGGCGACAAAAGTCAGAACCGCGTTTCGGACGGATCGTCGCGGTCCCGATCCGGCGAATGTTTTCTAGAAGATTAGTAGCGATTTGAATTTCGGTGGCCCCGAAAGTGCAGTGACCTTTCGGCGCAAGTAGGAACACATTGTGCCGCTTTGCGTCTCCGCGATCTGAGCCGGCTTAGCGAGATTCGAATTTCGGTCGGACGAACGGCGAGCAAACGGTCGGGCGGGGAGGGGGGTCGCTCAGAAGAACGACGCGACGCGGGGTGGAAGAGGGAACCGGTCCGCGGAGGCCGAAGGAACGGTCTGGATGTGGATGGTTTGTGCTGTTGGATGCTTGGACGAATAGGCGGAGGAAAAGAAAAAGACGTGAAGAGGAATGAGAAAAAAAGGCGAGTTCAAAGTGTGTGTTTTTTGGACGTGATGTGATGGGCAATAACATCGAAGATATTACAGCGGCTTGCTCGATGGCGGAAGGGAATGAATCGGATAGAATTTATACGGAGCTTGCTAGATATTTCTGCGATTTTTTGACCATTCGCTAATAGGCGACTTTGAAAGACATTTCCTCGCGAATAATTTTCTTTTTCTTAATTGCTGGATATTCCAAAGCTGCTTGTTGGACTCAACAAAATCAGAATTGAAGACGATTCGAAGGTTAATACTCCGTCTAAATTAAATAAAATTCTAACTAATTGTAAGTTAGACGGGCATCTATTTAGTGTTCCGCCATCGAAAACTCCGACATGTCTACGAATGTTTAAATTCGTAAAACGCAATTAGCGCACGACGTCGGAAAAGCGCGGAAATAATTGAAGGCAATTACACGTGGAAGCCGTGCGCTTTCCCTCAATAATTCAAGCGGCATTCCGCGAAGCAAATCGATGTTACAATTTTCGGCGGTACGCGCTAATGCATTATGCAAGCCTTAATTGTACAATTTCCAGGAAGGGGGCGATCAGTATCGGATAGCCACCGCCTCGTACATATATGCGGTATTGTACAGGGGGTTCACCAAATTCCTTTTAAAATTTCTTGGCTTGTAAATTTGTAACAGTGAAGATCTGCAACGGCTTTACGCATTCTTTTACTTTTTACTTTTCTCTCTTTATGTAGTCCAGGATAATGAGCATTATTTGCCCAAACCTTCAAAAAAAATATTTGACTAATTCCCAAATTATACACGAGCGTATAATAAAGGTAATTATTCATATTTGAAAGCGTCTAAGAGATTGCGATGTACCGGTTTCCTACTTCCACGATAAATACAAAAAAATTAACCTGAAGATATAAGCTACATTGTAAAAATAATCATTTGTACTTCGATTACCTTGAGCAACGCTGTATATTAATCGACTTTCATAAAACATGTAATACTGCGGAGCTTACAATATACATACACATTGCATGTAGGAATTGCCAACCACATAGTCCAATATAACCACATGCACGGTATCAATTTACTCAATTTTCCCGGACCGATAATAGGTTGATTTCTCATTCGATTTACTCCTGGCGGTTTTTCTTCGATTTCCACGGCGTCGTCGTTGATAAATGGCCCAATCGCAATTTTAAACACGTGCCCGTTATGGTTGGCAATAAGGATCGGCGAATTCGACGGATGGATCGCATTATCATTTCTTGGAAGAGGGGGACGCGAAGACAGCGCTTTCTTCCTTGCAAATTTCCTCAATTTTTAATGGGCAAATCATAAGTTTGCGGGCGATTCGATGTCAGTCATTATTGGGCAGGCATACAATTGACGTGCTGAGATTCCTGGAAACGATTTAGCGAAGTTTAATATTAGCGTATCATTGGTAGGAAGGATAATCTGGGAATCTATGAATTAGTAACGGACGGTATAGTTTGCAAGGGAGGCGGTACGTACATCAAATGATAAGATAAGTAGAATGCGAAGACAGAAATTAATGTCTTGGTGGTATAAAAATCTTTTATTTATAAGCCGATACGCTCGTAAATATTAAATAGAATTTGATGCAGGGAAAACCCATTACACCGCAGAAACATACACGATTTTAATGTTTGTTTTAAATATTTCATCTGTTTCTTTTTTAAAAAAAGGCGATCTACGACGTAAATCGAAAAACGAAGCATTTTTGAAAAAGAAATGAACAAACTCCGAAACGTAATGAAATACTCAAGCAACACAACCGGAATAACCCGAAGAATTACGATTTAATTCTTTATCAAAGAACCTACAGAATAGAAAAAAATAGACGTTTTAGGCTACCTGCTTTAGTAACGATCAAAAAATCCTTTAATTATGTGACGGTTGAGGACGTCCCTGACTTACTTACTCGAATAAAACCTAGATCCCATCAAGTCTAGATATATCACTAGAGATGACAAAGACAGGTGGAATTATTAGTTTTTTGCAGCGACTAGACAGACTTGCATCTATTCGTCTCGTAAGAAGGGCTTCATGTTGCCTATCGGTTTCCTCCAGAGTCGACAACAGGCGAGTCTATCTAGTCGCTGCAGAAAAGTAAATAAAGTCCTCTCTATTCGTCACTAACAGCTTTTTCACAGCTTTATTCCAACAGAAATCGCAAATTAGTCAGAGGTAATCATGTATTGTGAAATCAATCAGAAAACGGTTACTCCTTCTCTATGCAGGCACCCAAACATGGCTTCTACTTCGTATTAATTATAATACTTACTTTTAAATTAAGAAGGCGGCCGAATATCGCACGTGGGAGCTGTAACAGTGTCGTAGGTCCAAGAAAGTGGAACAAGCTTTTGCCTGATGATTTAATTTGCTTAAGTGCAGACCTGTATCAATATAGAACAACACTTAGTTGTTATTTCGATCTTCAATCCTGGATTTCTCAAAATCGGTGCTTTTCTACTTATGACACCGTTTCAGCCCATCTTTGGACAGATGACTGGACTAAAATTCAAATTGTGACCTTTTCTCTTTACAACATGTTGAATTTCTCGGCGTAACTTTCCCTCGTGACATAATGCTGATATTAAAAAGAACGTGAAAACCAAGAGTTAAGGCTAAACGGAAAAGAACTGGATTGCCTACTTGATAATATTGGCGATTCAAAATTATTTTGCGAAAACAGGAGTGTTCGTGTGACCAAAAATACTGAAATGCTCCTAATCTAGATCATTTGGTAAATAGAAAAATACAAGATTCGCTTCTTATATATAATTCTATATCTTCAAGTACAGTGACTATAATATTATCTTACAATTGCCACGAATTATTGACAAAGTTCGCTTTCAAAATTAGCCCGAAATAACGACCTCTATTGACCCCTAGGTGCTTATCACAAGCTGTTGATTATTCTCCGTTCGAGATTTTTACAACCGTCGATAAGTTTCGAGTGTTATTGAGGTTAAGAATGCATAGATTGCATTCAGTACGTTTTCTACGAAAAGACTTTTGTTTTCGAGCGTCAACATTTACATACGCGCACGTCTTCTTCTGATTGTACATATTTAATCTGTAAGTAAATTCGGGTTTTATTGACGAATGTAACAATATTAAAGTTTATTTGAAGGAAATGTGTTACTTTTAATTTTAATTCGTTGATAAAAAAAAAATGAAGGTACAAGTTAATTTTGGAAATGAATATCTGCGCGTCTTACTTGTAAATTTTCAAAAAAATAGAAAATATTTCAAAATTTCCTTGGCCTCATTCTTTTATTAACTCATCGAATCGAATTCAAAAAAAATGCCGGATTCTTTCCGTATTAATCCTCATATCCTCATAGTTCCCAATTACGACGAAGGTAAAAAGAAAGAAACAACCCGAATCGAGAGAAAAAAAGCCGAGAAACCGGCGTCTACGTAGACAGTCGGATTAATCTCTTAAACACTTTGTGACAAAGAACGATCCCACCGTCAAGAAAAAAAGGCCTTCCACTCCTTTTTCTTTCCCGTCGCGTTCACGTGTTTACGCGACGTCGGTTTTGCCTTTTTTTCCGGGATTTCTACTTGCGTGGTTCGCCGATGTATCAGATCGGGTGAGCGTGTGCGTAATGCGAGTGCGTGGGTTAGAAAGAGCTAGCGAAATGTAGGGGGGAGTTAAGGAAGAGTGTCGTCCGACTTGCGATGTTGTTTCCGAACGCGCCCCTTATTTAACCCGCCTCGACCCACGCAACGATTGTCGAAATTTTTATATATCCGCGCTGCACACATGTTTGCATTTTCTGGAGTATTTTCGGTTTCGGGATATTGACTGATTAGTAACTGTTAGAATTGCTATAGTACAAACTATACAGCGCTGGTTCCACAAATAAGATGAATCGGTAGAATTATAAGAATAATTTTAAAGCAACAACTTTTCACCCTGTATAATACGCACAATATGTTATTGAAATTTGTCCAAATTTGATATACAGAATATCCTTAGTATACACGTTGCGTTGTCCATGCGCTGTTGCCAAATGCGTTCAATTTCCCACCTCTCCCTCTACGCATTAAGATGTACCTTACGTAATTCTTAAAACAAGTAAAATGAATACAAATCTATTGTATACGAGTGCGTGGATTAGTCCATCCACTTACATCTACCAGCATGGTCTGCTATTTGGCGGTCTCACCAAACAGAAAAGATGTAGTTCTGCAGACAGCAGGGATAAGGGCAGAAAATATGATCGGCTGTTTTCTCCTCTTCCAAACACAGAGGGCGCTTTTCCTTTTGAGCAAGCTCCATTGAATGTAGGTTTACTTTACTACTGGAGCATGGACAGTTAAAGAATGTAATTAGAGAATTGGTCAAGTTCCACAAGCTTTTTAGCTTTGTCTTTACTGAACCGTCGCGTTACTTCATTCGGCCCATCGAGTAACACGCGTTTTCTAAGTTTAATTCAATAAAGCAACTACTGGCTATCTAATTTTGTTCATTGCGTGATATTTTCGTCTTTCCTAGACTTTATTCCTATCCTTTTTTCTTTGACTAATAATAAACTAATTCGATAATACAACTCGGAAATACCGCTTATACCAAGGCGAAGAATATTTGTCCCTAAAAAACCTATATACCATGATATTGCTTTGTTAAATTAACTACGCCAAAAGAAATAACCAACCGTAGTATTACGTGTATATATCGTTTGCAATTTAATTTACCTCCGGATGATGAATTATTTCCGTAAAGCATCGTCTAAAAGCCATTACGGCCCACCCCAAACGGTCCGCCGCGGTGAACATTACGCGACAATTGTATAAAACCCTTACATATTTAATGTCCGCCGGTTTATCGGCATTGCTGTGGTCATTTAGGACGACGTCCGTGTGTAACCGTTATAGGTTCGTAGGTGCGTATGAACATGTATGGGTTGGGTATTGATCGGTAATAGCATTTCCAATACCGGACGGAAAAATAAGAAAAAAGAACAGTGACTCCGACATATGACTTTAACACGATATTACCACCTTAATTTTAATAGCAAGATGTATCGTAAGCGTTAAAAGATCTACATACAAGAAACAATAAAGACGTGGGAAAACAACCGAAAGGGCTTCCTACCGAGAAAGTGTCTAAACCAAAAACAGGCGAAACAGCAAAAATAACGCTATTGTTCAGGAGAGAGAATTTAAGACGACCGGCGGGATTTCTAACAGGTCAAGTAGCTTTAAAATAGCGCTTATTAAAACTAAGAAAAGCTAAAGATCAAATCTACTGTATAGGTCAAAAAGATCTGGAGACGCCAGAGCACGTCTTATGCCACAATTCGCGCATGACGCCAATAATTCAGTAGGCCACACAAGGGCGGGTTGCCATTAACATCAACCACGGATATTTCATAGGCTAACGCTGGAACGCTTCAAGTCGGTAAATACGACGAAATCGCAAGGTGTCAGATTTGGCGAACGAGGTGGTCAAGCTGTTGGACCATTCCGGTTAATCCAGCGGTCAGGAAAAGCATTGTCTAGGTAATGCCGCGAAGAACGGACCAGTCTCGCTGTGCATAAGAACCACAACTTTTTTTTATAAATTATGGAATTTCTTGTTGTATCAACTTGTGCATTCTCCCGCACCTAGTACTTCTCGAAGTATCGTATTTAATCGTAATCTCGCTTCTATTTATTATTTATTTAAACGTATATAGTTGAGCTGTTTCGGCGGTGCAACATACATACAAAATCGAAAACCCAGTTAATTAAACATCCAGCTCCTGTATAATTAGAAATGTAGAAAGTTGGCAATAACATCGACAACCCGATATTAGCAATGCACGATTTCGGTTACGCGCAAGCTTCTAATTCCGGTTGCGAGCCGAATAACTTTGCGAAGTTCAACGTACCCGACGCGCATTTCTATTTTTAAAATTTATCGGGGTGTGGCCTACGCCTAGTATCATATC
Source organism: Oryctes rhinoceros (assembly GCA_020654165.1). Classification (NCBI taxonomy): domain Eukaryota; kingdom Metazoa; phylum Arthropoda; class Insecta; order Coleoptera; family Scarabaeidae; genus Oryctes; species Oryctes rhinoceros. Next base: position 3,072,835 of record JAIOKQ010000231.1, read on the forward strand.
CTATTTTGCAAAACCGTCAAGCTAGAAACGCGCATTTTTTCACATCAAATGAAATTTGATCAAATCAAATCAAATTTCTAAACAGGTGATTAATGTATTTATGGTAACTTTTATTGTTATCATCTTAAGTTATAACAACTCCATATAGTTGATTTATTGGGGAGCTAGTGGAGCTGATCATTATCAGCAGCGAGAGCGGAAAATTTCCATCTACAATAAAGGTACGAGAAAAAATAATTTGATATTTTGCGTTCGAGGCATGACGCAGCCATTCATCAGCCAGCATAATTCTTCTAATTGACATCAGCGGTCGGCTCTTACAGAAGAAATATTCGAGTTTTATCGTCTTGAGCTTGGCAGGATCTTCAGCTAATTCCATCTTCTGAAGATGCCCTTTTACCAAGAGATGTCCAACAATCATACGAAGGCCTATTTTTAATAGTCTCAGGTATCTTAAGGCTATCCCCTTGTATGAATACGTCAAGAGGACTAGTTGTGCAGCAGGAATTAATTTCTTCCAATCTTTTCAAGGATTTTTCATAGCTGATACACAAGCGATGGAATGCAGGATTCTGGGCTCAAATCCTTCCAAGTTTTGCATTGTGGTCTTTCAGCCACGAAAACTAAATATAGGTCTCTAACAGCAGATTCGACATTATCGCTCGGTTCACTAGTGCTGATACTACTTCCTTGCCGGTAAACAGGTTAACGTCTCTAGCTACAATCTCAAAGTCAGTTAAGCAGTACGCTGTTAGAATCAGCAGCATCCCAAGCAGCCGTCATTCTTTTAAGCGAAGCTCCTCAAAGAATACTCCTACTCCAGTCGTTCCATTTTTAGTCTACGATGACCTCTTGGCGCATCCAGAATTTGTAGCATTATACCTGTTCTTTTGCAGCTGAATAAGATCGATAAATATGATTTGATGGGTATATTAAATGTTATCGTTCATTCTGCGTACGTGAGTAATGCCTCTTGAATGTCTCGTTATCTTGTGAAAAACATTGCAAAAAATTAGGTCAAACGTTATCCGGATCGGTGTTTATATAACGCTTGTACTCTAATAAAATAATGTTACTATATTATTTACATTTACATCGAACGCCATGCTAGAGTATGCTTTAGATAGTAATTAAAAAAAGGTTGATAGCGCGACGTGACATGTGTACGTTCCAATTTTCGAACGTATCTACGATAGGATCCGTAGATTTCATAATTCATCTCGTATTATGCAGAATCTCCATCTCTGTCGTTATCGTAGCGCCTCGTCGATTTTGTAAAAGGTCTAGATCGTTAGGATGACGGGATCAATTCGCCTTTTGTTGTTTGTGGACTCTCAACTTAAAATCGTAACAACATCCTATTTGGATATCTTTTATCGTTACGAAGACAAACGTTTCTTTCTTCGATTCGTTCGCCACCATTAAAGTAGTCAACGAAAGTGCTTCCTTTGAGCGCGCTAATTAAATAGAATAGAAAAAAAAAACTATTAAGGATAGCACTCTTCTTTTGTTTCTTAGGTGTAAAGGTAATTTTTACGAGTGATATACAGCATGTCCTAAATCGAGCAGGATTATTAAATACAGAGATTCGTTATGCAGTCTTGAGTGCAAAGATCTCGTTGATAAAAAAAACGTATGATCTTCAAATAATTAAAAAAATAAATAAATAGCTACTTTAACGTTGAGAACGGAGAATTGTTCTTATGGAGATGCCTTAAACGTTGCCAGGTTTCCACAACAGAAAGATTAATTAATTTTAGATAGTTTTGTCTTCAACTTGAGACTAACAATAAGAAAAACCATCAGAAAAATAAATTATATTATTATGCGTCAATTTTCGGTCTTTCTAACCTCACTCCGTACCGCCACAATATGATGCGACAGAGATCCTGTTACGGTGCCTTTGCGGTCAAATAAAGGGACGAGATCTCAACCAATTTTGAGAAGATTGCACGTCAACCTGTAAACCGCATAACGGTATTCGGACCCCGCTCGCCTAATGAATTGCGGTAATTTTTTTTTTTTACTCCAACATGGATGACGTGGTATTCGGGTGGCGGCGGTGAGAAAGGGGTTCGCGCCTTCTCAACTCCCACCGGTTCGTCGCGGTCGCAGTTGTTCGTAATCGCTGGAATTTGCCGATATCGAAGGGGTCGCATCGATCTAGAGGATTCGTTTTGTATCCTTCTTCGAGGTTGTTTTTAACCCGCAAAACGTTTTAGTAACCGATATACAACGTGTCCTATAGATTAAGAACTTGATTTATGAGGATTTTAAGGATGCGCGAGCTTTGATGATATTTTTATAACAAGTGATTTTCAGCGACAACATGTCCCAATCGACCAATTACAATGACGAAAAGAAGAACTTCGTTTCTTGTCAGTTACGTGTCTCTAACCCGGACGCGAAATCCGAAAGCCACAAAACAACACGACCAAATTAAAACCTTTATATATTCAGCACGTTTTCCTCCGCTTGTTAATCCCGGCGGGATAAAGTTTATTCACAAGACCATCTGATGTGCGTGTACGATTTTTACGTTAAATTTGTGAGAGAAGCCGGCGTCGGTCGTGCAATAATATTAAACTTGAACTCACGTAGAGAGAGCTTGCAGCAACGCAGGACGTACGCCGAATTTCAAACAAACTTTAAATACTGTATTTTAAAATAAACCGTAGTTTTTAAAGCAAAGCATGTGTAAGTACGATTCTGAAAATAAACAGTTCTATTTTCAAGCTCTCGCTACCACGATAAAAATTCTGCGTATACGTTGTGCATGAAATCTTTAAGGTTATGCGGCCTGGTAGAACGGAGCTCTGGAATAGCTTTATTGCTATCTACGCGTAATTCAGATTAGGATCATACCGGACGAGACATAGGAGAAACATAGGAGTAACAAAGAAAAAGTGCTGAGGATTGACCGTGCAATGTTAGCTGTGTATTTGCTGTCTGCCTGAGACGTCCTAAATCGATCGTTTCTTTTATTTGATCATTTTATTCTTTTTTTGTATCGAATAAATTTGAATATCAGTTTATTGGATGAGTATTTCGATTATTTCTTTATGTTAATTTTGCTATCGGTGAAAAGTTGGCGTTACTTATCTAACCGACATTAACTTTTTTTGTCCGGAATGGACAGACTTTGTTATCCGGAAGATCATATCGAGAGGGGTAAATGGTTTATTCTGTACATAAATGGTATTTCACCTCTTCCAGAGATGGCGGATTAACTGTCTCAGAAGATAATCGCTATTAGGTTGCAAGTGTCTCGTATATCACTTCTACGACGTTCCGTGGGAAGCACACCAAACCTGTTGCACCTCTGACTATTCTCAATAAAGCTGATGAGACCACAAGTGTGGTGATTCCTTCTTTCGCACGTAGATTTATGGCATCTAATTAAAAAAAATACCTTGCCAATGGTGGTTCGACCTGTACTTTTTCGAAACATGGTCTTTTAATATTTTATTACCACCTGTCGAAGCGATTCGTAATCTGGAAAATAGTGATACAATTTAACAAGCTATCTTCCTCTGAAAGCGACAGAGGTATGCAAAATAAGGCTCTCCTTTTCCGACAAATGTTGCAAGCTTGATGTAACTGCTAGATTTTGGGGTGTTCCCCACATGAAAAAGAAGTGAAGAGACACTTCAAGCAAGTAACGAAATGTCCGTCGAAATCTGGCACCAGGCTTCTGGTTACATCCTCCTAATCCTTTAGAGAAAAGGATTCCTGATCGACTGAAAAGTAACGGCGAGGAAGTTGGAAGAAATATCGATGATAGCTTGAAAGAATTGTTGCAGGACAATAGATGAATGGGGAAAAATAGAAGCAAAAGTCTTGCTGGGACCTCTAGAACTTAATCTACCAACCAAAATAAGCCCTCTGCGTCCGCTCCCAAGAACAAAAGAAGGAAAGAAAGGACAATCCGGGGGCAAAGAAAATCATATAGATTCAATTATTCGCGGATTCGGGAAAATTGAGAATTGTTGCGGGATAATAGATGAATGGGAAAAATAGTAGCAACAGTCTTACTGGAACCTCTAGAACATAATCTACCAACCAAAATAAGCCCTCTGCGTCCACTCCCAAGAACAAAAGAAGGAAAGAAAGGACAATCCGGGGGCAAACAAAAACATATAGATTCAATTATTCGCGGATTCAGGAAAATTGAGAATTGTTGCGGGACAATAGATGAATGGGGAAAAATAGAAGCAAAAGTCTTGCTGGGACCTCTAGAACATAATCTACTAACCAAAATAAGCCCTCTGCGTCCACTCCCAAGAACAAAAGAAGGAAAGAAAGAACAATCCGGTGGAAAACAAAAACATATAGATTCAATTATTCACGGATTCAGGAAAATTGAGAATTGTTGCGGGACAATAGATGAATGGGGAAAAATAGAAGCAAAAGTCTTTCTGGGACCTCTAGAACTTAATCTACCAACCAAAATAAGCCCTCTGCGTCCACTCCCAAGAACAAAAGAAGAAAAGAAAAGACAATCCGTTGACAAACAAAAACATGTAGATTCCTTTATTTGCGGAATTAGAGAAATTGAGTAGATTAAATATGTTGCTGCGAGAAAATCAAGAAGGAAATATAATGAAGCAATTTTGCAAAAAGTGTTTTCATACATCCGATAAAATTAAAAGAATTTTTCAATTCACGAAAAAATAATCTTTCCTTCTTATAGCAGTACCCAAAATCTACGCCATCATTTTAGCAAAAGGAATTAACACGTACTAGATAAAAGAAAAAGATTCAACAATCGTTATATAATTTGACGTATGCTCTCTAACAAACAAGCCTATATATATATGCGAATGAGAAATTTTTTTATGGGACCACTTGCCAAACTGTTTACAATTCTTCGCCACTTTCACCAAGGTGCGTCGTCACACGTCCGCAGTTTCTAGCGCTGCTGATCAACAATCACGGCACATATTTCATTTTCGCCAACGACGCGATAATTTCTAAGAATTTAATTTCGAAAGAAGGAATATATCGATGTTGAGCATTCTAGGTGTTCAAAATAAAGTAAAGAACAGAACAGCTAAACGAAACTAGTGTAACTATAATGAAAGTTAAGTAAAGGGAAAATCCATGACGATCCTGGCCAAAAACATCCATATTTATCGATAATATATAAAAACATATCGTTACAAGCTTCGAATTTCGAAACGTACACCTTTTCGCATCGACAAACATGCATATTTAACGTTACTCGTTACTCGTCGAACTTCAATTAGCCATTACGATTCCCCCAATTACAATCGTCCGATTTGCGTGTAGGTTTCGCTTAATAGATTGCCCGTATCGTGTCTAGGCGGTCCGAAGAGCCGAACTTCCTTCTGCCCCACGTACACGCGAACCTCCGAGGAGAAAATTCGATATTCTTCGGGTAGGCCGCGCGACTAACCTGGACGGCTATTCTACGGCCGCGTGTTATTCGTGAATTTGCGGGGGTGTTATTGTATAAACGGCCGACCGGTCGGTGGCGTGACGTTCGTACACGTATTGGATACGTACACGGACGACCGAAGCGAATAAAACGACAACGTCGACGTGTACGCCACGTGTATGACCTATTCCATGTTGCGAAACGCATTATTATTATTTGCGAGAAGCAGTTTTAGGTCGCCGTGCAGGAGTAAATTGTAAATGTGCGTGTGCCGACTTCGCGGACAGGGCCGTATTTAGATACATTTTTGGTTGTTGGTGCTAACTTTTGCTTTTATTCTTTAGAGTTTCAGTTACGCGCACAATGTTCGTTCAAAAAAAAATTTTTTTTGAGTAGTAACCCCTCAGCTCTGATAATGCTAAAGAACTATAGCGAAATATTAGCAAATTTAATAAAATTACTGCTAGCACTGACTATCATTGTTTTATGAGTCTTTCCTTATTATTAGATCACGTAAGTGTTCTTTCTAAGTGCAACGCCCTGTATATTCCGAAGTACTATATTACGAAAGAATCCTCCTGCATATCTGAATATATTCTATATCCCTGTCATGCTTCATCCGATTGATGAAGCCTGGCAATGGCATCCGAAGTAAGTTAGCAAGATTACAAATTGACCAAAATCGAAGCCCGATCCTGTCTTCCCACTTCAGAATATGCATATAATCTACGATACACACGTGGATTGGCCAATACCACCACTACTACAAGTACCCGACTATCGAAAAACAAGCGATCTCTCTGTCTAATCGACTTCTTTTCTTTCTTTCTGCATGCATACGCAGTTCGTTTTTTACGTACACGATATACCGGCAAGCTATCGCTAAGTTCGACAATATGCGGTATATCCATACGCACTCGCATCATACACTGTTGCGATTATACACCGACGACGGGGCCAATAACCGATAACTGTTCGAGGGTCTCGACGCACAGACTAAATACTCGCCTATCTCTCTCGATCGGAGATCGCGAGAGGGAAGCTGCCGGGACGGCTGTACGTGTTTGCTTTTCGAGAGACGGATTCTCGTTCTCAAAGGGTTGCGTATCGTCTGCGTCCCGGATTCTGACGTCTTCATAAACAAGCGGGTTCTGTGTAATTTAGAACGTCGCCCTCTTTTTTTTCCGATCGTTTTCTGCTTTTCTCTCTCTCTCTCTTTTTTTGCCGAGATCTATAGAGACGCATGGATTTTACGAATTGAGATCTACTGTGAGATAAAATGATAAACGATATAATAAATTTAAATTTGCTTATTCTGGATAATTCGATCTGGACATCCCAAGCGTAGAAGAACTGTACAATGCAAAAAAAAGCATTGAAGCAATGTTTCTACGGTCAATTCAGCCAATAGATCAACACTATTAAAGTCTATTCATATTTGAAGATATAAGATATAAATTCTGTCTTTTTTGAAGAATTTTGATTTGCCATCAAGGCTACGATCTCTGGATGTGCGACGTGTTCAAGTTGATTTCTTATAATTTCAATATTGTCTTTCCGAAGTAGAGAAGTTCCTACAACATCAAAATCTGCCAAATTCGATGGTCGGAACAACACACGTAATTAATACGGCAAGTGCTTGTTTTCATTGAAAAACAAATGCAAACGCGAAACTCAAACAAAGGAATTCTCTTCCATTTATTAGCTTCCAAAAACGTATCTTCTCGATACTTACACAAATTTAACAGCATGGCGACCAAGCGCGGCTAGCAAAAAAATACGGTCCTACCATAAATATAAGTCGCTGTCATCTTAAATATCTCGTTGTGAACGATGATTAATGCTCCTAAACTAAAAAGAAAAAAAAAAAAAAACAAATTCGACGCAATCCACGTTTCCCACGCAGGGGTCCGACGAAATCCGCAGGCTTTTTCATCCTTTCTCGAATCCGCAGTCGAATCTAGTCAACCTGTCTGACAAAAGAATAATTATGCGGACCGCCGTCAACAACACCACCCATAGGCCGAAAATGTACCGTTAGATTGATACGATTGACTTTTGCACGACGAAACCTTAAAGTTGACCGTGACCGTCCAACCTCCCTCTCGCCGGGGCGTTTGCGTCTGGTTGCGAGTCGCAACCTTCAACGGCTAGTATGGAAAAAGGGCGATTCACACGCACGCATCGGCCGTGTATTGAAGCGGTATTGTATCACGTATCCCCGTATATCGGGGATGGAGAAGATCTTTTATTCGCGGCTTTTATATAAAGTTTTTTGTGTGCTTATAATTTCTATTTCGGAATAGCCGAACACCTGCGAATGTTGCCGTCAGGTAGATATAATGCAAGTGTGTATTTGTTGGTAGAGAGAAGATCGGGATATTAAGATAGGATTGGATGTATGGATAGGTTTATATCAAATCTGGTGAATCTCTGAGTTGTATGTAAAATTATATCATCTCTGCTTTTGATGTCTTGCGTTAAAGGCCCTGTACAGATCAAAGATGTATGAAAGGAAGACGTCTAGAATTCTGATTTTTTTTTTTTTTAATAATAAGGACAAGCATTAAATCATTTGATCGTCTTTTTTCTAGAAATTTCTATTTCCAGTAGCGTCCTTAAAAGAACTTTCAACTTCACTATACGCCATAAAGGGAGAAGACAATCACATCAAATCATGAAATTTGAACGGTGACCTGAAATTTAGATATTGAAGATCTAAAGTAGAGGAAGCCCATTTGAGAGTGTGGCCGTTTTTTCTTTTTTTTTTAATTTACATGAAATATGTTACTTAGACTTCTGGTTAGAAATAAATAAAAGGAAACGAATTTCGTGTCTTTCTCGTGCAAAATTTTCCATCCCCATTTACCTTATCCTTTATCCAATGTTCCAGTTTTCATTTGATTGTCTTTACATGAATCTTTAAGCAACATGACAATAGGATAGAAAATAGCTACAGATGAATTCGCGTTTGCATAACAATAACTTTCTTATTCTTCTCCTCTTCTATATCCATTAGGCGACCAAAAACGAACCAAAACATTGAAATTAAAAAAAAAAAAGTATCACAGAATCGCCGAGGCAAGTAAAAGTAAAAGTGTCAGGTGTATATGCGACGATAGACGCAACCTTATACACGAGGACAAAAGCTAGAAGAGCAGGGGGGAAAAAAAAGAAGTACCTGTCAGAAGAACACAAATTAGGGAAGTAGAAGACGGAGAGAGGTTATTCAACGACAAAAGGGGGTAGTTCGGCAGACCGACGTTCGATGGCGAGGGGTGAACGGTCCGCGAGGGGTCGAGAGGGAATTCGTCTGGCAGTTTTTTGTGCGTGTGTGCGTAACGTTCGGAATTCGGCGCTTTTCAGATTTACCCCATTCCCGGTTGCAGTTGGCCGTCGTCGCAGGCAGGGCAGACGGGCGAGCGGTTGGAGACGGTCGGGGGCGCGAACGATTGTGACCTGGACTATAAAAACACGAGCGTGATGTTGCGAGATTTTTTAGCTTCTTCGTATGCGTGTGCGTAGATTCTTCGTATTAAATTAAAGAACGTGTTTTCGACTTGAAATGCGAGATTATTTGATAGTAACAGCTTTCTACGTTTCGTTAAACTATTATAGTAAAATCATATTTTAAATTAGATTGGCATTGACGCCAGATCTCGATCAACCATGCTCATGAATACATAGTACACCATGGATTTTTAAATATTGTTAAATTATCACGCGCACGCCCTTTATATTTTATATATTATAACAATTAAGTCCGACACCTTTAAGATACCGAAGTCTCGAGAAAGAAGGAGAAAAGATGTAGACAATTACAGCAAAAGCGACACGCTATTTACAAATTTCGAGCAACATATCTTAAATAAAATTAAAAGGTATTTATTAATTTCCAATTAACGAATCAAATCAAGAAATTCTCTTTTTAAAGAAGAACCCCCGAAGAACCAACTAACTTAGGTACTGTGCGTAAAGCATAATTCATGTATAATTACCGTGTAATCCTAAACATAAAAGAAACCTGATGGCTGCGTACCTGTGGCGGCTGTACGCTGTCATTATTCTCAGAATCAACCCCAAAGTGTGTCAGTGAGACAGGAGGGGTGGGTATTGTAAGGCACCTGTTGCACCGCAGACAGTATCCGGATCTTTTCCGTCAAAACTTCCGCACAGCTTTTGTGAAATCGGGAGTAAATAAACAACGTCCTTTGTGGTAGAAGTCAATAGCTACGTCTTAATACTTTCTTTTTCAATGTTTATTATCTTACGGGAATAGGTAGTGTTCGGTAAGTCCTAATTTACGGTCAGCGATGCCGCATTCTTTTCTTTACATATTCTTTGTTTTATTTGGAACATGAAACAGTACGTAATTATACGTTAATATGACAATTTTTTTAAATTATAAAATTGGTCCAACGAACGAGTCTATCATGTTAATAAATAGCTGTTATTATTTATTATTATCAATAAACACATACTTTTGTAACTGATTAATTCATATAAAGAATACAATTGTTACGAAATATGAACAATAATATTCTTTAAGCCCAACAGAACATATTACGCTTATTCCATGGTTGGATCATTTGTAAAGATTTTAAGGAATTTTACCACTACAACAGTCATTACAATCATTACATCGTCACAACGAATATTGCGTTTCATTTTCTGCTATTTTATTTAGTCAAAATCTTCGATAAGACCAACATAAAAACAGAAAAGATAAAGATATTAAAAGAACTAACTAACTTGCATTCTATTCAATAATCGTCCTAAATCAAACCGAAATGCATTGCATCCAGGTTGAAAACGAGGAATTTCAACCGTCTTCGTTTGTAGAGAGTCAATAGGATCTAATCGCGCCTTCGGATCCATAGAAATTTTACTTTTTAATTATATTAAAGATGTAGATCTGCTTTGACCTGCCGAAAACGTTTGAGCACATCATCGATCATTCTCTGTTAATAAAAATGCTACCGCTCTGTGTTTTGCTAATCTTGACGATTCCATTCTTCATCCACTGTATCCATTGAAATCCGGTGTTTATCGCTCATTTCCTTCGTATCTGCTTTATCTTTCGTGGAAAAGATTTTTTGAAGACCTTTCCAAATTTAGAAAATCCGAAAGACCAAATGGATGACATGGAAAAAATCAGGAATTTATCAAATAAAATGTAAAGATTGTGATCGCGTATGTATTGGGCAAATAAAAAGATCAGTCACAATTAAGGACAAAGAGCACCTGGATCGTCTTAAATTCAGATGATTTGACTGCGTACGCTTAAAAGCAAACATAATATTGACGATGTAACGTTAGTTAGGAGCGCAAACAGCAATGTACAATTAAGTGGTAAGCAATGGATAGAAATTTACAAAAACAACATATTTTAAAGAATTCAGGAGGCGGAAAGGGTCCTGGAACATTAAGTTCTAGCATTTTCTCTTTGTTAACAATAGCTTGACCGCGGTCATTTAACCGTAACGATATTTTGTATAAATAGGTTAAGTTCTTAGGTAAGTGAGTTAGTTCAGTATTGCTACTGAAGATGATAGCTTAGTTATCGAAACGTGCGTATAATTTCAGTGAAGTGTTTGCGCTAAGGGATAATAGTGAAGTATTTCGAAGTTCTTTTTAAGGATTACATCCGTTCATATGCTTATCAAAATAACTACAATTGCTTAACTACACTGACCAACAAGGCTTTTTGCTCTAAGTTGGTAACTGATGAAATTGAACAGCACATATGAAGTAAAGATTATTCGAAAAGCGGCAACATTGGCTTAGCTCTGGTTACAGAGGAAACGTCTTTATAGTATGGCCGGTAATCCATCACAATACATCAATACATCATGATCCCAGTTCTTGGAGATTATTCATAGACTCATCAAAGACCAGCCTAAAAGCAGTTTTGTTGCATAATGGAAACCGTTATTCTTCTATTCCGATAGGTCATGCTATTTCTATGGAAGAAACTTACGAAAATCTGAACATTTTATTAGAAAAGATAAAGTACAAAGACTATTCCCGGAATATTTGTGCAGATTTTAAAGTAATTGCGATTATTTTGGGTATGCCATCTGATTGCACCAAATACTGTTGCTTTTTATGTCTTTGGGAAAAACATTACCATAAGCAAGAGTGACCACTACGACAACAGTTTATACCAGGAAAAGACAATGTATAACATCAGCCTTTAGCAGAAAAAGGAAAGAACATATGTAATACCACCTCTCCACGTGAAACTTGGGCTCATGAAAAACTTTGTAAAGGCGCTGGATCTCAAAGGTGAAGGTTGTAAATATCTTCGTGAAAAGTTTCCAAAATTCACACGAGGGAAACTGAAAGAAAGTATTTTCGTTGGACGTCAGATACGAAAAATAGTAAATGACGAAATCTTTGAAACCAAATTAACAGCGAAGGAAAAAACAACTTAGCCCTCCATGGTACAAGTTTTCAAGAATTTCTTAGGGAACAAAAAAGCCGATAACTATAAAACTTTAATAATGGATATGTTACAAGCATTTCACGCTGCTGGCTGTAATATGTCCCTTAAAGTGCACGTTCTCTATTCTCACTTGGATTTTTGTCCGGAAAATATGGGCGATGTTACCGATGAACGCGGTGGGCGCTTCCACCAAGACATCATGGGAATGGAAAAACGGTATCAGGGGAAATGGAATCCTGTTATGTTAGCAGATTACTGTTGGATGTTAAGAAGAGATGCTGTAGATATCGTTTATAAGAGACGGAGCAGTATTACTTCACATTTCTAATTATAAAAAATTGAAATATACATTAAATTACGATCTAATCTAAAAATCCTTTTCATTGAAATATAAAAAAAAATCGAGCTAACTTGACCTTCTACCTTTTATTAAAATAAATGTTTATATGTTTTCTATTATAAATTACATAATAATTATATAAATAATTTTATGGCAAAGTCAAAATTTGAAATTTGTTGGCCAGTGCTATTAATACGTATCTACACAGATGTTTGAAAAGTCGCTTTCTATTTTCGGTGTAATTTTCACCTATGATATATCATGATCGAAGTGTACGTATTTAATCTATTAACCTATTGTAGACATTCGGCCGAATTACACGTAGTTACATATATTTCATAGTGTTAGTTTATGTACATACAACACGTCAAGAATTTAAGAAACGCGTATCTTATCCCCCTAAAATACAAATATAAATATTCCTGAACCGGTCGTAAATAAGTCAAAAATGCGAGTCGTATTACACCAAATATTGCGCTAATGTGTTAATCTCTATACCGTGTATGGCACTTTATATGTCTAATTATAGCTTATGGTACTTGGAATAAGGTGTCGCCTTAGGATTATTAGATGTAGATACGCAAGCTATACATATATTTTTTTTTGTATAAATAATTACCCGCGTTTGAATTATTAACGAGTCTACACGAATCAGATAATTATAAAGTAAATATACAGGTATTGACGTCATTAAATTGATCACAACCAGCAGCAGGCGAAGAGAAAATCATTAGCTTGCGTTATTTTGAAACGTTAGCTTCGTTAAAGATTTTGCAGCGACGTTCTAACGCAAGTCTAAGGGAAAACTATCCTATCGTGAACATGCAAATGCTCATCTTTTTGATTAAAGATACGCATTCAAAAAACACAACAAATTTGGAAAATTTACCACAAACTTAGTAAGAAACGGGTAACTTCGGTTTTCCACATGGATCTGTTTTGGGCCCTTTATTGTTTTCGATTTACATTAACGGTATAATACAGAGTGTATCGCATAAATCTGCGCGGCTAATCTTGTCCGCAATAAATAAACTGAACGAAAGAGACACGTAACGATGTTTTTATCAAAATTGGCCCAACGAAAAAGTTTATAATTTTAATAAATGGCTGTTTATCATATCGATGAACTCATACTTTCGTATATAGACTATACAAGATATCTTATAATTGAAGATGGTTGGAGATTTGATTAAATTGCAACCTTTACACGAAAGGTAGAAAGGTACAAAAAAATTAAAGATTAATTTTTTGCGATAATCTCTTTCGAACAGATTTTATATGAACGCATTAAATTTCAAAACACTGCCCGTTCAACCAAATCTCTACCTTCGGTGATCCACGCAATCTCACCCACGAAGTTGTCGTTACAAAGAATTCGTTAATGCATAATGAGAAACCCCTAAAGTTCTCCAATACCATCTGAACCACGCATAAACTCAGCCAGACGTAACACAACGAGCAGAAAAATTCCGTCTACGTTACGGCGGATCTCGCGTTTACAATGCGGAATGCAAAAGAGGGTAGGTACGGGGTGAGACGGGACGCGTCTGGCAGACCCGGAGATTTGACCCTGACTGCGAGACAAGTGCCTCTAAACGTACAAGAAAGGGGTAAAAATCCGTGTCGGCGTCTTTTTACGCACGGAAAAACACACACACACACACATCTACGAAATGGCGCGCAGAGACGAGCGGCGGCGGGAAGGGGAGCGGAGTGGAAAAAAGGCTGCAGAGCATCGAAGATGCGTAAGGGGGCGGCGGGAGATTCGCCTGCACCCTTTCCCAGGCTCATTTAACGACCGGATTCAAGGTCGCATGATCCACCCCTAACCTGCTAACCCTTTCTTCTTGTATGTACTTCTTCAACTTATATGTTAAGTCTGTGAAGGTAATAAAGGTATGGTGGATTCGATATGCGAGACCCTTCGGTGGATATCAGATGCGGATCGACGGGAAAGGAACCAACCGGCGGAAAGGTGAAGGCGAAAAGGTTGGATTTATTGCAAGTCATACATGAATATTGGAACCCCCCAAGCGGATGAAAAAAGGGACTTAGATATCTATATAAAAAAAAAATGCATCGCGTAAGGTATAAGGTTTATGGATTTTTCTTTTTTGTTATTTGTGAAGAATAGCATGTTTAGCTTATAGCATGTTAGACTGTTGCTTGCGAACCATTCGTTTGCTCCCGCTAATCTGATCTCTGCTTCATCTAGTTCCTTGCGTTGGATCTCTTTAAAATTGAGGTCCGAATTGTCGTCGGAAAACAAACAAATCTTGTGGCAACTTACACAGGTTGATATGTACGAGAAACAGGAGTGAACCAACTGTAATGTATTGTTTTCATAGAGTTCTTTGTTCTCTATATGTTAAATAAAATTCTATTAATCTGTGTACTTACCCTTTTATCCCATCATCACCAGTTGATGATCTTTCGCTAGGTCGTAGCATGTTAAAACCATATCATCTTTGTCACTTAGTGCTGCCGTTACATACTTTAACAGATCCACTGCCGTTGATATCGTTTCTGTATCAATACTGGCTGTAATTCAACACGGTGTTATGTTCGAAGAAGTTCGATTTGGGCCGGGAGCCATGTTCGTTAATTTCTGACTCGTTGTAGCAAAATAATCATTTCCATCTAGGTTCATGGAACCCCTGTATTCTTTACTTGTTTTTATTTCTTGGTTTATCACCTTTCATATACGTCATCCATCTTATTCTCTGATGTTGCTAATCTTTGGACTACGTGTCTTCGTTTCTCTCGATCTCTTATCTCTTTTCTTTTTCATCGAAAGACATTCGAAGACATCCGAGAAGGCTTCGTAGAATTTCGTAAACATCTCCAGGTTGTTTGGCTGAAAGCTCAAGACTATGAAGAGCGTTATAGTCATATATCTTTCTAAATTTTCTAAATAATTGACCCGTTTTCTACTAGGAGGATTCTTAAACACTCTGTATAATGCTTTGTGCGTAGTAAATATTTTTCTTCGATTAGTTCTTGATATACACCGTTCATAATTAGACGCAGCCGAGATTGTTAGTTGCTAACACCTTGTTAACAAACCTGCAGGGAATCCAGGCACACAAAGTAATACGCTCCTAAATTAAAAGGAAAATAATTACAACATCATCAGCAACGCTACCTCCGCCTCTAATAATAACGATTATTCTGTCATTTAACCGTCAAAGTGACAACTTAATTCCTTCACAAACTAGAAGCGTCGGTAGCTAAAACGGAAGAAGAAGAGAAAAAAAACATCTTGTATATACGTAGAACCTTTCCCCCTTCTCTTCGTACTAATCGCAGTCTATCACAATTACGAGTTATTAGGGTTCATAAAAATAAGCTACTTGTTACGCAATCCCCTCTTCACCCAGCGGGTGTATCTAATAACATAATACGTAATCACAATAGAGGATGGTGGTAACGTTGAATTTCGACCGTCGCATTCTTTTGTGTGCCGTGCTGCGCGCGGATTTAGCGATGCGGGATTGATATTAAGGGGGACCGTCGAGCCGCGGAGACGCTTCGATCGCCCCATGGATGGAAAAAATTGGATCCGATCTTCGTAGCCTATATTCACACGTCGCCGGATATCATATCGGCGGTCGTGTGCGTGAATATATTCTAATCCTATTCGAATCCGTAATTATACGTAATTGCGTATAATAGCAGCCGAGGGAACGATGACGAACGAATTATTAATATCGGGCGTCCGACGATGAATATATTTTATGGAGTTAGTCGTATTTTTAAAACTGATTTTCTTTGAAGTAACGAAATTCTTAAATTTGCTTCAGATTATCAGCATCATTTCTGCTCCTCCTTTTCTTTCTCCTTCTCCTTCTTCATTTTCTTCTTCAAAAAAAAAAAATAGAAAAAAACATGGTCCACATTTTTTTGCCAAAAACGGTTCTTTTAAGCCGGTAATCTTACGATCACAATTTGTTGGGATTCCGAAGCCGTAATCTTTATTAGCTATTTAAAGAAGGGAAGTGGCAAACATTCCTGGCAAATTTTTTAACATGTTTCGATACCGAACTAAAGAAAAAACGAAAGCATTTATACAAGAGAGAGGACTATCCCTTCAAGATTACGAATCTCCTCATTCGTCCATTACCATCAACGCTAAATTAGTCGAGCTATGACATGAACTGTTTTCCGATCGATCTGTTTGATCAGATCTGATTGGTTGTGGTTTCTTCCAGATTTTCCAAACTTGTAAAGATGGCTAGGTGGAAAGAGATTTGGGACAAATAAGGTGATGGCCGAAACGAGCGCACGTTCCGACGAGTTTTTGGAAGATTATTCTTTAGGTGAACCTTGGAAACTTGTAAAAAAAATAACTGTGGCAAATTATCCTCGCGTTTGCCTTAAATATGTTGTACGAAAGGCACTATATAGATCATAAATACATGAGAGGCAGACGTCCAGATTGCCGCATTTTTTTATAATAAGTAACAAACATAAAAGACAAAATGAAAGTAACATAAGTTTTTAATTTATAAGCCGGTCCTCCGCCATGTTTAGACTTTTTTTAAGAGGTGCTAGTTTTAAGAATAACCTTTCTTATGATACTCAAAAAATTACCACATAACCGTGTTACGAACTAGGATTTATTCAATATCCAATCCATTGTTTTCTGCTCACGACTAACTCGATTATATAAGAATGTTCCTCGGTATTTTAGTATTCACCAATCGATTCACGAGTATCCATTACACGTACTTTATGTACACGCTTTCATCCACACATCGATTATCGCTTCAAAGGCGAAGTCCTTTCCTTTGCAACGTAGGCTGGAAACGCAGAAGAGGTTCGTTGGTCGCCTCCTCGTCATTATTATGATTCTTGCGTGCCGACGTGGCCGTTCTCCTTTGTGAAAGAGGCGAACCGTCAGCGTCCGATGCGATACGATGCGCTCGCTACCGGAAGAGACGGATTGTTAGGAAGGGTTATGAATAAAAAGGATGCGACGATCAGGTGGCCGGCAGGCCCGTGGTCTCGAAAAGGACGCCCGTTCGGCGCGGAACGAAGATGGAAATACGCGCGCACAATACAACATGATTGACCATGGTACGAGACTGCGACTTGGCCTAGCCGCGTATAGGCTAGACCAAGAGGAGCAACAAAAGTTACGGATGGCCGGCCAACGGAGTCGACGGTCGAGGTTTGCTCGCTGTACGGCCAACAAAAGATTCTACGAGGTGGAGGCGAGGAGTAAGGAAACCGTGAAGAAGACGAAGAGTAGATGGCATTCTCTTTTTTGTTCGGAACGCACGGCTTCTCGCCAATGGATCTCGGGAAGGAAGGCCGTCGAGGAGAGATTTCTCTAGAATTTACCCGTGAAACGAATGCAACGAAAGAAAGAATCTACTCGATTCCGACGTACGACGATGTACACTTGCGAGTAATATGTTTAGATCATCTAATAGAAAATAGCATATCGCTTCGGTTCCTTCATTTTCTATTTTGAGACAACTTATAGGAAATAAGATTTATTGCGCCGGCTTCACGCATTACAACATTTGAGTGCGTTGTGCGTTCGATCTACAATTACACATAGCAAATACAGTATCAATTATGTTAGATAGATTGCGTTCGCCAACGATCTCAAATTATTCTCCGCCATGTTTGCGATGTGCTTCAGAACAACATTAACGATGTCTTCGTGTGGTATTGCGAGAAGATTCTTTTCTACTTTCTCTGTATGTAGCAGGAGCTGATCGTTTAGGACACAAAGTTACTAACAACGGTGACAATATGCATCAATATGGAAACGAAAAAAAAAGCAGTCGATAGAAGTGAATAGTTACGTTCAATTCAATTACAACGCAACTGGAAAATAATTCGTTTTCCTTCATTTGATCTACAGCTACGTGAAATATTAATTTAATGACGCAGCGCATGCAAAATTTCAATAAATAAAATACTTGAAATAGATAAAAGCTCCCAATTAGGAAAAATATACTTCATCATCCAATCCCTAAGCAGCTTTCGAAATCTGACAGTATTTCTTTGTTTCTAACCAGAAGCCTAAGTAGCAAATTTCATCTTTCTAAATTAGAAAGTTACGAGATTCCCGAAAGGAATTCCAGCTCTGCGATGATGGGTGGCTTCCCCGTCTGTATGAATTAATATGGTTGGTGATGACAAATACCGTGAAGACATATACAAAATGGCACCTATTGGAACGCGCAACGTAACCCAGTGATTTTCATAAAAATTCCCAGTTTCTCTTCCGTAGAAAAGAAAATACGTAATCGTTGTCCTCGATTCCATCACACACGAACCTATTATCAATTCCTCATAGACCCGTCACGATCCACGCACAATCATCGTACGTTGCGCTCTTTCTTCCTCGTGTTCTCCTCCTATTCCACCACCTCCTCCTCGATCCGCGTCTCGTTCTTCTTCTCACTATAGCGCAGCCATACGAAATATTTATCGAAGACATAAACTTAAACAAATAACATGTGTAATGAATACCGAGAAAAATACGGTGTCACTTGGCGTTGTGGAACCGGTTGTTTAAATACCAATTCACGGTTTTATACGCATTCCCTCAATGTGCATCACACTCTTTTCTCTATGCGCTGCGCACTGCTAACCTTGAACTCGAGTTAGCCTTGGATTAACAGCATCTTAAATGATTTTTTCGACTGAAATATGTAGTCCCATCAGCATATACGTGAAAGACTCGCAAGGCAGCGTGCGAGACGAAGAAGGAATGAGCAAGACGCTGAGCGGATTGATAGAGAGAAAGGCGTATAATAGAGGGAAATAAGGATAGGATGCAGATGAGAGCCAGTTTCTATACTTCTTAGGTTTTCACATGTCGCTTTTACGCATCGTTTGCCTTTATGTAGACGGGGCGAAGGGAATGAAATAGCTTTCTAATTAAGAATTTCTTTAAAAAAAGATCTGTTTTCTTTACGTCGTAATATTTTAATTATATTATAGGTTCATTGGTTTTCAAAAAAAAAAAAAAACAAACAAAAAAAAACAAAATAATTACTTTGCGTCATTATTTTAATAGGATACCGTTTGCTATAAGCAATTGTATTAACAAAAAAGAAACCATGAAGATCCCCAAAAAACAACTGTAACTTTCGACAGGAAATAACCTGAAAATGTTATCGTGCAAAAGAATACGCGTGACGTAATAAAACATAAAAGTCGATCAAAACATCTAATATCGTTGCCGTTGGAAAAACGAGCATAAACAAACAGAAGATGACATTGTTATCCGTGAAGCGTAATGAAAATAGCAGTGAGATACGTTACAAGTAAAATGTCGCAAAATACGTTCGAAAAAATCGCCAGAATTGTATTCATATCTAAACAAACCGTAAAAATGTTAACCCAAGCTGATGGATTTTCGAAATGTGAAAAAATAAAAATTTCGCCGTTTCGGAGATCTAACTAGACAAATCGAAGCTCCTATATTAGTGTATCTTCCACGTGAAATTTCAGCCCATTAGCTCTAAGGGCTTGGGAGATACGAGCGTTTAAAGCTTTTGGAAATATCGCCACGGACGGCCGAAATCGGACGATAAATCGACATCGCTTCGGTTTTCGGCGTTTATCTCCTCAGATACGGCGGATCGATTTCGCCCAGCTCTTCGTTTTTGTGGGTTTTTCGGGCGTCAAATTTGAAAAAAGGAATTTTCATTTCTCAACTTTGGGACGTCCTAGCGTCCGAACGGTTGGCGCTAACGCGCTGAGAATTCGCACACTAAAAGCGCTCGTCGAGACCTTTCGAACGAGTCCTCAATGACCGACGTAGCACGTCCGACCGACGAGATCTAGACAAGCCGTAAACATTTTAACCCAAAGTGATGGAATTTCGAAAAAATCACCAGAATTGCTACATTTTTGAAGAAAGTTACCGAAAGTTTACTCAACATTTCTAAAACATGCCATTTAGTTAGGGAGCTGGTGCTTAAATTGGAAGCAATATACATTTTCTTCCTCGCTTTCACCTTCACCAACTGTTGCTTCGTAAATGTGGATTCCTCAACTGAAATTATGAAAATAATAGAATGTCCATCTCCGTCTTTATTAATTTTACGAACAGAGAAGACCTGATTGTTATCAAGGCACACCCGAAATTATAAATCATAAACATGAAGATTGGACAATAGGTTCCCCTTGTGCGTAAACATCCCAACGATGAATGAAAATGATTTATTTAAAAATAAAAGAGGACAAAGTCGTGCCGGCATTGCGGTCCTGTTAACGTAAAGATAAACAAATATGGACCTATTAATGCCACCTTTTTTGAAAATGAGTTTCTCTCGTCTAATGTAATAATCATACTGCGGATCGACGACCCCCTCTATCCATTTAGCTTGGAGGCCGGTACAGGCCGGTATTGGTTTTAGTTAGTCAGTCGATCCGCTCTCTTCACGAATCAGTAGTTGATGTGTAGTCAGATAGCAGGTTTACGATGAATTTTGTAGGTTACAAAATTTTAATTTGGTATTTTTAAGTTCTCTTTCGGCACATTTTCATACGTACCACTTCGTTATAAATAAACAATGAGATAAAAGATCTTTTTTGAATTTTAATCTTTGTTTCCACATTATTTATTAAATCAGATCAAGTTTAATCATCAATTCGTAATTGTTCTTAATGAACTCTGTACGTACATATGCAGGTACTTAATTAGATATTTCCCTGGGCAAATCCTTGCCGTGGACCGTAGCTAAGTGCTTCTAAAGAGTGTCGAAACTATTTATAGTGGACGCCAAATTTAAATCAAACGGATATTGCGTCAGCGTAACGACCCTAACCCTCAAAATATGTACGCTGGAATCTGTTTATGTGAATAATGAATTGAATTAGGCGAACGTTGACTTAAATAATGAGTTATTAGTGGACGTAACGTAGCGTTCTCTCTCCGATATTTATTTATAGCTTGTTTTAATTTAGATAAAATGCGTCCCATGTTGCATGCAGTGCATCTTCATTGTTTCTTTCTTTTCACGTGATTTAAGAAATATATGTACATACAGAGCGAATAATCACTGTGAACTTGAAAAAAAGCCGCGCCTTTGTAAATTGAACATGTAGTTTAACATCATACTTAGTTTTTATAAAGAATAACTTTCCTTCGTAAAGTTAATAATGAAGATGTTTTTCATATATATACATATATATATTCGTATATGATTTCGCTATATATATATATATATATATATATTTCCTTTGATTAACCCTAAATCGTTCTAAAATGGAAATTATGTAAAAAAGCAAGGATTGAGTTGACCTACAAGAAACAGAAGCATATTCGTGAAAATCTCGAAAATACATAAGTACAAAGTCCGTAAAAATGTATATGATTTCGTTATCGCTCTTTCGTATAGCCAGACTATTATCAACGAGCCAACAGGAAGATCAAAATAAAATCCGAATTTACAGGAGCGGCACGTATTAAGCGAAGTGTATAGTGGTACAGTATGTCGCGCATTTGCCATGGCCGTGAAGCGTCTAAAATGGCGGTAAAGTAGGATTAGGAGGCCATTGCTCTGCCGTATGCAACGCGGTCGCGACTGTTGAAGGACAAGGGTCCAAATTCAATGACCTAACTTTTTAGAGGTCCTTTAGAGGACACGCAATGCGTCGACACACTGTACGCGCGTAACGCCTAGACGAATCAAGACGGAGAGAGACGCCAAGAAACGCGCAGATAGCGTGAAGATCGCTTGTGTAACGTTTTCGTATTAATGGAAGGAGTGAGAGGAACAGTGTCCAATGTAATCATATTTGATCCTTCGCGAGTAATCGTTTTAATAGAATGAAGATACGTAGAGATTTTCAAAATTTCCCGAGAATTTAAATTTGTTTGTTCCTGTGAACCATTGCCGAAATTGAAGACTTAAATTATTCGCAAATTTTCAAACTGAAACTGAAACCTACGCTCCATCTCTCAATGAGAATATAATTTACAAAAATAGACATCTTTAACATTCTGTAATTTCAGGCAAACCAGATTTCTACTTCACGAAAAGAGTGGAAGCAGTCGGTAAAGAAGAAACGTTCTTTACAGACTACTTAACAATCTCATTATTTAAACTTGAAACAACGTCTTAAAATTACCAGGCAATGACAAGAAATAATTAATTTGAGTAATACTCTATAAAATATATTAAAATTGAAAGAAATTTTGTATATTAATACCACAAGCACCACCGAACAAACAATTCACTATTGATAAAGTAGATTCCTTCCCGATGTTTGGTCTTTTTAATTTTTGACAATTGTGGTTAGGTATGGGTATTTATTTACCTTTTATAAAATCCCCGACCATCTTTATCAACAAATATTATAATTGAGGGAATCTCCTAGATTTTCACTCAATTTTTACACTCTAATTAATATACCCTTTGTATTTTTCTTTTTATATCAAAATTTTGAAATTCCTATTTGTATAGGTTATATTTACTTATTCGCATATGCTTTTACTTCTTTAGCCCAATAATCAAAAATGGCCAAGCAAAAGGGTGATAAAAAAGGTAAATCCGCCATTAACGAGGTGGTAACCCGTGAATACACGATCAATCTTCACAAGAGATTGCACGGAATAAGTTTCAAGAAAAGGGCACCCCGCGCTATTAAGGAAGTTAGGAAATTTGCATTGAAACAGATGGGAACAAGCGATGTAAGAATAGATACCCGTTTAAACAAGCAATTGTGGTCGAAAGGTATTAGGTACGTGTATGTTCTCTCTATTGAAATACCTTTTTTGTCATCCGTTGTTTTCTTTTAGAAATGTACCTTTCCGCATAAGAGTAAGATTGTCACGTAGAAGAAATGATGACGAAGATTCAGCTAACAAATTATTTACGTTAGTAACGTACGTACCTGTAGCTACCTTCAAAGGTCTACAAACTGAAAATGTAGATGCAAGCCAAGAATAAATGATAATTTTTTTCACATATCTTATTTTTATTTTAAATAAACACCTTTCAAGCATGATTTTTATTTAATAAATTATCTATTTATTAACGGTATTAGTGTTTACAGATTAAAGTACTCAAAATAATAGCAAAGATAAAATAAATACAGGTATAAAGCAATATTTGTTAGTATTAAATTAATCTGGCAGGTAAAAAATGTTGGTAATAACTTCGGGTAAAGTCTACCATAAAGTCCATTTGACATTCGGGAGCTTCACCAATTTGTACACCTGGATTACCACCGTATCTAGTAAATGGAGGTACTACAGTTTCCGGTGCTAGAATTGTATTATCTTCGATAATACAACAGTCTTTTAAAATACATCGACGACCCTAAAATATTTATTTTTACGTAAAGTAGCATGGAAAACAATCACAACATACGATAACACAATTCTTCCCTATATAGACGTATGATCCAACAACCGCGGCGTTGATAATCGACTTTTCACCTACATATACATTATCACCCATCGTCAATGGAAAAAACGCTACACTAAATAAAATTATAAGGTTTATTATTGTTACAATATCAGTATATTTCAATATAGAATACCCTTTGCTAAATTTCTTATATGGAGGTCTAATAACCGCCTCCTTACTAATAATACAGTATCGTCCAGTCTTTACATTTGCCAAATCTCCTCGTATAATAGCTTCCGGTTGTACGATTACTCTTCCTTGTAAAACTATATTCTGTGAACCGCATAATACCGTTTGCTTGCTAACCTTATTACCCGAAGCCTGTAAATTGGTTAAATTATATTAACGAAGGGATTTACTGATTTAATGTAACAAACAGTTTCAACATAGTCGTTTCTGTTGTATGTGATGTCCCTCATTTCCATTTTGATGAATTATTAGAGCTTTTCTGTTTTAATAGAAAACAAGAACGGCGAGGTTAAGTTGAATATTAAATTATTGCAATTCCAATAGACTGGCATGAGAATCACAGAACTTCTTCAACAGCAGCACCAACTTACTGCCTACCAAGGATTGGTTATCGGCGACATCTAGAAGGTATTGTTTGTAGACTAAGATTAGTAGCCAAAAGCTTAGATCCAAGTTTTTGCATTTCTTTTTTTCATATAATTGATCGTACGAGTTAGAGAAATAAATAAATACAGTCAGTGTTGCCAGATCTAAAAAAATAAAAATGTCTCAAATCGAGGCTAAAAATAGTTTTGTTCTCAGACCAATCAGACTGGTCAATGACCATCAAATGACGCTCTGGCGATTATGAATTTGTACTAATTTGTAATTGCTTAGCTCAAGATCGACCCTTAATTTCAATTTAATATTACAGCCACAGCTGTTGATCACTAGATAGCAGCAAACACCTACTTATTTAATTTATCCAAGTTAAAGCATTAACTTGGATAAATTAAATATTGCAAGCATGCAATAAATAACATTTATGACAAACTAGATAATTTTCGTTTATCGCCAGGAGTATGTAATTCACCGTATATGCGGTGTTACCAATGGAAAGAATACATTGATATTTTTTAATGTATCAGAGATTCGTTCATCTGAGTACTAGATGGCGCTATCGTAGCGTTTGAATTTCGCCAAGAAAAAGAAGTGATGGGTTGGGCAAACTGCATTCGTTGTATTCCTAACTGTTCCTTGCCAAACCCTTCGTTTTTACATTTTTATCCAGTACGCTGTATAATCAATGCAATGTATTTGTCTCTAACGCGCATTGTTCTATTTTACTCTGTAGGTCCAGGGTAAGATTTCACTTTAAAAATACGTAAACATTGGAAAAAGCCGGAAATGGAGCATATTTCACAACAAACAAAAAACTAAACCCAATCTTCATATAGATTTTGTTCTAGTAACCAGGGATAACCAAGGGTTATTGCACAATCTTTAAAACGTTAAATAAGGCAACATTGATCGGTTAAAAGTATATTTGAAACTTATTTTAAAATACGAAACGCATTTATAATACACAGAAGAAATACTAGATTACAATAAAAAAATGAACGCCATTAAATAAATACTCTTACATATAAAAAAAATTAAAAGTAAAAAAACCTAATACGTGTGTACTTACTACACTTAATAATCTAATCCTTTGGTTCAGTAAAACTAGTTTAATGGGTGATAAGTATAGAAATAAATAATAAAATCTAAGAATAGCATAGAAATCCTCCCAATTGAGAAGAAAACAAGCAGGTTTTAATGAAATCATGTACGTTTCTCTATTGGAAACGCATTCTATTAATAAGAATGAAATAAATATTAAAATTGTAACGAATATTTCATATTAAAAGGTAGAAAACGTTTTTAATGGGAAATTTCGGAAATTCAAAGGTCAAAATGAAAGAGATACTGTTTTTTTTTTTCCCCCGTTAGAATAACTAGCAAGAAAGACATAGAT
The DNA here is from genome assembly GCA_020654165.1 of Oryctes rhinoceros. NCBI lineage: Eukaryota > Metazoa > Arthropoda > Insecta > Coleoptera > Scarabaeidae > Oryctes > Oryctes rhinoceros. The sequence goes on from JAIOKQ010000231.1 coordinate 3,098,380, forward strand.
AACTAATGCAATGATAATACAACACTAGAGACTAGATAACAATTAACAAATATATATATGTTCGTAAACTTACAAGTTCAGAAGCCAAATCTTCATTCAAACGATCGATGTATTGAAAAAGAAACGTCAACTATATCGAAATGTCTCGGCAATGTAATTTTGGATGCAAGAATTTTGATGTTCGATTTCGTTCTGTTTTTCGTGCTATTTTACGGAGTGTATGAAAATCACAGATTTTTTTCATTATTCCTATTTTACGACATACAGGCTACGTGAGTTGAGATCAATATCATTTATAAATATGCTATAATAATGCTATATTAATAATATATTACTACTTACTTAGGCTCTTTAGTTCTTATATTTATATAATCTAATATACAAAACTGACCGTGTTATAAGAGATATTAAGATAGCTAATGTTAAACTTCTCGGCGTCTAATTATTCAAATCTTGGTTGAAACTTTTAAGGCTTACTTCTAGGGAACGTTGCAATTCTAGTGAATAACCACATTGATTGGAATGCGGTAAATTGGAGATTAAGACATTTCATATTTCGAAAAAGAATATTCCTTCGAGACAAAAAAAGAACACTTTTACACATGAACATATAACGACTAATTAAATTTGAATATATAAATATACAATATATAGAATAATAAATAACACAAACAAAATATTTTTTTGCATTTTTTCGATATACAACTACGTTAAGGAAATACGTCAACAAGGCTACTAATATCAATAATGTACAGGTATATATGTACAAAATTTTTGTAAGGATAATTTAGGAACGGTAACGCAATTCCTAAAGTTTGTAATATTTTTATATAAAAAAAATTAAACTAATTTTCCGGTTGGTCCCCAACGTTGGTCCTTTTTAAGGCACAGATATTTCGCAACATGGTGATTTTTGGAAATTTTAGCTGGCATAGTTTTAGAATCAACGTATCCGAAGTACATGTTTGTTCTTCCCTTTGTATTAAAACAAAAGAAAAACAAAATATGCTCAAACTCAAGCACATGCTAACCAGTTAAACATCGTCAAATACAAAAATTTAGTTTGCAATCTTGTTAAACGAAGTTAAACGATTCTAAAATTTCAGCTAAATTTTCCACAACGAAGCTTAAATTTTAATACAATCCCAGCTATTAATAATCATCCTAATCATCGCAAAAGTAAGCGTTGTCTACATCCGTGGGTGTTCCGGGTTGATTATATTCCCCGTTTTCGTACTGTTCGGGAATGTACTTGGCCTGGGACGCCTGCGTCTTCTCAGGACTGGGGGGCATCACCTTCTCAACGGTGTTATCGATGAAACGCACCAACAATTCGAGAGCGATCGGATCCACATCCATCATCGTGCAAATGTCCCTGGTAGCTTTCGCCGACGATGGCAGTTTCAAGCCTCTCACCGCCGAGCAGATGCAGGCGGATGCAATAAGAGAAGGAGCGGTCCTGATCAACGTGGGCTCTGCAACGAGAAAGAAGAGAAATCTTTACAAATCCGTTTCCTTCAAGGTGTACATACGTTCGTCGCCGCCAAGCAATATGCAACGTAGGTATATAACGCGCCGGGGGTATTTAATAATACTCGTATGCACGTTACGCGAGTAATAATACGGTATACTGTGTTGTATACGTAAGAAAATGAAGGGAATGCATATGGGCATGCCTTTGAATATGTCACATGCGGCCGTTGGTAACGGAATTCTAGAGCGGTAAAGGAATGGGTGTAGCGACCTTTTTGATATTAGCAGGTGGTGGTTTAGTTGGTTAATATGGTTGCTAATACGAGGATCTGGTACGGGGTACATTACAGGGGAAAAGCTACAAATAAGAAAACGGAAAAAAAGAAATAATTAACAGTACAACGCTGAAAACGTTGTAACAAATTAACAAATTTCAACATTGTTCTATTAAAAACAAAAAAAAAACATCCAGAATCCATAATTGCTTCGAGTTAAAAATATGCAGAACGTTCCATTTAACAAAGAACAAATCATTTGAATTTTTCAATTCGATTAAAAAGCAACATCTTTTTCTGCCGAATAGCCAAGATCGCACGTAAAAAAAAAAATAATTCAAGTTACCTACCAAGCTAAATAATTGAAACAACAAAAATGTTCAAATGTTCCGCTCCTTTAATTTTTTATCCTCATTAAAATTAAACATTGAACCAGCTAATTGACAGGTGTTTTTAAAGAATATCCGTCTCCTTAGCAAAGAAAACAAATAAAGCGTTAGTTTTTTTTTTTCATTCTAGTGCGTAATAAATTAAAAGGTCGAGTTCATTCCACCCAACACAACACACAAGCCGGCAGGTGAAAATAGACATACAAATTTACATCGAAATTACTGCTACTATTAACGCGACATTATTAGCAATGCCTCGAAATAATAAATAATAATAAGGAGACACGTTTTCGCAAATAATAATACGCTTCATTTTATTTCACCGGATAAAAATTAAATTAATGATTATTTCAGCATATATATTACAAAAAAAATCTACAGTAACTTTTGTTTTTTTTTTATTTTGTAAGATTTGTTTGTAAATAAGTAGTCGCGATTATCGTTTTTTTAAAAAGAACAGGTCACTGGATCGCACGCAAGATGGTCCAGTCAAGGCTTCGATATACTACCAAATTGACAGATGCTTAATAGTCGCTACACATGGCGATTTAATCCATGCATCTCCTTCTTACTGGGAAGCTCATATACGCACATACAAGCGCAAGGTGTATCCGAGTAACACCGCTACCTGTCCATGCCTGCCACCTGCTGCATCCGTAATGACTTACAACTAAAAATTACCGTCTAACAAGAGGTTTCCATTAAAAATTAGTTCACTCGCGCACACTTGCTTAATGTTATTGTTGCGCCGCATATTCCGTTTTGTAGCGCACGTGCCAAGAAAATATCATCGAACAGCAATTTTAGGATTGCCGCAACAAATTCGCCTCGTACTTCGGCCGCGAATTAACTGAAGTATTACTTTTTAGACGTCACGCGTCGCTACCGCCGGGTAGCGACGCGTGAGCAAGCAGTATATGCTTCCTTGGTGTGGAAGTAATCTTCGAAATAAACGAGTTTCGATCCAAAGTGTAAACGCCAAATTCGACAATGTATCCTATTCAACGCAGAAGAAATTCGCTTAATACCTACGCACAACAAGAGACAATCAGGTCGGGATTGTGTATGCGTGAACTTGTACCGTCTTGGCATCTACCTGCGAGCTTTTCAAAGAATTCTGCGAATGAATCGAGAACGCAGGAAGGCATCTCCGACACCGGTGTTCACAATGGCCCCGGCAATGAAATGTTATTTAAATATTGCATTGTGAGAGCATCCAGGTGCAAATACGATTTTTCAAACACTTGTACGTAAAATATACACGAAACTATACATCTTTTCAGCGCTACTTTTTTGTCACGAAGACACTAGTTATGATACAATCTTAAATGGTTGGGGAATCTTTGATAAATAATAATAAATTACCAAAAAAAAAAACTATTTTATTGCAGCCATGGAAAAGGATGCTTCGTTTATGTGCCATGTTTTTCTTATTTCACATTCGTTAATACGCAACATACGCCGTCATATGGGTGGAAAATGGATAATTTCATATAACGAGAAAAAAAAACGAGGATGACATATGTTCAAACAACGAAAACCAAATTATTCAAGAGCGCCTCCCTTACACCCTTCCCTAACATCTTATCTAGGGCCTTGCAGGTGATAATGATGGTACTAGTTCCTTCCATATTAACATTAACGACCGCGATCGATTTACCGGTCAACACCAACTGTTCTTTCCAACGCGGCGCACGTCTACAATAGCGTCTTACGCAACGAGCTAGTTACCTGGCAGAAACACCAACAGAAGTCCCAATCTGTCGTCCAAGTATGAATCAACCGGGCGTAACGAGAAAACGGGCGCATGAAGAAACTGAAAAGCGCGTGCCGTGCCCCATCGTCGTGTCGCGTGCCAGAAGATCTGTTTCTGTTTCCGTCCGGACGGAACCGAAAACATCGTCACCGACTTCCGGAAGGTGTCCAAACGCCGAGGTGGTATAAAGAAGGACAAGACTAGGTTATCTAGGGATCAAATACGTCGTTCTCGGATAGCGTGAAAGGGGGTGGAGTAACGTGTGTTCGTAATTCCTTCTTATCTTCGAAGTTCAATGACGATAAAGATCTACGAAGAGTGTTATTACTGGAGGATGGCTTCCGGTAATTTCCTAATTTGATAACGCGCAGATGGTTCATTTCTTTTTTTTTATGTATTTTACATCTCTTGACTTACGTCCGAAACAATCATTTGGCAATTAGTACGTGACGTAAGTCTATTAAGAGATAGCGGGTAAGCAGCTTAGATTGGTGTAATTAACGAAAAGTTGTGAAAAAATGTCCTCATTTCATCGGAATTACAATTACAACCAGTCGTTTCTACCAGTTCTGTATCGCATCTATATGCATAAAACATTCATGATACATTCCCAGCACACCCAGCATCGTCCCCTGAAAAAAGGGCCTAAGAAACTGAAATAAAAAAAAAAAAAGAACAGCCCCTCAAATTAAGCATAATGGGGAAAACTATTAGATACCCTTAGATGGGGGAAAAACAAAGTTACGTCGACGCCATGGAGGAACGGAACAACAGGTTTCTTTAGTATGGAAAAGAGGGGTTACTTTATATACATACGCAACAACATGATGTGTATATGTATGTATGTATACTTATATAGGTGCATACATAAAAATTACGATTGGCCACCTGCCCTACAGGCAGACTGTTGCTCCTGAACGTCGATGCACCACTACTACTTGACATATGTTTCCAATTTCTTCAGCTTATCATGAATAGAGAGAGACGGAGCGATGGAGAACGCGAGAAAGGAAAAATTATGGAAGGAATAAAACTAGAATAATGACCTCCAATAAGAATAACATTAGGGGACGCGCTGCCTTAGAGAAAAAGAAAGCGACAAGGGGTTTGCAGCGCGCACTAACAAAACTCTAGCGCTTACAACACCTGGATAAAGGGGGTAAGCGTTACGCGGTGGTATTGTAATTTAACTTAGATGCCCTCGTAATAACATAATCCATTTAAAATGAACGGCGGTATTTAATATTTAATCTCGAGTGAGAGCTTCACCGCGTGCTAATAGATGGGCTGGAGAAATTTATGTGGCGCGGAATGATACTCTGGTTAGATGATACGTAAAATGGAGAGCTTTTTTTTGGCGAACGTCATAGGGGGTACCGGACAAAAGCTATCCCGCTTAATGGGATTCAGAAATAGTTTCTTTCATCGTTTGCTGTCATCTTTCCGATTACAATGAGACACTAAAACTGTTCACTAGATCTTTTCGCAAGAACTTAGAAGGCGATATATGTATATTAGACAAGTGTTAGCGTTCATCAAAATCGGCTGATGTTGAGCAACACGATCGAAAAGATCGGCTTATGTACCAAGAAAACTCCAAAGAATACAAAGTATTCACGCGCTATGCATAATTATCAGACGCAGCCATGCAAAACAGGCCCAGAGTCTGAGTAACAAATTAGCAACAAAATATGATGAAACGACTAGTTAGTTTTCGCCTGTTTTTTTTTATGTTAGTATTTCTTCAAATGCGGAAAAAGAAACAAACGCAAATACTATATGGCAAAAATCTTAACCTGCGAATAATTTGAAAGACAAACGAAAATATACGAAACAACGAAACTACGTATATACACGCTAGCTTTGATAATAATCTGCATAATTATCAAAGCTATCAAGGCTTCACATAAATTGCACAGGATCTAATCAACATTCTGTATATAAACGCATTTTTCTTCATCAAGCGAACAACGTATGTAGGTTACAAACGACACATATTTGCGTACTACGACAAAAATACGCGTTTCTACAATTTCACATCTGCTTCCATTTCAACAACAATCGTCTCTTTAACTATCGAACACCGGTAGATCAGCTTTTATCTAACCAGCGCTATCTGATGCCTGACGTACTGACTACATATTTTAGACACATGCAGAATATAAGAAATAGTCCCTTTTGCTCGTAATTCTCTTTCTTAAATCTTCGTACCTTGAATGGAAAACGCCTGAAGCGTGTCTAATGCTTATACAACCGAAGGCACCTATTGTGCTTCGCTACGTTCTCTATTACAATGGCGACTTGATCGAAGTACAAAGAAATCTTTGATGCAAAATTGAAGGAAGACGTATTCCGCTTATGAAATGGAAATTAAACGAACGTGTAGGACTGATGTTACTCCCTTGTGGAACACCAGAAGTGGGTACACCCTTCTGATACAACGATCCAACTTACAAGATGAGACGTCGTTTAGAATTTCGCCGATAATATTTCGAACCAGCCAATCGCCTAAATTTCACCAAATTTTACAGTGCTTCATCACCGGATAAAGATAAAATCAATTCCAACAGAACAAACATTAAATCTTTCCCACGAAAAAAAAAAAGTACACTTCCTTTAATCGATTCCCGACTAACTCCCTCAATTTGTCACCTTGACGTCTGCAAGATGCTCGTTCATGACGCACGATTTGTTATTCGATCATACATTAGTTACTGTACAAACATTACATGTACGTCGTATGTACATTTGCCAGGGGCTTTATAGAGGTAACGATTTGTCCACATTCACAAAAACGCCTCGCGTACGGCAGACGTGTTTGTACAAGCGACAAGCTGCGACGGCGGGTGCCCCGATTATTCCTTGAAGATGGACAGATGTGCGTAGCGGAACGCCGAAAGAAAGGAAAATCGGATTCGAACGCGTGCACCGTTGAAAACGAGCCGCGGTGGGGGCGATAAACTATCCGAGGAAAGTCAGACGGTATTGTTCTGTTCCGCAGAAGGCAACGCAGCATCTTACCGCTTCGGGTAAGCGGTGCAATGGCGATAAGGAGACGGAGGCACGGGTCTCCGCCGGCCAGGTGTTGGTAACCAAATCGAGGGGTGCATATCGTCCTTATTGTGTAAAGAGAGCAACCCCTCGACGAGACCAGACCGGCGCAAAGTTCTGTTGAGGAAAGCCCCTCTTCTTCTTCTTCTTCTTCTTCTTCTTCTTCTTCTTCTTCTTCTTCTTCTGTGTGACCAACCGATTGGAATAGGAGGTATGAACAGAAAAATATTAAGGGAGGAAAGAAAGGTGGCTAATGGAAGAATATACCGTCCTATATTAGCTTGTATTGCATGAACGCGCGGGATGCGCACGAAAGTAAAAGATTTTGGGGTTGGTAGCAGTGAACATCCAGAAAGCAAATTTAGAGATAGGATTGTACGAAAAGAATTGATTACCTGGAGCTTTCTAGTTTCGATGGTGATGAAGTCTCGATCTAAGTAGGGTTCTTCTTCATTTATAAAATATATCTGATCTACGTAGATTGGCAAGCAACCCTGGGAAATGATATATATCAGGATCCATTTAGAGATCGTCAAAGAAACTATTGAGGAGTTTCTTGAATTGTAAGACTACGAGCTCGCGGGCGCCAATTCAGTAAAGACGTATTCTTTTATTTTAATCCTTGTTTAACTTGTTAACTCGTACAAAGCGTTTAAATTGTTTAAGAAGCTCAATTAACATTCTTTAGGACAGTTAGAAAAAGTACAGGAAGATTATAAGCGCGACTTCCCTCTGCCGCCACTTCTGGAAATAGCGAATGAAATATGAAGCATAAAGTTAAAAAAAAAATGTCTAATTTTACGATGTACTACGGTAAATACAACCCAAATTACACCTATTGTCAGCTTGTAAGAGATTACAGGATCCCAAAAGAAAGAAACCGAGAACGTTGGGAGAAACTCACCCCGCGACGCACACCCCTTCAGGCTAGACTCTCGGTCGTTCTCTGCTATCCCTCGCTTCCCTTTTCGTCCCTTTGTGTGAAAAGTTTACGAAATTCATTGTGATTGCGCCATTGTGTAGGCCGACTCAGGGGTCAGGGATGCGTTCCTTTTCAGACGCGTTTCAGACGCGAGGGGATGGAAGAAGGCATCTCCCAGACGCGAAATCTGGTTTCTGCGCGACCCCCTTTCTAGACGGCGCGCAAGGGTTGATTACCTCCTACCGTTAGAAACACTTACCATCGTCAGAGGCTGCCCGTTACGATTAGATTTGCGGTATTCGAAGCAAAGGAGATCGAGATCTGTTAGATTTATGTGGCTATGCTTGAATCGAAGGGAAAGCTTATTCTTTTTTACCGCCATACTTTGGATTTGTACAAAATAGTTGAGCGATGGCGAACCGTTATCGTTGAGTTATTTTTAGCACCTTTCGGCTTAAATATTCAATCGTTATTGAAATAATAAAAAAAATTAGTCGATGGCATCAGTTTGCGCAATTTGTTACAAGTTAGTGATATGATGCTCTCTCTATCGTCGAATTATCGCCTGGATACCCTTTTGCCGTTACACGCTTTATTGGGAGGACAATTGATACGTTTCGAAAATGTTTTTAGACTTGAAAGCAAAAATTGTCTTCCATATTACATAATATTGAAGCTTGTCCTGCCAAATACTAGATTATAAATTAATTAATCTATATATCTAGACACTGAATCATACCAATCCCCCAACAGATACCTTCACAGCTAATGGTGCGTGCTCGTACAACATTTTTACGACTATCAGGGCACACGCCAATGCAATAAAATACCAATACTTCACGCAAGAACTATTAATGTAAAAAAAAAGCTATACGTAGGTATTCTACGTGTAATATGGTAAAACGTCGCGCATCACTGACTAAATTGGGAGGAAATGGACGGTGTTTTATTGGCGCATTTGGTGTAAAACCCACTAAAAGTCAGGTGACATGACTCAAGCACGACAGCCAGGACGAACGGGGTTTAAACCCTCGCGCTTTACCGCGATATACTTTACGAATATGACGCGATTCCGGATCCAGATGTCTGAAAATTTTTCAGTCACCTTTTCAATGATAATCGTCCAGCTGTGTGCTTTACGGGTTCCCCGCCCCGCCCTATACGCTCCTGTTAAAAATGCAACATAGGTGGAAGGTCCGGTTCGGACACACGGATCAGATTTCCATCTTTTTTTGTTTTCGGTTCCACGCGCACAGAAAAACCGGCGACTAACTAGACACTCACGCTGACCTATCAAATTGACAATCGACGAAATGCAAATCGCCTTCATTTGTTATTTCAAAGCGTACGCGACGTGCGTGCCTCTTATTGTTCGATATTTCGTAATCCTCGGTTAATACGAATTGCGGCCGCTCCGGATGACCGTCCGTTTGCGATGTTTACAAAATCAACGTTGCATGAGATTCGAAAATCGCCGTTTTTTAATGACCTTTCGCTCCTTTCCAATTCTCGAATGGTAATGAGGCCCGTCCGTTGTCGTTTCGAGATCAATTTTACAATGTTAATTCAAGCCAAAAATATGCTGCGGCCTAAATAAGCGAAAATATACGATGTGGCAACTAATGAAGAAGTGGAACGAACAAAAAAAAGATTTAGAAGAAAGGAATAATTTTCTATTCGTTTTTTTTTATTTATTTACTTGTTTGGGGAATTCGTGGATTCTTATTATTAACTATCACTTTAGTCTTTGCCATACTGTCCTAAATTTCTGATTTTCCTAAATCATTTTTGGGGACAATCAAACTTAGCTACATCCAGACAAGTTCCAAATATGAGCATCAATTTCGTCTTTGCTTTTAATTTTGGTAAAAATTACGTATTTGCTGCAATCTTGCGTAACGATGAATGGTTTCTTGGCGTTGCCTCCGATCCCAGATTTTCATGGTATTAACATTTGCAAAATATGTACAGCAGATTAAGTAACGCTTGTTATGTTATTAATCAGCTTAAGCATACCTTAGCCAGCCCATAATCTAATTGGTCTTTAGCACCATCAGTAATATCATATAATGTTTGTTATGGTGTATGGTGTTGCTGTAACTGTTGGTCTTTGTTGTTGTTGCTGTAGCTGTTGCGCACGGAAACGCCTTATTTTTTAACATTTGATATATATATATACATATATATATATATCATGGAGATACTTCTACGGATGCTTCTATTTGTTAATCATTCGCTGCATTTTCATGTACAACGTATGAAATTCTATGTCTACAGTCGCCATATGATATTTGGCGAAATTTATATTGTGATGGGACCCCAAAAGAAATTAAAGTCACAACAACTCCTCAGGATCGATATGAATTTATTGTATTTATTGCAAAGCTCGCAAATGATTGCGTGAAGGTTACAAAAACCCTCGATTTCCTTCATTAGGGAAAACCCGAAGGATTACTTTATATATATGATGAAGATTCTTCGCTTCCAAAAAGGTTTATTTACAATTTTAAATGTATTTTCTTAAGATATAACATGACACAGCCTTTTCGTTTAGTTAGCGCTTTATTCTATTTTTAGTACATTATCGAATTTCAGATATCCTTTTTTCTTTTTCAAATACGGAAACATCATTTCGTAATCTTGATCCCTATCACCATTAGGAAAAGAAATCTTGTTTATCCAAGATTACTTATGAATGAATGTATTTTCGTGCCTAAGAGAAATCATCTGTTTATCAAAAATATACAGCTGAGAGATCTGAGAACTAACTGCCTATTCTCGGAAAAAAAAGTAAGAATGAATGAACGCCTTTGAGACGGGGAGAGTCTGGCGCTGTCGCCATCAGCTGATTAGATGTCATTTTTCCCAACTTCGTTTTATTGTGAAGGCACCTTTTTGACGATACGGATTTAATAGAAGAATATCCCGTTTCATAGAGCGTTAAAGCACTTTTATTGCCAGCTACAAATAGTAACGATTTTATTAACGGCAACGGGGTGTACGAGTTAGATGATATTGCATAACCTAGTAAATATTTTATCAATACACGTAATCCTTTTTATTATGTAAGCGAAATGTTCCCATAAATGTTTTGTAATATTTCCCGTTTGGATTGTTACACGTATGTGTATACGTTTACTTAAGATATTTTGGATATTGTATCTGCCTAACTAATATGTAAAAGGAGTAACATGTTGCAGCGATGAAATGCGAAGCCTTGGGAAAATTCGTTCTATCTTTGTTGTAAGAAAAAGGCGGGAAGAAATAATTTTTTGAAATATATACCGGGTGGTCCACTTATCTCGGAAAAGTGAGTACAAGAGGGAATCGAAGAGTTTAACCACAAATGGAACAAAATATTCGAAAATACCATCAAATACCACGCGTAACTTTATCCATACCTAAACTTTCCGTCAGCGCAATAGTGTGCATCATTTGAATACGCACCTCTACACCCAACCATAAGGTGCACGTTTCCCTGGGGTCACCACTACGAGGCGTAAATAAGGGTTTTTCGACAACCAAGACCCCTCATGCGTTCCGATTATATCCTTATTGGAATCCTGACTGAATCGCACGGCACAAAGCAACCAGTTAGTTCGCTCTTTTTTGCACGGCGTACATGTTGATGAACGATGAAAAGAACAGATGCTTCGCCCGCGTATTTATTTATTTTTTTCTTCGCGACGATTGGCAGCAGCGATTCTGCAGCGGTGTACGTCGGTTCCAGGTGCTTCTTCTGCGCTAGGCATTTAAATATCGCCATTTTTAAATGGCCAACGGCGCGCTTTGTTGCCTCTCGTTACGGTACGTTGTTTACGAGCCTGCATTATGTTATGTACGTACGTAAGCATTATCATTACGGTGCGCGGGGTATTTAAACCTGAATCTCATCCATAGTAATTAAAAAAATTATCAATGCGTGAAACGCTACTCGCGTACACTTGCACTGTTACATTATTACGGTCTACTTGTTTCGTTTAAAATTTAAAAGGTTTCGCTGTATGAAAGGCAACCGCACGAGTATTTTAATTTTTTCTTATTAACTTTAATGTTTAGACGCATCATATGATCATTCTTCCGCGTTTTGTTGTGCAAAGTTCGTTGTTTCGTCAGACTAAGTTCATTGATCTTGACGTTTCGCTACATATGCTCTCTTAGTTTACACGTAACTTGTTAGGAATGAATTCAATGACAAATCCCGTGGAATGTTTAGAAGGTGTAAAATATTGAATACTCGGTGAACAAGTAGATTGCGTAGACGGTTGGTGGAAGGACGAATTTACTATTTTAGTATTTCAATACCCTCTGCAGTGAGAGCCTGAACAACTATGTATTTGTTGCGACGCAGTTGTACATTGTTTTACTAATGCTGTAACGCGCGATTGTTTAAAGGACATGTTTATTAAAAATTCATTACATGTATGTATAAAAAAGTTTTTAAAAACACAAACGCCAGCAACATTGGACGTAAAACTATAGGGCGTCCAGAAATTATCTGAAATTTTCCTCTCCATTTAATTTCGGGGCGTTCGCGAAGTATCCGAATTTGTTAGGTCAACAGAATTGTGTAACAATGAATTCGATTTTGTGATAATTTTCGAAAAGTCGATGCCACGTCTCCACGAATGGAAGAAAATAGAGTCGAAATAATAGAATATAATGGGCTCATGGCCCGTATTCACCTGATTCACTTCTTTTTATTCATGAATGTTAAATGAAAAATACGTGGAAGCGATTTTTATCACCTCAAAAAATCTTGAGAAATCGCGAGACTAGCGGCGCAATACCAAGCGCCTCGTAGTATCGGGGTCGAGTACCGGGCTCGCAACTCCCTAAATTTGGCGAATACCAAGGGTGAATATCTTAAGACGTTCTACGGGGCGGACGTAATAATAACTTATGGCCAGCCGATGTCGCTTGTAATTGACGAAAGCTTTTGTGGGATGTAAAGGCATGAATTGTCGTCATTATTGCATCATTTTTAGAGCGATACAAGGCGGGTATATTGAAAAACCAATTAAAACAATTTGTACCAACATGCTTCCTTCTATCATTGTTGCTGTAACAACTTGAAACGTATCCTTGATACATCTAATTAAACCGGAATTAAAGCAGATAATTTTCATGAAATTTCTTAGTCAACAAACCGGCCTGTCCGCTTTAACTTTATTTTAGTTTTATTAGGGCTATATATCCAAATTTCTTAATCATCCTATAATTTATACGGCCGATAATTATTTCCTTAATCTTCGCGAGTAAATTGCTTCTAAAAACCTCCTAAGAGCACTATATTAACTTGCATCCGCGTACGTGAGCAATACCTCGACCCGCGAACCCCAAAAGCGATTACTTTTTTACGATTGCTTTCTTGTTGACATTGCGCAAAAATACCCGCGTTCCCCGAGCAATTATTACGTTATAATGCGGAACAAACGGTATATGTATGCATAGTGGTTGCTCGTGTTTAGTGATATCGAAAAGTGGAGAAGCGGAATTATACAGCTGCTCTTATATAGGTGTGCTTACGATATAGGGGTCAACATAACGCGTTTGTACACCTATGCAAGGAATGGGGATTCCGATTCACAGCTGTAAAGTCTAATTATTACATGTTCTAGGGATTTTTGAATTTCAAATTTATTACCATGAAGAAGGGGGATCTTTTCATTGCAATTTCAACAATCATCTTATCCATGTAAGATAGGCTCAACTTCTGCAATACTTGGAACACTTATCTTGGTTTACGATGTTCCGATGAAAATGATCGAATAATTAAATCTTTACGATACATCGTCGGGAATCGCTCCGATTGAGATACAACGTTCTACGTATGTAATTATTTCACCAACTCTAATCCGCCTATAATTGCCGATAACGTCCGAACGACGATAAGAATTAAACGTTGATAATTCCCCCAAAATCCAGTTCTAATCGCGGCAACGTAAAAACCGACATTAAACATTTTAATTCTGTAAATCAACGCCGCGATGGCCATCCGATATCACCTACCTGTATAGCAGATCGACACTAATGTATTGGAATGTCTTCTCAATAAGGAACTTTCGTTACCCCAAGGGCATCGTTCGATAATTTGATCGACGTAATCGTAGCCGGTGATGGCGCACAAATTCCACTGCAATTTAGACAAGACCAGCAGTTCCCAGCTCTGGAACAAGGGAAAACGCAATTAGTTATGCACTTAAATTACATAGACGCGTCTTTAACGAGCGTAAGAAGGCAAATACGCTTCGTATGTGTAAGTATTGTGAGTCATGCGTTTCATAAAAGGAGCTTCTTATAATACCCTTCTTGATTATTAGGGACGGATAATGAAAACAAACACAATACATACGATAATAACGCATTCGTTTATTCTAATCGCTAATTAATAAATATAATTAACCTAAACGATTCCCCAGATATCGTAATTAGGAAGGATAAATATAATTTGTTCTCTACTTTAAGCGTACCGAATATATTTTGACTTGAAACGATGTCTTCGGGAAACTCCGGGAAGTCTCCCGAAGGCTCCAGAACTCGCAAAAGCTTGCTACTTTCATATTAGCTAACCAACATAAGATTGGTTAATCGAAGATAAAATTAAAGAATTGTTATTCTGTTCTTCTATGTTCTATTTGTTCAAATACTTCATACAATAACAGCAAGATATTAATAGAAACAAAACATCAACGGCAACTCAAGAATTCCCATTACAAGTTCGCCAAATATTGTTAGCCGACTTCCAACGTTACAACAACATCAAGAGGTAGTAAAGAATGCGGAGTACTTTAAATTCATGCGGCCCATTGTATTTATTCCACGGGATGTAACAACGGAACACTTCTTAAATGTTAATTTAAGCATTCTCTTCGTTATTTGGGCGTGCATCTGTTGTAGGAAGTGAAGTTTTCTTCTTTTAATACCGGCCAATTGTAGATACAGTATTCCTTTTTTTTTTTTTTAATGAAACGAACGCTTTTATATGCGCATCTGTACACGCAAGATCATTGTTCAATTGGCAGTGCGTCTCGGTGTTTCGCGTTTGGCACGCTAGGAATTCGCACAACGATCTCTTCGACGTCATTAAACGAGATCGACCACAAAACTCCGTCGATTCTTTCGCCGAGTACGGCGAGATCCACTTGCTGACGACTGACCTTTCTACAGCGTTCCCACAGACATTGCCGGCGCTCAGCTAATTGTTCCTCTTTAAGTTAACGTGCTGGTGTGTCCAGTCCCCGTATTATACCCTACGTACACTGTTGATCACGAACGTTTGGTCGAAATAAGTTAAAAAAAAAAATGAAAGTATCGAAAAGATTCTCCTTCGACATCGACAAATTTGCAAAGCTCTCGGTGAAGACCCGCACAGATTTCTGATTACCGAAAGTATTCCGTTGGTTACGTCTGTCGCTTTATCGGGAAAATCTCGCTTCCTTGAACGTAAAATATAATATTCGGCAATATTAAGAAACGGATGAATTGGAAGAACAACTGAAGAGGAATATTTCACGTAGACAGACGAATCTATATTTCAAGTATTTCGTCAAAGAAGGATGCTTATAAGATTAGAACGATTTCTGAAGTGAACTCTACCAATGCTTAATCCCGGTGGTGGTTGAATTATGATACGAAGAAATAATAGAGAAAGAAGAGATTTCTTCTGGTTTGCAACGTAATAGCCAGAACAATTTTTTTTTTTTGCAACTTAAGCGATGCGCATTAACCTATATCTGTAAATTTTGTAATCAGGCCGCTTTTAAACAAAAGCGATTTTAAAAGAGATCGAAATTTTCTTTTTCTTGGTACTGAGCAACGTTTTAATTTATTATTAAATTGTGAATGTTCGCTGTTTCTAGAAACTCCCATGAGCAGTAGTGTACATCTCAATATATACCCACATTGTACAACATAGCGCGTACATATGTATGTATGTCTCCCCTTAAAGTCTACAGCGTCTGACGTAGTATTGCCGAGAGGCAAGTGAACTAGACTAGAATGAATGGTGGCCGAATTGTCAACGTTTCTACATCATATGAACACACACCGGGGTCTTTGTTTTATTCTCACACTGGGAAGAGATCGCTTCCAGCGAAACTGTCGCATGAGGTCCGAAGGTAAGAGGACATACCTGCCAGCGCTAACCAGGACCGGCCCGGTAGATCACGAACAACCGATTAGGTAAACCGCATATACGCTGGACAATTACGTTGCGGTTTCCTTTTGTCATCCCGGTGGAATGACACAAAAGCAGCGGATGGCCTCGCCGCTCGGTCGCATCGCCATCCGACTATGAATTATTAATAGATAGAGCATTTTTTTTTTTTTTGTCAGTGGAACAAACGCTACCTAATTTAAGGAACGTATACGTAAGCCAGCGAAACGGTTAAATTGTATGCAGATGATGTAGACCCGTGATTTTACCTGTCCGATTTTAAAGCAACGTACAGGGTGTATTCGAAATACGATTCGGGAATCGGTGCCGATCAAAATATACGGAATACGGATGGTTATGAGTATACAGAGGATTTACCACTCAGATTCTGTCAATATAAGTTTTTTATGTTGACATCCTTCCTAATCGCCAGATTCTTTCAGTTCATGATTTGGTAAAACTTCACCAAGGATTAGGTAATATGGCGTAATTGGGGAAATAGATTCCGAGAGACCAAAGCTGTGAGGTAGGAGAGAAAAATCTGCATAAGTAAGAATTAGCGCTCCTCTGATATGAAGAATTCTCCACGAACAGTAGGATGGACAGTATGGACAGTAGACCGAAGAAATTCCCCAGACATCAAACACGATTTTCGCTGAGCATTTGAATGTGTATCTACCTAGGCTCGGTTATTCTACAATACCGATTAAGAGGCGCTGCTTAAATAAATATGTTACAGAACCGACATTCCTTTACGCCGAAGGCGACAAACGCTATTAAAAGACATTTACGCAGAAACTTTCGCACAAAGATGAGTAAGGAGGGGTCGACCTGCAAGATGGCCTAATTTAAACCCTTCAGGTTTTTCGTACCCAAATCTTCGGTCGAAATGTTACAAACACGTTCTTTTGAGATACCCACAGCACCGCTGTCTGACTAACCTTAATTCGACGGTCGTCTAGCACCAGTAGCCGATGCTATCGATATTCCACTACCCAAAATTCTATTGGAGTAACCGCCAACATATAACGTTGGAGGCAGTGTATGAATTTAAAAACTACGTATTTGACCTCAACGGACCGCGTCGATAATCTCGGTATATATTTTACAAGGCTGAATCCGGCCACTCCATTTCCTCAACTTATCTCGAATGCATTCTAGACATTACGTGCGTCTAATGGCCGCATAATTTCGCAGTCGCATCTCGTAATATTAGATTCGCATTTGCGACCAGCGCGCACCGCCATCAGAACGGTTTCCTTAATGGCATTACCGCATATCCTGTCGTCGTTCGCTTGCGTGCAAGACTCCGCTTCATCAACCTCTCCTTCACGACTGCAACGTTCGCGAACCAAACCGACCGCAAGAAATACGAGAAAGAGTTGGGGACGCATTCCGTTCGGAACAATTAAACTTGTTTTCGTCGGAACGACCAGACGTTAAATTGTGTCTTTTAATGATACTCTAGAGCACGATATGAATGTAGTGTGTGGTGGAAGAAAAAATTCATTCATTAAGCCGAACACCAGAAGGAGAATGCTACATATATATATGTATATACAAGTATCTTGATGATACGTTTGAGGCCGTATTTTAACAATTGTCTTCTCTACTACGATACTACTTATACTTGTATAGTTACCACATACGACAGACGGTTCTAAAAATAGAAGCTTGGAGGTCTTGAGAAAACAACTTTTTATAGGCGTCGATGCTTGGTGTTCGTTATTATTAACAATAAAAAAAATGGACTGGAAAGAGAAGAAAAACAGCAAGAATTACTCCCGTCCCGTGAACCTTTTAATATCGTCATAGTTATTAATAGCATGGCCTCCTTTGTCCGAAATTTCAAGTGGAACGTATGGGATTAAAAGATGTTAAAAAAAAAAAAAACGGTTTGAAAAAATCTCTTTATACCTTAGAATAGTTTAAGTAGTAAAACTTTTTGCAGGTTTTCTCTTGTAGGAATCATACGAAGAGCTTAAATAAAATCATAAAATAAACAAAGATTCTATATCTGCTCGAAATACGTTCTACAGATAGGCCATTGAACTTCACCTGCACGGCAATAGACACGCAGCATATGTTACAATGAACTTTACATAAAAGTACACGAGTAATACTTCCAAATTACAGGATCCCTGCATCTTTTCGAAAAGGATCTTTTTAATGTTACGTACGTAAAATTTTGGGAGTCGCCTATACGACAATGTACGTTTTGGCACATGTCACACTAAGCATCCTACATACAGAGTATATTACACAAGTTAGGTGGGGCCAAAAAAATCTATGTTAAATAAAGGTTAACAGCATCTTAACGATCGTTTTTGTTAGAAAGATGAACAGCACATGTTCACGAAAAGAGTACTCAAGATCAATGGCACCGAAAAACCAAACACATGTAAGTATTGTCCTTGATTACGGTACTAACCATAGACAGCTTGCTAGAGTTTACGATATACTCCTACAAGCTCCTTACGCATCCTATTTCTCGTTCTTGGAAAAGAGAAGGGAATAGTCCGATACAGTAAGCTTTAACGAGGGTTCAACGAGCATTTTCCGATCAAATTTATCGTTTAGATACAGAAAGCCGGGCACGAGGTTCGATTACCGCTAGATTTGACAAAGATCGCCGTTTCAATCGATGAGGCCCTCCTCCTTTCGGGCAACCTCATCCTCGCAAGATGACAACATTTCGCTATTACCCAAAATACATATATACATAACTCTAATTTGATTTCAATTACCGCATTTCCTAACCGCAAAAAGGAAGCTTCTATACCGAAATGACACCGTAACTTAATTACGTCTTCCCCACAACAAACGGGACACGGATGATACCCCGGTAATAAGACGCTCTATTAAAAGCAAGAATCGAAGGAAGAAACGGAACCAGGGTGGTTGAAGAAAACCGCGTGCTAGATCTTGTCACGACAACGTAATTCCGATCGGACGGAAAGGAGCAATCAAAAGCTCCCAAGAGGGGGCGGTAAGATAGGGAAGACGAGCGCACACGAGTCTTCGAGGCGAGCAGGTAAGTAAATGATCGAAAGATAACTTTCGTGCGATGATAGACGACGTAATAAAGAAAGGATATGTGCATTAAGGGTGTACAATGGTTTCGTGCTTATCATTTAATATCATAAATTTGTTCTTCCGGCGAATTGGTCGGGTTGTTTTTATTGCCTACTTCGATCATCAACGCCGGATAAAGAATAATCAGTACATCACGTGAATTATAATTTTATCGAGCGAAGTATGTCATCGTAACTACGAAGATAATTTGAAAAATTATCAGCGCGGAGACAAGTATTTTTTGTTCCAACATAATCTCCGTGTAAGTCTATACGACGGTAAAAGAAACCAACAGGCCTAACTTTGCCAGGACAATCACTCCAACTCGTCAAAATGTTCTTTGAAACGTTGGTGAAATTCCATCAACAAGTTTCTGCTTGTTTTTAATGAAAACAAAAATACTGCTGCAACATGCAACATATCTGTTTTTTGTTTTTCCTGTTATATCTGGTGGTTCTTAAGTACCAAAACTTGTCATAATCTCAGAAGTCTTTGGTGTATAAATGTTCCATAATTTTGTTATTACCCCCTCCTCGCAGTAAAAGATGATACGAATGATTAGTCGAAATTTTACAAGACCCACCAGAAAAGTCTAACAGCTGACTCTGATAATATTCAAACAGATAGAGTTTAACTCTGCCATAGTCAAATTGAGTTTAAACTACGAAAACAAAACTTTTGAGCACAAAAATTAATGATCTCAATCGTTTTTTCTCTAAATTTCCGAGAAAATAAATATCTCGCAACTACATACATATCAGATAAACATGTTGTGTTATAGACGGACACTTATTGTGTATAATTGCTTAAACTTTCTAACAAAGAATCAATTTTGGAAGATTTGGCCAATTCTTATCTTGGACCAACTTATATTGGTTTAATTTGGTCCAAAAAATATAAGATAGACTTGTCTCATTTGTTCGATCTTTCGGTAAATCACCTCAAAGCCTTTCGCTCCTTCCTTGATCGTGGAGAGAACTCACAATTGAAGATGACCAAGACGGGTGAAATTATTACTTTTCTGCAGCGACTTGACAGACTCGTGTCTGTTCGTCTCATAAGAAAAGATTCGTATTGCCTGCTGGTTTCCACAGAGTCGATAAAACACGAGTCTATCCAGTCGCTGAAAAAAAGTCTCATCTCTACTCATAACTTTATCTCGAATCGATACTAACATTTATAAAGAGGAACTACCCAGTTCAACGCAAAATTGAAACTGGAAACATTTTCTCACGACCTCACCGAGGCGTCGCGCCACCATCGACATATTACAATAAGAACGAACCCGAAAATCTACAACTACACGTTGGTATTGGCCCGCAGAAATTCCACGTTAGAACAGCTTTACTTATACGCCGTACGTAAACCGAAAATATACGGGAAAAAGAAATTATATAAACGCCACCCTTGATAATCGCTGATTCCCACACGCAGCAATTCAATGCGTATAACTTTAAGTCCGACAATGGTGTACGATTACCCTAAAAATCAAACAGCCCCTATCTTCGACGTGACGAGGTGGTGCACGTCTATTTATATATTTCAAGGAACGGAGAGTCCATAAGCGGAACGATATCTATGTATATTTTTTCGCACAGCAGACCCGGGAGAGACCGGGCCAGTGTGAGAAAACTCGGATCTTTTGTGCGTGCGTATGTGTTGCGTAGATGTTCGTCGAACAAGGGCAAGATTTCGGGATAGACGTCGGACCTGATTCCGATACGGGACCCCGTCTACCAAGAAGGACTACGGCTGTTGAGAAGAGGGTCACGGAAAGATCAAAATACCGGAACACAGATGTCTAAAACTTGCATACATCCGCTGGAATCCTTTACGTCTCGTCGAGAATATTTATATGTATATATATATATGTGTACGTACGCAGAGGACGTAACTGGTTAAAACTTGAGCCCCTGACCTTTGTGAATTTCGGAACCAGACAAAAGAATTTAATATATCTTTGCTTCTTTTTGTAGTTAATTGCATTGCGATGTTGTATCATCTACATACGTGTAAAATGAGTCTTATATTTAATAGATTCTTTTGCGAGATTTCATATTAATAATAAGGTTGTTACTCTAAGGAATACCTAATTTTATTACGATGGTATGCTATTATGGAAGTTTACTTTTAAACGCATCGTGGGTATGGTAATTGCAGGCTTGTAAAACTTTGAATTTCCAGTAAAAGTACACTTATAAACAAAGTTAAATGTTTCGATGATCATGTTGTCAACAATAGTCTTACAAATGCGTACATCTTCAAAATGGTTAAGATATAAGGAAGGATTCAGGCGAAATATCAGGATTTAACGTAGCCTCATCGAATCCTTCACGTACATCGTCCTCCTTGGTAACTTCAAGACGCTTTTTGAACTTATTAAAAAAAAAAAAATTGTGGGACTACTTCAACTTAGAACCGGGAAAGTTGAAGGGTTTTAATCAACTTCATTTGATTCCAACAAAAAGCTGGTCGACTTCGAGCCGAAAACTGATTCATATCGAAATAGCGATTCAACCTATTTTAAACGGCTGGAACAATAAAAACCACGTCCCGGAAGTCCGGATTCAGGTGTTGGGGTCAAACAAAATCATTTTCCCGCCGATTTTCTTCCACAAGTTCCATTTTAACAATGACTTCCGCAAACATGAGGAGATCTCTAGACTACCGATGTATGCTTGTGGCGCAAATAACGAGAAACCCGAAGATCGTGTCCAACTGTGAGCTTCTAAATGGAACACAACACGATCGTCGAAGCTGTGGTCCTCTAGACTTAAATCCGATCACTAAAAGTTCCTGATTTCCAAAGAGTTCGTCAGATTTGAGGAGAAGATCGAATTCATGCGTTCTAGCCGGTGTAGTAGAAGTCGTATGCTTCTTGAACGTCTTTATAACTTTGAAACGAAACGATCCTTAAATTTTCGCCGTATTTTGACGTGTTCAAAAAAAAAAATAAATAAGGAGACATAAATAAATGTAAAAATAAAAAATGTTCAATAGTCAATATTTATCCTTCATATTTTATCGTTTTGTATCGGTACATTTAAAATGCGACTACCTCCACGTTTTTCCCATTGTGGGTGTTCCAGATGTATATTTAGGTACACAATCATCATAACCGACAACATTTAAAAATTAAATGGACGACACTAACACCGTCTATAACAACGTTGATGAATCAGATTTTTTTTTTCGCATAAACAGCTCCAACGTCCAGTTTAAATTTCCATAGTTATAATCGCGGCAAGACATAAACACATACGTGTTTGCGTCTCTCCCACATGCACCTAAATAAAATTATCCAATGGTATAAACAAATATTTGCGACATCAACAGAAACCAGTACCAAGATATATATGTAAACGACTTTCATATATCGTACATTTTCTGAGAACCTCGAGCGGCAAAGAAAAAGTTAAAAACGTGGGAACAACCGACTTCTCGCATTCCGTCATTTCCTTTTTAACTTTGCTGGAAATAATGATACGGATAGGTATGTGTATGATCGATTTTTTTCCTTTACCCGAAAGTAACGGATTCCATTCGTTACGAGCTCGTATTCGCGGTTAAATTACTTACACATACGAACGACCCTTACCCTTGTAACAATAAATACGATACTCGAAATATGAGGGCCAATATGCATGCTTGGTTAACTTCTTTCACGGAATATCTTCTTCAACCCCTCGTAATGTAGGCCGAGCAAAGTCAAACCGTCAAATATGATTATTGGGGTCGTGCTTCAACCCTACGGTCGTAGAAATTAGCTACTTGCCATCGAACTAAGTGATGTGGGCGGTTATTAAGAACAACAAGATCTGACATATGTCGATACTCTTTTAACGTGTTTTGAGGGTTGGATTTCGCGAACAACGTCTGCATATCCAATTTTGGGTCTGTCCGCGAAAATTTTAAAATCGTGGATCGTTATAAACGATATGGAAACTGTGGATAATGACGATCCGCAAAAGAAACGCTCGTTTTTATTTGAAATATTTAAATTCCTACTTTGGATACGAGGGGAATTCGATAACTACCTAGCCTCGGGAAGAGATGGCGCTATTACTGGAAAGAACAATTTTTTCTTCATGAAAGTAACATTTGAATGTGAGGAAGCCTTCCGCAAGATGGATGCCACGATTTCTCGCGATTTACTATAAACGCACGTACGTGTGTCAACAAAGGAACGTCCGACGATGTTAAAACGCATTCCGAATGATTACTTGCGTCGATTCGTAACTGTTAGCGAAACGTGGATTCGTTGATAGAAGCACACGAGAGACCAAAAAACAATCCAAACAGTAGGTTTTTTTTTATGGGCAACTATAGTCCAGTTCATCTTTTAAAGGAAGTATTTGGGTCTTATATATATCGTAACCTACGTTGCTATTTATTAGTATTTAATTTTCCGTATATCGTCGCTCTAACCAGCGATAAATTTTATGTTGATATTTTTGATGGGTTTTATTCTATCTGTATGAAAGTTGATAGAATAACGTTTTCATTTCAGTTGTCAATTGTCAAAACGAACGGCGAATGGCAGCGATCTTAATTTGTTTAATTAATTAATGTTTAATTAAAATTAATGCGGCGAAAATTTGAGGTTAAGTTTGCGTTATTCGTTATGATATTTATTTGAAAACGTAAAAATATGTATTACTCGCTCCAAACTCGCTGTTTCTCACAGTACAATTCGAATTCCAATAATTTCGCTCTTAAGATAAAATATAACCTAAAAACATCATAAGCAAAACCAAATTTTCGATTAAGTAAAGCAAGTATTTCAAAGAGATTAAGCTGAAAATTTAGATCAATCCATCTGAACATACGTTTCAGATTACAATAGTGGTTCTTATTTGCAATACTTACCGTATACAACATTACTAATAGCTTAAAAAAACCGATCTACTTAAATTAAGGACGCAATATAAGGCGAGAAAAAACGGGGAAGACTCAAATATAGGTAATCGAAATCGACAAATAACAGCGAATAATACTGACGATATCATTATTATCATTACTGATGGTCACCAAAAATCGACAGCAGTGCCCATCATAAAAGAAAGGATAGACACATGTAAGCAGGATATAAAATAAAAACGGATGTATATAATACATAAGGACTAATACTTCCTTTAAAAGGTAAACCGGACTATAGTGCCAAGTAAGGCCAAAGCAACAATATAATAGTTACAATGTTTTGGGATGACCACAGCAAATCTCCCTGATTATTTTGAAAAAAGCAAAACGATTAACTGCGAATATTATGGCAACCTATCTAAATCGCTTCAACAATGCCGTGAAAGAAAAATTTGATTTGGCGAAAAAAAAAAAAGAAGCAGTCAATTCACACGTTCGCACTTGTGTCAGGATACGAATTGCTTTCGGGCCCAGATTTTGGTATCAACCTTTCACCCGCATTGTTATTCACTTATGTGATAACAGGGCATCAACGTGACTTTTAAACCAGTACACTTGTAAAAAAAAATTTACTTTTAAATGTACGTACGTTTTTTTTTTTGCTCTTATTCAAAACATAACGGTTACCATTCAAGAAATGAATAACGTAAAAATACTACTTACGAAGATATGTTCGTAAGACACGCTGTTGTCGGTGTATGTGCAGAGCAACTCAATTCCCAACCGATTGGCACCGCGAAGCTTCGAGGCAATCAACAGGCAGGTAGCTCCGAGAAGCTGTAACTGTTGACGTTTGATGACACAAACACTGAGAAATCTATCCATGAAGTTGACGGCCAATGGGAGGACCGCGTCTTCGCACTTTTGCTCTTCGCATACCTTCGAGGAAAAATAAAGAAATATAAACGGTCCGACATTCCTTAGATGCCGGTATCGGCCGTAAATTAAATACTCGTTCGATTGAACTCTCGCTTTGCTAATACATACATACCTCTAACATCCACATCGTCACCACCTTCCTCATGTAGGGTTGAATATCGTCTTGCATTTCGAAATAATTGCAATGCGGTAGGTAGGATAACTCCCTTTCCTTCAAACTCGGTATAACACGGTTGTCGCGGAATATGTTCATGTCCTTCTCGGCGTGCAAGATCGTTGCGTTTTCGATACATGTGATTTCCATCCTTAGCGCGATCACAATAACGCCGACAAAATGAGATTAAAAACACGCACGTCGACAGCTGACCACCTTCGAGTTCAAACCAAAAGCTCTGAAGAGTCACCGACCAATGTCGAAAGTGGACTATAGACGCCTCATCATTCGAAGAGCTCCACACCATACGATTAAGAACCTGAAATTTACACGCAGGCGCATTACGAAAACGCGTGAGGTACGTAATACACCTGGAGGTTCAAGAAACATCCCTATTTCCCTTTTAATACCTGTTCCAAACGCATCTGTTCCTTTGATTATAATAATAATAATGAAAGAAGTAATGCAATATTGCACGAAGTGAGTCACGCACTAGCGGTAATATTATTAATCGCAATTCTTTCAGTTTATTTCATTTTTAATGAAACCAAGAAGAGATTAAATTAAACCGGAATATATCTTTACATAGATACATATATTCGGTATAGATACTTACAGACTGCATACCGAAGACATTACTAATACCTTACTTTAAATTCTAATCATGAAATCGTTAAATCTACAATGGCATGCAAAATTTTATTCACGAACACTGACGTATACGTAGATGTGATTTTTCTTTAATTTCGCGGTGATAGTTCCGGTAATAAAGGGTAAAGGAAGGCGTTAAGCGTGGGCGACGTGGGCCACCGCCTATGGCCTCGCGGTCCGAGCAGCCCCGCACCTCTATCGAAGGTTTATGGTTGCTGCAACTTTGATTCATGAACAGACCAATAAAATCGGAGGCCGCGAATAAAGATGTTTACGCTTACAACTAAGGAAAACCATAAAACTTACACCAAGCATCTAGGAATGTCACATTCGCTCCAAAAAAAAAGTACTTTCCCATTATTTTGCTGGCGGTGCGGTGGCTGATCGATCAAAGTTCGGTTTTAAGTACAAATCAGGCAAGCCTTGCCCACACAAAATTTATGTTTTGACCCGTTTCTGTTAGATAAAATGAAGGTATGAAATAACTGAATAACGCTTCACGTTTCCGCGTAAAGTAAAATATATGAATATAGGTTATAAATTCAATAAAAAATAACAAACATTTAAAATTCCTACGTGTAACTATTTCATTGGAGTGGGAGGGAAAACGGTTGAGTTCTACTTGGCTACGCTGTGCAAATGTTCTAGAAGTAAATATCTCGAACAGTATTGCCAGATCTCCTAATTTTCCTAAATTTCCGAACCTAAAACTGATTCTTTCCAAAGTGTCTCGTTTATTATTAAAAAACATATATACGTTGTTAAAATGTAATAGCTGCAAAGTATATGTTCATAGATTTATCTGCATTTTCTTGCATCTTGGGGGTGTTGACTTAAATTAGTGATTGGCGGGACAGTAGTGATTGGTATTTTCGCGCGTTTTATTAAAGTTAAAATTTAACTTTAAAGGTGAAAATCAGTTGTTTTTTTTTTTTTCAACCAACTGCAGAAATTTTATGTTTAAATATAAATCATATATAAGCATTGTTGCATACTATAAAAGAATGAATGATAGATACAGAGGACAAAAGCGAGTGAAAACATACCTGTTTTGCAGAGATTAGACAGACTCGTCTTTTGTCGAATAGACAACACGAACTTTCTCTTATGAGACGGATAGACACGAGTCTGTCTAGTCGCTACAACAAAGGTACGATTTTATTCGTTTTTGTCCTCTCTAATGATATATTTTAATGTGATGAGGCCAATAATTATAGCAGGAACTATGTGACCAGATAATTCGTCAAATTAGATATTAGAGATCGTGGCAACTATTTACGAGTCTTCATTTGTTTTAGATAATATGACATGATCAGAAAACCAGCACAGCTTCTCTCAACTTCTAACATAATACAAATATATATATATATAATCTAGCACAAGTATCAAATAGCGTCCATCACATGGAATAAATCGCCACAATCTATTCGCCGCAACGTTGACAGCACAATCTTTTTAGTGCATAATCGTCCTTCTTGGTACAGATACGGATCTTCCTGTATTACAAAGGGTTCCGTTTTTTGCAGCTTCGCGTTGTTATAGATAAGGCATAAACAGATATAATTTGCATCGCAACGATGTAACCGTACTACCGGAACAATGTATTGATAAACTGCTAACCGTTTGAACAGCTTTATAGCCAGAAACTTGAAAGTTTATGTTTACCGCATCTTAAAATAGACATTCTGTACGCGCGCAGGTTATAAAAATTTCCGTGCATTTTCCTGTCTTCGGGCAAATTCTCGGTACCATCGTCAAGTCGTTAGATCCAACATTCCTTCTCGGAATAATTTTAATTCGAATATTATATTGTTGGCGGTCGATTTATTTGTAATGCGAACCGTTGCTGACCTTGTTGCATTTCATCTGACGCATCTCGTTAACTTGAGATTTTCGGCATGCTGGAACAAGTTTGAGGGAAGCGGATTACGTTCTCACATGCTGACGCTGATGCACGGATTCGATTTCTCGGTATTGTTTATTGTTAAAGTCGTTGTTAATGGGTCGATATGGAAGATTTAACGTTGTTACCATGTAATTTAATATCATTTAAATTGATGTTATTGAATTTAGTAGGTGTTTGCCTTCATTCATACTTTAATATGTATTTATTACGTTTCTAATTATATTTTGTTTCTAAACACTCCCGCGTATTCGAACATAAACATTATACAGGATGTTTCGCCGGGAATTACATTTATCGATGTAGATTAGATAGGACAAAAGCGAGTGAAATCAAACCTTTTTGGCAGCGACTAGACAGACTCGTGTCTATTCACTCGTGAGAATGGATTGGTGTTGCCTACTGGTTTCATCGAGAGTCGAAAGAACACGAGTCTGTCTAGTCGTTGGAAAACAGATATGATTTCACTCGTTTTTGTCCTCTCTAGTGATGTGCTGTGCGGAGATATTTAGTTGTTCACAATAATATCACCTAAAAATGATCTTTGAAACCATATTAAAGAACTATGCTTTTGAATTTTTGCTTTGACCGGCGGAAGTTTAAATTTTGTACTATTGATTCAATTACGTTTGATAGGACTACATTACATTAATGATATACAAATTGCAATAATCCTTCGTTCCTATAATTCGAACGTGCCGGCATTATTTATAATTGAAGACTAAGTGGCATTTCATTGCTTCCTAATGATCATGACTCATATACATAGAGATAAGAAAGTTAGATGATATTCTAAGAAACTACATGAGCTAAACTCTTAAACCGTACATACGTACATTGGTGAATACTTTTTTTCTTTTCGTGTATTGTACTTTGACAAGAATAATTTGATAAAAGGGGAAAAAATAGATAATTATATTTAAAAAAATCGAAAAAATAATTCGACCATCTCACCTACCTTATCACAGATAAAAAGAAGAAACAATCCATAAATCAGCTATCTTAAAAAAATTAATCGTAATGGTTTAATAAAAGAAATACAATAAAATAAGAGAATCGATAGAGGAAACTAAACAAACAAATTAAGCCGGACTAATTGAAAAAAAAAATAAATAAATAAAGGCAGCATCGGTATGTCACACGATCGAAAACAAAAAAACCTTTACCCTTACCCTCCTCTGTGTAAATTATTCACACGGCTTAAATTTGTCGCATGTGGTTTTTATCATCGAATAATCTATTTTTAATTGCTTCAAATCATAGGTTCGGAAACCGAACCAATAATTATCTTGTGCGGAGATGTTCCCGATAGCTGGTTAACAAAACAAATTTTCCTCGTGTTTGGGAATTTGTGGATTTTGTACATTGCAGACGGTAACAAAAAGGGATTATGCGTGTACCTGTTGTAGAACAGAGATAATTATATGGCGCAAAATAGGTATTACTCGGTTCGTATCGGTCTAGGTAAACATTGTTGAATAAGGTGGAATTAGAAGCAGCTCAATTGAAATAATGAATAGTTTGTTTGCACAGATATTTATATTTCTACTTACCTACTTCCAAAGATAGTCTGTAAATAAGGTAGCCTTTTCGAAAATATAAGATAAGTAAACCCAATGAACTAGACTCTAATAAAATTTTCTAAGCGTTTTAGGTAACTAAAACTGTATATATGACTAAAAACAATAAAAAAAATTAACTAACAATACTATGCAGGGTTTTCCACGCAACCAATTCGTTAAAAGTCTTCGCTATTAGTATCTTGTTAGAAGTGATTTATTAACATTGTGTTCGCTTACTTTTTAGAACATCTTTAAAAACTTCAATCCACATCGCTAGTTGTGAAAAGAGCGTAGGGAAAATTGGTCTTATAAAGTAACGGTTTCGTTGCACAATAGTTTTAATATTGACAAATCACCAGATATATTCTTTAATTTTGTTTACTACAACATCTAATGTTTTAATGTTGTATTGCTTCTGATTTAAAGTATTTCATTTTTTGAAGTCTACCATGAAAATGCCCGTTAATAAAATGCAAATTTGTTTATACAGATGTAACAGAGATCGGGCAACTTTCTCCAAATTGTCGGCGTAAAATGACGGGCTCTACTCACGCCCCCCATCTTGTTTGTTTTGGAGACGGAAGTAAGAGAAGTGTTGACCGTTTATCTTTGTGTAAGGCAACTTTTATATTAATTCGTTGGGGATCGAATGCATCAATCGATGGAAAAAGAACTCTCGTATCTTCGTATCACTAAACAAACGGTTCGATGTAAATCTGATTTAAGTGCTCAATCAATCGCTGGATAAAAGAACTCGCCTTAATCAAAAAGAAAAAAAATAGAAGAATTTTCATTTTTTTCTTATATTAACTAATTGATCGATATTGCAAAGGTGTTTGTTATCATTCCATACACTGCTCTAAATAGTAAAATCGAATCAAAAACAGATCAAAGAATCAAAGACTCCACTGCTGTAAGTATATACATATATTTAACAAATTATCACATCTTTTTCGAATAAAATATAAAACTAAAGCGCAACTTTCGTTAATATAAATACATCAAAATTAGAGATAAAAAGAGAATTAATTATCAGATTTGCTGCTGCTTACTGGATAATAAGGATAACGAGACGGTAGATGAAGTTGCGGTCGATAATGACGGCGACGATGTTGTCGGCGCACACGCTTGTAGCATTCCGCTTTGTCCATTTTCAATCGTGCCACCACAGACCACTTTAGTCACGTCTGTAAACATTGACGTATCGTTAAAGTTCACTTTGAGAAAACCGTTCCCTTTCGCGGGCATTAGAATTCTTTTCGTGCTCATATTTAGTTTCGATATCATTGGATCGTTTGGTGCAATCGGTTGTAGCTTTTTTACTGGTAGTTCTTTAAGATCTTCCGCGCGAATAGTCATATATTTACCATTAGAAGTCTTTATCACGAATTTCGAACACTTCTTGTTCAGAATTGAACGTTTTATCGTAAACGTCTTACAGTTTGCGGTACTGGAACTTGAACTGGGTGGTCGCATGAGCGTATTAGCCGAGGAGTGAGCTTCAGGTGAAGTTAACTGAACATCGTTACTTCCGCCTGCACTGCTTGAACTGCTCGTATTACTTGTGCTGCTCTCATTACCCGGAGATTTATTCTTGAGAATCGAGAAACTCTTCACGCCGACAACTTTTGATACCGATTGCGTTGCTGTAAACGTGCTTCCGCTAGGCTCCTTTAAATCTTGTATTTTCTTCACGGTTATCTTCGGGATGGGAGGGTGGTTACCAACGGGCGTGCGCGGAGATTTTTCTTCGTTTGTGCTCTTGAGGATCTCCTTCGATGTGTCTTCCTCTGAGTCTCCATCTAAGCATATGATGTCGTTCTTGCCAGCATCCGATGATTTCTCATTGAGCAGCACCTTATTGAAGGTTAAGATTTTCTGCATCGCGTCCTTCATTTTCGCATTCACGAACGGTTGTAATTCCTTTATAACGGAATTACATTTAATCCGTAATCCATGTCTTTTCTGAGTCAGCCTTGCTTGATACGTTAAGAGTTTACGCTCCACTACTTCCTGATGTCGGATTTCGTTAATTATCTGCAACGATAAGATATCTTAGTACTTACATATCTTTCGCATTTTTCGGGATGTAATTCGAAAAATAAACGAGATAGATGCATGAAGATGGCGGCGCTTTATCTTGGCGTTTACAATATAAAAATTAAATTGGGATATTTAAATGGATAATTCTAGGCTAAAATAGATGCGTTTTCATGTAGACATTACTACGTTACAATTATCAATAATGCTGATAGTTCCGACGGGGCGACGGGGAACCTTTAATGCATGAATTATATCCGTAAAATGCTGACTCCGAAATATACCGAAGTCGCAAAGAAAATTTGATCGTAACGGAGCAAGATGCAAGTTCTCTTACCACTAGACTAACGAGCCGTCAAGTACGACTATTATTTATTGATTTTATTAACTCAGCAGATTAGTAAATCGACTTACCAAATTTATAATCTCGGTTGTATTTTTTGGATGCCCTATTTTTGAGGGTACAAAAAGCTTGCGCGCCAGTTCATAGCATTTATCGAAAATCTTCCTTTGTGCTGTCTCCATTGCGAGCGTTTCGATGTCGTTGATATTTAGACCGAGGATTTCCACGCTATCTTTGCCGAGTTCTAGTAATGGTACGATTCCTACGCTGCAAGCAATCTGAAATATGAGGAGATGCAGGCTTTAATAAGGTTATTCTTACGGAACCAAAATTTATTTTTATAGTTCATCGCCGAAGGCTTAAGTAACCCTTCCTCGGGCATTAAAAAATCTAATAGCCTGTGATACATGAAGAACTGGCTTAACGACTTTCTTTTTAATGTTTCTGTAAAGCTTTGTTGTTAATAGAATTTGAAAAATGCTGCAAGCAAACCCAACAAATCCGCATTTCCACCTTTTTGATTTAACAACATATACTTACATAATAACCGTTTAACAGCTCCCAGTTAAATACGTCCATCTTAATATTATCCACATTGTATTCTACTTTGATAAAGATTTGGAACGAGGGAGACTTGATGAAACACGCGTTCAATTCCCTAAAAATTGAAAAGCAATAAGCAATTCATCACGACGAAATGTATCGTGTTCAGGTCGTGCATAATAACGCTTCTGCAGCCGTTATAACAAGTTATGTGAAAAATCAATTATTTGAATAACTTTAGTCGTACGTCAGCGTCACGCCAACGTTTCGTCATAATATGTATGTTTCATAGTGGTTAGACGCATGCGCAAACGTAACACTTCAGATTTTCATATAGCATGCTATTATCTGGAATGTAGAAGCATTATTCCATATCCCAAAGAACACGCCGTCTACTTACTTCTGTATGTACGTCTTCGCTTCGGAAACGTCCCCAAACTTAACAATGTATTTCAACGATGGCCATTGGACTATAACGCGATTGGGTTTGACGTATCCGACGATGAATCCCATCTGCGGAACGTCGGGAACAAAATATATCCTGGAATCCGTCGCGAAATTATTCGGTCCCACCTCTTCGGGCATGAAATTGTAAAAATTCGGCGGTACATTGTAATCTTCCGCGCATGATTCGTAATTGAGAAGATCGGCGGATGTGAAAATTGGCGTGTCCTTGGATTTTCGCTTCTTCTTAACGGGTTTTGGTGTGTCCGCAGGAGGTTTTAAGAGCGATTCTGGCTGGCTTGTACTAGATTCCGAAGCTTTCTTCGTTTTCTTAGACTCTGAATCGCTTTCACACTCAGTCAGATCTATCGTTTGTGAATTACTAACGTTAGCTAGCGTAAAATTTAGCTGATAGAGCCATACACCAGAACAAGCTTGCTTCAGACCCCTCATCTTGCAGAATACTTCTGTTCTGATGAGCTCGCGATTGGCGTATCTTAACGTGACTATATCATGGTGTTCGTTATTATAATAAGGACCGATAAAAATTATATCCTCGCAATCTGGTGACGCGTACATGCCGAAATCGGGGTGGGGATAATTCGTTTCAACCTCAGGTGTTTTCAATACGATGGTAAACGCCGTTTCTTTCGCCATCTTCATCACTTTCATCAGATCGGAATATTTGATAGCGTATTTATTCCTATGCAACGATAATACTGAAAAATCCGAATTCAACTTGATCATTCTCCATTTCGAATTTGAAGAAATTTGAGGGAGGTAAGCAGCTACTGCGGGTATTTTTGGCGCATTTTCTGAAACGTGAGGATCGAAAAGCATTTGTTTAGTGAATTTACACTTGCTGAACATGATCTTCTTAACGATCGAGTACATTCGATTGTCAGCGTAAGGTTGCGATACTAAAACCATTTTATCCGTTTGAATATTCTGTTTCTTTTCCCATAACCCGCACAATTCGCAATGGGTCTTTGCCAATTGGACGATTACGAAGATGTTCTCCTTATTATTCCCGGGGATTTTCTTGGAGACAAGCCAGCGAATCACGTCAGCTTTGATCTTCTCCTTATTCGTGATACTCTCGTAATTGCGGACGTTGAGAAAATGTTTCGGGATAGTTCTATTATCCGTAGCAATTATCCTAGGCTTTTTGAAGTAGGTCGAATGCCATAGTTGTATGCTGCGATTCTCGTATTTCTTAACGAGGATATCCCAAGGTATAAGTCGAAATTGTACATCAGCTCCTATGTTCCTCCCTAAGATCTCGCTTAGTTTTTCCTGAATTAAAGAAGATGGCGTGAACTGATTTGCAGCTGCAGGAGTACTCATAGTTTGGAATATCTGCTCGAATTTGGCTATACGTTCGGTCAAATCAATATTCTTCAAGTAATCGTTGCACTTGTTACTCTGTTTCTCTAACTCGTTGTTATTCTGTTGCGCAGATGTAGGTGGTGCTTCCACTGAACGATTAAAGTGTTTCTTAGGTCTCTTCCGTCGTTGCATAGCATTTTCTTCGGATTCTCCAACTTTCGGTGACTGAATTTGTAAGGTATCCTTTCGAATCAACAAACTCTGTTTCCTACGTGCTCGCTTCTCGTTGCTTTGTAGATTTTTATCTAAAGAATTGACGGCGCTAGCGGTCTTATCCTGATAATCACAAGAATCAGTCGTCACATTAACCACAACATCCTCAGATTCGCTGATTTTCTCGCAATTAACAAATTGATGAACATCAGATTGATCCTTATATAGCTTATTAATCCTCCGTCTTCTAATCAATATGAACTTTTGAGATTTATTCCGAACATGGTAGTAATCGGTTGGTAATCCTTTTGTTCTTGCACATGATTCCCATTCCAGGATATCATAATTGAAACCTCCATCTTTGAATATTTCATCGTAGGAATCAAAATTTAAATTTGGTTCTGGCACTTGATCTTTGATTTCCGGTGGTTTAATTTCATATAATGCTTTAAATTCGCAATGACAATCATATAAATGGTGTACCATGCAATAGGGAATAACTTGTTCCAAATGAAGTTTGGACATGTATATTGAGCAAGGTACCGGTTTCCATTGGCTTAGTTTCTTCTCAACCTTACTAGCTTCATCCGACTCGTCTAGGGTACCTTGTGCAGTATCAGTTCCTTCATCTGTATCGTCTATGTAATCGTTGTATTTTTTAGGTAGCTTAGTGACTCTTCTTTGTCGATTTGTACGTCCCCCGACAACGATTGTCTGATTATTAGCTTGTATAACGGTTTGTGTGAATTCCTTTTCGACCCTAGCCAAATTCTTTTTGGCTTCGACTTCTAATCGATTCACAGCTCCCTCTGATAACAAGTCCGTTCCTATTGGAAGTGTTACTTTTAAGTTACCTTTACTCTTCTTTTCGTAATTGCATTTACATTCGAACATACAATCTGGTACGCCGCAATGATTCGAGACTAGTGAGGAGGTTGTGCTTAGACTTTTACAGACACATCCTAGCCGACAGAAATCTTTTTCACAATTAACATTTTCACCTTTATCTTCGAGATTTACCTCGATAACTTTAACATTCAATCGTTTTAGTTCATAATTAGTTTTCGATTGTTTAACCTTTCTCTTTTTGGAGATGTTATTCTGTTGCTCGTTAACATTTGCCTTCTCTTCTTTCATAATCATCTCCGTAACATCATCATGGAGTACCTCTTCGGATATATTTTTAGTTTCAACATAGTCAATGATTTTATCTATAATATTCTGAACTGTTTCTTCGACAGTCTTATTATCCTCGGTTTTTACAGGTTCTGGAACGACTTCTTCATGATGATTAATTTTTCTTCGCAACATTAAATATTCTTGTTTATTAGCATATGGTACAGGAAATGTAAACGACTTAGGTGTGGTATTGCGATGAAAGGCTGTTAAAGCAAAGGATGTTCTCTCCTCGGTTAATTCAAAATCGTATTCTGGTAGTAAATGGATTATGTCGGGTGCAATTGGTTTATATGGTTGAGGTGTTACTTCTAAGTATACTTTTGGTAGTTGTTTGATTTCTGTTTTCCATTCATTGTTAAATTCTTGCAGGGCGACCTTCTTACTTAAGGGGCCTGGACGGTATTTCATTATCTGTGAAATTAAAAAAAATTTCACATAAGCAATGTTATATTTGACCTATAAAGCTTATCTTTATAATAATTGCCAATTCTTGCTTCCTAATTACATAGTGTGATATAAATCTGTTTTTTTCTTAGTAAATACCTTAATTGATTGATATTGTTTATATATGAACATTGAATCGGAAGGAACATAACCCAGACGATTCTGGTTCTTTTAAACATAATTATTAGTACGTAACGTATTCATTGTTATATTAACATTTATGTTCCGTTTAATACATACCAATTATTTTAATTATGTTTTATAACTTTTCTAGATTGTGATCAATAAGAAGCTGATCTAATCGACTTAATTTCTTACCTGTGGTGGTGTAATCGGAGTCGTAGCAAATATAGATGGTTTCATTTTATTCTGCCTCACCTTCCTAGGAATATAAATGTAATCTTTCTTCCCGTAGTGCGATTTAATATAAGCGATGATCCCGTTTTCAGATCTGGTAGGGATCTTCAACTTCTTACCTCTATGCAAAACGTACGAATATTTCATTCCGTTATCTTCATTGTCCTCGACTTTCAACTTATTCTTAGCATCCATGTCGCTATCTAACATTCTTCTTTTTTCAGCTAAAGTTCTCGGTTTCGCTACGTCTTCCATTCGCCTTTTTAGTCTAGTATCAGTCTTGAGTTTCCATATCCGGCGTTTCTGGCCTAGAGTCCGCGGCCTGTACAAATTCAACGTATCTATTTTAGCAACTTTCAGTAATTCATCTCCCTCGTTTTCTTCGTTACTTAATTCGGTCGTCGTCGACGGAATTGCGTCCTGTTTGGGTTGAGATTCATCTTTAATGTTAGAAGTATTCGCTGAAGAGTCATTATTGCCCAGATCCAAAGTGGGTATTTCGAAACTGATGTGCAAATTTGCAGAATCGTGTAGGAAACCATCTAAATTGGTGCTCGCAAACGCTGACTTAGAGTCCGCTTTAGGGGGGGAAGGTAGCTTGTTTTCTAGTGGTGTGTTTTTAATATCGGTCTCCAAAGGTTTACTTGGTGACTCTTCGAGAAGCTTATTTTTATATAGGGAAGTAAATTTCCGTTTCCAACCTTTAATTTTCGTTATATCGTTTGTTTTAGTAGGTTTAATACTGTATATTTCTTCCTTATTCGCTGAAGATGCTATGGAATTTAATTTTTGTAACAGGGTTGTCGTAAAAGATTGATTTTCTGAAAAAAAAAAAGAACGAGAGAGGTTTTAATAATCCCTTCCAATACTAAAATATGAAAAAAATAAATAAGCCCGATATAATTTTAAATAGCATTGGACCAAAAGAATCCCTTGAGGAACTCCAGTTACAATCAAATTATAATGAGCAAGAACAGCCTTCTAGGGATATTTTGATCCATTTCATTTGATTAAGAAAAACTAAATCTATACACCGAGTTAAGGCAGTTAGTTTTTGAAGCATATAAAAAAAAGAAGTATTGATTATTTAACCTATTAAAAGTGGATTAAAAGTAAACACAAACATTAAACATTATTTTTTTTATAAATGATAAATGAACAACTACAACCCATCATGCAAAATACTACAATAGCATTCCAACAAAATAAAATCTAATTACCATTATTACTAATGTTGGTATCACAGATTTCTTTCAACGAATCACTATCCTTACTCGAACAACCTTCATCCCTCATTCGTTCACCAGAATATCTCTTTTTTGAGAAAATCTGATCACTGATCACTGTCTGTTTAATGTCGGCACTAATACCTAAAGTTCTTTTTGAACGTAATAACTCTAACTGATGCATTATCTCGTTCCGAACTACCTCCTGCGATTTATATTTATAAATTAACATCTTGCGATCCGTTGCCGAATGCTTTTGTTGTATTCTATACCGACGTTTGAATTTTCTCGTGAAATTGATCTTCTTCAGGTGCTTTCTCTTCCTCTTTTGGAAAAATCTCCTTATGCAATCTTCATAAGGCCTCCGGGTTTGCTTATTCGTGGGAATTTCAGTTTGGGAAGTATTCGTGTTCGCTTTCCGGCAGGTGTATGAATGATCATTTTCTATTTCTTCGAAGGAAATTGAATGGTGTGAACTATTTGTTTTGGAATTATCAATCACTTCTGCATCATTTCCGTTAATTTTCGGCGAGGTATTGTCTTGTTCCATTACCTTCTCGTTACTGTCCCTGGATTGATATTCTTGAATGTTTTTTATTAATTCCTCACAGCTCCAGCCCGTTTTCAGTAATAATGATCTAATATGATCCATTTTTATCTGGAAATTAGATAAATAATTAGCAAACGAACGTATTAGATCGGATTAAAATAAATTTAAATTGAATCTGTATCAAGATAGCGTTGAACATTTTAAATTTGCGCGCCATTTTCACGCAGGAAAACATACGTTTTGTTTATGAAATGAAACTTACCAACCAATCGATTGAATTTTCTCACAGTTCGTTGCTTTAGTTTGTTTTTTTTTTTTGTTTTATAATCATTAAAAGTTAGAAATTATTTAGAAAAAAACAATTAATATATAGTCGGCAATTACATTCATCCCATAAAAAAAAATGTCCATTGTCTGCGTATGCGCATTATGCTAGAATTGTATAAGAAACGTTTATTTCGTACGAGTATTTTAATATTTCCACGTATAACGTTATTTAAACGCATCAAATATAATCAGCTAACAGTTTAAACGACTCAAACATTGATACTGGTAATCACTTACCGGTTATCACAATTTTTCCGGATGTATATCTAATCCGTTTTATTACGTCCCCAACGACATAAGGTTAAACTTAAGGTTAAAACCGAACAGAGGCCTAAACGATCAACTGATATTGCGGAAAACATCAAAATTAATATCCTTCGGCACGTGCAAAGATTGTATATCACAGCTTTTTGATAGAACGACGGCAACTTGATAACAAACCGGCGGATAAAGTACGATAGCTTAACGAAAGCCCTTAAACCGCCATCTTGAAACTACGCCGCCATTTTAGCTCAAATTTGAGATATAAATATCAAGATGGCCGAAAGGATATTTTTCAGCTCTGAAGATGGTTAGAACGCGTTTTATAATATTCACTGAATGTGAATGTAATTTTTTTCAATGATCGTTTAATATTTGTTCTTACTTGCACGTTAAACGGATGATAATTACAAATTAACGTTACAAACCAAATATAAAGAATGGATAATCACTGTAATAAATTGTTAGAACAAATATGGAAGATCCAACAAAAATGAGGAAAGCCTAATTAAATTCAAGAAATTAATTCGTAAATTTATTTTATAGATCGCACGTTATTTGTATATTTTATGATATTGTTTCGCTGGAAAATTACCATTTATTACCAATTCTAAATTTGAAATAGGTTTATTTTGCAAATTTCATTATAATGGTAAAAAATATTAATATTAAAAAATCTACAAAATTGCAAAGTCGTTTGCCTTTATTTAATTAATCAACAATCAAAATTAATCAACAAAAAAACAAATTAGGAGTTGGTTATAAAACGAACTTTTAATTTTCGCGCCGTTTCAAATCAAGCAAATCTTAAAGTAAATACAATAATGTATGGTCTTGTAGATTGCTTTAACGATTACCTAAACAACGTAAATCCATTAAAGTGCAAGGAAAACCTTTAAATTTTGAATATTTCAACAATTATTCGTGTTTATTCGATAAAATTATACGTGTTGATTGCGCGCGCAGATACTCCATTTTGCCAAACAACTTTTTTTTTATTAAAAAAAAAAACCGTTTCGTTTTACCCACATCAGCAGCTTTCTTAGTAATAAAAATAGTGCTTACCGGCGTCCCGCTTTGGTTTCCCAGAAATATACGCCTATATTCTTATTTCTAATAATTCGAATGTAAGGTTAAGTTTCACGTTACAATCGTAGCGTTGCGGCGATGTTTTCTGCACACACATGCACGTCTAACCAAAATCCTCAAATTACTACATTCGTTACTTTTGAGATACGCAAAAGATTCCGGGTCATCTCACGATGTGGATTGAGAAAGAATAATGCGACGCCATTTAGCTTATTTTTGAAAGATAGTGACCAAGATGGCGAGTATGATTATTGCTGAAAGATGTTCAAGATCTTCTTTGTTTTAAAAGCTGTTAAAAATGTACTTATTTTATTTTTTAATTTACTTAGATTCATACAGTGGCTTCCAAAATGAAGTTGTAGACTATTTATCGATCAATAACACTTATAACTACATCTCGTAAGTTTTCTTGTAAAATTTTTGGAATCGTCAAGTCATGATCATCACTTGATGTCAACAATAAAAGAACACGCACGTGCAAGTCTTCTCAAAAGTCGTTTTTAAATTCAACCATACCAATTGTTTGAAACAACAAAGTGTTTTTTTCATCAGCAGTGTTCAAACTGTTTGCTAATCAAAGCATCGGCGAAAATGTGTTGTTTTTAGAAGCAAAGAGGGTGGGAGAAAGTATCACGAGTCAACTGTTTTTTCCGTGTACACAAAAGGAACAAATTATGATAGTTCGGTTGGAATTTCGACAACAGACGTCAACACATGTGCAAGTGTTCGAAAGTCGTTCAAAAAAAATTAAAACCCAAAAGATACAAATTGGCTTTGTTTATTATATTTAAAGTTTGCCTAACTGACCGATGAGTAAGCCTGCAGAAACGAGTTGCGCTTTACGAAATTATCAAAGACTAGTCAGACACGTGCCTATTCGTCTCAGAATCATCAGAATCAGAATGGGTTCGTGTTACCTACTGGTGACCCCGAGAGTCGACAAAACACGACTTTGGTCGCTCCTAATTTCGTGACGCGTACTCGTTTCTACAGGCTTACCGATGAAAGTATACGGATTTGAAAATTTAACAAAACTTATCCAACAACACCAGTGACGTCATCATAGCGGTGTGATTAACATAGATAAGTTTAGCTGGATAGTCGTAATCAATTTTTGTATTCATCCATTCATAATTATCACTATTCGTAATCTGTAGTCAATCAATTACTGGATAATTTCAATGCTACGAGATATATTTGACGCGATCTGGCAACAATGCACGAAGTTTCTATAGAAGCTTAACTGCTTCCTAAAACTGTGGACGTGTAACGTCATTAGATTTTTAAAAGAGAGTATGAAAATTAAAATTTTAAACGTGTTCGAAAATAATTTATATTTATAAATTTGGCAAGCGTGTATTCATACAATGGAAATAATAAAAGTTGATTCTCTCGAAAACACATCGGAAGATAAACTAGCAACAAAAACCAAAAATAAGCATTGTTTTTCATTATTCTCTTGATGTTTACATCTCCTTATTTTGATGATTATTTCAGTAACTGACACTGTATCTTTGGCAGGAGCCTAGTAAAAATCTACAACTTTAAACCTAGTTGAAGTTATTGCAAACAACAATGAATTAATTACGACGTTATGTGTTCATAAAAAAAGCCACAATTAAAAGGAAAGAAGCTCAATGTATACAACAGAAAATGGCACGATAATTATAACGTAACGTGTATATGTTAATCAAATTACGTCACACTTTAATATATCTAACTGTAAAAAATTAAAGGGGAAAGAAAGGTGCAAGTACGACCGTAAAAGAAAATATAAATTATAACTAATAACTTCGAGTATCAATTACCTTGTGCCTTCAAAGAAGAATAGAGATTAAAACCAGAAGCAGGAATATACTATTAGAAATACCGGCATTGCCAACTTATTGATTTAAATATGAATTTCAATTATGCTCACTAATGCCAGCCTTCCTAATCAAATATTTAGTAACTTCGGTTTATTCAACAAAAATCCTATAAATTCAACGTCGAACAAAACACGTACGCCGATTGGTGAAAAGATTAAATCCCTAACGGGGAAAAGTATTTTAGGAATGTGCATAATAGCGGATGTTCCGGTAAAATTCGATTTTCGATTCTATTCCACTTTAAAAATACGAGGATGTCTACCGAAAACACTTTTATCAAATTTCCATGCTTTCTACGATTTTTTTAACGAAATACTAGCGGTTCCGTCTTACAAACGCTGTGAAAACCGTCACTAATTTGAACACGGAAGTTGCAGTCGAACGATGCATCCTAACCTAAAATGCAATCAATTATTGGTAAATATTTTCTTAATATAAAATCCAATAATCGATCTAGTGTTTTGAGTCTTTTTAGATTTTATTTGTCCGGATTGCAGCGAGTCCTTTGAAACTGCATCGGTTTTATTAAAACATTTCGTCCAACACGTTACGGCAACGCAAGCAAATGGAAAGGACGATAAATCGAATCGTAAACAGAAAAGGTACCCAATTCCGGATCTGTATCCGATAAAAACGAAGAAACCTTCGAAAGCCGAGTTTGATGCCCGTCTAAATAAACAGGAAAATGACGAGAACGCCGATTCCGGATTCGAGGACGTGAATCCGATAAAATTTTGTCAAGTTACAATGGAGGAGAAGAAAAATAAACAAAACGAATCTCTGTCCCCCAACGAATCGAGTGAATTAGTAGAAAAATATCAAGCGAGACGATTTAATTGTATTTATTGCAAAAAATCGTTTAAATGGGCTACGGATTTTAAGCGACACTCATTGGTACATACAGGAGAACGACCTTTTAAATGTGAACGGTGTAAATTGAGTTTTACAAGAAATTCTCTTTTAAAAAAACACCAGTTTAAACATCATTCTAATGATGTGCTTTTCGATGTTACGAGAGTGAAAATCCCGCTGTTGAAACCGTTAGAACCGCCTAATAAACATAAGGCTCGCAAACAAGATAAATGTAACATTAAAAGAAAGCAGTGTTCGACCAAAGTTGTCTACCAAAGCAATTTAAAGAGTCTAATCTGTAGTATTTGATAGTTAGAAAATGTGAAATATATTGATGTATATTTATTATTCTGGACCACAAATATAACTTCGGGCGGGGTCAACAAATTTCGAAAACATGCAGTGGTATCGATGATATTGCTGTTCATTTTGAGAGTCTACTGCAAAATTGCTCAATTCAAGGAAATTTGAGGACCATATAAATTTTTGAAGCATGTTTTTCATTACAGAAGACTTGGGTCATTATTACGTTAATTTGACCATACCTACAAAATATACTTAAAATATCATAATATATGAAATTTGCTCAAAAAAATATACTTAAATCTCTATATGGAAAAAAGAAATATTTTAAAGTATTTTTATATAAAAAAGGGAATCGAATTAGAATATTAACCCGCAACATCTGTGTTGACCGGCAACATATTAGGATTTGCCTAGGTTGTCGGGATTACGATATCTTATTCGGTATTACGTGCAACTTTATTATTAGTCTCTGTATTTTATAGTTGCATTTATTTTATATTTTGCAAGATGTACTTAATTTTTGTGATGTTTTACTTTCATTTACTATATTTTCACAAATTTTGAAAACTAAGTGTACTTACCTTTTACAAAATTTTTTAGTAATATTAACAGAATTGTGCTAGTCATGAAATGAAGTGCAAAGGATTTATTTTACAAAGAAACAAAATGTGTTTATTTTATTTGTTGTTTAGATTTTATATTTAATAAAGAAGTGCCTATTACAGGACAAACTTGTTTTATTGTTTACGATTTTTTAGTGAAGCCGTTAATATTTATGATTGATCATCTGGTGAAATATACATGAATCGTAGAAAAATCTTGAGGAAATCCCGGATGTTAAATCGTTTTGAATTATACGCGCGACACCACTTTTCGTTCTGTTTGAGAAATTAACAGACTCATGTTTTGTCGAGACTTTGAGACGAATGAACACGTGTCTGTCTAGTTTCTATCAATTTTGTGGAGCGCACGGGAAGTGGCGAACTTTAGTGGTAAAGCACGCAAAGGTAGGCAAGTTAACCGAAGGTACATTTTGTACACTTCAATAAAAAAATATTTTCTTCTAAAAACAAATGAAGTTATGTAATCCAACTTTATATATATTTTCGAGATCGAAACCTTTATTGTAATACCTCCTTACTCGTACGGTATATTACAATAAGAAATACAAGTCATTTGTACCTTTACAATTTTATTTCTATGTAACAAATACTTCAAAGTTCGTATTTGTAGTTTCCTTTTTTATACAGTATATGAAATATCTTAAAATAAAATAGTTTCAATAGTAATTAAAATAGAAAAACACAATGAAATTGTACATTGAAAATAACTACATGATGGGTGCTTTGCTTATTACAAATCAATTTCCTATCTATAATTAATTTCCGTTCGTCTTCGCAGTCCTTTCCCCGATTCAGTTCACTTGCACGGTGAACAATCATCTTCTTTTACCTTCCGTCGGCCGTCTGGTATCTCTGATTAAGGATTTCAATATCGGCAACAAATTTAACAGAAAGAACAGAAAGCAAACAAAGTGGAAATGAATGTTCGAAGGAAACGAATTGATACAACAATTGAACGCTAGGGGATTTGTCACCTATGGCGTCTAGTGCTATGAAAAGGATATTGTTTCTCCCTCAGCTCCATTCTATCGTGAGATCTTTCACGTGGATACGGTGACTTTTCCTATTTAAAAACGAGGACTATATTTAAAATCGTGTCAATTGTGTTTATTTTTAGCTTACCCTTGAATGGTGGTGTTTTTCTCTGGCGTGTGGAGATTCCATTAATTCGCCGTTTTGATGAGACATCATTTTCCCTGTAACAAGGAATTAGAGACTGTAAGATTAAACAAGTGAAAAATAAAAATCAAGACTAGTAAAATATGCACTTTTTGTTTATTTACCTTTTTCGTCATCCCTCCTTCTCTTCATTTCAGCTTGTAGCAACGCTTCTTCTGTACGATCCTGCTGACATAAATTAAAATTAGCAAAAAGTTTACAGCAAAGAAGCATAAAATGTAGATTCTAATCATGTTCGATAATTTAATTTTTTTCGTTCAACCAAGTTAAAATTACAAGAAATAAGGCTAGATATCGTTCGAAAATTACTGTTACATTTTTTATACGCACTATACAAACCCTTTTTCGGACAAGTTTCCTCTCTTTGCGCAATTCCTTCTCTTCGTCGCTGATCTTGTCGCGTTTATCTTTCGATTTCGACGAGCGTTCCTTCTTCTCAGTCTTCTCGATCAGGTATTCCAGTTGCTGTTGCTGT
The DNA here is from genome assembly GCA_020654165.1 of Oryctes rhinoceros. Lineage (NCBI taxonomy): Eukaryota > Metazoa > Arthropoda > Insecta > Coleoptera > Scarabaeidae > Oryctes > Oryctes rhinoceros. Next base: position 3,143,196 of record JAIOKQ010000231.1, read on the forward strand.
TGCAGCTTCCGTTCTTCGTGTTTGTAACTCTGCAGACAACCAGGGGATGGCAATTAGGGAATGCAGTGGTGGAGTTGCGTTTTCGCAGTCTCCAGTTGCGCTTGCCAGCTGCCAACCTGTGACTTGCTACACTGACGCAACACATCTATTTCTCTATGATTTACAACTTAAATATATGCATATTAGCGGGTATGTATACACTGTTACTTAGTTATGTACGTTAACTAGAAGTAGATGCTTGAAATCTGAAAACTTGTTTTACATATTTATTTAATAGAATTGAGCTAAAAAGACATAGATGAAGGATTCGCTAGATATGAATTTTTGAGCAGAGTTAAATCCGTAAATTTGTTTTTGTTTGTTCAAAGGCATATATTAAAAACAGGATGTTAATGTATGAATGAGGATACAAGTTTTCAAGTTTCTAAACATAGTAATATCTAGAATCTAGAAACCGTCAGGACACTTTTGCCTTAGTATAAAAAGTGATTTCTTTGATTTTTGGATAAGTGTATTCTTGAGCAAATCTTAAACACTTCCACCAACGTACTTGCGTAAATTAGAGTTTTGCGCTACTTGAAGATGTACAGTTTAAGGGTTTCTTATTTAACCCTTACATTAGTTTACTTCAAATTTTCCACACTAGATGTAGTAATTATACAGCGATGCTTAAGTTGTATAAACCTATGCACGATAGATAGTCTACAACATTTCAGACACTAAATTTGATCATCACTGTACATACGTACAAGTTTTTATTCACCTTCTTTTTTTCTTGTTAATCGGTTTTTTACTGTGTTGTTTGAATAAGAATCCTTTTGCGTTTTGGAATTTGTATATTCCTTTTTCAATTTTTTCCCCCTTTTCTTAGTTACATTTCAAATTTTTTGCATTTTTCTTGTGCTCTACTCTTTAAATGGTGCAGGCTTAAATTTAAAAATGGTACATATAATTGCAAACGAGGATACTTATACACAGAATGTTATTTATATTCCCGATACGCGATGGTTTTTTATTCTATACTCAGTTTTGTTTTTGTATGAAGTCGGTCTATTTTTAAAATTCAAAATATCTGAGGTACATGCAGGTGTGTACGACTCAACTATTCTCCCGTTATTTATTTAATAATATTAATGTTCAAACAACCGACGAACTGTAATAAATAAACACTTACAGTTAACAAAATTACGTCAAAATTTTAAAGGAGTTTATGTAGGTCCAAACACGATAATACTTAGAAAGATAAAAGTAAAATTTTACTTGCACCTAACTAAATGATCTTCTGCATAAATAAAACTTGATATCCACATCCGGGTAACATAAGAGTTAAATCAAGAAGTTGAAGTAATAAAGAAACATTTGGTGGAAGTTTTCAATGCAAAACACAATTTGAACATATAAAATAGAGTTAAAGACGTCTCCATTGTTGCTCCAAAAATTTTATTTCTCTCCCAACGTTTTATGTGGCAAAAGAATGTTTGTAGCAATTTTAAGCGCTCTAAAGACGATTTATTTTTCAACAAAAGTCATTCCTTAGCTGAATTATTATTCGTTTAGATTGAAACGCGAACAAACATCGTCGCACTAAACAGATTTGAATCTTCAACATTAGAGATTGAGATCTGAAGAATCTGCATTAAAATTGCTACATTTTTCCCGAGCGAAAAGGATAAGCCAATTAAAATGATTACCGATGTCTTTTTTCTTTTCTTTTTTTTTGCAGACGTCGCTTATCTAACTACTTTCCATACTTACCATAGTACAGTCTCACCATCATCACAAAAAAGTAACACCAGAGCGTGGAAGATTGGGCTGAGTTCTTTTGTTGTTATCTTCGATAAAGGAGGGGGCACATAAGAGTTCATTTTTTTTAGAAAAAAAACAAGCACAACACTTCTTTTTGAAACCGCATTGGACTGAACCATGAATTAACCGACCTAGGAAGGTATCTTCTTCCTCTCCGTAGAAGTCATCGAAGCAACGTCAGAGGTAAAGCCACGAAGATCCTTTGTTACGTGCAACATTCCAAATAAAATTCGGGTTTCGTTCATCCTTATAGAGTACGTTGACGATTTTCGGTCCAATATCAACGTTTTGAGATAAAAATGGACAAAACAACATAACTTTCGTCTTCTTTTCGAATAACCAGCAGTAAAGCAATCGATTATTTTCTTGGGAGAATTGTTTACATTATCACCGTTAATTTCTATTTCTCACTGGTAAATTGGATTAAATTAACTAGAAAATGGCGTTGTATAAGTTCAGGGCTTCCAGGTGACATATCTTCGTATTAAATACAATATATGATAATTCGTTACTCATTAAAAGTGAAAAATGGTTAATATTTTGTGTCGTTAACCATCGCATTGCTAATTTCTTTCTCTTTAACATTCTGGGTTAATGGAATGCATCCTTTCCGTCCTTTCAAGTGAATTCAAGCAGGAAAATGGTCAACTGTTGGAAATTTCTCTTCTTTCTTCTTCTGTTAAGTGTTGAAGTAGGTATCCGATGTCGATTAGGGAGGAAACCAAAATCGAGGGGATAAAGAAAGATTTTTTCGGCGGGAAGGAAGAAATTTCGTCCGATTTAACACCGAAGTTTTTTCACATATTTTCTTTTTCACACTGACACACTAATTAACTCGCTCTCAAATTTATTTATTTAATTTTCAATCGCAACGTTTTCAGCCCAATCTCCCATCAGTAATTTCGGAGCAGACAGAACAACATCAGACTCATGAACCCTGAAATCTGCACCGATGCTATCTCACTCCGATACTAACCTTCGTCGAGGAACCATCCACTTTTCTTCTTTTTGCGTCTGTTGAATAGAAAAAGTTTTTATTAGAATGTTAAACGCGTTTTAAAATATTATGTCTTTGAAAAGCGATTTGTAACATTAAACGTACCTCTGTCGGGTTCGGTGGGTTCCTGACTGTGTCTTGTTATACCTCCGGAACTATTATTGGTATTCAGAGTGACGTCTCTATCGTCTCTAACTTCGCGGAAATAATGACTTCTCTCCTCATAATAACGTTCAGCCTGACTACGTTCGTTGGAGTAACGAGGTTCTTCTTTTGGACTAACCATTTCGATATATCGATCCTCCTATAAGACTAAGGGCGATCAGATTTCACTCTTAATCAATAGGAAAATTCGTACCCTGTATTGTTTTTCTTCTTTCATCATCTTCTCCTCTTTTCTTTCTCTACGTTTCTCGCGTTCCCTCTCTCTATCTCTATCTGGTTCATCTCGCTTATCATCTTTTCTATTGTACTTATCCTTTTCTTCCTTTGGCGTTTTGTCTTTGTCGAATTTATCTTGGATTCTAAAAGTAAAATGATCAATACCCGCTTAGTGACACTTGGAAATCGCGTAAATTCAACACTTACGTATTGTCCGAGTTCTGAGAGGTATTTTGGCTTTTCGAAACGCCCTTCGTATCCTCGGTAGACTGTCTATTGATTTTCCTTTCGGATTTTTCTTTATCCTTTACATCTTTGTTGGTATCTAAGTGATCTGCAGTGAAAATATCCATTCAACGCGATTAATTTAAATAAAACGCCAGAAATACCTTTCGTTTCACCGTTTTGTTTGTTGGAGCTGGCGTCTTGGTTCTTGGAGTCGCCTGATTTTGAAACCTATAGATAAATAATTAAATTAAACAGATAAACAATTAGCGTATAAATGACTGCTTGCAATTAATTGTAACAGATTGAGAAATATTACCTTCTCTTTATCGACATTTTGATGGAATTCGCTTTCCTGCATTATATGACCACTAGTCATCCTCTGCTTCAATTGGCCCAAGTAACTCGTAGCTAACGTGAAAAGATCCTGTCTCTTATTCTTCTCCTCGTCCCTCAGCTTCTCTATTCTCTTTTCGATGATCTGACTTAGTTTCTGGAGAACGGGGAAAAACGGTATGATCTTAATAAGTATAATCAAAGCGTTCCTGATCTGTACGTAATCTTTGGATTCCAAGCAAATGATCATGGCCTTCGCCAGCTTGTAGTGCCACTTGTGGCAGACGTGACGATAGTTTTCATATCCGACATGGTCCAGATTGTCGCAATACTGGTTGCTAATCCTAAACTTGGTTACGAAGCCGGGATAATTACCGCATTCCTTTTCAAACACTTCTTTGGATTTGTGCCACCGCATTACGGTTTCCAACATGGTGTATAGAAATCTTCCGTAGCGCATTGCTTCGTTCTCGGTGCAGGATGTTACAGAATAGGTGACGTCACAAAAGAGCTTAAATGGAAGATTTGAATTAAGTCAAGTAAAACATACGTTTAGTAAGCTTCTCAGACAATGTTTTTTCTTTTTTTTTCAGTAATTATATTTAAAGGTACATGTAGAAAATGGGCGATATTGAATGTAATAATATAAATGGTACCACACATGGCCTGCGAAAAATAGCAGAAGGAATTGCTGATAATTTACCAGTTTTATAATCCCTAATATCAAGAAGTTGCTTCTGTACCCTATTATTATTACATTTATATTGGATATAAATCACAAAGCTTATTGAAAGCTTACCCTATCGTAACACAGTAACGTGGAAAAATTCGCAGTCTTCAGCATGTGTATCGTTTGTACAAATTTAGCGCAGTATACAGCGTCTACAGCAGTGAAGGTGCACCGAGGAAATATACAAAGTTGTAAGAATCGCGTAATGGTTTCATTCTTCGCGGATTTCGCCGATCTAGACAGGAACCACGTATCCTTTTCCTGCTTTAATCGGTAAAGGACCTTCTCCACATGCTCGTACTGTTTCCTCTTCTCGTCTTGGAGCTTCTCCATTAAAGTAACGTACCTTTCCTGTTCCTTCTTGGCTTTACTCGTATTAGCGTCAACTGCATTCAACGATTGTTGTTTCACCTTATTTACCGCCTGCTGATATGTTTCTTCGGGTACGTAGAGGTCATACATGGTTAACGACCAGAACGTCGTCAAGAATTGCGGAGAAATGTCTTCCCAGACTTTGGGAAAATGAAGTGGAATTACGGATTTGTGCACGGGTGACATGATTTCGGTGACTGCTTCGAAGTATTTTTGCTGTTTCGCGGAGGAGGACATTTTTTTATAATTCGGATCTGCTTTTCTTAATTGATCGTACTTAATCTATTATAAAAAAAAATACATTCAAAAGAAACGGAAAAGAAAAACAAGCTGTATGCTTACATTTATAGCATGATTAAACATTGGCCTTGCTAAGAAGAAAGCAACCTCATTTGGAATGTGATAATCCAGCAACATGCTTTGTATCGAAGGCAATTTATTGATATATTCATCCATGGATAGAGTCGATCCCAAAAATGTTCCAAATTGCACTAACGTATCTTGGCATTGGTCGGATAACTTTCCCACCAGTTTTATATGACTTTTTTGAGTCTCTCGGTATACGACGCAATATTTTTGTTGTGCCATGAGTAAACACATCGTTACCGCTAGATTTTGATCGGCCATTGCTTCTTTTAACCTTAAGGATGACTTTTTTGTATTTCTTACTTGACTAAAATATCCAGCCTGTTTACAATAAAAATAAGCAAATTAGTATTCAAATAACATACGAGGGATGATACCGCCTAAGCTTTTATAAAAACAAAAAAAAAATAAAATAAAAATTGTACAAATCAAGTGTTTTTACAAAATTTCTTTCTTTAAGCAATCTCAAAGTTTCAATGGCAACAAGCGTTAAATATTACGAAAATAATAATAACAAATTTCAATAGCGTCACCCAGTGGTTGTTTGTATAAGCTTAAGGCGCTACCCTTTTAATAATTCATAATATGACATAGTAAAACTTTTACGCATCATGTATACAAAATAATACTTACTTCCGCTTTTAATAGCTCTCCACCAGCCATTGCATTCAGCTGTTCTACAGTTAGATCCTCAGCAGCTTCTACCCCGGCCATTTTTTGCACAATTTCTTTTAAAATTAATAGATCCAAGCTAAAAAAAAAAAGAACACAAGACAGTAATTATTAAATGCTGTAATTATGGAAATTTAAATTTGAATCTAAACGGGATTTGTGTTAATCTATCTCCGTTCACGTAACGTACGACATTGTTTATTTTATGGTTCTACCGCTTCTTACCTTTTTTGTGCCTTCAATTGATTGGCAACGTATTGCAGCAACCCAGTTAATTCGATGTTATATTTCTTGAACACGGCTCCACAGAAACTCGATAAACTTTGTAACCAACTAGAAATCGATGTACTGTCATGTTTGAACCTTTTCTTATCGGCATTAGCTAAGGATTCGATTAGACAAAACCCTAAGACATCGTAGGATAAACTCGTGAGATACTTTAACGAATCTACAACTGGATGGATTAAGTTATCATACACTTGTATTTGCAGAAGAATGTAATCAAAAAGAAAACCAGGCGAACTATGAGTAAGTTTCCCAATTAGTCTCCCAACTGGTTTTATATTTTCCTTGCTGACGCGTTTCATGATATTCTTTATTTGTTTCTCGGCATCGCCGCGTTTCCTTAACAACTCTGGATAAAGAGAGTACGTTTCATTCTTCCATCGACTGTAAAGACAGTATCGACTAGTGTAGGGATAGAGTTTCATTAAGCTCCATATCTCTTCGGCGATCGAACAATTGCAATCCATATAGGAAAGGGAAGGTAATATCGTCACATCTAGGAGCGTTATAATATCATAGTACAAATTATCACTGGTGGGTACGGGTGAGCGGTGGTTTTCAATGCCGTACGATGCCAGAGCTAATTTCGCTAATCGTATGACCTTGTACATCAAGACGGAGTCGTAACGTAACGACGGACCGAGAGCTAGTAGCATTGGAATGGCAATATCACGTAGTTCCATGAAGGTACGGGCTGGTTTCGGACTTAGCGAATTATCGTGAGGTTTAATCGGTTTCCCTTTAATTCTGGTTCCTATCTTCCAATTTCTGAAATGAAGGAAAGAAGTCATCAGTAAGATCAAGATGTGGTACTGATAGAGTTTTCAATACCTCTTTACCTTTTATTAAGAGATCAGTTATGACCAAGGGGTCGAATAACCACCGAAAACAACAGGTTGAATATTTTTGAAACAATTACTTGTCTTATTTGGCAAAATCGAATATTTTTAATTTAAATTCTATGAACATTAAGAGAACTTACTCCCTATAAACGGGCTCCAAGATACAATGTAACAATTTAGACAGCGCCAATGCAATGGGTTCTTGTTCCATAAGATAATGATCTGGTAATCGTTTCATCAGCACCTGCGTATTATTCCAATCCCCAATTTCCAGCAACGCTTCGCAAAGTCCAAACTTCTGATTAAATGCATATTTCTCTGAGGTATTTTCCTTTTCTTCGGGAGGTTCCTCTTTGTCCTTATTATTTATTGAAATGATCTGCAATTTTCTAAGGTATTCCTTAGCATCTTTCATATCTTTGTCGCATTCTTTTTGCATGACTTTATCATCTGGTGTTAGCTATAACATATGATTTGTAGTAACTTGGTCTTCAGTTAGTTTCATCATATTTACCCAAATGTAAATGTCATCTAGGGATATAATATTATGCTGCAAAAGTTGCGCAGTTAATATATATAACGAGTGTGGTACAATCTCATTGTTATTTCTGTAAAAAATATATTTCGATCCTAAAACTTCGCATATAATCTTTGGATCATTCATGTACGACTGTATTAATGGTATGAATAACCTAGCATCTTTCGCTTTGTTCTCGAAGCTTTCGAGAATTATATCGAGAACCCTGTTTGGATCCAAATTAAAGCATCCTAATAACAAAATCCACTGTTAGTGACAAGATTATATATGCAACCGAAGCTTTACCTATTAATGACTGTACGATATCGAGTAAATGTTTATGAGTGATATTTTCCCCAAAATCTTGATTTAGTTCTGTAATGAGTTTTGCAAAACCTTCACTTTCTTCACGGAACAGATTGAACTTTCTTTGTTTGTAGCTGAAATGTTTTAAAATGTTACTGTATTAATATGATCAAGTTTTTATTTCAAAATTGTTCGTATTGCTCAAAGCCTTTACCATTTACTTAATTGTAAAAGCAGTCCATAATACGAACTATTTAGCACAAACAAACTCGGCACATACACTTATGTTTAATTGTATGCATTCGCATTTATATTCGTGCAAGAAATTTTAATTAAACATGAAAGAATACTTACTACAATTTTGTTTTAACTTTAATAAACTTTGTGTAGAAGTTTCTATTCTTCAAGATGCCTACTTCTAATAAAGTGTCCAATTCCAAACGCTCCTTAAGTAATTTGTCAGATAAAAACTAAAAGTAAAAAACTACATGAGTACAGGTAAAAAAATCAGGTAACATTACTAATATACCTTTTCGCATTCTTTAACGATATAACAAAAATTACTTCTTTCCTTTGAATCATCATTCTGACCATCAAACACTGAAGTTTCTGCATCGGCAATATTTAATATATCCAAGATTATCGATGGTATATCGTTATGCAATGTCTAAAACAAAATTACGATCCTACATAAAAAAAAAATCATGTAAAATATACATACTACGAGTTCTTGTAATGTTGTAACCACAGTCTCCTTTTTCAGTAATCCATGAATACCATGCATAATCAACTCGCTTACATAGCTTGTTAGATTATTTACTTTACGATCTTTATCAAATACGACACTTTTACTTTCATCTTTTATTATTTGTATACATGTTTTTACACTGAAACATTAATATTTCCTACATATTAATCTGCATAATATCGTTTCAACAACAAATGCATAAACACATCTCCAATTCTTGTTATCAATTTAAAGAGTAAACACCATATGATGCCATAGCATAGAGGATATACAATTCTTTTATTTGCAAAAAATGTACAATAACGATGTTAGAATTAAGTTATTCTGTATGTTGTGGTTTCGATTTATGTAAAAATTTGCGCTAACATTTAACTTACAATTCATTTTTACCGGTTTTTTCCCAATTTTTCCAAATTTCCGCACTCAAAACATCGGCCATTTTCACCTAACAGAAATTAATAGGCGCGTCGATAAAAAAGGCATCATCTAATTTACTGTTATCTTCTGCTGCTTCTTCTCACTTCTTTTTTTGCTCGGGGAAACGAAGACGACTGGAAAGTGAAAAATGGATAATTCTGGCAAGTCGAGTTTATCGAGAAAATGTGACAGGAAGCAGAAGCGGTGTCAACATATTGTTGAAAAAGAAACAGGCATCAAGTGCACGCTGCTGGCTTCGAAGGTAATAAATAAAAAAATTGAGTAACGCCATTAAAAATTTGGCGGCAAATTTGAATAGCAGAAAGGAAATCCCAGTCATTCGCAACTATTTCAAGCATTATCTGACCATATTGAAATTGTATTTACTCAGCTATTGATCATGTACTTATTTTAAATATCTACAAAGTGATAAGCTTCAATACGTATTATTTTACCTGATCCTCTATGATACCTCACAATTAAGTATTCTTAATAAATAGCAATAAGTATCTGTTTACGCCACTGCTCAAAAGTTCAAACAACAAAAGCAATGAAAACTGCTAGTGCCACATTCAATTGGTATATTTAATTTAATCTTCTATTGTAGAGTATTGCCATCTGCAATGCTGGATTAGTAAATGGTTTATCAGAAGAAACCGTCTATCAAAATTTCATAGAATATGGTCCAATTGACAATATAACCATGGTTCCCGGTAAATCTTGCTGTTTCATCCGGTATAAAAGTATCGAATCCTCTTCGAGAGCCTTTGAAAACATAAATGGAAAGCTAAATATTGGTCAAAATAATAAACCTATATATTTATCCTACGTTGAAAGTGTACCAAATCCAAAACCGATCTACCAAAATAAAATGCCACCCGGTTTAATTGTTATCGAAGATTTTATCTCTGAAGCAGAAGAAAGTATGCTGATGGAATTGTGTAATTTCAACGAGCAGGAAAATGGTTCGATGAAACACAGACACGTAAAACACTTTGGATTTGAATTTCGCTATGATATTAATAACGTTAACAAGGATAAACCGCTAGAAGACAAAATACCACAAGAATGTGATTTTCTATGGGAAAGGTTAAAGCTAAAACATATAAAATTTGAACCAGATCAATTAACTGTTAATTGCTACAAGCCCGGTCAGGGTATTCCCCCGCATATAGATACACATAGCGCTTTCGAAGACCCAATTATATCCTTGTCGTTAGGCTCTTCCGTAGTAATGAATTTTAAAAATGAAAACACAACTGTTCCCGTAGTCTTACCCCGAAGATCTCTTACCATCATGTCACTAGAAAGCAGATACGCTTGGATTCATGGTATTACTCCCAGGAAGCTGGACATTATTCCGACACAAAATGACCTTTCTGTGATACATAGAAGTACAAGAATTTCTTATACATTCCGTAAGATCAGGCATGGCGAATGCGATTGCCAATATACCCAGCATTGCGATTCTTATGCCAAACAATTGAAATCAAAATCAAACTCTATCAAAAATAAAGAAGCTATGGAATTGGAGACTACGCACGTGTACGATGTCTACGACATCATAGCACTACATTTTAGCGATACCAGATGTAAACCATGGCCAAATGTTTTGAAATTTCTACATTCCTTAGAGGTAGGATCGATTTTGGTCGATGTGGGATGCGGAAATGGAAAATATTTAGGATGCGTTCCGAATGTATTTAGTGTAAGTAAATTTTTTGAGGAAACACTCTTACATTCTTCCTACACATCGGCGTGGTAAGATATCACATAATAATTAACCCGTTTTATTTACAGCTTGGATGCGATAGGAGTTTTGGGCTAGCGGAAGTAGCCGGACAAAGAGGATTTGAAGTATTTTCATGCAATTGCTTAAATATTCCAATACGCGATAATATAGCAGATGGTTGCATTAGTATAGCTGTAATTCACCATTTAGCAAACGAGGTTAGTTATACAATTAAGTGTATGTCCAAGAAACACTGGAGTTCACCTATTCAGAACATTATCTAAATCGTTTTAATATTACAGGAAAGACGATTACAAGCTATCGAAGAAATGGCGCGCGTATTGAAAATTGGCGGACGCTGCCTTATATACGTGTGGGCTACAGATCAACAAAGAAATCAACAGAAAACCAGCTACTTAAAACAAGATAGGAAAAATAGAAAAGAAAACGGCGTAGTAGTCTCGGAACAGCCGGCAGAGAATGTAAGTGTAACAGGAGACATTACGTTACCGGTCCACCAGAATCGAACACAATTTCAACATCAAGATCTACTGGTGCCATGGAAATTAAAAGCAGAACTCGCGCCTAATAATGAAGAAAATGTATTTTTGAGATTCTATCACGTCTTCGTTGAAGGCGAATTGGAGAGGCTGTGTTCCCAGTTAGATTACGTAAAGATTGTAAAGTACTACTATGATCAAGGAAATTGGTGTTGTATATTCGAAAAGACTAAATAAGGAATTTGTGAAATTTTATTTATTGAATATTTATTGCTAAACTATGTTCAAATATTAGAAACGTCCAACCGATCTCCCTTTGTTAAAATTCATTAGACATCAAAAACTAACAAACAAATCATGACAAGTTGGATATTTCTCGTTTGAACAGGTGTATTATACAATGCATATTTAACAAATTAATGTATAGACGTTGATACATGTTCTAGTTTAACTATCTGGTCGAAATTGTTGAAGTAGATCCTCGTATGTGTAATTGTCCAAAATGTTGATTAGTTTTGGGATTTTGGACTTTACGTTGGTACCTTTAAATTTGTAATAGTCAACATATAGATCTGTTATGCTACCTAAAAAAAGAAAATGGAGATATTATCTATCATAGGTGTTGTATAAACAAAAGTCGAAACATATTTAAAATGTATGTTTTTTTTCCTATCGATTTTCTTTTTTTTTCAATGATATTTTAGAAATATAACTGTTTAAAAATGCTGATGTTTTACTCACAATAGGTATCATCTCTCAAACATTTTTGATACATTTAGTTTATTTGTAACTATTGTGTATCAATATAAAATGTGGATTCCGATACTGATAATAAAAATACGAATACACTTCTGATGCAGATAGGGAAACATGTATCTGAGCTGTGCTGTACTTACCATACAGCCTATCAAGATATGACGGCTGGCTGCTAAATTCTTGACGTAAATCCTTCTCATTTTCTAGTAATTCCTTGTACTTAGGCGACAAACAACTCATAGATGCCTCATCGTTGACTTCTAACTCATGTAACGCATCCAACAAAGCTACTTTATTAGATAATTCCGTATGTTTCTTCAATTTAGGATCTATTAATTTCAATACATGATTTATGCTTTCATCTATGATGCCTGAAATTAAGATTTAACGTGCTTGTTTCTTGAATTCCTCCAATTACACTTACTAGAACTAACATTGATTTTAATTTTCTTCTTCGTAGCTTCTTTCGATAAAAAGTCCTTTAATGTCGATATCGTCGATACGTTGTCGGATCTAAATTCACCTTCACCCTTACTAAAAGAAGTTAACAAGCGGTATGGTGGTGGTAATTTCTTTACTTATTAATAGATTACCAATAGGAACAAGACAGCATCGTGTCCAGAAAACTGGATTGAAAATAGAGTTGAGTTTTGTCGCCTATTTGAGGCTTTTCAGGAACTTCCGGTAAAGAATGATAGACCCAAGAGTGAATTTCGGCTAAACTAAAGGTCCCATTTACACTTAAAGTATTATACGGCCTTGAAGTAAGCAAAATATAAAAAATACTGAAGGCGCAAAATTCTGTTATTGCGTTAAAATTTCGGGCGACTTTAAAATATCTTCATACCTATTTTCATTGAAATTGTGTATCCTTAAATGTAAAGAGAGAGGTTTGATTTCGTAAGTTCTTAACTGGCAGAATTTTGGTTGCATTAACGGCGTTATATATGCCTGTAAGATACCATGTTGGCCTTCGATCGTTCTGATTTTAACTTCTAATCGATTTGTGTTTATTTGACAACGGTACGTTGCCAATAGGTAGTTGCCATTCTATAAAAAACAAAAAGGCATTTAAAATACGAAGGAATCCAAGCGTTGTTATCAACCTCCCATTCACCTCACTGAGACCCACGTGTGTATGTTGTTATGCATGAGCGTAGCTAGAGCCCTCCAACCAAGTTCTAGCTACGTCCATTTTTTATTATTGATTCTACGTGAGCTATACAATATGTAAGCAGGTATTTGAGATAATATTTTTCCAGACTTGTATACCTTTGGATCCTGTTCGCTGTAACTAACCACGGCGGAATTTTTCTCAACATCTAAGAGATCTATAGGCACATTGCTCTGTAATAGCACGTTGTCTATAGCTGTAGGTACCTCTAGCGATAAAGTGTATGCGGCTGCGTTTTTCGAGAGGATCATCTATATAGATTACAACAATAATAAGTACCTAATAATAATAATTTTAATAATCATAATTTACAGAATGTTTGATAGAAAGCGTTGGTATTGTGGACATTTCGTCGAAAATAGATTGCGTGAGCGTTTGATATTTCTCCCTCTCCTTCGCAACTTTACCTTGGAGATCTTCCAGTTCGTTTCTAAAATGGTAGAAGAAGTATTTCAATCCAATTGAAAGCAAGCTTCTTTCTTATTTAGCAATAGTTACTTTAATTTTATGATCTTGTGATTAGTGTCAGAAGTGTGGGTGTAATTTCCTGACGAACTTTCTGTAATAACATTTGTTTCCCTAGCTTCCGTCGTTAGTCCGAATATTCTCCCTGTGTACGTTGAAATAACTACTTCTTGATGATTGGAGTTATTAACGATTCCGCACTGAATTGCAGTTATGCTTTCGTTGCAGTTCTAATAATTTAAATACGTTAAAATAAAAAAAATATGCAACTATAAACACGGGCGTAGCTACGTACGCGTAATAAGTTATAATTAGAGAGGATCAAGACAGATGAAATTATTCCTTTTTTGCAGCGATTAGATAGACTCGTGTCTTATGAGAATGGATTCGTGTTGCCTATTGGCATCCTCGAGAGTCCACAAAACACGAGTCCATTTAGTCTCTTTTAACACAGTTAATTTATGGTTTACGCTATCTGCTGAGTGATGTAGAAAGTAATAATCTTTGATTATCTCTGCAATCTTACATCAACGAAGATAATGATCGGCCCGTCAGTCTCGTCAATAATATTAATCGAATATATTTCAAGGTTTCCATCGTTTCTGCCTATTATTAAATTTTTTACGCCATCACCAGTTAAATCGTAGGAATCTATGCAAGATATTCCGCTGTAATATCTTTCATTTCCAATGATCCACCTCTTGAACGACTGCAATCTAAAACAATAATTAAATATTATTTGAAAAATAAGCGATTTCTTATAAATTCAATTTTTTCTTGCATTTTTTTTTATTCTACAAATATAAGCATACTAAACTCTTCAATATCAAGAAGACCAACCCGACCATCTGCTGTACCAAATAGAACGTATTTGATGTTATTTTGTTCTAAAATATGCAATGTTGTCGGGGCACTTTCTGTTTCCATGCTTAAGGTAACTCTGGCGTGCTCAAGGGCTCTAATCATACGACCTTCGCAGGCAATTAATGAAATTAATCGATGCGTCTAAAAAAAGGCGTAAGGTATCAATGAAGAACTTGTAACTAATGGCGGAAAAGTAATGATATTAGCATCTCGTCTATAACAGTCTTATTTGTTTTACCGAAAAAAAAATACCTTTTCTGAATGTAAAACCACCACGTCAACAATACAGTCGCCACAAAGATAAGATCCGACGTCTTTGCAGTCCTTGTAATGATTATAAATGTGTTTTCCGCAAACGAACAAATCGTTCCCTAAAACGTACCTGGAACCGAAAATTAGAATTCGCGCACTTTTATAACGCAAGAGCGGCGTATCTAGAGCTCTTGCCGCATGGAGACAAAAGCTCTAGATAGGCCGTCTATAATTTGTCTGGGGCGATCCGCCCCCTCCAGATACGTTACTGGCAACAAATCACTTACATTGACGTTATAGGTTCCGTCAAGTTCGTATCGAAACTGAGAAATAATTTTCCTTTTCGTGTATATCCCCTAACCTCATTCTCCGATGCTATAAAAATCTTATCAGCCGGCGACCCTAATGTGAAATTATGCGAAATTGAAAATTGAAAATGAACGAAGAGGAAATTACCTTTTGCGCCCGCCAATTGTAACGATGATATCTTAGGGCCCGGCAAGGTTTTGAATTGAATTTGTATATCTTCCCTCTTTATCGAAAATACCTGAAGGATTCCGTCGTTATCTCCTATCGCAATCTAAAATAAACTGCAACAGCAAGCGATGTGGCTTCTTGGATTAAAGACACTTACTTTTTGCGACTCCTTAAAGGAACTGGGAAGTAATTTCATGCAATTGTTGGAAGTTACGCCAACAATCGTGTAATCTATGCGGTATAATTCTAATTCCATGTTTCTGGTTCGATAATGCTTTCCATTCTCCGACTTTGTATTTGCGGACGTTACCATAGCGACAGTGTAAGCCAGTGGTTCTTAACATCTCGTGTTTGGAACAGCGTTAGTTGAAACAATGGAAATTAAGGAATAAAGATACCAAGAAAAGAAGAAAAAAAGAAAAACAAATAAAAACAGGATTTTTTCAAAAACAAATAAATCTTGATATTAAAAGGGAATTAATTGGCTGCGGAAAGCATTTCGTAATAAGATAAGAATAATAGCAATTACGAATTCCAAGACAATTGTAAAGCGATGTAAGAGTGACACAAACGATCGCATTCCATCTGTCTATCTCTTTCTAGTACGTACACGACTGGCACGAAAATCCTGCCGAATCTGTAAAAGTTGTAATCCAAGATTCGTATACGTGAGCACTTCGTAAAATTAAACATACAAATAAAACAACTACTTACTTCCACCTCGCATATTTATTTTTGAAATAATAAAATATTCTTAATACCTATAACTGTATAGATCAAACCCGTTTCTAATCATAATCTCATCGATCCAGTCCCTAAATAACGCTACATTGACGTAGACTCCCGGAACATTGTTCTCCGCGCATCCGATTCCCCATGAAACGATTCCGGTTTGATGAAATCTTCCCGGTTGACCGGCGATTGGACATATTAAAGGACTACCGCCATCACCCTGACAGGTATCTTGATTTTGACCGCCAGCGCATACGAAACTATAGTGCAATTGAAAGAATTCTCCCAGTCTCGTCGATCGCAACCTTTTTAAGCAAGTTTGCTTTGGTACGATGGGTATTTCCATCAATATTACTTGATTAAAATCATCGAAATCGCCGTTGACGGTGCTGACCGTACACGTGACATCGCCGAAACTTGTGCTGGGCGGAGGAATGCATATTAAGCCAATGTTTTCCACTAATTTTATGGGTTGGTCTAGAATAATCAAGGCTATATCGTTGCGTAAGTTGGCGTTACTGTAAAATGGATGTAGAATTGTCTTCTTCACGTTTATCACTGTGTGTTCATCTGAAATCGTTGTTTTAGGAATTTCATTCTTTCCTCTATAAATATCATCTACGAAAATTATACCTTTCCTTATTGTCCATATGCCTTTCCAATTGAGACAATGAGCTGCAGTCAGTGCTACTTGTTGGTGAATAAACGACACTCCGCATCTATATTTTGATGTGTGAGATATATCCTTTTGGTAATACAGCATTCCAAACCATGGGAATGGATTACCTTTTATGAACCCGCAACCTGTAGTGGTTGTCGGTGGTTCCGGGAGGACGTCGGTCAATGTATTCGAGGCGTCGCAACATACATCGAAATATCCTTGGCAGCTAACGTTCGCGTCGAGTTTTCTAATTGAAGAAACCGTATTTACGTTCAGAATATAGAAATAAGAAATAAAGTACGCGAACCTGACGTCAAGTATGTCCATCCCATCCATGATAACATTGTAAGATTCGGAACACTGGTAGTATGGCACACAAGTGCAGTTAAACGCTTTTATATCGCACTGTATAAATGTTGGTAGAAGTATTATATGTAAATAGAATAAAATATTGAATAAAAACATCTCAAATAAAAAAATTAAATAGAATGGAAGTGTAATGTACAAAGTAGCTTACGTTGTTAAAACGATTGCACGATTTACTTTAGACAGTTTATATCTCGATATACCTTTTAAGGAGCGTCTATAAAATTTGTAGGAAATAAAATTGCAAAAAAAAAAGAAGGTGTAAAAAGACATACCACTTTTTTGTTGTATCTATCTTATTGTTTACTTCTGTTTTACGTTTTAAGTTAAAGTTATATAGGCCTGTACAAGCATATAAGAAATGATATTTCATATTCTACAAAGGTAACCTTGAAAAATTGTTTTTATTTACTTATCTTATTGATACAGATTTATTTAAATTAAATTCCAGATGAGAAATTCCGTTTTACTTGTATTATTACTAACGAAATTTATCCTTACACAACCGATAACTCATGCCGATTTCGATGATTTATTCGGATTTGCCATGTATCCGGATGTATCAGAAAATTGTATTTGCGTTCCTTATTGGCAATGCAAAGAGGATTACAGCGGATTAATAGAAGATGGTGTTGGCATCATGGACATAAGGTAATAAATCTCATTGTGAGGAGTACAATAACGACGTTCACAACCGGGACATATCTTCATTATTATCATTGCAGACTAACGAAACCCGTACATAATAGCATAACTTGCACGGGAGATTTCGACGTTTGTTGCCAAATCGAATGCGGAAGACAAAATGCGGGCATCATCTCCAGAATTCTACGATCTAACTCGTCGCGTTCGAACGAAACAATTGATGAAGGCCGCGCGTATTTTGGAGAATTCCCCTGGATGCTAGGTATTCTACAAAGCAACGTGTACAAATGCGGAGCTTCCTTGATTCACCCGCAGGTGGCGGTAACTGCAGCGCATTGCGTTTCCCCATCGAAGAAATATGTCGTTAGAGCGGGTGAATGGAATTGGGAGACAAAGAATGAACCTCTTCCCCATGAAGATCAATTTTCTAGAAAGGTGAGACGGTCCATCATTCGAGTCAAAGTAACGATTCAATTGCTTTTCAGGTAATTGTACATCCGAAATATCGCCCAGAAACACTCAAGAATGATATTGCCCTTCTAATACTCGAGAAACCATTTAAGTTATCGGAAAACGTTGGAGTGATTTGCGTGCCCACTGACAAAACGTTAATTACTAGTAACAAATGCATTGCGAGCGGTTGGGGCAAAAGTCCCCTTAATCCGGACAGATATCAATCCGCTTTGAAAAAAGTTAGTTTATCTATCATATCAAACCACCAATGTACGCAGAAATTACGAAGAAAGGCACTGGGGCCATTCTTTAAGTTAGATAAAAGCTTCATATGCACCGGGGGAGGAATAAAGAAAGATACGTGCAAAGGTGATGGTGGAGGCCCTTTGGTGTGTCCAATAACGGAGGAGTCGAACAGATATCAACAAGTGGGAATAGTTTCTTGGGGCGTAACTTGTGGGATACGCGAATCTCTCGGTGTCTATGTTAATATTGCGTTATTCAGCGATTGGATCGATAAACAAATGACACACTTCAATTTTGACACGCGCATATATAAAAGCAATATAAATTACTGACTAAGCGCCATTCATTAAGTTCATTTGTTTTGTGCTTTATTCTGTGACTTAAATTGTAGATAGATATAATAATTTGAATATAATTAACGACATCGTTAGAAATAACAAATGAGGACTCTTTCAAAAATCGTTTTAAAACCGGAAATCTTCGCAGATTATTACGTTTTTTAAAACAGTTCTCTTTTTACTAAAGATGATCTTTTAATTTTTACAAATTAGTATCTAGTATGGTTGTTTTAAGATTGTTATATTGTGATTAAATGTATTGATACGTAAAATAAATTATCTTTAGAATTGTTGTTACGCCACTGACTTTTGGATGTACCTTTCCACATTTTTTTTTTAACTAATTTTGATCTGGACGAACCCGGTATTTGTACATTTATGTTGGTAGCACTGATTGTTTGAATTGATCATTTATTTAATCTTAAGTTGGTGAGAGATGTATGCAGAAGCAAGCATGTAGAAAGATGGAATAAACCGTTACTTTTAAAGTTGTGTTTTATTTTCGCCAAGTTCGAACTAGAAGTAATCCCCTTACATACTAATAATTACGACGTCTAAAAAATGTTAGAAAAAAAGAGCATTTATGAACAAAATAGTTATATTTTTTTATATCAAGCGACTCAAGTTCCAACTATTTAAAGAAATTGACAAACTTCAAGTTATTTATTTGAATTGACACTTGATCAATTTGACGTTGACGTAGATTTGTATTTAACCTAACAATAATTTTGACAAAATTCAACAAGTAAAGGGAATTCTGCAGGTAGGAATTTTTCTTAATGGCTTTACGCAATTCGCGTAAAACTTCTGTAAAACATAAAATATCGTTGCAGGATAGCACATCCTATAACCACGGTAAATGCTTATTATACGTAGTTATAAAAGTAGGCAATTTTTTAGATGTTTAAATGTATTTTTGTCGAAATCTATCATGAATAATCGAAAATGCACAATAGCAGTGTGTCAAATGACCTCAAGGAACAACAAGACCGATAATTTCAGTTGCGTTAAACGTTTAGTAGCTCAAGCTGTAGAGAAAAATGCAAAGGTTTGTATCGTGTAATTGACAAACGAATTTTATGTATTAATCAATGATGTAATAATGTAGATGATCTTTCTACCGGAGGGCGTCGATTATATAGGCACTAATAAAGATGAAATTAAAGAGTTATCGGAAACGCTAGATGGACCGTTGATGCAACACTACTCTTCTTTAGCAAAACTCAACAAGGTTTGGTTGTCGATAGGTGGGTTTCATGAATTTATTAGAAATGACAATGAGGTATTAATAAACAGTTCCCACAAGTAAATTTATCTTAAGGCTGATTTTATAGAAAAGATTAAATAACTGTCATGTAATTATCGATGATCATGGAAAAATCGTTTCTGTATATAGAAAGTTGCATTTATTCGATGTTTACATTCCTGAACGAAATATAGACTTGAGGGAATCGGAAAATGTACTTGGAGGTGAGGAGATTGTGGAACCTGTTAAGACGCCAGCTGGATTAATTGGAATGGCAATTGTATCCTTGTATTTGTCATATGTATATATTTATGCTAATTTTATATTTACTTGATCCGTTAAAATTAGTGTTATGATTTACGATTCCCTGAGATGAGTACTTTATTACGAAAGAAAGGTGCCACTATTATAACATTTCCATCGGCATTCACAAATACCACAGGCCAGGTGCACTGGGAAATTTTATTAAGAGCTAGAGCAATCGAGAATCAATGTTATGTAATAGCAGCTGCACAGTACGGAGAACATAATAAGCAAAGGATATCATATGGACAGAGTTTGGTAATTTACATTTTTATTTTAACTTTCCAAGAGCTTAAATATGTTTGTACATATTTCTCTATCAGGTCATCGATCCTTGGGGAAAAATACTAGCCGAAGGTAAAAAATATACAGAAGGTGTACCTACCGACGAGAGTATAATTACTGCCGAAATAGACCCTGACATGCTACTTAAAATAAGAGGCGACATGCCAGTCTTAGAGCATCGTCGGAACGATATTTACAATCTAGTTGAAGTCGATAATAAACAGATTCTGCCTGATTGTAGGCCAACTTATATGTTTGCCGATAAAATTATTTTAAGTTCTACGGTTTTCTATTGTACAAAATACAGCTTTGCCTTTACGAATATTAGGTGTGTGGTTCCAGGTCGTATCCTTTTTGAGTATTTCTCTGCGCTTTGGAAAAAGAAAATTTTACTTGCAAGGAATTGGTAAGGTTTTATCAGCAAATAAACCTTTTCAATTCTCTATAAACAGCTATTTTTTAATAAGTAATAGTAATTGTTTTGCTTCATGTACATAGCATAAAAATTAAAAGTACCTCCTCGAAATAACCCATAATTTTTGCCAGTATGACTTCTTAATTTTAAAAGATGTTTTGGTTTCTACCATACGCTGTGTAAAGCGTTTAGAAAATCTGACACCAGAAGAAGTAGCCGACCTATTCCAAACGGTAGTAAAGGTACAAAAAATTATGGAATTGGTGTACAATTCTTCCTCTTCCACGATATGCGTTCAAGATGGAAAATATGCCGGTCAAACAGTTCCTGTATTTAAATAATAATAATTGGTACTAATTGATATTTCACTAACTTGTTTTTCTTTTAGCATGTGCATTGTCATATTTTACCCAGAAGACAAGGTGACTTTAAAAATAACGACGACGTTTATTTACACTTGGCCAATCACGATAAAGAGGGTGCTAGTCAGTTGCGATCTCCAGAAGAAATGATTCAGGAGGCCGTATCTTTAAGAAAGTATTTTTATTAGGTACTGAAAATTTAAAATTTCCAAATTGAAATAAACATTATATTTTTTGATTGAAATAAATTTAATGGTTGTTTAATTGTTTTTTTATTATTATTAAGGTGCAATGCATATCTATTAGAATAACGTTCCATTAAGTTATATATATATATATATATATATATTATCCTTCCTTGTAGGAGGAAATTAAAAAATCATTGATTGCTATATAGAAAAAAAATTTAAATAATTGACAGTTTTCTGTTATATATCCTACTATTATTTTTGATATCTGCGTATAGATGGCTAACTGATTGTATGTAATAATATACGATGGTATGTATTAAACAAGAATCCTTATTTCTACAAAAGTCTGGGATAAGCGTACATTGGTTCCAGCAGACGTTGAAATTAATTCGCAACATAGATAAAAAAGAGAAGTAGAATGAGTATTGCAAGGTGCGAATTGTGAAGATATGGATGTCGCCATTTTGATACAATCGCATAACGCAAAGTTTTAATGATTTATTGTTTTGAGAGCAACTCTTTCTTTTTCTTATATAGCACAATGTTAATAATCGGGTTTTTTAAACATGAATAACGTTTGCGTTAATCTTACAGCAATGAGACAGAACGTAATGTAGTAGAAGCGAATATGCAGCTCTAACAATCATAGAACTAGTTCAAGATCGTACCAACAAACACATAGTTAATTCCGAATCAATTAGAAAACGCTAAAATCAACTAATAAAAACAGCGAAGATAGCTACTTTCCATCTATTATTTTCAATCATCTAGCATCGAAATGAACGACCTTGCACGTTTTTCAGCCAACACAAGTTTCAAAAGGGATCAAAATAAGTTTATAGGTTTGTTCATTCGGCCTGCACTAATTACTCCGTCTATTAAAAACTAAAAAAAAACGTAAAAAATATGCTTTGGTTGTAGTTATATGAAGGTTCCAGCAGTTTACACTTGTTACGTGTATAATGGCGCGAATTTGAATTTCTAAAAAGGAAATTGTTATGCCCTGCACAACAAATGCACGTATTTTAAATGACGATATCGAGATAAATTCGTGGTTGAAGGTAGAAATCCTATCAATCTGCGTTTCATGAACATTTTTCGAATCTGACTATAGCGAGTTTTGACTATCAGTATTTTCCTTCAATGCAGAGAAGATGCAATAATAAATATAATAATACATGTTTGTGCATTTTTCAAACTGTATGTAGATCATATGCAAGTTTTTATGCGACCCAACAATAATTAATTTGGTAGATGCGTTAGGGGGAACCATATTTCCTTCTCGCACGCATTTAGTTGTGGTGATATGCTGTTAATTTTAACTTTATAGAGAACTATACGGTAGATTTAATAATTCTAGTTGCAGTTGGAAATAAAACGTGTGTGAATTCTTATTGGTTTCAGTGACGTTGTATTTATACGGAATATACGTTAGAATTCCTACGTAAGTCATTTAAATCTACTTTGTTAATTGGTTATTTTTAAAGTATTATATACTCTGTTACATGTAGGTACAAGCAACACATAGTAGATTTTTTTTGTAATACATCTTTGCAGCTCTTTTCTTTATATCGTTCTCAAGTGATGTGTTATCGGATCTCCCGCAAAGTGCTTAGAAAGGAAAGCGGAGAGAAAACTCGACCAACCCTTAAAGCTTTCAGGTCTATTGTCCAGCGCCTAAAAAAAGTTTCTCTGCAGCGATATATAAAGCCATCAGTTCTCTCAAAACGTGGGTGGAGTAAAAAATAGACAGAAAGAAAATATATGAGAATGTATTAAACAAAGCTTTTATTTCTTGTTATCTTTTTTTTATTTGTGGTTATGTATAGGTGGCGATAAATGTCAGCTTTCATATGTTAAAAAGTAAAAGATTATAAAATATAGTCTCGTATAATAACAACAATAAAATTGCAAAGTATCGTCACCCGAAATTTGAGAAACGTTAACAATGCAGTAGATAGCCTCATGATCGGCGACCGTGTTACAGGAGCGAGATTCATTTTATTTTATGCACGAACGGTGGTTTCACACCAACATTATTCATTTTGGAACCAAGTCGGATTATAAAAGCCAGTCCTCAACACAAAATAAAAATCAACAAGCAGAATTACTTTGTCCAAAGCCCGGCGACAAAAGTTCTAAGCTGATCTGATTTTCCAGATCACTATTATTAAGCTCCCTATGCGTCGTTGCTTTATAACGGTGAAAGTTATTCAATTTTAATATACCCAACGCCGATATCGCTACTTTCCGTGCGCTTCGCGAAATCAGCAGAGACTAGGCAGATTCGTATTTACTCGTCTTATAAGAATCGTTTCACCGAGAGTCGACAGAACACAAATCTGTCTAGGCTCTGTTAATTTCGTGAAGCACTGGGAAAGTGACCAATTTGAATGATATCCGTTCTTTGGGCAATTTAACTCGATAAGACATGAGGATTTTCCGCAACTGACACCCAATGTTCTTTTTCTTCTCGTGGCCTTCTTGTAGTTCGTGCTTTTGCTCCCCTCAAACCTACGCATTATGAAACGCTGGTGTGGTCCATATACGCGCCTTAGCCAGCAATTAGCTTTTAATACATTCCCTTAGAATGAAGGTAATGCCTAATAGGTTGATTCCAAGTTGATTAACGCGCCTTCCCATCCCAATATTTTAACGCCGATTATCAAACATTTTCGAGCAATAATTCTCCTAGAGTATCTCGTCTTATTCGGCTTAGCCTTTTGCTTTGTTCGCAAACAGTTCCTATTCGCGTTTGTTCTACTTCCGTTCCACGAGCGGTACTAACATACTTAAAAGTTAATTTGCGCCCGTTCGACCAATGGCGACACACGGATATTTGTTCCGCCACCGGGTACCTACACACAGTTGTTAATTAACGGTAATTATTGGGATTAGGTTTTTGCAAGTCTGTTTACGTCAGGTTCGGCCTTTGTTTGTTTAATCAGATTCCTCTTTATTTGTTTGTTTGCGCTCGCCAACCTATAAATGTGGCGCTTTTGTAAACGGTTTCGCCGGATGCTGAAAGAAGCGCCTATGTGTAAAGCCTAATTAGCAAGTCATGTTGAAACCGTTCTTACAGCTTTGTATATTCCTCTGTGTGTTTTGCATGCTTTGTCTATTATACATATTACGTTAAAGTCGTTTCTTTTTATTTTCCGTTTTCGATGTAGGAGTGGGTGATTATTCGAATAAACGTATTTTTCCGGTAGTTTCGTAATTGATGAAAAGGTTAATATATTTATTTTCGTTTGAAGAAAGTACTTCGCATCGAATTGCTATAAATAATTCACATAAATTAATTAGGTTGGCTTCTACTATGTATCGTCTTTTAGCTTGGAGATGTTTCAAAAGGTATATTTTAAATATGTGAGACAGGCAAGCCCCTTAAAGCTCGACCTACATTTTCAAGAATAGATAAATACCCCAGAAACGGTCTGAGTTAGGTATACAAACGTAACATTATCTTATACATAGATACAATAAAGCCAGGTGGAATTATTCCTTTTTTGCACCGACTAGACAGACTCGTGCCTATTCGCCTCATGAGAAAGGATTCGTGTTGTCTACTCGTTTCTCCGAAAGTCGACAAAACACGAGTCTGTCTAGTCGCAGCGAAAAAATAATAATTTCATCAATACAACACTGACAGGGCGACATATTAACATATTAACTGCATTCAATCTTAGCATCAATAAAGTTCGCCACTTTCCGTTCGCTTTACGAAACTAGCGGAGACTTGACAGGCTCGTGTGTTGTCGTCTTTCGGGAAACCAGTACCCATTTTTACGAGCAATTGCCTTGAGATCTTCATTCTGCAGTTTTGACCGTAAGTTGCACGAAATAAGATATTTTTTCTTGTAATTTATAGAATATTACAGGCATACAAAAACCTGAAATAATGCATGACGTTAAGTGAACGGTGCAACTTTGTAGACGCTGTTAATTAAATCTATATTTGAACGTGCGTCTTCGTGCCTGTTTAGGTTTTTGTTGTTTTGTGCTTGCGCAAGCTTAAACACGAACGTATACTAGCTTAGTTGCCTATCTAGATACAAATAATGTTAATAAAGCCGTATGACGTTCGTACAATATCCAGCAAGTTGGACCCTATCACTAGATATATTCTTTTGATGATGATTTTGATTTATAACTTCAATAAAAAGATGAACAAGCTACGAACTTGTTTATCTCTTTATTTTTGTTTTAACTTGGCGTTCGCGGTGGCTTTTCTTGATTTATAGTATATCAAACCATATCCTCCTTCGTACATTATCTACCTTTCTTGATGTAAGAGATTTTCTCCCGTTAAATACCATTTTTTTTTTCGCAATACTACAAGATCCGCTTAAAAACGCCCTACAGAAGCTCCTAAATCAGTAAATAGCGGTATTATTAAGGCGTTTGATGTTTGGAAGTCTCTTTTTGCCAGATGAATAAAGCAGAATAAATCTCGACGATCCTTCACGGGAACAAAAAGCATCGTGCTGCACGCGCTTTTCATTTTTAATTTGAAATTACCCTAGCATCGGGGTGGAAATATGCCACGATAACGTTAAAAAACTGAATCTAATGTCTTTCGGAGGGTTGGTGCATTACGTACAGAGTATCTGGATACCTGAGCAAGCGCCGCGGTCTTCGACAAACGCCGTCCCTCGTGCAGTCTCCCTTCCTATACACAGTTTGCTAGTTACCACTCAGTTTCGGTTTGAACCACTTGTGGACTTGGGCTTCAGGGGAAGGTAACCACGTGACGCGTTGCAATAATATCGTTTTGCTGGGTTGGATTTTCGGGAGGTTTCGAAGATGTGCGGATTTCGAGAATTTGGTTTTTAGAGGAAGAAAAAAATTATTTTTGGTAAGTACATTTTGGAAAATGTTTGTTGACGAGTTTTTTTTTTTTTTTTTTGATGGTGAAAGGGTAAATGAGGCGATTTGTATTTGAAGCAACTCTCAGCTTTGTCACTTGTGGTTGTTTAATTAAAATATTTCTGTTTACATTTTGTCTTTTATATTTTAAATATTATTATTTTAACGCTTTTTTTAAGGATTTTAAGGATTTGTTGTTTTAATTTTTTATAATTTTTTAGAAAGTTATACTGTAAGTAATGAATGTTTTTTGGAAAATCAAAAAGGAAGCTGGTTAAGCGAGCAGGATCATGTATCTTTTTAAGAATTTTCCTTACTTTGAAGGAGAATCATCGCTGTATACAGCCAATATTTCTTCACTGATAATCCTTGGAGATTTTCTCTTTTCTTTCTTTCTAGTCGATACTGCAACTTGTCCATTTTGATTCGTGACGACAGAATTTTATAAATATTAGAATTTAATTAACACTGATGTAATCGTTTTGTAGATTATCAAACAGCTTATCAAGGCATACGCGATAAAAGGATAATATGATAAAAAATTACTTTTTATATACCTAGTTAGAAGGATTTATTTTTAATTGTGTAAATAGTAAGCTGTATTTGGCTGTATCCACGTTTACGTAACGTTCACCGTTTAAAGTCTATCACAAATACGAATTAAGGTCCAAGTTAAAATTTGTTTCTTAAAGTTGGCAGAAATTTGACAGTTAACAGAAAATTATAATAAAATCAAATTCTAGATTTTGAAGCTGTTGTTGCTTGTGACTAACGTTAATTTAATATTCCATAGCTGGAGGATGTTTCTTGCAGCAAATAATAATGATAATAATAACTTTCAGCTTCCACAAATGTGCACTGATGAGCCGGTACACAGAGAATCGATCACCTGCGCATGGTAGCCTGACATGATTATTAAAATAATAATAATAATAATGATATATCTTGTATTTGTAATTAAAATATTACATGTTGATGTTCGAACACGTTCAGATTAAAAACTAGTTTTCTGAGATCAACGAATTCAGTACGTTACAACATTCGACAACGTTTTACATTGGCTTTGAAATTGTTTGTTGATTGCGCTTTTATTTTCAACGAACAGTTTGGCCCCAATAGTCAATAGAATTTCGATCTAGCGTCATTCTATGATGCAGCATCCGTAGGTTGTCGCATCGAATAACCATGGTACATACAGTTTAAAGTTTTCTTCGTTTTTATGAGCAGCGGTGTTCAGTATATAAAGAGATGCTGAGGTAAATGCTTTTTATTTATTTTTTTATATATATATTACGTACGTTCCTAATCGTAATCTTCAAAATAATATTCCGCATCGCATCGTAGAACGAAATAAGGAAAAATATGTTGTCCGAATTCTCACCTGCGTAGCAACATGCTGAACCTCTTCGAGGCGAGGAGGACAACTTAGATACCGAGGTGTCGATGTAGTCCTGTGTCCAACGTTAAACGCGAAAATTTTCAGAAGTAACGTTCTCAACGTTTTTGGTAGCTAATATCGTTGTTTTATCTTTGTTAATTCTAAGCTTATTGGCAGAAAACCATATGATTTGTAATTGAGCCCAGCCGATCGCTTGCGTGGGCCACTACCGACTATCATCTAGAATCTAGATAAAGGAACACATGGGTGTAATAGTTCCCGTTTCCAAAAATGTTCAATACGCTCCAATTTTGAATCAAGCTGCGTTGGTAACGTGAGATAGAAATAGCAAAAAAAATCACTTTTAATTGCGTAAATAAATGAAAATGTTATAAAGGAACATCTTAATAGACTCGTTCTATTAGTTTTATTGCAACGCCATAAATGCTCCATCAATATTTTTATAGACGGCCTCCTGTTACACAAACACGTTTTTTCTTTTTTTTCTATTCCCTTACTGACACTTCAGTGACGTGGTTTCGTCGAAACCAGCCACGTAAACGTATATTACGTACATACATCAAATAATATTGGCATCGTTAAATGTTTGCGCACCTACCTCCGATAATACGGTTTTATTACTTATTTACTGTAGATATTTCGAAGAGGCAGAAATCAAACCATGCCAGTAGTACGCCACCCTTTTCCATGCGTGCAATGTAACGATGCCGAACCACGTAGCAAGTAGAACTGTTGATATAGAACAAGAGGGTGGAAATGAGAATTCCGACATCCGTTCGTGCGTGAAGTGTGATGATTATTCTCGGAGGCATTTTCCTTTCCCCCCGATGGCACCGTCATTTATTGGCATTGTACTTCCAGTCCCGGTGTTACGTACGATATAAACCGAAATAGGAGTATCATAAACGTATCTGAATGTACGCTGTACGTATGTAGATTTCGCGGAGGTATAGCGTCTGTTGTCTTTCAAATGCTTGTGCGTACGTTTGGCGGTTCTGCAATTAAAGAAGCTCGCTTTGTTGGCATAATTAAAAATAAACAGGACTTGTACGTAGGTGCCTCCTTTGCGTAGGCTGGTTCTCATTATTTCTCGATTAGTGTTTGCAGCTTGTCTTTAATAATGATGCCCTTTTGAAGCGGTGCTTATGCTTTCAGAAAGTGGATTTTTCCTCAACCTAGACTACCGCATAATCGTAGATCCGCCCCATTAACTAGAGCATACCTTTCAGCTCTCTTATCCTTAGAGTTAGCTACGTAATTGCCGCTTGGAGGTTGGAGAAGATAGATATCAGATTGTAATTTTGTCGAGGACCATATTTGGAGGTGAACAGTCTTGCAGATTAGACAGAACACGAACCAGGAGTGGATTGCTGGACACATTAACCCTTTTTTTGCCAGATTTTGTCCGCAAGACCTTGGAATGAACTAGATAATGATGAAGATAATGTATGTCAAGCTGTCTACCAGAGATTGTTCGAATGGAATTTGCAGTAAACTACAAATATTTCGATGTAATAAACGATAGCATTTACTTGAAATGTGGTCATCACTTACTTAAAAAAGTTTTTTATATAAGTGATGGCCACATTTTTAAAATAAGAAATTGGGTTGTTGTTGTTTTTTTTTTTAACGATCAGCACCTACTTCGACGAGAATCCAATTTAGCTGCAATTTACGCCCAACTAATACGATTTGATTTACTATATCGATCGATTTCTTATCTTCCGCACTGCGTGAAGCCGTTGCTTGCCGAATAACCTGGTATGATCATTAAATGCGCTCCGCATGGACGCCCTTCTGCTGGAATGAAGTATCCTAGAAAATTCACGCAATTTCTCCGGCAAGAAGTAATTAATTTAATGCCGAAAATTGCATTAAACTGGATTTATTTCTCTGTTTTCTTGGCGGAATTCTGAACTTTCCTCGTTTATCAAAAACTATTATTAAGTTTCCATTGAAGCGTTTCCTTCGATTTCAAAGCTTTTACATTTTCACATTATGGGGATTTTATCCATTCTTCTAGGGGGGAAAAATCCATTGTGCTATTTTTATACGTTAAAAGCAACGATTTTGAAGGAGAAGCTTTCGAATGGTTTTTCTACGTTTTTATATATAGGAAGCGCTATTATTTCAGATTGGGAGTATCGAATAATTTTTTTATGAAATGAATGGAAAGATAAAGGTCCAGATCTAACGATACACACAATAAATCCAAACAGCTTTAATAACCTTGCCTACAAAGAATTGACTCTTAGGATTGCGCCAATTTGAGGGAAAAGCTTATATTTGCGTTTGATACCGACAATGAAAATGCATGAAAATGAACCATTTTCATCCTCTCGTTCAGAGAATTTTGAAAAAAACATGTGGACTAGAAATGGTAGCATAAATCCAGATTATAAGAGGAAAGTCGTTGAATTTGCACAATGTTGAGCATTAGAAGCCAATGCTAATATTAATTTACAACATTTTAAAGCAAACAAAACAGTTGAATGTACTATACAATATGCAGCAATTTGAACTGATTATTGGAAAGCTTCTTAAAGATTAATTTGTGGCTTATAGCGGTACAGCCATCGTCTCACGGCTCTTTATAAGGAACCGTACAGTCCCTCTTAGCTCATTAAAATTCAGCAGCGTTTTTGCTTAAAATTTCACCGTTCCTAATTGAAAACTTTCCTGGCTAACAATATTTATATTACGGAACGAGGAAACTAAATACTTCAGACTTGAAATTGGGTTAAGAGCTCCCAGTTAAGCTAAATTACGAAATTAAGGGATTTCATCCTCAAGTGGACGTCGTTACGTGCACGCGCTTTCCGATTGCGTTGTTTTAATAGGCGTAATTAATACGGTTTACATATTTGCTCATAATATATTTCGATTTAATACCTGACGCTTAAATGCTCACGGCGGTCACGCAACAATAATATTTGCTAACCGCACAGCCCGCCGTAATGGCTTCCAATTCATCGAGAGCGAAGTTAAAATTTAACGTTAATTGTTTACGGACTGCTGTTGTTCCTGTTATCCGCCGTATTTATCGATATTATACTATTCAGGCGTTATTAATTATTTCTTGATAAATTTATAGTTTTCAGTACAACAGAGGTAGATTGCTGTAATATAAATCTCGTTAATTCTGTTAAAGTTGGAACTTTCATATGTATATAGGTGTAGACTGGTAAAAGTCAGCGTAGGAATCCGAATGCGAAGGGTTTCTATTTGAAATGTATATTTTAAACACCCTGTACACAAATCGATAACAACAAATAAACAACGACGATCTCTACAAAATCCCAAGTGTTCATTTTTTTTCAATGCATAATTTACGTTACTCTTTACCCCTTGAGTAAAATGAATAATTTAAAACAACCCGCGGGCTCTCCCCTTTTTCAATCTCGTATTACCGACGAAAGCCGTTTAAAAACCAACAGCTGTCAGAGTTCCCTTCGCAGTTTACACTTAAATGCATGAAAGATTAACGCGTATATACGAGATTAAATTACATATCTATGTAGTACCTATTTCAAGTAGCGGGTCCCTTGTTCATCGAGAACTTCGCGGCGCTTTGGCGACTTCAATTTTCATGATTACTTAACTTGGAAGTTTACGGAACAATGTTGGAGTGTAAAATTAGGCATGGCCCGGAGGAATAGCGCGGCACGCTTTTAAAAGTATCAAAGGTGCAGTGAATTTTGTAAAGAGGTATTGTTTATTGTGCTACGGAGAATATCCTTTTAAATTTTTATAAAAACCATGAAATTCGCTAAGAATTATGAGCGGCACAGGAGGCTAGACCGTTCGATATACGTACGTGACCAGGCGTGATTATGAATGCAATTCGTTTCATTTCAGCGCGAAATGAAGAGCATATTTTCGCTGGCGGGCGATGGACAGTGCCTTTTCGCCTTCTGGTTATAACCGAGGCCCTGACCAGCTGTATATATACTAATGTCACTTAGTTAAACCGCTATTCTGTCTGTGGTTAACGTAGGGCATCTAGAACACCTTATCTTGCATCTGCAGATAGTAGTACATCTACGAGCTAATTCGAATTAAAGGTATCCGATAACATAAACTCATCCATTTATTTTGAATTTGCCCGGTTAAGAGCGAAATTTACCGCATATATAATCCCTGTTTATTGTAACAGTTCAGATTAATTACGTCGGATTATACACTTCGCGAATTCATCCGTTCTTAACTCATTTCATCAATCAATCTCCGACGTGTAACCAAATTATTAATTATTAAATCGAAAACTTGCGACGCTGAGAGCAGACGTCAAGAAAATACGTACGGCCTATTTCACAGACCGCCTCGTTTCTCGAATAGCCGACTTGATACCGTCGACTTCCTTTAATAAGCCTGTTTGCCTGTCAATCCGTTCAATGGTCGCGACCGTAATGTGGAGGTTCCCTCTGCCAGGGTAACTACGCGCTTTTCCCAATTCGTTCATCGAGTTAAGGGTTAACGGCTTAATCATCCGCCTTGTATGGGGTCTAGTGCTTCATATGGGGCTGACTACTACGTCTTCCTATCATTATTTTCGTACAGCAAAGCTAAGCCGGAAGTTATCGCGTACTCTAGGGTGTTTAATCCATATTTGCTTGTATTATGGATCTAATAAATAAGGAAGTAATGTTTTACTCTTTTTGGGAAAATATTCGGAATAATATGAGTAAATATAGATTTATTCTACTAGGATTGATGGTAATTCCAAAAATTTAAAAGGTTTGAATTGAAGGAAAACTGCAGCAACGTCTCTCTCCGGGGCAAGATTAAAACATTAGCAAAATTTATCTTTATTACTTGTAATTTTTCGAAGCTTTAAATCATTAAATATTATATGAGGGTAAGCTTGCTTTTTGGCCGTCAAAGAACATTTTACAATTGCTCGCCAATAAGATATTTAACGAAAACCGATATCTTTGATGCCTTGGTAGCGTGGATTAGGTGACCATTGGCCTACTTTTGTAGGGCGACATTTCATTAATTTACCGTCCCTTAATCTAGTGCTTCGTAGAATTATATAAAACTTCTAAAAAATAGAAATAATAAGTCCTGCAAATGCTTCAATTTTGTCATAGAATTTAGTAGAAAAGGATATCTCAGTATTTACAATAAATTTTACTCTAAATGTACCGTATCTTAATATTTGATATCCTCTTCACGTATAAAACGAAACGAGAAGGAAAGTATTGGGAAATCAACAATAATTACCTCAGACAAACGTGAAATAAAAGGTAAATTATTGCCCGAGATAAAGTCTACGGGAAGTTGAAGAGGAATCCAATAAAATTAGGATTTCCCAGAAGAAAAATTGTTCGATTTTGGTGAAAATTACTTACCTCATGATTTTCCCGTAATTGCTGTTTTATTAGCCTTCTCTTGTGTAATAAAATGTTCACCAATCACAGGAACATCATTCTTGACTTGCTATTGGTGATACGATGTTAATTTACTTTAATAATCTTTTAATTTATTTATATTATTAAAAGGCAAGCTTATATACAGCATGTTTCACTAATCTCGTCCGTTAGAATTTAATTTTAGTTAGGATTTAATGATGTCATGAATCGAACTCTGAGTTAGGGACACCAATACCTTGAAAACTATTAACAGGAGAATTTTCTTTCCAATCCAACAGTGTAACTAACGATACCATAATCCGTGTTTTCTTCTTTTTGAAAATAATTGCATTTGGAAACAGTTTATGAACATCCTGTATTGAATTTAATAACTATAACGACAAAATACCGCACCTTATCGTTATCTTGTTAAATTTGAACTTCCATTTCATTCCATAAAAGTAAATACCTTAATCTCCATTACATTCTCAAATATTTAATTTGAACAATAGTGGCGAAAATGCGAAGAATATCAAATATCTCGAAAACAGTTGACTTTAGGGCTAAGATGCCCCAATGCAAATTTTTTACATGCGACGTGTAGAATCGATTATGCTGACAAAAAGTACACCATTGTATTTAGAATACGAAATTTGATAAGTATTTCCGCTTCAACTGGAAGTGTTTCCTACGCGAAAATATTGTATTACGAAATTTCCATTCATAATAACACGATTGAATATTTTTTTTATTTATGTACTTATTTTTATTTATTTTATACTACTCGATAGCACACAGCATTCTGCATGAAATATTTACTTTATAGTACCTACGATTATTGTATTCTATTAATGTTGAAAATTAAACATATTACAATAGTGATTTGTTGAACGTCGTTTAGGGTTATTTATTGCGTCTTTTGTAAGCTGCATTTTTCAATATTTACATCCTACTTTCACCAATTCGTGAATAATGAAACGACAAAGAACTGAAGCTCTAGCGTAATTATTTTAAACCAAATTAATTCGCTACATCGTTGATAATTAAAATTGTTTTCGTCTTACACTGCCCAACACCGGATTACATCATGTGTCTGTACCCTTTTTGACCAGGTCAACGTATTCATTTAATTTTCGAAATGATTTGTTTGTCAGCCCTCTGTAATCTCCAAACAGAACTTGCGTTTCTCTAAATAAACAATAATTTTTCTTTAACGGTACACACAATATATGTAATGCATTCCTCAGCTTCGAAAAGGTCATCTAAAATTAAATTCATCCAACTACGTTACTCCTTTAAAAAATTTGAAAACCATACGT
The DNA here is from genome assembly GCA_020654165.1 of Oryctes rhinoceros. Taxonomy (NCBI): domain Eukaryota; kingdom Metazoa; phylum Arthropoda; class Insecta; order Coleoptera; family Scarabaeidae; genus Oryctes; species Oryctes rhinoceros. The sequence goes on from JAIOKQ010000231.1 coordinate 3,177,600, forward strand.
TTATTCAAACGCCACGAATTGCCTGATTTCGTTGGAAACGAAGCGGTTTGCAAAAATGAAATTTCAAACTTTAGACTTTATTTGCATCTAAATGAAGAATGCAATGTGCTGCATTTCGCTCGATAAAACAAACGATACAGATAGATTCTCCTCTTCCTCTGTTAGTAGATCGCAATATCAACTTTTTTTAGTTTTCATTATTTGTTTTGTTTTGTGATAACAAGAAAAGTTATTAAGGGCCTTTACTTTTTGTATTATTAGCAACCGTAACTCCTTCTTTTTTCTCAAGACCAGTATTGTATCATTATAATAACGATGTTACTTTGCGGTGGAACCTAAGCCACCGAGGGATCGAAGGAATTGAAAAGGTAAATAAGCTACTCAGAGAAGCAGCGAACATGGTTCTAACTTCTTTTGTAGTCTGCTGAAAAGCACGCTACGTTCCCGACGGGATTTCTGATATGCCATGTAGCCGTAAATATGATAATATGAATGTATAAATACTGAATAATTAATTCTCATTGTATTTCACAGACGTTGTTGAATTAAATCAACAACAACAATAAAATAAAACGAAATACGCTGGAGAAAACCTAAACATTTTTTGTTTTCCGTCCTTTTCTTCTGTTACTTGAGAATTCCACGTGGAAGAAAGTAATTTAGGGAATTGTTATAGTAGACAGAAGTCTTTTGTGGTATTAAGATTACCGTTCTTCAAAGCTGCTCTCCCATTATCTGAACGTATATTCTTTTAGAGAGGAAAGAATATCTGAAACCTTTACCAATAATAGAAGTAAATTGCTATTGGTAAAGCTATATCTTCCATGGCAATGCAAAATTAACGCACACGCTAACAGTATCATCCTTACTATTTAAAGGAAGCTCTCAAGTTAATGCTAAAGATAATCATGCACTTACTTATACGTTATATTCAGTTCAAGCGAACCAAACTTTCTTCCAACATTTAAGAAAACTTGGGGAAAGACGAAAACCGAGCACCTCTAAATCCTATAAACCCTTAATTTATTGATGGTCAAGATTCGTTCTAACTTCTTCCACCTGAAAGTCGCCGCAGTGTCAACTTCTGATCTCGGAACGGGGGAAAATCGTCTAAAACTTCCGCACACGAACCATTACGTTTTACGGTCGTATAGACACAAGTATTTATTTTGCTTTTACCTGTAGGTATCGCTTTTTACGCGTTGTTAAAAGTCGTCCTCGAAGCGTGCACGTAAAACGAAAACCTTTAATCTATATTTGGACGCGTTCCATAACAGTAAAATCGAGATAAACCTTTTTTTTATTGCCTTCGAATAGCGCTATTCGATGCGGTAAACGTGTTTTTCGAATTAAGCTGTCGACATCATCGTCGGAATCTGCATAATCAATCTTGCGGCCGAATTCAGCCGTCAGGAAGGATGTGGATTACGTTCGATTAAAACTGATGGCTCGGGCAGCCGTCGTTTCCGGCATGAACTGACAGGGAGCGCAATTTGCCAGTGAAAGCTTCGCGGCTTGTTAGAAAAGAATAACATAGTGAATTTATGTGAATAATCCAGCTTCGACGATATGAATTACAAGGAAATTGATGGCACGAAAAGGGAGTCGATTTGACGAAATTGAACTATTTTTATAAATCAAACGTTACGGAGTAATCTATCTAAGATCCTTCAATATTCCTCCACTTCTCTAAAGCTTCTGGAATAACTCCACCATTAAGTTCCCAATACATTCGATGGACGGAAAATTCCTCGACAATAGTTCGGAAAATTCACCAAACGAAAAATTTCCCAACAATAACAAACAGTAAGTTAAGTTGCCGAATATACCGCTCAAGCAGAGTGTTCTCTCGTCACAATTGCTTACAAGGGCTGCTATTTATTCGGCACAATCTCGTTGGTTTTTAGAAGAATGTTGGCTCCTGTATGAGGGATGATCTGCTAGAATTCGCGTCTCATCTATTCGATGGTATCCTTCTGTAGAGTCGTTCGTTTTTGATAATTTTACCGCATGCCGTGGAAACATCGTTGTGAGGAGAAATGTTGGTGTCTTTAAGTGGGCATCTAATTTAAATGTTTCCTTATGAAGATTTCTAAACGCATCGACCATATTTACTGTGAGCATAAACGCTAGCGTTATCTTGCTGTAACCTTCAGCTTCCAGAGCACAAAGTATCGGGTGTTTGAAGCAGGCATTCTTTGAGAGTGGAACAATAACGTGTGCTATTTACCATTCTAGCGACTATACAAAGCCTATAGGCCTTTCCCTACTTACTCTATCTGCAGCTGATTATCGTCCAACTGAAAGCAGGGCTTCATCCGAGATAAATGCATTTTTAATTTTTTCAGCAACGATAAATTTGTGTTTACTGTAAAAACTAACCGAATTTAACTAAATTCATTCTAATTTTTATCTACATACATATGCAAAACGATCTACATATTCATAGCCACCCCCGAAGCACGTTGATTTTACGTGCTTGCTATAGGGATTTACCTATCCCTTGGTCGATAATATGTAATTTATATGTAGAGAAGTTATAATTTTAGAGATTATTTGAATACTATGCGCAAATATTTCATTTCTATCGTCAACACAGTCGGAATATATGATGTGTACATACGTACTAATATGGAAATGTATTTAAATTTATGTTCGGTTAAACAAGTTAACCGCTCGCGGTTGGTTTCTGCGCACAAATTAGCTTTTCTAATTGCTTCGGCGCTTGGCGTATAGTCAGCAGTGAATTGCAAAAGTTATCGTTCAAATGATTCTAAAATAATTGTTGACTTTTGATATTAGAGGATTTTAGTACACGAGACAGTTGATTTATGCGCGACTCTTCTTTGTGCGGATATCCTATTAAATAGATTGCAGGATCCACTTTTCCGGGGGTTCCTTCCAATTTATCTACGCTACTGCATATACCCGATCGACGCTTGGCTGACTAACATTCGCTAGCAAACTGCACACCGTACGTCCTCGCTCTGGCTATGAGTTATTATTAGACAGGACAAAGGCGGATGGAATTATTACCTTTTTACAGAGACTAGACGCGACGCGAACCTTTTCTTATGAGACGAATAGACACGAGTCTATCTAGTCGCTGCAAAAAAGGAATAATACCACCTGCCTTTGTCATCTCTAGTTACTATTAGAGAGGACAAAAGCGAGTGAATCATATCTGTTTTGCAGCGATTAGATAGACTCGTGTTTTGTCGACTCTTGTGGGGGAAACCAGTTGGCGACACGAACCTTTTCTTATGAGGCGAATAGACACGAGTCTGTCTAGTCGCTGCAAAAAAGGAATAATTCCACCCGCCTTTGTCATCTCTAGTTACTATTAGAGAGGACAAAAGCGAGTGAATCATATCTGTTTTGCAGCGATTAGATAGACTCGTGTTTTGTCGACTCTCGTGGGGGAAACTAGTTGGCGACACGAACCCTTTCTTATGAGACGAATAGACACGAGTCTGTCTAGTCGCTGCAAAAAAGGAATAATTCCACCCGCCTTTGTCATCTCTAGTTACTATTAGAGAGGACAAAAGCGAGTGAATCATATCTGTTTTGCAGCGATTAGATAGACTCGTGTTTTGTCGACTCTCGTGGGGGAAACCAGTTGGCGACACGAACCTTTTCTTATGAGGCGAATAGACACGAGTTTGTCTAGTCGCTGCAAAAAAGGAATAATTCCACCCGCCTTTGTCATCTCTAGTTACTATTAGAGAGGACAAAAGCGAGTGAATCATATCTGTTTTGCAGCGATTAGATAGACTCGTGTTTTGTCGACTCTCGTGAGGGAAACCAGTTGGCGACACGAACCCTTTCTTATGAGGCGAATAGACACGAGTCTGTCTAGTCGCTGCAAAAAAGGAATAATTCCACCCGCCTTTGTCATCTCTAGTTACTATTAGAGAGGACAAAAACGAGTGAATCATATCTGTTTTGTAGCGATTAGTTAGACTCGTGTTTTGTCGACTCTCGTGGGGGAAACCAGTTGGCGACACGAACCTTTTCTTATGAGGCGAATAGACACGAGTCTGTCTAGTCGCTGCAAAAAAGATACGATTACACTCGCTTTTGTCCTCTCTGGTTATTACCAATTTATAAAATATGTTAATAATCAAAGTAGAAACAAGACAAGGGCTTTTAAAAAAGAAAGTGAAGCTTAAGATGGATCTGATCACGGGGATGATATTGACGTCAACTACCATAAAATGTAACATTAACAAAAACTGATTAAACTTCAAAAAATATATTCCTAGATGTATTTTCTCGTTTTATCTAATAAGTTGAATAAGTGCCCGTTTCAGCTGCCGTAACGCGGTGATCTGCAGAAGCGCAGCCAACTCTAACGTAAGCTCTCATTGTTCACTACTGTAGATTTTAATGCAGTTCATATGAAAATACGGACCCAGTCGATAAACCCCCGGCGTGCTTTAGAATCTAGTTTATTATTGGTGGCTTTAGTGACGTTATTAAATATCAATGGTGCATAAAACTTTATAGTATTGGATCCGTATTGTTTTCCATTCTTTATTTCCCTACGAGATTTTTTCGATAGTTCGGTCGCGGTTTTATTAACGTCTGCAGCCTTCGTATAATACGATAGCTTCCCGCATAAAATTCTTAAAATTAGGTTAGTTATGGTGTCGTAATTTTCGTATCTTCGACGATAACAATGATATATATTCATGATCCCTACGGAATATAAAAGTGAAGAGTTTCCCGTTGTATACGTAAAATACTGTTTTAGGTTGATCAAATGTACGGAGTTCTCTCTCGTATTCCTCAATGGAATTTATTTGAACTAAGGACCTTTGTTATTGGATATTTTATTGTGTATCGTTAATTAACGCTGCGTAAATTCTATGACCTTAATGTAGTTGTTAAATAATAACTAGATTAACGTCGTAAAATTGTTAATATCTGCATTTAATACTAGATGGAACAACTCATCAAAGTTTTGATAGGGAACCGCACCCAAAGGGATACCGGATGCAGTTTGTTCAATCCTCACTGTCGTGCCACTTCAAAAAACATGCATAAATTAAATCTTGAAAGAAGATATTATATCGTAATAGCAAGGACGAAAGGAGATACATCCTAACGTATCCCTCTGCGACCATACACCAAGACAATTTACTTCGGCAAAAGTAATTTCATCACCGGAGTGCGCGTGTATGCGCTCTGAATAAATCGTTTCGTTTTGTTTCAGGCCAGCAATGGTTAACTACGTCGAGAGGGGTTACGAAGATGAGGCGCACGTCGAGAAAATGCTAACCCAAATAAACGACAGCCACCTCGCCTGCGAAATAAAGAAGAACATCTCCCGCTCGTACAACGGATGCGACGTAGCGTTCGATTCCGTGCTCTGTTGGCCGCAGACGTCGCCCAACACCCTGGCCGTTCTACCTTGCTTCTCGCAACTAAATGGAATACATTACGACACGAGAAGTGAGTGTTTTGCAGGCTAATTTGTCCTCTTTTGTGTTTTCTTAGAAGGAAATTCGGCATAATATATATTGTTAGATGAGTATTACAGCAATACATCTTCTATGAAAACGTGGATCAGCCACATACATGGTGGCGCATACATCGGTGGATGTCCTGCCGATTATATAACTAAGTCTCCGTTTTTGGCCCTTTCTTTCTTTGTTAAAATACGAGAATCCTTCCAACAAAGGCTTCTTGTGAAACTGAAATTACGAAATAATCATTAAAAACTGTCAGAACAATCCTCCTTAAAGCCTGCGACTTAACATCACAAAAGGGAAAGAGAATGAACATGTATATATAAGAAATTGCCATGAATTTTCTCCAATCGTACGTAAAATATATTCGGAATTTTAATGAGAGTGTCTGTCTTTACATTTGTAGCATGGTTTTCCTTTCGCTGAACCTCTTTTCCCTTTCAAATCTATTTTCATTCATTTTTTTTGCTAAAGCTGCTTGCCGTAGTGTATTGTGATATAAATACGAAGCTCACTCGAGAAAGAAAGGACAAGAAAGAACGGGAAAAATTGCTCAACGGCTTTGGTGAATTAATTTTTTCTTTTCACATTGTAGCTAATGGAAAGCTAATGGTGGCCTATAACCTTAATTTTTAGCGAAAATTTCGTTTCCTAATTTAAATTATTGAATACTCTGATGGTGTCCTTTATCCTTGTTCTTCTTCTAGTTTTCCTTTACGACGTAACTCATTGAAGGGAAGTTTTGTATTTAGATCCATAAGAAAAGAAAGGAAGATTAAGTTTTTATTATTCACGACATTTATAATAATTAACAACATTCTTCTTTTTCGGGCATTAATAGGATACGTACAATATTATGCGTTTGCAATATCAGCGACATCTTCCTTTTAATTACGACGAAGTTAGTTGAATAAATATGCTTTATTGAAAAGAGAAGGACTCCGGGCTCCGTTGAATAAATGCAAGTATAAATTACCAATTCAGTTCGACATGGTGACTCTTCCCCTTAACGACATCTATTGTACGTACAAGGAAGTTAAGACTTTCTGGGTCGAATTCCACGAAGCAATGTAAATCTAATTTTTACGATTAGATTCTTTTAATTTTTGGAAAACCTTAATTAAGTATTCAAGATTGCGTATAACGCCCCATTCTGTGTGTTTCTTGACATTAGAAGGCGCCAAGAAATGTTTGTCTTGTTGTTGCGAATGTTGGTGAGACAAACGACGGTGCAAAACATTTCGATTCAATATTAAATAATTTCCATTAAATTGCTCCAAGAGAACTCGTCGAAATCGACGGAACAACCTTGCTCAACCTGTTTAGCATTCAGAAGTTATCGCGTTTAACCGACTTCTATCAAAATCGTTTAGGTGAAAGTAATGCCAGAAACGCCCGAATTAAAACCAACGAAAGCTCAGCGAGCTCTATTAAGGAAGCAACAGGCGTCTTCGCTGAGAATTGGCATAGAATCCAGTGGCTCACGTTCTAATCGCGCTGAAATATCCTTCGACACGGTGCAATCGTACATAATCAAATAAGAAAGGGTTTGCTTGGGTGAAAATTTCCAACGGTAAATGAGGAAAGGTTTATTAAATTCGCGCCGACGAGTAACGCTTCCTACCTGAGCCAGTTAGATACAATGGAGCAAAGGTAAATTTCTACGAGTCTTGCTTATACACGCCACTTTTGTCTCATACCGTTACGCAGGAAGGTCTTCCCTATCGTCGAGTTTAAGGCTAAATTGACTTCGTCAATACGTAGTCACGGTAGTCGGGGTCTGTATAAATATGCGTGAAAGTAAACATTGAACACTTCCAAAGCGGTATACGTGGGCGGGGGAAATTAATACAATAAGGATCGGTGCGTGCCGTGGTGGCGCACGATTTGTTTATTTTTTGGGTGTTTATTTAAGGCGAAGTAAAAACAAACAGTATAAGAGAACACTTCGTATCTCACCGGACTTGTAAATAAAACGTTTACCTTTACTTATTGTTAAATGGGAAAACATTTTAATTTGTAAATATTGTTTAAAAATTTTACTTTCAAATTTATCGATTGAAGTAGATACAGCTGAAAATAAACATTTATCTTTGAAAACTAATCGTCTCCAATTATTTTTGTTGAATTCAATTGCGGAAAATGAATATCTTGTATATATATATTAATGCTAAAATAACTTAGCTTCCTCATGGTATTCATGGAATAATTCAGAGTAAGCGTGACAGAAGGAGAGAAAAAGTATACTAACTCACGGACATGTTTCTGCCTACCCGCCGTCATCAGCGTGGTTTCGAGAATATTTTTTTATCTCTTTTTTTAATCTCGTTCCATTGCTATTGCCTCACAATGAATGCCCCAGCTTTCAAAACGACAAACTTGATATTTCATGGCGCCCTCTAGTGTCGAAGAAATTTGTCGTTTTGAAAGTTGTGGCATTAATTGTGAGGCAATAGCAATGGAACGAGATAAAAAAATATTCTCGAAACCACGCTGATGGCGCTGGGTGGGCGGAAACATGTCTCTGCGTTAGAGTATTTTTTTGCTTTCCTTTTGTTGCGTTTGCCGAGAATCATTCCATCAATACCACGAGGAAGCTAAGCTATCTTGGCATTATATATGTTTAGTTATTATTTCTAGCCATTTTCTGATGTGTTCTGTTAATATCTTGTGTAAGTATTTTTTACAACAACTACAGCTCATATATTGATAACATCTTAATGCATTCGATAAAATCATCTCTATAAATAACAACGAAATCCGCAAAAATCTATATTTAAACCGTGATAAGAAATTTGCGAGACTTTCACAGAATATCGAACGGTATTAGTAGAGCTTTTAGAGGTAATGAACGCGTGTTTCGCTTCGCAAAATACACTCAGAAGATTTCTAGGCAATCTTAAAGATAAACAATGATTGGTTTGATATTTATAATACAATGTATACAAACACATATACAAAAATACTTTTACGCGTATAAAATGTAATAGACTAACACACGTCGTAGCTCCAACCGTTGAAAACTGATCTTCGTCACTATTTGAGTCTTCATATAAGCCTGCTCCGACGGATGTTACTAAATTTTAAAATCCTGTTATGCTCGTGTAAAAACATCCAAAATCGCGGCCCAATTCGAGCTCCCTGATTTCCCGAGACATCTATCTGTACAACAAAGTTTTACGTTTAACGTTGTTGCCGAACAAGAAAAGGGATCATGTGTTCTTATTTAGATTATTTACGTATTGGCCCGTTTTCAATTTTTACGATACACAACATAATCGGATTCTGTACGACATATCGCAAAATCCAATACTTACTTCCAGGACAGCACCGCATCTCCGCAAATTTCGAACCTCGCTTGCGTCGGTAGCCCTCGCAAAATCTCTTAAACATCCTCGCCGGCGCGGATTATAACATATGCTACTCTCCCGAGCTGGAACTCGGTATGTACGTTGTCTATTCGTTCGGAAAAGATTCCGTCTTATTTGCATTTTTATGCGAATTCAAGCCGGAGCTAGGGATCCTTTACAGCTTTCCATCCCGTCTAAACAAATGAATTTTCAACTTACGTAAGCGATCCGGTAACGGCGAACGAAATAATGCGAAACAATATAAATGAGTAGAGTTATTAAATTCGCGCCGCTTTTACTGTTCTTCGCTCGCCGTATATACCATAGACTGTTACACTTATGTAGCGCCTACTTCAGTTTAATATAGCGTTTCGAAATGAACGAGAGCTTTTAAATTCAGCCGTTTTATGGCGGCTGCACGAGTGTCAATTTAACGAGTGAAATGATGAAAAGCGTATTTACTGTTTATCATTCTATATATGGTTGCTCCTCTTCTTTGTCTTTGTTTTTATTGTATTTTGAAATTATCGCATTGGCCGGTTATAAAGTTTGGAAATTTATTGGGTAGGATCTTATAAATTGATCATTTCATTTGGATTCGCAGGAAACTCACCGCACCGCACAGTTTAATTAAATAATCCAGGATAGAAAGCGACGTACAGAATTTTACGTGAGAAAGGGTGAAATACCGAGGCAAAAGAGAGTCGGGAGTGCCGGCTTATGTACAATAATGAAGCTACCAAAAAATAAAAAAAACATTAAAAAAATAGAATATGAGGCAGTAATGTTTCGCTACGATCCTAAAGACGTCAAACATCTGCCTCGATAAAGTCTTATAAGAATTTCGAAAATCATTGCTGAGTCTAGCAAAAAAGTGCAACGGTCTCAGCTTGCTGCGATGCTGACGGCAACAAAATCTCACCTTTTATTATCTCCGAAGGAAGCTACGTTTAGTCTATCCTGGATCCTGAGGTTGGTTATCCAATCTTTGAAAGTTGGATAATTAATAGTCTTCAGCTATAATTGATCCTGCAGAAACGAGTACACTCTCCGTACGCTTCACGAAGTCAACAGAGATTAGATAGAGTCGTGCTTTGTCGTCTCTGGAGGAAACCAGGCAACACGAACCCATTCTTATCAGACGAATAAACGCGGATCTGTCTAGTTCGTGTTAATGTCGCGAAGCTCAACTTGTTTCTACAAATATTTTTCTTTTTTTAACGTGAAGCCTACGAAATTCTATTTCTTTTTACCACAAAAAAGAAAAATAGGGGAGTAGTCCTGTTTCTCGTTACTTAAATTATCTCCTATTACAACGCCCTTCCCTACCGTTACAGAAACATGAGGCGAATCATAGAAATTTATCGTTGTTCCAGGCAAATTATGAAATTTATTTGCTAATATACTACTGTCTCGTCTATCTAAATTTCCGTTATAACAATGCAATTCCATCTACTCTGTACTTGAGAAGGATATTCCTGGGAAGATGTATCATGTCGTAATAAAGGAAAAATGTCAAGCTTCATTGCTTCTAATATCTTGCGCACGTAATTTATGATTTGGACAACCATGATTGACGACGTTATTTATCTAAGAACTGCGAGAAGCGTCGTCCTGCACCGACAAACCTGCACATAACAGGTATGATATACGACCTGTGCTCGAACCATGAAGCTTACCTGTCTTCTTTTTTCCAAAAAGAAAAAAAAACACCGTGTCGTAGTAACAGTCAGCATTTAACTAACCAACACGGTACTCCCGGGCTACAAATTTCGTTACCTCTCCTTCCTACGTGCCGGTACAACCACGATTGTGCCGGGTCTGCAAATTATGTCCTATTGAAGGAAACTTAGGCGTGAACGCCATGCACCGTTTTGTCGTTTGTGGCCAATTCCCTTCGTCCCTTCGCGTTCCCGTTCGATGTCTTTAGGCGACGACGGCGAGGGTCTTCTCGTGAAAATTTCACGTCGAAGAGATTAGAGTTCTGTCGGCGGTTGGCGGATGACGGCGTTTACTTAATCTTGCGCGCGCGATATCCAGCTCCCTTTGATGACTGGGTAGCGTAAAGGTCGTACGCGAAGGATTAAATTCGGAAGACGGACCTCGTGGGAGTTAGCGATGTTTTGAATAGGGTAGTAATCCGTGTTCGGGAAGCGACGATGTAACGTTCAGTTTTGAAATATGCCTTTAAGCGATGGGAATTTAGGGGCGCGTAAAGACAAAGACCTGGGAATATTTGTTGGGCAAATTCTATTAAAGCGTTACAGTTTTAGTCTGTATAAAATCTTTTTTTATCGCAAGACTACCGGTTCCTCCATCGCCTACGGCGTTACCGGTTTATTTGGTCGTTTAAAGGTACCTCCATTATATTTTTGCTGGTTATATATGATACGAAAGAGGTAACGAAAGATACTTGACTAAACTACCAGGAATGAAGAGAAAAATGAGAATTGTCTTCAGAGGTAGAACGGAAATACAGTATACAACGAGCAGCACGAAACAACCATACCTAGTGGAAATTCAACGACACGCTAACATTCGAAAAGTCGTCCTCTCTGCAGCATTTTGAATTTGAGTCACGCTTGAACACTCGGCGCTTCTACTGATTATTGTTTTTACTCATTCTACGTATATTTGGACGAATAATAAAGGCTACTTGCCAGCATTAAACGTGACCGTCTTCTTGAAAGCGCAGATTACAATCTTCAGACCATGATTAGAATTCTTTCTTTAATGTCTACCACTTCTCCATGAATGGTTCACATCTTAACGTATGTGGAATAGAATCAATCTCTCCTATTACATGTAAGATAACACGATCCTCAAAGCATAACCGTTCACCACTTTTTATGTATTTGCTTTTTGCTGATTTCTTGAACAATTAACTCTCTTTTGTAACATTTAGTTTTATTATTAAATTAATGACTTAATACGAGTGTTGCCCATTTATTAGCTTCATCTCACTATAATTACATATTGAGTCGATTCGCAAAGGTTTTGAATTTCTATATGCTCTCATTGAACGAATAAACGTTAATAGAAATGGAAGAAAAAAAAAATTGAACGGTTTACGTAGTTAGAAATGCGTCGATATAACTCGCGCCCTCGACGAAATATTAAAATCATTCTCCCATCTTTGGAAATTCTACTTCCGAAATTTAAATCTCGTCAGTACTTTCGTAGCAAGAGCTAATTTAAAACACCTCCGTCACGTCGTTTAACCTGGCAAAAAAAAGTCCCTTCCCGCTCCTCCATCAAACTCCGCATTTACACAACATCCAGTTTCCCCCGTTTTTCCTCCGTAGTTTATCCAATGCGATCGATCGAATCGGGGAGGAGAGGAAATTAAACTCGACCGGCTTGTATTTCAAATAAAACATTTCCTCTGGCAAGAATACTAATTGCTTTACTGCAGCATATTCTTGCTGCTATGACGGAGCCAGTCGGCTGCGTACAGCTTGGATAGATACAGAGACTGGTTAATTAGCGCGATGGCTTATTCATATTTCACATTCGTCCTGTTTAATAGTTACGCGATGTTATTTATTCTAGTTTTAGGGAATACATTGTGACTTGAATCCATTAAATTTATCCAGTATATAAGATCGCGGAAAATCGGCACACTTCGCAGCTTAGTCCCTTTCCACGATATATCGAAGGGTGTTAGTAAAGTTTCGGTTCGTGAAATATACCCAAAAATCTTCTGAGCAATTCGAAAGATAAGCCGGATATGAAGAGAAGAACGGGAATTTATAAAGTTGCACGTAGTGACTGTGATAAAGCCTATATTGGTCAAACGAAAAGAGAGATAAGCAACGGATTTAATGAGCACATTAGGTACTATAGATATGGAAGGATAGAATCGCCAAGTGTTGCACAACGCTTAAACGGAGCCGAGCATAACGGCATGGGGCGAGATCCCTTCATTCATTTCTCCGTATTTTTCGCATGTCCTAATTTTACATGCAAATATATGTTCTGAAGAGTTATAAAGCTCATAAATGCGATAAACATAAAAAAGATTAAATACTCGTTATTTATTCTCTTATAGGTACGATGTACAAAAGAATTTTCTATTTTAGCTCCTCCAATCGACTAACACTTTACAATGAATCGAGCTTAGCAATTTTGCAGTTAATAAATAATATTTGCAAGTAAACAAAGGATAATCCTCTTTTGTTCTATTTCACGTAAAACTGTAAAACGGTTTATTTGCACGCTTTATCCGTTTGATTTTATCCGCATAAAACGATGCAACTAGAAAACGGCGGAACATACGGTAAACATTCCTACATCACCTTAATGAGATGGGTTGGGTAACAATTGACCTTCTTACAGAAGAAAACTCTCTCGAAATAAAGTAATTTTCTAATAAGGGGAAAACGCCAACGTTGTATTCTTTTGGAAGAAAATTGACCATTAACGGGCGACAACTACGAGTGGGAGCAATAAATGTGCACAGATCCAGGTAAATCGCCTAACGATTAAGGGGATTGCGGAAATTTATATTATTGGATTAGTTGGACATGTACAACAGCTTCAGTTAGAGAAATTGCTTATCGAGTTAATATTGATAAGAATGATTAAAAAAAAACATACGTATCGTTCTCATAAGCTCATAAGCATAATTTGCATCTAACATCGATTGGTACAAACGACTATTAAGCAACAACCGAGTGTCGAACGTGGCTGAAATTTTTAAAAATAGTTTTCGACGTATGCACAATTAAATTTCCGGAATTTTTTTGACGAGTAACACCGTCTTCATGTAGGGGCTTGAAACCTTTCAGACTACCTCCCGTTTGGGAGTAGTCTGCTGCACAGACTGTTGATTCGAAATAGTCCTTGTAGCACTCGGACTATTGCGTGTAGTCCTTCAAAATTAATTGTTGAACGACGGCGGATTGTTTTACATGATATTGTTGTAATGCAAAATAATTTAAATTAGAATTAGCTTAATTAAGGATCGTTTACTTAGGTCTAACAATTAGTATATTAGTTTTTTTTAATTCGTTGATGATGATTGATACTGACAAAGTTACTAGTCCATTATAAAGTTTCATTGAATATTCCACCATTCTGAAACATAAACAAAAATCCTGATCAAAATTTAATCAAGTCAGTAGATATTACGGCAGTTCGTCTAGACCACGTTAGTAATATTTAACAAGTAATAACCGGAAGCTAATCTATAAATCATGACTGCGTACAAGACGAACTTTGGAATATTATAGTGGACGGTAACAGTAGGTAATTATAATTTTAATCCTGCCCAATCACACCCTTCAACATCATTTGGGATGAAAGACGAATAATGCGCAGATTGCTGACAACCTGGCTAATTCTACGCTGATGTAATTGGCTATGTAGGAAGGCTTAGCGAATAGCTTGAAACATCCACATGGACGAACCCGTTAATAAGTCTGACCCATTTCGTCTTATTTCATTTCGATAATTGGCCGGCTTCGAATCGCTCGCCGTCATTACGCTAGACGTGCTCCATTATTTAAAACAATCGATATTCGACCTCCGGTTAGACACTGTGGCATTATAATTAGTATGTACATAAATTTGCGATCCAATAATTGAGTTTGCTTCGGCAGTAAATATCCATTTTGATACGAGCCTTTCGAAACGGATAAGATGGGAAAGGTGATTTACTTTATTTGGGCAGCAAAAAAGTACCGATTTTTATTTTTGTTTTTTCAGCCAGGCCCATTTTTGCTAACCCTCCAAGGAGCCCCAATCCGTCAAATCCGGAGCCGAGTTCGAACTGGCTCAGCGTTTGGCGTTTCGTCAAATCATATATCGTACACCGAAATATGACGTTATTAAGTGATGCGGCTAGATTCTTTCCAGAACCAAGCAGAACTAAGCACAGGACGAATCATCCACGAAAACAGAAGGGCTTTATATTGCTCCTCTACCTCACGCCTAAAATTACAATCATCCTATCGCCAAATTTCCATCGCGTACATTAAATACGCACACAGTAGACTCGCCGTCTAATTACACGCTAAGTGTTCCTTATTCCGCTAATAGGCGAGGAGAATCGACGCCGAGTCAACGTTTCGGAACGGACGCCATACTTCGCCCCGACTCCTAAGCTCTCTAATTACGTCCGAAATGCGAGAGAATTCGAACTCGCGAGATCGAATTCATCCGTTTTTCGAAGCGTACGGTACGACGACGTCGCGCCAATTCAATTTCGCGTTCAATCACGTCGAGTCCAATTGGGAATTGAATTTTTAGCAGCCGGGCGATCGGAGCCGGTGAATCGCGACCTCGTTCTCTTCTGATTTTAACATTTACCGCGCCTAAAAACTGGATACGTAAAGTGTACATACGGTTCGCGTCGCGTGGGAATTGGAGTTATATTGCTCGTTTCCCCCTAGAATTCCCACACAGCATGCTCTACATTGAGTAGACTATCGTAGGATTCATTGTTAACGTTACTAACGCGTTATACGCAGTCAATGAGGCATTATTATCCTAAATTCTACCTTGTTTAATGTTATACTTGATCAATTCTTAACGTCTACATACATACATCAACGCAACCTCTTAAAGCTCCTTAACATTTTAGTTTTGTTGGAAAATACGCCAATAGAATGTTTTCAGACACTATTCTGTATACAGCAAGTAAAGAGATTAATTTTTATTCTGTTCAATTTAAGATACGCTGTATACGGTTTACGTCGCATGGGAATCGTATTGCTCGTTGCTCCCTCCGTATGCTTAAAGGCAACTCTTGCATGCACGTATAGTATACGTTGAGTTGCTGTTGTTAGTGCTACTGCGGCTGTTGTTTCTGCTACCGTCCTTCGCGTTCTGCTCTTATTTCCCGACGAACTTAATTAATTTATTCGTAAGAGCGTGTAGCGATACTTTGTTCCCGTTTCAGCTACGGCAGTAGCATAGCAGATGACTTATCTAGCTTGCTAATTGAGTTCTCGTAGGGTTATCTATCGAGATTACTCCGCTTGTAACGTTATTTCATCTTCCATGGGCTAATTACTTATTATAATTACTTGCCTTTAACTGCAATTAAGCGGAAATTAATAGGTACCTACGGAATGGATCAGACAAAGGGGACTCTTTTGATTATATTGGAAACCCTTGTGAAGTGCGACAATTACATTCCTAGAATGTACGGATCGTCTTGAAAGCAATGCTAGCTTACGGCGCATCTGCATCGTATCGAATAGAAATTCTTAACAATTGTACGTCCATCAATTCCAGCTCTAATATCAGACAGAGATAGCAATATTGAAAGGTTACACATCCTCAAAGCTTTTAAACATAATATTTTACGGAAACTTACGAAGTGGTGAACAAACGTACAAGTTGCGTTTGTACTAATCGGAAACGTTTTCTGGTTGGTGACGAACGACATTCACGTTCATTTGTTGGGTTCTTCATTATACGACAGGTGCTCGAAATCTCAGTAGTGGGGTTCCTAATGGGTTAAAATGGGTTCCTATTATACGCGGTCGCTACCCATGTAATTAAAGAAGCCCAAAACGATGGCGTATTTACAATTACGTTCAAAAAATGTTTTATATCGTACAGGACAAACGCGACAAACCGATAATTTGTGTCGTTTTTGTTACAGATAACGCGAGCAGATTTTGTTTTCCTAACGGTACCTGGGACCAATACACCGACTATACCAACTGTACCGAGCTTCTGCTGGAAGGAACAGAAGTAGAACTTACCACTACCATTTACTTCGTCGGCTACACAATTAGTCTGGTGGGACTAATAGTCGCTGTTTACATCTTTTGGAGATTTAAGTAAGTATTGTTGTATGAAGCATAAATGAAGAATAGCAATAGTAACGCTAAACAATATATTTGTTGGTTTCCCAATAAATCTAAAACTTAAGTTTTTTTCTTTGTAAGAACTGCTTTCCTGAAGATGGTAGGTCGATTTTTTGCGTTATTTTAAGTAAGCTAAGCTATTTTCAATAATTTGCGCACAAAACTCACACATCTATGGCATCCAGCAGTGTATCCTTCAGAAGCGCTTGTTGTTGAGCCAACCGCAAGAAGTATCAGCTCGTTTGCTGCGCATCCCTACGACGCGTTCGCAACGCAAAGTTTTCGTTGGATATTATTTTAAGATTTATACTAATGAGGCATTTTTGGCCTGAAATGGCTGAATTGGCCATTTACGAATGATTTGGTTCTTTCGCCATGGTCGTACTTCTAAGAGCAACGAATTTCGTGAAGGTTGTCGCTCCAAATAAAATCAATGGGCATGCTCAATAGATGACATTGAGCATGTTTAGGTATGTCGCTGACGGTTCGTATCAAGTGGTGTGAAGAAGGGGAAACTAAGTAATAATCAACTATTTGGATGATCCCAACACAACCGAATCCAACCTCCAAAAAAAAATGTCTGTTCATTTTTCCGTTGTACTGGATATGTCCCAAGCACCGCTTTGATCGACGAACAATTAATGCTGGATGGTGTTTAACAGTTTGTTCATTAGAAATTATCGATGAAGAAAGGCAAAATAGTCGACAACGTTGGCACGTTAACTCTAGCGTTCACATAGAACGTCGAAAGAACTGACGATTTGAAGGAGAAAAAAATCTTTTTGACCTCGAATAATTTGTTTCATTTTTTTTTCTTTTGTTTTTGTAAAAACAGGAAAGAAAAATGTATCCTTCCCGATATGAAACATATGATAACAAAGCAGAATTATATTTAGCAAAATTTATGAGACTCACGGTAGCATTATAGCCGATCATAAATAATTAAGATTGCAAAATATCTTTCGCACAACTCAAAATAATAAAGGTAGACGACAAAACAAAACGATACATTTAATCTCTACAGAGCGCTTTGTTTCTAATTGTAAGCAGGATTACGCACCAGCAAAGCAAATTGCGGACAAATGTTATGGCTATGTAACCAACATCAAATAAAGGAAACGGCTCGGTATCACATATTATTGGCTTGAATAGACTGTATCATGCAACCAAATTCTTCATAGCTCCAGATTTCGAATTGGTTGAGATCAATTTTAATTATAATGATAGGAAATGTCCTAACACGGCATGTTTGCCTTGAAGCCCCAACCTTGGTTAGTACTCTTGTTGAACCGATGTACGCGTCCACAGTAGAAGAAAGTGATGTGTGTTAATCATCAGATCGCATCGGGCTCCAATTTAAAAAGTGCAATTATTTTTTTTAAGCGTGGTGATGGCCCAACGGGGTGTATAATCTTTTTCAAGCTTGCCATAACCTCAGGAACCTTTTATAAATTAAATATCATATTCATGTATTATTTTTCCGCCAACTTACATCTAGTGATAAGGCGTTTTTTTCTTTCCAGATCAGATAACGCGTCTAATCAAGCAGTATTTATTTAAATAATTAGTATACCTACTACGTAAAGAAAAAAACGGATCAAACTGAGTAATACCTCAAGTAAATACTTGAGAGTTCCATACGCACATACGTAAATCTCTTTGCCTACACGTTATCGGGCTAAGAGATAATCTATCTCCCAACATTCACATATTTTTATTTTCAGATAAAACCTGTTACCTACTCCGGATTACAAAATACCTGCAAATAAGCCGGGCTTCTTAGAAAACTCCACGCCATGCTTATCGCGTATTACGGCCCGAAGCATGTGCAATAAATGCGGGGGACGCGGGAACTTACCCGAGGAAACGGGCTTTATCTTATCTGGTCTGAACGACCCTAAGTTGTTTCCAATAATTTTAGAAATGATTTATTGACATTCCTAATTACGCCGTGTGTAATATCTATAGGTACATTTTAGATGTTTTGATAAATTATAATTCTAAATTTGAGGATCGTGTTTTTCGTTTGTTTGTTTTTTTAATCTATCTGGATACCTAATTGTGACTGAAATTTTAACTGGGCGAAATTTAATTAGATTAGGTAGGTAGAAAGAGGAAGATTTTGAGATGTGATAGTGACTTTCGTTTGGCTCCTTATTAATCTAGATTATCCGTACTATGAGTATTATATTATTACTCCGCGATAAATAAAATTGCATCATTTTTATCGCCTTATTCCAGGTTTTCGATAACATTTACTAATATTAGGACGAAGTGTTACGCCTTAAATCGATTTTTGTTTACTTTTACCCAATACTTTTACATAGATAAATATAAATACGTACAAATAAGAATAATATTTTACTCTCAATAGATTTAATCGCGATTGATAATGTTACATGCAAGCTCGCGAGAATGTAAAAAATAAGATTTTAAGCAAATATTGAAAAGTGACCCGCGATACATACACTCTTGGACAAAATTAACAAATAACTAAATGAAAAGTAACAAATTGCGTTGCTTAAGAGTTTGCGACTCTAATTAATGTTTAATTTCAATAAAATTCATTTTTAAAACGACAATTAAATGGTATTACGAAGTAGTGGGCGATAGTACTAAAGAATTAGTTCTCCTCTACTTTCGGTTATGCCTCGGCACGCTTCTAATTACATTTTAGACGGCTTCCTTCCCAACTTTTTAAGAACGAGATCCTCAAGCTCGCTCGCGTTAGCAGTTGCAGGTATGCGACGTCACACGTTTCCCGTTAAGCATATTCCGTAGATGTTCTATCGGATTTGTGTATTCTTTAATGGCCACTCGATAGGCGGTGTACGAACATCGTTGAGATAATTCGCCAGGTGGTTAAAGAACCACGTGAGGTCAAAGGTTGTCTTGCTGCTATACTCCGTTGTATTTATTAGATAAATAAATTAAATAAAACTACCGGTTCCCGAATAATAAATAATTTTTTTTTTCAAGATTCCAGATAAGAAGAAATAGAAGGTTTTGCCACATCGTTGACGATGTTGGCATATTATCGGATTACTAAACACACAGGTCGAGGTGAATTACTAAATACACAGATTATTTAAAAAAGTTTTATTCCAACTGAAGTAATCGTTTTATCCAATTCATCAAGTTCTTAGATAAATTGCAGTAGACGACTTTAATTTGCGTTATTTACATTTTGTTCTGGGAATTGTGATATACCCTGCTCGTTGAAGTAGTGAGATCACTACTTCATCGTACACTCTGTAATCCCTACGTACATTTTGAAAATGTATTGTTTCGTTTGTGCAATACATCAACACGCAAATATTTTCCTTGCGTTGCGTAAACAAAAACCATCGGAATACAACACGGAAAAAACACATTGTAATTTTCGTTCGTCGAACCGGGAGATTCTAACGAGTCTCCAGCCTTTCATTTTTTACGAACAAATGTTACCGATCGATTTCCATCAAAACTACTCTATATGCATCATTTACACTATCGCCCGTCAAAGTCTGGCCAAATGATAAAAGTTTAAAAAAAAATCAAAAAATAAATGTATCACTCCAAAGAACAACAACTACCACCACAATCTAATGCAAAATTCTTTTTTTATTATTCGTTAATAAGAAAATTCCAGCCTTTGTATTTAAAAGCTGCTTGAACGACTTGGCGCATCTTTTCGATTCATTTTCTTAGTGAATGGCCCGGGATGTTTCTTCCGTTCTTATCGGTGAATATTCTAGCGTTGTTCCTTGGGAGTAGGACCAATAATCCTATGTGTTCTATCGAGCTCACCCTATAGTAACCCAATAGGGTAGAGATCGAGACCCTGCGGTAGCCATGTTGTAATTTCTAAAATAGTCACCTGTTTTGGCACATTCAAATATCGTGTGCGTATTCAGGCCCTACGCTTCCATAAAAGTGAAATTCCTATTAGTGGGCTTTGAACGAACGCTTTAAATATTGATTCATCGGTCCATAAAACATTTTATTTGGGCCCACTGCAGCTTTCTCAATTGGTTATCCTGCTGTAGTAATGCTTTACAGGCGGGCACACAACTGTGTAAATTTCCTTCCGTTAGTTGACGTTTGACTCAGGTAACTGAAATCGAATGCTAACCGAATATTGGTAAATGGTTTATTTTTTTTTAAGATTTAATTTTTCACCGATTTATTTATTATGCTGGATTGTTTACCCACACTATCGATTTACCACCAGGCATTTCGAATCTTACAACTATAAAAGGTCAAGCCAGCTCCTGAGAGAGAGAGAAGGGATGCCACACAATCTTTGGCTGTTTGACGTCATCGATAAGACATAACTAATAAATATATTTCAATAATTATGTAATTAAATTTCTTGAATGTTCTTGTACATGAAGTATATGATCGTTGTCTGCTGTAAAACTGATTAAATTAAAGCATTATCAAACTTTCTCACTTGGGCAAACTTCCGAGTCCATTAGTGTATATAGCGAAGAAGGTCGAAAGTTGAGAGCTCCGTTATTATTGTGAGAAATGAATTTAGATCATATTAAATTTTCGATAAGAAAGTCGTAGCCTATTATTGACATAAAACATCGAAACATTATCTGGTGGTGTTCACATTAAAGTAAATAAATCATTCGGATGTCTTTGCTATGCTATTTATTATTTGTTATATTCATGACATACATTTAACCAAAAAGGGCATACAAACATTTTAAAATGACAAAGTCAAATTTGTTCTCGTCAATCAGAATTTCTGAAGCACGTTTAGTTGAGGCTACAAAATTACGGCCAACTAAAATGCATGTTGAGACAAACAATATCGTTGGTTGTCCCAAATAAACATTTTGTTAACTTAAACTCAATATTACATTTAAACGTGAAATATTACGTTTAAATATACTATTAAAAAATATACTATCAACACTGATCAAGATATGGAAGTTTTTTTCGTTTTTGTGAACGAAATTTAATTTAACGATAACATACCCGAAGCGAAAAACTCACAACTTAACAACATCGTTCTCCTTCGCGACATCGGCAAAAACGAGAAAGTGATCATTGACCTAACAGGTGGTAATCGGATAATTTCGCTAATTACCCGATAATGTATCACATTCTGCTTGGGCACTATGCAGCTTGTCTCTGCACGTGATCACAAGTTCCATGTTTTAATTACGAATGTGGATCCATTTTTGTCAAACATTTCGTAAAAAAACTTCTTTAGAAGAGACAGGCATAGTAGATTAAATTAACCTAAACAACCTATACCAGATATCCAGACCGCAACTAAGCTCAAAGAGCAATTAGTGGGCGGAACTCGAGAGTAAACTTTGCCAGCGCAGCGGCAGAAATAATTTGACGTTTCTCTGCCCACGTTCCCTTGGGAAAACTCCTTATTGTAGAAAATGAATAGACGCTAAATCTCATAATTTTCATGATAAAACATTGCCGAAATGTCTGTGTTGTAACTGGCCGTGCTACCGTCGTTCTTCTTCTATAAAAGAAAAAGAAACTCGTTGATGCACTACATTATGAATGTCCGCGTTTAGAAGATTATTTACAATGTTAAAATAAAGGACGAGATAAAATTGTAGTTTGTATTACATGCATTCTACAGTATCTTCAGTCTTAACCTCGTTCCATGTAGCTTTTAAAGTATCGTATCGCGTGACTATGCTTTCCGTACAATATCGGCGACGTCGTCTGGAGAAGGATGTTCCAGAAACGTATTTTCGATCGTTGGAGCAGAGCCGGGGAGACGGGAAAATCGCCAAAATAACCAGGAATGCGAAATTAACATATTGGCTTATGTACTTGGAAGTCCGTCAAAAGGCATCAATCAGAGTAGCCGCGATTATAATGGGACAGTGCTTAAGAAAAACAAATTTAAACGTTATAAAATCAACGCAGTATTTACATCCAGGCGACGAATAACGATGTGTGGACCGTTGCAATTGGAGGTTGAGTCAACTGCAAACATTGTGGATAGAGTACTATGGACGGACGGATGTAATTTTTCAAATAATGGAATATTCAACGGGAAAAATTGACGACTAGTAAATGTCTTAATTGTGGGAGATATCGTTTTCAATATAGACTTAGTTACCTTTGAAGGTACGCTTAAGCGAAAGACAACTTCAGGAACGAAGGAACCTAATATTTCAGCAGAATGGCGCTCGGCTCGTAACGCGTGACGATTTGCAACACTTTTTGCATTTTTCTTGTGAGGCTACGTTAAAAACCAGTTATACGAGTTTGTTATGAGAATGCTGAAGACTTAAAGCATCAAGTTCAGAATTTACTGTTAGAGAATAATGGCAGGATTCAACGAAAAGTAGAGAACAACATTTCAAGAAGAGTTAAGCTGCGCTTAGTTCTTAACGGGGGAAGATTTAGATTGTTGTGTTCTTCTCTTCTTCGTACGGTAATGAAGTATTTGGTTACTAAAATAACGCATTCAGATGCGGCCTTTTCCGTTTGTGTTCCGCTTAAAAATTCAAAGTTCCAGGGAGTAATTCCAGAGGAACTGTTACGATCAATTGTCTTTCTGACATTAAACTCTAAATATAAGTCAAAATATTTTAGTATTTCGCAGTTTATCCTTGTATGATGAGATAGACATATAATTGGACGGCTGGCAAGCGACGAAGCAGTTATGGACAATGTACGCAAGATTCACCTTCGTACCGGTTTACTGCTTATCGTCCAAGTTTGCTTTTGTGCATCGTACATCGAAACAAAAGAGTTACTCGTAGAACTGGATTCAAAATTGAACATCCTGTATATAACGATAATCAAGGTGAATATTATTACATTAATTACATCAGCTAATGTACTGGGATGATAGTAATAAAAGAGATTTGAATAATTTAATTGGTTATTTTTTTTAATGCATTGTACTTACACAATTTCTCCTTGCTTATGTAAATGCAAGAATCTCTATTGAAAAATTTTTTTTTATACAAGTAATATTTTTAATCTGAATTAATTCACATTTATGCAAATAATATAAGCCTAACTGGGAACATAACAAGTACATGGAAAAATCGTACGTGTGCTCGTTATCTACAGATACATATGTACATATATAGGTTTAAAGTAGTAAAAATATATATATACTTTTACTACTTTTTTATATATATATAATATAAATAATAATAATAATAATAATAAATAATATAAATAGACAAGTTACAAATGCGCACACGTACATACGTGAATGATGCGCGTATTTGAAATAAGTTTGTTTCATTTCTTATATTCATTTTTTTCCGTTAATCTATTTGTAGAAATTTCATCGTATTACCAGTTTTTACATCACGAAATAAAGTTATCTTATCTATTCATGTACTTAGGCTTCGTCGTTTTATTTACAAACGCCACGTAACCCAACGCATTAAGCACCTTATCAATCACGCGAAGTAATAACTAGTTTTCTTGGGACATACATACATACATAGATATAGGTTCTATAATTAATACGAATTTATTACTTGTACACAATTAGATATATATATGGCGATATAGATTTGTTATTAAATTGCAACACTAAAACGTCGGCTACGACTATATACGTATGTATGTATATCACCTCTTACCTATCCGCCATTGGTCGTTTACCATTCTCGATCGTTGTTGGCCGTTGATTGGAGCTCATAAAATAAGATGGAGGAGTTGAATCTCACTGTTCTAATAAAAGTGAAGAGACCACTACTCCACTTACTCATCTGAACTCACGCAGTTATCCGAGTTATTTAAAAATGCAATTCGATGTCAAATGAAGCGACTCCACTAATGCGACTAAATTGATGACAGCGCGCTCGCTAGTTGGATGCCACGTTTCGTATATTTCTCTAAAATAACTACATTCATCTATTTACCTTTATTTCGTAATATACGCTCAGTTTGTGATAAAAATTGACGATAAAATGAGCAAACAATATATCCACTGGCACTGTACGGCAACAAAGAGAATACGATGCGATACTAAACATATATGTTGTACGTGCTTGACGATAGTAGTCAAGGGGAAATTACTGTTGGATAAGGTTGTACTAGAAATTTAAAAAAAATTGAAATTATGTATTACATAAGCTATCCAATTTATATGTTAATATATACAAATAACAATAACAAGGAAGATTATTTTTAAATAATTTTCTTCTTATTTGATTTATACACAAGATAAAATAAAATTTACTTCCGATTTCTAAGAATATTCCAACACTGTTGAAATCTATATAATCAAGATCATTTATAGAAAAATATATTGAATTTAAACCTTAACAATAACCAAAATATCATTTTCTAGAATTTTCTTCTACTTGTATTTTTTTTTTTATAAAAAAAAGATTTCCTTATTTTTTTTTCTTCTTGATCTTCTTAAAGTTTAGGTTTGATTTCATAATTAATAAAAAAAAAAAATTCAATAGAAAAAATACAATCAATGACCTGAAGCTAAATATAATCAATCTGCATAAAGGGCACGTTATTTATAATTGGTCAAACGTTCAATAAATAATATAATTGTATTACTAGTACATCAAATCGTTGATTTGCAAAATTCCGAACGATTTAAAGCGAATTTTACAATAATTTGCACCTTCAAATGAGCCCCCTTGGTATTCAAAAAAATAAAAAAATATATCAAGAAACTAAAGTAAATTATTATTTTTTTTAATTTCTAGTAATTTTGGTCCTTAATTTTATTAATTAATTATCCACGCAATGACATCTTGGATCTAACAACATGCATATCTACAAAATTAAATACAAATGTTTGTAAAAAAAAAATGCAAATTCAATACACTCAAAATTGAGGATTATTACGGAACAGAAAATTACGCAATACCAGCCATACCTAACAGTTCCCCAGATAAACTAAATCAATATTTGAAAATTGCAAAAATTTCCGCTGAAATCATGTAATCGAATTAATTATGATTTTGCAGAAAAGAAGTACCAAGCAATTAGTCTAATTAGTATTCTTTTACAAGTGGAGTGATCAGATTGTTATCTGGATTGCGTAAGAACACTTCAGAATTCGCTAAACAATTATATAACGGCTACGTAATTTAATATTGAGGCTTCTTGAGAAAGTGCCACGAGTGAAAATTAATTCTCCAATCAACGTTTAATATTTGAAAAACTAAGAAAGCACATTGGAACTACTTTTCGATTATGATCATGGAAAATTATTGAAAACTATTACGTCTGTTGAGAAACTACATAAAAAAAAATACAATTTAACAACTTACAGAAGGGGACGTATTGCAAATAGGCGCCGACGTACATGGATATATTAATGTCGAATATTCGAATTCCATCAACGTGGAAGAAATAGATCTGGCAGTTGAAAAAACAATAGATGCCAAAGACCTAAACTTCCACCTAGACGAAACGTCGAACTTCTAAACGGAAAAGGATGACCCGCGTCGCCTTCGACGTCTCTCCGCAAAGTTCCGACGCTCCAATAGGTGATGGGCCGGGATTCGCTGAACACTCTCCTCGTCTCTACTAACTATCATCCAAGCTCTATCGATCGATGGCAACGAAACGACTTAGAACGCGATATATGATTAACATAAGACACACGAACGTTAGGGAATTTATAGCCGCGCCTTACCTTTATTGATCTAGAGATATTTATCGATACTTATAGCCAATAGAGGCATCCCCATCGTATGACGTATGCGATATTAGATATATTTTTTTCATCGATCTGGCAATCATCATTGCCAAATCATCGATCAAATCCCGTTACACCGTTCAGTTTTCGGGGGTATTAAGCGAAAATGCTCGGCTTATCATGGTTGATTAATATATCATTCGAAGAAAACGGTTAGTCACACTTTTAATAAGAAACCATATATGATATTATTTATTAATGTATGATTTTTTTATATGTTTTTACTAAATAATAGTGGTTTTGGAATTTTCTATTTACTGGATATCGCGGGATGTTTACTTTTGTTAATTTTCTTGTCTTCTTTCTGTAGATTACAGCAAATAATTGCAATAATTTGATGGGAAACGTCGGGAATAAATAAGGAAATATTGGTTGCATTTGCAAGATGGAAGATCTTACTTGATTGAAGATTGAAATATGTTTGAAGCCGAACAAAAATTCAATTGAGTCATCGATACATATATGTACATATGTGATTCGTAGCACTGATTCTTCCAGTTACTATAGTTTCTTCTTCAAAAAAAATTAGAAGTCGATTACACCAATTCCCATTTTTCTGCGTTCACATCTCACTTCACATGAATGGATTTTTTTTTATTTGTTTTTTCCCTTTTACCAACTTTACCAACTCCAAACATAAGAATTTGGGAGAAGCCGCACTTAACACTCGATAATTCGACCAGTTCTCAACTTTTCTTTGGACAATTGCGTGTAAGTATTGTGTTTGTAAATAATCTGCTTCAAACTCGAAACAAACACTTATTTTTATATCAGCTGTGTAATCTATTATCTTAAAATTTCGAATTGTACGCTGTGGAATAATTTAATGTATCTATTTCATTATGAAACCATCAGAAAAGCAAGATGTTAATCTGAATTGTCTATAAAGATTTTAATGGACGATACCCTCGCTCAAATTAAAAAAATTATCAACGTCATTCTTGTGCAATAACATCGACAGAGCCGTAACGGAGTGGTAGCGATAAGCGGTTCTTCGCATTAAACACCTGAATGGTTTTCAAGTTTTAAGCTAGTTAACATAAACATCACAAAAGAATCCGTACACTCCGCGCCACACAAGTTGAATCAATCGGGACAGTTGTTTTGAGGATCATTTTCAACCGAAGACTATACTGGCTATCCTTCTTCTATCCTTGCTTTCCAAGAAAAATATTATTTACAAGTACTCGCCTTTGCCGCCTATACATACCCTAAAAGAACTAAGACATGCGAAAAATACGGAAAAATAGACGGGAGGGTCTCTGGTCATTACTTTACCCTAATCCTAATAAGTAGAGAGGACAAAGGCTGATGAAATTGCAGCGACTAGATAGACTCGCGTCTATCACTGGTTTCCCTGAGAGTCGACAAAACACGAGTCTGTCTAGTCGCTGCAAAAAGGTACAATTCCACCTGTTTTTGTCATCTCTACTAAGGCAACGCCTATTCCTTCTATTCACTAACCACATTAACTTTCTATGTAAATACTTTTGTAAGCATCTAATAGCTGCGGCGAAGCTTTTAATCAGTTTTTGGTTTTCTAATTTAACATTATGCCCGATTTTGTTTATATGTTTTGCGCACACTTGATTCGCTTCGAACGAAACGATAAGATCCGGCATGTTCTTTGAATTTGGTGCCTATCGCTCTTTTCGTTTGATCAATATAAGCTCAGAGGTTATAATGCAGCAGTCAGTGTTTGTTTCCTTTTTATGGACGCCTATTTCCAGTTTTTTTTGTAGTAATGCTAGCAGGAATCATTGCCATCATTGCTGGACTATCAAATTATAAGTATTAAAACGAACGATCGAAATGAGCACAATTCTATTCGTAATTCTACAAAATCTGTTTGGCTATCTACATAAAGGATAGCACAGTTAAATTAGTTTTAGTTCTTGTTGAATACGTGAATAATTGTTTGTATTTTGTGGGTCGACGTGATACATCAAAATATCCTATTTATTTATTTAAAAACGTTATCTATGCAATAAAACATATGAATATAAATCGGTTTTGAAATATCCATTGTTATGCCAACGCTCGTGATATCAGTAGAGCGAAGCTAAATCACGTTAGTTGACTTAATTGTGGTTATATAATTACTTAATTCTATTTGATATTCCGTTTAGGACGAGATTTATTCCAAAATCCTTTAATTTCATCAATCTCGCAAGGCGTACGTAGAAGAAAGCGCAAGTCCGATGTCAGAAATACTGCAGACTTCTCTAGTTTAAAGGCGGTAGAAACTTGGACAACTTTAGCGAATGGCACTCAATCAATTGACCTCTTTTTTACTATCCATTGCGGCATGAGTAGCGCCTATTTAATGTAACATTGTATTTGATGCCTAACCGTGTTAAATATGAATATTTCATTTAATCACCTTAAAAGCACAGTCAGAAGAAGGAAATGGTTGCAGGAGGCGGAAGAGGATTTGAGAGAGGCAGGCGCAACTAATGGAAGGAAAAAGTAAGCAAAGGTACAGAACTACAGTACCACCACTAATATGGATTCGTCATACACTTTCCTTAAAAACAATGTATATATATATTTTTTTTTAATGTGGTGGCGGCCCAACGGGGTGTATAAGCTTTTACAATCTTGTTATAACTTCAGGAGTCTTTTAGTGTGTAAGTTATGTCTTGTTATTGTCACCTTCTCGTCGTAAAGCGTGACGCGCAGTTGATCAAAAAAAAATATCCCAACAGCAAATGGTGTACCGCACCTGCCAAGAAATTTTGTTGATCCTAACGGGACTGGAACAGACGGCGCTTAACTAGGCCCTCTTATCGCTTGGGTACCCAGCCGTTATGCAAGCTTTTGCGCTAATCTACATTGCTGATGCTTCCGTTCTCACAGAGTAGTACAGAGAATAAGATAACATTTATGCAGATCTATTATATAAAATATTGTATAGGTGAACGTAACTCACATCTCCCTAAGATGTGAGTTATATGATACGCGATTAGCTAACAATTGTAAGTAAACAAGCGATAGAAGAAGTTCTAAAAGTTCTTTAATATTATGTATTTACTTTAACATATGACATAATAAAAGGACAACATTCCATTTTTTCCACCGTAACTTTAGGAAAGGTAGCCACCGTGTTGACAAAGTAATTCACAATCTTCCTGACTTTGTTATCGAGTAATTTTTTCGTTTCCCATTTTATCGCGTCCAACAAAAATGAATTCTCTGTTACCGATACTCTATCCTGTGAGTCACCTTCTTATCCTGTTTCTCGAAATAAAATAATGTAACATCAATTTGATCAAAAGGTATAATGCCATCGTTTTGTGCCGTAAACATTTCATATTGTACACGCACCGTTCTCGAGATACTTAAAAAAATAGAATTTTTCAAGATCTTGTAGATCTTCATAACATTTTCTTCGTTAAAGGATTGGCAAAGGTCCTCGTGAGATCTTAGTTCGTCGAGTTGTAAAATAGTACATTAGGAACCATGTTTCATTATTTTTTTTTTATTTGAAAAACTGCTCGGAAGATCAATGGATTTTTGGACAAAACGCCTAGACATCGCTATACGTACATATTAGCGCCGTTTTTCTCGCTAGCTTGTGGTTTTAGCTTATCGATTTCACATGTACAATATCTTATCTTTAAGCAGCGGTAAGAAACCAGGTGGATATGGAATTATATTTTGTTTTTAATGATTTTCCTCCACCTATTTAGAGTAAATAATCTGGCGATTTCAAGTAATACAATTACCTAATAATCCAAATATTTACACGGTACTTATTGACATCTACCTGTTTAAAGTGCGCCAGTTTTCTTTTTTTCGCTCGTAAAACCATCTCAAGTGCTTCTTTAAATTAAATCGGGCGCGGATTAAGCGTTACTTGTAAATAATACTTTACCGGCGTATATAATTGAGAGATAAGAGCAAGAAAGGGATGAGGAATGATAGACGTTAAATTCTGTCGGACTCGGACGATAAGTGAAATCTGATGTAAATAACTTTAGAAGCTTTAATTTCTAGTGTATACTTGAAAAATGGGTTTTTCATTAGAAATTTATGCGATTTTATTATTAAAAGCAAAATTATTAAACTCATTCACCTCGTCTAGCAATTTATTTAAGTTATTGGTACAAAAAGATCTTTGTATGCAACTGTTTTTGAAGAAATTCATTGGAAATTCATTGGAAATTCATTGGAAATTCATTGCAAGCATTGGACGCTTCTAAAGTATGAACAACATGTTTAAGTTAATTTCATGTTTGCAAAACTTTAAACTACGTCATAGAAGCCACGCAGTGAAGAAATTACAAGGAAAACAACGCTAAGTGGATTATTTATTCTTGGAAAATACGGCTTAACGTTTTTTTTGTTTTTCAAATATTGGTGTTAATATTCCTCTTAGCAATCGTGCAAAAAGAGGTAACGCATGATGGCTCCCTCAAAGGGAAATTCTTGCAAATTATAAATTAATTAACATGTGCCAATCAACTTGTATAATCACGTAACTTGCTCGCAATCTTTTGAAGAGGTAGTAGAAGCTTGTTTCAAAGTCATTTTAAATTTAAAAAAAATTAAGCTGGGAACAAAAGCTTCGAGAGTATATAATAAGTAAGCATCAGAGGCTGTTCACTTTGATTTTAAAGCAATTTAGATCTGATTTAAAGTAAATGGAACCCATTCGAAGTTTCTTTTTTAAGAATCCGAAGACCGCGGACGTTTTGTTCTCATTTGAGCTTCGTGGAGCTTCCTTTGACCTCCTGCATGTTGCGCCGCTGCTGAGAAATATATTATATTTTCTTATAATTACTCGAGGAGGTAGATAATATCATTCCAAATTATCTTTCTTACAATAATGCGATTTGTATCTTAGAAAAAATCTGGTAATAAGTGGATACGACCGACTTGAACCACTTTATACATCGAAACAGTTAAAGTAAACGACGACATCGATGCAAATGCAGTAAACCTCAAATCATCCGATTAAAAACCGATACTTTCATATGCTTGTTTTAGATACATATGCTAGGAAATTCGAGGTTATAAGAGATGCAACAATATATTAGTTATAATAAATGATAAAATTTTTCTTAAGCAGAGGAAATATCTAAAATGATTCAGTAAATTCAAACAATTCGGTCCCATTTCTGTTAACATCAGTTGAAGGATTCCGAGCGTGTAAATAGGTTAAGGACTTACGGACGCTGCAATTGCACGATGCATTCGAAAACGTCGGAAGATAATAAGACGGACAAGCTAAGCTTCTCGGTATAGGCGCTTGTTATTTTCGAATTACACGGGATTAACCGCCGGGAATAAAGAACCTTTATCTTTACTAGAGAAGGCTGCGTATTTATCGACTTTACGCGCAATAATCACTTATAAGGCGCCACGCATCGCGGTTTACAAGATAACGATGCATCACGACGGATTAGCAGTAAACCTATCGATAATTTAACGCCTACATTCATTGTAGTGTTATTAATACGCAGGTAATACTGTCGTTAAGCTACAAGAAATTTTTAATTCGTTCGTTTAGATGTAGATCAAGTTGAATATAAGTTAATACAAAGATATCAATAAATATATGGTTTAGCAATATGCTGGAGACGCTTTCAATTGGTTCGAAATCAGTTCAGGGAACTGGTTAAGTTGTCTAAGGAGATGTTCAGGGAGTTGCTCAAGCTGCTCAGTGAGTTGTTTAAGATGATCAAAGTGTTCCTCTGAATAGCTTGAACAGCTCCCTGAAAGCAACTACCAGCGTGTTCGTTTATTTTTTGTTGCAAAGAAATTACAATTATTTTTGTTTGCCAGTTTATCTGACAAACATTCAATTAATTAAATTTAGTCGAAAAAAACATTAAAGTATAAAACATTGCTCTGGATTAAAACTTATTAGTTGGCGCAATTCGTTGTAACCGATATGGCGAAATGAAGTATAATGGATCCTAATACCAGAAATAAACACACGTTTAGTGAATTTCCCCATTTCAATCATCATTGTATTTATATTGAAACGCTCGTTTACTGACTAGATACAACTCGGCGACAATATTGTGCGCAGTTTAAAATGTGCTTGAATGCAAATGTAGCAGAGTGCATTGTTTTGGCGTCCAGCGAAAGCGTTTATCGAAATTTAACGTGAAACCATATGTGTATGTACACGTTTATTTCATATAACTGACATTCGATTTAACTCAACCCAACATCATCATCGCTAGAAGAGATCATATCTAGGAGGTTAGCAGTAATCTCTGCAATTTTATTGGAGATGTCTTCTATCAAAAATAAGAATTGTTAAACCTTCAAAGCTTCTTTAAAAATGCGCCAACGGAAAAATATAGCGACTAAATAGACTCGCGTCTATTCGCCTCATCAGAATTGATTCGTGTTGCCTACTGATGTCCCCAAGAGTCGACAAGACACGAGTCTGTCCAGTCTCTGCAAGAAAGTAATACTTTCAGCTTTATACAAAAGCGAGTGAAATCATACGTGTTTTGCAGCGACTAGACAGATTCGTGTTTTATCGACTGTCGGAGAAACCAATAGATGATACGAACCCTTTCTAATGAGACGAATAGACACGAGTCTGTCTAGTCGCTGCAAAAATGGTATGATTTCACTCGCTTCTGTCCCCTTTACTAATAAAGTTAAAAAAAATAACGTTCGGCGACTTTTTAAACAGATCTCGTATATGAACTTGTTGATTATGCACTCTTTTTTTCATCTATCAGAGTGTCAGCGTTTAAATATTAAATAAAGTAATGCAAGTGAAGTGGCGACGATCCTTGTCGTTTTTGAATTTTCAATTATCTTATCGGCATCGGGAAGAGGTTTGTTTAGCAAGATCCATGGTAAATATCGATACTGCGTGTTCGATTTTTTTTTTAATTTCTTAAAATAGAATATTAACTTATAACGAAAACTATTGTAGACTTCATTTGACGTTTAAGGATTAGCAACGTCATATTTAAACACTCTGTATATAGCTGGCTGTTAGACATGTGATATTTCTCTAATACTAGTACCTTTAACACATTATAAATAAAAAAAGATAGATACTTTCAAATACCTCCTTTTGCCGTCTGGATACTCTGGATAAAACTAAAACACGTGAAATACTCGAAACTAAAGCAAAAAGTGCTGATGAGAACAAAAAACGTAAACGTGGATTCGTTGCGCCTCAATGAATGCCTCACCACGAAGTGGCTAAAAGGGCCTGCTTTAACGAATTTACATTCGAAGCGAACCTCCTCTATTTTACACCTTCAATTAGGGCTTGTCTCTTTATAAAATTGGCGGTGTTAACGAACGTTTTAATTTTTTCATTAATTTCGGATGAAGAATCCATCACAACAAATAATAAAGATGAAGGTGTGACTGAAAATTGTATTTGTGAAATAAATAAATGTTGTATTAAATTATAATTAAATCAAAATCGTCCAGGTCACCTTTTTACTTTTTTTTCTCCGCTTAAATGTTTGTCCATATTACCAAAAAAATCAGCAACCTAGATGTCTACCTTCCATATATTTACTTGTACAGTGCTTTTAATGCAGAACATTGAAGGTAAACACGATCATATAATTTACAATACTTGTTCCTTTTTTGCAAATTGGAAATTCATTAGAAAAGAATCAGCGCGACTTAGGTTCAGCTCTGTGTGATCTCTGTCACATATTACTATCAATGATATATCAAAATTGCTACTAGCTCAGTTAGCCTATCACAAAACTAGTCAATAATACACGTTAAAGATGAAAAATAATAACCCAGTGAAGTTGCAAATACAAAGCTTACGTTGCAGCTTCTTAAATGTTATTTTGTTTGTTTACGCGGTGCAATAAGTACGCGAATTTCTGCAATTTCTTTAGTAATTTCTTAACGCTGTACCTACAGACATATACGTATATCACGTGCCCGTTCTTTATTAAGATTGAAGTCGTAAAGAATTTCGTCGAAATATTGAAATTTTAATAACCGCCTTTTTTCTTCCAGGGATCTGAGATGTTTGCGCAACTCCATCCACATGAACCTGATGATCAGCTATATCCTTGCGGATTTCGTCTGGATATTAACCTACAGCGTTCAAGTGAGTATTTATGAGAAAAGCGGGAAGGCAGAATATATTAAATTTAGGGGTTACTGCCTAAAATATAGACGTATGTGTGCATCGGTGTTCTTTTAAGCACGTTATCACAACGTTTGGAACTATATCTACCTACTTACTTATTATTTCTTGTTTTTAATTTATCACTAAACATTTTGTTGTTAAACTTGATGCATTATATTCTCTTCGCACCAGTAAGTATAATACAATTTTCAGATTTAGCAACAGATGGATCTTCGAGCGTTCAGTTTAGGATGATTTGCTGTTACTTGATAGCACGCATTAATAGTTTTTGAAATATATAAAAGATATTTAAAAAATCAGGATACCTGGGTTGAAACCACGTCGTAATTGCATGAGAATATCGACGTTTCGCTCTCAATTGTATGGAGCTTCTTCTGGCTTGCTGCAATGTCCAGCAGCCCAGAGAAATCTTCAGGCAACGTCTCATGCAATTACAACGAGACTTCAACCGGGAAACCCAAATTCTTTAAAAGAAAATAACGACAATGCTACATTATGCAATAGTACGACTTGGGCCAGACATGTTGTATTTTTCTTAGAATGTCATATAAAGAAAAAGCCGGCGTGGACCTCTCACGGAGAGTGAACTTTTTAAAATAACGAAACGGTCTGCTGAAAGATGATTTTGGCGATTATGCTGAGGACAGTGACGTAGTTAAAAATTATTCTTCCGCTGAAACCGATGATGGAATACAGGTTGCTGAAGATAGCGCGGCGGGCTGTAGCATCCGCTAAACGTTCGAGTGAGCCGAATGAGTACACGACGACACACGTCACGATATACAGGCTTTCCGAACAGCGAATGAAGTAAATGGGGTACTCAGTTATAATTTAATAAAAACAAATGCTTTTATAATTTCCATAATGATAAGTGAACAAAAAATATTATTATGTCAATACATAGCATAACAAATATGATGCACACCCTTAAATATGTGGTTCCCCTTTTCTATATTTCTGAATTTTTTCAACGATTTTTGAAAATTCATGCAATTAAGGGTTAAACTGGAGGTGCTTAAGTTTGATTTCTTACTTATTTCTTTTCCTTTAGACGTCAGTATTTGTTTTTGTTATCTTTTTTAATAAGATATGAAAAATGCCCTTTAGTTTTTTAGCTTTTAAGATTACTGAGTAACACACTGTAATTTCTCGTTTTTTTTTTTAGAACACCGGTTTCTCAACTTTATTTTCTGTTTAACTGTATATCAAGTGTATATTTGCTTTATGATAACGGTAGATTTTTTATCGCAATGTAAGGCACAAAACAAAGTAAGTTTATATATATTTAGAACAATTTTACGTCCAAACAGTTCACCGTAATGCACGTACAAAAATAAAATCGTAAGAGTCACGATTAGAACAGCCGACGACAGAAAAAAACATCTATTAGTAATACTCATTTAGTTTGAAGTATTTTCGTATATCACATTGTATCGAGAAAGTTTGTAATTATATGTTTGTAAAGTAAACTTCTTAGAATTTCTTTTTTTTTTCATTGGAGGGATTGACGAATCGGTCTATCCGTACAGATAAATCAAATTGGGAAAGCTTAGAAAATTTAACTTTATTTTTCCGGCCGTTGACAACTTCACAAATTGATTTTGGGAATATTTATAAAAACATTAGGTCATAAATCAAGTGGTAGCACTCGATAATTCAAGGCTTCATTGGATAAGTAAATATTTATCGTTAATTATGTATCCGCAATTAATTCGGCTCCGAAATTTTTACGAATAACAACAGAACAAGCTAAGATTTTTAAAAGAATCAATAACGTTTGCGATATGCAACAAAGTACATATGTATGTACATATGCACACATAGAAATAAGTGGTGGGGGTATGTACAGTGACATTTTCATGTTTTGTCTCCCCCCGAGACGGTGTATCTGTACTTTCTACCACTTGTAGCCGTGCGCTTGGATTATTGTTGCACTCCATCTATTCTCGATAAACGCGGTTCTGTGCTTTTATTTGCCGAACCTAAGTGCTTGGCCTTGCCTCGCGGAAGAACGTCTCAATATTTAGATTTATTGTTACGCTGTATCTCGTTCCCAAGTTTACCGTACCGCCTTATCGTTTCTGTTGGTAATTTCTATATTCTATGTTGTGCTGTCATAACTAGAGTGGCGATGTCGCTTGCAGTTTATCATTGTCGTTACGTTAGGTGGCAGGCTAAGTCTCGCGTATGTGGTAAGAGACAGGCACAATACTGGCCAGTACGTAGTTAGTTACGATATATTTCGTTAACATGTCATTTTATAGTTTATCATTTTTCCGATAATATTAAGCATTGTTTCAGATTATATGACGCCATTTTCATTGTTATTAACAAAAACGATTTTGCTTTGCACCATTTGTTCTGCGAAACTAGGATTCAAGAATGAATACGCTCTTGAGCGGCATCTGAAAAATACGAGGCATATTTAATACCAAAGAGGTATTTCACGTAATTGCCCCGATATCCCATTGAATAAATTACAGGGACCACTTTTCCGTGGGTTTCTTAAGAAATATGATTCGGCATCCATCGACAATTGCAAAATATTACGTATCTAAGCAACTCGGCGAAACAATAAATCAAATCGGGTCAAAACTAGGTGAAAATTATCTCTGGATAAGCGCAGATGAAACGATAGACGTTGAAAGAAGGTGCGTTGTTGATGTAATGGTTGGCACATTGCATACGGAAAATCCTCCGATGTAATTTTTTAATAGTTACGAAAATCTGATCGCGTGTCATTGCTAGCGATATTATCATTAACAGCGTAAAACATGTAGTTGGTGACGACTGCTTAAAAGTTCTACTCTTTCTCTTAGATTCTGCAAGCGTAATGTTAAAGACAGGTAACGAGCTTAAAAAACGTTTTCCAAACGTGTTACATTTAGCATGTGTTGGGCATAGAACACATCGCATTGCATGCTTTCATTTAGCACCCGTTACTTCATGCGACGTCGAAGTAAAATATCTAAATTCCTCTTTTTGATAAAGATATCAATTTTATTCCTTCTAGACGAACTGCGCTTTAGGATTCGCTCTTTATTTTTCGTTCTACAATACATTTCTATAAATAAGCACCAAGCAAATCTACATACGAAATTCTCCAAAATGATTATTATTGTTTTCGGAGCCTCCGCTACGAAACGCCCCCAGCCGTTCGAAATCTAATATTTAGCTACGTCGATAGGTCTCCTCCGATTTTAATCTCGTGTCAATCTATTGTTCGTAGCAGATTTTGATATAGAACCCATATCATCTCCCCTATACGTACAATGTTGTTCCCGACTAGATACAAGCTTTTCACTCTACGTTATGTTGAGGTAATAATTTCGCGGGAACAATAGCCGATATATCGAGTACGCTTACATCATACGTTTAAAATGGTAACTGATAAAATGTAATACAGAAAATTGATTTATTGGGAGACAAAGTAGGAAGAACTTTATTGGTGAATACTTCAAACTAACGAAGTGATCAATATGATTTTGCTAACCGAAAGGTTTCTTTCGCCTCTACCAAACCGTTTATTTTTTGTTTCTGCAGGCGGAACATAATCTTTTTTTTCACCCGCACTAGGGCAATATTTAAAGCTTTCACTGCTTCTTCTTTCTTCACAGCGCAGGTCTTTCGTCTTGACAATTTTCCTCCATTACTCATACCAGCCTCTGATTTTTTCGAAATTTCATATTTTCCTTGAATGCTTAAGGTTACGTACTTTCCTTTTTGAACCATATTGCACCCAACCTGTTACAGACAAGTTAAAACAGGTAAGTCCGGTACTCTAAATGAAGTCGCGAGTTCTGCAATGTGTACAATGTAAAGAAATTAGAGCTCTGATTTACTGAGTCATCCGAGGTATTGGATGTTCGGATTAATGAGGTGTAAGCAAGTAACCGTTGCGTTTTGGTCAAGAAAATAGTTCGTTGCTACCTTGTTACCAAAAAGCACTTGGTCAGATGATATATTTAAAATATTTTTTTATAATTTCAGGTATCCATGCCATCAAGCAAAATATCCTGCGTACTGTTGATACTTCTCCTTCATTATCTTCATCTGACGAATTTCTTCTGGATGTTTGTAGAAGGTACTTGAGGCAAAGATAACTTTCCTTATTTATTTTTTTAAGAAATATCAGTTGCGTCGGCATACTCTGAACCGCGCATATTGTTTAATTAATTTAATTTCCATCACCAACGGCAATAATAATAATTTTTATTAGCGCTTCTATAGGTTAGATATTTCACCCATGAATCCTGAAGCTTTTTGAATGCAACCTGTAAACTTGAACAAATCGACGAGGAAGAGCAGACGGGAGATATTGTGGGCTGGACGACATTTGTCGTTTCGCGATGCCAGCTTAACGTCTAATAGAAACCGCTTAAAAAATCCAATTTCGATTCGTCAGCGGACGTAAGCTCGGCTATTTTAAGTAAATATTTTTCCAGGTCTCTACCTATACATACTGGTCGTGAAAACTTTTACCGGAGAAAATATCAAGCTCCGCATCTACGCTATTATTGGCTGGGGTAAGTTTGTTGAGCTGTTGTTGAACGTTGTTATATGCCTACGCGTATCTTTATATATTTGTGTGCATTTTGAGTTGTTTTTCTCGGGAAAATGTCGTTTTCGGTTACCGGTCGTCGGTCTTGAAAGGTTTTAAATTATATTTTCTCCTATATTGGAAAGTAAATAGATAATAACAGGCGGACATGTTAACGTTAAATCTAACTTCGACTACAAATGAAACGATAAACAATACAATAACGGCTCGGTAATCCAATGGTGAGAGGGCCTGACAATGTTAGGCGCTGTGTGTTAATGATTGACTGCATCTTTGTTGTATTACGGAAATTAATAGGCAGACTCCATAATTGCTCTTCATTATTTAGTTCCACGACATATATTTCATAATTTTCATAAACCTCCAAAATGAAAAATCGTGGGAGTTAAGGTCGGGACTATAATATCAAGTCGTTGCGTTGGCGTTCCTGGAACAACGAGTAAACAAATATTTTTAACAATACACTGTATATAGAGATGCAATTTCCGTTGATTGAAATCGATTAAAGCATCGTATTCATTTAAAACTGCTACTGTTAAAAGTAATTGAAGAAAATAAACAAGAAAATTAACTCAAGAAGCTAGAAAGAACAACTAGAGGGGATTTAGAAGGATTTGCAGCATTAACGTGAACGGGAGAAGACAGGATTTCGAGGAAGAATTTCATTTCAATACAAACACAAACATAAAGCACTTTCTGTAAGTAATTACTTACAAATAGTTTTAAATTTAACCATTTCGTAAAAGACGTTGAAAATAAAAGACCGAGGCTTTTATTAATTCTAATATCCCTTCCACCTTAAGATTAATTCGCTCCATTAAAAAAAGAATAATCTAGAAAGAAGCGAAAGAAAAAAACTAATTTATACAGCATTCTACGTCTTTTCATTTTTTCTAGACAATTAGATCCTCCGAATCAAGACCATGGCATAAAAAGAAAACGAAATATCCGAAAAGCTATTTAAACTTGACACACGCTATCCTTTCGTAATCTCAAGTCCGCGTTTAACATGGGAAGACGTCTTCGAGGGAACCGCCGAAAATTAAATTCCGCACGGTCGAACCATCTCGGTAGATTATTTTAGAATAATGGCCCTCCCGTCTTGGCCGACACAAATTCGCTTAAATAAATGAGCCTCATCGCGTCGGGAATTCCCAATACGCGGAAGGGAATCATGTGAATTAGATTTGGTTACAGGAATTAGAAAATCCCGGAGGGAATCGCAGTGGGCACCGTCGATGTCGACGTAATTTTAATGCGTCTAATCCAATTAGTGAGTGTACTTTTTAAATAAAGTTCGGTTCCGATCGTGGGTGGCACTTAAGACGATGAAGGCATGACACCGTGTATAGCACGAGGGAACATGTTTTATTAAAATTTGTCATGCGAGTAGGGCGAAGGTTGTCATCTTTAATCTGTTCATATTTCGTATTTCGCTAAAGTAGGAACGACTCTCTGTATCATGGCTGTGACGCTGAAATAAAAATTGCAAAATTCTTCAGCAGAGAAAGATAATGATAGTTTCGTAGAAACCTCGAGAGAACAACCAATTTTTGCATGATGTTATTCAATATAAAGGTATGAGTTGTTTCCCTTTAATTTTTTTTTTTTTGAACATTTGAAAGAATTTAACATATTAATACCGGTAACGCCAAGATTGAAACCAAAATACTTCCAACCACTAAACTATACCATTCAATATTCACCGACTCTAACGTACTTTTCGAAGAAGCGGCACCATCCGCCATCATAGTTACAATTGTTTATTGTTAGTGAATGCATAAGAACGGCAGTACACATCCCCGAGCTCTCCTTTCCTCCAAAAAGATTTCTTTGGACTTGGCCAAGGCGGAGATTAAAAGACAACTACGTCAGTGGAATGTCTTCATGCCCATGAGAAGGACCAGGAAATTTGCATTCGAAGGCTTTCCTGGTAGTAACCTCAAAAGAAAAGAAGAATAAATTGCTGGCGATGAGTAAATTCGATTGATTTATTAGATTTAATCGATTAACTAAACGAGCAACTACATAAAATGAACTCCGTGAATACGATGAGAAGAACGAAGCCCTCTACACTTACAAGCCTCTATGGAGCATAAGATCTGAGCCTAAACATAAATCCGGAGAAAATTCTGCATTTTTTAAAGACTATAAAATATTTTGGAATTTCTAAATTTTAGTGCTTGAACGATGATTACTGAGCTTCAGATATTAGGAATGGCAACATCGCTGCTTCTAACATGTACATATACACGTAGATGGCGTATACGTCTATTCTTAGTATTCAAACTCGTCTTCCCAGAAGAGCTTACCGGAGAAGAGAACGTTTACATTCTCGATCCCGTGTAGATCTTGTATGCGTTATTATTCACCTCTATTATGAATCATAATATCTCCACTAAATACCTTGTAACCGATATATTTTCAGGCGGCCCAGTCCTGTTTGTGCTGCTCTGGGGAATAGCGAAGAGCTTCACAGCGTCGACGGACGATCAACAGGTGAGCTTGCGGGCATTAGTATGTATATCGGGCGCCCGGTTCTCCTTGATATTTATTTTTCCTTTGCGCGGACTGAAACAGGTGCACGTTTCCCGTTGAGTTATGCCTGTATATAGTGCCGCGACTGTTGCAAGCCATATCTTCCCAGGGACCTTTATTCTTACGATGATGATTACCATT
This sequence comes from Oryctes rhinoceros, assembly GCA_020654165.1. NCBI lineage: Eukaryota > Metazoa > Arthropoda > Insecta > Coleoptera > Scarabaeidae > Oryctes > Oryctes rhinoceros. The sequence goes on from JAIOKQ010000231.1 coordinate 3,219,270, forward strand.
CCTCGATATCCAATCGCAATGTATTTCAAAATATCTAAGTGTTTCGATGTAATCCCAAAAAGGTGCGTTATATTTTCTTGTATTCAATTTCGTTTCCAATATATGCTTTTAAGTGTATTGTTGAAGAAGTGAAGGATTACTTCAAGATTATGAATGGAAGGAGCTGGTAATACAACAATGAACGATCTTGACGGCCAACCAAATTAGCCAATATCAAATTATGAAAAGAGTACTTTGCATAACGTTCATCACAGATCTACTTGATGATTAAAGTATGTCCTTTCTATTATTTTTGATAATCTCTTATTCCGCCTTAGCATATTTTTTAATTTCTTCATCCGTTGAATTTCTTCGAAAGCTCTCAGGATGAAAAATAAAAATGAAAAAAGCTAAAAAGCCATGTTCGAAGCAAGCGAACAAAAGGTGAATCGGCAACGTCGATAGTAATTTTTCATTATCTTCCTTCGTTCAATTAAAGCGTACACTTCCTCGTGCAGCATTTAAAATTAATCATCTACATTATTTTCTTTAAAATCGCGTGTTTGTTTTTCTGCTTTATTCGTTCGTTAAATAATGTACGACCGGTACAGAAGCCTTCATAACAACAACAACAACAACAACAACAACGTTTCCAGAGCCCACGGCGACCAATTCTTTCTCTATTATATATCTGTAATGCTTTTATTCGGCGGGTCGTTCTGTAACACAGTTTCAAGAGATGTACCTGTAAATACGTAACTTTGCGTCCGTTAAAAAAAAAAAGAGTTCCGAAAAGTATATACGGAGCGTATTTCTTCCAAGTTGGGAAATAATTTATTTAGGTGCACTCCATAGCGTCTAATGTCTATGGTGTCTCCATCTATCCACCCACTCGTTAGACGACGAAACCATTTCCGCATGGCACCTACTCCTCGTGAATTGTGCGCGCGGATATATGACGAGATAAATGAATAACGAGCTAATCTCTGGATAAAACTGTATTTTCGCTTTGTAAATTTTAATAACGCGTCAGTTTTATGTTTTCGGAAAATTACGTTTTCTTGTTTGAATTTTAAAATGGACGTTATACGGCTTCCTCTGAAACTAATACTCCGTTTTAATGCATTCGTTCGAATCGTATATATATTTTGTGAGCTCCTTTTCTTCTGAAAGAGACAGAAGAGAAAGGGACCATCTAATAGAATAAATATGTACAAATCGCAACACTCTCTTCAATCTTCAATTTTCACATATTTTGATAAACTTTGCGTGAAATTTACATTGTTTATTTCGTCTTAATTATGTTGACGTTCCACTTGTCGATTGAGATATGAACTAAAGTAAGATTATTTTCACTTTTCCTTTTCTCTTGCATCAACCTAGTGTTAAATTTAAGTATTGAAAAGTATTTAAACAAGAAAATATTAAGATTAATTTCGATCAAAACAGAACGTTCGACGCGATATGGAACGCAGCTGGCGTCACACGATCCTCTTGATTATGATCAAAAAATTGCTCCTTTTTATTCTTGTTGTACACGCTGCCCTTGTTATCTTATTACAATAAGCAGATAATATTAATTTGTAAGTCTGAAATAAGAAATAATCGTTCGCACATTTTCTCATTTAATCCTCCATTAGCATAGAAGACAATTTTTTTATCCATATATCAGCATATATATATATGACATAAAAATGATGAAAGGTTACTCTGGCCTTTTAAACAATGAAACTACAGATTGCGTTGCTAAAGAGGCCCATTGACAACGGGAAATACAAAAATTATCGTCTACCATACACTGATTGTATAGAAGAAGTTGAGAATACACATATTAACGTTTGACAGGATCGATATCGATCGACATATCAGGATAGATTTATGTTCAACCATGGTGGATATCCTGCATACCTCGAAAGAGTCAAGTTGGCAATAGAGGATAAATGAGAAATTTACAGCGATAGAGCGATAAGTTCTTGGTAACAATTAGGCTACAAGTATGTCGTTCCTTTTGTTTCTTTAACCTGTGCGGATGTATCCTTTTCTTCCGAGGGGTCCATCTGTATATATTTTTTTTGTTACTCACATGATCGACCCCGCGTTCGAAGTTTTGTGTTTGTTTCACCTGTTTGTCCTTTCGGGGTGTTAAGTGTTAAGTTTAAAAAAAATAGTTCAATTTTAACTTTTGTCTTCCAAAAAGTGGGGGATATTTGCTGTATATGTTATATAATGAATTTAATTTATGTACTAGGCAACCGGAATAAAAAATTGCCCATGGAGACCACATGCGTTGGATTGGATATACCAAGTACCTGCCATAGTAGTTCTTACGGCAAATTTGATTTTTCTTCTTGTCATCATGTGGGTAAGTTAAATCGAACATCTAGCGGTATCTTTAAATTCATTATAGGAGGTTATAACACAAATTAATAGCTAACTTACTATCAGACGAAAATACCTGCGGATCCCTTTGCTATAATTTGCTATCAACAACGGGTCATAGCGAATATGGTTTCTGTTCTCGGCATATTCGGAAGTTAGAAGTTTCAATAGTTGAAAACAACATAGAAACGTACAATACGAACTTTTGCCTATAATTAATCTCCTCCGTCGTCACCAAACCGATCCGCAATCTTACCGATGTAACGGTGTTAATGAAGGTTTCAATTATGATTGCAGGTCCTCATAACTAAATTGCGATCCGCAACCAACGTCGAAACCCAGCAATACAGGAAAGCCGCGAAAGCGCTCTTAGTTCTGATACCTTTGCTCGGCGTCACCTACATACTCGTTATTGTCGGTCCAACGCACGGGATCTCGAGGAGCATTTACGAATGCATCCGAGCCGTCCTGTTATCGACGCAGGTAAGGACCCTTTTGTTAAAGTTTCCGTATTAATAAGAGACTGTTACGCGAATTCAAAGAAAATCACACTGACGTAATAATGCATCATTTTATCGATGATGTTACAGTAGGGCATCGAAAGTTCGCGTTGAACGGTCTCGAGTTATCGAAAACTCCAGCTATACGGGGAGTTTATGGAAAACATTATAAGAAAAAATAATAACGATTACGTATAGCTGTAATTTATTTATTTTTAATTGTAAAGAGGAACAGAGAGTGGTTTGTTCTATTCAGAATAATAGATCAATTATCCTCTTATTGGCGAGAATAATAATAATAATAAAAATATATTATCGACTTCGTCCCTCGTAGATTAACAATTTCCGCTCGTCAATAGCATTCATTTTTATCGTGATGATGATGTTGATTTGAAAAAATCGGCAAGAGTTCATTGATTGATGTCCTAGCTGCGATGTCACCCCAACGTTTAAATAATAGGGCATCTGCGTGGTTTACTATGTCCGGTTCTCTTGTATCCGAATACCGTAGTTTCTTCTGGAGAGCATTTTCACTGATAACGTTTTTTTTTTTTATAATTTAACGCGATTTTGTAATAGTTATGCAACTGATTGAGTTTACGATTAATGTTTTTAATCTCTCTTGAGGTGCCATCTCACGCTGATTGTAAGCTCGGTTTTTCCTTGTTTACACTCGTTTCTAAGTGGCAGAGGTCTTTCAACTTCCTTTTTCTTTTTGCTGAAGAAATCAACGGAAAAGAGCCTCACTACCTTTTTGGTATTCAGCCCTCTTCATCGATTTCCGTGATGGAAAATTGTTTCGTGTACAACGCTGTTCAATTCTGACTGTTGATGTGTATTCCAATTTAGAAGTATTCCGTTGCCAACTTCAGATAATGAAATCGAACAAATCAATAAGGTTCAAATTTCAAGGTTCGTAATAAAAACATTCTTAAATTATACAGTTATTGCTTCGTCGTTTCTAATGACGTTTTAACTTATACATCTTTTGGTAATTGGAAACTATTGATTCCTATATACAAGTAGAATACTGCTCGTACATAATTGAATCTGCAAAAAAGGTAACTTGAAATCGTCAATAGGAGCGTAGGTAAATTGGCGACAGCAATACTAGACGTCTTGGCTAGATCTACGTTGGGATTTCTTCCATTCTTTCTTTATTTGCGATGGAAAATTTGCTCCACTTCCTTATTTTGTTGCTTTAATTGATTTTTAAGTGTTTACGTAGCTAAAATTATTAAAAATTCATAGCACTTATATTGTACCAAAATGTGCAAACAACTTAACGTAGCTGCCAGAGAAACAACAAATTTTGGAATTACATACGTTACGTACATTAGAAAAAATTATCGAAAGGAAAACGAGCCTTCTAAAAATAAATATGTACAAAAAAAATGAATAGATGTACATAGATCAAAGAAGTACGCTTAATATATTGTGTTAATAAATGTTTCTTTCGCTTATAATATAAACGTGTGGGAGTAATAGACTTCTTTCGCTACGTTCAACTACTTCATCTACCTATGTATGTATGTATATTTTAAGATGCAGATCCTTTGAAGTCATCCTACATGCGATGGGATTCGTGCTCGCCATCGGGGTCCTACCTAAAGTACTTTGTACTATAAGAAGACGCCTACAAAATATTTGCCTTCTTACGTTGATAGTGTTAATGTTAGGCTGGAGAATCTGAGATTTCATTGGCAGTAATCAGCTTATTAAGATTTCACTTGAGTACATTCGGAAATATGGAAACCGCGTTGTTGTCGTAGCTTTCGCTGACGTTTCGTCCTCGCTCATTGGAGATGAGGAACTCTCAATGACCAACGGAGTAATTTGTCCAGTTCGATTGAAACTTATCGTCCCTATATCTATTTCCACTTTTATGGTGATTACTAAAAGCCAGCCTCAGGTTCACCTATGGGATATCTTCTGTTTCCTGTCGTTACCAATATCTTGATGTAAGCGTTCGGACAACAATTCTATTATCTCACAACCTTGGACCAAAGTATTGATACGTGTACGTCGATGACACCTTTACCATTCATCCTCGTGAACTTGCGTCAGACATCACCAGTATTTTAACGATGCGATGGAACATACCGTTTGTCGAAATCTCAGGCATAAACAATGCTGAAAAATCTTTGAGATCACCAATATCCCACCAATTTTAACCACGACGATGACTAGCGCTTACATCATGTATTTTTATTACGAACCCATTGATCCGTAACAAATCTCGTCGAAACGAACAGCCCCAATCAATGTACGGTAACAATCCTGAAGATATCCCGTAAGACTGATGACAAAACGTCGGCAAAAGTTACGACAACGACGCTACTCCAACCCGAATATAGTGTTATTAACGACAGCGGAAATCTACGTAACCGGTACAAGTAATTTTTCTATTTTCCTTTGTTCTCGCTTCGAAAACTTACTTGATAGCAACTTAATATAATGTTGGCAGTTATTGTAGTTACTTTATCCAATTATCCCCGCTCTCATAAAACAAAAGATAAAAAATGGCTAAATTAAGAAGGTATTTCAAAAATAATAGATCGTTAATGACCAAAAAAAATTGGCACGAATTTGATATTTTACGGCTGTTTTTTTTATTGTGAAATACGATCCCCTACCTTCAACGGCTTAATAACCGGAGCAAGTAGGCAATCAGAAACCTTTGTGCCGTCTATAACGGGAAGAAAGAAAACATTTTTTGCGATCATTGTTTGCGATTTTACGGAAAGAAATGGCGACGTGTTCTTTGCTTCTTTTTTGCCGTTTCGTCTTTTTATTGCCTTATAAAATTCGAGCAAGCGTATTTTGGCAAAATTAAATATTTATTTGTTGGATGATGTTACAGTTTCCGTAAATGTACGTATGCACCAACATATATATAGCACATTTTTTTTAGTAAAAGCTTCATTTCGTATTAACGGTCTTTCCATGTACTTCAGGTGTTAGGATTATCTTTTTGCCACACCTGTGGTTTACAGCGTGTTCTATAAGATTTAATAAGTTTCGAGATATTTACTGGTTCATTCTTACGAAGCGTCTGTAAATATGTGTATTCCCTGTAGATTTCCCAATTTATCGGGCGTATAATCAAGATTTTTCTTATTAATGCAACATAATTTATATTTAAACGAACTGTTATTAGACGAACGTTTGTTACCGAATATGGCAACAATAAAACGGGTTCGGTTCTATTACACATAGGAGCCATAAAGCTCTGATACATTTACAAAACTTCCGACCAGTCCGCGTAAATTGGGGAAGCGTCCGCAATTTTCGTATCGATTTTCTTACTGAAAGGCTACATAGGCAAGTAGAATGCCAATATTCTTAAATGAATGTATAAATAAATAACAATGTACGGATATAAGGTTCATCAGACGCTCGTTCCATCCAACCACCGTAACGGGTTTATTAAATATGTAATTCCTCATCCCTTTCCTTTAACTATTGATTTGTTTGACTTAATCATCATCACTACATTTAAGTGCCCACCTCGACTTCGTGTACACGAGCCAATTCGACGAACCCAATCTTCGATAACATTGTACAATAACTCAGGCCTAAAGTCACGTCATGCAAGCCCCGTACAGGAGTTAAACAGCAACTTGATGAAGATCAATTAACAATTGCATTTCTTGAACTTTCACCAAACTGTTCTTCCAATATGATAATTGTGGCATCAACTATGTGGCACCGTTTTGAGCAATTGCACGTCTTCCAAGTCTCTTGCGAATCTTTTGTTTTCACACTAAAGACAACAAGTAAAATTAAGCTTCATGATACAAATTTCGGCGTGCAAATAGCACGATGGCCCGATGGTTCTTACGTCAACACAATCTTGAGTGGCTCCTTTTGGGTCCTATCCCATATAGCGAAACTGAAAAGAACATTTGTAAAATATCGAATACGCACAACAAACCCGATAACAACGGCTTCACTCTAGCACCAAATTGTATGTTCCATAAAGCGATTATGGGACATGATAAAAATTGGAAAAAAGCCTACTTTTGCTGAAATCTCGAAAATGGTCTGAAATTGGTAAACTGCTGCCGTTTATATCGAGTTTGTAGGTACCATTCAGTTCAATCTGGCAGGAAGTGTAATGCAACGTAATTGAAATCGTTTCCATATAAATGTGGCATTTGTGTTGGAACCTTAAGAAAGAAAAAATTCCCGGGAAGGTTGCTTTAGTGTTTTCGTTGAATTCAACATTAATATATGCTAGCGCTGGCAACTGTTTTTTTTTTTTTTTAATAAAGCCCAAAATTTAAAATCTTAAGATTGATACGAACATCAACGTAGTACTTAACCAAAATTTGTATCTCTCTTTCGCGTCTCAAATATCTTACGTAGGATGCAATGACAAGGACCCGCAAATTACCACACATCCTAAACAGTAAATACCAGAGTTTCTTGGACGAAGTTTCGAAATTCAGAGCATCTTCCTAGAAAATTTTGAGGCGTACCCAAGATTAAAGTACGCTGCGTGAATAGCAGACGACGACGTAAGTCTAGCAAACATCCGTTTGATGTTTGGATAAAGCTGTTGTTTGCATAGAGAAATCCATTCTTGGCAAACGGAATGGTTTCCGTCGAAGTTTGTACGCTTACACATAGTTCCGTTGAAAAAGCAGGATATAACTAGTATTATGGCGAAAAGAATGGGTGTTACATTTAGAGGAAAAAATAATTTAATGTGACGTTACCGTAATCACATCTGATTTATAGCTGGTACTAACTTTTCGTTTAATATACAGCGTGATAAATCTAAATTATGCAAAGTTGGCAACACAAAAATTCTTACACGTCAAATGTTACTCACATACGGTATTATCTCGGTTTACTTGACGTTATTCTTTCGATCCGTCTTTATTGTTATTGCTGCATGCATACGTACAGATGCCCCCACCTTCTAGAAATGCTCCTACTTTGTAAACGATAGAAGATCAACGTGTTCAAATAATCTAAAGAGTACCATAAGCTACCTTTCAAAAGTATTTCTTGATACACATCGTGATCAATAAGTAGCGAACCAAAGACCTATTTTGTTATTTTAACTAGAACGTGGCGTAATTTACAATTAAAAGCGCTTGCTGCATTTGGGCATGGCAACCAAGATATCTCCTGCGCTATTATTGTTTGGTTACCATGATAATAGTAAACAAAACATGTTAATATCACTGTTCCTAAGTGTTTATTTGAAATTTTAAGCTGGAAATACTGGGTAGCACCAATAATTTACCACAAATTGCCCCGTTTTCTTTGGGCGTTCTGTTTACGTTAGTAGAGACGAAAGGTAATATGGAAAGACATCGTTGTGTAATAAATGCATGGACATAGAAACCTACAGCCTATAGTTATTCATTAAACATTGCCTAAAGACTCGTCCCATTAGTAACGTTAAAGTATTAAATTTCCCTTTTAGAGATCGATATATTAAATGCGAATGCGAAACTACAAACGAATGGCAGCAGTAATTACGAATTTTCCAAAATGTTATGTCGAGCTGTTACCCGTTATTGATTACAATGCACCAAACAGTGACATGGGAATTAGAGCCTGTAATTGGCTTCCCTTGGACATGGAATTTGCATATCTATGAGTAAAGTAGCTACAAATGAATACCTTTGACTTCATAACCTTTAAATGTGAATGATTTTTCCGTATATAACAAGGTTTTCTCTTTTTGTTTATGAAATACGATATCCTCATTTCCTCCAGCAGAAAAATACAGTTTATTTTCTCCATTATTTTCGATTTATTTAATAAATCCGTAACGTACGTCTTTTAACGTAAAATCCCAGCAGGAGCATCTTAGAAGATTTGAATCTTGAGATAGATCGACAAGCATAGAACTATTACATCAATACCCGAGAGACTACTTCATCTTTGAGGTTATTTTGTTCCGAGCAGAATGGAAACCTTACGCTTCTGGCAGTAAAAATCTCCGATTCGAAAATCGAATAAATCTTCTCGATTAAAAAGAAGTAGGATATCAATTTTGAATAATAAATTATAATGTCATGTCATCATTTCCGTTTCGATTGCCCGGTGGCTCATCGTTCGAAGATTGAACGTTCGTCGTCTAGGAGGAAAAATGGAGAGTCGGAAACAAATATCGTTCTGCTTCGATATGAAGGGACCTCTTTCAATGAATATATATGATATATCATTTGTTGGTTTGTCGTTGCAAATTTATTTTTTTCTACGGATATCATCCATATTCTTTTAAGAACTTTATTTTTCGGCGCTCACAAATTATGATGTAGTTATTGGCTTATATTTTAAGAGTTATTTATTTATATTATTAACTTTTTTTCATGGTAGAGCTACATAAACGAATGTGATATGGTTGCAACAAGTTGACTTCGAAAAAGATTATTTCTTGTTTTGTTGAGGTCCCTTTTGCCTTCTAAATATTATTGTCTACTCTCAAACGTTACAAGAGAAACGCAAAGAAGATGTTGGAGAGAAGCCTAACTTCATGGAAGAACGTATTTGTTACGAATTCTAACACTTTGCAGCGGGCCTTTCGCCGGTTATTTCTTAAGTTCCGCTAACGTACGACTGCCGTTACGCACGGATACATGTACGGGCGGAGCTAGGTAACGGCTAACGTGATGTTTTTGGTGCTTGCGGCGAAACAATCTATACTCTTCTCGCACAATGTGTGTTTTATGATTTTCTCACTATATTCAAGGGGCTGCGACAAGGAGCAAGCAAAACGAAATCTACGGACGTATATATAAGCACACAAATAAGCGTCGTACAAATAAATATTAGCGCGAAAGACGCTTGGAGGACGTGGGTAGTCGGAAGTCGAGTCGTATTTACGATAGATGTTGATCGACTATTTAAAAGCCACAGTCACCCTACCGGATATGGTGGAAACGTATTTTTAAACCTTTCTATCGCATTCGTTCGTTCCAGTTCCAGCTATACTTCTTATTCAACTCAAAAACATTGGACTAAATGTATCGACCTCAAACGAGATGATGTTGAGAAATAAAATGAAGCTTTTTTTGCCAAGGCTAAGTATTACGCCGTATCGTTATTCTAACAATAAATTGGATACCATAACTTCAAATTATACGATGTACAGCTTACAAATAAGGGAAATACTGCAAACATTAGCTTAAATTACGCTAAAGGCTCTCGTAACTAACGTATAGCGATATAAAATGATCTTATCTTTAATCCTGATCAGTCCCTTCCATGAATATTGCCTGCTTTGAGTTTTAAAACTCAAACTAAGATTATGGGGCAGCTTTACGATGCTATAAAGCGTAACTAGGCGTGCTATGAATGGATAACGAAAGAAATAGGAGAGTAAGATAAAGTTAATGATTACCAAGTAGATGATAAAACCAGATTGAAAGAAAATCAATGAACTGCTTGGATCTCACAGTTCTTAATTAAAACGATTAATGGAATTCGTTTCGAGCTATCCAACCGTGACGTTATATTTATTTCAAGTCAAGCAATCGCTTACCCTCGTAAAGTTATTTGTAGAACTACGGAAAATTGCTTTGGAGGTTTCCTTTTATGCGTTTACTTTGCTTAAACTTGTCCGTGTTTAAAGTTCGCGAAGCGAGTGCTTTTATAAACTTTGCCTTTTAAGTGTTGTGCTCTTTGGAATAAGTAATAGTTGTTTAAATTCTTTTGAGGGAAGCGCCAAATGAAGAGCTGTAAATTATTACTATTGTTTTTCCTTTTATTTGAATTTGGAACTCGAGAAGAGAGGCGATATCATCACGCGGAATATTTTGGGTCGAAGTTTTTGAAATGCCCAAGTGTGTCTCCATCTCGCGATATGTCCCAAGTTCTTTTCATTTTTCTTCAGTAGTTGGGGCACAGCTGTGTTTGGTGGTTCTGTCGTTGAAGTCCGCATCTACTCGTTAGAATTTGCAATGCTAACGAGAAGTTATCGACTGATATGTCTCTTCACTCGTCAAGACATTGTTGCTGAGATAATCCTCACCGAAAATGTTCTCAGCTAATTCCTTTTCTTGAATGACTCGTCGGTTTCAACAGTTTGCCGTGCGTAATCACTTATCTTGATGAAAGTTTGGATTTAATTCAAATAAATATCTGTGGCATCAATAACTAATAACTAAGAAAGAAAAATCCTAAAAATTTCGTTTCAATTGTTATTTCTAATGAAACTATTACTTCGAGTATCTTTGTTTTTGTTGAGCTAATTTCGCCTTGTACTTTCCCCATGTATGCAATAAGAAGAGAAAATAAGCGCCAACTGCCTTCAAATACCAATCTACCCTCCGGGGAGCAGTTGCAGAACAAGATTACACTGTCATATTCGCAGACCCCCAGTTGACGTTCAGTTGTGCCCAGTGGCCAATGCAGTAAATATAACGCCGGCCGCCTTCTGCAATTTTCTCGAAATTACTTTCTTTTATCCGGCAATATCGGAACAAAAAGTTAATTGCTGGTTGACGATTTCGCGAAAGCCCGGCGATGAAAATTAATTAAAGAAAGCGCCACCAGAATAGTTAGGTATAATAACGCCGCTAAAATCTATTCGACCGGCGTTTAAAGCAGATTGGACCGACTTTTGTAGAAAGTGAAAGAATTATAAAAATTTAAAATTAAATGTGGAATTGCGGATAAATGCTGTTTTGTAGTCATCGATATTGTTATATCTTTCCGGGAGAAAACTTGACCGCAAGTCGCCACGATAAACAACAATAAAAATAACAATAATAAACAACTTACACCACAACCGGGAATATTTCGCCCCAAGCGTATATACATACGTATGCGTTTACAACGCACGGTATATTCTAATAATCCTCCCTGCAAAATCACGAAATCGTCGATCTCATCCGTAGATAAACACATCCTCTAAATTCCGACGACCCTAAAAAGGGAGAACGGCCCGCGCTAATATTACAAACAAAAATTGGACGCATGGCTTGCGTTCGAAACCGCTATAAATCCGTCCTGACAGAATAGCACAAAAAAAAGAACCGACTCGGATTTTAGTATTCGCAGCCTTACTTTCCCGTATTATCGGCGTTGTTTATTTGTGTAGAAAATGGACACGATGGCGCGTGAAAATTTCACCGACGCGCATCGCCAGCGGAAAAACCGTCACTTTAATCCGAACTTAATATTAGTGTCCGTTTACATACGTATTAGATCCGTTTCACAGAATATTAAATACATTCCTCTATTTTACATTGTAACAAGTGCCGTAGTCGTAATTTTTGTGCTGAACGCGTTAAAATCGCTTACTTTCGGTTAAATTAAAACGTGTTCGTTAACGAGAAGTTTTTTCAAAGTCGCAGCATTGTGCAGACGTAGGAGTTCGCGTGAATTTCATGTTTCTAGATCGGGGAGGAGAATACCGACACGTGGCGCGGTTTTAGATCGGGTTAATCAATTTCGTGGACACGGTAATGTTGCGTCGAGATTTCCAGGATCGGTTCGTACGGTAAGACCGCCGGCAATTACGACATTCAATTGAACAAAGTTCCAAACGCTCGACTTCAAAGTTCGTCAATGTTGCGCCCTTACAACGTTCAAGTAACTCAAAAACTGAAGGTAGAGGATAAAGTCGGTTGGATTCCGTTTTGCCAACGGTTCAATGGTAACGCGAACGTAATGGCCAAAGCTAAGCCTTCTTTGAGAGCAATAACCAAACAATCGTAGTTTTTAATTTCAATTTATACGTCGCTATGCTGCAAGATTTTCTTGCCATGGAGATTTATAGACTTGGGTTAAATGATCCATTGTTTCAATAAGATGGAAAAACAGCGAACACGGCGCGCTAGCCAATGAATGAATGTACAGGCATGCAGTGATATTCCTTAGCTGCCCAGTTACCCTGACCTTTGGGCTTTTCTAAAAGGAAAATTTTACGAACATCAACCACGCGCGCTGTAAATACTTAAAAATGCAATTGACGCACTATTACACAAAGTAACGAAAAACGTCCTTCTACGGCTTTTCGTGTAACGTCTACATCTATCTGTGTTCAACAGTCCAATTACGATGGCATGAAACGAATACAGGACATATGTTATAATGAATAAAAATCAACTAAATCTTCCTTATGTTTGTGAAAAAGATTACCGCGCTCTCAATACTGTAAGCGATTGTCCCTTTTGTTAAACGAACTCTTTGCAAACATCGGGAAAAATATTTAGAAAGCATCCTACTGTACATTGTAGAATCTACAAGTCCCGGAGAAATCTTCACCATCAGTTATACCTTCGTTAGATTCATGCATCTTTATGAACTGAATAAACAAAGTAACGACATATGTTGCAACACAAAATAAAAATTGTGAGGTTAGGAAATCGCTTTGGTCGGCAGTTCAAGCAACGACCAAAAGTGGTCGGCCACCTGAACTTTGAATTGCTGTTCAAGCCGTAGATTCTTTGAATCGAGTCTCCTATCGTTTCGTTTGTCCAACGTAGGCTTTATCATAGCCAGCGCCAGCGATTTTATAAATTCCTGACCTTTCCTTTTGGAAACATTCTAAATCTATCCATAACTGTACAACATTAAGTATTTGTTTTATTTCTAATCACTGATTTAATAACGTGCAGAACAAGCTGTAAATACAGTAACCCGGTGGATAAACATGCGCCGTATTAATTGCATTCAGCTTCTATATTTATTTTCACACATGCATACATCTCACGCAAGAAAAACTTTCGTTTACAACACGCTTTGTCCGGTCGCGGGTAATGAAGCGTTAGAAAGGCCAAAATCGATAGTGTAAACCTTTTTAGGCAGAGACATACAAAGAGGTACCGTAATTCCTTGATTGATAAAAAATATCCAAAAGGCTAGGCGTAAATTTAGAAATCGCGAAACGTGCACGAAGCAACGTCGACCATCTCGCTACTAACTTGGCGCAATAATCGATAGAAAGAATTTTCACGATTCAGAAGCAATGAGAACGGTATAATCAAGCACACAATCGCTCGTATTTCCGTGTCGAACATCTATACAACTATAATAATAGCGATTATTCGATAAGGCTTCTCGAGGAAAGAGCAATAGAACGTCGCTTTATCTAAAATTAGAAACCGTATGGTTTATATGACACGTGCTGTTAATGGGCGATTACGAAAGAACGAACGTTTTCCATTTCCAGGGCTTTTCCGTTGCTCTCTTCTACTGTTTCCTGAACGCAGAAGTGAAAAACACGCTGAAGCATCACTTTAATAGCTGGCACACGACGAGGTCCTTGGGATCGCGCAGGACACGCTACAGCAGTAGGGATTGGTCGCCGAGATCAAGAGATAGTTTACGGTAAGTATCATTAGCTTCTTGGGAATGTCTCCGTTGAATTTACACGTGTTATGGGCTGTAATTAATGTTACATTAGTCTCAATTCGGAACCACCGCAATAAAGCCGTGTACATTAATTGAATGTCTCGAGTTGTGCTATTTTTCAGAAAAAGGATAAGTTTTATTTCATATCAAATCATAACTGAAATTTTAAAAACGTGTTATCATTAGAGTTGGCCCTCTACGCGACGTGATGCGATCAGATCCGTTGTTGTGCATATACTCATTTTATGAGGTTTAACTTCTCGATTTGTTTGCTTCAATGCACCGTCCATAACTAATGGAAATATTTCTTTGAGCAACGTCGAAATCTATAAAACAAGCGCATAATCTTCAAATAGCACCAACAACGAAGTAGCGAGCAGCCTCGACTTACTACCTTCGTCTCCGGAACTAAGTAAACCGGAACTAGACAACTAATCGCAAAATTTTCCTCGAACGCTAACCATCAGGGATGTAGTATCGTCTTTCCTATCCTAGAAATTTTCCAATCCGCCGGCACGACGTACCCTAGCAGAATACAAGAAGCGCGCCTCAACTGCTTCAGGTACGTTTCAGCGGACGCGCCTACTCAACTAGATCTATGCCCGCACTAATCTATCTGTCCGTGATGGTAAGTGAACGGAATCCAAATTGGAGTTACTCGTCGCAGACCAGTCGCCGAAGGTTGTAATTAATTAATCAACTGCAGCGGACTTGCGGGCTCGCATGTAATTCGTATTAATCATCGCGTTAGTGGCGACGCTACATACTAAGTCCGATCCGCTACGGAGTTTATCGGTGGGGCGGTCCTAGATGATCGCTTAAGCGGTTAGTTCGCTTCGAGGGCGAAATTACACGAATTAATGGTGGGAAACGATTTGCTGTCAAGCTGTCGTATGTTCCAGGTCTTGATATTCGAAATAACCTTGGACTGCATCAAGTTGCTTATTACAATACATCGTCTCCCTTCGAGAATTACACTAGCCGATATCAAAAATGCACCGCAAAATGTTCTTCTTTTTTGAAAATAATACTTATTAGTATTAAAAATGAAAAAATAAATAAATAAATAAAAGTGTTAAAAATAATCGCAGTAAAAACCGGTGATCCTTCTGGGTGCGCCAGAACCTGCACACCTGCAGAATCCGTACATTTCAACACCGTAATACAGTCGAAAATTGATTCTTTGAATCCAAATGATTAACTTAAAGGTTCCGATAATCCTATCGTAGTTGTTTAAGAGACAGACATAATTTTTTTGGAAGGTAAGTAATTAAATAAATCTTTTTTTACGGTATTTTCAAAAATTTTATTATAAAAATATCTTCCGGAAGTTGCTTTAGATTTTAAATGCTTTTAAATTTTCTTCTTCCGATAACACCTATCGCCAAAACCGTTGAGAAACTTTTCAGAAACATTCCAATCAACGTTGAAAGAGGAAATTCGAAAGGTTGTTCGTTGTTCATCAACGTTTTAACTGTTTCATTTCGCAACAATTCCAGATTGTCGGGCAGCTTTTTCAAGAAGAGGGAGTCAACCAGTTCGGTGGGAACCACCACCACATTAGTGTCGATTCCGATTTCCAAAATAGGTTCGCAACATGTTCGCTGTCCGCTTCTACCGACTGGTGGAGATAACGGCTGAGAAAGAGCGCCACGAGAGGATCGAAGGTATGCGCCCCCTATTACAGCATATTAGGTTCAATTAATTAAGGAAGGTGACGGTATTAATTGCAACATCCTCCGCTTTCCCACCCTTAAATTTCCTTTCCTGTCCTCATACGCTAACTTCCTGTCGGGTTCAATTTTAGCGGATATGAGACGCTTACGTGCAATCAAGATGAGGATAATAGGTTTAAGAAACTGAGAGGTGGTAGACTATGCATACAGGATTATTCAAATTTAAGTGTCTAGAACTTTTATATCTGTTACGGATACTTCCCATTAAATTTTTTGAAATTTCGCGGGAAAGGAATGAAATTAAATGTCGGTCGGTGTATCGATATCAGCTGTAATTACGCGTCGCCTCGTGTTTATATCCTTTTTAATACCGACCCTTTTTTTAAAGACTGTCAAAATCTTGCATTAAATGTTTTTTAATTGCTCAAACTTTTAACCAACCAGCGCGAGTAATACAAATGCGTTTTTTATTCGCCTCGTTATAAAAAAACGCATTTGTGTTACTTGGATTGGACAAAATAAACCTGCTTTAAAATTCACGAAAAATAAGAATAAAAAGGAGCACCTTCTCATTAATTCTATTTAACTAAATATTACGACCGGTAACGTATTTTAAGCACATCTTGAGGCCGGCTAGAAACAGATACTTTCATTTTATAAATGCAAACAAGGGATAGTAAATTAAATTTGCGGAATAAAGTTTTACAAGACTGGGCGAAATGAGTCCCCGCTAACATCTTTCTGAGCCAAAAACATTTTAGTAGCTGCAGCCGATGAATAGATTCCCCCAAAATACAGCGCCAGTAGGCACTCCATCGTTACTTGTGATCTTAAGCAGCGAAACACATAATGTTTACCGAAGAATCTACCAGTTAATACGTGACAATGTTCATTCCAGACCAGATTATCCTTAACGACGACTAGTAGAAACTTTGTAGAATTGAATTGCTTTAATTGTACTCGCTTTATAGATTGTTGAGCGTCTATGTCTTGTGTGATAAGACTAAGTTTGTTATTAGAAAACCAATCAAACGGTGTCCACAACAGACATCAACACAATACATTAAAAATCGATCAATGCGGTAAGCCTAGATTTTCTTCTCCTGAAACAATGCTGGAAATAGGTTAGAATACAATGTCCAAGCGCTCGAACATACAATATTCCGTTACTTTTGGGATAATTTTGAACCGTGCTTTCCCTCCGTGGCCTTACTTAATATTTAGGACAATAAATGCTGTACATTTAACACTATCCAGTGTTATAAATACATGCTACTTTTAGTTAATCATAAGTAACGTTTGAAACTCTATTAAACGTCTAAAGTCTATTAAAGGACGATACGATACGATTAATAAATAAATAAAAAACAAATTGAAAGCAGCTTAACTACGTATGTCTGTTTCATCCCGTATTATTTAGGTTGACGAATCCTATCGCTAGCTTCACAAATGGATATATTTGACAAACGAAAAGTATATATTTGTCAAAGAAAAATACAAAATGTAGCCCATCTCCCCAGGATCCAACGTAATAATTTCGAATAAATATTTGAATCCGACGGCGATGCGAACAAAAATTAAAACGCAGCATGGAGACGATTTATTAATATCGTCACAGTAACTGCGATTCATTGTCAAATGAACACACCGTGTTCATTATTAAATGAACACGCTACCAATTTAGGTAGGTTAGATAACGTATAGGGTTAAGTAATGTACAACCTAACGAACTTTCGCTGTTTTCCTGAGATGAATTTAAAATTATACGATGTTTAATGGACGTTTTAACGATCGTTTTTTTTTCATTCCGAAATAGAATAGAATGTTTTTGTTTCATTTAAAAAAATGTTCGAATCGGTCCAAAAGCAATTTTAACAAATAACACGCTAGAGAAAACTTCAATTTACTTTAATTATTCAACACGAGGCAACTAAAACAAATGATTTTAGTTTGCTTTTCTCAGTTTCTCGCAATTCGTTATTCTATTTGCTGAATTTATTCTCACTTTGAATATTTAGTATTTGCTTGGTGTTCTCGACTAATTTTATGTTCTCTGACCTAAGAATAAATAAAAAAAAACATATTTATTCAAACGTTCAGCCATTGTACTTATAATAAATTAATTATAATAAAAATAAAAATTACGCATGTTAAATCAACAAATTCTTTTTATCATTTATCAAGTTTAAATGTAATGTGTCTACTGAATTTTTCACCATCCTCAAATATATTTGTTATAATGCATTAAGATAGTACTACAAATTATACAGATTTTGATACATAGGGCTACAATGGAGACTCTTCTGGAAGAAGACGGCTGTGGTTCGTTCGACGACGGCTCTCGTGGCAAACTCACGGAAGATGAAACCTCATTTTACGATGGAAAATAGGGTCGAATTCGCGCTTGTGCGCAAATTATCTATACCAAAATTGTGCGAATTTATAACCTAAAATAATTATAAAAAAAAAATGTAAAGTATCCAGTGTTGCCAATCTAATGGAAATTCCACTAAATTTAAGGAAATAAAATTTTATTTAGAGAATAAACTAGGATCTACCATATTTTCGGAACATTCTGTATTCAACATTTATTATCGAGACATTTAGATTAGAATTCCCTAACAAACAAAAAAAAGTTCGCGAAATTAGTGTATTTGTTCTTTTTTTGTCTAGCATTGATACTGCCGATGAAGTATTCAATAATATAAAGATCGATTATTCTTTCGCGAAAGAAATATCACATATGAGAAATTGTTAGTGGAATTTTAATCAATTGAACGAACTTGTTTAATGTATTTCAAATTTTTAGGATTGGCAATACTGAAGCACCATGTTATGGTTTAATTATTTAAAAATAAACATAAACCTGGTTATGTACTTTAGTGACTAACAAAGAAGAACAACATATCGATATAATTTGGAAATGTAGAGAATTTCTTAAATGATCTACAAATTGTACCTAATATTCGATGTCGTAAACAACACAAAAGTATCCGCACACTTCGCATCACATTCTCAACCGGTGAGATCGAATGAAGTCACCGGTTAAGGATACCGCGTATCCCCAGAACGACCGTCGCGGAAAATAATGGGAGCGGGAGTGCGCCCATACTTTTGTGTTGTTTGCCGTACTACGCCACAGTCCTTCCTATCATTATTCCATATTCGGTATGTTGATTAACTTTAATAATTAATACGATTTTTGTTATAGGGAGGTGTAAATATTAAAATACATATTTGATAGTTCATCTAGTGTTGGTTTGCAAAGTTTTGGTGGATGTGAAAAGTGAAATGAGGCAACGTTGAAATTTACTGAAAAGAATGGTACCTACTTATTTCTAAAATCAAATGATAATTATAAAAGATATATACTTAAAAACATTGTTACTACTTAAAAGAATAAAGGCTTCGAATTTTATCTTCGTCATTGTAATTTCATAAAAATCGCCAGAAAATTGTGTAATTGTGTAATATTTGTACGCCTTTTTAATCGATTTAGATCCATACATGAAATTATTGTATAAACTATTTAAATACATTCCAAAGTTTATCCGCATGTTATGTAATTAATTATGTATATGGGTATAGTGTTAACAAGATTTGTGATATTTGAATGGGTGGATTGTTCTCTTAAATATCTTCGGTTACATAAACAAACTTCACGCAGGATGTATTTTCTCAACTCCATCCTTTTATGTATTCGGAAATACCTTCGATTGTACAAACCATACTCTCATCTCACCATAATCTCATGCCTTTTCTGTTCAACTAATGTGATGCAATATTACGAACCTGTTGACCAATATGCAAATAAAATATACAAGTTCATTAACCAGTTTGTTTTATTTCAAACGTAACATGCAATTAAAATGAAGGGGCTTCTAACCATGTCTCCCATCTTATTATAACTGCAATCGGAGATAAGACAAGTGCTGGCCATTTGCCTTTGTATAAAGCAACTCTTGCAGGTGCTTTCAAGAAAACTTTTTTGGCGTGATTTTATTAACATTAACATGTAATACGGAGGATATAAAAATAAGACATTTTTATCGCATAATATTTATTAAAAATCAAATAAAATCGATAATCAATTACATATTATAGTTAAAAGAAAATATATAATACACCTTTATTCACAATAAAATGCTATTTACACCATAAACAGCCCATTCTTCAAAGGAAACCATCATTCTTCATTAACCACTTCATTTGTACTTACTACATCTACTACATCACCTTCACTCCTCAACGTTGTTTCATTTAATACTGGCTCAATTTTCACTGGTAACAAATGCCTAATCGGTTCTATAATTTTGGCCTTGTTCATAAAAGAAATATTTTCCTTCTGTAACTGCTGCACATTTACACCGATGTGAGCTGCAATTACATTTGGAGGAAATATAACATGAACACATTTCTGTAAATAGGGCACTAGATCGTCAGCAAAACATAAACATAATCTGGTGAAGGCATCTTTCGAATTTGAATTAAACGCCTGCCGTTCTTGAGCATATAAAGTTAGTATTGCTTTGCATACCGCCAATAAGGACTCTTCCAAATAGTTCACCACATTGCAAACGATTGTTATAGGAGGGCAAAGTCGTAGTTCATTAAATGCTGTTAATATTTGGTTTAGATAATCGGCAAGAGGATAGAATTCTATTAGGCTATCTGGCGGTTGTATCGGATCAGTGATCTTCATCTTCCAAGGGACGCTAGGATGGTTCTTATTGATTAACGTGAATTTCTCCATGTTCTTTTCAAAATTTTTAGTTGCTTTGGAGACGGATTGTTGGAAATGTTTTGAAATAACTTTAGTGAATATTTTGACCATTAATGATCTAAAATCACAGCCAACTTTACTGAATGATAGGCCAAAATACATGCATTGACCAAGGATGGAATCAATCGATGAAACGCCTTTCTGCAAATCGCTTTCTAAGATGGTTAAAAATTCTGTAATCTAAAATCGATAATGTACGATTATTGCAATTAAAATATTTTATTTCCCAAAAAACAAAAAAAAAAACACAATCAGCACCTGAAAACTGCGCGCGAGCTGCAAGGAAAAAAAAATGGGCATGTATTATATTACTGGGCAAAAATAACATTTTTTAATTTTTCATTTGTAATTTTGAAAATACTATTGATTCTATGTTCAGGTACCGATTTTGCAGATTTATCTTTAAGCTTTCTTACCTTATTTCTAATCCAACCAAAAAATATAATATTTTGGTTTATATCGCTCTTTACCTGCGATAGCGGGCTGTGTTCATCATCGTTAAATATAGCGCGATATTGTGTAACTATTGTAAATAAATTAACTCTGGTCATTTCAATGGTTTTATTTAAGTGATAAGTCGCTGTAAATATGATTAAATTACTGTAAAGATGAAATCTAAGTTTATTTTTATTACCATCTTCATTAGGGATAGTATCAATAGAGTTTTGAAACCACGTATCCCTTGCTTGTAAAAATTTTAATCTCAATTCTGTCTCAGTAAATATTTCCATACGCCGAAGATATCCTACGATTTGTAAACTCTTTGGTAATGTAAGATCAACTCGTAATTGCGATAATAACTGATGTAGCATCACTAACCATGATTTCTCAACATCATTTAAAATACTCTACGAAATCACCTTAATCGAATTAAATAAAACATATTCATTATTGATAATCTACCTTAAATATAGGAATATCAGAATGTTTCGCGTATAACCTCCTGACATATGAGGCTAATTCCAGTGCATTTTCATATAAACCATCTTTTATAAAAGAGTCCATCAATTGCGGCAATTCCAAGATCTCCAATAGCTGAGCATTCCTCGTTAATGTCAAAGAATTTAATTTCCGTAATGTATTAATATCATTTGTTTCTGCGGCAAAAGTCTGACATTTCTGCTCAAAACTCGGTATATTTTTGAGTAATTTATCTAAATCTATTTCGATCGTATTGAAACGATTAAATAAATCCTTTGAACATTGCGACGTTTGTATGAAAGTTTTATAATTCGACACGGCCAACTCTTGAGTATGTTCCGATATCATACTTTGTTCCTCTTTAAGTTTGCTTGGTTCCTTTAACAAATCCTCAACTTTATAAGATCCTACTTTTGAGATATAATCGGAGAAGTTGGTATTTGAATTCCATTCATCTTCAAGAGAATTTTGTTATGTATGTATTGATATATTTTTTCCTTTTTTACATAATATAATACCTGGGTATCCATTAGCAAATAAGAGCTTTAAAAGTTCATTTTCATCCTGCGTCATTTTTTTTATTTTAATTACTATATTTGCTAATCAACAAGCAAATACGCGGAATACAACAATATTTCGAGGTTATACTTCGTTTGTATTTACATGACGTGTTGCTAAATAATACCACAATGATCAAACTAAAAAAACCATTGTCTTAGTTCGTTGGTGTAGTATTTTACAAGTTAATATTATATGAGTTTGACTATTTATAAAATAAATAATAGACTGCAAAAATTCAGTTTATATTATAGTTAAGTTGCGTTACATAAATTCATAAAGATCCAAAATTATTAGTTTGGTTCTTTTGTTATAGAGTTGGCAATAGAAGCGCCACTACTTAACTTTGTTTAGTGAGGTTATATTTGCGAATAACCCTTTTAAGTCTTATCGGACATCATTTGAATTTTTAAGAAAACAACATTCTAAATGCCTTAAAAGCGCAAAGTATGGTAAGCGGATAAAACTTCTACGTTGACCTAATCATTTAATCGCAAATTTTAGATGTAATCTGTGATTATGCCCACAGAAAATATACAATATTCAGAAAAGTATTGTGATAGTACCTATGAATATAGGCATGTGATTCTTCCCCCTGATCTTGCAAAGTTAGTGCCCCGTCCTCACTTAATGACGGAGACCGAATGGAGAAACCTGGGTGTACAACAAAGTCCTAACTGGGTGCATTATATGTTACATGGGCCAGAACCGCATATTTTATTGTTTCGACGACCAATTAGCCAAAATGTTAGTAGTAATTAGACATAGGAAATTTTTACATAAAGCCTTATTAAGAAGTAAATAAAATGATTATATAAAAACATACACGATTTTTTACTTATCGAAAACATAACCTTTACAGACTCATGTACGTTGCTGCTGGCTTTTTCCAAGTTTCCCTTTAAAATTATTTTTGGATACATGTCTGGTAGGTTGGCTATCGTATATTGGAATTTCCGGATTTAATTCCTTTTTTATGGGAATTGCTGTAAAAAATTGTTTGGATGTGGAGCTTTTTATACTTTGCGTCTTCGTTGTCAGCGTTCTAGATGAAGCAATGAATTGTGACTGGGATCTATTCTTAGGTAAAAGTGTTTGATTATAATGTTCGTTCTCATTTAAGCTGCCTTTTAACAGAGATTGCTGGATGAATCTCATCTTCCATTCAAGAGCCCCCTTTGGCAGGATATTTTGCATGGTTGGTTTACGTTTTAACACAAGTGGATATCGATCATAAACACTTTCGGTACTTCTTGCTGAATGTGCATTGGGTATTTCAAAATCATCCTCTGTTTCCAATGCTGATGGAGTCTCTTTAGCATTCTCGTCACCTTCCAAGTCGAGTTTTGGTGCTTCTTTAGCTGTAAGTAATTGCTTACGCAGGAAGTATCGTAAAAGAGGTGATAAATTCTGTGGAAAGGGATCAGGCTTCTCTGGTTGTGGTTGGATAACAACGTTCTCCTTTTCTTTGTTATTATCCTTTTCTGGCATGTCAGGATCCATATAATTTTCAACGTTTTTCATTGGGATAAATGAGAATTTCGCTTCTCTAAATAACGTATTCGTAGTTTCAAACAGTTCAGCATTTTCGTCATCTTCCTGGTAAATGCCTTGGTAACGAATTTGGTCGGCATCCTGATTATTTTTGTGCAAATTTTGATCTTTATCAACTGCTTCAACGTTCTTGTTCTGCACATTTTCTTTAATTACCTTATACTCCATCTCCTTCCGTTTTGCTTCAGAGTTGAGTTTAGATATTGCGTCTGTTAATTCTCTAATGGGAGGCTTATTCTCCTCGCTTGATATTTTGGAGTATGTTAAAAGCTCCTTCCTTAATTCTGCCAGAAGCAATTGAATTTTCTGGTGTTTGTACACGAGATTATCGTTAACCGTTTCATGCTGTTGAATAACCTTTCCACTTTGTATTTCGATGGTATTATGCGAACTTTCTTTTGTAAGCGTGGGTACTGTACTCTTAGTTAGTTGTAATGTAATTTCCTCTTTGACTGATTTTTCCTTAGCGATTGCTTCATTTTTTTCATTACTTTGAGCCATCGCCTGCTTATTTGGGTTAAATGCAAATTTAACGAATTTAAATGGTGAATTAGATACCGAAGATGATTCCCGTTCATCCTTAGCTCGTAATTCTACGCATTGTGGGTTTGAATTTGATTCTGCTTTAACATTTACCTTTGGAAAGGGCCTTCGAAAAATAATATGCGGTTCTAAGTTACCTCTTTTACACGTGGAGGGCACCTCTTTTACATCTTTTGCTTGAGGAAGCGACTCCGACATTTCTTTTGTTTCGTAATCAAATGATTTTCTTGATACTGCAGCAATTCTTGGTGGCTGCACTTGTCTTTCGGCTTCGTTGGTTCTTTCCACTTTGGTTGTTCCAGTTTTTAGCGGCGATGATCCTTTTTGTACTTCCGATCTGATTTTGTTGTTAAGACTTCTATTTTCACAACTCGGATGTTTCATTTCTTGAAAATTTGTTTCATTTTCTTTGGTAGCTTTTAATACTGTTTCTTCTTGTCCGTTTTTTGGCAAAGCGTTCCGCTTTGTTTTATCCGGCGCATCTTCACGATTTCTGTTGCAATTATAAACCTCCTGTCGTTGCTTCTCCGTTCTTAGAGGTGTTCTTAGAGGAATGGCAGAATGCCTTCTTGATAGTTCCTTATTGGCATCTTGCTGTTCTACTTCGCATTCTATTTTGTTAAAATCGCATTTTTTCTTGGAATCGACACTAGATGGTCGAAAAGGTTTAAAAGTGAATTTCTGATGCTTGATTTTACTTGGTGCAACGTTCGTGTTTACTTTTTGCGATGGTTCTGTTCTATCTTCGGTACTGACCGTTGTAATTTTTTGATTAATTTCTTCGCCCTTTTTATCTGTTTGTATAGCCCGCATGTCTTTATTATTTTCTGGTATATTAATGTTCTCCTTATGTTTTTCACTGCTGTTGTACAGGTTCTGCAAAACTTTAAACGCTTGGATATCCGCTGGAATATAAGCTAAGATTTTTCGTAATTTCAGCTTGCCTATACTTAGTGTATCAGTTGGACTTTTCCCACCATCCATACCGGTCTTTTCGCAATTTTCTATATCATTGACATATTCCTTAATTACTCTTTCGCTAGATTTCGAAGATTTAACAAAAATATTTTTATTACGCTGGTTGAGTTCATTTTTACTTAAAGGGTCCGCTGTTGGAGAATTGGATCTTTTTGCATTGACTGGTTTCGCACTATCGTCCATGGCTGCTTTCTCATTTATTTTGGAGATACTTGGATTGGGAGGAGGAATTTTTAATTCGTTTACAACGTTAACGTTTTGATCTGATTGATTCCATTGACTCCTTTTGTTATGATTTTGTAAACTTAGATTCTGAACCGGTTTAATCACCTCTTCGCCTTCCTTTGACTTATTGATTGAAACTTCCGCTTTTGAAATGTCGACGCTTTTCGATTTCACAGCAGGTTGGAATTTTCGAAAGGCATCATGTACAAAAAACTTTCTTGATACATCTTGTTGATTTGGTAGCATCTTTGTTTCTCGTTCTTTGTATTGCGTTTCATTATCCTTCCTTTCCGGCTTTTGTAATTGTTCTATATTTGACGAACTAGTTTCTTTTACAACAACTTTAATAAGGTTTTCTTTCCTTTGCGGCATTTTTGTTTTAACTTCATAATTATCAGTCTTCTTACTTACGTCCAATGATTTCGAATGAATCGGGCCGTTTATGGATTTCATTTCGTTTTTGTGGATCGTATCGAGGTCTGCGTTAGAACGTTCTGTCCTATCATTCTTCTTTTTTAAAGACATCGGCTTCGAGTCGAAATTTTCACATCTTCTACTTCTCTGTTCTTTGACTTTAGGTCTTGTAAATTCGCTATTTCTAGTTGCCGTGTTAGATACCTTCTCTTCATTAGCAAGTTTATCTTCGATAATCTTAAGCGCGCGCAGGATATTCTGAGACGCATTCATTATTCTGTAATCGCTTTCTCTAGTCTCTGATTGCGTCCTTTTTGGAATGGACACCTTTCCTACCGGCTTTCCTTTCTCATCGTCATAATCTCTTTTCGATAAGTTGTTTTCGTCAACTTCATTAGCATGACTATCTTTTGCAATTTTGCGAGTAAATGTTTCTTTATTGTCAATAGCTTTATCACCTGTAAATTCTGCCATTTCCTTGTCAAATTCTGCTTCATTTAAAGGAGCAGCTTTTTCTTTATTAATGTTAGGTTTAGAAGCAAATTTAACCATTTTTTCGTTTTTACAATTTAGCTCTCCTTCTTGTGTCGTCCGCTCCCTCTTATATACGACATAATAATGATTTTTAATCTTCTTTGAAGTTGCTATCTTCATATTATTATCATGCCTTTGTTTATTGCACTCCGGAGATGAATCTTCTTTAATTTCGGATAGATTTTGTTTTGACAACCTTAAATCACGATCTTCACAGGATATCCTGCTGTCCTTACCACATCCTTCAGATGATTTAGCGCTTAATTGATTTATTGTTTCTTTTATATTATTGATGTGTTGATTTCCTTTTCTAGAAGCATCTCTAGTTTGTTCTTCCTTGACCATTTTAAGGCTACTATCTGATTTTGCTCTTTTTGCATGGATTTCAATGTCTCGCCTAGGAGATTTGGTCATTGTTTGATCACGTCTTAGTTCACTTTGGATAGAGCGAAGTTTTGGTATCCTGCTGCGTTGGAAATCCTTTAAATCTGCCGTGGGTGCACCTGATGAATTCGGTTTATCCTTCTCGTTAGGGAAGCGGTCTGATGACTTGCAATCCGTTTTTCCTTTGAATTTGCCAGACTTGCATTCCTCGGCCGACTTATGGTTAATCTGTTTATGTTGCGATGATAAGCCCTTCTTATGTGATATAACGTTATCCGATGGTAGCAGCGAGTTCTTGGACAGGTCATTTTTATATTGTGAAACCACGTTTTGTAATCGCTTCAAAGTTGCTGAGAATGCTTCCGTTTCTTGTTCGTCTTCCATACCAGACTTCAATTTAAAATCTGACTTTTCGCCGGGCCTTAAATTGCCTTCGATCTTCTGGTTTTTCATTTCATCATCGTTTTTTCTCGTATGCTCCTTCGATGTTTTCGGAGGGGAATTTTCCTTTTTTGCTTCACACTTTTGTTGTGGTTTTTGCGGTTCGTCGTTCATAACGCTAATACTTGCCATCGTTTTGCTTTCGTTAATTTCTTTCTTTACAGGACTAATATATCGCGAGATTATGTCTTTTTTCTTGGTAGATAGCACCTTTTTTATTTTCTCCAAGTGCAAGCTTCGATCGGTACTGTTAACTCGGGAATTTAATGTGGGTGGTTTAAATATCGTGGAATTGTCTAATACCTCTTTTAAAGTGTTCATAATCTGATTCGAATCGGCTTCGCTATCTTCAGCTTTTGTAGCTCTGAGTCCCTTATTATCTTTACCGTTACCATCCGATGATTTTGGCAATTTGGTGGGTCTTAAATTGTTCATCTTGCTTTCAAATATGTTGAAAGCTTTAGCATTTGCTTCGATTATATCGCCTCTTTCGCAAGCATCTTCCATAACATCCGCCATGCAGGGGCGGTATTTTAACGTTTCTTTTTCGGTCCTCTTGGTGATTTGGGTCTTTAATTGGTTATATGGGAAATCGCACTCTGTGCTCTTAAATTTTAACCTATCCATATTTAAAGATTCATTAAATGTACTGTCGTTATGGACGTTGACATGATACTTCGCAAGCCTTTCGCTGATCAACATATCTTCCTTGTCCGCTGGCTTATTCTTCTCCAGGATCACTATATTACGCATGTCCTTCTCGAATTTTTTGAAAACCTTCTCGTTTATTTCCAATATTTCCGTACGTTCTTTCCTGTCAGCTTTATCATAGTCAGTGAGGTAGCGCACGGACGCGTTATTCTCTTTCATATTAGCTTCAATAGAATTATCGCTATTTAACGTATCACGTATAAGACGTTGCGTGACTTTCTGTTCCAATTTTTGGAAGGCTTTCTCATTCACTTTTAATAAATTAATAATCTCCTTAATGCTTTCATCTAATTCGCGTTTGGAACTGCCCACATTTCCAGAACTTAACGTTCTATGCGTCATTAATTTATTCATGGCTCTTTTCAGCTTCTTCTCGAGCCTGTTCTCAAACTTATTATAGTGACTCGTATTTTGCGCAAGAATCGATGATCTCACCTCCACATCTTTGGCGATTTGCTTCACTTTGCTCTTGACGATTCGATCGTGAAGTCTCTTCTCGAAGGTTTTGAAATGCTCGTTGTTCTTCTTGAGTAAGACCATGCGATTTTCAATGTCCGTGCTCAAGCCTTTGATGATATGTTTGGTATTTATTCGGATTATCTCGTCTAAGTCGGTGTAGCTGCTTCTGTTCTGGAACAAGCCGAAAATTTTATTAGGAAATTGTTTTTTTGTCGAATAAACGACGATATGCAAAGAGAAAAGTAAAGAAAATTGAAGGCCAGGTGATCCTCTTTACACCGTTACCAAAGATTGGAAGATATCTTCAATACATTGAATTTATGTTTTGGTTATAGCATGTACATGGATAAATATATTTTTTCAAAAAGATTATAGTGAACCTAGAATGATGTCACTTTTTGTTTATTAACTTAATTTATTTGATTGGCACTTGTATACTCAGACAAGGTTTGTACTAAAAATTATTTATTTACCTATACACTTTATAAAGAAAAATACAGCTACATTCTTTCAAGAAACTAGTCAAAACTCCATCATTCTAAGTCATATTTAACAAATCTAATGGCGTAGTATACCTGTTCTTTAGTATAGGAATAACTCTCGGCTGCTTGGTCATTACAACTTCCGATTGCGTTCGTTTTGTAGTACGAATCTGATGGGGAATGATCGACAAGGTACTTCATATAAGAAACATCTGTGCTATAAAACGAAGTCAATGCATTACATCTACAGCTTTGTCGATATTTCTCGAAATGAAACGGTTGATACGCTGCTTCTGTAAGTTCTCCGTTGTTGTCTTTCAAGGCTTCCCTTGACATTGCTTCTTCATTCTTATTTGATGGAGCCAATTTTTGAATAGAAGTCGTTCCGCGAGATTCCTGGATACTTGTTTGATTAGTTTTAAAGGCGGTATGAAGGGTAGGCGGTGACACAGCAATTTGGTCAGTACGGCAATTTACACTGGTATTTTCTACTATTACGTTCGACAGGTCTTTGTATAGATCGGTGTACATTTTATCATACTCAAGATCGTTTGAAACTAAGCCATTTTCAGCTTCTTGCACGTCTTCCAGTGCTGAAGCAGGCCCCCTATCGTTCCAGCAGTTCTTGGCCGCGGCTAATTCGCCGATCTCGTATTTTACCGCGGGCATGCGTTTAAGGTGCTCTTCTAGTTGTTTCTTAAGTTCTTCGCTGATAGAAGCCAGATGAGCATCATCTTCGGAAGCTTCTTTCGCCCGCTCGTTAAGCAGTTCGAGCATATTGTCGTATGGCTTGATAATCTCCGACGCTTTCTCGTATTGGACGTTGACGTGTTTCCCGAATTGTACGCCTCGATGGTAGATCTCGAGTAGGGTACGGCCTGCCGCCTGGGAAATGTATTTGCCACCCAAGAACAATAATTTAAAAATGAAATCCATGTCTGTGGTTTTCCCGAAACTCTTACCAAAATTTGACAAGTTTGATAGTAAACTGACAAGGGATGTTAGACGTCGGGAGATGTTTATGCGGCTTTCTAGATTTTTTTTGCTAAGAAATACCATTACTGGTAAATTAAGAAGTGCTAGCAAGCAGCTCTAAGTGTTAGCAGCTTTCAATAAAATAAGCAAGCTTATTTGCTTACACATTGCTTTATTAAAGAATAAAATACACGAAATAAATACAAATATAACATTTTTTTTTCAAATTCTACACATACTTAATGACTAGCAATTTTTTCTTGATATATCAAACGCGAAAATCTCAAGTATTAAAGGGACATAAATACGACTTTTATTAGAAGAATACTGCTCTAAAGATTGTGAGAGGAACATTCAGGGTAGATATTTTTATTGAATAATATGCCTTAGTTAAACCAAATTCTACCATTATTTTCCTAAAATGCTCCTCCAATTAAGTTTTATGCATACAAAGGCGATCTAAATGTTGTTTCGAATTTCAAACACATTAAAACTTCCATTAATAAACTGTAAAAGTATCTACATCACCAAAATGCTTACCGTAGTCAAAAATTAAATTACATTTAGAACACCTATTGTACACGTTCTTACACATGTTAATAATGTTAAATCCAATAGCAACATAGCAATAACTAAAACTATTCTAAATATATGTATATATTACGTAATTATCTTTATCACAAGAACAAGGTGTGCTTTGATATCGCTTATTATCATCATTTTGTTTACTTATACCTTTGAGAAGGAAGACTACACAGTATTTATTGGATAAAATTTATGAATATGTTGGCAGTAATTATGTGTTGAATATAAACGTGGGTAAAATATGGCGCGTGGATATATTTCCTTTTTGAAAACTCAATCTGCAATACAAGAGCAACGCTCCATAGTAAAAGCACCGGACAACGTATATAAAATCACGAGATACAGATACAGTGCTACAGACGAGAATAGGTGCAAGAACACTAAAAAAAAGCTCGTCGATTCAAACGGATAAGGGGATTACCAACCGCGATTAGTTCGAACGAACATTGTGTTACGAAAGAACACGCAATCCAGATTTTTTTTATCAATACAGGTGCGTACATTCTTATATTGCAGAATCAATTTCCATAAGAAAGACATATATCTATTGTCTAAGCTGTTATATTTATGAAAATAGTGTTAAACAAGAAGCAGTAAGAAGCATATAGTCTTCTATTTCCCCAGAAAGATTCCTCAATGTGCCATTGCTATGGCAGAACCAATCCAATTCGATCCTTAATTATACTTCCAGACGAAGTTCAAAATCTGTAGTTACCATAATTTTTTAGCCTTTTCCTTGGCTACCGTTTGGTGATTTTTTTTATGTTAATATATACCTTCTTTATTTATTGCTTTGTTGGATAATCAATTTATTCTTTTGCCTCGTTACTTTAGTCTGAGGAGGTGTACTAACGACTTGTAATTGCCTTGGCACGGTCTCATGCCTTGCATATCTCGTGAATCTGGCAATCAAGCTGCTCTTATCGACATGTTTAGCGCTAGCCCCGGCGACTTGCATCGCTAGGGCAGTTTGCTTGGATCTTTCCAAGACTCTAGAGACAACGTGGCCGTTTTCGCCTTCGTTCGCTAGATGACGCATCACTACGTGTAACTTATCTTCGTGTTGCTGTTGAAGGGAGACGATCCTTCGTTCGGCTTCCAACCTAACTTGTTGGAGGGTGTGATTCAATCCCTGCACTTTATTTATCAAGCTTTCGTTCTGGCATTCCATATCGACGACCTGCATTTCCAACTTCTTGCTGCTGCTTCTGAGATCTACTACTTTGTCGAAGTATTTGTACAGCAAGGCTCGCATTTCCTGATCGTTCAATTTCATTAGTCTTTCCATCAGCATCTGGTCTACTCGTTCTTGATGGGAATTTGAAATAAGATCCTCTAAGGATCTTCCGCACATTAGCTCGTTCTTGTATTCGATAGCTAGGTCTATAGCTTCGATTGCCTCTTCATATTGAAGCAATTTACGTTCTTCGGATTCGTCCAATATCTGCTTATTGATTGTCTTAGTGTCAAACTTACATCTCTGCTCCAGCAGTAATTCTCTGGTCTTTCGCAAATTCCTAATTTCATGCCTTAAGCCCTCCAATTTATCGTCCAGAACGTTGGAATTCTCTTCCAAATTATCGCTACCCTTGCTCGCAGATAAATCCAGTTTCTGACTGGATTCTTTAGACAGTATGCTTGATTTTCTGTTCTTCGTACTTCGAGATTCTTCTGCAAGTTGAGATTCTAACGCTTTCTTTTTCTTTTCTTCTTTTCTCTTGTATTTTTTCAACTTTTCCAATTGTCTCTTTGATGTGTGCAAGCTATTTTCCAACTCCATTGTTTTTCTATTACCATCCTCAGCTATTCCTTTTATTGATTCGGCGTCTTTGAGTTTCTGCTCAATTTCTGAGACTTCAAGACGGTGTTTCTGTTCCAGGTAATGGTTGCTCTGAGTTTGCGCTGTAGTTAGTTTAGATTCAGCTTCTTGCAGGATTGTTTTTAATTCCTCGCATTTTTGTTCGATTTTTTCTCGGGCTGAGATTTTGGTATCTTTATGGCGTTTTAGCTGTTCCAATAGTTTTTCTTTAACCTGTAAAGATAATTTCATTATATAATGAAATACTGTTTAGAAAATCATGAATGGTAAAAACTACTAAATGAATGTTATCAAAATGTCATTCGATGTGCAATGGGGATAACGAGTTGGAACACTGGGCACATCTATTAAAACAAATGCAATCTTACCTGGATTGTATGTTCCAGTTCATTTATCTGCTTATCATAACCATTTAAATCTAACACAATCTGCTTCAAAAACTTTTGTTTCGTCTCCATATTCATATTCAAACACTTTTTATCCTGTTCCTCTTGTACCAGACTCTCCTCAGCTATCTTAGATGGAGTGCTAACGGATACAGCAGGAGACAATTCATCAGCAGAGTGAATGCTATTTCTCCGACCTCTAGCACCTTTTGAATGATATTCACTATTCGATGAACTGTTAACACTTTCCTTTACGGATGGTTTAACTTGTCTATCTGAAGAATCACTAACTTTTGCTACAAGAATATCTGTGGTAATTCGAAAATTCTCCATGAATATATCGAGACGTTCTAAGATACTCTGAGTTTCTTCCTCGCATAAATTCTCACTTTCTGAACTATCGTAACTATCTTCAATTTCTTCCTCTATCCTCTCCAACGAGCGATGAGGTTCGGATGTTTCACTGAGGCATTCCTCGCATTCTTGTTTTAGTGTTAACCATTGCGATATTTGTTCAATATCGTTTTTTGATAGGCTCCCATTAACGACTAATTTTTGAAATAGTTCTTCTGCGTTTGTTACTAATTTAAACAGTTGATTTGCTGCGAATTGTAAGCCAAAAACATCTAAATTTTCTGAATGAATATCTTGTGTGGTGTATGAGTTAACAGTTACGATGTTCTTAATCATTTGAGCTCTCATTGCAAACTGCATCGTATAATACGTTTCAGAAATATCCCGCAGCAATGGGGAAATGCAACAAATCACTAGTGTTTTAGCTCGACCGCCGAAAGAATCTTTTAACAATGTTGAAAGTACAGATTGATTATATGGTACCATTGGAACTATATTGTACTGGGAATTGCAAGATTCGGTAAGTGTCATAATACATCTTTGTAAAGCTAAAAGGCCTGGATCTGTAGGAATACTTTGAGCTAACCCGTTACTATCCAAAACTAGCATCTTTTCACTCCCAGCTAAGTCAACAAAGCTTGCTGTCGATATACGATGCTGCACGATCCCATCAACCATCCATTGTTGTTCTAACGTAACAGTAAATAAGGTATGTGCACATCTTGGAGCTAAATTTGACATTCCCAATTGTATTAATTGAAAAGCATCACTTACATTTGCACACTCTACACTCCCAGCACCTAGGAGATCTTGAACGCTTTCCCCGCAAATCTGGGACCAAGTTATATGAATAGCCCACGTTCGTTCCTTATATAGTGATACTTTAGAAAATAGAGCACGCAAAAACCTGGGGATAATACCGTATTCACTCTCGCTCAATGCGAAATTCAATCCAGGTCCAATGAGGGTATACGATTTCCCTGTTCCGGATTGACCTATTGTCACAATTGAAACATCACAACCTTCAAAGAGGTAATTTAAGTGAGGCGATATTATCGTCGTGAATAGAGTATTCTGATTGCAGTCGATAGGTAAGGCATAATTTACGGGGTACGTCTGCGAATTACCCAATTGTATCGTATTATTGTATATGTTCGATTGTAAACAAATCATATCACCGTTATTGCATTGAATTGGACACACACGTACCGCGGTTTCGACGTTCATCTCCATTTTGTAATATACGATGTTTATACTTAAACGTAATGAGAATATTTAAATGTATCCTACACTAACAATACATAACCTAACGGTTGTTAAAGAACTGACAACTACATGAGATGGGGTACGTTCATAACTGTACAAATGGTAAAGAATATTAATTGCGAATTATTCCAAACTATAAAATTAATATGTTACGTGAAGGGATAATATTATTTTAATCCGTTTTTAATATAGGATATAGTTAGACAATTCAAAAATATAACCATTTTAATTTGGTGAATGTAATCGCGTTCAGAAATGAGATGCACCCTGCACTTAAATTCTCTATTACATATTAGTTTTATTTAAAGAATTATTCGCTTAAGTTTTATTTAAATAAAAATAACAATATTCATCAAAATAGTGGTAACATAAACGGTATATCCAAGCATTTCTTTCCATTTCCAAAATATATGTAGCCATATTTAGGAGTACCGATTTTATGGTAAAAGATTAAACCTGGCCAATACAATGATTTTAAAACCGCTAAAATTCCACCGGCAGATAGTTGGATAATCCAACATCCTTCAGGAACATCGGTATCGATGGTATCTAAAAAATCAATAGCGTAATTGTAATCGCTTCGCGTTAACAAGTTGGTATTCCATTTTTCTCTTGGATTTCTATAATGTAAATAGCTCTTTAACTCCATCGCTTCTAACCTCTCCAATCCTTGGTAACTTAAATTTTCAACGACAACTCCATCGGGTCTTTTGAATAAGGCGCCACGCGGTACTATTACTGCTTCCTCGTTGATCAAATGAATGGTGCACGATAATCTATCCTCTTCTTTAAGCCGCTTAATTTGAGGTACAAGAAGGATTGTACCGGTGGCGGTCTCGTCTTTTTCAAGGAGAATATCGGTAACCAAAGCTGGGTCTCCTTGGAATTTTGTAACGCATAAAGGAGTTAACTGTCTTCCTTGCTCAGTTGGTTGAGGTAGAAGTCCCCAATCGATACAGTTGGTGCTGTAGTAGAATATCCTCCCAACCAAAGCATCTTTGACGTACCCGTACGCTATAAAATAATCTTTCTCTATGCCACAAATTCTACCCCAGAAGTAGATTCTTCGGAAATGGTTCTCGTTTTGTAATAATAACAATGAATTATATAGAATGATACCTTCTTCTGTACTTAAGACTTGACCAGAATGTCCTATTGTTTCTATTGTATTTAGAAGGGTATCTAATTCCATTTGGACTGATTGACAAATTGTCAAAATTAATCGGAATCTGTTGAGATAAACAACAATTGATAAGCAATTGATCTATTGATTTAAATTTTTTTTGTAGATTGGCATTTTTCGATTGACTGGATCGGATAATCGATCCAGCCATTCTTATAATAATATTATAGAAAAGGTGATAGCCTCATGATCATGTGCATCGTTGTTTATTACGTCAGTAACATTCTCCCAAATTGTCTACGTAAAATGAAGAGGCTTCTAATTACGTATGTACACCATCTTGATACGAGCGGAGAGGAAGGTACTGTCCATTTGTCTTTGGATAAAGCAACTCTTGTAGATGCATTCAAGAAAACTTTTACTAAGAAGAACTGGGACTCATGTCAAAGATAACTGACTACAAGGGCTACCGTTAATTTTGACCGGGATTAAGGTAGCGGAGTTGCCTATGTTAGACACTCTTAAGCATGCGATCAACATGTATAGAAGAGTAACCGGAAGGAATATCTTTTCGCTAGATTAAATTCGTCAAGTGTAGCCCATTATCTAAATTAGAAAACTTGAGAATTATTCAAAATTTAACTGCGCTGCGGGAATTAGACGATTTGCATAAGAAGCAACAAAAATGTGATGGATAGAAAGAATGGACCCTTGGACCCCTGGTCGTACTCAGTTTTATTCGTGTTTCTTCGATTCTATTCTATGTATATCTATTCAATATATATCTATCCAACGTATAACCGAAAGCGCTATCCTTATCTGGAAGTAGAGATTACTTCATATATAGAGGCATGATAAACACATTCACATAGGGAAAACTGTCTCTGTTGTTCGAATTTGCCGCTAGTATCAGATGTGTTCCGAATCCTCACGGTACTTATTTACGTAGATAGATGTCGTTGTTCGCATTAACACTTTACATTTCGCAAAAGTACATGCATCAGGCGCAACGTAGGTGAATGTGAAATAATTTTATTTATGTGTTTTACTTTTCGTACAGTTTCTTTCCAATTACAATTAGCGGTAGTGTTAGCGTTCGCACGAACTTGGATATGTGATTGCAGCGTGGAAAAGTAAGATATCCTTCAATAATTACCTGCCTTGTATCCTACTTACTCTACGACACACACATACTGTCCGCTGTGTCAGTCGCGGTCGCCAGTGTAATGTCGCAGACCTTTGTTGTAAATTTTCGCAGAACGGATTAATATCGCGACAGTGCCGTTGATCCGAAAGGAGGATCCGTATTTGTCGTATTGCAACGAGCATTTCGTCTCGCAGCCAACGGGTGATAATGATCGTTCGGTTTTGACACTCCGCAATCGATTAGTTTTTGGATGTTTTTGTACTGTAGAAAAAAAAACGAAAAAAAAAATGTCATTGCTTTAAGGTTATAAACTATTATCGAAAACAGTATCGTGATTGACATAATTTATGAATTGTAGGACGTTTTGAGCTCGGGCCTCCGTGTGTAGCCAGGGTACCAAAAGGTCACACGCAAAGGTGAGTAATGCAACCTATAACTGTAAGACCTAGAAAATGTTACTTGTAATGAATGCAATTGTATCATCCGTTGGGATTAGTTTCACATGCAGACGTGGTTGGCACAGATTACGGGAAAAAATACACAAAGAATTAGCAATCGTACCGCGATACGGTTACAAGTCTATCTCTAGATCACCTATCCTACGTTTAACATCTGCTTCCGTAGTAGCAACTACAATCGTTGGCATTCGACAAGAATTCCATTTTGGATTGGAACAATTATAATTCCTACACGTTAGCGCTTCTTTTATTCCTCTTCATTTAATTCTGCAGTAATAAAAAGGGCCTTAACAGGTAACGATGTCGATAAAAAAAAAGAAAGTCTGCTCATGTAAAGAAATCTGCATTTTTCGCGCCAATAACTTCTTTTTTTTATTCCCCCCTTTGTAAATGTGACCTTCACACCAACTTCGTTGTGCACTGCACTGGTTCTAAAGTGCATGGACGTATAACATTTTTATTTGAAAATAAATTTTATGGTTCGAAACTTTGGTTTTTTTGTGATGCAATGAAACGTATTTATAAATACGAATCAGCTGATGGTGATGCTAAAGGAACTTATTGTTTTTTTTTATTATCACTACATCTGCTCTATATCTATTTTAAATATACCGGAAAGCAAAATAGCACACATGTAATAGCAATTTTAATTGCCAACAACGAGGAAGTTCTGAAATAGATCAATATATCTTAGAACTACTTTTGTTTACCTATTTTCTTTTTTTTTTTACAACGCCTACTGTGTATTGGAATTATTTTTGTTTCTATCGCCCAATTACATTCTGGAATTATCCATGATATATTATTTGTTATTTACAATTAAAATTCCGGGTATCATTTTTGTTAAATCTATTTACAGAAATGATGATTTTGTTGCTGAAATTAAAAGAAAAAGACATAGTCAATAGCTTAAAATTTGTACATAACAGAAAAATACTTTCTCATTATTACCTGTTACATGGGCAAAACTTTCACTTTCTGCATTTTCTTATAATATATACCTGTATACATAGTTTGTATTGAATTGAAATTTGGCTAATTTTATGCTGTGAAATTTACTTTTACTCCTATTAAATGACTACGTTTCAAATATTTAGTCGGTATCTAATTTTATCCGCATTACGCTTTGTTTGCATTTTCTTCTTTTAAATGACGAGAAAGTAATAAAAACATGTTTTTGTACTAGAGGAAGGTGATAAAAGCCAGATAGACGTGTTCGTAATCTCTCGAATGTTTTTAAAATCTGTTTACGGATATCAGCTCCTACACATATGGCGGCTGTCCCATGCGTTTTACAAATACTAACATAAATGTTGGTAATTAATGGCATACATTTTAGGACAATCCTATCCGAATCTGTTGATAATTGCTCGTAGGTCGGCGTTGGTTTAAATTTATCAGAAGATACCTAATTCGCTAACGAGAAAACACCGACACCACGTTGTTGGAATGTGGTTCAGCTGTTATTACTTGTTAAGTTATTGAACCTATTTTGTTTTGTGTTTGGGATGCGTCAAGGCCTTCGCTTAGGGACCTTACTTTTCGTAATTTCCACATTCTACAATTTACGGTTATAAATTTCGACATTTTTGCAGCCTTACCCCTTACTTATTTCTTTCAAATTAACATCGAGCGTATAATAAAATGATTTGTTTGTTCACATAAGAAACGATGTGTGTTATCTCTGTCTGTCTCGTAGTGATATTCTTCGGTTTGCGTAGATTTTATGGTTCTTTTCTTGTGGTTTGTCTGTTTTTGAATTGTGCGATTTTCTGAAATACATAATATTATTTGTTGTTCTTGCTTGAGAGTCTCGAAAATCGAATATTACGAGAGGAATTCGGTAAATACAATTGCTTTGGCAAAAAAAGAAATATTTATATATTGTAAGATTCATTTTATTTTTCAACATGGTCTCGTTCGAAGTTAATACACTTAATCCAACGTTCTTCCATCTTTTGTCATCAAAAAAATACGATTTCTCTAACCTTGCAGAACAGGCATTTGCATCCACGATCATTTCATCGCCCGAGTTAAATCTTCTCGCCCCCCTATAATCGAAAATACGAAATATTCCCTGCGGGCTAAATCTGGCGAATATGGTGAGAGGAAAAGCCCACGGGCCTTTCGTGAAAGGTTACTCTTGCGAAAAAATGCAGTTATTTTAATTCTAATAGCGCCATCTCTTGCCGATACCAAGTATTTATGGGACTCGCCTTGTATTATGCTTATTAAAATAAGTTTTGTGGTGTGTTTATTTATTTTTAACGGATTATTTTTGTTTGAAAGAGTATTTTATAGAACCGGTTAATTTATTCGATTTTATGAATGGCGAAAATATTTCCAGGGCTCGAACTCGGTACATATTTTATGTAAATGTACATATTCTAAACTGCGTGTACATATATTTCATATTTCGGTCATTTCGTGTTAACTAGCAAAGTTCCTATAAGGTATAACCACGTGTGTGTTATGTTGGTTCAGCGGCGGTGGGTGATGACGTAACGAAGTGCCGCTCACGACGATTCGACTTTTTCCTTGTATTGTGCGACGGAAATGCACGAGGAGATCGAATTGTGCGCGGAGTTCTGTTGCATCATCAGTCATCATTCATCTCCGCTACTTTGGTTACTATTTTTTTAAAATTTACGTTTATTACATAATAAATACGATGACATTAAATCTAATCTAATCTATTTATTTCGTATAGTGGTTTCTTTTTATCAAAAATTCTATCAGGTGCGTATTTTTTTTTTTTAATATATATTGCACATTGCGCTAGCGTTAGAATATTCGACAGTACATATATAGAATGTTTAAGTTTGAGCGCTGTATTCGCCAATAAATCAAATTATAATATACAAAATTACGCCTCAGATAAAATACTTTAGCGGTTATTACACCCAAAATGTTAATTACGATTCACTGGATACTAAGCAAGGTATAAAAGGTCTAATTTGATCGTTATTATGCGTCACTGCTCCTTTCCATGATTCCTCCGTTGATTGTCTCGAATGCATGTATAATACGTATGTGTGTGACTGCACATTGAAAGAATGATTTATAACTATAAAAGGTGTTCTCATCATAATCTCGACGTCTTAAACCGGCCTAATCTTTCCCCGGATGTACTTACGTATTTACCTTATACCGTTTAAGGCAACCAGGAAAAAAATGACTCCCCAAGGATGTTGCCTCTCGACTTTGACTAGAAAAGTGAAGGGGACATTTCTGCACAATGCTATCCTTTTGTATTACATATAATGTGGTAAATCTTCTAACAAACGTCTAAAGAATTTTCTGGAACTTGCACCAAGAGTTGGAATTGGAAGATATTGAAATAAGGTTTAATTAAAAACCAGATTAATAATTCATTCATTCTAGGTAATTAAAGCCTTCTTACGCATGAATATTTATATGTTATAAAATTATTATGTTGCAAGTTCTTAAGACCGAGTATACGTACTTTACGGCGAAGAATTTTTTTCTAATTGGGGACGGGCTTTCATTAATCAACATAAACACGCATATTTGTGATTTTACGCGTGCTTTTTATCGGCGTATGATATCTTCATATACCGGCAGTATTTTTTTCTTTAAATGGTAGTGTTCTCCTTTTTTTTTAGTGTAGTTTATTTTTTAAATTTAAACTGAGTAAATTTGATTGGGCTTTATCCGTTTTGAAAGCGCCACAGTAATAACTGAGAGGTTAATAATCTAAATAGACTGCGATCTAGTGTTGTGATCAATTGTGTTGGCACACAACAGAACGTTTGCTACTAAACCGGTAGATAATTTGACAACCAACATCGATTTAAAAGTTACGTATCTAACGGAGGAAAGAATATTGTAGTGGGGAGATGGCACCAGTGATGCTTACCGGTTTTCTCAAGACTCGATAAAGCACGAGTCTGTCTAGTCTCATTGAAAAATTTATTCACATCTCCTACTTTGCCCAATACTGGCTAGTATCACCTACCGCCATGTGATATATGTATGTCTCTGCAATATACTCTTTTTTTTTTTTTATTGGATATGTCTGTAGTTATTAAAAACTTTCTTTCCGCAATTTTTGGCTTTCCAATACTCCAAACTCACACTAGAAGCGGATCCTTAGTGTACTTTATCAAATTATTTCCGAATTGCGGATTTAATCATTTTTGATCCCGTCGCACGAGAAAATCCGTAGATTGCGTCATAAATTCTTCTCTTCTGAGACAAACTGCGTGAAAAATACGAGGAAACTGTCTTGCAGAACATCAAGGAGCTATTTTTGTGCCTCTGTGCTGATCTATAAATAATATTTGGGTACTTCGAAGCATTCAAACGGCCATTTTTCTCTAACCGTGACATTAAGATTTATTCATAACATGCGTTTTGCCAATTGACTGCAAAATATCCTTACGCTTTGTCATCTTGCGTACGTAGGTTTTTATTTTTTTTAGAACTTAGTTAGGCTGTAACGTTTTTTCCATCCAAAAGTAATACGTCCGTAGTTTATTAATCGATCTACGCGGAATACAGAGCGAATTATAGATTGAAAAAAAGAACATAAATATTGTGTGTTTAAAGTATCTCTGTGTTTGTATACAATAGTCGCATGATGTGATGAATTCGTAGAGAGATATTTTTAAATGAGCACGTGCTAACGTCGTTATTTTGCACGGCTTTCTAAGAAATACAACCTTTTGTCTGACCTTTATAACGTTTATGTACACGTAACATACATCAAATTAAGTAGAGCACTTACAGTATACCGTTAGTGTATTTTTTTCTTCTATTATTAAACGTTTGATGATGAAACAGTGTAAATATATTAATTTTCTTTGTTATAACAAAGAAAAATAATTTCTTTTAATCAAAATAGATTTAATTATTAATTCTGAAAAAAAAGAATAGAATCATCTAATCATAATATTGATAGTAACCATAATTCAATTCAGAGCTTCTTGCTCATCTGCCAACTGTTATTTTATACAACTCGAGTACGATTGTAGAAAGTATTAATCAAAACCTGATATAACGGGTCGTATTCTTTTATTGTTTTGCTTCGTCTATTTTTCTTCCTTTAAAGAATGCTTCTAATGCTCTAGCATGATGTCGATTTTCAAAAGAAAAGTTAAGAATCAATTCAAAATAATTTTGTAGATTCACTTTGTTGAATCTTTAAAATTTTTCGAAATTTGGAAATTTGGACAGCTTAAAAAGACCCAAGCTGTCGACCTGTAATGATGTTGAACACCAATTGACACGATCCACTGTTGAAGCGATCCAGTGCAGAATTTCACCATTCCACACGGTTTTGTGGGGAATCTAACGACGTGCACAAAGGTTAAGTCCTATCAAATGTTTGCATGAAATTGTGTCACTTGCTTTCACTCAAATCTTTCAGGTTGCTTGAATACTCTTGGCAGTAATATGACGATTCTTTTTGTACAATATTATTTTCCGTAACTGTCGACCACGATGCGCAATTCATTCAACCACAGTTAATTTGCTTTTGTTGGCTGAGTTCATTACTGCTTCGTACAAACTTTTGTTTCAAGACTTTTGCTCTATTTCTTTACCATTACCTAGAGTTATATGCATAGACAAAGTGGAAAATTTCTAAATATGGAAAATTAATTGCCTGGTACATACTTTTACCTGAAAAGTGTTATGATTTTTTAAATTTTAGTGGACACGTTGCAATATAATATTATTTAGATCTATGTATTTATACCATATATTCTGTATTGCTTTTTATCTACTCTGCCATGGCAACATTGAGTAATTGCATGTACACTACCGTCCGTATTAGTTCGGACATGTAAATAAATAAATTAAAAAAAAAAAAACGAGGAAATATTCAAACTCATTCTTTCCATAACTTAAAATTTTTATTGTATTTCATTAATAGCGATTAAAATAAAAGTATACAAGTAAAAAAAAGTAATTCTAACGAAAAATAAACAAAAACTTCTTAAACATTCCGTTCATCAAGGAAACTCCCTTTTACTCACTTTATTTTTTTTTCTCACACTCCTAGACATTGCTTCACTAGTTTTTCAAGGATTCTATTTGGAATATTGGTCCATTCCTCTTGCAAAATGTTCAACAAGTGGTTTGCGGAAGT
This sequence comes from Oryctes rhinoceros, assembly GCA_020654165.1. Lineage (NCBI taxonomy): Eukaryota > Metazoa > Arthropoda > Insecta > Coleoptera > Scarabaeidae > Oryctes > Oryctes rhinoceros. The sequence continues at coordinate 3,262,347 of JAIOKQ010000231.1, forward strand.
AGGGCATACTTTTCCAATTCATCCCATATCAGTTCAATTGGATTTAGATCGGGGTTTTGCGACGGCTATGGCATTATCCGTTTTTCTTCATTTAAGAAATTTGTACATGTCACTGCTGAAGGTTTGGGGACTGTTGTCCTGCATGAATATAAAATTTTCGCCGATTAGACGTTGCCCCGATGGTATTGCATTATCTTGCAGCATTGCTAAATAACTCCCTTTTCGTAAAATAGCTTCGATTCGCTTTAAGTCTTCTGTACCTGGGTGTAGGAAAAACAATCCCAAACAAGCACAGATCTTCTTCCTTACTTGACAGTTGGCACTACACAACTTGCTTTCGCTCTTTTTATAAAAACGCGCCTTGATTGTCCGAACACCTCAAATTTTGACTCATCAGTCCATAGCATCCTTTTCCAATCATCTACTGTCCAATTTCTATATGTTTCCGCCCACTGTAACTCTTTTTGCCCGTTTCCCCGTCGACGTAGAAGTGTTTTTGTTTCAATGGGGCCGTGAAGATTTCATACATCAACGCAATTATATTATCTTTTAGTAGTTTACATTTTACTGGGTGTTCGAACTAATATGGGCGGTAGTGTACGTATTTGTTGCAATAAGAAAAACATTACTTGTTTTCGTTTGTGTTTGCATACGTATTAATAATCCTGTCATACTTATTATTGTTGTATTTTATAGCTTATTGTTCTTGAAATAGAAAGCGGCCATTTTAACTTCAAAAAAGCATGACCTAGACCAGCAGCTATATAAATTAATTATTCAAAATTGATCGCGTATATAAATTTGGAATAATTACTTTAAATTCTATTTTTCAATAGAACATTTCCTCCGATCCCTTGTTTTCGTTCCACGCCTTTGTTGTTATCGAAAATTTCGAATATAGCCGACCCGCATTTTCTAACTACGCTTTTGACGGAAATTACGGAAATGATACGTATTTTACTACACATAAACTTTATTTACGCACTATCAGCTGTTAGGAGTTTCGAAATTATTGCCGTAAAGTAAGTTCTATTTCGCGACATTTATTTGCAATGACGCACTTTGAAACCGTTCCAATTTTTCTTTTTTTTTTTTTTGGAGTACCGACCACCTACTCACAGTTTAATGCAAATTGTACTGCGTTTGTTCGACGTGTTGTTCAGATGCTAAATGAACGAAAGGAAGAGTTCTCTTATTTATATCGTTTGTTAAGTAGAGGAATAATTAATAATTGCATAAGTATATTTAATAATTGATATTAAATATTTTGTAGTATTTAGAATTTGTTGTTCTGCATTCAGAAAGGATCCTCTGTCTTGCAAATATACAACAATAAATTATTAGCGCAATTGTTGTCCATTATTTCCTACTGTAAAATATTTAATTTGGTTAAAATGACTTTTCATCGATATGTCGCTCTGGCGTCGCGTACAATCGGTGAGACGCTCTCTTTCCAAGAGTTTCAGCATCTACTTTTTCGAATTTCTACCTATTTTTACCACGATTCAAAGTTCTTTGGATCGTGAATAGGTCACGGACTCTCTCATTGAGTTCTTCTTACAAAAGCTCGCTTTTGTATTTTGTATTTGACGCGGTGGACTACTTCGTCATTGTCGTTTGAGGTGTTTCCAAACTTATGAACTACAGTGTATACATTTCAAAATTCACTGCACTATTACCCGCCGCACCATTCCACGTATCACGATATCGACCGAGAGCATCTAGTAGGCGAATGTTGTATATATCTACATGTATGCCCTGTACATATATATGTATATGTATATAACTACTCTCAAGTGGACGTTAAATATACACCGTTTTATGTATGTATCTTGTCCGAAAGGACGATACGGTAACGCTATAAATAGTAGCTCTAATAAACATCCGCATATTCCCTTGATTTCGCGTTGATATCGTCGATTTCGGTGCGCCCCTCTTCTTTTTTCGATTTTTAATAAAACGAACGGATAGTGTAGTACATCATCCTGGGATATACGCCGGAATCAGCTAAGGAAAGTGAAAGTGAAAGCCTGCGTCGAATTTTGTTTGCACGGTTGGCACGTGCTGTGTTTATTTTTGTTTGAATCCATGATGTACGGATGCATTGCGACATTGTATTTGATCTGTTTATTATTGTTAATTGTCTATTCTACTAGTTTAAGAAAAAATAATTGTTATAGAGGATATCAAAATAATTCTTAAAATATTGCATTAATTTTCCTGATACGGTGATAGCCTCAAGTATGCTTGCATAATTAGTAATGGTCATAGTTTAGTATTCGAAATGAGCAACATAAGCTACGTGGATCAAAGGAAAACATTTTATTATTGTTATTGGTTTCCTTTGATTAAACAATCGTATCGGACTTGATAGCAATAGTGCATCTCTTTGTATTCTTGGAACATTATCGATAAGGCTACATTTATTTTCGGCTACGATGTTGCTACATAGTTTTTTTTTTACCTTTACCGTTCGAGATCGATATACTTGCTCGTTCCCACGATATTCAAGTCGCTTAATCCCGTCTACCATCAAGCCAATTTTTCATGTTCATGTAAAGTGGATGACGAAGAATTTCCGATGGTGCATTATCGTCGTGGAACAATACTTTCTTCTAACCATATGCGGTTGTTCTTCCTTTTAATTTCAGACGCGTAGTATTCCTCTGTGATTATTTTGCCCATTTGGAGATGATCTATAAAGATAATAATACGAGCATCCCGAAACACGGAGGCTATAGCCTTGTCAGTTGATGGAACCCGTTTTGCTTTTTTCGACGCTTTGCAACCGACTTCTACATATTATGTTGATTGAATTTTTGTCTCCGGTGTGTAGTGGTGTATCCTAGTTTCGTCGGCGCAAAAATTCATTGCGCTTCGTACGAAGTGGTTTACATGAATTCATACAGTTAGTTCTGTTAATGAGAACACTACGTTGTAAATCTTGACTTTGTTACGGCTTGCCTTGCTGGGTTTAGTTGTTTAGTAGTGCTATACCTTTTAATAAATTACACAATCTCCTTTATGCAACATAGTCAACTATAACAACCTATTCCATTTGCATTGTTTAAAGTAAACGTAAAATTAGACGTTATTCTCAAGAAAATATCCAAGAAAACCGGAATCTAGATAACCTTGATTACGTTCTATTTTAATTCAGAAATTCTAACGATTCCATTCAAAACATGTTACGATCATCACAAACACAATTCCCCGCTATTTTTGGATTATTTTCTAAGATCAGCGGAGCAAATAATAACGGAGCACAATTTACTCTAATACCTCCAAAGTACACAAACCTCCAAGTCTGCGCTGCACACACGCGCGTCCCCGAAAATGCGTCTTCTTCCATCCCGAAGAAAATTGAATAATTACGACGTACTTGGCCGCCTACGAATCATCATTTACGATTCTAATTCAATAATTATCGTCTCTTGGTGCCCACTCCGTTTGACGGAATCGGGAAAACAATATAGTGACTGAATGAGTGTATCTAATTTATTCCGAAATATGTCGTGGCGTCTTTCAAAACTGGAAAAGCACGATTAGTGAACTTGGACTGGATTCGGCAATTGTTTTGTTGTATATATGTGGAAAAATTAAGGATTTATCATCATCTATGCATCTATGCTACATTTATAAGCTCATACGCTCAACAGGAGAACCTTTTCAGATAATCATCCTGCGAACTTATTGACAATTGCTATATACGATTATACGTTGATTTATTCTGTACATTTTGCAACTTAAATTAAGACTTTAATATCCAAACTTATCTGGTTTTATCCCCTTCAATCCTGCGCTTTTTAAATGAAGGACGCTATGTTGCTATCAATTTATCCTGCTACCAAAAAATACAGTCTACGCTGCTAAATTATGAGTAAAGAGTCCAAACGATGTGCCCGAGCATTGGCGAGTTTACCAGAATAACAGTGCGCTTATTTAAAAATAAATATATTGAATCACTTTACAAAACGTTAAGAAAAAACATAAATAACTTACCTAACATGTTTACATTGTTGCAGAAATATCCGGATGTGCGCGATGGTCGGGCACATCGTTTGGACTCTTTGATTATGAGTAACTTAGTAGTCTGCTTAAAGCTTATTACTTTAAGAAAATTTATCCCGATTTCAATCTAAGATTGCTTGTAACATGTTTATCTTTTTTTTAAGTTTTATCACGACTACTTTTCAATTAAACTATGCATATTTACTCCGTCTTGCTAAGAAACTTTCGTAAATATTAAGCCGTTACGTAAAAATACATACAAGGCGAGATAAATTTATATGCTTTGACTGTTTACTTAGGTGTTCTATATGACAGATAAGAGAGACAGTATTTTTTAAAAATATTTAAAAGAACATAAACATGGCACATTGTTTATTTTACACTTAAAAAATAACATTTGATATCGAAAAACTTAAAAATAAGAGCAATCAATAATTGAAGGGGTACAAATTTCTTCCTATTAAGCTCTCTAAACGATATCGAAGAGAATCATTTTGGACTTTATCTTTTTTTGAAACCTCATTATTGAAATATTATTATTATTATTAAAAAAAGTGAATAATCAATGTTAAATATGTATTCGGCAGATAAATATCTATTCCTGTGATTTGTTTCGTTAAAAAAAAACAGCGATTCGACTGTTTATTTTTGCTTTCAAAAGGCAGATCGCGTGCTTTGTCGCATTTTCGTTGCCGTTCTAAGTTTGGAAATCACCTCGAAACGACAACCACGAAATAACATTCCATTTTATTATTTCGGCGGCTATTATTAAGTCTGCTTTAACGTAAATCCACCCTCTTAAAAGCAAATCCTCAAAGAACGTAGAAAAAGTCGTCGCAATGGATTGATTGCCAAGCCGTGACGAGACGTGATTTTTTTAGAGAATTTATTTTTAAACCGGAAACAAATGTTGAAGGTATTGACTCATGAACAAGTAAACCGTTGGGTAAATTGCAAAGCATTTCGATGGAAATAATAAAGAAAATGCCTGGTATTTAAAGAAATTTACAAACAACCACAGGACCATCCTGAAAAATCTATGATTTACTTGGAAAGCTTGTATGAAATACATTAAAAGCATTCCCGGCGCAGTAACACGCTTACGGTTCTATTGCCTGCCTTAGTAGTCTGGTCTGCTCCACGACTCCGCTTACTCACGTAAAAAGCAGTTCCATAAACATGTTCAAATACGAAATTTCCTAGGAGACACGGCAAGCAACTCCGCAAGTCCGTACTTAGGATTGTTGAAAACCGTTAGAATCACCGTCTCAAACTACAGGTGTTAAGGATAGCCGTTCAAATCCTAGCAGACGAAGAATTAGGATGCTGAGTGCGGCTTTAAAAGTCGAAATAACGTCAGGAACGGTAATGAAGAACAAGTAATGAAAAAGCGGTCACACATACAGTTACATCAGTGGCATGAAAAACATTAGAAAAGAGATTGAGGAAACGTGTATTCGAAGATTTTCCTGGCAGTAGCCTATAAAATCCGGTGTTAGATTCTAGACCGGTATCATCGTAACTGGTCACTATCCATAATAGAAGCCTCTTTCTTGTGTTGTCGCGTACTCGATATTTGACTTGATGTTTCGTTGATCATGCTGTCAAATTCAGAGGATTTGTAAAGACTGGTATTTCGTTGTATGACGACTCCGCAGTGCTAACTTTCATGTGTTGTTGATTTTGTATCCGTCTTCGCGATTAAATTTGGTTTTCTTTATTATTTAGTTAGTAGTTTGGGTAATAGAGGTCCTGGCTAATACCTTAACGTCGCTGTAGGTTATGCGGTGGTCTCCTTGTTAGTGCAGGTGTTTTGCTACTGCAGGTTTTTCAACGTGCTTCTCTCTCATGTTCTTTCACTCTGCACTGAATACTCCGTTCTATTTGACCGATGTAGCTATTTTCACATTGATTGCATTTCAGTTTGTATATGCCTTTTGCTTGTAGTGGTACTATGGATCGCGGTCGTGAAAGTCTACAGAACTATTGGTCACTATCCACTAAACAAGCAAATTCTACGCAAAATGGGACTCGTAAGAAAGAGGAAACTGCTCTACATCTTATAAGCAATTGCGTAGCATAGTAATTAAATGTAATCCTCAAAAAAAAAATTTTTTTCTGCGTTAAGCGGGAAGCTTCATTTTTGTGTCGTAATAATTTCAGGTTCAGATTAAAACGTCATACGTACCGTTTATCTTTATTTATTACTGTTTATCACCCAATAAATTTAGTTTCCTTTATGGACGATAAGGATAGTATACAATCTAGTATATACATACGTATCTAATATACGTTTTCACTAATTCTCTTTCATCTGACAATATATTTATCTACATAAGCTGAATCATGCAAATTTCATTTACCGCATTCTCAAAACGGCGTGGAAATATGTTCATTAAGCATAGAATTACCAACAAACAATAGGATATAAATACACTTACGTATGAATGTGTGTATACGTTCGAAGGTGCGTAATCTTAGATTGCCAATTAAATTCAATATATATGCAGTAGCAAGTGGTAAATTTCACTTGACTCAGGCTAATACTTTAATCATCATATCATGAGAAAATTTATTTAAGTATCCGTAATTCTCGTAGATCTCAACGGCCTGTTAGGATTGTCTTAATTTAGAGGTGCGAGGCTATAATTGAAAATATTTTGTAGTTTGGATGTTTACGTAAGTGATTCAAATTCGATGTTTGGATTCGTTTAGTAAGTGATGCGATTGAAACAGCATTTTTCCGGCTACTACTAGTACGAAGATAAAAGTTTTGTCTTTCACGCTTTGGAATTGAAAATCACTCAATCGGACGCTTTTAAATAAACAGGCATTTATACTATGTTACAATTTAATTTTTCTTGATGAAATTGTTTCCGCTAGTCTTCGACTTTTTCATCTTCTGAGATACCTTGCTCCTTGCAGTAATTACTTTCCAATTGTTTTAAACGTGGCGAACTAAAACTTGTATGGAGCCCCAATTCGTAAATGGCGACCGCCGAATTGTAAGACGGTGTGTTGTCTTAGTGGAACTTTGTCCTTCTTCAAATGCGAGCATTTCCATATGATTTCTGTCTTCAGCATTTCAAGTATTGATGCGAATACGCCCTCCATCTTTATCCAAATAACCATCACTTTCCCGACCGCTAGAATACAATCTTCACCCCTTCATGCCTTCATCTTCAGTAAATATATGACTAACATGTTATTTTGTAAGACGGTTCTCTAGCACTCGCAAATGTGAAGTTATTTGGCTCCGTTATTTTCATAAACCCGTGACGACCATTACTCATGACTGTCGCACGATGATCCTATCGAACCTGGTGGAATGACCTATGGCTTAATTATTCGCATAACCCTAGATATTCCTATTTTTCAAGGCATCTAGATTGAGTCTTGTTAGGAATCTCCAACCTATAATTTTACCGAAAAGCGCAAATTACATTCCTTATAATGAGGGAAACTAACGGCGACGTCTTTTGGCGATAACCGTTTTGAAACCGACGTTATTCACGTGGAAGGCGACTTATTTGTGTCGTAATCGATAATAAACGAAATCGAACAATGCGATAGCTAGGTGGTCGCAGCCTTGCTGTTACTGTGCAAAATTGATTACGGAATGGGGCAAACTCTACCGGCGATATGCTCCGATGCGAGGGAATCAAATTTTATTCGGAAACGTCCAGAGACATTCCAAGGAGATACGTGCATGTTTCGCCCTTGAATGAAAATATCGACGTGGTGAACCGTTCAAAACTGGCTGGTGGAAAGTGCGTGATCGTTTTGGCAAATATGTACGTTTCGCTTTTTTTCCGGCGTTCTAAACGGAACGCACTCGTACAATCGTTGAGAAGTTAAAAATACGCGCGACCTATGTTATCTAATATTTAGAACAATTTGTCTCGTTCGTAATTCCTTTTATCAATTGCATGTTGTATAGAGGAACATATGTACGTGTTTACTAAAGCTGTGCGAGGGAGATATTTGAAACACGCTTCTTTAATTATTCATTTTAGTACAAGCTTTTGCTTGCACGGATGAAAAGGAATACGTTATTCGCATATTGTTTTCCATCACGGTAGCTGATAAGGTGGAAAATATGACCATGCAGAAACGAACTAATATGCGCTGACATTTAAAAATTGAAATATTCTTTCTCATCTAAGCGTTTAATTTCAAACCTTATATTCATTAGCGGTGTATACAGGTCCCAACCTTCTGAACTGTTAAAATGTTTCAGGGATAGGCATACTGAAATAATTTCTTTAAATCTAAAATGTTTCCAATAACTTGAAAGATCTCCTCGACTATTGACTTTAAGTATAGGGAATGCTTAATATAAGTGATAGTACGTAATGTACCCTTTCTGCTTTTGAGATAACAAACATAAATTTACTTTTTGAGTTATCCTGTATAAACCCAATACTCGAGGCGGCAAATTGCGGTTGATACCAAAGTAAGAGTATTCCTTAGATTATATAAACAACCTCAAGTGTATCTTCTTCTCAATTGAAACACCTATGTATGTATGTATGTATTTGTGTGGTCTTTTTCTAACAGAATAAGCTTTCTCATTTTTGATTAACGCCTTCAACAGAAAGGCTTCTTACGGGTTGGTAAAACGGTATCGAAAGGAACAAGGTCAAACTTTTTTCTATTGCAGACCGTTGCATCATCTTATACTTTACATATGTACGTAATATGTCAATGTATGCAATTGTCCCACTTCAACAATTGTAAATAATCACAACAGTTAAGCGGGCTAATTTAAACTCTATTTGTGCTCTTTGTTCAAATAGGTATATGGTGCCGTAGATTTGCAATCACAGAAAGTAGTGTATCATGTTATTGTCTTCTATTAAAAATATTTTCTATAAAGATTACGATTTAAAAGGTCATATTTGTGATTGTTACTTGGTTGTGATTTTTTATTGCAGTCCTGGTTAGTGCTATTAATGTAATTAATGATGCGACATTTTGAAAAAGTTGATTTATTTCGTGCGTATAGTAAGTTCTACAAGAACGTAGAACTTACACGGAGCCCAATAACCAGGGGTGTCAATATAGATAAGTGTTGTAAATTCAAATCAGCTCAAATACTACGACCTGGAGATGCACAGAGGAGATCCCGCAAATCCAAATTTAAAGAATATCGTTTTGTAGCCAGATTGAAACGATCCTTACAAATTGGGGAACGTTTAACAGATATAAGTTTTACTACTCCCCACATAATTTACAACTGACTCCTCCAGTTCGGAACCAAGTTCCGGTTTCAATATTTGGTCCGACGTAGTAATTAACAGACTACAGATATGGCTCCTCTTAATTACCTTTTTATCAATCACTGTTGAAAATAAAATCTATAGCTCGACATACAACGATGTTCAAGAATTGGAGGAAGCAGTGCATTTCGAATTGCAATACTATCCGCAAAAAAATTAGTAGCATTCAGAAACTGTGTCAACTTTGCATTACAAACAATAGTGGTTTATTTGAGTTATTTATCGTTGTTAATTATTGTATTTGTAGCTCGTAAGCGTGTTTTTTTTTTTTGTTTCGAAACACGATGTCACAAATAATCTGATAAACAAAAAGCAAATTTTCTAGACATGACACTAGTGATTTTTGTCCCTAAAATATTTTTTTTAAGTTCTTACCAAGTTCACAAGTAATATTTCAAAACGAACTCTTAATAAGTTAACATTAGTTCACAATTGTACGATGTTCATGTTTTCCACGTCCCTTAATTGGTTTTCTCCAAAATCTGATAAATCAAAACAAACAATTGAATTCATATAATGTAATAATCGTATAAATCGTCCGCAAAACAAGCGCTTTGCTTAATGCGCTTTCATCCGTACATATTGTTACTAACAGACAAAAAAAGGACGAAACGATAATTACAGTAATGGAGCGTACTATCCATTATCTATTGTTCAGCGCGGTATAAAATTTTAGCCTGCAAACATGTGCGCACTTTTAGTTCATTGATTTGAAAACGTAGAATACGTAGGAAACATTTATACAAGACGAAACCGTCAAAAACAAACATCTGCCAAGAACAGACATTCATAGCTTACCGTTAATTTAACGCGCGTTGCTCGAAACGTGCGGTTGAAATTGAAAATGCAGACAGGACATTGACGTAAAAGATATTTACCTTGGAAACGGTTAAAAAGACGGAACGTTTTAGCGTTTTTCGAAAATAGTTCCCTTCGCCTGTTGAACGAAGAAGAATTCTTTTGTTCGTCGTTTTTCTGTTTTCGTTCGGGATCTTCCGAATTTAGAATTTGTTATGGGACGCTCAAAAATATCTTCCGCAAAGAGATTGATTATTGCAAACAGTATTTTATCCCGCACATGTTGATATTATTTTGCTACATCCTTAATATGAAGAAAAAGTGAAGCTATTTTGAGAAAAACGCTTTCAGGAATGGTAATTTATGTTTCTCCTTATACGTGAAATCGTTTGGCATCTTTTCAAATTGCCGGAAATTTTCACAAATGGGGGCGGCGGTTTGTGTAGGCGGCCGGTTTATTTAGTGAATTCCACCGCAATGAAGAACCGTGAGGAACCCTAAGTTACACATAAAAAAAAAGCATATCTTGGGTCGTCCGAGACATATCACATGCAGATTCGACATATACAAATCGTATTTAGATGCGGTTCTACCACCGAAATACTGCTGATGTAGACGTCTCGGAGGTAGTAGCTCGATAAAAAAAAAAAAAAAACATTTTATCTGGCCGGTACCTAGAACGAGACTATTTTGTGGTAAGAAATGTTTATCCCAAGAAACCTGGGAAAAGCATTTTAATTAGTCGAATATTTCTAGAAACTGCAATGTACCGTGTAAACGCAATTGTAAAATTATTCACAGCATTGAAAACTCATCGATAAGATAAACGTGCCGTTAAGGAAACTAAAAAGGAAATATTTGAATAGGTTGCAATGAATTAAATAAATAAATACGAGCAACTGTGTAACAAATATTTCATGAATAAACGATAATAAAGTTGAGGATTATAACTTAAAGCGATAAATGCTGCCATCTACATCGTTCTTAATAAACTATGATTAGTACTGTTAATCGTCAACAAAAATAAACTAAAGTCAAAATAATCGAAATATTAAAGCGAACAAGATACATGCCACCGAATCTTATAAACATATTTTCCTTGATTATTATATTTGCATTTAATAAACAAATCCATTTCTCCTAATGGCTTTTCAGAATGTAGTGAGTCATTCAAAAGATTTAAACATATATTAGTCATAGTTGTTTGTTTCGTATGTACATACATTGTTTCATAATGGTACCCAACATCCGCGCGCACTGTATGTTAAGCATAGCATAATATTACAACGAATTGCGTAAGTTGACAAAAATGTGAAGGGAATCAAACCTGGAGTGGATTTAGTTCATCCTCCATCGACAAAGTGTTAACGTCGCATGCCATACTATACTCCAGTGAAGTGCAACGGCTTTGGGGATAATTTTCATCCTCAATTCCGCGAGATTCCCTTTCTGAAGTTGCCGAATATTTATGGATGTAAATTTGGAAAATGATTCGCAAGAAGAACCTCCAGCTGCGAGTTCAACAGGAGAAGATAACTTAAGAAATGATAACCGAGTAAATAAAAATGCGCTCGAAAAAGAAAATAGTCAGAATGGAAGCGATGGAAACGAAACTGTAAGCGATGGCGATGAATGCAGCTTCGAATTATTAATCGAAAAGTTCTACGTCGAAACGGAAGAAGACGATGTTGATATATCGAAAAGGCGTCATTACTTCGAAGACGAGGATGCACCCAACTGTTATGATTTAGAAAGTTGTAATGATTTAGGAAATGGTGATAATTCAGAAAACTGTGATAGTAATGCGAGTTGTTCAGGAGAAAACCAAGACAACGAAAACGAATCTACAAATGTAAGAGAGCTTGAGTCGTCTTAGTTTCATGAATCTTTCAAGTTTACTTTTTGAAACTATTCTAATTACTAACAATCTCTTTTTTTATTTACTAACAGGAATCTTGCTGATGTGATCGGTGATACTTTTAATATAAGAGTCGCTGTGTCCAGGGCAACGTTTTAAAAAGTTAAAAATGCACTTGGATAATATGTACATAGAGCTACTGATAATGCTGACTTCAATTTACTATTGAATGAGCAAAAACGTATTAATTTCAAACCAATTTCTTCAATTACTTTCTTAAAACTCCGTCATTTAATTTCATTCGTTCTTTTTTCAGATGGCCGATCCTGATCCTGAGACACTGCTGGAATGGCTGAGCAGCGGCCTCGGAGACGAACGCGACATGCAACTCATCGCGCTAGAACAACTCTGCATGCTACTCCTCATGTCCGATAATGTAGACCGCTGCTTTGAGAGGTAAATTCACGTTCCGCTTTGATCCCTTCAATTTTCCTTCTATTTCATTAAGGATTCTAAATTTTCTATTTGGTCAGCTGCCCACCGCGAACCTTCTTGCCCGCCCTCTGCCGTATATTCCTCGATGAACAGGCCCCGGAGAATGTATTGGAAGTGACCGCACGCGCTATAACTTACTATCTTGACGTTTCGGCGGAATGCACCCGCAGGATCGTTGCTATGGACGGCGCCGTGCGTGCTATCTGCAACCGGTTGGTGGTGGCTGAATTGTCGTCACGGACGAGCAAAGATTTGGCCGAACAATGCGTGAAAGTGCTCGAGCTCATTTGCACGAGGGAAGCAGGTGCCGTCTTCGAAGCCGGTGGATTAAGTTGCGTGTTACCTTTTATAAGAGATAACGGTAAGTAAGATTTACTTTCGTAGTTAGAGGTGTTGCCCAAATCCGAAGAATTTTACATCCCAATATCTGTGTTATCCGGGTCCATTATCCGACGTGGATCCAGCTCCGTTCTTCGATAACTTTAACTTTAATAACCAATATTACTCTAAATGCACGATTTAAAAAATATATATATTTTTTTTATTAAATACTCTCATTATTGCAAAATAATCAGACAATGGATCTGCGTCGCGATACTGGAATCTTAGTTTTTTGCGTGTACAACTTCATGGACATGGAACATATTCTTGATGAATCGAGACAAATCTACTTCTTTTGAAAGTGATCATAAATTCAGATTACATATTTTGTTTTCTTGTCTTATAGGAAATCGTGTGCACAAGGACACTTTGCATTCCGCAATGACCGTAGTTAGTAGGTTGTGCACTAAAATGGAACCCAACGATGTTAACCTTCCCACATGCGTCCAGGCCCTAAGTACGCTGCTGAGACACGAGGATTCTCACGTTGCCGATGGTGCTTTAAGGTGTTTCGCTTCTGTAGCCGATAGATTCACTAGAAGAGGTGTTGATCCGGCTCCTCTAGCACAACATGGTTAGTACTGGCGTAATTTATTTAATAGAGTAGTCGAAATTAAAGCTAACCATATCGAGCGCGGAATTTTAGGTCTTGTAGTGGAATTGCTTAGCCGGTTATCAAACGCTGCTGGACCTACCGTAGCAACCGGAACTCAAGGAACCCCCGGTAAAGCATCATCAACAACAAACGCATCTGCCAACATCCCAGATCCAAAAGCGACCGCTTCATCAGTATCTACGATTATCAGCTTGCTATCAACATTATGCAGAGGTTCACCTACAGTAACACATGTAAGTTTCCAGCGTTTTTGAATGATGTTTTTGTTTTTCATTAAACGATTGTTTAAAGATTTATTCGAACTATTATCCGTTTGTGTTTAAATATTTTCTTATTTGACTTAGGATTTACTACGATCTGAGTTGCCTGATGCAATTGAGAAATCTCTAAAAGGGGATGAACGCTGTGCTCTAGACTCGATGAGATTAGTAGATTTATTATTAGTACTCCTATTCGAAGGACGCAGAGCTTTAGGAAAATCAGGTTCGTCTTCGGGAACCGGCCAGTTGATGCCTAGGATCAGGCGAATGGATTCGGCAGCCGAGAAATCACATCGCCAACTCATCGATTGCATTAGATCTAAAGATACCGACGCTCTTATCGAAGCCATCGAAACTGGAGGAGTGGAAGTAAGATATCTTATTTATTTATTTCTCCCAAGAAAAAACAAATTGGTTTTATTTTTTATTTTTTCGTATTGCAGGTGAATTTCATGGACGACGTCGGTCAAACCCTATTGAATTGGGCATCGGCTTTCGGTACACAGGAGATGGTCGAGTATCTTTGCGAAAAGGGCGCAGACGTTAACAAAGGACAGCGCAGCTCATCACTTCACTACGCAGCGTGCTTTGGACGGCCGGCAATTGCGAAAGTGTTGTTGCGGTACGGGGCTAATCCAGATCTGAGAGATGAGGACGGTAAAACGCCACTGGATAAAGCTAGAGAAAGGGTTGATGAAGGTACTTTTCATATATGTCAAACAAGTGTATCAAAATTGTTACATTATGAAATACTATTTTTAAATTGATTATATATAAGCGCCTTCTTTAAAATGATCTATATTGTAGGACACAGAGAAGTAGCGGCTATTTTACAATCTCCCGGCGAATGGATGATACCAATCGACAAGGATCGACCGAGAAAATCAGAATCGGACTCGGAGGACGCCGTAGAACCTAGAGGAGATCCTGAGATGGCTCCTATTTATCTTCGTCGTCTTTTACCAGTCTTTTGTTCTACTTTTCAAGCAACCATGCTCGCTTCGGTCCGCAAAGCCAGCTTAGGTCTTATCAAGAAGATGATTCATTACATACAACCGTCTTTATTAGAGGAATTGTGCTGTCCCGAATCAAATGTTAATAATTTCGGCACTCAGCTGGTCGAGGTGATCGCCACGGTTTTGGATAACGAGGTAAGTGTTTTTCTTTGTTTTTCTTTTTTTTTGCTTGATCCTGAGATCGAGAACAAGATTTGTATTTTAAGTGGTTTGAATTGTTTTTTTTTAGTGAGTATTCGTATTATGGTTTGTAAATATTTCTTTTTGTTTTTTAATTCATTAAATTTTTTTGTAATATATACTTATTTAAATTTAAAGTAGATTTATGTAACAGAAATATATAAAAGTACCCAAATTCCATTGCAGAAAACTACAAATCCAAAATAAGGAGTTTTTCTTTAAACAGACTTATAAGGCCAAATAAAAATTTAATTCTTACACTATATCAAATCTTAATTGGTTGTAGCAACATATAATTTAGTATATTGGTGTAAAAGATAATTTTTGAAATTTTACTTATTCGGCATTATTTTATCTGTTTTTATATACTTCTGTTATATTACCACACTCAAAATATTTATTTATTGTTTTATTATTACTATTGTTGTTGAAGGAAGCACTAACATCCAATTCTCTAGCTTATCCCATTTAAAATTTTAGTTCTTGTGCTAACCGTCATATGGATTGGTGGCGTTGATCAGCTTTCTTTTTCTAAAAACACAAAGTAGTGGAGTACCTACCGTTTATTAACAACAAAAGAATGCATGTCAAGAGGAGTATGTTTATATAAATATTTCACTTTTTTCCAGTATGGTTTTTCCCTTATTTTATTTGAATTTATTCTGAGTAGCCTCACGTCGTGACGTGCCCCTAATATGTTAAGCGCGAAGTTACACTGAATTAGACTCCATTGCGAATATTACTTCTCTTTCTAAATAACTAATAATGAGCTTGTAGAGAAAAATTAAACAAATATGCACTATGCCGTCGACTATTATTAAAACGTAAGGCTAATCAATCTTCTTTTACATTATTTGTACTGTCTATCTCTATTACCTACAAATATACGATACCAACCACAACCGCTACTACCGCCTTCCTTCGTTAGCCCCCGGCCCCGCCACTCTGGTGTCGTAGTGTGTTGTAGTTACTATAGCTGCGTACGCTAGAGGTGTAGCTGACGGTGCTGCGTGTTGCAGATTAGCTATTGCTGGCCGGTTACCCGCAGCGTCACTTTGGGTGTGTTCGTGCGCACCGTGAGAGCTTCCCTTACGCATGACAGGCACATTATTCAAACATCCCCCGTCATGGTTAGTTTATTATTTGCCTTTTTCCCAACGTTCCCTTAATTTTATTACTATTACTATTATTATTTTTAATTTTACGACGTTCAGATGACTTGCTTTTGCTTACGTAAGCATTTTTTTTATTGGGAGAAGTAGAAAAGCTAATTAATTTTCGTATATTTTTGAAAAGACAACCGTTAATAAAACGAAACAACCGTTTAATTTGTTTAAATTAATCACTTAAATTAATACTTAATATTAAAGTTGTCTTCTTGGTAAATATATTATTTGGAAGCATCTTACTAGTGGTGTAGGCAGGGAACAGCATTCCAAGAGACGCTGTGGTTATTCTCAAAAGAAGAGCGCCTGTCGTCTAATGCTTGTTTCCTCCCTTGCATTGCTTTGCTGCTAGTAGTAAGCATTCCAACAATTGTTAACTACCTTGACACCTTTGGTAGGTTAAAGGAATTTATAATTTTAATGTTATTGAAATGGTTTAATGGTTTAAATAGGAGATCTAATTCTTTAGAAACTGCACCAGTCTCTGGAGGTTGAGGCCGAGGAGAACACGCCATATTAATCCGTATACTAAGTGTTGACAGGGCTATTTAACTTGGGATAATGTTTAATTTACGTTCTATATTTGAATTTATCTTTACTTCAAGTTTAAAAAAAAACTTTGCTTTTGTTTTGTTTTGAAAGTCGGGAATTTTTAAAAACTTGTAAATAGATTTCGTTTAAAAACGGTTGTTTTGTTTTATGTAAATACATGATAACGCTTACAAATGTATATACAAGATATTTTTCTAATTATCCAAAAGTTGCCCGTTGATGTGAATTGATTTGCAAAGCAATTGGATTTTTCTTAAGTTTATCCAAAATTGTCATAACGAATTATTTTCTGATGTAACCACAACAATAAGTTACATACAGAGGTAATTGTTTATGCAGCTGAATTAAATAAATTATCTCAACGTGCTTAAATTAAAATCCTTATTTTTTTTTATTTTCTCCAGGATTTTAAAACACAATTGGACACATTCCTTTTATGCGGGAGAAATTAATTTTGCTTTCTCATTAACGTGTAATAATGGTATTAATTCTATTAACAAACGTATATGTTCACAGAATACTTGTTTTCAAAACTAACAGTTTTCTTCCTTTACGTGTTGGGTATAATTTTGTATAATAATAACTTATGCTTCTTCTTGTTAATTGTCGTACAAAATTTAAATATTTCTGTGTGCATTGTACAGTGAAAAGTATGCAATCCTGGAATTAGTTTACACTAACTCCAATATTACGTATTTTTTACAAACAATACGGTAGATATACAATATCTCTTCTTAAAATTAACATGTTAACGTTGTTTTTTTTTCATTGCCCTGATTTCATTGCATTTTGTAAACGGAATTGATTATTTTCTCATGCAGGAAGATGAAGATGGACATCTGGTGGTATTAGCAATCATACAAGATCTTATGGTGAAGGCGCAGGAAATTTTCTTGGATCATTTCGCCAGACTCGGCATATTTTCCAAAGTTCAAAGTTTAGCCGGACCTCCAGAATCATTAGATAATGATGATAACGATCAAGTAATGGAGCAAGGTAAATAATCACGATTTGTTTGCTGCTTTAGAGATAACTGTACAAAATTAAACGAATTTGATTTGTTTTAGATGTTAGCGAGCAATCTCAAATAGAGGACGCTAAAGAGATTTTAGCGGGAAAAGCATATCATTGGAAAGACTGGTGTATCTGCCGTGGTCGGGATTGTTTATATATTTGGTCAGACGCAGCTGCGTTAGAATTATCTAATGGCTCAAACGGTTGGTTTAGATTTATTCTTGACGGAAAGTTGGCAACGATGTATTCAAGTGGTTCCCCGGAAGGCGGAGCTGATACTTCTGGTATGTTAGATTTGATGTTTTTCTTTTCTTTTTTCAAGATGCACTATTTTGTTAGATATATACATTTTAATCCCTCAAGTATCATTGGCATGATTTTTTCTACCTGCATTGTTTTCTGTACAATCTACGTTTTCTGTCTCTATTAATTAACGAAAAAATACAGTCGGCTTTCAAATATAAAGAAAATATTTGCCTAAAAATATTTAAACAGATTTTGCTGCGTCTTATCTATTAGCAAACTACAATTGCGGCTTTCATGTTAAATCTACCTGGTGCCACCCGACAAATTTAGTGCTAGTGTGTACATATTTTGGAAATGTGTAGATTTCCAAAACATGTCCTCTGGTGATTACTAGAAACCCAGTCTATACGGTATGCCTGGATTTCGTAGGAACAAGATGGATAACTTTTACATTTGAAGCGATACAGAGATGGTTAAGTAATATTTGAAAATGAATTTTTAATAGACTCCCGGAATATCACATTTTTACGAATTAGTCCTTATGGAATCCGGGTACGCTGTATTTATTTTTTTAATTCTATCCGAAAGCTGATTGTAGTCGGGAGTAATAAAGTATTTCAGATAAGTATGCCTTATTAATAAAATCTCTAACCCTTTCAATCAATAGCAAATAGTTGTAATATTGCTACTTAAATTACTACATTTTCATTCCAAATACTCCTTTTAAATGCTTATATTAATTTTATAAATTATTCGATTTTTTATTAAGCAATATTGATAAGTACAGTCCCTTGTACTTTGCAGGGATTGAAGTACTTATTTAAAAAGTGATATAAATTATACAATTGGATACATAATTCGGAAATATGTCAATAAAGGCTAATAATATAGTGCTCATACAGTAGTTACATAAAAAATTAATTGGTTGGCTAATTTCAGGTTTTATATGTATATTTTACATTCATATGTTCTTTTACCCTTTTATTAAAGATCAGATTGTTACTCATTATGCACAATGATTGCAAGCATGACTAGATATCCCTTAATCATTACATGTATGTACGAGGATAGCATTGGAAGTATCCGTGTTTGGAGACATGCTAAAATCTACATTGCCGACGATGAATACTATTCTTCAGTTGACGTCCATCGTAATTTCGGAGAAATTCATCGAGTAGCTAAATTATTGGACCAATTCGACGTTGAACTCAAAATAAAATGCCCCACCTGGCGAAGAAAAAATAATCATCACGATAACGCTCCGGCAAAAGTAGCACAGTTACGGTACGAACTGGTGCTTCATCCTCCACCTTCACCAGATTTAGGAAATGGCTTTGTGGCAACACAAAATTAAGAAATCTATACCGAAACAGAGGCCTATTTTGTAGAATATGAGTACCTTCAAAAAGTTGGAACATCCCTGAACTAACTGTATACAAAGCTGAATGCAAAATAATTGCGTTGTCTTCCTTAACACAGATATTCATCATACCATCCTCGTATATCATCTGGTGCTAATTTTTTTGTCCCTCCTTTTTTCTATTGTGTTATAACACAAGTGATTGTCGTTTTTGTTTCTTTCCAATAGGCAAAGGTCGATCCGCAGATTCTCACACAACTGACGGTAAGTGCTTTGTCGTAATTTGGACGTTGCTTTAACACAAACCTCTGCTAAATACCTGTACCCCCCACAACTTTACAGATTTAGTTCTCGTGATGCCCTCAATAATTTTGGTTGCATCGTTCTCTGTTAGACTTACAACCCCTTTGCTTGCTTTTGCTTATTTAAAGTACATTTTATAATTTAATCGTTGTAATTTTCTTGAACTTCAATAATTAGTAAGGATTTATTTTTGTAACTGTTTAGAAAATCGAGGTGAATTTCTGGAAAAGCTGCAGAGAGCGAGGGCAGCTGTCAAAAATACACAGAACTCGCAGCCAATCCTATCAAAGCCGGGTCAAACTAGGTTGGTCGTTGGGAATTGGTCGCTTGCTTCGAGGAAGGATGCTGAATTACATATCCATAACTCAGATGGTCAGCAGCAGGCCACTATCCTAAGGGAAGATCTCCCTGGCTTTATATTTGAATCTAATAGGGGAACGAAACACTCGTTCACAGCCGAAACGAGTCTAGGTACGTTGAAAAAAATGTCAATAGAACTGTTCATTTCAGAGAACAAAATATGGATTCTTATCCTATTTTTCAAAAAATATTTTCTGCAAACACAATTCAATGATTAAAGCTCAGGACAATTACAATGTTCGAAACTGTCCTATGTGTGATTAAGATCGTTTACTATTAGACTGTAGAAAAACTTTATTTCTTTATTTTAGGTCCTGAATTCTCAACGGGTTGGTCCAACAAACGTGGAAAGCGTTTAAGATCCAAAATCGAAGCTACCAAACAGAAAGTCAAATATCAAGCGCAATCCATCTACGAACAGTATTTCAAAGCCGCTCAAGCGCAACCGAGGGGAGTAGTTGCGAAATTAGGCAACATCGTCGCTCAGATCGAACGTGCATGTCAGAAACAATCGACGTACGGCAACAACAGAGAAGGTGGCAATTCTTGGAAAGAGATCCTGCGTAACGCGCTAGACGAATTAACTCAAATTCTACAAGAAGATGGCGTAGTTAGCGCATACGAGTTGCACAGTTCTGGTCTAGTACAGGCGTTACTTTCGTTATTATCCACGAGCTACTGGGATCAAGGCCTAAAGTCGAATAAAACGAACAAACATCAGAAACAGCGCGTTCAAGTGTTCAAGAAGTGCTTCGAGGATCAGAATGAGAACGAACACAATCCGACGGCCATATTGGTGCATAAGTTAATCGCGGTGCTCGAAAGTATAGAAAAATTACCAGTTTATTTATACGATACCCCAGGATCTGGATACGGATTACAGATATTAACAAGACGTTTACGATTTAGGTTAGAAAAAGCACCCGGGGAAAGCTCACTGATCGATAGAACCGGTAGAGGGTTAAAGATGGAACCATTAAGCACCGTAGCGCAATTAGAAAGGTATTTGTTGAAAATGGTGGCGAAACAATGGTACGATTACGATAGGGCGACGTTCCAATTCCTCAAAAAGCTTAAAGATCCGAAATATCAAATTTTCAAACATAACCACGATTTTGACGAGAATGGAATTATATACTTCATAGGTACGAACGGAAAGACCTGTTCAGAATGGGTTAATCCAGCACAATACGGTCTAGTGATTGTTACAAGTTCGGATGGTAGGAATTTGCCTTATGGAAGGGTTGAAGATGTTTTATCACGCGATACTTCAGCGCTAAATTGTCACACTAACGACGACAAAAGATCTTGGTTCAGTATCGATTTGGGAATGTACGTAATTCCTAGCGCGTACACCCTAAGACATGCTCGAGGTTACGGTAGATCTGCTCTTAGGAACTGGTCGTTCCAAATGTCGAGGGACGGAATTTCCTGGACGACGCTATACACACACAGCGACGATACGAGCTTAAATGAACCAGGTTCGACTAGCACCTGGCCTATCGAGGTATCTCAAGAAGAGTATCAAGGTTGGCGACACGTACGAATACAGCAGAACGGAAAGAATGCATCCGGCCAGACGCACTATTTGAGTCTCTCCGGTTTCGAGATCTACGGACAAGTTACTGGCGTTTGTGACGATTTAGGTAAGGCAGCGAAGGAAGCGGACGCGATGTTGAAAAAACAGAGAAAGCTCCTGAAAGCGCAAATGCTAAAGCATATAACGTTAGGCGCACGCGTAATAAGAGGCATGGATTGGAAGTGGAAAGATCAAGACGGCAATCCGCCGGGCGAGGGAACGGTCACCGGGGAATTGCATAACGGTTGGATCGACGTGACGTGGGATCACGGTGGATCGAACTCGTATAGAATGGGCGCCGAAGGTAAATATGATTTAAAATTAGCACCCGGTTACGATGTCGAAAATGCGGTTTCGAAAAATTCAAAGAGCAAAGAGAAAGATAAGCAGAGCGTTCTGACTAGTAAAAAGAGTAGTTCGACGCCGAGCTTACCGGAAGCGACGGACGTTAAGACGTCGGTTGCGTGCACGGAACAGGCCGCTTCCGCCGATAACTTGGCGGCGAAGCAGGCTGCCGAAACGATTGCCGAAAGTGTGCTATCCGTAGCCCGCGCCGAAGCTATTGTGGCCGTTACGTCAGAATCGCAGGCGGCTAATAATGATTCCGAATTATCTGTAGTCGTTCATCCGTCGAGGGATACCCACAACGACCTCTCTGCGATCAACAATTCCATATCCAGCGACCTCGCGACGATCGTCGAGAGCTTCACACTGTCCGACACCAAGCCGAACAATTTCCCGCACGCTACTAGGCGCCAACAGAGCTGCACTGAAGAGACACCTCACACGTCCGAATCGCACAAGACCAATTTGGTCACCAGTAATTCTACATCGAATCTCAATAAGACGCTGCACACCAGCAGATCGAAAACTAGCCAGGTCGCCGCGGCTGCGGCGCAGAGCTTTGTTGAAGCTCTAGATAAAATAAGGGAAGGATCCGATATATTTAGAAATAATGCCAACAGCTTATTGTCCGGTAAGTATTATTGGTGCTAGGTAGAATCCTTTTGAATGACAATGGTGTGATGAGCCCATTAGGTATATTGGTTTTACATATTTTAGATCAATAAAATAAGTGGTACATCCTTTATTTTTCAATCAACCAATCAAATCAATAAAATTTTTCTTAAAAAATACCATAGAAAAGGCAATTTGTCTGCTGTTGTAATATTGCAGTACTGACTGTTCTTCATGTCAACAATTTGTAGGCATCGACGTAATCGGCTTCGGATTTTTATTTTAACGGTAAGATCGAATTGCAGGTGTCCGAATTTCCGTATCAGGTAATCAAGAAACGGAGGACGACAAGCATCAACAACAGCGCAACAGCGGTAGTAGCACCGGCGGCAGTGGCGGCGGCGGCAGCAAAAAGGAAGAGTCGAAGTCACAGAGCGTCGAGAAAGACGATACGGTGACGAATACGAATAACGCGAGGAACAACAGCAATTGCCCGATAGTTGTGACGAATCCGATGAGCGTAAGTGTTCCTAATTTAACATCGACCGAGGCCACCAATCAAATCGAACCATCCTCAACCGCCGGACTGCTGGAAACGTTCGCGGCGTTGGCGAGGAGACGTACGTTGGGCGCCGTATCCACCACGAATAGCTCTAATTCGTCCGCCGGCAATAACGCAACGGGGGGCGGCATTATGAGCTCTAACGCCCAAAATAACGCAAATTCAGGCTCGATCTATCCACGCGGTCCCAATTCAGTGTCTAGTTTAGTCCGTTTGGCGCTGTCTAGTAACTTTCCGGGCGGTCTATTGAGCACCGCCCAAAGCTACCCGAGCTTATCATCTAGCAATAATGCAACTAACCAATCGTGTGGTATAGCGACAACAGCGGCCGCCGCCCAAGGCTTAAGTCAAGCTTTAACAATGAGTTTAACTTCTACTAGTAGTGATAGCGAACAGGTAATTGATATCCATCAGATACTACTATAGTACTTACGTAATGATTCGAATTGGTTGTGAATGACGGTCGAACGTACACCTTTTTCAGTGTGAAAGGCTTTATTAGACGTACTTTTTTCACCTTTTTGACAGAGACGATTAATTATTTATCACACTTAAATAGACTCGAGATATTCGTATTCTTTTGTTCTCGAATTAGTCGTCCACACCACTGTTCACGGCATCTTCTCTTATTATCTCTTCCCAATGATTTGCTTAGCGTTCACCTCCCCGACTGTAGATTGAATGCAAGGAAGTCTAAATTCTGCAATGAATATTTAGAAATATGAAAAATATTGAGATTTCACTATTTGAGAAAATAGTCTCAACTAGAAAACGTTCTCATGCACAGTTTCATATCGTATTCATCTCATTTTTTTTCGTAAAGTATTCTTCGCAAAGATTTAGTTTAGATCTTACATACATAATAGTAGCTACAAATACAAAAGGAAAACTCGTACGTAAATGACCGTTGCTTAAACAACCGAAACTCATCTGTATATGGTGATTGCGTGAAACGAGAAATCTCCTTATTTAATGTTTCTTTTTTCTTACAATCCGAAAAATCTAAAAAATTATTAAACTTTGCGATGGAGACGGATTGTTTTCCGAACAAATATTTTCATATTTTTTTCTATGAAATATAAAATGTTTTTCTTTTCATTTAGCATCAATTTTATCGCGGTCGCTACATAACGCTGAACAAAACAAATGTTCTAACCAGGAAATCCATTTCGTTAAGTTAGTATCGAAATTCATTTACATATTGCGTCTTCCTTTTGTTACCCCACACTGCTTCAAACGGCTTACGTTCCTTTCGTTTCCTCTAGGTGTCCCTCGAAGATTTCCTAGAGTCCTGCAGAGCGCCAACACTCCTAGCGGAATTAGACGATGACGAGGACATGGGCGAGGAGGACGAGAATGACGATGAAGAAAACGAAGACGATGCGGATTACGAAGAAGTAATGGTCTCCAAAAATCTCTTATCGTTCATGGAGGAGGAGATATACGAGCCAAGACCGAGTAAGAGAAGATCTTGGGACGACGAATTCGTTTTGAAACGACAATTTAGCGCTCTAATTCCGGCTTTTGATCCTCGCCCCGGTAGAACTAACGTTAATCAAACTACAGACTTGGAAATTCCGCCCCCAGGCCAAGAGGAGAGTGGGTCGACGTCTGAACATGAATTGCTACCGCAACCTAGGTTGCAATTATTACTACGCGGTCCTAATTTGCCCGGAATTCCGGACGTTGAAGTGGAATTGAATGATCCTTCTTGGACTATCTTTAAGGCGGTGCAGGAACTTGTACAGTTAACGGAGTTAGGGTCTAGACAGGAGAAATTGAGACGAATTTGGGAACCGACGTATATGTAAGTTCTAACAAAATATTTTCGCTGTTCAAAAATTATCGTTGTTATATATATTTGGCGTATTAGATATAAACCTGCCTGTTATTTTAAGAGGTCAATTTTTTTACTGAATCTTATTTGAAAGAATTGCATACAACTAAAATGTTCAAGCTGTTGTTGCAGTTGAACTAAATGAAGAAAATATTTGAAGTTCAGGACGATGTATTTTCATATCAACTAATCGCCGATGCTTCATGCTTCTCTTATTTTAAAGCGTCTCGGATGTCTCTTTTCAACTATATCTTGCATTTCTAGTATTGTATATCGGGAAGTTAAAGAAGACGGTGGAATTGAAGAAGAAGGCCGTTCGACGCCTATCGTAACTCTATTTTCACGGAGCGGCAGTAGCTCGGTAGCCGGCACAACACTATCCCCAAGCACGCCAGTCCCAGGAACCCCTTCAGTATCCAACTGTACGGTTGAAGACGTCTTGCAACTTTTACGACACCTTTTCGTCATTACGACAACTAAAGACGCGGATCTGAACCAGACAATAGAAAGCATACAATCGGTTACACCGGAAGAGTTCACTAGCAAGAAGATCACCAATAAGCTTCTACAACAGATTCAAGATCCTCTCGTAC
The DNA here is from genome assembly GCA_020654165.1 of Oryctes rhinoceros. Lineage (NCBI taxonomy): Eukaryota > Metazoa > Arthropoda > Insecta > Coleoptera > Scarabaeidae > Oryctes > Oryctes rhinoceros. The sequence goes on from JAIOKQ010000231.1 coordinate 3,287,773, forward strand.
TGTCGAGTTCGAGCTTACCGGCTTGGTGCGAGGAACTGAACCATTCTTGCCCGTTTTTGTTCCCGTTTGAGACGAGGCAGCTGTATTTCAACTGTACCGCGTTTGGTGCTTCGAGAAGTATCGTTTGGTTGCAAACGCAGAGGGATGTGACTATAGAAAGGCAGAGAACTCCCGGGTTGTCGCCGCGGAGAGATGATCCGCACGAATTTAGAGTTGGAAGACTTAAGCATGAGAGAGTGAAAGTGCCTAGAGGTAACTATATATTATACAATGAATACAAATTTTTAATTTGCGAATATCCAGCGTCACTTTTTCCTTTACGGCTCTTAATTCGAAGTTGTTTATTACTTTTTTTCCCTTCTTTTCAGGTGAAAGTCTATTAGATTGGGCTTTACAAGTGATGAAAATACACTGTGATCGTAAATCAATATTAGAAGTAGAGTTCCAGGGTGAAGAAGGTACAGGTTTAGGACCGACGTTAGAATTTTACGCTTTAGTTGCCGCTGAACTTCAAAGACGCGATTTGTGTATGTGGATCTGTGATGACGACTCGGTTAGCCTGCAAGAAACGATCGATCTAGGCGAAGGAGTCAAGCCACCCGGTTATTACGTCCGACGTCCCACCGGATTATTCCCTGCGCCACTCCCGCAAAATTCCGAAGTGTGTGATCTCGCTGTGAAATATTTCTGGTTCTTGGGCGTATTCCACGCCAAGGTATTGCAAGACAACAGACTCGTCGATTTGCCGCTCTCGAAGAGTTTCCTCAAACTGATGTGTCATGGTGAAATTCAGAATACGGTCAACGAAAGGATCGGTTTCGCCGGCTTGAAGCGATCCGGAGACGAAGACATCATGACGTCAAGCCTGATCTCAGAGGAAAGCGAGAAAGAATTGGAATTCGACCCGCCGAAATTGAACTTGGACGATAAGAAGCCGTGGTATAGCGGAATTCTCAGCCAGGAAGATCTAGCGGATATTGATCCGATAAGGGCTTTGTTCTTGAAACAAATACAAGAGCTCGTCAAGCAGAAGCATAAGATCATGCAAGACCATACGTTATCCGTTGAAGCTAAAACTCATCAAATACAGAATTTGTGTCTGAATCATTCCTCCGGCCCGGTGTTATTGGAAGATCTTGCGCTGACGTTCACTTATGCACCCAGCTCCAACGTTTTTGGATTTTCCGTTATTGAGTTAGTACCTAACGGTGCCGATATTGAAGTGAACATAGAGAATCTAGAAGAGTATTCTGAATTAACGGCTAACTTCTGTTTGGATAAGGGTATCGCTAGACAACTGGAGGCGTTTTATAAAGGCTTCTCGATGGTGTTCCCTATGGAAAAGTTGGCAGCATTTAGTCCAGACGAGATGAGAGTGATGTTGTGCGGTGATCAGAATCCTCATTGGACAAGAGACGATCTACTAAATTATACTGAACCAAAATTAGGATACACCAAAGATAGGTAGGTAATTTTGAATTCAACAATATGATTTCATTTATGAAGCTTTAATTTTGACTATTCTGGTTGATGATGGCGTAAGCCGATACTAGTTATGCAAATTTTAATTAATAAAAGATCTGTGGGATATTATACCAAACTTCTTCGTCCTACCCTTGAGTATTAATTGTATTAAATTATCTACATATAGAGCATAATTTAAGCTACTTAGCAACGCTTCTTTACAGCCAACCGCTTGTACTTGTATTAATTATCCCCTTTGTTTTTTTCTTACAGTCCCGGATTCTTGCGTTTCGTGAACGTGCTTTTAGAAATGACACCGGAAGAGAGAAAGGCATTCCTTCAATTCACTACAGGATGCAGTTCGTTACCTCCTGGCGGTTTAGCGAATCTGTATCCCCGTCTGACGGTAGTGAGAAAGGTAGACGCAGGCGAAGGTTCGTATCCGTCGGTGAACACGTGCGTCCACTACTTAAAGTTACCGGACTATCCGACGGAGGAGATCTTAAGACAAAGACTTTTAGCCGCTACGAAAGAGAAAGGATTCCATTTGAATTAGGTGGTATTTATTGTCTTTTGCAAAATTTGTTTTTATATCATGTAATTAAACGGAATGTGCTGATTTTCTATTACGAAATTATTATTGAGAAATTAATTAAAGGGAAAACAGAAAATTCTTGTCCTCACTAGTAAATTTACAATTTCTAAGCAGACTATACGTTACATATTCGATATACATGTATATGATTTGTTGAAGGTTGGCATTTTCTAAAAATGTCCATTTCATCACTAGTGAAATTTAGTGATTAAATAATTAGAAGAGAATACAATGACCAAATCGTGAACGTCTTATTTTTTAAGTGATTTTGTTGTATGTGATTTCTATGATTTGCAATTTAGAATGAATATAAGTAGTGCACCTGGGTATTTATGGTTTAGTCTTAATTATTTGCTTTACAACTAATATATTGTAGAAAATTATATATCTGTATGTATTTGATGTTAAGATATACAATGTTATCCTAATAATACATTAAATTAATAAATTAATTACAATATGATACACAAATTTGTTGTTATCACTTCAAAATATTCCCAATTCCTTCTACTTTATTAATACTAATTTCAAAAATAATGTTTACACCCATCTGCTAGGGCTGTTTGCACTGCCAAAAATTTGTACAATTATTCCAATCAGGCCTTCTGCACTGCATAAAGATAGATTGTAGTAGAATACAACATATACAGCGTTCGACACTTGATTACTCTCACATAGTGATTGAACTAATTTGATTCAATGATCACAGGTTACATTTGCGAATCCAAGCACATTTTAACAATGTTTACGCTTAAGATTTCGAATCGCTAATATTTTTGCCATTTATAAAAGTTTCATTGCTATTTCTATTGCGGCACTTGATTACTCTCATTATTTTGAATACTTGTTTCAATGAAATGACGTCAATTGTGGGATGAGAGCAATCATGCCGGCTACTGTATAACAGCACTTTATAAAACGAATTATATGCCGTATGTGCCGCTAACGTTTTCTCCGTATATTCAACATGATAACAATGGGAAAGAAGAATTACAGTTTGCAGTAAATGGTTATGCATATATTACACAAAAAAAAAAAATGGGCCATCAAAATTGAAACAACAGATTGTCTTAGTGCATTTATTCATATTTGCAATAATTATAAATAATTTATAATTTAGTTTAGAAAAATACATATATACAGTGGTACCTCGGTTTACGGAATTAATTGGTGTCAAGAAACATTTTTTTACAGAGAGATTCAAATTTTCTTATAAGAGATCGAGCTCAATCTTAGGACCTTTATTTTTTTTCATTTCACACATCGATGATGTTAAACCTGATAGTGATTGCATTAATTCGGAACTTGATCGAGGCTTCTAATCGACTGTGATTTAAGTTTTAAGTTACATTGATTTCAAATTAATGAAAGTTAAATGCGCCCCCTCGTCAAAACGTCACATATTGCCATTGCTATTCTTCAAATACTTCGTTTGTGTCGCTAGCAATTTTATTAGCAGTTTCTTCGTGATAATCTGATTCCCTTTTATAAAAAAAAAAAGGAAGATACGTTACCAGGTAAACTGCCACATTTATATTTCTGCTAATCTTCTAACTATTCACTTTACTTTGATTCAACTTTAGTTATAAGAAACTTTAGCCATCTTCTTGATCTTAACGAGATTTAAATTACTTCCTTCATTATAACAGAACATTAACGTACCTTCTTGTCAGAAGCATAACACATTTTTCATTAACTGAACTAATCTACACTTAAATGTTCGAACCGACCTCCCTCTATTTCCAAACAAAGAGCTACACGGTCATAGAAATTACGCCTAACATTGGCGAAAACATCCGGTGTAATTGATTTTAAACAGTTAGTAATTTTTGATCGTAATTCATTTAAATTATTGACCTGTTCCTCTTCAGTGTTGTAAATTTTTGATTTTACATAGGCCCACAAGAAAAAGTCGTTTGGCGATAGATCAGGCGATTTGGCGGGCCAACTAATTGTTCCTTGCTTTGAAATGATTCGATCACCGAAAAAAGTTCTAAGATATTGCTGTGCCGATGAACTATTGTAGGAAGGACAGCCATTCTGTTGATACCATATGTTTTCCAAATTAACATTTGGTATTCTGAACAGACAAGGAAGGACACTGATCTGTAGTAACTCAATGTATTTCTGTGTATTTAGTGGGCTGTCTATAAAGAACGGCCCAATAATATTATCTCCTAGTATACCAACCCATACATTCAACTTTTGGTTGGTATACATATTATGATTATTATTATACATCCCATGTCGAATTTGCAAGGAATCATGTGCTCCATGTAAGAAAAATGTTGTCTCTTCGGTGAATAGAATGTTCGCTATAAAATCTTCATTCTGTGCGCATTTCTCGATAATATCTAAACAAAACTGAATTCGTTCATGATTGTCGCGTGGAAATATTTCAAGTTTCTTTGGAAGACGGTAACATCGGTATTTATTCTTCCTTAGAACCCTCGCCACAGTTGCACGCGATACGCCCACTTGTTGACTTATTTGCGTTGTTGTTTGAGTGAAATTATTTTCAATGCTAGCGCATATCATTATATCTCGTTCCTCGTTGGTATTAACTTTTGGCTTCTTATGTTTAGATGGTGAAACACAACCGAATTTATCAAAGTTTCTTATGAAACGGTGAATCGTATCGAAACATGGAACAGGTCGATTTTTAAAATTATTTCTAAAAAGACCTACAATCGATGGAATCGAGTGGCCTTGATAGAACCATTTTACGATTTGTACTTTTTCGTGGAGTAAGTATTCCATGTCTTTTCTACGAGCTGTATTTAGCTGACCCAGCACGGGGCTTAGACTCTTTCTCATCACCATCCGTTTGCCAAATTCGTACTTAACATCTTGTGCTTCCATATTCACGTGGATACGTGATCATTACTATATACTCTTAAGGATTGTACATAGGCTCATTAAAATAAGATCGTAGTTATTACACAAATAAATTCACAACATTTCAGGGCAGAAAGTACGTTTAACACCTACAGTAGCACCTGAAACAAGTTTATCGACTTATTTTGATTATTAAATTTTACGGTTACACTTACTTTATCTAAATATATTTAAACCACGAATACACATGTAAATAATCAGAGTAACAAACAAATAAACAAACAAATATGGCGTACGCCCAGTGTTACCAGTATAAAGGTGTTCGTACCAATTTTGTATTTGTTTTTTTCGCTAATGTTCAGCGGATTTAAGAAATTTATTGCTTGAATGTTTTACCTACATTTAGTACCCAGGTACACATAGGCGTAGTCAGAGCGGGTCTCTGAAATAATCTTACTTTGACTTTTTATCGCTGGTCTCCAACTTTAATTAAAAATACCGATGGCTGAAAGGTTATATTTGAACAAATAGCCAACAGACGTTCTCAGAACTCGGCTTACAATTTGGGGATTCATCAGCGTAAACATATACCGACAGAAATATAAACAAATTTTTGTTTTGTTTTCTATATTTGTCATCAAATAAATTTACATTAAGATTAATAAAACTTATTCCTGGCTAGCATCTACATTTTCTGTTTGTAAACCTTTGAATGTCGCTACTGGTACATACGTAACTAAAGTAAATAGTTTGTTCGCCGAATCCTCATCATCATTCCTTCTACGCGAGAGTCTTACTCTAATACGGAAAGGCACGTTCCTACAAAAGAAATATCACAATATGAAGAGATATCAAATAGAAATCTAAACATAGTATAACTTGCAGTACCTAATGCCTTTCGACCACAATTGCTTATTTAGACGCGTATCGATCCTTATATCGGGTGTACCCATCTGTTTTTCCGCGAATTTTCGAACTTCTTTAATAGCGCGCGGTGCCCTCTTCTTGAACCCGATGCCGTGTAGTCTCTTATGTAAATTTATCGTGTATTCGCGAGTAACTACTTCGTTTATAGCGGATTTGCCTTTCTTGTCTTTGGTTTTGGCCATTGCGACCTAAAAGCGGAAGGACATGAATCGTATATAATTAACGAATATAAAAATATAATAATTACGACGTTATTTAGAATAAATATAGCTTATTTACCGCTTATTTTTGTTGAAAATACAACACGTGGGAAAAAGAAGTACACTTGTCAGTACAGACACCTACAAAGAGGTTCGCTGTATTACCAACTGCCACCGCGATACCAACGGTAAAAATAGAAATTGCTCCGTTAATATCTTGATACCCCTTAAGCAATGAAAATGGAATATAGAAATTTAAATTTTATTTTGTTCACCCCATATTCCTTAAAAACAAATAATATTGAGATGACAAAAATTGCGTCTGCAATTGAGTATCCCTGTGATGATATTGATTTGAAATTTTAATAAGTGAAGATATTTAATGAACTAGCTACCACCAACCATTTTGAGTTTAGGCGTTTCGCTGTATCACAGCTCATCAATACATGTGGTAGGTTGCAGCGGTAATTCAAGTTCGCGTATATACACGATCTTCTTTGGTATCTTTAAAGTCTGCAGTGACGCGTCATCAGTCATCACTGTAGACTTCGAGGTCGATATAGCCATATAAATTCGACAATTGCAGACAAAATAGTGAAATTAGAAAAGTAATATTTGTGCGAGTTCATCTTTCTTGTAGATTGTTAAAAGGTGGAATATTATCATTACCTTGAATAATAATAAGCATCTTGATGCGTCATCTCTGAAATAAGAGCAATACTAACTAAGAATCGGTAATGTAGATTTCGTTCGCTCTATTCCATTAATTTTTCTTTGTACCAGCTTAAATAATGAAACACAGGGTGAAGCATTTTAAAATTATTTAATAACCTTCTCGAAAGCAAATACATTAGCTATAAAAATTATTTATAACAGTACAAACTTAATTAAAGGGAAGGAATATCGATAGATTTTGATCTCGAACTTCAACCGAAAGAAAAACGACCATCTTGTGATATATGTTATAGATATATACGCATGACTACAGAACGTATTACTTAGAAAGCAAATAGAGCCCGTACACAATGTTCCCGAGAAAAAGAAAAAACATTAAGATTACGACTTAATAATTATTATAAATATAATATTTTATTGGTCTTAATTACTCTGTCATAATATATAATTATTCTTAACGCAACAAAGACACATAACACTGATTTTAAATTATATTAGTACGGAATTTACTCTCTATCAATTCTTCATGACGAAGAAGTTAATTTTCTTTATAAATAGAACATCATTTTTTTTATACAACACTAGAACTATATTCATAAAAATGAAAACACATCAGTCTAATTAAAATCATCCTGTTAAAATTGCATAAACCCTTTTCGTCGTGTACAGAATCAGAGAAGTTGGATCCCTTCATTTTCACCTTTTCGCAGGCTTTTATTGGTATCTTTAAATTCAATCTAACCGTTTGGATAAAATCATTATTTTTTAAAAATTGTATTTACAAAGGGATCGACTTCTCAACCTTATCGTCGACTTCACTTTACAATATATTGAAAAATAAAAACTATAAATATGTATAAGTTAGCATATTTAAATAAATCCAGCGTGCTCGTTTTACTATAGCATCACATTTAAATACAATTACAAAACACTTGTTCAGTAGTAGTTCATAAAAACTAGGTCACAATGACTTCTTCGTATTATGTATTTTATATATTTTTTTTTATCAAGGTATCGCTTCTTTAGTTTGGTTATTAATTAGATAGATTTGCATAGATTTATTTGATGGTAAAGCATGCCTTATCACTATATCAATATATTCGATACACTTAAGAAATAATAGAAATTAAAAGTAGATGTAAAACACATATTAACAACGTAAAATAATCAAATAAAACAATAAAAGAAAATTGTTTTAATTTATTATAATAATCGATCTCAGTTATATTATATAAATAAGAAAAAAAAAAAGATAATTATATCTACTTTAACAAAAGGATAATAACAATTGCATTGATGAAAGTACATTCTAATAGTTATAGTTAAATTTAAAAACCTAATTAGAGAATGATAAATCGAACAAAAAAAACAAAACGAGAAACATATTAAAAACCACGATAATTACAAGTGATGCACAAATAAAACCAAAGTTATATACAAAATTTTAATCGCAAATCATACAGGATCTTAAATATTCTTGCATTGTGAGGATGGACTTAGAGGAATTTAATGAAAAACATCGACACGTCATCTCATCCTTTGCGTTGAATTTTTTTTTATTAAGGTAGTGGTAGAACGTGAAAGATTATCCTGACGTATCGTCTTCTCTTCTTTTAGGTGTACAAATACATATCCTACTGCTGTTTCTTCTCTTCGACTTTCTTTCCAATCGGTATTGCAGCTTTAACTCTAGAAATTGAAAGGAAAAAATAATAATTGTAGATTACATACGAAGAAAAAAAATTTTTTTTTTGAATTATTGGACATTGGAGTCAAAATTAGCGTCAATTCGTAAGAAAAGAATTTACACCAACAAATGTTCATTTAAAAAAAAAGAACGGTTCCATAACTTCAATTTACAGAGTTAATCCAAAATTAAGTATATGTAGACTTTTAATACTAATGAGGATACTTGAAAGGCTATCGCTAAAATCAATATTTCGATTAAATAGAAATTACAGAAGTGCGTTAATTACAACTGAACAACAGAACTTTGATACAGAAACACAAAGACACTGCTTCTATTGCATGAACTTCACACACCGCTTGCACAATTTTTATAAACTTTTAATAGATTGAGTTGATTTGAATGGAGAAAGGTTCAATTATTTTTTGTATCAAAGCCGTCTCTATGATCTTAGAAGCAGTATTCTGCAGAATATCGATGATATTATCATATTACGCTTATTACTTTCGTTTGTTCTTGCTCATTGTTTCCTGACAGGGGAGAATTTAGAAAAATATAGAAGACACCATGATTATACGTTTCTCCGAAACGAACCGCGTTCAAAGTCTCCGCAAAACAGCCGATTGCAGTTTTTCGTTATGCGCAATCATACATGCCCGACACCTACAAAATGGAAATTAAAAAATGAGGATCGCTAGTTCTTTTGCAATTAATAGGCACCAGTTGTTACGAGGTACGGATCTTTTCCGAAAAGATTTTGCGCACGTCAATTAGGAACGTAACTTACTTCGAAGTGATTTCTTCCAATTTGTTTCTTACAAGGTCCATATTCGCGTCTATCTGAGTCTGGTTAGTCTCGTAAACTTTCGGAAGAGTGAATAATGCCACCCAAGCTGAAATTCGAAAATGTGAAACATTAATCCGGACGTTTACGATGCACAATGTCAACTTACTAATAATGATGAGCGTCATTCCATTGAACCATGCTCCTAAATACGTCAGACACCATAAAAGTACGCCGAACTTGATAGAATCGACGAGATCTTCGACGAGGAATAATCTTCTCAGTTCAACGATGGCCGCGTTGAAATGCGCCACGCCTACTTTTGAAATTTCTTCGACTTTCTCTTGTGGTAACGAAAAATCGGTGTCCAGCAATTCTCTAAGTAAAGAAAGATATAAGCACGTTTTAATTAAATATTTAATAGTCAATGAGGCAAAATCTTCAAGTAATTAAGTGGGTTACCTTTTACCCTACGGGAAGCCATTGAAAACAACATGTTCCCAACTAATTTGGTTTAATCTTCATTTTATGCGATATACCTCTTCTTTTTTTATTGTAAACTAATAATTTGTCGTACATAAAACTAACATGCACTAGGCGTGAATACTGTGAACAAAGTTAATTAAAAGAGAAACTATGAATTTAATTCAGTTCCGGAAGGTACGATGGTTCATTGTTTGTCGAGAGTACCGGAAAATAGAGACGGTGGAATCTTTTGTTGTTATACATTGTGAATACACGGTAGATGTAAATGAGCCCATTAGTCGGGCAAATAAATTTGTCACGTGGATATGAGCCATTGTTTCCAGCTCTCGTCGTTTTTTCAACTTGGGGGAGCGTGTATAATATAAATTTTGCGTGAACTCAAAAGAAGAATTTCAGGAATATGATTTATATGATGTCATGACGAAGCTCGAATAAATTTTCTTTGGAAGGAGATATCCGTGAAAACATGTTCCTCATGTTAGAACATTTATTGACGTGGATAGGCGTTTGGGAGAAGGTGGCTGTTTCAAAAAAAAAAAAGATAATAGCGGGGTTACTAGAACTCATCGTGCTGTTGCAAACGAAGAAGCTGTTTTGCAAATAGTAGAAAATAATCCGTGAATAAGCAGCAGAAAAATAAGTTTTCTATTAAAAACAAGGGATTTAGGGATAGATAAATTGCTTCATTTGATGGCCAAGCTTTTTGTTCCGGACTGATAAGACATAAGAAAGTAAGTTGAAATATGCCAATTGCAAAACAAAAGTAATTCGATAATTCTAGCCTTTTCAGTCTTAGCATTTAGCCTGCGTTCACCTATTCTGCATTTATCTGGTTTTGCAAACGGGGAAAGCAATGTTAACGCTACCGAACTGTTAACATCATTTGTTGCTATCCATAAAATTCCCCATGTTTTTTTACAACCGCGTTTACGGAAGCAGATAATCAGAAAGATAAGTTACGACACTTACTTGAATGGATGTCCATCACCAGTCTTCTGAACAGCCTGTACGACGTTCTTGTAAATTCGGAAAGAAATTGTTCCCGTGAGGGCTAGCAGCGACAGGTACGCAACTACACTTATTAATGAGAAATAGGTAAGTGCCAATAATACTATTAAAACTCCACCGAAGACAGGTCCTGACTTCTTCGGGTCTCGCCAGTATATAAGGTCCGCCACTGGAAAAAAACAAGAAAAAAAATGCCAATCAAAATGGGGTAATCGCACATCCGAAATCGCCTACTAATTTTTTCGCAATATCGCTACTTTGGCATCGATTTAAAGGAATTTCGCCACTTCAACCGAACGCGTTGCACTATCGGAAACCCGATAAAACATTGACTAATTCAATGCGGGTTCTTATCGGCGATTTTGCACATGCTCTAGGCTCAACCGACGCGTTTACAATATGTTATTTTCGTGTGATTGCTTATTTGAGGCTAGCTAGTCGTCGTTCGAAGGATCGCCCGTTGGTAGCGACCGGGAATTCAATGTCAAACCGCGTAGGTGTTGATTACAACCGCAACAGAAGGTATGCGATGAATACGCGCACGTTGAGGTATAGAGTTGCGATGTAATACAAGAAATGCTTCTTCTTTACATCGTTTTCTTTATGTCTGGTCGGTTTGCGTAAAGTTGATGCGGTTTTCGCAGGAAGTAACTACACCGGATAAGTTTTATTGTATGAGTTTGGAAGAATTATGTTAATTTTTGAGTTTACAAATATTGTATGAAAAAACACGATGAGATTTACTTCTTCCCTGCCGAAAAGGACATGTGCTGGCGAAAAGAACAATTGTTTTCTTTAGATTTCTCAACTATTTTCGTGAAATTTTACATTTGTTACTGTTGAAGCAGCGACAGTACAGAAATCGGTCGAGTAGTCCGCTTACAATGAAGATGGATTATTTAAAGGTCTAACGTAGCAAAAAAAAATGGACAGGATCGCTTTGTTCAACTTGTGGTATCGAAGCACCATCAGACTGGTTTGCAAAAATTCCGAGAAGGTCTACCAAGATCGACATGACTCAAAAAGATCTGCAAGTAGCTTAAGATTTAGGCGTGCAAAGCATCGGCGTACTCCGCACCATACAAGTTTAATTAATCTTAAAAATATTATTTACAACTATTTACTTCAATCGCCTATTCACCTAAAAACCGAAACATGAAAAATACGATAGCGACTCTTGCTACTTGTAACACGAAACGTAAAATGTCAACGGCACTTCTCTCTGTTCATCAATTCTCGCGGCGAAGCTACGTTCTTGATCGATTTCAAGTTTTCCAAGTTAATATAATGCTCGATTTCGCTTACGTGTTGTGCTACACTGGACGATTCTATTCTTCCGTATCCGTGGCACCTAATGTGCTCATTAAATCTGGTACTTATGACCGTTTTCATTTCACCAATATTATTATTTAAATAATTGCGACAAAAAAAATTTTTATGTGCTTTCAGCAGCTACAAAAAGAAAGATACGTCAAGCGAGAACATTTATTTGCGTCCTACCGTTAACCAGACAAATTCTTTTACACAATCTTCAGAACGTGTTTAAACGTTGAAAAGTTAAATGGATGCCTAAATTTAATTTTAAACACGCTCCTTTATTCGAATCTTCAAAAGCGTTATAGGTGGTTATAATACCGACTATACGTACCGAACGATTCGATTAGAACATCTTTTCAAATGAAGCGAAATTTGGCACATCTCCCATTCGCTACAAGCTTATTCATACGTTGCATTCCCAAGATTTGAACTGTAGGAAAGAATTTTTCTTGGCAGAGGTGTCCGAATCTCATAACACACCCGGACTCGATACTTAATTAGTTTATTTTTGATGTATGCGCCTTCTTTACATTACATAACCATGGCGACGTTTTCATTGATTTAAAATCAAAAATCGAATCAAGAAAAAAATTGCTGTCGATTTCAAATACAGTAATCATCATAATAAATAACCAGGTTGTAATTTTCTACGAACGACAAGAATAGTAACAAAGTTAAATTCCCTGTATGACAAATCGGCGTGCGTGAGGTAACAATATATAATTAGCAAAACAAATCATACCTCAACCGGGTACATCGTTATTCATACCGTAGCTTATTTCCATTGAAATAAATATTCTGGCTATCATTCTTTCCTTTAATTAGATTCTAGGAGGTTACCTTTACGCATACATTTGCATCGAATTAAAACGAGTCGAACGGAAAGCATTTTTTATAATAGCGAAAATCAGGTCTCGTCATAAATATGTCCCTCTCATAAGTAAACTATTCACCAAGGATGTTTAGATGTTTACAAACGAGGTCTCCGTCAAGATTGTCTCGATCCTTCAATAAGTAGATGCAATGATAATCAAAAAATATTTGAATTTGATAAAACCCAAATAGACATATGAAAGCCATTCCTGGAAGGATAAAACCAAAAGCGTAATAATAATATACACGATGTTCCTTTTAAAATAGCAATTTATGTGCTTAATAAATAGCGACTTATCGATCACCTTGTACATACGACAATACGAAGGTGTCTATTATCCCATCGGACACTTGTATCTTCCAGCTGCTTACGGTAGCTAGAAGGCTATATATAATAGGCGCAATTTTGCAATTTCTTGTATACTGGGTGATTCGTTTATCGTGGGACAACTGAATTGAGATACCATTTATTTGAAAATTAACACCTCTTTTCCTGGCATCATGAGCAAACCAAGTATTCATTTGAATACGTATAATTTAACGACGTCCAGTTAGGAAAAATTATAAAATTACACAAGAAAAAAGGATGACTGAAAGGTTGGAAATGTTGGTAACAAATCAACGAAACGTTGCCCAATAGGAGCAATAAAATATACAAATTCAAGGTAAAGAGTTTCTCTTTAAACAGACAAATTTTAGCAATTTTTGGTAAGTTTTTCTTTACTTTTTGTTGTAGTAGGCAAAGGCATAAAAACCTGCTTTAACATACTAGAATACTGGAATACGGTGCCACCACTAGGACATCGCATAGCCGCGGAATAAAAACATTGGAAAGGTGGTCACCAATCCATGAAACTGCCACGCCACGAACGATTTAAGCGAAAAAAAAAATATTGATCATAGTGAGTTAGGCAAGTTTAAATAAGACGTAGCAGTAAAATTTCCTTCAAAGAATAAGGCTTAATAATTTTATGGACGATAATTCCTATCCAACTATCAATTTTTTTTAGGTCGCTGAGTGTGGACTTCCCAAATTCAATGCGGACTGTTTGCCAATAGCGGAAATCATGTCGATTTACCGCAGCCATCCAAATGAGAAGTTGCTTCAACGGAGAAAAAAAGGATATTGAACAAAAAATCAAAATTGCTTAGTTCGTGAATCACCTTGGCTTTGTACGGATGATGTGCTTCCTTTCGAAACAATTTGACAGCAGTCGATTGGTGGTGAATTTTGTTATTCAACACAGTTTGCGTAGTAGAAATGCGAAGACTAAGCCTCCAGAAACGGGTACGCCTTCACGAAATTCGCAGGGATTGGACAGACTCGTGTTTATTCGGTTCGTGTCGCCTACGAGTCGACAAAACACGAGTCAGTCTCTTTGCTAATTTTGGGAAGCGTGAACTTGTTTGAACGCTTTTAATAAAATGTTTACCTACGATAAGACTTTAACACTACCCGTTTCATAAAATTTTGCAGCAAGTCTGTATATTTTTTGCAACAAGTAAAAACATTAAAAAAAAAAAACAGTGACATAGGATCGATCATCGTAACAACCGAAATGATTGCCCACGTTCTTATCCAAAATTACCTTAATAATGAATAAAGTTCACCACCTTCCGTGCGTTTCACGAAATTAGCAGAGATTAGACAGATTCGTGTTTCGTCGACTCTCGGGGACACCAGTGGGCAAGACGAATACACTCTCGTGAGACGAATAAACACGAATCTATCTAATCCTTCCTAATTTCGTGAAGCGTACGGTAAATGGCCAACTTTAATAATGAAGTTAAAAAGCATGAATGCGAGATCGAAGCTATAGAAATCATAAAGATATAATAAATACAAGCAGAGAATTTTTTTTAATTGATACGAATCTAAACAGTGCGTAGTAAAATAATTGAATTTTTTTTTCGTTACTTTCTTCCATCATTCGAATACGTAATTTTGGCAATACAATTTCTTTCGCTCGCGCAAATTAATACACCTATCGAAAAAGACCTACTTTTCATGCCAGTTGTCCCGAGTTATGAACTTTCTCGTACTGCCACATAAAATACGCAAATTCGATCGGTGGTAGCTGGAACAACCAACACCAATTTAATACAAATAGGATGCGATTTTAGCCATCGGAACTTTGTTTTCAGTTTCAGAAAATAAAGAGAAAGTGGCTACAGATTAAAAGGTTAACGATTACAAAAGTAGCAGCGCATCAGATGGCTCTACTTTTACTCAGCTCGCTTCAGCGCAATTGCAGCATGTACGGTAGAGATTTATTGGGTAACTTTCCTTTTTTTCAATTGAAGTTGATTTCTTGCTTAAAAGGGAACAACCGCAAATTAATCTTTAAATGGGTAGTTTGGTGGAAACAAGCAAGTTTTTTTCCTTCTTCGCAAAAAATTAATGGTAATCAAGTTCATATTCACGTGTGCTTTGTTTCCTCATTAGAAGGACGATTTTTAAAATTTCTCGTTAAATATTTGACTCAAGTTTGGCTATTTTCCATGTACAATTTTCTGTTTGTAAAGCATAAGCTGAGAGTGGTTTTTGATTAAATCTGGCAATTTTTTCTACATTTTCACAAATTAACATCTTTAATCTTTAGACATTATCGATCTAACGAGGTAGTTTTTGACAGTTTACACTAGACTTAATTTCAAAGTTACATAAAAAAAAGGGCAATTTTGTATACAATTCTTCTTCTGCACAAACGCTCTACAACCTCAAAATACTTTCGTTTTATAGACTTCCCCTTGAAGCGATGTAAATATATGTTTTACCAGCTGCCGTAAAAACTACTATCGTGCAATTTTGAAACTTATCTAATCCTAAAGCAATAAACGATATGAGGAGAGACAGTTGTAAACTATTTAACAAAAGATCAAAATGATTATGGATTATGGTTTTATTGAAAATGATAAAGTTAATTAAATAGTTTAAAAATACTACGTAAGGTTATATACAGCATGTTCACCTAGTGCGTGGATGGAAATAATGTATTCCGTGGGTAATTTAGAGAAAAAAAAATGTTTTGGAATCTAAAGCATACAGGGTGTTCCATACATATCGCCGGTATTTTAAATGCCCGTCTTCGAATCGTGTTAGCCCGCTTTAGCATTCTCTAATTCATCTAGATTAATTTTTGAGATGGTTGAGCTAATTTGAGAATTTTTGGGAAATGGAATTTTCAACAGCACATCGGCATTTTTTTTTACACCGATGTGATTCTACGAATGAGGCTTTTTCGAAAAATACATTCAGATTGTGGCCCAGGCTTTTAAGATTGCGTGACGAAGCTAACCTATAGGTATAGCCGGATAAGCTGGTGATCTCTCTAATTTTGTTATCTTTATATATTGGATTAAAATCTGCCAAGTTTCACCTGTATAAAGCTTAAAGTTGTCTAGTGAATATTGGTGAAAAGAAAATTTAAGGTTAAGGTTTTCTCGAGTTTGTAATATATTATAATAATTAGATGGTGATTATCTAAACCTTTTGGCGAAAAAAACAAACTTTTAGCACTTAACCTAACTTAACTTAACTTAACTTAATACCAGTTGCTTGTCAAAATTTGCCAAATATAAAAGTCTGTTGGTTATATGTTTACGTTTTATTTTACTTACCAGTAGTGTTAAAGATATAGAAAATTTGTTCATTTTTTTACGCAATACCCCGTATATTGTTCCAGAATCTTGGAGGCAAGCTATTCTATCTTTTTTTTAACATTTCCTCCTACAAAATGCGCCTGTTTTATCGTAAATACGTTTCTGCAAAGATCTTCATCAAAACAATGAGAGGCATATGTTTTTTGATAATGCATAATTACGTGTCTATTCAAGATTGCGGTGACGAACATGTACAGGTGTTCATACAATACACTTCTCAGTAATGTATAGTTTTTATATATTATTTGTTGAAATCGTTGGCAAATTTCAATCATGTGCTACAACATATAGATCGCTCAAGGAAGAAGTTATCTGGTACTCATGCACTACAGCGACACCCTGTATATGTGTAACATGAAAATAACAAAATAAAATATTGTGTATTTAAACCAGAGTTTCGTCATGTGTCAGCTATAGCAATTCAAGAAAGATTAATCTGTTTGCTGCGGATTTTTTTTTGTTTTAAAAGGAGAAAGGTCAATAAATCTTGCCATAGGTCAGTATTCACATTCTAAATAATCAATTAAAAAATAAATAAATTTAAAAAAATTGCCTTGAATTTTTTACAATTTCATACAGAACAATTACAAAGATAATTAAGAATTCTTCAACAACATACCACCCATTAATTAAAGATACTAAATTACCGAATTGTTCAGTGAAAAACGGAAATTTATAACTAGAAAGGAATAATCATAAATTTATTCCTCTCATTTACACTATTTCTCAATAAATGTTACATAAAAATCATAAATATAAAATAAATGTTCGCGACCATATGTTTTGCCATCAAAACATGTGCGCTCCCATTCACTTGTGAACATGTGTAACGACAGATAAATTGAAACCTTACCGGGACCTTTCGATGGCAAAGGTTGTGGCTGTTCTTGATACCTGTTCTGTCTCCGCACCATTGCGTCTTAATTTACTCTACAAGAAACGACGCGAAAGAACACTAAAAATTTCGACTTTTAACCGAAAAACCGCTCACAAATACGAACGCCTCGTATATACAAATTACTTCTGGAAAGAAGGAAACAAAAACGCGGTTCAGCTACGCGTTTAGCGAAGTATGCGGCTTCGCGAACACGTTGCCGTACGCTACAATTAACAGTGGCATAGAGGAGGAAAGACGGCTGGTGTCGTTCTTTTTACGTGCGAACAGTGGATCGCATGAAACGGGATTCCAGTTTGGAGACGTTTATCTTTATTCCGCGCCGGTCACCGCAGGTTGGAGAGAGAAGGATGGCAGATGCACTGACTGAGGATGTAAACAGCGATATTTAACCTGACAAAGCGGGGAACGACGGACGCGAAGGTATATCGTGGCAAGAAGTCGTTGTACGCGTGGAGGATACGCTACACGTATCGGTGTATGTTGTTACACAGTTGCCCATTAATTTCAGTGTACCTATTGGGACGCGTTTTGCTTCAAAAGGTAGATACGTTATCGCTACATCGTATCTTATAAAACATTTTATAAGATGTGCAGTGTATCTAAAGTATTCGACGATTACGATTCTACGAAATATAAAAATGATGATAAAGCGTAGTTTTATATGGCCGTCGCCTTGTATTAAAAAAAAATCACTAAATCTACCAAAATGTATAGACAGGCGATCTCAATCTACTATGCGATTATGGCTCGTAATAGCGTCTTAAAGACGTGGATCTTTAAAGATATCTTGCAGCCGAATTAACGGAACGCGCCGCATATCTTTTTTCCTTCTAGTTTTCAGTCTCCTTATTCACATTTTTGTGCCGCTCGAAAGAAAGCGCCCCAAATCCGTATTTCTTTATTTTGATGAGGAAATTTGTCATACAGGTTCTTTCTTGAGCGTTGATCCATTCTCAACCACGGCTTTCACGAAGTTTTTGATGAGGCCGAGCTTGATACGTAATTGACGTGAACATCCTTGCAACTTCTTTCAAAGTAATATTTGTGTCCGGCACGTAAAATTCATTAAAAATCAGGTATTTATACCTAAGAAGTAATTTAATTATTGCTCGGTATTGTCTCTTTAATTATTTCGTACAATAACAGTTGATTGGCGGGATACTTCGAAGTTTTCGCTAGCGGGAGGGGCGAAAATTCAAACGGGATAAACGAAAAATAGGCTATGCGGGTCGTAAATAGATGTTTGCCAATGCCACGAAGCCGCACGACGAACCTTTAATGTGAGGGCAATCGCGAACCTCGAAGCATGACATTAGGATAATGTCGTGCCCACCACTCTCCTTCGAGGAAATGAGGATGCAAGGATATGACGTGTAACTCAAATATTGGTCTGCAAGTTTCAAAAAACGCTAGATGTAAACCTTTCTTTTGTTTCTCGTTCTTCTTGGGCATAGTTTCGCAGCCGGACCTAACCAGGATTACCGTGCTTTCTTCTAAAATGCCTTTGCATAAATTGATATTGCTTTCTACGATTCCATAAAAACAAATGCCAAAACAGGGGAAGCATTTCGGGCATAATTCCTTTCAAATTTTCACGCACGAAAGAACAACAAACAAACACTTTCACCCAATACCCTGTTCGACGAGTTTACACTTACGAGGATGAAAAAAAAAAATCGTTTTAGTTCCTCCGAGGATCTAAGCAAGCGAAGCGTGAGCAACGTTCGCATGATCAAATGAAGGACGGCACAGCATCGGCGGGAATCGATCTATATATAAAGTAAATCCGCAGATGAAATTTATTTTCGTCACTCATATAGAGCGCACGAAATAATTCTAGCATTGCATCAGGACTATTGCGCGAATCGAGTAAGTACGGCGTGAATTTCTTCAGCAGCGATTAATATTTAGGAACCAGGATTAAAACGAAAACGTTGTATCGTCTTTTCGTTGCTCGAAGGATTGATTGAATTTTCGACAAATTTCCTTGATGAAATGCGATCGAGATAAAGTCCGAATTCGGCGTCTAAAGCAACGAAGGAGGCCAAATACGATAATCTAAAGAAACCGATCCCCTATACATTTTACTTTCAAACATTTGAAATAATACAAACGCACAATATATTACATGATTTTTTAAAATCGTTATATATATAAATATTTTTGGCAACGTTTCCTCTCTTAAAATAGATCAAATGTTTGTTGTGTAGGTCAGACTTTATGCAATAGCAATTCTTTTCAGTCACGTACTTGTTCTCCCCGTTTGATACTACCCGAAGCGACGTGCTAAGGAATCCAAGAGACAATTCATATCTATGAAGCGTTAACTTAAATTAAATTGGCATTTGCATTTACTCTGAGTCATTTTAAAATACATAATTGGCAAAAAAGATAAGAGTATTGCTGATAATGATAAGAAGTACTTCAAATTTAGACGTGGTATCTGCTTTTTTTTTTTTTGTATAAATCGAAATGCATTTTCGATATGCTGTTGTTTCAACGTTTAAGTTGTTCCAGAACAAAATAAAATATATTTCTGACAATTTACTATTTCTTATTTAGCTCTTATATACGGAACACCATAATACAACACATAACTAAATTAAATCAATTAAATTTATTATTAAGATATTAAAAATTTCGCATTTTTCCCCCATATTATCCGACTTGTGTACATCGATCTCGCCTTGACATTGCTTTAGGTCAAGTACATTCAAACACATCCGCGGAAGCCAATTCAGTGCACCACAATCAAAAGATACTGAACAAAACGAACATTTCTGCTGTATTAAGAACCAAATTAGTTTTCATTATAATAATTTCAGTGCTTATTAAATTATACGATTTAATTTACTAAAACCCCAAAAACGGCGCATGCGTCTCTTCTCGTATTATTCGACTATATTTCCGTGGTATTTTCTCCCAATACTTAGTTTTTTTCTTTTTTTTAGAATTATACCAGCGTAACGCGTAACACCATTGGGTAGAATGCAATATTTACAAATATGATCAATAAGTCGCTTCGTGGAAAGTATGCATTATTAATGAAGACTTGCTGTTGGAAAAAGAAAGACCTATTTCTTTTCCCTTTTGTCTTTTTTGTCCTATTATTGTCAGATTCTGCACCGAGGATGTTATTGAACTTTAACCTAATTTCTATTTTAACGCAAAACGATTTTAGGGTTATTATAAAATCCACATTACAGCAATGTTATTGAAAAACAAAGGGTGTAATTGTTTCTACATACTTGGAATTAAAAATCGGTTTCAAGAAAAAGCACTACAAATCACACTGCTTTTCTTCAAATCATCGATAGGTCCGTAAATTTTTCCCCGATCGGTCTTGACATGTGCTAAAAATTCTACTTGCCGGTGTGCAGTAACAATACCAACTGCCAAAAACTAAAATGTACCGTGAGTGACCTGTGATGGAGGCCACCCACACTCGATTCACAAAAATACCACCCAACAAACGCACATGCAGCCATAATATACCGGCTTAAGCCTAAGGAGTGTAGTGCAATAGGCACACTCGATCTAACTACTGATGCTAATAGGAGGAAGAGAAGAATACTTGCATATACAGAGCAGGATATGACTTACGCTGTTCCCGTCTGATTTCGAAGAGATTCATTACTGGAGGTCTCGGATCTACGAACGATCCGAAAATATGCAATGGCCGATGATGACAGAAGAAGAAACTATCGTAATCGCAGCGAGCCGATGTTAGCAGTAGTACAGATATCCCAGTCCCAGGACGGATCCAGTTGGCCGTCAGCCACCGCGAAGCGGCTAATTTTGACACCGAACAGAATAAATCCGCCTCTCGAATAGAATCCCGTGCACGTTCTGTCCTATCTATTCGGGCTGCGTATGCGAAAGCTTCGAAACTTTGGCGTGGCGTTCGACGGAGACGGTTCTAACCCCCCGCGAAATGGGAAAAAAATCGCAGAGGACCGAGTTACGTGGTGGTAGCGGTCTTTCCGAGGGACGAGAGACGGCCGCCAGGCGCAGGCGTCGTTACTATACGCGACGCCGGAACGCGTGGAATCAATAAAAGTCCGGTCGGTCGCGAGCAATCGTGCAAGAGAAAGAAAATGGAGCCAAGAGAAAGGGAGACGTCAAATTAGCTTATCTGGCTTGCCTTTGTTCTCGTATGTAGGTGAAGTGAGAAATTAATAGACAGATGCGATTGTAAAAGAAAGACAACTGGATAATGCTATGCACGGTTTAGATTGTAATGATTGAAGAACTTGCACTTTTGGAGGATTAACATCACGGTGGTATTATAAGGGTTTCAATGAAAATTCTATTTGCAAATTAAGAATTAGCAAATAGAAGATTAGGTTCTTCATTAAATTAAGTCTTAAGTTCAAGTACATTCTTTTTACATAATTCTAACGTTAGTTATACTTCTGTTGAAGTATGTTGACGACCTTTGCTTTGTCGCATTAAAATAAAGTAAAAGTAACCAGCATGTCCAAAGATCTGTTCTTCATGATCATGATCCTTCTCCAAACGTGCGTGCATTTTTATTTCCTTTCGACGATCATCAAGTACAGCAGGTTGTTTTGTTCATTTATCTATATAAATTGCACACACCACTTTTAAAAAGACGAAACGAAAGGTCTATCTACCATGGAAGCTAATCTAATTATTTTGTAATGCTTATCCCCTCTTCTTCTACGCGAGATGCTTTTAAATAATCTATTAAAAGCCAAATCTCACATGGAAAGCTTATCAAAAAAAAGCTGCCATACTACCACGCTAGGGAAAATATTGTCATATCGTAAATGGTAGTGGCGCAAGTTCCATATGGCGTATTGAGATAAAATTAACACCAAAGAATGGCTATTATCGATTTCGGGGAAAGCACGTCAACTGTGTGACAATCAGCCAATCTGGTAATTTGATCGTTTATAAATAGCACCTTTTTCGGGAAAAATAACCTTGAAACGTACATAAACTCATAAACAACAAGTATCCCTTAATCGAGAATAAGTTCATGTATTTAAATACATACTTATGTTCCAAAGATGAAGACTAAATTAAATAGTTCAATGTTATAACCGGTTCACAAAATATAATCCAATTACACCAAAACGTGCTGCTTTACATCCAATTAAATAGGTACCGCCCGCAGGTTATGCAACCAATTAAACTCAATTACATCGCTTATTTCGAACGTAGCAGCTGACCAACAAATTTCAATTGACCGAACGCTATTTAAACTTTAAGTTCGGTATTAATTTACGCTCGACATTGAATTTGTCTACCAAATAACGTGGATCATTCAAGCGTTACGGAATGCATAATAAATCGTCGAAAAAAAAAACAATGACGGTTGATTTAATTCCGCCACTTACTATATACAGGTTTACACGAAACGAATGGTCGCACAACTTTCAGAATAACGAATATAAAACAGCGTTAACGTGTCGCAGTAATATTCTTACTGGGCTATCTGCCTGAAAGGAACGGAACGTTACTTATCCTATTGAATTTTCTTGCGAGTTTCATTAGTTTCTGCTCCTTTTCACTCCCGATTTTTAGAAAACGGGTATTTCTATAGTAAACCCATCATAGCGAAAACATCTTGCAGTCGATGCAAACCGTTAACAGAAAAGTACCGACACACTCCGTTTTAATTTGAGCGGTGCGGGGTGTGCCGATACTCTTATGTTGTTTGAAATTCTGCAACCTAGCACCCACGTTATCGATGACGTGCAACGACCCGTTCCGTGAAAATCCTGTATCTGAGTTTTTCCAACTATCATACGGTATTTCCTAACAATAACAAAAGCAACTGAAAGATCTAAATCAAACGTCGCTTTCACCACAAATTGCGTAACGGTTTCAAAATCAAAAGAAAACGGAGAGAAGTAGAGGTAAACCTTCTAAAAAAAAAAAAAAAAACCAAGTAAACATAACATATACAACTCACCTTTGGGGTTTAATTTTTCTGGAATGAACCAGGCGTCTGCAACAGAAGATAAACAAAACGTTACACCACAAACGGAGGAATATATCTAGCTAGACCGTGGAGCTACTTTATCTAAACTACTTTCGGAGAAGAGAATGCGGAATAGATCGAAATATACGAGGCACTAGTGAAACTAAACATATAAACGTAAGCGGTTCGAAATGGCGATGTCGAAGGATAGAACTGACGAAAATGATAAACAAAAACGGGCTAAAATAGCAACGGGAGTTCGTGTCAACGGTACTAAAACGATACATGTAAATACTAAAAATGGCTACGAGAATAGAAACTACTGAACAAACACAAATAAGAAGGTACAAAGGAAACTTACAAAAAGAAACACATAAACGCAAATTTATGAATAACAAACGGAAAATTGAGGTACACAAAATATGTAAATACTAATTAACTGTTCCGTAAGGAACTATAAGATGCTGGAATTCTTATGGTAAAAGATGTTGTGTAAAACATGCATATAAATACAAACATGAGCTAGCTGAACCCGAAGCAGGTTTGGTAAAACTTAAAGTTTGTATTTCTTCTGGTTTTGGCCCGACGACACTACAGATAAGGAGATTATTTTAATAAGATTTAAAGGGTGTCCGTAGTGTATCGTTTTTCATAAAAACGTTGTAAAAACTTTTTTTTTATTGTAGGTACTTGAAAAAATGATCTTTCTTTCATTTTGCCGAAGAAATTAAATTTTATCGGTGAAATAAAAATCTCAAAAGACCGGATTTGAACCTGCAATTCCCGCTTGGCGAACGGGCGCGCAACGTACCATTACATCACGGGGTCCCTGTAAGAAATATAGGTAAATGGGAGTCGTAGGTCCAAGTCCTACGGATTACGAGTACTACGGAGTATTCACTAACGGTAACCAATCCATTCATTATTTATAAGAAGTTCCTTTTTTTAATTCGGCTACATATAGCACCTATCTAATTGTACTAACTCTACGGCTGTTGGATGCCATTAAATATTGGAGGTACAGAGCATTATTCACTCGAAACAGGTTTCAATTATCCGATGACGGAGGTATTGTTACGTCCGTCGGCTAATAGAGTTTGTTCGTTGTAATTGAACGAGAGTAAAAATAGACTGTTGCCATATTTGTAAAATGTCAGCGGTGATAATGCTCACAAACCATAAATTTTATGATTAATATTTTTCGGTGGCATCGCTGTTCACCAACCAATATCCCGGTTAATTAACTAAATTTTCCATTTAAAAATTGGAGTAAACAAATAAAGAAAGGTAGCTGCCTTTTAATTGGAGGTTTTAATGACGCTGTTTTGAATAAAATTCTTATTCATTCAAAATATTCTTAACTCCGAATCACTTCCCGTTGAACCGGAATGATTCCGCAATGTGAGCTGCTTTGATATCTAGCATAGATCGTGATACTTTCAATATGTGTCGTGCTCAAATCTAATTCTTCAAACAAATCCTATGATAGGCTAAACTCCTGCGTAGTTACCTAAATTTTAATGAAAGATTTGCGAAAACAGAATTAGCGTACTTTTTGTGACTCGGACTTATTTATTTTCGTCTTTCTTTTCACACTATCCTCTCAACTTAGTATGGACGTTCCACAAATTGCAATATCTCTATATTCAGGCTTCAAAAAAAAAAAAAAACGAATACTGCATATTATTTACGCTGCTCGTTGTACTTCTGCGAACGCGAACCGATCGCCTGCGTACTTTGCATGCAAATGACAAGTGAACTGCTGTTGTAAACAACGTGAATCTCGGACGGATGACCTTGCCTGTAACAACAACTTCCAGACGAGTGATTTCATAACTCGAAACAATAGGCCAATAATTGTGTTTAAAATAGATAGAAAACGTTATTTAACGTCATACATTTATATGGATTTCAAGCAAGGCGATTAGTGCTTGTTTAATGTAGGAATAAATGTGACGTAAGCATCTAAAAGTCTTCCAGAGAAATATTTTAGCTTAGGTCAATATCTGCATTTAAAATTCTCTTGTTCGATCCTTTTTGAAATATGGACACGCCAGAGACGATGTCGTGGCATCGGAAAACTAATCAATATATCTATTTGAACAACAAAGTACGATGGTTCATTTACCTTCTCTTATGTATGTTTTATGCGATAATTCCCTACCATCAATCGATAGGTTCGACGATTTAAATAAATAAATACACTGTATTATATATATCACGACGTTACATGTGGCACGATTCTTTGTCAAGATGTTAAAAAAATAATAATAAAGAGTACATCGGATGAAGTAGAACATCTTAAAATATCCTCGTTAAAGAAAGTGACGTGAGAAAAATATGGGGAATATAACTTATGCACTTTTAATTTGAATATATTTATGCAGATTTATTATTAGAGAGGACAAAAGCAAGTGAAATCATACCTATTTTGCGGCGACTAGACAGACTCGTGTTTTGTCGACTCTCAGGGAAACCAGTAGCCAACCGTTTCTTGTAAGACGAATAGACACGAGTCTGTCTAGTCGCTGCAAGAAAACGTATGATTTTACTCGCTTTTGTCCTCTCTACTTATAACGGCATGTCGAAAAAAGGAATAAATATTTCATCACCTTTTTGCCACAATTTTAATGAATAATTCGCGTACGCCATTCTTCAAAACAGAGAGATCCTCGACATATTTTCAAACGCTCCGCTTTTTAAGGATCGAATCTAGAGTTGCTGCTTTATTACAGTATGCGTAGCCCTGTTATACTCTTCAATTATTTTTTTAAATAGCAGCAATATTTTGTTCGGTGACAACATTCTTTTTGATGATGCGAAGAATTTCTCTACCGTTCAAAATCTTTATATCTTCGATGAATTCTAGGCAAAGAAAACACTGTAGCGCACACCAGTAAATTTTCATTTCGCGAACTATTTCAGTTAGTAATTCTTATAGTAAAGGGCATATTCCTCAATTTCGCAAATTTGATATTTGCGAACTTCTTGCAACGTTAAATTCTTTTTTCTGCGTCTACCCATTCTTCTAGCGTTTTGTTACAAAACGATGCTAAAGCAATCGTGTACAACGCAGTATATCCGAATGAGGTCGTTTTATTAAGATATTCGCAAATTTCAAATTTGACGTGTACCATTTTGCAATATACTCCTCGATAAGTTTGTTAATTTTTTGTTTGGACCCGATGCACAAGACCAGACCAAAACGGTGCACGCTGTATTAGCATTACGTATTCTGCGCATTAACGTAATGAACTACGTGGCAATCATTAGAACCATTACTCGCTATTGACAAGTAGTCAACAATTAGTTGTAATCTAACGTTAAAAGGATGTAGGTTAGATTATAACCATTAACATGTTCAGTCAACGTTATTTTTAGTTACCGCCGAAGATAACGCGCGCTCGCATATTTTTCTAACGTCCTAATAATTACAGGTAGCAGAAAAAGCTAATTATGCCAATTGTGTATTTCCCACTTGCTAAAGTATGAGGTAATAAGGTTATTCGTAAAAATAAACAATTTAAGTAAACCTTATTCTTAATCAAAAGAAATATTAAAACATAAAAATGTTTACCTACACCACTGAAGAAAAAGTGAAAATGGTGACATTTTTGACACGAAGGATTTCCGGAAAACGGATATTTCTAGAACTAATAATAATTTTCTCATTCAAACTAGGATGTGTAAATTCAGAACACAGTCAAAGAAAAAAACAGGAAAAGATTAGAATATCGTAGTCAAGAATAAATCCTTATTCCTTCCAAGAAATGCACGCGAAAAGTGAACGTGTAGGCGGAAGTAATTGGATGTCATATTATTGGTCAAAAAATTCCAATAAATAGCAGAATGACTCTTTAGACATCGAAGCCCTTCTCACGGTGCACTCAAAATTTCAGGATTTTTAACCAATCACTTTTTTCATGAATTAATTAGGCCGTTTAAACATCTAAAACGGCCAACTAGAAACCTAAATTTATCCTCAGGGACTTCGTCTATTTGAATTACCTACCAACTAAAGTGTTTGATAATATTAGATTAGAGATTGATATTTCCAACTTCAGCCTGGGTCGCTGTTTAACTGTTTCCGGTAAAACAGTTTGAACGTTTTCTTTGTAACTTTTTTCTAGGTTGTAATTCATCGTTAGTTTTATTTTTTTTTAGTGTCACGTTGAAAAAAAATCTCGTAACACGATTAATTTCAATTAAGCAGCGTTTACTGCTACATTGGCAAAGTTTACTAGTTTAAAAAAGAAACAAAGCATCGGCAAGAAATAAGACAGAAATCAAGATAAATCCTAACAAAGTGCGTTGAGCCAAAAACTCGTCCAGACAGTTTTCTATCCGAACGTCCTTTTGACAATATTTATTATTTTTACCTTGGGCGTGACTTCTTACATTGTAAGAAGTTTCCATATTTCCCTGTACAGAAGCTTGGCCAAAGATTAACTTGGCCAAACTCCAAGTATAATACATGAGTATTAAATTACTGCAAGCATCATTTAAGTCACTAACATTAAATAAAAACAATTTATTATCGCCTCACTTTCAAAAAGAATCCATTTCCTTGAAAAATTTACACGAAAAAAATTTGAATCCGAAAAACAGTAATTTCAGGTAAAGATTAATGAATAAAATTGGCTTCGAGTAACAAGAAAACAAAATGCAATCAATTTTAAGTCGACACTAATATTATAAGTATTATTTATAACAGTTTAATCAGTTAATCGAACAAATTGATAACTCATTAACTACTTTGTCTCTGTTTCTAAATAGAATTGATAACATTTGAGCGATACGGATAACTTTATACAATTAGTGTTCCATGAATTTGATCTTTTGAATCGAAAAGGGTTTTATTGTATTAATACATCGTTTGTTGTTAGCCGCAAATTCAAACTTCAGTTCAACTTTTTACAATTCCCATTTTTTATTTTACCTTTTATCTTTTGGGAAGCTTTAGAAACTATTTTTTGTTTATTTTGATCAGGCTCAAGTTTGCCTTTAATGCAACATTTGTTAATTAAATGTAAATGTAATATGTCTTATAGTCATATACATATACATATATATATATATATATATATTGCATGTATGTTTTAAAAATAAAAGCAATAACGTAATCAACATGTACAATTTCGACCACTTACGATTTTCTAACAGGTACTAAATCAATATTGCAATCTACGTGAACTAGGTTAGATAAGATATAAAAATATTGGAACGCTCGAATTACTTTGGTGCTGTTTCATGTTTGAAGTTTTGAAGTGTAACGCATTTAAGCATGATTCATCGATGCATTTTTAGCCGTTAAAAAAATAAGTCAGCGATAGTGCCTTGTTTTTAGAGCTACAGAGCCGGTTAAATTACCAAAGTTGATAATATCCTCTTGCCCAATACAACGACAACGCCTCGAATAACTCGGTCCAACATTTGATTACGCTGTGCCATCAGAAAAAAAAAAAAAAACTATTTAGAATTTGGTCGTGAAGGTCGTGACCAGAATTGGTTGTTCTTCCAAAAAAAAAAAACATCGATGCAACAACACCTTCGCATATCTGCAAAGGTACCACATTCAATCGATGAGAAAATTTAAACAATTGCAAATTTGAACGTACATAGCTGCGTGGCTAACGACAATAATTACAATCGCTCAAGTAAATTTATGGCAATTCGCAATGGAAGCTCCACACGGCGTATCTGTACGTGTACGTCCGCTTGGTAATTAGAAAAGTATACGAGCAATGTTGGCATATTTAAATGTTATCACATGTCGTCCATGTTTATTTAGCGATAAACCAGGCGAAGGCTAAAGTGTATTGTTTATGCTTGGAAATGTATTGTTGCAGGTAGGTAGAAATATAATACATACAATGTTGATATTTGATCCTTCGGAGTTTATACACGATCGATAATGTAGACGTAGAAGAATGAAAAAGGATATGTTGCTAAATATTGAAAGCGCAGAAGACAGTATGAACAAAAATCAATATTTGCCGATAATATAATAGTACATGTTGAAAAGGAGAGATATTACCGTGGTTTCTTGTGTTATAAAAATAATAACGTAATATGTAAATCCCATTTGTTAGTTAATTCAAACACTTATCCAAAATAAAAGACAACTGTGCCTATCTGCATGGAATCTCTTAAAGAATAACTTCGAATTATGTTATTTTTAATTATTTCACGACGGGTAAAAATTCCTCTATGTATGAGATCAACAAACGAACCGTTGGGCATTTAAACATCACGCGCAGACTTTTCAACACTTTAATCGTGTTAGTAATAAAATTATACTACTTATCTGTAATTTGTACATTTAAAATTTGTGTTATCTAAACTACCGTCTAGTAACACAAGCGTTTAACAAAGAAAACACATGAGTTTCAAAGAGCATTTACGGTTATCTATTTGTTAGCCCATTTCAAGTAGCTAATTACAAAATAAGTGGCTTTGTAGATTCATTGCGTTACTAAATATTTATCTCTGTACTTCTGTTTATAAATGCAAATAAATCTATTTTTCCAATAGATAAGTTCGAACTGATTTGCTATGGTGAAATAGGGATTGATAATTTACTAGTGCTTTTGTTGGTGTGAAGTTATAACAAAATAACGTATGTTATCTTCCATTTTATTTGGGCATAGAATACATCAAAAGTTCAAGAAAATCGTTCCAACTATGTGTAAACAAAGAATAAATCAAACGCTCCCTATAGGAAAGCCATTAATTATGCCCATCTTATATTTCAATACTTGGGAATGTATTTAAACTAATGTTCAAATGTTTATATTGAAGATCATGAAATGACCACATCATTTAATCAAACTTTCTTTGCAATGTATCGTGTGGCTATTTTACTGGTTATTCGAATGCTTAGAAAATTCGAAGGAAACCGGTTAAAAAGCAGACACAATTGCGAAAGATTTTCGTTTTTTTGCAATTGCTCTTAGAAATAGAATTCAGTTAATCCAGCTTAAGCAGTCAGAAGGAGTTTCTGACTTAACTATAAGAAGAGGATTGAGTAAAGTGAGATTAAGACGTAGAAGGAAGGTTGTATTAAGCGATACGTTTGAGATTATGCATTGGTATCTTGGTGGCCAAAGAGTGGGTAAATCCTTTACTGGCGGATTAAGAATATTCTATTTCACCAAAGATCAACGAACACTATCCCATGCAATGTCTTTTTAACCATTTCTAAGCGAACAATCTTATTTTAGATAGGAGATAATGGAAGACCGGAAAAATTTTGGACTACTTGCCATACAAGACGCTGTTCAAATTCTTCATCAATATCAAAAACTTGAACAACTAACTAAAATATACCGTTAACACCATTTAAAGTAATTTTTAGAAAATTATTACAATTACAAATGAATTTTTAATTTTAAGCGAGAGTAAATATCTCTGCCAAAGTTGTAAAAACAAAAAAAAACAAAAAAAAATAATTTTGGCATAAAGAAGAGAAAGTTATAAATATCCCCATTTTTTGGGTGTAAATCCTGGACGTGACTGACATATTTATAAACAATTTCCTGCTTCGAAATATACTTTGCAATATAAGTTTATTTTATGATGCGAGGGCACACTTAAATAAAAAATAAAAAAAAAAACAATCTGTTATTTACATTCCACTTAAACGGAAGAAAAACAAATCCTATTTTTGCTTGGATTCTGCGATGTCTGTGTATGTGATAATATGCATGTTTTACACGTAATTCTGCACGAGTAAGTAGTATTTAATGAAAACAATGAAACAATTAAGGAGTCGTATTTACCAAAGACAATGGAAGATGATTCTCTTTTTTTTGTAACGATTCCGCTCTCTAACGTATGTAATTTTTTAATTAACTAAAACGTATACGTACAAGGATCAAACAGTAAACATAACAATAGCCTCTTATCACCACCGCAGCTGCTCTTCTTAACATCCGACAAATTTCCAGTGGTCATTTGATTTAGTTTCGTCGTTGCACCGTTTATCGTATCGTTCACCAAATCTTTTGCGGTCGACATGACCTGCTCGTTGCTAGTCATATTCGCGGCGGCACACTAGATGTTATTAAAATAACAATTGAAATTCTAGAATCCTCGGCCAGTCACGATGCGGTCACGAGGAATGTCGTTTAGTCGCGCGAAAGATGAAATTTAATTCTTTTCCCGCTTATTGCGCTAACGTCCGATGTACTTAGGACGCAAGGAGGCAGACCGACTTCTATGTTATGCGTGCGATGTGTGATAAAGCACAGGTGACACGCATTTATCAAAGTGTGGCGTTGCACTGGGCAGACTCCTTGCGCTTGAGATATCGACCGACCTAACACCAAGCGAGGGGGGCGTTTAGTTCTCGGTGTATACGCATCCGGGGGCTGCTGAATTTCGGACTTCGCCCCGTACCGAAATCAAGGACGATATTCTACGATCCGAACCATACGCTCAAGTCCGCTTCCATAGGTGTTTTTTCCGCTGACTGCGATCTACTACTATGATCTTTCATCGTTCGGGTAGATCTAAAAAATCCAAGCGCGTACTTTTTACGATGCCAAAGAGTGAAGGTCAAAGCGAGGACTTCTTGTTCCTTATCACAACTATCGATTGGTAACTGCTTCGTTTGCTCTCGAATCTTCGATGTTCCATTGCTTCTTTTTTTTAGGTAGTTGCGCATTAAAGTTATTTAGAGTAGTTATACAAGTAGGTTGGTGGAGTTTATCACTGACTGGATTTCTTTTATATTTTTATGTATTGTCTGTCCACAGATACGAGAATTTTATCTTACTATGTAATTACTTCTCTACTTAAGAAAATTAAATTCGTTTTTTTTATATCATTGTATCAATGTAAGTGTTCAAGTTGAAAGAATATTGAAATGCAAGCACAATTAGAATGACCTCGCTTAACTGCAACAATTTACAATTGTGAACTCGGCTATTAGGTAAAGCGAAAGATTGAAAGAGGGTTAGCTGTTTCCGTTGCACTAATTCTTGTAAATGTGATATTTTAGTAAACGTCTGTATGTTTGCTGACTTCTTTCTTTTTATTTAAGATGATTAAACGCTGTTGAGCATACTGATATACAAATGAATAGACACGTAATGGAAACTTCACAAAGGAAGGCAAACAGGTTTTAAATATATTTGAAACTTGTAAGGAGCAGCAAGGTACTTGGGTTGGGTTGGGAGCTGTTGAAATGATAGCAAAAGCAGCATATACCCCGTGGGGAAGGCATTGCTTCTGTATACTTAAAAAAAGCTAATTAACGCGTAAAAATGTATGCAATCAACATTACATCCGCTAAAGTGGCGAACTATCGTTTCGGCAAAGTGATGGATATAGTAAGTATCAATATTTCTCTCTGATGTTTAGCGACTTTGCCAGACAATTTTCTTTCAGTATTTATATTATATAAATATAAATAAATAAATATACAGCGTTAGTAAAAAGTCCCGGAACGGTCGAATAACTTTGTTATTTGAAAATTATCATTTCTGAAATTTAGTACGGGGGTATAGTTAATATAAATGCATTTTATGTAATACAGTTAATATTTTTTTCACTTCCGGTTTAATCGGCAATACGTCCAACTTTTTTTTTTTTAATGGAACGCCCAGATTTTTTAACACTTTTGAATGCAAAATAAAAAACTACGTTCAGGAAGTATTAAGATGTTTATTTTTATTCACAAGAAAACAGTTGAAAAATTAAAAAGTGTCCTAATACAGAAAAATGAAGATACCTGTCTATTCAGGTTGCGATTACAATAATTGTTCAAAATGCTCTCCATTTACAATTTGACAAAAATGTAAACGGTCAGTAAAATTTCTTATTGAATTTTGTATTTGTTCTGGAGTGATGCGATTGGCTTCTTGAACTATTCTCTCTTCCAATTGTTCAAGATTATGGGGACGATTTTTGTACACTGGACATATCAAGTGACCCCAAAAGAAAAAATCTAATGGCGAGAAATCTGGCGAACGTGCTGGCCATTCGATCGCTCCTCTACGTCCGATCCAACGTCCCGGAAAAATTTCATTTAAATAATCGCGGACATTGTGGGCAAAATGGAGGGGAGCCCCATCTTGTTGAAACCAAATATGTGCATTAGGGTGATCACCTACGTTTGTATTGCGTAAAATGCATTTATATTAACTATACCCCCATACCAAATTTCAGAAATCATAACTTTCAAATAACAAAGTTATTCGACCGTTCCGGGACTTTTTACTAACGCTGTATAGGTTTGCCTAAACTGCGCACGCCCAACTACATCGTCATAACAAAATTCAATTTGTTGATTCTTTAGGTACGTAAAAAAACACTTGATACTTGTTTCTTTCCTAATTAAGTTTAAAAATGATATTCACATGAAGTTGCTAAATTTTTAAATTGGTGAAAACGTCCATCAACCACACCGGAACTTAATCAATACAACTACTGGCAACTACCCTTGCACCGCAGTAACTATTGTAGCCTACCTATTAGGCGCAAAACAAAGCTTGTCCATTCATCGAGCATATGCACCGAACGTCAACCATTAATAGCCAGAATTGAAGCTCGTACATACGCATATAGTCGTCTATTTTAAGAAACCAGTAGTTAGGTAGGCGGCACGTCTTAATTCCTTAAAATAGACACCCAGACGCATCGAACATCAATTTTGAAGTCATCTCCACAGAGCTACAATTTAGCGAGTAAAAGAAAAAGAGGACGAATTCCCCTCTCCGTCGAAAAACAAGAATGATCGCCATTGTTGTCTGCATTGTTGGACGAGTCTGTATAACGTAGAGGCGTTTTAAAAATTTCACTTAAAACGACCGAAATACCGCTAGGAGTTTCTTTGTGTCCGTGCAGATCGCGTTCGTTACCGGTACAGCGGAACCGTTAGCTGCAGCGAACCGATTGAAAAGGGTCACGTTCTTCGATGAGTCAGTTGGATTATAGCTGCAGGTGCAAAAGGAATGGATTGCATTGAGTATCGTCGTTATTCGAATTAAATGCGATCAACGAGAATGGATCCGCAAGGCTAGCTTTAGATATAGAAAGCAAATCAGCGATTAGACGATTGCATAAAAAAATCCGATTTATTGCGGTTAAAATTGTGATAAAGGAAAGGATACAAATCACATTTAGAACTATTACCTAACAGCTGGATATCAATGATAATATAGATTTATTGGTTGTTGTGAAAAATGAATTTTTCTTGCGTTAGGCGCTGTGTGGAGATCTTCCTAAATTCAAATTCAAATTTATCGGAACTTTAAGTAGTTTTAATGTGGAGGAGGCGTAATAAAAGATATCTTTAAAAAAAAGATGGTTCTACATGAGCTATCATTTTTTTAAATTGTTGCATCGAACTGGTAGTTGCTTTCCATAACGTTGTACGCACAGCTTGTAACATGAATAGGATAGAATTCCGCAAGGATTTGTCAATACGCTAATAGAAACAACGTCCAGGAGATGCTTAGCTGGTCACACTTTAACAGCAAACTTATTGCGCAAGTCATAAAACCGAATTGAGAGAATTTTGAGGGAAGCATCGCCAGATGCAACTAAGGAAAAATACAATAGTATAGATGGAGGTAGAGGAGAGGGCACTTCTTATTCATTTCTATTAAATTTGATTTTTGTACGTTACCTGATACGATAATGGCCTCGGTACAAGAATTACCCGCAAATTCGGTAACAAATTTTCTTAAATTGAGACCCAGTTTCAAATACAAATGTCGTCGGATAAATTTTGCACAACTCCATGTTTGCATCGCTTCCAAATCTTTATTAGCTTTGCTTTGACAAAAGCTGTTATCGTGCCTAAAGGCCACTTCTTAAAAAGATAAAATGCGTCACATCGCAAAATTTTGCTTTATAAATTTACATTGCAACGCAAACTGAGAAAAAACTCAAGTTAATAACAGCGAAAACGAAACAAGAATCGTGCAATGTAAACATCGGAAATTCAAATAATCGCCGGTAAAGTTTTAGGTACCATAATTATAGAAATTATTCATTTTTTTTTCTTTTTCATTCTTTCTTTCTTCTTTCTTTGATAACCTTTTTGGTAACTTACCGATAAATTTTTTTTGCAGTGTATGAGATTCGATGCGAAAAAGATTATTACATTATTATCATTGTAGTTATTTAGAAAAAAAAATGCAATAAAGCCCAAATATTTTAAAGAAGACACATTTTATTTGAAAATAATCCTCAAGTTAAAGCTTAAAGTACACAAGTTGTATAATCGATATCACTGTATCTTGCATTATCGGCTTAAAAATCGGGCAACATAATTTAGAAAATCCTTGTTAATGTGGTGTATCCCGGACTTCTGTACTTAAAAACACTTCATTAGACATATCCAGAAATGTACGATTTATTTTTAACACCGTCTAAAAACAGGAAATACTAAAGAAGACAAGTCTACCTTCTCCGAACACACTTATTTAGGTACCTTAAATAAAAAGTCTTAAAATAGTTTTGTTAAGGAATGGAAAATTTCTCTCTTGTAATAGGCTTCTCCAGGTTTTACCGAATATCATGAAATTTTTTAATAGCGTGGATACTTTGGAAATAGGCCAAACACCCATAGCTTTTTGTTTGTTCCTGCAAATAATTTTATTTGCAGACATTTATGCCAATTGCAATCAACAGCGATAATTTCTACAACCATCTGCATTGTATGACAACCTTGAAGGACCCCATTTTACTAACGGTCTAAAAGTAGGTTACTGTCCTAGATTGAGAAAGTTCATCATGACATCAACGTTATTCATTCATTCAACTTAAAAGAAAGAACGCCAGGAGTAGGCAAGATAATAGTACTCAATCCTATCTCTAATATATTATTAACCAATCGTGTAAATGATTTAAAAATCGATTTCAGCAACGTAAATGAGAATACCCTAGATCCGTCAAAATTGGCGCAAACAGGAACAAATTTTAACAAATGCCCATAATTTAATTTGACATATGGTTGGTTACCTTTCTTTACATGAATGTTAACACATTTTTATTAAAAAATAATGCGCCGTTATTAAAGTGCAGCGGTATTGTAGATACCGTTAAGTATATATATACTTTTTATAAACAATTTAATGAATTAATTTTATTGTTAGAGCATTTCGAGGCAAATACTGTAACGTACAATTTACGGTTTGTCCAATTAACTAATGTGCTCGCAAATTTATCACCGAAACAAAAAAAATAATTTGTTATTGTTTAAATTGTTTTAAATAATTTAAACAATAATAATGAATAATTTAATTCTTAATTAATGATTAAAGAATTAAAAAGGGATTTGTCCTCATTTTCTCTTTCATAATTCTACAGGATAATATTGCACGGAAACAGTATTGCATTCAAATACGTCATAATTATTGATAAAATACGATTTATCATAATTTATTATTAGCATTAATAAGATTATGTAAAAATCATTCTGGAACAGGTCAGATATATAGTACAATGTTCAGTATTAACTTCGTATATGATACAAATATCCAAATAAAATTCTGTGCACTTTCGTCGTTATCATCTTCTTCCTTTTTAATCGGTTCTTGTTCAAATATTTAAAATTCTTCTTTTTTGTTGGACTAGAAAAAGTGAAAAGACCTGCACGGAACTTTGTGCGGAAAAACAAGCTGCATAATGCTGTGGTTATAGACGATCAATGATAATATATGGCTCAGTAGCATGGTAGACAAACAAATCGTATGTAGAGGTAATAAGGCGGCTCAGTGGATTCCAAAGATTAGCAAGTTTATGGCGACATGAGCGTCATCAAAATCACGCCGAGAACTGCCCTGTAAGTCACCCTTAACCTGGAAGCACTACATGTACACACTCAAGGAGAGACCAAGCCAACAAGATGGCATGATATAGAAATTAATCGGCTCTGAAAAAAACGAAGACTGTTCCATCGACTCCTCGAGCCAGCGACGGCATCTGTTTTCTGGGATAGTCATGAAGTTACTTTGAAGGAGGAAAAACAATAACTCTGGTATACTACGCTTGGATTACTTCGCGGGGTGAAAGCAGAAATAATAAATATTAGGGCATTTATTTACAGAGTTTGTAATTCAGGGCTCACGCAATAAGTACTTGAATTATTTTAAAAGGCGTCTGAGCAAAATTAATCAATAATCAATACCCATGTTGCCTGCGTGGATCAGAAATTCGCAACTACCAACAATAAAATTGCCGCTTTTCATATTTCATTTAATTTTGCTAACGATATCAGTATTGGTCGCATACGAACGTTCTTCAATTTCCATTTTTAACCTTCATTCAGACTTCATCAACAAATTCTTCACTTTTGGTATGTCACGGATAATTGATTTAGGGGTGTACATTACCTACGCATGCGTCCACAACAAAATAAGAGAATTTTCACCATCCGCACATGCGCAATTTTACATTTGCATCATTTTTCAACTACAGAAGTCGAATGTTCAAATTTTGTTTTGTAAATCGTAAAAAAAGCGATCATTTCATTACTGGAATAAAACCTGTAATACGAACATGCTGTAAAATCATTACTGCCGGACTAAGATTAATCAATGGAGTCAGCTGACTGACTCATAACTTGAGGTAGGATTTTACTGCGTCATTTGGGCAGGGTTCATTATTTCATCCCGTAAAAGATACGATTTGCAAAATGTTACTATAAATTTTCAATCGATGGAGCGGTTTACAAAACCAGTTACTTTCGAACTATGGATTTGAGCTAGTTACAGGCGTATTTCACACAAAAATCAATAGTTTAAGTTTCAAATATAAGAAATGTGGCAAATAATGTTAATGAAGTAAAGAATCAATTTTGCTGTAGATAGCGTTAGATTTACTTTACCGCTACAAAGCCTTAAAAGATCAATAAACTACTACGAAAAAAAAAAATAATGAGATAATTTAGAATTGCAAAATTGATTATTATTGTCGTTATTGCTACAACGTTTGGAGCAAAACCTGTAACTACAAATGACTCATCGTAATGCAATTATACGTGAGGTGACTAGTTTTTTTCCTCGAGCAACTACGTAACGCGGTATTAAAATATCGATTACTTCATTCGTGCAATTACAACAACGCAAAAAAGAAATACAACAATAAAATGAAATGCAAAAACAAGTCGAGCAGAAAATCTTCCATCAAAACGAACACTTACCTAAGCCCATTTCGCAGAACATAGCTTCGGCTTGAGTTTTCGGTTTCGGCTCAACTTTTGTCGGAATCTCTTGTTTCATTTTAACGTCCAAATCCTTCTTGGACGCAGGTTCCACTGTCGGCTTTGGACCTTCTACTTTCACGGATTGGACAATAGGGATAGCGGCACCTTCTTCGATCGTCTTAACTGGAGCTTGCTCTTTTGGTGGTTCTTTAATTGTAATCGGTTCTGGTGCCGATGGTTTTGGTGCTGATGGTTTTGGTGCCGGTACAATCTCCGGAATTTTCTCGACGTTTTTGATTTCCTGGGGTTTCTGCGGTTCCAAAACCGGTGCGGAAGCTTTAGGAAGTTCGAAATCGTCGAAATCTTTAAACATGTCAGTTTTGACGTTATCGTTATCTTTGATTTTGGTTAGATCCTCTTTGGAAGGCTTGAAATCATCCTCCGGTTCGCTATCGGTAAATTTTTCAATGACATCGTTGACCGATGGGATTATAGGAGAAGGTTCGCGATGTAGGACGGGGCCTCTCTCCATATCCATGAAATTCTGCGACGCAGCCTTTACGTCCTCGATTTTCTCCTTTATATTTTCCTTTAATTGCTTTTCAGTCGGCGCTGATGATATGGAAGAAATTTCGCTGAAGAATTTATCCAATTTTGCGTCAGCTTCTTTGCGATCGGGAAAGGTATTTGGCAATTCTAACATATAGGAGTCCATGGCTACTGTACTCGCCGTTGTATCGAACAAACGTTCCTTTCGGATAGGATCGAAATTGGAAGCGGCGTCGGCAAGTGTGCTGGCGACGTTTTCAGCTGAATCCGCCACCCCTTTATTGATTTTCTCGAGAAACTCACGTGCTGTATGATCGGTGTCCGCAACAACTTTCGGCATCTCTTTCAGCGGCGAAATGTCGTGCTCCAAGTGTTCGAAGTCATCGATAGAATCCAATTCTCTTTTCAATAAGGGTTGTTGTAGAGCCGGTTGCTCTTTACCTTCTATACTTCCTAGTAAGTCTACTGGTTTCGTATTGTCCGGATCCTTCACATCCATCGTGCGTTACTGTTCGTGATAAAATTAAATCTTACACTAGAAATTTTAAGTTTTGTTATGAACCGCACCGGCACTACTGTCAAACGTCAAAAGAAAGTAACGTGCGCTCTTTCTTGCGGATGTTTCAAGGGGAAGCCAGAGACGTTCCTATTGGTCGTACGGTTATCCCCTTCGCCGGTTTTATGTTCTATTTAGGACTGTATGAGTCACGGCGTTTCGCATTCAGCGAGTTTCAGCGCTCCGTTTGTGATTAGATATCTGTAAGAATCGTTCACTGGGCAAATAAATTATTGCTAGATACCCGTATTACGTTTATCTCAATAAATATTTACTATGAAAATTAAAAGTACATACATGACGCATGTCCTAATCGAAATTTGGGTGAACACAATTACAAATTTTATTCAGTCCCAAATTGCTCTCATTATCATTATTTACATCGTTATATGTTACTTATACAACTTAATAAAGATGAACGAAAACAAATAAACAAATTATAGCAGTTTAATATAGACGCGATGATAAGAGATGTTAAACTTCGTATTTTTATAATATAAACATTTTTAAAATTTCAATTCAATTCGTCAAAATATATACTAATTGTGCGGCTTCTATATATTAATCGTACTCAACGTTAGCTTGCATATTTGTTATGTTCATAATTTTGCCTAAAATTATACGTGATGTGGAGGATTTAATTTTACCGATGCATTACGTTTCAGCGGGTGTTTTGAATTTTAAAAATATTTATTTCACAATTATTTATTTCGTCGTAGATAATGGTTATATAACATCCTATATACAAGTGAAGATCGGAAGCGTATAATCTGTTAGATTAGGCAGTACTTTATGGCAATGCATTGCCTGTAAAAAGGAAATAACAATCATAAATTCTTCGTATTACCATAGCCATTGTTCCATGTAGCCATGAATATGAAACTTAAGTCTTGTATTAATAAATCGTTTTTATATTGTTTACTAGACTACAGCACGTTATAATGCGGCGGATAACTTCTTTTCTGAGTAATTTAGACAAATTCTTCAAATAAAAACTATTATTTATTATGTATTAGATTCTGTAAATTGAAATCATTGCCTAGTTTAAATCCTATTATTTCGATTATTATTAGCGAAACGTTCTATATCATTCACTAAGTCATTTTGTTATTTATTGTATCTAAATGAAAATGTTCCAATCTACTTCTATTGGATCTTTAAATAAAGAAATGATTAATTCTCAAGAAACCTGAAAGAATTCTCACTTGGCATTTTTGAAATTTCGCGGGCGACTACAGTTGGTACTTCTGACAATGAAATACTGCATTCCCATGCATTACGCCCGATATGTTCTTTATTGCAGGAATTACCAACTTAGACCATCAGAGAAATTAAAAAGAATTTAAACAGGAACATCAATATTTTTGATTATGTAAAATAAGTAAAAATTTGGATTTGATAAGTTTTATAATCAGTTAAAATAAGCTAAATAAAAAAAAAACTACAAACTTGTTATTGAGATGTATGAATTAAGTGACAGTACTCTTATTAAAAGTTACAACTGCTTTTATTTATTTTAAACATACGGCGCCGTTTAGTCTGAGCGACATCCTACAAGAAGCGGTATTCCGCTAGCGCAATTGCGGCTGAATACAATCTCCGAATAAACGAGAACAGAGTAGTACTGCGAAAAATGGACGGATATTTATTATTCATGAATTTTCGATTAACTAATTCCATAACTAGCGAAATACCACATGTTTGAATTATGCATTTCAATAGGCTATTTCTTTTGGACGCGACTTATCGAATCGATTTAACAATTGAGATGCCTAATGAGGTCAGATGTCAAATTTTTGGACGGGTATTTCTGTTGTGAAGCCGGAGCACTCGTTTACCATCATCGCGCTACGTCCCTGATAAAGATATATAAGCAGTGAAATTATCACGCGACCGGCATTTCACCAACCGATATCTGCATTCTGTGCGCGCAGGCGCATATTTTAGGTTAGAATGGCAACGAGAATGGAGCAGGGTGTTGGAAAGAATTCTGTTACCGAAGTTCTAAGTGGAATTAATATCGAAAATCAGAAAAGATTTCACTATGACACGCCGAAATACTCGCCCACCCTGTTCAACGGGTATCTCGTAAGTTTTCATTTAATATTCAAGAGTAAATTGCCAAATAGAAATTAATTTCATTCTTCTCAGAAGTTAATATATCTCCTTTTGAAATTCCTAAAACTTCTTTTTAAATTTTTTCAGAGAAACGGCAAAGTGGCTTGCAGATTTAAGAATCAGCTGAACGGGCATGTGTTGGTAAGATCAATCGCACATATTTAAATATAAGTTCCAATGTTTTAATATTTTACAGAGTTCGTCATCAGACGAAGATTCAAAATCGAAAGCCAACGCTCACGCGAACGTAAGTTTGTTCACATTTTAAAGAATTCAAATATGAATGTTATTTAATCGGTTCCGGTAGGAGCAAAATGGTCGGCAAGCACGGCTCATCAACGAATCATTCGAACCGCCTAGCTTCTTAACGTCATTCCTAACACAATTAGGTTTCTACATACTAATGTTCCTTGGCTATATTAGTCAAGCCATATTTCCTCCGAAAGTTGCCAAAGAAGAGAATCGAGATGGCTATCCACCATTATACGATAGGTTCTCTAGTTTTTATTCAAGATATGTCTATAGAAGGATCAAGGATTGTTGGAATTATCCAGTATGTAGTGTACCCGGTGCTGAGATAGTGTTGAAGGATCGTGTGACGAAGGATAACGGTTGGTCATTTGAGTAAGTGTTGATTGATAAGTTATTCAAAATTTGATTCTATATTTTCACCTATATATTCTGGTACTAATTTAATTTTAACACATCGGAAGTAGAATATTAATTTTGGAACTATTTAGTTGAAAAGTTTAGGATATTAATAACGATACATAATTTCTTATCTTTACATCCATTCTTTTTATCATTATGTCAATAGATATATAAATTTGTTGTCATTCGGATGGTTTTAAAATATTTACAGCTGACATTTCTAGTATTGAGAGGGATGACTGGCAAATCACTATGTTGAATAATAATTTCTTAATGGATATTTAAAATCTCAACAAAAAAATACATTGTATCTTCTATGTTTTTTTCATATTTATTTTCTCAGAAAATGTAAAATGAAAGTTTACAGCAATATGTTTACAAATAATACTTTAGTTACTTAAATTAAACAACAAATTTTCCAGTATAGAGACAAATAAGCGGTGTAAATTTATTATTAACTGTATGCCTGAAAACATATACAAGTAGTTCCTAGAAAAACGATTACGATAACGCATTTTTATAAAAATCCAAACCGAGTACTGTGTATATTTTAAAAAATTGTTGGAAGATAGCTTAATTGGTGATTGCTTATATAGACTTGTGTTAATATTCATTTTTAGTTTCTATTAAAGATATACGTCTGTAGTCTAGTAAGAGTAATAACCAAACCAAATAACCTATGTCTAAGTGCAAAAGGGATGGTACATTTAGCAATTACATGCGGGAGAAACATAAAATATTAGTAAATGCCTTATGCGTCTCTTCTCCTTATTCTCGCCAGATAGTCCGTATGTTTCCTATCTCTTACATTTTGTTGTCTGGCGATTTACCGGTGTGCGGACTCGTTTCTCACTTGACATTCCAATAAGATGCGTCGAATACGTATTAGAGTTAACATCAATGTAATCTTCCGGCTAAAAAATTATCGCGACAAAAGTAACGTAGAGTTCCAGGCACAGAGTCGGTTAAAATTAAACGTTTCAGACGTGTTTGGACCGTGTCATGGTTGAACGCAAACTCGACGTTTCTCTCTTAATTACACGAGGTTTC
This sequence comes from Oryctes rhinoceros, assembly GCA_020654165.1. NCBI lineage: Eukaryota > Metazoa > Arthropoda > Insecta > Coleoptera > Scarabaeidae > Oryctes > Oryctes rhinoceros. Next base: position 3,331,225 of record JAIOKQ010000231.1, read on the forward strand.
TTCAGAAGAGGGAAAGGTGGTAAGCAACAATTAGGACGGCAATTCAACCTGTAAACCGCACCAGAGGAGAAACTAACTGAGCGGGAAGCTGTTACTCAGCATATGAACCATACTAGACGCAAAAATTAACTATTGAATAGGCTCTGGAGTTCCGCAGGACTCTTTTCTAGACCCTTTTTAATCTACACATGACATTCCCAAGCACCCCGAAGTAGAACTTTTAGTGCACAAGGACGGTACGAGCACCTATACACCTAAAGCTGGAAACAGGCTAATCAATAATTGCGAAAGACAACGTGCTCCAAAGACTTCCTTCATTTTATTTTGTTTCTAAGAACTGTACTACAAGCAACTTTTGCCTGCGCTACATTGTTTGTATATTAAGCTATTTCGACAATAAAATATTATTAATATGACATGAAGTAATTTTGAGAAAAACTGTTTAGTTCAAAGGCACTGGAAGAAACGATCGTACAAGTAGTAGGAATAGATATGATTTCGAATCTTCAAACCAAATTTCGGTCAAAGGTGGGATGTCTGGTTTTGCACGAACGTTCCTCACTTATGCTTATAAAGCACCGCTAAAAATTTATTTATCAAACAAATAGAACTAAGAATCACGTAAATTACTTCCCTTTCCCACTTTGCTGATATTGTATTAAATAATCGTTAAATCGTAATAAGTAATAAGTTAGTGAAAATGACTAATGTTTGCGTCCTTTTACGTATTGATAGTATTTTCCTTTGTTATCAGCGGCTTATCGCTTCTAAGTATTTCCCCTGTTATCTTTGCTTACCTGATTCATCAAATTTACTACAAGCATAAGCACTAAACGTGATTATACCGATTATTTGATAGTATGCAGATTAACTAATACATGTCGCTTGGTCAGTAGGTTTGCGCGCTTATTATTTTTTTTGCCCGAAATGCAAATCTGTCGCTATTTTTTATCATCTTAACCATAAAAATACCTTTACTCCGGCAGCTGAGCTGTATAAAATATATTTTTCCGTTTCAAGTATTACAATGATATTCGTCGAGATTCGATCAGAAGTATCATCAATTATTTCGTAGTCAATTACGATTGTTAAGTATTGACTTGCATAATTGTGAACGATGTAAATAATATACATATGTATATGCGGTGACTATTTAAATATGAATCAGTAGCGATTGGTTTTAGACCTTGACAAATTGTAATTTTTAAATAGTTTGTTATTACTTGTAATACTGTATTAGATTGACGATGGTATCGAAATCTTCAGCTTTTTCGTATGATGTACTGGATGAACAAAAACAATAGCAAGAACTGTGAGGTAGTACGGCAAACAATACTAAAGTATCGGCATACTCCACACCGCACAAGTGCGGAATAGCTGCTTCGAGAATTCTCATTATCAACCGTACAATCTTACGTTCGAGAAGAAACTCGTAGAAATTTTATAAATATAAAAATATTTTGTTGTGCTACACCTAACGATTCTATCCTCGCGCGTCTGTAGCACCTGATACGCTCACTAGGTCTGGTGCTTATCGCTCTCTTGACCAACATAGGCTCTCTATTGCAGTCGCTACATACAAGTTTATAGATCCCCGACCATTATTTAGTTTTTTCTTCTCTCGCGTGATTCGGTCATACGGTTGATAACGAGAATCCACGCATCCTCGAAACAGCTGTTCCGTACTGATTAATGGAACTTGTCCCAGCAAAATTTAATTTATTTCAAGGTAGCAGCAAACAACTGAAGATAACAACAATAAAAAAAGATACGTAAGACAAACGACAGATAACAGTAGAATGACACGAGATGGATGACAGCATCTCTGTTGATAGTAGCTAATTGCGAAACATAAAAGTCACTTCCTGTATAAACTTTTTAATTTAAAAACTATATTTCAAGGCCATTCATAATTAAAGAAATTGAATAAGAATGTTTAATATATAAGAAGTCGATTTGTATAATTTAAATTAAATTATATAATTTTTTATCTAATAATTGCCAGATAAAGAACTTCTTGAATTTAAAAATATCATCGCCTTCTCCTATAAATATCACTTTACCGTTACTATTTACGAATTGGACATTAGTAACGAGCCTTTATATACATGCCTAAGCTTTACTGTAATACAATAGACTCCTGCAGTCTAATAATTAGAGAGAATTTTCCTATTGATAACTAAATTTAGACTCGTCATAATCGCGCCATATAACGTGATAGCGCGTCACGCCGGAGAGGTATTAAAAAAAAGAAACCGTAAAAACTTACGCTCAACGTTTAAATATCGTTTCAGATTAGCGTTTAAGTAGGTAATTCGATCTTTATGTCACTAAGTGCTTTAAATTTGAAATATATTTTCAAAAGTTGCGTAGTCTTGACTGCAGAGAACTTTCCTATTAGCTCAAATCAAGATTAAACCAAATATAGGCGGTATTTAATGAAATAATTCGGATGCCTTTAGAACTAATTTACAGGATGTAGCGTTACATTAGCGTTCATACATATGTTCTTTTTGTAGACGTGATTGACAAACGCTAAAATATAAAAACACGTTCCGCTACGATTTACATAAAAATGTAAATATAGCCTCAATGCCGTATTTAAAATCTTCTTAAAATATTATCTAAACATAGCTCGCTTCGAATTTCAAGTTCATCAGGTCACGGCAGTAAAGTATACATCGAAATTGAAAGTTTGTTTGATTAAAGCGTTACGTTCCGACATTATAGCGCTGATTTTACGATTTATGATTATTGATTCTACTTATCGCTTGTACTTCGCGTCCCATATACCAAATATACTGTCTATAAATAGCAACATTCCATTGCCAATAAAGTATTGTCGGTTATTTAAATACAGGATGTATTAAATGCATGGTGCGGAAATGGAAAACAAATAGCTGTTACCCCGCTAAGCGTAAATGCAAAGTAGATCGTACATTCTCGAATGTTTTCTCAAATCGTCTCTGGCGTAGAAAATTCTTGAGGATGAACCTGTTCAAATAAAAGATTTTCAAAAGTTACGTTTACTCCTCTTAATAGATTAATTAAGGTAATTCCTTGCCCCGTCAAAAAAAAAAAAGAACGTTACGTAAATGATATTCTTTGTATAGCAAGTAGTCACATTCGTCCAAAAAAACTTCATATCTTCATCAATAATTACTCGTTTACGAAACTTTAATGTCTTTTTCCATTCTCAATGCTAACTTACATCTGTAAAAACAACTGTAATAAAATTTAACGTAATATCTAATATTATTCTCTTTTATCATTCTAATTATCGAAGACAGTAAATAACGATCATACCTAACAACATAACAGAGGATATAACGTAATATCTTGAATTTCATGAATTCCTCATTTATCTACGTACCTATCCGAGATCCATTTACTTTGCGTAAACGTATAAATTTCACAAAGAATTTCATAATTTCAGGTTCACCGGTAAACAGACGAGATGCTTGAATTTAGGTTCCTACAACTACCTCGGTTTCGCGGAGCCGAACGGTCCTTGCGCCGAATTCGCCATAGAATCGCTGCACAAGTACGGCGTATCTACAGGCGCCACCAGGCAACAATACGGTACCTGCGATCTTCATGTAGAATTAGAAAAGCTGACGGCTGAATTTCTGGGAACGGAAGACGCGATCACCTTCGGAATGGGTTTCGCAACCAACGCGCTGAACATACCAACCTTTTTATCGGCCGGTTGTCTAGTTCTTAGCGACGAGAAGAACCACGCGTCCCTTATTCTCGGCATTAAGCTCTCGGAAGCTACGGTTAAGGTTTTCAAACATAACGGTAAGTTTTGATTCTTGAAAGAACGTAAGGCATAAGAAATCGAGGGATGTTCCTTTGCCTTCCCTGTTTTTTATTTTATTATGAACAAAGAGAATACGTGTAACATAAAAACGCATTCATGTAAATTGAACTCGATTCCTTGAAAAAGGTATCTAACGTTTGCGCGAATTTTTTCTTTTTTAACAGTCCATGCTTTCACTTGCTGAACAGAAAGTTTTTGTAAACCACTCGAATAAGTTGAAAGCCTTTAACTATCTTGTAAACTTTGTTGGTTTTCGATCCACAATTTCTTCGTATTATTCTGTGTGTGTGGAGACTAGCTGCAGTATAAGAAAATTCAATACTTTTTCTTTTTCATGCAGACGTTAATCATTTAGAGAAGCTCCTTAAAGAAAATATTTATTACGGACAACCTAATCAACCCGACGGTCATTACAAACCATGGCGGAAGATATTGATTGTCGTCGAAGGTGTTTACAGTATGGAAGGTTCCATAGTCCATTTACCGGACATCATCGCTTTAAAGAAGAAATACAAGGCTTATTTGTATCTGGATGAAGCTCATAGTATCGGAGCGATGGGGAAGCACGGTCGAGGTGTTGTCGATTATTTCCATTGCAATCCGAAAGACATCGATATCTTAATGGGAACCTTCACGAAAAGTTTTGGGTCCGCTGGTGGATACATTGCTGGATCGAAGGTAGATATTCTTACAGTTCGACTAGTTTTTATTTTAAAACTCGATTATTTATCATTTTTTAGAAGTTTATTTCGTTTTTGAGGAAGTATAGCTACGCCGCTAGATACGCTACAGCTATGGCGCCACCTGTAGTGGCTCAGATAATTGCGGTGTTGAAAATCCTAATGAGCAAGGACGGAACGAACGAAGGCCAAAAACGCATAAAGCAATTAGCACGAAACACGCGATATTTTCGAAGAAGGTTGGCACAGATCGGTGTCATCACATACGGTAATCAAGATTCGCCTGTGGTTCCGATTTTGGGTTATTTATATTCTAAGATAGCGTAAGTATTCGGCTATACGTTGTTGCATTTGCGAATGTTCGAGCAATTTCATTATAATTAGAGTAGTAAACAACGAAATAAATTGAAATTTTTAGGCTAATTACATATTCGGAATGTCTACGAAAACATAGTTGTTGCAATTTGACCCGAGAGGAAGATAAATTATTTAATTATTTATGCAACTTTAGAAATGCATGACTCATTTATTGTCAATATGGCTATATTTTGATGTTTGTAATCGATATGGGTCACGTGTTAAAGTTATGGAGTATACATTTTTGCTTACAAAAGCCCTTAGGTCACTCAAGCCACTCACGGTTCCAACTTTTTGTCCGTTTGTGGTGAAAATCTACTACTTTAATCTTCAGAAAGCCCTATTAAGAAATTTATGAAACGTTTTATTAATTGAAACATACTACATATATAAAAAGGTAGACAAACAATATAATTTTATCTTTTTTTCCCCTAGCGCTGTGGTAAGAATATTAATAGAACATAAGATAGCAACGGTTGGCGTCGGATATCCAGCGACGCCGTTCCTGGAAGCGAGAATTCGGATATGCCTATCGGCCGCGCACACCAAGGAGCAACTGGATTACGCCTTGGAAGTGATCGACAAGGTAGCCGATCAACTCGGATTGAAGTATTCACGTAAACCTCGCGATCCAAAGCCAATCGATTACGATTCGATTGAATTATACGATTAGTAGTAGCGTTTCGAATTTCTTATTTAAAAAAATATATATTAGAATATAATATATTTTTTTATACATTCTCCAGTAAGCATGTTTCGCGCCTGTTAGTTTGTCTGCATTGGTAACTCGTGCAGAAGATATATTCTGGTCACAACTACTAAGTAATTTTAATATTATTATTATTATGTTTATTTCAATTCAATTTTATGAAAATGTTTCCCGCGTATTTACGACAAATAGATCTATAGTACCTTTTTTCTTTTTTTTCCATTTTATTTTTTTTTTTCTTGTTTAATATAAATAATTTATTTTTTAGTTTAATAAATAAACTCGATAATTTTATAATAGTTTGTGTTAATTATTTACGTGATAATTTTTGGGAATTTCCAATATTTTAAAAAATAAACAGCTGTTTTGTTGTGTAATATAGGCGCATTTTCGCATTTCGTACAAGCTTGCTTGCAGTATTAAAAAAGTGTTTATTAGTATTTCAAGCAAAAAAAGGCAATAATAAATATTGTTTACGTAATATTAAAAACCGATATATATTTATTTGGCAACACGTTAACTGAAATAAACAATCAAAAAAATATAAACAAGCACGATCATACAAAGATGTCTTTCTGCATTGAGATGTATACCCTAAGCGTCGGATGCGTTGAGAAAAGCAGTCTCAGAAAAGTCTTGTATCTGTACTACGGTTATTCTCCAGTCGTATGATCTACTCAGATTATTGTGAATGAGAAGACGAAATGCGAATTATATGTGCCTAACTTGACATTAACATTTATCAAATTAATACATTCTATTATACTATTTTCTTGTATGTGTTCGCCAGTTATTAGATTGATTTATATTTTAATATATTCTTCTTCCCGTCGTAAGTGACAGTATTACTCCCAGTTATATTTTGTCGTACTTCTAACGATATACCGCAATGCGTACGTCGCTACATAAACGTTAAAAAGCAGGAATATAACCTGGATATGCTTCTATCTACGTAGTGGCTTGAACAGTACGGTATATAAACATATCAAAACTTCAATAAGTTGCAAGCAGTAGATGAGAAAGTAATTATTTTTACACGATCTTTTAAAAAATTGCTACGTAAACTTCTTACGTCAAATTAGATAAATGCATTTACAACTTATCTAAGTAATATAGAACAATATTTAGTTTATTTATTGTATTCTCTAACGTGCTTTAATTAGAACAATTACTTGCAAATATGCATAATAGAATATTTCCAAACATTTCCTTATTGTTAAGCGTTCAAACTTCGCGAGTCGGCTTTGGGAGCCGTGCCTGCTTCTGGATATCCTGATTGGTTCTGTTTCATTTGTTCGCTAAAGATCGAGGCAAATTGTTCACGAAACAGGCCCCGCGGTGTGTGAACACAGCTATGGCATATCGTTATAACCCGGATTTTAAATATTTAGGTTCCGTATACCATGACAAATAAGACTCTAGAGAAAAAAGTACCTCCCTCTTAAGTTTGAATTGGTATTTCAAACCTATTTCATAATTTTGGGTTCATGTTAAAGTAATTTCATTGATTTTATTTGACTCACTAAAGAATCGTTACAAATAATAATATTACGGACACTTCATCTAAGCACATATTATAAATTTTAGTCTATAGCATCTAAATCATATCAAACGTATTCACGTTTTAACCTAATGTATTTAGCGATCAGCATTCCGGATACCTGCTACCTATTTTGTGTTAACCTTTTTTTTATACAAGCTCTGTTCAGTATTGCAAGTTCTCTTTGCTCACCTTTAGTTAGTTGATATGTGTAATCGTAAGTTTTATTATATCGAACTGTTTTTGTGCCTGTCATTGTTTGTATGAACAAAATTAACGCTGTTGTATAATTGTTATTAAAGAGTTTTCAATAAATATTTATTTAAATATCGATTTTGGTTCTTATTTGTTCTCAGTAAATATTTAGCTTTTATTTCAACCTTTCTTTACTCGAAACCGAGAATTTAGAATAACCGTAACGCATCTGCGCAGTATAAAAAGAAGCCATACAAGTTCACCGTTCTCAAATGGAGTAAAGTTAATCCATGCTCACAATACAGTTCACGAGCTGATATCCAAACTGTGCAAAAGTGGTAGTTGATGGTAGTACCTTTTTCAGTACTACGAACCCTAAAATCCGAAGCCTACTAACAATCATAGATTATCCATACAAGTTCCATAAAAAAATGCGTGCACAGTAAATTAAACGATTTACTTTTAGCCCCAACATTATATACATAAAAATCTAAATTTAATTTAAGTCAATATATCGATTTTTTCTTTTAAATATTAGAATCGATATTACTAACCCGAGACTAAGTCAGTAAGGCAATGATAACGTATCCGTTTTAAAATCGTGCGTTTATTTTTACTTAAATACAACGAATGACGTGGTTATTTTAATATTGAATATTGTAAACTAACAAAAATAAATGTGATTTAGAGTACTGCTGATTAAAGGATGTTTATATACGATCTATATCGTGCTACGTTTTATACGAGATTTGTTGTATAAAACGCAGCAATTACGACATGCTTAAATTAATTCTTTTAGATTGTACAAGTTGATAGTAAGCGTTGAATAGAATATTGATGTAAAGTATCGAACGTGGATGATATAAATAATAAGCCCACTACTACATCGAATTTACTGAAATTTTTACTAGGTTGGCTGTCCGTTTACGGTATTTTTCTAGTTCTTAATTAACCTCCTGTTAGTAGTTAATAATTATATTTTTTTAATTATTTTCGCAATTTATTAACAAAATATGAAGTATTTAGAACTAAAGGAATAATAAATTAAATGTCAAAATTCAGGTAGTTATAGCTGCTTTCGCTCTTCAACGGTTATTTTTTTTTTGACATCATGTACTGAGAAAGTAAGGTTATAAGTAAAAATAAAAAAAAGTACGGGATAGAACTAGTAATCGTTTTAGATGGGAAAATGCCTTGCTTATTTCATCTTAAATTTTGAATATCCTTAGACCGTTAAATTTAAATTTAAATTAAACGTGTTTTAGTTACTCATTATAATCTAGATGGTGCTAATTGATTCATTTCCTGTCAAGTAGCTATTTATGTGAAAAACAAATTTCCGGGCAAATCTACAAACTAGTTCAAGCCTGCGGACGAGCCAAAACGACATTTTTACTGTGTAGTAGTTATAAACGATGAAATAGTTCACCTCTCATTATTTTATATTAAATATATTTTATTCGTTTGACGTTACACTTGAGATGTTACCGTTAAATATGAAGAACCGAACTGCGTTGATAAAATACTTCATAGACGCTTTGAAAAAAAGTTTAGTAGTAAGGATCGACAAGCTAATCGTTCAGCTGGAGGATGTGAAGGAGAGAGTCGACGCCTTGAAACGTAAGAAAATCGTGCTTGCCAATAAAATCGCACAATTAATAGAGAAGCTACGGAACGTTCGAGAAAGTAACGCACAACTTATCAGACGTATACAAGAAGCTTACGATTACTTCTACTTGAACCAACGAAGAATCTGATGGAATTGTAGGAATAAAATTTGCTTGCCGCGAAGCCCTTGATGTTTTTGCGAATTTGGGTTGTTTAGTTTTGTTTTAAAATTTTCCATGTTAATTGTATTAGATGAAGATAATGCGAATGTTGTTTTATGTCCTTGTGATGTGAAATATGATAAAGGATGAATAAAATATTGCTACGTTGAAAGTCATTTTCGTCATTTCAAATTAAGTATTACATAATTTAAGTTTCCGGGTTGAAACCGCGGCGTAATTGCATGAAAATGCCAACGAACCGTCCTGAAGATGCCAACCGTAGTGTTTGGCGAAACGTCGATATATACCAGCTCAAGACCACGGCCAATAAGTACGAACTCGGATTCCGGCCGTAAAAGCCTACTGTTACTTATGTAATCGTTAGTTAACACCTTAAGGAAGTTCTCTTAAGATCCGTTGATCTATCTCATTCACAATTTCTATATTAGAAACAGTGTAGGTATAACTCTTTATTATAAAAACAATTAAAAATATAAAACGTATACAAATGAAGATAAGCAAAGGAAGTCAGTTCTCAAACTTGCAATTCTCCGTGGATTCTTAGCCTAGAAGAGAATAGGAGTCACTTTAAAAATACATGCATATCGGAATTATTCTGACCTGTAGACGCAAGTGAAATCCGGATGTCCCTGATTGCTCAAAACTTTAAATTCTACGAGACTATACGCTCTTTCGCAATTAGGGACGTCGAAATATTGCAATCGTTTCCCGCGAATGTCGTAAGCGAATCTCCCAAGAAAATCTGGATCATCGTCGCTTATCGATTTCATTCCCTGCAACATTACTTAATTCATTTTTGTAAATTTCGCCGAAAATTCTTCTTGCTTTTATGGTAAAATCTTTGGGAGCTGTGCTGATTTCTCCGGAGGGCGACATGCTCGACGAGATGTGCTCTAAGGTCACCCCTGTCACACGCACTTTACCCAAAAGTCGTATTACGGCGCAACCTCTGGATCCCTTGAAGGCCCAACATTCACCGGGAAGTACTCCAGGCTAAAATCAGTCGGGGTAAGTGTCGATTACTTACTTGGATCGCTTGCCAGCGGTACTTGTAAGATAGCCCTTGCGGAATTCGCTTTGGTACATATGACTACGCCCCAAAATCTAATCTTATCCGTTTCGGGATAGCTTTCTGTATCACGAACTTCTACTATACTTCCGCCTGAAAATAATTTATTTTTCAAAAGAAACGATTTTCCTTCAGATCTTTTTTCTAAGTCAGATGTCGATACTTACCTGCCGATTCTAATGCAAAATCAGTTTTGCCGGTCTTGTCATCCGCGTACAGATCTAGAGCCTCGGTAATTTCTTTTCTAATTGCTTTGCTTCCTTTTGGTTCGCGTCTTCCTGGACCTTAAACAGAACGACAAGAGCACTCCAAAAGTGTCGAGGTTACTTACAGTTTCCCTCTAAAACAACTAATTTTCACGTTCCGTTTAAGAATTCATTCGTATGTATTTTTAATGCAAATTATAGCGGATTTAGAGAAAAACTAGTAATATGTGAAGAGTTTATTTATACGATATTACATGTTATAAATTGAACAAGTGATATAATCTATCTTGTAACGTACATTTTTGGCTCCCCTTCTGAGATGCTTGTTTCAAATCTTTCAGCAATTGTTCTATCGCTTCTAGTTTCTTTTCTGTGTCATCTTTCGAGGTAAAAACGCCGCGTACTTCGTCCTTTAAAAGTTATATATGACATAAACATTCAACGATGTTCTGCAGAATGGTCTGTGTATTTCTTCTTACCTTCATATGGAGTATTTGTTCTTTTATCTTATGCAATTCTTTACTGAAGTAATGGTAGGATTCATCGGAATCTTCTTCGTTTTTGTGCAAAAGATAAGTGCTTAAGGCGGCCAAGCTGGCTAAATTTGAAGAGATGCATTATTTGTACCTAACGTTGCGGTAACTTTACCTATGGCTATGAGACAAATTAGGTAACGGCAGAATCTTTCCATACAAGACGGCCCATGTCCGCAAGATATCAGGGGTTTGTAACCACCTCGCGGCATTGTCTTCTTCTTCCAAAAATTTAATTTAAGATTTAGCCGAGGAGAGGCATTCGAAAATTCGTCAATATACGCGAAATTCCATTTAAAAAACTAAACTCCTTGTATACTTGAACATAATTTTATACGTGGTATATTGTCTAAAGTAACATCTATTCAAAATGACGGCTCATATAATTGACAGATTGGAAAATAGCGGCGCATTCAAAATAGATGAGACATAAGTTAATCCCTTAGCTGCAACTTTGTTTCATTCACCAACGAAAAACTATTTTTAAAACTATTTTTATTTTAAAAAAAATTTAAAAAATTTAATTATTTAAATTTTTTTGTTATTATTATTTTTAAAGTGATGTGCATATTAGCGTATACCGTCGGATAAATTAAAAAGAAACATTCATTCAATACTAAAAAATTCGTCTAATTTTATTCCCCTATTTAAAACGAATACACGGATCCTTAAATCGAATAAGAAAGGCTCAATATTAAAAATAGAAAACTATAAAAAATAAAGGATATCCTATCAATAGCGACGGCTAAGAGGATCCAGTCGCTTTGGTACTGCATCTTGGATCTGGACGCTATGAATTGCTTATCATCGCCGAGTCCGTTCTCTTCAAAATCCGTCACCTGATGATCGCGCATTTCTTCGACAGTAACATTTAGATTGGCCGACTGAAAATCGAAAGATTCAGTTTAGGAGTTTCTGGAATCCATAATAAAAAATTAAGATATACATTTTTGGCGTAACTCGAAAGTCCCAGCCATTTTCCGACGCATCCTATGAGAGGTTGTTTAATCAACCAAGGTAGAGGTCTATCATGTTGCGATCTTGAGAGCAGTATGACTATTACGGAACCAATCATTGAAAAGCAAATCACCCAGAGGCAGCTACTATAGAAGAATACTAAGACGACGAGATTCCATGAAATAAAAGGAAACCTATAACAAACGCTTTAAAGTACTTACCAACTAAAGGTGTATGCGATCCCATTGCAGGTATCTTCTGTGTGAAATACAGCAGAAATAACGTAATAATAATGGCGGTGCAACCGTTTAAAATGATCTTCTCTCCGGCTTGTGGCGGTAGCCAAAACGTTGCCAAAATCAATCCGATTATAACTGGAAAATATTCTCAGTCCAAAATTGACTCGTTCGAAAATGTTTTACCTCACCGAATGCGGGCGTGATGATCAAGGCGCTGTAGGATGGTGATCGTCTTATTAAGTTTACGGTAACAGTTATGATGGGATATGGTTCGCTACAGCAGTCGTATATCTTCTTCTCGTATTTAATTGCAGTGTCATCGATAATCCATTCGGTACTTTTAATGATCTCGTCCACCTAGAAAGCTCGTATTGTTTAGCCAGTTTTGGACTGAATCAATCATTCGAACTGGTACCTCTGGTGCAGATCCGTTATTGTAAACTTGAAAATCGATTTCGTCGCCGTGATGGGTCCACGAAAGGAATTGCATGTAGCAGCTCTGGGTGTCGAAAGGCCAATATTTTAGGTTCAAGTCGCACAGTACCGTAAATTGCGATGGAGGCACCCATACGACTTCTCCATTGTTGTAGACGAGGCAATGGGAATTGAAACTACTTATAGCTGTGCTAACTCCGCTGAAATTGGCCGTTAGTTTTATGAATAAAGCCAACTTTGATGTACGATTAATTAACGCTAAGTAAATCTTTCTTTACCTATTACACAAAAATATATCCGGTTGCCAGATTTCATGGTCCGCCATGTTTAATTTTTCTATGCCCCCGTAATCAGACGCATTCCATTTTAGCTTCTCGTCTTTCCACAGCTGAAAATATTCGTTTTATCAATGAATTAACATATCACTGACGAACAGCTATGTGTATCACTCGCGAGAAGCTAAGTGTTGCCGAATGTGGCTTCATAGAGATCGGCCATTCATCTTATAGTCCAAATCTAGCTCCCTATAAAGCGCTGAGCGGCTAGTGAAAGATATTTTGTGGACAAACTAAAAGAAAGGGAACCTGAAAATTTAGATTTCGATGGAATATTGATGTGACCAAGGCACTCCTTCGGCTTCTATAATTCCGTCGAAATCAGAATTTTTAGGATGTTTCTATCTAAGAAGAATAAACTGCTGGATCAACCAAAAAAGAAGAAGGGAACCATTTTATTTGATTCGATGGATTTGGCTGATTAAATAATAAAAATATATCTTAATCCAGCCTTAAAGTTCGTATAATCCATGAATCAAGTTAAATTAACAAAAATATTTATACCCTCTCCGGTTATCTACATGAATTGTTTGGTATACTTAATCGCGTAATTCTTTGATTGAACACAATTTCAACAATTGTTCATTTAACTCTATCTAAAACGTGATTTAATGAAAAAATTACAGTAAATTACGGCTAGTTTAAACTTTAGACGATCCCAGTCAAATGAAGCGGTCTACGTTAGTCTGAGTATGATTACTACACATGTTTGAAGGTTGCTTTCGCTTGAATTTGGAAAAATCGTATTTACACGAGCAAGATCAATTGCTGGAGTGGAACATTTGACTTAAGTCGTCTAAACGAATCGTAAAGTTGAATTGAAAATTCCTGCCTTAACGGCGGGAAGAATCTTAAAAATCGGAACAATGATTCGAGAAAAAAAATCAGCCTTCAAGTTGTGACCACTTCCGATTTTTGACGCGCGGTGAAAGCAATAAAATAAGATTTTTGAAACGATGAGTTTATTTGTAATTACAAAATTTTTTCTCGATCTATACAGAACGTAATGGTTGAATTGGTCCAGGTGTTAATTGCATCATCTCGTACTTACCATTCTCGACAACGCATACACGGTAAGTGTCGATTTGAATTCGTTGACTTCAACATGACGTATCGCTATGGAAAACTTGACGGTAGTCGAGTTCTGGTGAGGTGTAGGCCTGGCGAATTTGTCATAGTTCAAGAGCAGGTCCTGTCTGAGTTTATCGGTGTACGTTGCGTTCCATAGGGGCCTTGGTCCTATCTCTGGCGGAAAATAACATCCTCTTTTTTATTTGTTGTCCTTAAGCATGTGTGGTACGTTATTTATCGCGGTATTAATGATAAACTAAAATCACACGCTGATAATTACATCGGGAAACGCGATGCGTTGGTGTGCTTGATTATGCGTTAGGTTGTACGTGGATTTAATTTTAAATTATCTTTTGTTGATTGAGAGAGGAAACTTTTTGCGTGTTAAACACGCAGCTGTATTGGTGCCTAGATTTTAGGAAATAATTAGTTGAAATTTGAAAATTGTTTGGTGCTTATTTTAAACGAGACAACCTATGTACGTTAGGCAAAAAGTCAATGTTTTCGATTAACCAAATACACATAAATATCATTAAAATGGTTGGTTTCTACTGTATATGCAGAAGCAAGTACAAGCGCTGCTGCCGATGGCTATGTTCATTCTCCTCCAAGGAAGCATGGAATGTCGGGTCATTTGTGTTATTCCAGAAACATGACAAGATAAGAAGTAGTAGGTTAGTGACCTCACCTTCTGGTATGGTTCATTCTTTATGAATTTCGAGAACAACAGAATATCGAATAGTTAAAGTATGCAAAACCACAAAAAAAAAAGCGGCAGACACTAAACAGATAATTGGACCAGCTTCTTTATTTTAATCTCTAAGAACTGCTACTCTTGAGATTCTTGACAATATGTTCAGAGAAGACGAATCACCAACATTGAATAAAAAAAAGAAAATGAAAATATTCATGTTTAAGGAAGGAACAACATACAAACTCTTCTCTTACTTATATATAAATCGTTAAATCAAAAGTGGTCTTACTCGTCGTTGTAAATCCGCCATCAGCCTGGAACGGTTTCAGACAAGCACATAAGAACAGGACGGTAAACGCTAGACACGTAATTGTAATGCCCATCTCATAACATACTGCTGTCACCGGCACAAGCGCTACTGATCGCTGTTGTGCGAGCGTACCAGTCGGTACGATAAGTACTGCTTCCTGTACGGACGTCTTTATCTCCGCACCCACTTAACTGATGGTTAAATTAGTTGTTTTAGCGACCGAAGATGCGTTTTAGATGGGAGTTTATTAGGTGATTGCACGTTAACTGGCGTCAATTGAAATAAATACGTGCTTGTTTTTTTTTTTTTTTGATGAGAATGGTTCTGGGATTTCATACCTCTATTTGGCCGTCTTCTTTTTTTGGTATTTAATTTTTCAATTCCTAATTGAGGCCAGGTAAGCATTCTCTGAGATTTCTACAATCTGCAATTTTTGTTTGACGTATAAGCTAGAGACGAATTCAGGAAGGACAGTCAGGAAGGCTTCCTGACGTTCATAAAACAAAAAGATTAGGCTATGCTTTATCGTTTTTGACCCAATACGATCAAGAAGAAGATAAGTTTTTGGACCAGTCGTTACGGGAGAAGAGACTTGGGCGTCTCACATGATTTGATGATTCTAAGCAATAATCAGTGGAATGGTGAAATCCACCGTTGGCAACTAAAGTGAAAGCCGTGTTTTGGGGCAAGAAAGGAATTCTATTAGTGGATTTCATGCCGCGAGGCACAACAATCAATTCTATTGCGAGACATTGAGGAAACTCCGGCGTGCTGTATAAAACAAACGGCGTAGCGTACTGTCTTCCGGTGTTATGTTGCATCATGAAATGAAATTGACGTAGAAGTCATGGATTGGCCTTCTTCACAGGCGGCATGCTTCTTTGATATCGGAATTCAAAAACTGATTGAGCGGAATGACAAATGTTCGAATAAAAATTGAAATTATGTAGCGAAGTAGATGAAAGTATAAATAAATGTATGTTAATGATATTTACAGTATTTTCCTCCTTTTTCAAAGATGAACCTTATTTTAAACAAATATCCCTCGTACATCTGAAACATCTAAGACCAATCCAACTCTGCTTTCAGCACTATAAATAGTTAAATATCTGCTATATAGCCAACTTCCTCCTTTAGCAATGATGCGATGTTTAAATATGTCTATTGTAGGCTGTCTTTTAATTCTATTCAATTTCCAATTCTTTCTTTTTAAAGTAGTGCCACAAAGAGCAGTGACCCCAAGTCGGACACGTGGATCTAATTACGTTGCGTGTAATATTACAACATATATATAAAAGTCTTGATCAACATGTATAAAGAATAAACGGTCATTATCTGAAGTTCCCGAACGAAGAATATTCGTTTTGTGTATAATTAAGTACGTATTAGGGATCAAGAACACTGTTGGACCAGTCACCTTGCACCCTTACCCGAATTTCAACGACGCCAAACTTGTTCTTATAGACTTATAGACAATTTATTAAATGCCATATTTCTCTGTTTCATTTCAATAAACCCAGACCATTTTCTACCGTATCATTGCTAAGCGATATGCTTGTGGTATCTGTGCTTAGGCGCCAGTTCGTCCTGTTTGCGGTCAGGAATCGTCAGCATAGGTTTTCCTTGTTATATTCGCGAACAATCTAACGATAAGGTTGGTACTGAAATAGTGGAAGTGATAGTGATAAAGTTATTTTTAGCACGACGAGGATAAAAATTAACGAATGTACTTGAGATTTTCCTGGACATTGTTCTTCATTATTTGCGTTTATTATTTTCATATCATAATTAATGCTTATGGTATAAATGTTTATTGGCCTAATTTCGACGAAGGGGACGCCGTTATAAAAAAATACGATAAAAAATAAAATGATCTTTGAAGAAAAGTAGGAATTGCTAAGATTTGCACGATATTTTTATTTTTAATATGTGCCTGAAAGCTGCCCATTCTTAATTCCTCTTCCTCGACATTTTTAATTTCATTTGAAGTTTTTATTTAACAAGCAGCAAGCATGAAATCTAAAATTTGATCTCGCATTCTATTTGAAGCTTCTTTTAAAGCATCCATTAAAAAAAATCATTTAAATGTTTTCCAGCAGAGTTCCTTGAATATCTCACGAAATCAAATTGCACACATTATTCGAACGAAGAAGAACCGACGTTTCCAATATTCGTTTATCTCCTTTCAAAGCGAAAGGTATAATCTAAAAATAAAATCATAGTTCAAATAGGCAATTTACTAATAAAACTTGTTAAGAAATATCTTTATATGATCCTAGTTCGATTTTCGACGCGAGTAACTTTAAATCCTTTGTAGTTTCGCATTGTATACGTTTGTTCCTTTTTATTTTTCTCTTTTAAAACAAAATATTGTTTTTATATAATATAATTGACATAATTAAATTTCTTGAAATCTTGGAGCACTTTTGAAATCAAAAATAAAAAAAAAGATCAGGTGATCTATTTATGTAACTTTAACCATTATCGATTTTTAGGCGTGCTGTACCGTTAGACACATCGATATAAAAACAACAAAATGTACTTACATATATATAGCAGTCCATCTAGCATATAGAAGTCCATATATAGCAAACAAAAAGTAAACAGTAAAGGTAAAATAAACAACAGTTATATATCAAGATGTCTTTATTTGACCAACAACGTTTATTAGTTACATTTAAAGATTCATATTCATTTTTTACTAAGCAAGGTAAAATAAACAATTGTAAAAATAAAAAAAGTAAACAGCTTCAACAATAATTCTCTTAAATGTACAAAACAAAAAAGTACAGCTTCGAACACGGGCAAGTTGTACTCTGAAAGAGTTCCCCGATTATTGATGATGGCTTTGCCCTGTGAAGATTTCAATATATCAAAATAACTTATTTTCTGGATGATAAACAGGTTTTTATTCTTTTGCGGGTGGATTTTGAGCAAAGTAAAGTTTTCTAAATTTCTTGCTTTAATCGAAGTTAAGTTTTCTATTCTTTTCCTCTTAAAAGACGTCTTTCAATAAAAAAGGACCATCGAAGCTCATCTTTCAATCGAATTAAAATTTTAAGGTTTGCAAGATTGATGATTCCTGTGTGGAATATTGAAGCAACTGTTGGGAAATTTTCGAGCCTAAGAAGTTATTTTTGGACGATTACCGTAAGATACAAGGAGCTTTCCATCCAAACGATATCCGGGAATTCTTACAAGCCATATCAAGTCCGTGTCCGCAGCTATAAAATTGATACATTGCTATATAAAAAATATGAATATGTCCGTCAAAAAAATTACTTATTTACATTCATAACAGGTTTCTTTTAATACAAAGAGCATTATCACTTTTACAATACGTAATGGCAAAAACAAAGGAAAGAAAAAGATAAAAAAAAATATTTAACTAACAATTCGCCAATTTCTCTTAAAAAAAGTGAGAAATTCAAACGTTTTTCCATTCACTAGGTGATCATTATCTATAAAGATACCTTGTGACCGAACGTTTTTATCTTTTAGAAGGCTACGAAATTACCTCTTCAAAAATATCTTGTTGGCAAAAAAAAATCAATCAAAAAAACGGCTTTTTCTAAACTTAGTTTTGGCGCAGATCATATTGCTTAGCCGGAGAGGTTCGGATACGTTGTTATACCGTGTGATCTCACAAGAACTGTCACGTAAACTTCGTGGCTTTCTAGAGTATAAAAAATTTCGATCGGCCGGTAAAATACTATTATCATATGAAACATCAATTAAACGGGGGTCCTCTCGGATCGAAGGAACTTGTGGAATACGGCCAGTAAGTCGGCGGCGGAAAGAGACCGCTTTGTGCGTGTTGCGTCGTGGGTGGTAGTATTGCTGGAAGTTTCGAAGTCGCCCCGTGAGCGGTTGGGTACAGAGCGGCGCCCAATTCGCTTTGGTGCGGTTGATATTTGTGATATGTGGGGACGTCACCTTGACCTTGGGCTTGCGCCTGACAGGCCGCCATTAATCCGTGAAAGTCGAATTTGTAAGCGTATCGTTTTCCGTGTACCTTGGACATTATGTTCTTGTCGTAGTAGTACCTGTAATACGAGAAGAAATAATTTGTTTCGAATGACGAATCTGTATGTATCTATCTAATGTAGTGAAATTTGTCGTTTTTTTTTGCTCCGTTCTGAGTAGGATTAGATTGGATTAAATTCAAATTCGCCGCTAAAAAAATCAGTTCTAGATTATTTGATCTCACGGTATAATCTGCCATTTGATATGTCACTCAAAGTCAGAATCAGTGTGCTTGGGGCTTGTGTATGCAGCCAAACATACAACGAAGTATTCCTTAAAACTATTTTATCAATGAGCAAATGCTTTGGTTATACAATGGTCTTAATTTTCTTACTGTGAATGATAACAACATATCACGTCTCGAGCCCACTTTTCAAGAATTAACGGATGAGTACTCTCATGTCATTCATAGTCGGCTCTTGCGTCTATTGAATTTCATACTGGAATAAATGCAAATCTGTTTTGAGAATTCTTAACAAACATGATGGACTCCCGGGTACAGCGTCGATGAGAGCTTTATGAAAATATAGGAGATACCAGAGAAACAGGCATGCTTCAATTATGTTTTACCAGCACCTTCAAAATTTCTAGCGGTGAAACTTCTATTCCAACGGTATCTTTACTAATTTATTAGCGCGTACCTATTTTTCTTCATTTATAGTTTTCCGTTATCAATCAGAGCCGTTTGGCGTCTTTATGTCTTCTTCCACGTCATTTTGCTATCTGTCGTCCTTTCCTTTTCCCTCCAATGTTGCTTTGCAATATTTGTATTTGTTTCACTGGCATTCTTAATATGCGACCCACCCATTTTATTATCTGCGTTTTCGCTACAGCTCATACATTAGATTCATTCTACAGCTTAGGTTTGTTCTTCTTTGTCAAGTGTAGTATACCGATAGATGTCGTTAATAAAATTGCTATTTTTTGATCTTTTTTAACATTAACTGCCATATATTGCTTTAATCTTTCGCAATAAATGTGCATTCACTTATACTTCCTATTGTACTCATCTTGAATTATTTTCCCGCCTTAAGTTCTTATTACTTAACCTTACTTTCTTTTCTATCTTTGTTTTGTTACCGCCTTGAAGACTTACATACACGTTTTCTTTCTTTATTGCAATAGAACATACGACCTATTTTATACAGTTCAACATACATAATTTACTTAACTAACGACATCTATCGATATACTACATCAAGTGTTTTCAATTTTATTCTATCGAAATATGTTCTTCGTTCTCATTTTTCATCATTTTTTACTTGCAAATGTAGCAGTCGGAGTGTTTTGTAGATCCGTATTTCCAGATTTTTAGAGATAAGGTTACTCTTACGGCATTTTTGTAAAGCATTTAGATGTCTATCCCGCAACTACCGTACGAAGAAAAATACTGTAGTCGTGATTGCAAGAGGGCTTTTGTAATTACTTTGGCTATAAAATAGTTAGTAGTAATTAAAAAAATAAGATTATAGCGTACCTCCGTTTTGTTATGAGTATTACAATTGGTGTGCTTTGAATACATTACTCTGTATAAACAATTGCAATAAGCATAATATCCTGTTGTAGTTGCAAATTATCATTGCAGTGACAGTATGAGTAGTAACTACTAACGAATCATGGATTCTTCGGCAGAAGATCTACTAATAAGGAGGCATTTAGAAATGCCAATAAGAGACGTTTACCGGTAAGTAACGTATCATAGCCATATCCATTCACTTCTTAATATTGAGCTTGAGTATGGAAACGTTAGTGGTTGTAGCATGCAACATTGGTTGGTGTAATATTTACAATGTATTCAGAACAACGCTAAAATGCTCAAACTTCTTTAAGTTTATTTGAAACTACGACTGTTTACTCTACAAACTAACATAAATTCATGTAGCACTTGCTCATTTTGAGGTTACATCTAACATGTCGCTTAAGGAATACATGATATTCGTGCATATCGTGTTTTATGTTAATGAGGTTTATGTTACTAAATAGATTAGGCTGGCTACACCTTTGGTGGTCGTACAGAACGTTTCGGCGATTTTTACCTGCCACATCTACAACAATATTGGTTGCGATGGATCATTGTCAGAACGAATACATCATTTTCTCCGTGCAGTTATTATTAGCTTTCTTAAAATGAAAAAAAAGGAAATTTAGAAGTATTCCTTTTAGTACCTACTGAATAGGCAAGGCTGAATCGAATAATATCAAAAAATATTTTAAGCGTTACTGTACAGGGTTAAAACTTATTTTAAGATATCTTTATATTGTTTTGTATTTAGGAAAATGATAACGCGTTCAACAGAAGCAATCGCTTACTAACGGTTTTTTGAAGATATTGAAACGTTGCAAAAGAATTAATTTCTATAAAAAAAATTAAAATGTGGGGTGCGGCTGCACTGCGTTCGTCCTAACAAAGGTTAAAGTATTTGTTGAACGCAGTAAAAAAACGTCAATACACATAATTTTTTATACATCCCGTATTTCAATTCTACTAAAATCTCGATTTTTAACGTTTTACTCGACGAAAGTTTTCTTTCAACCTTTCGATATAGCTTGTCAATAGATTTCCTTATAAAGGCGGTGTTGTATCATAAAACACCTAATTTCATACAACTAAATGGTTCACAGCTTTATTTTCTTTGACCAACGGAATAACGATGATTAATTAACAAACAGAACTAATTACTTCTTATTCGACACATTATTCTTCTATCTTTCAAACGGCATTCACCTACCTGAGCGCTCGGGAAAGTTTATCGTAGTTCATGTTCGGCTTGGATTTCCTTTCTCCCCAGCGACGGGCGACCTCGTCGGGGTCGGTTAGCTTGAACTCACCATTGGTGCCTTCCCACGTGATGCACGCGGCGTTCGCCGAATCGCCGAGTAGCTCTAAGAGGAACTGCCACAGTTGGATCTGTCCGGAGCCCTGAGCGACCAATCGGCTAGAGGCGGCGTTCAGAAGCTGGTAAGGATCTGTAAAGTTAAAGCGAGGCGGCCATGCTTACATTTCTAAGAAAAACACGTAGCGAGAGAGGCTATAACCGCACCGACATCGCCTTGCGGAATAAATATGTATAGCTATGGGAATATAAAATATATGAACGTGCATGGGCGCAGTTAAGGTAACGATAGAACGGAAAAATCTGTGTCAACAGGATCTCGAATTCCATCGGCGGAGACATTCTTAAATGGCATTTTTAATACGATGGATGATAATGATTTAACGCTTTTAGAAATGTCCGTCTGATCAAGAATTTAAGACATCATCAAGTTATAAGTCTTTTATACGTTTATAATAATAATATAATAAAGTTTGTTTTTTTTTTTAAACTTAAAAATTAAAAAAAAAACATTTTTTTTTAATTTATGTTTTGTTGGACGTACAGAGTTGTCTCAAGGATCAATTTCATTAAACACACCTCTAAAATCATTTCAACTAAAGTCGGCTTTAGTTAGATGCAACATTAAAGCGGTTGCGTTTCATAAAAGGAAGTGTTCGTTTCTTTAGCAAATCACTTTTCGCGGTAGATTTTCTGTTCTCGAGCGATCGTTTGGATTTCTAATATTAATTAAGAGTGACCAGAAGAAAAAACGCTAGAAGCGCCAATTTTGAAGAGAGTTGAGAAAGTTACTTGTGGATACGAGAAAACCAAGCCTATTTTAAAAGTTGTGGGCCTGCAATCTGCCTTCGACACTGATGAGATTTATTTTATAAAATAGAAAGTCGTAGATCATCAAGAGAAAGATAATATTGAACACATCGCTTTATTTTTGATGCTACCGGTAGTTTACGATCACAAAAGTTTTTCAACAAATTCGCTTTCGTTGTATCTTCTATTCTTCACAAGTAATCAAGCAATTTTGTGATTTATTCTCAAAATTTTGAAGAGAGTTGAGAAAGTTACTTGTGGATACGGGAAAACCAAGCCTGTTTTAAAAGTTGTGGACCTGCAATCTCCCTTCGACACTGATGAGATTTATTTTATAAAATAGAAAGTCGTAGATCATCAAGAGAAAGATAATATTGAACACATTGCTTTATTTTTGATGCTACTGCTAGCTTACGATCACAAAAGTTTTTCAACAAATTCACTTTCATCGTATCTTCTACTCTTCACAAGTGATCAAGCAATCTTGTGATTTATTCTCAAAATAAAACTGATCTTAAATTTAAACGACTTCAACTTAAAAAACAATAATGTGGTAAAAATTACATTGTTCGTTTACGAAGATTTCGTACGAGAATGGGTTTAGGAGCAAGGCGATCAGAAATGAATACGTAACGAACTTGAAAAACAAATTAAAAAGAATATGGTCCATAATCGACCTCCCGAGATTAAGAAGATCAAAGATTAGCGATGTCCGACAAATAAAAATATAGTCAGTATTAATCCGCTGGAGATTAATAGTGTCTTTTGTGTGACTCTTTGCGAATCCGAATAATGGACAGATGAGGCCTATTTTTTCCTTAATGGCAGAATTAATACTCGAATATGGTGAAGAGGAAGAAGAGAGATCTTCGTGTCAAGAAGTCAGCGTTTAGCGTAATTTCGCAGTCAATTTCATCATTGGTCCGAAGTCGTAACTGTTACTAGTGAACGACATCCGTAAATATGAAGAGATAATGCAATTCTCCAAGATCCAAAACAATTGAGAACATAATATATGTATATATATATATGTATGGACGCTGAAGCACCCCGTCTTAGAATTAAACATTTTGAAAATTTATGGTCACCAGCGTCGCATGATCTAAACCTAGCGGATTCTTGGGTTTGGAGTACTTAAAAAAATGTACTACTTAGTAATTGGAATACGACCAAGAACGCTGGAAGAATTAAAAAGAGGGAGCAATTCAACCCGAAACATCGTATAATGTTGTAGCAAACAATATTGGACATACGAGGTGTTAGCTTCCCTTGATTTTTCTTGTTAACTTAATTTGTTGAAGCTGCTTAAATACGCAGGGAAAAATCTTGGGACAGAAATCCTCGTATTTTACAAATAAGAACAGTTTGTGCGATTATTTAATCTAACAAAATCTGTAGTTGCCTTTACAAAAAATTATCTTAGGACCAACTGCCATTTTTGTTATGTTTTTTTTTGGATTAAATAAATTTCATATAATCTCTGCGTACTTTATGATGTACTCGTTAAAAAAGATATGTTTCAATTATGGATTTTTTTGTCAATTTGGTTGATAATATTTTCTTCTCTATTACGAATAGAAAGATACCAGCGATAATACGCCGGTGCTTTCCATCATCAACCTTTATTTCTGAGAATTCCTAACCTGCCAATTTCGAACGATTAATTTCCGATATTAAACTTTTTAAATTATAATCCCTAACACGTATATAAATCAATTTTAGAACCCTCTAATCTGCATTATTAGAACATTTTTAATGAAAAAAAAAAAACAACTATTATCATTAACGAAGAAGATTAAGAATAATACATTTTAAAACACTAAGCGTAGCATGTCTTCGGGGACCTAATTTGATTGAATTGAAACTTCGTCTTTATTTAATTGCATAAACACCCATTTTAAAAATTTTATTGCAAATAATTACGATTTTTACAGACGAATCAATTTTATAAGCTTGTTTTATTTTTTATTTTTTGGAATGTGCAGTTTAAAATAAAAAATAAAAGAATTGATTTTAACTCTTTTAACAGGCATTACAGATATTAGAAAGAATCTATATTAAATTTTCGATCCAATAACTTTTTATTTGCAGCTTTTAATTTCTTTAATAAAACAAATAATAACTCCATACATTATTTGCTTTCACTAAGAAAAAATTTATGTCTTAACATTATCTTTATGAACAATCACTTCAAGCTTTTTAAAACATTCATGCAAGTTCATCGGTCAAACTAAGAAAAAAATTTACCGTTATATATCATAGCAGGCGTATGATGCAGCTTATGATGGACCGGATGTGCTCTAGCTGCGAGTCTTCTGGCTACGAGAAACTCTTCCGGAGAACAACCTGGCAGCCTCCACATGGCTGCCTAATAAGCAAATAACATTTTCCTCTATTCACAAAATACACCACTTATTTCCTTCCGAATGTCAACAGTCCTCGAACCTTTACATCCATCTACTTGCGGTGATAAAAATGAAAATTCTATGAAGACTTGTTTCCTCGGTGGGAACTTGCGCCACTATCCTTTCAACCCTCCGCGCGAAAGATCGTCAACGTTTGAAAGCGGCGCCTACCGTCTCGATGCTCAAATATACCCCCACCGCGCGAAATCTCGTATAATCAACCCATTATCAATCTCCGTGGTTGTATGTTTTCGATTTTTTTTTTTAATTGAAGTGTGAGAAATAAGTGTGCAATTTTGATTGTATCTACTTTGGAGCGAGTATTTCTTGTTTTGAATTATGCGAAAACGAAGCTTGATTTGTTTTGTATTTCTTTGTTATATGTAGTTTAAGCCGCACAGTCGGCGCCGGTAGGAAGTCTTCGGGGTTTCCTTCCTTCCTTTCTCGCTTTATTTCCAACTTCCTTTATTTCCTACTCTTATTAGTTTCAATCTCTTATTTCGTTCAGGTTTATCTTTGTGTAGAATTGATGAAATTTATTAATTTGTTTTAACGTGTTATTTAATTAGAACTGAATTACTGCTTATACAACGTGAGGGCAAACGAAAATGAAGATGGAGCAAATAACGAGGATAGTAACCTATCATAAAAATAAAAGACTCCTTTTCAGAGAACTCTGAACGTTTACGTATGCACTGATGTTTTTTCAGAGAATAACAAATGAGAGATAACATTTTTAGCAAACAATAAAATGTCTTTACAAAGTCGCTGGAATATTTGCTTAAATGTATTGATGTATTGTATATCGTATCCGATTAATAAAAGTATTTGGCCTTTCACATTTACATTTTAAATTTCGGCAGATAAAATAATGAAATAAGTTAAAACCATACTTGTCCGCAGCTCTTGATCCAAGAAAATAATAATAAAATAATAAATTTTCTCAGCTTAGTTTATGTTGAAAGAAAAATTGTTTATTTATGTTAAGAGATAGATGTACTTTCTTATGTGTGACAAATTATTTTCTTGGAGTCTGATTTCAAGTAAAATTGATGATGTGCTTTAAAATGTTGTATGGGTTATTGCTGATGCAGCTACGTACGCAAATCGACGAAAACTTTTACGGAAGACTGTCCTATTCGTACGATATAGCTTGAAGGCCTTCGTAGAGGACACTACAAAAGAACGTAGTTGCAGTTTCATGAGGATTTAGGTAGTATCCCGAGTCATACAGAAAGGCTCCTGTCGATTGGTGCAAGAAAATGCTTAAAAAAAAGTCGATAGAGAAACTTCCATATATACAATACAGAATTCTATATTATATAGCTTTTAATGTTTTTTATTTTCTCGAAATTATTCACATAAACAAACGTAATAAATATTAAATTCAACATTTTTTTAATTATTTCTCTCCACCAACCAATAAGAGACGAAGTTCGTAGAAGTGGCAAGCGGTTCTCGCAATAAATTTACCGGAATATATACAATATAGAAGATAAATCCCGGAGGGCGACGTATAAAGCTCAAAAGTCAGGCCTGGGTCGAGTGATGGCATTAGACTTGTAGATGCGCACCTGCTGTGCCCGTAATCCGCCAGAGTGCGCCGGCGACGTCGCCTTAACGTCCCCGAAAGCCACCCCTGACGTGCGGACGACATTAAACGCGCGTTACGTGATCGCTTTGAATTCGCTCGGATCTCATTCAATGCCTCGCCATCTAGATGCATGGAGTTGCAGAGCAGCGGGCTATTTTTCGAACGGCTAATTAGAGAAGTTTCGGGCGCGCCTATCGGCGACATTTCCATGCGAATCCTCGCGTTTCTTATTCGGAGCTTCTTATCGCGACGAGCGCGCGATGACGTCAACCGGGCGCTGCGGACGCACAGGTGTAATCAAGAAAACAATATAGCGAACCCCGCTGCGCCGTATAATGAGACAGGCGGGGTTATTGGATAAACCGAGCCGGGACCAGGATTATCCTTATGCAGGATTCGCTCTCGATGAGTTCCCTATATTAGCTGCGCGCTAAGTTATTTATTGCGGCAGTAATTAAACTTGTTTTTTTTTTTTGAAGCGGGACGTTACCGGTTAGATTTTAACTTGAACAAATGCACGTCGGTTATAAGTTTTCGGATTTCCTTTAGAAAATACAGACATCTTTAACGTATGTTGAGAAGTAAAGTTTTGATAATTTGATAAAATATATTTTAAGGTTTACGCTAACCGATCGGTTTATATAAAGTAATTTATCAACAACTCTTTCCAACGGTACTAAAATCCAATATGGCTCCAATATGGAAGTTGTTGATGGTCAGAAAGAACTGAAACGTCATGTAAAGATTTCGAGTACACCATTAGATAGAATTTCGAAACCGATCTTCAGAATGTTTTTAGGTTTTCTCGGCATAGCCAAATAAAGGTGCTAAAAGGTGATAAAAGAAGAGAATAAGTTTTTTTTTGTTTGTTTGTTTATTTTTTAAATTTCGAACGTTATTCATCACAAATAACTTAAAACTTAACGTAGAAGTCCTCGTACATCCTCGTAAGTAACTTTTTAATTACGAGAGTTCTCAACGTGTCTTCTACCTAACAGTAGATTTATTATTAAAGTTGTACCATGGCAGAGATGCTTTCGAACACTGTAACCTTAGTAACAAAATGCTCTTATCTTTGTACTAATTTAGGACCTTCAGTTCAGTAGATGTTAGAAATGACCTACCAAAACACATTTACAGAGAATATCTTCAGATCTTCTTGGCATAAACGATAGATTTGAGCTCCAGGTTGTTATTAATTGTTTGTTGTTGTTTGTTATTGTTGTTTTCAAGAATCTAAGGTCCCTTTTGCTGAACGTTAGCAATACCTTTGAATGCTTTCGTCTGCTTTTGTTTTCTGGAACTTTCCCAGTATGAGATCTTTTGAATATTTTCCCATGTTTTAATCGCTTGTTTTATGTGGCTTTTTTTTTATTGTACTTGCAGCCCCAATAATAACAGACGGAATTGTTTTTTGCATTACGTAAAGTGGTAATACCACGTTTGTTGTACGACGAAGTTGGAAGTCCTTCGAATTTCGTAAATTTTAGTAGCATCGGCTAATGGCTATAGGAATCGATGCTTAGAAGTGTAAACCTTATCTTGTAACCTAAGGCTTCCTTCGAAAACAACATAACAAGTATGGGCTCTCTCTTTCTTACGTAAAGTACAAGTGGCGCCAGATTTAACTGAACAAATCTTACAAGTTGGAAATTCCTTATATTAGCCACATAAAATGAAAACAGGTAATCAAAGGGATCATCTACATGCTTGACCTTTACGTACCTTTGTGTTTGTAACGGTACCAACTCGGTTTATAGTCGTTTTGCTCTACGCGTACTACCATTCTTCGCGGTAAATGGCATGAGGTTGCAAATATGCTATTTTCATTCGAACATTACGTCACCTCACAGAAATTTTGATCTCATATCCTCTCGCCCCGATTACATCGCATAATTCAAGATACCATCGCCCGGTAATAAACCAAAAATCCTGTGTAAACAGTCGGGCTCAAGCCCGTTCCGAACAATCGACGACCGAAGGGGTGTAAACGCCTGCTTCGATAGGATCCGACGCGTAAAAGCGTCCGTATGATCGAGTTTTTATTTACTTAAGAGGGCGTATAATATTTCAATTACTCTCCGGCGACGGGCGTTGTTTTCCCTTCGCGCCCTCTTCCATCCGCTCGCCTTTGTATTTATCATACGAAATTCATAATTTCGCCACACCGCGAAACGATCATTAATATTGCGGACTTATCGTCGACTTGCGGCAGTTCGGAAGTTTGCCGGTGTCTAGGAAGGAGCTGCCGGAAGAGGGGGACTCCGGGGTCCCGGAGCCAGGAAGTTATATATTGCCTTTATATCGCCCGACTCGTGCTGAATTTAAAGTGGGATTTGCGCGCGGTGAACTCTGTACGCTTGGTGGCGCGTTTTGTCCACGGACTTGCCGAGTTGACGGAAAGGTTAAACGTGTGCGCTGGATGCTCGGGTTAAAGCGCGGCTTCTCTAGCCCGTTTCGTAGCTGTTTCTGATGTACTGCTTTCCAAGATACTCCTCCACAGTACTTAGCTCTTGATAAAGTTTCGAATTTTACGATTATTTTACCTAATAAACTTTATGAGGGCGGAGAAGTCTTTTTGGGATTCGCGAATAAAAATATTATTTTTATTTTGGAAAGGGGTTAAAAGTTCCTAGATAAACAGATAGGGAGACTGCAGTTATTTTTTTTAGTATTCTCCGTAAAGGTTGGGGTTGTTGTTCAAAAGTTTTTGAACGCGGATTTAAATGTGGTTAGCTTGATTAATTATTGATATAAAATTGAAAATTATAAAATTGGAAATTTGGCTGTTTCTTTGTCTAAAATTGTCGAAAACATAGAATACTTGTAGTTTAAGATTTTTTGGTTTATTTTACATTTAATGGCTTTTATAGTTTATACTGGCGTGGCGGCAGGTAATATAGCCTTTGAAGCCACTAGGATCAACAGCTCCGTAGAATATAAGGTGCAAGACACCGATATGCTTAAAGTATGTTGACTTCAAGTAAGTAATGTTTTCAGAAACAAAAAGTAGTGGTGTTTAAAAAGTTTACGTATTATTGTTCCGTACGCCAGACAGTCTTTTTGAAGATCAGTCTTTTTCTTCTTAACTTTTAACCTTTCTAATGTGATGTCATCTAGTAGGTAGATAGTTTTAAAAAAGTTGGTACGAATACGTTTTTTTTTGTTGAATACACTGTTCATACCAAACCTCAAATTCTTTCAGTTGTGCATCAGAATTCTTAATAAATAAATATTTTAAGTGCTTCATATGTTCGCAAATAATTTAAAAAAGCCAATCAAACCGCCAATTAGGATCATTTAATATTTTTCAAATATCATTATTTCTTTTATTCATTACATCAAATGGAAGAATCAACAATAATCTAGTTTTTAGGGTAATATTGAGTTCACAAGTTTTAATAGTGTTATTGTTTCTTTGTGTAAACCGCTTCCGTAATTGTTCCGTTCAATAGTGGAAAATAACGACAACGCGATAGAAACCCTTAACCGTCATTACGTTAGAGAGCAATAAAACGACGTCTACCCTTCGCTACGCTTACTTAAGGGACAGACGTTCCTGTAGGTTTCCTTCGCCGTTTTTAATCAAGGATCGGGACTTAATCCGGGCAACGATAAGAATTCGGCCGGACGCGTAAATCGGTTTTGCCGGAAAAACGACTGGAATTGGAAACGAGGACCATTACGGGCGTCCGTCCGGAAGAAAAGAGTAAATCGAATTTACGGAAAGGGCCATTACCGCATTCGCAGCTGTATAACCGATTCGGCAGCGAGATAAGAGCGGCCGGCATAATGGCTAAATAAATAGGGAGCTACTAAGTGAAATGCTATCTTGGTCGGTTATCCGCCGGATGAGTTATACACGAGATGATTTACGGTTATCGTGCGTTCGGGAGGTTTTGATTTTTGAGGAGGCGTTAAGGTGGTAAAGTTGTCTTTTTTACTCGGAGAGAGAGAGAGACTTAAGCTTTCCATATCCAAGCATTGAATCGCTGTCGATAGGCAACGAAAAAGAGAGAAAGAGAAATGCGCACGACTTCTTCCTATTTACTAAACCCGAAAAATCCTTTTTTTTTTTAGTAAACGTTATTATCGTACTTTCCCTAAAGTTATTTTTAAATACCGACGTACGCAGTATACGTCAAACCACACAAAAAATTATTTCTGCAACAATTGCTAAAGATAGAAGCCATAAAAATATAGTCGACCATCCATGTCGAATGTAATAATAAATATTTCGACAGATATTGGGTAAAGTGATGACGGTTAATTATAACTTAAAACCACACACAGACTTGTTTTGTAGCTGTTCGTGCATGCTTGTTTAACTTTCCATCTTTTCAAAACGTACATGTAAGTATTCATTCTGGGAATTCTGAGTACATTTATCAAGGAAACGCGTCTAGATCATCAGAAAATGCAAATCTTTCGCAGAAAAGCTTCTTATCTTTATCAGATACAAACATTTACGATCTAAATAAATATTTGTATTATTTAACATTTCCCTAGCGAAGAGAGCTTCTCCAAGCTACGTAAAATTTGCGAGAGAAGTAAAATAGTTTGAAGCCCAAAAATAGCGCATGAGTGGAATGTTAAAAAATGTCTGAAGATTGAAGAACCTCAGTAATAGTACCAATCCATAATAAAAAGAACGGCAGAAGAGATGGCATAAATTACAGACGATTATCATTTATTTTCACAAGCAGTGAAACGTACGGAATCACAGAGGATAGATTGAGGAAAGCTATTGAAAAACATCTACGCGTAGCACAAAGCGGATGGAGACGAGGGTATAGTGCACAACGCTACATTTTTACGTTTAAAATTAATCAGAGAACATCTACCAACCCTGTTATATGCAAACGAAGCATGGATCTGTGCAGAAAAGTGCTAAAAAAAGAAGAAATGAAGTATCTTAGAAAAGTGGAAAAGTGGGAACAGATACTGACAGAAAATACGTTAAAAGATCATAATCGAGATGGTGGGAACGCATAATAGATTAGAGAAACGTATGGCAGTAGGCAAAGAAAACAGCAAGAAAGATCCCGAATGACATGGTACTAGGTAGTGGCAAGATTATTAAAGGACAAGGGACTAACGTGGAACACTATCAAGAGATAGAAAGCGGAGGAGAGAAACAGCGAATGAGAAACAAA
This sequence comes from Oryctes rhinoceros, assembly GCA_020654165.1. Lineage (NCBI taxonomy): Eukaryota > Metazoa > Arthropoda > Insecta > Coleoptera > Scarabaeidae > Oryctes > Oryctes rhinoceros. Next base: position 3,362,993 of record JAIOKQ010000231.1, read on the forward strand.
AACCTTAGAGACAAGCTTTGATCAGATAAAAGCTTTGTACACGGTGAAATTTTGGGCAGCTCGATCGTATCAGCTTGGTTGCCAGTGAACGTTCAGAGCGGCCAAAATCTGCAACCATTACCGATAACATCGGAAGAGTTCATCAAATAATGCTAGACGATCGACGGACGATTAGAGAAATAGCAGATTTTATGGGCATCTCGAAGGATCGTGTTTGTTATACGCTGACTGAAGATTTTAGGATGAAAAGGCTAATCACTGACTGAGTCCTGCGTTTGGTCACTCCTGACCATAAACATTTCCAACGCCCTTCTTCTTTGCAGGCTACCCTCGTATAATTAAAAACCAAATAATCTGTACTTGATTATATGTTTATCATAGAGAAAATATATGCAATGGATGGATGGAAGAAACAAAACATCCACGTTATACATACGTCTACTCCAGCACGCATAAGGCAATCGCTCGGATTTAATCAATGCTAAGCACTTGCTAGGTTTTAATTTAATGATGGAAAACCCGCTATTAACGGCCTCGCGAGCCACCTTGACTATATTCCTCGAATTGTTTACGAAACCTAAAAAGTGTCCAGTTCACCATACGTTTACGGAGTGCTTTCTAAAGACGATTTCGCGAACGGTACAATACAACTCACGAACCCACCTCAACTTGAGCGTTTCAAGGAAATATTTGTAAATGTCTGCCCATAAATATAAACAATGAGCATTCTACACTGTCACCATAATAATGAAGCATGCTAATTTTCAGAGAAAGTTCCCCGCGTAATTTATTTTTAGTGATAAAAACGTTGATGCGTGTAAGATCCACGTAATCGTCCATTCGCGATATAATCTCTAGGATTTATTAGGTTTCTAGCGTGACTTTGCGGTCCGTTACGTAATCCTTAAACGGATAAGACAATGTCGATATTTTAACGTATTCCCGTGCCGATCAAGAACCTATGCTTACCTTTCCGATCGTCTTCGTCGATCTTACATTCCGTATTCAATGGACTGCTGGCTCTTCCAGTTACGCAATGCTTTAGATGCGCGATGTGCTTGGCCAAGAACTTGCCGGACCTGGTATTACCGGCGGATTTTTCGAAATCCGCCCTGGTTAGTTTGCACAATTCTGCTCCAGATTCGGGGAATTTTTTTGGATCCGGCGCTGGGTTCAGCGAAAATTTCTTGCTGGACCATCTTAACCAAGATTTGATGTGCGTGGCTGTCCATTCTAGAGGATCTGCAATGGGAAATGTAGACTTTGTAATCATCTTCATGCTAAGCGAAACGTTAATTTGCTGCAATCATCGTATACTTAATGCTATTGATAATGCTCAAGAGCGTTTGGAAGGTTTAATGGGACCATATGTGGAAACAATCTTCAAAATACTTCAAAGTATGATGCAATAGTCGCATGCAATTTTTATTGTGCACCTACTGTCAATAAATATACAAAATATAAACGAGAATTGCATGGATAAACAATTCCTAGAATTATTTGCAAACATACAGCGGGGTTTTAGGGAACTCCGTGCTCTTTCGAGAACACCAATCATAATATTTTTTTTTAAAGAAAAGTCTTAAAGGTTAACTGACGCAAAACTTCTCGTAAAAATTATGAGGAAGTTGGTTAATTTAAATACTAAGAAGTTCTAAAGCTAGAAGCAAAACAATAGTCTTTAAAACGTGTCAGCTTATTGATATGTAGAATACATCGAGCATCGAAGAAAAGAATATAAGCGTCGTAGATGAATAGTGGAAGCTCTAGTAAGAAAATTTTGTTTCAGAGTAGACTGTAAAAAGGTATTTAGATTGATGATTAGAGAATAGAGAAAGGATAAGGTGCCAGGAAGAGGACAACGTTGTAAGGAAAATGATCAATAGAAGACTAGGAACGAAGGATATACTAAAAAGAAGGAAGCACCATACAAACGCCGAGAATTTGTAGATCTCCATTATTGAGTGAAAGAAAAAGCTACGTTAATCTTCTAAAAACAACCTACTTTGATCTAATTATCTATAACAACTCCACAATTGACGCTGTTCTTACCATTACTATACCTTGAATTTTAATTAATTTATTCATTTATTTATTTACTTTTAAGACTAATTACTTAAACTAAAATTAAATAATAATAATACAATGACGTATGTATGACACAATATGGTGACAAATATGAAACTTACCATTTTTTTTTTTCTGTAAGTACTTTAGATAGTACTTTTTCTGTTAGTACTTTACGTCTAAGAATTGCAAAAAAAATGTCTTGCGAAGGGAAGTATTTGAAGGCTTCATTAAAATTCAAATAAAGAAAAAATATTTATTTTATTTAGATCACAAATATCTAGATACAAAGAGTTACAAGAGATATTATATGGACACATAATGTAAGTTATTATAAATCATGAGGTAGCTTCAGTTCTCCGTATTTATTTGGATAACATAACATAGAATATATGTAGAGATGCTCACCCTATAAATAGAATAAATTGATAATAACATTTACACACTTATAAATGATTTGAGACTTACCGTCTTGTTTTGCGTTGTGGAAGATACAAATAACTTTTAACTAAATTGCTTCACTTGCTTCAATATATTCAAAGATTAATTCTAATTTTGAAGGCAAAATAGGTTCTGAGGATGAAATTGGTTTGCTGTTAGAAACACCTAGTTTTCTTCAAAATTTTTCGTTGTTGTTCTAATGTTTTTCCAAATCAGCTCATTACGGCCATAAATTTTATTTATTATATTCTACCAAGCACGTTTCTTCAAGACTCGTTATACAGCGTGTTCAAATTGTATGGGATAACATTGCTGCAGGTGCTTACTTGATGAAAATATGTTTTATATAAAAATTGTTTGGCAGAAATCTTGATGCGAATACGCTTCGACGTGTGACGTTAGGTAAGCAACAATTTAATCCACATATTCTAGTTCTAATATAATATTTTGGCAACGGTTGTAGTAAATTCTGTTTTTTAAAGGACCTCATAAGAAAATACCGCTCAGATTAAGATCTGCTGATCGAGGTGACCACTCTATAGCTCCTCTTCTTCCTATCCAACAACTGGGGAAAAATTCCATTTAATAGTTTCAAATACTGGGTAGATATTAGAGACGCTGGTTCATCTTCTTGGGACCAGCATTCTTCCTCATTACGACATCTTCATTATTTCGACCTAGTACTCTAAGAAGCGGATTAATTTGATCCTGCAATAAGCCTCCCCAGTAAGGTTTCTGATGATGAAAGAAATTCCTGACCCTGTCTATGTTGTTGGATCATTCAATGAAGATTTTCTTGGGACCAGCATTGACAATCTTTTAACAGTATCATTAAGAGAAGATGATGTTTCATCGATACACCATGCGATGTACCGAACCCATACATCATTATCATTTAATAACATTAAAACAACGTTATCATTTAAAGACATTAGCCGTGAATGAAGAATGAAGAAGAACGGGGAAGTAAGTATCCTTGAAAACGTAAAGTGAAATAGATACAAACGTCGATTGTGCAAATCTGAATGTGTGCTGGCTTCAACTCAAGAAAGATACGTATTTTTATGGAACTCTACGTCAGTTGTGCGAAGCAAATTTGTTGTTGAGCTAAAAGGATGACCAAACAATTATTGGTTCGATTTGACAAAAATAATTGAACCAAAGCTAGTAAGTTCTGTTAGGTGACAAGATAAGTTGGATATACTGGCTAAAGTGGCGAATCAATATATTTTTAGGTGAACAATATGTTACACTTCGTGATTTGTTGGTTGAACCAATTCGTTTCTCTCAATGTATGTACATATTATTGAACAGGCTGTATAAAGTTTCTGTCTTATTTATGCACGAAAAACGAGTTATTACCACGTTTGTTTATTAAAAAAATGCATGAAATGAATTATTCATAATTTTAGAAACTAATCCCAAAGCAATAGATCAAATTCGTTTGTTCTATTCGTTTTCTCTATTCTATTCGTTTGCTTATTCTATTTGCTGTTGTAAAAAAAAAAACAAAAAAGAAAAACAAAAAAAACAATAGAACTCCGACCAATTTTCAGAACCATCTACAAAGAATAAAATAATTTCTTAATTTTGATGTTGTTCAGGTTCCATACGGATCCATCTCCAACAAAAAACAGCATTTCTAAATCACGAGATCTAAATCTGCCACAACCGGATGGATGAAGTATTGGCCTAATTGAAGAAATTGTTATGGCACTTTCTAATTCTAAGCTTTCTGTGTATTTCATTATGTACGATTATTTACCATGTTATTCGATTCATCTCGAAATGACCGAAATAAAGATCATGTTTTGGCGCCATGGTGTTTCCATTATTTTAATCAATTAAAAATAATTTATTCACATGCCCATGATTATTAGGTAATATATAACAAGTTAATAGCACTTTTGTTAAATTAGAAGATCTTGATAATCTCATCTACCTAATCAAAAACATTCTACAATTTCTAGGCCTATTTTTCCTAGATTCTTTTGTCCGCTTTTACGCATTATCTATTATTTATCGTTTACCAAATCATATCAAAATAGAAGTTATACCTGAAGGAACTAATACCATCGAATCTTCAACGTCGTCACTATCTTGAACTTCAACGATTACACAATCATCCTCCTCACTCCGCGTAATATCCGCATTAGCGCCAACACCGTCGGAACCATCTCTTTCATCGAATGCACTAACCGGGATCGACAAGAGTTCCGTAAAATCGCAACTATCGTTGGATGGCGACGATTGTATGTTAAAATGGCTAGAGGATATGATCCGTTCGAGTTCGTTTTCGAATTCATTGTTAGAGGCGTAATCACTGTAACTTTCGGCACTATTCGCACTTTCTGAACTGGCAAGACGTTGCAATAAGTTCCCTTCGGGCTCGTCGCAAGAATTCGAGTCCATAGTTCCATGTTTAACGCCGGTAGTTGAAGTTCCGGACGAGAACTTTGGATTATCTACTGTTGGACGCTGATCTGTACCCGAATTTATATCGCGAGATTCGTTTGAGATTTCACAGTTTGAATCACGCGGTAAAAAACTGCCCGCGGGTGACTTCCGAGCGATTTGGTTCCCGGAAGATAACGTTGAGCTGTCCTTAACTACACGCGGCGAAGATGAGTCAGCCGGACTTGCACTGCAGTTGCCTTCGATCACTTTATTTTTAACGGCACCCTTAATGGCATTCTCGGTCCTGTTCAAGAGGTGTCGGAGTAGTTCGGACGACTTGAGCTTCTTGAACGCGTCATTTTCGGCGTTCTGCACGTTGTCTTCTTCGTCTACCACCTCGTCGAAACTGCAACTGATCCCGAACGGATCGTTCTTGTGATCGCCGATCATTTCACGTGTGATTCATTGGCGAAATATTGCAAACGCTCATGAAATCGGCTTGGTGCATGTATAGAGAGAGAGCAGAGGCAGTTCTTCGAAAATGTCTAATTTGCGTGAGTAACGCTCTCCAGTTGAGAGAACGTGTGTGTGCCTGTGGAGACGTGTTCCTTGGGTGTAAGAACGTAAAAACCCACTACGCGTCTCCGCTTAACAGTTCACAGTCACCGCGCGGCCTATACCGACACCCTCTTTTTAAGTAGATTTGGTTTCGCGCGTAACACTTTCCTTACGTCTCCTATAACTTATAATCGTTTTTGTTTTACATCTGTTCGATATAATAGCGAGTATATGTATATGCATGTAACACGCTTTCCCGGAAAAATCGATTTATGAATGAAGTGAATCACTCGCGAATAGTTTGCAGATGTCATTCAAAAAAAAATTTTTTTTTCTCGAGAACCGTTAATTAATTTTTCTAGCTTCTGCTGCTATTAAGTGGATTCTGAAAATTTGCAGTAAATAAACCGTTAGATCGGGTTTTCTCCAAGCGCTTGTATACCCGTAAGTAACTCTATTAGTAACAGAATATTTTTAGCTGTGTTTTCTTCATTTAAATTTAATGCACCGGATCTTTACTTATAATCAGGATACGGAAAATATTTCGCGAATGGAAAATTTTGAATCCTTCACGATAACTCATGAGCGAAAAAATTACACCTTTACGCAAAAAGTTAATAATTTACATTTATGAACGAATATTGTCAAAAGAATTAAAATTGTTTTTATCTCCTCAAAAACCTCAACAGTGGAGAGTTATTGTGGTAATTAGTGCGTGCTGTAGGTAAAGAGAACAATCTTCTCCTGTGCGAGCTGATATTAACGCAGGGCATGCAACCAGCTCAGTTCAAAAAATTATTAATAATGGCTTCAAACTATCGAAACATATTCAAGCATAAGTCTAGCAATAGTGACCTATATTAGAATAACAGCAGGATGACAACGAAAATCTTTAATAACTCGAGAAGGAAACTCAATGTACGCCAGACTTTTTGACAGGTATTACTAATGTGCTTCTTCCATCATTCTCATTTCTCCTTCCATCAGGAGCTGGGAGGAGATACATCCCGAAAATATACGATATTCCCACATTCACCAAAATTAAGGCGCGTTGACATTGTGATTAGAGGAAAATGCACACGAATCACTTCGCATAATGAGCAAACAGCGTTAATTTGACTAAATGTTGATGTCATCCACGGACATTACAAATTTGGCGAGAGATGTGATTAACATGAATACTAAAGAGAAATGGTCCCAAGCGCGATCCCTGTGGCACACCCGAAGTACAGTTTTTTTTTTTTTTATATCAGACTTAGATCCATTGTAGACAATACAAACAGTGTCGATGAATCGAATTCAACGAAAGCTCATTTCCGAAGCACGTACAAGAAAATGTGTTTCTTCCGTTGGACTGGAGATGTCGTAAGCATTGCCTCTGAAAACCGAAGAACAGTTAACGTTGAACAGAATACGATTTATTTGCTAGAAAACAATCGACAACATCGCGTGGATAATCATGACAATGCCAATGAAGCCACGGAACACATGTCCATTTGAAGGGGAAAAATATGCCAATCAATATCTTATTTTCTGTGTTTTTTTTTTTGCGATTTTAATCACATCAAGAAGCTACTGAAGACTTCAGTAACCACGTTTTGGGGATACCGCCAGATTGGAAAAAAAAATGTTTTGGAAGTAAGCCTGCGGAAATGAGTTACGCTTCACGAAGTTGGCAGAGATTAGATATACTCATGCTTATTCACCTCATAAAAATGGGTTCGTGTTGCTTACTGGCTTCCCCGAGCGCTCCTCAATCCTTTTTTTCGTTGTTTTGTAACAACTTAAAGTTATTCCTTATATTAGATGCATTTTCAAGATTTCTAGTGGAAGGATACTTGACTAGAATAGAATTTTAGCGCCAAGATATGTTTACCTAATAGAATATAACAAAAAATCCAGTAGATGATATTAATGGTTGGTAGATATGTAGAGCAAACTGAGTATATCTTTGGAGTAAAAACGGTTGTACTCTCACCTTATTATGGATGGAATGGAAGTTGAAAAATTGCAGGTAAGTTAGTTGGAAAATCATCAAAGTACTCACAGTGTTGAACACAAACGATTAAATATTCTAAATAACGTTTTTAAGCACGTCTTCAGGCCAATCAGCTCATGTCTACAAGCTTTACTATTAGAAAGAATAATTGTAAATAGATTCCTACGTTATATAGGAGGAATTACGTTCCTTGGTCATCAATAGAAATTGCTTAGAAAGCGTTGTATCCAATTGGAGAAGTGAGCTAAATTTGGATTTTGCTACCAGTACTGCCAGTGATAGTTGCAGCAAGTTTGTTTTTAATTTGATGGATGAACTTTAGATAAAATTAACCAATTAAAGTCCTTAATCATTGAAAACTTCTCAAATTCACCATTCACTGCAAATATTCAGAATTGATTATGGCATGTGAAAATTTAATTTTTTAATGCACTAAATTCTATTTAAAACATCACGTCTACAAAACTAAAATGTTCTTCCTTTTTCGCGTAACACCCGCTAGGCGATCTTCTCATTGAAAAACAAATACCAATTACACGTAACGAAATTTAATTTTATGACGGCAAGTGAAAATTAGCATCTACGTAACGCCACGTTTTCCCGGAAGCGCGATTTTATGAATGAAATGACTCACTTAACAGTCCAACGGTCGCTTATATTTACACTTTGTATAACTTTTATTACCCGATACACTCGTTAAAACTGCAAACGCGCTACTAACGCTGATCCTGAACACCTATGCCGGGAAAACATGAATGAAACAAAATAAAAATAGACTCCCCATCGATAATTTATTGTTTTTCTTTTATTTCTGCTTTTGGTGGTTGTCGCCTTGCCTTTGGTAACTCCTCTTAAACAAAATAAATCCGGTTTTGGAAGCTGATTGGATAAAATTTGGGGAACAGGCGTTCTTCGCCAGATGTTCATCGTTATTGCTAGCTTTTTTTTTGTTCCATATAGCTTGCTTGTTTCAATTACATATAGTATTTCGCGCGCTTTTTTTTAGGTAAGGCATGACCTTACCTATGATAGGCGATTTTGGACAAACAAATCGACGATCGTTGCCTAGATACGGCAACGCTTAATTTTCAAACGTCAACGGAGCTTTGTCGGCGGATTTTAGAAGTTAGTGAAGAGGAAATAACACTTAATACATGATATTAGCAGCCGGTTGTTCTCTCCTTCGGAACGTGCGGTAGAAGAATCAGGCAGGTGCACGTACGAAATAATATAGATTGGAAATCTAATCTAGGTGTGAGATACCACCAACATTAAGCGGGAAATTGACGAGAATTCGTCGAGAAGCTAATAATTTTTAATGTTCTCAAAAAAATTTATTGTTTACATACTGAGGACTTAATTTTTTTAGATAAACACCTATTTGGGCGAGTCAACAAAATTGGAGCATCTTCGTTAGGAGATACCTTGTCCAAATTTAAGTGGCCAAGTGATTAAAGTAGCTTGCAAAGTACAGATCAAGCAGTCGTATCATTAATGTCTACTCTTAATGTAACCTGTGATTATTGCAGCAATTGAAGGCCTTAGACTAATTTAAGTCTAAAATCTTTGTTCTTCAAGTCGATTTATTTCTGGAGGTTCCTGGCATAGAGATCAAAATCGATCTTCAAGATTTTGCTTGTTTGTATGGATCATATTTTAGGGTTGCGTGATCTATCAACACACCAATACGCGTTGCTGAAAGGTTTTAGTATTGTTTTAGCTCCACTTGGCGCTCTGTCTTAATGTCTTTTAATTTTTCTCCCAAATGAGGAATACTTTAGTAATTTTGCATTAGAGATGCTTCTCCCGTAGACCACGTTTTTTTACAAACTCGTTAGCATTTCCCTCAATTTTTTTTTTTCTAGAGTTATTCAAGAACTTAGTACACTGATTCCGGTAGGAGTAAACCTCTTTTTGGATTTGACTATTAACATTGAGGCAACGCAACTTTTAGAAGTTGAAGTTTTACGTTTTTAGAAGATAGCCACCATAAAACTTATGAAAGAATATATAAAATCTTCTCAAACTATTCACCGCCAGCATTCGCCAAATTTCGAGTAAGGAAAACTACGGAAAACTTTACTTTGAGAGTTGCGAGTTCGGGGTTCGATTCCAGTACCCTGAAATTGCTAGCACGGTACTTTCTTTCTTTTAAAGTCGTCTCCGATCATGTAGCTGATGTTTCTTTTAAATCATTCATTACTTAATTCACTAAATATATGAGCTCTGATGGATCGTCAGAACGTTGGATACGTTTTACTCAATCTCGCGAATGAATTTCTTTTTTATTTTGGGTGTTGCGCATGTATTCAAAGCGAACCTCGCTGGACTACAGTCTCTTATTCTTCGTTTTATCATTCTTCTTTATTCTTCGTTTTATCATTCTTCTTATGTTCGCTATTGGTCTCGACTTTTTCCATCAAGGTTACTAGACTCCCTAGCTCTATCCATTCTTACCACGGGACAGATCTTTTACATGTTGCTAGAAAGAAGGCAACTGTTAATTCTGCCGCAGGTGTCGGTTGGCCGCATATCAGGGGGGTGAAACGTCGAATCGTAGAATTTTAATTGATATTTTGCCAGTCTTTGCATCTGGCCGAGCTTCATCTTCGAAGTAGCTCTTTCTCGTAAATTGTCCGTGGCAGCTACGTAAACCTTAAGGTTGCCGGGTTAAAAATTCATTAGCAAGTAAATTTTTGCTGGTACTTATATCGAAATCGAAACGGAATAATAGCTTTAATTTTTAGGATTTTCCCAAAATCTCCGTCCAGCTTTGTACTCTCTAATACACCTGTTATCCGTTCTTTTTAATTTGTGCATACTTTACTCCTTCTAACGCAGGACTCTTCCAGATTTGTCGCAATCACCGTATGCGACAACGATCGTCCATTATAGCCACAGCCCTAACCGCAAGAGAAGGTTGTTAATAAGTAGGCGGTTTGCTCAAATAGAGCTGGTGTGGGTAATTATTAACGGATTAAGGCTTTATTTATAGTCGGCAGAATGATGTTTGTTATTTCATTTGAAATTACAATACAAAAAAAAAACATCGACGGTTACATGCGGTAAGACGCCTAAAAATCCTACCGCATCTCTTACAATTGGTTTTTGTTTTTAAAGTAGGAAATCGTTAATTTGTTCTGCGGTTAGTACTCTAATTAAAATTTACTTGGAATTACGTAATACATTTAAAGAAGTTCATATTAAATGTTGATCTCCCTTCCCCGGTAAAATCTATTGTACAGTGTCCGCGGAAAGGTCTGTGGGTCATACGGGAACCTTTTTAATTTCCTTTGTTTTAAATTTAAAGTTTAGAAACGATACTGTTTATTGCTTTTTTGGATGCTATGGATCGTTACGAAGTGGTTTGTAGCACCCCCTCGTTGATTTTTCTATTTCCTTCTTTTTTTACAATGTACTGGCATGTACCATCCTTACTTCTTAGAAGAAATATTCTTTACAAGAATATTTGTACCTATTTGTACCTCTTGCAGGCCTTGCAGCTACGACGTACGAAAAAGTAAGATGCGTGTGCTATCCCTTCTTCCGAGAAGAAATATTGTTTGTAAGTGCCTAATCTAGCTCCTGCTCGCCTTAAAACTACGACATACGAAAAACACGTTGGACGGGAAGATCCCTTTTATAACCCAAATACATAAACCGTCTCGTACGCGTCTAATTCTCGCGGCGACGTTACATTTTTAATCAATTTCAAATTGCCTAATTTAATACTATGCCCGGTTTCATTTATATGTTGCGCTACGCTCGACGCGTCCAATCTTCCGTAGCGATAAGCTCTTATATGTTCTTCGAATCTCGCTAGATTGTCTGTACTACGCCACAGTACTTGGTATTATTATTTACAATGTACTATTTAAAATTACGTAACGGAAATACAATTGGATGAATTTGTTTCATTCTTATACTGTAGACAATGGTATCTTAACATTTACGATCAATACCAAGATGTAAGGATACTCGAATAATACAAAAGTTACCGTAGAAACGATCGTCCAAGAATAAATATTTCATTACTTCATTCTTAGAAATATCAATAAATCTCCTATAACATTCAACGTGAAAGCAAGCAATTTCATTTACGTCAATTTCAAACTAATTCTATTCCGTCTTCCACATCACTATGTCGTTTATTTAAGGAAATGATGACATTTCAATCAATTTAGCTCGGCAAGAACGAAAACAAAATCACTAATTAAGTAACCGAATAAGATTAGCTGGAATTAGATGACTAAGGACGATACAATAGATATGGTATAGAGATATTATTTGCACGCTAGGCAGTACGTATATCGCAGAAGGTCAAGTCGATTTGCAAATTAAATGATATAATCCGATGCCTTGGCACCAACCTTGGAGCGTGTCAGCTAACAAGTATGCACCAGTTAATGCGACATATTTATAATAAACTTTCAATTAGATAACGCATAAATATTGCGATTTCCCTGGCGTTATTTTTGTTTTCGAGGCGCTTTAAGATAAATTTATTTGCAAGAAGAATGCATTCAAAAATAAGTTGACGATTCTATTACGGGAAGAATTTGAATCATTGATGTTAGCGTTACATAGTTTATGTATTAGGTGTCTTTGATAGATGATTATTCGCGAAGTCGAGCTATAAATTTGGAGAGAAGGCGCCGAACCTGACAAAAACTATTAGTTTAACAGAACGAGCTCGTTATAGACATCATAAAAACCTTTTACATCACATTTATTACAAGGAAAACAAACAAAAACTAAATAAAAGCAAAATACAAAAACTCTAGCCACCATCTTGACTCAACAAAAGTATTGCTATCATCACAATACTGTTTGCCATTTGCGCGAGCTGTTGTTTCGCCTCTTCCGAGAATCGCATATTTAACTATTAATAAATTTAGCGCTCGGTGCCGTATAGAAAAAGACGCCAATGTGTAGACAGACCAAAATAAGGCAATAAGAAAGTTTGATTCAGTTTTACTCGGTGTTTTCGTTTTAAAATGCGAAATATTACGCGGGAAGTGGATTTTAAGAAGGACCTACGGTTTCCTTGAATTTCGAACGATTGGACGTTGCGTCGACCGACACGTTTAGCGAAAGGTTCTTGAGCGCAGGGCCGAAATAAGGTCATTAAATGCACGAAACTTTGATTACGTATTAATAGCGATCATTTCTATCAAAGTTAGTTATTAACATTTAAATTTAAATGTTACTACGCTTGTAGCGACGAACTTGACGTGCTAGAAGCCAGTACAGTGGCGGCTCGTGACAATATTGAATGTGCCAATTTCATAGTAGCTGCTTCCTCTCCCCTTATTTGAATGTTATCTGCTAAATGTGTTTTCATGAAGTATAAGCGTCTTTGATTCTTAGTCTGACCTGTTTTTTTTTATCAATTTTGATTTTAAGATGATATCTTTTTTGACCGTCAAAAATATGCAAATAAATATTATGACGTCACAGATGTTTTGGCACATTTTTCACAATACATAAATTGAAACAAAACGCTTCTATGTTCTATTCTACGAATTGTAAAATCTCCTAACTCCCATCCTGTCCGTATCCCAGCGCATTATTTATCAAACGCTCTGACGTTACCCAAAACTGGCAATTAGATCTCTCTTCTATCGTGCAATAGCCGACTGTTCCCAATCGTCTTCGATTCCAGCGAACTAGTTTTGTGTTTTACGTATCTGTACGTGTGTATACAGACGAAAGCGTAAAGCATTAATAAGCGGCTCTCTGATATTCTGACTATCGTAACCGCTTCTCGGACGTTAATTTTTTATTTCCTGCGCTTCGACCCGTACGTCAAGCGGACCGAGGCGGTTGCGAGCTGCGAATTGGGAGTTGCGGGATTCCGAGAACAGAACGACGCGGGAGTCGTCGCGGCGGGTTCCGAAGAATTATTTTGCGACGGGCCGTACGCGAAAAAAATAGGCGCAGAGAGGAAGTTTGCGGTCGCGCCTCCGTCACGATCTTATTTTCGTTGTTGCGATCGGCGCCTTCTATATCTGAAAGAGGATCTATATCGCGCTATATGGAGAAGCTTTGCGTGTGTGTTGTCGACGCGTCGTCGGATGCGTGGTCGATCGCAGGCGCCTGATCAAAAAATACCGTCATGCTTGGCCCGTTCAATGGGAATTCGCGCATCACGCGGGATTACCGCGATATTGTCAAATACAGGAAGATTTTATTTAATTCGTCAATTCCAGATCAAAATTATTGAATTTATCGAGTCATAAGATTAGATTGAAATATTCACGTAGTTTTTTATTGAATTTGACAAAACTATTTTTGTAATAAACGTTCAAACAGTAATAATTCAAGCTAATCTTAGACTGTAACTTTGTGTGGTCAATTGAAGCATCAAAACAGGCAGATAATAAAACAAAAATGTTATTTTATCATTGATTAAGGACTATGGCTAATAGGACAGAACCTAAAAGCGATAATCACCGTTTAATATACAATGCAACGTGTTTTCGTTGTTACTGACGCCGAAGTTTGGATGTTAAAAAATATGTAAGGTGTATGTAAACCCAGTAAGACATAAATCTTTTAACCGACTTTTATGGGTTTCCCTCTGAAAATAACGTTTGGTAGGTAGATATGGTGAAGAATGATGCGATGTTGTTGATTGTTTTTCCTGAGTTCTGGAAGACGAATTGTTGTACACTATTCAGCATTAAGTTCTTCGATGCTCTAAAGCAACGCTTGCCATATGTCCCAGTACAACGAAAGAAACTCTAGCAATCACATACTTGGAAGTGCTTCACGTTTTGTTGTATTCGCTCGAAGTTTCTCTGTTGGATTTTCTTAATATTTCCTCACATCAATTGACGCGAGGTTTTTTTTTGTCGTTGAGTCTTCTTTATGCTTAAGGATGCATTGTACTCCTTTGATTATCATTTTTTTTTAGAAAAGAATAACGATAAGCTTTAAACATTTTTCTAGAGAATAGCATTCAAAGACAAAAGATGAATTGATGAAATGAAGACAAAAGACTCGATCTATCGTTTTCTCCACATAAGACTAAAGAATCATTGATTCCAGAATAATCGAGATTTGCCTTCCTTTAGAACAGTTTATTTTCACCAGACCCAATGACCAAATAATAAGCAACGAATGCTTCATCAAATTTTTGGGAGAGACTTTTGTTCAAAGTAACAAAAAAATTTGAACCACTTATGATCGATTTATGCGATGCTAGAAGAGTAAAAAAATTCTAAAAGGCGATATTTTATTTGTTGTGGGAACTAAAGCTTATTTTTTAGCTATTAAAATATTTAAATAATTAATCACCAAGGATACAAAAACTTGCAAGAAATTTTCATAAAAATACACAATCCCCCTTTTAAACAAATAATAATTACGTTAAGCGTATTCCAACGTCTTAGTTTAGTGTTTTAAGTATTAAGGGGTTACCGCCTTAAACAATATGAAGCTATTCACATTCATAATCGTTCTCACAGAATTACAGCGTATTGTTCACCTTCCAATCCTGTACGTTCTTGTCAGTTACATACCAAGCCATTATAAATACCTGAGGTCACATAATTTACATAACGTCCTCCTAATTTATCTTGTTTATAGCAGAAGAGGAGAGAGATGGATAAATCATACAAAATAAAGTGGAAGATGACATGTATGAAGTCCAAACAAATGCCGAAATATTGGTGTCGGCATAGATTATACAAAAAAAAAAAACTCAAGGTGTAACGTTGTGCGGGTGGTCTTTTATTTGTTTTGCACGAATAGGAGGATAACAAGAGGTGCTAATTATCGTCTCGAAATATGGTAATTGGTATTACTTGATTTTATTTGAACAATTGAATTTATTGAAACAGTTGAACAAACACAAGATAGACTATTAAAATCTCTTCACCAATGCATAATTGTAAGTCAATCTTTTCTGAGTATTTCCTTTTTATTTTATACTAAAAGCATGTCGTAATTGGATGGATCATCTCAGTTACCATAGTTATGTTCTTTGCTTTATTGTGCCGAAATTTTCATAAGAGCAACGCCGACCATCATTTGGGAATAGGATCACGTCCAGATAAAAATCCTCCGCCTTTCTATTTTTATGTTAAGGAATTGGGATTCTATCTGGAAAGGCCTGACGATAGCATGGATCTGGTTCATCTTTGAGTTGAACTCACGTAAAGCAATAGATAAATGATTGTCCAGAATTCTTTCTCCCTTTTTCATCGAAGCATTGTGATTAGGTTGTTTTTTTGTATTAATGTAAGTATTAATGTAGTAATGTAAGTCTTTTTCGTTTGAAGATTGAAGTAAATGAAAAGAAAAAAGATAATAGAAGGTCTAAATCTCACAAAATGTTTTAGTAAGTAACTACCCCGAGATATATTTTATAACTTTTATCTGCTTTTTGATTCTGGCCTGAGTATGAGCTACGCATGGCTCGAAACGGGTAGCTATTTACTGAAGAGTTATGTATTAGATGTAGATGTAGATGTAGAGTTATACCTTTCCATTTACTTAATAAATAGAGAATGCTTATAGAGGTTTTTGAGATCCACTTATTCGATTCAACGGTGTGGACAAGCGTAAACAGCAAAGTCTCAAAAAACTGACACCAAATATTCAAAATGAGTATTTCACTATTTTCACACATTTTCTATTAACAGATTCTTATAAAAAAAAAAAAAAATTTTTTGAGTTCTTCATAATAAAATGTGTCCACAAGTTTCATTGTTTGGACAACCTACAGAAAATCCAATAAAATCAAAATAAACTAATAAATAAAATTGGATACAACGTCTTTTATAGCGGAAATAAAATAAAATTAAAAAAATATATTAACTTTGTAAAGTAATTATGAAAAACAATATTTCGCAGAGATATAATATCGATATTTTGTGACAAGTTTATGTCACGACATGCATTTAAAAACCTTATAAAAACAACATATGAGATTGGCAAAATACTTAAATGTAGTAAATGGATATAATCATTATTTCTTTTATTGCAGCCAAAAGAATACAAAACTAACTAGAATTTAACAAATATAACAATCGAATCCTTAAAATCAACGTTGATGATCATTTGTTATAACATCTAAACATCATAAACATATTCTATAATTTCAACCGGTACTAAACGGCTTGAAAATATACAGATATTCCTGTTCCGCGATTGAAAGAATGTAGTTTTCGTCTATGCTAATCGTTATTCATTGACTAATACGGATGGAATGCCGTACACGCTGTTCCCAGGGTTGTTCTCTCTTACGGTGTGCTCTTCTTACACCTCGATGGCCCGAGGCTACTTGATCGGTACTCTCTCGAATATCTGCCGCCGCTGCCGTTGCTGGTGAAATGATCAAATAAAAGAACCATCACGAACGGTGGAATTTTAATTATTAAACGAAGCGGGCATATGTATTCTCTATGTGGTGATTTACCGTGGAAATTACATAGTCCCGTAGTACGGATACACCCCCTTGGAATTGTAACGAATTACGTATTTGACGTTGAATGTTAATAACAGTTAACGTTGAGCTTTGATCGATTGGTGTTTAACGCAATGGTAGGAGAGGTCGGCCTTTGAGCTTGGAAGATATCGGGTTTTCTGGGTTCTGTGGAGAGGAAATTGCTCGTTTGTATAAGTTTAGATGTATGTCTAATCGTCTCTCGGAAGTATACGAAATATTTCAGAATTTTCACTCCGTGATGAAAAAGGAAATGGGAGATGCTTCTGAGGCACCTGTTTTCACATCATTTTGAGTCTTTTAGAAGAAAACTCGCAACGTTGCTAAGTCTTGCTAAGTATTTTAATTGTCATTGGTGAATCTTTGGTAAAATGCAAGTGCAAGTCTTAAAATTCACGAGATAAGCCTTTTCTTTTATTAAGTGGTAGGAAAAGGTAATTTAATGAGAACGAACAAGAAGGAGAAATCAGATGACCAATATTGTAAAACCAGAAAGAAATGCCATGGGTTGGACCGAACTTCAATAACCATTACTGTTTGCGAAGAGGTTAAAGGCGTTTAATGCAATTGTTTAGGGTTTCACTTTCCATTATTTCCTGTTGTTTTATAAACTACTATGTCAAGGTTTCTTCAATTATTTTGACTCTGCGTTTGTGAAGTCGATACTACATTCAGTTTTTGCTACATAACATAAAGGCTATTCAAAATAAAGATTTTAGATGATACATATTTCAACTTATATGAAATAGAAGACATCAGTAAATGCCTAGACACAACAAAAAATATATAATGCTAAGATAGCTTAGTTCTCTCATGGTATTAATAGAATAATTCACGGCGAACGCAACAAAAGGAAAGAAAAAAGTACACTAATACGCGGACATGTTTCTGTCCACCCGGTTTGGGAAATAGTGCCCGGTTTATCTCGCTGCTTGTTGGACGGCAGACAAGCGTTTTTATGGCACCAGAGGGCGCCAAGAAATGTCGAATTTGTCGTTTTAGAAGTCGCGGCATTAACTGTGAGGCAACGGCGACAAAAGGTGGAGATAAAAGTACGCTCGAAACCGTGCTGATGACGCCGGAAAGGCAGAAACATGTCCGCGTGTTATTGTATTTTTACTTTCCTTTTGTTGCGCTCGCCGTGAATTATTCCATCAATTCCATATGAGAGAGCTATTATAAGCTAACTTAGCATTATATGGTTTCAGTTATATGAAATATTTCATTTTTAACACTTCTATTGATGAAATAACAGGCGAATCATATTCTTATGAAATTACTTTCACTTTCTGAAGAAATTAATATCAGAGATTTGGGAATAAGAATAATAACAGTTCTTAGAAAAGATTTAGAAACTGGCGTTTATAGACATGTCGCAATAGATTAAGATAGTATATTAAGCTTTCTTAGCATTCTAGAACGTCTTCATATTTACATAATACAACACATTATTATTATTATTTGGGACATTTTTTTACCATCAACTACGTAAAGACGGTGTCGAAACTTTTCGCAGAAGCTGTATCCATATAACGCGCGTTAAGCGAGCCGAACGACTTTTTACATTCATGAAAGAACTACTACGTCACAACTCGTTTAACCCACATTCACGAATTTACGAAAGGCGACTGTAATAATGAATGATCGCCAAGTGTTTCTTCTGGCCTCGCAATCGAATTTCGTTTATATAGAAGGTTTTCCAAAAATTACAACGTGATTAATGTTAATAGCATGTTAAACGTGAACCTTTTAAGGCTAACGCAGAGCTATCAAATGCGTAATAGGCCTTTGCTGTGTAGATAGGAGTCGCGTTCTTTTCTCATGATTTGATTTAGTGAGCACAAAGATAATTTTTTTTTACATGCAGTTATAACGCAGAAGCTATGATTAATGCCAAAATATTTTTGTTGTTATTTGAAAGAATTTCATGACGAATTTAGACGAGGTTTTCTAAGAAATTATTGGCTTATTAATATAAATTTGTATGGCTCCACTCCAAAACAATGTGTTGGACTCGTGGTACAATTAAAATATAAAATACTTCATCCAGTGGGTAATGTTTGCTTTAGTCTTGCTATGTCTAGTTATTTTTGCCCTGTATTATTTTATTTTTTTTTTCATATTTTTATGGTTATTTTTTTTTGTTATTCTTTCTTATGTTTTTTCTTATTTATTCAATATATCCTTTTAGTACTTCGTTTTTAAGCTAAATGCTTTTTAAAATTAATTTTCCCATGAAAGAATTGGCCAGTACGCTATTTATAATTGTTATAACGCGGCGAAATCGTTTATTAGTGCTCGAACATTTGCATTTAAGCGAGTAAAAACAAGGTTCATTGCAGATTGCGACGTAAAATATAAAATCCATCTGCGTCTAAAAACAGTGATTGCCGAAATAAACGAAGAAAGAGTTTCGCAGCAGTTTTAGGAGAATCTCATGCTAGGGTACGACTTATGACATCTAATATTAAGAATATTGGAAAAAATGTCGTCCGCATAAAGCAGACTTGTTACTACAATCGTACACTGTTGTAACAGAGGCTATTCATTACTTCAGAACTTCTGAAACCTCCAATAGATCTTCCCCGAACTGTTTCCGCCTGAATAACTATAGTGCCACACATTTACAGATTACATGCAAACTTGTTTCCTTTTGTAACTCAGAGATTCTACGTCAAGATTCGTTTACTCGATCCAGGCTTTTTCTGAAGGAAGTATTCAGTCACCATATCGATAGTGGTCTTGATTTCCTTTTTGCTGCGTTTAATTAGGTTAACAAGAAGCTTAACATCTCCATTTTTTTTTTTTATTAATGTTCAGGCAACCTCCATCTCTCTATGCTTTTTTTTATCTATCCAATACCAGATCTTCCTTCCGACGAGATTCGTTCTGATTTCGAATTATGATCCTATCAGGTGTCTTCTAAAAGCTCTGTTGGCTAGTTCATCAGGTGTTATACTACCTTGAATATCCCGTATATGTCGGAGTACACAAAGAGGATATTAGACAAGTTAGATGAGTTGGAACCTTTAGAAAAATGGGTATTAAGTCAAGAGATATATTGTTTATGTAAAACGGTACCCCAGCAAATTTTTACATAATGCTGCGAAATTATTTAATGGCTTGGTCGGAGTGTCGATTTTAACGCCTTTGATGTTTATTTGAGAGGTCGTATGAAGATATAAGCTCAGGAGACGAATACCCCTTTGTTTGGTCACAATGTTGTTTTTGTTAAATAACAAAATAACTTCGTATATAAGAAATAACCTGAATTATATTAAATAACGACACGCTAATCTAACCAGGAAGTAGACTTTATTATTCTAATGACTTATCTATATCAATAAGAGAATTAGTCACAAACGGCAAATACGTTTTGTTTTACGATCCATTAAACAAACTCGTAAGTTCCGTTAAAAACGAACTAGTCAGATTAATTTAAAGTAATTAGCTTCTATAACCATATCAGTGCAGAATTACAGTACAACGCAGGATTGCCGCGTAATCTAGTAAGCGCTGCACGTACACACCGGCGAAGTAATAGCACATTAGTTTTCAATTCAAAATTCCAACGTTTTTTATATTTCCGACTTCCCGTAATCCGTGACTGTGGAAATACAAAAAAAAATTGTTCTAAAACCTGCCCAACGCACGATCTCGTTATTCATTGCGATTTGACTCATACACTTCTCCGTTTATTTTTTCAAATGGATTTCTGAAAAAGATCGTTGAATGAATATCGAATGTACTAGCATCTCCCAGACAATGTCGAATAATTCCCATGAGTAATTAAATTTCTCGGAAAATATATTTTTTTAACGCGAAGCGTAGACTATACGCAAACACGTGAGTAATACTGGTTGCATAATTGACAGGCGAATAAAATTTAAAACAACTAAATATGTACTTTTTAAATCTTTTTTTTAATAAAAAATTGATAAATTATATTATTTTATATGCATCAAATAATATAATTTATCATCAATACTTTATCAATCAATCAATAAGTGATTTTATATTAAATTTAAATACTATTACATCTGAAACAAAATTTTTAAAAGCAAAGAAATAGGTATATCTGTCTATGGAGCAAAAAAATAATTGTTTTTATGTATTTATTTTTTTTGATTTGAACTAAAATGCTTCAAACAACATTTTATTCAGAAAGCATCGAAATGAGTGTAACAACGCACATTAGCTCCGATATTACAGTTGAAATCACCAAAATAGGATCCCCTAATGAAACGTGCATAAAAAATAAAGAACCAAATGATAATTCACTAATTGTAAGTGCTTTTCTTTATAAATTAAATAATTTTTGTCGGTAAAAATAACAGTTCTGATTTTCCATGCAGAACATCGATGCTCCAGTGCTTGCTTCTCTTCTACAATGTATTGGCTTTAAGCTGCAAAACTTTGAAAAATGCAACGATGACGAAACCCAATTGACCTCTTTGACGGATTTTGTCGATGGATATCTGCAGGTAGATATAACCTGCTCCAAATCGAACATGAAAGCTACTCTATTAAAGCAGAAGTCTGGCTGCAAGTGTCCGTCGAAGGAAGATACGTCTAATGCACAATTCTGGAATATTAGCGCTTGTTCTCCGTCGCTACCGGTAAGATATATGCTATGCTTTCAATTTTAAAAGTTAAATAGGATATTTTCTTCTTGGGAGTCTCCTGTTTGCAATTAGGATACAATTTTCTGTGATCTTGAACACAACGTAAAAGATGTTGATTAAACCAACACGCTTTCCTCTTTTCTTTTAGGAAAGATATTGCTTCTGTTTTTTTTTTTTGGGTGTTATTTTTCCGTAAACATTTTATGTAAATCTCACAGATCTTTGTAACGTACCGTTGACTGCTTGCTTTAAGACAGTTAATTTTTCTTTTTGCTTTTGGCACTTGAAAATCCGTTTTTACAACTCCTGCTCTTTCCTTCCTATATCGCTCCTTGAATTGAGAGGACGACCTATTAATTGGATGGTTATCTATATCGACACTCAACACTTCTACAGTGGTCTGATAGATATAAACAAGACTCGAATGCTCAGCACTCCGCCTGTTTAAAGCTGCTTTGATGGAATAAATTATTTTTTGTCTTTTTCCTGGCATTTCAGTCATTGCAGCAGCGACTGATGTTTCCGGTTCTTCGCCGAAATTGAAACGGTTGTTGCCGTGACCCTTCTTCTTTCTCATCTAATTTTTCATCTTTAATCTAATAAAATAAAAAGATTAAATTTTTTCTAGGGTAACGTTACAGTGTCAAAATCTTCGCTTATTCCAACTGTACCGGCTGACAAATCTAAATTAGTTAATGCGCTTCTCCTAAAGGCACTGGATATAATAAATTCAAATGAAAATAAAGTCGAGAATCTCATCGAATCGTTCAAAAATTCCTTAACCATTGTACGGCACAAATCTTTAGAAAATTTGAAAAGCGAATTACTCACATTGCCGAACACCACGTCAAACGTTCAAAATACCGAAGGCTATTCTTCATCGCCTAGGCAAACATCAAGTCCTATAATAGACATCAAGCAAGATTGCGAAAAAATGTCCAACCTCGTTGAAATGCTTAGGACAGCGCACAAATTGCTCGGGGATGCCGTTGAGTTAGCTGGAAATCAAAACACTACATTTACTAAGCGCGTTAGGAGATTATCCGACTTGAAGATAAGCCCTTTGGCTGCAGACGAACCCACATCCTCAAACGCGAGCACCTTAAGCGTGAGCAAAACCGACGGCAGCTGCTGCAAGACGCCTAGAAAGTCAAAAACTCCTAAAAAGATGGCCACGAATACAGCGGAGAGAAGAAAGTTTCTAGTTCCACCATCAAGGTTGGGGGTACTAAGAAGAAATTCAGACTCCGTATTACCGGCGTCTGGTAAATTGTCTGTTGGAAGAAAGGATACTTCACGCCCGGTAGATAAATCCCTTAAGATGAATGTATCAAGCGTAAAGCCGAAAGGACCGATTAAAAATCAACCGACTGCGAGCAAATTGCGCGCTCCCGCAAAATTTGGTACATCGAGTGCCAAAGCAACACAGAAATAGTTTTTAATGTGTATCTTTTGAATTTTATCATTCGATTGTCTTTGTTTCAATATTGCTTTTACATTATTTTTAAGATGGTAATCATCGTAATTTTTGTTTATTGTATTATTTTATTCGACTTGTTCCTATTTATATAAATACATTTTTATTCAAGCTCAATTCAAGTTCGATGATTTGAAGTTCGCAATTAATTCTCATAAAAATACGTAAAATCAAGAATTAAGTATTTTACTAATAAAATATTTAAATTACAAAACAATAAATAACATATGGAATTAGATGGTTTCAATACGATTCAATATATAAATAATTCGTTAAACATTAGTTAGTCCAGATTTTTCAACTTGTTCAAGTACAATTTTCAAATTTGTATCAAACAATTCACATCTAATCGGCATTTCTAGTGAGTAAAAGGGATTTTTTAAAGCGTAATCTGAATATAATTCGTATATTCGCCTTAAAAGTATATCCATTCCTGCTTGTGTAGGATCAGCTATCACCATCATTTTAACACCAGTTAGTGTCTGGAAGCAATGCAGTTTGAAGGTGTCTGCTTCTAATACCTCGATGCCGGACGATTTTGGTTCAGGACTTAATTGACTAGCTAAAGCGAAAAGTGGATAAAACATACTGGCTAAGAATATCTTTTCGTTGGTAGTCATTTTCGGTCTACCAAATTTCAAAGTTAATGGATAATTTTCTTTATTTTCAATTATTTCTAAAGCGTCGCGACCATCGTCCAATTGTCTTCCTGATACTGGTACACCATCAACGGCATATAGGACGTGCCCAACTATAAAGCACACCTTGTTTAAAAATGTGTACGAGCCTATGATTTCACAGTCTTACCATGGATTCCATCTCTTTGACCAAATTCTACGCTAATTTTCTTATTTTCGTACTGGAGCTTGATATCTAACGGATAAGAAAATGTTTTTTCTGTTTCTATCTTTGGGACCATGTGATCGTGATTGAAAATTAATCCACCAGATTTTGAAACGATGTATACTCCATAAATTACCATGATTCAATTTAATAATCTTTCCGTATCGTGGAATATATATATTCTTAGATATTGATTCTAACCCCAAAAGTTTGTGTACAATCGTCAAAGGTTGACGTAAGAAATTTGGGTATCTTTCATCCCAACACACATTTAAACTAATTACGTATTCTTAAAATCCTAACATTTTACAAGTAACATTACGAGGATGTATTCATTTTCAAACTGCAACGGTTGCAGTGAACTTGTAACTATTTTAATAATTAGACTTATGCTTGGCAATATTAGAACATTTGAATTTAGGACATTAGACCAAGAGGACGTATTTTTAGATTGCTGTCATTTTTATTTTAGGTTATAGACGTTTTAGTGACAGTTGTTTTTGTACATAGCTTGGTGTAATATTTTATCAAATTCTTTGTGATGCAGCATTAAGTGCAAGGTTTAATAACAAACAAACACATATTCTCATACCACATGCGCGACATACTTCCCTGTATATAAACAATGGATATCAAAGTAAGTTTTTGTTTATTAAAAATTTCCTTTGCTCAGATATTTGTTTAGAACTCAATCAGGGCCGCTTTTTATGGCTTCTTCGATAGTTTCAAAGGCATACGAACTTTATTCACTATGGATAAAGAAATGAATGATCGTATGTTGTCGAGACTATCACCGTCACATACAACAACCCCTATCCGAAGAAGAGCGTCGGATGTTCAAGATAATACTCCGGTTAGAGCATTGAAAAAACATGAGTAAATCGAATTCAATTAGCTACCTTATTCCATTCTAATGCATGTTTTCCTTTAGGGAATCGAAAGTTTTAAATAGAACAATTCAATGTTGCTTGTTCAACGGCGGCACCTTTTTATGTAGCATCATTCTGTTCGAATATGGACTATTACCATGTATTAATCTCGTCCTGCAATTAATTTTTGGAGAAAATTCTTTTATGGGTAAAATAGTTTGGTCGTGGATCGAACCTATGTTATCGATTATATTTAAAACTATTTGGGTTCTGCCATTATTCGTATTAAGCAAAATCGTAAACTGTTTGTGGTTTCAGGTATGGCATATTAAAAAAAACAATGCAGCTTGATATTAAAATTTTATCTTTTAGGACATAGCAGATACAGCGTATCGCTACTCAAGAGGTCGTCCCCAATTTATGCTAAGTTTAAGCAAATTATTAGCAGATTTAATATTTAGCATAGTGGTTCAAGCCTTGTTTCTTGTACAAGCCATGTTGGTGGAGTACATCCCAATATTTTGGGTTGGATATTGCCTATCGATGATCCATATGAGTTTATTATATTCTTTATACGCTTTTGAATATAAATGGATTAACATGGGCTGGGAATTGCATCATAGACTGTCTTATATCGAAACGAACTGGCCTTATTTTATTGGCTTCGGATTGCCACTGACGATATTTACGCAAATACCAGAATCTTGTATTATTAGGTAAGTTAGATTGGATTTCATTGTTACACATAAACGCTTTTTTATTGGTTTAATTGCTATTGAATTTATTTTATTGATCTTTGGACTTGGAAATCATTGTATTAATACAATTGAAGTGTATTGTGCAATGTTCGAAAATAACTTTTTTTTTACTCATTAATGTCGCGTAATTTATATTGTTATATGTATTGAACTTTTAAAATATCCCTTGTCTCAAAACGTTTTGAATAACTTACATTTATTTGTTAATTCTGTTTATTATCAACGTATTTTTTCGAATTTTATGGAATAGTGCCTCTAGAAACAGGCGGAAACATAGTATGCCAGTTTTAACAGAATTATATACATTTGCAGTAGGCTGTTATGATAAAAAGTTTTGTTAAAATTGTAAAATGAGATACGATCATCAAAATAAAAAATATATATACACTATCGCCCATTGAAGTTAGGACAGCTATTGGAATTAAAAAGAATTAAACTTTTCAATATTCGGAACTCTTAGTAAAACAATAAAGTATTTAAGACGGAAGTTTTCCTTCGAAAACATTTTATAGAAAGAAATTTTAATTTATCATAATAGCACGTAGTAAACCATTAGAAACGATAGCCGATAAACATGTTCACAATAGAATAGATGGGTCTAACCTGTCGTAAAATGCTACCTGCGAGTCTTTAGTTTATAATACGTAGTAATTCGCACCATACTTGCCTTAAAACTTCGTATTTACGCATGATAACGACCCAAAAAGTACGGCACGAATTAGAATATTAACAGAACGCATGCAAATTTTAATGAGAATGTTTTGTTTTATTTTTTATTTTTTTCTTCTTATTTATTTATATTTTTATGTCTACGAATTCTTTTTTTTTTTGAATTCTTGCTTTTATTTAGTTAACAGTAATTTAAAGTTAGGACGCCTAGTCGTAACTTCAATGGCCGGTAGTGTATACGGTTGTCCAAATAATAAATATAATTTTCTTCTTTTTACTGAAAAGATTTAATTTTCCAGCGCTTGTATATTTTCGATAAGTTTTCCCATCTTCATAATAAGCGCAAACGAGGCTAGCCCAATAACCGGAATATGGTGAGAAACGCCCCCTCCCTTTCAAAATATTTTTCTCATTAAAAATTCAAATTTTAGCGATTACCCCTTGCACGTGTTTTCTCTGGTGATAAAACTGTCGAACTGCATGCTGAATAGGACAATTGGATCGAAGAAGCTGACGACAGCGCCTCCGAAGTACCACGCCAGATGATCTTTGGTCTTGTCTCTCTTACATTACGCACGTTATAAGGAATACAATTAGTTTTTACAATGATGACTATTATTAATTCTTATTGCAAACGTAACCAAATCGAAGGCTGTAAATATATGTGTTTTTTTTTCTACTTTTCCAGCTATATTTATTGTAATAGGTAATAGTTTTTATTTTTGTTATCGTTTTTTATATTATCGAGCGGAGGATTCCAAAACCGATCATATTATAGGGCCCGAATCGTTCATTGTTTTTATTTTGTACTTAGTGTAAATAAAAGTGTTTAATTTTTAAATAAAAAATTTTGTTTGTATATCACGTATGGGTGTTCCCCACAAATTTCCAGATCGAAGCATGCTGTTAGAATGCCCTGATTTAAGCCACTTTCTAGTTGAAACGTCGTCACGTGCTTAGGTTCTTTTCATAAATAACTAACTAAAGCGAATACCATAAAGATAATTTATTATGGCGGTTGAATGGGTTCGAGATGGCACTACATCTTAAGAAATCCGATCGCCCGAACGACATGTAATACTGTCTATTAGAATATTAGAAAGAGACGTTGTTTTCCTACAACACAAAAGTGTTTGCACACTCCGTACTACGCAAGTTTAATTAATTAATCCGAGACAACTGTTTCGACGATGTGTCGATCCTCCAAGGAAAATATAGCGAACTAGACGTAAAAACAGGGAAGTGTTCTACCAAATAGTCTTCGTTCAGAACACTTTATTGTGTTATTTTTTTGTCACTCAGTGCAATATTACTTTTTATCGAAATAATGCGAAAAAGGAAAGTCCCTTAAAGGGTTTCAAAAAAGTAGGAGATGCTGTTAAGACAAACTAAGAATCTTAAAAAAAATGTATCGATTGGTAATAATACTCAGTTATCCGTGGCATTAATAAAAGTAGAACATGTCAATTACAGTAACTTTATTATAATAATAGTAATGAAACATACACATAAATAGGTACAATTTGTAAATATATTATGCAACAGAATTCTAACAAATAAATAAAATAATATGTATATACAATAAAATTCTAAGCAGAGGTAACAAATAACTGTGTTGTTACGCGAAAAACAGAAACGATGATACTCGATATCAATATATACAAATTCTTCATATCGTAATATCGTAAACATGAATTATGGCACATATATAATATTAATAATATAATAATAATAATCGTAATATCCCAAACAACTTCTATCGTCATATTAAACATGTACAACTCACAACGTGTGTCCTAAACCTAAAAAGACTCGAGCTAAATCGTTCTTAAAAGATATCATCTTTCATTCACATTTATATCACTATATAGAAAAAATCTATGCTCACGACGATTTACAAACAGCACATTTAGGATTACTCGAAACACTATCGTTAGATATAAAAAATGCTCGTACAAAAGTCGTAAAAATCGCTAAATATAGAATATGCAGTATTACACTTTTGTATATCTACGAAATATTGTTCCCAGTTAAAATTTGTACAGTTGTTTAATAAATAAGAACTAGAGGGAAGAGCAGGAAGAATAAGTTTGTGAGCAAGAGTAGAATGAGCATGTGTGGTACTTGTACTAAAATTTCGTTCTATTTTACATGCAGTGTGTTCTCCGTACAAGATCGTTTGAACCAACGTGTATATAAAAGTCTTTTTTTTATTAACAACGTTCAAAAGGAAAAAAAAAACGGCCGAATCAATTTTTATTTCAATAGACTAAATGCTAAGAGTGGAATGTATTAATGTATTTTTGAAATGCGTCAGGTTTTGCGTTCGTTTTAAACATTTTAGGCACAAGTTAAAAATATTAGATTTCTCTCCTTTAGATGTGTGTATGTTGGTTGTTTAATTAAAGTACTACATTGCAAAAATATATATGTACGGTGGGTTTTTTTTTCTGGCATATCTAATCTAACTTAAATTATTTTAAGAAGGACGTTTTAAATGAATAATTTCTAATAATGATAGCAAGGACTGTGGCGTTGTACGATAAACAACGCATAAGTATTGGCACATTCCGCACCACACAAGTTTAATTTATTATATGACTATATAATAAATTAAATACGTTGTTTACTATAATTTTTAAATCAAAACACAATTAAAATTAATTATCACCGTCTGTGAAAGCCTGCGCGTGATTTGCTTATGAATTCTCTGCATATATTGGTTTACGTCGGATGATAGATTCGAAACGATTCGCGTTTTTAATAATTTTGTACTGAAGCTGTAGAAAATTGGAAGACTTACAATCTGCAACATGAAAACACGCGTTTCCCTGTTGTTCTTAACTGATTTTTTCGTCACTACACTGCGGACCGGACGGCATCCTCTATCGTATCAGAAAAGCTTGTATAACGCGTTTGGATTTATCGGCAATTTAATTGTTCTTACTCCCAATAAATCGACGAATCTGAATTAACCAAATGCTAGCGTGAAGAGACCATAATCCTTCTGTTTAGTTCAAATCACCGTAGCGATAATGTATTTGGATAAATGCTTTTTTTTCAAAGCAAATCCAAGTGTTTTGGTCTTTAAATTTTACATCAAAACTAAGGTAAGTTCAAGTTAATGGATTATTTAAAAACGGGCGTGACGCGTTATTATAGAGAGTTCGCGCAACGTCAATGTTCGAGATTAGTTTTTCCGGTATCAATTTTATTTTCGTGAAACATTTTTTGTTATTTATTTTATTTTAAACAACTGAAGGAGTGCTTAACGCGCACTCCCAAATCTAACGACCGCGAAAATTATTTTTTTACGCACTACTGGTGTATATCAAA
The DNA here is from genome assembly GCA_020654165.1 of Oryctes rhinoceros. Classification (NCBI taxonomy): domain Eukaryota; kingdom Metazoa; phylum Arthropoda; class Insecta; order Coleoptera; family Scarabaeidae; genus Oryctes; species Oryctes rhinoceros. The sequence goes on from JAIOKQ010000231.1 coordinate 3,392,486, forward strand.
GAAAACGATGATTAAAGATGTCGATGGTGGGTTAAATCCTGGAACAAAAGTCTTGTTCTTTGATTCTTGTAAATGCTAAGATGGCTAAGCTAAACGATTGGATCGGTCCGGAGTGTAGTCATCACTTTTCAGACTTCATAGGTCTGTTTTATACGTCGCGATTTATTGCCTAATCAATCGAACAAGTTGGACTTCAAGTTTGTACCTGCAGATTTCGTTTAACGTTTTTAAAATAAAGCGAGGATGGATTTAGAAAATCTTGGACGATTGTAATGTACGGAAACGGAAATAACCTAAGTTAATCTGCGCCAAAACATTTGACGAAAGCAGATCGCCGACCGATTTTCATCTGCAGATGAAGATTTCCTAGTTGTAGACGATCGTTGAAAATTGTCCAAACATATCTTTATCAATTTCTTAGTCAAGAACTTGTTCAATTAATTTACCAATAAATGGCCGGGAGAAAAACAGGCTATACCAAAAGAATGCTAATAGCACAGGCGACCTACAGCCTTCATTACTTCATTATTAGGCATTTGTGAGCCTCTTTTGCATATTACATCGGACATTGTAATAAATTTTAGAAAGAAATACCATATCTCGAAGTTTAATTGTCTTTCATGTAGGTGTGTTTATAAAAAAAGAGAGCAACGTACCTTTCTTGCTTTGGCATCGCTGTTACAATGCTTAGTTTAAAATAAAAAAAATACTTATTCAATACGGCAGTTATAGCGTGATATGGTGTGTTATACAATTCTTTGTGAGGTATCATGAATTAAAGTGGAAACGTTTAGCTAACATATTCTATAGAACATTTGTTAAATTTGGTGCATTTTAAGTTGCCAACCTTACGATCTCCGTTTTGTACTGCGAAATTAAAAAAAAAATTAATGATTTTTTTTTCATATGTAATAAATATAAATAAGTGTATATTTGTTGATTTTTAACAAAAATCTCAATTAGTATTTTTGTGCATAATAGGCACCCTCGTCATTATGGCGAGATTTGGTACTTCTTTTAACATTGTACGCTATTATATAAAATAAAATATATATTTATAAAAAAAAAAAAACAGACAAATAAAGCAAATATAATATACCTCTTGAATTTATTGTTTTCTCTACTATATTTGTGGAGTTTAGTAAATTTGAGCAAAAAACACGTAGTTATTGGATTATCGAAACGAACAAAATCTGTGATACTTGATATTGCAAAATTATGAAGCTTGATATTTATTTTTTAACGTTCGACAAATATTACGAGTATTTAACAATTAGGAAGTTATAAAACAAATTTTGTTCGCTTCTATCTACTCTAATAATTATTGCTTTGATTTTAATCTCTTTCCACATTTACACATTATAACCAATATAATTATTATCTTAGATATGTTCTACGCGTTCACTTTCAATATATCGATCCATGAGAAAAACTACATATAGGTCGGCTTCATTTTGTACGCTCTTTTCCAAATTTCGCATAAGCAAACGGTGGAATGGAATCGATAAAATATAGCCAGCGGCATCGAGACGTGGGTTATAATAGTCCAAGCCCACAACCCGTAAAAATGTAATTGGATGGGATGCGATTCGGCCCTGGATTTCTCCAATGTATTAATAGCCCACATCGCCAGATTCGTTACCAGTAAAAAAGTGACGATTTGCCTGCCGGGTTTTCGGCGAATCTGATCCGGCGTCGCGCAGGATCTTCTGGAAGCATCTAGTACGAACATGGTTTGGCAGGAAGTTTGAAGTAAAGACGCTAACGCGGTAGCTAAGACCAGAACCGTATTTCTCTGTATGGTGAATTGACCGCCGATTATTGTAAAGGTACTGTAGATGAACATTCCCGTTTGTGCGCCGATTAGCAGGATATTGTCAAGTTGAAGGTTCCTACTTCCGTCGTACTTCAACTGTCGAACTTGCCACATCCCGATAATCGTGGCCAAAGTCGTCAGTCCGTACAATGTTAACTCGCAGATATTCACTTCTAACACGGCTAATCCCACGAATTCCGGCCTGGATATCAAAACGAAGAATAGAATTAGCGAAATAATGGTGAGGACCAGCAGGAGGATCCCCACGAATAATCCTTTTTGAGCTCGCGCGCAGTCCACGGAATAATGATGGGGACTCCTCTTGTAGGCACTGTATTCCGGCTTGGCCTTTAGCAAATTCGCTTGGGTCGGTAACTTCGAAATATTCCGCCACATGACGTAAAGGATCGCGGCGCATATTAAACTGTACTCGATGGTGCACGGGAAAAGAAACGGCGACGCGTCCTGCACTAACGAGCCTATTATATTCGTGCGACGGCATTCGTATAGATGATGAGGACCCTTCAAGCCTCTAGCGACGATGTGATGATGACCGTGTGCTTCGGCGGGGTGCTCAGCCGTCACTACGGGCAGGCCTAGGAGGTTGCTCTTGTAGTGGATACGATGGGAGATCCGTAGCGAGTTGTTTTCCGGATTGTAGAACGTGAGGATCTCGTGTTTCGTCTCCTGGACGAGTACCAGCAACCAGACGCTGAGATTTGTGCCGATCATGTGCATGAGGCCGAATCGTGCTGCTAATTTATGCTTGTAGACACGCATTTGCTAGAAGGAATACATATGATTTACAAGAATGACGTTCTCAAAGATGTTCTTAATTTTGAATTTCAAAGCGTTCTTAATTAATAGTAATCCTCACCTCGTTGTTAAGAAATATAAAATACATCTGTATAAAAATAAAAGCCATTCTCGTGGCCGGCGTTAGCGCTAAAAATATATTATGGCATTTGGTGTTCCTCTCCAGTTCGAAGTATTGGCCGAACTCCAATCCGGAATATATCATACTGCCGATCCCGAAAGCTGCAACACAGAACGAAAGTAATAGACATCCTTAAACGGTTTAGATGCGGAGATTATCCGTTACTACTACTACTACTACTACTAGATTTCGCATTTATTTTCATACCGACTGCTCCCATCCTCAAATAGAAGCTGCCGTAATTCTGTTTGGTCGCAGCTGGCGACTGTAGCGAACCTCTTCTTGGTCGATAGACGGAACTGCTCGTATCGGCGCTCGTCTCGCCGGTATCCCTGTCGCTTTCTTCGCCCGAGATGCTCTCCTCCTTCTGGCCGTGCTCTGCCGATTTCAATTCTAATTAAGTGTCGTTTCGTCTCCTTCCTGTAATTCTTTTTTATACGTTGCGTTCCGTCGCGTTGGGGTGCAGCGGAAATGGAACAAATTAGGTAGGAAATAGTAATCAGAAAACCTATTTGTTCATGCACGTAAAGAATTTTCTCGTTACTTTTCGATATGATAGTCACCGCACAAGTATGAAGGAAAGTATTAGATGATTTATTTGATAACAGGCTTATACTCTAGGTCATAGAAAAACGCGTAATGTTAGACTTCCACATAAGTCCTTTTGAATAAAAAAAAAAAAAAACAAACAATGCTGTTGTTATCGTGGTTACTTCTAAAACGTTTCAAATTATCTTCGTGATCAATATAGCCCTTTACATGTTGACGTAATGTACTAATTTCTGAATCCCCGAATGCTAATTAACAATCACTACCGACACAACAATAAGAACAATGGCCATAATTACCAGCGTGTATGTATAGGTGAACAATAACATATTAGTCGTATTAGCCATTGTTCTAAAACTATTACGAGTACATCGCAGTACCGCACATTTCAAAACTAGAGGGTGTACAAGAGACAATGGCCCTAAACAATGCGAAGAGTTTATATTACGTCGCTCAACCGCTCCTTACGAAACTTAAATAAAGTTCACTTTGAATGTGGCCATTGTTTGGTGTGACTTCAAAGAAATCGGAGGGATGGAATTTTCGAACGGTGCGCTCGAATTTTGAACGGGGCGAAAGGGATACGTTTCCTCTTCATAAAGTACGGGGTTGTTCAAAATAAACCGACAATAACGGAATTATTTGGGGCAAAATTGTTTTTTAAATTTCAATCGATAAAAGTAAACCATGAAGAACATGAAGGAAAGACAAGATTTTTTAACATAATTCGGTCATCGAGTTGATAATGAAGATCAACTTCTCTCGAAGCAACTATTCCGGATTAATTAATTAAACTTGCGTGGTGCGGAGTGTCCCGACACTCTGGCGTTGTTTGGCATGTATTCAAATAGTTTGTCTGCAATATCAAATGCATCATATAAATGATAAAAAATACACTTACTACCCTTTTCCTCTTCATCCTTTTTCCTTTTCCTCTTATCTCTCAATAGAACAGCGTACATGTACAGCAAGAAGAACATGCTTCCGATATAAAGATAGAGGTAGTAGATTTCGTAAAACGACGGAGGTATATACGTTGATATTACTTCTGCCATTGGAAATGCAGTGCCCATAACGACCAATAATTTCCCGTAAAGCGCCGATAGAGTGGTGGCCAATGCGTCTCTAGAAAAACCAGAAAGGTATAAAAGGTGAAGCGGGGACGACGTCTCCATATTTTACGATGACGCTCCGCAATTTATTAGCTTTTAACGTCCGGAGATCGGAGAGATAAAACGAAATTCGTGTCGTTATAGACGGCGAATTTCGCGTCTTCTAATGACATCATCCCTCGTGTTAGTAGTAGTTAATAGTGTTCGCGTTTCTGCCAGGCTAGGATGTGCCCTACGCGCCGTAATTAGCGTAGCGAGGGGCGGTTACGAGGAACTGCAGTAAATTGCTTGGTTTATTGGTGTTTGCGGGAATCTAATGGGTACATCAGACGTGACGTAATAAGGACGCGGACTATCTCTAATTGGGATAGAGCGAATTGCAATATGTGACTTTGTTTTTTATTTGAATTTATTCGTGAAATATCAAGGAAGACGATATGTTGCTACCGCTTTTAAAAGTAAAGATAATTGTTTAGAGCTAAATGTAATAATCACGTACACATGTTTGCACTTTTTTAATCTGTCGCTTCATTCAACATTCATATAAACTTATTGCTTTCAAAATGAAAAGAGAACAACGAGAATTACTTAATAATTCGCTTGTTATGAAGGAACACTACGTTCCTCACTACTAGAGCGAAGTCGTTTATGTAACTCATCAAGAGAACTTTAAAAACGTGCATCTCCCATTGTATTTGTCGTAATGTTGCAATCTCATCTCGGAGACGTCTAATTGGTGCACTTAACGAAACGCTCGTTCCTCTTGACGTTTCTTTCAAGACTCTCAGAGTTATCTGGTAGTAAATCCGTGAAGTTTCTCCACTTGTCATTCCGCTTCGCCTCTCCTCCTTCTCTCCGTCCTTCTTTGTACGTTTTTTTTGTTCCCTCCGAAGTGGTAAAAGTTCGCAAAATGGTCCTTGACGTCGGAAGGGGCGGCCGGGATCATCCAGACAACTAGCGTTCTCTCCCGCCGCGCTGTAGCGGCGCACCTGATTAGTGAATTGAAATAACTGTCATAAAACAATGAGGTGCCGGCGGCATTGTTCGCCGAGGGTCCCGCGGAAGGCGGTGGTACTCGAAAACGGCGTACGTTTCAAAGGGGTAAATTGCAAGTATCCTCTCGACAATGCTCTTTTAGCACAATTGACCCCGGTTGACGGGGATAGAGTTAATGTCGGTGCAACGCCGAGTTGCATCCGTTCGCTTTTCCGTTTTCACTTTCGTTCGGCGTTCGAGCCGTGTATCTCCGCGCCGTGGCTTGAAAATATTGATTTTTATCGGCGAGAGGAGAGTTACGTTCACGCTTGGATTATGCATGTTCCTTCGACAAATTTGGGTGTATAGATGTGGTAAGTAACAAGGCAATAGAACTTCATTCGAAGTGCTTTAGTCATCATCTAAAATTGTAGAAAGATGTGCCTTGTGTTTGTCTTATTCTAAACAACAAGAACTCTAAATTGTAAAATTTCAACTAACCAAAACTTGTTTATTTTGTCAACGAAGGAAGAAACAAAAAGAAATCGTTATTCCCGATAAATCCTCAAGCAAAAGAAAAAGAGATCTTATTAACTAACTCTACCCTATACAACTTACGCTCCCAACTGTTTCCATTCAATTTGCTTTTCTGCCCTGGAAAGTCGCCTGACTACCGGCAACTGTTGAGCGTGGCAATAACCCAGAGGCGCGACAGCTAGCGGACCCGGCGGCAAATTTCTGCTGTAAAAGACAAAAGAAAAGTAATAAGACAGCGATGAGGAGGGAGAAAACTTCAAAGTCAATAGACAGGAAGGTAATCAGGTCGCGATTTCAAAGTGACAATCGTGCTCGTTACGTCATCGCGACTTCCTTGTTATAGAACAAAGAAGCGTCTTTGTGTATACCGAGGCACGTTAATATACAAGAGCTGATGTCATGTTAAAAAGTGGCAGTTAGCGTTTGATGAGAATGATCAAGCGGTCTCGTCAGAAAATTAGTTGAAGTTTGGTAGTATATAAAGCGCCGAGATTCACGCAGATTTTTATTTGTCATATTATACAGTAAAACATGGCAATGTTGATATTATTGATTACAGAATCAACAAATGTCATTATTATAAACATTATTATTTATTAGATTTTGATATAACACAAGATTTTGCAGGTATATTTAATAAGGTAGAGATGTGTAATTATTTAATCAATAATTTTAATTTTTGTCTACAAGGAGAATGCATCCAGGATCATAATATAATTGTAGATAATAATAAACTTATTTGCCAGATTACAAGTCCATGAGTTAATAAGCAACTAGGTAACCACATTATAGACTTTATAAATTATCCAGATAAGAGGTTAAAAGAAATTTTTACTTCTACTTTAGCTAAAGAAAACGGAATAGCTAGATTAGAAGTAACAATTTACAATTATGTTAATAAAACATCGAAGATATCTTCCTCCGATAACGTCGAAAAGTTCACCAAGACTGGACGAGTTAAGATTAAAAAGGTAGGTATCTGTAGACATTGACTGATGATTTAGGCATGAAAAGCTTAATCATGTTACGTGAGGCACTTGTTCACTTCGGATGAAGCACGATGAAGAAGAATAAGTCATGGAGTTGAGTTAAGCCGAAGAAATCCCGAAAAAATGGCCGCGTTTGAAGAAAAAAAGTTTTGTTTCACCAAGATAATGAACCGTCCTCCATTTCAATGGCCGCTACCGTAAAAAGGTACCAATTGCGGCAGAAAGACAACAAAAACACTTGTTCCTACGTTAAACTGGAAACTTTTCAATCTATCCCCGTATGTACCTAGACACTGTGTAATCTGCGTGCTCTTACCTTGGCGAGGGTGCAGTTTGTATCTGCACATGTCCTGCAATCTTAGCCGCCTTAGACGGAGAAGAATGGTGGCTGAGTGTTTCCGGGGAGACGATAACCGCATTGGGGGAAGATGGGGAGGGCATGATGTGCTGATCCGGTACGCCGACGAGGCTGCTGCGCGTTCCGCCGCTGAGATTCTGTTGGTGCATAGCGGACCAGCTGAAATCACTACAAATTGTTAGTTCGTTTAAATAGTTCACTTAAAACAACCAGTGCTTCTTATATTGTTTGAGGATAAGGATAACACGCATCCTCGAAACGACTGTTCCGGATTATTTAATTAAACTTGTGCGGTGCGGAGTATACCGATACTTTCGTGCTGTGTATATTTGAATCATTACTCGTTACGTCAATTTCCAACTTCAAAATTGAATGTTTCCTTTTAAAGCGTTTTTCAATGCAATTTGGCAACAATGCAATTTGTATTGCTTTCTTGCTTGTGTCGTGTTACAACGGAGTATAGCATACATTTCGATGATACACTACCACCGTAAAACCGTCCATAAACGGTTGGTATAAACTCCGCGCGAATATCAATTTTCCTACCGTCGCGTCGTGTTAGCTTTGTTTCTTCTTGCAACTGCGAAACCGGCACCGGGAACAAATTTCACTATCTATCCGTTTATACGCGGTAAACAGCTTACGTGAAACTTGATAAATCTCCCTGTAGGCACGCCTTTGACGTTCGCATAAATCCGCAGCTTGTTAGCATTGACTGACTGGCAACGTAATCCTTCCCGCAAAGCTCAGGGTGATGCCAACATGTAATTTCTCAGACGTCAGCGTATACCGTTACTAAGAGAAACTATCGCGTATTTATGAATGCGGGACGAGATCCTGAAACTTGTTCACGTCATCCTGGAAATCTAGGAATCATTGTACAATTCGGCGAAATATAAACAATCAATTGTTGTGATGGTGGTAAAGCGCGCTTGATCGATGGACTTATTGTATTGTGCTGTGTAGAGCGTGAGTAAGCTCATTTCATCTTGTGAGATGACTCATAGATACGTTTTCTATTGCTTGCGCTGTACGAAATTTCCGCTGTTGACTCAGATTTATTTCCTGGGTGCCATTATTAACATTTTTTCTTTGATAAGTCGACTGCAACGTCTTTAAAGAACCCGTTCAATTCAGATTTTAACCGACAATAACTACGACAAGAAAATAATCTTTATAGTCTTCAGAAGGACCATGTTGAAAGAAATTTGCATCAGGGCTAATACTACGTTAAGTATGTTACATTTAGAATAGGTAAAGAAGATGCAACGTTCGTATTCTTGGAGACAGACGCTTCATTTGATTCGATGTGTTTCTATTTCAATGCACGGCGTTTAACTGATTAATCAGGAAAGCAATAATTTATCTAAGCGTTTTGGGTCAAAGATTCTCCAACGACTATATGAGCAATCGTCAATGGAACATCCTGTATAAGGAAATACAACTCTCCCCCAGCAGTTTGCTTTGCAACAAGGTGCTGTTCTTTCCGTTTACTTCCTTTTTAGTCTTTTTGGTATCTTATGAATTTTTAAAGGAAATTGATTCTTAATGTATATTTATAACCGCGTTATTTGAATTTTCCTTGTAACTCGATTATAGCACTAACGAGATAAAAAATGCATCGCTTACGAACGAATCGTGGTATGTTCGAGGGCGGCCAGGGAACATTTACCGGAAACAAAACAGACTATTAAATTATAATCGACAGACGTGTAATGGGCTGGAGAGCTTTCATTAACCGGTAGTATTCATGGGCTTGTTAATAATACACTCCAACTGATACGGTAGCACTTCGTTCGAGCGCTTCGTTTAGCCGTCGTATCTGTTCGATGCTGAGTGAAATGTACACGATCGCACCAATCAAAAAAAGAGATGTCGAGTTAGCTGTGTTAAATAATGAAAATATTACGAAATTCGGCCAGGTGCTCCTCGCTTTCATTAAAATTTGAAATTTTAAATTAAATTACCTTACCGTATGTAAGGTATATTAAAAACCCACGCAGTACATACTTGTAAGCGACTTACGAAGCTGCTTAACGGCGTAAGATCGATATACTGGAAATGAGGTCGAAAGAGAAACGAAAAAAGCGCAAATATTGCATATTTCGTTAAGAACGCCCCGATATACGCTCTTGCAACGAAAGTAAGTCGTTAAAATTCCTAAATCGTCCATCAACGAGGATATGCTCAAGCCGTAGGGCTCTAAATTACCACATCATCCCGGTTTTTTCCTTCTTTTTTTTTTCCTTTCTTCTTCGCTCCTAACGCCGATGACAACGACGAGAAAGCCCTCTCGTAAAAAGATATTGTTCCACTACGATGGTGAAGCGTTTACCCTTCCGAAAATTCGGTCTTAAAACTTTGCGATTATCGCCTACTTTAGCTTTTATATATATGGACATCCTGCGCTCGTCACCGATGGAGCGCTCAACATCGGATCTTCCGCGAGTTCGAAATTAGATTTCAACGATCGTACCAGAAACTTCACAAAGCATTGGGAGGCGATCCAAAGACAATAACGATCGTTTTTGTCTAACGATGACTTGCTCCAGTGTTCGAGTACGCGATTTAAATTAAATTTCCTGCTTTCTATCTTGATGTCTTCGAAGAGAAATTGAAACGAAAAGATATGAAATAAAGGCCTAATATCGACGACTGAGTAAAAGTCTAATGGAAGAGGTGACGTCAGAAATGGAATTTTTAACTCGATATCGCGCCCGTCGCCTTGTCTTCTCCGTTCTAAGCTCTTTCTCCCCCTTTGGAGGAAATAAAAGTCTAAAAGTCTCCTTTCCTGTGCGTCGTACAGTCAATGTAGCGCATCCCCCTCTTGTAACAGTATAGCGTACGAACCGACGTATGACGGATAATTCAGCGAATGGACGGACGTGTAATGTATAATCCGCGCATAACGTGCCGCCGCACATTTCGGACGTTTCGAGGCGAGCCTATTAATGACCGAACCAGAATTTGTCGGGTGGTACGTATGAGACGATAAAGGTGACAGTTTATAAATTACGGCTTTCATTGTTGGCAGTAATGTTGCTGTCAATAAAAAAAGGCTTCGGATGGCTTTCGTAGTAATTTTTGAGGTAGTTTCGGTACTGCAATTAAACGTATCCTAGAAATTTATTGCACGTATAAGTTTTCTTAAATTATCAGATTTGTCATTGTTCTTTTTTGTCAATTTAATCCCTTCCGTTGGAACGAATAAACATTTCAAAGAACAAATAGTGAAATTCAAAGATTAAATTGAGACCTTAAGGCTAAGTTCGAGGCTACTACTTCGTGTTGAACACATTGCCTTAATAGAATGACTTCTTCAAGAGAACACCAAGTGACGAATCGAAACCTACGTAAGGTGATTTCCAAAAAAAAAAAAAAACTGGATCGATTAAGATTTATCTTTCGCAAATTATCTCGCTTCCTAACTAGACGCTGAAAATGATGTAATTAGCGCAAGAGATTAAAGAAAATGCACTTTTACCTTTAAAACTCTAAAAGCTCCGACCTCTACGCTTTTTTAATTTAAATAAGCTTGATAACTTTTAATAGAGCGGCGCTTTCTCGAGAAATAACGAATTTAAAGCCGCCATTAAAGCAAAAAAACGTTGGTGCTTTCGAAGCCGGAAGTTTGCAGTCGCTGTTTAAGCGATAAGTGGAAGGGAGTTTCGTTCTCCGGGGAAATTATGACGGGAACTTCGTTGAACTAGCAGTGGTTTGTTTTTAGATATAAAAAAGGAATTCCCACAATGGTAGAAGGAAAGACATTTCGTGATTTAAGTTTTAAAAGCGCCATTTTAACGGCGACTCTCGATATAGTAACGAGCTTGTAGCGATTGCAATTTTACTAAAGCTTGGGCGCTTGTTTTATTGATTAGCCGCGGCAAATTTCAAACGGTTCGTTACGTGTCATTTTTCATCCCGTCGTCATAAATTGTCTCTTAAAATGAATTAAAGTTTAAACTTGGAGCGTTAACCTTCGTAAAATCGATAGGGAGCAAGAATTCTATTGATGTACCTATATATATATATATATATAGCGAAGGAAGTGGCAGGTTATTGGAATAATTACATTTTCAGTGAGGCTATTGGAGAGCCTGTTGCTTGATCAATAGATGTTGAAATGCCTCATTTTCCGTGCTTTCTTTTTAATCTTTTCAACGCGGATTGAATGCTATTATTCCCGCGTTTCAAGATTAATTAATGAAACGCAATTTTGGTTCGAATACGTATGGTTCGCTTAGTATTTGATATTTTTAAAAATCAAGTAAATTCGTTGTTAAATATCGCCTTTTTTTTAATCTAACTATAATAAAGACATAAGTAGTGCGTATCGGCTACATTGGCTTTCAATTAAATAGTCCCTCGTTCTATTTTTATTTAACCGGATGTGCAGAGGTAACAATGGAAACGATCAAAAACATGGAAACGCAAACGCATTGCAAATGCTGAGCAAAATATCGAAAGGAGCGAATCTGATCCAAAGATTAGCTAACAGCATTAATGCAGAGAAGACCGAATTAAGAAGTGGAAGGACCACGTAAAAATCATATGTTCACAGCTAAATTTTCGAGAAAATTCTTCAAGCATTTATAGATTTACAGAAAACATTCGATAGGACACATAGAAGTACATTATGGAAGGTGTAGGCATTAGAAGGTCCAAAATTAACCCCGCACCAGCATATTCCAAGCGGAGATTTCAGCTTCGAACTTATGCGCCATAAAGAATCTCGAGATAGGGATACGAGACGCAAATGCAAACATACTGAATGACAGCCAGGCAGTTCTAAAGGTTACTAAGACTTACACGTACGAATCTGGTCTGATACACGAATGCGAACACCACTTAAGACAATAACTACGTTACTCTGCGGCGAGTCTCGAGCCAACAAGGAGACGAAGGAAATGAAAAGACCCCTTTTATTGGTCCCAAGTTCTTTTGTGGTCATATAAAACAAGCGGTAAAAAGATGGAACGACGAATACCAACAATAAGTTCAATTAAGAAACCATGGGAAACAAGGATTTTGATAAAACTGTTATTTAGGAATAAGCAAAAGCTCGAATTACATTTGATTTTAACAATGAACATTACATCATCATTCGTTCGGGATATAATAACTTGTAGTTAAGCAACGTCTCCTTTATGTACCTATAAAACCACTACCAACCTATAGAAATTTACGTAGCTAGTTAGCAAGCTTGCGTTATTATCACAACGATCAAAATAAACCCCGAAAACATACACCGTTGTTTTCAGAACCGAATTTATAACCATCCTTATCTCCTTGAAAAATCCGAACCGTTTAATAAGCTCGATATCGTCTGACACGCCGCTAAGTTAGCCCCTAATAATCGAATTAATAATGAACGGGGGATGTTAGCTGAACTGAAAGCAGACCTTTTACATTGTTAACAACGCCGCAATGCTATAAGCGTAATGAAACGAAAGCGCTTCGGAAGTCGGAGATTTTAAGCACGTATGAACGCGAAACGGCAAGGTACAGTCCCTATTACGTAACTAACTTCACTACCTGATATACGTTTTTCCGCTTCGTAACAGCAGCAGGTCGAATTTTCAAGTCGCCGTTTTACAGTTTGGATCGCACGGTCAGTATAGAAAGAACCCTCGTCTCGTTGCAATTTCGCGCACTGATTTTCATGAGGATCGAGAGTCCGGTGTCCAATCATTATGCTATTAAAGTAAATTAGCTATTTCGTTCTTATCTTAACTATCGTCGCTGCGTTTAAGTGTATACGTTGGGGTTGATTATCTGCGTATCCCTTTGTGCTTAATGAGAAAGTCTCCGAGTATAAATTGTTTACACGTGCTTCGATGAGGGAATTGTGTAGTATAAGAAGGCTCCGCTCTTATGGCTTTATTCATAACGTTAATACTTACGAGGATAGCCCGAAAAGTTTTAAGCCTCAACATGAAGGTGGCACGATTATATTAACGCGTTGAAGGATACTTTGAAACACTTCAACCATGTTGGAAGTTCACTTGTTGTTCAACAGTCGTTTGTATCAATCGACGTTGGCGCTATTTACGGTGTCTCTGCGCTCATCATCCGCTCTAAGCAGCTCTAAATATGGTCGTAATAGCATTAGTTGACGATCCAAGACGACTAAAAGCTGCTATTACTACGAGTAACGTTGGAAGAGATCAGCGAATAGTGAGCGAGATGATCGTCGAATTAAGGTTAGAGAGATAGCAGAGGTTGTGGGCGCGTAAAATTTAGGCATGAAATAGCTAATCGCGCTTTGGGTACGAGGATTTTGCTTCATCAAGACATCTCTTTAAATCTCGCACTTTAATAGTCGCCATGCCAAAACTTGAAGCTTGAGCCGAAGTTTGATCAATCACCCAGTCTGGGTTCACTAGGTCTGGCTCTCGGCCCCCACGTACAGCAAATGGGGTCGAAGTGATCCAATGTAAATCTGCAATCTTTAAAATTGCTTGGACACTCCTAGCAATAATATGCTGGTCCTTTTTGATCATATTTGATAAAACACCGATATGTTTTTCGGTAACTGCGAGGCTTAGCAGCTCAAAAGTTGTAATTTAAGTCGACCACGTTAAAAATTTCGTTACCACGTTAAAGATTTCCTCGATACGTCGCTCACGGATTAAGCCGTGCTGGAAATTATAAAAAATCACAGCTCGATAATGGCCATTCATAATTCTCATGCTCCCTCTAACAAACAGATTATTTCAAATAGACCAAATCGTGCTACTCTCGACTGCTTCAATAGTGTGCATTACGCAACGCCGTTCCGCGGTAAACCGTCGGCATTTCCATATAAAAACAAAGTTTTCCAGACTGCAAGTGTACTAAAACAGCGGTCGATTAAATCTCTACAAAGGAAAATAAGCGAGCATGAAATGCACCATTACTTCGACCCCGGTTCGAAGCACGCGAACACATTTAATTGTGTATCGCGTGCTAGATAACAATCTTACTTTCAGCATTCACATCCACACGCGCGAATGCGTACACCTACGGGAATACGCCACAAATTCCTTTATATATACTTCGAGACTTGCGTTCCGAGCGGAGAGAAGTTACGTGTTTTCTATACGTGCAACCGGTAAGCTTAGATTATGCGTTTTTTATATAGGTGTGCGGCTGAAATATGTATTCACGTAAATGTAATTAATTACATCGAAATCTTTCTTTCGCCGACATCGATTTTGCACCGTATTAAAGATGCGGACAAAGCGATTAACGCCTACTGCTTTGAAGGTAATTACGAAGAATGCAAACTTGTTATATCTCGTATCATTTTTTCTAAGTTCGTCTTACTTAAAACAAAAATATTCTTACGTCTGTGCCAGAACCAGCGAAGTTGTCTCGTGTAAACGGGAAGCTTTAAATCGAGTCTTTTGAGATCCATAAACATTCACTTTATTCACACAATTTATTGAACACAAAATTTGCGCCATTTTTACTTTCGTTTACAAGCTCGGTAGCTGTCTTTAAATGCTGTCATGAAAGAACTGTCAGCTGGCGAAACGATAGCTTCCTAATAGCTCTCTTTCATAGTTCCAGGCCGATCAAGTAACGTAGCTTTGAGCATTCCGTATATCGTGTTAGAATCGGGTATTGAAAATAGCGTTTCAGGACCTAAAGCTGGTCTTGGGAGGTCTTGGAAGACCTTGAGAGTTGCGTAATTTTGTGCGAGGTGGAAGCGTCGCTGTTGTAGCTTCTTCCGACGTTTCGTCCCTATCTTCAAGGTTTCTGTTATTGCTCTATTCAGCAGCATAAATCCTTAAGGTGTTCTATAAGAGGGTGGGCGAAACGTCGGAAGAGGTTACGACAACGCCTGGGTTTCACTTTGGAAACCAAGAAAATAACGTAAACGGGGACAACGAAATAGGATTTAGCCTAATAATAAGAAATTCGTGTTGATATACTTTAAATTAATGCAAATATTTTTTTTTTGGCTCGTTAATTTGATCATATCACGGATTACGGGGGGGAACACTTACAATTAAATTTACATTTTGTAACCGCCTTCCGCAATAAAACGTACGTAGGTAATCTAAAAACGGAAATGACTTTTCTCACTTTCGTGCTGAAGTATGCGAGTTACAGGAGATTATTAACGTAACCTACTTTTTTCCTCTGTTCACAAAAACGCTCCTAAAAATAAAGGAAATAGTTCTCGTCCACGTCCTTATTCTTTTTTTACTTGCCATAGGTATCTATGGAAGTAATGCCGCCCATTACGAATTAATTCGAGTCAAGGCGTTAGATAGCGTGATGCATTTCGTTTCTAGATCAGCAGATTGTACGCATCATTTGGAATCGTATTAGTTGGTAATTATAGAGCGGGCGTATTGTGTGTATACACACGTAGGTCGTATATAGGTTGGTATAATACACCTATATATCGAGCATCATGCGATGTTACGGGCCGTGGGGTTCATTGAACCTATCCGATGTAATTCCATACCTGCTGTATTTACAGGTTTTTAAGCAATATGATTTAAATTCCGCGGACCCTTTCGCGCAAACTGCCGATGCCGACCTCATCTTGCGTTCTCACAGGAGAGGCGGTCGATCGGGGAATATGTATATCGCGCGCGAATGGGGCGCATCCGTCCACCCGTATCAAATCGTGGATTCATCTATATGTAAATCCTTGATTTTTTTAAAGTTATCGAAGACAAGATAATTTTGCCGGAGAAAACCGCTTACGCTCGCTTCGCAAAAATTTGCAGCAATAAGTAAGATATGGGTAAATACGAAGATTCCTAAAAAAAAAAATCGAATGAAATCGAGCAAGTTCGTGCGAAACTCGTTAACTTAAACTAATTTTTTCGATGCCGATGAATGACGAAATCCAAACTTCTTAGCTAGTTCCTCAATAGTTATGGTGGAGTCTTCTTCCGGAAGGATTTGTAGAACGCCCTCGTCAAGCTCTACCAATCTTACAAGACGAACCTAGACTTTTAGAAGGAGAATCTGTTGATAAACTAAAAAAAAATAATTGTTTTTGTGTTTGGCTAGAAACTTTTCAATCTACCCTCGTATATTCTCTCTTTTTTCGAATTTACGTTTTGTAATTTGAAAATGTCGCCTCAGTTCTATTGTGTGTCGTAATCCTTTGAAGAACATTCGGTATATGCGTTTAATAGTGCCAATATAACAGTATTTACCGCAAATAAAACGAAATGGTTAAACGCCGGGCTCACATACGCGTAAGGAACACATTCAGTTCTCAATGGATGTCAAGAGATCGTTAAACTAATACTCCACAGCGCCTATCCCCGATCCGGTGCTAGTAAACAAACAAAATATAACACGGAAACGGAACACTACTTCGCCGTTATTGATTGCGGCGATAAAAGCTAGGAAATAAACGCCGTTTATATTTGCCTGCGTACGGAATATATACCTCGCTTTCTGTGAACGAACCAAGTTTTTCTCTTTTATCGCAATACGCGTATTTCTTACGGCACGTTTCTTTGAATTCTTTCTGGAATTTATGCCAGGATATTAAATAAATTTTAGAAGATGGCCGCGAAATGGTAAATGGAAACAAATGTCTGAGGGTAGTAGTCCATGAGGCTATTATTTTGATAAATGCTGTTTCCCCGAGTTGGCAGAAAAATATAGTAGCTAACATATTTATTTGTGGTTGAGTTATATCGTGTTCTATAACGGTGGTATTTGCGGCGAAAGGAAGTTTTGTTGCATCACAAGACAACGCGCCGCGCTCACATTTTAGTGATTGTCGTGGCAAAAAATAACGAATTAGAATTAACGGAGCCTATTCACCAAAAAGCCCTCATCATACATTGTTCTTTGTTTCATAGACCTCGCTCTCATTGAACGAGGACATTCCATTCGTAAACGTTCATTTTTCAAAACAAGATGCCAACTACTATTTGGACGAACTAGTGAGATGAGAGCGTCGCCGGGAAAAGTGTATCGATACTCTTTTCCTCGATTAAAAATCTTTTGTGCTATACTCAGATTGCTAGCCTCGCAGCTTAACTATTTACAAAATTTGTTCAAACTAACGTTTTGTGACTATTTTGTGCAGGTCTGTGTGCTCGTGTAAAGATTACTTTGCGCTCAGGTCAACTCATTCTCCAAGTAATTAAGGAGCGAGGCATATTGTTAATGGAAACTGTTGTACACCGTTATTTAAGCAGATTTTGTTTGCATTTTCCGTTAAAGAATATGTAATTACATTTGCCCGCACCAAGACAAACTTATGCACTTAATTAAAAAAAAATATACATCGCTAAATGAACCAGCCAGGAACGTTGAAAGAACATTTCATTTGTTTATTAATTGTTAATAATAAAAGAATATATATATTTCATTCACACGTATGCGAATACACCAAATATTCGTCCAATATCACTCCTTACACAGTTCTCTTCTTATTTTCTGCGGTAAAGACGTTTTAAGTCGGCCTTTGAAGTATTCAACTGCGTTGACAACTTTTGTTGCCATATCTTCCGCTTCTATGCTATTTATAACTACAACGGTTCGTTCGGTAGTTGCTACTCGATGTTTATAGAATCGTTAATGTTTCTTGCGTGGGGAAAGGTGTGATGTCGTTCCATTGACGATTTAATGCTTTTTATTTTGACTTTATGACTGAGAAAAGAAAAATTAATGACGGTGTGGTTATTTATATTTGAATGAATTATTATAGCTTTGCCATTAATGTTTAGCAGTTTTTCATTTGCAACCTGACGATTTTCATTTTTTCTTCCAAAATATAATCTTTGAACCTTTGTCTACGATCGGACCCATTATTTTTACAGAATTATTAAAATTAAGCTTAAAAAGTTAATTTAAAGATTTCAACTTTTTTCAAATCGGAGATAATAGAAGATAAGAATTTAACAATTTACTGTTAAACTACTACGCGCTAAATTTCATTTGAATGGAATTATTTGACGGGAAAAAAAGAGTAAACGTATTAATTATAAAAAGCGCTCCAAACAACAAACGTTTATACGTGCACACGCTGTAATAGAAACATCGCTTCCCCGCACGGTTAATACACGTTTACCAATTACGAGATCGCATTTAAACAAAGATTAATTAAATCTTCCTAACACGACGACCGGGCCGTTGGAAATCGAGCTTTCCGGAGCGTAGTACGGTCTACCATCCGCAGGATCGGCCAGAAGCGATTGCGTCCAATTCGGTGCGGTTGCGGCCGACAATGAGATAAATTACCTAATGCGCTCTTTCATCTTCTTCGCCGATAACTCCCCGGCTTCTGGTATAGCGTCCTTCTTGAAAAATCAATACCAAAATAATATAGATGGCACACTTTTAAGGCCGTTTAAGGTATGTCACCTTTGTCACTGTTGTACCTACATATTATAAGATTGCGATTTTCTTTTGTAAAAAAAAAAAAAACGTTTTCGAGTCGATCGAATTGATAAGGCGAGGATGTCTATATTGAGACGAAAAGGAAGCAGAAAGCTGGAGAAAAATGAAATTCTCATTTCCTACGGGACAAGGTAATATTGCATATACGTACGTGAAAATGTACGTAAAAATACGCATTGGCTTAAGTGAAACCTGGTACTCTTGAAGGGTTTCGATACACTTGGTCATCTATGTAACCTATTTAAAGAAGTCTATTTTTATCAAACCTAGTAAGCGAGCTGACCATGCAACTGGTCCCTCGTCTTACTATCCATCAACCAGGAAAGTTGGTGTTACAATGGTCGTGAATGAATCCAGTATGACGTACTGGTACTTGATTACTTTAGGTTCTATGGCTTTCTAAAGAATTTTCTTATCGAATTTGAATTGATACTGAGTGTTTTGGGAAGAAGTGCGTGTGGCAAGAAATGCTTCTGATATCCTTTCCGTCCAAACGAGATAAGGAAATAATTCTTTCATTCTGCTACACGAATGTATGCCGAACTACTCAAGCCACTACATAAATATGTATACGAAACGAGGGATACGTAAAAATACGAGCACTATGATATAATATGGGTTGCCAACATTTGGATTTTTATGAAAAAATTAGGAGTAATTTGGACATATTTTTTTGGATGGAAAGCCCCAAGAATTGCAACATTTAATACAACCGCCAAGCTATTATTGTTAAGAATATAAAGAAATAGCTCGCATATTTTAGAATTTAACTATTCTCCTTTCACTTCCCAAAAATCTGCCAGTTAATCGAAAGAAGATTAGTTAACCTTCTTTTTCAACTAATCAACAATTTTTTTTCTTCTTAGATAAAAATCTACAACCTCCCAAACCCATGAACCAACTAAAAGACGTACATTTCTAAGTCAGGTAAGTGCGATGGATCAAGAACTTAACCAAATACATTTGGCAAACGTTGTTCGGTGAATTATTTAGCTGTATTAACATTGTTGATATATAAACGACTCTCTTTAAGTGTAAACACGTCAAAAGATTGATTTCGGAAGAGGAAATGGCGAGTGTCATTCTTCAAAAGAGTGTCTTAGCGAAAGCTGATGCGATACAAGATGACCTTTTTAAGATGTAGTTATGATTGTTTTAACTGTCGAGGGCTCAATCTGAACAGCGGTAGAATTTTTTCTTTCGGTAACTGCTGTATGAGGACGTCTTGCTTGTTTCTGATGTGGAACGGTTTGGCTCAATCAACCCATTAAATAACTTGAACAGATCCCAGAAAAAACATGCTAATTTCTCGGATTACCGTTATCTACTTCCGGCTTTTTTTTCATACTCAATCCTCTGTGTGTTACATAAGGGCATTTTTTTATTTTCGCAGAATATTACGTTTTCAAGAACTTCCACTTGATAAGTTAAACTAATTAACCATTGAATCGAAAATGTTTAGTTACTCTGGTGAATTCAAACCAATATTGATTTTATACGCAAACACCTTTCTGGAGCCCCCCTAAATCCGCCTACCTACGATAACGCAAACCTAAAAGTCCATGACCTGAACATCCAAACCGCCTTCAAGAACAGGTAATAACGATCTAATAACTTCAATGGTCAAATCATATATCGAGATTGCCAGCAACTATAACGCGGAACTTACATTAGCATCTCGGTTTGATTGACATGTTAATTTTAAATTGTCTTATATGTTTCTATTGAGTGAGTTTTAAGTACGTTAAAGTTATTTCAAGGCTGGCAAAGCGTTATGTTCCATATTTAGGCATATTTTATTTACCAAAATAATTCGTGGATGAATCATGTAGTTCCTGAATCGAACGGGGAAATTACTTTCGCCTCTTTTTTTTTGTTGCTTCAAGGTTAATCTAATACAACAAAATAATTTCTCACTTGTCCCACAACGGCAATTATTTAATACACTGACAGTCATTATAGTCAAGCATTAGATAATTTAAAGACAAGTATCGTGTACTTTGGAGCCTCACAGTCGAATTGCAGCAATGAATGAATGTACTCTGCATATGTATGTACTGCACTATCGTTTAAATGAGTTTTTCCGTTTATATATTGAAACAATGGTTAATTAACAATATGCTATAAGTCTTTTATAGATCTCAATCTCAAAATTTCTTAAATATGATTTAAGAAATTTTCACACGACAACGACAGAAGCCGGTAATTCATTCGGCCGGCTCGCTATAACTCGTGTGTGAAGCAGGCTTTCAACTGCACGATTTACTTTAACAATTAGATATGTTCTTATAAGGAGCTACGATAATAAATGATGATTTGTCTAAGTGATTTACAACCGCAAATTATGGAGAGATGCTTTCGTACAGTCTGATGAATGTACGTATTTCATATCTTTCACGTTACACAGCGGGCATTTATTAGTAAATTTATAAATCCTTTGTGAAATAAAAGCATTTGATTTTTCTGAGAACTATTATTTGAATTTTCGTGGTTCCATTTCGTTATTGTTGTTGGATGAATTGTCTTATTATATCTCGCACATCCAAATATTGGTTACTTTTATGATGATCAGAATTTTGCCAAAGACAACGTTCAGAAACCCACCCACGGGGTTGCGGCTTTACTTTCTTATCCGAGAAGAAAGCATATTTCGTTTTTTATCAGTAGTTAAGGAGCATCAATTCCATCTTGTTCTTTTTTTTTTTTGTTTAACAAACGTTTTAAATCATTTTTGTTTTTGTAGATATTAGTTCCTACACACAACAGGCAGATTTAAATATCGCAGTATTCAAATTTCATTCTATTCTACAATAGGATCCCATCATAATATTTAATTAAATCATCCAGTTATGTTACGGTTTTTATATAAGTTGGTTATGGGAAATTATGAGCTCTGAAGAATAAGATGTCCTAGATGCGTTGATTAATTTACGGAAGTTGTGCCATATAGGCACCGTTACATTGTGTACTAATACATAATTGTTTCTCGTGAAATTCCGCAATCCGCTCAAAACTTTCCAATCAAAAACGTCGGACGATTAAACGAGAACTTTTTTGAAGGGTAGCCCTTTACCTGATACGGTTGAGGCGGTTAAAGCTTGCAGATGTTTTCGAAATTTTCAAAACTTTTCGGAACGTAACGGAAAAAAATAAGTAAAATAAGAGGCAGACCACAATAAATCGATTTTACGAGTTCGCAATTACACACTTTATTGAAGCTTCTGTTGATCGTATAAAAGCTTTCATCCGTAGAGCGTCTTAAGCTGTTTATTCTTGACATTAACCAAAAGTAACGAAAACTACGGATACGGAAAACCTTCCTCTGAGAAAAGACTTGGGAATCGAAGGTTCGAACCCGGCATCCCGAGTGTGCCAGGCGCACTAGGCACTGCGCCGTCAGTTCCGTTACAGCTTTCTTTAAAGCTTGAATCTAAACCAATGCCTAGATAATATAATTCCATAGATTACGGATTGTTCGTTAACAAAATTGATACAACATTGCTGATGTGTTGTCAAAAACACGAAGAAGTATTTAATAGAAAAAAATTGAAAGCTTGTCATTAAACAAACAGCTGGATTATGCAATAATCTTAAGTTATCTCGATTATCTCAACAACTAAGATGAACTACTCAAATGATTTCGGTAAGTTCCATTACAAGATCGTGTATATTTTACCCCGCCGAAAAAAAAAAATCATCAAATATTCATCAGGAAGACGCGCATCAAGCTTACATATACACATACGTACCGCATTGACTCCTCTTTTACAATTCCTAAAACCGTAGGGGCTGA
The DNA here is from genome assembly GCA_020654165.1 of Oryctes rhinoceros. Lineage (NCBI taxonomy): Eukaryota > Metazoa > Arthropoda > Insecta > Coleoptera > Scarabaeidae > Oryctes > Oryctes rhinoceros. The sequence goes on from JAIOKQ010000231.1 coordinate 3,414,925, forward strand.
AGCGAGATTCGCGGTTGTTTCCTTGGTTTCCGCGCTAGTCGAACCGGCCGTCGTTGCCATCTCCTCAATGTCAGAGTCGATTCCTTTGTCGAAATCCATATAGAAGGAATCCCTTGAATCACTCGAACCTCTTCTCAATTTCAAGCTGAGATCCGGAGAACTGTCTTCCATTCTTATTTTTTTTTTTGTAAAAGGAAGATATGTATAGCACTGACGGCGATGTTATTTCTCGAAGTGATTTTTCAATTCAGCAGGGTGATCAAGGACAGCGATGTTTGAGTAAGGGATAGATTAAAGGGGATCCCAATAAATCCATCGCGTTTAAATTTAAATGAGTCGATCGATTTCATGATCGAAGAAATGAAAATGCGTTTACTCAAATTTCTTTCGGAGATTTATTTATTTCAGGAAAAAAAAACTCTTCCTTTTCCTCCCTTATTTGTCCGTTACGACAGGCGTAAATATTGACATCACGCTCTCTTTCACGAAAAGCTGCCGACTGAAAACTAGTGAATGAACGCGGCGGCTCGAGATGATGTCATCGGCGCGATCTTGAACGTACTACTGCTGCTCAAAGCTGACGATCGCTGCCGTTGCAGCAGGCAGCTGGACTCCATGAGCAACGAACTCCGTTTCTACCGTTTTGTACGGCCGACGACGTGCTGCGTCGGGGCATAGCGATGCATGCAGGAGGGGGTGTGACCGTCCTATCGAGGGTGAAAGCCAAGTGGATAGGGATACCAGGGGTAGTATCAACGGAGTTGCTAAAATATACACGGGCGATCACGTATTATGGAAATGTGCATTGTACGTGTTAGCGATTGTCCCAGCTCAACTATAAAAATTACGGCAAATATATATATTTCATGAGAACTTTTTCTCTTAACGTGCTGCTTATTTCGCGCTTACTATTCATCGAAAAAAATTTTTCTAGGTGGTCCCTATAAATTGCAGATTTTTTTATGTTTTCAATTTGGAAGCTATCTTCCTAGGAAGAGCTTTTGGAAATTTTCAGGTGCTCGGCGATGCTGATGAGGAGTGGGAGCTTAATAATGTGAGTTAAAGTATATGTTATATGGTAGCGCTCTTAGAAGATAACATAGCGTCGGTGGTGCTGGTTTCTGGTATTATGTCTTGTGTTGTCAGGAAGTGACAGAAGACTGGCTAACGAGAAAGCTAATGCCAATGCTAGTTTCACTACGTTGGGGATGTCGTAAATTATCATCGTCTTTGCTGCGTTATTTTTCATCCACGCATCGCAACTAGAATTTATAGCTTTTCTGAAAGGGCCGTAGACGGATCGATCTAGCGTGCTGGTAGTTATCAAGTAATAGCGATACTTTATTTTTTATTGCATTAGCATCTTATCTCTCATCCAGCCGTTCCCTTTTCCCGCTCCAATGCATCCCGCTGGATCGTCGACATCAAAATAACAAATATCTTATCAGTGGAAAAATGAAAATTTACAGCTAAAGCCACCCATAGCAATGTTCCCCTTTAAATGTTTATCGTATAATTCTCCATTATCTTCAAAACGTTACGAAATAAATTAAAAAAGGATACGACTTGTAATGACGCTGTTAAAATTCAATACACTATAAAATATTTTGCTTTGCTTAGTACGTTGTAAGAACCAGATGATGTTATTTTTCTAAATGCGAGTGATCTTGACCGAATAGCTTATATAAAATAATGTTATCATTTATTTACAATACAATATTTAACGTAATTAGCTGTGGCAATTTGTTGTTTATATTTTTGCCTATTTTACATAAACATCCTCTTTATTTCATCAAAAATGTGATTTTTTTTGTATTCGATGCAGCAAATTGTGAATTTGGTATTTACCGAACAAGACTTTAGTTTGTTTTTCTCGTATTCCTTAGCAGCCCTGTATTCCAAAAAAAGAATCACAAATGATGGTAAGAATACAATGTTGCTTAATTGAACAATACTTACACTTTGATGTTATATTAAAAAAAAAAAAACGGTATAAAATCATACTTCTATATTTTCTTTTATAACAATACATAAGGTACAGATATATAAAATTTCATAAACAATAATCGATAAATTACAAATAGCAGCTTTTATTCTCCCCACGGCTGTTCATGCAACTAGTGTCTAAGACCTCCTTTTACTGCACGCCTGAAATGTATAAGCACGGGTCAGATGTGTCCAGTTATGTGAATTTACGATTGAATCTAGACACTAATTGCCATACTCAAAATTTTTTCTACGACTGCGTCTAAAATACATCCAAATTGTATGTATGATTTAATACAAATATTTCTAGCAATGCAGCCGTTTAAATTAATTCATAGTTTTTTTTAAAGTTCATTATAAGAATTTACATAAAGAAATAATTATACACAATCGTAGACAGAAGAGTGCAAGTTGGTACTACATAAGTTATTGTTACTGATAATATATTATTTTCATATATTCCATATTACAAAGTACCGATATTCATATATAAATAGATTTAGAGACGAGAGTGTGTAACCTAAAAATAATAATAATAACTTAACCATACGTTTTTAATTTGTATCGAACGTTGGTGGTCTTTTACCGGTTTTAACGGTTAGATATGATACGAAACGATATCAACAAAAATCCCTACTTATTTCCCACACAATTCTGCCATGCCAATCCACCGCATGCCATCGATACGATGAAGTATATAATCACAATTAATACTAGACCTATTATCACATATAATTTGACACTTTTCCAAAACATAGTTCTTGCCAAGTGTCGACTGGTGTTTCTGAATGTGGTCGCCTTAAAAAAATAAAATAACACAGAGAACGTTAGCACAAGATTCTGATGACGGGGAAAATATTACTTACATTGTTACTTAAATTTTCAGTTTTATGGACCAACAATTCTAGTCTCTCACCTCTCATCGCGACATTATCTGAAATTAAGTACATTCAAACTACTACGTACTGTACATTAGTGCTATATGCTACACTATGTGCATACATATTAGATGGACCTCAATTTTGTATGAAAGTACGGAATATGCAATATTCAGGTAAAACTACTTGTACAAATTAAAAATATAACTTCTTATTAAGAAATTTAATATTTCGTTGATCGGCTATGTGCTTTTGCAACAGTTCCCAGCCTTTTTGCATGGTAGTCACTTAGTCATATCATTATTTTAAAGAAAATCCCTTGGCTGAGTTTTAGAAAAATTAAAAGTGATTTCAATTTTAGGGGGAATCCCTAAGAACTTCTCTATACCATGCGTAATAGATAACCTAATCATTTCAAGATAACGACATTTCCATGTAAATTACACAAATAAAAGTTTTCTTTAACTCACCAATATTTTTCACCATAATATCTTTCAATTCATCTAACTCTCCATGAACCTTCGATATCGTATCTAAATCATGCGATTCCGAATAATGCTTCATTTCGTTTGCCAATACCCTAGCAAATTCGGTATTCATTGCGTAGGGCATAACATTCTCTATATTGTAACCGTACGTGGAGCGAAATCTCCTTTTGATTTCGTTCAAGAAAAGAAATGCTCTCGACCTTTGAAACGCCTATGGGAATTTCTCCGTTTAATCCCCTATTTCGATTAAAATACGGTAATATGCTTACATCATCCGTTATGCATAGGAAAATAATGTTGCTTTCCGAAATATAATGGAACAAGTATGTTCCGTGGGTGTAAGTGAGTTTATCGTCGCGTTGGGGAATCTTCTCAATGATCTGAGCGGTAACTTCTGCGAAATTACCAGCACAAGTGGCGTATTTCGCGAGGATCATTGTTCCTTTGTAAATTACGCTGTACAAGATTGGCATCTATAATGATAATCAGTAGGAAAGTTAATGAACGGCAATGATTCCTTTATACTTACCTTGGATGCTTTTGTTCTTTACATTCAAACGAAAATCCTATTAACGCTGTCTGGCCTCTCACTTTATCAGCCTATATACTTTAACACATAAAACTACAAAATAACGTGTTGTTTATAAAGTATTTCTATATATAATAACGGTTAACTGCTAACAATCACCGATAAGGGAGATGACACATTTGTTGATGACCGTAGCTTCTATTTACATGCACCAATTTAGGATGATAAGCAATAAAGCAACTATGCCGAACTGTGCAAAAGCATTAAACCAGCTGTAGATACAACATTGACAGTAGCGTCACCTGATGTCTTGAATCTTTGTAAATATTAAAATAATGTCTTATATAAATATAGATATGAAGATTATTCTAAACTGCTTTAGAAAACAAATAAAGATATTATTGAATATGTATTTATTAAATCGAAAAAACTATTGTAAAATCAAAGTATACACTGGTGACATCTATCGTATAGTAAATGTATTTATGTAAATGGTATTTCTAAAATACCATATATTATAAATAACAATAATAATAATAAATCATCTAAACTCTCTTTAGATAAGTAATTGCTAAATACAAAGAAAATAATAAACATGCACCTTATTAAATCAAAACTACAAATGTAAATAGAAACCTGTATTACTATTTAGTAATATCAAACATAGATGTCGCAGTATCTTTGGTTTCTTTTTTAATTGTCTAAGATAAAGTTAATTGTTTAACCTCAATTTATCTTAAGAGTAATGTTAGGTGAAAATAATTTGTAACAATAATAAAATGACCTTATACCATTTCGGAAATTGTATTGCTTTAATCTACGTTCCCTACTATCTCACCTATAAGTATTCAGGATTGTAAGTGCTTGGTCAAGCTCGTTTAGTTGGGAAACTGTACTTTACTCTTGCAGGTCTGAATATGGGGCGTTTTGGAAATGCATTCAGGCTGGATTGATTTACATGATAACGCAGTTAGCGAAAATGTTAATATTAGCTACATTCTTTCCAGATAATGATTCCGATTTGGGCAGTGATGTCTTAAGCGTATGTAAATTTCAATATTTTTTAGTTTTAAGATTAATGAAGCAACTGTTTTAGGAATTTCTTAAAACTACCGTGGATGTAATCGATTTAGGAGGACTTTATATTGTATTAAATAGGATCCCGGGCAAAGGACATAGTAAAGTGTTAACTGCTGGTATTGGTTGGGCGACAGCCGAAGTAATATTATCCCGTGCATTATTGTTGTGGTTTGGAGCACGGGGGGCCGAATTCGATTGGAAATACATCCAGAAATGTTTGGAATCTAACATATCTCTGCTCCACCATATTGCGACAGTAACTCTTGTTTGGTTATGGTCACGACACGATCTGAAAAATAACCTCAAGCCTATCGTTACAGCCCTTTTGCTATTTTCTGCATATAAGAATTTAATTTTAGATTTTCTTTTTGGTATATTATTAACAGGACCGTGGATTGGTTTGGTTATCAAGGCTATTGTTACTTTGATATTGGGTGGGTTTACTCTGACAATTTATGCGGGCTTAGCTCAGATTATAGGGATATTTTAGTGTTTCAATTGTGATATCAAATTATCATTTATATCCTAAGCATTACATTCATGGATGATAAATTATTATTGTATATATTTTTTGTTGTTTTACTTTTTTAGAAATCAAATATATATCGTGTGCGAAGGTCGGGAATCAATAAAAAAAAAAGGATTTACGTTGCAATAAAAATCTTTTTACTATCAAACACTTTAATTACAGTATTGTTATTATCATCGTTAATCATTATATTATCAGCTCAATAACAAATAATGATTAAAAGTAATACAACTTCACGATAAATAATAAAATATAATTCAGGTTAATTGTAAATCCAATAATTGCAGTATACAACTGAAAATAACGTAAATTTAACATATGTATATATATCTATAATTTAAAAATAATATATGTGAATAATAAAATACTATTTAATGTGGGGAGGAGAGGTCGTTGCCTATGAGGTTGTACATCCGGGTGGGCCGTCCGAATCATTGTCGGAATCGCTCTCTGAATTTTCAGACGTACTTCGGGAATTTTCGGAACTCAAATCGGTCCACAGCTGCTCAGTATAGTTTCTCTGGAAATATGCACAATTACCACATTGGAAATATGGCAATTTGCCCACGTATATCTACCAACATTTATTCTATATATCTCTAGTTTAAGTGTAATTAAAAGAAATACGTAAAAAACTGCAATTTTTAATGGTATAATCTAAGTACGGCTAAGTACTATCGTTTAGTATGAAAAAGTGGGAGATGTTAGGTTCGATTGCCGGACGGGATGAAGTTTTTTCAAATAATTAATTACGTTGAAAATGCTACGGTAATTATGTTAAGGGATAATGCATATTTGCTGCGTAATTAAATAAAAGATGAGTTGTACATAAACGAAAGTCATACCAACCTGCGTTCTGTCGCGATGTCTCCAAACCATCCAAAACATACGACTGTTAATATTTATGTCAGGCGTGTACGCCCATCGCATTCTATCGCTTAAGTTTTCATAAATGGTATTGGACAAGTCGGCGAGTTTAGGCTCCGACTCGTAGGATGGGACCCATACTTTGATATCCCAATCTAAGCCGCTCGTGCAGAGGTACGGTACTTGCGGATGCGGTTCCAAACAATTAACCTAAAGGAGAAGAAATTGAAGGTTAATAAACAAAATTTATTATTCGACGTGTCTTTGCCAAGTAACGGAAAACACTGGCCAAGTAGTTATAGGTATATGCAAGATGAAAAGATATCGAATCTTATTACACTAGGTCGCATAGAACTTACAACGCCATTATCATCCGCTAAGAACCACTGCACCACAGCTTCCGTATTTCTATCCCAAAAGAAGACGTTGCCGCAATCAGAACCGCTAACAATATACTCAGAATTTGGGCCGAAGAAGTTGACACCTTTTATGGTCGCCCCATTCCTGTGCCCCATGTATTTATGCACAAACGTGTTCTCCCCACCTTTCACATCGAAGAGGTAGATATCTTCATCGTTATAGGAGGCGAGTATTTCAGAGCCGTTGTGGTTATATACAGCGCAGGTAACGTGATATGAAAGACAGTGGTCACTTTTCTACAAATTCAAAGCCGTTGTAAAATTATCTGTTGCAAGCTTGATGTAAGCTTCTACCTTGAATGGAGTATACATTTTTAGCGGCGGTACGCCCGAACCGCATTTCCGTTGATCGTAAGTACGGATCAGCTCGTCCCTGCCACCAACGCAGAATTCATTCGAATTAAGCGGATGTGAACTTATGCTGTAGAGAGCTAATTCATTGTCACCGTTTCTAACATTGGTGATCCTGGAAATAAAAACAATTAAATTCTAGATAAAACCTTCACGAGGAATTGTGTACAGTTCCTACAGAAAGAAACCCTGGGTGTTACGCTTACCTTTCAGGTTTAGAATTCCTCAAATCATGCCTAAAGATAATCCCATCTTCGCCAGCGCTTAAAATCACCTGCGGTTGATCCTTGAGTACGGCCAACTTGTGACAAGGACCTCTATGGGATCCCAGTTTTCTGCTACTTCTCAATCCTTCCTGAGGCGATACTTGAGCCAATCTAACTTGGCCGTCTCTAGCGCATGTAGCGATATGTAAATCTCCGCCCAACGGTAAAAATTTACTCTGAAATACGTTGCTTCTATGCTTGGTCTCAAAAGACAGTAAGCTCTTGCCGCATTTCCAATCCCAAATGACCACTTTGAGATCGTCCGAACCACTGGCCAATAACGACCCATCTTGACTGAAGTTTAAGCTATTCACGCAGCCTTTATGATTCTCCAATTTGTACATCAACTCTAAACGTTGGACGCAATGCAACGAACCGTAGCAACGTGAATAGAACAGGTCCGGATTTAAGTTGTTTGAACTACCTAATTGCCTATTTACAACCTCATTAACGAGAAACCATTTATGTTTCGGTTTCTGTTTGTTTAACACAGCCGGCTTATCATATAACTTTGAGTCACTATCGTTTATCACAGATGAATTTTCGAAATAATCTATGGTATCTGACAGCTCCGAGTCAAGATCAAGTATATTGATGGAACTATTTTGCGGAGATCTATCTTCAGTGGGATTTGCTTCTGCCGGAGGTAAGCTAAAAGGATATTAGAGTTTAAATACATTCCTCTTTCAGGGAACAAAAATAATAAAAAAATAACCATAAATATACAATTTGTATTCAGAAATTTAAGGTTAACGATTAATCTTAGAGTTACTTAAATATCTGTATGTGTCGGTATACTTTGCAATATCAACCATGATAAAAGTACGATGGACATCTTACCTGTCATTCTCCTCATTCTCGTCCTCATCTCTGCTCTTATTTCTGTAGTTTCTATTTTTTGCATTTTTAGTTTTCGGAAAACCCAAGAAACCACTATCGCTATTACTCGTGCTGGCACATTCTAATAATGTATAGAGGCTTTCGTCTGTTGATCCCTTGCTGCTCGATTCGCCTGATCTTTCTACAGTGGAGTCATTATCAGTCTTCAAACGTTTCGCGTTCTCCACAGGTTCACAATCTGCGTTTTCGTCGTCATTTCCTTTATCATTAACGTCATTTTCTGACATGTTACTCTCTTCCATATTTATTCTAAAAATAAAGCATAAAGACGCAAATCACAAACCCGACAGTGTGCTAATCGTACGACGGAATTTTGCAATAGTAAAAACGGATATCAACTTTGTCTATTCTACGATTAAAACAACTTACGTTTTGATAAAAACATCCGAAGACAACTTTTTTGCTATTTTTCCTTTGGACCTGTCAAAATATCATTTGGTGTTCTGTGCCAACTTTAGTGGTAGGATAGTGGCAGGTATTCGAGTTAAGATTTGAATGTAACTTATTGTACATACGTATCGCCCTGGCAGGAGTAATAATAATATCCCCTCAAAAGTTTCAAAGTTAATAACGCAACAGCATCGATTACCGTCGACCTGATGGCACCGACTTCAAAAGTAAACACCGAACACGATACTTGTTGTTCCTAGTGACATATATTCCGCGTCTGTGGGACAAATACTTTTTTTTACGTTATTCGTTTGTCCTTAATTTTCGATCCGCTTTAGCATTATTGCTTTAAAACGGGACTCTATTGTTTCAAATAACAAATGAAAGCTAAACGAAAGATTTAAAAGTTTTCCTTTTCTATTTTTTTTTTTTTGCAAAATTATGTATATACGTTGCTATTGTTTATTCAATTTTTGATAAGGAAAAAGTAAATAAAATGTTATATAAAAAATAAATCATTTGAATAGCTTTTCTTTAACATTAAAATGCAAGACAATCGGAAAAATACAATTATGTCCTATTTTGCCGATAACAAGTTTAGCAATTATTATTTATAGGTGGCGCCACTTTCCTTAGAAATAGCTTTAAATATTAAAATAGATATATATTAGCCAAAGTAATAGAAATCAATTTAATGCTGTTTGAAGATTTTTTCAAACAGAGGGCGCTAGTATAGTATGTCTAGATTTCTATAGTTTGAGATGGTTGAATTTCTAGATATCTACATTACCATCAGTAGTGTCCCAAATAAAATTGGATACGCATTTAAAATCCTGAAATTATTAGTAGACAAACAGATACAAAATAAACAAAATAAAATTGAGTAATACTAATGGCTAGTATTTTTTGTCTACTAGCGTCGTTGAAATATTATTTCTCTATTGTTTTTGTGAATAATGGCATAAAATAAATTCATAATGATCTCTTTCTTTTTTATATACCTTGTAGTAGTGCGTCTTTTTCTAACGTTTGTTAATACGCAAGCTATAATTGTAAAGTAATCGTTATTTGAAATTAAAACAATTGAGAAACGCAACTGTTAACTATTTATGATACAATGATTATTAAATGCTGTAGTAAAACTGCTAAACAACTTTAATTTATTGTATAGAAGGGAACCTTCCGTCTATTTGTCCCTGTCCCCGAAAAAGCCGCCCGGGATTGGATGATTAAACTTGCGTAATGCAGAGGTTATCGATACCTTTATGTTGTTTATTGAAGTCACATTTAAAATGACCTACCTGGTAGGTTTCCCAATACATACCCCTTTCTCGCAGCATCGGTTACTTTACTTTTAACTTACTATTTAACTAGCAAAAAACTCAAAATCATCCTGGAATTCGTTGACAATTTTTTGGAAAATAGAAAATAGGAAAAAACTCAAAATAACTGTTCAAAATTTAACACAAAAATATATAGAGATCGATTAACGCCGCTAGTCTAAAGAAATTTCGTCAAACGATATATTCTATATAATCCTAAATCAAGTTGGTTCTGCCTTAGTAAATAAAGTTGATGTAGATTACTTCTAATAATTTTAATACAAAAACACAATAAACAATATATATAATAGTTCTTCAAAAAAAAAAAGCATTTTAGACCTCCCCAAGAACAATTTCGAGGAATCTAAAACTACGTTCGTATAGGGTAACCCGAAACTTTACGCACGTCAAGCGTTATTTTCTGCATTTGTTTTTGAATTCGTATGCCACGATTACTGAAGAAATTGATGATAAAGATACCACATAACGTTTCTTACAATTGCTCTTATTACAATAGCAATTGTTAATAGGAACGAATACATTTAGGGTAGGATGTAACAAAGCAAATTAACGGTGTCAGTTATCAAATTTTTACCTTACTTAATCTGCTTTATGTGATGTATTTAACAAAGCAAGAAATCTGGGCAATATGTGGGCTAATTTCATCCCAATTTCAGTAGACTCAATGTGAATGGAGCTTAATAAAAAACAATTTTTCTTCTACAAAGTAATTTTCATTATTTTCTTTTATTTATTAGCAGATACAGACTTCGACATGATATAAACAAATTACCTTTATAATAATTTAAAAAATTACAAGTAAACAGTAGTCCTCTTTATTAATTACATTTTAAACTGTGATATTTTGCTCATACATATTATAAATAATGCGGTGTAAAAACATTATAAATATATATATGTACAATCATGAGGAAATAATCAGATATATTGTAAACCATCTGTACAATTTCGTTGCAATATTACAGTAATAAGCCATGTGTACATACATATGTAGGGAAGGAGTTAATATTTGTACTATGCCAATAGTTGATTAACTAAAGATTGGTGCTCATATCATCATAAAATCATATGCTTTGAAATCTCTTTGATTTTTTATTGTGGTTCTTTAAATGACTACCTAAGAACGTATTGAGTCCTTGAATTTCTTGTTGGGGTATTTAGGCCGGAATAGAAAGGAAAGCTTTCTCCTATTTTCGAATCTCCTGCTCGAATCGAAAGTCTACCTGTTCGTTTTTATTTTACGTAGTTCTCCTTACTTCTTTCTAGGTGATTCCACTTGCTTTTAATATTTTTTTTATCTTTGTACTATGTGCTTCTTGGTCTTTCTCTTCTGTTTTGCTTTGCTAAAGAAAGAAGTAAAAGAAAAATAAGAAGTTTGGAGGATTCAGTTTCCTCGAGATAATAGAATACATTTGCTCTTCTCCATCGCAACAACTGAAGTCATCATCATTATTATCGCTACTCTGTATAGATAAGTTGTCAATATCTTCACTTGTCTCGTCATCGATAACACTGCTTTCCCTCCTTTTATTTGTCTTCTTGATAATAGGCTCAAGTTTTTTCAACTTCATTTTCGCTGCTTGTCTTTATTTCTTACCGCTAGCTTCTTCTTCCTTCTTTCATTAACGGATAATCCGCGATTGTGATCATTTCACAGTTTCTAGCAAATATTTTGCTTTTTTTCTCTGATGTCTCTGTTGATCATCACTACTGTTTGACAGGTATTAGCCTTATTTACATGGATATAAAGGTACGTTTTGTCATCCTTTTCAAATAAGGAAGTCCTACATATTGCTTCGGTGGAACTCGGAAGACTTCCGAGTCACACCAAATCACTTGTACATTTGTCGGCATTTACATTTTATTTGAAATTATACTAAACTTCCGATAAAAAAAAAAACAAAAACATTTAATTAAACAAATTCAGTTAAATTTTATTTAACCGGATTATATTTAAAAGCGACTATATAACTTAGTATATTAAAGAACAATCAACCGTTAATATTTTTGTAAAAAAACTGTCAATTACGTAGTCTATAGCATTTGTTTAATAATTAACCAGTAACCAGTGCAGATGGGAAAATGCTCTATTATCCAAATAACTTTCGATTTAATGATATCATCCCTCGTGACCTAAACGTAGAATCAGACAGACCTAACGGCGAAACTAAACAGCCGATAAAAAATATACATTCGCTCCTGTTTAAGGTTCGGAGTAAAATAGTTGTAGTATCGGCCAAGTACTTTAGTAGTTGTAGTACGGTGTTCGAATTTGGTAACAATTTCATTGCAAGAATGAATACAACTTGCTTATTGGCGTTATTTTTCAAGTTGATTTCAAATTAAATCAATTTCTTTCGTGTTCGATCGGTTCTGTTCTATGTATATCATCTATTCAACGTATAACAGAAAGCGCTATAAATCACCAACTTAGACTTAAATTCACTAAATCCACCAACACGGCCGGCCCCTAAATGTTCGCATATACATCATTGCGGAAAGGTGCGTTAGGTCATATGCACCGGGAACAATTTAGTCTTTCTTTTGGGGTTTCTGTTGCTAAGCAATAATCGCCATTACAATTATTGGTATTAAATGGTGAGGTTAATACTAGCCTTTATTAATTAGGAAGTTGATTTATTTTATTTTTGTTAAAACAAATTCTGCACCATCCTACCGGATACTGCTACAGCTGGAGGTTTAAAATAATAAAAGACCACATAATACGAATCCATTTCTTTAATGAAAATAATGTACATATTATTGCCTAGACCGCCAAATATTTATGTTACACTTCAGAATAGGGTCTTATACACATCAGTTTAAATACATACTAAAATTACAATATTTATTCACTTGATTAGATTTATACAATGTTCTTCTTTTTTTTTTGGAGTATTTGCAGTACCGTTGAGTTTACAAATCTAATATAAATGCGCGGTGAAACAGTTGCCTATTCGTCAGATTGTTCGACTAATAATTCTCGCAGCTTCGAGTTGCCTTCAAACGGTAAGAAACTTATTTCACCGTGCATTTGATTTTTTTTACACATTTATACTACACACATATACCTAATTTTTACTTCTGTTTTTCTATATTATATCGTATTATTACGTAATTCTATATCGGAGAACTTTATAAACATTTATAAACTTAGTAATATTAGCATAGTTTTGTTTTTCTTTCACATCTTCGTTTCCTTTTATCATCTTCGTATAATAATAGTATAGTCGAAAGTTTCTCTATCATATGTAATATGTATAGCTAGGTATATTATCTAAAATTCACATGATATGATGCGGATTGTTCGCAAATGTTCACCAGATTACGAAAAAAAAGATCTTTCGAATACAAGAAAAAGATTTGTTTCTTTTTTTTTGATATTTCGCTTGACCTACTACTTTATTAATATAAGATATGTATTTAGATGGTATTTATCTTTTAAATCAAAGATATCCATTGAAATTTAAAGAAATGTATAACCCGTGAACATTTTTTTTTTGGGGGGAGTGGGAAGGGTAAATATTTATTTAGATTTTTTTTTAATATATAATTATGGACTTTACCAGCATCAAAGATGAAATTTAAAATATGTTAATATCGTAAATAGTGCTCCTGAGTTAGTATTAATTAACATATTTAAAATTTACATTTAAGTTATATATGCATGTATTTCATGACGGACGCTTTAAACGTTGCAATTTTAAATTTGGACAATTAAGAATTATATCTTGAAATCCACGAATTTTCTCGTAATTAAATTGGCGACGAACAATTTTGTTAATTAAAAATAATCGATTTACTTAAAAAGGGGAAATCGATCAGGATTATCAATATATCAATCCACACAAAGTACGAAAATATTGCGGGAACATCATAAAACAAATTATATGTAAATTCCCAAATGTTCAAATGCATAATTTCTGAGACAAGTGTACAGTCGTGACCTAAAATATCCGCACAGGTAACGTTCGTTATGAAATACACGGCATTTAGTATACGATTATTTACGAAAAAAAAAAAAAATGGGTAAACATGTATATAAAATAATGACTTACTTCAGAAATTAATAATATATGTGTGAGTAAGAATAATACATAATAACCAAAATAGATTTCCGGGGGGACCCTATTCTCGATTCTCGACGACATTTCTATAACGCATGTCAGGTCTACCATATAACAATAAAATAATATAATACATCAGTCTAGCGGAGACGAAATGAAAAATAAAGAACCAGATAAAAATGTAGAATTCCAAGGAGACGATACGAAAGAACATAAAATTAAATAAAAAAAAAATCAAGTAAACAATTTCTTTTATTAAAATAAAAATACACGAAGAAATAATAATTAAAAATGAATACTTAATAAGTGATACTGTCTCATTAATATCAACAATATACGATAATTTCAAATATAATTAGGAACTTTAATTTTTCTCTCTCTCGTTTGCATATTTATCGAACCTAACCCTACCGAACATTCTTTCGCGTTCTTTTACAACTCTTTTTTTTTGGTCCTCTTTAGTACAAACAGAACCACTAAATTCGATTATTTATATACACTGAATACATATACATATTATGTGTATTTGAATAAAGACAATTTTTATAATAATTAAGAATAATACATAAGTAATAATAAAATTCATGTACAACACTACTAGTTTGTTTCTCGTTTCATTTGTTTTAGCTAAACGAATAACTCTAAAAGTCTAAAATGATTTTCGTCACGTGTTTCTCCGTTTGATGCGATTTTCCCATCGATTCTCTTTTGTTTCTCTCTGTCTCTCTCTCTCGATAATAACACATATTTATATAATATCTATATTATAGTATCATCCTATCTACAATTGTTATTTTACAAGGGATCGACATGTGACGATCATTCAGATATATAATTATGAGACCCTGCTTGACAAATGAACGCCATATGTCGATGACTATATGTATTTTATATATATTTTTATATGTATATTATACTGATGATGGCTTAATGTATGTCCCGTTTTATGTTCGAAACGTTCTTTATTTCTCAATAGCTGCTACGAATGTTGATGCGTTAAGAAAGTCGTGCAATGGATGAATTAATAATTTATGTTTATATTATGTTAAATACGCGTTTCAAGCAACAAATAATATATAATGTTCCCGTTTGTGAAATTCCAGAGAATCTACAATCCAGGATAAGGTAGATAACGCTAATATCGATAAGGAATGGAGGGAAATTCAAAATTCAAGATGACGGCCACGTATTCTCTATCGCACATTTTCAACATTTTGTGCGAAAGAGGTATCACGCTAAAAGGCGGGTAAAAAGTAATTGTACGTTAATAAACATTGGATGTATTAATTCATCTTGCCCATTCTCCATAATTCTACATAATTTAATTAAAATAAAAAACGTTTCAAAGCAAATCACTAAATACGTATTTTATAAACGACATGTGTAATCTAATTTTTCATCTTCTTCGAAGGTGTCGTTTCTCTTATGTACATAAATATATATGATTTGATACGTTAAATAATAACATGAAAAAAAGAAATAGAAGAAATAACCAGTACAATACTGAGTGGAACAGTATTACAGTAGATGTTCAAAGGAAGTACGTACTTTGAAAAAGCGCTTGTGCAGTTTATTTTTGAAATATATGAAAAGAACTTATCGAACATTTACTGCATACAAAGAATACGTGGATGAATAATAGATTTTATACATTTTTTGGCGTATTTCGGTCGAAATTTATAATTTTCCTGGCCATTCTCGTCCGAGAACTTTAAAGAATCGCCTGACGCGTACCGTTCTGATAATTCATATAATTAATCAATACGAATTCAATGTAGGAACTGGAAGACTGTTAGTGTACGGCGTACTTGCGCCAACGCTAAAGCGAATGAAATAAATTAATTAATCATCTTTAAGAAACTGCCTCGTTAAACACGTGAAATACTGAAAATAAATAAAACATAAGTGACGATGATAACGTTAAATCCTCTCGATTTGTTAGCGATGTTGAAGCTTTTTCTGTTTTTCTTCTTCGTTGTTTATTTACATAAAACAATGTTTTTGTCACTTGCGACAGAGATCCAATTTAATAGGAAATGGATATATATATGAACCATTTTTTTTATATATATATTTTTTAACCGTATAATCTTTATTGCATTCAGCCTTATGAATGAAGAATTCCTGATTTTGCATTGTTAAGTAGATATTTTTTAAATTTGATAATTCGTACTTTTTTATTTGAATTTATTTTATTTCAGTTAAACTGGGGTAACTTCCAGGGCTTTAAAATCAAAATTTTAATATTTTTGTTTTTGGAAAAAAATACAAATAATTGTTTCGGTAAACGGTTAAGCTTTCGAATAGATTTAGGCAAAGTTTTTTTAACGGTATTACAGCCTATCTAAACAAACACGGAAATTGTAAATAATACAACAATTATTCTTGTTTGTTTAATAGATTTTCTTTGTCTTACTTCTATATTTGGAAGTTAGAAAAGATATATTTGAAACGTATTCTAAAAAAATGTTTAACTTTTTCGTGAAAGTTGACCCAGTTTAAATAGATGATGCTGTAAGTGTCAATACAACGCAATTTACATTATTGTTAAAGTCTAAAATGTTACGATGAAATAACTATTCAATGAACCATTTAACAATTAAACTCGATCAATTGCATACGTTACAGAACTTCTAGTAAGAGATGTTAATTTTCATTGGCGATAAGTATTGAAATTAATCGGGAAAAGCATATTCAGCTATTTGTTGTCAAAATAAAACTGATCTTAATGTAAGTTCAAACGAGTTGAACTTAACAAAAAAAATTGGTCTGTAAACAAGGATAAGTTTAATGTGATCATCGCAGAAGTAGGAATAGCGCTGTTGATTTACGAAACATTTCGTACCGGAGCTTATGATAAAATTTGAAAGAACAGGGTTTCTAAATGACCTCTCGAGATAAGGAACACCAAAGATTAGCGATGTGCAAGTTGCAGAAATTCTTCTGTAAGATTAAAACAATTGAGCTTGTAAGAATCCAAAAAATGAGCTCTTATAAATTACAAGGATTGACTTGAAGGAAGCAGATTGGGCAATCGGGTAGATGCGAATGGTTACGCCGTATTTAATAGTCAGATGAAATTCGTTTTCGTCTTAATGGCGGAATCAATACTCAAACCTGTCGAATACGGTCAAAACAATAAAATCCATAATAGGCGATCTTTCAGGAAGGTCTTTCATCGCGTCTAATTTCATCATCGGTCCGATATTTACTTTGAGGAAGTTCAGAATGATAAGATCGAAACGGTGATCGTTACGTGGTCATACAACTTCAGATTCGCAACTAAAACTAGTACATTTATTCACTAGTTAAACGCTTGTCAACTTCTGGATTTCAAGATTGTGTTAAAGAAGATATTTATGGCCATCAAGGGTTTGAGTGTTGGGGGGATTAAAAAAAGATGTATCCTTTACAATCGTTGGGAGAATTGAAAGGCGGTAATAGGCAGCAAATTGCTGCGATTCAACCCGAAATATAGCGTAACGCGGCGTATGGTTTTTGAGGAAAGCTGGTGCTTTTATACTATAAAAATGGGCGTCGTATTGAACGATTGCAGTAAACCACGTTGGATATAAGAAAACTCTAAGATTGAGATTGATCAACATGAGGAACCTTTCAGTGCATAAAAGGTTACGTCATGATTATCAAAAAGTTAAACGAATTCTTTAACGTATCATTGAGATCTTCTTGTTAAATGCAAATCGGAATTATAGATTGAGATTTTAGAGAGGTTAATGTTGCTTCAGTCAAGTACTTCTTTATGAAATCGCTACATTGAAAAATTAAAATTGATCAAATCCGGTTCACTTGAATTTCCATTTTCTATTAAGAATGTAAGTATCGTCTTTGATTTTACGCAAAACGTTTTAAAATAACATTACAATAATAGTTTACATACCATGGCCACCGTTTCTTTCATATACACACATCGTCCGTTCGTCATAAAAAAATAATAAATGTTACTAATACAATATATTATAAAAAAAAAGGAAAAAAGGAAGTTCATCTTTCATCATCCATTGCACAACACAATTTTTTTTTGCATAATATACAACGAGGTTATTATTATATTAATCCATATAGTGATCGGCGAAGAAATTAACGTGAGGTCATTCCTGCTTGACCATAACGTTCGGATTAAAACTGTGTCCACTAGATGTCACTAGCGATAACGGGCTCGGAGCTAGAGAATTCGCGATTGCGAACATAGCACCGTTGGTATTGGCGACGGAGCATGGTGAACCTAGGGCGGCCGCGGGCGGGTTGATCCTCTTCTCCTTCTGCCTTCGATTGCAAAACCAGACTCTTACGACTTCCTTCTCCATGCACAGACCGTCGGCGAGCATCGATATCTCTTCGGAGGTGGGTTTCGGGTTACTGATGAACGCTTTCTCGAGGGCGACCCGTACGCTCGTCTCGATGGACGTCCGCTTCTTACGCCTTCGGCCGATGGTTTCCGGCGTCGACATGGGACTGCTAAATGTGCCGCCCGGATTCTGCAGGGTGTTGTCCGCGTCCTCCAGCCATTTCTGGAGGAGCGGCTTTAGCTTGCACATGTTCTTGAAGCTCAAGTTTAGCGCTTCGAATCGTGATATCGTTGTTTGAGAGAAGTCGTTGCCGTAAAGTTTGCCCATCGCAAGTCCTACGTCGCCTTGGGTGAAACCTGGGAGAGGAACGGAAAAAAAAACACCTTAAACTTAGTAAGTGGTTAAAGGAATGCAAGAAGTCGGAGATTTGTTTTTACTTTGTGTGTACAAGATGGAATTTAGCGTTGGAATAATCGACGGAGGAACTATACAGAGCACACAAATTAACTGAATGATAACGCAATGAAGAGTTATTATTTTGTTTATTTATTTTACGACGTCTGGAATGATTTTTAGCAAATGTTATGTTTGAAGTGTTGAAATTTGATGGCCTCTTAAATGTTCAGAACATCTAAAACATTTTAACAAAAAGATTCAGCCTTTTTTTGTTAGTGCAGTAGGAGACAGTGTAGGCCTAACTAATATTTAATGCTCTATGTTACTTGGGTAGCTCGGAGCTACTCCAGTTGGAAAAAAAAAGCGAAGATAAGGTCATATTTCTAACAGAAATGTTACGCGCTTCCATTTTTCCACTAACCTAATTTAATCCGCCGTTGTTTGAAGGTTTTCGCGAACTGTTCCAGCTCCTCCAAGTCGGTGGTTTCCTCTGGCGACGGTTCGAGAAGCCTCGTCGGGTTCTTGGCGTACTGCGGAGTCAGCGGCGCCGAACTGGGAGTGTTGGGGGTGAGAAGACTGGGCGGTATGTGCGAGTTATTCGGTGGCGTCGATTGCGTTTGCGGAATTTGACTGTTGGGCGGTATACTGGTATTGTGCTGGTTCGTATTCTGCGGCTGCTGTTGAGTCTGTTGCTGTTGCTGCTGGTGTTGCTGTTGTTGTTGTTGCTGTTGCTGTTGTTGCGCTTTCTGCAGCTGTTGATATTGTTGAGCGGCTTGCGCGATTTGCTGGACCTATATGGAGGAATAATCGATTATCTCGAGGAAGTCGACGAATAAGGAATTGTGAAGCAGTAAAGCGTAATTAACAATAAAATAAAGCGGATCAAAGCCGAAGTTTTAAATGTTAAAAATGTATTCAAGTGTAATATATAATTAACTTCGAAAAATTATCCAAGCGTACCAACAATTTTGTAACCTCATAACTTAGTTGTTAGTAACATTTTTTTTAGACCACTTTAAATCACTTGGAAGCTCAATTACCAATCTTTGACAGTTATAATTTAATCGAATATTAATGCAAAGACTTCGACCGATTTAATTCGTTTCGAGTCGTGTTGCGTACAGTCGGTTTGAGGTAATTTTTATAGCGGTCCCGGCTATTTCGGCTCTCTGTTTCCTATACGCATCGAGCTCTCTATAATTACATTCAAAATAAATATAATAACATTGGGAAATATTAACCGCTATTACACGTCCTCCATGGGAGTCTCTTCTTTGCCGTCTCTCTATTTGTTTGTGTGTTGTTGTGTGCGTAACATGCAAACACGACATTAGAAATGTAGTAAGATCGTGTACGTAAGGCGAAGCGTAATTTCGTCTGTTGCGCAATTCGAGAAATAGGTCCGAAATTATCGTATAACGTAAAAATTGAACAGACACGCCATAATGAAGTGTGTTTAAAGCTAAATACCTTCCTATTGAAAACATGCCTGTACACTACCGATCGGAAGTTTATTCATAACTAAAGAGCCAACCGTTTTTTTGCCGATGATGTCGTTTATCGCGTATATTCGCATCAATTCTTTTATATAATTAATAAATTAGGAAAGATGATCCGCTATCCCGGGCATTTTCTTTGTGCGATTGAACTCTTGGCCAACCGCGTATATTAATATTATTTTTTGCTTTATAAAAAGGCCGAAATTAGATGACATGCAATCGAAAATTTAAATGTAATATACATATGCAGCTGCTTTAATTATAATACAGGTTGTATGTTTCGAGAACGAGGTGCCTCGTATTAAAAGGAATACTTCGCTTTAAGCTGTAAAATAATATTTGCAAGGTTGTCGTTATATTTGGGAGGGTATGACATCGTTTTTATTTATTATTATAAGCGATATCGCGTACAGAAATAATTCTGAGAGAATTGGCACGTTAAATGTGAGCGACTATAGAACTTTGTAAAATCTTCAAAAAACACCGTCTTAAATGCGCGAGAGAGCAACAACCAACTTTGTTAGATCAAGTATTGCGATTGTTGATATAAATTGTTCATATATTAAAAATACATCGTTTGTTGTCCTACAATTCGCTAATCATATTCTTTGCATTGCCGACGGCGCATAGCGAAGAAACGACGTTTTTCATGATAATGCGTGTGGTTGTGTAGTGCATACAACTTAATTAGTAAGTTAAACGTGTGCATAGATAGCAAACATCGATTTTATAACGAACGTAATATAAATCAATAAATTACAATGTAGCACTGATATCAATAGGTAAGTAAACGTTAACATGCTGCCAAACATAAAAGATCAAAATAAATTTGCGGACAAGACCAGCGCCAGCCAACAACGACATTCATGTCAACACACCTGCATATTATGAGGTGGTCTAGAAGGAAGACTAGATCTCGGAAAGCTTTGCAGGAATCCCTTTAAAAATTATAAAAACACGCCGTTGTAATTTGCATAAGAATGTATAAAGTTATAAACATATCAGGGCATATCTCGTATATAGTTTACATCGATGCGGTTGTTATCTCGTCTACTTACTTGATTCTGCAGGAAGAATTGCGGGTTTATTTGGTTGCCGGAAACATGGTTCTGCTGCAGCAGCGCTAATTGTTGCAACTGCTGCAGACTTTGGGTATTCTGCAACGCTTGAAGGCTGCCCAACATTTGTAAGGGATTCCCAAAAAGACCGCCGAGTGCTGCCAGCGCCGCTCCAACGCCCGGACTCGAGCTGGTGACTTGCGAATTCGGCGAAGATCTGTTTGTCGGTTCGTTTTCACCCGTTACCTGGAAGGAATAAGCGAATAATCGCTATTTAATAATAGGCACGGAGTTCCGAAGAGCCTAAGAGGTAGATGGATTTTCGACCGGAAGAACGCGAAGTAGCGAAGCGGGTCGTATGGAAATTACGTATAGATTCGTGTCTAAATTAATAGTAACGGAGCTTTGTTAGTGGTATTCACGCGGATTGCCTCGGGTTACAAATAATCGACCGGTATAATTTACAAGATCCATTGCATCATCGTCACGCTTAAATTATTTTCGTTGTGGGTTTTTGTTCGTGTGTAAGAGCTTTGTTTTTACCGTTTTACATAAATATTTTAATTGTGCAGCGAAAGAAAGAAGTAGACCACCTGTTTGTTAAGGATGTTCGATGATTAGACTTAAATGAAGGTTACGTTCTTAAAAAAAAAGTAGGTGAAATCGCTTAATAATCGAGTTGGTTATATACTTTCCTGGCCTTCTGCAATATAGATGACAAAATGTATTTTTACCTTTTGTTGTGAGAAGAAGAATGTCGTGACGAAATTAAGAAAAAGCTCTAGCACCTTTAAACATTGTTATATAGGTCTGGATACTTTAACATGATCATAGATCTTGTCTTCTATTTTATTTTTGTTCGAGCTGCTAGATTTTATTCAAGAATTTTCTAATAAATTAGTAATAAGCATGGGTTTGGCATGTTTTTCTAGATGCTATTAGGAAGTTCTAGTTTCTTACGAGTGGCGACGGCCCTACAGGGTAGATAACCTTTGAAGCATGTTATAACCTAAAGAGTCTTTTTTGTGAGTAAATGGTGTGTGTGAAGTGTTCCATGGCCTTGTTACTTCCTTCCAATATGTGGGCGGTGACGAGACATCTTACCGAACCGAATCAGAAAAATTTGTCACTTGATCTCGGTAGGACTCGAACTATCAGCGTCTAACGGGGGCAGACCCTGCTACCACTGGGCCACCGAACAGGTTTTGACGGGTGTCTTATTGATCCAAAACTAAACAATCTTCAAGTCACTTTATGAAAAGTTGGCTCGAATAACAACAATGAACTTTTGTCCTCTTTCAAAGCAATGATATCAAAATTATCAACCAATATCAATAGAAAAAAAATCAGCTTTATAGCTGAAATCAAAAACGTAACTGTTATGATAACTTTCGATGCAAAACTGAATTTGATGCGTCCTAATTCAGTTAATTTAAATTACTGCTGATTTCACCTTAGCGACTTAAACGAATTGGAAAATGATACCTGGATATAGCAGAAACCGCTTCTATATACGCAATCGATCTTGTAATATAACTGATGTTAGCATTACGCGAAACAGACGTTTCAATAACAAACAAGATTAAATCTGTCAGACGGCGGCGCCGTCCCTGAAGAATTTAAACATTTTAACTTTTGTTTCCGAAGGAGGGGCGACCTTTCGGTATCGCAACAGCAAGCTAGCTTCGTCTGCGATTGGGGATTAAAAGTTCAGATTTATAAAGTGCGTGATCACCCCTTATGCCGCCCTTTCCAATATACACGCTGTTAAAGTTATACCGCTCCAGCGTGTACCCTAGCCGTAAGAATATGGAAGGAAGCGAGCGAACGTACCGAAGGAGCTGTATTCAGAAACTGGAAAAGCGCGCAGTTTTACAGCGGCAAACAAGCCTCGGGGAACTTCCGGTCTTGATTAAACGCATCCATCGTATATGTGTGTATTTGTACGAGAGCATGCCGATATTAAGGGAAAATTTAATAACGTCTCCTTCCGCTTCTGACCTTTTCTTCTTCGTTCCTTAAAGATGTGTATATATATATAACTTACCAAATTCAGAGCTCCGCCTCGATCCGAATCCATCGAGTCCTCGTCCTGCCTGTCCACAGGGTGGTCGCTGTTTATGCTCTGGTCATCACCGCTAACATCACCATTAACGTCACCTTCTGAAAATAAAATGGATCGGTTAAATACGATTGTTTTGCTATGAAATGATGTTAGCTTTGGAAAGGTTGTTCGATTTCTGCGGCATCTTTAAAGGACGAACTTGGAAGAAAAACGTTTAAAATTTGATGCTCATCTCGTAGCCGTGTGATGGTCTCTCCGGATGATAATTTATGGTGATATTATGTACTTCGAAAGTTCTAAGAGATTTATGACGTTTCGAAGCTCAGTAATAAAGTCGCGCACAAAAGTAGATTCTAACATAACATCTGCCATAGTGGATATAGTGAAGCTCATTATTGATGAGCGGTAGTTTTAGAGCATAAAATGCGATGTTTTTGTGGGAAAAGTCAATTAAATGTCATGATAAGTAATGAATTACCTACCAAATGAATGGATTGTACATTAAATACGATAATCTACACTTATTGACGTTCCATTCACGAATGTTTATATCGCACGCCTTGCCGTCCATTGATACGAACGAATATTCGATGACAATTTGGATAGTTACAAGTACTTTGTTTTGTTACCGTTAAACATTTAATCTTCAACTAACAAAAATCTTATGTAATATCGTTTTTAGGACTTTTTTAAATGTAACAAATCAGCTCAATTTAAAAAGGAAAGTTCATGGCAACACTCGGAAGAACGAAAACTTTCCTTTTTCTGCGAGTGGAAAAAATTCAACCGTCCGAAAACTTTATTCCGACACCATTCAAAAGAGGGCTTTACCCTAATGTGGTAGTATACTTTTATTGTCGCCTTGGATTTCATATTCAAAGTACCGTCGGATGTGTGATCTGAATACATTTGACTGTCAAAGTATATCCTCTCCGTATAACGGTCTAATTCAATACGAATTTATCGGAAACGCATTCACTAGTTTATCGCCGAAAGCAGAGGGAACTTTGGAAATAATAACCCCTGTTATGAGCATGTTTATTTAAATAAATTATTTTTAAAAGGATCTCGCTCTCTCACAGCTGACATAGTTATTGCACTTCGTTAATATATTCTCGTAATGGTTAATTTGAACATATTCGCCTTCTTAGGAAAGACGACAATTTGTTTTCCTTTTGATTATCTTCTTTCTCAAATAGCTTGGCAGGTTTGCCTTTAGCAAAACTATTGCTGGAGTTTTGTTTTTTTTTTGCCATCGCCTTCTTAGTTTTGTTTGGAATATTTTGAGACTTAATTTTAGTCTTTAATCTCTTTAGTCTTTTAATTTTAGATTCCACACTTCAGCTTCAGAAATGCCTCATTTGCAAAAGATTTTCGAAGAATTATTCAGTATGGCATACGGTGATATAGAGGCTTTGCTGAAGTGTTCATTATATGCGATACCATCGACAAGAGGCCAGTCAAGAACTATCGAGAAACGACGACGGCGCTTACGCGCCATAATTAGCATCAAAGATTTTGGAGGTTCCAAAGAGACATTCAAAATAACTTGTTATTATCTTTACTTTTCTTGCAAAATAAAGCTATCGATGAGTTCACCATTCAGTTTTCTAATATCTTGTTTTATGAAAGCTACATTTCCAGCCCAATGGTTCTTTAGATGCAGACACGTTATTTGTTTCCCTGGTTTCATTGGGGCCTATTAATTTTGTCATTTTGTTAGCGTTTTTGTAGCTTGAAATCTGCTATAGAGCTACGTGGATTTTCTTTGTACATTCCAGGCCATCGAATCTAGACAAACGAGTTGATGCTGCTTGATTATTTGCTGAATTCCATCCTCTTTAATTCGAATTAATCTTTTAATACTTCGTTTTTGCAGTATCAACAAATATTTGAATCTGGTGCAACAACCTCCTACATATTATATGCGATCATATATTTTTCTAATAAACAACATTGCACTCCTTAACTACAACATTTTTCAATTTACGCTTCAAAGAGTTTAACATGCACGGTTCGGCGAGTTCATTTCCCTCCTTGAAAAAAAGATTCCCTTCGCAGACGCGAGAGTAACGTCCACTTTTAGACGATTCCGGGCACGTAACGGTATACTTTAAAAATCAGACCGCTATTTTACATATTCAAAGAGGCAAAAATTTATCCGCCACTATTTAAATGCCGGCAGGGTTTCATCTGAATATGGGCTACTTGAAATTCGATCCTGGTACGATGTGCGATTTCATACAGAGAAAAAATTACCGACCGTTACATGTTGGACGCGGGGCGCCGGTTCTGGACGAACGCGGGGGCGACTCCATCGAAATCAATTCATCTGCCGCGTTACAATCGGATACGTGTCTATCTCGTAGGTGCGAAGAAATATGCCCGGATGGAGATGGACGATCGTTGTTTAGTATGCGAGCTATTAATAACCGAGGAAGAGAAGTAAATTAATTTTCGAGAAATTAGTGTTGAAAAAGGGAATTTGCTGGCGGTTAAGGGTTATAGAGTATTAGTTGAGTACAGCTCGATAAATCAAATTTCTCAATTAGAAGTTACGAGGTCAATATGTTGAGGTAATGTTCTCTACATTGGAGGAGGTTAAAAAAATTTTTTTTCATGCTTCTAAAGAAGTGTTGTCCCAAGAAGTAAGTATTGAATCCCTAAATGTTGACTGGTTCAATCCTAGCCTGCTCCCTAACGTGCACACGGAGTATTGGTAATTGGTGGCTGACAGAGGGAGACATAATTTATTTTTCATACTGTACAACTACCAAGATAAAATGACCCGCGATGCGAATTTTTCAAAAGTATTTACATTAATTAAAATAATCTTGGTCCTATCTTAAGGTTTGATTGAGGATGTAGTTATTGTACGTTTGATCAATCGCAGAAAATGACGTCAAAAAACCGTTAAACAGTCTACAAAGGATATTCTCCGATATAAAATGTTACTTTCACCATTCATACGAGACCACGTACGAGCAAGCCGTTATAAAACTAACTCCGTATATACTGGCGAAAAGGGCAAGAAAGCCGTGCACACAGGGTGAGACGAGGAGTAAGCGAGCGGTTCGGAAACCATTTTTACGCCCACTGACTTTTAGTTAACTGACCGGACTGCATCCCTAAATATCAAAATTCAGTTGGTGTGAAATTTCTTGCGGCCGGGAGTTGAAAAAAACTCGATTATCGGGCATATACACCGGCTTATCACCATGTATGCAGGACTTGACGCGTATGTGTCGGAAAATTGACCGCGGAAAATGCTTTCCGCCGGCCGAGGTCCGTGGATAGACGCCGACGGTCGTTTCAAAAATGATTATTTTATTTTTGGCGTCGGTGGTCGGGCGAGATATGCGGACGGTTGAAATTAAACGTCAATCAGTTTTATTTGCGAGAACAAGTAAATGACGAAGAAACGTGCTTGATCAAGAATAGATGCATCCATTCAATTCTTAAAGCTGATTTGAAGAAACGCAGGTTTTTAACCGCACAACGTTCTCGTGCTAAATTCGTAACATTACCAACCTAAACGATCACCTTGAATACATTCTTAAATTTGTAACGCTTTCGCGTACGTAAAACCGCCACCGCCGCCGCCGCGTCAGTCTGCTTTGATCGATGACGAAGACTACCATTGCAGCGTTCAACTCTAACCCCTAATCTGTTTAGCGCTGTAAAAAAGCGATTACGCCACCAGGGCCAATCAAATTAACGCATGAATCTGTTACGTAACCCTTCAACCCGAGCGCGTGCCTTACAATACCCCCGACGCGAGCGAGGGACGTCGTTGAAAAAAAAAAGAATAACGCTCACCGAACAATCGGGCCGCAGCCATTTTAAAGAGTCGATTAACTTCGCTTTGATCCGTCAAGGAGGGTTGAATTTAAAATATGTCGGCGGTGGCGTGTTCTCGAAATTTATTTTTAAATGTTTTTTTCTGACGTCCCTTTTTAATGCAAAATGCGGAATTAAACGATGAAATAGAATTGTAAGCAGTAATAACGTATAAGACATGGTGATAGCTGTTATATTATTTTGAGGTTAGAAAATTATTCATGTATCTTGACTCTCACAAAAAAATCATAACCTTAAAAACGCTTTGAATCAAGTCCAATTGTAAATTAATATTAACGATTAACCACTTACGATAAATTTAAGTTTTTTCAGTTTTCTCTTCGAATAAGCACATAAATAACTAAACAAAAAAAATACATTCGGAAGCTAACCGTCGAAGGCATATAAAGGAAAACTGCAACTAAATTAAATCCTTCAAAATATTCCAATATTTACCAGCAATTTTTGATATTAGAAGCGATAAAATAAATTAAATAAACATTATAAAATGTCCCGATTAAATCATGAAAGACTAAATAATGTTTGTACATGATAAATACATATTTGGGCGATGGCATACGTACATAACCTCAACATACAGCAAACTGACAGCTGTCATAAAATATGACGTTGACTAAATTGTCAAAAAAATATTTTAATTGAATTTTAAAGGAGAAATACGGATTGAAACGGATAAATGTAAAGTCCAATTAGATTTTCACTGAAATATTTACATTTTTACCCTAAACATAATTTAATTAAAATAGGTACATAGTGAGAAATAAACAAGACTATAATCGTAATACATAGGTCTCTATGTACCTATATATATATAATGTACCTAGTAAATAAATAAATAAATGTAAAGAAACGATAAATATTACTAAATATTTGCTTTCATTTATAGTATTTACTTTACTTTCAATTCTTTTTTGTCGAACAAGTTCATTTTTTAGTTTAGTCCCTTCGAAATGTTCATCAAAATTTGAAAAATTAACATAAAAAAAAACGTTAATATAGAAAAAAAAGACTACGTGATAAATAGAAATTGGGCAGTTATTTTTTATTATTACCTAATATCCTGTGTAAACTATTGATGGTGAACTAATCTAATCTAAATTTGCTGCTTGAATATAATTAGAACTACATAATTGCGCGATGAAATTGTTTAAATTAGCTAAACAAAAAACTGCGAATTTTAACTAAAAAATCATAAATAGTTTGTATATAATTTTGATAATGTCTCGGTGTGGCAAGGCTATACTCGATGCGAAAACAACACGGTGACAGCTGCTTGGAATTATAAAAAGGGAAATTTATATTCACTCTCTATGAAAAAAAAAAATAAATAAAAAAACGTAATCGATATAAATACGTTTTACACCCTTTTTTTTCGGCGAGTTAAAATTCACCCCCCGTTACAGGTTCCCCCTTATACATATGCGTGCTAAAATCCCATTTTGATCGAATGGCGGACCATTGGCCAATATTCCCTTCTTTCCAGACGATGATTGATGAACAGAGACCTCTATCGTTTTTATTTATTAAGCAGGCGGGACTTATCGACGTAACTTATTATAAAATCGTGATTTATGCTGCGAAATTCAAAACGGAGGGGGTGCCTAACTCGTTTAAATTGTAACTTCTACATTCGTACCATGAAATTGTAGCGAGAAACCTTAAAAAAAATTATTCTTTTTTGTTAACCGATTAAGTTGGCTACGATTCCCAAAATTTAAATGAATTCTTAATTTACATACTCACGTTTTCTAAATTGTTAAAGTAGCACACAAATTCGGACGGCATAGAGATGCTATAATATAGCGTCACATTTAATGTACGTGTGATGAATATGTGATTTAGAGATCTTTAACTGGCACGACATTTTGATTAGGTATATCGTTTTTTTTTTATCAAATTAAGATATATGTGAGGATGCCGTGTACTTTCTATAGATAATTTCGTCGTTTGCCCGATATACATATGTATAGTGTCATAGTATCTAAGGAGGCGATTGTAGAATGGCTTAATGTCGTTCGCGATGATACGGTTCAAAATCCATTCTAAGGCCTTGTCAGCTATGTATAGGTTATCAGGTGTTATCGTATTCATCCCCACTTAATTTTTTCTTTTTGTCTAATTTCTGAAAAAAAAGTGATTGATGATGTCAACGATACGATATTAGACAAATCGATAAAAAGAAATAGTCTATTAATAGCTATTAATTTTTAATTTTTTTTTTTTAATTTAAGTATTTCAAAGCTTTTTACGTGAGAAAATCGTAGTAAATGGACGGTGAATGGCTAAGCTTCATCCAAAGTTCGTTTAAACAAAATACGTTATCTTCGAGATTCATACTGCAACACCTGGCGATTAGGCTCAAATTCGTGACAAGCTGATTGGTGCCTGCAATGATCGTTGCACCCTCGCGTGGAGAAGTAGCATGAACTTGTTCTATAGAATACATAAGTTTATCACTACAAGGATTATTGAAAGTTCCGATCCGGGAGATTGGTCAATAGGAAGGTTATTTTGCAAAGAGATTTTTCGTATTTTAAACGTACATTTAGCAATGATTTCTGCCGGCTCGATTGCTCAAAATTAAAGCTTTAATAGCTTCAGTAAATTAGCAAGTAAGTCTTCTATTTCGCCAAACTCCATGTTTAATTTTTGATTGACTGTCGAAATGTTTGAGGTTGGCAACATCAAATTGTACATAGAAAGGTACCTTTTTAAAATTGATACTTGTATCTTGAGCAAAACCGTCAGCAGCCAACTTGGTGAAATTAATCTTTCATTAATATGTACGCGGGAAGCTAAATAGGTACAATAATAGGAGAAATCCATTATCACGCTATAAACGCCGGTATATTGTACGGCACGCCGTCGAACTAATATGAGACGAACGATAAATTATCTCCACGTATTCTTTAATTCAACAATCGCCAACACGTGCCGCGTCCTAAACCCGGCCACGCGTCCGATCTCCTATTAAAAAGGGTTAAATACTATTTAGGGTTTTTTTTATACGCGTAATATTTCCTTAGGGGACCGTTTTATAGGGACAAACGTCCTCTCCTCCATCTCCCCATCTTCATCTTCTTCCCCTTCGTCGCCGGCTTCTTCTGAATGGAAGAGCACGGGACGACTACGACGCCGACGGCATCACAGGCGGTAGAGAAGGGACTTGTTAGGTGACTTCTGTGTGCTGTTGTTCTGATGTGTGTCGTGTCGTTAAAGTTGCTGCCGCCATTGACTCGTTTTCATAAGTGGGATCCGCCGCACAAAGATTGCTGTGTGCCGACACAACACAAGTTTATATAAAGGTATATGTACCGATGTATATATATATATATATTGCGTGTGTCGTTACGTTTGCGTGTGTGGCCTTACCATTTAAAATTCTTCCCTTTGCGCATCATGTAGGATCGAAGAAGCTGCGTTGTTTGAAGGACGAGGTCTATTGCCACAAATGTAATTATATGCAATTAATTGCGTCATCCGTTACAGTGATTTGATAATTTCATCGAATTATGAGTAATTAGAATAGTAACGTATGAACCGGAGCCTCTAAAGGTAACAGCGGTGTTACCAAAACTTGTCAAATGAATCAAACAAGAATCATCAAATTAAAATAAAGGCAGATAAAAAATATGAAATAAATCCCCGAAAAGCTTCAACGGCAAGCAAGTTAACGTGGCGGGCTAGCTTTCTGATCGCTACACATTTGAAAGGAACAAATTTTGTTTCCAGCCCGTTTGTCGCAAGAGAGTTCAATTAGATTCTCTTCGTCCTGCGACGCGAATTCCGGCAGAGCTTGAGAATTGGAAGGATTTTGAACGCAGACAAATTTCCTCAAAGTATTTTGCATTCCACTCAGCGAGCTTTGAGAACTGCTTAGTTAGCGGCCTAAGTATGCCCACTCGCTTCTTCAAAAATTAATTTAGTTACATTTACCCAGCTTTCACTTGAACATCAGTGTGTGTTCGATCTACTGATGCCAAAACGAAGTTCGACTGTTCTTTTTTAACGAAGAGGGATCAAGCAATGCGTGCTTTTAAATGTCTTTCTTGACGTTTTATAATGGCGACCATCTACATTCATATTCATATTACATAAATATGAAAAGAAAGCATTTAGCTTTAATTTTTGATGTGTTAACAGAATAGTGCTAATTATGCCAGTGATAATAGGTAAGCCAAGAAATGTTAAAAATCATCAGATACTAAAGTGTTCTGATGATTCTGATGAGCAAATATTTGTAATCAACTTATTTTTTTTATTTTGTTTTTGTTCTCAAGCATACTTTACAGATGTTTTTCGCCGTATCTCTAACATAACTTATTTAGAAATATTTATGATCAGGTATTGGGCGTCAATAGCTTACTGTGCGACGGCATCAGATGATAAGGCGAGGGATTTAGTTTTTATAAGAAATAATCGATATACGTAGAAACAAGTTGCCAATGGAATCTCTCCCAAGATGCTACAGTTAACTCTATTAAAAGCAATAGTGTATATTACCTTCCCTTTACGTCTTCTCTTATATTTTCCGAAGAATGTTGAGATTTAAATTACACCGGTTGATATTTTATTACGACAATTGTTATTGCGTTTCCGCAAGAGAAGCTTCTTTCGTTACGTACAATTAGCGCAATTTAAGCAAATAAAATCTCCGAAACATCCTCGGTGTAATTTTCGCATTCATCTCGCCGATCGAAATGCTAAAATTTTCACCGACAGAGAGCGCTGAGGCGACTGAGTAATAATTTCCTGCGTCGTTCCTAACTACGCGGGCTCCGCTCTCTTAAATTTTCCACCAATAAAAACCGTCGGCGATAATCGCCAATCAATTTTAACGGTACAGCGGCAACGGCATGCGATAATTAAAAATTACGGCTAATTACCTTTCCGCCAGTAAACACGTACTAACGATGAGCATGTTCCATAGGCTCGGACGTGTTGAAAAAGAGATATCTCGGGAAATGCGGCGGCGGGTAATATAATCAGCGCGGCAGTAAAACGTCGAAAGGTATCCCAGATAGCCCTGCCTTAAAACAAATACCTGTAATAGCTTTACTTCAAAGTCGTTGATTTGTACCGAGGCATGTTAAAGAGGAGTTTAGTCAAGAATTTATACGAGGGTATAGCGAATAATATCTTGTTGATAATTGAAGTTTTGGCATTAAAGGCAAGTAGGTTTTTAGGTGTACCTACTTGCGCGTGTGTTGAAAGATATTTTTGAAAATTTCAGGTATGTCGGATGCTGAGTTGGTGTTCAACTGTTGTTTGCATCAGCCGATGTTAGTGTTTCTGTTGAAACGAAAAAAAAAAAAAAAACATATCGAGGTGACGTTAAATTCTTACATTTGAAAGGGGAGATGCACGTGGTTTATTTGCCACACTGAAATTTTAGTCAGTTGAACGTAAACATGGTCGCACCAGTTACCAATTTAGATTTTTATTTTATTCTAATCATTTTTTGATCATTAATGTTTTACTTCTGATGCAGTTCTAAGTAATGAGCGAAATATTGAGTTGGTGGATAAAAGGGACTACTTTTTCCTAACGTTGTACTTCTTTTCCAATTCTATTATTAATAAGAATAATTAACTATTATTGGTGACGGTTGTCGACAATTATTGTTAAAACAACATGATTAATTGACCTGCATATCACGCTAGAATGCAACAATCATTATATTACAAAATCAGATGTAACAGAGTACTTCTTGAAGGCACAATGTTTATTTGTTGTGAAATGAACGACGTCGTGCTTTCTGTGTTAATTGCAAACACAATTATATATAATGAAAAACGTTAGAAACAATAGAAGTATGACATCGATAATGTAATTATTACGTTTCAGAAACAATAGTGTAAACATTAAAAAAGTTGCAAAAATGCGGCCGTCGTCGTCAATAACGTAATAAAATTACATCGTTTCACCGTCGAAATGTAGCTAGTTAATTTTCATTTGTTTCTCTTTTTTTTTGAATAAATCTTGATCTTGATGAAATAGATGTTGCTAAAAGCGAATTCGCGACATAATGCACGGCAAAGTTTGAAAAACGATTATACGCCTTCAAAAGGTAGATGAACTTTTGAAATTTTGTGTGAATGCAGACTTCCTGATGTACTATTTATTCAAAAAAAGATCGTTCCATTTCAATGCAAAAAGTCGGTTTTACAAGGGTGATTCCGATCCAAATTGGCCGCCTACATATGTATATACAAACAAGTAGAGAGGACAAAGGCGGATGGAATTATTACATTTTTGCAGCGACTAGATAGACTCGTCTTTTGTCGATTCTCGGGGATACCACCGGGGTCTTTTTGCTTTTGTAGAATGCTCCTTTGCAATTATACCATATTGCGATATATGCTTTGTACAAGGTTCTTACTACGTTTACATCTGAATATATGATGCGCGAATAGCGACGATACAAAGATTGTCAATGTGGGCGGCCACATTTGTCGTATTTTTTTGGGAGAGTCGAATGTAATTGCGTCCGTCTTTGCCACATTCAAAGTACGAGAATTACTTAGGGCCCGTTCCAACGTATTCTCAGCCTATTTCGGGTAATTAGGTAAAACTTTTAGTCGATGTTGCTGTAGTTTCCTTGTAAATCATTTACATGTATTGCAAATAGTGGACAACTCAACCTTTGTGGCCTGTAAGCGATCTTGTAAACGTGATCGTACCCGTTTTCAAACTTATTCATCTTATTCCATGCCGGTCCGATCTACATAGATGCTAATGTTTCATGATTTACCGCGTCGAATACTTTCGTTGTTAATTTAACCAAATTCAGTGCTCAATTGGTCGACCATTGAGAGTCGAAACAATATTTAATTTTACCAGCATCGGTAACTTAACATAAAATTCCCCCTATTTGCATATCTTTCTAAACTATTGTAGATTATGGTGTAACGTGATAACAATACGTAACTTTCCTGTGATGTTACATCCACATGCCACATATGACGTGGATTTACCCATATAATGACGTCATTATTAACGAAGCAACAAAACCAACATCTGCAGCGTGCGTGTAAATATAACGGTTATATTTTCATTGTTGCCCACGTGATATGAATTTAGTACATACATAGCTAGTCTATTTCTGCGTGAAATCATAAGAATCTTTGAGAAAGAGTACTTTCAAATTGTGAAATCTCACTCAATGTCAGCAGTTATTTTCCTTGTTCTTCTCCAAATCGATTCCTAAAACAAAATTAGATTCTCCGAAGCGATCAGCTAACGATATTTAGCTTTAATAACGCTAATAACGAATAAATGCTTTTTCCCTCATTACCGACGGGCTCGCGTCGAAGTTTTGTGGAAAATAAAAGGCGCGGACGGTCGAACCAACGGTGGCAGATACAATTGGTCGGACCGAAATAGGATTAACTCGAGGTAGAAGGCGACCTTGTTTAAGACAAAAGGCCCACAAAACAAAGTGGACTGTCCGCCAGTGTGTAAGTCGGTAAAAAATAATAAAATTACCATTAACAAGAACAGTGACTTATATTTTTTTCCTCTTTCTTCTTCTTCTTCTTCTTGTTCTTTCTGCGTATCCGTCTGTCTTCGAGAATCTTCAGTTTTATCCTTTAATTTACTTAACGCACCGCGCTCCTCTGTATGTATTATTATTTAATTTTACGAGTTAAGAGGAGGAACTTATTTTCTTCTTTTCGGAAGGTTTTTTGTTATATCGTTCGGTTGGAAAGAGCTACTTCTGCCAATGTTGTAAATTCGCTATATACCACGTACCACGAGTACTATTGTTACGGAAGACAAAGCAGCAGTTCTGCATTTAGCAAGATTATTTCTCCATCTTGTTTCAAATAATAATAAAGGCTGGATAGGCGGTGGTGCATCGATTCGTATTTTGGTTGTACGTTCGAGGTGAAAAGGCCACCAAGTTTCTGAACTTCTGCCTCAGTCTACAGTCGCATAACACCGCAGAATGGCGCTTAAACAAGCCTAATCTCTCCAGATCTGCATTTTTGCACGCGTTTCTTCCACAAAAAAAAAATAAATAAATTCAATCATTAATCGCCATTGTTCTTTTCTCAGCTCCCAAAACAACACCATCCGAGGAATTAAAGCGCCATCTGTCTCGAATGATGGGTACTTCTCTTTTTTATAATTGTAGCCATCATGTTCGGATACAGTCGTAATCATAAACATGAACATTGGATGAGATGAATTGAGTATAATTAAAAGCGAGATCAGCTGCTTAAATGTTGTTAGTATGTCACTAAGTTTAAATTTTAAAGTTGGTAAAATACAAATAATGAACAAAAAAAAAATTAGTCAACACTATAAATTATCACATTTAATCAAAGAGTCTGTATTAATCGATTACAAGAAGCTAACTTACCGTCGTGCGAATGTGGCGTCGACGGCGTCTTCTCGATCCTGTTGATTGGTCGCTGTTCGGCTGAAACAAAAACGAAACGCATCGGTGAACATAAATTCGTTAAGCAGTGGCGGTCGTGTAGGGTCACTTCAGACGTGCCCAAGATGTTTTCTCCATCGAAATAAATAAGAGCCATCTACATCTAGAATATATCCGGTAGGATATATGCAAAAGCTTTTCGCGTCTTTTCCGTTATAAGGGTGAAAAATAATAGTGTGGGGTCAGAACGTCCTTCGGGAGTCATAAGGGGGTAAACTACCCGCGTCGCTTGGACATGCGGCCGGCCGGGGCACATCGGGTCTCCCCGAGCATCCCAGGATCTCCCGTATAAATAATGCACTTACTGATGGATATGCAGCGGTATCACTAACACGGGCTTTTAAAGATATTGATGTGTTTGTAAGGTGATGGTCGTACAGATGAAGGTATCAAGTATGCACGGTGAACGTGTGTAGGTAAGTATGTATACGTTGTATACGTATAGCAGATGATGTTATCGGCGCAAGGAGGAAGGTACCAGGTACATACATTATCGTATCAAAATGACCGGTTCGTCGGGTACGTACAACTTAGAATATCGAATTTTTATTTATTTAGAGGCAGGTAATTTGTAAATATACGCTGAAGATAGAGTTGGTTACAGAAGCGTCCGTAAGCCATGTAATAGGAGTTTTATGCATTCATACGTATGTTACTTTATATTACCACTAATGCGATGACCTCCTCATCCGATGAAAATCTCGGTGCGAAACTTGGATTACAGTAAATAGGATGGGCGGTTTATCAATTCATTGTCTTAATCAAACAAAACTTTTCTTCGAGCTAGTCGATTAACACTAACTCTACAACTATCTCGAAAGACTGCCGTCGTCATTTTCTCCAGCCTCTTCCGGAGCCAATTTGCTCTCTACAGTCCATTGGTTTGGAGCGTATTGGTTTATCCAAGATTCATTTACAATTGCTCTTTGGTTCCGAACGACCAAGCGGGACACTCAACGAACGGTTACCTTTTTTATGCCCGAATCCGACTTCCGCGGTCGTTGCTTTCGTTTAAAGAATTTGGGTTTCAAAGTTGAAACCGTGTCGAATGCTGACGTTCGCTTCTCGAGCCGCTGCATGTTGCGTCGCTGCCATACGAAGCTTCTGCTATCTATCTAACTTCAATTCTAAAATTAGCTAACATGACTTGGTGAGTTTTTTTGGCTGTGTTGAATATCCATTGTCAACCGAACTTGTACAACTCAACTGCTCAAAATTTCACTGAGACGAATGATGATGTAGGATCTCCGTAAATAGTGTTAATCTCGGCTTTAAGTTATTGCAAGAAAGTTTTTTCTTTTTTTTTTTCAGAAATACAACATAACGACTATTAATCTGAGCGTTCAACAAGGCTCAAATTTTAAATAGTATCTTTAAATCCACGAGCAATTTTTGACGGCTAAAGTCATCTTCATGTTGAGGGTTGAAACTTTTCAGTTTCACAGCTGCAGAAGCAATTTCTTTTTAAGTACAAAATTTACAGACAGATTTCAGGATCTGCGTTCACATGAACCTCCGAATCTTTTTAACGCGGAGCAAATACATTGTTTTAAATTGAATTAATTGAGCTTCAGGTGTGGTACGTTCTGTAAAGTCATTCTCGTGAAATACGTCCATTGATAAATATCGAAATTCGACAAATTGTCTGTGTAAAGTAATATCTCTCTTCAAGAGTACTTATTGCTGTGAGTTGTTTTTTCAAAAATGATTGATACTGCCAGGAAACAGATTAATGTTTATCGATGCTAACTTGGAAATTACCTTCGCGGACGTATATAACATTGATTTCACCCAAGAATTGAACTCTTCTCAAAGCAAATGCTCATCAGTTATAATTAGAGAGGACAAAGGCAGGTGGAATTATTACTTTTCTGCAGCGATTAGACAGACTCGTGTTTTGTCGATTCTCGGGAAAATCGATAGGTAACACGAACCCCTTCTTACGAGACGAATAGATACGAGTTTGTCCTAGTCGTTGCAATTTCATCTGCGCTTGTCCTCTCTAATTGTCATTGTAGGTAACATTGTAGGTACAATGTATTCATTTGTTTATTGTAATTTAATTTAATTTATTTTTTTCTATTACTGCTCTACTGAAACAATAATACTTTCATATCTGCACCTTCTAATTACTGAAATTTTAAAATTAATTTTTGTAATTTAATTTTTGTAAATGTAACTTTTTGTAACTTTTGTGAAGTAGTGGCTTGGTTTTTAATGAATAAATACGACTTTAGCAACGTTTCGGCAATAAATTAATTGTCTCCCTCAGAATTTATTATTTTTTTTCATTAATCAAATATAAAATAATTCTGTATTTAAATTGATGGAGTACATTAAAAGGAATGCCACTACTACCAAGACAGATTCTCTATTTGGCTTATTCGGACCATGATGTATATGCGTAAAGAAATTAAATTTAAATTGAAATATTTCGAAAAGTTTGTAACAAATACCAAGAAAAATTTGTTAATAATTCTTAAAAAAAAACATATATCATTATTGTTGTTAGTTATCCCCTTCGAAAAGGGGTGCCCATGCTTTAGATTACAGACCACCAGCTATGGTAAGAAGTAGAGAGGACAAAGGCAGATGAAATTATAACTTTTTTTGCAGAGACTAGACAGACTCGTGTTTTAATGACTCTCGGGGACACCGGTAAGCAACACGAATCCATTCCTATGAGGCGAATAGACCAGGCGCTGCAAATGAGGAATAATTTCACCCGCCTTTGTCCTCTCTAGCATTAAGTATGTAAAATCGTTTTAAACCGCTTGATTTTCAAAAGAGAAAAGCCCAATTTTTTTAACACCTTATTTTAATATTTCTTGATAAACATACGCATCTTCGTGCACAATGAGTGAAAAAAAAAAAACAAAAATTTGAAAACCTCTCTTTCCGTAAGGTTAGCACTGATATGTATCTATACACGTCATAATTTTTTAAAATATTCTCTTATGTTTATCTACGGTACATTTGCTTAGTTTGAGAATTAAAATTATCTATTAGTAGCCTTTAAAGTACCGAATTTCTTAGAAGAAGACAGCCGATACGTTTTTTTTTCAAGTGTATTTAATTTTAGACGTTACCTTATTCGCTGCATACATATGTATTAATTGGGTGTCCTCAATTTTTCGACCGAATCTTACACAGATAATAAAAAATTATCATGTTTTTTATGTACATTGGCATTCGATTTTAATGTTACTAATCAATTTTTATTAATATTGATTACCATCGCGCTTTTTTTATCTATTACTTAGCGTAAAATTGATTACCGGAATAAAAAAATTGAACTTCGCACCTCGTTTCTATATATACGGTCGAGTAATTAAAAATATTTTAAAAGCGATATAAATAATTGGAGATTACGTTCCGACTGATCTGTTCTCAACGTAGAGAAACAAAATTTCCATTATTAATCTCGTTTCGATTTAGATTTATTACCAGGGAAAACCGCACAGGGTCAAAATGTCTAACCTGCGGCACTCTAGAAGTTGTAATTTTTCCTTTCCAAGACGTGGAAGACGGGAAGCATTCCATTCAATCGATATCGCGATCAATATTATTAATATAAATTAAATCCCCCTTGTGCGGAATAGAAATTACATATAATAATGAGTAGTATCCATCATTGCGTGAGCTTGCCGAAATGTCAATTGATGCATTGCTGTATTGTATCGGAGTTAATTGGATGTTGAATTTTTGAATATTCCGCGGTATCCCCTTCAACATGTATGTGGAAAATGCATCCCCCTCAGATGATGAGGTTCTAAAACATTCATATATCGTATATATTCATATTTGGCTCTCTGCCGCGCATACAACATGCGATCCGACGCATCAAATATAGATGAAGATGCTCTTCATGCAAATGTCATAAGAGTGAAGAACGATACACGAAAGGGAAGGTGAGATTTCTTTTTGCTATATAAGGCATTGCAGGGAGTATTCGAAAAGATAAGATAGTAAGTAAGTAAGTAGGCAAATGTGCGTTTCTTCTTTTATTGATTTAAATGAATGTAACGATTGATAGTTATTAATTCTATAAAAAACAAATACGTGAACAGAATATAAGTGTGTCCTTTTGGAAAAGAAAACGTAGGACAATGATTTTAATTTAAGTATATTAATGATTGATATTTCATATTTTAATATTGCTTTCGTGTGTATTTGTTGGTGACATGAATTTTGATAATTGATAAGATTGAATAATGACAGCAAGGACTGTGGCGTAGCATGGCTAACAAAACAAACGTATCGGCAACTCACACACCACATACACAAGTTTAAATAAGTAGTCCGGGACGGTCGTTTCGAGGATACGAGGATCCACATTCTCAACCGGCGAACGAATGAGAAATCTGGATCCTTGCGTCGAGAATATGCCTCCTTGCACGTGGTCATCCAGAACCGCTCAATTAAGCTTGTGTTTGGTGCGGAGGTTGCCGATACTTTTTGTGTTGTTGATATTGTTGTCAACTTATCCGTCAAAGATGTTTCATTTTAGGGAAATTAGAAGCTAAGAATATGGATAAGAAGTTGTTAGTATGATGTTAGCTTGAACCTCACATAAGTTGATTGTTAACGTTGAAAGTAACCAACTGCTAATTAATTACCAATTAACGTAGCGACGATTCTGATATTATTAATTATTACCATCTATGCGTTTAAGTGAATAACCGTACTGAATTGGGAGTCCGGTAAGTCTCAAAGCAAAAGAGGTACATCGACGGCTCGAAAATAGAAGGTTTTGGAACAGGCAAACGCATTAGTGGGATCTATCATTTAAGTCAAAAGCAACTTTACGATTTCTCGACTAGGTAGGGTGAACTCGACCGGGAGAAAGCCTAGACTTGCTTGCTCGGATAGTGCTCGAACCTCCCGAGGTAGTTCATTGCGCTTTAAGGAACTAGGATTTGGATCTGAATTAGAGCAACATGCAGCTATAAGCAACTCATCTATGGAATCCACATATTCTTATTGTTTGAAATTCGCGATAATCGCTTTATGGATGTCTGCGAGGTTGCTAGCGCGTTTAACTTTCAGTAGGACCTTGTCTTGTAATTTTTACATCGTATTGTTGGTACCGGTATTACCCAGAGTTATCAAGAATTTTTGCAGATTAATCATGTTTATTTTGAATTCCTAAGAAGTGAACTTATTCACAACGATACGAAGTGGGTAACCATTAAAGATGAGCAATTTTTAAATGATTACATACCACGTCAATTCCGAATAACGAAAGATGATGGCCATAACAGAAGGTCAAAAACCTCAATCTTCTGTGCTTAATATGCGTGCGAGTTTGTGTGCGTTTAGATCCAACTTCGTACGTGTACATATGAGAATTATGGAGCTATCTTGTTAAAAATTTTAACAAGATTATTAAAAATTCATTCCGATGGTTATGTAAATATCGTTTCCCTAATATCTTCGTCGAGATTATAACAATTAACTCGCCAGTTTCACATAATATACAATTAAAAAATTAAAATTTTGTATAAATGTAAATGAGTTTGTTTTAAAATATTATAATTGTTTATATTTATTAGTACGAATATAGCATGCCGTACACATTGTATGTTAGGAGAGAGCGGTGTAAAGGTAGGTATTTAGTTAGTGACGGATCGGAGGCAAGCCGAGGCGTTCAACTTTGAGTGTAACGAGAAAAACAGTAGCTCCGCCGACCATTGTGCGGTGACTAAACAGAAATTAATTACAGAGGATGCTTAAGGTTTCGTTTTCCGCGTGTTAGAAAAGGAAGAACAGAGAGACGAATTATTATGGAAAAAAATAGTAAATAACTCATCTGTATGGATGTGTTGTGTGTGATGTAACGCTACATTTACTCGGTTTTAAGCGTTCATCTTGAGTTGTCTAATTATTATTAACTTTCTGATGGTTTTCAATTAACATTTTTTTGTTGTTTTTTTTTTATCTCTTGGTTGGAAGATATTTTTTCACATATTCTCTTTTGGGACTCGTTTAAAATATTCGTCGTACCGCAGTATTGCCAACTTTATATTAAAAAAATATGAGCCGTTAACTGCTATTTTTTTAACTTATTTTTTTAGCAAATTTTGTCGTCCGCAAACCTCAAAAGACATCAAAGCGAAGTCAATTGATACATTTTCATTCGCTTTGTGATGTTTTGCATCTGCCAATTCAATCGTGCTTCTTACTAAATAACTCATAATACATAGTTGCGTAGGAGACGCTAGTGTATATATCGTATTTCTCTTAATCGTAACGGAGCAACGAAGTAATATTACATTTCGCTGTAAATTAGGCAAAGGTTCCAATAGAAACTTACGGGATATTCATATCTGTATACGGTGGTAGCACCTCAAGTCGTATTACTGAGTTTGAGCGGTTTAAGAGATTTGAAGTTGAGCCAAATAACGCAGAAGATGACGCTATAACTGGGCGTTCGTAACTCTGTCGAAACGCAGATTCTGATTGTAAAATTGCGTGAACCTATGCGGCGAGATCGACGAATGTTCTTTTAATAGATAGCAGAAGAGTTGGATGTGAATAAGGAAACGATGCGACGATTTTTGCTTGAAAAAAGTAAGAATTGTGCAAAGTTTGTGCCAAACAGTCTTACGGATGAGCAAAAATAGATAAATGTTGCATCGTGCGAAGACTTTCGTGTTAATGTTGTGGGGTGTTTCGGTACGATC
Organism: Oryctes rhinoceros; assembly: GCA_020654165.1. Lineage (NCBI taxonomy): Eukaryota > Metazoa > Arthropoda > Insecta > Coleoptera > Scarabaeidae > Oryctes > Oryctes rhinoceros. Next base: position 3,457,336 of record JAIOKQ010000231.1, read on the forward strand.
CTGCCCCGGAAGAACAATCTGTTATTGGTTGAAGTCGTAAAGAGAATTAAATTTCCTCGTATCACACGTAATGAATGTACAACATAAAAAGAAATTGTCAATTTTAAAAAGAGATCTGTAAAAAAACATTTTAATTAGGATTGTTCTTAATTGTAGAAGCGTTCACCTAATTCATCATTAAATACGTAGTGAACGTCAGATATTATTAATTAGAAATTTTAAATTCGACCGACACTAAGGAAGAAGGCCATATAATTTTCGATATCGCTCATTTAGATAGTGATTTCCTTGCTGTACTTGAGAATATGGACAATCATCTATATTGCGGCTATAAAAGGATGTTAATAAAGGTGGTCATATACATGATTGCTTATTAGTTATAAACTTTGAGATTTTAAAAGACTGCGTAAAGTCAAAGTATATCCGTTTGTCCTACGTACCAATCAATTAAACCATAGAAACATGTCTTATTTGTAAATCAAGCTTCTATAATACATGGACTGATTTCCCGCTAATATTTTACTGTAAAGCTAAAGACTTGGTTCGATAATTTTCATAAATCTCCCCTTGCTTGCTTGATTTCGGTTGCTCTCTCGTTTCTATCGCTGCCCCGGACGACTGTCTTATAAGTGAGGATGGGAAAGTGCTTACGTAAAGTTGTCGAATGCAAAGTGTTAAAACGGTCAAATAAGTTTATTGTTCGAATTGTATTGTTGTTACAAGTTATGGATGCTGCCACGTTTTGATTTCATCGAACATCGAACGGTCATGGCAGTAAAGCAAAGAATCTGAGGCAAATGAGGACGCCTTGTACTAACTTTTTTCATCCGATGAGGGTTTCCCGTTGGCCGGTGCTTGTTAATAGTAGAATTAAAACGAAACGTTGATCCGCCAGAAAAAAAAAGGAAAATTATTCGATGCAGCAAATTAGGCTGCGCACCGATAAATTGTGCCATTAATTCTCGAAAGGGTAGTCTACGATCTGTATTCAGTCAAATCATATAACAATACGCGCTTTGAAAGATTCCACCTTTGCTGATTTTAGAATTTTGCGGACAGGTTTCTGGCATATTTCAGGAATTTGCTCCAATTCCATTGCACGTACATGTGATGATCTCCTTATCGGTTGCTGTTCTTAAACGTCCAATTTTTTGTAAGTCTTTGACTTGACGAAGTCCTTCACATTTGGCCGGGTCTAGCGACAGGCATAAGCTTTTTCGAAAGAACATTGATGGATCGGTTTGGTTTAGGGAACTTTGTGTCCGATTAGAAAAGAAAACGTAGGAAGCATTTATGATCCAAATGAGCCAAATTGCAACAGACAAATTAGAAAGCACTTACAAAATGAAGTTGGACTTTCATAATTAAATATTTCAATCATGCATAAGTATTTTTGCTGATAAAAAATCGCAGAGATAAAAATAACTTTGTTAATTAAACTAAGTTCAATCGATAAGACGTATCGATTTTGTTTGGGATCAAACGCGAATTTCAAAGACTTTTTGATTCACCTTGTTTTTCTGGAAATTTCGAAATTAACTTGTGTTGTAGCGTAGTACATTTGTACATGTGTACGTAGTATTTCTTGATTGTACGTTAAAGCGCTAAAGTAGATTAGATTGGTATTATTTCATTCAATAACAGACAAGGTTCCAGACTTGAGAATGTATTCTGTTCTATTATTATTATTAATACGAAATTGTTGTGTAAATATGAGCGAAATATTACTCATACTATCCTTTTATTTTGAATTAATTTACGCGTCAATAGCGGATGAATAATAAAGTTTTAAACGAATTAAACGAATCTAAATTTGTTATTTTAAAAAATTAAAGCAAACAATTCGCTTATCTCCCCGATTGCGATCGAGCTAGACAATTAAGTGATAAAAAAAATCGTGAATAATAATCACGAGATAATAAGGCAGAAAAATATGTTTGTCTAATTTCATAATTCATACCGGGGGAATCCGAAAAATTTGTCGATTGGCGTTGTTTCTTCCAGAGAAACATTTGAAAGCTAATCGGTACGACGAAAAAGAAGGATTTGGTACGAGTCGTTTTCCGAACTATCCTTTTAAATGTTGCAATGTTTGAGCCAATTCTCGAAATATCTTTTCCGCGTTTCCGCTTCAGCAATTTCTTTAGGCGAATCTGGGCAATGTGATATTAAGTCAACGTTTTTCTCCTGCAAATAATCAACTGCTTAACGTCATGTCGATGAACGATGCGACCATATCGACTGCTTTTGCTGATTTCTACTTTGAAAGGTCACGATGCTGTCGCTGTTTCAACAGCAACAAATTCTCACGTGCTCTGCTTTTTGAATGTTAGAAAGCTGATGCGGTACGAAATGACAATTTTCTTTGGTAAGGACGCTGTGTTCCTTCCTGGTAGGGCGTCCTTAGACCATCGGTAAATTAAGATGCTTTTTCATTAAAGCTTACATCTAAGTTTCCCTTACACTCGTATAAGCTTGAAATTTCTTTGAAGCCATAATAAAGCATAATTCTGAAACACTTTCTAGTTAATTCAATTTTTTTTTTCAGTAATGTTGACGCTTGAAAAAAAAAAATTAAAAACTTGAAAATCATAAACCGCAATTGATAGGTAGAGAGTTGCCCCAAACGATATTGTACATGTTTTGTTTTTGATTGTCTATTGAAGCATTTTATTGCGTAATATCGTCTTGGACCTCGTATTAGAAATTATTACCTCAATTTTCCGACGCGTCTCCAACATATCCCTCAAAGAAAATAATAACCACTTTGTCAATTTCCATTTCTTTCGTTTTATTTCTCCGCTCAAAGAGCTCTAACCGACCGTCCACACATAATGAACAACTCTCTGATATTAAAGTAAAGCAACGATATTATTATAGGTAACCTATTGGTCGCGGTATTAATTACAAAACTGCATTTGATAGGTCCCCTTTGCTTCTAATTCGCAAAAAAAAAAAAAACAGTCCGAACGATAAATCGCTGCTACCATAGAAAACAATTAGTGTGCCATTTTCAGATCATTAATTTTTTTCGGTATCGCCAATAAGCCGTTACGGCCGAAAAGGAATGGCGAATGGATACGACAAAAATATTAATTTTAATTTCCGATAAACCAGTTGTGTAATTACGACCTGAAACTAATTGCCCTCAGCGGAGGGTAACTTTCGGCTGGTGCGGACAAGTAATATTATATTAACCTTAATAATACGTAATAATGTAAATTTTCTCGAGTTTTATGGAAAACATGCTAAATGTGAAATAAGACGGGAAATTATGGTAATTTTGTTAATGTAAATTTCCACCTCTAAGTAAGAAATGAGAAGGATTACTATTGCAAAAAGAGAAGAAGCACTTCAGAAATACGTCTTAAAATTATTACTTTGGATCACCATTATTATATAACATTAACTCAATATTTTAACGGGTGCAAATGCTTGAAATTCATCTTAGCTTGAAAAAATAACGTTTATTCCAGTATTGAATGGAATAATTAATTTGTTAATATATTTGGAGCTAACCTAGTTAGCGCTGTAGAATTTTTCTTGAGATTTGTGATCAATCTTGTATTTTTTTATGTTTTTATAAGTTTTTAACAAGGGGGTGATCCAGAAAACTGAAAATTCAAAATATTATGAAACTTTGGGGAACATGTGGAGCCTAAATAGAGCGAAAAATTTCTGCACACAAAGCATATGCAATACATACAATTTAGGATCTAACAGTCTAAATTTAGGATGTCAATTATTAACGTCAGAAGCGATCGTCGTTGTGCCACATCAGCATTAAGTGGACGTAAATATATACCGAGTTAGCCACCATCTAGAAATTTAATTTTAACAAACGCAAAGTATTACGATTTGTTATTCAACTATTAAAAAAAAACAGTCTAAGAAGAGAAAAGAAAAGAAAAGGAAAGAAGAAAAAAAACAACATAAACTCAAACAAAAAGGAATATTAAAAGATAAAGGGAGAAGGATTCAATTTTAATAGGATTTCAAGAAGCAATCTACACAACAAATGTTCGTATGACTACACGCCTATGCTCCAAGTAATGATTCAATTTGATTAATTGTTGTAGAGTACACTAATATATATTCTTTACAAGAGAAAAACTTATGGGGAAAATCGTTTTTTAAGCTTTTTTCCGCAACAAAAAAAACATTGGGAAAAATTGAAAAAGGAGTGATTTGTTTATTTTTTTTAAATTCAATTTGCTTCTTTTGAAGCTATGATAATTCTTTTCAGTAACAATTCCCCATTTCTTTTTATTTTTATAGATCGTGCAATCGTCTAAATGACTATTTAAAGTAATTAAAAAGAATAATGCTAAAATAGCTTTCACACGGAGATGTTTATATCAAGCCGGGGTCATCACCGTGGTTCCGAGAGTGTTTTAACTCTGCTTCGTATCGCAGTTAATGTTACGATTTCTTGGCACTCTTCACACGTTCACAAAGCACCGACATTGTCCTCTAAGCCATATGAAGGTATGGGTTGGCTTGGGATGACTTTTTAACGAATTTGTTCCATAATTTTGCCGTTCGAGGTATAGTGTAAAGCTATTAATCTGCACGTACATTCAAAAGAGTAACGAAGAATGTATAAAGAAAATTATTCCTCGTACACGTGGTAATCGTGGCAATTATTATCGCAAATTACTTCTGTTTGACAAAACAAATCGATTTTTATTCTTTTTCAATCGAGTAGAAAACGGAAAATATTTTTGAGGCGATAGTTATCACAATTTAATTTATTCCTATTTATAGATTATTGCTATTATTTACTATATTGCACGTAATTAATATCAATAGTAAATTATATAATTAACGGAGATTAACAATCGAAAAAATAGTTAGAGAAAACGAGGAATGATGAGAAGGTGCATTCGAGTTAAATGGACGCAACAAAATTCATTTCAATTAAACGCACAGTTGGGGTACTTCACTGTTCACGTTTTCAAAACACTAGCGCAAGCTTTATTATTATTATTATTTTTAGGTAAATAAAGAAGGCTAATATCTATTCACTTTACTAACCTGCGAACATGTGTCCGTTGTTTAGATTCTCAAAGATATTCTTCAGATAATTATTAGGATGTAGCGTGTTCGATAACATCGGCGTCATCTTCTTCGTTAACCTCTTTTCCTCTCTCGTATGTTATTATTATTGTTGCGTCTTCACCGGGATTAACAAACAAAAACGGCCCTTCTCTCTCTCTATAGGTTTGTTGAATATTAAAAACGGCTCAATACTATGCAAGTGTAACTGATAATTACATAGTCAAGTCTGATGTATTCCAGGTGATATTTTAAAAAGGAAAAAACGCGCCGATAAGATATGATCGTTTGCTTATTTAAATTAGTAATTACACATCGACGAGTTAAGTAAACTTCATTCACTACCATCGATCGAACGGGTGTGTTGGTAAATTTGAAATATTTTAAACGGGAAAGATTCATATTATCCTCGTTAGAATGTGGCATATTATGAGGTAGATGGTTAAACTAACTAGACACAAAGGGAAGATTACTAGAACACACCTTCGCATCACTTGTTTTGAAAGAGGAGAACTTGCGCTTCCGAACTCTATCTATAGATGCGGGTACGTCTTAGTCGTCATCAGAATTTCAGATATAGGAACGTAACGTTTTAGAGTCCGAAGCATGACTGAACGTTTGGCCAGTGGTCACTGGATGTTATAGAAAACTTTACTAATGTATTCACCCTCACACCCGCATGTGCCACATGCTTCTTCACCCTCTAACATCTACTACTTTCTCTCTTCGTCCGGCGGAGAAACCCTTATTGGGATTGGAGGGCCAAGGGGAGGGAAATAGTATCGAAATCTATTGAAAATTTCAAACGCTTCTAATGGAAATATTAAAACAACCATCTGTTATAGATCCACTTAATATATTTTTTTCTCTTTCTCGGAGCTTATCCGTATCTGAATATTTAATAATTATTTACATGGTTATAGAAATTGTTGACATGAATAAATTTTTTTTTTAGAGATTTGTTGTTTTAGAGATGGTAGGGATAAAATTAATGGATAAATATGACGAATTTATTTATTTGATTAGGAATTTTACCTAATTCTGTTTAATAATTGCTGCTGATCGAAACAGTGTGAAATTAACACAAAATATAGCAGGCAATTCTTTTTTAATTGTATTTTCTTTGGTTGTCTTATATATTCATTGAAATAATCCAATGTTTTCGTAATCCAATACTATGTAAAGCAAAAGAACGTATTTTTTTACGTTCTTCTACGTCCGAGCTTATGTTAACCGTCTCTCCCTATTAGCATCCCTTAATGGCGGCAAAGCAGAATTTTGCATCCCGTGCATCCTGGGACATTGGGATTGATGGCAATAGCTCGGCCAATACCGTTGAGCCAGCGAGCAAATCACACTCCGTTGGACGCGAAGCTTCTAGTTAGTCTTTAGTTTATCTGTTAACAATGCTAAAGCGCGTGTTACCTAACGGACCGAAGAAGAAGTAATTCATGTCTTGGGCAACTCCATGAATCTATTTCATGCAGGGGCAAATGCAACGTAGATACGTTGCTTAGCAGAGATAGAGTCAGAATTAAGCCAGGACTTTTGTTTACAAATGGGAAGGAGTGTACTTTAATCTTTGGCATTCCTCAATTTTGACATTACCTTTTGCAATATCATCGTTCCATCCTGTTGTTGATTTTTCTCGAGATCTCTTGGCTTCTCTTATTATTTCGTTTCTTGTTTTGTTTTTCCTTGTAAATCTTTTCACTTATTGAAGGTGTCTCGTCTTCATCGCTTGTAGTTTGTTTTTCTGTACGTTTGCCAATGCTTAACATTCATTATTATAAGCTTGTACAGGTAAAAAGATTTTTTGATGATCTTAATTAGCCATGCTTAAGATTTAGTGGCGCATTTAAATGCAAGGATAGTCTCAAATCCAATGTTTTTCTCATTATACGAAAATTTTCTCAACTATTAAAAGGAATCGCTGCCAATTAACGTCTTAAATCAGAAAAGCGAAAAGTTATAAAAGCCTAAATGTTACTATTTTCTTGTGGAGTCAATTGTCCGCGACACCTTTTAATAGTACTGCTTCTGGAACTAAGATGAACAAAAGGAGTCCTTCGCGCAGACATAGTAAAATTCTTTGTTTATTTTTAGTAAACAATCAGTCATGCTATCTATTCCGATAAGTTCTTGTAATATTTGCTTTTAATATTACGTCTTTTTTCTACTGTTACTGTAAAACGTAAATATCTAATTGTATTATATATTCTTCTTTTAAATAAACAGTTTATCTATGGTATTATACAGTGACTAGTAACTGTAAAGGTATCTCTAAACGTACAAGTTGTTTCTAATAAAATAATCAGATCTCTTTGCTCACCAGAACGTCAATATTATCGATAAACTAACAGGAATTCCGATATTCAGAAGCAATGAGATAAGAATTAGAAATTTCAGATGTACGATGCAATAATTAGAATGGTTTCAACCAAAAAATATTCAGATGTTATGTTACCTCCGTCTGTACATATATGGGCGGTAGCCGTAGGAATTTTTTTAATTAAAAAATTTGAATTTCCAAGATTTTACACAATGTTTGGCATTTTTTTTTTTCACTATTCGAAACAATAGCCATTCATAATTCGTTTAACCGTGATTAACTTTATCAAAATTGCTATTGTTTGCGTATTCCGTTTTGTTTTTGTAATATTTTATCTGGGCAGCTTGAGTGTTCCAAAATTATATTAAAGTGAATCCTCGGTCATCAGCGAGATTCATTCATAAATTTTAAGGTACTGAATACATTGATGTTCGGCAAGTGGAAAGTAAGCAATAGCTTACTCTAGCTTCCAGCAATAATCAGACCCATGATTACGTACGCCTCTTTGGTTTGGTGGCCCAAAAGCAACTCGGAAGACCGTATAACAGCAACGTCGACAAATTCAGAGTCTCAAAATCACATGGTGTAGGAGCTCCTGGGATTAATGTCGCCTCATATTCAGGCTATATCGAGAGCCTTCGCTCTTTGTAGAAGGGATACAGTCAGGAGAATCTAAAAATCTTGGAAGATTCCAACCTAAATCATCTGGTACACGTTGCAAAGGACATGATCAGCGTGGTGGTCGTTGAAGGTCGTACTTAGTGAGTGTCTAGTGAACCTCAAAGTAAAAGAGATACCTTGGCTTACGGGACTCCGCGTCAATAAGGATTTCTGCGTTAAACTTATACGGCGTAAAGGATCTCGAGAAAGACATACGAGACGCAGCTTTTGTGAAGCAGTTTTACATACGAATCTAATCTGATACATGAATGCGTGCACAAAGTACTACAATTACTTTGCGGCGAGTCCCGAGCCATTAAGGAATCGAAGAAAATAAAAAGGCAGATACGCTCGCCAAGGAAGCAGCAAACATGCCTTTCGGCGACCCTAACCCTTTCTGTGATCTTCAAAGGAGTCACATAAAACAAGCAATAAAGGCAGGAGAAGGGAAACGTTCTAGGAAGAGAGGAGGCGAAAGCAGGAGACGTTAGGTAACTGACAAGGTTTCTGATAGGTGATGTAGTCCTAAAATATTACTTATTTCAACTAGGAAAAGCTGAAGATCACATCTGTCGTCAATGCCAAGAAGATTTGGAGATGTTAGAATACATTCAATGCAAATGTGTGGCCATCAGGTGCGTACGACGCCAACGTTTCAATAGACAATTCCTTGCGGCTATTGGACTGACGGAAAAAGATCCTCGAGCAGTTGATTAAAAGCCCTCAATTTGCCTAACACGCACAAAGGCATTTTATAAGATTCCAGCAATCAAAGGCAAAGTTACACCATGGTCCGACTATAACTAGTACGTTAAATCTACAGTTCTGTACATTTGTTAGCTTTTTTCAGAATTTGCTTTAACAGCAATTTCTTTTAGTTGATTGGAGTAAAAAAAGAGGAAAAATATTAACATTTATATTGTGTGAGAGAAAAACACGTCGGCATGTTATAGGCGGAGTGAATAAATGGAGTAATCTACAGCGTAGGAGAAACATTGAAGGTACAACAGTAAGAAGGATTCAACAAGTCTTACCAACAGTTAAGGGCAAGCTACTTAGAACGAGGGTATAAACTGGATTGTAAGTACATAGGATAGACAGGAAGAACTGCAAATTACGAAGGATCACCAAGTACAGACGAATAGTTTGTATTGCATGCAGAAAAATTGATTTTAACAATAATCACATTATCCAAGATCAATGAAATAATTAAGAAAGAGTAGTAAAAATAGAAAGGAGGGATTGCTTCAACAGAGAATACAAGTTTATATATATCTAGCGGCGGAAAAATAGGTGTATCTATAGCAAGATCTTAAAGAAGCTGGGAGTATAAACAACGAAATCTTTTAGACATGGCAAAACAAAAGAAACCACTGTGAATATTTTTTTTTTCTAAAATTTGTATGGCGTGTACGATGTAATCCGAGTGATATATGTAAGTATTTATACATACATTGTACATACGTAAATACGTGCATGCGATCGCGAGATATCTATTCCGATATTCAGAAAACAACTTGCGTAATGTTTAATGAAACTATCCAAGGTGTAATATTTAACAGGTATTAAAATATTACAAAATAAATAGATAATGAGGCGATCGAACAAATAAATTAATCGATCTACAATTTGCTCTGAATTGATAAAAAGTGTGTTTACTCGCCTGTTAGCACACAAAGTCCGTCTCTTTCTTATCCGCGCCCTTTCCATTAGCCTTTCTTTTCAATAAAGGTAAATAATATACATAGAGACGATGCTAGTAGGCATGTACGACTTCTCCTCGCGGTAACGACATCAACTAGTATTATTTAAATGGTGCGCTTGTTTAAATAAGCACTTCAATGTATTATGATGAAATGCAAAGTATGCGCATGAGAAAATAAACCCTAGAAATAGTTTGAAATCTATTTGATTCGATACGAATCGTTTCGAGTGAAAGATCGTTACTCGAAAAAAAAATGGCTTTAATCAAATAGACAGATTCAATTATCAGCACAAATATGTATGTCCGATTATATTGTGCTTTATGTCATTACTTGTTATTACGTTGAGCTCACGTAGGGTGGCGCCAAGTTAATGCGAAGAATTTGGCGAAATACGAAAATACAAAGTTTTTAAATAATACTAAACTATCGCATTTAAATCTTCATATTTAGGTCGGATTCCAGACAATGGAACAGTACGTCCGCATTGTAAGTAGCAATAAGTGCGCTTCTATCAAACAGTTTGGTGTTACGAATTAAGAAATGGTGGTAAAAAATGGTAAACGATAGAGGTCCAAAAATGGAACTCTGAGGTACGCCAGCAGATCATATAGATGCGATAGATTGGCAAAGAGCAGGGTGATGATCATCCCCAGGTACTCCCTAAAGAAGGAGCGTCAATTCTCGGAGGATTATTCTACGATAGAGAACGGCCGTGAAAGTCTGCTTACTACACTCAACTATACAATATGATGCTAGGATTCTGTGAAATAAAGATTTGTTTCTCAATTTACATTGCGTAAAGACAATAAATTTAATTAGTTCCGAACAGGAGAATTATTTATTTCTCTGATCCCCGCAACCCACTACTTAGCTTCAAATTTAATTATTTTTTCCAATTAAATTAATTAGATCAGAGTTGTTTATCCATTCAATAAAATAAATAGCTCTATTTTATCATTTCTTTTAAAGATGCAGGCATGTATCTTACTTTTTAATGAGATACCTCTTAAATAGACTTGTTTACTTACAATCACCTTACGGTACATAGATCTAAAACGAGATTGACTAAATTATCAGCTGTGTTTGTTTAAATTATCAAAAAATAATTGCGTATATTTTTTTCTTTCAAGTATATTTATCCTGTTTAAATGTACCGGCGGTTCCAATAGATTAATTAAATACTAGAATAGATAAAAAAAACCAAGGAAGGTAACGCCATCTAATTTGGAGTGATATATATATATATTTGATTGAAATCATTTTTTGCTTGGTGATAAAAAAGCCTGTCTCTTCTAACTGTGGTATTGAAGCCACAGTTTGCACTCTAAAAGATTCTTGAGATTGACGACAAGCTTTAAAACTTATATACCTCGTTGGGTCATCACCACATGCAAAGAGACAACTTAAAAGACAAATATCAGCTACTAAAAGCTAAAAAACAAGAAAGAACATGGTTACTTCTTGAAATCCTATCTCTTTTTTTTTTTTTTACTAATTCAATGATACACCATATACAATACAATGTAACGTAAGCAAAATTAAAGCTACCAGAATCTCCTTGGCACATTTCATTCATTTTATTATGATCATTACACTCCAAAATCAACAAAGATAGCTTATCTTTTGATTTTCTCCGCGCAATAAAAATAATTAGATGTTTTTTCTTTAATCGGAGCAGTGTTGAAATACATAATAAATATATATTAACGCGTTTCGTACTTCGTAATTTATCGATAAATTACCTCGGAGTACATGTTTTTCGGATGAAGTACGTGTTGGCATTCGTACGCTTGCTTTTGCAGAAATCAAAATTTACGAGTGGAATAGAAAATATATTTTCTTCTATAATGTTATAGATGCAGTAACGTACTTTTCATATGTAGACCGACGAAAGATTAGCAAACGCCCTTTCAGATAGTCTAGTAATGTTGCAAACTTACCCGGAAGGGATATAAGTTTGAATAGTTGCTAGGTTTTTTGATTTAGTGATAAGATAGCAATTACATAGGTTACGTAAATATGATGTGTTTATTGAAGTTATTTGTTATTAAATAGCAAAATTAAGCAACCAATTTACAAAAACGTGTTTGAACTGCAGCAATACATTAGTCCAAAGTCCTCGTTTTTGCCTTCACTGGAACATCATTATACATTGACCTTAAAAAATTTCAAAAAAAAAATGAAAAATTTGGCGATGCTGAGATACCATGTCGATTTCCCATTTCGGGAATGCTTTGGTTTATAGCCCGTAAAAGACCTAGCATACGATCTTTATTAGGTTTACTTGAGATGTCAAAGTATTTCTTCCGTATTACTTGACAGGCAGTTTTTTTCTACAAGCTCTTCCAAAGAATATTTGGTAAACAATCTATTGGTGACAAGGCTGCAATAATCTGACGATGTTAGTGAGCAATTCGAATAAGACGTATTAAATTTTAAACGATAATAATTGCTTTCATCTATTTTAATGCGGCTGTATGATGATTTTATTCACTTCTATAATCATCCCTTCCATTCTTAAAGAATACTCAATTTCTACATCTTCATTGCGTTTGGAATAAAGAATTTGGGATTGCCCTCGTGTTTGCATTTAAGGCTCTCGCCATTACGAGTTTGATGGCGATTCTATCTTCTGCTTATTTTTAGGCGTACAAAATAAAAGAAAAATACAAGAATTCGCGTTCACCCATTAATTCCTCCAATTGCGTTACCTCTTTCTTATTCGTCGAGATAATCTCGGAAGGTATGTACGTACACGTCGTCATAATCTTCGTTATCCCTTATTTATTTCATCGCATTTGTTCAGGCGTACCACATTTAATGTAAATCGCGCGGTTTGTATGCATGAGGCATCTTTTTTCGGACTCGCCAAACCGAAAGCTTTCGCCGCTTCCGACCGCTGTGCCGCCTCGCTGGAAATGTTGGTCAAACATTAAAGCATTCCACTTCTTAAGGATACGGTTCCTTTGAAAATGTAAATGATTTGATTTAAAATCACTTTAAATGCTAAGGGCATCCACCCTAAAGGAGAGAGACTATGTCTTGAGTAGAAGCAGAAGAAGAAGAAGCAAAAAAAGGCATAGTACTAAGGGTACGGTAGCTCGCGCAAAGCGAAAGAGAATCAGTCAAAAGGACCGGAGTCCATTCTCTGGTATGCATTGTTTGTATAATGCTTTCTTATGCAGTCCGGGGATCCAGAATTCGAGGCATTCCCAAACGTTCCGATTTCGTCGTTGTCCATCATTTTCTCCGCGATCGTCGGCCTTAAATGGATGAGATCGCTCATTCGTCTGGTCGATATCGAAAAGTCGGTCTTGCGTCTCCGTCGCGCACATCGTGCGATTAATTTTTCGTATTCGTCATCGGGGGATATTCGCGGCGTTCCTCTTTTATATTTAATGTGGACATGAGACGCCGAAAACTTGAATAAGTAATTAAAGAGATACGCGACCCCGTCCGCGGCGGTCCCTTCTTCTTTTTTGTGTGTTCCACGATGTACACACGTACGTACGTATGAGATCGTCTGACATAAATCATATTTTTTTTATTGAAAATGACGCAGACGAAATACGCGAGCACCGCGTACACGAACTTACCAAGCGCTGATAGTTACCATTACGGTTGGTATTAAGCGTGTCGCGATTTTTGGACAAAGGCATTCTTATTAAAGTGGTAAGGCTCAATTAGTGTTTTGGTTCTGATGAAGCGTTTTACTCCATTATTGAGTAGTAAAAGGAATCATCATTTTGCATAGTTTTACATATAAAAATACACTCTCCTCAAATGAAATTGCATCACGTATGCAATAAGATATCGCGGATTGTGAGATCGACACTCTTTCTGAAAGGTTCTTATGTTATTTTTAGAATTCTTGGTAGAAAACTACCTCACAACCTTATTTTTGTCTCTCCTTCGAAGCGATGAGCCAGCTATATTTCTTGGCACCATCCAGTGCTGAAAGAGCGGTTAATCACGTTAACTTTTTGAAAACAGAATAATTTCCCGCACAACCATCTTGTGAATTACATCTGCGGTATGATGAAAAAGTTAATATTTCGCTCAGAAGATATGCCAACGAATATTGGAAAGCTGCGGCAAGTAAATCCACCTGCTTTTCCTAGAGCAAGGTCCTTTCTTTCAAGATCTTTTAACTCTCGTAAACAATCTACAACTCACGACTAATAGTCCTTCTTCTAGTTATGCCCAACTTGCAAAATTGGCCTGCTTTTTTCGGCGAGTACTTCAGCTTCAAAGAGGTTCCTTTGGGAGCACAAACGTCGTCTCTATCACATTCTGGAAGTGTGCATTCATTTTGTACAGGAATCTATAGACGTCGTTGATTGTGATTTCCTTTGTTTTGAGAGCATTGTCATATTGAAAAGTGATCGAAATAAAATTTAAAGTCGGCGTATCAAAAGTGTTTCGTTCCGCGGTAAACGTACAAGCCACCAAATACATTATATACTACAATATTAAAATATAACAAAAACAAAACACTTACATAATCAACGATAATAATCACATAATCAATGACGGGCTGTGTAATTAGGATGTGCTACAAACTCAAGCAAAAAAAAACAACCGCTGCAGATTCGCCGCGATTCCGGTATTTCATACGTATATGTTTACAAATCTCTTTTAATACTTAATTTTAGTGTTTCATCTTAGACGCAATATAAAGCAAAAGAAAAAAAAAAACATAATCTTACTGCTCCGGTTGCTCCGGAGCAAAAAGAATAACAGGAGAAACCGACATGCATTATGCAGCATTTAATTCCATGCCGAATACCCCGGGTTTTTAATAAATAAGTTGTTTGCGTGCTGCGCTAAGAACATAGGAGGCCGTGGATGCGGGCAAATTTACCAGTATTTACACAGTATATCAATAAGGGGTTGGCGAACGTGTAGTGGCTTTGCCATGGCGGAACCCCTCCGGAATTGCAAAGACGGCGGCCCGACGGTCCCTCTATTCTTAGAGGAGTACTGGCTCTTTCAAAGGAGGTTGTGGAAACCTTTCCAAAGAGGCTAACTCTTGATTATTCGTTCCAACAGCTTTGGCATGTATGGGTGTATGTATGTATCTAGTTCTTTTTTGTTTTGGTAATATCTACGTATGTGATGTAAAAGATGCCAAGGGTCAAGGATTGGGTTTGTAAGAGTACATGCATTAAATCAATCATTCAATAAGTACTTCAACCACTGTATTTTGTTGAAAGAATAAAAAAAAATTGTTTGGTCTTGGTGATCTTTCCTCGCGCATACGTACAACGTACTTATTTTATTGAAAATGTTGAGATGCTACAAGTTTAAATAGAAATATGGAATTAAGACAATCATTTTACGTAAAATTGAAGTAATTTCGTCAATTTCGACCGTTTGCATAAGTATGCGTTGTTGACAATTGCCTAATTCATGTGTGCACAATAAATGATCATCATTCAATACCTTAACGTCATTAAAAATTATGACGTAATGAAAACAGTACCTTTATACGAGACCGTAAACGACATAAGACTTGTCAAACTCATTTCGAGGCTATGTTGATATAACGATTGATCGGTGCTCAAAGTAGTAATAGCTTATTTTAATTATTGACTGAATGTACGAGGGGTGTTCGATAAATACTTGATCTTGGCAAGGAAAGAACATCTTGACGTGTAAAGTCCATTTTATTTTTCAACGTAGTCTCGTCATGGCGGTGCACGCGTGCATTTCTTAGCCGAATGTGAAACGATCCAACAAGTTGGCACAATAATGCTCGTCATTACTCGTTTTGCCCGTCCCACTTGGTAATTAATGTGGATAACGATACGAAAAATTACTATTTGAACGGTTCTTTGGTTTCTGACGTGGCGTGATGAATCCATGTTATGAATTTTAACCCAGGACAATTTGAAGTTGGCACATCTGCGTGTTTATTGTCAATTGTGCCATTTTACGGAAATCTTCCTTGCATTAAAGTGCTTTGCGTCCGATAAATTAAGATGGGACTCGCAGCCTCACCAATTTTTTTTAAGAGTTTCTCATCTGGTGACCTCATTTGGACTCTTCCTCAAAAAGAGTCCTCCAAAAAAAAAAATTGACAAGGATTATTACAAATCCAGTAGCGCCGAGGCTAGGTAATTCTTAAACCCTCCTCACACTATCAGTTCCGAAGGAAAAGCGTGCTTTGAGCACAAGAAATACAGGTGGAAGTTATCGGAGCTTTCAATTTCTACTTTCCTTGTTTCAATCGATTGAATCATCGATGCCGGGTTAATTTAATGTCCCGTAATTGCATTTCTTTTATACCGATTCGCACTTCTACGCGCGCCGGAAGGCGAAACAATCGGAAAGTGTGGGTCGCCCGAACGGTG
The DNA here is from genome assembly GCA_020654165.1 of Oryctes rhinoceros. NCBI lineage: Eukaryota > Metazoa > Arthropoda > Insecta > Coleoptera > Scarabaeidae > Oryctes > Oryctes rhinoceros. The sequence continues at coordinate 3,473,448 of JAIOKQ010000231.1, forward strand.
GCGGTTTTTATGGTGGTCGTAAATAAAAAAAAAGACAACTTTTTATTAAATATCCATTATAAGTTGGCGCGAGTGTGTGCGTTCGGCGTGTCCGAGAGTGTGATGTTATTAGAAAAATATAAAATATATAATCTAATAACTTTGCCGCTGTAAATAACCGAAGATGGTTCAGTAAATGTCTGAAAGTTTGATAATTAAATTAATTAATGTTCCTAAGTTTCATATTTTGTACCTTTTATGGAAGGCAGCCGTAATGTCTTTTTGATAAATTGACAGTTATTAATATAGGAACCGAGACACGCTCGCACAATATAACGACGTCCAGCCCGTAATGGGACTTTAGGGTTCGACTTTCGTCCGTTTCGCACTTTATTTCCAGCGAAGATCTAACTTATTGTTAGAAGTGTCCGATTTTCCGTCAGCGCTGATAACTTTCCGCCGGACGCGTATGAATGGCCGAAACGTCTAAATAAGATATTACACACAAGCCGATGCCGATGAGTATGTGCTTCCTGGAATAACTAATATCAATTAAGGGATTAAAGTATGCCTACATCGAATACACGTTTATTATTTCTATCGGTTATCAACGGTTGAAGAAACGTTATCGTAATATATAAAAAAATAATTCCGTTGGTAAATTATTTATCTACGTTCACTTATAGAAGCAGCTCATTTAAATTTACTTGGAATCTTTGAGAATGCGGGATCCTGTCGAAATAGAGGTAGTAGCGACAATATTTCATTGTGGTGCATCTAAAAGGTATGACGAATATGTCTTAATTTCTGAATAAAGTTTGTTGATACTTTTTAAGGTACTTGGGATGGGTCGTGGTCTTGATAGTAATCAACTGCACCGATTATCTATTATTAATTATTACATTTCGCCGAATTGAAAACAAATCAAACCAAATCTTTCAACATATCTTTGGCACGATTGGCTGTTTCCTACATTTACACAAATCAATTACAAGTAAAATCAAGCGCCTATACGTATACATTTCATCACTCCCCTTCATTTTTTTTATTCAAATATAATCTACCTGTCACATACTCACAGGAAGGAACAATCCTATTATCATCCCCCTTTTTCCGTGTTGAATATACAATCGCGCACAACTAGTTAGGCACTTGTTTCATGTCGTGCGTCTCCTGTTATACATATGTACGTACATAGCCCATCTAGATACGTAAAATAACTGCTACCTCTTTTTTAACTCGCTCTCCTAAACCAACCGACACCGACATGCATACTTTAACACGGTATTCATGGCTCGATTGACACGTAACGATAAGCCCCGTGCCTTTAAAAAAATAGGGGTGCATTTAAATAAAGACGATCTCGGTTACCTGTCGCCCCGCTACACCGTCGCGACCTAAAGGGGTGAAAAGTAGCAGGTCGTTGCGACCGACTTAACCGTACGCGTGCCTAACGCGCGGTTAAGTTTTCGGGTAATCCTCCGGGGACCTGTCCGACGACCTGTCTGCGGGGAGACGCTTTAAATTCCTTCCCTGCAAAACAACCCTAATTTACATCGCTTTAAAGAGGCGAGGAAGAAGAAGGGGAGTTGCGAGCTGGAGTTTCCGTGGCCGTCGATGGCACGCAGGAATAATATTGGGGTTAGTCAGTTTGGCGTGTCTCAACTGTTCCCGTAATATATAGAGTAGTAGGCGGCGGATAGTTTTACAGCGAGCAGATTGCTTTATTTTCGAGATGATTGAAGCTCGAAGAGCTTTGATCGATCGTACGTCCTTTGGGAATTGTTTTTGGAAATTCGAACACATCGGCGAGACCGATGAAACGCAATTTGCACGATTTCTTTGGCAAGTCGTGCAAATCGTATTGAGTAAACTATTTAAAGGCTTTTAATTTGCCGAATCTTCTTTGGCGTAAGCGCATTTATAGATATGTTGCATGGACAATTGTCTTTGCAACAATTGATGCTTTTAATGTACCGGAAAGGATGGCATAACTTTCTTTGAATCCTAAAATTGAAAAAAATTTTTTTTTAAATTAGTAATCTTCTCAGCAGATCAAAACGTATTTGGACCTTTTGAATGAAGGTGTTAGGATTGTCAAGTTTTTGTTTTTGTGGGTGTTACATCGATGTAATCTTCTGTAAGTAAGTTCAGTAGATCAGTTGTTTTGCTTCAATCACTACAATCATACGTTATGAAGCCTTCATCAAAGGAAATCTGATGGAATAGCAGGGATAATAGCAAAATATGTGCCTAACTCTCTTCATCTCTTCCAAATACTTTTTCCGGAGTTCCATTCAGTGTACGAGTATCCTTAATAAAGTAGTGCATTAGGGACCCCCTTTGTCATGTTCTTCTGCTTTGTCGCTGGTGCCGGACCTGCTTTGTTATTAACCCTTTAAATAGCTAGTTTCTGTATATTGCCGTGTTTAGTACATCGTCAATCGAAACGTTCTTTAAGATGGAAACACACATGGAATCAATTTATTCAAGTTTTAAAAATTTTGCGCGTCAATTTGATGGTTGCTTGCATTACCAAGTGGAGACATGTACGAGTGGTTTTTCCAAAGATTAGAATGTATCTATTTGGACAATTTACAGCATATCACGACGTCATCTTAATCCATCCTTTTATGTCGAGGACGATACATAGTTGACGAGTTCTTGAAACGAAGCCTTTTATTTAGTATCAAGCATCTAGGATACGTACGTAACATGTAATTGAAAGTTGCGAATCATAATCGCTTACAGTAATCGTAACCTCTCGTTTTCAGATACATATACATAAGCTAGATAGTAACATCCTGCTGATCGTTGCAAATTTAGATCATCCAATCGAATTAGACGACTGAATATTTTATCGTGTGGATAATATACATCGTTGCGAATAATTTCGTCGAATTTTTTTTCTTTATCTTAAAAATTTTATCTTATGGCACATATTAATTTTATAAAACTGCTATCGATTTGGTTATATGTACATACACATATACACGTATATGTATGCGTTTATGTATATTAATAACGGTGCATACGAATTATGCGTGATCAGTTAGATATGGAAGTCGTGACTGCCAGATTAATCCTTTCTTTTATACGTGTAGATGCGGACCTTTGTAAAATCTCCGTACGAGATATAAGTCGTGAAAAATGTTAATCTTCTCTTACATTTTCGGTTTATTAATTGCTGTAATTTATGCTGAAAAAGAATGTACTTAATTGGAAACTAAATTGAATATTGTCTTGATCTACTGGGTGTACGTCCTAAGAAGATTAAGCATTTACTAGCTCGTGAATTGAGAGCTCCTTGAGCACTTTTTAAACAGCATCAATCTAGTAAAGAATCCAATTTCTTTATCGAAAGTCTGGTGAATTTATATAAAAAAATTATAAAGACTTCTTCGCCATATTCTTGAATGTGTTCTTCATTTTTCTAAACACCAAAGTTTTCTGCAGACTTTCTAATAGTCGGATCTATTCGTCACGTTTGCCAACTAGGTTCGCCCCGCCAGATTGCTCTCTTCATTTGTTGCTGTTCTTCTTCGACTGTCGCTTTTAAAGTTAAATTGAATTTAGATTCCATTTATGTTCAGCAATCGCGGACGCGATTGCACGCAACCTCTGCTAAGAAACCAGAGTTCTTTGATTTCACCAATATTCAGACTACCGCATGAACATGGAATCTGGTACACACCAGAGGCTTCCAGAAGATTGCGATCTTTGATGGGAAAGTAGCCTGAGAGATTGAGATTGGGTTTGAATATGGTTGTTATGTCGTTTCCGGAAAGGATCTTGCCGATGCGATGCTTTTGGAAATTAGAATTAGCTCAGAGAGGTTGATGTGAAGAAGGATCGATATGGTGGTTGATGCTGGCATGAATATCTTCCTTGGAATAAGTTTTGGTGATGCGGTTCAGTACTTCAGGTAGCGAATTGGGCTCTTACATGGAAATGGCCCTTTGAATAAGGTGCTTTTAGGCTGGATGATGGTGTGACGGGCCGTCGAGACATCTATCTGTGTGCGTGGCTTTTGATTTACTATCCGGATATCCGGATCCGCTGCCTAAAACATTGAATCCGGATCCATTAAAGCTCGTAATCGAAATATTACTCTGAATGCACGGATTTTAAAAACTTTAACACGAATTAGTTTAAACACTTTCTACATTGATTTTTTCGGATATCTATATATTGAACATCAATCAACTCTTCATATGAGCAACACGGTTAACGTGCTTACAAGAAGATGAGACCGAAATGTATTACGTTAAACGTACGCATTACTACGTGTGCACATCGATCAGATCAAACTCTTCAGTTTTGATTAGCTTCTCACCTGTTCAGAACATGCAACCCGTACATCAAACTATGTATTCGCTCGTAATGTCCAATGTTCCTCGTATTTAAGTGAGTGGAAAAAAGGATATTTTTAATTGACGCCATTTTCATTACTATACGCGAAGTCGGGAGTAGGTATGTGAGAACGACTGATTGTAGGTAGGTAAAAGAGATCGTAAAGCATTCATTACCTTATTAGCGGATTTTAATCAAGTACGTGACATTTCGTGATTATACAATTTACTGTATGTAGGTATATATACAAGCGTATAAGTTTAAGTTGTACGGAGTAAAAACGAGGTGGTCTGTATATACGTATGTGATGCAAAATACATGGTAAGTCCTCGGACCTTCCACTCAAGTTAACTAACTTTGATAGTTCGTAAATCGGGCATTCCTACTGGCGCAAAGATCGTAAAAAATGATCTAGGTTGTCCCAACAATATTGTTATCTAATGATCTTAAATCTTCTCAATTTTGTTGATAAATAAAGGAAGGCTAGTGCCTCGGGTTCGGATCCAAACTGAATACATGACAAGCTAAAGCCAAACAAGGATTTTAATTGGATGAACCAGCCACCGTATTTACCAGATTTAGGTTGTAGGGACTTGTTTCTAACCTCAAAAGTCCGATCAATGGATAAAGATGAAGAGGCTATCACTTGTTTCTGTGTTAGACTACAACATTCTTGGGTTAACCCTTATACGTTTATTTCCTATGTGTACTATTATCTATTTTCGTTTTAGTTCTTTGTTGCAATTAGTGTATACGCATGTAAAAAAAAATAATTGTTCTAGAAGTTCCTAATCTGCTTGAATTACTTTATTTACCTGACTTTCCACTTCATCTTAACGTAGCCTAATTTTGCGTATGAATACTCAATAAAAACAACTCAACCTCGTAAATGAATCATCGGGTGAACGATTTGATGTACACTTGTCGGCTTTGGATGTGATACATTCGCAGATATCGAAAATTGATTTTGATCACTTACAATGTTCCAAGGATTTCTCTTGAGAACTTTACACACACCTTTTTTTTAATGATTCCTGAATAGAAACAATCCCCGCGTTCTTTTCAAGACGTCATTCGAGAACAATTACGCCTACCGTAAATCGTACCATAATAATTGGGTCACCGCAAAAGCAATAGGTTTAAATCATTTATTGCGTCTTAAAACAATATTTTTGCATCCGTCATTTTTAATTCCATCAGCGAATGCAGGCGAATAGATCGTAGCGTTCGATAAAAATTCAATTCAAAACATTTTATTTTTATGAGTGGTATTTTATCTGAGATTAATAATTTAATATTTAAACAGCCATATTTATACCATTATGAAATGAGGGCAATTATAATCAATTGATCGGTATTAATATTCCCTTGCTTATTCTACGCTCGATAATGGAGGAATAAGATTAGTATATGGTATTAATGCGGAATAAATTATTTTATTGGGAATTTTTGCTTGCATCAGCAATAATATTAGTCACTTTAAAGATTTCAAATGCAATGACGGCTGTTTTTTATTAACGTAACAGCATTTATCTTTTTTTTTTTTGAAAAGATGACGCACGATGACATGATAATAATATATTTTTCGTTGAAGGAATTGGAATTCGTCGTTAGAACAACAAACATTAATATCCAATTGTAGCTGTTATTTACACTATTTGTCCAATAAGATAAATGCTGCCGCAAGGGCTAGTATTTTCTCCAATAGCTTGTAAACATATGTTGATATATTTAGAGCATTTATTTAATTTAAACTGTCATCGGCGCCATTAGCCATTTACACAGACGTTTCCACCTAACACCCCGAAACAACCCAGCGAAACCAACACAAAACTTCGTACCCGGGGACTTATTCTTATATTTTTTGGTTGTCACGTGTTTTGCTTTAATTGTAAAAATAACGTAAAATAAATATTTTAACACGTTAACCCCAATAAACAACAATTACGGATTGTACAACGTTACAAAAAAGGAAGAGACCTTAGAATTAAGAAAATTAGATGTATGTAGAGCTTTTCAATCGAGCACAAACCAACTAACGTAAGTATGTGACTGGAAGAGATCATCTATAAATAAGTTAAAAGGCAAGGACCAAGCTCTGATCCTTGCAAAACGCCACTTATAGACACAAAACTAAACGGCTCAATTCCGTTATAAGAAACATAGATCTGCGTGTTAAATATGATCTTATTAACAAGCGCGATCCAGGAGGTACAGTTCACGTAAAAGATCATCTGTGATCAATCCTCTCAAACGCGCGAGAAAAGTAAATGTATATCTTTGATTATCCAAGATTTTGCTAACGTATTGAGGGGAGATAATCTAAACTTGTCGTTGCAGGACCGCCACTCATGAATCCGTTCCGATATGGCAGTTTTACATTGAAAATTAATAATTGGTGATTAAACCTTTGCCGCCTTTCTTGTAGATTGGAACAATTTTCGTTCTTATCTTATTTTCTTGGAACATAAATCATTTCGAATAATTTTTTCATTTAATTAACTCAACTTGTTTAATTTGTATTACTTGTATTACCTTCAGATATCAGATTAAATTCGCCAGTACTACACCTTTATAGTTCTATTTTTTACAACATGCTAGGGATTAACCGATTTATCTGGCCCGATTAGACACTTCGCCGTTATCAAACGTAATTTTTGCTTAACTCAAATAAGTAAATGCCTAACGTGAATGTTTGAATATTACAAAATCTCACGTGTCTAATGATATTAAAAAGGACCCGTGCAGGCATTACACAATAATTATTATTCATTTTGCAATAGGAGACATGTATTAGAGGTGTCCAATTACATAAACCAATTATGTTGGATTTATGCTACCACGTGATTTTTTTTCGAATGTCTTATCGCTTTGGAAAAAATCTCAACAAACAACCTACATATTAGATATTCACGATGTATGCATACGTATATGTTATGTAAATATTCGCAAAGTATCTAGTAATGATATTTCTAAATATTACTAAATAACAGATATTAATTAAGATGGGGATATCTATTTTGGAAGAATTGGTCTTAGTCCCTGTATTGGAAATATGCTATCGGTTACGAAGAAAAACCGCTCATCTTCAAGTTAAAATTCAACAATTCGAGAACGTTTACCTGTTTTATAATAATTATAGACTGAGGATGAGCGTCTTTGCTCGAAACCGGTAAATTGTTTTTAATACAATTTAAAGTTTAATTTAAATAGAGTAGAACTGATGTAAAAAATACTGTGTCCTTCTTCGTCATTTCCTTTTCGGTTATGTATCAAATAATACAAAATTGGAAAGTATTAAATTGCACTGTTTCATATTTTTGACATTATTTTCTATCTTTGTACATTGTAGCCAATTTATTGCAGCTATTTTATTGTCTATTGTATTGAGGCTCTCTCACAACAAACGCAACAGCCAAGGCTACTTGTAATATTTCTATATATTTTATTTGATAAACTTAATTGTTTGTTTTACAGCGACGTGTTTGCATCGAACGGATCCTGTACGTCTGAGACGAAGCGACAGTCAAAACGATGGACTCTACGAGGCGGATCTCTTCCAAAAGCAGCGAGAACGGTCCGTTCAGCAGGAATGGTCATGATCGTGATTTTTTAAGCTTCGAAGGGAATAGTCCTTGGGAGAAATTCACTTATCAAAGAAAACATTTTGTTCCGTCGCGACAATGCACCAGTTCGCACATTCGAAGTTATGATGGCCAAATTGTAACCATCTTACCCGTCCAACCTAATTACCCATTACTTACATTTATTCCCCAATATGAAAACGTAAAAATTCAATTCAAAGGAAGACGTCGTTACTGAAGTGCAATGCTTTGTTTTGAGCGTTTGAGCGAATATACTTTTTGAAGAAGTTAAAGAAATGGCATAATTCAGCAATGTTTGATCTACGTCCTAATAATTCCGCCGATCGTCGCTGTGCTATTCTTTGAAAAGCTTCGGCCCAGAAAAAACTACAGTCGTGAATGGAAATTCATAACAACGACTAGCTTATGTTCTTCTGCAATATTCACCATGTAATTTTAACACGAAGCAATAACTTGAATATGAAATAATAAGGCAATGTTAAATGTCTCGACAAGAAAGCAATTCCAAGGAAAATAACACCAACAATTCCTCATGTTGTATACGTAAGACCAATAGCACGCATACTATCGATCGTTTAGAAAGACGCGAAGCCAGGCCGCGCTCAATCTTTATCGAGTTTTCGCATGCCGCTGTCCCGAACTATTATTTGTCTCCGGCAGCCTATCCGTCCGATTGCCCCTCTCGAATTTGCGCTATCCGACCCGACCGGGGTCCCTCCTACGCAGCTGGAACTTTCTCTTATTTAAATCGAATTATACTCTAGTTGAAAGGTACGTACTGCTGCTGCTGCTACTACTGTTGCTGCTGCTGCTACTCGAAGCCGCCGCCACTTACACACTTCTACGATTGTACAGACGTCCCACAGTCACGGCCTTCGCTTAAAAGTGAACCAATGGCTTCGCAAACTTCGTTATGTGAGGCTAAATATCGCCTAAATCGAATGGGATTAGAAAAGATTCGGCGTCGGTAGTCGGGGACGTGTTGTTTCTATATTAGGAAACTGCGTTGGTGATTCGACGGCATGCAGTTATTACGATATTCTCTAAACACCTTAAAAGATCTAGGACGCTGTTAAAGGTTCTCGCAGTGGATTTGCATTTATTGCGAGTACATGCAAAGTTGGGATTGGTAAATACTAACTTTGCGTGAGTAATTTCTTGGTTTTAAATATGTATATCAATTCTTAGAGACCAGCGGTATGTAAATAAATGTAAACGAATATTCAAAGTCGATTCAACACAGATCTTTGCGGTAATTTTTCGTCCTCCCAAGAAGCCATAAAACACTACCGTCGCTTCACGTCGAAGGGCGTATTTTTCAAGAGTGTCGAAGGATACTACTTACATGGACTAGTCTAGAGTCGAGAGCGTTTCCATTAGAACCCCGAGGATATTGTTTATGCATCGGGGAATGGACAGTTGATAAGGGAGTGTTTCGGGGTTGGACCTTTTAATTATATCCGAAGGGGGAAGCAAGGAAATATGTCCTCGCGTCTGGTACACGACGTTTCGATAGCATTTTTATTGCAGTCGCATTATCGTTCCTCAATTCTTGAGTTAATTATCATCTTGGCATTGTTTCTTCTTTTACTTTTCGTATCTTCGTACTTTATTGTTATTAGGATGCCATTTAGTGCGGGCTTTCTTCACAAAGAAAAATAGATTTGATTGCGATAAACTGTTAGGCTACTTTTATCATCCGATAATGATGTGTTTCTTTCGGCGATTTTTACGTTCTTCTGTTTCATATTTCTTGTTAGAAAAATCATCCGGGAGATCAATTCCTGCAGAGAGAAACTCGAAAGGAAGAAACTATCTAGACGTCGAAATGGCCGTCGCAGAATTGAGTAGAAGATACGGACTTTGAGACACAAGCATTCTAAATTTCCTTCAATAAAAATTCTAATAGGACAGCCCAAGAAGATTAAGACACCTAAACTGAAGAAGTCCATAAGTCGTATATACTTCGATAAATCCGGAGAAAAAAGAGGCGCCTGCGTCCGTCTGTAACACGTAGGAGGCGAAAGGAAATTTATAGGAACTGGCCGCGTCGTATGTATAAGTCACATTCAGTTACATATGCCGTTCATCTTGTGACATTTCAATATATGTTTTATGGAATGTATAACCTGCTATGGTCGTATATCAGCAGGGTCTATCATGGCAAGGTGCTGCCCGACGGTCATTCGCAGGGCGAAAACCCCTAAGACTTTGCACGGTAAAATACGAGCGTCGTCGCATCTAAAGCTCGCTCCGATGCTGATGTAGGAACGGAAAGGCGGTGGAAAGACGCGATAAGCGAGAGGCAGGGTGTCAGAGGGGCGAGGGGGTCGTCGCCTGGAGCGATGGTGGACAGGAGACGCGAGGAAAGCAGAAGGTGTATATATCTAACGTAATGAAGTATGTATTGGACAGAATTTTTATCTGCGAAGCCAATAGTTGTATTACATTACAGCGTAATATATGTGCATGTTTTGAGGTTATATGAATTATTATGAGCATGTTGCTACGATTGGAGACGGAGTTAAGGAAAGTGTTGGACTTTTTGGCGAACGTCAGAACTGTTATGGAGGAATTCCAATATGCTTTTGATGATGACGAAGATGAAGGGTCGGATAATGTGAGAAGACTTGAAAAACACACATCAAGAAGCAAAAGAAGCAAAAATTACTAACCTCCAAGAAGGTTAAAGGCGGGGCTATGACAAATAAGGGAAAGAGAGAAAAATGCGCAAACGAACTTCTTTTGTTTTCCCGAATTTTCGTTTTAGTTTTATTTTGCTGCTTAATATTTATTATAGACCTTGAGATTTATTCCCTTTTTTTTGGTAATATTAAAATTTACGACCTTAGAAAAAGAAGAAACTATTCCTATTTTTGTCCTTCGTTTACTTAGCTACGTTCCGTTACTAACTTTCTCAAGCAATCTGTTTGTTTCTGCTTGCCATTCAATTTAATTTGCAACCGCTATTGTTACTATTTCCATTTTTCCGTTTCCAAATTTTACAACTTCATGAAGTGAGTGGAAAAAGAAAGTGGTTTCTCAAAATTGAGCCAAATGCAATGTTGCTTTGACGTTGTTGATAAAGCACCGTTCAAGCGCGGATAATTGTGACGGTGAAAATTATATCTAACGATACATCAAATTTCTCATTTAATATTAAATAAGGCGGCATTTGTTTAGAAATTAAGCGAAGATGAACGTTCCTGCTAGGCGGGAATACAAGCTCTAACTTTCACATTTATCATGTAGTAGGTGGTAACGAGATCCGATAACCCTTATAAATGAAAAGGGAAGCAACACGTTACAGACATCGGTTAACGAGAAGGGGTGAGTCAGCGGATTTCTCCGTTTTTCAGTAATAATCTGTCAATGGGGGGGTGCGTTTTCGGTAATCAATGATGTTGAGTTTTCAACATCGTCCCCATTCGACAATAAGCTACACGCACGCTAGTCGCGAAGTTACAAGTGCACTAGAAGTCAATATCGTGCAGAACGTCTAGCAGGAATAGCGAGGTCTAATGAAATCTACTTACTGGGCGAGAGTCCCAGCCTCGCTTGGAGCGCCAGCTTCGACTCCTCCACCGAAGGGAGCTGCATTTCTGGTTTCCAGGTCATCTCCGGATCATTTAACCATAATTTTCCTGCAATAAAGAACGAAAGAGATTGATGAGCGGGGTTTACTACGTATTGTTGCAATAATAAACGGGGGATTTCATTGAGCGTTTATGGGACGTAAAAAAATATCGAGGTACGTTAACACCATGGAAGTGTTCTTTTGTTTTGTCGGATTTGGAATTCTTTTAAGTATCTGTTAATCGTAGTTACGTAAAGTAAGGCACTTTTTAAAGCATCTCCGTAAAAAAGTATTGGTTCTAGATCGTCTCTTTTTAATACAATAAATCGAAGAAATATCAAGTGAGTCCTGCTCAGAGATAGACTAGAATTAAAATAACTTTATTATTTTTTTATGAGTATGTAATTCAATTAAAAATATCAAAGTTGGTTGACTATGGTAGTAGGATCGAATGTCTGCATTTACTTATTAAATCAACGTGAGCTGACAATCAACATATACAGTTGATTGTCAGTGTCCTCACGAATCCAAACGACAATTTTCATATAAACAAAGATAGATTCTTTAGAAACTGTGCGTTTTGATATACATACATAAGTACCTGGAATTTTTTGGAAAAGATGGCGCAGAAAAAAAGTAGGAGGATCGTCCATGCATGAGCATTTACCGTAATTATGAACTAAATAGCTTTGGAGATTAACGAAGCATATGAACATGGACACACATATAACTATACATCACGGTATGGTTATTATGACTATAAATCTTCTATACAAACATTAAGTTTTATTATTTCCTTTTATCTTCCACCTCCAACAAAAGATGAAGGAAGAACGGTGAAAAAATCCTCCGTACTCCTCGCTATAATAGTAGAAACAAACAAGTTGGCGTGTATGCACGTTAATACGTGTGCGACTGGCATTCATAAAATAGTATCTACGGAATATAAGCGATAATAACAACAACAACAGCAACAGAAACAACGACCAAACAACATGCACGCGGACGAATGCCAGTCGCCATCCCATCAAGGTCAATGCTGATCTCGTTTAGAGATTTTTAAGAGAAAGACAAATATAATTATTTCAAAGAAATACACTACTTCGTGGCGTCCACCGGATAATTTTACTAATGACAGCTCCTCATAATACTATACCGTCTTCCTCTCGCGCTGCCTAAATAATACGTTATGGCATTTGAAACGCCGCAATGAGTGCTGCACCGCCGAAAGTTATGACGAAATCTGAAGTTCGGGTCGTCAAGTACTACGGTACGGGTCGCATTTAGTCTCACGATGTTCGGAAGGACGACCAGGGCGGGTCGCTTCGAGGGTAATTCTGCGGTCTGCTTCTTCTGCGTATTCAAATGGAATTATCGCTGTGGTTTGTCCTTTTATCTTCCATGTTATTGGTGTAATTTCAGAGGATCTCCTTTGTCTTTGATTGTGTTCCAATGTTATTACGTCGGTAGTATGGTGACGGTCCAACGGGGAGTATAAGCTTCCGGTATAGTAAACGCTAGATTTATTGCATATTGCGCAATACTCAAATATTGTTTCGCTATTTTGATCTTCTATTTTAGGATTTTCTTCTTAGTTTGGTACTTGCAGATTTACGTTTTATAAGGCAGAGACAGGGATCTCTGCCTCTAATTATATTTACAGGGCGCTCGAAAAAGTGCTGCTTCGGTCAACTATAAGAAGCAATAAGTCTTAAACATCAACTGGTTTAACTAAACTTTCTCGAGACTTGGCTTCTGATTCGTGTCTTAGAAGGACAATGTCAAAAGAAAAAAAAAAATGACATACAGTGCAATAATCATCAATTCGACGGTTTTTCCTGCTTCCCGTCGTTAAGATAACAAAGGCGAATCTCTACGACGCGATACGTCCGTACTAAACTTCTATTTATAGTAACTTAAACGCACTCAAGCCGCTCGCACGGACGTTATAGAAGATGGTAGACTAACTAAACCGTCTCGTTCGCATGAAAACTGGACGGAGAGGAAGATATGCCGGCTCAAAAGCGAGAGTGACGGCATAAAAACAAAGAAGGACATTCGACTCACTAAATAGTAAATATTCGTATAGATTAGGCAAATAAATGGCCGTACGTTCGGGGGGGATCGGGAGACGATGGGAAGGGTGAACAGCTCTCTCCGCTTTCGACCATATAGCTCCGTTACCGTAGCCTAGTCGCCTTTCTTTCTATCTTTCTATATTTTCGCTCATGGTTCTGCGAATGTGCGAGCGTTCGTGTGTGAACGTATTCGTGGGAGAACGTAGAGTAGTATAAGTGAGGGGGGAGCGTGCTGGCCCAGCGCTAACTAGGGTTGCTCTAATCAATACCGGCCCCGCGCCCCCCAACTCCGGACACGCAGTTTCCACCGTGCCGCTGGACCCCGACACAACAAACTTTTGCAATTTTCCTGACTGGTCCTCGACCTTTATTCTCCCTCAATAGTATATACTCCGGCCGAGAACTATTCTGTGTGTAGATAAAAGGTGAAAGGAATGGAAATCACTGTAGTAATGATTGTCGATTGTATTCTCTGTACGTTGGATGTATTTGTGTGTGTGTGCGTGCCCGAATGTGGGAGTGCGAGTGTATTCTTATTTGAATACGTGTTTGAGCTACGTAAACAGCATGTGCATTTTATCAGTTGGGCCCTTCTCTTGAGGTTAACACTTTTCATTGAAATTATGGAACTTTTTCGTCAAGATATAAGCTCGTTACCTTAACCTTAAGCACGGGGATTGTTGTAACCGGTTGCAAATTAACGAAAAAGGTGATCAATGATAAATATATTAGACTATGACGAATTTCTTCTTATTCATCGTACTATAGAACAACACGATTAAACAAGGCTTTTACGACCGGTGTCCGATGTAGAAGTAGGTTCCGGGTTGATAAAACGAAGTGCGATACCACAAAGTACGTATATTCAATTTGAAATAATAAAAGGTTCTTCTCATTGTTTTCGTTTAAATTAAACCTTCAAAATCCATCCATCTCGTCGTAAATTGAAGGTTTTTTAAAATCGTACATTTGAAATAAGGGATTTCCTATTTGTTCATTGTTTAACTTCTAATTTCCATTTTTACAATTCTACATAATGGCGACAAACTCATTTACATAATGTATTAAGCGTACTAACGTAAAATATACGAAAAGCAGGTTAATTCTTCCGAATTCGATTCGAATTCCAGTAGCGAATAAAAAGATCTATCTTCGGAAAATAGGATAACCGTATTTCACCCAAGAAAGTCGGACAGACATTTCTTCCGTTTCCATTATATATCCGACAGCGTTATGAATTTTACCGATTTCTTTAGCTTATTTTATAACATCCATAAATTCGTCGAGAAATGAGAGAGATAGGAGCGGCGAGAGCAAAAAATAAGGAGCGAAAAGCCGGGATGAAGACGAAACAAAGAAAAAAATAAATAAATAAAGCAGTCCCGAATCTGATCAAATATGAGAAAGGACGACAACGTGCTAACATGTCGCGTTCATCTGGGCGTACGGAATCTGCGGGACAAACATACATCTACCTTTTGCGCAAAAATGTACGAGGAAGCCCTTTCCGTATTCACTGATTTGTGTCCTCCTGCCTTGTCCAATCGGTACGGTCCACACCACGATGAAAGCGTCTGGCAAAAGCAGGCCGCAATTTACTTAGATGCCCCTCCGCTCCTTTCTATCTATCTTCTCTGCGTCCGGTGAATCAAATTGTGAATCTTCAAAAGGATTTCGTCCCTCCCTCGCCCCTCGTCTCTTAGTTGCCGTCGGTATCGTCTATTTTATCGAGTCAACCTCTTTCGGGGTCAAAATATCCTTTAAGTGCCCGGATTTTATTGTGTTACAGTATATGTCTATACATATGTATACAGGATGTTTTGCAAAAGATTTCGTGTTCTTTTTTTTTATTCTTGCATGTGGCCAACGTTTCGGTTGCGCGCGGGTCAATTTGGCTATTAGAAAATGCATTCTTGTCCTAAAACCAAGGCGAAATTTAGTTTAGTGACTTTGACTTTAGAGCGAAAGAGCCCTATGTGCTACACCAAAGCATACCAGGACAAATACCGAATGTTATCTATCAGCACAGGAAATTTCAGGATTATCATTATTATTACTGTTGTTTTATAAGACCCCGGCATCTATTTTAACAACCTGCCTTTTTTAAAAATTTATTGGTACTTTTAAAAGTAATATTGGAGATGCTGCATTGAAGAAAATAAAATTGAACTGTACTGTACCGAGGTTACGAAACACCCTGTAGAAATGCCAATAATTTTCCTTCCTTTTCCTAATTTCTTCGGAAATAAGTCTCCTTCACGGACACTTCCTAATTTAATTCGTTCTTATCTCCATGCCGAATCGCGACCTATCTTTGTGTTGCTTTGTGTTACGTTGTCGATTCCGATATTTTAAAAGGATGAGTGGTCCCCGGTTCACTTAAAATAATTGCACGGCCTCGGCAGGGTCGCGGGGAAGGATATTATTATTCAATTTAGGGACACTTTCGAAAATCTCATTTTTTCACAGCCAGTTAGATTAGCGGTGGTCTTAGGGGCAAGGAAAGCCGCCAAAGAAGACAATAGTTGCGGCAGGTAGACTTGAAGCACTTGTTGGAGTCGTTTAGCATTTGTACAATGAAAAGAAATTCAGATTTCCATCTAATAAGAATGAGGTATTGATAGGTAGGTTATTGTGAACATATTCTTTTCAATTTAAATGGAAAAATTGTGTTTGGCAATTTTTACAAATAAACGACTTGTTTTGTACTCGGGGTAAAAGAAAAAATAAGAGAGCAAAACAGCTAATTTTTTGCTTCCTCTTGCACCTTTATTTGGCTTTGCTGACGAAAAATAAAAACGCTTTAAGGCGATTTTCGATTCTCTCAACGGTATACTCATGACGTTTCGGTTCGTTTTAGCCATCGTTAACTTTCTTACTTCTTATTGACGCCATATTGGATTTTGTCATATTTCTTTTACGTCAACCATGTATAATATGTTGAAAAAAGTTTTTGGTATCATACTTTAATTGACGAAGAATACATTCTACGATTAGACATTTTCCAAGACGTTTTGAACAAATACACCAAGTCCATTCTATGAATTTTGCATCGATCAAAAAGGTTCTTTCATCATCATCGATTCGACTTTCCAATTCCACCGCATTTATTTCTCCTTTTATCTCATTACAAACGTTCCTCGACCTTTCCTCCACCCTTTCCATTCCCCATCCGACTGCCCGTCAATGTTATCGCCCACCACCGCATCGCAGGAAGAGAACTTTGACCACATTCGTCGTACGACAAGGAATAAAATCTCACACCACCTCCGGTATGCACGCAAACTTTTCTCGCTAGGTTATTTCGCTTTATTTCATCTTTTCTTTTTCTCTACATTTTCCTTTTGCTCCTTTCGCCCGCGAAAGGGGAGGGGGGCGTAAAACTGCCGACTTCTCCTGTCGTTCTCGTTCGGATTCGCGCACACGGCCTGCCGTTTCGTCTTTCGCTCTTTCCGATCGCGCCGGCCGTATGCAGATGCGAAAGGGGTAGAGATTTTCGTAGAGGGCGCAAGCGTAGCACGCCCATATTTTCCATCGATATTATGTAAAAGAAAAGACGCGTGCGCGACCTCACGCGTTTTACATGTACATTTTTATGAATCCCTTTTTCAGGCGAGAGAGAGCTTTTCACACTACCTCGTCGGATCTATATGTATGTATAAAACAGCGGTGGGGCACTTCTATATACATAGTGCAAGGTATACATATATATGAGTACAGTCCTGGATAAAAGTATTACTTGAATTTTATAGAAACTTTTAAATTTTACGTATAATAATGTTGATAAGACGCTTATGAAGGCGATATTTAAGCAGAAGAAGACAAATTTAATGAAGCCAAACAATTCGGTACAGTCGCTAACAATATACTCAACGCAGTCACTATATGCTAACTTAGTATTAAGCATGACGTTCATCATGTCACCAATTTTGGAGACATCGATTAAGATATTCATATAAAGATGGAAATTTCTGAATACAACTACATTTACTGGGGGTATTTACATAATCTGTCCTGTTGCAGCCGTGCATAATCCGTAACTGATTTAATGGGTTTAAATATCTTTAGATCGTCAGCATATTGAAGAAAAACATATATTTCGAAACAAATGTATTTGCTATTTTTGCACAAACTTTCCATTTCTTCGCCCTTTTGTTATAGAAAAAATAGGTAGACGTGGGAACGAAAATAACAGTATTTATGTTAAATTATAATATTATGTCAAAGATTTTTTAACCACATGAAAACAATACATATCCATATTAAGGAACATACAAGGAATACAAATTGGCTAAAAACGTTAGTCTTGAACAAAATAATTTGTCAAACATATTTTGTTAATAACATTTTTTTCAATAGTTTAGATTTACAGAGATATCAGACTAATCCGTTATCTTTGAAGATATTGGAACAGGCGTAGGTGGGCCTAACTACCACCTTATAATGTTTCGCACCAACATACTTCAAGCTTTGGACTTGTGCGTCTTAAAGAACCTCGAGACAGGAATACGAGGCGCAGCCATAATTACATTCAGCGATAGTCAAGCAGCCCTAAAGGCCGTTGAGGCGTATTCATACGAATCTGATCTGATTCACGAATGTATACGCAATCTAAAGAAATTGATCCACAAAAGCTACGTTATCCTGCGACGGGTCCTCAGCCATCAAGGGATCGAGAGCAATGAAAGGGCAGGCAAACTGGCTGGAGAAGCAACCAACATGTCTTTCGCTGGTCCTAGCCTTATGGCCTACGAGAAAGTCACATAAGGCAAGCAATGAAATTATGGGACGACGATCAAAAGACGTCGTACTGGGGCATGTTTCAGGACAAAAATAGGCGAAAGCATTTATATCAGTCTCGCCTAAAATTGTAAAAATAGTGCTATCGTTTAGCAAAAGAGACCTTTGATTACTATTGATTTGATTAGGTCCTGCAGCCCTAAAATATCATGTATTCAATCTAGGAAAAGCTGAGCATCGAATATGCCGTTTATGTCTAGAAGATGTAAAGGCGGCAGAACGCATTTCAACACACAACAACATTTCGATAAATTGTTCCTGACATCTGCTGAATTGAGGGACGATGATCCTAGAATAACACCAAGGTTTATTACGAGCCTTCAGCTACTCTAACATTCACAAGAACATTTTGTTATGATAGACCTATTAAGGTCGCAGTGACCAAATGCTCTTGTGCCGTTGCCTATTAATACTGATACTAATGCGTTGTCTTTGGAACCTTGTACAACAATCACGGTTTGGGCATGTATAATATTGTAGTAGGTACATTATGTCTTCTAGGTTAATGCCAGCGAAGACAAGTCTACCATTGCCAAATGAAATAATTAAGTATTTCGGTAGGACAACGTCACAAAAAGGCTGACCAAAGGATCTAGATTTAACGCGATAGATTTGGTTTTTAATCATGTTAACGCCATTTGAAAACTGAAGAACTTACTTAATGTTTTATTAAAATATCAGCATTCTCTCAATCATTTAATAAACGGCCGAATACATTTGACGGCGATTGTA
Organism: Oryctes rhinoceros; assembly: GCA_020654165.1. Lineage (NCBI taxonomy): Eukaryota > Metazoa > Arthropoda > Insecta > Coleoptera > Scarabaeidae > Oryctes > Oryctes rhinoceros. The sequence continues at coordinate 3,492,572 of JAIOKQ010000231.1, forward strand.
CGCTCGCGCGTGTATGTATGAGATTTCAACCCTTATTCAAAGGGTAGCCAATGGCAACGCGTGTTAAGCGAGCGCCCGATTCTCCTCTTTTTTTTCCTCTTCATCTCTCCACACATAGACATAAAGGTATACCTACGTGTAATATACATGTATTGGAAACTGTGCGTGTCCCCGTAATATTGTTCTCTGCGTCGTGATATTCGATCACTAAAAGGTTTACCTTTCTTATTTGTCGTTTTATTTATTTTATTCTTCCTCTCTCGCCCTTTGCGCCGCCTAATATGTCGAATTCTCCGGCTGCCCGATGCCTGCTGGCTCGCTTGCTTGCCTTCGCTGCTGCGGCGCTTCCGGCGGCTCGCGCTGTACACGGATTCGCTCTCGTAATTTTTTTCTGCCGCGCTCCGTACCCGTCGAGAGGGTTGTTTGTTTCGCGTGCGTTTTTATGGAAAAGGGGTGCGCAATTATCGAGGGACGGGGAAAAAAAAAATTGTTTTTTTTTTGTCCGTTTCTCTTTCGCTCTCGTTAATAATAGGATCGAATTGACGGAAGTTGGCTGATTGTCGGCGAGGAAGTGTGCTAATACCGCTGGATGAAGGACTGTGTTGTCTGTCAAATGTAGGGAACTAAATGCGATGGGTGGATGGGTAGTTCATAGGTATTTCGTGATTGGTGGGTCTTGAGGATTTCAAGATAATAACTCTTCATTTTTCCCAAGTATAAATTTCGTTTATTGCTTCTTCATGAGGCTTCTTCAGGAAGGGTGAAAGAAAATCAAAGCTGGTATTGGTTATTCAATGAGAATTCAATTGATACACACAGAATCTAATCAAGTTGAAACTTAGATAGTCATGGTTATGGTTATGATTGTAGAAGATGGGATCAGGAGATGGATTTCGTAACTTTATTAGCTGTAGGTTCCGACTTTTTTACTAAACTTCAGGGGCATCCCCGGCATCGAACCTTGTCGCCCTCATTTTTAACATATAAATCAATGACTCTTCTCAAATCTAGCAACTGCGACGTATCAGTTAGGTTGATGATATTAAGATGCTTCCAATAGGTCTAGGCTACGCTTCAAAATAATTTGATAAGACTGATCGAAGCCACGGCGCAAAACTTGAAAACTTGAAAAAGCGGCACAAAACGGCAAAAACAAAAAAAAAGACCTAGAAAATTATCATTTATCTTCGAAGTTAGCAAACCTTTATAATTTCCTTTAAATAACCGCTAAAGTAATGTAATTAATTCCGCAATAGGTATCACGAGATGATTAAATCTAAATCCATCGCCAACGTTAAACGGACACGGAACCTTGGTAAGAAAGTCTACCTGCAACCTAACAATCGACAGTTGGCACACACGTCGGATCATGTCCTGTTACGAACCTAAACTAAGGCGATACAATGTAGAACTTGTTACGCAACCATACAGTAGCGAACTTCTTTATTTTTTTCGAGGCACCATACGTATACCCTCGCTTTCAATAGCGTAATCGAAAGCGGTTAGGAATAAAAGAAAAGGATATATAGGAAAATACACACGCGCGTTGCCAACTATTATTTACTATTTTTTTTTTTTACTGTTTGAAAGCATGTGGTCTATTGTGAATAGAACGCGTCTGCACATAGGAAAGTTATACCTGGCGATTCTAACCCTTAATGGCGAATATAACCCCTTGTATGTACAGTAAAACGTGCGCGCGGTACATATTCCATTACATCCCTCCGTTACGGACCACCCCACTTTTACCCGCAAAAATCATCAGCTGTGCTAAGGCTTTCGTTTCCGCACATGGACAGATCTATAAAATAAACAACGTCGCTGTAGCAAAAGCAGAAAAAAAAAAAACCGTACCTAAAATATTTTTCTCCTTTTTTAAGCGACTCCTCTACTTGTACGATTTTAGACGGTCGAAGGCTGCCAAGGGTTCGAAAGAATCATATTTTATTGTCACGATCGTCTTACACATCAGCGAAACGTAATCTGAAAGCGTTCTTATTAAAAAAAAAAAAATGAGGCGGTTGGGATAATCTTCCAACGTATATAATCGTCGTCTTAAGAGCGATTGCTTTGGTCTCTTTGGGATAAGAATGGGACAGCTGACGTATTCTTTCTGCGTCTTGTGATTAGTGCTCGGTAGTTAGTACCTATTGCTAAGATTCGTAACTGAAATTGTGTGTGGTATAGCGGTAATGATAATAAGGATTTATTGGGAGAAAGTAACAGCATCTTGGCCTTTATGCTGTATATTTTTTAATGGTTACGTAGTACTCCGTCGGTACTTTCCTTTAAAATACTTGGTGATCCTTTCTTTTAAGTTTGTTGGAACGCTTTCGATCAAACGCGATTTCATTAGTCCATAACATTTTATAAAAAGCAGAAAAAAAGTGTAACCGGTCAATGCAATTACACCTCACGGCACTTACTTCGAGTATTGATTGCAGGTTTAATAACCTTTGCGAAAATAGTACGTAGACATCTATATGTATGTATATTTATGCACATCGAAACGGGCTCATAATCAATACACTTTTGCCTATTACATTGTGTTCGTTCTTAATGGTACGTAGACGTCGGATCGTTATTGGAACCAACCCATATATGCATTCGAGGTCCGTACACCTAGAGCCATGTACGATACGAACGTCGGATTTTCGCAACGCAACTCGATGGAACGCGAATAGCTGAACCAACCCACGCATTCTAGGCAAAAACAAACGAACGGCGCGCGCGCTTTCTAAACTCATAAACGAGCGTGCGGAGCTCCTAAAAAAGAGAGCTTTCTTTCCCCGTGGACGGCGACGTAGTGGTAGGCAGGATACGGGCATGCATACCGCGCGATGTAAAACGTCGATCGTACGCCTATTCATGAAATGAAATCCTACTCAGGTCGGATTGATTTGAATTACCCGACGACGACCATAACCGTCCGTCATGTTGCCCGGTTTCGTTCGTTAATTTATTGAAGAAAACGAGATTTTAAACTGTCTCTCACTGTACGCTGCTTCTTGCCGTTTCTGCTTGCTGCTAGTTTTTTAGCTGAATATATTTATATACGGCTTCTCTTTGCTCTGTCGATGCGAGCATTTTATTCAAATGTCGTCGACTTTCCGTCGAGTTTATATTCATTTATGCCTTCTGTGATATTTTTCCATAATTGTCGTGGTAAAGTCCTGCTTTTTCTCTTTACGTACAACTTAACTTACTTACATACGTACGCGCGTATATATACGTACGTGGTATTGTTATTAATATGCAAAACGGGATTACGATGACAACGGCTCTCGAATCGCGCTTTATTTAGCTTGTAAATTGCGTTAATGCGCTCGTTTATTAACCCAAGACGGAATACTTTAAACTATTAATTACACCGGCTGACGTGATTAAATAGCGTACAGAGACGTATTTGCTAGATTTTTAAATTCTACATTCGGAAAATGTGTTTTTCTTAAATTCACCACAATCGCAAAAGGACCGTGCACCACCTTGTGGCGCGATTTACCGTTTTATCGAAGGATATGTGATGTTGGTTACGAAACCGTAGAAGTCAAACTTTGATAAAATTACGGTTGCCGTTACGAGGTACTCAAAGTAAAAATAATAATAAATATACTCATCAAAACGAGATTTATGAGGACTTGATTTACAAGATTAATCATCCGTACAAAGCAACAATGTTCTCGGATAGGTAATCAACGCGCATCACCTGCGCGCGTCCGAACAAACCTTTACGGACGATTTGCATAATTATTACCGGAATCGGTCAGCTAGCGTTGTAACCCTAATTCTTAATTGAGCAACGATATAATCTACAGCACTAAATGAGGTAATTTACGAAATCGTCTCGGTTAAATATCGAGCTAAGTTACGTCACGGTTCGCGAGCTACATTTGAATACTTTTTAATATCGCGTTTATTTCTAATTTACGCGATGAGTAAATTGAAACGATACGGGGAGAGAGAGGGGAAAAAGGGGGCGAATACGAAAAGTTGTTGGCGAAGAAGAGAAGTAGTTAGTTAACCGCGTTGTTTTAAATGGGAAACGTCTCAAACTTAATTTTTGAAATACAACTACCTGTTTTTCTGTTTTTTTTCTTTGTCAAATGTTCAAAAAAATTTTAACAATTTACTTATAAAAAAAATGTAGCGATTTAGGAAAATGTAATTCTAGAATTTTTTGTATGTTGTTCAAGTTAGCGATGATCACTAGACAGTCAGGCAGCATTTTTGATTGGTTTTCAATTCAAAAAAAACAACGCAAGCGCTATTAAATTATAGATAGGAAGGTTATTAAAAAGTGCTTATTATTTATAAAAATTGTGATATTAAGAAACCGTCATTGAATACATCTAAACAATGATTGAGAGTTGGAGAAACTTCGGATAGGTATATTGGAGTACTTTACACAATATCCAACAATGCTTCTATTCTGGTTCAACAAGTAAAAACATTGATTTTCTCACAATGTTGCGAGTTTAATTTAATATAGACTGAACGACACGAATTAATTTTGAACAACGTTATGCGAAGGAATTAAGCCAAATTGACATGAAATGATCCGTCTAAAGACGCAACTCTCATCAACGGAGCTATTCGAATCGCCACATATTTTGGCAATTGAACGTTTCGTCAACGCTGCCCTATTTTCTAATGGCCGTGACTAGTCTATATTATCATTGGTGCGCATATTTTCTTCTGTAATACATACGTTTCTAAATAGGTAACCCTTTTAGATGAAAAACGAATATGACACATTTTTATTTTTTTCTTATTATTTGGAGCAACTTTCATATTACAATAAGTAGAGGAAAGTCAGAAAACAAAAATTTTACATAAAAGAGAGGATATCAGCAGGAAGTTCTACAGGACCTCTTAATTTGTGCGAAAGGAAACGAAAGAGAATATTATATAAATGTAAAAAATTGGTAAACAACGCGTAAGTATCGGTAACCTTCGCACCACTCAAGGTCGGTCACTAGAAAATGATGAAGACCATTCGTGTCCTCGAAATTGCCGCCTCGGACTAATAATTATATATTGCTATATAATAAATTAACTTGTGTGAGGGTTGCGAGGGTTACCGATACTTACCATACTACGCCGTAGTCCTTGCTATCACTATTTATACAAAAATAATATTCAATTTTTATAGATATTCCTCATTTTACAGCCATCTAATTTAGTCATAAGTAGACGATGAAATCATTACTAAATACAGCTAAATACGTGCAATTATATCTCACATCCTGTAACGTTATTTGGAATAATCGTGACTAGTACGATTTTTTCTACGTCTTACGTATGGCGTAATCGTGAAATTTGCATACGGGAACCTATTTTGAACGTTCACCGGTTCTAACGTAGCCGACGTCCAATTCAGTCATCGAATTATAGTATTTTTACGCTGCTCGCAAAGTATTGAGCAACTGTAGCAAATATCGGCGGATTGAGGTGAATGTATGCAACGTAATGTTAAAGGCATCAAGATCGAAAAATGACGAAATTCCATCTAAATATCTTATTAATTAACGTTTCGCTCGCGGTTAATTAAAAAATCGCATTTACATGTGTAATGTTAGCCAATGCTTAGGTTTTTTTTCGCCTCGGCTAATTAGCATACATACATTCAATCCTTTAATTGCTTAAAAAACTACAAGGAAAAAAAAAAACTCACCAACTAACAACATAATTAATCCGCACACTCACAGTCACGTAAAGCGCTCTATACAGAGAGGATGGATCACTTCACCGCGCTAAGTATTTCGAGGAAAGTAGCCCGTTTCGATGGTATTTTTTTCTATTTAAGATGCTTATACGAAAGCCCTTGCCGTCGGTGTGCATAAATCATTGCACGATTGGTTCGATTTTTAAACCAATCCCGGTTCAGGAAGAGGTAGGTACCTACGTTACTGCATATGTATCTTGCATGCACGGAGGGCACGTCACGACATTTGTGCACACACACGCGAAGCTTTGAAATGAAGGAAAAAAAAGGGTTCGTTTCACCTTTTTTTTTTAGCGAATGAAAAGAGCAAAAAGCACGAGCTCCACGTATAGGTATATACATGATACCTATGTACGATTATAGGTCCGTACTTATGTATATAAGGGTTCTGGATCAGGAAGTAACATTTGTCAAGTCGGGATTAGATGTCAGGACGTTCTTTAACGGTTTTTTTCGCGCCTATTTGTAGTTTGGAGCTAGAATCGAGCTGGATCAACATTTCGGCCAACGAAAGGGAAACAAGGCGTTATTTTACAATTTCACAATTAGGACACTGTACATACTTCATCTTTTTCGAAAAAGAATGGCAAATGTTCTTGGTAAAGAGCCAATCCGTTAGATAAAAATAAATGGCGAAGCTAAAGTTTATCTACGTATCTTGGTTAATGAAACGTTTTCTCATGAAATACAGACTTTAGGCGAAATTTGATAAACAATATGTTCCTAAATTAACAATCACCATTTCAGTATTATTTCTGGTTACTTCATACAGCCATAGTTAGGTTCTTTATTACTTAAATGAATCAAAGTACCTGGATTCGTCAAAAGGAACACAATATTTTCTCAAGATCTGTCAAAGAACGACGCTATTCATCAAGATAACTACTGTTCGCAATCGTTTAACGGTTCCTAACCGAAAATTACACCAAGGCAACTTTCCAGATAAATCAATTTATATTATAATAAACCCCCGTAAAAGGGAACTTACAAGAGCCATAAAGAAGTGTATATTGGTGCAGAAGTAGTAGATATTACCTCTTTTTCCAGTAATTCTAACCGACCCTTTTCTGGAAAAAAAGGAACCCGTTGTATCCAATACTAACAGCCCGCCTAATATATTTTTTAGCGGGATACGACGTTTTTTAACGTTCCCTTCCCACAGAGAAACGAAGAAGAAAAAAAAAACGGTTTGCTAATTTTTTCCCCTTTTTGTTAAGTAACGCAGAAAGACGAAACGGTAGATTTAGGTCAAAAACTGCATTTCTCTGTAACCACCGCGTAAAATCCCCTCTCCGTTTACATTGTTCGGGATTTTTTTAAGGGTAAAAAGCGGCCCGTACGATTTTACCTACTTGTCAATTTTTTTCTCTCCCTTGCCTGTAAAAAAATGGGGTGAATTTAAGATTTTTTAACGCTTAACGGAATACATCGCGATAGATTGTCAGATACTGTGGGAATTCCAACAGTTTTTCGTTACTTGGAGGAAGATGAGGAGAGTATGTGATGCGAATTTTGTCACCGAGAGAAGTCAAACGAAACATCCTTGAAATTAAACGTTGAATGGGAACAAACTCGAGTTGATCGTACTCGCACAAAATAAAATAATAAATCTCCTGTCTGTCTACGTAATGATTTGTTGAAAGATCAACTGTGAGTGTTGCGTTGTAAAATATACACAACGTAATACGTATATCTATGGAAAATTGATGTTAATGTCATTTACATCAAGTTATTTACTTTTCTCCGATTACAGAAATAGCGTATAGAGGAGAAAAAAAAGTAACTACATCGATATAAAGTAAATGCAATAATTTACATCGCTATGTAAGTACTGTAATTCGTAATTCCTTCGATTGAAATGAAGATATATACACATCTAACCTATATATCAAATGATGCTGCTGTTATAAATGTTAGCGTAAAAGGAAAACAACGTTTCGAGTTCACGTGAATACATTTATAGATATTCAAAGATGGTATAACGGTTAAAATATTATTTAAGTATTTTAAATGTGAGATTTGCATTGATTGTAAAGTATAAAGAAGCGAGCATCTTAAGTGATTGTAAGCAATTTATTATTATTAAAATGCGGATGGTAAGTTAAACTTTAGGAATTTGAGAGCTTGTCGTCATCCCATTTCCTCTCATTTGAAGCGCATCTATTCTTATTCTTAATAGTTTGTGCGTTATTTGGTATTGATGGTATAACGATAAAAGTTCAAAGAATAGTTCAAATAATGAGCTTTTCGTGGACGACAATTGTCAAAGAAGGCAACAGCTGTTTTATCAGTAAACAAAATCGTTGTTACAGTATTTTGGGATAATCCACGTTGGTTACCTTGAAAAAAGCAAAACAATTAATAGCCAGTATTACGCCTACTTATTGGATCGTTTCAACAACGCTATAGAAGAAAATCGTTCGCATTTGGAGCAAAAAAAAGAATTTTGTTTGAACAAAATTTCTTCTAAGCATTGCCTAATTAGAATCTAAAGTTATCTTCTTTGAAGCTTAAAAAATTCTCGCTCTCTTAAAGCAAATAACATGCGGCGGATATGTTAATTGTAACTTATTTCGCTTATTGTATACAATTAGAATGTAGACGATAAAGGCATTTTATTATTGTTTAAAAGTAAAATCTCATGGCTTGAGTTCGGGATATCTCTATAATGGATGCGAAAGTGTTTCTTTGTGAAAAAAAAAATAAGTCTAAAACGTATTATCCTGACATCTACGTTTAAAGTGGCTAAACTATATTTATTCAATTATTTCAGATAACTTATCAACGCTCGTTAAATAAATTACCGTACGGCTAATATTCCCACTTACTCCTTAACAGGAAACTGTCACGGCATGAAAAATTACATTTAGATAACCTTAGGCTTATTCACTCTCCTTTAACCATATGCGTAAACGCCTTAAATCACGTAAAATACCATTTCTCCTTCCATTTCGTTAATAGTACACAAATATTCCTTTTTGGTAAGTGGCTTCCATCAAACTCATTTGCCGTTAGATAAAAGAGCGAGGGAACTTGTTGATGTCTTTCTCGTAGAATACAATGATCCATTTTTTTTTTCTTTTTCGTATTTGCTTCTATACAAGCGAAATTAATTTCTAATAAATTTTAATAACCCACGTCCGGAATAAAATAACAGGCGTACGAGGAGAACAGGTAGTTAAATTTTCTGTAGAATTCCCTCTTGCAAAAGAAAGGAAAGATGGATAAGAAGGTGAAACGCCGGTGGATGATGATTGACAAGTCAATGAATTAGGGATTTTTTCTCTTAGAATAGATTTTTACCGTCATAATCGGAATTATTAGGGTAGAGTGGTAGAAATGATTGCGTGGAAGTGCGGTATTGTTTAGCTTTGTGGGTCATTCCTACTTATAATTTTTGTTAAGGGCTTATTTCTTTAGAATCGATTTTACCGCATATCCTTTGTTCGGCGGTTCTTATTATGCAAGTTGTTTCTGTTAGTCATTTTTTTTCTTATTACTATTTTTTTTTTCTCTGTAAATGAATGATAATATCATCTTTGGTTCAGAATTATTTCATAAGGTACTATAGGTTTTGTAAATATCAAACTACAAGGATCTGTAACCATTTGTTTTTCGCGTTATTTCTGATGTAGAACTTAAGGAACTAAAATTCTGTTATTTTGATTACCTGAAAGGTCCTGTAAAAGTATGAGTTCAGTGGTCTTCGACATATCTGATACAAAGCCTACTGATGTTTAGAAAAGCTCAGTCTTCACGTAATTTAGTGAACATTCAGAGCTACACACTTGTTAAAAATAATATCCATAATGCATGTAATACGGGAGTATTTGGAATCGGGACGTGATTCTGTTGTTGCTAGGTCTTGCCTTAAAATCTCATTTTTCTTTCTTTGCGAATAGCTTCTTTGTGGTTAAAAATAGTTTTTCTCGTTAACCTCCAAATTATACAGGCTTATTCAATTCTAGATGACTTGAGTTTTGATTAATGACCTAGAAACATACCATATGGATGAGAGAATTTTATAATTAAACAGGGATCTCTGCCATCATGAATTCTAAGAGTCGCAAGGATCGACTAGTAGGTTAATAGCAAGAGAAATCGATTAAATTGTTTATTTCCCCGTGTAACGGCTCATCAGTGCGCATGCGGGAGTTGATACGAATGCCGTACAAATTTATGAATAATTAGAGATGAGCAAGGCAAGTAAAATTATTACTTCTTTGCAGTTACTAGACAGACTCGTATTTATTCGTCTTTTAAAAAAGAGTTCGTGTTGCCTACTGGCTTCCCAGAGAGTTTATAAAACACGACCCTTCATGTCGCTACAAAAATGTAACAATTTTACTTGCTTTTTAAGAATAATTAAAGATACCTTGATCACATAATTTGTCGAAATCTTTGCAAACAATTCTGCAGTTGCGGTCTGGAACGAATGTCACTGATGATCTGTTACACGGCGAAACGTGCGACTGTACATGGTGATTAGGTAGCAGTCTAACTTAATTATTAATTTAATTATTGTTTATATAAAAACACACTAAAAATGGTAATTACTGCCGTTATAACATTTAAAACTAGGCATTTCTATGATTTAACAAATCTCCATCGATATCGAAGCGAAATTCGTCCCATTGATTGGACGTGTCGTGTGTCGTTGCGCTAAAACTATACGTATAGGGTACATACATCCATGTATATCTGCAGTGTATGCGAGGCGATGTAGGGGTAAAATTCAATTATCGGTCCGTATAAGTATTAAGGGTCGAACACTTAAATACTAGGCGTATTTCTATCGCCGTCTCCTTCGACCGTCCTCCCGGCACATTCGCACACAGACAGACACACACGGACGCGACACGCGGGGAATCGGGCCGGTCTCTCGCCAACAAGACAATTCAATTACCAGTTCTATTTCTGCGGGTATTTAGTGGGAGGTTGGTAACTCTGCCGTGAGTTATAATGGACTACACGAACTTAAATCAAGGTGCAATCGACCTACCAGTCTTGCCGCGCTATACTTTACCCGCAAACGTTAGCTCCCGCTATATACTAACTACTTTTATTACCTTCAAGAATCGTTTCCTGGGGGCTTCGTCGGTCGTGCGGTAGCCGTCGCGACCGAGAAACGAAAGTGTTAATTTAGAAACTAGCGCTAGTTTGCTTTAATATGTATCGCTGCGAAACGAGGCGTCGAAAAGCTGAAGCTAGCGCGAACTTCCCAGCAGACGTAATTTTGTACAAGTTTCGGTGGGGAAAGGGAGCGAGGAGTGAACACCATCACTCAGAAACTTGTTCCTTAAATCCGGTAGTGACGAACTGTACACATCACCCAAGGAAAAATCATGGAAGCAATGGAAGAATAAATTAAATAATTGGTCCTCGAGGGAAAAATCGAAAACAATGCTGTTTGCAATATTACTTGGATAAATTGAGAAGCAATTGCAGAAACATTAACAACGATTAGTCTCAACATAGTTGAGATTTTCAAACGTATTCATGTTAAGGCTTGAAATCTCTATGTTGTGGTTTTAAATTTTTCACGGCTCACTTGCATGGGCGATAAAATTATGGGACGATAGTAACTATTGCTGTTCAGATGACATGTTTTTAAGTAATGGTGATCTGTTGGTAGTTTCGTAAAACATCGTGGAGGTTTTCGTGATTTTAGGGCATCCTTCATTGAAACAATCGCTACATCTAGACTTTGTTTTCCACATTAATGAGATTAACAGACAATATTTCGACAAACAGTCGTTTGCCAGATAAAATAAAATTACGTAAAGAATATTCTCAAGTTCGCAAATTAAACTTTGACAAAATATTATCGAAATTCCGCTTACTTTGTCCCGTTTCGATCGGCGCTTACGCGCGCTCAAGTCCATGTTAATCGGACGTTTGTAAACGCTCCAACGGGACCGAGCAGCCTTAAATCTTACCACCTAAATTAAGCAGCTAATATATCGCGGGGTTAAGGAGACAAACGCTCATTTGTTGCATGCCTATTACGTCGAACAGTTTTCGAATTAAATAATTATCGAGAGACGATTATCGCCAATTATTAAACGCGTTCAATCTTCGCGAATATTCGTTTTTCCTGCCAGCAAGAATCTTAATTCATTATGTCTGTATACTCGCATCAGATATTCACGAACCAAGGCACCTTTTCTTGTTAGCGTTCTCTTAGGTTCTCGCATATACCTCTCTTTAAGACTACAGTAATGCGCAAAAAAAATTAGCATTCGTTTCATGTCGAGGATGTAAGAATAACGCAGATATATGGCTTGATCTTTCAATGAATAAATCTACATAAAGGTTTGTATATTTGTTCGATAGTCCCTTCGATAGCCCAATGAAAAAAGAAAGTAAAACGGAACCAACTTATTTATGTTGAACCGGAAGAAATTCTATTGTTAAGATCTAAACTAGACACACGTCAACAACTTGATTCTGTTATTGACAAGTTCCTCACGAAGTATTGGCGATGAAACGATGCCATTTAACCTTGCACGTGACTGTGACCACAAGATCGGAGTCGTTGTGTAGCTGCTCTTTGAGCATTAAAACTCGTGCATTTATATTATTAAACTGGTCCCTATATCACGGTATGCTAATTACGATCCGGATCGCTATATGTTGCCGTGTGTATACCACGCCGTACCGTATAATACCACGTCGAAACATGCGATATGATTAATCAGAGAGGCCTCTTCGATCTCTTTGTTGATACCGACGACGAATAGCGGTCAATCCTTATGTTGAGCGCGCTCAAAGACCAAGTTCCCTAAACGCGGTCGGTGGGAATTCTCCTGTTTAATTTTTGTACCTTATTGTTATTAGATTTAAAAGAAGCGGTGCGTAAAGATAACCGAACGGAACAGAGCGAAAGGCACTCAAAGCGAAAAGAAGAAGAACAGATACCCATTGCGTTAAAAGGCGATCTTCTTCTTCTTTCTATTCTTATGTAGGATCCGTAGACGAATCTCTCCTTCTTAGATTAAATTAATTAATTAATTTGAGCCGATAAGTTCCTAATTTCCCACATTGTTCCCTTTTGTTTTCTTACTCTTTTTTCTAGTTCTTGTCGGTTTTTTTCTTGTCGTCATTGTTGTTGCCGTGGCCTCGTCGATATATAGAGATTGTTTTTGCCGCCCTTAGGCGTTTTAAACATATTAATTCTAAGGTACGTCGAGCTTTTTATCGAAACGATCTGACTGATATTGATAGTTACTGTATTATTGCGTATATTAATGTAATTAATAATAATCAATTTGGCGTCAAAAGATGCATTAGTCGAGTGAAACGCAAGAAAAATAAAAAAGAATACTAGGTGCTTGGAATAATTTTTAATAAAAATACAAGCAAGGACTTTGATATTTTTGTGTATTATAGAGGCTAAAAGTAGATATAATTTGGTGAGCCGTGGCTGTTTGAATGTTAATAATTGTTGAAAAGTTAACGAAAAGGGTCTTGGTGTTCATTAGTAGGAAAAGTACAGAGCTACGAGACAAGCTTTATCGCTTGACCACCAAGTTTCCAGCGGCTTCTATTTGGGCGGGTTTCCACGCTATGTTCACAAGAATGGAGTGCTTTGACTTGGGGAGTGGCAGTCGTGGCGTTGGCGTTCATCGAAAATTAAAATTAAATTAAATTAAAAATTAAAAATTCTCCGTCTTCGGTGTAATGTTGAAGAGTTGTAAGCTAATTTCAGCATCTACATACATGTCAATAAAAGGAATGTAATGCCTTTAAAATATTAACAGTGCTTGCGAAGTGATAAAAAGTGTACATCTGCAGGATTTCTTTACTTTGAGTTAAAATTGAGGAAAATTAACGTAAACATTTAGGGAAAAAATGCGCCGATTAATATAATGCATTTCAAGCTGAACGACAAAATTAACAATAATAACGATTGTACACTCAAAACTTGATTTTATTTAAATCTATGTTGGTCCCAGTCAAAGCAAAGCCAAAGACGATGAGAAGAGAAAAAAAAAGAAAAAGAAAGAAAATCGTAGTGAAGGAAAACATCAACTACGAGGAAATAAAATCCGTACGCGAAGCATCGGCCGAAAATAGAAATGCAATCTAGGTGTTTTTCATTGTGCGGATCGGCATCACAAAGAGACCAATCTGAGAATTTTGAAATTTCAATTTGAAAATGGAATGGAATTTCCTCTTCCTTCGTCCCGCTTGCTGGTGCTCTTGCCTCGTTCTATTGCGACGGAGGGTCGGCGGATCGGGTGAACGAGGGCGGCGTGCTCCATTATCAACCCTCTCTCTAACCGGCCAATCATTTCAAGCTCCCGCGTGTAGAAGAGAGATAGCATCTCTGGCTTCCCTCCGTAGCTCGCGTCGCTTAAAAAAAGAGAATTGCGGCCGCCGCCGCCTTATTCTCAAAAACCCCCGGTGAATTAGGGGAGACGTTTGACGATTACGTTTATATTATAGAGAATGAATATCCATTACGCGATAATAGACGGCCGATGTCAGCTATTGACCTCGGACATTTGTCAACGAATGCCAAAATTCTTATCTTCGGATGGTATCTTATACGAATATATATATATAGTATTTCCTCTATTGTCTTTTCCTCGAGTCCATTTTTTTTTTGGCGCTGCTCCTTTCGCTTTTATATACTTGGCAGTGCTGGGTCGTACTATGTGTTTGCGTTCATATTTGTTTTATTGTTGCGGGTTGCCCTTCTACACATTCATTTTATTACCAAAAAGGTCTCGATAATGCGCCTGGGTTTTATTGCCACACTACTACGTTTCATTAAGACAGTTAGTGGTTTTCTCGAAGTGAGTACGTAGTTAGTTCTTCGACTTCTGGGTTTGTACGTATACTGGAGAAGATATGAAGGAAGAACGCCGGTTATTAAATCGTCTTAACGAATGATGAACGTTAATTTTATGAAAAAAAAAAACAAAAACAAAGAAAAATTGAAATAAAAGGAAAACGAGAATGAAGACGTGCTTTGTGGTAAAAACATGGTTTTAGAAACGTTGCTATTATGTTATTAATACCAAAGCATTCCAAACGATCGGAAAATTATTCGTCACTTTGTTGCTAATACAATATAGATGGTGGTTATAGATAGCTAGAAAGACATAAATAATTCGGAAGGCGATATATAGTTACTGACATATACTTAGTGCTTTATTTGCTCATCTGTTGTCGTAGAATTCGTTAATTTTCAAACCTATGAAACGATTTACATTTAAAAATATTTTATAAGTAAATAGAATTATAAAATTTATATAAGACATCAAATTAAACATTTGTCCAAGGATTCTAGTATCATGTTAGGGTTCGCCGTTTAACGTCATCGCAAAATATCATCGTTGTAGAGATATACAGAGTGTTACAACTGTTATTTTTATATTTTTTTATATATTGGTCGAAAAAAATTAAATTATTACCATCATCAGTTAATGCATTTCTAGACATTATTAGCAATACGTGAACAAGAATACCACACAAGGCGACTCCGAATAATAAAACCGGAGCAAGTACACCTACGCATAAACAAGTGCATAACTTCTGCATTTCCGGTTTAGCAACGGTACCCAAGGAGTAATTTGCGAGCAAGCTAGTGTACATAGGTACACATACATACGATCAAAGATCCATACGTAAGTAGATACGTACGTACATTACATACATATTTTGCTTAATATTTATTGGATAGGTCCATCGCGGCAGTACCTCTTTACCTGGGAGTTGATATACGAGCCAGCTCACCGAACTAATGATTAAAGCGCCCCCTACCGGGCGCGCTGCGCCGGTCGCGTAATAAAATCATCTTCAGATATAAATATTAGTTTATGATTATAAATACATATGTTTTATCACGTTACTTTGATTTCTATTAAAGGCGGATGCCGCTCCTCTGCGCATCTCCTTCTTATTTTACTTCTCGGTCTTCTTCTTCTTCTTCGTATATACGTTCCTGCAGCGACAACGTTTTTTCGACTTCGTTTTGTTCTCATTCGACTCTGCTTTACGTTTTTTTCTTCGTCTTATTTTCTTTTTTTTTTGCTTTTGTACTTCAACCCTTTCCGTCTTTCTCTTTTCCGAGCGCTTTATCGTTACGTTTTTATATGTTTTTTCCGCGACGTGTACTTGATTAATAATCCTACAAGCGCGACTCTTTTGAAATATTTCCATTTGTTCCCGTTTGCGCGTCGAGGTTACGTCAGAGTGTACACGCGCCGCGTGGGCACTAAGCTTTATTCAAACGTTGCGCCGATAGCGCGTTAATCAATTCAATAACAGGTTGAAATTGTTGCTTGCTTGGTTTTGTTGTCCTGTCAACAACTTGTTTAATTCTTACTTTTTTCTTTTTTTTTTATCTTTGAGTGATTGTTAAATTCATTTGACGTTGAAGTAATATTTTTCACCGGGTCAACCAATCTTTATATATTTAGACAACCAATGCACCATTATTTGCTGTAGTGAAATTTTAGGCAACTGAATTTAAACATCTTGGTTGATGACGAACATCGGGACAGTTAATAGCTGTAACCATTGTAGACAATAAGGGAAACGTTCAGCAATTGGTTAAAAAAAGAAAACGGCAGAGTGAAGATTTGGACATGAAATAGCTAATTGCGTAACAATCCAATGGAATGAACATTTATGTTAAGTACTGTCGAACCGGTTGAAACGAAATACGTCGGAGCATTCGAAATACGTCGAAGTGTTAATGAGACTTGGATGTATCAGTAAGCTCCTGAAGCCAGGGCGCAATCGAAACAGTGGATTGCAAAGGGTGGATCGTCTCCGAAAAACTCGAAGATTGGCAAAGTGGTGGCGAAAAGAATGAAACATACTACGTCGAGTTGAACAAAAATCGCTAAAATATTTCACAATCAGTGGCATCTTCCGATGAAGAAAGTTAATATCAAAAATAAAAAAGTTGTCGATCCTCACGTATATACTTCAACAACTTCTTTCCATGCAGTAGGGCATTTCGATTATAATTTATAAGAGGTAGAAGTTTAGCCATTATATTGCACGGCAAACAATATTAATTAAATTAGATACAGGTCCGTAATGTTACGTATAAATCACAAGAACGTGCAAACTAACATGTTCACGACCAAAACGAAGGCTAATTCTGCGTAATTCTTCGTGTGAGCGTAAGAGCACACTCGGCCCGATACGTGTATGCGGGACGCATATATGTACCTGTACACATGCCATATACACATAGATATTATTTTCAGCCATCCGGTGAAGTGTATCGTGCATGCAAGCCATAAAATCGGGATCGGGAATTTATCAACGTCCAATATTTAATCACGGTTTGGTAATTTAGTTAGCTTTAATTTATAGTTTTAAATGAATTACCGCTTATGCATATATCAATATCGTGAAGCTCTTTATTTACTTATAATAAAAGGGAGAGAGCAGAGTCCCGTCGAATCGCCAATATCTTTCATGCACTTACCGTTATTGTACTAAATGCGGTATTTATACACGTAGGTGCACGTTTGATTTATTTTCGCAAAATATGTTGTCTTGTTCCATGAAATTTTGTTCTTATTTCAACCTGTGAAACTGCCGGCAAACGTTGTCAACTTTGTTTATGCGGTTCGATCATGAAATGAGGAACAGTTACTTTTTTTTAGTCGAAATGTCACGGTGGGAGCGTATCGAGATGTTAACCTAACCAGCAAGTTCTCCGTCAATCAAATAATGATTTCAACGCACCAGATCAGAGATTTTTCAAATGTTGAACTCGACGGTCTTTTTAATCGACGGTCATCTTAACTTTTGAATTTATAACGTTCTGTGCGAGCCAGAGCAATATTGCCAAAAACTTGCTCGAACAGCAAAATTTTAAAGGTGAATTTGTTTAAAAATGAACGGAATTTAAAAATCGGATATTCCTGACAAGTTCCATCGCTGGCTAGTTCGCGGCTAAATAACATATATTTAATGTAACATAGAAAAAGCACCGTAAAATCCCATTAATAAGGTTCACTTATTACTACTGGACGAAAATGAAAGCCTAACCAATTATTTACAAGTCAGATGTTTATACTAAACCAACTAACTACCTTATTGTGGCCGGCCGCGTACGTACGTACATATACACACACCATATGTTGGAATAAATAATTAAGAGATGAATGAATACCTGTACGAGCGGCGTACGCTCTGCGAAGCCGGAACAGTCATAACCAGCGTTGTTGGCTGATTTTCATGATAAAAGAGTTTATTCAAATTAACCGGTAGAAAGATAAATATCAGGGAACTGCAGGCAGACATCGCGCACTCGTCTCAGTCGCTATATTAACTAGAGAACTAATTTAATTTAAATTATGAATCTGCCCCATTAAGGTACATCGAACTGGAATAATATTCATTTAATTGTATTGTGTTCGGCTGCGCGGATTATTATATAGGAATTATATATGCAAATTCTAATCTAGTGATTGGTACACTGTTGCTCGTAAAAGTCTGTGTAGTTGTTTCCATCCCTGCTCAAAACAGGAAGCGGAAGAAATATTTCAAGTTGACGTGTCGGTGTATTTACGCTTACTAAAAGTCGCTGGAGTTTTATTGAATTTATCGTAAACGCGGCAGTATAACTTGAATTGTACAAACTTTTATGGGCGACAGTGTAGGTACACATCGCTTTTATTTCATTTGCATAGCCAAGAAGCATGGTGTTTTTTTCTTCATAGCAATCATTTCCTATATGGCAATTTATATAATTGTTATTGGCCATAGCGCAACACAAAAGGTATCGGACCATTTGGAATAAGAATGTGTGAAATTGGATCTGCTCAGTGTGTACGATGAGTCCGGTATTCCTCGTCTTCATAATCTCATATTTTGCTCTTGTTTTTTTTTTTTTCTTCCATCTTCGTTATTATTATTATCTCGCTTCTTCGTGCTTCACGTTCAAACACACCAATTATACTAAATGAATAGCTCTTTTTTACTCTCGCTGATGGATGCTTTTTCTCGCCGTAACGGAGGAATATGGTTGGTCGCCTTAAATATTTGCCAATTAAAAAGGATCAAATAGGATAACAAAAAACAATCGCATGGTCAATATTTTCGGGTTCCGAAGCGAAGCGGTTTGCTCCAAATGTATGTATAATGATACAGCTTGAGATATTCCGACGAATAATTGCTATTTTCTATAACACGACTTCTGTGTGTGCATTGGTCCGGAGGTGGTTGTACAGAAGCTGGCGGACATCTTTCCAAAGCCACTACCGATGTATCAGCGAGGGAGACTATAATTTAACCTCAGAGCAATTGCCCTTAGAACAAAACGATTCGTTTTTGTTTTCGAAATTTTATCAACTTCATTCTATTAGCCACCTATGTATCTATTGAAATTACGATGTTAACGATCCTTCCCTTCTTCTTCGATACATAAATTAAGTATACCTTATTCTGATCGCCAGAAGTATAACAATCCAACAAAGTCTAATTGTCGAGGTCGCAAATATTTTTAATTTACCGACTACACCCGACAAATTAATGGTAATTTAGTAGGAAGCAAGCTACGTAGCCGAACACATCGGCATACGTACACGCATCCACATGGACGTTGAAAACTCCTTATTTCCTTCGCCAGCAAAAGCGTTTGTTACGAATTTCCAAGAAGCTAGTCGGTTTTTCGTTTTCGTCTGAAACCCTCGGATGCTAAATTATACCTTTCCGGTTCGTCTCTGTTCGGTAGCATGTATCAATTTGAGTGAAACAAGATATTTAAACGCCAACTAACGATCAGTCGCATGATTATTTTTATACATAAGACACACAGATGTATGTGCAACGTGTATAGGTTTTTATTATTTCTGACGTGCGCATAAGAAAGTACGGAGTCTTTTCGGAGAATTGGATTATTTCAGACATTTTAATTAGGTACTGTTAGCATTATTGCGGGGGGATATCTCCAAAGACCGGAATGGAAACCAGCTTAAGGGAAGAATGTCTAGGAAGTACTTTTTTGCAAATTGTATTTAATGCAATTTGCAATTATTGCTATGGTATTTCTTTTCTTTTGTTGTTATTTCTTAGTTTTTCGAAAAAAAGCATTATGCTGATAGAGTAAAAATTAACATACTGAATACAAGAAGATTGTACTCGAGAACTCCATCTAAAAGCAGGAAAATCTATGGAAAATTGGTACTTGGAGCGGTAACTAAGAATATTTGAATACGAGCTTTTAGAATCAAATTCTATATTTATTAGGTCTTCTTTTACAACACTTGGGGAAAATTTGTGGACCTCGAACAGGGCCGGACACCGAATGGAATTTGTTATCAATATGTCTTTGAGCTAGTTAAGATTAGCAAGCAACGATGTGGATGTTGAACAACCCAAAGATTTTGAACAAAAACGACAGGGATCAATTCACAATTAAAACACGCTCATTTAATCCGCCTTCTCGTATACGAATTCAGAACCATCCATCACTCATAATTGAGAGGAAGGAATTCCTAATTTTTCCATCCGGAAAACCCCCTACCGATGAAAAAAGATTTACGGCTTTAAAATTCAAATTAGCAACAATTAACAAATCGTAAAAGCTACACCACGCAACCCATTACAGATAATCGTACGTCCAATTTTGACAGCTCGCGTACAGCTAAAACCCGCCGTATAACGTAATATATTTCGTTTTTGGGGGATATTTACATATTTTTACGTATATTACGCGGCTAATGTCTAGTTAGGCTAAATAGTCAGCGGGATAATTAGGAAAATGGCACTTTAAATGGGGGATCTGTTTCAACGCACAGATCCGTATCTCGCAACAACCAGCATGCTCTATATGGATTAAACGAACGCGTAATTTATGTCATAAGCGTTGAGAAGTTCTCACGAGCGAGAAATGGAGATTTAACGTAAAGCAAATATATGTAATTTGTACGTTGCCATTTTAATTAATTGCCGTTTGAAATTGATAATGGTGAATTAAAACAAATTTTGTATTATATGAAAAGATTATTGCTCTTAAGTACCATGGTGGATACGTTTTTCGTAGATTCTCAGGCGTTGTGAATTCTGCGCTAGTATTTTGAATAACATATTCGAGTTTTCCGACGAGTTAATTACCTTTCATATTACCTTCGTTCGTATTGTTTTTATACTTTAGTAAACTGCTTTGTTACGTGTCTATACAAGCAGACACGTGGCTAATAAAGTCGGGATGACGATCAAAATTCACAAAAAAAATTTCAAATTCTTTTGAATTTCAAGTTTTATTTTAAAGCTTCATCAAAGTTAGAAGTGAGTATAAGGCAGATAGTCAGATGTGTGTCTGCTTAAAACTCTACTTCTTTAAACTTGTTAATGATCCGCATGACGCTTTAAAATATCGATAAAATTGGTGAAATGTTGGGTCTCCTTTTCAAAGTTTGGTCGTCTTCCCGACAGTATTAGTTAGTTACGTGCTAGTTTCGATTGCGTGTTTTCTACAGGGCGATTCAGTTTTCTTGGCTTTTTCGCTTTTTATTGGTGATTGAGGTTAGATGGGTTTCTTATGAATCCGAAGAGAAAATGAACCAGTGTTTTAAGAAAACGACAAATTTCTATTTTGACTTTTAACATCTTTACTTGGCGTTGCAGAAAAAAACTAAAAGCGGATTCGCAAGTCGATCTTCTACTTAATGATGGTCTTCGTTAGCTTTCTTAGCGGAACCATACTGGATACCGTCGATACCATGTATAACATCTTCATTCTCTGTTTTCTTGTATGTCTTGTTTTCCGTAGTCCGATAGATTTATAGCTGAGGTTCTTGACAACGTTCTAACGTTTGATGTTAATCAT
Source organism: Oryctes rhinoceros (assembly GCA_020654165.1). Classification (NCBI taxonomy): domain Eukaryota; kingdom Metazoa; phylum Arthropoda; class Insecta; order Coleoptera; family Scarabaeidae; genus Oryctes; species Oryctes rhinoceros. The sequence continues at coordinate 3,514,108 of JAIOKQ010000231.1, forward strand.
CTAGATGACAAGGATTAACTGAAGATAATGAGTCAGTAAAAATTGAGGTCCTTCGGCATGTCACTTCGTTTAGGCTGTCTAGGTTTAGTTCCTACCAGTTAAGTGTTCCTCAAGGATTAAATTCGGTATCGTTGCTATCTTTTCTTTTCTTGGATGATCCTTTGGAAACTCTGATCTGCGACACTCTTGATTATGAAGATACCCTTAAAATACAGAGTACTTGGACTCGCTTGATGATATACTCAATTTACAAGATAATATTGGTGTCAAAAGAACAGCCTTCTATTCCCGATAACTGTCGATTCAATCAAGTAGAATAAAATGATCAATTATTCCGTCTATATACTGAATGATTCACGGTCAATATCAAGTAGATGTAGATGTATCGGATTAGAATTTAAACAAATGTCCGTCTTAATTACACCGCCGGAATAATAATGTAATTAACGAATCACAGGTGCACTTCCTGTCTGGTAAAGTCATGCGATCACCGTAAAGGAAACGTTTTATAGACAGCGTGGTCGATGAGCAAAGTTAGCGCATGCACATATTGAAGTGGACAGTATGGGATTGTTCATTTTATAGGGCACGTTATGCGATCATTATATTAGTTTAATGGTCAATAAATTACGAAATTATAGCTTCTAATATTTAGATATTAACAAATATGGTTGTAATAATTGTACTAACGTAGTTCGGTGCTTGTATTTGCTACCTTAACCTAAGTACTTGGCCTTCTCACGCGGAAGATAGTATTGATATTGCAAGAGGGAGGCAAAACATAGATCTGTCACTGTACATACTTATCTAGAATGAAAACTTATTTAATTTTAATTGAAGTTAATCGGGTTATCGGCAAATTTTTAAGTTTTTACAAAAACAATGAAAGAAAAAAGATATGTTGATACAACTGGTTTTATTGTTTTTCAAAATATTCTTTTCACTTTGATGGTGGCGTCCCCAAGATATAATATTCAAAGGCTTCAACGGCTCCTTGAGGTGATAGAGAGCGTCGTCCACGCATTTTTCATTTGATATCCGGGGACGAAAGCAGTCGTTAGAAGACGAATGAGCACGAGCAATGGGACATTAATTAATTCATTAAAGAATCAATTGTGAAGGATGATGTAACGTTATCGATTTTTCTTCCTGATTTGAGCGATGATCTTTGGCAAACAAATTGTCATATAATTGTTATTCAGCATTAGTTGTTCTTCGACATGTCTAATCTATCAGAATAAAGAAATAAAAAGAACTTGGAAGTGAACGAACAACCTTTTTGTGATTGGGTCAAGTTATGCGGGACCCATCGGGAGTAGAAACTAGAAAAAAGAAAAAGAAGAAGAAGAAAAGAAAAAAAACAATCTTTCCCAGGAGTTAGCACATAAAATACTTTTAATATGAACTATATCAATAATAATCCTTCACATTGAACAAATTCTTTATTTTGAATATCAACTTTATGTTTAATCTCAGTGCCTTTATGAACATTTAAATGCAACGTTCAAGTTTAAAGTAAAAACACCGTAAATTATCTCATACACGGCACGGAGTCAGCGTTTAATTTCCATTAAAACAACGACTCATGCAACAACAATGTATACATTTTTTTTTTACGTTGACCTGAAAAACTAGACTACCGCGTATCCATCGCTAGTTAGAAAAGCTAATAGAACACGATAACACTGTTATTAATCTGTGCATATTTACATCCATAGACACACATACACGTTTCACTTTTTTACGCACGCAACATGCGAATATACACGATCTTGTAGCGCGCTGTTACATGCGTGCCTGCCGTAACAACACGGTGAATATTTAAAATCACTTTATGTGCTCGAGGATTTGTTTCTTGGTGCTCGAAGAGAAATACTAATTAGTTATTAGTAAGGAAATGAGTCCAATTAATAATTACAATCTGCTGCTTTAATGCTATATTATTAACGGAAAAAGTTAATGTGTAACCATCATACCAGGCTGTTCAGATAAAAAAAGCAGTGTGTTGCAGTTGGATGTATTGGTCTAAAATGAACGCTTCTTGATGTCTTTCAATAAAATATGTGCAAATGTGTATAACTTTAATTATATTCATTACTATAAGCGAAAGTTTTTTGCAATGCAAAAATTAAGGAGAATTATTGCAAAAATTTGCTCTAATAATAATAATAATAATAATAGTGCGCCTTTATTTCAGGAGCGATACATCTAAAGGAAAGAAAAGGAAGGAAACGATATTTGTATAAAAATGTTAAGATCACATGCCAGAACCACGGGGAGTGATTCAGATCAGTGAAAAAGATTCACTCCTTCCTTTTCCACCAAATTCCTAAAATTAAGCGAAATGCCTAAACAAGTATAATGTCTAGCCATTATATTTGTTAATTTACAAGAGAAAAGAATAGAAGAAGAGAGAATAGAAGAAATAGAGAAAGACAAATAATTATTAGCTACCATAATTTAGGGATACCAAAATCGATCGTTTTATCAGCAACCTCCAAAATAAAGATCATATAACTAGAGAGGACAAAAGCGAGTGAAATCATCCCTTTTTTGCAACGACTAGGCAGACTCGTGTCTATTCGTCTCGTAGAAAAGGGTTCGTGTTGCCTACTGGCTTCCCCAAGAGTCGACAAAACACGAGTCTGTCTAGTCGCTGCAAAGCAGGCTTCGTAATTAACTATAGATAAGACAAAGCTAGTAGAAAGCATTGCTTTAGGTCGAAAATCTATAATGATAAAGAGCTTTAAGGTTTGCAGATGTTAGACTAACTATTCTAGCCTCAATACCTGAAAATACCTGAAAAATACTGAAATAATTAACATTATTTGTAAACATGTTGATATCCTCGCTATGCATCCCCATATCTTTAGGTTCGCCGAATAAAAGAAAAGTGTCTTTTTCAGGATTAATGTTAGGGACGAAACTTTTCAAAAATTTGCCAGTATAATTTCTTAGATTAGTGTCAGCATTTTGTAAAGCTAGATGTGCCAAACTAACCGATACTATCAAACTAAACGGGGTAAATGTTAGTTACCCCGTTAGTTACGTAGTCAGTTAAAGAAGTCTATTATTTTACGTTTACACCTGCTATTGCGTCTATACATTCAAGGAGGAATCAAGTTGACAAAACACAGATAAGCTACGGTCAAGAATTCGCTATAACCATATCGCATGCTGAAGATTACTAAAAGCCGTTGAAGAAATAGAAAAATAAAAGAAAGAACATCAGAACATGAAAGCCACCGAGGAAACCCGGAAAGATACGAACTAGCTCGAGTAGGCTAGCTCATTGCTAAATTGAATGGAAGAAGGTTCTAGTTCGGAGATAAGCTGAGCTATTACTGAACGGATGCGGGTCAAACGTTGCAGTCGATCAACTACGAAAACGTAGAAAATTTATCAGGAGCAACCATGCAGAAGCGAGTTGCGCTTCGCGAAATTAGCAGAGTGACTAGACAGAGTCGTGCCTATTCGTCTCATAAGAAAGGGTTCGTGTTACCTACTGGTTTCCACGAGAGTCGACAGAACATGAGTCTGTTTAGTCGCTCCTAATTTCGCGAAGCGCACGGTAAGCGTACTTGTTTCTGCAACCTTAATCAGAGCTATGGTAGCTTTGCTAACAGGACAATGTCTGATTAACCATTGAGGAGCCGCAAGAAATCGAAATACTTAGTTTACTACAATACATTATAGATTTTAAAAATCCGGGTTATCGTAGCGCGATCGAATTGTTGTGATTGCTTGGATCAAGAATGGAGCGATCAATAAGATTGGGTAATAATCTTTGTTCGGATGAGATTAATTCTAGATTTTAAATAAAGCTAAAATATGTAATATATTAGCTGGTATTAGTTGTAAGGTGTCTAACCGTTAATAAGAATATTCGTTTTTAAATGTTATTCCCGTCATCATTTTGCTTCGTTGCTATCTACAATTCGATCTGATCTCTTAAATAAGTAACATTATGAAATACTTTTTGGACAATACTTTTGAATATAAGTGTATATTAGAATTGCATTTAATATTCCGTTTAACGAACATTTTACACAATTCTTAAATATTCATCATTAGTACACATACAATCAAGGCATATACATCTACAATGAAGAAAGCGTAACAGTAGCTAGACCTCAAACTGATTGCCTATCAAATCGCATACATGTACTGAACGTATGTATACCCTTCGCGAGAAACGCGAATAAATCATTAGGGGCATCGGACGCGTCGGAGTAATTTTTTTACCTTGTTAATTTTGGCTAAATTAGCCGCCAGAGCAAGAATTTACATCACTCTTAAACATAGTCGCGTCTAATTTTACTGAGATATCTGTGTCAGAAAATTATCTACACCTAATTAAACGTTGCTAGATAATCCGTTTAATGACCGACCACTTTTCTTATGGGAACCTATCCAACGCCGTAAACGTAAAAAGTGTAATGGGCTAGATTAATCGAGTAGGTAAAATATGATTGCGAAAAAAAGCGATGATCTACCATTACTAAGCATAAGCATTCTACATTCTATCGATGTATATGACGGTAAATATGTGTAGAATATTTAAATTAATTAAAAAAAAAATGCTTACGAACGCTTCACTGTTAACCTATAATGTAACAAACGTAGCTGTTGAGGAACGAAAAAATTATACACCGCCTAGTCGTTCATGCCTAATTATCTTATTTGATATTAGATACATACCTTTCTCTTTTGTTGTAGAAGATTGTATGCGAGCAGGTAACTGCGACAATAAGAGGCGTACCGATAACTTTTCTCGAATTCGATCATATTATTTGTTAATTTTCAGATTTACGATCGAATGTTAAGGAAAAATTAATTGATTGATGATCACTTAATAGTGATATGCAGAGATGAGAAAGGCAGGTGAAGTTATTACTTTTTCGCAGCGACTGGACAGACTCGTGTTTTGTCGACTCTCGGGGACACAAGAAAGCAACACGAACCCTTTCATGTGAGACGAATAGGCAAAAATAATAATTTCATCTGCCTTGGTCTATGTAACGCACGCAGAAGCTTAGGATTTCTTTACATCTTGTTATACTCGACGTGTTTCATACGAAATATTTGTTATGTAGAGGTAGTTAACTTGAAAATCGGACATTTTTTCACCACGCGACTTCTTACTTGAAAGAACTAACGGATCGTTAGCCCTTTCGAGTAAGCTCAAGTAAACTTTTAGCCTTTTAGGTTGTATAAGCTCATTATTCGTTCGTATACTGGAACGTTCTTTAGGCCAGCGTAGAAGTGTTTAGAAAAAGTGTTTTGTCGTCAGTTCGATAGGCTCTGTATTGTAGTTGCTGGGCTATTTCCGTTCCGAAAAGGTGCTTCTTTAACCGGCATTTTTTGGTACCTTTTCGACTTGTTCAAAGGTTTAAAACTTCAATTGTGACCTTTAATTTTTATTGCATTGTTTCATAGAGCTCTACGGTAGTATAATGGCACGTTCGCCAACTTGATCATATTTCCTCTTAATATATGCTAAAGTTTTCCCACTCCACGTCAAAATAATTTAAATAACAGCAACCTTCTTCGCATGTCCATCTAATTAAACCGCCTTAATGTTTTCTCGCCACCTTGATTGATTAATATTTTACTTTTGTCTGCGCTTTGGTAATTCACATAACGAAGCGTACATGTATGTACATGTAATTAGCTAAAATAGTCGTCGAGGCTGTTAATCAAATTACATTGCAATATAGCAACGAATTTGAATATGAAAGGATCTATGTAAAACATATGTTAGAAATGCGTAATTAAAATAATTTTCTCTAACGCAGAGTCATAGCATAAATAATTGGCCTCAAATTAGCGCGTATGTGAATTTTTCCGCCGTTTACAGTTACAAGTTGGAGGTTTTGAGATGGATGTCTTAGATGGGAGAAGGAAAAAAAAAACGTACATAATTACGTGTGTTTGTATTAGATTTTCGAAATTACGTACATCTGCGTGTGTAACTTGTTTTTATCGTAGCTCTATATAATAGGGAATTAGTCTAGAGGAAAGGAAACGCTATATCTACTTACAAAGTAAGGTGTTGGCGTGTAGAAAGACGGATTAAGCTTGGAAAATATTCAATAAGGTTAATTTTGTTTGTAGAGCGTTAAAGAAACATGCCACGAGCCTAGACTACAACGCGCAACAATGTAATTTATGATTAAACAACATAGGCAAAAAATAAGTCAAATATTCCGGATGTCCTTTCTCTAATTCGCGCAAGATAGCCACCTAATGAAAAGGAATCCCATAATAGCATGGAGATAGCATTTGTAGAAAATTTGGCCCTTCAACATCATTGTGTTGAAGTGAACGACAAAACAAGCCAACGCGCTGGATGATCAGATGGATTTAGAGACTGCACTCGTTGTATATGGTAGAGATAGAGCAATTGCTCGTGGAAGATTCTCCAAATAAGTAATTTTTACCTCGGCAATATCGCCTCTGGATTCTACTTTACCCGTGTTATAATTGCTTCTTCTGTCCTCGGGGTCGACGCCGACCTTGGTCTTGGTACATTGGTAACATTCCTAGTTAATAAAACGTTAATCACGAAATGTTTCCAGTTTGTTATCCAGTATGGATAAAACATTGGAAAAAAAAAGCTTTTGGTTAAATGAAATTCGTTCTTGCGATGAAGGAAGTGGAACTATTGAATGCATTATAAGAAAAGAGAGAGAGAGAAGATTCTAAGCATGGCTTTTTTCGTATCATATGTAAGCAAGCTACAAAGGTACGAACGTTCGTCCTAAAACAATTTATTTATTTTCCTTTAAGCACCTTCTAATTTAGCATTAGACTTCTGCAAAGCCCATCACCATCATCAAACTACGGACGAAAACAAAAGGAATTCAAGTAAAACAAGCAACGTATATTTATATGTTCAACAGTATCAATACAGCTTTTATACTGTTACTAGCAAATGCATCACTAATTCAAATTTAGAAAAGATATTCGCATGAAACTCTTGTTTCCAAGAAGCTGAAATAAGCATAGAATTCGTTAGAAACGTCCGTTAATAGTTTCAAGAACAAAGTAAGACGTTACCCGTAAATTTTGAACCGTACATGACAGCCACAATTATCTACGCACAAAAAAACGATGACAAATGGATCTTCATCGTACGTAAGCAAACCAAATTTACATACGACCATACGGCTACCGACCGTTCGAATGGATTTACGAATTATTTTCGCTATCTCCAATTTACGCTCGCTTCCATAACGTGCTTGCGCCCACCGGGAAACAACGCCGAAACAAAAAAATTGTGGGATCGGGAACAAAAGAGCGACGAGAAAGGAAAAAAAAAAAAACAGACTTAAGAACGAAGAACAAGAACGAACGTAAACGTCGAACACACACATAGAAACAATAATACAATAATGCTTATATACACGCGGGTTGCGTTCGTCATAAGGGCATCGGAAAGGCAGGGGAAAAGGTAGCCGGCTAATTCGTTTTTAATGCGAGCGCGACAATGATGCCGTAACACCTACCAGCATAACATTTTAATTTAATAACTTTCGGAGAGTTCGGCTACAGTAGCATGTGCAGGTAATGTTCTAGCTGCGTTAATGTCACGGCGAATTAACAAATTTTTACCGAAGATTCATCTTCTGTGACAATGATGACCGTTTTAATTTTTTAAAGTAGGTGTCTAAGGTTAATCTACGCACCGGTTGGAAAATACAAGCTCGTGGCTGCGTGGCAATGCGGCAACTGAAGTATCATGATACGTTCGTTAAAATAATTTAGGAGCATTGCTTAGAGGTTATTAACAGCAGTAATAAAAGAGAAAAGTGCGTGAAGCGACGGCAAAGGTCTAAATTAAGAGAAAGTAAGTAGCAAAGGCATAACTAACAACTAAATTATGAACATTCATAGTTAATCGCAATATTTCGCTCGCACTGGACGCAGGTTTTAATAGCGAAGCTATCAGCAGTAAACCTGAAAATCGAACTAGTTTTATTGTGCAATGCTTAGCTATTGCAACAGTCGCTTTATAAAGTATCCTTGAGAAAATGAGAGAAGAGAATGGGGGTTATAGAATAACTAAAAAAAAAAGAGAAATTGAAAGAGAAAATAGCTAAATTCATCCGATTTGTTCAACGTTTAACAGGTTTGTATCCATCCATGATCGAATACGTCGTGTACTTACGACGTGGTACACAAAAGTCGGTTTGAATTTCGGGAACTTTTGTATATCACCTCCCATTATATCCTTGGCGAATCTTTGCTTTACACCAGCGTGGTATCTCCTCGAGAGAATATAGAGACTTTGTATCATTGAATTTATTACCGCAAACAATAACTGAAATAAATAAATAAATATCTGTTGTTCTTGTAATAAAAATTTCCCGGCGATGTAAATTATGGTAAAGGTAATAATTTAACTTCCAAGCAGAGCGATCAATCCGTATCGAAATGAAAGCGTGTTCGATAAGCTCCAACAATAATTGTTGGAATTTTAAACTCATGTCTATGTCAGCGATAGAATAGTAAATTTCATTTAATTACCCATTATTTCTAAACGATATTCGCGCATAGAAACGTACCGATAACTCTTATAAAACTGATTCTATTCAGAGTATTACCGCCGCGTTGCGATATACGCGATAGACGACGAAATCCAAAAAAGAAACGGTGTAAGACGTCAACCTTGAGGGATCCTTATAAGCGGTATATGCGTTCGCAACTAGATAATACAATGGTTAAATATTTACGCTTATTTCTGCATGAATTAAAGGTATAACGTATTAATTGCGCGTTCCGTACGGTAAGTCGTTGCAGTTTTTCCCTAACGAGCGTCGAACGGGCCCGATCTACATATGCTGATGTGAATGCGCGGCCATTGTTAGATAATATAGAAATTAAAATTGCTACAAATGTAGAATTTCTCATGTTTATTCCGATTGTAAAGTGTATAAGGACTTTGCCGGTTTGTTACTTCGATATTTGGTCATTCATTAAGCGTTCGATACTATTAAGAGATACTGATTGTATCTAGACTTTAAACGGCATCATAATTAGGGCGATTAAAATGTATTAATACGAGAAATTAACGTGCTTGTTGTTGTTTCGGAATTCTATATTCTGCTATTTCTGCGTTCGACTTTACTTATTTGTGATGTGTTAATTAATTGTAAAGAGGAAGGGTCGATGGCATGTTGTAACTCATTTGCTGATAGATAGCTTTACTGTGAAATTAGGAGGATTAACAAAATCGAGGTTTATTCCTATAATTCGTCATGTTAAATGTAAATCATCAGCTTTGTTGAACTGTTTCACCTCCTTTTAAAGATAGAGAGAGAAGACAGATGGACCTATAGTATGGAGATGCGGTTGTTCTAAGTTGTCGAGACGTAGGAACATCAAACCAATTGTAATTAAGCATTGAAAGTGTTCTCAAAACAATACCGAAATACATGTAATAGACTGCAGCAATGCCATTCTTGCCTTCTTAACGGAAGGATAAATCTGAGTTCCTTCGTTGTACTGAACATGTCGCAAACATTGCTTTGGAGGATCGAAGAAAAGTTAAAGCAGTGGTGTACAATAATCTGTTTTGCCAGGAGACATCGATAAAGTTAGGAAAAGCAATCGGCAACGTCGAATCATTCTTCATCATCTTCTTTTTGTTATCGAACGCAACAAACGCATGAGTGGCGATTTTCATTAGCAAAAGGAGCTGTTGAAGCCTTCAACAACCGTACTACCTTTAGAATGGGGAAAAAAATGTTTTGAAAATTGGTTGGAAGTGTGCAAATCTTAATGGCGGATCCGTTGAAGAGCAGTGAAACCATCGTGAAACAAATATATTTCCTTTTCTTTCGTTGTTTTTGCAAAAACTTCGACGGGTTACCTCCGAAAGTCACCTAAAAAAATTAACACAAAGGAAACGAAGAAATCAATTTAGAAAACTAGTTTTAAGTGAACGAATCCGTTGAGTGTTAGGCCTAATTACTTATTCAATCGTTAAGTATTGCTATTGGCGCAAATAACATCCATTAAACCTCTTCATCGATGCATTACTACAAAACCAAAAGAAAATACTTGTTTTAGGCGTTTCATATTCAATTAGTACAGAAAACCGTGAATAATCTAAACGAGTACATCACGAAACGCCATCAGGGACATACGATGCTAGCATACAGGAGCTATTACTCTAGTTACATCGCTTGAAACAGTCCGCACGTCTCCAGCAACTCTTAAGGCGAGATCATATTGATTTTTAGTAAGGTATTAAGGAAGGTTGCGGCGATAATAACAACAGCATTAACAACGTAGCAAAAGCGCTGATATATTTACAGGAGAAACAGTCTAGAAAAGGACGGAGAACCGCAAGAGCGAGGATGAAAAAAGGATCTAATTTGTGTTTGCAAATTATGTAGATGCTCGTCTATAATAGAAGCATCTGAATATGACGGATGAGTATCACGAGATATCTTCTTCGCCTTTTCAGAATACAACGGACGGGTGGTAGTGAAAGAAGGACGAAACCGAAAAAGAAAAGGAGGAAAAGAAAGAATGTTTGTGAATGAATGACGTTGCATTAACAAACCGTGGATATTAAATTCTATGAGAGAGGTCCGTTCGTTCGTCCAGCGTTTCTGTACTTCGTGTCGGAGCCTCCGACGACGAGGACGATGATGAAAAGAAAGAGGCTCTCTACGTGTGCTCCGGTTATTGGCGAGTGTTTATGTTCCACTTGGACATTTCCCAGCAGCGATGTATTCACGTGCATGTGTGCGTGGATTGAGATAGGTCAGTGAGAATACCTGGCCGGCCTTTTGCGGTCTGCACCTTGAGCGAGTACCACGTGACGCGCTCGGAACCCGCACAGCTGTGTGTTAGTTTGCGTATCATTTTCGTTTAGCATATAATAACGTGGAATTTCGTCCTCTCTTTTCGGACGTACGTGAAAGCATGTAAATCAGGTCCGCAGCGTCGAGGCCCTGCGGGTTTCTACGTGTGAAATTCGGCGATGATTATGCAAAGAAAAAAATAATAATCCAGTCCGCGATCCCAGTGATGGTGAAATATTAAGCGGCAGCGTTTCAAAAACATTTTTGAAGTTTCTATCCTTAGAGATGGTTTATATTTAAAATAATTAAAATTCACGATTCGCTTTAAAAGGTGCATGGTAATGTTACTGCGTTAACACGTAACAATGTTGTTCGCTTCAAATGCTTCTTAAAATCCTGTTTTTCTCCTCGTTTACGCTAATGTTCCAAATCCATTTCTTTTGAATATTATTTTGAATATTGAATTAGAAGATGAAGCGAATGGAGGTGAAAGTCTGCAGGTGATAACCTCGAAGAGTAAGAATAAAGAGAGTTTAGTAAAAATCGATTTGCGGATGTACAATTGTTGACGCAAAGTATTATGTAGCCGTTCACTCGAGATGCTCATAGCGCTAGCAATCTTTTGCACCTTCGCTCTTTTATCACCCATGACCAACACATAGATTTTATCAATGATTTATGCCCTTAACAGGACGTCAATGTTCAGCGTTCTTTTTCATGTGACCATAACAAAAGTTTCGAAACGACATCATAATGTCTATTAAGCATCTCGTTAGTATTGCGAGGTCATCTGCTTTTCGTGGAATGTTGTAATGTATGTAATTTTTGGAAATCACTTGACTTACATGATTCAATTGCTAAACGGTACGTAAGGAGTTGTTGTAAGTAAGCCTACAGAAACGAGTGCCGCGATATGCCGTGCGCTTCACGAAATTAGCAGATTCTAGACGAACTCGTATCTTATTGACTCTTGGGGAAACTAGTAAGCAACACGAACCCGTTCTTATGAGATGGATAAACACGAGGCTGCCTAGTCTATGCTTGGTTCATGGAGGACAACTCGTTTCTTCAGGCTTAGTTGTAAGTAAGAGAAAAACTTGAAGTACACGAAGTTACTAAATTTAAACCACCCACAGGACCGCAGCTAGAGTAGGCATTGAATAACTTTGGTTTTCACATATGTAAACGGATGAGTCTTGAGGGTTTGTCCACGGTCATTTAACGATCGCGAATAGGTGCACAAGCAATAAAATTAAGCTGTATTTGAGCCTAGGAAGATAAGATAAGATAAGATTTCGTCCGTTTCTTGGGGAATAATACGCGTGGTATAAGCCACGCATATACATATGGCCACGCAGCCATAATGTGCAGCAATCCCTAAGAAAGGGATGTTCCTTTCGATCGATTCCATGCTTGGAGTAAGAGGTGATCTTACCGGATGCTGCAGAGTTCTTGAGAATTTCCAACGGCAATTGCATAATTGAATTACTGGAGGACGGTGTCCTCCAGTCGCGTTAGCACACTCCGTCACTGCATAAATTATTTCATTAATTCAAAGTAACTAAATTCACTCGTACAATTAGCAATGGTAATCCACAAAACAAATGATTATCATGAGATACGCATTTTATTTGTTTTCTTTGGAGTTTTGATATTAGTGACAATGTGTCCCATTTACTGAAGGATGATAAACTGAAAAAAATAAAACGTTCATTTATTGGAATATCTCATGCAGTACGTCTAGGGTGTATTTATATGTACATAAATGAGTAGTTCGATGTTTTATTTGACACCTAAACCTCTAATTACGTTACATGGCGCGCGTAAGAGCGCGACGTATTCGAGACTAAAACGCCAATTAATATCATTGAAATAATTAAATCGTTTGCTTGTAAAATTTCCCAGCACCTAATCATTATTATTACTATTATTACACGTTTTATTCCGCTCACGGGAGAGCGAGCTAATTAATCATTTTGACATTTTCGAATTATATTAGTTAATATACTATAAATTAGTTTTAGCTGAACAGAGACGGGAGATGAGCGATTAATGCAAATATGCAACCGCTAATAATAATGAATAATCGGGACAACGGCTGCGAGAACTACGCGAAAGCGTTTACCGTAAACGTAAATTTTTATGTAATTTAATAACAATAGAATATTTTCGAAGAAATTTCGTCTTTTACTCCTAAAAATAAACGACTTCGTTTTGTATACGTTTTGTAACTTTACGACAATTGCTAAAAAGTCCACCGGATTATTTGTTTAGATTTTCAGAATATTGTTAAAATTTTATGCTTGGCTGGATTACTTTAATTTATTCATTGCTTGTGCGTTACGGGATTTGTAAATGTTATTATTATTACCGGTGGTTAATCTATTTAATATTTTTTTTTAGTAACGACCGAACAATTTTTTGTTGCAAATTTTTGCATCAATGATTGAACAACAAATGCCTGAATAATATACCTTGTTAAGAATTCTCTTTTATTTACACGAAAGTAGGTTCCCTTCTTGCAAGAAGTACTTTTCAACGAGCGTTAAATAACTACCGGATTCTTTAATCCGGCTCTTACGATATCATCATGAAAAAACGTAATCGAGAGTTTGATGTATTTCCGAGTAATGAGCTTCTGTTTAAAACGTACGGATCTAAACGAAAATACAGCTGGCGGAATAAAAGAAAATATTTCCTAATAAAAGCAAAAGAAGAATTTAACAAGCAACCACAGTAAATACTCAAAGAGACTTCCTTCGGTAGTTAAATACGTTACTGTGCCGCAAACAACATGAATTCCTTCGGTTCTTGGATTGTGGATGGTGTATTTTAAAAATAATAGTTTTAATGCGTAGAAGAATAAAATCATCTAAAATAGTCGGACCAGAGGGGGTACCAATCCTTTAGTTCGTCATCATTAGAGAGGACAAGAGTAAAGTTTTTTGCAGCGACTAGACAGACTCGTGCTTATTGGTCTTCGCGTTGTCTACTGGTCCGCTCGAGAGTCGATAAAACACGAGTCTGTCTAGTCGTTGCAAAATAATCGTATTTTCACCAGCTTTCGTCCTCTCTACTCATCACATAGCCAAGAAGTAGGTGTACCATGAGCGATGGTTTAGTTAATCTAAGCATATTCGATTCATATCCAAATCCGGCCTCATGAAGCAATTTGCCTAAAGACGAAAAATGCTTTAAATATCTTTGCAGTAACTTTCTAGCATTGTCGGAAGTAAAGTTAAGGGAAGGTGTATTTATCAGGCCGAAAATTAGAAAACCTTTCCAACTATGGCGTATCAAAAGCCGAAAAGAAGCATGGGAAGAGCCTTTAAAGAAGTTGTGAGAAGTTTCATTGGAGAGTCAGAGTATTAAAATATTGACAAAAATATGTTGAAAGAGATAGGAGGTCGAGTGAGCCTGAAAGTACATCTCTTGGATTCGCATTTAGGCTACTTTCTACTGGTGTAGGCAGTCAAAAAGAAAAAAGATATGGAAAGAAGGTAGCTGGAAAGATGGAATGTAAATATGATTGATGATCATAGTTGGATGCGTAAGATACTCGCCACTATAAAGATTTATATAATTACGTCGGGTGAAGGGACGATTTCGGTTGTAATTCACTTATAACTGCTTTGTATCATTAAACAGTAATTTGATAAAATTCTCATTACGTAAATATTTAAATACTTGAACCGTTACAGAAGAAAATTGAGATCATTTTTGAAATCACCACAATTAAGAAATACCGAGTTCACTGAAAACATTTTAGACGATTTTTAAAAAGTTTATTTCCTCAAGCTGGTGCAATGGAACAATAACTCTTCTTTATAAGGTTACTATCCAAATACCAACCTGTTTAAAATATATCATAGCATAAGGGTTTTTGCCGGACCATATGTCCATGGTTTGTTGGTTTCGAGAAATTTTCTGAGAATGAGGTGCCACTTAACAAATTAGTTTCTAGTGAAAGAGACTAATCGACTTTTTGGGTGAATAGCGTTCACCTTCCTCGTTCACATCCGCGATAGTTCCAGTAGTTCCTTTTTTGAATGTACCGCTAGCGGATCTGCGACTTACTACACCAGTTCCAAATGCAACTCGAAATAATTTATTGATATTGCGAAACGTCCGGGTCCATCGTGAAAATAGTTTCCAATAATAAGAGCTCAATGACCTGCAGTAAACGCAACAGTAAGTAGCGAAAGGTCGTATTGTTTTTAAGATACACTACACCACGAAAACGGGCGATTGAGCACCTAAAAAAATACCGATCGCTCTTACACTGAATTGATCTGCAACCCGACAAAGATGCATTTAAATCGGCGAGTATCTCGACAAACATAATTTTCGAAAAACAGATCTTTCTTCGTTCCATATTATTCATGTATAAATTATTACTAGGCTACGTTAAACTATGAGTATCGGACAATTGCAGTATTATACATATTATTTTTCCGGTTTTAAGTATAAACGAGACCTTCAAATCAAATGAACTGAAACGTTTTGTGACAATAAATCCATAACTAATTCGATAAATTACATTACAAAACAGAAATTATTTTTGCAACAAATTATTTTTTACTTATGTAAATGTTTATAAGTGTTGTTACTAAGTAAGAATAAAAAAAAAGAAACGTTCAATAACAAATATTAACGATGTAAATGCGTGTGAAGCGTTTTCAATCACGTCATTATTACGATCTGGAATTATATTTGAGAATTGTCACAGGAATAGGCTTTCTTAATCATCGAAAATTTCAAGATTTGCACAATGGAACAATTGAATAATAGAAAATAAACTACAGAAGAACAGTAGATTAAAAGCGAAGCGAAGCTGAAAAACAAAGTAGATCTAGACCAGCCTATAGTGCAAATGACCACATCTTCATAGCGCAACAGCTACCTGAAAAAATCATAGCAAAGGGGGAGGAAACATTTTTTGGATTCATTGATTTGAAGAAAATGTTAACATAGAAGAAGCATCGAAGACTCCAGTAGCTAAGGGTGTTCATTCAGGTTCCACGACAATTATAAAAGTCTATAGAAGCACAGATAACAGGGTCAGAACCTGTAACCAAACAACTGAAAGTTTGGCAAATAAAGAAGGAGTTAGTCAGGATGGTGTCCTAAGTCCATTATTGTTCATGTGTCTCAAGGACAAAGTCTCTAAAGAAAGCTGGAATATAAGCAGTAAAAAAATAAGAGCTCTTGCTTTTGCGGATCCCTAAATTCTGAAGATGTATGGAGAAGCATATTAAGCAAATATCAATAAGGACAAAACCTAAGTAATGATGAACAAACGTTAAATATAGCTTTGAACGGTGAAGGAACACGGGACGATGAAATTGGAAGTAAATAAGCAAGAAATTACAAAATTTACAAAACTTATCGATGCAGAAAACTGGGTGTTGGTTGATTAGCAAGAAAAGAGATTGCATGATGCCGAAATGAAATATCTGAAAAAAGTAGTAAGAATAAAAAAGATACGAATCGAAAATATAACAAATGAAACCTTTAAAAGGAAGATAGAAAAAAAGAATCTTGCATGGGTAAGACGTATCGTAGGAATGGATGGCCTAGAAGGACGTGGATTAACAGTTTTATGGACATCGTAAGGAGAAAGGGTAGAATTTGGAAAGAAGCTAAAATAATTAAGAATAAGAAGAAACCTTGACACTCTAGACTAGACGAGTAACACCAAACAAATTCACATGCTCGTCGTATTTTTCCATGTACGTACTTCAAAGTAAAAAAAAGCGACCGAAATAGATCCATACGATGCTAGAACCGTCGATTTCGACAATCGTGTTTGAGTTGCAGATAATTTCGACCGCGCTTAGCGGCATCTTTTTCTCCTTTCCTATCTGTAACAAGGCGACCGTTACATTAATAACCAAGACGCGAACGTATAGGATCGAGGAAAAAAACCCACACGAAACGAAGAAAGAGGAAAAAAAAAGAGAACCACGAACAAATCGCCGCATAATAGAAGCAACAAGAAGAAAGCCGAGATCAAGAAGAACGAAGCAGCAGAAGGAGAAGAAGGCGGCTGGCAAAAAACAAATAAATGTGTTGTAATTTCGTAATTGTCGATCAGAAGATGAAAGTTATCCGTTGCTTCCTTCGCCGTATAAGCGGCTCGTAGCTATGAATACGTATTTACATGCTTACAATACGCTTTTGCTTTGCTGCTTCAATTGTACTTAATTAGATTGTAATTTACACTAATGTTTATGGAAATTACGCGGACGTTTTTTCTGCCCTACAATTTCGCGAATATATTCATTAAAAACAGATTTTGCCCGCGCTAATACGCTGCATTTCCCACGATCTCGGGGCGGACGAAATAAAACAAAACTCCCGAGAGTTACTCAGCGTATTCTACGATGTGATGTATTCGTTGTCTCTTTTATAATGCGATATGTAGTTTTACTTAGGCTCGCTTAACTTTTGATGTAAAGAATGTTGTTATGAATTTAGATTTATTCAAATATACTTACTTAACGGTAATCTGAAGAAAATAAGAAAAAAGAAAAGAAGAGACCGAACTCAATATCAAAGAAAACTAAGTGAAAGGGGCGCGTTTTTGTGGTATATAAAAGTTCTGATGACATTGTTCTTTTAACAATTATTTGTTATAGGAAAAGTATCCACGCCATCATTTACAGCACCTAAATCAGTCTAAGCCATGTCTTATTCTGTTTTATTTTCTACGACATATAGTCTCTGAGTCGAACAGCGGAAGGTGGGGTTGAGCTTAGGACGCTTTACACCTCGTCGCGATGCGTTGATGTAAAACTGGGCATCTAAGAAAGTTAGAAGTTGTCTTCGCACAACATCAGCCCATAAACCCACAAAGTTCCATTTAAATTGGTAAGACACGTTTCCCTATTAATAATGGCATGGTAAGCCCTGATCGAACGAAAAGCCGGTATATGGTAACTTAATAAGTCCACCGTCGCAAGCATATATCCTTTCATTCACCGTATCTATCCTGCTTATGAGTTTCCCCCTATTATAATGATCGTATGGATATGCACTAATGTGCTCACATGCATACGTGTTTATAAATAACGTTTGCGTTAACGTTGCGGTACGTATGGACTATAAAGTTTATTGTTCCAAAACCGAATACATTATCCAATGCGCTTATTTGGAATTTTACGATTGCTATTAATATTAATAACGTAAGACTCCGGTAAACGTATGTTTGTTACCCATGCGCGCATACGCTCCATACTCTTTTTTTCTATTCGCTTTTTTCGATCGCTCGGGCTCTCGGTAGCGAGTCGCATTAATATTTATGCTTCTGCCATTATATTGATGTATTCATAAATAGATAAATAATATTTTTGCTTGATTAGCAAAACGGATATAGATATCTCCTTGTCGTTGCCGATTCGATCGTGATTGGCGTTGAAATCGATTCGATATTCTTTTTTTCGCAACGATTGCTTGCTGATTCGCACAAGTAACCGCGTTTATTGGTTCGATACGTACTTACGACGAAAAGATACCGAATTTTAAAAGGCGATCTATGAGATCATGGTTGGTGAGTTAACAACGGATATCCATCTTGCGAACATCGTGCGAAGTCCCAAATAATTATTTGTATTGTTCAACTGTACCGTCTAAAAAGTCTGTTATCTTTACTAAACGTTTAATACTTAAATGACGATCGTATTTACCGAAACTTCCGAGACCAATTCTTCATTACTTGATCTGAAGAAGCATGATCTCCCAGCACATAAACCATTATCTTCGTGAATTTGTTGCGTCGCTGTATCCTTCTTCCGCATATACACTCCGCCAAAAAAGTATCGCATAAACTAAAAAAGGGCATTTATAAACCAAGATATTTTTATACGTTCACAAAAAGTTTGCCTCGTGTATGTGAACTATAAAAACACTAACAAAATCATGGAACATAGCTTTTTTACTTTTTTTTTCCTAAAAGAACACATTTAGAAAAATGCATATGTGTAAGGTTTATTCAGTTGTTTATTGAAAGTCTTCCTATACGGACAAATTTTAAAGTGCGAAGTCAGAGTTCTGTACCAACGCTTTTAAAACTAAAATGAGCAATTTAACTTCAGAACAAGTGGCTGCTATAGTTGCTTTAATCGAAGATGGACGATCTCAAGCATACGTTGCTAATTTGATGAACATCAATCAGTCAAGTGTTTCTAGAGCCGTAGCCGGATATAGGGAAACAGGCAATTACAGTAGAAGACCTGTACCAGGTCGTCCAAGATGTTCTACACGCCAAGATGACCGCTATTTACTACTACAAGCAATACGTCGAAGACATGTAGCTGCGAGACAATTGCAGAACGACTTGGCTAGAGTCAGAAATACTCGTGTGAGTACTCAAACTATTCGGAATAGGTTACGACAGAGTGGATTAAGAGCTAGAGTAGCTGTAACAGCCCCTCGTCTCACTAGGAACCACCGAGTGGCTCGCTTAAGGTTTGCCAGAGAACATGTAAATTGGAACATTAATGACTGGGCCAATATACTCTTCACAGATGAGTCAAGATTTGGTCTTTACACCTCAGATAGGCGTATCTCAGTGTACAGACGAGACGGTGAGCGCTATTCGCAGTGTAATATCAGATCTAGACCTAATTTCGCTGGTGGCTCTATTATGGTTTGGGGAGGCATCTGTGTAACAGGTCGTACAGAGTTAGTACCAGTAGACAGAGGCACACTGACTGCCCACAGGTATATAACGGACATTTTGGAAGAACATGTAGTACCATATGCGCCAATTATAGGAAACGAATTCATGTTAATGCACGATCGCATGTTGCAATAATCGTCCAGGAATACCTTAACGATGTTGGTATTCCAGTTTTAGATTGGCCTGCGGTAAGTCCGGACATGAACCCTATCGAGCACGTGTGGGACCTCCTTCACAGACGGATACGAACCCAAAATGTTGCCCCAGCGGACCTGCATGGACGAGTGGGAGAATTTGGATCAGGCTTATATACGGAGGTTAATCGAATCTCTGCCGAACCGTATGCGAGCGGTCATAAGAGCCGGAGGTGGCAATACTCAGTATTAAAAGCTACTGTTATAACATCTTTCTCTCCAAAATTATAATTTCTTGTTTTAATAAAAATCTCAAGTATGAGTTCTTGTTTTTATTTGGCCTGTATTTTATTTAAACAATCATAGAAATTACATCTTAGAGCGCATTAAAGTATATTTACAACTTTATGCTACAAACAAAGATTATATTATGCGATACTTTTTTGACGGAGTGTATTTAATAACAGAGTGAAATTTGTTTTCCTCTATTGTTCTTTAACATTTGGCCAGGTAGTATTTTAACTCGACGCAACTTGTTAACAGATGCAACTATAAAAACTATTGTCGGCCCTCAGTTTAACAGACAAATAACAAATATGTTGTATTGTTACGGAAATGTTATTTCAACGCCTACTGTGTTAGAGACAATAAATACTGCACATCCCCGTTATATTCTTTCTTTTCCTATTCGATGAAAATTAAATCAAATTCTTTCGAAGGCCTGCCTCGTTGGTATTATGGTCTGTTTCTCTGTTTATTCTTCCTCGAAATTCTAAACAGTAAATTAGCAAATGCAAGAAAATATTCAAATATAAAACAATTGAAATGACAACAAACAAAAAGATACGCATATTGAACTGAATTTAATCCTTTTCCTGCGCTCCTTTACTTCATCTTTATTGTTGTTGGTACAAAAATCTCATTAGAAACTAAACGAAACAACAACAAAAAAGAAACAAAGAAAAAACTAAATAAGAAGGACTTTCCTTAATTTTTTCAAAGGCAACACGAGCACCCCGATCGCCCGGTCCAGTTCTCATCGTAATTAGGGGGTGTCCGCATTATGAATTAGATATTTTTACCTGCCGTTCCTATCTTCGTCTTCTCCCTCATCGGTCTTGGCCTCGGCGCGATCCCAAAGTCCTTCGCGCGGCTAACGGTAACGGCTCATCACCGTCGTTGCCCGAGAAGCGAGAAACTCCCGGCCGCACCGTGGTCGAAAATCATATACGTACGTACGCAGGTATCTAACTGTACCCGTTAATATACGGCCAATTTAAATTATAAGACGTGTGTTTGCGAGTGCGAGAGTAATCGGTTGATCGTCGGATATTAGAATTATTAACGTAATTATCGTTAATGACCCCATATCGCATTATTAATTTCGAAAATATTCGTATAGAGGCGGAACGTGTGAAAACGATAGTATATGTACGTATGTAAATGACCCTGCCACAAGCGAGAGATTCGTGAAATCTAATTAAAGGCAACGCCGGTGTTATTATCTTAATTTAATTTATTATTGTGTTTAAAGGAAATACGCTTTCAAGGATGGAATTTGTGAAAGTTGTAAGGTGGATAAATTCCAGAACACTTTCCTTTGCATTCTACACTTTGAATGGTTCGAGCTATTTAGTTTAGTTAGACTATTAGCTATGCATGAATAGCTTAAAATCTCATCTCTACGATCTTTGAAGAAAAAAGCAGCAAATACTGACAGATTATTAAAAAAATACGCGCCCCGCATTGATAGGCATAGCAGTGAATATAATGTGCCCAAGCATATTTATTTTTAATGTGTAACTGAACGCCGCCCATCCTCCGACATCAACGTAGCATCGTCACACAATAAATCGGAACGTTTGATTCGACTTCAAATTATTACCGTACAAACGGCAAACGGGGAATCTAACACGTTGAAGTCCTAACGTTATTTAAAAGAATGTTCCCGAAACGTCGCATCCAATTCCTTAAATATATCACGAGATCCGTCATCATGATCTCCAAGGGCCAATTCAAAAGCACGACGAAATTTAATACAACTCATTAAACCGGCCGGTCAGGAAACAACCGGAACGTCGTGGTCGAGAACATTTCATAATTAAGCTAAAACATTGCTCAAGTAGAGTAATCAAACTGGATAGCTCTGTGTGGATGCATCAATGTTGTTAAAATTATAGGACCGAATGCCCTACAAATATCTAATTTTAATGTCTAGGGTAGTACGGTACAGCCGATGGATGAGCCGCGAAACGATTGAGAAGTTCTTAAGAGATTCTCCCTCATTGCATTGTTGTACAAGAACGTGCTTTTAAACAATAAATATCAACGCCTGATCAACCTTGTAGCATTACTGTCGGTGTGCAATTCGTCTCTTCATTTAAGGCGTTCACCGCAACAAAACTACACAAAATACTTCACGCCTGTACCCGTCTAATTACGATCTTCCGAATACAAAAACAAATACCGAGATCGACTTCCTGTTTTTAAACGCGAGGAGATATTTCTTCTACAATATACATCGACTACCACATATTAATAAATTACAGCAATTAATATTTTTATTTTGGTAATAAAACGAAAGAGAACTAATGTGACAACGCTGTACTTATCTTTGTATTGGCAATATTGGAACTTCCGTATGCATTGGCTTTTCTCGATCATCGCTATTAGAACTGAAGATTACCACTGGCAACATGCGGATAATGATTCGTAGATTGCCTAGAATCTTCGTTAATCGTGTTGCTTAAGAAATCACGCGGCTTACTTCTTTTGCGGAAACAAGAAGGAACTTGAAGGATAATACGGGAGGTAGGAGGATGTAACGTATCGGTCCGTCTGTTGTAAACTCGATAATAATTATTTCTATTACGTTTAATTAAATTAGCCGCGGCATGTGGCTATTATTAAAAGATTAATACGGAATTAGAGCAAGTAATATTGTTATAACACCGAAGAATAAAACAAACGAACATGTTCGAACAGCCTTCGAAAGACATTTGCCGTACGATTCTTCCGGTCAGGGATCGCTTGCCTCATTTCCATTACACGCACCTGATACCACGTACAGAGTGATTCTAACGGATTGACGATAGTTAAGAATTTCCCGCCGTGGATTTTTGGGCATCTCACATGTTGAGCGCGGCCATTGCCATTATTATGAATTTACAAAGACAATGCGACCGCTTGCGTGAATATCTGCACACGCTGTATATGTAAAACTTTTTGAAGTTCAAGGGTGTTTCAAACGCTACGCAAAGCAAGCACATACATCAGATTTCATTGATTATTATCACTCGTAAATTAAGTCCTCTTGCAATTAAACGTCAGTAACAACGTTTGCTCCTATTAACTTAGCAGGAAAAAAAGAAATACTTTATTAGCAATTTATTTAGTAATCGGACCCTTCGAAAGAAGATATATGAAAGATGTCAATCCGCATTATTTGTCAAACGTATTTTTCGCGCTAAATTAAAAATCTATTACCCAGCTAATCGCCCGGCTATTGCCTAATGATTAATGTTGCGAATCAATTGCGTATCACTTTCAATTAACAAAACGATAAATTTATTGTACTAATCGAGTTGTCTCTCGCGCTAGAAGGCGACGGAGCGAGATGGAGAACTCATGTAAGCATTTGTACGACATCCAACGTCTAGCAGCATAAGAGAAGCCAACGATTTTACCAGTAAATAGTGGCATGGTCGTTGCTTTAATGACGGATACGTGCATAAGATGACTAATCTAAAATTTTCAATGTTCGTTGAACTTAAGAAGAAGAAAGCAAAGAAGACGGCGGCGGAATGGCGAAAAACCACGGCCATTTCTTCACGTGCGCCCATAGAGTGCGCCAGCATCGTCGCGGAAAGGACATCGTCACTGTGACGATAATCATTTTACTACTATTATCGCAGTTGCATAACGTCGTACCGCTTGCTGGTAATCCATTAAAGAATAGGAAATGAAATCGCCGCTAACGCCACCGGCTATGCTAGAATCGGAAAAGTGAATGAACGTGTTCGCTTCGTGGAAAAATCTAAAACGACACTGCCACTTTCCATTTTCGGTAGAAACGATGATCGTGAGGTTATTCCGGGCATTTTTCCTTTTTAATTGCCGTTTCTTGATGCGAGGGCTAAGTTGATATTTTGTGTACGATCTCTCCCATGCCTCCGATCTAGTAGGCCTCGACATATTATCACAAGAATGGGGTTTGGTCTGTTTCGGTCACAGCTTTTTCAGCGCAGGTGGTTTAGGAAGGAAGATCTGAGATTGCTAATAATAGTATGAGTAATAGGGTTCAATTTTGGGTCCGCTATTGCTTGTGGTTTTTATAGATAGTTTTCTATGTTGCTTGTTTGGCAGGGTCGCCGTGGTGGTTTCAAGAAAAGCACAGGATGAAATTATCTTTGCTACGAGTGTAGACTTCTGAGGCTTTCCATACACAAGGACCTTACTTAAAGGTCCCATGTTCATTAATTAAAAAATCGCACAGATCACTTTAAGTACTATGAAAGTTGAGTGCCGCGTCGGTCTACACAAAACAACATATAAGCTACCTTCGGGATAATATTCCTAACCTTCGAACAAACTCTGGCATTCACTGCTACGGCACATTTCGCGTTAGGCAAACTTTCCACGATGTGATACATCAAGGTCATCCAAATTTCACTAACCTTACATTCGCCTCGGTATAAGGATTTACAACGCTCTATCGGATATCTCTGAATATCAATTAAAATTACACCTTAGAAACATCAAAGAAAAAACAATTATTCATTGGAACAGTGTTTTTCTCCGGTATCTAATAAGTCGGGCTGTGGATGTCTTTTTTTAACATCTATTATTGAGAATAGTACTTTCAGCAATATCATTTCCTTATAGCGTTAGCATTTGTTGCTGAAACTTATCATTACCTGAAGATACAACATTCAAACGATGACTGGTCTTCCCGGATACTTATACATAATTTCACCGCCCCAAAAGAACAGACAGTTGTTGCCGTAGCTCTACGTGAACGATTTGTGTGTTACTTAAGTATCTTTTTGCGGGCGTCCACGATTTTTTTTTCCCTTCCAACAATAATTTCGTCCGGGAGTCAGCTGCCGCTGTTGTTTCCACTGCTGTTGGTGCTGTTGCCGTTAGTGGTAGTGGGGTACAACTTAATGCATTTTAAAATACGTGGGGGCTTTTGCGAGCAGGTATATTTTTCGTAAATTAAGAAAGATGTAAAAACGCAGCACACCTTTTGGCTACCATGGTTACGGAATAATTTCGGGATAATTTCTATACACACGTATACGGTGTATTGGTACGCGTATAAGTACCGCGAGATAACTACGGGTGATGATACGACGCCATGGGGCTGTGCAATTACGATCTGGGTAATTGGGACTTGGGACATTTATTTAACTGCTATGTAGTTTTAAAGGATGTTCATCTTGACATCTTTTTACTTCCTTTTGTAATTCATGATCCTTGAGTTGACATCAATAAACTATCTTACACGTTATATACGTAGGAAGTAAATAAAGAAAATAACCCAATAAGTTTGATATTTAATCGTTCTATTAATCATACGTTGAAATTCGTGCCAGTTCAAACGGCCTCAACTGCATCCCGTCAACTTATTCTATTCCTTTATTATCTTTATTTAATGGCCCTGTATCATTATTGATTCCTAGTCTTTCTCGTGTATTCACTGGGACGTAGTTCGTCACGTGCTCATATCATAAAACTTGCTTCATATCTATTATTTCTATTCTTGCGTATTCTTCTAATTCCTTTATTTGGAATGTGCTCTATATGATGTATTCTTATGCAAAGCGTTCCATTTAAAATTTTACTTTATTGTCTCTGTTGTTGACCCACATATTCATTTTTGAACGACGCATCCGTTTAAGATGACCAAGTTAACGTCGATTTCCGCTAAGCCGGAACTGACATTTTGAAATACCCTGTATATATGGAGTATACATCATGCTTAATATTTCTCTGTTTGTTTACTGTCCCCAATGTATCTCATTCTGCATACAACAAACTCATCAAATACTTCGGCAAATACCTATCCGTAGAGATCCAAAGTTAAGAAGCTTATATGTTCTAGAGATGGTCGAAGGAATATTTGAAGTTGATCTCTCTTTCTATGGTGATTTGTAGAAATTTGGCGCCATATTCACGGGTTCCGCACAGGTAAAATAATTTAGAGCTTTTCTCATTAGTCGTAGAGAAGAAGACCGCAGGTAAAACGACCAAAAAAAAAAAAACCACCTCGAACGACTAAAAAAGACCACTACGCACTACGATGAGCGAAAAGGAGAAGAAAAAAAAAAACGACATTCGGAGGGTGTGCTATCTCATGCGAAATCTAGATTTTTTACGATGAAGTTTTAATTTCTAAGAAGGTCCGAGCCTCATCAATGCTGCACAAAGAAACACTTTACAACTCTCCATAATCAATTACTAATGTAATAAAATGAAATTTTATTAGTTCAACATGCATTAATTGCCGTTCGTACGGCTTCTTCTCTTTTAGTCGTTTTTATTCCGTTCGATGGACGACTTGTTTTCTGTTCGTTTTCTCCGTTTTTTCACTTTGTTTTGATATGTATGTAGATGTGCTCTTTTATGCTGTAGCTTTTAGCTTTCATTACGTCATTGTTTTATTCATATTTTAATTTACCCGAACGACTAAAAGACGAAAATGAAAGGAGCGTGTTGAAATCGATCATCAAGTTTACAAATCCATTATGGTTATTGCTTGATATACAGGATGTGTAGTATTTAGGATGGCTAATTAATAATAGGAATAAACGGAAATCAGCATATACGGTAGTTGGTTTTCTTAATGGATTTAATTACATGTAAGAATTTACAATACAGTATCTGTAATATCAAGAATTTCTGTATATTAATTATGTCTATTTTTTTTTTTACAATTTATACATATTTATGATTCATGCCATTGACTGATTTACTGAATTGCATAAAAAAACTACGGGCTTGGTTCTAAGTCATTAGTCAATGTACTTGTTATATATTATTATCCTGGCTAATTGCTTATTAATATGATTTTGTACGCTGTTAATACTAGGATAAGCGACTTTGAGTTGTATCCTTCTGCTAATGCTGATGTTGTGTTCTATGTTAGGTTTTCACGAATGTCTATTAGGAAACATATTTTATATATTTTATGGCTTGTTTGTTTCCTTATAATAATAATGATAATAATGGTAATAAGGATCCTTATCCATACATGCAGTTATCCGACAATTAGTCGACTGATTACCACCTTTCGCAAATGTTCATTGATGAGCCGTAATACGGCAAATCGCGTGTCTGTACATGGTAGTCTAACCTAATTATTACTTTCGTTAACTCTGCGGCTAATCACGATGTTAATCGATCCTTGCGGGCCTCTCACATAGTACAAGGGTTGTGACTATGTCGGCGTCAGGGTCGGCAGATAACAGCGAGTTAATTTCCAGAGAACGTTCGTTAAAGTTCGGTGCAGAACGAAAGTAGATACTTCGCGAAAAATATGCGAGAACGTTGCAAATTCGGGCAAATGTTCACACATTCACGTGATGTCGACATCGCTATTAACGTCTACGTTACAAGAGTTGTTTGCAAATATGTCATATTCAATTATATGACCAAGATAACTTTAATTAGGTACACTCATCCATATACGCTCCATCTTGTGCAAAGATAAGCCGCAATACGACGAAATGATCATGTGTATATGTATCAAATCAGTTAGCATCCTCAATTTATGGCTAAGAGCTACACCAATTGTCAAGTCTGCTAGTCGATCAAATATTCCGGCAAAGAAAGGTAAATTAAGCGATACTCTACGTAAATCACAAAAGGAAAAAAGCAAACCACAAAAAGTTATACACCAACAAACATAAAAGTTAGGTTTGTAAGCTTACAATTTGCCCAAGTCATCCACATAAACAAAAGATAGAGTCAAGTTTCTGTATTGTCATACATATGTTCATTGTATTCATGTATCATTGTTCTATATATGGCAGAAATGCGGCCATCTTGAGAATGTGTTTACCAACAATTATCCGCGATCTTAAGAATTTTTAAATGATTTACCGTGATATCTTCTTTAACGATATTGTCAGAAGCTTTCAATTTATTCTTATAAAATCGAGAACTTCCTTGCTTTTGTTGTAAGTAGCAAATTTAATAAAACTTCTAGGCTGGCCACGGTCGTTTCTATTCTTTTATTGTTTACATATCAGTTCCATGGCAGCAATCGATTCGGCGATGTATACTTAAAAATGTCTTCGCAAGAAGCGTGTTGAGTGTTTCGCCGAAGTTTTCATAGTTGCGTTCTTCTACACCAAGAATTTTATAGGAAATTCTAATTTTTTTTACATTCTAACTTAATTGAAAAACCTAATTTACCGTTCTTCTCGATGAAACCTTTCATCTAACCTAGCCTATTCCGCTTGTATTATTCACATTCACATTTTGACCTAATGAAATAACGCGCATACATTATACCACTTCCGCCAATCACAAAAGAATAATTTAAATTAAAACGCATCTTTATAAACGATTAAGTATGCAAACGAGGTGTACACGAACCCCAACGTCTGGCTGCGGCAGAAGAAATTCCGTCGCCTGGGCAACGTTAAAACAAACGATAATACACCGCCGCTGGCAGTCAGCGTCTCATCATCAAATATCTAGAACGAGACGGAGAAGGAACGCCGGCAGAAGGAGACGAGCGAAACGAGAAAAATAAACGGCCACGACTATAGGACGAGCAGAACACTATATGGCCATGAATATTCAAGAGCCAAATTGAATTATAAAATAAATTCGAGCAATGGGAACACGAAAGTCAACGGCGTTGTGATGAGAGATCGGCGTATAGTTTTTCAATTACAATAGCTGCAAGGGAAAACGCTGAGTCTCGATGACGGGATGGAAAATCGATGCTAAAGGAGCTAACGCCACAGCGACGAGAAGAAGGAGATGAAAAAGAAGAACATGAAAGAGGAGAATTATGGGCGCAATCTTCTCATCGTCACATATCAATTTTTAAAGAGCTGTTTAGATTCTTTCAATTATCGACGCTTTTAATAATGGACGATGGTAATCACGATATAAAATATGTATATCTATAATATGCAGCTGACGGTTATGAAATTTAAATTATGTTGTTACGGAGAGATATCGTGTGAGAATAATCGAAGGGGATATAATTCGATTCGTTTAAATATTGCTTTGTACATTCCAGGCTAACGATTAATACTAATCACGAGCATGGTGAGGTTGTAAATAACAATACCGATTGTTTGCCACTACTTGAAAACATGCAGTTTAATGTGCCGCGAATAGGCTCCAAGCGTTCAGATACGTTTTGTTGCGATCGCCAGTAAACGAACGTTGGTTCAGTTTCTCCACTACATAGGGCCACCGCTCTTTACAAAGTTTGCTGATAAATTTCATTTAGTCCCGCAAAATAAGCCTTCCTTTCAGCAATAGTTACTTGGTCTCGTGAACTTTTAAAATTTCCAATTACAGGGAATCGCAAAATGCTTCACATTAGAAATGCTAACATAGCCCATGGTGAGGAGGGTAAGTAGTAGACGACGGACGTGTTTCTGCCTATCCGGCGTCACCAGGATTGTTTTAAGCGTTTCGAAGCAGCACGCAGCATATCTTCTGGCGCCATCTACTGTCAAGAGATACACGCATCTGTCATCTAGAAAGCAGCGTTATTGTTTTTAGGTACTTTTTTGATACGTTTAAACTGGCGCTAAGCGAAAAAATCCAATAATATAAGACGCACAAATAAAATCATTTTCATCATCTGCTTACGGCACTCTTAGCAAGTTGCACTGGTTCGAGCTTCCGTTGATTTTAACTCTAAAATTCACAAGTATTGTAACATTGGCTGCTCATAGCAGTTATACGAGAAAAACCAAATACGAGAAAAAACAATGAGCAAGAAAAAACGCAAAATTGTTTCCAGTTCACGTTCAACTTAAGCACAACACCTCAACCCAGATAAGGCCGTACCTGTACAATATTCCTTTTTAAAAATTCACGGAAGATAAACGATATTTTATATTAAGCGGTAACTGTTAGGCGATTTTCTCGTATCGATCGTAATTAACTTCTATAAAAGACTAGTGACCCGCTTACTTCCCGAAATCCGTTATCTAAAATATGATCTGCGCGCGCGAGAGAAGAGTGATAAATAAAATTACGAACCCGTGTTATATTGTGAACGGATGAACGAACGCCGGCACGGCATATGCGCCGAATGTTCTCACAATCTGCGAGATTGAAGATTACGCCTATGTATGTATATAGGTATACTCCGTATACACTTGCAATTAGACATATTTGAATATTACGATGTTTATTACGCCGAGCGGAATTATGGTAAATACGCTGCGCGTTATTTTGGGGAAACAAAGAGTTGTAAAAATGGAATTGCAAATAACAGAATTGTTATTAATAGTCTTCTTAAGGACGGGTTTTACCAAATTTAAATAATCCTATTGTTTGTAAAAGTAAGTTTCGACAAGTTCTGGAACAAATGCGTACGTTTTGGTTAGTTTGTGAATGAGCAGAAGAGATGAGCTTCCTCGCCTTAGAACGTTGACAAATATTAGATAATATCGATGTCATACCAAAGAGGGATGATCGATCGTGAAACATCTTTAATTCGCACAAAAGAGCAGGATGGTGGAGGAAAGCACCAATTTTATGAAAAATGAGCCAATCTGCCTCTAACTAACGAGGAATTCAAGTAAAAAATATAATCGAATCAATCACGTTCACAATAAGTCCCTGTACATAAAGCTCCTCCTCATCCAACACCTCCATATCTATTTTATTTATGGACGGAAAAAGAGGTAATAAAACACATACTCTCACGGAGAAGAAAAAAAAAAACGAAATCACGTCATCGTCGACATCACGACATATGTAACAGAAGCGGGGGTGCAAACCCCTCGGGGTATGTATATGCGAGATATGAAAAGCGCATTTAAACCTGTTGGAATCGCCACCCTTCAGGCACGATGTTACCCCGCACATGAACTCCCTTCTCCGCTTGAAAACCGGCGGTGGTAAGAGGTTGTAACTGTTCGAGAGAACTAGCAGTGCGTGCCGCCATGTCGCTTTTATACACTTTGATATGGAAGAATTTCGATAACACTTGTTCAAGACTACCGGAGCCCACCCCTAATAACTCTCTCGCCGTATACAAGGGGGTAAAAAGCCCTTAAATACGATCTTGTAAATCATAACAAATTTAAAGATTTATTGAGATGAAGTTTTTCCAGAGATGGGGGCTAGGTATATTATATTTGTGGGCGAGGGAGAATTTGCGATTTCTTTATTGCTTTATTACGCTGGTGATTCGAAGGTAATTTGCTTGCTGCGGACTATTAATAATCTGGTCTTTTGCAAGGGGATATCCTTCCTGCGTAAAAAAAAAAAAAACGTAGGCGACTTAAAAAATATTAGAAATGGGAATTCCAAGTATTTTATTCGTAGCTTTCAAGTCGTAAAATAGAAAGTTTTTTTTTTTTTAGGACGTGCATTTTAGAACCTTTAAAAAAAGAAGGTTGTAAATAAACTTACCGTAGGGCTTCTCTCCTTCAATTGGGGATGGTGTAATGTCTGGAAACAAATAGAAAAGCATAATTATGATGGTATATAAAATTCAAATGTAAAATACAGGATGTTTCGGTTAGGAGGGTGCCGGCTATAATTTAATTTTTTATGATCTACTTTTTCTCTTTAAATATTAAGAGGCTATTGAATAAGTTACTATAAAATCTTTGATAACGCCTACTGACGTTGTATCGGTTACGTTTCGCAAAGTTTCCGGCACTCTACTGTCACGGAAGCTCATTTAATTCTTAAACATTTCTAAAAGGTGTATCGTAGATTAAACCTCTTAAATGTCCTAAAAGAAAATAGTCCTATACAGGACTTAAATCAGGAGAATGAGCTCAGATAGCCGCGATGTATTTAAACTAATAATCTTGTTTGAAAATTAGTTATGCTTCATCTTGTTTGGAAATTAGTTTCTTTCAACCAATGCGGATTTTTAGACGATTGACTATCATATTACTCGAAAAGTTGCTCCCATCTGTCCAACAGAATACCAAGTAAAAACTTAGCAACGGGAATGGGCGCTGCTGCATCTTAATTAATGGTTTCTCAAGCTCTGTTTGATTTCATTCGATTAATTTATTCATTAATTCGTTGCAAAGTATAAAGAATTCGGAACGTGAGGGGTCGCTATCAAGGAAAGGCACGAAAGCATAATCCTTTTCAAAATTTCTCTCATTACCGCGCGAAATCTCCTTAATCCGATTAACACCTGTATTTACGATCGTGAATGCAACCCGAATCCCGGGTTACTTAAAAAGTATAAGCCTTAATCTTAACGCCGACAAAAACAGTCCCAACGCTCGCGATGTCCGGCACAAAAGACCACTCGCGTTCGTGTAATGATCGCCTCGCTTAATAAAACAACAATGAGACCATTACGACTGTCCGTATGCATAAATCATGTAACGGTATGCAAAACATAAATATTTTAATTTGAAAAGAGGCGTAACTTACGCGTTATAAAGCGTCCGGGAAAGAAATATTGTTCAACTTTATACGTTCGCGATGTATAGTAGATCGTAGTCGCACTGAGAAGCAGCAGAAGAAGAAGAAGGAGAAATAAGGAGTCGCGAGAAAGAAAGAGGAAACAGAAACAACAAGAACCGAGAAGAAAAGCAACGACATAACAACAGCACAACAGAGAAAACGATCGAAGCATAATTCTACGTTGTGCTTATGTCTAATTACATTATAATTGGTGACCGGAATATGCATATACACGAATTTATGCGTAATTTTAATCTGAATATCGAGGCATATGTTCCCGGGAGTGAACCCGAACCGTTGCTTAAGCACTTAATTATAGTTATGGTATGTACGGGTTCGTTTTGGTTGTTTTCATCGTTTTAAGCGTTTAGGAATTACTCGTGTTGATATATGTTGTGTTGGCAAATGGATTTTAAGTAAATGTAAGGTTTTTCTATATCTCCAATTCAATTTTGTTCCTTATTGCCAGCCAACATAGGTAGATCGGGAGTATTAATTTAATGTGTAGATTGTGATCAAGTATATTGGGTAGACGAAAAGATCAATTAGAGCTAAACGTAAAGAGAATTTGGCTTATCTCGAATTTAAAAAGATTTGATAAATCTACTGTTGCGCTGCATATGCTTGGAAATACTCACAATGCTTACACTTGAACTCCTGGAATATCCTCACAAAAACTTTTAAACCGAATAACTCTTCGTGTGATACCTCAAACGAAACCTTATGTTCTTACGTTGGTTTGTATCACTTTTTAATATTTTAGTCAAGTTCTATACGGAATGTTACGAAATATGCAGACGCAAACTAGGGAATGAACTTCATCAAAAACTGAAATGAATGCTGCTATCGTGTGAACATTTTATTTACACCGTCTCGGCAAAATATTGGCTCGCAACTTTCTCGCATACTTACCTGATCTTTGGTCTATTTTTATCGTACGTCAACCTTTAACGAACATTCGCTGAAAATTAGTTGACTGTTGTCTGCCAAGCGCCACGTCACATATTTACAGCGCCACTGATTTCCGGCCGATGCTGGACCGACTAAATTGGTTTAACATCACCTCGCTTGTGTCACTGAAGTGTTTATCGCCAAGCGTAGACCAACGTTTTGCTGATGCTGCTGACGCAGAGCCAATCGATGCTCAACGTTAGAAAAGTACCATTGGTTGTGTATACCCTAAACACTCTACCGACTGTAGAATGATGAACCAATTGAAGGACAACCATCAGCCAACCGACTATGCTGGGAAGGTATCGAAAAAATTGGTGATGCTGATTAAATGAGTTAAATAAATGAGAGTATCAATTTTACCATGCGGAACGGCATAATTTATAATGTCAACATATTTGAATATAAAAGGTTATCGCGAACTCTAATTGTTTTACCACATCATCCAAAAGGAAATCTACCATTCTGCTCTCTTCGATATCAGTTTCAAATTATACATACGCGCTCCTCATCCATCTAAGACGCTTCTTTCCTCAATACCATCACGCTATTGGAGGAGGTGATTCTAAATTATGATAATTAATAACCCAAGCATAATTATTACCAGATAAAGGCAATTTGTAATAAATAATTATCATTGTGTGTATCCGTATAAACAAAACGAAAAACGGAAAAGGCAATTAAATCACCTCCGTACGTGTAAGTACCTACTTGGGTTAATCGTACCGATCACCCATAAATTTCATTTGTCACCTCTTGCCGTATCGTAAATTACGATCAAATTTTAAACGTTTTTGCATGTAAGCAAGCGTTGGCCGAACGTAACACGTAAAAAAATTGAATCAATTACGTTATTTTAACCGCATTAAGCGGTTCGACAACTATAAATTATTATTAAAAGTTTGCATTGGGAGTCCGCGCGCAAAAAATGTTGCGTCCGTACGCGTATGCG
The DNA here is from genome assembly GCA_020654165.1 of Oryctes rhinoceros. Classification (NCBI taxonomy): domain Eukaryota; kingdom Metazoa; phylum Arthropoda; class Insecta; order Coleoptera; family Scarabaeidae; genus Oryctes; species Oryctes rhinoceros. The sequence continues at coordinate 3,548,299 of JAIOKQ010000231.1, forward strand.
ATTCTGTCACTTTCTCCAACAAATACATCCGTTATTTTTACCAACCGTCAAATAAGTACGATGAAAAAGATCTAATGAGGAACTTAACTTAAAAATAATAAGAATAACAAGAAACGTCTACGCCGTACGTACAAATAGTTTCGTTCGAGTTGTGAAAAAAACAAATAGAAATGAAGCGGAATAATATACTACCGCCACATTAATTATTTTGCAATTAATTACCTTACAGGCTTAAATTAGTAACGGTTTTGGGAGAGGGAAAAAAAACAAAAGAAACGGACAATAAAACGAATTTTATGTAAGTTACATACCTACTTGAGAAGTTAGAAATGATTGGATGGATAAGTGGTGCTAATATTTGAATTTATTACTTAAACATTTGCCTTTTACTTGTCAATGAGTTATGTGTTAAAATACTACTTTTTTTTTAACACGTACCAACTTAACAGCTTGCGTCACGTGACACGGCCTCAATAAGAATGTTGGAGGGCTCGAAGATCGTCTGTATGCTACTTACATTTGAGCAATGGCGTACTATTTGCAACATCCAGGGCTGCCTTCTTTGACGCTTCTGCTAGACTACTAGACCCATGGTCTTAACTCCTGAAGTTATGAAAAGTACACGCTAACAATAGCGATATTTAGGGATGACAAAGGCAGATGGAATTATTACTTTTTTGCAGCGTCTAAACGGACTCGTGTTTCGTCAACTCTAGCGGAAACCAGTGGGCAACACGAATCCTTTCTTATGAGGCGAATAGACACGAGAATGTCTAGTCGCTGCAATTTCATCTGCCTTTGTCCTCTCTAGTGATATTAAACGAATATTACGCCATGTTCCAGTTTTATCTCTCAAAACTCTTGCAATCGTTACACTTATTTCTGGCGAGAGCGGCTAATTTAAATAAATTTCACAATTAAAAAGATCAATTACGCTACAAGTTTATTAGAAAGAAACCATTAACATTTCTCGGTATATTATGTTCTTCCTGCAGCAAGCAAAACCGATCAACAAAATGAATATGACTACACGAAAGCTTAAGAGAAATATTTTTACCCCGTTGCAATATTTTCGAGCATACAAAAGAACCTCTATTGTTTAGTTTAGCGACCGTACTTTAGGGTGGGCCGCTCGCACGAAGCATTATGTAAATTTTTTTGTGACCGGCAGTGTATTCCAAACCCATATAACCATAACCAAACAAGCGAATTTGCATGGACGCGCCAAGGTAAACGCTTTTTTTCCCGGCGCCCTTTGTTTTCTGCCGCTGTGCATCTCACGACGTGAACTTGCCCATCTCCATCGATGCTAATGATTTGCGGGACCCAGGTAACCCCGTGTACCACATTTAAATATCAACCGGAAAGTCGTAAACCGTCCGTCCGAAACCGAAACGCTAATGGTCACTTTTTTTCATGGTATACGCCGGGATCCGTTTTCGAAAGGGGTTTAGAGACTCATACGCCAAGGGACGGCGTATCTCAAAACTCACGGCGAGCATGCATATCTTCACCTTTAAAGAGGTACATGTATACGCGCTAGGCCCGAAAGAGCGACGTTGAAAAACGAATTATTATAATAATAGAATAAATTGCTCGTATTAATGCGGCGCTATTAGTTTTTCGATGGGTGTTGATAATGGTTATTATTTCGCGAAGGCCATTACTTAGGCCTCAGAATAGTTTGCATGTCGGCGGGTAGTGTGAGGATGATCATGATGGTCATGTTTTCGCCCGTCCGATGCTAATGAAGACGCAGCAACGGTGGAAAGGTGAAGAAAGCGCGTCTGAAGACGAGCAACGGCTGTAGACACGGTGAGGATGCTTTGATGGTCCGGCACGCTCGGAAAAATGTAAATGGACTGCTTAATTGGTATATTTAAATCGTATTATGTGTGTGTTATGCGTAGCTCTCCGGCTGTCATATTAAATAACCTAATGCGTATACGAGGTTTGACCGGAAAATAGTTATAATACTCGCAGCGTTGTTCGTTGATTTGCATATTGGTTTCATTGTTGCGGTAATAGGGAAATACACGCTTCTATTATATAGCGTTCTTCTACAATGCTTCTCTCCCCGTAATTCTCCCCCATCTTTTTAGTTCAGTTCTTAAGAGCGTTACAGGTAATCTTGGCCTTATATCTGAGCATTGATTTACATATATCTTCCGCCGCCTTTTTAGAACTCATCTTCCAAACATCTTCTTCATTTCAACACAACAACATGGTTGAGGGGCAGATCATCTGTTAGTGACTTATTTGAAGTCACTGAATTTATCTATCCTTGAGCCTGCAACATGGTTGATCACCGACAACTAATTTCTTCACTGCCAAGAAGAATAGATTGATCCGTTGCTTTTAACGCAGATATCCACCACGGGGACCTTGAAGCGAGGATCGTTCAACTTTCATAATTCACAGACGTAAACTTTGTTATAAATGTGATTCTGAAGTAGATGGAGTTATCATAGATGGTAGCACAAACAGTTCTGTCAAACACTTTCATTATAACAATGTGTTATATTATACAATAATATATATATAAATGAAGAACTTTGTGAATATACCGCGTATATATATATATATACGGACATTTACATGTTTCGAAATTGCCTCTATTGCTTTTCTCACTCCCTCAGCGCTGCTTATGAAGCAAGCGAGCAAGTAAGCACTTTGGCCGGCATTGCCCTTCTTCTTCTTTTCCTTTTCTTTTTTTTTCTCACCATCCTCTAATTTTTTTTGTTTTCTTTTTCCAATCTTCACTTCGTCTTCTTTACAATGCCGTCCCCGTACACATTTACACACATATTCATACGCGCGCTCGGAACGAACGAACTTTTTCTATTAATGGACTTTAATGGATCTGCATTACAATGTATTTAATATATTAATAATTCCCTCTGGTTTAGCTTTTGGCTTTCTAATAAATAATTACGCTTTTGACTAATTACGACGTGCCGTCTATCTAATACGAAGACGGGATTCTTCTATTCACATAAAGGATGGCGACTAACCTAAGGTTATTGCCGGTTCTAGTAGGATTACGAAAATTGTTCACCTATAGGTTGATACGCGCGCACCTTAGGTGAATGGCAGATTAATTGACGCCAATTCATGGGTAATTCTCGCATTATGAACTAGATAAAAATGGCTGGAGGAATAGGACCGGGATATATTCTCGCTTTAAGTCTTCAATTTGTATAGGTGCTAAAAAATCTACAGCAGCTTCTTCTAGGCGGTCAATTAACTCTCCACAACATGAAAGGAGCTATTGCGAAGGACCAGCGAAAGTTTAGATAGATTATCGTGAATTAGTTCAATGTTGACGTTTATGTATAAAGGGGAACTTTAACCATCTAAGTCATTAAGAACTCTTCCAAAGTAACTTGCTATACAATACCAAGAGCAAAAGGAAGATTAGCATGTTAAATAGAACGTGTTAGATCGAGATAGATGTACTTTCTCATTGTTTATACTTTGATTTAACGCAAGAATATTGCCGTAATACCATGTATGAAAAATATCATGTCTTAATATGATTTATTAAAATCTAGGGAAGCTCAATTTTTTAGTTAGTTATAGTTAATGTTAAAAAGCACGTACCAGATATGAAAAAATAACATAAATGTAAGAAAGCTATAAGAATAGCAATAAAGCGTATAATGGGCTAGAAAGACATACTTAAAATTAGCATGAAACCATCGAACACCTGCAATATCAGCAGAATCGCTTATATACTATAGAAGTTTAACAAAATAGAACGTAAAAGACTTTACCACATTATAATATGAAAAAACACCAATTAATTAAACAAATTAGTAGAGATTAATTAAAATAATAAATGACTTTCTTGCGGTAAATAAGTTTCATTTATTTCTCCTTTTGTGGATTGTTTTCAACACACGTCGTCTATTTTTTTAAATAAAAATTATGGTTATCATTATTGTAATTACATTAAAAAAAACGTCTGTTTGCATTAAATTTTGTTTTTATATCTATACATTGGTGGAAAAACAATTGTTGAATACCTAATCCGCAGACTTTTACGCGTAATTCTTCACTAGGATGAGTACGACCTCTACCCATATCCATGTTTCTAATATCAATTTTTTTTGTACCAATTTCTATCGTCGTACGTCATTTTCGTATGCCCGGACAAGGTGACAACGGGGAGTGACCACATCCGGAGACGTTTGTTAACTAACTCAGGAAAAAAAGGTGAATTTTGCAGCGTTCATACTGAACGACTTTCGTTAATGTCGAATTATTTCCGGTTTCACCGGAAGTATCTCTAACATTTGATTTTTAAATAAATGTCCTTATATTTTTGAATTGGCGGGTTGCGCTATTCTTTGTAGGCGAGTATTTTCCATGAAATTTTTAATTCTATCCTTTTCAATTTATTATTTTAACAAAAGACCAGAATCACCTTATTATATTCAACATTTACACCTTCAATCAAACTATTTAGCACGATGTTCCCCTGTATCTTGGTTTATTAACTTTCTGCGGATCGTTTTCTTTAATTTTAACTTGATTAAAAGAATTACGATTATCGTTATTGTATCCTTAAAAATATTTATCTTTATCACAAACGTTAATTTACGTTTATTTTACAAATATGCGTCTGCGTCCTTAAATTGTTAAAACTGGCCACGAGGAACGGATCATCGTAGCGATCCTCGAACCTCCAATTTCACCACCCCGAGCGACCTTCGAAAATCCACGTCGATATTCGTAATCTGCGCCTTTCGTACGGCGATATTAAAGCACGAAAACGTAAAGCCAAACAGTGGAGACGACGGAGGAATATTCGACCGTCGATGGTAAAACAATAATAACGATGAGTGGTCATAAAACCGGGACGGAATTATTAAGGAAACCGCAAAAACCGTACACAGAATAGAGGGTTCGGACGCGCAGCGGTGGTGCACCTGCGGATATCGTTAATAATTATCCAACGGGCGACCCGACCCGACAAGTCGAAATACACCTCACGAACACATTCACACACGGACACCGCACGCCCATAACATACGTACGCGCCGGGTGAAGAGAAGAGGAGAACGCGGACGCCTCCCCCGGATATATGGGAGTTCCGTGTGTGTCATAGAGTTGTAAAAATTAACTCATGTTTGACATAATGGAGTTTACAACTTTTCAATGCGAAATTAGCGGCGGCTATACCTTCATTTTCTCATCAAATAGGACAGAGTTTTTTTTTTATCGTGTTTCGGAGAATTCCGTCTGTTGGCGTAAAATATTCGGGAAAATTGGACGTAATTGTTAGAAGCTACGAACGTTGAAAATTCCTGCTGTAAGGTTGAAAGGCCTGTCTTCTATAAGCAACTACGGACAATTTATGTGATTGTCTATGGTTGCTTGTCTAATCTTTAGTCAGAAAAGTTTACAATTATTTTTTTGTCAAATTCAGTTTTATTTACCAACATAAGTCTACAGAGTTTTCCTAGCGATACTTTCGTCCCTTTATTCTTATTTTTCTTATTATTTTTTATTACTTTTATTCTTTAAGTTGGTGTAATGTTCGCGGATTTAGAAAAGGCTTTTGTTAAATTTCTTTTGAACTGAATTCCTTCGGTTTTCATGACGGCTCGCTCGAATACGTTCCAAACAGAACATGTGTTATGTTCAAAACGGAACATAAGCGAAAACCAGTATAATCGCTGAATTTATTAAAATCACTTCAGGTGTACCCCAAGGTTCCTATTCGGCGTTGACTTTATTTAACTTTTACATCAATGATGTAAGTAATATTTTTTTAAATATACAGTTTTAAGGATTACTTAAGATTACAAAGCGATATCACTGATTATTGTGGTCGCAACAGGCTTAACTGAAGTCTATCTTTTTAATTCTTGGTGCGACGTTAGCCTCCTGAAATATAATTTACTTACCCTTGAAAATTTACGTTACATCAACCGATCGGTAGAGCTTTATGAATTAAATAATTTACAATTGGGAAATCCGGCGAACTGATGTTGAACCGAAACTAAGCCTGCGGCGATTCAATTTGTCTGTCATTTATCGATATCGCACTTCATTATCTTAGCATAATTTCCAACGTACTTTTCTTTTACCTTTTTAAACGCACCAACGTGTGATATGTACGCAAGTAAGCGTATTATAATACATCTTGTACACCGAGAAAAATGATTGAAAATACGCGTTACTGACTTAACTTTTAATTCGATCGAATTAACACTTGATCGTGCTTGATTCAATGCTACTTTTTGTACGTTCACGTTTAGTACTGAAGGAACGTTGTTTGGTCTTGATCCAACATTCACTTATTGTTAATATTGTATTGTTTCCACCAAATATAACGCGGTGTATAGCAGAGTGGCTCTAATTGTAATGTTGCCCCAACATAAAACAATGTTGACGCAACATTAAATGCGAACATAATTTTATGTATTGAATCAACGCCGCCAATTGCGTTGAACACAATCTTTTTCTCAGTGTACACACGTTGTGGTCGCTCTTTTGGGGTCGTCCGTTTGATTCCCTAATATTAATAAAATAAAATTAAAATAAATAAATAAATGAATAAAAGCACTGTTGTTGTAGGGTTAAATAAATGAACTACTTCCTATTCATTCTATTTGGTTCCGTTTAAGAGCAAAATTTAATCATGCAATCAGTAGACATTTTAAGTGACGCTTCGATAGTAGAAAATCGAACAGTGGCATCATCGTTCAATGATGATCTGAGAATGTTACAAATTCCGAGTTTTATTATTATCCAAAAGAAGAGCGAAAGAACAGGATTGACTTGAAACTACATTATTCACAGGTGGTAGATAACATTCTGAATAAATGATAATTAGAAGAATCTAATTTGTTTAATATTTGATGTAACGTACGTTCTTAGTAAAAGGATCCATTAATCTTCAAGAAAATCATCACTAAATTATCGAAAATGTATGTAGCAAGCGGTAAGCATAGTAGTTTCGCCTTTAAATTACACGCTCAACAGAGTAGGCCTATTATTATGACTTTCATAATAGTTATTTTTTATGATACTTGCAGTTTAATCTGTAATATAAAAAGGCATCAATTAGAGAAGGACAATTTACTATCGTTAAAGAAATCTATATTATTTAATTGAAAATACAGCGTTACTTATGCCAATACGCATTAAAAAAGGAACTAGTGTATAAGTGGGAGTCCCGCAAGACCCGGTGTTAGGGCCAGTTTTTCACTAATAAGTAAAATGATATTTTTTTTCAATTTCTTCTGCAAGCGAGCAAGAAAATGCTTAGGCATAACCTTCAATAGATCTTCCGAAAGCGTAGACATTAGGAAATGTATATTTTTTATGGAATTAATCGATGCACTCTTAAAGAATAATAATCAAGCTGACGTAAAAAAAAAGAAAAACATTCGAATTAAAAAAAAGACTAAGAGAAAAGATGTACGAAAAGAAGAAAACGAGGACCAAAATAGTAAATTAATTAATCACATTCTGCCTCTTTCCATCGCTACCTTAATTCAATTAACGTTGAAACGCCGTTTCGTATTATAATAATTAATTAAAATTATGTTTTATAATGTTGGTAGTTTTCTATATTAATTAAACTTAACACAAGTTAGTAGGTATATGATAACTGTAAATATATGTATGTATGTAGATACCGACTGGTGTAATATTATTATATGGAAGAGAGTTCCAAATGGTCGTGAATGTGCGTTTCTTTTGAATTTTTAATTAAGGCGTTATTATTTTTAATAAATGGTTAATTTAGAAATACTGGCAGCGACTGCCCGGCGTTGTTAGGAATTGATTTCGATAAAAAAAATCCTTATTAGCACAAAAATTTGTTTTTTGCGCGCCTTGGATTATTTCTTTTCGAACGTGTTGAAGTAGCTTATACATGTTTATAGATTTCTTGAATTGAATTTCGAACATCCCGTATGTGACAAACTGATCTCCACATCGTTACTAGAAAAGTTTCTTCAAGCTCTTAAATTGAGGAATCCTTGTAATAAATAATTTACCAATATTTTTGTTTGTTTGTAACAAAAAAAGACAATAACAAAATTGAAATGAATATTTACCAAAGTGAAGTAAAATTGAAATTTAGGCGCAACGGATATGCACATATTATGCATGTTCAACAGCTAGAAGGTCACTTCTTCAAATATAATTTTTAAAATTTCCGATTATGTAAATTTCTTGCTATGCTCATGGTTATAGCCAAGCTTCCGTTTTATAAATATTTTGTTTAAATGCATTTATAATCTAACGATAAATCTTGACTATTAAGCACCATTTTAACGTTCATTATTTAATTTGTATTGCAGAAAGTAAATTTATTGTATGACGCGATTCTTTAAAAAAATCGCATCCTATTGTATTACATGCAAAATAGCTTTATTATTGGGTTGGTGATGAACGTAAAAGCTAAAATATTGTTTTTTTTTTCTAAATTAAATAAAATAATTATTACGGTGAATTTTCTTAAGGAAAATCTAGTTGAATCGATGTTGATGATGTCCGCAAGTCGAAACGCGCCCGCTGCATAAATCTTGAAATACAATGCGGAACATAACTTATTTTATCGTTCATCTTCCATATTCTACCACTTCGTAACATAATATGATAAATATGATTGTTTTAACCTGGCAATATTAGTCACTTAACTATTTAAATATAATTGTTAATCTTTAGCAATGTTCCGTACAAGTCCAGTTTTCCTCATGATAATTTTTGAAGGTAAGGCCATCAATGCTAGTTGTTTGGGTCTGGGCGTCTACTTTTAATGATTTTGTATCTATAGTAAGCGATTTACAAGACGCAAAATTGATGTAATAATATAATTTAGATCAACGTTGTATGATTTCTATATGTTGTATTCGAATAAATTCTAAACCTCCTTTGACGTTGAATCTGGATTTTTATTTAAGATTAGATCTATTTAATAATTACGTTTTATCAACGTTCAATCTATGAATCTTGTAAGAATACTATTTTTATCTTCGGTGGTGAATCACTTCAAGGAGGAAGTTTGTTAAATTGGTAGCCTCTTTTTGTATGTGGTAAGCGGTTCAACGGGGTTTAGAAGCTATTCAGATTATTATCATTTTAGATTCCTATTGCAGCTATCTTCTGTTTTTATTTTCTTTTATTATCATTATATTCCTGAAAAGCGGGTAATTTTTGAAGAAAGTCCTCTGAAACGTGTATTACGGCAAGCTTTTCATGAGGTTTTTTTTTTTAATATAATACAGTGGGAAGCTGAAGTTTGAACGTGTATTTTTAGCCCTTTACAGCTATTTGGTTTTACATAACCAATAATAAAAATGCGATCAATAGAACATTGCCCATAAGGAAATACTTAAAAATTATTAGATTTCATTTTGTTAGATTAGAGTTACAAGATTCTAACAAGTACGTGAAGCGATAAGATCAGAAGGGATTTTACAACCATTCTCGTAAGAATCCTCGAATCCTCCATTTGAATAAGAAAAGCCCGGCATACGTTTAAAATCTCCCACATTTCCAACAATTTTACTCATTTTAACTTAACGGGCGCACTGCAAAACATCAAACGTGCATCACCCTCGCACAGGGGCCTTTAAAAAGCAGCATGTTCCTCTCCCTCCCACTGAAAATAGCGGGGCTACAGGTAGTGCGCGCTAATAGAAGAGAGAAAAAAAAAAGCAACAAACTTCTAAAACGTGCCCGAAGAATTCGTATATTCGCAAGCAACTACCTGCCTTTTTCGGACTACCTAACAAATATCCTCCTCCCGATATGCAGGTGTCAAAAACCTAAAGAATAGATCACATATATCAGGTATATAGGTTCTAGGCCTTCTTCGACGTTCGGTTCAAAGTTGAAGAGAAAAAAATGCGTTCGAATATATTAGGCCGTACGGGTAGGTATACAGGGCGCGGGAGGGTGGAATGGTGCTAAATTATACCAAAAGCTATCGGTCTAAATGGGGAGGTATACGTATTTTACGTATAGATAGATCTCGAGCAGGGGATTACGTAATGAAAACGTATTATTAAATTGTAGATGGAGTTGAATATTGGGACGTGAAGAAAGAGAGGAACTTGGATCTTATGAGATTCGCTTTTTTATAAACATCCTTAGAAGGAAATTGATGATTTATGAGCGATTTTTTGTACGCCTTCTTAGATAGTTATTTTCCAAAGTAATTTTATTAGTTAATTAAGAACTTTATTTGGATTAAAAGTTAAAAAACTAACAACTTATTCCATTTAAAACAGAAAGATCTTCTGTTTTTTTTTTTTAATATTGTTTATTTATTCATTAAGTCTCTAACATTAAAAACAGGTACCCATAAGTATGAAAAAAATACATTTTAGTAGCTAGAAATGCTTCCAATGTTTCTTTTTTTTTTTAATTAAAACAGATTAAAATAGATAAGTGATGAATATGTCAAAAAATATTACTTAGGGCCATTTTTCATTAAATTTAAATATTCTGGTCAATATTTAATGTTTAAAAATAGCATTTCCTAATTTCTCTTAAGCTAAAATTTAAACCCGGTAAATTGTATGGTTTTAAAATTATTACCGCCTAAAAATGGTTATTTTTAAGGATTACTGCAATTTTCGTAAGTGCCTTTGTTAGAGCACCTGTTGTCTTGTGTTCCGTAATCATATAAGGAATATAATAACAGGAAAGCTTATATAAAGCGTCAATTTTATTCCTTTTGCACAGCTAAATGAGTCAAAACAGATTTTAAGCTCTTGCTTTATGATAGGAAGCTCTTTAAAAATTGCTTAAATTAGGAATCTATCCTCAAAATTATGAGATTACTATTTTCAAAAAAAATATTTCTTTGAAATTAGGGTACTTTATTTTTGGATGTTATAAAATTCACTGTTACCAATTCTTGCAATTCCTGAGAAAAAAATAACAAAATCATTTAGGTTTAAGCATGTTTCCAACGTAAATAACAACTTAGGGTTTTCCAGAAAATATAGTAGACTTACAAAATTCCCCTCAAACATCACACATTTAGATGACCTTTCTTTGTCTTCAAATTATGCTTAAAAAAGCAGGCATTTATTTCTTTTAGTAGGCTAAACACTATTTAACTTTAATTTTAAAAAATCTTTTTTTAACTTGCATTTCTCGTAAAAGCGACATAGATTTTCAGTAAATAATAGAACTTAAAGAAAGATCACTCATTGTTGGCGGTATCTACACATTTTAAGAAACATTCGAGCTTCAAATCAAAATATGAATATTTTTTTGAATATAAAGTGTTGCATATTCAACATAAAGCATGAGTTACAGTGTTTTTGAAATAAGTTAGAATTAACACTATCTACTTCACCAAATAAAGAGATAAAGCGCTTTGTCCTTTTTAATATGGTGTCGATAATATATGATTATGAAGTTTTTTGCAAAAGCCACACTAAAATTGAACATGTTCAAAGTCTTATAAGAACAAAAATAGGCTCAAAACAATTCAACTTTACCTCTCTCTAAAATTCAAACATTTATTCAGAATAATGCTAAATACCTGCCGTATTCTCCTTCGAATTATTCCAATTTAATTCGTGCAACGCTTAGATCTTTTGAACCGTTGCAAGGATATCAAATTTTTCTAATATTAGAAAGCTTAACTAGCAGCTATCACTTACCGTCGCCTCTAAGCGGGCCAGGACTTGGTAACGATGATCTCGGCGAGGAAGCGGGTGGTCCAACACCCTCTTCTTCCGAACTACTCGAAGGACTACTTCCGCGCGTGAAACTCTTATTATTATTCGATCGATTAAAGTACATGCCGTTGCTCTGCAGGAGCATCATCTGCTGCTGGGCAGCGGTAAAGCTGTTGAGCTGCTTAAGTTGCGAAGCGACGGTCGTGGCAGACGATTTCGTCTTGAACTTGGACATGGTGAAATCCAAGGGTTGATCGGGGGTGTCGTGATGGGCCGATGCGAGCAAAACGTGCGACGGCGGTTGTTGGAGTAGCATCGGCATGTCTTCCTTATTGGTGCCGGTGCGCCAATAGTTCTGATGCTGTTGCTGCTGCTGCTGCTGTTGTTGTTGTTGTTGATGATGATGCTGGTGCAGTTGATGGTGATGATGGGATAGGAAATCGATGGTGTTGTTGTTGTTGAGGGTATTCTGCTGCTTCAGCTGGAGCTTATCTCCGATGAGGACGATGTTGTTGTTCTGGAGGTGGTTCGGCGGAGAATTTGCTTCCACCCACCTCCGCACGTGTTCGCTTTTGTAATCCGCCAGATTTGGTTGATTTCAGTTTCAACACGACCTGTCCATTAACGAATAATAATAATTGTACATCTGACACTCGAAGAAGATGAACTTTTTCGATAAGAAGTTTCACACCGAATAACCGACGTCGTTAGGTAAGCACAAAGGTCTTTTAAATTTCGTACACATGTTGTAAGAGACAAGAACACCCGCACATTAAATACCAATAATACAAACAACGAGAAAAAGAACGTGACACTCTAGATAATAACGCACTTGTTGTAAGAATACGTTTTTAACAATTAATTAACCTAACAAGAACTCAATAGCGGTTTCTCTATTCTATTCGGTCATTTAACGTCCCTGTAGACGATCTTAATACTCATGAGTGTAGGAGGCGTAAGCGCTTCGTGAATTGGGGGAGCTTTTTTGTAGATAAGCCTTTAAAAACTTATAATATTATCTTGAACACAACAAACTGTTCTTTAGCTGCTACCGGCGCCAACGTTCACGGCCATGTAACAGCATGCATTTACATCGCAGGATGCTGCGTATCCTTTGGAGGGGAGAGTAGTCCGGACGGTAGGAGTGGTGGGGGAGGCGTTACGGACCAATCCGATGTGGCCATATTCCCGATATACAATAGTATATAAATTGTATGGATTATTTATTTATTCTATACGTTATGTATGTATGAATATATGTATAAGAAGAAGAAGAAGAAGAAGAAGACGAGGAGAGTGTAAGGGAGAGGAAAAAGGATTATTTTTCGTTTCGTTCTTTCGTTTATATCTCCATCTGCGTATGCGAATGCTTTTCGACGTGTGCATGTGTGCGTTAGCGTTTTGTGTACATGTGCTGATTTTAATGGCATAACTATACGACGACTAAATCAATAATATCGCGATTTAGATGGGAATCTAGTAGGTGAATGCGTCTTTGATACGCGTCTTTATACCACAAACGTTAGTTGATTTGGCGCGGTTATTTTGTTTTCGCTATTGATGTCATCTACCTAATATTTTATAACATCATTTGGAAAAAACAATAACTTGAAGGAATGTACGGCAAAGTCATAAGCATAATTATGTAACCAAATTCTAGATTTTCGTTAATGTTTATGTTAATATCACAGATAATATCTCGGAAATGTAGCGATATCTTCCAACAGCGCTTTTGTTGGGACGTGCATGACAAGATTGCGGCAATTTTTTTATGAAAATCTTCATAATTTTATCAACATTCTTGTTTCTAAGTAAATGATCTCATCTAAATACGCCAATTGAGAATTAAGGCCGTAAAACCTAGCAATATGACACGCAGGTATTTAGTGGGCTGTGATCATTTTCTCCAGACTTCACATTGCTGCGTAAAGCGATCAAAATTATAGCAGACAGGCCGTCTAGTCAATTTAATTTGATATATTTGTATACCGGCTAAATACAATTTACGGATATGCGTGGAAACTGGAGAAACTACGGATTGCCTTTAAATGTAAGACTAGTGATAATATGCGATTGCAACCAACCATTCTCCCGTTCAACCCACCACAGGTATAGACTTATTTGTATTTATTTAACGGTTAACATAAGAAACATTATCAAAGGGCACAATTTTTCATGCAAAAATTGACTCGCCCATTTTAACACCTGCCCCCGGAAGCTACCCCCTTAAAAATCTTAAATGTCGTTTAGGTTTTTGAAATCGATTTTTACGACATCCTTTTGGTTCAGTTTGCTTTGTTTTTCTAGCTGGTCAATCTATTTTAGAAGCATCGAAACGAAAACCAATATTTCCTTTATAACCCTTATAGCTTCCTTTAAAATTTTTATAAATTTCTCAAAAACAAGGAAAATACATAACCTTATTTCAGTTTTAACTTATATTTAATGCGGACTATTTGCCATCTTCTTTGCAATAACTTAGTAAATAAAAATGGATGTTTTAGGTACGTCTTTATGCCGACTTCGCGTTCCTCGATTCAATTTTCTTTTGAATTCAGCCACGTAGCAAGAGTAGCAAATGTTCCGGATGGCGGAGTTGAAGTACCGAAAATTACAAGTTCAAAAAATTCGATTTTGAAAAAAGTGTTGGAGGATCTACCTAAACCCATGCGACGAAGGCATTTTCATGACACATATCAAAAGGTTGAGTGTCGTAATCGATCAAAATAATAATTAATTAGAGATGGGAGCAATGATTATTGCGTAGTACGAAATGCTACAATGCCTGCAAGTAAGTGCCGGCTCGTTGCAGTCATCTGAACAATGGTCCAATGCGGTCCACGTATTCAGTTATAGAGGCAAAAGCCAAAGCCCTGATCGGCTGTATGTAGAATATCAGCAACAGGCTTCAAGACGAGTGCAAGCTAAGTACGTCAGGGCTCTGCTGCACTAGAAAATCAAGCACCTAGACAACATTTCGAAATTAAGGTGTTTATGGTCACAGTTGATGATGCACCGTTTGCATTAGTTAAACGGAATGAAGGCGATTGATGCTTCGACAATTGAACCTCCAATTATCTTCAGTGTTTACGAAGACAATTTGTAAAAAAGCTTAACGACGAACTAGGTCAATTCGCTCAGCTACTTAAAACAGATGCGGCTTCAACTATTGACAGTAAAAAGCATGAAAAAGTTTGTTTTGTTAAGGAACCTTACGGGACAAGATCGACTAAGTGAGCTCACTTTCATTAACATTGATTGAAGTTTATTGAGAGGCATTGATTTGACTACTGTTATTAGTATTCACCCAAATTATTCTAGGATCCCCTACACTAAGTTTTAAACAAATATATCCAAAGAAAGAAAGAAAGAACAACAAAAAGCCCCCTCTTTCAATAAAATCCTTACACATAAATGAATACTGGTAACATTCTTCACAATCTCTTCAGGTTAACGACCTCCTCCGATATTAATTAAATAATCTTTTAATTACGGCCAAAAAGAATAAAATACACCAGGAATTAATAAATACGAAGAGACCCAGAAAGAAATAAAATTAATTAGGACGATAATTAAAATCTAATGATATTCAATAAGCACTTGTTGCCCAACGACTAACCACACCACGCGTATGTATATTACACATCCACATAAACATGTAACTATTATGGCACGATGATGAATCGGGGAATGTTTTGTGTTATTGCCACAATCGTCCGTCGACGTTAAATGTATTATTTTCACCTATTTATAGCGGCTGTCGGTGATCGGAAATGATAAGGCAAAAATTATGCGGCCTGTGAGTACAAAACAACCCTTGTGCGTCGTTAGCCGGATTCTAGATTAGGGTCAGCCGGCCCTGAAATTATGTGAAATATGCTCTCCACTTCTGCAGAGTTTGACTCTCGTTCGTCCGTCGTCATTGTTGTCGGATGATTAGGTTACTTTAGCGTGAATAATTTCACTTCGTGAATCTTTTTATTTGACAGGTTTTTACGAAATGTCGATGCATTAATCTTTATTAATGGTCATTTACGGTATTCGTTATCGTTGTAACCGTTTTTCTGACTACTTATTTATTTAAATACAGCGTTACATAACTACATAGACGTATTCTCTAGAAACATTTACGTTGGATCAAATGGTCTTAACAGTATCTGAAAGTTATCGAAGTAGTAGTTGGCAAACTACAATAAAATCACTTATATGGCTCATCTGATGGCTACATTAAACGTCAGATCTTCGTCGAACTTACGACGCTGCCTCCGTATCTTATGTAAGCGTCGCTTAACGCGATTAAGTCGCCGTTCTTCGAGTCAATATGGGCGAAATAAAAGATCCAACCACGTCCCTCGTGCTGATTTAACCTTTCAACGTATCTATTTCAAACTTCTGAGCGTATTGTGATTTTTCTGTTCCTTGATATCTAAAAATAAATAAATAAACAAATATATTGACTAAAAAGATATTAAATTGTTCATGGCAACCATTTCTATGGTTGCGGAAAACGAGGATGATAGGAAAATTGGTCTAAAATTTCATTGGTCTGAAATAATTGTCGAACTTCAGCTAGTTGCAATTTATGTAAATGTTCAGTAGAACTTTATCTGGTCTACGCACCGTTGACCAAAAGATGACGATGACGACGAAGAATACTTTAATCGGACGATCCGAAAGAGGACATCCCACGCCCCCTAGTGTCCGTTTCCTCCCGATTACCCGAGCGCGAGCTACAAGGTTATTCTGTTTGTATTATTTCCCTTTCCGTGAAATTCTCATTTCGCGCACTTTAAGACAGTATAACTATATATACGCATTATACATGTAAGTAAATACATCTGCACGTAATAATACGACACGTACGTACACAGTACATAAGATTAGGTAACTACGCGCCTGTGTTGTACATATGTACCGACACGTTAACGTTCGCAAATACATAAGACCCCTAGATCGGGTATCTTTCTCCGGGATTGATATCGAAATCATGCGCCGCCAATAGAATTGCGTTTTAAAATAAAATATCGCCTTCGCGGGCCACCCCTACCGGTGCGAAGGGGTGGTACGGACGGCATTGGTGCATATCTAATGGGGACGCGGCGGTTGCGCAACCCCGTTACATCAAATCTGAATATGCGTCGTTCTCTTGCCGCTTGGCGCTCTACCTCGCCGCGCGCCACTTTCGCCACCCTCAGAACGACGTTTGTAAAAAAAAAAACGAGCATATTGGAGATGCCCGGGAAAGTTCGCTTTACACCGTTCGAAATGTTAAGGTTAGAATGTGGTTTTGTTTAGACGGTTTACCAGCATCAGGTCCAGCGTACTTTATATTTTAAAATATATTCTCTATTCAATGCTCGATAATGATTGAAATTGAATTCGTTCAGAAAAAATGCTTGTGCTTGGACGAAGAAAAGAAAAAGGAAAAGTGTTTTTAATTAATCAAATTGGTTCATGAAATCAAAATTAATTCAAATGTTCGTCATTTAATCGTAATACCGTATGTAAAGAAGCTCGCAGAGAGCAAGGAAGAAGTGATCTTTTGTCATCCGATACAGAACCGCCGTCATTGTAACGAACGACGCAATAAATTTAGGAATTTTGGCGAGTGACGAGGAGGCGACGCGTCCTTAAAATTTAATACGCGACTCGAAGCGGACATTATCAAGACGTTATAAAATTTCTCGGCGAGTTTAACAATAAAGAAAGTTGCACAAGAAAATTTCATAAATAATTTCGCAGGATAATTGCTTTATCCCGCGCTCTCCGTCGTACATATATACAGCTCGGATACATATATCCACAAGCGAGCCTTGCTTCTGTTCCGTTCCTGGCCGTCCGCTCTTACCCTTTTATATATAACGTAGTAAAGCCGGGAGAGTAAGTTTAATATAAGAGTGTTTATTATTGAAGAAGTTTGCCCCGCTTCCGCATACAGAATATCCGATCCAATATTCATGAGCCATAAGGGCGGAAATTGTACGTTGCGACATTAAAATCAATACAACACAACTTCTTCGTATATATATATATATATATATATAGGTATATATAATGCTCCCGCTGCAGTTTCTCATTCCTTTATACGGCGTGTGGACCACGACCTAGCGCTTGCTTATATTCTTATAATGTCGCCCTGTATATGCGTAAGAACTTCAAGAACAAAAGAATTAATTTTCTTTTTCCAAATGTTATTTCGCCTTGAATATTCCCAAGAATTTCAAGAATAAGTGGATTGTACGTAAGTACGTAAGTACGTATTTATGTTTCAAGTATAATCTTAAATTAACCTTCGCTTGGGAAGCTCTTGCGAATATACAGGGCGTCATCGAAAAAACTACAATGCATTATAATAGGCTATAGACGACCATTAAATAATAAAAAAAGGTCTTTCACACTAACAACGGTAAACCTTTTGTTTTAAAAATTCGAGATGTTCTTAAAAGTTGAAGTAGTTAAAAAAAATTTTTTAGAAAATCTATTTCCGTCAATATGTGAAAAAAAAGTCGCTGCTTCACAAAAAATTAAAAGAAAAATTAAATTTTCTAAAAAACTCTTAAGATTTTGCATCTTAAAAATAACAGGCTTGACGGACACAAGCGTCTAAGATCTTTATTGTTGTGTGGTCTCCTTCAGCGTTGTACCTTTTTTGAACTCGTTATTTAGGAAGTCGACATTTTCTGAAATACTTTAACCAATTAATGTAAGACTTATATCCATTTGAGTTTCATATGATTGGTTCGTCGTTTCGCGTATAAATGACTTATTGCGATGTTACAAAAAAAAAAAAAATAACGAACTGTATGTATTAAAAAAAAAAGAAAAAGAGAAACGTATAAATTTTAATCAACATATTCCATCCTCTTCTTTATTTCACGACACCTATCCCGAATCTGTGAGAATATACCCGTCCTTGAAGATATCCGATTTTTTTTTTTTATCTAAAAAGACCCTTCCACGCTAAAAACTTTATATTTATAGGTAATCTCCTCCTTTCGTTGCGTGTGTAAATAGCGGTACAATCTGGCGAAGGGATCGGTTTACTTGAATAATCATTTTTACGTATAGAAAAAGGAAACTGCATCGCATCGACGCGAAGTAGGTCACAAGGTGCTATTCCAACCGGCGACGTTGAGAAATAGAATGGACGTATAAAAATCCTGTTTCCTGGGAAAAAATAAAGGTTTACGCACACCCCTCGTCTTGACGCGCACCTTTTTTTTACAATAAAAAAACGTTATCCCTTCGAAATTTTGCATCCCTCCCCGCGCCGCGTTGATCGGCGTTGTTTGCCGATTTCGGGCAGGAAAAAACGCGCCGGGCCTACCTGTGCGATCGATGTCTTGTCGATTCCTATTTTTTTTTTTTTTTTTAGATGAAAAGAAGGGGAATCGAAAATTCGATATATCAATTTCGTGTGAAGTTTATAATTGCTGGGTTTTGTGCAGCAAAAGAATGTTTTTTTTTTTTGTAATGTAATTAAATATTCAATTAAGCGGGAAATAAAAACCTTTTTCCTTGAAATCTACAATTTTTTGTTATCATCTCTCGTATGTTTTTACATTATTTTACGCATCGTCGTCTTGGATATTTTAAAAATTCCCAGTAAATAAACGAAATATTGAGTCACAAAAAAGCTGTATTTTAAAAGAACGTGTTAAAGGAGCTGTTACACAAAATTGATCCGAAACTTATTGTTATCAACGGCAATTCATCGCTCATCTGATTGTTAGTAATCCCATAGCAACAACATCTGTTCTAACAATACGTTTAGTTACTATACGTACGTGTAACTATAAAAAAAAAAGTACGGTACCGTTTCATATTTTCTACGGCGCAAAATTTATGTAAAATATAGAATAAATAAGAGTGTAAAGTTAACGGTTTCATTGAACGTGCACACCAGGAACCGCCATTTTAAAGCGATTTATACACACGTTCGGAAGGTATAATCGGCGACACGTGGCGGTTGGTTCATTGGAATTGTAAATGTCACAAACAACCCTTTAACAATCGGATACGCATTGAAAAGGGCGCGTGTACGTTCCGAATGAAGCGCCTTATGTTGCGAATGGCACGGACCTACCCTTGACTGGAGAGCCGACGGAAAGGGATTTATCTAACGCGGAGATGTGACAACGAACGCGTAAGAGCTCGAAGGATACGTATTCCATACTTATGTAATATGTTGTTATTTTTATTGTATTTACATGTGCTTTCAAACACTTATAACTCGAAAAATAAGTGTTAAGCCTCATGCAAATTTAAATCACGGAAGCTTGTAGTTGCATCGATAAAGTGAAGATAAGCGCCGTATCTAAGAATCAGAAGTATACGTATATACAAGCGAGATAGAAGTATGTAACATTGGTCGTAGCTACTTAGATGAATACGATCGAGTAATACGTGGATAAGAGGTTTTATAATGTTTACGGCAGTGCATGCAACCTTAATCATTATAACTAGAATAGGTAGATTCGGGTGCCCACCATCGGTGCAGCTAACGAATGGACTCTCGCATGCGAAACACTAGTCAGTATCTAGTTCGCCACCATCTGGAGCGTACGTAATAGTAGGAGCGAAGATATCATAATCATGTAAAAAAATTAATCTCGCTTCTCCAGTTTTTCAAGTCACGGAAGACACTTAAGGCGAATTTTCTTTTAATCTGGATTTTATTTTTTTATAATAATTTTAATGGACAATGCTCCTTATCAGTGTTTTACCTGAGAAGTCGCCAAACCAAGGTTGCTCGAAAGGAAACATTATTTCTTTTTTTTTGCTACAAATGTGCAATGAATAAGAGTGAACTTTTCGAAATAACCAAGAGACAAAAATGAGAAGGTTTATGTTATTCACGAATTATTGATGCGGGCACATGGGAGAGGAACATATTGGTCGAGAAGGTTATTGCGATAGATAAGTGATTAGATATGTGACGAAGAAGTTTGGATAGCTGTAAACCAAAGAATGTACCAACGTGATGTAAAGGTAGAAGACTTTGTTCTGACGGTTAATTGTGGATCAAAAGGCAAGAGTGAAGACCCAGATTAAAAATATTTTTAATTGTCCTATCTGATTTTTTCTTTTCTTAAACGCAACTTTGACTAGAAAGTTATATAACCAAGCCTTCTAGTTATAAAAAAAATCTATTAAAGGTATACATATATGACCTCGTAAAACTTTACAATTGCTATTTTCATACAATTCATTGCAAACATGGTTGATGGTCCGGAATTTGTTTCAGTCGCTGCATACGTCATAAACAACTATGATGTAACTGCAAAGTATCGTAGTTTTGAGTGTGTATATATGTTTGATTGCGTTCAGTTGTTAATTCGAAGCCAAATTGTAACAATACGTACAATGTCAGGCATTATATTGTCAATTAGGAATCCAAAAAGAAATCAATAACGACACTCTGGCCTCTTAAATTCCCGTGTAGGTGTGGTGTTTAATTATAAATAACCTAATGCTTCCACAAGTACATAATGGCTGCTGAATACACTCACGCATCTTTAATTATAGAACACAACGATAATGTTAATAATAAAGGGCTAATAAAGACAAACACCCTAATTGTTATTGACGAGTTAGTTTCGCGATATTAATTCATTCCTCGATCCGTCCTATTTTCTTGCATTCGCCGTAACAACTTTCGAAGTCGTACACTTGTTGGTTAAAAAAAAAAAACGAACATAAACAAGCTCTTTACATTTAAGTGGTTGTTTTATGAAAATGCGCTATTAATTAAAAAGATTATTTACGACGGCGTAGAGAATGATTTGCTAATTTTTTCCTAAAATTAATATAAAGTATTCGAACAACGGTTACGTGAGCACATGGGTACATAACGATAGATTTGCATATCAGGCTGGAGCGAGGAGAAATTAAAAATCGCCGGGTCTCTCTTTCCGGATTGTTAATTTTTTGGAATATACGCTCCTTAATTGTTTTAGGTTAATGAATATTATTATGTTATTCAATAGAAGGAAAGTCTAATTAGGCGATCGAAAGAACGCCCGTCCGAATTGCATCATTAACAAGTTTTGTTGTGATTCCTGAAAATTTAGGGAAAATCTTCCATTTGAAGTAAGACCGAGAGGAATTCGAGCTCGCCGATCTCGTAAAAAATAAAGACGTAATCGGCGTAGAAAGCGAGGCGTACCGAGGCATCTGTCGAGATGTCGTGCATGAATATCAAGAAGAAAGGTGCCGATAGCAGGCTGCCCACCGGTACTCCACTCTTAGCGAAGAGTGATGATCAAGCCAGGTGAAATTATTATTTTTTTTTTGCAGCGATTAGACAGACTCGTGTCCATTCATCTTATAAGAAAGGGTTCGTGTTGACTATTAGTTTCCCTGAGAATCCAACAACAAACGAGTCTGTCTTGTCGCTACGAAAAAGTGATAATTTCACCTGCCTTTGTCATCTCTAGTGATCAGCATCACCTAAAGCATCCGGTACGAGACGTACGACGATATTAGTTTTGTTATGCTGATGGACTTTGATGCAATCAGCATTTTCGAGAATAATATCAGCGCAAACAAACGAGTATTTTATTTTCGAAATAACACTCGAGTAGTATTAAACATATTAAGCAATCTGGGCTAAGTTGTCTCGATGAATCTTTGGTATCTTTCTCTTGGACGACCCTGATTCCGCATTCTCATTATCGCAACACTTTACATTCACTATTTTACTCACTAAAATCCTTCTTCTTGAGATATTTGCACCAAAATTTCTTCATTTCAAACTGTTCAGTATAACAATCACATAATTATCGCTGTTCTTAGCGGGATATATACAACAAAAGAAATGAATTCCATTAAATTTTCAAAAATCACTTCCATCTCCATTCTTTAAGTTGGTGAGAATTTGTCGATATTCTTTGATACTCGCGACCCTCGGATTAACAAACGAACTGGTTTCCAATCGACGTTTAACCCTATTCTTAAAATGTCAAATTTCTCCTTTTCCGTAGAATAAAGCCAGTAAAGCTATGGGAAAACCCCGCGCGGTGCGCGACAATTGAATAATCCAACTGAGAAAATTATAGTTCATTCGTTAGACGCCGTTGATTCTAAATACGGTCTTATGTCGAATTATAATTGACGAACTTTATTATTTGTGTAGGTACCTCATTCTCGTTTCAAGCAATTTTAAACCGTTTGTCTAAGGTGATTCTTCTCTTTCCCCGGTGATAAACAGATAGGATAATATATGTATGTATTTACCTCGAAATATCATAAATACCTTTTGTCGAAATTCTAACAATGCATTCCTCTACTATACGTACTTTGAGCATTTTTGGGTATTCGTTTTGTATGTTTTCTGCTATTTTAAGAGCAGGTATATACTTACGGTATGCTAATAGATGCAAATACCTATTCTCCCTTAAAACGACAGATGGTACAATTTCTCTTTGTGTTTTGGTTTGAATTTTACCACGTCCTAATATCTTCAAAATCAGTCTTTTGTGTTACTCTTCTTAAGCACGATTTCGAAAGATCTCTATTTATTAGAGGGAGCCCATAAATTAATAAACTTCTGTCCATATATGTTAGTAAATTTTGAAAATGATCTCTTACAGTCTTCACCGAAACCAGTTAATGTGTTAACAGTAATATGTACTGGAGTGTCATGCGCAGTTAATCTTTATAACGTTTATTTAACACTCGAAACAATCCAAAACTATGTTCTTTTAATAAGCGGTGAAAAGTACTGATAGATTTCGATAAGATAAAGAACATTGGATAATGTTACAACATCAATGAATAGAGATGACAAACGCAGGTGAAACTATAACTTATTTGCAACGACTAGACAGATTCGTGTCTATTCGTGGCGTAAGAAAGGATTCGTGTTGCCTATTGGTTTTCCCGAAAGTCGACAAAACACGAGTCTGTCTAGTCGCTGCAAAAAAATAATAATATTACCTCGTCTTTGTCATTTCCTTCACTGAAACACGTAATACGAAATGTTGATTTTAGAAACAAGATCAGGAAAAGGACTAAATGGCTTCCCCAAAATATCTTCGTACAAAAATTGTCAAAGCAAATAATGATAAACGTGTAAAATTCCAACATAGTCTCCTTTGAAGTCGATACATTTAGCTCAACGTTTTTCCAATGGCGATGATACAAGTGTCCACGGGTGCATTGTCTTTCTTTTTTCACAGCAATGTTGTAACAATACGATGCGTACATTGCGATTTAAACTAATGTAGTTGTTACATTGTTGGCCGATAAAATGACTCTCGCCTTTTCCGGCGCCGTTTGGTTACGGAAAGCTCACTTTTTGGAATGATCTCTCTCTGGTGTGCTGTAATGAATATATCTTTCGTCAACAGTTATGAATCGCCGTCAAAAATCATTAATATCGCCAAAAAGTCATCCAAATACGTTTTCTCCGTTTAATCTAGCATATCCGATTTTGCGATCGTCGCGAAAATTTTAATTTACATTTCGCTTAAGCGACCAATTCACTCGCCCACTCTTGCCCATTAATCACACGACATCGACCAATAAAACGGAAGAATAATTTAACGCCGGGTGGATATAGTCGTCCTCCCTATTAGCAAGCGCAATAATTCAGACAATTAAACAAGAAAAAATATCATCCGCATTCACTTGGCGAACATGCGGCTTATCAATGCGACCATCTGTTTCGCAATAAGAACGGTCTCAACAAGGATCTAAGCAGCGGCAGAAGGAAGGAGAGGACCGCAAGTTAAATTAACTGTAGCTAAAATGGAGGTTGAAAACTTCATTTTTTAGCGGGGAAGAACGGCAGCTGTGCCGTGAATGTCGCACGGTTTGGAAGACACGACAAGACGACGGGGGTGGTTACACAATCACAATACGCAAGAATACGGACCAGAGCAGATTTCGCCGGCATTAGAATACGTTTAAGGGAAGGCATTGTGCGTATATTACGTCTTCGTCTTCTTTCTTGCGACCTTAAAGGGATATACGAATAAGGTCTCGTGAAAAGGTCTCGGTTCCGCACGCATACGTCCACAGAGAAAAAAGAACGAACTGAAAGAAAGAAAGGTGTTAACCAATAGAGCAATATTAAAGGTTGAATGGGTGCGCTTATTATACGTCGCCGTACCCGTTTTTCATCTTAAGACGTAAAACTTTAAGATTTATTTACATCTAGGGCATATCGACCGTTAAATGGCATGTGGGCAGTATATTTTTGGATGACCGGTACTCGAAAAATAAGATGCGGACGTCCGAGAATACATTTCTACGCCGCATCGAAAGATTAATACGGTTTTAAGATGAATTTTCAAGTAATAAAGGTGAGAGGAGGTCGTAAAAACTTTTGCCAGAAAGCCATAACCTTCTAAAAGACCCTATCAAGTTTGAAACTTTTTCCTCCGATTAACTTTCACAGATGAGTCCTGTAGTCCTTTAGGCTTTTCTCAAATTATTAAAATTCGATCAAATGCACGTATTATTCGAGGAAAAGACATAGATTTACCAGCCGTTAACAGTGAACTATACCACATAACTTATTCGTATGCGGTAATCGCAAAACTTTAATTCAAAAAGAATTCGGCGAGGAATAGCAGCGGCTAACATCACTTAATTTTACGCCGGAAGATAAGAGCAGAAAACTCTTCTTCAACTTTTCTAATAAATTTGTCACCGTAAGGGGTTCGTTATCACTTTGTAGTTGAGGATCTAGTAGTTGGGTACGTTCAAATTCAGATCGGATTACATAAATTTTGTGCATGAAAGCGCCCCCAAACCGAAGGTTTCAATGTGCCGTTGATTTTAGCTATGAAATCTGAAATCCGGTGTTTTCTATACTTAGAGTAGTTAAGTACAAGCTCTCGTAGTTTCTGTCTGGGCAACGAAGGTAAATTATGAAATACAAGCTTCCTTTACTAGCGCGTCTATATCCAGATCATTTTTATTGAGTTAAGCGATAATCAGCGCGCAAATAGCGGTTAATTTCAGCGTCGTTCAGCAATGTTTAAAATTCCGTTTTGTTTCCATTTATCTCGATCGTGATGGATAAGTGTCCGTAATGATCTAGTATCAACTGTCATCGCTAAGGCCGTGGTAATGATGGAAAATGGTGGGTCTTACAGTGATGCTGCTAACCTGTTTAGTATATTCAAATCGACAATGCGTAGTAATCTTATGCGTTGAAGGTATGTATTGAAGAGCATATCAGAAGGCAAAATCAACGTAAAAACGCTTAAAACGGCTGAATATTGCTGATTTCGAGCGCTGAAAACACTTCGGAATAGGCGTCGGGTAGCAGATTAAACAAGAAACAAACTGGAAGGAGAAGTTTATGCTTAAATTCAACTAATGGTGTGTCGACGACCGCGAGAATAAAATGGAAAATATGTTTAGGGCACGTACAGAATTGGTGGTGATTAATGGTGGTGGTTTGGTACCAGAAAAGGACGTAAGGGATGTTCTACAAGATCACTTGGTTCATTCTATAACATTTTACACAAAATGCTAATTGTCGAATTACGCATTTGAACAAGCTATAAAGTAGCACAAAATTTAGCAAAACAAATAGCAATTGACTTACTAACGTGGTAAACCTTTCCTTTCAAGAGGTTCTGTTCAAATTTATCAAGTCAAAAGTAAAAATTCGAATTTATCATCGTGTTAATACTCCATTAATAAGAAATGTATTTCTTTCCTGAAATTTGAGGAAGTTAAACAATTATTTACTATTTAACTGGATTAAGGATTAAGTTGGTTAGTGTCCTGGGAATGGGTTTAAATAAATCAATCGCAAGAAACGAGGATGGATGTTCAGTTCGAGTTACCAATAAACGTAGTCTACGTATTCCGAAACTATTTTGCAACCATTCCACATTTTTACCTGTAAAATCTCCATCAAAATAGCTTGATAGCCATTGTACATTCAGATATTGTTACGTATTTTCACACGAAAATCCTGTCGAAGCAATAATACCAACCGCAAAAAAAATGATAAAATCCAGGGATTTAAAATATCGACGGATTTCAACCTGCATCCTATCCGTTTTTCCGTAAACATAATGGAACAGTAAGGTACCTGCAGAATACGCCGAGCATATTCGTATAAAAAAATTTCATGTTAAGAGCTGGAGGATTATCATATAGACGACCGTCGCGTAACAGTGCGCATGTATGGATGACGTTGCCTCCAATAAAACTTAATTTGGTGTGAAATGGTATTTAAAACCAATTTCTTTGCGGAGAGTGATTTTTTTACAGGTATCGTGTCGGTATATCGGCAATACTGTACAAGCCAGAATAAAACATTTTTGTGGTATAGAAAACGTCGTTGTTTTATATCGGTATATATACACCGTCCATCAATAGTAGAGACTCGTATTGTTGGAGCGTATTGATGTATATCACGAAGTAAGTTTCGCCCGACGGATAGAGATTTTCGTTGAACGAGGAGGGACGTCCATTTCGCGGAATGAGATGCCAACTCTACTATATATGCCGAAGGAATAGTCGGAAGCAATCATGGTCTCGGTACGCAAGAACGCGGAAAAAATTGCATTAAATGTTGGATACAAGAGATTGGCCATGTTCATAAAAAATGGGCTAATAAAAGCAATGGAGCATGTGATAGCATGTAACATCAAAGTGGTAAGAAGCAGGAAGTAAGAAGTAAGAAAAGTTGTCCGCAATCCAAAAGGAAGATTGAAATAAAACATTTTCCGAAATCATTAAATAATATACAGAATCGCAGGAATTCCTCAATTGTACGTATATCGGCGATTGGCCGTGTAGGAACGTTATACCCTCATTCATATCGTACAAATCCCGTTTACCAGCCGAACGTTGCGAGTTTATAGTTTCAAAAAAATATATACTGTAAATATTAATGCTTATATGTGTTCATGGAATCGCCGTTTTACGAGTATGACTTTGGCGAAGAGAAATAAACATCTAATAAAATTCATTTTACTGTTGACGATTGCTAATTTCCATTACGTATGCCCTCTCACAAAATAATTAACAGTTTTTTCTTCTACTCATCACACAGAGAAACATAAAGTGTCCCACCGCTGCGTATCGATACGTGTGCACCGGAGGTACACTGTCACCCATAAGTAATTTGCGGTGTTTGTTACGTATATAGAATGCGATGGAGTGTTACGGTAACAATTTGTGCGTGTTGTAAGTAAAGAGGACAATCTTCTTCTGCGTGTGCGATGTAAACCGAAATTGATATTAAAAAACTTCCTGTCTCTACTTCCACCGGTCTTGAGATCTCTTATCCTTCCATTGTTTAGTGGTTGTTTTTACCTACACCGAGCGCATTGGGCGATTTTCGATTTGCTCGGACTAATTCCTTCGCCTTTACGTTCCCTCGATGGCCTGCTACTTTGGCCAAGACCATCTTAGTTGGCCTTCCCAATCTACTGGGTGCATCCATGGAGTCCCACACCAGTTTCGAATTCGCCTGTGACGAGTCTAGCGCTCTTATTAATGCTTGATTGTTTGAATAGATAGTGACAAATGGATAATTACCTGCTTGCTAGAATAATTCTGCTAGCTCTGCTACTAGTTCGGCTTGAAATATTGTGGCTTTCGATGAGAGTTAGTGTTTTAGATATTTTGGGTCTACTTCTACAAATCCCGACTTCGACTTCATCCTCTATCTTTGAGCTGTCCGTCTACCAGATGAATTCGGCCTCTAGAGGCCCATTCTTCTTTATCTCATCTTACCGTTTTATAGCATTCGTCGAAGCTGTATTTGGGACTAACGGAGTCACTGAGAATGCTAGATATTGGCCCCGCCTTCAATTCCTTTAACATTTTCTGATAGTTTGCACCATGTGATTTAATTATGGAAGGTTGGTTATTTCTTAGTTTATAGTTCGTCAGCCTGTCTTCCCCTTGGTTTAGGACCACTTCTAGACAGTAGGTGACGCTATACGTTGGCTCTAAACTATCGAAACACATTCCAGCGTAGGTTTAACAATAGAGATGTATGTTGTAATAGTAGCAGCATCGTGAATAAAATATTTAGTAATACGTAAAAGAAAACCTAATATGCGCCAGGCTTTCTGGCATACGCTTTGCAAACGTTAATCCGGAGACCAAAGTCACGCCAAGATGTCTAACATCATTTCTCCTGTGAATCACCTTTCCACCAAGAATTAAGTCAGCAAAGAGGAGAAGAGCTACATTTACCAAATTAAACCGTAGTTTGTCGACATTACAATCAATTCGAATTAATACATAATCGGCAACTGCGTGTCGTCGGATTCGATTATGACCGATTTAGTGTAAGTAGGCATTTACATTTAAAATTCAGACATACGTTCAATCAGTATTTTTCCACACGAGCCGATACGAGCTTCAAGCTCTTTATTTGGGACTCCATTCAGATGTAGTAGGTATGATATCGGCGTCTTGTGTGCATATAAAATACGTCATCCGTCTACGTATATTATGCCGATATCGTCGTGATGCAATACGTAGACTCTCTAGCCGATCAGGCGATTTGGGAAAGCTACGGCGCGACGTATAAATATGTACGTACATGGGCAATTAAATTTGTACAACGTTCGCGCGTTGCTGGTAATACGTAATAACGAGTATTCCTCCTGCGTTTTGCAAATTAATCACTTTATTTATTGGACGATTAGCGCCAAACAGGTGTTTCGTGCCTATACGCACAATGTGATGTAAGCTATAAAACGCTTAACGTCCAAAAAGCAAAATTGCTATATGTATTAGTGTTAATCGATTATACGTTCGGATTATGATGAAGAGTGTACCGCAATTTCTTATTTCAATACTTTGCTCGTCGTTGAACAGATATAAATATTCAAAGCAAACAAACAATAATCTGCGATATAAGAATTAATTTGTCTCTTCCATTCAACGACGCACAGCATTGCATTACCAGCGAGTAGCCGCGCAATTTGCCTATCACTGGTACATATACCGACGTTTCGGTAATAATTCTTTCCTTAATGGTGCATCAAATAGCGATTACGTATAATATGTATACATACACAACAGCCACTTAAAACGCCGCTGCTTGCCAACGATTGTAGAATTAGCAATAATTTTTCCACTATACGCCGTTGTCACGCTTTTTTCGCCTCGTCTTCGCTACACATTGCAGATTGTTTTGACGTAGATCGCCAATTAACGCCGAATTTAAATGTGATCTATCATTTTAGAAAACGATGTCACCTAATTGATTGTGACGCAAATTCTGATTAGCGGAATAATGAATTGGATATTTTTTTTTTTCTTGTGTAAGATGTACATGTATACGTATGCTTATATGATGGAACGTATCTATATATACCGAGTTCTTAAGCGAAATGTCAAATTGAAAGGTAATCAGAAGATCACAAGTGTTTGAGTTACTTGCAGTAATTGTTATATTCGAAGGTTAATATCCCGAATCCTTCTGTTGTAATTTTGTGTCCTTGTAAACCTATATTTTCTTACTAGTGAATTTCTCATTAAGCAAGATTAGTAAAGACGGGATATCTAAAGGATCAAGTTAAGATCTATTAAGACCAATGCGTCGATCTTCAAAGGTACTTCTTATTTCCCGAGATAAAATAACTTTAATGCGAAAAACCTTGTATAAGGGAATTATGCGGATCGTCTAGGTTAGTACGAATTAAGCTATAACGCGGATACTAGCTTTACTAATCCGTTAACGTAACAAGCAACCGTAATCGCGAATGCAAATATCACCCGCTGCCTACTGTATTACGAGCATGACAATTCGCGATGGCGGCATTTTTCATTTAATTTTCGCGCAAATCGGCAATTGTTAAAGGCAACGCGCCCGAGCCGACCTAATTCGCCAGCTTTTCGAACGCGAATTATCCGCAGTAAGCCGCGCGTATTCCCTCCTTATCTATCGTTTGTCGGTCGCGCCTTCTTCCTCCTTCTCGCACGCTAAACGTTGAGTTATGTACGGACGGACGTATTATGTATATGCGCGGACGGTATATCTGTTGCGTTGTTTGTAATGGAGTGAAACCAGCCTTTTTGATGTTGCGTCGGCTCCGTATCAAACGCCAAGGATGTGATACTCGGGGTTAATATGACATGCTAATTTTAAGTACGCCTAATTTACATTCATTTACTCTGTTATTTATACTTTGCCGTCTTTTAATAAGCCTGATTATCACTCGCATGACTCAATGAAAATTAAGAATTAAGGAAAGAATGAGAAGCAGGAGATTAAGAATGTTAGGCGGTGGAGGGGAGGGAAGAACCGACGTTGCTTTATTGTTATTTGGTGCTTAACTGATGTATTAATGCCAGTATTATTATTATTATTTCTATTCTTCTTGTTCTTACCACTATCTTCTTTGTTGTTATGGTCGGTTGGATAGATGATTAGCAACGTACTCTTACGTACATACCACACTTGCAATTATATCTCTCTTCTGGGGCTACGCGAGGAGTCAGTATGTGGTCAGTGTTTAGATTAAGAACCTTGACCTCTCGCATTATTATTCATTCCAAAGCTGCGTTTGATGTGCAGCTGTGAATTGTCGGAATTCCTTAAATACATTTAGGAGGCGTTAGAAGGAAGTATGTTAGGGAAGGAGGGCGCGATGCGTTCGAGTTAAAGAAGAAGAAATATTAAATACTTCCTCACGAAATACGTGTCAAGAGAATTATCTTAAAACAAGCATCCGGAATCTTGTTTTTTTTTTTTTTTAAGAGAACGAAGTCTGGAGCTTCCGTTTGAATAATCATTACTTCGTACGCCAATACCTTGACAATATGCGGTTACTACAAGAACTTGTGAGTTTTTGATAGAATAATTATAAGCTTAGCAGAACCTCCTTAAACGCTCGCTCCTAATTCTTTGTAAGGAATTCTAATAATATGGAATGGCCCTTCGGGATATTATTGGTAACAAGAGCTTTCATCAAGCAAGAAATTGTTTTAAGGATAAATTGGTCAATTATACAAAATAAATGGATGTCTGTTCAGGGCTTGTTTAGAATATTGTAGATATTAATTGCGAAAGCCAAGTTTCTTTTATTTTAATGGCAGGAGGTTAGTCTAATTCCAAAAGGTTGCATACTTTTCTATGCTCTATGTTCCTCTTTGGGCAAAGGTGAGCTGCACTTATTGTTGAAGATTTTGTCAATATTGTAACCAGATCCGTAAATGTCATGCACTAACCTTAATTGGCAAGAACGTTCCTTTGAGTAACTTCTTAACCTATTCCATAGCAATAGGTTGATTCTACGGCCAAAGAGGTTCTCAAATATACAGGGGATGCATAATGAGCCCGTTGTGGTTTAAGTGCCCTGAAATTCATTGCATAAATGGTTCAACGCCTACAATGTCTTCTATATTCTTTATGATCACTAGCAATGATGAAACAAAAAGCTTTAACACACGCTGAATCCCTAAATATGGGATTAGCATTACCGCATGCATATTACGGTACAAACCGCATTCTTCGTTACATTCACCAATCTTCCACCTATTCCCTATTCGAACCGCAATTACTTAAGCTGCGCAACCAACGGCGTACACACACGTAATCCTCCTTTGAATACAATAAACTCATAATTTTTCCTTCACGAAATATGAATAAGGTAGCGAAGTACATATGGTAGGATCGAAACGTAACGAAGGTAAGCAAGTACGTACGTACGTATATGCATATGTAGGTATGGGTTAATCGCTTCTGGGAAAAATGCTTCTCTCTCGTCGGGCCGGTCTTAAATAATTCGTCATGTTACGGCGGTCTTACGCATGCAAAGTGGTAGAAGAGTAATGCATTCATTACCGCGCCGGGACAGATCAAGAAAGCCGACGTTAATAAAATTTGCATACGCCGGGTGGCGTAGTAATTCCGACGATTATGGAGCATGAGATTTGCGTTCGCCGCGTTGGATTTGTATACGAGCAGGAGGCAGGGTTGGATTAGGTTAAGAGGCCAAGACAATCCAGTCGACGATGTAAATATTACCAAAACTTATCAAATCTACAACATCGTTTATACGTTATAGACAGTTGAAAATCAGGCCTCGCATAACTAGGTTGTCGCAAAAGACTCTGACAATGTCTTCTATAAATACCAGCAAGTTCTATAAGCCTAACGAAAGTTTCTTACTTCTATGGAATACGCTATGTGAGTTGAGAATGTTCCATATCTTTCTAGAAAGTTGTACAAACTGCCAGAACGATCTAGTCTAGACGTTTTCCGTTCATTCTAGAATATTCCAGACCGCTATGATTGCCCTGTGTTCACAAGAGTGCTTCGCAACGCCCTAACTTACTCTCTACAGCGCCCCGGAGCGCCGCCAGCGTATAGTTAGCTAATCCCTGTACTAACCTACAAGGTAAATATGAGTGAGCAATACAAAAAAAAAGGAAGCATTTCGTCTATTTGTACCTCTGCAAACTATAGTGAACATCTCCCAGTTATCAGTACGCAAAGCATTTCGTTAAATACAGGGTGGCGCAGGGGAACGGGAAATTTTGAACGTTACAGTTGTCAGCACTGTAGAGCCGGCAGTTGTTCGTAAAGTCGCACAATTGTTGTGAACGCATTGCCATTTAGTAATCATGGATCGTTGGACTGGTGCGGAACGTGCAGTAGCTGTTATAAAAATGGTGATATTGCGACTGCCGCACAGAGAATATTTCGACAGCATTACCAGCTTCGACCACATAGCGACAAGGTCACAATATGGTGTGCTGTATCATGTCATGGTGTTATCGGCCCTTATTTTTTTGCACGTGAGGATGGTAGTGCAGCGACAGTAACATCCGCTCGAGATGTTGAAATGCTTCAAACATTCTTTACGCCGAGACTGTACGAGCTTAATCTTAACATGGAAAACATGCGGTTTCAGCAGGACACTGCTCGACATTCGATGGCAGCAGTTCGTCAATTGTTTGGAAGACGCATTATTTCACGTAACGGTGACATTGAATGGCCTGCGAGATCCCCTGATCTTAGTGTGTGCGACTTCTTCGTATCTAGAA
The DNA here is from genome assembly GCA_020654165.1 of Oryctes rhinoceros. Classification (NCBI taxonomy): domain Eukaryota; kingdom Metazoa; phylum Arthropoda; class Insecta; order Coleoptera; family Scarabaeidae; genus Oryctes; species Oryctes rhinoceros. The sequence continues at coordinate 3,581,958 of JAIOKQ010000231.1, forward strand.
ATAAATATCTAGAAATATCTAGAGAATCTAGAAATATCTAGAATCTATAGTTACACTTCTTATTCACTGGCAATACTTCATCGTCCTGATTTCTTCTCTTCCGGCGTCCTAGGAACTCCACATCGACAGAACTTACTCTGATTACTAGCGACCATCAAAGTGCACTCATACTTTCAAAATTCTTCGAAATTTTGGGTTCGATTTCGCCCCTTGTAAGCTTGTAAGCTCACCTTTTGAATCGCATAATGTCGAACGTATTCTCCAAGTTTGATTTCATATCACTTCAAAAATTTATCAAAATTCGTCAAACCAAGCACGAGCGACTTATATTTACAATTTACTTGACAAATAGCAGCAGTTAAGTTTCGTTACAGATCACAACTCGTATTACATATTTCCAATTCACTTCCCACGCCTCATTTTATTTGTTGAAGTAAATAAATATCTGTAAAAGTTGGATATTTTATAAGCGAAATTAATTTTTTTTATAGATTTTTCAACCAATTACTGTATGGCATGATTTACGCGTTCATGCCCTTCGTTTCTTGGCCACATAAAATAATACCATCATCAAGATTTCGATTCTCCGTCGACATCCGAAGTTCCGAATTAAGGACGATGATTTATTTGACAAGATGACCCCTTTCATAGATTTTTTTACTCGAATAACGGAAAATATATAGTCGAAAACTTGCACGTGGAAATAAATTTAAAATAAATACAATTAAGCCTTAAGCATGCCGTATTTAACGGTCGCTAACCGTGGCTAATAGGGCGAGAAAAACCGACAGCGAACTGTCAACGATATTTGTTGCTATATTCTCGATGCTCCGAATCGTAAATGATGACATCACGCCAATTGAGTAGTCGTTTCGCGGGCTTTCATATTTTTTCTGTAGAATTTTTGTTGGCAACGGGAAGTCGTTACCCTTTGCGCTGCGATTTAATGGATAATCGTTTGCAGAGACATAGACTAAATGGTTTTTTACTTCTAGTGAAGAGGCTCGGTTTGTTAAATACGGAATACGACGGTTTCTTCGTATTATAGCGGGTGGCATTGAAAAACTATAAATAAACATTGGAAATAATAAAAAACGATCTTTGTACCGTAAGCTTCAAGATATAGGGCGTTATTAGAACATTACAAAAAAAAAGAGATAAGTTCAGCTGTAGCGAATGTTAACCGTGAATTGGTTCCATGTTCCTTTAATGCTATTAGGTACAGCGACATTTATATGTTTTGTCTCCCCCTGAGACGATTTCTACCACTCGTAGCCGGGTACTTGGATTATTGAACCGCTCCCATTTTAGTTTATTATGGGTATTGCCAATAAACGCAGTTCTGTGCTGAACCTAAATACTTAATCTTGCCAGGCGGAAGGCAGTATCATTATTTAATCAGTGCAAGAGGGAGACAAAACATATCCCGGCCGCTGTACATACATTTTTTGGGTTCATCCTGAATACCTCAAAACAGTTCCAAGTTATTGTAAATCAAGTAACCCACTACTCTGAAAATTTCGTTTGAAATACTGACGATGCTTAAGAAGTGACCAAATTAACTTTCTGACAATTGCGTTTCCGCAATTTCTGTCTCCAGCTCGTCGTACAAAAGTTAATTTCTAAAAGTTGGCCCTTCCCATGACCCATAACATCTCACGGCTCTAGCTATACATACATCTGATAAATAAAGAGATTACTACTATTTATCCTCGCCTTTCAGAACATCCTTATATTAGACCTCTTACGGACCTAAACCGTACGATCGTAAAATTCTAGACGAGTACTCGATTATTCTCGTAGACGATTTTTCAGCCGGGAACTCTGCGTCCGTCTCCCCCCTCCTTTTTCCTTTTCTCTTCCTCTTACGAATTCCTCTTGTGCGGCATCACGTGTCATTCGCAGGAATTTTACTATCAAATGGTCGAAGGCGAAACTAACAAAGCGTATGATTGCCACCGAATCGTTTGTGCGGTATCCTCGACATCCCCGACTAACCCTCTATGTTATTACAAGACCCCGAAAAGGAGCTTATTTTCCATACGGCCTTTCTTATCGCTGCCCTCGGATGCGGTTAGATCAACTGCGCTAGTAAACGTTGTGGAAGAAAAGTTTGTTCTTGCTTTTCGTGTCGGTGGGAAAGTAATTTCGTGGCATATTCGGATAGAAAATGATGCTGGCAATATTTACAAATACCGTGCTAAACGTTAATGAGCGTATTTAATAATCATTAGTCATGACTAATCATTATTCATTCGTTCAAATACGTAATAAAGACACATGAAGGGGAAAGCAATGTACTTGGACTTGGATTTGCTTTAAGCGATGTACTTGGATTTTGTTCTTTGATATCTTCTTAAAGAACAAGGAACATAGACGTGGATGTGGGAAAACTGCAGCATATTCAAGACCAAGTATTTGACCGCTAGGATCCGGGTTAATTTACACGAATTACTCATGAAATCAACAATAATAGACGAGCAATGAAGAACTACGTTGTTTATTCATTGTTTACACGGTATTATTCACGTTTAACGGTACTAAAGATGCCATTCAAATGGCGCACGCTTCATTGGATCGTGTCGCGCAATACTTAACGCTTATCAACCTCGTTAATTCCTTTAAATAATAAACAAACTGGCTAATATGAATTTATATCACGGATGGATGGCAAAACGAACGGCGTCGTTGAATGTAAAACGCTGTAATATTATGCAAAGGTTTCCCTATGCGTATTGTGACGAGTCTGTGGTGTAGTACGGATGAATATTAATTGTCACCTGTTGAAACACCTGTGCGAGATCCGTTTATTCTAAAATTTCTTAGCACGCAACAATTAACCTTCCCCCTTTGCTTACCTTCCTTCAGCTTCTCTCTCTAACATCGTGTACGTATAGAATTCGACGACGTGGGTCCGATATGGCGATATGCGAAAAATAAAAAGAAAGTAAAACTGACACGTCACAATATACTTAATTACACCGGGGATATTCACGCGATCGCAATAAGCCTAATTAAACAATTAATCCTAACGTATTAAAGCCCGAGACACGTGATAATCATGATCTTGATCCAGCGTCGCATATCAAATTTCAAATGGTTCGCCAATTGGATAACGTTGAAGCTAATTGGCGATCTCATTACCTGTAACGGCCGGTAGCGTATATACATACATATTATAAGCTCGCATTACGCTTTCGTCCAAAGTTTATGCATAAATAGTTCAGCTAAAGACGTACGTAGCTCACCGAATTCAATGCTGTTATTTGCATAATCTTGCGTTGGTTTGCTTCATTTAATGTGGTTACTAAATTGATTTTTTTTCTTTATGGCGCAAATGTAACATGCATAAATAAAACTTTTCTTTGCTCATTACAACAACGTCTCCGCGAGGCGTTTTAAAACACGCACGATAAAGCTAGCAACTCGATAAATAAGGAAAAACTTAAACAAAAATTAAGGATCGTTCTTTCTAACGTCAAGAGAATCTCTTTTAGGCATCAAGCCCCAACTCTGGTACCGGGAGAGGATCATCAAGCAAGTCTTTAAGCTGAAACTATTCGCAAATTTTCATGCAAACTTCAATAACGACAATAATGAGACGCTAAATTATATCTTCGCAAAGCTGAACTTTGAAGATATCCACGCCTTCAGCGATTCGATTTCGTGAAGGGAGAAATAAACGAACTAAGTGCTTCATAAGCGATGAAGACTTTAAATAATAAATTAAACTCCCGAAGACTTTATAGTAATGTGCTGGGAGCAAGTGCGATACACAAAACGGCCCTCGCTCATTGTCAGCGTGAAATATGACCACCGGTCGGGCACCGGACCTCTGCAGCACATACACAGATAGATATGTGTGTACATAGGTACTACCAAACACACGAAGGCGACCGTCTCTCCGCAAAGAGAGATGATAAAGGGCACTCGCATGCCTTTCGATTGTACGTTTTTATTGGCGCACACACAACGGCCTGGGCGCGCTGTATTAAATTTATATTATCTGGCATCTTGTCTTATCTTATTAAAGGGAAACACGTCATTAAAAGCGCACCAAAGCATGCCCGTGCTTATACCGCGACTTACCTACACAGATCAATATACACTTTCGTTCACAAGTTCTAAAGTTCGTTAAACTAACCAAGAATACAGCGTTAAGTAGGGTAAGAACGTATTTTCTGGATTTACTATTGGCTATCGCTCGAGGATAATTTATTTAAATTAAAAAATCATATTGTTGCTTTAACAATAGTTTTTTATCAGAAGTGAAATGGTTCCATAAATAAGCAAAGCTATTCTTTCGTTAATGTAAATTTACCTCCATTAAGTCTTATTTGAAGATCATCATAGCTATGGAATGATGACTTGGGAGATGGTCCAAGACTATTCAAAATTACGAAGGAAACGTGTAGTAGTGAACAAATGCAAATAACATACAATTTATATATGCAATTGCAAGCATAATAATTCGAAATCAGCTGTTGTTAACATCCAAACGACTTAAAAGAATGAAATTTCGAACAATTTCCAGGGATTTCTTTCCAACCAGAAGCTTCTTAACGCTCGAATTTTTTTGCACGACAGTGTAGCCGCTTACTTTATTGTTCTAAGGTAAGTTTATATGAACGGTACGAACTGGCGAACATGGAGAAAGAAGGAAAGATCGTACGGAGCGACGGGCTTAAGCAGCACGAATGCAGATTTCCCAGCCAGCCAGCAGAAGGTCCGGAAGAGCGCCGAACCACTCCAACGGTAACATACGAGCATATTCAAATGAGAGGTCGCGGCGTGCTGCGACCACCCCGGAGATGGCGCTTATCTCGACCATCTTCGCCAGTTCGGCCTCCGGCTCAGCGCGGCGATATCTGGTGACAATATCTGCAATCTAGATCATGCGCACACCTCTAGGATTATAATATACGTCCGGATGGGATGCGTTACACCGTCTCTCGAAGGCTTCGTCGCTTACCTTTGCCTGCGTTGCAATGATGCTTCATCTTCTAAGCATACCATATGTATGTATATATATACATTTAATCTTGACAGGAATCATTAAAAAGAATTTGTTTATTATAATGCCCAACATTAGCTTCTATGTGTTTAGTAGATTGAACGATAATACTACTGCTTAACGTCTGTTAATTTACTTTAAGAATCAAAATAAGTTAAATACCAAAAGTCTGTCTACTGAATGGGTCCAAAGGACGCGAATCCAATGTCATTATGCCTTTATTCGGTGCTTTCCTGCTTTTGAACACCTTGGAGCTGCGTGAGTTTATTGCTTTAGATGACTTTTGTTAGTTTTCTATGACGACGTTTTGGACTAATTGCATTTATTATGGTAGCTCTTCTAGCGTGAACTACCGACTGACGTACGATAAACCCTTATAACTTCTTCAGAGAGTGAATTAGTTAAGGACTTCCCGGTATTCAAGTAGCACGAAGTTGTTTGCTATGTAGAGTATATTGTAAAGAATTGAAGACTTCTCTAGCGGCAATATCAGCATCTACAAGTACGATAGCCGAACCCAAACGATAAAACACCTTCCGTTCCATTGGACCCGAGCGGTAGTTCTAGAAAGTCTTTTCTTTGATTGAGAGAAGGTTAATTTAACATGGACAAAAGTATTTTCCTTTTAAGATAAAACAATGAAATGAATACAGTATATCGTACATACTTCGCAGGCTGTGACGGTGATTAATTAAAATATTTTTAATTGCATCCGCGTTTGAATAGCGTCGCCGAGGAAGTTACAGTTACGCTTCCTAATATTTTATAATTGTATTCCGACCGACGACATGCGACATTCGTGACGACCAAACCGACATCTATCTTATCGTACTATCATCTACCGTACGCTTATACATTCCCACAATCTACCTTAATACGATTTAATTTGCCTTCTCTATACTACGTTGAAAAGCCTGCGAGAAATATTGAAAGCGTTTAACCAACAGCGCTTGTTGTTGTTCCTTCTTTCTTAAAGCGAACAAGAATTGTTAAATGGACATTTGCAAAGCCCCGTTAAAACAGTTTAAGCAAAATAAGCGGATCTTCTAAAGTCAAGACCGAGTCAAAGCGTGGATCATATATAACGTTCTAATTTACCAAGTTCTAATAACTACCAACTAGTACAAGCAATACGTACTTAAAGTTTAATATAAATTGAATTGGCAGAAAGATCTAACTAGTTCGAATGGCGTATAAAAATCTCGAATCCCGTACCCCGTTTGGCCGTATAACACTTTGTTGCGCAGCCATACGCTTAAAGAACACCGTACGCCGGACACAAAGCGTAGGTGAAGGCGCATTTAATAATATATTACGGCATAGTACGGTGAGGTCTCATCCCGGAATAAAAAGCCGACGTTTCGGCCTCGTGTTTGTTTTATTTCGCGAACACTTTAAAGCCCGTAATTGGCACGATCGAGACCGGGGCACGCAAGAGTGCCGAGCCCAGATAAATGGCAAAACCTCGGCGTATAGAGGCACCTAACTCTCCAGCCGGAGTTCTTGTTTGGCGCGCATTTTATACAATATATCGACTGCGATCGGAGGAGGAAAGGAGTCCATTATATAAATCTGAATTGTGCATGTTTCGCGGTAACTTTGGATGAACGTACGAAGAATTTACTCGATTTCTAACGTATTCGCGTCAACTTTAACGTTTTTGGTAAAGTACAAGGCGTATTGTCTTGCAGACTAACAACCATTAATATTTATTACTAAAGTTATTCTATATTTGATCGATATGTTCGCTTGCTTAAAGAAAGCTGACGCTGAACATCATCTGTGGTTTAACTGAGGTCTGCTTGGTCATAGAGTAACGCGCCGAGTGAAAGGTGTCCCGACTATGTTCAATACTTAAATGTTCGACAACAGGTATTAGCGACTACATGCCAATATCTGTTTTCGATAATTTTGCTAAGATATTTAACAACGTAATACACGCACAGATTTATCCCCACATCATTTGAAAGAATTAATCATACCAGTTGTTTCAACAATCATCTTACAATCTTAATTTCACCAATGAACGCAATACGTCTTCCACAATGGATTTTCATCGCAAGGATCGTGAAGTCCTTTAATTCGTCCTTTACCCCTACATCCACGTCGAAACCATATTCTTTCGTCAGCTCTAGAAACTAGATTTTGTTATTCGAAATTTCCGTTTGTTTCAAGATAACATCGCCAAATTTTTACTTTACCGATCTATTTGAAAGACCATTTCACTATGCTTAAGCATTTATGTTTTGTTTACACGGCTTCACGCAACAAGATTCGCGGTTTCAAGAAGCTATTCATGCTGTGCAGGAAGCTGTTCACACTGGTCAGGAGATGTTCCATCTTGTATGAAGTTGTAAGACCTGTACAGCAATGGCCTTGAACTGGCCCTGTAGCCTGTGGACTACTTACTCTTCTAAGAACAAGGTAGTTATCAGTGTTTTAACCATCAACTATCGTTCGTCGAAAACATTTTAAGGCTTCTTTACAATGAGCTGACCCGTTTTACTCAAACTTTATTGCCTGAAATCTACCTCAGCCCTCATAGTTTAAAATTTTCATCTTTATCCAGTTTATCAGGTTCATCCGAATGTTTACTCCAAAAAGGTAGGAGACTGAGCATTGCCAGATCCTAACTTAACCGTTTGGTGCGCGTGTACTAAAAGGTTTCTGCGATGATTGTAGGAATCTTACTTTGGACAGCCTTCGTTCTTTTCGGATGGTAACTGTTAGCTTCTTTATATGGACCATTTCCATTTTATCTTCTTCTCTACTGCCTATTTGGTGCACTGTCAATAATGACAACATCGTATTCGGATGGATTATTGGATCTTCGGCTCGCTTCACAGATTTCTTCAACGAATCGAAGGATAAAGAAGAAATAAGCTAGTGGAAATCTTTATCTGGATAAGTTTTACTTACAGATAATCCTCGATCGTTATACAATGTTCCTCAAAACAATCTAACGACCCTGGACAATCGTAGTCGTATACACATTCTGGAGCAGCTTCAGTTCTAGAGAAAGGTGTACTCGTTATACCAACGAAGAATAGTACAATAAGAATCAAAGGAGCAATCTTCATCTTCGAAACTATGCACTAAAGTCCAGATTATGGAGTACGCGGTACAGAAATAGAAACACAATGCTTATATACTGTAAAGATGGCGGTTGCCAATTTAATCACTATAGCTACATGCATTGTTCGTTTGAAAGTAAAATTAATTGGGTGCAAAACAATAACAATAAATTGAGTTACCGGTGGTTTTGTTTGTTTTCGGAAACAATTGGTAATTGTTCTTGTTTTGCGCAACCGATAAAGAAAACGTAGTAAGCTGTTTATTCATCATACATTTTATCGAAGAATAGAAATCATTCTATTTCTGTTTCTTTCCAGCCTAAACAGCAACAAACATTTTTTACCAAACTCAGTTTATCGACATTTTAAACCTATACGCTTCCATCAGCAACGCTCCCACCTCTTTAATCCATCCAAATCGTGCAAAACAAGTATTTACTAACGTGATGGTCTTCATATTCGTAAGACGATGAGGAAATAAGCTCCAGCGGAGCAACATATCTATCCTCGGCCCACTGTTGTCGAAAAGCGCAATTCAATCAACAGAATAGTCTTAGATGATATGATGATATGATAAAGAATTACATGCGCCTTCCAGGTACGTCACTATTGATGAATCAAGGATATGTTTGAGAGACCGCTCGAGTATGAAACAATATATGCCCATGACGAAAAGGGTACGCCTCTTTCGCGCCAAACCGACCTATTCATTGAACTTCGACTTATATACAGGAAAAAATTAATAACTTTGACGAATATCACTATCTTCATGTTCGAAGTTGAAACTTTTCAAATACCCTCGTATAATAGCGACGTAATACTTCACACACAAGACATCGCTCGCACTCTTTGGCGAATTACGTACGTGCGAAGCGATTTAAGAAGGAAGGAACAGTTGAAGCAAATTACAATTTCAAATTATCGAAATTAATTAGGGGTATTTTGGATAATTTACTCTTTAAACGTCAATTTTATCACATAAGTGCGCTTACTGCCGTTGTTTCCTTCTCGAATGATGTAAAAGGCCGGAAATAATTTTGCCTCCTTTATACATATACGTATATCCGCACGAATTTCCTACGTTGTCGAGCTGCTTAGATAACCAGGCCAAGCACTTCCACATAAATACATCCAGTTATTTGAGCTCCGTTGCAAACTAAACTAGTCCAGTTTCTTCTTAAGTACTAGTGTCGAATGCTAACTTGGTTCTCAACATAGCCATATTTTATATAGTGGCACGAGCTAGCAGTAAAATAAATAACTTTGTAAATTTGTAAAGGTGGTCAGTCCAGGAAACCATCAAGCCGCAAGAGGTTAACCTATGGTGCCAAAAATTTGATTTACGGAAGTAGTTCGTGGGCGGAAGTCGATTCCTCTTTTTAGCAGTTTAAAGGAAAGGTTTTCAACAAGAAATATTTGGGGATAAGTGCATAATTCCTTATTCCTGATGGATCCTTCGGTTGAAGCTACGCAGAGAAGTTTTCGGTTTAAAAACATAAAGCGCTGTGACGAAGTATTATAAAGTTTTGTTTGGCTGAAGCCAAAGAACAAGAACACAAAATCTTTGATTAGTTCTGAACGATTGTTTCCAGAATCCCCGAAAAGGCAACAACGAATGTTCATGATGCTTTTCGATCGATTCTTTTCAAAACTCGTTCATCATCAGATTCGGGCGCACTTACAATGCTTTAATACTTATCCGCAGCTCGGATTCTGCCGTTGGATTCGTTTTTGTCATGTTGGTACAATCGACTGCCAAAATGTATGACTTCTGATGTTAGAAGCGCGTGTGTAATACTTAAATTTTATTTTTTTTTAATCAATGCCAGTCACTCAATTCAATTTACTTCGACCTCCTATAACAATATTCTAATCTTTATGTACTCTGATACAATGGAATATGTTTAAACGGAGCGGCTGTTGGCTGATGATATGCACGCGGTAATTCCTATAAAGCGATTCCACGAACTTGCTACGCTCTTACCCGAAACAAACGCTATGAAATTACGTAATTAAAGTAAATTTCTTTAATAACTATTCCTGCAATTAACTTGTACCGTCCTAGAGGGACTGGCTCTCCCCACCCTTTCTGTCACCATTATGAATTTTCCTATATATTTTGTCTCGCACAGCGTCACATTGTTTCCAATAACCGCTGTACAGTAGCGAAGCTTGAGTCGGCTGCAATTTGACGCATTATTAATTACAAATTTGATACAATTGTTAATAATGTTCTATAGCTATAACGTTTTAATTTCAAGCAACGTACGTGTGATACAAATCGCAAGTTTCAATATACGAGGATAGATGAAACATAAAACGACACATACTTTTAATTTTTTTATTTAAACATCATTTTACAATATAAATAAGTAGTTACTTCCTTTTCCAACGAAAGAAACTTCCTTCTCATCAGAAGAATATGGACGCGTCCCTAGCTAATTGCACACGAGCCAATTACTAGAGCTGTGATATTTGATTTCGGTAGAAAGCTCCGGTTAGATCATCCGCATTGGGTTGTTTAACATTATTAGATTGCCAATTCTTCCTTACTTTTAACTCACCCCGTACATGTATGTACCCTCGTACATACAATAAACGAGCTAAAATGTGCTCCTCTATATGCTGTATAACTTTTATAACGTTATGGGAAAGGATCACTTAAAAGTTCTCTAGGTATGTCATGTACAACAATGAACGTATGTATATTTTATATGGAAGTTAAACGTTAACGTTCGTCCGCATAGTAAGATGTCTTTCGACAGAAGAAGGAGTGGCGGCATTATTTAACATGAAACGAGATCAAACGCTTCTGAAGGAGCGCCGTATAATTAACAATGTCCACTAACGAGCATTTGAGTGGCGTGTGATCTTACATCGGGACAATTACAATAACAATTAGCGGTAATGAAAAACGAATTACAAATTACTTACGTCTGCGTAATTGCATTATGAATTTAGCCTCGAAAACTGGACACTCTCTATCCCGCTGGATCCTTCTTTTTCCCTATAAATACGCGACAATGTGGTGCAGTAAAGGAGTCTTCCCGTTAATACGTCTTTATTGAGATTTTAATAGCCGACGATGGTAATTTTTTAATCTTATTGTGGTGGACTTGGTGGGAAAATAATTTAATTTTTGGAATTACACGTAACTTGTAAGTTTACAGCATTCTGAAGCTAAAGGAAATAATAATTATTATGATGAACAGTTAAATTAAGTAGAAGTATAAGTATATTGAAGGAATAGTGTTTTTTAAGAAAATATAAAAAATACGAAAAATTCAAAAAAAAACAAAAAATTTAAAAAAATTCGTAAATTTTGAACGTTATTATATTGTATTAAAATATTACATCATGCAATGGTCTGCAATGGATAGCAGTGAATACTATTTTTTTTTTCTGTTAATTTTGCATAATTTTTATCGAGTGAAGGCAGCGTCAAAGTTTTGGTCAAAGTGCAAGTAGTAGTTAATTTGGGCAGCATATATTTTTTTGCGTCTTCTATTGAACAAAGCTGCGCGTGTACATCTTTCACGATTTGCAGAGATTCCTCTAACGACGGTGAAAAATTTGCAATATTTCAAATTTTTCCAATGCGCTTAACGCCACTTTAAAAGTTACTTGGGCAATGCATTCTTCTATTCATCTATAAGCCTATTAACCATGATAGCTGTTTTCTTAATCTACGTGCCTTCAACATGATTAAAAACAGGACACGGAGTATGCTGTTACTATTACGTACACTCCAAGCGGCAGCGAGCTAGATACTGACTAGTGTTTCGCGAGAATCCATTCGTTAGCCGCGCCGATGGTGCGCACCCGAATTTGCCTACTCTAATTATCACACATCATTAGGCCTAGACTAATGAAGAATTCAAGGGATTTTAAACAATGCAAAAAAGCTCTCAATTTATAAAAAGATCAATGAATTAATTCTATTTTTGGACCTTAACACTGATGATGTGTCGTCATTAAATAAAGATATTTGTGAGATTTAGTCCCTTTGCCATTTATCTACAACGAACTCACCATATCGTCAACTTTAATAAACAAACATTTTATTATATTGAAAATTTTTATTATATTGGAAATTTTATCAATAAAATGTTACTACTGTCTTAGTTGCCTTAATTGTTTGTACACAAAGTGCCAATCTTTACGGAATTGTTATATGTATACACCGGCACACTCATTTAATGTGAAATTCTTGTTAATAGTGAATAGTTAAACACAAAAATTATTAAATGAACGATACAAAGAAACGAAAACACATTGAAATAAAAATAATGAATAATCACAAAAAAAAAAAACATTGAATTGTAAATATGATCAAAACCAATGATATTATAAGAAGAATTCTTCGTATTTATAAAAGCAAGACAACATGCAGCCGTTCAGAAGAAGCTCCACGTAAGTCGACATTCTAATGCACGCGGTTTGGACCTTAGAACCTAAGCTATATTTCAATAAGACAAACCCACAAAAAAGTTGAAAATAATAAAAGAAAGAAGTATAGTGATGTAATAAAAAAATATTGTTTGCGCCCAAACCCAGGTCTTCTCCGTTTAAGAAATAAAATGTTCTGTAAAGTATGTCACTTGCAACATTTTGGCAAGACTTATCCACTGCGTATAGACATTATCGCCGGACTATAATTCCTCTAACTAAACCAGACGTTTCCAGCCTAAGATAGTTTGACTAACTAAATCTCACCTTATTCTCAATATCCTTTTTTTTACCTTTCATAGCATATTTTCATTCATTTGAATTTTATCGTATCCTTCCTCTAGCAAATGTATTAGCAAAAAAATCCGGTAAACAGTAATGGCAAACATTGTTCCTAGGCTCTACCGACCGTTATAAGTCCTCCTCTTCGTGCGCACTGTTAGAGTTTCCCCGCTGATACTTCGCTAACCTCACGGATTCCATTCGCAGTCACGTCCAAGATATTTACGATATTTGTAGTTCAATTTTCGAGACGGAGTATGGGACCGGTTAATAGGGGCACCTTGCAGTTAAGAGGAAATAAGAAGAACTGCCGAGGAAAATTTTGACAAGGAAAATCCAAGTATCACGGCTATATACTACAAATTTTTATATAAGCATTATATATTGTCGTTAGTAAATGAAGCAAATAAAGCAAATATTCTAGCCGAGTAAATTTTAATACAGAAATAGCAAATGAGCAGAAGGGATTCTAACAAACGACTTCCCGAAAAATGGTCGAAATGTTACAATTATAGCGTACTCTAGCATAACTCCCTAATCCACACGGCTGATTTTGTTCACCAATAGTTTGGTAATAACAATATGGCTTTATTACCTCGATCAATCAATTATGCTGAATTCAATGAAATACAGAAGAACTTTGGGAACATTTGAGAATGTCAGAAACCTAATTTTTCCATATTAGAGAAGTATTAATTTAATTCTTTTTAACGATTTTATGCGGATTAGGTACGTATAAGTTGAGATCTAAATCTGTTAAACGAAAACAATTAGATTTAGATTAGATTCCTGGGGCTATCACTAAGCAACAAGAGCTGCAATCACAATCAATGGCAATGTCCGGACGAAGTACGCGAAAATCTAAAAAGAATGCCTGCTGGGATGATTGCAAAGATATTGTTTGAGCTAATGAATGTCCTTTCTTATTTGCATACATATTTGTATGTTCAGTGGATAGACGCCAGTAACCTCACCTGCTTGGTCGATGGACTCTTTAACAAATTGAAAAAAGTGTTGCAAGTAGGTACGTTTCAATGATTGTGTTCGTAATTCTTATTTAGTTTCTTATTTTTAGCATTGTTAAGCCACTGCTAGAATCGAACAAGTTCGTTTCCATTGTAGTGTGACCCTATCGTTTGACGGGCTTATAGAGTTGTATGCAAGTTTGTAGACTTCCTATTATTTTGACGGACTTCCTATTTCTCCCTAAGTTCAATAGTCATTTGAACTGCTTGTGATCAGAAATGGTGTTCACGAATATTAGGACGCCTTGTACTGAGAGAAGGACCTGACGTTTTCGTAGCAAACAAGCCGACTCATGCTAGTTGGTCTGCTTTGGCTTTGATGACTCTCATGACTTTGTACTCTAATTAACCTAAGCACTTTCATCCGATTTTTTTCAAACGTTCGTGTAATTCCGCGCTATTTTCGATCGCCCCCTAAAACAGTGTGCATTGTTGCGCGCAATTTATTTTTCGTGCACAATTTCGATATTTCTCCTCTTTATCATGTTCACGTATTTTATTTATCGCCGACTCCTACCTCTACCGCAAGCGTTTTTAATTACCTACCCGTCTATATAATATCATCATAAGATCGTGCGGCGTTCGCGTTTGAGACACACTACTCCAGCGACGAATTTTATCGTCGATATTTCCAAGAAGTAGCACTCGCTAAAGTGGTAAAAATCGAGTACATGGCTTCCTTGAAAATTACTGTGCAGCCTGACTGCACACGTAAGGGTTCGCGGTTCTTTACCATCGGAATGGGAAGGGACGTTTTAATGCAATTACACATATACGTACAAATGTAGCCGAGGTGTATCACGCGCGAGAGACAGCGAAGGGAGAAGAAGACATCTCTTTGTTTCGCGCGCCACGGCGAATCTTTTTTTCCGCCATTTTTTTCCCGCCCCCCTCCCCGTCGAAATAATCGTCATCGCTCGATGCCTTTTTTTTACGTTTGATGTTTCGGACGTGACAAAAATAAATCTCGAGATTCATACTGAAGCATAACTCTTTTTGCGCCATCCAATCTTATTATTTCGCGTTTTAATTGCTCGGTTAATGCAGCTTTACGTATCTGTTAAACGTCTGATGTACAGTAGCCGCTTGGTAATTTGGTTTTATATTGACAATACAACCAGGTACACCTGAACTGTATGATGGGATACAGTCGACGACGTTTTAATTATTTTAAATTTAATTACGCCTTTCCTAGAGCCGAATCTATCAGCATTAAAGTGAATTAGTATCCTGGTAAGGGGAATTGACTTGTACTTCGGGTTCCTTTGCTTGATATGCACGGCCTAACACAATTTTATTGTGGCCTTCAAATAATCTTCAGGTTGAAAAGTAGTAGAGTAGTCTCGGTGAGAAAAATGGAGCATTAGAATCTTATCTAGAGTTTCTTAGATCATTGTAGGACAATGGCATCAACACCTAAAGGTATGTGTGACGTCTAACAATAGCATAACAGTGTTTTTTTCCATGTCCACCATTAAAAAGAAACCTACCTTTCCTAAATTTATTTTGATATATAACATAACCTTAAAAATCTAACAAGGCTTAATATAAATTTTAAAATTAGCATTGTCTCTATCTAATTTAGAATCATTGGGCATTCATCTAAAAAAAAATAAACTAAATTAAAAGGCACTAGAGGAACGAACCGCTTAATAATTAAGTAACGTGATGGCAAAAAAAAAACATATAAAAAAATGGAGCGCATTATTTCCGCAGCCTATCCGTTTCATTAAACAGCGAAAACGCATTATAACAACACAAACGTTGTTCTATTCTAATTCACAAAATTCGCCTGTCATTTAAAGTATAGCTTATGACTTGATTGATGCGATCCCCCTTACCCACGATATAGATTCAGCAAATCAACGCGGGGATCTAACGGACCGTCTTCTAGCGTATAGTGGAAATCTAATCTTGATAAGGCATGAGCTACGGAACACCAGGTAGAAAGAAGGAGAGAGAGAAAAAAAAGAAGGTAATTCCGCATCGTTACCAAATTTCTATGATAGTTCGACTTAAAATTGTCGAACTCCTCTTAAAGGAAAGGTCGGGAAATTCGTTAGTAATTATTGCTAACCGCACCGCGCCGGGTTATACACGGCTACTTAGTTTGAATTTCGTATTTCATCCTTATACTGACTATAGAAAGGAGAATCCACGCTGGGTATACACCGATCTTCTTCCTTCTCCTTCTGCTCCTTCCTCTTAATAATATCGGCAAGTGGTGGAACGGCGGATGAATGATCAACCCCTCGAAAATTACAGAGAATGGTGACGTGTTTCGATGATTAATGTTTTCCGTAATATATATTTAATTTCGGACGACGGGTACCGTTTCGCCATCAGGAAATGCGATTTTTGTGTGTAGTGGAATGTTGATGTTGCCGAGGAAATCGTTTTACAAATATAATTTTTTTTTAGGATAGAGATAATGATGGTGAAGATAATGGTTCAAAGCGCATAAGGCAAGTGAAACTTTCAAATATTTGAATGGAAGCAGGTAAGGTCGTATTTACCAAACAAAATGATCTTGGATTATATATTATTTAGTGCTACATACATATAAACCACAATCCCGCAAGTGACTCCCGTTTGAAGATACGCACCGATATTACCTAAATAACTACCGATTATTGTAACAACAACTCATATAATAGGGATGATTCACAGTATCTGCGATGAAGGTGATGCTCTAAATAGAGCGTTATAGCATTGATTGATTTTTTTGTATTTTATTTTTTACATTGTTTCTTATATATGCACATTTTTCTGTAACTTTTGCAAGGTAGTACTGTAACGGGAACATCTGCTTCGAAAAGTAGGAAGACTCCCGCATCGGCCGGAAAGCGATGGAGACCGTTTTTTGATATAGCCATGGATTTGTGTGAATCAACTTGCAAACAAATTGAAGGCGAAAATTACGAGAAACGGCAGCATTTGGCGAAAAAAAAAGTTTTATTCCACCAAAACAACGCATTGTCTCGCATTTCACGGTCCGCCCACCCTATTCACCAGATCTGGTCCCCGTCGTGTTTTTTTTTTTGTCTTTTAGATTCAATGTTTCGCTCGGTGGATAGAGATTTTCATCGAATGAAGAGGTCATCCAGTTACAGTAATAGTTAGGTACAACGTGTGATCGTGTTGTTTCGGATTCTACTCATCGTGTTGCTGCATCCGTCCTGAAAAGGGTACGTTTCGATAAGATCGCATTTACCATCTTCAGGCGTTGGGCAAGAAAGTAATCTTGCAAGCTTCGCCTGAATGAAGAAGGTGATCGCGATTTTACCGAAACGTCCTTTTTAGGATAGAAACATCAATAGGCGGAGTAGAACCCGAAATAACGCGATCATATATATACATATATATATATATACTTATGTATACATATGTATATATACACACACAGAAACACACGTGTAAATGAACATAGATGGCGAAAGATGAGAAGTAATATTCGGTGGTGTAGGTAAATTATGATGAAGTTGCAGCGTATTTAATGAAATGAGCCGGGTGGTAAGCGAACGTAAGCAAGCGCCTTGCAAATCCCTCCTCACATTAATCAGTATTCTGCGAGCGCCGGACGAGACTTATATCAGCCGTAGAGATGGAATGAAATAAGGAAAACTTAGCAATTCCTCACCCCCGGGTTTCCATCACCAAGTCGGTGATATCATCAAGCTTGTGCGGCAAATACGAATTCCATAAATTTCGTTAGTTACTATATTAGATAGCAACACATCTCATAAGTAAAAACAATATGGATAGATATCTTTTTGTCTGGAATGTTTAGAAATTGGAAATTTTTGTCGCGATTTCCTATTTATTTAAATGAAGCTCCTAGAAGTGTACGCCCGCTGCAATGTCTTTATATTATTTGTGTACCGTCTTCACCATGAAAAGAAGTGGAATGTTATTCGTATCGATCTCCATGATCAATAGTCAGTAACTCAAACATTAACAAAGTAGTAATATATATTATTACTCCCACCGAGTCGCCGCTGCTCTTATTTTTATTAGTATTAATCCAAGTGATCCTTTAGCAGACTCTACGGATAAGTTTCCATGACTGAATATTCTATGAAGTGGTTGAATGGAGAATTCTAGAGCGTGCATCTTGCCCTAAACCATCTTAACCGGTCTCCCCGCTTGCTCACGACTAGAATTTCCATTGTTGCCCATCATATTACTCGGCTGTTTGTTTCTGGGACTAATTTTCTGGCAGCCTAGTACCAGGCCCAATGTTATTGGTCAGTTTAGTGTCCACTTAGAGAATGTGCTGCTAAGGTCAGTATCGAAATATTCGCTTGGGAAACAACGGCCGGTCCCTTTATTGCTTTCCTTTTATTAATTTACAAAAACGTCCTCGTCGCTAGCGGTCACAGATGATTGGAATGTCACGGATTTGGAGCCTTTATTAAAGATGAGGAAAGGTCGCCTCCATGATCAGCAATCTAATCTGAAACAATTATCCGAATGGTAATTGCTTATTTTATGACGAAAATAATTATTTTGCAAATTAGCGGAACTACAAGTTGTTTTACGTTGTATTGTGCTAGTATATATTCCCAGCGAGTTACCGCTGGTCTTATATTAAAAAGTTTCTCAGATCTACGTTCACTTTTTGGTAAGTAGAGACATAAGTTCCAATACTTTACTGTTGTTTGTAGAAAATTTTGAATTTTACGCACAGCTACGGAATGGGAACTGTTTCGCTACGCATTGCATTGATAATTTTTATAACCATGGCTATGTTCTGGACTGGAATTAACGCATTCAAACCATGCAAGTATAACTCGGATTGCGGGGACCAAGAAGCTTGTGTTGGAAAATATTGCTTGCCTATTATTACTAAATAAGCTCATACAAGGGATGTAATGAATCTAATAAATCTGCATCTATATATGTGACTATTAGTTTTGTTTTCATATTAGCTAAACAATGTACCCGTTTTTAAGTAAATAAATTAAATGATCGCGACGCAGACAGTCTTATACTACGGACTTATTGGTAGAGAGGACAAAAACGAGTGAAATCATACCTTTTTTGCAGCGACTAGACAGACTCGTGTCTATTCGTCTCGTAAGAAAGGGTTCGTGTTGCCTAATAGTTTTCCCGAGAGTCAACAAAACACGAGTCCCTGTCTAGTCGCTGCAAAACAAATATCGTTTCACTCGCTTTTGTCCTCTCTGCTTATTGGCGAAGCAATAAGAACCTTAAAAAACCGTGGCTCCCTTCGGGATAGCTAAAAGAACTAATTACTCAAGATATCAGGAGACACGTTTACTTGTTTAACCCGACAAGTCACACGGAAGAAACGGTATTTTCCCTATGTTATTGCAAAACATCGATAATGTTCCCTAATCAAGACTAGTACGCTTTGGCCAAAGCTAGCTATGGCATTCTTACATATCTAAAGGACTTACTCCTAAGAAGGAGTCTTGTATGGTACCCTTAACACCTGCCAAAATACACATAAAGGCATCGTTATGATAGTTTTTATTATTATTATTATTATTATTATTATTATTATTATTATTATTATAGCAGAGCCATTGCGGAGATATTCTTTGTCTTCGAACGATCCAAAACATCCTAACAATAGGCACTGTTGAATATACGATATGTATTTGTTCAAGTCTTAAAGAGGCGATTCGTTAGTAGCCTCTTCATGACTGAATATCATATAAAGTGGTTGAATGGAAAATTCTGTACCGTGAATCTTGCCCTAAACCATCTTAACCAGTTTCCTTGCTTACTCACTGCTAGAATTTCCATTGTGGCCCTTCAAATTACTTGGTTGTTTGTTTCAGAAACTAATGAATCCGTCTACACGGAATTATCGTTTAGTTTCTGGACGTGCTGTAGAGGTAACTAAATAAACATCTCAGTACTATGGTACGTACATTTCCCGTTTTGTCCGGTACGTACGGCTATATAGGTAATAATACGTTACCACATTGGCTTCCATTAACGTGAAGTAAGGAGATTACAAAATTAAGCTCGCGCATGTTTGCAAATTAAGCGAAGGCATATTATATTAGTTAAATGAGGCTATATTTAAGCAACAACGTTCATTAAATGTAATCTTTGCTTCCTTCTCGCCTGAATCGAAATGAATTAATTTAGAACGTAACGTAATTGAATTATGTTGTGTGTACTTTTATGGGTCTGATGTGTATCCGTGCAGATGTAAGTTGGTTAGTCGATGTTGTTTGCCTAATTAACCAGACATGAATATACATACGTAAACTTACGTGCCGCACTTCTGATTTTATTTATTGCAAATTTATCCAATGCAAAAAGAGAAATGCATCGTAGCATGGCTCTTTGTTGTCTATACGTATTTCTTCGAAGACGAATGCTGGTTCTACTTTGATGGTATTACTTACGAAGAGATTGCGCGTATATAATTTTGTAAAAACACTTACGTCATGATGCAGAAACCATGACATTCGGAAAAGTTTAAGTGTTGGGATACAGAGAAGTATTATTGGTCAATGAAATGGTAACCTCAGGAAAATATCGCAACTCGCTGCAACCTTTTCCAAACTAGTTGCACGCATCTCAGAGATGGATACTAGCTTATAACTTATAACTTATAAACATCACAAACAACCGATAATTGATGATAACCGAGTTTGTTGTTTTTGTTCAAAATTTCTTTGTAGAGACAGATTCAGCCGCCGGGAAAAGAAGAAGTAATAAAAAAACTTAGCCAAGATTACGAGAAATTGTAACAATTTTTCCAAAAAGAAGAAGAACGTGATCGAAATAGAAGAAAACCAATCCAAAAGGGAATTATCACAGATCAATACAGCATTTTTGAAAAGTTTTAAAGAATCAACAACAGAAAACGGTAACGACGATGTAGAGAAAGAAAACGACAGAAGAAATGGTACAAATAGCAAATGAGACATGTTCGCCATTAGTTAGGATGCAAATACAACAATATATTGCAAAAAGTAATTGTTGAGGCTAAAATCTCAACCATCTCGAACGAGATTTTTCGATACAATTAAATCGTCAAAGCAGGTTGCGAACTCTAACGAAGCATACAAGTTTCAAATCATGCAATCCTTGCCGATTAACCGTATAAGGGTCCATTCGAATCGAATGGAGCAAGTGATACGATCCTTTACGTGTAACTCTAAAGAATTGTTTTATATTCATTGGCGAATACATTTAATTTTCGCCTGCATCTTACGGAAAGCAAACTGTTACAGCGACAAGTGACATAATCGTACCGCACGACATTAAATAACAAACAATAAAATAATTTTCGTTAAATAGTCTTCAAAGCCTGTTAAAGAATATCCTTGTTATTTGGATAGCGAACACATACAATACCGTATACATAATTCTAAACCATATCTAATTAGAAAATGTTCCTATAACATTTCTTAATTAAAAATACGCACGCTGCATATGTACATAGCACATATAGCTATCTACATTACACACATGCGTTTAAAAGTGATTATTACAAGTGAAATAATACTGTTGTCTTCTGTGACGGACGTGCAAATGCATCGTTCCGACATTAAGCACACTGACTGGCCGCTAGTTTCATAATTACCGTTTTCGTTGTAGTCTACTTGTCACTGGTACCAATTAAATTATTAGTTTTAATTATGTAAAAGGATATATGAATGTACGTACGTATGTACATTATAAATATATTTTTCAGAATAATAGCATTGTCTGCTTAATGATATACCAGGCGGCGCTAATGAGATTGTTATTTATCGTTGCTTTTTCTTCGGTAAATTGTGTATGAAGGCGATATGGCGACTGTCGAGATATAATTAAATACGGTGGTGCAGGGATTAGTTAATAAATCTCGATGATCTTGATTCAAATCTAACAAATTTGTAACATTACCATTCCTCAAGGTTCCTAATTAGGATCGATATTTACCAACGATTTCTTAATTAGAGCGTATTAGTTATTTAAAGTTGTGCTTCACGAACTTCCTTTAGTTGGAGAGCCCTTTTAACTGTGACTGTAAACGAATACGATCAAGTACACATTTATGCGGGAACAAGATACAGCGTGTTCAGTGAGGAATGGAACAAGGCGATATCTCGCGAACGAATGCGGATTTTTAAATTCCGCAAACTTCGTTATAAATGTTCGTTTGGGGTACATATCTCGCGGCAATTCCTTTAAAATATTCGCTGCATTTTATGTACGACACCGCTAATAGGTCCAACAAATCTGCAAGTTTATGAGTGACCCTTTGAAATCTTCCCCTATTAGTTAAAATCAACCAAAAATTTCTTCATCCACCAAGCAAACAACGAAATTTAAGTTGATCTTCATTAAAATCCCTTTAACAATATTATCTAAATATCACGGCTACACGTACCGCTCCCGCGCAACTATGGAACGAACTAGACGGGAGAGTCTTATGATATATCAGGCTAGCGCGAACTTAATGAAAAGATATGTACTGTATACGTTATGTGCCCGTGCAGTGATGCCAACGTTCGCCCTGAAAAACTCACATTAATACAAAAGAAATAAATACGAACGGTAATGTGTTGTTCTGGGCGGGACAATCTGATTATATATACAGGTATATATATATATGTATATGTCCGTGTAACGCATATATAGGTGTTCATCCGTATGGCCATCTTCGATACTTGCGGTAATCGCGGCCGAGTAGAAGAACAAAAACGAGAGAAGGAGGAGGACGACCTCACATCGGACAGATACAATGCGCTCACACCGAATAATTATCTCGCCAATGTAATTTGTAACTTTCGTTAATTAGTTTTGTTTAAGATAAGAAATCACGATACCCATGTAAATCTAGAACCCCTATTATAACATCGTGCGCCCGGTTAAAGGTATGCGCGTAGGTATAGGAACGCTGGAAAGTTTAGAGGCAAATTTACTGGACCCGATACTTAACCTTGTGGTACTCCACAAACTACTACACTTATAACTATGTTCACAACTTAATTTACGTATTTGGCATTTTTCTCTGTAAATCTGTCGAGTATTAAAGTTATATAAAAGGAAATATCCAAATACACCTTTCCTCCAAAGTAGTCCCTCTAATGGTTCTGCATATACATATACGTATATACAAACACGCGCCGAATATATGCACAATTCGCGCAGTTATCGACCATGTACGAGACCCATACGTTGAGCGTGAATAACACTCGACCTGGACAGCGTTACATACTCTCTCATTACGCAGAGACGAATAATCGAATTCGTCTTAACACTCCATAATTACGTCTAACGTGCGGAGCTTTTGGCCTCCTCGGCTTTGTTAAGGTAAAAGTATGTTTCGCGTTGCAACTCTGACCGTCCATATGTGCCCGTATTTGTTTCCTCTTCTCGCCAGCGGTGCCTTTAATTTATGCGAGGCTTACGAATGGTTAATGTCGAACGAGATCGCAATAAATGGCGAGGACGCACAACCTGCGAGTCAGGTTAAATCGCTCCAAGTAAAAATCGAACTTTTAATGATGTTGAGATTTTTGATACGTCGAGATTTTCCAAAATCTTCTTTCGGCGAAATTCCAACAGTTTGTTGTTCTAGTTTTAGCAGGCTACAACGTTCGGCTAGTTTGCCTTCAACATCTCAATGTAAATACAAATACAAATTGAAACATGTTCGCACGGTTAGCCAGTGCAACAATGTTCATCATGTTTTCATGGTGATTCTTTAGGTCCTTTATAATGTTTTAAATTTTTTATTGTTACTGATGCATGTATAAGACTTATACGTTTTAAACAGGCCAGTAGCTGCTGATTTAAGCTTTGCAGATCTTTTTTTGCGGAACGCCCCATTTGTGTTCTATTTAATAAGCGCATATGTGATTTTTCTCCGCTTCTGTTCTTACTGGTTTCTTTTCAGTTGTCTATTCCTTTCATTATATCGCTCACTACTTGATCTCTTCACTTTAGTCTTCCTTTCTTGTTTAATCTTGTCGGTTTCTTCTCCGTTATTTTCTTCACTTCACCTTCATTGCAGTGTATATGAGCTTACCACCTTATCTTTTGAGCTTTAATAGATATCTTCCATCTAAATGTAGAGGCTCATCTCATGCAATGCGGTTTAATTCTTTATATGTTATTTTTTAATAAACATCTTGTATCCTTTGAGGCAGGATTACTGAGCCCACAATCAATGAACTTCCCCAATAATAAATTTACTCTTGAACGTTATGCATGCAATTTTAAAGCGGATAGTTCGCGCGATCTTTACCCGTAATACATCGCAAATTGTGCATAATCACGCCGCATTCCGAAATATCGCAAGACGCTATGTAAATTTAATACGCGCCGCGTATTTTCCCATAAACGATTATTATCAATTTGCTCAAAGTGATTTTTTCTCGTGTTAAGCGCGCCGCACACTAGCCAGACGACTATCTATGCATCAAACACACCAGAGCTATACTATAAAACCGTACACCTAATAAGAATGGAATATAGCCGAGGTAGGCCGATATTCGAGCAGCGTATTTATTAAGCATAGAACGCAGCGATCGAGAGACCGTTTGAGCATTATTTTCCCTGAATTATATTATAGTTAACAACATAAGTAATGAATGTTATCACAGAGACGATTTGATTCGAGTAAAGTTCACGGGAGTTATGGCCCCACCCACCCTCGCAACCGTGATCAGAAATGTTCTCATAATTATAGGTGGCCGTGTAATAATATTACAGCGGAACGATTCGATCTTGTTCGCGGGACGATACGCTACGAGCGGACGGCTTTGTTCGGTCGACAACGAAAATTTACGCGCGTTTAGACTGTGTTTCCTTATAATGCAGATCAGTATTGAAATTAAACCGGGATCGATTACTATACTTAGTATGCGTGGAGATTTCGTCGAATATAGACGGAGCTTTAATTCGTTGTCGATTCGAAGGTAGGCATATAGATATACAGGGTGTCTGGGAAATTTAATCTAGGAAGCTAGGATAGACAAGGTCAGCTGCGAACAAGCAAGTTTCGACCGTTCGATTGATACACTTGAAATTGGCCGAGGGACATTCCGGTTGCAAGGATGTGTTTCAATGTTGATTTATAATTTCAATCCTTGCTCCTTTATTGTTTTCAGTTGCTTGCATGCTTTCTGCTACGTAGTTCTATCTGACAAAAATTATTAGTTTACCGTCAGCTTCTTGTTTTCTTCGATCGTCCAGCGACGTTGTCCATGTGACTATCGCCGAAGCCATTTCGTTGACAATTTAGTTCGTTGCCGATTTGTTATATTTACCAACATTCGCTTAATTGCGGCGTCTAATTGTTTTGTATCTTCTGTTGGAGAAAGGCTACTCGCTAAAACTAATCTGTGAAAATTACTTCAATACGTACTCGTTAATTTTATCGAAGTTGCTGCTGACGTCAATTTAGCGCAAATTGGTTAATTCAATTGTTTACCGCGTTAACAATGATTATATTACTTCTACGTTAATTATAAACAAAATAAAATCACACTAACACCATTTCGGGCGTATGCGGCACTTATCTACATCGTACCTACTGTACGCAAAGAATTTAAACGAATCATAGAACCTCCTAAATGGAGATCCGTCTTATTAGACTTTTACTAGTAGTTTTAGCTATCGTGGCAAGTTTATGTTTCACGAACGTAGCAGGTGAGAGATGCCGTCATACCCGCGACTGTACCGAGCCTTTACATATTTGTTATCGAAGGCTCTGCGTGCCTTTACCTTGATTAGTTAACTACGCTTGTATACGAAATAAAGGTACCAATGTACTGAATTGTTGTTTTCTTTTACGTCCTTAGAATAAAACTTAATTTTCAGCATTTGTTCTTATAATAGGAAACTTGGCCAAAAAGGTAGCACAAGATGGTGCAATATGATTTTAAAGTTGGAGGCATAGCAGAAGCTGTGACCGTCTCGAGAAAAGCGAAAAGTTCCATCGCTAATGTGATGGTGACTGTCTTATGAGATAATCATGTGATCGTATTACTCTATTATTTTGAAAAGCTGAAGGTAGAAATTGCGGAAAAACAAGCACATTTCTTCCACCAAGAAGTAGATGCATTCAAGGTTTTGGAATCGAGTTCACAAACTACCCTAGCGAGTTCTTTCTCTTCCTCGGACTCAAAGTTTCACTCGGAGAACGGGGATTTTCATCGAATAAGGGGTCCGATCAAATTCGTAAACGTCTATTTTGCAGAACGTTGTATCTACAAGAAGATTATGTTGAGAAATGAAGCTGAATTTTGCATCTTTTCAGTCAACCCTCGTACAGACGCAAACAAATTTCTCTAGGTTTATTACTGCAGCGCTGGGAGGACCGGAGTTGTTTCCAATATTAGCAGAATGGTGTGAAACGAATTAAAGAAATTATAAAAGGAATGTTTGTTTGTAGAAGAATGTAAGCACGATCTTTTTGATTTCCCTCTAACTATTTTATTATCGCGATTCCTCTGCCATATATTAAATACGCGCCCGTATACGACTTCGTACCTATCGTGTGCGCAATCGCTTATCTCGGGCGATGCGATTTTTTCGCGACCGCGGCAACTCGTTTTTCATGCACTTATGCGAGATATTTAGCGGTGACCGAACTATATACGCCGGTATTCGGGCCCGATCATTATTAAATTACTAGATTCCATAAAAGACGATCTTTAGCCAGCAATTTTGATTGCTTTATTGCTGTCTTGCTATATCGACTTTAAAGAGATATGTGCCTTAATGTCATCGAACTAATTATCTGTTGTCTGCAAATAGAATAAAAGCGGGATTAATTATTTCCAAGATGGGATGTTTTCTTAGCTGTACGATGCTTTCCTGTATGATTCATGATATATGCAGGTTGTAAGAGTAGTGAAATTCTTTCAAATTTTTTGGGGAACGTAATTTAAGGAAATTGTTTTAGAGGGCGCTGTTCTTCAAATTATTTAGTCTTAGTAGTACGGAAAACCACATCCAATCCTGCGCAAAATATTGTTGGCAAGTCGAAAGCAAAAATTGTGAAGAAACAGTAGAATTTGTCCCACTAAGAGAACTCACCGTCGCAAACTTGGCAGTGGCCGCGGCAAAAGATCACGAATTGATAGCCCCAGCTGCTTTTCATAGATTATCATGAAATGAGGAGACCCTCACATCCCATAGCTTGTAACGTCAACAAATGATACTCTCCAACAACGTATGGCAAATAGGCGTAACCAATTACTTCTCCGTTAGAGTTGTTGATCACCCTCTATTTAGTAACTGCTTCACCAACGTACTTTCGACTTGCCGACCCTCCGCAGGAATATAACGATGAGCACCGTAATAGGTTACACTCAAGTATTAAAGACTACCAACAATAATTCTACGGATAGTTGCGCATTATATCGAATTTTGGTGGCGTAATGATTAATTCAGTAACTTCCTAACATTACATAAGTATTTGTATAGATTAAGCGTTGTTAATCATATCACCAGTTAATTCTTTTCGATCTAGAAAGTAGGCGATACGAACCTAAACGAAACCTAGACGGTATGAAACAGGAATAATGGCCGGCTATAACAATTAAGCGAGAAATACCGCCGATTGAGCAAAGAGACGCGATTAACGCGAAGATTGTCTAGAAATCGCGGAAGCCCCGCTTAAGCCAAGTGGAAGATCGTTATGAATTATGCGCACCAGATCGAATCTAAATGGCATTATCACGTTTCGTATCGTTTTTAGACTGTACATCAATAATAATGGGGGACGCGTTTAAGAAGGCGAACGCGGCCGATATGGGAATACCTCATTATGTATAAAATGGATAATGCACGGCCCACTACCTCTTTTCTCTTTCTATATGTATATGTGTACGGACCAATATACAGTACCTTGTCATAGAATAGCGATCATTTTCTGTTGTTTGTTTTAATTGTTCTTGTACGGCAACGTTGCAATGTATAATAATATTAATGAGTTTAAGGTCACTTTCATTAATGAAGTTTGCCACGAACCACTATCGAGTGGAAGGCATTGTATCGCATCGCTATATTGGATTTGTGTCCTTTCTAATTATAAGCTAAGATGTTTCCTATTTATGTAGATACGTTTTTATCGACTAGATGTTCCCTCTACGTGCATTCCTCTGTACTTGGTAATATGTATATACACGTTTCAATTGTTCACCATTGAAAACTACAGCGAAACAATTTTTTTTTCTTGCGGAGGATTGTTTTGGCCATTCTTGATGCTTCAAGCGAAAAAATCATTAACACGGGATGAAGTTTGCAAAGCACTTAATTTCGCTTCTATACCGCACCCCTTCATAAGAATTGCTAATGGATTTTGCCAGTTGTATACAGACCCACACAATAGCAAGAAATAATAATAATAATAACGGCACTTCGACAACATTGTATCGAATAATATGATTCAGGTTGATAGAAATCGTATTTGACCACAGAGATACATTGATATAACTAGATTTCTCCAAGCAAGACATATACCAAGTAGAGTGCTTGTATCTCCCCATTCTAAGGAAGACGCGGCGAGTCAAATTCGATACATAGAGAGACTGCAAATAGAAGCTGTAATATCGGAAAAGCACGTGAGAACGTTAACATTGCGCAATAAGTCTCCGGATCTAAATCCAGTACGGAATTACGAGAATAATGCCAACATGTTGCGCGGTCCTAATTCGATTGCAAGGTACTGTACATGCCGCATATACATAAAGATAAATTTTGTATTATATTCGCTCCGCTCATAATCGAGCGAGAACGAAAGAAAGAGAGAGAGAGACGGGAACGAGAAAAACAAAACCGAGTTTTGCATCCAATCAACCAAATCGCTAGTTAATTATCGAAGTCGTGTCCCGGCCACGGCGAAGTGGCAAACGAACGAACGAACGCGGCTGGCTATACGAACGGGCATACAACGAAGAACGGAGAGAAGCCGGACGGGCAGCGGTTCACTTTTCCTTTCCGATCCGTTTCTGATAAAGGTGGATCGGCTTTTTATTAATCCCGCTTAAATGACTACAAAATGCTTCTATTACATTGTCGTTTATTAGATGCTGTAGGTAGGTAGAAATTAATATATACAGCGTTAAGCAAAATTATGTTTAAAACTAACAGATTCCGTTTTTTTCTAATTTAATTTGTCAATGATATCTGAAAGAGAAATTTGAAGCAAGGAACAAATCACTTCACTCGATGATTAGTTACTATGTATCTATTTTTCTCCGTGCTCTTGTATAAAACGAGCTTTCTTTGAAATGACGAGATATAATTGTGAGATATTCTTTTTAACTACTAAATTCGTAAATTGTGCTAGTTTTATGCACAACTCATTTGTTAACAGGTCTATCTCCCGCAACAGCTAGTTTTAACCTCCTCGATTGCCTTATTTTCAGTTTTTCTTCATCTTGAGCTAAAATACGCATCGTTGCTGTGAAGTATCCATTTTATGCATGTGACTGCTTAGAATTTGACTGAATTCACACGAATTTCTTACGTTCTCATCGTATAAACTGGATGGAGCACATCCCTTGTACTTGGTGAAAGGACGCGACGTGATATCTCTTTCGAAAGGATAACATCAAACGACTGGACGAAGCCAGGACAAACATAATGAAGTATTCATTCATTGCAGTGACGACCAGATTGGAAAATATCATTGGTGATCTTTTTAAAATATAAAGATGACGAATTGATCAGATTTAAGAAAGATTTAAAGAACTTTCTAGCGAACATTAGAAAAATTAATTAAGTTAACCAATTCCTGTGCCTAAATTCTAATTTGTCTCGGACATAATTTCACGAATGCGGCAATCGATGGTCAATTCTACGCTCAAAAAATCGTGTCAGATATGAGAAATATACAACGTTTCAATAGAATTTGTTGTACCTTTCATTATCTCAGGTCGTCGAGATTTCCCAATAAGAGGTACAGCAATGCAACATGAAACACGTCCACTAGGTACGAAAAGGTAACTTACCTTTATCATTTAGGTTGATGTTTGTTAAAGCCTTGTTTGCAAGGCTACTGATTTTAAATTAACCCACGGAAAAGGCAAAAGCGTATCAACCACCGGAGAATACCAGATTTCAATTCTAAGCTTCTAATTCAAACACATTTCCTACCATCATTATTAGAAAGTACAAAGAATCATGTTTAACCAAGCGATTCCGTTTATGTTCTTCTTTCAATTTATTGTACATAAGTACAGCAGTGGTAAGTAAAACGGTTAGTATCCGAGAGGATTTTTGAGTTCACTAACATCCAAGCGGCGTATAATTAACTTATAAATAATTAACATAATTTAAAAATTGCTTCATTACAGTAACAGATCTAATTATGTTAGTTGTTAGTACGTTTGCTATTATACCGATTTAATTGTTCGCTAATAAAACGAATTAACTAACTAGTTATGATATATTACGTGACGTTATATGCATTTCACCATTCTTTGCGTTAGAAACGAATATAGTTGATTTCACATGGATAAATAAATGGAATTCGAATTAACCTCGGTCCTAGAGTCTTGGAGCTTCAAACGAAGTCACTCATTGCTTTTTGAGAGATCCTCTTGTTTTAACTCTAAATAATAAAATAGATAGTTACCCTCGAACTTCTACTAAATTCCATGTATTGGCGAACTGTATCCAACGAAAGGTCTTCTTGTCGTAGCTAGCGTGCATAGCAGATTTTCAAGTTTTTGCTGTGGCTCTCGGTCAGAGTACTTATCATTTTTCAATCACCGACAAGATTTTGAAGCTCCGTCCTTTTACGAAAATAAACGGATTTACGTTAGTCGTTTCGAGCTTTCGCTTTGTAATTCTGCGATTGTTTAGTTTTGGGGACGTGGAATTTTTTTAGTTGAAGATTGGAATCCTTAAAGTTATACTTTGAAGACGTCGAATCAATCACTTTCCGGTCTTTAAATTTAACTGCGTGTGTGAAATAGTTTCAAATGGACTGGTCATCCGCTACTACAAAATCCTTAAGGCACTAATCGCGTAATCCCTGATTCTTAATTTAGTGGAAGTGGTGGAACATTTATTCCGAACACACCATTACACTGAAATTTCCAATCGTTTGTACAACTTATCAGGGCTTACTATTGTATAGATTAGTCTTAATGCCACGTAAATTACCTTCAACGTTCCATTCAACAATTGATCTATTAGAAATAACAAATTCGGAGGAAAGTAGATTAAATTATATAAGACTGCATTGAAAGTTATATTTAAATATAAGGATTATTCAAAGCTTTATTTATTTTATTCTAGGTCCGTCTATAGAAACTCAATAATCTTATCCGAACAATTTTCTACATAGAGGCTTACGTAGTTTTTAACGTGCTTTAATTAATTAAACTGCTTGCTACGCATCAAGATTTTATTACAAAATTACTTATGGCCATATGTACAGCTATTATTGCTGCATTAGTATCACTTGCCGTTTCATTATTAATTATTTTTGTATTGTTATATTTAAATATTCACGCGGTCGAATACATTGTTTGAAATTTCGAGAATCCGCTAGATATGCTCATCTTTAACCTATGTTAAGAAATAACTGCTGCGTTATTCGAAAGATTTCAAATAATTAAAAAACACTCAGTATAAAAGATAAACTAAAATACTAGAGCTGCAAGAATTTAATGAATTTGTTGAAAAAGTTGGATGCAATAAAATTATGGAGCATATTCAGGCTAAATTTCATCCAATTTTAGTTGTTGTAACGCCGTTTAATTTCAATTGATTTCCAGCCCTCCCAAAATATTTAAAGTCGCCCCGCTTGGAAAAAAGCAATGGCAACTATTATTTTAGAATGGCAAAAGAATTTGCTGATTATCTAGGTTAGAACAATAGAATAACAGAAGGAAATTTGACGTAAAGTATCCTGCACCGGTCCACAAATCAAGTCTTTCAAAAGCTGAAATTGCTGAATGGTGGCTTCATAGAAATTGATCATCCACTTTCTAGTCCAGATCTAACTCGCCGCAACCAAGAAGAAAAAATTTTATCGACGATGACGAACTTATAGCAGCTGTTGAAAGGCATTTTTCGAACAAATCAAAGAGATTTTCTTTACGTGTCAACATTAAATAATAAAATGATCGAGACGCGTTTGCGCGGGGAAAATATTAAAAATATCGATACGAGGTATAACGTCTCAAACGAGAAAGCTACTGCATACCATTCCGCGAACAAACAAGGTCCCAACAACGCATCGTCGAGCCTGACAGCGAGAGAGGTCTTATCTCTCTAAGAAACCGTATGAATCGCTAAGAAGCGACAACAGGAGCCCAGCGGCGGAGGTTATACGAACGATGCCTACTACTCTACGTGGATCGAATATGCAGAAACAAATGAAGGTTTAAACCACACCCTCCGCGACTGCGATTGGCCAGCCAACGTTGCCTGATGGCATTTAACATTACACAGACGATTGGTTAAGTAATATAAAAATTCAAATTTAATATAGTCAGCTGCGTCTGTTAGTGATTCAGCTGGCTACTGAGCGGGTCGCTCCGGTTGAGCGAGGCGGACTTAAACGGTCCGTATATACATATGTGTACGTATTAGTGTGCGTGCCGAGAGAATACGAGACTCTCTCGCGGGATAGAGAAGATCGAGATGATGTCCTCTGTCCTCGCCGTTGTCATCGTATTGTATAATGACGGGCGGTTTTCTAAAGGCGACGACCAGCGCGGATAAATCAGGTCCGATGGCTTTCGCGAATAAATGAATCTGTAATATACATATTATGTATGAACGCAGTTCGAAAGATGGCAAATCCTGAAGTCGAAATTACACGTGTAAGATGCGGAATTAGATCTAACGCCCCCGTACGTACCCTTTTATGTATTTTTAATGTGCGTAATTATTGAGTACGTTATTGCGCTTTTTATTCATTTTAAAGTCTCAATTCAAGTTTATTATGACGCTTTCGCTAAATTTGCGAATTTGATTTATTCGCCTTATGATGTTTATTTGCGTCTATATCAACTTCTATCTGGTTTAACATTTTTCTTGCTTATTTATAGGAACTTAGATAAATTGTCGCAAACGATACCAAGCGTTGTCGATTACGATGATACAACCTTCTGGTCAGGTTACCGTAAAACCAATCTTTAAATAATAATCAAGTCATATCATCATGATAATAACATCATATTTCTTGCAAATAATAACAGTTTTTCGATGCATTTTTTATCTGATCCAATAGAAGGAATAGTTCTTCCCTTTCCCTATAAAACAGGTACATCCAACAAGCACTATCAAGTTCTAACAAAAACAACGAAAGAATAATAATCTTTCGAACAACTAATTTCATTGCTTTCCCTATAAGTTTAGTATGCTTTTGCATGCGTTCGAACTAATTTTCGAAGAAAAGGTGATATGATTCCTAAAGGCTTCAGTAGCTTCTTTAATTTGACAAATGTCTTGACAT
Organism: Oryctes rhinoceros; assembly: GCA_020654165.1. Taxonomy (NCBI): domain Eukaryota; kingdom Metazoa; phylum Arthropoda; class Insecta; order Coleoptera; family Scarabaeidae; genus Oryctes; species Oryctes rhinoceros. Next base: position 3,615,216 of record JAIOKQ010000231.1, read on the forward strand.
TGAGAAACAAAAGTAAATCGTTAGCTGATAGATAGGACGAACATGAGCAATGAGATGTTGATTCGATGGTTTTCTCCTTCGAATAATTAATTGTTTAACGTGTGAGAGCTAGTATTAATATAATGAAGGCTGATGCGACGCTGTCGACTATTCTCCCTGATTTCATCGGTGATTTCCAGCATTAACCGTTCTTCGACCGTCTAAAAGAATAGTTGCTACATATCCATCCACACATCCAGCATCGAAAGAAACAAGCAATAATTTTATGAGCATTTCCTCAGATCAGTTGACACGAACCTTTTTTGCTCTTTGGTCAAGTAATGGGAAACAGATCTTTTCCACACTTATGTGTCCAGGAAAAAATCGAATATTCTGGCTTTCAATATGCCTAAGGATACGGTAAGTCGCATGCCAATCCTCTTCAAGAAAACAACGAGTTTTTTAAGAGGCGCAAACCGTTTTTAAAATAACACAAGAGGTTTAACGTTTCAAATAGGAAACTATGATGCATTTGCAAGCAGAGATAATTGTATTACAATATATTATCGCATCCGATGAAGACAAAACAAAATTGTTTAATTTGTTACCTGAAGGAAATGAATACTTGAAGCACACACTCTTCAATTAGGTATATTTTATTAACAAAACAGTTAGACAACGGTTATTTTAATGTATTTTTCTATTGAACAACACGGTAGAGTTTCCTGAACATATTTGTGGGATCCTTTTTCGCGTATAACTGCTTTAAAGTTCCCAATTGAGCCTTTTATAGGCATTTCCTATTGTTGCAGTCTTTTCTGGTATACAACCAACACAGAGTATTCAAAATTACGTTTTCACCTTCCTTTGTGGTGAAGTCCTTAAAAATTCATTTCATGGATGCTTTTTTCGTAAGAGGATCCTGGAGTATCGTCTGGACAGTTTTTGCTCAGGATTGAGCAGCTTACACCCACACTATACTCGTTTACAAATCTTGCAGAAGTCGTCATGAGCAGATTCCTTGGAAAGACATGATTTCCTATCCTATTTCTAGTTGATAATCCTGTCCGCAGTGTCAAGTTAAATAACGTACGTAAGCATATAAAAAGCAACTGTACTAATCAAACATGGCTACCTTTTTTCTCTAAATAGTCATATATAAACATTACGTTGTCATTATCTCCGTTCATTTTCTAGATGCACAGCGACGATTACCATCTTCCCTTAATACATATTTAAAATCATTCATTACCTGCATCTTGGAAAAGCGCACCAAAAAAACACCAGATACCGATGCAAACAACCAACGCGTCCATCCATCGCCGTCGTCATTGGCTGCGCTCGCTATTCTACGCCAACTAGATACAAGCTAAAAACATTTTATTTCTGCGCTACCGCATCCGTTGACCGAACGAGCAAAAACTAATTCTGATGAATATTTCCATTAATTGAAATAAATCAGCGAGAGCGATGTCAACGTACACATCAGATATTCTCGTTCCACGACGTGGAATTGTTTTGCCCCGCAGCCAAGGCTATTCGTATTTAGTATCCCTGTTTGCAAAACGTCTAGTTCGTCTATCAGCGTCGATAAGAGATATAGATAGTGAGGAGGTATAAAATATGAACATGGCGATTGGATTTATGTACACCGTTCGGTCGATGAGAATTCATTAAACAATAATAAAAGTAGTAAACCAACATAGTATTTCTTGGAACGAAATTTACTAGAAGACTTAAAAAGAACTAGTGGTTCAAAGTCCTGTTAGAAGGCGAAGAAAATAGAATTGCACTGGAAGAATGGCTAACTTGTATAATTTCTTCAAATGTTGCGTTAGGCTGTTGTTTATTTTCGGGGTATATAGTCCAAAGTTAACGGTAACGGTCAGCAGAAGATAACGGACGTCGATAAACATTGATACCACTCTGAAGTCCCAAAATAACTGATACGTTAAGATTTAAGCGGCAACACCTCTACGTGCAACACTATATTTTACCTGTTCCTTATAATTGTGAAGTAGTCGTTATCGTTCCACGTCTAAAACCGTTCGAGAAGTTTTAATAAGTACAAAGTTAATGAAATTTCGCATTGGTCCGTAGCAAACTTTAAATATATCCGCGGGTTATGTCAAACAGGCAACTTTGCGGAAGTGCATTTAACTTTATCCGAAGCCACTTCTGATGAGTGCGGGAAATTCACCCGCTTTCGATAAAACCGATTTGTTAAACGGTCTGCGTGCATCAACTCATCAGCAAGAAATACGTCTTTTTTTTTCTAAATAATTATTCATAAAAGAATGTTACTTGATAAATTTCAAAGCATTACACGACGCTTGTAGAAACTCACGGACGATTAGGAAGAATACTCAACTCGGTCAAAAAAACGAAGCTTACAAGAATAATAATAGCGAAGTAGGACATGATAATAAAGTTTAAGATCTTGCACAGATCGTTAGTTCTGGACCAAGTCTTATAAGTCAAAAGAAATTTTACTAAAATTTAACGAAAAGGATGGCAATCCGACGCAGTTCTTAAATGCTTTAAAACAATTGGTTTCACCTAAATCTAACCATTCGGAGTTGTTAATTATATTCGGATCGTCCTTAATCTACTTGTTTGGTTTGGTAGAAGCCAACGGAGTCTTCTGCAGTCTTCTGGTCTGTAGCGGATCGTGAGGCGGAATTTCGAAACCGTTTTAATGTTGGCCATCTTAATTTCTTTGAATCAGGGTATTATAAGCCCTAGAAAACATTGAACTTATGCGACAAGTGCAAAAACATTGTTCAGCGGCGCGTTGCATCCGCCCTTTTCAGATGTTGAACATATCATCGTTCAAAATCTTACACCTCTTCATTTCTATAATACGATGATTGTTCAAGAACTCCGACAGAACGATTTCGTCACACGATTCCAAGATGACGTTTCCTAGAAATCGACGAGGAGCTATTGAGCTTCCTCCTTAGTCGCCAGGCTTCTCTCCTTATAGCTGCTTATTATGGGCTTACCTAGAAGTTCAAGCTGAATTCCCTGTACTATACTTGAAATGTTCATGAACAGTTTCTGCTCGTCTTTAAGAATGCCTCGATAATATGATTTCTCGCAGCTAATAATTATTTTGTTATGTTTCGCTATGTATTCCCATGCGTGCTAGTCAAAAACACCTTACACCCTGTATAAACGGCAATAAGAATTAGGATCATCTACGCCCTACATAATTTGAAGGATAGCAGGTTTACAACCCATGCGTTAAACTCCTTCCTTTGTATTAATTAAATATGTCAGAGTACATAGTACGCAACGTTACATTTGTAGCCATATTTTCTGCAACTTGCTTCTCCATAAGAAGATCATACTAGCACACTTGAGATCACTTCGTACAATTATAATAACAGTACGTGCAGTACATTCATATATACATGTATGTAGATACATTAGGTACATACATACGTGTAATTGTAATTACAACAGGTGACTTCTAACGGTTATGTAATAGCAGCGGGATAACAGATACTGCGGTAATAGAAAATATGTTCTATCTGATAATTGTTATTGTTATTACACGCTCAGGCAAGGTTAGTACTTGTAAGAATGCCTGCCGAGGTGTATCCTAGCAAAAGAAATATATATATATTTGTGGTGGGTGTGCTGCGGTGCATGCCTTAACATACGGTTTACGTTCTAATGACTAATACTTAATTTGGTTTATGATCTGAATAGTAAATGAAGGATTATGGATCATAGATAGCGTTCTTTTTAATGTCTACGGGTGTTATTCGCGTATTGCGGAAAATGTACGTAACAGTAAAGAAAAATTGATGTCTACAATATTACATTCGATACGACCGGTGACGATTGTAACATTATGTTTATGTTTATAGAGACACCAGTGGAGTAGTTCAAATCTTTTTTTCAGATGGAATATTTGAGAGAAATTCTAGAAAAATTATAAATTAGCCAACGCAGAATTTGAATGAACATGTTCAGCATATATAGCGCTACCAATAAATGAAGACGCTGTACAATTGTTAATAGTACCTTTATGAGACGATGTTAAGAAATAAGCATAAAATGCAAACAAAAAGGTAATAACCAACCAAACCGACAGAATACCAACGATTATCTTCACGTAAATGGATTCCGTACTTAAGGCCATAAAACTATACAAACGAATCATTTAGTAATCTCTCGATAGTGTTTGTATTTGCTTCCTTCTTTTTTGTCCTCTCTTTTAGAGTATGCAGCATGCACTGCAAAGGATCTCGTTATGTATAAGGGAAAAGGCATCGATGAGGTAAACGTGCTCTGTTAGGCTAAGTTCAAATAATCCATAAATAAGGCACTTCCTTTTCGCTGATGGCGACGAAGTTTGACATCGTTCTCCCATGGCTGTACCTACACATACGAACGGAAGCCTAGCCGCCTAGTCGGGCGTACAGAGCGTATTATCGGGCGTACGGTCACTCTCCTTGAATGACATTACCTAACAGACAGATCAGCAGATGTAGGAGTTCTGTACGACATGTACGGTGAATTCTTGTTAAGGCGGACGGCTTAGGTCGAGATAGGACGACGTTAGGATGGAATAGTTCGGACCCGCGCTAGATGGACGACAGATCGGGCGATTTATATGCATCTGTTTGCTAATCGTTACCATTTTCATGCGATTATTCGCGTGCATTAGTCGAAAATGACCATTTTTAGATCGTAAAATGGACTGGAGGAGTGGAAGCTGATAAATAATTTATCTTCGTCAGCGTAGATGGCGCACATTTGCTAAGGTTTTTCTCGTCCTGCAATTTACATTCTTGAATACATTCAAAGTACGTAGTTGAAGTATCTTCTTTGGTAACTGGTTAAATATCTTCCTATTAATACTATTTTTTTTCTCGCTATTTACAAGCAAATATCTACTTAATTTGAGCCAATTACAAACAAGCGTACTGACGCCATCACTTGCAAAAGGTCACTTAAACGACTAAAAGATACACACATCGGAGTCAGTGATATTGTCAATTATAAGGTTATAAGATTGGGACTCCTGTATATAATGTACATATAAAATGAATAACTATTCATTATTTTTCAAATTAATCGGATATATTAATTCTTATTGAATTGGCTTTCGAGGATTCAATTAAAAAAGAAACAAAGAAAGTGATATAAGACTATATATAAGTCTGTATGTACTTTTTCTACCACGACGCGGAAAGATTATCCAAAACTGAGATTCTGGTAGTAGTTCTATACGAATCGTCTTATCTTTACTAAAATACTTCTTGCAGAACACAATGATTTTACAACGTATCGTATTTCCACTAACAGTTTTAGCTGCTACGTTTTTGTTATCTGCTGGAATGGGCTTGCCATGCAAAAGTGATAGAGACTGTTCCCCAATTGGTTGGATTAGAATGAATTGTTACCGTGATCAATGTATGCCGTCTCGATTACCCGAACGTTAGCGGGTAATAAAGCAATATTTAAATATTGACACATGGTAATGTCCGGAGCAAGTCCTTATTTAGAAATAAATTATTCAAGTAGTAACTGTAAAGGCCAAAACATGGCCGTAATGCAAACTAAAATGAACCTTATACCGTCATATTCTTCACTCTCTATCTCCCCTACTGATTATGGTATTATAATTCGTTTTCCCATAGCTCTGCTAGAAGATCCAACAACTGTGCCATAAGGATGTTGAATTTTTTCAGCAGAACCAAACCGAGCGTACAATCGTCCTTCTAGAAGGATATTCCGGAAGGACAATTAGAGTCTAAATAGGTTTATAAAATTTATTTTATAGAAAAACCGATCTAGACAAAATGATAGATACATATTATCTTTGGTTTTCCTATGTTCTTATTGTATTCTATACTCATTCTACGCTTATTTGTAATTCACATGATGTCATAACCTTAGGTTCCTTTTAGTGATAAGATTGAAAGATATGTCGGCTATTTCCTGAAAGAAATAGTTAGGATTAAATAGAATATCACTATCCAGTCACGTTCTTCCTAATTTTGTTATACGACACTTTTTCATCTCGATGTTTCGGTCACCATTTTATTAAAGTGGTGAAATTCCGAAAAGAGATACGATAAGGTACACAAGAAATAAACATATGCTTGAACCTGGCTTATGCCCAAACAATCATGTAAGATGCCATTAACTTGTGCCCTATTCCTATGCGTACACTAATTTGACGAATATTTTCATTCGCCTGTCTTCTTTCAGTAGGTCCTCCGCGGCAGTAATGTTTCTATCGTTTACCGACGTACGCTAGTGGATCATGTTCTACGAGTTCTAAAACGCTCAATCCACCGATATACACTACTTTTAGTGTATATCGGCGGATACTCAGCAAACACTCCTTGCAGACGTTGAATAATTTCTCAGCGTCTTAAAAAAAAGACAATTATTGCTCTTTGAGATTAAACCGTGTCTTCTGTGGTTACAAAAACAGTGCTATGAAAATGCCTCTGTATCAGCCAAACACCTCGCTCAGGCTGAACTATATTGCACTGAGCAGTTGCATAAACTCCTTCGTAGATTTAGGACCAAAAGAAAACAAAGCAAGTACTTTTTGTTACTTTATTTATTGCGTGTTAATTATTTACATATTCGCAGAATTGCAATTTAATAACAATATTATCACGATCGGAAGGAAACATACGTTTCTGAGCTAGCTTTCTGGCAAAACTTAAGCTCCCCATGCAAACAAGGATTACTGCCGTAAGAAGTAGAGGAGTGATATCCATTTCCGAAACATTCTATCATAATTAGATTATTTTAGGACAAATAAGGAAAAAAATCTAGTTACACACGTACCCAGCGAATGTAGATGGCAACGTTAAAACCAACAAAAGCAACAACAAATCCCCATTATTAAACGCGGTTCCTCATTGTTAGGTAGGCATATTACTAATTCCAAATAACAATGAGATTTATCAGTTACCATTGCTCATTTATCGCGAAAATAAAGTAAGTAAGCGTAATGTTAAAAGTTAATTAGTTGATAAATTTTAATGTTTTAACTTTTCTCTGAGCAATTCGGCGAGTTTCACCAAGCAAATATTATTTTGCAGGTTAAGCAATGAAATAATTAATTAAACAAGTAAATATATTACGAAAGTGCATATTTATAACAAAGCAGCAATATCCTTAAACCCACAAAAAAAGAGGTTGTTATATTTGCAATAAGTAAAGACACCCTCATCTTCTATATACGTGCTACATTTATTTATAAATGTTAATCTTTCTATGTCCTCCTGTTGATATATCGTGTAACATAACATAGGATACAATAAACATCAATACTAGGTACCTGTTGTTTCGGTTCTATTCCTTTGATCCAGGGCAATTATGCAAAATTGATCGGTCGATATTAGAGCCGGTCTCCTCTGCACGAAGAAGACGAATAAACCGGCCAGAGAAAGAAAAAACGAGGAGAGACAGACGTCATTGTCATGCACCGATAGTAAGGATAGGGATTTCGGACTATTTTAAATATTCGCGTCGGATGCCGAAAGGGCAGCGCTCAGACAAAACTAGCGTCCAGTATGAAGGCTTGACAAAAAGCGGTTGCGCTACTGCTGATTGATAGGTGACAGGTCCACTAGACATGCCGCAAAAACTACCCGGTTATCCGAGTCTGCGAGCCCACGATACGCTTCTCTCCGCGCAGCCAGTGCCTTAATTAAAAATTATAATTCGTGATTGAAATTCTTAATATCCTCTCCTCGCGCAGGGAAGACGTTGAGGACGACGACGGGGACACGGTTTCTGTTGTTAAAGCGGGCGAATTGAAGCTGAAACTTCGTTTGTCGCCGGTTATCGCGGTTGCATTTCAAATCAGGCCAATTCTAATTGAAGTTATGGCGTAAAGAACGCGTTTGTATCTTTTCGAAATGAAAATATAACAGCGCTTAAAATGTTTAATGCGGAAATAACGTACATAATCTAGTCCCCAAATGTTAAGACGCTGTAAGAACTTGCGCGTTAGGTATCGAACGAACATTTCGAAAAACCTTGTTGAAGCAGCTTAAGTGAAATAAATCAGACTCTTCACGTTAATTCATAACTGCGGATGAAAGTTGAACACACCGGTACATTCCTGAAGGCGAAGCATAGTCGAAACAGTGAATCAATCGCGAGAAAGGTAAAGACCGTTCCATCGGTTAGGAAAGTTTCTGTGTTACGATGGAAACTTTCCAGACTACCCTCGCATTATTTCGGCCATCCGCTTTGTTCTAGTCCTTTCTTGCGAACGCGTTTGGGTATATAAATTCTATTCAGAAACGGATATTAAAAGTATCAACGAACGCCTGCTTGACCTATACGAACCTAGAGTTATATATTATGATGGGTCAAAGCGGATCGATACCGCATTTATTTCCACCAGAACCGAAGAAATAATGACTTTTCCGCTTCTATTCCGCTACCACACCGCTCACTAGATTCGTTCCTCGATAAACGCGGAAATAATAGCGCCTCGATATACTAAACGATGCACGAATAATTTCGCGCAAAATCGTGCAATAGCTCGAATAAAAGGTACGTCTCTAAAACTAATCCAATCAAATGCTTATTGGCAACGGCTGTAATACATATCTCCGATTTTTTAAGTATTCGTAACTGACTAATCTAGTACGTTAAATGAATAGAGAGAATTATTTCATCAATTTTCCAATTAATACCCGTCCCTTATACATTTCATTCGATTATACGACATGGTTTTTACGATATGTCCATTTGAAATAATGTTAGAGTGTGTTCGTCTATCCATCAATATTAATAAAGTCAAGCGAAGGTCTCTACGATACAATTATCAATTAAGCAGCCGAAACGGTACTTATTTAATTTCCAGCGAATGCAATTATAGGTTTTATTCTAAATTGATAATAGCTCAGTATTAACAACTTCAAAATTCTTCAGTGCCATACGTGTCCACTTTGAAATGGACGGTTACTGAAAGCCGAATTAATCAATGCTTTCATAACATCTCCTATTTAATGAAGAGTACTTGAAGCTTAACGAAATACGGCGGGAAAAATTCCGTAAACTTTAAGAAAATTGATCTAAGAAGAAAGAAGTCTAAGGCATGGTCACAATGTTGACAGATGAAAATTTTGAGTTAAATAAATCAATGGTATCCTTACGACTAAGTGATTCAAATTAACGAGCCATAATTCATATAAAAAAATTAATAGAAAAACAATTGAATAACGCAATTTTACCCCTTTCTTAAAAGAAATGTTAATCAGAAGGATAATCAATCGGCAACCCCATTCGTAAACAACTAAGCGTATCTCAACTTTCGCAAAAGAAATTCCAATTGGTCCTTATCATTCTCCGGGCTTCCAGCAAACCTAAATTCAAATATATGTGGGCCTCGCGAACTGCTATTCCCATAAGTCTGTTCCACCATCGACACATTCTAACGATATTTCAATTGACAGTCAGTTCAACCATTTAAACATCCACATAGACACATATACGTACATACATCAAGACGGTTAATTCGTTTGACATCTGCATACGACGTTCAAGACAACGAGCATATTTATGAGATTGTTTGTAATTGAGCAATTCTCGTGTCACATCTAATTACGTCGGAGTGGGCACGGTTCGTTAGCTTCGGAGAATTTTTCGCTAAACATATGTCACAGATAAGGGTATATGGATTGTGCTCTCGTCGTTGATCGTGTATAGCCTTCCTCGTAGCTCGCCCTTATGCATATGGCGCGGTCCTACCGTACATACGAACGAGGAGGTTAATTAATTTATTTTGTTCGATGTGCCTGACACCGGGTGTAATGGGAAGAGGCAGCTTAAATGATTTTCGTTCTATAGATACGGGCCTTATCCGGTTTTTGGATCTCCGTAGATCTATTTAGATTAGGAAAGGAAGGAAGGAAGCGTATAAGTACGTGAATAAGTGTACAATGCAGATCGGAATGAGTTCTGTAAGTTTTAAAGAGGATACCTTGAAGTTGTAAGGACGTGGACAATGTTAATTATATCCTTAATAATTTACTTTGAATTAGGCATTATTGTTAACGTTAGATAATGGTCAAATTTGTCAGCAAAATTTAAATTTGTACAGTACAGGAAACACATCTCAAATAGAGGAGTGTTCCACATGCGTTGTATATCTTCTCTTTGCTTTGTTATTTCTTTCCTTTAGGTAAAATATCTAAAAAAAAGATACAATTCCTTTCCCGCATACGATGGTCTTTGTGACAAAAACTTTTACGCAAATACTCTCCTTTGGTGTTGCAAAGTAGTCAACATTACTACCTCATCATCATTTTTCTGGCTAACGAAGCTGTCTTTTCCTTCTTTGGATCACACGTCCATCTTTTCCAATCAACTTCGCTTATCTCCTCGTGCTTACTGCAGTTAGACTAAAGCATCGAAATTCCTTCGTCCTAGCACCGACATATATTTTTTATCTTTCCGTTAGAATCTGTCAATTAGTCAACAATTCCATTGAGCAAGCGACCGACCTTGCAATAGGGTGGAGGACGGTCGGTAGAGAGTTTTTAGCACTGTTCTTTGCCAGCTATTACGATACGATTTTACGCTAGAGATGTACAAGTCTTCCGGTAGCCCATTTAAGACAAACCGGGAAGCCTAGACCCAGTCGAAAGATCGATATGAAGCCCAAACTGCTCATTTGAAAGCGTCCTAAATATTATCAGTCAAGATGGCTGTCTCCAAGGTCATAGAAAGAGAGGGTAGGAAGTATCTGTATCTTTGTTCGGCTTCAGAATGATAGCCACGTTCGCGTGTTTGCAGGTATGGAGAAGATAAAATTTAAGGACGGCATTAACAAGAAGAAGAAGGACCTACTGCTACAACTGTTTTCCATATCAGCCATACGGAGATGAGTTCAACTTTATGAATAGTTTAACCGGATAGAACATTGGGATTGTTCATTTGAACAAGCGTAGTACAATAACCTACCGTTGGTAAGAACGTTAATTGCCAAAAAAAAATTACTTCGAATAATTCAGCACATTTACCTCATTTTCAATCCAAATCATAACCATTTCATATTCATAACTTCGATCTGTTTTTATTTGCGTTCGAATGGACACGATTTCGTTATTATTAGTACTATCCGCCATCATACGCAACGACATCACGGCTTGCCCGTTCGCAGCTTATACATACACAACTCACGACATACTTGCGCATGTGGGAAATAATATCTTATCGGTATGTGAATAAATATCGATTTATTGGTATCATTCACAGAAGTAATATTCATAAGTAAAACTAGTTTACGACTGACAACTGTCAACGTGCAGCGCATGAATCCGCCGCAAAAAATCAGCCGGCTCCGGCTCGGGTCGACGCGGGCCGCGAAGAAGGGCCGTCCGCTCCGGCGGGAGAAAGAAAAACCGACGAGGCATTTCTGACTTGCAAAGCACCACATCGGCGGAATTTAATTGAAATAATTAATGTACGGTGCAAGACGACGTTCCGTTTCGAACTGAACGACGCGGGGCCGATGTGGAGAAGGGCAGGCCAGAAACGGCCGTTAAAGATAAATCGATAAGGATCAATAATTCAGTTTGGCATTTCGCAGTTAAGGCTCGTGCAAATCATTATTGTTGACGAGGCTGTGCGTATGAGTTACGCTTTCTTCCATTATCAATTGCCGTATAAATTTTTATGTAAGCATGGTTATGGCATTTGATTGTAGGTATTTCGATATGTTTTCATATACAGTGTGGAAATTTCATATTTGAACTTGTAATGGCAACTTCTAAATTACTCCTGTTTTCTTAATTTTTAGTTAACATCATTAACTGGATTATCGTAAGAAAACACGATGGTTAGAGACTATTGTGAAATACCCTGTATTTCGCAATACAGGGTATTTCATCATAAATTCATTAAAAAAATCTTTTCTAAAGCCACGAATATAAAGGTTTTTATTTGTTGAAGAATATTACAAGTATTTTCATGCGTGGCTTCTTTAGATTAAACTTATAATGCGTTACACCATGGAGCACAAAAGACGACCAACGGAACGATGAGAGGACGTGGGTCTATTTCGTGAACTTATATATTGAGGAGTTTCGTATTAATCTCCCGGATCAAGAGCTTGACGATAAAATAAACATATTTACCGCGTTATCAAACGCTTTGCTGAGACAGTAGACGTTTTTACCGAAAAATTCCTCAGTCGCAGAAGAATTCGTAGAAGAAACTAGATATAAGAACATAGTCCTACTAAATCATTGGATCATTGCGTCAGTTAGTGCAGCAGATAAAATTATCTAAACTATATCAATTCACAAAAATATCAAAATTTCATAAACGCGGCACAATCGAAGAAGAGGCAATGATCCCTCTGCCTTATTAACACGTTAATAGTCTAAAGTTAACCACTTATCCCGTTATATCGATATCGATGCATTTATACCCAAAAAATAATTTACATGAACGCAGGGATTTTGTGCGGCGGGACATCCCGAAACATTATTCGTAGACGAAATTACACGTCCCGTTTCCTCTTCTAAGAACCCATAAAACATTCAAACGATTAATAAACTAAGATCATCCACCTAAAGAAATAAAAGAGTATAAATTCACGTCGCCCATCTCGTTCGCATTACACACAGCACTCCGATACATGTGCTCGAGCGCACTCTTTTTTTCCGGCGAACATATCTCGGGGTGAAGAAGAACATCCATCCATATACGTACCCCGTGGCGATGAGTCGGCCTTTCATCAAATGAAATATATATATTAAAGTACTTACGCAATAATTAATCAAAATTTCTAATGAAGCTGTGCCTGTGTGTGCTTTACGCGCCACGAGACCTCGTTTCACGAAGGAACAAACGCTGCGCCGTTCTCGCGGTACTTAACTTCGAGTCGGTGGACGGGTGGGTTGGATACTTTCCCATGGACATTTGTTAGGTACACAGAGAGGATATCGTTTGAAATAAATAATTTAATATATATGTATGTCCTCTAGTTTGGTACCACTGCTTTACTTGAAGGTATAATAATAATATAATAGGTTACGCTTACTTGTTACTTTACGTTAGAAAGCTTTCGCCTGGCTTGTACGCGTTGTATTGTTTACAATACGATTAGAATAAGATTAATGTTTTAAGTGACAGTCGAATTTTGACCCGATACGATCACGAAAGCATATAATAATAATAATAATGCACGCTACATAATATTTACGTTACGTTCGCGTTAGCCACGAACGCAAAAAAAACGAATCGCGGAAAAAACCAATTCATTCGCATGGTTCAGAAATTACTACATAGAGGAACGGAACGGACACACAGTTTTCTTTCCAGTGTATATTAATTGTAATTAATCTCGAAAAGTAGGAACTAGTGAAGCATGAAGATCGTTCCAGAGGAATATTCGTGATCAAATGAGAAGAGTTACTACCTACTTTCCGATTGTTTTAATTAATGATGTTAGTGATAAATGAAATTATACAGTTTATTATTATAATGGCCGTACGGGACAGAGCAGCAGAATTCCCTCTGTAGTTATATGTACAAGGTGTGACAATGTAGTTCGTAAAACATCGTAGAACTAACTTATTCTCCAGAGTGGATGCTGTTGAATACTAATTTTACGTTCCGTTCAGTATTAATTACCTCGGTGGAATTCCAATGATTAACCATTATTTTCAATTTTGGAAATAGCTAGAAATTACATAGTTCGTGTTACCTACCATGCGGTGCATTGCAACGATAATCACCCAACTAAATCTAGCATTCCTTTCGACACTTCTAAATGGCATTTTGCTGGACTCGTTAGTCTGACAATTTTCTAATTAAATAAATGCATAACCAGCTGCTAATATTTATTATTATTATTACAACAAAGTGGTACCGTCATTCCCCCAAACAACTGTGTCTTATGGTGTTACCTCATTATTACTATTATTAGTAGTATTATTGGGCAGAGGCACAGAAGCCTTTAATCACTGCGACCTTAATAGATCTATTGTAACAAAGTGCCCTTATACATGTTAGAGAAGTTGCAGGCTTTAATCAACCTTAATACATATGATTCTAGAAACTTCGTACCTCAATTCAGCAGATGTCAAGAGCGTGACTAATGGCAATGGCATCTAGTCATAGACGACATATTTAATCGTCAGCTTTATCTAGATTAAATAGGTGATGTTCTAGGACCGCATATGGTCTATTAGAAATCCCGCAAGTAATCTAAGGTCCTTTTGCTGAACGATAGCACCATTTTTGCTGTCTTAGGCGAGGTTGACATGGATGCTTTAATTTTTTATTTTCGTCTTGGAGCATTTCCCCATTACAAGGTCTTCTGATCCTCCTCCCATGCTTCTTTTACTTACTTCCTTACCTCATACTCTACATAGCGATTCAAGACGAATCCCATTTTGTACAGATACTTGTTTAGTCGATAATGACCAATTACGGCGCAAGTCATCGAACATCGTTGGCTAGAAATCATGGCTAGAAGTAATTCCTTCGACTTTTCTTTTACGGATCCTACAAAGAAAGCCTTCAAATATACGTCCGCCTGGATTTCTCTCCGATGTTTTTCGTATCTCCGATAGCTGTCTTTATCTTGCGCCTTAGCCCTTTCGGTCTTCATATACCTCTTCCGAATGTATCTCGACTTGTTATAGTCATTCTCTCACATTGTCTTAATTTGTGAACATTGAACCCAATTGAGTATATGTGCTGTCTTCATTTGCAGTGAACAAGTAGTACTTGCTCACCTTTAATATATAACTAGATTTGCGTATAACTTTTGTAATGGCTACTTAACTAAAAATAATAGTTCTATCAGCTATTGCATTGATTATACGGTTTTTTCTATTGTCGTTCGGTGAATTAAACCGCCGTACCTCGTATCCGTACCTCGCTTGAATATCGCGCAAAGCGAGGGCAACGGCGAACCGCAGCTGTAAATGAGACGAGGAATTTTGCGATCGCGCGCCTCTCATGAATTTCTCATTTTGAGATATTCCGACCGCGTTTTTTCCCTAGCCGTTCTCCTCTTCATCTGGCCGCTTATTGCCGTCTTTGTTCGGCGATAATTTACCTCGCCTATCTCTTTTTCTTTATGCTTTACCGCTTTAATGAAGTTACTTTCTTCGGTAGTTTGACCTATAACTTTACGTAACTTAGACGATATTTATAAGCGATGATCGCTAACGAACGTTCGACCAAATCAATTAATTTAACAGTACTATTGTCCGGACCTATGCGTTGTATAGGCGATGGAAGCGAGAGAAGAATAAGTTAAGGTAAAATCTTCTATCGCTATTGTATTGCGCAAGCAGGAAAAGAAAATGTGGATTGTTGAAGAGGGGAATCGTACGTAGTGACTGTTGGGGAAGCTTTCCTTTCTTCGACTGTAATCAAAAATAGTTTTATTAGAAGCTTAGAACGGTGTTAAAGCAACGAATTGAATAAAATTGAAAAAATTGTTCTTCACTTTAAACATTCATTGCTTAAAGCGCTTTACGGAGTAAATAATAAAAAAAGAACTTACTTGGTCTTGTCCATTTGAATGAATCTAGTGAATCTAAATTTTACTCAATTTAGCCATATTTAAATTCAATGCTTTTAATGTATTAGAAAACTTACGTATCCTTGGCGTAAGCCGTGGTTTCCTCCACTCTTTCGCATTTGTCTTAAGAGGAATGAGATGTTTACGTGGTATTTACATTAAATTCATAACATTTTGAATAATCTAACAATTTGTTATTTCGCTCAATTAATTAACTTCCCGGCTTAAGTTAGATAATTACCTCAGAAAAAAAAATTACTTGATAAATTGCGCTTGTACGTGTAAAGCGTTGTGTTATAAAAATAATAAAACGGCTACATAATAGAATCTATTATATTACCCTATTTGTCTTCTTTGAAGTAATATTTTCGGTGTGAAGTTAAAATGACTGTTAGCATGTTCGACGCTGTAAAAAGTGACAGGCGCAGCCATATATTAATTTCTAACAACCATAAGAAATGAGAGAATTCTTGTATCTCGACATTCTTCCCAGACTTGCGCTCGCCATGTTCATATACAGTAACATGCTGTATTGCTACTCTACAGCTACTGTTTAATACGTATACACTATCGTCTATAAGTTTACAACCACTTATTTAACGCAAGAAATGGAATCGAAATGAATGCGGGTTTATCACTTATTATCTCAAACATCGTTATTCTCGAGGCTCTTATTTATAGCTTCTAATACATTGTATTTATTTCCGAATCTTCGTTCTATTCCGTTTCTACGCGGAAATAATTCGTTGTGACGTTGTACAACAGACGACGTTTACATTTCTTTTGCAGTATTTTAACTTATGAGCGATAGCGTAACCGTCGTACTACGCTTTAAATGTTTTAATGTCCTTGTCCGTGTAGAGCGGTCTCCATCTTCGCGCAAAATATCGCGAGAAAATGCGGAAAACGCCAAGTGATTATTACACTTGCAAAATGAAAAAAAAAATATATAGAACAATAATAGAAGTTGTGAATTGCAATAATAGCCGATTGTTATTTGAATAAAACACAAATAAGAGTCGAATAGTCTTATATATTGAAGTAAATACATATAACATTGAACACTAAACAATACAACATGTACAACCGATAGGTATGAATTGATGCGATCGAATATTTCAGTGGATTTAGCATAGTTCGGAGTCGCCGATTGGACCCGGACATTTCGGTGCCAGAGATCCATCGGACGTAGAGTAGAATCCCTAGAACTACTCTCCAGAGAGATCGTGTCGATTTCCAACGTAAAAATGCATTCGCACGGCGCAACCATCTGCATGCGACGCGACGTAAACGAACCCCGAAAAACGATGCGGTCAGCCTCGTCGCCATCGTTAATTCCGTGCCGTAACGCTTCACGGTTCATCGTCGCCGGCGACGGCGTCCATAAAATAAATTCGTGCGTGCAAAATGAGTTAAATATCCTCCACCGCCTTCCTATATTATCCGGGGCCCGGGCAATTATAAACAAGTGCCTCGATATAAACCCCCTTAAATATATTTAAAGATTGGCGAGCGATAAGGAGGAACGCCGGTATTGTTCGGCCACGGCGCACAGTAACCGCTAAGATGAATGGCAGAGCGGGATCATTAATTACTGCGATCACGATTTGGAGCATATCTTGCGCTACATCTTTTCTTCTTCTTCTTGTTCTTCTCTCCGTTCTGACCGCCGCATCGCAACGATGTAAGTAGGTATATTACGTACACACCACCTACATACGATAAGTATTATACATACGTTATGTACACGAACCCTCATCATCTAAAGTTAGCATAAGCTATATATTGTTTTCTTTTGATTGATTGGTTTATTATTAACAAACAACCTTATTAATACAGAAAATGTTTATCTACGAACAGTTACAACAAATTTCAATTCATGTCGATAAATTAGTTTCTTGGGACATTTGCAGCAAGTAGATAATTGGTTTTGTCAGGTATTGCTTCAGAAGATCTTGTTAATCAAAAGCAGGTGAAAGCTGGATAGAACAATATGTGATTCCAATGTTAATACAAGAAGTTCTATTAATATACGTAAATTACTTAAAGAGAAGTCTGACGTTGAATATTCTAACATTGGCTTTGGAATGCCAAGAACCAATAATTATTTTGACATAAAATAATATCTCTCTCTAACAAGCCAAAAGTTAGATATCCGTCTTTTTGTTGCCTCAAGAATAATAGAAATATAATTCTTGAAAGACATCCAATTGCATCCATCCATTATAGCCGCCTCGCTTCTTTAATTAGACGGAGCCAGTTTCCTTTCTAATTTAAGCAGTTTTTTCCGTTTTCGGTATTCCTAATTACCCCCACCTGCGTAATAGCCATCTATTACAATAAAAATGGGCAACACTAATAGGAATCGGCGACGCGATTGTTACACAAAATAAATCGCGTGTAGGGACTCATTTTTTTCTTCACTCCGAGCGAGTGTCACCGTACAGTCGGTCATCTCTTTTCGGTATCGTTGTCCGGGGTCGCGCCGTTTCCGTCAGATGCCTTCATCCGCGCGGCATCCTCAGTTGTCTCGGGCAAGAGAGGACGAAGATGACGACGATGTACGAAGAAGAAGAAGAAGAAACAGAAGTCGAAGGACCGGCAGGCGGCGCGCACATCTACACAATTGAAAAAGCGAATCTCGAATACACGCACGACATGCATACATGCGCACACATATAAATTATTTAAATGTTAGTAGATATGTATGCAAGTCGCTCAAAGAATACCGCTGCCGCACAAAAACTGGTGTACACTCGAAGAAATAATTTGCAATCGGCCGGCCGCAACGGCTTGTACTTATCATATTATTTTTTTATTCGTTTTTTGAGGAATTTTTACGATTTGAGCGCGCAACCTTTGGAGCTTCTGTTTGTTGTTCGTCCGTTTGTCGTCCGTCCTCTTCTTGCCTTTCGCTCGGCGCTCCACCTCCGAATATTCCTTCCTTCGTCTTCAACCTTATCTTCGCGTTTCTTCTTCTCCTTCTCCTTGCTTCTCTTCTAACGAGGCAAATGACGGACGACGATCGACTTTGCTGTTGTCGTGCTCATCATCGTGCTTTTTTGGTTTACTTTTTGCCTACGTTTTCGCACTACTCATCGTTTCTTTATCGTCATTTTTTGCGCTTTCCCTTTGTTTTTGGTCTTTTCGGATTCGTGATTTCGGCTTCTCGGTAAATAGCTTGACGAATTATACCGCTTTGTATTAAACAATACAGGATCATTCACGATAATGCCGTGGCCCGGTGGACATACCTCTGAAATTAATGAAAGCATCTTTTCGAAGTTTTGTATGGACGCAAGTCTACTTTTTTTTTAATATTTTCAATTTCATGAGCTTCTTGATCAACCTTTTTAACTTTTGGGACCGATAGCGTAGTGTCTAGCAGGCCTGCCAATAGCGGGTCCAACTCTCAGGGGAAGATTTTTCGTAGTTTTTCTGACACCAAATTTGATGAATGCTAAGCGTGAACGTAGGATTAAATTAATTTTTTGTCTAAGTCTTACATATGAAAGTATTAAAATAGTTCCAATTATACGCGGACAAAGAATTAGTTAAATATTTTCAACATGTTCATGATAAAAATTTACTTTATCCCTAAAGAGAAAATTTCGAAAATAAGGAGACCCTAAGGAGGGTCCTAAAACTCGTAAACATTTCCTATGTAGGCTTATTAAGGAACCCAATTAACATCCCTCTAAATCGGGGATTTAATGCTCTATGTTCTAACATTTATAGATGATATTAACAAAATAACACTTGGTATTTTTAAATTATCCATTCCATATAACTAGACAGACCTTTATACACTCCGCCAAAAAAGTATCGCATAATTTAGTTTTGAATCATAAAAGTATCGCATAATCTTTGTTTGTAGCATAAAGTCGTAAATGTACTTTAATGCGCTCTAAGATATAATTTCTATGATTGTTTAAATAAAATACAGGCCAAATAAAAACAAGAACTCATACTTGAGATTTTTATTAAAACGAGAAATTATAATTTTGGAAAGAAAAATGTCATAACAGTAGCTTTTAATACTGAGTATTGCCACCTCTGGCTCTTATGACCGCTCGCATACGGTTTGGCAGAGATTCGATTAACCTCCGTATATAAGCCTCATCCAAATTCTCCCACTCGTCACGGAGAGCATTTTCTAGTCCATGCAGGTCCGCTGGGGCAACATTTTGGGTTCATGTCCGGACTTACCGCAGGCCAATCTAAAACTGGAATACCAACATCGTTAAGGTATTCCTAGACGATTATTGCAACATGCGGTCGTGCATTGTCGTGCATTAACATGAATTCGTCTCCTATAATTGGCGCATATGGTACTACATGTTCTTCTAAAATGTCCGTTATATACCTGTGGCCAGTCAGTGTACCTCTGTCTACTGGTACTAACTCTGTACGACCTGTTACACAGATGCCTCCCCAAACCATAATTAGGTCTAGGTCTGATATTACACTGCGAATAGCGCTCACCGTCTCGTCTGTACACTGAGATACGCCTATCTGAGGTGTGAAGACCAAATCTTGACTCATCTGTGAAGAGTATATTGGCCCAGTCATTAATGTTCCAATTTACAAGTTCTCTGGCGAACCTTAAGCGAGCCACTCGGTGGTTGCTAGTGAGACGAGGGGCTGTTACAGCTACTCTAGCTCTTAATCCACTCTGTCGTAACCTATTCCGAATAGTTTGAGTACTCACACGAGTATTTCTGACTCTAGCCAAGTCGTTCTGCAATTGTCTCGCAGTTACATGTCTTCGACGTAATGCTTGTAGTAGTAAATAGCGGTCATCTTAGCGAGTAGAACATCTTGGACGACCTGGTACAGGTCTTCTACTGTAATTGCCTGTTTCCCTATATCCGGCTACGGCTCTAGAAACACTTGACTGATTGATGTTCATCAAATTAGCAACGTATGCTTGAGATCGTCCATCTTCGATTAAAGCAACTATAGCAGCCACTTGTTCTGAAGTTAAATTGCTCATTTTAGTTTTAAAAGCTTTGGTACAGTACTCTGACTTCGCACTTTAAAATTTGTCCGTATAGGAAGACCTTCAATAAACAACTGAACAAACCTTACACATATGCATTTTTCTAAATGTGTTCTTTTAGAAAAAAAAAAGTAAAAAAGCCATGTTCCATGATTTCGTTAGTGTTTTTATAGTTCACATACACGAGGCAAACTTTTTGTGAACGTATAAAAATATCTTGGTTTATAAATGCCCTTTTTTAGTTTATGCGATACTTTTTTGGCGGAGTGTATTATTTGCTCACATCGAAATTCTAGAAAATTTAGAAAACATGTCTGCGTATCTATCTGACACCACGTATCATAAATATTCTTCGTACATTTCTGAACAATGAACGGGGCAACTATACGCGTTTCCTGTACCTATCATAAATATGTGAAGTTTGTAAAAGTATTTTTATTGGATAGGTTTTTGTACGGAGCGTTCTCTCCTCAAGAAAGTTTCCAGTTATTCCGCTCGGCATAAGCTTCCATGAACGCGTCCGTGTTTTTAACTTTTAAATATATTGCAGTTTTAAAATTGAAACAGTTCCTGAAAAATTATCTCTGTATATACTTGAACGATCTTTTGTTGTGTGTCGACGTCGTTCAGCACGGAACGAACAGCGTAACACAAAGGGAGACCTGCAGACAATGCCTAAGGTTTAAAATATGATTTAAAAGGAGGAAATGTAACTGTTTCCGTTGAGAAATGTGCATTTTTGTCGTGTACGGTTTCATCTGTCTATTCGAAGTAACTTAACAGTACTTAAAAAAAAATGGAACATCAGAGTTTTTTGGACTAATCTAAAGAAGAGATGTGATGAAAAGAATATTGAGGAGATTACGTTGATAGTGGTAAAACAGTTAAAGAAAATAGTTCAAAATATTAAAAGGAAAGAGCGAAAATCATTTCATTTAAATAGCATTCATCGGCCGCGTTCATCACAATCGATACGATTGCGATTGGCATAATTGCTTATTAAACGCGATACCGCGATTTAACTTTAGGCACCCAATATCAAATACGATTGACATCATTTGCAATAACCGCCAATTCTCCCAAGGCGACCTCTAACTAAACATGATCGCATCACGCTAAGTAATCTAAACGATCGTTCACCTGAACTGTTGCCAACCGTCGGCAAGCATTTGCTTGCGATGAACGCGGCCATTGATCTAGCCCATACGATTTTTAAAAGAGTAGCCATGACGAGACCGTTTGCTATAGAAACGCATTTGTTTTTCAAACAATCTTTTGCAACCGAAATTTAAACCTCACACGTCTCGGCTAATCCCCTTCAAAATTTTCAAGTGTCTCTTCGACGAAAAAGTCCAAAAGAACGTAATTAAAAAAACAAAAACAAGCAATGGCTCCAAACGGTTCAAGCTGCTGCGCTCCATGCTGTGTTCCGTGCTGCTCCCCTGTCTGTATGCCCTGCGTACCTTACTGTTGCTCCCCGTGCGTTTACCTGCCATGTTGCGCACCATGTTGTGCACCATGTTGTGCACCATGTTGTGGACCATGTCCCTCTCCATCTAAGGTATATAAGTCCTATTTTTTCCGTTCGATTTTATTTGATTCGGTTGATTAGAAAATGTTCGCGAACAAAACGTCATTTACTGTCATTTTTAATAATTTTAGGATTTCGTGAACTAAAAAATAGAGTTGGTTACTTTTTTACAGCGACGAGACAGACTCGTGTTTATTCGTCTCATAAGAATAGAGCTACTGGTCGACAAAATACGAATGTATCTGGTCACTGTAAAATTCCGCCACCTTTCTCATCTCTATTCATAAGAATATGAAATTTGAACACGTATTATTTCGTTTTCAGCGTTGACCACAATTTCTGCGAATCCGATGTGCCAACCCTGCGACGATTGAAAGAATGTTCGTGATTAATTTACTTTGACGCTTACGTTACGTATGGTGCATATATGTAACTTGGGTGAAAATACAGTATTCTGTTAAAAATCTTGGGAACAATAAATATATGGACTTTTCATCGTTGTTTCTTTCTTTTAGAATTGATCGTATTTATTCATCGTAACTTTCAGAGATTAAATTAGTCGAAAATTACATGCCCTCGAAGATATTGAATAAATCAACCAATTCGATCGTTTTTAACATAAACAACTCATCATCAATTTTTATATGGGCGGATCAAGCAGAATATACGCTCGGAACCGCGTAATAATCACAAACTGCGAAGTAGGACGAACATTAGAACGTCCAAATGGCTCCTTAATACGTAAATATAAACTATCACGAAATAAATGTTTTTTCCTTTTTTGTTCTTTTCTTGTAGACCAACCGCTAGTTTCTTGTTCGATTCTTACCTTTTACTTCGTTCTGGTAAACGATGAACGTTCAATACGCAATTAGACGAGCATTATCGTTCGGAAAAACGTCATCTTACTTACCATACCGCATCCATCGTATTGACAAACCTCCGCTATGCACGGAATTCCTGCCATACTATTGCCCCGATGCGTATTGACAGTCGCGCTCATTAGTAATGCATATCACCAGATAACAGTTAGATTTTTCCTTTTTTTTTCCGACGGCCAGGAATTCCGACATGCATTTAATTATGGTAAATTATTCAGCGAATTCGCGGCGTCTCTCGACTGCGAACGCGCGTAGTTGTTTAGCACCCCTCTCGCTCGAGATGACGGAATACAATCGCCTACCACACGACCAAACATAGAGGTCGAACCGTAGTATTCTCGGAGAACGTTTTATGGGCATTTCATCTAATGCGGTGTGCGTGTATGCGCGATGCTTCGCTTCTACGTTCGCGAAGTGACGCATCTGATAACGGTATCGATAATTTCACTAACAATAGTCGAATTATTTTAATTACGAAGAAGTAAGCTCGTAATGGTATAAGCTTGTCGTTAAGTACCAGCGCCATAAATGACAAAAGTAGTAGGCACGAGTCTATCTGGTCTCTGGTAATTTCGTGAACCGCACGGAAAGTGGCGAACTCTGCTAGTAACCCAGGGCACATAAGTCCACGTTATTTTGCATATAAATTTGACTGGCTTGAAAAGCATGGTTGAGCTTTTTTCCGAGGTCTTTTCTTTTTCTTTTGTATTTCGTCAAGATCGTAATTTCTTTGCAAGAACTGGCAGAGCTTATGTTGAATCTCTATATAAGCTCGTTAAATTTACTAATTTCTACCTGTATAATACGCGTTCGATACTGATAAATAAAGAATTTCAATTTGCCTTTTATACGAAGTTCATTAAACTAATGGAATAGTTCGTTCATCTGTAAGAGCTAATTAAATAAACATTATCGATTTCGCTTTGTTACATTCTCTAAAGCGTACTTACTCGCGAGAAAACAAAAGCGGTGCGCGTAGTTAAGACGTAAGATGCATCGGATCACCCAAAGCAGTTTGAGAGCCAAAATAAAAATAAATGCAGATATGAGTGTACAATAGCCCCGTGTGCGTAATGTATTGTGAATATATGCACGTACTTATTCGTAATATATTATCGCGAAAACGAGAAAAACGAATCAAAGCGATGTTTTTTTTTCTACATTTTTATTTTGGAATACCATACCAGCGTGTACACTTCGAGATAATCTTATGTGCATGAACTCCAATCAGAAATTAAAGAAAAAGATTCATGGAATTACCGGAAAAAAGCTAAGAACCTAACACTATCAAAGGAAATCAAAGGTATTTAGGAGTACATTAATGCAAGCGGAGATCTACAAGTAGATAGGAGCGAAAAATAAAGGCATGACTTGCTAATACTGCCATTTTATGCGTCTTGTTCTAGACAAAAAGAAGCGAGAAGCGAATTGTGTCCTATTCTAA
This sequence comes from Oryctes rhinoceros, assembly GCA_020654165.1. Taxonomy (NCBI): domain Eukaryota; kingdom Metazoa; phylum Arthropoda; class Insecta; order Coleoptera; family Scarabaeidae; genus Oryctes; species Oryctes rhinoceros. The sequence goes on from JAIOKQ010000231.1 coordinate 3,639,603, forward strand.
TTGATTTAAACAAACCAGTAACGCCAAAAGCACAACCGCTGCGGATTAACTGATTAAAGTGAGCACTATGTAATTAGGGGATCTTAGCCCGTTCTCGAACTTCCTTTTTGACGTTCATTATGCACCTATAGGGATCAAGGTAAATGAAGACGATTTGCTCGATCTAATGAAGAAGACCAAGGTAACGTAATTGATATAATAATAGAGGAGCCACAATAAATTTGAAAAGGTCAAGAATCACAAGAGGCAACCTTCGTGGCACCTTTGAACGAAAGCTCCCCGCTTTGTTTGCTTTGGCGTAGTAAATGGGTGATATTCTTGTCTCGTTTTAATCAACATATATCGCCTGTACCCAAGAAAAAGTAACAGTAGTCGCGTTTTTTTTTTTTATCGAAAAACACTACGGGTTGATATGCCGTTCACGCGAAATTTCTTTCTTTGCAACCGTCAAGTATGTGAACAATCTAATGTTCGGGAGTGCATAACTCGTTTCCCGATATCGCAATACCAAAAAACAAATAAATATACGTATTATAGCCGTCCCATAAATAATCTCTCGTACGTACGCGCGGTTCGTTGTACGTTGTTCGCGTTCGTATTACGTATTTAGTTGATTGCGAGATCATCTTGTCCTCTCTCCCTTTATACATACTCCAGCGCGTCCAATAATTAGAGTGTATAATAACGGGCCATCGCTGCAGCCGCGTACAATACCGTTGAAGCGTATAATTTAAATATAACGTCAATATTGGATTAATAAATATAGTGCGGTCGTGGCCACGATTTACATACTGATTATACCTATATAGGTAAGAGGTATACGTCGCGTATAGGTATATGGAACCGGCCCAGGCCTTCGTTCGTCCGTTCGCTTTCGTAAATATAGCATCGCGTTTTAATTACAGAGGGTGCTCGGGTGGTCCCCGCACGGCACGAACTTGAACCTCATTCACGAAGACGAAGAAGAATATTACATTGTCCGGGTAAGGTGGTATATCAGCTTGTGCGTGGCCATCCACGATGCTGTTCCCTTGGTTGTCGTCGTTAAGTTTGCATGCCGATGGTGAAAGTGGAGGAGAATTAAAGCTGCACAAGCCGCGCGCATCCGAGGAACATCTACATAACTTTAATGGTAGTCTGGGGATGTACCGCGGTCGTAATGTGACCGTAACGTTTTAATATCGGCGTGGATTCCCAAAATTACAGGCGATGGTGAACATAAATTGTCAGAAATTACATTTGCCAATAATGAAAAATTTCAGGAACGGCCGGTAAACCATATGCAAGGTTATCATAAAGTATCGGATACATATCGACTTATTATGCAACTTCATCGAATTAAACTGACAACGAAAATCAATTGATTCCGTCTTTAAGCTGATCTTCGTTACATTTACAGGTGTCGTTCGCCAAGTGCAGTTCTCCTCGACCTCCTCGTTGTGTATCTTCTCGAAAGATAGAGACCAATTATGAAGTTAGCTGTGAAAGCTCACATTCGTGAAGACCTTCCTGAATTATTGCACAAGACTTCGCAGACTTATTGCGATGCATTAATGAAAATGCCTAAAAACACGCACTGATGACGTCGAATAGACAGAAACATGTCCGTGGGGTGCCTGTCTTTCCTTTCCTTGCATTGCTTTTACCTTAAATGATTCCTTCAATACCATACCAGCAATATTCTTGGATCAACCAAAAAGTTACCAAGTAATAAGAGCGAGAAATACAATCTCCCAGGCACATACTATTTAGCCGATTCCTTGTATTATCTCAAACCCGTTACGAAATAGTGACAAAGTTGCGTCTTAACTCACGTCTGCCTTTTTTTCTATCCACTTGTTTCGCTTTATTCCTAGCAAACTAAACGTACAGGCGACGCTAGACAGCGATAATTGCAGTAGTCCGACCGTAGGAGATTGATACTTCAGTTCAAATAGTCTATCATTTACATATACAGGTATAATCTGCTTGCATGGGAGTCAAATAATTACATAAATATTCGAGGCCGTAAATTAATCGTGCGTTTTCTATGATTTATAGCAATCGGTAGTTAAATATATTATCGTATAAGGTAACAAATAGATTCAATTATATAGTTCCCTTTCGGTTCTCTCTTTTTTTTTTCTTCTCCGTCCGTCCGTTTTCTTCTTTCTTCATGGGCAGCGCGTAGATAGACATATTCCGGCTCTCAAATAACATAAATTAATAAGAAGAAGAATACATAAATTTCTTCTAACGTAAATATCACGAACGCATCATTAAAATCTGCAGATGATAAATTATCCTCCGCCGGATTCGTATCAAATGGTTTTTACGTGTTAAATGATAGGATGGCTCGTATAAGCGCTTTATCTTTACTTATTAATTAAATTCATTTCCTCGGTTCGACGTACGGTATTCTATATGATATTTATTGGGAATTACGTCTTATTAGAATTGTACAGGGCGATTACGACATAATTTTTAATGTTACTACACAGGGGATTAATAATCTAGTATTAGACAGCTAATGTATTAATTATACAACAATGTTTTTGCTACTTTCATTTATGAGCATTTAATTCTAGAATGATCTAGATTATAAACATTATATTGTCGACAATACAAGCAGCCTTCTATTTCTTGAGCCTTCCGACGAAGATAATTGGGACTTCTAGAAGATGTTAAGCTTGTCCAATGTTCGTTTTGGCAACGAAAGTATCTGAAAATAAAGAAGATGGTTAATTTATATGCAACGTTTGTTAAACAAAAGTATTGTATTAAGTTTTCTCATATTCGCTAAGGAAGCAGTTAGCATCATTCTATGGAGAAGATTAAATAAACAGGCAAGAACAGAAAATTCACTTAAAATCAAGATAAAACGAAATTTAAGGACCATGTCCTAAGGGAACAACGTTAAAGTACTCGCGAAAGACTTGGAAAAGTAGGAAAAAAAAAGAAGCTGGAAGAAAATAATATTCAAGGAAGGGTCGAGGGGAATATTACAAAAAGAATCGAAAAGGACGTAGGGAAGAGTCCAAAAAGAATTTTGTAATTCCTTAATTGCAAGTTAAATAATAAAAGTTATACGAGTTATTTAATTATTCATAACAATTACATTCTAATTGTGAAAAAGTTAAATGCATTATGTGCTGGTAAATCTTTTCATTTGAATCCTCAATGGCAATATAAACAAGCACTCCTTAGCATATTACACGCATAACCACTTCGTATTCAAAGGTAATTCCGCATTTGTAAAGACCTTAACTCTCCTGGTCGTTTCTCCTAAACGATCGGTAATAAACATCAATCCCGATGCCGGATTCGCCGACAGTTCGTCAACCTATTCTATGCAAAAGAGGAAAAACTTCTCTAGCCGACCTCTTATAAAAGAAGGCTAATTATTTCTATTCAAATAAGGCTACAGGAGCGACGGTAAAAACGCACTCGCGACACACGGAGACATCGGAACATTTACATTCCTCGCGTCGTACGTGCGTAGCTCTCTCTAATCGCAGGCGGCCCTGCATCGCGAAGACAATGCTCGGCGGCTGGCCGGGGACTTTCTCATTCATATCGGCGCTCAATGAAATTGTTCTAGGCCTAAAATATTCATTAGAAACTCGATCCCGATCGGTTAGGAGCCGCTTTCATTAACATATACAAGTGTGGAAGTTGTCGATTGATTAGCGCGAACCGAGAGTTTTCATCAATGAAATGAAAAAATTAGAAATTTCTATTATCGTAAGACGGCGTGCAGGTTTTCACTCCGTTTCGAATCGGTTTTGCCTTCTTTTGCCGCGAATATATATAGTTAAATACTGCGCCGAGCGTACGTGCTTGACACCTATTTCACCTACCGTTAACGGTAATCAAAATCCTTTAGTAGCTTCGCGGCTGAGGTAGCCACGAATCCATCTAGTGAAAACTTGTTAAGATGAAATGAAGACTTGTTATATTGTCGTGGCGAAGACAATAAAGCGTTAAAGTTTCATAAAAGTATTAACGATTTTTGCTCGTACACCGTTTATTTTCATGTAGCACCGGAAAACGGGGACAACTAACAATTGAATTTTTTCACATTATAACTTTCTAATAATCGAAAGGATCATGTTCCTTTGAATTATTTTTTATATTGGTTACAACGACCGTGCTTTTCATTAAATTCTTGACGAGAGTAGCCTACGATCCTAACATAAAGTTGGCAACATAAACGAAAACGTACGCTCTCAGCAAAAAGATGCTCGAAATGTTGGTCTCTAGCCTCGGTGCAAGCGCGAACGCTGCGCTTCATATTTTCAAAAGTGTTTGACAAATGCCGAGGAGGTACGCTTCAATTGGCAAAAATCTTTTGCAATGTTATCATCATGCACCTGGCCTTCCAGCACTTAATGTTCCCTTGAAAATTACGAATCCAATGATTTGCCTCCCTAACACTCTCTAACCAATTTTTTCGGACAAGTAATGGTCTCTTCATAATTTCACGAGATGCAACCATATTCTCATCGTCAGAAAACGAAAATTTATCAAAAACATCATCACTATTCCAGTTATTCTTCTATCATAACCAACCAGGACTAAGTTTAACGTAACTAGAAGCGATAACTATATTTAGCTGTTAAGAGCAGATAATGCACGCCATGGACGGGGAAGCCATCATCCTGTGCGATTGCATGATCTCCTTGATAACGAAACGTGAAAACGACTCATCCTGTACATATCCATAAGATTTCTTTGGATATATGTGTATAAGCATTCCTATGATTAGCAAAGGCGACGGCCATCTGTTTCGGTACGTATTAAAAGGAAGGAACGGCAAACCAGATTCCCATCTCACCTCGAGATAAAGGAAGGTCGTATGCGCGCGTGTGATTTACATAACACTTGTTATTCTCACTCGTACGCGACATAAACCTCCAGATAAAGCCCTCTCGAAGGAAGCCGTCCCGCCGCAACATGCAGACACGCTAGCGGCATATTTAGAGTGGGTTTTATGTCACGTTCAGCGTTCCTTATTTTCATCCGTCTCTCTGTCTAAAATTTCCTTCGGTCCGTACATTGTAATGAATATACATAGAATACGATGTAGCAGAACGCAAATGTTTACGGGCGTTATGGCCCAATTGATGTTTCACTCATCACCAGCTCGCGGGATCATAGATCGGCCATTACCGTAAAGAGATTACGCTGAAATTTCTTTTTGCGTTAAACGCAACAAATTCCTCTATCCTGAAAGACTGAAAATGTTATTGTCTATAGATTATAGGATCCTTCGACATTGATTAATAATGTTTAAAATTTATTCTCTCTGTTACGGACGCTTTATACATTACATCGTATTATGCATACGTACGCATACTAAGATACTCTATTTTAAAGTTGGAAGCGCCAAAATCAAGTGGCATAGAGTTAACAATATTGATCTAGATAATTTTGTATTAGTTTAGCAACCAGCTTCAACAAGGCAACTCCTGCAAGGTAATGGTCGTTCTATTGAACCAAAGTTTGGAGAACGTGCAAAAATATCTACTGAGTGGTTAATTCGAAATAGTTTATTTCGTAACATCCTATATCAAAGTCCAAATAACTAAGCACGCGTTGATTTACTTTCTGATCCGTCTGTATAGTCGAAAATATTTTTAGGTTATTTATCACCTTGATCTAAATATTATTTTTCTTCAAAATGAAGTATTAATCGGTATTCTTTGAGGCGCGCCTGTATATATATCCAGGGGCCGACGAATTCAATTATGAGCAGTAAAATAAGACACCAACGGCTAAAAGTCAAAGTTAGAAAGCGTGAAAACTGTTAAGTACTCCTCATCTCCATTCGCATTTCTTATTAAATAAATATCTAACCGAATAACCGGCTCATTAACACGAAATTTAATGATCGCATTGGTACATAACTCACGTGAATTATTCATAATTCGCCTTAAAAGACGAAATACCACAGCCGTAGAACAAATACCTAATTGCCAATTCATATTTTCAGGAAACGAAGCAATACTCATGCAACGTTTGTTAATTCACCTTCTTCGACGAACAAAACGGAAGACCAAAGACGAACGAAGAAGAGTAGCCCGCACTCTTAAGTAATGGGATCTACACGTTATTAAGTATTACGTTAGAATAAGCTGACGGAATGCAAACGCTTACCTCTTCGCTGGCGTAAAAGAAGAAAGAGAAGCATAACTAAATCGTAATTTGGAGGTTTGGTAACTAGGTAATTATTCAAAAAAAAAAAAGAAATGCGTGTAATTTTAAATTATACATAGATATTAGATAGGAGGTGTTATTGTTAGTATTTCAGTAACGCATAAAACGGTTAGTTTATAAATATAATAATAATAGTAATGAATAGATTGCCCGATTCAATTAAAAGAAAAAATGTAACGTGAGACTACAGAGTTCTACTTTACTGACCGTGAACGATGCATTCGTTGTTTATAAATTGGTGAGAGTAATTTTATTTGTGGGGAAAAAATCGAAAAAGAGAATTAATTCTGTATAAATTGAAAAGTACGTAACGAATTTCAATTGTAATATTTCATTATCAGCTAAATTATTTTTCTCTGTTGTTCGGCGGATACCGTTCGGCCGATCCGAACGGAAGAAAATTGGAGAAGTTACATACATCTGCTTTTTCAAAACCATCAAAACTGCGTGTTCAGTGTCTATTTCAGTGTCTTCTTTCCCAATGTTTCAGTATTTTCACGAAAATTTACAGCCAAACGTGATAGCCTCGCATGTACATTTTTGAAATAATTCACCATTTCATCCGAGAAAAGCTCCAAATGAAAATCTTAATTTCTGTATTATTAACTCGGAAATGAGTAACGTCTTTTGCTCTGCTAGACAGGAGGCATTCAACTAATGATAGCAGCTTTTCTAATAGATGTGTAATTTTACCTAACCATCGGCCGTGATTAAAGTTCAATAACACTGGAACACAGGTCATCAACATGCCAAAGAAACAATGAAGACCTCTGGTTGGAGGGACCTCGTTTCTCATTTAACAAACACGACCATAAATAGCTAATTGAGATACGTTTGGACGGTATGAAATATGTTCACAACTTCCTGAAAAGCAAAAATGACACAAGAACCTGAAAATATAGAAGCTGCTATTACAACAGAACAAACAAGAGCGTTAAGCGACATGAATTGGAAAACTTCTTCTCGAGTCTGACTCAGTTATTGAAAAAAAAAAAATGCAAGCATAGAGTACTGTTACAACGACCTAATGAAATTCAAATCTAAAGCCTTCATAGTATTGCGATGATCTAATAATATGTGGAAAACTGTCAATATTCACTTGATGGTATCGCAATAACACCGTTCTCCAAGAACTACATACACCTCTAGAAGAGGAATTCATCAATTCAATGAGACGGCAATGCATTAATCACAAAGTTCTCTTCGTAGAGCAAACAGCCATAGTTACATCTAGTATTATTATTTAAAAGGCAAAAATGTCGATTGCTCAACTAATACATTGTTGCGCAAGGTTTAACAAGAATAGACTTTTAGATCGTCAACTGTATGAACAAGGCAACCTCGGGTAAATTCATAAAGTATTGCTGGATTTCCTACGTGCACACGCGCAACATCTAATGTTTAGCGGAATACGGTGTTTACGCAAGTTACGCAATGTTTCTTCTCTGGAAGACGATCGTATCATTAATAATTCTTAAAGATACCAGCAGAAGTAGTCAAAACAAGCCGCGAAGAAGGTATCGTTTTCAAGAGGAGCAAAGTCGTATCACCGCGTACATTAATAATTATTTTAATTGTGATGGATATGCACACAATTATCGAATGGAAGTGGTTATTACTACCTACGATCGATGTTCGTATATCCAACAGCATGATGTTTCCTCTTGAGGAGCGCATATATAATTCGCACCAAAAGAATCAGCTACTTCCCGCAAATTAGGCAGTTAGAAACATCTTCTTCAAAGCAGACCTGTATACTTGAAATCCGATAACAATACGGCAAACGAAACTAAAAAATCTAATTGCTCTAGTTAGACCGGACAGCTTTTTTTCCTCTCAACGAGCATCCGCATCACGCGTTCAATCCGATGAACACGCTTTCTTGCAAATCTATTTACAGACACGTTGCGCGAATGTGCCTAACGATGCTCATTTGGTATTCGACGGCCGACAATATCTGTGCATGTAATTTCGAAGAATATTCGTTATTATTTGCCTTGTTCGCGGTTCTTTTTTGACGCGTGCAGATAATTACCGCGTAACGGGGAGCCCTCTTCTTCGTTCTTCTATTGCCGCATCTCCGCTCCTAATTTACCGCGCGAAATGTAAGACGGCGGATCTGATGATTCGACGACCATCGATGCTCGTTAACGTAAATGAGGAACGGAGATTGACGTCTTCATTAAAATTTATATGCATATCTTCAGATGTTCGTTTGCGTTTGCTTTGGCGATATTTGCGAGCTTTATTCGAGGATTTAGGACAGTAGATGCTCTTGATATGATACGCAATGCGATCGTGGAGAAATTGAAGACGAAATTCATCCATGCGCGGAAGAAGACCTTTCTCCATTCTGTTGTTTATAAAATAAAATCGCAAAAACCCTCGCTCGCCGATTTTTTTTTTTTAAATCAGATGCCCCGAATGATAACGAATAAACAAAAACGATTTTGTCTGTTTATGTCTTTATTTACCGCTCCGAAAATCAAGAGAGTAATATGCGAGCTTTTCTTGGTACAATTTTTTTGCACGGCGAAGCAAGTCTTCACTTTGCGTGAATCGTACAGGTTCACTTGAACAATACCTACCCTGACCGTTAGATTAGGAGGAGTGGTCCACTATCTTGACCACCTCAATTACCAGATCCAGAGACCAGTAGCGCTTTCTAGCGGTCGCATCTTCATTTCAGCTGCTTACTGTACGTAACCAGCTTAATTGAGGCTCTGGTAGCGTACGTATAAATCGTTATACTTGCACCATACTGTATACATGTTTGATACGGACGTGCGGATATGCAATTCAGTTAAAGTGACAATCAGAGAAGGAGAGCGCAAAGTCGATCGGATCGGAGAGGAGATCGCGGGCACACACCGTGAGAATGTGGCTGAAAAATGTCCGCAGAAGGAATGTAAGTAAATGCGCGATACGTACACGGCCATTGTAAATTAAAACGCGCATAATTTTTTTTAGAAACGAGCGGACGGACGGACGACCGAACGAAAGAAAACACGGGCAATTACGGAACGCGTTTAATTTTCCATGGCTTTTCAGAAATCTCACCGGTCGCCGGACAGGTAATGTTTATATTCTCCACTTAGAAGGAAACGTAATGAGTGCGTAAGTAACGTTATTTATTTTATATTTATTCGCAGTGAAATTTCCTTCAATGTTAATTGCGCCCGTAATAGTTGTCGCCGGATTGTTTATTGTTATAACCTATACGTAATCCTTATTATCCTCGCGGCCGGCTATAGATCCTGTTGCCGCGCGGAGCAACTCTCCGATATGTGCATTTTTAATTTTATTTCGCTCTTTACGACATTTTTATATAACGTGGAATCTTGTAATACGATTCAATGTCTCTTGTTAAAATTCATGGAAAAGAATAACACTATACCATTCTAAAAATACCGGAGGAGAGACGAGATGCGCCGTCCCGCCGTTTGAAAATCCATTAAAATGAAAAAAGACGACGCGAACGCGAAAGGAAACGCTGGAAGAAGAAAGAACGACTTCAATCACGAGGCATACACTCGACAGATGTTCGAGATGGCCATTGTTTGGACATACTAAATACGCAATACGTATGTGCGTATTTCCCTATTCTCCGAGCGGTCGTTGCTTAGATATTCCTGCAATTTCTGAAATTTTCTATTCAATACCATCAAATTGTAAATGACTGCGAGTTTTTTTTCCCCCTCGCAGATTAACCATATAAATGTTTATGGTATTGCCTATAGGATTAGACGGTTGTTTCATTGGAACGGGGAATTTCTTTAGCAAATATACCAAACGTGCGTTTAGTTGCTGTGTAAATTGCCTGCGTTAGTCATTTCTTACAAATCGACAAATTATCGTTTTGGACTTATAACAAAATTATGTTACTGTCATATTCATGTATTAGACAAGTACGCTGTAGTCATTAAATTTGAACCGTTTTTGTGGTAACTTAATAAGGACTTGTATAGAATAAATAAAGGTCTTAGTACGAAGGAGATTGAAGTTATCCTAAGCTCAAAACGTCTAACATCGTCGCTTTCATTAGTATGTGTATGTATCGTGAGATTAAACAACCTTGTTCTTGTTACTTTTTAAAGGTTAACGGCGATATCCTTGCAGATGCGCTATTTCATCATCCTTACGTGCACTTACCAAGGATACTATTGTAATGTTAATGTTACAAGTACATCCTTTACTCTATTACGCATCGCCGCTCATTTGTAATTCATAAGTTCCTATAATTTCTAGTCCCATTAGATTCATATCTCAACGTATCTAATTATTACAATTTATCAAGTTAAAATGCCTTTGCAAAGGTCGCGTTAACCGTGGCAATGATCGATGAAAATGATTATTGTCTCCGTTCTAGGCCGTTTGCGGAAATAATAACGCATAATATTAAAGTCAGCAGGTGCTGTCCTTTGAAATCCCCAATAGCAGATTCCTGGAAGTATATATTAGCATTACTATGCGGTTCTTGTAACGCATTTAACAATTGTCGATAATGACGCATATTTTATTGAGCTTCCTCGATGTTATTAGTTATTGGCCTCCCTTTTTCTTCGGATTGATCAATTTTCCGACGATCACGTTTGTATCTTGCACCGCCATGTTATTTAGCGAGAAGTTGAAGAAATAAAGACCGAAGCCAATATTAAAGCGGAAAAATCGTCTTCAATTTAGACATGCACGCTGCAAGAAAAATAAATTACCACCGGAGCGCCATCTACGCTCGCGAAAATACACCGTACAGCAACATCCTTCCACTAATACACACGTCGAGCGAGGCGGCGCGAACGCCCGTCGTATTCCAAGGATAGCACTTTTGATACTTTTCCCGGGCGTTATGAGTAATGAGATAGAGGAGAGAGAGCGTCGGGCCTCTACCGTCCGGCCCCCATCAGTAGTCCGAACGTAAACGGACGATATTAAGGGCTGCAACTTGAAATAACGCGGGAAATAATGAGTTCCGGACGTGACGTCATTATAACGGAAACCCGTTATTTATGTCTTCTTATTTTTATACCCCGAGGGTGGAAAATTAACACGCCGCTCGAGTTTTTACTGATTAAAAATACTCGACGGGAATAATCTCTCACTTCTCGGCGGCGACGGTGGCGAGGTGTAGCGTTCGTACACGGACGAGAGAGACGTGGAATCGTATCCGGGAAAGAGGAAGATGCCGTGTGGGTGCGAATAGTTGATGGGTAGGACGTGGTGGGCGTCAAGTTTCAACGAGTTCAATATCAAATGTTAATTGGAAAATCGACGAAAATATCGTTGCTTTTTTTTCAAAATCGAGCAGGCATTTCCCATTAAAGAAAAGCATGGAAAATTTGTATTTCATACAGCATTATTTAAATTTTGGTTTCTAGGATCCACATAAGAGGGAGTTTCATCAAAGTTTACCTCGCTTAAACGTAATGGTTTTTGTAGCGATCGTCTTCTATTTTCATTTCATCGCGTTCTCTATCTTCTTCGCCTATTCGAGTATCTCCGTACATTTTTCTTTCTCTTTTTAAGAATACGTTCTTTCCATTTATTTATTACATTTTATTCGTTGCGTAACGTACCTACACAATTATTTATAACTAAGCTTAATTTGCGCTTGCAATACCAGCGTGCGTACGTGAGCCGTTATTTTTTTATTTATCGATTTTTCCGCGTATAGATGGATGTCGTCGATTCCCGATAAATGTTTATTTTGTAATTTATCCTGAAACGGTTATATTGTTATGTATTAGTAATTCTTATATTGTATGTACTTAATCGAACTGCAAATGGTATTATTTTCTTGTGTTTCATCGCGATCGTACATTCTATTGAAATTCTTATTTGATGTTGTCAGAGGTAAGAATATTCGTATTTACATAGGCAAAATATACCCCGCCTCTATAGATTTTTATAGATTAAAAATTGTATTCGGAAGATCGGAAGAATTGGTGGGTAGATGAGAAAAGCTGTTCGTTAAAGCTGAGTCGCACGTAACAATTTATTTGCCAGGAATTTTCGATAAAATCAGAAAAAGAAAAACGCTAATAATAACAATAATTGACTATTAAGTTGTTATATTAAGCAATATTAGTAACTGACTTAAAAAGAAAAGCTTTTTACTATTAATAAATAGTAAACGTCCAAATTCAGTTTCATTTGTCACATCCTCAGTTGGACCATTAAAGAAGTTTGTACAAAAAACGTACCTTTACATATCTTTCATCGCTATCATAGGAATCGGTTCTTCAGAAACCGATAAATAGAGAGGACAAAGGCAAATATGAAATTATTACGTTTTTGCAGAGACTACAGAGACTCGTGTTTTATCGACTTTCGGGGCACTAGTAGGCAACACGAATCAATTCTCTATTCATCTCTATTGATAAACCTGCCTGGCACAGTTGGTTTGTGATACCAATCCAAAACTACGACATTGTTCAGTGGTCGTATCCAAAAAAGGAATACAGCAAGTTGTTTCGAGAAGAAAGAAGGTAATAACTAATAACATCTATTACCTTCTTACTCACCTTCTTCTACTATCGTCATCCTTCATCTTGATGACGATAGCACTTGCCATAGAGCACGTCAAGCAATTAATTATTTAAAGGAAAACAAAATGGAGGGAATGCCTCATTCGAGCAACAAGGAAGAAATGCGTCGACAGCGATTTTTATCGCCGCCCGTTTTTACAATTTCCTCCAAACTAAAAGTACGCATCTAGAGCGATATTTCTCGTTTATGCGGACTAAGGTACATAGATACGTAATAAACGAGATTAATTGCGCGCTAATTAAAAGCGCAAACAAAAAAAGAAATAAACCACAAGACAAAACAGGTAGCAGTAAATTTCTTTTCGCATAGGCACCGTGCTTACGCGAATCCCTTAACTGTAACGTAATTAATACCATGGCATTTTTTTTTTTCTTCATTCCACGTACACCTATGTATATGCACAATTACAATATGCATATGCAGCCGAAAGACAGACGAGGATGTATTATCTATCATATACAACGCGCGCGGTAGCATGCGAGCTTAATTGAAGATAATAACGCTTCTCTTTTAATATTTATCGGTTTGTTGCGAATTTAAAACGAAAATTTTCAACGTTCTATGGTATCGTTAATTACCTATTCGAAATAGTATAATGAGGCTAGCTAAACATCAGCTGGATGCGTAATAGCATTGCTCTCTTGTCTAATTGCTTCGGTGCATTCATTTTACTCCTAATTATTGTTGAATGATTTCTTTTAACATTAATGGAAATATACAGGTGCGAATGTATTTTATTTTTTTAATTAATAACACGACAGTAATCTTATTTTGTTTTCCTTTTTTCACGAAAGATTTCCCTGTTCTCACGCGGGATCTATTGCCACCCCCAGAAACTTCGTATTCTCCGCTTTGAGCGAGAGGCGGATTCAACAAATTCAATTTTTCCGCCGGAAAAACGAATCTTTGCTCAAACTAGCTTTCGTCACTTTCCAGCCTTTGCAATTATTCCGCACGACTCCAACTTCCACAAGTAAGAGCCCGTGTTGGACACAATCAAAATCTTTTTAAAAGTCGCAGCAAACTCCAACCGCCATCTTGTTGTAGTAAGATTCTGCCGATGCTGATGAATTGAATGTAACATTGCGGAAACCATGTTGACAATCATCAATTATGTGGTGCCTAAACGAACAAGCGTACGGTATTCCCGTACTTTAGTCCTATAATTGGATGTACGTCCATTTGCGACCCTCTCTCGGTAACGCATCGAAATTTACATACACCATTTTACTTCGGAGCTAATTTTAATCTAAAGCACTGTACGCGTACACAACGCTAATTCCACATTACCTAATCGTTTGCACGTTAAGCGCACCACTTAAATTATAAAAGCATCCAATTAGGGGGAATATTAAGCAGTAAGCAAATAAGAACGCGTCACGCGAAAATATTTACATACTTAATTATATTTTAATTACGCCTTCTCGGCAAATTAATTGACGTCTAAAAGGTGAACAAGATGTAATCTGCGTCTCGAATGCGCACCAGGCACTAAAAAGATAGTCGGCGTAAAACGCGTCTAATGCCCGGCTGTTGTGTCCATCCGATGTGCATTCGCTCATAGAATACGGTCGATGCATACGCTCAAACCTACAACGTGTGTCTGTGTTGTTAAGTATGCGCAATGCGTACGCATTATAGTGTCCCCCGACGACATTAAGCGTATGCGTAGCTGTAAATATTGCTTAGATACTTGTGTTTATCTATGTACGGTTTACGTCTTCGCGAATCAATTAGAATCGATGAACTGGTTGTTGCGAGAATTTTCTCGAAAATCTATGCATCTATGGCGACGGATCGAAAATATCATAACAGCTATCGGGACGCTCCGCGACACGCAATATATTCGATGTTTTAGAAATTCATGAATTTCCATCCGTTTTGTGATAGGATCAAAGATTTCCTTTCAACATTTTCCAAGTGGTTTGAAAGCTTCACGGAAAACAACTATCAACCAAAAAAAAAACCACCGTCCAATATCTAACGTCGTTCGTTTTTGCACGAATTTGAATTATTTGAATTTAGTGAGTCGCATTTGGAAAGGCCACCTCCCAACATGGATTTACATTGGGTAAATCGACCATTTCGTCAGCGTATGAATTTTATAAATTTACAATAGGAGATGCGGATTCCTTGTTAATTAATTGCTCTAACTACTTAATTAGAGAAATTTTGGCGAAACTTTGAAAGGTGCATTTCTAAGCTATGTATCGTAGCTTGTAATTAGAGCAAAGACCAGTAAAAGTAATAAAAAGAGACTAATATGTTTCTAGCATCCGTCTATGCAGTCATTGACAATTATGCATTTCGGACCCAAACACGACAGCCACCATCGCTGTACTTACTGGACCTCGTTTGAATATAGCGAAGCGTGATTACGAAACGATTAATTATATACATGTCGTTGATACGTTACGAGACGACGAATATGGTAGAAAGGAACGAACTGGGAACTAATTAAAAATTACAAACAAACTGCGGCTGCGACGACGACCGGCGAAACAACGGACGACCGAACGAACATTAACTGGTAGTAATAACAACAGAGCGCACCGGGCAACGTACAGCAGCGACTGTGATCTTCCGAGAAGTATCTGTACATGTCAGGATTCTTCTCTAATACATTACGCGGTGAAATATTCCAATCCGAAGACATAAACTTATACGGTTAAACGGACAATTGCTGCTTTTTGTACACGCGCTGCATCAACCAACTAGTAACGTATGTTGTACGTAAGCGTATGCCGATGGGCAAGCGAAGTAGCAGGGAATCGCACAGGCAAATGTCCTCTTCTTCGCTCTCGGAAACGCTCCTACCATGCCAACTGCATAGGTGAAATATAAATGTTCGTGAACGTGTAATGTTGTGGCTAGAAAGGTCGACGTTGTGTTACTTTATGCTTAATTTATTTAATCCGCAAATAAATGGTGAAATTATGAAACACGAATATAGTTGTTATAACGCCGGTTGAAGCAAACGAAGGACTAGCCAAAGAAACGAAATTTAGCGAAAAATACTATAATGAGACTCGTTACAACCAAACATTTCCTGCCGTGACGCCTGTTTCCTTAAATTTGCAGGATGGTTACCACGAAAACAGTTCCAATTTTAATGGCTGCATATGAATAGTCGAAATACGCTACGATAACAAACGAACACACACAGATGCGTCGCTATGCAGAAAACCGACGCGTAGTCTTTTATTTATATGCAGCCATATTTCCGAGCGTTCGTTTCCTAGGCAACGAATTCGCTTCCGCCATTTGTCATTTTTCCGAGGCGCGCTGTTTTTTCGCCGTAAATATTTTCCTACTTTGCCATCCATACACAAAGTATAGGCTAGGAAAGCAGGATATTATGAATGTGAGCGGCTTGGACTTCGGAAGCGACGACGGCTTCACCGTCGTGGCCGCGCAGTCGAGCGAAGCAGCTACGTATTGTAATATATCTTGGCCGGAACTGACGACACACGATAAATAAAGAAAGCAAAGCGTATAGCCAAGATTCTGTTGAGTAAAAGGGAAGAGACGAAAGGAATGTATTGTTACAGAAAGATTTTGCTATTTAGATTTGGTGGATTGGTTAGAATTTTAGTAAAAGAAGCAATGTAAGTCTTTTATTTTGTTTGATCTTCTATGCATTGCAGGTAAAATTCATTTTGTTGTTCATTAAATTACATTCAAAATATGTTGCTGAATACAAAGTATTTGCCATTAAGATTGATATCCTTTTCGTTCTTTCAAACCCACTGTTGAAGCAATTCGATCATCTTTTAAGCTCTATGTGATCTCGAATTATCACGGTATTGTGGCTCGAATCATCAAAAGGAAACGCAGCAACATGACTTAAATTAAGATAAAAGTGGAGACGTTTTTCTTCGACACACCTCGGGAACTTTTATTGGCTTCTCCTCATCTTGGGACATCCACCCAGAGGATTATCGATTGGTTGGTATCATGGATTCGTAAGAATAAATCCATGATACGTCACTCGCACGCATATTGAACTTCCAATGTTGAAGTGTTTTCGACACCAATTAACGTGAATCGCCTTTTGTTCCTCAATTAAAAGATGTGGAGTCCAATAGAAAACTAACTTCCTGAAACCAAATTCATCACGCAGATTCTTTAGATAGAACTGTTTGAACTGCTAAAGGATGTATCAATCTCGCCATTCCACAACTAAAAATTTCTATCAACGACCGGAGCATCGACCATAGAAGAAATCCTTCACAGCATCTCGTTAATTCCGTTCGTAATTCATCAAAGTCAGATCTACCGCACGCAGAAGACGGAATACCAAAAAAAGATCGGCAGCTACATACCTCGAAAACATTAATTCACTACAAATTAAAATACTTTCGGTATATTTAAGCGACAATGCTTAAGATAAAACCTAATTTTTTTCGGAGCTAGCGCGTCTTCTATTGTGCCCGCAACGCACACCTGTTCAGATTCCACGGGTTCGACGTACACCTATATAACGCAAAAAAACGACAACGGACGACTCTCAAAAGCGACTTCATGAAATAACATAATTCATTGAAACGAATCGGCCCGCAGCCGTCCAGTTCGAGCGATCGACGCTAATCAATACGCGTCATAAGCGGAGAACAAAGGTGACTGAATGGAAACAGTAAACGCGGCCTATTACGTTATCGTTCCCACAGAGGTTTTTCGACTACTTTACTATTCGATTTGGATAATTTAAATCGTATTTAGAACGCGCTATATTTAGATATTCACTTTCGTTAGGATCACGGAGAGAAATGTTGATCCATCGCTTTCCAGCGGAGACAAATAGAACATTAATTCAGAATTATTGCTAAACAAATAAAAATCCATACGAGGTTGCAACACATTATGTACTTACATAGTATCAGCTTATTGTTAGTTAGACTTACGCTCAAAAGACGAGGTTGAACAGAGAATAAGCGAAGAAAAAGATGGGAATTTTACGGTCGAATCATAATACATAGATGCGGCACAGACACGCGCGCATATATCATACCACATACACATACTACACGTAACGTACGAGGCAAATAAAACAATAAACTATAACAATAACCAGTAGTTGCGCCCATAAATTAGAGTAGCGGAAACAAGCATTTATTGTGTATACTCTAGTTCCGATCCGCAGGAACGATATATCAAACTATAACTTCCGACGAGCCACCGCAGAGTTCTCTTGCCATCGTCGCCTTTAGCCTATGGCATTCGCCTGCGCTTTCCTTAAATTCATAATACGATATTTTCTTTGCGGCTTCTGTGTGTAACCACCGCCTCCCCCCATTACATCGCGTCATGTCGCGTCGTATTGTAAAAGTAAATACTGCATTTTTTTCGTTTTCAACTTCTCAACTTTGGGAGAATCATTTGAAGATATTTTCATCTTCCCTCAACGCTCCGTTGTATCGAAAGTTGTATCGATTTCGAATAAACAAACTGAGAGGAGCTGCCTTTATCACATCGACTCAAGTTCGGAACTATCTATGCGCCATTCAATTGTTTAGAGATAAGAAAAGATGATAATCATTTGGTGAAATATCAGGAAGTGTGACGATATGTCCCAACCAAGTTCTGAAATTTTTTCCCAAGTCACTATTGAGGTATGAAGTTTTATGCTGTCCCGTAAGAATACCGTTTACTTTTGATTGATCAGAAGAACAAATTGAACAGAATCAATTGAGCAAAGACGGCTGTTTCTGGACAATTGCTGCTTGCACTACTTCAACCTATTTACAGTACAATTTAGCATGGTAGATGGTTTGATCCATTCCCAAAAACTCATAATGGACAATACAAGGGCTCTAGCTTAGTATGGTGCTCGAAACGACCGTCCCGGCTTAAATACTATATTATTATATAATTAATTAAACTTGTATGGTGCGGATGTTGCTCTACGCGGATGAGACAGCAATCCTAGCCACTTCGGGTAGCGCCGAGTTGGCGGTCAAACTTGCCCACTTGACCAAAATCTCTAGCTACTTCGATCGGCAGGGACTCACGATCAACCCAAGGAAGACGCAAGCTATTGCGTTCACCTGGAAACTGCACGGTCCGCTTCCTAAGATCCAAGTCAGAGCGACGGAGATCGATTGGAGCAACGACATCGACTACCTCGGAATGATCCTGGATAAAAGGCTGTATTTCGCGGAGCATCTCAAAAGAGCTCGAAACAGGGCACTAGGTGCAGCCAGACACGGACTCCCACCTCAACCCTAAAACGGGCGTCACGCTGTACAAGACTCACATACGCGCGATCCTTACCTACGCCAGTTCCGTCTGGATCACGGCGGCACCAACCAACATCTACTCCGTCGCGGCAGTACAAAATCGCCCCTTGCTTCCCTCAAGGCACCTCTCTGGCAACGCTGACAAACCTGAGCAAGACCGAGCAGCTGCAGGATTTCCTGGCACGCCTCAACAGAAACTTCTTCGAGATTTCGCTAAACAGCGAAAATCCCGCCATGAAGAACGCCACCACCGGAAGAACAGTGTCAAGATCGAGACACAAGACCAGCTACGACCACCTGAGTAGGCTGGCATAAGTATCGACGCTACAAACATCAATTTATCGCACTAACCCTAATTTCTCCGTTTTAGCAACCGAGAAGGGAGTCCAAGACGAAGATCTTGAGTTCCTAGAAGAAGAGAACTTCGGACTACTAGTAACACTGATACGGATGCTGCCGATACTTATTTGTTGTTTAACACAGTAAGATCTTTTTCAGGTGGGACGAAACGAAAAACAACTAATAGGCGGCGATGTATGCGATATGAAATTTTATTAACAAAAATAGTTGATAAAGTGATCGAGTTGTTACTGGAATTCGCAAGACGGAAGTGCAGAACTTTCCATCTTTACGTTTTGCGCTATAGACAAAAACCTTTCCGTTGAGTTCATATATTTCCAATGTTTACATAAGCCGTAAAAGTAATACCTTTTAGAGCAGAAATAGAACAAAGCATCTTGTTTCTCTGGCATTATCTGGTCGTATGGTTGACAATGAAAATCTACAAATTTTCGAAACAATTGTTTCGACTTAATCAAATAACTTAAACGGTGTGGAATGTGTTGTTACCTTATCATCAACAAGAGTAAAGAAAAACTATTTATCTTGACTTCTCCATGTAAAGTACAAAACAAATCGGGATTGTCGTGAATGAGTGGTCTTATCACAATATGCTTAAACAGAATGTGCCAAATTTTCACAGACGACAACTTTTCTTCGTGTAAAGCGAAAGCATTCAATCAAATCGAAAAAGCAAGACGTGTTTCTATCTGATATTAGTTATTATTGTACGACTGATATTTACGCATACGATTCGATTGAAACTGCTATAAGGAAGATATAAATACAAACTCTCCGTACGGTTCGAATTTAATAATACGCTGCATAGTGGATGTAATATGTGTACGATGATACGAACGCGTCAATTAGCATAGATCTAGAAGGTAGATTTCTACATAAAACATACGAGTAAATTATGATATCGCTGCCTAAGGTAACATTAGAAAAACATGCGTACGGGCATTTGAATAACATGCTACCGCGAAAGATTTATCGTCTATGCTGGTTTTACATGCGCGTACTGCTACATAATTTCATGAGAGTTTTTGTTGTGTATAAAATATAGATGTACGTAATTCGTACAATTGTTATGTTACTATTAAACATACAACTACGGTGTACTCGTGCAGCACTCAAAAGCGCGAAGATCGTCTTTTTTAGACGTGCAACGTACCACATCAAATAAAGAATTTTTTTGCTGTTCTCCTTAAGAAATAATTTTGATTGATGTTGAATCCCTCTTTTTCTAGTTCCTTTCACGTTATACGAAGACGTTCTCGGTTATTCCGCTTCAGCCGAAGACCACGTAATTTTCAAGCGTTCAAACATTTTGCATAACATTACTCTCAAACATTGTGAAACGTATATCCAGAAGTACCAACTTGTCGTTTTTAGCTTTTCCGGCATTTGTTATTTCATTAATTAGAAATTAAGCAGACAATAAAAGTTACAGGAATCGTTATTATTGACGATCCTCCAAGTAATCTACAGACTTCCCAACAAAAATTAATTAATTCCAAACAAATCCTCCGCAATACTTCGACTTTTAACTATTGGCAGCGTATCACCCGTAACACATCTTCGTACGTCCGTTCTCTCTGAAAGAGTAACATTACAAACGTCGTAAAATTTGAATACGAAACGGAGTAGCATATTTGCATGTGCACTACGCGCACCTATATCGTGTTCTTCATGAGCGGCGCGCGTTCTCAGTCGGCCCCTTTGTAGGCAGCGTTAAACTGTCAAAAATAACATGTTTTCCAGTCCGTTTTCACCGTAGGAATCTCCCGATCTCGGCACGACGCGCGTAAGAATGCACATCACATAGGCAAATTATTAGGTGAAACCGCCGATAGTACCAGAAAAGCGGCGAGCGGACATCTGGTCGTAGGTACAGAGGCAACCACGTAAATAACACACAGATGAATGTCTAACACTACAGCAGTTCTTCTTTGTTCTTTTAGGAATATTTATTTGAAGATAATGAGTAGCTCCGATACGGACAATTACGAACAAGCGATGCACGTGATGGAATGGTTCTTCGCTCTGTTCAAGATTTGTGTTGCTTGTGCTTCTTATATACCTTTATTTGTATATACTTGAGCTCTGTTTTAATACATGAAATACATGAAAAAAAAATATGATGAAATCGAGCACTTGTACCTTAGTTATAGTATTACTTTGCTTGTGAAAAGGACCATTAAATTCATCGGTTAGAACACCTTCAAAGCTGAAAAGATATTAAAGGAAAGGCTTGGAGAAAAGTAGAAAAATCGATCAGGAAGATTTACGAAACATCAAAAATTGAGATGGGAAAAAGTGGTACGAAACAAGAAAAAAGATCTACAGCTTTTAACCGCCGAATCAAAGAGGCATACTGTGACTTTAATGACTTTCTTCTACAAGATCGACGTACGGAAGTTCCATATTGGACGTAACGAATTCACTCCATTACGGAAACTTCTTGAAGTAGCCTGAATTTCCCGAAATATTTCGTCAATTTATGACTATTTCTCCGTTATGCTCAAGGAAAATTTAAGGATGAACATTTCGAACAAGAATTCGGGTGAAATTTGCCGCATGTGCTATTCACGTGGCCGCCGCTGTATCTGTGGCGTGTAGCGAGGAGCGGTATACTTCAAACGTCGCGGTGATTGTAGTGATGAGATTGTTCCGGGAGGAGTTCATCCAGGGTCTCCCTCGACGTCGTCGCCACCGCGTTGTCGGATACGTGACGGAGAGCGAGGAGAACACCATCTACTGAATATTAGATACGTTGAACGTATGCGCGTGTGTGTGTGTGTGTATATGTGTGAAAACGACATCTGGAATATTTCGGACGAGATTTTAGCTGCTCATAATGAGGATTGCCGTACCTTCTTTGCAGCCGTCTTTATTTCGTGTTAGTGAAGGTTCGGCGTTCATTCTCATTAACTTGCTATTGAATCATTAAAACTTCTAGAATTTTAATCGCTTGTTAACTCTTTACCGAACGTTGGGTGCTTCACTATTCGCTCGACGAAAACTAATAAAAGCTAATAAGGCGAACTGTTTAAACGAAGCTAAAAACAACGCGAAAATCTTTATCAAAATGTACTATACGTTCTCATGTGCATACATCGCTGCTTACGATATTTATAGAGCTAATATAAAACTTAAATCATGTTCCTTTTATACGTTATTATTTCGTTAATTCCTGAGCGAATGCGCACGCCAAGTAAATCGTATAAAAGAGTTCGTAACCTTCTTAAGCGCTTTTTGATTACGCCGAAAGAAGATATACACGGCGCTTTTCCGGAATAACCGTCATGCGGCACAATAGCGATTCCCTACCGTACACGAACGCCGGCCAGAGTCTCCTTAACATAATTTATGCCGTGAATTAAACAAACGCCACCATTAAAACCATATAGCTGTGTAATTATTTTTTTAGCCGCGCCCGCGTTATACGGGCGGGCATGCGTTTGTGTGCCCGGCCGGATTTTTAATTAACTTAAAGTATTTCACGTGAGATAATTTATTATCGAATTAATTCCGGCGCGGATGAGCGATAAAGTGGAGATGTTTTGTGCTCTTTCAGACGTATTTATGTACTATTGAAGATGATAATGGATCATCGAGGAGAAGGAGAGGATCGAAACACTGCGCGCTCCGTATTTTCGCGCCGTCTATAATAGCTTAGAATGGGTACGATATGTACATACTTACTTACGTTCCGCATCGAAGAAACGTGGTCGTCCCATTCCTTTTTTACAGAAATTACAATTGAAACCACTCAAAAATAAACGTTGAAATTATCTTATATCTTTATTGAAAATATCACCTGCAGCGATTAGAGCCGGCCTGGTTTTCACCTGTTCCACTGCGACCTTTTCAGATCTATTGTGATCCTTCACTCATTAGTTCAATTGCATCAGCTTTGCTTTCTTCGCAAAAAATGTTGCAGCCTTGTGAGCTGCTGTGAGTGATTCCGAGCCCGTTTCTGAGAGCCGTATTACATCCGGTGCTGTACAGTCGCCCAGCACATGGACGGCAAGTTTCCTCTATCAGGAACAGATTGGTCATCCGCCTCTTGAGCATACAATGTCCTACTAACACTTCCTGGCTCTACTGAGTAGATCCACTGTGAAATGTAAGCTTTTGTCCGATCAAAAATTATCTAGCCTGCCCTAATCTGGAATAATCTTCCACCAATCTTGGGATTTCTTGTCTTTCCATTGTTTAGTGCATCGTGCAAGTGAAAGTGCATCGGACGATTTTCAGCAGTTGACGAGCTGGCTCGGGCTAATTCGTCTGTCAAAACACTTTAACGCTTGATTCAAACTGATCTTATATATCGAAGGAGAAGAAGAGAGACCAGAAAAAGATCTGTTCTCTCTAACGTAAATTATTATGCTTTTCGTAGGAATCTTAGCTATAAAAGAGCCGATAATCAAGATGGAAGATGCAGATTAACTTCTAAGTAAGATTAGCTTCTTTCTTTAACTGGAAAGTGTTTGATTCTTTAGTGTGCTGATAGATCCTGACGCTCAGGCAGAGAATGCTATTGGAAGCTAAGCTAAGTCTATAATTCACTATTTCTTATGCGTCAGATTGTTTATTTGTGATAATTAACTTTAATTTTTATGTGCGTAAATAGATATTTCAAGCATATACGAGCAGATTATAGTTAGCACTTTAAAGTCTTTAAATATAAACTTGGAGCGCGGTCTTTTGGCATCGTCGCATGTGAAGTAACCTACATAAAACCATCCCAAACCCTAAACGAGATTCAACGTCACGGGTAATATTAATTTGAGGATATGATCGAAGCTTTCAGCGGTTTAATTAAAGAAAAATCACGTGCAGCGGGTCATTTCAAGGACAAAAAAACCTATATTACAATCAATAATTGAATTAAACTTCTTCGATATTAGATATTTGAGAAAACAATTTCCAAGATCAATTACAAGTTCTAAATTAACTTTTACGTCATCAATTGTAAAAATATTAAACAGTGGCGTTTGTTATGAAATCTACAGACCAAAAACCACGAAGCCGTACCACGTTCTCTTGCACCGTTTCGATTTTCACGCTCGCTCAGAAGATTAACGCAAGCCTTGGCTATTCATCTGCGACATTTTTATTCTAAACTATGCGACGAGGCACATAATAACCGCTTTTTTGTCCCATTTTTACGATTGGAACTATTTAATAGTAAGAATTATATAAATTGACAAACTTTTTGCGGTCGCCTATAAAAATCTCGATCGATTTTAAATTCAATTTATGTTTTCAGCGTGAATCATCGCGCAGTTCATAACCGAGGAGGAAAAACCGATAAGAAAATGTGGAACGAAAAAAAAAAGACGTTTCTATGCAGAAGAAAAGGACTATCCGATCTATTCGGCTTCGATTTGGATCCGAAGATGCATAAGTAATTCAGTTGTGGAGCAGCGTTTTACATAAATAGAATATTTTTTCTCGTTTTCGAGGTTCGTTACGGTCGACTTGCCGACCAAGGGACCGTTTAAGTAATTATAAAATTCATCCTGGTATCTAACGTGGTTCGTTTCTTAGGCTCTGCGACGGAAGAAAGCAAATCGAACAAGGCGTAATGTGGAAAAAGTTGTGAAATTATTGGTGTAGAAAAATAAAATGAGTCACTAAACGATATTTTATTGGTGATTTACTTTTTTCAGCTACGTATTTATTATTATTATTATTATTAAAATGATTTATCAGCGTATTGCAACGGTTAACACATATATACATTTGTATTGTAACTTTTCTCAAATCTAGCTATTCTTAAATTTTTATTTAATTATTTACTTAACTTGAAAGCAAGTTGTCACGTACGTGTTGTTGGTTTGTTGGTTTACTTCGTACCGCTGTCTTTTTTTTTTAGAGAAACTCATTCAAAATACTTCAAAGCACTTTGAAATTACATACGGCCGGATGTAATGCTTTAGGAAGGATATTTGGCAAATGGTTGTCTATAAATTACATCAATTGTAATGTATCATCGTTCCATACGCAACAATTTTAAACAAAAAAACCGCATTAACCTGGCAATTTAGTAATAGTCACTAATTTATCGGAAATAATACGTTTTATTCAATAATATGGACGTATATAAACCGTCTGACATTCCTTTTGTACTTCGTATTAGGCAATTTATCCCGAGCCGGCTCTTCTAGCCTAACGTACGGTACGCAATACCCCAACTAACCCGATACCGGGAAATTTAATACAAGAAAGACGTCCGCTTATTACTATCATTTAGCGCGATATTATTGCAAAGGAGCAACTGTTTGTAATTACACCGTACGTACGCTGTACCTATTTCCGTGCCTCTCGCATTATTTTAACATTTATCTACAAACCGGTCAATTGTTTCGTATTCCTTTTTTATTTAAAATGCGATATTATTATTGAAAAGGACTAACAGGGCATAGCCTCCGGATCCGGGAAAATTATATACATGATCGTATGGATATATCATGTGGCAAAGGGTAAAACTAAATGTTACGTATGCGCTTGTATAAACGTAATGCATATCGTTGCCGCAGTACCTATTACCGTAATTTGCCCTTTTCGCATGTGTTACGCTCTTCAAAATCCGCATGCTTTTTTCTTTTTTTTTTGTTTACTTTAGTACGATGTTGCATTGTGTGCGTATACAGACGCAACTACCGTATCTTAAGCAAATTTCGTTAAATTTAGAAGCTCCCTGGCTCCGGTTGGTCCTAAGTATGTGGCTCTGATTATCGCCATATACTTACGCTATTTCTATTTTTCAATGATTCCTCCGTCGTGTGGAAGGCGACAGCGTGATTTTGCTTCTATTCCTTTTTTTTGCATTATACAGAATGATGAGCATCTAAGGTGAGCTTAAGCCGTCTTTTCTAAGCCTACGCTGATGCTGATGTCTTAATTAGCGTTTAAGACCATTAAGGACCTTCTGCAATGCCAAACGATCTATCGTAGTTCAGATGACTGCTGACCAGAACGTTGGTACACAAAGAAATAATCTTAATTATCGAACTAAAACATCTAATAAAGTAAATGCAGAGATACCTTCGCATGAAAGTCCTTGCAAAGTTAACGTTGAGTGTGAATGCATTCATTCACGTATCCTTTGGTAGCCTCTCTTCTTTTCTAGGAAAAAAAAACAATAAAAGATGCAAAACAAACCTATTCCTTCAATCAACATAGCATTGATTTCTTTCTCGCCAAACAAAAGAAAAAATCAATACTTTACCCAATTAAAAAATACCTACGCTTTCAAACGGTCCTTCTATTCTCTCTCTTCTTTTTTTTTCCTGCTTCCATTTCCAGTAATCTCCGCAGAAAAACCGTGCCCGGTATCAATCATTTACAACAATTCCAATTTCTTCATTTCACCTCCTCGTCCAAGAGGAGCGCTCCAGTACCGCGGCGAACAGGCGTTAGTAGCGCCTAGGCAGGAGGGTCGTTCGGCGATTGCGAAAAACGGTGGAACGGGAGAAGAACGAAGAAGAAAAAGTCAAAGTGGATTTCAGTACATGTATGTCTCTGTAAATTGTAAATTCCTGTCATTGTCAAGTGGACCAAAAGTAAACTTCAAAGACAAACGTAGTTCTTTCTCTTCTATTTGAGAGTCCTGAAAGCGTAGGGCCAATCAGGAATGGAATTGAATTGTGTCTCTCCGATGTTGACATTGTTGCCGGAATAGATTTTCAATTCATTAGAGTCGAGTGGTGTACACGGGCCGGGGGAAACCGATGGCAAGGCAACGCGAAACAGAGACGGATTATCGGGCTGAGCGACGGAGAGAGGATGACGGCGAACTCGACGACGGTAGACGGTAGGACCTAGAAAAGTCGTTTAAGGTTATTATGTATGTTTAAGGTTAAATTACCAATTAGTACTGCGCAAACGTCAAAACTCCTATTATAAATTGGATTCGTCTTCCTGCCATGCTTGTTTCCCCACTATTATCAAAATTATTTTCTCGAAGACGTAACGTTAAACTAATACGACTTACAATAATAGAACAGATCAAATAAAGTATGATTAGGGATTACACTCGATCGTTATTGCTATATTTTCCCATCTCCCGGATATTTGCATGTCAAGATAACTAATACAATAATAACACGCTGAAAAAACACTCGATATTTCAAATAAAGAAAATAACAACATTTAAACCTTTATAAGTTTTTAATCTTTCTTTTGTGGAATCAGTTGACTGTGTAAGAAGAATCGAGCACAAGGTCTTATAACAAAAATTAATTTTAATTGTCACATAGACAAACAATTTTGTAGAGTTAATTATAAACATTTATAAACTCAAATTTCTCAAAAACCGGAAGATACCGATATTCTATCTCTTACGGTAAACGATCTACGAGTTTTATAACGTTGGGAAAGTTTGTCCCTATCATTAGCCTTTTCGAAGCGACGGAAATCGATTCTCCGAGCCCGATTTTACTCAGAAACGTGTGAGGGCTTTGTATTACGCCGAAAAGTCCTCAAAGGATAAAACACAAGAAATTCAAATTTTGTTGAGTCATCTGATCGTATTTACGGGTGTTTTTTCTTTTTTTTTACTTAAATAATCGCGTACTGTATAGAAATTCAAAATTTTAACTTAAACGTCTTTATTAGAATGGTACAAATGAAACGACTTCGTATATTGTGCTAATTTTACAACGTTTACAAGGTTATAAGTTATCAACACCACCCCCACATCTCTTTTTGGCATTTCACATTGTCCGACTATTGAATTGAGGGTTCATCTAATGATAAAAAGCCCGGTTCCTGTTTCAAAAATCCTTCTTTTAATCAAATATCTTTGGGTCTTAGAAATAAGAAAATTATCTTTTTTGATATAAAAGTCTTGAAAATCGAAAAAGCATCATGGCTAATAGCAGTTTAGCTTTAAATATTTCTAATTTCATGTTCATTACACGTGACTCTTCTATCGGTTTCTTCAGGAATTTTCTCAAGACAAGAACAAAAATGGCAAGAATAATTTTCTCATAATTTAAAGAAAAAAGGAATAAATGAAATCATTTCGAAAATCCCCCGAAAAAATTCCCGTCCAAAACCAACAGAAAACTTTGACATTTCTCGAAAAACCCCTTAATACGTACTTCACAGAATTATGATTTCCGTTACGAATAACATAAACGAAACTCGACGATTTTTCGCTTCTCCATCCTACCTCCTCTCCTTCTTCCCGAACCGAAAACGGACCCTCGAACGAAGAGAGAGATTGCCTTCTTTTATTTTACGAGATACAGAAATTTCCATAGTTATATTTTGCAATTTTATCCGTTCCGTGCTGTATAATGCGCGACTGTAGGTCCTGCATCACCGGGGTGACCATCCTCCCACTCTCTGGGCTCTAACGCTCATTGACTTGGAAAGCAGGCGAGCTCGCAAAGTAGAGTTTCTTGCTCCACCTCGTTCTCGTTCTCGTTCTCGCCCTCGTCCTCGTGCTCGCCATCCCCCATCCTTCTTGGGCATCCCGCGAACGCGAGTCCCGGCCTCGTCCGTATCCTGTCGTCGTCCTCCCATCTCACCCTCGACGGCACCACCCGCTTCTTCCTGCTTTCTCGCTCGCTAATATTCCGGGTCGGGTCCGGAAGAGGCGGCCATCTCGTCGTCCCGGATCTCTTCAACCATGAATTCTGGAATAAAACTGAATAATGTAGGAAGGCTATGTTCTTTTTAGTCATAATAATGATACGAGACGGACATTTCAACAATAACATTTTTACTGCAAAAACAACACGAAGCACCATAAAACGTATTATTTTATGCCACGCTATATACTTCTGCTATACTGCGACTACTACCGCATCCACCGCTCCGGGGGACCTTAGTGCTTTGTTGTTGTTTTAGTGAATAATACTGCGGCATCTTAGTACGATACTTACATATTTCGCATCGTCATGGTGCTGGGTGAATGCGTTATTTTCCGCTAGGATACGCTCACATCTTAATGGAAACATTTAAAATTGAAATCCGCAGTCATATACAATCAGTTTTTAATTGTCGCATTACTAGATTTTTATATTAATTACATGGTTTCTCACTGTTCCAGAAAGTAGCTGGCACTAGATAGTATTAGATGAACAACTACGTAGTAGCATCTCGCGCGACCAAGACGAATTCGTTGGGATCTTAAGGGAAGAGTCCTTTTCACAATACAACCTGGAAAGTCAGCAATTTTTGAGAAATTTTCCCGTTTTATCTACCTGGTCATCTCTAGCAGTTTACCATTGTACCAGCATTAGTAAAAATGACGTTTTAAAATCAAATAATTTTATGGAACGTCTTATCTTAACACTGCAAGAAAGATTAGCATAAATTTAGAAGCTTTACGAATTTTTTTGATTCATTTAATCGTCCAAGATGCATGTCGCATTGTCTTTACAAAGTACATCCAACTTTCTTTGATTTCCGCGCACGTGTTTCCATGAATGAAACGGAATCATCGACCAGTATTGTTCTTCTTCCATGAGACCGCCAATACATAGACTTTACACTTTCGACAGCTCTCAAAACAACATTACGCGATAAATTTCACCGAAACATTGACTGACGTCGGAATCTTACACTTTCGAATATGATTTGTTGTAAATACTAACATTTGATTGACAACCATCCATCCCCCCCCTTTTTTTCATTGAACAGGTTCTGCTTTGTTTTCAACAATTTCTTTGTGTTGCTCTTGCGGTTAGAGTTGATAAATCATCTGCACAAACGAGCACGATTTGCCACAGCTAACGCTCTCTGGAATACTATTTATAAACGTACGCTAGGAACAAGAAGAGAACCAATATAGACTCCGCCAAAAAAGTATCGGCATAATTTAGTTTTGAAATATAAAAGTATCGCAGAATCTTTGTTTGTAGCATAAAGTTGTAAATCTACTTGAATGCGCTCTAAGATATAATTTCTATGATTGTTTAAATAAAATACAGGCCAAATAAAAACAAGAACTCATACTTGAGATTTTTATTAAAACAAGAAATTATAATTTTGGAAAGAAAAATGTCATAACAGTAGCTTTTAATACTGAGTATTGCCACCTCTGGCTCTTATGACCGCTCGCATACGGTTCGGCAGAGATTCGATTAACCTCCGTATATAAGCCTGATCCAAATTCTCCCACTCGTCAGTGGAGAGCATTTTCTAGTCCATGCAGGTCCGCTGGGGCAACATTTTGGGTTCGTATCCGTCTGTGAAGGAGGTCCCACACGTGCTCGATAGGGTTCATGTCCGGACTTACCGCAGGCCAATCTAAAACTGGAATACCAACATCGTTAAGGTATTCCTGGACGATTATCGCAACATGCGGTCGTGCATTATCGTGCGTTAACATGAATTCGTTTCCTATAATTGGCGCATATGGTACTACATGTTCTTCTAAAATGTTCGTTATATACCTGTGGGCAGTCAGTATACCTCTGTCTACTGGTACTAACTCTGTGCGACCTGTTAAACAGATGCCTCCCCAAACCGTAATAGAGCCACCAGCGAAATTAGGTCTAGGTCTGATATTACACTGCGGATAGCGCTCACCGTCTCGTCTGTACACTGAGATACGCCTATCTGAGGTGTAAAGACCAAATCTTGACTCATCTGTGAAGAGTATATTGGCCCAGTCATTAATGTTCCAATTCACATGTTCTCTGGCAAACCTTAAGCGAGCCACTCGGTGGTTCCTAGTGAGACGAGGGGCTGTTACAGCTACTCTAGCTCTTAATCCACTCTGTCGTAACCTATTCCGAATAGTTTGAGTACTCACACGAGTATTTCTGACTCTAGCCAAGTCGTTCTGCAATTGACTTCGCACTTTAAAATTTGTCCGTATAGGAAGACTTTCAATAAACAACTGAACAAACCTTACACATATACATTTTTCTAAATGTATATGCGTATGCTATGTTCCATGATTTCGTTAGTGTTTTTATAGTTCACATACACGAGGCAAACTTTTTGTGAACGTATAAAAATATCTTGGTTTATAAATGCCCTTTCTTAGTTTATGCGATACTTTTTTGGCGGAGTGTAGATCTTTGAAGGACTCTTGAGAATCTCAAAGCTAAAGCAAAGAAGTTGCTTAAACTTCAAGAATTTAGAAAATTCTTTTTTTGTTGTTGAAATAGCTAATTTTAGCAGGGAGCATTCGATCGATGCTTCATAGCATTTCGATTCGATCAGAAATTTAAAATTGCTTACTTTCTCAAAAGATGTACGTACATTAACGAAACTGCGCGCATGCAGCAACAACAGTCATTGATATACATATGGATTTATGTATATAATTTTTGATCCAGGATAGAAAAAAAAAGGATTTTTGCAAACAAAAACTCGTATATGCTTATTTTCCCCGGCGCGCTGCGAGATAGCGGGGGATCTGGCCCAAAAACGACCGCATAAGTAAAAATAATCCCGTCCGAAAAGGAAAACTTTTAATTGCAAATCGACGGCGATTAGCAAGTATAAGCGCTATTAACATCAAATATAATATTAATCGGCATTTCTCGCATTAAAATATCTCGTAGAAAAAACTCGACTCTCCCATCCGATGACAGTGCAGGTTAAGCGCGCACATACGAACACGGCCCCGTTCGTGTACGTATACATACATGTATGCGAACGGCGAAACGGTGAAATTTGTAATTGTAATACAACATATGAGAATGGTAATACATCATCGTAATACATTGCCCGAGCCCCGATCTCGCAACTAATTATTAAGTCCATGTTGCATCGGTAATGTATCAATAACAACCAATATTATCATTGCATTCATAAAAGCCTCGAATACGCTTTCGAAATAGATTTCATCGCGGCCCTAAATCATTTTTTGATCAGATAAACGATATTCCGTCTTGTTTGCCGTTTAGGCCGTTTATTATTTTTGCTTCGACGATGGCGTCCCTTTCCCTTTCTTTTTCTCTCTCTCTCTCTCTCTCTCGTTACGCAACGCGAATAGATACCTGCCGTCAATATGATTGTTTAAATTATTACGAAGCGAATTCAAAACTTGTAATTTCACCGGAACCTATTCAAATTGGCAACAAACTTCTACTTCAAGTTTATCATATATCTGCGCAAAGTTATGCAGGTAACATGAACATTTAAGGAGGTGTAGGTTATTATTATTATTATTATTACTATTACATATACGTCGTTTTAGACAATTCAACGCAAACGAGATATGTTTCGTATTCGCCTGATTCTAGAAATGCGCGGACTACAAATAATACTCGCCCAAAATAAGAGCTGAAGTTAAATAAAAAGTAAATCAGAGGTGCAACACAACCTGGCAATTACGATAATTACCCAAGCGATATTTATTACTTCTGATGTCAGAGCCAATTTGAATATGTTAATACCGCATCGCTAACTATAATTTTCGCGTGATTTGTAGTGTACTTGATTCGTCCGAGATTATTTCTCCCGTACGTTGTATTTATTCGCGTATTTATGGGGTATTATCATTTGATTATGGTACATACAATTTATACGCTTAGAGATGCGAAATATATCCTTTTTGTTTCCAGCTCGAAAGGAACTGAAGGTAAAAGTGTCGAAGTAAGATATTAACGCCGGCGCACTTAAGTCTATTCAGTTTTTACAGCGAATCTCCTACGGCGCGTAGCGCTTATTTAATTCAACGAAATTGATATTTTATGTTCAGGAAGGTTTTCAAGATAATTTCACTTTAATAACGTATCAGCACTTAATTTGCATATGATTTCCTGTGCGAATTAAACGGCGGTACACTACATTAACTCTAGCGTAGCAATAAAATATCGCAGAACGCAAACAGTAGTTGTTCTTATGAGCGTATAAAATTATTAATTGCGGAAAAAATCGTGCATATATTCTTATATAAGAAGGCTATTATAGCCACTTAATATAATTATTTTCAAGACGAAGTTAAATAATACCTTCACATTTAAACAATAAGGGCAATTGCCCTATCAATATAAAAATCAGAAATAATATTAATGACTTACAATAATATTAATAATAATAGATTATTTGATTGCGTGTTAGGTTTGACACTCTTCAAGATGCTCTTACCTAACTTTTTTAAAGCGGTTATCACATGTCTCATTTGCCAAACACTGTCTGCACAGCTTTATAAGTCATGAGTTAAAAGGAGACAAACTAGTTCATCAAGTGTCAAGCAACCGATAGTTCAGCCTAGCTGCTCTCTAGAATCAATCAACACATTTTTGGAGGTTTGTATCCTCTTAACACGTTGAGCGCCGTGTGTAGCACGTGCGCCTCGCAATAGTCATTGCCGCCCTGGCCGCGCCGCGCACAATTGCATCGCATGCAGCATTTCGCGTGAAGCTATGTTGGACGCGATGTTATGAGAAATAGAAGCATCTGACCTAGTGAACAACTAAGTATAGTTGATCCGGCTTCAGCTGTAGTACTTGTTCAACAATAATATGGATGATTATACCTTCGTTTTTATCATTATTGCCTTTATAGCGTTTGCTGTGTCGTTTTGGTTTTTGCTAAAATGGTAAAAATAAACGCTACGAATTTGTAATCAAGAATTTAATTCTTCGTTCAAAAAAAAAAATAAATAAAATGTTTGTTTACATCTTCAAGGAAAAACTAAAGATCATTTTATAGCATTTATATCTTCAATGCGCGGGGTAGTACCAGTCCCTGAATGCGCCTGTTCATCTCTTATTTCACTTCTTTGAGCAATACTGCCAGTAGGTATTTGGCATGATAGACTCAACAAAAGTAACAGGCGTTCATTTAGCGCTTTTTCTTCTTTTTTTTAGAGCAGGAGTTGGTAGAATCACAAGATTCTAAAGAAACACTGCCTAGTTTCTAGCTTTCTAAAGAACTTTCATAATCTTCTTCCTCCGACACAATTTCTTTGCAAAAGTGCTAACGAGCGGGCTTGTTCTTTTTCATCATTCCCTATTTTAATTTTTTCCTGCACATCTGTTGATTTTCCCAACATGAAGTGGCAACATAAGCTGACCGTTTATATTGGCGTATACTGTGTGTTTGTTTAGCAAATTTGCAAGTGTGTGCAGAGCGTGAGGCAAGCGAACATCGCGTGGACTTTGTTCTTTTGTTCACCAAGCACCGTAATGCACACTTATCTCGCGCTTTAAAATCTTATTTAGAACTAAAGAAAAACTGCGGCGTGTGATAACATCATAACATCCTTATGACACTTATAAAGTATTTGAAAGGAAAAAATGCGTGGCTCCAGAGACACGCAAAAATTCTTACCATTGTGGCGGTCGACGTGTTACGCAATTGTAGAAATAGTCGACGAATTCTACCAGATATGGTGACTACTTTGTGGATTCGATGCAATCTCCAATTATCATTTATATGTTGAGGAATGGTGAGGATGTTATAATAATACCATTTATTGTTCAACGATAATCTGAATTAAATTTAGATAAATTTACTAAATGATATGAAAGAAAACGTAAGAAAGAAAGTCAATTAAGCGACTAACAAGGATCTTTAGAATACGTCGGTACATACGAGACAAAGACAACAAAGAAGTAGAAAGCAAATCAGGAGAATCAACATGGCTCATCAAGGTCTTCCAGATAAAGTTCTCTCTTGCAACATCACGACTGTATTTGAGCGATTGCAATCCATGTTTTTCGAGCAGCGAATCGGAATCTGTACCACGTTCCGGATATACGATAACAATTAAAGATTATTGTCCAGTTCCTCTCTTCAACAATATACATACATGCAAAGTTACTTTAAATAATAGTGATAATCTCACAATTTTTAGTCAGAAGAGATACACTTTTATAACGAACGTGAAGTAACCATAAGAAATGCATCCCTAATTACAAAGCAAAAACGTTATCGATCGTATCTGCGGGGTTAACACGTTTTTCATTCTATATATTTATCTCGCGCAATTAAATTAAAATGTATTAAATTATGTTGTAATGCGCATACATAAACGAATGGAAAGAAGAAACGGCGATGCTTAGCAAGGCAAAAAGCGCTAGTAATAGGGCAAGCCAAGTGCGAAGCCACAATTTATATTTATAAAAGATCTTACGTACTATTTAAGTCGCGATTTCTGAAATAAATTACGCACCTTTACCGCGGCGGAATAGTGATGCATCATGGAGTACCTACTCTACTGTTGCGAATATTATGATACGCCGTGCCAATTATAAACAACAAATTATAAGTCACACCAGCCCAACAGTGACCAGTGCAGTCGACTAAATTAAAACTTGCTAAAAAGAAAAAAGGCGCGCTTTAATAATCTGAATATGACTAACCAAAATTGAAAGCTCGCCTTAACAACTCTTCCCAACTAGCGATGATACTCGTAAATTGGGGTCCTCGTACTTTCGTTTCTTTCAAACTGGTAAAAACGTCCAGGTGGTGATTTGGACAGAGCGGTGCTCAATCGACGAGATTAAAATTAGGCTGACGTTCCAGGGTGATCTGTGTCTATAAAGATCTTCTCTTCTGCTTTGCTCGTCATAATCGAGCCAACTGCGAATACCTCTTTAATACGTCTTCCTTCTTCTTTCGACTTTTTAAAAAATTCGCTAATCGTTATTAAATGAATGAGCGCTATTACTTGTAAATTATTGAAAATATAGACATCGACGATGCAATTCGCAACATACAGATGGACGATAGTTTCTCTCCATCGCACATAGATGCGATCGCATCCGAAATAAAACATTAAATGTAAAGTAAGAACCATTCAACATATAGCTTGGTCTCCGCCAATATCGGTAAATTGAAATCTCTAGGCCGGACATCTAGTTAAGGCGTAGACGAAACGGTAGATTCTGCCGTTGGCAACAATGGAATGTAATTGGTTCCAACTTTGACTCCGATGCCTCCTCACCTATAATGACTACGGTCGACCTCCGCATTTTACATTGGAAATATTAGAGACGTCGTTTTGTGTAGTTCAAACGATAGATGCAGGAAATTCGTTTTCTTCTTTCTTCTTCATTTTCTAGCGGCCTTTGTGAGCGACGTCATCGTAATGGAGGATGGAAACTCGTTTTACGAGAACGAGTTCGGGAACATGTGGAAAATAAATGAACGTAATATTTTTTTTTCGTCTTGTCCGTTACATAATCAAATTTTTTAAATACGTTTAAAAGGACGTAAATGCAGTCGAAGATGTTCACGATTAACCCGAACAATGCATTAATAAATACAACGATGACACGTTATCACCGTGATTTTAGAAGCATATAACACAATTTCCCAACTGTAAGTACATAAAACGCATATACTTGGAACAAAATCGAAACGCTTAAATTCGAAGAGGAGTAGGTATTGATCAATCAAGACTAGAGGAAGGGTAGCACGGAAAGCCATATCGCTACATATACAATGGCATTTGTTTCAGTGGGTCGTCGTGCCGGAATTTATTGAACGACGCCATTTTATAAAAGAGATAAAAAGGCTCCTCAGCGGTTCAATGTAATTTACAATTTAAAACGGGGGTGCGGAT
Source organism: Oryctes rhinoceros (assembly GCA_020654165.1). NCBI lineage: Eukaryota > Metazoa > Arthropoda > Insecta > Coleoptera > Scarabaeidae > Oryctes > Oryctes rhinoceros. The sequence goes on from JAIOKQ010000231.1 coordinate 3,676,428, forward strand.
CCTGCCATCGGATTGGTCGAGAAATTTAAACCCCGCAGGGTCGGTCTTAAAGGGCTGACGGGCTTTCCTGCTAGCTACCGCGCGCTATAGGGTCGTCCGCTTTGCGATTGCGTATGCATGCCGTAACCTCCGGGCTATTTTACATATTCCGTACGTTGGTAGGCGGTTTGTTTGGAAATCCAATGTCGTGCAATCAATTGTTAAAATGAAGGATTGAAATATATGAACATATTGACAAAATCGTATTTATTTTCAATATATTGCATGTGTATAAGGCCTGCAAATATTCACACAAACACAAACCGGACACATCCTTCGGGAAAGGAATTGGTCTACGTCAAGCCATCGAGATACTGGTTGACCAAGCCAAGGGCGCATTGTACAAGTAGAGGGGCAGATTTTAGACTTGGTAAACAGGGATCTCTCAATTAGCGCTAGCCAGTTAGCGGTTGCAACGAATAGCCCAAGCCGTGAAACCATTCAATCAGCCTTGCTAAAGTCCAACTTCTTTAACATTCTCCTTTCTCATCTTCACTATTTGGCAGGAGGAAAATCCGTTCCAATTCCGTGAATATGGTCGCCAAAGAAAACATTCTGTTAACGATTGGTTAGGTATAGTAAATCATAAAGTTATTAGACCAATTAACGTTCCGAACCGTTTGGGCGCTGCTGAATACCTCAATGTTGTAGGAAGAGGTTATGGATGACATGCCAATGAACGTGGGGCCGAATATGCTGTTCATGCGCGATGGAGCTCACACTCACCATGCTCTTAATGTTAATAATCCAATATTATTTGGCCGTTCTTTCTCGTTGCGGGTTTTAACAAAGAAAAACTATATGCTATGCCTCCATTACGCCAGAAATACCAGTGCGAGCAATGCAAACTATATAATGAAAGCTGCAACTAAGTTAGAGCAATAGAAGTATCTGTTTAGATTTAAGTGAAGCTTACATGAAACACAAATGTCAACATTCCGCCCGTTCCAACTTTAGGAAAGAAACATGGGCGAATGTAGTCGTTTCCAGAGTCGTAGCTAGACGTTATATTGGCTTCATCCTAGCATATAGCGCTCTATTACATCACGATCTTTAACAGTAACTAAGAGATCAATAACATGTTAGTTCTCAAATGTCTACGCTCGCAGAAATAGATTACAGCTTTAGTGTTAGCACAAGTTGGTATGCATCGCCGTAGGGAAACATCCAACGCATCCGATGTAGCAATACAATTTAATGCCACTCCAACAGTATTGATACGTTTCAAATAAATTTCGATAAGTTTTCCATTCCCGTCGTAATACATAATGCAACGCAGAACGGCCAAAACGGAAATACATATCTTCCACGATCAGACTTTCAGATGTGTATGATTGGTGCGTGATCGTACCTTGGGGAATCATGCGGTCAGGGGTTGGAAACCCCGGAACGCCGTCGTTGCCGCGTGTTACGTCGGACTATGAATGAGATTTGAATGCGTTTGGCGAGGTCCGTGGAGAGAGAGGAGCGTTTGTAACGTTCGAAAATTCTGACAGCTACCACTATTTATATACATGGTGGAGGGTTCGTTCCTCCTCGTTCCGGCGTTTGTACATCTACTATCAGTCAAAATGGAATGTACGAGATGACACGTTAAATGATTCTGCTTACGATTTTTCCATAAAGTTAGAAAAGAACGTTTACACCGAAATACCATTAGTTTTATATTAGTCGTACCTTAATATCGCCATTAGATCAATATGAAAAGTAAGTAATTAGTTAGTTAGTAGTTAATTAGGAAATACTCTGTGACAAGCGAGTGAGTTCAGTTAAAATCTTCAAGCCAACTCGCACGAAATGTGATATTTATCTTAACTATGGTTAATACTAAGAAGGTCAGGTCGTTCGCTTGACGTAGCAATGTAAGGATGTGGTATCAAATTTTCGTAACGATGTGTAACTTTGGCCAAATTTGGCGTGTAAATTTTTTTTGGAAAACGGACAGACTTCGCAACGTACAAATTAAATTAATTAATCCAGGACAGCTGTTTCGAAGATGCGCCGATCCTCAGACCGAATTCGCTCCACAGTTGTTTTCGCCATACTGCCCCAATAAATAGTGGAAGTCAAGGGCGATGATTTCTGTTGATGAAACGCTTGCTTCTTTTAGTAAAGATTTCAAGACAAACGGAGTTATGTTGGTTGCATAGATATCAGACTATCATTCAAAAATATAATCACAAGAACTGAAACATTCTATCTCCCCAAATAATTTTGTACGTCTCAAAAGGTAAGCTATAACATATTTGACGAAAAGCAAATACCGTACATTAAGAATCAGTATTTCACGAGGATAAAGAACTTCAGAAGCATCAAAGAACTACTACGAAACTCATTCCATTATTCTAACGTGGTCGTTTCCTCCTCCAACGTTCGCCCGATGTGCTCAGACAACACACGCTTCTTTTTCCCAAACGTAAAATGGAAGAGGACCGATAGAAAACCGCGCGTTAACGGCGATAAGCAATAAATAAAATTGCGGTGCAAATCCGGCGTATGCGTAGATATTTCTCGACCGCGCCAAACCGCCGATCCGGCGCGGCGCGGGGGTAGCCGAGGGAGGACCCACCGATCTGTGTGTCCTGAATCTTAAAATCGCGCCTCGACAGGCGAGAGAGGACACATGTGCATGCATGCGGTCGTGCATTTTCAGCAGAGGAAAGCGTAGCGGTGACGGTTTTCCCGTGAAACCTGCCCCCCCTCTATGTAACGTTTTATGTAAGCTGCTTTCGCATTCACAAGGGAGAAATTTTCTTTGCACTTTAGTTCGGGAACTTTTATCAAAGAGACGGAATTGCCATTTTAAAATACGACCCCGGTCACCCTCGTTTCTAGCGTTTCTCGCTTAGAAACGCTCGTTCGCCGCCCCCCTTCCGCTCGCTTCCGGTTTTACGGTTACTATTCGTTTCTCGTCTACGATGGCTTCAAGACTGATACAATTTTATATTTCGCGTGCATGTCGGATGCGTTGTATAAATCCGGCTCCGGATAGAGAAGTTTTAGAGGCTCTTTAATTAATAGTGAAAACGGCTCTATTTTACTCAATTCAAGAAGAGACATTGTGTGTTCCTCGACTCTTCGATTATAGCTTTACGGAATTAAAAATCATGGCCTTGTTTGTTTTATTAACCCAGCAGGTTATGTTTATTTTTTAACATTTACAGATCGTATTAGATAAATGAACAAGAGGATTAACCGTTATAAATAAACATTAAACATTGAAGTAACGACTGAAGAATATAGTTGGTTGCTCTTGACGCAAACTATCGAAACGGAATTAATTCTAGTTCGTCTACGTAAAGGAATGAAAATACAAATCTTGATCGTAAAGTGGCAAAAAGCAGAACAGGGGAATCGATTTAAACCACTCAATGTTGCTCGGCGACTACAATAAAAGCCACAAAAAAAAAAAACAAAGAGGTCCAAACTCGACGAAACAAAAAGGAAACGGCTCGAATCTAACGTTTAACGCAAGAAATTAAACAATAAATCTCGAAGTAAAAAGGCTACGTAGCTCAGATCCCTTTTTTTAAAAATGAAGACACGAGATAAACACGATATTGTGATGCAAAACATTCAAGAAGTGAATAAAAGGCGTCAAATCGATTTTATTTGTAAGTTCACTGGACGCGGCTCTCTGTACAGAAATAGCGACCGGATTGAAATTAGATAAAATCGATTTAGGTAGGCGGATCTACTATATGTAGATCGTATATATACCGTACGATATTCCATTTTTACGTACGGATTAGCATTGAGATAAATTCGCTAATAACAATGACCTTTATTATCTTAAGTTGAAAGCAACGTAGACGTTATCCACATAGCAAATACAATAGAATCAAAAGAAAGTAGAACCGGCTCATTTGTGATCGAGTTTGTCATATATGCATCAAGAGCGATCTTCGTTGCTCTTACAAAATACTGGCAATCAATACAAATACAGCAACCCCAAAGGCAAGATCTGTAATTGCTTGAATACCGGTCGGCAAAAAACCGCGGCGGATGCACCTCAAAATCAAGGCAAGATGACTGGTTCCGATATACTTAACTCCATAAGTTAAGTACAATTTAGTTATAAGTGTGCCACAATGTTGCCCAAATTAATGATAGTAATATACACTCACACAAAAGGAGACTTATCATCGCATCTGATGTGATGACTACTACTTATAGCGACTCAGCATTAGTAGATTGTTCATATCATCAGCATTCTATGACAAAACATGATGGCAAATACAAGCACAGGTCATTAACATATTGTCACGAAGGTTTTGTGAAATGCGAAACAGTGGATATGATAATTTGAGGTGATAGATCCTCATCAACATATCATAAGTACACATAAGTATCATAAGTAAGTGTATTACAGACAACGCCTGATGACGATATTGAACCTAGATGAAATAGGAAGAAAGTAAAAAAGGATGTAAGATAGGTATAAGGATGAAAATGAGTAAGAGGGAGTTTCAATAGGGCAGAGAATTAGAATAGTTAAAACAAGTAGAAAATGTACAGTAACTGAACATAATAAACCCCTAGTCACATAGCAGCGTAATAATATGCAACAAAGAGACTAGGGCCAAGTATAGAGCCTTGCGATTTTCATCCATAAATGGCATTTATCAATTTAATCAATATCGATAGCTGACTTTTCTTAACTGTAATAACTTCTGCCAACTCTTGCAAATTAATAAGAACAAAAGAAAAATGTTAACGCTTGAATCCAATAGAAAGAATATATTTCGAAAAGCATCGAAAACAATTTTTTACTATCTATAACCATCGCTCGCCATAAAGATCCTTTTGTCACCATCATTATTCCTCTTACGTTCGATTTCCGCCAGTCATCACCCTCCACAACGGCCACCGCCGCCGCCTGTATGCGCGCGAATTAAAAAGTTAAAAAGCGTCCTCTGATACGATTTTGATCCTCTCTCCCAATGAATTATCGATGATTTATGATGGCGAAATGCACTTTTTATATTCAAGCACTCGCTTCGCCTACTAGACGATGGAGCGGATGCTTTAGCATAGTGTATCAGTCAATGTCTGACGGGCGAGTACATAAATCATCATTTGAAAGTTGGCCCGGACGCGGCCGTGGATTAGGCAACCATTAATCGCACTTTTTCCCGACGCGCGCCGCCTCTGTTTTTCGCATTTTGGGCGCACAGTTCGGTGTATGCGATTTTTTCGTCCGCCCTCCACGGAACCCGTCTCCCGATATGTGTGCGCATTTCGAAGACAATAGCGACACTCTCGTCGCCCGAAATATATTCCGCTATGCGAGATAAGGAGGATAATGGAACGGGGCATTTATAATGGAAGTGTCGTTAGCAAAAACTACGCCATCCTTGAGGAATTTGTGACGGAATATTTTCGTAGCGAAAAAATTCTTCTTGGGAACTCCGTTTAACATGAGAGATTGGATAAAGTCTTATAAAATATTAAGCCAACAGCTACATACAGGATACATTTAAAAATAATATTTAGCAAAGATTTACACCATGAAATGTGTGATGTTTGTCAATAATACTTTAGCCAATAATGGAAGACATCGGAAAACATATGCAAAGATTCAATTTTAAAAATAACGCAGTCAACTAAGTTCTCCGAAATGATGTTTGACTATGTTGTAACATTTCAATATAACGTTAATAACATACTTTGGAAAGGTGGGAAGAATGTTGTGCTGTCAATAAAACGTTCTTATCAAGCTTATCCTTATCAATCTTCCTTTCAAAATGGACCGTTTCATACGTACCACATTCCACGTGAATTACATCAAATTTTGATAATGTTTGTACTGGTTTGGCGAAAAACATTTAATTACGTGAAAATGGAATTTTCCTGGCGATGATGTTCATTACAACTAATCGATTGAAGTTCTTTGATTGAAGCCGGAAGTTCTTGCTGAAAATACCAACTAATGATCCATGCTAGAAAAAGAATACATCTCGCATAGCAGAGATTTAGCGCTAAAAAGCACTTGATATCGATACTTGCTGATTTTCGCCTTTGCCGTGGTTCACATGCTGAGTAACCGCGATGAATTGCTTCGCGTTCAGTTAGCTTCGCCTCTGGCGTGGTTTACACGGTAAGTTACCGTGCTAACTGCTGCGTACCAACTTCTACAACGCTCTACTGAAGAAGGCCCAGACGATTGTGGGCGAAACGTCGAGTTTTTATTTAAAAAAACGGTTCAAGCCCGGAACACGTTCAGTTTCAACTGACGCCGGCCGTAGAAGCCTACATTTTTAGTTCATTGATACTGTAATAAAATATGGACGTATATCTTATGTAGTTACGACTTATATACTTCTATCTCGCTTGATTTTTAGGTACAGCCTTTGTCTTCACGTTATTGATGAAACAATGATGTAACTACAAACTTCCATGATTTAATCTGTAGTATTTTCTATGACAGGCTAATAGCTTAATGCTGTTTTGTAGTTTCAACGATATATTCCTTCGACTTTTCAACCGCATTACCAGAACATCGCCCCTTTTCAATTAAATCCATTCTTTCCTCCATCAAAATACTCACGAATCTATATCGTAATGTACTGGAATCGTCGCATCTAACGCGATATTATTACAACTCAATTTATTTTTCTGCCAGCCGAAATGCACGCGGAACGAAAAAAGGCGACCGTTACTCCTACGACCGAGACCGTTTCCCCCACGAAATACGTCCCCGTAAACACATTATTGCAGAAAATCAAACAATATTTCATGTTTATAAAGCATTCGTTTCCGAAATTCGGTGATGTACTGGTGTCGCCGCCTCCCCAAAGCTCGACCGCACGATTTAAAACGTTTCGCCGTGTGTATTCGGCGAAAATAAGCACGAGATGCGTATGTACGTACATGTAAGTACATTATGTACGAGGAAAGAGAAAATAAATAAATAATCAGAAATGGACACGGGACGCTGAGAGATATGGGGATAGATGCTGAAACTATATACCTTCGTCCGTGTCGTCAAAACTCGATTCTATCTATACGACATTAGCCCCCTATTGGCAGAAAAACGTAATCGAACCGAGGGAGATTGAAAAGTAAACACGATATTATTAAATATCTGTAAGCTGTAAATTTCGTTTATAACATGGCGGAACAACAAGGATTGCCGTTATTGTTTTATAACAGGCAAACGCTTTCATTGGCAAGAACAAATTAATCACAAGACGTTTGTTATACTGGTAAAGGGTAAATGCGGAAGGTGCCTTTCCTCTGATAATTCTAAATTCACTCTAGACTGATAGCAAAATTTTAATGTGAAGAAGGCGTGGAGAAGGGTATCTTGAAATAAACATGGCTTCGCATATGCCATTTGGAGGTACGGATGTTACGGTTTAAGGCGGGATATCTTTGGCGAGCTGGTGACTTACGCATTGTAACAATTCATGTGTAATGCAGAATATGACGAAGATTTATCAATTATGAACCTTTGTGTAACTTTCTCAATGAAAGAAGTAACTAACTTTGCTGTAACACAACCTATTATGGGGGAATAGAATAAACAAAAGAATAAAGATTTTCCCTTGACTTAAAAATCGAATTCTTTGAACAAACATTTTTATGATTTTCCTCCGCCTAATTCTTATTGTCAGATTCCTTAATTGCTCCCAGCCACAGAAAGACGTGTATTTACATAATCTCCGACTTCCATTAAAATGGTCCCCCGTCCAATTATTAACCGTATTTGCGCGCTGTCGAAAATAGAGCACCACATCGCTTCCAGAAACGAAGACAACAGCGGCAAATGGCTCCAATCCAACGACACCCGACAAACAATTTCGAGACGTGAGCGACGACGACGTTCGTATTTACCGAAGAAGTAACTATTTCTGATTTAATTTAATATACGTTCTTAATTGCGTTACGTACCGTTTTTATAAATCCGATATATGGGAAATTATGTCGTTCGTCTCTCTCTTGCCTTTATCTCCTCGTTTCCTCCTTTTTTTCTTTATTCGGTCGTTTTTCCTTCTCTCCCTGTTGTTTCCCCGCTGTAAAAATGTGCGCTCGCTTGAAAGTTTTCTAATTGCATTATATTCCGAGACAGACAGCGCCACCTTTATGCAATTATAACGCCACTTTACTACAGAGTACATAATGGATACGTCTGCAGATATAATATTACGGCGAAGCCCTAATGCAACTTAGCAATATTGCCGTGAAAAACAATCGACCAATGACGTTCCCGTTTTCTATATAGACGCGATAGTTATACGAACTAACTGCTCTTAATATGATGAGAATCGTGTATTTTTCCTATTCTTTTTGCCGTGGAGCATTTTTAGTGTTATTGTATAAAAAGAATTGTCGAAATTACGCCTTGGAACGTATAAATTCGTGTACATAGCAACTTTATCTCAGCAACACTATCCTCAATCCATCGAAAAATCAAAGAAAATTGTCTTATTATGGTTCATGAATAATATCGCTGCGAAAAATAGGATGCATTAAGAAAGATTTTAAGTTTTCAAGTATCCACGTATAGTAGTTATGGAATAGCCTTTTAAGTAATTTCATCGTTTGGCAGAAGTTGATGAAATTATGAAATTAATATATTGCTGCAACATCAAATGAGTCGTCGGAAAAAAGCTAGAAAAAGAAAATAGTGCCGTAAACAATATAATCGCTTCTGCCTTCTTGTTGCATTAAATTATCCTAACGCAAGTGACGGACGTTTTAATAATTAACTTTTTCCAGTTATTGTGGTATAAAAAAGTTATTCTATCGTCAGCTAAAATGTGTTAATTATTAAAATTACATAATGAGGGGCGAAAAACGTTGTCCTCGACGATTAGGTAGTGTTTTATTAAATGCAATATTGTAAATTTGTTAAAAAAAGAAACCGTTTTAGTGTTTTTGAAGAATTAGGAGGTAAAATCGTAGCGTGTCTGCATACAGAAGGAACTTACTGTACAAACTCGAGAGTTATAGCTTTGCATTGATGAATCAGGCCTCCTCGCTTCCTAAAATTAATATAGGGGGTGATGAACATTCTAAAATTTTTATAATATCAGATGAAGAATCCGCCGGTTATGAAACAACAGATAGTAAAGATGCAAGTAAAAGGAGAAAAGGAAATTTAGCCTTTAAGGATGTAAAATAAGGGCGTTCGTTTGATTATCTCGGTTTTTTAATTTACAAGGATGAAATCTGGAACGCGGGTTTCTGGTTAGAAGAAGTTCGGAAGATGCTCCAAGATTCCACCACCATATTTTTATATCTAATCAGAAGCCTGAACAACAATTAGAAAAAAAAAATTGACGGAACTCTCACAATATCTTTCACGCCCTAATTACAGCTCTATTAACGAAGCCAAAAAACGGCTGGAAAAACAGTTTGTGGCATGAACTTCAATTAAAGATCGATCCTGAGCCACTTGCGAAGCTTTAATGAAGATAGCACAATTATAAAACGTCTGTCTGCCTTTCGAAGATCAGCGCTGAAATTGTCTGTCTTCTTTTTTACAGCGCTACCTAAATGGCAGAAGTAACGCTTCTTAGTTTTTATATGTAATTTTAATAAATTCAACGCAGTCCGCCTGACGATGAAATAACTTTTTTTTAGCACAATTACCAACAACGTTTGCCACTTGCGTTAATTTATTTTTAGAGTTCGGCTTACTTAAGACCATCATTTAATATTCCAACAATATATTGAAGGCAGAAACGGCTAATACCGTTTATTTTGTCCAATTCTTTACTTTCATCAACTTCTACCGGACATTGAAATCACCACCGGCTCCCTAATTATCAATTGCATCTAGTAAAGAAGTAAATAACACCGCTTGTCTCGACCCGATTACGTGAGCTATAACAAATAGCTCCACCTGAGCAAATGCGGCGAAACTAGATAGAGGATACTCACCCCGACGCAACCATACGTTCCATGTCAGAGCGTCTATAAGCGAAGCACCTTTTTATTTCAACTGATTTTCATTCATCCCAACGTGTTACCGGTCGATCCTAATCCCCGATGAGCTCGGATAATGCCGGCCATTTTTCCGGACACCAGTCGCATTATTTTTAAAACTTTTTATATCCGGACGACGCGGGGAGCCATCAATAAAACGACGACCCTCCGACGCTACCGAGGGGGTTAGCCATGTTGTCATCATATTCGACGCGATAAATCACCACTTCGCGCACATAAAGTATTCCTCCGCTCTTTCCGTTTTATTCTCGCGACGAATGCGTCCATCTCTTTGCGAAATGACTACATTAGGCAATCGTAAAAAGATATTTATGTCCGGCTATCAGGTTGTATACTTCGACGAATTTCGCAAAAACTCGAATCAAATTGCTCGAATTTGCCGTTTGTATCAATATACTTTATTTTATTCGGACCTTGACGAAACGATACACTACGACGGCGTAGTAGTCGTATGCGCAGAAGGCTTGTTTTGGTCCAGCGACTCGATTACCGCTCGTTAAACGTGAGATGTATTTCAATAACTTGCCGATACTGTTTCTGGGTTAAGGCGAAAGTACTCATATCGAGCTGACTTAACATTGCAAAAATATCGCTAACGTTCAGAAAGGAGACTGATAGAATTTCTGACACGTCATATGACCCAAGAGTATTACTTATTTAAGCTAAGGAAGGAAAAGTTGAAGGTGTAATCTCTCGTCTGTTCCAAAGAGATCTGTAGACGGCAGAACATCAGTCGCACACTACGCCAACACGAGATAGAAAACGCCGGTGGCCAAATTAAGTACTTTTGTCAGTTAGTTAAAAAAAAAACTATCCAATACATGTATTGTTTCTATAAAGAAAGCTTCTTCGCCGTTAAGTTCAATCCCTGCTTCGCATGCTGCCACTGTCGAGTATCCAAGCGATAATTCTCCTCCGCAATTTCGATATCTCGCAATTCTCGCCGCTCAAATGTAAACCGATCGCATTCCAATATAGAAATTCCATAGGTCCGGTTAATTCCGCGCCGAAGTACACTTTAAATTCAATATAATGCTATTTAATTATAGAGCGCCCGAATCCTGAGCGAGGATAATAACCATTGGAGGACGTGAAGGAGTCGTGAAACAATAGAGGAGCTCACGGGCTACCGGACGCGAAGAATCAGAGTTTCTAATGAAAATACTTAGAATTCCCCGACTGTATATCGTGAAATACCGTCCGAATACATGGAGGATATCGTACGTACACGTTTTCACACATATACGCGGATCAGATTAACTAAACGGCGGCTGCAACGGCGGGGACGAAAAGATCAGCCTTATAGGAGAAGCGTTTTGCTTTGTTTTACACGCTTATTTCGTTTGGGCTCTTGCGGCTGTACAGGAACAGTAATTGTGCAAATTTTAAACTGACTGTTATGATGGACTGATTCCTATTCAATGGAAACTATTGAAAGGAATCGTTATTGAGGATATAGCTCTTTGCCATATCCTGCTGTTAAATGCAAAAATCAAGGCGCCAAACATAAGATGAACTTATATCTGCTCATGTTACTTGTTCTTATCTCTAGTCTCACAATGGATAAGTTTCAAGCAAAAGTCATCGACTGAATTCTGTCATTATTTCGAAGTTGAGCCAAGCTTCAGGAACGTAGTTTATCTATGCTGGAAAGTCGCAATTCTAGCTTAGTTCCTTTCATCAATTGATATTTATTTGAATTTAAGTCCCCGAAAGAATGTCTAGAAGCGACTTCGAAAAATCATTTTAAAAATTTTCTCTCGTACGTATATCTATCACTCTTTAGATGAATCTTACTTATCGTACCGTGAACACATATCCTATCCACATATATATAAATTTGCTTCTTCGTCTCTGATTCGGTGCGCTTCCCTCTTTTCGTTTTTTTTTCTTTTGTCGTCTCAGCTGATTTTCTCCAACATTTAGTCAAACTAGTAATTTGATTATATGGGGGGAAGCTAATCAATTCTTCTTTATTTGTGCTGTTTCGTATTCGGGACGCGCCGTGACCGTCGTTGTCAGCACGACAATTGACTAACGAGTCCTATTACTACTTGCCTGTAGTCCGCTCTGGCTTGGCAACGCTCGGTCGTCGGCGCTAGCGGACGGATCAGAACTTTTGCCTCTGCTTATTCTAATTGGTGGAGATGCGAATGCGAATTTGGAGTTTAACGAACGAGACCTGCTGGTTTTATTGATGTGTTCATGGGACGGACTTGTCGAACCAAGCAACTTAAACATTAAATTTCATTCAAATCGATACAATGTTCTTTTTTAATTAGTTCGAAGAAGTTTTTAATAATATGCTTGAGGCTCTATTTAAGTATCTAGTTGGAAGTATATCAAACTTATGGAAACTAACGAAATATACATGTTTACCAATAAAGAAGATAATAAAGATAGAAAACTACATTTGCTATGGTACAAAATCCTATTTACAGCGCTTAATTTTCGAGCAACTAGAAGATTTGCATTGATCTTACGTAGATTTAGATATGATTCAGAGTCTTCGGCGAACAGTCTGTGTTTTGTATCCTTCCCGCCGATGCAGGACAATATTATTGTTTCCACAACGTCGGAATAGCTGGGGAGGGTGTAATTGGTGTGTGCGTGCATATATTTTGCAAGCATAAAAGCAGGACATCTACAACGTCCAAACCCCCCGGGATAATAAGCAAATGAGTGCAGGGACATTATCGGGCACAACGACGCATACTGCTGCCAATTCAATGTTGTACAGCGAAGCGCGAAAATACCTGTAACATTTTAGGACTATTGCGATATCGGCATAAGAGAAGGGCGCTGAGAATTTAACTTTACGTTACGGATTATTGAATTATGAGCTGAAGGTGTTGGCCACCATCAGAATGAACGGTGTATAGAAAAGTTAGATAGTACGGCTATTAATAGCACAAATTGGATGTCTTTAAGGATACATTTTTGCAAATTATTTAATATCAGCGATGTAAGCGATTTAAAAGATTGTTGTAGTGTAGTCGATCGGACACTTTTTAGAATTGGTGCACACCGCCAGCCCAACACAGTGTTGCATGCACATCTTATGTGTGCGCATCGGTATACGTATATGTGTACGGAATGCATGCGCCTATGTATGCGTGTTATCGGGGTGAATTGAGTGCAAGCAAGCAAAGGGGGACGGTTGAATAAGGAGAAGCGGCGGCGATGGAAGGGGTCGGCGGGCGCGCAGAGAGTGAGAGTTGTCACGCACAGGGTTTGATTGGGCTGCTGCCCTGATCGATATTGAAAGATTCACCCCACCGTCTGGACCAGGAGTTGAGAGTTGCGACGCCGCTATACACATCACCCGCTTTTCCCGGTAGGTATATTCACGTTTCGTGTGTACTATTCGTGCTGCTTACGTTCGAACTTCGAACGGTATTTTACACCGACACTTTTGCTACTGACCCCGCACCCGTCGTATCGACTGACGAGACGCGATCTACGGCTTCTCACCATTTGACCCGACGCCGTCGTAACCATGCACACGCAGGAAATGTAAATGAAGAAAGAAGATTATTCTATTATTCGTTTCGTTTTTAATGGATGATTAATCTTCATTAAATCTATGGTTTAAGCAAACGAATCAAATTTGATGTTGCAGTAGCAATCGATAACGAAAAACGTCATCACATTATAAACATTACTTGTTCCAATATTCAGCATCAATTAATCAACGTTCAATTTTTTTCTTCTGATTAATTTCGACATCTAATAACTTCATAGCTCCATTCGAACTTAGGTACAAACAAAACGGATCCTAATTAAAATCCAACGCCAGATACCAATAAAGCTGTAAATATACGAGGGCATTTGGGTAGCGTCCGACCTTCCTTCTGCAATCTAGAGATATCCTGGCGTCCCTCGCGTTCCGTCCGCCCGCGCGAAAAAGGGGAAGATTCAAAAGCCATAAGCAAAAATGTTATCGGGGAATGCAAGAGTAGGATAATGTTTTTGACTGCGGGCGAGGGACTCTCGAGTAGCCAGTATAGAGCCCCGGTTAGGCTCTTCTAGCTGCCAAGACGCGATAAGGCCGGCTTGCGTAAGAGCCGGTCCGGGAAAGGAAAAAGGGACAGATACGCCCGGTTTTATAAAAGAAGTGGCGCGCATACAGCACGATGGGATTCTCCTTCTTCGTATATATATATATGTAGAGGTCCAATCTGTTAAGAGATAGAGACGCTATAAGAGAAGCGTCGGAAAAGGTTCGAGGTTTTAATGGAAAAAAATCTGTACGTAGGATGCGATGTATTGGGATGATGGAATTCCTGTAGGAATTACGCTGGAGAGTATTTGACTTGCAGGAATTAGCGTGGAATATCTCGCGGTACCATTTGAACGAATCTAAAGATCAATCAATTCCTGAAACTTTGAAATTCGAACAAAATTTTATAGTAAAATTATGTTAAATTACAAAATCGCTTATTGCTGCATGTAATGCCTAATGCTTACGATATTATTCTAACTACAGCTAACAATAAGTATACGTAAGCAATTTGTTGTTCCTGTATATCCTCCCTTCTACATAATCTCCGGACCTGTGTGTTGAAGTGTAATACTGCTTTAGGGGCGAGACTCCGGTCCCCCAACGTATAGACGGCTACACGTATACGTACGTAGATACTCCGTCCATCGTTCCTTTCCCGCTATCGCACATAAGTACTAATGGGCTATACGGTCGGGGTGATGCGCATCTACGGTTTTTATTTTTATTATTTTTTTATCTTAGATGGCCACTCAGTAATATTAGGGAATTATATTTCAATTTTCTCGTAAAGAGTGGGCAACGTCTATTGCGTTATCGCTTTGCCTTTCCCTCTTTATATTTTTAATTTTCCGTACGGGGCGGCGCGGCGTCGCCGGCACATTATAATTTAACTTTAATCCTCAGCTGACTAGACTTCAACGAATTGACCTTTCGTAACGAAGACGCTACTTTTTCCTTCCTGTTAAGGTAGACGGGTTAAATTATAAAGTGAATATTAGGTAAAAGAACGATCTTCGTATTTAGAACTTATAGAATACGAGATACGACATACTTAGGTCATCACGCAGTAGAAGCCTAAGACATGATTGAGTTTATATATGCAAGGTAGAAAGATCTAAAACACGAAAGTATAAAAATTTCTAGATGTTGCAATAAGATTAATAGAAGCAATGATTTGTACTTGTGAAGACTGTGAAGACGAAATATGGAGATGGTTGGAAGCAACGATTGCTATATATGATCATCACTTCGACAAAAAATTGTCGAGGATCGCTTCAATGAAATCTTTTCTCAAACCTAAGAAAGCAATCCTTTGATGTGATCAGGGTGAAGCTTTGATTTCAATTGCACAAGAAGTCTTTAGCCTTCTTTAGAAGCCTTTGGTACATATCGCTACAAATAATTGATGAGATGAGATGGGATGCTTACAGGAAGACAAAGTACGACCGTTAAAGGCCAAATATCCATGAAATTCTAGAATTATCGATTATATTGCTTCATGGCAAAAACAATGCGAGAAGAGTAAAAGCACTAGCCAGCAGACATATCTCTGCCCACCTCCCATTTTGTACGATCAATCTCCAAGAAAGGGCATTGAAATATTTCCTGGGGTTGCTTTTATAAATTTTAGAAGTTTTTTTAAAACAATATCCTTTATATTATTTCATGATTTGCAGCAGAAACAATCCTCCCTCTACCTACCTCCTACTACGAGGATAGCCAGAGGAGCTTCCAGCCTAACACAGAAACAAGTCAAATTCAATTCTTGAGCTTCGGTAGATAATCATATATCATAAATAAGGATTTTAATGAAAACATTACCTACCTTATTTAATGGAACCATAAGAAACTAAAAAGGATATAGATGAGTAAAGCTAATTAATTCTGAAACTATCAATGGCATTCGATAAGAATTAAACAAACAAATATTCGAATATTATGCTCATCTCGTTGATAAGAAGTAAGCGCCGAATGCGAATCACACGAGGCGGATTATACGATAAGTAGTAATATGTGTTTGTGATCTTTAACGGCTCTAGAAGCGGCCGACGCGGCGTCTGAAAGAGAGTACATAAACGTAGGAGAGGACCACTAAAGGGTTGTCGTTATAGAGAGTCTCCGGCCGGTGATCCATCAACTATTCACGTCGTGACAGACCGAGGTGTCACTTACCCCACCCACACATTAGTGTATTACTTCGGTGCTACCGAGCGTGAAGCTTTTACCCCATATAAGATTATTTATATATATATAGTATACATTTATATATAACGGGTAAGTAGCTGTACTTATTGGAATAGTAAAACGGAAAGAGCACGAAAGAAGAGAGACGAAGCTAAAGTACGCACATTGCTGCAATAATGGAAATGGAAGTACTAAATGCTAAAATTACACTAAGGGATGTAGTTGCTGTTGTTCAAAGGATGTCCAAATTTAGTTCCAACAGCTTCAAATGAAAGTATGCTGAATTAACATTGATCAATGAATGAAATGACGTAGATTAAAAACTGTGCAATAGCAATAACAATAATACCAGCAATGATAGTGGAAGCCCTGAAGGTGTTTCATGAGAGTGTGAACGAAACGTCGTTAAAAGTAACAACAACGCCGCGGTTTTAGGAAGATGCAAATGCCGTTGAGACTAAATAAACATTTTTCTGATTGGCCGCCATCGCGATGTAGAAAAATGTCCTCTTACATGGAATTCAAATTTTATCAAGTTATTCAAAACTATTAGCATCAATTCTATTTAAAAACCATCCTTACGAAACGCAATCGTAAAACACTCTGTACAAATGCGGTAGTAAGATCCACCAAGCCGTCAGATATACGTACGTACGCTAATGCAATGCATTTAAGTGGGAAAAGAGAAACTTTTAATTTAATGGAAAAGCATTCGCTGCGGCTGCGGCTGGCGAACAAGACGGACGCTTTTTGTTCGAAATTAATTTAAATGCGATGCAAATGGAGGGTATATGGTAAGCGGCGATCTATGTGTGCGCGATTCATTAAATAAAACATGAAACGATTTGTAATGTAAAGCAGCGAAAAAATACAAGAGAAATGGTATCGTGGACGCGGCCGGTCAAGTTTGTTTATCGATGTCTGAATTATAATAACGCAGTTACGTTGAAATTAAATAGGCGATTAACATACGAATGGCCGTGGTATACGCATCCACTTCGATACTGTAGAGCACTGTATATGGTAATTACCCTTTCGTCTATGTACGGCGCTAATTTAAAAGAAAGAAGGGAAAAAAAAACGGATGAATGCGATTCCACGCCAAACTACGCTGTAGACGTTTTGGTTTGCTAATTGTGATTGTTTCGAACGAGGAGGTTGCGTTATGTTCTGTAGCGAGTGCCAAGACGAGCGACTCTAATAAGATAATCTTGAAGAGAATGAGATTAAATTTAATCAAAAAAAGAACATCTTCGATTAGTTACTTATACATGGTCTCCTTTTTATTCCAATACCAATAAATTTGTAGTGTACAACGCTTGTTACGTTTCCTTGGCATGAAGAACGGATGGCGCTAGTTGGATACCTTGGTATATCTTTCTTTTTGTGTATACTTCGTGGTACTACCCCTATTCATAAGCAACAATGACGCGAATCAGGTTTTGTGCGGTATATGGATTTTACATTATGAATAGACGCCGTAGCGGTTGTTAATGATCATTACGCCGTACAGTTACAGGGTCTTTATTTTTTCTGCGGTGAAATTATAACGCAGGGTGTAGCGGATTCAAACATGTCGTTTCTTCAACATGAACAACAATATTCCAGAGACCAAATAGATTTTCTACGTTGTCACAACGTAGACATCTTACCCCAACCATATAAGACCTAAAGCAATGTAAACACATTCATACTAAAACGCAAGGAAAATATAAATGAGATGAAATCGTAGGGAATATGGAATTACTTTGAAATTGTATTGAAAGCGCTTCACGACGGCGAGGATGGAAGCGAAATAAAACTGTTTTAAATCCACCCCTAAAAGCGGAGGGTTCGTTCACAATGTGGTGTAAATACCCCGAAGTTATTCGAGTTTATACTAAAAATGTTTCAGCTTTATGCGGCATAATGGATACGTTTTTTTTTCGAGGTAAAGAATCTCCGGGAAAAGGTTCTTACATCGATTTGGGAAATATTTCGTACGTATAAGGGAAGCGAATTAGGGTTGAGTGAATTGCATGAAGGTACATACATTATAATATTCCTTGGCGACATTACAAACATACATACCTCAATTATGAAATGAAATGAAAAAGAATGGAGGTTGTCAGATCTTTATTTAAAAAATAATTTGGGTGTTGCGAAAGTCTGCCTTTAATAAAACTAATTGAATGATGTAAGTACAAGGTTATCACAAAGCAAGGGATACATTTGAACTTATCGTACAACTTATTCTAAACACTAAACTTTTTAAATAAATAAATAACCTCAAAGCCAAAAATGCCGCTGGGATCAAATCAGGCGACCTTGGAGAATTTTCAACGTGTCTGCTTAAAAAGAACAAGCCTTTAACTGGTCGGTAAGTGTGGGATTAATATTGGATATGTCTTGACACTCTTGAAGAATTTCTGCAACTTAGATATCACTAATCCTTGGTTTTCCTAATCTCGGAAGGGCAATTAACAAGTTTTGTTCTTTCAAATTACCTTCAGCAATTAAGATTTAATTCCTATTTGGATTGTTATGTCTGTTTTTTTTTTTCTCTACGTTCAAGACATACCCTCTTTTCGATCACTGAATCTTCCGATACTTATCGCTATTATTAGCTACCACCAGTCTATTTTAAAATGCGGGTTACGATCCTAAGAAACCGGCCTCCAAGAATTTCTTTTAAATCTCTTCATTGTTCAATGTGACAGCGAAAATAGGACGCGAGATACGTTTTTTCAATAAATAAAAAAGCATGTATTCTTCGGCCCATCGGCCAGGATCGAAATAAAATATTGAGAACGACGAAATTGCAAAATGTTGTTTTTAAGTTCGAAAACGGCTTTTCTTTTGTAGCGAATTCAGTTCCCCGTGTCCGAGTATACATATATATATATATATAGTCGAGATGTAGGGATTACGCGACGACCCTCATCAAATTTTCTGTAAACCGCGAATAATTTTTGACGTGCACGAGGGTGAAGTCCCCCGGATTTTTTAGAATAAAATTCGTATTTGACACGCCCCGATAGTCAATGAATAAATAAAGCCGCAATCTTTTTAAATATTCCATGTAGGCACCTATAGAAATGATACATTTGCTAAATTCAGCGTCTGCGGACGATGTAATTTTGCTATTTGTTAAGCCAATGTACTATGTATTACACTTATTACTAAATATCATTTTAACAGTAACACACCAGTTCGCTTAATATCTTTTGCAAATGGGCTTTATATTCCGACTGCTGCTCTTGTTTTTTTTTTTCTTTTCTTTAAATGTACAAGTGCGAGAACAATCGTATGCGTAATCCTTTAACATCTGTGGAAATTATTTGATGCCTAAGCAAAGAACAGACATAACCAACTTAAAAAAACTCATCGTGCTTAACGTAAAACTAGGAGAAGTTATGGGCGCTAGAAAGGATTTGTCTCTATTGTATTGATTAAAGATTAAAGTTATGGTCTGAAGGCAAGAAATCGTGTATGCCGTCTCCCTTTAGTGTGGAGATAGGTATCTCTCCCTCTTCCTCTCGCTGGTTTAGAGAACAAAGTAAAAGATTATGATTATTATGAAGAGCTGAGGGAGAGCTGAAAGCTGAAATTTTTGTTGGTTCTCAAATTTGCAATGATGATGATGTATAAAGAGGACAAAAGCGGATGGAATCAATAATTTTTTGCAGAGACTAGATGGACTCGTGTTTTGTCGACTCTCAGGAACACCAGTAGGCAACACGAACCCTTTCTTATGAGGCGAATAGACACGAGTCTATCTAGTCGCTGTAAAAAAGGAATAATCCCACCTGCCTTTATCATCTCTGCTGATGTACATATAACAAACATGATGAGTAATTGAGAAAAAGGTGCAAGACAGCTTCCATACTAGTTACTAAGAATCTTCGGAGGAATACAAAGCATCTGAACTGTAAAAAAAACGTTGACACAATGTTTTTGGCACATTGAATACTTTCTGGGAAAACTTGGACATTATAGCGAAGAGCATGGAGAACGCTTCCTCCAAGATATGAAGGACATGGAGAAAGATGGAGTTAATCAATGATGAGCGACAAACCAACAAACTAAAAGAGAATGAATAATAAATAAATGTAAATAAAAGGTATCGAAGTATTTATGCCGAATTAGATGCAACAAACATTTTAGTGGGTATGCAACAATCCATAGTTAACCATATGCCACCACCACCGCAACGCCGGCGTAAATAAATTAGATAAAATAAATTTCAATAGAGACACGTTAACGCCACACGAAACTATTAACTATTTTTATTGCTACCAACTGCGACCCGAACTTCCCTAAATTAAAGTCGGTCCGGTCGTACCACTATCACTGTAAAATGTCAGTTCGCGTTAAATGCTTAACATCTTCATCAAACGCATAACTCCCGTGGAAATGTTAGTGCGACATCACAAATGTTGATCGCCGGTTTTAGCTGCTTTTAGAATTCGTCGGGTATTGGAAAACCGCAGTAAAAAATATTTATGCTTGCGTGTTAAAATAATATAATAGAGTGAAATATTGCTACAAACATATGGCATCTGGTTTCATTAATGGAGAAAGTAATCATTGTGAACGTTAACCGTGTCATTTAGAGTCCAGTATTGGCAGCTATTGGATGCCCTCTAAATTAAGTTAATTCCGGATTAATATTCTCTACGTGCAATTTTCTTTGAATAATAACAATATTAATATGAATAAAAATGATAATTGGTTAGGAAACCGGATATACGGTCTGGATGGGTTTAACGAAATTCTTTTTTTTAACTCAACATTTCGTTCTTTATCTTTTTTTCGTTTTTTATCTTCCAGGAGCTACAACAAGAGTAAAAGGCGACCCTTTCTATTCCTACATATGTATTTATGTATATATATATATATATATATATAGCACCTTTCCTCTTGTTTTATCTACTGAACAAGGTACGAAATATTCACTTTTAAAAAGAACGGAGTTTCGCTAAATCTATCTTAGAAACACTCGGTTTCCAAATTCATTATTTCTGTAAAATACCAACAAAAAATTTTTTTTAACACCACCTTTGAGGTTACAATATCTTCAATATTGAAAAGTATCTAAAACGAGTGGAGCAAAAAAATCGAACAAACAGAAAAGAAACGCATACGTAAACATAGGAAGAGCAAAAAAGCGGTTCATCTCCCTTTTAAATATAAAAAGGATACCTCATTACATAAAGTAAACATTGCCGATATAAATAAAACGATTTTTTATGAGAAAGCTTCAGGGCCGATTGCCATTACGTTCCGTCCGAATATTATACAGTGTCACACAAAGGAGTCCAGTCTAGAAAGAATCCCGTCGATTATTCTCATTTAATTCTGCGTCAAGTCCCGGTTTACATAAAATAAATTAAATATTTAATGATGAATTAATAAGTTAATCTCCGATTTCGTCGCTATTAAACGATTTTAGTCACTGATTAAATTAAGTCGTGATTAAAACTGAACGTCACGTCTGACAACATTAACGTGAGAAAATAAAATACCCACGTGACCATTCGACGACGGGGTGGTGGAAAGTAAAAGAAATCTTGGACCAACCTTACTAATAAAGGACTATCTAAGGTATTAGCAAGCTGACATGATCCCTTCAAAAAAAATGGCATTCCCATTGATTTTTAGTTACTTTTTATTTATTATATAAGAATTTATGCAAGAATATTATATATTATTATATATTTATTATATAAGAATTTATTCGCACTTTTTTATTATTGAAGGTTTCTTTTTTTTGAATTGATCGAAATGACTCTTCCTTAATCCAAACTTCTACGGCCGTCAGTGTACACGGTGCGGAAGACGGCGAAGATAGACAAAGAGCGTAATATCGTCCCACGCCTGACACGAAAAGGAGATGGACGAGAAAGCTGCATCGTCTGTGCTGTGATGTACGCTGCGAAAAATTGGATATTCGGTTTTCGTTTGATCTTGGTTATATTCGAATTTCGCGTATGTGTGTGTGTTGACGTATGTGTGTGTGTGTGTACGTATGGATGGTGTGGCGCGCGGAGTAGCCACGGTCCGGATCGCCCTCGGTTATAAATATTGGACTCCAATAAAAGTTGTTACTTAGGATTCGCGTCAGACGACATCAAAGAGAGACTGTGTGTTGCGGCGCTGGACGATCACCGGACGGAGGATTAACTTCAAGGGTGTGCGAACAAATATACGCGCGCACCCCCTCCTAATACGCACAAAAGTCTCTCTGGTCGTAGTAGTAATAGTCTTAGATGTTTTCAAGGTCTCCAATTTAGTTTGGGCGACGATGATTATTTCCTACATCCAAGTCGACATTTACATGACCATCAAGTCAATAATTGAGTATATCATGTTGCCTATGACGCTAACAATTTAATTTCAACCGTTAAACTTGTCTTGTAAACTTGTAAAAATTACTCTTCGTAATTCATTTTTTTCAGAATAGAGGATAAAAGCACATTTTTTCTGATGTGTACCTATTGCTTTAAATTAAAAGGGTTCCATTATAAAAAAAAGAAAAAAAAGCTAAGTAAGTATTCCCAACAGGGTCTCTTCTAACACTTTGCATATGTTCCGACATCGATTAATTAAATTTTGAACATAATTTTGGTCGGAATGCTCCTATTCTGCCTGAACGCAAAAGCAAGTCCAATCTGCCTTCTCAGCTTGTTCCAGAGATGGATTAAGGTCGAAACTGCGAGCTGGCCAGTTTAGTCGCTCAATCCCAATCTCACCCAAAATATTTATTGACGATCCAAGCACGGTGTGGATACGCCTGGATTTTTCATAATATTACATCGAACAAATCACTCTCCTTGTCTTCTCCAAATTCTTTCGCGGTCATCTGATCATTTTAGGTAAAATCTGGATTCGTCCGGATTGCTCCAATCGGCGTTTTAACTCAAGCTTTCGTGATCTTGTGCGAAAACTAGGCGAAAAAACGGCGTAATGATAAGCAACAACCGACAAAGGCAAAAAATTTGAGAAAAACGGTAGTGACCTCTTTAAACAGAAACTTATTTACATCATTATTGCCAAATATATAAAATGTAATTTAAAGTTTTCCACCTTGGTGAGATGTAATCAACATAAAAAATAATTTAAAAAAGAATGAACTTCCCGATTATGTTTTTTTTTTTATGACCATATTGTTCTGTGACTTCATTGCGATATCTTTCAATGCACATGTGCCAAGAATCCAATTCCCCAAGTCGAAATTCGTCCACATAATAAATCAAAGTCGATCGAAAGGTTGCAGTTCACCTATACGTCTTCATTTATTATTCCTGTTCGGTAATAATATGCAGCATGGACGTATGGTTGTAGGTAGTAGTAGTAGTAGTAGTAGGTGGAGGACGATCCCGTTGCTCGCGAGCTCTCTAGCGGCCGCGGCTGCCGCTGGCGTGTCTCCTTAGAATAATGGTTAAAGTGAGGCAAAAC
The DNA here is from genome assembly GCA_020654165.1 of Oryctes rhinoceros. Classification (NCBI taxonomy): domain Eukaryota; kingdom Metazoa; phylum Arthropoda; class Insecta; order Coleoptera; family Scarabaeidae; genus Oryctes; species Oryctes rhinoceros. Next base: position 3,700,054 of record JAIOKQ010000231.1, read on the forward strand.
CGAAGCAATCGATATCGCTATATCGCATCGATTAGCGGGTGCCACGCCCCGTACATTGCCTGAGTTACGATGCGATGGCACTCGGCGAGAGCTAGCGAGCGCACCGAGACGCACACAGCAACATCGCGCACACAAACAGAGAAATGCATTTTCATTCCCCCCGCGCGGTTCCGGTCCGCGCTAACCATCAAGAAGGACTCCGGCTAGGGCTGATGTATGTAGGAGAGAGGCGATGCTGCCGTGCATTTTCACACTTTAATGACACCCGGTTTCGGTCTAATTCGATCCTTCTTCTTCTTCTTCTTCTTCTTCTCGCTTTTCTTCGTCAAGTTCTTTCATTTCTTTCTTCTTCGTCGTCGTCGTTATCCCGCGAGTCTATAAGACTGTGTTAGATCCGATGACTGTACGGGATGATGTGGACGTGATTAATCTACGATTGGCGTGAAAGAGACCTTCAATTTATAATAAATAAGTAATTACGGTAACTGTAGAATTGTTTTTGGAAGCGGTTTTACGGATTTAACGTATTTTACATGAAGAATAACTTATATCTATACTTAACAAGCGCTTCTCTATTCCGCATCGCAATTAGGAAAACAACTTTTCAAATAAAAATGATCGAAATGCTCAATTTTTGCACACCTCTCTTCGATTCCTTCTTCAATATTCTTTATGCTTACGCGTAGCTTAGTTTTTGAGAAAACTTCAAATTTTTGCCAAATACTGAGGTTTCTGTAACGCTCTCTATCGATGTCTAGAACGCTTTGTGTATGCTAAAACGATGGTTTAAATTTTATTCGATTAAGCTTATTTCTTAGCAGAAATGTTTCAACGTTTAAAAGAGACGTAAATAAGTAAATGGTACGTATTTGCAAAGCGAAAAACAAGGAGAGTCGGAATATTTGGTAACAAATATGGCGTGCCACTTAAAAAACGAATTTACATTGGGCTATTGCCGGATCATCCCAAAATACGCTCGAATGCAGATTTTCTGCCCTAGAACTTCTCTCTAAAAGATAACCTTATATTGTTAATAAGTCTTAATAAACGTGTTATTCGAGTAATAATTGCTCAAATTAATTGTGCACGTCTACGTGCACTTCTTCATTTCTACAGTCAACATTATCATAGCACTTTAAGCGCAATGACTGCTAAATAATGATCTGTCAGGTGAGAAAAATTAACTAATCCTAATTTACGGTATCCTCTTTCTTCATTTTTACACTCTATTGTTACGGAACTACAATATATATATATATACACGGATACGAATCTCGCGTAAATATCGTTTTCAGTCTGAATAACAACACATACGCACATCGCATTTCTTTATGATGATTGCTAATAAAGGCTGACATTAATATAGAGAAATGTACTTGTAAATATGTTCATTATCATTCCGATTTATAACACTTATTGTTCGCCTACGTTTATTTATTTATTTAGTTTACGGTTACGGATTGTTATTCAGTTGAAGGGGAAAAAATAAACATCTATTCGTTAACGATGTACGAGGCTAAATCGAAATATACGTACGTTTAGTACCTCCGTTTAAGAAGGAAATCGGTTGATGCCTATCGCTCTCAATGTAGACTTTATATCTTCACCCCTAAAAAGCAACACTGTTTCCTTAAATTTTGAGCTGATCTTCATATATGAGGGTAGTCTGAAAAATCATAAGCTGATCTTCATATATGAAGGTAACCTGAAAATTTTTGAGCTGATCTTCATATATAAGGGTAGTCTGAAAAATTATGACCTGATCTTCATATATGAGGATAGTCTGAAAAATTTTAAGCTGATCTTCATCTATGAAGATAGTCTGAAAAATTATGAACTGATCTTCATATATGAGGATGGTCTGAAAAATTATGAGGTGATCTTCATATATGTAGGTAGCCTGAAAATTTTTGAGCTGATCTTCATATATAAGAGTAGTCTGAAAAATTATGACCTGATCTTCATATATGAAGGTAGTCTGAAAAATTTTAAGCTGATCTTCATCTATGAGGGTAGTCGGAAAAATTATGAGCTGATCCTCACATATGGGGATAGTCTGAGAAATTCTGAGCTGATCTTCATCTATGAGGGTAGTCTGAAAAATTATGAGCTGATCTTCATCACAAAACAAGTATTTTTTTGCCAAATTCATTTCTATTTCTCAGCATAAACCTCCGCAAGGGATGCTCCCATTCCATAAAGATTTATGTCTTCCATGCGAAACTTTGAACCACGAGGGTCAAATCCGCCAAGAATCTGGTAAATGTAGACATATGACACTGTCAGTGTCCTTTCATAGAAGTTTCGACAATAATTTGTATTCGTTTAAAGCATGGTTGGTAGCTTATTAATTCGAACCCCAATTTAAGTTGTTTGCCGTGGCGGTTACTGAAATGGGAGACGGAGCGTAGTTTTGGTGAAACAAAACTTTCTTTTCCTGCAAATTTCACCGCAATTGCCGCTTTCAGCTTGATAATTAACATAGCTCTATGACCACCCAAAAAAAAAACAATCGCCGTCGCGTTCTCAACCGATCGTCTTCGCCTTCTTTCGAGCTGATTCACCTCTTCCTTCTCGGACAACTGTTTCTACCGTGGCTCGCCTTCAGGAGCGTGTTGATGTATCTAAGTTTCATCCATAATTATTAATCGATGCCAACGCTTGTTTCCTTATAACTCCTTTAACACGTCTTTGGAAATGTTCATTCGAATGCATTTCTAATCCCAAGCGAGCAAGCACGGCACCCCACCAAAATTTCAGTCTGGCAAATCATGGGACAGGATCTTCGTAAACAGCATCAATCTAAACTTTAATCTGCCTGAGCATACAAGAAGATTATAGCAGACCGATTTTTAGTGACAAAAACGACTGACAAAAGCACCAACTGTTCATCTAATATGGTTGAGATTTTCAGAAATACTTTTCAATACAGCGCAATTATACATGCATAACGCCATCTTCGCGTCGGCTTGAAGATCTTCTACCCTCGTACATACGTAAGGATTACACACCATAATTTCTCAATAACCAACTCTGAATTTTTGATCTGTCCTCGTAATCTTATACTTATAGCGCACGCATCATACATAGATGCATTATCATTTCGTTCGAATTAAAATGCTACTACATTTAAATTGAGGAAAAACTGTAAGGCGTTTACTGACCATGCAATATCCGACGCATTTATAAATTACCTTGATTGCACTTAGGAGCCAAGGTGTACACGGTTCTGTTATTCTATTGTGGTGAATAAAATTTATTTTACAGATTATTAACGCGTACACATTATACAAACGTGCATAGATGAGGAGAAAATATTAAATATAAAACGCAGCGAATATAATATGAAGATTGTTAAGGCATGCAAGAAATAAGATCCCTATCAATATTAATTGCAGACCGCTGATGGTATTGTTTCTGCTGTTTCTTGCGTTCTTGATGCATGTACGTACGTCTAAGAATTAGCCGGATCGAGTATAATATATAATTGAAGATTTATTTTAGATATAATGTAACAAGTAGAAGGAATATTTTAATATTATACGGTTATACTTTTAACTAACGTTGGTACCCTTGAACATTTAATTATTCTTGCATTCGTCACATCGAAAGGTACGTAACTACGGCCTGAAAAAACATTTTATTTACTTTTCTTTCGCTGAATTGTTCTTCGTTAACATGTTTATAAGTAGTATAAGCATTTGTGATACTAATAAGCATTATTTTGCATAAATTCTTCGGCGATGCGTTTTTAATTGCAGCCAGTGTATGCTTAATATTTTGGAAATTTACAAGAAAATCTTTTTCTCGATAATTCGAAATATCTTACTCGCGAATCCATGTTTACGGTGCGATACAACGTCGAAGCCTTCAAAACGCATTAGAACGACGCCTTCGCATCCGAAAAGAGAGGACGGAACATTACGACAGAGAGCATGTCAGCTAGAGGAGCATCGGGCCAAACACGAACATACATAATGGAAAGGCTGAGGGTGCCCTAGCCGGCGATACAACTAGGGCAGAGCGCCGCTGAGAGGAGAACTTTTCACTTTTGTATAGAATTTCCTTATTCAATGGTTCCAGTTGAAGGGAATCCGGTATGGGCCTGTCGTGGGACAGGAAAACTGAAAGCTGGAAGGGAGGAATTTTCCCCGAACGTTATTCGGAGCACGTGCATTACGGCTCTCTGCGCCCTTTAGATGCGTCGGCGTATAACCTCTTAGAATTTGAAATTCGGCGATTTTCGCTGAATATTTGATACGAACGCATGATTATTCGGGTAAGATCTATTCAGGTGTGGGAGCGACGTAATTCCGGATATTATTTTTACAACCTGCGTACACGCATTTACGCGTAGCTCTTCAAAGTATTTCAAGAAAATCAGTTATAAGAATTTTTCCCCGACGTAAAGCTCAATGATCTCGAACTAGCAAATATTGTATTTAGGAGATTCTATAATTATTACCAACAATGTTGATATTGAATTTTTAGAGTATCGCATTTGTTGAGCAGCGCTCAACTTGTTTCCCACTAGCCAGGTACATTGAATCGTCCAATATGTTGCATTAAATTTTGTTGTGCTTTTTACGGGGCTCTTAGAGATCATGACCCCGGCAAAAAAAAATCAAAATTTAACACTTCGAGAGATAGTGACGAATTGAAAACCCGTTTAAAAATATGACGAAAATAATGTAAACGTTGCCATCATAAAAGTTGCCTACAGTGTATGAATTTCCTTCGATATTAAAAAATAGAATCTCTGGAATTTCGCAAAATATTCGAATAACTGAGAAATATACGAATCGAAAGAAGCGAGACGTGCCAGCAGTATCTCATACAGTATTCAATACGGATCATGGTCAACTCTAATGCGTCCATATCCGTTGATCGGAATATGTATGCCGAAGGTCTCCCGTGTGCGAGAGCTAGGTTAAGGAAGCGGGCGCAGGGAACGTGAGACGACGATCGGCTCGATATCTTAGGAATGCATATGTAGTAGAGGTCTCTGCATGAGCGGGGATGGGAAGAAAATAGCGCCGAGTCAAGCGGGCATAAGAGATATTGGGAAATAAGTTAGTTTTATTAGATTTCAATGTAAAGAGCTCCGATAAAATATAGGCGATTTACTTCGGACGAATCGATGTTTAATGCCGAACGAAGCTGTGGAAATGGAGACCTATTTCGAGAGAATCCGACCGGATGGAGTTCCAAGAGGAAATTTTCTTTGAATAATACCGCTTGGAAGATAGAGGCTCGAATAAAGATATTAATACGATCTGCGCTTCAATAATAAATGTAGCATACAACATTTAATTTGCGTGAGTTAATCAACGCCAAATACGAATATCATTATTATTATTATCGTCCAATTTATGTGATTAAATCCGAATTAATTCAACGTGGAAAAATTGGCTAAACTCAACGATGCAAACTTCGTGATTTCGAAGAAGCACTCTCTTCGCGTGTGACTGTAGAAACTAATTTAGGATCAAATCCCTTAGCTCTGTCAACCCACACTTGCCAAGCTCATTCTCGCCGCTTTCTCCGTTGCAATTTAGAATAGTTATTGTTACCCTTCGAGTGGCAGTCGGCAAGCTAGCTGCAGCTATACGGGAAACCCGTTCGGACAACAAAGAATTTAGTGAAAATACCTAACATTTTCTTTCTTTAATTTCCGATTTTTTCGGGACCGACAATCGGTGTGAGGCATCCAACTAATGAGTATTTTTCAATTTGTAGAACGAGAGCTGGCTACCTATGTGTGCGATTGGGAAGAAGAAGACGAAGGAACAAGTACGCCAGCTACTAAGATAGTATACCGATGCCCGTACACTAACGTTCAGAGAAGTTCGGCCATGAGAATCAAATCGATGTTGGTTGTTCTAGTGATTTGAACAATCAACATCGATTTGATTTTATTTGCGATGATGGCGGTTATCAATAAGGAGTAATGTTGAGTACATACAAGAGTCGATCGATCATATTTTACGGCTGTGTAAGTTTATCAAGGGAAGTTGAGGACTAGGTAGCTCTTGCTTAACGCAGGCAGCAACGTTACTCGTTATATATGGAGAGGACAAAAGCCAGTGAAATCATACTTGTTTTGCAGCAATTAGACCGATTCGTTTTTTTTTTATCGACTCTCGGGGAAACCAGTAGGTAACACGCACCCTTTCTTATGAGACGAATATACACGAGTCTGTAACCTTTTTCCTTCGGGTTTTATCGGATTTTTGATCGTTCCTTGCGGTTTTTGTTTATTTATTGTTTAAATTCTTTTTTGATAGAAGAAATATTGCAAAGAAACATTATAATGGCAGTCTCATCCTCTTCAAGTATTCTCTGCTTCGTTTATTTACTGAGTAGCATAAGCAGTACGCCTTTATCTTCCTTCCGCCCGGGCTACCATTTGTTCAAAACCGCCCCCTAAGTAACAATCAACGCATTTAACGCATTTGTCGATTTCGTCCATATTAGAGCCAAAGTTAAAAAGATTAAACTGTAAGTACCCTTCGTAAGACAGATTTATAATTACGTAATTCTTCGAAGATAATCCCTAAATCTAACACAACAGGACACATAGAGCGATAACAGTTAAAAAAAAGCCGATTGTGATAAAAAAATACGTAAAAAAAGCCAGTTTTCGAACTTACAGGAAAGTTCAAGTTGCAAAAATATATTTTTGGTAATTTCTGCGAAAAAAATCAAAGCGTGGTGTACGGCTGGACTCCGCTTTGTTTGAGAAAGGTTAATTCGTAATACTCAGCGGATGGTTGTTTTACCTACGATAGTAATTGTGCAACATGTTTAATATGCTGAAAGGGATAAATATACAGGGTAATTGATTGAAATCATTCGTTAAAAGAATTGCGGGTTGTAGAAATTCTTTTTTTTAAATTTGGACTTAAGCTAACTGAACCCAATCGATGAAACTAAAATTCTTAAAAAGAAGGTATAAGGCATGATATGTTGCTAATATTTTAGAAGACTAAGAATAACTGGTCCTACTTTCAAATACAAATTATAAACTACACACCAAGGAACGTGAAACAATACTCCAATCCCTACTTGAAAGATAATTAAAATAAAATAAAAAAATAATAACATTTCTGAGCGCTTTCCACTTGCCCTAACTTCCGTGAGCAGTAGTGTATGCATGTACATGCGTCGAGTGAAAGAAGGAAAGCGTAAGAGACGAAGAGAAGGCGAATAGCAGTAGTAGTCCGGGACACGTCATTGTCCGGAGTCTGAATTGTCCGTAGCGTTGTTGTTAGATGGCGTTGGCGGCAGTGGCGGTTCCGTGCGAGTGTGCGAGGTCGAGATTAGACTAGCTGCCGCGTTCCGGCGAAGGGACAGCCACCCACAGGACGGAGGGGTTGAAATCCAATCTTGATTTACTATTGCATTCCTACAATGACAGTCCGTCCCGATGCCGCGAACCCCGGGTTGTTATGTGTTTGTTTGCTACACACTTTGTTTAACTAGAAATAAAATCTCAGCGACCGATTCCTATACAGAACGCTATGGCGACCGCAAACGATGATGGCACCCATCTTTATGTGAGTATATTTTAAAACAGACAGGAAATAGCGTCCGTAAGTTACTTTTTTTTAAAGTGATTAGCTCTAGACAAAATAGAATATTCAAAGTACGGAGAATGATTCAAATTTCTCGAGCAAAAAAGAGACCCTGCGCCGCCGCTATTTGCCACAATGAGCTGTTGCGCAGCGAAATTTGAACGTGAACGTGTACCAGCTTGGTTGATGGTCAACGTTTCGTACGGCCAAAAACTACCGATAACTTCGGAATAGTTCATCAAATAATGCCAGACGACCGTCGAATTAAGAGATAGCAGAGGCTGTGGCCGTCTCCTAATAAGGTTCTTGTCGTATATTAACTCAAAATGGCGCGTTTGCGCACTCTCAGGACCAAAAACACGTTAAACATTTCCATTGACCTGTTGAAGCAATCTAAGCGAAATAAGTCGGGGTTCTGGCGTCGATTAGTAAATAATGCTGATGAAACTTGGATGGGAACTCGACAAGCTGAACGCAGAAAACGAAAAATGTTGTTCCACCAAGATAACTTCAGACACTTCAGTGATCGACAATGCAAAAATTCACGAATTGGAGTCTGAATTGATAGATTCACCATATTCGCTAAATCTGGCCCATAACGACGTTTCCTAAGTTCAATATTTTGTTAGAAGGTCAAAGATTTCCATCGAATAAGGAGGGCATCACTATGACGGAACTATCTAGATGGATTAAAGGGATGAAAGCATTAAAAAGAATTATGCACCTCATTAGCCTCGAATGTGAAGCATGCCTCATGTTAGCCCCGATGTCCGTTAGGGTTGTCCGCTTGTAAATGGCTAATATCACAGCATCAAGGCCAATAAAAATAACAATAGTGATAATAATAAAAATTATTCGGGCGAGATTATTCGAAAAAGGTCACCTTTTTCTCTCTTCCTATCTTTAAATAAATAACGGATCTTTATCTTTTTTCCGCCAAAAAATGGAGACGTCCCGAAAAAACGGGCATTCGACGCTATTATTTTAAGCCTAGCGTCTTCTTCCTTCCACCACCGCCGCGCGGTCCTATCCCGTTCTCGTAATATATCTCCCGGATTCCCATATATCCTGGCGGTCGCGGCCACCTGCGCTCCGCACGGCTCCCAGTATAATAATCATGTCACATAAAACAGAGTGCGGTGCGGATGGAAGATATCGAAAGTGTGCGTCACGTCTTCCGTCGGTTGATACGTTCGCCCGACTCTGGGATCGTCGAGGGATCCAACCCGGCGCGTCCTCTCGCGCCCGTCGCGCATTAAAGCATCCTCACGAAACCGCAAAACCTCTCCTCCTTTCGCTTATTGAATTTTGACCGAAATGCGAGAATGTTGGAGAAGGAAGGTATTAAAATGCTAGAACTATTTCGTATCTACGTACGTATTGATATCTGGTCGTTTCCTAGATCAAAATTCGACTTACTATTAGGAATGTTTCCTGAATTTAAATAAGATTGGTCTTGACTATGTAAAAGGAATAAAAAAAACGGAAATGGAACTGGATACAACATAGATCAAGAAGGAATAACGAAGACGTAATAAAACATGCACTGAAATGAACACAAAAGTAGGCGAAGGCTCCAAGTTACTTGGAAAAGAGAAACGAAAAAGCAGCGAAACGAAATTAATAAGACCTGAAAGAAACTTGAGAATGGCTAGAAAAAAATTGCGAAGGTCAAAGCACAGTGAAAAGACTTCGTGGAAGCTCTATGCTATATAGAATGGACGATTCTGAGAACTTTTACAGTACACAACCGACACTTCCGGTTACAACAAATATGTTTATGTTACAACTTGGGAGGTATTCAAAGTTGTTACGACAATCTAGCATTATGAAACGCTCAATCGGTAACTCTCAAAGAAGTTTTGCGTTTGCGTAAATTTACCGGTTAAGCAGAGAGGGTAATTCCTACTCTTGAAACCGGATTAAGTTAAATTTGTAAAAACTGTTTTTAAATTTGTGCCTGAATCGATCAAAATTCTCCCAAATTCAAGATGAGACCTTTCCATTTTATTTATAAATGCATTGTAGGTATAACAATTTTAGATAATGGATGGAAGAACGTGTCTATATAAAACTAAGCGGGTAAAAACGGTTTTAGCGAATTTCCTGCCATCTGTATAGAATTTCCTTACGAGAACTGTTTGCCCATTACCAACCGGTATCGTATTCCATTTTAAATGCGAACCAGCGTAAAAAGTGCAAACACTACCGTCCTTTTATTCATCGAATATCTCCGATAGAGCGTTTTCTTGGAGCGGACAATTCAATTTTACAAAGACCTCGTCAGTACTACCACTCCTACTACCTGCCATCGCCGGAATTATCGAATATGGATTTTCTTATTCCTTTTTCTCTTTGCGATAGCTTAACCTATGACCTCCCGTCATCTACTTTAACGCCCGAATGACTGGAGGGCCGGAAAATTGCAACATAAAACGATCCCTAACCCGTAGACCCTCCAGCTATCCTATATATATATATATACGGTACACACATATACGTCTATATATTGTACTTTCCGTCCTAACAATGTATATATTCATTCCCCGTGATAGATTGATATCTCGTACATCTCTTTCTTTCCTCCGGACGGGTCAATATTTTAGTACGTGTAATAATTAACCTTTTCCTCGTTAAAAAGGGTTGCATTATGAATATAAGAACTTGTACAATTTGAAGATGCGGTAGAAAGTAGTATTTAAGACTTTTGTGTAAAGAAGAAAAAAAAAATTGATAATAATCCCTTTATTTCTACGCTTCAAAGATATTTGGCTAAAAGAAGGAAGAAAATCGGACTTTCCGCCACTAGATGGACCTATATGCTATATATACGTGGACAATGTGAAATGCCAAAAAGAGATGTAAGGGTAACGCTGATGACTTATAACTAGAAAGGACAAAAACGGATGAAATTATTTATTTTTTGCAGAGACTAGACAGACTCGTGTTTTGTCGATTCTGGGTGATACCAGTAGGCCACACGAATCCAATCTCATGAGGCGAATAGACACGAGTCTATCTGGTCGCTGCACAAAAAAGGAATAATTCCACCTGCCTTTGTCATCTCTAGTTATAGCCTTGTAGACGTTTCGTTGTAACGTTGCCACAATATAGTTTCATTTATATCATCCTAATAAAGATGTTTAAGTTTAAATTTTGAATTTATTTGAAGTACGCGTTTATTTAATTAAAAGAAAAATCGTCCCTAGATATCATCATATGACTACGCGAAATTGATCATTTTCTAATTTTTAATAAATTAGAAGGACTTGAGGATTTTTCAGCGCAATAAGAAGGCTTCAGTTACATGTTTTTGAGTAATCGGACTTGAAGAATCGATTTCCACCGCTCTTACTTCGCTATCTCGTTTATTTTTCTAAATAAACCCCGAAAAAAAAAACCAAAGATAAGGATCAAAGTTTTCCAACATTCTGAAACGTCTAGCTCGCTTACCGTAAGAGATAGAAAATCGCGGTGACGTTTTACGGATCCAGCGTATCGAAATCTGTGGACGCCATTGTTAGTTGAGATACATGAAAATTAAGAAAATTATGAAAGTTCTGGGGGCTACCTCCTTTGGAGACGATTTCAAAGATATTTTAAAATATTTATTTTGGTGATGGTTCCTTGTGCAATTTGACCTGTATATAGACGGATTTATCCCTAAAAAATCCCTAAAGTTTGTTTTGCTTTACTCAAATAAAGTGTTAACATACTTATCAAAATGTATTAGTTAAGGCAACAATTTTTTTTGCTTCTTTAACAAAAGAGATCAACGAACACGATTTATTGAATTCACGCATCAGCATTTTTTATGACAAAGAAATTTCGTTTTTAAAAATACACCAGCATATCTAAAAATCGTTCTATTTTTACTTCATCTCACGAAATTTTTCGGGCGCCATTCAGCAAAAACATAACGTAAATATTTTGACAATTATCATAATGCTATAAGTTACTTTTACAGCTCCCTAAATGTTTGCCTTTGCATGTAGCACTTTTTTATCCCCCGGCCTGCGACCCTCGGTTCGCTGCTGCGCTCGCGCTAGGCCTTCGTTGTCCCCGAGGACACAAAACCACTACCAAGGCAAAAAAACGGTCGGCAGTCGCCGGACAAGAAAAATACTTTGAATGTTATGATAAATCGTTGGAAAAGCGATTTCGGCGAGAAGCAATTTCTACAAGGCGAACGTTACGGAACGAGCTAAAAATATAATATAAAAGAGAAATATGACAATTTTAGTGAAAATATTTATATATATTTACAATAATGAGTATATAACTGTATAATATTGTGATATATCGAAATACCTGTTACAAAGGAAGACAAAAACAGGCGCCTCCTGTTCTTAAAGAATAAGATTCAACCATATTCATCATATCAACGATCTAAGTTTAAAAATTATTTAATTCGGTTATCAACGGTTGGCAAAAGGTAGAAGTAAATGTTAAACCCAAAAAGATTCCCGAATCTCCAGATTGTAAATGATTGCGTAGATGCGTCCAGATACAGAATCATTCTTAGATTTAGAAAATGTAAAAATATACCAAGTGTTCAATTTAAAACACCAAAGATGGAATCAATCGTTATTCTCATAAGTGACTCTGAATCTACGACAAATAGTTCAATTGTTTTGTTCTTGTATCTTTAAAAACAAAAAAGTTACCATTGAGCGCTGGGAAATACATATACCGATACTTTAGCGTTTAGCAATTTTCAAATACTTGAAGTACGTATAAATCGATTGTTTCCCAAAATTTTCATTGGCTACTAGTTCTCAATAAACATTCTGCATAATGGCTTGGCTTCAACAAATCTTTCCTTTTTGTTCTTTTAGATTGGCTCCGACCCATTATAAAGAACTGAGCATATTCACATAATTCTTTAGATTTTCTTACTTGGGCTCTCTAGATTTCCTTCCTACTTCAGCATATAAAATAGAGTAAAAAATTTTAGAATTTCCTTGGATATATATATACATATATATAATGCTAGTTTTAAGGCATTCCAAGATAAAAATCCTTATTCGACACAAAAAATAATTTCCTTATACAATCTCTTGAATTTCAAGAAAAACCAATTTTAAGAAATAGATGCACGTTAAAAAAAAATTATCACTCACCTAATTTAATCAAAACCACTCAGACATAACCTGCACACAACCACCACCAGAACAGAACTGCATATCGAAAGGGTGCTGCTGTTGAAACTTTAAAAAGGGGTGGAGCATGTATATGTAAAGTTCACTCAAGGGTTGTCGAAAGAAAACTGACTGCGAATGGATGCCTGTAAATATCTGAGATGGTGGGGACGGAGCAACGTAGAATGTATGGATTTTTCTCTCGGGCAGCAAGAATATTACACGCATATGCAGTTCCCTCGTTCAATGTGGTATTAAAAAGCAACCCTTTTTTAAATATAAAGGGGTGAGAACCCTTTTTTCTGAGTTGTCTACGATTCTCAGCCTTATGTAAGATGTGTCTATTGGATAACGTTGGATAGCTCCATCTTCGAATATGCTCTTAATTTTATTCCTCTCATAAGCATATTTCATTTTGATGGAATTTGATGGAAAAGTTACCTGCATATTAGGTTTTTTAAAAGATGTTTATTTTAGGTTTCAGGATTTCTCTAGTTAAATGAAAATATGGAATTGTTTCAAGTTTTGCTATCACAATAGCATGATATATGTATCTAAAATAAAATATATTGAAGTACACGTATATTTTGCAAAAATTTACCTTTTACATGCTGTAATCTCAACGTGTTATAAAAATATTAACCCTACCTATTAAAAAATACAATGCACACGGAAGGGTTGTTTTTTTTAACAGATGTTGAAAGGGTAGCGTGAGCCGACTTAATGGTAGGGTTAAAAAAATCATGCACGTGCAAGCGCGTGTTGCTTTTTAAATGGATTGTTCATTGCTACTTTTACACATCAAAAGATGCCTAGAAATGATAACTAGATATACGTTCGGCTGTCACCTAACAAATACCACCCACAATACGTAAAAGTACCAAGAGTGACATGAAAATTAAAAAGTATTCTCTTCTGATACGAGTATTCTTTTAGAGCATATTTTAAAATATCCTTGGCGCAAATAAATCTTGAAAAGTTTCAAACCAAAAAAATATATTTTTCATCTTGAAAAGGTAGGCAACACAAATAGCATGACCACACTATGAAATAATTTTTTCCCAAGAAAATAGCCTTAAAACAGTGAATCATTATCCGCAGAACGCCACAATTAAGCTAGCACAACGTCTATTTCACCAATTATTCTATTTAGTATAGGTCACATAACATATTGCTTGGTAATGCTGTGAAATACAACCGATTATTTAATTTTCCTCAGATTGATCAAGTAAAATACATAAGAAACGACGTAGCAATCGTTATATTTTATGAATAACTGTATTTCCTTATTCCAAGCCATGCACGATAAGACGTAGTGCGCGGCAACCTTGCAGTAGCAACGAGGGATTTCTTCCCTTAATGAAGGGCGGTCGCGTATGGATTCGAAGCGAGACAAAGAAGGAAATTTGGCTAATCTAGGCGGCTAGAAAAAGGCAGGGGGGCAAAGGAAGGAACGCGTTTTCTTATCATTAACAGGCGTACGCTCGTTTCGCTTTTCTCCTTTAGTTTTGGCCGAAATTTCCGATCCATGGGCGACCTCCGGCGCGATATTTCACTTTTTCGGTCTCGCACAGAACGGTGGAAGGCGGAGAGATGTGATCAACGCGATGCGATTTATCGTCGAGGTTAATTGTTCGAAAGCGCGCCATATTTAGCTCTCCGGCGGCCAATCAATATCGAGTGTAATGAAATTAGAGCGTTTACAGTTCGAAAATTACTCTTGTTTTATATTTAACATATGCACCCTTATTATTTCAAGCATTGCCAACTTAAAAAGTTGTTAGTTTTAAGGAAATTAAACCTTATAAGGGACGTTCGATTAAAAATAATATCAATCTATTTTTCAATTTGTTGAGCATGTGGTACTAGTATATTTTCGTATATAACGTAATATATGTATATAAGATACATAGGACAAACTTCCCCCGGTTTTGTCGGAGATACCAACATTCTTCTGGTGGCAAATTTAATAAAATAAGCGATTTCATAAATGAAATGAATTATCCCAATTTGATATTCGGAATTAGTGAACTAGAACAAAAGAAATCGCACCTATAAAGTTAAAAATCACAACCAACCGAATTTAAGTTACAGTTTTTGTTCCTGAATGATTTATAGAACCTTAAACAATGTACGTCGCACCCTGCAACCACCAAAACCTCACCCCTACGAACTTGTGAAAAAAAAAGCAAAAAAAGTTATCGCATTACGGTTGATCGCGAGGGCTAAAATTCGTCCAGCGGATGGGGGTGTTTTAAGATACTATCCCTCTCGGTTCTCGAAACCCGCTACAATCATCATGCAACATTAAAAATCATAGCGCCCCGCGGCGGTTTATGCTACATTAACTCGCTTGATGGTCTTCCTTCTGAACGGCCTCTGGGCTTTCGTTGTTGTTCCGCCGTTCAAAATAAATTTATATTTGCTCTTCTCTGCGCTGTTTTCGCAGTGAAGGAAGCGATATTTTACGTTATGAACAACTATACTTACCACGATGGTTGAGTGAGAGCAAAATTTCCTAGGTTCTTATTGTTTATACATTCCTTTCATGCGGAAAATACCGAAAAAATATTTGTTAAAACAACTGATTAACTAACTGGATTCATCAATTGTTTCTCAATACAATGAATGCTCGTTTGTGAGATGCGAAACAAACTTTCGGGATATTTTCTTGAACGAGTGAACGAATATGTCCACTAGTTCAACGTCGAAATCTCTCTGGCAGTTATGAGTAGAGAGAAGAGCGAGTGAAATCGTACCTTTTTTACAGTGACTAGATAGGCTCGTGTCTATTCGTCTCATAAAGGATTCGTGTTGTCTACTCGTGTCTACGAGAGTCGAAAAAACACGAGTCTGTCTAATCGCTGAAAAACACATATGATTTCATTCGCTTTTGTCCTCTCTAATTATTAGTTAGAATTTACGACGGTAATGGTTAAACGGTTAAACAACTTGTCCTCTGTTCCATTCTGTCCGATTAAGATTCGTTATCAAAGTATTTTTTTAATAAATTAAACAAAATATATTCTGTTATTTTAGCTGCAAATTCTATAGAATTTGTGATAATTTAAAATCAATAGAATTAGGAGGCAACATCTTCCCAATGTTCAAAAAAAAAACAACAACAAAATTGGATAGCATCACATCCCATTAGGATTTGCTTCCAACCTATGCTTTCAAATTCAGCGCGGCAGATGTATAAAAAGTAAAAGCTAAGATACATCCAGGCTAAGGAAGCGACGGGGAAGTAAAACGGGAACGAGGAAACTCGGAAACACAATTAGAAAAATATAATAATTATTAGCGGGAGTAGTGGAGTCGAGTCCGGCAGAAGTTGCCCGTAGTTTCATAATTGATCGTCTTATTAAAGATGAGTTAGCCGTTCCTTTGCCCGCGCGCGGAGTGTTGCTAAGGTAACCGGCAGTACCGCTCCTCTTTGCTTATTGCAGAAGCTCATATCATAATTGGGTTATGTTACATCTGGATCTTATGTTACAGGTAATAAACTGTTTAACATCTTACATAATGTCCGACGTAGTCGTATGTAATTTTAGACGCGGTTTGTGGGCGGGTACTCTCGAAAATGAAACACAACTCTTAATGTCATTTAATAATTGAAAAGAAGAAAATATACATTGCCTACGATGTCGGCTTATTAAATACTAAAACACTAACAAAGCTGAATAAAACGGCCGATGGCTCTTGCGTATTTGTTTCCCGCCAAATGCGGTCATTGTGAAATTAATTGCAACTATCTCCTTTGAAATTTGAACTTTCGCAAACGTTGCTGATCGTGCTACTTACTTAAAAAATTACTATATTTATAGAATTTAGAAGTGTCCAAGGTTGGTAATAAGAAGATTCCTAAATCGGTAACATTGTATCTAAAATTAATAACTATTATTTATCTCTCACTCTTTCACAAATGCAAAATAAGTACATAATTCCCTTCTATCAATTCCTTTAAATATCCTGAGTACTCATTCAGCTGCATATTCAATAAACTCCAGTTTACTAACCGCAACATATTTCCTTCCCAGAAACGAGTTGTGCTTTACGAAAGGCCGGATAGACTCGTGTTTATTCGTTTCATGAAAATAGGTTCTTGTTGCCTACTGGTAATTTCATGAAGCATGCGGAAAATGCTTTCGTTTCTACGGGCTTACTTCGGATATTTCATAATCATTGTTGTTAACATCACCTAAGTAGGCAACCCAAATAACTATTTTTTTTTCAATGTTTGTACGCAGGAATCCATGTTACTCGAGTTTTACTGGTACCAGATAGGGGTTTTCGGATAACCTACCCCATGTTATTGTTTAGGCAGACGGTTTGGAGACAAAAACGTGCAAGAGTGTTTTAGTTCTGAAGACCAGGTAGTGATAAGAGAGGCACAAACGTTATATTTCTAGATTTCTGTAATTGTATAGGTCTGGCTATCTAGAATTCTGCATTATCTTGTACGAATTAGAGAATACATAAAGTCAATTCAAATCTACTTTGGAAGTCCGTACATGCCGGTAGCGCCCTCTGTACGGATAAAATCAGAGTATAAACAACATTTAAAATTTAAATGTTTAATTAATTATAGTATTGATCCTTGTTAAACTGTTAGATTAAATAAACATTAAACTAATAATAACAATAGACTTAAAGTACTTTGGATGTTCCTTAAGAATTAACAGAGACCTAATTAAAAGAATCAATCTAAGAACTAAATATAGATTAAGATAAATGTATATTTGAATATTTCAATGTCGCAATTTTCAATAAAAATAAGTAATGAACAAATATACAAGCCTTTTTACTCTATGACTTCATCTTTGTTATAGCAATAAACCCCGCCTGACGTATAGACAGCCAATTTTACTTTGAGCCCCTCATTTAGAAGACACTTTTAATATTAATTCTTATATTTGATGTTTAATTCATTTATTTTTTTGTTTTTACAATTTCATTAAACGATTTTTGAGATTCTCTATCTTTATCTAAAGATAAAAGTTGTTGCTATATTCCAATAGTTATGATAAATTTTAATTATTTATTTACGGATGGTTGGTATGCTAGGGTTGTCTGTAGAAGTGATGTTGATTATCACCAGTTGGCTACGGGTGTCCTGCCAAATACATTAAATGAAAATGCCCGCCAAAACTAACGGTTTTAAGTATAAAAAACACTATATGGGCAAGATTTTACCGCCTAAACTTATTCATGCGTAAACCATATTGCTGTACCCTGGAAAGCTGTTGATTTTCTACCTGCTATTGTATTAATACACAATGGTAAACAAACCAGTGAGCAACAACACAAGCACCAGTAAGATGTATGTTATAAAACGAGGTAAGGTTATATTAAGGACATTATTATTATTCTAAAAAAGATATTCTCTGAAAACAAATATTATTTAATCGTAGATGGACGCAAGGAACGGGTGCACCTGGATAAGATTACGTCTAGAATCCAGAAATTATGCTATGGGTTAAACATGGAGTTTGTGGATCCTGTAAGTCATCATTATGATTTTTTTTCTTTAACTATGATGCCTGATTAATGCTTGTGCGTACATAGTTGTCCATCACACTAAAAGTAATTAATGGACTATACCCTGGCGTGACGACTGTTGAATTGGATACCTTGGCAGCGGAAACGGCTGCGATGAAGACTACAGATCATCCAGATTATGCTACACTTGCTGCTAGAATCGAAGTGTCGAACTTGCACAAGGAGACAAAGAAGCAGTTTACAGGTAATTAATAGGAAATAAAATGTAAGTATGCTGCAAAGTCAGCCACTTACTAACAATGATACACCTTAAATTTATTTTTAAGTTTTACTAGTTGTGAAATATTGGATAAAACTTTCACTTCATCGAATTGTAGCTAAGAACGTTTTGATTTAGTTTCATACATTTTAGTTTATCGCAGTTCTCGTAAAGGAACTTACAAATCGCTTTATGAAATTTTCTCAATTTCTACCAAACTAACTCATAACTCACAAAAGGTAATTGTGTAAACAAAATGGATTACACAGAACCAGGTATGCATATGTATACAATATGCTAATTAATGCGGTAAATATGTACCAGCTAAAACCAGGAATTATTTATTTCTTTGTTTTCAAGAAGCTATTAAAGATATTTATTTTGTATTTAATTTGAACGAGTTCTTGAAAAGAAATTTCCAAAGAAGAATTAATCAACAACAAAAAAACTATTCGAAAAGCACTTTTACAAAATATGTTCATACAGAAAGTTTTCTACAAAAATAATTCGTCGATGATAAAATCGTGTTTTTGATACTATGGGCGGCACAAGATGTAAACATTCAAAGAACTCCGCCTTATCGCTCCTTATTTTTAACACGCCCTACGTTTCCGTCACATCAAGTAGGTTAATTGAGAATCAATTGATTCTAAATTCTGTTTTAGATGTCGTCGAGGCCCTCCACAATATGGTTAATGAGAAAACAGGTCGAAGGACACCGATGATCTCCGACAAACACTACAAAATCATCATGGATAACGCAGACCGTTTGAACTCTTGCATCATCTACGACAGGGACTTTTCCTACAATTACTTCGGCTTTAAAACCCTAGAGAGATCGTACCTCTTACGCATTAATGGTAAGATCGTCGAGAGGCCCCAACATATGCTGATGCGGGTAGCCGTTGGAATCCACGGCGAAGATATCGACGCAGTTATCGAAACCTACAACTACCTATCTGAGAAGTATTTTACGCACGCTAGTCCGACTCTGTTCTCGGCAGCGACACCAAAACCGCAGCTTTCTTCGTGCTTCCTCCTGATGATGCCCGAAGACTCGATCGAGGGGATTTTCACCTGCTTGGCGCAATGCGCCTACATTTCGAAGTCCGCCGGCGGTATCGGCGTAAACGTGCACAATATAAGGGCGAAAGGAACTTATATCGCCGGCACGAACGGTGTATCCAACGGTTTGGTGCCCATGTTAAGGGTTTTCAACAATACGGCGCGTTACGTTGATCAAGGTGGAAACAAGAGACCGGGGGCTTTCGCCATTTACTTGGAGCCCTGGCACGCCGATATCTTGGATTTCTTGAATTTGAAAAAGAATACCGGCATCGAAGAAGCGCGTGCTAGGGATTTGTTTTATGCCCTTTGGATACCCGACTTGTTTATGAAACGCGTCGAGGCAAATGGTAGGTATAGCTTAATCGGAAAAAGACCGTAAAAGAAGGAAATATATTAAAGGCTCTATTATGGAGCTACATTACAACGCTCTGAGTCATTTTAAATTTCCATAATTATCGAGAACGAAACACATACTTGGAACAACCACTTTTGAAAATGTCTGTAATTCGTTCTGAAATACCCTGAAACAATCTTACATTTCCATCGGTGATTAATTTATCATACAGGTACTTGGTCGCTGATGTGTCCACATCAATGTCCGGGACTTTCCGATTGCTGGGGCGAAGAATTCGAGACCCTATACGAGAAATACGAATCAGAAAAGAAATACGTCACCCAGATTCCAGCTCAGCAACTATGGCGCGCTATCATTGCCGCCCAAGTAGAAACCGGTACCCCATACATGCTCTACAAGGACGCTTGCAATCGTAAAAGCAACCAGCAGAACCTGGGAACGATCAAGAGTAGCAACTTATGCACGGAGATCGTAGAGTATACGTCCAAAGACGAAATTGCAGTTTGTAATCTAGCATCGATTGCCGTAAATATGTTCGTAAAACCGGATAGGAAGACGTACGACTTCGAAAACTTGAAGAACGTCGCGAAAATCGTCACCCGCAACTTGAACAAGATCATAGACATTAACTATTATCCGATACCCGAAAGCAAAACGTCGAATATGAGACACAGACCGATCGGTATCGGGATACAAGGCCTTGCGGATGCCTTTATTTTGTTGAGAATGCCGTATGATAGCGAGGAAGCTCGCATGTTAAACCTACAGATTTTCGAGACGTTGTACTATGGCGCTTTGGAGGCTAGTTGCGAATTGGCCGAGGTGGAAGGTCCGTATTCTACTTACGAAGGTTCTCCTGTTAGTAAAGGTGTAGTATTCGATCACATTGTTATTTTATAGAAAATAGGAGGCTAATAGTTATTATATTAGTAATAACGCGCATACTCTGTGAGCGGTGTAATTCGCCGATTTGATATATTAACATTTGTTTTTTTCAATTTCAAACTGCACTTATCGACGTCGTTAGCTACCTTTTTCACTCTCACCTATATAATATTACTTTCAAACATATATACTTGTTTTTGCTTATAAACCAGTGGAATCCAAGATTTCATTGTAGGTTTTTTCGATTTTATCAAAAATCATTTTTGTATGATAATTCCTCGTTTATCAGAGATGTTTCAGGCATATACTTCCGATCAAAAAAAGTGATAATTTTCATGTTGCAGGTATTTTACAATACGATATGTGGAACGTAACACCAACAGATCTATGGGATTGGAGCGCATTAAAAGCGAAGATCGCTAAACATGGTGTAAGAAATTCTTTACTTCTAGCACCTATGCCGACAGCTTCGACTGCTCAAATCTTAGGAAATAACGAATCCTTTGAACCGTACACTTCGAACATCTACACCAGACGTGTCTTGTCTGGAGAATTCCAGGTCGTTAATCACCATCTGTTGCGCGATCTTACCGATAGAGGTCTCTGGGACGACGACATGAAGAATCAGATCCTCGCCAATTGCGGCTCGATACAGAATATTCCGGGAATACCGGATGATATCAAGAAGATCTACAAAACCGTATGGGAGATCTCCAATAAGGTTATTATTAACCAAGCGGCCGATCGTGGCGCTTTCATCGATCAGAGTCAGTCGCTGAATCTACACGTCGAGAAGCCTAGTTACGGCGTTCTTACTTCGATCCATTTCTACGGCTGGAAGAAAGGTTTGAAGACGGGAATGTATTACCTAAGAACAAAACCAGCCGCAAAGCCTATACAATTCACTGTCGATAAGAGCAGGTTAATCGTACCCGCAAATAATGATAACAAATTGAATGGAAGTAGAACGGAGAATGGTAAGTACGAAAATGGAGACCATGAGGACAAAGATGACGCGAAAGAAAAATTAGAAATGGCAGCACTTGTATGCTCACGTGAAAATCCTGGTAACTGTGATATGTGCGGAGCATAGCATTCGAGTTCTGCAACATAAAGACTGTAGTTTTTGTTTTTTACATTAATGCCAAATACGATGTTAGTATTTTCCTTAGTTGTAAGTCTGAAAGATGAAATTGTTAAATTAATCAAATAGATTAAGAACTCGTGCGAGCCCATGTTAATGTCATAATGTTACCCTTGCCTTAAATTAATTGTCAGAATTGTTGAAGCTTGATTACCAATAAGACACTTCCTGGAAACGAATACTTATCGAGTCTTTCTGCATATGAAGAATTACCATATGAATTTTACCGTTTTCTAAAGTGCAAACATATGAAGCAAATAAAATCACTGCTGGTATCTTTGTTAATATGCCTTTAAATTTAATGTGTTTTGGTTTTATTTATATGTTTACATTTATATACTTTATAAGTTTATTTTTATATTTACAATTTTCATGAAGTGTTTGAGCAATGTAATGCTCTGATGTGTAATTCACTTAATCATTACGTTAAGTAAGAAAAATGTGTATTTGGTTTTGTGAAACGTTGAAAAATATATTTTAACCTAAATTTTGTTTTTCGTGTCGCCTACAGTAATAGTACCGTACGTTTAACTCTCAAGAGAAACCGAGTAAAAGAAGCCGTTATTAAACTATGTCTGCAGGCAATAATAGTTTAACATAAGCATAGAATCACGCGAATTGGTAGTTGGAAATATGTAAAAGTGTTGTGGACTAACGAATCAAACGTCGAAATATTTGGTAGAAAACGTACCGACAATGAAATGAACAAGCGGATGATGCCTGTTTAGTACGCGAAGATGGATGGCGGATGGATGTTGTTTTTATATTTCACCAAATCTGGAACATGTATTGTTGAAAAATCGTTTGTACGACTGTAAACACGTAACCTTTCTTGAGAGGAAGGTAGTAGTTAGCGGCAATCTTGATTGAAATGGCAGAAGAACGAAATAAAAGCGATCCTAAAATGCTCAATAGTACTGGAATGGTTACAAGGCCTAAAATTTGTGAAATTGTTATTAGAGCCGATAGAGGGCGTATAGATGAAAATAAATTATAAATTATTTATTTCAACATTATTATTTTTAAGTATGATCAAAATTATAACATGAGAATAGTTTTAATTTTTGGAAAAAAGTCTTGCTGCTTTCGAACATTAAGTGGTACTGGAAATCTAAAAAATGGTTATTTAAGAATATTTAACTATTCTACACTTGTGAGGGTATTTGTCATTAATTCCTTGGACACATTGATCCACCTCCATCATAAACAACGAAACCGAAAAACTTTTTACTGGATATTCATTATAAACAATCAAAAGATTGAATGCATTTGATCATATTTATACTTTGCCGAGAACATTGGTCCATGTCCAGGTATAATGAAGTCAGCATACCTCAGTATTTTACTCCTATATTTCCGTTGCAAATCTGCATTATCAACTTCTAATCTATACCAAAGATCTTCATCGTCTTTATTTTCAAATAAATCACCTGTAATCGCATACAAGCCCTTGTCTGTAGATACTAGCACCGAAACATCTTGCAATGTATGGCCAGGTGTTGGAATTACACGAATATTAGCATCGATGATATAAGGTTTACCAACTGCAAAGTCAAAATTGTAATAAATATCTTTCTTTGATACACAACGCCCTACGATGTGGATCGCATTTTGAAATAGATAGTTGCAACCGACATGATCGGAGTGGCCATGTGTACATACAACGTAATCAATATCTGAACATTTTAAGCCGTTCTCTTCTATCGCTTTCTCTAGCTTTGGTCCATCCCAGGCCGTCATTGTATCTACTATTACATTTTTATTCCCTTTGATTAACGTAGACGTGCAATTACTTTTCGATCCCTCGGTAGTCTTAATGGAATATCCATCAAACAGCACTATAATATCGCATTTCTTGCTTTCGGGATTCATGATAAAGTCAGCATTAGATACTGCACAGAACACTGTATTTGTGGGCTTCTTTGCTTAATTTCGCATCGATAAGTATGTGAAAAATGCAATTACGCGTATTATCCACCAAACGTTAAGGTTTTAATTTATTTCACAAACAACAAAAAAGTGTGGTTAGGTACTGAAGCTCTCGCGTCATCTAATATCTAGAAGTGAAAGTAAAAGAAAATAGAAGTTGGTTTGTTACATACGAAACTATAATTTCCTGAAATTTAATCGTAAAAATTCATAGGACAACGTAGACGGATAAATAAATATTAGTATATTTAAATAATGGATAGCAGAACTACAGAATGTTCCTCTTCTCTCTGCAAAGTTATAAATAGAAGAAATCTACATTATCGATAATCCTATTGAAATTTGTACACTATGTTGAGAATTAAATGCCAGCTTCCGCGATATTTCCCTCCTCTTCCATTTTGTACATACAAAAATGGCTTCCTTGAAAGCGTTCTCGCAAGGAGGTACAATATTTAAAAATATTCACATAAATAACCGAACAAATTTTCCTTTTCCGTTTATTTTTTCATACTCGCAACATAATTTTTCTTATTCTTTAAACAAAGGAATTTGTACAATGTAATATTGAGAATAAAGATCTCGGGCATTCCTGTGACAACGAATAAACAAGTTGATAGTAAAAAAAGGAATTGCAGCAGACGAAAAACATATTTATAAACTCAAATTTAATCAACAATCAAAGCATCATATTTATTAAAAACTGTTAAAAGTAATCCAAGAAGAAAGTAAGCAAGAAAATGAACTCGGAAAACTAAGCAAAACAAATAGAAGGAGATTGCAACAAAAAGAATCTGAGATATTGATTTAAAAAGAAAAATACGGGAGTTAAAAGAAGAATTTCAAAAGAAGCACTAACACAGCACGCTTTCGTTAAGGTTTATTCATACATATAATTTTGCAAAAAAAAAGAATCTTATAAGCGTTAGATGTCTTTAAAATCCCCAAACATTTCACAGATACAGCAATTTTTTACAGCAACTTCCTCCTTAAGTTGGCGAAACTGGTGAATAATCTGATAATCGATGACTATGCAGATTGTTAGATCTATTACGTTCAAAAATGAAAATTGGCACAAATTATTCTTCTTGCTGGCAACGCCATATCTACAATACCAACATGTTGGATATTTGTGTTGCTATTAAATTAGATTTGGTTGGCAACTAAAAACGTATCAAGACGCTTTGACTTTGATAAACTACAAGGTAAGGAAAACATTTGTTAACGAATGTATTTATTTTAAAATTTGGCGCTTTTATATATAAGAAGAAGAAGGAAGAAGAAGAAGAAGAAGAAGAAGAAAATGACGACGCCATTATAGTAGCTATCGGGTTTATGAGAAAGAAGCAACCGCAAGCAATGCAATCCTTTTAGAAAAATCGCATGTTTTGTATTTATTATAAAAACATAACGATTAATAACATTATTACAAGGACTATAAATAGAGCCCACTATAGATTTCTTCAACAATATAACTGACTACAGTGACGGTCAATTATTTTTCTTAAACAATGACACAAACTTCCACAAAAATAGTTTTTTAGATTCAATAATGTCTAACTGGTCAATGTTCTTATAAAGGAGATTAAAAAGAAACAATAATGTTTTCAATTTATCGATTTATCGAACTTATTGTACACCAAAATCCTTTCAACATCGTTTCGTTGGCTTTGGTTTGCAAATCAGAGTTATAGGATGCAACGTTTTCTAAATGACACCCGGTACATTCATGAAATTACTCCAAAGATATAAAAATTAAAGCTAAACGGTGATATACAGTGGCTCTTCAATTTATTTAGATATTGTTTTCTATTGAATGCTTTTAATAAGGTTTCCAAGTTTAAAACAGAGGGCTTTTATTTATTTTATCCTTAATAATTTACAATAAGGAAAGCTAAATGTAGTTATAATGACCATTGCAATGTACAACTAACGCACGTAATTCTTCCACCAACGTAATCAACAGCAGTTTCACTTATTTCATCATCGCACTTGGAAAAGACTTCGAATTTAAGGTAGTCGTCAGTAGCACATAACTACGTGAGAGATAGAAGACGATATCGCGGCCTACGTTACGAAGTCGTACTTTCTTGACTTGACGAAGTCGTACAGAAATAGTCGCTATCTAGCGGCGGGATAAATAACAATCGCACCTGTTCTACCTGACTTGATGGGCGGTCGGGGGCACAGGGGGGATCGCGCTTACCTGTATCACGTGACGCGGGCGATTTTTACGTAAAAAAAACGACGATGCCGCCGCGCCTTTCAGTAGTATAGCGACTTTGACGTTGCCGCAACGACGATTGTTGTTTACATACGAAACGCGCATGTTTGTTTGTGATTTTATTTTTTCCACACGCGAAAAATTCGAATTTCCAACGTACAACGGCCGACCCGGGTCCTGACGCTTAATTACGCGAGATATGCTGGTACAGGACGCGTTTTGTCGTCGAGTGCGCGAGCGAAGAAACAAAGGAGAGCTTTTTAAAAAGGGAACCCGTTCGTTCGGCTCACCTCAAGTGGGAGTTCGTACGAACGTAGGACACGGGCACGTTGCGCAGTGATACCACTACATAATCGTCAAAGGTGAAAATCGTCCCGTGTAATAGGCCTTTTAAATTTTCCGTTAAGATCGGGCGCCACGGACGGGATCGTCAGTGAAAGGTGGAATATGATTCGAGGTGCTTGAGAATTAACGTGCGAAAAATGCGGAAAAACTGTGCGAATGAAGTGTTCCGTGCCTTTATCTTGTGTTTATCGACTGTTTCGTGTCAACCGCCTTACAACGATTGGCCAACAACGCCAAGCTATAACTATTACAATCCTTACACGTACAGTTACACGATTAACACCTACACTACCAGCTACGATCGTCCGGAATTCACGGAGCATCCGGGTGGGACCTTCACCGAGGATAGGGTGGTCTTCAGCAGGGCCCGAAGTCCGTATTGGATCAGGAACGATATAATTGTCGAGGAGAACGCCGAACTAATCATAGAACCCGGAGTGGAACTAAGATTTGAACCGCAAACCGGAATTACAGTTCGTGGAGTTCTAACGGCTGTGGTAAGCATTTTTCTTGTATTGCAAGTGCTTAATTCGGTTAGGCAATAGAGACTAGAAAGAAATAACGAAATTAGAAAGCGTCTAGTTCGTATTATATTATCCTAAGAAATGCAAAAACAAGGGATACTTGTTTATAGTCAAGTGTTTATTATTTTATCAAAAATTCCTTGAACCTCCTAAAAATATGCAGCTGTTGAATTTTACTAGTTTGTACCTGCATCTAAAGATAGAGTAGCTGTATTTATCCTGCTAAGAAAGTTATGAGTATCCACGTGTTTCAGGCAATTTTCATGCAATTGGATAACTTACGTTTCTTGTTATGTAAACATACCTAACCAATAAATTCAAGTTAATGCGGTAAGTACACGCGAAGAATGATGGTTATTAAATTGACATAGATAGAAAAAAAAATAAATTCTTTCTTCCTAAAATATTGGTTTTAGGAACCTTTTTGTTGCCAACATTAGATTAAATCCATTTTAAGCATGCTTAGACGTTTCTTTTAAAAATCTCTCATCTCGTATTATGATCTATAAATAAACAAAATTATTAAAGTATCAGTATTAAAGTATTTGATGAAGTTATCTACATTGCAAAACGCATTTTTTGGGACATGTGCATTTCTACAAATAGCATATTATATATGTTTTTGTAAGCTTAAGGGAACGTGTAAAAGGAAAATTTCTCATTATTTATCTTTTTAGATCGTGTAGCTGATGCTTTAATACCGTTATGGTTTATCCTCAAAATACTCCAGAACTGTCCCGCTGATCTCGTCAACCGTGTTAATTTTTCTTCTTTTTAGTTCCGGGGGGAGAGCCTGCGAGAATGAGACCTAGCTTTTCTCGGTGTGATGATGGCTTGTCTTAACTTCACAAGATAATATATTACGTTTACTGTATTAAAGTCGTATCCTGGCTATCCCAAAATAATTGTGACCGGCACCGTTTTTGTGCTTACTATCACTTTGCGTCTTCTTAGAAAAGGGTTCGCTTTTCCGATACAACAATTTCCTTTTTCATTTAGACAAAAGATAAGTATAGAACAATTGTTTCATAGTCTTCGTACAGTTCAAGAAGCTTTCCGTTGTTCCTTCTGAACTTCGTTCAGCAATTTTTGGAGTCATCTTGCTTTAATCTTTGTCATAAGTAAGTGTTCATTCCTCGATCAATTTGATATTTGCTGGTTACTACTTTTTCCTGGATGATCTTCAAGAAATTCTTTCAAATAATTTTAACTAAGTAAGTAGTTGTTTGGGCAACTTACACGGTGCTGAATGATGATGAATGCTAAGTGTAATATATTGTTACCGCAATCTTTAGCTCTTGGAATGGATATTTCTGTTAATTACTTAACTACTACATTTATTAAAAGCCTTAGACTATCCTTGAAATGTTCTTTGGGGTAACAAGGGAAGAATACAAAAATTCTATGTACACTGTTGATTATTTCGTAGTAATCCGTATTCATTCATAAACCACACGATTAAATCTCGAGGAAATGCCCTGAAAAATTCCAGGAAATCGATGATTCACTTTGAGCTCAATTACATAAAAAAATATTAACGAATTCCCGACATCAACTCTGTTATTCATCCGCGTATTATTATTTCACAATTAACGATCGTGTTCTGAATAGTCTGTGAAAAAATGTGCCCGCCGATCAAACGCGCAATGATTCATCCCATTATTATCTTATCGATATCGTGTAACGCGCATAATCACCTACTCGAAACAGGTGCTGGATGGAGGATAGATTAGAATATTTACGAAAGTGAATACCAATAACCCCGTTCCTATTCAGGAATCGGGATTAACACCACTTCATCAATATCATCGCTTATTGTCGGTTCAAATATTTAAATAAGATTGTGTCAGCAAATATCGTTACGTATATGCATTATGTGCGCGGACAAGCATTTAAAAAGTATGTTTATAGATCAAGTTCGTTTTGACTGTTTTATTATTGATTTTTTTCAAGTATGTTGATTTAAAATATTTGTCCTATATGGTAGGGTAGCGAGTATCAGAATTGTACAAAAGCAATTTTATTGTATTAGTATTATTAACATTATAGTTAGTCTTTAGAAAGGGAATCATCTGGTCTTTATAGGATATTTATATTTACAAGTGTATATGTGCTAATGAGTCATTTTCGAGTCATTAATGTTTACCTGGTGACTGTAATTTCTCATGTGCACAAGCGTCAAATCCATATACTCGTGGAAACCAAGCTATTCCGTGAAATTCTACGGCAGGAACGTCTCTCTATTCTAGAATTTGTGGAAGATTAATGCAATTCTGTCCAAATCTGATTATGGCATGTATTATCCATGAAAGAATGTTTCTAACAGTGGATATCTACAGATTATTAAAAATCCGCCATACGTAACAACATTAAAATTTCCCGTTGCGAAAAATCACAAAGTTTGTAGCAACTGCTGAAGATTCATTCTATTCACTATTATTTCTATTCATTAATACTAATATTTAAATGGAGGTTCAAGTCTTCTCGTGTTTTTCTCAATTTTTCTCTCTAAGCTGTAAGCAATATTAGTCGTGCTCTCATTAAATATTTCATTTCATGCATTTTTCTTCATTCTGTTCCTCGTATTGATACCTTTGATAATTTCTAAAGCAGCTGTTTTAGTAGGAAATTTTTACAGGTTCAGGAATGTTACTGAGCATATAATTAAGGACATTTATTATTATGACATTTATCTTTATTTCCTGTACTGGGAAGTTCTTATGGTTAAGAAGAAATACAAGTAACAACTGAAAATGCATCCTTTTTCGACGGGATGTAATGTAGAAGAAAGCCTAAAGAAGTTAAATTATTCAAGCTACTATTTCGAAAATATCATTTTACAATTTGCAGCTTGCCTACAGCAAGCCTACGGCCATTTTAGAAACTTGAAGTATTTTTTATAATTTTCTATTACTTTAAATCTCGAAACTTGCCTCTAAGATTATCAAAGATCTTCGTAGTGAGATAAATCCAATTTAACAAGTTCGAGATAAATAATGATAGCAAGGACTGTGGCGTAGTATGATAAGTATCGGCAACCTCCGCACCACACAAGTTTAATTTAATATATAATAATGAATCCGGAACGGTCGTTTCGAGGACATGAATGGTCCTCATCATCAATCGGTGACCAAATATTCCAGATAGTCAAATCTACGACTTCTAATTTAAGAAATCTAAATCGTCCCCAATCTGTTCACGAGGAAAGTGAGTGCTTAAAAATTCTGCAATTTCTTATGTACTATGAAGAGATGCCCCATCATTAATGAAAAATTATTCTGCCATTTATTGGAATTCTTCGTATAGATTATATAGAAAAATTGTGCCAGTTAATGGCCGGATCTTTTTTTTCTTCTTATTGGGAAACGATATTTATCGTCTGAATTTCCAAATCGGGGACGATTCGAAAGAAGAAAAAAGAACGTATTCGTCTGCTCGAAAAAAATTTCCTTTTCAATGCATCTCAAACAAATCATTTAAATTCTGATTGATACGAGCAAATAAATTATTCCGCTATTGAAAAACCTGTAAACGTCTTAAAACTTATTGAATCTTGTAGAACATTCCGTAAACCAAGAATTATCGAAAAACCTAAAGCGGAAAAGCCATCAACACGAGGTATCTATAAAAATGCGCTGTATATGAGAAAATATAGTCGAAATTATCAAGAGTAACCTGGATTATCAACCTATTCAATAAAAAAAAAAAATGAATAGATACATAGTTATAAAATGTCGTACTTGGCTGCATCAACGTTAAATTTCTAAACAAATGTGTTTATCAGATTGTTTACCTTATCAAGACGAGATTTCGAATTATCTAATCAAGCGAGCAGTAATTTTTATCGTTTTCGACCACAAATAAGATAAAATGATTCTCTCATATGCTACGTTAATTTTCATTAACTAAAACAGTTGGTCGATTTAGTTTTTTTAATGTGTCACTATTTATACAAGTTAATATTAGGGCACCTACCTAACCGTTTATTAAATAATGAGTCAGCTATTAGCTTTACGATATTTGCTCGATAATAATTGTTTTAAACATTATACGGAGAGGACAGTGTAGGTAAAGAGGATTTGGAATGTAACTCGATCAATTAATCGATATCCAAGTTGTTTCAAAATACTATGCTTATTATTATAAGTAGAGATGACAAAGGCAGGTGGAATTATTCCTTTTCTGCAGCGACTAGACAGACTCGTGTTTATTCGCCTCATGAGAATGGATTCGTGTTGCCTACTGATGTCCACTAGAGTCGACAAAACACGAGTCTGTCTCGTCTGTGTAAAAAAGTAATAATTTCATTCGCCTTTGTCCTCTCTAAATTATAACAATTCCATCTGCCTTTGTCATTTGTTATAAGATTATCATTTAATAAATGTATGAATACGTTGATTTTCCATTCTCTGTAAGTAATTAGGTACTAATTTTACAGATAGCCGGACATATACGGCGTTTTAAGAAATAATTTTTCGAATGAAAAAAAAAAAAAACAAATTTGTTATGAATCACGAAGGATATTCCTCAAGAAGGTATCTTCTTCTCAACTCAAGATCATATTTATTTGTTCACGTCTTATTTGTCTATTTTTCAGAAAAAAGATCTTTCTAGATGTTTTTTTTTTTAATTATTATTTAGCAATGCATTAGACAATTCCAACAACGTTTTCCTATTTGTCTAAAATCTAGAGCATAGTTTCATCGGGCGACCCTAAACCTTAATAATAGCTTGAAATTTTCTACGATTGTTTCCAGGATTTTTCTTTATTAAATATCTTTAATTTTTTAAACTATTCAGTACTTCTTAAGAGACAATGTTATGTTAATGTCTTCAGGAAACTATTCTCGCCTTTTGCCAATACAAAGAATATTGAAAATAAAAATAAAACCATCATTTACTATTAAAAAAGACAACAAGAACGCTTGTAATACTTGTAATACTGCCTCCATTGGCAAATTTAGTCAAGTTAACACGTGTACGTTTATGAACGGTTTCATTCATTATTTTTCGAGCAAAAAGAATCCGTACGCTTTGCCTTGCACACAGATGACGCCGAGTTCATTTGACCCCACTAACCACCGCGACCGAATTAATTAAGAAATACAGCAGAGACCAGACAACAATTACTTATAATTGGATTATATTACCCAATTTCCTCGTTAACCCAACTCGTTCACCTGACGTTCCGTCATATTTCGAGAAACCTAGCGCGACGGAATTGAGAGGCGTAAATTAATTCGATGCGTAATCGAAAGCAACGTTTTCGATACTTGAACGATTTCAGAATCGGCAAATATTTGCACCTTACAGATTACTACATTATAAACTTATCATATATCAAGCAATTCCGCTTGTACGGCGATATCGGCACATATTGACGTAGCGATATGTTTACGTAAAATACGCTGATAGTTTTAATAGGGATTATGGCAATCTTTTGATGCAATATTTGATGTATTTCACCTTAAATCTGAAACCTTCAAAGTATGTTTAACGTTATAGAGCATAAGGAATTTTCGAACAAGGATGCGTAGGAAGGGGCGGCCTGCAAGATCGCTTAACTTAAACAAACACCTTTAACTGCTTTCGTTTGGGAATTTTCGAAAAAGTCGAAAAATTGCGACAGAAATGTCGTGGCTTGTGTACAATTGAACAATTCACTTGACTTGGTGTTATCTAATAAATTACATTGTTTGTTTCTTTGTAAATCGCAAATTCTAGCCTTAGTGAACACGGGACCGGAACCCGTGTCCATTATAGAACTTTTCTTGCGAATTTTGAATTATACCAGGTGGCGCAAAAGTAATGTCATAATTTGAATTGGCCGCCATTTTTGCAGTTGGCGCCAAATATCACGGTGCCTTGACATTTATGATGTAGATATATTGAGAATTAGTTGTCAACAAGCCATGGGGCGATACGCACCTCAAGAAATTCGCCATCGTTTTCCTGGTCGTCGTGTTCCATGTGCTCTAACAATTAAACGTTTGTCCGAGCGTCTCGTGCAAACTGGCTTCACTAGAAAGGTCGCAAAAAATGGCCGGCTTCGTAGTGCTCGTTCGAACAAGAACATCGCTGCTGTTGCTGACGATGTTAGAGAGAATCCACAAACATCAATGAGAAGACGATGCACACAATTAGGCATCAGCAGACGTTCGTTGTAACGAATTCTGGTGAAAGATTTGAAAATGTTTCCCTACAAAGTGCAAGCTGTTCACGAATTGCTGTCTGTTGACCATCGGGCAAGGTTAACTTACTTCCATGTTCGCCATATCCAACAACATCAGACTGTTTCCTTTAGGACTTCTTAAAATCTCGCCTTTGCCACAACAAACCACGAACATTGCAAGCCTTGAGAGCTAATATCGAAGTAGAAATCGCTAATCTGGAGCCAGATGTTTTGCAAGCAACAATTCAAAATTTCTGTAAAACGAGCGCAATTCGGGAAGTGGCCATTTGAGGGATATAATTTTTTCCAATTAATGTCATCAATTTTACGCTTTCAAATAAACTTTTTATGAAGACAAAGCTCTTTTTTTTTTCATTTATAACAAGAAGGCAGACAATTCAAATTATTACATTACTTTTGCACCACCTTGTACAATTCCTCCCTTTAGATTAGTGATACTTTTTTTAACACCTTACGTGTGTATTTAGTTTGTCAATAATATCGATTATTGGCTATTGGTATCATGAAATTAATTATTGTTAACCTATCGGCATTGTTCTTTCACTTACATTGATTTAATATGCCCTTCTTTAATAAAGTCCGGATTACTTTTCTACCATTAAAAAGACATCATACACTACAGAGAACTACAGTGATCATCCGAAAGTCATAAACTCGTATCTATCTATTAATTACGCATTGCTTTCGGCGCAACTTTTCGAAATTACTTTCATTATCCTTTAGATTTCCTTACTTAACCGCACATACGGGGCTATAAGAGTATTATTACTTAATGAATCACCGATGGCCAGCCATTAAGTGGACAGTGCCTGAGTCATCGGAATGAACGACCTAGAAAGTATTTTAACGACATTACGCGTTATAAAAAGAAGACCACGACAAAACAACTATGCATGTTTTACCTTGTACAAGTTTAACAGACAACCATATCTAACCGGAACAAATCGCCGTGAAGCAAATGAATGTATCATATATTTTTGTTGTGATTATGAGAAAAACATGCAATGTACACATATGTTCTGTGCGTAGTACATAGTTTAATGTATACTTTCTAAATGTAAAATTGAACGCTGAATGGAAATCAAGGAGTTAATGATATCGCGGAACAATTCTATTCCAAAAGAATTGTTCCGCGAGATTAAATTTCAAACGAACAAATGACATCGTTAAAATGCCGAATACTAATCTCGATGGGAGTCGTTGGTAATAATTAGCGTAGAAGCCAAGGAACGTAGGATACGTTTACGTACACAGGCATAAATTAGCTGTGAGAATTAGTTCTTTGATTCTCTCGAAGTATCTTTCCATAAATACGATGGGATCTTTCTAACAATAAGCGTATAAAATGGTGCAAATAAAATCGCAAGTACTTCGGGCGCTTTTTTGATCCGCGGATCTGAACCCATCGTTGGCGAAATTGTTTCCTCTTCATAATTCGAATAATAACGATAATACAGTCGGTGATGCTGATGATGAACGTATAATTCCGCACTTTTTTAATTGGGTCGCTTCCGTATGTTGGTTAAAATTACAAAAAAACAACATTAACATTAGATTTATTTGGCAAATGATCGTAGTTAATGTTTGTGATGCTGCGCTATTTTATTTCGCAGAAATTCCTCAATTTTTGGAATGTGATAGCAAGGTTTAGTCTAAAAACCGGGGTATGACCTTAAATATGATAATAACACTGTTTGTATACAATGTTTTAATATAGTCTCATGTGAAATTAGACCGTGATACCCATATCTTATCGGAGATATTAAGGTATTTCATCATTAAGCATTGCGTGTGTAGAGAACATATGCATATGAGGTTTTACTTTCGTTTACTAACGGCTAAAGTGCTTACTTTTCAAAAAAAAAAAAACATTTTTAATGCCGTCATTAGTACCATTATCCTAAATATATAATTTATAAAATCTTCAAGACTGTTAAATTCTATCTAATAAAAATAATAGCGTATTTTAAAATAAGTCAAAGTGAATTTATAAAAAACTTCTAGTTACTGTTATTATATTATAAGAAGGGTGACAAAAGAAATTGCAACAAATAAAAAGGGTTAACCCTCGCTAAAACGTCCCTGGCGAAGTAATCACAAGAATTATCCTTTCTACTAATCAGTAAGAAATAAGGTAGAAACAACGTTGGAACATACAAGTATAAAGAACCTCACATTCACGATAGACAAGAAGGTGAAAAATGAATCGAGAAAAACGGAGGAATTAATATGTTGTCGCGTAGTTAAACTACTTTAAACACGAAGATAACCAGTTCGTACGAATTTCGACAAGATTGCGTATAAAGCTGGTTTTTTTATGTGACATGTTACATTCTGCGTTTATGTTTTTCCACTGTTACAACCGTAAATATTCGTCGTACCTTAATCCGGTTTAATTTCGGAAGGTAACTGGTGACTAATCATTTCATTTTACAACGTTCAGATCGATGTAATATACCTGTAAAGTATTTTTTTTAATTTTTAGAAGTTTGTAATAGGTTATTTTAAAAATGTCCTCAACGTGTGCTCCGAATACTATTTACATAACTAGGATCTACTTCTTCAATTTTTTTTCTCCATCTAGTCTCATTTCAAGGGCTTTTCTTCATCTTTATTTTTGTGTTAGTCTTCATTTTTTTGTCTACCATTACTTCCACTACTGTAAGGCTATATTGTAAATTCACCTGCCGTGTCGGCTACAGGATCATATTGTCTGCCAACACCAATTCTCTGTAAATTGTGTTTGTCTCTGTTATCAAGCGTTAACCTATAATCTTTTCTTTGAGCTTCATCTAATTCCTATCGTACATGTTTTTTATAACTTGTTCTGTACGACCGACGTCCTCTTTTCGGATTCTATCAAACGCTCATTCCAAATCTATAAAGCGTATGTACATTTTGTTTATGTGTCGATTAATTTTTCATTTGCTTCGGTAATTCTGAATATGAGATATGTGCTTGTTTTCCTGCCTGTCTTCCAACGTCCATCTTATTTCTTACTCTTTTTTTCCATAATTCTTGCAAATACTTTCCAGGTTAGAGGATTTCGTAAATTACTATGACGTAGATATTTGTATTGCTCCTATTGTTTGTGAACGCTTTTTGTTTTTTTTTTTTTTTTTTTGAGAAAAACAATTGCAATTGTTGAAACAATTTGAAGCTCAATAAACGAATGTACCTTTTATATAAGCTTTCACAGTTTAATGATGAACTATCTTATATCTCAGATAAGATATATATTGCATTTGGTTGCATATTGTTTTATCAATAATGAGCAAGCGTTGAAGATGTCACCGATCGCTTCAGGAGCAATATAAGAACCATCTTCAAACCTAGTCTCAAACTCGAAGATCACTTTCCCATCAAACATCGCGATTATCTGGAAGTCCTTAATACCTATCAGGTACAATAGTGTGTGCATCGGTAAAACAAAACGATTGGTTACCAATCGCGAAGGTGACTACTCCTTACATCACACGTGAAAATCTCAACTGATTAAACCTGCTAGTAACCGCCACGCATCGCACATCCATTGATCCAGACAAACCCCGTATAAACCCCTCCGAAACGAATAGTCCCCAGTCACTGTGCAATAGCAGCCCTGAAGATGTCCCAAAAGAATGTGGACGAACATCGGCAGAAGTTACGACAACGACGCGATTCCGACACGGAAACTAAGATTGTAGCGGTATTTATTGACTTAGAGTGAAGTACATCCAAGTTAACCCGGATTTGGTTATTATCGAAATAGGCAATCCCTGTAAAATGCAGCTATATAATAATTACTTGCGACGATAGATCTGGTCGCTTTTGTGCCAATGCAGGCGTAACAACGAGTCCGAGTGCGTTCTTTCAAAGGGAAGCGTATACCGAGTCATTAGAAAGGTAATTGTACGCTTCAGATCGAAATCGATACCTTTCCAATAACTACAGCTATTATATGACCTGTACCAGTTCCACAATGTAACGCTATAAACATTTTTTAAGCCTAACACGACGTTAGAACTGCATTCCGAACACATTTTAAATGATCAGACGATCATCAACTGGAACAAGTTGTTTCTAACGATTTAGACAATGAAATCGTTTTATATATATATATATATATATTGATATTGATTCCGACCAAGCCGGACATCACCAACCAATCACTCATAAGAAAATTATGCGCTTCCAGTAAGAATTTTTGCTATTTAATAAATCTAAAAAAAATCTAGTAAATCTTACGCAAATAGATAAAGTGAAATTTGAAAAGAATGCGAGATAGCGATTTAATTAACTCTAAATCAGATGAATTTGTCCATTCTTTTTATTTTAATTCGTGTTATCTGCAATGCTCGTATATAAGATACCGTCTACAACATTTCGCTGCTGTTTAACGGTCACACATATCGAAAATGTTAGTGACTCCAACGCCGGAAAAGGATATTATTGTAAAGGTGTGTTTTGTATTCTGCATGTATTCCACGTGTATTCAATCCGTTTGTATAATGGCGTTCTACCTTTTCTACGAAGACGCGTTGTGTTGTGGTACGAGCATTTTAAATCAGGACTTCGCTCACAGCCATTTTGTATTTATAGTGAACGATGCCTTTTTCGGCATCTAGTTTGAGAATAGTTTAAAACGAAATTTATATCATCTGTGCGGGTTAGATTAACTGGTAATACTAAAACGTAAAGATCCCGGTTGTTTACGGTATAAGTACGGCGGAAATATCGTATTTTATTCTTCTATGTATGTATAGGTCCAATGACAAATTGCCAGGAAGACGTTAATAGCGACATGGTTCTTATTTTTCTTTAGAAAGTGCAAGAATGTTCCAAAAATTACCCAAGTTAAGTGAATAATTACAGACGTTTAATAAAATTGCGAAAACATTGTGATCAGCCATGAAGAACAAAATATCGTGGCCTTTAATTACAGATTCTGACCTAATTATTCCAATTCCGTCGTTAATAATAAAATTTATTACCTCATAACTTAGACCGTAACAAAGGCTATCGCTGTCAAGTGTACACTTCCTGTCGCTAGCAAAACGGCCGCTGCAAATCTACTAAATGCTTTCATCTTCGTTCGTGACCAGTATCTATGAAAGAGTTAAAGAAAGACGGTTTTAAGTTGTCTATTCCGCCTGTAAACGTTCATCTATACGGACGTTAGAGCGTTTTAAATCCGGTTTGACGACTCTCCTCTGCGTAAACTACTCACAATTAGCGGCAAAAATGATGAAATTGAGGCGAAGGCGAACCCCGTAAGGAAGCACGCGTTTGACTAGAGTAAAAAAAAATGCTTGCATAATGCCATTGACCTGATGGTAAATGGACTATCTGTACTGATCGTAATGTCGTCTCCTATATATAGGCGATGGATGGTTCGTTTTATCGATATAGCAAGTAAATTGCTTAGATGGCGATATATATACGATGAATCAGCAATAAATAAGAAAGGTCTGTTCTTGAGAATCTTCAATTTAAACTAGATGAGCTAGATTAATACCTTTTCTAATACAAAATATGAGAAGAATCAAGATTGTGGCACTTCGTTGTATTACATTCTTGTTGGAGATGATCCTTATTGATAATTTACCACAAACTACACAAAATTTTTTTATCATTATTGGTTTTATTAGAAGGTGTAAAAGAAGAACTGAAGATAATATTTGCATCTATTGCTCCGCTCAAAACTGCAAGAATGGAGAGAATCTTTGTGTATTCATTGTGTAAATTCGCTGTAGGAGACAACGGTGCAACATAAGAAATTTCTATCTGCTTTTTAATGCATCTCCATTAAAAAGCAGTTGCGACTTCCGCTTTTGGCTTGAAGCAAAAGCCTATAATGGAATTTTATTTCTTTTGTACCTTTCGAATCCCATTTCACAAGACAGAAGTACTTCGAAAAGAAAAATGCAGAAAGTCGACTGCGTACGGGGCCAGAAGGAAGAAGGTGTCACTCATTAAAAATATTCTGATAAGAGTTTTTGTGGCGATTAATAACAGTAGATGAGTCTTGGATATATCAGCATGCCCCAGAAACCATGGAACAGTCAAAGCCGCGGACTGCGAGGAGTTGTTATAAAAGTACAAATCAAAGAGGGAATAGAAAGCAAGGAAGTCCTAAAAAGACCTTTACCCTTGAAGACGAGCTAAAAATAGACCGAATTACATAGTTTCTTTACAAAAATTCCTTGTTCACTAGATACTTGTTGCTCTCAAAATTAAAAGACAAAGCGACAAAGAAACTTATTGGTTGGCTGTTATATGTTGGTCTTACTGTAGTATTAATCGAGAACAAGGTCTTGGTGTTAAGCCCAAACAACTGGTGCGCTGTATTACAATATATACTGGTGTCTTTCTTGAAGTTTTCAGTAACATATATGCTCTTTAGAATGTGAGCGACTGGAAGATTGGACTTTGTAATATGATATTTTTAAAGAAAGAAAATTCTAATTAAAATCCTATTAGAGGACATAAAGTAACATAAAAGAGTAATTTCGGTGTACCAACCTCGGCGTAAGTTCCATCCAGTTTACAGGATAGGAAATTAAGAAATTTCTGTTATCCGTGCTAAGGAAATGTTACTGATATTGTAATCGGCAACGATCGAAAAGTACGCGAGATTTCAGCGCGCGATACGTCAAAGTTTAAAATCAGTTGTCCTCCTCCAAATAATATTTTCGTAAAGCGTCATCATTCGCTATTTCTTTTATTTTAAACTGCCGAAAGAGACTTACAACCGTGAAAAATTAATTTACTCAACTTCTAAAATAATTTCTTATTGTTATAACATCACAGTTCACAACATACCATTATGTGGAAATCTACCACATCAATATGCCAATGTTCTGTGCAACGCGTGTGTCATAATTTCACGTTAAGCACAACTTACTTTCATCTCGCATGTAAAATTAACTTCTAAGTAGATGTACTCGCTTATTTGTTCCCCTCGAAGGTAACACGTTGACCTATTCATTACAATAGGTCAAACGACAAGAGCTATCATCTCGGAGGATTGTCATAGGTTGTCCACGTTTGTCATTTAAAAGGTTCCAGAGTTACGTGTCTACCGGCATATTATTAGATTGTCTATTCGTTTCGTTTCGCAATTTCTCACGGTCGGTCTATGCATAACGCGTACTCGCGATTGCAAATAAAAGGACATGGTCTTACCGTTAGATCTAATATGCTTACTTTTGAAAATGTTGGTATTAATGTTCGTCGAGCAGTCATTTAGACACATAATTATAGATCGTGCCTGCAAATCTCTTTCCGTATAGGATGAAGAATGTTATCAACTGGTAACGTCCGAATATTAAATAGATCGTAGGTAGAAGGAACGAACAGACGCTGACGTGATAACTCCTGTACGTTTAGAAATGATACGTTTCGAATTATGTAATTGAAGAATGAACGTTTTACATTATTTTTGGGCTTTTTAACAACGTGATCGTTCAATAAAAGAGAATTGTACAAACTTTCTTCAATTCGTTTTTGTTTCTTTTTGCGGCTCCTTCTTTTTTTTTTGTTTAATTATTCTTCGCAATCTCTGAGTATTGTGACGATAAAGCTTAAAGATTGACGAAGTATTTTAGGAAAAAAAAAGCATATGTGACGATTTTGAATACTTGCATGACTTTAAAAGACGCTAGTCCAAAACACGAGCTATGCAACCTTCTTTCATTTCCATTATCAATAAATTCATTATTAGCTGACATAACTGTAAAAAAATATATTCGCATGTACAGTAATAATCACATTACCTTTCAACGTACAGATAAAGTTAGTTTCATTACGTCATTAAGTAGGTATTCGCAATAATAACACAGTCCTCCCAATAAATATACATACATAGACGTTAAGAATACAATACATGAAAGATTCATTGACAGAGCAATAACAGAATGTATATTAAAACAGGTTTACATTGACTCTCACATATTCTTCTCTTCGTCATCAACACGCAAGAGAGAAATCAAGTTTATCGATATTGGTCACATTGGTCGACTACCTATTTCATTTTCTTCTAACAGCGATTGCATAGATTTCACAACACCTGCTTATTACACAGAAAAAGAAAAGGATTAAACATCGTATGGTCATGATTTATTCGCTATCAGTACGCGATCTACAAGGAAATCGCGCGAAACAGGCAACACTTAATTGCGGAATAGCTGTTCATAAATACGTAAATGCTTTATTAATTTCATTTTTTCTTTGTTTTTCAACAGGGAACATCGGAGGATATCATAACGTTAACCACGTCGCAAGACGCATCGGCGAGGAACATTTTGCTGCCTGATATTCGCTTGGTTGATGGACCGAGCATCTTGGCTGGACGTGTACAGTTAAAACATAACGGAGAATGGAGAAGCGTGTGTACAAATTCAAAGAAGTAAGTAAATTTGTATGTTTCCTTACTTGCACTATCGTGATGATATAGCTTAAAATTCCTTAACGTTTTTCTTTTAACCTTTTCCGTTTCTCCAAAATTGCTTTCAGCTAGATATGTTTAACAAGTCCAAATATGTGCGTTCACCCTCAAACCTGTTACTAGATACTCCAAATAAAAAAAAAACTACGTAAAAAACTAAGGATTGTCCTCAAAAGTATTAATTCATCAATTCTTACTGGACAAAATTCATACGATGCTGCTCATTGACGACATTTTTTCTTGCGATTCTGCGTAAATAAGGGCTTACGACGAATTACTCTTATAACCTAAACAGTCTTATTGTAATTTTAATTTGTTCCTTTCTTCATTCCAGTTGGACCCTAGCCGATATGGAAATAGCTTGTCGACAGCTGGGTTTCCATGGCGGCGCGTTCTTCAACTGGTTCAACCGTCAAATGCCGATCAAATCTCGCTTGCTCTACGAAGAACCCAACTGCCTCGGCACCGAATCGACCCTATTCGAGTGCCAATGGAACACGCGACAGATGGGTGCGGGCGTATGCGATTACCACCCCGACTTAGCCATTCAATGCCTTCCGCGACACGATCAGTCGCTACCATTCTGGCGAGGAATCCGCTTCGAGAACGCGAAATATGCGAAGACGTTAACGTTACAGAACACCCTGTACGTTCCGAAATCGAATTCGAGGCTAGAGTACGTCAGCGTGAAGTACGCTGGTGCCGGTCGAGATCAGAACGCCACGGACGCCCTGCACGTTCGTGGTATCCCCCCGATTATCGATCATGTGGACGTGCTCTATTCGGCGTATAATGGGATCAACGTCACGCTACCTGACGGTGGATTCGATATTAGTAATTGTAGAGTGACGGGAAATCGAGGTGATGGTGTTTTCATCAACTCAACCTTCGGGTTGGCTCGCATAGATAAGTGCACGATTACTGAAAATGGTGGAGATGGCATTAGATACGTTCAAACTGAAGACAGACCTGACGAAAAGTATGATAAAACCGATTTTTACGGTTTTTGCACCCTAGCCACAACAGCAGGCCAAACGTATCCGATCCAAGTGTACGCCGAACAGGAAATTTTCGCAAATAGAGAAATTCATTGCACGAAAACGTTTAAAACTCGTTTTGATCACGTGATAACTCTGTACTTCTTACGTGCCGAAACCGATAGAAACGCTAGCGCTTCCATTGAGGTCTACGACGGATCCAGCAGCAACAACAGACACATCATCAGCTTCGAAATTTATAATAACACAAGACCGCAAGCCATCACCACCACCAGCAATCAAATTTATATCATTTTCAAAGCGGCACCAAGAACTAGAACCGTCATGTATATGAGGCTGTTATCCGGGCTGACTAAGACGTACGACTTAAACGTTAGCAGGTCGGATATTTCAGAAAATAACGGTAGAGGCGTGGTAGTAGATAATTTAAAATCGCATGTCCACATCCACGATTCATCCATCTCCAAAAACAACCACGTGGCTGGTTTTCAAGTAACCAGCGGCGTTGGTAATGTGAACGTTACTCAAAGTAGAATTTCCTTTAACGAAGGTGATGGTATCAACATAACCTACACGGGTGGATGTCGAAATATTTCAAGATCCTGGGTCACCTCTAATCGAGGCTATGGTGTTGCAGTTTGGTTGAATGACACAAAGGAAACCGAGTATATATACGTTAACCAATCGAGTGTTGTCGAGTATTCTAACATCGTTAAGAACTTGGATGTCGGCGTTCTCCATGGAAATTTCTGCGGCGAAGCTAACGTGAATATCACCGGAAACACTTTCGAAAATAGCTTGCACGACGCGTTGGAGATTTTATCTTGTTGGACGCTGGCCAATTACAGCTTAAAGCTGCAGATCGGACATAATAACTTCATAGCAAACGAACGTATCGCCATCAAAATCAAACCTGCATTAAATATAGAAGGTCGTATAGAATTTAATTCGTTCAAGAAGGGCGTACACGGCGCTTTACTAATTAAAAATAAACCGCTCGAAGAATTCAACATCTTACCGTTGAAGATAATTGTACAACAAAACTATTTCTTGCAAAATACCGGCATCTTCGTCGTCAATTTGGGCCTGTCCCCTTACTCCGAGTCGCAGTATCTGCTATTCACGCGAAACTTTGTAAGAGATAACGTAATTACGGAACCCTTCCTTCCTGAAGATGGTTCAGCCACTTCCTTAAATCCGAGAAGCAGGGTAGCTGCGCCGGTTTCCGTAGGATCCAATAATATCGAAATCTTCAGGAATATCATCGAGAATCCTTCGTCGAAATACGAAATCGGGAGCCAACTAGAAGATCAGAGCAAAGTGATCAATTGTACTTATAATTGGTTGGGTTTCAGCAGCGAAGAGGCTATTTTCAATAGAATTTTTCATCGTTACGATCGCTATAACTTAGCTAGAATTTCGTATGTGC
This sequence comes from Oryctes rhinoceros, assembly GCA_020654165.1. Lineage (NCBI taxonomy): Eukaryota > Metazoa > Arthropoda > Insecta > Coleoptera > Scarabaeidae > Oryctes > Oryctes rhinoceros. Next base: position 3,744,055 of record JAIOKQ010000231.1, read on the forward strand.
CGTATCTACTTCATAATTCTAATCCTTTAACTACTAGGGTGAATACGATTCAATTATACGTACCCTTATTTAATACCAAAGACGCTAGTACCGTTGGGGGTGAAATAGAAGGCGAAGAAACTTTAACTAGAGGTGAATATGTCGTTGAAAAGGATATTAACATCCGTCCAGGTGGGAAATTAACGCTCGAACCGGGCGTGACGCTTAAATTTCCACCGTCTATTGGAATAATGGTCGGAGGTAGATTGGAAGCTAGAGGAGATGGGCCTGACAGCATCAGATTCACCCTAAAAGAAGAAATTTCTTTTACCAATGCGACAGTCGACGAAGAAAATCCCGTTGAATCCGATACCGAACTTGTCGAAACGGAATCGAATATTCCGGTCAGATTGTTAGGCGGAAAAACTGAAACCGAAGGAAGGTTGCAGGTCAGAGTCAACAACGAATGGGGAACCGTTTGCAATTACGGCTGGAACATCAAGGACGCAGCTCTAGTTTGCAACCAATTAGGTTTAGCACTGAATCCGAACGATTGGTTCCTAGAAAGGAACGAGATTCCAAACGCCGGAACTTCGGAGAGGATAATCTTATCAAACGTACAGTGCGAAGACCACGATATCGACATCACTACATGTCGTGCGGAAAGAAAAGATGATTTCGAAAATTCTTGCACGCACGATAACGACGTTGGAGTTAGATGTTACAAAACTTCCTGGGCCGGAGTTAGATTTGGAGTGTTAGCCGATAGATCAAATCTTCAATTTATTACAATCGAAAAGTCGGGCTTATTGGATTACGCCGTTAATGCATTTAAACCAGCTTTACAAATGGATTTCGCAAGGCATAATTTTGAAGATATACGAATAAGCGATAACTTCCACGATGGCCTGGGAATTATGTACTCCGACATCTACACGGAGGACACCGTAAACGTTGTTAAAAATTCAGAGTTTGTCAACAATAAAGGTGCTGGAATTAGCTTCAAACAGCTGGGACTTAGGGTGATTGGAGGAATTATCGAAAACAATTACATCGGCATCCAACATGATCCGGCTCTAACCGGACTGCAACAAAGAGAATTAGCTGGTTGGTTTGCTAGTCAAGAACCAGAAATAAACTACAGACCTTTCTGGGTACCTCAAGAAGACGATGTTAACGAACTTTATATTAGTCAAGGAGAAACTAAATATCTAGTCACTACCCAAGTGACCGGGGACAGCATATCGCGTTCCTATAGAATAAGATCTATCCCGGGATATGTCATTGGGATCCAACTGTTGAATCCCATCGAAAATCGTAGCTCAGAAATTATTTTCATACACGATTCCCAATCTTATAATAATAGATCGGATGTTTGGGATCTAAGACGTGATCTCACCGTTTTCCCTACTACAGCTAGTAGCCATGGTATCATTATAGACTATACTAGCGGAAGTTATTCCCTAGGAGGTACGGTGTTAGTCTTAAGCGCTATCAGGGCGCCTATTCAAGACGTCTACAACAGAATCGTGAAAGGACCCGTACCAACAACGACTATAACCGGTGCCAAAATAAGGAATAACGTTTATGGTATTCACGTTTCCTATTACAATAGGTACCTGAATGAATTAGGAGACCATTTCCTACGGAAAGCTAACGAAACCCTCAAGATAATTAGCTCTGAAATCTCCCATAATCGCCGCGAAGCAATGTTTGTGCATTCACCTCATTGGGATCTGCACAGGAGTAATATTTCGGAAACTGTATTCATGATCAATAAGACGTTGATAACTGACAATGGAGGTGGTATTTACCATTTCTCCAGGGACATGAGAGCATCCAACAACCTTTTCCATTACATCCTACAAGACGATACGATTGAAAGGAATGCAGCTGATGGACTCCATTTGAATTTACCGTACGTATGGCAGTACAACGAAAATTTCACTCATTCCGTTTACATTAACAATAATACCTGGAGGAACAACTACGATTTCGAAATGATCATCGATGGCCACTTCGCAATTGTTAATATAAGCCGAAGTTTATTCGCTAATAACCATTGCAAGCAAGGGCTGTTGTCGATGCGCGGTATGGAGAAGAAAATGTTGATCAACTATAACAAATTTGAAAACAACAACGGCAGATACGTCGTCGATTTCAGTTCTGACAGCCAATCTGAGATTATCGGCGAAATTCCTGCAAGATTTATCTTTAACGAACTGTACAAGAATCGTTACATGTCGACTATGCGAGGGTTCGGCGTTTTCCAAGTGCAGCAACATCCAACGAGCGTCGTTAATTTCAGAGGGATCCAAAAGGTGAACATCAATAGGAATCTATTTTCTGAAAATAACTTGGAATACCAATTGGTGGCTGGTATCAAAACGGCGAAGATCAACAACTTCCTTGACGTAACGGAGAATTGGTGGGGTACCAACATAGAGGATGAAATCAGGCGTGTAATCTTCGATTTCGACGATTGGAACAATCACGCGATAGCCCAGTTCATGCCGTATCTAGTGGAAAATAGCTTCGATGGGAGCCATTCCATGTCTACCGAATCCAGGCACGAAATTAACATGAACAGTCTCGGTGGCAGGATCAACGACGATTTGATAATTCCCCAAAGGCCCAACCCGTACATCATAAACCAAGATATCACCGTTATGCCTCATACGACATTGACGATTTCGCCAGGCGTCATTATGGAGTTTGCCCCGAATGTTGGGATATTAGTTTTGGGTAGTTTGAAGGCGCAAGGTTTGAAAGGAGCCGAGATAATAATGAGACCGCTACAGCAGAGTAGTAACTTGGAGAGTAACTATGTGGGGAAACGTGAGATACGTGAAAAGCGCGAATTGGAGAACTTCGAAATGCAAGATAGCATAAGATTGTGCAAGGGAAGAAATTGCGACGATATCGAGTTAAATAACGAAGGATTTTTGGAATACTTCAACAGGACGACATTACAATGGATCCCGATGTGCGATCCTAGATTCACAGAACGTAACGCTCAGGTTGTTTGTCGAGAACTGGGTTTCGATTATTTGAGCGCATTTGTCGATTACGACATTAGGATTGAATACCACAGCAATTCGTTGTCAAGAATTTGGTCATGGCCAGAACCCCTTCAATGCAAAGGTACCGAGAACAGGTACGAAGATTGTCCAATAAGACTGAACGGGCAACAGTTTGGCCATAGACACGAGTGTAAATGGGATTCCAAGTTCGTGTTCATTCATTGTGGAGAGTCGAACTTGAGGACTGGTCTTCAGTATTGGGGCGGCGTTAGATTTACCGATTCCGAGTTCGAGCAGAGGCTGTACGAGCACAGAATCCATGACGTCAATACTCACGATACGATAAAACGGGAGGAATCAATCTTGGAGTTAGTGAACATAATCGGTGCGGGTATCTTGCATAACGAAAAGTCCCCGGCGATTCAAAGCGTTATAAAAAGCCCCAAGATCAATTTTATATCTGTAAGCCAATCGGCCTCCCATGGAATCAATTTGATTTCACCGGCAGATACCATGAATTTAATATCTAATTCGGTAACCGACTCGCTTGGTGTCGGCATCAATATTTTAAGCATCCCGGGCGAAGGAAGAGAATCTGACGAATCCAGCTTTACTCCAGTGACAGATCTGAATATCCCTTACAATATTTTCAGTCTGCTGGATATCTGCGACACAACCAAAGAAGTGAGGATTGAAGAAAGGATCATAGTCTATTATAAATACGATAACCACCCAGTCAATTGCGTTAAGATCATCAAAAGTGCTTATAACATTAAACCGCTGGGTTTTAGACTGTTACAGTTCAATCTTTTCAATTCTACCAACAAATATGGTATACCGGATTTAATAGAACTCTACGATGGTGATATCTACAATGTTACATCGAAATTAATGAAGACAATAACAATGGAATCTGGGGATGAGAAGAGGCTTGTCAGGACGAGTTTACCAAGCTTGAGCATTAAGTTGTTTGCCAACGGGGCATCTTCTAATTACGGCTTCATCGCAGAGATTGTCACGTTGCCTATATCAGCAATTGGATTCAGTAAGTGTGTGTAAATATTAGAGTAATATTATCGACGAAAACCTTAATAAATTGAATATTTAGTCGAATTTTCCAATTTTGTTTCATAAAGATTCCCCGTTACATTTGCAGATCGTGACGTTCAGCATAACATCACTAATTCGGTAATAGTAAACAACAAAGAAGGAGGTTTTCTATACGTTTCTGCCGGCGAAGTTAATCCAATCGTGACCATAGAAAGGAACCAATTCAAAAGGAACTGTCAAAAGTTGTATGGTAATTTTACGACGTGTAAATCGGCTATCAACATGGACATTCAGAATACAAGAACAGTTTATTTCAGGGTAAGCCCATGTTCGTACATTGCACATGAATGTAAATAATTTGATTTCATCCAACATAATTACAATAATTACCCCAATAGAATTCTCGACATTTAAACTGTACTGCCATTCACGATCGCCGATTGAAATTACCCAATTAACCCGGAAACAAACAAAAACGGGGACGAAAAAAGAATCCTCTCTATCGCTCCGTATTTCCATTTCAGAACAATCTGGTGGACAGCAATCAAGGCGGCCTATCGATTAGGGCCGATTCGCGCGGTTCAGCGACCTCTCTGAAAGGATTCGTGCACAACAATCTGTTCGTGAACAACACGAACCTGCCGACCCTTTACGTGGAAGGTCGCCAATCGTCCCCGTACCAGGAAGTCACGATCTACCGGAACTATTTTACGAGGAACGTCGCGATGTACCAGAATAACATCGTACTGAAGCAGGTCGTCTCCAATTTTACGTTTAACTACGTGAAGAGGAACATCGGCCTGCAGAATCTCGAAGTCTCCGGGTTCGATAAGGTCCGGCTGCCCATTTATCAATCGACGACGCACAATGGGTTCTACGAGTAAGTAATTGGAGTACTATCGAAACTGGGTTAAAAAAAAGTTGCTTTGAAGCATTTGCTGCTTAGCATTAGCACTATTCAAATTCGTTTGACAAGACAAAGCAAGCAACTAATATTAATACAATTGAATGTAGGCAAAAACAAAAATGACAAAGCCTTGTCTCGTTTCAGAAATTACGCCGTACTTCGTGATAGTAGATCTACGATTGTTGCTGGAACCGCAGGCCAACATTACGTAGATAACATTTTCTACAATCCAAATAACGACTATGAAATGATTACCGTGAATAAATCCCGGTAGGTACCACCTACATTTTTTTTTTGGTCCCAAGATTTTGCATGTCCAACGATTTTATCATTTAATTTGAAAAGTTTGATATAGAATTGCATGCTGGAAATTTGAACCGTAAACATCACACACGGACGGTACAATGTCGATTTCTATCGCGATACAACTTACTTCACCAGAAGCAAAGCACATGTATATAGTTTAGAAGCGTTTTACATTACACCTATTAAATACCAAACACACATTACAAAAAAGAAGTTATTCGATAAACTCTGTAAATCGAAAAAGGAAACATTTTTTTATTGATTCGTCCCTTTTTTTGCATGCCGAAGATGGGATAGTACATTTTAAATTTAGCAATACTTATTGGAGGTGGTAATAGATAAGAAAAGATAGGAAAATTTACAATGTACTAATGCATTTTTCTTTGTTTTATGTTGCATGGTGCATGTATGAAAAAAACAGATTTAACTTCAACAGGTAAGATTATTTGTCTGTATGTCTGTCTGTTTGTTAATCTGCCTTTTTTTAATTATTATTACTATTCATTCGAGAAATGCAATATCAAAGGAAATAGACTGTTTCTGTGTACGTTTTCTTTAAAAATATGAGCACATTAGAGTAAATTGTGCAGCATTCGAACAAATCAGTAAACATTGAATAGTTTGACAATTTTTAAAAGAATATTGCGCTTCAATGTAATTAGCTTCTGAATAATAAAAATTAGCACCCTTATCACGTACGATATTATTAAAAGAATCTTGTAAAATCAAAGCTACCCTGTAGAGCTATCTTTTAACCGTGTATCGTTGTCGTTACATTTTTTTATGTCGTTTCAAGTAATTTGCCCTTCTACCGCTAACGTAGAATTAAATCTAATTTTTCTGTAACACACACCGTTTCAAATTCGTGCGCTATCTTTATACGTTCTGTTCTAAGCCATGTCATTTGAAACGGTGCCTCTGTAAATATTAACGTTTCTAATTTATTCCTTTACTGCATGTAGCACGTTAGAATTGTGGAGAACAAAAATTGACGCGGCTTACAATTACTGGGGATTCAATACGACTCTAGCTGTAAGTGGAAGAATCAGGGACCAAAGCGATGACGAAAGACTGCTAGAAGTGGATTACATTCCGTATTATATGAACAACAGAACGATTCTGGACGTAAAATGTCCGCCAGGTTGGAATCTGGTCGGTAATAATACATGTTACATGTTCATCGGCGCGCCTATGACGTTCAATGAAGCTAGGCAATTCTGCGAGGTTCGTAGATTAAATATTTTGGAAGATGATGTAGGTGATGCTTTCTCTTTTGTTCGGTTTTAGGCTGACAACGCCACGATGCCTTATCTCATAGGAAATCTAAATTACTACGCTGTCAACCAGTTCTTAATGCGGCAACACCAATGGTATCTCTATTCCGATAGAGTTTGGGTCCAGCATATCGATTTGAGAGATCAGTGTACGTTGTTCGCCTATGAGACGATCGAATTTGGCGATTGTGAAGAAAGATATCCTTTCATTTGTGAAATAGGTATGTTACGAAAAATATCTAGCCTGACAAGCTGTTGATTATGTCCCATCTCATGGGTCGTATGCAATTCGTTTATTTAGGAAAATAATAACATTGCTAAACCACTCACTTTTGAGTTCCTCAAGGCATATCTAGGGGAACTATATTAACTATTTGTATTTCTTCAAATCTTTAAGTAGAATTGATGTAATATTTAAAAGGTACTGTAATTAAATAGATTACCTTTTAAAGTTGATTTCGTGTAGTTTCGGTTGCATAAGCAGCAGCTGCGGTTCGCATTTAATTTGACAAAATTCTTATATATACTGAACTATTCCATTTGAAAGAGGATGGTTTTTACGGAATTGGCAAAACCGTAAACCCTCGCTCTAATGGTTGTACTGGATTTCTTCCATATGTCTCCAGATGCCTTCCGCATGTTGATTCGCTCGTTCTACTTTAATAGATTAACTTCAACTTTAATATATTCTCTTTTACAGATCCAAAGATACACATAGACCCCTTAATTTGGCATGGAGACGCTTTAACCATCGCGATAATATGTACTGCAATCTTTTGCTTACTTCTACTGGTGCTGGTATGCGTGTGCTGCTGGCACAAGGCTAAGTATAGGCAAGCTCAACGATTCGAGAGAAGGAACAGCATCAGACAGAGCTTGCATTCGTTGAAATCCGTTGGAACGCCGAACGGCTTCGATATGAGCTATCGAAGAAAACCGACGCAGCTTGTAAGTTCGCATTGATTTGATCGATTTTACATCTAATATCTTGGCAGTAATCATACCATAAGCTAAACCGAATATAGTTCTTATTTATACTGCTTTTTTCGATATTTTATGCTTGCAATTGCTTGGCAATGGTAAAGTTGGCCCAATATATAGTTTGATTCGGTCAAAAACTAATTAATACATCGTCTTTTCTAGAGCGCAAGATCAACTGATACCCTAACAAAGAGTTCCGATTATAAGAAGATGATAAGCAACGGATCCATTGATAGCATGGAAAAATCCACGTATACGTCAACAATAGACGATAATCAATCGTACGACACTTACGAGACGCATAACCCTAACGTTTCCGGTCTTCCATACAATCAAAGCTTCAAACAGGACGTCGTCAACCAATACGCCCAACCCCATTTCAATTTAGCGTACAAGAACGAAGGTTTTAAAGATAATTCCACCTTCGCAAGCAACTCGAACTACCAATCCAGAGCCGAGAGCGTTCAAGAAACGAATATCAGCGAGGAGACGCCCATAATCCACGCAGAAAATATCCACCAGGTGCCTTCTTTCCCTCCGAGCGAATACTACACCACCGACACCTTACCGTTGAGTAGTACTTCGGAAAAATCCGAGCCTAGTCCGAGTTTCTACCATAATCCGAATACGCAGTTCTTGAGCGAGTTGAGCAGCAAGTTACCGAAGCGCAATGACGAAACTCCGGAGAAGAATTACGCTAGGAGTATGAGCTATACTCCTGATTACAATCAGGTCGCTTTCGAACGACCTGGCGATCAGTACTACGACGATAGACCGCACTCGGACGTACTGGAGACGGACTTCGACGAGCCCGAACCGAAACCAAAGATCCGATCGAAATCGGAAGCTTTACTAGAGACTAACTTCGATTGCGAACCCGAAGAGATCGTTCCGAACTATCCCATGACGCAAAGTAGTAGGAGTAAGAGTCAACCGTTAGAGACGGCCATGTAAATCGTTTGTTTTCGAATGTTGGGAACAATGTACCTGGTGGTTGAAAAGTCCCAAACAAGTTCGTTTTCTGTTTGATTTTTCATTTCATTTAAGCAGGGAAATTTATTTCAAGAGAACTAAGTTTTGTTATTACCGTTACGTACAATCGCACAACGTAAATTCCTGCGAATTGTATTGTTGGTAGTATAACTATTTGGTCGCAATACAAAGTATACCCAGTAAACCTAGAACTTGAAATTGGCTTAAAAGAAATATATCGCAACGATAGATAACTTAAGGGTACAAATTGCTAGAAGTAATACAGCAAAATTTAATAAAAAGAAATCTTGTTATTTGTTGCTGAGACATCAGAAAGTAGAACGAGCATTGTTCCCAACAATGTGCCTTAGAAGAACAAGCAGAATAAAGCAGATAATGAACCTAAAGTGCTTTATATTTGTGATAAATCATACGTAAAACGCATTACGAACGTGTTTCCAAAAAAGAAAAAAAAACATATCAAATCTTTTATGTATCAGGAGCATATTTGGGAAGTGTTGTTATTCCCTGCATGAGCAACGTTTTAGTGAAAGTTAAACGCGTTTATAAATATAGTTTATGAAATAAGTTGTACTCGATAGACTGTTTTTTCTTTGTTTTGAATAAAACTTCGATAATGTGATACTAGTATACATTATTACTATAATTATTATATATTTCAATGTTAGATTAAAAAATTCCATGTTCTATTCCATTAACATTCCACTGTATTTATATATATATAACTGTACTTTTAAGTTGTCCCCTTTTTTTTTACTATTTTTTACTCTTTATCCTAATAAGAATCGCAAGTTTATTTATTGCATTTATATGTATATCACCAGGTTCTAGCGGGTAAGATAACGATTATTTCTCTAAAAAAAATGTATATAAATGGAGGATCGACTGCCTTTTTATATATATATGAATAATCACCTGTTTATATGCAAGATGTTTTGACACGTTGTTGACTAATATGACATACGAACAATAAGCTGTATAGTTCTTTTTTTATACATATACGACATGAATTTTTAAAAAATGTAGAATATTGTAATAGTTTATAGGTTTATTTTTAAGATCTCATTTACATATTTTTTTTAAATAAAATTCTTAAGAAGATGTGCGTTGCTCTAGTTATTTATTGCACATTTATGATTATTGAAATGAAGGAAATCGTTTTATTCCTTTTTTTTAATCATAACTATTTACTTTGCTGCGAATTTTGAAACGTTAAACGCTCATATGCAATCTTCTAGCTCGTTCCGCTGCCGGCATATGCTACAAAAATTTGAACCCAAGTTCCCAATGCGACGATATCGATTTGTTAACGTATAGTCGCCACAGGAGCATATTCTTTTAAAAACAATCTAAGAGTTGCTACGCACCTAGCTAATTTCTTTGTTTTTACAAGAACCCAGAGCGAGACGCACATATGTTACGTAAAAAACTGTAACGCGTCTTTTTGCAATTTAAATAAGATATTAAGTTGTCCAGCTTAAATATACATTTATATAGGCACCTAAACATTTAACGATCGATCCTAATTCTAACATAATGTACCGTTAAAGATTTCCATGTCTCTTATACAAGAGTGGACCATGTTGATTTCGTTGGTATTGAATGATTAAATGGTTGCAGTTGCGCTTATCCTCAAATTATATTATATTTCGTTTCTGATTCTGTCTGGAAGCTCACCTTCAGGGTTATGTATCAATAATCGTCTGCATACATGGTTTATACGAGCTCGTTAATAAAAATTGTAAAAATAAAAGGTTGCAGGACCGAGCCTTGGGTTTTATTTTTGCTAATTTTTTAAGGCTAATTTTTTGAAATGTAAAAATTGTCTTTGTTATATCGAAAAAAATAGCAGCCGCACAAAGTTGGCATGGAGGCAATCTTCATTGAGCATTGCTTTTTATAATATATATGTCCTTTTTTCTATACTAAAGAAAGAAAGAGCTCATGAAACAGGAACAGAAAGGTCTGTTTTAGAAATACAGGTACTAACTGAAAAAAATCTATAATATACGATTACCTAGAAAAATGTTTATCTCGATCTATCGTATCAATAAAACAATACGTTGATAAATAATATTACATGCAAATCGTACGAAATTCTACTTATATACCCACATAACATATGATCTTAATCAGATAAAAAAAATTACTATCTAGTAAGAGGTGTTAAGTGACGTGACGTCAATCGAATTATCACCCGGATTTCGAACGATATTTTTTTAATCCGTCGTATTTGTAAACAGCGTTTATCGATTTTTCCATAGTATTTAATAAATTTAGATCATTCATTAACCGGATGATGTGCAGATATTTTGATTACATGCTCGCGGATTAGGCAAACGGATTATGGTTCGTAAAAATATCTCGCGAACGCTTTACGGTGGAATACGTTTAAGAATTTTATTCGTTTTTAGCCATATTCCGATTTAAAAAGGATTTGTAGAGAAAACACTGGGTTTAAAGTTGAATTTTGAGGATCTCAGACAGATAGAATGTTAATGCAGTCCAGTTTATTTCTTGTTTTTTTTTTTTTATTTATTCAATATATCTTTTCTATTCCATTGCGTTTGTCATCGTAATTTTTATGATGTTAATACCTTGGTACTTGGTATATTCTAATATTTTTGTAGAATATAACCGGTAGCAATACTCCCTGCTAGCCGTTCACGGCGGTTAAAATGTTCCCCAAAAAAATTAAATGAAGTTCTTCGTTCACATAGTACTCAGCATCCATTTTTTACAATAATGCATTTCAATTCAATAAGATTTTGGGAAATTATGTTAAAATGTTTATAAACAACTAATTATTTATTAGATAAACAGAAGAAAAATCCACGTTTCGGAAAATAAAGAAGATTTACGACCAAGATCCTCGATTGGGAGTTTTTTTTTTCTTTCTTTCCCCCTCCCACCCACACGTTCTCTTCGTTTCTATCATTAACCCTTGTGTAGTCATATTAGTCCATGGTCTCCATTCAGTATTGCGTAACATTGTTCACGACCCCTTACTACGTAACGGCACCCCCATTTGACTGGAGCGTTCCAGAAATAGCGCGTCCGATTCAAGACGAGCGCCGAACAAAGAACCCGGGCATCGCTGGCAAGTTGTGCCGCTCCCCTGCGATGCCGTATTAGAGAGCCGAGAGGAGAAAAAGCTTAGTAGAGGAGAGCGGTCTTTAAAAGCATACTAACACACATATACACGGTACAGGCGGCCGAACTGAGAAGGAGAGAAGAGCGGGCCGACTCCGAGCGTCGCCTTTTCGCTATTCGCGTCTTCGTCTAGCGCAGCCCACCGAACGTGACGTAGAATGAAACGGAAGACGTCCAGGCGTCTTTTCTAGTAGACATTCGGGCAGGCTTTGCATCCGAAACTGCAGTTATACGTCGACTTACGCGCCTCGGTTAGCCAACGGTTACGCAATACTCCCAGAAAGAGATGCGTAGAGTATTTTTAAGCGTTAATGAACGCACTGCCCTCCAACGGCGACCAATCGCCGTGCGCGTGGGATTTTAGACCTAGCTTTGTCATCAATGGGTTATGGACTAGTCCATGTTGGTGAACGGGTATTACCGGTAGGGTTTTCTTTCCATTCGAATCGCGAATTTCGGCCGAAACCATTCCATTACTTACGGAACCTATTCGCTTTGCATTCTATTAGAGTTAGTTACCTATTCCCGTGCATTTCAAATGCGAATTTGCCCGCACAACCTTCTATTTTGACGGAAACAATTCGCGCGTCCTCCCCTCGTGTAGTAATAATGGACTCGTCGGAGCACGTAAACGCAGCTGACTGTACGTACAAGTCGTAGTACTATCCGGTAGGTCTGGTGTGGTGGAACTGAGCAGGAAATGTCAAAAACTGTTCAATGCAGGATTGTATTCATCCGGCGCTGGTCTGAGAGGATGAGTTCGCGTACAAACGAGACGGTATTTTAAAAACGAGTGTGTCGCCTTCTTCTATCCTTCGAGCTAGGAGCACAAAAAAATTTACGTCCGCGTTAGTTTCCCAGTTCTGTCTGTACATTACCATCGAGAAAACTGTGGCTTCCGCATCGGGGAACCTCACCAGGAAACGATACCCGAAAAGAAATATGCTCAAGTTTCTCACCCACAAACTAAGAACACATTCGATAAACGAGGATAATTTCGTTGAAAAGGTGTGTACACTGAGCCGTTACAATTACGGAGATGATTGCCAGATCCCGAGAATCCCCCCGTACCGTACAAAATAATAATAATAATAATCGAATCGTAACCTCATTGAAGGTCATGAAACATGGCTGCTACCGGACCGAATATCAAACAAAGGAATGCATTTTCCGATGGCGATTTTCCGCCTTCGCCGGCGTTGAATCTCTTTCGGGCCCGTCTTTCGAGATAATTCAGACCTTCGAGAAGGTTAATCGCGGCTGTTCGTGGCGATTTTACGTTTCGTTCAGCCGAAATCGGTCTAAAATAAACCGGTTAAACATGGCTGACTATTATTACTCCATACACACTCACCACGTATATTTCAAACGTAATAATTTCGTACTTTCTCTCTTCTTAGGCCGATGAGAATCATGATTCCGGAACAGAATCCGACGATGAAATAGAGGATCCGGAATTTTCTGCTCCAGGTGAGTTTGCCGATGGTTATTTCCTTCGGGAATTCCTATGTGCCCGAGCACTTTCACTATTTATTTTCATTGGACGATTCTAAATATAAATTTCGTCGGAGGAAACGGTCTCCGTTGCGGACGATTTGGCAACAATTAATCGTATTTACGAATGGATTTATTAGAAGTGCGCTAATTATTCGAAATTGTTTTAGAAACGAGGTAATTCGCAGCTTTGAGGGGGGATCCTGTCGCTCAGAGATTTAAATAAATCGAATTGCATAACGAACGTTTCGTTTTCCTATACGCCCATGAATTAATGAAATTTATTCTTTTTAACGCACACCTAGAGGCGGAAGCGGCGGAATAAATTACTTCCAATGGCACGCAAAGCGAAATAAATCTAGTTTTCAAATATATATATATATACGCGTATATAACATCCGTTAGTTATCCAGAATTAGAAATTATTAAAGCGCTGCATCTGGCGAAGAGAGAGACGGTGTAGTGTAGTAGTACAAAGTTGCCATTGCTTTCGTAATCCTATCCCGTAATGATATTACTTATACCCGATACCAGTTTCGACGGTATAGGTAGGTAGTTTGTATTTGTGACCTTGAACTTTTGACAGTTGTAAGAAATGTGGCGGCGGAGGCCGCACATACGACGAGGCTTAGAGAGAGTGGTGGTGCTGTTCAAAAAGTGCTCCCACGTCGTTTAAAATGTTGTAATATGACCCCTCTCCACGTTTTCCAACGTACCGTACCGTGTAGAATGATCCGTGAAAGAATCCGGTGTATGTAAATCGTCGTATGTGGGTAGAAATACTATGGGATGAAGGGTGATCGTACTAAGCCGATGTTGGCCAATAAAAACATTCAAGTCTAACGTTTGTTTGGGAGGAATACACAAAATCTTTTGTGGAATTTCACGAACTCGCCAGTAACGTTTAAAGAATTCCTGCCGATTGAAATTTAAACAATGTTTAAGGGGGCTGATGTATTAAGTAATCATCTTATAGAAGAAAGCCACGTTTACGCAAGATGAACTAACTTAAGGGGGGGATTTCTAAAATGTAATGAGTGTAATAGAAAAAAAAGGATTTTTAAGCTATCTATTTAATGGCTTAAAATATATAGATTATTACTTATTTGGGATCTAGGGTATTCTCATTAATTTTGGAAGTACAATGCAGACCTAAAAATAAATATTTTTACTGAAGATTAAGAAAATTAAATTTTTAAACCAGTTAATATACATATCTACAGCACATAATTTGTAACTAGGAGATCAGGCGAGCGAATATACAGTAATAATGAACAGTACCGCTTTAAAAGCTGGCAATGCAACAAATAGTAACGATAGGTGTTAAGTTTTAGTTAAGTCACATTTTTTTTAACAAAATATATCAAATCGTTAATTAGTGCATACTTGGCACATAGAAATACGTTTATCCAGATGTTGGGCATCCGTCCCCTGGTGTGGTAGGCACATCGTCCGGTAAGCTGGAATCGTGGGTTCGAATCCTTACTGATGTCTTGAAATTTTTTTATTTGCTTGAATTTAATTTAATTTAATTCTATCGGTAAAATAAGGAAAAATCGACTTTTTCCGAGTTAAATCGAAGGAATTATTTCTTTCTTTTTTTTTTTTGAGAGAATTTGTTTAATTTAAGAAATTATTTTCACTTCAATGCATAAAAAACGAAATGTAATTATCAAATTAAATCGAAGTGGAAACCATGCTCTTCAACAGGCGACTTCTTGACAAATTCTTTCAATTAATAAAAACTACCTATCTCTCCCTCTCTGGTACCTTCTCAAGATACTGGATATAATATACAAAATTTAATTTAAAAAATCGATTTGTTTCTCGATTTTGTCGAAAACTCAATAATTTTACGATTTATTACATTCGTCTTAGTTCATTTGCTTTTCCAAGCATCTTTATCGAGCATTTATTTTTCTTAACCCTAGAACTGGATAATAAATGAATCATTTTCCAACATTAATACATGATCTAACGAGATCTCGCCATTGTTAATTATAGCTCGGAATTTATTATCACATCGCTATCGTTTGACTTTTATGAAGTTTGGGATTGTATTATTCGCGGTGGAAAAATAATACAGATGCCGGAGTGGCTCGTATATGGCAAAAAAAAAGATATTTGCTTTATCGTACATTACAATCTCTGTAAAATCGTACTTGAGATAGAGATTTATTTCATTGTTTTATAATTAATTTTTAATAAAGGTGGGGAGAAAGAAAAATGGGTACCGACTCTGCTTGCGAGATGTACAGCTACAAAGTCAATCTAAAGGTCGACTTTGAATTATGTAAATGTATAAAATTGACGCAATTGTACGTACAAAAACAGTAAACTATAAATTTTAAAGATTCCATTTTGTTCACAAGGAAATATTAATTATTAGGTAAAAGAATGTGACAGAGGAACTAAATGATAAATTAGCTGTTACTATTTTCGGCTTAAATGGAAAAGTAAATACATACAACAGCAGATTATTGTTGGACAATTTAGCACTAACACGCCGTAATCGAATTTGCATTAATTATCGCTAAAATGAATGCAATTTTATAATACAGATGTGTAGTATTTCGTTTATTTAATTATAGTCACTTAGGGATCGGATAGAAGTTTTCAATTGATATTCGATTAGCGTTAATCTTAAAACAATGGTAATTATTTGAGAAGGAAAGAATCATTTTTAAAAACTCGCAATTTGTAGCATCTATATTATTATAAAAACAAAAAAATAACAAAAATAACAAAAAAAAAACAGATGATATACATCTGTTTTACATTCAGATTAATATTTGGATAGTTTCCAACGTTTGTGGGTTTTAAATAATTGTTCATCGTCTCTTATCACCTTCAAGGTCATTTTTTTTGAAGCTCTGATTCATGCACATATGTTTTATATTTAAAAAATTTTTCTTTAATTAGCAGACGACGTTCTAATCTTTCTGAACGCCCACAAGCAATAGGAACGAATCCTCGCAAATTGTATCCGATCATAGGGTAGTCCTAGAATTGTCCGACCTGACAAAGAAAACGCAGAAAATTCGAGAAAAAATATGCTCATTTTTTCAATAACGTGGTCCTCTTTTAGCCCGTTACATTTTTCCCAGCGATGTTCAACAGCTTCGGTACCCTGCTTCTAGAAAGAACCGTCGAGCTTCTCAAAATAACCGTCAACTGCGGACTTCACATCTTAATTGTTAGCAAATCTTTTAGCAGCGAGCAATTTTTTCAAGTTTGACAAGAGAAAATGATCCGAGTAGGCTAAATCTGACGAATATTGTTGATTATTGTTTTTTCCTTGTTGAAGATGGTCAATGAAAATTATCCCGCGCGCATACCAAAAGCACTGACGCCAGCTGTTGGAACTGTTTTCGTCTTCTTTGGAGTCGATTCTCGCCTTTCAGTCCGTGGTTTCGACTGTCCTTTCATTTTAGGTGTGAAATGATGAACTCATGTTTCATCCACGTAAAAAGCCGAAACATCGTAGGACACTCGATTGAAACATCTTCACGACGCTGTTTTCGTTCCATTGTAAGCAGTAGCGACATCCATCTTGCACGGCTTTCTCATGTCACTCTAGTCGGTTGGCCTTCAAAGGGTAGAATAAAAAATTATGAAAGAAATGTATATTGGAGAAATAATTTTTAAAGAAAAACGAGGTTCTTTCCTTCCTTCCTTCCCGTACCTACGAGCGATGACGTTTTGTGTAGGACCAATACGCGGAAGCTAATAAGTAAGCTAACTTATAAGCTTATAAGTAGAGAGGACAAAGGCGTGTGAAATTATTACTCTTTTGCAGCAATTAGATATTTTCATGTTTCGTCGATTCTTGGGAAAACTAATAGGCACACGCACCCTTTCTTATGAGACGATAATAATTCCACCCACCTTTGTCCTCTCTACTTATAAGTTTTCTTTTACCTTTACAAATATTATAAGAAGCCATTCTTCAAATTTCGCTTGCAAGTCATGCAGCCTTTGTTGCTATAGCGATGTTTATGGAAATCGTTGTGTATATGGTGTCCGCCTTGTCGCTAGTTTCCCAAATTAGCCATCCGTCGAAATTGTCCGAAGCGCCCTATATAAATAAACGCTAACCGGATCGCAAACATGATTGTTTACATAATTTATCTAAGGTGCATGAAAACGCAATCGCGACTGCGTTACGTGACTGAAATGCCTATTTGCATGCATATACTTACATGGTATACGTACATACGTATGTGTATTACATATATGTAATGTTGGTAAACATGAAACGCTTGCCTTGGATTATTTGATGTAAATCGACTTTTAACGTAACCTCGCCGGGTTCATGCCTTTGCTCGATGCTTGATGTGTACATATGTATTTCAAATGGAATTCCAAAGTACATTG
Organism: Oryctes rhinoceros; assembly: GCA_020654165.1. Taxonomy (NCBI): domain Eukaryota; kingdom Metazoa; phylum Arthropoda; class Insecta; order Coleoptera; family Scarabaeidae; genus Oryctes; species Oryctes rhinoceros. The sequence goes on from JAIOKQ010000231.1 coordinate 3,761,592, forward strand.
CATAGTTGGCAAACTTCGCTTTATTTACCTACCGTTTTCAGCGATCTCTATTGATAAGATTTGCTCGGAAAGTATTAGAGGCGATAATACAAGGGTAGCGTTTCAAGTTTTTACAATCGATAGATGGCGCTATTGAAGGGTTGATTGTACTATTTTCGTAAAATTTGTTATTGCTAAAACAGTTACAGCACAAAAATCGACCGAGCATTTCGTTTACCGTAAACATTAAAATAATCAATTTTCATCGGCAATTTTCATGACTACGCTTTCAATGAAGGCCGAATATAACAACAATGCCCGGAATCGCTTCGTTCGATTGTTGGTAATGAAGCACCATCGAAAAGTACTCTTTACAATTGATTTAAAGGATTTTATCGTAGTGGTGCTTCTCTCGGTGATGAATTTGGCGAATGTCGACCAAAATCGGTTGTTGTAATAGCAACAGCAACGCTGTAGATGGTGCGTAATATACCATCAAGTGTGAAGAAGATGTGTTTTCGATGAATTCTTTATAATCTGGCTCAAGCTCAAAAAAGGCTTGTGTTAATTCGCGTATGGTATAACGAAGGCGAATGTACTAGCCTATAAAACAAACAGTCATCCATGAAATCAAGAAAGAAGAACTTTTATTGTCAAATACCAAATAAAAAATGCACGGGTGGCGGTTATTACCTCAAGAAGCTGTTGAAGCTTTTAAAAACCATATCATCTATCGCTTTTAGAGTGGAAAACAAATGTTTTTTCTTTATATCAAATCCCCTTTATATCAAATCCTAGAAGTACGGTAGCCAATTCTGCAACACTCGGTACATAGGCTAGAAATAACGTAATGGTATAAAAATATCTACGCCATACCCACTAGGTGTTGTTGAGTTGCTGTTTTTTTTTTTTTTTTTTTTTTTTTTAACCTTAGTTGGCTTATCTCGAGAGGGAAAACAAACCTTGTTAACGTAACCAGAATGCAATTTATTTGGAAAGAAAACGTTTGCACAACGTAAATATAAACCAGTCAAGGATTAAACCATGCCTCTTTTTTTTTCTGTTTAGTCACTTACAGATAATGATCTATTTAAGGTTTGTACTACGAGCATTCTAAGCGACGTAAAAAAGCATACATATATCGAAGGACTCGGCTTAATTGTTCTTGAATACCGAAATTACGTTCGAGCCTCTAATAGGTGAATGTATCCCGCGAGAGATACGCGCGTACGTCAATTAGATTCGTCGACGATCGGCGACAAGACGCACGAAGGCCATCGCCAGCATCGTAAGCTGAGTAAATGATTGACGTTAGGGAATAAAAGAACTCTATTATATTGCAAGTTATCTTTATAGGAAAAGATACTGTAGGTAGATGTACTGTTGCGCCGTAGAGAATAATCGTTAATTACGCGTTCAGAAACTCGTAGAACGTGGTATGGCGACCAGCGCACCGCGCTGGAAAAGAAACCATTTAATACGTCGAAGAAATTTCGTTCTACACGCCGGCTATAGAATTAACAATGTAGTTTACGAGCTTCCTGGATGACGTGCGAAATAGAGATGCAGGTATACGGCGATGTGTCCGTTCCGTTCGAGCCAATACATTATTAGGTGTTTGTATACAGGTGTCCCAATCTTCTGTTTAGTGTATAAATGGCAGAACGTCAGAGTTTTCGTATAATGTAATAGACACCGTGATGTATTTTTATAAAATGTTTCCGTATATACAGGATGAGAGCTCGTATATTATTATCTCCGCGTAGAAATAATTAAAATTAATATAAATCAAGTTCGTACTTCCAACAGATTTCGAGATATTTGTGATTTTCTGCTCAATCCCGGTAAATACGAAGTAGAGATGAAGAAGCGAATCGTGAAACGTAACAAGCTATATTGTCATAAACAATTTAGGAATATCGAAGCAATATATCGACCGATTCTTATTTATGGATGTCCTCATCAAACGAGAAAAGCGCAAAGCCTGAGCAATAGAAATGGAATATTTGAGAAGAACAAATGGAACGGTGCTAGAAAGGATGATATAAAAGAAGATCCGAACATTCAATGAATAACGAATTTCATTGAAAAAAAAAACAACTTGGATGATATGGGAACATTGGCGTAGAACGGACAAGACAACATAAGTAATAATAATAAAAAAAAACTAGTCTATTGAAAAACAAAAGATAAGGAAAATCAAAACAATCCTGGGACTAGCCAGTTGAGAAGATTTTATTGCAAAAGAGGAGAAATATAGAAATAAGCTAAAAAAACTTGCAAGAAAGAGAATGGATCGGGAAAAATTTGTTAGCAAGACAGTGCAGCTCATACAATCTCCTAGCTAAGATACAGTCCTTCACTTCTTCGTAATATAAAATTTTGCCTATTGGTTGATCTAATTTTGAATCGACAGTATAAAATCGTCAATGTCAATGCGGTTCACTGTCGCGACTTTAGTTACAATGGGTAATACATAGTAATCTAAACAAAAAATTATGAAGCTCAGCGTTCAGGAATATATGTGTACGTACAAACGTACGCTATTGACATTTTAGCGATTGAAACGCACGCCAGAACACGAACTGTACATATGTACGTAAGTTTGCATTCTTGCAGCAACATGTCGAGAATAGTAATTAACTGGGCGACGACACAACCGATTCCTACTGCGCCGCCATGCATCTATCCGAGTCGCCAGCGACACCAAGTAGCGCTGTCGGCGTTCGGAACGCCTTTGAGAAATTCGGAAGCAGCGGATCTTCATCGAAATATGCGAAAGGGTTTCGGCATTTTGCAGGTTCTGCATTTCTGCGAGGATCGGTTATTTGTGTTACGTTTTCGCCCGAATGCCACCATTATAATCTTTGTGACTAAGCAAAGGTATTGATTGAAACCTCGAGAAAATTGAAACGAAGCAGCTGGAAGAAATGCTAATGTTCGAAGGAGGATGTACCTAGATCAAATTGTTGTATAGTCGATGTAAATTTGCTCAACATGTATTACTGGTCTCAGATTAATCCAGAGGATGAATGTACGGTGTGGAATTTGAATGGAAAACAGCGTTATCGGACCATTTATGTTTGAAGAACATTCTAATGGCGAATCTACTTTTAGATAGTGTATCTGCAGAAACTCGTGTAAATATGTGGTTTCAGCATAATAGTTTAGTAAATTTCTATGGCCCGCAAGATGTCCTAACCTCATTATACTACATATTTTTGTGGGCTAGATTTATGTACAAAAATACCAACTACTCGACAAGATATGATCGAAAGAATTATTAAGAGCTACCATTTCAATCGTAATCGTACGTTACTTGCGTCCTCCAGCGATCAATTCCGGAAATCAAAACTATTTTTAACGACATATTCTTAGTCATTCAACTCACTTCGATAAACCGCATCTCACGACGAATTTGATAACGAACATGAATATACGTTTTGTTGTAGCAAAATGTGAACTAATTAAACAGCAGGACATACATACGAACGAAAATATTGGTTACCCACGTCCCTATTCCTTTCTACAAAACGTTCCTTAAAGGCTTTATTATCCGCGTTCCCGCATGCAAATTGTAAGTAAATTGTTTGACGGCCGATAAGAAAGGATGTAACGTTTTTCTGCGGTCGATTTTAAGTCCCTTTTTGTCGCCCTGAAAATGGAAGCGATCGCGCGCTCCCTTTCAGCCGTGTCGAGAGTTTAATAAACTTTGTACGGCGTACGTTGAAACGACACAATGGACTACTAATTAATCGATTCCCGCGATGACACTGACTGACTGACGATCGCTCGCGCCGGTGTGTAGGTGCAAGGGAGGGAAAGCTCAATTACCTAATCGAATTAATAAATTAAAGCGTGAAAACGAACATCTTAAAGAAACGCCTCCATCATTAAAAGCGCCTGAAAAATAAGGTTGTTTATTACCGCCGTTATTATTACGATTTTGGCAAGGGCATTGTCAAAGATAGATCGTTACTACGAATGGGTTTTCCACGTATGTAATGCCATCAATTTCGCCTAAAAGGTAAGCCAAATTATGTTAGAAAAACCCTCGTGCAGGAATGCCAATCCTCAGGACCTCAACTCTCTATATATTGTTTAAGTGTGCGCTGAAATTATTCCAAATTTTATACAAAATAAACGCATATTCGTAATGTACTCCTTATATATGCGCTGCAAATGGGCCTTTGTGATTGACTGTATGCACAATATGCAATATTTAAGTACCGCAGCCAGATACGAGCCTTTTTAGCCGGTACAACACGGTATGTAAGAGTGACGTGCACGCATTGCATTTACCTTTCTGTGCGTAATGCAGTTGTTGCGCTGACCAACCGGCAGCTTTTTGATTCTTGTCACGCGCCATTTACTTTCTAATAACCGGCGACTGCATACTTCCGAACATTACCTTCCCATGACCGAGGTCATGACCTGCCCGTTTTAAAATCAGCACCGTATCTTGAATTTTATTTTTATTCTTTTCGCGAAGGAATTACGAATCGTATTATCCACCTACTGTTAACTTCATGATATGGTAACGCTCCTTTATATTTAGTACCAGTAATAAACTGAAGTAGGTCGAAAATAAAATCGGTAGTTTATGATTATTTTAAGCCGAACTAAAAGTCGTAGTGCTCACGAACATTCCATAATTAAAATTATGCATATGTTCTAAAGAACAGGTGTACGAGGATAGCTCGAAAGGTTTCTAACCTAATACAGAGATAAGTATTTCTTGTTCGATTTTACTCACATTTTTATTTTCTATTTTACACATTTCTCAACGTTGTTTTCATCATTTGCATGCGCACCATTATATGATATTACCAGGATATTCTTTCTGAATAACATAATCTTCATGTTGAGACGTGGAACTTTTCGAACTACCCATGTAGTACCATTATTTAGAGTTTGTTGCTCTTAGCAATCATTTTGAATATCTAACAACGAGAAAGCAAAACTCGTCGCATTGTTATAAACAAAGAAGCTGCTGAATAGTAGAGAATAACCACGTCACATAGAAAATAAGTTAAGCCGTACAGAATGTTAATTGTGGATCAGTTAGATAAGTCCTTTTTTTGTCAGGAAACATCGAAGCGAATAAAATAAATAAAGAAAACAAGTGTGAATAGACATTGGACACTTTTTTTTTATTTTGCGGTCTGTTCTTCTTTTATCGTGTGGTCCTATCCATTGTAGTTTTTTTAATCTTACCCTATATAAAAAAGTGACGTCAAAATAAAAGCATAAACGAGATTGCTAATTAAAACGGTGATGAAACAAATAAAATAATGAGCCATTTCTAGTTTTTGCTACTGAAAAACACTTTAATGTCGGCTACTACCGATTTTCTTTACCGATTTTGAGAACTTGGGCAACAACGTTATTTTTGGATTCACGCCTTTCCCATATGAGTAAATCACTTACAGATACTTGGTTTGGCAATGTTGGTTTGTCTTTATTAATTTATTCTCCGGGATCCAATACGCCGCAAATATCCTTCCAAATTTCCGCATGCTACGTCAAAAGTAAGGAGAACCGAGGTTCGATCACCGGTGATAATAGTTCGGTTTACCTATTCACCGTAAATTCTTCTAAATTTGCTCGCAAATGTAAATAAAATAAGCTCGTACTACTCGCAAAAAAAAAACTGCGTAGTACAGAGGTATTATGCTGGCAAATAAAAAAAAAAAAAAACGGTTTATTTTAGTCTTTTTGCCGCTGGGCGATCTATTTTTATTACCAAAATATTTTGATTGTGCCGAATTCTCGAAAACATGCTTCTCACTACCGGAGTTGTTTCCCGCCGACGGTGTGCTTCATGGCAAACTTTTACGTTATCAGTTCTACGGAATCGTACTACCGGTGATCGAATTCGGTTGACGATGAGGTTCCTTCTTAACTTCGAAACGGCCGTCTTTGATTAATCATTACATAATTAATTAAACCTGTGCGGTGCGGATGCTGCCGATACTTATGTGTTGTTAAAATAAATAAGAGTAGTAAAAAATCCACGAGGTAATCGCGCGTGGTGCTCGTTTTCCTAAAAGATGCCCTTATTGACAACGGATGCAGGCAGTTCAAGCCCCTGCTACTGACACGGCTATGATTAAATTTATGTGGCGCGGAGGTTGTCGATACTTACGTGTTGTTTTCAATTCAGTTATGTCATACGGCCATTCAATTCAAGTATATCCACAAAATATTCCTCGAATATTTTCATCATTTCAACGAAAATATAAATGCGTATTAGCGTATTTTCGGCTCATAAGGTTTTACATATATGCATATGTATGAGAAGGCATATGTGTATCGGATGATCGATGAATCATTTCGAAACGCTTCTCGGCGTAGACCACCGTATTTTATTGTTTACCGAACGGGCTAGTCGATATGGTTTAGCCTTGATCAATTACATAATATTTATGCTCCATACGGCCGTATCTCTTGAGAGTACCGCGTATTTTTAACAGCGCACATCGTAGCGTGTGATGTATTTCATACAAGTACGGCGGTTAAGATAAGATATTTATAACACACAGCATTAAAGTGGTTACTGTGTACAAAATATTTGCTTAAAATTTGTTTAATGTACTCTTAGATATATAGATCTAATGTGTACATAACGCGGACGACGTATACACATTAGTTCTGTTTGCACGAAAACGTTTTTCCTTCTTCAGGCTTTTTTCCTTGATTTTACTGGAGAAAGCTTGATTTAATATTCTACATCGTTATTTAGTTTTCCTTGTATATCGTCATTTTCGTGACTTTTTTCTGTATATTTACTTATTATTGCTACTATACGTTTAAATAATCTATTTCTGTTACCTTAATTATGTAAATACTAATGAGATCTGAAAAAAAAAAAAAAACTAGTCACAGGGAGCTCTGCCCATAGTTGATTGTCACTTTTATGCAGCGGCAGCTCTTAGAAGTTTTGCCTGGAGCAACGGAACACCTCAATTTTCTGCGACTTTTCGCTATAATAGAATCTAAGGCGCGATGCATTAAGCTTGCGTAATGCCCTTATTTAGATCAATTATTGAAATTTCTTGACAGCCCCAAGCAATAATAACTGTTATTTTTCCTGCAAAAGGGGTGACTCCAAGCTTCGTGGAACTACTGGAACCCTTAATATCTCCCTTCGTCGATTCAGGGTCAAAATGATGGAGAGGCAGGTTTCATCATTGGTGGCAAGTCGATTAATGATAAAATCTGGTTCGTCTCATATCTCTCAATACAGACATACATTCGGATTGGAGGAAGCATTCGTGGAATTCATTCGGCACTCGTGGTTTCTGAAGACCCTAACGCAGTTGCTAATTATCGCTTCTTTAATTTTGCGTCCTCCGACTTAAAACACTTAGTTTTTTCAATAACATTGGAAAAATCGGTCGACTTAGACGAGAATCATCATCCAGTTATTCTCGACTGTAACTATAATTTCGACTTACTCCGTATACAACAACAAATTCGTTAGATAATCAATTATTATACTGGCTTTCATTGGTGAGAAGTGAAAAATTGTGCTTTTCTTAAGTTTTCCTCGCCTTGGCGATCGCTGAAGTATATCTTGGTGAAACATGCAATGATCTTTCTGCAATTTTTATCTTCAGCTAATCAAATAGAGATACGTAATATGCTCTCATCATTGGTTTCCCTTTTACAAAATGGCCGATTAACACAACTCCATGATTATCCCAGAAAACATTAACTTTCCCAGCAGAGGGAATAGCCTTCCCTTTTTTTCTGTTAAGCAACAACTGAGCGTCCAGCACGGCTAAAATTTTCGTAACATTAAGTTGAGTGTTGAGATTGTAACTTGGAATTTCGCAGGTTGCTTAATCAGATCTGAATTTTTTTCATCAGCTTGACTATCGAAAGTACAATTTACTCTAACAAAGGAAGGAGAAGTTTAACTAGAACCGCATGTTCACGATTGCAGCATTTTTAATGTTTCACTGTAAATAATACATATCGCTTACACAGATATACATATGTTTATGAAATGTATAGAAATATGAAATTTTCCACGATATCTTTAGCGGTCAGATAACCTACATGAAAAAAGAATATAAATGGACTTTGATTACCATTATCTGCGACACTATCGTTTCATTAGACATAGTCTCTGCTATCTTATCGAACTAATTTGTTTGTTGTAATAGTTACGATTAATTATTAAACTATTAAATTTATTACTTGTTTTTCGATCGTGAAGAATGTACAGCTTGATGTATAAATTTATTGTTACTTTGATCTTTACATAATATCTGAACTCGCTTCTTTATTATGGATGTTGTTATCATTACGTTTAAAAAGGTAACGCGAAGTATAAGTTGCACGTTCTTCCTTGCAGAAGAAGAAAATTACAAATTATATCCGCTAGACCACTTAACCGTGATGATCTTCAAGAACAACGTCCTCTACTAAATTAATTTCCCACTAATTAGGTATTAATAATCTCTCATCTTAGATTAAAAAAGCAAGCGTGCCTTGGAAAAAAGATACAGCAGGATGAAAATTGATACCCTCAAGAACGGTTCTCTTTTAAACTTCATTCTCGCTGGAAGAACATCAGCTACTTTTAAATTTAATGATAATAATAAACGTAACGAGATCTTGTAAAAATTAAAAAAAAAGGAACAATTGGAACTTCCTCTGGGGCTGTTACGTAAAACAACGTAGAATAATAAAGTTGGGCGAAACAAGAAAATAAGCAAACTTCTGGTGTATTCTCTCGTGCTCATTTAAAAACCGTTAAATGACGCAAGTTCAACTTAAAATTAAGATTGGCATTTGCATACGTGATGATAATTTTCTTGCGGTAAAACACGTAAAGCTACGATGGATCGGCGAATATAATGAGTTTAACCTCAAAGATATCCTGCTGATTGTCAAAAGCTTTCATTATACGTTAAAATTCGAAGGCAACAAGGTTTTCATGAATTACTTCAGCTTCGAAGAAAATTCAAAATTCTTTCTCTTTTTAACTATTAATTCTACGAATTATATTTGAATAAAAAAGTCTTGGCTTATCATCCCTGTATATGTAGAAATAATGAAGCAGCGGGTGTATCGGGATCGTTCCAAGTCGCTGTGACCCTCTCCAAACATAATACGACACTTACACGAGCAACCGGTATACACGCATGTATGTATGTATGTGCAACGTGTACGGTTCGAAAAACGCAGTCATCGCGGTGCCTCTATCTAAAACCGCCCGGCTTAATCATTAAGCACACTAATTTATCATACTTCAATTTATCTGTCATTCACCTAGAGAAGGAGCGATTATATATGCAATCTCGTCGAATTAAACCAGAGACGAAATCCCATTACAAACAGGTATACGTGTTATAGAGTTCCTGTAGGGATTAGAGGAAACGCTTAACGTCGACGTCGCACATGCACGGGCATACCTACGTATTTTACGTTACGTACATGCACGATACCGTTCTGCCTGATCTTTAAACGAAATCTGCGATCCATTTTTCTTCGCCGAGCAAAGAATTCGCTTCTAGAACGTATTAACAATAAATACGAGCGTTACGTTAGGTTAATGTACGGTACCGGTACTGGTAATGGGATAGGAAAATACAGATTGGCAAGACTAGCGTTACTAGCGAATGAAGAATCTTCCTATTTTGACAATCAATCAAGGAAAAAAATTATTTGGTGATGGAGTGTTGGGATACGTGAAGGGAAGGTTGGGATTCGATAAGGGAAGTTGAAAAACGGTAGCAGCGTCCATACCACGGTGATTTTAGGTTAAGTTATTTTAGGCTTTCAAATGTTGTTTAGGAAAGCAAATCTTTCTCGTGCGGTCAGTTCTTCTGGTGAAAGCAGACGTTTTCAAATAAAACGTAATCCCCACGGACAAAAAGGCTCTTAAATAGACGTACTTAAAAATTAATTTGAAATAGTGATAACACCTTGTTTTCCAATCGACAACGTAGTCAAAAACAATAAATAAGCAATTTTTAAAGACATACAATAGGACCCGTAAATCCTTAAAGGCGTGCTATTATTCTTCTTCTAGTTCGAAAAATGTTATTCGTAAACATATTTCAATGAAACTTTGGTTGAATCCATTTTAGGATGTTGTTAATCCAGTGGTGTAGTCAAATTTTTACCCAAAAAGTCGCTAATAGAATATTACTGTTTTCGAACATGAAAAATAATTAGATGCTTTGTGATTTTGACTAAATTTTGATCCGCTATCTACTTGCAAAAATTGATTTCGTTTTAGTGTTTTCCAATGGATGACACTGTATATGTAAGAGGTAGAGCTTAGCTTGGCCATTACTTTTAGATTACTATTGGCTCTTCTTTATCGTTGAAGCTAATATAAATATCCGTTGAAAAAGTCATCAAGTAACAGACCATAGTAAAAGTTTATTCCTTAAAATGAAATGCAATTTTGATCATTCCACGGGTGCCAATTAACGCAGCTCGTAAAAGCTGTTGAAAACACATTTAATATTGGAATTAATTAAATGCTTTACACTATATTAGTCTTAACTAATACGTCTTTAGTAATGAATTTAATCGAAAACTGTTCTCTGCATTTGCTAACGTACTATGTTGGCTTTCGTGTAGTATCGACATATGGTGAAAGCAATTCTCAGAGAATTCTCCGGGAACCACATACATACGTTACTATACGCTTCGCCGTAGCCCTGCTATAGCGACAGTCAGTCTCCTCTATATATAGAACAAGTTTGAACGATGGCGTGAGCTTGTATGTGTTTACATTAGGGCTGATGTCATACGTGACACGTAGTGTATGTTAATTTTGTTGTGGAATGAAATTTAAACAACAAAAAGCGGATGGTGCGCAGGCGCTTCGTTGTGCCATGTTTGGCGGATTCAAGGTCCAGGTCAGATTCGCCTCCATCTTGCCTATTATATAATTGCCAACGTAAATAGTTCGCTGTAACGTCAAAACAACGTCGATGCGTTATAATGTATTACAATAGTAGGTAGCAGCGTATTTTTATAAATACGCTACCCGTCTTTAATGAGGATGTTGGATGATATACAGCCGACGACAAAAGTTTTCGTACGCCGTTGAACACGAACGGATTTTTTCGTTTATAGTAACGGGAATGAAACAACAAACGCAAGAATTTTATGTAAAACAATCTTATTTGGACCTTATCTCGTGACTTAACCTCCTATAATCTTCGTGAACGCTAAGTCTTTCGTTAGATAGTAAACGATGCTGCTCGAGCAGCTTTCATGCATGTTACGTTAGTGATGTTTTCTCCTAAATCGTTTTAGATACGTTGAATTATATCTAAATATCGCGAGGTTGTGTGTGTCAGTCTTTGTATTGGACTATAATGTTTTACGAGGGAAAAAAATTGAGTTACTTCTATGATGGACGAGCTCAAACTCAAAATTTTAAATTACTAATTGTTGGTAATTTTCGTTCTATTGAGTTAACGACGAAAATAAGTCTATAAATTAAAGAAAAACCAACTTCAAAAGGCGATAACTGCCGAACTAAAAGGAATACGGAGGTAGAATTGGTTGGATGGGACTTTCCTATTGGAGACAGTCTGTTTTGACGACCAAACCAGCATAATTAGTGAGGAAAGATGAAACAATAATTGCACCTCAAATGAGTACGCTCAGTTGAACGAAATTATCGGAACGAGAGGATTTGCTCAAACAATTGCTATAAATTTGAAATCGCTCCTTTCTCCCAACTAGAATTATATGATTTCAATTAAGAGTTGACCTCATCTCCTACAGGTACAATCGCGCTAATTTTCCGTTCGCCATCCTCTTTCAACCAGTAAACAGGCGAAACGCGTGTTAATTGAGCCGACTTTTGGCTAAAATGTCACAAGAAACCTACCGTCTCCGATTCACCTTCATCGAAATGTAAAATAAAAAACCTCGCCGAACAGATATGTCATTATTTCCACTGGGATCGCCCACTACCCAGCGTTACCGAAGATCCAGCGCAGCGAGTATTTACGTATACGAACGCCATAAAGACGATAATTTGACAATCTCGCCAATTCGAGAAGTTAATAGTGCCACCAGTGTTGTAATTTTTGCTTGTTAAGAAGTTGGATTACGAGCGTACGATGTCGGCACTAAACGCGCGATGTGGGCAGCGAAACCAGTCGGGCATGACGATTACGGAATCTAAATTTTATTATTACTGCGCTCACTTCTTTCCTTTTGCTCGCCATGCTATGTTATATGCGTATATACGTATATGTGTGGAGTATTTTTTTTTTGCTGTCATTTAATATCCTTATATACCCGTAATGAGTTATACAAACTAGCTAGCGTTACATGGACACGAGCAGATCATTACATAGTTAGTAATCCGATTTGCTCAAGTGAACAAATCTGAACTTGATTTAATTTTTTTTTTGTTTTGGAATTTAACATTAATATCGGAGAAATTGTTAGGATTATTTATTGATGAAAGCTGTATCAATTAAAATATGGTATTTTTGTCTCGAAAATCTTTAGATACGAACGTGTTTCGGCGTATCCCGCCGAATAAAATTTATTTTCAAAAGATTTAGTTTTAAAAACACTCCAAACGTTCAAAGGCCCCCATATTTTCGAGATTATTTCTCATTTAATTAAACATCCATACGAATAGCAGCGATTCCGAGCCGAAATGAAAATACCTTCAAAAATAATTTAGTAAATCCTGTGTACACTGAAAGTGATAAACCGCATTTCGGCCATACGACGTTGTTACTGTAATTTTATTAACGATGACGCAATTTGTTTATTAGGGTTACCGATTTTTTTTAATCAGATTAGAGCCAATAAAAGAATGATAACGAATACATAACGATGTTTACGTGACTCTAAATTTATCCTATCGGCGTAAATGTTTCTAAATCTAAGCCATTGTGTGGAACCTGAATAAATGAATTCGACGTTGGGCAATGCATAAACAAAATTGAATGCCATGATTCGTCCAATACATTGTGCGAAACAAGTGCTTATACATACACTTTTTTTCTTTGGCAAGCAATTTTTAATTAAAATTTATAATTTTAGTTAGTAACACTAAATAGAAGCTTATCATCCGACACCTTCACTAACTCGTCGTCAAACCGTGACGTGTTAAAGGTATAGGGAATCAAATATACGTTATGGTAACTTGCTTATTAAATGGATCTCATGAATAGAGATGACCAAAGCAGGTGAAATCATTACTTTTTTGCAGCGACTAGACAGATTCGTGCCTATTCGCCTCATAAGAAGGGATTCTATTGCCTACTGGTTTCCCGTTGAATCGACAAAACACGAGTCTGTCTAATAGCTGTAAAAAAGGAATAATTTCAATAATACCTTTGCCATCTCTTCTCATGAAGAACGTCATTACATGAGACAATAGGAATCAAAAATGCTTTACGTCAATAGTCCAACACTTACGAAGATGAAGGTTTCCAACCGTAATAAATAACGTTTATACCGGTTTCCAATGTGTCAACCTAAATATTGCGGAAGATCCATTAGGTAACGGCAAGGGAGAAGAATAGTAAGAACAATCCAAATCCCAAATGAGATAAATTTCGTCTGAATATTCTTAAAGCTCATTTAATGTTCATCACATTGTCAAAAATTATCTTGTTCTACGGAATGTACTTCTTTCCAGAACGGCAATTCTACATTTGCCGAACTACACCGTGTGCTATATGAGCTACGACCATTACGTTCGAAATTGCTATTCTTGGCGCGAACTTGTTTTATCGCGAAATTGCGTTTCCTCCTGCGATAAGTTCGACCAACAACAACAACAACGGAGACCCGTCGCCCTCCCGCCGTCCCCCCTTCGCCCGATATAATTTATATTAAACACAAGTGTAAAACAGATCGCCGATAAGCGCGGGACGCGGATGAAAAATCGTCTAATTGCAAGCGAACAATGAGAGAGGCCACCTGATTGAATATGCATGTATTTCTGTACTCCATCACGTAAAGGTACATTTACAACTTACAACTTATACTGCTTATAATTAGTATGCGTAATTAGCATAGTAATCTTTTGATACGGTGGAAGGTATAGCAATTCTTTACCATTACGTCATGAACGAGAATTAATGACGTAGGTATTACCGCACCTATAACGGAATAAAAATAGTTTATTAATTTCAATGTTTAATTAGTCTACCATTATTAAGTTTTCTAGAAAATTGAAGTACTTTTTCTATGTAGCTTACCTTGTCCAACCCCTTGAACGAAGTATTTTTATTCGTTAAATTAATTTTATTTTTGAACATAGTCTCCCGTGAGGTTGATGCATCTCAAGCTCGACGTTTTTCTATCTTTTGCATCCATCTAAAAATACAATTTCTCCAATCCTGCGAAGTAAGCAGTTGTTTCTATAATCACTTCATCCTTGGAGGCAAATTTTTTTTTTCGTGGAACGATTTTTTATATTTGGAAGTAAGAACTAATCTCTAAGGGTTAAATTTGGCAGATCCTAATTTATGGAATTTTGCCATTTTGACGATAACACAAATGTGCACACGTAACAATGTAATGTGCACATGAAACAGAATTCTCTTCTTCATCAAATAGGGGCGTTTTTCTCTTACAGCATTATTGAAACGAACCAACAGGTTGGCACAGTGCTCGCCGTTAATAATTTTGTCCTTTTGAATTCTCCCGAGTACATCCCAAAGTACAGTGGACATGATCTCCTTGGTCGATAAAATGACTTTTTGCCTTCTTTAACGCTGACTGGTCACGAAAAGCCCGCTGTTTGGACAGTTCTTTGGTCTTTGGTGTGCTGTGATGTAATTGTCGAACTTTCTTCAAATGTTCGATACCTTTGACGAACACTCAGCATGAAACGAAGGGGAACATGGGATCCTGTTTGGTGTCAGAATAACGGGAGAAATTCCGAGGAAAAGTACGTAAGTAAAAGAAGTTTTAAAGAGATTAAACATCACTGGATGGAAAAGAGATGTTTTAAATATTTGAATATGTTACTGTTAGTTAAGAGCGAACACTGTAAGATATACCTAGCGAATATATGGAAGAGAACAGAAATGGATAACAAGGGCAATAGACTTTGTTTATTTTTCTTCATATTCTTAGCTACTGATAAATTAAAGCAAATCAATGATTATTTTTCATCAATTTTCAATATTTTAATATTGAATTTCAATATTTTACGATGGCCCCAGTAATCCTTGCAATTATTACCAGATACCTAATCATTTTCGCCAGACAAAGTTATGGAATTATGGCTCATCGGTAAAAATCGTTGAATGTCTCCAATCCAATTGTTGAGATATTAAAACAACGTTATTGGGTTTTTTTCGCAAAATTTTATTTAGTAATACGTCAAATTAAAATATGTTCTAACAATAAGCAATAATTTACGAGAAATAATCCTCATAGCTACAATAGTTACATCCTATTTTATCATTTATTCTTGTAATAATGTTTTCTTTTTTCTAACAAAGCACTGTACGCAGAAGTGTATCCATTACTATAAAGCTTTAGGTTCAGAAATAGTACGCTACAATATATACGCTGAAATACAGGAACGCGGCCAATTCTACTAAAAATAACGCTTGCATTTCCGCGTTGTCGCAATAATCGATAATATTTACATAAAAATGCAACCCAGCGTTCCCTTTTAGCGGGCGTGAACCAAAACTGACGGATCGAAGCAGAAATAGTCGCGATGACGATGATGATATGCATGCCATACTACAACAAAAACAGAGGAATTTGCCGACCCGTATTTACGTGTACGTGTGCGAAACCGGCGACTTCTCAGAAATCCGGTACGATTTCTGGCTAACAACTATAGCGAGAATGTCGAATAAATTGTCATATGTGAACTGGAAGAAGTATTTGAATAAAAATATTTACGTATTTCGCGTATTTTTAATAATACGCGACATTTACATGTACAATGTAAATGTCGCGTACAACTTTTACCAATCATAGGAGGCCGTAGGATATCATTAAGCGTATGCCCTTGGAGCACATGCTTAATAATATAAGGTTAAGGTGTTCGCCCTGAATATATTTGTCAAATTTGAAGGAGCAAAGAAATCTACGGAAAACCTTACTTTGAAAGAGTTCCGAGCCCGAACGAAGCTTTTTTGTAAAATTCCGCCTAAAAGTACGATTTCCCTGACCTTGCAAAATAGGCGTTTATTTTTGCAATTACTTCATCATTTGAGGCGAATATTTTTTTCATATTTGGAAGTAGGAAATAATCGCTGGAGGCTAATAAGTTGCCCTCTTTAGGGTAATCGACGTGGATTATGCCACGTATATCCTAAAACATTGGCCATGATCCCCATTACCCGATAAAACGACTACTTTGACTGTTCTTTAGTCTCTGATATACAGTGATGAATCCATGTTTCATCAACAGTTACGAACCGGTGCCTAAAATTTTGGGATTGCGCTTTAACATCGGCAAACATTCCTTTGAATTTGATATACCTGCCTGGTGGTGTTTTTTCAAATGAATTATTAAAGTGTTATGATTCCGGTGAATTGGGATGCCCATCGCCTCACCAATCTCACGCACTTTCAATCTCTGGTCAGTCATACTCTACGGTATCATTTCTGATGTAGAGACCTCATTAGAACGACCTGAACGTTCTTCATTCGCTTGCGTTCAAATTCAACTGTTCAGAATTTTGCGGTCCATAACGAAGATGTAGCGTTCACTGGATTCCACTTTCATCTCGTGATTCATTTGCTTCTTCAAAAACAATTGTTATTCAATCGTAAAGGTCGTTCACTTTAAACGGGCGTCAGTCACACATTAACTGACATTACATATCTCTTGGAAAACTTGACAAATGGTTACTTTTACGAAAAATTACTTATTTCGATTCTAACAGTGCTATTTCTTCTCGAGGCCAGGTAATTAAATATAATTATTCCATACGTTTAATGTAGTTAGATAAAGTATGTGCAAGTTGGTGGTTCTGAAAGTATGCATTGTTCGTTTTGTCGCTGACTGTACTGTTATTACGACGCGTAACCTGCCATGCAATCGCGTAATGTCAATATCAATAAATCGCCGTGTTGTTTTTCCTATTGTTTTTCTCTCGTTTTCTCCCATTATTTTCCTCTTGCTTTTACAGCACGAACGCGCTTAATAACGCTCATTACGTAATGAGATCCGTGTAATAACTCGAAATACTTAATTTGCCGGAATTAATTGAAACATAAAGGCGTAATTATAATTTACACCTGACGTACCATTATTCGAGATTGTATTTCATTCCGTCTATTGCTGTTATTCCACAGCAGCGTTACCTATAGCCTCCCGTAATTAACGATCGTATTTACCTTGAGCTAGCCAGCGCCGGCGATCGCCGCGATTGCCGTTCGTTCTTCTTATTCCTCCTCTGTCTCTTCGCTATCTTCCTCTTTTTCGAGATGGTCTTTTCCTTTCTTAAAAACGTGAAATGCTATTGCGTTCGTCACGTCACGTTCGTGCCGCGGATATGTGTACACCTATCAATGTTCTTCGTGAAGTAGCCCTTGGCAACGCGCGTAAAAATTGAAAGTCCGTCTAGACGAGAGATTGCAAGAAGTGTTGCAAACTATCTATACGCAAGCGACGATTAGATTGCTCGTTTTCCTTATTTTTTTTTGCCGGCTTTGTAGTATAAAAAGGCAACGTAATTATTTGCTTTCCGTATTTTGCACAATTGTTCCGCTTACAAATTCCTTAGCCGAAAAGAATTGCGAAATCGAATGCAGAAATTCGCGAAGCAACGAATACGTCACCAAACGATCTGTCCATCTCAAATTGACGTTTGCTAGCTTTAAGGAAGCGTCTTCTTTTCAAAATATGAGGGTTCAATTCTCGATAAAGACAGTTGATTTTTGAACGCTTGATAATCCTTGTAACATCCAAGTCTATATAGCCTGTCATTGTCAGTTTGAATTGAATTTGATAAAAAAAATTGTTATTGTATCAGATGAAGTGCTTAAATTTGTCTCGTTTAGACCTATATTTTGTTGCCAATTTCTTGTCCAAAAATTGATTTTGCTTCTTCGGCGTTTTTCAAGAAACAATGACTGGGCTAACTGTTGAGTCATCACTGTAGGTATCGACACGAATAAAGCGGCATATTTTATTGCTAAAAAAAAATACATCGCGAGTGTCTACATGAAGCTTCGTACTTCTGTACAATAACTGGCCTTTAATTGGCTCAAATATAAGATACCTGACACATTTTGTCTTCCCCTGCACTACAGGCTGTACTGACAAGAATGCTCCAATGCATACCCTTTCATGTATCGAGCGATGCAGTTTGCGGTAAGACACCCTGTATATTTGATTCAAGAAAACACAGATAGATGAAATATGAACGTATGACTTTTAGTAATAGAAACAACTGAAATAGAAGTAACTTGAAACAAATGTCTTAACAAAATGTCAAATCTTATTTATTAAAAAAAAATTTTGCGCATGTTGATACTCTTATAATATTACAAGCATCCGTTGCAATAAAGAAAGCAAAAAAAGGTTAATCTGCGAATATCACTAAGATATTTAAAATAATCTCCAAACCGTTCGTGATACAACGAGAAAGATTCCATATCTATGACACAATCTACGTAATTATCGAGATAATCCTAAGACTACACCGTGAAGTCACTGCGCTTTCTAACAGTACGCCAACCTTGTTTCTTTTCCATGTTGTTAATCTTCTAATATACACCATGCACGAGCAAGTTAATAGGTGATTTTTTCTACGAAACAGAGACAGTAGGCTGCTAATAAGCAGTTTGGAAACAATTATAATACCGATATGGCAATTTGATCATCGACCAGTTTCTCGCATAGCGGTTATCTTCTGCACATTTTCTCTTTTTTTGCACCGTCGAACCTCGTTTGTTGGCCTTTTTTTTGCATTTCAATTTTTAACCATAGTATACCGACATATTTCTCGCATTATGGTGAAAGTAACAAAACCTAAGTAATTTGGCGAGTAGCGCAAAAAAGTGTGGCTTGTGGTTCATGTAATGAAATGGTATCCTATTAGAATTACATAGGTACGTTGAGATTTCACTTTTGCTGCGAGACGAGACGTCAAGATGCATAAGCAAAGAAAATATTGATGCATGTCGGAAAGGGATTCGTTAATCCGTTCAAAAAGTGAAATGAAATTGATAGAGTAAAGGTAAAAAAGCAGAAATTACATCGACATTCTTTAAACTTGGAGAAAGAAAGCTTTTTCATTATTTAGCATTTAGAATAAATAAAAAATTTCGACCAATCCCCAGAAAGAAAAACATTTATTCGCACAACATTATTTAATTTTCTTATCTACGAGAACAACCGAGATACGTTTCATGTTTAGAATGATTGCCAAAATCATAAATTCGTTTGTATGTTAGTTCTGTACAAAATGATTACATATTAACTACTTATTCATGCCAATGTTTACATATCTCAATGTTTATTTGTGTAATATTACGTTTCTGGAACTAATCGTTGTTTTACACTAACTTATTGTTAGTTATCTCCAACGATTCCTGCCAACATTCTAAATACTAGAATCAAATTTTTGCCAAGTATGTAATTGGTTAATAGGATGGGTAGTTGAGAAAGTTACAAATGCGATTCGTTTTATTTGAAATACATAAAAATACAATTGTTCTAATTTTGAAAAATCAAGAAAAGTTCGCCGTCAAGATTTCCCTCGCCTGTTTAGGCTGTGTAGATTCAATATGATGGACTATTTGTGAGATGCGAGACAAGTATTTAACAAGGATTATGAGTGTGTGAGGATGAGGATTAGCCTTACAAATTAGCCTCCTAAGCGTTACCTACTTGACAAGTCTTTAGTCATAACTAACGATGACTAAATTTAACATGATTGAGTTTGGTCATGGTCAAATTTAGTTAAAATTTTGCCACGACTAAAAATATCTAACTTTGGATGCAGATCATTAACGGAACGCTAACTTGATCATTCTCTCCAGATGTTGGAAGCTCTTCGACATGAACTTCAAGTTCAATGGCACGAGATACCACAAAACATCGTTCACTTATTCATTTAAACAAAAAAACACTTAGTACACTGTGTATTCGCAAGAATTCTAATAGTTTGCGAACAATAAAATGAACATGCTTTAAACGGAAGTCAATAATAGTAAAGCAATAAACTACCTCCATTGATATTCGAAGATTACCCGAGCCCCAAAAGGGATCGCTTCTAATCACAAACCATATGTTCGAAGCGTGTACAAGTGTAATTTGTAAGCTTAAAATAAGCCCTCTCCATCGTCATCGCTTTACAACCGTGCCGTGCACTGCGAGAGGAGATCCTCGGCATGGATTAATTTAAAAGAAGAGAAACGAAAAAAAAAATGACTACTGCCGCACTGACATACACATTAATATTTCCAGGCGAAATCCCGTTGAAGGACCCTTTGAACGCCGCTACACGCCAAGTAGATTACTACTAATATCCGACGTGCAGAAGCTTCATTATAGCTACTGCGTAATGCTAATAGCAGTTGGTATAACAGAAAAATCCTTACTCTACACGACCGTCTCGTTAATTCGATTGCTTTGTGGAATTATAATCTCGTAAACATCGGAAACGCTTAGTTTGTCGAATATTCCATGTTTCGAGTTCTTCCGTTGCTTAATACGATTTGGTGGAATTGCGCGCATCTTTTTTCTAGGAAGTATATCTAGTATTATAGCTGTTGAGGTTTTCCGATACGTCCTACAGTATGCATAGGATATGTTTAAATGAACCCTTTATGTGGATTTTCGATGCATCTACCTGTGTACACTCAGCGCACGGTATTACAGGCGCATTAATAATTCCTTACTATCCGTAATGTAAACGTTGTGCCACTTTTCAACTTTACAATGGTATTGGAAAATTCAGTTGGTCACGATATCGTTGATTTTCCTTTAAATTAAACGTCTTGCTAATAGAATCCATTATTAATTTCTCTTCCTGTACGTGGCTTACGTGAAAAGCCCGGAAAAAAGTTCTAGATCTCCATCGAAATATTTATTCCGCCAGCTCTTCTAAAGTTGTTCGTTAGCGTTTAACAAAATTCTTCATATATGTACACTTAATTCAACTTGAGCCATTAAAGTCTCTAAGGTATTCCGAATCTGTTCTAAATAGAAACGGTCTCGCCATTCCCCACCCAAAAAGACCTCCATCGAACATATAAGACGACTAAAGAAACCAAATCCTCTGCCTTGAACAGCAGACTGTGGTGTCGGAACGTGCGAGTGACGTCAAGAAATTCCACCTCAACAGTCTCCTTAAGCTCGAAGACATATTTCTCGCAAACTCGGACAGATGATCGAGTAGCTGGAAGTTTGTCGAGAAACCGTCGAGAATTTAAAGCGGTTTACACGGTCGCGTGGTTCCAAAATTTAGGAAAATGTGTGAGTTTTAATGCGGCATTAGCCAAGTAAAGGGTGAAGATAATCGCCACTAGGGGGAGACGTTTGGGTTATTTCTGAGATGCTTGATGAGGTCTTTCAGCTTTTTCCGGGAGTATCATCGATCGCTGGGATCAGTGTTTGCACTAGTTCCCAAAGGAACTACTTTGAAGATGACGAAGGTGAATGAAATTCTCGCATTTTTCAACGTTATCTGACCATTATGAAGCAAGCAGCGTAAAGGTTCATGTTTTCAGTTTTGAAACCTACTAGTCATCAGATCATCTTCTTACGACGTCCACCGTGGAGCAAATGTTCTACTGGCGTTGAAAATCCTTTGCAAAACTGTTTATTATTCTCTAACATATGTTGTTTACCTTCCCAACAACAAATCAATAGAGGGCTATTGACCTGTACGTAATATAGACGTCAGAGCTGGCCTAAATAATTTTCCGCTGGCAAATTTACCAATAAAACAATCAACTTATCCGTTGACGCACCGTACTCTATACTTGTGTTTAGCGGAATTACGGCAATTTTGCGGCCATTTTTCTCATATCGTATTTTAAATACGTCCTATGTATGTATAATAGCACAATATAATGCATTCCGTATTAGTATTACGGTTCGTGTACTGCAACTAGTTGTGCATTATTTGGCGTGTTCCGTGTATGCGCGAGACCGGCGACATTATTTATGTATTAGAAATACACATCTTACATACTACGCTACCGTTCATTACACAGAATACGTAATGAGATAATAGCATCGCGAGCATGGGGACTTTGAAGTAAATCGCACGTAACCGGTAATAAGTTGGCGGGCGAAACCGGCACGGATATCATTCAATAATTACGACGGCGCTGTTGTCACGTTAGCTTTCATAAATATCGAATTATTGAATGTTGGAAATAACGATTGAATCGGGCAACACGACGTAACAAGTTCGAACCCGCCCCGTCGGCCGCATTTCGCTTATTAACTTGCCTAGTGCGAGCGTTCGCAAAGGGCAAGGCGGAGCGCAGGTGACTGCGATAATAACAATGATAAATATCTTCATTACTGCATTCCCTCCGATAGACGGACGAAACATCAGGTACAAGACTATTGTCGTAGGACGTCGAGTAGCATATCGATGAAAGAATGGAATTCTTTCGACCTTAACTGCGATTGCGGAAAAAATAGGATTGAGTTTCATTAAAAAAAAAAAAAAAAAAACGGAGAATCAAAAAGACTTGTAAAGATAACTTTTTTAATTCCATATTTCTAATCTATGGAGCAATGAACTTTCACGGAAGTCAAACTAAAAAAAATCGCACAAAAGACGAAGGAGAATACCATACAAGACCTTTCAACGCACCAAATTTGTGATTCTAACGATGGGATTAACCATCAAACGTTTTAGAATTTATTTCTGTACGAAGTTATATTACCTCTTACGGTTCTATTCAATTACTAGCGCTTAATTAAGCGTGTATTTTGAGAAAATTATGAATTATTACGCTGCTTTTTATATCTCCCATTAACGACTGCTAATCAAGCCCATTTCCTCTTCCTTTTAGAGTTTACTTGAAATAATAAAGCGGTAAGCGATTACAGTCGTTTGATACTATGTGCAAACGTTGCACAATTAAAGGGAACTAGATATTGTGTTTTCTGCAATGTTTTGCCGTTCGAAAGCTTTATGGGATCGTAGTGTTTTGTCTGTTAGAAATAGTGGCAAAGAAAAAAACGGTTTAACCAGGTACCATTTTAGGACGACGTAAAGATGTGCACTTGGTAACGTTACAACTTCGACGGATACGATTTTTCTTAATTTATTTCTGTACTAAGATCACTACCGAACGTCCGCAGAAACTGGCTGCTGTTTTTTTTTTCTTGGTGGCGTTTGCATAACAAGTAACAGTGAAATTACTTTCGCAATGCAAATTTTTATGCAATGTACTAACCGTAGCGGCCAAAATGTGCGATACTTCGTTTTGCTTCGTTTCTTCTTGCCGTTATTATTAATGCCTTTTTAATAGAACTCATTCGAATAGTAACACGTAAACCCCGATCCTCGACTTCAGGTTTCGCATTCTTCGCATGCTACGTACGCGCCGACCATGCCCGACGCGGTGTAAGTACGTCGCGCTTTCCGTTTCATTTTCGAGTCGCGCAGACGACTGATTTATCAGATTATGCGCGGCCGTTGTAAATTGCAAGGTGTCAGACCAATAAATCTCATTAGACATGGTAAATCGCCTTATCCTTACGGGAAATAAAACGGCCACGTATTGCACTCGGGTAACGCGAAAAAGGATTACCGTAACAACTTTCCGTTCGGGAAAAGCACCTTACGTACATGCATGCACACGGCGAGGCACGTTAGCCGGCTTTTTAACACCGCCGAATATCTACTTTTAAGGGAAATAAATAGCGAATCGTTTACTTTCCGTACAATCCATTCGCAGCTCTTCAGGACGAACTTCTGCACACGCCAATCGTCACATATTACCTTCTTTCGGATGCAGTTCTATCGTAGCAATTTATACGGTTATGTAATCGGGACAACTTCAAGTAAAGCGTTCGTTGATTAGTTAGACCTGCGTAATATAATTTTTCCCAGCCAAATGCAAAATTTAATTATCTCGTGTTGGCATTTTAATTGATTCCGAAATGACAGCTGAAATGTCACTACTATTTTTCAGTCAAAAATTTAATGTTTTCCTTTAACTTTTTTTTATATTTCCGGCTCCTTTCAATAGATTTCTTAGTTTCAGTTTATTCAGAAATGTTTGCCATTTCACTGAAGCAATTTAATAAGCTCCAATAATGTCGTTAACTCTGACAAAACGTTACCATCTCTAAATCCCCATTTTTCGTGAGCGTATAATTTCATTGAATTTATGTGCTAACAATCGAGCATCAAATGTATCTGGTGCGAAAAATTCTTTCTGTAAATGAACACCCATCTCTCCAATATTGAATAGGTTGCGTCTATCATGGAACTCTTCGCACTTAAATAATAATAAAGTTGCAACACTTTGAACAATGGCAACGCACTGTGAACGTATGCAACTCCGAAGAATGACCGACGCGCATCGTAAATCAATCGTACGAAACAATGGATTAGGCGCGCTGTTTCTGCTTCTTTTCTACTTTGACTAAGTCATTTACACGTTTACGCCAATTACGACGAGACATTGACCTTAGGTTATACAATAGTTATCGGCAATTAGCCATCGATATTTCGTTATTGTTTTCGATTCCCGAACGCGCGTCGCCGTCACAGACGGAACCTATTTCGACGAAGAAGAATGGACCGATTTGAATTACAAATCGGGAAACTTCAAGCCTTAATGCGCCATTATCGCATCGTTGCACGCGGACCAGGCTCGTAAACGTTTTAATGATGTTCGGGAAGATCTAATACTACATATGTACACGTGACAGACCTTTAAGAGTCTGACTTGCGTGTAGTGCGTATTCGACCGAGCTGGCGTCCTATAAAAGATCTAATTTCGACTTTAGTACGATGACGGTGGTCTATATCTTTACATCTATATGGTAGGTATAGGGACGGGAAATCGCGGCAGCCTGATGATGTTAGTGTAGTTCTTGGAATTGAATTGACACAGAATAAAATTTAACGTCCCAAATTTCTCTCACGTTATTTCTAAACTTGATTGTTTATTAAAATAATAATGATAGCAAGGACTGTGGCGTAGTATGGTAAGTATCGGCAACCTTCGCACCGCGCAAGTTTAGTCATTATATAATCATTTGTCCGGAACGGCCGTTTCGAGGACACGAATAGTCGTCATTATCTATCGGTGACCGAATCGGTCACTGTTCTTCCTGTTTGACCCAGCTGTATTGCTTCTATCCATGTTCTTCCATTTTCTAATAATTTTTCCTACTATATTATCCCATGTTTCTTTTGACTTTCTTCATGGGTTCGAGTTTCCCATATCTTCCTTAATGGAATATCCTTGTTCGTCCTTTGCTGATGATGTCCATCAAGTTAATTCTCGTTACTTAATGAAATCTTGCAGTGACTGCGTTTGTAGATTTCCTTTAATGTCATGTGTAAAGATGATAAAGGCAAGTGGAGTTATTCCTATTTTGACTAGATGCGACTAGATAGACTCGTTTCTATTCGCCTATGAGAATGGATTCGTGTTGCCCTACTGGTGTTCGCGAGAGTCGATAAAACACGGGTCTGTCTAGTCTCTGCAAAAGCCCTCTCTAGTCATATGTATCATTTCCTAGCCTACTTCTTCTTGTTACTCCTTTCACTCTTTGGTGCCTTATTTCTAGCTTACTCTTACTTCTAGCTTGTGCTTTTAACGTTGAGTGAAGTATAAAGCTTATAAAAATATATGAAAATGATAAAAATATCAACGATCGCATTGTTGAGAATTTTACTTTTTTTTTCTAAATTTAACGAGTTTTCCTGTTTCGCAAATGTTAAAAATCGTCCCAAAGGAAATTGCATTATAGCGACTAAGAAGTACGACGAGAATCTTAAAAAACAAGCGATGACTTCTTAGTTTCAAATATCTATCTCGTTTCTTCTCGATAAAAAAGAACCCAGTCGCAGTTTTTGTTTTTAATACAGCTTGTAGTGCGCTTACTCGTTTAGATGTTATTGTACGAGATTGGAAATTCTGTAAATTCTATTACATTAAAGGCAAAACATCCTCTCGTACATGCAACAATAATAATCTCATGTTTCATTTAAGTCCGCTCAGAAATTCCGCATTTCGAAAAAGGCTTTTATTTGATTTTCTACGTTACGAAATATAATTTGAATCGAATTAGTTAGTCAGGAGTCATATTAAATTCCGCGCGTAATTGTATATCGCGGACTACATACTATACGGGGAGACAGGCGGGCATCAGGTAGAGAGAGGTAGGGTACGCGTTGTCTAAATGTCAGAACTTGATTGATTCAATTTTGTTACGGTGCACAAATTGCATGTAAATAATTAGCGCGTTCACCGCAAAACCGTGATCAACCAAATTTGATTATTACACGGAAAAAGGATACGCGTATATATGCAGTTTCCGCCCCCCTCTCCCCAGTTCCTCTCCTGCCAACAAAAATAAAACAGGATGGCCAATTATGAGTAGCGGTATTACGTTGCGCTTCAATTTGCGGCGCGGAAAAATTTTCTCTGACATGACGGCGACAGAAAAAAATGCAGTCCCGTCAATTAATGTCGCTAGTTCCTGGAAATTTTGGAGTGGCTGCAATTCTCTGCGATTTCAATGCAATTAACAATTCGGCTTTCTATCGGAGTTATGCGAAGGAAATTAAAAATTTACCGTTATACGAGGATACTTCTTTCTGCGTTGTCGTAGAGCTAATAATTCACCCTGTATACGCATGTTTCGTTTGACTGACTCTATGTATATTTGATTTTGTCGGCCAGTGCCGTGCAGTATTTTGTTGGCGAACTTTTCGACAAATTCTCTGCACTTTGCCGTTTCGTAAATAATTAGCGAGATATACAAGCCGCATCGCCCTACCGGCTCTATTGGCTGTTCCCGCGCCAAACGACGTCGCGCTGAAATGCACACATACACCCACATCCACCTAGCTATCCGTGCAGGACGACCGACGACGTGCAGAGATGTAAATATTTTCAGAGTGAATAGTAGTAACCAAGCGCTATCGATCACTCCGTTTAGAACAAAAGAATGTTTTAAAACCGTTTTTGAGCGACGGACCGCCCACACCTGTATATAAGTGTGCCCTATCGTCACGTATAGGTTTCAACGTCCGCCACCTACTCTTTTCTACTCTCCGTGTTGGCAATGTTAGAACGACGTGTTTAACTAGTCGGACTCTTAGAATGTTAAAACGGGGAAGTATTTAAGAATTCACGTTGTTATGAATATAACAAGTGCTAATGAATTCTGACAAAAAAAATAGACACGTTTTGAATGGATAAACCGTAGGAGACGACGTGTTTGATCCTTTACGAATTCGATTTCCTGCTTGTTTTAGGAGCAGATTTTCTCCCAAAAACATTATATTAACGATATATGAATGAGCAATGGCATTTAAATAAATTTGAAGATGTAGCATGAGAAATCTAATTAAAATGGCTTTGGTAATACCATTTTTTTTAATTCAGTATAGTTACATATGACCAATTGTACGATTAAACAAAAGCGTAGCCGTAGAGTCCATTGCCATACGTATCCTTATAGTATTGATTTTGCAACGTTGAGCTGTGATAAAACTTCGATATCTAATTGAAATTCCGATTGGTCTAATTAAAGCTTGATTCTCACTATACGTTCTGCATTCGACCATGTACTACAATTACCGATTCCGGTACGACGCTAAAGTTGGTTGGAACGCTTTCGTTACACGTAGTACATTGGAACGCCACTTTCGTAATGCGCATGTACCGAACCGTGGTTGAAACAATACCAATGCAACAGCAACTCGTTTCAACACAAAAGGTTTACCTTTGTTTGTACATTTGTTTTGTGTTGCGATTCAACAAAAGTTGTTGCACGTTAGGTGAATCTATTTTTAGCGGCAAAGATCAAAGGATATGAACATTGATTTCGATGTGGACGGAATCTTGCGCGTCGAGACTTGTATTTCGAAACGGTTGCGAAACTATAGGTGCTAAGTATATTTTTCGTTTTCACATTTTTTTAAGGTGGGAAAGGCGAAAAAATCGATTGTAGTAATGACGTTTAAGTGGTGCGCATAGAAGTGAATAAATTTAATTGGCAATTAAAGAGAGAAGAAAAATCCATGCGAGGAGCAAAGAAATGATGCATAGGATGCAGTATGTTCAGCTGTGCCAATTTGCCCAGCTTAGTAGGAAATAAAAAAAATACGTTGACAAAAAAAATCTGATCAGGGTCTCACTTTCATTCAAAATAGTTTGCTTATGATGCTTTATTGTTTCTTGGAAACACGAGCCATTATTACGTCTTGTTCCATGTCGGAATAATCTGCACTTCATTTGAAAAGGCAATGCAAGCAGATGCAAACATTCCTTAAATGTATCGACTAAGGTGGACAGTATCTTAATTTAAAAACTTTAATGAAATTATAATTCGCGGCTTATTGGCTGTCCATCGGGTGTTTTGTCATGTGATATTGGCATCAATGATCGGAAAATCGTTCTTAAAATAGAAATTATATCAGTTCGTTTTATTATTATTTGCCGTTGGCGTCTCTGATTATACGCCTACTACTGTAAAATTATTTATCTGAAACGAATATTAAAAATATATCTTAGTACTAGAGATGGATTAACCGGTGAAAAATAAGGAGTACATGTAAAGTCCGTATCATTCTAAACTTAAGCGGTATCCTTCCGCGTGTTCAGAAAATTGATGAGGAAACTTGGATTGAAAAGTTGAGTTTTCAGTACCTCTGCCTTCATCAAAAATCCATATTTCATGCCACCGTTCGACTGGCGTTGTTCATTATTCTGTAACTCCGAACGCGCTGGAAGATAATAATTAATAATTATTATCGTCAATATTGTATTAAGCACTTCGTATTTAGAATTCAATTCGATGAAATATTTTAATTTCTCGGAAATGATTCCCAACCGAAAAATGTGATGCGATGATTTTTTACGCGGTTGGCGACATCTATTAACTATTAACGCACGTTACTTTCTTCCCAATTCTTTCCTTTTTAATTATTTCGATATTAATAGGAAACAATAGAAGTCAAAGTTAACCGCCTTAAATAGACCGCAATTAAATCCATTTCGTTAAAATAAATTTATCAATACTAAAAAAAATTTAAATTTAGCGCCTGTTAATGATGCCAATAATGTTAACGAGAGAGCACGCATAAACAAAAAAACAATCGAACAAAAACCCACAGTTGCACTGTGCATCAGTTCTTGTGTGAATTCGTTCGTAAAAGAACAATTTGTTTTTGAATCAAGCGGAATCACCGTTCGATATAAACCATTGCCGTGAATATTATTACGTAACAAGCATCAATAACGTTATTTACTGCCATCTTCGTAGAGAATATATTCGGGTACAGATAGATCCAAAAGCATCCATTGTCGCGTGGGGTGAATTGAAAACGTATTTCAAGTGCATACGTGCATTAGGATCCTGGTAAGTGGTAATCTAATGATAGTTAATCGGTCTGCACGTTTAAGGTTAATCCAGAAAAAAGCGACAAGATTAATTGCCCCAGACTTTAATCTCAAGATAATTATAAACAACGAATTCCAAAACGCAGTAGTCCTTGTAGCTCGTACTAGATAGCACATTAAGAATTCAATTTTATGCAATGTATAAAGGCGACGCATGTTTATTTACTTCTGTATATTCTAGCGGCACTCTAAATATTTAATCGGCGATATGAACCCGGCGAAAAAAACCTACATGTAGGCTAAGTGCTACTTTCACGGAATTGCCAATGTTTTCAATACTCAATTATATATATATATGTATATATCGAAATTTATAATCGCGATTATTCTAGCGATAAATTATGCATTTTTACGGTATTCGAGAAACCGGTCTAGAATTTGCATTCGCGTTAGTTTCTTAACTGCAAACTTGGGATTGTGAAAAACCGTTTTTGAAGTGTCGCCGAACGAAATTAATACTATACTTCATTAGTTAAATGTCTGCCTACTCACGGCGATTTAATTTGAATTATTTAACATTAATACCGTATATTTATTTAAATCGGTATTAATTAACATTATTCTACGAGTTTGTATAAAAGATTACGGTGTGACCATAACCTTACTTTCTAAGGGAATCTAGTTTATCATCTTCAATACCGCGGTGTGTCCTTTTTATTTTTGCTCGAGGTCTTGTTTAGTTTTTAATATTAAGACACCCTTGTTCCAGTTTTTGAAAGCGAACAATACTCGATACAGTTAAGAAGGCTGGCTATGCAATAATAAGCTCTCGTTTATGACTATTGAAAAATTAATAATACGCATTTTCTTATAGTAGTCCCATTTATTCAAGCTGCGTTGTAATTTTAAATACACCTCATTCAACGCTTCTTCAAAAGCAAAATTAATACACGCCCCATAAAAATAAAGGCAACGCTGATTACATGTCATACTGATATCTATCGTGAAATTATTTCGCGATAAAGGTAATCTGCCAAGGTTATTTTTACAACGCTGAAAAAACACGTATCGCAAAAAAATATTTTCTTTTGAGATTAATAGTGCCAGATAAAACGGCGTGGTGCCATGTTGTCTTCCTCAAATACGTTATTTTGACGACGTGAAACTGCCGAATGAAGCAACAGTGTTTATAAGGTCGAAGCTTTCCGAAAAGCTTGTAAAAGTGATTTGGGAGGAGCCCTTATATACAGTCAGCGAATCATTTTGTCTCCGCTCTTGAACGAGCGTATATCAATGTAGCTTTCTGTATAGTGAACTGGGTACTTCGGGTATTCTCGGGCGCGCGTGCACGGTTTTTTGCAAGGTTCGCTTAGTCGCGCAGTCTTATAGTATCTACAAATTTCCCAGGAATGGTTTCGTCGTGAATCTTCATTTTTTTCTATTCTTTGTTTTAGTGATAACCGAACGGATGAGTAGCGTATCGCCAGCGGACACAGGGTGTTCGATGGAAAGTCCAGCACCGGACCAGCACGATCCGCACAGCTCCGAAGAGGAGCTGGAGGTGATCAACAGCCCGCCACGTCCGCCGCGTTCCTCCTCCGTCTGTCTGCCCGAAAAGCGCAAGTGGTCTCAAGTCGGCTCGGATTCGTACTCGGTCCACCATTGCAGTCGCCGCAGTCCCTGCGAGAACGAAGAGAACGTCTCCCGTTACGGCAATCTCAGCCCGCCGTCTCCCTCCTCGCCATCGAAATGTTGCGGCGCCGAAGACGGCACCACCACCGTCCACTACCATTACCATAACCATAATAATCATCACAGCAACAGCAACGGCCACCATCATCATCACCATCACCACCATCACCACAATCGTCACAGCAGCAACATCGAACATTCCGGCTCGTCCGACGAAGAAGTACACAACTTACTTGCCAGCATGGCTACCCCAGTGCAATTCAGGACCTCGCCGCCCCTGGAAGCTTTGAAGCCGGGCGGTAGGACGCCGATCAACTATCAAAATAGGATACGCTCGATGAGTCCGCCCGCTAAGCTGTTGCATTACGAGGTGTCACCTAGGAAACGATCCAGGCATACAAAGCATACGCATGTACAAAGGCCCTACTTAGATTTCGAAAAAATGCAGCAGGTAAGAAAGAAAAAAAAACGAAAACATTTGTATACACTACGAGATTACGAGATACAATGAGGTGTTAATGTATCGAAGAAAAAAAAAAAAAACGTAGAAATACCACGAGTTGTTATGTTGAAGATAAGAGAATTATCGACAATTCCGGTGTGACAAGTTACAATTAACGTTTTTTTTTTTCTTTCTACTATCCTCTGTCATTAATTTTCTATTGCGTGTCATTCATTAATATGTTTATTATTTAAACAGCTATTACTCTGCAGCAAAACATCAATAATACAGTATTTGCACAATTTCCTCACACGAAAAGTTACCAATACTTAATTTGGACACATCAGAAACCTATAATTTCTTTTCTATGCTTTATTTCAGTCTCGTTTGAAAAACGTTGATACCCCCGTTATGAAAGTTTTGTATTCGGAAATAACGTCAACCCTCGAACTGCGATTGCAGCAAGAAGATCGTTGTCTGGAAATATATATGTTTGAAGAATTTCGGAAGTCATCCTAAGTGCCGTAAAACATTTTATACATAATATTTAACCTCGTTTGACCGTTGACCAAAAAAAAAAAACATTTGGTTTCGTTTATCTTTATTTTGTTACAATTGATATTTTCAATTCAATAGTTATTCATTAGACGCTATTAAAGGAAAGTTTCAACTGATCAGTTTAGCATATGGTTTTCCCAGTGACGATTCTTTTAGGATGGTTGGCAATAGTTAAAACTGTCAGAATGACTTGGTCATTCTGTAGCAGTCGATATTCAATATTGCATGTCACTGATAAAGACGAACGTTTACGATGTGCAGAATTTTATTTTCATATATTTTAATAACTACGTTTGATGTTAACGTAAACCTAACAATACAGACGGCTGAAGGTGATGCATCTGAATAGGAGATCAAGTACAACGCTTCGATTCCGTCGTGTATTATTTTGTCGAATATAATGTTCACGATATACAACGGAAATACGCGAAGGAAACGAAATTTTGGTCTTGACCTCCCATTTACGTCACTACCAGTCGCCGCTAAGCCTAAAAATACCTTTTTTTTTCTAAAGTTCACGCCTTCGCGGTGGAGTTCCGTTTTTAATAATACGAAATTGACCTCGTAAATAAACAAGAATTTCAATTTGCAATTGTTCATTTAAAATATGTAAATACACACAAATAGGTCGTCCATCTACGCTGTTTGATACATCGATAAGCGAGGATATGGTTACTATAGCTGGAACAGTTCCGCTGTGACATGGCTTATCAGGGATCATGACGATCATTTCTTTCAATTTAGTAGTTAACCTCCGATATTTTCTTTGTATTATTTCATGAATACATCTACTTGGAATAATAATTAGAAAGGAATTATTGCTTACCTTTGTATTTTTACCCTGCGCATTTACGTGGGATACAGAATAATTTGTCTAAACTCAAAATAGTTGCTTCATTCATTACGTTACAACGATATTTACAATTAACGAACGAAGTTATTGTTGTCTCTTCAGTTTGTTTTTCAGTTGCAAATCACTTTAGACCGGTTAACATACATGGTATTCATATGCCGTGCCCGACATTTGATTACTCTTATCCCACAAATGACTGAAAATAGTGAAATCCACATCCCTTATACAAATCTAGGCACCAGTTTGCCTCAATTATTTCAAAAATCAAATTTTGAGAATTTTTGTCATACTGATGGTAATTTTCAAAGCGACACTTGATTACTTTCACCGTTTACTTTCATTATTACTCATTGGATGGTTCGTACATACAACAGTATGATTTCCGACTCTATCCCGAATTTGCTTACCTGAAGCACATGAATTGGTCACCACCCGCAAAATCGTACAACTTCTCCGATTATTCCCAGAGTTTTCGATGTTTTTCCGGTAAGTGTTGAGTACTCACGTGCTTCGTTCAAATTTTTTTGGCGATCTCTAGATTCGAGCAGCCTTTTTGTCGAAAAAAATTTTTTTACTTTATTTTTCTAAACATAAAGTTCTTCTACGGCCAGTAATTAAAAAATACAGTGAAAGCAATCAAGTGGCGCAATAAAAATGATAATAAAACTTTTAAAAATGGCAAAAGTATTAGCGATTCGAAATGTGGAGGTAAAGTATGTATATGCTTGGTTTTCCGAATGTATCCAGAGATCTTTCAATCAAATTACATCAATCACTATGTGAGAGTAATTAAGTGGCGGGCATTGTACAAGCTTGTAATTTATGGTACGTTAAAAATTCTTCCTGTTAACACTTCCCATTACCAAGGAACTTTAACTACCATGAAGTACGTTAACAGTAATCCAATTTATCTCTGAATGACTTCGGTGTATTATTATTATTTAAAATATACGTTATAATTATGTTTATTTATTTAATAATGTGTTTTTATTTATTGTTTTCGTGCATTTAATAAATTATGTTTCATACAGCAACCTATTTTGCATCTTGAATTGATCTGTATACTAGATTTTGAGAACAATTTAGCTTCGTTATTTCGTTGAACTAAATACTTGGTTGTCCTTCGTTTATTATAGTAGTATTGTTATAACACTTGTTTATTATCGCTACAAATGTACAAAAACCAAACATTACATTTACATTTATAATGATACGACAGCATTACCTTGACTATGTTTATTTTTGACTTGAATTGAGGTCCTAGTCCATATTTTCGTTCAACGAGGTAAACACAATTAATTCTTTCATTTCTTGAAATAGTTGCTTGGCTATAGTTAAATATCTATTCCGATTATCAATTACAGATGATGGGTTGTTAAAAATAACAGATAATTGACTTTTT
This sequence comes from Oryctes rhinoceros, assembly GCA_020654165.1. NCBI lineage: Eukaryota > Metazoa > Arthropoda > Insecta > Coleoptera > Scarabaeidae > Oryctes > Oryctes rhinoceros. Next base: position 3,796,026 of record JAIOKQ010000231.1, read on the forward strand.
TCCTTAAAAAGAAAGCATTTTTGACAAAAAAAAATTAAACAGCGAAATATTAAATTAGAAATTAGATCAAAGTTGCCTGTAAAGCATTAGCAGACTTTCTTGGAGAATTGGGGAACTGGCAGAAAAGCAAGTCGTTAAACAAGTTACTTGTACTACAAAGGACAAATACCGAACCTCCGTATAATCAAGAGCAATAAATAGAAGCAATGTTACGAGATGTTAAGCAAATATGACTAAAGAGATTTGAAGAGCATATTAGTTAAAATATTAACGATGCTTTGGACAATTGTATTTACGTAATTACGTCTAATTATATAAAATTTTGTCATATAACAAAACATACAAATATACTTTAAATTTGATCCATAATATTGGCAAGGCTCAGCACACAAAAGGCCTTCATTGATAGTTTTATTTCGAACGATCATCTTAAAAAGTGCAAGCTTATAAATCTTTGCTGTTAATATACGCCTTCTTTCGTTTTTGTTCCCCGTTTTCGCTACAACTTCTGTTATTTTCTTTTTTATTAAAACCATATAACCTAACCCCGGTTGTATGATAATCTCTCCAACGTTTTCTCTCTGCTCTATTCGAGAATTTTATTATGTTTAATATTGTTTTATTACCGTCGTAATCCTAAAAATTACTACCATATCGACAGCAGGCCCGTCGCGAAGCCAACGGTGAGGCTTAAAACGACGAAAATATGCGAACGCGGCAGTACCAGCATCAACCGCGCCGCTCACACAAATCGTGTAAGCGCAAGCTCATCAACGAAAAAGAGGCGAATCTCCAGAAATGTGACTGAAATCCAAACTGCGCCATTAAGTAGGGAAGGTGCGCATTTACAGCTGAAAACGTTTAATTGTATTTAAATTACGTTTATGCTTTATTTATCAAACGAGCAGGAATGTCACCCGTCTCCCTCTTTCGTTCGAAAAAAAAAAAAAAAAACCAGAGAAAGACGGAGAGAAAAAAAGAAATCGTGTGCGTGTGTGTTCTCTTTCTGAAACGCGGGGCCCGGTTGCATAGAGATTATCCAGCTGTGTGCTTTACATATGGATGTTTTACGACGCATCCACGAAATGCATATACGTATAGATCTTTTTTCCTTCTGCGCTTTTTATTGTTAGTTTTAACATAAATGCCATACCGTCGTTTCTGAGAATGTTTACTTCTCTTACAGTCAATTAACTTGCGACCGCGCCAAGCAGATGAGCAACATTTGTTGCCGAAGTGAATGCGTTGTAACGATACGGGTTTATGTGCATCTAGACTAGAAGGCTAGTTTTTAATTTTTAATGTCGTGATCAAATTGGTAGCGGCGAAATAGTAAGTTTCGTTTTAGCGAGTGCTGACGAACCCGAAATTTTTTAAATTTGAAAACAAAAAAAAATTAAGACAACTCCGTAAATATCGCTCTCGTTAGTCTTAATTCTTTGCCAATATCTACAAACTGTCGTTGTCGGTAGTCGGTGAGCTGCTAGTTGCGACTTCAACGTCAAATTCAAAGAAAAGAATTATGCATTCAGATCAAGCAACATTTTCGCTTGCTACTGATAGCTGTCGATAAAAAAATCTTAGTTCCATTTTGTTGTGCTACCAACTTAAGTGGTATGAATACACGCGCTAAATGCGATACGATTGTTTTTTAGCATTCTCCTTTATTAGACCATAAAAGAGTTCGTCGTTAAATCGCATTTGGTTCTCCGACGCAGCGGTCACATGCGACGAATGTAAATTTTCTAAAAACTGGTACGTAATGATTAATACATGTAATATAAATAACATCGGTTACGCACATGTGGTTGAAACAAAATTTATGTACAGAAGAAAAGTCACCGGAGAGGAAGATAATACGGTCGTACGTTGTGCCAAGCCAGAGTTGGGCTAAGTTAGGAGATAAATTGCCGTGGAACCGATTCCAGAAATAATATTTCAGACATCACAAGGGTCATATGAGTATATTTTCGATTTTCGATGGAGCTTAATGGACAAATTTTAGAGACAAATCGGCTTTCTCTTTAATGTGCATCTTTCTTAGATGATCCTTGATATACAGATGATTCTTTTTCTTTACGAAAAAAATTGTTTTAATTGAAAAGTAAGATAATGAAAAAGCGGCCGTTGAATTTTACTATTGAGGAGGTTAATTGTACCCAGCGTTGGCTGGTAGACTATAGTTAAGCAATATAAGCAGATCTCTTTTCTTGTGTATTCATTCTCTCGTGTATTTCCGTTGCATATCATGTACTTTTATGCACGCAACAGAAATACACGAAGAAGTCTAAACATTATAATTGACGCCATCACCAGCTACTGTTGGTTGTCGTATAATTCTAGATCAAATACTACGTTTTTTAAACAATCTATCCATTACATTTCGTTTGAGTGACTCTGTTTAGTTCAACTATAATATAATTAAAGATATTTCTCTGACACGCACTTATCCTCATAAATACTAGTTAGAAAGCATTGCTTTATAATTATAATTAAATAACTGCTGGTCCAACCTCTTCCGATATAGTTGAAGAGCGGATATTCGACAGTCTTAATTGAAAAGAATGGCGATTACGGCGGATGGTGGAACCTCGCCTTTGTGCGTTAATCTTACGTGTTCTCAAATGACAAAGATTTTAGCTGGAATTTTGATGATTCTAAAGAGATACATGTAACTACTTTTTTCTACCTTACGCATATCTGAGATGTTTTATATCATCCCTCATCCCTTCCATTAAATGGAACTTTGAATATAAAGTAGGACCGAATAAATTATCGTAAATGATAGAGAAAAAAATTATCAATAGTTTCAGTTAATCACAGTGGAATAAGTAAGCATGTATTAAGGCAGCAAGTCCAATTAATACATTAGGAATAAATAGTATTTAAGGAAATAAACATAAATAAAAGTAATTACAAATAAAGAAATGGTGAGTAGCGCCAATAATTAATGCGGGACACAGAACAATAAGAAAAATAATGAGACAAATTTTAATAAATTACAACCTTCAACTTCTTTTTTCATACTGCAACGGTATATAAGTGCATTAATAATAACAATAACACAATGAAAGGAGAGACCGTCGCTAAGAATGTTGTACTTCACGTGGAGATATTGCCAATAGTTGTGAAGCCAATAGTTCTGTCTTTTTAAAAGCACAATACCAATTAAAAATATTTTGCACTCAAACGTGTTAACGCATTGCAGTGTGAATGGACCCACATGTTCCTTCCTGTTAAATGTAGTTCTACGACTGCTAGATTCTGATATCAAATTACTTCCTGAAAACAATAAAATTGAACCTAGACGTTGTTGCTGTCGAGACTCCAACAGCATCGACGACCAATTGTTGGCGACTACCGTGACGCAATCTCTGGATTTCATAGAAACATCGCTGATGGTGAATTTGATACACGGCAGAGATGTAAAAGATAAAGGACTTCAACGTTCGCGGATGATTGTTAAAATAACAATCGCGAAGGCGATTGTCGCCTAGTATTACGTTATAGTTTTAAAGTTTTAAACACGTCGAAAGTCGTCCGCACACACGCACGCGCGCACACACACAGATGGAACAAATATAAATAAATGACAGTTGTATAAGTCGATACGTTCTCCAAATTGGTCTATTTCATTATTTAATGGGTCATTTCCCAGTAGATTTCTCTACGGTCCGTCCCTGAACGTCGGGTTCCGTCGGACCGACAGCAGCGGTGACATTTACGGTGTAGAGGGTCAGTAGTCTTCGTTTGCGAGCGTTTTTAAGTCCTTATAACTTTTTTATTGTCACAGATAGAAAGGACGAATTAAAAATTATTCTGTAGGGCTCCGACGTAAGGTCTACGGATTAAATATTAACGGAAAATAAATGGCAGTCACTTCGCGAAGTGGAACAATGGAAGCGTTGAAATATGCAAAAACATATGTTCCTTTTTGATGCTGCCAACATTTAGAAGATACCTTCTTGTCAGTGGCAAAAGTTTAAACATATGTATGTGTTACGAATTGCTTCGGGCGACTCGTTTATTTCTTTAAAATATTTTTTTTTAGGTCTATTTTTGTTGAAGATATAACCGCTCGCTTGAAAAAATATCTAATTTTTTTCATTTCTGCCTTTTGACTTTTTACTTGTTACCAACATTTATAACAGGAATTGCTTTCATACACATTGAGGATTATCTCTTCCCCGTTAAATTTAAAATCGGATCAAGTTGACGCAGTTGTTGTATTTTGCAGCATTTTTGAAATCATAATTCAAGAATCATGTTTCAAGTTACCAGCAAAAGAACACAACCATTGCGCCGATTTCCAATTTCGCGGACACGCGAACCATGAATAAACTTGGTACCAAATCGACGATTTGCTTTGTACGAACGTATAAAAAAAAAACGTACCAATTTTAACAAGCATCGTCGTATTTACAAATCCGACGATATAAAAACGACAGACGCCCAACGACCGAAAAGAAGAAATTTCCTTGCCGTTCGGCGCGGTTCAGCTTGGCGTGTCCGCTCTTTGACCGATAGAGAGAGGTCATTTTTCCGCTCTCTGCCCTTTTCCACGCCGATGCTGCCGGTCGCTTTTCATCTTCATCCTTTTCCCCCTTTTTTTTTCCGAGATGCTGCTTTTTAAATATTTCAAGTACTTCTTGGCCGAACACTTCGCATAGTAATGACACGAAAAATAAGGATAAAGAAAAAAAAGGAGGGCCGAGACGAGCCGGGAAGAGATGACGAGGACCTGCAGATACGCGGTCTATTTTTTCGTTGCGCGCAAAAAGCCGGTTTTATTTCGCTGGAAACCGTATACAACCCGGCCAATCATTCTGCGCTGCTGCGGGAAAATAGACACACAATAATGCTCGAGCGAGTGCGGTAGTGCTCGTCTGGTGGTAGTAAATTATAAGCGGGAAGAAAATTGAGAAGCGTAGGAGATTCGGGGTTTAATACTTATGTAGACGTATTTTACGAAGATCGAAATATTACCGACACACAAAAAGCGCGCGCCTTTTAAAAGACTGCTTTTAGAACTAGAAAAAGAAAGTTTCTACTTGTAACCACCCTGAATGCAGTGGCGGCGTTAGCATCTTTGGCGGCCCCCTGCAAATTTCTAGCATTGCGCTCTGTGCCCCACCCTTCGTTAAAGCTACATCCATAATAGCTAGTTCTTGTAATCCCATTAATTTTGATTTTTCCAAGATAATTGAGACAAAACCGCGCAAAATTATCGACAACCTCCGCGCCACACAAGTTTAATTAACTATTCCGGGACGGCCGTTTCGAGGATGCAGGACATCCTCAATTAGCGCTAACTGCTAGTTGATTTTGGCTTCTGGCGTGTTGAGTTGATGACCAATTTGATCAATTGCTTCCCGCTCAGTTAGTTTTTCATCTGGCATGGTTTATACGTTGAGTTACCGTTCTAACTATTGCTTACTAGCTTTTCTCTGCTGGAGAAGCCCTGCATGATTACGGAGGAAATATCGAGATTTCAACTCAACCGTGATTATAACACGGTCCAAACCCCGAACGAGTCTAGTTTTAACCGACTCTGGCCGTGAAAGCCTACGTTAATCTTCAAGAATACGACAAACTTATTTAGGATTTATTGTCTCGAATTTGACTGGAGCAAGGTTCAAATTGTACCTAAAGAAATTGTTTTTTCTGGTGTAAATTTCTTCAAAACTTGGAAAAGACGGCAGCGTTCTTCTTTACAGCGAGGCAACAGTTTATCTTTTGCGTGTGGTGTAAACATGTCGAGCTTAATAAAGATAGCTAATTTCCCTTTATGGACAATAATATACATTTCGGAACAACAATACCGTTAAATTGCAGTTCAAGCAAGTCAATTCTTCAAATTTATCACCTTTTGTTTGACGTTTCCTCGTACCGTCGCCTTATCATATAAACATAATGCACCATAGAGTTTTAACACCTTATTCTATTGTCAAACGTGCGTTGAATAAATCCATCGTAAGGTACGTCCCAAATTCTCAGAACATCAGCGTCATGTGTATGTACGCACACTATTATTTTTTTTCCTATATATCCGATATATGCACGATGTACGTTCTCTATAGCCTGGGCGAAATTCAAGGTCAACAAATTAAAATTCCAATGTCAAAGTCAATGAGTAATCATGAGTTATGAATGCCACATAATAATTACCGACTTTAATGGGCGATCCCCTCCTCTCTCTTTACATTTTCGTATTTTACGTGCGCAATCTGTTAGAATGCGCCCGAAATAATGTATCTCAAAAAAAAATATATATATACATATATATAATATGCATGTCTTTCAACGCGTACTAACTATCCGAAATAACTCTTTCGGAATTTCGCATATTTTCACATTCGTACGCGCAAACAGTTTTTTCACGCGAATTACTGGCGGAATTGAAAAGAAAACAATTTGGCGATTTACGAAGCTCCTTTCACTGACCGTAAGCATCGCGCGTAGACCGAACCCAGTTTTCGATTGCGAAAACTGTATTTGGCCCGCGTTAATCATCGGGCATCGAAGGAATGTCGTAATTGCCAGCCGAACTTAACGAATCGATGAAGTAATATTTTGCATTTTGATTTCCGTTTTTTTTTCATCTCCGCGGACCTGAAAGTCAAGGACGAAGTTTGAATTCTACGAATGTTATCTTAGACGTTCGTCACGTAAGATACAGTGTGATCGTGATCAAATAATACTGATTACGTGAAAACTGGAAGAAGTGGCACCGTCTCGCTGAAGATAGAGTTGGTTGATCTAGAAGAGGGTTCAAAATTATTGGTGTACTTATGTCCTTCAAATTTATTAAAAAAAAAAAGGAAAGAAGTCTTAGGATTCGCCATCAACAAAAGTATATAGATCTTCAGCTAAACAAGTTGTATAATGGTCTGAATTAATATACTTAGGCAAGTGATAGCTCTAAAAAAATTTTTTATTTTACTGCGTAAATGATAAGAAAGAACTGTCTTGTGAGAAAGCCTAAGGAAGAGACTTATTGGAGCTTTGAAGCATTTGCTGACGTATAATTTCAAGGAGTTAAAATCTTGGATCTATCAGACGGCCAACATCCTTAGAACCAAAAACACGTGGAGGAACACGTCCTTTTGGTTCTGTATTCGCTGTAATCTTAGCGAATATCAACTGATTTTCAAGTGCTTGGACTCATCATGAAGAGAATATTAAGAGAACCATTGTTTTGTTGCTTTTTTAGCCCAGCTTGGACAAACATTGTAGACAGAGAGAATGCAGGAACTGGGATGTTCTTATTTTAATTTCTCGAAGTTCCTTTCACATCAATTATTCACGTTCACGACCTTCATAACCAACACTATGGCTTATAGCAATTGATGTAAGTTGAGGAAGAAAAGCCTTCACTGCTCGACTTTTCTCTTCCGATCTGATAAATAATCAACAAAAAGGACCTCTTCGAAATCGAAAAGAATTCGTATACGTCGCCATTTTGTACGGAAAATGTGGCTTTCGTTGAATAAACATTTACGATAATAACAAGTACGTTTGTTTATAATATTATATCATTGCGGTATCGCTTTATGCTAACGTGATCTACGTAGCGACATCTGTGTACAATAAAACATTCTTAATGCACGCTACTATCCATCATGGCTTACCGTGAATAATACATTTTAGACAGCAGATATGGAATAATAAATCACGATGATATAAATAATTTCATTAATATACGTGTTTGCTCAAGATTATAGTCGTAGTATCTCATATATTAATCGGTACTGAGTTTTGTTGTAGATCCTATGTTTATCTTGCAATTTTATCGTATTTGCAGAAGTGGACAAGCTCCAATACTTAAAATATAATTTCTGTGGCTTCTTAATCGTATTTACCAAACTTACTAACCAACTCAGTAGTATCGAGTTATCGACAATATTTTGCAAGGCAGATTTGATTCTTATCATAGCTACGAAGAAAAATAACAAATTCCATTGGTTAAGAGAAAAAATATGCCTATTGTGGAAGGTACTACAGAAAAACGAACATTCAATTATCCAAATGGGACACACTTATTGTATTATCCTTTTCGCTGCTCTATTGTCCGTTCGCACCTTAGAAATCAGTACAGCTCTTATGGGAATCGTGAAGACGGTTGTTAGTTCTTGTTAAAATTATATTTATAGGAAATTTTAAACTACACGGTTTATGAAGAAATGACACATGGAACCTGACCATTTATTTTTCATATTTGTTAGGTTAATAAAGTTTCAAATAAAACACGAATTATAAGGGAAGCACGAAATTAAGTGAATTTAACCAAAATACGCCAATAATGTAAACTTCGGAGATGGGTGATCATGAATAATACAGCTGTCAAAAAAGTCACTATTATAAAGATCGCGCAACTCTCATCGAGTTGGAAAGAGATGTACGTACACAAGCTCCCTGACAATGGAAAGAGAGGGTAATACCCCATAAGACTCCAATACTTGATTTTTAAGGTGCGAACGACTATAGACGAGGTATTTTTCTAAACGGCGACTAAAATATCTCCGCAATGCAAGGGTTTGATTGAGCGTGTGTTAGGTCGGCATAAAAAATTTATCAAGCGCAACACAATAACGCACACGACACGCAAGTTTTAAAGTAAATAAGAGACCTTTGTGCGAAAATTAAATAAAGGAGAGAATTGCGCAATTTAGTAGATATTTATCTTTACCAATTTCTGTAAACCGGTTTGATTTCTCGAAATGATAAAGAGTACTTGTTTCATTTCAATTTGTCAAGTAAAAGGCGATATATAAATACGTTTTAATTTTTTTTTTTTGCAAAAAAAAATTGAATACGTTAGCATGTTGATTGCTATCTACACTGCCCAAAGTTTTTTTTTTTTTTTTATCAGAGATTTAATCATACAATTCTATTCATTATTATCGACGTGTTTATAAATATTTCCATATTTTATTTATTTTAGTCATAAAAATACGTACAAGATATCACTGAAATATATATAAATGTCAGAAATAATGATGAGAACAAATCTCAGGGTTAAGTTTGGTTGCAAGTAGCAACCGGAGCATAACGTGTAATAACATAAATAATTGTGTTTCCTGAATGCTAGGAAGCTAAAATAATGCTATTTACCCAAGCTTTTTATTATTTAAAATAATAAATAGTATTAAATACGAGACGAGCTCGATAAATACCTAACCTTGGCAAGAAGAGGACAAAAGTATAGATGCGTAAATATAGGTTGTTTTTCGATCACCATTGTTTCCAGTTCCTGCTTTTAAATCTGTTATTACCACTAAAGTTCGCCGCTTTCCGTGCCCTTCACGAAATTAGCTGGGATTCATGGGAATGGGTCATCGTTGTCCTCTTTTTAATTAAACAAGGGAAAATTACCTAATTTGAATTTCACGAGGTATTCATTACGAAAACAAACTAGTTCTACAATTGAAAAAAAAAACGATTATAAATAATCGAAAATAAAAAAAAAACAATTGAATAAATGTCAAAATCGAGTGATGATATCTCAATATGCTGTCACAGCTACGATGTTTTATGTACGCTACACCACATCCGTCATAATTTTCTTTTCTTTAATTCCGAGCACGGCGACATAAAACGAACCGACAGAAAAGGGAAACGTAACATTTACATACATGTGTATCCGTACGCAGATGTACGAATTCATGTACGTTAGCCGAGATGTAGGGTAGCCCATGTGAGAATGAATAAATGCAGATCGTGATGTAATTTATTCTCCGAGTAATTTTTTGACGGTGAAGGTCAGATATTGAGGCAGGTTTTTTTTTTTGTCTTCGTTTCGTATTGACCGTGACTTAGCGACGTGCCGGTAGGACGCATAGAATACCTGTCCGCCGGTATTCTTTTTTTGGTCTTCGCTTTTTTTTTATTATTTTGGAACGGCTCCAAATTAAATTTTAAGAGTTTATCCGCGACTTTCATTAATTTAATGCGACGAAATTAACATGGAAAACTTTTCAAAACGTCCACGCACTGAACCGACGGACCGGGCTTATTCTATTTCCGACGTTAATAGAATTCGTCTCTGTGGATTTTTCGTTTATTTAGTGACTAATTGTAAACGACGTGGATTCGGATCTTTCTCGCTCTGATCCTTTCCCTCGTGAAAAGAGATTTTATTTTAACTGTACATTTTTTTTTTTCATATAAGCTAGTAGCAAAAACAATGATAATAATAATATTTATTTATTTGCACAACAACATTGTAACCATTTACAGGGCGAAGACTTAAGAAAAAGAAAAGAAACTAAATACATATGTTTGATAAGTTTATCTGAAATATGTAGATGAACCTGCCAATTTTCTTGTAAAAAAATGTTTATTTTTATGATGGAACAATTCGTTTAAAAGAATCCTTCAATTTCCTGCTGCCATTTTTTTAGAATCAATTCATTTTGTTAAAAAGATCTACGATTGATTCAAATTTATTTTTAATGTAGATTAAATGTAAAGTGTATATAAGCACCTAATTAAATTATCTCTGAATCCACCGAACCAAAAAGAAAAACAACCAAAAGATAAAGTGTAGACGTTCGCGTGCTTTAGATGCTTCTTCGGCAGCTGATTAATATGCATAATAGTAAAATCGAGGAATGCGATAAAAAGAGAAAGCTAGAACCTTCAAAAAGCGGTATACGGACCAGATAAATACCAAACTCAGCCGATAAAATCAACGCTTATTCACGATGGAAGCGAAAAAAAAAAACGAATCGAGAGAATTAAGGCATCTCGGTAATTAAACCATTAGATATTCCTCCGCTCCAGCTTCGACCTACGAAAACCGCAGAAGGAACAAACGAAGCGTGAAATGTAGCGATTTAAATTCGATGTTCCGTTGTACGGCATTTATTTTCGCCGTTTTGCATCTCGCGAAAGCGGGCACCGCCGCCGAGCCTTCAATTTTTTCCTTTTAATTCCTTCATCATCGGCCCGAAGCAGACTTCCTGGATTTTATAGCGTTATATTATTGTCATGTCGTATGCTGCCGATACATCCAAAAGTTCGTTTCGCTCGAAGGACTATTAATTGTACAAAGCATACCAACGTAATACATAACATACATTTTTATCATCTTAAAAAGCCTTCAAAAACCATATTGATTTAGTCGGCTAAGTGTTATTTTCTAGACAAAAAAGTAGTCTGCAACTTGGTTTAAAAATACCTTTAAAATAATTTTAGTCGAATTTAAGAATTATTTTGAGAGATTTCGTATTTTGCTTAAAAAGCTGGACATTATTGGAGCAATACGCGTCGCGATTTTTTGATACGGTACAAAAAATAATTTGTCGACAAACATTCTGCCGTGCTTAATATACGCCCGGCGTGAAGAGTGCGCGAACTGCCCGAATTCGACGAGACGGCGGTAGGCGGAACCGAAAAAGCGCGCCTCATTAAACGGAACGACGTGTTTTATGATTTCTTGTTTCGCTTCCCTGTCGTCCTCCCTCCTGCTCTTCCTCCACCTTCTCCGTCCTCTTCGTCGTTCCTCTTCCACTACTCCTGATCCTCCGCGACGCGTAATCCGTCGTCTTTATCCGTCGCGTCGGCCGTATCCGGGCTTTCGGTCGGCCAGGTTTCTCGGACTTTAAAAAAATCGATACGAGGCTGATGCATGTCAGGCCCTCCTGCACGTTTCAACAAGTCCATTAATATTTCATGAAACCGTGTCGTTTTAGACAGTTCAACGTAATTGTCCGGGCGCAAAATGCATCTCTAGAATAGAGATATGGAGTCGTTCGTTGCATGGGTATGTACGAACTGTGCTGCTGAGAAAGTATCAGTAATAGTGATTGGTCGATACGTTCTTTTATTTGACGTAGAAGAGATGACGCTTACACATTCTGTTTTTCTTTGTTTTCCAAGGGTTGCTAATTATAGTTAATTTTTTCTTCTGCAACTTGTTGGCTTCAGCTCTCTTCGTTTTATCTTCACAATTTGTCTTAATTTCTATCTCTTAAAGAACAAATCAGTTCACCATTCCAAAGAAGGCTAACGTTAAAATCCAAGCTTGCCAAATCGTATCATCAACAGAGAAAAACGTCCATTTATCTTTCGAAAGTTAAAAGGTGTTTCAAGTAAAAGCCTATCTTATATTATTATCGGTATTACAAGTAATTGTATTGTACAAGTAAATGTACGTAAAAAAAATGAATCTTAGGGCAACATAAAACAATTCTAAAACAAAAGAGAAATTCAGAACGTGAAAAAACAAACAGAACGAACAGCGCGCGTGAGTTATGAGAGAATACAGATTTTACAACTTCCGCCCGATATTTTCGACCGAAAATGTATTGAATAACAAACCGACTTATGAATCGCTATTTATCTTTCTTCCTTTTTTTTTTTGTTTACAGTTGAAGACCCATTCGGTGACAACATGGCGCCATCCCGGAGAGCATGGCGGCGAACTGTCAGTTTTCTGTTGGTGAGATGCGGCTCCGGGGCGTTCTAGGACGCCCACAAATCTTCACGTCAACGTGGCCAACGCGACATCCTCGGATCAGTGGCATTCGTCTTTACCATCATTGTGCAGCAGTAGTGAACGTTAATTTCAGTGATCGCCGTCTGATTGGATTTTATTTTTCGAGTGAAATCATGCAAAACAACAGAAGATAAAAACAAGAGAAAAGAAAGCGTATCGAAGAGATGACGAGAATAATCGCAAAAATTGTTTAAGGTCGAAGTAATGACACAAACGAGAAAAATGGGGAGAAACAGAATGCAAAAAAAAAAATGTAAATATCAACTTCGAATATCTAAATACTAATAATAAATAATCATCATTAAAAAAAAAACACCCACTTCGTTCAAAAAAATTTTCAAAAAAAAAATGCACTAATATTTTATAAATAATACATATATATCTATGTATCATAAAAACAAACTAATGTTATTCTGTATATTGGTGTATAGGCCGTTGTTTTTTTTTTTTTATATATATATAACAATTCAATATGAGCAAAAGAAAATTAATGATACGTTTAGATAATTTCCTAGAGATGCTTCTCTAAAACAAAATGAGTTGATAAGCTTTAATAGTCACTTAAATTCAATTGTCGGACAAAAATCTCCAGTTCACACATTAATACGTACGGATGTTTCTCATTAACAACCTTAAATGCAGTGCTGCAACGCTGACTACCCAACTAGTTGTGCCACCTGTACGCCGTCAGTTGAACGATTACACGAGGAATTAAATTAAATATAAGCCGCAACATAGGATATATCTAGATGGTCGCATAATGTGAATATAGCTTTTATAATAACAATATTAAAGAAGAAAAAAAAAAGTATTTGTGTTTTCCCGCAAATAACCAAAATATTTCCAGACAAAAGCAAAATACAAAAAAAAAAGAATCGAGCACCGAATTGTTTCCTCCTCTCACTTACATTGTAGTTAAATGTTTTTAGGTAGATTTAGTTTATGTGTATGATAAATAATAATCATATTAAAGAAAATATAAGAAGCCATACTTTTGCCATATGCAGAATAGCAGTTAACAAAATCTATCAACGTAAAAAGTTTTGTTTTGAAAAAAAAAAAATGTAAACAACATCGCACGAAACAACCTGCCGTACAACTGCCTTCGTCGTCGAGAAAGCAAATAAGAAAATCACGCGAGGTAATAGAAAATATACAGGGTGGTAAATGGAAAAAAGAAAAAAACAAGCCGATATATTATTCGCCATTCGAAATTAAATTACATCAAGTGCTGTAGAGTATTTAGCACAATTCCGAATTCGTTTCCATTTACTTTTACCTGCAAGATGATCTACTTAAAAATGTATGCGCTTTTTTCTTTATACCACACTGTATATGTATATATCATAAAAACGGTTGATTATTAAACTGCCAATTTTATAAAAAAAAAAATTATATAGGTGAGAAAATCTGCCGCAAATTAAAACCGAACGAAGAAGTTTAACATCCTAAAAAAGTGTCATCGATGTAGAAAAAGTCGTTTTTCAAATGCGACGGTTCAAACAACAAAGGAGAAATAGAAAAGTGGGCTAAAACATTACAAAAAAAAATATATCTTAATAACATCTTAATGTTGTTTAAGTAGAAAGTACCTATTAGTAGTTAAACATACGTATATTGTAGGACTTTTAACAAATTGAAAGACTTTTTTTTAAATTGTGTGTGAGAGATTTGATACTACTGTGAGTATATTACATGCATACTACAAGATAATATGTTATGGAAATACAACATGATGTAGGTTTTAAGTTTTTTTTTTTTTTAATTATTATTATTGTTTCTTTTTTTGATTTTGTTTAAACTACTCTGGTTATTGTCGTATGGGAAACGTTTCATATCTACTTATTAACATTTGCAAATTGTCGATACTTCATCGTTAAAATCAATTTCCTATCAATAAAGAACTAGACACGCATAGTGTACAATCTTAATAGCTTTTTAAATCATATTTCGAACTGATTAATTTGATCTCATTTCCGCAAAAGTATTAGCATAGCGTTACCTATTCTCTTTAGAATAAAGAAAATTGTGGCCAAGATCCTCTCAGCAAGGATTTCGACGGATTGAAGTGGATCTCTGAAAATGACTTATAATACTATAGTGATATTCGTCTACTATTAGATAATCAATTATTGGACTTCTAATGCATCATCGAAAGCTTTAAAGCCGTTTATTCTAACGTTGCAATGGCGGGTTCGAAGTATGTAAAATGTTTGAGACGGTTCCCATACAAACGATAACAAAATCTTTACATTATTTGTTATTACGTGTAACATTGTTTCATTTGTTTAGTTTGCAAGTTAGTCTAAAGAAAACAGGAATGTGCAACAATATTATCGACGTACGTTTTGTAGTAGTTTTACCATTCAACTCGTACAAGATAAAAGAGCGAAAAGAAAGGAAACTTGTATAAATAAGGTAAAGTGCCGTGAACGCAGAAATGATGCATAATATAAAGTGTCTGTTTATAATACTTATTATATTAGACGTAAAGAAAATCTATATTTACTATATTATATATTTACTATTATTATTATTATATTATTATTATTACGACCAGTGATATGTTAAGTATTTTGCGCCGTGTAATACCGGCGCAGTTTTGTGAATTATACTTTTAATTTCTTTTTGTGATATGTTAAACGTTTAACAGTAATTGAAGCGGAAGATTTTTAAAAATAAACGATTAAGGGAGTCGATGATAACGATGAAGATGAAGTCGCAAAGGATATATAAGTAAAACAACGGTCACGTGAAAATCAACGTACATGCACATCAACAAAAATGTATCGATTTAAAAGCCCGGTTCATTCAGCCCCTCTTTCCTTTATCCCTTCCACGTTCCCTCGTCACGATTCTCCTCTTCTTCTACCTTCTATCTTCTTTTTTGTTGTCGCTGCTGTACGGTAAGGATTTTCATGTGACTAGTGATGCACATTGTAATAATTAGTTGCAATATGATATGTAATTTAGTAATTTTTAATCAACTAACAAAATTATCTAATAAATATTTTTTATCATTTAATATTGTGCAGTTTTATTTCGATACTACGTTAAGTTAAGTAAAATGTTGCTTGGTTAATGTACTTTAAATTTGAAATGAAATGCAAGCCGGTTATGGCTAGATGTTCTAAAACTGGTCGTACAATTTCAAAATACGGAGTTACAATATCCGAAATTACGAATTCCGTAGAAAACGTATGTAACGGACAAAGACAGTCGTGCAAAGTCAACAGATGTAAATAACAAGTCATCTGCAGGTTCGATTGGTTGATTCTTACAACTTCACCTACATATTCCTGCGATCTTCTATCTTGCTTTTTAGTTAGAATGCTTTAATGCACTACCTTAATGCAAAAACAAACAATTATTATTATACATAACCATATATAAAACGATAAATAAATAAAATTATCACGTTATTCCTTTGTATATATTTTTTTCTCTTTCAACAAAGGTATGAACGTGGTTGATTTACAAAACCAAGGAAGATGTAAACTTTCCTAATTGCAAAAATTACGCATACCCTTAAGTGACAAATATTATATCTATCACTGAAGAATACAGCAAAAATTAAGCCAAAATCGTTGTAAAAATCGTCCACTTTTCATTGGCGGTAACTTCCAATTTTGACAACCGACGAGCTTCTTTGACATTTGACGTATAAATTAATAAACTTTCGGACACGGTCACATATCGACGGTATGTTCCCAGTAAATTCCAGATCAGCACCGCGCAATCCCACCCAACGTATCCAGTAACTACCTCATGGCCAATCGTTTAACGCAGGGACGTAGGAAGTGTATCAAAACACAAAATATATTCAGAGAGAGACAGGTGAGGCGGACGCACGGGTTAGTGAAACTTAAAAAAAAAGCTCAAATTGGCACGTTTTTGTCTATTTCAGGAGTATTCTAGTTTATATACGATAAGCAGCCAATCCGTGCTCTCTGTGCCAAGTAGTGAGATAATGTCGTCGAGAAACATCGTACCGAACCAATCCAATCAAAATTCCCTCCATCGGGGATTACAACACAAGGGCGACTTCGTGGAGGATATGCAAGGGCAAAGTTACCATTATCCCAAACTACCAAACGACGTCTCTATGGAATTACAGCAAAAGGTACATTCTAATTCGCAGAAGAATTATTTTAACGCAAGAAGTCAATTTACCAACGAGAGATTCGACGGCATTAACAGGCCGCAATATCCAAAGCCTTATTGCCCTATGCATATTAGCGCCAATAGGTACGGCGCACCACAACCCACGCCTAAATACGCTATCAACCGCCTAGAAGAATCCTACTGGGCAACATGGAAACCTAAAAACGTCGACGTCGTCGATCCTAGGCAGACTTTCAACTATGAACAATTTCGTAATCGACAATCGCCACCGCCCCGTTTCGTCGCGACCAGCATGATGGCGCACGAATGTATGGCGATGTTGTCGCAAACAAGGAGGCAACCGCAGCAAAGCCTAAAATTTAAATTTTGTAACGAGAAACCTTTGCAAATCATCCGAGAGCCGGGCGAGATGCACGAGAGCAATTCGAGTGATGTCGGAACCGCGAAAAAGGTGCAAGGCGAGAGGGCCAAATCGAAATGTTCGTGTTGCACGTGTCCGACGAAGAACGAGAGCGAGTCCGACGAGGAACTATCGTCGAAATCGGACGAGAACTTGGAAAGCAGCCAAGAGGAGCAAAGCAAACTATACGACGAAATGTTCATGGAATGCGAAACGGATCTGATGAATTGGATTAACGACTACGAGATGCAAAGGGAGCACGAGGAAATGCAAGAGATGGAAAGGCAGCTGGTTAAGGAAGAGCTGATGAGGAGGTTCGAAGAGCAAACGCAATTTGACCGGAATTCCGTTCACTACCAGGACGAAGTTCAAGTAATGGAAACAAACTCCGAGACAAACGATTTAGTGGAATCACAAAGAGATCAGTTTAGTTCTAGGGAATCGATAGAAAGTGAGGAAAGCGACCAACGAAAAGAAGCACTTGATAGTCCGAAGCAATCTTCAAGGAATTTATCAGATGTCCAACAAAAGGAGAATCCTATTAGTCCCACAGAGTCTTTAGGGAATACGTCAAGTATACAACAAAAACAAGCTCTTAGTCCTAAACAGTCTCTTAGAAATTCGCAAAACGATCAACAAAGAAACAGTCCCAGACAGTCGATCAGAAACTCACAAGCCGACCAACAAAGCAACGAACCGATTAATTCTAAAGGAAATGGAGTCATTAGTTCTAGACAGTCCTCAAGAAATTCATTAATTAACCAACAAAAAAGCGAGCCTACTAGCGCTAAACAATCGCCAAGAAATTCAGGAAAGGGTCCACGAGACAGAGAGATTGACGATGGTAAACGATCTCCAAGAAATTCACCAAGCGATCAAGGCAAGGAGTCCATTAGTAGTCCTAAACATTCACCGAGAAATTCGATAGACATTCACCAAATAAGAGAGTTGCCACCGGATTTGAGGGAAGCTAAAGAGGTAGTAGTGATCAATCCTGATTCTAGAACGTCAAGTCCTAGAACGGCGCAAAGGCCTGTTCAAAGTAAAAAGAATGCTGGGATCGAAAAGAAACAAGAAATGTTAAGCGTGTTGAAAAGCACGCCGGATACGGAAGCAACCGACTCAGCAGAGTATTCAGAACCGGACATTTCAATAATAAAACACACTGATTCTTTTATTATCAACTCTAGGAGGCAAATGGAGGAGAGGCCACGAAAACCTCAGCCAAAGTTTCTAAAATTAACGAAGACGACGTTCAGCCCTCCACCTGTCAAAGGTCACACCTACCCTTTAAAATCAGCCCTCAAAAAAGAGAAAACGCAGACACCGATGGGATTCGGTCGTACACTTAGTCCTATCTCGGCCAAAGCTAAACCGACAACCAAGCAGAACCTACCTCCGTACTTGTTGCGTTATGTATAATTGATTTGTAATAAACGTCTCTCTTCATGTCAAATAAACTATTACGTCTTTTGTTTCGCGTTGCTTTATTTATTTATAGAATCGTACAATACAAACTTCATATACTCAGTGGATGATCTGCAATTGTTTAGGTTATGATCTCGATGCACTTTTCTTCTTTCTCGGCGCACGTGGCATTCATATCTATTTTAAAATCGCCGATTTGCTTCACCGGCTTCTTTGTGACGAATTGACAATATCCTGATAGACGCGGGTCAATCGTGCATTCCTTTGGAAAATCGCCGACTATATAAGCCTCGCCCATTTCGATGTGACGCTTCAGGAATGGGTAAGCTTTTTGCAAGTATTCGCATTCCAAATCGTTGATTCTCGGCATATGGGTTGATTCTATACCTCCAAGACCTTAAAAAAATTGATTAAAATCGTTCAATTTCCTAGCCAAAATTAACTTATTGCACATTTTTCCCTCGGGAGAAACAATAAACATTATGTGTAACTTACCAAATTTCACCACGGATCCCATATAAGGAAGAAAAGTTTCGATATGGCCCAGCTGCCGAACGAAAGCGCATTCGATCACGCCACCTTGGCCTCTGAGACCTTTCAAGACCGACGTTACGAATCTGGCGCAAGCAAACGCGCTAGATACGAAACAACTGCCAGTATTTTCGATGTATTTCAGATCCACCGCTTCGTCTTCGGCAGAACAAACTTTATCGTGCAATAGTTGCTGCAAGGCCTTCTGCAAATTCGTCGCCGGTTTGATCTGAGAGAATATCGGTACCATCGTCCTCCTGCACATACCGCCGATGACCGGAACGGCAACATCGGCCGGATTTCTGTTGATATATTTTCCAGCGATCGAATTGCTTCTCAAAACCGCCAACGTCATGATGCCGAGCACCTTTCTCGGGTCGTACGTTGGTTCCTTTCGAAATTCCGCGCTGACCATAGGGACCAGGGCCGAAACGGGCGGCGTGGATATGCAAAATATGCCTTTGGGATTGAATTCGCCCATATATATGGCGGTATTGCGTACGTAATCGGCGTTGTCTTCGAATAATTCCGCTTGGCTCTTGCAAGGCTTCTTCGCTTGTCCGCCACAGACAAGGACGACTTGAGCGTCCTAAAAACAGCGATTAGATAAATCTACGAACGCTCTTATACTTACAGTAATCGCATCTCTTAAGAATTTTTGTCCCAAGTAAGATTTCACGACGGGATTCGTATCGATGTGACTCAAATCTACGCCGATTCCGCACGGGTCAATAATTCCCGAGTAAAGGCGAATCTCATCTATCAGTTTGCTTTGCTTAAGGAGCAAAGCTACCAGTTGGCCTTCGCCTGTGTGACCGCCTATAATGGTGACAATAGTTTTTGATTTCACTTCTTCATTGTAAGAGTAATTACGAAACGGTGTTAACCTTAGCGATTTTAACGTTTTTAATACGGGAAATTTTGAAAGTAACATTGTTGAAAGAAAATGTGGGGAATGAAATTGTCAAGAATTGTGGTGACGGCTAGTTTTGACTTTGATAGCTGGCGACGTGAATCTGACCGTTTTCTTTTTTGGCACGTTTGTGTGCTGCGGGATTATTCATTAATCCTGTATGTATAAATGAATAAGGGAATAAATAGAAATAATATGTGACAGGTATTACCTGCCTAAAACAATAGTAAAATGTAATTGATAATTATTGCCTGAAATAATGTAAAAATTGTTATCAATGCGAAAAATACATAAACGAACTTCGATTATTGCCAACGATATCTATGGAGCCTTGTTGTTTTGTTTACTTTTTGCCATGTTACACAATTCTCTATCATTCAAAACCAACCCAACCAAACCCATTTGAACCCAACATATGTCCTGAAGAGTTGATTAGTATTCATCTTTAAAATTAAAAAAAAAAACGCTTACGTTATATCAGGCCAAACATTGGTGTACCAAATGAAAAAAGCACCAGAAGAAGGTTTTTATTCGTACTCATTGTGTAATCGCCCAACTAAATTAAAAATTACTCACGTCATAGTTGCAAAAGTCGTGCTTTAATATTCTGGTTCCGGTCCAATTACGAGAGGCACCGTAATATGTTTACTCTCGCCCATCAAGTTATCGATGTAATAAGTTATTCTACACTATCATATAGCCTTAAGTAAGAATGAAAAACATAAAAGGAGCCTGTATGCTTTAAATATTGTCTAAGATCCATCTTAAGTTATAAGTATATTGGTAGAAAATGAATGGCAAGTATCGAAGCTTATTTTTGAGGAACGGGATCGTAATCAATCACAATATTCATGCTACCCAGTTGTGTTGTATAGTACCTTTGCAGTTACGTCATTCTTATCTATGAAGTATGCAGTGTCCGCATCAACCATCCACTATTATTGTTATAGCATCTGTCAAATTCCTCCGTGTTGTCTTCTCGAATCTATTTTTTTTTTGTTTCCATCGTTTTCAAATAACAAACAGTTCTTATTAGAACTATTATTAATAAGAGTGCTTGTAAGTTAAAATATAGGGATTATTACTTTTATGAAATTTGCACAATTACAATGCGACATATGCCGATATATTTAACTTTAAAAGGAAAATCGCAGTGCCAATATATCATTCTTCTCCATAAGAGATTTACCATTATTAACTTTTTTAAACCCGGACTATAAAAGATGTAGTGAACGTCGCAATGAAGAAATGCTAATGTATGGTACATATTCATCTTTTGGCACTTCTCGTAATGTTTTTACCGATGCATGTTTATCTATAAAAGTATATTTAATTAGAACTAGAATTTAATTATGCATATTAACTTACTATCCTGGTACATCTCATAAATTACTTTTCGAAGATCCATTTTAGTCCTCTTTGATTACATGGTTTAGGCGTCATTTTCGACTTGCACGAGCTTATCGAAGCACTGGTTGAAAAAAACAGCAGGCTTAGCCTGTTTCATGTACTTTACATTGTAGACAGTACACATAGAGATACCGAAAGTATTTGCAACCCTGTATAATTTACGTACAAGCTTTAATTCAATACTAATCCGTTACAATTTATCTCATGGAATGCATCAGTAGGTATTAAAGGACTTTTTGTTTTTCTTTCTCGAAATATAGCAACAAACAAGAAATTAATTCCCAAGTCGTTTAGTGGGTATCTTGAATTGTAACCTACAAGAAAGATGTTTTAGGCGTTTATACATTTCTTTCACATCTCAAAACTTACCGCAAACTGAACGATTTACTTTATTATAATTCTGAAACGACATTTCAGGAAAAGGAATGCGAGGTTCAATGAAGAAAGCACAAATAACTTTTTTAGAGATCTAAAGTTTGCATGCGCTGCACTAAACATTACGAAAGCTCTTATCTACGCATTGTTCGACCGTGTTCCGTTTCACTTCAATTAGTTCATTGACACTCAACAAAATATGAACGTATGTCTTCAGTAGTTTCGTAAGTTGTACTGTAGATGAACCTATTCACCAAATTTTGGGTTTTTGAATACCAGTAACAGTTTTTTTTTGTGGTCATCTAGCGTATTTTATTACAACATTAAACTATTGTATGATTAGATGTGCAAGCTTGTTCACGGTCTGTTTCAATTTTTAATATTAAATACAACATAACCTGGCCTAATTAGATCTTGCTAAACACACAAATTATCGGATTGGATCAATTAAGAATTACGCAAAAGATACGGTTTTTTATTTAATTTTTTCTACATAGACAATGCATATTTGCTCATTCGTTGTGAAATCTATTTAATATGTAAAATCAAAATGCAATTTTCCTGACCGATGTCTATTAATTTACCATTTATTATTTTCTCCTACTCGGGTAAGCTAAATGGCAATTTAAAAGGATCGTGCTACTTTCTTTGATATGATCTGTTGCTTTCACGTATTCGGAATTTCTAATAGCTCTTCTACTTTGCTCGCAGACAAGGTCAGTTAATCAGCGTTACAAGACTAACGCGCAATTGTTTCCGAAAATTCCAAAAAATTAATAAACCTCTAAGAGAAAATGGTTTACATCCTATTTTTCAACTACGTACAATTAGTTTCCCTATCCGCCACGTTACTTGCGTTATTCTTCGGAAGTATTTTGATATTCTTCGAGAAACAATTACCGTCGTTCGCAGTGCAAACGGTGAGATACGGTAAATTTGCGGATAAAAATAAGAAATCTTCGCTAGTGGTGCAAGTTCCGAAATCGTGGTTTAGGCATTTTTATATCTATTCGTCGATTTTAAGTACGGGCGCCCTATATCTATGCGTTAATAATTACATTTACCAAGAACATCCGCTGGAATGGGTCTTCAGTGTGCTGGATTATTCTATGGGAAGTCTGCGTAAACCTTCAGGTATAGATATGGAAAGAAATTGTTGATAATTTTTACTATCCAGCCCATTAAATATTTTTTAAAGTTTAATGGATAATTTAAGTTAGTAGTTCCGGTCGTAATTAGCGAATATGTTCTTTATTACCAAAACTATAATTTTAAATTATCCGCGAAATGTAAAAAAATGGCAGTTAAAAGAATATAGTGACTCAATTTTAAGCAGGTTTTATTCGAGTCTCTTCAGTTAGTATTATTAATATTTGTTCTATAAACACGAATATCTCATGTTTATATCGTTCGACTTTTAGTTAATTCCACAAGGACGTTTTTGGCGATCTTCCTCTTAACGTTACAATGCCTAAGAAGACTGTACGATACGAATTTTGTCTCCGTATACAGTAAAAATGCAAAAATACATCTTGGCCATTACGCATTGGGTTTTCTGTACTATACAGGATGTGTACTAACTATATTAGGAGGAGCTGCCGGCTTTACAGCATCGGACTGTAAGTATCTCTTTACTGCTTAGCTGACATGTTATTGATAGATGATTGTCCTTTAATCAATAAGCATCTAATTTTATGAGGTCACATAATGGGATCGCCATTTTGAAAGGTGTACATGTATATTTGGCTTTATTTTGGTTTCTACTTCCTGAACAGCGGCGGTTAATGATGACGTGCACAACGCTTCGATTTCTTAGCGTTTACCTTTGTTGAGCATAACGTGCACAATATCCAACGGAAATACACGAGAAGATCGAAGCCTGATCTTTGAGGCTTTATTTACGTCGTCTAGCCGCCGCTGATGTGGAGTAAAACGTCAGGTATATTTATGTACTTGGCTATAGTTATAGCCTATCGCATATTGTGTCTATTTACCCGACGCCCTATGCGCAGATTAAAGCGTATTCTTCTTGTCTCAATATAATTCGAATTTTCAATTTTGTTGTATGTTGGTAATGTCCATTTTTATAATTTTCTTCGCGCATATTTTTAGCTGGAAAACATGCTCTGCAGTGGTCCGATTTGAACATGAAAGATTTATTTGCTACGTATTTGTTTTTATGGTCTTGGTGGCATCAGTATAAAGTAACTACAATTCTAGCGAATTTACGCAAAGATGAAAAGGGTAAGGCACATTTGAATTATAACGTAATTACGTCAATAATAGGTTTGTTCTAACATCCTTCTTGAATCGGTAATAAATTGTTTTAAGGGTCTGCGTTAAAAAAGTACTGGTTCTTTTTACTCGGAACCAGGAACGCCGCCCGAACAAATTTATCATCTCGTGATAAAATAAGGAATGCTCAATGTTGCCCCATAACTTACTTGACATTCTAGAGCAAGTACTTACTTGATAGTTCCTCATCATAGTTTGCTTCACCCATTGTCGAGTCTTTCTTGTGTAGTAACATTTTTAAATAGTCTTAATCAAGAAAACTCAGGAAAATTGTGGTATTGCTTTTATTAATTTGACAATGGTTGGTTACAATATAAAAAAATTATAAAGAAAAAAAAAAGAGGACTACTGTGGTTTTCCACTCAACAATTGCCTTCGAAAATTCTTTACATTTAGCCTAACTGTGTATATCGGGTACTTTTTCCCGTGCTTACCCCCGGAGTAGTTCAGAACTAATCAAGTACACCACATAAAGGAGAGCATTAAATACCTGGTTAACTTGGAACTACTCCAGTTGTTAAATGAAAAATCACATATGTCATCATTGTGAGTCACCAAACCTATTATTTAATTTTTATATATATCAAGAATTGCAATTTGATTTAGTTATTGTTAATAAAGAAGCTAATTTTTTTTTGCAGGAAATGTTATTAGCGACTCTTACAAAGTACCAAAAGGTGATTGGTTCGATGCCGTATCATCACCGCACAATTTAGCTGAAGTCCTCATGTACTCTAGTTTAACGTTGATCGTTTGGCCAAATTTTACGTGGTGGTTCATTTATCTTTGGGTCATCGTCAATCAAGTAAGGAGAATTTAATAAAAACTTGCATTGCTGTTCATAATTGTCTGTTTCTAATACTTATTCCATAAGTAAGGATACTAATTGCTATTTTCTTTTCAATTTAATCTCAATTATCGATTGGAGAAAATTGCCAATGTATTTATATCGAAATGCATCATTAAACTTTCAGACTATTATGTGCAGCAGTGTATGCTACGATTAGTTTATATTTTCTTGAAATAATTTGTATTAATCAAAACTTATTTGAATAGAAAATGTAAGCTAACCGTATCTCTGCATATCATAGTATTAATAAAAAAACATATTATAGGTAGAAGTGGCCTTTTTAACACATACATGGTACCGTGAAAAGTTCGAAGACTACCCAACGAATAGAAAAATTATATTTCCATATATGTATTAATAAATTATTGTTAAATTATAATAAAATAAATTAGATTTAAATAGTTGCTTAGACAGTTGGTCCTAGTAAATAAATAAATTTTACTATTTTATTTAGATAATTTTGTGTTCGTAGTTAATTGATTAGAGTAAGTAAGTCTCCTAATTTGCCCAAGTAGAAGTCGGGAACGAGATCTTGATCTTCTTTCTTGTCGGATTCCTTCCATGTATGCACATCCTCAAGCTTGGTAACTCCAGATAATACTAATAAAGTTTGGTAACCACATCGGGTTCCCAATAGTATGTCCGTATTACATCTGTAGAAGGAAAACGAAAACATTAGGAGCAAAGTATTTCTGAAGAATGCGGGAGAAGATACCAACTACATGCTTTATACGGTAAGTCTAGCTGTGTTGTAATAAGATTAGCGCAATACTTCAACAACTGATGTAAATAAATTCTGACAATGTAAATAAATTAATTTCTTTCCTAATGCACGAAATCAGATATATAGAAACGTAATTTGACATGTTTATTAATAGTTTCTGTAGTAATCATGATATATAAATTCAAAAGACCTATGTGGAAAGTATCGATGCAATGTTGTAATACTTCTGTATTTTTGTTTATGATTGTGATGGGATGCGTAAGCTTATTAAAGCTGTGTGATTACTGCTTTACGGAATATGTAAGCTTCGAAGCTTGTCATAATCTTAGGAGCATTGCAGTATGTAAAGTGTTTTGTGGTTTTGTTACTATCACACTGTTGTCGTAAAGGGTAGGTGCACTTAATTATTCTCTAATATGTGAAAAATCTGCTATTCGATACCAGTCGAATGCACACTGCTCTGTCTCTACCACGGTCAAGAGCAGCTTGATTTAGTTCAATACCTCCGTATTTTAATTAGATCTCTGATGAGATAATCTAGTCTAGAACCCTTTTGATATCATGTGATAAGTAGTTATCTATGGATTTCAATTATAGCATGATCTGCAAAAATTTAAGTATTTAATTTAAATCCCGCCCAATATAAAAAATAGCCACTATTAGCCGTTGATTAGTCGCCTAGCAACAAACCTCACATAATTATTCAATTGCATCAGCGATCTGACGAAAAAAATCTTACCTATCGCCTATCATCAAGGTCCTTTTAGGGTCGATGTTGCAACATTTCTTTATGGCTTCCGTTATATACGTTTCGGGCTTTCCTATTATGAAGGGTTTACGTTCGGCGCAGGTCTCTATCGACCTAACAACAGCTCCCGAACCGGGTTTAACGATTCCACCGATGCCAATTGGAAAACGTTCGTCCGTATTCGTGGCAACGAAAAGACAATTCGGATCGTTCAAGTAGCTAGCGGCTTTCAACATTTTCGGGTAGGAAATATGCTGATCGAATCCTACGACGACCGCTCCTACGTCAGGATCGAGTTTCACGTTCTCTATGAACGTCATTAGATCGCAATCGAGGATATCGGGCTGAAAATTGAACCGATTAAAAAATTGCTGTTGCTACGATAAAAAAAAATGTAATAAGTTATGCAGGGTGTATCAGAAGGAGCTATAAAAACTTTAGGAGGTAATAGTAAAGACATTTTCCGGGAGTAGTTTACGAGTAGTTATTGTATCTGCAGTGGGCCTTGCTCTGTATCAGGTTTATCTTCCAGATTGCCATATCTTGTTAATAAAGTCTTTATAGTAAGATTGAAGGTTCTTAATGAGAGAACATCGTGATGACCTGGGGAAAGCTACACGTGTTATTTCGTGTATTCAAGAGCTAACAGCGAAATATTTGAAAATTAAATATAACCAGTGAATATCGAATACATGATAATTTTTTTTAATCAAGCGAGTTATTACTATTGCTTCCTAAAATATTTACGTACTATAGATTCATCTAAAGCACCCTATATATTATCAATTTTTATGTACTTCGTGCAAGTCACATATATTCAAAACTTACTCCAATAGGCGAATATTTTATATTCACTTCTTCCAATTCCGAAGTTATTCCTTTAGATCCAACAACGTAAACTTTTTTGTCAAAGTTAATTTCTTTTAGATAGTTTGCAGCCAAGTAAGACGTCGTCATAATCTCCTCCTATTGATAAAGCATGTTCACACAATTATTTGAGCGTGTTAATTTTGATTCGACTTACCTTTTTACAAATAAACCCCATCTTCTGCGCTTTCTTTAAAAATTCATCTCGATGCCTCGTAGAATTATTCGTAACAAAGAATATTTTCTTCCCGAGATCTCTTAAAGAATTTAGAACTTGAGGTGAACCCTCGTATACTTGATTGTCTAGCCACAACACCCCATCACAGTCAGTTAGTAAGACGTCGAAAGAATCAATGAACTTCTTGATTTCTTCTTTAGAGAGATTTGCCAGATTCGTCAGAGATCGTTTGTTATACATGTTTCCAAATAATCGAACACTCGCCTAAAAATAAAGGAGAAATTAATAATTCACGTGTGACTTTCACCTATAGTTGACTTTGAGCAATTCCGAGTAGCACTGCCGTATCATAACACCGTGCGATTGATAAGATTTTTCCTCATTGCGGTTAATATAATTTCGAGTGGTGCGATAACGAAAAATAGATTTAAATAGTTTAAATTAGATAATGGGAAATACCTTTTAAAATCTCAATAAGTTTAAATAAAGGAACAGCGCGAATACGCATGAGCAACGTTACGGTGCTATCAAGGTTAATCGAATAAGAAACCGGCTGAAAATGAATGTAAGCGGTATAGCCAGACAAGCAGTTCGCAGTTCGGGCAGGTTATTGTTTCCGAAATATTTGAGAACGTCTGCAATTATAAATATGCCGATTAAAGTAAGTGATAGATGCAGAAACCATTACTTACGTAATTGTTGAGGTTAATTTAAAGGTCAATCAATATGATCAATATATTCACATTGAATTTATGTTATAAGAAAAAAAAATTATCTACCATTCTACACGCTCATTTAACATTTACAGGAAGGAGATAGTCTTCCCAGCGTTGATTTATTTGAGGAAACGCCTGCAAATAAAGTAAATATTTCAAAATTATCCGAAGGTAAAAAAATTATAATTTTTGCGGTACCAGGGGCATTTACACCAGGCTGTTCAAAGGTAATTAGTAATTAGCATAGGTAGCCTTGGAATAATACACGATTGCAATTCGCAGACGCATTTACCTGGATATGTGAAAAAAGCAGAGGATTTAAAGAAACAGGGAGTTTCCGAAATTGTTTGTGTATCCGTGAATGATCCGTTTGTAATGTCGGCATGGGGCAAAGATCAAGGTGTAGGAGATAAAATTCGTATGTTAGCTGACCCCCAGGGGACGTTTACGAAAGCTATCGAATTACAAACTGATTTGGCGGTTCTCGGTGGATTACGCAGTAAAAGATATTCTATGGTTGTTGACAATGGTAAGGTAGTTTCTTTGCAAGTTGAGCCGGATGGAACTGGGTTGTCTTGCTCCTTGGCCGATGCAATTAAGTTGTAATATGCTACTAGTATATTTCCAGAATGAACCAAGTGAAATACACTTAAATCTGAATATTTAGGATTAAACGTGCTTTTTTTTTTATATATATATATATATATATTCTGGTTGGTCGGAACAATTTTTTAGATGTTTTGTTTTTCTAGAAATATTAATAAAATGCTTACTAAACACGTTGTATGTTTTTTTTTTTATTGAAACGTGCACTTGGTCTATTATTAATTTAATTCAACATTTTTGTTCGCATCTAGAATATTTAATTTTTTTTGGATATATATATATCTTCACTTTTCTTAGAGCTTTTGTTTATAAAGAAAAAATTAATAAAATGTATTCTAAACATATATGGTGGTTCTTTTTTGCAATGTTCTCTGATTTTAAAGAGAAGATATCTACCCATTTGGCATTTTTTTAATTTCGCGGTTGATTTAAATTCATAGTTCCAGCAATATCCGCATACGTAACGCAAAGATATATACGATAATATTCTCTATTACCGGCACTACCAGTTTAAATTATCTACGAAATATAAGAAATCTCAGATGGAAACACATTTTTATTGAAAGTTATTTTTTTTTTTAATTTATTTCATATTGGCCAGATAAGTAAAATAAATTCAAATATTTGCGGCAGGAAACAACCGTCAGAGACATCTAGAGGATGGCGTAGATATTTGGCATATTCTGTTGCATTAGAAATATATTTTTCTTTCTTCAGAGTTTTTATTTTTTTCAATCTTTCATGATTTTAAACAAAGAAGATGTTCATTTATCTTTATCAAGACTTGCTCCTTCAATTTATTATTCTAGAGACAATTAAAATGTTCGTATTAAAAAAAAAATAATAAACGGCCTCATCTAATATTAATTTAATCCAGTATTCTGTACGTAAACATTTAAAATGTTTGTATTTTTAGAAAGATCCCTCACTCTTTGTATATTTGTCTAAATAACAAGAGAAATTTGATATGTTTCCTTTGTAAATTCACTTTCTAATAATAAATAATTTCAATTTGCATCGGATATGATTTTTTTCATTTTTCCGATTATGCGTGGTAGCAATGTATACACAAATTTTTTAGGTTATAAATTTGACGTTTGAAGATGTTAAAATTTCAAAAATTATACGGTAGTTGAAATTGAGTTCAATTTTTAGCTTCTAGGATGAGTGAATTCAAATTACATCATCTTATCAGAGAATTATTAGAATTGTTAAAGTAAGACAAAAGATTATCTTTCAATATTAATTATTTATTGCGAGGTGCTAATTCAATTAATTATTGCTTAGGAGCAAAAATACTCCAGAGGAATATATAGAATGCTTACAGAAGAGTATTAGCGCGAATACATTGGGAAACAGCGTATCCCACATGGCAATTCAGAGTCAAGTACAAACTTTAGCCTCGAGATGTCTTAATCATCAAGCTTTTCTTAGTAAATATGATGATTTAAAACAGAAAAAGTAAGTTTATTATTCTTTATGGGTAACAAGAAACATTTATTGTTCGATTTATTTTAGTGTTGATTATTTGGGTCCCTTTATTCAATTGTTACATTTCATATCGCAGGATGTTGGCGTTAAAGAATTTTTATCTAAAACTGTTAAAGCAAATGCTATCACTAACGAATCTTGTTCGAAAGTTACATTTACGAAAGATGAATTACCACAGGTAAATGAATTTCTCTATGTTACATTGCAAGATTATTGTATATACTTTATGAAATGATATTAGCAACCTTTCCCTAGGTAAAAAATAGATTAAAAAAGGCTGTTACGAAGAAAAGTCTCAATATCATCGATAGCAATACCAGCAGATTATTGAATAGATCTGGACCACCATTGCCTATTACACCATCGGTAACATCTTGGGTACAGCGAAGACCGAGTATGTCATGGGATTTTTCATCGACAAGTTGCATGACTGTAATCACACAAATTAGCAGCATACCATCATCTTCACAAGAGAGCCTTCTAATAGAGGATCTGTTAAATATTTTAATGGGTTTGCCGGGTTGTTACATAGAACCGTTAGAATTGAAAGGGCCGTATGATACAAGAGAATTTACAATAAACGAATGCGTTGATCAATCGCTAAAAGAACTTGTTAAGCAGATCCTGCCTCTGGCGTCACATTATTCCGTTGTTCAGCGGTTTACTGAAGAAAAAATGAGATTTGAGTTCGGACAAGTTAATAACGCTTTAGCCGAGTGCATGTCTGCAATTATTGTTGAGTATACGGTGAGATTTTATGGGCTATTTTCATAATGTCGGTGTGGGAAAATTTGTTGTTTTAGTTATTTGTTACACAATTGGAAACCGAGTCTAGGAGTGGAAATCTTAATCTGCATAAGATGTGGTATTATATCCAATCCAATATGCACTCATTGAATATAGTCTGTGATATTGCTACGAGAGTGAATAAGGTAAATTATAATTGTGCTATGGATTCCCGACGCTTTGGACATTCGTCTAACTGTACATATGCGTTAGGGAAGGCCGTACATACTGCTTCTGCGTGTTTGTCCGACTAGAGACGCTTAAACTAAATGTAAAATATCAGGGGCGTAGATTTATTCGTAATTCCAAATAATCGCTTTTATTATTTTATAACTGTTCATTACATCTATTTCAGTCAGATGCAGTTGGCGGAAAAGTATTGTCTCTACTCCACGATCAAATATCCGCCTACACAGGGGATTACAAAGCGCAAGATCTTTGCGTACACCTCATGCAAGCTGCCTCCGTTCCCTACATGAAGATGTTAGGAATGTGGATTTACAAGGGCATCATATCAGATCCTATCGATGAAGTAAATCTGCATACACCGTTTATAATTCTACTCGTTTATTTGTTGGTTCGTTACAGTTCTTGGTTGAGGACCAAGAGGTCGTTCAAAAGGAAGATATGCCTGTTGATTACTCGGCCGATTACTGGGATAAGAAGTACATCATCAGGAGGGAGCGAATTCCTACGTTTTTGGAACCCGTTGCGGATATTATTTTGCGGGCTGGCAAATATTTGAATGTCATCAGACAATGTGGTATGATAATATTGTGACTATTGCAAGTTTGGGATTATAAGAATACGTTTCATGAAGACAATTATATTTAATTAAATGTTCGATTGGTTTTGTAGTATTAAGCCTTTATTTTGTGCTCGCCTTCTAATTAAGAAACAAGATAGAAATGAGGGCTGTTCGGACACGTATTTGATAGCCATATCATCAATTCTTAAATTTTTGTGGAAGTGAGCACAAGATAATATTTTTCAAACGTCATTGTCGCTGTGTTTGTTAATCGTCATTATTTAATTTGTATTATACCGTCTATTAAAAACAAAGCATCAAGCATTAATAACACAATGCATTAGGCAAAAGGATATTACTAAATATTAAAATATTCGCAGGTAGAACACTCAATCACAAAGTGGAAACTATCGAATACAAACTCGAAGAAAGGCACTATATCGAAGCGATAGAAAATGCCTACAAGTACGCCAGTCACACCTTGCTCGATTTAGTTATGAAAGATCAGGATCTGCTTGGCCGCCTAAAGTCCGTGAAGCATTATTTTCTTTTGGATCAGGGCAATTTTATCGTCACGTTTCTGGCGTTATGCGAGAAAGAATTGAGCAAAAATATGAACGACGTTATTCAAGCTAGACTGGATTCGTTGCTCGATCTTGCCTTGCGACTATCTTGCTCTTGCGGTGACCCGTACAAGGATGATCTCCGCACGGAGCTGCTACCGTACGATCTGCAATTCCAAATGTTTAAGATACTCAGCATACAAACAATGGCCGAACCTGATTACTGGTCCAACGGGGAATGCTCCAATTTATCAGTAATACAAACGTTCACTTTTAGCTACGAAGTGAGATGGCCATTGTCTTTGATATTGAACCGAAAATCGCTAGCTTGCTATCAGATGATATTTAGGCATTTATTTTATTGCAAGTACGTGGAGAGAATGATCTGTCAAGTTTGGAGGTCGAATAAGGTGACGAAGAAGTTTCCATTCCATGCCGCCAAGCAATACAGGAACGCTTTCGCGTTGCGGCAAAGGATGTTGCATTGCGTTCAGAATTTGGAGTATCATATGATGGTGGAAGTGATCGAACCACATTGGTGTACATTTGTTCAGAAAATGTCTAAGGTAAAGTACCAAAATTAATTACAGCATAATTAATAAGATTTGAAATTTATTTAACGAACTATAACGACAACGCATCCTCGCAGAACGACCGTTCTGGATCTACTTTTAATCAATATATTTCCTCCCGCCTTTATTTATCAATACCATTATCGCAATGTTTTAGGTTAACAATGTCGACGAGATACTTTCATGCCATTTCGATTTCTTGGACGCCTGTCTGAAGGATTGCATGTTAACGATTCCGGATTTACTGTCCATCGTGACAAAGATCCTGGCGATTTGCATGTCGTTCTGCAAGTTTATGCAGGTAAGAATTCTTCGTGCCAAATTACGATTGCGATGTTGTTGAATTACGCGAAATTGACAAAAATTGAGGATGCGCGATTGCGAATGTTTGGCATAAACGTACATACATATGTAGATACTAAATACGTTTGTTTGAAATTGGACGTGTCTAATCCCGTTTTGCGAACAGAGGACGCAGCGTCACTTTGTGGAGGCTGAATTAGGTTTTCTGCCAAATAATTTGTGCGATTCGTATTATCAGGTATTTGTGAATAATGTTGCGGATCGAGTTTCTCCTTTGCTATGAGCATGCGTCATGTGTTTGTCTGCAATTGCAGGATACGATTTCTAGCGTACCAAGTAAAAGATACAATTTAATTAGGCTAAGGATGCATGCACATTATTCTTTTTTTAATTGGTCGATGCGCGAATCGAGTAATAACTTAATTGGAAAACGCTCCCATTGCGATCAGGCGAGTGCAATCGCCCGTGTGCGCTTAACCTTAGATTAATTCAACGAAGGATTTTAGTTTGATTAAGTTGTAACTTTTATTCAGCGTTATTCGTTAACATTTCCCGTTTATTTGAGCCAATGCGTTATTCCTACATCTACAAAATTTGTACATATATACCTGGAACTGTAACTACCGATATCTGAAAAAACAGAGGTTGACAAGAAAAACTTATTTGGTCCTTAAGGCATTAAATAGAAAGCGCCTAGATTTTATTCTGTATCAATTAAGCCAAATTTTCGGCATAGGCGGAAGTAGCAGATGTGTTAAATATTTTGGGTTACTTGGTTCTACTGGCGTTGGTCATCGAATATCAATAGTCGCAGATTCCAGAAGGACGCTTTTTATTTAGAGAACTAATTCGTACATTCATGTTGTCAGGAATCACGCATTCGAACATTTACATAGAAAATTGTCTTTGTGAAGCACGGACTTCCACGGCTATATAAATGTTTAATACGCATGTCTAAAGCCTTCAGCAAGAATTCTGCATGATTTAAATGATATTTCCAAGTGTGCAATGAAAATTATGACTTTTTTAGGTTATAAAATTGGAAAAAAATAATAAATATAGACGTTTTCATCAACCAGAAGACGAAGCATGTTTTGATCTATATAAGCCGTATTTTCACTGTTCCTTGTTTTAATATCTTCCAGGTTTCTCCACTTAATCAACATCAATATCTCTAACAATTCATCAGCGATCAATCTTCTTTCAGAAAATACTCTTATAAGCAGTTTGCTCAAAGTTTCTAAATCTTTACTAACCTTGAGGAAACGATTGTATGAGTGGCGAAACGTTGAATATCAGTTGTACCATTTCCGGCCATTGTATTTAGTTTTAAAAGGTTAACATTTAAAGGGCGACACTGGATTTCAAGGAGACATCTACGAATACGCGGGAAGTCAAATACAAAGTTTTGAAGACAGTATATCGAAGCTGGATATAGAATTTACCTCTGCACTTATGCAGCTTTTAGATCAAATCAACGATATGAATCGGGGCACCAGCGACTACGAACGGCTATTTAATTTGTTGTACCGGTAAGTAAGCGGATTCATGTTCCCTTTAATGGGAGCAATACGAGATAACGAATTGCCGCGAATCCATCGTCCTAATGCCAGTACTGAATTTTTATTGATAAAGTACAGTGTTCCTCTCATTAAATAGAAAACTTTACAGGAATTTTTGTAATTGATATTCGAATTGGAAGCAGCAATTGTACTATAGCTTTATAATGCGGGTGCAGTTTCGGGTGCGCGCCATCGGCGCAGCTAACGAATGGACCCTCGCATGCGAAACACTAGTCAGTACCTAATTTTCTGCCATTTAGAGCGTGCGTAATATATTCTGTCTGAATAGAAGAATGTATTACCCAAGTAATTTTTAAAGTGAAATATCCAGAGATCAAGTCTTAATGTTTATGGCAGATGGTGCCGCAAGCAGGCTTTCTGTAGGCCGGTCTCTTCAGGATCAGTGCAGTAACTTTTTATGTATTACATGTAAAATTCATGCTCTACATCTTGTGTTATCTACAGGTAGGTGCGCTAATTGCGAGCATAAAAGCGGTGTTTCTGAAATCCCCAAAACGTATTGCCGAATTTCACAGACTGTGTTTTCGCATCCGTGAACCACCTCAACCGATCCTTACACGTTGGGCAACATGGTTACAAGCGGCATTTTACTACCGTTATATGTTTTGAGGTGCAGCTATCAAAACAAGTAAAAAAAAAAATAAAGAAAAGTCAGGTTAAAGGTGTCGCGTGTTCATCGCGTGTATCTAGCACCGAAACGGCACCGTTCGCGATGATATATATCTGCATACTGACTCCTTTCAAGCAAGAGCTCATTCGTTACCTACGCCGATGGCGCACCTTGAATTCGCCCACTCTATTTATAATGTACGTTTGTAACAACTTTCGGTACGTTGTACTTTTTTTGAAATAGACTGTTTGTACCTGCACAATTGCTATTTCACAGCGAATCTTTGTAATCCCATGCTACTCCTTAACCCTTTGTTTTTCCCGTCAACGTTCTTTAGAATGTTATTTTGCTTCACTGGCAAGACACTAAACAGATTTGGAATTGTCTTGCAAAAGTGGTTGAAATAATAAAAATGTCCCCTATGTTTAGGTGAGGTCACGTGGAACTTATTGCAAATTAAGAAACTAATTATTTTTTCTTTCCGCTAAACAGATTGGATTTCAATTCGTTCTATTCTGGAAAGTTCGAATGCATGGGATTGGACAAACTGAAAACGGAAGCCTCCGGATAAGTAATCGTATTTCATTTGTATCGAACTTATTTTTTTTCATTGTATCGTATCGCTTTAGTTTAATACAGAATTGTTTATACGAAATTATTTTTTTTTATGAAATAAATTGTTGTTTAATATTTGATGGTTATTTATTACATAGTGTCGTAATTTCCTTTTTTTTGCCTTATATTTCGTAGCTTAAATGATTTATTAGCTCTGGCTGTAAGGTTAGCGGACGATGCTCGACGGCTAACTGTAGTGTTTCGCTTTATGGTCAGTCTTAATTACGTTTTACGCTTTTGATTATTTTGTATTTACATAAGTTAACATGCAATTTGCATTAGTTATATATGTACCAGTAATTTTCAACGAAAAACTGTTAATTAAACGTGGGTTTTTAGGAGGAAACGCGTTAAACAAGGTCAAAATCTATAAACTCTGCTCTTACAATAAAAAGAAATATTCC
The DNA here is from genome assembly GCA_020654165.1 of Oryctes rhinoceros. Classification (NCBI taxonomy): domain Eukaryota; kingdom Metazoa; phylum Arthropoda; class Insecta; order Coleoptera; family Scarabaeidae; genus Oryctes; species Oryctes rhinoceros. Next base: position 3,832,369 of record JAIOKQ010000231.1, read on the forward strand.
TTTTTTAATAAAATGTTATCAATGAGATGGGAATTAGATATTTTGCGTACTTTTAGTATTCGACAAAATAAAAAAAATCATCAAGAGCGTTCAATACATTTATATCCAAATTAACGGGCCACCTCTGCAAATTATTGGTCTTACGAAATCGATTAAATTGGGAAAATTACTAGCGTTTTTTGATTAATACACGGCCAATAGAAAAACGATTTTTATTTATTTTTCGAAATGGGACACCTGTATATTATTCAAAATACTTTTATGAATTAAATAAAATTTGAAATTCTCACCTTGTTAGCGATAGTTGAATTATAAAGGTAGGTAGAGACAGATAGGAACCAAGTTGTTAACCGTTAACTTGTTAACCGTTAACAACTTGGTTAAGTTAAACCGGCATTGTTTTGGTTTTCTTCGATTTTTTCGTTAGCTATGCCTTTTTAGTTGACGAATATGAAGGTTTCCGACAGAGAAGCGACTTTGAGATTCGACGGCGTAAGATCGATTTATCTTTGAAGCCCTGGCCTCTCGTACAAGAAAGCACAAACTACAAAAATTCGAACCAGAAGCGTTGAAATTCTCTGATGGCGAAATAGACTCTGATTGTACAATAATTTATACAAAATAATATAACCTGTTCCATTCTTCTTGCAAATTCTGGACGTATATTAGAGCAAAGCGGACTTCGATGATGTATGATTAATTTGCAAGAAAAATGATTACTTTATTGCATCGACTAGACAGACTCATGTCTATTCGTCTCGTAAGAAAAAGGGTTCGTGTTGCCTATTGATTTCCTCGAGAGTTCCAACAAAACTGTCGCTGCAAAAAAAATTTCACCTGCCTTTGTCATCTCTAGCGATTAAGTTAAACTAGGTAGGTATTTGTCGTAGCGTACAACAAATACCTATTGCATTACGCGTACCCACGGCGATCTTGATGTTTTATTTAATAGAATGTTCCATAAAATGTTTAATAATTAGTTTATTTGTGTTATATTCATTTAAATGTTGTAATAAAACGACGGGATAGGATATGATGTCAATTTTATTTCAGTAATACAGTTTTATAAGCTAATATCGGTGGAAGTTAGTGGTGATACGAATTGTAGGTCAGGTACAAAGCTCAGGTATTTCAATGGAAACACGCGACGAAATCGACGTATCGGTAAAAAATTTCTCCGTTTGGTATTGAATGACAGCTATCATCTATGTGTAGGTGATATTTGCAGTGTTCGATAACTAATGGCCGTTTACTAGTATAAAAGTGAACTCAGTATGGCGCTTTGTGGTAAGTTGCATGATCATTACCATGACTCATTTTTTTTCAAATTTCCCCAGATCGTTTCGATCGATGAGCAATTATTGGTACAACGATGTTTAAAGAAGGCCCGTTTTTCGCGATTGACAGCCTCGCTTAGTTCCTTCCGGAGGGATTTGCAGAATCCAAAGGCTTAATCGTGAGCCTTACATTGTACGGGGAATTTGGGCGTAATTTGCATTGCAGGTACATGCTTGCCAACACTTCTTATCTTAAGTTAATCGAGTAAAAAAAAAAACGAAACCTTTATGTCCACGTAAAGCATGTCATACATCAGATACCACAGTATCTTATCTTATCCTATCTGCATATCTTCGTACATTGATATGCGCTACCTTTAAAGACATTGTAAAAGCGTAGGAACAAGTAATGAGTTAATTAAATTAATAACGAGAGACTATCCTACAATACCCAAAACATACTATTATTGTTACACTTCAAGCATTCTTTATTCTTCTTTGTTTTTGCGGTTGCGAGACACGTATTTGTTCTCTTTTTCCAATTTGATGATGGCATGTTTCCTCAGAACGGCACTAGATGTTTTTGAACCGGGACGTTTGCTTGGATAGGATAACAAACGTACTCACGTTGCTATCTGGTTTTGCAAGCTTGCATCTTTTTTCGATGAAGAGAAGATGTGTCCCGGATGTACTATTAGATCGTTTTTCCGGAGAAAGTTCCTCAAATTCCTTGTTCCATTAATTGATTTAACTGCTACTTAATAGCTTCAAGTACGTATGGAAGAATGTATATTTTATTGTTAATTGTTATTTTCTTTAAAGTTTCATCACTTCAAAACTGTCAAACTAATAAAACGATAGTTAACTTGTACCGGGAACACTAATTCAAAACAAAAAAAAAGAAGCGCCTATGTAGGTACACATTATAATTTGTTGCGATTACTACATAGTTACTGCAGCTTTCTTGATATAGTAATGGGATTACCGTATTGTAAGCATCTTTTATATTATTTTTCCAAAATTTAAACATCCTCCTTAAAGGATTCCATTTATCTAGTTACCGAGATAATATATTGTATCTACCAGCACAAAATTTTAGGTGCCAAACATCCGTAAGTTGCCTGATAACCCATTCGGATGTGGTTACATATCCTGTGGATATGTAACCACATTTATAGTAATGTTTAACTCAAATTAACCAATTTGGTAACGGCTTATTAAACTAACTAAATACTATCGTCTTTCCGTGCTTGTTTATAATATTGTGAATGTTTTGATATGAAGTAAAGGCGAGCATTATGCCATACCGTGAATATTTGTATTCGTATATTTGGCGACGAATTCTGTTCCTTCAAAACAACGTACGCGTGCAAACTTGTGTCGTCGTCATCATAAAGGTGGGTGCTGGCTATTGCGCTCACTATATTCGTCGGATTTTGTTGCCAGTAAGTCTGCAGAAACGAGTTACGCTCCCAGAAACTGGCAGAGACTAGACAGATTCGTGTTTTATCGACTCTCATGGCAACACGAACCCATTCTCATGAGACGGACAAACGAGAATTCAGCTTCGTGAAGCGCTACTCATTTCTGCAGACCTAGTTTCCAGGTATTGCTTCCTCTTTTTCAGAAATTGAAAAAAATTCCTCGGCGGAAAAGATAAGAAAGGAAGAACACCATGAATTTTAACTTTTGTCTTATTCCTGCCATTTCTTCAAGTTAAACAAACCTTTTTAATTTATTTATTATTTAGGTTCGTACAAAAACAAGTTATATAAATATTTATTATTAATGTAAGGATAAATGTGTACGTATCAACATATCAAATAAAACAATCTATGGAAAATATACAACGTGTAATATATATTTATTTATATGTAACATTTAAAAGTATAAAAATATTTGGGTACGAAAAACATATTTGTTAATTTAATAGATACCAGCTCTAGTTATAAGTTAGTATTATATTATATGTATGTACAAAGTTTAATTGTTTCCTTTACAGTCTAGTTATTACTTAGTACGTTATCAACATTCTACAGAGCAATTATTACAACTTCGTCTTTGGCTTATTGATTTTATTGCAAATAATTGTTCATAATGTTTGTGACGTAATCTGTGTTTGACGATTTAAGTTGGCAGTACCGATAATAAAAGTGAAATCAGCATGTACTATACCAAAAGATCAGTAAGTAGGTTCTTTATTATAGGAACTGTCAAGCTTAAGTTATCCGCAAGATTAAAACAAAATTATTGGCACTCGATTCGGGAAGTCACAGTGTTTTCAACAGATACGGACTGAATTTCTGCCACTAGTGAAAGATACATGGAAACCTTGCAGACAATTTCGGTTGTTTTTTGCATTTTTTTTTCATTATTATTTATTGCGAAATGTTAGTATAGAAACGCTTCCTTACTTCTTCTTCTCTCATTATAATTCGGCTTATTTCCTCTCGTTGCTGCTCTAGGAGGTGCTTTTGAGTTTCGATTATGTTTTGTAGGCTTTTGATCTGTTTCCTCGCGTCACATTCAGCGCTTCGTTCTTGTAAGATTTGCTTCACCCTCTTGACAGTTTTCTGGTCGATGTGGACGCATGTGAGTTTGCGTGCAACGCACCCAAGACATCCTGTGGTCTTGGGTTCGCTTTCCATAACGAGGCCGTCATGGTAGAGTTTAACGTTCGCCTTCTTTTGGGGAAGGTAATCCGGAATCAGTGTAATTTGTTTGACCCATGATATAGGCACGAAGTTGAGAGCCCAAATGTTAGAGCAACCGCGTAGCAAACAATCTCCTTGCGGAAGCGATTTTCCACGGATGATATTCTCCAAGTAGACCATATAGCTGACCCTCTCGGCATAACCTACAACTTCGGCTTCGCTTTTGATGAGTTGGGTATCGCTTACGGCAAGACCATTGAGTAAATTGAATAGAATAATGGAGATCATGAAGACGAACAAGAGGAAAATTATGCGGTTCCAGAAACTGTTAAAGTTAATGGAACTGGCGTCAAATTCACCCGTTAACATCACGATCGTTTTGATGACGGTTAATCCTAATTCGTTGAAGAAGGCAGGTTCGTCATCTTCACCTTTGCCGTCATTACATTTCTTACCTTCAACAGGCCTCTCATTATTTTGATCTCTAATAGCTGTATTGTTATTAGAACTTTGAGGGTCCCCATTTTCATTGAATAAAACGTAGAAGCCCAGCGCGAAGGCTAAGATTAGCACCGCATACCAAAGTAGAAAGAAGAAGAAGTTTTTCGCTACCGTTCGCAGCATCACCATGTACGTCGATAGTAGTGGATGTTGAGCGCCGAGCACCATTAGTTCTAAACCGATCAGTACCATGGCAACCGCACAGAATTGCTTATACGTCACATCCATCGACTTCCAGCAGATTGGATAAAAGCAAGCGATAAGCATGCTTACCTCTAAGATGTTGGATAAGCTGCAACAATAGGTTGTGCATGACAGGATAAATTGAGACAGTTCTCTTAGAACCAGCAGGATGTACATCGGAACTAAAAGCCACCATATAATGTAGTATTCATTTGTCGGGACGAAGACGTATATGAAGAAGAATAACGCGAATAGCACGAAGAGACAGAGATTGAGCCAGAAGAACCAACGCATCCTATGCCATTTGATGCAGATGAAGCTGGCGATCAGAGGATGTATTAGGAGATGACGCAATTCGGCCGTTTTACTTATTACGCGAATCACGTCGGTCTCATTTGTACGCTCCGTGACATCGATTAAAGCCGCTTCTTCGTCTTTTATCCGAATTTGTTCCTTATCGTTTGTCGGCAATATTGAAGTATAATCGAAATTGACGATGACACCTTGCCTATCCGCAGATTTTCCCACTATAATGCAATTATTGAAATGTTGTTCGAGTATTGTAGCATCTATATCTTCGACTGGAATTGTATCGAAACCATTCTTGTTGGCAAGACTAGCACCCCTTTCTAACAGTTTCAATTGTACATTCGAATCAGATATGATAGATGCGTAGTGTAGCGGTGTATTTTGGGAACCGGAACGTTCGTTGACTGATACTAACTGTTCGCTATTCAATAACATATCTAAGCATTTCTTATGCCCATTATGGATAACTTCGTACAGCGGTAAATTCTTTAATAACATCGTCAATATCCCCTCCGGAATCGGTTTGTACATCGGCAGAAGTAGTTTAAATACTTCATCGTATCCATGGTACGCTGCGATTCCTAAAGGTAGGCTGTTATTTTTTAGCGTTGTCTTATTTACGTTGGCATTATTTTCCACCAAATACCTAACGACCTCTGCCTGGTTTCGACTGCATGCATGTTGCAAAAGCGTACCTCTCTCGTCACTTTCGTCAACGGTAATTCCTTTCAATTTAAGGAATCCTTTCTGGTCGTTATTCATGATATACCATAACGGCGATGTTACTCTATTTTCGTTACTGTCCAACGATCTTTCCTTCGGAGGCAAAACACCTTCATAGAGATTATCTCGTTCCATATAATCTCGTGCGGTCTTGTCCCCGTATTTATGGGTATCAATGTCCACGTATCTTTCGTTTGTCATGATTGCCCTTATGACGTCTTTGTAACCTACGGTTGGAAAAATTATTTTTCATTTATCTCTTTTTAAGGAAACGAGTGGTTTGATCTTAAGAGAGGAATTAATACATTTAGTTAGTTTAATGCTATGCAGAGAGCGTTCTAAAATAGATTGTGCATAATAGATTCTTTAAAATTTTTCAGTTTTAGTGTTTGGCACACCTTGTGGAGATTACCACCAAGCGAAATTTAGAACCCGAAGTTTCGACAGGAAGATCGCAAAGCTAGCGATATGCGCGCGTACACAGACGGCGTCTAAAAACTTGCAAATGGCGAAATCAAAAACGAACCCCGGAGGAAGTTAGTAGCAGTAGCGAATAAAGAAGAAACTTACGTTTGACGCAAGCCCATAGTATCGGAGAGATCCCCTTGTCATCGGCGACGTTCACATCGATGCCGGCATCTAATAAAATCTTCAAGCACTCCATGAAGCTGCCGTAACTATTAGCGTCCCTATTACCTTCCTTGATAAGTAAATTTAAAGCGGTATTTCCTTCTGCCGTAGCGTTCAGCCGGTCTCGATTTTGAATCAGTCTGATTATCGTTCGGAGAAGCTGCGGGTTTTGACCATTCACTGCCGAATGGATGGCTTCATTTTGATTAACAATTTGCTCGTATATACTGGCTCCCAATTGGATCAGGCACTGAATTGTCCCTACCTCAACTTCATTCGATTCGTCGTCCAAAGCGATGTGCAGGATCGGTTTGTCGTAGTCTTCATGATTTGCGCGCAAAATTCCGTCGCCTTCACTTTCGACCAGACGTCTGATGCCGTCACAATCGTTTGTTACTACACAATTTAGCAATCGGTCTACGACGCCCTCGGAGATGTTTGATAGTTCGTGGGAATCCTGAGCCATCCTATTATCTGGAACGAGAACAAAAACTTGATTGCGGTAAAGTAGATCGTAAACTTAACTGGTACGGGAAGGATTTCGAAACGTATAGCTTAATAGCGGAAACATAGGATCATGCGCGACATGCATTCTTATCGTTGTATCCAAGTCCGGACCACATCTATTGTTTCCTATGAAGCCGAAGCGGTCCCTGCTAGGCAGCGATGAATAAATTACTTTATTGTATTTGGTAGCGCTTTTTTACTTTGTTATTTAAGAACCAAAGTTGTATATTAGAACATGCCAACGCTTTCACTATTAGAGTTCGAACAAGCGACTTTTTCTATTTGAATTGACTTAGAGAAGTGGTTCGGCGTTCTTCTAAGAACGTAGTTGGTGACTTATTATTCCGTTCATATATTTCTTGTGTCTTAGGGGCTACTGCAGGTAGATATTACAAAGATGACTTCAGCTTATTTTATCAACTCATCAAGCTTTATATAAAACTTAATGAGTTAATATTTATATGAACTAGAAACATGTATACGCGTTATTGTTGTGCAACGAATGTGGAATTAAGTTTAAAGTAGTATAAAACTCCTTCTACAGCAAGCAGAAATATGTTTGAAATTTATGCTAAAACATACATGATTCTCGTCAAATGCTTCGGTATTTGCTCGTGACTATTTTGTAAATAACGCAGACGCAATAATTAACGTAGGCGACAATAGCTTTGCCTATATTTGTGTTGTTAAAGCAACCTACACGCAAAATGACATCAGCATTACTACAATTCTCATCGCAAAAGATCGAAGAGATCGCTTAAGAAATTCTTCTGCTTCTACATTTATTTCCAGTCATCTTTTAACACCCGAGTGAGATGCATTATTGACATGCGTTTTGTACGATATTTTTTTTTTAATTTAATATTTTTTACCTCGAAGAAAAGCTGCGAGGTTTCAATACATCGTTTTATAGGTTGAAAATTAACGATAAGATAGTTAGATAAGTTGTCATCACATAAACAGTTTTCAATATTTACACGGTACGATATGAACTATATTGCGGAACGCAAACGAAGCTGCTAATAAAGCAACCTTAAGTCCATTGCTGACTAAGTTAGGCAACAATACGAAGTTGCGTACAATCTCTTCTTGGAATGGTGCAGATGTTAATATGTGAGAGGTAAAGGAATGCAAAAAAAGAACGATATCGCTGTGCTACGTATTTGAACAAGAATTATTATTATTATTATTACTACTGTCGCTATTATTATTATTAATAACAAAATTAGATCTTTTAGTTGGCGAAAGTAGTCAGCTTTCGATCGCACGTCCCGATCTTGCCCCATATTTTTCCCAAAGTCGCTCTCGTTGTTTCAAGCGCTCTCCATCGCTTTCGCTCCTTAGACGATCGATCTATAACGTCTACAACGGAAGATGGAATACTGCTATACTGATAAGTGTCGATCAGCTATTATTAATATACTGCATTTATTAACCTAGCATTCTGTGTACAAAGCTGTTACGATTATGGAAGTAATTAGCGGTTTCCGACTTGAAGAATTAGGTCAGACGAGGATGTGGATGATATTCGTGACGTTAGTGGTCACGTTATGGAAAATTAAAACGAAAAACTTCAAGAGTATTTACAGTATTCGGCGCTACATAAACTCGTGTCACGTTACGTTTACCCAAGTTTGCGGAATATTTTTCAAATGATCGGATGCGGAATTGTACATTGGCTAGCGTTTCCGACGATCATTTGCAAGTTCGCTAGCGGATATTGGTGCAAACTTTCACGTAATCAGGGGACACAGCGGCCGGAAAAGCTTAAACGTTGCAGAATGGTATTTGGAGGATTCTCCGGAAAAGAGAAAGAAAACTGTTCATTACATTGATGATTGCTTATGATGGTAGCAACTTAAGTTCTGCCTTAATAATTATTTATCTTCAATTAATATTTTCACGCAAGAAGTAAATATATCACATTGTACCAATTGTAAATTTACGTAATATTTAAATAAAGGTCATTTGGATGGATCTTTGTGAATTCATTTAATTAGCTTTGTCGATATACTTTTAACACGCTAGCTTATACGTAATATATGTGGTGCCTAAGTGAAGCTAGTCGTGTTAAAAAATTAACTATTAACAGCCTTCGTACAAAAAGAAAAGAACTTCATAATTTCTAGAAATGTTCATTACCATCGTAAAGGACGCTCCTTTCGCAAATTCACTCATCTACTTAGAAGAAATAATTTCGAAACTCGTGAATTTCTATCGCCTACTTGTAAAATGTACATTTCCAAGTTTTCGTATAGATTCTTCTTTAAGCAGTGACAAACGGCACCAACAGAACGATATTTTTAGAACAATACGCCGATCGCATATGTATTTTATCCGTCGAATAAACACAAGAGACACGTTTCATATGGCGGACGTCTTTTGAAAATATAAATGAACGTTATTGTTTGCATTGTCTGCAAAAATAGCCATTCAAGGTATGCGCGACGGTTACATTATGTTTGAGTCCTGGAAAGAACCTACACTGTACGTGCGTGAATTTGTTTGCAGAAATTTATATACACCCAATTAACATCGAGCAACATATTGATGTAACGCAAAGCATATATCACGAGGTTTCAATGGAAGCTAAAAATTTTAGTGTAGATGGAACGAATAAGAATGATATAGGAGAACTATTGGTGGCTTCCCTTTAAAGGGAAGCAAATAAAAACGCGGAACTTAAACCTAAATAAACTAAAATGGGAAACCTACAATAATCCAAGCGTACGGCTACGAGTGGTGGAGAGTAGATAATAGGTACATCGTTTCAGGAGGAGACAAAACATAAAAATATGACTGTACAAATTTGAGCTAATATCGCTTTGAGTACAGTTGCATATATGGTAGATTCACTTAGATCTATAGGCTTCTTCAGGACTTAATTCCATGAAGTCTTCATTCCTACGGGCGTTAAATCATTGCGGAAAGAGTTGGAGGTATTGCAGGTTATGCTTATATCTGATAAGAACGACCGGAATCTATCAAACAGATGTCGTCCTATGTTAGATCTATAACTGGCGCAATATTACTTGACTCATTTTAGTTCGACTCAATCTACTTTAAACATATTTTTTATTAGTCATGATATATTGTAATATTTATTTTCACCTTAGTTACTTTATTTGTATTACTTATTCATCCAACTTTGATGTTCTCCGCATCAAGATCTATAAAGCTTTCCGTTAAGCTTATCACTTGTAACTAAACCTGAAATTCCTTTGAAGTTTATTCACTCCGCCTAACTATCTTTTTATAGCATCAACTGTGTACTACACGCAAATAAGTTATAAAATCGCAGTTATGCTTGTATCACTTTAATTTCAAAGCATTGCCCTTACGGAGACAGCGTGCGTCAGATTTTTAACGAAACGAAACCATTGGGTGATATCTAGCCAGATTCTTTGACAAACACTTCGAGTTCCAAAGAAAGGGTAGATGTAGCAAATCCATACAGCCCGATAACGGATAGACATGGATACTTCGATGTATGGTTGCTGCAGGCAATTAGTTGAAGCGTTGTGGTCACGTGTATTTTATTATGAATATGTATTACATCGTGTAGACTAGTTCCTGAATGACTCGATTGTTTCTTTGCAATGACAAAGATGATAATGGCGATTGTGGTTAAAAGTTTACCGCGATAATGTCGATGATGATAATAATAATGATTGTGTAAACATACAACAAACAACAAATGACAACATAAGATAACATATAACATAACAAATTTCGGGACTAAAGGCCAATACTATGGTACAATCGTATATAGAAGTTACTTGAAGTATGTAAGTAAGTGAAACGATAACTCTTTAAAAGTGGCATAGTAGACCCAGACCGCCTAAGTTACATTAAATTTCGTAAGTGTATGTTGGGCTTTTTCCTTGTAAGTTTAGATTTTAGAAATGTGTTTTTCGTCAGAGACGAGGAATACATCTTATGGTTTACCGTAAATAAAAAGTAATAACAACGAATAACGTATTCAATTCAGGTGGTCGCGACAAATTTAATCGCATAGTCGTCTCAATTGTTACTTATTAGGCGAGACTGACAAGGTATATATCCGATTGATTAGCATGCATTACGCGCTACCGCTGATTGAATAGGATAGTATATATATACAGCCTTATTCGGATATAGTACGAAAAAAAAAATTAGGTGAAAGAAACGCATGAGTAATGCCTAAATACAAAATATTATGGTTCTATGTGCACGTAGTAACGAGAAAATGATTTTTCTTTATTCGAGTCCGACTCTGTCTTAGTTAACATATGGGAATCACCGGCAGTCGCTGAAGCAGCGTTCGGATATCCATTTAGTATGCACATAGCATTCACCGTCATTACACGCAACTGCAATGGCATCCTATACGAATATCGAATACACCGATATGATTTTGATTTATGGCGAAACAGGACAAAATAGTCTTGCGGCAGAAAATTTGTCGCCCTGATATTGAAAATGTCGAAGATCTGCGAAATCGCATTTATGTTGCAGCCCAACGCATTCGCGAAGACATGGTAAATTTTACTCGTGTGCATAATAACTTTCGTCGCCGAATTGATGCCTGTATTAGAGCTCACGGTGGACATTTCGAACATTTTTTACATTAATAAATTATTTTGTCCTGTTTCGCCTAAATCGGTCCTTGTTAGGACGACCACAAATTTCATAAAAAGAAAAAGAATGTATAACTACAAATAACTCAAAACCCGACATTTCGGATGCATTAACTTTAAACATTAAGAACGCAAATCATATGGTTATCGGCATATTCAATGTAAACACATAAACACTTCGACATCAGCTGTGCGACAGACTAATGCATTTCAATAGACTATTCACTATTCATAGCATCTACAATGCTTTATCGATTTTTATTTGCATCTGGGTTAACTTTGATTCATCAGCGGTATTTGTATAATATAGGAGAAACAAAGATATGGACCGGCTTTACCTGCATTTTGGGCCCTAAAATTTGAAAAAAATTTATATGTTACAAATAAATTTCTTTTCAAATTTTCAGTAACACATTGATAGGTAGTCTTCAGATTTCGGTAGCTTACGTGCTATTTACAGGTAACCCTGTATAATATATATTATATATATATATATATATATATATATATATATATATATATAACTACTATATATATATATATATATATATATATATATATACATACTTTATATTCAATAAAGCAAGCAAAGCAAAAATAAAATAATAGAATGTGTTCTTAAAACTACTGCATCAGCAAACGCAACGCCAGAACGTTTCATTCTGCTATCTTCGTTGATGTTATTTTAAGATTAGATACAATGTGACTTACGCAAATGTTGTTCTGTATACATAATTCGTACAATATTTATTGTCTAAAGTTTACTTTATACTTATCGACTTCTTTTTTTTTACAGCTTTTATTCAATATGGTTATATCTACAATATAGTCTAAACGAGAAAGAACTAATAGAAGAATTAGCAAAATGAATATGCATTACTTTTTAATATCCATCAACTGTATGCCATAGACCCAGCCACAACGCGAGGATAGAATAAAAAGGATTTAGAAGAAGAGACGGGACGAAAAAATTACATAATAATGGCCGATTTGAATGAACGTTTAGGAAATAAATAATCGCGGAATGGAATTGTGCTTGGCAGAAGTGCGAAATAATAACGCAGAAAGACCGTTTGGAAAACGAACTAGAGACAAGTTTTTCTCAATATTGCTTCAAATCTTCGTTTTCTTTTGTTTTAAATTTGAAACTACTCTACAGTAATGCGCGTCGGTGTGTTTATTTGTTTTCTTCTTTTAGGTAAGGAGGGTTCACCGAAAGAAGTGAACCTTACTATTGGCGGAGAGCTCACATGATCACATTTAAAGCCCTTACAGCTTCCAGCGCTTTATTGACAACTTGATTGGTACGTTTGATTTAAATTAAACTACTTTCCAGGATGGTTAGGACGATCGATGCGAGATCGCGATTCCCTTTCTCACGGCAGCTGATACGTTCGAAATCTAAATAAACAACCTAACGCGGGAAGATTGGAGGAAATGCTTCGAGGTTGATCTTCGCGGATGCAAAAATGCATTGTTTGGAAGATAATACTTTGAGAAGTTATAAATAAATGTAGTAAACATTGAAAAAAATTATCTAATAAATCGTGTTCGTTGATTTCGATTTTTCGATTTTCGAACAAAGTCAACTAATAAATTCAATTAAACAATTGAAACGTGTTTGTCAATATAATAAACACTCCTTCGTCAAACGTAAGAAGCGAAAGAATCTTTAGGAATTTCTGATGAAACATTAATAAATGAAGTCTTTACATCAATGAATTCCCTTTTCGTGTATAGTATATGTATATATGAAAGTATGCGTGCATCGATATAATGAACAGCTATTTATTAAAATGATAAACTCGTTCGTTGGATCCACTAAAATAAATGTTAGATTAGCGTACATTTTTTTATTGTGTTTACATACCTTTTTCGTTCGGTATAAGAGTGTCAAATCAGCGGAAACAGAACAATTGTCGTAAACTTTTTTTTTATGGTAATCCCTTGTATCAATATATTCCATCTTTTCCACTGTTATCGCTTGTTTTGAAAGTGATATTTAATATCAATTGGATGTTTGACCGCAGATTAATGTTGGGAAAATATAAAATCATATAAAAATCAAATACACATGTACACGCATACATAAACATTAGTAGATCCTATGTAATATGAAAATAGAGAACCTCAGCCAGTAATTGTGTTTGTATTCGTGAAAAATTATACTTATCAGCTCTGTTATAAACCTTTTACGTCTCCATTAACCTAAACAAAGCTATCGAGGTAAAAGATAACCGATGACACACTTTAAAAGGAGCCTAAATTGAAAAGATTTCTTTTTGCTTATTTTAAACACTCTTTAAACTAGACGTTCTTTTTTAACTTAGATCACTTCACCAATAAATTTTTCACTTTATCTGAGCGAATCTCCGTTAATTATCAACTTCGTGCACAGAACAGATGTTCGGCTTGGAGTAAAACAGCAACAAGTGTTTTTTCTTTGGATATCATGTAACATATGTGCGGATTGTTTCATAAACATGCACGCGGGGGTACTGCTTAATCAGCGGAAATTGAACATTATAAAACACTAAAGGCGTCGCAAATGGAACCAATGCGTATGTATGAACGTAGGTCTTTTCCGATGGTGACGTGTTCGGCAAAGAAATTAAAAATCAAAACAAAACTTACCCAAGGCGAAATTGATCTATTTGCAGAAAACTGACAGACACCGATTAGCACCTCGGCAACGGGTAGCATTCAAAACCAAAACAGAAAGTCAGAAACGATTCAAAAGACGCAATCGTCACATAACAAAACGAAAACAAAAAATTAGTTTCAGAACCGGTTTTGGCGCTATTCCACCTAGTACCAACCAACACAGTATAGGATTGGATATACAATGAAATGTGAAGCTCGGTTTTTATGCTGCGGTAGCGGGGTAACAGATGAAGGAAATTCAGTCAATTAAGTACTTTTTACTGTGTTATACTGGACGTTGGTCAGTTTAAATTAGATTAATTCGTCGATTTGTCGACCTCAACTCCACAGAACCGAAAAAAAAAATAGTAATAGTTATCCCCTATTACTCTTGATAACACTTGCAAAAAGTAGTATAAATTTGATTTGTTGTTAAATTAAATGAAAAAAATCAAGATTTCCTTTTCCATTACATTAAAGGTGTGACTAGTTGAGCCTAACATAAAATATATAAAAATAAATAAAAAGAAAAATAATGCGTGTAAAAGAATTATTATTATGTGCAATTGCACGAATCTTGTAGAAATCGGAGCACACTTTTTCAAATTCTTAATTGTAACATTACTACAAATCGAAAATTTACTGAAAACCTGTACTGACACAATATTGTTCCTCTTTTAAGATTTTCCTTTTTTTTCTTTAAAAAAAAGGAAAATCTTAAATACAACAACGATAACAATAGACTGGGTCATTTACTAACCCAGTATACAACTTTTTAATTTGAAACCTGACCTGTTATGCAACTTAACAAGCACCATTCAGATGTAATGCGGCCAACATAAACTAGAAGAGCAAGGAAGTTAGAGAGGGTTTTCTTTAATTGAAACACTGACATTTTTTGTTTGCCTTTGCGTACTTCAACAGGGTGAAACTACTGAGAAACAATTAAATTAACAACGTGAATTCAAGATGATACATATTCAGACCTTGAAACGAGAACAAACAATGTCAATATTTGAACGCGCTCTATAAAAGCTATAAATCATGTCTTACAAGAACTTCTAAATATTTTCTATATTGCTTTTGCTTTAAATGAAACAAGAATACGGGGACACCATAGATTTCGTAATAATATTATGGATTGTAGAGATATTGCTTCAAATAAATTAGATAGAACAGAAGAACTAATTGATCCTTTACTAAGAGCTTTGACCGTCGCGAGTAATCCACGAATTTCCATTTTATTCGCTTCGATTGTTTCCAAATGTTTTTGTTCGCTTTTGTTGGGCTATTATACTATTTTGAATCTCTATTATGTCCTGCAGGCTTTTGAAAAAAACGAAACCTTTATGTCCACGTAAAGCATGTCATACATCAGATACCACAGTATCTTATCTTATCTGCATATCTTCGCAGAAAGTTCTTTTTAATGGTCTATGTGCTTTTAGGTTTACATTACTGTATACTCCCATATGATCTGAAAAAGGAACATGGAATGTTCCCGATTTCTCAACAGGTGCTTCGTTATTTACGATAATCAGATCCAAGAGCGAAGAAGAACGTGAGGTAACGCGGGTTGGCTCATCAATCAGTTGGGTCATATCCAGGGAGATGAAAAGTTCCGACATCTTCTTCACGGCGAAATTGTTAGGATTAAATAGGTTAATATTAAAGTCGCCCACACATATACAGATATCAGAAGAAGTTCTGTACCTCGATAAACTGTCTTCGAGTTCGTTTATGAATTCTAAAAAATTACTTCTGGGTGGTCTATAGTAAACACCAAAATTCACCAATCGCTGCTGTCTTAATGTGCGAATCCAAAGGTATTCCAGAGAACCTTTCCAGCACATTTTATCCATTGCAACGTCAATGTGAGACTTGCAATAAATGGCTACGCCCCCTCCCCTGCTTGATCTATCATTTCTATATAGGTTATAGCCATTAATATGAAACATGGAATTTGGTAATTTTCGTGTAAGCCAGGTTTCTGATAATCCAAGAATGTCAAAATTAAAAGAACTTATAAGCAATCTAAGCTGGCCAAAATGCGCTGGTAGCGAACGTACATTGATATGCGCTACCTTTAAAGACATTGTAAAAGCGTAGGAACAAGTAATGAGTTAATTAAATTAATAACGAGAGACTATCCTACAATACCCAAAACATACTATTGTTGTTACACTTCAAGCATTCTTTATTCTTCTTTGTTTTTGCGGTTGCGAAACACGTATTTGTTCTCTTTTTCCAATTTGATGATGGCATGTTTCCTCAGAACGGCACTAGATGTTTTTGAACCGGGACGTTTGCTTGGATAGGATAACAAACGTATTCACGTTGCTATCTGGTTTTGCAAGCCTGCATCTTTTTTCGATGAAGAGAAGATGTGTCCCGGATGTACTATTAGATCGTTTTTCCGGAGAAAGTTCCTCAAATTCCTTGTTCCATTAATTGATTTAACTGCTACTTAATAGCTTCAAGTACGTATGGAAGAATGTATATTTTATTGTTAATTGTTATTTTCTTTTCTAAAGTTTCATCACTTCAAAACTGTCAAACTAATAAAACGATAGTTAACTTGTACCGGGAACACTAATTCAAAACAAAAAAAAGAAGCGCCTATGTAGGTACACATTATAATTTGTTGCGATTACTACATAGTTACTGCAGCTTTCTTGATATAGTAATGGGATTACCGTATTGTAAGCATCTTTTATATTATTTTTCCAAAATTTAAACATCCTCCTTAAAAGATTCCATTTATCTAGTTACCGAGATAATATATTGTATCTACCAGCACAAAATTTTAGGTGCCAAACATCCGTAAGTTGCCTGATAACCCATTCGGATGTGGTTACATATCCTGTGGATATGTAACTACATTTATAGTAATGTTTAACTCAAATTAACCAATTTGGTAACGGCTTATTAAACTAACTAAATACTGTCGTCTTTCCGTGCTTGTTTACAATATTGTGAATGTTTTGATATGAAGTAAAGGCGAGCATTATGCCATACCGTGAATATTTGTATTCGTATATTTGGCGACGAATTCTGTTCCTTCAAAACAACGTATGCGTGCAAACTTGTGTCGTCGTCATCATAAAGGTGGGTGCTGGCTATTGCGCTCACTATATTCGTCGGATTTTGTTGCCAGTAAGTCTGCAGAAACGAGTTACGCTCCCCGAAACTGGCAGAGACTAGACAGATTCTATCGACTCTCATGGCAACACGAACCCATTCTCATGAGACGGACAAACGAGAATTCAGCTTCGTGAAGCGCTACTCATTTCTGCAGGCCTAGTTTCCAGGTATTGCTTCCTCTTTTTCAGAAATTGAAAAAAATTCCTCGGCGGAAAAGATAAGAAAGGAAGAACACCATGAATTTTAACTTTTGTCTTATTTCTGCCATTTCTTCAAGTTAAACAAACCTTTTTAATTTATTTATTATTTAGGTTCGTACAAAAAGAAGTTATATAAATATTTATTATTAATGTAAGGATAAATGTGTACGTATCAACATATCAAATAAAACAATCTATGGAAAATATACAACGTGTAATATATATTTATTTATATGTAACATTTAAAAGTATAAAAATATTTGGGTACGAAAAACATATTTGTCAATTTAATAGATACCAGCTCTAGTTATAAGTTAGTATTATATTATATGTATGTACAAAGTTTAATTGTTTCCTTTACAGTCTAGTTATTACTTAGTACGTTATCAATATTCTACAGAGCAATTATTACAACTTCGTCTTTGGCTTATTGATTTTATTGCAAATAATTGTCCATAATGTTTGTGACGTAATCTGTGTTTGACGATTTAAGTTGGCAGCACCGATAATAAAAGTTAAATCAGCATGTACTATACCAAAAGATCAGTAAGTAGGTTCTTTATTATAGGAACTGCCAAGCTTAAGTTACCCGCAAGATTAAAACAAAATTATTGGCACTCGATTCGGGAAGTCACAGTGTTTTCAACCGATACGGACCGAATTTCTGCCACTAGTGAAAGATACATGGAAACCTTGCAGACAATTTCGGTTGTTTTTTGCATTTTTTTTTTCATTATTATTTATTGCGAAATGTTAGTATAGAAACGCTTCCTTACTTCTTCTTCTCTCATTATAATTCGGCTTATTTCCTCTCGTTGCTGCTCTAGGAGGTGCTTTTGAGTTTCGATTATGTTTTGTAGGCTTTTGATCTGTTTCCTCGCGTCACATTCAGCGCTTCGTTCTTGTAAGATTTGCTTCACCCTCTTGACAGTTTTCTGGTCGATGTGGACGCATGTGAGTTTGCGTGCAACGCACCCAAGACATCCTGTGGTCTTGGGTTCGCTTTCCATAACGAGGCCGTCATGGTAGAGTTTAACGTTCGCCTTCTTTTGGGGAAGGTAATCCGGAATCAGTGTAATTTGTTTGACCCATGATATAGGCACGAAGTTGAGAGCCCAAATGTTAGAGCAACCGCGTAGCAAACAATCTCCTTGCGGAAGCGATTTTCCACGGATGATATTCTCCAAGTAGACCATATAGCTGACCCTCTCGGCATAACCTACAACTTCGGCTTCGCTTTTGATGAGTTGGGTATCGCTTACGGCAACAGCATTGAGTAAGCATCAATCTAAGCTTGAATCTTGTCAGTTACCGACACCTTTGAGATTTTCCATGTGATAATGTCTTCCCATGTTTTGTAAAAAAAAAAAAATAGAACGCTTTGAAATGAGTTGTTTATTAAATAATAATAATTTATAACATTCAACAGTTTTACAATGATTGGTACGAGGTAATTTTCTTTTGATCAGTACTTCTTGGTAACTACACTAACACTGCGGAACCGAAAGTCTGTTCGAACTGGGAAAATTGAAACTTGGCTGTATACCTATCAAGAGGTGACTCAAAACGGTTCTTAAAATGGAAGTAATCGATCTTTTTGATTAACCGTTACCAAAAATATTATGTCTACTACTGCAGGAAAATGTAAAGAAATAAATCTTGAAAATGTAGTTTCAGCTATTAAATCCAAATTTCCCATTACTCGCCAAATGGTTTCGATTTTAATATATTGGATCTAGGTTCTTTAATACAGGCTTGCAATGTAGGGCTTCTCCAACACAGACTTATGTGGAATAGACAATGTTAAGGTTTTAGTAATTGATCTTCACGTAAGAAATGACATAGCATTGCGGAGAAGTATCTTTTAAAACAGTCCAAAGCTTACTTCGTTGCTTATCCTGGAAGATTTATATTGGATACATTTGTCTTGCTTTAATGTGGTCTATTTTCTCCCTTTGTTGGGCTATTATACTTTTTTGAATGTCCAAGACGTCTTGCAGGGTTTTGACCTGTCCTCCCGCATCCAATTCGGTGCTTCTTTTGTGTAACAGTTGCTCAACTCGCTTAATAGTTTTCTTGTAAAGATGAACGCGCGCGAATAAATACAATAATCCGTTGGTCCGAGGTTTGCTTTCCAGGACGAAACCTTTAGGGTGTAGCTTGACGTTCGCCTTCTTCTGGGGAAGGTAATACGGAAACAACGATATCTGGTCGATCAAGTACCGAGATGTGAAATTGATCCTGCAACGGTTTAGAAAATGAGGAAATAAACAGTCGCCTCGAGGGATCGATTTACCACGGATGATATTCTCCAAGTAGGCGATATAACTGACCCTCTCGGCATAGGCGACAATTTCAGCTTCGCTTTTAATTTGTTGGGTATCGCTTACGGCAAGACCATTGAGTAAATTGAATAGAATAATGGAGATCATCAAGACGAACAGTAGGAAAATTATGCGGTTCCAGAAACTGTTAAAGTTAATGGAACTGGCGTCAAATTCACCCGTTAACATCACGATGGTTTTGATGAGGGTTAGTCCTAATTCGTTGAAGAAGGCAGGTTCGTCATATTCACCTTTGCCGTCATTACATTTCTTACCTTCAACAGGCCTCTCATTATTTTGATCTCTAGTAGCTGCATTGTTATTAGAACTTTGGGGGTCCCCATTTTCATTGAACAAAACGTAGAAGCCCAGCGCGAAGGCTAAGATTAGCACCGCATACCAAAGTAGAAAGAAGAAGAAGTTTTTCGCAACCGTTCGCAACATCACCATGTACGTCGATAATAGTGGATGTTGAGCGCCGAGCACCATTAGTTCTAAACCAATCAGTACCATGGCAACCGCACAGAATTGTTTATACGTCACATCCATCGACTTCCAGCAGATTGGATAGAAGCAAGCGATAAGCATGCTTACCTCTAAGATGTTGGATAAGCTGCAACAATAGGTTGTGCATGATAGGATAAATTGAAACAGTTCCCTTAGAACCAGCAGGGTGTACATTGGAACTAAAAGCCACCATATAACGCAGTATTCGTTTGACGGGACGAAGACGTATATGAAGAAGAATAACGCGAATAGCACGAAGAGACAGAGATTGAGCCAGAAGAACCAACGCATCCTATGCCATTTGATGCAGATGAAGCTGGCGATGAGAGGATGTATTAGGAGATGACGTAATTCGGTCGTTTTACTTATTACGCGAATTACGTCGGTCTCATTTGTATGCTCCGTGACATCGACGTTTGTCGGCAATATTGAAGTATAATCGAAATTGACGATGACACCTTGCCTATCCGCAGATTTCCCTACTATAATGCAATTATTGAAATGTTGTTCGAGTATTGTAGCATCTATATCTTCAACTGGAATTGTATCGAAACCATTCTTGTTGGCAAGACTAGCACCTCTTTCTAACAGTTTCAATTGTACATTCGAATCAGATCTCATAGATGCGTAGTGTAGCGGTGTATTTTGGGAATCGGAACGTTCGTTGACTGATACTAACTGTTCGCTATTCAATAACATATCTAAGCATTTCTTATGCCCATTATGGATAACTTCGTACAGCGGTAAATTCTTTAATAACATCGTCAATATCCCCTCCGGAATCGGTTTGTACATCGGCAGAAGTATTTTAAATACTTCATCGTATCCATCGGATGTTGCGATTTCTAAAGGTAGGCATTTCTCTTTTAGCGTTGTCTTGTTTACATCGGCATTATTTTCCACTAAATAGCGAACGATCTCTATCTGGTTTCGTTTGCATGCATGTTGCAGAAGCGTACCTCTCTCGTCACTTTCGTCAACGGTAATTCCTCTTAGTTTAAAGAATCCTTTCTGGTCGTTATTCACGATATACCATAACGGCGATGTTACTCTGTTTTCATTACTGTCCAACGATCTTCCCTTCGGAGGCAAAGCGCCTTCATAGAGATTATCTCGTTCCATATAATCTCGTGCGGTCTTGTCCTCGTACTTATGGGTATCAATGTCCACGTACCTTTCGTTTGTCATGATTGCTCTTAAGACGTCTTTGTAACCTGCGGTTAAAAATTTTTATTGAGAAGCGAGTTCTTTGATTTTAAGCAAGGAATTAATGCATTCAGTTAGTTTAGTTTTAATATTTGGTGGAATTAGTAAAGATTACCAGGATGAGAAATTTAATAAACGTTACGTTCGTAGAGACGGAAGCATCAACAGAAAGGTCGCAATGCGAGTGATTCGCGCATGTACACAGACGGCGTCTAAAAACTTGCAAATGGCGAAATCAAAAACGAATCCCGGAAGAAGTTAGTAGCAGTAGCGAATAAAGAAGGAACTTACGTTTGACGCAAGCCCATAGTATCGGAGAGATCCCCTTGTCATCGGCTACGTTCACATCGATGCCGGCATCTAATAAAATGTTCAAGCACTCCATGAAGTTGCCGGAGTCCCTATTACCTTCCTTGATAAGTAAATTTAAAGCAGTATATCCTTTTGCCGTAGCGTTCAGCCGGTCTGGATCTTGAATCAGTCTGATTATCGTTCGGAGAAGCTGTGGGTTTTGGCCATTCACTGCCGCATGGATAGCTTCGTTTTGATTATCAGTTTGCTTGTATATATCGGCTCCCAATTGAATCAAGCATTGAATTGTCTTCACTTCAACTTTATTCGATTTGTCGTCCAAGGCGATGTGCAGAATCGGTTTGTCGTTAATTGAGGGTAAAATTCCGTTGGTTTCACTTTCGACCAAACGTTTAATGCCATCACAATCGTTTCTTATTACATAATTCAACAATCGGTCTATGGCGTCGTCGGAGATGTTTGATAGTTCGTGCGAATCCTGAGCAATCCTATTGTTTGGAACGAGAGCAAAAACTTGATTGCGGTAAAGTAGATCATAAACGTAGGGGAAGGTTTTCGATATTAATTACAAACGTATAGCTTAATAGTAGAAATATGCAATTACGCGTGACGTGTATTCTTGTCATTGTGTTCAAGTCCGGACTACAGAGATGAGAAGAGAAATTACTTCATTTCAGTTGGCAACACTTTTAAGTAAACTACTGGAACATATCAAAGCTTCCACTACTAGTGTTAGAATAAGCGGCTTACGAATAAATTAATTGTTTAGATTGACAAAACGAACGAAAAATCGGAAAAATTTGAAATATCCAGAGATCAAGTTTTAATGTTTATGACAGATGGTGTCGCAACTTGTTTTTCTGTAAGTCGGTCACGAGACATATTCGCGATTTTCATAGTTTTTGTTCTCATGCCCCTGAACCATCACAATCAATCTTTACACGTTGGTGAACATGGTTACAAGCGGCATTTTACTATAATAAATATTTTAAGAGAATAAAGGGAGTGGAATGTGCAGTTATCAAAACAAGTCAGAAGAAATTTGGACATAGTCAGTCTAAAAGTGACTTACAAACTATTCCCGGCGAATTTCATCGGAGTAGTGCAAGCAATGGAAAAATTACTAAATTCTTCACTGTAGGTTAGAGGAATCACTGCAAATTGCGAAGTAGGTACTCGCTGGATGTATTTTGTTCGGTAGAAGACGCAAACAATGAATGTGGTCTAATTAAGCCTGAAAGTGTTCGTCTACAGATGTGTTAAGTTGTTTCAAAGATTTTCTTAATTATGCTAATATAACATCGCTAGATGAAGAGCGATTGACAAGAACATATTTTCCTTGGGGCGGACGCGTTTTACAGAAATAACTTTGGAAACGCACTTTATGTTTACTCTCAGCATTCGTCAAACTTGGAAGACGGAAAACTACCGAAAACCTTACCCCGAAAGTGACCGATCTCACTGACAATTGTAAATGTTGAGGCTTTGTATACACCGAGTTTGAAAGGATTCTACCGTACAGCAATTTACATCAAATTTTACTTACCCGCAGCAAAGACGCATTACTTCACTTCGATTAACCATTTTGAAAGACACAGTTAATTTTCTCTCCTTTCCTCTGTACAAAAGTGTAGCCTTTATCCTATCGAAGATAAATACTTTTGTTTTAAGCATTGGATGGGGATAATAATAAAACAAGATAAGATCGTTAGAATATCGCTAATTTCAATACTGACAAGTCCTTTAAAGTGATCCAGATTGTATCATAAATAATCAAGAAAAAAAATTATGGTGGGGGTTCTGGTAAACAATTAAAAAAAAAGAAAGGAAAAAAAAATATACAAAGTGTTTTCTCCAATTTAAAACTGTTAGTGTATGCCAACAAAAAGTGTTCCTAAAAATGTTTATTTTGCTTCCACTTACTTCATTAACAGCCGAGAAGCACACAGAACAGCAAGGCCGCACATCATCCATCTTTGTATTTCCGCATCGAAAGTTTTAGGCTGCGTAATGCGCACCTACCTGCAGATATATCCCTTCATCGCAACTTTATTTTGTAAGTAAACTCGGATACGTTTCACTTGTTTGGTCACCGCACTACATCCATCTACAACTCCAAATTGAGACGGTTCAACGGAGATTTCTCAAATTCTTATGCTTCAAGATTGATGGAATTTATCCAGTGTGGAACATCGATTATTGCGTTCTTCTCGATTCTCATGGGGTGCACACGGCGGCATCTTGTCGGCAGCGATAAGGCGCACGTTTTGCCTGGAAGTTGGTGCGCGACGTCCTCGATTGTGCCGACTTGCTTTCTTCCTTGAATTTTCTAGTTCCTCGCGTATCTTCACGATCTTCTACTATTTTTTCCTTTCCCATATCTGGATCTGTTATCCTTTTCTCACAGCACTTCTACGTGCCGCATAGAATCGATACATTCTGTATTGATGCATTTTTTAGTAAAATTAATGAATTTTGAGCTTCTTTCCTTTTTACTGATTTTTATTTTGTATTCAATTACTATTCTTAGTATTTTATGTATTTTTTGCATAGTGTTGTCCTGTAACTGGAAGCTGTTGTACAATAAATTATTATTATCATTACTAAATGTAATGTTATTTTACAGGGTGTTAGGTAAAGATGCGGCAAAAATTCAAGGTGTTATTCCTTGACCTATTCTAAGAATATTTTGTCCTACGATGATTTCTGAAAAGCTTCTTTGTTTCAAAGATACAGGGTGAACAAAATTTGCGACAGTAATAACATTTTATTATCAAAACGTACAAGCAAAATTTGCTTAATCTACAATACTTTCTCCAGCATGGATACAAGCGCTCAATCTTCTCGTCATTGAGTACCGAACTCTTTCAAACACACCAGGCTTGTTTCTAATTGAGTTACGCCCAGCAATTATCCGATTTGTCAATTCGTCCAAATTCTCCACGGGAGAAGCGTAATACATGGTAGAGGACTTCACTAACTATTAAAGACAGGCCAAACAGCCAAACGTCACTTAATGTAAACAACTGCGACCGATACAGGTGATGATCACTGACGAGACGTATTCAAATGAAGTCCACTTCTACGTTAGTGGATAAAGCTGCCGTTGCAAGTTATCGTCAACAATTTTTTTTTGTACTTGGTAAACTCATTGGCGTAGGCCATACTTTTATTTATATTAATGATTTCAACAAATATCGAATATGGTTGTCGCAAATTTTGTTCATCCTGGATCCTCGAAGCAAAGGGTTTTTTCAGAAATCATCATATCACCCTGTATATACAAGATAAATATACATATTTTATTTTGATAATGTTCTAGGTTAATTGCCGAAAACAGCAAAATACTTTTGTCAACTTAACTACAAGTTACGGTAAAATATGCAAAAACTATATTTCTATTGCTTTTTTAATTACAACTTGTAGTAGTTTTCCTGAAACTATATATTTTTTTTTTGTTGCGTTAACTATACAATTTTCACTGTGTTTGGACGTGTTATTCGTTTGTGTTGTAACTTGATGTGCAAAAACGTGTCTATCAAAGGAAATAACATCTTAAATTTCGCAGATAAAATACTATTTCTATCTAATCAGTACCGGATAACCTTTCAAGTAACCATAACAAATATTATCTATTCCAAATGTTCTATTAAAAATTAATCTATCTTGAACAATTGTTTTATCCAAAAGTTCATGACATAAACGCAAATGAAATTTCATTGAGAGCGTTTTAAGAATATTTTTATAGTTACAAGATATGTTCGAAATCATTTTACTTTGCCGATATTTCTGTTCATATCTCACAGACCATCATTTAACCAAAGGACCTGATTGAAGAAATACAGATGGATAACGCAACAAAAAATTATGAGTTGGTTTTAATGATTTGAAATATTTTATATACGAAGTATGTATTACTTGTCACATTGGATACGGCACCGAAAACTATGCAACTTAACAAGCATCAACCAGATGTAATGGGGCCAACATAAACTAGAAGAGCAAGGAAGTTAGAGAGGCTTAAACAATGGTTTTCTTTATTTGAAACACCGACATTTTTTGGTTGCCATTACGCACTTCAACAGGGTGAAACTACTGAGAAACAATTAAATTAAAAACGTGATACATACCTTGAAACTAGAACAAAAAAATGTTAATATTTGAACGCGCTTTATATAAGCTATAAATCATATCTTACAAGAACTTCTAAATATTTTCTATATTGTTTTTGCTCTAAATGAAACAAGAATGCAGGAAGATAATTTATTTCTTAATAATATTATGGATTGCAGAGATATTGCTTCAAATAAAGTAAATGGAGCAGAAGAACTAATCTGATCCTTTACTAAGAGCCTTGACCGTCGTGAGTAATCCGCGAATTTCCATTTTATTCGCCTCGATTGCTTCTAAATGTTGAATGATACGCTTGTTCTCGTTCAAGAATAGGAAACGTTTGATCCTCCGGATGGTTCTCCTATCAAGTAGTCTCGTTTTCTCATCGCGTTGATACGGATGGATTAATAACGTTTTATTGCTCAAATCGTCCGGTTGCAAGAATATCTTCTTCCTTAGAAAATTCCAACGCGGTCGCAGTGCGGCAATGGCGGCGATGTATTTTTCCGTAAAGACGATGTACTTAACGACCTCCTTGTAGCCGATTATCTCAGCGTTGTCTCGGATCATATCCACGTCGTAGACCGCCAAGCCGCATAGTAAGTTGAGCAAGATAATTGGTACGACAAGAACGAACGCAACGAATAATACGCCGTGAATGAATGTTTCGAATTTAAAGGAGGAGGCGTTGAGTTCCCCGGTTAGCATTACGATCATATTGAAGAAAGTTACGCCGACTCCGTTGAAAAACCCCGGTGAGACATCCGCTTCCGTGTCTTTCCAAGTTCTTTCATAGAATAACTTGTAGAAGCTCAGCCCAAACGCGATGAGTAATAGCGAGTACGATAGGAAGAAATGGAAGAATGTTACGGTAACCGTACGCAGCATTACGATGTACCTGGAAGATTTTGGATGACCTTTCACGACCATTGCCAATTCTAGGACTACCACCAGCAAGCTTAACGCAGAAAGCTGTTTGTACCCGGCCACATTAGGAAGAAATATGGGACAAAAGCAGAGGGCCAACATCAATACCTCGAACCAATTCGATAGCTTCTGGAAGTACTTCCCTTTTAAAATCGCTATCTGGAAGCATTCCCTAATGATTACTAGGATATAGGAAATTACCAAGAGAGCAAAGAATAGATAGAATAGTCCCTTGGAGTTATTTAATAAAGTCGTACAGGTAGCTAATGTTATCCACAACACCGATATCAACCCTAGATTCCCGTAGAAGAACCATTCCATCTTACGCCATTTTTTGTATATAAAACTGGAGATCAGCGGATGGACGAGTAGATGTTGAAGACTTGATATCCCAGTTATTGCTTGAACGGCTTTCATCTCGCTCGCGTCCAAATCCTTGGGCAATATGGTGTTGTAATCGAGCGTAACTTCGACACATTCTTTGCGAATCCTATCGATCTTCGCAGAAATACAACTGTCCAGATGCAATTCTAACATTTTCGGATCCACATCTTTCAGAGTATATTCTTCCAGAAGCAGATCGTCTGCTAAACTTGCTCCCATCTCCAAGGCTGTGATTATTTCCCTAGAATTGGCGTAGCCGACAGGAAATTGCAGATGAAATTGATCCGCAGGTACGTCTTCTACGGATGACATCTTGGGTATTCTGTAACACGCATATCTCGGTATTTTATCTAGGTTCTAGGATAATATTT
The DNA here is from genome assembly GCA_020654165.1 of Oryctes rhinoceros. NCBI lineage: Eukaryota > Metazoa > Arthropoda > Insecta > Coleoptera > Scarabaeidae > Oryctes > Oryctes rhinoceros. The sequence continues at coordinate 3,859,903 of JAIOKQ010000231.1, forward strand.
AAAGTAACAAAAAAGCCCACTTTCAATCCATCACCGTTCAATTAAACTATCTCGCTAGCTTTTTAAATGCAAGTTATCAATGTTATCCATTTGATACAGTGGATTCCGCTTATTCTAATTAGTTTGAGAACTAGAGCGACCTACAGCCGACAATATATCTTGAATCCTCAATGTAAATAGGACTAAATGATAATTCTTTCTGCATTTCAATACTGCAAACCTTTGCAGAATCTTAATGTTCGATAAATACAATAAGAAACGCAGAAGAACCCACGTCCTTTATGTTGGGTCGTTCTTAAATTTGATTTAGTTTGATTGAACATTAAGCGGGGTCTACTGCAGAGTATCAAATAAGGAAAGATACGCACCTCTTACCTTAACTTTTTATTTCAACGGGTTTGAAATCTGATTTTGACGAGGCAGATACGTAAATATCGAATACGAATAATAAAGTCACCTGGTAAGTACTGAAAATTCAGTTTTTCTTTATACATTTTAATTTTTTTTCAGTTGTAACCTTACCTGTACATTCGTCCAGCACATCCATAATTTAATTTTTTTTTTACACTTGAGGGATTACATCACTATTTTGCGAAGAAATCGTCTAGATGTAACAGTATGTGTAAAATAACGCGCGGATTTATGAGAAGTCAATATATTTAATAAAGCCGAGATAAGATATAAACAGATAGCTTAAGATAAACAAAATTTACTTATACAACCTTTATTTTGAAAAATAAGTATGTCGCTGCTTTGCGTTTAAAAGAAAATTGAAAAATAAAAAATGATGTTTTTCTGCGCACCCTTAATCACCGCGCAAAGCAATATAAACTTAAGTAGCATACAACTATTATGTCTTTTTTTTTCAGTGAATCCCGAGGACACAGGAGGCAGACTACAACATTATAACATCTTCGATTAAGAAATATACAAAAAATATACATCCCTATATAAAATTCCTCCGACAACGTGTACACACCCTGTATAAATGGGAAGAATTTTAAATCTCCTGTAGGTTAGAATTTTCAGGAGTCTTGTCTTTATTTACCGAAGCAGCCCATGAAAACAACACAATCCCTTATGTTCTTTTACGGATTATCTTATCCGGTCACTTGATTAGTTTCTTGTATATCCACCAGAATATCGGTAGCCGGTGTGAGTGAGATTGAAGATTCAAACTCTAGCGGTAACTCCACTGTTGGATTGAGTTTAAGTTTGTATCGCTTTACTATGGAGAATATTCCCACTTTCAGGGCTTGTTTTGCGAATCGTTCGCCTAGGATGGATAACTTATGTTAGTTATATTCTTTCGCATTACGCTAAAAAAAAAATATTCACCGATGCAACATCTAGGGCCATCCCCAAACGGAATGTAAGCGTACGGCTTCATGTTCTGTTTATTTTCCATGGAGAAGCGATCGGGATCAAATTTATCAGGGTCGGGGAAATACTCTGGATCGTGATGGAATCCCACAACGGGTATCACGATTCTGGTTCCTTTTTCAATTACAAAATCCGTATTTGGTAATCTGACGTCAGTAACGGATGTTCTATTGAGGATTGCTACTGGTGGATATTTTCTTAAAATTTCTGAAACAAAAAAAAAAAAAAAAACGAAAAAAACCGAAAAAAAGGTCTTTTCACAGATTCTGCTCTTCCCAAACTAGGCAATCGGTTTCGTATCAAATACATCATCAGGTCAAGAATTAATAAAATAACTAGATTAAGTCAAAGTTACTTTATTGATTTTTGACTTCGTCTTTCAATTTGAAACAAAAGAATTTGCGAGAAAAAACAAATTCTGGACCTTTTCTCCAGCTTTCCCAACCTATCCACTATCTCACACGGAGATTATTTATAAATCGTTGCATCTCATATGGCCGTTATTAACTGGTTGATTTGCTTAAGTACTATTTAGCGGCAATAAATACGTTTACTTACCACTGATAAACATGTCTAAATATCTTATAGAGTAGACGGCTTCGTATGAGGATTCACCTCCATATTTATTAAGAACTTCATTTATCTCATTGCGCAGCCTATCCTGAATCTCCTGGTTGATGGCCAGTTCGAATAAGGCAAACGTCAACGCAATGCCCATGGTCTCGAAACCGGCTAGAAGGAAGAGCAAGCATTGACCGTGCGCTTCCGTATCGCTTATTTCGTGTTCGCGTTTTAAGTCAATAATTATCTGCAGGAAATCTTTCCTCACGATGTTACTTTCAACCCTCTTCTTTACGGTCTTGTCCAGCAGATCGCAGAGATATTCCGTTGGCTTCGGTATAAATAGCGGAACGCCAAGGAAATTGGCCAGTTTAGGAAAAGCGGAGCAGAACGATATTCTCGTAAATTTGAAACTGTTGTGCATCAGATGTTTAACGATGTCGCTGAAAGTGCTATTTTCGAAACTGTTAGAGTCCAAGCCGAAGGAGCACGTAGCGACGATATCCGTTGTATAATGTTCGCCGCATCGTTTTGCGTTTATGGGTATCTTACGCACGGCATGTTCTCCGAAATAATTTCCCATTGATTTTGCGACTTCCATCATCAGATCGAACATGATCTTCATCTTGGCAGTGGTAAAGGTGGGGTTGAATTTGATTCGCAGCCTCCTCCAATCTTTACCTTCGGAGGTAACTAGATTCATGGAAACCGGCTGATCTTTCTTGTTGCAATAAAAATCTCTGATGTGAAATTCATGGAAATTTTTTAAGAGTATGTGCTTATTGTACGCCGGATCGGTTATTACGAACATCGGCGCAAAGTAAGCGTAAATACCGCCGCATCTTAAACCTTTCCCCTTTAATTTCCTGTAGAATTCGAGGAAGTGCGCTGGCATGCTTCTTTTGCTTTTGCTGACGATCGGATTTTCGAAATTACCAAATAGGAAGCTCGGTTCTAAATGCGGAACTTTCCTTCTCTTCCAGTGTGTTTGTGACCACTTTACGTAAGCGATTAAAGTTACAATTATAAGTACGAAGATGGAGAATATCTGCATTTTTAACTAGAAATCTATCTTAAAATTTTTATTGAAACAAATATAGGAGCCGACTTACTTTTGTTTGTGTTCTGGAGAAATCTGTTTCTTTGGTCGCTGTAAGATGCGAGAATGCGTTCAGTAAGTTTTACATCGATGAACTGACGATAGAGATGGATTTCGTTTATTATTATTGTTGAATCGGAGCTATTTCCTGAGTTACCGAATATATAAACATAGCGATAACGACCTTCGCTGGTTTATTTACGAATCCGGTTCAAAGTAGATTCTACGCAACTCAAGCAGGTTCCCGATATTGAATAAAATAAGATTGAAGTTAACATAGTGAAGAGAAATATATGCAAATGGACGTATACGTGTGACATTTAACTTAGTAGCATGAATTCGGGTTTCTTTCATTTTTTGCTTTGCTTGCTAACACGTACCTGTTACAACATTTTCAATGCGACGGAATTAGTTTTCAAACGCTTCTTACCTTTTTTCTTAGGTCAATTTGCGAATTAAACTACCGCTCATCCGTCAGGGTCGATACAAAAAATTGTCGGGCATGTTACATATTAACATAATGAATAGAAGAATCAAATGAAAATTCCACTTGCTGAGAATATATGCAAAGAAGAAAACAACATTCTTTTCATTGTTTTTCATCGCAACTGATGATTAAACTTTGATCTTCAAAATTAAGAAACGTTAAAATTTTGCATTAGTATTTATTAAATTAGGAGCTCCCTTACTAAAAGTTATTCTAGTTCCATCTGCAGTTGATAACGAATTTGGTATTTGACCCTCTTACCACTGGGCCACCGAGCCGTGGACGTTAATATGGATTTTCGTCCCAAAGTGTCTTTGAATCTTACTTCTTCGAAATTGGGAATGGGCAAATAATAATTGTTAATGACCGACAATATTGTCACGTATTGAGTAACTTTCTAAGGCTTCTTCTGGAGGATGTGGATCTCGATAACCCTTTCTTCCAACGAATAATAAATTTATTGCAGCAAAAAGTTGCTGGCTGTGAATTCCTCGAAATGGTGGCACTAGTCAGCCTTCGAAACCGTGTGATTTAACATCACTAGACTCACGACTATGCTCTCGTTGTACTCTTCACCACGTAAGTTTAATAAATTGGGAACAGCTGTTTCAACCGTATGAATGAAAATGAGGATCGACACATCTTCGAAACAGCTGCGGTGCAGAGTATGTCGACACTGTAGTGTTGTTTGCCATTTTAAACAACGAGAGCATCTGCGTAGACGTGGAAACCCCAAAGTGGTTAGTTTTGGCAGTTAATCTGGAGGATATTCTCATAGTTCTATTTGCCCGATTACATAGGTGCAGCTTGCAACTAAATCTCGTCTTAATAATACTGTGCAGCACAATTTCTTTTTATTTTGTCCTTTTTTTTTAAACAATTGATAATTAAGGATATGGGTAACAAATAAATTAGACAAATATTAATGAAATTAAGATATAGCAATACACGAAGCAAATTAGAAGTACAATACATTGCTGCCTTCGAAAAGGGTTGAAGGAGTAAAGATTGAAATTAATATAATTTGGTCTTTGTCGCCATCTGGAAGTTCTTTAATATTTTCGACTTATGTACATCCACGTGTATCGGGTATCTTTGATTTTGTCTGGTAGAATTTTTTAAAAACAAGTTTTTTTTTCACCACGTGGACCTTGATGGGCCTTGAACATGCCCGACATTAAGGTTCACCTGGTACAGCGGTTAGCACGCCCGTCCGGCAAATACGAGAGGAACAAGGTTTTCTCTTTAAACAGTTAATTAAGTCGGAAATACCAAAGGAATTCCATTGGAAGTGGAGAAACATCAGAAGATCAAGATAGAATTTGTCGTTCGAAAAGAATCCTAATCGTTAAACATACGTAGTTTGGAGCTTCCCATCTCCTTGCGCTTCATTCTTCAACTTCTCGAATATCTAGCAGAATCTCGGTAGTCGGTAAGATCGTAAGTGAAGAATCGAAATGGAGCGGCAGCTTTACTTTTGGGTTGAGTTTAACTCGGTACCTTCTGACTATGGCGGATATTCCCACTTTCAAGGCTTGCTTGGCAAATCTTTCGCCTAGAATGGACGATATTTGTTTATACGTATTATACTAAATAGAAAATATCTACCAATGCAACCCCTAGGGCCATCCCCAAATGGAATGTAAGCGTACGGTTTTATGTTGGGTTTATTTGCCATGGAGAAGCGATCAGGATCAAATTTATCAGGATCGGGAAAATACTCTGGATCGTGATGGAATCCCATAACGGGTATCACTATTTTCGTCCCTTGTTCAATGATGAAATCTGTATTTGGCAATTTAACGTCAGCAACGGATGTTCTATTGAGGATCGGTACTGGTGGATACTTCCTTAACACTTCTGGAACGAAAAATAAAGCGTATAAATGGTTGATCTATGATCATGATAGACGTACTTACCGCTGATAAACATTTCTAAGTACTTCATCGAGGAGACAGCTTCGTAAGTGGCTTCAGTTCCATATTTATCAAGAATTTCATTTACCTCAATCCGCAACTTATCCTGGACATCCTTATTCACAGCTAACTCGAACAAAGCGAATGTAAACGCAATGCCCATGGTTTCGAAACCTGCTAGGACGAACAACAAACAATGACTATTCACTTCTGTGTCGTTTATTTTATTTTCGCGTTTTAAATCCAAGACTGTTTGAAGAAAATCGTTTCTCGTTATGTTACTTCTAACCCTATCTCTCACGGTGTTCTCCAGCAAATTACAAACGTTATCCGTTGACTTTGCTTCAAATAGCGGAATGCCCAAGAAATTGGCCAGCTTTGGGAAAGCGGAGCAGAATGATATTCTCGTAAAGCTGAAGCTGTCGTGCATTAGTTTTTTAAGTGCGTCACTAAAAGTGTTTGTTTCGAAACTGTTAGTGTCCATTCCAAACGAGCACGTGGCGACGATATCCGTCGTGTAATATCCCGCGCATTCCTTTGCATTTATTGGTAATTTACGTGCGGCGTGTTCGTCGAGATAATCCTCCATCGATTTCGCGACATCTTTCATTAGATCGAACATAACCTTCATTTTAGCTGTCGTAAAAGTTGGATTAACGTTCATTCTTAACTTTCGCCAATCTTCACCTTCGGACGTAAATATATTTAAGGAGACCGGTTGACGTTTCTTGTTGGAATAGAAGCCTCTGATGTGGAAATTATGAAAATCCTTGACCAGCAGTTGCCTGTTATATGCTGGATCCGCTATTACGAACACTGGCGCAAAATATGCATAAATACCTCCGCACCTAAAACCTTTTTCTTTCAACTCGTTGTAGAATTCAAGGAAGTACATTGGAATGCTTCTCATCTTGCTCACGATCGGATTTTTGAAATTTCCGAAGAAGAAGCTTGGTTCTAGGTGCGGCACTTTCTTTCTCGCCCAATACGTTTGCGACCATTTTACGTAAGCAATTAAAGTTGCAATTGTAAGTACGAAGATAGCGAATAAATACATTGTCAATAGGAAATCGAATTGAAACTTGTAACCTATAAGAGATACGACTGTGTTAGTGCAACAAGATGAATGTACTTACTTGTCGGGATGTACGTATATAGAGATCGAAGAAGATATGGCTTGCTTCTTTGACCGGTATAAATGCGAGAGTAGTTAAAAATGTTTTGTATCAACGAACAACTTTTAAATAATATTTTCATAAGTAAATTTAATACAGCTAACGTTCGTCGTTTTATGTAAAGTACATTTTCCGGTTCAAAGTTTTTGTAGTACAAACAGGTTTCACATAATCATAAGAAGTAAAAGTACATAAGATGAATTTTACGTAAAAATTGATCAAGTACGTATATCGCATCTTGTTTGTATAACAAAACCAGTCAGAGGCAAAAAAAGTCTTCTTACTTTTCTTTTGGTCCTTTTGTGAGTTAAACTACCAATTATGTGCAACAGTACAATTTGTTGCGAGTGTTGCATATTAATTCTAATGTATTCAGAAGTTCCCGATAGATGGCAGCATGGGTAAAATAAGTAAATAAAGTATACGGCCATCCTAATGAATCGTTAAAAATTATTTTATTTTAATCTATGGTGCTGTCCAGTATATCATTTATTTAATCGTCGTCTTAAATTGTTTTTACAATATTTGATGGGTTCCATCAATCTAAGCTTGAATCTTGTCAGTTACCGACACCTTTGAGATTTTCCATGTGATAATGTCTTCCCATGTTTTGTAATAATAAAAAAAAAAAATAGAACGCTTTGAAATGAGTTGTTTATTAAATAATAATAATTTATAACATTCAACAGTTTTACAATGATTGGTACGAGGTAATTTTCTTTTGATCAGTACTTCTTGGTAACCACACTAACATTGCGGAACCGAAAGTCTATTCGAATTGGAAAAATTGAAACTTGGCTGTATACCTACCAAGAGGTGACTCAAAAAGGTTCTTAAAATGGAAGTAATCGATCTTTTTGATCAAACTTTTGTTACCAAAAATATTATATCTACTACTGCAGGAAAATGTAAAGAAATAAATCTTGAAAATGTAGTTTCAGCTATTAAATACAAATTTCCCATTACTCGCCAAATGGTTTCGATTTTAATATATTGGATCTAGGTTCTTTAATACAGGCTTGCAATGTAGGGCTTCTCCAACACAGACTTATGTGGAATAGACAATGTTAAGGTTTTGGTAATTGATCTTCACGTAAGAAATGCCATAGCATTGCGGAGAAGTATCTTTTAAAACAGTCCAAAGCTTACTTCGTTGCTTATCCTGGAAGATTTATATTGGATACATTTGTCTTGCTTTAATGTGGTCTATTTTCTCCCTTTGTTGGGCTATTATACTTTTTTGAATGTCCAAGACGTCTTGCAGAGTTTTGACCTGTCCTCCCGCATCCAATTCGGTGCTTCTTTTGTGTAACAGTTGCTCTACTCGCTTAATAGTTTTCTTGTAAAGATGAACGCGCGCGAATAAATACAATAATCCGTTGGTCCGAGGTTTGCTTTCCAGGACGAAACCTTTAGGGTGTAGCTTGACGTTCGCCTTCTTCTGGGGAAGGTAATACGGAAACAACGATATCTGGTCGATCAAGTACCGAGATGTGAAATTGATCCTGCAACGGTTTAGAAAATGAGGAAATAAACAGTCGCCTCGAGGGATCGATTTACCACGGATGATATTCTCCAAGTAGGCGATATAACTGACCCTCTCGGCATAGGCGACAATTTCAGCTTCGCTTTTAATTTGTTGGGTATCGCTTACGGCAAGACCATTGAGTAAATTGAATAGAATAATGGAGATCATGAGGACGAACAATAGAAAGATGATGCGGTTCCAGAAGCTATCGAACTTAATGGAATTAGCGTCAAATTCTCCTGCTAACATAACGATGGTCTTCACAAAGGTCAATCCTAGTCCGCCGAAGAACACTTGCTGTTTATCGTATTGACTTTTGTCATCTTCATCATCCGTGGAATTAAAATGATCGGCGTTTTGATCGTTGTCGTTTTTATGGTGAAGAACGTAAAAACCAAAAACAAAGGCGAGGATTAGCACCGCGTACCAAACTAGGAAGAAGAAGAAGTTTTTCGCAACTGTTCGCAAAATTACGACGTACGTTGATAATTGCGGATGTTGGGAGCCTAACACCATCAAGTCCAAAGCAATTAGCACCAGTGCAACCGAAGAGAATTGTTTATACACCCCATCAGGTGATTTATAGAAAATGGGATAGAAGCAAACGACAAGCATGAATACCTCGAAGGTGTTCGATAAACTGCAGCAATAAGTCCTCCACGATAAAGCAAATTGTGATAACTCCTTTAAAAGTAACATAATATAAGTTATAAGTAGGAGCGCCCATAGAACGTGCACCCACGCTCTTTGATATCTATTACGCAGCTGACTCTCGGCAGGGACGAAGACGTATACGAAGAACAATATGGCGAATAACACGAAGAATATTAAATGGATCCAGAAAAACCAGCGCATTCTATGCCATTTTATCCGTATGAAGCTAGCGATTAGAGGATGTATCAAGAGATGGCGTAACTCGCTCGTTTCGCTTATTACGCGGATTACGTCGGTTTCGCTTGTAGGCTCCATAACGTCAATCAAAGATGCTTCTTCTTCCTTGTTCCTTCCTTTTGGCTTATCGATTGTAGGCAATATCGTGGTGTAATCGAAGTTAACGATGATGTTCGCCTTGCTTGCGGCTTCCTTCACTGTAACGCATTCATCGAAATGTTCCTCGAGGATTTCCGGGTCGATGTCTTCGATGGGAATGGAATCGAAATCATTCTTGTTGGCTAGACTGGCGCCATTCTCTAATAATTTTTGCGGAATTACCGGATCGGTGGTCATGCAAGCGTAGTGTAAAGGAGTATTTCCGTTATCGGAGCGTTCGTTTACAGGAACTGGTTTATTGCTGTTCAATAGCGTATTCAAGCATTCCTTATAGTTAGCATTCGTGTCTTCGTATAACGGCATATTTTTCAATATCGTCGTTAAGATCTGCTCCGGTAATGGATCGTATTTCGGCAGAAGTAACTCGAATATTTTATAATGTCCCTTCGTCGCTGCGATTTCCAACGGAAGCTTCTCGTTTCTTTGAGTGGTCTTGTATATGTCCGCGTCCCTATCCAGCAGGTACTTAACAATATTCACCAAACCTGCATCGCTCGCTTGTTGTAGAATGGTGCCCTCGTCATCTTCGTCGTTTACTGGAATCTCTCCTAACGTGAAGAACCCCTGCTCGTCTCTCATTTGAATGTACCATAATGGCGATGGTACGGCACTTCCGCGATGGAGGTAATAGTGTGTTATGTAAGTTCTTGCGGTTGTGGCTTTGTACGTGTGAGTATCTATGTCGACGTGCGTTCCACATTCTAGGATTGCTTTTATGACATCTTTGTAACCTGTAATCAAATGAAGAAATTTAAAAGAAATCGGTATCCGAACTAAAGAATTTTAGGTTGGAAAGTAGAAAAATTTCGGAAAATTGTAACGAGAAAGCTTGGATGATTAGGGAGGTTATGACCAAAGGCCTAGAAAAGAATGAAGAAAAAAAAATAAACATTAACCAACCTTTAACGCATGCCCACAGTATTGGAGTCACTCCATTATCATCAGGTATGTTCACATCAACACCCGCACCCAATAGAATCTGTACGCATTCCATGAAACTGCCAGACCTCCTATTACCGTACTTGACGAGCATATTTAACGCAGTATTTCCTTGCGCCCGCGCATTCAATCGCTCTTCGGTCTGAATCGATTCAACTACAGTTCTGAGGAGCTGCGGATTTTGGCCGCTGGTTGCCGAATGGATAGCTTCGCACCGTCTTGCAGTTTGCTGGTACATATCCGCTCCCAAATTGAGCAAACAAAGAATCGTCGTTGGCAAAACGTGATTGGACTTGTCGTCTAGGGCGATATGAAGGATCGTTTTCTCGAAATCTTCGTAATTATCTCGCAGAATCCCGACGCCCTGATTCTGCACCAGTTGCTTAATATTTTCGTGATCATTTTTGATTACGTAGTCTAATAATCGAGCTTTTGCTGCGTCGAAGGAATCTGAGAACTCCTCGGGTTGTTTAGACATCTTGGAGCCTGAAAGGACGTATATTTTGTACGATATAAACGGGTGGTTTCAACACTCTAAATGGGTGAAATAAATTTTTGAAAATTAGGAATTTCTTATCTTGTCTATGCGAATAACGCTAATGATAAGAGATAGAGAAGAAGCTTTAAAACTTAAGGAGTTTAATTAAGCAGCCAGGAAAAAAAAATTAAATATTTTTGTGACGTATAGACCTTGTCTTGGAATAATTTTTATTTGAAAACTGCTTTAAACTGCCGCAGGCTAGGTAGACACGCCAAATAATTAAATACAAATTCTAAAGTATCTGAGCTTATCATTAAGCATACATGATCAAATATTTTACAAATCTTTCCTATGTTAATCTATGATTAAAGAAGGGATTAAGTATCTAAAGTTCTCATTACATAATAAAAATCCTGAGAAATTTATCCAGGTTAATTATTATGACATTTTTTTATGTATTTGTTCATTATATCCTTAAGCAACTTTATTATTAATTGTTAAAAAGTTTGTTTCACTGTATTGATGTTAGAAATGGCATTAACTTAGGTTAGTCCTTATTTTACAATCGTATAAGTTATAAAAGAAAAAAACAATAATTTCCACCTTACGAAAATTTAGCGGAAAGATTCTTTCAAATATTGCTCTTTAACTTAAGTAAAGTAACTTTAGTTTTCCAAAGAAATAACGTCTATTAAAGAGAACAAGAAGAATATCTTGTATCTAGTAATGTGGATTATCGAATCAAAAATTTCACTTACCTTTCACTGATAAACGTAGTTTCTTTTAAATTTCTCCGTAAATTAATAAAAAGGGCATATTTCATTGACCGAAAATGTTGCGACGCGCACTACTTTACAATATCGTACTGTATTAAAAAAAAGTAAATATCCGTTATCACGAAGATATTTTAAAGATTATTGTGTTTATACGCTCTTTTTAGGTGGGAGAAGCATCGATTTTCACGATTTAGAGATAAAACGTTTGACTCGGCTTGCTGTGATTTTGGAGAGCTACGCTTAGCCGAGAGAACGTCGATAAAGAATCACGTTATATGGTTACTTATGTATTTGCCGTAATACTTTAAGCTACCGTTGGAATTTTCTAAAATTAATCGAAGAAAGCTTAGGAATTGTATACGCTTTTCCTGGAAGGTTGATATCTGGAGCATAGATTATTCGGATGCGAAACCCTTCACGGGAGCATTTGGATGCTTTTATAGTTGTTTGCGAGCTTGAAATAGAAACGCCATTTTGGGATGGTGTGCGTTCGGGTTATTTAAATGACAAATTAAAATAACGGTGTCCCAATAAAAGCGGAAAATTAGAATCTTCGATTTAAACATGAAGTAGACATTTGGGAATTATGTGTGGGACAATACATCTGATGGATGACTTCCTTTTGCATTGTTTTCCGAGATGGAGATGGGAGACACCAAAAATTGGGTTATCGTACCTCGATACCATTCATTTTACGCTCCCAGCAGAATCCTCCACGAAAAAAAAAAATGGTGAAACGATGCTCCCAGATCAAAATCCACACTAAAGAGTAACATGTTTCGGCGGAATTTTTTTTTTCAATGAATTTTAAGAGACAAAGTAGACAGATCTTAATGGTTTCTGTTACAATAATAATAATAGGAAGCAAAAAAATTAAACGGGAATTTTGTTGGTTTTTATAGACGGAATCTTTTTAAAAATAATTCGTTATTCCAAAAAAGGTTTCAAGAAGCAACGTTTACTCATTCGCTATAGCAATGCGACTGACTATTCTGTCAGAGAATAATTTTAACGCTTATCTTAATTTTGTCGATGATACATTCTTGTCTCTCTGGTGTCGTCCAAGGTTATTCAGATTGCATCAATAATATTTCTCTCTTGAATAAAAAAGACTTGCTTTCTTTCTTCAACCTACCACAAACCGATTAGTCCTAACAATAACATAATGCAATAAAAAAATTACAAAAATTGTTATAAATGTTGCTACTATTAAAAAGAGGATACATTCATTACTTTATCAAATTATTAAATATGACTTAAGTAGTGCTGTACACAATTACAATCTAGATTTTCTAACAAATTTAATTTATGTAGATCGTGCTTTTAACGTGTTGTGATTAAATTTTAATCGACACGAAAAATAAAGTGAAATTTGCGATTCGCAGAAAAAAATAAATATAATAATTGCAAAATCGGAAAACGCAAGCAATACCACAAACGCTTCGTACACCATTGACAATATGAGCGCTTCACTCGCGTCCTTCAAATTCTCTTGGGAGCTGTGATTTGAGTTTCATTTCGCGACTGTGACTGGTTGTGCTTTTAAAATAATCGCGCTTATGCAACCCTACAAACATCTATTCGCACCTAACGTTCCACTATCTCTTCAAATATTGACTTGGATTAATATAGTTTGGATGCTTTCATAGATTTATTGCTTTTTTTCACGCAGAACATTTTTGTGTTCATTTACATAGTGTTCATTTACATTTACATATAAAATATAAATAAATAAAAAACTAATTTTTGCATTATGGAAAATTCCAGGTAATAATATATATATAATATATAAAAAGAATCTATTGCGTAATTTTAATTTTCTTAACTTCTTGAACATCTAACAAAATGTCCGTAATAGGAGAAAGCGTCAGCGCGGATTCAAATTCTAGCGGTAGCTTCACCGTCGGATTTAGCTTAAGCCTGTATCTTCTGATTATGGCTGATAATCCCACTCTCATAGTCTGCTTACTAAACCGTTCGCCTAGAAATGATTTTTTTTTATATTTGTTTTCTCAACATGCGCGTCACATTACATAGGAAATACTAACCGATACAATTCCTCGGCCCTTCGCCAAATGGCATGTAAGTGTACGGTGTTATGTTCTGTTTATTTTCCGTGGAGAAGCGATCAGGATCAAATTTATTAGGGTCGGGAAAATACTCCGGATCGTGATGGAATCCCACGACGGGTATCACTATTTTCGTTCCCTTTCTAATGACAAAGTCCGTATTTGGTAGTGTGATGTCAGTTACTGCTGTTCTATTGAGAATTGCTACTGGGGGATATTTTCTTAACACTTCTGTAACCGGTAAATAAAACGTATTAGAGCACAAAGTTTTTAATATTTAGGGCCAAACCTCATAATGATAATAACAAATATTACGAGCGTAGTAGGCGAATTCGGGCGCGCACCATCGGCGTAGCTAACCAATGGACTCTCGCATGCAAAATATTAGTCAGTCTAGATCATATCTAGTTCGTTGCCGCCGAGAGTGTGCGTAATAGTAGCAGCGAAGTAGCAGCTTTCATTAAAGATTAAAACCGGTATCGCCGCGAAATACGAACAATTCTTATTTGATTTATATACAACAGTGATTCAGTGTTATCTGGCGTTTACTTTTTTAAACAACGAATCAATTATTTGATTTAGAAGCAAATACGCCAATATTACATTGCCGAGCAGGACCACGTCATTAAATTGTTTACCATCGGTGCGAGTGCATTTAGGATTTAGGATAGGCATTTAGGAACACATGTTCAAAGTCTATCTTATTCTGATAATCAAGTAATTCTTTATTCATCTGCAAAAACATAGATTTAGTTTCCCCAGTAAATTCTTTGTGACCTTTCAGGCACACGAAATCAGAAGTTAAAGTTTCTGTTCATTCGAGCTAGCCAAAACATTCAGTCAATATCCGATAAGCACGTTCTTTTGAGTTTTTCATGACCTTTGCCATCTCTGTAAGTTAACTACACCATCGTTTAACACAATTTGATGAACTTGTCCGATGTTTTTGATAGCAAGTGCAGTTTTTGGCTGATCAATAAATAATGATGAAAAATGTGATAATTTCGAAATGTATTTAAATGATAGAGAAGAGAACGATACAATTCATTTACCTTAAATACACGTAGTATCATCGGTTGGGTATACTTTAAGAGAAAAGAGAGGCAAGGGAGAAAGATGGCGAAACTTGTTGTGTACTTGCCTTTTGAAATGTTTAATACAATTAAAGTAAATTTGAATTTGTTAATGCAGCAGTTTATGAAAACTCTGTATCGTTTGGAGGAAGACGGATATATGTCTAGTGAAGCGGTTAAATCAGGAAGTTGGCGAAACTTGTAATGCTGTAAATATATAGTTTCCAGTTTTCGAATTATCAACCTTATATTCTTTTTACTGTTAAACGATAAGAAGTAAATGACACCAAATATTAGATTTACTTACCACTGATAAACATTTCTAAATATTTAATTTCGAGAATGGCTTCGTAAGTGATCTCTCCGCCGTGTTTGTCAAGCACGTCATTGATTTCAGCACGCAATTTCTCCTGGAAATCCTCGTTGACGGCTAACTCGAACAAGGCGAACATGAGTGTCGTACCCGTGGCTTCGAACCCGGCTAGAAGAAACAGTAGGGAATGACCCTTGGATTCCACATCGTCTATTTCATTTTGACGTCTTAGTTCTAATATTATCTGCAGGAAATCATTCCTTACGATGTTATGTTTCAGTCTATTCTTAATGGTGTCTTCTAGTAAATTGCAAAGATAATCAGTTCGCTTCTTTTCGAACAGTGGAATGCCTAGAAGATTGGCTAGTTTCGGAAAGGCGAGGCAGAAAGTGATCTTCGTAAATTTCACGCTTTCGCGCATAAGATTATTTATAATTTCGGTGAAAGTGCTATCTCTAAAACTGTTAGTATCCATTCCGAACGAGCAGGATGTAATGATATCCGTTGAATAATAACTTGCGCATATTTTTGCGTTTATTGGTACTTTAGTCATGACGTGTTCCCCGAAATAATTTTCCATCGATTTCGCAACATCAAGCATTAAATCGAACATAATCCTCATCTTCGCCGTCGTGAACGTTGGATTGAGTTTGGTTCGTAACTTTCTCCATTCTTCATTTTCGGACGTAAACAAGTTTAAAGAAACAGGCTGATCTTTCGGGTTGGAATAGAAACCTCTAATGTGGAAATCATGAAAAGCTTTCACTAGGATATGCTTATTATACGTTGGATCAACTGTTAAGAACATCGGTGTAAAGTAAACGTAAACACCTCCATAATCTAAACGTTTTTTCTTCAATTTTCTGTAGAGTTCTAGGAAACATGTTGTCATGCTTATTTTACTTTTGCTGGTGATCGGATTTTCTAAATTGCCGAAGAGAAAATTCGGCTGGAGATGGGGGATCTGCTTTCTTTTCCAATAGGTTTGCGACCATTTCACATAACCAAGGAAAGTGGTGATCATAAGAACAAAAATGGTGAGTAAGAGCATTTTCATTTAGTAATCTTCAAAATTTGTAATCTGGAAAAAACAGACGCTTGCTTATCAGATAAGTGCTTAGTTGGATCTGATATATACCCGAATATTTTAATTATGTAGCAGTTATTAATGTATTTATGGTTATGTTAGCAGTAATGTGTAAGTAAATTAAATTAAAGGTAAATAATATGATTCGATCATATAAAGGAGATTTTTGAAGAATTTTGATGGGTCTAAGACGATATATCATTTTGATTTAAAGAATGGTACACAAAGCGAGTGAAGCGATCTACAGGTGCGGAGTGGAGAAGGAAAATGGAAATTTCCTTTCCTATGTCATTGGCAAAAAGAACCATTTTTGTTTCGAAAGAAATAACCTTTTTAAGAAAGGAAATTTTTGATTGAGATGTTTCACGTGATACTGCTGATCTTCTTTTAACTTTAAATAATGTACGGCTTTGCTACTAAGGAATAGATTGATTAAAAAAAAAAAAAAAGGAGTAAAACGTTTTTAAAAACCATCGAATGTTGTTAACAAACAACATACAACTGGCAAAGGTATGGAGACAAAGAAGACAAAGAGTATCACGATTTGTTTGTGAGACCTGTCAATATTTGCTCAACATTCAAATTCCAAGAATAACGTATTTTTGCCGAAATCTTGTGATCTTTGTTGATATGTGAACTTGCCATATAATAATAATTTTTCTGTGTACACTTACCATCAGGATAGTTTGTTACAAGGTTTACTTAATCACTAAATTCTTGTTACAAGTATACAATACTGAACATTAGAAACAAATGAGAATAATTACTAGCAGATGCACGAATAATCGGTTACAGATAAACTAGTCAAATATGTGCATTATTTATATTTACGCTAGTTCAAAGTGTATCAAAGATGTAAATAGTACCAGGAAGTACAGGGTCAATCAATAAATTATTGATTGACCTCAGTATTACTTTCTGTTTTTATACATTCTCCAGTGTGCTTCTTCGTAATTTGGACATTTAATAATTAGGACCAACGCACCATTTTAAATTTCAATTGCTAGGTTATTTACTACTATAGAATGGTTTAAATCAAAACTAACCATTTTCAATTTGTAATTTTTCAACGTCCAATAGAATCTCATTAGCCGGTCTGATAAATAGTCCGGAGGGGCTGAACGTTAAAGGTAATTTCATCCTACTATTCAATTTGAGCTTGTATCGTCGCACTAGACAGGCCGTCATAATTTTCATCTCTTGCTTGGCGAATCGATCTCCTAGAATAAATTCAATTTAATTATTCCCTTCAAATACAGAATTTACCGATTACTTACCAATACAATACCTCGGTCCTTCCCCGAACGCCATGTAAGTATGTGGTGCTATCTTCGTTCTATTTTCTTCGGAGAATCTTTCCGGATCAAATTTCTCTGGATTGGGGAAATACTCGGGATCGTGACATATGCCGTAAGTCGATATGACGATTTTTGTTCCCTTTTTAACGATGACGTCGGAATTTGGAAATTTGTATTCTTCGGTGCATGTTCTGTTTAAAAACGACAGCGGAGTGTACATCCTCAACGTTTCTGAAATGGAGCGGAGTTTTGAATTATCGCTGAAAGCTTTGGAAAACGCGCGTTTAAGGTTTAAATTGATAGAATTGATGTAAGGAGTAGTTGGCAATAAAATGCTTAAATAATAAATACTTTCGTTTACTACTTTTTGTAAATATGTACAAACCTTTAACGACCATATCCAAATATTTCATGCTCATAATCGCCTCGTAATTCATTTCTCCATTATGTTTGGCCAAAACCTCCTTGATCTCGTCTCGCAATTTTTGTTGGACATCTTGGTTACACGCAAGTTCGAATAAAACGAAGCCGATACTGTTGGAAGTGGTCTCGTAACCAGCCAGAAAGAACGCTATGCATTGCGCTTTCAACTCGATGTTATTGATGATACCTTTTTCTTCCAGCTCCATCGCCATTTGAAGAAAATCGTTCCTGGCGATCTTGTTCTCCTTCCGATAACGTATGGTCGCGTCAATGGAATCGGTAAGGAATTTAACGTGTAATTGGGGAAAAAGGGGGATCCCCAGCCGACGCGCAAAGTTAGGCGCTAACGAGCAGAAGCTAACTTTAAGGAAGGTTGTGGCGGCTTCCATAGACTCATTTAATATCTTTTGGAAGGTATTATCTTTGAAGCTGTTGCATCCAATTCCAAAGGCGCACGATCCTACGACGTCAGAAGCGACTCTACCAATGCAATCTCGCACATGAAATGGTTTCTTGTCGATGACCTGTTCATCAACTTGTTTGTTTTAAAATAACAATTGAATTCGAGGAACAAAGATTGTACTTCAAAGAAAGAAAAACAGTATTTCTAGTGAAGAATTTTAGAAAAATACCTTTCAATCGAGCTTATATTTCTTTGAGTAGAATATCAAGGATTTTTTGCGCAGAACAAATATGTTTAGAATAGCGTCTTTAAAGTATGTAACGTTGAATATTTATAACGACAAAAATATTTAGTTGCATCAAGAGTAATTGGGATGACAATAACGTTTAGAAACGCTACATAAACGTATCTCTTCTTATCTCATGTAAAATTTTTGCTTTGCCTTTTATTCTTGGTTAAAAATAATATCAAAGTAACATGTACACGATAGGTCAGGCAATTCTTTAACCGTGGATTTAAGTTAGAAAATATTGCATTGTGAAGCGTTTCAAGTGTTCAAATGCACAGGCTTAGATACAATATTTGTAGAAAACTTACAATGTTCTTGCGTAAACAGAGATGAACAAAAACCAATGCACACCTGACACAATTCCGTTGCCATTGGCTTTGTCTCTATTGCGGCCACTTTTACGTTTTTTCTTCGAGAATTAAAGTTTCTAAATCTAATAGACGCGTGTATAGAACATTTTATTTAAAGCAGAAAAAATATCAACAGAATTGGTTGTAATATGTACGTTTGTATCTATACGTGTCATTAACAGAGTAAAACTACATTTATATAAATACATACACAGAAAAAAGAATATTGACTTGGTCGATTTTTGGTTCTTCAATGTACTCTCAAGGTAGACTTTTCAAAAGTTTCGTTCCAAAATTTCGAAGAGAGTTTCTTTACAAACCTAATTTGAACATCCTGAGTTCAGATTGCAAATAACATGGGTGCAATGCGAAAAGCAAAAATAAAATCAACTAAGGTACGAGATACACGCCAATAAATAAACAAGAAATACACAGACGATTTAAGGTGACAATGGGTAATCGTTAACGTTACCAAAGATAAGCTTCATAAGTATAAACAATACAGCTCATTCGTTAAAGAGTAATATATAATAATTATAATAATTATAAATAAAAATACAAAGTATAAATTGGACATGTTTTATTTTTCTGATGTTATTCTCGAATTTCTTCAATGTCAAAGAAAATATCTTCGGCAGCAGTGGTAAATAGACCTGTCGAGTTGAACTCCAAAGATATTTTGACCATTTTATGCAATTTAAATTTATATTTCTTGAGTAAGCTTATCCCCGTTACCTTTATCTCTAGTTTGGCGAACCTATCGCCTAAGAATCATACAATTAATACTTTGTTATGTAAATTACTTTTATTTTTACTTGGAATCACTCACCAATACAGTACCTAGGCCCTTCTCCAAACGGCAAGTAGGTATACGGTACTATTTTGTCTTTATTGTCACCGGAAAACCTTTCCGGATCGAATTTATCCGGATTCGGGAAGTATTCTGGATCGTGATGGAGGGCGTAATTTGATATTATTAGCTTAGTGTCCTTTTCGATTACGATATATTTTACTTTCTATAGGAAGCGTTAATGTCTTTCTAAACGTTCCTTTATTGATAATTAGTAATGGTAAACAAATTGGAAATAAATAGAACATTTTTTTACAAGTGTTCATTTACAAAGTTGAAAATCGACCAGAAGGGAATCAACGGAATAAAATATAAATAAATAAGAAACAAAAAAATTTTTATATTATGAAAAATTCTAGGTATTTATTATTAGCCCAATATAAAAATATATAAAAAGAACCTATTGCGTAATTTTAATTTTCTTAACTTCTTGAACATCTAACAAAATGTCGGTAATAGGAGAGAGCAAAAGGGCGGATTCAAATTCTAGCGGTAGCTTCACCGTCGGATTTAGCTTAAGCCTGTATCTTCTGATTATGGCTGATAATCCCACTTTCATAGTCTGCTTACTAAACCGTTCGCCTAGAAATGATTTTTTTTTATATTTGTTTTCTCAACATGCGCGTCACATTACATAAGAAATACTAACCGATACAATTTCTCGGTCCTTCGCCAAATGGCATGTAAGTGTACGGTGTTATGTTCTGTTTATTTTCCGTGGAGAAGCGATCAGGATCAAATTTATCAGGGTCGGGAAAATACTCCGGATCGTGATGGAATCCCACGACGGGTATCACTATTTTCGTTCCCTTTCTAATGACAAAGTCCGTATTTGGTAGTGTGATGTCAGTTACTGCTGTTCTATTGAGAATTGGTACTGGAGGATATTTTCTTAACACTTCTGTAACCGGTAAACAAAACGTATTAGAGCACAAAGTTTTTAATATTTAGGGCCAAACCTGATAGTGATAATAACAAATATTACCAGCGTAGTAGGCGAATTCGGACGCGCACCATCGGCGCAGCTAACCAATGGACTCTCGCATGCAAAATATTAGTCAGTCTAGTTCATATCTAGTTCGTTGCCGCCTAGAGTGTGCGTAATAGTAGCAGCGAAGTAGCAGCTTTCATTAAAGATTAAAACCGGTATCGCCGCGAAATACGAACAATTCTTATTTGATTTATATACAACAGTGATTCAGTGTTATCTGGCGTTTACTTTTTTAAACAAGGAATTAATTATGTGATTTAGGAGCAAATACGCCAATATTACATTGCCGAGCAGTACCACGTTATTAAATTGTTTACCATCGGTGCGTGTGCATTTAGGAACACACGTTCAAAGTCTATCTTATTCTGATAATCAAGTAATTCTTTATTCATCTGCAAAAACATAGATTTAGTTTCCGCAGTAAATTCTTTGTGACCTTTCAGGCACACGAAATCGGAAGTTAAAGTTTCTGTTCATTCGAGCTAGCCAAAACATTCAGTCAATATCCGATAAGCGCGTTCTTTTGAGTTTTTCATGACCTTTGCCGTCTTTGTAAGTTAATTACACCATCGTTTAACACAATTTGATGAACTTGTCCGATGTTTTTGATAGCAAGTGCAGGTTTTGGCCGATCAATGAATAATGATGGGAAATAAATACACGTAGTATCATCGGTTGGGATGAGAGGCAAGAGAGAAAGATGGCGAAACTTGTTGTGTACTTGCCTTTTGAAATGTTTAATAGAATTAAAGTAAATTTGTTAATGCAGCAGTCTATGGAAACTCTGTATCGTTTGGAGGAAGACGGATACACGTCTAGTGAGCCGGTTAAATCAGGAAGTTGGCGGAACTTGTAATGCTGTAAATATATAGTTTCCAGTTTTCGAATTATCAACCTTATATTCGCTTTCTTTTTACTGTTAAACGATAAGAAGTAAATGACACCAAATATTAGATTTACTTACCACTGATAAACATTTCTAAATATTTAATTTCGAGAATGGCTTCGTAAGTGATCTCTCCGCCGTGTTTGTCAAGCACGTCATTGATTTCAGAACGCAATTTCTCCTGGAAATCCTCGTTGACGGCTAACTCGAACAAGGCGAACATGAGTGTCGTACCCGTGGTTTCGAACCCGGCTAGAAGGAACAGTAGGCAATGACCCTTGGATTCCACATCGCCTATTTCATTTTGACGTCTTAGTTCTAATATTATCTGCAGAAAATCGTTCCTTACGATGTTATGTTTTAGTCTAGTTTTAATGGTGTCTTCCAGTAAATTGCAAAGATAATCAGTTCGTTTCTTTTCGAGTAGTGGAATGCCTAGAAGATTGGCTAGTTTCGGAAAGGCGAGGCAGAAAGTGATCTTCGTAAATTTTATGCTGTCACGGATAAGATTTTTCATAATTTCGGTGAAAGTGCTATCTCTAAAACTGTTGGTATCCAATCCGAACGAGCAGGTTGTGATGATATCCGTTGAATAGTATCTTGCGCATATTTTTGCGTTTATTGGTACTTTAGTCATGACGTGTTCCCCGAAATAATTTTCCATCGATTTCGCAACACCAAGCATTAAATCGAACATAATCCTCATCTTCGCCGTCGTGAACGTCGGATTGAGTTTGGTTCGTAATTTTCTCCATTCTTCATTTTCGGACGTAAACAAGTTTAAAGAAACAGGCTGATCTTTCGGGTTGGAATAGAAACCTCTAATGTGGAAATCATGAAAAGCTTTCACTAGGATATGCTTATTATACGTTGGATCAACTGTTAAGAACATCGGTGTAAAGTAAACGTAAACACCTCCATAATCTAAACGTTTTTCCTTCAATTTCCTGTAGAGTTCTAGGAAACATGTTGTCATGCTTATTTTACTTTTGCTGGTGATCGGATTTTCTAAATTGCCGAAGAGAAAATTCGGCTCTAGATGCGGGATTTTCTTTCTTTTCCAATAGGTCTGCGACCATTTCACATAACCAAGGAAAGTGGTGATCATAAGAACAAAAATGGTGAGTAAGAGCATTTTCATTTAGTAATCTTCAAGATTTGTAATCTGGAAAAAATAGACGCTTGTTTATGAGATAAATACTTAGTTGGATGTGATATATACTCGAACATTTCAATTATGTAGTAGTTACTAATGTATTTATGGTTATGTTGGCAGTAATGTGTAAGTAAATTAACAATAAAACAATTGGTAGAAGGGTTTGTTGTTTAGAAACTTAATATAATGTATATTATGTGGAGAAGGAAAATGGAAGTTCCCTTTCCTATGCCATTGGCCAAAAGATCTATTTTTGTTTCGAAAGAAATAACCTTTTTAAGAAAGAAAAGTTTTGATTCAGATGTTTCATGTGATTCAGATGTCCACTATGCAATGTAACTTTTGCAACTGCAGATCTTTTGACTTTAAATAATGTACGTCTTTGCTACTAAGGAATAGATTGATTTTTTTTTAATAAAAAAAGGAGTAAAACGTTTTTAAAAGCCATCGAACGTTGTTAACAAACAACAGACAGCTGGCAAGGGTTTGGAGACAAAGAAGACAAAGAGTATCACGATTTGTTTGTGAGACCTGTCAATATTTGCTTAACATTCAAATTCCAAGAATAACGTATTTTTGTCGAAATCTTGTGATCTTTGTTGACATGTGAACTTGCCGTATAATAATAAGTTTTCTGTGTGCACTTACCATCAGGATAGCTTGTTACAAGGTTTACTTTATCACCAAATTCTTGTTACAAGTGTACAATTCTGAACATTAGAAACAAATGAGAATAATTACTAGCAGATGCACGAATAATCGGTTACAGATAAACTAGTCAAATATGTGCATTATTTATTTATTTACGTTAGCTCAAAGTGTAACAAAAATGTAAATAGTACTAGGAAGTACAGGGTCAATCAATAAATTATTGATTGACCCCATTATTACTTTTTGTTTTTATACATTGTCCTGTGTGCTTTTTCGTAATTTGAATGGACCATTTTAAATTTCAATTGCTAGGTTATCTATTACTATAGAATGGTTTAAATCAAAACCAAGCATTTTCAATTTGTATTTTTTCAACGTCCAATAGAATCTCATTAGCCGGTCTAATAAATAGTCCGGAGGGGCTGAACGTTAAAGGTAATTTCATCCTACTATTCAATTTGAGCTTGTATCGTCGCACTAGACAAGCCGTCATAATCAAGCATCCCTTGCTTGGCGAACTGATCTCCTAGAATGAATTTAATTTAATTATTCCCTTCAAATACAGAATTTACTGATTACTTGCCAATACAATACTTCGGTCCTTCCCCGAACGCCATGTAAGTATACGGTGTTTTCTTCGATGACACCATGAAATGGTTTCTTGTCGATGACCTGTTCATCAACTTGTTTGTTTTAAAATAACAATTGAATTCGAGGAACAAAGATTATACTTCAAAGAAAGAAAAACGGTATTTCTAGTGAAGAATTCTAGAAAAATACCTTTCAATCGAGCTTATATTTCTTTGAGTAGAATATCAAGGATTCTTTGCGCAGAACAAATATGTTTAGAATAGCGTCTTTAAAGTATGTAACGTTGAATATTTATAACGACAAAAATATTTAGTTGTATCAAGAGTAATTGGGATGACAATAACGTTTAGAAACGCTACATAAACGTATCTCTTCTTATCTCATGTAAAATTTTTGCTTTGCCTTTTTTTTCTTGGTTAAAAATAATATCAAAGTAACATGCACACGATAGGTCAGGCGATTCTTTAACCGTCGATTTAAGTTAGAAAATATTGCATTGTGAAGCGTTTCAAGTGTTCAAATGCACAGGCCTAGATACAATATTTGTAGAAAACTTACAATGTTCTTGCGTAAACAGAGATGAACAAAAACCAATGCACACCTGACACAATTCCGTTGCCATTGGCTTTGTCTCTATTGCGGCCACTTGTTAGAAAATTCCTTCTTATCTTTGACCTACGTTTTTTTTTCGAGAATTAAAGTTTCTAAATCTAATAGACGCGGGTATAAAACATTTTATTTAAAGCAGGAAAAATATCAACAGTATTGGTTGTAATACGTACGTTTGTATCTATACGTGTCATTAACAGAGTAAAACTACATTTATATAAATACATACACAGAAAAAAGAATATTTACTTGGTGGATTTTTGGTTCTTCAATGTACTCTCAAGGTAGACTTCAAAAGTTTCGTTCCAAAATTTCGAAGAGAGTTTCTTTACAAACCCAATTTGAACATCCTGAGTTCAGATTGCAAATAACATGGGTGCAATGCGAAAAGCAAAAATAAAATCAACTAAGGTACGAAATGCACGCCAATAAATAAACAAGAAATACACAGACGATTTAAGGTGACAATGGGTAATCGTTAACGTTACAAAAGGTAAGCTTCATAAGTATAAACAATACAGCTCATTCGTTAAAGAGTAATATATAATAATTATAAATAAAAATACAAGGTATAAATTGGACATGTTTTATTTTTCTGATGTTATTCTCGAATTTCTTCAATGTCAAAGAAAATATCTTCGGCATCGGTGGTAAATAGACCTGTCGGGTTGAACTCCAAAGGTATTTTGACCATTTTATGCAATTTAAGTTTATATTTCTTGAGTAAGCTTATCCCCGTTACCTTTATCTCTAGTTTGGCGAACCTATCGCCTAAGAATCATACAATTAATACTTTGTTATGTAAATTACTTTTATTTTTACTTGGAATCACTCACCAATACAGTACCTGGGTCCTTCTCCAAACGGCAAGTAGGTATACGGTACTATTTTGCCTTTATTTTCATCGGAAAACCCTTCCGGATCGAATTTATCCGGATTCGGGAAGTATTCTAGATCGTGATGGAGGGCGTAATTTGATATTACTAGCTTAGTGTCCTTTTCGATTACGATATGTTTTACTTTCTATAGGAAGCGTTAATGTCTTTCTAAACGTTCCTTTATTGATAATTAGTAATGGTAAACAAATTGGAAATAAATAGAACATCTTTTACAAGTGTTCATTTACAAAGTTGAAAATCGACCAGAAGGGAATCAACAGAATAAAATATAAATAAATAAGAAACAAAAAAATTTTTACATTATGAAAAATTCCAGGTATTTATTATTAGCCCAATATAAAAATATATAAAAAGAACCTATTGCGTAATTTTAATTTTCTTAACTTCTTGAACATCTAACAAAATGTCGGTAATAGGAGAGAGTGTAAGCGCGGATTCAAATTCTAGCGGTAGCTTCACCGTCGGATTTAGCTTAAGCCTGTATCTTCTGATTATGGCTGATAATCCCACTTTTATAGTCTGCTTACTAAACCGTTCGCCTAGAAATGATTTTTTTTTAAATTTGTTTTCTCAACATGCGCGTCACATTACATAAGAAATACTAACCGATACAATTCCTCGGTCCTTCGCCAAATGGCATGTAAGTGTACGGTGTTATGTTCTGTTTATTTTCCGTGGAGAAGCGATCAGGATCAAATTTATCAGGGTCGGGAAAATACTCCGGATCGTGATGGAATCCCACGACGGGTATCGCTATTTTCGTTCCCTTTCTAATGACAAAGTCCGTATTTGGTAGTGTGATGTCAGTTACTGCTGTTCTATTGAGAATTGGTACTGGAGGATATTTTCTTAACACTTCTGTAACCGGTAAACGAAACGTATTAGAGCACAAAGTTTTTAATATTTAGGGCCAAACCTGATAGTGATAATAACAAATATTACGAGCGTAGTAGGCGAATTCGGACGCGCACCATCGGCGCAGCTAACCAATGGACTCTCGCATGCAAAATATTAGTCAGTCTAGTTCATATCTAGTTCGTTGCCGCCTAGAGTGTGCGTAATAGTAGCAGCGAAGTAGCAGCTTTCATTAAAGATTAAAACCGGTATCGCCGCGAAATACGAACAATTCTTATTTGATTTCTATACAACAGTGATTCAGTGTTATCTGGCGTTTACTTTTTTAAACAAGGAATCAATTATGTGATTTAGAAGCAAATACGCCAATATTACATTGCCGAGCAGCACCACGTTATTAAATTGTTTACCATCGGTGCGTGTGCATTTAGAAACACACGTTCAAAGTCTATCTTATTCTGATAATCAAGTAATTCTTTATTCATCTGCAAAAACATAGATTTAGTTTCCGCAGTAAATTCTTTGTGACCTTTCAGGCACACGAAATCGGAAGTTAAAGTTTCTGTTCATTCGAGCTAGCCAAAACATTCAGTCAATATCCGATAAGCGCGTTCTTTTGAGTTTTTCATGACCTTTGCCGTCTTTGTAAGTTAATTACACCATCGTTTAATACAATTTGATGAACTTGTCCGATGTTTTTGATAGCAAGTGCAGTTTTTGGCGGATCAATGAATAATGATGGGAAATAAATACACGTAGTATCATCGGTTGGGTATACTTTAAGAGAAAAGAGAGGCAAGAGAGAAAGATGGCGAAACTTGTTGTGTACTTGCCTTTTGAAATGTTTAATAGAATTAAAGTAAATTTGTTAATGCAGCAGTCTATGAAAACTCTGTATCGTTTGGAGGAAGACGAATACACGTCTAGTGAGTTGGGTAAATCAGGAAGTTGGCGGAACTTGTAATGCTGTAAATATATAGTTTCCAGTTTTCGAATTATCAACCTTATATTCGCTTTCTTTTTACTGTTAAACGATAAGAAGTAAATGACACCAAATATTAGATTTACTTACCACTGATAAACATTTCTAAATATTTAATTTCGAGAATGGCTTCGTAAGTGATCTCTCCGCCGTGTTTGTCAAGCACGTCATTGATTTCAGAACGCAATTTCTCCTGGAAATTCTCGTTGACGGCTAACTCGAACAAGGCGAACATGAGTGTCGTACCCGTGTTTTCGAACCCGGCTAGAAGAAACAGTAGGGAATGACCCTTGGATTCCACATCGTCTATTTCATTTTGACGTCTTAGTTCTAATATTATCTGCAGGAAATCATTCCTTACGATGTTATGTTTCAGTCTATTCTTAATGGTGTCTTCCAGTAAATTGCAAAGATAATCAGTTCGCTTCTTTTCGAACAGTGGAATGCCTAGAAGATTGGCTAGTTTCGGAAAGGCGAGGCAGAAAGTGATCTTCGTAAATTTCACGCTTTCGCGCATAAGATTATTTATAATTTCGGTGAAAGTGCTATCTCTAAAACTGTTAGTATCCATTCCGAACGAGCAGGATGTAATGATATCCGTTGAATAATAACTTGCGCATATTTTTGCGTTTATTGGTACTTTAGTCATGACGTGTTCCCCGAAATAATTTTCCATCGATTTCGCAACATCAAGCATTAAATCGAACATAATCCTCATCTTCGCCGTCGTGAACGTTGGATTGAGTTTGGTTCGTAACTTTCTCCATTCTTCATTTTCGGACGTAAACAAGTTTAAAGAAACAGGCTGATCTTTCGGGTTGGAATAGAAACCTCTAATGTGGAAATCATGAAAAGCTTTCACTAGGATATGCTTATTATACGTTGGATCAACTGTTAAGAACATCGGTGTAAAGTAAACGTAAACACCTCCATAATCTAAACGTTTTTCCTTCAATTTCCTGTAGAGTTCTAGGAAACATGTTGTCATGCTTATTTTACTTTTGCTGGTGATCGGATTTTCTAAATTGCCGAAGAGAAAATTCGGCTCTAGATGCGGAATTTTCTTTCTTTGCCAATAGGTCTGCGACCATTTCACATAACCAAGGAAAGTGGTGATCATAAGAACAAAAATGGTGAGTAAGAGCATTTTCATTTAGTAATCTTCAAAATTTGTAATCTGGAAAAAATAGACGCTTGTTTATGAGATAAGTACTTAGTTGGATCTGATATATACTCGAATATTTTAATTATGTAGCAGTTATTAATGTATTTATGGTTATTTTGGCAGTAATGTGCAAGTAAATTAAATTAAAAGTAAGTAATATGATTCGATCATATAAAGGAATTTTTGAAGAATTTTGATGAGTCTAAGTCGATATATCATTTTGATTTAAAGAATGGTACACAAAGCGAGTGAAGCGATCTACAGGTGCGAAATGGAGAAGGAAAATGGAAGTTCCCTTTCCTATGCCATTGGCCAAAAGAACCATTTTTGTTTCGAAAGAAATAACCTTTTTAAGAAAGGAAATTTTTGATTAAGATGTTTCATGTGATACTGCTGATCTTCTTTTAACTTTAAATAATGTACGCCTTTGCTACTAAGGAATAGATTTATTTATTTTTTTATAGAAAAAGGAGTAAAACGTTTTTAAAGGCCATCGAACGTTGTTAACAAACAGCATACAGCTGGCAAAGGTTTGGAGACAATGAAGACAAAGAGTATCACGATTTGTTTGTGAGACCTGTCAATATTTGCTTAACATTCAAATTACAAGAATAACGTATTTTTGCCAAAATCTTGTGATCTTTGCTGATATGTATACTTGCCATATAATAATAATTTTTCTGTGTGCACTTACCATCAGGATAGTTTGTTACAAGGTTTACTTAATCACCAAATTCTTGTTACAAGTATACAATTCTGAATATTAGAAACAAATGAGAATAATTACTAGCAGATGCACGAATAATCGGTTACAGATAAACTAGTCAAATATGTGCATTATTTATTTATTTACGTTAGTTCAAAGTGTATCAAAAATGTAAATAGTACCAGGAAGTACAGGGTCAATCAATAAATTATTGATTGACCCCATTATTACTTTTTGTTTTTATACATTGTCCTGTGTGCTTCTTCGTAATTTCGACATTTAATAATTAGGACCAACGGACCGGTTATCTACTACTATAGAATGGTTTAAATCAAAACTAAGCATTTTCAATTTGTAATTTTTCAACGTCCAATAGAATCTCATTAGCCGGTCTAATAAATAGTCCGGAGGGGCTGAACGTTAAAGGTAATTTCATCCTACTATTCAATTTGAGCTTGTATCGTCGCACTAGACAAGCCGTCATAATTTTCATCTCTTGCTTAGCGAACCGATCTCCTAGAATAAATTAAATTTAATTATTCCCTTCAAATACAGAATTTACTGATTACTTGCCAATACAATACCTCGGTCCTTCCCCGAACGCCATGTAAGTATATGGTGCTATTTTCGTCCTATTTTCTTCGGAGAATCTTTCCGGATCAAATTTCTCTGGATTGGGGAAATACTCGGGATCGTGACATATGCCGTAAGTCGATATGACGATTTTTGTTCCCTTTTTAACGATGACGTCGGAATTTGGAAATTTGTATTCTTCGGTGCATGTTCTGTTTAAAAACGACAGCGGAGTGTACATCCTTAACGTTTCTGAAATGGAGCGTAGTTTTGAATTATCGCTGAAAGCTTTGGAAAACACGCGTTTAAGGTTTAAATTGACACAATTGATGTAAGGAGTAGTTGGCAACAAAATGTTTGAATAACAAATACTTTCGTTTACTACTTTTTGTAAATATGTACAAACCTTTAACGACCATGTCCAAATATTTCATGCTCATAATCGCCTCGTAATTCATTTCTCCATTATGTTTGGCCAAAACCTCCTTGATCTCGTCTCGCAATTTTTGTTGGACATCTTGGTTACACGCAAGTTCGAATAAAACGAAGCCGATACTGTTGGAAGTGGTCTCGTAACCAGCCAGAAAGAACGCTATGCATTGCGCTTTCAACTCGATGTTATTGATGATACCTTTTTCTTCCAGCTCCATCGCCATTTGAAGAAAATCGTTCCTGGCGATCTTGTTCTCCTTCCGATAACGTATGGTCGCGTCAATGGAATCGGTAAGGAATTTAACGTGTAATTGGGGAAAAAGGGGGATCCCCAGCCGACGCGCAAAGTTAGGCGCTAACGAGCAGAAGCTAACTTTAAGGAAGGTTGTGGCGGCTTCCATAGACTCATTTAATATCTTTTGGAAGGTGTTATCTTTGAAGCTGTTGCATCCAATTCCAAAGGCGCACGATCCTACGACGTCAGAAGCGACTCTACCAATGCAATCTCGCACATGAAATGGTTTCTTGTCGATGACATGCTCATCAATATTTTTGATCATCAATTGCCCCGTTTGCATCATCAAATCGAACATGACCTTCATCTTGCTTGACGTGAAGGACGGTGTGAATTTCGTGCGCAGGTTCCTCCATCTTTCCTTGTCGTCTAGAGTAAAGAGATTCGCCGAAATCGGTTGGATTCTCTCATTATGGTAGAAGCCGCGTTCGTAGAAATGGTGGAAATCCGTTAGTAACACGCTTTTGATGTATTCCGGATCAACGACTAGCAAGATCCGTAGCCAATTTAGGTAAACGCCTCCAAAATTTGCCCCTTTCATTTTTAACTCTTTATGGAATTCCGCGTAATGCAAACCTAACGGTTTTCTATTCGTTAACGGATTCTTTAGGTTGCCGAAGGGGAACGTTGGTTCTAAGTGCGGGATGTTTTGCCTTCTCCAGTACTGCTGCAGCCATTTTAGATAGAGTAATAAGAAGGAGATAATGGTTACTATTGCTAGGGAGACGTAAGATGCCACGGAAGCCATTACTGGTATTTACCTATC
Organism: Oryctes rhinoceros; assembly: GCA_020654165.1. Taxonomy (NCBI): domain Eukaryota; kingdom Metazoa; phylum Arthropoda; class Insecta; order Coleoptera; family Scarabaeidae; genus Oryctes; species Oryctes rhinoceros. The sequence goes on from JAIOKQ010000231.1 coordinate 3,891,010, forward strand.
AAGTAAAGAAGAAAAATTTTTTGGTAGAAATAAACGAACTCAAAATGAATATTCAGTTTAATAGTCGTAGCTATTATTATCCGCATCTAAATTTCTCGTTATTTATACATAACTTGTTTGTTTTAAAATAACGATTGAATAAGAGGAACAAAGATTATACTTCAAAGAAAGAAAAACGATATTTCTAGTGAAGAATTCTAGAAAAATACCTTTCAATCGAGTTTATATTTCTTTGAGTAGAATATCAAGGATTCTTTGCGCAGAACAAATATGTTTAGAATAACGTCTTTAAAATATGTAACGTTGAGTATTTATAACGACAAAAATATTTAATTGTATCAAGAGTAATTGGGATGACAATAACGTTTAGAAACGCTACATAAACGTTCTTCTTATCTCATGTAAAATTTTTGCTTTGCCTTTTATTCTCGGTTAAAAATAATATCAAAGTAACATCCACACGATAGGTCAGGCGATTCTTTAACCGTCGTATTTAAGTTAGAAAATATTGCATTGTGAAGCGTTTCAAGTGTTCAAATGCACAGGCTTAGATACAATATCTGTAGAAAACTTACAATGTTCTTGCGTAAACAGAGATGAACACAAAACAATGCACACCTGACACAATTCCGTTGCCATTGGCTTTGTCTCTATTGCGGCCACTTGTTAGAAAATTCATATCTTATCTTTGACCTACGTTTTTTTTCGAGGATTAAAGTTTCTAAATCTAATAGACGCGTGTATAGAACATTTTATTTAAAGCAGAAAAAATATCAACAGAATTGGTTGTAATATGTACGTTTGTATCTATACGTGTCATTAACAGAGTAAAATTACATTTATATAGCTACATACACAGAAAAAAGAATATTGACTTGGTCGATTTTTAGTTCTTCAATGTACTCTCAAGGTAGACTTTTCAAAAGTTTCGTTGCAAAATTTCGAAGAGAGCTTCTTTACAAATCTAGTTTGAACATCCTGAGTTCAGATTGCAAATGACATGGATGCAATGCGAAAAGCAAAAATAAAATCAACTAAGGTACGAGACACACGCCAATAAATAAACAAGAAATACACAAACGATTTAAGGTGACAATGGGTAATCGTTAACGTTACAAAAGGTAAGCTTCATAAGTATAAAGAATACTGATCATTCCTTAAAGAGTAATATATAATAATTATAAATAAAAATACAAAGTATAGATTGGACATGTTTTATTTTTATGATGTTAATTTCGAATTTCTTCAATGTCAAAGAAAATATCTTCGGCAGCAGTGGTAAATAGACCTGTCGGGTTGAACTCCAAAGGTATTTTGACCATTTTATGCAATTTAAATTTATATTTCTTGAGTAAGCTTATCCCCGTTACCTTTATCTCTAGTTTGGCGAACCTATCGCCTAAGAATCATACAATTAATACTTTGTTATGTAAATTACTTTTATTTTTACTTGGAATCACTCACCAATACAGTACCTAGGCCCTTCTCCAAACGGCAAGTAGGTATACGGTACTATTTTGTCTTTATTGTCACCGGAAAACCTTTCCGGATCGAATTTATCCGGATCCGGGAAGTATTCTGGATCGTGATGGAGGGCGTAATTTGATATTATTAGCTTAGTGTCCTTTTCGATTAGGATGTCGGAATCTGGTAATTTGAAGTCTTTCACGCATTTGCGGTTTAAAAACGCAACCGGAGGATATTTTCGCAGCGTCTCTAGAAGAACAATAGAACAGTGGATCAGTTGACATTTTTAATTTTCTTTCAAGTTTACCACTGCACCTGTTGCAGTTTTTGATTAACCTTCAGAAGGCATTCATCCTGCATTTTTTCGAAAATTTGAAACTGTCACTTACCATTGACAACCATCTCCAAATATTTCATCTTCATAACCGCTTCGTAAGTTAATTCTTCGCCGCATTCTGCTAGTACTTCGTTAATTTCGTTACGTAGCTTCCCTTGGATATCTTGATTATACGCCAGCTCAAATAGGAGAAATATGATGGCGTTGCCCGTTGTTTCGTAACCAGCTAACAAGAACAAAATACATTGCGCCGTCAATTCGTCTGTATTGATTATACCCTTATCCTTCATATCTATCGCTAGTTGGAGGAAGTCATTCCTTCGAACGTTGTTTCGCATACGATACGCAATAGTTTCTTCTATAGAACTAGAAAGAAGGCACGTTTCCTTTACCGGGAAGATTTTGACGCCAAGTAGTCGTGCCAATCTTGGCACAGCGGTGTAGAAACCTATTCTGCGCAGTGTATTAGCTTTAGTCATAGTAGTATTGAGTATATTGTGAAATATCGTGTTTTTGAAACTGTTGGAGTCGATTCCGAATGCGCATGCTGCGATGATATCCGAAGATAAACGACTAGCACAATCTTTGACATCAAGCGGTTTCCCGCTAGCCGCGTGCTCACCTACGTATTCTGTGAACAACCTGTTAACATCCATCATTAGCTTAAACATGCCCTTCATCTTGGCTGACGTAAAGGTGGGGGAAAATTTCGCCCTTAGGATATTCCATTGTTCACCTTCGATGTTGAAGAGATTCGAACCAACTCCGCCATCGTTGTAAAAGCCTCGATCTTGAAAATGTTGAAACTCTTTGGTCAGTATCAGTCGAATGCTTGCAGGATCTATCACAAGGAGTATAGGCGAACAGAATTGGTAAATGCCGCCGCATTTCGTCCCAATTTTCTTCAATTCGCTATAAAATTCTCGAAAATGGAACGGTAGTGATTTACGGCTTGTAAGCGGATTTTGCAAATTTCCGAACGGAAACGTTGGTTCTAAAAATGGGACGTTTTTTCTCTTCCAGTGCCGCAGCATCCATCTCATATACAATATGAGCGACACCAAGATCGTAAAGATTGTCGCAAGAAACTGTAAGAATAAGTTCATGATGAGCTCGTATTGTTAAAAACGATGCTTTTAGGTTGATTTTCGTACGTGTGATGTGGTGACAAATGTCTGACTAATTTTTATTTTGTATAATTAAAGTTGGCGAGAATAATCATTAATGTCAGATAACAAAAATGTAATTGAGGTCAGTAAGGTTACGCGTATCTCAATCTCTGCGAAGAATGGTTCGGTGTAAACCAGTGGCGGAGCGTCATCTTTCGACTAGGAGATGGGCAGCTTTTGAAATTGAAATGCATCCTTGATATAGAATCCTTATTATCTAAATCGAAAACGACAAATTGAAGCAGCTCAAAGAAAATTTACCAAGTTGCTATGGCTTATGCAGGCTCACATCTATCCACACAAAACCTCTCCTGCTGTCAAGGTTCAATTTAACGTCCTTTAAATTTAGAAGAACTATCTTCGGCATTGTTTTCCTCTATAGAATTCTATACAACAGGATCGACTGTCGACTAGTACTAGCTGCTTTCTACATAATCGCCACGGAGGTTTGGTTTAATTGTATAGTTTCCTAAAGTGCTTTTCGCCGCCATCTCGTGTTAAGCACTCAGACAACTGCTCGAGAGATGGTTTTTGGGAACAGTACCCGGTTTATGTGGCTGCTTGCTGAGCGACAGGAACGCGCTTCTTTGGTAGAAGAGAGCTTCGACGCATGTCCAATTTGTTGTTTTGAAAGTTGTGAGGCAACGGCGACAGAAGGTAGGGGGATAATAAATACTCTCGAAATCACGCCGATGTTGCCGGGTAGGCAGAAACATGTCCGTGAGTTAGCGTATTTTATGGTCCCTGTTTGTTGCGTTCGTCGTGAATTTATTCCATCGATACCATGAGGAAGCTATCTTAGCGCTATATCTTTTGATTACGATTATATTATTATACGTCCCTGATTCAAACATCTTAGATAGGTCAAAAAATCGGAAAGCAAATTGAATTTACTGCAACGACTCGCAGTACGAGAAACAACAGCTTTTTCGAGTACTTCCGATGGGATAGCATCGATTAACGTTGCTCGTCTTTCTGAACGGGAACTCCGAGAACAATATTTTCAATTTCAGTACTCTTCATTACCGATATTCTCCAAATAACTTCTCTTTATTTCCGCACCTCAAACTAATAATGGGTGGGCGGCGATTTTTATTGCTTCAAGAAGTTGTTGAGGTCTTCAAACAACACGTTTCGGAGATATGATCATCGTGGAAAAACTGTTTCGATATTTTGATTTATAATTTCGAGAACCTTAATGGCTATTATTTTCAAATATAATAAAATGATTTCAACGAAAAATTTTGTTTTTTTTATTGCTTTCTGTGAGAATTTAAAAAATAACCGTCGCAATAATATTAGCAGCGGCTAATAGTTTCTTTTTTCTTTTCGATAGGAGCTTGTAGACAATATAGGTCAAAACAACCAGAATCTCATATCAAGTGAAGTGACGTCCTTTAATAACATGTACATAAGTATAAGAATATCCCATAATCCCTTAAAATCCCTTAAAAAAATGCAAACATGCGATTTTTTTTTATCGAGAGAACTTCTATTCTCGTATTTTCTCCACGGTGACGAAAATGTTTTCAGACGGCACAGTGAATAACCCAGAGAGGTTAAATTTCAAAGGAGTATTCGTTTTCGGTAACTTAAACCGATGTCTCCGTACTAACGTCGCAATCGTAGTCTTCATTTCTTGCTTGGCGAATCTATCGCCTAAAACAAAATTGTTCATACAAATAGCCGTAAGATATTATTTTATATCAATAAATAACATACCAATGCAATATCTAGGTCCATCCCCGAACGGTAAATACGTATATGGCGCAATTTTAGCCTTATTTTCTTCGGAGAACCTCTCCGGATCGAACTTCTCCGGATCCGGGTAATTTTCCGGATCGTTGTGGATGCCGTGATTGGATATTACTAGATTGGTGCCCTTCTCGATGATGATATCCGAGTCTGGTAGTTTGTAATCCTTCATGCATCTTCTGTTTAAAATTGATAGCGGTGTATACTTTCTTAGCGTTTCTGAAACGACAGCAATGTATTTGCAGGATCTATTTCGATTATTTCAAAGATCTACAAGAGCATTATATGAAAATCATTCGATTTTCATGCAATTTACCTACAATCAACATTACAGACTTACCGCAAATAACCATCTCCAAATATTTCATGCTCATAATCGCCTCGTATGTGATTTTTCCGTTGTACTTTTCCAAAACATCGTTGACTTCTTCGTGCAGCCTCTTCTGGATATCTTGATTCTGTGCCAATTCGTACAGAAGAAACACAGTAGCGTTAGCGGTGCTTTCGTAGCCCGCTAAAAAGAACAGTATGCATTGTGCCTTCAGTTCGTCCATATTTATAATATTTTCGTTCTTCATTTCCATAACCAAATGAAGAAAGTCGTCCCTGTTAACGTTATTCTTCGTCCTATATTTTATGGTTTCCTCAATGGAATCGCAAATGAATCGTCCCTCCTTTGAAGGAATCAAATTTATACGTAGAAACCGGGCCAATTCCGGTAAGGCGTTGCAAAAGGATATCTTGAGGAAACTCGTGGCGCCTGCCATGGCCCTTTTCAGCATTATTTGGAACGTCGAGTCGTTGAAGCTGTTACATTCGATTCCGAACGCGCAAGTTCCGATGATGTTGGATGATACGCGCGTAATGCAGTCATTGATATTGAGACTCTTCCCTTCGACTGCGTGTTCGGCCACGTGCTTTTCAAGCAAATTATTAGCATTGATCATGAGGTTAAACATGATCTTCATTTTCGCCGAGGTGAAGACGGGCGTAAATTTCGTTCGTAGGGTCCTCCATCTGTCACCGTCGGTGGTGAAGAGGTTGGCGGAGATCGGTTGATGCGCCTCGTTGTTGTAAAATCCTCGATCTTGGAAATATTGAAAGTCTTTGACTAAAATGTGTCGAATACTTGCGGGATCCGCCACTACGAGTACCGGCGAGCAGTATTGGTAGATGCCCGCGCATTTGACTCCCATCGCTTTGATCCTTTGATGGAATTCGTGATAGAAGACCGACAGGGGCTTCTGGTTACCAATCGGGCTATCCAAATTTCCGTACGGGAACGTTGGCTGTAGGAATGGAATACCTTTCCTTTTCCAGTATCCCTGCATCCATTTCACGTATAGTATAAGCAGTGTTAATACAACTGCCAAGAGGATGAAACATTGAACGAGAACCTCCATTAATGTTTGCTTGTAATGCTACTAAAGAATTTGCTATTTAATTGAATTTAATGTCCCTAATCACTTTATATAGTCATTACAACGCAAAAGATAACAAAAAATCATTAAAAATGATTAGAGGGCCAAGGATAAGCAAAATACTGATGCCATTCGAAGGTTATGCAACATAAATCCAGAAAGTGACAAGATAAAATTATCTCGTGTATTTTGCATACAATCGAAAACATTTGTTTGTCGAGGTCGAATTATGTCTTAATCGCATAACTTTTAGCTAATTGGCTGTGTCCATCTAAAATAGAAAGGAAATCTGAATTGACGTGAGATTTACAATAATTCACGCCTGTTACATTTAAAAATTTCGCCAATCAGAAGCGAGTTTGCATCAAATTGACTAATGGAGAATAGAAACGTGTCCAAAAACAAAAAAAATTGATTAAATTATACCCCAGTGACATCTTCAAAATGGTTCGGTCAATCTAGTATGTCAGATTTATTACTTCCAAACCTTTTTTCGTAACATGTCCGTCGGCCCTAGAGTTTCCTTCCTTTACATTGCGTTTGATGCGAGTGGTTCCATTAATACCGAGCATTACTTTAATAATGATTGTAAGGATTGTGGCGCAGTGATGATAAGTATTGGAACTCTCCGCACCAAGTTTAACCATCTTTACAATAGTATAACAATTGATCCGGGACGGTCCTTCGAGGACACCGGATATTTATTGTTTACGCTTTTTATAGTTATATATATATATATATATAATATAATCATAGGAAAAATCACCAAAGAGTAAGATCCCATCACCCCGGGGATCTTCTTTTCCGGTCCATCTATTGATAAACGTCGGCGTATTTTACGCATGTAAGCTATGCAAAGTTTGACTTTTTTCGCCGTATATTAATCTTTACGATAAGCTGCAGCGTGAATTGAGGAAATACAAGATATAAATTACAAGTGATTGTATTTATAAACACATGATCATCCAAGCGGGTACATACATACATACATACATATACATAAGTTTTTATGTAAGACAATATTAAAATAAACTAAGTACGTAATGACACAAATGTTGAAACGTTTGATAAGCAATAATGGTCTTTACTGTTTATCTTTTATGTTGATATTTTAATCTATTACAACGAATTAGCTTCAATTTGAGAATATATATAAGGTGGGGGGTTATTACTAGGGTGAGGACGTTCGGCGCAGTTTGCTAGCGAGTATTAGTTAACCAAGCGTCGATCGGGTGTACGTAGTAGCGTGGACTAATTGAAAGTTGTATTTTGTTAATCGTCAATTATGTTTTCGGTCTGATCTTAACGGGAATTAGCTATGATATATTTTTCTAAATTGCTCGTTGTCAATTGGTTCCTTTGGCAAGTTAATATACTTTTAAATCTAGAGAAAGTTCTTTCTACGTCAGATGCAGTAACTGGCAGGAATCAATAAGGGATAGACTTTTGATAAATTTTTAATGCTCTCGGCATGTTATTTTAGTAGAATATTTATGTATTCAGGATATTTCGCGAAATCCGCTAGTTACAAATCTCAATGATTTTTATATTTTGTTTTATTAAATTTTGGTTAATTTGTTGGAAATTTTAATTACAGCATGGGTCATATTAATTTAAAATATTTTTGCGTACAAAACACTTCCTGCTGAACCGGAATCGTTCTCAACTTTCTTAAGAGTACACTTTTTATTAGCTTAATCGAATGTACACATCGCATGTGTTAGGGCACCTCACTTCTCAAGTCAACTCTTTTCGAAATATTTACCATCTTGTAAATAATTGGGAATGTTATGATTCTTTATTACATTTTCAAATATTTAATTTCTACAAGAGCGGCGCAACTGCTAAAGTTACAGCATAATCGTAAATGTCTCGAAAACAGGTAACTTTAGGGGTACGGCCTTCTACCTCACCTTCTTTACCTCCTTTCCTCGAATTTTCCTTAACCTATTTTACATTTCTTAAAAAGAAAAAATAATGCAAGTGAAAAGCAATCGTCATTAGATTTAATAGAAACAAAGTAGAAGCGAGAATTGATTTCTTTTTTTGACCGAAACGGGACTCAACATATAACATTTTATATAGAAAAATACGTAACACTTCAATATTGATGTCTTTAGAAGACACGTTATTTCGCTACAATACATCAACACGTTATATTCCTTGGACACCAATAGGCTCCGCATTAAGAATAATATTTTGTCTTTCAGGTGAACCAGAGAAGTACGAAAGAGGCAGCTTGACTTGAGAATTCAAACTGAATTTATAGTTTCTGATTAAACTTATAAGGCCGATTTTCACTTGTAATTTTCCAAATCGTTCCCCTGTAAGAAAAAACCAACATAAAATATCGCTGCTGTCTACAACATTATGGTCAACTTACCGATGCAGTTCCTCGGTCCTTCGCCGAACGGTAAATAAGTATGCGGGGTAATGTTATTAATATTCTCTTCTGAGAATCGCTCCGGATCGAACTTGAAAGGATCCGGAAAGTAATCCGAATCTAGGTGAAGACCTAATACCGGCACGAAGATCAAGGTACCTTTTTCAACGATGAAGTTGGAATTTGGTAGTTGAACATTTTTAACACATTTTCTTTTCAACGTGGAAGCTGGCGGATACATTCTTAATGTTTCTATTTAGAAGCATGGAAGTATTAATCAGAAGGGAAGTTGCAAATATTGCATCGCTCTAACTTACCGAACACTACCATTTCCAAATATCTCATCTCTTGCACTCCTTCATAGGTTACTTTTCCTTCATATTTCACCATAACATCCGTCACTTCCTTTCTCAATTTTTCCTGAATATCTATATTCCGCGCCAACTCAAATAGGGAAAAGGTTATGGTGGAAGCCGACGTTTCATAGCCAGCGACGAAAAATACGATGCATTGGGCGTGTATTTCTTCCAAATCAAGGATGCCGTTGTTCCGCATCTCCAATAATATCTGTAAGAAGTCGTTCCTGGCACAGTTCTGCTCCACTCTATATTTGAGCGTTTCGTTTATAGAGTTTACGATCATGTTTGTTTCTTTATGCGGTATTGAGGGGATGCCTAGCGATTTCGCCACGTTAGGTAAAGAATTGCAGAACGTCTGTTTGAAGAACGAGGTCATCTCTAAGAAAATCTTGTCCAGAGTATTGAAGAAACTCGGGTCTTCGAAGCTATTGCATTCAATGCCGAAAGCGCAAGATCCTATTATATCAGTCGTTAATCTTCTGACGTAATTGCTAACGTTTATCGGTTTCTTATTTCCAACTAATTCCTTGACGTGTTTTTCCAGCACGTTACCGCATACCACCATCAAATTAAACATACTTTTCATTTTAGCCGATGTGAAAGTTGGCGTTAACTTCGTCCTTAAGCCCCTCCACTTTTCACCATCTACCGCAAATATATTGGCCGAAGCTGGCTGATCTTTCTCGTTATAGTAAAATCCTCTATCCTGGAAGCTTGAGAATTCCTTAACTAGTATCGTTTTAATAATATCCGGATCGATTGGGATCAATATTGGACTTATATACGAATAGATACCTCCAAAGCGTTTTCCCGTTCTCTTAAATTGCTCGTAGAATTCTCTGTAACTAAATCCCAAAGAAAGTGGGTATTTTATTGGGTTGCGAAAGTTACCGAATGGCAAACTAGGTTCCAGATAAGGAACTCCTCTCCTTTTCCAATACGTTAGCGACCATTTTGAGTAGACAATTAGCAGTGATAGCAAAACTGCCAATAAAACGAAGAAATATAGGAAAAAGGAGGATGGCATTTTATAGCCTAGAAAATAAAAAAAAATCGAAAATTACTACTTTTCTTGTAACGCAACGTAACGTTGAATGTTTAATACGCTTTATAACTCTATTACCTTACGCTATTGATTAAACTGTCCCTAATACGACTTGAAACGAAGAACTATACTTTAACAGCAAGAGTTACGATGTACTTCCATTCGTATTGTCGCCAATATTTAGACTCGCAAAAATATCAAGGCAAAAGGCCGTGACTTTTGTCTCGAATCCGCTTCTCAAGTTTATCGTCCAGATATATCTGTAAACGATATCAAATGTTACCAATTTAGGAGAACAAAAATATTGTAATGAAGAAGTTATGACTTTCTTTTGTACCAATAACCAATAGAAGTAATAATTAAGTACATATAAAATGATATACAGAGTGTTTTAATAACGCGACAACTCGGATATACAAGGTATAAAAAGATGAAAGGCTTATTTTTATAAATAGCAGCTTTCCTAAAGTGATACTTCGTCTTACTGGAACCTATCCCTACGTCTCGAGGGACGTCCTTTGCCAAGAGCCAAGAGAGAGGTAACCCGTAAATTGCACTTACATTCGTTCCTCCAAGCAGGTAGCAGGAACAAGATATTTTCACTGGCGTTTAATGTTCATTTAGTTTAATAGTGTTCCCAAATAGTATTCCCAATAAACGCCGCGCTGTGCTTTTATTTGCCGAACCTAAGTAATCGAACTTGCCAACTGGAAGATTCGATATTTCGTCGTTGCTAGGGGCAGACAAAACAAACAAAAAAAAAGCAATTCCGACTGAAATTTTCGAAAGTGGTAGATTTTTCAACTGATCGTAAAAAGTATCAGTCTCGATTGAATCAGGAACAAAGTCGTCTTAATATTTGGCTTAAGCTTATGAGGAAGTGTTTATTTTGAAGCAAGAATAGACCATATACAATTAGGTAAATTGAATTCGAACTATAATTAAAGATTATTAACTTATTTAAACGAGATTTTATTCTAAAGTTATTTATTCTTTAATAACCTACAACACTACTTGAGTAATTCCAGAAGAATTTGTTTCCCATCAAGAGATAACCAGCGCATTCGCTTCAGAATTTACCGTAAATTTATAGCTTCCGATCGAATTCATAAGTTTGAAGTGTCCCATATCTATTATCTGCAACAAGAAACGTACAACAATATTATCATTTTGTCCTGCAGTTTTCTTGGAATTTGAAGGAAAGTTTTCCTTCTTATTGGTCATGAGTTCATCACCAATAAAAACGACCACCTTCATGTGAGTTAGATATCTTCCAATCAAGCGTACTTCAATCTCTAATTTAATAGATGCATTTTTTTTTAGTTTTATTTCATAATATTTTTATATAACTTAATATTTTGATATTTTTTTGTTAGCTTATATTTTATATATTTCATTGTAAAAAATATTTGAACCAAACATTTAACACTTGTATTTTTCCTTACTTAGTTATTTGGTTTATGCAGTGAAATTGGGTTATTTATGATACATAATCCTCATAATCAATCAAATTTTCTGTTGTTTATATGCTCCATATAAACCTACGTCACCAGGGAACTGAAGAAATACAAAATGAAACACCTGCTTGAATGCTTTACCATCTGCTTAAATTCTTTGTGATGTTGTACGGATTCCAATTTTGTTGCTAACAAGCAAAGAAAGCTACCGGAGGGAATGTGGTTTTAAATATAGGGCACCTCTTTTTCCAGGACAACAACGCCAAATTTAAATAGATAGTCTAAAGAAGAAGTAAAACCACCATTAGCACAATGTTATCATTAAAAAAAATATGTCATTAAAAATCATATTTAAAATTACTTGAATAAGTTTTGATATATGTTGGAATATTTTGTCATCAAGAAGGAAGATAATGAAGTCAATGTCTTGGCTTACCTTATCACTTATTATAAATATTATCGAAGAGCAGTATGCTATACATAGGTCATCTTTCGTTAAACGTGTACAGTATCGAATAAAAATAAAGTTTATTGCGGTCACGTAAAAAAGAAATTTCATACAAGAATGAATATGGGCTTAATTCCCCTTCAGATTCCTTTTTTATTCTTTTTGAACATAGATTTTGGTCTATTTAACTCCTATCAAATTCAAGTATTTAGAACAATACCTATTTATGGATGAACAAACTCAACATCAACAAGAATATTATCTTCCCGGGGAGATCCGTACTCTTCGGATAGGTATATCTCTTGTTTGGAATTTAACGTAAATTTGTAGTCCTTTATCAAATTTACAAGTCCAACTTGAAATTGAAGTTTCGCGAAGCGTTCCCCTGCGACAGAAGAAGATTTAAATGTTACAACATAATTTAAAAAAAATTGCAGCCGAGCTAAGTCTCACCAAGACAGAATCTTGGCCCTTCGCCGAACGGTAAATAAGTGAACGGCACCCTTTTGTTGGCGTTCTCTTCCGAGAATCGTTCCGGTATGAACTTGTCCGGTTCCGGGAAATACTCTGGATCGGAGTGAAGACCAAGTACCGGTATGTAGACCATGGTATCTTTCTCGATGACCACATTCGAATTGGGAATTACGAAATCCTTCACGCATTTTCTTTTGAGTATATTTACCGGTGGGTATCTCCGGAAGGTTTCTTTCGGCATACAAAAGAAAAATTTCTCGTAGTTTTTCAAAAAGCTTATCTGATATTACAAATTATAATAGTAGTCTAACTTAAAAGTAGCGCTATTGCTGTTTTTATTTTATTTTTAAGTACGTCGGAGAATATACTTTTGGACTTTGGTGCGTCTCGTTCGGACCACTCGATATCGAAATAAATGGTGCGGAGTTCATCATCATTTTGGCCCAAAAAGAAGCTAAATAATTTAGCTCTTAATAAAGTAATTTCGTACATACTGCCACTTTTAAGTTTCGCTACCTCAATCCAAGCATATTACTTGACTACGTACCATCCATTACCATTTGTAAATACTTCATTTCTTTAACGCCATTATAGGTGACCTCCCCATCGTGTCTGGCAATTACTTCTTGTATTTCCTTTCTTAATTTTGCTTGAACAGCTTGGTGACGTGCTAATTCGAACAAGGAAAAAGTTAAAGCGGTAGCCGATGCCGCATGTCCCGCTGCGAAGAATACTACACAGTGAGAATACACTTCGATCATGTTAAGTATTCCCTTATTCTTCAATTCCAATAAAACCTGCAAGAAGTCGTCCCTAATAACGTTCCTCTCTGATCTAAATTTGATCGTCGCATCAATGGACTCAATGACGAAGTCGATCGCCTTTTGAGGCATCAACGGAATCTTTAGAGATTTTGCTATATTAGGAAAAGAGTTGCAAAACGTCTGTTTGAATATTTCGCGTCTCCCGCGAAACAATTGTTCAACGCTGCGGTAAAAAGAGACGTCTTCGAAGCTGTTACATTGGATGCCGAACGCGCAAGAGCCGGTAACGTCCATAGTTAGTCTTTTGGCGCAATCCCCAACGTTGATCGGATTTTTATTGATGGCGAATTGCTTGACGTGCTCGTTTAGTATTTTAGTACAGGCTGCTATCAACGGAAACATGTTCTTCATCCGGGCGGATGTGAAAGTTGGCGTCAGTTTGGTCCTCAATGCTTTCCATTTCTCGCCCGAAACCGTCGTTATACTAACCGAAACTGGCTGATCCTTCTCGTTGAAATAAATTCCCCTGTCGTGAAAGCTCAAAAATTCTTTCATTAGCACCATTTTGACTATGCTAGGATCAACCGGAATGAAGACCGGAGCTACGTAGGAGTAGACACCTCCAAATTGTTGACCCGATCGTTTAAATTCGCGGTAAAATGTTTTTATGTATTCTCCAAATTCGATTGTTGTCGTTAATGGGTTTTGAAAATTTCCGAATGGAAGGCTTGGCTCCACATAAGGGACACCTTTCTTCTTCCAATACGTCAATAGCGATTTCAAGTAGACTCTTAGGAGCAAACATAGAATCGTGAATAATGCAACGTGAACTATAGACGGTGTCATCATGTTGAGGGAAGTCTAAAACTGATAGATACGTAGTATATTTCCATATCTGTGGTTTGGAGATATATTACAACAATAGCACAATACGCGGATTCAATGCGAAAGATAACAAAGATTTATCTTTAAAAAAAGCACCAACTCTATCTCGTAATTAAGCTACTAATTGAAATGTATACTTACAGCTTGAATATTTACCTTTGTGAATCAATTTCAACTGTGCACAATCTTACATGAACTATTAAATTTAGTATATTCACATCTTAAGCGTTAGCAGTTCTTTTATCGTAAAATTGTGTACATTCACTGGACATAATGACATGAAGGTTGATTTGAACCAGCTTATCACGCTAAATAAATAAAACATTGTATACAGGGTCTTTTCACAAAGGTCGAAAGTTTTCGGGCTTAACGACGCTCTTCAATTAAAAAAAAAATGTTTCTACAGGCGGTAACAGAATAAATTCTATTTTATCTTTATCATAGTTTTCAAAATTAAATATTTATTAATTCGGTAGGAAATGTTCACATAGTCCAGTAATGCCGCTGCTCGTTACATCATATCATTGGAAGCTAGATCGCGAACTCGCATGGCGTATTACAGTCTGCAATATCGTATTTAACCTATCTTCTCATATCTGATTTTCACAAGAAATTTAAATATTGAAGCGATTTATTTTTACTTCAGTTACAAGTTTAATTTAAAGTTGATTATTGAAAAGAACGCGCGGTTTTTCTTACATGACGAGTTGCAAAAAAGCGCGATAAATTTCGATTTCAATTTAATTAATAATTTAATTTTTGGACGTTATTATTTGCAAATCGTTACCGACTATCGCCTTGGGAAAATTGCCTTTTAATTTGGCGAAAAGAATTTCTTTGTTTTAATACTAATAATGTTTAATTGGTGATAATGAAATCTTGTTTAATTAAACAAAGAATCGTGTAACTTTTTTCCAGGGTTGTTGCTTTTTTTAGGTCCATGATGTTACTATTTTGGATTTCAATCTAGGCTGTAGGGCAGCTATGTATTAAGTACGAGAAGTTAGGCCGCAAAAAAACAGCTAACCACTAAAATTTAATACAAAAAAAAGAACAAGAATTAACCTATTATCCTAATTAAAAAGAAAATATTTGGTAATGCGTCTACTGCCCTCTATGGTCAGGATTAATGACACACTAAATTAGATTTGTCAAAACTCCCTATTTATTTTTTTTTATGTACAAGCGGATCTAAAATTAAATATTAAGTTGATCAACAAATTAAAATTTTTAACGAAATGATTAATTGAATGAATTAACACTTAAACAAATAAATTGAAAGAATTTTATTATTCGGTAAGTGGTAATGTGTAGAGTAGGATAGACCAGTACTTTAATTGTACAGGTTGCCATGAAACGGTTGATTGGGATAAGCGCGTTCCCAGCGGGTTTTCTCGGGAAGAATTCTGAATGTTTACCTTCGGATAATTTAGGATGTAGAATTGTACTGATACAGTAACTTATGAGGAAATACTTGATAAATTCTGGCGCACTTCTTCTATGTCTAATGAAAGCTCCGTGTGTACTAAAATTTAACGAATCATGGAATGGCGTCCTTTTTCAAAACGACCTTTGATTGGGTTACAGCTTAGAAGCACAGGAATGTTATTTTAAGAAGAAGAAGATACCAGAAAAAGAAATATTAATTCCTTTTTAATTTAGAAAATAATCAAGTCCATTGAATTCAGGTAAATTTGACGCCTACGCCTACCAATTTCCTCATTTTAAATCTTTCTATTCATAATTCTAAAATATGGCACCGAATAATTTTGATGCATCTTCCTTATGAAGCAAATTTACTGATGACGTGGTACAACTCTCCAGCTGATGTTTAAATATAGGGCTTTACCCACCTTTTGTACAAGTTTCTTTTAACTTATTTTTGCTTAAAATTTGTAATATTTATGTTTGATATTTCTATCGATGATGATCATGCATGTTTAACTTAATCTATTCTAAAACTATATTTATTAAATTCTTATATACCGCTTAAACTTAATCAAAATGACATTATACAGGATGTCTCTGTATAAGTTCGTTTTTAAGAAATTGTTGGGTATCTTTTTAAATAATTTCTACGTCTCCACGGAATGTGGTGTCGGGTGACTACTAGACTGGAATTGATGCTATGACAGCTCTTTTCTGCGTAGCTGCATATCTGACCCTGGCTTATCCTTTCGCTTTGAGCGGCCTAAAAAGACTTTTTTCCGACGACAATAGTTTCGTAAATAAATATATATATATATATTTATTTATTTATTTTTGCCACGTCAAAAATTTTTACAATATATAAAGCAGTTTAACAAGGGTCCTTTACAAATGTTGAAATCGTTTTTAAATCTAAGTCAGAAAATGAATACAACATAACACAACATTTAATCTTCAACAAAATCAACGTTCAGAAGAATATTTTGCTCCTCGAGGGATTCCGACAAGACGAACGGTGATATATGTACTTTAGAATTTAAGGATATCTTGTAGTATCTAATCAAACTTGTAATGCCGATTTTGACTTGGAGTTTTCCGAATCGGTCGCCTTTAACAGTAAGAGAAACAGAATTATTTTACGAATTGAGCACTCCGCAGCAACATATCACCAATACAGAATCTTGGTCCTTCACCGAAAGGTAAATAAGTGTACGGTGGAATTTTGTTGACGTTCACTTCAGAAAATCGCTCCGGTATAAACTTCTCCGGGTCAGGAAAATACTCCCTGTCATGATGAAGACCTAATACCGGGATGTAGACGATGGTACCTTCCTTGATGGTCACGTTTGAATTTGGTAATGGATGATCTTTAACACATTTCCTTTTCAACGTGGTGATCGGTGGATGTTTCCTTACAGTCTCTTTAAACAATACGAAAGTATTTATCCTCCCGATGAGCTTAAAATAGCTCTTTTTGTTCTTTTAAAATAGCTCTACAATTGTTAATCTGCCAATAGGATTCGTAATTACAAATTATTGTTTGTTGGTATTGTAAACCTTGTAAAGCGATACGGGCCGATTCGTTTTCGACCATCATCTTGAGGATCTTTTCGGCGTAGAAGGTTAAGGCTTAAATGCGACAGTTACTGAATTTTTTGTTTGTTCATTGTACGTTTTTATCGTGCATACATGACCTTACTAAAAATAGTGCAGCGCAATGGTTTTATATGTATAGTTATCATAATACACATTTGCCATCGTCAAAACATGAAAAAAACCAACGAATCAGAAACAAGGAACATATTTTACATTCTACTTTTTTGTTATCAGTGTTTGTAGGAATAAGATAACAGCTTAAATAAAGTCAACAAATTTGATGATGGCCAGAAAGAATGGAAGCGTGATATAAAAATTTCAAGTACACTATTAGACAGAAGATTGAAGGTGGCTTTGATAGCATGTTACTATTTTCAATAAAATGTTAGTTTTTCTTGTTCCTTGTTCCTGTTTTCTTGTAAGTTTGTTTTTTTTTTTATTATTTTTGTTACGACCATTTAAAATTGGAGATAACCTACGGGTACGAGGGTCGGTCAAATATAAATTGGACTTTTGTTAATGCAACTAGCCAACTGAACGGAGCCGCTTACCGAGCAAGGTTATTGTATCCGGTAAAGTAGGGAGGAAATTGACGCACCTGTTAGTATTTTGGTTTGCTAGTCCAACTATATCTGAAGAACAGATCGTTGGACTGACGGTTAAATAATTAACGGTTAATAATCATCAAGTTTCTAAATGTTTGAGCGATCCCCGGCTTTAAGTACACACTACAAAGCGCAAGGTCCGGTTCAGATTTGAGTGACCCTCATTACACATGACATGTAGAAGTTAAAATTATTGGCAGAAATCTGCTTGATAATTACATCATAGCTGTCATGCGTACTTAAATATAAACCTAGTATCCAAGTATTTACCTAACCCTCTATAACTACACATGTATCTCATTATAAACGTCTCACCTTGAAGAACCATATGCAAGTATTTCATCTGATTTATGGCTTCGTAAGTAATTTCACCATCATGTTTAGCGAGAACATTCCGGACCTCCTTCCTCAATTCTTCTTGAACCCTTCCGTTACGTGCTAAGTCGAACAAAGCACAAGTTAAGACAGAGGCTGTAGTTCCATGTCCAGCTACAAAGAATAAAATCGATTGGGCGTATATTTCGTTCATATCAAGAACGCCGTTGTTTTTCATTTCCGACAGTATCTGCAAGAAATCGTCCCTGGCAACATTCTTCTCTTCTCTATATTTCATAGTCTCATTTATCGAATTCACGAGAAAATCGACCTGTTTCGGCGGCATCAGAACAATCTTGAGGAACCGCGCCAAATTAGGAAAAGCAGTGCAAAACGTTTGTTTGACGGGATCCATCCTTGCCGTGAACATCGTCTGCAGAGTACGATAAAAGGTAACGTCCTCGAAGCTGTTACATTCGATTCCGAAAGCGCAGGAACCAATCACATCCGTTGTCAATCGTTTCACGCAATCTCCAACGATTAAGGGCTTCTTCTCGTCTGCGAATTGGCGAACGTACTTTTCGAGCGATTTGGCACAAGCTAGCATCAATGGGAACATATTTTTGACCCTAGCCGAGGTAAAAGTCGGTGTAAGTTTCGCTCTCAATTTTCTCCATTTTTCCCCAGATAATCTGGATAATCCAACCGAAGCCGGTTGATCTCTCTCGTTGTAATACTGTCCTTTGTCGTGAAAACTGGCGAATTCTTCATGCAGTATAAGTTTAACGATGTTCGGATCGATAGGAACAAATATCGGGGCTATGTAAGAGTAGATGCCTCCAAATCCCTTTCGCATTCGCTTAAATTCGTCGTAAAATTCTTTATAATATAATCCGAGGGTGGGTTTCCTCGTTAGTGGGTTTTGGAAGTTACCAAATGGAATGCTTGGTTTCAGGTAAGGTACCCCTTGTCTTTTCCAATACGTCAGAGACCATTTTAGGTAGATTATTAAAAGCAGAAACAGGGTTGCTTGTGAAATGATAACGTATACAACGGATGAAATGAGCATCTTGATCTGCAATTTAAAATGCTTGTAAAGTCAAGTTCGCATTGTTCATTCGAAAGTACCGACATTATTTTTATAGTTTTAATGTTTCATTAAGCAGTAGGAGAAGGTGGAGCTTTTAGGGATACGTTTTACGCAGGTGTATGGAATATTGATCAAAATTGACATGAAAAAATTGAAAAATCTAATATTCAGGATGTTCCATTTAAAATGCCAAACTTACCGTTTGCAAAATAAACTGGATAGTTTGTGTTTGTGTGTAGAACGGGTCTAATTATTTTTATATTTAAAAACTTTTTGCTTAAATTGCTCAGAATTTCATCCGCTTTATTGAACCAGTGAACTGATACTCAAAGTTTCGCTTCGTGAAGCCGCTTTAACACAATTTTTCCATCCATATGTTGCAAACAATAATGCAATAATATATGCACTACCTCTCTCGGAAGTTTGGCCAAAGGAAAACGTTTTACAATACCTTAATTCAATAACTTTAATTGCATCCAACGACCATAATTTTAACAGATATTTGACCATTTAGCAATAATAGCAGTGTTCAAAATGTTCAGCGTGAAACAGACAAGTCAGTGAAATACAGTGAAGTAAATAAAATACGAGAAAATAGCAGCCGTCTGCAGATATCACGGTTAAACATCGACTAGCGGAAGAAAATTCACAAGATCTCGTAGCAGCGTTCTACCGTCCAGTTTCGATACTCTTGGACCCATCACACCCTTTTCAATCGGTTACCTCGGCGTACGAATCGAGTCAATGTTTAAAGCGTTCGATCAAAGCAGGAGAATGTTTGTAAGACCGTCCGCTAATATTGTTGCGAGATCGAGAGGTACAAGAATATCATTCCACATCAGCAAAGAGCAGCAAATGTTTTACAAATTATGATATGGCAGAGTCCCGATCTTAACGCTATTGAGCTGCTGTGGGATGAACTTGATAGAAGGAATAATTACTCGGCCAAACTTCAATGGACGGTAGTGTAAATATATTCGACAATCACAAAGGTTATCTTCTTGTTAATAATAATGAACTATTGAAAAAATAGATAATGGCTCATCGTCTACCGAATAACATTTGATTGTTATTGTTTTGCTAATCTTAAGGCACTACGTCCCAGCCGTCCGAACAAGGCTCTCAGCCACTGATAACTTTGAAGGTTGTACGGAGAGATCTTGTGACCTAGTTCGATTTGGTCATTGAAGCAAAAAATAGATGATTGTTCATTTAATATGGAGCCAGTTGCACTACGGCTTGGTAGTAGCTTGGTAGGAGAGAAATTAGTACTAAAAGCAGGTCTTTAAGTTTCTTGATGATTTTACTTAACAACACCATATAAATATTTCATTAAATTTTTCTTATCTTTGTATGTGCTTGTTTTATTGTCAACGAAACCGTTACCTTCCGATCATCCGTAGATTTAAGATATAAGTTAAGTTAAAGTACGTGGACCGAATTACGTAAAATTTATTCAACAAAGTACGTATCTTAACAAAGATAATTGAATAAAATCACCCTGTATGCATTCCCGTTTTTTCGTTCTAAACGAAATAATAGCGATAATTTTGGCCATAACGGTGAATCGGAATCGAGGTCATTCCGTTGGATTTATAAAAACGTGGGCGCCGCAGATGGCAGGGAGAGACACGGCGAACGATTTCATGATTCATATGGAACCTATCGTTTCGGATTTTATGGAGGTGTCGCTATATCGGGGACCTTATATGGGAAGACAGGGACAAATAATTCTACGCGCGATAATAATACCGCGATCGCTAGATCGCCTCTCCTTCGGTAAATGTTTGCTACGGAATTGCAGGAAAGAATTATCCGCTTAAGTGGATAATGATTATCCGTGGAGTGCTTTACGGTTACAGGAATGGAGTAATTACGTCGAGAGCAATTTTATTTGCGAGGATATTGTTCATGTGAAATTATCTAATACGGAATGATTACGTTAATGATCTTTCGATCGCTAGTCGAATCAGAGGATGTACAAGACAAGAATAAAAATAGGAAGTATTGACACAATAAAGTTCTTTTAATTGGAGAAAATAGAACCAACGATAAAGTCAGTACATTGTCGCAGGATGCTGGGAAGATCTTGGTGCCTTTCTCTGAGGGTAATGATGTAGATTTACATTGTTGGTAGCCCAGCGTAGATCTTATCCTATATTTAAACGCAAAATATATTTCATCTTAATACATTTATATTTAATTTAACCAAAAATTGTTCGCAGTCCTTGACAGGCTTTGCGCGAAGAAATGGAACGAAATTAATTACTGTAGTATTGCTAGAGACACATTGACGTATCCAAGTAAGCCGATAGAGATAAGATATCAAATTTGAAGAAGGAACCTTCGCCTGGTGGACATTCCTGGCTAACGAAGCTTACGTACTTATCTAACGGTTAATCTCATCTCTAACAAGATGAGATTAACCGTTAGATAAGTACGTAACATCTTCAGAGAAAGAAGCGGCAAGTAAAAACGATAAAAATTATACATTTGTATTAATCATAATAAGTAATACGTTATTATGAGAAAGGTTTGGCTTTACGAGTATTAATAAAACGCAATTTCCCATCTAATCATAAAACAGTTCGAACATGTCCATATATATATCACTTTAATCGCTTTGCTGGCCACATCTCTTCCAAATATGTACATATTCCATCGGAAATTATTTATTACCTATCGTTTTAAAAGCCGAGAAAACAACCTTCCATACCGGTACCACACGAATACATGACCTCCTGAATCTAAGACTGCAACCAACCATCAAGCATCGCTTAACTTAATTTGGTAATACCCTGTTGCGAATAATCGTATGCAAGCGGTAGCTTGCTTAATTCGTATTTTCGTAAGCTAGCGCAACTAAAACAACCTGATCGCTAATAATAAAAGCATGCGTATGTTTCCAATTATTGCTAGCTCGAAAATTGTCGATGTATTACATGTTTATTCAATTTAAGTATTGTATATAAGTACCTATGTATATTATGTACGAAACTATTTACGATGGTTTCGTTGGTACGTTTCGAGCGATGATATCATCGATGTATCTTTGAAAACTTCGTAGGAAGATGATTATGTCAAATTAAAAGCGACAGAATGTGGGATATATCAGACAATACGGCACCGATTTGGCGAGTGTCATGCCTCCTCGATACATTGAACATTGATAACTTCCATATTCCAATAGGAGAGTAAAGAATATCGTTTATATCTAGAATAGATTAACGTAGCAAGCATTAACATATATGAATCTAGTATCGCCTACGTAGATCAGGTTTTGACGGTCATTAACACCTTAGATGTAAACGAGAAGGAAATTAGGCGTTACGAAATAAGATTTCATTGAAGTTTCTTGTAATTAGGATCCTTCGATGCATTAGTACTGTAATAAGAATTATATTCTTACGTGTCCAGTCTTCGATTTGCAAAAACAATACGAATATCTTCGTTAATAAAAGGTTACGTAATAAGTCCTTTTTTTACAAGTTATTCTATCGAAAATCGGCCCCACAATTAACGCTACGACTTTCGAAACGATAAATTCGATATTTCCTGGCGCCCTTGCCTCTGCCTGTCGTTCAGAAATCGCTACTTTCCGAACCGACTTTTTTCGTTGTGTTTGCCGTGAATTATTCCATCAATACCACGAGGAAGCTATCTTAGCATTATTTTTTTCTTTTTTTTTAATTAATTAATAATTAATTAAATGATCTTAAAACAGGAATAACTGGAGGAAGAGGGACAAAATTGTTTTGTGTATCTCACTTATAAGTGGCGACGTTGCGTGCAGTTTAATGTTGGCGTTACGTTACATGGCAGGCTAAGTCTGGCTAAATTATTTTAGTAGTTCTTCGTTTGTCATTTTCTAATGTCGAACATTGTTGCAGAATATGGCACCATTTTCACTGTTGTTGACAAAAAAGAAGTGCTTTGCACCATTTGTTCGGCCAAATTAGGATTCGGGGATGAACATTCTCTTGAGCGACATCTGAAGAATACGACGCATATTCAATATTTCACATGATATATTTGTAATTGCTTTATCCGCAGCTTCTCTTGATGCCAATATCGCATTAAATAAATTATAGGATCCAGGATATTCCCCATCCGTCGACAATTAGAAAGTATTATGTACCTAAGGAAGATCAAACAACACACATTAAAGGAAAGTGTATTGTTAATGTAATGGTTGTTTGTTAGCATTTCTAATAACTACAAAAATCAGATTGCGTGTCACTGCGAACGATATTACCGACATTATAATTAACAGCGTAAAAAATGTAGTTGCTGACGACTTCAAAAAATTTCACTTTTTCTCTCAGATTCTGCAAGCGTAATGTTAAAAACAGGTAACGAGCTTCAAAAACGTTTTCCAAACATGTTACATCTAACATGTGTTGTGCATTGAATACATCGGTCATTGATCATTCTTCATTTCAAAGGCACTCTCTTTCTTGTCTTTTCTTCAATATCAGTGCATTTAAGTGATTGGAGCACGATGCTACAAAGCGATATATTGGACGTAGAAGATTCATTGGGTAATTTGCACGGTCTCCAATCCTTTTGCCTTCGAAGTTATCTCAAAGCACGTTAGACGACCAACTACTTCAGAAAGAAAAAAAAAGAGGGAAAGAATAGTTATTAAATGTTAATTAATCCATTAGAGAAGTCTTGGATGGGTAATTAAGGAATTTCTGAGCAAGGCTTATCGTCGTGTACGGAAGTATGCAATTGTGCCATATTCTACCGGATAGCCTGTTTAACCTGTTAGATTTGAAACTTAACGGACCAAACCCTACGCACGCATGTCAACAACGAGAATTTATAAAAATTGCAATGCTCGACTAGTTATGCACGAGTAGAACATATAACTCTCCTTCGTGAAAGCCGTATAATCGCACGAATGCGTTTAATGTTGCCCGACGTAGGCGTCATAACACGCGTACATAGATGGTCGCGTTCAATCAACAGGTTGTCGCGGCGGAATCCCCCGACCGACGACGCGATCCGGTACCGCCACGCACGCTTGCGCCAATCGTACCGAATCGAAAACTAAAATCTCCGATTTCGCAGTGCGTCCAGTTAATATAATTTTTGAAACGACGGCGAAGGTTTGCAGTAGTGTCGAGTATCGTCCGCATCATATATCATTGTATTAGTAGTATCTACTTAATTTTCGCGCAACTTATCTTCGTTCGAAACTATTTATATACAGTGTATTTATAAAAACTTAACAAACAGGTGAGTAAATAACAAGATTCGTATTTCATTCTCGCCCGTAGATCCGTTTACGAGGGGAAACGTTCCCGGCCCTCCTGTTCGATTCGATTTAAATTAAGGCCACAAACGAGAGCGGAACGGGCTTATGTAGCACAATTATTAGATCGAACTAGGCCATGCGCAAGTCGATTTTATTGAGATGGTCAAGAACCTGCCGCTGAAATACTTGTTTATGTAGATTAGCTCGAATAATACGCGCAGATGTTTCGATATTTTGCTTTTTCTAATTACTACGATAAATATTATCTAATTATTTCGATGTATTAACGATTTGTAATTAACAAATTTATATCGCTGATTAATAGATTTATGCCGGAATTAATTAGTGCCTTTTAAATGAGAATGTTTGTTTACTTCGGGCGATTTCAAAATTAATTTGATAGTTTGATGAATTTCAATTATTTTCCGTTATTACGAGATGTTATTCATATAATTTATTGTACCACGTAGGGCAGATGGCTTTTTGAATATATTGTCATGCGCGTTGATTAAAAGAAAAATGTACACCTACTTACAGCCTTGGCCAATAAAATGGAACGCCTTAAACTTTGCAAAACTAAAAGCTTTGCTGAAATTATATTTGGAACGGTGACTACATTATAAAATTCTGCGTATACATAAATTATTATCGTGTATGACCTCCGAGGTCTCCAATTGGAAAATGGGCGAATATAGAACGGCCTGGATTTTATTATTCCTTGACATAATTAGGCGACCGATTATCTGATATTTTTTGGCTATCTACATATAACGTAATGCCGAAAGATGCTTCCGTTTCTTGGACAGCTTTTTTGTTTGTCTCCAAGTAAGCCTGTAGAAATCAGAAGCTTTCCGTTCGTTTCACAAAATTTGCAGAGACTAGACACTCTCGTATTTTGTCGAGTCTCGACGAAACCATTCTTATGAGACGGATAAGCACGAGCCTGTCTAGCTTCCGCTAATTTAATCGAGCGTTACTCGTCTATGCAGGCTTATCTTCAACACAATGGCATATAAAATATCTAAATCTATAAAGAATCCGAAGATTTGTAGTGGTCTTAGATTACAGGAGGCATTCATTTTGCCTGCATCAGTAAAAGCGAACTGCTTCGAAGCAGATCCGTCCACATCGTTCCATGAGAATTATTGTCGTCATCTACCTCTGCGGAATTTCGAATTCTTCCTCGGACTTCACTTGCTGGCTTTAGGTTTTCAGGATGGTCTTGACTTTTTACGCTACTGCTCTCTCCAAACTCATGGATTTCATCCTCCACCACTTCATGTCCATTTAGACTGCTTTCTTCTGAAGACAAAGAAGAGTGTATTCCTATTTGTTACGCCACTAACCTCAAAATTTAATCCTTTCAGATTCCAGCTCATGCCACCGTCGAAGTTACTTCGCTTCTTCTTTTTTATCTATGTTTTACCTAAGACTAAGCGTACTTATGCGAAACTAAATGCATTATTACAGCACAAGCCAAAGAGCCATCAAGATGTGCATGTGAAACTAATATTTAAGTTACAGAAGAACAGAAGTGTAAGATGTTACTAAATCTCACTTAAGAGAAGTGATTCATATGGAAGCTAAGTTTCCTCTATTCACTGCTGGAACATATTCCTTTTATTTTGATTTCAAGACTTTTTTATAGAGCGTTTATGATCCCTTCGCTGAGTTTCAGCAATGTGCCACAGATACTTGGCACGGATATTTAGATTCGGATCTGGAGATTGAGCGAATCAATCTAATAGAGCCGAAAAAATGTTTTTCGAAAGCCCCTTTGACTTATAGCCTCTAGCATACCGTAGCTATACCATCATGTGGATGTTGTGAAAATTCTTATGTCTTAAACACTTTTTTGTTTCATCACCACGTAGAATAGCTTATTATTTTACGTTAGCAAGTGTTTTAGGGTTCAATGGTGAGAACCGATTAATATGGCAACCGTTTGCAAAAAGTATATGTAACAATATCGATGTGTTTGACGATCTTCCTTGTCTTGGCCGAATCCATTACTACTTAAAGCTCTTATCTCAGCGAGTTAAATGCACAAAATTTCCTAACTTCAAACATGTATTTGGCCTACTCAGAATGAACATTATTAACAGAAAAATAAAATTGCCGTGCTTTGTCTTACTGGCCGACGCTGTATGGCATTCCTATTGCGGTTAAAATATCCATTATTACGTAAGAGTAAAAACTTAAAGCAGTACCGATACCAACGAATTAAAAAAATTGCCTTCTTACGTCGAAATTCCTCCAATAACAAAGGATTCGAAATAATGTATGACCTATCAAAGCAATCAAAGTAACCTAAGACATCTATTTTTATCTTTTTTGATTGTTGTTTATTTCAATATCGTTGGCGTCAAGCTAATTGAACTTCGCAGATAAATGCGCATCAATATTTTCCTAACAACATCTCTATTAATAAAGATTCCATAATGGAAATAATATGTTTAATTGGGGGCTTCATTCTAAAAAAAATGTTTCCGGAAAATTATATATCTTTGGATCAAGAAAATAGTTCTATCTCTAGAATTATTTAAGATCTTTTACGAGTGGATTGAAACGTTGGTTATATAATTTTCTAAAAAAAAAAGAGTTCTATTTGTTACTTTCGTACTATGACTCTAATATCTAATACCTATAATAAATAAAAATAATATTAATAAAAAAAAATAAAGTAAAAAAATAAAATGAAAAAAATTAAAAAATAAGAAAATTTACCAGGGTGGGGTAGCTCATTTAGTATATTAGAAGCTGCAGTGCCAATTAAGGAAACTGTATATTTTCCTTTTTTTACATGTCGTAGGCATGAACCTATAAAAATGACTGCTACTGCTAAACAACTTCTTTGCCTTTACATTCTTGATACTCAATTCCCAAGAAACATTTCCGTTCTTCACAGAACGTTGTTGTTTAATTACACGGACACGAATTTCCTAAGTGAAGTATGAAAATAATCATATAAAAAGATTTTGCGCTATTCATTTACGCTCATATTATAAATAAATTAATAACGTTT
The DNA here is from genome assembly GCA_020654165.1 of Oryctes rhinoceros. Classification (NCBI taxonomy): domain Eukaryota; kingdom Metazoa; phylum Arthropoda; class Insecta; order Coleoptera; family Scarabaeidae; genus Oryctes; species Oryctes rhinoceros. The sequence goes on from JAIOKQ010000231.1 coordinate 3,918,296, forward strand.
GCTACAAACGTGCTGCGATCAAAAATAATATAAAATCGTGCAGCATTAACTTCGGTTAATAAATTCTCCATTTTTATTATAAAAAAAAAAATATTTCGCTAGATTCATTAGTAGTCACATAACTAATGTTCGTCACTTTCCGTGCGTTTGACGGGTGTCGCTGGGGAAGTGGTCGTTCGGGCGTATGATTCGTAATATATGCGCGAGCGGTTTTATTGCAATAGTAACGCATCCAGTTTGGCACGTGAGCGTAGGGAAGTGATTTTATTTAGACATACAACGTTGCTATGATATGTACTATTCTCATTTTTCCTTTAATAGCACGGAACTAAATGCACGTTTCATTCTTCCAGCTAAAATAAATCTCTTTACTTTTATACTTACATCAGTAACAAGGGCCTCTCGCGTGCCTACTCCATCACATAGTCTAATACGCGAAGCATAAATTTGCGCATTATATTACGAATCACCCACCCGAACTACTACTCCCATAGCGACGCCTTTGAAGCGCACGGAAAGTGGCAAACTTTATACTTAACCAAATAAAGTAATTAACTTGGCGTACATTACAAATCTCGAATGTTCCTTTTTTTTTAATTACTCTTAATTTACACGATGTATTTCTTTTAATATAAAATATACTTTTTTTTTGGTTTTTTATTGTAAAAAATGGAAACCTTTCCCGCAGTGCAGACCAACTAATTATTCAGAGTATAAAAAGTTTCTTTTTTTATTACAACCTTTGAAAAGTTAAAAAAAGCAACTCCGAACGAAGACGAAACGTTCACCTATCCTTTACTAAGAGTTTCACTCAAATACTAATAAAATTTATAACAATGAGTAAATAATTTTCAACGTAGTGTACGTATGAAATAACATATTCGTACATCCATACAACAATCATCTCTTCATAACATTATTTACCTCTTGCTGACGTAATATCTATGTAGGCTGCAATTTTGTCGACTACATGAGATCATTGGTTTATTAAAATAATTCCTGTTCCACAACTAACAGTCATGGGTTTCATTTTCTTCCTTTTACGTCTATCCAACGCCAACCGATCGTTTTCTCTTTTTTTTCAATTTTAAACTGGTTTCGTATGTTGATCATGTATTTCGAAACTTCGCGATATTCATATTTTTTGATTCAATAATAATCTTTCAGTGAAATATAAATAATAATTAGTTGCTTTCCGTGCATTAGTGCCGTTAAGACTGAATTAAAAATAAATTACAAACAATCAATATCTGCAATTGGTACCACGAGATCGTCAATTCAGAATTGGGCATTTGTTGATCGTAAATATCGGTTTAACTTTTCTTCAATTATGACCAAATACGTCAGCGTTTAATTCTCCAATCGATATGTAAATATTGATTCCTTGTAATTATAATGTTGCCTTTTTTTATTATCGCACGCAATTATAGTGCGGATATCCTCTTCTAGACAAAAAAAAACGAACAAACTTGATAGCAAACGTTACAAGCAATGCGATGAATTGGACGTATGTAATGTACAAATGCATTCATGTTGCGAATTAAATTTACGGTCATTCGATTTATTAATTTAGTAATTTTAAAGGTATTAAATGTGAGAAATGAGTCACCTGACAATGTCTTTCGTATTGAAGTTTTAATTCTGGTGCAACAACCAGTTGACCTTCTGTTTAGGTTATATGAATTATAATTAATTACGTATTTAATAAAAAAAATAACTTTAGATTTTCTATTATTTATGAGGTTCGATATTTCCTTGCCGCATTAATAAATGACATCACTCCATTAGGCTAGAACACAGGCATTGAACAGTTATATTTCCTCTTGAATATTTATCGTGTGATGAATAAAATATGAATCAAGTTGTGGATTTATTGGAAACGAAATTGATGAGACTTTGAGTTGTATTAGGTGTTACGTTCTTTTTTATGAATTTCAATTCAAATGAATCCGCTAAATTCGTTTTCCCAGCACCCTTTCATATGCATCGGGCCGAATACCATAAAAGATCCGTTGGTTAATCTTTATCTCTAAGGCGCGCAATGTCTCTGGGCTGTGGACGTAAAGTAACGATTTAACATAATCTCAGATGAAGAAGTCTAGGGGTGTCGAGTCACGTAAGGGACCAGAATAATCGGTTGGCCCAATTATCGAAATTATCGATTCACTGAACCTATGTCGCAGTGAGTAAAATGTTTTATGAGATGTACGGCAGAAACCACATATCGTGCAAATCCAAAGCAATTACGCATTAAGCGATAACGATTTCTATTCACGCCAATAGAGTTGTCAGCATCATAAAAAAAATAATTGAAAGTGACGGTCCTTCGAGCATGAGATGGGAAGATAAGAAAATATAATGCTTTTCCATGTATTGCTTCTTGCCGGTCATCAGACCAATTGCGACAGATTTGCTTATTCACAAAACTGCTTAGCCAGAAATGCGCTTCGTCGTTAAAGACGATTTTCTTGTGAAATTCGAAATGATTTTCAAGCTTCTTTGAAACTTAGGTGCTGAACTTGCGTCGCAACAAATCGTTCATTATAGGTTCTTGAGTTGAAGCACGTAAGCCAAGATCCTTTCGTAAAATTTGCAAGAAATCGGCGATGGTAAAGCCCAATATCAACACATTCGAATCTTAACAAACATTCTCATGTATCTATAACAAATCCTTTCGTTCCTTACATTTAATTGCCTCATTGGCAGGGAAACGTTATGGAATCGATCATTAAAAACAAAATACTTTTACACGAGTACATTTTCACCACGCCAGAGCTTCAAGATGCGCCTTTAACTAACCCATCTTTTTATAAAATAATGATAGCGTTTAAAAACAATAAAACACTAAGTACGCGAGCTTCAATTTCTAATGACGGGCAAATATATCGTATTTCCTACGCGCGTCTACGTAATAAATTCCGAGAACCAAGCACGAACTAGAGAATCGTATCTTCTTAACCTACCAGGGCAAGGTTCTTGTAAGGTAATCGACGTGTGATAATGCTTATTTTTAAACATTACGTTGATACTCGCTGGACGAGGAATTGCATGGCGCACTCGTAGTAGCTGCATGGTGCTCGGTTCCACGTACGATTTTAATGCCTTTAAAGTCGTTTACGTGCACGGGTCTACATACAAGGTCTATTTTTAGAGGTTACGTGAGTGGCTCTCAAGAATGCCGCGAAATAAGAACAGAAGTGTTTTTTTTTCGCTCTCGCCTCTAGATCGCGAATTTTCTATGCTTATACCTGAAGCGATCCGTGTTTTTTTTTTTTTTGCTTAACTTTGGGCATGTAATTAATTACACGGTACGCTATTGAACCTGTTACTTTGTATCTTTGAAATTCGTTAAACGTGATTGGCCACATGTTTGCTGTTATTGACGTTACGCTTTTAGCTTAGATTAAATAATATTTACATAATTGGTCTTTTAATAATAAATAACATTGAATAATTTTGTTGATAGAAGTCTTCTTTATTTCCTTTGCATAATCTATGGATATGTACGTATCAGCAATTTTTTCAACATTGCTGATACTGTATACTCTCAATAGGCTTAAATAACTTCGTTTTAAATGGCAGCGTTATTGAACTTGCGTTTTCACGTAAGCTTTTTGAGTACTCTTGTTGACGAATACTTAAAATGGAATGAGGACATTAACAGCCCCTTTGATGACTCCTCTTGAGCTTATTACGCCCGCGCAACTTGAAAAGATCCGGTTTAAATGTCTTAAAAACCGCTAAAAACCGCTTTAGTAGCGGTAAGTTTAGAGGATTGCTCTCCCGTTAAGGTATTTTCTAGGAAATATGAACATTTGATTTGTTGCCCAACATTGCCAACGCGCGCTTTAAATTTTTGGGTATGCTCGGTATGATGTTCGATCATCATCCTAGTCGACCAATAACGGCAGTTTTGCCTGTTTACAAATCCGTACAGATCTTTAGCTTGGTCTTCATTCGTGGTTGGCTTGGGATGATCAGCTTCGGGGATATCTTTAACATTGCACGTTTCTCTAAAGTTAGCAACCAATTTCAATCTCAAGCTGTTGATTGAGTTATAAAAATTCGGGCCGGATGAACGTCGTTGAATGGACGGCGAACATCGTTATGAGAACGTTGCCTGTCACTATATCCAATCAGCATAAGTTGTAATTAATTTCGCCATTTTCACACGAACTATAGAAAAGCACCGCTTTCGGGCTGCCAATTATTTTGAGGTATAATAATAATTCTTTGGCAGACGTTTTATCCAACTGAATTCACTGCAATAGACAAACAATCGATTCCAACCGATAAAGATAGACTTTAGATAAACTTAAAATAACAGCGGATGATTCAAGGAAAACCACGGTGTTCTCATTCCACAAATTTCTCTTGCATATCGTGGTAGGTATAATCTATAAGATATAGGTCACATAATACTAATACGGTAAAAATGACATGACGATTTTCAAACTTGAAAACCGTCATCATTACGTGTTCGTTTGATTATTATTGATGGACTTCCAATAATTTCTTAGCCGTAAATTAACCGGGTAGATGAGTATTCTTCGACTCGTATCTAGATAACTGGAACGACTTTCTTTCGTTTCACGGGCAGAGAGGAACATGTGTGAGTAATAACGTCACAGAGAAAGACGACGTTATAGAATGTGGGAGCTTCACGCAGGAATAAAGAATCGATCTATGTACATATGTATTTAAAATTCTCTGGCAAATTTACCGTTAATTGTAATGGTGTCGGTAATGATATATAACAATATAATTTGTATAAAGTAGGCAGGTATGTATGCGTTATTGAAAGATTTAAATTACATTTTACAATTTACAAAATATCGAAGATAAGCATTACAAGAGCAAGGCACTGTTGCGTGCGAATACATATTTATTTGTAACACAGGAAGGGAATCCCTTTGTTCAATCAACGTTTATGTATGTATATTGAGAATATTTCACTTTTGGGGACAAGCGTCCGCTAGTCTTTCGAATTTTCCATTTATCACATCATATAGCGAAAGCTTAAGTCCGCCAACCTCCAAGAAGGTATTTCTCTTCATCTAGCAAGGAAATACTTACTTTGTACATTAAAGCTAATTTAATAGTTCGTAATCATTCTTTATTTATTTAAAAAAAGAAAAAGATAAATGATAATTGAGCCTTCCAAGAGAATTTTGCTGCCCGATTTCCTTTTTTAACTTAGGTTATCGTGTAATATTTCACAGGGCAGTAAATATATACCAATGGGTAATTTATAAAGCTAAATATACAAATTCTATCCGCCTATAAATAATATATTCAGCTATATTACGAAACAGGGAGGAAAGTTACAAAGAACCAGGCTGTACCATGCGCTACCAAGCATCGGAAAATCAATTTCCAACTTTCCTACCATTTTCCGTGCTTCACTTTTTCCATCGTCAAGAACGTGTAACGCCGTAACAGTTGTTGGACCTGAACTCAATCGATATATTAACACATTCTTGTCGTTCTGGCTAAATACGGCGAAAACAAAGTTGTAGCAACCGTTTGTTTTTATATTCTTTCTTAGCATTGCTTACGATTCTACGTACTTGAAATATCGATACCGTATAACGCTAATTGTTTGCTATTATTAAGAAATGTGGTTATTACGTGTATGAGAGTCTCCTATTATTTACAATTGAATCTGAAATTTTTTTAAATATGTAAAGGTTTTTCTTGTTAAACTAATACAAACTTCTATTCAATATTCGGCAACTATCCTAGTTCTAGCAAAGAATAGTTATGGAGCCATTCCATGTCAAGTGAACATAGTCCCTGCTCGACCCCTCCAAATTTGATTAAAAAAAAATGAATAAATCGTTCGTTTCCTTATGGCTAAGACGTGAGATAATTGCTGTGCAAAAATTTGGTGATCCGTCCTATTTGTTTGGCGACAACAGCTTAGCTGTAGAGCAAAGGCTCAATATATCGCGCGAATTTATCACAATTTGCTCAAGTTTGCTCTTCCCTTATTTGTCTGTTAGCATGCAACGAAGCTATAGCATTTTGAAGTATTTTTTTGTTAATTAATGACGCTGTGTAGGTATGCAAATGTATTCGTTTTAGTTGACTTACTAACAATGTTTTGTCGAATCTACGAATGCAGGAAATGATGAGAAATAAACTAGAGATTATTACGTTAAACTGTTATTATAGTTTTAATCTTTTAAACGAACTTTCTCCTTCATATAGTTATCATCGTCTGTCTTAATTTCTAAATTAAATACTTTGCATCATTAATTCCTTATTTTGTAAATCCTTTGTTATTTTTTCAGAATAATTTAAAATGGGCGGATTCCAACAAAGACCATGGACACCAACCAAACGACGCGGCCAGATCGCGGCGGAATTCAACGGCCCCGGTCCAGCTTCCGTCTCTTTACCATCGTACATAGGTGAGCGCGTAATAAAATTTTATATGCGCTGCATTAACATTACCCGTTATGCGAGTGTATTCTTTTTATTTCGGGCTGCTGTACGCTCCGGTGAGCTGATTTAGCTCCGCTCATAAAAAAAAAAGAAATCCACGCGTTACCATTTCCGGTCACGTCGTAGTTGTTTTTTACGTGGTCATTAAAGCAAGAAATGATATTGTGCAGTATGTATCTGGTGAAGGTAGTGTCTCTCATCTGAAAAATACTTTAGTTTCATCTATCGTTCATTAAAAAATACGTTGTAAAACGTTAAATGTTAATAGCTTCGAACGAGATGTTTCTTACATCTTTAAAGCCATCACGAGCAACTTTGTTTTTGTGATTTCATTTATTTTTTTTTAGAATGTCGTGTTGCCAAGTTATTCCTTAATTTATCGATTGATTTGTTGCATATCTACCTCTGGAAAATAGATTGGCAACTAAATAAATAATTTTTTTAATTGTTGCCGATACCTTAATAAAACTAATTTACGAGGGTTGTCTTTATTGAAATTGAATCGAAAGCTTCATTAATAACCATGTTTCAAGTTGGTTTCTGTTTTCGAAAATTAAGCACCACGCCATCAACAAGTTCCCCTGGTACCTTGCGAATTCCAACGTGGAAGCACCAGCTGCAATGGTAGAACCACCAAATCACCCAAGCGATCAAGGAAGATTGATATATGGCACATAGCGAGATTAATACGAGATTAATAGCGAATTAACCTTGAGGAAGTTAGTCCCCGGTTGGATCTTACATTTTCTAACTGAAGAACAAACGGCGCTTCGCTGTTAATTAATTGGTGTCGAAAAACCTTCGTGGCGAGTATTTTTAAAAAACGATAAAGCTCTTTAGGTCGTTTTACTGTTTACCGTTATGTCTATATTTAAAACTAAAAAGACAACCCTCGTACTTGGCGTATATAACTATCTAAATTTTAAATAGTTCGTTTAAAACGTTATTTTTTGTTCGTAGGAAAGAAGACTAGCGAATCTAAAAGCGAACGAGCACCAGCTTTTAGCTTCGGAGCCAGACATAACGGAAAAATGGAAAGCTTAGGACCAGGGCCGGGACAATACAATGTTACGGGACTAAGTGCAAAAGGTTTGTCGGTACATTTGATATATTTTTCGAAATACCACTCGATGATCGATACGCACGATCTCTATGAATTGTCCCCGCGAAAACAGTTTACGTACGGGATTCCCTATTTGAGTATTCTCTATAGAGAAGGATAAATTTGTTATTCTCTCACCCTCTTTACCATCATTAGAATTGTTGCTGTCTGAGTTTTAATTTAATAAGGCATAAAATTTGAACACTCTGTATTGGACTGTTTCATTTTAGCCACTTTCTAATTGCAGGAAAAGACACACCGCCAGCATTAAGTCTTCATAGCAGACCGAAAGAGTCAAAAGCGGATAATTTTCCAGCGCCAGGAGATTACAATCCAGACAAAGGGGATAAGGTGATCAAAGAAGCAGCCCCCAAGTACACTTTCGGTTTGAAAACGAACAAAGAGAAATCCACCGATACTCCTGGTAAGTATCGGTATAGCCATCTGCGCATACGTAGATATCCTTTAATCGCGCCTAATATATATATAAAAATTAATAAAGTAATCGGTGTCTTTTTAATAATCAGTATATTTTAGTTTTGTGACGTCATTTTCTTATCTAATTTTTGTCTAACCGCAGCACCAAACGCCTACAGTCTAAGGGATAAGCGAACCACTCCTAGATATTCTTTCGGTTCCAGAACAGAACTAATAAAAACGCAGGATACCCCGGGTTGGTTAACCAACATTTTTGATATGGTGACTTACAATGAATGTAATTTAGTTAATTATTAAAAAGTTTATTGTCTTGAACGAATAACTGAGATTAATGTTAGCAGTTTAGGAGGATCTAGCAAGATCGTTTGTGGGAGCATCGCTAGCCTTTTTCATACAATTGACAGCGATAAATACACGATTATTGTTCGATCCTCTTAGCGCTTACTAAAAATAATAATTATATAAGTTGTTTGTTTATTTTATTAACAAATCTAGCACCTAACAAATATAATACCACTAGGAAGAGCAGATCGCCGAGGTTCTCCTTCGGAGTAAAGACAAAGATAAAAACAACATCAGATACGCCCGGTTAGTTTGATTTTTTACGTTTCTTTTTCATCATTAGAAACGGCGTAAATTTTGTGTTCACGAAGGTTCTATTGTTTTGTAGCGCCAAATACGTACAAAATAGAGAAAGCGGACAAAATTTTGCACGAAAAAACACCGCAGCATACATTTGGAGCAAAAATAGCTACGGAAAAGCCGTCAGATACACCTGGTTAGTAATTACTTGCATGCCTCTGCGAAGAGATCGGCATTACATATAGATGGGCCGTGTTGATACGTTCTTTCACGAAATCTATTACTTTTTAACAATTTCATAAATACAAGTTAAGTAAATAAAGAAAAGTTTTCAAAATAAATAGCTAGCCTCATCTTCACTTGATATTAATAAGAATAATATAATCTCCCGCCGTAACCATACAACAATTTAATCACCCGATGACATCCTAATAACATTTAACATTTTTAGCTCCAAATGTATATCACGTAGAAAAGGCGGATAAGGTATTACGACAGACTTCGCCACGGCACAGTTTCGGGCTGAAGACGGATATTGAAAAGCCGAAAGATTCGCCTGGTTCGTGCATTATCTAGCTTTTCGATGTGTTACATTCACTCAAGAGCAACTCTAAACAATTTAACTAACCTAGGTTGTATTTCTAGCGCCCAACCTTTACAACGTAGAGAAGGCCGATAGGGCCTTACGTGAGAAAATACCGCAGCACACGTTCGGGACGAAGGTCGCTGTGGAAGTAATAAATGATACGCCTGGTTCGTTGCTTAACATTACTACAGATTCATTGAACATAAATCTTTTAGACTAATATGAAAAGCTGACGATTTTTATAGAGGTTTCGTTTTAGAAGTTGTTGCAGCGCGCTGCTAAGAAATTGTCAGCTTTGTTTGTATTAGCTTCTTGCTAACTGTTGCCATTGTAATCTCAACATTAATGTATCTTTGTAATATCATAATATGTAATTATAACTTAATTTAATGTTATCAAGCGTTCTTATTAATATTAATTTATAATAACATGCAATTAGGAGCAAAATTGATTAAATATTTTTTAATTTCGTAGATATTATTAACGCAATGCTTTTTTATTAGATGCCTATTTTGAGTTTCAGCTTTCGATAAAGCTAGCTTTTATCTATGAAAAGCAGTAGAAATTGATCACTTTAAACAACGCAATCGTCCAATAATAAGTTAGTAAGTCGATAGTTTTGTTCGTCCATTTCTGGAGGAGAGAATGTACTGTCCATACGCGTCAGTAGATGCTACTGAGATTAACTGATAAATAATTTACAACTTTTTTCCTGAGACTTGAGCTTTCCCTAAATTTATTAGCTCCACTAAAAGTTCTAATTAAGAAGTTTACATGAAACGAACAACGTGAAATCGAAATAAAATAACAACCGTATTCATTCGACTATATGCATTTACGGTGTTGGAACCTGTAAAGCAGGTAGAGCAGGTTCAGGCGCACCCAGAAGGACGTAATTTGTCGCTCTAAATGCCGCCAACAATGTCAACATCGAAGTGTCGCGGTGTTCATTTTTATTTGAAATTCGCTGCTCAAGTAGTCTTTTTAAGTGCACGATTAATTTTGTATGAGCATGTCTTTCTTCGAATCAATTTTGCTCCAAATTCCGTGTGCTTGTGTTGATAACAAAGTACTTTCAGCGCCGAATGCATACTACATTGAAAAAGCCGATAAACTGATACTACTCAACTCACCTAAGCATAGTTTCGGTCTGAAGACTAACATAAAACCTCCAGATAATCCTGGTTAGTGCAGATCAATCAATCACGTATTCACGCAATTATTTTAATTCGTCTTGTCTGCATCTCGAATACTGAAGATATTATAAGTAATCGTAAACATTTTTAGCTCCAAATGTATATAAGGTCGATATAGCTGATAAGGTTCTACATGAGAGCTCGCCTAGACACAGTTTCGGTGCACGAACCAATCTAGAAAAGCTCAGCGATACCCCCGGTTAGTCCCTAACGCCAATATAACCTAATAAAACACTAACACTACGTAATTTTTAGCACCGAACGTTTATAGTGTGGATAAAGCTGATAAAATGCTGCACGACACGTCACCTAAGCATAGTTTTGGCGTTAAAATAAACTTCGAGAAGTGTTCGGAAACACCTGGTGCGTTTGAAATTAACAAAATAAAATCAAATTAATTCAAACGGTTCAGACCGCGGATTAAAACGAGCAATTATTTCTTCTCTAATTGACTAATTCCATTATTTTTAGCACCAAATGCCTACAAAGTAGACATAGCCGACAAAGTCCTGCACGAGAACTCACCAAAACATACCTTCGGTCTTAAGACCAATCCAGAAAAGCCATTAGATACACCTGGTTAGTCCATGTCACCCACTTAATATCAATAAAAATACTAATCATCGTTACTTTCCAGCACCAAACGTCTATAAAGTCGACGTAGCCGATAAAGTATTGCACGAAAGCTCGCCAAAGCATAGTTTTGGTTTAAAAACCAACGTAGAGAAACCTCCCGAAACACCTGGTTAGCACATTTTTGTCGAAGTTAGATGTCGCTTGCTTTCATTTTTGTCGTGTTTACAGCACCAAACGTTTACAAGGTCGATGTGGCCGATAAGGTCCTACATGAAAGCTCACCTAGACACAGTTTCGGCGTTAAAACGAATCTAGAAAAGCCACTAAACACGCCGGGTTGGTTGTATACCTTTTTTTTTTTTCTAGCTTGCTTGCATGTTTAGCTGCGAAAATCGATGCTTCTTGCTTATCTAAAGTATAAAATTGTTTGAGTTGAGCTTTCTATTTTTTTTTTCTTTATCTTTTTCCCGGAAACGTTTTAATTTGATTTGTTAAATCTTGTAAATATTGCCGCTTCCTCCGCACTCTCACTCCACAATCTTGTCGTACTATTCACTCTTTTCGTTAGTTCTTGTAAATTATTCTATAAGTGATCTTCACCCATCTAACAGACTTTTTTCTTGAGTAACGTTTTCCGAGGTTTGCCGTGTCTATTGATCTCATATTGACGTTTTGTTGACAATACTCTCTCAATGTGTTCAGAGGTTTTCTACAGATTGCTGTTGATATCTTCTGCTCTCTGCTTGTTTGGTTGGAGCTGGCTGAGGAAATAGTATCTGTGTGGACTATCCTCTTCATTGTTTGTTAATATGAATTGCCAAATTTCAGTAACCGCATGTCGAACAGTAAACATGAAAAGCTAAAAAAATCAATGTAATCGATTTTCCGTAAGAGTATGGTACGTTGTACCACGTCTATAGACGAGTGGTTGGAAAGGTCTTACATAAAAGCTTACTTAAACATTACTTTAGCGTAGATATAAGACAAAAACGCCTTCATACCTTCCAACTAACCAATTGCTTTGTTTTTAGCACCTAACGTCTATAAAGTAGATATAGCCGATAAAGTCCTGCACGAGAATTCACCAAAGCATAGCTTTGGTCTCAGGACAAATCTAGAAAAACCATTAGATACGCCCGGTTAGTTTTGACTTGACTCAACGATCGAATAAATAGAAAAGCACTAATCTTCGTCACGTTGCAGCACCAAACGTTTACAAGGTCGATGTGGCTGATAAGGTTTTACACGAAAACTCACCGAAGCACAGCTTTGGCGCCAGAATCAATTTAGAAAAACCACTAGACACCCCGGGTTGGTCGTATACGTTTCTTTTGTAGCTTACCTTTATTTACTTTGAAAATTACAGCGCCTAATGTTTATAAGGTCGATGTAGCCGATAAGGTATTACACGAGGCTTCTCCCAAGCACAGCTTTGGACTTAGAACTAACTTAGAAAAACCACTGGACACTCCGGGTTAGTCCGATTGTATTGGTACCTTATACGATTACAATTGTAAATTTTCGTATTTTATAGCTCCGAATGCGTACAAACCTGACGTAGCTGATAAGGTATTACATGAAACCTCACCTAAGCACAGCTTTGGCCTTAGAACGAATCTAGAAAAGCCACTCGATACACCCGGTCAGTAGATCACAATACACCACTTCTTCTCTTTGGAAGATATCGTTTCACACATTTGATTTTTTAGCCCCTAACGTTTACAATGTTGACGTAGCTGATAAGATACTGCATGATAACTCTCCTAAGCACAGCTTCGGCGTTAAAGTAAACCTTGAAAAGCCTCTCGACACACCGGGTTAGTTCGCTCTTTGTGTCTCTCCGTAATGATTAGAAAATGTTTCCTTTTACAGCACCGAACGTCTACAAGGTTGATATAGCCGACAAGATCTTGCACGAAGGCGCACCTAAGCACAGCTTTGGACTTAGAACGAACTTAGAAAAACCACTTGAAACACCGGGTTCGTCTTAGAATCCCTAACAGTTGCATTACTTTTCTGACGGTTCTTTTTTTTTTACAATTACAGCACCAAACGCTTATAAGGTTGATGTTGCTGACAAAGCTTTACACGAACATTCTCCCAAGCACAGTTTCGGTCTCAGAACTAATGTAGAGAAACCATTTAATACGCCGGGTTTGTTTCTAAAGAATATGGCGAATTGTTGTATAATTTATCTCCAGTAACCACGAAATACGTGCATGCCTTACATAAAATACAAGAAAGTTTCCTTAACATCACCGCTTATTCAGCAAATTCGCTGCATTTGCTAACGCTATCCCATAGCTTTCTTGGGAATACTGAGATAAATTATATAAACGTTTGCGTACAACGAGAACACAACTTTAATTTTTATAACTTCTAGCGCCGAACGTTTACAACGTTGACGTAGCGGAGAAAGTCTTGCACGAAAATGCACCTAAGCACAGCTTTGGTTTAAGAACCAACACCGAGAAACCGCTGGACACGCCCGGTTAGTTACAAGTTCACGCAAATCACCTTTCCTCGTAAAATTAACTTTCGGCTTCCGTTTATAGGACCGAACGTTTACAACGTCGACGTTGCTGATAAAGTTTTACACGAGACTTCACCCAAGCACAGCTTTGGCGCCAGAACGAATCTAGAGAAACCGTTAAATACCCCTGGTTGGTCTTTCCACGTGTTATCATTTTGTTTTTAACAATCCTAACTTGCTAAAACAATCGCACTAGAACGCATCTAACCGAACAATGCGAAATGGTGTGTAAGGCGCTTGTTTCAATTTTAATCTTCGAAGGTTGCACGAATACCTTGTTGTTGTTTATGACAATGTTTAGGTTGATAATATCACGTACACATTATATATTTAGTTCTAGGGCTATGGTCCTTCTATGGGGATTGCGGTAATTTAATAAAATAATGAAATTAATTTTTTTTTTGGGAAACTGACAAATCTAATGTACTTTTTAATAACACTTAATTCCGTTATTCCAATTAACAACGTATTAATAGTATTAACGTATTAATAATTAACAATTTTTTGCCTAACGCAACACTACTCAACCTTTTAAATTCATCTTAGTTGATGGTTTATTAATTTTTGTTTTAATTTGTAGCTCCTAACACATATAACATAGCAAAGGCCGCCTGTATGCTACAACTGTCGTCACCTAAACACAGTTTTGGCGCAAGGATATTAACCGAAGTACCTGTAAACACGCCTGGTTGGTCTCCCTTCCGATATTGCGATGTTACCGTTATTTAATTAGCATTTAATTTTATTTTTAATTGTAGCACCAAACGCGTATAATATTGGGAGATCCGATAAAGTAATCCGCGAAAATATCCATGGTTATGGCTTCGCTATTAAACCCAATATTAATACCTGTACTCATACACCGGGTTAGTTTTAATTTTTTTTTAACACAGTTGTTCCCCTTGTTTGGAATAATTTTAGTTAATGTTTGTTTTAATTTGTAGCTCCTAACACATATAACGTGACAAAGGCCGATAAAATTTTACACCAAACTTCACCAAGACATACCTTCGGAACAAGGATCCTAACTGATATGCCTTTAGAAACGCCTGGTTAGTTTTAATAACAAATTAAACGGATGAAACGGTAGCAATAATAATAACTGATGATACCTGGTCACGATTTGTTAATTTACTGAAATATCCCATTTAATTTAAATTGAGTTGTTCCTGCACGATTTCCTAATTATTAGCTTAACCTTTGTACAAATCTTTTGATCCTACAAACACATATTCTCAGATCTCAGATTAATTATGTTGGGACAATACACCTGTTCAGGGGATCACAGTAGAAATTAACAAATTGTGATTGCCGGAACAAACCTTAACAGCTTGGAAATAATTTATCGGAGAAAGAACACCCACCACCGGCTAGGTTTAGGTTTGTGTACATCTAATTCTTTTAAATTCCATAGCACCAAACGAATATAACCTACACTGTGAGGATACAGCACCTAAATATAGCTTCGGAACTAGGACGCAGGCGGAGAAACCACTGGAAATTCCCGGTTTGTTAAACGCATTTCACAACTAAAAAAAAAAAAGCCAGAAACAATTAACCAAATATCTAACATTTCGACACCGCCTCTCGAAAATGGCTATACGTAAAATCGCCAAATTCTAACATCCTTCCGATTCGTTTTTGTTGATCTGGATCTTTGGGTGTTCCGATCTAGTAGGAAAGCATGACCTGATTCGATGTCTTAAACGATGTTTTAGCTCCTAACGTCTACAATATTCCATCGTCCGTTGGCGACAAGAAAGGATCTCCGGCTTATACCATCGCTGGCAGGCATAAGGAACAAGTTGACGATCGCGTAAGAGTGCCGGGGCCGGGACAATACAACAACGTGGATCCGGATAATTACAAGGCCCATTCTCCCGTGTATACGATTAGTGCAAAGTATACCATTCCGTCGGATAGTAGCAAGAAGCCAGGTCCGGGAGAGTACTGCCCTGAGAAGGTAAGCTCCCTTTTGAGATCTTACGTTTTAGCGAGAGAGCCGTTTCAGCGTCCTTCTTCGACGCCAACGCGTTATTATATAATACGAGTTCATGAACGCGTTATGGATAATTCACCGGGCAGTTATTAAGTGTAATGATGGCAATCCGCTCTTTTTCTCGATTGATAGGTGACTTCGCATTTAAGGCAAGCGCCCAAGCACTCCTTCGGCATACGTCACTCCCCATATTTAGGCTCCGAAAGTCTCTGCTTGAGAAAGGACAAATTAAATCTGCTGCTATAATGGCGACGACGTCCACCTACCTATCTGTGCGTGACAGAAGCAATTTATTGTAGGTTCGTAATGAAAGCGCTTTTTCTGCACACGTTCACGTACTTCGATAAAATTGCTTTCCTTGTGTTGTCGTGTTACGATTGGAATGCCACAATTGCGTTGCGTGCATGTCCCACAATTATCCATTATTTTCTTAATTACTATAGTTATTATTATCGCACTGCACCTACGTGTCTGTTTCTGGGCCATTATTACATGCATTTATTTTTTAAATGTGTACGTAGGTATATTTCAAGGTTCTTTTGCAGCACTGCATCATGCTGTCGTTCCACTTCTTTTCAAGTACGTTGGCATTTCTTAAATGCTCCGCCACACTAGATTGAATGTAATTCTGGGAAAGAGTTCTAGTAAGGATAACACATTTTTATCTAATTCGCGTCAAGTTTTTGTAAGAATTAAAAAAAAGTTTACGGTAACATTGATAGTGCCAATGTTAAATTATGATACGTACTCTAAGTGAAAAAATATTAGAAGAATTGCAACAGAGAAGTTGCGTGATTATTTAGAAGTGTGACTTTCAAGAAATTTTAATTTAAATTTAAAGAAAAAACAGGATTGAAACTTCTTAAAATTTCAGTTTTCAATTCTCCATTTTCGCACGTAAAAAGGAACATGTCGCATTAAGATTAATTTTTTTTTTTGAAATGTCCCTTTATCTACTATAAAGTCAGATACGCCTTCTAGTGATGACGCTACAAAACACGGTGAAAACCTTAATTTTGTACCTATTTAGTGATTTTTGCCGCATTTATTAAAAAAAGATTTTAGTCGAGAACTCTATGATTACTAGTTTCTGAGCCATTCTTTCTTCTTCTTCTAGCTTCTATTGCAGAGTTAAGACCTTCTCTTTATTTATAATAATTTGTTTTTTACTACTTTTCAGGTACAATTGGATTACACACCGGCTCATACTTTTGGAATAAGACACTCGCCATACTCTGAACACTACTGAAAGCAGAAGCTGAAACAACGACCGACTCTGTTTTCGTACACCGCCCCACATATATGTCTTTTTTTTTTGGTTTTGTTAAAAGAAGAGAACAGAGAACATTAACATTTTGATTTGCAATAGCTGCCTTATTATCTAAATACATTAACCATTGATGGGTATTAAACGTAACGCTAACGATTCACACACACACAGTCACACACTAAATTTATTAAACACAGATTTTTACGATATTTTTGCTTCATGTATAAATTGTTTGTTATTTGTTGCATATTGCCGGTAACGATATTAAGTGGCCAAATAAATAATATCGTATCTACTGAAATAATGAAATACGAGCTAGAAGGTATCTTTTCTATTATCTTCGAAAAGTTCTAAATAGTTATAATTTAAATTCGAAGTTATTCAACACTTTTCAAACATTTATTAGCTTACTTAATTTCGACATTGGCAATATTTTATATATTCTAATTAATATACGTATTATACGACAAATTCTAAATGCTTTTGTAATATTGCTAGTTCCTTATCTTTAACAATTGATTATTTATTTTTGTGTTTTGGTTTTTCTTTTTTTTTACATATATCGCATTTATTAACACGCGAATTGTAAAGCGTATTACTTTACAATAAATTTTTAAGTATCTTCTTGCTGCAGTTTGTTTTTCTTTTTTATCTCAAAGAATATATCTAAAAAAGGAAAAAAAAAACATTCGAAATATGGTCTACAAAACAGAGAGTAAACATCTTAAAGATTTTTTTCTTTAAGTCCTCAAACCTCGGTAAAACCTATTAACATAAAAAAATTATTCAAGAAATTTCATAAAATGAAGTCGAGCGCCACCTAGTAGATAAGTTGAATAGTAATACAGAGACGCTTCGACTACAGATTGATCTGGGATTAATCTTCACTCTACTACGAAACAACAGATGGTACCGCACTATTCGCTTAATATATCTCTATGTCTTCAAAATATTCTTTTTAAACAAAAGATGAATAGCGGCTTCTTTCCTATCTGCTTTAGATTATCGATATACGTACGTTATGTACCTCTTCATATCTTCTTCATCTACTTCGTGCTGTAATCTTACCGCATATTTGCGAGCTCAGCAGAAATGATGAAATGTACATACTTGTTCATGTAATGTTACTGCAGTAATGATCACTTCTTTATTTATTCAAAAATATAAAAGAGTAAGTAAAAGCGATTAGTTGTGACAATACTAAATAAATTGCGGCGATAACTATTAATTGTTCACTTAACTATAGAAGTCATATCCACTGATATATTCTTTATGGTGTCTATGGTGAAAGCTTTTATTCGTACTCACAATAAATGGTATCTACGGAGTTAGCCTCAAATTAGTAATAATAGTAATTAACTAATATTACCATTTACAGACACATTTCTCCGTATTACAGCTCATCGGCATATTTGTGAAAGGTGATAGCTAATCGGCTAATTTATCGTATACATACAGCGTTAGTAAAAAGTCCCGGAACGGTTGAATAACTTTGTTATTTGAAAACTATGATTTCTGAAATTTGGTATGGGGGTATAGTTAATATAAATGCATTTTATGCAATACAATTAATATTTTTTTCACTTCCGGTTTAGTCGCCAATACGTCCAACTTTTTTTTTTGAATGGAACGCCCAGATTTTTTTAACACTTTTGAATGCAAAATAAAAAACTACGTTCAGGAAGTATTAAGATGTTTATTTTTATTCACAAGAAAACAGTTAAAAAATTAAAAAAGTGTCCTAATACAGAAAAATCAAGGTACCTTTGAAAAAAATTGTTGTTTAGTGTTTACATTCTTTTTGCCGTCACATTTGACAATTTTAAAAGCGTTTTAACTTTTGCATCGCTATAAATTTACTTATTTTAGACATTGACACATTTGAAAATGGCAGTAAAACTTACTGAATCAGAACGAATTGAGATATTAATGATGCGTGGCTACGGTGATCGTCAACGTTCTTTTGAAGAGGTTCGTATTTTGTTTAATACTGTTTATCCGGATCGTCACATTAGTAAAAGTACGGTATGCCGAACAATTCAAAAGTTTGAAGTCTTTCGTCAGGTAAAGGATTTACCTAAAAGGGGACGTCCATTAACAGCAACAGATGAAGAAACTAGTTTGAATGTGTTACTTACAGTGGAAGAAAATCATAACGTGTCCACAACAGAATTAGGTCAAATTCATGAGATCTCTCAAAAATCTGCTCATAAGATTCTTAAATCAGCAAGAATGAAAGCCTATAAAATGTATCCCGTCCATGAGTTAACTGAAGATGATCCAGATCGTAGACTACAATTTTGCGAAACAGTTGCGAGCAGCAGCCTAATGTTTTAGATCACATCATTTTTTCAGATGAGGCAACGTTTTGTCTCAACGACACTGGGAACAGACATAATTGTCGCTACTAGTCAATTGAAAATCCGCATTGGATTGAAGAAGTCCATACACAGCGTCCTCAAAAGGTGAATGTCTGGGCTGGTCTTGTTGGAAACAACATCATTATGACCATTTTTTATAAGAGGAAATTTAACTGGCAACGTCTACTTAAATTTATTGCGAAATGAGGTTGTTCCAGCACTTGCGGCCCTCTTTCCAAATGCAAACATAGGTGATCACCCTAATGCACACTTTTGGTTTCAACAAGATGAAGCTCACAGATCGTTTGGTTGCCAAGGAATTCAAAGCAACTTGTGTTATTTCCATTTGTCAAAAAAAAAAAATCGTTTGATATTAGCTGATTGTATCTAAAATATTGCAAAGCTAGCGTTCCGGAGAATAGTTGACTTTATAAATCAACCTGTTACTTTTGTATTTGCCAGCATGGTGCGTTAAATGTGTAATTTTGAAAAGAAGTAAGATATTTATGTACGAGTGCCGTTATGATTTATTTCTTCAAAGCGGCCGATGATATGATATTTTACTTTAAAAATATGCAAATTTATTGCATTAATGTTCAGTCGAACTCGAGGCTTTAGTTGCATACATGTCTTTTTCTAACATATTTACAATCACTATGATAAAAAGGCAATGATTATGTGAAACTGAGAGAACGCATTGAGACTTTGAGTTTTACGAGAATCTTTCAAACTAAAATTGCCCAAAAGGCGTGGTGCTATTCATAAATAGACATAAGAATAAGCCAGAAGATTAACTTACCAAACAACTATAGCGAGAGTCTTTTAGAGAGGCGATGGGAAGAAAACTTCTTTACAGCTATTTGCGAAAATTAGTGCAGAAGGTGACTTGAATTTTTGGCTTGAACGACTAGAAGGCGCTTAAATAATGTACGATTAAAATCTTGCGAGGAAAGAAAAAAGCTATTTAGGGCGGGCAAAAGATATCAACATCAAACAATTGAGAAATTAAAAAGGATTTTGTGGCTAATGTAAGAAATATAGAGCAAATTATAAGTAGATCGCTTTCAAATTGAATGCTGTAGCCTTGATAATGGCTAATTTTAAATGGCAAACATTAGTTTTAATAAATAGAGTGCATCTATGGTTCCTCTTTCAACTTCCTGTTGTGGCTTTTTAAGTACTGTGTAAGTGGACGTACGCGCCATGATGACAACCTAAAATAATTAAATACTGTTGTTTGAAAATTTTAGTTGAAATTGTATTTCTAAATCTCGTCCATTCTGTGTGTTTGATCATCTAAAACGTATTCCTTCAGTTGTGATCTGCACACATACATACGTACATGTTTCGCATTAAAACCCATTTCTCTCATTGCTGACGATTCCAAATTGTTCCCCGCGAAAGTAGTTTTCCGGCGTAGTAGCACGCCGTGTCTGAGTACGTGTCGAAATGACGTTAAATTGTGGTGCCATCATTTTCCGAGGCGATGAGGCATGATAAAAAATGGCGAACGTCAACGTGGAAGAGGCGCATTGTAGCAACCAACCGCCCCACCGCGCGCCACATCGTCACATTGTAGATTTGATAATGACTCATTTGGCATCTCTCGCGCGATAATTCCGATCGAATCGTTTTCACGATTCAACGGCTCCGATTCGTATTTTCGACATCGTATTAACTGCAGTCGAACGGGTCCCTAGTCTTCTTTTACCGTTGATTTTAGTCAATCGCTTTAATGTGCTTTAGAGGGCGCAGATTTATAGAAAAATGACGAAATACGAACACCGTTGTGTATTTTATTCTGGCTTCGCCGAAATAAATCGATTTATGTATATATTAGAATGTTATTGTTCCTCTACAAAGACCACCCAATTTGTTAAATACGTTATAATGTTGTGGACAGATCTTACATATTATGCTGCAGGAAGATTATATTACTTTTTTTTTTTAAATAAAGAGTTCTTAATATTGAAGCAGTTTTAACGACATGAGTTTCAAGAGATGCAAGAATCCAAACAGTTCAAATCTCATGAAATGGATCCGATGAAAATTCATTCAAATGTTCTTCGAACAATTTCGCTTAAATTCGCATCCTTGTCGATTCTCTCGAATATTCCCACGCGTATCAAAGATCTACGGCGTTCGCAATTATAACAGTATTTACACGTCGGTCGTTTGCTATATGTAAGATAAGACGAAAAAGTATCCACCTCTTTGTGCCGTAAATCTTATGCACATCATGCACCATTACACGTACAATATATAATGGCCAAACGTAGACACACGTACTACGTAGATATACATAAGGTATTTGCGAATAAGGTCGTTCTCTATATGGGTGAAAAAGGTGCGTTTATTTGAACTGGATCCGGGTATTGTGCGGTTGTCGGTTTCAATCAGTCTTTCAACTCGAAGACGAGCATTCACCGAGGTGTGGACACCAATAGAACGCATGTCAAACAACCCGTCACTCGCATTCTCAAGTACCCTCCTGCGGTACAAGAAGACGGCAGGGCTTCTGTTGAGACTCCCGCAGAGAGCCTGTCCACCTTGCAAATATGTACAACGTACACGTTTACTAAACTAGATGGTCTAGTTGCTGTATATAGGTATATCCGCGTGCGTATATGCTATTGCAGAAAAGTGGTCGATTTGATGTATCTTGTATCTGATATGATCTGCCAAGGAAGATTAATAAAATGTAAGTTGTAAACGGAATAATGGAACAATCATTAAAATTTATTAAATAATTGACTTTAAAGACAAGAGATAAAGAGTTTTCTTCCAGAAATATATTGATACACAAGCTTTGAAGCTGCAACAACTCGAATATCAAAGACAGGAGGCATCAATTAGGCTTAACAGCATCGATTAACAATTAATTAAAATTACAACAAATGAGGCGATGTTATTGTTAATATTCAAACCTTAATCCGCATAAAAATGTGATCAAATCCACTGACCTATCTATCAACGGAGGCGTCCCTCAAGGAAGTATTTTGGGTCCAATTTTATTTTCAATACTTGTTAACGATATTACCAAGCTTCTTATTATAACATGATTTGAGGAGACAAGTATCGGCAACCTCCGCATATCCTTGCTATCCTTGCAATCCTTGTTATCGTTGTTGATTATGGCTTGACAGACTTCTAGAGGCGAATAAATATAATTATATCTCATACAAGAAATCGCCGTTTAACGATGTTGTAACCGCAGCGGTTTCTATTTTCCTCTGATTCTTTAAATTAATTTTTGAAAGCTTAGATTTCGCAGAAAGACGGCGATGTTGTTATTACGCTATGTGATCTACAACACATATATCTTAGTATTTTAAGAGATTTTTGTAAGCTTTGTCTACTAGCAACGTCAGACTTTGGCAGTCTATCATTATGAAAAAATAGAGGAAGACTATGGTTTTTCCAATTTAAAATAACCACAAAAAACGACCTCCTACTTTGTTTGAAAATAATTTTATTTGTGAGCGTTTGTTTAATATCTGCTTAATAGGCTAGAATTGAGTAAAGCCCTAGATGACGTCTTTCGCTAAACACGTTTAAATCTAATCTTTAATCTGGCGAACAAAGTAATTTCAACGTCACAACTATTCCTAAATTCCTAACATATTACCTGTATTTTTACGTCTTGTTTCGAATAAGTACGTAATTCTTAACGTAAAACCAATAAAATCATCGTCATTTGTTCTACTAGAACCGCGCTAACGAGCGCCGCAAGCGTCCACGTCCGCGCCAAAAGGGCACGGCGTCGTTGGTGCAGTTTTAAAACTAGACCATCATAAATTCAGAACGACAGGATTTTAAATATCATCGAACGACTAATCCAATTAAACGTCGTTAGGTAATCTGCTCGCCACCACTTGGGCGCCCGGTTTTGAGGCGTAGCGGTTAGCACCGCCGCGCTTTGCAGCTCTAATTATCTCTAATTGTAAGCCCCCTATTAAGAGAGAACGCTCCGACGGCGCTGTACTATTCAGTGGATTCCTTTGGACGAGAACATTCAACGTGTTCGAGTTGGAAACGAGGTTTTATGCAGAAAATTCTACTTCTCTCTTCCTCTACTTCGTTCCGTCGTCGTAGGTTGTTGTATAGAATTGAAATAATAATAAAATATGAATGGCGTGCCCTGTAAACGTATACTCGGGCGCTTCTTGAAAACGTAATTATGAAATTTTAATGTGTGAATTATTTTAATTACTAGCCGGGTTATCCTGTTGATTTCATAACGAGATATGGACGGATTCGTTTGATATGAACTATCAGTCTTCGCTAACGTTTGTACAAGTTATTGGATGCTTGGTTGGTGTTAGTGTACAGTTAAAATAATTGTTAACATATTCTGCTTGATAACAATGATTTACTCTTGTACATCCGTTTAATTTTTCTTGTAATGTACATACGCGCTGACGAGGGTATCCTTTACGCAAATAAATTATTTAAAATCTCGAAAAATTTGCTTTAGGTCTCTAGTTGTTAAATAATCATTTGATGCTTGTTAAGTGATATCATTTATTGAACTAGTGACGGGCGCGACGGGCGCAATTTATAAATAATGGGCTCTTTGTGTAGATATATTCCATTTCAGTTTAATGATCGCCTTTATTCATTGTGAAATGATAATCAACTTTAAGAAAATTAAAAAGTTACCAGGTAAAAAGACCAGTTCGTCAATTTATGAACTGGTCTCCTGGTTTGCCGAACTAATTAATATTTGCCATAGCTACCTTTCAATTTCTTTTCTATTTCATCAATTCACAATCACAATCTGTGAGGTCTTGCAATTTTTTGAAATAGCGACCCATACGTTTCATGACAATATCAGTTCTAGTATTAGTCGAGTCCTTTCATTCATCGATGGCTCGTGCACTTCACCGAAAATTCATCAACTGGTTCCTAAATTCAACGATGGAAATCACTGCCACAACGCCGATCCTTCGAATTCGTCGGCTTTCTTAGTGTTTCTGGCGCCACGAATCCGATGGATTTGATAACTGGAAAGGATGAATACAAACATTAGCATGCAAGCAGCAAATTTCTATCGATATCTTTGCTTTTAACCTTCCAAGTTTATAGAACAACTTGATGCCCTTCCTCTTTGCTTAATCCAAACTCAACATTGCGAAATGGTCGACAATAGCAGAATTTGATTCACGAAAAGGAGTACATTTGTCGCGCATTCATTTATGGCAATCTCAGGTATTGAAGAAGAGGAGACCATCTTCAACGAAACGATCTTCGCTGAGGATGTATGATAAAGGATTCCCAAATGACAAATGTGGATGATATTTCGTTGTGGCCAAATTAATTTCATTTGCTGGAGAGACTGTTTTTTGCCGTGTCTATTAGCTGATCACGCTATAGGTGCAATCCTACACATGAATGAAAATTTGAACAATTAATTCTTCAACCTTTGATCAGAAGTTTTCCCGTAAAAACCAATCAGCATCGATGCGCCTTACTTCTTATTCACTATTATTAATTTAAAGATAATTCGTCCACAAAAAGTAATTTTTGAAACTTCTTGAGCTAAACTTTTATACAGTAAGCAATCCATACGCAACATTCTTTTACTATATTTATTTTTCTTCTGAATATTTTCAAAGGAATGTTTGTTATTCGACACTACGCCCAAACATATAATGTACGTGTACAGAAGCATTTATATCAGTGACATGTTTTCTGAATACACACTCGAATAGTGTTACACATTCAAATTGGAACACTACATGAACAAATAAGAAATGCCAACCTTTTAATTCATCCCATCTCTCTTGGACACACGTAGACGAACGATATTTACTACTATACAGAAAATTCTTTAATGGAGCGAACGTCAAAAGATGACAAGGGGGCAGCATTGTGGTACTTCTTTTCCCAACTAAATTGGCTCCAGTTGTTTCAGGTAATGTGCATTCTGTAAAGCAGATGGTTGTGTGTTGACAGGTAAATGTACACGGACGCTGATATGGAAGAAGAAGAAGAACGCACGAGATGTCATCCCATCATCGTAGAGTAGAAGTAGCATTGATATAAATACAACACGACAATAACAACACCAATCTTAAATGTATAAAATTACTGTATACCGTATATATATATATATATATATATATATATATATATATATATATATATATATATATATATATATATATATATATATATATATGGCAGCCATCGTGCTTTCCTATCTGACCGCTCTCAAATTGTAGTGTAAATGTCCAATTGAGTCAGATAAGAAGGTATTTCTTTATTGTGAGCTTGATGTGTTGTCAAGGCAGATGTTCCAGAACGCGTTTTTATTGTACTCTCGGGAAAAAGAAAGTATGTTTCGATTCAGACGAATTAGAACGATCGCTAATTACGCCGCAAGGTGTAAACGTAGACGGCGACAGTATTTCTTCTACTTAAACGTATTTTCTGGTATTGCACATACCGACGACTGTTTACAATTCAACGTAATTTGATTGGAATTTAATGTGCGTTCGTGCGCTTGCGAAGCATTAACGAGAAATCGTTCGCAACTCGTTCAACGAGGAAAAGAACAATGTTCAACTTACCATTTCGAAATTTTCAACATATCCATTTAGCTGCAGCGTAATAAGCCGTAAAACATTGCATAAACATTCTCATGTCATTCGGGTAATATTTAGATTTTAGAATTATCATCTCTGCAAGCAACCCATGCAAAGCACACAAACAACCAATTTTCCAACAACTTGCGTTCATTACTTTAAGAGTAATTCATAGCACTTCAAAACGGCTTTAACGCCTCGAACGCTTATGCCAAGTATTTCATATATCAAGTATCAGAGCACAACGTTTAAAGCTCTTGATTGTATAGGTTTGTATTGATTCTGTGTTGAGAGATGTTCAAATCACTATGATCTCTAGTACAACAATCGTGTAAATGTGAAGGTCGTTTAAAGATATAAATTAAGAATAATCAGTAACTTTAGTTCTTAAGAAGGCGGTGTATGCCATGTCATATATGAAATTTTCTGAGTTTTGCATCTAGCCATAACAGCAAACAATAGATCGACTTAGAGCTTTATTGTTGTTCAGAGTATTTCATAACCTCACAAACTATCTGTTAAAGAAGCCAGTCATCAGTTGGAAATCAATCAAAATTGCTACCTTAAAGGCATCGACTGCTTCTTCCGATGACTGGTACCCTTGATCACGTCGTCTATCCTCGATCCGAAGGAACGTAAGAAAATCTTTGGTACTTACGTCTACGATGTTTTGCTTCTACAACTCTTTGATGTCTACGTGATTTCGTATCTTCGTGGTGGAGGATGATTCGTCGTTGTGGGATGGTTTCTCGAAACACTTCTGGTAAAAGAGAAACATTGTCTACTGATCGTCATTAAACATAATAAATTGATTATTTTCTTCTTCTCATCTTGGAGCACTCACACAGCGAATAAGTGTTCGTTTTAAGGAACACTTAAGGAATAAAACAATGATTCGTCACCACTCGCGGTGCAATAAACATTTTTTTAGCTTCCGTTTTGTTGAACCGGCTCGAAGTACTTCGATATCAATTACCGCAAGTCGCCTATAAAGACAATCAAGCACCGTCAGATTTTAAGGAGTCTCATACTCTAATAACACACACAGCCTTTTTCGATAGATGTCCTGGTTTCAATTTTGTTGAAGGTACTTTGTACCTTCTTCTTGAAGGTACTTTATTTGATTAGAAATCGTCGGTTTGATGCTGTTTCCATCCGACGAGTGAAAAAACGGCTTAGCTTTAATAAGCCGTTATCCTCTATTATTTTGATTCCGCGAAGATATACGTTTAAAAATTATTTATGTTAAGTTACACACGACACAAAACAATTTTTAAAACATTGACCACGATTACTCACGACGCGGAGTTCACCTTTTTGGACGTATTTGTCGACTGTTTCGAAAAGACGCAATAACTGAAGCTTTGCCGTCCAAACAAGAAACTTTTATAGGGTACTCGAGCGTAAAACAAAAGACTCAAATATGGCCGATACTCTCAATACAAATTGGAGAAGGCCAATTATTCGTGTTCGTCGGCTCAAGTGGAAAGTTAACCCGCATGGCGGCTTTCAACTGCTGCAGATCAAACACAATCCTTGACAATACATAAGCGGCATGTAAAAGAACACACACGCGTATCATACATCTGTACACATTTCCGCCTTGAACATATTTACATGTATCTAAAGAGAATAGAACAGAAAAGTTGCCCGACAAAAATAAATATGCAGCAAGACAAAAAAAAAATAGATAAGGTAAAACGATAGTTTGTAATAACGAGATGTAGTTTGTTAGAGTTGCTTGTCTACGTATTAATTAATCTTGCACTTATTCTGAAAGTTTTGACTGACAAGTTTTAAAAGAAGGCGAATGCGGTGTTATCATTTCTTCTTTCAGGCGAATGTGAAGTTTCAAAATCGATAATACATGATATATATTGGAAGAAACAAACGGAGAAAATGTTAATAAGGAGGTGTGCTTCATTTGGTTCATTTTATTCACTTTATTTTTGTGCCGATTAAGATTATTTAAGAAATAACCTTATGGCAAAGATCAGCCAAATTAACCTTCTTTCTTTTAGAGGATGGATTCAAAGGATTATTGCTTTCTGGGAAATGAAGGGAATAAACCACGAAATGCACAATCTTAATTATAATTGATCACACCTACGAAGATATTATTAACTGACTAGTAATGATAAACATGTACCAAAAGAAAATATAAAATGAACGATGCATGCCCAAAATCGTTAATTGCAGATATAAGTCTGCCTCAACACCGCTAAAATGTTTCATTGTTAGTTTATTTCTCAGCAAAACGTTATCGCTTTCATCAGAAAAAGTTACGTAGGTTTACTTAAATTTATTTCTACACCGAACTATTTATCAGCAAATAATAGAGTTTAATACATTAACCAGAAGCTTTCCTAAACGAAAGAAATAAAAAAAGAAAAAAACTAGAGCAGTGCTATCAACCTACCACTTCAAGAGCACTTTTTTACGTCGACTGTACTCTTCGGCTACCATTACTGTCGTTAATTTCGGTCTCCTTCTATCCATCGCTCGATTATACGGTACTCCGTCCTCTTCCGATAGCTAGAAACGCCACGACGTCGTTCCATCATCAGTTTGCAACGCGCTTTTTGATCTCGCCCCATGCAGAAATATGCAAATCCCACTGAAAGCTCTTCACGACGTGCGGCACCACGCCAGAAGGGCGATGGCAGGGGTAGCGCGGTTTTTGCACTCGGAATTCTTTTTTCCGCGACAATCGTACTGGGGAGGTAGAAGTAGGGGTTGCGGCTCGCTCTCTGGGGGCTTTAAGACACCGCCCTTCGTTACCTTCGCGTCGTCCTCCGCGCGTCCTCCTTCCTAAGGTGACGCTAACAGTGCGGAGGGTGCAAGGGGGATTATGATGAGAGGAAAACGCGAAGAGGGATTTCGCGGTGTACATGTGTAGTGCGGAACTTTATTTATAGGAGCAAGATGGGTATGATCGTGGCGGACGAGGCGGAAAGGAGACGGAAATCCACCACTATTTATGCAAAGCTCGAAGAAAAATGCGTCCGACGTGTTTTCCATTTTTTTCCATCGTTCGCGTTCTCTCTGTTTCGCTTTTTGTTAGGTGGGACGTTGGGATTTTGGTACCGACGCTAAACGAGGATGATTATTGTAGTGGTCGCGCGCAAATCGTAAGAAGGAACGAATCAAAATGGTGGACGATTCGCTTTTGTTTATGAGTATTTCAAAGTTGAAATTTGTGCAAATTTCATTCTTCAACTGACTTACTTTGATCAAGTCCGTTTGACATAAAAATAATTTGTTTAGTTACAATTTGTAAGTTTGGAAGTATTTTACATCTTTTTCTAGCGACTTTCTTGCCGCATCTTTTTCTTTTTCCTCTTAAAGGAAATACATAACACATTCGAGAAAGTTCGAGCGATAGTTAAGGTAAATGTAAGGTGAGGAACAATCGAATGCTCCATCCAAAGCCAAAGCGATACGCAGTAAATGGATACATTCAATTAGCGCAACACGTTACTGTTTTCCATCTGTAACAATATTTATTGATTGTCGTAAGAAATATCCAACGCCTTCTTGTCCTAGCAGATATTGCCATAAGAAAATTGAAGAAAAAAATGACTGCTTATCCGGATGGAAGATTTTTGGTTCGTAAGTGCAGGATTATCTTGGTGAATTTCTATTTTTAATAACTTCGCCAAGATCTTCCAGACTGTTCTTTACTCCCGTATCTGCTTACTTCAAGCTACATTTTAATTGTTCGGCATAGTTTCGTTGAAAGAAGATCAACGATTTCACATGTAGCCATCTTTACTCAACATTCTCTTAACGCGCGTGATGCCTTCGGGCAAATTGATGCAAGTACTGCTCTAATTTCGCTGGTTTTTTATATTTAATCAATAGAATGCAGTATCGTAATATTGCACCATTGAAAAACAAATGTTTTCTTCTTTAAGACTTGGAGCATTTGTGAAATGATTCCAAAATCGAGTAAGGAAGATAAAAGTACGCTTAGATACGTTCGTTTCGTGAATTTCCTTTGCGGCGTTAAACGTAACATAGAATCCTAAGCCCATAGAGGGAACAAGTGTATGAAGAAATTATTCGTTAACGTCGTCTATTCCTCGATTAAATAATTGACATCAAATTAAAATTTAGTCCCGCGTAATTCATTTATAAAACCAACGAGGTGCGGAATCTCCTAAATCGCAGAGCTCCATCGGGCAAATCGGACCTTTGTGAATCATTGAATCATCGAATCAGGCACACCACCGCCGCCGCCTCCAGGCGCCCGCTAATAGTCCTTTACGCAACCTTTGAATAGCGCAATGGTACGCCGTCCCATCGTCACGTATTACAAATTAAAAATTAGATTACGAACTTATTACTGCGCCGATGGAGTTACCCTCGACGGTTACCAAGCTTGAACCTCGTCAACTACGGCTCTCCGACATTAAGATTCATTCGGAAATTCCGGGGAGGGAAGGACGAAACGTCGCGACAAAGGTGTAAAGAGGTTCCAAATTGCCGCCATTTTATCCGTTTCACAAAGGAATACGGTCGCTATAGACGACTTTATCTCATTAAATGTTATGGTAATTCGTCTGATTATTATTCGTTTCCTTCGTGGCGAGGTCTATAATCGCGTCGTCTCCCTTCATGCATTCTTCGTGACTCGACAAGCGAAAACCAGATACAGATGGACCGTGCTCGTGTAATACGTCAGGTTTGGTAGCGGATCGTTTATAACGAAGAACCGTCAAGATACCGCCATCTTGTATACGAAGGAACGAAGGTTAATGTTACATATACATATATGTTATGTTTCTTCGAAATTTTTAATATTAGCAATGCTTTTCTTCAAGATAGCTAAGTGTTAACATTTTAAATAAAACTTTATTTAAAATAACAATTACAAAAATCACAGTTACATTTAAAATAAACTTATACTGTACGCTTGAGTCTTCCGATAACCTTCTTCTTCCGCTTGCGCGTTCAAGGCACAAAGATTTATCAAATATATATATATTCAAAGTGGGCGTTCGCAATGACACGAAGAAAAAAATAAATCTGAAGTTCTTGGAGTGAGCGGAATCGAGGATGCTCAATCCCCACGTTGTCGTTATAACGTTTTTTTTTTTTTTCGATTTTACCCTATTTGTTAGAGAATTTATGCATGGAATATTAAGTTATTTATATTTCCGTTCTTCGCGTACGCGACCGTAGGGCGCAATCATTCCATATTCCACTTCCTAAGGGGTTAATCTGCGATCTCTTATTGGTAGCGTTTGACTTGATGACGTAGCGGGTTTTATATTGCTTTTCAATTCGTCGATAACGTGACGGAAGCGATAAAGGAAAATACGCGTAAGGTGACTGATGGTTATTACGATGATAAGTGATTATAACCGTAGAGATTGAATGATTAAAAATAAGTTTCGCCGTTTGCTATTACTTCTTTTGAGAGATGCTAAAATGGAAATTCTTGTTAACAATCAGAAACATTAGCATTAAAGGATTAAAGGCAGATATGACGAAATGATTTCGATTTATTTTCTTTTTAAGAAATTTACAATATGGCAACTTCTTAACGCGACAGCGTCCGTTACTCTTATAGGAAGGATATTTTTAAAATGTTTGCTTCAATAGTTCCAGAAGATCGATTTGGAGGTCACGGAAACGACGCTAAACTGTGTACCTTAGAGAACAACGTATTGGAAGAAATATTGAATCGATACAAGAAGTCATGAAGAAACCGAAAATCCATGAAAAACATAAAAATTAGGATAGAAAAAGAAATGCCAAAGATGTTGCAAAGGCCGTAATAATACCAAGTTTAGAGAAGGACCGCATCATATCCTGGATGTAGTCTATAAAATAATGGCCACCTTTATCAAAGGTGTATTAGAGAAGACTATGGAAGCGCAGTGAGTACCGGACAGGATTCAGAGAAAGGCGATCGACAATTTACGACGAAAGAATTGTTAACGACATCTTATGAATACAAGGATTTTCAGATAGCTTATGACTCGGTAAGAAGAGCAAAAATATCTCAAGACATGAAAGAACTCCACGAACTTCTTACAAATTAACTGTTAAGTAATATTGGAGCAAAAAAAAACAAGTAGTATTAACGTTAAAGGTGAATTCATCCAGGAATTTCAAGTCAAGAACGGGCTCCAATAAGACGACCTTTTGTCGACAGCACTCTTCAACGTAGTCTTAGAAAAATCGTCAGAGATAGCAAACTTAACAAAAAAGTATACATTATCCGTAAAAGCCATCAACGATATTCCAATCCTTATTTTTCATTCATTTTCAACTAATTCTCCCCTTTGGTTTGTTCTTTCATCGGGTGCTGTCTTCCTCTTCGCTGTCGAGGTTGATTTCTTCTGCCGCTAAGTTAAATTTATCCTTATCATAGAATTTGGTGTTGTTTTTAAATAATTTTCTTCGTCTTTAATGTTTATTATTTCCCTCTTTCTTCTTCACACTAGAGTTTTCATTTTATCCCAGAAATTTTCTTTTAACTGTCCCCCATTTCCCTTTCAGCTAGACGATTATAAAAGTTTACATCGTTCTCTTATTTCGCTTACAAAAAAATCGTAATTATCATATTAATCTTGACACGGCGAAATTAAATCACTCAAACAATAGAAGTTAATTGTTCGAAAGTAACGGATTTCCTATTTCCTCCTTTCACTTCTTTTCTCTCCGCGTACAGCGAAGGAACAAATAACTACTCATAACGTCGGCAGTAAACCGTTAGTATAGAAAGATTAACCGATAAGATCCCCTACGTAAGTCAACCCCGTGCCGATAGGGTCCGACCCATCCTTGTGATTCCGAGATTCCGACTTCGACTCCGACCGGGTAGAGAAGATTGGATAAGTGTTCGTCGCCGGGTTTTCTAGAAAACGCTTTCGAAGACATTTTCCGAACTTGACAGGTCGGTAAACACTTTTAGCGCCAACCGAACCGTAATAACGCGCTACATAGGGATCGAACTTCCTTCGGAACGAAGGGATATAGAAATGATGAGCTATTGTCGAAGTTCTTCGAGTCACTAGCAGGGCTATGGCTTTAATCCAATTTATTTTATCATTGTTGCGTTGGCGGAGAGTGGAGATATCTGGCGGTGCGGCGTGTGGAATATATGGTCCGTGCGCTTGTTCGATCTAGAAGGATTTTTCTACAATTTCTGCGCGTTATCTCTCTTTCCTAATAGGAGGAGAAGTTTCTAATTCACTTAAGGACGACGGGCGAAATTTCGCAAGTTAATTGTTGTATTTCGATCGTATCGACAGCATTTTCTGTTGTAGCGCTCAGTGGCGACTCGTAATTTTTATCTGCGAAGGGGTTCTCTATGTTGTCAACACGAGGAGGAAGTCAAATATATAAACGTAAAGTCATCAATCAGTAAAAAAAAAAGCAAAACAATACAAACTATTGCTTGTTCGCAAACTACTTTTAAGAAATGAAACGAACTAACAGTCGTACAAAAAACATTTCGACAGCCTTTCCATTATCTCTCTTCCTTTGGCATTATTTAAATTTTATGATGGAATGACTAACTATTCTTGGTATATTAGATCAAAAGGATCATAATTGACAAAATTTGTCGTTCTATGCAATTGTTTTCTGGAATTTTTTGGAAAGCTTAAGGATTTAGACGATATTGAAATTCATCATAGCCTTATTTCTTCGTTTATCCTTGCTTTGAAGTCAACGCGAAAGATTTGAAAGAATTCCTATTGTTAAGTTTGAATTTGGACAAGTCGCTGGTAAAGCAGTGTAAATGGCGTAGTGATGAACCTTAGTACGATATAAAGCTAACTTCACTTTCTTTTATTTCTTTCATCTTTTTTGTTTACGCTCCAAAATGATAGAAGTCAGCTTTCTCTAAATTACGCATAACCTTGACGATGCAACGAACTGTTTATTGTGTACTTATGTATCAATATTCCGCTGTTGCAAAATCGAGCGTTCCCGTAAGTTAAAAGCTGAAATTTTCGCAAATTCTGAGATATACAATCCACAATTAAATCGACGTTGTAGGTTTACACCAAAATGGATAAGTATTTTAACTAAAGCTAACCGTGTGTTACGGAAAACATTGCAGAAATCCGATTGTGGATAGTCACCGTAACTAGTCACAATTTCTTCTTGTTCATCGAAATAATAAAAGTACGAAATGCCAATATAAAAATCACTAAATTTCAAACAAAACAGACTTGTAAGAAAACGTGTAACCAATACGAATAGATACGGATAATAAAAAAAAAAGAAGAAACAATTAAAATAAGACATATAACGAACACAAAAGCGGATATTTTGAAAGAAAATCGAAAAGTATCGCATCGGTGCACTTTTCTCATTAAAATATTGCAATTAAAATCGTCACGGCCGCCGTTAATCGGAGACGCGGAAAACGATGATGAACGAGAGCAGAGAAAAGAAAAAATAGATACATAACGGCAGCTGCTTTCAAATCAAAAAAAAAATCACAGTCGGACATCCAGTTCTTATCTCGCGCGTAATGCCTTTTCGTTGAATGTTGATACCGTGCCGCCATTTTCCGCCACATATGACGCCCCGTTCCGCGTATACCTTGCAGTCATCCGAGGATTATATTTTTAATTACTAACAGCGCGGCCGCCATTTTATCTAACGAGCGGACGCGAAATGGCGGACTAACGTTTACATTTCCTCCAGAGGAGCGTATCGTGTGTGAATTTGATTTTAATGGCGAGAAGATGAGAAAAGAGATATGTTTCGCCTTCTGGACGTGTCTTTGTCCAAGTAAGCACAATTTTTAATCCGTAGTCTTTGGAATATGAATCACATGTTTGCTTGATGTTTAACATTCTCGCTTTTGCGAAGTTTCATAGGGTTGTTATTGTCTTAGAACCTTATTCAGTTATGAATGAACAAATAATATGTATAGGTATCATAAATGGGGAATAAGATGTATAATAAATGCGAAAAAGTAGGATAGGCAATGAAATAAAGAGTCTAATAAACAGTAAGGATACGGTAGCTTTATCTTTAACATTAATTAAATGAGGATGTCAAAAACAGTTTATCATTATTAGCAATAATTACATTAAAAAAGTCGGTGTTATGCTTATACTTTGCAGAATAAACATAAATTTGTGTGGATCTTGTAAAATATTTAGGTTGCATTTGAGAAATACTCTTAGTTCGGAGAATTTGCGAAACCCTCTGCAATCGCCCAAAATAATCGATGAATACTAAACATGAGACATCCCACTGATTAAATAGTTGGAACCGAGTAAATAGTTGGAACCAATTCATAAAAAAAAAATAGATAAAACTTTATTTCTTGTACATTATTTGTAACGGTGAACCATAGACTTAACTATAACTACGCATGCGAAGTTTTATAAAAATAGCGTAAAAATGGTAGAAACTGTCGAATTTGTGCTATTTATTTATTTTTTATTATAATTTGTGCTCGTCCAGATACAGAACTCTAGAAATCAAATTTTTAAAGGCATACGTTAGACGACCACGTTGTTACTAGTATTCGCAACGAAACCGTTATCAGCTGTATTTACTTGTGCGCTTGCCAGCATTTAGTAAGAATAGAATTTTTGCTAGTATCATTCTCTACTCAAGGAAACTAAATCAAGATTGCGTCGGGATTTGGATGATTTCATTGGAAGAATTTGCAAGGACCGACAGCGACTATTTAGAAATGTAGAATTTAAAAAACAGGAAATATTAACGTTGTTATTTAATAGACAAATACTTACAAAGATGTTGTATGTATATTATTTCCCAGGACGGGATATATGCTCAATTTAACATATTTGAAAAGGAAAATACATAATGGTTTGACAACCCAAATGTTTCTGACGATTTTTTACAATATAAAACGTGTAGTTTAATTAGCAAGCTTCAAGTAGCTTTAAATAGCTTAAAGTATTTTCTTTAAGATTACTACCGAAGGCTATGGGATGAAATCATCGTTACAATAATTTTCATTAATCACATTTTAGTTTCAGAAAAGGCAAAGCGATCTAAGATTTTAAATATAGCTACTTTGTGTTGGTGATGATAATTTATTATTCTGATCAGTACATTTTTGTACATTTCATTGACTGCTTTATAGGTATGTCGATCTGTTTGTTTGATCAATTTTATACATAAATTATTAAATATTTCTCAATTAAATTTGAATTTTCGCCACTAAGAACATGGCGCGTTTACTCCAAAGCCAAACAGTGCAACCGATCTTAATAGAGACACACGTACACTAAAGAGATGTTCAAGATTTAAACAAATATAAATAAAAATAAAACATATAGTAACGAATATATTTGGAATGCCAGATTGTTAATTTTCAAAGTTAAAAAAAAACAAAGAAAAAGAGCATTGTGTAGATTAAAAAATTTGATAAGTTCTTTATAAGGTCTTTATAAGCAACTCACTCAGAGTTAACACGGAACATTTAGCCCAAAATTACATAATTTATGTAGAAACAAAAAGAAATTTTCATTGGTGTCAACCGATTTCGTTGCAGCTAGAAAAGAAAATAAAAATTACTAAGCACACAGAAAAATCCAAACTTTCCATTAGATTATTAGCTGGTAGATCTGTATTTATACGTATTTATGGTAAAAAAGTGAGACCCAACAAACACGATTTATTGAAAAACGAAAGAGGACCTGTTAAAAACCATCCTATTAAATGGACTTGCAAAGGAGAGAGTCTTACCTTATGGAACACCAAGGAATTCGAAGCATAAAATGATTGGCTTGGATTTTTTTTTAATGGAAAAGTAGCTTTAACGAATTTATCTTTAGAGCGCTACCAAAAGAATCTTTTTCATTGAAAGATCAAAAGCCGGGAAGGGATGTTTAAAAATAGTTTTAAATTACTTCAACGTCACTTTAGATTTTCTCTTTATTTATTTAATTCTTTATTTATCATCTTTCATAAAAAATATTATTAAAATTTTACTCTAATTAACGACCATCTTTTTTGATTCTCCACGGGTGTTC
Organism: Oryctes rhinoceros; assembly: GCA_020654165.1. Classification (NCBI taxonomy): domain Eukaryota; kingdom Metazoa; phylum Arthropoda; class Insecta; order Coleoptera; family Scarabaeidae; genus Oryctes; species Oryctes rhinoceros. The sequence continues at coordinate 3,954,969 of JAIOKQ010000231.1, forward strand.
GTTAAATAGAGATTGCATTATAATATTTGAATGTCGAAGATAGGCCAAAACGTTCAACATCTGAATACTCTGCGGATAAAGCCCATTTCAGGTTGGATAAAGCACTATGTTGACAAATAACATTGTCGAGAGGAAACGATGTTTGGCCTTGTTTTTTTAACGGTTTCATAGTCATCTTTGAAATGTTTGAAAATGTGAACATTAATCGATTTGAGACATTCAACTACGTTTTCTTTCTGGTCTATAACAATACGATTCAAAAGGTATTTGTTTCTCTTTGATTTCTAAACATAGCATCCTGTTTCTTCCATCCCGTAAATTAATTTGAAAACACCAATTCAGAAACGATCAAATAAACACGTACACATACGCCCAAACGAAAACAACCTTTCAGTCAGTCATCTGCACATTTCAAACTCTTTAATCGCGGTAGACGTTGGCATCCGTTTTAAAGATGAAAAAAAAAAAAAATAACCTAAACCCCTAAACCATTAAAGGCGTCTGTAAAAGAGAAAACGATCGCTTAGGTACGCGCCTTCTCCTCCACCTCCTCTTGCACTTACGCAAAGCGCCCTGGAAAATCATTAAAAACAATCGAACAAGAACAAAAAACACTTCATATAATACCTCTCCTATTCCTACCACATCATCGTATATAGGTACCTTTACCTTGTGCGAGGCTTGAAAGCAGCGCGTCATAAAACCGTTTTGAAATCCAACCTGATCAATCTGACCTATCGCTTGTCACAACAAGCGACGCCATCAATTACTGTAATGAGGGCGGATGGGGTGATTGTATATTTTGTCCCTCTTCGCGTATACGTGTTCGCGTTTGTGTTCGTGTAGGTGTCTATATGTTCCATCCTTCGAATATACAAGGTACGTGCGTACGAAGCGATTGCAGTTCTCCTTTTCTTGAGGAGGCCATGGCGGATGGAAAAAAGAGAACTTCGGTTATACGCGTATTGAAATTTAGTAAAAAAGGGGTGTCGGAACTCATTTCCTACGGCCCTCGAAGAAGACGGTTCACCTCCACTATCGTGATTTTTCAATGGGCGAAATTCGATTCGCATAGGGAAGTGAGCATTGTCCAAGCTTTCCTCTTTTCGAAGTTGAAAGCAAAGGAGCGGGTGGGAAGATTTAAAAAAAGCTTTGACTTTGTGTTACTAACATCAAAACGGAAGGTTTTATGTAATGACGCTTGATTTGGAAAGCATAAGTGAAAATAAAGCAAGAACTTTTACCATAATAAATTAATATTTCAGCCTATCGGAAGCTATTGGACGCAAATTTGAATGGATTAAGAGGGTTCTCTTTTCGTAACGTTTATCTAAGAAGAATCAACCGGCAAATTGCGTTTTTTCAAACTGAAATTACCTTGCCCGAGAATAATGAACATTAGCTTGTCTAGAAATATCCAAACGGCCGCGAAGACCTTTGATAGTGAAAGAACGAAGCTGTGAAACACAAGTTACGGGTTGATAAGGTGTTGGATAATATTTGTGGTGGCGTTTGGTTCCCTTTCAACTACAAAGCACAACATTGATGTGACGTTTAAAGATGTTTTAAATGGTAAAACAAGCGTTGATTCTGTTTATTTGAATTACATCCAAGTGCAATTACGGCCAAATTGGCTAATATTAGGAGCCTGATGCCTTCGAGCTTTTTTGTAGCTGAAACTGATGAGTAAAATTGCTTTCTTCGGGGATTACTTGAAAGTATTATAGCGTTTATTTAATGTACGTTTTTAAACCAATTATAGGAAATCAAAATATTCAATACCTATTTACCTCTCTTGCAGTATAATGTTAAGAACTGTAGCAGTCAAAATGGATTTTTCAGAGTAATAAAAACGTTAATTCAATTTGATTAATTCCAGAAGCTGTTGGTTGGTACTTTTCGGTAAGCGTTGTCCGCTTTTAGGTTTCGAAAAATAAAATAATCTAAAATAATTGGACAAGAAGAACCCGGAGGAAAATGTATCAACATGTTTTACGAGCTGTGGCCTCCAATTATTGGAAGTATTAATTTCGTTACCATGCAATTGGTCCAGAAGAGGTCGCGATAAGTTACTACGACATCTCCTTGCGTCTTTCTTTCTTCTCCGCGAAGCTAGTATCCAAACACCAACATTTCCGGAATGCAATGGTCACTTTATGGTCACACGGGCCATACGGTTTGTCCGAAGATATTAGGCGCATAGGATATTATATTTTTATGCGTAGAAGGCATGCATCACAAACGATAATTAATGATAATCCGAAATAATTTGCATGCAAATTCTATTCGAAGATCGGCCAATTCCTTCTGTTAGGACTGTTCGAAGAACCAAAAAGAAATTGTAATTCAATATCGATTTTATTTAACGAGTCAACCGTTAATTTAACCGATACTTCTGCATGACTAAGTCCGTTTTTTATTCTAATCATATCTTACAGGCGCTAAACAAATCTAACCATATGTTGCGAGTACATCATTAATTTTTTTCCTTCCAAATACGTTGATATCAAATCACACATCAACACGTATTGTGCCCAGACGTAGATGTGTAATTCCGCCATGAACGCAAACGTATTTAAACAATCGTCCGCCATGTTGTCGTCGGAACTCCCTACTTGTCCGCGTATATTAAAAAAGAGGGCTATTGTAAATTGCGCGCCCCACAACGAGCGCTTTTCATGTCTATTATGTCATTAATTCACACCTTGCCCCAATCCCCCTAGGTGAACGAGGCGGCCATTAGGGTAACTTTTTCACCTTCGTTCTATCGAAAAGAGGAAGAGGAAAAGAGGGAAGGCCGAAATGTGTTTGCATGAAGGGTAGTACCCCATATATGCGTGCGTTATGGGCTTTAATAATTCCACGCGAGTATATACAGTTCGTGGATAAGAACGTTAGGCCTTGGTTGTAATGCGGATTTTAATTTTTATTTCAAACAAGCTCACGCCCATAATGCGTTACATTCTATCCCGTCAGCTTGTGTTTACGTTAGTTTTTCTTACTTTTGTCTTGTGCCTTTTAGGTTGGTCTTTTATATTATCTTTATAACTTCGTCCGGCTATGTTAATATGCTTAATAATTGGAATGTTTAGTAATAAATCCAAACAATGAATTACGATACTACGACGAATTTGTCGCGCATTTACCGAAAATCTAGACATTGTACTTAGACAAACTTTTCGATAGCTTATTCTCCGTGTTATGCAATGTTTTTGAGAGAAAGCTCGTGTGCGCAAAGGCATTCTTCTGGGGGAGATACAACTCTCGCCGATGAAGTTGTAGATGAGATGTAAATAAAATACGCCTTGTTCTTCTTTATGAGTACCACATGACTTCTGTCGCTAAGTACTAAACGAATGCATATAAGGCTTCAATTTCTACCAGTTGACCTGCTGCCATCAAACCCAAAAGTTCCCATCGTTGTACCGGTTATTGATTTGAAGGATCGAAGAACCGTTAATGTTGAACGGCATGGAACAATTTGAGCGACCAAGCAAGAGTAAACTACAATGTTCCATCATCCGCAATCACGACAATGCTAACTCTCACATAGTTTGTTAAACAATTGGAAATTTAATGGAGAAAAATGCGGAATTAATATCTTTTTGTTCGTATTCGTCAGGTTTATTGCCTACGGATATCTTCTTGTTCTTGGATGTTAAACGAAAAAATGCATGGACGAGATTTTTATCACCTCAATCAGCTGTTGAAGCATTCAAGAACCATATTTTGGAGTTACCATCTTCTAGCTTAAAAAGATTGTTTGAGAACTTTATTGTTTTTGTAATGTTATTTAATGACGAGTACTTATTCTTCGTTAAAAAATTAATCTGAGCTTCTTCGAAACCGGTCCAGTTAATCTTTGATTAATTTAAATTTAGCCAATCTAAGCTAAGATTAGAAAGAATATTGCATCCATAGCATTGAAGTTCTTTAACGTTTGTCGTATTGGTCGTAATATTTTACCCGAAGCCTGTATATTCCTCCCTACGTGAGTTCATATTTTCATACGTAGGCATCGTCTATGCATATGGCAACGCACGTCTTGAGCTGCCAACGTTATAGAAAAAAAACCTCCAACCGACGGCAATGTCCATTGGTGCTCACGTATTAGAAAGAACCGTCGGGATTGGACGACGCGGTACTCTTTTAATTTACATTCTGAAAAGTCGAACCGTCGTATAATGTGCAGTTACTCATTTGTGAAGTGGCGTTCCCCGTAACGGAAATCGTTAATGAGAGCCACTGTTCAGCTGTACGACAGCAACGGGGTGTTTTCTACACGTCGAAGTAGGTTGTGCAGGTACACTCAATAACAAATATTTTTACCTCCTGATATGTCGATTCTTTCCTTTTTTCTGGTAAATATATGTCTTCCTCAAATTTTCTATTTCTTTCTTCTTCTAGGTGCCGGCAATAACTTAGGTAGGTACGAGGTGTAACAGTTTAATTTTCAGGGTGTATTTTTAAATCGCGCATCATTCTATGTATCTCTTACAACCAATCTTAAAAATATCAAATGACGCTCTTTTTTGAGCTAGCCACAAGTTATAGATTTAGTTGGATAGTCCTCCCTTTGACTAAAATAAACATTTCGACTTTATTTGCAGAAGATATATAGAGGGCGTCTCACCGGGAACTGCATCGATCGATATATGAAAGAAGATACGCGTTTTTAATAAGATCGCTTTTAAATTTATGTTTAAATGTCTGCTGTCGAGATCCTCCATTTTGATAGCCAATCGCTTTTGAAACCTTCGTCGATCTTATGCATTTACGTAAAATTTAGTCATATTTTTTTTTAATATCCGTCATAATATCCTTTCGTGAACACTGCACAGTTCACCAGATAAATACCAGGGAAAGCGAATATCTTGTTCCTTATAAATACGTCTCTACGCCTTTCTAGATGGGATACTTTTTTTTTGCAGCAAGAAAAGGCGCCTTACTTCCTTCCACATTATTGCTTCAAAATACATACAACATCTATCGATAATTGTGAGTTAACGTGTGCAAAGTAGGCACACAATGCAGCCTCCACACTTATGATTTACTACTACCACTGCTACTAACAAACTCTCGCGTAGAGGTGAAATGCCATGCTAACGAAGAGATATCGTTTCGAGCTTTTTGGGCTCTTATCAGTGTACGGTACTCCGAGTTAGCCTGGACCTATCTTACCGCCATTATTTCAAAAGGTATCTCAAGCAAAGCAAAGCAAAGCAAAATCTCTATTCGGTTCCAAAGCTCTCGTTTGGCACAATCAACACAAAAGAGCGTTCAGCTAATACACAGTAACCTCCGCACCACACACATATGTGTTCTTAAAGTGAATACTTTGGGTGTTGTAAATTTGACTAAATCGTAAACAACGGCAACCTCCTCACCACACAAGTTTAATTAATCATATAACAATATAATAATTAATCCAGTACGGCCGTTTCGAGGACACGAATGGTCCTCATCATCGACCGGTGAATTGGTTTGATTATATGACACCCACCATGAAGATTTCTCCTTTCCGGATATATAGTCGCATATTAAATTCTAACACCTCGTAGAATCTAGACTTATAGACGTGATCTCTTCACATTTGATTCGTATACGCATACACCTTTACACATTGCCTCGCCCAACCAATATCTAACTACGTATTTACGTAAATACGTCGGAATATGTGGAAAAATCTCTGACGTGACGATAATTGGAACAGATGTCTTCGACTCGGTGCCACTAATGAGGAAAACTTTTCTACGTTACCGTCGCTTTCGCCCGCTACCGCCACCACCGCCGATAACGAACCTTAATAGGAGATTTTCCGAAAGTATATATCAAACCGATGCATAGGTAGGTGGTGTGGAAATATGAATTCGAAAATTACGTCTGAATGAATAATGCAAACGCGGATGGAGATCGGAAAATAAATCTAACGAGATCGACGTCGACCAGAAGCAATAACGAGGTGTGATGGTAACTAGTGATAAATATAAATATGGCGGCGACGCCGTAGACGCGGATTTCTACTTTGAGTTTGCCTGTAATTGTACATGTATACATAAATATTTACTGGTTGAAGTAAAGGCGACGATGGAAATCCTTTGCGAACGCCTGTTTTATCGGTGCTGGCAAATCTGCTTCATATTCTATATTCTTCCTTAAAGCTTTGTACTTATTATTATGTAGCTTCGAATAAATTAGTTTTAAATCACTTAGACACAGATTATATTTAATAAATTTAATATGAGACGTTAACCGGGGTAAAGTATGAATTCGTCGATGTTTATAGAATCCAGTAGACAAATTCACAATATCACAATCGTCTTCAAGCCAATTATAAAAAATGACAAGGAGATAAACAATAAGACAAATACCAAAATTTTCCAAAACCATTTAGAAGAAAATAAGAAGGAAAGATGAACTCGAGGAATTAGAAAAAGAAATTTTACACCAGAAGGACCTAAGGCCTTACTTACAAAGGAAGAAAGAAGGATTTTAATGGAGAATCGCACATACATACCACTTTTAGCTGCAAGTAGCTCAAAATTTATTGTAATAAAATAAAGAAGGCCAAAAAATTGGTTACAAAACGCGTACTACAAAAAAAAAACATTGATTCTTTAAACGGGCTTTAAGAATTTAAACTTCGTCAAGTGTGCGTCGGCATATCGTGTTTTTTTTTCTTTGTTTATTTTCTTCGTTCGATGATGTACGATGACCATTTACAGCATGCAAGATTTTCTGTAGGCCTTAGAAGGGTGGCACTCCAGATGGAGGATCGTCTTGATTAACGCGGCGAAAACTTTCGCTTTGTTATTCACCAGATCCTGCAAATCTTCTGGTCCTGGGCGAAGAGATTAAATTAATTTGAGATAGACATATCGATCACTTAATCAAGAAGCCCAGCAAGCTATGGGGACTTTAATTCTTAATTCCAAACGCTACATTTTCTAGAATCGGATACTATAGCCCAACGCTTCGGAACAATAGGGATGCGGTATATCGTGAATTTCATCTGGGAGCCGGCCATCAGGACTCTTAATCCAAATATTCAGCATAGTAACATGTTAATCAGTAAGGGTTCGGTCTACGACAGAAATATTATTTCGCGCCATAAGGAACTCTTAGTTTCATTAAATACAAAATAATTTGCTAATATCAGCCTAGGCATTATAGGCATCATATAAAAAACAATCTATTGACCATTGACAGATTCGATTTTAGCAACTTCAATGGCAATAATATAGCAAGGTTTATGGATAAAAATTTAATTGTAATATGTCTGTATTTCAATAAAAGGCTTACTGGGCACCACATAAATTATTTGGTTAGATCCGGAACAATTGCTTCGAGAATTCATGAATTCGTGAATTTCTATTGTGAACCAGACGACTAATTGTAAGTGTTTAATTGAACCATGTCTCGTTCGGTAAAAGTCCTAAAAAACCAGTCTATTTTACCTTCGCTGCCGCGCCTGGAGTGTTAAAATATATTAAATGATGTCTTTTTAGAGTAAAAAGTTGGAAATAGAGCATTTACCTTGCTCTATTTGCTTGCATCAAATCATTTTTACCATCCCGCTTGTTTACTTTACGTTTATTTTTTTAATACCCCGTTTGTTCTTTTTTCCCCTTTCAACCCTTTAATTTTTAAATATTATTGGGCGTTCTAGTTTTCTTTTTCATTCATTTTAAATTGAAAATTACATTTAGATCCTTTATCCCCTTTCAAAATTGCTTCTTGTTGTTTATCTTTGGTTTTGCGAAAGATATGTTTATATTTAATTACATCAATATGGTGTGTATTAGTTGAAATTTTATTTGTAAAATTTTCATGGGATTCAAATTTACATATTTACTCGTAAAAATGGACGATGCCTACAGACAAACAGGTTTTTATATTTTGAAACTTTTTATTCTCCGTATAAAATTCATAGCATCTCTTTTTCTTTTATATAAATATCTTTTTTGTTTGTTTCTTTTCAAAAAGGTTTTTTTTTTTGTCATATGTAACCCACTGTTTATGGCTACGTGTAGGTGTGCACGTTCTTGTTCAAATATCGTTTTTGTAATTTTATTTTTTTTTTATTTTAAATTATTTTTAATAATACTTAAATTGTTAACATTTATTCATTTAGTTTTTATTTAATTTTTAATTTGCCACATTTATTTGGATAATATTTTACGGTAGTCTTTTTTTTCAATACTAAGTATTTTGTTTCATTAAAATTACAGTTATGGTTGTTATTTATGACGTGGTTCGTTAAAATTGTGCGTTCATGTTATATTTACGTGCATACATTATTTTTCCGAAATATGTTGCTTTAATCGACCTATATGAGCAGCTTCATAGTCTTGGCAATTAATTTTGATTAACTTAGATAGTACTTGGTTAATAATGATAGCAAGGACTGTAGCGTAGAATGGTAAACAACGCATAAGTATCGGCATCATCAACCGGTGGCCGGTTGATCATAAGGACCATTCGTGTCTTCGAAACGTCCGTCCTGGAATAATTATTATATATTACCATATAATAATTTTTGGGCTACTTTTATTTTATATTGTTTGATAACTTTTTGAAGATTTTCGCAAAGTTATGATAGAACTATTTTCTTTATCTTGATTATTGAACGTTCCTTTATGTGATTCTTCAGAACTCGTGCAATACAGAGTGTGCCAACACTTTAATGTTGTTTGTCACATCTTTCCACAATCTTTGCTACCATCATTGAAATTATTTTCTTTAGAAAAAATAATGTATTCAATAAATCAACCTGTGCATGTTTCTATATTTCGTATGAAACGTTACTGCCTAAAACATTTTTCGTTCAATTGCTTTTATCTTCCAATGTAGTTATCTTCACACTTAGTTATGGCTAGCATGCAGTCGTCGACATATCTTTTGAAACATGGAATCTTTATATTTATTTTTTTTTAATCGTTCAAGTTTCTTCATTAGAAGGTATGCTGTAGCTGCTAACACATAGCAATTCCAAACGTTTGCAAGCGTATAAAAATTGTTTTTTGAATTGAAACAAGTTGTGCTTAAAGATGGAGTTATTGCTTCAATGAATTTATTTTGGGATAACGTTGTACGCAAGTATCATTTATTCAATAATTATATTTATTAATTTGTTGTGATTTTAGTGTTAAACATTGTTCTTCTAATAAATAAAACAAAAATTAAAAAAAGTTCATCCACGTCTTTATATCCGGCGAAAAAGTAAATATAATATTAAAACTGAATTTGATTCCTCGCCATCGGATACCTTAACAAATCTATTAAATAAGGGAATTCGATTCGAGCAATAAGGCACATCCGCGATTGGAATATAACAGACCCACTGGAAGAGTGATAATGAAGGAAAAACGAACGAACAAGCGACGAACGAATAATAACTGAAAAAAAAAAGGATCGCAGGCGAGAAACGGAATAAAACAGGTACGATACGGTTCGGCTCAAAATCACGACATAACACCGACGCGCCGTCTCTAAAACGACGACGCCGTTTAATAATAATATCATGGGGAAGGAGCGTTTTGATCACGGTTGATCTCTAATTCGACTTATTTGCGCCGATCACCTCCGCTTTGGATATTAAATTACAATCATTTGTTTCGGAAATGAACTCAGCTCGTGTCAGGATCGCGGTAGGCTTGTTAAGCGTGTAGGTAGCAGTTGCGAAACCGCCGGTTGCTGCCGCTTCTCGTTTCCCATCTATACGTTGTGATGGATCACAGCGCGAATTTAACTTCATTTGATTTTTTTGCTCCTTTTTTTCGGAGCTTACTTTTCGGAGAGGTCGCCCCGTTTTATAAGTTTTTTTTTCCCCTTTTTTTGTACCGCGGTGGTAGTGGTTTCGATTCGGCGACGATCATTAGAAAAAGTGGATGTTGGGGAGAAAATTTCGTAATTTATACGTTTTTGAGAGACCCTTTTCCTTCGTAGTTGAGGAATGTTCAAGGTGATAAATGAATTTAATAAAAAATGGAGCCATTCGCTTAGAATGAATGGATAATTATAATCAGCGAGACCTCTCTTCTTTCGTTAATGAATTTTAACTTTTCAAGATCGTTAATTTTGCTAGCTTACAATTGCTTTTTGTGATTTTTAAACATATGTATTTTTGTACATGCGAAAATACGGAGGATTGATTATTTCTGGATGTCCTCGTATTGCTAAATCCCTCGGTTTTTCTCTATTTCTGCCTCTTCCTCGTACAGCATTTAATGCACGCATATGCACACACGGATTTTCCACTTTGGAATGCATATTTTACATTTTTCACGTAGCACTAAACGTTTTAATGATGCCTGCAGATGCTCCCTTCACCACGGACTCGTCGCTCCACTTGCCGAAGAGCTTAAGAGGATTTTAGGTTTCTGAACTATCAGCTAGATTTAAACGTCTTAAAGCATTATACATCGCTCTTTACGGAATTCGCGTGATGCATTTATGAATAATCATCAAAGAACGCTTTCATCGAAATCAGCAGAAAACACCAATGAAAGCGTTAGGTAACCGTTAGAGCTTGTACGTACGTATTTGTAGATGTAGGAATACTTTCAACTAATTAGGAGGATATAGAATTAAAGTTGTCTTTAATTAAAAAGGCGGCTAACGATTGAAATTATGTGGAAATCAAGAAGGTTTTTTTTTACCAAATTCAACGTACTTCCCTCCCTTATCTATGCATAGCTGCATTCGCGCCTTTTATTTTTCGAAGCAATGCAGCAGGTCCTCAGTTGTTAGCTTGTTCAACAAATCTGCCGTTTTTTCTTTTACCGCTTCTAAAAACAAAAAATCTATTCTCTTAATACGGAGTGGCGCAGGGGAACGGGAAATTTTGAACGTTACAATTGTCAGCACTGTAGAGTCGGCAATTGTTCGTAACTAGCTGTGAGAACACACAGAATTTTCGTTATTGGGCCCAGGACAATCCTTGTGAGTTGCACCAGCGACCACTACATAGCGACAAGCTCACAATATGGTGTGCTGTATCATGTCATGGTGTTATCGGCCCTTATTTTTTTGCACGTGAGGATGGTAGTGCAGCAACAGTAACATCCGCTCGGTATGTTGAAATGCTTCAAACATTCTTTACACCGAGACTGTACGAGCTTAATCTGAACATGGAAAACAGGCGGTTTCAGCAGGACGTCAATTGTTTGGAAGACGCATTATTTTACGTAACGGTGACATTGAATGGCCTGCGAGATCCCCTGATCTGAGTGTGTGCGACTTCTTCCTGTGGGGGTATCTTAAAGGCACGACCTGCAACAATCCATGAACTGAAGAAGAACATTCAACAAGAAATCACTGCCGTTCCCCAAGATTTGCTACACCGCGCATTCCAGAGTTTTCATAACAGGCTGTTAGAGTGTGAACGCCGAATGGGAGGACATCTTTCCGATGTCATCTTTAAAAAGTAAAGGGACACTTTTGGACATTTTGATAAATTTTGTAAAAATTTATTCGTGAAAATTACGTTATTTCAAAATTTCCCGTACCCCTGCGCCACCCTGTACATTTCCCACCTTTGGGAAGAGGTCACAGAGAGCCACATCGAGGATATACGAAGGAAGGTCAAGCATAGAAATGCGCATGTTCGCTAAAAGCGATTTCACAAACAGGACATTTTGGGCAGGCGCGTTATCCTGATGCGAAATCCTTCAACAAATTCGGCCGTTTCCTCCTTACAGTTTTCCTGGGCCCGATAAGGACTTATTTATAGTATTTCTAATTAACAAGAGACCTACTCAAAGCGTTCAAAATCAAATTGGAATTTTCATCGCGAAAACCGAAACATGATTTTCGACGTTTACACGTCGCTGCGGAAGAATCCGAAGAATGCTGTGCAACATCAAAAATACGAAACAGCCCAATTCCAAAGAAAAATGTAGGCTAGAATGTTCCAAAATTAAAAGCAATTGATCTGATATCTTAGAATGTGAGAACAACGCATCCTTTTGCTTTTTGATTAAAAGAGTTAAAAGCTTGCTTAATACTTTCCATAGATGCTTACAATTATTCTCCAGGAAAATACATAAAAAAAAATTCAATATAGAAAAAAAAAGATTCAAGCATAGAAGCGAATACGACGTCATTACTATATATTTAGATCTTTTATTTTATTTTTTTCCCCCCTTTACACGTCTATATTAAATATACATCTATCAAACGCTTTGAATATAACTAAGGTAAGTACGGAAAGAACTCCCAGGGACAAGATGGAAAGAAGGTCCTCCGTCTAATGACATATAATATATTCTTTTGATCACATATTAAATTTTTCCGTATCGTTAGCGGCTCTATGATATTCATTATTTTTAAAGCGATATCGTATATCAACGTTCAAGATGATGTTACCGCCGAAGAGCGATAGCGGAGTTGCGGTGATTTACGTGGTCTTCTTTATATGTATTTATAAGTGCTTAAAAACATTATCGGATTGCCTTTGTTAGAAGCATCGATATGTCCTTAAAAGAGAGCCTTCTTTGTCATCGTTAAATGTTTCATGAGCGATTATGGATTGATCAAAAGTGTGGAAAACATTGATTAATTTTTAATTGAGGCAAGATTAACAAACGCAATTTATTATAGAGAAATCTTTAGGTGATCCGTTACATACAAATTAAGATTAAATGAGGGCGTTGGAGTAGGAGTCATTGGAATTGTTTCAACAAAGGAGTTTTGTGTTTTCTTTGAAAAGTCCAGAATTTTCTTCGGTTCTATGTTTAAGAGTCTTTCCAGATCAATCTTTGCCCCTATGTTGTTGTATGTTTCGCACCGGTTTTTAGGATCTACATACTGATTGAGATATGCGTCTAATGCTTGTTTAATGGACAATAAGCGGTTACGGGCCGCTCCATAATCTCGTATAAGATCGGATTTGCCCTCAGCCAGCAATTCCGCTTTCTTTTTTTTAAGGGTCCTACCAGGAAAGATGTACTATTATTGATTGATTATTATTGACGTAATTCCTCCATATTTCTGAAGCATCTGCTGATTGATGACTGACACCTCCTCATGGATGGTTGCTTCGAGTTTACCGCAATAAACTTGTGTGAATAAAAAATACACAGAATGCAAAAGTCTTGCGTAAAAGTCTTCGTCTACGTGCATCTCCGCAGTAAGTGAAGTAGTAAATCGTCACGAGTTCTGCGAAGGCCACTTCATATTCTTACTTTCGCTGCGTCACTCTGAAAAAACTTTCAGCTTTTCCCTCTTTCCTCAAACAGTTTTCCTAATTCCATAATTTCTTTCGGGGCCACTTTTAGATCATTTTTAAGGAAATGCTAAAGATATTGGCGACATTAATTCTGAGATCAATTTTAGGGAATCTTGAGCCCGTTTGGCTATTTTAAACACGGTGTTTTAATTCCAGCGGATGACATTGTATGCTTGGGAAATAGGAATTCCGAAGGAAACGGATCTAAATAGAGAAATAGAGAAGGCCAATTAATTTTAATAAATCGCGATCATTTGTTAAACGACGGGGGTTGTTTTTCCATTCGGGGCGACCACCTATCTACGCCAGCCGGTATTACGTAGGAGCGTAAGGGTATATAAAACTTGGCACGAAATTGTTAATGCACATTGCGAAGATAGACATGGAACGTTGTATTTTCTTGTGCTGCGCTTTAGTTGTGCTTCTTCATGTCGTCATAGCCGCTACAAACGAGGTTGGTAGTATATAGATATTAAAATTTTTAGAATATGCGGATCGAACGATGCTTTGAGTTGATTGGAGTGTTAGTTGAAATTGAATATTTGGTCGTTTTTGATAGATTTTCGTATTAAGACGATTGGAACAACGTTGGTAGTTTAAAATGTCGATGTAAGCTGTATGCGTTGTTTGTTGATATGGCATTTAGTATAAGATTTTTTAATTTTAATTAAATTATTATTATATTAAATTTTTTTTATACCAAATACGTATGTATATATCGTGCCTATTATCTTTAATAGTTGATGTAGCCATGTGCTCTGAAAAATTACATACAAGATGTTCAAAAGTAAAAATTTTTAAAACTTCTTCAGTTGTCGTAGCGTCAATTTTAAATGGTTGAAATTTGGGTATTCTCTACTACCTCACGGAGCTAACATTAAAGGAAATAAGATACTGGGTAACATAGAAAGAAACAGCTACACATCTTCAAGAAAATAATAAGGATTAGCAGTTAATCAATTCTACATATTGACTAAGTCAAATGGATTTAAAAGAAATATCTTCCAACGATGTAACGATAATAATATAGTTAGACTTCGATGTTTTCATTTATTTAAATATCACAGATGATAAACGTTTTGCTAAATTAAAAATCGTATCTCTTAATTCCTTATCTATTAACTTTAGCTCGTTTTAGTGCTACTTGAAATTTTTGAGACATTCTAATTTTTGTACATATAATGTGTCCATGAATGAAGTTCATAATCGCTATGATGGACTAAACATATTTTGAAAATTTGCCCTGTTTGACCTGCAGCTTATTTCCAGTTTGGCCCTTTTAATGTAAATAGACCTTTACAGTTGAACAAAAAATAGTACTTTTTTTCGTTCACGATACGCCAATGTAGAATCAAGAAGGATTGCTTTAGAAAGAAAGTTATGCGGTTATTGAAATTTTCAGTACGATCGACATATTTTGATAATCATGAACGAATCGGCACAAAAATGTTGTTCAAAATAATAGATAATACTGTCTTTTCTAATTCTAGAACATAGACCATACAGAAGAAGCCTATCCCAAACGAGCTAAATCGGTTACACAATTATACTCAAGGCTGAAGGAACCTCTGCCTTTATGGTTCGGTCCCAGGATAGGCAGAAGCAAACGATCCGCCAACGATATAGACGCAGAATTCTACGGCGTATTGAACTGCGACCAAATAGAATCGTTCGTTAAATTGCTAGCCTTGTTATACAACTCTAAATGTCAACCGTCCGGCAAAAATAGGCTGTTTAGTCCGCGACTTGGACGAGAATCTGGGGAAGAGATGGTCGAAGAATATGGAGGCTATTACTGAAAATGTTTTGTGTAAGATGTGTAAATCTCAATGTTATCTCTAATTTCTATGTAGGATAGTCTTCAAAAGGAAAAATTAATTTGGTAATTTAAATAAAGGTTATTTGAAATATTTTCTGCGGAATTTTATTTTTAACCGATCCCCAACTACAGCATTCAAACCTGATTTGCTCGTTCTGATTCGATAGTTTACGGTTCTGGTGTGTTACGTTATTTAATTGCTCGAATAATTTATTTTCATTTCTTTAATCTTCCGGATTAACTGTTTATGTTTGTAACATGAGTGAAACTTTACTTGCTTTCTGCTGATCGACCTCTCTTTATCAGTATCAATATCAAGATTACTTGCTTGAAAAACAGTAAATCATACTTTTCAAATGTTCTTACTTTTATCTTTTCCGATAAATCGCTCTGAATACATATAGAATTTCTTAGCGTAATTTCCTAAACCTTCCTCTAAAACCGAGCAATTTAATCTCACAATTATTGGCAAATTGACACAATAACTGCGTGCCGTGATACGCAGCAGGCATCATGGCACGCCGTCTAGGAATCACAATTAATCCGTAATGAAACGATGGCGACGGCCCCGGCGAAGTAATTGAGTCGACAATAATGTGTTTAGATAAAATTTAACGCTAACAAGAAGGCTGCTGCTCCTTCCTTCGCTCGTCATACCCCATCCCGCGGCAGGAATCAAAATCGAGAATCGTGACATCCTGATAAAGTCGTTTCGAAGCGGCCGGGTCCGGGGGGATAGCGTAGCACATGGCCATCTAGTTCCGCGTCCCCTTCGCTCCACGCGACGCTCCCGATTCGTTTATTAACTTTGTTACATTGTTAGTTACTTGTTCCCAAATTACCGTCGACTGCTTGCACAGGCACGAACTTTCACCGCAGCGGCGCGTCGAAGGGGGACGAATCTCCGGGGTCGTCGATTTTCGCTATGTCATATTTGCCAAATATATCGCGA
This sequence comes from Oryctes rhinoceros, assembly GCA_020654165.1. Lineage (NCBI taxonomy): Eukaryota > Metazoa > Arthropoda > Insecta > Coleoptera > Scarabaeidae > Oryctes > Oryctes rhinoceros. The sequence continues at coordinate 3,970,971 of JAIOKQ010000231.1, forward strand.
TTAATTGGTTTGATTTTCAAAAGCAAGTCACGTCGGATGGTTTCGGAGCCAATGGGATGATACTGGCGGATGATTATTAATAAAAAATCGTTGGAAGATGTACCCGAAAATGTTATCAGAAAGCAGTTTTGCGAGCAAAATCTATTCAAGATAAAAGTGAAAGTATTTCGAATAAGAGATAGGAGTTGGAAGGATAAGTACAGGATGTTTGCTAAGTGTAGAGTCTCAAATTCCAAAATATGCAGCTTGGATTTAAGTTTTTTTTTTGGTTAATTGTTGAAGTTAATTTTATTAGGTTTTTTTAAGGTTAATCGAAGTACCAAAGATACATATCTCTACATAGAAAAGTAAGTGTAAAATCAGTTTTACCACTTACACAGTTACGATTGATATCTTCATGTATCTTTGGTGTTCCATTGTTCGCACTCCTAGCGTAACATTTTCGATGTCGATCGCTGTTGGCAAATCCACAATTAACAATTTAATACAAATAATGTGCAAAGTTACAAATTTAACGAGAGTTTAAAACGACCAATTAAACAAACAACGTCATAACTTCTAAAACCTACCGCACGAAAGATCTGTAAAAAATAAAAGGACGCAAATTAAAGTATACACTTTTTCTGTAGAAGCACCATCGTCGTAAAGACTCTTCTCTACGAGATTTCACAATAAGGCGTCCTTCAACGCCCGTACATAGAAGGCCCCGCTCGCGTCGAAGATTCGATATTCGACGCGTCCTGACCTTTTTCACGCGCGAGGCCAATTCCGATAAATGTGTATGTGTCAGAATTCACGGGATAGCATAAGGGCGTTATAACTTGTTAGGAGCTCCGGGACGATATTGGCTTAACTTGCGAAGCGAACGCTGATGTTGCCTTCTACGTGTGCTCGAAGCTACGTCTCGAGTTTTTCGAAATCTCCGTCGGTTTTCGCCGATGCGCCAGGAATATCGCTCGAATGTAGATTCCATTTATTGCGAATTTAGGAGATTTTTTTTTCACCATGGCTTCCTGTATTCACGTATATCGGAATACATTTTTTGAAAATCGAGAAGCTTGGATACTGTAGGCTATAGCTATGGTGTGTTAGAAGGAATAAGAGCTTGATTGAGAGAGAGAGAGAGAGATCGCAAATATGGGAAACGTATTAATTGAAATGTTCATGAAATATTGATTTGAGAATGCTATCGGCGAGATGCTGACGATACTTCAAGGTAATGTTTCGACATATTATTTAAGCGCAATGCGAGTGAGTGGAGAAGAGAGGAATACAACGCACCAAAAACCAAATTAATCGGCAAATAAGGTGTTTTCGGTAAACGTGCACCAAGATAGACGATTTTTTTAGGATTCGCAAACCGTCATCTTAATTGATTAGTGGCAGAAGAGAAGAACAACCACGTACTTTGCTTGGATTTATTGAATCGATTCGACGTTGATTTAAAGAGGTAAAAGCCCAGCTAATAAGATAAAGCATTATATTTGCCTCCCTAGATTTGGCTCCCTCTGAACTTGAAAAAAATGGCCCGGCGGAAGGCGGTTCACATCAAATCGAGAGATTATTGTCGAAATAGAAGCGTATTTTACGAGTTCGATAAATCGTATTATTCTGATAGCCTAAAAAGGTTGGAAATTCGCGCGAGTAAAAGGATATCGTGTGGAGAAATAAATTGACTAAACGTGTTGCCTTCTTTAACGTATGCTATCGCACAGGTAAGTACTTAACAACATTTTTGTGTATATTCAGCATTCCTCGACCGTAGAGCCGAACCGTGCACGCACAGAATTATTACAGTCTTCTTTGCTTAGTTAACGACGTTAATGCTCAACGCCATTAGAATTTTAACGGAGAGTAGCCGAACTACGTAGATTACCGGCAGTATTTAATGCTTAGATTTTCACTCCTTCGTGGTTGTAGGAGAAGGTTTCGCTTACAAATACATCAATTAATTAGATTAAATGTAATTTTTAAAATTCAAGAAAATAGGGAACCAATTAAATACACCTAAAGAAGAAAATGTAACAGTAAAAATAGAACAAATAAATTCATATAAAGCACCTTTTGTATCTTTTAAAAATTAATAATTAGTAAAAATTCTATTCTAAAAAAAAAAAAGATATCGCTGGAATATTTCTCTACATTTTTCTTTATTTTCTTTCAATATTGATTTACGCAAGATCTATTTAGGAAGAATAAGAATTTAATATTAAAGGCATTTCGTGCAATCCCTGCAGAAATTAGCTGCAATAATTTAGCAGTTGGGTACGCGTATTAGGTTTCGTTCGATCGCCTATGCAGGAAAACAATGAATGAAAATAAAAGCTTTTTGTTTGAAACATGCAAGGATAAGATTCTTTTATTCGCACTCTTAACGATTTTGTCGTAGTTACTTAGAAGAGATTGTAAGTCTATTGACCAGTCAACGTTTCTTCCTTTCTCTTTAAATTGATAAGGAAAATTTACAACTTCAAATTATTAATTTTTATTTCGAAATTATCGTAAAAAAATGTAGAGGCCTTTTTTCCTCAACTTATGTATCACCGAATACAACTTAACAATATTATTCTCGACATTCGGAAACTGACGATGCTGCTGAATGATGATCAGATATAATTTACATCGGCGAGATGGGTATCGCATTCGCTAACAATTGATCAGAATTACAATGTAGCGTTTAAACGCGTTTAGAATGAGTTCGTGGGGCGCTATATGACTGTTGAACATTAGCGAACATTTGGCCCAAATTCTCCGAAAAAGCGAAGTTATAGCGATAATTTTTTGGCGGAAAGCGGTTCACGTCAAAGGAAAAAAAGCACAATGCCGAAACGAAGGCCTACTCTCTAGATGTCGACAAATCAATATTTGAATTGCTTTTAGAAAAGCTGAAACGTAGCCGTAACTAAGTATTTGCTAAATACAGAACAGTTACATTGCCTTCCTTGTTGCTGCCTAATTGCACATAGTTACTTATTCTTCCAATCCAAAGACATTCATAACTTTTGAAAAAGGTGTCTAGATTCCACTTCTTCATTTTAAATATTTTTCATAATTTACATTATTCTAGAATAAACCGCTTATAACGTGGATAAATTATTGTAATGGAGAGGCAAAGCATATTGTTTTGAAAGATTCATTTAAACATCATGGACATTTAACACAGTTCTAAGTATACTACAACCTGAAGGTAACAATATAGTTCGTTGATTCGATATTCTCTTACTAAGAATTTCGGGCGTTTTACATCAAAACCATGCGCATCAAATTTAAAATGAACCGGAATAACCGACGCGAATATAAAAGCAATTTTAGAATTCAATTTAAATACCGCAAAAACCCGCTCCGACGTTATCTCCGTAATTGACAGATAAACAGAACATTAAATAACGTTCCCCGCGCGCAATTTCCCGATTCTATAAATTCATCGCGTCATCATCTTTACGTATATACGCTCTTACCTACCGTTCGCGCAATTTTCGCCGAAGAACAGAATAACGACTTTCGAAAAGGAAACGGGTCCGCCGAACGATTATTCGCGATCGTCTTTCCGCGCAATTCGCCTCTATTCGGCAGCAAAATGGAAAATTAATTTAAATCTGGCTGGTAGGTAGAGGTTGCGCCGTCTCCGGAATTCATAAATTTGCTGACTTAAGTTTTCTTTGAGTGCATAATTCGTATTTTTCCTCCTCCCCGCCGGCGATGATGTTAAGTTCTTCGGGAAGATCCGCGTAGATCTTCGAAGGCGGAGACCGAAAAGAGAGAAGGTAATGCGGGGAATTTCATCTGATGCGAAATTATTTATCATTATCAATACGCCCGAAGATGTGTAGCGTCGCTTAAGGAATACGAATGACTGGGTTATTGCTTGTTGCTTTGAAAAGAGAGAAAAGCTTAATCGGATTCGTTTATGAACGAGGAATTTGAATCTCAAGCCCGAAGGATTAATAATTCGCGTATGTCTGTGTACGGGGCCCTTTATAGAATTCAATTTGTTTCGATATGAATAGCGGAAAATGCGTGCATTGCAAACAATGTTCAATGCAAACTAAACTGTTTTCTTCTATACATCTTAGTAAAGCTTTTACAGAGCAAGGCATGCAATATTCTCTATTAGGCAACTCTCTCTGAAGCCCGTCACATCCAAACTAATGAAAAATCTTCCTAAAATATAATTTCGTCAGTTAGCTATTGCTCGATATATATTCATCAAATTTTAATAAAATTTCACGTTGTTGGTGGAAAACTTCATCGAGAAGCGTAGAATAGTTGCGTTCCTGGAACATTTAAAAATTGGTAAGTTTCGAGTTCAAGGAATGAGGAAACATTAAATTTAATTTCTCATTTTAAATCTATCGCTGAGAAAACTTGTGCTGCTGGTTGTAATTCCAATTTGAAGGTGTTAATAATAAGAATTCTATTCGCCTTTCGAAGTTTGTTTATAAATGGCAGATTTCTAGAAAGGAACACATAAACCTAGCGTTTACGTGGTCGAAAATCTTCGAATCGAGTAAGTTTCTAATGCACGTTTTAAAATCGAAGTTATAGTAATCAGCAAGCCTTAATGCTGGGTATATGATTATGTATTAAATGTTGAAGTACTTGATATTAATTGCAAATAACGAAATAAACTAAATAAAACAGATATAATCGACAGCAATAATTTTATTCGAGGGTAACAAATAATACCCTAATACAAGTTATACAGGATAGTTGGAAAATAATATAAATGTCGCTGAAAATACAATAAGAACGAGCACATTTTAGTTAAGTTTCATCATTTCACTGTTAATTACTATCCGCTAAATTTAACATTGCCCATCGTATTATTTAATAAAGCGAATTTCTTGCTAAACTGAAATGCGCACTTATGGATAGGTTTTTCATGTCTACTCCCATCATTTTTTTTTAACTTGTGCCTCAAGGTTTGAAAATTTCGAAATATTTCACTTGCAATTCACCAGGTACTAAGAATCTAATTAAAAATTAATCTAATGTTTACAATAGGTTACGTTTGTTGTCTTATATAGTGATGTATACGTTAACATTCTGCTTCCTGTTGCTTAACCGCCGTCTATTAGCTCCTGGCAAAGACATTTCAAATAATTTCCAAACCGCCATGCTAACATTAGCATCAAGAATATCACTTATCTGATACCAATATCTTGATAATTATATGAAACCTGTCACATAATGAGACTATTGCATAAAAGCAACACGATACTTATAATCTCAATTCAAATATCGATTACGTGAAGTTCCGCATAAGTTAGTTCTCTTTCCACATATTAAGTAGAATTAAAGTAGCAAAATGTGACTTTACATAATAGTAGTTAGCATCTTGTTCTGATGTAATGGCCAGCTTATTCGCAGGAAATTCTTGTCGTTCGAAGAAAACTTTGAGCCTAGAAAAGAATTGTCGCCTTCAGCGTGCGAAACAAATTATTGCTTTGCCTTTTCCAAGAAGATTAACGTATCCCCTTAACTATCCCAAGAAGTACCAAGTTTTCATTTTATCCAGTAGGCGTAGATGAAATAATACTTAACAATTAAATGTAGATAAAATGCTTTAGTTTTAGTATGAAATAAACACATTTTATTGGCAATTCTCACGGTTAATATTTATAAAAACTTAAATCGGAGAATTAACGTTTCCATGTTTGAAAGCATCTAGTATGTCACTCGGTATTTTTAAGGTACCAATTAAGCTATTGCCTCTAATGCCATTTCTTCCACAGCTGATGGCAGATCCTCCGATTTTTCTCATCACACATTTCTCTAATCACCAGCAATCACTTTGTGCAAAACTCACAATAAACAAATTTTGTTTCAGCTTTTTTTTCTTAAAAAAATCCCATTATTTACGCCGATAAAGTCTATCACCTTGTATATCTCATCACCATCTGTAACCTCTTATCACATCATCTTTACCTAGCTATGGACAATATATACCTCATAAAAGTCCGTCGTTTGTTATTTGCTTCTTGAGTAATATTCTGGCTAAAAAGACATTATCTAAAGACTTGGATATTACGAGCATCGAAATACTAAGCTACCTTCCACCCATAACACATGATGATATGCTTTTCTTTTAATATGCCCTAATGCAGGGCGTCATCTTCATCTTACAAGCATCTAAGACATCATACGACGTACGTATTACAACAAGTGCTTACGCCGCGCTACATTGTAACCGCTTCGAAATCACGGAATGATCTTAGTAGGCGACGCTGACTAGAACGTGCAGCGTTAGATATCCCCAAAGAAGAAAAACGGGAAACATTCAGGAAGATTTCCCACTTGAGAAGGAGGCAGTCGCGAAAGAACCTACTGCTGCCTACGTAGAAAAAGCCACCCTACAAGCATCCGTGGTCTCTCTCGCGAGCCTATAGAAAAAGAAAATACCGCCGCAAGTGGAAAGAAAAAAGAACCACGAACGGCCTCCGACGCCGTTGCAGTAATTCCGAACGCATCGGCCTGCGACAGACGGCAAGCTCCAATAGAAATACTGGTATGGCCTACTCAGAGAGAATTTTTAATTATGCCAGCCCACAGATCTTTGTTTTTATTTGCTGATTTGAAAAGTGTTTTATTCCGATGCCGAGGACGGCAACCGGCAGGGGTGTTTCTTCCAAAGATGGTTGATGCATTGCACTCTATAGCTGGAAAAAAGGAGGCCGGACAGAAGGAGAAACCGCGAGGGATAAAGAGAGGGAGAGTATACGGAATTGCACAGAGCAAACTCTATAATGAATCATAATTACGTGATTGATTGCGGCAGTTCTCTTTTCATCGTATAATTATAATGATTTCCTTATAGCGATATACCTGCACCTATATTACGCCCGCACTTGTTTTTTTTTTTCGTTGTGTTGCGTTCGCTTCGGAGTTCTTCGCCTGTTCTTGTTTTATTTTCAAATTACTCGAGTTTTATTTCGCAATTTGGAGGCTGGATGGTGAAAGTACGATTAAGAGATGTGATTTGTCATACCAATGATGGTGAGTACTACTGAATGATCTGCACATAGCGTCTTCTGTAAGGAACCCATTATTTTAGATAAAATTAAATTTAATGAATAGAAATGTTTCCATAAAGCAACGTCAATAGTTCATTGCAATATGAAAGCATGTTAAATAATAATAATAATATGCTCTGGCCAAAATTACAATACGGTCATCCTAAGCTTACTAAGAAGCAGATTAAGTTAAAGTCGATCGAAATCTTATTACGTTATTACGTTACTAGCTTAAAGCGGTATTGCTGGACGTAAATAGGTCTATCGGTGTGTTTAAGCAAGTCTTCATGCTTATGCCACGCGTTTTTTAATTTTTCTCAACCAGAAAATGGGTAAATTAACAAATAACTCTCATCGTCAAAGCTAGGTTCTATTGCGTCATAAAAAGTAAAGAGAAATACGAAGAAATTTTCATTGTCAAGCTACATTGACAATATTGAGTAATGGAATTAAGGCAATGATCGTGTGTATGTATAAGGATATATGCACGAGAGGGTCATCGTGCTACGAGATGCAACTGTCTTTAAGTTGAATATCCAACGTCAACCGTATTATCCGTCTTTTTCAGAACAAAAGTTCTGCTTATGTTAACTCGCTTTCGCTCGCGCAAGTATCGAACTTATTGAAATGCTAACATTGCTTACTATATTACATTGTGGAAATCGCAGCAATTACTTGAATCATTAGAACACAGTAAACAACTTCCACCGTTTACGAGATAGTGCGGATTGCTCGTGATACGGAATACTTTGATGCGAGTCGCGAGCTCAGGGTTTGATTTTTTTATTTAAGAGGTTGCTCTGTTGCCGAAAGAAATCTTTAAGTTATATTAATTCAATCAATTACAAAATAACAAACACAAGATAACAGCATCTCAATAATATGCGCAAAACTATAAAGTTTAATTCCTTTCATAACCCGTAAAATTTTGCCATGGCGATGCGTGCGAAGCGTGCAAGCATATCTTCCTGAAACAGAATTCTTTTCTTGGCTAAATCTTGACGTTTCTGTTTCGCAGCAATATTGAAACGGTCGCGTTTGCGATATACGCCGGTCATGATCTTGTTGGTCGATAAGGTGACTTTCTTTGAACGAGAACTTACCGTTTCGACTGTTCTTTTTTCAGTTGAGTACACGTTTATGGTCAAGTGTAAGCAATGACGGCATCCATTCTGCGGAAACTTTCCTTGCATTCAAATGAGTTGTTAAACTGTTCTGCTACCGCTTAATTAAGATACCAACAGTCTCACCAATCTGACGCACTTTCAATCTCGAATCATTCGAATTATCGTATGGTGAATTTTTTCTTGGATTGGATGGACTTGGATTTTTCTCATCAATATCAACATTTTATGATGGGTAACGAAGGTACAGATCTTCCGAAAACTACGCCAAGTTTCACTTTTAACTCATCGTTAGTTTTCTTTTTAAAAAACAAGTATTTAATCGCTGATCTATATTCGATTTTTTTCATTGTTGTTAAATCACAAGTTTGAAATTACACGTATCTGTTTGAAAACTTAGCAGAGCTCTTCTTAAAGCTTACTTTTGCAAAAAAATAGAGTTATTTTAATTCTAGTAGCGCAATTTCTCGTCATTTCATTCAATTCGCTTTCAGATATTTCTACTTAAATGGTCACCAATTCTTCTGGTATCGTATTCGATTAAAAAAAATGTTGGTTTGAATGTTTTTCTGAAGTACTTGCCGGTTAACATACATCTAACACAACTCTTAAAGCTTGCACATTCTCGATACTAACTTATATAAAAGATCTCCTTAAATGTTTATTTATGGACATCTATTCTACTTATAAGATCCTTCTTCTTAGCTACTTTTAACTGTTTTTTCTTCGCGTCTTATCAGTTAATTAATGCAATGTTGTGATCAAGATATCATTACTCAGAAAACTAATGATTTATAAGACATTTACATATTTCATGAAATTTCCCTTTCGTAGCATATCGAAAGGCGTGAGTAAGATTTTGGATGGGTCAAGATAGGGACGTATACTTTAGTTCGCGCAACACACCGAGAATGGAAGAAACGTCGGGAATTCATAAAATTGCATGTAGTGACTGTAATAAAACCTATATTGGTCAAACGAAAAGAGCGATAGGCACCAGATTTGAGGAACATACAAGGAATTATCGCAACGGTAGATTGAAATTAGAAAACTTGAGGTTGATTAAGAATGTAACTTTCTCCGCGAGAATTACACGCGTACGAGACGGTTTACACACACAAAAAATAATAAAAATCTGATGAACAGAGATAAGGGAGCGCTGTCGTACTCTGTCCTTCTTGATCTGTTGCAGTAAAGCTAGCACATGGTTTATATTTTGGGTTATAAAAGAGGTCTTCCCGTTTAACTGTCCGTGTTTTTCGCATGTCGTAATTTTAAAGCGCGTAGGGAATAGAAATAGCCACTTGTAAAGAATATTTTCCTCTCCGAAGAAAGGATAATACATGCTAGAACTTTCTCACATCGTTCGGTTGTCGGTTGATGACGACAACCATCCATGTGTTCGAAACGGTCGCCCGGATTAACTATTATATCATTATATGATTGATTAAGCTTATGTGGTGCGGAGGTTATCGACTCTTTTGTGTTGTTTACGTATTTATATTCTATGGTTTATATGATCCCTAGTACGTTAAATTATACGATCATTCATTCCTTTATTGGCATTATGTTTTAAAGGAAGATCCTGTCTGCCATTCAGTAGTTATTCCATGCATTAAGTGTTCAAAAACATCCAATTATTCAATGTTGTGCATATTTCAAATCGTGTGACGTCGTGCTTATTTCCTCCGTTGATGTAATCCCATTATTAAAATTTGAAATCGTATTTGTTGAGAAATTTGTTGTTTCATTTCCTCTCAATAGATTTCAAAGAGTAACTAGGAACAACAAAAAAATAATTTTGAATGCATCTAATTCATTTTAGGTTAGTCTCTAAGGGCCAGTTGCAGCAACAGTACTCACGATTTAACCTCGAGTTAAATGAAAATAGGCAAATAGGTTGTAACGGTTGTCGAAATATAAGTGAAATAATAATAACACCCTTTAACAACTCCTTTCTGTTCTACGTCCTTTCAGATTAATCTTCTCGGATCTCTTTTTTTCTGTATCATTAGATTTAACTTTCTTCATTTTTTTTCATCGTTTCCTAGTTTAGTTTTTGTTGATTGAAATTTCTTTAATGCTCGTTATTAATATAATACTTTCCAAAGATTATATCAAAACTGTCCATTTCTGTCTCCTTGTTTACTTTGTTATTATCGGAATGCCAATCCTACGACTTCGATATTTTTGTTATTAACCGTATGTGATGAGTATCAGATTTTTATGCGTTTTCCAGAAAAGATGTTATTAAAAAGCAAATTATTATGACTTTGGTTACTACTTGATATTAAGAAAGTCCTTTAATTTTTAAGAATCAAGGAATTAATAGCATAAATGTTCAAATTACCAGTAATTAAACATAATTTTGATAACTGAAAATCTCTAAATAATGTTGTATAAATTAATGGTAATAACGTAGGTTTCCGCGACCAGGGTTAGTTAAAACTGAACATGCTCCAGGTTGGAACCGTCTCATGGTTAAACCAAAATTAGACGATTCGCCTGTATCATATAGGATTTCTTCAGGAGAGCAGGGACAGCTCAAAAAAAATTGTTCAAATCAAACCAATACCGTCTTGTCTATCAAACGGAATTATAAACTATGATAAAGCTCAATACATGAGATTTCACTAACAATTAACGCGAGAATAATATAGTTAACGAACGGGAAAAGGGCTAATATAAGACCTTGAAGAACGCCGCACACCACTAAATGGATTGAGAAACATTGCTATGTAATTAGGTCTTATTGTAAAGATAACTATAAAGGAATTAGTTACACTCCTATAACTAACAAAAGTATTTTATGGTCCAAAGTGACGAAAACTGTTCTGAAATCTAGTGAGACTAGAATGGACGCTCTATCTTTGTCGCAAGCAGCAATTAATTAATAGCATTTGACAAGCAAGCCGTACAGCTATGTCATGAACGGAAGTGAGACTTAACTCTCAACAAATACTCTTCCTATTTAAATAATTCTTTGCATGGAATATACTAAATCTTATTGATATACTTGGGATAACAAATCAATGAAATTTTAGTCTCAATATCACTTGAACAGAAGCGGCTGTACACTTAATGCGAAACTATTTGACAGATGGGAAGCAGAGGTTTCAGATAGATGAAGTTGAGATCGATGCTTGGGCTATTGCCAACGATATACAATCTTCCAGTTGACAATTTGCTGCATTCTCTAAATTTAATCAAGAATGCTTCAAATATGCTTTGTAAAGTATCCGAGGGCCATTTTCTATAATTGAACGTTGCTAAATGTTGTATCGAACTATTCGGACGTAGGAGCGTTTCTTTAAATGTTAATAGCATATACCTCCAGCTGACAAAAGAAGGATCCTGTGAGTAGCAATTGATAAACGTTTAAGATTTTCATCTCGTCTTGGTAACTTGTAAAAATCACATATTAAACTAAGATTTTGTTTAGATCTAAGATTTTGCACTACAGCAAACACCTGTTGAACTGTGAAGATGTGACTCTTTAATACTGTCTGCTTTCAATCACTATGGTTCTGCTCATTATCGTCGCTTAACGTTGAGAGATCCTAAATGAACGTAAAGAACACAAAAAACTTGCTTACGGCTTATATGTGGAATACGTCATTTTGAGAGAATATCGTATATTTCGAACTGGGTCAATAGCCAATCGTAGAAAAATGAATGCTGCTTACTCCTATTAAAAAAATCATTGTAAGACTACTTTTTATATTTTTGAGAGAATTACACGCAAAATGGGCGAAGTGACAAACATTTAGAGCGACGGTTTCTTACATACAATGTTGCCAAAATAACGAATGGTCTACGTTTCAATTATTTTTTTGATTATGCAGCTTTCAAGAGAGAGTGTACCTATATAAAACAAGAGTAAAAAAAATTAGGTCGCAATTTTTTGTTATCATCATTTTCCTTGTCACGTTGGTGACCAATTTAGGTGGTTCTAATTGTTATTTTGCTTTTCCTATCACCAGGTCGCCGTGACTTGTGCACATCCCATTCGGGTGTTTGACTTCATGACTTATTGTTAGTGTTGTTGAAGCGATTGAACCAAAAAGATACGTAAATATATTTTTATCTAAATTAGTTTCCTATAAAACAGGTTAATAAACAGATATTTATTGTATTCAGAAATGGGCTTCAATTTGATAAGCGTAGTTCGTTGTTGTGATAAATTTAGTAGTTATTACGATAATTTCTTTGGTTGCTTTAATAAAAGGAGATTCAAAGGGAGTGGATAAAACCACAAAAATTTGGACGCTCCTTTTGGTATAATATAACCAATTAGTGCATTTGTACTATTTTGTATTATTCAATTGTCACTCTTTGTCTAAATTCTCAATATTACGTCTACATTTCGAGATTTCATCAGGAAATACAACTATTATATGCGAAAAGAAAAATTTGACTTAATTTTGAAGTTTTGTCGCACGTCATTGTAAATATGTGAATAACATAAGCTGAAAGTAATAACGTAATATACTTTGATTTCTTTTTTATATTACCATTTGAAGCCTTAGGAAACAAGAAGAATTCCTTTTATTTGTTCTTCGTTGACTTTACCACGTTTCGTCATTAATGGTCCTCGATTATCTCAAGCAATTTGCTTGTTTCTCCTTGCCATCGATTGTCCTGTTTTCATTCTTATTTAACTATTTTCCTTTTTATGGACTTTTTGTTTGATTCTGTACGAATGTTATCGTACAGAATTAAAAAAGGCTTTTCTTAATATTTAACGGTAACTGACAGACACGTTTAACATACAAAAGAGATATTTGTTGCTTTGAAATATTAAAAAAAAAATTTCGCCAATCAAAAAATTCACAAAAAGAAAATAATTAAGCAAGAGCAAAAGCAAAAGAGAAAAACGTAAATAACGGCACTAGCAATTGGTAGTAACATGGATGGCAAGAAGAAATAAACGGAAGTCGACAGCCATTAGTAACGAAATTGTTTTTTCCTAAGACCTTAAATCTCTCCAAACATCCTAAATATGTTTCCTAAAAAAAAGTTAAGAATAAATCGGAAGATCAGGAGTGAATATTAAGCAAGGACGTAGTATAATAAATAATGCAACCTTTGTTGCTTACGTATGCAGAAAGATGCATCAAATTCTTGTAAATTTTTTTACTTTAATTTAAGAAATTTTGAGGAATTCTTACCTGGGTTCCTGTTATTATTATTATTTTTTTCTTGAACATTGTACTCTGCTGAAGTCATGAAATACAGACGAAATATTGGGGATTTAGAAAAAAAAGAGTTCTTTAAATTACAAAAAATAACGAAAGGGCTACACAATTAATTTATTGCACATCTAATTAATGCGGTGTTACTAACTCGGCTACGAATAGTTTACTTATCACATACAGGTACAGAACGAAAAATATAAGTGCTCCAAATGTAATTAACATAATATATTAACGTGATTGAACGTAAAACATGTAACAAAAGCTCAAATCATTTCGCATAGCAGAAACAAACCATAAATTAGTCACTGCTAATTAATTACAGTCAATTATAATAATTGAACACATCATTTTCAATTAAGCAAACAAATTGTTTGACAGTAATTGTCGAACGTCGGCCAGCCGAATGTGGATTCTAAGCGCGACCATCGTAGATGCTATAATACCCTAAACAATGGCACGACGCGCCCCTCCCATCGTTGCGACGCTACGCACCAAAACCGCTCCAGAATCCGGGGACTTAAAGCTCTATTTCCAGCTCCGGAGGTATACCAATGAGAGAGATCGTTCGATGATCGCGATTGGTCGTCTACAAACTCCACCCCGTATAAGGGTCTCATTCGGACGAATATTAGGGTGTATCTTGGATGGTGAACGTGCAGTCCTCGCTTTTCAAATACAAGTAGTCAGTTTGCACCCACATTTCAACACGGTCGGAGTTTTTATTCAAATTAGGCTTAAAAACCTGACAAGTCTACACCACTAAATACATACAATAAAAAAGAAACGAGCAAAAAAAGGAAAATAAAAGCGGACAAAAAAAGATAAATACTTTAACATTGAACAGTCCTGATAAATTTGGTGAAAACAATTTTAAAACGAGTTTTGTGATTGCAAAGTGCTTCTCTGCTTCGAATTAAAATAAAAGTGATAAATTTTAATGTGATGGACTTGAATCGATAGATGGAACTCGATTTTCTTCAATGAATCGTTCCCAATCCTAATCAAAATGACATAATCTTCGCAGAAAGAAATGATTTTCACCGTCGGCAAGCATCTGTGATCGCAAACCGTTACCAAATCTCGCGAAAGATGAACAATGAAAGCCTAGAGGGCACCGTTCACGTAACCGCCCCGAGTATCCTGAACAAGACGCCGCAGACGATGCCTCAGAGGTCGCCGTTCGCGATCCAGGAGCTGCTGGGGCTCGGCGACTCGCAGCACCGGTCGCCCACCGCGGCAGTTTCGGCGATTACGCCAAATGTTTACCCGCAAAGGCATATCCAAGCGCCTACTTGTTTTCCGTCGGAACACACGTTCAACCATCACCACATGACGATGGCGGCAAGCCGCATGGCCTATTTTAACGCACAGGCCGCGGTGGCGGCGGCTTTTTTACCCCATAACATAGCCGCCGCCGCTGGTATGAACGGCAATCCAGGCGCGGCTTCTCCAGCGGCTGTACTAGGCCTAGCCGGTCATCAAACAGGGGCATCTCCTGGTGAGTTTTGATGAGATGTTTATTGGGAATAAAACTGTAGAAATTAGCAAAGAAATGTAATGCAAAATTAGTTAAATCTATTGTTTAGGAAACGCTGATTTCCTAACGGATGATAAAGGTCATAATTTCTGCTTAAAATGATAATTTCTCAATGTTGCAAAGTATTGTTTAATACAAACACTCTAAGTGAACATTTGTAGGAATATAAGCGATATTGTGTTTGTTAGGCGTAAATTTTTATTGTTCATTATCTCAATTTTTGTTTGGAGAATGAGGTGTTACGTTAAAAAAAGCTGTTGATTGATGCTAAGTTCAATAATGGTAATAATAGCAAGGTCTGAATCAAAAAAGATTTTCTTTAAGAAAAGATATGGAGGAGTTTTTTGATCATATTCCTTCAGTAAATAGGATTAAGCTGAATCTGTTTGCTAATATAAAACTGTTATAAATAGAAAACTTAATCAAACATCAATCAGGAAAAGGGTATTTGATAAATCTGCCGAAAAAGCGATAAAAATCTCAATCAAAAATTACAAAAAATTTAGATAAATACGAACCATCATTTTAAGTTATAGTCGTTAAATCAAAAAAAATCCTTAAATCAAAAAAAAAAGAAAGAAAACAGTAATAGTCTGGTGTTGTTCTTTTTGGGCTTAACATCGCAGCTCGAATTACGATCTTTCCAAAGCTATTAAATAACAAGAGAAAAGTTTCTGGGAAATGTATTAACGGCGTAGCTTACCATTTTCTTTCATCGTATCTAACTGCTACTATCAAATTTAGTGCTTACCTCTACAAAGGCATTGCGCATGTGTATCTGTTTCAACATAAGCCGTCCTGAAGCGACGGCAGTTTCATGCTTATCGTTTTCATCGGAGGGCTTCTCCTAGTAATTTCGCTGACACCTTCAAAACTTACTCATATTGTGCGTGCATTTGTTGCAATTGTGCTTAACTGATAATGTCACAACTGCTTCTAGCATTATTCATTCTTTTAACATTATCAGTTGTAACTATACCCACCTCGTTGTAAATACGTAATATTTCTAAATTTCTTTAACATTTGTGTTCCGAGAAAAAATAATCCTTGAAGAAAAAGAAAAACAAAAGAAGAATTTGTTATAAAAGAAAGGTCTTGCGACGAATAGAACAGATAGCTTAACCAAAAAAAAAATAATGTCGCGCTGAGAAAAATATGTACTTAAAGTAACAATATGGTGACAGTAATACGTTATCTTAAGAGCTATCTATGCCGTTGAATTATACAAACGTATGGTAATTCTTAGTATAAATTATTTTTATTTTAAAAATGTAGGTGCTTGTCGTCTCAGAATTTTTCTTCGTGTAGATATAAGAAACATCTCCATGAGTTTTGATGTTTATTAGATCTTGTTTTATAGAATGATGTCTGCACAATTGTCTTCAAATTCATAGCTTTTATCTGAGATAATAACATCGATGTTCGTCTGAATGTTTCCTCCTGAAATAATAAACAGATTTGTTAGTTTTAACGTGATGTTTGGATTTCCTTTAGAATACAACAAGCTTTCCATCATTCATTTAACACTTAATCCATTTATGTATAATTACCAACTAAAGCGGGTCGTGGTGATTATGATGCTATCTAATTTTCTTATCATAAATTATAGATCGATGTAGTATTTTAAAAGTAAGTTAAATAAAAGCAAAGATAGCTATCAACATCGAAAAATCTAATTTTTAATAGTATAAATGCCCGCTTATAAACACGTAAATGTTAAATAAATAACATATACATAAATAAATAAATAAATAAATAAATAAATAAAAAATACATGAATGGATTAGTAACAATCAATTGGTGAAATCAACAGCGAAAATATAAAGATAATATTGTTTGAAGATGAGCTGGTATTATATGAGGAGGCTTTCAACTTTCAACTCTAATCTCAACAACTGTTGAGATTAGATGTACGAAAATTGGGACGGTTTTAACCGATTTAAATAAGGCTTCCTACATCATTGCCACACACCCTAGATTGAACTTATACTTACATATGTTACAAGAAAAGCTATCCGTAGAATGTGTAACTTGATTAATAATGAGTTACGTTAAATTGAGCACCCCGATATCGTAGGATGAGCGTATATTAAGATTTATAAATTTGTAGATTTATTTCGTTCGAGAGTGATGAAGAATTAAGCATTACCGGTTTAAAATTAACGACATTTATAAAAAGGAAAAGCAAAGCATTTATTCTCGACAATATTTCGAAAGGAGTCTGAGATAGGTCGGGTTTTATGTTCAACAGCGCATCGTTTGTTTGGTCGTGATACTCTTTCGAATATGGCCTTATCGATGTTTCTTCTTTGGAAAAGATCATCCGCAATCAACTATTTTGGTTAATTTTCGAACTTAAACTAAAAAAATAAGCCGTTATAGAAATGTTAAAAAGTTAAGTTAACTTTTATCAAAATGTCACCATGCATTTGAGACTGAGCGCCGTACTCAACGTCTCAAACTAAGCAAAGGTATTAATCAACAATAATTATTTCTCGAAAAGTCGAAAATAAGAGAGTTTGTAAAAGTGCGACATTCCTATCCGGGTACGCGTTGTACTTATTTTAATTTTTGGAATCTTCGTTAATGGGCGATGCATATAGTCATTTGTAGCTTGTCGTGTTTCCATTTTTTCCAATCATTATTAGGAATTCAATTCTTTGTGTTAGAAACGCATTTTCTTAACAGAAGCAATTACCATTGATTCGACACGACATTATTACAAAGCTCAACCAAATCAATAGTAGCAATATACTAATTTTTTAAACTTTAACATCTATTAAACCAAAATACTACATATTTTGTCAAAATTATCAGCTGGCACCGTCTGCTTTTAAATAAATCTTAAGCAAAAAAATGTGACGTGGTAAACGGTCATCCAAGTTCGCTCCGAGTTCATTCAGTTCGTTTCCTCGGAAGTAAAACTGATGGAATTTTATGCTTTTTTTTTTACTTTCTTTCCTTTCTTTTTTCTTTAACTTTTTCTTGGGTCGATTTTCACCTCCGGCGCGGTTTACATATTGAGTTATCGTCCTAACTGTTGCCGACCACTTTTCCCTCTCCTGAAGAAGCCCCAAATGATTATGTGCGGAACATCGAGTTACCGATTAACAGACTCCAAATCCGGGATACGTTGAGTTCAAACCGACTCTAGGTGTGGATACTTATTGCACGTAACGATCTCAGATTCGGTGACAATTTATTAAAAATGTGCATATTCAGCTAGAGCAAGAGGGCTTTTTAAATAATTTTGTTTTGTGACTTTTGATCTGATGTATCCCCACGAGTCGCGTAGGTAGACTTATATTGTTCGTTTAAAGGAAAGATATCTACAGGATGATGTTGAAAAAACGATAAGATCTGGATCCTCGATCTCGATAGATACGTTGACATTCAAAAGAATTTGACCGAGCTTCGCCATAATACATAATTCCTGTATTCTTCAGCTAAGCGTCTTACAACGCGTTGAAAAATATGATGATATTGTAAAATATATTAATTTTGATTTACGTTTTCAGAATGAATCTTGTGAACCAAAAAGCTTGCTGGCATCAGTGTAGAAGACCTTCTTTTTGATCTTTTAAGATCCCTTAATGAGTGGTGCTATGAACTGCAGTTTTTTCAACGTCATCCGGTATATCCTTTTCTGAATATGGAGTAAAACATAGGATTGCTAAGCTTTCCGTAATTCACGCATGTATTATTTTATCGAAACATGATCCGTTGGCTAAATAAAGCTTCTAAAATTTAAAATTTGAACACGGAAAACAACCGCAAATTATATCTGATGAATAAAATCTATCACAAAGGAACGCCTATCATTATGGTATCTACGCGTTAGTTTCAAATAAAACACATATAAACAAAAAAAAAGTCCTTTATAACATTTCATCACCATGTTATCCGTGTTTTAATAAAAAATGAAATAATTACAGCGAGTATATTTTCCTTTGTTCGCCTTACAGGTGAGTAATGCACCAATGGAGAGCGTATTTTCGTTAACAATTACCAAAAATCATCCTTAATTAGTAGCAATTCCAACGCATACGTTTGCATATGAACGAATATTCAATATCTACCTGTAAAACACGCGAAAAATTGATTAAAAACTCCGCCGAAAACTAAACAAAGCCGAATTTTGCGCCTGTTTTATTTCATCAACGGCTAAAAACATCATAATTCGAGTTCGTTCTATCCGAAATACGTACGTTTGGGTGTATCGACTGAAATAACTAACGTGTAATTAATATTTGTTGTCGGAGCTTTTAATCTGGCACACCGAGCTTGCAGCAGCGGATATAATTGTGAATTTTCCAATTTCCGCGAAGGCCGCGTTTCGAAAACGCGATCCACCGCCGCACTATAAGGGTTCAATGGCTCATTATCCATTGATATGAACGCGAATACTAATTGGTAATTTGATTTGGACCATCTGATTGGATGATATACATGCATGCGTTGGATACGTACGTATACCTATACAGGAAGATGCTATGTACGAGGGTTGTCCGTTTAATTTTGCCCCGTAAAGAGCGCCATTAGTGAAATGTCGCATGTCAGAATTAAACCTTTGACAGTGCGCTGGAAAATACTTGCGCAGATTGTATGGTGGGGCATGATATATCTCAATTTTTATTGGTGTTTGCGGGGTATAGCACTAAAGATATTTTTTCTTTATAACATTTTTAACAGAAATGATCGGAAATATTTCCTATGAATTTTCAGGAACATTTTGGCCTATTGCATCTGCTACAGCAATCTTCCGGACATTACTTCTCGAACATATTTCACATCTTCTGTTGGTTCTTACTCATTTGGCAGACGAAGAAGTGTTGCTGCTCTCGTACATTTATATTTATATATATCTCGTATATTTCAGGGAATTCCAAAATTTTATGACTTTCTAAGTTTGTGGTCACTCAAAAGTTAAAAGTTTAACTATTTCAGAGAAACACGTCTCTTCAACTTTTCCATGTTATTATTGTCTACATAAACCGCTTTTGCATTAACACCTCCTGTTTTTGCAATTGCGTTTGCAACTTCTAGAAACTAATATTTTGCCGAAAGTTCGTCAAGTGTACCAACGGCGCTCTTTTGTGGCGTTATAGGAATTAACAATTTCCAGCTTTATTTAGAAGATACCTCCACCGATTCGATTCTTCTTTTCTTCGTGTGCTTAGGAACGTAAGACGCTTATGTCAACTTCGAAATCAGGATAGGTTCGATGATAGGAGAACCTATCATCGAACTTGATATTTGAATTACGAGCCTTTTTAAATTTTTTAGAGATATGATAAGACCAACAGGCTGTTTACCTACATCCATATACAACAGGTAAAAGGTTTACGTGTTAATCAAAGCGAAGGATTTTATATTGAATTTGGTCGGTTTATTTGGTAAATGTAAAGCTCCTAAGTTAGAACCGCACTAATGCTAGCTCATAAATTTTTAGTTGAAATTTTCCGAACCGTTTGAAATGTTGTCTACAAGTAAATAATCCTTGTGTTCTGATACGTAATTTTTTTGATTTGATATTTTTTAATAGTTTTTTTTGTATGAAACGTGCGAGGATGCTGTTTTTTAAGGACATGTCTAGCATGGTTAACATTCTATAAAGTTGAACTTATTTTCTTGGGAATTATTTTCTCTTATTCGCAAAAATATGATGAGTAACTGGTAACTCCCAGTATTAACTTTTGCCTTTTTGACACAGTCAACGTTTCCTATAAACGCCTATGCACGCCAATAAATTAGGAACATGTCTTAACCGATATCTTTCTTGCTAGATATGTTGAGCTTCGGAAGAATTTGCTCGATTATATCTCCGTATTCTTCAACAGTTTAGCTATTAAGGGCAATTCTAAAAAGCGACAAGCAATTGAATCAAGCAGAAACGTAATCAGGAATGAATAAATTATTAACATATTAACCATCTACAGGTCAGCGTTTTTTAATGCGTTTAAAATACAACATTCGAAACTGAAATACATTAACTTTGCTTCGATTATGTCTGCACAATCTGAGAAAATCAAAAAAAAAAAATCTAAAAAACATTAAGGTTCTACACCTTGAAAACAAAAGCTTACGGGCCTCTCTTCCAATCTTTCCAACTTGTAAAAAGTACTAGCTACATTCCGTTTGGTAAAAGTTATTTTTACGAAAAATACAAATAGAATCAATACGCAAACGAAATAAATAACAACATAGCAAAATATTCATACAGTCACACGTTCTATAAACATAGAAACTAATTCCACCTTTCTAAATTATTCATCCCGAAAGCATTATTTTAACGTCAACGCGACGATGATGCGTCGACAGGCTTTGGATCCGTCCGAAATTTTCGATAATAACAGACATCGGGGTAGCGCGTTTTATTTTTAATCAAGCCGAGATCCGAACGGCTCGACCCGCCGAGAATAGACCGAGTGGCCGGACTGCATACGGACCAGAACGGTGAATACGTGCGGTGTACGGAGCGCGTAGAAAATGTCAACCCCTGCGGCGGGGTAGCTGACGGCATTGTGCGGCTGTCATCGACGGATCATTGGCGTCTACGCGAGCGAACGAGCCGGGGACAAAAGTGATTCGGGGACGCGTCAGAAACGAATTTAAAGCGGCGAACCTTCGGTTGGGCACCGTACGTACGCCACTGTAAACGCTCCGGCTACGGTTTGTGCGCTACAAGGTTCAAACTTGATATGTGTCGTTAGGTTGCAGACGGTATTGAAATGAAAATGTTACGTTTGTTGTAATTTAATTAATAAATGCGAGAAGATGATGCGATCTATCAATTATAGAATTTTCTATATATTTTTTTCGTCAATTCATCATTTTCGTCATTTCTCGTTCCTATCGTTATTTTATCACCTTTATTTTGATGATAAACATCATTATATTTAAGAATTTCCATTACAATAAGAAAAACGCCTAAAGAAAGATATGCGAGGAACTAAGCTAAGCCATTTACATCCACATCAACAGCGCTTTCTTTGGATTTGGCAAATAAAAACTACGCTCCAAGCACTTCCAGAAAATATAGCAGAGAGCTAAAAAATCCAGAAGTCCATCAAGAGCCGGGTAAAAGCGACAGCCAACAGATAAACGAAATTCCTTCTGACCCTGCATTATACAATGCGTTCTTTATTTATGTAAAAGATGTATTATTTTCGATCGTCACAATGAGCATCTCGCTTATTATTGAGCATAAAAGTTTAAATTTGGCAACGTTGCTAAATTTTGTATTTATTATGAACCCGACGACGAAACGACCTCGAAATATAAAAAAGCGAAGGAAGCTCATTCTCGTAACACCTTCATTTATTCGCTCGTGAACGGTGCTACACGACACTTTTTACTTATAACTTATCATCTGTGATCCTTCCAAAAAAATGATCAAATGATGATGATCTTTAATTTTTTTTAATTTAATTTTCTACGATACCTCCTTACTTGAACCATCCCTATCCCTAACTCACACACCAAATAATTCTTTTAACGTTGAAAATATAGTCAATATATATACATAAACGCTTTTGCTCGGCTAAAATCTTCCTCCAAATGCCCTCGTAACCTTGTTTCTCGTCACCGAGATGAGAATTAAAACTGTAAAATCGGACCGAAAACAATGCGCTCGCCGCGAGATTTCCTGTTCCGAACCGTACATCGACGGAGTACCTACGGATGGTTCGCATTCACAGCTCACTAATTTTGTGGTGTGATGTATTGTGTCGCCCTTACACCTATCGAATTACGCAGCAGCGTTAGACGAAGAAACGTAAGATTAAATCGAGCCGCACGGTCTGTTAGAATTAAATGAGGACCTTTACCGGGTGTGAATTCGTTTCATTCCTGCAATCAATAAACGATTTTTCATGGAGATAAATGCGTAAGATTTAACATTTAAACTGAGAAAAGAACTACACGTAGTGATGATCTCCTATGTGGGGAAAGTTAAAATTTTAGTAGAGCAGGTACTGTATCGCACAATTTTTCTGGTATTATTCAACTTAAACGATTGTTTATCGCATTGCATTGTACAAAAAATGGGCGCAGTATACTTCGAACAATCGTGAGTGATGCCTCACAAACGAGAACGTGGATTTTGTCTTTCATTTGCGCGTTTGTAAGTCGTATATACGCATTTTTTATGTTACTAAATATTATTTTGCAGACATTTTTTTAGTGGTGCATTTTTAATTGCCGCCAGTGTATGTGTATGAACACGTTCACTTTCTTACCGGTAAGTGTATCTTGTTACTTACAAGCGCAGCCGTTGCAGTTGAGGTATGAAAAAATTATTTTGGGATGCTGAAAAATTAAGCTTATGTTGATAGATCAATCCAGCCAATATTAAAGTACAAAACCATCGATGAAGCGTTGATCCTCGAACTGTAATAAGCCGTTTTTGAGCAATAATGAGCCTGATCAGCTCCAACGACAAACATTTCATCTTTCAAACAAGTTAATCTAGAACCAACCAATGCGTGACAAATTTAAATTAACTGGTTTGAACGCATGATCTGACCAGATTGAATCTAACTGAGCAATCAAACAGTCATCTGTGTATTGGTGCAATTCCTCTTTAGATCGACACTAAAGACGAATAAATTTCCACGATACAAATTGAGAGGTTAAAATGTTTTTTTTTTCTTTTGTATTTAAATGCAGCGCTTTGTCTTCTAAGTAACTCGTGCATCCTCTAGAACCGTATACGTTCGCATCATAAAACAAATCGCACCTTACCGGCTCGTTATTTATCGCGTGGTCGAGCTGTATAATGTGAGACAGGTAAAGCGCGGTTTTTAGACGACCGCAACCGGCAAGCAGCAAGTAAGCTACCCGTACACCTTGTGTACAACTTGATGCATGGGTACCTACCATTCACCCGTTTAGCGCGCTAAGGTATGTGTATGTATACGCCGTGAACACCTCTATTGAGATGTCTGAAGGAATTAAACGCTTCCATTCAATAGCAGGAAGTTGGCAGCCCTTCCCCCCCGCACACTTGACATGTGCTCGCCTGGTGTTCACACGTTCTACACCTATTACGTATGTACCTACGTACAGCCCGTTCTTCTCTCTATATTTTATTAATATGTAGGTACTATATATATATATATATATACAGGGACCCATCTCACCTGATTAATGATTTTCTTTCTTCGAAATTTATCCTCCCGTACGTATGTATTCAACATAAACGATCTATTAATATTTACTAAACACCTTAATATACATAGATATATGTACCTATGTACAAGTATTTATCAGTAGTTAATAGTCTCCAATAACTCTCACCATTGTACGCCCATCAGTTTAGCCTGTCACCTTGTCGATCCGTCAATGGTTTAAATACGATCGCTTTGGGTTCGCTGGTGCCTATTATCGATCGGCGTCGTTGTAATTGTTGAAATAATTTTTAATTGCTGTTTACCTTTGTTCCTTCTCCAAACGATACCTTTTGATGCGTATAGAAATGCCCTGTTATAATTTTTTAAGGCGTCCTACGAGAATATAAATACAATGGAATTGCATAATTACGTTTCAGGTAGACGGTGCATACGTCATAGTAGTTGTCAGCAAGCAAGCATTTGGAATTTTAATCTCCAATAATGTGTTACGTACAACAATGAATGGTTTTACTTTTACTTTTACCGTTCTCGTTCTCGAACTTGACAGATCTCGGGTAAATCTAAAAATGTTGTTTTTCAACGCGTACACCTATCCTAAGTTAAGTGGTTCATCCCGTAGAACGCACGTCGGCACAGCTCCTCAATTGCGAGCGCAAGATACGCGTGAAGAATTATCGTCTCCCGTGTGGACAAAGACCACTGCATCCGTATAAAGCGCTACCGCGTACACATACCTACGTCCCGCGTAGGACCTCTCTACAATAAGCTATCTTGTGCCTTAATTACAAAGCGAGCGTTACTTAATTTGGAATTTCATTTGGCGCCCGCCAGGTCGCAAATCAGGAAAGGGTAATTCCGCGCTAGAACGGCACGGACGTTGTTATACTTGTGCATAGTCGTCTGTGTGTTTCGCCAACGCCGCTTCCACATCGTCTCCTCCTCCACGGTCCTCTTCCTAACTTACTTACTTACTCTTTCCTCCACCGGGTGGTTGTTCGGCCTGATAGAATTATTAACTTTAAGAATGTTAATAAAGGATATCTCGTGTATTAAGTGCTCAACTCGTTTTAATTGCTGCAGCCTCCGCTGGTGTTGCTACTTCTAGCTCCCCAATTCCGACACGGTTGCACTAACACCCGCTTGCTATCCGTTTTACCTTATATTGTACAAGCAAAGAAGGTGTTGCTTTAGGAAAGGTGAAGATCGCTTCGTAGTGTTCTCGTCAACGCATTTAATGATTGTTTGCTAATTTTTTTGTTTACTTTTGCTCTACTTATTCTGCTAGCTCTGTTATTATTGATTTAAATTGCCACGCTTTATATGAAGACTTATTTGCATCATTTCTTTGAAAGTTACAATTTAATTCCATTAAACGATTCTTATTCTACGACCACCATCACGCCCTCCGTGCAATTCTTTGCGTAATTAATTTGCGTATTTGGTCGTATTTGATTGGATTAATCCAACCGAACCGTTTTCGGTGAGAGGGTGAACCGTTGAACATATTGTTTTTGTTTGTTAAAATTTACAATTGAAAGAGCAACGGTTCAATGTACGTAGAACTTGTGTATATAAATGTTACATCCTTATTGGCCACGAAAAATTCGCTAATTATATGAAATGTTCGTTTTCCACCTAGGTATCTTTTGCCACTTCAGGAACAAAGGAACCCCATATTTCACCAGGATGGCGCAATTGCAACGATAATCCGCGGTTAAGCCGTTAGTAAGAAATAAAGAAAAGAAAATTGTTTTCCTACCAGTTCGTTTGCTAGATAAAAATTTAATTTAGATTAATCATTCTAGCTTCTTGAGAATCTCTCATTTTTTACATCGAACAGGTTATCATAAACAATGAACATTGCAACTACTAGAATGCTCAAGAACATTAAACCATTAAAAAATCCATCGAATAAAATCCGGCATTGCGACGCGGTGACCCCCAAAACATTTCTCTCGTTCGCTGGCGGGCGTTCGGAGAGATATTTCTCCTGACCCCGGGCACATAAAACACAAGGATTTAATTAAACTTATTCATCGCAGTAAAGCGGATGCCGCACGGCTGAAAACTGCATTTAATTAAGTTCAAATTCTCCGCATTTTTGATATAATTAAGTTTGCGACATTCTTTACGTCAAATGACTTAATTTTCTGCCAGTATTTCATAGCCCCATAGTCGCGCGGCGAGGCGAATTGCTGTTTATTTTAAATAGACGCGACTTAACTGCTCCACATAAAGCGGTCGGGACTTATACGAGAGCTCCACGTTCACGTCTTATATTAAAAAGGAAAATATTTTAGGATGCCTTTAGTTTCCTCGCTTCGTGTCGGATTATTAGTGGCGGGCAATAAGAACTCAATTAAGGAACCGGCTTGTTGTGAAGGAAACGTAAATTCGCGTTCTTTTATCTTAGTTTATCGTTATTAGCAATAAAAAGGAACGATATGTAATCTCCGGCAACTCAATTTCGTTCGTAACTTGGTGGATAATCTGCGGTGCGAGATTGAATTTGCGATGAGAAATGAAGTAATGCGATACTTTGACGACTAATTAGAATCTAAGACAGTAATTTGGTTTGTTCCATCCTTTCTATAGAACACTTAACTGTTATGACGTTTCGAAAACGATTCTATGGTCAACTTCAGAGTAGAACAAAGTTGGGCCCGTAGGAAATATTTAGGAACTAGCATGTTACTAAGAATGCAGCGTCTTAGTGAAGATCTTATGAACGATCGTTTAAGATTAACACAAAATGGACATTCTGACAGGGAAATGAGCAGAATCTACAATATATCTCACAGTATCATTAACAGAGCGATCTAGAACGGTTGGTCATGCGAAAGGCCGTCGCAGAGAACAACTCCTGTACAGAGATCAGCATTTAAGATTCCAAGTCAATCGTCTTTGACGGCGTTGAATAACGATCTTCGTGAACACGCAAGAGTGATTCTACTTAATTTGTAATAGTTAAAGGCTGCGGGAATGTGGTTTGAGAGTTAAAAGAACGGCCATATTCCCACTATTCACGAGGCCAAGTGGCAGTGGGAAGTTTGTTATTGTTCTTGTTCTCTAAGGAGTCCAGATTCTTTATTTTGACAGCAGAATTTTAGTGTGGAAAAGGCGTGGAAGAAGACAGGCTGAAAGCCCGAGGCTCCACGAATACCATTTGAAGGTGGGATTGTTACGGTTAGCGGTGGGATATATCTTCAAACGGTCGCGTCAAGCTGGTGGTTCCGAGAAACTAATCTATGAATGCGGAGAGATACAGGGACTTGTATATTCCGCCGATCGTTTTCCCATCTTGAAAGAAATTTCGTATTTATGGATTAATCCGGATTTTCAAAGAACTATATGGCTCTCTAATTAACAAATGTATTAAGCACAAAATTTCTCCCCATCCTCCGCTCCGCGAGTTAGTGCTTATGAAACCATTTATACGAAAAAGAGCGCAAATCTCTTAAACAGGGAAGGATCCACCAATCGGTCACATATCGGTAAATATCTTTTGGAGTAATGGCTAGAACAAGACGTGTTAGAATTAAAAATCTTATTCTCACATCATTCAGCTTGTGCGGCGCGGGATGTTCGCCGTATTCTTCCATACTCCTAGCTAACGTTATTATCTAGCTTGCGCGTTACATCCATATACTACGAAAAATGAAAGGTTCATACATATATCATTTGCATAAATACTCTAGCTAGCGATCGATAATCAGATATTTTTTGAACGGTATATAAAGATTGGTGATAATATTATTGAGCTGATTAATTTTCCTCATAATAGACGTTAATAAAGCCGCAATTCCCCTAATATATGGAAAACGCGAAATCCGCTCAAGAATTTCGCACAAAGGGGCCAATAAATCGATAAAATGCAAATGAGGCTCAAACGCAAGGAGGTGGATATTTACCGAAAAAAAAAATCTACGCATGGGACAACATCAACCGTCTAGACTGTAGACATTGCGGTTCACTGAATAAGGATCATAATCGTGAAAAGTAATACTTGTCAATAAATGTTATTTACATACAGCGTGAGTTCTCACCTTCTGGAAGCGGTCTATATACATCCTTTAAAATTTCGATCTCATCGCAAGACGAGAAATGGTGCCGATAACGATCTGGTATTTGCGATTGTTCAAATTTTATTGGTTTTTTTCCACTCAATAATTCTAATTTACAACGCTGGGCGAGATAGGCTTACATTGATGACGTTTACTATTGACTAATCTCTAAGGTAAAGTCGCACACGGCGCAGGAAGCTGCCTGTGCATAAATGCAACATGCAATATTGGTTATAGCATTTGACAAATGTAAAATTAGCGACAGAGACGCGGCGCATATTACAACGGCAGCCGCTGAGACCCTAGAACATGATATTCCCTCTTTTCCTATAAAAGAAAACTAGCATTCAACGCTGCAGATAAGATTTGCATAAACAAAAAAAAAACAGAGATTCTTAAACATGAAGATATGAAGAAGCCGATTTGTTAACACCTGTAATTCATTGGGACGGTAAACTAATATCTTCTGTTATGGTACTTGTAAAAAAGAGCGTCTTGTTGTTATCATTACAAATGCAGAACAGATTTTTCGCGGTACCAAAACTTCACGGTTCAAGAAGCTTCTATAGTCTACGAAACGTTCATCGATTCGAATTTGTTTTTGAAGTTTTTGTTTCAAAAATTTTATTGTTAAAGTACATAATGGAGCATGATTTACAGTTTCCTTCTCTTATAAAGCATCATATTATTATCACTTAATGTAGTTAAAAAAACTTAGTATTTACAAATCTATCGACGCATCTATATCTTAGATCGAAATAAATAAAAAAAGGGTATTGATGAATACCTATCAAGAAGGTTCCATTCAATACATTAAGTGAAATTAATTGATGAATGTGATGAATGAAGTGCAATGAATTAAATTAACATAACTATTGATCTGTGACTGCCGAAGTTTGCAACAATTAAGAGATTAGAGTGGAGGATATACAATGTATGATATAAATTTTCTGTGTTTAGCTTACTTTGATAATATTGCTGGAGGTACCTTTTTACCTCAAAAAATAAAAAGTTGGGATTACTCTTTTTTTTCATGAAATGAAACTATTTTATTGGGTGACAACGAAGAAATTAACGAGTTAAAAAATTAAGCAAAATATAGACCATCCTAAATATATTCATTGTTGGAAATGTTGTCCGCTCCTAAGTAACGTAAGTAGCTAAGAATATAAAGGCTGTGCTGGCAACGGTTAAGCGAGCATAATGAAAGAAGATTTCGTTTAAATAACGTGAAGTATTGAATACCCATTTAGTTGTTGTAATAGCGTTTGATAATTTTAAGACTGATAGCACCACAACGTTTAGCATAAGCTATCAAACATAATATAAAGAATATTTTAAGCAGGTATATACGTTTCAGTACTTTAAATTCAAGCAGTTTATACATGTTATAATTTGATAGACTCTTCTAGTGTACTTTTCCACAGCTTTCCTAGAATTTCGGCTAAACGCGATAAATCGAATTGTCCACCGGTCACTTGATTAAAAACCGTCAAAAACATATCAAAGTTGCATTCGCAAGCCATCAACAACAACGATTCGACAATTTCCAACAACAAAACCCATTAATTATGGATTCGGGGTACTCCTCGCGTCCTCCGCAACGTTTGTCCATTCGAAAAATACAGCAACAATAACAAAAAACCGAACGTTGTGATGGAAGAGTACATTCGAATAGCTGGAAACAATGTTTCCGTATTGTTGGCGGCCGCCCCAATTGGGGGGCCCCGACGGCTAGCGACAGAGAGAGAGAGAGAGAGAGGGACGACAACAGAACGAAGACAACGAGAGCTCGCTGCAAAATCTATACATGTAGAAAATTGAATTATACGAAAACAAAGGGCGGGCGGTGGCGGCGAGGTCGCGGAAAGAGGCGGGCGAGCGGGGAAAACGAAGGTGGCGGGCGGCAGCTCGACACAGCGTTGCCAACGGCATGAGAGATGGCGTGCGAGCGGGGTGCGGCGGCCGAAAGGGGATTCGTTAAGGCAGTAATTAACTGCGACTCGATAATTAATTAGTTCCAACGAGCGCCGGTCGGTGTCGCCACTCGGCGCTCCGTACCGTTCGCGCGCGTTGTTCTCTTGTTTTGGACGCGAGCGTCGAAAATTGCCCGCGTTCGCGTGCATGGCCGCCGAAGCTGTCTACCCTACGGATGCGTTGCCAACGCAGAAAAAGAGAAAATGTTCGTACGCAGAAGCTGGATATGTTTTTTTTTTCAGCGATGATGTAGTTCAAGGAACAAAGCAGCCTTTAAACATCATCTAAATTAATCGACAATTTTCTAAGAAATTCTCATTACTTGCATTTCGCTTGATCTTGCTGGTGATTGAAATATAAATGTGTTAGTATTGTTAAAAATATTTTTTTAGTTAATTTGTGAATATCTCAAAGTCGTTGGGTTTAAGGAACGTGTTATTCTGTCCCATCGCCGGTAGGCTAAATCAGAGCACGGGGACATCAAGGGGACACCGGCAAGTCGAAACATTTAGATTTCGATGATAGCAGTATAGAACAACATAGATTTTGTTCCTTTTTTACAAATTTATATTTTTGCAAATCATATGGAAACTATGTAACAGATCTACATTATTTTTTAGACATAATATGATATATCGCCTTAAATGATGATGATGTAAATTATTTTTGGAAAAGTTGTATAACGGGGGAACAGAGTACCCCGTCCCCCAATTCTTCTTATTGTTTCTTTTTTTATTTATATCCAAAATAAAGTCGCGTTTATGAAGGAAACGATGTTGTAGACAGATAATAATAATAATAATACGTCATAGTTCATAAGGATGATTGTATGAGAAAGAGATCTAACATATTTTTTCCAGAGTCTTCCTAAAGAGCTTTCCTAAAAAGTTTATAATGTTATCTTCTATGTTGCTACCAGTTTCTAGCAACACAATACCTATTTCAAGTATTAATAAAAAAAGGAAAAATCACTGCTTGATCCCATATATGGAAGAAGGGCCTCTACTAGCCAGATTTTTAAATGATTTATGGTGAATTTTCTAGACGTCGAAGAAGTCTAAACAATAATCACATACGCAACTCGTGGTCTAATCGTATTCGTGGCCTCGTAGGCCTCGATCTGAAGCAACAGCTGGTAAAATTGTATAACTATGTGTTTCAATGGGTTGTCTGATCTTTAACTACGTAACGCTAAAATACTGAGAGTATTTTTAAATGAAATCCAAGTACTCATTGGCATTGCACGCGTTGCTTGTGACAATGCTAGCAATGTAATGTTTGCTTTCTTTATATAAGATGCCTAAAAACAATACGTTTTGCTATTCTACGTGACACAGTATCATGTATTTTCTTGAAATGCCACGTCCACCGGCGTCCTTGCTTTAAACGTTTCGTGCCTTATTCAGCTCCATCGTCGAAGGTTCGTGTCACCACGAATTATTTTTCCATTGTCAATGCTACTTTGAGATTTTCTAAGCGTATTTTGCAAAGAACCGTATTGGTAGCACTTGATGTATATTGTAAATACGCTGCAGGATTTCATCAATATTATCGCTTCTATTTTAAAGATATCTGCTTGAGTCCTAATCGGCAGAATGTCGCTCGATTTTACCGCCCTTTTCAAGTATTCTTCGGCTTTAATTTGTGAAATCTAAGCCAATAACACGGTCTCCCTCTTCGGTTGTTACCGCATACGAGTGGCTTCTTCACTTATTCTAGTTAATAAATAACACAATTAAATACATTAATTCGATAAATTCAAGCCGTACCAATTCGCCCGCACAACTTAAGCCCCTCCTAATACAGACATTCTTCTTCACACTTGAATACAGGGATTAGAAGATTGACTGGTGTAGAGTGACTGTTACAGTTAATTTAAAAGATCTATTGGCATTCTATGAGCGTCCTGGCCGAGAATCGAACAATGGACAGATCAGATATCCTTCATCAATTCCACCTCGACATTTTCTCAACTGCGCACAATGACGTGTGATGAACAGAATGATTGTGTTCAGGCCTAATATTTATTTAATCTACGTTCGTTAAATGGTCTTCTGGTTGCGGGTGTATCCGGTAAATATTTTGATAAATGATTTAGTACGAAATTAACGCCGAGTACATTGCCCGGTACAAATTAATTTGATTGTTAATTATCGGATAGGGCGATGAGGTGAGGTGTTAAATTTTGTTAATGTTCGTTGTATTGCCTAGTAACAAATCTGCGTATGCTCTAATCTATTGTAATAAAAGTTTTAATAAAAGAGTTAATGTCCAATTAAAGTAAACTTGCTGTCATGAACACGCCGTATTGATATATTCCACTCTACACGATTTAATTAATTTGTCCCGGACAGAAGTTTCGCAAATTAGTAGAATTTCATCATTAACTGCCACATATTGAATAAAACAAACACTTTGTGTTGTTCACACTATTGTATTAAGCTACTAATCGACCATTTATAGAACGTACTCGAAACAACGTTTACGAAAATGATTTTTATTTATTTTTATTTATTTATACTTCGATTAAATCACTGTGTTGTGTACCTTCCTCGAGACCAACTAATTATGTTACTTCGCTGATACAATGTCACACTTGTGCGTTATGTAGGCTTCAACATCGCAAGAATTTACAACTGAAACCATCAATTTGCTCTTAGTTAAAAGCTCTACAATAATTTTTTTCGCTATCCATTCAATGATCGTTTTGCCCTAAAATGGAGGATCCGCGGGTAAAGCGGGAGATTTTAGAACCTAATTATTCATTTGCTACTTAATTGAAGATGTTGTCAATTGTTGTCAGTTGTCGTTGGTTCTTTAGTGTAATTTTTCCCTTTATTTTACCTCTACAGCGACAAACTTCTTAATTTGTGGCTTAGAATGTTTTCCCTTCATACCCTTCCATTGTAAAAAATACCACCTTACAGGCCCTCTTCTCTTAAGCAACAATCGAAAGGTGCTAAATAAAAAATAAAAATGAAGCACGTCCTAAGAGAACTCTTCTGTTTTCGGTATAGTTAAATTGGATTATTTCGACAATCTAACAGGCAATATTCACTCCAACCAAAGCATTCTTTAAATATCGAATTACATCCCGGAACATAAAACGCGAAGCTTCCGCATTTTTACAGAGCGCACCTATTTTATCAACCGAACCTAATAGACGTGTAGTCACATGACATGACAATTCATCGAACAATCGGACACAATGCCGTAGATAACCTGAGCTCTTTCAGGCTATATTTGAGACGCCTATTCGTACATAATGGACCGCATTTAATGCAAATACATAATACCTTTCAGCATAGGTATAAAGATCGTCCTTTTTTCCAACGTATATAAGGACGGAATTACCGGGCCGTTCTGGCTCGGTCTTTTCTTAGATCTTCTGCTTCTTCTCCCGAAGTGGAGGTGATCGATTTGAGGAGAGAACAGAGTATTTTGACCGGTCGAGGTACAACGCCTTTGTCAGTGATGTATAGGAAGTAAGCCGGATTTTTCATATAATAGGGCATATATTCCAAGTTCTTTTGTACGTAATTCTATAGCGTGTAAAGATGTTCAATCGGTTTAGCGGTTTCGGGACAATATAGGTGCTTAACTAAGTCAATACCGTCCATAAAAGAACGAGTGTGGTCATCGTTTAAACCATGTCGCTCCGTTTATTCCGTCTCAATTATTCACACCAAAAGATTAGGAATGAAATTATAGAACCAGTTATCTGACGAGCTGCAATTGTTTCTTGTTGTTGCGAAAATGCTTTCGCAACAAAAAAAAAAGTCCGATCGACTCGATAAAATCATTCAACGTTAAAGTAGGTACGTCAGTAATTTTAACAATTCATCTTCAGTAATCTTGTTTTCATCTGAAGAAACACTAAATTACTTTTTACAGATAATTACCTACCTCATTTATTTTCCACTTACATGCAAATATAAAGTGATTGTTAACGTTTTTAAAGGAAGTTAACGTTTAATACTCTTCCTGTTGCATGCACTAGAAGTCAGAGTCAATGTTGTTAGCTGAAGTTAATTGGTTTAATGTTTATTTTTGTTAGATCAGTGCAAGAGGAAGCGTTGTACTTATTTAAATTAAAATCTTTTTCCTGCTTGATATCTGGAAATGACATACTTGACAATTTTCGAAATATAAGTTCTTTGCTTGTTAAATTGCAAATTGAAGGATATCCTAAATAATAGAAACGTTCTCCCATATTTTAAGCTATTTTGATAGAAAATAGCTTGGATTTAATTTAAATCAAAGATGCACAACATATACTTAAATAAATATTACGATAAATAGAGGAAGAATTCCAAATAAAGTCGTAAAATTAAAAAATTGAAGGTATTCATATTTATCTGACGAACTGAATAATATTCTAACCCCTTTCTTCTGCTTCCAGGTTTTTCACAACTGAAAACGTTCGGATCGAGTAGTCCAGGTTCATGTCTGACCGGTGAGTATATTCGAAGAGAAACGATATACACATCACACCTCAGGTTTATTAATTTTTTTTGTTTCGCTTTTGTTTTGTTTTTACGCGCCGCGTTCGTCGTACCGTAATGGTCCTGCGGAATAAGAAAGAAATGAAAAAACTATGCCTCGGCCATTGTTCTAAGGTGTGCGATTTCATTCATGCGTCACTCAAGGCGACACGTTTTTTTGTCTAATGAAAAGAAACGATGTGGGAAGGGTCCCGCGCGTTTTGCTTACTTGCTCACGCCGTTCTTCGTCGAACATTCGCTTGAAGTGGTGCTATTTGCGAAATAATTTATCACTTTAGTCAGGTGCACCGTCGCGAAATTGAAACGGTTGTATGTATATTGCGCGGTGCTACTTTAGTCTAAATAGGAGGCGTTTCTTCTTCTATAGACATCTTATGGTTTAAGAATGCCGCGCCGCTTAGCCTTTTAAAATTGCCCGTATTTTGTTTGTGTAAGCAATATGGTGATGAAGCCAAGTGTTTAGCGAGTTACACCATTTACTCTCCCATTGCTTTAAATGACCTCTTTTAAACATATCCTAATTATAAACGTGAAATAGGTTTTGATTTATTTTATAACTTTTGAATCCCTCTGCGAAATTCCCCAAAGTTGTTGATTGAGCTTTTCCCTTTATGCCATTTATCCAAGGCAAGATAACCGTAATAACATATAGATATTCTCGATGCTCCTCTGAAACTTATAGATTTTCTCTCAAGAAAGCAATATGGTTGTGTTAACATATCGCGGGGCTACTGCAAAAATCAGATAAGTTCATGTTTGGATTAATTTACGGGTGACACCTGATAAATCGTAACAGATTCATTTAACCCAATCCAATCTTATTAAATCGGCGACCCAGCCATACGCGTTTTCAATAAAATGGAAACATTCACTTCATCATTAAACAAATCATGAATTTAACACGCCGCCGCGCAAGAATATTACTTTGAAAAATCGATTTACATACCTTCAAATTTACTGGAAGGTCAATCGGACCTTACTCACTACATTCCAACCTATACGCGCCCAATACCCTTCCACATTTCTTTTCTCCGTATGTCGATTCCGTTCTTGCTGGACGGTAATTAAATGCTCAAGAACCTATACGATTTAGCGTTTTAAAGCGGCGACACGGAGGCAGCGTAAGGACGCGCAAATGCGCAAATTTTTAACGCCCGACAACGGCGCAAACACGATTACGGCGAACGGCATCACCGGAGTATACATTAGCCTAATCTAATTATGCGTTCGGAGGTCATCAATCAAGAGTTTAGCTCGCGTTCCGGGGGAAGTCCCGCGCGCTACCCAACGACACGGATGGACTCAGCATATACCAATTTCATGCGCCATTAATACCAACGACAAGCCACCACATCTCTATGCAATGGTGTATGTATCGGTAGACGTATATTCATGTGTTTACGTACGGATTTGTATAGGCAGCGCAGTGTACTGTTCCTCTCGAGTTACCATTATCAATTGCTTGTGTTTAGAATTACTATTTTTCGCATCGTCATCATCCGTTGAAGCTCCCTAGTGGATAGTGGATGGATAAGGATGATATTGAAGTTGGATAATGCTTATGGTAACTCATTTGATCATCATGTCTAATTATGGGCGTATTTCGTGTGTTCACTTATCCTTCAACATTTTAGTACGTCAGTAATCGCCTTAGCAAAAATTTACGAATTTAGCTTTCAAGCGACGGATCTATTATTTGTAATCTATCTCTATTCACAATTTTCTCTGTTTTGCCCGGTTTGCCCGTATGACTCTACATTGGATGAAGACGCCATCAAATTCATAAACGCCTATTTCGCAGAACAAGATGCCAAAAGGAATGGGAGCGTCGCTCGAAAAAGTGTATAGACTTACAAATAGACAACGTAATAACTTAATTTGGCAAAAAATGGCCGGTCCTGTATTAAGCCAGAAGCTTTTCAAGCTACCTTCGTATATACTACGTTACCTGCTAGTCCTACATACATAAGTTCATACTTTACTTACTTTTCATCAGATCCGCGTATGTTCTTTCTTTTGTTAAGAGCTGCCACCACGCAAGCTGGAATAAATTTTTGATCGAAACCGGGATGCTAGGGTATGCTCCGGTGGTTTTCCTTTAAACGGTTATGCAACCCTTGTTACGCGGCCTCTCGCGCTCTCTTCGCTGCTAGGGAAGCGTTATAATAATTCTTCCTATCCCCATATTTCGAAGTTATAACTGCGTAACGCGAGTGGCGCGCCCGAGAGGAAAGGGGAAAGCGTTTCGGCGGCGGATGGTGGAACGAAGAGCTACGGTGAGGCGGTTGAAAAGAGGCGGCGGCGGAGGGGAAGCAGGGGAAAGTGTGGTGTGATACGGCGGTCGGAGGGAACACCGGTCTTCGGCTCATTATCAGCGACCCCAAGTTACCCGGAGTTTCCCGGAATTCAGGACCCTTTTCACGGCGCATTTTTCCTCGTCGGCCATGTTCCAATTCGACGTATTCAGTATTTTTTAAATTGTGATTTCTTTCGCAGTAATCTCGATGAATAGGGGGGTAACGTCTGGTTTGTAAAAACAGATGTATATTCTTTTTTATCGCGAATAATTGATCTAGCAATCTAATTGGAGTAAATGATTAAAGATGATAATAGATTATGGCAAGACAAACAAAAATTATCGGAAGGATTATTGCTTGTGATGAAAAAAAAAAAAAACTGGATAAAAGATAGTAGGACACACCATGGAAAAGGGTAGGGCAGATTTAGAAAAGAAAGTATTTACCAAGGCCTAAAACCAAAACATCCGGAGGTTCTACGACTGCTGTTTTTTTTTTTTGTGTATCTGAAATTAGGCAAGACAATGTTCAGTCTAAGTATTTATCAAGAGAACAACACTGTTAGGACCAATATTTGGAAAAATAGCATTGGCTAGTCAGAATTTGAAATGATTTAATAAAGTGAGCTAATCAATGGTCGAAGAAGAAATATACATATTTACGAATCTGCATAATGATTGCGCAACTCGAGGTCGAAACATATCTATAGACTACTTTAATATCAAACATAATGGCTGGTAATGTTGTATGTGTTGTAGAATGCAACGATTATGCAAAATACGATCGAAATCTATGTTTAAATTAAATCCTCTAATCGGCGTTGTGCACGTTGGTTGTGCCGAAACTGGTAATATGAGGTTTGACTTCCTTGATAAGATTATTGCTTATCAACCATAGCTCTTCCATACCAATACGTGTAGAACGAGTAATAAATTTGATTATTTTGCTAGACACAATTTGCTTTCAACGTGTCGTGCGTAATTTCTCGTTTAGCGTCTAAAGCCCACCGTCGAAGACCCATGTTATGAACTACTTCCCTATCGTGAACGTTATTTCCAAATGTTGATGCATTCCTTTCATTTGATGCGCCTTAGAAATTATTCCTCTTTCAGATTATTTTCTTGACGAAGAAATGCAATATTACGTCACAATTAAAACAGTAACGTCAATAATTTATGCAAAATTTTACGAAATTTGTCTTCGTCTCGAATTCGTTCTTCGAAATTAAAATTAATTACAATCCTCCGTCAGCGAAGGATATACCCGGCGGGTAAACAAGAAAACCTTCCATTACCTCTTCCTTGTGCACCAATTACCACTTACTTAATCGTTGCGCGCGCCAAAGTGACAATTACAATTTCTCTCCAATAATTTAATAATAATTCCTTAATTAGAGATTTTCCGGGACGGCCTTTGTTGCGCTCGGATTTTGTTGGTTTATTTTCGCGAAAATTCGCTTTATTTCTCCGCCGACCGGAGACCGGCTCCGATTCTGCGGGAACGGCGCCGCGTAGACCCTGCAAAAAGGCTCCCTTTAAAAATGTAATTATGAATTTTTAAAAGGCCGTTAGTTGTGTCAGCTGAGGCGAAAATATATAATGGCCTGGGAATTTAAATTTACCGTCTTCGAACTGTGTGTCCATGCGTCTGTCTACTGTTATTTTTTTTTCCTTTTCGTTCTCTTCGGTTCATCTCGTCGCTTTGGTATCTTGTCTTTCTATTTTTCTCCTCTTTTTAGTAAGGAAAATCTCTGAGCGTTATTTAGGTACTGACGTACGAGATCTATATGTAACAATCAGTAATTTATAAGCTCTCTCTCTCGCAGTGTTATGCTTATCTATCTGCACGGGCGCTTAAAACGTTGAAACGCCTAAATTTAAGCGCAATTTACGCCAATAAAGAAATAAGTGTAGCTCTGCGATAGTTTGAGTTAATGACATTTTAATTAATACGACCAGACGTAGGCGCTTTGGCTGGATGCGGCTACTGAAATAAAAAGACAACTGGTGATACGACCATATTCTATGACGTTTCACGCCATAAACAAATAATCTCGAATTCTTTGGATGTCCAGAACGATGTTCATCTTTTGTGAATGTACTTGCCACGTTTAAACACAGCTACCCGATTGTAAATAGTTGTTAACATAGGAGCAGATATGCAACTCAGCTTTGATCTCTTTCGGTGTTAAGCCTTTTAATGCTTAACACCGAAACTCTAAAAAGAAAAATTAAAAAATGAAATTTCATTAAAAAATTAAGCACTTTAATGCTAAATTTTTACTGTTCGAAACTCGCGAACCATTTTCGATACTACGAGCGCCATCTATTAGATTTTCTGAGAACTTCTGCAACCGCCCCCGTACATATCGCATCTAGGGCACCTTACTCCCAAATTCAGGTGTTTTCGAGATTTTAGCATCTGCAACGTTATCGTTGGAAAAAGATAATTTTTTTAACGGACCGTGGTAACTGTCGGAAAGGAAATTCCGCATCGATCCATAATAGGTTAATATTAATATTAATACTTTTAATAGTTTTCAAGATATTATCTTTTTTTAAACTGCGTATGATGGATGCTTTGATTGAGGTATTGATGCTAGATATTTGAATAATATAAAATTATTTCATTTAATAGCACATTATTGTAAATCATTAACCTATCATATAACGACTATCAAGGTTCCTTAAACAAAAAAAAATACACATCCATATATACATGCATTCTAATGGACTTGGGTATGTATGGTATATTCAGCTTATTCATACGAGAAATCATCCGTACAGCCGTACAAAAGTTCCCGACACGTCGTGCACAAAACACCCGGAATCCGTGGAATGTTTTTGTTTTGGTGCTGTAGAGGTCATATCGGATTTCTCCCGTTGTTTATTTCTGGATAGAGAGTGCGGCAGAAACGCATAATATAAGGTTTTATCGTGTGAATACAGAAAGAACTTCGTTATGGTCTAGATCTAATGGATTCAACGGCGTGGGGAGAGAAACGAAGATTGTTCGTCTATTTCTTTTTGTGTCAAAGAAGGTTCCTATTAGATTTAAGTAGGTTAGAAAACAATCGCGAAACCTATTACCGAGTATACGTAAAGTTGGTACAATATTTATTTTATTATTTGGAATTCCGCCTTAAAATGATGGAATATAGAGAAGTCTTCGATATTATTAATCTACGACCGCTAAACCGTAATACTTCGCACCGTCTGGTTGGTAAAGAAAACAAAGCAGCGGAAATACGTTGACGGATGTAACTCAATATTCGGCCGACGGTGGCGCCGTTGTCAATATGTGCGTCTGTCAAAACATTTCGGGCAGATACTTAGTCGTTCGAAGCTAATTTAAATACTGTCAATTAACCGGCCTCGTTGAGACGAAACAAGTGTTTGATTCGTTAACTTCTCACGATCGAATTATATGAGGTCTTTGCTGGTAGAATGTCGCTTATTTACATTTCTACGAACGCAAATGACGATTGGATCTACAACGGCTAAGGATATTTTGCTCTCATCCGTGTTTATTGATTTTTCGTTGGTATACGCGATATATATATACATAGCATTAGAGTCATTAAATTCAAATTTACGGTATAAATTTATACATATACTGAATCATTCCCAACCCATTTATCGCCAACATTATTCTCTGCATATTGTACACAAATGGTTCGTCAATTTTCTTACTTCTTCATGGACTATTCAACATGAAAAGATCTTTTGTAGTGAAAATAATATTGTTAGTGCATTTTCAACATTAACGTTCTTCTTTTTGTCATTTTGAGACAGACAAGGTACGTTATGATATGTCATCTCTTCAATCTAGCGGTTGAAGCAATTTTCAAAAGAATAGAAGATTGTTATTGTTTGGTCAAATGTGGAGGGTTTTATGTAGATTTCATTGTTACAAAGGTAGCATGTTGATATGCGTATTTTCAAAGACGATTTCGTTTGAAAATATTTATCTTCTACCAATGCTGTTTTACACGTTCCGGCATTTCCTATCAACCCAGTCTCGCTTACCACAACAAAATTATGAAATATATTGTTTAGAACGTATATATGTTTGCTTGATATGTTTGTTTTTATTTATTTTCCAAAAGCTGTTCTATGTTGATATTCGATCTTTGTCCGTTAACAACATCCAGAGCGAAGTCACAGCAGAGTTCCGAAGAAGACTCACATTCATTGGCAATTAATTCGCAACTAAGCAGAGACTATCGGGTAGTGTGGCAGACAAAACTAATGCATCGGTACGCTCCACACCATTTAAATTTAATCAACCAGTCTGGAACAGCCAATTGCTTCGAGGATGAGTGAATTTTGGATCAACCGTGTAACCGAATAATATGAGAAAAAACAATGATGCTAAGGTACCTGGTCTATTCCGACTAGCCAGAAGAAATAAAGCTAATACATGCCAATTGTCAATTATCAAGCACGAAATATCCACCTTCGCTTTAATAAATTAAACAGATTTGAGTATTCGCTAAATTTGTTCCCTTTATCCGTCTTAGTTAGGCTTTTAATAGTCCCAAGGTTTGTTCGCAAACTTTTAACCTCGCCCAGGTATTTGAAACTGTAATTTTGCACCCGTTTCTTGCATAATCACCCGTTACGGAGAAAAGATCCGCTTAACATTAACAAGCGATCTCGTTTGTATACGGATAAACATTTTTTATATATTTTTTTTAATTTAATACATGTATTCTATTAAAATAGAAACAAAAGATGACGTAGCAACACCAATTGTTTTTTCCATAAAAAAAATACAGCTGCTTTAACAAAAAAAGTAAAAATTTAATACATATATTGCCGAGACTAAATTCAAATTGTTATAATATTGATTATATAGTTGTTATCCATAAAAAAAATCTAAAAAAAATTTTTTTTGACGATTTAACAAGCGACCTTCTTTGTATGTAAGTTCCCAATGGATGTTACTACCACATTTTTCTTTATACTAAAAATGAATCGTACATACCTAAGAAAACTTTTTAGATCAATTTTGCACGCAGTTGGAGTAATGTACAAAACTTAGATTGAACAAAAAAGTATCTTCATTAAATTCAAATCTAATCGGATATTCTCGGAATGTCTTCTGAAAGAAGTTAGTAAAATGTTTGGGAGACATTAAAAATTTAATCCTTCATTAAACTTAATACCTTGGTTAAGTTCATTTATAAATTGGTTTTGAGGGAGAATTAAGCTAATTGTTAGTTTTCGGTGCATTATCTTGTTTACCTCGACGTCAAATTAATACACGTGTGACTTGATTTGAATATTTGTTGGTAACTTGGCGAGTGCATAAGAAATATCTAATTAAGATTAAAGAAAAAAACATTATTCCGTCAACAAGCACTCCTTTCTATCAAAAAAGAAATGTTATAAAAGAAATGGAGTTGCTGGAACAAGAGATAAGGAAACACGGAGGATTAATGAAGGATATTTTACTAAAAAGCAAAGGGTTCATCCTTACTTGAGGAATAAATTTGAAAGGAAAATAATTTAACAGGTAATATTAAATTAATATTTCGAGCAGATTCATTTTCTCCTTCAATTGAACCAACCTCAAGCTCCCGTTACTTGATGAATGAGATATACTGACGTGCATATCACGTAGGTACTTCAATTCCAAATCCATAATTAATTATCATCAAACGTTCGCGTAAAGTAATATACGTGTACATGCGTCCCTTCAAAAGCCTACATCCGTGTTCATGCACAGCCTCCGACGAGAATTCGAAACCGCCAACGCCGTCGCGTCGTTCAAAGAACGCAACGGAGGTGAACGGACCTTTTCGGAATTGGTTGGCAATTTAGGTGAGTTGTTTTAGTCCCTTAGAACATTGTACATTTGTGTGTTTCTGCGCAAGAGATCAATAACAAGTTGGCTTTAAAATCGCGTGTTCGCCGTGTACTTTCTTGCTTCTCGCCCGCTGCAAGATACCTCTAATCTCTTAATTTAATTCTCGCATTACCTATGCAACAATATGTAACGCGTTCGCAATTTGAAAATACGTATATTTCATTTTTTGTTTCTTGTGTTTATGCTGGATAGGAAAATTCTGTCTTAAAATACCTTCGAAATCGTCGAATATTCTCTGCATTTTAGAGGTTATAGAATTAGTTTCGTGTCTCATCATTTAATTCTATTTAAATATTGTTCAGTTACATCAATGTTTTCTATCATTTTATGGTGGATGAGTTTGTCAATGTAAATTCTGCAAGAGAGTTAATGCAACAATAAAAAGTATTCTGGCTACAAAATTGGGGATATGGATGTTATTATCGTGTGATCCACATAGTTAACTTGGTTAAAAGCTGGCCAATAAACGTCCAGAATCAGGGTCAATCTATAAGTTTGTAGCTAATAGTAAGTTTATAAGGTGGATATCTAACATGGAAAAAGCATTGCGGACAGCTTCTTGGAAAATTAAACTATCTTGAGTACCTGTTCCCGAATTTAAAACACGTATTATTAACAAAGGAACAATTAACGTCGATTTATCGCGTTTTGCTTGAGAGTAGACTGAAGTATGGCGTCTGCTTACGGGGAAATTCAACTATCTGAAAGGATCTCTTTATAGCTCAGACACATATTAAGAATGTAAACGTTA
This sequence comes from Oryctes rhinoceros, assembly GCA_020654165.1. Taxonomy (NCBI): domain Eukaryota; kingdom Metazoa; phylum Arthropoda; class Insecta; order Coleoptera; family Scarabaeidae; genus Oryctes; species Oryctes rhinoceros. Next base: position 4,014,445 of record JAIOKQ010000231.1, read on the forward strand.
ATCATACATGCAGGATTTGGGTATTTAAGGAATTTGGAGATTAACGCCAACGAGTTCGTATGTTTGTATAAAATTATTGAAAATTATGGATGCAACAAGCCGTATTTCTTGTTAAAGATACAAACACAATAAAAAACGATAATTTTTTAAAAGAATCTCAGATTTTTAATAGAAGCTTCAAATTAAAACTATTTGTTTACTATATGGAGGTATCTCAGAATTATTGGTGAGTGGATCTGCTAGTACAGGTTGTTGAAAACCGAAAATTCTGCATAACTGATAATAATCCTGATGATGTGCGTGTATTAGAAATTATAAGAAAATAAGCTAGAAACATACGTCACAAGAAGTTTTTTTTTTTATAAATTATCGAGAGAGAAGGTGCACCATTCAACCTGTAGGGATGAGTACCCTGCACAACGTTCCCAAGAAGATTGCAAAGTTTCTGCACTTACCAAATTCAAAAGTCCTGCTTCCGGCGCCCAGCAGCTACAATATTGGAGAATAGTGGCAACGATTTACTAACAGTTAAACATACGGGCGGGTGGAAATCGTCATCCGCAGGAGAGACATATATGGAAAAATAAGATTATATTGGTGTATCGGAAGCTATTCTTGGTGTTAAATTAGATAATCAGAGCTTCCATGCAATCGCTCAAAATGCTGAAATATCAATATCCCGCTCTAATATTTTGCCAGAGCGAAGTAAGTAAAAACAGGATGGTTGGAGTAATCGAATTATTATCCTTTGTTTTCTTTTACAAAACATTCTTTTCCTTGAACCAACCCAAATAGAAAGGTATTGCACTTTCGTCTAAAACCCCGACCATCATTTTTCTACAATTCAACCCACACCAGTAGGTCGCATTGACGAAAACGCGACACCCAGTTTATTTGGAAGATGACGTACGGCACAGACACCCTCGCTCGTAAATAGAACGCTATCACGTTATAGGCGTACACACAGAAGAAGACATTCCACAGTCTTTGACAAAAACGTTGGAGCACAGCGAGCTGTTTTTTTCCTTTTTAGGCGTCGCCAATTATTTCTCCCGCAAGGCCCCGTCTCTCACTCTCTTTCTCTCTCTCTCTCTCTTCGAGAGCTGGTTGATTGTTAAAAATGCCAAACGAAATGGAACACATTGACGTCTACGGTCGCGTAATGCCTAAGGGAAAGGAAAAGGACTACTTTACGCGGAGATATTGGTTGTTAGGGACATAATTATAGGTTGGTTTCGAGGAATAAGGGAGCCCTAGCGAACCGATTCGAAGATATCGCGAATAGTTTGCGTTTTTACGGATTCCTTAAGCGCGTGCTGGGGTGATTTTCGAGGTGTGAGTAGTTTAAAATTCGATCGATAGGCGATATTTTTGCGCGGTTCAGCTTGTCCTTTTTGGAATATTTATTAGAAGTTGCGCGAAGAAAGAGAAAAGGTAATGATAAAGCAATGAATAGTAAAAAAAAGCAACATCTACAGATTAACTCTCATTACCGTTACCATATTAATCAATCGGGATGATATCTGGAATTTTGACATTACGGCCACCGTTGTCCAACAACCTTCTTTCTTTCTCCCCCGTACAAATATACAAGTCCCAACACCTGGTCTCGACAACCATTCATCCCACGACGCACCGTAGTCAGATATGCCATTTTAAACGCGAACGAACACAATAATTACAACCCATCAGCATCCTTAGATCGGTCCAATGACAGCGTAACAACAAATTCATGTTGCATTGTCGATAGCTATTCTAAGCGACGTTCAACCCTTCTTCGTACCGAACTCCTCGTTCAATCGACTAACGTGACGAAAAAAAGAAAGAACGAAAGGTGCTTCCACATACCTCTTTCACATTTATTTACCTCTCTCTCTCTCTCCCAATACATATGTAATATAATATGTATAAGTATGGTGTAGTAAAAATGCGATGGAGGTGATATATACGATGGTTCTCGTACCTACTCTGTAATCAGAGGCACACCATTTTCATGACAATGGGTAATGACAGGTTACGGGAAAAACGGGGTGGTCTATTGACAGATGTTTAACCAACACGACAAAACGCCCTCCGAATATGCGCCGACACAGCATTTTTATTTACAATTTCAATATTTTAGTTAAATTAATCGAAGATAAGTGAGCGTATTATCGCTAGTGTTGTACGCACGTTACCTTGTACAGTCGATATAGCAATTTCGATAAAATCGAACGATATTGGTGGGAATATTTACTTCAATTGATAAAAAAATATTTACATAGCTATATGCCTTGAAAAACAAACAATTATAGGAATAGCATTTATCCCTTGAAGAAAATTAACTATTCTAGCGACATCTTTCAGGTTGTAATTTGCAATACATCACTCTCTTATTATAGATTTTGCTTACATCGTTGTATAGAACTAAAAGCACATTCGAATGAACGTTTTCAAAGCTCGGTTGAAGCAGTTTAGGCAAAATAAGTTCAGAGTTTTGGCGTTGATTAGATGAAACTTCGAAAAGGTCTGTTTCTTGAGATAGTGTTAATCGACTCAAAAAGAAGAAACGATAGCCATTACTTGACAAGCTGAAGGCAAAAATTTGCGAGAAAACGGCCGCATTTGAAGAATAAAAAAGGTTTGTTCTGTCAAGATAACACACCGTCTCCTTCAGTGATCGCCACCACGAAAATTCACCAATTGTGATTCGAATTGATAGACCACTCACTCTATTCTATTCTACATTCGCCAGATCTGAACACCGCCGACCTTTTCCTCAAATTTCGCTCGAAAAATAGAGATTTTCATCGTTGCCGGGTGCTACACTGAAAAAGTACCTATTTCAAGTGGAAAATACCTCTTGTATTCTGTAATTTTCTAGCAATGCGCCTATTTTTATTAACAAATGAGTCTTTTTCTACCCGACAGTCACGTTTCTTACAAAACCCTTTATTGGCTGCATAATTAACAAGTAGTACATAAAATTCGATTGTTTTAACATTTAAAGCCATTAGGATTTATTTGCTTTCTTATTTTGATGTTTAGGAGAGATCGATCTTTTCAATAATACCTACAGGAAATAGTGACGTGTATATGTAAAAAAAAAAACATCAAACGGAAGTTTTTGTTAAATAACTTTATTATTTATAATACAGCATTATCATGTCGTTAATCACACACACTTAACGGCACGCACATTTTTTCAAACAATCGAATGGCTTTAAACTGTAGCATCAACTCAGATGCTACCAAGGTGAAAAATCTTTTTATAAACATAAATACGCAGCAGCCACCGATATAAATCATCATCAACATGAAGATGATCTATTATTATTATTCAGGATACTTACATCAAGCCATTAACATCTCGCTTTTCTCTGCCAAAAATCGCAATACCACAACAATATTTAAACAAACAAAATTTACGATTCGATACAACAAATCACGCAAACGTTACATACTTCAATGAAGACAAAGGGTTATGAAGCATAATTGTAGTTGATTGTGGAACGAAAAAGAAGAATTTATCTGTAAAATTTACAAAAAGCTTCTAAAGTCCAAAGAAAGAGAAGGTAAACTGTAACTAATTCATTTTTCTCGGTAGTCGTCGATGAAGTTTCCTTCACAAATCGGCACCGTTTGAGGTTATCAACTGAGAGACGGGCCAGACGAAAGATGTCTTTCATCCAACGTGGGATTGTAACGAATTTGTTGAAACAACAAAAACTGACAACTCCCGAAGCTCTCACATATGCTCGCACGAAATAGAAGTCTTAAATCACACAAAGAGCGACGAACGGTTACGATTAGTTCTTCTTTAGCCGATGTCGCCATCTCCAGCGAAGACTTTTTTTAACGTAAACTCAAAGGAATCCTCATGCAATATAATTCCTCGTGCGCGCTCATGAAGACGAGGATAGGTATGCAATATCTCCTCGTTGTCGTGATTGTACACGTAGTAAAATGCGAACTTCACTAGGTATATCTTTATGGCGTAATTAAACTTCGAATCGGCCAGCTGGCATGTTTCCAAACGCATTAGCGATATCATAAACACGGCTGCATGTGGTGGACATCGAGAGTTCGACTACGGACAGCGTAAGAATAAGCCGCGCTAAGAAATAAGTTCTTTAAAGCGCGTTTGTTAGGCTAAGTGATTTTTAATTAGCGATATTCGGTTACGGTACGTTATTACGCCGAGAACGATGAACGAATGGATGTTTATTGGCTCGTCAATAAAATGCGTCAGATGCTACTACGTTTACTTTGATCTGCTTTAACGCTAATTTTAGTTTTACATGGTTGTTGCTAATCGCTGAATTTAGCAAAATAAGCTCCCCTAACGGACGATACAAAACTATGAAAAGAGGTTACTTGAAGAAAAGTGTAAAAAGGTAAAAAGTACTGTTAGGAAGGAAAGGGCGTGACAGAAATTGAGAAACAGGAATGAAAAAACAGGAAGGAAGAAAGTTGTAAGGCGAGGTGTATCTTCAGAAAGGTCACCTGAAGATGATTCTACCTGTTATGACCATAATAGTCCAAATAGAACAAATTGGTTGCAATGTATGTAATGTCAACAGTTTGTTGTTTGTTTCTTCAACTGTTTTAATTGTTTTCAATGTTGTTTTAAGAAAATATGAACCATCTTTCATAAGAATCAACTCTGCATATTATCTTATTATCTTCATCTTATACATTTCTAGCAGTTTTAATCTAATAAAATCCTTGTAAATACGTTTTAGTGATGTATGAAGATAGAAAATATCTTTACCAGACAACACCTCATAAACTCCCACGTATTAAACATGGCTTTCCTATAGGTATCCATGTGGAAACAGTGAAAGTAAAAGAGTGGTTTTGCTGCGTGCACGTATCGCGGGATGTATGCCAGATATTACACGGCGGAAAGGTTCCATGGTGGTGCCCCGGTGTGTCAGGTGGTGGTGGTGGTGGTGGTGGTGTAGTGCGTTAGGTGGGAAGAACTCGAATACTCGAACGCTCCACCTTCTTATGACACCCTGCAGGTCGGTCCGCGTCCGTATGTGTGCGTTCGCCCCAACGGGCAAGGGGTTAAGATACACAGACGGCGCGTAGATGTGTGAAACGTTGAAAGGCAGATGTGTGTTGTGTGTGCGCGCGGGTATTCAAGCTCGTATTTAGTGGATCCATCATGGACGTTGGTTGTGTCGTCGTCGTCGTTGTTGATGTTGATGTTGATGTCTCAGGCGATGAGGGGATAATTGCTGAGTAATTGCGTGCGTGTGAATGGATGTTTAGAAACATTCGCCGGAGAGTTGCCAACTGTGTACGCTTCTCTCTTCTAATTATTAGTTGTGCTTTTCTCCTCCTCGGTTAAGATTGCGAATAGTACGTACGTTACACTGTTACTCGTAGAGCTTCGGACGTTTAATTATTAGAATTTATCCTTTATTGCGTGCGTAAAAAAATTACACCAATTACATTTCTAAATAGTTTTACTGGACTTATGTATATAATGAAAGGTGAACTTAATGAATTAGATCGGCAACATTTGTCACAAAAGATATTTTTTCAAAGCTAATAGAACTAGCGATAAAAAGATTTGAGGTTAGAATATCTCGAAGTTTCTCACTGTTTCGCGCTTATAATCCAATATATTGCAAAAGTAAGCATATTGTGCATTTTACTCGTGCTTACTGCTGCTTGATTGAGTCAAATCGACTCCATAAATCGGCATAGTACTACTCTGAGACAGTCTTTCCCAAAGGTCAATCGAATCGTCACCATAACATTTCCGGCTGGTGGAATCGTCTTCGCCTCCTTTATACAAGTTACCCATTCTACCGATTGATCTTTATCCGTGTCTCACCTACAGCCACATAACATCGCAGAATCTCACTCGTATCGCGCTTCAACATGTCCAAACATTGCTTTAAAGTTATCACGTGATTCCGTTATTGATCAATCCTCCCGGACCCGGAACTATTGCAAATCCATCACTTCAAACGCAGAGATTACGAATATACACATATGTCAAACATGGCATGCCACCAATTAATATGATATTTACCATTCCGCAAACGCATCGTTTTGTATCCTTCGTTTCGCTCCCTTTCTCTCCTTTCCTTTATCCCATAATAAATCCTCGGACTCTCCGAAAGAAAGATTTGTCGTCGTCCATCGGAGTCGATAGCGCATCAGCGAGTTTCCAAGGACCATCAGCAGCGGTAGAAGTAGTAGTAGTAGTAGTACATAATAGTAATTCCCAAATATCAATCGGCTTAATCTACTATGTTGGCACAATTGGATTTGCGGACCACCCGCGGCTGAATTTACAAGCAGCCACACTCATAAATCCTCTCTGATTGGATGTTATGGCCGCATTACCAACATTACAGACCGAAATATGGGAGTTACAGATCATTGTCCTTCTATTGTCGGCGTGTCCCTACGGCTTCTCTCGCTCGCATCGAACGTTTTCTGTGAACGCGAAGAGATGCGGCTCGCTCTCCGCCGAATTATTTTATAAATCACGACGGGACGATTAATTTTCGTGACTCCGGACGAAACGAATAACGAACGTTTTCGGGGTAAACAAAGTAAATTAACAGATACGTAAATGGAAAATATTGTTCGAGTTTATACGGCGGAAGGCGAATTACATAGAACGAGTCAAAATTCAAGCGTACGATATAAACGATATAAAAAACTTTGCCCGTTTATCTTAACGTTTTAGTTGGTAAAAGACTTTTATTACATTGACGGCGTACATTGGCAATTTTTTATCAATAATGCACACCATTGGTAATTCATCAGCGCTCGAAGCATGTTAGGGGAATTGCAATTTTTATCGCTTTGGCTAAAGGAGTAACATGGACAATTGGCAGCGGCTGATATTTACAAATAGAACAAAGGCAATTATAGCCGACGTAAGTACTTAACCCTTTCCAATGAACCATGACGTGCAAAACTGCTCCGCGTAGGAGGTTTTACGTTTCTTTAATATCGCTCGATCCAGAATTTTCGAACTGGATTTGTAATCCTCGCGTCAGTGGCTTTGATATTTTCTGGATTACGTTGTAGAATAACTATTTGCGTTAGGCGATCGCGTTTCTCGCTCAATTATTTCTTTTGTCGTTGTACTACCCCACGTTCTTTCAAAAGCAAAACATATTGAGTCTAGGATAACGGTACTTTAGCCAATACAAAAAAAAAATAATGATAATAAAAGAGCCACGAGGAGGAGGTAGAGAATAAAGGTAAAAGCCATAGATATTATAATTATATCCGACAATTTCCAATACAAGGGTATTAACTTTCCTCCTCCAAACAAAGAGCCTAACGGGAAAGCACCAGCCAACAACGTCGACGAGTAGAATCGGCCAAAACGCAAGAAAAAAGAAGCAGAAGAAAATAGTTGAAAAGAAGTGAAATTCAAGAACGAAGGCTCCCTCTCCCCAGTCCCGTTTCAAATTGGCGAGTCTCGGATGAAGTCTTAACGGGGAATAAATGGTTGTTTTGGATGTCTTAGGGTACAGAAGGAGGGTTGTTTACATCCGGACGAGCGCAGAAACCAAGGGAAACAACGTTAGAAATTTAGACGTTTTGTGAAATAAAAATATCTTCATTATTTCGACCCTCCGATTCGTCCGCCGCGCGAACGTTCGGCCGATGAAAAGACACCCCTCTCGGGCTCTTTTTTTAAGTGAAGGAAAAAAGCGAGGAAGAAAAGAAGAAAGGACCGTATTAAAGTACGTGCGGTATTAATATAAGACGTATTGATTTTGTCGCGAGGGAGGAAAGAGGGCGGCGGATGAATACTTTGGGAAGTATGTCCTTTAAGGAAATACTCAACAAGTTAAAGATGGACATAAAAAGCAGACCGTTATAATGAGGAATTTCAGAGCAACGAACTTTGTTTGGAGAAATTAAATAATTCTACGAATTTTTAGACACCTTATAAATACAACATTGTAACAGATCGTTATTTGCTATTGAACTTCAAAGTAACATATGCGGATAAATAAAAATACAAGAAGACAATTGCCCGCTCAAAGAGAAATTGTTTTCAACGCATCCTCTAATAACGAAGAATATCTCCATATTTGAATAAGCAAATTGAACATTTTATTCTTGATCGTAAAATCCAATTTTATGTAAATCACGGACAATACATCCCAAACTACATATGCAACGTCAACGTTTATTGCCGCTTTTCCTTTTTTTTCGCTCGCTTTTTATAACCTCCGTCCATTTACACGCGTGAAATTAGCTTCTCCGCGTCCTTCTCCCACTACCCGCATAAAGTGCTTTACATCCGATGTTCTCTGGCTGACCGACGGGAACAGAGGCTGACTTATGAAATACCAGAGAGCCATTAGTAAGATTTATCGAGGACAGTTTCGTTGATTGCCATCTCACCCCTTGTAACTGACGCTCACCCCTTTACGGCTAATAAATTTTGCAACGCACGGTTGGTAAAACGTGAAATTCCGATAATATTTCGAACCATTGCATTGGTGCACGAAAATCAATCGAGTGTTAGTCGTAGGAACGGCAACATCTCAAATATTGTTCTCCGGCAATTACCGTCGCAAATATAGTATCGAATAAGTCATGTCAAATTAAAAAGGGAATGTGAAAATGAAGAAAAATAAGGAGAATCAAAGATCAAGCTGAATATAAAGGCTTGTTTGGTATCCGTGTACAATGGCCTTACAGATGCAGAAGTTCTCTGGATTAGAAATAGATGCTAGTTTAAAGGCGAATAAGCTATCGTCGATTCTACGGATAGTTCAAACGTTTAAACAATTAATTACTCCAAAAGCAACAAATGCGGGAGGTTTTGCAATATTCCACCCATGGCATACTCATCTGAAGCCGAACAGCAGCTATTTTGACGTAGCATGATCGCTGCGTCCTTCTTGGATTCCTTTTAACACTGAAGCTATTGAATTAATTTTTAATCGTAATTAATTGCAACGGTCTCCAGACGCCATTTAGTACTAAATCTGCGAATTATTAATATTTAGTTAGACAAAATTGAAAACTATAAATGTGTAGCATATAAAGAGCACGTGCAATTTAATATGCTAGACGCTCGATTAATACGAACCTTATCACCTACTAGCGCGCTTCCATTCGAAGGTAACCAATTTTTCCGCCGCGATATGCTTGGATTCCATCACGGTATTTGATCGCGTACCGTTTTTTCGGACGCAACGTCGAAATTCGCCAGCGCCGAGATGCATTACGTAATTGATCGAATTCGAATAGTGAGCAAGTGAATGACCACATGTCAGTAAGTGTATTACCGGCCCCAAAGCGACCTCAATCGAGCGGCAAGCTGCCCCACGAGAATCCTCGATCGGCTCGGTCCGTACAGTTGCCCCCCGCTCGAATGCTAATGCGTAATAATGATACTCGTACATATGGTGGGATTAATATTGTTTATTCGGAATTAAATTAATCTATCTGTTCTCTTGTTCTTTCAATCATATTTACGTAAGTGATTTTGCAAAATGTCGTTTTGATTCTGCAATTATCGTTAAACACAGTGATTCTTTGATTAGTCTTAAAGTACCCACGGCTCTTTTATGTCTAGTTTAAAGACGAATTCGTTGAAGAACACGGCCATATGTGAAAGAATAGAACTTTTTCCAGGCACATCAAACAAACAGATAGTGCCATATCACACCTTTTGATACGTAAAAACAACATTTAAAGCAACGATGCTTGTCATTCGGAAGTTGCGAGAAAAGCGGCTAGAATTCCTCCTTCAAATTCACCTCTTTCTTCTTCGTAGTATTTCACTAGATTAGTTCAAATAATTCTCCATACGCCACCCGACTACTTACGAATACGAAACTCCGTTAATAAATTACTAACGAGTTGAACATGTGCCGGCCAACCTTTATTGTTGACACCTGAAGGATCGGATATAAACGCTAGCTTAAACCGTTTTCGGCTCCGTCGTCGCTATAAAGCGGAATAGAAAATGTCGGTTGGTAAGATACGACTCACTAGCAAGTCGCGATCGTAACATAAATTACTAAATTTTGAAGCCAAAAGAAAAAGTGGCATAGTTGGAGCCGAGGTATGAGATCGCTGAAAAGTTAATAAGCCGCCGAAGGACTCGTTCCATGCGGGTGGAAAATTGGAACTAAACATTTTATGATTTTCGCAAGGGAGGCGCTTTAGACCTCCGACCGTCCGGAATATAACTTTTTCAAAAAACTAGCACGGCGTACGCCTCCGAAATTGCAGGTTTTCGATTGTCCTCGATTTATTTATTCAAAACAAAATATTACGTAGGGTCACAGTTGATGTTAGGATATTACTCAGGAAATAAGGTTTTATAAGAAAGACTGTAGATGTATATAGGAGAAAATTTTAATAGCAGATTGGATTTTTCGATCTCACACGCACAGGTCGGAATCACCTTCATCCCGTCCGCTTCAATCGAAATTACATTCTCCACTCCCTCCTTTAAATACCCTAAATAGCTTTTACACAACTTTAATCTGCTTAATAACCTCGTCGGCACGCAATTCTCACATACGTCAGTGCCCAACTTCGCATCAGGAATTCGTTTAGGACTTGGAAGCGAAAATATACTGGGCCGTATATTATTTTCTTCTTTTTCAGTATTTACCTTCAGCGGATGAATAAGAATTCAGTCAAAATATTACTTTCCCGTCTGTAGTTTCGGTAAAGTTCGAGTAAAGATGAACGACGGCAATATACTCTGAATAGCCTTTTTAGTTTTTTTATATACTCGCGTAAAAGGGTGCTAAAGTTTTATCGAAATATGGCAAGTCATCAAACCGAAGCAAACTGACAAAATTTTCGGCACGATCATTTTTGCAAGTTCCGAAGAGGAGTATCTCAACAAAAATGTCTCGTCTACTTGATCTCCGTTGTTGATAATGGAACATCAGCATCAGTCAACAATTTCTGCTACTTCGCATTCTAAACGTGAACGTCGCTCGAGAAAACATCTGTGCTGTGCACCAACCGATTAAGGAAGATCGATATATCGGGAGATTGAGACTTCCTTGAGCATATCAAGGAACACGATTCAAAACATTTTGATGCATATCGAACCGGCTTTCAATAACTTAGTTTCTCATTGGATCTCAACGAACTGTTTAACTGAGCAACAAAAGCTGGTTTGCGTTAATTGGCGTCAAAAAACTTTGGGCCGATTCAACACGTTTATCAAAAATTCCTGCAGAGATCGCATCATCTACCGTCCACGCAGGGATCTAGTGTAGAATTAGGATTTAGTCTGATACGAAACTGGACACCCGTCAAGCTTTGACGCTACCACCGCGTTGCATTAATATTTTTTACATTTGGTTTGAATGGCATGATTACTGCAGAAACCTGTAATATAACATTCTCGTGTAACTTCACGATAGTTTGTATGAACACGGCTATAAGAGTCTACGTATTAGTTTCACGTACGCCAAAAAGCAGAAATTTCCCAATTTTCCCGATTTAAAGATGAATCCAGGAAAATCCACAAAATAGAGAAACTTATACCGTGCTACGGATACAATATCCGCTTCAAAATCTAATTCGAATACTTCGCTCTCTTCCACCTCCACCCCATCGCTTTACAAAACAAGCAAAAGAGGAAATTGGTAATCATCGGCGGAAAATAAGAAATCGATGCAAAATCGGAATCCGATGCCAACCGAGTTTAAAATTACCCATACGCCGTCGCCGTAGTAAATACACGCACATCTTCTGGAAACGAAACGAAGTAACTAATCAGCACATCCACGGCGTGCAATCTCCTACCAATAAGCTGCCGGTTTGAAAATTCAATTATGCCCAAGTGGAGTGCCGGTCCCCAGGGGGGCCAGATAGCTTCTCCCGTCCTCCCTCCGCATCGCCGTCCTTCGCTCCGTAAAAGAAGTATAAATCCTCTTTGTAGCAGCGCACCGTAGTTACCATGGACGCGCGCGTAATAGCCCTAGAATATTTGATGGAGAAGCGTAGCATCGTTCCAGATGTATGGATCTTGTTTGCGTTTGATTTCGCGTCGTTTCTTCTTTGTTTCGTTTTGCCTTGCAAACAACGCTAGATGGAAAAAAAAACGCGTATTGGGTTCAAGTCCCCCCACTCTTATAGCAATAATTAATTCACTAGCGCATACGCAATGAATGTCTGGAAGGGTTGAACCTTGTCACACCTTGTGTTACGCGTTTTTATTGTGAAGTTGTGCAGAATACTGGCAAAGATGGAGTCGGAGGTTTGTCAATACGAAAAATTAGAAATTTTCAAAGGACTATTAAAATTATAACTTTCCTAAAAGAAAATGCTAATCGTTAATTTTATTAATTTCTGAACGTTAAAAAAAAAACATTAGCCTTCGATAATCTTTGTTTTATTTTAAAACAATTTTCTTTTCGCCGATTCCGATTACATCTTCATCCTATGTTTTCACATCAAGTAATTGACAACGATCTTCATCGAAGAAACCATTTTTTTTTAACCAATTCTTGTACGGCATTTAAAATTAATCTACCCTCTTTTTCCGATTGTTTCAGGCCAATTAGACAATTCCAAAGACTTTCAGATATCTGACGGATTAGGCGGTTTCAGTAAAAAGAAAAAGAAGAAGCGGCGTCATAGGTAACTATTCATTTCGACTAGAAAACTCAGATAAGCAAAAATTTTAATCTGCGATAAGATAAAAGTGAACATAGTAGTTGATCAAAAGTAATTACGGCGTGAAAATTCCTTTCAGTTGTAGAAGTTCCATTGTGGAAAACGAAAAGGAATTTTCATCATAAAATTTTCACGATTCGGCAAGTCATTAAATGAGCATAATGTTCACAAAGGATAATTTTATAGATTTATAGGGAATTGTTAGCGAAATATTTACAATGATCGCAGCTGTTTATCGACGAAGGCGCATTTAGATATAATTTTTTGTCGGAAAAAATTAATACCAATAAAAAAAAAACGAAATTATCCGTTTCGAGAAAAGTTTCATACGCGTAGTGTTGGTGTGTAACATATTTAACTACCCTTGGTGGGTGTGTGGCAGGACGATTTTCACGAGCTACCAACTTGAGGAGCTGGAAAAGGCCTTTAAGGACGCTCATTATCCGGACGTGTACGCCAGAGAGATGCTGAGCTTGAAGACGGACCTTCCAGAAGACAGGATACAGGTAATAACCGTAATTTACTCTTGTGTGTTCGTTTGTTTTTCCTGGCTTCTCTTTCTTTGTTTAGTTTAATACTTGAAGAAAGCTTGAAATATGAGAAAAAAATGAATTATGCAAACAATTACCTTTCTTTTACCGCATAAAAAGAATTACGCTTACGACCTCTGGATAATTCTAAGAACGTTGATTGTATCTACTATAAAGGTGTGCAAATCAAATTTTGGTCGAAGGTGATCATTATCATAAAGTGATGAGCGTCATCGTTAGTTCATTTGATTTAAATATGAATCAATCTAAAAGGTAAATTTGCTCGAAAACTGCCGTTAGCCCTTGCTGATAAAATGATACTTGATCTATAATTTTCAATAGAACAAAACACTTTTCAATGTCTGCTATACCACCAAAAAAAATGCTTTTTTATTCCGCCACAATGTAAATCTTATTTTGAAGCTCCAATTATAGCGCAGGAACTTGTTTTCGATGAATTATCAAACTTTGAGGCTGACGGAGCAACGGAAATTTACTATTAGCAACATATTCTGTTTAAAACTTGAATGTTGAATATACGCTTTTGCCACCGAAGTAGACTTCTATGTGTTTCGATGTCTTTTGATGAAGGTAATGCGTCCTGAAGCTCTTACGTACGCGGGAAGGCGCAAGATCATATTCTTATAAAAAATTTCGAAAGATATCCTTCTTTTCAGTTCGTCTTCTATTTGGTCTAGTGGCAACCATGGGCATATGATCCAGTGAAAACTTCTACGTCATGATACAGAAATCCTTTGGATTCTGAAAATATAGATATTTGAACAGCAGTGAGATGTAACTGCAACCAACGCAAAAATAATTAAAACAAGAGCATGACCCTCTCGCTTGTGCTTGTTTTTGTGATCATGCATTATGGTGCGCACAATCTATTCCGATATTTTTTTTTACCAACCAAAATGGTTGAAGTCTAAAACTGAATTCCCGAAACATGTATAAAAAAATTGAAATTTGGAAAAATGCCTTCTTTCCTAAGAAGAAGAGAACAAAAAATATCGATCCGTTGCAAATGCGCAGCATTTCATTATGTTCCCTACAGAGGACGTCCCCGATAAAGACCGAAGACGACATAAACAAGAAATGAGGAGTTTCACGGTCTTTGATTCCCATATACATATATATAAGACGAGCCGGTTCTTCGTCGTTTGCATTAATCCAAGTTTCGGCGGTCCCGAACGAACAAAAGCGTCCAGAAACGCCGTACAAAGCCAGCTACTATAAATCATACAGAATAGGGTAAGCGCAGCCCACTAATTATACCCGCAACTGCATATAAAACATCTGAAAGCGGCTCGGAGTTGAATGTTAGTTACGATGGTTCGCCGATTGGGTTCGCTGTAGTCGCACGACGTGATTGGCCGGTTGCGGGCCGCCCACTAATGGCTGCCGACTGTTTCCCAAACGGATAAATGAATGAATGAAAGAAAGAAGTAGCAGCCGAGGCTTGAAGGCTCTATCTGTGTATGTAATGTATGATGTATGGACTGGATGTGTATTAGAATATGCGGCGGGATTTATGTCTGTTACACGCATTGGTGGTGTTTAAACAACAAATTATGACCACGGTATCTTATTTATTGTTAACTTGTTCGATTATGTGATGTATGTAGGTGTTTAATGTCAGTTAAAATCGTCGAAACAATTGCGGAACGCGATCTTGGCGAGAGTAAATTAATAAATGGTGTCAATTGTTCTTTGAAATTGGTAGATTATTTAAGCAGGCCCTTAAATGGTAGAAGTGAAAAAAAAATAAATTGCATTGTTGTATTGTAATGTTTAGACAGGGTCTATTTTAAGCAACAAAGAAAGAAAAAAAATTAATAAACCCCTAAACTAACATTGTCAATAAACGGGAAATTAAGAAAAGTCAAATAGAAGATTGTTATACTGCGTTACATGTCTTTTCGACCCCCTCATCCAGAATGAGAATGCCCAAAATTTTTTGGAGACGGGCACGCAACTCTGTAACGGTTCTTGTCGAGCTACTCCTTCATGGTAAGCATCAAAGTTTTGATCAGCAAAATATCTGGACTGCAAAAGTACCGGCACCATCTTAGAAGCTACGTTCGAAATTATTCGAACGCATTTCAATTCGTGATTTCACATTATTTTGAAGGACACCGATATATTGATCTATGTTCATAATGCGTTTCATAAAACTTAATTTGCCAACCCCTCTGCACTCGATGTAAGGTTCATCGCTCAATATTAAGACTCTGAGGCCAGGCTATGCGTTCTTTTGGCCGTCGAATTCTATTTTTCTTCAGCTTCTCTATTTATAAAGACCTTTCCTTTGTTAAAGTGAAGCTAGATTTTTAATATTTTAATAGTTTTTAATTTACGTTTATTTGTGCCATTTGGCGCATTCTTAGCAATGTCTGAATTATTTGACGACTTCGTTAAGCTAAGGATCTCAGCATTTAGTACGTGGCGCTTTATCTTTTCGAATATCTAAGTCTCGTTATTGTTATACTAAATGAATAACGGTATTATTGAATACACCCCTCCCTTGAGGAATTCCGGTTAATCAATTTTAATTGCACAAGATAAAATTTCAAGTAAGCGATACAATAATTAATATTACGTTAATCAGCAATATACTGGCGTAACGTAAACATCGGCTCACCCGTATATCGATACATCCGTGTAATAATATATAATAATATAAGAAACGCGCCGCTAGAAAGAGAAAGATGACAAGTTCATTAAAACTAAGCAGCCTTTCCGCTCAAGTTACGTCATTAGTAGCGTTAAACAACTGAATATCAGAACAAAACTTCCACGGGGGTCCTCTATTAGCAGTCGGATAATTACTTCGTTAGTAAAATTCTTGCTAACTACCGGCGAAGCGGCACCCATCTTTACGAATTTAATTTAATTAAGACGAGGGCAAAATCTAAATTCTTGACGTGACTTCTTCTTCTTCTTCTTCTTACTCCTCCTCTGATGGCGTACCGCTCCGTTCCGTTGCCGTGTCCTCTTGCTCCTCCTTTGCCTGCTTGTGTCAGTTTTGTTATTACGGTTGATGTAAAATCATTAATAAACGATAATGGTGTTCCGCTTCGTTTTTTATATATTATATATATGTATATAACTCGATAGATAATTAGAAGTAGGAGTTGTGCCAGATACAAATCGAACTGCCCATCAAGTAATGGGACAACTAAGGACCTACATAAAGATATTTGTTTCTGGTAGTTAATATACAAATTAGTTCAAAATGTAACGTCAAGAAAAAGGACCAAAGATAAAGTGGAAAACTGTTCCGCCGGCCGAGAAAGTAATGGCGACTGTTTATTGGGATAGTTACGGTGTTGATCTTGAACAAGGAAAACCAATAACCTGGCTCACATACGCATCGATATTTGTGATATACGTCGCATTAAAAAAAGAAAGTTTTATTTCACCTAAAGTTATCTCAGTAGTTATACTAAAAATTCACGCTCGAAATGATAAATTCCTCACCCCATTCACCAAACTAGCTTCACTCAGAAGGCTGAAGTTTTCATCTAATGATGTACTACCTACTATTTGTTTTTTGCTGGAATAGTTGCCGATGTTGGTCCCAAAGCAATTTGTATTGGGTACAGGAGACCTGCGATCAACACCCTTTGGTTCAGCAAGAGATTTTCCCTAAAAAACTGATTGGGTGAAGGGATATCATTGAATGACCAGCCAGATCCTCCGATTTTATTGTTATTCCTTTGAATTACGTTAGATGGTTTGAAGGCTAAGGAATCATGGAGGAAGTGTTGGATGTTGTTCGTCATTGAAGGATTCCACCACATAATAGCGTCGGTACTGTCGATAAGACGTTTACCAGTTTAAACATTTGATTCATTAATGTTATTAATTTATTTAATTTAATTATACATTTTTATTTAATTTATTTAATTAATTTTAATTAATTAAATAAATCTTTAATTAATTTTAATTTATTTATACATTGTGCTCTTTTAGTTTTTGCCCTGTTTTGTTCATTGTTACTTTTTCCAAGCCTTCTTTCTGCTCATCGTCTTGTTCTTGTAACATAATTTCTTTTAGCCCCTTCCATTTATCGTCCAGAGTCCATTGTTCGTTCCTCTTTTCTACTTGCTGCTGATACTAATTTCTCCTTCAATTATTCCAGTTGCCATTTGGTGTTATCAAAAAAAAAAATAGAAAATCGCAAAATTAAATCGAAACCGACGTTTGTCTATCTTTGCACACTGTTTAAAGATGTATTTTAGAATTTAAATTATCAATATTGCCTTTGAACTTCCGGAGTTGTTACGTTCTTCTTTGACCGCAGAACCTTTTTATATTAGCAACAATAGCCTTAGTCGGACCAAAAAATAAATCGAACGACAAAAAAAAAACGAAATTTCGTCCCATCCAAATTATTCAATTATTAACCGCTCCCGACAATCAGCAATACCAGTTATTCCATTTCGTATCGTACATTGTTCGCAATAGAATTTTGCATCGAACGCCTGTCGAAAACATTCGCGGGGGCTCCCGTTTGACTTGTCACCAGCGGAAACGGAGAATTCTAGTCCTTGCGTCGTCCCGCAATAGGACGACGGCGGACCAATGCACATACGTACGTACATTACGTACGTCGATGGATCCCACACACGCCGACACACCTTCCCAATAATTTTTTCCGAACGCTTCGGGCAAATAAAGCATACGCAATTGATCTGCCAGCAGCAATTTGCAGAAAATATATCGAATCGCGGTGGGCGGCCGTGTCGACGCGAATGAGGATAAAAACTGTCGGCGGGAATTGGTACATCCACGGTGAAATGTAGTTGCAAGTGGAGAGGTTGAGAGTTTCGTTCCAAGCGATCCTAATACGTAAAATTGCATAGTTCTTTTATTCTTTGTTTAATGCGTATTCACCTTAATAAAAGAATTTTTAAAATGTAATTTCTCATCTAATCAAAGGGATCAAAGAAAGCGACGGATTTCTCGAGGGGAAGATAATTTATATACCTTTGTTGGGCTTTTCAACTTGGTGAATGTAAGTTCATTTAAGTTTTCGATGAACAAGGATACACATCTGAAACGTTTTTGGAAGATGTCATATTACAATTTTGTGAATGAAAGGAGAAACAAAGTGATGGATAAAATATGATCGATCAAATACAAAATCCAAGTTCTTAATTTGAAAGCATCCTATAACTTTGCTAACGCTATAGCAGAATACCATGTTTACAAGAAAACACCAAGTTCTGAGTCCTCGTTATTAATATTTTGGTTTTCTGCAATTTTTTTTAAATATATTTCTTGTCCGACATAATTCTTCGTATCAAAGAGACGACAGAAAAAACAATAAGAAGACACTGATTGGTTTGGTCTAACTAGTTGGCAATGCCATCAATCATTTCATATATTGAAAAGTTACACGCGTAAAATCTCGTGTTTATTTCCGCTATTTTCTAGAATCGAAAGAGCACTATTATTACGTATCTATAATCAAACCAATTCGAATCAATAATTATTAGATAGACGTACACGGCTAGATATTTACATGAAAGACACCGTTTCGTGTTTGCACAGCGCCCATGGTATACACCTAGAATCAATTCTTCAATTATATACGAGCCGTTGTATAGGAGCGATAACGCCAAGTACATCTAACTTTATTCATTAAGCTACAAACTGGTGTAACACTTGTAAATTAATTTCGGAGTAATGCCCTAATGACTAGTTGTGCTCCCTAAGGGCGCAAACCCCAAAATACATCCAGAACGTGTGTATATGTCGCCCCGGCTTCACCCTCGCTTTGTCTCACCCCAAGTGGATCGCGCTAAACTGCTTGTAAAACTGTTACTCATGTTAACAACGTCGATGATCATGTTGTTTGTAATTTATTTTACTCTTTCTCTTGTTTCGGGTTTAGCCGTAGCGAAACTACATTGTAGTAGCGTACCGTGCTGGATTAGGGAAAAACTATGAACTGTACAGGGGGAGAGAATTTTTGGTAAGGATGGAGTATTTGAAGAAGTTTTTAGTGAATTTAACTGCTTTTGTACGGATCCATTGGTTGCTGGGCACATACAAGGAAACATTGATATACATATATATTTATAATAAGGGGATTTGCGAGGAGTTTATCTAATCCTGTACTCGAAATGTTTAGATGACGTTTCAGATCTTTGTGGCCATCATCAACTTTTATCTTTTATTCTATCTTTTATTCATCGAACGGAAATAAAACAAGATATTTATGTTACGGTAAATATAATCAATTGATGATTATGTATAACTACCGGATATTATACAGGGTGTCTAACTCGGAACTGCGTTGATCGAAGTATAAAAAAATACAAATTGAAATTAAAATTAAAAATTCGAAAAAGTCACAAAAAGTAACGCAAAATATGGCCTAAATTGACCGATGCACTCTATAATTGCCATTGTAATTAAACCCATTCCCATCATTATTCGTTTGTGAATTGTTTTACGTCTTGTCAGTTATTATTGAATTAATCGCCAGTCATAATGTTTATCGTTTACTTCCTTTCGTGACCATATAATTTGGCGTTTCTCTTCATGCTTCGAAAATTGTTTAATAATTCTCTTATTTCGTTTCGTAAACGTTCGGATAGCATGTTCCTTTGTTTTAGGTAAGTTTAAACGGTTTATGCTAATCATGTTTAGGACTTCTTTTCGAAAAGTAGACCTTGCTGTATAATCAACGTAAACGAATGGGATTTTTGGGATTACAATGTGCAGCTTGATTATAATTGGACAAGATGCTGTTTTGTATTAAGCTAAATGGAAAAACGGACCAATTTCGTTGAGAATTGAAGTACTAGATTAACAGAAGTAATTTACATACAATTCGTTCGTCACTCACATCTAAATTTTCTCTTTCTTAGATTTATCATCGCCTAAAAAGCACGCATTCTTAAATGACTTCCAGCCAACGTGCAGGAATATTAGCGGTCTAATCTGTAGACCAATAAAAATATCGGTAAAAATATTCTTTCAGTTTATACATGTACTTTCAAAGCTCAATCTATTATCTAAATTCTGCGCGACTTAATTTTCTAACGAACCAATATCTTTATTACGTCCATACGCACGTGCATACATACGTAGACAAAACCCGCCGTCTAACCGAACTTATTATTGAAAGTTTGCGTTTTTATTGCCATCGATATACCGAACTCGTCCAACCGTACACCGGCCTAATCCTTTAACACGCCAACCAGCGGACGCGAGCTCAACGAAACGACGTCGAGATTAGTATTTTGGTCAATTGACGAACAGAGCTGATCGGCTTATAGTTTTCGTGCGCTGGGGGATTACAAGACGCGGCCGGCCAAGCAACCCTTCTTCTTCGACGATGCGGGGGCGGCGGATAGACTCCGGACGGTTGGCCGTCTCTAATTGAATAGACTCGAAGTTGGATCGCTGCAGGATAGAGAATCGTTCGGAATAGGGGGCGGCGGTGTACGCGCTATAATAAGCGCCAAAGTATAGCTACAATGGCAATGGTTAATCTGGCGAGTTCGAGGAAAACGACACGGTCGACGTCAATTAGTCAATTATCGGTTCTGCACTCGATTTGGCGGTCCGAGCGACCGGACGTTCGGATATAACGAACGTGCGTGAGGCTTCGATCTTTATTGAGTTGGATGGCGGACTAATGAGTGTTTCTGAATCGACGAGGGCGATGCGTTTATTTCGCATATTTCGTTTCGAATTAAATAAATCGAATTCTATCGTTTTATTTTTGACAAATTATGGCGTCTTTTATGAGACTTGCGTGAAGTTAAAACTTTTCATTTGCCCCCGGTCTTGTTGAAATTGATTTTTTATTTGAGTATGTCATGGAAACTAAGGCTTCAGTTCAGGTAAAAAAATTGAATAACGATAAGGTGACGTATGCATAAGCTTCAAATACCTCAACTTCCGCAATCGATTTTTATAATCAGTTAAGCTGATAAATTTACAATAAACCACTTCCGATTCAACCGGAAATGTTTCGTAGACGAAAATACTTTTAGCTGGTAGTTTCGATGCTATAACAACCTATTCCAACATTTTAGAATTCTCGATTGAGCGTAATAGAGCTGTAGGCACCGAGAGCGAAATAACAAAAAAAAATAGTTTTGTACCGAACAAAATTCCAATACAAAAAAAAGGACAAGTACGGCAAATAATTCACAGCCCGATGCTTACAATTTCCAAAACGAAAGCAAAATCAATAAACGAAACGAACTAATTTCGCGTTTGGATGCAACTCTAACGTCGCATCAGCCGATAATACTGCTAAAGCATCGTAAATATGGTGTGTAACGAAAGCGACCGTTGGGAATTCGACGGTGTAAAAATAAATTTGCAGCAGGCGCATAATCAACATTCATGAGCTAGATTCGCGTCCCCGGAGGGCTTAATTCCCTACGCAATTATTTGAGTAACGTGCACTATACCGAGGCGAACTACTACTATTACCGTTCTCAGTGGCTGAATTAGTGTTCGAGCTTAAAATATGTTGGGAGGTACTTGTAATTCTATATAATTCAAGGAAATTTTCTCGGGATTCTTCGGCTTCTGTTTTAACAGATAGTAACGCTATAAGCTTTAAATTCAATTGTAGGTAAACGTATTAGCCAATCTAAACGTTCGTTTCCAGGTGGATGGAAAAGAATCAGTATTGCCCCGGTTCGTAATAATCAACGATGTAATTCAAGCTGACCTTTCCGAAGCTTTTGATCTTATTGATAATACAATCTTACTTTGGTCCGTTTCTTACTTGAGGTAATGCGCTCATACTTGCATCAGCGTAAGTGCTACGCGATACACAATCGATATGCGTCCGAAAAGTTTTTGCTAACGAGTGGGCCTCACTTAGGGCTCAACTTAGGTCCACTATTGTTTCTATTTTCTGTTAACGACTTGCTCCCCCAGCCGCCCCATGACTCTCCTGCCTTCAGTTATGACTAATGATGCTCATATATACCAACGCAACGTAAATATCCTGGCTGAATAGTGTAAGAAATACAACCTTTAACGTTGGCAAATGTTGTGTAGTTCAGTACTGAAGTGCCTCTCACCTCACCTTATGACTAGAGAGGACAAAAGCGAGTGAAATCGCAGCGACAGGCTCGTGTTTTGTCGACTGTTCGGTAAACCAGTAGGCCCTGTCTTAGATAGACACGAGTCTGTCTAGTCGTCGTCAAAAAAGATGTGATTTCACTCGCCTTTGTCCTATCTACTTATGACATTAGCAATAGTGCCTTCACGCGCACCATTTAATGCTAGTTTAAGACCGATATCGTTCGATTTAATGATAAGAACATTTAAATACCTTTACAACATAACCTTACTTAAATCACTACGGATACTTTGTCTTCGTAGGGTCAAGCATGCTTCCTTAATTTAGTATCCGTCGCCCATTTCTGACGTTTTGGATCTGAAGCGCAAAACCTTGTTTACATGTAATACATACTTACTTCTATTTCGTTGTTAAATTACTGCACCTGATCGCAGAAGTTGGGCCTTTCATCTTGGTGAATGTAAGTTCATTCAAGTTTTCGATGAACAAGGATACACATCTGAAACATTTTTGGAAGACGTCATATTACAATTTTGTGAATGAAAGGAGAAACAAGGAGATGGATAAAATATGATTGATCAAATACAAAATCCAAGTTCTTAATTTCGAAGCATCCTATAACTTTGCTAACGATTGATCAACTATACTTGTTATACACGTTTTGCTTGAAAGAGGTCAGCTAAAATGACAAAAAGGACATTTACGCAAGATCGGCTAATTATGACAAAAATTCATGTTTTTTACTCTTTCTCATAAATATGCACTACATATCTGGATAAGTTTTCAAAAACAGTCTGCAGGTAAGTACAACACATACATCGAGAAATTATATATAAATGGGCAGAAGAACCTATTGAAGACGCGGTTACTCGACAACGACTCCTTGTCAAGAAGAGGGGCCGTAAAAAGTACAATGGCTATTGTAGTTGAAGAGGCAACGTTCCTCAATATTGTCCAAACTTGAGATACGAGCACAAACATTATATAGTTATCGACTTCGTACGAAAGTATCTATGTATGTAGTTGTGTGTACGTGTGTGCGCGTCCGTATACGTGTTGGGCATATGGCGAAACAGGTTGAAGTGCGGTGCTCTCCGTGGAAGACCAATTTAATCTATCAAATTGATGGTTTCGATTTAGGAAATTATTTCGGTTAGTATAATTGTGAAAGCCCCTGTTCATATACGTGAATTCACCGAGATCCGTTGAAAGGGCAATTGAAACGCAATACGTACATACGTGTTAATCTAAGTGAACGTACAAGTTGTTAATATTTAAATGCGGATTAATCTTAAATTATGGGAGTTTTCATAAATTGAGATACGCAAGAAATTAGTCAGAGTGATGATTGAAAATTGTCTAATCGAGTTAACAATTGTTCGTTAAGACAAAGAAAGGAGAATGAAGAGATGGATCACTGATGGTTAAAGCCTTCCAAGCACACCTTCGCGATGCGGATGATTGCCCGCTTGAATGCATGTGCAAAGCCTAGAAACTATCGAAAAATTATGGACAAATTTTACTAATCCGTCAGTACAACCGCCCTCCTGAAAGGCTCTTCCTGAAGAACAAAGCGTTGTCAAATTTACCGTTAGTAGTATTTTTACCGATTACACGAAACACTTTCACGAAAATTTTATTGAAACGGTACATTGCTGGTGCTAAATGAATAAATAAAAGTAACCTAAAAACTTAGCCACGGTAAGAGAATATTAAGAGAGGCTACTAGGATTCCACGAGCTGCTGAAAATAACCCCGCTTCTTCAGAAAAAAATGTTGCCGGAACGTATATTAGAGGCCTGAAAATACAAATGACTTTCGAATAAGCAGTATAAGAAGGAAGATAACTCATTCCCTACATACGGCATTCCCACATCCCCACCGGCGGCATTGATAAGGAGCCCAGACCTCCTCGCTTAATTTAATTTAATATCGGACAACGAGGGACCTTACTCGTCGCATACCTATTGACTAATGGCTTTTCGCATAATTCCGGATTAAGAGAATTCCTAATGAAAGAATGTTAAGGCCTAGTTATTCAATTCAATATGAATGGAGAGGAAGGAGTGGCGCTCGGAACTAATAAAGAGAGGACGACAGCGGTATCTCTCCAGCTTGCAATAGCTCGAGACCGTACCGCATTGATCAGGTTCGAAGCTATCGCCCGTCTCGCTAAAATCTATGAATGAGCCAGTGCGGTACCGTTATCCGCCTAAATGTAGGCTTCCAAGCTTTCGTCCGGCTTATAATACGTTAGTCGTTTAAGGACATTGTTTATAAACGTATATTTAAATATAGAAACTGAGGTAGTTAAAAGGAAAGGAAGTAATGCATGTACATGTCTTCATCTGGTTTTTATTCTACACTTGGTAGCTTAAAAATCCTTAAATATTATAAGCAAAACTAGCCAGAAACTTTAAATTTTGCTTCAAAATCAATGCAAAAGATGCTTGCTTAATGTTTATAAATTGCACGAAGTGATAAATTTAATTCATCGTTTGTAAATCGAGTTGAAACTAAGACTTGCTAGCATTAGTTTTCAAGTACTCGGACGCTCCCGTTTCTCGTCGAGAAAGCAATCATTCGACACGCCAATATCTAATACTTCTATTTCTCCTTTAGAAGATCCTCTCGAAAAATAATCTAGCAGTCTACGGCCTGTAATCCTTTTTCGGACGAGTCGCCGCTGCTCGTCAGTCATCCTGCTGGCATCCCTGGATTGCAGCAAGGGTAGAGACCACTCTTAATTGACTAATTCCTGGCATAATGGGTAATTGCTATGCCGGTGATGTATTACTCGAACCGCCACCGGTTAAACCCCGTATTATATTCCTACTGCGTGGACGGAGTGTATATAGGTCTGGTCCATCAAACTCCGTATTATTGCTATCGTCGCACGTTTTCACGACCTCTACGTTAATAGCAGAAGATATAGGATGCTCCTCTATATTACTATAGCCTTTCGTACTTCGTTCTTTTCTTGCATAACAGGTTTTAATAGCAAAACAAAATCATTCTTGGTACGAAGAATGACCCAAACGAAACGGGATTGATTTTTTTTACAACGATTTTAATTTATTTTTCAACATCGATGTTATCCCGTTCAGAGAAGTTCGTTTCGTTTGCATTGCAATGCTGAGAGGCACCAATTGAAATCGCCCGCAGCTCCTTCGGATGCTTTCTTTAACACTCGATGGTCATCTTTCCAAGAGGTTTTTCATTTCTTTTCGAAAATAAGAAAGAATCGCGTTGATCAGGAAAATAGGATGATAGAGGGAACCATTGGAATTTTTTCGTCCAGAACTGGATGATGAACACAGCCGTATGACAAAGGACATTGTCGTAGTAAAGGATCCAAGTATCCATAACGTAATCGAAGATTACTCTTTGACGAGAAGCAGCCAGGTGGTCCCAATGAGGTATCTACGATATGATTAATAAAGTTCATAATATCGCGTTAGCAGACCGCTGGATGTAGATTAGAAACATTGCTAATATTGAACGTATGCAAAACGTCGTTCACGAAAAATTGAGTACGAGAAAGCTATCGGCAAATTGAGTGTCGCGTCTATTGACGATGGATCTAAAACTGAATGTTTGAGCAATTTTAAGCGCAATAAAAGTGAGTTTGCGCAACGTTATCTAACTGTAAAGCGTGCAACATAAGAGACCTCATCCATTACATTCACCAAATGCGCCCCCTTACGACTGCTTCCTTTTCCCAAACTTATTATTTGAACGGCTTAAGAAAGTTGGAACATGAACAACAGAAATAAATTTACTAAATGCAAAACAATAGCGTTGTCTTATTCTTACATACTTCATAGAAACAAGCAGCAGTGTTCCATGAATATTTCCGCTAAACTTGCTTGATTCTTTTAGTTGTTGATCCATGTTAGATAATTATAAGTTTCTCGATATATCAATTTTCCCCGAAACGTAAACGGTTGTTACACACGCATTATTCTCGTCGGTTACGCAATGAATAAAGAACCTTTTAAGCAACCATTCACGTTCAGCGTTCTTATTAACGGTTTAGCTTCGGATAATGAGTGGATTAGTAACCCACGATCAACAGCCGAGTTTCTAATTTAATTTTCGGCGCTTTCGTTCCTTCGAGAAGACGCTTTACGCCACGACACAACACAACAAATCAATTGGCGTATGCACGGACGGTCCTTATTATGGCTTCGAGAATAGAAGGGGGAACGAGCAACAATAAAAATATCTATTAAGAAAATAAAAATACACCCATCTCTTGCGCTCTTCGTCCGTAGCGCATATAACAAGTATCATTATACTCTCAACAAGGTAACGACAATAAACTGCCGAGGTGTTAATCATCCTAAGATGTTCTAGTGGTAAGCTGACGGACAGTTGAATGGTGGATCTGATGAGGATATAAGAAGGCTCTCTTTTCGAAAAGGTTAACAATGGTCTTCGGGACCGTGATGCGATGAGTCGACTGTTTCCTCCATCTCTTTTTTTTCCCTGTTTCTCCCAATTTTTTTTATTATTATTATTATTATTTCGCCTTTTTGAGGCGTCTTTATTTGCTTGTTGCGACTCGCTTATTATCAAACGAGTAACTCGGTTATTTTCCGCCGGAATTCGGACGGTATTTAGGGTAATTTGCTACCTCCAGAAAATTATCAAAGTTATTTTGTCTCATGCCGACCCGAATAAGATCGTATAGTTTTAAGCAGCTTCTCTTTTTGGCTTTACGCTTAATATGCAGAAATGCTATGGAATTAAGTTACGATTAGTTTTCGTCGTTCTTCCACTGATTAATATTATTACTGTTATTACGGGCAAACAACTAGAACGGAACGTCACCTTCGTGCGCATCTGGCTTCATTATTCAGCTCGTTATTAGCTTGAAGAATAAGGAGGCGTCGAGCAGAGCAAGAAGAACGAACGAAAATCGCTCTAATAATAACATTTACAGTTTGTTAGTGATGTTGGGTATAATAAATTCAGCGTAACAATTTCTGCCCCGATAAGTGAAGTAATTTATTTAATGTTACACCATCCGGGCAATCCCGTTGGAATATGTATTTTATCTGCATACATAGTTGCATTGCATGCTTTATACAGCTTATACCATCTTATTGAATAATTCTATAACCTACCATTATTTAACATACATTAGAATAATTTAAAATAAACACACAGCGGGACATGACAGCAATTCCTGAACGTCAGTCTTCCGATCGTTACCTACGCAGACCTTCTCTGCATTTTACAAATGCAGCCCCGCAATAGATGTTAAATTCTTCAATTCCTGACAATAAACCTTTGTTTATGTTCGAGTTTTGGTTTGGTGTCTTAATGTAAGAAGCATCTGGTACTTATCTAAAGAGATGGCCGACGTCTTCAAAATACTTATTAAAATGTATGTAAAAAATACATATTATTCTAATTGGCTATGGCTGCTTCTAATAGAGCAGTACATGAGGTTTCGACTTGAATTGTTTATTCTAAAGATAGATCTGGGTTGTTATAAAGTAATTCAAAAAAAAAATAGCGGAAAAAAACATAATAAATTCAACAGTGAAGACTCTTAAGGCAATAATGTATTCGCATATGATCATTCCGGTAATAAACAAGCTGTATATTATTCAATAAGGATGAGTTAGCTAATTCTCCACTTTCGCTAGTTAATAAGGATAAAATTACCATCATTACCTGTGGTATTCTAGTGGCCAACCAACGGCATTTATTAAATAATTTTTAAATTTACGTTGAAGAAAGGAAATGACGTAAGAAACACGATTATTTAGATAATTCAATACAACTATTCAGTACTATGCACATTTACCTTTAATAAGTATTATCTTTGCGTGGTGGAGACAATTCGAATTGTCTCCATCATGTTTGCTAAAAATTCTCAAAACGAATTTTGTACTTTCCTTGTATAAAAATTCAATTGACGCTGCAAGTGCTACAAGAAGATGTCTCAAGTTTTGCAGTTCGCTACAGACGACCTCAAAATCATCATAAGCGACGAGGCACATCTCGATGACACGGACGGAATCCTAATTTGATACATGTGATTGAGCCGATCAATTTCGTCGAACCAAAATACATCCTTACTTCTTTTCTTTACCATTAAATAAATTACAAATCCATTGAACGCTTAATTGTTTCAGTTATTCTTGAGTAATCGCTTCTTTGGCTATTTCACACGTTGTTCAAACAGAAAACTACAATATTACACCACGACAAGCATATTCTAATTTCCCATAGTGAGCGTATACGCTCATACAACCATAATCACAATTACAATTAGATATCCTTCATGTAGAGTATGGATTTGTTATTTTCTCCCTCATATCGCACAGCATGATATCCCGTACTAATATCAGAAGAAGGGGCGTCGTAATTTTTTGGCACGTGCTTCGCGCAAACAGTAAACGAGTAACATTCACATGACGTATATCACGTAACCGTTTTATCCGACGCATTATTTTCAATTTTCATTGTCGCATTGACGTGATGAATTCGTTTGGATCGTAACGCGCACTCTTATTACCGCATCGTCCCGCTCGCCTGGACGGGTCGCATTTTCTCAGGACAATTACGTATCACTTTGTATTTAATGGATATCTCGGATATCTTTGCCTCCATCTCGAATTTCTTGTCCTATCTTGCAAAAATTTCACGAGTAATTCATAAATTAATAATAAATTTTTAACATTTAGTATCGTCGAATGTCTTTGGATTTAAAGCGTGCGGATTTAAACCTCGGCCAAGTTGCTCTTTAATAGCGGATAAGAAGCGGAATACTTTCCAACCAACAACTGTGTAACTCAAAATAATAGCATGCCATGCATGGCCAATCGCATCGATATAGTGTTGATAAGAAAACAACGTAGGTAAATTTTCTCTTGCATCTTTAAGAATCCTCTTGCTTGATAAAACCTACAATATTCATTTCGCGAATATGTTACAACATTGCCTAGGGGAATCGCCTTAATGGCAACAAGGAGTAGACGTTTATCGCACAGCGTAGTCCTTCTAATTCACGTCAGATTCACGTGATACTGCTTCTTTCAAAGACTAAGGATGCAGCTCTGCGGCAGTCCAGTAGCAATCGGTTTAGAGATTATACTACTCGCTTGCTGTAGGGAAACAGGTTGATGTTTCTGTTTATAATCTTAAGATCAATTGAGCAGTACCCTGCTACGCTAACGCCTAGATTTCCGCTGAGAAATGCGCAGGATCCGTATGTTGGCCAATGATCACGATTTCATTGTTTCTCTTCACAGTTCCACCAACACCAGCAATAGTATCACCAAATCTAAATCTAAAATCAGAGTTTACACAAAATCAATCAAAATCACGAAATTCAAAATCCACAATTGCAGATTTACAGATGAATCTACTGGCAACTGCGTAAGATGTGCCAATGGATTTTATGGACAAGTAATAGATGAATAGATTGATATAACTTCTTTCAACATCAACATGTAAATGTTAAATTTCCATCCAGGTCTTCATAAATTCAATAGATATTAATAAATAGTGACAATTGATTTTTAATTTATCTTAGGCCAACGTTAAAAGCACCTTAAACAAAGCAAAAACTTCAAGTACAACGTAATATTGACAAAGTTGTGAAGTCCTTTTTAAATACGAATCGATTCTTAGTTTTAGCAACTGTAGCCTCTTCCCGATACTTTTACGTTAAAAAATGGATTAAAATTGTAATGAAAGATATGATAAATATGAAGTAAGAAAACCTTACGTCCATATGTGAAATTTAACAATTAGACCACCTCGTACAGCGAAATTCCGTAGCTGAATTTAATTTCGAAATCAACTGTCCGTAAAACGTATTTATTTGTTGATTTCTCGCTTGAAGTTCTGAAGCGTGCGTGTGGCATAATTTCGAGCGAGATTTCCAGCGAGATAAAAGAAAAAATAAATAAGATGTGGCAATTATCTTGTTATGGAGTTAGGGCCGGTACGCCTGTGTGAATTGTGTCCGCTTAAAAATTGAAAATCATGGTGCTGGAAATGTGGAGTGGCCTTTTTTCGACGTTGGCACGTCTACCTATGTATACGTAGCGAGAAATCGGAATGTTATTTGTGTTTCGTATAAAACAGATGTTGTCTTAAGTTTCGTGAAAGAATAATGACCAATATAATTGTCTTGAAATTTCATCGTTTCTTCTTCTCTCTTTTTCCCTTTTTGGGAGTCGATATTTCTTTCGGTGACTTGTTAAAATTTCGTTTAGTAGATTGATCCTTGAGATCTTGAAGTTTGATTTTCTTTTAATTACCATCTTCCAATCTTTAATATGTTTTTATTCCAAACGCTACTTTTTTTAAATTACAAAAATGAGCCTAATTTTTTTAAGAATTTCGTTCGAATCTGACAAACTAAAACTATAGATCAATAGAAAAATTCCAATAACACATCGTTAAAATGAAGCTAACTAACCGAGAAACGCCGAAAGAAGAGTCACGATCATCATCATCATCGTCGAACGTAAATATGAATCCAAATGGTCCATAATAAACAAATTGTTTCTGAACGATAAAAGAATACCCAGGCAGACGATTTGTAACGATTATATTTGCATAATCCGATTAATGTCAACGACGGCAGCATCGGTGGCGATGGTAGCGCTCGTATCGCTCATCCTTCGGGAGTTCTGTTTCGAATCGACCCTACACCCTCGCCTGTTCGAAGAAAAAGAACTCTACGACGATTAATGGCAGTCATAAAGGCTCATTTGCGTGGAAACAGCTTTTAATTTAATAATTATATTTATACTACCGTCGCTCGCTTGGATTTTTTCGAAAGAAGCAGGGACGGGTGGCGAGTTTTTGATTTATGGTCACGATTTACTTGATTCTATTACGGAGAATATTTGTTATGTTATTTTTTTTTTTGGCAATTCTACAGCGGCGAGATGATGAATTGAGTAAGATGATGGAAAAGTTGTTGAGTCATAGTTAACTTCGTGTTTATCTTCGTCCAACACAATAATTCTCTGTAACAAGAGCATTTAAGAACGATTTTTTTTTGAAAAGTTTTGGAATTTTCAATCAGAAGCCTTAGAAGGAAAGGAATGCAAGCACAGTCCTTATACCTTCATAAATAGAAGAATTTTGTTGTCAATTTGGGACAATTAATCAGTGTTGCTGTTGTTCCATAATTTCCATGATTTCCATGATTATACCACCATGACTAGCTACAGGCTTTAGGAAGTAAGGAGCTCCTAGCATTAGGATAAATCCAAACGATTCCCCAACCAGCCTGAATATCGTCGGCGCATATGCAAAAGGTTGAGACGTTCGAGACATAATATTACAACACCTCTTCTCACTAGGTATCCATCTTTTTTTTGCAAATTCCGCGCTGCTAAGTAACAAAGAACCCTCGTATTCGCAATTATTATCTAATAAAACCGCAAAGTAATTGGACGTTGTTTGGCCACGCGTCGGGGTCCGGTTCATTACTTTAAAGAGACGGTGCATCTACGCCGATTCTACGTCGGAGTCCGCAAGAAGGGACGCATCCAGCATAGATAGATAGATAGACAGACACGCATAGACAGCGGTTTCTCCTAGCCGAGTCGCTTACACGTGTCTCACAGCCATTGTTCCAAAGAGGCACGTGTCCTTTTTGTATTTCGGCGCAGGATAACGGCGTAACGGCGTGAACCGAACGCACATAATAACACATTAGTCTTCATTACCGCGGCGAATACATATATGGATCATCATCATTTGTATCGTCGTTGTTTGACTATGAAATATATGTTTAATATTCATTATCCGGGGCATGAGACGCACGTTCGACATAACCGATTGGTGTGCTGGTCGCTACGATCGCTTGATTAGGCGTGCCGGATGTGTTTGCGCTTTTGCACTTAATTTAGTTAATTTGTTAGTAGAACTATACGATGAAACTATATGTAACATACTCCGTAAACATATAGATACAGCCCTATTCCGCCTGAATAACGATCACGTTAATAATTAATCTCGTTTTGTTCTGTTACTGTGCTACGTGCGGTAGAAACTCGTGGGTTTCAAGGTAACTATGTACGTATATGTTCGTATGCGTTTCAGGTGAATCCTTCCATAATGGGGCGCACAATTAGTCTTATTTTGGAGAGCTGTAATGGATAACTTAGATATTAGTGATTATTTCTGTTGGCACTAACGAATGGAACGTATCTAGTAATATCTATTGAGTATAATTTGCTGTTACAAAAGAATGCAAGCGTCAAATTGAAAAAAGTACTTAAAATTACGGTCGAGCCTCGATAAATCGAACTGTGATAACTCGAATGAATCAAAATCGGTTGCCAATAGCCTTAAAACTAGGCATTATAGCATAAACCGTTTTTATAACGTGAATACACGAAAAGTTTCAAGTCCCAGCATACACTGAAAAGCCTCACGAAACTGGTTAAATATACAGGATGTATTGTGAATAGCCTTGCTAATAGCGGAAACATAGGACATATGTAGCTTAAATAAAGATGTTTACCTAAATAATAATAAAAAAAAATAGATTAAGGTGCATATTACTTTTGTGGAAAATCCGCAATTTTGTAATGTTACAATTAATCGGTTTTTCTTCAGTATCTTGTACCATCCCGCATCCTATTGTTGGTAACTTTTACATCGTAACAACGAAAGATCTCCGAGAGATATGTTATTCTTTTCCACTTAATTTTTCAATTTATAAGCTCAATTTTTCGTCGCAAATGAAACCGGCAGAATGAAGTGCAACATCCGTCAACATCTCCCACTCGATTACCATACAAACTGCTGGCGTTTCAAGACGCCAAATAAATCGTCGAGCGGAGGAGCGCGGCGTATATAAATGGGAACATTATCTTCCATAATTCGTTTTTATTAGAAACTAAGATCGAGAACGAATAAGTTAAAAGCGGGATGTAGAGGAGAAGGTAGGGGACGCGTCGACATGTAGCGGTAGTAGCGCGCATTAGTTGAGCCGATTGCCCCACAGGCGGCAGCACCCGTTTACACCGTCGGCCAAAAATGAACTATTATAGCGTATTATATATCGTAAAAGTAACTTTTTAAATTTGATGTTGTTTATGGACATGTACCTTACAAATTATGTCTCCGTCTTCCATTACGCGGCCATTGTCAATTCCAGATATTATCCAATTATACCCGGAGATACACATAATAAAACTTTTAAGTTTCCACCAAAACAATAAAAAAAAAGAAGATCGTTGGTACATTCGTTTTAATAGTTTTCATAATATTCGCCATTGAGGTTTATACGTTGCTCTCGCTTGCATTCGAACGTTTCCAAAACGGTTTTTCCCACCCTAAAGGTGATTTCTCCAAAACATGGTTTTTACAGGACCTCGCCAGTTCCTTGAGATGATAAAAATCACTGTCCGCGCGACCTTTGAGTACAAAAGGAAACCGTTGGGCAATAAATCACGTTAAAACGAACAATTAGCGATTAATTCTTGCGACGAAGAATGATATATACAATTTAGTTGACCCAGGGCAAAAGGATTTGAATAATACGAATATGAAAATAACAAACGAATACATCGGATGATGGGTACGGTCTGCTGGCGGGAAACCGACAGCGTCTTCTCGTCCTCCTGGTAAAACACAAGTAAAAAAGAATACATTCAGGAAATGAAATAAATGAAACCAATTCTATTATATGACAATACATACATGTTTATTAAAATAGGTAATCTTTAGAAATATGCATCTCCTTACGTACTCACTTGTTATTAGATTTATTAACAAATTTCGCCTAAACTGGAATGTTTAATGGTACGTACTCAAATCGTGCAGCACCCTGTATACAAGATATGTGCCCCCGATATGCATGTAGATCCAAGAATCAGATAACTTCAAAATTCGTTACAATGTAATCGCTTACTTTCGGTTGGTAGTATAAACATAAATTTTCACCCAAATTCCTTAACAACCAGAAAGAAACATCGATAATACATCGAGGCGCGAACTAAGAGGACACAAAGGGGAAAAAAAAGGATCCCGTTTGGGGGATAGGAACGCGATAAATTTTAAAACGCGAACGGTCTTATATACACCCATCTACCGTCGTCGTATCGTGCCGCTCCAAGGGATGAGTTCCAGACTAGGCGGCTGCTGAACGCCATCGGGTTCCGACGACCATATTTTAGGTAGTTATAAAGTCGGTTTGCGGATGAAATTGCGCGGAAAAGGAACACCATAAACACGCCGAATAAGTAAACGCGCGCGTATCGTCGAGGGATGATCTAAGCGTAAACGGTGCATAAATCATGCTTGATTCGATAGGTGGTGAAGGAAGGAAGTTTCGCGACCGGCGAACTCGAAGTCGAAAGGGGGGAGGGAGTATCGCGAAGAATTTTGATTTAGATGTTGACTAGGGTATTCAGGAATACTACGATGGAAAAAAAGAGAGGAAAATCGATAACTACATTAAGGAATTATGCGTAGATTTTAAGTAAGCCTGCCTATAAAACACGAAGCCATTCTCATAAGACGAATAAACGCGAGTCTGTCTAATCTCCGCTAATTTTGTGAAACGCAACTCGCTTCTACTAAAGAAAAGGTTTTGATAGGTAATCAACGGCCCAACAGGGTATACAGAATCAATTAAGATAGCCATAGCCATAGTAGCCTTTACCTGATCTAAAATCTTGCAATTGCTAGCAATTTTTACTTTGCCAATTAGGAAATTGAGAGCATCAAATCATCAACTTTTTGGTGCTTGTAGAAGTATTTTTGCGCGTCGTTGCGTTAACGTCATCACAGAGCATTAGGAAAATGTCTTCATGTCACACTTGCACAAATAGTCAAATGTACATGGAAGTTCTAAACGCGACATTAAGGCTATCCTTTTTTTTCCAATTTTGCAAAGCTGTTTTTAGCCTGAGGTGATCGTTACCACTCAATTTCCCGATAATTCATTACAAGCTCTATTTTTCCTAACCGAGTCATTGGAAAACAACAATAACGTCGACCTCTCTCTCCGCGACGACCAAGAATAAACAACAACAAGACGGTCTCCGTTAAACGGCTAAAGACCCGAACGCGATCGAAATAAATAAAGACGCGTCCTAACGGACCGAAAAAGAGAGGTGCTCCGACGCAACGCTAAAAACGGAAAAAGCGTGCAATATACTAACGCCGTAGAGGAGGACGAGAAGAAGAAATCGACCAATAAAACAAATTGAATTCATTCATGCGCTTCGATGAAATTACTAAGCATAAAGCGTGAACGAAATAAAAATAGAAGAACGGAAAAAAAATGATGACTGGATGATTTCGAATCCGTTCACGCACACGAACATACGCGCGCACAATGCTCCTGTCAGTTATAACCAGAAAACCAGCTAGAAAGAGAGGCGGAATGACTTTACAACGTATCTCACCGTGTATACCTATGCGCTACCTATGTTATAATATTGTGTAGTTTCTTCCCGAACGGATAAAGTTTAAATTCGAACGTTCGGTCGAACGATTCCCGCACTTACTGACCGCGACCGGTCCCAATTAGCGCCCGTGGAGGGCATTTTTGTTATTTCAGGAGGATATTATAATAATAATTCGAGTATAATTTTATTTGCTGTTTTTCAATTAGTAGGCCGGAAATATATGACACCTGTCTCAAAGGAAGTACCTTGTTATTACTAATAACAATTCCAATTCAGCTCTTCAGCCAGCACGAAGGAGCCGTGAAGTTTTTCGTATTTCGACGAATCGCTAAACGAATTAAACGCCTCCTTTAAATTATAGTTTGTGACATTTATGTATTGTCATTTCAGTCCGGTATAAAATCGTATACCGTGCGTTCTTATTATATATCATTATTATTACGTTATTCGTGAGTCGCTTTTGACCCATTAAACTCAATTGTTTGTATTCGATGAACGTGTAAAAGCTCGCCTCTAACGATAAAATTAAACACAAACGATTTTATTTTAAAGAAGACAGAAAATGATTGAGAAAATTCATGATAAAAGAATGACTGTTAGAAGATTGATCATAAACACGTACGCGTATCAACTTCAAAGAAATGTTTGGCAATGTTAAAGCGCAATCCGATTGATTTTTGGCGTTGATTCATAACAGTGAACGAAACATATTCACCACAGCACGCCAGAAATTAACGAATAATTCAATCAGTGCGTTATTTACCGGCGAAGGCCAAACTCCTGGTGTTTTAGATAGAGTCTATGTGGATCACCTGGAAAAAGGTAAAACGAGCAATGGTGAGGCTTATACCAACTTATTAGATCCTTCAGAGGATACTGTCAAAGAGAAACATCCACATTTAGCGAAGAGAAAGATTCTGTTTCGTCAAGACAATGCAGGCTTGCACACTTACGTCGTCGCCATGGAAAGATTCCATGAGTTAGGATACGAATTGCTTTCGCACCCACCAGATTCGCCAGATTTAGCCCTATTTTGCCTATTGTAGTACAATAGATCGAAGAACGTTGGATTACGTATATCGACCTCAAAGGCGACAAGGAATGAAAACTTCTTTAAGTGGTAAAATATAAATAGCTAACTTTAACAACTGCGTTGCTCTACGACAGTCTTTAATTTTTGAAACAACCACAAAGAACGAAGAATACAACGTACCTTGTTAATTACTGCTTTCTCCAGATGTATTCTAGTTGTAAACACAGTACAATTACATTGATGCCCCAAGAAAATAAAGGTTTCTTTTCTCGAACTAGAATAACAAGGCCAACAAACACAATTATTTTTTTGTAAAATTATTTCCAAAATAACACCTTTCCCTCTTTAGTCCATCTAAATAGTAGCATCTTGCTCCGGTTAAAATCTCCGCTTTTCGTGCAAAACTTTCTGCATAAACGGTTTAAAGACGATTAAATCACGTGCATTATTAAAGATATTAAATTGTTACACCGCACATTGAACGTCCTACTTCCTCTAATTTTGAACCAGTATATATTTATCCTTTTTTCTTTACTAATTATTACTCTTCCTACGGGAAAAACGCGTTGCAACGATATCGTATAATAAAACCACTTTGCCGCCTATTACATTACAAGACATGTATATCCACGTTTACATATTGTTAGGCCCCCCTATTCTAGGTGTAACATAATATTTGCCGAGGAATGTATATCCTTATTCTCCTGCACGGCGTAAGTGTCTATTAGTAACAGCTACTTGTAGAAACAAGTGTGCTTTTCTCAACGTTGGCTGTCGAATCCTTAGAGTTGAAACACGAGTATACCACTATAACTACATACAGTCAGGTATGTTGTACCTAGAAAGAACGGATTTAGAATGTTAGTTGAAATAGCTTCCGAAGCTAACATGTGTTGACATACCAATTAAGTATAATTAGAACAAATACGCTTTCCTTAGCTCCTAATTTTGTACGTGTTAGATGAAATACATGAAAAAACAGTTATTTTTTACATCCAAGCGACAGCTATGAGCAAGAAGAAGCTATTCGATGCGAAGTATTACGGCTACAGATGTCCCAACAACACAAAACATATCTCTTTAAATGGAACAGCCTGTGTATTCGTTCATTTTAGGTTTCTAAGTAATGAAAGTGAGCTTCACTCGGATTTATCCAGCCTAAACCTAGCCGCCTTGTATTTTTCCCGAAAGTATATTCTGTAGTTGTTCTCTTTAGGAACAAGCATATCACGTCAAAATGAAGCCCGAAAGATTCGAATTGTTCAGAGTAAACATTGTTGACCACGACCAATCAGAGGGCGCCATTATTTTAATAACGCGGTGGATCTCCAAGGATTCCTTGGAGGAAGGAAGCCTCAATATTTCGAGATTCCTTGCAGTTCGAGCCTGGCTACAGCGTCTTAGTATATTTACCATGACATTCGTGGAAGACATTAAAATTTAACAAAAAACAATTCAAAGCAAATAACTTTGAATATACTTCTTGACTTGTCGATAGTTCGAGGTGAGCTCTATTTAATTGAACTTGAGAACTAAAATAATTTATTACCCTCGAATGAGGCGAAGATCCTGAAGTAAGTAATGTCTGACCCAAAAGGCAATGTTAACATAAATCGATCTTCTAAAGAAATTAAAGGAAATATACTATTCAGGTTAATTCAGATAAAGCCTTTACCTGAAGTATTAATAAATATATATATATTGATTAATACTTATAAATATATATATACATATATATATAAAAATAAATATTTCAGATTTTCATGTTATTCTGATAAAGATCTGTAGCATATTCAAAGGACATAACCTAGTTTCTCGGTCTTCCAATTCCATCGAAGTAGTAAACCAACTACTTTTCTGTTATATAAAGCAAACGGAAATGATACAAGAGTCCGCAAAGGAATCTAGAAGAAATATGATTAAGGTATAACTCGTTAAATTGTTATTTTCGTTTGCGAAAGGACCGAGAAAACAAACTAGATTAGTTTACCCCCTGTCGGAGGCGGCGTCCTAGATCCCGTCTCGTGCTCGCGAATCGGGAACGCCGCCGTCGTAAAACTTAATAATCAACCTAGTTAAATATTGAGTTCGCAATAGACGTCTCTGTGAGTTACAAAGCAAACGGTCTCCATTGAACGAGTTAATTTCTAATTTAATTTGTTAATTAATTTTGTAGCGGGTCTCGGCGGGAGCTAATCGTTTCCATTGTACGCGGAATTACGGATTTCCAAACGCCCGCTTTTATCCCGAGCGTGCTCCAGTTAACGCTCGCTCCCCCAAAACACACCCGTAGCTACCCAATTCGCTGTACTCTATTACTCCGATGTAGCCGAATGCGCTGGCGTTAGCTCTGCGTCTGACTCTGTAGCTGATTGACGGATTTTCCAATGAATTCGATGTAAGCTTTGTATGCAAACACGTGCTGTACATACACCAATGTCCGAAAGGAACCATGATGATAATAGATCAAGTTCAATGTTCTGAACATGTAAGGTTTCAGTTTGTTTGGAAGCTTGTTATAATCCCATTTTTTAAGCAATAAGGATTAGGCAAGGTTGTCCTTGTAGTATTTTGCATCTTGATGGAGCTAACAGAAGATGAGGAATATGGGCATTAAATTTTGGAAATGCTTCAAATAAAAAATGATTATTTTAGAAAGAATGTTGTTTGTAATCCGGAATAAAGCATAGTATTCTTTTGAACATTTCATACGTTTTCAAGGATAATAACGACAACTTTAAGTGGAGGCCACAATGGAACAACACTGACGCCTTCAACAACATCATGAGTTTTATTTTCAATTTTCCTATTTTTCTATTCTAGATTTTCGATAAAATTGTTGGATGTTTCAACGTTGGGGTGAATATAAAAAATTGTAAATACGATACTTCTAATGAAAGCAAAACTATGAAATGTTTCACAGTTGCCAACCCTTTGTTAAAGTACTTGAAACTTGAAATATGTGAGTTAACTATTAAAAACAAAGAAGGAGAATGCTTCAAATTAGAATTGGCATTTAATTCAATGAAATTCATCTTTAAATCTCAAGTCGACTTATTCAAAAAATTTATTTTACTTGGAGTAGTTTTATGGATTAAAGAGGACTGGAAACCTTTTGAATCCTAAACTCTAGAATCCTGCCATACATCAATGGCAACGTTTTCGTCGAATAAATTATCAATTGATGCGTCTTCTGCGTTCCACGTGCCCCACACGCACTCCGGCCACGTTAACTAAACCCGGCGAAAACAGGAGGATAAATCGAAAACAGGCGCGGATGTATATGCAACCTAAACGTAGAGCAAGCATTTTGGCTCATGGTTGCATAAACATAGAGAGAGCTTTTCTACCGCCTAGCAACCAGCGCAGTGTGTTATCCGTTATTTCATGTTTGTATACATACTTACATGTACATATTGTTTGATCACATAATCTCGTTACAAATAAATGGAATTTGATAAAGTCAAATAGTGTCCTTTATTCGCTGAAAAGATAAATGTTACTCGTTTGTTACTCTTTATACGATCACGTAAAACTACATAATTTTATATTGAAGCTTCTACACGCATATAACGATGGAAAAATATACACGGCGTTTGACTGTACTAGTCGTTGTTTTGTTGATTGAGTTGATTGAGTCGACAAACACCTTTCGTAGGAGTTATTAGATTATTGAGTAACGGGCTATGATTTTTATCAGGATCCATTGCTTTTCGATTTTTTATGTAAACGCTTTATTTTTAATAGTACAGCCCTCCATAAACACTGAGGTTCTATAAATCTAAAAATTCATTGGAAAACTTCCCAAGCCCCAAAATTCCGGAAACGCATGGTTTGGAAATCCGGACATTTTTCATAAGTTTCCAGATTTCTGGAAATTTAGGGCTT
This sequence comes from Oryctes rhinoceros, assembly GCA_020654165.1. Lineage (NCBI taxonomy): Eukaryota > Metazoa > Arthropoda > Insecta > Coleoptera > Scarabaeidae > Oryctes > Oryctes rhinoceros. The sequence continues at coordinate 4,055,023 of JAIOKQ010000231.1, forward strand.
GGAAAGTTTCCAAATGAACATCCGGCATGTAGGGTTGTATTTATCAACAATTAAAAAAATATAGGGCCTGACATAAAATCAATATACGTTGTAGGACACTTATAATTTTTGTGTTTGTTAAGAACTCACAGCCAACTTGGATTCGATCTAAAAAGCAGTATTTCAAGTTATAACCCGAGATGTTCGAATTAAACTTGATCTTGTTTAATTCGATTAAAATACGTCTTAAGTCAAGGATTCGATTAATCCTTGACTTAAGACATATTTTTTTCAACAACCTACACAAAAACCGCTTAGTTATTTAAAAATATTGAATACGAAAAACGTAAATTTCGTTTTGTTGACATAGGATGAACATTGACATGATTAGTGTTGGTTATAGTGTTTCTTTGATAATTTCGTGCGTGTATTAGTGTTTGATGTTTCCCTAAAACAAACTTCCAGCGCGTTGGATTTTATGTTATCATATTCAAATAATATATCGTATCGCAGAAGGTACTTTTACAGGAGCGCAAAAATAGGAATATACAAAAAGGATAATATGATAGTTATCGAGCTTCTACGGATAGTTGCTTTGGGGTTCTTCAGCAGAAGCTGTTTCTAATGCAAAAGACGGTAACTCGCAGCACACTTCAAGGATTTCTACAAACAGCTATTTAAGCAAGTTAACATCCTGCCACTCCCGAGCCTTCACCTACTCGAGGTGTGTTGTCACATTTTCACTTCAATTTCAAGAGCAGTACATTTGATATTGGCCCAGACATACGTGAGCCAGGAATATTTTTAGGAGAAAGCACTGTTGTAATCCTCGTTTGTACTTGTTCTAAAAAGAATTCTAAAAAAGCAAAAAAGACGCATTTAATATGTTTTTTTTTGTGTCTCTTTAATCCGCAGGTGTGGTTTCAAAACAGACGGGCGAAATGGAGAAAAACCGAGAAATGCTGGGGAAGGAGCACTATAATGGCCGAATACGGTCTCTACGGAGCGATGGTCAGGCATTCTTTACCCTTGCCGGAGACGATTCTGAAGAGCGCCAAGGAAAACGAATGTGTCGCCCCCTGGCTCTTAGGTAATGACTGTATGTTCTTTATTACTACTAAATTTTTCAAGATGCTTCAATCAATTTAATATCTAATGTGTGGATTACTTATTACATGCCTTTGGAAGTACAGAAGGTAATATTTTCCTTTTACATATTAGCATAGTTGATTTGATTGAAGTATAAATGCAAAGTAGTTTAGTGAAACGCGAAATCCTGGATGTTACTTCACGAATTTCTTGATCTTAACGCTTTAACTTTTTTAATCGTATTCAATTCCGTAGATTGCTTAATTCGATTCAGATTTCCTCCATTTTCTAATCATTATAAAGCGGGGTATCCCAGGATAAGCTTAGAAATTAAACGGATTCAAAACTTGTAAATTTGCAAACTTATTTTTTTCGAGGAGGCTAATTTTTCGAAAACATCGGCATATCTATTCAACTTTCGGTTTCACCTGAAATAACGTACACTTAATTTTCTTTAACTTTTGTGGTTATTTTAAATTGCGCAAAATACATTGAATTGCTTACTTTCTTGATATGATATCTGTCGAGTGTACGCAGATTTTGACTGCCCTAAAATGATTGTTGCATCTATTAAAGCTTTGCTTCGTCCGTCCATATTTTTTTTTATGAAATTTTCATTTTCCTGCGAAGCGCACCTTTTCAATAAAATCTAGTTGATGCAAGTTCGGTACACGCTGATATGAGAAAAGTCTCCGGTTGAGGTTTCTTAACGGTCTTTGAAAAAACGAGATTTGTAACGTTCGACAGGGTTGTAAGTGATTGACGATCTTTCTGGTACATTCAAACTTAAAATGCAGGTCAAACTTCATAAAGAACCGCCACAATAAGTATTTGAAAACATTTTTGGGATCGTCGAATCGTCCGAATTTCCAACGGAACTTTGTCATTTTCTTAATTTTCGTATATCTCTCCAACAAACTGCTTTCTTGTAGACTTCGATACGTTAAATGCACTAAAAGTTACCCAGATTTTCCATCTGTTACGATAAGCGAGGATCATTCTCTTTAGCTTTTCTCGGGGCGTAATTCGAAGAAGAAACAAGATAGGCAAATGAGGATAGCGGGAATCGTTTTTGCAAGTCTTATTTTACTCAGAAACGTGTAGCTAAAGCTTTTATCTTGCGCTGAAGGGTCCTGAAGTGAAGACCACGAGATATTCCAATTTTCGCTGCAAAACAGGTATGATTTCACTCGCTTTGGTCCTCTCTACTGATTAGATGCGCGGAAGTTTGAATATGTTTTTCAGCAGTACTTCTCCGCGCATCAGCTATGACTCTTGATATGTTCTTAAGTAACTTAGTAAATTATTGTTTATTTGTACAATTTAATTTTTCTACTGATTAAATTAACTTTGCTTACGTTGATCATACATTGCAGAAGAATAGATTAGGCATTTCATTTTCTTACGTATTATGTTCTCTTCAGTTAAGCGTTTGGTGGATCATTATTATTAGTTATCCTCTTCCACGGATGGGAATTTTAAAAATTAAAGTGCGTTGGTATAATACTACGAAAAAGAGCGCTTTTAATTTATCGCCCGATTCTATTTGATTTGTTAATATAATATCGACGCGTTTAAAAACGAAACCAGGTCAAATTCGACCATTTAAAACGTGTTTATTGTCAAATCACAATTGAAAAAGATTAAACGCTGACATTTCAATATACATGGCGAGTTTTACAATCGCACAGCTTTATGCTGTATCATGTGAAATTATTTTGGCTACTACTCAGTTTACATTCACTTTTGCAAGTGGCGGCTACGGTCTGTATTTGTTGCGAATCTCTCGGATATTTCGTTACAGATCCGATCAAGCGAACGTTTATCGCGCAATAGAAATGCAGTAACGTTCGGGAAAATGACAATGCAAAAATTATTTTTCCCAAATGACTAGTTAACGACGAGTAAAGTGATTTACGGCAGTACGGAAAGCCGTTTCCTCTGAAATGTAAACTTAATTTCAAATTTTAAGTGGAATATCGATAATTGTATTTCTCCATTGGGCTTCCTGCATGTTGTCGATAAAAGCTGTATAATGTAAGGTAATTACCTTCTAAATTGAACAGAAATAACATCGCGGGATTGTCATAAATTTTCTATTTAGTCTACAGGATGATAAGTAAAGATGTTAGGAGAGATATTTCATTTCCATTATCAAAATTAATCAAATTTTAAGAATCCCTTCCTTAAACTACGTATATCTGGAATCAGACCTCATATAACAAGAAAAAAGCATTTCTAGCAATCTTTATTCGCACAGGAACCCTCTTTTGAACCTCTTGAGTTAATTAGTCTAAAAGAATAAGTTGAAATTTTTACTTTATACAACGGTAGTCTTAAAAGTTTCCAACCTATCACAAAAAGAAGAATTCTTTTGTCAAGTTTTAATCCTCGACATAAGTGTCATTATTCTATTCTATTAAATTATGTTTTCATCTCTTTAAACTGTCCAACCAGTAGTTGGCATCGTCTTCTCCAAATTAGACGTTTACGTGTGTGATCGATTCCCCCCATTCGATCAATTTCTTTGTCCTCCGAATATAACAACCACTTGAAATACCTTGGGACGGTATGCAAACGCCCCACTAGGTACATTAATTTTGTATGGTTGTTACGTTTTAATATAAAGGAATATAATTTTAATTTCCGTTACTTATTATACGTGTAAGTCGATGATGAAAACCCAATCTGGGAAAAAATGGATAAAGGAGTGCTCTGCCTTACAATTAGAAAAAATTAAAACAATAAGTGTCTCACATCTTCTGGACTGTCGCACGTTAGACGGCTACTGCGGAAAGATGCTGAAAGATTCATTGAAAGAAAGCCACGAAAGAAGTCGCGGAAATCTACAATAATATCCAAATGCCTCTTGTCTATATTTCCTTTCCTTTAACATATCATTGTCACAACTTGGGTGACTTTCCAAATTTATTTTATTGCGCCCTATATAATAACAATAGGATCTTTTAATGGCCGGGTAGCACTGACGGAAATACTTACGAAAGAAATGATAATCAACTAGAACGTGAACTTATACAGTAACCTACAACTTAACATTCGTATCAATCTCAATGATGAGAACAGTTTCAGAATGTTTTCCAAGGAAAACACCAGTATCCACAGAAATTACTTAGATCTTAGAAGATAGAAAGAGCGACAAAGCTACAATGAATATGAAACAGATAGGACGACTCATAAGGAAATTAAAGAAACAAATGTGGAAAAATTAGAACTGCAACATATCTACAAATGAACAACAACGAGCAAGAGAGGAACTAGTCAGTAGAAATAATTGTGATAAATCTTTCTGAGATACCAACCTTACTTATTCACCATTCACAAAGGGAATCTAGAAGAAGATACTATAACATGACTCTCACGTGAGAAGCTTTTCCACATCTTGCAAATACAAGGCGCGTTTTATGTACCACGCGGATTTTGCTTTTCCTCCAGATATCCTCTAATCGACGCTGTGCACAGGGCCCCATCATGTTAGTTAAAAATTCTTGAAACGTATAAAATCCAAATGATGCAAGGACTACGCGAAAATTACCATGAACGGCGGCGAACTAAAATATTTGGCAAAAATCATCGTGAGCAACGAGGCACGCTTCGATTTGACTGGTTTTCGTCGCTATCGGCGCGCTCATTTGATACACCATAACTGCTTCGTAGAGCGACTGTATGATGCCAGAGGTGATGCTATAACAATTACTGGTAATCGATAACGTGATATTTTAGAACCCTTTGTCGTGTGCCGAAATTGAATCAGTTGGGACTACAGCGCACGTGATTCTAACAGTACTGTGCCACATTACGACTTGTGCTACGATGCAAATTTTCCCGAGAAACTTTCCCGAATAATATCAAAAGATGGTGGAAGATATGGACTGGCCAACACGATCCTCTAATTCGACCAGCCCGGATTATTTCTCACGGGGATCCTCGAAAGGAAAGGTGAACACAAACAACCCAATCACCATCTCGATGCTTAAAAAAGTTTGCATTTACGTTACGATCGGAGGTAGCCATTTGACTGGCATCACCTTTAAATGCCACGTAATCAATTAAAATATATATTAAATTTTTCCTTATTTAAAAACTAACCAAGAAAGAAACAAACCGATACTCCAATGACCTCTACCGGATTTATCAAAGCATAGAGATTATCTATTTCATGAAAAGTTTCATCAGAATTAATAAAAATGGAATTAACAAGTGCGTCGTCGAAGAAAGAAAACGCGGAAAATCGATTCAGACAACCTCCCGTTTTTTTTCACGTTCCTCCTTTTTTTCCGCGCAAATAATGCATTTTTCCCTCGATAAACGCCGATAATTAAAATCGGTCGCCATTCAATTAAAAAACCTTAAACGAGAAATAATAACAAAAAAAGAGAATCGAACGCCGAAAAAAAATCAATTTAAAACCGCGCTCTCGTTCATATACGCACGGGCAGGGAAACGCGGAGGGGCCGTAGCATACACAATTTCGAAAACTTAATCATTGGACATCGGCTCGATGCACGTTATTCGGTGACGGCCGTCAATGCGAACGGGCCGACCACAATAACACGTAATTATACAGTTACATTTACAGTTAAACTGCATTCTACATAAATTATCTACTGCGTAGAATTCCTGTATACATATGTATGTATATCTGTGTGTATATGCGATGTTTAATGTTGGATGAATCGTATGTATGAATCTCGACGTACACTTGCTAATTTCGCTACGACGCCCGCTAGATTATACCGAAGATGTAAATAAAGTTTTTTTCCACTAATTACAGTGATGTAAACAAAAACATTCCAAAAAAATTTGGTTTGACGTTTTATTTTGCGAAGTACGATAGAATATCGAAGTAGTACAGAACAAGGAGGCTTGTAGGAAAACAGTAATAACGAAAATTGTACGTATGAACAAAGCGCTTTAGCCGAGAGAAAAGAAACGAAAACGTGAACGGAAGATTTTTAAAGCAAGTAGAAAGCAACGAAACAAAAAGTATATGAAAAATATTACATAAGAACAACCTCAATAACAATGCAAGAGAAATTAAAATTTCTACAGAAGCATTAAAATAAGAAGAAGACAAACTCCAAAATAAATTAGCCCACTTAATGGCAAGAAGAAGGAATGCCAGAACTATTCGCCCATTTGACTAATTCTTACGAAATATGACGGGATACGCTGCTAGACATAGTATCATGGCCAAAATTATATGGAATAAATTAAAGAAAATTCGAAAGGCGAATGTCAAAGAGGTTTCATAGGTGGAAGATCTACTGTAGACCACGTATTAAGCTTCAAAATAACAGCTACAAGGAAAATTTGGGCCTCCATTCAGTTGGAAAAAGGATAAAGGAACTAAAGCAACTTGGTTCAAGAAGTACGTACCTGCGTACGTAAACGCAATGGAGTTCTGTTAACGAGATTCAAAAGAGAATCAAAAAATTCGGATTATAGATAAACAGAGCTAAAAAACAAGAAGAGAACCAAATCGGCAAGAGAATCCTGGAAGGAGATAAAGCGACGGATTCTTTATCACGAATACTAAGCGCAAGAGCAAATCAAAATTAGACCATTCGAAATAAGAAAAGACCGGAACAAAAACTGGGAATTTAAAAGAGGAAAATGTTGTGGAGAATATTAAAAAGAATAAGAACAATGGAAGATGAATGGAGGATATGCACAAACAAAGAAAATAATGGACTTATGCAAAGAAAATAACAGAAAAAATTCAACCACAAAGGAAGAATTTGGGTCACATTACTCAAATGTCGAAAAAAAGCGTTGCTAGAAAAGTGATATACGAAGGAGAATGCCCGGAAACAAGAAGATGACGACCAAAGAGAAACTCGCTTTAGTAAATGAAGGCTGATATATGAGAAGAAAGAAAGGCCGAAGAAAGTGGAAGCATAGACATTCGAAATACAACCACTCTAGTCGTCTTTAGACGTTGTCAAGAATTTTTGAACACCTACTTTTATTTCAATTTGTAACTTCCGGACATAAAATAATCTCCGAAGGACATCGAAGGACAAGGAAACCGTATTTCCAATTTAAGTTATAGAAAAGAGATATGATGAGGTAACTATTCAAAAAAGATTGCTTCTCTTGAAATAACAGAAGATGGAGGAGAAACAATAAATATTTTCCAGGAATTAAAGACAATCCAAAGTGGTTTCTGGACCTTCAAATTGCAAAAAAACGAAATAGTTACTAAAAAAATATTCCAACAATTGACGACAAACCTAAATAGTTTTCGAGGCTTCAAATTGTCCACGTACGTTAAAGAAACGAAATAATTATTCGAAAAAAAGAAAAAATTAAAATATTCTTTATTCTTCGTTAATCTTTAGGCCCCCAAATTGTAAATTTCTGCTTATCTAAACGTAAAAATCATTTTTTCAGGTTGTTGATGTAATTTAATTCGGAATTTTCTTTTTGATCAATTTGATATGAATTTTTGGTGGACGTTATAGGCCTTATTCCTTTGAGATGATATTATAAGCAGAAATTTTACTATAAGTTCCAATCCAGCAAAGAATTTGTTTATTATAATTAATTTAAATTGAAAAATTAATTTCCAATTAAAAAGATCACAAAAAAAAAACAAATGAAAATTAAACATAAACGAATACAAATTAAAAAGTGACAAATTTCAAGAAACTAATCATGCCTACAACATAAATCGCGATGAATAGTATAGCCGGCGTTGACACGTTAGTTCCTCGATCCGCGCATCGGTGTCGCCACCGCGCAAGCGACGCCCAACACGACCGCTTTTTTGCGGTTTCGGCTGAACGCCGATTGACATACATAAACGAACACGCACACACACCCATCCGTACGTCCGGCCTAGCTACTTTAGCTCCTCTACGTTCGGTTCGGTTAAGCGGCGGCGTACGTTTTCTCCTTAAAACTTTTCTCCCGGCTTTTCAGCACGGAAAAGAGAAACTCGTTGCTTTCTATTCCACATATATGTATTTGTACGAGTATGCACAGTATACATGCGTATGTACATATGTAAGTTTACCCAGATTGCTCTCCCAGCGTAGACAAACACTTATCGCGACGTATCGGACTTAATACTTAATAATAACGTGGCGATAAATAATGTCGTCGTTTACGACGAGATTCATTCGCAATTATTTATGCAGCGCACTCGATATTTTACTTCAAAAAGTAGCTATGATGTATATACCGATTCTTGTTTGCCTTTTACGAGGTTGCAATTACGTTTCCTTATTCTTTTAAATAATAAAAATATTTTTTTTTATATCCAGAGTAAATACAAGCTTTGGAATTCCTTAAAAAGTAAACAACTTCTTCCTCATACAATATAAGTAAACGAAGGTAACATCTATTTGAAACAATGTTATTGTATGCGCCGTGTACAAACGCATAACTTGCAATACTAAACATTCCCGCTTAAAAAACACTATTTCGTAATAAAATAACGGTTAACTGTATCCTTTACCATCTAAGGAATTTATTTGATAAATTTCACATAACTTAAACCAAATTTTATATAAATAACGATAATGGCAAAGAACATAGAAAAAATTAACGGAATAGAAGACAGCTTTATGTATATTCAGGTATTACTACTTCTTGTCATACGACCAGTACACCTTGACATGATTCTTCTTTTTGTGCCATAAAATTGTTTTTAAAAACCAATTTGACCATGTTTTCCATATTTTATCGGAAGCCACAGCGTTATTGTTGTAAAATCAGTCTTTTACCAACCTACAAGCGCGAACTTTGCGAAATCCCGTATCTGAGAGAGAAATAATTTAAATTTTCCAGACTATTTAGCTATAATTTAGCTAGCGACGCTCCCATCGTTCTAAATAGTAACTGGCATCCTGTTAAATCTTTGTGAAATAGGTGCTTATGATAGGGTGATAGCTTCCTCATTGGATAAAAATTTTCCTGCGGACGAAGCTTTGAGTCTAGGAAACAGGGAAAAACCAAATACGATGGATGACCCCCCAATTCGCGAACTTTCAGCATGGCGACCTCTGAAACGTCAGAACTTTCCTTTTCGTCAAATGAGACCCCGCAATTTCTCCCTTTCGATTTGCCAAGTAATGATGTACAGTATGCTCACGTTTTGTTTCTCCTTAGCCGATGATATAGTCTTCGCTTTTTTCGGAACGAAATCACCTCTCGCATCCTATTTCGCGTAAACTGTCTGGAAATCTTCATTTAAATCCGTTCTAAATTAGTAAATACGGCGCCCAACTCGCGATTAGCTTTATCGTGCTCAAATTTTCAGTCAATATATGGATAGCAATTTCCTGTAAGATGCCCACAATCTTCGCAATCTCTCTAACCTCAATTTGGTAGAAATGGTGAACTTCCTCGATGATATCGGTAGTGGTAGCAGTTCTTAGCTGCCCCAAATGTTCATCTGCCTAAAATTTCACTGTGACAAAAGGTGACGTAAACAGCGTAAATTGCTTCATAAAATTTGTTACAGCAAACAATTTTTGTCTCAAAACTTTTGCTTTATCTTGTACTATTAACGAGTTATGTGCATAAGTAGAGTGCAAAATGTCCAAATTTAAGAGCTATACAACAAATCGTAAAACTTGAATAGAACAATTGAGAAAAAGCGGATTGATCTTTCTCACGCCAAACGGGATGTAGCCGCACCCTACCTTCTGAATTTTTAACGGAAATTACTCAAAGTACTTTTTTATAATTTGAATTTTTCAATAGCTTTAGGAGATATGTGTTACTGTACTCTATTTTGTTGTAAGCTATCGACCTAATTAAATTTAATTAACAATGATGATTAATGATTAATGATTCCTCCCGCTAACTACACCGTATAATCTGTAAGACCAAAACACGTTTAACGCCTAAATTTTCGAAATTCGTTCCTACAGACTCTGTTCTACCCAAATGCTGCAACATGTCGAAAACAGCGAGATACGTATAACATCTCTATCAGCGCCACCTTTTGATATAGAGAACCAAATACGATAAGCGACCAAATAGAGGATCGTGCGAAGAACCAAACCGGCACAAATAATATTCTTCTTTAATGAAAATAATCCTATTTTTAGTTAAAGTTTTCTTTTAGAGATGTAGAAAATGTATAAACTCGAATTACGTACGTATAATTAACATGGTGTAGAAAATCGGCATCGAAAAGGGGGTTGAAAACCCGTACATCTGCCACCGAGCAGGTAAATTTAGGGTTGCCAACGACGGAGATTTATATTTCCACATTTTTATTGGGGGCTAGCCGACTCGAGGACGAACGGCAGCAGTGGTACTATTTATACTCACTTCGCAGTGACTAGCTCGACGAATATCCTCACTTACGCTTTCGCTTCGGGAATAACTTTTACACATGCCGTACCATAATATACCTACGTACTAGATCTCTATTAAGCGCATCCCGTTCTAATGTCGTATTGTTCGCCAACTCGATGCATATTAGGATGGCCGCTAAATTGGCTGGCATATATTACTTTATCTATTAATTACTACCGTGCCACGTACGATACATATGACTCGCGATAACGTTAATCTACATTTTGCAGATACTTCTACGTTAACGGGAAAAAGTACGCTTTTAATTATTAATACACTTTATAACCAAGATAGCGACAATTATCTTTTTCTTCCATCATGCGCGCTATTTGACCTTGCACGTTACGTTGAGAACTGAAGCTTGCTTATAGAAATTCACCATTGTTTAAACAACCAGTGGAAGTTTAAAAAATCACGCGTATCTATCTAATGTTTACATGTATTGAAGTAGATAGGGAGTATCACGTTACGTTTCGAATAATAGCGGAACAGAAAATGACCTGAAAAGATTTATTAAGCATAAAAATAGAAATTATGGTTTTTAATGGAAAAATCCTATTGAACGAAGTTTAACGCATTTATTCAAATACACAGTTGGTAGATCCCATTTATATGTGCATATTCGAAACGTCTTCCAGTCCCTGGCCGGTGAAGCAAACAAATTAACAATTTACATATACACGTTTATTAAAATTTTACAAAAAGTACTGGATACGACTCAGACAAGTGTTTTATTTATATTTAGTGATGTCACCCATTGCCTTCGGTTCTGTTCGCATACTGTCGATACAAACTTGAACAGATCCTTTAATATTGGCATTGTTGTACCACACGTCTTCAATATTGGCACATCTATTGCGTTTAAATCGGGAGATTTGAAATTTCGTGACCATGACAGCAAAAGCAAGCTCACCGTCTCCAAAATAGTTTTGACTTAGATTCATTGTACCTTCGCGATAGTGTGGCGATCCAGGCTTTTCGATGATACACGCAACTGAAGTTGAATATTTCACTGATTTCGCCGTTCTTTATTTTAAGTTCATCCAATTCACGGAACTAAAATATAAAATTCCTACAAGTTCCCTTTACCTTCTTCCAGTCGTTAATCGTATAATTGACGTGAAGATTCGCCCCTCGAAGACGTGCTTTTTTTCGTTATAAGATTTAGTTTAGTTCCTCTTCCTTTCAGCCAGCAGTTGGACAGCCTCTGCTTGATAATACGCAATTTACTGTTACTAATCTAATGATTACTTCTTCTTCATTAAACCAGCAATACGCTGCACCGTTTGTCTCGAGAATCTTTCTTTTCTTAAAATTTCCCGTTGTGAATAATATCGTGTAATCGATAATGTAAAAATTCTTACTTTTTATCTTTTAACCACTTCACCTAAATCGAATAGATCACAACAACCACATTTGCTTTCTGCACTAGTTCGTCGCCTGGGCTTTCTCCCAAATCGTTCTTTTCAGGATCTCCTCCGCTGTAAAAGATGTTAATTATCGAAGTATTCCAAATACTCCAGCCACTTGATGCTACGATTCCATCCGTTTAGCTAGTGCAAAGAGTATACCATCGATCATGGCAATAAATACTTGAATTTCGGGATGATCTCTAGATGTTGGGTTTTCTACAACTTCATGGAGTATAGTAGAGACGCTCAAGTGCTAGTAATTGGACAAATTCAATAATTACTGGATAAACTATGCGTTTACTGTGTTAATATCTTCGACTGTGGTACCTCGTATCGGTCCACAACGACCGACAACGAAACAAGACAAACGCAAGAACCGCACAATTTCAACAAGATATAAAAAAATAGACCACAAAATAAGAATAACTTTCAATCAAGATGGCTCGTGAATGGTTATAATTATGGACATAAATATCCATTAATTACTTTTTAATTAGTAATTATAATTGGTCGAGAGCAGCCTCGAAAACAATATTAGGGAATTTCCCGGCAAATTTTGCGCCGTTACCAACTTGCCGTACGTAATACAAGGTATAGTGGTGGCAGCGCCCATATTTAGAAACAAACTAAAATCATTAAAGATTTCGTCCAGCAACTCCGCTTTATTCTTCGTTAACTCTGCTTCTGAACGTTCAAGTATAGTAAGGGCTTTCATTAAATACTGTTACACCGAAAGATTTTAGACGGATAAGAAGTATGTTTAGATTTGAAAAATATATTAAACAATTCAAGAAAATCTTGGTAATCATGGCTGCCTCTACACTTCTGCATCGGCTGGGACATTCGTGCATCTTAAGGGTTAAGGCAGAGATAGCAGAGCACCTCGAACGAGAATCTGTTTGTCATATATTGACTGAAGAATTGGACTTAAAAACCTAAAACCATTCGAACATTTCCAAAGCGCTACTGAAGCAGTTTTGACATCTATTAATAACCATGGATACACAAGTACACTGAAGCCAAGGCACTGTTGAAGCAATGGATTACGAAGGATAAATCGGCGGGGATCGTTCCATCAATAAAGAGTGTAATAGTAATGAGTCTTTTTTCTTGGATAATCATGAAGTTACATTAATCGATTATCTTGAAAAAAAGAGAAACAACAAGGGGGTTGTCTAACGCTTCAATGGTCGTCATGGAAAAAATTCACGAATTGCTAGATTTCCCATCTTATTCACCAGATTTGTTTCCTAAACTCATAGCTGGGAGGACGAAGATTTTCATCGAATGAGACGGCCATCATTCATAAAGGCCCATTTTACAGAACTACTACTTGGGCGAATTAAAGAGGAGTAAAAGACGGATTAAAATTTAGCAAAACAAGACGCGCCTATGTGTTGGGATGGAACTGCTGTTATCATTATTCTTGTGAAAAAAAAGCCATCTTACATACGCACGTTTATCTTTAAGAAATTCGCGCACAAACAAATTTAATCATACGCGGCGTAACAATACTTACGTGCATCCAACTGCATTTCACTTGTTTACCTGCTCAATTACCATATTCAACGATCATCCTCGTGTCTATATATTTATATATATTATCCGCCATATACGTACGTATTTATGCATACGCAACGCATAAAGCAAGTGCAAGAAAATGGTAAACATTTAACACACGATTAGTCTAACGATACACGTGCCTCGGAAATATTCGCGCTGTTAAAATCTAGATCGCAATTAGCCGGTACTCGAGAACGGTCCGTTAATTTATTTTTCAGCGAAACATTTGTATGTGTTTTGCATTTACCAGTAAGTGTCTGGTTTATGGAACAAGAGCTTTTAATTGAATTCAGCTATTTAAGAGCGTTTCAACAACAGTACAAATCGGAATCGGTATAGTTAACACTGGAAGTAATAATAAAAGCGTTGTGGATATTCTGAAGGGAATCAAGCATAAATTCTTCTGGGAATATCGTTGAATCTACCTAAAATTTCGGCCCACCGAAATAATTTGTGAGTGGTGTGAAGTAAAATTAGCTGACGATCAACCTGATGTCCCAGTGGTAAAAGGACCTGTATCTAACTGTGGTAATGTTTGGCAGTGTGCGCTCGAGCCGGCAAGGTCGTTGGCAAATTTTAACCATCTTGCATGTAGTAAAATCATCAATTGCGTTTAACCCTTTACGGCTCACTTTTGGGCCAACCGACTAATAATATCGTCCAAAAATCGACCTGTTCGTATAGATTTGGTGTGTATGTCAAGGAAGTATGTTGCGTATGACAGTATGTAAAAATTTAGAAGATAAAAGTTAAAGTTAGCTGATTCGCATATACCTTCATGAGAGAGTTGAAGAAGATTGACTTAGCGTATCTGTTTAATTGAAAGATTCGTATAAAAGGGGGGTATTACAAAATTACAAAAAAAAAATTATTCTAACAATTAGTTTCTTTTAATTAGGCAATGCTCAAGGTGGAAATGTATGGATGTGAAGCATCCTCATTTGTAGCAGCTTTTCAACATTTTCTGGCATGATGCAATCTGAATTCTACGTAATTTTTATTTCGCGATTTCTGGACGTTTGCCGAAAGTAGTTGATGATTTTATCCCAGCTTAAGATTTATGCAACACTAACTATGTGATATATAGCAGAATAAGACAAACATACGCTCAAGAAAACCCAAGCCTCTCTTCGACTAACCGTACAAAAAAATTCACGGTCATAGAGCACGATAACAGCTAAAACCTTATCCAAACCTGAAACATTGTTAAATTGAACATTCCTCCTCATTCACTCGTTATTTGCATATTTTAGAAGTCAGTTATTTAAAAATGTTACGATTTCGTTGGAAAGTTAATCAAACGCCCTTTCTGGGTGATAATAATTAATTTACGTATAATAATATCCCGCTGTTAATTTCTTTTGCTAAGATAAGGACGAATTTGCAAGAATACTGGAACTCCACAATGTTCCAACTTAGTTAGTTAGATGTATCCCTGCATTCACCTTACAGGTATTATCAAGTCTACAATAATGTGTTAATTGGCCAAACGAATAAAATAATCGCATTATATCTTACAAAACGAAGCCTATTTCAACCTTAGCGGGCGATCGAACATATCAGAAACACAACTGTCGGAGATAAAAGTTTTCTGTTTGCTATAGATGCTCGTTATTTTCTCATAACGAGTGTATACAAATACAAGTAAATTTTGTATAGTAGCATTTGCCTAGGCGCGCTATTAATAAACATGCATGACCTTTCTCGTTTCTATTGTTTTTGGATAGATAGGATGATATGGATATACAGAGGAATGCGGACTCGTACGTATGCGTAATATAGTGATATTTAGCGTTTAAAGCTCTAAGTGCTTGTTTTCATACAACGTAATGGAAGCAAAGTAATGCTTTCATGCCGTGTGCCTGCTGTTAAAAAAAATAAATGCCTGCTGGTTTTCGATTTTGGATTTTGACCTGAAACGGATCGATTCTTAAAATATACGTTGCTCAACTGTTAGAAATTTAGCTTGTGTATTTTGTTTGAAGTTCCTTAATGTGAATTTATTGATGGAACGGACATTTCGAACAATTTATCATCGGTACTTACCTATTTGATTCTTGTAACAAAGACAAAGAAGAACATATAACTCTCTGTATGCAATATCATTCTTATTATTAGTTTGTAAAAGTTTGTTAAAGGTTTACTTCAATACTAATAATTCCTCCTTCAATGTTTATTACTCTAATCGACTCATTGGCTGAGAGTAGGTATAAATTGTCAGGGTCGAGGGTAGAACTATATTCAGATCACCGGACGAAAAAGAATTGACCGCTTAGACAAGAATCAACTGTAGGTGAAGCGGACATCATAAACGAGCCTTTCTTTAACGGGGATAAAATCACTTTGCCTCCACTTCACATAAAACTGGGGCTCATGAAACGATTCATTGTGGCATGCTGTAAATATATTTGTAAGCCGTTCCCCAAAGTAAGTTTAGAAGAAGTAAAGGTTGAAAGTTTCCTAAAAGTCATGACTGATGTTGAAACTTCTGCTTGGTCTCTCTTTTGATATTGTGCTGAAGGACTTCTTGAATAACAATAAAGCGGAATATTCAGTGGAACTCGAACGAAATATAGTGGTTAATTTTAAGAGAATACGTGCTAATATACGGAGCTTTCTACATAACCATTTGGACGGATTTCTGGAGGAACTCGGTGAATTTAGTCAAGAATCCCTCAAGAACGGAGCAGAGATAACTATACTCTACGTCATGAGCTATTTCTCAAAAAATTACATTAAAAATTTCATCTTTTTCTCTTAACTGGTATGCCACACCGCTACTCTTCTTGCAAGTTCTTGTTATTCCTCAATAATCAGGAATATTGTTGGCTTTATCTCGATATCGTGTAAGATTAGATATACGTACTTGTGAAAGTGAGTCATCGTTTTGAAGCTTTTTAAACAAGGTTTTATTTCAAACAGAATATCCTGGGTTCTTTACAGGCTTTCTTAAAACGCATGTTAAATAATATAACATACAGAGATAATTATAAATAAAAATATCATACAGAGTATTCCGCAAATCTAGTCTAGATAGAACTAGGAAGCAGCCATCGTTTTTAGAATAGATACCCATCATTTTTTATCAATTCTGCATACCCCGAAACAAGTAAAACATTATTTTTCACTGAGATTTAATTAGTTTCAGAGATACGTCCAACAAGGAACACGCATAAAGAATAGATAATAAAACCTAAATAAGTAAGTTAATATCTTTATCATCATCTTAATAAGGTTTATTACCAATTATTGCGCCCACTATTAAAACATCTAGCCGTCTCTAGATAATAAAAGGTATGATATTCTTCATACCTGGCATTATCTGTCCTTATTCGACTGTGATATCGCATTTTGTGAGTTTAGTTTGGATTAGAAGTTCCTATGTATAGGGAAAGACACCATGAACAACCTTCATTTGTTAGATTTCACTTTATTCTTCTATGTTTCGTCATTTCTCTGTCCTTTTATGTACTCAAAAAAATATATATATCGTAAAAGTTAAATATCTTACAACCATTATTTCTTTCGGTGCTGTTGAGTGTTTGTACAGCGAACCATCCCGATTGACCTCTAAAAACATACATAGCAACAGGAGGAACAGTTATTACAGGACATATTGACAATAATCCTACCGCCAGTATACGTTTGTCGTCACACTCATCATCTGTTCACAGATATCCTCGAAGATACAACTTACACCCTTCAATTAAATTAACTTTTTTATCTAAAACATGTGACTGTTGTGCTAAATGGAGCACATTGAATATTAACCGGTAATCAATAACCTGCAGTAATTAGATTATCTTTGTTTCATTTGTTCTGAAGGCTTAGATAAAGGAATTGCTCTAGAAGAAGGTAATAATTACTATTGTTCGTTAATTTTCCGCTTAACATTGTTGCTCAAAACGCGCAATCCTTTGTTACAGGAATGCATCGGAAATCCATCGAAGCAGCGCAGCATCTCAAAGATTCGGACAACTGCAACAGCAACAGCGACCACGAAGAAACGAACTCGATGCGAACGGAAAACAGCAACAACAGTACGAATTCCTCCAAACCAAACCAATCCTCGACCACCTTCAGCAACGTCACCTCGTCGAACGACAAGGAACACGAACAGCAATCGTCGGGACAACAGCCGCCTCCGCAAGTCTATCCCGAGGATCCCGAAGCGTTCCGTAACAATTCCATAGCCTGTTTGCGGGCGAAGGCGCAAGAGCACAACGCGAAACTCCTCAATCACGGTATCATGCTGCACGTTACCTCGGCGAGATCGAACGGCGGCGGTCAACAGAATTGCGACGCGAATGCTAACAATCTACACCACCAGGAAATCGTGAAAACGGAAACGAACAGCACCAACGGTATATTTTGACAAAATCCCATGGACGATTGACAAATGATAAACAATTGAGCCAAAAGAAAAACAAGTGTCAGACGAGAGCGGTTCTTTGTTTCAGGTACCAAACGAAATGAGAAGGGTGTTGTTCTTTTTTTGTGTGGATCTGCTAACCAACATATTAATATTGCGTTGTCTCGCGAAATAAACGTGAAAATAGTGATCGGTAGTTCTTTCTTTGCGTTCCAATGTACGTATTGGGTTAAAATTAAAATCTTCAAGAGAAAATAAGTAGGGAATAAATACTTATTCCGTATATACAATGTAAAGCTGAGCGGCAACATCACTCAGTTTGAATAATAGTCAATACCGAAAATAATGTTATCTATTCTACTCATACTGGTATTCTAACAGATACAACATACATTTTCATTTATTATAGCTACTACCTCAACATTTTAATTCAGAACCATAAATATCAACCTACCGACGATTATGCGGCATATATTGATTAGGTATTCTACGAAAGGTAAATAATAAATGAAACTTGAAGCCGAACTTCTAAAATTGGTCTCATAATTTTATGAGACGTTATTTTTCTTAGCAAAAAAGCTGTTTAAAATATCCACATACGCTGCTGCAGTTCAATAAAATTCTATCAACGTTCAATTAATGGAAATTCTTTATTTTATGCGTAATAAGTACGGCGACTACACAGACTCGTGTCTATTCGTCTCATAAGAAAGGGTTCGTGTTGCCTCTACCGGTTTCCCGGAAAGTCGATAAAACACGAATCTATCCAATTGCTGCAAAAAAGTAATAATTTCGCCTTCGTCATCTTTACTAATAATCAATGAAGGAGAATACCGGCCAAATGGCTAGACTCGCTACTTCTTACCGAGTATTAGCTGCTACATAGTATGAGAACTATTAGCGCATGTCTTTTCTTTGAGGTAACAGCATAAGAAGCAGTCCGGAACTATTACATCTGGTGAATTGGCCCGATACGCTAAATCACCGAATCGGGAAATTAAGCATGCAAGGAACATGTTCCTCAATATTGCCATTGCCCACTTTCTTCTAATTAGAGCCCCAAAAAATGCTTTAACATCGCTCTATAACGCTTGCCGTTGATTGTAATAGCAATGTCTTCGTTATTCTTCAAGAATACAGTTTGCATACCGTACCGTGACCCGTTAAGGATGTAATGGTATTTCCCGATTAACACGAGCGTCAAAAGCGATTTTTCTGTTTGTTCACAGATCCATTTAAATTGAAACGTACTTCGTCGATCGTAATGAGTTTGTGTGAAAAATTAGCAAAATTTTGACGGTCTTGGTTCGTTTGCGGTGTTTACCTTCGCGCGCTCACTGTTCTCATTTGATCGTGTTCGGTTAAACGGCGTACTGTCTTTGGAGTTGCAGTGGAATGGCGTGGATAATTTCGATAAAAATTTCCTTTATCCTCGTATTCTTCCTCGTATCTTGTATTCAAATTATTTCCTCGCAGATTTCGGCCAAAGTCGTCTTCTAGAAAGTCCTGGGCTAAATGAATTAACTTAACTTAATTTTTTTATTAACTTATTTTTTTTTATTAACTTAATATGCTGATGTAGGTACCAAAAATCATCTAATGTGCACTTCTGGGAAAAAAATAGATTTCTATAAATGTTCACTTTAAAAAGGAAAAATCTTAACATATCTGAAACGCTTAGTTTACGAGGCGTAACTTACGAGATAATTTTAAACCATGCCCACAATCAGCCAAAAGGAAGCCGTTCCGAAAGACCCCATTCACAAAGGGACAATCTTCTAAGTCTCTTTCCTTATCACAACAAACTTCGTAGAAGATACTTAAGGATTTATACTTATTGTTTAAGGATAAATAACTACAACGGATTAACATTGCTTATATCTGAATAAATTGTTTAATAGCTAACATATGGAAAGTTCTCGCCTGAATCTTCAGAAAAAATAATAAATAAATCATAAAATTTATATTTTAAGTATGACATTCTTGATACTGAAATGAAATAATCAAAGAAATAATTTATTTTTAATTTAAATAAAGTTAATTCTTAAAAATGCACAATCTGGTAATTACAATAAAACGATAATTTGAAATATTTCAAGCATGTTAAAGAAATAATTCAACGGCGTATACAAAACTAGCGTCTATAAACCCTAGTTGCAGGTATCAGGATTCCCAGATACAACTTCGAAAGCGACTTGCTAAAGCAAACAACAACACATTGTCTTATCTTATCGCGTAATAGCCTATCATTAGCAGCTACAAAGAATTATGACGTCTAGCGGACCAACAAGTCTTCATGCAGACTTATTGAATTTCAATATCATGTCGCTATGTTGTTTACAACAGTATTAAGCGTTACTCTAACGCAACATGCTTGAATCTATAAGCATTTCAAATATGTAACGCAGCTAAGAACGCTTTAAAAACGTACAAAAACTGTTGGACTGCTGCTTAAACGCGTAGATTTATTTCAATGTTCAATTGCGAAATGATGTATTACTCATTCTCTATCACCTCTCTATACTATCATCAAGGAATTTTATCGTTATCATTTGTGAGTCGATATCCTGTCCCGTTACTCAAAATTGTCGTTGAAGGTGAATATTTTAAAATTTTTCATTCTCTTCATTATGTTATAATAATTATTATGTTGCTAACAAGTTTAAAATAAAACCATCCTCTAGCTTTATGTTGGTTTAAAATTTATTTATCTAACTATTAAGAAAAGGATAAATTATACCCATTCCGAAAAAAAATCTTTGCTTTTTTAATATTGATGTTAGTAGCTATAATAATACAAAAGAATTTGTATCTGCAATTTTTTGCCTAACAAATGAACCCATAGATAGATGAAACGGATGAGGATAATTATATACGTGTGTTTGGTTCTCCCTTAAATCTAATAGTAAAGAAAAAAAAAAAAAAACGGTATGCAACGATAAACATGGTCTAAAATATTGAAACGGTACAAAAAAAGAATTAAATGAAGTAAAGATTATTTCTTGCATCGAACTTAGATGAAACACAAACTAACGTAAGTAAGTCAAAACACTAAACACTGAATGTAAATCCTCGCATTCTACCGAATATAACGATATCTCTTGTATATAGATCCAGAAATGAATTGATTTTTCTAGTGCAATATTGAACGTACCATGTATTTTTTTATTTCTTTTTTAATTTCTAGCGAAAACGATTGAAAAAAAAAACGCTTGTTTTTGTTCGCTAGGTTGGTATTAGTGACAGTGACGATTTAGCGAAATGAAATACGTACTTTATATCATTTTAACTATACACACAACAATAATCGAATTTACCAGAGCAAATAAGAACAAAGAAAAAAAAAATGATGAATATAACAACGAAACACAGCAAACACTACGAACAGCAAGTAGGTACACGTTGGTTTCTTAATTTGTAAATATATCACATCCCCCCTGTATAAATCAACTTAATCTGTAAGACTTGTGAATATACTTATTGTATGATGATAAATATATATAATTATTATTTCTATATGATGATAATGACGATGATGTATTCAATGTGGTTTTGTATGTTTAAAATTTAGATCACTGGAAATTGTACCATTTTTTAAGGTATAGTTCCTTTCTGGATTCTCTAGAAAAAAGAATGGAGAAACAAACGATGAATAAAAATCATACAACGAACGTTTTCTTTCAATTGCTATTTGAAATTATTCGCAGCTTTCAAACCATGAAGTACAATGAGCAGAAGAAAGACGATATATGTATAGGGGGCCTTTATATGAATATATTAATATATTAGTTGCTACCACAGGATGCAGCAGATCAAGGTCATTTGTTAGCGTACCCAAAATATGGCAAATATATTGGCAAATTTCTTCAACGTGATACATGGGAATATTTATGATCTCTATCGCCGGAACGACTAACTTGAACCATCCAACCAAAATTTAAGAAATAACTCTTACGATCAATTGAAAACAGCCTGTCGCTTTCTTAATCCAAATTCTTTTTTAATTTGTTGGTAAAAATTGTAAAAACTAGAAAAAACAATTAAACACATTTTTTAAAACTATGATTATAATAAATAATATATAAAGCACATAAATAAAACGTAAAGAAAAAAAGCATTCAATTATTTCCCTGATTTTATCAAATTCAATTCGCAAAATGGACGATTTTTTTTGTAAATTGTATAATTAATAATTCGTTGATTTAAATATAACAAAATCGGCAAATGGCAACTATTGTTTAGTTTTCCACGTCTAAACATTCACAGCGAATCATTTCTCGGGAATCCTTCAAAATTTGAATTCGACGTTTAAGTGTCGATGTCGTTAATTAATATCTTTTAAATATGTCGCTTGATGGTGACTGAAATCAAACGAAAGGAACGAGATGAAACCTTAGAACTTGAAGGATGGATACGTTCTTATATACAGTGTCAAGCATTACATATTTTTTCCTGAAATTACTGAAAATGTTGCTTTCTACAAATTACTGTTGATTATCCAATTTTTATTAAAGACGTTTTTTGTTAATACTTCTGTGTGGATTTGATTGCTTCATATAAAATAGGTTTTGTGTTTAGTTGGACAAACAAAATCAACTTTGCATCAAGTTAAAGCAGTTCGTTAAAAGCATTTAGGTTATTTAAGAGTAAAATTTGGTTCAAATGCTAACTTTTTTATAACTTACAAATTTGCTTTAATTACAATAATTAAAGCGAAAATGAAAAAAGATAAATGATAAAGATAAATCGAAAAAAAAAATAAAGGAGTTATTAAAAAAAATAAAAAATATATAAAAAAAGTACTACTTAAAAAAAAATTAAATAAAAAATACGACACATTAAAATTAAAAAATAACGATAAATTGATAGAAAACTGAAAAACAAACAACTTCTAGAAAAAAAATAATAATATCAATGTTGGCTGTTAAAAAAGCAAATCAACTACTTAAACGATTTACCCACTACCAAGTGTATTATTATGATATTGTCAAAAAGATTTTCATCTCAAAATCTTATTTTCTTCGCCGTTCTTCTCATTGCATAAGCAATAAGATATCCAAAATTAGAATTTTCATAACACGAAAGCTATTTTCAATAATAAAACACAAAATATCAATTTCTTCCAGAAAGGAACCATACAAATGCAAAACACGAACAATGTTCTCTGTATTGGCGCCTTAAAATTCCGATTTAAGAGTGTCTCTAATACTGAACATTCTCGATTGATACTCCTATGTAACCCATGACAAAAGGAAAATATGGGAGGAAACTTACGATTAGAAAAAAAATGTAAAGTGCAAAAGTAGTAAGTAAAGATTAGCCATAGTTTGTAGATAGCTATATCGTACTTAATTGTATAAAAAAAGGTATAATAAAGATGCAATGTTTTTTTTTTTTTTGGGTAATAAATATAAAAAAGAAGATATGTGTAATGTTCAAACCTCTACAATAAAAATACATAAATCGATTTGTTCGCTTCAATCCGGTGAGTGATCCCCTACCATAAAATCCATGGAAAAATAAAGAATTAATGTTACTTTAGGAATACATCATTCTTTTGTCAGGTACTAATTTTAGCAAGACCAGAGGTTAATTCTAAAGCTTGGCTAGCAAAAATCTTATATCAACGAGGAATTTGATGATTTTTAGGAACGGCTAGAAACCCACAAGTTAGAAATGGTGACCGTAATTTCGAAGGTAAGTAAGTAATTTTTCTACACCCAAAGCATGGTTAAGTCCAAAACATGTATCTATAAAAATCTTGTAGACAATAGAACTTAGGCAACTAGAGGTGACCAAAGCAGGTGAAATTATTACTTTTATGCAGCGATTAGACAGACTCGTGTCTATTCGTCTCATAAGAAAAGGTTTGCTGGTTGCTTATTGGTTTCCCCGAGAATTGATAAAACACGAGCCTGTCTAGTCGCTGCAAAAAAATAATAATTTCATCCGCCTTTATCATCTCTAGTAATGAAATGCATTCTTAATGATGGATTTTTTTTCAAAAATTATCCCTTAGCTGTATTAAATAAAAGTATTATTGCCACTACATAAGACGATAGCGACACCTATGGTATACGCCCAGAGAAAAGGTTAATTTTTTCCAACATTTTATTTCATAAAACTGGTTATTTATATTAGAAAGGAAGCAAGTGCTGTTTTCGATTCGGATGCGCCTATTATTTTTGTGTTCCACTTATATACTTCCGTAGTTGTCAAAGCTTTACGTATTAACGTATTATTACTTACTTCCCTAGAGACGTAAAATTCCACTACATCCCGTTGTCAAAGAAATAAGCCGCATAGCGCCCTAATCAAGGCAATAAATGACTGACTTACACGCGGTAATGGAAAATAGTTATTTACGTCACAAGGGACGTAAGTGCAACAAAAACGCTTACGAAATTTTGAAAAGACTAAGATTTTATGAAAACATTTGACACTTGCTTATGTACTTACCTAACTATTAAAGTTGCCAATCTGTATTATGTCTCTAAGGACGTAAAATTCCATTACATCCCGTCGTCAAGGGCAACGAAAATAAATATACCATAATAGGAAAACTGTATTTGATAATATTTGAATCTTGCTGCTCAAGAAGTTAAGTTTCGAGCAACGTATAACAAGTAAGCTAAGAATTTTAAAATGGGCATCGTGCAATTGCAGCGAAAACATGCAACGTCTTCATACGAAGTTAAAACAAACAGCGACTCACGTTGGTAAGTGTTTAGAATCGCTTTGGGTAAGTGAAAACGCAATCACATATAACAAATGGAAAAATTCTCGGTACGAGAAGGTGATATCAAGTTGATTGGTATGAAATGAATACGCTGCGACATGTAGCAAAACACCACATCCAAACATCTACAATTCCACATCCCTCTTATCCTAAATATGCCGCTGCTTTTTGTAAGACATGTCCACGACGACATTGAAAGCATTTAAGATCAAAAGTAGCGATTTTTCAAAGTTACATTCGCAAATTGAACAACCAAAAGCAACCTTTTTTTATCGTCCTTCCCTCTTACATATGGTTTCTTCCAGAATTTCCAAAGCATGGCCTTAGTTCTTCTTCGTAATTCGAATAATAGAAAACAGGGATAAAACACAATAAGAGACTTTAATAATTCCTAAACTCAAACAGACAAGCTGTAGAATTTTTCGATTAAGAGGATCGTTTAAAATTTATACAAAAAAAAAATAATTTCGATAAATGCAAAATACTTTATGCATTGCAATAATGCAGAATGAACCTATACGATCGTATGGCTTATTGCTTGTTTTCGATTTTGTTTATCAAAGGGTAAGTTAATAAACGAAACTTTTAGAGGGAAATTTAAAAAAGTGGTAATTTCAACGACGCGTTAAAACGAGGATGAAGTATGTACATAGTTTCCCGTTACATCCCAACTCCAAGCTTGAACAAACAATTCGGCCGATAGCGATAAAAGAAACGGCATAAGAAATAATCTACAAGGTATCCTTCGTTAAATAAATATTTGTGGATCATTTTCCATTGAAATCTAAGCAAATCATGATTTATGTTGCTTTAATGCTGTTATCGTATGGCCTTTACTACATTAAAAAAAATAATAATAAAGATAAAACGTACAGGAGAAATTTCTGTAAATTTTCATTTTCTATTGTTGCTACTTCTGGAATTTTACAAAATCCACGACGATAATTTTTTAGTTTATTTTTCTCGAGATCTTCCAATTCTATCCAACTTTACAAGTCTACACGTTCAACATCCGGGTTTAAAAGCGGATGTAAGAGATCAAATCAATTTTAGTACATTGAGGATCGGTCTTGGTTTTGTTTGATTAACGCTAATTTATTCTGTTACTGTTAAACCAAGGTCGCCTGATTTAAACACATTTAGTGTTGAAGTACTATAAATCAATACATCAATTATAAAGAATCAAAAAATTAATTTTGAATTAATTTAATTTCGCCGTAAAAATTAATATAAATACAGCGTATGTTATCTTCTACTTGTTTAATTATTTCTATTAATCGAAAAATCGATGTAAATCAAGAATTATGGCGTTGATGGTAACTTTGCATATCGTGATTCATACAAATATCCATTTTAAACCGTCGCCTTTCGGAAAATCCAGCCGTGAACGAGGTAAAACAAATAAAACAACCCCGAACCCCCTCCAGCAATAACAATTTGCGGCCGAGGAAAACCTTCCTAAAAAGCGTAAAAATCGTCGGCTCGTTTTCGCTGCGTACCGTTCTCGATCACTGAAACGTATTAATTTCGTGAATATATCGCCACGTTCCGATTAAAAGGAATAGACCTTGAACCTATCGCATTATAAATTAGCCTGGAAAATGAATAATACAAAAAGAACATGCAGTAAACCGTACCCTAGCGGACATTCTCCGAACTTTAAAGTCTCCTACATTCCTGGCGAAAGACCACGTCCTATCGTGACGAGCTAAAATAATTCTTTTGGTTCTCTTGCAAGTAAATACGATCGCTATCCGAGGGTGGATTTCCTCCTTGAATAGCGTACCGATCGCGTTGAATATCATAGTTTCACGTACAGAAGCGTAGCGGAAACATCGTTAAATAACGATAGTCAATCACATTATTAGCTATTTTTCTAATAAAATATTTACAAAATTTTATCATAAACATTGGCTTCGTGCCACGTCGGCGTAGATCGTTCGTTTCCGCAATAGTGAATACGTGCTTTTGGTTGAATAGCGAGGCATATATAGTATAGGTGGCGTTGTGAAACACGAATCAGGGAACCCGTAAGTAACCCTTGATTATTGTTTTTTTCTAATTATTTAGCGTTTGCGACGCCCTTTCGGCGGAATTTCTTTCTGAATTATCGCACCCAAGTAATTGTAGAATGCGAATCTAGCGAGAAATCCGTGCTGTTCGCCGGTTTTAACGCCGAACAATCGGTTTAAAAAGCGGACCCGATGAGGAAATTGCCTAACAGGTCATTCATTGCTTTGTTTATATCTCTAGTTTTTCACAATTACTGAAGCTGTAAATGCAACCTATTGCACCTATCTATCGAATGGTAACATTTCGTCGTGCAAATACGGGCATTTTGTTACGGTTTATTCCATATTTCGTCCGCGTACGTCCGTAGAAATAACCTAGAAATATCGGGTATGTTTTTCGTCCGATCTGTCATCATAATGGTTGGACACATTTTAGTTCTCGGGTAGGGCGTTCGTCGAGTGCTCCGGCTGTGTTATAGGAGCCCCCGGACTTGGAGTGGGGCCATATCCTGCCTAGGCAGGGGGCGCTGACACTAAATTTATTTCCGTTTACTATACCACACAATGAACGTAGTGCGATGCATGTGCGTATAGCTATTACTGAATTCGTTATTTTTTTTTTAACGATTCCATTGTAATGAAGTGCTCATTTCGATTACGTAATTGTACGTTAAATAAATGCGTCTTTCAGACCCGCGTAACGCCGTAGTAAACCCACGAATCTCTACGACATATGGGCAATTTCTTTACAAGGTGAACAAAGTATGTTCTTAGCTTTTCGTTGCGGTTTTGTAAAGTATTCCATGAAATAGTTACGTCTCACGTATTATTTAGACAGTTATTAAGCCGCCTTTCAATTAACTAATGACGTAGTGAGGTGTTTATTGGGGAATATATTAAGGAATACTTACAGTAATTGTACAAAACGAACGGAAAGGTTCGAATTAATGCATTTTAAAGTAAGCTTACACAAATATAATTTTAAACTTACCAGGTACCGCAACATCTACACTACCCCGCATTGGACCAATGCTCGAATGAACCGATTTTCAGGTAGATTTTGTAGTTAAAAGAGATTTACAAATTCTTAATTCAAAAATGCGAATTGAAGTAAATAATTCTTTGCTTTTATTTTAAAATAAAAAAAAAAAAAACGTTTTTATTTGTTAATAAAATTACAATTAAAAAAAAATCCCTTTCAATTTACAAGGGAGATTTTTGGGTACCCTTTTATGAATATTTTTATTTAATTAATTTCAGAGAAGTTTGCGCCCTTGATTTCTTCTTAAGTCAAAGTCAGCCTTGATTGGCTAATTAATTTTAAAAATCACGCAGAATGTTATATAGAATGTAAAAAGTCCATTAAGATTTGATGATGAGGCCGCCTTCGGACATATTCAACTGTTAATAAAACAAAAATCCTGCGCTTTGTTTGATCTAAGTTAGCAGATTCAAATTTTATCCATTAAGCTCCTTCTGACAAAAGAATACAAACTAGTCCGATGCGATTCGATTGGTTAAAAAAAAAAAATCGAAACTGTTACCTGGCCGATTTTACAATATATGATTGGCTCTGGATAGCTTTGAAACAACGCTACTATTAAAAAAAATAATAATAATAATAAAACAATAAATTTGGCCATCAAAATGCTATATTTCTTAAGTTGTAAGTTGGTCAATATAATTTTTAATGTCTTCACAATAAAAATAGAATTCATGTAACGCTTGGCCAGTGCTACAGCTAATAAACTCCTAAAATACAATATTAATGTTCTATTATTCCTATAAAAGCCTTATTTTATGCTGAAATAAGCCATGCAAAGAGTATAAAAGCTAAAGTATCTATTAAGATATGATGGTTGTCTAACCTACGGACGGAAGAACTTTAATCGTAGGAGAAATTAATATTAATTTAAATTATGGAATTGCGCATTTTGAAAATTTATCCTGAAAATATTGATCATTAGCAATAACATTTGAAAAAGAAAAATAATTTAATTGATCTGCTTTTCTACAGTAGTACCGGTTCGGTTACTTTTTTTATTCAAATTAGCCGAAGAAGCAGCTAGAATTCACTAGAAATTATTTTTCTTGGATAAATTAATATCTGACTGCCAGATGTATCGATTTTTCGGTAGATCTGCCGATTTTAATTGATCCTGAAAGATTCCCACCGATCGACGGATTCTTTTCAAAGAAACAGATTTATACGTATCACCTACACGCTTAAATTTGGAGAGAAACGTCATTAGAATTTTCAATCGTTGAATCCACGAATTAAATAAAACCATTTCCTTTGAAGAATAGGCCCTAGATTAGTCAAACCTAAGGAAATGTGGCAGCAATGAGCTGTTTAGCTTAAGATTTTCAGATCATCTAGAAACAAATAAGAATAATTGTATGAACCCGTCTTTAAAGCCTGTTGTGTTTAAAAGATGTATTACATTACATTCAATTGTTAACTTTCTATAGTTTTTCGAAAAACTAGTTCGTCTCAGTTCCCGAACACTACTCGTCACCGATTGTTTTCATTTGTTCTGTTTTTAACGAATGAAATGGTGTCCAATTCGTTAGTTGTCAGTTGCATGTTACAGATGTCGATCACAATCACTATTTGCAAAAATTACCCAGAGCACTTCGTTAAGCTTTGTAGAATGTAATGTTTATCAGGTGAATACGTGCTGGTCGAAACAAGCCTGCATGCCGAGATGCACTGGGGTAAGTTTCACTAAGAATGTCCTAGCATCTTCTATTGGGTTGACATCTGAGGAAGCCTATGATTAAGCTTTGTATGGGGAAACCGTTTCTCTTAGTGTGAACTTTACAATTGTCTTGTTAAAATGCGATAGCTGGCCGTTACAAGAGGCAACAACATTTTGTTTTTAGTATGTTTACGTAGATGAGCCCGTTTAATCTTGCGCCTATTCTCGTGTTCATGCCGACCGACGTGGTTGACTGAGAGACGGCCTAAACATATCGTCCTTCGTTTCTATCTGTGTATCATTATTGAAGGACCAAAATCCTTCGTTATGCTCCTCATTCATCCGTTAAATCCATCCGCTCATCGCTACGCTAGAATGTAATTTCTAAATTATATTTTATTTAATTTAAATTGTCAATATTAATTGAACTCCTTATCCTCCTTAAACCAGGAGCCTTAATTCTCCAATTTCAAGTAATGCAACTTTCCAATAATATGTCTGTTGGTGTTGTACATACATTAATTGTGGTACCAACTATGTTTTCTCTTTGTGAACCGGTCGCTTGATTAGGAATGAAGAACTTTGAACCTTTTCTTCAACTTTCCCTGCTTATTCCATATTTTTTAGATAATATCGCAATTCTATTCTTCAAATTATCAATACAACCATGTTGTTCTTATCTTAATTACGTCTTTTTGAACAAATGACCAATAAAATTGAAAATAATAAACAAAAAAAAAATGCTTCGTCGTCGTACTTGTAAACTTTTCAAACGCGCTAATTTTTCTTTTCTAGCCCCAAAAAAAGAAAATTTACGTACATTGCGTTGATGGAAAGTAGTTTCTGTACGCGGCCATTTTTTATAAGATGCATATTAAAAAACTATTCAACTACCGACGTAAATGTGCCTAAATCTATAAATATTATTAACAAAACAAAATTTGTTTTTGCTACGTGATTATTTAGAAATTGTGGTGGCCGTCGCAATTTAGAATACTTTTTGTTTTTACTTTTCACTAAGATTGCTACACTTTGACAAGACGTAAAAATATAAACTTGCAAAGACAATTTCCTCAGCACTTCGCTCTTGCCTAAACGATTAACGTAAATGGTAATAAATCTATAAATAATGATAACAAGGACTGTAGGGTAGTATGGCGAACACTAAAGTATCGACACACTCCGCATCGCACAAGTTATTTAACTAATTCGGGACGATTGTTTCGGGAATCCACGAACTTACGTTGTGCGGAGTGTACCGATGCTTTAGTGTTTCATTAACGTAAGATTTATTTAACGCAGGTTCAAACAAAACTATTCCAATGATATGGCAAATCGTGATAAAAAGGTTTCCCTAAACAGGAAACAGTCAACTGCTTCTCCTGTGCCCCCGAAAGAAGGTGCTACGCCTCCCGAAACCCTAACTAAGTCAATTATCGCGAAGGCCGAAGCTTCGGTCGCGGACGAGGCACCGAGATTGACTTCCTTTAGAAACCCAAGAAGCAATGCATCGAAGAACAACACAGCGTCGCTCGCGAGGAAGATAAGAAAGAAACCGGCTGGCAAAGTGATAAAGAAGGGTATCTCGCTGAAGGCCAAGGGTAAATCAAAGCTGAATCAAAAGCTCGGCAAGAAATTGTTGACGAATTCGCGAAACAATTTCGAAGTAAAGCAGTCGCTATTGCGGAACGGTATCAAGGCCAAAGTAACGCGCAAGACAAAGCTCGCGCAAAGCTCGAAAAAAGAACAACCCGACGACGATCCGCCCGTCTTAGAACCTATTTATCCCATAAACGAGACCACGAAAACGAACAAGAAACGGCCGAAGAAGTTAGACGACGAGAAGAAGCTCAAGGAGGAGAGCAACGATAGCTTTTCGACGTTAGACGAAGCGCTCGATAACATACTGAGCCAGTGCAATCCGCAGATCAAGGCGGCGAACAAGAAGAGGATAATCAAGAAAATCAAGTCGGAACAGGATAGCGCAAAGGAATCCATAGACGATGTAATCAATGATCTCACTACGCTTATTAAGGTAGAGGAAATTAAATCCGAAGTTGATTCGGACATCGAGAAGTTGGAGCTAAAGGCGAGTCGCAGACCGCTGAAAAACGCCGGCAAATTAGACTTATTGAAGAAGTTGAAGAAGGAGAACATCGAAAACAAGTTCGAAGCCGAGAACAAGGTAATCGATATGTTAGATTTGAACGTCGATAAGCGAAGGAACAAGATCGTCAGGAACAGGAGACATAGTATCGAGAAATATCCGATAGGCTGTTTGGAAACGAACGTATCAAACTTGGGCGTATTCAGCAACGTACCGAGGAGCATCAGCCCGCGTGCCAAACGCGCGTCAAAAGTTCGACAGAGCGTCGAGTTGAGCTCGTCCAAGCGTTCTAGTCCTTACACCACCAGATCGGATTCGCCGGCGAGGATCCTGCGGAACGGCAAGCATCGAAAACTGAAAGACATGAACCTACTGGAAGGACTGGACTGCGGCTATCGGAAAAGACGTAGATTGTGCTCGGATTACAGCGGAAGCGAGATATCGGTCTCGAAATCCGGTTACGAGTCCGACAGCAGCTTTTCGGACAGGGCCTCGTTGCACGGCGCGGAAAACATCGACAATTTCGACATGAAGTCGGACATAAAAAAAGATTTTCCCGAATTTTCGCCGATCCAAAACCACGACGGGGCGAAAAGTCTCAAGATCGAATCGACGGTCAAACGTAGTTTATCATTGGAGGCCGCCGGGGATACCGCCAACGATCAAAATCCTCAACCAGGAATGGGAACCGTCGATTCCAATTCCAATGTATGTGATACCGAAACAAAATTGGACGCGAAAAAAGTTGACGGCGACAAAGAAGTTGCAAATACCGCAAAAATTGACGGTTCAAATGAATATATCGACACGACCGTAAGTCCTAGCGCTAAAGTGCCTGAAAAGTCAATTATCTTAGATATTATGAAGCAAACGTTCAATAACGATGTAAATAATTGCGAGCAGGATAAAGACAAGCGGGCGACGCGTTCTTCCACGAAGAAAGGAACCGGCGATGAAAAAGAAACTCCTCCCGAAGAAATAAGCATCGCGCAAGCAATAGACCAAAGCAACGAGAAGCTTGTGGTAAATGGTGATCAAGAACAAAGAGAAGAGACCAACGAAATCACGAGATGTGAAGAAGTAACCATAAAGATTGAAGAAAATCTCGACTCCAACGTCCCAGCACCAACTATCAGCGATGACGATTCAAAACCGCCAGTACTTGAAAAAATTACAGACGAAAATGCTGACCAGACACTCCACTCCAAAGCCGAGAATAACATTGTCGTCGGAACAACACCGACAAAAATTGAAATCGTCGAGACCCCGGAGAGCCTTGCAATAAAAGAAAGTATCTTTCAAGCGTTAGGGTTGCAAAGTTTACGAGCAGCCGAGGAAGCGAAACAGCAAAAAAGTAAAGAGAAATTAATGCCTAAGAACGATAGCTACACAGGTACGTTAAAGACTGTGATCAAACTGAACAGGAACGACAAGAAGAGAGGCAAAAACTCGTTGAAAATGACCCTACAGAAGAGTAAGAAAGGTGGTAGCAGTAAGGAAGACGATTTCGCCAAATGTGACGAAGAGTCGTCGAAACACATGAGAGAGGTAAGCTTTTCTTGATTTTTTCATAGATTAATTTGGTTAATTTAATTCTGCTCGATAAAAAAAGATCAATTTCTAAGTCTATGCTTTATACGTATAAGTTGTATCTCCACCGATTTATAAGTTACTAACATGATTACTGAACTTGTTTTTGTTTATGTAAAAATGCTTTGATTCTTGTAAAATTATATAAAGGAAATATAAAGAATTTGTGCATAATTGATGTGTTGCTTAAAATAAAGAAAATGTTGATAAACAATGAAATTAGAATAAATCCGCTTATTCCCAGGGCTACTATCGAGATCATATTAAATGGCTGAAATTATAAAATTCGCCTGGAGTTTTGCAAAAGTCAAAGAGTAAATTGCATATAACCAGAGTTTCTATTTTGTCGAAGGTTTGCGCAGATATAAAATATATCTTTTTAAAAATTAGCATTGAATTACAAGGTTTCGGCGCAAGGTTTTCTACACATTAGCATAGCGTCACTTTTACCATCAGCGTTGGATAATAGAAGTTTCAATTTTAATTGGTGACGGAGTCTACTAAAACTAAGTAGTTTTAATATTGATAAAATTTATTCATGTAAATCTTTTTTTTTACGAACGATATTAAATGTAATGATGTTTTAATTCCTTTAAATTGTTAGTAAATAAAAGGAGGATTTGTCAGTTTTTTTTTTTTTTCACAAACACCCGATATTTTTTCAAAACGTTTCAGTTGTAATAAATAAAATGAGCTTTTCAAGACGATAATCTCGATGTATCGAAATACTTATCTTATCTTATCGCTTCATAGTTCGCAAACATACTTTTGCAAATATGTTCCTTAAAAAAAAATCAACATACACTTTTACAAGTGAGGCCTAATCATTTACACTCAACAACACGATGGAAAAACGGAAGAAAATATCATCCAACCCCGCTTTGCTTACTATTGCTTCTGTATTGCTCTATAAACCTTTTACAAAGAAGAGGAAGAGTAGAAGATTGTTAAGTGAAACGCTTAATATATAATAAAAAGGGGCGTTTCCCGTTTCTTTTTTTTTTGCAAAAAAAAAATAATCGCGTTTTATGAACTTTTTCCTGCACAAGATAACGTATTTATAGCGATAAAAAAAAATCGTCGGGAATTCTTATTATGTGTATTGTTATTGCGTCATGCAACAGTAATACTAACGCAATATAAATCAAACACTGTATTATAAAGTTGTTGCCAATATCATAATCCAAAGAACACAGCGTTTCAAAATAGAACCTGCTAAATCTCGCAGAATTAAATCCATTCAACGTATTCGAATAAAATTTTACAGAGGAATAAAAGTTACTGAAAATTATTTAAATGGAAGCTAACAGTCCTTAGAAGCTACTTTAACTAACAAGGGAACTACGGCAATCCGAAAATTCAGATTCCAATGAAACTGTAAACGCTGAAAAGCATGTAGCATGAAAGCATGGAAGAACAACTCTATCTTTCTAGTGGTCAAATCTCTCGGTTTTAAGATTTTTGTAAATATTTTGTAACAAATTTTGTAAAGAATTTGTTGCTTCGCTGCTGTACATCAACCACGCAACCGCGGAAGTCTACAACAACATATCGGAAACTATTAACAGATATTTTTTTTTTTGCTAAAAGTATAGCACATATTCTAGGATGATGCAAATTATTTTCAAAGAAATGAGAGCGCCTTACCTCCAAATTGGGGATTCGGCCGCTAAAAAACAAAATCCATTATTTTTACGCTATATGGTACTCTTTCAGCCTCTACAGCTTCATCGAGATCTGAATTTCCGGATTATCGTAGTTTCTTTGTGAAATAACTATTTAAAAGGTCATTAATTGAGGACCAAGGCTTCCACTTCTCGCGGGCTTTTACTGAACGCGAGAACAATGCCAAAGGATCTACACTTGCTATAATATTCTTCCGCCAAATTTTTCAATAAATATCGCCAATGGCCCGCTGGTGATGATGTAAATGGGAGGTGAATAACAATCCTTTGATTCCCTCGTGTATTTCCTTTCTATAATACAGTATACCCGATGTGCAATGGAAATATACGAAGGAATCGAAGCATTGTGATGCAGGTGCGTAGCAGTCGCCTCTGTTTGTCAGTGCAGTAACCATTCTAGCAGAAATCACACAAATTTCACCCAAATAATTTCCCGAGATTAAAAAAAAGTTATTCTTATTTAATCGATTTTTCCAATCTAACCGTTGTTAATTAAGATGTTAAGAAAGATCCTTTGAATCCACCATGTTAAAACTGTCAAAGAATAGATATAGATG
Source organism: Oryctes rhinoceros (assembly GCA_020654165.1). Lineage (NCBI taxonomy): Eukaryota > Metazoa > Arthropoda > Insecta > Coleoptera > Scarabaeidae > Oryctes > Oryctes rhinoceros. Next base: position 4,090,166 of record JAIOKQ010000231.1, read on the forward strand.
CAGAAATTCATTTTTATGTTACAGGGTGGACCATCGTCCTCATGGAAGACACATGGAGGTCAATCCTCGGATACAGCTGGTGCGCTTCGCAAATCACATTATGCTAACAGATCTAACATGGGTAATAATGGTTTTGGGCTTACTATTTGGTTGTATTTTTCTCCTCTGTTTTGTTTTATACGACTTTTACGCCATTTTCTTATAACAACAAACATCCACATTTTGTTTCATCAAAGTACAACGAGGTTAACTAAATTAGTTGATGATGAGACCTTTTCATTTGAGTAAACGCTTTCGCTGCCAGTTTTCCTTGTTGTACGCGCAAAGAATCGACATTGTTAGCGTATTTTTGCGATTTAAAAAATAGCAAACATTTTTTTATCCATATTTTCTTACTAACACAAGACCCTACGCGCACTTTCGTGCTGTTAAAGTCTTCTCTTGCAAAAAAAAAAATGGTTTTAATGGCTGTAGCAAATGAACCGATCTTTAAAAGAGTGATTTATGGCAAGCGATATGTTACTTGCATTTTTTGCGGCAGATGCTAGCAGCGAGCATACCTCCGATGGTGATACTGCCGCGACTGAAGATGGCGCTGGTAAAAGTCTCGTTATCCCCGAGAAAGCAAGCTCGTTCAGCATCCATCCGGGAAGACTATGCAAGGACGAATGTTCCTATTGCTTTGGAAAATTCGGGTTGTTCGATACTCCGTGTCACATAGCGCAGATGAAAAGCGTTGAACGCCAAGATAAGATTTTGGCAGGTAAGTATTAGAATCTTTTGGCGACGTTCGATGATGGTTTTTATCGTTCCAGTTGAAAAACATCTAACAAGAGACTCGTGTTTATGCGACGCTTGCTATAGGCATGTTGATAGAAAAACAAACACACCTTCTTACGCCAATAATAAGCGGAATACATTAGTGACTACGGTACCGAAACATAATGTCTGCCACGTTTTAGACTGTAAGAACGAGTCCACCATGAATATCCGACGAAAATGGGCGATAAAAGTGAAAAACATATCTAAAGTGGTAAGTTCTCTATTAAAATCATCGTGTTAACACTAATCCAGTCTTCTCATACCCTTTTTTCTTTGTTTTTCTTCAGATAAATATCAACTTAGATAATCCCGGTCTACACATGGTACCAGTCTGCGAAGAACATTTCAACGCTCTAGAGCACCTGATGACGTGCGCAATGTGCAAACGAAAATTGGCCAGAAATCATATCCACTACATAGGGCCAGAAGCTGGGGAATTGAACGAGAAGCTGAATGGTATTGGGATACCGGTGAAATTCAACGACAAACCGGTGATTTGCAAGTTTTGCAAATATTTCGCGACGTTATTGCTAACGGATGAAGAGGAGAGACCTGACAGTTCCACTGAATTCTTCAAGGAATATAAAAAACGGTATGTTTGATTGTGTTTCCAACGTAGGATATATTTAAAATACGATCGTGTAAAAGATGTGAAATAATTTAATTGCATCGTCAATAATTGGATATAAGGTTGGGTCTTATATGCCCAGCAAGCACCTTCATTTTGTTCGACTTCAAACTAGAGCATCCTTTAACCTTGTTTGTTTCGTTTTACCATATTATTAGAAATAAATGCTAGAAATGCAACTAATGCCATTGGTACTATTAACAGGTTACTGCATTACCACGACGTCGAGCATATGGACGAGGCGGAAGTTGAAGAACCGATTCCCGTTCCAACCAAGGATAAATACGAAAAAGATCTCGCCAGTAAAATAAAGAAGAAAAAAGTATGCAAACCCCCATCGAACAACGACCCGCCGTCCCTAGAACGTCAAACGGACAGCACATCTTCATCCACGGAGCAAAATTCTGCTCCACCGTCGGAGACGCGGGAAGAATCACCGGATTACATGGTCGATTACAACACGCTCATCCCCAGTATCGCTATAGAATGCGGCAACGACGCGGAAAAGAGGGAAGCCCCCAAAAAACAGATCCTCCTAAAGAAGATACCGCGACCGGAATCGATTAAGGAGGCTGTAGAGCTATCGAAAAATCTCAAGTTGAAAAACAAAAGTGATATCGCAGTACAAAGACTAGGATCGAATCCATCGATATCCGTGCGACAGTTGTTTCCCGGAGAAGAGGATCTGCCGCTGCAGGGTTGTGTCGATTTCCATAACGTGAAGGAACGAACGCCGGAAGGATGGGAGAAGTGCTCGTCAACGATACAATTTGATCTCGATACGAAGCAACTGTGGCAGGAGCTGCAGAAACCGTATGGAAACCAAAGCAGCTTTTTACGGCACCTCATACTTCTCGAGAAGTATTTTCGAAACGGCGACTTAATACTTTCACCGAACGCCAGTCATCATTCGGTGAATTACAGCGAATCCGTGCAGAATCGCCTGCGTGCTTACGATAATACACCGAGCAATTCGGGTCCGATACAGCCCCTATCCATGATTCCGTTCAATAAGCCGCAGAAAAGTTCGAGCGGTATAATTACGAGCAGGGACACAAGTACGCAAGGTGTAGGCATCATAAACGCCGCGAATATTCCTAAAAATACACCGATTACCATTACGCAATTGAGTAATTCCAATTTTATCGTGAATTCCAATAGTACGACTAGTAATATTAACGGTAATACTAACAACAATAACAATAATAGTAACAGTAAGGTGAAAACGCCCGGCGTTCCGCCCGGATTAATGCCTTTACAACCGGGTACCAGTAAGCCAGTAGCTCCGCTGGTAAAAGTACCTCAACCGCAAAAAATCAAATTCCCCATTACGAAAAATTGGAAACCGAATTTAATTCCAATTGATCCTACCAAGAAGACGGAAAAGAAACCCGGTTTGGTGCAGGTAATATCCGGCGGGAAACCCTACCATATAACGTTGGAGGATTACAAAAAGATGTGCGCGATCAAACGCACCTTTGATCTGAAACAAAAGAAATTACAAGACGCCCAAAAGGCGAAGCTGGAACCTCAGAAAATTACAACGAACACGAGTTCTCCCAATTCTCTATTGAAGGCAATTGTCCCGCGTAAGAGCTTGGTCATCTCGAAGACCTCGACCATCACAAGCCCGAGAAGCGACCAGGTTCTAAACGAAACCGACAGGGAGGAAAGCAGCTTGGAAAAATTGGACCGACAAGTCGAGAAACTGGAGGCGAAATTCAGCGAAGCCAAGTCGGTAATGATCCTGCCGAAGATTCCCAAATCGTTAACGGTAATACCGCAGACCGTTACGAGGAAACCATCGCGATCTTCAAGTCCCGCCCTACAGATCACCCCGAAACCAAATATAATCCTGCCTTCGTCGAAGTCATGATTACTTATGCGCGTTATCCAAAAAAGTGCCTCTACTACTTCTCCTTATCAGTTGCCCTTCTGTTTATATATATACTTTAATTGAAAGTATATTTAGATGCAAATTAAATATAGGTAAGAAAAAAATGAAAGGAGATTTTTTTATTCTCATCGGTACCAATATAATAATAATTATTATTACTATTAATTATATATATATATATATATTATATTATAAATATATTTTAAAAAACAAGAGATTGTGTGAGTGAAGAATCAGTTGAGAGACATAGTGAGAATATTGTTGAAGATTCGATTTATCATCCGAAACGGTAGAATTTAAGTAAATTTGTAGTTGTTACTACTTGGAGACAAATTGACGGAGAAAAAAGGGAAGAAAACAAAATACGAGTTACAAAGAAAGAGAATAATAAATATTTTTTTAGCAATTATAAAAAGAAAATAATGTATATATTGTATTTATAATCGTTGAATATTTGTAGTATGGTAGTGCTAATTAATTATATTATTAATGAAGAATTTCGAACTGCGACATCCGTCATGGATTTGATAAGTGGGGAAAAACTAGTGTATTTCCAAAATCTCTATGATAACAGAAATAGTTATCCATTTAAAATGGTCTAATTTGTTTTGATCGTATTTAACGTGACGAGGATGTGTTCAAAAACATTGGAATTGATAATACCCTAAACCGAAGGTCTATTATTAGATTATTCCATTTTTGAAAATTCAACCTTTTTTTTGTTAAAATGGGTTTATTTTTTTGCCTTACTGTGATAGAGAATACTGCAGCTGATTTCTTAATTTATTTCCAATGAAATTCATGTGTTTCCACAAATACGTCGATTTTTTCCAATTTCCAAATAATGATAGCAAGACGTTAAAATATCGGCACACTCCGCACCGCACAACAATTAGCAGTAACTTGTGCGTTACGAAACGTGCCGATACCGTTTTTTTTTAATTCAACATAAATACCAAACTAACCATTTCATGAACTAAAAACAACTTGATCTGGTCTTTTATAATTATCTCGCACCATTTACGTTGTGCGGCAAATTCAAATTGACCATTGCGATATACAAATATTAAACTCCCATGTTTAAATCTGTTAGTTCTAGTAACGAAGCTGCACGATCAGTAACGCGAAAAGATGAACCTTTAACAACTAGAATCCACAATTTCAAACTAGAAAGGAACATGCAAGTACCGGGATAATTTTTCGAAAAATCTCATTAACCCACTTTCAAATAACGTGATGGATATCGTATCCGAGAAGAAATAGTTTAAAACGCAATGAATATATTACATTTGATTACTTCATTTGTCAGCACGTAAGTTTAAACTGTTTTTTCTAAACATTAGATTGGTATTATTATCATTATTATGACTATCATTATGTAAATGTTTTATAAAATTCATTTTACATACGTTATGTTACGTATTTATATGACTTAATCGATTTAGCAATAATCACTTTGTATATGGTATCTCATTTGAAAGAAATTGTATTTATGTTTTATTGTATAAATGCTGGGCAATTTAGATTGCAGCAATTAATTTTAATTAAACACAATTTAAATTTGCTGTTACGGTTTGCGTCGCCGAAAAGAACGATACATATACAAACTGACATTATTAATTTTTTGACTTTATTTCTATTTTACGCAGACATGTACAAACGTATTATCATAGTGATCGTTTTGCAGATTTCCACCACGTAGCTACGATATCACTTTTGGTGCGCAACCGATACATTATAGACTGAAACCAACTTGTAAATCTAAGTTGCCCGAAACGATATTTTATTTTACTTTCATGAAAATCATAAATTCTATCGATAATATTAAATCAACGCTGTAATTGGTTAATGAAAAAAGCGAATATTAGAAAGGTAACTAATTAATTTCCATATCGCAACTAAGCATATCAAATCAATACTTTTTCATTTTAACTGAAGTGTATAAACTAGCATATAGACAACTGATCCGTTCTTCATCACGTAGAGTACTTATAATAACCATCTCCCCCCTCTTATTTTATTTAATTCTTTTCTGTTGTTTTTGCCAAAGTAGATTTGTGCACCACATTACTTCCTAATATCGACGTGATTTTTATTACTAATTATTTTGGGCAATCTATTAGACGTAAATACCAATAAAATTCTAGTGCACATATTTGTTAAAACACTGCCCAAAATTCAAACATGTTTAAATATATATATAGATATATAAAGAAATTGATGTTTCAATTTTGAAACTACTTGTGAAGATTAAAGGAAAAGAAAATGCGTCGTCAGATGGATTGAAATCGTATAAGTAGTTTTCCAAAACGATGTTGCACAATGCAATAGATCACTCCTTATTGGATAATCATGTAGAGGGAAATTTAAAATCTTCAAATGGAAAAAGGGATAAGCTACAACTTTTGTTTTTCCAATCTATCTGTCGACTCTATATAAATTCACTTTCGTCGCATGAGTCTTTTTTGACTTATCGATGCTCATACTATAATAATAAACAAATTTGATTAATCCTACTCGTTAGGATTCTCTTATTATTTTAAGGTCCACCTTTTATAAGTAATTCATGCATAATTAATACGATGGAACAAACAAAGAAAAAAAATTATTGACGTGGAGGAAAGTGAAAAGAGAATATGGTTTAAAGATAACATCGATATATAGAGGAATGAGATATTTGTCATTTGTTCAATGAATTTGTTAGACGACGAAAAGAAAAGGCTGAGAGTTATCGTTTGTTATTGTTTCTTATTATCGAAAAAGAAAGAGAGAAAAAAAATTGTATATTGCCCAAAAAAGAACCACTTAGATAGTTATTTTATTATTCATTATGTTTAACTGTAAATATTTTGGGCGTTCTTATTAAACCAATTACTATACAATGACTTTTAATTTATTATAAAACCTATGAATGATACCTACCGTGTGTAAAAAATAAATTGTATTGCCGAGTACAATAGTTTACCAATCGTACATGCTGCGTTCGAATTCAACAGCCGGCTGGATGGTTACCTAGCTTTGAATGTATTCTAGCGATGTACAGATGTCGGAATGGGTTCACACTCCTGCGAAGAATGCCTAGAGAAAATTGATGTTCCAACCGGCTGGGAACATTCGAAGAGGTTTCCAAATTTTCGTCGGTTGCTCTGGTTGTCCCTCGCCACGGATTTAAATATTTAGTTACAAGTATTTATATGTATTTATCAAATGATCAAGAGTGATTCAATCGTATGATTGAATCACTCTTGTGAGGTTGATGTTGTTGTCGAGGTTGAGAAAAGGGCAATTAAACGACCAATACTGCCACAATGCCCCTGATCACCCTTGAAACCATTGAATATCGATACTACCATCCACGTGTCATGGCCAACTAAAGTTCAGGGGATACCCATCATAAAGTAAAATGGGACTTATAGAATTTACATGCGAATCCTGCCGGCGCTTATCCAAGTGCACGGCTACGAATGATAAAAAATATAGATGGGAAAAACAAAACAAAAATGTCAGTGAACGTATCTATATTTGGATAATGTTTATAAGGGGTTAATGGTAAAGCACCAATAACGATGATGCTTTAATCTGGCAATATTGTCTATTTAAGCGCATGTGCCGGAAAAAGAGCCGTAAATGATCCCGTAAAACCAGGTTGAAGTCAATGCCAAGATCGTGAGTTCTTGGTCCTGAGCAAACACTAAAAAATCTAGTATCTATATAACGTATTGTGATTGGGTGTAGAAAAGTAATCTAGATATAATATTTTTAATTTCGTGGCTGATTTATGTTGGTATTCCCGACAATAAAGAATATGTGTGGAAAATACCAACTTAAATCATCCAGGAATTTCGAAAGAATACAAAAAAAAAAACTTAATTAAATCATATCCCATAATTATAACACCTACACAACTATAAAGGGTACGTCAGATTTAAAATTCAAAGAAGATATTCTTGAAGTGCCTATAGTAAACAGTAATTGTCGTTGTTGCCAACGACGGAGGATGTTTAGAAAAAGCTAAACAGGTGCAGGTGAACAACGTTCAATGCATAAATATATCCAATTAATCGAAAATCTATTTATAATCAAACACGACGATTGTTCAGTTTAGTGAAATTTTAAACCATGCTCGGCCAAATCATGATCTACTTAAAATAGATGTAATCATACACCCGGAATAAGAAAATAAATACTTTCCACCGCAAAACTTTATTAACGCAAGGTTATTGTGTACGTATTACGTGTAGCACTATATAAATTAAATCAAACGAGCAAATATTTCCTTACCGTAATCTTTTTGATTCAAAGCTTTCAAGGAATGGCGATAATTATGCCGACCTGCTGACTTTTTTTATAATTTTTTTGCGTTTCAACCGTGCCATTGCATTCTTTGGGATTAAATATTTGATGAAATTTTAGATGGCCATTCTTTATAGTATTTTAAATTTTACAAATACGATCATTTAAATTGGTCATCGTTACGTAATTTTTATCTTAAGTGTTGCACGTACCTATTCATATAATGCGAACTAAAAATATATTTTGTAATGCACTTTACTTACTATAAATACAAAAATTGGCATCGATAGCAACTGTACTTTTGAAAAATCCAACATAAACAGAATAATTTTAGAAAGAATAATACTTTTTGATAAATCAAGATAGAATGGTCAACATTAAGAGGTTCTAGAAATTTTCCAAATTACACCAAGAATTCTTTTATTTATTATGATTCGTTTCTTATGTGTGTATATGACAGCTTCAAATGGGTGTATCATGCAGAAATGATTTTATACGAAGATTTGAAAAAGAAAATTAGTTTTCATAGACATGTATTAGATGTAGAAAAGGTTTTCAAATTACTCGAGCCAAGGTTAATCAACATTTAAAGCCAATTTTCCATCTTTCTAAGTAAGATTAAGCCTGGAGAATCGATTGCCGTTACCTCCATTCTCATGTCACGTTTACTTTTCGAGTTAATTCCTTCGATACATGTCGAAAAGGGATAAAATTTGATTTACAAGACAAAGAATTGAAAAATAAATTAATACATTTTGACAAAACATAGGTTATTACTTACTAACTATAAATTGTGATATATACAATTAGCACAATATACGAAATCGTTTCATTTTATCCCAATAAAAATGTTTAAGTTTAAAGATTGAAACATAAAATTAATATTTTGAATTTGCCGTGTTTTATTCTGAATACTTGGAGGACGTTTTAGTGCTTTAGTTACATATTTGTGAGTACAGTAGGATTCGAAGAATCGATTTCCATCGTCCTCATTTTTCCCAACATTCTAAAACTTATAGCTCGCTTACCGTAAGCGACAGAAAAATGGGATAATTCTTAATGGATCCAACATATTATGAAGTTGCGAGTTGGAGAGCCATAAGAAAATGATAAAAAAGTGGAAACTCGGACGATTTGAGGATTTCAAAAATGTTTTAAAATATTTATTTTGGTGATGGTTCCTTATACAGCTTAACCTGAAAGAATTCCTGTAAACAGGATTCTTTAGGCCGGGAGCAATAGTACAGTTAAGGGTAGCAGTACATTTTTTTTGTGTTCTAATGGTGTGACTGTAATAGTTTTTCCATAGGTTACTTTAATTTTGACGCGATTTGAATCGTTAAGCGAGAATAACACTCCTTTGATAAATCAAAATATGATCAACGTTTAAGAAGTTCTAGAAATTTCCAAAATTACATCAAATTAAGAATTGTTTTATTCGTTTCTTATTTGTAGATAGCCTCATATGGGTGTATCATGTGGAAATGATACTATACCAAGACCTGGAAAATAAAATTATTTACATAGATCTCGCCAATCATCCTTCTTTAAATCGTAAAATATAAAGATGTACAGATAAAGAAAAAGTTGTCATCTAAAGCCAGTTTTACACGCTGCCATTAGTTTCTTGCCTAATAGCAACATGTATGTTGTTCTACAAACCGCAATAAGTTGGACAATTGAACGGGGCAATTATTAAATAAAGACATTTCCTAAATTTTCGAAATTCATATTTATTTTAAAAACACCATAACAAATTTATAGCTACTTTCTTTTTGTTGAGTTGGTATTAAACGGGCATAGTTATTGAAAAATCGCAGCAAAAATAAAAGATGTTCTCCTTCAATTCAATTATCGTATACAAAATAAATCGTTGAAGGAATCGTACCGATTTTTGCTGTTTTAGATGGTGAAGATCAATTAGCTAACCGATAAATTGTGGGGTGTAAAACTGACTTTGCAAAGTAAAATAGTCAAATTCAAAAAACGCCGGTAAATTTTTTAATGGTAAACGCAATGTTTAGAATTTAAATATATTTTAGACGAGATCACTTATGAAACTGTTTCGATGGACCTCAAATGAATAAAGAAAGCAACTCAAAAACAGAATTAGTTTTTTTTTTCTATTTTATAACCGAAGAAAATAATGGTTGAATACTGGAATAAACTGACGTATTATTACTGAATTAAATTTAATGACGTTTCTTAATGCATAAAATCTTTAAAATTAGCGTCATAATTTTTTTACCCGGCTTGATGCACACATGCTCTTTGTCACGTTTATTTTAACCCGAAACGAAATGCAAACGGACAAAAACGCCGCTCGTTCCCAAACACAATCCGAAGAAGTTCCGTGCGTAACGGCGAAACGGTCGAACAAAACGAGTTGAAGTTTAAAAAAAAGAAAGATGATCGGATGAAACGCGACAGTGACAAAAGCTAATTTTCTGCGGCAAATCGGAGTAAATAATCCACCTGTCCATCCCATTTGCTAACGAACGTCGGTTTTCGAATGAGCGTCGTGTTGTGAATTTTTAAAAGTGAAATTTTTTGATGATCAACGGGTACCATCAACCTTGAAATTTTTATCAATAGCGCTGCTTTGAAACGTCAAGTTGTGTCATGTGTAAGTAGTAACAAATTGATAAATTATCAAAAAAGAGGAGCATGTAAATTATCAGTAAACAGTTGTTATGGTTCACGTTCGACAAAATCTTCGGTAAGAAAACAAGGCGGTGTAAAAATAAACATATTGCACTCTATTTTCGCAAATATATCTTTATTTAAAACCGTAAACATCGTATGCGTGTTAATGAGGAGAATGAATACGTCAATAAATACAGCGTATATTCTTTTTTAGGAAAAATATATTGTCCGGCTCGATATCCGTGCTTTTTAAAATCAATTCCATATTGGACAATATTGATAAACATACGATAAAAGCAAATGTGTTAGATAGAGATGAGTCATGTTTTTCACGTTTAACCTTAAATTTTGAAGATACCAGCGGACTGTGCAAATATTTCGATATACTCATATCTATTGTGGCGATTTCGTTTGTATTTAAGCCGTGAATAGTGATGTGAAACTCCTTTGGCGAATATAGGGCAAGCTGTCCAAGTTTGGTAACAGACTCCACCTTAACTGAAATGAGGTTATGATTATTTAAGAATGCAAGATAAATATTTCATTATTTCAAAGCACATCATTTACATCCTCAATAAATTTAAAAAATTGCGATTTAAATAATATAATAACATAACAAATAAAGTAATCCATGTATAGTTCCACAAATACGTTAAAGATCTGTATTACAATATATATGTTGACTGTTTTCATCTTTTGTTCTCTTTGTATCGAAAAAATATAATAAGATGGTTTTGGATAACATGCACTACCATTTTTAAAATCAAATCACAACTCGCGATTTACTACGTTCTAATTTGTTATATCATTAGCGCATTTTAAACGTACATTTTAGGTACTAAAACATATTTTTCTTCCAGTGACTCAAATAAATAATACCATCTTAGGAGTCCGCAAGATGCAAAACACGTTAGCAAAATCTGTTGCCCAAAAATATCCAAATACAAATCCTTCTATCCTGATTTCAATAGAAAGTCCATCGATAATTCAAGAGAACATAGAAAATGCCTCGACGAATACCAATAACATCGTAGATAAAATGGAATCGCTTAATATCCTTGAAGAATTCGAATCACAACCGGATATGCCTTCTTTTTTACTATTGGATGCTAACGAAAAGTTAAAAGTGCAGTCGCCAGAAGAGTTTTTAAGAAAGCTGAAGATAAAGGACTTAAACGAAAAAGTGAAGGTTGTGTCGATTTTTGGAAACACAGGGGAAGGGAAATCACATACATTAAACAAGGTGTTCTTCAAAGGAAAAGAGGTATTTAAAACCAGTGCCGACCAAAAATCTTGCACGTTGGGTGTATGGGCAGCATACGATCACAAGCTCAAAGTGATATGTTTAGATACAGAGGGTCTATTAGGAATTACGGAAAAGGAGAGCCAACGTACAAGGCTGTTACTTAAAGTTTTAGCCGTATCGGATATTGTCATCTATAAAACGCGAGCTGAACGGTTACAATCGGATATGTATATGTTCCTTGATGGTGCTTCGAAGGCGTACAATGGACATTTTCGAGAACCTTTGCATAAAGTTTGGAAATTCGAATCGGAAAATATTCCTGTTGCCTTAGGACCAAGTGTGATAATCTTTCACGAAACGAAGCATACAAATACATTAGATAGCTGCCCTAGTGTTGAGGAGTCACCTGAAGATATCTTGAGAGCTAGATTCAGTGAACTCGGTCGTGAATGCAGTGCTTTTAGCTCTTTGAAATACGTCGGGATACAAACGAGAGGTGAAACGTGCTATAAAAAGATTGAGAATGCTGTACATTTGGAACTTGAGAATACTAAAGTTAGATCGAAGAGGAGTCCTAGAATTATATTTCTTACATTAAAGGTACACTTTGTTTTATTTTACTAATATTCGTTCAGTAGCTACATTCTGAAGACCGAAAATTTATCAGGCATGTTCATTGCGTATATTCACAATGCTGTCAGTACAATGCAACCGTTGTACAAATTACTCCGATAAATTACAGTAGACCTTAACATGGGTCATAACATGAGAGAAACTATTGTACATAATGCGTATTATTATTTATCTAAGCAACTGTGAATAGTGTAAAGCAATGCACCTACGATGTCATCTTAAACTCACTCTGTCGATAAACATCTATGTTATTTCTGTTCTGATATATGTAACAAACATTTTTAGGGTTTAAATGATAAATTTAGCAGCCAGATAAGAAACATACCACCACAATTGCATTTAAAAGAATATTTCTCGTGTCAAGTAAGATGTCAATCCTGTAACGAAGGATGTACATTATCTATGGGACATAGAGAAGAAGGAGAATCCCATCAGAACTCGATCAGATGCAAATTCCAACATCAATATCAGAACTGTGTATATTTATGCAAGGTATGTAAGTACTTCTTTCTAATAAAAGTACGATTATTTTTATGATGTCAACTGACGTAATTAATTATTTCGAAAGATCCTCTCCCAGTAAGGAATCGAATCTAATATCACCCATTTGCCGGGTGGTCTTGCGAATGAGGGATGTCAGGTTTAATTCTTTACCAGGAAGTGTTTTTTTTTTGTTCTAGATTTTCATAACTCACAGATAGAAGCTAAATTATGTGCTTATGTTTTTTTTTTTTAGCAATGTTTTAAAAATGGCAAGCGTGTCATTGTGAAACCTAGCTACCAATCGATTACGGAAAAATCATGGAGTAGCTACTTCAGTTACGTATGGTCCGGGTATATAATTGAATGTAAAAATTGCGGGGAGATCTACAGAAGTCGACAGCATTGGTACGGCAATAAAAATCCTGAAGATGGTGCTGTGCTCGTTGAATACGTTCACGTTTGGCCAGGTGTAAGTTCTCTCTTTTTCTTCTAGACCAGGCCATTTTAGATGTAGCTTATGTCGTGAAAAAGCTTCTCCGATTTGCGTTTAGTTTTCTTTGGTCAGATTAGGTATAATCAAATGTGCAAAATTACCTCCTGCAATAAGATTGCATAACCTGTGTGTCATTGTATCGTCCACCGTATTTTCTTGTACATTATACATCAGTTTCATTATTTGTAGTGTAGGCTGACATCGCATGATACTTCATCATCAGGAAATCGTTGACACATCGTTTTAACATTTTCGATGCGTAGTTTCTCTCGGGGACAGGGCACCTCATTTGTCGTGTATATACTTGTACATAGATGTCAGTCTTGTGTTAAAGATGCGCTTATGTTTTTAAACAGGGAGAGTATATCTTCCAGGAAAGAAACTTCATAGGATCAACTAATTCGATTCAGAAGGTCCTGGACAGCGTGACTTATCTCAGCGACGTCGTCGCCAACGTAGGTTCTCAGCCGACGCAAGCCGTGAAAACTTTCATAACGGATAAAATTAATCCGTCGTATTGGAGGCTTGACAGAGATATTACGGTAAGTTCGGTTTCTGAAGGTATGTTTGTTATAATAAGCGTTAATTATAGATTACTATTTTCATAGACCAGTTATTTATATATTCTTTTAATCCATTGACATAACCAACAGGACATAATAAGAGGCTCCTTTTTCCATATCTCCATTACTTTTATAACCACCATCCAGGTGGTGGGAGTGTTAGGAATTACAACGACGATATTGCTGGAGCGGATCCCCTGTCTTAAATCTTCCGATTTAATGTAGTACTCTCCTATAACAATTTAAAGAACAAATTCGGTTAAAGAACTAAGCGTCAGATTGACTTTTTTACACAAGAATATTTTAATGTGGTTTTTCTCATTAGAAGCGTCTAGATAAATATTATGACGTCACGCGTGTATTGGCAGTTATTTAAAAATCGTAATTTTCGTTTCTTTATTAATAGAATTGAAGTAGATGTGTTTTTTATTTGCTACACCGAAGGATCCATCGTGCTAGGAGATTTGTAAAAATTGCTCCCAAAAAATTGAACTACGTATAACTTATGTCTCAACCTATGCTTCCAGGAATGTCATAAGTGCAAGAAAAAGTTCCCACCTACCGCCACCAAGCACCATTGCAGAGCTTGTGGGGAAGGCTTCTGTGACAAATGCTCATCGAAGAGCCAACCGGTGCCTTCGCGTGGTTGGCGAGAAAGCGTTCGCGTGTGCGACAATTGCTATCAGGAGTCGCCGCCGAGCCTTTCTCACAGCGTCGAAGACACGGAAGTGACGATAAGGAAGTACGGCGAAACGGCCATCAATTCTATCACCGCAGTTGCTTCCGCCCTGAAAATACCTACTGACATGCTCAAGGATCACGCTAGACCGTTGTATTGGACGCCGGATAACGAATGCATTGAATGCGAGTGCTGCAAGTTGCCTTTTGACGATGAACGACGCCTCCATCATTGCAGGGAATGCGGAAAAGGAGTCTGTGATGAATGTTCGAAGAATCGTAAAGAAGTACCTTTCCGCGGATGGAACTATCCAGTTAGAATTTGTAAGAATTGCTCCTAATAGTTAAGGATGAAGAAAACGACCATCAACATATTAAAAAGTAGGATATATACCAGTTGAGATTATTAAGTAATAAAGGAAACGTTAATTAATTAATTAATGAAAGGACATCCTCTGCATTATAGGGTGTTGGTAATTTGCGACTACGATGTTGATCGGGATTTCCTTTGTGATATTAAATAAAAAACAGACATAAAAACGAACACTAAAATAGACTCTTGATCTTCACTTAATGATAATAATAATGATTGTATGTAATTATATTTCCAGATTTTATAATATACTTGTGTTTTGTTTTTATTTATATTACAATATGATGTAAAGAACGTTTATATTATACTTTAATGCATTTGATAATTAAACAATGTTACCAAATAAATAGTTAAATTGATATTTTTATTTTCTGCTCATATCACACTCTTCCTGTAGGCGAATCATGTGACGTAACAGAAAAAGAAAACTGCCATAGAGAATGATGCAATCAGATGGACACTTCGGAAATTTATAGAGCTCTAACAGAAAAGAAATTGAAGAGGGAATATATGAAAATAATGCGAAATAGAAATTAAAAAAAAAGAACAGAAGATTATTATAAACTTTAAAAAGTCACAACTATATCTACGTGACTATGAGGAATGCGATGTTAATTTAGAGTTTCTGGATGCTAATTTATACAAACACTCCACAACGTTAGATCTTGACATCTCCGTACGATTGAGCTATAGGCATATCCCAATTATGCAAGAATGTATTTACTTTTAAAGACGACAACAGAAATTGAAAACATTTTTAATATCGTACTATTTGAAGGGAGAAATTATGTTAAGACGATCGCCTTGATCGATTATAAACATAAAGATTTAACAAATATATCAGAAATAGCCATTTTTCAAAAAATCAATTTTTTCCCCAATATCTATATGATAATATTTACCACTTTCTCTTAAAGCAGCACAATAAAAACTATTGTTTGATGATTCAATATGCACTGAGCTAATTCTTATTAATCCGCAGATGCTTTATTTTTACTTTTTGTACGGCCATACACTGTATTAATAGATAAAATATTATTTATTAACGCTCTTACAGCCTTATTTATATTTACAAGTTTCATTAATCTTTAACGATAAAGTTATAATTAAAAATTTAGTATTTCTAGATTTGAACATTACATTTATTTAAACTAAACATGATACCAGATAGAGTTAGGCTTTCTCGACCGTAATCCATGGTAGACATGTGTTTCAGGTGTTGTCGCATACCTTATGTTTAACTTGACGTTTCGCCGATCATACTCTGAGCTTCTTCAGAAGATTTCTAAAGACTTTCTTAAATAATCTTTAGAAATCCCAACACAATTTTAATTTTGTTTATTGCTTATGGGAGTTTGATACGATCTGGGGCTAAGAAATGTTCTTCCCAAAGAATCTGGGAAAAAGCATTTTGATAAACAGAATACTCTAAAAACCGTGATAAACCAAGTAAACACAACAATTGTAAAACTATTCATAAATAGTGTCCATCAAAGAAATCGGGCAATAAATCTAATGTATAGGTATGGGCAACTATCAAGTATAAATGGTAATGTAAATAAATATTAAACAATCTATAACAAAAGAAGTACAAAATTAAGGCTTACAACTTGAAACAATTAATATTACACTGTTTGTATATTATTATTAAGTCGCCTGGAATTTGATAACTTGACGTCCCTCCTTGTGATTTCAAAGTTTGTACTGCGACCAAGAAATTAGCCAGAATTTGGCCGAGACGCGTGCCAACTAGAGTTGACATTTTGGAGGCCTTTGTATGACCGGTAATAAGAAACAAAAGCGAAATTATTTCCGAAATTTAGGGTGGGCATGATCCTTTCCTGTCAACTTCGACTGCGCTCATGGCTGTATAGCTATTGTTTATGCCATGCCGTTACTTTATAACTAGCTGTATATGAGAAATTCGAATCTCCCGCTGAGCTGTCGAAAAGAATTCGAGAATACGAAGAAGAATAAAAGCTTCAAACAAATCTAGCATCATATGTTTGCTGGCAGAAAATGGTGTGCTCTTCGTAAGTTTTGCGAGTGATTGTTGTTTTCTTTTGCATAATACTCAATAAAGGTAAAGATATTTTACATTTTCACGTACTGATCGAGACGGCAGCGTATTTCTACGTTTGTTTACGCGTGTCATACATACTGTTATTTTAAAATTGTTTACGATATACAATGGAAAATGCTTGATCACATTGCTGATTTTGAGAAGTAGAAATGGCCGAATTTTGACCTACATTGCTCAATGCTAACCCGTTTCCGAGCACGTTTTCCAACCCTAACCGTTAATTGCTCATCTTTTATATAATCGTATTTATAGATTAAATTAAGGTAGTCGCATGCGAAAACTAATTTTACTCTTGTGTTGTATGTACGCTTTATGTACACGTATTCTGTTTTTCCACGTCTAAATTTGGAAAAATACGAATTAAACGAGAGGAGCCTCGTTATGTCGTATTGAAGTGATCGCCTTCTATAATTTTTCGTTTAATAAGTTCTAATCGAATTAACCTTATTCACCATTTTTTTTTCTTATTTTTCTTTTCGCGTACGTGAAAATTATTTCGCATAAATACAACCAACTAGTTTCGTGATAGGTTGTCGTTTGTTTATGAATTTCAATTTGTTTCGTAGAGCTTTCGATCGATATATTTTGTATTTATTCAGCTTTCTCCGAATAAACGGGATTTCTATTTCATCCTGTTTCTATTTGCATGTTACGATAAGTAACGTGATATTAAAATCAATTTACAGAACGCATTTGTCTTGTTTAACTTTTCAATATTGGATGTAATAATTAATAGACGGGGTCTTTTATTTAATTCACTTCTGTGGCGTAGTATTTATAAAACGTTATTGTAGTAATTTCTATTTTCAAAGAAACCTAGCCTTACGTCAACTATCTCACTCGGTTGCCATGACAACGATGACGCTTTACATTTCGAATCAAGAACGAACTTACGTCATTCCTTTTATATAAGCGTCAGAAGGAGATAGAGCTAATGGAATCGTGTTGCACGTGTAACCAGCTTAATGATGCATTTATAAAATGGGTAACTATGACAACCTTGGCTTGGCCGTCATGCATGTGATGTGATTTTATAATTTATAAGTTTGTGTCTAGTTGTTTATCTTCTTTTAGTAAAAGTACGCGGAATAGAATGATAAGCACGGCCATTAATTTTCGGGCGAGAAAGTGGTTCGATTTGGGTTTCTATTTAATACATAATTAGACTTGTACATTTTTTCGTTTTTATTCAAAGATCAAGATCCCCGTGATTAACACAGAAGAGTATCAAAAATTATTTTTAGTACCTTTAATTTTAACGTCTCTGTCAAAATAAATACGATATCGCTTGTCAAATATTCATGGCGTTTCAATTTTTTTTAGCGTTCATCTGTTTAATTAAACATCCGTTTTACACAATTAGATAGCTTCGATTAGATAGATTTAATTTTATTTTGGATTGAAATTAATGAACGTCGTTATTATCACCGTTAAGTAACCTTGTATTTTGTACAATTTATCAATTTTATTTACAGCGCTTTATCGCTGATTGAAAGAAGTATTTTTTATCAGATATCGTGGTCTAGAGTGTGGCCGGCTGCTTTTATTGTGAATATGTAGAATTTACGAAGAGATACCCAAATCAACAGTTTGAATTTTATATTGTTAGAAACTTTCCTTTGAATACACTGCGTTTCCATAATAATTGTACGCGTTTTTTTTTTAGTCTAATCAATTCGCGCAAATAAGAATCTTTAGCTTACAGAAATAATATTGCTTTGCGAACAGATTTTACGGCGCGGCGATAAGGAATAAATAAGTTATTTTATTATGTTGAAATATTCAACTGAATTCTTAAATATGGCACATTTCATCATTTATCATCATTTGGAAACATACTAAGCAGTAGTAATTCATCATCTTTCCGGTTTAACCGTTAGATTAGCGGGTACCCAGGTAGAGGCAGAATATGCGTTACTGAAATAAAACAACTTGTACGTAATTAACAAGTACAAATCCGTGATTTCCTTGGTCTTTCTCAATTGAATTTTGAAAAACACCAACCACGGTAGGAGCTCGTGCCTAATATCGTCCAGGCATGGTAGATCCTTACATAACTCTTCCTTAGTCTAGCTCAGAGTTTTGGAAACGCACCGATGTTGTACAGTGCGTCACAAATGTTCCATAAGCAACAAGCTTGGAGGGTCTGGCCATTATAATTGCATACACCTTCACCATCGAACAATTTAACAATTGACGTTCAGGCACTTCTTGCAACATTAAGGAATATCGATCATTGTTCATACGATACTCGCATAAAACAGCTACACTCACACTTGACACTGCCGCACAGTTCCGTACCATTACCCTTCCACTCCAATGTTTTACAGCAGATAGTGTATAGTCCGGATTGATAGCTTCGCTTGAATTGCGACCCAACTCTGCAAGTTACAGTAAGTGCCTTAAAGACGCAATGCAATACATTATTTCATCTAAGAAACACCTATTTTGTAAGTGATTCTCTCATGTGACCTAGCATACAAGCCTCAATGGTGCAATTTTCACATTTTTTGGCCTATGCAAGTCATTTGTTCTTATACGTCTCTTCTAACGGTGCTTGCCAGGATAATTACGCGTTGTCGTAAGTCTTCTAGTTATCTTCGACAGTGTTTTGTTCTTTTTGTCCAGTACTCGGAACTTCCCATTTCTTTAAATTGTTCTTAGTTTTTATATTTTAAGCAATATCAAACGCAATAAACAACCAGGAAAGACCACGTACAAATAACTCTAGTTTTGCGGTAATTTGTAATCGCACGCTCTTAAAAAAAAAAAGAAAAACACACAAAAATATATTTATTCTAGGATTAATAGAAGACATAAAAGGAACGAGTTCCTCCCATTACTAGTCGTAAGTTTATATAATATTTTCTTTTAAATTTTGTATTTTCATCCTATTCTCAATCTGTTGTTCATGTTCAATTTACATAAATTTAATCATCCTTTTACAGTTCCTTTGAACCTCTCAATTGATCAACTTTATCATTTTCAATGTTAAATTTTACCATTTTACTATTAACATCAATTTTTTACATATATCACCACGTTTTAAATCTATCTTGGATTATCTGTACGAAGCTCTAATTTTCACCGTAAAAGGCGAACGAATTGGCTAATTTTTCTTTTTAAGAGGGACGAAACCTCTCTCCGGACTGTTATTTATTTTCGGAAAGTGATGTAGCACAACTGCAATGTTGGTAGTATAATTTCGAGGGAAAATTCGGAACACCTAGTTGCTAGGCAACGGCCAATTCCCACGTGACTCAATAATAGTAGGAAGACGCTACTGTGTGACAAATATATCTCGATCATGCCGAAATAGTGCCGATTTTTTTTGCACAACCGCAGCTTTACGGCATTTGCAATGCCGATACTGCAATCGATTGATAACATTGTACATATTACACCCGCTACTTGAGTGATGAGCCTAATCTCTGTTGTTGGTGTTGATGTAGGTTTTTGGATTGAAAATGTCACCTGAGCGAGCTGGTACACCGCCCGAGGAACCAGTAGTGGCGCCTAAGATGTCGGTACCGGCGAGTCCCGTTGCCGGAACACCATTTCGTGAAGCACAATCACCCATGTCGATTCTGTACGCAGTTGCACAGTGCCATGCAACACGTACATCCGATGATGATTTGACTAATTTAGCATGGTTGCACGAAAGAGACTTACTTAAAGGTATCCTTATTTTTATGTTGACATAATCGTACGCAGAGAGTGTAGAATCGCATTCAACTTTTATTTTACCAAGTGACCAATGGATTTGAAGATTATAAACTCGCTGAAACCTTTAGAATGTAGATAGATAGAATGTATATTTTTTGACTTTATATTATTTTTTGATGCTAAGTGCCATGCCTGATATTAGGCAATGTTATATGAAATACACCTGGTGATGTTTGAGGTTATTTATAGATAAATCTGTCATTTTTAGGTATGTATCTTAACCTCCTAATCTCAACTTTCCAAAAAATAGATTGGCTTTTGTTAATACGCGAATTTCTTCTCATTTAAAACATTTTAATTTAAAATTATTAGATAACATTGAAGTTATCTGAAGGACCTCCGTAAACCTTCAGAATCGATACCTGAATATGTAACAGAATAATAATTTATGTAGAATTAAGGGAATAGAAAATAGGTTTACTAGATACAAGCACAATATGTTTGCTAATTTTTTCCCTTTTAGCATTTTTTTTATGAAACAGCGCGTTCAAATTTTTAAATATGGCGCCCGAACTAATTATGTTAGGTTGGCCGGACTGAATTTTACTTTTAGAGAATTTAAGTTGGAAAAGATGCAACAAATTGAAATAAACCTTTTAAAAATTTGGTAAAATTAAAGACGTACTCAATACTTCGAAATCAGTAATTGTATTTGTTAAAAATCGTGATAAAGGTAGCCCATAATCTTCAAAATGAAATTATTTCTTCCAAACTTGTAAGTGCAACAGTTGTTGTCACTATGTAAGCGCAATTTTTATATTAGCGATTATTATTCATATGTATGGGTAAATAAAATTCAATCACGTTGTTGTATCTTTTAATTTTAGAATGTTTGTTCCATATTGATTGGAAAAGGTTCGTTCTACAGTAATGTGCGAAGAACAAAGCGAATGCAACGGGAGATATGATTGTAATATCTAAGCGAATTAAATGTTATTGTTTATTGAATGGAGCTAAAGAAATAAACAAAAAATTATTGTACATAACCTTAAGATATAGAATAAATCTGATAACAATACTGGGGACAAGAAAGTTGGAAAGGAATCTAGTAGAGATGTTTATATTTGGAATTTACAATTGTTTACATATTTTTCCTCCTAACTAAACACATTTGTCAACACAATTACTTATCAATGCTAAACAAAATGTAAACATGTACTGCTCTTTGAGGACTAATTTTAATTTACCAAATGACATTGTTGTGAACGTGTTTGAAGGTATGTAGATAATAATAGCTCCATTTAGATGTTTACACTCTTTACTTGTTTATCACTTATAAAGGAGGAGGAATTAAATTGGTACAATTTTTTTATTATTTATTTAACGAGAAATGAAGCAATGACAATTATTGATGTTGTTATAATAGTTTCCATTTTCAGGGATGAACTTGGTAAACCCATCACCATCGAATAGCGTAAATTCAACACCCATCAAGTACACGAACAACAATCACATACTCTCGGATCATTCGCCTACGAGCGATTACGTCGACGATTCGTCCGTATCGACGGCCGAATCATCAAACAGTTCGCTGAACTCACCCGTACCCAGCCAATCGTCGCACCGACACAAACATCCGCACAACGTACCGTACGATCCTCTCGTTCACGTAAACAGTAAACCCCCGTACTCATTTTCTTGTTTAATCTTTATGGCCATAGAGGACTCGAAACAGAAAGCGCTCCCGGTAAAAGAAATCTACGCTTGGATTCTTCAACATTTTCCTTACTTTAGGAGCGCGCCTACGGGATGGAAGAATAGCGTCAGGCATAATCTATCGTTGAACAAGTGCTTCCAGAAGGTCGAAAAGGCACCGGTAAGTTTCTAGGATAGCCTGCGAGTTTGGCAACACTGTCCGTGGGTGTAGACCGTATTTCAATGCTTCTGGTGGGCATACTGGTGTTTCTTATCAGATTATTCAATTTTTTACCGAATTCTCTGTTTAATGCGTTTATTAGCAACATTCAAGGCTCAGTATCTACGGGGCGCATCTGCATTCTTCAATTAATACAAATTTCTAAGGCCTGAAAACTTTGCTTACGTTTTTGCAACGCTGTACGGCAAGTATTAGGAGCCTGGGAAAACGGTGATCTGTTGTTGTAGCCTTAATAATAAAGAAAAGAGAACCAGCACATCTAAGTATTTAGCTACAAAAAAGAAAGTTCACATAACAATGTTAACAAACCACTCCGCACTAAATTTGTTGAATCGTACAGGTATACAATAACCTGAAAAAAATCGATACTCTGAGTCACGCACTTACCTAACTCTTACATATGGAATAGTAAGTAGAGATGCGCTCAACACGTAGAAGTTAGCCAAAGAGGATTATACATTTAAAATAAGTACATTATACATACACAATATTAAAATAATGTTTTAAAATGAGGGTCCCGTTACAACTGGTCAAACTGGCGCTCCCCCTTCCTTCATTTCCTTGAGGTAAACTAAATTTTACTATGAGTGACATTTTCATTCGTATTTACAAGTCTGGTACTCTAGCAACAAACCAAATATCTAAGAAAAATCCAAGTTAGTTGTCGGTATGTCCACTAGAGAGTCCCAAAAATTTCCCGATCTCATTAATTTTAAATGTCCCGTTGACGTTCTTACAGAATCTCGGCAAGGGATCGTTGTGGACGGTGGATCAGCAATACAAGCCGAATCTGTTGCAAGCGCTGACGCGATCTCCTTTTCATCCGTGTTCCACCCTCGATCCAAGCGTTTACTCCAATAAGACGAAGTCGTATCAGGAAAAAACGAACGCCAACGTGAATCGGTTACCGAATCCAGAGCTGTTTCCTTATCTCGCGAGAGAAATGAACAACATGGTCAAGTCGGAGGTGTCCGACGATTCGTTAGATGCGGTGGACGCGGCCGCCGTAATGTTAAGTTTGAGGCACGGTGCGAATAGGACGAAACAGAAGAAGACTAATATGTGGCAGGTTATCACCACGTCTCCTAGTCAGGATCATACGTATAGCGCTGCAGAGAATAATTTTGTCGATGAAGCTTTTGAAAGCGACGAAGAAAGGTTGTTTTTTTATTTATTTATTGCTAAAACTTTATTTTTCGTTTCTTCTTTTTTACCAACATGCACCTGAAGGTATACGTTTACATCAGTCACTTGAATATCAAATGTGTGGTTATTCTAATATTTTGAGTTTTCGATAATTTCGAGAAAATTTTACAAATTTGAGAATCAACTCTTATTGTTTTAGAGTTCCAAAAAGTAGTACATGCCGAAAAATTGATTTCGAGGACGAAGAGGAACGAAGAATAAAAGAAGGCGCTGAAACATTGCTCAATTTAGCTGGAATAACAACCAGAAAGCGTTACAACTCGCAAAATCGCGAAGACGACTCCGGCAAATCGATGCGATTGGCGGAATCGTACGAGAAACCGACGCATTTTCGACCTCGTCTGCTACGGAAAAAGAAGGACACCAAAAAGTTGTCGAATAACAATAATAACAACAACAACACGGATGACGCGTGGGCGAAACATCGGAGAGAACTCGAGATCAACCAGGGGAGGTAATAAACATAATTGTTTATTCCTTTTTTTTTTGATAGTGGAAACAAATATGTCTTCAACGTTTTCTGAATGTTGTTATGATAAATTTAATATATTTTATGTTTTTGTTTATATTATATAATGAGATGTATATAGGATTGTTTCCCTAGACTGAAATTTATTTATTTTTTATTTAAAAAGAGAATTGAGGGAGAACGTTAAGTTAAACGTTAAAACATCGTAATGGTTGGACAGATTTTTTTTTTTTAAGAAAATATCTTCGGTATTTATGTTTTTTTGATAAAATATTTTTCCACTTTCAAACAGCGATTACATGCGAGATTACGAAAGTAACGTAAACTATTCTTACAATTTGCATTTTTTTTCCTCCCTAAGATAAGATAATTTTTTTAAGTTAAACACAAATTTTCTTTGTTTTGTATTACGCTAACACCTTTCATATCTATGTTTGTTAACAGAGGACGGTTCAAAACAATTGGAAAGGTATGGATTTCGCTTTTTAAAAATTTGGAAAAATTCGAATATGCGAGTTTAAAAATTTCGCAATTCAATAGCGTCCAGTACTAAGTCTAACTGTTTAGAAAGTGGAAAAACTATCTCATCAAAAAAGATATTTTGTATTGAAACGAAAATTGCTTATTTTTTAAATGAATAAAGTTACCTCCAAAAAAGTCATATATATATATATATATATATATATATTGTTATAATTTTAAAGTTATATTGGTAAAACAGGAAACACCACCTTTTTGCTTACGCACGCTAAACAAATCAGTTGTATTTAAGGACTGATATTGACTAGGCTTGAATTGCGATAATACGTATGTAACAGTCGTGGTTGAATGTATGAATTAAACATAAAAGATCTCCCGAGGATGTGTAAGAGACACATTTTTTTGGATGTAACTGTACCCGAAAATAATTCAATTGATGAAAAATGTTTTAAGGAAGCATTTCGAAGAGGTCATATATTTTAAAGAACTTATAACGTCAAAATTTCGTCCATTCCCTTTGAAATAAACAATTTTTCTATTTGGTAGAATTTCATAAAAGTAACTTGTATCATATGACGACAGAAATATATGATCTCACTTCGCATTGCTTGATTCTTTTTTGTCCAACTATTTTTAAATATTAAAAACTATAAAATAAAGTTCAATACTTTCATTTGCTTATTACGCTTGTCTGTGTAATACAGCTTTTTATGTATTTAGTATATGAATACGAAAGATTACCTTTCATAGGATTAATTAGTTAATTTTTACAGTGTACATTGAAACAATAAAACTAAGCTCATTTGTTTTGTTTATGTTGTTTTAATTCAGGTGAGACACCAAATATTTTAATGTCACTGAATTTAGTCAATTTCAGTCAAACGCATGTAAAAATAAAAACTATTAACGGTTATTATTACGGTCATTGCAAGTAATAATGGAGTAATTATTATATGAATTATATTATTGGTAAGCAAATAGGTGATCCAGAACGGATAGGTTTTTTAGTGTTACGATTTATATAAGGAAATGTTACTATTTCAAAAGAAAAGGGTTTACCATGTTTTATTCTATATGTATATAGTTGCTTATGATTATATATTGATATGTTTATATAGTTGGCATTATTGGACCACCTATTTTCCTTTCTTATTAATTCGTAGTGTAATTAATATCTGGATTTACATATATTTTTTTTGTATAGTTTTATATTTACCTCGTTATTCTTAGTTCCATTATAGTATTGATATTTATGTATTATACTGCGAATCATATGAAATTAATCGTCATTTTGTCGTATTCAGTAGTATTTCCAAAGAACGTTTCAGTCCTAGAAAAGGACCGTAGTTCATTTTCTGATATAATAATGCATGAATATCAATTGAATTTTTATTCGTCAGTCGATAAGTGTAATATCATTTTCATATTTACGTTTGTTATGTATTGTTTTAATCGATTCATCTTTCAACGTTAACGAAAACGTGCTTGTCGAAATTGTTTTAAATTGCACATTAAAATACAGTTATCGATTGATAAATCAATTGTTTTCTTTTTAATTATTTATAAAATAAATTTACCATAGTATATAACGATTATAATTTTATCTACCTATACAAATAAGCAATAATTTATTATAAAAGAAATATGAAGAATTGTAGTGAAATCCATATATAGAAATTATGACAGAAATATTAAGTGAAATCACAGAAAATCAAATTTTATGTATATTATATAAATGATGATAATATATATCTACATATATATATATATATATTTGTAAATGCATCGTTTACGATAAAAAAAAATATGGCTGTGTCTGTCGAAAGACCATGTACATGAGAAGAGATGTAACGAGAGAGTTTTTTTTTCTTTTTTGTTTAAAATTTTGTTGTATTATTATTACTTTCCTTTCCTCTTTTACTTTCGTTAATTTATTATATTTGTAACGCGCCGTTTCTGTGATTTGACTTTAGATAGAAATGTATAATTCTATATTGTAGTTTTAGAGGAAATCTAATATATATATTTTTTCTATCACCCGTGATAAAGATGCTCTTCCTATATTGTGTATAAAGAAATAAAAAAAAAGAGATGGAAAATTTATAACAATCATGAATGTTTTTTGAATTCGTCTAGATTTTTCGAAAATTCAGTTTCTATTTATGTGATGATTAATTATCTTAATTATCTATTCACCCGCTAAAAAGAAAGTCACTAATCATTAACTTCGCGGCATTACAAGTGATGAAATAACGAATATAGCACATTTGTGTGAGGTTATATCCGCTGCATATTACAATAGGCAAACGAAGGAATCTCGTCGGTGTCTACGTTCACCCCGTTTACGTCGTCACTCGCCGTTACCAGTGTGAACATAATTTTTATTCGCTTATCGTATCTGGTATCATTTCATTTATTTTAAATTACTGTTACCCCATCTATTTACGTACCTCGGCAATTTACATAAAAGGAAGTGAACAAGACGTATATTTCTGTATACAAATTAGGTGTTAGTCAGTATGCAAAACGCGGCTATGGCAATCGTTTCGAAGGTTGTTAGTGTATACCCTACACGTTCTACAATTTCTACAAATGCGTAAACCGAACGACATTCGCTATCTCTTGCATTGTCATTGTACTCTGCGCCGGCAGGAAGGGGTGCTTCGGTTTACCATAGTATCTTGTGAATTTCGGCCTAGAAAAAAGAATTTGGATGACTTCTTGTTTCCCGAACCGAAATATATGAAAGGCGAATTATAGATTTAACAAAATTCGTCTTGAACTAGCGATATAAATGAAAAAGCCGCCTCACTCGCACCATTAGTTCCCCGAATCTTTACTGATTTCTTTAACGTTATTTTTTACATGTTAAATTGTATTTAGATCGTATCAAATTAATTTTTGATTATGGGACCGGATTATCTGTAGTTCGTTTATTTTTCGTAAGAAAATTTGATTCCAGTTTGTTGGGATCAATTACCACATAGAGCATTTACTTGTCTAAATCCCATTTAAATATATACCAATTTCTTCACAGCTGGTCTGCGTGCTATTCTGCTATATGAGAAATGTTAATAAGTAGGGGCGTATTATTTTGATGGTTTTAGCGCAATTTACGGGTTAACAACAGAATCTATTTTTCTTAGATAATTTCGTCGACTTCACTGTACAGTAATTGTTCCCAAAAAGCAATCGACATCATCACATAAATTGAAACTGGATTTATTAATATTGCCTATAATTCCTTCTACAATGTTAGTGTTTGTTCGATAAATAAAAACGATAAAATATATAAAAAGACGAAACAAACAAAAATGCGTAGCGTAGCCTGTAATTTTTGATAATACACTGTTTTATAGCATGATAATTATAAAGAGGAACGAAAGACCTTCAAGAAGAAGCAAATCTTATAGCAATACCAGTCATGCCTGATCTTAGAAGTTAATACTCCGCTTTCGGCAAAAAGAAAATGTAATTAAATATAAATCTTAGGCCTTATGATTTCCACTACTAAATGTCATAAGATGTTTCTTTATCTAACTTTTTTTTTACCTTCTCAATATAGATCTAGTAAAGATGTTTCCGTTTTATATTTTTTTCTTTTTCTTTGTTACGGTTAATCAAATATTCTCTACGTGCCAAGATTTTACTATTACTGCGTTAAATACCGTTAGAAGAAAACGTTAAAACTCGAGATCTTTTATGGAACCTGTCTTCCATTTTTATAAATATGTGAGAAATGAAAAATTATCTGCGTATGTATTTTTTCCCACTTCTTTTTTTAACTTTGCAGGGAAAATATCCCGATGTTTTTGTTTTATCATTATTATTATTAAAAGCAAATTTTTTTTCTTTTTTGCGGTTGATCGATGTGTGTCGTCGTATGTATATTTTTCTAATATATTTCAAAATTGTAAAGCAATAACTCATATTCCTAAAATAAACGATTTCTTTTACTTATTTTAATCTTTACATGTACTTGTGTTTTCAAAAGTTATTTGTATCTTATAAGTTATAAAAATAAATACTATTCACTAACGATGTCTTTATTTATTATGTTCATGGTTAATATCGTGCAGAAAATATAAAATTGTAGAATTATCGATTTACATACAGGGAAAAAAAATTAAGCATAAAATGCTTTCTTATTACTTAAATCCAGTGGTGACTCGCGATGATGTAAACGGGAGGTCAAGGGTAGGGTTTCTTGTATGCGTATCATGTATTTAAAAAAAGATGTACAAAGAGATCCAAACGTTCTTGGGTGTTCAGCTACTCTGCTCAAACCTTTGTTGGAACTGCTAAAGAACTAAAAATGCGTCTCTAAGATAAATTAGAACAGTGCAGCATTTTAACATTATTGAAACTAACGAGTTCCAGTATTTAATTCGGTGCGAATAGAACTTTGCACAACTGCCTGACAAAAAGCATATCGGTTCATGCTCAATTAGATATTTTTTAGCCGATCCAACAATTTTAAAGCGCAATTCTTATTTTATTCGATTAGAAAAAGTGGCTCGTTTTTTACTCAGTTAAAAGATACATTTTTTTCGATAAAAAATTCCAGGATTAGAAATTCTCATTAGCACATAAATGAGGGTGCTAAATTTATCTGTTAAGTCTTGAAGTAAAGGAATCAATAAAAAAAATAATGATAGTGAGAAGACTTCTGGAAGTTCCGGAAATTTGTCACATCAGTTGATGAAAACCATTCGTGTCCTCGAAACGGCCCTTTTAGATTGATTACATAATTAATTAAACTTATGTGCCAAGGTTGCCGATACCTGTTATAAAAAAAATTAAAAATCATTTACGCCTGATAATTAGGCAACCCAGCATTCCAACGTTGCCTTTTAATAGATACGTCATCCCGACAGACCATTTCCTTGTTACACCTGCCATCTCTTCTTCGTACGAATGGACCGAAAGGAATCTGTAAAGTCGTCGGAATTCCCATTGCAGATGCGACCAGAAAACGCAACACACAAACAATCACGGCATTGCGGTAGTGTTTACTTGCTGATATTGCTGGTTTGCGAACGCGATATTGTTTATTTCTGCGAAGAATTTGAAATAAATCATGCAGGACAGACTGTGAATCGTAGACAAGATAGAAAATAACATCGAGTTTCATTCATCGGAAGCTACAATTCTCATGTTCGAAGAATCTTCCACGAGTTGAACGAAGGTGAGGTTAGATGAATTTCTTGTATTCGTGCATTGTTTTGTTGTAGTTGATAAATTGGAGTGTTATCGGTAATCGACGCACATCGAATTGATTTATAGTTTGTTTTGAACGCGTTCTAGAGACGTATTAGTTATCCTCACGTAAATGTAAATTGTTATCTTAGTATGCAACGTATATTTTCCGGTTTTTTTGTCTCCTCGTGTGACATTTAAAGGTGCATTCATCGAATGCGCTCGCTTTTTTTGTTGTTCAACTTTAATCTTGGAATTTTACGATCTTTCGAACATTTCTAAATAACACCGGGTCACGTTCCGTTAAAATAAATTTATAAACCCGCACAAAGTTCTAAATACATAGGCGTAGCCAGAATCTAGTCAATAAGAGGGTTAATTAGAGTTGATATTTTGGAGAATTTTACGACCAGCAATAACAAACGAAAGTGAAACTATTCGGAGATTTAGGGAGGGAAACATGGCCCCCTTTATCTACGCCCATGTGCAAACACCTTTCCCGTTTTTTTTTTCTTTTTTCTTATTAACGTGTATTCCATTTGTTTATTTTACTAGCGGTGATATAAATGTATACATATACAAAAGAGAAAAAAAAAAACGACCTGTACTTACCTGTCGAATTTCAAATTTATATCTGGACAGGTAGAAGCAGGTTTCCTTTTCAGTCTGCAAAAACATGTCATAATACTTTCCTGAATTTTACCGTGCTTAACCCTTATTAACTGGGATTAATGGTTGAATTGCGCATACCCACCTTTATTATCTTGAAGGTTTTCGAGGCTTTAACGCTACGTTGAACGTTTTAAAAGAGATTTATTTAAGAATACAGGCTACGGAATTCAAGCCACTTTTTTTTTTAAGAAAGTATAAATCCTCAAAGAAGCATCCATTATATCGATTCTAGTCGATCTTCTAGCGAGCATTCTTATTACTAAGCCTGTAGAAACGGATTGTGCTCGCGAAATTAGCAGAGATTAGATAGACTCGTGTTTATTCGTCTCAGGAGAATGGGTTCGCGTTGTCTACTAGCTTCCCCCAGAGTCGACAAAACACGAATCTGTCTAGTCGCTGCAAATTACGTGAAAATTTTATAAGGGTAGTAAGTATATTTGTTGTAAAAAAAAATTTACTCAAATATTGTTATTTTTACTGGTGGTTACGATATATTTAATAGAAAAAAAAAAAAGCAACTGGATAGCGGAGATATGTGGACAAAAGTCCACAGCTCACGTAGTTTCTTAAAATATCATCCAACTTTGGCATAACAAAAAAATATAGTGCTAAGGTAGCTTCGTCGCGGTACTGATCGAATAATTTACGGCAAACGCAACAAAAGGAGAGAAAAAAATACACTAACTAACGAACATGTTTCTACCTAAACGTCATCACCAGCGTGGTTTCGAGCTTTGGTGTATCTAACCATTTAGAAGAAACAATTTAGCATCGATGAAATGCCACTTAGTTTTCAATTACGACGAATGCCGGCACGTTGAAATTGCAAAATGAACGAAGATTATTAAATAAAAATAAAAATAAAAATCTTTACCAAACACAATTAGGCGAATAATACAGAATTTGTAAGACTTGTATAACATAGTTGTTTGACTATGAATAACATAGTTCTTACGAATTTATTTTAATATAGCCCCAAGACGACGGTTAACAGCTCTGCAAAGTCTCACTCCTCCAAGCTAAATGCTTTGAAAGTTATAGAAGTTCAGATGCACCCGTCCATCTATCAAAAAGTGCCAAAAAATGCAAATATTTCAAATATGATAGGGAATAGTAACATATCTCTGTTTGTAATATGTTTGTGTCCATTTTTCTTCTCGTTCCAACGTATCCTATTCTCGAGCTGTCCCTGTACCATATCGGGTACCCACTTTTCCCTTGAGGCTCATCGGATGCCCATTCACTACGGCTTCTAATGATCACTTTATAAGGGCTGATCAAAGTTGCATTATTAGTTCGTGTCTTCGGAAATATTCGTCAGATAATTCGTTTTATGATTTCTCAGGATTCTAAGATGCCCCCTAAGATCGCCGAGTTGCAATTCCTTTATTCTACAAAGAGCAAGACTAATCGATATAATCTCGCTTGTACTTGATATAACTTGTTTCTTAATGTGGATGTGAAGTGTGTGGATGTATTGATCCCAACAGGACTTTCGATCACACCTGTAAATGACGAGACGTGCAAGTCTCTGAATTTATTGAAGCTATTGTTTATGTAGCATATCTCGAGTAATATTTTATTTACGAATTTTTTACTATTTCTTAGGAAATCCAAGATTGTTTGACCCTTGTTTGCTCATCTTCAGGAAAAAGTCGTAGCAATTTTTTTTGTAATTCCAGCAGTTCTTGGAGGCGATTTCTACACTATTATTATTAGACATAATATTCGTATCCTCAGGAGCAACTTCTACATAATATATACATATTTTGTTTGCATATTATATAACCATTGTAAATTACGCGTATAAATATTTGCCAGATAAATTTTACAAGTATCAGCTTCTCGTTATTTATTGATCTTGCGGTTGCTACGTATTGTAGAAGAAAATCCGCGTATTTCCCACGAGAAAATCCCATCACATATACCTTTGTTTACCCTGGGCATGAGGTGAACTGAGATTTGGGGTAGCCTCGGTTTACTTCGACCTATTTTACGTTCGCGTTTGATGGATGTACGCGCGAATCGATAAGATGCCGTCGTCCAATGCAAATATTTTCCGACTTCATTTTCACCGGGTTATCTCTGTAAATGGCGGATCTTTGCACGGATTTCGTAATCGTAATGGAAGGGTTGGTACGACCATGTTTGATATTTATTGTAAATAGCAGATGAAATCACAACGTTATATTGAAGGTTTACGTGATACAATGCGATGCTTGTATCTTTCGATAAGCTGCGTGCAGATCGCCTTCGACCATGTTGCACGCAGCATCATCGATGTTTCTTGGAACAACAACCGATGTTGGTCGACCTTCATGGAATTCATCGCGGTCGGAAGCACGATCACGACGAAATCTTTTAAACAATTTCTTCCTGATAGCGCTTTACTATCAAAAGTTCAAATGGAGTGATTTGAGGCACTGTTGTTATGGATATTTTCATGTAGGTTATTAAAACGTTGCCTCGTTGTAAATCGCCGTTGATGGAAGCCATAATGTGATGGTTCCCAGAGGAAATGACATTGATGTCATCTGATATCATTTCTGAAATAACTAAATCGTACCAAGTAATCAGCAAATAAACAATTGAAAAAAAATCACCATGTTTCTCTCCAATAAGAAAACATCCTGATTACTATTGGAATGGAGAAATACGAGCACATTATGTTATGTAAGGTCGTCTAGAGCGCAATTAAATGCACGTCGAGGAACTATTAAAAGTAAATTAAAGGAAAAAGACGTTCACGACTTCATTACATAAACAAGTGATCGTTATTCTCTCTATATATATACATATACGAACCGCTTAAGCTTAGTCAATCGTAACACGGCCCTATTTGGAGAATAAGTAGAAATTTACATACGGAACAGTACCTCGTTATGTAAATGGTGCAATTCGTTTCATTAGTGCAATACGTTCTCGATCTCGAGATGCTTATCTCGGAATCGAACAAATTTTAAGAAAGTCTTTTTTTCCTTCCATTTAGTTGCGTGCCTAGATAAGAGATATCGCTATTAGATGGTTTTGTTCTTGAATACACTTTTTCACTTAATGATTGTCAGCATTTGTGTGGTGTATGCCCGTACTATTAAGGAATATCTATCACTTTCTACGCCTAATTTGCCATAAACCCCCAAGATGAAAAATCAAGGAGATCAACGTCGGTGCTAGGAGTTGGTCAACGTGGCCCTATGTACTTCCAAAGCTTCGCAAGAATTCTCTTGATCTTCAAGAAAAGTGTGAATACTGTGTTAAATTCATTTTATAAAAAAAAATTGAATTCTCCTGTCAATCGATTGGACAAATGAAACGGATCGATTAGGTAATTGTCAATTATACCCGGTACGGCCTGATGAGGTTTTTCCTTTCTCCTCCTGTTCCAACCGTTTTCGTTGAAAGAATTCGGGATATTGTTATTATCGAGTATATAATGTAAATACTAAAGGCTTACGATCGTGCAAGGAATAATAAAATATTTGAATTTTTTTTTCGCTTATTTACATACGGCCCCTCCTTTATGTGCGTGTATTTATCAATTATCGTACTTTAGATGCGATTAAGAAAATACGAAATTTACATTTCAAATTTGGATTTGTTACGGTTTTACTACTTCATTCTATTTAGATATATTCGATAAAGTTTTCCGTTAAAAATGCCATTGTCGACGGCTGTCTCGGATCTTGTTTGTACACTCATCTATAAACCATTCATTTATAGTACATTAACATTACATCAAATTTACAAATATTTTGAAGGTCCAACAATATACCAGATAACCGAGAAGAAGCATTTCATTGTTCGCCGATATGCGCACTTAATTACGCGTGTATATGCGCGTAGTAATTTTATCTGGGCAGATTCGTATGTACATGTCATTTTCACGTATCCCACCATCGTAAACAATTTATGACGGGGATAAGATTGAAAATAGGTTAGGTTTGTCTAATGTTGATATACGATGCACATCTGTATAAATAAGTATCGGGTATTATTTGAGACATGCTCGTGGTTATCAGCGGTTATTCGCATGTATGTACGTACGTACTTAACGTGTTTGTCGGACATTTTAAACATAAATAAAAAGTTAACCGAGTTAGGCGTGGTGGATGATGGCCTTGATGTTTTGGGGGTTCGGGATTTCTTCGAAGCGTATCGTATCCGGAAATTTTCATCGTCTCAGATAATTTTCGTTCGTTTCCCTTAAGGAGAGTCGCGGTATTTGGTGCATCTCGACTCTCCTCAGTTGGCGTTCCTAAATCCAACAAAATTTCTCTCCATTTCAGCTACGCCCAATTGGTCAGGCTTATTACATATTTATTTGTAAGAGGACGTTTAATTTCAGTGGCACTGACTTTAATTTTTGAAGCTATATGCTTCATTAATTTTTCTAAACACCAAACTTTGAAGTCGATGATCGGAAACGATGGTTTGGACATCTTGTGAAATCTACAAATAAAATTAGAGATACATTGTATAAAGTGGTAGGATTTTTTATGGGTTTAATGCCCGAAAAATGCCCAAAAAAACTTCTGTAATCGGCGCATCGTGATGTATACGAAACTGCGTATTTTCTTTTATGGAAGCATAAGAACAAATTCAAGAACGAATCGTCTTATCAGACGAATGTTGTTCGAGCCGTGAGCGAACGTGTGTCCACACTGAAACCGTTGCAGGGCTTGCCCGATATACCAGTTCATGTCCTCAAATATGAACTTGTACGAAGTCGCCGTTACTTATCAAGGCTGGTAAACCTGGATATAGTACGTGTCCAGTAATTTAATTTATTGGTGTTGACCCTTTAACTAATCCAGCGAAAGCGAACCTTAATCGAAAACCTAACGAGAAAATACAAGATTGTGTATTTCGCCATGACGCCGTATACTACAATGTAACAAAGCATTCACACGAAACCGCTCGTCTGGTTTACTCCCGAGCATTCCAAACAAGGAAGCTGAAATGCTAGTGTATGTGCGTATACGCGCGCCTGTGTGAATATAGTTACGATGACGTCGGCTCCCGATCGATTCCGTTTTCCTTTTCTTTTTCGTGAGACGTATTCACTTAGCGGACCTTTACGCAATACAAACGAGTCAATTAGGTATCCAAATATGGAGCCCCTGTACGGATCCGTCAGTCCGTACGTCGTCTGAACGACTATATGCGTTGTAGGTATGTACGTACGGTTTACCATTAAAAAATTATACTGTAACTGGAAGCTTCGGCGACGTTCCTTCTGTGTGTGCGTTTTTTTTTTCTTCTGTATGTTTGTGTACGTTGCTGCTTATAAGATTAAAACCACTTCGGCAAACTAATAGAAATGTTTTATTTAAGATAAAACGATGTTTTCTTTTTTTAAGTAACGGAAACAGGTAAATGTTATTCGATTATATTGTTGTCTGAAAGCGGTTTAAGTTATCAGAAACAAATTTTTCAAAATCAGATGCGTTTAGTAGTTAACTGTTGTTAGAATGGAAATTATCGAATGGATATTACGTAGGAGTGTAAGAAGTTGAGCTTTTGATACCTTTTATACGTATTTGTATCAAGTTTGTGGTACCTCTGCAGTACCTATATGGCTCCCGAAGGTCGTAATTCAAGCTGACATCGACAATATTTCCATTTGGTTCTGATCCATGTACATTCTTCGAGGTTTCTTTAAGATTCCATCTCTACGTTGATTAATCTTTGCGGATTCATTAATTGTCGAACTAATGACTTCGACAACGTTATTGGAATAATTTCATAGCTTCGTGCGGCCTTATCGAGCGCCGTACACTGCTTTTCACTCGGATAAGGTTGAAAAAGTACGGCGAAAAGCTATTAATTCTATTCTATTTAATCTCTAGATGTGTTGCGATTGTCTGTATTCTTTTCTTCTCGTTAAAATTAGCAGAAAAAGAACATAATGCACTTGCACCAAAGAAAGAAGATGCTTTTATTGACTACCGAAAATTTTAGATAAAAGAGTTGCTCCAGTTACAAAACAAATCGATCTGTTTCAAATCATTTCTAACCATAAATGCAATTAATTTTATTTTTCAATAGTTCACAATAGTTCTCAATAACACAAAGAAACGAGTCCACATGGTCCCCGCTATGTACGTAAAAGCTTAAAACAAATCATCGTTTTCTGCTCCATTACTATCGGAAACGTTCCCCGGTCGTTTTTGCCATCCCGCTGCGAACCTTTCCCAGAAACAATTCGAAATCGCTTCGTTCGAAACGGAAAACGTCGACCGGCCGTTCTTCGGAGAACGGATTCCGTCGAGAAATTAATAGCGGAGCTGGCCAACGCGCAATTGTGCAAAAGCGCGCGTTTCGCATTAGCGCTTTAGCGGCTAATGCGATCCTATGCCAATTACGCGAAACGATAACGAAATATTCTCCCCAGTATGATGCTCGCCAAGTGCCAAGTATAATTGGAGACGTACGTTATTGCTTTCCGGGAATGATCGGGGAAGCTAATGATCGTGCAAGAAAGAACGGAAGAAGCCGGATAGGTTCTACGCACGCATTTCTCGCAAAGTACGGGGGACTATCTGGAATGTTTTAGTAATAGTCAAGGTACATCGTATAGGATTAATAGAATGACTTCCATTAGTTATAACAAGTTTATGTAGCCGTACCGGGTTTAATTGGAAAGTTTCTAGGTGGACGTGTAGATGGCCTTGTTTTAAAAAACTTCAATTTCGTTTTGATGGTGATTAACATTGTTCATGAAAGGAATTATATCTACGCGCTGTGCATAAAATTCCTGTAGGTCGTTAAATTAATAGGTCCGTTGCTATAACTACCTATTCCAAAATTTCAGGACTTCATCATTAAAACTTTTATCTAACGAGTTTCCTGAAATACCCTGTATTACCGTATGCCGTTACCTAAAAAGTATTCTACACCGTATTAAATTAACCTAAATGACTTAGTAATTTTTCTATATGATGATGTGAGATGGACGACTTTGTGCGGGCCCAATATGTTAACATATTATGCATAGATATTATATTTTTTGTATTGAAATAAAAGTAATTAAGTTTTATTGCAATAGGTACACGCTATGAAATAATTACTTTTCTTCACGAGGTTAAAAACCATTTGTTAAAGGTAATGAAACAAGTAATCAATAATCTAGCTCTTTCCATAAAACCGTTTCTTGTTCTTGGTTCTTGGAATCCATTACTGCACTGACAATGTGAACGAAGTACGTACGTTTACCCTGTAAACATCTAGTAGCAATTAACTTTTTAAGAAAAGGTACGCCCTGCTATAATTATTCATTGGATTCTAAATGAACTAACCTAAAACGTTCCTTTCTTCGGCCTTTATAAACCGACTCCAGCTTTTTTTCTTAGAATTTTTTAAGTGTATCGTAAAAATCGGACAATATTAGTAACTGCTATAGAATAAGCACCGTCGTTCACCATCTTGCTTGACATTTCTCGTTTCGTCAGTAGAGAAGGAAACCGTAAACATAAATATGTTTATAGACGCATAAAATCGGATATTCAGATGTGCTCTCATCTTCTAATTCACGGAAAAAAATCGAAAAATTTTAAGCGGACAATAGAAGCGATATAAAATTCGGCATTTAGACACTTTAGAACGTAGTAAAGGTAGCGTCGCTTCGAGAGTGGAATCCGCCGACTGGACCATAAAACGCTTTTACGCACGTAATGGCATCCATAAACACTGGTAACCGGTTGCATCCTATTCATAAATTACGATTAGCACTTTTGTTATACCATCCATGTGCATCGTCCTTTCATTAACGTACCAATGACTGTAAAAGAACATGGAAGGGAAGAATATTAGTTGCTTTTTACGTCCAGGCCTTGTTTATATCCGGAGATCGTTCTTCGCTTATTTTTTTTTTCGGAATTTGAGTTGCAGGTTTATCTGTTTCGGAAATAAAGGTAGTACGTGCGAGGTATTGCAGCGAATCACAAATTTCGCTAACGCTTTAAAAGTTGCTTCAAATTTTATTAGACTTATCACAGTCGCTGCTTCATGATGATGTTAAAAGTCACGAAGATTAATTATCAAATTCCTTACTTGAATAGGACTTACTCCTTAAAGCTTCAAAGATAGGTTCGACAAATACACTCGTAACTATTTAAATACTTCGGATCTTCAACTAATTTAAGATGATCTTACCGTTGTCATGCCACCACGTGTTTGTTTTGCTGTTGGGTAAAAATTTCATTTCGATCCTTAACCTTTCCCTAATTTCAATAAGTAAATTATTACCTTAATGCCACTGCCATTAAGTTATACAAGCGCGCTGAGCAATTTAGAAAGTCGCAATAATATGGTTCTTAGACCATCAAAGCGCCTAAATAAACTCGTATTTTCCTATCTAAAAACTCCTCGTCTTGGCCTCCCGCCGACAATTTGAAATTCCTACTGTTCTTCATGGCATTCCAGCGAAGTTCACGAAATAAAAAAGGTACACACACCGTAACGATACATACGCAAGAGCACGTTAAGGGGTCCGTGCGCGCGTTCGAATCATTACAGCGGCTAGTGACTTTCTTCTAGACGAGTCGTTCGTGTACCGACGCGATTCTAAGTTTCCATTCCGCCGTTCCCGTTAATTAGAAAACGACAGGGAGAATTCGCCTCCAATTAATTAGCGTCGTAGAAGAAGAGGAGAGGTCCGTAGAAGGCTCTCGTCGTCAATTAAATTTTAATTTGACGCGTTTTTACGGACGCACACTCCGTCATCGCTAAACTCCCCGTGTACCATAGATGAATTTCCAAGTATAAGAAGTCATTATTATTCATCGTCATGACGCGCTCGCCACCACATTAGCCGGTCGCTTGATGAACTTTCAAAACTAATGACTCTTCGTCGGCGAAGATGAAGTTTCTAATTAGACGAAGTGAAGATCGCATGCGGAGGAGGAGTTGTTTGTTTATTAAATAAATTAGTTACGGTTAAATCGGTTCGTATAATGGCATTGTGCCATTAAAAATACCGTTGCCGCATAAATTACATTCGGTCGAAGCGTCTGCAAAGCACAAAGGACCATCAAGTGCATCCAGATTCAAATATAAGAACTCTACGTTGCGAATTAATTGCTCAACACAATTGTTAGTTAGGGGACCACCGCAGGTAGTGATTTTTTAAATTGCTTCGAGTACGTTAAAGCATAAGCATAGATGACGTGGAATGTAAAAGATTAAGAAGTGCTCGGGATTCTAGAATGAAAAATAATAAGAGTAATAATGGGAGAAAAAGAAATAAGGAAGGCCAAGGAATAGGTGAGAAGGGCAAGGTAAGGTAAGAAAATGGTTAACAGAAAGGAACGGAGGAAGATTGCATATCGGGCGAAGAACGCCCCCTTCTTTAAGTGGATGGATAAGTGTTGATCTTCTTAACACTCAAAATTCGAATAGCTTTTTTTTACTTGATTAATCTCTTGCGTTTACGTTCATTTAACTTGCTCGTTCATTCCTGAATAATAGGAATTCACACTCTACGAACGCATTACAAACTATTATCTAAAACGAACCATTAAGACGACGTATACTTAAATTTTCCACGAGCACAGCACATCAATCTCTAAAAATAAAACACCTGGGCGCGAAGCTGTATCGGTAACATTAGTATACCCATTAGAATACACATTTTACCCGACGTGCTTTTAATATTCATTATTCTGTTGACCTACATACTCAAGCCGTATGCCGTGTCGATAAAAATAGTTGATACATTTGTTCTTCTTGTAAAACGCATCATCGCACAGCATGGATTTCTTAGACATTCGAAGGAATTAAATCAAACAGCGCCGCGAATTCTATAAAGCTCCGTATTATATTTCACATATACCCTAGTTTAATCCGCCTACTTATTCACACTGAATCATTTTACGCTCAAATTAGTGCACGTTCGCGAAGAGTAAACTAATCTAACGAATTCGTTTGGGTATCTAAACGATATCGAGCATAGCAAACGTAATTATCCAATTAGAGCGTGGAATTATGGCAAGCTACACACATGCTTACTATACAAGGAGTACGTGTGGGATTATGACACCGATTTCCATTCTGCACTACGTTGCCTTCGCTTTGTATCTGTGCGGATATGATCATTAACCTATAATTACGTACTTAATGGAATCGCTGTTGATAATATTTAAGCGTGTGCGTATATTGTTGAGTATGCACATTAATGGTACGTGTACAGAGGTGCGTTGTGAAACCGTCCTTAATAAGCATGTATGGGTCGTATTTCCTTTATTTCGTTAGTAATCTGGTACCTGTTTCCCGTAATGCAGCTAAAGCTTTTATCAACATGTCAGTTTAGGTGTAAATATGGGACGTTGGACAAATATTTCCTCATGCGTCAGAGAAAAACCAAAAGTACGAGTAAGACCTTGTTCTGTACGCGCGCTTGAAAATGCCGAATGGGTAAAGCCAGTCGTGCTACGAAATCCTAATTGCTCTGCTGAACAATAAGCATTAACACTCAACCTATTGAATCGTTGTTATCGTCGCATTTTGAAGGATTTCTGTTTTAAGATTTTTAGAGCATGCTTTCACTTTTGTGGATGTCCAGGAGGGCTGTTTGCTGAAAACCCATGCATCGATAGTTGATGTCAGATGAAGCTCCTTTTCATCTGCCTGATGATATTTAATGTGCATTATCCGCCTTTGGAATTTTCTTGCCGTTCCTCGTATAGCGTAATTTCGAACAACCTCGTAATGTTAGTGTAGATCAATATTGTTTCAGTGACATGGAGCCACCCCCGACGCTATTAGGGAGTCTATGATAACATTGAGAAGAATGTTTTCTGGCCGTATTTTTAAATTCGGAGATCTTAACTGGTTGATACGATCGGTGGATCTCATTTCGTGGAGCTACTTAAAGTCAACAGTATCTCCTAATCAAACTTCGGAACAACTGAAACATACCGTTTTGGACAGAAACTAACCGGAGGAGATTATTTGATTGATCCAACATTTATTATTTTTTTATTAAAAATGTTGCGGTTAATAAAAGCAAAGTGGATACGTCCTTCTTCCGGACATCGTTTACATCCCTTTATCATCGATCATGACACCATTACTCTTAAAACATGATCTTAAACGAAAACACTTCAAATAAGGCAACACGATTGCGTGCCGATATGATAAAAATTTATTGAGAAATCCAAGACAGCGTGGGCTACGACGTATACGCTAACCGCTCTTTTCTTCTTTTTTTCCTTCTCTTGCGTCTTTTTATGTAACGTACGGTTTTCATTATGAAACTAGAAATCCTGTCGGTCGTGGGCAGAGCCTTCGATGCGTTTAACCTTTTTTTTCTCCTCGTCGTTCTCGCCGTTGTCGTACGTATTTTCTTTCGCGGGATTTTCTTTCTCTCTATTTATAGTATCGGTGCGCGTATTGAGATTCGCTGCAATCGCCGTCGTCCGTCGGTCCGAATGGGGTCTCTTTAACCTTGTTTGCTTTTCAATAGCGCGCCGCAATAAGGAGAGGCAGACTTTAAGCGTGAACGAGGCGCACATGCAGACTTAAATGACTTATCTATCTATATAAGTATTTCGTTCGGGAATTATGAGTGCGAGACGTCTGTTGCGTGCATCAAGCGTAGGTTATTTGAGATAATCGCTTAATTTAATGTGCATGAAGGCTGTAGATTGTAATTTTGCACCATTTACTATCGGCAACGTGCACGGACGTGGTTTTTGTAATATGCAATGCGCAGACTGCGGCAAATTTGCAAACGGCTACGGGTGATCCGGCTTATCGAGTAATGCTTGAGTTTTTTTCCGATTATCAGGACATGTAGCATCAAAAAGAAAGACTGCTAAATTTGTAGTCATTAGAATTGTATCTTTTGTATGGCTTTGAAAACATGCACCGCATTGTTCGCATCTGTTCAATATCGTATAACAAATTCTCCGAATCAAATGTAATTATGAACGTCCACTTTAAACCCTTCCACTCCAAACACTAAGCGCGTCCCAACGCGCACAACAGATCAAGAATGTGTGTATGTGCTTCTTCAACTGCCAACGAGGCATTAAAAACAATACAAACACTGACAGATCCGCGCGGCCATTACTGAAATGAGTTATGATCTAATTTCGCGTTGCATTTGGATACGGGCCGTCGCATAGTTGGCGGCGGTGCCAAAATGCGGACGTACGTGGTCACCCCTTCGCGCATAAACGTTTTATTGTTTGCAATGATAGACAAACATACGTTAACGCTTTGCTTTAGTTGTTAGTTTGTTTTAGTAAAAGAAACCTGTTTGAAAAAAATTTCATTGAAGTTAAATGTCTGTAATAATGTATCTGCTACGTCCAAGGTGAGAGAGTTCTTGAAGGATATCTTCAAGAAGACATCGTTTACTTTAAAACGATCCCAAGTGTATTTCTTGTCGTGAATAGTATTTGGATATGTCGTGATCCAGCTGTGGACTGCGGGCGCATCATCATGCCTTTGTACAAGTCGAATGAGAAGCGACCACATATCTCCAAGAATAACTCTAACGCACAGTTCGTAATTTGTGAATGATGCGGAAGTGAGGAGAGGATACCTTTGTGAATATAAGTTATATACGACGTGGGAGGAGACGCTAAACATCTTGGAATATTGGGTGAATTATGAGTGGCCGTACATAACATAAAAACAATTTAATCCTAGGACCCGGGACGTGTGCACGCATTCACAAATATATATATATATATATATATATATATATATATATATATATATATATATATATAATATGCATTAGTCACTTTGAATCTTTTGGATTTTGAAGAGATTTAATGGGTAGAATAAATTCCGGAACGTTGTGACGTGTTTTCGATAAACAAGCGAGAAGTTGATGTGTTTATTAGGTGAGAATGTTAACGCGGTTTATCGTTTAGAATATAATTAGGAAAGAATGTGTTTCTTAATTCAGTTTATCCGTTACGTTTAGATAAAACATTGGAATTGATGGTGGATGGTGATTCAACGGTAAATTGGATTGGAATGAAGATTAATCGAAATGAGAGACATAGGCCAACAAGATGGTTTACGCTGCTCTCTTCGTTACGTGAAGGAATCAATTCATATAGTGTAAATTTGCAGTTAACATCTAAATATCTATTCGCATCATACACGTTTTATCTTGTGACTTTTGTTTGTCGATTTATCGAAAATAAAGGTCTCTCCAATGGTAGAAAGTTCGATTTCTTTGGGGCGTGGACGATGGGACAATATAAGTTCAGCCAACGACGTTGTCAGTGAAAACAGACAATTACTTCTTTTGTATCGCACTTAAGCGTCCTATATTATTTTAACCATTCGCATGTTTCTAATACTCGTTTCAGGAGGGCTCGTTATCGGAGGGTTCGATGATTTTAATTCAATCCAATCCTGTTAACACCGAATCTTTTTGGCGGTTTACTAATGCCTGAATGATATTAGCACACTTACGAAGCCAGACATGATAATTAGATGTTTAAGAGTTGCTAACCGTCTAGGCACTCAAGGCCAGTAGAATGGCAACAGCTTCCACGGTAGAAATACTACCTGCTGAGTCTAATTAAAGTTTCCGCGACGGTTATATATGGCACAGTCGTAATCGTAGTACATTTAGATCTGTAGTGTGTAACCCTCGGATCTACCTTAGAATTCACGCTAGTCTGCGTTGTATGCGGCAAAAATATCCTGATGGGAAGCTGATGACATTTGCAAAGCCCTACCATTGCGTGATACCTACTTCACCTGGTCTGAATATTGTTGACATAAATAACAGAATTGATCTTCTACATAACTAAGTATATCCTTGTATGTCTTTTCAGTATGAGACTTTTTCTTGCAGTGGTTTATCGTCTAGTCTCGTTTTGAGTAATTTTTAATATTTTAAGATATTTTATTTAAAATATCGCAAAATCTAAGTTGCTAGCTTGCAATACACATATACGTATAAACGCAGTCAAAGTGAATAATACAGCGATTAAAAGCCCTTCGTCGCGATAATAATGCTAGACCACGTCTCTATTAATCAAATGGTTTATACGTCAAGCTCCACGCTCGTACATTCATACATATATGAATATAAGAAATCATCACGTCCAGACAAAACGAGACCAAAACGCGGCCGCATCATCTACACATCACATCATCTTATTAATATCTCGCATCAGGCCAATCTATTATACGTTCGTTCGGTGGGCCGTCTAGACGAAGTCATAAGTCATCGAAGGAAGATTCCAGCACAATCTCCTCCCGGTCGAACGAGTTCTGGTCCGCGATGCCTCCTTCGCGTCTGACGTGGAAGAGGAGGAAAGGAATGCGTCTCCTCTCTTCTCTGAAATTCCAAAATTATAAATGCGGGAACCGCGAACCAGGTAGATTCTGTTTACCTTGTTTATCGGAACGGCGGGGCTACTACGGTATTTGCTTTATTTTACGTCCGTATGGGCGAAGAGATATATATGGTTTG
Organism: Oryctes rhinoceros; assembly: GCA_020654165.1. NCBI lineage: Eukaryota > Metazoa > Arthropoda > Insecta > Coleoptera > Scarabaeidae > Oryctes > Oryctes rhinoceros. The sequence continues at coordinate 4,135,084 of JAIOKQ010000231.1, forward strand.
CCAGGAGTAAAGTTACAAGTCCAAAAAAAAAATTTATTATAACGATTTGTGAAGAAATACAGCGTAATTAGTGTAATGCAGTGTTCATTCACTAAAGAAGAGAATTATGAAGGAATATCTAAGGCAGAATAGTATTAAAAAGTAACAAGCAAGAAGGTTTCATATTCGGCTAGCAATGAAAAAATCTGATCACATGCGGCCCAACGGATTAGGAATTGCAAGGATACTCGTTTCAATTGTTTAAATCCATATGGTTTCTAGCAAGCTTCACAGGATCAATTAGGACGGACTTATTAAAAATGCCTAATTCAATAATTAGTTGAAAGCTGCTTTTAAAAAAAACTTGAATGAATTAAGGACGAGGCACCGACAGCATAAAAATCGGCTAAGTGAGCGTTTCAAGAAACTTTTTGAAATTTCACGAGAAGGTTTTCGTTACATGATGTTTTACGGTTATTGGATAAAATTGCCGTAAAGAAAGCACCTCCAAGAAAATGGCTGCTTGCTTCTTAATCTCTTAGCTTTGAAAGCCTAAGATAGGCTATAAAACATATAAAGTGAATCTTAAAACGTTCTTTCCGATACCAACAAGTTGTTCGCTTCTTCCCTAAAAAGTTACGTAAACTTGTGACTAACGGTGTATACGAAGAAACCGTTCTCGACAAAAGAACTCATACCACGCCGCTGTTATTGATAAAACTGGTCAGTTGTCGTCCACCGACGTTTCAGGTAGATGCCGCGCGGTCAACGTTGAATGGTGACAGCTGACAAAAGGACGAGCGACTACGCCGTGCGGATCGAAGGCACGCGATACCCTTTTTACAACTCGAACTGGTCTGACTACCGATTCTAATTTGTTTTAATTTTTGTTTGCGTTTCGGGAGGCTGGTGCGTGTAAAATCGAGCTGTATTTTTCACCGGCTCTGTTTTGACAGATTTATATAAATCGAGGGCGATTTTTCAAGACGCGTGACTAAATACCGAGATGCTATTTTGGGCGCAACGTACTTAAATATGAAGTATCTCACGTCGTTTCATAATGCTGTAAGGAGGATATTTAGGATCTGTTACGACAGCAGTAATGGTTCTCGTAAGCGATTAATTTTATCCATAAAAATGTCTAAGCTTCCACAAAAATGTCTAGGCTTAATAACTATGTCGAAGGAACAACGCCGTAGACAACGCCCAGGTTATTTTATAGTAATCTTATAATTGTTTCTTGCGTTGTTAATCACATCTCAACAAATAGAAAGGTAGGGTAGTATGCAGTCGACACAAACGATTACTAAACGCTAACGGAACGTCTAAAATCAATAGGCATATTTCTGAAGAATTACGGGATAAGTTCATACCGAGCCTTAAAACATTTTAAATTCCCCACATATCTTACAAAAATCTTTAAATAAGTTCTTTATGGGTTTCCGCCTATCAAAAGCTTAAGCCTTGTTTATAATCTTCTGCGTAAAAAAAAAAAATAGTTAAAATATCGATACCTTACCCAGCTATTTATTTCTCATCCATATCATGATGTACGTTTGTATATTTCAAGGTAAGTTACTTTTGTAGCGTTCATTATTTACAAGAATCGCTTTGCGTGGAAAAAAGGGAAACAAAAGAACGAAGCGAATAAAAAGCCTCCACGAACATTAATCGATGTATGTAAACCAACATTGCCCCGAACACAAACGGTCGTAAACGATCGTCATAAATCAACGACATCTCTGTAAGTATCAATCTATATGTTAATGATTGATTTCGGCGAGTAGATATTGACGTAAAATAAAGAGTTCTTGTAATTCAAGCCTACGAGAGTAGCTTGGAAAGTTTGAAGGCTCAACATGAACATGGTGCTGCTCATCGAAAATGTTTCGGTGATATAATTGCGCATGTATTGATAGATCCGCTGGGAAATTTTAGCCATGCTGGTTAATCAGCTGTTGTTTGATAGTCTTTTCGTAAGTGTAACCCGATGTTGGTGTATATGTAAAAATTGAAAAAATAAACGATTATCAACCCATCCGCTTTATAGAGCAAAGCAGATAGGTTGATATTCGTTTTCTTTTTAATTTTTTTTTGCAATTTTCAAATTCGTCAAAAGTTAATACTTAAAAAAAGCGTGTATTTGCTGCTTGTGCATGCGCTATTACTTGTACCAAACAATTGTACAACACGATTGTGGTAGACGTTTCCTATTCGTTGAAGTGTTTGATTTTATCTGGCATCTTAAGTGGCCTAACTGCATAACATCGTGCCATTAATCAAACAAATCGAACGTCGCCAATAAATAAACCGTACAAAGTACCTAACCCTAAGACGATTTCATCGTTGATAAACGTTTTTTACTTCTATAACTATCTCCATCTAAAGACTATTTACCTAACTTTCTCGTATAGCGCCGGTTCTATTCATGGTTTATGTTGTTTCGTAAAATAAGATAATAAACACTCGGCGACGTTAGTATGTACATCGAGTGGATGGGTGCATTGACAAACGCGTGTTGGGAATAAGCAAATAATCGTTGGCTAGCTGACTGCTCGAACTGTGCTGTGCTAAATGAACGCTTAATGAGCTGCATAGCATATTGCTGCATAGCTCTTTCTATGAGTGATCATGAGTGGATGTACTATGATGGACATTTAAAATGGGAATTTCCTGTCTTAACTACGACGGTAGACGTAAGCGAAAGTCAACCTAATGGTTGTCATTCCTTTCCTGGCGTTGTTGATTAAAATGAGAATCCGATAATATAATCTGTACTCTAGCTATTGCTGAACGATGTGCAGAATTAGGAACTATCGAATTTCCTGTAAAGATCGTTAGAGCTTATACCGTCGGTGTCACATTTTTTATATTGAGATGCAAGAAACTCAACTTGCGCAAACAATTTTATTAACAATTATTTTGGCGCTGGCTACCTTTCGACGAATATGTTATTGTCATGTTGTTCCATTAAACTATTATAATCTGCTGCGCGTAGCGGTATCGGTGATCTTAAAAGTTAGTGTTATGACCGCTCACATTTTTGAGTAAGCATAAACCCCTTCACAGATTAAAATTAATAAATCTAGGACGAAGGAGGACATATATTGGGGAAGCTTTAAGCCCAGCAATCTCAATGAATGATAAAATCACAACCAAAAAGAATCATCGGGCGTACGCAAATTATACCAATAAACCAGTGAGTATAACACAACAACATACAGGATCGAATTTAAGTTAGCGTTTCGAAACATAGTGATTAACATTTGATGCTTTCGGCCGACAGACCAGATATTAACCTATGCCATCTCGATGCAATAACTCGCCTGATCGATATCATTAGCGCAGGAACGGAACCATAACGTGCGTCGACTCGAAATAATAACAGTTTGCGCGTAGCTAGCGGATCTGGAGTGTTTTGTAGAACGCCGGGCTCATATTTGATACGCCTACGGTGAGCAGAAATCGCTCGTGGAAAACGTATAATTATCATTAGCCGTTCGATATTTCTTTTCGATTGACCCATTCACCTGCAGGGTCCACAAGCATTACTCGCAACCTCTCCCAGATAACGTAATTAATTAATACTAGGATTTTAATCTGACTCGTAGATGCCCATGAACTATCGGGCCAATCTAATAAAATATCGTGTATATTACGTTTTAACATTTAAAATTTAATCGTTAGGCAAAAAAATAAGCGAGCCATCAATGACTAATGCCGGGGAAAAAATCAAGAATCCGTATACCATAAATTTAAAATGTTATTAATGGGTTATCGACATCAAAATCTCCCCCCGACACGGTGATTAGTACTGTATGATGTAAACTTTAAATTATTCGATATTGTGGCGCCATTGACATGGCGCACGTACTAGCCTTTGTAGCATTCATAATGTGGATTGACGCCAATGTTAGAATGGGAAGGCAATTATTTTTAAAATATTGCCATCGTACGCCATTCAAATCTATTAATATGCGATGGCAATTAGCGCGAAAGATATTTTGCTAAAAACTAATAATGTTAATTGGATGGAATGCAATTGGTTGTGTAGAATCTAGTCTTGTGAATAATAATAATTTTCTAACGAGATGTTTTTTTATAATTCCGATAAAGCAATCTGTTAGTTTGATTTTAGAACCGATTTTACGTTGCAAAACATGGAAATCACCGCTAAAAATTTCAAAACAATTAAAATGTTTAACGGCAAAAATGGATACGATCTGTACGCCATTTTGATGCGAAAACCGTTACGGAGCGATTAAACTCGGAATACTTGTAAAAGCACTTACGCGTAAAGATATCATGATCGTGGATGCTTTTCTTCCAGATACGCCAAAGATTGAAAACAAATGAGGCGCATTGTAAAGCGCAGCCTTTAAGTTGTAGGTTTTTCCACAAGTAGCAAAGGAAGCAAAAGGAGGACAATAAGCTAAGGTAACAAAAGAAAAAAACAAACAAGTTACAAATGGTTAACCATTACTCTGTATAGCTTGAAAACGTTGCAATAAAATAAATATAAGAGAAAGAAACAGATTTTGTTTTTTCTATCTTTCCAACGAAGAAATGAAAGCAAAAAGGAAACACAGGATTCCGTTAGGATTATAAAGATTTTGCAACAGACGTTACATGAATATGTAAATTTGCTACCATCAGCTTGCACACTTTTCCGATCATTCACTTATAGACTCTTTCTAAACACTGCACTGCGGTGTTATGTAGCACTTTCTTCACTGCGGTGTTATGTAGCGATACTGTATTTTAAAATGATATCTTCACTAGTTTTAGACGTCTAAAAGAAAGCGCGTAATATCGTTCTATTAAATACAACGACAATCGTATATTTTTGATAATCACTTTTCCAAATGATATCTTTTCGAGAACCAAAAAGGAAACATATTCTACGTGATCATTCTGGCAATCATGTCGTGCCTTCATGAAAATGAAGTAATCTTTAAGTAAAGCTACCGGCGATATTTTTAACGTAATAACACCTACGCTTTTGAAAACTGTAATTAATCCACCCTCTGACAAACCTCGGCCATTACTTGAAATAAGTTAATCTTATGTCTACCGTGAAATACGACCACATAAAAGCAGATATTTATATCCAATTAATAACTGTCTTTATAGTTTCTCGAAAACAATACAATTTTTTATTACCTCACCGGATCGTGTTCAAACACTAGAGGCAATTATCTATTTTTAACGTTTTTCCTTTGTTCTTCTTTGTTCATATTTATTGCTAATTACGAAATTCTATAATTGTCCATTACTTCGTATCATTATTATTGCCGTAGATCATAGAGTAAATTAAAAAAAGCCTTGTAACAACAAACATACGATCGTGTCATCGATGTCATTATTCACTTCTTAACTTTCCCTATAATTTCGTTTCTTGCGTGGCGCACGCTTAAATATTTTGCCTGAGTTGTTTTCGTTTTTCACCGCTTACCGTACGCAATAATTTTTTGTCCGTACGCAACTGAATACATCAAAACCTCCGCGCATGCATGTTGGTTAAACCTAGAGGCGTTTCGGGTCTCCTTGGGAAGGAAAACAGACGAACGTGTAAGCTGGTAAATGAAAAGTTTTGCGCGAAACACGCACGTCACGCAAAAATCGCAGTCACGCTAGCGCGAAATGTGGGAGCAAATTGAGACGACGGAGATCCTGATGTTTAGCAATATGTTAAACGGTTATAAAATCGAAAGGAGAACACGTTGGCGGTGCTTCTAACTAATTAGGATTTCCTTTTTTGTCGATCGAATATGTGTCAGCAATTGCAAGGTTTGAGGTCGTTAATTGTGCAACGAACGGTACTTAAATATGTTGCTAATAATAAATGATACTCCTCGGCAAAAGACGGCCATCTAAGTAGCTTTCTAATTATCACAATTCAACAAAATTGGACGTTTTTGTTGCCACGACGTTATTTCCGGCAAGATTTTTGTTTGTTTGTTGTCATATTTGAGATTAAGTGATAACGACTTTTGACACTACTCTTCCTCTTCAAATTAGATTTAATCAACTTGATGCGTAATGGACAAAATGCTATAATTGGTGCCTACCCTGCATATAAATTGATAAATTGCTAAGGTGTACGTGTATCGTAAATATAAGCTAAAGAATCCCGTGAACAATTTCAAAATTAGAAATGCCAGAATTAAGCGACAAGAAACTTATTTTAAAAGTAAAAAAAAGCACACAAATGCTACAATCCTAGCATGTTTTTCACCGTAAAACATGGAAAACTACGTACTCCAATATTATTATTTGTCGGAGGGCGCCGGATGGGCTTTGCCGGTCAGCATAAATAAACAGGATGACTGGATAGGAGGTGATTTAGTTTCGTTGCCCGGAATGAGTTACATCAAACCTGTCGCATGAGGTATTTTTCAGCGCGCTATATTCTTAGACCCGCGGCTCTTATTTTTAACCGGCCGCGCGCGCCGAACGCAACACTTTCGGAACGCCCCAATTAATGGAGAAGGAAGGCACGTCCAGCGTTGGCGGCGGCTGTCCGCGATTCGTTTTCCTGGAAGGCGCAGATGTTTGCGGCGAAGATAATCCCGGCATTAATTTGAAGTGATCGTAAACATTGTTGAGCAGTAAATATCCTAATATATGAACTTGGAGAACTCAAAAATAAATCCTGAATGCGTGCGTGCGTACGATCGTTAGGGCAATAGGTTTTGTCGACTTCGATTAAGAGATCTACTTTGTAGATTTGGCACAAAATGTACGTATATGAACTTTGAAGTCGCTGATAAAAAACGGGAATGATCGAGTTAAAGGTGGCGGTGACAGGTTTGCTGAAGATGAAAAGAGGTTAACCTCAATAAAATGCGGAATCTAATATGCCTTCTAAATTTAACTTTTCGATGTCACCATTGATGAAACAAACGAACACAAGTATTCTTGTCAACAGGTCATTGGGAAAATTAGCATTCCACCAGGCTTCTCTCCTTTGCACGTCGACTTTTTAGAGAATCCACAATAATAACGAATTGTTTGCTCCCCAAGAGCACAGTCGAACTTGTTCCATTCGATACAAAAATCAAATAAGAATTATGCACCATGAGCTCACGCACTTCAAAAAATGTCATACAGTCGACCAGTCCCTAACCAGTTAATCGTGCGATCTATGCAGGAAACAACACTCAATCTTTCATATAACGACTACTTGCTTCTCCGCATCCCATTTCATAATAAAGTTATTGAGCCAATTCAGAAATTCCATCATCTCCACCGCCGGATCGAAAAGCAATACATTTTTTTTTTCTCTACAACTAATCTGACTGCGTTCGATATTGCATCCAGTAAGCGTCGATACGCGTTCGAGTCGAACGAAATCAATGACCTTAACTCATTACCAGGATCGGACCGAGATTCGACCTTGAGCCATCAAGGTATATACCAATACAACACATATACGTACGTATATGTACACATGGACGCGACGCATGCGATGATTACGGCGTGTGCGTGTGTCTCCACGCATACACACAGAAAGATCATCCGCTTATATGGCCACGGCTACAAGCTGTAACAAATTACTCGGCATTCTTGAGAAATGAACTCCTTCAAAAGCGGTCCGTGAGATCTCTTTATACAGAGAGGCGTGCGGTGTGTACCTGCGGAGAAATGAAATACATTCGTAACGTAAATAGTTCGGGTTGTAGCGCTTTATAATCTGGAGGCTTAGATTTATTGGGTTTGCTCCCTAGAACCGTTCAAGATATAATTTTTCATATGCGTTGAATTTATTGATCAAAACATAACGCCCGTAAGGTAATCTTCCATTGTTTTATATCCTTGCTGTTATTTGTAGTATGATGAGATCGTATGATAACCTGGTTGGCAATAGTTTCACTTAGATTAATTCCACTAATTAGATTATCACTACTAAGGCAGATCAGAAGCAACATCAGAAACTAATGGTGGATGACTGCAAGCAAGGACACTTAAGCTTAAATTTGCCGTTCCTAGGCTTTAAGCAAGTTTACGACTATTGAGGGGGATGAATTGTATTTCTCATTAGAAAAGTTAGCAAAACAAAGTAAGTAATACAAAGTAAAGCATTGAAGGTTTGAGGGTTTGAAGCATTGAAGCATTGAATGGTTTTAAGCCGAGATGTCCCAGAGAATTGTTGAGAAAACGTGGTGGGTGACTCGATATTGACGCTTCTTGTCTTGAAAGAAGGCGAAATTTCGACGGAATGGTCACTTGTGAGATGTTATAGCATAGCGAAGTCAAAAAGGGAAATAGGACGCATTTTCGGAGGACTAGAGAGAGCATGGAAGAAATATGCGGTAATAGCCAATGCGGAAGAACGACCGGAAATATGTTGAACGCAGTTTAACGAAACAAAGCAGAGCTATTGGGGGGTAATTTGTAGGCGAAAGACGAAAGTGATGGCGTATAAGACGGTCGGAAGAAGTTGATTAACATCTGGGAATACAGAGATGTCAGGAGGTTGTTGTAGATGGAGCTATATATAGATCAAGGTGTGCTGTAGAATGTTCTCGTTTTTTTTTTTTTTATAGTATTTCACGACATGCTATTGTTGACAATGAGAAAGATCTCGGAAGATACCAAATATACTTGTTATTATTGGCTTTTAATTTGACCGTCTGGCGGCGAAACGATTAAAAGTTTTTAACAAGCTCTACGGAATAGTTTTTCAATGTTTTTTTTTCTCTCGTGAGAACGTTTTTAATTTATGAGCGGCCGGGAAACGAACAACATCGTTGATGCATGATTCATATGGTTTCGTTGCTGTTTTTTTTTTCGCGGCGAATAAATTAGCCATTCGCAAATTAAGATCTGCATCAAGTTTACGTTTACGTATATGTTGAACTAGTAAAGAGAAATAACTACCATTGCTAACAGATAAATCATGTAAACAATGTAATATACACAGGTGCATTAATTGTGATTTATTTGTTTTGTAAATCGTTGCTCTTTAATTGGAAATTATTGCAAATTTATACTATAAGAATCGTATAACGTGTACATTAACGTTTTATAAGCCGTTTCTGTCCAGTAGTAAAAGGACTTGCTCCTCTTTAAGCTTGTTACAGAATGCTAACGTATTTGATTGGATGAGATTACGGCCTAATAGTAATCTTAGATTGTAGATTGACAAACTAATCATTTTTTGACTCTTGAAGATGGCTGAATGGAGTACGCTTAATGCTTATGTTATTCTCAGGAGCCTTTTAATGGGTTATGTGTGTAATGTGGCTTTCGCAAGTATGTGCGATTTGGGAATGAGGTCGAACACCGTAGCTGCCGGCTTGATACACTCGTCCTGAATGAGCAATTGTTGCTTATATGATCGCGCCTTAAGCAGTTCAAACGTAGTGTTTCTGGTTTAGCTGTACAATCTTAAAGTGGAGTGCGATGGCTTTCATTACTTCACTGTCAGATTCTATTTTATTAGCCCATTACAACAAGCCTTGTTGATGTTGCAAGTACATTAATTATTACTTGCCGTACTAAAATTAGATCAAAAGAACTGCAACCTGTCCGGTACTTATACTGAATGCATTTTACGGCTTAGGTTTTATTTTTAGCCGACGCTAAATGCGCTCGAAGTATCTGGGTTAGCGTTTAATGAGCACCACCGTCTAATTCTTGCTCGCCGATCTGTAGCTTTCCGATTAACTTCACATTCGACGGCTTTACGTTAAGCACATTCCATCCATAAATCGGGGCGGCTAGGCATCCTTATTAACGGTGTATCATCTCGTTAAGCGATTCGTTTGTACCATTACGGTTGTCATATCGTTTTTATTCAGAATTTCCCGAAAAAAGTGGAGGTATAAATCAAAGAGTTAATTTTCTCGCATGTTTAGAAACGATTACCGTCAATTAAATTTTTACCTTGGGCGAGATTACAGTTAGGAACTACAGGTGTCCCATTAGCGACTGGAAAAGCAATTACGTAAATGAAAAGAGCCATTTTTTAAATTTTTTTCTTCAAGTTTGTTGACCTGGATTTGTGGCTTGAGGAATTTTTTAATGGGGTAATATTCATCAGGTGCGCCTATGCGGGATGTATAACTATTTAATTTCGTCATACAGAAATAAATAGGTTTTATCATCTATTTGTAATATTTATAATTTTCTCTAAACGAAGAGGCATCTAGTAAAAAAAAAAGATCGAAATAGAAGGCCATTTTAGTTTAAATTTATTCTGCTGCTTTATTTAATACCGAGTTGCTGACGTTCATGACGAGCTCTTTTTCAATGACTAGAAAGATCACCTCGATATTATACTTAGCTAGCTCATCCACGATTCCCTTCCTCGTCCAAAACAGAACATCTCTATATTCCTTCCTCCGGTTTACCTTAAATTAATTAGTACGAAATTACTTATGGATTGCGTCAACATTTGATAATGACGCCGTCGAGTAGACGTCTATTTTCACCGTTAACGTCGACAAACACACGTCGCGGCTACTGCGCCAGGTACGTTCTTCATCTCCCTTTCTTCATTTGGCCCTCTATTATAAAGCGTCCAATTGCTTCCAACGCCGAACCGGGTTGAAAAAAAAAATGTTAATTACCTGCTAACAAATTATCGTCCCGGTGTAAATTTTTCCCATTTTAAGAGCAGGTAAAAATCTACGGGATCGTAAGAGTAATAAAGAAAAATGGGCGCCCTCGAAGCCGAGAGGCGATTGTTGGAATCTCACGCCACTGAGGTTCCTCCTTGTGAGCTTATCTTTTATGTGTTTCTATGGTATTAACGAGATAAAAAGTGGAGTCCAATAGAAAGTATTCAAGTTGGGACGTGTATGTGTATATTCGAAGGATATTCCATTCTACAAAAGGGTTAAGGAAGTAACGGCGTGAAATCTTTGTTGGAAGTTTCTATTTAGTATATTAAAGCGTAAATGAATTTTCAAATATATCTTCAGAACAGAGTATGTGAGTATGTGTAGCTGTATGTGAGTGATATCTCCACCATGATGACTTGAAGTGGATAGTTCTGGATTGTGAGAGACGCCATTCAAGTTTGCAATTTGGCATAATAGCAATACATATAAAACAAGTTACAATACAAGATGAGACCAAAAATCGAGACCGCCTTCATTTTCTTTGTTTCTATTATATAAGATCTCTTGGCCGATGAATTATAAATTTTTAGATAGAAAGGTGTCCACATCCTTCTGGTTCTTTTAGTTCGCGAGCTGGGGTGTTTTATAGGTTAAAAAATTGAACATCCCAACTTTGGGCGCCTTAACGTCCGAATGATTAGATCTACAGTGTTGTGCCTTTTTGACGGTAAACCGCTCGTCGAGATTTTTTCCTATTTGCCCGAACATCTCCCTGAAGCTCTTTCTTTAAATTGAGAAACGTCCAAAAATCAATCAATTCGCTCTTCTCTAGATGGACTATTGGTTGTGGACTTATACATTCGACGATACAAAATGGTCCATAGCATCCATGGCCAATCCCTTTTCTCAACTCCATGTTCACTATGCGAATCGTCCAAAAAGTAAAAAAATTTAAGCTCCTTATGAAACAATTACAGTAGAGCTTTCCATTCTTTCAAATAACATTAATAACAATTGTAGCTTTAAGAGATACATAGATACCTCGTACGGTTTAAAGATATTCGAGGAAGAAATGGAAAAATCTTGTTAGAAGCTAAACCATTTCGATGTAAGATATAATTACGAGGATCGAAAAGAACACTCACAATCAATAGGCACGTAGCAGCCAGCTTATTTTTACTTGTCAACCGTCGCCTACTTTAACGAGCAGGTATATTCTTTATCATATTTTCTTTCTGATGGCATATCTAATACATCCTACCGTCGATTATTCTAGATTTAAAGCGGGCAGGTACAAAATAGTAAATAAAAACGATTAGTTAATCTAATTAGAATTTAAAAAGGTGGAGCCTTTTCGGGACGAAGACCCACCTCGTCTCCGAGAGCGGCGTAGCATAGATAACGATATAGAATTGGGCAGAAATTATTGGCCGTTATTGTTTTTACCTTTTAAAAAAGAAGCTCTTCTAATATTCAGTAAAGTGGCTATTTACAGCAAGCAAAATAAGACTTATATTTTTCTAAAGTCTAAAGAATTAAAGGTAGTTTATGCATGTTATGTTATTGTGATAGCCAAGCTGAACAAGACAGAGATGTTCTTTAACGTAAACGCTCGGACTTAAAAATGTGATTCGGATAAAGTCGTTTGAACTAATAAGGTTGGGCGGATAGGCTTGCATATTTTGGGTTGGTTAATTTTAGAACATCTACAAATAACAATTTTCCACGATTTAACGGTGGAGGAAGGTTATTTATAAAAAGCAGTGGATTCAAATTGCTACCTTGAGGTACTCCAGACGTGGGCGAGAAGTAATTTGCACCATGGCCTTTTTAGCCGACTTATAATTTCTGTTGAAGAGGAAGTGATTGCAGTAACGGTGAGAACAGCATCAAGTTTCATCAAAAGCCAAAGAAAAAGATTTAAACGGTCAAACGCCTTCGAAAAGATTGCCCGCCGCTATCCACTCTGTTCTAAACGGCAAAGTTGAATACCGTAGAACGTACACTCACAAATCCATGTTGATTTTCGGATCAGAGAGGTTTTCGAGAGAGACTTTCGAAGACTTGTTAATAATTACAATAGATGGCGGTAGTTATCCATCCTACAATGACTATTAAGCGGATAACAAATGGTCGAAAATATATGCACAACGCTGTACATGCACACTTCATCCGATACAGTTACATATGGACATTCTCTTGCGATCGCCCGCGGTCGATATTTTCAATCCCGTCGAGAAATTATTTCCGTGCTTATCGGTACGGTGCATCGGTTATAAGAAGGCGATCTTATCACCCGTGGCCGACACGAAACGCCGCGTTCGTAAGAGGATTTCGTGCCATTTAGACCCGGTGTCGGAATGCCATTCGGTAATGCCACTAGTCGAGATAGGCTTCTATGTTCTCTTCTCTGAACGCCACGGTATAAATGCTGTACGTTGTCGAGATTATGCTCGGCGCTCGGAGACGTTGCTTTGGAAGCGTTCAGTTTAATAGATGTTAAAGATTATCAGGTTTTTTTCGATTGAAAAAAAAAGAAAGAAGGTATTGAAGACCAGCACTAAAAATACCTATGATTCTGTTAGTAATGGTATTGATGAAGGCCGGTTCAAGATATACTGGGCGTACGCTTCTCTTCTTCTAAGAGTATTTATAAAAAGTAAAGGTCGGATCCAGAAGCAATTTGTTACACCAACCAACGTAGATGATTTAAACTGTTTTAACAAAAAAAATTCAGATTTTTACTCGATTTACTTCGTTTCCTTCTGTTAGTTCATTCAACATTCTTAATTCTAATATTTCACGTAAAATACTTAGTTTCGTATTACAATAATGCTATATATCGCCGTACTTCGTTCTAAACATCGCGTTTACCACATACATTCCGACGGAATTCTTATTTCCTTTTATTCAAAGCAGTTGCATAGAAAAGCGCCGCATAATACGCATATTTAGAACGACCGTCGACGGCTTTAAGGCGATCGTTGGGCAACGAATCCCGTAAAATTCCCGCGAGATTCGATGAATGAAATCGTTAAATACCTTACGTTTAATTGATTTGATCCCATTGAGGTTCCCGTAAAAGGCGTGAAAACGAAATAGTTATTCATTGCGGCCCGATTATTGTGATGGGAAAGCTAACAACGTGAATGCACCGTGGGTATTTACTTATGCTTCTTATATGTAAAGTTCTTCGAAACGTGATTTAATCGATTAGAAATGCCGCCGGTAATAACGTATCTACGTTATTCTAAATTGTTTTTTCCTGAGATTTCGTTATTACGTCGATCGAATAAGGAGCAAATAGAAAAACAGAAACATGAAATTCAAGCACATTGCGCCGCACCGCCAAGAAAGGCGGAGTGAATTTCGAATTCGTAAATTAAGTAACAATTATCCTAATTACCCGGTAGAATAATGAATAATGAGAATGGCTACATTTTTACTATTATTACTTTTATTCCTCTGTCGGTGTTGGATAAACTCACCATTACTCTTTTGACCATCTCTGTTAGTCTAAAGTGTGCGATGCGTATGCGTTAATAATGAAAAAATTTCTTAGCACACACTTTACACGTAAAACCCATTATCCATCTCGCATGCATATTATGCAAATTCGCACGAAACGCGAGTAAATCTTCCAAGGTTAGAGGTATCAATGAGTGTACGCGCACATACGCCGTGCACGTTTCTTGGCGCTGTTCGAGAAGTTCTACCAAGGGTCTTCTACTGTTTTCTTTTGATTGCGAACACACCTTCGAATCGCCGCGGTACGATGTGGCGAATGACTAATAAGGATTCAGATATGTGACTTATTATAACCATCCTTACCATCTGCGCGTACTTACATACATATATCTCTACAAAGATTGAATTGAACGAGTTAACATACAAGTACATGCCTAAAGAATGCAATAAAAAGAAAGCCGTATATGTATGGTAGGAATTTATGAATTTATATCGACGATAAAGATGACTTGCTTGATTTTACGGTGCATTATATTTAACGTATGGGATGTTTCAGAATGTTTGTCATCGTCGCAACTTACGTTTCGTTGCTGGAGGTTATCCGATAGGGTTTGGTGTTTTCTTCAAATTTTATAATCAGGATGTTTCTTCACCGTTACGGTCGCTTGGTACGTTGAACTTAATCTTCTTGTTTGCCGAACTTAGGAATAAAGCGGCAGCGTAGAGAATATTGCGGCATCTTCATGAAACCATCCAAACAAATAACAATTGTTTCTAATTCCCAGAAAAAAATAAATCACATATGACGATGTGTATAAAGATTAAATGGAGAAGCGCACTAACGAACGATTTTGTTGAGGAGTGCCACATTTACGTATATAACAGTGAAAATTCCTTCGGCGCCAGAGTATCAGGATAGCCAGTCAGCGCTTGTATTTTATGGTGGCGGGCAATCGGTCGCGAAGAATGCAGAATACACTCGGATAACTCGGCCGTACTACGTTTGGCCCTTCTCGACCAACGCCAACGCCCAACGAACGTATCGTTCCGTTCATGGTTACACCAGCACGGACTGTACTTTTATAGTTCAATTGCACAAAAACACTCAATTATCGGACTTGATCCGATGCGCTTGCTTTTTTCTTCATCTTCGGTTGCTTTGCTCTTTTCGATTTCGTTGCCGCGAGATGCATGCGTCCGTCGGGCGGTTCTATCTTTTACGAAATTACCGTTATTTAGGGACGTTTGCGGTTCTGCACGATATGAGGAGTAGTAAAAGTTTACGGCGAGTGAATGTTGGCAATAAAAGCCGCAATTTCAAAAGTATACGTTCAATTAAATCTGTGAATTCTGACACTTTTTATTTGAAATTGTTTCCATTCGGAAGAGGTTTTCTATGTGCTTTAGGAATATCGTACGTCCAAGGTTTTGATCGTACAAATCAAAGCGTGTCTAATGTTAAAGTAGACACCTAACGCTTTTCTAAAACCAGCAATTACGGAACCATTACGGTCGAAACTACCGCGTAAAAAAAATGAGACAGGAAGCGGACGATTTTGCTGCGCGTGTGTCATTATCTTCAAAGCTTTGTTCCTGGTGCCGTCTTTTGTGATTGTAAACGGTCGCATGTTACCGATTCCTTCGACTTGCAGAGTTGCAAACGTAAAAGAATGACGAGTAATTCGACCATATCGAATGCCAAATCATTTGACTGGTAAAGTTTACAGACATTTCATTATTTCTAGTGTTCGTGCATGTCCAACGATGCTTAACAACTATTGTTTTATCATAATCTGAATAATCGGCAACTTGGAACGCTAAATTTAAACAAATACAATTAGACAGTTACAATGATCAACCAAAGTCAAACGTTTATGCTACGTTGTTGAATATGAAGTTTTCAACAATGTCTTAAATACCAACACATGTTGCCTGGTTAAATTATGAGCTGTTCGAGCTAGAACAACGTTATATACACTTCTCACATTCACGTTCTGATAGATATGCACATAATTCATTTCGAAATAAGACGTGTTTAAAAATTACGACTTAATATTTTGACATGTACTAAAGAACATCTCGGGAACGTTCAGCCATTAGACGCGTCGTATGATGGAATCCTGTTTCTTACCAGCTCCTCTACGACTTTAATAAAAACATCTTATTTTTTCATTGCAGATACCGGGGCGAACGTCAAGGAAAATAAACGATGTCGTAAGATACCTCTTCTCGAAGAAAGGAAGAAAGAAAGAAGGAGTATCGATGTTACCGATCGCGGACCGAACGTAAAAGGTGAGCTATTTTACAATAATTTATTATTTCGTTCTCGTTTTTTTTTTTTTTCTTCGGCGATCCTTTTCCCTCTCGCCGGGTCGAACGATCGGTTCCAATATCGCTAATAATACCCCTTGCGTGCCCATAAAATAATTTGCTTTGAGCATTTTATTCATGATTTATGGAACCGGCCTTACGAATTGCTCCGTACGGCATTGAAGTATCATTTTAATGCGGAGAGAATAAGCCGGACCAGGATGGATACTTCGGCGCGAGCATGGGCAGAACAGAATGAAGGATTACCTTGCCGTGGTGATTTTGTGAAAGCCGATACGAGAAGGCTTAAATTTGATTAAAAGATAATGCATATTCAATGAACTTGTTAATATATTTGACAACATGGGGAGGAATACGCAATGGATGTGTTGTATGAAGTTTAAAAATTTAGCTGCTGTGAGTATGCAATAGATTATTTTCAAAGATCGGAGTATTTTGAGAGGAGGACGTTGTTAATTTCGTCTTTTTCGGTTGGCTCTTGAGAAATACAAAGGAATGTCGTCAGTAAGATGTCTTGGTGGGAACATCGGCGTAGCAGGCAGACACCGTTCCCATTATCGCCAAGCGCCACAAATACGTTAAATATCATCACCCTCTCTATGCGTTTCAATGCACTTCCAATCTTTAAGGAGAAAAGTATATATTCGCGAGATTGACACCACGCGGCGAGTCTCTACATAGCTTTCTCTTCTATTATGGAAATCCACAGCTCGTTCCATAACGATAATGCTGCGACCACAGGAATCATACGCTAAAGTCATATTGGTTCTTCCGCTTTTAACATTTTCATCGTTGGGAATTTAACCGAACATCGGTAACAACAACGACAAAGTCGGCAATAATTAACATCCTGTACATTGAATCCATTTTGCGATTAAGTGATTACCACAATTTTGTTTCGTTGAAAGCCCATTGCCGATTATCCATTGCCTTTTATCAAGATACTGGCTGATACGTTTCACCCATTTTAATGTGCACGTGTTGTATCTGACGCTTATCATTCAAACTCTGCCATTATAAATCCATTCGGATCGTCAATTAATTGCAATTGCTGCAGACGCGGACTGCCTTCTAGTGTGGTAATTATGCCGCGGATCTACCTAATACGGTTTGAGCCCCATTTACATAGATTATCATATTCGTTTAATGCACGTTGAGAAATGGTTTATTTACGAGGGATAAGCGGTAGTGTCCGATCGCTTAAAATAGTCCTATCTGAATCGATTAGAACGGGAGAGGCGATTTCTTTTAAGAGAATCGGTATGTGGTTTTACGGTTATGCACGACCGACTCGAAAGGATACTTTAATGACTTGGCGTGCTGTACGGATTGCAAAAAAGCTATGAATTTATTTTATAGGAATTATTTTAGGTTACGGTTAATTAAGCGATAAGATAAAGAAAGGAAAATGCGTGAAATTAAAATTTTTAATGCTTAGGAAACTTACGTTGAACGTTAATTAATTAGTTAATTTAGTTGTTTAGAGTTTAGTCGCTTTAGAAGGCAGTAAACTGTTTGCGGGAGTATTGGCCCCTTCTTCAGTTGATGCATTGATATGTCCCCCGTTATCACGTACGAAGATGCTAGATCTTTGAGTGTAGCAATTTTTACGTATCGTCGACGATAAATCAATCGATTTGAAGTTTAAAATGTTGTTATAATCGGTCTTTTTGACCATCAACTACTGTGGTTAACATTATCAATGCTAACGCCTAGTTATTAGACGTCGCTAGATCGCGAACTCGTACGGTTGTAATATGATATTGAAAAGAAAAAAATATGAATTGAAAAAAATTAATTGATTGAAATTTCTTTGAAAGAATAAGAGATGTGCAGCTTCACTTTTTATTATCGACGTTTCACTATCAATGCTACCTGATCTTTATTATAGGACTTCTTCATGAACACAATTACTTGATATTTACGAAAACATTGTTACGCGCCGACATCTTGGCGATCATCTTTTGTTGCGCTACTGAGGTAGAGGGAGTTGCCAGCATACGATAGACGGTGAGGAGATTCCCATGACCTCTGCACGGCACCACGAGAACATTTACAGGTTATCACCTACAAGGTTACCTCCGTGTGTAACAGGTGAAGAGGTTCAAACGACTGTTTGTTAACCGCCCAACGGTCGTTACTTCTTTCTTCTTGTTATGTACTGCTCCCATTTTAACGTTAGTAATTTCGTGCGTGTGTAAACAAAAGCGATGATAGATGTACTTGTTAGAAACTAGGTACAAACTAGATTAACTGCAATCGGTTAATTTGGAAATGTAGAGTTGCCGCCCGTTGCATCTACGAGACGAATGAACCGGTAATTGTGAAAGGTTTATTTGTAATTCTCACGTATTGTGAAAATAATTAAAAGCTCTGTATGTTCCGTACAGCTCCAACTGGTGTTATTCGAAATTTTTTGATGTTTCTAAGGGATGGGTCGGAAGAAACCCAAAATTGATTTTTAAAAGATCAATATTTTTTGCGTGTCGAATAGAAATGTATACCTTTCTCTTCAAAGTGTTCAGAAAGCATAAGCAAGCAAAATTGTTTTTTCTTTAATAATAAGACCATTTTTTAAATTTAATTGAATTAAATCTTGGTATTCATGAATTTTAATTAACATTACATTTGGCGTGTAGTTAAATACTGAAATAATATTTACTTCTAACCTAGTCTTCGAAAATAACGTAGTAAATTAAATTTATTACATTTTGGGACTACTTTTGACGAACGAGTATGAAAAAAGCGTTGCAGTGCGTGGATTTTAAGATCTCGTTGGATTATAACTACGCGCCATAAGTTTGGTTACCGTGCTAGCCGCTGTTGACAATTTCAGAATAATTTCATTGTTTTCCTAATTAGATCGGTCTTTGCGATAATAATTTAATAGCAATACAGGTTTGATTGGCTTAGAAATAGTTCGTAGAATTATAGCTAAACAGTGCATATGCATACATATGTCTGCGAAACCATTCCACGTCGTGCTTATTTCCGCGATCAAGTAGTCGTAGTAACAATTGTTTCTGGTTCTGGTCGAAATCATCAATTGTTTTTCTGGCGGATTATACGGTATGTTTTAATATTACAATGCATTTTTTCTTAACACCTAAAATTTTATTCGAATCTGTCTTCTTGCAGAACACCATGATCTGCCGTTGTATTTTATTGCTGTTAACAGCCTTAACCGTTATCTTTCTTCCGTGCGTCAAGGGCACGTCTCCATCATCTCCTTCAATTAGTTGTACAAGTCATGCGGAATGTAAAAATACTAGTACACGTCCTCATGGAACGCTGACGATATCGCCTAAGTGCATAAACGGGGAATGCGTATCTGATCCTTTTATCTTGTGGTATTTGGGGTTTGGTCCCGAATGATTTTTTTTTTTTTTGTAATTTGTAGCTTTCAACACGAAACGCAGTGGGAACTGTGGAAATATATGTTCATGTTGAATCGTTATCAATTGTTCGTTTTTGAGAGACTGTCCGTATGGCTTGAAATTTATAAATGGTGCAAATGAGAGACGCGTTAGTCTGCCTCAGTGCACCAGTAGTTGGTGTTAAATAATTATCGTGTAAAACCCATTTGACGTTGGGCTCATGTTCTTTGTATAGGTTGTAAACTTAATTGATCTCGCATTGTTTTTTTAAATTAATTACAAGCGTAATCAATTTTGCCATAAATTCGGTTGCAATGTTAGCCGTTGTCGATTAACCAAATCGTTTCATATCGATTCCATTGTTTCCTTAATTACATTGACAATATTGTATTTAACCGCAGAAAGATTCTGCGTCAGACAGCCGTAGTACACATTGTTTTCTATTTTGGTTGAAATCATTGATCTTGTGGTTTAATCGGTAAATCTTTAATATTATTACGCATCTTTTAATACATTACACATAAGATTCTATTCAAGCTAACTTCTTGGGCATTATGATCTGCAGTCCTAATTTATTGCTGTTAACAGTTTTAACCGTTACGTTTCTTATCTCGATAATTAAAAAAAGGTCCAGTGATCAAATTCTAGGCGAAGTACCAGATAATTGTGCTACAAACAGGCTCAAAAGCCAAGTTCGTCGTTTGCTTATAACTTTGATCACCACAAAACCAAACACTGAATTGAAGTGTTTAATGTATCAGGTGGTACGTTAAGATTGGTATTAATTCGTTACAGGTAAAAATACTTTAAACATACGAAATGCCCGATGGTGATGGTATGATACATTAACTACTTACTTGCCAACGGAATTATCACGCAAAATGGTCTCGTGGTAGTTGAAAATATTTCCCGGGAACGACATGTTAGATTATCAAAAATTTAATTGGTCTATTAATCTATTACCAGTATTATCAAGGACCTTGGAGAAAACTCTAAATGCCCAACTACAAAAATACTTGAAACTTCACCCGACAAACAAAAGTTACAGTTGTAACATCGGTCTTCTAGAGATCTGTATGGATACGAGTACTGAAAAGTAACACCTGTATATCATGCAAGCCGTCGCAAAAACTCTCGCCGGCGACTGGATCCTCCAATTCATTTTCCATATGAACTCGTAAAGGGAACTACATACATGCGTACTCGGCATTATAAATCGTTAACATTCCTCAGAGGACAGTACGACTCGGACAAGCGGCTTAATGACTCCCGTAATTTCCGCGAGCTTTTTTCGCTAATATAAGATCAATTAATGGGAGTTGGGCGAGCTAGATCGTTCGTCTATACAGCGCAACACGGAGCGTCTCCGATAACCGTCTCGCTGCTTCAATAATCCGCGGTACTACGACAGTAAATCCAATTAACAGAAATGACTCAACTTAAATCCTTTATACGTTTTATCTCGTGCGGCGACAGCAGCCACCGGCGACCTTGTAAAGTGGTAGTATTTATGCATATGTGTTTGCGATTAAAAAAAGGATGGGAGGCATTTGCATAGCGATCGCCATTAAACTTGCACTTCGTGGATAGCGGAGGTACGTAGGTACAATATAGGACATTAAGATATAAATTGTACGACAATCCAGCGGAAAATTCAGCAATCCTTGAAGGATTTAATCAATTTCTTTAGTTGTCCTAAATAAATGGCGCGAAATCCTTTTGCAATATGATTTTGCATTCATCTTATTATCTTGCAATATATATCGCTTTGTAAGTTCAAATCACGCTTTGCAATGTCTTGGATTGTACTTTCGCAAAAGAACTTGCGACAGTACGGTAAAAACTGGTGTACATATTTATAATATGGGCGATTGAATGTTTGTTAATGCTTTTAAACCAACGGCTTCATGTTTAGTGTTTTTGTGGCAATTTCAATATAATCTGGTATGTTTGATAAATAAATGAGAAGCTCAGCATTTTAGACTCGATTAAACGAAATGAAGTTCAGTCGTTTAGGTCGTTGAATAACGATCTTCGTGCAGTTACAGGAGAGCATCCGACGTGACAATTGCAGGAATTTGGTTTGATGACTAGAGGAAGAGCCACGTGTCCGCTATTCACGGGGCAACATGCTACGAAGCACCTACCGTGGGACTCTCACGATGGGGAAAGATACCTTTGTTCCGAAGAATTCAGATCATTCTCATAGCAGATCTTTAGTGTGGAGAAAGATTTTGGAAGAAAAATGACTTCACGGGTTCCATTTGGAGGTGGGGTTGGCATACCTTTAAAAGGTCGCACCCAGCAGCTTCGTGGATTATGAAAAATCAATCCATGAATGCTGAAGAAGAGTTGTAGGGAGTTGTGCCATTCTCTTCTGCCATTGGCTCGAAATTTTGGAAGAAATTTTGTGTTCGTGGACGATAATTGTGAACAACGTCATCGTTCCGGAAACGAATGATACGAGCTCCCACCTTTCCAAATTGCAATTGCATCGAGCATCTCTGGAACGAACCTAATTAACAGTTACGATCTTGTCTTAGTTCCTCCATACGCCTGCAGAAGCGGCGCGACAAGAATGGGCAAAGGTTTATCAGGTACTCTAAAGAGAGCACGCTCAGAAATCAACGTGCCCTAAAACTAAAAGTTGCAAAATATTCACAATTAAGGGAAAGAACTAACATATCGCAACCTTTCATTGTGCATCGCTCATGTGCCTTCGTCACCCCTTCATATTACATCTAACTTTACATAAAATAACGCGGAATAATTTATTGGAATTTTTGCAGTGTCCAACAAAGTGACGTAATGAAAATCGAGACCCGTGTATCAAAAAAGAATGTCGCAGCGTTTCTCTTAATAAATCTCAAAAAAGAAAAAGACAAAAAACCGAAAGCATATCCACTTATCCGTTGCGAGATATCGGTAGCCTTTATAGCGACAACCGAGTGCGATTTCTTTTAACAATATTTCAATGGCGAACGTCCGCCGCACCGGCGATAAATCTTACAAACAAAAACCGAACCTGCGCTAGCGTAATTCACCTCACCCTCCAACGGCCGGTATCCCTTTCCGTTCGCGAGAGATGACGTTTTCTTTTCGTTGTTTCGTTTGCTCTTGCTGATTTTTTCGTTTTTATTCTCCGTTCTCCCGCTATATTCCGGTCGGTTTTGTTGGTAATGCAGCGGAGTCGTTTGATCGGCTCTCGCTCCTGGAAAGCCAAGCCGGCTTCGCATATTTTCGTAAGGACCAACTTGCATTCTCAGACAATATAATTGCGACAACAACAGCATTGCGAAGACCTTTACGGAGTATTCGAATTTGTGCCGCGACATCGCGAATAATACGTTATATTCTTTTGTTTCTATTTTTTCGGTCTTTGTATCCTCTTTTTCATCTTATTGTTTATACGTAGGGTGTTTCAAGTTAATAACAGTATCTATTCGGTAAGATGAGGTATTCAGTATATGATGTGCTTTCAGCTTGTTGCATCAATGTACTTAAATTGTCGCTGAACATACTGTCAGTTTCACGTAAGGCACCTCTAGAACATAATCCTGATGTTTTCGTAAAATTATACAGATCTCCTGTTTTCTACTTTTTTGTTTAAAAAAAGTAAAAAAAGTATTTTGATTTAAAAATTGAGCTTATCTTGGACCGTTTCCAATAATTAGAGAACTTTTTTTGACATGGTACTCAATTAAAGACAGCCTAATTGCTTTAACTCAAAAAAGTATTTACTATTTTTTTTTTTTTTTACTTCAATTAAGAGAAATCCAACCATTTTCTACAAATGCACCCTGTATACTCTTTTTTTCTTTTCTTTTCGCACGCGAGATCAAGGTTATATGGACCGATTGTTCCGGCGAGCACTGCGCCGCTACGATTCTACAGCTGGAAGAAAGAAATGCCATCCGCCGCACGATATATCGCGGAATACCTGGACATCTAATAAAAATTAACGACTTCATTACGTGTCGCGAACGGCAAACGGCACCGGCCGGTTCGGCTTTCGATGTTCTCCTCTCCTCTTCGTTCGTTTTTTCCTCGTTTTCTTTGTCGAAGCTGGTACACCACCGTTTCTCTACGACATATTGTTCGTGGAAAGGTATGCGGGTATTGGAGAATCCGGTGTACAGGATGGATGGAATTCGCGTTGTATACGCTGCAGATGCGACTTTTAATCGATCCGCAAGAGAATGACGAATTTAGTCTTTTTTTTCCTTTACTTGGATAGAATAGGAATTCGAAAGAGAACAACGATGCCATACGAAAGTAATTAAGAGGTTATTAAACGTTCAAGCACGACGTAAGCACTAGAATAATTCAAAGAATTATTCTAGTGCTTATGTGGTGAACTGAGAATTCGGTCTACAAAATCTTTGATCAATTTGGAACGATTGTTTGAAGAATTCTCGTGGATAGCCATCGTCAATGGTTGGATTGTATGACGCGAGAAAAAGCTTTTTGACAATCACTGTCTGAAGACTGGATGAAACTTGTGATTATTCTCGAAGCGTTATGTTGGCCGTGCAAAAACGGTTTCTTTTGCAAATATTTCGAAAGCGATTAAGTTCGGGAATGGACAATCCAATTCAAACTGTTCTGATGCACTTTTACTTATTTGTTTCTTTTTTTTGTATTGCTAATGGTTAAGGTGCTATCGAAGAATTTCGCACTATTTCTGCATCCTATTCCCTCTATAGCCATTAGCCACATCAAGATAGATGATACAACGTGAATTCACCCCAAGATTCATTGTTTAATGGAAATATAATAGCTCCTATTTAAAGACTTTGATTTTGATTCGAAGCAATTTAAGCGTTCTTCCTTTCACAACGTTTCCATTCTATTCCTATGACAAAGCCTCTAAAACAGCGAAAACGCGTTCATATTACAAATTCAATCCCCATATCGGTTTACACGACGCTTTATCGTCTCCGTTTCTTCGCGTTTGCACAGTAATTGACAATTCAATTCGTCCAAAACCAGCCAGCTCCCTTCCGAGAATGGTTTCGCGTCCTCCTTTGTTTGGCGGCTTCTATATTTTATTTGTTCTTCTGCGGTGACATTTTTAACTCAATTAAACGGCTTTCCGCTCTCTCGGCGCGTTTGTTCTTCTCCTCGTACTCCGTCTTCAATTTCTCTCTCTTCCTCCTCCGACACTTCGGCTGACATTGGTTTTGCTTTATCGTGAGCGAACAGTTCACGCCGCAATTGGTAAAGCAAAAATCCCCATATGCCTGTTACGTGTGTAATGTCGTAAGCGTTTACTCTTTTAGAGACGAAGACTGCAGCTGACAACAACGAATAGGAATAATAAAGATAGGCATTCTGCTATTGTCTAGTTGTGGCCTAGCTAAAAGTGAGCGAAATCATACTTGTTTTGCAGCGACTAGACAAAATGTTTTGTCGACTTTCGGGGAAACTAGTTGGCGACACGAACCCTTTCTTATGAGACGAATAGACACGAGTCTGTCTAGTCGCTGCAAAAAAAGGTATGATTTCACTCGCTTTTGTCCTCTCTAGTAATTACTTTGCGCAATCTGTCCTTTGTAAGAGCGTATAGTCCGATTGTTGGGTTATATGGGTTCTTTATGTTAAAAGCAAGCTTTTTACATACACGCGGATTTTCTCTCGCGTAACGTGTTCGCGGAGGACTCTCGGTAAACATAATTTGAAGCTAGTTTTTACAAAATGCTATTGTTTTACAAGGCTACAATCTAAAACATGTGACTATATCTTAACTTTCTACGTTATTAAACGGCTACTAGTGACCGAAAGACCGGAACACTGTTCAATAAACTAGTCGTGCCCTGGCATACGTGTACTCACAAGTCCATTTACATATATGCCCTGTTTATGCGCCATATCATGGAGTTAACTATACCTCTGCATCTCTATGTGTTTATGGGCGTATAAAATGTAGAAGTTTATTTGAATTCCACATCTACAATCTCGTGGAATTTCCATCTGATATCCTCCGCGTACTACTACCGAGCTGGCGTGTTGATATGTCTACCAGGAATCCATTCTGGTTGCGTAAAGGCCGTAAAGCTTTTCTACACGTCGTACTTACTTATACTGCAGACGGTATCCGTCGGGATCGTCGTAAATTTGAATTAATGTCCCGACGGTATCGTGAACTGTTACTTCGTCGGACGAGGCTTTCATGTTATCTTCGCTATTAGAGAATAAATTAGAAATTGATTTATTTTAATACGCGCGCGTAATTTATAATCTTTCGATTTTAATTTGGTGAAATTATGTCGATAAGGGCAATATATGATGTGTCTTATGTTGGTAAGAAGGACCAAGTTCAGTTTGATTGAAATTCTAATCCCAACGCAATTGAGCAGATCGGCTTTGGACAGATCGAGAAAAGAATGGCGCGTTTTGGAAGGTTTTCAAGGCACTTATTTTCGATCTTAGCACGGAAATAGTAATCAGTAATGAGGCTGGCGTTAGATTTGTCTTTATTCTAACGCTGGTAATCAAAAAAATTTCCATTAATTTTTCTGCTGAAGGTTCTGATCAACATTTTCTTTGTCTTACTCGATTGTACATTCTTAAAATCAATAATCTGGTCTCGTCACCAACGTTAACGTTCGATGTTCAGTTGCTTTGCGGACTAGATTTAATTTGGACTCTCTTCAAGTGTTCACTACGAAGCTATCAATCTGCTTTTTAGGTCTTGGTCCTCTTGGACCTTGGTCTTCTTGTTCGACGTTATGAATTAAATTGCGGACATGAGGGACAGGGACTCTGATGGTTGGTGGGATGACGAGATTCCCGATTACTTACTGGGAAACTCTATTTTCGCCCGAACAGCTTTGGAGAAAAGTAGATTTCTTTTTCTTCTTTGAACCTGGTTCCTGTTGCCCATGTTTATTGTTCAATATAGGGCTTTATCATGTGATTTTATCAATTTTACGATGTTTTTTCGCATCTGGCTTAATTTTCGGTTTACCTGACCTTTTTTTTTTAAGTTAAAAACTTTTCTTGTAGAAAATTGGATTGTTACCAGACTTTAGTGCTTTATGATACCCACCTTTAATTATGTCTATTCGAATCTGCTATTGTGTAACTATTAGTGTCGACTTCTTTCTTTATAGATGTTGGGCGAGGTATTTTGGTATCTTTGGCGTTTATAATTTTCGTCCATATTACGTATATAGCTTTTAAAGATTGATGGACCTTTAACGGCTAGAAATTATGAATATTTCTTCTATTCTTCTCAATTTAGACTACAAAAGTTATTTTTATCTATCTTAAGATTAAATTCCTAAAATAAATATTCGGTATTATTCTGATGGTGACTTCGTACGAAATAACAACAGCAACGATGTCTAACACATACCGTGCAATGATTGCTTCCCGGAAAGCGTAATTTAACATCATCTTCTATACCGGCCGTAATTTACGATCTGAAGCTCGTATTTTAAGAAAACTAGTTTCGTACTGTCATTTGGAATTCAATCGAGCGGGCATCTATGTAAGAACGTTCCAGCTTCGCCGGCGACTAAATTTACACGATGACATTTTGAATAATGCGAAAATAACTTTCGAAGGAATGCTACATTGTTCCAGAAGATTGTTGTTTTTTTTCGCCAGTTTGTGTACTCTAGCTCGACACATATTTACAAGATTATTTTAGTATGTAGTGGCGCCTACGTTCAATAATATATCGCCGAAAATAAACAGCGACGTTCTGGCCTACAAATCATGTCTTTCGCGTTCTTTCTGCGCCTGAATTACGTCCTTCGTGATTTTTCTGCAGCATAACACGGACGTATATCACATTTGGTGCGTAATAATATAAAATAATGTTGCGTGCATGCGCCTAGACAAAACAAAATTCACCACCACCAAAAACAACTTTACGATAGGTCTGGGCCACGTTGTGCACTGCTATCGTGCTACTACCTACCATGCAAGACCAGTTTGGTAGACCCTCAACATGTCTCCGTTACATACAAGTACAGGTTTGTTCACGAGTATTAGGCGGCGATGAAAGAGAATCCACAATACGCGACTGAGTGGACATCGATCGTGTACTTTTAGTTTCAGCTTTCCCTATACTGTAACACATTGCAGTGCATATAATACGGCATTGCTTTTCAAAGGTAACCCGCTTTATGGCCAGCGACCTCTGATAAGGTTCAGTATCTCGACGATGCCGTTGCCTCAAAAATTACTCGGTACAAAATTAATTCTACGAAACGTTGAAAGGATCCGATGTTGATGACAATGAGAAAGGAATAAGAAGAAGACGATGAAAAGAAGGAACGCTTAGTTTCTTTCGTCCGTCATTGTCGTGAACTCAATCGAAATACGCATGTTGTTGAAGAATGACATTCCTGACGTGCAAGAAGCGGCGCATGTCCGCCTTTTAATTGTTCGCGCTGCGGACGTTTTATACGAAGGTGAACACGCGTGTAGATCCGTTGATTCTATCTGTGGCTGCCTATATCTTTGTTATGCGTATGTGCAGGTACACTGTCGCTCATTAGCTTAGGACCTGTGTGCTTACTTTTGAAAGTTGGCGTGGGACAGTGGAAATCCCCATGAAAAGGAAATTGTCTGTTTCACAACATTCGGTCGTCTTTGGTTAAGCAGAACATTCTACAAAACATACCCAAAAGCATATTTGTGTGGAACCGTAAGAGGTTCTGTAAAAAACCAAAGTAAACAGATTATCGCTTCGGTTATTCGAGGAAATGTATTGGAAAGAAATACTGGGAAAGTTAAGCATAGATAAGTAGATCGTAATAAAAAAGTATTTTGACGATGGTTAAGTAAGGATTAAAGTTCCGACAAGTTTAAATATTTAGAAAAAATGTGCGAACGTTCTGTATCATAAGCTTAAAAAGCATGTAGTTAACGCAATTTTTACATACAATACAATATTCCGGAATAGGACGTGCTAAATTTTAGGAATATTTGTAGCCACATATCTTATCAAGTAGTTCCATACGATATGAAAACAACTTGCCGGCGACCGGATGGCGTTACGCCAATTAGCCGCTATTTTTACAAATTTGCTGAAAATTTGAATTTTGATGATTTTTAAAATTTACACGAAGAACTACAACATGTTTACTCAGATTACGAGATCGGACTTTGAAGTTTTCTTCCGGCTTAGAAGAGCGTCGTTGTACGGGTACCGAAAATGCACTATTTGGCCAAATAAAACGGAATATCCGATTTAAGATCAATCCAGATTCCGTCCAAGATTTAATTCCGCCATTACCATGACTAGTATGATCGATATTTTCCATGCTTGTGATGCTGGTAAGATCATCTCCTTAATTCCAAGGCGACAACATGTTTCTGTTTGCCTAAGAACGCTTGAAAAGAAGAACTTCGGTGGCTTAATATGAGTTCTAGGCGTTCATCTTTTCGACGTCACCATCAGATTTTTACTCCCAAAACATCACCATGTCTTTATTGCAGGATAACATTTAAATCGGATGTTCACACCATTGCATTGTTCCGCCATGTTCGAAAGATCTAATACACCTCTCTTTACTTTAGCGAACTTCCGCGACACTATAGTTCCTTGTCCCGTTAGTCTATCTATTATTTTACTTTGCCTGTATTTTATAAATAAGACGCGAAAAGTTTGGCCCGCAAAGTAAAAATTAACTCTTTTTTTTATAAATCTCGAGATAGACGCGAATTTTCGAGCGACAGTGCATCTATTCGAGACTTCGTGAAAGGGAACATTAAATATGATGAGTTAGTTGCGTTTAGGAATGTCCGCCGTCCCCGTAGGAGCGGAACGCTGTTATAAATAATGCAATACGTACCGCTTACTTATGAATGACGACGAATTGTAGTGGTTCTGGTGATTATTAAACGCTATTTGTGACGCGTGACTAAGATTGATAATGCGATACCGTAACATTACGGTCGGGCCTTTCCGAAATAAACAGAATCGAAGACATCGTTGCTAGGAATGGTATCTTTATCGCGGTTATCCATAGAAAAACTTCGTTTTCGTTTGTTTAATTTTGTTTTCATTTCGCAACCCCTGCAACCTCTTCGACGATAATAGAGTTAGCAACAGCAACGAGCGGATAATTTCGAGGATGCACGTGCATACGCCGTATAGCTTATTGGATATTTCCAACGTGTTCGGAATATAAACGTTCGCACTTGCAAATTGGTCAGGCCCCCTTCTATCCGAGGCGAGCTGTCGTCGTGCGATCGACATTCGAGATAATAAATTACGGCCTAATGAAGATATTTTAGCGATCGCACCTCGACCGCCGCATCGACTCCTGCGAAACCCCAAACGCCCCAAACTGGACGCGGCCGACTCAATCGACAACGGCCGCTTTCGTTTCGCTCTATATTTAGTGTTGGGTTGATAATCTTGTCGTCGTCTACGGTCCGATCTCAGCGCCGTCGAAACCGTTCGAAGAAGATAAGAATCTAAATGACTAAACGAGGCGGGCATTAATTTTTTTCGACTGGAATCGAAGGACGAAGGTTATATAGGTATACGTGTGATGGCGCTGAAATGCGTACAAGGTTGTTTACAAGTTACGTGTGTATTCTTGTTTTTTTTTTGTTTGAGCAAAAAAATTTCCAATATTTAAGTTTTATAATGTCTATTAACTCTTCTAACTCTTTTAGTTTCTTAACACATCTCGCTTGAGTTTTAAAGTTTTGTGAGGTGTGGACCATTCTTCTCCATTTACCTCATGAATAGAGAATAATTGTTGGTACGTTTAGTATAAATTGGTAGCCTAAAGCTACCAGCGTAGTTCAAAAACA
Organism: Oryctes rhinoceros; assembly: GCA_020654165.1. Classification (NCBI taxonomy): domain Eukaryota; kingdom Metazoa; phylum Arthropoda; class Insecta; order Coleoptera; family Scarabaeidae; genus Oryctes; species Oryctes rhinoceros. The sequence continues at coordinate 4,165,595 of JAIOKQ010000231.1, forward strand.
CGTATTTTTTGCCAAATTCAATTTTATTTTTCAACATGTTCTCCTTGTAAATCTATGTAACGAAAGTGATAAATTCGAATATATAATACATCTACGAGTTTGCTTAACCACTCAGTATCCTACAATGATTATACACTCAAATACAAATAACGTACCATGACGTAACATTATTACATCGTCATCGTCTAACAGTCCGAAGCTTCCAAATAAGGTAAACAATAGCGCTCCATAACGTCCGAACTAGGTACGTACTCCCATAATGCCTTTTTTTTCTATTTGTGTCTTCGATCGGAATCGACTTGATTTTATCCGGGAAAAACGATTTTCAAACGCCAGCGAATTAAATATATAAGAGAGAGACAGAGAGCAGCGAGAGGGAGAGCGGCGTCGAAACTAAGCACGCATTAGGGCGAACCGTGTCCAATTTAAAATACACGCAAGACATGACTCGAAATAAGCGTAAGGCTTCTTCGGCTTTGGAATTTTCGAGAAGCGATGACTCGCTGATGTTATTGTTGATTCAGTATAGTCATTATCATGGCCAAATAATCCTAATATCGGGCTGGATGATGCGGTTAACCGATTGTTGTTAGGGCTTGTGGGAAGAAGCCTTCTTTAAATTTGACGAGTACGACGACGTACTGGACATATCTTCGAACGCGATGGTGGGTACATGTGATTTGGATACCGGGAGTACTTATTTTATCGTTTGATTTTCGTTCATACCTTAGTATTAAGCCAGCGTTTGCATTGTTTCTTGAAAATGGCTGGAGCAACAAGCTCAATTACAAATTACCGGCAAAATATGCCGTTGCTTTGCGTTGGTATCTGCAGGAGTCGACAGCTACAACGAATGGCCGCGTAATAGTGTTCGGTTGAAAATGAGGATCGGCGTCTCTTCGAAACAGCCAATCAATTAATTTTGTGATGTTTGACAACATTAATGTCCTTTCGCTGTTTATTGTTACGCGTAAGCGGATGAATTCAGGAAAATATTTTATATAAGCGTATTATCTTACACGACTCATCACAATTGCAACTATGAACTTATAGTAAAACTTATTTAATTTGTCGTCAATAAGACAATAACACGAAGTCTCTTTCAAACATTATTATTCTATAAGTAGCATCGATTACGTTTTATCATCATATTTATGTGTGTATTTTTAATTAGCGTTGCATTAATCACTATATTCGAGAAACAATATCATCACCGCAGACAGACAATAATCGTTTTTATCTTGGTTGGCGTGCGTTGTCGTATAGACGACGACTGTTTTTTTTTTCCTTTTTTCTTCGTTCGTTTGTTATCCGTTTGGCCATTTTGATACAAGGGGTTGCGCTTGGAGATGTACGCGAACACGCGTGTATCCGTACAAACGAATTATTAATTATAACGTAAGCTGCGAACGGATGTTGATTCAAAGACGAAGTCGTTTTAATAATATGTATTATTAGCGTGTCATCGTTTAGGTGAAACAGCGTTCTTTCTCGTTATGAATTTAAACTATTTGTTTACGAATCCGTGTCTCGATTAGAAATTACGCGCTGCCATTTTAGATTATATCACGGTATTTAATCTTACGACATTAATAACAGAATATATTAGTTGCAATTACTGTCAACACTTCATCGTAAATCATATCTGCATTTCCACGCGTACCTCCGTTAGAATATACATATATATCCGTTCTGAGAAGAAGTAGATAGGAAGTTCATGCGTATGTAGGTATCGCAAATTTATCGGAAGATATGTACGATGAGTCTAGGATGCGTCATCGTTTGCGGGTAACTTGTAGAGATCTGGTACGGGAGATGCTCAAGCTTGAATAAGTTAAATAAGATGTGCGCACCTTCGCATGTGCTCATTCTCTAGACACAAACACAAACGAATTGGAAGGGTCGCATAAAGCCATGCTTCAAAGTCGGCCGAATAAGCGCTCGGCTAGGATCCAAAACGACAATAATCAGCGTCAGTAGAGGAGCTTCCGACAATGTTGAACGTGAAATTCTTCGTACTCCGCAATATACGCTATTCTTCGAAGGTAGATCGAGCGGAACTAAAAAAAAATTCAAGATTCATTACTTCGGACTCGGATGGAATCCGCGATCTCTAATGCTTTTCGCGTGCCGCATGCAGAAGAAACGAATCTAGTTCGACGCCCACGTGAACGCGGTCGGTGCACGTATGGAAGTCGACGTGTCCCATTCGAACCTCAATAAAAATAGAATTATATAAGACGCCGTAATGATAATAAAACATCGACCCACACAATGTCTTACAAAGAGCAAACAAAAATTATGACCTTTATTTTGAAATACGACGACGAGTAACGTTGCTGCTGCACAATTGCGACAGCAGTATTACTTCGCAGAACCTGCTGCGATAAATAAAATATTTGTATTCTGGTGATAAACGTAAACGACAAGCGAAAATTAACATTATCGATTTGGATGGATTGAGCGGCAAGGCATGTTTCGATTTCCATTACTTAGCTTCGACGACTTTATACGAAGTTATAGCGTTTTTATTGAAGTTATTCTAAAATATCTGAAATTATTTTTATACCCAGCCGAGCAACATATGGTCGTCTACTTCCTTCCATGTCCAATATTCATCAACGATAACATCGAAATAACCCAGCGGACGCGTCAATCGTTGATTCTAACTATACGGGGTGAGTCTTCCTTTTTTTCGTCCTAACAACACCGTATAATTATATTCGCTTCGAAGACTTTTCAACAAGCCTCACCTCGGATGAGGCGAACAATAGGGCAATGGGCCCCGGCATAAGTACATAAGGAAGACGTAGAGAAGAAAAAAAAAGAATAGAAGAGGGAAAGGAAAAGCGTGATCGTCTGTTCCTCTTCGTCTTCTGTACGCGGAGAAGGTTCTCGTGCGGTCAGGTTCCTCCGTGTGGATGTAGAATGTTGATCCGACAATCAGTTAGCGTTGAACCGTCCGCGTGATCGCAGGTCTTACCGCTAGACACTCGATCTAACCGGCGAATGAATCAGTGCGTTGCGTGCTGCGAACGGAGTTGGGCCGTTGTTATTTAATCCGGTGTGCTGCCTACTTGACGCGGGAATTGCATTCGGAATGCGATCGCATCGGTCTTGTGCGCCGTAGGTGTGAATAGTTGCGGTGACATACAACTTGCGGTAAGTTATGTTTGCATTAGGAGACGCTCATCGTCGATTGTCGTTCTCGTCGTTCGAAAATAAATCATTTAAGAGGTTGCGGTTATTAATGCTGCCGCGCGGCGTGTTTTATGATCAGTAATTATCGACAGGTAAAGGTATACGATGAGAAACGAATTCTGTTTATAGCTTAAGTCTTTTTTTTAGACGTTTGTAAGATGTTCGTTAAACTAGCTGGTGTATTTTGTGTAAGGGCCGATAAGGTGCCTGATAGAGTATACTTTCGTTTAATATTTCATGAAAAGCTTTGCTTTATGTATCTACAAAATGAGGATTTCTAATTAGATGAAAATCAGTTTTTTTTTGTTCTTTTCTTGTCACATTGTCCTAATAATACGACAAAAAAAATTTCGTTTTGTACATCCACGATTCCTGAATTTTAGCTCATGTAATGACAGTCTCAGCAATTCTGATCACTTGAGTTGCGCCCCGATAATTTGCACTAAATATACGAAATACAATCTCTAATCAAGCATTAAGAACAAACATCCAATGATGTTATAAATTCTTCAAAAATGCATTCCAAATACATTCTTTTGTTTTCAGTTCATTCGCTGTTTTATTCGAATGAAACTACGAAATGAAATCTGGCCACCGCTGTGAGGTACCTGGTACTTACAAAGATGCCTTTCTAGTGCTTCCTGTGCGTTGTAAATAACCTTTATGCACAGTGTCTGATTGCTATTTGCTTAAAGATAAACATGGTTCGGTTAATTTAGCAGAATTAAATCTTAACGACAGATTATCAATAATATTCTGATTTCTCCTGGATCATTTATTGGAAGTGATGTTGCTTATCTTCTGCAGACATTAAAATATATTGTTGGAGCTGTATTTACAGTGTGTTTAGGATAAGGCAAAAATTGACGGAAATCAATAGAGTACTAGAAGCGACAACAAACTTTATTGGATGTTCTGTTAGTTCTGGCTTCCCGACTAAAAACACGTGATTTTGTTAGTGCTAGATAGAGTTGCACAATTCTATTAGGATATATCGTAGTTGATCTTCGCCTTTTTCTGAGCCGTTTCATTCAATGCTGTTTCAATTGGCTCCAGTTTGGCTTTAGTGTACCCAAGTTTCATCCTTTTTCATGCGCAAATCTTCAGTCAGCATGCGACAAGCAGGCTCTCTGCTGTCTCTGTAGCTTTAATTCGATGGTCGTCTAGTACGTAGCATTCGGTGAACTTTTTATGTTAAATTTCTGCTGCGTGCCAACACATGAACCTTATTTTCTCCGCGTCCATTTCAAGTCCTGAATTGACGGTGGATCTTTCGAACCTTTTCATTATGTCTACTAATTGTTTAATTTACGTGGGCGTATTGCCTTCCAAATGCAAGAATTCAATGGCGGCTCGATATTCGATTTTTTCCATTTCTACTGATCGACTGACACAGGCGATTGTTAAATAACTTAAAATACTTAAATGCTGCCCAGAAATAAACCGAAAAATAAACAGGTTCGGCTCCAAGTTTGTGCCGAAGAACCTGCGATATAGGAAGTAGGCAATTTACATTCGATTTTATTTAACACGTCTAAAATAAATTATTGATATGATAATTAGGTAGATGTGATTAATTTTTCTACGCTCTATTTGTTACCTCTGCTAATAACTTCCAAATAAGGTAGTAACTATCATTATCGCAGTTGTTGCCATAGTTGTAACATGGCTTAGCTTTGTTGGAAATTTACATCTGGATAGGATCCCAAATTAGTATAATCATTAATTCTTCTGTTTTGAAAAGAGTAACTTCCCCGCAGAGTTGACGTCTTAAGGAGGCAACGATGTTTACGAAATCTGTTTCTGGATACCACGCTACACACAAAAGAAACACATTTCGTATGACGGGATAATTAATTAGAAAATTAAACGAAACGACGCGAATGTGAAGAGTTTCTCGTTTAAAAAATAGACAAGTAGCCTTAATTAGATGCAGGTCTTCATCGCCATCGTCGTAACGATGATCATCCTCTGCGCCATCGCAAACCCGTCCAACGATTCAGTAAAGCTCTCCTCATCGTCTTCTTTTCGTGTCACGGCATGTTACATGCCATCAACGTGGATGTTCAACATAATTGCTCACCGACATCATCGCGACGAAAAAGAGAAGGGGGAAGACGTCGAGCGAGAGAACGGGATGGGGACGTTAGGTTCCCCCTTCTCTTCCGCATCAATTATGATTTGAAGAAGCCCCAGTCTTGCTTCTCTCACGGGGTAAGCCGCTGGACGTTGGCATTGCCGTCTTTCACGGTGAATAATAACAGTCGATTTGTTACCAAGTTATATTGCAGCCATCTAGGTCCTTCCGATATTTAACCTAATTTTTTCCTATAAACCACGTAGATAATAATTCTATTTTGTTTTTACAATAATTTCCTAAGTTGGTCGTCAAGTTGGCTTTTCTTTTTTTTTTTATCTTTAAATCGTGATTTTCTTTGGATATTTCGGTCTTGCCCGCATACTAAGTTGTTCGCGGTTTTCCTTTTTCTTTTTCTTGAAGTGCCGTGGTTTCTTCTCTCCTTTTACACCTTTCGTCCTTTACGCATTTAACATTAATGGTAATCAGCTTCATCATAAGATAAATTAAGTTAATTATTCTAGCAACAAGCACTTGTCTTGCAAAACTAATTAAATCATTATGTAAAACCTGCTGGCCTTATATGCTACATCTTCGTTAAATAGTTAAGCTGTCAGTAATTGCTATTAGGAACAAGCTGCTTACCGGTTCCAGCATCTACAAATCACCATGAAAGAAACACGATAGGACGTAGGTACGTATTGAGACGTTTATTAACTGGGCGAGGTGCTTTGAAAACGGTAGTACTCGACGGCCGTATATCAACACGTAATGCATATTGCACCACTTTCGCATAGGTCGATAGCTTCGTATATGTATAGGCGTATCGAATCGAAGTTGGCCAAGACAAAACATATCTGCAAGCCAGCGTAGGCATAAATTGCTCCGGTGTGCGGCGACAATAAGTAATAAGACTCGCTGTAATAATATAAACGACCTGCTGCAATTACGTTTCTTCTACATTGGTGTAATTTGTGTGTATGAACGATCGCTCATATACATCGCCGTCGGTTGATGATGATGATCGGTTGTGTCCTCGAAACGGCCGTCCCGGACTAATTGTTATGTATTGCTATATAATAAGTAAACTTGTGAGGTGCGAGGGTTCCCGATACTTATGTGTTATTTACCATAGTTAACTTGAAACAGATTTAAAATTTGTCATCTCCTGATTTAGTGCTCGCTTGTGAAGGAGCATAATTTTTACGAGTACCACCAAACTGAAAGTCTGTTTCTTCTGCTGTTTTTCCTCGCATAACCTCACGTTATTTTCAGCTCACGCGCGAACATAAATTAAGCCGCCGAGATTAAACAAAGACATACTTCACGTTGATTATTCATATACTTGAACCTACGCCATTGCTAGGAAACCGAGCGATCGCTTGCACTTGCATGTTTTCCCCCATATCCAGTAATTGCCTCGTTTAATTTCAACGGTCAAGCCGGTATTTGGTTTCTTGTTAAAATTCCACGTCCAATTTACAACTCGGTAATGTTACGAAATTGCGTGCATGTTAAGGTCCGTGTACACGTTCGCAATAGCGACGAGTAAACAACGTGCGTGAGAATGTGGAGCGGAATGAAACGTAAAACGTAACTTACTTGCTTCTCTTTGGGATAGTTTATGGTTTAAGTTAAGTCTTAAGAGTTCTTAGTTTCCTTAAAAAAAAAAATCAAATAGCACCAGTAGCAACTCGCGACGGACGTAAATGACGGAGTTCAAGGACGAGCCGTTGCATATCGTTACATACACCAAATGCTACTGTTGTGTTGCATTCTTCTGAAAGCATTTCTTCCTATGTTTCAAATCAAAGTATTGCATCTAATTTGCTCAATACAGTTTAATTAATGTTAAAGCACCACGTCTTTGTATATAACCGGTTTCCGTCACCATTTCATCTCGAAACTCTCAAATTCCTTCCATTCATCTCGCAGTTCTAATCACTTCAACATCCAGCATGCAGTACTTAAGGAACCCGATGCAAGATACGATAAATGTAAATGTGTACGCCGCTTGACATACCTGCACACTGCGAAGTTGTAACATACTGGTGTATACATACATGGATCCGGGCGAGCTTGCCAGGCGATGCGTATACGCTGGAAAGCAAACGTCGTCGAGAGAACGTAATTTAATGGATGATCTCTTCGAGTGTTTGCTGTCAAAATAAACAGCGTGAATATATCGACTTGCGCCGGTGACAACTGTTAAAATAAAACAATCGATGCGCGTTTAAATGTTTAAAACGTACTGTAAGCCCGCGGAGTTATTTTCGGCCTGATGTGTTTAGCAGCGTATTTGTTTTTAACATGGCGCGATTATGTTTATACGGAGGGAAATTAATGATGATCGAGTTCGTTCTTTTTTCTCTATTTAAATGTATCTTTTTTTTTTAATTTTAACTCGTGTTGGTTCATTGACGTGATTGCGAAACGATCATAACGACGTGTTTAGTCTAACGTATCAAAGTCTAATTTGCAAAATTTTTGTCCCTCTCTATTAACGAAAGCAATTGAACAAGATGTTGGAGAGTTAAGTTCGACTAGATGTTATTTACTCTAAACCCTGCTTCGTCCTTTGGTTTGTCCAACATGATCAAAATCTTAGCACGCTGTTACAATGTTTTGAGAAGCATCATCTTTATCGATTTTCATTTGGTTTTGTTAATTGAAGTAGAATTGTCGGGTTTTGGGGAAATGAAAGATCTCGTGCTATTCATGGAAAACTAGGCTGTACGCACAAAAACCTACTGTTTTCCGCGAATTATGGCAGAGGGAATAATTAATTAAATCATTCCTTTTTGACAATCGAGTTGCCCAAGCTTTAACTTAATATCATGGCAACGAATTGGACCTTGAGTAGTTGTGACAGAATAATGCCATATGTGCCATACATCAAAATTAAGTAACCGTCAATTTGTTAAGACCGCGTTTTCATGGACGTGTGATTTTCGGAAATGCTAACGTCAATTAGCCAATTAAACCTCGTGACTCTTTAATAATTCTGGTATAATAGCAGAACCAAATTTGACGTTATTACCGTGTTAAATGTTCCTGGCATTACGCGCGAGAGAATATAATATATAATCATCGTTTTCTTTTTTTTTTTTAGAAAAACAGAACGCTAGATGATGAAATAGCACGCGATAGAGTGTTATCTGCAATGTGTACAGTATAATGCTATTTTGTGCAGGTCTTGGATAAACATATTCTTACATCGTGTTGATAAGTGCGTTATGTCATAGATGAAGAATTTGTTTAACACAGATAGCGCGGCCGTTTATGACAATGTAAACTGAAACGTAGCAAATCATTCTACGCACCTGTGCAAATGTAATAAAATTATTCGCGAAAAACTACCGATGGTATGATTTTTAATAAAACGCCAATGGAAAAACACTGAAAACCAGCTTAAAACGGTTACCCAAATTGCAATCTTCAACGAACATCCTGCATACTAGCAGGAAACTTTTCATTCTTAAAACAACATCCTCAACGCTGCAGTTACATACCTTGCGACACGAATAACTGTTGGTAAGCAACACAAGTATCGGCAACTTCCGCACCGCTCAAGTTTCCTTTATTTAATAATTTTTTTTTTGTTTCTATTCACCCTTTTTTCTCATCATGTACTCGTAACTAATAATAAGGATTTTTCGACTTCTATTATCCAAGTAGGCCGATCATTTTGAAAATTTGTATAACGATATAACTGTCCATTCTGAACAATTTTTCTTAGTAACACTTCGACGTGTTGTGAACGGAAAAGATACTTTTTTACCTGAAACGAAAGTAGTTTTCGGTCAACTCTAGAGGCCTACTTGATTTGAAAAAATCGAAAGCAAACTAAGAATAAGCTTCAGACCAAGCAGGGCGGAATCCCAAGATATGAAATTCCAATTTTTGATGCATCATACTATTTCCATTAAAAAAACACGTATTAACATGGTCCTATTACTTATATCGTGAATTGTTAGGTTACATAGCGGAATGTTAATGCACAATGTGTTGATCGTTGACAAAATATTTCGCGTTAAAAATTATATTGACAATGATTTAGGCAAACACAAATATGTGTCTAGCTGTTTGAAAACACGGTCAGTCCTTTCAAGTGTGTTTGCTCCGTCAACATCGTAGACTGTGCCTATCATAGGTCCGCTTCCTTCTTCTTGAGGCGACGAAAGTCACGATCCTCGAATGCATTTTCGTGCTCGCCAGCCGTTCGGTAGACGCTGATAATTTGTCGATAGATGTATGCATACTTAAAGATTTTTATCTCGTATCGAATTCGAATTTGTATAAATATTTAACGTCCGATTGTATTTCCACGAAGAGCAATCGTGGGAACCGTCTTAATATGTACGGTAGCCAAATAATTGAACGTACGTACGCATGTATATATGTACTAGGAATTTCGGGAACATTCAACAAAATGAAAGGTAAATAGGAGCCTTACATCATCGATTCGAAAAGATCATTTGCACACCGAAGTTTTCGGCAACTAAATTTAAACGTAGCCATACTACCTTGGTTGACGATGTATGTTCGACACGACCGAAAAGTACAACCGTTACCAATAACATTGGAGTAATTTACGAAATAAACGAAATTGTATAAAGTTAGAGATGTTGGAACATGAATCTTAGAACCAACAACAACATTCCCGAAGCCCCATCGAAGCAGTTTAAGCGAAATAATTCGTCGACTAAGAATTGTAGATGAATCCGCTCCGAAAACGGTGAAGGTTTTTCTGTCGGCCGGAAAAGAGCAGTGGCCGCTGTTTCCTTCGGATCGAGGTGTATTAATCGATTATCTTGAAAAGCGAAACATAAGCTCACTTAATAGGCTAAAGGGAAAAATTGCGAGAAAACAGCCACATTACAAGAAAAAGAAGTTCTCATCTTCAGCCGTTGTTATGGCAAAAATTTACGAATTGGGACCCACCATATTCGCCAGATCTAACCCCCCAGCGACTTTTCTGTTTTTTAAGCTCCAAGTTTTGTCTTTAGAACAGTAACCAAAACAAATAATACGCAGCATTGGGTTAATTAAAAATTTTCCGTTTACCTTTTTTATTCTTAGCGTCTTATGTAGAAGCGCGCATAAAAATAATATGTTAAAGACCATACACCACCATATCTCTTTATAACTTGCGAAAGTGTCCTTATCTTCGATTTTAAAAGTAATTAACCCATATTATACGCCTGTTATCCGATACTTCCAACTTCTCAAGGAGGGAGTAACTTAAATCTTATCCTTGAAACCCTCGCCGTGAGGTAGCGTGGCATTCCTATCTAGAATTGAAATCTTCGTGAAACGATAACCACCTCCCCGTTTCAGAGAAGCCACAAATTTAATTTCCTGTGTTCTCGACGGTCCGGTTAACGTAAAACTTCTTACCTACCGTCGTTCAGTGTCGAAGAAAACTACGAGCCGGTGAAAAACGCCGAGACCAAACGAATTGATAATTTAGAATAAATAATACGTGAAAACGATCGCGTTCTACAGTGGCGGTTATTCGATACAACACCGCAACTTTGTCGATGGGATGCTGAGAGGAGTATAATCTCGCTCACTGATCTTTCCCTATTATATTATTTGCCAAGTACTTTCGTCAGATAGATAGCCATTGTTGTGGCGTGTGTGGTCTTAGTGCCGTTCGATATAAAAGTTATCCGAGATGGTTTATTAACGTACAGTTGCTTCTGTTCCAGGGATGCGTCAACATGGAATTTGCGTCAACCACGCTCGCCCTAACAGTAGCGATCATCTTCGTGCTTTCTCGATCAGGTACGTAGTTTTCTTTACTTTTTTTTTGTTTTTTGGTCTAACTTGTTTCGCGTTCGGTAATAGTCGTTAATGGCATGTGCCTTAATATGGCTGCTGATATCTAATTTTCTTGCAACGTGCGCTATGGCTCCATCTTGTTGCAACCATAGAGTTGGATTTCTATAGCTGAATTTATTGAACATCGATAGAAATTGCGACGTCCTCAAAGAAGAATAGGTATGGTGTCGTGTATGATTCTTTCAAAGGATACGCCATACCAAGTAGGAAACTTGACGAAGCCAATGGGCTTTCATCGCCCATAATCAAATTTTGAATAAATTCTGTTTTTTTTTATTAATATTATTAAAAAAGATTAAAGGCAAAATAAGAACGTATTGATTGCGTAATTATTATCTCGTTATTGTTTTTTTTTTTTTCTAGGAGAGGCCCAAGTAACGATTCAAGAGAGCCCGAGCTCTGTAGTCCTAGCGGAAAACGATGAGACCACCCTAAGTTGCAGGATGGATACTGCCCCGGATAGATTCCAATGGAGGCACTATCCCGTCAGCTTAGCGCAAGCGTATAGTTCTAGATATAATTTAGTATTAGCCGAAGCGCATTTCGAGAATCTACCAGCTCATAAGTACAAAAGTGATAATGCGTCAACGTACCTCACCGTTGCGGTATGTATTAGCATAAATTTAAGAACAAAGAACAAACCATCAAATCTTTATATTTTCCAGAATACTAACGTATCGGTAGCAGGTTTCTACCAATGTTTAGCGCACTATGGCGCGCAGGTAATCGCATCTAAACCTGGAAGAATATCAATCCCTACCATGGGGGAAATACCCGAGCAAAAGAATATCTCTATAACCGTAACTGAAGGAAATACGATTCAATGGAGCTGCCCAGAGCCGCCGAGTAACCCATCACCAACCATGACGTACTCAAACTCCAAGAGGAAGACGATAAACTCGAAATATTCCCGGTCCTCCTTGTTGATACCGAGAGCAACATTGGAGCATAAGAGCGTCTATTCCTGTACGGCGCACAACGATTTCGAAACGGTACCTCTTCGCACTTTTCTTAATCTGAACGTGGTAAGAGGAGGAAATGGAAGAAATGAAAAACCGAGGTTTATAACGGAACCAAAACGCCATTACGTTGTGCTTAAAAGTAAGTTTTTATCGAAGTTCGAAGGTTTTTTTCTCAATCCGGCTATTTCTTGTAGATTCTGACGTTTTCTTAGAATGTTCAGCTATAGGCGAACCCGTCCCAACTGTACGATGGTCCAAACTCAACGGTGAAATACCCAAAGCTCGTGTGAAAGAAGAAATCGGCGGATTGTACATACCTAATGTGAGAGAATCCGATCAAGGAACTTACGTTTGCGAATGCTCCAATCGCCTAGGGAACGTATCCGTCGAGATACGCTTAGAATACAACGAGGAACCCAGAATCGTTCGCGGTCCATTCATTAGAGATAATACGACAATCGTTGTGGAGGAAGGACAGGATTTAGAACTAGAGTGCGAAGTTGTTGGCGTGCCGGCACCGGTAGTAAGTTGGTTCTTGAACGGAAGGACGATTAAGAACGACGCCAATACTAGAATAGAAGGTAATATCCTGCGTTTCGAGACTATGCAAAAGAACCACGCGGGTATGGTGCAGTGTTTCGCGAGTAATGAAGTGTCCACCGATTGCGGCAATTTCTCCATGCCGGTATTACCTAAACAGATCTCCGGTGTGCAAGATTACGCCTCCACCACCTCCAAGCATAAGAAAAAGAAGCACAACAAGAATAGCAGGGGCAGAGTGCACGCTGCTCACATGATCCCCCCGACTAAACCCAACGTTACCCGATTAAGCGATGAATCAGTGGTGGTCCGGTGGAAAGTTCCATCGTCGGACAACAGTCTTCCGATCAAATTCTTCAAAGTACAATATCGCGATATCAGTCGCGAAAATGACGCGTCTTCAACATGGTTGACGGCGAATACTGATATCGCGCCGCATATAACGAGTTTTGACGTAACTTCGTTGAAACCGGATCATACCTATAGGTTTAGGATAGCTGCTGTCTACAGTAACGATGATAATAAGCCGAGTCCAAAATCCGATGCATTCCATCTCAAACGGTTGGATTTCGAGACGAGAAATCCTCTGCCCATTCCTACCATAACGAAAACTGAAACTATTAATGAGACTTCGATTAAGGTGTATTGGGAGGTAAGATTATATTTGATAAGCTTTTGATTTATGCTCGAACGAGGAACGAGGTATGTTAAGTGTTTCTTATTTGTCGAATCGAATTCTGTGCTATCGCGCTATTTCCATGCATTTCCCCGCGTATTTATTTACATAAGAAAAGAGTCAAACTGTAATGGGGACCATCATGCACGAATATCCCAGTGCTGACAACGTCACCTTTATATGCTTACAATCTCGGCAGTGGCAAAATAACATTTCTGCAGCTGTCGCTTGTTGATACTTATACCGGTTGACCATATCACGCGAAAGAGGTCCATAAAATAACAGTAAAAGATGGTCTAGTTCAACGTATTTATCGAGAGAAATATCGATTAAGATATGTTCCTAATCTTAGAACATTTATTGACGTGCATAGGTGTTTGGCAGAAGATGAGACGATCTTTCAAAGAAGTAAAAGTTATCAGAACTAATAGCAATGTTGCAAGCAAGGAGCTGTTTGGCAGATAATGAAAAATAATCTAAGGATAAGCACCAGAAAAATAAGTTCAGGTGTTCACGAGTAACCGTGAATCAGTTAGATAAGTCTCTTCTTCACCCGATTCAACAAAGCAATAAAGTTGTATCGTTTTAATCGTTTAAACGTTTGTATTTATCATTATTTCAGTATACACCAATACCAAACATCACGATAAACGGATTCTTCGTGAACTACATGCCGGCAACGATCTCCGGCGACTACACCAAGGCAACTGTAGATGGTCAACACATACGTTCGTACGTAATATCTCATTTGGATCCCGGCACCATTTACGAGATTAAAATGCAGACCTTCGATTCGAAGCTTGCCAGCGATTTCAGTCAGAAGATGCATGAGAAAACTACAGGTACTTGTGAACATTTTTTAACAGATTTGACAGCCTTTGAAATGTCTGATTTGAAGAAGCTATATTTAAAGCACAAAAAGCAACGGATTCCCCGCAAATTCGTATAAAAATAAATTAATTTATTTATCTTTCAGCGTTAATAATCGAAACAACATCGGCACCACTAGCGAAAAAGTCGGGACCAGAGCAAACTGCAAGCGTTAACATATACGTAATTATCGTCGGAGCAGTGATAGGAGTTGCGTTGCTGATAATCGTCGTGATCGTGGTAATAGTTGGACGTAATTGGAAGAAGAAGAAAGAAGCTCCCCGTAACGGTGAGTTAGTCGCGCGGCATTAGAAAGGTAGACGTTGATTATCTTCATTTACAACTTAATTTATTACAGGTAATAATGACAAACAACCGACCGAAGACCATCACATTCAAGTCGAGAATAACGAATACGACTATCGGGTGATGCCGTCAAAAAACGCTAGAGCAAACGGTTGCGTCATTTCCGCTAATCACATCACGATCCGATCGAATCCACTAGCGGATGCGGATAATAAGGTGAGATCGCATTATTTTCCCTTCCGTTCGGATTCGTTGTTTTCCTGTCATCACACATCACATTCATCATCATGGCGAAATGCGATAAGACGAATTTAACCCTTTTGTAACGATCGTTCGTAATTGGTTGGAATATGGTTGGTTGGATATTACAGTGTGTTAACGTAAATATGGTAATAATAATGTTAATGGGACATTCTAGTTCAAGTTTAGGTTGTTATTTATAATGATTATAGAAAGTTTTTCAAATATAAACAGTTTGTTGGCTTGTTAAAACTTTGATTTAGGTTTCATCCTGTATAACATACAGCATATAATAAGGTTACAAAAGGATTAAACTGCATGCGCTAATGCAATTGAAGCACAACAAATCTCACACGCTACTTAAGAACGTTTATCTGAGCGTAGAGCAGATGTCGGATACGATCCTTTGATCGAACGAAGCAAACGATAGTTTACGTGAGATTTGTTACCGACCGCCGCAAGCAAGAAAAATATATCTCTTCGCTTCGACTAACCACTAATAAATGCTGAATATGTGCTTAACATACGTACTTTATAACTCATAAACTAAAACTAGGTTAATTTCATCTTGTTTCCAGAAAATTCTAGCTCGGATTTTTTCCAGAATCAGAACATGATAGAAATGTCATGTTTACCTTCACAGAACAACAACTGTTCTACGCAGCCGTCGGCTAGCACTCAGGAAATTCACCTTCATACCGATAAGACGACCGCGAAGAACAAGAAGCAAAAGAACGGCGATAATTCTGGAGAAAATTACGTTTAGAAACCGTTTCGCTGTGCGCGCATCCTTAACACAACAAACGATATATATTTAAACTCGAAAGACAATTTGCGGGTAAACTCTGGAAAGCCATCCGCTCGAATTATTTGAATCTCCCACCGTTCAACATGTTCTGTGCCTTGAAACAAATTTTACGAATGAAGTTAGCATTATATCTTGCCTATAAGCGAAGAAGAAGAAGCGAATTGTACATAGTTTTTATTTAATTGTATATAGAAAAGTGATATATATCATGATGCTTTATGGCTGTTTTCTGTAAAGGCTGATAATTATGCATCATCTTTTTTACTTTGCGGAAAATCTTAAGACAGAAAACATTCATGTTTTTTATAATTTACGTTGTGTTATTATAACGAGGATAGCGTTGTTACATTTTTTTTTTGCGAAAGCGATCTGCTGATCTGCACCTTCCGAAATTGCACAGAATAAAATGCGCTAAATACTGTCGACTACTTCCTCGCTCTATCCAAGAACCCAGTGAACCTTCCACTTCCATATCAAGACCCATCGATACCTCGCGGATGTGACAAATTCGTTTTCTAAAAGCTTGGAACATTGGAACACCCGCACCCCAAATGAATATAATTTGAGTCTACGGCTTGTATAACGAGCACCTGTAAATCTGTGAAAAATACCAACAAATATCCTTTAAGTTTGGTTGAAATTATCGAATCGTACTTATTACAGTTGATACGATCTGAATACTCTTTACGCGCCTACACGTCGATTTGTAAACGGAACAAAAATTCTTTCGCTTACGGGACATTACCCGTATTAGGTTAAAACGTTAGAATACTCGATTTGATTATTATAACTTGAAAATAACGCTAATTTGTAGCCTTTACAGAACACGGGCAACCTTATTAGAAAGCATTATTTCTATTATATAAATATATGGCAGCTGGCTATCAGGCGAAAGCAGTATAGCGAAAAATGAGACGTGTATTTTAAGCAATAAGAC
Source organism: Oryctes rhinoceros (assembly GCA_020654165.1). Taxonomy (NCBI): domain Eukaryota; kingdom Metazoa; phylum Arthropoda; class Insecta; order Coleoptera; family Scarabaeidae; genus Oryctes; species Oryctes rhinoceros. The sequence goes on from JAIOKQ010000231.1 coordinate 4,182,059, forward strand.
AATCAATTCTATAATTATTTATTGTTATATCTACATACATTTTGTAAGACTTTGTTTCCGTTATCTTTTTTTTTCTATGTTTAGTGATATTTTATGACGTTAAACCAATTATTAACTGAAAAAGCAATTTGAGAATCTCTACGTTCAAAAATGACTAATCCTAGATTGAATATTATTAGGCTTGGTTACTGTTGCTCTAAATTCTTTAAGACAATATTCGAACTAATTAAAATAAATATGTTGTTACGTATACAAAAAGAAAAGGATGCAAGATATTGGTTTACACGTTCATGTAGAATGCTTCGAACTGATTTTTATTATTGTGAATGTTATATTTTTGTTTCTTTAATAGTCTTTATTTTTTAACGTTTAGTACTTAGTAGAATGTGACATTTATTTATATTGTACATCACATACGATAGAATAGCTTTTTCTTTAAGCATAGTAAGTATTGTTAATGCAAACAACTAACAATACTATTGTTTTTTTTTAATTATTATTATTATTATTAATCAGACTGGATATGTAAATAGACTAAAAGGAAATGAGGTAGTGAATTCTTCTTTTCAACGTGGAACACCACGAACAAAAATATACGAACCTGTAAATAGAAAAGGAGCCATTCCTTCTGATGTGTCAATGGAAATCCTTGGACGTATTGATGCGGCATACCTGGGACCTATATACGTATAATTTCTTTTACGATGTGCCTTATTGCTTGCCTTAACGGAGGAAGTTTAACTTTTTCGATTTATATGACCATCTCCCGATTATGTACGCTGTATACCATGTAATGAGCTAAGGCTTTTGACAATAAAAGAATCATTTTCATTGATATTAGTTTACTGTTGAATGAACCACGTCCTAGAAAAGTACAAAATGTAGATCATTCACATGTTTTAAGCGAAATTATACAAGACAAAGGAAATCGATGATTTTAAAGCTCTTGGCTATATTCGGCACAGTTGGACGTAACTACGATCCATGTTATCTTTCGTTTCGATGTACGACTAATTACAAAGCAACGTTTCACTGTTGTTATTATTATGTTCGTGACTCATATCGGCATATTTTTGATTAAAAGAAAGTTATGTTTTTTTATGCTAAAGTTATGTTATTTGATTACTGGTAAAAAATCATATAATTACTGTTTTTTTTTTTTTTTGTCTGTTGCTATATTCTGGGCGCAAACACGAGTTACGTACATCAGCTTTGTTAATGTCATGCACTTACAATGATAATTTATTGCCCAACAGATAAATATATCGCAATCACAAAGCAAGTATACGAAGAGATATACATGTACATTAAATTAAAGATATAAGAAAATTATAAGATTAAATTCCAATTAAGGCATTATAATTAAAGAAATATTAAAAAAAAAGAGAAAATACATACTCTCGCACATGATTAATATTATTAATTATTAGCAATAGTGTTACACATTATTAACTCATTGCTTATATTATTATTATTTGACTTGACGGCAATGTTAGCCCTGAGCACATGACAGTAAAATAGATTTGTTTACCTAGACAAGGCGAAGAACAAGAAAGTTATTATGTGCCAACAACTCGGAAACATCAAGACTATCGGTTTCGATATTCCAAATATTCAACATTTAAATGTTGCAAGCAAAGTAGTAAGTGCCGTTGTAGAGGACAATAGGCGAGTGACGATAATGAAACCCAGCATATTCAAAACCAACTTAAAAATCGTCGGAGTTAAAGCACAAATGCGTCACAAAATGTTTTCTACCAACGAGGCATGATCCTATTTGCCAGCATCAATACCGTCAGACAAATATTTGGCGATAGTGACGAGTTTAGTTTAACGTGAACCTAAAATACATTCCTCCAACATTTTTGTAAAATTATTTAATGGTGCTTTAAAACGAGAATTAAAAGCGTTCCCTAAGAGAAACTGGTAGCAAAAAAGGAAAAGCGAAAACGTAAGCATAGTCTTTAACACGGGAGTCGGATGTAATGAGGCGTAGCGATGTGCATATCTGCGATATATTTCCTAAATGCTGCACAGTGAACCTAAAATGAGAAGTACATGTTACGTTGTCAACATTAACTGCGCGAACGAAATATGCCAATGGCGTTCGTAATGAGTCTGTTTTATATAATTCTTTTTGGAAAATGTATAAAGTTGTCACCACAGAGATCATTTATTATTAATGAAAGTAATCATTAAGTTAGACTATTGCGTAAGTCTCATGTACAGACATGCGTTTTGTGTAGTAGCTCATCAGTGTCCCTTTGTAAAAGATAATAATCAATCAACCAATTGTCGTACTTTATTATATATACTATTCAATATTCTCTATTGAAGTAAACCATATAGATTTTTTCTTATTTATGCCTCTTTCCTCACCCTCAAGGTGTATAAAAATAAAACGAAAAAAGAGAACAGCCTTGCATTTCGATATACGCAATTTATGTTCTGAATTTTAAATACATCCCCGATAAGTATCTTCCGAATAACTTTTTATTTAATTTAGCGTATTTCCTTTAAATTATCCGATTCTTTTATCAGAAATCCAGGGATATTCGTTATTTTGAAAGAAATCCTAGAATTTCAAGGCGGTTTTGGTAATCCTAGCACATCGCCAGCTTTCTCCTGTATAGTCGTACTCAAGTCGATTTGTAATTCAACTTGTAAATAGATATACGATACATTTAATTAGCTTCATACACAATAAATCACCAAATTTCACTTTCCCTTATCAATAAATACCACCCAGCACTAACGACTGCGCCCATTTTGTCCGCTTTAACAATTGCGATAATATTAACGCGCTAGCGAAGTGAGCAAATAAAGTAAAATGTAAGCGTATTTACATAAATGTGCAATAGGCATTAGCGACAAGGTTAAATTGTAAATGTTACGTATTTACTATAAAGTAATTAGAAACAGTTGCCGAAGAACAAAGGAACTATTAAGAAGTGTTTAGAGCGTACAATTCGTTAGCATGGCTCGGCAATTCCTTATTAATTTATCAGTTTTCATTATGTTCGTCGAGTGTCTTCCTAGTGCAACAAAGCAACGTTACCACAACAACATTTTACCATCGGAAAGCAGCGATAAGTTCCATATTTTAGAAAGTGAGATTTTAGAAACGAAATTCCGCGAGAAACGACAAGATGATAAAAACTCCACCGGCGAAGAAGGACCATCGATAAAAGATCTGGAGGATTCGTTCGGAGGTACTTCCCACAATTCGGACGTGAAACAAGAAGCTCCGACCACTCCCAGGACGGGCTTTTACTTCCTGTTGGATTGGAATTCCTTCTTGGAATTGGATAACATGGAAGATGGCGACAAACGAAAAAGGATCAGCCTGCAATTTCGTCCAAAGGCCGGCGATCCGTCGAGATTTCTGCCCGTAACCGTGCCTTAGGTTGTCGCAGTCGTGTTGGTGCATCGCTTGGAATTCCGACGTTACGTAAGGAGAACGTTCTGTGAATTTTATCGCAATAAACTGGATTAATGTTATTTTTAAAAATCGGAATCGTGAAAGTGAACTTGTTTCCGATCGAAGGTGAATTGCAATTTGTTGCGATGCAAAGTGCGAATTCTTCGAGTAAATGGGAGAAATAAGGCGACTAGGACCGTTCTTGAGAATAAAATTAACGCACTTTCTATTTGACCAAGCAGCAACAATTAGAATAATGGCGACGAAATCCGCGCTGCCATTGTCCCGTTATTGTCGAGTTGCCAATGTATTATACATAATTTAATGCATTATTTAAAGTAATAAATAGGTTAGTAAACGTATATTTTAGTATTCTAAAGTTAAATTAAAACAACCTTTTTCGAAGTGACTTTTCGACGTAATCGCGAATAACTTCATATCTAACTTGCCATATTAAAGAAACAACGGCTTTTTGCAAAAATCTCAAAGTATGTCGATGGCCTCATAAACTAGGGGAATATTGATGACATTGAAGAGGAGCATTCGAAAACGTATTAATATACTGGGTGTTCTGTTTGAAAAACCAAAATTGCATCATACGCTGAGGAAATTTAACACCTTCTTCGCTTGAATATAATATTATGTCCAAATTGCTCCAAATTAAAGGAATTATTTTTCATCCACGTACTAGATGAACACGCTATATATGGATATTGCTGAAAAACTTATGCAATATTTTATGGCCGTTTTCAAATATAACAGTGCTTTCTGAATGCTGTTAGCTTCTTCTGATCAAAACAACATCTTTCCTCTTCGCAGGAGATTACGTTATATTTCTACAACTGTAATAATAACTGCGCTCATCTATAAAATAAGCAAACGTCCTTTTTGGAAGTGTGAAATTATTTAGGTTAAACTTGTAAGGTAGGTAAGTAATTTCATATTTTAATTTTAAATTTCAGTATTCGGAATGCGGAGTCGCTATTTTTTTTTGATCGTACATCAATGCATAGATTATTTATTGCGCAACATTCAAAGCTGAGAGATCAAGTGGAAGTGAAACGAAAAAGAAGGCTATATAAATCATTTGTAACCTATATTTTCAAATTGAAAATTTATTTAAATTTCGAAAATTTCTCTTTCCTTGTGCATAAATATTTCACATAACTGACATTTATAGCAAATTGATTTGGCAAGGATGATACTTAAACACGTTAGTATCTCTTAAATTAAATTTGGAACGGAAAAGACCTGGTACGAATATTTCTCTAAATCACCTTTAATTTGAAAACCTTCAAATTTTTTCTGACTTGTTTTGATAGCTGTACATTCTTTCGGATCGAACCTTCTTTATACTCTCGAAATATTTATAATAGTAAAATGTCGTTTGTAATCATTAGAGATCACAAAGGCAGATGGAATTATTCGTTTTTTGCAGCGATTAGATAAACTCGTGTCTATACGCCTCATGAGAATGGATACGTGTTACTTGCTAGTACCCCCGAGAGTCGATAAAACGCGAGTCCGTCTAATCTCTGCAAAAAAATAATAATTTCGTTCGTCTTTGTCCTCTCTAGTAATCATGTTCCCCAATGTGCAAGGATCGTTTGTGGAGATTCAGAGGAAGAGAGAAATTCGCGAATACGTTTCGGGAATTTCAGAAACACTGCTTTTGTACTCGCAATTAGCGCATCCACCTGTAGATAACATCCACGAATTGTCTCTGCCACAAGATGTAAAGTATAAATTTTGCAAAAATTTTGTCTTAATGTTCCTTAAGAGACCACGTGTATAGAAAGCGTGATTACAGCGCCCTCTGTTATAAATATTAAAACTTTCTCTCTCAATATTTCAAAAGAATGTAATTTCAAATGTGCTTAACGGCACTTTTCAAATTACATTCTCCTATTCGTCTAGAAGCTGATAAAATTGAAGATGACGATTAATATGTTTCTATTTTACGCACCATAACATTAAGCACAGTTGTTTTTTTGTTTGTTTGTTTTTTTTACAATAAGTTGTTTCATTCAAACACACGTTTTTACTTTTCAGTTCAGCCTTAATTTTATTTACACACACAGATGGTAGATAATTTCGTAACGTGGTCCTGCTTGCTAATGTAATATTGGTGTATTTGTTCCAAAACGAACAACAAAATAACCACAAGATTCCACCGAATCATCATTGTACATATATCAAATAATAATGTGCGCTTTGCACATGCCGTTCACAATGTGTTTGTGATCAACACGTTACATATATATCGCATACTAAGCATTTCATTTTTACGCCGTCGTAAGTCAAATCCGAACAATGCTCAACGATCCTATTCTTACCGTCTTTAACGATAGCTGTTTTCTCTTAAAAATAATTTCGTTGCTACTATTACGCACGTTTCAGGCGGCAACGAACTAAATACCGACTAACATTTCGCATGCGAGAGTCCATTCGCTAGCTGCGCCGATGGCGCGCACCCGAATTTGCCTATTCTAATTACTAGTGTTAAAAGATACTATTGAAAAAGATTTGTATTCCCGCTAAGAAATGTAAGCAACATCATATTGTGGTACACTAGCAGATTTAATAGAAAATTTGTAATATTTGCTATAATTTTTCATCATCCACTTTGTACTGGTTAATTATCTATCTTTTGGAGCTTTTAGATTCTTTCACAAAAGTTGCCATCATTTGAGAAAGAAGGTTTCATAAAATCCATGGTTAGATATAACAAAGGTAAGTGGAATTATTCCTTTTTTGCAACGACTAGATAGACTCGTGTCTATTTGCCTCATTAGAATGGATTCGTCTTTGTCCTCTCTATCAATGTTACACTGTTGCTCAAAGTTATCTGTCTGATTTTTTTTCCTTTTTTTTTCTGCTTCTAGTTTTGTCTTCAAACTAAGCTTTTGGGAGAAAACAAGATTTCTTGGTAGTAGTAATCCACTAATCATATGTATGAATAACTATCTCTTGCGTCTTCTATTGTCGCATGAGCATTCTCAGATTTTGGTGAATAGGTGGTCTATGAATTCGATCTCCAATTGATAAAGATTGTCGATTAACACAACTCCATAACTGCCTATAAAAAACAGTCCGCATCACTTTTCTCGCCGATGGAGTAGTTTAGGACCTTTTCAGAGCCCATTCATCCTTCTCGCAGCCCACTGTTTACTTCAGTGTAAGTTCCATTCATTCGTCGATGCCAAACTCGTCAGTTGTCATGGCTAAATCTTTAATCAACATCATTGATGGCGATTGCAGTTTTTGGCCATCCCAAGCGTTCGTTACTAACCAACATGTTTTAGATTCAGCTGTTTTTTTTTTTTTTTTTTTGTTAATAACTAGTTTAATCGAAAATTCAGCAAATATGTCCCAGTTTCCTCTATGTGTGAATCATTTCTGGGACACTTGGTGACATATTAAAAGAGAAAACAGATAAAATGCACAGACTGAATAGTAGTACTTCAGACAATTAGAAGGTTTCAAGATTAAAAACTTAAATATTGAGTGTCACGTTGGTTAATTTGGTACAACGCGCTAATCGTCTAATAAATACCCCGGGACTGTTTGTAGTTCCATCTTCACATTTGCCAATTCAAAGAAAGAAGAACGATGTTTTGCTTCTGGCGATTCTATCAAAGCGTACTATTACGAAATTCATCCTATTAGATTCCATCCTCCCACCTCTCTCCTCATCATCCCATGAAAACAATTTAATTGGTTTTTACGAGTGAACACGGTATACCGTCCGTCCGTCCATCCATTTGTTCATCGTACACTAGTGACCTAGTTGATGGCGGAGTCGTGTCGCCGATATACAAACACTTCTTCGGCGTCCGAGGCGAGGAACCGGTGTGGAAAGGGGGGTTCTCACCTGTCGAACTTCTTCTTCTGGCGATCGCATCGAGTACGAGTACGAGCACCTGGTGGGGAATACCTCGAAAGAAATCAAGCGACTCCGGGTCAAACAGTATCATCCGAGTCGTGGTCGCGACTTCGAATTCCGATGGCATACCGCGCTTTTTCCTTTTTGCTAATTTAAAGTTTCGACGTTAATTCGCCGTATTACGAGACGAAGCGGTGTCTTTTCTTTTACGAGGATCAGTGAACTAGCGAACTTTAAATATTTCCATCGTAGTCAAGTTTAAAGGAAAAGGTTTGTATCAAGAATTACTATCACTTTCAGTTATCTACGCTAGATGTAAGCATGCATCTTGCGGAGTTTAAAATTAGATTTAATGCGTGTAATAATAAGAAATAACGAAAGTAGGATCTTGTCAGCGTTCTGACGTGATTTTCACTTTCGTATTTCTACTGAGATATATGGTTTGGCCTACAAAAAACTCGTCTATTATTTTCGTGTGTAATTGATGGTTGTATAGAGATAGAGTTGCCGATGCGGCTCTTGCGATAGCCCAAATATATTAATTAACCTTTAATAATGTCGAGATTTTAATATGCAAATTCTATTGTATGAATATTAATTACGCATGAAGATTACTTAACAGGCGTTAAATGTTAAACCGTTCTTGGTGGTGCATTGTAGGTGCAATACTGCAATAATCACCCTTGCCAGAACACTCTACAAGCAATTTGAATAGTCATTTTTGGAACGAAGCACTGGTCGAATTCTCTGTTTTGTAATTGTTCAACCGAGGGCTTATTAAATCTTGGGTTGTATTGTATAACCATTGTTTAATAATGCTCGATTATTATCGAGCATTATTAAGGATCCTTATATTTAAGGGTCCTCTTAAATGTTAAGTTGTGTTGTAGTAAAAAGTGATAGTGGTGTACTTTCAAATAATAACGATTTGGAAAATCACATTCGGTATTAGAAGTAGTGATATAATGAATGGCTCTCATTTGATCTTTGGCTCTTTTTTGCTGAAGATGCTCTCGTCCTTCAAAACTAGAATAGTAAATTAATGTATTAAGCGGGGCTTTAAGGTAACCATTATTGACAAAAGCACCAAACAATTTTTTCTTAATTCTCTCATAAAAATTGTTGAAATATGTGTAACTCCACCTTTAGCATTAAAACGATTAAATATTAATAAAACCATTCAAAAGGAGGCCGTATACTCGTGCGTTAGCTTCAAAGGATATCAGAGAGCAATCCGAATGAATTTTGGCGTGATCCATCACAGTACACCAAAGAATAATAAAAACAACAAATTTCTCCAAAGCCAAAGCCATTTTATGGTGTGACAAGATCATAGCCGCAGTGGTTTGGAATGTATTGACCAGCTGAAAGAGGGTAAAGCGATAAATAGCGAGCATTGTGCTGTTCGTTTCAATAATGCTCGCGAAAGGGAAATGTTCGCATTTAGCGAGGAAAAGGACTTTTCCTTCAAGACAATGTTGTGTCGTCGTCGTCGTCGTCGTGGCAACATTCGATGAGTTAGTGATTATTTTCTATTTTCCAATATGAAAAAATGAAAATCAATTCACCAGATCTGTCCCAACGACATTTTTCTTTCATTTCGGCCCGGACACGATCAAAGTTTCGCGGAGAGGTGAGAAATGTTCATCGTACGAAAACGAATATTGAGATGGGACCAACCCTAGGAAAAGTGGACGTGCAGAAATAACACTGAATTCTGCGCTTGAATAGAAACTCTTCAGGCTACCCTCGTAAATTACAAGCCCCCATCAATGTACGCAAACGAAAGAGATTAAACCAATGCTACCGAAGCACGTTACGTTAAAAATTACCCATCGTGATGTAATGAATGTCAATGAACTCACGTATCCTACATAAAAGTGCATCCTCTTGATTGGTAGATAAAAGGAATTGTCGGCATCAGCTTTCTCTTAAGAAATATTGAAAATATATTTCTCAAGGAATTCTTATTTTATGAGTTGAAACGTATCTAGGGCTTCCAATTAGAACCTTGGCCTTGCACTACTTAAGCAGGTGTTTGGTATTGGTTATGAGTAAAATTTGAACAAAACGGAATAGGTAAATCTTTTTTAATAGAGTTTCAACGAATGTATTCACTGACGTGCTATCTTAATCCTCTTTACACGATTCTACGCACGTTAATAGTATTACCTAACAAGCTATCAGTTATTAACAATTATTTCGAACGACTTGGTTTTTTGGTGACAAGCTCGCAAGAAAAAGAAAGTAATAGAATTACCTTGTGTTCGTTTAGAGAGAATTATTTCTACATCGTGCTTCTTGTTACGTAACAGTGCGTATTGAAAATGTGCCATAACCTATAGGAAACATATAAGAAATTTTGAAACGACCGCTGAAGCTATTAACCCACGAAATTATCTAGATGTGACACACTTTACGATCGAGAAAAGATAAGTGTGTATATGCGGCGACGAGTTATAACTGTATCGACTTTAACTGAACAAATTTAACAGTAAAATGCGTCAATCAACAGTTATTTGATACATATAAAAATGTCGGTGATGGTAATGAGAGTTCTTGAAGGTAGATGCAGTTATAATGTTTATTTTAATTGTACATGGCAACGGTAAAAAGAAGAAAATCTGACCTTACTTCGATCTTTGTTACTTCTATTTGCTTACTTGAGTTATTTCTAATATATTAGTCCGATAGCACGATCTAAAAGACTTCTTTTTTTAATTTAAAGACATACTATAACGCATCTAGATACTCATATCTTACAACAACGACAAAAAATTTATTTAAACTTTTTAATTAAAAAAAAAAAATAATAAAATATTTTAATTAAAAAAAATTTTTTAATAAAAAAAAAATATGGAGCTCCCTAAAGAAGGTGTTCAAATTTCTCTTAGATACACGTTTTCAATCTTTATGTTAACGATTGGCGGCTTTTTTAGATATATTCCTGGATTATTACGGAACATCAATAGATTCCATTTTGTTCCAGTAATCGCTCTTCATTATTTAGTTCTATGGCAGACATTTTATTTTTCCTAAAGCCAGAAAATTACCAAATGGATTTTGCAAAAATTCCTTCTTTCTTCGAATAGCGTTCAGTAGAACACTTGCTAGTAAAGTGTTCAGTTCTTTTCCAAAAAAATTTCGGCGAAGTTCACCTGCCGATCGATTAGGCAATCGAAGTGAACCAATTGTCGATTATACCTGCATTCTCTAAATCTTTAATCGTTAATCATGAAAAACGTCTTAATTTTCAGCTGTGATTGTTGGTCGCCGCGATGAATAACATTCGTGCATCAACTCTAGTTAGGTTCATCTAATGACTCGCAGTGTATTAGATGAAACTTTACCAATTGTTGTCCATTTCTAATAACACTCATTTGTCATAAGAGTTCCTTAACGAAATGGCCTCGAACAACAGGATCTCATATAAGATCATTATTTTCTGCAAATTTCGTTTTTCTAAGAGTAAGACCAGCGAATGCAAAATAGCCCCATCGTGTTCAATCCATAAGGCGCATGTTAAATGCCTTTAAAGCCATTATCACCGATTCGTTTGTAAGCTTTGAGAGCCTAGAATGACGACTTCTGACGTTAATAATTATCCCAAATATCAAGATTACCAAGACAAAGCTCGTAAAATAATAGAGAGATTGAGCAAAAGCCATTTAATTTCATTAAGTCTAGAAACTAGTGTCGGCGCCCGGATCCGTAAAGAACGTTATTAACAATTTTCCTTAATTAATTAATTTAACATTTTTACATGTTATACAATTAATAGAAACCGTACTTCGCACACGAAAATTTGATGTAATTACACGCTACACGCCACACAATGTAAAGAGTTTCGCTTTAAACAACCATACGTACATTGTCTTCTCATGTGATGTTAGTGCTCAGTTCTCGGGAGCCATCGATTGTATAAACGACGTTGCGATAAAAAGTACCACAATGACGCGTTGAAATAGAAAGTGAACGAAAGTCGTTTTTCAATAGAATTGAGCGGTGACGGCGACGTCCGGAAGATCCCACAGATCCATCTCGACATCTCGTGGACGCGGCGACGGTAAAATTAAGTAGTTATGTTTAGAGAATTTCGATCTAATGGTGTGTGAGTAAAAACAAATTATTTACGAGCTAGTTTCAAGTTTGGAATTTTCAGCATAAAGTGAGTATATTTTTTTATTAGTTTTGGCGAATGTTTATTGGCGAAAATAGTTTCTAAAATTTCCGCAATCTTTGATGTAGATTACCTTCCGTTACTGGAAGAGACATATTTATTTGTGAAAACTAGATCGTCCTTGAAAACTAAACAAATTATTAATTTGTTAATAATTTGAACTCTTTTTTTGAACATCACCGTCGTAAAATTGTGAAATATTCAAATCGTCAAATATAAAGAAGTTAGTTGTGTCTCGAATAAAGCTAGAAATCCTTCCAAATAAACAGTTTGAAGTTCTAGAATAATATAACTTAAATATACATTAAACTTAATTAAATTAACAAATACTTCACAGCCAATAATATCGTTTAACATAACAACCAGGTTTACATGCTAATAATGCGCCACCATCACTTGAACGATTTACTAAATAAAGGTTTTGTATACGAAGCAGGAAACACTTCATTATTCAACACATCATCAAGCAGCCACGCTGCATTAATATAAACAATATCAAATTTCACATCACACGCATTATAAAGAAAGAAGCGAGTCACAATATGATCGTTGGAGACGCCCAATTTAGTGAATACCATTTTTATAAGGGTCTCGTCAACTAATAGCTAAGCCTGCAGAAACGAGATGCTCTTCATTAAATTAATAAGGATTAGACAGACTCGTGTTTCGCCAACCCCCTCAGCAGCACAGATGGTTAGCGCAACATCGGCTCCCAATTGCGGATCGTTTGTCTCAACGCTGGCAATAATGCCGGCAATACATGAAGATGTTACATTTTTGGCTGGACATTGGTTGCTTGGGCGAATTATCTACTTTGACGCACACCGACTTTTAATATTCTAAGAAAATTGGCTCACCTCTCTTTATCGATCGTTTACATGTTTACAAAGCTTGCTTATACTCAAGCATTTATTGCTAAGCTTAGTTTGATTATCATTTCCCGATTGTCGACCAATTCTTTACCCAGTTTTGCTGATTTAGAGCCACTCAATACCCAACGTTAGAAATGTACTGTTGGATTTGTATTCCTCATGGCGACGCTTGCGTCTTTTAAGTTATTATTAACTACAAAATTAAATATGTCAAACATTAAAGAAAATTCTCATTTCATTTCCAGATGTACCTGAAATACGCAACCCTCACATTACTACTGTGCAGTTCGACATTTTCCCATCCACCGGCTAAAGAAATTCACGATGCCTTCTCACTTCATCCCGTCGCGATAAATGATTTCTATACGAGTCCAGAAACTGCTAAGCAAGATCAACCTCCGCCCAAAGAGAACATCGAAGAAACGATCAAAGAGGTGCAAGAATTGATAAAATCTAACCCTAACTTGCCGCGGTTAACCCGAGGGGAGATAATCGACATTATAGAGAATATAACAGATTCGAACGCATCCAACACTAGGGAAGACGGCAAACGAGCATTGATGGTAGTGATGCCTTTTACGGCTGGAAGCGCTCAAGGCGACGATATTAAAGAGTTGTACACTAGGACTCCTGTTACGCACATTATTGGTGGGCAACCTGCTCCAACTAAGAAGGGATCGAAGAAGAATCGAAGAAGACCTACTTTACCTCCGGTTCAATTGCCGGAAGAGGAAATTGAGAATCTGTATAAAGTACCTGTTCAAAGTTCAACTTTACCGTCGACCATGTTAACTAGGATAACGAAGTATTTAGTAATGGACACTACAAGTTCTTCCCCAACTGCTTTTTCTTCCACTAAAGCTCCTAGAGTAACCTTTCGGACCACTACCTTTACCACGAATCCACCTCCGATACAATTTAAACCTAAAGTACCTCAGAAAGCCAAACCTGAAAAGAAATATTCTAATCACAGATATCCTGAAGATTTTAACAGCTCAGAGGGCGGTATTCACATCATCAGCCCGCCGCAATTCTCTCCAATGCACCACGATAACCAATTCGCGGCGCCATTCACCATTAGCTTAAACAAGCTGCAACCAGTAACCGAATACGTACCTTCCACATCGACTCAGAGGAATATCCTCGATGACATACCGATTCCAGAAGATTACAAGCATGTAGTTAAAGATTTGAACATATTGATAGATACTAGAGACAATACATATCAAAAGCCAAGTACTGACAAGTTGACCACACCCAAGGAGGTGACATCACAAAGGACTTACGGAACCACATCAACTAAGATGCCTGATATTTCTAATGTTGCTGAGAATTTATCGCCAGACATGAAGGATTTGTTAATGAATTTCGGTTTGCTCAACGATCCCAATAAGAAGCCAACCATTCCCATCGTATCAACAGAAAGTGCGCCTTACAAACAAAATGCTGATATTGACCCAAAGTCATACGTAAGTTTCAAACCGCTACCGGACAGCGCACCGTCTAGGAGTGAAATGGAAGAGTTTCTCGCACGATTTGGCTTAGGTAGATCGTCTTTCAGATCTCAGAAATCGATAGCCGTGAATCCTCAGAAGAAGGAGATCAGTAAGAATGCCGAAATCAACATGGACGCCATCCCGGATAGTATGAAACACGTCATGAGGGATTTAGGTTTCACCACGAATTTGGAAAAGATCCAATCGTTAAATCAAATCACCCATCAAGCGAAACACGTCTTCAATCCCAGCGTTCAAACGGCAAACGAGGAAGAACTGAAGAAATTGAGCCAACTGCTAGATATGATCAAAGATCTAGAAAAGTTTAACGGAAATATCACAGAAGAAAACATGAAAAACGTAGACGTTAACGCGTTAAAGGAATTAATAGGCGACTTTAATGGGCATAAATTCGTTCCTTTAAACGAGAAAGACGCCCCGAACCCTTTAAACGATAGCGATGGAGATTCAGAACAACGAAACGGAATCAAGCGACAAGAGAATTCGACCGTCACCGCGACGACGAACGAACCTACTACCGAAAGGACCGATAGTCCGTCACTTACGGATTTGGAAGCTTCGTTCGGGAATCAACCGGACGTTGCCGTAGTTACCACAACACCCGAACCTACCACGACCACCCCAAGAACAGGATTCTATTATTTGCTCGATTGGAATAGCTTTCTAGAGCTTGACGATCAACTTGGGAAGAGGATTGTTCTCAGGTTTCAACCACACGCTGGAGATGCTAGACAATTTAGAACGATTACAGTGCCTTAGTGATCTTTTAGAGGCTACAAAGAAACATACGATAAATAAAGCTCATGCGTTACAGTACTTGACACCAGCTTTTCATTGGTGAAACTTGAAGAGACACCGCTGGGTATAAATAAGTTGTGTCAGTTCACTTTTCTTACTACAAATTAATTAATTCAATGCGTCTGTATCTTCGAAAATGGCAGAATAACGTGGAGGGATTTTCATTGTCAACATGTCAAATTGCGAAGAAATATAGACAAATTATATTCTATTTTGGTGTAAGAATATTACAAAAGACTTAGGAAACGTGTACAGGATGGCTCTAGCAAACGAAGAATTCATTGAACTAACTGTAGAACATTACCCTTCAATGCTAACGGATTAGTTTGAGTAGTGAAGAGTGTGCTTGATACGGTGTCTCTGGCTTAACCTAATTAAATCAACTTTCTTGGTTAATGGAGTACCATGAGCTTAAATTTTGTTGTAGACGTACTAATTATGATAGAAATTGGTGTATGTGTCCGTGCGCACTGATATTGTTATTGTACATAGTATTTATTTATTTGTTACATGTAGTTGCTATTTGTAATAAACATGGTGAAATAAAGACGGCTGTATTATTCTTTCTTCTTTTTATGTTGCTCTAAGAACTATTAATCAAATTAAATCAAAAGTTGTTTAATTTCAATTCAAAGTTTGATGACTTTTAGTTTAGGTTTTATCAAAATTAATTTAAATTTTTTTTATTAGGTTTAAGGTTAATTTGTTTAATGTAGGAAAGATTAATTTTGTGAATGTATTTAACGTTATTGGTGCTTCACACCCAAATTTTTTAGAAGGACCATATCAAACGGCAAGCAAGATTCCTGACCGAATAAGTACAAACTGAATATTTAGTTTATTCTAATAAAATGAAACATTGAAGATATGAAGACCATCTTCAATTCAAAGCTAATTTCAGTCATATTAATGAAGAATTGGGACTTACATAATATTCCAAATAAACTGAAGAATATAATCAGACATTGTTCGTCCTGCTGCTCTTACTCTCTTCCTAAATGTATGTGCTAAGATGTTTTTGCTACGAACATGTTGGATTGCATTGGACTGCAGATCGGTGGAAATTTGTATTGTTTAGTGACGAGTCAAAATTTAATAGAATGGGATTGGATGGTAGAAGATATGTACGGCGAGGCCCCAATGAAGCGATGAAACCTAAGCATACAATAAAAGCAGTAAAAGGGTTTGGAGGAAATGTGTTGGTCTGGGGTTGTATGACTTATATAGGAGTTGGTCCATTGCACAAAATTAATGGAATGAATTGCACAAAATTAATGTTGCATGAACGACAACAAGGGTCTCCTAATAATACAATCTTTTAAGGACCGTAAGTAGCAAGACGCTAACATATGTCTGTTTGGACCGAAAGCCTTAAATAAACTTTAAAATTTCCATCAACATCCTCAACGTCAAGAGCCCCCATTTTCGTTTTTTTTTAAACTTCCCCGAAAACATCCACGTTTTATGTTCGTTTCGTGTTTTCGAGTGACGCGATACACGGAAATAAGGGGGAACGCATATTGGCAGTAACCGCGCCAATTTTTCGATTTTCCAAAGAAATAACATTTTTACGGCACAAATGAGCAGAGAACGACATAGCTTGGATAAATTTTGGAAAAGTGAAAATGCGGAAGCTGCGATCTGGAATAAAAAATATTTTTTTTAACAGCACATACCGCTCCGTATTTTTTGAGAAACGGACACGATTTTACGGGAACTTTCTTACTCAAATTACTGGTTGCTGTTACCTCCTAAAATGTCGCAATTCAGCCTGAATCGCCCGATATATGTGCTTAAAACTTTAGGCAGACCTTGTATATCAAATAATTCATATGTAAATTCTACATTTTGTTTTATACCATATTTTGCGAAAAAAAGATCTTTTTTTCAAATCCGTGAATGAACAACATTGCAGTTTTAAAAGCATCTCTACTGCTTTAGTGTCGTTCCTCAAATGTACCCGTGCGAACCATGTTTTGGGGCTTGAAGTGTGTCTCAATCGTTTTAGTTTTCTTGACATTCCGATCGCCAAACGCGGATTGCAAACGGCAGTATTCGAACGGATACCTGAATAAATACGGATATGAAAATAGAGAAGGTACACTAGCACTAACTAATAGACCGAACCGACGGAATTAATAGTTGCCTCACATAGATAGATAATTACCGCCTGGTACATTTTTAGAGTTGGTAATAGACGATGTGACTTCCGACGACCATTTCGAGGTTGGTAGAGGCGTTTTTAAATGGAAAAGTGTCACGATCGAAGGAAAAAATTACGCAGTCGGTCTAATGGAGACCGGCATTTGCATGTTCACCGCCGAAATGGACGCTAATGGCACTGTAATCGTTAAAAATGCGACAGGTAAAGTAGAACTGGGTTAGAGCGACGAAAAAGCGAAGAACAAATTGAAATTGTGAAGGGGGAATATAATGAAAATAAATATGGGCCGTTACGGAAAGATATATAGACTTGATTATTGTTTTCCTCCCCCCAAAGAATGCTTCTTGCCGATTAACTTACTTCACCTTTACCTAAACGCAAGCGTATCTTAACAAATTAGACGTGAGTTCTTTGTTATATTTGAAAGAGATCATTGCGGATACTGAAAATTTAATAACAACACATTGAGGCTTTCTTTTGAGGCAATAAAAATTGATCAATTACGTTGTGAACATTGCTCCATTGAAGTTAAAGTTACAAGCTGATATTCAGATTTTGGAAAGAAAAAAATCGTAATAGCTTTATTTGTAGAATACATTGGTTTAACCCGCTTTTTGGGTATAACATAGTTAAACACATTTAACACATTTATTGGAGTAATTGTAAACAACGCAGGCACATAATTAAACGAATTACAGATATCCCAATTATATCGTCCGACATAAATCTGATAAAACATTGGAACAGTACGTCCAAAGTTTACCAACCTATTCTGGTCTTATTTACAAACTTGCTCGAACTGAAGTGGTTCCAAATTACTAACGACTTGCAACTGGTAATTGAGAAAATAACGCAGCGATCTAAATCTAAATTATCTTGACCCGCAAACTATTTTAAGGTAAACATATGGGAATGGCCCATAGGTAAAAAGGCCCTCCACATAAACGTATTCAAAGTAGAGAATCAATACCATCTGCTCGTTATGAAAGAGCAGAGCATCTTAACTGCCGATATCTACAGAATTAAATTGAACGAGGGAGGTGGAAATGAATTTTGGTAAGTATCCTCTGTAATTAAATTAAATTAGATATTACAATGAAGGTCCTTTCAGGATATCTCAGATCTTACCTTTACGCTACACCTCTCGATCTTCAACGGTCAATTACTACGAATCCCGTTATTTTCTATCGATCCCGCAAAAGGATGTGGTTTGCATTTTTAAATACAGCGAGAACCGTTTCGTAACCTTCGTAAACTTATTCAGCCGGAACGTAGATTACGTAAACTCTTTCAGTCTCGGATTAGACACCTACCTTTTGATAAACGGTGGAAACGCGGGAATTTACAAGTTCCACGATGGCGGCGTCACAAAGGAGAACGTCGAGAACATGTCCTTCGACGGGATCAACTTTTGGTTACCGATGACGGTAACAACCTACAAAGATGAAATTATCCTACTCGGACAGAGGATATTGGATCATGAGAGCCACAACTCCACAAAAATAGAAATGATCTTGAGGTCCCGTGGTAAATTTTGTCTCCATGAAGAGATACCCTGTAGATATTACGGAGATAAGCTACACGGAATCGATTGTTTAGTGGAAGAGGAGAACCACAACCGCAGCATTAAAGGTGCTGCCACTTTATTCTTTGTTAAAAAGTTCGGAATTGTCATACCAAGAAAGGATAAGCCTTCTCAATTGTTTCTGTTAAACATGAGCACCAAGCAGTTACCGAATCCCCTCGAGAAACGAATTGCCGAGTTGAAGGCTTTAAAGGAAACGCTTGAGGTAAGTTATACATGAGTGTTACGATAGATAGATTCTATAAAATTAAAATAGCTTCACGTCCAAAAGGTGCGAATAGGCACAAACTGTTTTCTGAAGATACTCCGATTCATTACTTCCTGCAAAATTCTTAGAGTCGTAATGTCAAGTCGAATATTCTATTTCAGAAGGCGGTAGAAGAACGTGAAAAAGCGAACAGGGAACTGAAAGAACGTCTGAAAAATATCAAGAAGAATGTAAAGGGAAGCACAACGGAACCACAGCACTTAAACACCAGCTACCTGTCAGCTTCAGGAGCACACCTACCGGAAAATCAAAAGGCAAGGACCAGCGAAGAAGACCTTCTGGAGGGCTACGAAACCAAACTGGCGTCTATCCGAGAAACCTTAAACTATATAATAAAGGATTTAAAAACTGCAGTGCGAAGAGATGCGCTATCCATGTCAGTGGATACTCTGGTATTTGAAGACGTAGTGGCTTTTAAAGGAAAATCGAAGGCGACGGACCTAGAAGTGAAGAGAATTAACGAGACTAAGGCCGATACGTTATTTACAAATTTTGTTAGGTATGAAATATTGTCTTCTGGCCTTCTTTGAGGGCTTCGTTTTATTTTTTAAGACTTAAAATTACTAATGTTCGCGAAAATTATATTTAATGTAATATTTACTTACTACGTTACTGCAACTGTTACTCCCATTTTATCGATGTACATATGTATTTCTACAAAACTCACAAATATAAGACATACGCATTTAACAGTTGACAATATGGCTTGTTTTCTGAAGTTATTAACATTAGTATTACGAAATGGTGTCCAATATGGACGCAACACCAGCTGGCTTTCTCCACGACAAACATTGTTATATCCAATAGTTCCTGCGGCAATTAGTAATTTTGTACAATTACCCTTTTTTTCGTATTAACATTCGTAGTTTTCTACTTTCTTTTATTTTTCTTTAACGAGGTGAAACCTAATAGTGAATACTCTTTCAATTAATTAAATATTCGTTTGATCGTTAATTTTAAGCTGTGGTTTTCTTCTTTTCTTTAATTCAGAATTGGCGATCAAAAATTAATAACGGGAGAAAAAACCTTTCTGAAAATGGACGTCAACAAGCTGGATGTCACAACAGTAAACCACCAAGCCGTTGAAAATATGGCGTTTAATCAAGAATCAAAAAAATTAGAGTTAAAAGGTGATTTTATATTCGAAAGTCTCGTGAAAGTAAAAGGCAACGTAACAACTACTTCTGGAAAAGTAAACGATGACTTAAACTTATCCGAAGTGTTAAGAATTGATGAAGAATACGAAGGTAAACCTGTTATACAATAAGGTGGGGCAATAGTGCGAGATTCTTCTTGGCGCAAAAGAACACTTCCTAAATCATAATAGCCCAATACAAAATTATTTTGACATATACAGGATGAACCACACAAATGCTACGTATTAAAAGCCTTTTAAGTGTTAAGGGGCGATTCTTGTGTATCTAATCTGTCTCTTAAGGACCAAAAGGAATAGCCTAGTTCCTGAAAAATTTGCAGGAAACTCTTTCGTGAATACTTTACGCTTGGACACACTCAATTACAAAGACTTTTCTTTCGTTTTTATAGAAACTGGCTAGTTTGAAGTAAATAAAACATTGAAAGACGTAACTATGTAACATTGAGCGAAAATAGATTAAATCCCATGTCTAGTGAAAGACCTTTAACTTATACTATTGATCGCTGTTTGACCGAAGAGCTACTTCTCCTCGGCAATCTAAAAATGAGCAAAACAATACTAACAAAAAAAAGATACTCCAAAAGACGTTAATATCTGTCATCTAATATACATATCTCTCTTCGTACAAAAATTTTTAAGGTTATGTTTACGGGCAATAAGAAATGAGAGTTTCCGCAGCGTCTAAGCCACAAAACGCCCGTTATACATCCTCTCTATGCCACGGATTCCTCTAAACCGTCAACTTAGCCATTGCTTTGGCGTAGGTTAGGACGTTGTACGTACGTGAATATCCTTAATGGCGGAAAAATGTAGCCGTTCGTTATCCGGCACGATCTTTCCAATTGACTAACTTGAAGTATTCAAATGTCTCATTTTCAGCTTGGCAGCCATAACATAGGTCTTCGGCTAATCCCATCATATAAGCTACCTCTTTAGTTAAGCGCAGGCTTTCACGACTGTAATCCATAGAAGAAATGTTTTTCGGGTGTTGTCGCGTACTTGATGTTTAACAATCTTTAAAAATCTTCTGAAGAAGCTGACAACATGATGAGCGAAACATCAAATACGCGGTAACATCCGAAAGACATTTCTATTATAAGTACCCTTTTAGCCGGTCTATTGTAGAAAAAGCCCAGGTGTTCGATGATTCGAATATGTCGTACTTCAGCGCTAAAGCAGGAACCAATTTCATTGAAATTTTCCACCAGTAATAGCATATAATAGTCTCCTAAAGCTCATTAGACGGGGTGTCAAATGGAGTGCTCTGAACCGCCTTTTCTTGACAGAGTATCTGCTCCTTTTGTCTTTAAAATCGTACGCTCAGAGGATACATCACTTTTATTAATTTATTCGGGTTAATTAACTACTTGATAAGGTATAGCTTAATATTTTTAAGCAAGTTTTACCAGATTTATTCTGGTGAAATTCACATTTGAACTTCTCCTTGTCTCATCCTTTATATATCAAAAAGAAAATTTAGCTTATTTTAGTAACGCATGTCTTTAATTCTTAACAATAAAATTGATAAAACTCTCGCGCTGTTGCCCGTGCAAGCATATTTTAAGCATTGAAAGAGCAAAAGACGTTCGTAGATCAAATCGAATTCGAGAACGTAGAAGCCGACGTCCTACAGACGATTACAGTGAATAAATTACCTATTCATAATAATTACGTCGACAGTATCGATGAAAATAACAACAAAATCGATTTTGAAAGGGTGTACGACGCTCAATACATACCTGCAAATCTAAATGTCCAGAAAATAAATGGCGAAGACCTCCAGGCGATTCTGGATAGTATTCGCATGAGGAGTGAGAAGATAGTGTTCTCTGGAAAAACTATAATCGAGGGAGTAAAAAATTAAAAAAGTGCTCGTAAATTATATATATGTTATTCCTTTTTTAATATTCCAGAATGTCAACGTTACAAATTCTGCTAATGCCGCTTACGTGAACGATATAAAATTCCCCGAAGGTTACGTCTTCATTGAGGATGAACCAGAAAAAGGCTACATGGAGATTACTGGTAATGATAAACAGCCTTTTAAAAATATCTCTTTAGAACTGTGATCTTGTTATCATACCCACAAAACAAATCTTGCCGCTTATAAATTTTATCAATAATAATATTTGTTTTAACAGGCAATAAACATTTTCAAGGCGAGATCTCCAGTATTATCCTTAATGTAAGTCAACATATAAACGGAATCGATTCGGCTAACATCGTGGTACGGGATAGAGACCAAACTTTACCGGGATCGTATACGTTCGTCAACTTGACCGTAGCCACCGATGTAGATGTAATGCTTGCTGCAAAATGAAAGATCGCCTTTATTGACTTAATTCACCGCTTCATGTTCTAGGTAAAGGGTAACATAACCGGCGTCGATATTATGCCTAATCCGACGATTAAAGAGACGAACGTTCTGAAAGCAAATTTGAATTTTAAAGTCCTGGAAATCGAAGGTACGTTAACCGTCGCAGATCTGCTAAATGGAACACGCTTGGAGGACATTTTGGAAGATGTCGTGTACAAGGTACAACGGTGCTTCTCAATGAATTTATACTTTTCTTGAGATCGTAGATTACTAAGAATAATTGTGCGATTATCGAGAGAAAAGAAACAATGCAAAGCTCTGAAAGGAAGGAAAGTTTGACGCAAATAGACTTATTCTTTCTGGTCTTCACATTGTACAAATACTGATTTACAATATCACGAAAGATCTTTTTGATTTGATATGATCATTCTGTACCTTTCAATGATCCACCCTAGTCAATCTTTCGATTTAATTAAAACAACTTGAAAGTTTTGATTTAAAACAAAACATCAAAACCAAGTCTACTTCGAAATTTAGAAAATTTTACTGTTTGCGTTAGATTCTTATCTCAAGATAGCGCCTTGCATAACGACTCGCCCCGTTTTTTTTTATTTTAGAATGAGAAGAACGTAATTGTAACCGCAACTAAAGACTTCAAAAAAGGATTGACAGCCGGACGAGGTGTAACACTTACAGCAGATAGAATTAACGATGTACCCTTAAGTTCCTTCGTGGATAAAACCTCTCAACAAGTGTTAAACACAAACGTCCTCAACGGGAACGTCACCGTAAATAACTTATTCATAACGGGACTCTTCGGCGGCATTAACATAAGCCAACTAAACGCGGAAACCGTCAAATTAACCGGATCGCAGTTCATATCCTCCTCGCTGACCTTTTACGATGAGGTGAACGTAGCCGGAGATTTCAAGATCGACGAAACCCTAAACGATATCAGGTCGGATTCGTACATTTTCAAAACGGGCGATCGCTACTTACCCGCCACGAATATATTAGAAGAGATCGACGTCCATTCTCTATTGGTGGAAGGCGATTTTAACGGAACCATATCCAATTTCGATATCCACAGGTTTAATCGAAATAGGCTTAGCGTGAGTAGAGACCAGAACATAATGGAGAAATTTTTGGTGAAGGATCTCAACGTGGAGCACCTAAACGCGTCAAAGATCAACAATTACAACTATAAAGATCTCGTAGATTCGAAAAGCTACGAAATGTTACTTCTGAAAAGGATTTTGATGAACGAGATTGCTATTCAAGGTATAACGATACGTCCTTCATAAAATATAATGACGAGTTAAATTTTTGCAGATTTAAGAATTTTGGGAAAATTATCAGTTGGAAGTATCAACGGTTTAAGCATGGAGGAGATACTGAAAGCTTGCATTTATCAAGGAGATAACACTCTTAAATCGACAATTTCGTTCAATGTACGTTGAAAAAAGGATTGGTTAAAATAAACTGATTGTTTTAGGTTTTTCCCTCCGAACCCGTTAATTTCCGATTTAAACTCATTTTAGGACGTAACATTCAACCATCTCACGATCGAAAACATGAACGACATCCCTTTCGACGCGCTCCTACGGGACTTCGTCTTCAAAAACGAGACCAGTATAGTATTTGATGAATCCTGCGTCTTTCTACATGGTTTTGAAGTTGCCGACTTTATCGAAACGAATACTATTAACGGAGTACCATTGAAGCACATCTTACGCAAGAATGGAACCCAAACAATGGAAGGTCCGATTACAATTGAAGGAAACGTCAGCGTGGAATCCAACGTTACAGTAGGTGAAAATTTGAACGGTGTACCAATGAAGTATTTAACGGAAACGTTGGAGGCACTTAACGAGAACAGTTACAGGATTAATGGTATAAGCCGAACATTATCTGTCCGTTAAGGGATAGCGGATTTAGTATTTAATGGCTTCCAGGTGATGTTACCTTTGAAACGTTTGCCTACGTTGATAACTTGCAAGTGACTGGTTATATCAATGGAAAGAATTGGTCCAACTTTTTAGATGAAGTTGTCCGCGTTGGCGATGATGTAATTGTACCTGGCGTGACGACTTTCGCTGATAAAGTATTGTTTCATATACGACGTCTTCTCTACGAAAATATCCCATATTTCAGGTACAAATCAACGGTAATCTAGGAATCATGGAAGGAATCAACAACAGGGATCTGTCGAAATTTGTCGATGATATGGTATCTACTACGTATGACGGTTATATCCAAGGATTAGTGTCCTTCTCCGAGCCGGTCGATATTTTAGAAGAATTTACGGTCGAGAGTGATTTTTTGTGCGATTCCATTATGGGAATTGACGTCAGAGAATGGGAAAAGAAAGCCGTGTTTGTGGACAGAGGAGCGATACGAGGTAAAAACGAGCAAATTTGAACTTAACTAAACTAAATGAGGGTTAACCTTTTATCTTGGAAATTCTAGACCATCTTCAGTTTGAAAAGGTCACCGTTGACGAATTTATAAGAACGGATTTTATAAATACGGTTAACATGTCCTCGCTAATCCCTCTAAGGACGGATCAGTACATTCCTGAAGGTCTTTACTTCGACAATCTATCAGTTACCCAAGAGATTCAAGTCGATAATTTGGTAAATAACGTCAAACTCGAACCCGAGTTCCTCAATACACTTATGGTAAGTATAATAATAAGTATTCTCGCAGTTACAATTACTAAACATAATTTAATTTACTTAGAACGACGGCCAACAGGAGATAACGTCTGATATAGAATTCACTGGAAACGTTGTAGTGCATAAATCGCTTGAGACATCGGGTCCTGTCAACGGTATCGACTTGAATAAAGTCGTTACTTTAAACTCAGACCAAAATCTAACGGCTACATATAACTTCAGCGAAAAAACCGTGATGCATTCTAATCTCAACGTCGATGGTCTGGTTAACAGGATAGACATTGTGAAATGGAAAAATGAAGCGTTAGTAAAGGACAGTGATGTTACGCAGGATATCGAGGGCCCTCTAAACGTTGGTCAAAACTTAACTTTCCAAAATAACGTGGTAGGTAATGGATCCGTAACTAGCTTGGATATCGAAAGTATGGCGAAGGCAGTCGAGATCCGGAAGAATTTCAAAGAAAACGAAGAAACGCGGATTGCCGTAAGCGAAATAGAAATCTCTTCAGGGACCGCGGATAATTTGTACCTTTTGTAGGGAAGATACGCTCAAATTTGCGAAAATGTGAACCGGCTGCTGTACGAAGCGAAATCGCAAATATACAAATTCAAGTACTTCGATTACTTCCAGTCTATTGAATTCGCTAACGATGTGGGCGTAATCGCCTATTTTCAAGTTAGTATTTTAGCATTCTCCTTTATCGTTCATTGTCTTTCGTTCGATTATAGCATGGGAATATATACTACATGCTTGCAAATGAAATCAATTCTTGCAAATCGCATCTGTTCTCCTGGTCTAACTTAGGATTTGCCCTGATGAAAGACGATATTGAGACGGGGATGCTTTCTCAAATTATTGCCGTCAAAGACAAGAACGATTCTTTATATCTAGTGGGTAGAAGCCAGGGATATCGTACACCGTGCGCAATGGAAGGAACCAACATGTGGAAGTTTGAAAACGTTGAAGAGATTTTGGTAGATTTTTTAAGAGGTCCAAAAGATATTTAGTCAACGATAATTTTTTAGCACATTCATAGATTGGATAATTTGGTACTATTGCAAGGATCCAAAATTCCGGGAACATTTTACGGTTTGTCGCGTGATTTCGCGTTCGAATTCAACATAAAATCCTACATCGATTCGGAGGTCAAAGTGATGCGAAAATGGAGGATCGACCATAACGGTACATTCGATCCGATTTAAGAATTATGCATTGATCGAACGAATTTTAGAGAATCTAGCGTACATGCCTTACAATCTGGCGGCGGGTTTAGCTTTAAGAGATGGTCGTCGGATATTGAGATTGTTAAAAGAAGGCGATATTTCACAAAACTCCAACGATCATAACGTGGAAGAAGTGATTGTGGAGGACGTCCAAGTGGTGCCGAACAGTTTCGTACCGGGTCGCGATGATGGAGATTTTATCGTTTTGAATGTTGGCAAATCAAGGATTCGGCCATTAACAGCTCATATTCAGCGGGAAGATACCACGGTTAGAGGAAGGTTCGATTTTATAAAGGTAACTTTGATAAATTAAATATTAAGGATGAATTTTACGATTGAAGCTATATGCTTTAACTTTTAGATATATGAAGATGTTCTCCGTGGGAAAATATTCCACAAGATCTTGACTTATAAACCATCATCGCTCTTGGCAATTGAATTTGGGAAAAGTGGGGAGGTCCTGTTGGTGTTCCTTGAAGACGAGAAATTCGTACAAGTGTACGAATATAAAGGTACTGAAAAATTCCATTTAAAGAAAAAAAATTAGTTTCTTTAGCAGCTCCCAGCGTTGCTGTACGATGTCATTAAAACATATTAACTTATTCTGGAATATTTTTGCAGGAATAGAGGGCTTCCAACTACGCTCCACATTACACGAAGACGGACAAAAGTTAATACTAATGTCATTGCCATCACCGCCGCTTAATAAAATAAGAAATATATTAGCAATAATTAATCACAACCAAATAAAATTAATGGAGGCTGTTATGGATGGAAATTTAATTGAAGATGAATATTTACAGTGTACGTTACCATATTTGTGATTCGTTTATTTCGCTTGTTTTTCTTTTC
Source organism: Oryctes rhinoceros (assembly GCA_020654165.1). Lineage (NCBI taxonomy): Eukaryota > Metazoa > Arthropoda > Insecta > Coleoptera > Scarabaeidae > Oryctes > Oryctes rhinoceros. The sequence continues at coordinate 4,208,977 of JAIOKQ010000231.1, forward strand.
TTTTGTAAAAAATTGTATTTAGAGATTGTAAATTATAGAAATTTATTTATTAATGTGAAAACTATCCAAATCAAAGATAAAATATAAAAAAAAAATTTTTTCTTAAAAAAAAACATACAACACTTTAGCTGTTTAACTTATTTTAATCCTAGGACTACGATTTTTCGAAAATTTAGTTCTGTAGAAGTTAAATATCTCCTCGTCAACTTCGATATCTCCCGTTAGAGGAATAGTCTTCATGAAGTTCAAAAATTCTGGCGTATCTTCGAGCCTACTCAGCTTTTTAAGGTTTCTGCTTTCGTCATTTGAATCAAATCCCTCGTAGTGAACGCCCTTCTTCACCTTCCTCTCAAATTGTTCGCAATTGTGAGTTTGGGTGGAATCGGTTTCGAATAAGGTATCCAAGAAATCCTTGTTATTTTTACGTTTAGGTACGACCTTTTGTTCTATTGGACGTCCGGGATATTTACCTTGATTTTCTGAAACATTGGTTTGTTCTAACGAGGAAGCATCGTCAAGATCGATCTTCGTAGAACTATAGAAACTGCAAAAATTCCTTCTGACATCTTCCGTTAGGAAGTTCGATTTTGTTACAGTCGAGGATATCGTGCCCGGGGCTTTCCTACTCGCGCGTTTATTCGAAAAAGCTTTCGTAGGTTTCGCAGCTAAACTCATTTTAGAACAACTTACGAGTCCATCATAACTTCCGGGAAGGCTACCGTATACGCTTTGCCAGTCTCCTCTTTCGGCAATGTCTTTTTCGCGCTTAAACATGTGCGATAACTTACTTTCCGCTCGTTTCAAGCTCTCCTTCAAGAAATCAGTTTCGCTCTTTAAATTTCCCAATTGCCTTAGGGAATCCCGGTACAGATTTTGCTGGGACAACAGATAAGAACGTAATCTCTCGTTCACATCTGTGCTATTGTTTCTGTTGTTTAATTTCCTCCTGATGTTCAAGATATTGTCCTGACATTTCTGGACGGTCGCCACAATATTCTTGGCGAATTCGAACTTCTTATTGAGAGTCGCCTTAATCTGCTCAACGCTTTTACTTCGTCGTCCTTTACATTGATCGAAAAGTTCCCGTTCGCCAGGTGAAAAACTCGAGCAATCCGAAACGCTGTTTTCCAACAATGCCATCTCCGTAGAAGGTGTACTCTGTTTAGGTAGATTTTGAGAAGTGGCGTTGAGCAGTTCTTTTAGAGTCGCTAAGTTCAAGTTAAGGAATTTAAAAATGAAACTTAGTGAATGGATAACGGAAAGTATCGACAACCTCCGCACCACACAAGCTTAATTAAGTACCTCGGGACGCCCGTTTCGAGAATACGAGGATCCACATTCTCTAACGAAATTAAAACAGAAATTATTAAATTAAAGACCGTCCAAAGTTATGGAATTTTACTTAAGTCTCGAATATTACCCCCATTTCCAACAGTCACTTAAACTAATTTACACTGTCGCGACATCAGAATTAATGAAACCGTTGTCGCCCTAATTCAATTAAAGTATACCTATCTCATCGTCTTTTTCGGCGATAATCTCCTTATACTTCAAAACCATGTCCGAATTAGAAGTTTGAAAGCGCTGCCGCGTCGGTTGATTCGATCTGTCGTCGTGTTGAACGCTGCTTTCTTTCATTATCTTCAGACAGAATCTCATCTCGCGAACGCTCAAATCGACGGGCAATTCGGTAAGGCCGCCTTTGATGTAATCCCTTACGATTTTTCTGCAATTCTCCTCCTGTTTATCGCTTAACTTGTCGTTAATCTGGAACGTGAGAGGCGGCGTTTCACGAGACGAAACTCAAGCGAAACGCCCTTTACGTTAATACCCTTGAGTTGGACCAGTTGCCTGCGGAGTTCGTCAACTTCTTCGCGCAGAAACAGTATCTCCTTTTGCGGATCGATTTCCTCGTTTATCGTCGCTTCCGTGCAGATACAGGCGACTCTCTGTGCGAACTTGCAAGTGGTTAGCGTCTCCTACGATGTTAGAGATTAACGAAACGTTTCGACGTATAGTTCGACCAAAATAACGGGGGCGGATGATTCGTAATGAGATGGTAAAATTCGGCCGCGGAAAGCCTGCGGATAGCACGATTATTTTTGAGAATCGAAAATCTCATCCGCAAAGCTATTTCGGTTGAGCTATAGCCCGGCTAAGTTTGATTTACTCGAATATTTTTCCGGGTTATGGCTAACGTCGCGAGCATCGCCGTTAGAGAATTTCCCGATAGCGAATCGCGTAGGATGTACGTCATCATGCTGTTCCTGTAAGGTATGTGAGTTCTATGCGACTGGCTGAGAGCGATGATCACTTGCTCCAAGTAATGTAGGGAGAGATTTATATGTTTCGCTTCGTTGAGCGTTACGCCGCTTATCTGCGATTTGTTAATCCGTTCGGACCTGGAAAAAGCATCAAAAATTGTCCGGAAACAATTGTGAATATTTTCGCTGGTGTATTCTAGGTTGCATACGATTAAGGTCACAAATATCCATTAAATTCGTACCCAGCTAGATCGACAAGGTGTAACTTGGATCGCCGTATTCTTTCCGATTTTTCGCTGGTTACTGTGATGTAAATGGTGAAGATACAATGCGATCTTGATGAATATTCGTTCATCGGCGTTTCGGCAATCGTTCTAAAATTTAGGAGCCAGATATATGTAAGCGTAGGAGCACTTTAGAATTTACATTATAGACAATGAAGGATATAATTTCATAAAGACAATTGTTAATTTCTCTTACAATGCTTTAAATGTTTTTATTTGAATCTTGTTATCGATATTTTATTAACTCCAGGCCTCCAGCTAGTCAAAATTAAAAATCAAATCAAAGAGAAGCCTCTCTAACGAGATTCGACTGGCTGGGCTGGGTTCAAGGCGGTACCTCGTCGTAATTGTAGGCGTGGGACTAGCGCGAACTACGCGTGGATAACCGTGGGGTGTACGCGTGCTGAGTCGCGCCATTTTCTTTACAAGTTGGCGAGTTTCTAATTTGCTTAATTGAGACACAAACGTATAATTATCTTATGACGTGTCCAAAAATTGTCAAAATAAGGTTGAAAATCAAATTTCTATCGAATGAGCTTAATGAAAATAAATGTTAATGTTATCCATTGGATAGAATAACGATTATACAGCTGCAATCATATGTCTAGCTGTTTCAATTGCATTTTTTTAAATGAATCAGCTTACTGATCGCCATAGATAAATAATATGTTTAACACAACATGCAGATTGTCATATTAGACATATCAGATTGTCAGTCCACCTGCCAAGCATTCTTTGAAATGAAAAAGAAGACAATCATCTATAATTTTCTTTCAGGCTGCGAACGCATCTTTTAATAATCCTTCTTTAGGAAGCTTTCAATTATCTAAGACGCGTTGAATGCGTCACGCATGAAATAACCTCTTCCGGTTCATCGATTATCTTGGAATTAGATCAAGCTGATTCGTGACGACTACGGAAGGAACGTGTTTGTCGACAGAAACGCAAAACCTTCATCCCCTTCTCGATTTGTCATCCCCAAATCGACACGTAACGTTCTAATGGGAAAATACAAATGTCTATCGCTCATTTTGCGCGCCCCCTTGAACCGAAAAATGAGTCAGACCTGTTAGTGTCCCCCAGGAAAAGCAATCTCATGGCGTCCTGTTCGTTAGTCACCGGCAATATGCACAGATTTCTGAGATGCGCCTCGCCATCCGCGTCCTCCAGCAAAGCGACTCGCCTAGAAAATAAGGTGACGCGTAAATTGGGTTGTATAACCGCTTCAGTTGGTTTTACGGTAGCTCCTCCAATCGCGAAGGTTGATCTTTCGAACTCAGGAGGTCGTATCCGACTTCGTTGTATATTTCCAGGTAGGAGACGTAAATGCTGTGCTGAGTGGACGTCTAAGGAAAAAATCAAATGGGAGATATTAAAGTAGTTGGAGCGGAGGATATTGAGAAACTTTTCGACGATGTGCGATGGTAGTTAACTAGAATACATCGCGAAAGAAGATTAAGAACACTGTTTCGAAAATTTACGGAGAGTTTTCCGATTTCAAGATGATTCTAACCACCAGAAGAACAAAACAATTTTCTTTGGAGGGAGAGTTTTCCAAGTCGGAGAAAGTCGTTTTTAGACCCTCATGGGAATACGTAAAGAGGTGCTTTCCGTTTCGACTAACAAAGTCGTCAAGAGGGTGAATTCGACTTTCGAAAGTATCGATCAGTGTCTTCTTAAATTTTTGTAAAGTTCCGGATTCGATAAATATTTGTATCCATCGCTTAATTGAAGAAAGCGATCGTCCATCTATATCTAGGTAGTCATTATTATTTTCTTCCACTAATATTTAAGCCAATGCGACAGTTTAAATTGAAATAAATACGAAATAATGAAGTTTTATAAGTATTAAATAAATAAAAAAAAAACGAAAACTAAATTGGAATTGCGACGTTCGGCGCAAACTTAAGTTTATGCGCTACAGACTCGAATCCCTTTTACTTTAAAATTGCCAAGCTCGACTTTCACTTCGTGCTTAAACTAGAATTTAAGCACCTCAACACATGAGACATAGACGTTTAGTTCAACACATGATAATGCGAGGGTAGCTTGAGTTGAGCGGAGAAATAGTTACAATTTGATATTAAATTTCAATTTAATTTTCTTATCAAGATGCGTGCTCCACACAAGGACGCAACTAAAAGAATCTATCATCTTAGATCTTTAACATATCAGGCAAACCTCGAATAAGAAGTTTTCCTAACGAAATAACATTACACTGTATGTTGGATATTTATTGAAGGCTGCCTTCACCAATGTGGAACAGCAAGAGGAAAAGTCAATCTCTTTAGAAGACGAAACAAATCCAACACGGCGTTCAATTCTTTCTCACCTACTACGATTATTTCAGGAGCTTATGCATCATATGCATGCAAATGTATTTTGATATTTAAGGGTTAACTCATTCACGACAAAAATTTTACCTTTTTGACGTATTCAAAGATCTGCTCGATGGTCCTCGGAAGTATCCCTCTCTCTTGATATTTGTTAGGAGATCCGGTGATCGAATACGTTTTACCGCTACCTGTCTAATTATTAAAATCGGACGATAAGAATTTATTAGACTCTGATTTACGGAGAATTACTTGCCCATACGCAAAAATCGCACCGTTAAATCCGTTGAAGACGCTACAAAAAAAGTACAATTAAATACCTTCCTCGTGTATTTTGCATATAAAGAGCAAACCTGTTAATAATTGGTTTGGCTACGACGTTAAACACCTCCTCTTGCGTGGACAATTGATCGAAAACTTTCGTAAATCTGTAAAAAAAAAACTATCACTTAGTGAAGAAATTGAGAGAACAGAACAGAAAAGGCTTTCCTGAATCTATGGTGCTTGCTGAGAACAGGGTCATTCTCGCTGGTCAAATTAAACAGTAGTTCCTCGTGCTCTGGTCTTCGTGATATATGGTAATGCTAAATTAATTAAAGTCATTAACAATTTAATTATATGTATACGTTTAATAAAACTTACGGTCCTCGATTTTCGTGAATACTCGTTTCTTAAACGCGCGTAAACTTTGATGGTATTCTTCACCATTTTAGCATGTTGTCATGTAGTATAACACGTCAGTTAATTGTCAAAACGTTTTCTACGATGCTGACAGAATTTCAGTGAAATTCTGCGTTTAGATGTAATTGTCATGTAATTTCCGTCGTCACGCTACAACAGAATTCATCAATTTGTAAAAGATATGAAACAATTGTAGATTTAGTGATCTTTGCAAATAGCAAAAAAAAAACCAAGCCACTACACGATAATCTCCTTTTATTTTAAAATTCCGAACGTATCCATAGGGTAATAGATGAAGATCGAAGAGAGATACGCCAAATTCGTTTCAAGTAACATCTGTAATAGCAACAGCGGGAGTTACAAAAAGATCTAGCCGAAAATTGACCCACCTGCGGTTCGTTGTCTAGATGTTTAGAAAATGCGGGACCTTAACACCATTTTGAACATAATTAAAAGCTTTTCGACAGTTCTAAGAGTTCTTACTTTGAAAAAGAGAATAACAAACGAGACTAGGTCTTAGGATCTCTTCCTGTAGTATGTTTCCTTCTGAGATCGTATTTCCACAAGTTATGAAGTGACTATGACTATTAAGAAAAGAGGAAACAGTCCCTATAACTTATCTATCCGATTGAACAGCCTTCACCAACGCCAAAAGTCTGACTTAATTCACTTAAACTGCTTCAACAGCGCCTTGAAAGTGTCAATTCAAATGTATTTTCGACTCTAACTAAACAAGCGTGATACCCAACGCACATTTATCTTTTTCATTGGAAAATCTGCAATCTTAGATCTATTGATTGAAAATGCTTGGTAGCTCCATAAAATCCAAAATAGAAGAATTGGAATTTAGAAGAACAACAACTCTCTCAATTTTGGAAAGATGGCTAGAAGAAAGCGAAACAAAAAAATAATAATTTTGGCATATTTGCATTAATTATTATCCTCCCTAGAAATCTGCCCTCGCTCATTTGTTATTCTTACTATTCGACAGCGCAATACGATACGACGGCCATAGTAGCAAACGTCAGAGACGCACCCGTATGTAGTCGCTCTCATCAACCGCTACCGACGGTAAGTGGGATAATGTGTCGGCTTCCGATGCCGTCTGTTACGTAAAAATTATCGTAAAAGCAAAACACGCGAGTCCGTCGTCTCGTATTCCGCCGCATCGCGCCGCTACTACAACGACAACGCTAACGGCGACGGCAAAACAACGAAGTAGAGTCGCTGGTGTGCCGCTCTCTTCTAATAATCCATCTTTCCTTTCAGCCAGCCAGCCAAAATCAATGAGATCGTGCGCGTACACCTACTACGGAATCCGGGCTTGCGCCAAACGAACGGCAACGCGCAATTCCACCGAGGTAAATGAGCGGTGCCACATGAGCAGACGATGCGGAATTCAAACTGAAATGTTTGAGAACTGACACTAAAAAATATTAATATTTTGCAGACACATGTAAGAACAGAGAACCAGACGCTTCAAAAATGATGGAAATTATTGTTTTTTTTTGCAGCGATTAGACAGGCTCGTGTTTATTCGACTTGCGATCCCCTCCGCATAAGTCGAATAAATACGTGCCTGTCTGGTCGCTGCAAAAAAGCAATAATTTACATGATTTTTTAATCGTTTGATTGGCGTTGCCTACTGGTTTCTCCGAGAGTCGACAAAACACGAGTCTGTCTAGTCGATGCAAAATTCCTTTACCCTTGCTCATCTTTGCACCTGGCATATAATCTTTCGATAAGAAAATAATTAGCTTTATATAATTCGTCCAGCACAGACTTCATAAAAAGTGCAAGTACAACCGCTCCCGATTGCATATTTCGTCAAAATATCTGTTGAAACTTCTATCGAAAACCTAAATAAGAATCACAAGAAGACTTTTTGTAGTACTTTACAGTACAGTACAGTCTAGTAATAACTAGAGAGGATAAAGGCGGGTGGAACCACCACTCTTGTGCAGCGACCAGACAGACTCGTGTTCTGTCGACTCTCGGGGAAAGCAATAGGCACACGTACCCGTTGCAATGAGACGAAGAGACACGAGTCTGTCTAGTCCCCGCAAAAGAGCAACAATTCCACCCACCTTCGTCCTCTCTAGTAATAACATTCCTAACGCCCTAGGATCTTCTTCCTTCAATTCAGTACATGTTAAATACGATCCACCGCGATACTGACGTCTTTTGCAATTCATGATAACCTTTGCATATAATACTTTCATCCTTAAGATCATCTTAAGATCCTTTCGGCACAAAAGGTACGGGAGTTCAACCCAAATTATCCTAGCTTAAATAAATAACATTTTCTGCTGGAAGACAGCGCTGCTTTTCTTTTGACCTGTCTTGGGTTTCTTATCGACATTTCAATCTTTTGGTGGGTCTTTGGATTAAAATGAATCCAAATAGAATGGTTTGAAATAAGGAATATATAAAATATAATTTGTAAATAAGACTTGTAATGACGAAGTCTTGGATAATGACAAACTGAAAGGATTTCGTTCTAATTTTCTTCTGTAAAACAATCTTCAAAAACACCTAGAATTATTTCCAGCCAGACAGAGTTTCACGAAGCTTCTGCGTGTGCACTTCGACAAAAGAAAAGAAGAAAAAGAAAACAGCGAACCCTGGTGGAATTGTGCCGTACGGTTATCGCGCCCGGAGACCAGTCTACTTCACGTCAGTGCAACGACCGGAATTGGACAAAATAGAACGAAATGCATTTCCCAGCGAGCGATCAGTGAAAGTTTACATCGCGTATCGGCACATATGTGACCATCTACCCATATCCACCGTACCAACGGGCAAATATGCAACGGTAACCGTTAGATTGCGAAGACTACCATTTGCCAATACGACGTTCGCGGACAGGTAGCGACGGTTTCGTCATTTCTTTTCAGAGAAGAGGACCGGCGTACGCCCGAAACGCCTGTTCCATGCTCGCTAACATTACAGTAAGAGGTGAGTGATAGCTGTGCATGCAATAAGCGACAAATGCCGCGTCTGAAAACGCAGGCATTTCATATATTGGAACAGACACGTTGATGATAAGCGAACTCTAATCTCAATGGTAAATATTGACCGGTACTGGATATTAAAATGCGTGGAGATGAAAGCTTGGGTTGCATGCATGTGTATTTACATTGGCCAAGAGATATTGATGTCTCGTTATCTTTTCCTAGAATAAAGCAATAGCTATCTACAATTCGAAGCAATTACAGGAGCGAGTGCTCAGTTAGCAATAAACTAAATTACTTGGAAGGTTCCTTATTATATTATTTGCTTCCGTATTGTTAATTGATTGGCAAGAAACATCCGTGGTTGGTAACGGTAATATTCATAAAATAGTTATTTTTGCGTCCATACAAAAATCAATGCTGATCAAATGCTGGTAAACACTATAAAAAGTTCATCGACCCCCAAATATGTCAACCATTTCTTTTCTCTTTTTGTTTCTTTAACTATACACGTTATTAAACAAAAAAAAATAAAACTCAAATTGGAAAGGTGGTGGTTTGTATTTTATTAACAATATAATTTTGTTTAAATTAATTCATATGAAACTTCTTAATGATGCCCACTTTGTACAAAATTTGAGATTACATAAGCTTATTGCTTTAACAAGAGTGCTAATGATTTCATGATGTCATTTGGAGTATGGCAGGGTTCGATAGTCGAGCCACTATTGTTCAATATCAATCTTAATGGTTTGCTTGTTAAATCGCATTGCGAATGCTTAGCATATGTACACGGCTTGAAAATCTGTAGTGTTATACATACACTAATCGATTGGGTTAAATAATAGTTTTACATCATCCTTATTGATGATTGGTGAACTCTGAATAACATCTTTAAATATCGGCAGTTGTTTAGTGATGTCTTATCGCTCTAACCCAATCACTTTCAACTACAGTACTTAGTCTACTTTCATTACAAGAACAGAAAAGGTTAATGCAAAAGGTGGGAAAATTTTGTCTTAAATCTAATGTCTGTTTCCTTCTAAAATTTCGGGTTTTCTAATAAGAACTTCCGTGGCATCCCGCGATAAGGACTTTATATTACGTTCTTGTTCAACTTAATTTGGTATTCTTACTACACGTATCACAGAGGATTTCTATAGGACGAGTTTTTATTTTTCTCGGCACAATACGAAAGTTTCAGCCAAATCACTTATTTTCCATATACTCAACAGCTTTAATGACATCTACCCATAGATTCCTATTTACTTGTTCTTCGGTAGATCTTCCGATAAAGACCGTCTTTAGAGCCAAAAATTACGAATGGTTATTTAAATTAACTCTACAGTTTATTGGAAACATGAATGGCATTCGAACTATAGAGAAAATAAAAGGAATAGCTTTTTAATGCTTTAATTTCTTCCAAATATATATATAAAAAAAAAATTTGCTATGAATACGAAGGAGTACAACTGCACGATATTGTTACAGCTTTTCAGATGATTTGTGAATCTAGAATGTAGAGAGATTATTTTGAAGACTCTGTGAATGTTTACTTTGCAAAGTGAAAACAAAGCACACCATGAAGCGGCATTGCATTGCTTTACTTTGATGTACATAACGTAAGCAATTCCTTTGCAACACTTCTATCTAAATTGATTACTCATAGAGTCAATCTATATAATATATACATTTTATGTGTTATCTTAAGAAAATATTGATGTTATCTTTTAACATCCGCAATATGGAGTTTCAGAGGTGTTGACGCAAATACGGTGATGTATTGCAATTGTTCTCAAAGTAGATTAGTTCTTCTCACTACGATCAATTGTTTTCTTGTATCATTTAAACAATAGCTTTTTTTAAAAGACTAATCTTTTAAACTAGTTCAAAAATGTTTACATTTTTTTATTGACTGTCTGTTTATACAGGATTAGTCGCAACTTACTACGGAAAAGTTAACTAGATACTCTAATGTTAAAAATACCATACGTAAAAACGTTCAGCCGGTGAGCTACAGCAACAACTGTTCGCACGCATATGAGCTGCACGCAAAGAAAATAGTTTTTTCCTTGTAATTATTTTAAAGTCTTAATGGTTCGGCCAATAAACGTTACTATTATTTGCGAGTAAAGCTTTTCTGACGCTTTTTTCGATTCTACGACGGCTTATATAGCCCCCGGCACCTTCCCATGTGTTCCCGGCACTTTATTAGGTAATTATATCTCCAGCCAATGATAATCTCGGGTATAGAAAATAATTCTATTTTCACCTTAATAATTTCATAATTACGTATCACTTTGTAATAAGTCGTTAAGCTAACGCATTTTTAAATTAGAAGCGAACCGTAATTGGCAGTGCTGATTATTTAACAAAAGCTATCGGGAACAGATGAGCTCTAAGGAATCTTATGTGAGATATATTTTCAAAGTAATTATTGATTTGTTTTATATTGATTACATTGATACCAACTTCGGTCTTTTAACAAAATTTCGTACTTCTTACGTGACGGACGAGCACATTAATCATCATTCAACGTTATTTATTCCTTTAAACTGCCTAGATGATACTCTTCTAAATAAATAGAAATTTTCCATTTATTACAATACAACATAAAGATGTATCAGCAATATAGTAGTTTTCTAGAGTTCTTAGGTGCAGGAGTAGTTATTACCTTAAAGAAGGTTCGAAGCTACCTTCTTGAGTAGACGAGGTTACTTCCTGTGCTAATCGTTCAAAGTAGCCATCGCACAGGAATGACCGCATCTACTTAAGAAGCGCACGATTATTTGACATATATCTACTTGGCTTAGAACTAATAAAACCAATGTAAATATATGTAAAGGGAAGGATAAATACCGATCAAAATTGTAGTTTGTAGTAAACATAGAACAAACAAACATAGTTCAATGGCCGGGAATCGATAACGCTACCTCTAAGTAAGCATTCGCAGTAACTTACTGTCTAGAATTTTCAATTTTGTAGCTAAGCTCCAGGCGTGGTACTCCTCCAGTTTTACGTAAGACAAAAAAATGTTTCTTCTTACATTATACAAAATTTACCTTTTCATAGGCTGCCCAATATAACTAACGCTGTATATCGCATATTATGTAGGCGCATGGAGAAAAATTTATTTATTATACCCATGCCAATACGTTCAAGTCGATCGCGTCGATAGTGTCCCTTGCAATATTGACTGATAAACCCATTCAGATTATGCTTATCAGGTCTTCGACTGCAGTGGGATCGCATCCATAACGCAGTATCTGATTCGACGTACCTATGTACTTACGTATATCCACTTAACAGGCTAGCTGAGCGCGCAAAAAACCGTCGCGATCGCGTCCTCGTCCTGCGTTATTCGCTATTTTATTTATTATTTCCTCAATTTCGTAGCTAATCGAACGCTGCCGTGTAATCGTAATTATCGGATGGTTTATTTTGTCAGTACTCGTTCTCGGTTAATTAGGAACCTATCCCGGTTATCTCGTCTTTGATTTAGCATTCGCGCTAGTACCAGATAGAATTGCGAATGCGCCTTTTTCTCTTCAGTTGCAAATGTTTGCGCTGTAACTACGTATTGTGGGACGCGGAACAGTAAATCGTTTTTGAAGATATCTCGAACTCTAATATTGGATATCTTTAACGCAAGGTATCCAATTATTTTGCGATTTGTTCCGGGTGAACGGATAAGAATCGTTGCGAATGGATAGAAGACTTTTTAGTTAGAATTTTCGGCGATTTCCTGGTGCGTTTGTCGTTAAAAGTGTAGGTTAGACTATTGTATTGTTTCTGCGCGCCTTAGATTGCGACCATCAGCATGCCGTAAAACGTTTTAACGTAACAATGAGTACATAATACCAATCATTGTGGAATAATCTTGTATGACTAGATTTTTAAGAGTTTATTTGGATAGCAATATGATTATGAACAGTCGAAAAAGTTATGCTAACACTGGTGAGTCTACTAAAAACGAAGAATCTTATCTACTCAAATCCGAAAATAAAAAAAATAAAAATCAATTTGTTGAACGGATTTTTTTTACTTTGAAACGATATTCAACGTTGTACTGTTTAGTTTTTATGATCAATTGTTAACCTTTAATTGCACGCTACGCATTGTAATTGTAACAATGGCAACAATTTTGTGGTCCTAGATAAAGTTACACGTAGGATTTCGCGTTGAAACTGAATTAAAGATGGTGCAAAATTTAAAATTATGAGTTGAATCTACATTTCATGAACTTGTGCGGAGTTAGCCCCATTTCTTTTTTTTTATTGAAATTCCACGTTGTTCCAAAGTATTAAAAAAATCAAATTACATCTAAAGGATTTAAAAAAAACACTTTTTCACCCAGCTCCGCCATTTTCGTAAATCTAAATTTTTAGAGTTGATCTAGTTGTTCTTAAATATTGCTCCAAAATTTCAGTGACTTTTACTTTGCTTTGCTTTGCTTATAATGCTTTGCTTTGGGAGCAAAACATTATCAAATATTTGTACGGCCATTTTAATTTTACTAAACGAGTGGTTAAACGAATGGTTTATTTAAGGTCAGTACTGTCACTGATGATAACGTTAACTAATGTATAAGTAATACGGAACAAGGCGATTATGTTATTTATAATAATGGAGAAAGGACACCTAATCAATCGAATATCTATATTTTATAATCAGGGCTTATTCTTAGATAACCGAGTTATAAGCATGTAGGTAGAATGGAAGGGGCACAGAGAAATATCGTCTTATCGAAATAAAATACTAAAAGAAACACTAAGATTGGTTTAGTTAGAGTTTCTCTCAAATTTTGTTCAAAAAATTAGCACTACTCTACGCAGTTACTTGTTTATTCGCATTAATCTTTATTCTTCCATACTTAAAATAGTCTTCTACTTCACAATCAATGATCTCAACACATACACGTGTATCCATGTACGTACGTACGTGTAATTTGGCACATTTGGCGTACAATTGTACGTACGTATCCGCACTCGCGATATTTATTTTTTCCTCGACGAATTTCGAAAGAAGCGATCGATCTCTGCAACTTGAACACGACTTCGTATAGCATGCCGTGCATATAGTAATTTTTAAAACGGCAATCGTGTTTACGACCGGAAGTAAACAGAAGTACTTCGAGCGCCGTACTTACGCTTCGCATACGTTTAGCAAACGGCTGTCGAGATGTACGATCGTAAAAACTCGACACCCCTTTTCCTTCCCGGCCGGCCGAAAAACAAATAAATTTAAAGCGTTTCTAATTTATATATGTATGATGCTTCAGCATTCCCATATGGTCCTCTACGGTCTGTGGGGCGTGCCACCGACTGACTCGTGCTACGCAAGGGCAAGGCGCACGGACGTTGGAAGCAGTAGCGTAGATGAAGGGAAACGGTTTATTTAAGAAAGGCGACTTTTTTCTCTCGTAAATTTATGATTTTCTTTTTAGATGCCGCTTGTTTACGGCGCAAAGAGAGAATCGCGAGTTTAATTTTATATGTTAGTTTAAATTGGGAGAAACTTACGAGTGACGATGCAGGAGGATTATAACGAATAAAAAATCAAAAGGCAAAAGGGCCGACACAGATCGCAAAGATAATATTACTTTAGAAATAAACGAAAGGCGACAAATATAAGTGATAGATTTATCTTAAAAACATAAGGGTTCGTATTCAAGCTTATTACTAATTACATGAAGGTGACTATTAGAGATGACAAAGGAGTTTATCTAATCGTTTTTTGTAACGATTAGATAAACTCGTGTTTTGCCGATTATTCTCGGGGAAACCAGTAAGCAACACCAACCTTTTCTTATGAGACGAATAGACACGAGTCTGTCTAGTCGCTGCAAAGAAGTAATAATTTCACTTGCCTTGGTCATCTCTACAGATTACATTCTGCATTACAATCAATCTTTGGATATCTAGCTGTACTCTTAGAAGTTCATTGGTTTGTCTTCGAGGAGGAGCATTGTAAAATGTTGATTAAAACTATCAAATAAATACTGCCTTTCAATTAATTCAATCAACCCAATTCTTCGACGAAGACAAAGATCAAATCTCGACATGTAATCCTCCAAATCCCTAGCACCGCCACTGCAATCGAGGGGGTTGCTGACTGTGTGTATACATTATACACGGACCTAAAGTAGGGTCTCCTTAAACGTGACAAAAACGCACATATATACACGTTCCATATAGCACAGACGCAGCAGCCGTACACAAAATACAGAACATAGCGAAGCGGCAGTGGAAGCAAGAGCAGTTCGTGATGTGTACGTCCGTTATTAAGAAGTAGAAGGGACCGACCGGGTCTAGTGGAGGCCGTAGCACGTGGTGCGTCGTATTCGCTTTGCCTCACCTTAAAAATCGGGATTTCGGGATAGCCGCATCCGTCGGGCGTCTACTAGATCTTGGATAGGAGCGCGCTGTCGATTTATCATCCATAGAAGATACCTGAGACGGGCGCTTCGAATTTAATGGTGTGTGTGTGTGCGCGTATGTGTACGTCTTTTTCGACGATAGGGAAATATCGGAGGGTGTTGACAGCTGTTCGGTCGGTTTGTATGCGAGTGTGTTACACAAATTTACGATAGGGCCGTTTCATGCTGCTACCTGACCAGGAAACCGGAGAGAAAAGTAAGTTGGGACGTGAGCGTGTACGTACCTGGATGCAATGTTTGAGTAGGATTAATGTCTTGTTAAAAATAGATAAGGGTTAAAATAAAACTTCCGGAGAGATAATTTTTTTTTTGGTAAATTTGTTTGTGAGTATAAAAGAAGGGTGGCTTTTAACGTATTACGTACCAGATCATCTTTATAGCACCACTGTTTAAATTGTGATATTATTTGATTAAAATTCATACTCAGAGCCCAGCCACAGCTACAACTGCTCCATCAGCAACGTCTAATACAATCTTAGCATTAACATTGTGCAAGTAAGTCATTAATAAAGATCTCATCACTGATTTCGCGATGGCATTTATGTCTTATACGAGTGTAGTATAGCTTCTAGCATAAAACAACTATCTTTTGGTTAAATTCGGTTTTACTTCGTAACACGGTCTCTTTATGAGTCTACTTCTAATGATGCTTCCATTTCTTTCTACCCAAATAGTAACTGAGTAGGCTGATCTGATCATTTTCTTCAAATGTTTTTCTGAAATTTCTGCTTTCAGCTTGCCAAATAATAACAACAAAAGCTTATAAGGATCATCTGTACTCAAGAATTTTTTTGAGAATGGAAATATCATTGATCCTATTGAGTATTAGATTCATTCAAGTCTCTTTTAAAAGGAGTTAGAGTTGCTCCTCCTTCTATAATTTATTATTCAACTAATCAAGCATGTGTTACAAAATAATAAATCTATCATTTTAGTATCATTAATAGATTACATTAATCTTTATGTAACCATGAACTAATTGGGTCAAGCTCCAGCATTATATTTAGATTCTAGATGATAAGCTGGATTTTAGTTACATATTATCAAACTAACGTAATTCCAACGAAACTCCCAATTAAAACAAATGGAATCATAAACACCGTGTTGCCGGGCTTCGGGGATTACGCGCACGCAAAGTAAATTGCTACGCTCTCCTCAAATGTGAAACGAAATATTTACGCAATTAGTGCTTTAATATCGCTTGTTTGCCCTTACGCTATACATATGCTCTCTTCAATTGGCGAACTTACACGGACTTGCCCATCATTCTATTTGTAATCCGGACTAATCAATAAACAGTATACGTGTTTTATAGCCGTGCATAATTGCGTTTTAGACAATCAAGCCTTGCTCGTACAACAGATGGCTTCGTCAGAGAAAGCAATAAAAAATTTTAAGGAATAACCTTATGACATGAGGTCTAAATTTTTAATTTGTAATAAACTTGATTTCAGCTCTGTTAAACAAGTATCTCTATTGATGCGTAGATTTATATTTCTAATGTTTATTTGAACCTAAAATTAACCGCATCGCCTTAACTGTAACGCGTATAAGCATAATAAACAGTTTGGCAAGCTACCGAACAAAGAAACGGGGGAAATTGTTTACCTGATTGCGATTTTAATTCGATGCTTTCACGGATAGAAGATTCAAGTTTAAAAGGCACTTGTTCAATCGAAACAATAACATTATTGTTACGGTAATCACCTAGGAAAGGTGAGCAAACCGATAAACATTGGAGTGCCAATACTAACACCTACAAACGATTCGTTTATCAGCGGTAACCTAATTGTTTTGGTTACGGACTAACATGTTTCAGATAAATTGCAAATGCACGTTTATGTTAAAAGCTGACCTCTTGAATGTGATAATTTTTTCGATATGTAATATTGAAGTTCGAATCTGGTTCATAGGCAACCATTTATTTTTTTATGGGAGGAGTTAGGGGGGGGGGATTTTTTTGGGGGGGGGGTTCTGTATTTAATATTTGGATTTACGAAATTCATTTCAACATACTAAACAAGCAATGTTATAATTATTTAGATATTATCCGGAGTAGCGGCGGTGGTTGATGGCGTAAACGCACATCTGAAAAGTTTCAGGCTTCAATACGAAGCCTGAAACTTATTCAAATAAATCTGGAAGTCGGCGACTTTTTCCCTGCTCATAGATTCAAAGTTTTGCTCGAACGAGGAGACCGGTACATTCGTTTATATATTAGTGGGAGTACTGTTGGGAAAAATATATAGGCTGATAATGAGACTAGTTTGAGAAATAAAACTGAATTCGACAAAAGAAAATTGTTTTCGTGTTAAACTCGCAGGTTTTCGGATCACCCTGGTATCTTTTTAATTGATT
The DNA here is from genome assembly GCA_020654165.1 of Oryctes rhinoceros. Taxonomy (NCBI): domain Eukaryota; kingdom Metazoa; phylum Arthropoda; class Insecta; order Coleoptera; family Scarabaeidae; genus Oryctes; species Oryctes rhinoceros. The sequence goes on from JAIOKQ010000231.1 coordinate 4,226,290, forward strand.
TCTTATCGAAATGAGAAAATCAAAAAGAAACCATTTATTCAAAACAGCGTTGCATCCCATAACTCAAAGGAAGTGCCTCAAAAGTGTCAGCCGTCCATTTGATGAACTGTAAAGAGAAGTATGTTGTGCGATATCCTTCGGTTTTTCTTCAAGTTATCGATAAGCACTCTAACTTGTACGATTCTTTTCTTTTCCTTCTCCTGACGTAGGGTAGAAGCAAACGATGCCTTGGCAATTCACTTCAATTTCAAAATTAACTCAAATTCCTTAGTAGTTGTAAATACATCTGTATTCTTTTTCCAGCGACCGTTATTTTGGTCGGATGATCGACGAAGCTTAATATGACACATGTAATTGAGCGTTATCTTATTAAAAGATTCCTTAAACTGGACTTCCTTAGACTAGATTGGAGGAATCACAATGTTTGAAGCTCTAAAAGCCTTTCAAGTACTACATCAAAGCACTCTAGCTACAACGTTGATGTCTCTGCTGCATATTGCATTTTTCGAGGCAGACATCTTTAAATATTTTAGGTGGTCAGCACATCAAGCTGCGTAAGGAACATCATCCAAATAAATACTTTAAAACATGTTTGAAATCGCCAAATCGTCCGAATTTCCAAAGGCGTACCATAATTTTCTTAATCTTCATATATTCCTCCAACTAACAGCTTCATTTATAGATCTCGATAGGCTGGATCCGTTAAAAGTTAGCCCCTTTTACGCGGAGCTATAATTTTTAGAATGTTGGGAAACTTTGAAACGAGATGGGTAAATGAGGATGACGGGAACCGATTCTCCGAGCGGAAAACGAAAGGTTGATGCTTTCTATTCTATAGATATTACTTCAATTCTTTCCTAATACATAATTTAGAAGCTCATTAAGTAAGCTCTCGCACTTCAGAAACTTCTAAAATTAAATTTTCATCACTACGAAAGTCATTTCGCTGGGGATCCTTAACGAATCAAATCAATCTGGGCGGAATTCCGCTCGGGTTGAATTCAATTCCATTTCATCCTCCCTGTCGTAGTAGGCGGACTGAGCGAGCAGTCACGTTCGAATTTAGACTTATCTAGTATAAATAATTAGGGATATTCGACCAAATTTTACGACATCTACGTTCGCCGTAGGATACACGCATATACGAGCGTAAATTAGTCACGACGCTATTTTTAGCGCGTCTCGAAAGCGTCTTGGTACAGAAATACGACCGAAAGGCCTACGAAGAATTAATTCTAGTCTCGGACTCTCTCGGTTAAAGCGATTAAAGGAATCCGTGGCATTCTGCGACGTCTTGCGGCCTTGCGAGTACCGCTGATGAACTTTCCAATACGGTCTTTCGTCTTTCGATTAATATTCCAGCTGGTTTTTGAAAAATAGGAACGCGATGGTGAACGCGACGTATGCAATGGTAAAATATCGAATGCATGAACGCGATCCACATACGGATCGAGGATAAATTGCACGTGCATTAAAAGGCGTACTATTCTACGGGTAAAGCTGATTGTACGTGGAAAAGGACATAACTGGAGATCGTGTTGCAACAGTAATAAAATCGCGAATTAAAGCATGCGCACAGTATATTCTGTGAACGCACAAAACTTAGATAGTTTCTAATTGTATTGCGCACGGCACCTCGAAGAAGCTTATAAACATTGGATATGTTTGTTATTTATGTGTACGTTTGAAGTCAAAAACTTTTTGGTAGTCACGGCTGATTGAAAACTTGGCAAAATAAATTTCCTCCTAGCTTAGGTATAGTCGGCTTCAATATTTTTGGAATAAACCTAGCAGTTTCCCTGGTTTTTAAAACCTGCCTTGCGGCGAATAACAAAGTAACTTAATTCACTTGCGGCTGTCCTTACGTAAGAGCATGCGGCCTGTTTAGACCGCAACACTCATCTACAATGAGCCTTCACTCGCCCAATAATTACTTCTACTAATAATTAGGTACGTACATTAAAATATCCCGGAGGTTGCGAACGCTAACCACACCTCATTTCCAAGCCGAAGTACGCAAATAAACTACAAAACATCCAGCATTCGCGATGACAATAAAAAAGATCGGCTTGTAATCCTAAATTTACGGCGTATCGCGAAACGTGCAATGGTAATTATAAATTATTCCGCCGTTTGGCAGTGTATCTCCGCGTAACAGTATTAAATTCACTCACCGCTGGTCCACGCCGCATATTCTAACGATATTTTAATGAGTACCTTGTTCACGATCCCGTTCGTGTTGGATAACATGTTCCTCTTTCGAAGTCACGGTTAGGAGAATGCAAAAATTTCGCCAGTTCAACGTTATTTTCTATGCACCAATTGCATCCGATGCGAGTAACAGCGTACGGGAATGGCATTTTAGAACAACTACGCGAGTGCTCGAGGAAAAGGAGGAATTAGGATAATAAGTAATAAATAAGGTTGAGACAATGCTAACTAGAGGGTGTTAAAGCCGGGAAGGAGACAAGTATGTCTTTGATCTGAGATCGAAGGAAGTACTTTATACATATTTTTTTAATTTAATCATTGTTTTTCTTTGTTTTGTTTTGTTATTTTTAAACGTCATATCGACCAAGTAGCGATCTTTTTTATTATTCTACGATCCTCTATCGCGTGGTCCTACACGTTGTAGCTTTTATCAATGTCTAATCATAGTTTTTCTGCGTTTAAAACTATCGCTAACATTTCGCCTTTGTCCGTCTCTTTGTATGTGTTATTTCGATTAAAGTTAAACTTGAACTTCTTTATTTGTACACGTACATCATCCCCGCATCTCATATGGTAGAATTTCCGTATTAATATACAAGCAGCTTCTGTCAATAAACCGAGCAAAATATTAGTTATTTCTGATTCTTGCAGCGTCCCTGGAACAACAAACATCCAAGAAAGAGATTCCGAGAATAATATATGAGTGGTGGGGTTATATTTAGTTCTGCGGCAATTTATTACCCCGTTTAAACGCCGAACCGTAAATTTATCCGTACGCCAAACGAAAATATTTATTTTTAGCCGTCGCGTACTCTCGATTCCGTAGATGTCGATTGCGAAAAGGGTTTCACATATGTCCGCGCTACTGTATCTGTTGTCGTAGCTATGTTTCCTTGGAGGCGATGGATTTATTTATTCGTAGGGTGCGTTTAACCATTCCAAATCCACGTGGGAGTTCGGCAGATACATTTTTGTTGTATAAATTCGATTTTGTTAAGCACGAACGTGGAACTACAATGTTATGTAGCTGATGTAATGTAAAGAGGTATGCCTTCATCGTCTTACGGAATGATCAATTTATCGTAGAAACCTTGTGAAACGCAATATCTGATTAATGTCCACCGCGACTCCTTCGGCATATAGTAATAGAGTCTTCGCAACGCTCAATTAGCTTGTTGCCATATAATTTTAAATAGAAACAAGTCGAATAATAGTCGGTGAATAGTGTTCCTAACAGAACGCAGAAATTTGGACAATTTTCCCGTGTTCTTCGAGGTTGATCGCTGCATCATGAAACTTACAGCTTTCTAGATGACGTAATTGATTTATAAAAGTATACAGAGTGCTCCATTTAAAAGTAGATTTTCTTTTTATAATATTACTCTTACTTTATTGCTATTTCTGCTATTGCCGTTTTAAATATTCTTTACAAAAAAAAAATGAATGCGAAAGTGATAGAATTTAATATTCTGACCTACGATGTCCTTCAAAATCTTCACTCCCCAAAAAGGCATTGCAGCCTTGAAAAAGGATTAACCACAGCTAACGTTACGGATTGAAGCTTATCGATTGGATCGGGCAGCAGACAGAGGAGCTTACGGCTATACTCGCCCCGACCATATACAACCCTCACGTGCGCGTCCCTCCAGCAGAAGACACACAAAGCATCAGTCGGTCAATATTCCAGCCGCGTATGTACAGGAGGGTGCCGCAAAGAGTGCTCTGCATGCTGCTCCATGCGGTAGTCTTAGTATTTATGACGTCGGCGGGTGTTTTAATAAAATTTCGAGGACGCGATAATATATTAGCTGGCGTGAATGTATCAAAACAATAACGGTCTCGGTTCTGCGCTTTCATCGAGACCAGCGCAGAACAAAGTAAATTTTATTACCATTGTGGGGTCGGTCGATCGGATGTTTTTAATTAGATTCGAGTGGAAAAAGAAATAATACGCTTATCGTATAATATTCATTGTATCCGTTTTACGAGGTATTTTATGGCTGTTTGATTAAAAGTTATGTGCGTACGAGGAATTTAATAATATCGACAAACCGTAACAAGCATTATGGAGGTATTAGATTGGTTTTGATAAAAACTTTTGGTGCGTTATTGAAGTATTGTACCACGAAAATTGTCCAATTGAAAGACGTTTAAACCGAGTAGCGATAACGAAAATATTAGCTTGTTTCTAACCATTGCGATCCATTTAAAAAATTGTTATTCATTCCTTAGCTGTAGTTATTGTCTGCACTTCCTGCTATTTCTAACGAATGTTGTTAACATGCGCGTTAGAAATTTTAAACATTAAATATGCGGGTTGATCGAAATTTCCATATCGAATACGCGACTATCGATGCACACGTTAATAATTCAGGGACAACTACGCGCGCCGTTTCTGATCTAATTTCTCGAAGAAGAATGTCTTAGTTAATTTATATTTAACTTCGGAGAATCATTATGTGTAACCACGTAATGGGCGCGACATTATTTATGCCAGTAATAAAAGTTAATCGCACGGCCAGTCAAACTAATTTATTTAACAATCTCGGAAAAACAACGACATTCAATAGATGGCAGTAAAAAACGCGTCGAAGGATAACAGGTGATTGTATGCTCTGCTTTTGATATGTTTACCAATAAACTGCCCGTGTAAGAATTAAAATATGCAGGAAACGTTTAGTTAGTTTATTCTTCTGTGGTTTGAGTGCGGCGCGATGACGAATCAAATTTGCCATTGAATCGATGAATATGGATGTTAGATAGGAAGAGGTAATTGGTAATTGTAAAGGATTGGTCTTTGCAGAAGCAAGAGAAGAATATAAAGGAAAGAAATCAAAAACGTCCTAGCCTTATATTATTTACATTCTTTCGCTGAATAAGATTTTTTTAATTTTCAGTGACTAATAAATAGACAACAACGATTTGTCACCAAATATGAAAAATTCGAAGGGTATTTTTAAGATGCTCTAGTAATCATCAATACTAATCAACACAGTAGTACCTACATCACGTACTATTAATGTCAGAATTTAACACTTCACAGTCGACGAAATTCAGCAGCTGCAGCAAATTTTACACAACTTTTCTTTTCACGATTCCTATTCGAGCTTCGAGTAGAATTCTTTACTGCAACATTGGAGGGAGCCATGCTGTAAACCATGTCCGTTTTCCTTTTTATCGCAAAATCTTTAACCTCTGCTATTTCGGACTAATTTGATACGGCTTTATTCCTGTAGGTTCGAATTTGGTCCGATATAATGAAGGTAGCGCCGCAACCGGGTGTATAAGCATTTATAAGGCTAATTATAACCTGCAAATTGTAGCTGTGGAGTGTTCCATTGCCATGTTACTAGTCGAAATAATGTACCTACGTATAGACAATACAGAAACGAGAGATTAAGAATGAAAATTTCATGTGAATAGAAAGGACAAAAGCGGATGAAATTATTACTTTTTTGCAGAGACTAGACAGACTCGTATTTTGTCGATTCTCGGGGACAGCAGTAGGCAACACGAATCCATTCTCATGAGGCGAACAGACACGAGTGTATCTCGTCGCTGCAAAAAAGGAATAATTCCACCTATTTTTGTCATCTCTACTTGTCAATCATCAAGTCATATGTTGTTTCTTTCTACATCTTGACGATCCCTTTCGTTCTAAAACGTTAAAAACTTTATCCTAAATATTACAACAACTAACCCGTTCTTTATGCACTTGAGTGTATTATTGTACTATATGTTTTCATTCCCTCTAGTGTTCCGCAGGATTCAAACTTTGGACCTGTGTTCTTTCCGACCTTTATCAACGAGCAGTTGTCTTACATCAACTGTATTTACTGACGTCTTTTCCGACTTAATAGAATTAATAAATTGTTTTTTACGGTCACGGACTTTTTTCTCTTTCACCCTTATAATTGGATGTATGTATATATAAGAGTGTACGGACGCTGTTAACACTTGTACAGCATTGTATACGTCGCATTTTAAAATAATTAGCTGTCATACGGTGGACGTATTCGAGCACCATTACAAGTGGAAAATAATGATCGCGACAAGCAAAACAACTAAACATTGTTTCCTCGTTCTATCTAATTAAAATCAAATTAAATTCACGCTACGCCAATACCGCGTTATAAATGCAGATCTATCGCATCGTCTGATCATGAAATGATTGATCGTGTGCTATACCACTTTCGTAAATACGCTCCTCGCATTAGATTGTTTTCCCGCGAATTCCGCTGATGGAAAACATACGAAAATATCGTTAAAAACATATATTATGCATGCGCATACGTTTAATGTAGTTTTATACGATGGAGAAATCCTATTTACTTAAAATTCAGCAGGGAACGTACTATTTGACCTGCTGAGCCGACGATCGACGCAATAATAACCTCAAACTGTTAATATATATATATATATATCCGCTGCCCGCATTTCTACTATTGTTTGTTACATCCTTAACGGGAATTTATGTCACTCTTACCGTTCAGATTTGAATAATAGAATCGATCGGTGTGTGTTTGTGCGGCGTTAAGTATTTTAGGAGTAGAAATCGGAAATCAGTGAAAGAATTTGGAAAATTGAAGATGTTTGACGTGACATCGATGAAGATTAGAAAGATTTAGTTCAAATATGAGCGTAAGCAGCTAGGAATTGTATTAAGTGTTATTGTCGACTTGCTTCCTTACACCGTTAATAATTATCGTTGTTCATAAGCAATTCGTAGAGATATAAAAGGACGTAAGATAACACGAAAGAATAAACAAATAAATGAAACACTGTATTTGTTTGTTGATATTCTTCAGTAGATTCATAACAGCGTAATAAATCGATTATACACAATAATTATGTCAATAACAGATTAATCCCTTCAAAATTAACGATGATAACCGTATGTTATCCCATTCTTCCGCAAGAACTGCTTCTAATGTTAGAGACCATTCTACGCCCCGACACGCGCCGTCGATGGGCGTCCCATACATGCTCTGTTGAACTTAAATCCAGCCTTCGGGCTGACCACTCCATAACAGGTGCCTCAATTTCCCCAAGGTATTCTACACCGACAATTCAAGGTGGTAAACTTTGCAAGCGGCTGTACAAGCAGTTCTTATTTAATCTCCTTTATAAACGCATTCATTGCCGTTTCATCTCAAACATCCATCTCCATCATGCGCAATTGCCGCTGATTCTCGACCCAGGAATAATTGCCGCCGCATAAATTCGAATTCATCGTCCCTAAATCGTTTCTTTGCTCCGAAAACGGAATGAACCGTCCACTCATCTTCATTGCCATCGTCAAACGCTTAAGTATCGTCCCTTTTAAACTGGCGCAAACATCTTCAGGCCGCGGACGATTCTTATGATTGCGACGGCTATTATTATTCCGGATAATTGTCCGATCCGAACGGACGATACAATTGTTGAATGATTGTCGAAGTCTAGACGCGACGATCGCTGAAACAATAGAATTGCCCACGCTCGACTCTACGACTAATATACATTTTTATTTGTCGGAACCGTTCGGGCTGACAAGTCGTATAAATAGCAGAAGGAAGAGTGTGTATTGTTCTGTTGTTACTTTAAATAGCTTCGCGCGTATCAATCAGACGATGTAATATGCCTTTGAGCTGTAATAATTTGTAAGACTTATATTAGGGCCATATTATATTGAACATCAGAACATTATCCTGATGGAAGAAAATATCACACGACCTTCCTTCTTCTTTTTTCTTCTTCTATTTCGATTAAACTGCTTCCACCAAGGTTTTAGAAAGGTTAATTCGAATGCATCTTTTACTCTTGAATGAGCAAGCGAGAGATCCAATACGCAGGCAATTTCATATCCAAATCTTCACGAGAAAGAAACAACCCACAGCCTCTGTTATCTCTCTAACCTTAATATGGTCGTCCAGCGCCGTTTAGCGAACTTCTCCGATGATATCGGTGGAGGGTTGCAGTTTTTGTATTGTCGTCCAGAAATTGCATCGTCAACCAAACTGGAATGACAACGTTTAATTTTAGCTGGTTAAAATTATGCCTTCAGCTGTCAATCATTGAACAATTCCTGGTCTAATAGAGCTTCCCATTAATTTCTCACGCTTCTTCGTAACTTACAAAAAAACCTCATTAATTATTTTAAAGTCTACTTAATATGATTAGTTACTCATGCTAGGTTAAAATATCATTTCTGCAGCAACAAACAGTTGAGTTGATTTCGAAAAAGCGAAAGTATTCGCCGTCGCATGAACAATTATTAGTGTAAATTTATTTTAATTTATTTGTGTAATAGCGTAATATGAAACCAACGCTACATCTACATCAAAATAAATGAATAACTATTGGAAATATGGCGTGCAAAAAACCAGGTTGTCCATAAATAATATCGCTTTCATGATGTCTGATCGCTAAATTAGGAATTATGTCGGGGACGGTTGCATGCGACGCGTCTTAATTCTTTTTAATTAAATCGCTTATTACAATAATTTTTACATCGATCCATCAACGGTCTCGTTTCTTGGTTACTTTCAGAAATTTCCTTTCTGCGCTAAAGGCTATCGTAATTTCTCTTCGGGTACTTGTGCACAAACATTTTGCTCTATTTTTGCTATTAAATATGGTAAGCGGGGGGATAAAATGCGCAACATGTAGCACTATGCGAAAGAAAATAATTACCGGGCAAAGTTAAAGCTTCAGTTTCTTTGAAAGAAATTTAGATCCTTGTAAACGGCAAAATGTTTAAATACTTGCAAAATAGGATTTACAATAATAAAACTATTGAATTGAATACGGGCGCCAATATGTCGTGCAAAATAAAAACACAAACAAATGAAGAAAAGTAAAACTAAAATTGTGGAAAAAATGTTTGTCCAGTCGAGGATTCACCGAAATAGTCAAAAAAATCCGAAATTTTGTGGCATTTACTGGCGAAGAAATCAATACGGAGCAACTATTTTGGTCATTCAAAAACGATCGGTTTCTATCTTTGGAATACAAAGAAAAACATTTTTTTAATCCTATCGGTAGAGTGGGCAAATTCGGGTGCGCACCATTCAAGCTTAAACGGATATAATTTGAACCCGTATCTGTACAAAATAATTTAAATTTCAACATTTCTAGTATAGAAAAATTCTACTCGTAAAAAGTATTTATTGGACGTTAAACCGCGCTTCCTCGTCTATAGTCCCTTCTATTTGCTTTTACGCCGTCGTTACGCAATGCAAAAAAAAAATTGAATAGGAAGTTACGCAAACCACATATTTTCATTTACTAATACTTATATAACGTTGTAAAACTCTCGGAAGCTTTACGAACCTTCCGACTTTAAAGTATTCAACTTCTTCGTTACGTTTACACCCGATATGTGCATAAAAAGACGCGATTTAAAATATATGTATTTGTCGTTCGAAAATAAACCTTCCTTCTGCAGGTGTATAACACCGCATAGACTGTATTGTTTAAATAACGATAACATGGAATGATTTACGGCAGATTTATCAATTTATGCCCCTCACATTCGAGTCTACCAGGTTAATTGAAATCCAAGGATTTATCGTTTGACGATTGTAGAGAGCAGCGACGTGAAATACTTTGTTTTATGTATAGAAAGTGCGCGTATTTTCCGGAATGGTCGGATGATAGATTCGCAATACAAGGATGTATTGTATTATTAATGAATTGAGTAAATAACTATCGAAACGTGATCGGGAAGATATCTAGTAATAAAAATCAATTTCTATAAAAGTTAGGTTAAGTATATAGAACTTTCGATGTTCTAATAACGAGGCAAGCAGCAATGTTATTTTATTACATTGATACAGCATTTATATAAATTGTCTACTAGAGATACTTACTTAAGTTTGTCCCATTTATATAATTGTACTGTTGTCCTAAGCTAAAAGACAGCATCAACTGTTTTTGGTAGATTCTAATTAACTTTCACTTTAATTTTGCCTATAAGCCTCTTACAACGTCAGCGAATGATGAAAATGAGTCTTCGTTGTTGATTTTCAACGCGCGTTATTACGCGCATGCGTCAAGTTTAAATGAGTTGAATGAAGGCAGAAATTCAAAAAAATCAAAACATGTAATTATCAACTGTACCTAAACAATTTTCGTCCCTTTGCGTTAATTCGTTTATTAAGAAACCCGATTTTCCCTTTAATTTAAATGTAGCATTTTCCACAACCAAACGATTTTTCTTTCCATTGTTTGTTCTGGATAAAATGAGAGTAGTTGTGGTATTGAATATCTCTTTTTTTTGAGAAAGGGAGATCTCATCAATAGGCCTGCAGAGACGATTACTTCTTTCGTACAGATCACCAAGGTAGCAGAGACTAGAGAGACTCGTGTTTCGTCGACTTGCGCTGAAACCAGTGGGCAACACGAACCGATCCTCATGAGACGAATAAACACGAGTCTTCCTAGTCTTCGCTAATTTCGTTTCTGGAGGCTTAATCATTAATCATATACACATCATTGACGCAATGACACAACTAAAGGGATTTTAATCAAGAACACACGGTTAATAAAGCGATATTTCCAGATAGAGGGTGGAACATTACACAAAAAAATATTTATATATTTCATACCGCCCCATTCTTAATGAAACATATTAGATCGTAAGCCGGTACCTTCTTATTTTAATCGAACTTTATACATTATTTACTAAATATGAATTCAATATATTTATATAATTGCCGTGGCATCTTATGAGCACCTTATTATTAAATTTGGTTGCGCTCTCTAATTCAAACTTATCTAACGAATCGTTATATCACCTTAATCTAAGTGATTACGTCCTATTCTCGTTAATATCGTTTGATGTTTACTAATTCACATCTTTCTTTGTTTCAGGTTTTCTTAAACGTAGTTGTGCAATGTTCGAACCTATCGTGAACGGTGAGTCGCTTGCGTATTCAATAAAAGAAATGAAACAAAGAGAAATTTCTGCTCACGGAAAAAACTACAGTTATTAAGCACTCGAATAAACACATAATAATCCGTTTAGCTGGAACGAAATTCCTGCGTTATCAAACACTTCAACGTAGAATATCCTGATGGCGTTTTAGAAGTGTTTATTAAAATAAGAACGGCTACCTTTATCTTTATTCATGTCAGGAAGATCAATAAATTCTGATGATATACTGTTATTGGTGGAAAGTAAGCATAGGAATTATGTTGTGGAATCGAATAAATGCAGGCCTAATGAGAATGATTCTAAATGACTAATGCGTTACGCATTAATATACCGGGTGTTTAAAAAAAGGTTTTATCAATAAATACGTACATAACAAACCATTTTTTTTATCAATTTAATTATTTTGCTATCCAAAAAAGGGATTTCAATAAATAACTAATAAGAATTAATAGTTAATAAAACATTCATAAATATTTGAATATTTTGTAGCGCTATAGTTGCTGGGTGTGGAAGACCATAATGCAGAAAGTAAAAAATTAACTTAAATATACCCGATGGTATCAGTAATAAAAATTATGAAAATTGTACTTTGCGATTTCAGGGAATGTTAGAAAAAGCAGCTATCGGTGAGAGAAAATTTTGCAATAAAACGCCAAAATGTATCAAATGATTGGTAACAGTAGAATAATAAAAGGCATCTTTTATTATTTATAGTATATTCTGTATAACAATCTTAAACGATATAAGGTTAGCACGTCATGAAATGTGGAAGCTAAATGTGATTTAGCTATATTATCCTACGATGTCAATCACCTTCGAAATCAAAATCCAAAGAAAAATAAAATATTCCTTTCAATTCATAGGAAAGAATCTAAAACAAACGAAGGTTATGATACATTATCTAAAATAATTATACACTATCATTTTCCATTTCTCTTTGCCCACTGATATAATCGAACCACAATAAGTGGTTCGATTATATCATCGATTAATCCATCTAACTTGTACGATTTGGTTAAATTTGCAGCGGTAAAGTGGTAACCTCAACATAATGTTGTTGCAGCTTCTGACCATCTCATCTTCACATGTATTTTATGTTGTTCTTTACTAAGGCAGATTAAATAAAGAAATTCAGATCAAACCACCTCTTCATCCTTCTCAATATTTATTTTATTTTAACGAAGCCTAAGCCGAACTATGACATGTAGTCGTTAACCATAACAATAACAGCACTGTGTGGTAACACCATCAATATTTGACAAAATCTTCACGGAATTCATTTCTTCATGATAATCGGTTATATTTTTACCTTCGAAATACAATGAGCCGTTCTCCACAAAACTAACCCCAGATCCTATATGTAAAACAACCAGATGACTTTCATTCCGTGCAGGATTATATAAACTTATAATTAGTCTTTTATTAAATATTAGCCGTTGACTTTTTATTATATTATCATCAATGTAAACTTTTTGATTGGTATGACCTTCGTTTGGCCATGCTTCTTCTAAATAATAAAAGAGCCAACTTTAACAAGGATAATTCTTTGATGTTATCAAATACTTTTTTCTCCACCTGATTACATCATCATATTCTATCAAAATACTTTTGCAATCTCTCTTCATGTACCTGCAACCATAATTATACTTATTCTAACATATTAAAGTACGTAAAATAAAAATTTGTGAATCTATACTCAAAATTTGTTAGAACATCGATACTTACCTGAAGTTTAGCATTTTCATAAATTTGTATAATGATCTATGGCAAATATCACCCTGTTTTACTTCATTCAGCATTTTATCGAGTGTAGGAAGTTCACTTTTATAAAACAAAAAACCTATTTGCTTTATAGAATTCTTGATAGTTTCATCGTAATTAGCAAGTTAAAGAACGTCTTCTAGAAGTTTGCCTAGATGGGGCAACTTGACCTTTCTCCTTCTATTCTTTTATGGTACGATAGATAGTAGATTGCACACTCCTAAAAATAAGACAATATAATAGTATGTATAACGATGGTAATGTATTTTGTTTGAGGTTTTTTGAATATACGCGATACGTTCTGCTGCTTTATCAAGGATAGATGTCCTGAAATACAAACGTAGGTTTCCACGACCAGAGTCAATTGAACTTAAATGTGTTTCGGGTTTGAACCATACCATGTTGTTTTAGTTAAAATAGATGTTCTAAGTTCAGAAATTTTCGCCTTCTCGACAAGGTTACTTGAGTTCCAGAGGTAATTGCTACTTCCTCCAGTAATCAAATAAATGTGGCTGTAACATTAAGTTGATGTTCAGGTACCACGTTAGAGATACACATAGATATTATCAGAAGTTTTCCCCGAGTATTACAAATTTTGCGTGTTGTCATTAATTATTTCTCTATCTTTTTGATATCTCTTCATATTTGACTTCTAACATAATAATAAAATTAATAAGTAGAGGTAAAAATCATTGATTTTTTGCGGCGACTAGATAGATTCGTGTTTTGTCGACTCTTGGGGACACGAATAGGCAACACGAATCTTCTGAGACGAATAGACACGAGTCTGTGTAGTCTTTAATGTAATGTAGTCATTATTTGTAAACGTAATTAACTTTATGCCATCTTTATACAAATTGCAAGAATTACTGAACAGATGCTAACTTCTTTAGTTTCGAGTTGGTGATTTTTATTTTTTTTTGACCTAACAAGCAACACTGCGCGCAACATACATGACTCAAAATTGTTGTTCAAACAACATTAATAACTTATTACTAATAAATTATGCGGAGCTTAATTGTTTAATTTAGTATTTTATTCACATTGCCATTACGGGCTTATAACTACTTCGAGTAAATTTTCCATACGCGCGCGCCCTATTCAGCAATACGTCAAATTTGCTAAAATGTCAGCGGAAGTGCGTTTGTAAGTGTAGGTTTAGCTGTTACGATTTGTGATGCTTCTTACTATTAAATTGCTGTGTATAGCCTTCGTCCGTATGCTTTGGTAGATGAAAGCTTCAGAAATTTGGGGTAAGTAATACGTTTGGCTTATTCTTTATTGGTTTCGGGTTCGGCGTGTGCGATGGATTTGCATATTTTACTATTTTTTATTTATTTAGGTTGGGAAACCGTGAAATAAAGGAGAGGATTTAGTACGTAGGATAATGCACCTTGCATTGGTTAATTTGCAATGGGAATTAATAAATAAGCACAATTAATATTTTCTTTGTAGTCACCTAGAAAAGTAATACTACCGATTTTTTTTTAGCTTCGTTTTTGCACGTTACCTTTTTCTTTCGTATACTTAATTATTGATGAAAATAACGATTTTCAGTAATTTTAGATTGTATCTTTACACAGTCTTTAGTCATTATATTTAATTATATACAAGGGTAGTGTTGCGCATAGATACTCAATAATTTAATTATTAATTTATTTTTTAGTAATAATTTGTAATAATAGTAAATGTTAATAAATTGAGATTTTGCCACCAAAAATAATGCGAGCGTTGTCGCACATCGGGAAACGTCTGTTTTAACCTCTATTTCCAAATATGGACACGTTGGACAAACTCATTGCATTTTTTCGCATCGCGCCTGGAGCCAAGCAGTCTTTCGGGTTCATCTACTTATGCAGTTAGCATACATACAAAACATAGGTAAACTACGGTAACTAACGGGGTCCCGTGCTATACCGATCAACGAGCACACAACACATGCGTTCGGAATATTGAACCCGGCAGTTTCTGGCAGTAGGCCAAGCGACGCGACATTGCACTTAGCCAACCTTGATCGTCCGGTCAAGCACCGCACCCACACGCGAATTGCTCACGTAGGTAAGGCATCGGCTACGAAAAAAAGTGCGAATCGTTCGATCGGGCGATACCTATCCGATTGACGCGGCCGAACAGCAACATATGTATAACGCGAAAGCACGATGCGATGTTTGTAAATAAGCGGTCGTAAGCCGGGGAGCTTAGCGGAATGTCAGCTACTCGGGGATCTTGTACATTATTTTTATTCGCAGGGAGTTATGCTGGCTTTTCGTAATTCATAACAGATACGAGGGATATTCGCGCATAAACACGTTGATTAGATTAGAGAATAAGTATTCGAGTAAATAATCCTATCGATATTCCCGTGCGTTGCATGTAAAATCGGTATTGTTTCATTTGTATGTATCACGCCCACTGGGTGGGAGGCAAGACTGTTCCATGTTCCATTACAATGTAATCGTCAAAAGGAATAAGGCAATATAAGCTGTTATCAAAATCCTTTCGTATCTTTTTGTTTTTTTTTTTAATTGGAGCGCAGGACATTTTTAATTTCGTCGCTATTTGATAAAAAAGAGAACATTCGGATTGTGCCTTCAATGAAGGCGATGAATTTAAACAACGTTATTGCAATTTTAGCAATACTGGAATTCTAGCATTTCCATTAAAATTGTCTACGTGAATGGCGCTACCTCTATTATTACTCATTCGACTAATTACAACGTTCAGTCAATCAGGAATTGTATTCTTATAAGGAACGTGTGAGTAACACTTCCTCTATACTTCTTACAATTACACAACAAAGATACTTCCGACTAATCCAGCTAAGGACATCTAATGAAACTTTCCCAACTATGTCTTTTTGTTTAAATCCCCATTTAGCTCGCAATTATTCAACGCCAGCAAGCTGTGGAACCTTTCATCTTGGCAATATGTATCGATATTTGTGGCCTTGATCTTTTAACAATTACCTACTTATAGCTGGAACACGGCTCACGATTCCCCTTTGTTCAAGAGGTAGGTTACCTCAGCGACTTTATTGACGAACTTCCTCATTACTTATGCCGCACAACATGTCAAACAAATATCCCGGTGTGTATCTACGCGCGTTCTTTTTATTGTCATGTAACTGTCTCGCGTAAACCACTCTACTCTATCAGACAGGCCGATGTGTCGAAATTACCAGCTCTTCGCGTTACGAAACGCCGATTTTACGCACCTTAAATTATCCATTCGCATCGTATACCGAAGTGCAACGGCGTATAAACAAACGGTATCGTCGTCCTTAATCGTTTATTGCACTCCTCCATTTACGATGGCTTCCCATTAAGCTAAATCTTATTGTTGAAAATGTATCATTGTGTCACTCACTATTCGATGGAAGTTGTAATACATGCGAACGTTGGTCGTCTGTATTTGGTCGTGCAGTGAAAGCTTGGAAGGAAGCACACTTCGATAATTACGGTGGATTATCGTATAAGTTATTACGATATTTCGTATCGAGCCGTGTTTTAATAATGAGTACGTCGGTGATAACATTGCGTTCCGCCAGAATGGACGGCGTCCAATTATTCCTTCCGTAAAAGGAAGGTGAAAATATGCGTATATAAATATTATGAAACGAGTATTAGGTTATGGCTAATGGGGTAATTGGAATTGTTGTGATATAGTTACGAGGTTAATGGCTTCAATAGCGTAATTAGATTTTTTTCTATTAGAACTACAGGGTGTTCCAGCATGAACTTGGGGATTTTAATTTTACATTATTTGCGGAGGCTATCACTTTGGAAGCTTATATTTGATGTATGTACGTCCTTTAGAAAGCTGTAAGCTTGTCGCTGTAGCGTTTCACCCTCGAAGAACGTGTACGAATTATTGAAACTTATTACGAAAATGAGTATTATGCATACTATTTGTGGACTCCTGTTGTTTTTGATCGATGCTTAGCGAAGCAGCTGTTAGGAGCTTAATTGCAAAACTTGAGCGGACTGGTTCATTCAATTAACAACATCGGTAGGGTGACCTTACCGAATTATGACAAAAGACTTTCGTCCATCAAAAAGTGGTAAAAACCGCCGTCCGCTTACCGATTAGATCTAATAGCAGATTGCCATGGATAACGAACTTTATAAATAACGACGAGGCCCATTTCCACATTGATGATTATGTTAACAAAGAAGAAAGAAGACTACTTAGAATCTTGTTACTGAAGTAGAAACGTTAACGTTAACTTATATTTTCGTTAAGCTAGCGTAGACAAATTAAAAACGTAGACATAAATATATACAAATTCGTCTATTTCATCATGTCTAAATTAAGACGGCGTATGGTTGTACCATAACTTCTAATATTATTCTAGAACACCAACAAATCCATTGTAATGAATCCAGACAAACCGCATTTTACGATACTGCGCCTACCAAGTTTTGATTATATTCACTTCGTAAAGCTATTTAAATATAACCTTCAACGTACTGTGTAACATTGTAGCACGAACGTGTAACGTTTATAAACATTTGGTTCGGCATAACTGTCGAAATGAACATATTAATGTTGGTAAAAGGGGCTACGATGCTAATCTTAGAACTGAAATCTAATAGAGCTTGTAATATTAGCGTTAGAGATGTGATTTATATAAGGCTTTAACGGTCAATTCTAAAAGTTACTATCTAAAATACGCGAACATTTACATACACATTTAGTAATTTGTGTTTATACTAATGAATCAATCCGAAGAATAGGTTTGTTGTCCGTATAAATCAATCCGATAATGTTTGTATACATTTACCTGATGTTCCTTTCAACTACTTCGATCCCTAAACATTTCAAGCTGCCCATTTTTTTCATTTTCTATATCTTCTATTACGTACGTGATGTCTAAAGTAAAGAGTTTTTTAACAACTGCAGCGTCTGAAAGTTTCCCATCCCATCCCCCAGGTTAGATATTAATGTTTTAAATAAATAGGAACAGTTGTTTTTTGTTATTTTCAGATTTATTTACTGTTGTTTAATATACGATAACTTCCTGTTCATCAAGGATGAACAGGAAGTTATCGTATATTAAACACGGATGGACAGCTTGGATGAACAGCTTCACAACAAGAAGCTGTTAATTTCCGGCATTGAAACTTCGTTATTAGGGTTATCATTTGCAGAAATGTGGATCTTCACGGCGTGATCAGTTCTGGTCGTTACTGCGGTAGAAATTTTGAGACGTTTAGGAGCAAAGAAATGGGAAGGAAGTGGGGATCTTACTAAAAGGAGATCATGTAAAAAACTATATTTTATATATTTTTTACGCTGATATTTATTGATTCGTCGTCGTATATAAAAGGAAGCGAACCCGACTACGCGAACTACCGGCGTCCGACAATAAAAACATCCTTTTTTAACTAGATCAGTTAACTCTTTGTACGCCTGACGAACGTTTAATTAACCTTCTAGAACTTCCTCTTCCAGTATTTCCATCTCGAGATGCAATAAACATCAAAGCTACAGACAGTCGGAATTTAGCGACAAGGCCCGCTAACGACGGATGCCGCGTCAAAACGTTCGTTCATTTCAACCGTCTCTCGTACGCTCGACGCACCCGCGATCCAATTAACATGCATTTTCTCCTACCCTGCGAGTGTGTGTGTGTGTATGTATATAGCGAAGTACTTGTTCTTTCTTTGTAGAACACGACGTAACAGGAGGATAACTACAGAAACGTGCGCGCGAAGGGTCCCGTTACCCGGGCGCTTAATTAAAAACCGTAATGCGTTTCGCGGAGCGGTATGTTTGAGTGTTTCCTAGCCTAGATCATGTCCGGCCGTACGGGCGGCCTTTGTAGGGCACACGTCTTTCGTGTTACGTGATCGTAGTACCAGATATGCTTCACTGTCTCTCCGTACATACGATTGACGATTGACGTAAGCCGGTGGTCAGATACGCCGGCAGCCGTCTTGTTTTTCTTTTTTTCCTTTCGGTTACATCGCGATTTCACACACCGGAAAAGAATGATTGGTTCGGTTGAGCCGTGGATAATGGACGACCCCTTCACTATGCTAACTGTGTTGTTAAGTCTTCCTACATTTGTTATACCCGGAAATATCGGACTATTATCAGTGTATGCAAGAAGCCAAATTGCTTATAAAGATTAGTGGCATGACTTAACTCGTTTGTCAATGTGCTTCCAGGTGCTTCTACACCATAGTTTTAAACCTTCAGTACCTTCATTTCGTTTCATATCTGATTAGCACTTCACATATCGATACGTCGAATGTATACAATTTAAAAAAGACCAAATAAAATAAAATAAAATAAAAAGTTTTCGCAATGCATAACATGCATAGCAACTTGACGCCTGTCTGTCAATGGTAGGTAAAACCTAGCGATAAGAACAAAGTCGATTTATCGCCGACAATCTGTTAAACAGGCAGATAATCATCTGCCTACGTTGACGACATTCGCTTCATTGCATTGAATCAAGCAATATATTCTCCCCGTACGTTGCGCCTTTCATTTGAGCGCAGCTTTCGTTACAGCGAAGCTTGTCGTCGGATGCAGATTAGATTATAATGCGGCGGTAAATTAGCGCGCCGAAAAGGACGGATTGTTGGCGAGGACGCGAATAGAACGGAATTCGTAGCATTAGGCGTTTCTTCGGGTGCGTTCAATTGCTGTATTAAATTAGAGAATGCGGATTTATGGATTCTCTGAATAGGAAGAGAAGGTGCAAACGGGCGGTACAAAGACGCTAATCGATGCGAAAAGTAAGATTTTATTGAATCATTGTTTGATTATTGATGTGAATTGTATTAAAACTTGTGGGTTGTAGAAACTCGTATTGATTGTGATCAATTCGAAATTACTCTTAGAGCTTAACGATAAAAAGTACATCATCTACGTCAATTCTTGAGAAAATCTATAATTTTAATCCGATTTGCAAATTGTAAATGTCCTGTGCTGAAGGCTCCCCTCAGCAGCAGTAGAAGGAATCAATAATGGATCTATTCTGGTCTAAATATTGAAAGATCTATGCTACCCTATGCCTGCATTATTCACAACCACAAGATTCCAAAACTATGGCTTCTTCCTTGCTGGTCAAGATGTTAACATATAACCTTGAAGCTGTTGAAATCAATCGAGAAGCCTTTAAGAGTGTTTCTTCAACTTTTCAAAATAGAGTGTATTCTGTTACAGTTCCTTATTTACAGCAATTTGGCGTATTTGGGTCAATTTCCAAACGATACGCAATTTTAAAAAGGGATGAAAAGATATGCGGAAGCGTGAAAGGTTCCAAGCTTCGATTATACTTATTCAATTTCACAAAGGAATGTTGGAAATTAATGCTTGTCATGAGTTATTGTTAGTAGAAAATACCGTTCATTCGTTAAAATTATCTTAGGAATTACTATAAGACAAGGAATATGCCGTGCAGAGTACAGACTAATTAGACCGTTCATTTGTTTATTTCATTAATTTTATTTTCAACATTTTCGCGCCTAGTATCAGTTATATTGCCTTCAAAGACAGTTAGTTAACAGTGAAGAAATTGTAGGTAGGCACTCAAGTACTAGTAATAGCTGACTGCACCTCTTATTATCTTCATTTGAGGCTTTCACACACTTATACTACCACAGATCGCATTCTTCATTTGTGCCGTAACAATCAGGAAGTATTCCAGGTTAATTAAAATAATTCATCATTGTATAAGTTCTCGTCTAGGATAACTGCACCTCACGCAATTCAGGACGTTACTCAGTACGTTCGTATACGCGAATTTTACGGCTATTATCGCTTAAAATTTCATTTTAAACGGCTCTTTTCGTCGCATTCAGCCTATTTTACCTTTGACCTTGATATTGCCACTTCAATTTGAAATATTTAACGAGCGTATTTCCCACGACGTTATATAATTGTCGAAAATAATTGGCACCGTTGAGGAACACACAAATCCATTCCTGGTACGCTCTAGAGAGATGAATAAATAGTACGGTATGATAATAAACAATTAATAAGGCATATTTTGCAACGCTAGCCGGTATTGCAGGCAAACGATTTGTATTCAACAACGTAGGTGCAGTATCTAGCTAGATAAAATGCTGTTCGTCATGAAAAAATGAACAACGTGCTAGATTATGTAAAGTAAAATGTCATCGATTCGTATTGTATGAACTTCTAAAAGATGCATTCTAGATTCTACAGTTTGCTGAAGTAGATCATGAATATTTCGTTGAAATTAATGTTTTTATACAATTCGACATCGCCTTTGTAAGTGTAAGTGTGGATATCACATGGTTCTTCTTTCTGACTTTCTGGTGTGGTGGTAGCTCCTTTCTTATCTTCTTTGCGTCTCAAAAATTACGTATTTCCCTGAAAATTGACGCTCTGTTGTCTGCCGACCGTGACGATGATGAACTCTTCTTGAATCGAGGTTGCGCCGACTGAATTGGCTCAACATCGACTTGCTTATATCACTCATTCGTTTACTGCCAAACCTTCTGCCGACCAACTCATTTTGCTGATCTAGAGCCAATCTATGCTCAACGTTAGAAAAGTAACATTAATTTTGCATACTTTACTAACACTCTACCAACAGGGCTAACCGTCATGTATATTGCGTCGACCGTTTAATGGATTTTAAACGTTTCGACTACATTTTGAAGGAGTTCTACTCTTTGCTGGCTCGGTAAATGAAAGAACTATTCGAGAATGTGATAGTTTCATTCCTCCTCTTATATTTTCTTCTCTATAACTTATTACGTCCCAATTGCCTTGATTGATAAATATTACAGGGCGTTCAAAAATGCTTATAATTTATAAAACATCGCTGGGATGTATAAAAAAAGTTGCCACAAATGGCACAATTTCTGGTTTGTAGTTGTAGATAATTTGAAATGCGTGTTTATCTTTTTCTTGTATCTTCTTATTTAACGTTGAAATGAAATTGCGCCTAATTTAAAAAATAATTTACGTCCAATTGTTTCAGCCTTATTTTTTCACATTCCATTACATAACCTATTGCTTTAGTTCGTGCAGAAAGTAGGTAACATCTATATTGAGGAACAAGGAATTTTAAGAAGTATAAACGTAATGAGATATGCATTTGAAATTCTAATTGAGTTGATCTAATTCGCCATAAATTCTAATGCGGATTGCAATAAGTAAAAAAGGTAATTTAATTTACAGCTGTATTTCTTATTTAGCGGAAGTTATTCGACGTCGAAAAAGCTTGTCACTTACCAACTGTTAGCGAACTATCTTAATATATACGCCATATTAAGTTTCTACACTTCTAAGGTAACCGTTTTAGATGATTGATTGCCGCTAATTGCATGCCTAAAACGGGGATTTATCAAAATATCCAATCTGTTTTCTCCAATTAGCAATACAATTTCATTTCTTCACACCGTATACGCGGCAATCTTACATGCTCTCGTACGTTAAAAGCGTATCTTAAAATGCGAAAACGACGAGCGAATTTAGTTTACAGGATGCTCGAAGATATTTCCGTCATAAAATGCAGACAATTTCGTGTCGAAGTAAGCAGCCACCTCTCACATTCTCGTCAAGTATGTATTGTGTGTAATACGTTACCTACTTGGCCCACCGGGGCCATGGAAGCCTTCGCAGGGTGTGTGTCTGTTTATCATAAATGCTTGGCTTTAACTGCTTTACAAGTATAATTCGTGGCGAATTGGATTACTTTTCGAATATGTAATGTTGGAGAGATCGATTATATATAAACAGCATCGTTATAACAAAAAGTATTCAACAATATGGTGGCATATCAGATTTTGATTTATCAAAAGCCTTTGACTCTGTGGATAACGGTGTATTACTAGGAATAGTCGGTTCTCTAAAAGGCGAAACCAACACAAAGGATCACTCACAGGGATGTTATGTGTGACAACAATAAGGCAAAGTTAACAAATGATTTGGCAACAGAGGAAACTGAGACACGGAACATGTTTAGTTTTAATATATTCATTATTATAAATCTTTCTGATAGTTACCATCATTAATTGCTATACTATTAGAACGATAGTATGCACGTGCAGCCGCCGTTCACCAAAAGGTATTAAGATTTCATCGATTTTTGAAAGTTTACACCCGTTTCCTAGTTACAAGCGTACATGCATACAGTAATACACTTACATTGTAGAAAAAAAATCGTTAAAAACCTTATAAGTAGCCTATTATCCACCTTGCAAATGCATTATCCGCTGCTAAAACGGCAGAAATTTGCATTTATATTGAACGTAGTGCGCGCAACGAAATACTCTAGCATAACCAGATCGCATGCATACAGAGAGCCAAGAGGTGATAACCGTTAGAACATTTAAATTGTTTACTTTTTTCGCCATTCCAACGCTGCGAGTGATTAAAATAGTTGTAATTCTTGAGTAATGTTGTATGATTTGCACGTTTTGCCTTCAATAATGATTACGTTGGAACGTAGTTAATATTTGGACATTCGCGAATGTTCGTAAGATATAATTGCGGTGCAGATATGAGAGAGCGATTCGCTAATAGAGTGTGGGTATGTGTATATGAGATTGTATGATCGATAACTTAGCGTGCAATCTGTATTAAATTATAGCTAATGAATCTGGCAAGACGAGATAACCTACATAGTCCCGATGTGCGGTTACGTTTGCTAATTGTGTTATACAGATAAAACTTGAAGTACCTGTGGAATTTCACATACCTCTTAAATCTGATATCATATGTAAGTTAAATGACCTTTATTTAAATAATTAAGACTTCAAAGACATTAACGTACAGAGTGAGTCATCTCCGCGGGTACAAGAGATTGTAAAAAAAAGAAACTTATGTTGAAAATTTACACATAAAAATGAATTTTTTGTTTCGATCCGAAAAATCGAAAATAATATACAAAGTGATCCATAAAAAATGCAAATTTGATATGTTTCGTATTTAGGGATACCTCTAATAGGCCTTTATCTAAATTTTTCTCTCACGTAGTTGGTTTCAAGTGTGCTACCTATTTGCATCAAGGTGTTGTTCAAGAGTGATCCAAGCTTGGTCGTCCGATATGCTACTTCTTCTAAATATTTTAATTCTTTCATTTTTATAGTGATTTTTTTTAGGTTGAAACTTTTACATTTATTGAATATAAAACTGCACGATTTCTTTATCCACAGTAATCCAACAATCTTGAAAATTACGTATTTAAATGCGTTTACAGCTAGGAAGAGCCTAGTGATAGCATGCAATTACAGTTGCTCTCTTTCACACTGCTTTTATTGATCTTCCGTGGAAGGGCTATTAACATCATCAAAAGAATAATAAGAACGATCACCACTAATGATTCTTGTTCGCTAAAATATTGAACGGGTACTATGAGTAGCTTTATTAGTTCACGATGGTAGATAAGTGAAACACTACGCCCAAAAAAGTTTAGTACTTGTTTCCTCTAGTTGCGAAACGCACGCATTGACCGTTCAGACTCTAATAACATGCTGCATATATGGGACTTTTTCTAGTGCGTATAAATGCGTTATTACTGGAAGCTTTTAAACATCTTTAACGTTTAATCACGGTCATTAAATCGTTCTTTCATTTCCATTATGTAAATGCAGCATTTGTGCTGTATACTAGCGAAATGTTTCTCGTCGTTTTCATCAATGATGCAATAATTGTGTATTCCGGGAATTCGCGCGAATTTATGACTTAAATTTCCCGCGTTCACTGCACGTTATAGCGTGTTTAAACTTTCATAAATGTGTAACTAAAATGGACAACCCAGCAATGAAAAGAAGAAAAAAAAAAACTAGAAAAGGTGTGGTAGTTCACAGCACAGTTCAAATCAAAGGTATCCCCCACAAAATTTTTCGAAAAAAATTGATGAAACTAAATCCTGCCGAATACTGAAGTCACTTTGACTTATCTGAATAAGCGGGCAGCTTTAAGACACCTGAGGCAGTCCAGAAGGGTGTTTGGATTCGACATTGTCAGCAAAAGAAGCATTTCTTCAAAATGAGATCAACCGGAGGTTTGTCATCTAGAAGCTGCCAAAAAGAGACTTGCATTAACTTCAATTAAAAGGGCGATGCCGATTGAAGAAACGCAGTGCTTTGCTACGAAATAGATATAAAAACTGTCTACAATGATTTTTAAAGTTCTTCAAGCCAAAAAGAGTGTTCTTTCTTATTGTTACCTTCGGGTGGGCGTTAATAAGCTAATGTACTAAAATTTCTCCTTCAACCACTTGAGAAACTTCCATCTCCCTGCAATCCCAACTACTGCGCTGCCGATACTATAGCAATCCCGTGTAAAGTATGTACTCACGTTCATTTTTAGCGGTAATTAGTGTTACCCAAGTGTTGAAATTTTAAACGGCTCCCTGCGAGTATAAATCTCATAATGCGTTTCAGTAGCGGTGGATCGTTGAATTCTCAGATAGGTAAGGCTTTCGCGCTGCTTGTTTATTGCTCGTTAATTGCTGCCTGTCTTCGCGATGCCTCGAAAAAGCGCAAAACCAATTAGCGACGAGTAGTGGCTCGAAGCCCTTTACGAGGCATAATGAGAGTTTTTCCTGGTACGTAATGGCCATTATCTATAATAAATGATCGACAACAAAAGTGGCATCGCTTTTTGCCGGCGTAAGCTTCTAACCTTTCCTTCGCTAAGTTTCTCCGAACCTGCTTGAACGCTAAGCGTTATAAAATCATTTCGATTTTAATTTAAAACAATTTTAATGACGTTATAGTATCCTGAAAGTATAAAATTATGATATCAAGATAAGAATTTATATGAGGCTTACTTTGAGTACGAAATTAGTATTGTAATGATATATTCTCCTGAATTGTTTGAATCCTTGTAATTTGTTTTTCGTGTGCCGTTTAGAAAAATCATTGCAGGCTCTTTGGAGGTTTGTAAAGAGTATATGTACACAACTTTGACAGTATATAACCATTGATTTTAGCTATTTATCCAAATTTTAAACTCAAAGTATTTCTAAGTTAATTACGAGGCAACAATCAATAGATACAAGCAAACATATACATTCATTGTATTTAATACGCGATCGCACTTTCTCGTTGGTCGGCTATCTATTCGACGATGGCAAACGGCGCCACAATCGCAACTGGGTCGCGCGCTCTTTGCTTTTGCCCCGTTCTTCGGCATGAACAGCGGCAACGGCGTCCCAAAGCCACCAGCGAAGCTAGTGCAAGGCGAGGTAGAGTAGTAGTACTAGTAGTAGTAGTTGTGGTAACACACCTGTCCGAGTCAGGTAGATCAAGAACGTTGTTGCGCCTTCGGACACAATCTCGAAGAGCGTATCGTGGCGAAACGACGAGTTCTTCGAACGCTGTCTTCGGATCCGGCACGAGTTCAATATTGCGTATACACGCACTTGCTATTTAGGTTCGTGTCGTACAAGTCCAGATTTAAATGTTGTTAAGTGTGTCAAAAGGACTGCGGACGCTTTTTCTGGCAATAAAACGCTAACAAAAGGAAAAAAAAAAAACGAGAAACACTAGCGTGTCGATTGTTTTTGTTTCGTTTCTATAACGTACTTTCAAAACAAAATAATAATAAATAAATAGAGGAGATCCAACGATGATTGATGAAAAAATTAAACGGTCCAAGGACGATGTGAATTGATAGTAGTATAGTACTTGCTCTTCGTAATCTGATGTTCGATAATACGCGATTTTCAATTGGTGCGTGCGTCACAAGATCGTGAAGATGTGCAGCAAAGAACAGCTGAACGAGATTATGGATAAGATACACATGGTATGTGTAGTTTTTTGCAATTCGTTTAATATTTTAAAATCTATATTTAAATGAAAATATTTGTAGATACGTTTTATGAACGTGTAATAGAACGTTTCGAACAAGAAAAGTGTTTTTCCAGGAAAAAAAAAATCAAAAAATATGTTATAAAACATTTATTTTTTTTCTAAACTTTTATTCATATTCTTAGTCTAGTTGTTACGTTTAAGTTATTTATGCTACATCATATGTTATAGAGAAAAACGTGAGGGGGTCCATGAAGAACCACAACACACTATTTTAAAGGGGATCGATGCAATAAAAAGTTGGTCTGCTCTAGACCAGCAATTCCCAATGTCTGGATTACGATCCCCTGGGGCGCTGCGTTAAAAAACTAGAAGGGTGGCGAAAAGAAGTTCAAAATAAATCAAAATTGCGTTAACACTTTAAAATATGGCCTCCTTGCTGTTTTATTTTCTACGAATAAAATTGGACGTGTACAAAGAAAGGGCAAAAAGAACGGGGTCGTCAATGAAATTCTTACTAAAAGAGAACTCCATTAAAAAAAGATACTCTGCTGTAAAGAATTATATTAAATTCATTAGTTTTAATATACAATGTTCAAAATATTTTTTATAATTTAATATAATTTTATATATTGCAAATTATAACAAATTTGGATCAATTTTAGAAGGGAATTTGCCTCTTGTATCTATCATAGAGCTATTCTCTTAACTTACGCCATTACATTCGAATGCTCAATTATTTATAGATGATGTGCGTATTAATATTTAACGGAAACCATCTTTTTTATACCAAATTCCGTTTACTTTCGATTTAAACTTTCCAATCAAAAAAGTACGTACACGCAGAATCTCCAAAGCTTTTGTTTAGCATAAAAATCTATGTCGTACGCATAATTTAAACTCCACTTAACAATCGCCTACATTTCTTTCGAGAGAACCATCGATCGACTCATTTCGTACGCTCGTAAAGATTCATTTTCAGCGTAACGGAAAATATTTACGGTGAAAGCGTCGCCATTTTTTTGTAGAACCTGCAGCATACACACCATCGACGACAATAACCACAATAACAACAACAGTAACAGCATACATTTGTTAATTTATCGTATACACATACACTTGCAACTATGTAGTGCCTACCTGCATCTTTTACGATGACATCGTTTAATAAATACAGGAAGAAATAAGTTAGAAGATGAAAACGGTATGATATGCGTGTGTGTTGTAGCAATATCGCGGATTTACGGTCCACATCAACGACTTTACAGCTGCACCAAGTCAGCATTGCCGGTGGTGGCGAGTTCCTTGATAGTTTAGAATTTAGGGTGAAGGAGACTTGAGCCGTTAGACTCGTATTCTTCTTCCCATATTAGGACTAAGTTGTCCTGAAATTATGACAAGCTTTAAAAGCTTCTACGCGTCACCACACTAAAAAAAAAAATAAAAGAAAAAGCAGCTCTTTTTCATTCATACAAGTATAAAAATGCAGATGGCCAACATAATGTTTTATGTAGTCCCTCATTTATATTTTCAATTTAAATTCAAAATTTAATCATCGTTTTCAGAATATTATTTTGATTTTTTTACACATTTCAACCATTTACCAATGCAGATTCTAGCCTGGGCTAGAATAAAGAGTAGTTCTGCATTCCATTCACCACTACCACATTTCGATGTTCTACCTACTATATTCCATTAATCTTCGAGCGGCACAGCTAATTTTGCCGAGCTGTAATTTCGAATAATCGCGTTCCGCCGTTTGCTTTTCCCTCATAGGATACACCTTTTTGGCGAATCGCGGCAATTATTACGCAATACGACGTCCGTTCCGCGATTTTATAATATTCAGAAGAGATCGTGAACACGCTTAACATCTGGCGCGCGGCGCTCTCTGATGGGGGAGCATTTTACGTCTTGGTTTACGACTACGGTCTCGCGAGTTTATCGTGAAATGCGCCCGCGAACATGCGGATATTATAAGTTGCAAATCTTCGGCCGTATTACCGCCGAAGAGCGACCATTAAATGGCCGCTTTAATCATGGATTTAATTGGCACGCGGTGATCGTGATAATTATGATGAGGGAGAAAGAGAGAAGGAAAGAGATATGTTATAATTTGCGTAGGTGGGCGTTGATGATATACGCACTTGTACTCTAATAAAGTTTGCCGTTCTTGCGTGTAGCAGCAATATACAAAGTTGTTGCGTTCAAATATCGTTGGATATTCGAAAAAAAATCGGTTAATGGAAGACGGTGATGGCAATATGCCTGGTAAATAAAGTTCTACGTTAATTTTCCCGTATTTACCCGGTATTTATTAAAAAATTGGGCAAATACCAAATAATAGAAATATGAATAGAGATGTGAAATTAACTTACTCCATCATCTCCTGGATTAATGCCTTGCTGTTGGACATCTTTACTTGTAATGTGGAGGTTGCCAATACTTTTGTGTTGTTTGACATCTTCACGTTATTCGAAATCTCTGTCTTTCCTATGTGACCAAACCAAACAAACTGAGATCGCCAAGGAAGCAAGGGACCACCGGCGCAGGGCACTGGGACATTAGTGTCGGGGTATCGAGAATAAGATTTTTTCGAATAAGACCGAGGTTTCCCAATTTGGTGAATGCTGAAGGAGAACGCCTTAAGATGTTCTGCCGCCGCAAATTTCCAGCTGGTTATATAGAATCAAAACCACCAGAGCAGTACACGCATTACATCCACTTTTGGGCTGCATAAAATAGGACACAATAGCCAAACAACACGTGAAATTATAAAACAAGTATATGCAAGACAGTTTCGGATTTCTGGACGACCAGTATCTAGTTATATCGATTCATAATGAGAAAGCACTGGCGTGAAATCACTTGTGAAAATAATTGCGACTGATTTATTAACAACAGGAATCGAATAGCAACAATTACACCGTGAGAATCCGGCCTTAACGTACATACGCATTTACAGTAGTTTTCAAATCACTTACGTGCGTTTAATTAATCTCATTCCTGTTGTTGTACGTAGTTGCTATTATTACGTACTCTAAGATACTTGGCAAATATTGTAATGTACAAATATTACTTATAAACAAAGTTATTTGTTTTGTAGTTTATCTGCGATCTAAATTCTTCGTATCATGTTATATTTAAACAAATTAAAATTGCAAATACCGCACATTCGGTCCATTGTTGTGGGATCTCATTATATGCATTAAATTTTAACTGTAAATTGAATGTTACGTGTTAAAATTTTATATCAACAAGAATTACATCACGAGGAAAACGAATGACAATACAACGAAAAAAAATTGAATTATGTATTATTTTCTTCCATGTTTACGTAACCTATTGTAATATTGTTTGTGTAATACAAGAAGAAATTATAATTCATATAGTATAGAGTAACATATATAAAACTCATGTTGTTTAATTGCGCCTTCTTTAGTATTCGACTTCTAATTTAGAATTTTAGACAACCTTCGAATGATATACACCACGTCGTTCCTCTCTTCAGACATCAGAAACGTACAAGAGCAGGTGATCCCTACAGCTGGCCTTTGCTATTGAAAACTTGTATGTAATTTGGAGATGGCAGGTGGTTTTAAAAGGGCATTTAGTCATCTGCAATGTGAAAAAAGATCTTCTTCCTATTCACTGGGGGTGATTATTGAGGAATATAATAGTCTTCCTTGCCCATTTAACGTTTAAACGTTGCTAACCTCACCTTCTACATTTGTTATACTATCTTTCAGCTGCGAAAATCTAACAAAGAAGGATTTTCTATCCTCTTTCAAGTCATCATCTTACTTGAAGTTTAATGGTTAGAAAGTTTTTGTTGTATATTACAACTTGTTTATTTATGCAGTATTAAACGGAGTAAAATTTTTTTACAGATAGAAAATAAACAGATTATTTTCTTTTTTTCTCTAACTTCATTTTACAGCATTTTAACGGTAGACGCAATGGCGTGAATGGAATAACAATAAAATAAATCATTTGTCATTAAATTAAACAATATTAATGAAAGTACGCATTTGAAAGCGTAAGTTAAATAATTTTCGCTTGATAATAAGCAATTAACAATAAATACGTACTAATAAAATTAATAAGCATATCTGATTTTATGCGGTTTTAACTTTCACGAAATCTCAAAATGCTTCGGGATAAAATAACATGTAATATTCGCGATATTTCTCTTACTATGTATTTATTGAAGGAAATGTATGGAGAATATTATTTTAATATCTTATGTAATTATATTCTGTGCTCAGGCAGAGGAAAGTGAATTTATAGAATGTAATTTGAATAAAATAAATAATAATGTGTTATACACAATTTCATTTATTTATTTATTTAATTTCCCTTCTTTGCCTACAATTCTACCAACTCTTTTTAGTCCAATAATTTGTAGTTTCAATTTTTTTTTATGGAAGTCAACTTTGTAATATTTTTAATTGTTTCCCAAAATTGATTTTTATCGACTGCCATTGCCATTAACATCTACTTAAGTATTTGAATATGCCTCATCGTATTATGCTAATTTTAACATTTGCCTCTTTTATCTACACATCGGAATTTAATAAAGTAACATGAATTAATGTTTACGACTTTAAATTAGCTTTAAAAACAACGACATTTAATTAGAACATCGAAAATTAATTCATTTTTAAAAATAGCATGGAAAGGTAGAATTAAATTTCATTTTGTCTTGATTCCTCTAAAATATCAGTGATCAACTATTCAACAAGTTTTACGAAATCTGGCTTGAATCGAATTTCGACCGAACGGCAAGGGCAGGCCTTGCCATGTGGTAATAAATTCAACGTTTACATTGCAGAGGACGTCAACACAATAAAAGTCATCCCGTAGGCGTAATCTTGAAGTAAATATTATTTTGATGTAGGTACATATACGTACACGTAGAAATTAACATTCTATTATGGGCGTTTCTCTAAGGCAATATGGTTTACAAAATCTAGAGAAATCCTACAGTTTGAAACAGTTATTGGGAAAAGCAATGTAACAAACTGCAAACGTGTGCCATTGAGTTAACTGCACGTGACGGTCAAGTCGTGTGATCGATGCTAAATGCGAAGGTGTATTATTTATTTAAATATTACGCTAAGTATATAGTCGTGTTTACGAAGTTTTTGCGAGATATCACTCGGTTTGCCGTTAGCTTCGCGATTTATTATGCATTTCGCATTAATTTTATTGCATGTTTATTACCGTTGCTATTATTGTTATTAACGGCAACATCTAGTAATGTGGAATGATTCATGACGTCGTAGATATTGATAGAAATTTCCAAATGACAAGAGGATAAAGTTGAACTTTAAGAGAAAAAAAAAAAAAACTATTCAAATGTATATCTGTTATTGTCGATTATCGTTGTTAAACATATAGGTTCGTGCTTCAATACCCATTACGCTTACGCATATCTAATAGATTTTATTGAAAGAATTTGGCGCGTACAAGTAGTCGGTTGTCACACAGAATTCATGTAAGTCGACGAACAAACGTCTTCGTTTGGATTCTGTGTTGACCAAGAAAAATGTCTTTGGTTATCAAACGGACACAACTGTTTCCTTCTCCTTCAGTTACATACGCAACTCTTTCCCTTGACCGAATGTATTATGGGCGATAATGATTATCGTTGCACCCCTGACAGACCTCTTCTCAAGTTCTAACAGCTTCCTAACTCTATCTCGATTGGACAGGATAAGTGTCTAGACATGAGATAAATTAGTAGAGTTACCCCAAGTTCGCAAAATTTTTCTGTTTATTGTGTATGCCAACTAGAAAATCTGGACTCGTGGTCGGCGTAAGGTGACCAACTCCCAACCTAGCAACAGCATTCGCCGCCCCATTGCCAATATATCCTAATATCCATGAAGCGAACGCTTTGAAAACTCTTCAAAGTCATTCCTGTATAATGGAATAATAAAATCAATTTATAATATATACCTCGTCATTAAATCACCTTTTTATAGATCTTCAACAAAGAATTTGAAAGACAAGCACACCAAAATAGCTTTACTAAAAAAAAAATAGTAGGTACAATAACCTGAAGATTGCCGTGACAGTTATTCATGATGTTATCCAGTAAAAATTGAAAGCATAAACGTCGAAAATTAACAGTTTCTCCTCAATGCCATCTTACTATGTTTTCTCTATCGCGTTTGCGATCTTATATACTATCTATTTCAGCTGTTTTCTTTCGCTGTTCCGTAATTTATATGTCCTTGATGTCTAGCTATTATATTAGATGCATGAGATTGCATTACATTGACGTTTGCTCAGGTTTGTTCAGCTGTTACACGTCTGTACCGTATGTATGGAGAATAGCATGATCATTGCTTTAAACCGTTGGATGGCACTGAAAGTAACCTGTATGCTCTATGAATATCAAATACATTGAGTTTCAAAAGTAATTGATATGGTTACTTACCTTTTTTCTTTTATTCTTTAATTTTGATGAGTACGGAAGAATTTACGCAAAAATGTTATAGTAATTCACGAAGAGATCATCAAAGAAAGCTTTTATTTATGTACAATTATATTATAAGTAATATTAACATAAGCAGGCTTTCTTAAGATTCTGCTACATCAAGTAGTAATTTAAAGTGGTACTTATCTTGACATAAGGTTCGAGTGCCAGAAAACAATAATTTATCGCAATGCAGCTGATAGCATAGATCGTTAAGAAATATCGCACAGGCGTAACAAGCGTATGTCAATTAGTAACGTTACACTGGGAAAAGGAAAAGTAGCTGTTCCTTTATCTGCCAAAAGTTTAAGCTGAAACTGATTCGCTTTTTCCGAGAAGTTCGCTGCAGACGTTAAGGATTCGTAACCTTTGAAGTACAGTGTACACTTTATTGAAAATCAATATCAACGGTGCGTACATCTCCACCGTATGCCTTATATGTGTAAGTAAGCGCGATGCGTTTGTATGCGATCGTTTTCAATAATCATCCATAAATTCCGACTCGGTGCTTCCTTCGGAAATTGTTAAGGAGGTAAAATATGTGCCGAGAGCGGTGCCACATCGACCGAGGCTGAGCCGTAGGACATTCTTTCCCCGTAACGAGTCGTCGTATAAACAATCATCGTCGCCGCTCGTTACACAAGATGAAGAGCAGCAGCTTGTTGTATCATACAGGGGAACAATTTGCGTGCAAATAGCGCGGCCGTACCTCGCGCTCATAAATATGCAACGGATATTATTATAGTGGAGTATAGAAGATCGGTCGGCGTACACCCGTGGTAGCGAGTAGGTGCAACGATAGGCGTAAACTAATAGAGAATGAAGAAGAAGTCGTTTATGTGGTTTAGGGAAATTAAATGTTAGATATGCATGCACGCACGGTATGAAATTTATTTGAGTGCGTAGGAGAATCGTTTTGTTTTGAACTCCTTCTCAATGTTCGTAATTAAACGTTCAGGAAACGATAAAATGGGTGCATAAAATACATAGATAAAGGATACATGTTTCTGATAGGATTTGAACCTATTATACTCTAAATTATCTTCATTATACACAGGGATTCTTTTAAATGAGTTGAATATTAATGCTGAAAGGCATTTGCTGTATCTAATTTGATATTTCGATAAATAAAGTTCGGTTAACACCAAAATCAAGTATATTTTTTAATATAATCACAGATATTGTAATGGTAAAAATAACGCTCAAATGAAAGGGTATTTGTGTTGGTAAGCTGTACACTTAATGAAGGATGTGTTAAAATTTAGCAAATTAACTTAATACGTAAGTACGCAAATGGAAATATTCAAGGCATTCTAACACGATCATAAGATTATAATTTTTAGCTCCATATTTGGCTTTGCGCAAGAATGTGGTCATTTCAATACTTTGTATGTAAATCTTCAACGTTTCCATTGCATTATAACAATAAAGAGAAATTCGACCTTACCGGTGACATTCACCTCTTTAACATGCACCAGGAAGACGATCGTTGTACGTCGACTTAAATAATGTATATTTGCGTGAGGTCATCTTTTCACTGCAGAATTTATAATACCATCCGTTTTAACCTAACCTTCAAGGTGAGTATAATATTCAAACGAGTTCATCTATCAAAGCGAGCGTTTTCTCCTTGTTTTAACGAAACGTGTTTTTTTGTACGTAATAACAAAGACTAATTACGCAATAATATATCGCCAGAAGTATATGCCATATGTGCGCAACAGCGTAACAATCTTCATTTCCAGCATTGCCTCTGGCTCGGATAGGGAATGAGTTCTAGTTGTAAATGCATAGTCGGATAGGTGGTAGAACTCGTATTTACGAAAAATGCGCTGAATGTATGAAGTTTGCGGTCAGTGTATCATGAACAGGCTCCTGCTGGTAATCTAGTGGATGCGCGTACTCGAGCAAAGAAACGAAAAAGGACCAACATTACGCATATCTTTCATATTACCGAGATTACGCTTCTTGCATCATTACTGCCAGTTTGCAGTTTCCTTAGACATCAGGGAGAATAGAGTACAATGATGAATGAAAAAGAAGATAAGGAATGTAAATTAGGAAATGGAAAATTTCATATTGCATAAATAAGTTAGGATAGGAAAGTTACAAGTAAATATTTGATACCGTGATGGTGCTTGTTATGTTTCGCATTTGTTAGCTTTTAACAAACAATGAAAACGGTGCAAAAATTAATAATAAAGAGCGAGTTTTAATATTCGTTTGAAAATCTGTAGATGTAGAGTAGGTCACAAATATTTCGAACAATTCCTTCAGATTTTTTTTTGTTTTTATGTTATTGTTACTTTTATTTTTCTAGTGTTATATTATTGAAAAAAATGTTTTCAATTAGTTATTACTTCTATTTCTTCTTAAACGTAAGAACTTGTCCAGCAGAGGAAGTTAAGATCTCTGACGTCAAGCATGAATCAAAATTACTTATTATTCTGTTTAGTGTTTTGGGTGATTTTTAAATAAATTTATATTGAGCAACCAAAGGAAATTACCGACGCTGCTGCTATACCAGTCCCCTCTCATCCACGTTTTATTAACTACCAATTATACTAATCGTGTATTTATTATATCGCAGTAAGCTATAAGTGCGCATCTCTCTTATCTGTTCTCCGTAATAAATTAACCTGCAATTAGTAATCGCCTAGTAATTACTTTCAAATAAGCACTATACGACTAAACAAGTGCATCATATGTAGATGGAAGCGGATCGGTATTTTTATAATTTGTTTTTAATTGTAGGCAATCGCAAGAAAACACCATTCAAACGCGAGGAGAAAGCAAACGATCTTTTTGAGGAAAACGTAGAGAATGCGTCGCGTAAAATGGTGCAATTTGTGCACGTCTCGTCTTCAACTTAAAATAGCTAAACTCGAACGTTAAATCGCATTATAATTAAAGTTACAAAAACGAGATTCTTTTCTAGCGAAGAAAGTCGCGTAATTTGTAAAATTTGCAAAGTCGACCGACTGGTGTGTTTCGTATTTATTACTTCTTAGAAGTAAATGAATATGTAATTTGAACCAGAAACCCTATTAAATGAGTCATTCCTTTTTTGTAATCCTGTTGTAGATATCGATTTTTAGCGTGTACAGTGCTTGGTAATTAGATTAACCCCATTGGGTTAAAATTATTGTTGTTCAATTTGGAAGGTTTAAGTGGAATAAATTATCAATTATTTATGCACATTCATCCTTGTCCTTGTCCTTGTATTAGCTTTTTTTTAATATCATGTATAACAATGCAACAGACACGGCCAAAACAAATATTTATTAGGCCTATCGAGTAGTAGTCTTAGCCAATTATTTGCTTAAGAAGATACTTGTTAATGTAAATTGGTTTCTGTTAGTGAAACGTGAAAATCCGTAGTTTTGTTGGTTTTTCCTAAGGAAACCGCGAGAGATAGTGGCCTTTTCCAGTCGAATAAAATTACAACGATCTTACTAATACCATTTATTTACCCAATCAAATATTTTTTAACCTTTCTTTACTCGGTAATAATACAAATAGTACATCCACGTACATTCCTACAATTAAAATACTTCTTACATCTTAAAAAAGCCGTGCTGAATGGTTTCATGCTCAAGTAGCCAACCATTAATAAGACAGCGATTCGAATAGAAGTCGAGAAATGTGCATGCATCTTGCTTTCTTTTGGAAACAAGTTCCTCGCGATTAGCTTTTAACGGAAGCATATCGAGTTTTTCTTTTTTTTTTTATCTACGAATCGCTATCGCATCTAGATCTATAACCCGATGATTATTGATCTACTTTTTTCGTTCCCGTTGTTGTTCTTGTACATTCGGAATTTTGTCATGGTTAGATTAGTAACGAATAATATAGTTCTTGATTGTATCGGGGACATTGCTGCAGTTTTATTTTCATCCATAAGGCGGAACATGAGAGTTTAAATTAATTTGAATAGATTTTGGTTGTGTGGATAATAGGTATTTAACACGAAGAAAATGTTGCTGTAAATTCGATAAATCTAGAACGAGTTTATGGTGATACAATTTCGAAGCATTGATACTTCTGCAAAAATCGCAAGAAATTCCCCGAATATATGACATAATACTTATTTAAACATCTTTTCTCAAAAAAAATCTTATCTGAATCCAAACAGCAAACGCAGTGTTTTAATTATCTAATGATATATAAGATTGGTTGTCAGAATTCAGAACCGTATTTAAGTTATCGCTTCTTCTTCTGCCTATTCAATTTATTTATCGTCGTATTGTGCAAAGTACATGTTTATTTACCCAAATATAATTTCCAATTAACTCCATTAGCGATAAAATACTAAAAACAACTTTCATGAATATCTATGTTTGACTTCGACCCAAATTTGAGCTCCGAACTAATTCTGCGATGATCTCGATAAGATATTGTCAATATTTATTCGGTGAATTTGATTTGATTCATATTCTAATCCTCTACGATAAAGGTTACGTACGAATCTGATTAAATGATAAAATTAAGGTTGTATGTATCTGTATATTAAAATACACTCCTACGCCCGTTATTTGTAATATGTTTACAGGTTGTATTCGTCGAATGTGAATGGAAAACGAACAAGTTGATATATATAAATTCTAGATGAGCAAACCAAATTACGCCCTTTAGTTGACAAAAGTAGCCAGTTTTCATGAGAAGACATAATTAAAGTTCAAGTTGAATTGAATCAATGCGGATTTTCTCACATGATGTAATCATCTTCAAGCTTTCAAGCTTGCAGTTTTAAGCTGTTCCAATTTATTCCTTTAAACTGGCTAGTTGATGCTCCCTAAACGGATACGAATTTCAAAATATAGACTTCAGTCTATTCCTAAATTCACCTTCCGTGTAGATGTATTGTCCTGTAGCTGTACAAAAGAAAATGTGCATTTATTGTCATTCATGTCTCTGGTAGTTATAATTCTAAATAAAAATCACCATCAAGGTCAGCCATGCGATGAATTATCTAAAATACATTATAGGTCCGACAAATCCGTTTATTTGCATTCTACTCGGTCGGGATATTGCGGTTTTTGTCGCTTCAACGGGCATTGTATTTCGCTACTTATTTATTTTTTCAGCATTTCTCATTGTTGAACGGCAAGCAAGATTACAACTTTGACTTTTGTATCTCGTCTCCGTTTCTTTTTTTTTGTATGTTTTCGTCTTACATTGCTACGTGTGAGAGTTGATGCGGTGTAATTGTTTGTTTACTAATAACGTTCCTCGGCATACTCGTGATATCTGATAATGAATATCTAAAAAATGCTAGTCGGTAATTTTCTCCATTGTGCACCAAAGTGAAGTTATTGTGTTTCGCTTTTTTGCGTAAAATTACCTAGAATATCGCGTTTTACGATTGCCAAGTTAAAATGGGTTAAAAGTAGAGCGTTTTAGTACGTGCGTAGTTGTGAGCAATACTATTGGTGCTAAGTATGGTTTCTAGTGGTTTTAATAGTAATGTTTGGTGCAGCAGGGCTTTATTTTTTTTACTAATAGGAGGTTATGTTTCGTAAATTGGTAGGTTGCGTAATCCCTTTTTTTTAATTTTTGAATAGATGTTAATATTTATCTGTGTAAATTACTCTATATTATCTTATGTTGGATAGTGTAACCTGATTAGCATAAAGTTATTCGGTTATTTCTCAGATCCAGATATATGGGGCACATTTTGTATTTTTTGAGTAATTGACGTATATTTTCTATTGAGTAAAGATTCACAGATATAAACCATTAAATATACAATGATTAACCTTCATATATTATTAATCAATTTTTACATCAATAATGATATTTCCAAATTTTATTTTCGATGTTTCAATGTTCGATTTCTTCATTGTCCACGTTTGATTTTTATCAATTTCAATTTTTACAAATTTCACTATAAATATTTTTAAAGGGTCATTATCCACAATATCGTCCACAAAATTTCAATAGGGTGTTTTGACTATTTTTAGAAATACGTCTAATGACCCACCGTTGTAAGCGACCCTCTAGGAGAACCCCAACACTACCACTGCGAAGATATTCAAACATTATGAAACAAACAGGAAACTTCGGTTTTCAGTAGACCGTTATAATCCCAGTAATAAACTTTGAAAAGCTTAAAATAGACATTTCGTGTAATCCAAATATAAATAATGTAATCATCTACAGATATTGCCACCGATAATATTCACAATATCTGATTCATTTGCTAGAGATGACTTAACAATAATAACTTGAAAAAATACCTCAGTTTTCATGTTTGAAATTACGTCTACGCACCACATCCTGTTAGGTAGCATTTGGTTAGATATTTACATAATATCCACAAGGAATCTGGCAGGAAACCAAAAAAAAATACCTAGCGGGAATACATTTCCGTTGAATTTACGATTTGTTTAATTCGTTATTATCGATACATTCCTTATTTGTAAGTATCGAGTATTGATTAAAGGAACCTAACGAACATTACTAACTTTAACACCGATATTATGAAATGAATGCTGAAGATTTATTCTCTGGTCGTTTTTGAGAAAACAGATTTTAATAAATTTTAATGTTTCATTGAAAAGTCAATAACGGATAAGGCGCTTAGGTAACAGAATTAAAATTTTGTGGTTTTGTCGTAGTATTGTACAGAGTAAATAAAAAAGTAGAATTAATGATACAGGGCGATACGAAAGACTATTGACTTGTTTTAACCAATAAGACGCAATAATTCATTTATTTTAACATCGTGTGTATTATCAGTGCGCATGATTTACCTTTACATAAAATAAGAAAGTTGCTATTTTCGTTCGTTGCGATTACAAACCAATTCCTTCCATCACATAATCGACATTTGTCGATGGAATACGTTCGTGTGCGCATTAGCTAACGTCGGTAAACGTGCACAATACACGTATCCACTACAGCATTTATGCATCTTCCATGTCATTACCGTAAATAGCCTTCGGCCAAAAACATAGAAACCTACTAAAAGAAACAAGTCCGTCGCGGTAAAATGCAATAAGCGAACGATTGTTGTTGACCGCGAAGCGCTACGAGATGTTTTAAAGTTTCTTTCCATTACACGTGCAAGCAAATACGTAAGTGTATTTGTAGAACTTTGTAAGCTTTCAGCTAATGCAATTGTACTACTACGAAAGTATGCTTTTAGTTTCAAAAGACTCCCACGACTTGACAGCGAAAAGCACTCAAGAAGATGCCGAATTAAGGGGGTGGGGGATGCAGATTTAAATGAAGCTTGCAAACTTTCCGTTATTTAGAAATATGTACATATGTACATACGTAATTAGGTACATTAACGCTGTTGATATATAGAAAGTAATTTAATTAAGCGAGTATACGCCAGTAATTTAAATCGTAATTATTTCAACATAAACGTACAGCGTGTTTGCTTCATACATGAGTGGAAGACAATTTCTTCGACAAGTCGGCTACAACATGTTATTATATTGAGGTATACAGAATGCTGAAGCACATTAAGAGTAAACATGACTCGAAAGACTCTTCTACGGAATATTATTTTTTAACGCGCGGTGAGCGAAGCGACAATTTTATATTTTTTGTCAGCTAAACATTGCGTTACAGATAATTTCTATTAGATCATCTTACCCGTAAAGTCCACCGTTTTTGAGGCATGTACGACCGCGTTGAAATTTTAAAATTTGCACCATTATCATTTACGAGTAATGTAATTAAAAATCATTGCCTCAAGTAAGACTTGGACTATATATTATTACACATTCCTAAGCATCTCTTAAATAACGCATACTTGTGTTGCTTATGTTGGTAGATCTAAAAATATTATTGTTCTCCATTCGTTAAGTTATAGTAACAAATTTCTGCTTGCGCAATCCACTTAATCATTTAACACTTTCGATAAATTAGTTACATCTGCCTTCACACGTACAAATGTTTACCGTTCTAAAATATCATTTTTATTTGAACCTGAATCTGGCTTGCGTCATATTCTAATTTGCATACGTAAATATTGGGCACATTTTTATTATTTACTTTCTGTATTATTACTTGTACAATAATGCAAATGATAACAAATAAGCTTCCTGGCAATAATCAAATGCTTACCAACCTACAGGTGTTCCACGACTGGCGCAAGTATTCCAATGATAACTGTACTATACGAAGTTTAGATTTATATAGAGTTTAAAACGGTGGCAATGAATCTTTATCGTGATCTAATGTGAATCAATGTCGATAAGAATTATATAAAAAAATAACTAAAGTGAATAGAACTTTATTAAGTGTAAATATCGTAAATTAATTTTTATCTAGTTTCAAAACAAATCTTTATTCAAAAAGATAATGTCATCGACGTTAATCTCGACAAAATATTGATAGAAATTTTTTAAAGGACTTCGCTTTATTATTTAGAGCGCTTTCATTTGCTAAAAAATGTCGAAGTCATGTCAAATTGTTATCATATATTGTGAAATGGATGTTTTTGTATTTTCTTGAATCGGAATACATAGATGATTAATACTTTACGTACATAAAAGCTTGATGGAGTCATTACTAGAGAGGACAAAGGCGGGTGGAATTGTTGCTCTTTTGCGGCGACTAGACAGATTCGTGTCTAGTCGTCTCATGAGATAGGGTTCGTATGCTTATTGGTTTCCCCGAGAATCGACAAAAGACGAATCCGTCTAGTTGCTGCAAAAGAGCGGCGGTTCTACCCGCCTTTGTCCTCTCTAGTCGTTACTTTCAATAGGAGAGTTACAATAGAACCATTGAGGATTGCACTCTTGCAGAATTTAGATAGCTTCGAGATATTAAAATGGCGAGTATACAAAGTCTACAGTTTGAAATCCGGGCTTCATTTGGGATTCAACGCAGTAGACCGAAAAGAGAATATTGCAAATTGCCTGCTCTGTTTGCTGTTCCATTTTACACCTAAAAAAATAACTTCGTATCCAGATCACATTTACAAGTGTTTATATAAGTATTTGTTACAGAAGATAAAAGATTAGCGTAATAATCTTTTGTAAATGTAATAAAGCCTTATAGCCAAAAAGAAATATTACAGATTTAATAAAACAAATAAAAGCGCAACAGAAATCGGAAGATGAGTTACTCTCTGTGTGATATTAGAAACGCGAATTAAAGGATTTGGGTTAACTCCTGAATTAAAATTTAATGCATTCTCTCATTGCTTATTCACGGTGGGTAATTGTCCTTATTGTGGAAGATGCTTGGTATTCAAGTAAAGTAGGTAGGATCCTCTATTTTTAGATGTAAGTAGAATATATTTTCAGTAATTCCAATGAAAATAGTGATAAGGAGGACAGGGGTTATTTCCATGAGGGATTAATCAGAAATGGATCTATCATTATCAATTTTAGATCGTGTCATTTAGAAGACGGGGAGTATTTGTAATTTGTTTAGCGAATGAATCGTATTCGTATAACTAATTTATTGTTTTATCTATGAATAATATTAATTTCTATTCGCGCACGAAATACTATATACTTAGGTGGTCGCATCACTACAACACCCGGTGGTATGGTTACTTACTACTACCTATGCGCGGATCAAGTTGGTTTTAAAAGGACATACTATTCATAGGCTGTAAACTAATCAATTGTTTGCCTGTGTTCATCCAACTTCCGACAATTTGCTAATGCGCTGAAAGATATTCTGTTCGGCCTAAATTTGCTACAGTGCAAATAAGATATTTACCGGACTAACTATGCCAATGTAAGTATACCTTAAGCTAAAGACAAATATGTTTTTTCAAATTCATCAAAATTTGAAAATTTACGCTTGCTTCCGTCAAATTGGTTCTAAGAAGGGGAAGATGATTTTTTTTATTACTGCACCGGGTGTCCAAATAAGAATAGCAGCCGACTATATCTCGGAAACAAAGCTTTCGGGTAAAATTTTATTACGAACTTTACTTCTAAGAAGATAGGACAACACGTATTTAACGCAAAAAGAATGGGATAGGCTTAGGAGTAGAATGTATTTTCAATAACCCTTAATTGGACAAATTACTATGAAAACTTCAACTTTTTACTTAGTCGTACCTGTTATATCACCTTAGAAACTTCAAAATCACTTCGAGTATTATCTTTTGGCCATATTTATTACGAGGAATTTTACCAGAAAGCTTTGTGATTACTGGTTTCTGCGATACGGTCGGTTATCATACTTATTTGGCTATGTTGTCTTACTATGTTGAAGACCGGCGATCACATTTGTTATATAAATAAAATTCAAAGAAACATCTGCAATACTGGCCGTCCGCAACCTTAGGAATGTAGAAATTTACGTTAGGAAATCGGCTTTTTTCCGCGAGATAGTTTGAAGCGTTTGTACAGTAAAACACGCCATTGCGTAATCTTCCTTTTTTCGCCGCAATTAAAATAGTCTCGTCTGTCGTCGGTAGGAAAATGTTCTTTAACTTGGATTGATGTTCGTGTGCGCGCCAGTTTTGGCTTTTTGATCTTGCGACGATTTACATAATTAAGTGTGCCGGGAAAACACCTGGCGAACATGGCTAGTCTAGATTTCTCGTCGGAATGGCATGCTATTAAATGGTATTGTTGAAAAAAAAGG
The DNA here is from genome assembly GCA_020654165.1 of Oryctes rhinoceros. Classification (NCBI taxonomy): domain Eukaryota; kingdom Metazoa; phylum Arthropoda; class Insecta; order Coleoptera; family Scarabaeidae; genus Oryctes; species Oryctes rhinoceros. Next base: position 4,269,992 of record JAIOKQ010000231.1, read on the forward strand.
CATATCGCGTAATAAATGTATACGGCTTAAATTGCAACATTGTCGGGTTTATTATGGTTGGAACATGTCGTTTGTAACGAACGAGTTTGTAAATAATTTTACTTTGCAATCTGTCATATTGCATATATAGCTAATTATATTGTATCCTTTATGCTAGGTGGTGCGGTAGTTTAATGGGTGAAACTAGTAAGTAAGAGGGACTGTTTTGAGCAACAAAATTCCTGTTAATCTAGGGCTTTATAGAACTTAATTGTGGAGTTATAAATATTGAAGTCTTATTCAATTGCTAGAACTAATATGAAATCTAACATGCTCAGCAACGTATTCTCAAAGTTATATAATAGACTAACCGGAAACTTTGGCTTAGATCAAAATAACTAAAATCGTATCGTTAATTAACTGACTAACTAGTTAACTCAAATTGTGGATGGATTTACAGCTATGCAATTAATTAATTTCATGATTCAGTTATTCAGCTTAATCCCTATCGTTGCTAGTGAACAACCTTTATTTTTAAGACGACTTTAATTGGAAAACCATAATAAGGTTGTCACTGTAGCAGAAATTGAAACAACTGAAACTTCTTACACCTCTATACAATTAACATCCTAGCTCAAGCCCTACAGCTACCTAATTAGCGCATTCAACGAAACGACATCAAAGCGCCAGAGACTTATGCTAATCGAGCTTTACACGCCTTATCCTTTACGTATTGCCGTGTAAATCATTTAAATGTGACCCATTGCTGAGAGTGGCCGCTAAGAGGCGAAACCTCAATCGGCGCTTTGCGCGTGAAGATTAAAAGGAGTTAAACCATTTCGACTTACGTTTAATTTGTGTGTACCTTCAACTGCAATCTCAATAAAACATTTTAATTGCACGGTTTTATGTATTCCTAGTAATGACGCGCGTTTCACAATCCCACTGACATGTTTCCTTGTCGAAGAATTAATGGAAAAGCGCTGTATATGGAAAATGCGCTCTATTGTGTACCGACTAGGGCGACCTATTAGCTTGCGCATGTACGATATAAAGTTGTTATTAGCCGTTGTAAAAGGCAATGATGCAATTTTAATGACTCTGTAAATTGTATCATCAAGAAATTCGATGCCCTTGGTAATTAAGTATTTCACAAAAATCTCGTCTGTCCGGTATACGAGAGATGTTAGGTTCGATTCCTTACCGGGGCAAGATTTTTTCAAAAATTTAATTGCCTTTAATTATCATTTAGCTCCACTTGATCTTATATACAATATTCTGGGTGTAAGGAAACACAGAGTCGAATGCCTGACACTGTTATCTTCAATACTGACAAGCTAACGGATTAAAATGTTGTTTAATATATTTTTGTAGTTTTTTTTTTTATGAAATTTTGCAGGTAAATTCCTTTGACTCCTTGTTGTTTATGCTGATTATCTTCATACATTTTTCGCTATCTTACTAACTTTTTTCCTTAAAAGATTATTGGGATCGCTTCTTCAAATATTGCTATCAAAAAATGTTTTGCTTCCTTTATTAATTTAAAAAACATATCTTTTACTTGTGCGTTCCTTGTGTTTTATTTGCTCCGTGTAGTTTTCCTAGTTTCGTCAGGAATTGCAGTGAATTAATTATTGAATCTTTTATAATCTGTTGTGCTCGCAGAGCTCTCTCTCTTCCCCGTTTTTCGTTCAAATAGTAAGTAGCACATCTATCATGACTAATATCTGAATAATATACAACAAACAGGATCATCCAATGCATTGGATGCAATGGCTTTTGAAGCACATCAATTGAAATTTATTTATACATTGGGCTTTAACATAATCTCTCTCATTGATGTCTTAAGAATTAAAATTAAACATAGTTTTAATGATATATGCCACCAAATATTGACTCAACTTATTTTGTAAGGTTTTCTGAAAATTATTAGCTCTTTGTTAAGGTCCTGAAAAACATCAAACAGTCGTTTTAGGAAACTTTAGTGCCATACCCACCATTTGCACTGCCCAATAATGAGGAACTCAAATTACTCAATTATTTTATGGAATACACGGTTTTAACTAACATTTACGATCTTTCACTAATACTCGCGCACCTTGGGGGTTCCTTTTCATTCCTATCAGACTAAAACAACCTTGGAACCCCAACGCACCATTTCAACACACATACACACACATACGTCACAAACGGGGGAAGATTTTTCTTATTTTCTTATTCCCGTCTACGAACGCATTCTTCTATCATGATAAGTATGCAGTAACAATTATTATCACATATATCATTTGAATACGCATGCAAATCGTGTCTAATTGCAATTCTGCTATTTTTGCGTGGCATTTTCAAATCCGTTACGTTTAGTTGCGTACTACTAGAATGCCTTGCGCGAATCGCGCGGGGTTAGCACTCTATGCAAATGTCGTCGGTTGTGTACGTATGCATGCAAATGTTTTTCGAAAAGTACAATCGCGCGAACCCGATCCCAAGGTAAAGTACAAGGCCTTTTTATCTTTCCAATATGTAAATTTCGTGTCCGATTCATGATTTCGTTCCTCTAACGGTTTTCGATTCGCAACTATTTTATATTTACATACGTTCGTGTGTAGGTGCAAAAAAAGCTCCGGTTCAGATATGCGATCGTTTTTACGATGTCTATCTTGTCGTAATTACGAATCGATAAACGCGTACATACGTATGCAAGAATGTCTAGGCATTACGTAGATATACGTTATGTGTGCACGATAAAGTAATTTCGTGATAACGAAAACATAAATACTTCTAATGAGAATCACTCGAGGATAGATACACTCAGATATGCACTCGAAATTGAAATATGCAATGTTTATTTAAAATAAAAAAAAGGGATAACGTTCGTTTAATATTTTTACTAACTATAAATACAACAAATAAAATCGCTGTTATTATCGCGTTTTCTTATTCGTTCTCTATTTCTGTAGCGGCTCATAGATGCATCTGGCCCTCTTTCTATGCCAATTTATTTTTACAGAAGTACAAATGTAACGAATAAACTAACCAGTTGAATCGCCAGTTACTGCATTACTACACCACTACATAAATCCCAGAATTAAGAGAATCATCCGTTATCACGGCTTTCTCCTAACAACTCGCGACCCTCACTTAATCCGTAATGGACGTGTATTACAACGACGCACAACTTGAACGAAATAAAACCAATTATTATTTTATACGGCGTTCGTTATCTCGCCTCATTTTGCATTTCGTGCAAATCGTCCTGAAGCATTTCCTCGGGCAGAGTATTCGTGCCCGGAGTTTCTCGCATATCGTTTAATTTATTCTCGTTTTTGTTATTGCAGGGTCTCCCCAAGTGTAACATAAAACTGCCGGCGTGGGATAACTTAACCAGCGCGCTGCCTCGACTGCATATCCCAGCCATGCCAGCCGTCCGGAGTCGGCGCGGCTGGTGCGGCTGTTTACAAGTAAGTCACCTTCTTTTTTTTGTATTTAAATATAGTTTTTTTTTGCGCAGTGTACTGTATTGTTGTTCAACAAATTTACGATGTATCATGAATTTTCTACATTTAAATGTTTGTAGCATTGCAAGTGACAGTTCCAAAAAGCTCTTGGAGAATTACTAACATATTCCAAAATTGCTTTTTGTTTGTTTCTTTTCTTTTGCCAGATATGTTGAGTTGAAAATTGGCAGAAGCCACTTTATTATTATTACTAATTATTCCCAACATACGGATGATGACTTGAACTCATCAGGGAAATGTAATACTTGATCCTGGTCGAGCTCGAACCTGCATTGAAAAATACGCAACCTATAAGAAGTCATATGTTTCCAAAATTATATTTTAGAAAAGAATCTGATTTGTTTCTTCCTTCGGGACTATTGGACAAGACGATCCTGTATATGTGTGTAAACTTGGAATTTCCTTAAAAGCGGTTTGCTGTAATGCACACGCTACCTACGTGCCGACACGATCTTTTCAGTTCGCAAAGGCGTAAATGAGATACACATACATACATCACACCAAATATGATTTAAAATCTTTAATCTAGCCTTTAGCGTTCAGTGTGCAAGCATTAAACGAGATTTATGTGGCAATTCACTTGCCGCGTTGACCTTAGATGCAATGTCTCGCGTAGGAAAAGGTAAACGCTTTCGTTCAAAGACCGGCAACTCTATGTACTATGTTGATTCGCAACCGAAACCCACATAAAATGTAGGTTAGGACGTACGATGCATGCAGATGGATCACTTGCGGATTTGTAAGATTGCTTTAACGGATCGTTGCGTTATTCCGTTTTAAATGTTGTAATTGTAGCAGAATTTTTTAGGGTATTCCCTTTTATCCGATTTCCTCCGAGCTATCTTCCTAATATAGTTTTCCTAATGTGGTAATGTATAAAAATACAATAAAGATTATTCATATATCTATTGTAATGAGTTGTGTTTAATATATATGATATAATTCATAATAGGTGTAATGGACCTTAGGAAGTAGTTTAAATCGAAAAATCTTGAATAAAGGCACTATTTCTTCTATTTACAAAGCTTAACAATCGTAAATTTTATTGATTTAAAAATACTATTTCATATGCATTTGATTAACTCGTACGTATTAATTTTAAGTAAATCTTTAATATAACTTACTTAACAAACAAAGATATGCATTTTATTACGTAATTATTATATTACTTGTCTGCACCTACTATTACCTGTTACATTCTGGAAAAACCTTTAAAGCATCTACAGGCATACCAAAGCGCTGCTATTGTAAACGCTGTAATCCCTGATTCGTTATGCACGTCAGGAATATTTATACAAGCTGTATTTGCGTTAAAAATGACATTTACTGCAATTAATTAAAATTCTCAGCGTTACTACGTATTGCTTATTTCAAAATTAAACAATAGCAAAACTCGAACAATAGTTAAATTTCCATGTAAAACGTGAGTAATTGTTTTGTACGAATTCTCAACGTAATCGTTTCTAGTAAAAAGTTCTAATGCACATATCTTTATGCAAACTTTTTTTTTGGGGGGGAAGAAATGTATGAGTTACGTAAGTTGTTTTCAAATAACTTTTAATTCTTCGAAATTATTATCATTTTCTCAGACTTTAAATTATGTAAAGCAGGAAGAAAAATAACAAATGAATTTTTTATTTTAATTTTTTTTAACAGAATCTAACGTCTGTGCAATTATAAAACGAAACGTTTGCTTTACTACAGCAACTGGATTACAAAAAAAAATGTACCTGTCCCCATCAAGAAAATAATTACCGCCGTACTCGACATTAGCCTGACATTGTTTTCTCCGTACAGCCATAATAAAAGCGAAGGTCGTTCGTTGAATGTAAGTTTACCTTCTAACATTTTTCAATATTTTAATTTCTCGCTAATGCTGCTATTGTGGCAGCAAATATACATGCACATACGTCTTGTAAAGGTAGATCGTAAAATGAACTCATTGCTAATTAGCATGTGCATAATTTTGTTTTCAGGAATGTGGCATGCCTGTAAGATGATCGTATCTAATGTAAAGCAGGTTAAACTTTGTTCACATATGCCTAAAATTAACATTTGAGTAAAATGTATCTGATTGTTCGAACGACGGAAGTAATAGTTATTGAAGTGATCCATTTGATTAAGGAAATATGAACGCGCTTTAGATTTATCTCAGTGGTTTGAACTAGTTTGGTGAGCAAACAAATGACGTTCGGGCTAGGGAAGAAGTTGTCCTAGTACCAGATAAGGTATTCAATATTAAGAATCCAGTATTAGGGCATCCGTATAAATTAATCAACGAATCAGAAATTGTACCTGCTACTGTACCAGCAGCTGAGATGTATGCCATGGATGCTGTTTTCTTTAACACTGACAGAAAACTCCCATTATTCTAGACGGATCCATTTTTCCAAATTTAAACCTACCCTCTCTGTCCAATAATAAGCAAGATCCCCATAATAAGAATAAATTGGTCCAACATAATTCATACTCGTGTGTAAAAAAAAAGAAACGGGAAAGGCAACTAATATTTCACTTTGTATAGATACACTACAAATCCAATTTACCGCAGAGATGCAGAGCAAAACGCGGTTAGCGGAAATGAGTCGCCGTATATAAAATTCCATCGTACAGACCTTGACGTGCTACATTACCGAACAAGAGTCACCGTTTCCTCATGGAACCTAATAAATCATGCAATAATTACGCTAATCCAAATTCATTAAAAAATTCCGCGGATTCATCATCTCGGACCGAAGAAATTGAAATGACCGGGAGAATTCCATTCAATTACCTGCCTCGTTTAACTTAATTACAATAAGTTTTTGCGTCGCGTTCGCCAAGATGCAAGTTTTGCAATTATCGCGGGTTTTATAATAATTCAATAAAACGATGTAAATAATTCTATGTAAGAAAAGAAGACGGATAGAGGTTAGTAGTGTGTATAGGAATTTGAGATTGTATGTATATAAATAGATTAAAGTAGGCCGTGGAATTTTTAAAATGATGTATACCCAACTGAAGGAATAATATCTTTTTTCCGTAAAAAAAAAAAACGTGTTTTGTAACACTGAAACACTTCACTAAATATATCACTCGTACTGAACGTACGTTTCAATACCCGAGCCATTATCATCACTGGAATTCAGTTTTACTGCTGACGAGGATACAGCTGAATAGCGTGACTACTAAGCATTGTGGTAAGGGTTTTGATGAAGTATACCTCGACGATAATTCATGAATCATGATTTTAAAGAATGAAAATCTTGATAGTATTGTGCGTAAACGTTGGTTAAAGAAACATTGACGATAAAAGATTTTCCTGTAGATGGGTCAAGATATGAACACGATCTATTATTTTCCGCTTGTCATTTTGTAATGTACAAAGGCTGTGCTCTTTCCACTGAACCCAATAATTCGTGTTGTTTTAAAATAATTCCATTCACATTCCATGGATAACATTTCTTCCACATCTTCCCGCGTCAGGTTATTTGTTTCACGTTTTCATGGTTGAAAATGGGAATCGACGTACCCTTGAAACAGCTGCCCCGAATTATAATTAATTCCATTTATATAGTGCGGAGTGCGGCGATACTTCAATGTTGTTTAAATTAAATGTTAGCATGCCGAAAAGAGTTCAAGACACGTATAGGACGTTAGGAGGCTTGCAAACGACAAGAGTTCCGCATTTCGAAAGAACTCCCGCTCAACAACGTATTGATTGTCTATTTTTATATTACTAATCGCATAGAATTGTATTTTGACACGCATACTTTAATGGTATGGTTCACACACACCTCAAAACGGCTGGCTCCAGCGATGGAACAAATTTAATTCGTTAGAAGTTACTTGTGAATATAAGCAGGGATATATCCATATGTAAATAGTAGAAACGCTGCACACGTATGTAGATATTACGTTTCAAAAATTTTCGCTTCGACCTTGTATTAAAATCATGCAACCGGGATGGTATCATTTACATATCTTTCCACTGCACGCATCTCATACAAAACGAGATTTGGGCATATATAGTTATGCCGTTATAACGATAATAATAACAATGACGAGCGAAGAATTCATGCACATCTAGATTAGAATTTACAATATAACAACTATAACTGCATGTGTATCTATAGATATAAACACTTTCATGACAATTGAATATCGATTTGTATTCAAAATACACACCCAGAGCGCCGTTTCTATGTTATCCTTGATAGCAATTTCTTTTGTAACGTACCACAGTCGATTCTTCGGGAAGATAATTTATATATTTTTAAGGTGCGCTCGGTATCTAAATGTCATAGGAACTTTTCCTATTATTATTTAAATAATTTCGGCGACATAGGAATGTCGGAAGAATGTAGTTCTTATGTTTTAGAAATAGCTAAATTTTACCAATTCTTGTCGTTTTAGAAGATAGTTTTGCATAAACTAGACTAGCACATTAGGATCAATATGTATTAATTAGTGTTAGATACAGTAAACATTTAAGGTCATTCAAAAATAGATAAAATACTTTCTTTGGGGGAATTTGTAAAAATAGAATTGTGAATTTTTCAACAAAAACAAAATATATTTTTATAATGGTGTAACATTTTTGGCAAATCTTACACAGTATCCCCAAAATCTTAATGTGTTGGCTGCAACCAATCGTAGGTCCATATTTCTTAGAAAGCACCTTTATAAGGACCGGTTACTTAAATTTTCTGGGTAACCACTTCGCATCGCATATTTTTAATCTGTTTTAATGACAATCGACCAAATATCCAACATCCGCCTTATGATTTCAACAAGCTGGGACTCCAGCACATTATGCATTTTTCCGATCCTTGAGGTTTTACTGAATAGCCTGTCAGATTATACTTTTTTTTTCACTTAAAACAAAAGAAATTCCATTCCCTAAACTTTAATTTTTTTCAATGCATGAAGAGTTCCAAATGCTAAAAATGTTACTATTTAAAAACAATATTCTTATATATTTTTTTTTTTTGCTATAAGAAGACACTTGGAAGAAATCATAGATGGTGAAAAATAATAGAAAATAAAAAACTTGTTAAATAAATGTTGCTAATAGTTTTTTTCTCTAATAATTTGTATTTACTGAAATATTAGAATTTTATGTTACTTCTATCGAACCCTGTATATGTAACACCGTTTGATTTCTGGTAACCTTGTATTTTTATTGCGGATGTACTAGGTGCAATTATTTTAGGAGGAACTTTACAATTTTTTGTTTTCTCTGACATTTGTAGCAATAAATAAATATTGTTAATTTAAGTTTTTTGGTAATTTCTGTAAATGTCAAGGAAACGGGAGGTATACATGCTTAGAAATGGAACTTGAAATAAAGGTAATTAACAAAGTATACATATAAGTATGTATGTAGTAGATTTCAAAAGAGACAAGTAATTGCATAGTACAACTCGGATGTTTTGCAGCAGCCGATGTTTGTCGTCCACATCCGCTTGTTTTAGAATTCGAAATATGAGTGCAAACTCTGCAGTTCGTACTGAACAATATTTACCCCTTTTAAAGTGTACGATTGCATTGATTTTGTTGCTCCAGCCGTTTCCGAGAAAACTTGGCTACCTTAACATGTTAAGCTCGCGTAGCCTCTCGCTTAAGCTGCTTCAACATGGCTTTGGAAATATTCATTCCAAGGCATTTTTAATCCTGAATTAGCAGGCGCGGTACTCGATGTAGAGTTACCTTTTCTATGCCCAAATCTTACATGAGTATATGACAAACACGTTCTTTCAAGATGGCCAAAACCTCTGCCATCTCTTTTAATCATTTTAGCCGTTCCGAACGTCAACCAGACTGGTGCTGTGCTAAATGTAAATAGCGCCCGTCTCGTCTCTTGTAGCTCCAAAACTATTAGACTAAATGTTTTATTAAGGTACATAATCTACTCTGAACAAAAAAATGCGAAGACCGTAGATATGTAAAATACAAAAATCATCCAATACACAGTATCTTCTTTAAAGAAAATACTCAAATGTTAATTTCATCTTTATTTAAAGAATAAATAAAATTATCCAAACCGTTTCACCTTGCCGATAGGCCAAATGGCATTTAACGAACAAGCGTGTATGATGTGACGCCAAGCAATATTTTACAAACACAAATTGTATCTGTACAAATGTAAATATGCAAAGTTATTCCTATTGGTATGTACAAGTTTATACTAGCAACGTTGTAGTGTTTAACAACATTTCAACCTTGTTAATATCCATGTCCACAAAGCGAATCTTAAAAAAAGGCAACTTGGAGCATTCCGCTTTTTTAGTTAGTAAATTTTCGCTAAAAATAGCGAGAGATATATATAGAAATCCTCGAAAGGTTCAATTTGCATGCGAATAGCGAAGAAGACGTTTAATCTAAAACGCGGGATTCACTTCCTCGTTGTCGAACGTTAATGGGTTATGTAAATTATCTAAAAATAAAGCAGATATTTTTAAAAATGAATTTTTAAAAATAGATTGTGACTGAAATTAATAGTTGAAATTCTTCCATCGGGAAATCAGGATGTTTGTTTAACCTTTCGCAATAATTACAGGCTGTAATTATTCAAACGATGCGCGGTTATTTTTATTTTTAGACAGGTGATTGCAATTTTATGGTTTCATAGTTATAAAATGTTAAACGTTTCAAATTGTTCGTTTAAAAATATTGTAGCTTTCACATTTTGCAGGAATATTTAATAGAGGATTTATATTAATTGTTCTTATAAATAATCCAGTAATTCACCCATGTCTCATGATCCATTATAATCTTAAAAAAAAAGATCTTCGCCAAGTTTCCAATGGTTTCAGCAGCAACCATTGAAGCCTTTCTTCTTCGGTATGCTAAGGCCAGTTTTTCAATTCTCTTGATTTTTCCCTTGGTTCTTGTTTCAATAGGCCTTCCATATCTTGAGCAGTCTTCAATTGCAACAGTTTACCGTCAAATATACTGGCGCTTCTTTGCCATAGACTTTAATGATGCTGTCATAAATATTCTTAGACCCACTTCCTTCCTTTTTTCAAATTTCTCGAGATTTGCTGGGCGCTAACGATCCTGTGCTACCAATTCGCTGAAATCTGTACGATGCGGTTGTTTTCCTAGATACTACTGAATAGTTGCTACCAACAATCGTTGATCGTTCGCTGTTCGCTAATTGCTCGACTTCTTCGAGAGCACACAAGCGTCTAAATTCGAATTTGCTTCTATTAACCGCGTTTACACTGCTCATAAACATTCTTGGATTTAGATTAATTTTAACGCACGCATAAATTATTTATTTTCCCCTTTATTTGCACTTATGTCTGTATTTGAAAATTATTTTAACTATTCAATGTACATAAGATCCCGTCGTTTCTTTAAGATTGACATTTACGTTTATTCACGACCTAACCTAACCCTTCGTGACAAAGGTCAGGGTTTCTAAAAGTGCTTTTCTCATCAATGTAGGCATGTCATGATATCTCACGATTCCATTCATCGGGAACCGCAGACGTAACTGCCATTAATTGTTAATTTTCTACTTTAGCCAATTTCCGCTTCAATTGTTGTAGTACAACCTTGTTAATATCGTTACCGAGCAAGGTTATCGTTTGTTTGATGTTTAAAGGAAATTCCAATCTGTTTCTACATAGGGTAACCTTCCACTTCACTAAGAAGACATAATAAAGTATTACAGTTTTTACTTTAAAGCCGTAGCTGTATATACGCAGCTCTTATAGAGTTCATCATTCCATCGACATTCCAAACAAATTAACCATAACAACAATGACGCGAGAGAAATTTCATTTTTCTCCCGTATCCATCATATTTTCTTCTCGGTGATGGAAGGAATTCCCTCCCAGCTATACGAAACTCATTGCTTTCAATCTACTAGCTCGAGTCCGTACAGCAAATGACGAATATCAAGAGAAACATACCACGGACGCAGCTGCAACTTATTCGCGAAGAAAAAGACCACTTTCGACGATTCCAGACTGCGTTTTTATTTAGCGATGATTTAATTCGTGATTATAGGGGCATCATATGTTGCAGGAATAATAAGCATATACAAGATAACGTGCGTTATTGTCTATTCGCTTTATACAGATTGTTTCAGAAATATTTAACATATGCAACCTTTCTAACTAAAATATATGAAAAATAAGGTATTTAAACATTGAAATCTTCAAATCTACAATTTTCATTTTTTTGCATTTATTTTATATTTTTATACAATATTTTTCTGATGATGTTCACTCGGTAAATGACTTAAAAGAACACTCAACATTCCACATTCCATTACGACCTACTTCTACACACCTTTTCTTCCTTTTCGATCGATAAACTTTGTATTATCGTTACGGTAGGTAGGTATGCGGTCAGATATTTCTGCAAGCAGATGTATAGGAAAGAAAATATTTTATTTACAATCTCGAGCTAACCATGCAATTATTTCCCATTATTCTTCTCGAATAATGGAGGAAACCGTTTCTTCAGCCCGACGTTTAACCATCTCGGTGACGTGATCGCTGGAAAAGGCATTAGCTATTCCGCGACAACCTTGATGTAACCCGTAAAAAGTGAAATTAAGCCATTACTGTTAGCCGATACCGTATAGCATCAATTCTGCGTGAAGGTATAAACAACGTACACGTAAGAATCAAGGTCTCCTCTTCGATAAATCCCATTAATTTTTTCCTCGCCGCCTCGGATACGTGTTGTAGAATATTTCGCTGTTTTCCTCTGACATAATGAGCCAACTATTCCATGCGTTCTACTTATTCATACTTATTTTAGTTCAGGTGTGTTCTAGCTACAAAAAAAAAAGAAACACATCAAACCTTGCCTAGGTTGTAGCATGTTTCTTTTTTGCCTTGTTTTTGTTTCATTAATAAAAAGCATTTAATAATTGATTCTCTGAACTTGACCTTGTTTCTTTATTAAGCTTTAGTGCCGTTTAATCACGAAAAGAATATGTTACATGCATATTTTCCTTTAATTACCATGTATACGGTCGATTTACTCAAGCTTCGGTACGTATTATTAATTTTTATAGACATTTATCAAACATTTCGTTTTGTATGCAATAATGATGGTAATTACACCAACGTGAACGGGATAAATTCATTATTATGGTGTGTATGGTTAAAATATAATTACGATTAATTGTCGGCTTAATAATTGCTATAATTGTTAAATTTTCTTCGGTATACCCTGACTTATTATATAAGCTATTTTGTTGTGGAGTATTTTGTGGAGTAGGTCGGTAACTTTCTATTTTTAACCAGAGGATGCCAATACAATCACGCACTGTTTGTGTATAATTAAAAAAAGCGCTGAAAAAGTAAACACATACTTAAATTTAATTCGTCGTTAAGTATGTAGACGATGGGAAGTGAGAAAATTTGAATTTTGAAGGGCTTACGCTACACCGTTCCTTATGATTTCTTTAAATAATTGTGAATATTGAGTTGCTTCCAGTTTGGCCGTGAAAATCAGTAAGAAAAATTAAAAAAGAACCTAAGATCGTTCTTATTACTCATAACTACATGAAAACCCAAACCTCAGGAGTTTGGAAAGGTCCAGCTATAGAGTTGTACACACGAAGGGATGCCAGATGGAGTTGCCTAATCCAGCCCACTTTATTTTAAGTCTCAGCTAGCTCAGTAACTACCGCCAGACAAGTTTGAATTATTTGTCAGATAATTATGGGCATTTCCGGTCAAACCGGAAGCAATTGGCCATTCAAAATTATTCCAGTATAAGCCCTGAAGTACTAAGAAAGTTATCGTTATTACTTTGAAATATTCATCCGCTATATAGTGATTCATTAAATATTACATAAAATGTATTTTTACAGTCCATTTCATTTTATAGACACCGTGCCTTTTAACGTTTCGAAATAGTATTAATTCATAGTTCCTTCCTGGAAAACGACAACAATATCGGAGTCACACAGCGTATAATTCTTAAATTAGTCTCTATAAAATTCACCCAAGCGTAGTCCCCTAGGTAGCTAGCTCGAGCTTAATAAACAACCTAAATTACAATATAATAGCGTAATTTTGTCGACTCCTCCCAAATAAACCGAATTAGAATTAAAATAGGCAATAAATATAAACCAAGGTCGATACGGATCAACCGGATAAAAATAGCGATTAAACAATTAATACTTGTTACATTAACAAAAAATAAATAGCCAGGCATTTCGCTTGCCGGTTTAATAATAATAACAATCCACTCCCAAATTCTCTGGGTGCTTCGTGTGTTTACTGCGTCATTCGTTCAACAGAAGTGGCTTTAACTTGTTTCGTTAATATTGTATTGGAAACATTCAAATTTTGGAATCGTAGAGAAGATATTTAGTATCTACGATAGTTAAAATATGTAACCCCGATAATCTTTTGAGGCTAAAATTATTCCATCGAAACCATGAGAGAGCTAAGCTATCTTAGCATTATATTATTTTGGTTATTGTTTTCTATGCATTTTCTGGTTATACATCATGGTAAGCCTATCGGAATATTCATGTGTGCGGTTTCCCATAGCGCTACCAGTGCCACCATCTCGTTGTTAAGCAGTCAGAGAACTGCTCGAGGGATGGTTTGGGGAACAGTATCCGGTTTATCTCGCTGCTTCTTGGACGGCAGATAGGCGTTTCTATGGCACCAGAGGGCGCAAAGAAATGTGGAGGTTGTCGTTTTGGAAATTGTAGCATTAACTGTGAAGCAACAGAGACAAAAGGTAGCTAACGAAGGTACGCTCGAAGCTGCGCCGATGACGCCGGTTAGGCAGAAATACGTCCGCGTGTTAATGTCCTGCTCTTTTCTCTCCTTTGGCGTTGCGCTCGCCGTGATTATATCTTATCAACGTCATGAGGAAGCTAAGCTATCGCAGCACTATATTATTTTGGTTGCTATTTTATCACGTCTACCTCTAAATGTAAACACAAGGCACCATGAATAGCTTTTCGATCGTCGACCATAAATTTGTTAACAAAAACATTGTTGGCTACATGAAAAGCAAAAAGTCAGTAGACTGATTTGATTAACGAAATACTTGTTTGCAAAATGATTACAGATATAGATGTTATATACATGTAGAACCTCCAAAGCATTCTATCAGCTCACTTTATCCCTGCAGATATTCCGCAGTAAACGTTTAGTCAGGTTTTGGGTTGACACTCTTCTTTAACAACACCGACTTACGGTATTTGTTTAATAATTGTACTATCTCAATTTTTTTTTATGTTAACCCTTTAAGATTGCCACTTAACTTCAAATTAATATCAATTGGAAAATATAAGCATATCACTTCTCCTAAGAGGGTGCTGACATCATGCATACCAAGAATATATGTCAAGATTCTCGACTTTAAAGTACCCTTGTAATACACCCACTAATTTGAAAATAAATAATACGGCTTCTCTCTTTCTTTTGAATCGCACAATATAATAGCCCAACTTTGTCGTCGTTTTACAATCATGCTTGTACTACATAAAAATATAAACAGAAAGCGATGTTATACGACCCAACGTTGTAAAATTCCGATGCAAAATAGGAACAGCCGTCTATATGTGTGTATATCGTACCAAATGAGATGGTAATCGGCATAATTTATTTGTTGTATTCGCGCCTTAGTAAAGGCCTCTCTACCTACTCCAATTCCGGTGAACAGGTTTTTGTTCCTCGCCGTTTACAGCCGCATGTGTAGATGGGATTTCGTTCGAGGATGATTCAAGAATTTCGTTCGTAATGCCCCCGGGGAGGCTGTGCGTACACACGCCGTTGTTTATTTTTGGTACCACTTTCTCTGCTTTTACTTCGTATACGCTGTGTCATCCGATTCACGATTGGCATCGATTGGAATTTTACACCTATCTACCTACTTGCGTTTGTAACGTCTGACAGTAATATATCATTGTAAGCGATGAACTAGGCTGATGTACGATAAGTTCCTGTAATTTATCGACTTTCTTTTGCTTGATGTATTAGTTGGTTAATTATGTTTGTGAATTATTTCGATATGACGATGTGCATAATATTTTTTGTTCAAACTAATGTAATACGTCGTTTTTATACACCCGGGCTAGGCACGAAAAAAAATGATTAAAGTAACAATGTAGACCCTTTATTTTGGGATGCTAGCTTACATAGTTTCAATAACATCTCCAATCCATTTAAAAGATTCCCTTGACTTGTGCGCAAAATACGTCTTTGTCTATAATTTTTTTTTTTTAAGAACAAGAACAGTCATGAGGATCTAGGATTGGTTAATTTCCATGAAGCAACATTCAGCAACGACGACTTTTAAATCATGAAACAAGTTATCAGCTCTAAAGCTATCTTTGTTGTGTTGTACCTACATTATGGCCTCCAAGATAAAAAATCTTGTCAGAGTTAGCACTCCAGCTGTTTGAAAAGCGTTCGACAGGCTCAAGCTCTAAAGCACACTCTTAACCGTGGGAAAATTAGATGCTATGCGTGCGAGTTCTACCAGAGGTAGATTTTTCTGCGAGTTGCCATTTTCCACGCTGAGAAATAATTAACCGGGCTTAACGCTCTGCAGCAACGGGGGTGGCAATATCATACAATGCTTTACATTTAACCATCGTAAGAATAAAGTTGTTTGCAGGCATTAATATACAATCGCTGCAGTATTGCAAGTATTCAAGTTTAACTCAAATCTGCGAATCCTGGTTTAGAGACGGTTCCGTATAAATAAACGACGAATTGACTTGATATAAAATAAATGAAAAAGCTGGCAAAAACTAAAAAATTAGCCAATTACGTGACACCGAGAAAAGTATTTAGGTTGACCAAGGAATTATCGAAGTAATAATAATGTAATCCACTTTCACTCGACATTTTAAATTATATCGTTTATCGATAAATCCAATAAGCCAATAAGGAAATGCCGTCCGTAAAATGGGTTAATATCTTCATTAGGTAGACGTTTGGGCATACATACGCATCTCCGATCTAGGAACCCAGAGGCTAAATGTCTGATTGTGGAATTCTTAGCTTGAAACCGTTCAGTCTTCCAAACGACGGATATGATATTTGATTATTGCATTTTACGTTTTTCATTTCAGGACGATGAACCTCCCGAGATAACGTACTGTGTTGTAGAAAATACCGGAACTCTCACCCTCCAAGCTCTAACACCAACGCAACCGATGCCACCTCAAGATGAATTGGACGCAAAATTTGCTGAATTAGTGGTACGTAATTATTGACAAAAATAATAAATTTTGTTATTAAAGTTTACCTTTGATAACAAAAAAAAAAAAAAAACAAAAAAGGATAAATGTTCTAAATTGCTTAAGGCTATTTATAGATCAATGCTAATAGTGAATTAAAATAATTTCAATAACTCTTTTATTTGCCAAATATCTTTGTAAGTATTAAAGGTACGAAAGGAAGTTTTATATGAAAATTACATTGAATCAATTTGAAATTGATATTGAACGAAAATTCAAGATTTTCGAGGCGATTTTTGAGGTACTCGTATCAACCTCCTTAAGTTAAATGGACGCCATATTAAATTTTAATAATCTAATAGTGCTGAGTGAGCTTTGCAAACATTTGTTTGACCAGAGCCGGATCCAACCTGTAATACTTAAAGGGATTTTTCATCGCCTCATATACTCGCAATATGTACTTTATATTATACGTTTTGTAATAATACTTTCAAACTAATTATTATTAACAAATTAAGGAAACGTTCACGGAGTACAACAATAGAAGTAAAACCGCAAGATTCTTATCTAACAGAAATAATATACTTAGTCTTTTAATTTCACTTTTGCAACGCTCTCCGTTAAACGGCCACTTTTATAGCTATCATTCTCTATCGGTAGCACTCTTGCTAACATGAAAACATGCAGTAGAGTATAAATACTTTCGTTTAGTTAAATATTGAACGTTTTATTTCGATTGCATTGACGAAGCTCACTTAATATGATGATGATGTTAATGAAATCGATGTCGAAACACGTAAATACTTCTAATTGAGATTTGCACAGGCGTTTATTTCAAATGAAGCGCTGAACCTAGCCTTGCATTTTAGATTGGCGATCGATAAAGAAACTTCCGGAGAAACTTACGCGCGATGCCACTATACGTGTGCGGTATTTCTTTGATATACTGTTTTTTTTCTCTTCGAACGCTGAGCCTTTTGCGGTGGTCACCCATATATGTATCGATGGCTCAGGTATAACTTAATAATTTGCAATAAATTGCTCGATTTAAAAGGAGTATGAAGGACCATAACTAAACTACATAGTGTTTACTGCAGATTATTTTATAAATTAAATAAAATTGATGTAAGATACAACTTGTTAGAAACAGCTTCGTTAAAAATGTGCCTAGTCCTAAAGGTCATAAATATTCTACAACTACACACCTGTGTTTCGGATCGGTCGTTGCGCTTCTTTTTCAAACCAATACAATCAGTTAGCGAAACTCGCACAAATATTATATTTACATTTCGTTAGCACTATCGCAGTTACGCTAATATTTCGACATCATCGTTATGGAGCGGTGTTTACATCCCGCTAGGCATTGTACGTCTCCCTTGTTCAGAACAGAATGTTTTGAAAGTCGGATTTCGATGTTTACTCAATGTATTCTCGATCCGCGATCGTTTCGCCTTCGCCTCCGACACTCGAGACGTCTGCTCGCCTTTTCTATACTTCCATGCGCGTTTTTTTCTTTCCTAATCGTGTATCGTTCGCCGTTGAATTTCCACATTAAACGATCATAAAATTCGCACAAAGAGGAACGCACGCACGTATAAATAACAGGTTTTATGTAATTTTAGACGCTTTCTGCTCGCAATCGAATCACCTTGGCTATTAGCGTGAACGTTTCGAAGTGCTCCTTAATGATTACGATGCGATGTAAAGTTATGGTTTTTGTTAGGGGTTCACGTCGCGCCAGAGCCGGATTAGGAGTGATTTTGCGTCACTATAGATGTGCAAATACTTTATTGAACATTGAATGTTAGCTACTGCATAAGAAATGAACAAGATTCGCTTGTTTTAACGTTCTTTTTTGTTTTAACTTTTTGTTTTGTTTCAAATTTCTTTCGCCTGTTTTTGTCCTCTCATGTCCTTGATGTGACCACAAAAAGGATTTGTACCTCTATTTTTCTTAGATCCCCGGGTGGCTTGGGACCCACCGCAATGTTATGTCGTTATTGCATCTCACTTGCTTTAGATTGTGCACACATTCGTGTATTAGTCGAGATTCATAAATGTAGGTCGTCTTAGTAGCTATCCCGAACTCATACTTTAAGGCATTGGATAACCTTTCGACTTATAGCATTAGATCAAGAACTTTCTTAAGGTAATTGAAAAAAACAAACAAACGAAGCTGAAAATCTGATGTATGTACATTACATATTTTAAGATTTCTACTTCTTCCTAAATTAGCAAGATCCTCGTTTTCTTGTGGTTTACGTTTATTCAAGATGAACATCGTATATCTTCAATATTGTACAAATAATATCGTTTATTATACCAAAATTTGCTTTGACCATATTTTCTAACATCATTTATCAAGATTTTTCAGGACTTTGTAATGACTTAAGCAACATGAATCGCTCCTCGATTAGTGAATGTGTGCATACATACGTCAAGGCGTGTGAAAAACGTAAATAGTTGACTTTACGTGTCATGCGGTAGTTTCAAAAATATTTACTAATAAATTACCTTTCCGTGCGTACGAATATATATGTAAAATATATCCGTATACGTACATAATATTTACTGAAGTACAAAAAATAAACGACAGCCTATGTTTTATTCGCAAGAATTTTTACTTTCGATCAGACATGCGAAGTACGCAACAGATATGTTGTAAGGTGTATTGACACCTTACGTAATTCTTATATTTTGCAATAATTAATTACCCCATTTTCTACAATACGTTTAAACCATGAAATTTAACATACGCCTATGAGAAAATAAAATTCGTAGATGTTTATCTATTGTATTATTTTCATCAGAGAATTCTCGACGACCTCAATATTCTTTATTTAATATTACAGGAAGAACTGGATTTGACTGCGCCTAATAAAGCAGCCATGCTGAATTTACCATCTCAGAAGAAATGGCAGATCTACTGTTCACGGCGAGGAGGCGAAGATACCGTCGATCAATCGCATGCCCCCGAACATTATATCGAACGACTGCGAACATTAGCGGCGGTAAATTAACCGAAATCATCATTTTTTTATTTAATAATTTCCTCAATTGATCATTCTTCAAATGATCAATTCTGGAAATCTGATAATTCGCAATTCTTGATGAGAATCTTCAAAATTCTTTTGAAAAATCACAAATATACGTTCAATCAACGGGTTTTTTTTTTTTCAGACGGAGTATCCCGAAACGAACGTTGAGGAAGATGTGCGATCGAGAACGAAGCAAATCGACGGATTAAAAACGGCCCTTAGGACGTCAACGAACAGCTTCGTGCTGCGATTTATCGAGTTAGAAGGATTACTGGCCCTCCTTAAGTTTCTGGAGCGTATGGATTATTTCACCGCACAAAGCACGATCCATACCAGTATTATTGGTTGCGTGAAGGCTTTGATGAATAATTCTGTAAGTTTATAGACGTGCGTAATCACACCGAAATCGTCGATGTTAATCGATTTCCCGCTTTCTTTGTACGAGTAACGATAATAACTTAATAACAAACACATTCACCCCAAGTCGTCCAGATTTGATTGAATCATTAACGTATTACAATATGTTACTATGTTGGTTCCATCTTGGAAATTGGACTGTTTCAACAAATTTTCAGTTAATGACAAAAACTGCAATGTTGCCAACTCGCTTAAATGAAATAGTTTCGCCTGCTTTTTCGTAGACCTAAACATACCTCAACAAAACAAATTATGCGTTTGCATTTGAAAAAAATTATTTAACATCCGAAAGACATTGATGGCACTTCTAAAATTTTGCTTAAACCTTTTAATATGCTTTCTGTCTTTATTTTTTTTTATATTAAAAAAATGGTTTCTGAGTTATTCTGTCGTTTCAAGATAAATGTATCGCCCGGTATAATACGAGGAGTATCTGGTAATCCGTGTTAGCAACATTAGAACCTAAAATCCTCTACCTCAAATCGATGCCGACATTCGCATAGCAGTGATAGCTTTGAATTACTCACTGGTCATGTACGCTTACAATGTACGTATCTAATACTTTTTCAAAGATAATCTATACGCGCCTTTCTTAACCAGCATCATACCCTAGCGTACATAACATACGTACGTAAGCGGTTGCCTGCGTCGTTTTCAGTCGTTGTTATCAACCGAACGCGATCGATCAACGTACTTGTAATGACTACCTACGCTTTTTAGCACTGTTTGTCTTCACTTATCATAAGATCGAAGACAGCATTGACCTTTCCGAAGCAACAATTTCCTACTCAGCGCGTAGACTTCTTCCCTGCCAGCCTCTTCGCGGTTTTATCGCGGACAGTATCGCGCAGGGTGTGTGTATGTATGCTGCTAATGAACGATTCTTCTCGCGTTAACATAAGCTAACATATCTTCAATTCTTACTACTGGCGGTGCGATGTGTTAGGTACGATCTGAGTAATTGTAAAGCCGAAGGTAATTAAATTTACACGATAGACGGAGATTCTATGAGGGTTGTCGTTTTTTCTCTTATCTTATCGGATTTTCACGTATTTGAAAATACACAAGAATTTCTTTAACCATTGCTGCGTCTAACGCGGCTGAAATTTTCGAAAGTATCCTTGAACGAACTGAATGATACTGAAATGCTCTAAGGATCAAACTATAAATCGCTATGGCGCCTATGATCCTAGAATAATTGTTAATCCTAAAGCAGTATCAACAACCACAAGCACTGTTATTGCGCCTGAAACTGTTTACATCTAAACATTGGCGCTTTTAATCATCTTTTTAAAGAGACGGGACAACTCCTTCGCACTATGGCATCGTTTATTCGACCAAACAATAATAAATAGCATCCCGATAACGACAACGAAAGCTGCTCTACTCAAGCGATTCATAAACCATTAGCGGATTTATTTATATGTGCGAATAGTGCCTTCTTCCTGTGTGCACTATGTAAAAGCAATAACCGCTCTTCCCTGTCCGCGCTACAAAGTCGAGTCTCTCTCTCTCTCTCTCGGTTGTTGAATACATATCTACTTGTGCGCTATCTGACCGCGCGAATCGAAATGCTGTTACAACACACGGAGAATATACTTACTTATTTCACGTTCAGCTCTCGTTCGATGGTTTCCTAGTGAAGCGTGAACTTGGCCGAAGGCTAGGAAGCCGACACGGAATGATGGTACTTCTGCTTTAAATCGCGCACTTAATGATCTGGCGACTAGAGAGAAAGATTATTATCGCCGTATTTGAAACTATACTCTTCAATAGTAAATAATAATAATAATAGCGTTTCTGATAGTCGCTGAATTATATAAACACATTACTCGAAACTGAAGTTGCTGAGGACTTGTTATGGACGGATAGAAAAATGAATAAATAATGTTTTATTTATATATTTAAAGTAATCCCAGATACTTTGCCTGATTTTTTTATGTCTTCTTACCTATTTTACAATGATCATACGTTTTGTATCATCTGAATGCGGGAAAGCGTTCACACTCCTTTGTTCCCGCCGTTCTCTGATTGATACACACGCATAACAAATCCTAATCAAAACCTTATTTCTACAGACCGGTAGAGCTCACGTTCTTGCCCACCCGACCAGCATAAATACAATTGCTCAATCGTTAAGCACCGAGAACGTCAAGACGAAGATTGCCGTCTTGGAAATCTTGGGAGCAGTATGTTTGGTTTCTGGCGGTCACAAGAAGGTACTCGACGCGATGCAGCACTACCAGAAATTCGCCTACGAACGAACCCGATTCCAAGGGATCATAAATGATCTGGATCGATCGACCGGTGTATACCGAGACGAGGTCAACTTGAAAACCGCGATAATGTCCTTCATTAACGCGGTGCTGAACTATGGTTTAGGTCAGGAGAATCTGGAATTCCGATTGCATCTCAGGTACGAATTTTTAATGCTTGGGATACAACCGGTCATCGATAAACTGAGGGGACACGAGAACGAAACGTTGGACCGGCATTTGGACTTCTTCGAAATGGTGAGAAACGAGGATGAGAAGGAATTGGCGAGGAAATTCGAGCAAGAGCACATCGATACGAAAAGCGCGACCTCTATGTTCGAGCTATTGAGGCGGAAATTGAGTCATACCGCCGCTTATCCACATCTCCTGTCCCTATTGAAGCATTGCATCCTAATTCCCTTAGATTACGGTTCGCATCCGCAGCATTGGTTGCTGTTCGATAGGATAGTCCAACAGATAGTGCTCCAGCAGAGCGAAACGTCCGATACAACGAAGGTAACCGTTCGGAATCCAGACGTGTCACCGCTGAATATTAACGTAAAAGAAATCGTCCACTTACTAGCCAAAGAAGAAGAATTGGTAGCCGCCCGAAAGAAAGCCGAAGAATTAGAAAGGGAAAATGTAGATATGTCCAATCGCTTAGCGAAGAAGGAGCAGGAATTAGATCAGCGGACACAAGAAAAGGAGGATTTCGAATCTAGTCTTGCCAGGATAAAAGAACGGTTGGAGAAGGAAACAGCCGCCCATATAGAAACCAAACAACGTTTGGGTAAGTGCGATAATCCGTTTTTGCGACTAAAATGTAGTAACCGCCAAGGAGATATCGTACATGCTTTAAAGCTTTATGCTCTACATAGCCTTTGTCTTTTTAATAGCGAGCAAACATGCAAAAATAGTACAATGTTTATCATACGCAGGTGAAATGGAGTACCGTGCAGCCGACTTAGACCGTCAAATATCCTGCGAACGCGGCGAGAGACACCGTCTGGAACAGCTGGTTAATTCGGGCAGCATCCCCGACGACGCGAAAGTCATCGGATTGACGTCGAGCGTTGACGTTAAGTTAGAGTACAAAGACTTCAAACCGATGCCGCCGCCGCCTCCTCCCCTAGCGCCGCCACCTCCTCCGGCTCCCGGTCTCCCGCCACCCCTAATCCTACCACAGGCACCAGCCACCGAACCAGTTAAAGTAGAAGTGCCTAAGAAGAACGTCCCACAGCCGTCGAACCCTCTCAAATCGTTCAACTGGTCGAAATTACCGGATACAAAGGTTAATGGCACCATCTGGAGTGAACTAGACGACACAAAGTTGTACAATGCGATGGAATTGGATTGCATTGATAAACTCTTCTGTGCCTATCAAAAGAACGGAGTAGCGGTAAGTTACTGAAAAACGATCACCAATATATAAATCTTTTTGTCGTTCTGAAAATTACTTTATTTTTTCGATCTATCTTAAAGAACGAAGGCTCAATCGAAGATCTGAGACAATTAGGTAAGGGAAGAACCAAAGTACTTTCGGTGATAGACGGCAGACGAGCGCAGAACTGCACTATTCTGCTATCCAAACTGAAAATGTCCGACGAGGATATAACAAGAGCGATCCTGAGCATGGACAGCAAAGAACAGTTACCTATTGATATGGTAGAGCAGCTGTTGAAGTTTACTCCTAGTCCGGAAGAAGCCGCCCTGTTAGAAGAACATAGTGATGAGATCGATTCATTAGCTAGAGCCGATAGATTTTTATACGAAATTTCCAAGTAAGTAAACTGGTGAATATTTCAATGCGACTGCAAAAATTGTTGTTAGCACGATTAGTTCTTGATTTGGACCAGTAGCTTTTTAGCATAAATTCATGTGAAATGGTAGAAAATATTATTTACAAAATATTTTGATTGAAGGGTCCCCCACTACGAACAGCGCCTAAGAAGTCTCCATTACAAAAAACGCTTCCAACTAACCCTAAACGAAATAAGTCCGAGAATTTCAAGCGTAATGGAAGCATCGAGGGAGGTATCTCGCTCTAGGAGATTGCGACGATTACTTGAACTAGTTTTAGCGTTAGGTAACTACATGAATCGCGGTGCCAGAGGTAATGCGCACGGCTTCCGTCTGGCCTCCTTAAACAGGTTGGCGGATACAAAATCCAGCGCCGCCAAAGGCACCACCCTACTACATTATCTAGTACAAATACTTGAAAAGAAAGTAAGCTCTTCAAACGATAGATATTGAAATTGAAAGTGATTTATTACGTCCTTGTTTTTAGTTTAAGGATATTTTACGCTTAGACGAAGATATACCGCACATCAGGGACGCCGCTAAGGTCTCGCTGGGCGAATTAAGCAAGGATATGGCGCAGTTAAGAGCAGGTTTGAAAGACGTCACGCGAGAAATCGAATTTCATAGATCTCAAAGTCCCACTGCGAATGACAAGTTTGTGCCTGTTATGAGGGAATTTCAAGCTACGGCGACGTGTCGGTTGGCTGAAATCGAGGATCAGTTTCAGGATATGAAGGTAAATGAAATTCTGGGTGCACATTTATTGGACGATGAGACGCATCCATAACCTCTGATCAAATTACCGCACCACCATTTCTAATAAAAACAATTAGTAATTATTTAGAAAGAATTCTGTTTTAAAAGTCGTCTTTCTTGTGAGCTTAAATGAAACAAAGTAAATGTAGAAAATCCTCCTACTCGTCGTATTTTTACGTTTTAGTAATTCCACCTTATTTCTTATAATTCCAGACACGCTTCGAAAGAGCCGTAAGATTATTCGGCGAAGACCCGGCCCAAACCCAGCCAGACGAGTTCTTCGGCATCTTCGACGCATTCCTCACCGCCTTCACAGAGGCGAGGCAAGACAACGAAAACATGAGGAAGCGACAAGAGGAAGAAGAGAAGAGGGCCAAACAGGAAGCGGAACTGAAGAAGCTCACCTTAGAACGTAAGCATAGTCGAGAAGGAATCCTTTCGACTATAAACAAGAACATGAAGAACAACGGTAACAACGACACCAAGGGGGAATTCGACGATCTCATATCCGCCCTACGCACCGGTGACGTCTTCGGCGAGGACATGGCGAAATTCAAGCGATCTAGAAAGAATAGGATAACCAGCGGTAATTCCCCGCCGAGGAGGAACTCTGTGAATAGGGAGGACAGTAGGGAGAGGGTAATTTCCAACGGACGAAGGCAGTAATCGAATAAAATAGCATAGGAAAGGACTTTTGTATGCGCGTATTACCATTCTTTGTTTGTTTCCTTTTTTCATTCGATTGTATTTGTTGTTTTATAGTAACGTAACTCCCTTAAATGTATAAATTCGAAATACCAATTTCCGGAGTTGGACCAAAAGTAACCACTAAGTAAAACGCAGAAGTAGCTAAGGATGTAATCGGTGCGTTTCCACTTTGACTGCCCCGAGACGTTGCGATCTTATCCGCGAAGGTCTCTATAACAATAATCTTTTTTAAACTATCGATACAGATAAGAACAAGAATAACAACAATAATTTTTGTATGATATCAAAAAAAAAACAACGCATGATTTTTACAATTTTACGTAGGAATTTATATGTTTATATAAAGAAAAAAACAACAAATGAATAACGGTTATTATTATATATATATATGGAAAATTATGATTAATATATGCTGATAGACAGATATGCTTTGCATTGAATTTACGCATTTTAATGTTGAAATATATCATTGTTAATTTATTAAAACGTGTTTTATTCCATCATCCTATCCTCATACGATATTATGTTGAAGAATTAAAAAGATAATAAGATAAACGCAATGTTAGTAATGAATCAAAACAAATTAATGAAATGGTCGAGAGTGGTGGAGTTTTAACAGTTTATTGACGTCGGGCGCCAATTTCGTTAACGTCAATAGCTAATCACCACGTTCTGTGATATGTAGCCATTTCTTTGAGGGTGCGCTGAATCGAAGTTCAGCCATATAGAACGAAGGAAATGCGACTAAGAACGGGTATTGATTTTTGAAACCGAAGCTCTTGATACCCATGTTTGGATTTTACTTAGAGTTCTGAGTTCTACGAGTTCTTCTAAATTTGATGATTCTTGTGTATCCGCATTTGCGAAAGTAACTAAAGTCTAATTCGCTATATATAAGTAGGAAACATTCCGCAAAATCAACATGAAGGACGTACAGTAGTATTGACTAAGTAAATTTTCCTTCCTTCCTGCCTTAAGTTTAGGAAATTTATATTTTTTTCGCACGTATGATTAAGATTCGTCAATTAATCTAATTGTTGCCATTTTTAACTGAAACTTTTGTTCGTATATAAGTGCCATGGCGACATCTACAATTTCTCGTATAACACTACTTGGTTGTGAAATATGTATTTTCTATTACCCTCCTTCTGTCTTTATTTGGATCTCTGTTTATTTGGATCCATAAAGAATGTGCAGCTATCAAAACAAAACAAAAAAAAAATTGAAAGGGTTAAAGGTGGTTTACTAACTAATCATAGCAATTACGCCAGAGTAATTGTACAGATAATTATACAGAGTAAAAGTACGCCAGTAGAGAGATCCGGTCCATAATCTACAAAAATCATCTTAAAAACTGTTTTGCATCTAGCACCGAAACGACACTCTTCGCGATAATATATATCTGCATACCGATTCCCTTCACACGTCCATTCGTTAGCTATGCCGGTGGTACGCAGCCAAATTTACCTACTCTATTTGTCAGCTTCTAAAGCTTTCGAAAAAATAATTTGTTAATTAATTCAAAAAAATAATTAAGTAAGCTTATGGTACAGTACTAATACTATTCGAAAACAATTGGAAAGTAAAGAAAACGCAAAATTGTAGATAACATGAGGACATTAAGCTAAGGAGAAAAGGAAGAAGATATAGAGGATTTTATTACATATAACACCTAACACACAATGGAGATTAACTATAAGTAGATTTTTTTATTTAAATAAATAGGACCCATAATTTCATATTTTTAATTCAATTTGAAACAACAACACGTATTGAAATAATTCCAGCTACACCATCTGTATTTAACTAGCAAAACAAGTAGCCAACATCGTGTAATAATAGTTGCTTGAAAATAGGCGCTACGTATCATCGATAACGTTAAAACAAAATTCCGTTTATAACGACGTAGGATAATTAAAATTTCCAAGAATCGTAATTCATTACAACTCATGAAAATGTCGAAAAAGTCTCAATAGATATAACAATGTCCTCCAGATTCTTCGTGGTTGTTAACAATTTCTACCACCGAAGAGGATCATATTTTACCAATAATAGATCCAAAACATCGGATCCCAATTTTCACCGAAAAATACATTTCGCAGACAAAATATTGCAAATTATACAAAGGAACATGAAACAACCTTCTGATCTTAGCAATTTAACACGACAGCGTAAATTAAAAACTTAGGCGCTGTTTGAATGACTCAGGTATTTTCCGACGATTAAATGTAATTAGATTGAAGTAGGAAGCTGATTATTTTCAACGAGAACAACGAAAAAAACATCGCCGTGGCCTTTTTTTCTTCTCATAGAAGAGAAAGTCGATTTAACCGAGAGGCATATTTTACATCTTCGATCATTTTCATCGGGCGGTACGCCTACAAAAATGACAACACTTTTAAGGAGAGACGCTTATCTCCTCCTTCTGCATTCTACTCGATTACCGTAAATCGTTTAAGAAAAGCATTAATAATAATAATAATCGTGCCGGGCTTTCTCGCGGCAAAATAAAGGCCCCTCTTACTTGATATATTAATCGAATAAAACATAATGAATAATGCATTTATTCAGATAAAGGTCCAAGATCTCGGGGTCAAGTCGTCCGCGAAATTCGGACAATATGGCCGTAACAATATCGGGTGGAAATTAAAAGAGAGAAAAAAGAAAGAAGACTACTTACGCGGTCCAGTTATATGCACCGCATAAAACGAACACGTGTATAATGTACGGAGGTGCAAAACATAACGTTTTTTTCGCCGATAAAGATCTCGATAAAAAATTTTATGGCAAAATCTTAAAACGTCATGTGGCACAAGGAACACGTGGATGTCCTTAGTGCTTAAAAGCACAACAATTCTCAAAAAGTAGAATTTTGAGACGTACAGGAAAAAGTTAATGCCATTGCATCATCTGCGTAACACTACTATCAAGTTCATAATATGATCTGATCGATATGCAGGACTTTCCAGGATCATCAAATGGGTGATTGCCATACCAAGAGTTTACCGTGTCCTTAAGAGAGGATTTTTATTTGAAGTCATCAAAGGAAATAGCCTTCTGCAAAATCACCGCATCATCCTGTCGCAACTATTATTTTTTATTATAACCTGACGATGCCTCAATCGAAGGAAAAAGAAAAGAATAACTGAAATTGGTTGAGAAACGTTGGAGATACGAAGTAACATGCAACAAAAAATACACGACAAGTTGGGAAGCTTTCTCCTTCTTTGAAGTCGGTTAAAGATAGTAAATAATGTAAGTAAGTACATTGCTATGACTTTTAATACAGGAAGATCTATGTACACAAAATGCTGCTTGATCTTTCTCAATTCTGTTAATTGTACGGGGATTCTTCGGGGAGTCTTCAGGGTTCTCTTACCTTGCGAAGTCTACGGGCGCCTTATCGTAATTTAATCACGGATTAAGTTAATTCGTAATTAAAACCAAACGTCACCCTGATGTCTGCAGCAGCTTTCAAGGCCTTTCAGAGGATGTAAGTTGCCTCCTTAGAAAATTAAAGATAAGAATAGAAAAGAACGGATATTAGTCGTCGTAAATCGAGTTTTGAATAAGAAAAAATAGATTTCTTAACAATATGAGCTTGACTTTTGATTAACTACGCATTAACGTTTCAATTTTGTTGCTTAAGTCCTTATATTACATTGTACTCGATACTTTCTTACTTTTGTTCAAGTAATCTTTAACATGCAGTGTATAAATTTAGAAAACAAGGGCAAAGCATAGATTTATAATGAGGAACGGAGGAGTAGGTATTAAAAAGAAAACGGCCGGACATGTTTGTAAGTCAATAAAGGAAGCGCAATAAAAGGTGTTTTTACGATCCACCATAAAAGAACGATAAGCAGCGTGGCGAAGATGACGTAAATTCGGATATTTTTCCGTTCCTTTACCGTTTGTCCGATGTTTTATCGCTGCGTACCATTTCGAAAAGCGCAATGCATTACGAGCGAGGACCTACCTTCCCGTACGTACAGTTCTTTTTTCGTACTGCGCGAATATCCAATCTAATTCTCGGGTCATGACAATGATCATCGATTAGCTCATATTGCGGTTCGTACAAATCAGGAACGTGGGCGTGGGTTTCTTTTGACCAGGCTTATTGTTATCATGAAGCGGTAAGCGTCTGCTTGGTGTTGGTCTTGGTCTTCGTCTTGGTCTTTCTAGTCTTGGTCTTCCTGGTCTTGGTCTTCTTGGATCTTGGTCTTGATCTACTTGGTGTTGATTTTCTTAGTCTTAACCTTGGTCTTCTTAGTGTTGGTCTTGGCCTTCTTGGTCTTGATCTACTTAGTGTTGATCTTGGTCTTCTTAGTCTTGGTCTTGGTTTTCTTAATCTTGATCTTGGTCTTCTTAGTGTTGGTCTTGGTCTGTTTGGTGTTGATCTTGGTCTTTTTGGTCTTAGTCTTGGTTTGTTTAGAGTTGGTCTTAGTCTTCTTGGTCTTAGTCTTAGTCTTGGTTTTCCTGGTCTTGGTCTTCTTGGATCTTGATCTTGGTCTTCTTGGATCTTGGTCTTGCTCTACTTGGTGTTGATCTTGGTCTTAATTTCTTAGTCTTGATCTTGGTCTTCTTAGTATCGGTCTTGGTCTTCTTGGTCTTGGTCTGTTTGGTGTTGGTTTTCCTGGTCTTGGTCTTCTTGGATCTTGATCTTGGTCTGCTTGGTGTTGGTCTTGGTCTTCTTGGTCTTCGTCTTGGTCTTCTTGGATCTTGGTCTTGATCTACTTGGTGTTGATCTTGGTCTTAATTTCTTAGTCTTGATCTGGGTCTTCTTAGTGTCGGTCTTGGTCTTCTTGGTCTTGGTCTGTTTGGTGTTGGTCTTGGTCTGTTTGGTGTTGGTCTTGGTCTTTTTGGTCTTGGTCTTGGTTTGTTTAGTGTTGGTCTTGGTCTTTGTCTTGGTCTTCTTGGTGTTGACCTTGGTTTCCTTGATCTTGGCTTTGGTGTTGGTGTTGGTCTTCTTGGTCTTGGTCTTGGCCTACTTGGTGTTGGTCTTGGTTTTCTAAGTCTTAGTCTTGGTCTTCTTGATGTTAGTCTTGGTCTCCTTAGTGTCGATCTCCTTGGTCTTGGTGTTCTTGGTCTTGGTCTTCTTGATCTTGGTCTGAATTTGATTTAGATTTTTGATACTTTCTAACCAAATTTGATATAATACATATGCTATCAAAACTTTTACAAGACATGCTTGTGTGCGTTGTTAATAGATTAACAACTTAAATGATTTTACATCATTGCTAAATGTTCTAATCTGCAACAAATGTTATTATGTAATTAAGAATGGTTGCGTTCGAAAAACATACAGAACATTGACATTTCTTGAATTAATTCTTAAATGTTGAATATGCATCTTACAGCTTGGCTTTTTAAGCAGAGAATTGTTGGTAATTTTATAATTTAAAGGTTGTAACCAACGACTTAAAGATGTACAATTACATCCTGTTCGAAATAACTTTCTTGGTGCATATGTTATGTGGGCTATTCAAACGTATCCACGAAGTAACTGTATTATCGTTATTACAAAAACATAAGAAAAAAATACTTCCGAAGAAACCCCCCGGAGTAACAGCGCAAGAATGTACGCGGAACGAAATCGTGGCGAAATAATTTCGATATTTTCCAGCAGATTATGATAATCTCGAGAAGAAATTCCAGGCAGTCGCACTGTCTACATGCGAGCGCTGTACAGGAAAAATACCATGCGCATACGTACGCGTACACAAGGATCTCCGTCTGGTCCGCGAAGATCCATCGCGATTACAATGATTACAGCGTTCGTTTTGTGAAATATTTTCCCGTTGCTTGGCTTGCTGTATGTACGCGGTGTCTGGGTGTATGATGTTTCCTACTGACCTCCAGTCGGTTCCCATATCTTTCTCTTGTTTTGGTTCCGCGAATTCATATTTCGCACCTTCATTAATGTACTACGTACAGGATGTTCCATCTCGATCGTTAAATCCCCGAATTCGCTCTATTTCGACCTCCTTTCCCGCCCACGCACGACCAGAAGTAAGTCTTCTTTTATTCTTAAAATCTCAATTTTCTTAAAATAGAAATACATCGGTGAGATGGCGCGTTAAGCATTTGTCAAGCGAGTACCAGTAATGAAATCCTTTCTTTCTTAAGAGATCAAAGTAAACCACGAAATTTGCAGATTTACTTTTCCCAAATATCGATAATTGCAGTTCCTGGGAACGCTTTGTGTAAGACAAAGAAGCGTCCGCGTCCGCTGCCTAAATTGTTACCCCGAAATTGGCACGTTTAACCATATAATTTACGCAAGCGGAATTGACGCACGACAGATGTTTTCGTGAGGCGGGCATCACGCATGTGCACGTGTGTGTATGTACGAGTGTGAGATCACTTCGACCGCAAAAAAGCGGCGTTTCGCCTTTAAATTGCGAGTTGTGGGAGTGTATTTGTGTATTGTACGTACGTGAAACAACGGAACATGATCGTAGGCATTTCGCAATCACAGATTTATGATGCACGAGCAGATTGCCGGTGGTGCTTTCCGTAAGATTTATGATATGAGCTTAAGTAGACTATTAGCGTGTGGTCTTCTGCTCTCCTCACGAATTTATTCATTTACGTACGGAATAATAATAGTGATGGTGATTTAAGGAATTTTTTGGAGGAACGCTTTCCCATCCGCGACCATCTTAAAGTTTATCTCTGTGTAACACCTCTTCCATTAACATCACGAGAAAATCGACGCAGGCTCGAATCGTGTTAACCCTTTATAGGAGCTGCACGAGAACACTCTGCAAGCTAGCGTACATCTTATGGGATACACCATAACCATTTTTTTAGATGATGACGAGCAGATCCCGTTTTGGACAAGATTTATTTGTCAAATTAAAGAAAATCTTCATTTTTAGCTCTACAACCAACATGTGACCGACTTCACCCCTCTTACTTCCTTCAATTACTTAAGAGATGGCCCTCTAACCTCTCCTAACGTAGCCCTTTCGTTCCTCAATTGCCAGATAATTTTTCATGTGCGTGGATATCGACCTTTTGTGAACTATTGCCTAACTACATACGTAATTTTCGCTGAATTCACGGGGAGATTAACAGTCAAGAAATCTTCGAAACGAAGTTTAATAACTTAGACAGAGACATCTACTATCCATATAATGATCTAAACTATCGCGCTATAGCTTCTTTAGTCGATAATATTACCCATCCAAACAAGTACCGCGAACCTCAGACGTTTATTATGCAAGATAATCTAGGTTCTTTTTCTATGCCGCATTAAGTTTTAATCGTAATTTACATTTTGCAATGTTCTCCCATGGCGTGCAAAATATGCCCGCAAAAAACCTTGACTTTATTAACGGAGTCTTAGGCTGGTTGTTATACCGGAAATCGGTCTGGCCTCCGCCAGTGCTGGTTTTGCGAACGAAGAGGACGCGCGGTTCGAAATTATTAAATCCGATCGTTTACCATTCTTCGAAAGCAAAATGCGAAAGTTTAATACGCGCAAATATTAGGAATTGCGATATCCAATCAAACTACTGTATATGACGTTATCATACAGAGTGGCGCAGGGGAACGGGAAATTTTGAAATAACGTCATTTCCACGAATAAATTCATAAAACTAGTAATTTATTAACGAAAGTGCATGTATGCAGCATGCCATTTATGTTTTTACAATCAAAATGTCCAAAAGTGTCTCTTTACTTTTCAAAGATGACATCGGAAAGATGTCCTCCCATTCGGCGTTCACACTCTTAACAGCCTGTTATGAAAACTCTGGAATGCGCGGTGTAGCAAATGTTGGGGAATGGCAGTGATTTCTTGTTGAATGTTCTCCTTCAGTTCATGGATTGTTGCAGGTCGTGCCTTTAAGATACCCTCACGGGAAGAAGTCGCACACACTAAGATCAGAGGATCTCGCAGGCCATTCAATGTCACCGTTACGTGAAATAATGCGTCTTCCAAACAATTGACGAACTGCTGCCATCGAATGTCGAGCAGTGTGTGACGTGGCTCCGTCCTGCTGAAACCGCATGTTTTCCATGTTAAGATTAAGCTCGTACAGTCTCGGTGTAAAGAATATTTGACGCATTTCAACATATCGAGCGGATGTTACTGTCGCTGCACTACCATCCTCACGTGCAAAAAAATAAGGACATGATACAGCACACCATATTGCGACCTTGTCGCTATGTAGTGGTCGCTGGTGTAACTCACAAGGATTGTCCTGGGCCCAATAACGAAAATTCTGTTTGTTTACGAAACCGTTCAGGTGGAAATGGGCTTCATCTGATATCCATATGTTACCAACGAAATTCGCGTCCTCGTTAATTTTAGCCAATATGTGCCATACGTGACGCTGGGTCTCGTTCATGTAATTGTTGCCCAATCAGCAACTTATAGGGATGGAAATGTAATTCGTTCAGTATTCTTTGTAAGCTTCGTCGCTTAATCCCTAGCGTAGATGCATGCTGTCGAACGGAGCGGCGTGGACTTCTCTCGATTGCAGCTCTAACAGCCTCAATGTTCACCTGGAGCTTTCTTTCTTTTTCAAGACAGATCCTGTTTCTTCAAAATTACGCACCCACGTTGTAATCGCATGCGCAGATGGGACACGTCTATGACGTCGAAGCTGGTAATGCTGTCGAAATATTCCCTGCGCGGCAGTCGCACTATCGCCATTTTTATAAAACGCTCTCACAGCTACTGCACGTTCCGCACCAGTCCAACGATCCATGATTACTAAATGGCAATGCGTTCACAACAATTGTGCGACGTTACGAACAAACTCGTAAACCCGACTCTTCAGTGCTGACAACTGTAACGTTCAAAATTTCCCGTTCCCCTGCGCCACCCTGTATTTCCTGCAGGTGGTGCGCAAGTAGTCCTGCTATTTGCAGAATTGATGTTACTCAAATAACGTATTAAGTAGGTTTACCATTTTTAATTTAAAGCATTTTTTTTTCAGAAGCAAATGCTTTGAATTATATTTCCTTGATAAGGTTCCGCGTTTGTTTATTATTTTTTAATTCCAAGCATCGCAAATGGTGTCGTGGACAATGACAAATTCTACTAAAGCTCCTAAACAAAATCTACTAAAATCCTAATAATTTCTTCTATTGCAAGGAGAGGGTAGAGAGAAGAGCTGGAAGTACGAAAATTGAATTAAACGATTTTTCTTCAAAATTTTATTAACATTAGCCACCAAAAAAAAAAAAAAAAAAGAAACAATAAACATTGTCTTCACTTTTAACTTGCTCGTTCGCGCTCTCATCACTCTGCTTAGTTACGCATATTATTCAATTGCAATCGCATTTATTAGCGTAATAAAAGAATACACCGCTAATTATTAACCGTTCGAAAATAGATCCATCACAGAAAGTAAAAGTATATTCCAGTTTTCTATTTCCACTACATCAAGCAATAGATTTATGCAAGTAAAAAAAAAAGAACGAAGTAACGTAATTACCTCGTCCTATCGACGCATAACAAATATAAAAGAAGAAAGTTAAAAGCGCAGAGTTATTTAAATTATCAACACCTCGTCGCCTGGTAATTATAAAGCCGTTTAAAGCATCCGATCGCGTATCAGCATCGTAAAACGCAAGAACCACAGCGACAATAGAAGACGGAGGTGGATATACAGCAGGAGACCCACGCGCAGGGACGCTGTTGCACGCTTAATAAGAACTACAACAACAACAACAACAACATCTCGACATCATAATACCGCGTCTTCCTTTTTTTAATTAGCGTAAACGCTATTCGCAATTCCGCCGTTATATGAAGCAGGGAAGAGTTAGTTAGTTAGTAAGCTAAAAGACAAAAAAAGAGAGGGGAAATTTCATTGAATTCTCCGCTTTAAGCGTGAAGCACCGATCGTCAGGCAGTCGTTGACCAAGCATTGTCAAGTGCGCTCTGCAAGTCTGTGTACGTACGGCTCTGTATTAGTAAGGCGGTGATTTCGACGCTCGATTGTTGTTACACCTGTTTTTGACATGTGCATTACCCACCCCGTTGATAACGTTCGATTCGTAAGATAATAGTGCTGCTATCTGTTAACGAGCTACAGCTTTGCGATTCGGCGACTTTCGGTGAGTTTATTATTATTATTTTTTTTCTTTTTGATTAATAGACTATAAGTAACGGTGGAAACCGGCTTATTAATAGAAAGATTTAATTAATTACGCAGCTACACCGGAAATGGACGTATATATTATGTTGTTTGGACGTTAGATATCTAATGAATTAAATGTAAATTAAAATACTTTTTTAAATCTTCTTTATTTTGGTACGTTATTTATTTAATTTATATTTAAAGGAGGTACACTCCGAAATGGGTTATTCACACACATAATGGATGCTCAAATTTTAAATAAATTGATCCTTTAATTTCTCATCAAAGGAAGCCATGCAGAGAGAAGAAACTGGCGTCTGAACATCTGAATGTGCGCTGTCTTCAAGAAGGACGTCTTTTTGGAACTCTCATTTGGATTCGTTATGCGTGCTTGATCTAAAAGTAATATGTCTTGAGCACAACCAGCGCAAAAATCGGTTTGATTTAACAGAAAGAATTGAATTAAAGCTGGTGCGTTCTGTGTTAAGTTGCGTGTTAAGTTTTTAGATGATTGAACACACACTTCGCGATTTTGTTGGATAAATCGATTAATTTCAACGTATTCTAGACTTCCTCGATATAAATTATTTAACGTTGTCCTTTCAACTGCAAATGAAGAAAGACAAAGAAAAATGGACGACTTCGATCTCCAAAATATCCTCACGCCGTTCTCTTTAGCTTTGGTACAAATCGTATCCCATCATTAATGTAGCATTATGAGCAACTATTGCGTCCAAGCATGCGAACACTCGTATTCGTTGCCACACCATCGTTGGTGCTCGGCGTGTTCTAAACTTCATCCCAACGTAAGGCTTTCAGTAAATTGTCGACACACTGACACACAGCGAGAGTTTTAAATTCAGAATTTTGATTGAACCTCATATATGAGGCAATTTATAAAGTCAGCGATTTACATCGTTATCAATTGGGCAAATATCGATCTTTGTAAGATTAAACGATTGTTATCGTCGTAGCGCGTTTATGAAAAGCAGTTTTGTGACGAAACGGGAATTGCGAGTTCTAATACAACGCAAACGCTAGAAACGGCTTCGTCCAACTAGGAGGGAGAATTGATGATATTTAAGACAAAAACAGAACGAATTAAAATTTTATAATAATTACAAGATTTAATGCATCTTCAAGCGTACGTCTATAATATTAATCGCTAATTTATGGCGTTCCCCACATAAAATCAGCTCTAGTTAGCTCATTACCGAAGCTACCAAAAATGGTCACGTCGTACATAAGTTGCTCATATAGAATCTGTACGCTGTTGCACTTCAGTTCTTACACCGCTCGGGTATTTACAGATGCTAAACGTTGATATTATTAAAACGAATGTGTGGAACAATAGAAAGTGACTGGTTTATGGCGTTGTTTTAATAAGCCCAACCTAGATAAGGACTCATTAATATAAAATATGGTCTTCTAATGTAATTCTCTCGGCCGCTAATATATTCCGAGAGCTGCTGACACTGGCAAGGGCTTCGAAGATACACACACATTCGTATACATTGGTGCTTGTAAGTTTAAGGCCGTTCATGTAAACAAATACGAATATTCTATGCGAGACAATGGTTAATTCGTCTTTACAATGATATACAACAAATGCATAACATACAGTGGTGTGCAAAAAATAGCGACAATTAATGTTTCGTGATTAAAGTAAAAAAAAATAGTGAGAAATTCCATCTTAGACCAGACAGACCAGAAGCTAGAACTTATTTAGCTCAGATGGAAAATACGGGACTTACCGTCAAGATTGTCGAACTAAAGTGGAAGAAATATAACGGTATGCGATTGCCTTTCTTGGTTTGGGGATGTTTCCCCAGATTTACGTAACACGTACGTTAACGCATTTCACGCTGCCTTATGCTGAGGAGAACGCGCTTTTGCGAACAGAACAGAGCAACAACAATTAATTTATTATAATCGCCATAAGAGTCGCTAGACTTAAGCCCCATAGAATATCCATAGAGCGATGAAAGATCACTTCATGGTGTAAACACCGAATATAATGCGGAACTGCGATAGACCGTGGAGACAGCACGGAATTCAATTCCAGTTGACGCAAGCAGCTATTTGGTTGAATTTACGCGTCGTAGATGATAGTCAGAGCTGCTACGAGTAATACAACCAAATATTCCCTTTTTTTTAATTCTTCTTGTGTTTATGGAATTCACAAGAGCAGAAAGAGTTCTTGTTATTAATTTTACGACGGAAAGTTATTCTTTATAAAAAAAAAAATCTCCTTTTACAAACTAATCGACTTCCCGTGAAGAAGGTGAAGTCAGATATACAGAGTGTTCGCGAATTAAGAAAATATCAAAATGCCTCAAGAGAGAAATAATGTTATTCATTACGTTAGACAATGCTTATAAAAAAAGACTATTTTTTTCCTATAAATCCAAATTTTTTACTTTACTCTTAGTCCGACTGCTTGAGAGCCCAAAAGTTTATAGGTATTACCTTTCCAGATACATCTTTCAACAGCAAACTATTCCATTACCACTATATTTATAAAACCCACCAAGCTATAAGGACGCTGTTCAATTGAACAGCCCCCGATATTACCCAAATGTAAGATTTTTTTCGATTTTTTTTAAGCATATTGTTAGGGCACGACTATACAATGTCCGACATTAATGAGCAGCAGTGTATTTAATATATCACTTCGCGGATGTTGAAAATGAACAAACAAAAAAAAAAACGCGTTGCATTTCCGCATTTTACCGGCAGAGCACGAGGAAGTAATGATAATGACGTATTGAAGCAAAAGAATAGATGCAATGTGATACTTAGCAGACGCTGATATACGTATGAGAGCATCTATATACATATGTATTGCATGTATAATTTGAGTAATAGTACAATGCTACTTCTACTTTGGCAAAGCAAAAGGATCAAAACGTTTTGCCGCGAGGTGCGCGGCGTATAACTAAAGGCGATGAAATTCTATCCTTAATCAATTACAAGCGCCATTCTACATAATTGAATAATCTTTAGTGATTAACGTTGATTACACGTGTTGTTAAGTAGTCCAGTGCAAGATACGCTTCTTTGAAAGAGATAATAGGTATCGTACTATTTGCATGGTATTAATTTATCATTTCTTCTATTGGAATACCGGGGCATTGCTTAGAATATTACTGGGGATATTAGCGAGGAAAATTAGAATAAACGGTAGGAAATTGAAACGATTAACTTCTCGCGTACTTATTGTCTTACTTTCACTGGATATTTTCGAAAAAAAGACCATTAGGATTACGTAACATACCTCTAGGATTAAAATTAAAACAAATATTCGTTTTTTGTTTTTTTCGTACACTTTCACCGGCCATATTCCTTTGATCGTTGTAATAATATGTAAACGTACATTTTTTTCTGCAAAATAAGCTGCTCACGCTGCGCCATTTTGTCTCTTAACCCAATTCTATCTTCCTTTCTCCTAGATAGTCATACGCTTACCATATTTTACAATTATTATTCCGAAGAAAAAAAGGACTGTGGAATCATGCAAATTTTCAATATTTTTCGAACTACTAGCTTTTTCAACTAATTGCAAATAGTTCAGAAAGAAAGCTAAGACTTTGATAATGTTCTAATAGTAGTAGCTCAATTTTTCAAATCTCTTTAGTCTCTCTCTTTACCATCTTTACCATCTACGAAACTTGTTTTCTTTTTTCATTAATTTTATTTTTTCAATAAATTTGTTTTTCTTTGATGTTTTAGACACTTAGCAGAAGAGAAAGAAAGACATTTTTTTATTTTCAATCTTCTCATCTTCTTTACGTTCTTGTTTTACTTAATATTTCTTTTTTTTTTGTATGAGTGAATGAAATCATGTCTATTGATGAAGGCAACTTAAATGTTTTTAAAATATTTTTATTAGGTTTAGGATGAAGTGTGTACGGCAACAGACAAAACAAATAGATAGATACACCGAAAAAAATTGTTCCATTTCGTTTTTTTTTTCTCGAGGTGTCTTTTACCTCAAGAAAAAGAGATGATACGATAGCTGAAAAAAAAAAAACAATGAAACGTAGTAACAAAATAAATAGCAAAATAGAAAAATGGATTTCTTTCTCTTCTGTTGACTTATTTATTTTTTTTTAATTAAATTTTATGATGCGTAAAAACGGTTCTGTAGTCTAATATTGACGAACCTTACAACACGAATATTCAAAGAAAAAACACACGATAAATTATGCAACAACATCATTTCAAAGTGTTTCCTAAAAACAAACATTTGCGTAAACTTGACCCAGTAACGGTTCTTGACCTTCTAAAGGAACGTTTCTTTTCCTTTTTTTTTTCTTCAAGAAATCGTACCAAATCCACCATTTGACATACTGTTATATCACATCATCGAAAAAGTTCGTATAATTCTACACATCGTTAAGGCACACTCGAAATATCCGACCGTACCTGTCAATCGGATTTGCTAAATTATCTAAAATTAATTCCGCGTGTCGCGCGAGCTGAAACTTTAAATATTTATTCCCGATCGGCAAATCGAATTAATCAACGTCCAAGAAGAATTACGAGGTGATTTGTCAATTACCAACAACATCAACGGCCGCTGAAAAAAGAAACGCGCGTACGCCGTGGAAGGAGGACAATTTTTTTTTCTCTTCGCGACAATTAATCGGGAAATGAATAGTGTGCAGTAGCGGATTGGATTTACATTTGGGGTGATGTCATTCCGTTAACGGAAGAGCAAAAGACGAAAAATCGTACGCACCGAAATATAAAAACGGTCCGTTTTTTTCTCAAGCTGTTTATTTATCTATCAACACGCCATTAGGAATGAATTATTGGGTGTACGACAGTGGTATATGTGTGTCGTTTGTTTGTTGAGATCTTTTTTTATGCGTTTCGAAGGAAGATATATACAGGCGAATTTAGGTTGACGATCAAATAAGTTATATCGATCTAGGCCAGTTAAGGCTGTTACTGCTACAAACGCTTTGGCTCAGTGCCCAGACGGAGAATATACTTTCGAATTTAAATTTTATGTTGATTTAATGATAGCGATTTATCGTGATAATTCGGTTGTAATTTTACCGTTTATCATGATAGCCTCTTTTTTATGGTTTGGTACTTCCTTCTTCGAGCAGAATGTCTTTAGAATGTAGAAAACGACACTTTACAATATATGTACGGTATGCTGCGTTATTATGTTCCAGAAATAACTGCGTAAAAATATGCACGTATGGGTAAATTAAATCAATTTTGCTAGGCTAGACGCATGCAGAGAAGGCGATGATAAACCACTAAAAGAATTGTAAATAACTAAAGATAAAAACAGACCTTAGCAAACGTTCAAAATGATCTGCTTCGGTTTCAATATAAATCCTTATTAGTCGTTTCATACTGTTAAATGTGTTGATAAGACAAAACCATTTTGAATTGCTTGGATAAGTTAAGCTTAGTTCGATAGCTGCATTGCGTTGTTAGAAGTATCCATTCCTTAGTTATCTGCGTTCGCCGTTACACAAGAACAGGAAGGATCGTTAGTTCTTTGTCCAAACACCGACTTTTCCAGAATGTGTAATGGCTTCGGTATCATGATATAAAGAGCTTTTACCAAGATGCCAAGACTCGTTCTTCTAAAAGTTGACATTAAACCAAATTATTAGTTATAATTACATTGGTGGAACAAGTAGACCGTCTTATTATAGCTATACTTACTTGAATTCAAATTACTCAGAACCTATACGCCATACCGTAACAGGAAGTTGTTGCCGAATAATTGTGCTTCGGAGTCCCATATGACTCACTGATTTCAATACGACAGCGAAAACCTCTTAAATTGCGTGGCAGCACGGTTTTTTACATTCGCACTGGCGATATCCTGGCCAGCCAGTTGACATTATCTCGACCAAAACATCGTTTATTTTTTGACAATATTATTTATTACAGTTACATTAATATCTTGTCTATCGTAATAAACGATATAGCAATCAACGATCAGCTTTCGCTACCTTTCGTAGTTTCGCATGAATAAGTAAAATGTACAAGTACGGCAGAAATACTATTAGTAATAATTGAATAAGTCTAGCGGGAAAGAATAGACCGCAAAACTAATTATATTTTAGGATTACAAACTTCTGCCGGTGTCGTTTTTAACTTAAAAAGCGCGTTCGAATGCGGCGACTTGGATGGGAAGAAATACGATTTTTTGTAGTTGTAGATATCGTTCTACAATAATATCTACAAGATGCTCTAATAAAGTCATTTTCTAATATTATATCGAAAACTTTTATGTATTGCCAAGTTATAGATACCAGAATATTGATTTTCTAAATTAAACTAAAACGACATCATCTACAACACTCTTTCAGTAGCAAATAATTTTGGGGTAATTACGTGGTGAGACGGTCGCTTTGTCCTTTCACTTATATATGACGATAGTATTTATCAAAAATTACAGATCCGCTTCGAACAGACAACATTTCATGTTCTTACAAATACATCCTGTAACGTATCATAGGAGTTCGCGATCTAACACCCAACTATTCGATGTTAGCGAGTACCGCCAATCGTTCTTACCGAGTGATATTTAATTTGGCAAATGATCGTAAACACACAATTGAATTCGTTCTATACGTAAAGGTCCAAAATCTTCCAAACTGATGACTTTCAACGCAGAAGTAAATAAATAGTCAGTTTTAATAGAAGATTTGATCATCTCTGGAGTACGGCCTTGTTGATAATTCAACCATGCAAAAATAAAAGTTCTAACTAACATAGTAAATAAATAATTATGAAAATGTTCATTTTAGAATTGTTTTAAGTTCGAATCACCAACAAAGCGCAAAAGCAAAAGAAGACTTTCATTAGTTTGGTACTGCACCACCGTATAACCGGTCACTTTTTTACCCGCTGGCAAGGCGCTTGCGGCTGTCTTTTGGGACAGTTAATGTCGCGCATTATTGCGAATTTTTGCGTGAAATCGAACTTGCTTGTCGCTCCATAATACGTACCGAACACAAAAAATGCTTCTTCCCCATGGAAACGCCATGCCCTATGTTGCATCTGCCAAGCGGGGCAAAATTGAATAAAATGCATTGGATACTACTTCAACACACTCCATATACTCCTGATTTATCGCCCCATCGCTAAGAAAAATTCACACCTAAACCTCCTGCTTTAAATTTAAAGAAATCTGCTTCGGTTCCTATTATATAAGCTCCATGTCCAAATTTTTTTATAATTTTAATATCCAACGAATAGGAAATCTTATAACTTTTAATGTTGAAACTTACGCTTATGTGTAATTTTAGTAGCTCTACTTTAAGAGGTCCCCCAGAGTATATTCGGCATGTCTGTTTATTTATATCTAAGGACAGAGCGCCAATCCAATAATGGACAAATACAATTAGCATTTTGAACTTAATATATTTTTCCTTCTTTTCTTCCTAATTGGATATTACAACCATCTAATTACTTTCGTAGTGTGCTTCGTACGTTAAACAACCAGGTTTATCGCGCAGTAGATAAAATAAACGGCATGAGAAGAAGAAAACGAACTAATAATCGTCGACGCCGCTATAGCATAAAATTGTACTTTAGGTAGCCAAGTTAGGTACCTGTTCGGCACGATAATTTAACAACAAGTGAATGGCTTGCCTTCACGCTTACGCACTATCAGCGCCTGAATGGAAGAAGGTGGCCGCCGGAAACCGGATGTAATCATATTGAAAGTTCGTTAAAGGGTTGATGACAGATATGTTAATGGCGGTCGTTGAGAGTCGCGCAACGTGAATTGAGATTCTAATAATCGTTGTTTTGCCCGTTTTCTCCTGATTTTTATTACCATGCAAAGTACCACATTATTATTTATTACGTTTTCGTTGGGACGGTTAAATACGAGGCTACGTCGAAAAGTTACATATAGCGTGCGGTAGCGATAGTTTCCGGAGGGACATCTTGAGCGCATTGAAAGATCGCATAGTCGTTTACCACGGATACTTCTTCGCATACTTTTACTTTATTTCAGCGACGTAATTACGATACATTAGATTCACTCTCATGCATAGTGCAGTTCGGTATCTCTTTATTTAGAAACGGAAACTTGCCGCTGCCACTCCGCAAGTTTAATGGTGGAATGCCACCAGTCTAGATACGCAAACATTTATGAAATGCTGCATGTTTTGCGGGTACTTTTACGTGCGCGCATGGAAGTATGGTATGGACACGGATTGCGTTGAGGATTGCACATGATGTAATCGCATTCGTAATTTATTGGGAGATGTGACATTTAACTTAAAACCGTGCGATATTTCTAATTTTGAAAAATCGAAATATACCTAGCGCAATTTAATTTGATGTGTGGTGTTTTGAAGAGAGACCACCGCTTAGCATCGTATCATTCTCGCTATAAAATAGCAGATCATCAGCCGCATAACATTCTTAATATGTCCATACTTTCACATCTTCAAAAATTTGCCCCCACTACAGGGCGCATAGACCAGCCATGAGTTATTGTCACGCCCGTAGAACGTTGT
The DNA here is from genome assembly GCA_020654165.1 of Oryctes rhinoceros. NCBI lineage: Eukaryota > Metazoa > Arthropoda > Insecta > Coleoptera > Scarabaeidae > Oryctes > Oryctes rhinoceros. Next base: position 4,314,244 of record JAIOKQ010000231.1, read on the forward strand.
AAGATGTTTAGTATTCGCATTCGCCAGATTTTGAATAAGGAAAACTACGGAAAACCTTAGTCTGAGAGGAAATTTTCATTACTTAGTGCAAATAAACCAAAACATTACTAGCACTAACTTTTTACGCTCATTGTACGTTTTTTAAGAACGTTAAAAGAATGCTCTTTAAGTTCTCTTAACATTCAAAGTGAGCCTGTATCTTATCAATAGAGATGACAAAGACAGATGGAATTATTACCTTTTTGCAGCGACTAGACAGACACGTGTCTATTCTACTAGTATCCCCGAGAATCAACAGAAAAAACGAGTCTGTCTAGTCTCCGCAAAAAAGTAATAATTTCATCCGCCTTTGTCCTCTCTACTTATCAACAATGTTGACTCATAATGTGGTTATTAAATTGGCAGCGCGAGTTACCTTGCGCTTGGCTACTGGCCTGGTTACGACCGTCAACTCTGCCATCTGCTGGAGATTTTTTTCTCGCTCCTAGATCTTCAAAGACGGTTTACGGAAAAGATCGCTGAATGTTCCCAATATTGAATATTCCCAAATGGTCATAGAACTATTCGTTTTCTACGAATCCTAAGTTAATCTTTTATCAAAGGTGAGGTTCGCCGTGGTTAATTAACATTAATTTACATATTTTAAAAAAACCTCTAAAATTCACCAGAACCCTATTTCCGAGCGAGCAAAACGTGTTACACGTATCACTTCTATATTCAGGTTATCTACGTAATTATAAGCAGAAAATTGAACAAGAACCGATAATAAAGTTTTTGGTTACCTTTTCAAATGACTGACATATAGGTTTTCAACTAATCAATATACCAAGAGGATCTTTATCAAACTTTATTAAAAACTCGTCAATTTCCAATTTCCTTGGATTTAAACTCTATACGGCATATATTTCTACGGCATATATCTCCAAGCATTATCAAAATTCATCGTTTCAATCCTATACAACTAAAGATTACCAATTTAGAATCGTTTACATCATCTCGTGTCATGATTTGTCGCCGTCTGGCTGCCGCGATCAATAATCCCTGCCTTACAAGTGGCTACTTTTGATTTCGTTAGTCAAGCCGAAGACCTTTTTCCTTAAACAGCAACCGCGCGCGGTACGAAAGCACCATCATCGGGTTTTCTAATTACGGGTACTTTTGTCGTACCGTTAGGCCGGTTCGCTCGGTCGAAAGGAAGAAGATCGTAACACGCACGATGGACTCGATACGCTTAATGTAGATGGTAAATAGTTGCGGTGAAAATAGGAAAAAGAAACGCTAATGACTATGTAAAGATATATTTACATACACTGTCTTTTCTCGAAGAAGACGGTATAAAATCGTTCCATTTAATCGAACATATGTCGTCGTAATGCAAATCCATGTTCACTTTCTATTTGGTAAATACCCGAAGCTACGTGCGCTGCGGTGATTGCGAGAACGATGACTTCTAATTTAGATCTTTTTATGTGATTCTTCCTCACTTTCGCATTATAGTTATTATTTCATGGAATACAAGGAATTTCTAGCATGTTCACTATCTTCTTATTCGACATTTTTTTATAGAACAAGACTTAAACGACATGCAACCGCTTTTGCTTCGGATACATTAATTTTCTCCTCGTAGATTTTGTAGAATTTCTCTTGTATTGCCATTACAAAAACACGGCTAACATACTGAGGAATCATTTACATGTGCAACTACCCGAGCACTTGTGTGGTGAGCGCCCTCACCAGTTTAGCAGTTCGAAAAGAACCCGAGAGTTGATTTGAGGCCCGTACTCGCTTTCTATCGCTGCTTCTTAGACAGCAGGCGTCAATCTCTTGGCACTAGCGAGACTGAAATAGCGGTGTAAGGCAGAGAATAACACTAGGAACAACGCTGATGACGCCGGAGAGGCAGAAACATGTCGATTAGTAAGTAGTTAGTGGATTCGCCTATACCATGAGTACCTGTAATACCATCTATAGTGAAATTCTTTTAAAACCTTTAAAAATCTATTTTGTAGATAGTTTACTCTGTACCATGTTTTCTAATGCATACGTTTATAAAGCTCAATAGTACGTGATTAATCAACTTAAGTTGTCAAGGATACGCACATTAAACATAGCGATATCCACAATTTCATTTTTCATAAATTACGTCGACGATCTTTCCATTTGGCTGACGTTAGATATTTCATTGTATTGCCTATAAATGATCGTCATTCAGCTTGAAGTTTAGAGCTACAATATCAATACAAGTTCAATTAAAAAAAAATCTAAGAGACCGCTTCTGATGGTATAACAAGTGGCGTCACGAAATTCGACGTGAAAATGCACCTGTCATTCCCGGCACATGTTTAGTTGTTGTTGGTACCTCTCCTGTTCCTACCTTACGAACCGAATACAACTGTTTAGGTCGGTTTTTAACGGACATCCTTTGTCAGTCGATGGCGCGCTAAGAGTTTCACCCGGCGCGACTTTATCCGTAAGAACGTTACAATCCGCGTGCTAAAAGTATCTAATGGTGTATTACTTAAGAAGCTATTGTTTCCTTTCGGAACGCGGCAAAGAGAAAAAAAAACGCAGCGTCTCGTGTATCAATCGCTTCTTCCCATATTACTAATTGTATAGTGTTGTTTACTGACATAGATTACTCCTGAGAAACGTTCAATTCATGCGATCTTATCTGGGCGAAGTTAAGCGTATAGTTCTTTCTATCTTCAGGTAAGGTTATACAGGGTGATTGTTGAATGTTTATAACTATTCAAATATGCTGTACGCATAACGGTGCGTCAAGTCATTCTTTTTGCAAAACAAGGGAATAAGATGAATTGAGCCTATACCATGGCCAACTCGTAATTACGACCTTGCTCACCCCAGGCAGCAGTTCATTAAGAAGAAAGCATTTAGACATTGGCAGAATAGAGCTTTGCTCAAAAAATTGTTTACGCCGTATTAAGAATTTTTGTTTAAAAGTCAGTTGTTATTACTTTAAAATAACAGAAAGGATCTCTTTCATAAATCATAATAAAAGGAAATTCTCTTGTAACGTGTAGCCGTCACCACGGTGTGTATTTCGTAAAATAAACGGAGGCACTACGAGTTTACTGATTAATCCTCGTATCCGCATATGGATGTTAAGAAAATAGTAAACATTTACCATACATTTTACGCATAGCGTTGCGTTTACATTTCCTCGAGATTGTTGTAATTACAACATCAAGTAAGCGTAATTATGTTATTTCGTCTAGTAACGGTACTTAAACGCGTAGTCGGTGGCTTTGTACGGCGAGTAAATAAAAATAAATTTACGCCGTGTTACTTACGCCCGTATGCAAATACAAGGCGGAAAGAAAAAAAAAACAAATGAAAGACTAGTAAACGCTGCGTAGGCGAAGTACATGTGTCTATTCGGTATATTTATACCCATTGCGCAACGATCGCTTAGGATAGGTGGAACGACAATAACAATTCATCAAATCGGAAAATTATGCGGAAACGTAGTCCAATGATTGCCGATTATTGGCCTTTTAAATCAACGAGAGTCTTTATTACGTTCCAAATGTACCTTCATTCAATTGACATATTCCAATAGGCGAAAAGCTGGTGAAACACGGAAAGCACGTATGTACGTGCAAATACGAAAAGCAAACAAATTTTAACACCGCGTCACTTCCTAACGGAATTTTTCAAATAGAAGGTGGAAATTGGTTAAGTGGACGAGCTGTAAATCACTTATAATTCCCAATAACACAGATAGACGCAAGTTTAACTATAGCTACATAATGTTTCTTTTTAACATTTGTATGATTCGGTCTTCGGTTAAGAATGAGGATCGACATAACCTCGAAACAGCTGTCCCGGATTTGTTTGCCATTCTACCCCACAGTCCTTGCTGTCATTGTTAGAAACATAGTTAATTTTTTATTTATATAAATTTTATATAAATAAATAAGTAAAATAATTTTTCAGATATCGGATGTCAAATAATATCTAACAGTTATCAAAGAACAGTGTACATCATTAATATATTCTTACGTGTCTGCTGTACACAACGAATTTACGACTATTTAGAGTCCGCATTACATTAATAAAACAACATCGAACCAAAGACTATCAACCATTAACGTGAATTATAATTCCTCCGTTTTTTGTTGTTGTTGCTAATGTAACTGTCACATTTATAATTTAATGTGGCGTTAACTGGCTTGCGTTGGATAACTTGTATCTTTTGCGGTATATACTTGCATAAATAATTTACGAGGAAGTGCATGCCTGTAAAGTCAAATGGATGTAGCGGCTGTTTTATTCAATATAGATCAGATAACCAGAGTAAACAAAAGAAAATTGATGTGATTTTTGCTACGCATAAAAGATAAAATATATAAATTTGGTTTTCGGTGAAAGTTTTAGTTTTGTTATAATTTTGCGTTAAACTCAGAAACATGCATTTTTGTTTATAGTATCCAAAGGCTGTATGAGTGAAAAGCGTTTACTTGATCCTTTTTTTTTGTTTGCAGAAACATGAGAAGATCGCCAAGTAGTAATTTCCTTTTACATCAAAAAAATTATTGGCTAGCCCGTTTGATTCAACTTTGTTATCTTTTGAATATCAACCTGTTGATTACTTCTTTTTTTGAAATCTTGATTTTTTTCGAGAGATCTGCAATACGAAATGTAAAAAAAAACAAAAGCGTGTTGACGAAAAAATGCTTACTTCCTCGAGTCTCGTTCTTATAAAGTAAAGCTAGGAAGTGGGTTGGTCTGGGTTGGTCTATTAGGAAAAGTACGAATAATACTTAAATTTGAAGACCTTTCAAAAGGCACAAAGTTCACGACTTTTGGCGCATTGCAGCGATGGGTATACGTCCGTTTATCTCACATATGGAGGTAAAAATTATCAATAATCAGAGGTGAATATAAAAGATCATCATTTGCAACAGTAACGTTTTAAGTTAAAGGCGTTAAACGTTAAAGTTAAAGGGAGATAAGCAAAGCCCGTGAGCATCTCGAGAGAACGTGTTTCTCATATATTTCGGCATGACAAAGCTAAGCACGCCTTCAGTTCCGCGTCTGTACATTCAAGACCACCATACTTTACGACCACTGTAGTAATAATCGCCTAAACTCTCTAACTTCAGTGTAGATACTCGATTTATTTCATTGTGTACCGTAACTTACTGCGGGGATATATAATAGTAATGCCCCACCACAAATCTTAATTTACGGTGCAACATTACTATCACATACTCCTGCCCAACAGGTTGAATGATGCCCGAATAAATCGAAACGTTGCCGTTTCCGGGGTTGATTCCAACATAATGATTACGAAATCCATTGAAAACGGTCACTTAAAATACGAAGCGGTACATATATATATAATAAGTTCGCAAACCTCAAACCTAACAGTGTTTCTGCGCTTAATTAATTGGCTACGGCAATTCTAATTTTATATGTAGCGGTTTTATTACGCGCGTACGCCGATGCAACAGCTGTCATAAACCCAATAAACTTAAAACGAGTCGATAAATAATAAACAGCCGGCTATTAAATTTATAGATGAGATTTTTTTTGCGGCGCAACAGCAATATTGTAGCGCACGTAGTTTAATGATTGACATTGGGGCATTTTTTCGAAAAATCTCCATGGTTTTATGCCGGAATCCGCGACCCAGTTCTGCCATAGAGGGTAATCGGGGCCCCGTAACAGGCGAAATGGGCGTTTTGAAATTCGACTTCGATAGTTTCGTTCTAAATACCCGTGCGAATATTTGTTTTTGTGGAGATTGCGTAACTTCGACGTCCCATATACGTTTTATGCTTTCCATAACGTTCGATGTCGTAAAATTTATATCCAACGTAATAATAGATAAAAGTTCGACATGCAAATTCTGTATTGGTATGGTTAACGTTATCGTATCTAGAAGCGAACGAGGACACAATAGAATTTGATATTTATTACGCCTCGACAATGATGGATTTTGTAAGTTCTATAATGCAGATTGTAACACGACGGCTTTTGTATCTGCGCAATGATTATTTCAGTTCCCTCTGTTAGGGTTTTGTGTCTCTTGTCAGTTGATTAACAAACTCTTACAGTTGCTTTATATAGAAGTATGAGAGCCTGGAACATCAAGAAGCCTAGTTCGAGATGGTCTTTTAATAGTAAATATTAATATTATCAAAGTAATATGAAAGCACTCTTCGTCTTTTGTAATTCTAGCGGAATTCATCACGTACAGGACCATATTAAACTCTCTGCGCAGCAGCTTTAGAAGGCTAAAAAGACTTTCCTCTTTTTCGTATAATTTAGTTAAATTCAAAAACCAAATTGATGTATATTCTCTTATTGGGCCAACGCCGAATGTCAAAAATTCGATGATTTTTTAAAGATGATCCTTGTTACTTCTAGGACACAAGGTCACCTAAATTTTTTGTTAAGGGGTGGTTATATATAATAAATTGGCGGAGGCGCTGGTGAAAAATTGGCTACGATGTATATATATCTACCAATAATCTCTTCAATTTAATAATACCTTGATATCTATTGCAAAGGTGTTTTTAATTAATTTTTTAACTATCGAGGAAAGTCTTATTGATACAGACGCGTATAATAAGCAACGAAAGAGGTACAGGGAATAGTGTTACGAAATCATGTATACTTGTGTATCTTTCTGCTTTTAGTAAGATTAAATGTCGCTAACCCATGTAAAAAAAAAAAGCCACAAATAATCGAATAATCGCCGTAAAATCGTCTTCTTCTTCTTCGAAATATCACCGTAGTTATCCAACAGCCTAAAAAGCTTTATTTACGATCCTATCAAACTTTCAAACGCATATATCACCACTCTTCGAAACACCGACAAGCACCGCGGCTGATTTATTTTACGGACGACAATCCATTAAATTGCAATATGGTTAACGCTTGTAAATTTTATTGCCGACGACGACGTAGAGCTTGCGAACGCGTAAATTTTTTGTTTAGCGTCGCGTTAGGTTAGCGAGAGCCAAAGCGAACGCGCGACTAACAATTTACCGATCGCGTATCGGCGAATTCAATGGGCAATTTATATAAAACCATTTAGATATTTTCGCGTAAACGTAATAGATGATATGCATCCTCGTCGCTATTACCTAAGAGGTAATTTTACCGGATTAGTGACGAACGAGGTCAAACGTGGCACGCATCCACGCTAACGAGGTAAATATCAACGATAAGTTTTATGATAGGTGTACGTATACGTGTATTTTCTATGCTTGTTCCTTCATCTGTTACGTTGGGAGTCTTTCCTTTCTTTTTCTTTTTAAGTTATTGGTGTTACTTTACGTGCTTGGATGGTATTTATCTTGTGCTCGAACTTTTTATAAACTATCTTAACTATCGAAGTAATAAGGTCAAGTGTTTTCTATCGTATTCATTACATAACACTTAACAACATAACGCAGAAATTGCTCATATCAGTCTTTTTTGTATTGAAGTAATTAGTTGTCCTTAAAAGTTTACACAACGCTTCTTTCTTTCAAAAAAGGACGTTTTATTCCATTTAATCCTTAAAATTATATTAGGTATTTGGAAGCGCCAACTACAGATCCTTTCAGCAAAGCATACTGACCAAGTACAAAGCTATTAAGGACTTTTTGAGCCTAATTATGCAACGATTAGAGAGAATTAAATTACGTATTAACGCCGTTGGCTCGGTGTGATTTCACAGCAAATTGGAAAAAATACTAATTCTTCCAAATATGTTACAAATTCTTACAAATTAAACGGCAACCGGTTTCGTATGGTTAAGATTAGAAGAAATATAGAAAAGAAACGACGTCATAGTGAAACCGAGTAATTCAAACTTAAACATTTGTTGGCGTAATGCAAGTATTTGTACTGTTAGTAAAGCACGTAAAAATCTAAAAGAACAGATATATCGTGTACTGCCTCTTCATTCTTTGCCTGAATAAATCAAATGAGAAGAAAGAAGAAAGCAGGATGTCCGAATCAAACGCATATGAATAATTTTCCTTACTCTACCGGCCATCCAGGAATCCTGTTGTTTAGTGAACTACAGTGCGTAGTAAATGCGGCATATACAATGCAACAATCTACTTTTTAATCGGTGAATTACGAAAGACCTAGACGATTTTGCGAAACGTCTTATTTTGCATAATCACGAAGCGCTCTGATTCCCCCCACTGAACGTTGCCTTCTCTCCACTGCTTTATTATTAACAAGCCAAGTCGAAGTGCATTTACACGTACATCTGTTACGTCCAAAGACGACGAATAAAAAGAGAAACTTCGACGCCGTTTCGATAGAAGGAAGGAAGGAGAAAAAATAAGGCACGATCGCGATATTTTGCTCTCGTATACACATATTTATGTGCATATATCTCCAGCAACGGGGATCGATTTAAATTCATAAGCGGATAATTATTGTATTCATATCGCTGATTGAAAAGGTTGTTTATGAAATTTGCATTCATATTTGACATCCGAGGCGTATAAATTATAATTAATTGAATGAAATTTGCAAATAATACTCGTTACGGTCGCGGTAAGATTTTAACGGTTCGAAGAAAAGGAGGTGAAGACGTCATAAATATTAAACGGGCAAATCATTTATAAACATTATGTTGAGTAATTGAAAAAAATCAAGATGGAAGCTATAGGTGTTATAATGAGCAAGAACCTGATTTTCTTCCTGTGAGAAAAAGCAATACGCGCCATTTAAATGTTCGAACTCAACTTAAATTTGATCGATCCGTAGCGTCAAAAATAAAGAAATTACCAACGGTGCGCCCTTAATATAAACCATCCTGTATAGATTCATACATGTATCAAATTTAGAATGTTTTCTTTTGCGATAGATGTTTACGTGAAACCTTCCTATCCACAGAATAATCCGCCTTTTTTCCAATTATAATCCATCATAAGTCGTTTAATTAAATTAAAGCATGCAACAGCTCTCAGCCTTTTCAACAATCCATCCGGTCGCTCTTAATTCAACAACGATTTACTTTAGAATTCGCCGTTAATTCGATTAAAGCGAGAGACGCCAGCTACCTACCGACAGTAAAAATTATTGTTTGGTGGATCTTTGTTCCGCTCGGCTTGGTGCTTAAGACCTCGGATCTTTTTTCTTTCGCATTATACACTTCTCCACGTAATGCTCCAATAAGGAAGTAATAGAGACCATCTGGCGTTGATGGTTACAGTATATACATGTAGAAAGAGCAAAAGTATTAGGAAGGTATTACAAGAGATGATAGTATTGATTCTAATCCGGACAGATTAACGTTTCGCCACAATGAAGTACGTATCGTAAACTAGCGAGGCGCGATAAAGACAGTAGTCAGATGCAATTTTATACATCGGTGGTTTTTCTTCGGAAAGATGCTGAAACGCACGCCGTCGGGTCTTGTCGTAATTGTATGAGGTTTCGCGGTGCTATAATGGTCCTTTTAATAGATTGTGGATTAAGTAAAGTACTTCGGGTGAAAAGTTTTTACACGTAAGAAGTACAAGCTCTTGAGGTTTTTGGCTTTTCAATTTTTTTTCATTGTACAGTAATAATAACTTTCGACAAGACCTTCAATTCAAAATAACAATAAAGATATAAAGAACCATATCCTTCTTGTTCTACAGAAACAACAAAATTTAACGAAGGTGGAGATCCATATGGAGAGGTGATTAATAGAGATGACCAAGGCATGTGAAATTATTACTTTTTTTTTGCAGCGACTTGACAGATCCGTGTCTATTCGTCTCACGAGAAAGGGTTCGCGTTGCCTAGCGGTTTCCCCGAGAGTCGATAAAACACGAGTCTGTCTAATCGCTGCAGAAAAGTAATAATTTCACCTGCCTTCAACATCTCTAGTGATTAAGTTAAAGTTAAGTAGATAACCGATAACCACACCTCGTACATTGAAAAAGAATTCGAATTATTCGATAACGTATATTCTACGTTCCATTAACAAAATTAGATTATTTCTATTGAGGCTAACTGTACAAACGGTCTCTTACCAAATCTTTCCGCATAGCAAAATCGTTATAAGCATCTTATCGTCCGAATTCTTCGGATTTCATTCGATTGCTAACCACGCTTCTGTTTCAACGAAATAGCGAATTTTCAAGAACGCCGAGTTATATAATCCAGGCACACATCGGCGGAATACTTAACAAGTACGAGCGTAATATGTGTAAGTATGTACGAAGCTGCAGCGATCGAAAATATCGAAGATTCGCAGCGTAATCGAACGTAACAGATTAGAGATAGAAATAATACGCATTCTAATTACGATATGCAAATTCGCGTCCATTAAATACGGTATTTTTGAAGCTACGCTTTAAAACAAATGATTAATGATCGCGATCGCGGTTAATATCTATCAGATCTTCCTTTTTCATCTATTCCGTCCCTTCGTTCTTACGAATAGAATCCGTGGAAACTGGAATAAAGTTAATTGGATATATAATTTCGCCGTACAGCAACCAGATACCGTACAGTAGATGCCAGGCTCTTTACGACGAAGGATATTGCCTTTCTACGATTATTTCGTTCATTACGGCCGCCAGCGTCTATAATAAATATATTCGGCGATTTCATTCGTTTAATAAACGTGTCAAGCGTATTTAGATAAGTTTAAATGGTAAACCAATTGGATGTAATCGTTTTCGGAATTATGGCTAAATTAATAAGAAAATCTCGTTAAGATAGACGGCTATAAAATGTATAATATTAATCAATGGTTTACACTTAAAAGTTCACGGAACGATATGCATATTAGCCGCGCGTGGGGTGGAGATATAAAGGAAATGAGTACTAAAAACTTTGAAGGAGATTTACTGTTAATCTTTTTAACATTAAAGCTTATCGCGCGTATACTTGAGGTTTTAGCTGTCTCAAGTATATCGTCAATACAGAATAAAAATTAAAATGATCTTAATGCCGATCCTTGCGGTACGCATCTTTTTATATTTAGCCAATGAGAACTTATTGATTCAACTGTCGCCTGTTGGGCAAAGCTCCACGGCCTACCCTTTAATGCCGACGGTCATCAATGCCTGAGTACCTTTCATCATCTCAGTTGACACTACATGAATCCAATGAATTGTTTTTGTGATAGAGTTATTGTAATCAGGAAGCAGCAAATACCGTGCTTCTATTTAGATTAATGAACCTTAGCGATCCCATAATGTTAAAGGGGAGGTTAAAGAAAAAGAAAAATTTTAATGCTTAATAACACCTACAAACACATCCGATAGTAAAAGCTTTACTAAGAGTTACCCGAAGATCTTCTATCGCAACGGCGTTGATTAATTTCGCCATTAAATTCATTCGTATATACAACGATTAAGACATTAAAAGCAAATACTATAATTAACAAAGAAGCCTTTTGTTTCGCTTACTACCGCTACCTTATTAGCAGTAGTCGACAGTATCATTCCATTGATTAATGTATTAATTGCGATTTACACATGCATACGCATTTACCGCAACAAATCATTGCCGAACGAAGTAACACACGTATTAAGTGGCTTCATTCAAGCGCTATCCGATTCATCGATGTGAGAGAGCTGGCGACCGCGGGCCTCGGCGGATCTCCGCCCGCCGCTACGGCCATTTCAATTACCTACGCACGACCTCTCAATCGGGGAAGAACTATTTGATATTCCAGGTGCGAAGTCTGGTCGAAGTCGACTTGGCGCTGATGATGTTTCTAAACAATAAGAGTACATGAAAGAATTTAAATGACTCACGCTTAGAATAGCTGCCGTCTCTCAATTCGGCCACAAGGTATTGGGTCCTATCGAACGTTGGATCATCGTTGGCTGGAAATATAAAATCTCGAGGACAAATAAGGAAGAATCAGGGACTCTATAGGCCGAGACAGAATCAAAACAGTTGTAGAAAGATTTTTCCTCTAATCGTTGTTGCCGGAGCGTAAGTTGCTGGACGTCACTCGTCGTACGTCATATACGAGGGGAGTTCGAAAAATACAATGTAATGGTGAGAAGAATTTCTATGTGTGAAATTCGGTTTTCCCATTCAAATAAGCTGTTGAAATGTTTGCCATTCGGTCATTTGAGGCTTTTTTAATCTCTAAGCATTCATCGTAATTTTTTCATCATTTTTGATGTTTGGACGAGCTGGACGTAAAAAATTCTCGTAGAACCGCGTTTAAATTCAGCTGTCCAATATTTTATGATCGATAATAAGGTCCAACAGAAGGATAGAAGCACACTTTTATCTCATCGCTTTTCTTTCTCACGTTTACAAAATCCTCTGCTTGATATTTGGGTAATTCATCTTTTAGAGAATACAAAAGTTCGGAACATTGCCAATGCTACAGTGTGGCAGTATCCGAATAAGAGCGCAAAAGATTCATTTTTAGCCACAAGGTTTTGCAATAATCCAACAGATCCGGTCGACAATAATGCTTAAAGTACTTCTTTCCAGTTATGAAACGTTGATATATCTATTCTGAATAGAATTACTATTGATTTAAGAATGATCTAATAGTCGACTCCTTTAACACATTCCTTCGTTTCAAGTTCCAACCGCCCGGGAAAAAAAGTTAAAAACCACGAAAGAAAAAAGAACTATCGGGTACTCGGCGATTACTTAATCACTTTCATATCCTCCGGTACAATTTCGTCGAACATGTAGGCGCAAACGAGTTAAAAATAGACGAACGTAAAAAATAGCCGATAACGTTGATTAATTCCCATCAAGTTTCTTCTGCGCCGTCAAATACTTATTTTCAATATAACAGGAAATCCGCTGCTACCTGTTAAGTCTGTACGTACGTATATGCGCAAGGTATCTGCTACGGTAGCGACGAAGGTTGGATTAAGAAATTACTGTACTCATTATGTCAGTTCGTTTCGTAAGAGATAAGCAGACAATTAGTTAATGGTTACAGGTGTAAGTCAATTTGCTGTATTGATAGTATAATTAACTGCGTAGTAAATAATAATTATATTGTTGCCGTTTTATAATATCATTTAAGTGGCATTACAACTTCGAATAGTTACATTCCCACGATTTAAACGACATTCAATGCGTCTGTGACAACGTTATCCAGAAGGATGCAAGAGCTAAACTCTGTAAAGTTATCTACGTGTAAGAGTGAACGGGATCCACGTCTGACAGTGGCGTGTTTAAAGTTGTGAGTTCGAGACCAGGGCCAGGGGCAGTAGTAGATGATTCAGTATAATCTCGGGTCGCCTTTTCCATGTTATGAGGTCCGTAATACTTTATCATGAATAACTAAGCTCTTGCGATTGCAATAAATTTAATAGCTAAACCACGTTGGATTGCTTACCACGCGTACAAAAAACCATACTGAACTCTCAAGTAACTCCATGAACGATTCTATACGAAGGCGGTCTGAAAAGTTTCGATCCAAATACTCCAAAATTGTAGATTCGCGGATGTGACACTTTGATATGACGTAAGGCAGTAAACCCTAACGTAACATTGTGATTGGAAAATAAATTTTAAAAAATTAATATTTTGAAATTATCATTACAGAAAATTACCAAGACAAATGAGCAGAAGGCATTCAACTAAAGACAATGGAGAACCCTAGCGCTAGCTGTTGTGGAAAATATACGTGTTTAAAAGTAAATCTTAAGCTATTTAAAGAATGAATAGAAGATATTGAATGAACTGCTTTTGTAGCATTTTGATCCAGCAAATATGAGAAACCAAGCCAAGCGCTGTAAACAGAAGCTTTTAATCCTCGAATTCTAGGATAGGCTCTATATGCAATTAGTCCCTTTACCTTGATACGCGCCAAAATAAACTAACTACAGCAGACCATCAACATGCGTATCTGTGAATATGAAGATACACTAATATTTAATCGTTTCTTCTTTCGCAATCGTACACGAATTCACCTAATTAATTAACCACGTGTATATGTATAAACATGTACCGAGTTTATGTTGATCGCTTTATGCAATTCGTTTTAATTTCGCGGAAGGTCGTATCCTCGTCTCTGCCTCTTAATAAACGGGATTTCTCATCGGAAAGAGCATACGCGATAGATGCGATTTTGTCGAGGGAAGAGGATTATTGCGTAACGGTTAGTCATCGAATGCGGCGTGAGATACGGGAATTTGAGCAAAACTCCGTTCGCTTCTGTTGTTTACTAATCCTGAATAATGCAGCTGATGGTTGCGTAAACTAACTGCGATGTTGCAAATCGTATTTTAAAAGCGGAATAGTTTAAATTCCTGTTTTCCATTTTCGCCACGTCCAATTGACGACGCTTTTGGGTTCGTTCGATTTACAATTAAAATCTGCTTTGAAGAGAGTGTCTGCTGTAAAGATTAATGAACTGCTGAGAGCTATTTTAAGTTGCAACAGTGTTTTGCAAGACACGGATGAAAGAAGCATGAGGCTCCTTTACTTCCGCGACGAACTAAAATCCGAATATTTTATGGAATGTTGTATGGAAATTCGATAATGTTAAGACGGTAAATATAATGTCGATTTGGCAAATTTGAACGTTCCTATAAATAGTCTCGAAGATTCGATAAAAATTGAAGCTATTTAGAAAAGTTCCGACATTTTTTTTTAGTGCAATAGTTCTGAGTTCTCTCTACGATCTATCTAAATAATTCCTGAATGGCTAAATCATTTACTCTTAGCCTTTTTCGTCCAACCTAGTATCTTTGTGAGTGACCCGCCTGCGTCAATTTCGGCGTTTCGACAATCACAAATTCACTTCCGAGAGCTTACCGATCTTGCGGAATTGCACAGTTTGCAGATGGCGGTCTCCTTTTTACATAAGAAGACGTGATTATTGTTTCCTTCATCAGATTCTTTTTGACCAGGCTTTTCTAACAATCTTGAAATTTTTGTCTTCGCGTATGCCACGTTTGAAGAGAGCTTCTGGTTTTCGGTAGCAGCTGACAAGCTTACTCGGACCGATTTGCATGCCATTTGTGCCATCTTAGCCTAATTACCTAGTCCATTGAATGCGGTCCCATGCCAGTTATATCTTTGGTTCCATGAAGTTTACGGTGCGTTTAACACATTGTCTATTTCTTAAATATTCCTCAACAGTGTTACTACTTCAGCCTTATAACGTGAGCTTCGCAATTGAAAGCATCTTCAACCATTTACATCCTCTCTGTATGTTCACATTTTTAATTGCTTAATTAAATTCACTTCAATGAAAGACATTGATATTACAAAGCATATACAATAATTATTGTAAACCATAAAATAGGATTATGCAAAGAAATTAAACGATATTCAGTAAATTTACTAATAAAATAAGCCGCCGTATATCTTAACATTTCAAGAATAAATGGAAGAATTTATATAACACCTTTAATCCTCACTTATCGCGCTTACAATTAATTAATTCAAGGTACAAAATCGTGTATTACAATGTAAGAGCACAATGCCACTGCCACGTCATCTGCGATTGCGTTAAGAGCTGGAACGCTTTCTTGTATAAACAAAACAATAAATTCTTGTAAAATATGACTTTTTGTCCGCCGTAGAATATAAGCATATAACAGCAACAGATTTATTTTTATGATCTAATACATGCAACGAATGATTCCATAACGTAACAAGTGTGCAATAAAAATACAGAGTTGATCTTAATAACTCCCGATACTTTATTATTATTAAATGGAAACTCCGGAGCGATTCAAAGCCGCGATAAGTCATCGTTATTATAAACATTACTTATTCCAAGTCGATTGTTTAAGTACAGTTACGCTTGTGTGTGCATAACAAACGCGAAGTATTGTCTACATATCCATACGTATACAACTAAGGCAATTGTTCCGAAGCAATTTCAAGTTGAGCCTCGGGAGAATTCCATACTCTCCGCAAATAGATTCCCGTAATGAACCGCTGGATACTAATAAAATAAAGATTTAAATTGATTAAGACTAGGTTTTATTGTTCGCTTGACATTCATAATAATACGTTTATGCATCATTAGCAGAGTAAATGTGGTAAATATTGTTTCTTTCTATTTTTTTTTTCTTTTCAATCTCATAATCTCCAAGGTGTTCCCGGTAGATACGATCCGTGTATTCTACCGTTTGTAATCGCTTACGCGATTGTTTAATCACAGATAATCACTTTGAAAAACCAAACTTAACATCTGTTGATTGCAACGGGAAAGCAAGCGTATTTATGGAATAATGGTAATTATTATTTTAGCAATGCAGAATAACGGTTGGAGAATTTTTGCTCAGTAAAAAATCGTATCTCATTGTTTACTTCGAGTAAACTTCTTACATTTTAATACACCAGTAGCATCCTTTAGAATAGGCTAAATAAAGTAAATGCTAAAGAAAATAATTGGATTATATTCTAACTCTATTTCATGATTAGTTGGGTTAATTTTAATGTTAAGATTCCACTACTTTTTACTTTCTTTTTACTCGATTTTCTTTAAGTTAGTCTCGACATATTAACCAATCCAATTGTCTCCTCCTTTTTTTTCTATACAATCATCCTTTTATTGCATAAAACTAATAAACCAACAAGTATTAATAAGAATATGTCAACGAAGATAGTTTAATCAATTAAAATTGGCGAAATTAACGGCGTACCGACCTCTACAGAATAAAATGCAATAAATACCTCTGCGAGAGTAGCAGGATTCGGCTAGATGAAAATTCATCAATATTCTTCCCTTCTTCAAGCTCGCAAAGCTGTGCCAGTGCCAGTACTGGCAGTTTCATATTCATTATTCATTTAATAATAATTGACTAGTTTTTACTAAAAATTGTCTTTATATGATAGGCAATATATGTTTATATTTATAACCCAAAGCTTTGATTAGCCTACATTTAATTTAATACGTAGCACTTAATAATAATAAATAATAAATAATAAACTTAGTATTTGTTAGCGCGAGTAATTTGTTTCAAAAATGTACCGTCAACGTTACAAAAACAAGCCTATTGTTTCTTGTTGTATTTGCGGTAACTTCATTGTGAAGAAGTGCAATACAACTATTATAACTGACTAAAAATGAGTATCTTACATACTTCTAAAACTTGGAAATTGGGACCAACGTGGCCACCTCATATTGTTTCTAAGAATTATAAGAAGGTCCAAAACACCGGATTAAAGGAGCAAGGAGAGCTTTAGCCAGACGATTGTTATTTTTACCTTCGCAATAATTGAAACACATTGCATATTCAAATATTGAGCTAGTAGCCCAAAGAAGCAAAAGTGTCAATGATGATGAGGAAGATGACGTAACTTCAACTGTTTTCGTAAAGAAAGCTAAATGATTTACTCGGAAATTTAGGACGTTTCAATGATTTTAACTAAAAAAGCAGCTCTGATTGCGTTGGACATTAGAGCTAACGACCAACATTGGCTAAAGAGAAATTAGTGAGCAAGAGGCCATTTAGCACTTGATGACAAAAATTTGTTTCCTGGAAGTATAGTTGATCTTACTTGGTCTAATAAAGCAATTTGTTAAAAATTTAGTATTCTTATGTCGGTCTTTGTCCGTTTTTCTTATTATCTTTTTCTTTTTAATACAAAATATATCAACTGCATGACTGTTTTATATTCAATTTACCATTGCATTTAGTTGGAAATGAGTTTCTCCTCCTTCTAGTAATTTATTACCATTACGTTCAGCTTATTATCTGTTAGTAGGAGCCCCGCAAGGTTGCTATGTAGAAGATTTTACGATTAGGAAGTGAGTATAACTTTAATATTCCAATAATTAAAATTTTTTAGTAATATTTTTACGAAACTTTACGATTCCACGTCGATAGTTAATTCTTAAAACGAACGTCGGTCGTATTGCACAATTGTACATAATATGTATATATCACAGCCATGTGTAGAAAGATATGTCGATAGCCTTCGCTTTGCTTACCGCGATTAATTAAATAATTGCCCAATCCCAATTGACTACTTGTAAATATCGTATTAATTAAATCGATATATCAGACGGTTTTTTCGATGTTTTGTTTTGTAGGACGTTATGGCAATTATATCGACTAATTAGCTATAAGGACGAAAAATGGGGTATTAGTATCGTGGAAGAGATATTGAATTTATCGTACGATCGCGATCTGTGTAATAAAATGTTAATAATGCAGGAAGAATCGACATTGCTACAGTCATAAAATTAAAGTAAATAACTGGAATTATTTATTATTAAATTGATCGAAGAAAGACTCGTTGAAACAAACATCTTTTACACAATAGAATCTATCACAATTAGCGTTCATCAAATTAAGCAATCTGAGGGTTGCAAATGGTTTTTTCAGCATCTATCGAAGAAAATGGCAGGTAGCGGGGTAATCCAATAAATTGTCGGACCAGCAAGAAGGTAATACAAAAATTCAACATGAAGTACATGAAGTAAGTAAGTTAATTCGTTGAATAACCAAGACAACCAGGGAGGATGTACAACTTTTTCAGGGACGCTCCAATCTCTTTAAACCATCCAAACCATCCATTGTCCTGCGAAATAGGCATTTACGAATGTGATGAGCTTCCATTCGCTTCTCGATCTAGCTCTTTTTAACTAAAACATAATTTCGGCAGTCATCAAAACCTTTCTGGGCTGAGATTAAGAGAGCATATCAAAGCAACTATTAGCTGCTCAACCGCCAGGTCCACACGTATTTGTGAACATGTAGTGATACAGAAAGCATGCATGAAGTTTCAACGGGTATTTTTCTTTGTCTGCTGGTCCTTTACTTTCGTCAACTAATCCCTATATAACTACGGTATCCGCACAATTTTGACCGTTCTTGTTATTGCACACTCGCACTTGATAGAGTCATTACAACTGTTTCCGCAGCCGATTCCTCTGATTTGCTCATTTCTTATGCGGCCAGAATTTTCTTTTCAGGACCTTGTAGTCTACGTCCCAACTCTCGCAATTTCTTGGTAAATATCGTGACCGAAATATATCATATGTACATTAATTTCGCACTTGACAAAAATCATATCATTCAACATAATACGCACCGACCATTGCTAGAATGTAAAAGGTATAGCACGCGAAATGCATTTTCTGGTGTCATTAACAGATGGGATTTACTGCACGTCAGTAATGACATAATTACAGTGGTTTCTATGACGTTCATGCTATAGTAGAATGGAATGTAAATATTGTAAATTAACCAATTATACCGGCGTAGTATGATAGCCTAATGAATCTACCGCGTAACATCGCGGATTTACGACATTCGAAAAGCGTTTATATTTGTACAGGTGGTGAAGGCACAAAGGATTGTCGTATTTAAACATTAGATGTAATTGTTATTTTTACGATACGAAAACTTCAAGCTCGCGCGCCGCATTGACGCGTATATATAAAACATAAAACCAACATATGCCCGCAAAAGAATAAAAAACATACACATACACGCACGCAATTAAAAATTTATTGCACGTACTAAATCTAATTGACGTACACGCGCAAAAACAAGTAACGCGACGCTTATCTTTGGCTACCTCTGGTTCTCTACGTCCGTTTAGGAAAGTCATGATTTATAATAGAGTTAATAATTACCATGAAGTAGAGCGATTAAATATTCATTGCACATATTGAAGCCAACTGACGTTTATGTACAAAGACAGGTAATTCAATACTTA
The DNA here is from genome assembly GCA_020654165.1 of Oryctes rhinoceros. Lineage (NCBI taxonomy): Eukaryota > Metazoa > Arthropoda > Insecta > Coleoptera > Scarabaeidae > Oryctes > Oryctes rhinoceros. The sequence goes on from JAIOKQ010000231.1 coordinate 4,333,846, forward strand.
TCCTCTTGTGCGCCAATTTAAGAAAGTTATGGTTTATAATGTAACTGACAATTAGTGCTCAATAAATCTAACGTTGCTCTTTGACAGTTGAAAGAGCTTTTAAGTAATTGGTACGACGTTCTAATTAAGAATAACATCACTGCACTGGGAAAAAATTCTGTAAATAATCGAACAATTAACTGCAATTTATTTGTGCAGATCTCGTAGATTCCTACTACTCAATTGTAGCTAATGGACTGAACTTCTATCAAATACATTATTGTTGTAAGAATTTCAACATGTTTCGTTTGTAGCGATCTTTACACAGCTACAGCAAAACTAAAAGGACAACCAACATCTTATATGTATATCACAGTAAGCCTTCTCATTATTGACGCATCAGATATTGATATGCACGATTTTTTCAATAATCCCTTGTTAAGACTGCGGATTAAATGGGCCGGCGGTTCAGGCTCAACAAAAAAAATAAAAACGGAACGCCATTAATATTGTTTAGAAAGATAAACGAGAGGCTATAACAACAAATGTATCAAATGTACCGTTACTCGATCCCGTAATTAAATATTAAAAAGCAATTAACGAGCCGTAATCGTGACATCACGTCTAACCAGCTGAACTGCTCAAATCTAGATACCATCGTAATTAAATTCGAATGCAATTGAAAGCTAACCAGCTAAGAGCTTTATGAGTTCAACAAATGTATGTATACTGCGTGTTCCATTAAGAATGGGAACCGGCGTTACCTTAAAAATTACGGTAGCTATAGTTATGGGAAAATAGTTTTCGATAATTAATGAGGTGACAAAAAGAAATCTAATGAAAATATTTAAAAATTTCAAAGTTGAACGCAGTAGATAGGCTCAACAGAAAATTTTAAATTAGCTACTAAAAATTGCAGGACTAACTATGATTTTAAACGCTTCATTAAAAAACGCACCACTTCGATTGAATATAGTCAACAATAAATGTGGTAAGCATGTTTTAATCGAATTAAAAAAATGCGAACTTATTTGAAATGGTATTAAGGACGACATCCCAGTGGGACACGCGGTATATACACATATAAAATAATTGCAGATAGCCGTAGTAGGCGCTGAAAAGCAATGAGAGCGAGAAAACTCGAACGATTGTATTTGAGCACTGTTAACACGACAATAATTCTATTCAGATAAGGCGGCGCGATCGTAATAGTGGTAGTAGTGCCGGTCGTAACAACTACTTTAAGTGGTTGAACGGTTGTAGGTATATAACGTTAAAGTGGAACAAACGTGGTTATTCACGCAAATGATGCGGATTCTATTAAGCGAGAAGTTGTTGACAGGCACCTACCTAATACATGCATTTTGTGTGTAGAATAGGAAGGCGTCGTAAAGCATGCGATATGCATATGCACCTGTTTCGAAATGGTCGGACTAATTCGATACTTAATTTATTTGAGAATGGAAAATGCCCCTGTATGTTTAGAAACTTGACGGATAGTTATTTTGTCGATTTTTTGTTTTTCCAAATTACATAAGCGACATTTTTTTATTTTAAAACAGATAAAAGAACCTGAAAGATTTGAAGTTTAGAACATAGACAGCGATCTCTTTTGATAGATTTTTAATACGTTTGCGCATTGTTAAAATTACTTTTGATACTTGCAACATTGGTGAATCAACAACTCATGGCGACAGTAGTAAACGGCCGAAGACAACTACCAAGGTATTTCCGTTATTTAGTTTTTATTTCGTTTTAGTAGTTATTTAGTATACTACTACCCCCGATAGAAGCGACAAATACGAAAACCACACATCGTGCGAGACTAAACGTTGCGTTACATATTAGCGAAAGAGGGACGAATGATAATCGTTATATTTCGTCCACTTCAATAAAAGAAGTAATAAAATAAAAACTAAACCGTTAAGGAGTCTCAACTCTAACACATGATTTACGACGCTATATCCTATTTGCTAAGCAAATAAAATAACTAGCAAGGACGAGCACAGTTCAAGCCGAAATTTGGAATAATTTAGTACGGCTAAAATATACATAAGATACAGCGTGGGAAAGCCAGTAACACAGTTTTGTCTTCGCGATGGCATATTAACTGTTTAGTAACGCTAAAACTATGTCCACGCACATATAACCGCCGTGATGTAATGTACTTTTCTTTTCTACAACGCGAAATGCGTTCAAAACGATTCCACGGACGTCATTGAGGCGTTCTTCCCTTCGCATTAATAAATTTTCCACGCGTACGAAACCGGGCACGCTCTGAAAATTTACAACCGTCGTCGAAACCTACGAACATTGTCATCCGTAGGAATTACGACTTCGGGCGAATTTAAAACGTAGCAATAGCCCATACATTGTACGTACGTATGTACATCAAGCGCAAATAAGGTACAACGCGCAATAATGTTTATTCTCGTAAGTTATATAAAAGCGGCAGCCTATTACGAATGTGCTGCTTTGTTTCGTTCTTCATCGTATTCTCCGGCTTCCACGACGTGTTCGACGTTTGCATTGGTACTGTTGTGTCGATAAGTAACGCGCAATCGGTGTGAAATGGGGGACGCACAAAAATGGCTATTCTTCATCAAGTTTGTGTTTTATTTCTCGACATAGTCTCGTTGTAAGTCTAGGCACAATTCCCCAGTAACGCTTCCATTAATTTAATCCGTTCGAATAGTAAGTATCTTGTTCTGCAAAATGGACATTTACGACTGCGATGGCCCCCTCTCGTTCGATGAAAATCTCATTAATAACGGGATTACATTTAACTGTTCAAAAGCAATTTCTGGAAAGACCGAATCGATCCTTTACGACACAATAGTACATACAACCAATATTGTATACAGGACGCAGCGTTACGTATGTCGTACATATACCTATTACATTATTATACACCTCTAGCATTGTGTAGGATGGGAAACAGTTACGTAAGCCGTAGTGAAGTTCAAATTGTCCGACAATTATTGAATACGAAATGGCTAGAACACCCACGGCATCGTAATGCCGTATTTTATGAGGAATTTCGCGAACGAAACTTTTCCGTTTCTTCCACCAGTTTTACTTTTAAAACGCCTTCTTCTTCTTATTATTATTAAATTCGCAGAGCTGTAAGACGCGCACTTACATACATATATACAAATGTGCAACATGGTCAGTATACGTGCACATATTCGGAAGCGCATGACGTCACGGGACAGACACCTACGAAAGAATATGGAAGTTGTTGGATTTTGAATCATGCTCGATACAAACGTAATTGCTCTCTACATACCATGCCGGACTAATAGCGTAAACTAACTGAAACATCTGTAAAACTATCTCTGAAAACTTCAGTTCGCGGGACGCACCGAGCTAATAATGTCGTAAATTTCAACATCACAATATACAAGAAGACAACTTAAAAAGGCGGTGGTTGCTGCCTAAAACGTTTTGCAATGTGCATCTATTTACGAAAGGATGAAGGTGTTAAATCAAACAACTGCAAAATTCTCGATGAAGGTGTTATCAACAAATCTTCATTATCATCAAAGTAAAATGTCTTTTTAACGTACGCGGTTTCACCGAAGAGTACTTTTTAATGATGAAAAATCAAGTTAATCATTTCTGGGATCGACCTAAACTGTGCGCATTAATACAACCTTCTTCCTATAATTACTGAGTTCATAACTGTTTTCGTATACATGTTATTAACGTAAATTATATTTGAAGTTTTTACATCATCTCGCCTCAAAAACACCAGCAATTACAGTTAATTCTCCATGAATTCGCGTTACTTCGCGTAATAAATTCACGGTCGGTAATTCTTTGTCATCCTGTCCGCATAAATTAGCGAATATTCCACAATCCTTTGGATAATCCTTTATTAGATATGATCGCAGATTTTTGTGCGTTCGCTTGAAGAATACGAGAATACCTTTCTGTAAAGAGAGTACTTAGAATTCGTTCAAAATATCGAGATCTATCAATAATAATCAATTAATTAATCCATCTAAGCCTAAATAATAATGTCTGATTGTTGATTGCGAAGTATCGCTTTGCATACGAGAGTTTACTTTACGAGCGCCAGCGAGAATGCAAGAGCCACTTCGTGACTGGGTATAAATTTCTTTTGAAAACTGCTTCAAAATACTGTTAAATTTTAGGGGAAAAGGAAAAAAATAGATCAAGTTATCAATATTATATAAAACAACCAAAACAAGGGCAATGGACCATGATAAATACGTAGCTTAATAGTATATAAGGATTTGAAGTGAATTGAAAAAAATTTGAAATAAAAATAATTAAATATAAAATAAAACTTATACAAGGAGAGAGGATAGCCCTATATTCAAACATTAGATACAGAGTTGTACCATATCATCTGTAAATTTGCTTCACAAAGAAGATGTATCAATTTTATTCAGTGGCATATTAGTATTATTAATAGAAGGATCTAAAATAAGAAAATTGGTGGAAAGACATTGGTGGAGCTTTACCTTAATTCAATATACTTGATTATTCTCCAAATTCAAAAAGAAATATTTCTTTTTCTGACATCATCTTCTTAAGAAAAGATTGCTACGCTATATTGTTTATTGCAGGCTATAATCTAGTGAGGAGTCGCTCTGGAAAAGGAAAAGGCCAACTCCCATCAGAGGATATGCTGTGTTTCTAGTAATTCCTGTATTTGTTCAAGTATTTATCCTAGAAGCTCTACATCGTCGGAGGTAACTTTCCAAAATTCCTGCAAAAAAACCTGCTAGGAACACTTATCTCAATCAACCGTTTCACGGCAACTTAAGGAATTAAGGCTCTGGTCTATCCTACTCTAAACATTATCACTTACCAAACAGTAAAATTCTTCCAGTTTATCTATTAAAGTATTAATAATTCTTTCGTTAAAAATTTTAATTTATTGATCTAATAAAAAATCAATATCGAGTTTTGACAGTACTAATTTGATATATCATTAGTCCTGACCGATAGAGGGCAGTATATGCATTATCAAATATTTTCTTTTATATATTTTTTTAGGATAATACGTGAATGCTTTCTTTTGGATTGAATTATTGTGGCTAGTAGTTACAGAAAATAAAAGTAGTTGTATTCGAAAAGTCTAACTTCTTACACTTTGTACCCAGCCAGCTCTTAAGGACCGATGTATTTCAATAGGCGTGCGCCATACAACTCGCGGTACTTAGACAGTTAATAACCGTTATGATAAATTTTCTTTGAAAGCTAGTACCTTAATTAACGAAAACGGCTTGTTTGCGCTACACGTATTATTTTCGCAACGCACAATTAATAATAATAAGCGTTAGTCACGTTGACGGTTGGATTTGCGTTTCGATTATCAACATTTTTCGCATTGGAGACGGCTTCCCAACGACGGAGTAAAACTGAAATTTTCCGCTTAAATCGAAAGTTCACGCAGTACTTACCGATATATTAATTACAAGTTGCTTGCATATTAATAATCCAATAAATAATTACTAACGACTTAATTAAAATCAATACTATTGAAATATGTAGCGCAGTAATTTCACGGAGCGGTTATCGTAAACACATAAACTGCTATTTCGAATCTAATTAGCTCATTCTAAATGAAATACTTCTCTACTGCTTGTATCGGCGACGTACCATTCGCAGATTTAATTAATTAATTAATTAATTAGCGCGGAAATTCCTTAAATAATAATGAATTATTGCACGGGGATCTTGATTTCTTTCCTATTAGCCGCATTAATAATCCCAGGATCGTTCTAGAACTTGAATTACATCTACGGGTAAATACACATAAATAAAATTGGCGAGCAGAGATGGTAATTGAACGTAGCTGTAGAGTACATTAGAGAAAAAAAAAAGTAGATAGAGATAAGAAAGAAATTTTGAAGAAAAAAAATTAAAGAAATTTAAATTTAAAAGAAAATTAAAAAAAAGAATTTTAATTGAGGTGCAACTTTATTGTTTGTACAAAAAGTAGTGACTTCTTACCTAGAATTAATTTTATTGCCCATAAATAGAGTTGCGACCTCTAGGTCTGTGATTCAACAGCGATAGACAATTCATTTTTAACAATTGAAAATTTTATATGTTTGTATATTACATATACGGAAATATTTGCACTTTTTGAACGTATGCTTCTTTCATCTAACTTTTAAGTTATAATGTCTACCATTTAGTAAGGTTTTCGCCCAAGAAAATACCAGTCATTATATACCATTATTAGTTATTGTTAAATATTTTTTTGCTACTTTACACTTACGTACATGTCTGCTTCTAGGCAGTAACAACAGGCTATCAAATTTAGGAAACTTCTCTAAGCAAGTATTCCCTTTAATTAACAATGATTGTAACCAGTAATTAATTTAATATTTACTTGGCACGTATTTCATGACCATCTTCGATGAGATGACTTTTTGGTCCCGAGGACATCCTAACTCTACAAAATAGATAACGTCGTTCAGTATAGCTCACCATACACCTCTTTTAACTACATTTTGTATGAACATATTTTAAAATAGCACATCTTAACCACCACCGATAAGGAGATTTCATATCCCGAAAGACAACTCGCTTGATACAATGTCAACATACTTAGATATTAAATTAATTACACAGTCTCCCAATATCTTCGACCACTGTATTCCTTGGTTTTTAATGACATCTAGCCATGTAGTCGGGACTGTAGCCTGAAAGAGACTTTTGCAAGTTAGGTTATGTTATTTGTTTATTATATTATATAATAATAATTACAGATTGTAATTACCTCTACTAAAATAACCAGTTGTTTTCACCTAGATACAAGCTCGTAATTTTTTTTTGCATTTAAATATAGTAACTTTAGTAATTTTATTAATTTCAATTCTGTCACATTATGTCTAATACTTATTACTTATTACTGCAAAGAACAAATATTCTAAATTATATTTTACCCAATATCATTTGTAACTCATACACGATAAAAATTCATCATTGTATATGAAACTTCGCATCGCGCTTGTCGTGTGCTGTGAATTGGTGAAATGTTTCAGGGACGAAGTCTATGAAGTTTTAAACAATTTTTCCCCAATTCTTTGTTATGAAAAAAAACATCCATTTTGATAAAGAAATGAAGATGTATATATACTTTAAAAACGCAATACTTCTATTTACATGTCTTTCTTTTTTTATATAACAAAGCAGCATTGCTTTAACTAACTTTATATTTATTTCATTATTACATTCAATAAGTATCAACTTTACTTCACGCACTAACGCTTAAAATAAGACTTCGTGCACTGATTTAAACGAGCGAGAAGTTCCGATTGTGAATACATAAAATTCTTTTTTCAAATCAATGAATTTGAAACGAAAAGTTTTTACATGTTCACGCTTTTATTTCATTGCAACAAGTGGTAATGGAAGATTATAGTAGGCATGTCGCTAACATAAAGAGATTTAAAAAACCATTAGATTTACATTTTCGCTTGTGTCCTGAAGGAATCACCTTTCAGAGAATAGAGAAAAAGTCATCGACAAAAGATGAGATCGCTGAGAAACTATACGCCTTTCACTTAGATTTGCATTCGTTGTATTATTATACCGACAAAAGTTGTCATTGACCTTGTTCAGAAAAACAGTTACTAACTATCGAAAGTTACCGAATGCTTCAATAAATAAGAGCAGAACTAAAAACATTGTTCTTTTTTTAATCGTCACAAACAGAATCGTTAGTTAAGATCAGTGTAATATAACTTCTTCTATTTCTGCGTTAATTGTATACATTATTCCTTATTTCTACGAGATAACCTAGGATAAAACATTGAACGACGTTAACGTACCGATAAGGAGGCATCGAATCATGTGATTGCAAACGTGTCTTGAATTTTAATTTGACGTCTTAATGTAAAGAATGTAGGCATAACTTCAAATAAATGATGCTCTAATTTAAGAGATAAAGACATTATATTGAAGAAAATATTTAAAGAAAAGTAATAATTAGAGAGGAGAAAGACGGGTGGAGTTGTTAGTCTTTTGCGGCGACTAGACAGACTCGTGTCTGTTCGTCTCGTGAGAAAGGGTTCGTGTGTCTATTGGTTTCCCCGAGAGTCGACAAAACACGAGTCTGTTTGGTCGCTGCAAAAGATTGGTGGTTCCCCCCGCCTTTGTCCTCTCTATATAGTAATAATAGATACGGAATATTTATAATAAAATAATTGAAGTTATTGCGTTACGGCATATCAAATTTTAAATAGCTCCATTATCATCGGGACCCGGGCGGTGCATTTTTGGGGATTTAAACGAATTAAGGATGAACGACATTTAAAAATATAAGAACACCTGATTATCTTTAGTTGTTCAAAAATATGATTTTTAAACGTTCTAGCATTTTAAAAGCAATCTATCAGATACATACGCGATTTACCTAGCGTGAAATCCTCCTTCGTCCAGCAAACTGCGCCTGTAGGATCAGATTAGTTGCTATGAGTATGGCTTTAAATTAAATTTGTCATATAATAGACAATTAGTATAATGTTGAATAGATTTCCACGGAGAACAATAGCGCTTAGGGCCTACACGCGGCATTCATACCCAGGGATTTCTGCAATTTGTTTACGTAACAAAGACGTCCTGTCATCGATACGCTTATTTACGTTGTATAGTGACATTTACACCTTTGTAAGAATTACTATGAAATTAACGAGCGTTTTCTAGTGATCTTGCGTGTAGAACATAGCATAATATGGTAACCTCCTTTATAACGTGTAATCGTAAATCTTCAAGATTTATAACTTACGTAAGCTCACTAACAACATTAATAAACGATGTAGCGGATTAATGATAATAATTGTTAATTTCTTTTGGATTTTCTCGTAGATAAGAAAAAAAATAACAATGTGCTTTAACTTTTTTTTTATTTCTGACCTGAGATATGATGTATAGTCGTCTTAAAGCAATGAAGTTCAAGTATCCCGTTAACGTTACAGTTACATAATTTTCGAAGGTGTTTGTTGATGTTTTTGATTCCTTTTTTTTTGGTAAGGATAACAAAAAAAAAAAGTTTTGGGAAGTTAGCCCAAGAGATCTTCAAACGATCGAAGTCTCTTCCAGAAACTTTAATCTTACTCTCCTATTCCTCGTGCAAAAAACGCAAGCGGTAAGCAGTGTAGTTTACGTAAAATCTAGTAAAATACTTCACACGTACTATACAGAAGCTTTCTTCTTGGCTTATCGTTAAATTCATTTTACAGTTAAGATGTTAGCAAACATCTTTCAGTCTCCGGTACGGAAGGCGACTCTACAAACATTAAATCTTATTCTAAGCAACCCGTTACGTGCATCTGTATAGTAACGTGTAAATGTGTACATATAAATAGATGAGCTTATCTTCTGCGAGTTATATATTACGAATGGTTGGTATGTAAGTACCAGTCTAACGCAAAAATTGAAATATACACTCGCGATTGCATATTAAATAGGCAATAAATTATTAACGCTCCATTCGCGGACTCGAGTACACCTAATACATCAGATCTCCCACGCTAGAAGTGATTGAATAAAATCTGAAGCGCGATAGTTAGTAAGTTTCTTCAGAAGTGTTCATGTGCAATAGATATATACGTACGCACTGTTTTGCTCGATCGACGTCCATGTAAAGCATTAAAATAACAAAAAGTTGCTCATCTACAAAGACCAATCGAATGCTTTAGGTAACTTGTCTTTTTTCTACGTATTTCAAGTGTTCATTCATTGTCAACGTCTATTAATAATCCACAGAAAAACCCTTGCTCGACATAAGCAACCGTATCTATCCTACATTTAAGGTGCCACCAACCACATACCCTCTCATTAAGGGCGGGACAGCGCTCGTCTTACTGAGCATGGGTGTTGTATATACCTGTTGTATGCAGCCGAATCCTCGCTAGCATCTCTCCATCAAATCCAACTTAGCGCTGCCCGCATCTTAATTCGCAGCCGTCGCTATTATTGTAGAAAAATCCGTGAATCTATCGAGTAATTCAACAACGTGATCGAGCCTTAATCTTTTTGGGCGTATCTTATACATTAATTAATCGCAAAAGTGTCGGCAAAGCGATTTAGGTACAATTTAGCATTCGCTAACCGATGTATAGCGTTTACAAAGTCAAATTCGCATGTTTATGGAATTAATTTGCGCCTACGCGCTACATCTCCATTTTATTTATTTATTTATTTAGATTTACGTTTTTTTTTTTTTTTTTAAATCGCCGATAGTACCGTCGATAACAGAATTAACAAGCATTATGCGGAAATTATAGACGTCCCAATTAATTTACGACTCGCCAAATAAAGCGCTCCGTAAATTTGTTACTTAGGCTAATAAAATTAATTTTCGGTGTCTCGCATTCGATGTCATGGATAATTCAATGGATACGATCGTGTTACTCTTAAGTGGGACACGATTGCTTTCTGGAACAGAAGGATATTTCATTTCGGTGTAATAATATACAAGATATTCCACACTGAGTTAATAAGTCTTAGTCTCTAAGTCTAAGTCTTAGTATCTTCGTCCTATGAAATCGGTTAAATTGGCAAAGTATTTTTTAAAAGAAAATCTAGGCTATGAAATGTGCTTAAAGGTGCATCTTATGATATTAATACAAGGTGATCTGCAAATTACCCAGTGAAAAAAGCGTTCTTTTTTTTTAATGGAAAACCATTTTCTTTTATCAGATCTTCTGAATCTCTGCTTTTTATCGCTTGACAATTATTTTATTATTTATTTATTTATTTATTTATTTATTTATTTATTTATTTATTTACGTTACCCCGCCGTTTTTAAGTTATTCATTTTTTTTTACTCCTACGATTTTCCATACAACACACATAATTTAAACAATGCAGTTTTATTAATAATGCAATACATTAGACTAAATACCGTCCTAATTATGACCAATACCACCGTACACGTTCACCGACCAACCTGGATATAAATTTTAAGTAAAATTACAAGAAAAAAAAGCTCTGACAAAAAAAATGTGTTCAAAGTTCAACGACTCCCGTAATAAATAAACAATGGTAGACTCGTTGTGGTGGATATAATAGAAAAGAATTTCACGTCCTATTCGTATGGTCGTGTTTATCTACATAGATACATTAATGTATATTCATTATTCGATATAGCATTCTTGTAAATTAATGTAAAATTATGCAAATCAACCGCATTTATTTGAATTGACTGTATCAGATGTCGCTTAAAAATAAATACGTAATTTTTTACGGGACCGTGGGTCTGTTGAGAGAACTGTAAATGTAGATTTCGTGTTGTTGTAGTATTTATTATCGATAAGGTAGTATCTCGACTAGGAGAAGGAAAAGGTACGTTTTTATCTCACTCAAACAATATACCGGTTATCTGTTGTTAGTTTATAACGTAGAACTAAACATTAAACAATATGTTGAATAAAAAAGATAGGATTTGATGTCTCGTTTTCACATGCCCCAGGGATCAGGTAGTTATTATTAGGTATTTTGCAGGGTTAGAGAAACCATATTATTGAAGTTGGATGGAAAGAGATCGGACTAAGTACAGGGTGGCGCAGGGGAACGGGAAATTTTGAAATAACGTCATTTCCACGAATAAATTCATAAAACTAGTAATTTATTAACGAAAGTGCGTGTATGCAGCATGCCATTTATGTTTTTACAATCAAAATGTCCAAAAGTGTCTCTTTACTTTTTAAAGATGACATCGGAAAGATGTCCTCCCATTCGGCGTTCACACTCTAACAGCCTGTTATGAAAACTCTGGAATGCGCGGCGTAGCAAATCTTGGGGAATGGCAGTGATTTCTTGTTGAATGTTCTCCTTCAGTTCATGGATTGTCGCAGGTCGTGTACGGTACACCTTGCCTTTAAGATACCGCCACAGGAAGAAGTCGCACACACTAAGATCAGGGAATCTCGCAGGCCATTCAATGTCACCGTTACGCGAAATAATGCGTCTTCCAAACAATTGACGAACTGCTGCCATCGAATGTCGAGTAGTGTGTGACGTGGCTCCGTCCTGCTGAAACCGCATGTTTTCCATGTTAAGATTAAGCTCGTACAGTCTCGCTGTAAAGAATGTTTGAAGCATTTTAACATACCGAGCGGATGTTACTGTCGCTGCACTACCATCCTCACGTGCAAAAAAATAAGGGCCGATAACACCATGACATGATACAGCACACCATATTGTGACCATATTCATCTGATATCCATATGTTACCAACGAAATTCGCGTCCTCGTTAATTTTAGCCAATATCTGCCATACGTGACGCTGGGTCACGTTCGTGTAATTGTTGCACAATCAGCAACTTATAGGGATAGAAATGTAATTCGTGCAGTATTCTTTGTAAGCTTCGTCGCTTAATCCCTAGGGTAGATGCATGCTGTCGAACGGAGCGGCGAGGACTTCTCTCGATTGCAGCTCTAACAGCCTCAATGTTCACCTGGAGCTTTCTTTTTCAAGACAGACCCTGTTTCTTCAAAATTACGCACCCACGTTGTAATCGCATGCGCAGATGGGACACGTCCATGACGTCGAAGCTGGTAATGCTGTCGAAATATTCTCTGCGCGGCAGTCGCACTATCACCATTTTTATAAAACGCTCTCGCAGCTACTGCACGTTCCGCGCCAGTCCAGCGATCCATGATCCAACGGCAATGCGTTCACAACAATTGTGCGACGTCACGAACAACTGCCGGCTCTACAGTGCTGACAACTGTAACGTTCAAAATTTCCCGTTCCCCTACGCCATCCTGTATATTAACCTCAAAGGAGACTATATTGAAAGACAAAAGGTTTGTTCGTTTGTGTTGCCCGGGTTCGTGGATCACGTGATCATTTCGATTGTCCAGAACTACGCTAAATAGGTGCGTTTGTATAGTACAGCGTAGTATACATAACCCAAAAAAATTGAGTCTAGTGGTAGGCAAGATTACATGTAAAAATTTTTTGTATTTAACGTTAACGAAGACGATGAGACCCTGTTACCCTGATGACTCGCAAGTTCTTCGTCCAGTGATGAAGATGCAGAAGACGCATTGAAGATTGTTCATTCCAACGAACTGTTAAAAATTCTTAGGAGGTACACAATTTGTCTATAAAAAAAAATCAAGTAATTGCTGCGTTTGAATAGGTAGTCCTAATGTACACCAAAGAATATATAAGGCATTTCTGAGTCAGCCGAGGACTGCTAAAACAAACAACTTATAGATCTATATGTCATATAGATCTAGAAATGGTAGTAAATATAACAACAAGGAGTAGATAGTTGAAATAAGAGAAGAATGTATGTTAGCCGATCTCTTTTTAACTAGGTGATCGAGATTTAATATTAATGCCGAGAAGCACATTGCAATGTTTCTATGGTTTACTGGCTATCAAATCAATTATTTGAAAATGAAGCAATTATTCCTGCTGTAGAATTTCTGGAAGATCCTCAAAGAAACGCATTAGATGTCAGAGGTAGGGTATGCAATGAATTATATAGTAGTATATTATCAATTTGCAGTAGTAATACATTTACGTATTTTACTTTATCATAGCACGTACCTGATCGTTGAATAAACATAGTCATTATCGCCTTTTATTATTTTACCGGTTACATGGTCATTTTGTATTTTTTGTAAGAATAGTCAGAAATAAAATTTGGTTAGGGTAAATAATACAAGGACAGCTACACTAAACTGCTCAAACTTACTCCACCTGGAGGAGGTGTAAGTTTGTGCAACAAGCAATTTAGAAACTCGAGCTACTCCATATTACACCGATTAACAAACGAACAAAGCTGAAGTGAATTTGGGAGAAATACTTGTTTAATATATTTCAAGGTTGGAAACTTTCCAGGCTACCCTTGTATTTGATCAACAGTAGCAATCTGATGATCTCTTAAAACTTCCACAAGTGTTCAAATCCAATTTTCTGCAATACATTTATTCCAAGGTCTTAAACTTTTCTATTTAATTCCACGTCACGCACGGCTTAGTATTAACCTTAATGCCGGATGACTAGGCGAGCTAAATACCCAAATAAATCCAACGTGCGAGCGCGACAATGACATCTTTTTTCGCGACTTTCATCCTCTGGCGTACACTTGCGAAATGTCAAATCTCGATCAAAAAAAAAAATAAAAATATACGATCGAGCACAATAGCAATTCACACCTTTTATTGTCGCGCGCTTCCATCAATTCGATCGGGCGACCCGTCCACCTCTCTCCACGATGTAGCGACTACATATCGCAACAAATAATATCGAATTCCAACAGGTTCGATGCCGGGCACCGCACGCATAGGCGGCACACTGCGATCGAACGTAACGTCCTCTATCTTTCAATTACGTGCTACTCCCCATTGAGATGTCCTTACTCCTTACACCTGTTGCTGTTATAGCTCCGTGTGCAGCCATAGCGAAAGCGAACCGACGATTACGCCAGAAAAAGCCGTTTCGTACGCGTTATACGAGCGCGTAAGAACTTATATTATGGGCGAGGATATTATTGTGTGGAACTTTCGATTCGCTATATGGGAACTGCGCGGTTCTCGATTAGAAATGCCAATCTGTCCGTTCGCCGATCACGAATTTTATATATATTATCGCCTGCTGCCGTATGTAAGGTTAAAATCATTATGATAATTGCGGCTCTTTTTCTTTTTTTTTTTATCCCGTGTATACGTCTAGGTCTAACTTGTAATTAAGCGTAGAAACATAACATGCACAATGCAGATGGTAGCTGGAAAATTGGAAAGATGCATAACTTGTGTTTAGCAAAAATCATTGCAAAACAACCTCCAAGTTTTCCTTTTTCAAATCTTATCTTGGTTTGTCTCCTAGTTAGTCTGTAGTCACTTAGTTAGTCTGTAAATGTCTTAAATGTTGAAAATTTCGGTTAAAAGATAGATCGATGGATAACAAAAGATGATTGTTGTGAGCCTGCCATGTCATGAAATTTTATTGCAAGTAAGAAACCAATTCATAACCTACAATCTCACCGAGCACAATTACCAGTTTATTCATCGAAAACCGATTATACTGAAAGTATATCGATTTATTGAAATCTAACGAATATTTTACTTGCATCTTGACTTCTTCCTTGTTCTTTGTTCGAAATTAATACTCGGTCTAACTCCAATTAGGAAGCGTTTATCCTCGGAATGATTTATTTATATCTCTAAGCTCTATTATAGGAAGTAATTTTGAAACTATAAACTCGAACAAAATCGAGAAGCTTCTGATGTCAAGAGAGATTTATGTAATCAGTTACGTAATGAATATAAATTACGTACGTACAACGTGCAATTCGTGTAATGATTGAATTAGTCCCATTACTTCCTAAAGTTATGAATTCTCAAGTGTACAAAATCGTACTTTCCTTTCTACTTTTTAGAGACGGCAACGTTGAATAACATTTGCGTGTATGATGTATTAACGCGTCGCTAAGACAAAATTTAGATAGGTTCATGTTTATGTTTAACCAACAAGTACATATACGAGGGTTGTCCGAAAAGTTTCCAATCTAACGCAGAAATATGTTTTTACACAAGTTCAGTTTTATTTTTTTAAAGATTATTACGTATTGATGCACAGTATCCCGGATAGTAAGGAATAAAGATTAAGATACCCCGTGTTACCCGGATAAAAGAACACCAAAATGACTTAGAAGAGATATACGTGGTGTTATCAAGAGAGTTCGTAAGTGTGTTATGTTGGAGGTGGAATATTTGAAAATCGTCTTCTGTGTCATTTAAATCATTAATAAAGGCAATCAACAAGTTATTGGCCATTTCTTAATACCTTCTATATGTCTTTCTAAGGGTGACGTTTAAGCAGGCGTGCTTCCATAAACGTTAAGAATTAGACACGTGTTCGTGTGAACTTTTTTTATTAAAACTACAATACGCTACCAAATCCTAAAATATTTACTATACCTTCTGAAACACCCTGTATAAAGTTTTTAACCCAGCATCTTTTGAACGATAAATCATAACGTTCTCAGAACGTAAAATTACAATGTTTTGGAAATGTTAAATTAACACGTTTTATTTTTGTGACATTAAGAAGTTTGCGAGTTTGAAAGAACCTAAAACCGTTACGTACTACCTGGGATCGCTCAGTGGTTGTTTTTCCATTTTCAATAGTGACGATTAACACCATTTTATGACCATTCCAAAAAACAGTTGCCAACATCCTTCGTATCTATTGTTTCAATCGTTCTGTCTTGGCTTTAGAAATGTACTAATGTATCCATATTTCATTACCAGTTAATAATCGACGCCAAAACTCCGACTTATTTCGCTTAAACTGCTTCAGTAACATTCTTACAACTTCTGCTCAACTTATCTCTTTAAGCTTAATTCCACAATTATCAAGCATAATTTGGTAAATCTTCCCGATGTTATTAGCGATGGTTGCATTTCTGCAACCTTCATCGTGAACCAAGCTAGTATCCCCAAATTCAGCTGCCTAAACTATTACGGTGGTAATTAATTTGCGTAAGCGTCTTGCCTTTTAAACAACAATTCAATGAGGATTCGATATTCGATTTTTTCCAATTTTTACAGAATTACTTACATCAACTGGCGCAAGCGACTGTTAAATAGCAACCGAGCGTCCAACACGGATGAAAATTTCAAAAGCCTCTTTCAATACAAGCGCAATTATATTACGAGAATATTTTTAATGAGTAACACCATCTTCATGTTGAGGTTTAAAACCTTTCAGACTACTCTCGGAAGAAGGAATTCGGCCGAATAATAAAGTTGCAATAATTTGTGATATGTTATTATTAGTAGATTTAGGTATATATCAAGAAGGTAGTCTAGTGAATTTATGTTGTACTTTACCGAGCAGATGTGAAGGAATCTCTTTCATTAGTATTCTATAACAAGCGCGGAGAGTGCAAAATAGCCCTGGGTATTCTGCACGCGGTTTACAATTTAGCCCATTCATTGGAATCTGATCATATTTACGTATGCATAAAATGTATTTTATACAAAAATTATCTTCCCACGCCAACAGCATCAAGACAGATGAACAATTACATAGTCATAAAGGTGCTAAGCTCCCTCAAAGAAACTCTCATGGTTTTAACATTATCTTAAAACGGTTATAGGGACTTAAATATCAAATTCATCCTTGAGCATCGAAAATTCTGTCCACTTGGTGAATTGGTATTACTCGGAAGGAGCGACAAATAATTTATCTTTTTATTAATCTTCATTTATGAAATTTTATTAAATTACCGTTATTCTGATTTGTTTCAGGATTTTCTGGACTTTCTAAAACCTGTGGTAAGTGTGCTAGATGTAAGTGTTTATTTTTTGAAATCGTTTTAAAATGTTTTAAAAATTCGTCGATTAGATTGTATCTACGTGCACTTCGCATCTTTCGAATTTCAACGATATATTACGAAAGCGCGAAAAATATCGAAAACTTCGAAAATGCCATTTTACGTAATCACTGCGAAAATCTCCATAAAGCTCTTACTATACGCCGCCTCGATTTGACGTTAATTAAACATTCTCCCGGCAAAAGGCGAATGGAAATCCAGAAATAAACGCGATTATTACGAAAACAATGCGGGAGCCTCGCCAGATACAGTATCGAGAACGAAAGGCTTCTCTGGTCGCGCCTCTCGTTCGTTTATTGACAAGCCGACGGCGTACCGAACTACCGAGAAAGACAAAGGAAATTGCAAATAACACTTTCTTAGAAATCTATAATAAACATACAATTTGCGCGGTCGCGATGCCCGTCTACTTCGAGGGCCATCGGCGGGTAACACGGCACACAGCGCCAGCAGCGCATCAACCAACGCCGAAGGCGATGACGCGTTCGATGACAAAAGAAACGACGGCTCGGACACGAACGAGAGTAGTTTTTTTGTTTAAAAATACGTATGCACGGTTGTATGTGGGTAAGACCAGTACGAAGATACGAAAGAAAAGAATTTTTGTAGTCAGTCATCAGTCGTTATGGGCGTGCCGGTAATTGCAGCTGTGGCGTTTCATGGTGGACGAATGATCAAAAGAAAAAAGAACAATGTTCTCGCAAGCTGGAAAAATTACTGGTAATTTAGTATCTGCAATTGCTAAACCCTCCTAAAACGAAAATAAAGACAACCAAAGTAATTTTCCTCTGAGTTATTCTTTACTATCTCTGGTGTAATGGTTCAAGTTCTTTTTTACTTTCATCGGCAACCTGATGAAATATTTCTGGATTTGTTCAAATTGTATGTTGTTATTAGTTTCTTGTTAGACCTTTAGAAACAGGTCTTATTAGACCCGCTGAAAGCTGTTGGAAGAAATATAAAGCGAAAAAAGGTTTTCTATAAATACACTCGTAACAAGGAAGGTATGATATTGGTATCGATTATCATAGACTCAATTTTCAATTCAAAAAACGTTAAAGTTGAAACATTAATTATGTCCATAAAATTCTGACCGTTCCACATTATCAAAAACCATTTTGGGCACATCTATATTCCATCTATATCGACTGTACCATCATACAGATGTAAATGATGTATTTCAAGGTAAGCTCCGTCTAAGACCGGTAGCAAAGTGAAGCGATGTGGTCACGCGACAATGGGAAAACTCTTTCGTTTCACGTCGCAACGTATCCCCGTCTCTCTTCCTCTTCATTCGCCATTCACTCTCCTTCCCTGTTTCTTTCTTGAATCGACGAAACGCGAAATGACTTACAATTAGGTTTCCTACGTACAACGCATCAGCGTTTGTGTTTCTCTTGACTCCTAATGCGTGCTCCGATGATTACCTACAAAAAAAAAAAAATGGAATATATTATTTATGTACGAACTATAGTCGGTATGTGTCGGTATTGTAACACATTCTACTTGTGAAGCACGATTCCCCGAAGGCGAACCATCGATAATATCCGTCTACGCCGGCGGCGTTTTCGTGAAGTAAAAATTTGTTTGTTTAAAATAGGCATCGGCGTTGTAAATTAGAAGTTTTAATTTCTCGCCGTGTTCCTTTAATAATTATTAATGGTGAAGAATTAATTCGAAAATTGGAGATCGAGATTGAGATCTTTTTAATACGGGGAAGTCAGTGGTGAAGTTGCGGCACGTTCGTGCATTTTTCTTTTCGAAGAAGTTTTTAGCAGAATTTAGATCTCAGATGGAACACAATATTTTCTAAAAATACGCATATCACACCATGTCCAGCGACTCTACTCCGGGTGGTAAATATTAATGTGTATGCCCATTAATAGTAATTTTTTTGACATCCACTTTTACCTTTTCTTCTTCATTTGCAAAGCAAAAAAAAGCCGTTTACTCTTTCCCGACGCCATTGATTTGCCGAGCCACAGGCTGGTTTAAACAAAAACAAGGTACAAAATTTGACCCAATTCTCAAAAACGCTAGCTAACATTAGCCTGAAAAATAAGCTTCAGCAATCTACCGATCAGCAAAGCATTCGATTGTTGTTAATCGAAAATACAAAAATTTAGCATTGCGTTATTAGCAACGTGATTACGAAAAACCCTTTACTATTAAAGAATATCTTCGTTTTGTATGATACCGTACGTACAGTACAGTTATTCGCGCTACAATTATCGCCCGTGTGTTCCTTTTGAGTTTACTAGATCGGGGTAATTGCATATCGCCAATAGCACGCATAAATAACATCCGACACAATAAATCATGCGCTTAAAGCATTTTCTCCCAACATTCGCCGAGGTTATGAAGGCAAATTTAATATCGTATTAAAACCAAGAGATAACATTGTTGTATCGCATAAGTGCGCGTTTTTATCGGCGTATATCGCGATGAACGCTGTAGGTATTATTATGATTATTATTTTATTCTATTGCTTCTTCTACCGATCTTATTCGCTGCGAATTAATCGTAATTCCTTTGAAGTTATTGCAGCAAAAATCCGAAGAGCCTTGAGGTAATTCGATCTAATAGACGCGATTGGCGATTTTAACTCTATCGGTTAGTTCGCTTGCGTTGATTCATTGACGTATTTAAAGGCGATGGATGTAAATTGTTATGTATGTATCAAGTAAAGGGAGGTATTTAAAAGTTAACGCTTTACTTTACTTAAGGCGTTAGTTTAACTATTATTTCAAGCGTTTCAGTGCGTAAATTTTATTTCAGGACTAGTAAAGAAAAATTTACAGGGATTTAGCCAAAAAATAATGAAAATTGCACTGCAAAACGGAACACGGAGACCTGTTACTAGTTGAGGAGGAACAGGAAGAAGGACAAGTTCAGGTTTCTAGCAGAGGAAGTCGTGAAAATCAAATAATATTTTAGGAATAATCGGCCTTCTTGATCCTTTTCAACTAGCAACAAGTAGACAAACGGAATTTTACAGCGTTTTTAATACTTTTACCAATTTACCTTTTCTTTTCTCAACAAAAAGAAAACGCATTTACCTCCATCTAGTGCACTTATTTTCAAGTACATTTTTACTTCTATCAAGTAAGTATCTCCAACAAGCTAATGTATTCAACTTTATTTTTCCTACTTGACTTTTTTTTACATTTACGCCACTCGCCTATAATCCGAATGTTTTTTTTTTCCTTTTTTTTCTAGTAATCCCGATTGCTATCTGTTGAGCATATCCAAAAATCTCCTTAACATACACTAACAAGTAATTGACGTTGTCATTTGAATGACGTTAACTATTTGTTGTTCGAATCACTTCCGCGTCGCTTCCATTTAAACGTTGAGATCGATATCTACGATGTCTTAACATCGGCGCTACTTCACTTAATTTTTTTTCCATATCTACATACGTTGTATTTATATAACTCTAATTGTGTTGTTAGAGCAATGCTTGAACGATACACATAAAGCCTCTTTTCTTTCGTCGTTTTCGACCGTGCGTGGACGAAACACACGGAGCTAACTAACTAACCTTGAATACGCGCATAGACTCACGTATGAGGCATAGCTGTAAACGGTGTTTCGCCGAGCGATTATAACGATAGTAAATTAAAATTACATCTAGACTGCTTAGATGAAGACAATAGAACTTTCTATGGTATTGTTGCTGGGGTATTCTTTAGAAAAAAGGTATGGTGTAACATCCAGTGTAAGTAATAATTTCGGTAAATATTAGTCATTTCCTGTATAATCATTTTTTTTTGTCTTTTTTAATGAAACAAAAGAAAATTCCTTTGTGTATGACTCGAAACGACTCTAAATTCTTTATTCTGAATTTTTAACATAAAAGAAAGAAAGAGTTTATTACGTTTGCCCACTGTTGTCTCTTTTTTATGCGATGGGACGTTAATTGATAAAAATAATGTTAAAAATCCTTAATTTAAAATTACTATCTGCCAGAAACCACCAGAATAATGCTCTTCCTATGCCTTTTCCGATTCCGCAGCGACTTATACAGCCATCTCATAGCTTCCCTCTCTCCATCCCCGGATTTTTCAATTCACCAAGAATATCTCCAGCCAACGATAGTACCTGTGAAACGACTAAATAACTCGTCTTCGCTCTATGTTCTTCAAATACTTAATTCTTATATGCCAAATAATTTACTCTTATAAGCACATAAGCAATAAGTATCACACTTTCACAAGTCGCCAATATTTATAGAAAACAATCCGTTTATTAGATACTAAACCGCGAACTCCAATAAAATATTGCAGACCCTGGTAAAAATAAATTATCTTCTGTTTATTGTATGCTTTCTTTCGTTTAAATTAACAATTTACTTAACTTTTGTCTTTTTTCCCTTTTCTTTCTTGCATTTATTACTTATTTGCTTAAAATGCGCAAACATATATCTCGAATTAGGTTTTCTCGACATCAACGAAGACTGTGGAATACGAAATAGAGAGGAGCTGCGCCGCGTATATATGCATTTAAAAAGAGGTACGCAGACAAGACACAGATAAGGATCGTAGATGCCTTTTCCGTGATTGCTGCGGGTATCTGAACTCCGTCGTAGGCGGCCAAGCGAATTAGCCACGTGCCCGCAATAGTAAAGCAAGAAACGGAAGAATGAACGCGTCGGAGAACAGCGAAGCAAAGAAAGAATAGGAAAAAATAGGAATAGGAAAGAAAAAAAAAACGAAGAAAGAAACGGTGAAAGAGAGAAGAGACGAAGATGGTAATAAATTTCTCCGACCTCTACCTTCACGTCGTAGTTAAGCTCGTATGTGAGTATGCATACGAGAATGTGTGCGTCTAACGTATATGCATAACATTACGGTATTCGTATGCAAATCTTTTAAGAAGATAATGGACGAGTTATGAGCGCTCGAAACAACAACTCAATTAGCAACAAATCAAGAGTATATACGCGTATATTTCCTCTAGTCTCTTAATAAATACAACTTATTGCTTGCCTCGCTTAAGAAAATGAAATCCGCAATTATGGCTTGTGGTAATTTTGTTTCAATTAGTTCTTGTTGTACTGCCTTTACTTTAACGTGTAAGAATAAATAAAAGAAATTAAAATATTGAATGAAAAACAAGTGACAATCAGGGATTGATACTGCAAAATCCTAAATTGTTTCTTTTATTTTTTACGAGAATTCGCCGATATGAAAATAACGTAAAATGAGAAGAGTGACATAGGAGAGAGGAACTTTTCAACTCATCTGTAGAGTGAGTTAGCGATGAAACTTTTTGATTGCCCTGCGTATTTCTTCAGAACGTTTATCGGCGTTCAGCTCATTATATTGGCGGAATCGCCAATGGCTTGTGCGCGCATGGTTTATATTCGAGCAAAAGCCTAATGGCTGTTAATCATAATGAGATTCCTAGTTTCGAGTTTTTTGTTACCTGCGAGCCTAAGCCTAAGTCTCCGTACGTAGGCACTACGTAGGAATAACTAACGTATGTAACTACCTCGTCGCAAAGGCAACGAATAGTAATAATAATAATAATAATAATAAGACATTCGCACAGCGCGTTTATGACAGGGTTTTACCGTTAGAGGGCAGCGGCAATAAATAACCGTTTTGCGTCTTTCATTGATACAACTACCGGATAATATTGTTCCGCTGAGAAAAAAACGACGACTAATATACGAACGGCGTGTGTATGTATGCGCTAAGGCGAGATTAAGCGATAAACACGGCATAAATTGCATGTACGTTCGTTACATTTATTCGGACTGGTAATAATGCGGCTTTGTTACGGTAAACGAACTGGTTTTAGCTGTAGGGTGTTGATTTTAGGTTCGTATCTATACAACTTTAGTTAATTTGTTATGATCTCTTTTGGAAAATATAATAATTATTAATTCACGTCTCGCAATTTGTCGGAGTCAGACCATGATGCAACTCGCGCTAGACATCACCGAAAGTTTTAACAATTTTGATTTTGAACGCAAATGACGCTTAACATGTATTAGGATGGACAAAGTACATCTAATGTTCTTTTGTGTACATAAACTCTATAAATGTTCCTTACGAAATCTTTGAGTTTTGAGTTTTTCATCTAGTTACATTAGTTACATTCTTCTATGGTGGACACCATTTCTTTCAAAATCCAGAGGAAATTAATAGATCAAGATACGATGTAGTTGGCTTTGTTTATTTCTAACTTGAAAGATATTCGATATATATTAATGACGATATAATGATGAGCACCAGTTTTGAAAGGTATTCTCACAATCAACTTTTTGTTTAGTAGTCGACTCTCCAAATGTACTTATTGGTTAAGCATCCGGCATGACTGCATAAATCGAAGTAATAGGTCATAAAATATAAGAAAAATTAGCGTCCTACGCGTATATAGATCTCACCGAACGAAAAACAAGATGAGAAAACACGTTAAGAACAGAAAGTCTAAAAAATTGAACAGTTTTACGATCCTCGCACTTATTCAAAGTGAATGGGATAAAAGAAGAGGCTCATCATCCTCGAGTGCGAAAATGACGAAGCTACGTGTTTCGTGAAATACGTATTCGGATCCGATGAGAAGACCGGAAACAATAATTCGTTCGCATTTAGCCAGTTAATTCATTCCCACGACACCGCCGATCTCCCCCAAACACATCGTTGTTACACCTGCACGGCCGCGCCACGCTAACTGTTTCCATGTATACTAATTGGCATATGCAACGGCGTCGCTAAAAATTGTGCTAATGGATTCAATCCTGTTATGAATGGGCGAAAATTAACGCTCGTATTTATAATAGTCTTCGTAGTGTAGGAATTTTTCGTTTGGAAATTATCTTGTTGAACGATCCATCATTGTGATATGACGAATTAAGTAATCAGTTAGTGTTGTTTAAGCAGATTGTGATTAATAATACACCTACTTATGCTAATCGTATTAGCGTAATGTGGATAATAAGTCTTAGACTGTCTTCTACAATGTTCAATTACGTCGAGGATGGAGATGTTTCATTAAGGTGGGCATGGCAAGCCATCTTGTTACTTCTTCCATTAAGTCAATAGTAGTGAAATGTGATAGGTTCTAGATACTACTTTATGATGTTTAAATGAGCGGATTTAATTGATTTCGGCGTGTTGAAGTAAGTGTATTATTAACTTACGGGCCTTGCCTCATTCACCTTCCGATCGGCGGAATTTGATAATAAATTACAAATCTATCACTTCAGAAACCTGAAGTTGTTTCCATCTAGCAGTTTCGCATATAAATTTTTCAAACGTCAAGGCACTTACAAAGCTATTCGCGAACATCCGTTCAATTTTAATTGTCTATTCGTCCGAACTGAAAGTCGTCTCTGGATGCGTGGCGCACGGGATTCCTAACAGTAAAGCTGGCGTATATTTCGTTGTCAACAATGCCGACGGCGAAGGAACAAGCGATATCTTCATGCGAAATGATGGGACGACATCGAGAAAAATACCTACCGTTCCAACAGTCGGCACAACACAATAACAAACGGTTGTCGTATCATGTAGACCATAGCCTTACGGGAGACTGGAGATACATAAATGAGTTATCAAGATCGATCGATCGACGTTTTACAAATCTTCTTAGTGTACCGTACCGCGTTACGAAACGCGTTATCGATCCATCTGCTTCCATTCTCGGCATCGTCGACAATGAAATTCGTTAATTGTACCATTTACTAAGTAGCTGGACGCAATCTAGCTCGACAAATAACGTTTTTATGCTTCAACAGATGCAACCATTAGGTTCCTAGCGGACGACTAGTAGATTTGGAACTGTATCGGATAAGAAGCATTGAAATCAGAACCTAATCAAAAACGACTTGACGTACTCTCGCAATTGACGACGCGACGTATTCGTCGGTAGCATATGAAACGGTAAATCGAAGGTGTAAACAACATTGTCGCCGTCGATGAAATGGTAATATATTTTTATCGTGCGATTAAATATGGTTTACGATGCTCGTAAATTGTAGAAAAGGCATTACTTAAGGTTGACATGCGTACGATGCCGTACGTAACTGGTATAATTGCGTTTTACGTATTAATGCGCGAGAAATAATGAGCGGTATATGTGAGGATATCGTCATATTCTTTAATGATGGGAGATGGGAAAAATGTATTTATAGAGTAGCTTTATTGAAGAAAATTCAGGTCATCGGCACACACGAATGTTGTCTTTGCTGTCATATTGAAACGAATACGGATAGAAAATAATGTTTACGTCAGTTGTTTACGTTAAATCCAATTTAGTTGAGTTAAATGGAATTATGGAGTACTATGGCGCAAACACCAAGGTACCCAAGTCTCTAGATTTCCGAAACAACTGTTCGCAATGAATTAAATATTTTGCACGCATAAAAGAAGAAGTCCTCTTTGGTTCTTAGCCCCCTAGACCGCTTGGAGAACATCGAATTCTCCATCTACCAACTATGGCCTAGCCGAATGAGTCTTTGAGAAAAATTTTCTACTTCTTTCTATTAACATCTAAAGATTAAATTTTGGAAACGCAAGACTATCGTAAAGAAGAGTGAAGAAAAAATTATTAACGGTCAAGTTTGTTTCTGTGTCCGTGGTGGACGCTGACAAGACCAAAAAATTCTCACATAGTCTTAAATAATTGGTCAAAATCAAATGCCTCAAAACAACCATTCAGAATCATTTTTTTTATACATTGTTCTCTCCGTTCAAATTATTTTGATACTCCTCTTTCTGAACGTTACACTTTGTAAAGTGGAAATCGTGAAGGATTCTTTTTTTTACGTCTTTAACAATACGACATTCAACCAGCTCTTCTGCACCTTTTACATTTTACTCTTATTAAGCGGCCGCATAACAATCCACTTTAAACTGGCCTTTCTTCTTGTTTTCTTTCTCGTCCTTGTGCTGTTTCGTTATTTTCTACAATTACCTTTAAACACTTCCTCTTGATAATTACGCATCGGCCGCTAGCGGTCAGCGTCGAGTTCCTCCTTTTCTCCATTCCACACGCTCGACTATTATCGCGCTTTATACTTAAGCTCATTAGTGAAATCCAGGGCAAACCGTTGAAACTTGAGGTCGGAAAAAAGTAAGGCGAAAAGAGACGGTACGACAATAACAACACGCACCTTGGTGCAATTGCACCTTCGAACAACGAAGTGAAGAGTGCGCGTACGTACATCATCTTGCAAAGTTAACGACGCGTATATGGCTACGCAGTATTGCATGGTCCAAAATATGTAGAAGGGTCCTATTGAACCTAGATGTGCTGCTTACTTTTTTATTTTTCGGTATTACAGCAGCTGACTTTACTTTCAAACTTCCTCTTATTTCTCTGTTTATTATATTTTTCTGCATCCTATCCTACCCTAGCATTAAAATCTCCGGCTATTATCTGCATCTCTTCTTTAATTTCACAAACTTCTCGTAAACTTTCTCAAAATCTCACCTCTTTTATTTTCCTCTCAATGGGCCATTAAAGTATTACTTCTCCGTTTATGTTTACTTCTAGCGTTTGTATCCTTTCATTTGCGTTGTGTAAATCATACAATTTACATGCAGACGTATGTATATATGCATTCGTATATTTTTTATTCGTACGTTTACTCACTCGTTTCGCGATTAATTTCACTCTCGGCAGATATTATTTTCCGGCGGCAATCGTCGAATCATTAAATCGGAAATTCGTCGAATGATAACCGCTAAATTAATCGTAACAATTTTAAACGGGAGCCACCGTGTAACTACGTTCGTCTACCGTTCGAGGCAGCTTGATCGCTTTTAATTTGGCGCCGCCATGGCGTTTCGGTATCCGAACGTTAGCTCCTGAAGTGGTCCAAATTACAGGATAAGTTTAATTCTTGTTTCCTTTTTCTTTTGCTTTTGCTGTTCGAGAGAGCAGAGGTGTACACTCAGCGGCAAAATGATGTACGTTGGTTTAAGAAGCACTTATATCTAACAGGGAATTTTTATTTCTTCGTTAAATTAAATAGTAAAATTCTTCTTCTTAAAAAGTTCTTCTAAGAGGTGCCATCATTCATCAAAAAAATACCTTTGTACACCGGTATTTTTTTGCCGTGTTGGAGCAGATGAACAAAGTCAACGGTACTCATTTTAAAACATTCAATATATTGTTTTTCTAAAATTAAAAATCTTGCTGGAATTACACCGTTTCTAGATCTTATTTTTTTCATTAAGTCTCATTTTTTATACGAGTGGGACTCATATAGGACTCCATAATTTTGTCTCAGACTGTAGTATTCTTCAACGCACCGCTATGATTATATGGTCAGTTTTCACAAAAAACTACCCGGCGTTTACTTATCGTTGCGTGATGTGCAGCTCTGTTACGCGGACTCACTTTGTTCACTTAACCTTCGTTCTTTGCTTCTTTGTGTTTATAATTTATTCCTTCTTTTGTTTTCGTCCCTCTTTTCTTTTTCGCCGCCCAACATGGTAAATTACAGCGAAACACGGGCACCGCTACGATCGCTCGATTTTTGACGGACAGATAGTCGCTGGGTTGGTCTAGATTATTATTCATCAAACTCGTAGGTAGCGACTTAGGGCATGCGGCGTAATCCGCGCCGCGAAAGATTCTTTCTTATCGCCCGGTAGGAAAACGCTTCGGGCTGTTCTATTTTCGCGACGATCAACGGAACGCGTGCGTTTAATTTCCCGCCGCTCTTTTCAAGTCTTGCGCTCATCGCATGTAAGTAAACACATGAACGTGCTACGTGTAAGCATCGACACGGCAAAGATTGGGGCTGGAGCTGTATAGCCACGTTAATTTTCATGCCTGTTACTGAAACGGTAGCTATCTACATATTATCTTCTTGGTTCCGTGTTCGATACAATTTGTTATATCTATGTGTCATAAAGAAGCAGCAACATTTAAACGTGCAAATAGCCACTATATGTTTATTGCGATCCGTTTTGTTGCTAATACACGCCTTCACTAGACTCGCGCCGACATGAATATTTACGTTAGCCCGTCTGTTTACGTATAAGACGCAACGACAGAACCATTGTTGTCAATAACCGGAAATATAACCGTGAACAACGGGCTGAATAGGAGAAAAGAAATTCAAGCGACGCAAGTCACCGCGAGGAAAACTTTATACGCCAGACTTTTATTTCGTCTTGAATCGCGTTAAGCAGCCGGCGGCATTGTTAGAATAACAATACGAATGTAAAAACGGCGCGGACTTTCCTCTTCTGCCCATACCGTACAATATGCTTCTAAATTTTTATTGGACATTTCCACGAATTTCTATATATCGTTAATCATGCGGAATATTAAAGAGGAAGAATCTTAGACCGAGACAAAGTCAACACCCTCGCTGACGACGTAGTGAGTCATAAGTGGAAATGTACAGAGTATAGCACGAAAATGTATTATTTACTAGCATCGTAGGATTTACGTTAATATTGAATAATGGACGCTGTTGACTAACAGTGCGCGTCTTATTTGCAATTAGCAACGTTAATTTCGTGTTCTAATAGGTAAGCTGCGAAACTACAGACTAATAAAACTGAATTTTTTTTGTTTATCAAAGTCAATTAAATGCATTCACATCTTCACCGCAAACGTACATGCCCATTACAATGCACATAAAATGATCAAATAAACGTGTTTACGAAACCGTACAAGCTGTACAGAGTTTGCAATTTGTTATTTTGCCCCTGGCAAAGAAGCTTGCTCCTAACCACGTCCGATTAATTTCAGCTTTATTTAATTGTCGCCTACATAATTTGAGATTAGCCACAATCGTAAAATACCTTGATATTCAATCGCATTCATGGGTTTTGTTGGCCTTCTTAATTCGACCAAGGAAATATCGTTAATTTTGCGCACTTAATCGGCTTTGTAGCCCCAATAATAACGACATTATTACGCACTGTACAACCGTCTAACATTACTAATTATGGTTTTTAAAACTATCATCACCATCGGTTCTGGTCAATTAATCTTTCGCTATCTGTACGGCCAATTTGATATGGCTTATTAGTTCAAAATATCAAATACCTGTTACATAAACTTTAATAACCTTGCTGAAATTATTGATAGGCAATAAATAAAAGATAAAATTATATTAAAATACAAGCATAAGTGACCTTAGTTTAATCGGAATTTTCTAAAGATTAAATACCGAAATACAATCTAACAAAGGCACATAATTCCGTTCCTGTTAATAATTCCTTTACCTGACGTAATATTTCAGTCGCCCAATAAAATATTATTTCTTCTGGGATCGTTTGAACTTTTAGTATTTACACCGTTTTAAGGTGCATACATGCAAACAAGATATATATTATATAAATGTTGATTATATAACATGTATATCCACAATGTTAACTGGTCGTATCGCCACGTTGTAAATAAATTTCGAATATATTATGATTAGCCGTCCAAATAATTGTAATTATGAGCCATAAATGCTGTTAAAATTGGGCGTTTTTGTTTTCGATATAGCCGTCACATAGAAATGTCTCGTTATTTAATAGTAATTTATGCACGAGAACAGTATCGCCTATAACAACATTCCTGGACGTAATAAAATGTATCATTTGCATACGTATACGGGTTAGACGTCTCAAGAAGGTGTAGTAATCGACGCACAAAATTATAAGCGACGCTGTATATTTATTTTTATACTCGTTTACTAACAGGTACGTTCTCATCTATTGGTCGGATAGAAGAGCAATGACGTGCCTTTTTTTTTCTCAATAAACCGATACAATGGAATAGAAATTGATACAAATCGATATAAATCTCCAAACAAACGCGATCGGAAGATAACTTTAAAATGCGAGATCATGCGAGTAACAGTAAAAGCAACAGCCGATTTTGGTGTCAATTAATAATAGATAAAGAGCACGTGCTTCGCGTAAAGATTACGTCCTTTATATATCGTAATACTGGCGGCTAGTACAAGGTAGAATTTATAAGTTTACTTTCGAAAACATGTGCACTGAATTCGATTAAATTAGAATGTAGAGAATAGTGGTTAGTAATTAAGTTTTATTGTTAAGTTGAAAATTCACCATTGCAATCTTGCTCTTGAATTGCAAATCTTACTTTAGAAAGAATATATTCAAGCAAGTATAGACACGAAATTATTATATTAGTAGGCTAGTGCTGTGATATTTCTTTTTTTCATTAATTGTTTTCCATTGTTTTATCTTCTTTGGGCTTTTAGGTCTTTAGTAAAGAAGACAAGAAGCTCCTTTTATTTGAATTAATTTTATTTTGCTTCGTTTTGTTATGTTTTGTTGTTGTTAGCAATCCACTTATTTTAAGTGTATATCACTTGTATATATTTTTTTCTAGTCTGATTTGTTAGGAAGAGGGGAGACACAGTCGTTTGTTTTTGTTTTTTGTTTGTTTAATTAATAGTAAAATAAAATAAAATGAAGTGATATGCAATAACTAATGACAAGAAAAAAAAGTGGATTACTAACAACGATGGATTAGACGTTCCCAAGTCTAAGAAAATGGTGGGACCAAACGTAACAAAATAAAATAAATCTAAGGAAATGAAACTTTGTATTTTCTTTAGTAAAGAGCTAAAAAAAAAAACAATACACTGAAAAAAAGAGATGTTAATAATAATATTGAAAAATTCCTAGTTTTCATCGAGCAATAACTATCAATTTTTTATATGTTTTTGTTTGTTGTATTCAAAACCATCATATTTGTTAAAGCACCTTCCGCAATAAAATCTTCTTAAAAAGTTCACTACACTTACCACTGCCAACGTACAGTCACATTCATATCTTTAACGTGCCCGTTTCGAGAAGCCATAAATTTAATCACACGGCGTGAGGTCGTTAAAAGTGCAGGAGTTCCGGTCAGGCGAGGCAGATTAATCTACAGCTGGCGAAGGATAAAAGTGAAGTGTAATTAATATTTTTCGTAATTAACGTAATTAATATTACTTGTCGTGAGACAATGCGCGCCCAGAACACGACCGAACCACGTTAATCATCGGCTCGCCAATAACACTAAAGCGTTTCTTTTTTCTTTTCTTTTTTTTCTAACATCGTTGGCGATGTAGGTCACCGCGATCCTATCGGGCACAATAAAATGTAGATATCAAAACGAATGGCGATGTGAAAAAAAAAAATGAAATAAGAAGAAGAAAAATAAGAACAATGCCATTTTTACTGGGTCGAAGAAATATGCCTAACTACGTAAGTGCACACGTCAGATGGTATCTCGTCTTCGGACTAGAGAGCATTGGATATTACGAGATGCTTCTGGTCGACGGCTGTCTGGAGATAATTAAGATAGAGAGATAGGTTGTAAAGATATACGGTTGGATTATATGATCATATGGTTAATGTTGCAAGAAAAAATTGTACAGCAGTGTGCTATAGCATTTGTATAATAACGACGATAATAATATTCAGGAACGGCTTTATTTATTAAGGAAACGCTAGGGAAAATGTATTATGTAAATGCTTCAAAACACAAGTATTGAATGGGTTTTCTATGCTAATTGCATCGGAATAATAAAGACACTTACGCTGCAGTCTCTGCATATGCATACGCATATGTACGTCCAAATGTTTTATCATCTTTAATGGAATGATAAATGTTTTTTTTTTTATTCGATCTAATGCTATAAAGTAAGAAAAAAATAACTTTCAAGATTGTAGATCTTAACAGTTCTCAAATCAGAATCGCCCATCAAATTGCATGCAATTGCAAAATGCATAATTTGTGAAGCAACATCATTAGATTAAACGTTGCAGACTTTAATTTTGAAACGACCATAGGACGAAACAACACCGTTCGAATATGTTACAAGCGCTGCCTTCGAGCGAAGCTATCAACGAGAGAAGAAAAAAAAAACCAACACACTTTCTCCCGCTTGCTTTGCCGTATCATTATCTAAAATTACAATATGTAATCAGTAAACTCTTACAAGATATTAAACACTTTCAATTCCGATCTAGTGGGTTAATTAATACATGCGTCTATTTAAAACATGGGCGGCATTTATCGTTAAACGCTGAATCACTGCATATATATATATACCTATTTAAACTAACATGTGTAATTTATTTGTTTTATGTGTCGTATAATTGTATGAAATTGCAAATTTTTTCTTTTCCTACCTTTCGATTGGACGAAATAATTTATATAAATCTGTGATAGAAACAGGTTCAAGAAACCATTAACATACTTCGTATAGAAGCCGATAATTTTCTTACAGATGCAAAATTTATAACAAAATCAAATCGAAGCAAATAAATTAGTACTAACATAAACACCGACATTTGTTATCTCGACTTATTACGATCACTTGTGTATATTCCTGCTACGTAACGTAGTAGAAACGTGGGAAATTTTTCCTTTTCTTTTGATCAAAGTATCAAGCTCAATACTTAATTACGTCCATTTAAGGCAAACGATTCATTAAGCGACCGCTTAACGACTCTAAATCAAATTAGATTAATTCCGATAAAAGATCTGGACATCTATCATGTCCCCCTGCCAGGCTAAGTGGTCGTAATACTGCTTACCCGTCCAATCGCTGTTGTTCCATCGCTCATGACGACTGGTTAATTCTTGTAGATCTGATGTTTATTGGCCGGGATGTTTTATAGGGATGTTGTACGTATCTTCATGACGTAATTTCGTGGATGTTCGCTGTTAGAATCTAGTGACTTCAAATTATTACATTTATGTATATTTAGATGTCTCTCCCGATAGCAGTAAGACTCCGACGAAACCCGCACAGAACGTGGCCCTAATTAATAGCATCTCTCAAAGTTTTTACATGAACAAGTTAACCCTCAAATGTGCTAAACAATATTTAAATTTGGTGGCGGAGACGGTGTATATAATAGTTTACACACAGAATGTGTCGGCACTTCCTCCTTTTTTAGTTAATACGTCTTAAATAAAATAAAAATATTCTTACATTGACCCCATCACGTATCTCCATATGGATTTAATTTTAAAATAAACATTTTAAATTATTATTTGGTGGTATAGTATCCACATTACAACGTTCTTGTTTATATAAATGATGTCTTTGATTTTACCGTTTTTGGGTCAAGATGGGCTCGGTGTCGGCAAAATCTCACATCAAACTTATTTAAAAAAACAATCCGTGAATATAATTATAGGTTTATATTAACAAAATTACCCGTAAATGTCAGGGTGAAAGTGTTTCACAGCCTATAATCGAACGATTAAATTAACGCTACACAAAAAGATCGCGCGCGTAGCATTTTCCGCGAAAACCGAAAAGGAAAAAAAAGAAACCTCCAAACGCATACTTAATTACATCGCCGTAAACGTTTGTTCAATGGTATCAAACGCGCAAAAAAAAACCGAAAGCTATTAGGTTAATAGCGGGAGACACGTTCACGACGTCGAATGTCTCAAATACGCGCGTACGCGTGTAACCATGCACATTATATGCGCGCAAGAGAAAAAGAAGAACAAAGTTAATTGAATCGAAAACGCGCGGCATTTATGGGCACGTCCGCCCGTTCAATTGTCTCAAAATGCGGCGCATTTTAAGTGTGGCCATAGATCTGCGCGGTGCTATTGAAAATAATCAATAAATCTATAACATAGTTAGTGTTTATAAATTATAGGTGGTCAAGCTGTGATAATTTAATTATTGCGTACATATGTATAAGTGCCCTTTCAAAAAAAAAAAAAAAAAACATGTGAATTAGGAGATGTAATAGACGTTACCAAATGTGAAGGTCTGCTTATTCGATGAAAATCACTTTGCTCCAAGCGAACCATTCAGCCTCGAATAAAAAGTTCATTGGGATGGATATGCTGAATACGGAGGGCCTATCAATTCATAAGCTCTGGCGACCATTGAACAATAAGTTCGTTTTGTTGTTTTGGAGGAGCAAATTTTTTTTCTTCATATTTGATTGTTTCTGCGCAATGTCCGCCTTCCCTTGAATAAGTAATAATGCATAATCGTATCTTCATTATTGCTTTTCTTTTTTCAAGAGAGTGGATTAACATAACTCCATGACCATCAAAAAAACCAGACAGTCAAATATGGGATTGGTGTAAAAATGAATAATTTTGGGGCAAGTAGAAAGCCATGTGGCACCCCTGCCACTGCAATTGTAAATACGCACACAAGCAGCCTCTTGTGTTTATAGACGACTCGTAAGTTCCATTATCACTGTCACAATCTATCACAATCAATCAAAATATATTGAGCAGAGATTTACGGAGATTATTAACATATCTTGGTTGATTAACAATATAAAATACACCAACACCTAAGTTTATCTTTTAAATATATCTTTAAATAGAAATTTTAATTGCTTTAATGCTCTAATAATCATTTTTTCTAAAGAAAATAATTTTTAATAATTGTACAAACGTAAATGTACGACTTTCAAGTCTCATGTGCTTACACGTATATTGTAAAGGTTAACATTTTTTGATAGAATTTTATAGAAATTTTAGAATTTTTATAGAAATTCTAAACTTAGTAACAATTTTGTTACTAAGTTTAGTAAGTTTGCTGATGAAATAGTACAATTCTGCATCTGATCTTTGAATGTAGGGCTTTGCCCCCTTTTGTGTAAGTTTTATTTTAGATTAAAAATTCTTTTTACTTCAAAATTTGTGATACTTGTGTTTAACATTTCTAGTGGTGAAGTTAAGTCTAGAAGTTAATCTACTTCTAAAACTACATTTATTTAATTCTTATACGTTACTCAAACTATTTATCAACGTCCGCTCTCTAAGCAATTGTGTTGGGTATCCTTTGAGATAATTTCTTTTATTCTTATTTCCTATATCTTCGCGAAAAGGCCCAGCGAATGACAGTCTGCAACCATGGCTCTGACAGTTCCTTTCTGTCCCTGAGGTTAGACTAGCCCAACTTGCGTTGCTGAATACTAAATAATCATTTATTATTATAGTCATCAAGTCGATTAAATAGGTAACTTCACAACATTGAATTAAAATTAGTTTTTTTCCCAGTCATGTAATGTCTAATTAAATACATACTGCTTGTTACTATTACATTCCTTTGTAAACGGGTAACATTATTAATCAACGCCATTCGATTGCGTTTAATGCTCAATTTGCTAATCAATACACGCAAAAGTAAATTAATTATTATAGTAACCTAAATACAAATAAATACAACGCACCTTATCTAATTCATCTACATTAGCCATTGGCTTAGAACCAATACGAATCAATCTATACAAAACATCTTATGTACATAGTGAAGGGTTCGCTAAAAGAGATTGACAGCTCTCATAGCGATAATGGTACAAATAAATAAAAAATAATTGCATAAAACAAAAAAACGCGTTTTAATTAACTTCTCAAGTACATGCAGTTTTCTGGCTCGCCAGAATTATCTGCAGGTAACGTATTTGCATTCTTATTTTGATTTAACCTTTCTTTTTCTACTTGGTAAAATTGAATTTGATTTTGGAAATGTCACGATTTAAATATTAAAATTGTTTTTCCCCAGCAAATGTTACATTGCCGCTCACCTTTCACCATTAACATTTAAGGATTATACGTTTTACAGTTTAGACGTATTACTGGACAATGTAAACAGTTTTTTCGCTTTAATAATAGATAATTTATATTAGGTGAGTTTACGTTGACAAATTTTTTTTGATCGATCGATACAAGCGAAGTACGCTTACATCAATTTAGTTTTTTTTTCGAATTGGATTAAATGGAATATAATAGATCGGCTTCCTAGAATGTTATTAAAAGGAGAGAAGTACTTCCATGTATACAGGCTTTTCAGAAAAAATACCGTATCACTCTAGGTGTTTTTTTTTTTTTTTTTCTAAGTAATTACAAATTTCCCATTGCACACATGAAAACTACTAAAAAGGCTCAACACTTTTTTTGCTACCTTTTATTAACATTGCATTGATTGCGGCTGCCAAAATTATCCTTCAATATCGGTAAAATTGTGAAAGAAAGGAAAGTCGCGTTTGCCTTATGGCAAGTGGGAGGCATGCAGGACGAAAAGCCATTATTATGAAAACATTTGACAATAGAACGTTGGGCTTTGCTGCAACGTTGACAGATTAAGATTTTGCTCAAATTTCACTCACATAACGCCAACTAGATACAAGATAGACCTAGGCTCGGAACTAAAAATTGCAACACGGGATTTGAAAAATTCCATGAAACGTAAAAAGATACGTTTCTAGATCCGCGTCAAGTCGCGCAGAGGAGGAACAAATGTTTTTTCCCAAAAAGTGAGGTTCTAGGCCGATTTTACTTGTTTATAATTTAATGTTGCTTTAGATATTAAAGAAAGGTTGCCTAATTAACCTGGTTGTTCTCCAGATTTAACTACTACAAACTTTCTTTGTGGAGCTATGCGACAACATTATGTACCAAGTACTCCAATCGAAACGAAACTACGTTAAGTAAGCTCAGGACATCATTTAAAGATAAGAATTAAAGAAAAGAATTGCTTGCTAGTCTTTATAAGAATTAAAGAAAAGAATTGCTTGCTAGTCTTTAGATTCAAATAGCTAAAATCAACACGATCGGTTTGATAATAAATCTAAACTAGCCTTAAATTTTAAAATAACCAACTAAGATTAAACCGTACTTAAATGTAAGATGCCTTTTGTTTCATTATGAAACCGGACCGGTTAGTCCGCTTTTAGAGTTAACATTTTCGGAGAACCTCAATGTTTAAATAACTAAACATCGTATGGTGCATCTGATTTGGTAAAACAAATTTTGGGACAGGCAGAAGCTAATAAATCTAATCCAATCTAATTTACCTAATAATGGTCTTGATGCTCCTGAGTTGTTGGCTTTCATATTGACATTCTGGTGCTGTGACTAGGTAGACAGAACCTATTTTACTGTCCTACGCTCAAGACTCCATTACACAACTCCTACTCAATCACCATTAAACAAGTGAATAATACACACCTGTTTCTTGCTACTACCTTTGTTAACAATTGGTACATCTTCAATTAATTATGTACGGCGCTTTTTATAATTTGCCTTGTAATTGGATGAATTGGATGTAATGAATAATAAATTTGGTTAACGGTAATGCTATATTATTGCCAAAATAACGGTGCTATACAACAAACTGACTTGTTTAAATTAGTCTATACCACCGATATTCATTTTTTTCAACGAAACTAATGATTTCAAAGAAAATGAAACTACCTGGAAATCGGTGAAAGGTTGGTATAGGAGAAGCTTCTGTGGGTTTCTAAAGATGCAAGGACAAGAACAATTGAATTTGTTACCGCAAATCCGGAATCTCGCATCAGAAGAACAATTGACTGTACCAGTTCGCTGGAAATGACTCCAACTTTGGTTTTTTTTTTAATCAAAAATGTTGCATATTTTTACATTCGTCATAAGTTACTTGTTAAACTTGTTAAACACGTTGTACTCTCTTTCCTACAATCATGACTCAAGCAAAAACTTCGCTATGCACTTAAAAAAAGAAAGATTTATTCTAAAAAAAATATAGTAATATACAAGGTGTTTAATTTATAAAACCAAAGTTGGAGTGATTTCAGGTCGGAACTAATAGAGTCAATTGTTTTCTCGTACGAGATTTTGAAACTACAGCAGAAAATTCAATTGTTTTTCAATTTAACCGTCCTTGTAGCTTGGAAAACAAAAAAAATATATCCATAGAACAAGGTTCAAACTGAACACCTTTGCCTTTCTCCAGATTCCTACCGGAAGCCGATTAAAAGAGGACCTCGTTGAATAGCACACATAATTTACCTTAACCACGTTTTAATAAACTTTACGCGGCTTTTAAAATTAATCGAACGATGAAAATTATCGACCGGCTAAAGAGAATTTCCTTGCCGCTAAAGATAAATCCGCGACTCTGCCGATAAACTAGACTGGCCGTGGACGATTTTTCCTCGTATTCCGCTTAACAAGATTTTGTGCAATCTATGCGACCGTAAGTATCCCTACAGCACAGTTAATTACTTCGCGGCAATGTTACAGTCTGTTTACAATGAACGGCCGATTACGGGAGATAATTATTGACCATTATTGATTTTACTTTGCAGGAAACGGATTAGATTTCCGCGTTATAAGATTAGATTGAAACGTTACGCCGACAATGAGCGCAGTCGTGCATTTAATTTGTGGAAAAAAGTATATTTTATAGCCCTGCATTCCGTATGACGGAAATAGTGTATTAGGAGGCAAGTAAGGAAGGATTTTGGCGCGCGCGTTCGAAATTTGGAAAACGAGTCGATCGCCCGTTTTTCAAATGGACAAGTGTTACAAAAACGAGTGTTTTTACGCTATTTTTTCCCAGCTTTTGGAAACATTTGATGATATTAAACAGAGGTATTGCTGCTGAGGATGCAACAATTCAATAAAACTTTATTGATAATCTTGATTTGCCTGGATTAACAATAAATGACCATAGTTCGTCTCGGATTTATGGAAATCTTTAACCAAAGCGATACCTGAATCTGCAACCATTGAAGGCATGAAGGATCTAAGGTCAATTAGATTATTACCAACTTTACCTAAAATATTCGAATGTTGCATTGCAAATGAATTGCACTAATTCATAATTGAGCGAAATAGCCTACCAGAATTTCAGTGAGGACTTCGATCAAGTTATAGCAAAAATATAAGGTCTAGTGTAATCGATCGGCACAGCTTTGCGAGCGCTAGAATACAATTAAATATTGAGAGGTTGTTTATGTTGCTATCAGGTTTAAAGCATGCGTTCGATATGTTTATAAGTCCGCTTATTTGTCAGGAGCAGCATGGTCATAAGAATAAATTGCTCCATGCTCACGTATTTTAAACGTGGGAAATTTTAAAATGCCAGAAATGCATGCCACTTTTGATTAGAACCCATATATAACAATGAGGTAACACAAAATACCGCCATAAATCAAGATAAACGTAGTAAATTCTCTACAAGAACCAATTAGTGGTTCGCATTTGAATTATTTACGACATAATGCCGGATGACGTGGCTCACGCCGAATGGAAGAAATCGGCGAAAAAATGGTACGGAATCCAGATATCCTTATAGGATCGAATCAATAACCAATACGTGTAAGTGGGACAAAATTAGCATCAGCCGTACAATTGTGTACGCCGTGGCGCGTTAAATAAGTACGAACAGAGTGAAATTAATGCGAGTGATAATTGCGCAGAAATCCTTACAAGCGCTAATTAATTAGCTTGCGTTCAGCTTTTCCTTTTCGAAAGAACGGCCATTTTCTAAATCGAAACGGCACGCTAAGGCCAAAGATCATAATAAAAAGGATAAGAGATGGTCGTAAAATAAAAATAGATTACTTTTATACAGGCTCCCGTTATGGGCATCTCGGTTTACGCGAGGTTTCCTATTTGAGAACGCGCGCGGATCTTTATTCCAGAACGTACGCGGGTATTACGAATACTTTTCTATACGCGAAGAGCCGATTCGTTCGACCTAGATTTTTTCTCTCTTATTTATATTTATTTCGTGATCTGCGTATGGGCAAATATTCTTTTTTCTTCCACTCGCAAAAGCGAAAAGAAACGCTATGCGGGATTTCGTTATTAAGTAATTGAATTAGACGTAAAAGGGCCTGCGCGTTTACTCCGACATACACGCGAAAAGAATGTTATTAAAGCACTTAAAATGGACGTCGCTTATTGGCTGTTATATCGATGTATTATCGCAATTAAAGAGATTCAAATATTTTCGCATTCTATGGGACTTAATATTGCTTATTCTGCACGTGTTCTTAATAAAAAGCCTCGATTAATAGAGTGAAGCACGTTTCTTACGTTCGAATAGGACTAAGGATTGCTAGCGCGATTGGTTAAAATTTACTACATCATCGAGATACCAAGCATTGCTCCATGTTGCAAATTTTTTATTCTGATCAACGCTGTATAATCCTTATCTGGTCCTACATTGCTTCCTTTCTTCTCCTGGTTCACATCCACCTATTTTTCAAGTCAATCTGTCAATTCACTTGAATTTGGAAGATTTAGTAAATGTAATTTTTTTAACGCGCCGTGGAGAAGCAAGCCCTTCTTAAAATCAAAATAACAAAACTGATGCGAACGTAACGTGCTCATAGACGACTATTTTGCAAGTTCTACGTCGCTGCACTATTATATATACAGTAGACGTAAAAGACAATAGGTATGCGTACTCAACTTTACATAGTCCTAGATCCAAGCTCGTAGTTTATGTGTAGGCAAAACTATTCACCGCTGGAACTGGTTCAAGATAAAAGGGAGGTAAATCTAAATTATCGGCTTCACGTACACATGTAATTATTTAATTTAGATTTGAATTAATTTGCATGTGTTTTTAAGCAATTACGCTTACACATGTACATAAATTTAATGGCGTTTTTCGTAATACGCGTACGGCTAAGTGCATATTATGGCAAAGAAGTTGACGTGAATTATGATCGATCGATGGAAAAATGCGGCGTTACGATGAAAAGCGTGCGTAAACTATATGCGGAGTTACGACCGATGACGACGACGACGACGACAACGACGTTGAGAAATCCTGAACGGTCTTGACTTACGGCCACGCGTAATACGCAGTTCATTCTTGTAATTGTATTCGGTGCAAATAGTGTTCGCCGTAAATCATTCGAATTTGTCATTGATGGATGCTCACACTTTCGGATTATTTTGTTTTTTTAAGCGTTTAGAATATCAATAAGCTCCGTACTCGGTAGTAATCTACAGCTGCGAGAACTAATTTTCTATGCACAATTTGTTTGAGAGTTTGAACAAACGTATCACTTAAGAAGAAGAACTTTCGCACGTTTGATTGAATCAAAAGTAATACTATCGTTCCGGATCTCACGGCCCTTGCTATCATTATGAATTACTCCAACTATTAAAATGACTTACTTCTTTTATCAGTACGACAAAAACTTATTTAACTCACGACTAATACCTTACAATTACATTTATTCCCGTGTTTGCTTGCGTAATTAGATATGGTCTAGCGATTCTATTGAACAATAACATCGTAGTGATATCGAAATTTGCAAATAGATAGGATCCTTTGCGTAGATTCCGCAATAGAAACAAACCTTCGGTGTAATCGTGATAGAGCTTCTTTATCGAAGAGTTTATAAATTTCCGCAGATTGGTACCCTTTTCAAAATTATTTCTTTTTCGTGCAATTCCATGCACAAGGTTCTTTGAATATTTTTCAAAACGTTCTGAATAAATCAAAACATCCAAGGTAATGCAGTCAACTTTGTACTTATTTTTAACATTTAGTTGCTTCGAATGTTGAAATATCAACATTTTTTACTATTAAATCGTGCTGATTTTGACGTAACGATGTTTTGCTTTGTTTTACCTTTTTTATGTAGCAAAAGGCTCTTTCGTAAGTTGTTATTGCCATTGTACTAACAAAGCCAAGTCATTGAAACGTACGCGTATTAGATGGTTATACGATAAGGTCATTTGAAACTACACGTCCTAGAAATTTTGGAAGAAACAAATCAATTTCTTCTAATTTTAAAAGAGTATCATGCTACAGAAGGAATAAAGGTATCAGTAATCTGTCTTTATTTTTGCTGCCTAGAAAAAGG
Organism: Oryctes rhinoceros; assembly: GCA_020654165.1. Classification (NCBI taxonomy): domain Eukaryota; kingdom Metazoa; phylum Arthropoda; class Insecta; order Coleoptera; family Scarabaeidae; genus Oryctes; species Oryctes rhinoceros. The sequence continues at coordinate 4,375,766 of JAIOKQ010000231.1, forward strand.
GTCAAAAACCTTTGCATAAAATCCAGAATGGAGGACAGTGATGATCTTCTCAGATGCGAACTTTGAAAATTGTTTTTATGGATTGTCTAAAAACAAGGTAATCTTGCTTTTAGACAATCTAAAGCGTCTAAAAACAAGGTAATCTTATTGATATTTTTGTTAAACTGTTTTTTGGGAAAAAAGGATCCGTTTAAGCGGGAAATAGGTCTGTGGACGTCTACTAAATATATTTCAGATGAATGTTATAGAAACAGATAGGGTTGGTCTGTAGACAATTTGTAGACATTTGAGCTAATTCCACAAGTCTTAAGTTGTGAGCTTAAAAGTAGAAGGTATTGCCTCTTTGTCGCATTGGCATTATTGTTGTTCGAAACGGTTGCGATTTGTCGGAGAGCCGAAATTAAATATCCCCTTGAGCTTGACATTGAAAAATTGCACAATATCTTTGCCCTTATCTCTAAATTTTAGAAAGTAGACCGATACAAAATTTAAGAAGTTGCTATAGCCAAATCGAAAAAAAGAGGGGAAAATCATTTCCATTTCTAAACCGAATTCACCGTTATTTCCGTCCATCACGCGGTAATTAAATTTAACGCCATCTATATGCATCTATTTGCAAAAATGTCGATGCCTATCGTAATCGGAGATTGCCTTTAATGTGAAGATAGCTAATTGAATTTTCAAAATAAACGTGGCATTCGCAGGCATGTCGGACAAACAGGTTAGCGGGGAAAAAAAGAATATTATAAAAGAAAAATAATCCTCCTTTCCATTTTTAATATTCCATTTAAGGCGTAATTTAATATCAACATAATTGGCAGCATTCCGTCGATGGTTAGGTTAGCTGATCTCATTTACTCTTATTTGTGATTCAACGAATGTGCGGACATCCGTTCACGTATTCCGAGATAACGTTCCTAGGCACGAGTCTATTCTCATCGGGACGACACGGTGTAATTCTCAAGTCGGGAGGCGTGCCTGACTTCCGGATAGGGAGAGATATTATCTGTTTTCTTTTTTTTTACGAACATATTTACATGCCGTTTGGACGCTAAACACAAAAATGTGCGTAGAGTTACCAAAACGTGAATAGACGAGAAATAGAGGAATGTTTCTGGATATACGGAAATGTTCATGAATCGTGAGAATTTTATGTTCAAATATCAAATCAACCGATATACCATATAATAAGTTCGCTACGTACCATCTCTGAGGAGTAAAAGTAAGACATCACCATTAACTATAAAAATGAAACGTATTTCGCTTCGTATGCATGGTATTTTTTTGTTTTTGGCTTAAAATTAGACATTTACCAATAAAAGGTAATTGAATCGACGCGATCAGCTTGGTCTTATTTGTCCATACAGCATCGTTCTGAAATATTTCATTCTTTCTCATATTGACTTTTTTTTAATTTTTTTATTTGCGAAGATCATATGACTCATATTGACTCATATGATCTTCGCCAGACCATCACTTTTTTTTTTTAATTTTAAAGTTTAAATTTTAAAATTTAGAATTTTGGTTATGGTTGCGGCCTTCCTAACGCTTTCGGTTTAACCGTTACTAACTTTTTAAAATTACACTGATACTCCCTCCGGTAGCTAAACTAAGGCTAGACGCGCAATTTCCGTGTATATTCACCTAAAATACGTAATCTCGAAGCTCTAGCATTGCACCATATACCTAAATACCTACCGCAATTAGACAAAATTCCGAAAAATTTCATTATACTTACCCAATTATACAACAGTGCTAATTATTTCCAATAAACGCATAACCTCCTTCATCTAACTCGATAAATGAGGCGCAAATTACATAGAAAAATTCCAAAACCGTAATTATTGATCGTTTCCAACCTTCACTTTCCCCTATCCTATCGCGAATTAAACGTATAGAATTGCCGATCAGGCGCGCGTAAATGTCGAAATCGCTAATCATTAGGATTTAAAAATAACATTAAATGCGTATAAAACGTTCTTGTTCTAAAGAATATGTAATATACGAAACCGTAATCGCATTCGTTTGCTGAAACGCGTACGCGATCTACTTGGCCCATACCATAACATCGCTTTCTGTCATGTCGCTGCGTTTGTGTCTCTGAAACTGAGGCCGGTTAACTCAGACGTGACAAGTTGCGTGATTTAAGGTCGCGTTTTTAAAGGAACAGTGGCGAATACTTCAACCGTCTCGGTTTTTAAAGCACGTTTTGCTATTTTTTCTTTGTTGTAGACAGTGACGTGAGGGGTAATTAGGAGAGTCGAAAAGCATGGAAAGAAACTTCGCAAACTGGCTAATAAGAGAATACGATTTATTTCTTCGATGGGAAGCTCATTTAAACGTGTGAAAATATTATTCATTTATTGCTTATTACACCCGTTTTGAAATATGACTACATTCGCTAATTTAGAAACGAATCTTTAATTAAATTTGGTAAGAGTGGGTCCCAGATCTGTCTCAGCCCTATTCCTGGGAGGCGTATTTCTGTTAGTCTTGCAGAATCTCATTGTACATGATCGACACTCTCCTCGTCCATCTAGCTGAACCTACAGATTGTTTCCTCTCTTAGATCCGAATTGCTGATATGTTTTATTAGTAGAGATGACAAGGCAAGTGGAATTATTCCTTTTTTGCAGCGACTAGATAGATTCGTGTCTATTCGCCTCATGAGAATAGCTTCGTGTTGCCTACTGGTGTCCTCCCCGAGAGTCGACAAAAGTCGAGTCTGTCAAGTCTTGACGCCTTTGTTCTCCCTACTTATTAGCAAGCCTACATACATAGCTATAAATCTAGGTTCCCATCCGATTAAAAATTGATTGGATTGCCTCTAATCTGGAATATTTTCCCTCCAGTTGTGGGATTTTCCCTCTTTCCTTTGTTGAAACTTTTAACGGGTGCAATAAAAAAGATATTGACAAACAATTCAGCAACAATGATGTATATACTCATAACAACAATTACATTCATCGACCTCTATTCTGCTTCCTTTATTTTTTCACGCGCTTAGCATACGAAACAACTACCAACTAGATATTGAGCAACTTCTTCGAGGTTTACAGAGACAATGTTGTGAACAAGTAAAAAGTAGCAATTTTGCCAACAATTTTAAACTGTTGATGTTGGATCTAGTCCAATTTTATCTGCAACCGCATCTCAACTTTCGGCAACTTAAAGTTGGATTTTGTTTCTTTCTCTTACCAATATAATTCTATATTTTCTGGTGATTCCGGAAAGCAAAAAAATTGACGAATACTTCGACAGCATGATGCTCACGACAACAGCTACATTTATCACCTTACTAGCTTCGTTTTTTGGCATGCTTGGAAAACATTAAAGCAGCTGGTAAATATTGAACAGTTGCCAGGGATTTAGGTGTGGATTTCTTGGGATTTGATGGTCTCTTGACTACGTCCATTCAAAAGCATTCAAAGATATAGCAGGAGTTTGGATAAGTTCTAAGGTATGCTAATGAAGTTTTTTAAGGAAAAAAAATTATAAATGTTACCTAGATTTGGCCAAATTCTTTTTGTTTATTCAAAAAGTAAATGTGACAACATGTACGCTCAATTTCGAAAAGATCTACCCTACAACAGATTCGCCACTGCATTTAATGGAATAATAATTACTATTTACTTAAAATGAAAGTAAAGCATGTGGCTCTAACGTGAAATGGCATGACAGCAATCTGACAAGAGGAAAAATTAATGACCCTCCCTTGTGGACAACAAAAACGGCAGGTTGAAGCGTTACACTCGATAGACCTTATATGAACAGGTAGACTGTGGGAAAGTCACCGTCTGTGACATTATTTCTAGATCGGAAGTCATAATAGTTATGATACTGTTGGCTAGTGTTTATTTAAATAGAAGGGTTTAACAAGTGATATTATAACGGAAGAACAACGTAACGGTCAATTTTAATGTCCAGGTACGTGTTTACGGTATACCGTTACGTAAAAGCAGATTGTTGTTGAGAAATTATCAATTAAATAATAGGCAAACAAAGAGAAACCATTGTTTTTATATAAAAAAAAGTAACGAAAACAAATGATTTTTTGTTATTGACTACAAAAGCAATTATATCTGTCTTACTGATCTGACTACTTAAGTGCCTACTACGTTTGGTTAACCCCCCAATGATGTATGGGTAGCATCCATTAATAATTATGCTGGTCAACAACGATTTCTTGCAGTTACCCATCAATTCTTAATTACATACATTATTGAATGAATTATGAAAGGCGGACAAAAGTAAACGTGACCGAAACTTTCATTCGTTTAGAAGTTATTTTAGGAAGAAGCATGGAAAGTCTTATTATCATAAATAATTTCTTGTTTTACACGTGCTCAACTGAATTTGTTTTTATCTATACGGGTCAAATGATTTTATTTATTTTATTATTTACTTGAATTTAACGCAGCTTGCTTGATAAAAAACGAAACAACACGAACGATATGACGTTCGAAAGTATTCTTTATGCAAACAACTCAAAGATTTCATTCAGAATTACATCAGAAGAGGTATCCGAAGCGATTACACGTAATGCACCTTAAGACGGCATTAACAGAGTCATTATTCTTCTATTACCAACGACCTAACGTGCGATCGCTCTACCACGACCACCTGACCCAAAAAAAGCAAAACGCCGTGAAGAAGCTGCTGCCATCCACCAGCTTTTCGCATAAATTAACCCAAGGATCTTCAAAAGGAGAGCGGATCGGGTCGACCGACCGCACGGAGAACCCGTTTCAGGAAAGGATAACGACGACGTCCGTACAGCAACGTGTTCGGACCCAACCGACGATCATCGCATCACACATACCCGCTTTCTACGAAAAAAAATAGCCGTGCGTGTAATACATAAGTATCTGCGTGCGTATGTGTGTGTGCGGTAGAGGAGGCGCTATTTAAATTCATGAGGTTCAGGTATAGAGGGGTCTGCCACTATTACAATGCTTCTATTGCCGTATTCATCAGTACGTATTAATTACGGGCGACGGGCTAGACGAAACGCAGTGGAAAGCCGTTCTCTCGCTAGCTGGCTATCCTTTCGCGGCGAAAAGTATTTAAAAGCTCGATATCTTTTGTTCTGTGAATATGTATCGGAGAAGAGTGATTTTTGGAAAGTGATTGCATTTTGTTGTACATTGAATTGTGTTATTTTACTTTCTGATGAATGTGAAAATAGTGACGAAAGGTGCTTGTCGTAAGAAACGGAATAGCAGTGATTGAAAGTTATTTTGATACATTTATTTGGATGATCTTGTATCTTCTACGACAAAATTATATTCGAACCGTGACAACATATTTATATGTGGTAAGTGACTGTACACACTTAGAATTTCAAGTCTTAATGATAATAATAAAATCAACCTTGAATTACGTAGATATTAAACGAATTAGTTTGTTCAAAAAGCGAAAATATCATTAATAGCAACAAGTTAATCATTTAGCAGTAACTTGCCAAACGTTGTTACTAAAAGTTGGTACTATCGGTCTTTATGCAGTACTGCTGAATATCATAATTTCAAATATATACAGGATGAGATATTTCCGTGGGATTGGAAGATTGAGCCTTTGCGAACAAGAACTTTTGTAAAAGCGACTTTTTCTTGTCATAAGATGTGATTATGGGCATGTTGAGGGCATAAATTAGCACATTGTCTAAATAAATCGCCCTAATGTCGACAAATCGTAACCATTTATCACTCAGCACGGTCTTGTCACAACACGGTATTGTCTTCAGCTTGGCAACTCTTGCATGGCAGGTCTTCGACCTTCGACGTTTATAAGGATGTTCCTTTAACCGACAATGTCCAGTCAAAATCCCAGTATCCATGCAAAACTCGGTTTAACACGGCAAGTGCTGCTCGCTCACTTGATCGGATGCATCAAAGTGACTTTGAGGCTACAGCAGACGCTTATTAATTTCATCTTTCTAAGAATTTTTCGTGGATGGTAGCTCTGATTCTTTCATTAAGCGCATACACAGAGCGTAGAATGGGGGATTGTGGACCAAGTACGGTCGTACTCGAGCCCTTTCTGAGCATCCTGGCTACTTCTTGATCCTCAGGATTACATTATGGCCTTTCAACCATATTACGTTGACGTTAATTGTTTCAGAGGCTAACGATAGAGCTCTATGTTAGTAGCAGAATCGACGTTTCTGCCTTCATTACTGTGTTCGTCGCCCGTGATTCTTTCAGATAGAGTTCCTCAAAGACAAGCTCAACAAAATACTGACGATATACGGAGTAGATAAAACTGAAGTAAACACTTAATTAGCTATCAGCTGTTATCATAGCGCTATGCTGCCAACATACAAAACGTCAAAGATCTAACGGTCTAGCGAAAGGCAGACAACGGATTTATTCGGCGAGCATGACATGGCTCAAATCGCACACGTATTACGACTAACTGAGCAGTATGGAAGCCTTCAAGGCTTCTCGATCATTTATCAAGTCCGCTCAACTAATATATTGTACGTCTACATTCAATTTGTATTTCAATAATTAAATAACTTTATTTCTGGAATGAATTTTTCGCCGGCGTAATTGATTCGTTTCATTATTCATACATAACATTGCATCTTAGATAAAGCGATTGCATCTTTCACCGTTCCATTCCTTCACCGCTAGTCTTCAAATTTTATTGCGACGATCGAATAAACAAGACATGAAAGTATACGGCGACCAAATTAACATAATATAAACTACCCGTGGTGATACGATTAAATAACATGTACTACACGGAGTAGTGCACTTTTAACGCGATGAAAGTACATCGATTTATCAGCAGTCACCATCTCATTAACTCACTGCTACCTACCTTCGTCGCTCGCCGCGTTTTTACCCGCTACATAATTATAGTAACCGAGGATTTTAGAATATCGCGACCGATTTGCCGGTGACAGGAAGTAACTAGACGCTTAATAAATTGGATTGTTTTCGAAAATCTTCTAGCCGTCGTGTCTCGCAGAATATTGATATTAAACAAGGTTAGCTTGATTGATTTTCTTACTTGTGCATACGTAATACGTGTGTGTGTGTATCTATGTATACAACACTTAGGATCACTGGAGAAATATACGATCCAACGTGGAGTGGATGTTCTCGGTTGCAAAAATTCTGATAAATAATAAGAGGAACATAGCTTATTAAATCTTTCTGAAGATTACCAAACATCCTTGCATTCCTTCATTGATAAAGTGAATTCAAGAAATCGCGTTCGTTAACTTCGTTTTATTAAAGCAATAAAAAATTATCATATTAAATTATCAATTTCTTACAACAATGAACCACGTTTATCAAATTGAAACGTGTTCATTAATGTAATAAATACGCGTTTATTAAATTATTTTTTAAGATGTAAAATAAACTTTAGCGTCGCTCAATATGTTCACTCGTTCAGTAGAAAAATTCCTCTGGCGACTATGAGGTCGTTTTCAGCAGCTTCAACTCCTTTAATCTCAAGTTTTAAGATATTCTCGAAATATTTTACAATAATTATCGGTGTTATTATCACAGCTAAATAATACACGACGGGCGGTTTCATCTCTTCTCATTGATCCGTCGAACTCTTCTGAAAGCGACTCATTATTAATTTATTAAACGCAAAAGCGCGCCTTCAGCATGAACGGAAAACCACGCGAGTTCCATGAAAGAAACAACAAATTAGTGTAGCGGCAGTGTCAGCGATTACAGCAAAGTTCTCGACGCTGTTCGTGTCGTTGCATTTCCAGGCGATTAGTCCCTGAAATTTGACGCGATTTGTGTATAATTATATTAATGCGCGACGTGTTAGAGGAAATGCGATAAACTGTGAAGCTATTACGCCTAATCTAATTGAATTAAATGCAGCTGCAGAAATCTGCCTCTCGCATGCATATTAACAATGTAAAAGTTCAGTTAAGTTACATTAATTGTGAGAAAAACACGAGTCATATTACAAAATATTATGTCATTAATAGTACATACGTACTTACTATCACAATTGCTATAATTACTATTGTTATAAAACAGTACCACGTCACTTACGACATGATTAGAATGATTCATACTTGTATTGTGAAATTGTCAAGTATCGTTGTCAAGTTTTGCAATATCAACGATATAAACTAATTACCTATATTGAATGGTGGTGAAAGACGATAATTAGTTTATATTGTTGGTATTGTAGTTTTTTTTTTTTTTTTTGCGAAAATTCCGTTACTTTTTTTAATAGACAGTTTTTCTATTTTTTTAAATATGAGCTTATGTTTCTGAATTTTGCGTTCAGTTTGGGTCTTAAGGTCCTAATACATGCTGAAAGAAAACACGAACTTTATTTCTTTGGTTTTACTTTGTTTAGTTAGGTTTCATCGTAGGTACTGTCGACCTCTTCAGGGATTCTTTCAGTTAGTGAATGTCGTATCTGTGATTAAATCTTTTGGATTTTTTGATACATAGTGGATCAGAAAGTAAAATTTTCAAAGTTCATCTATATATTCAAGGCATACTGTGATTATTCTTCGAATCGGGAAATAGTAAAAAAATCAGAAGATTTCATTAAAATACATAGTTTTCTTAATAAAAAAAAGCTAATTTCACAATTTACCGTCTATTATTTCATGCATCCGCTTGTTAGGACAAGGTAGGTCAAAATTTATATAAAAAAAAGCAACAAAAAAGTAACTAAACCTTTTATTAAATACTTCGAAACAACTGTCATAAAAAAAGCAATAAATTAAATGAAACGCAGTTAAAATTAAAGCGCGTTAAAAAGAAATAATTATGTTGACATTTAAATAAATATAAACATTAACATTTTTATAACTTCCGTCAATCCATTTATTTTTTTTTAATTCCATTTATTTAATATATATGCACTCAAACGCTGAAGAGTAACTTCTGCGCAAGTTCTTGTCGTATTCTTGGGCAAAGTTCTGCTCGATTCCTTACGCGTGTTCTATAAACTTTTGGAATTAGAAGGCGCCATATGAAAGAGTCTAGTATCGTCAGATCAGGCGATCTGGGTGGCCGAACTACCTGAACGTATCCGACGATGTGAAAAATGTTCGTATAGCCATCGCTTCGCAATTATGCTTTATTGAACGGAACAAGCGTCTAATTGAAAATGTCGAATACTTCTTTCTGCAACGGGAAGGAACATTGGACTAATCGAACACGGTCTGGTCTAAATATGTTTGAATGAAATTTTGAGCAAAACCCTTTTGGGGACCTCCTAAATTCAGTGGCGCAACAAATTTTTGCCATCCTCGGACTTCACTCCAACGTAACATATAGATTCTACAGGGGTTCTTGAACTTCAAATGTGTCACACTGTATATACATAATAAATTTTACTTAAACTCGCAAAATTACTCAACATTCTGGAGTCGATTAGACCGCGGTTAGATATGCGCACAGTTCCCTACGTCTTGCGGATTACCTTTTGCAACCGTCCAACATGCTAGCTTAAAAAGTCGAGATAACAATGAAGTTAAACATATTCGCATTTTCGTTTTCGTCTTCCCACACCTCTAGTTCCCCCGCCATATCAATTGCATATGCTGCGGCAGTCCTGCTTCGGACACATGATAAATTGCGGGTATTAATATACGGATGGATTGCATTATGTAGCGCATAAATGTCTCAAATGATAAATTTATTTGTTTACTACGATATAAACATTATAAAATTCGGCGAATTCCGTTCGCGCGGGCGATCTCCCCGAAAGTATGCGCACTTACTGGCGTCACCCCATTATGTTTGATAATATACAAACCGCATAAAACGATTTAACGATTTTTATTGGGTTCGGTTCCACGGTCGTAAAAATGTACTTGCTTTATGGAACTTGTTTTATGCCGGAGTTCACACGCAACTTTTTAGTCATGCGTGCAAAGTTTATGACGTGGTAGGTAGTAATCCATCCACTGGTTTCTAATATAATGAATGTGTGCAATTAAATTGCAATTAAAAATTACTTGTTGTGTTGATACAACAGCTGAAAGCTCTGAAAGCTTAATAATATTGTTCCATGTAGGTTGCTTTAAATACATTTTGGCGATCATGTATAGAAAAAAGTGCTCATTGCATTAAATCAGTTCATCTCCAACAAATTAAAGACATCTATCTATTAATGTTTGCTTCTTTTCTATCGATGTCTATTTCCAGTCTTTTTTATTTCTATCTTCAATAAGTTGGCTATGAAAAGAGATAGTCGATTGTTCATATTACTTGGCATCACTTGAAAACGATTGAAGCACGTACACGGTTTTTTAATTCATTAACATCGGCCGCGAGGGTTCAATCGCAAGGTGTCAATTCTTGGCAAAGATATTCGACCACTTATATCAATCCAACGGTTAAGGAAAGTTGATTGGGGAGCCCCGTGCGCAAAATATAGATCAACTAAAAATAATGGAAAGCGCTTACAGCAACTGTAAAATAAGTTTTAACGTAATCTTACTAATCATTCACCCAGTAGATTACTTCAAACACGCAAACCAACGTTGGCGATTTCTAGACGTCATTAAATATGGGTTCTCCTAATTCCGGTAAAGTTGATTATGAATATTGAAAGCACCATCTCGGTCCAAAGAACGGAATCTTGAATATTTAGATCGAGGTTTCAATACCATTTACATAACGCTTGTCGAAGTAGCCGTTCATTATCCTCCATATGTTGGACTCTTCTGTCGTCTAGTCTTTTAAAGTTCCTAATATAAAATAGAAATATAGAATATTTTATTAAAGTCCCTGCTTGCCGTATCGGATACGTACGATATGGGTAGTTGTTGAGCCATTATTTCAAACACTTTGACCAAATGTTATAAAGTATCTTTTGTTAAACATTTTCAAATAGCTACCCAATATTTTACGTGTTTTTATTTTTTTTATTATTTTTTTATTACTATAAATTAGAAAATATTGTTCAGATTAAAAATTGGTAAAGGAACACTTGCTTGTCCATATTCGCGAACTCCGCAACATTCTGTATAATACGAAGTATGCCATCTTGGCGTAGCAGATGTAAATTTCATTCATTTGAATATAAAAATTAAACATAAGACTAATATGGAAGATGACAATACTTCATCAAGCCATATCTTCGTTCCCAATCGACAATCAATAGGCGATTTAAATATTAATACATTTACTACCGTCCTTCTTATGGCGGAGAACGCATTCGAAATGTTAAACGCACCTTTGGTTCCTTTGTTTTCGACTACTCGTAGACTATTACTCACAGTTATTTTAATATTCAGACAGTGAGACGGTGTTTAATTTCAGAATTGTCTGCATTTTTCGTCGATTCTCTTCGTTCGTATTCCTTTTTTGGATACGTTTTCCGTTCGTATTTAGCGTGTAATCGAAAGAAGGAAAAAAAACGTCGAAAGGGAAAGCATTATGTCCGATGGTACGAACATAAAGTTTAGTATTTATCGAGAGGCGAGATTCTAATTTCGAACGCGGAATTTTTAAATTAACGATTGGTATTCCGGCGAATCTATAAGAATGCTGTATAGGTTTTTATGGTTTCGTTATGTAAATTCGGGAACACCTTTATACGCCTACGCGAAATAATTTCTTTGTTTTTTCCTCGCTATATCTGTTAATTATTTTTTTTGCGCAATGAGACATCTTCAAAGCTAACGTGATTGTTTTTAATCTTGTAACAAAAAGGAATGAAAAAATAATTCAAAAGCAAAAAAAAAATGGAATAACAAAATAATGAAAATGAAGAAAGAAATGATGCAATTGGGACAAATTTGCTTGAAATTAAAAGCCAAAGCAGTAGTAAAAGTAATGCAAGTTTTGAATAAGTGTTTCCTCTTGACGTAATGTTAATCTAGAATTAATCCAGGATCATAGCAAGTATGTACAGTGACATATGTTTCGTCTCCCTTTGACACGATGTATCTATACTTTCTACTATTCGTAACAATGCGTCTTGATTATTGTAGAATTCCCACTTTACTTTATGATAGGTATTCCCAATAAACGCGATTCTGTGCTTTTATTTGCTAAACCCAAGTTTCTTCGCCTTACCACTCGGAAGACAGTATCGATATTTAGTCGTTGTAAAGGGGCAGACGAAACATAAACCGGTCACTGTACATCATCGCCGATCGGAGATGCATGATGGATATATACTTACCGCTAAGAGTTACTAACTACGTTTCGTTATCTTCAGTGATTTCTGAGATATAATCTCTGTTACTAAGATGCATCGATTATATTCATTTATTATTTATATTCATAGTCACATCTTTCGAAAAAACTGATACAGATGATTGTATGATAGACTTACATATTTGTGGTGTTAGATAGAACATCCTGTATATATATATTCACCTTTGTTTCCAAATCTATATGCTGCAGTTGTTATTTTCAGTAATTTCCGAGATATAATCCCTATTACTAAGATATAGCTTTATAAAGTCAAACGCAAATAATTATAACATGTATCATACTCGTTTTTTTTTTTTTTTTGAAAATTCAAGCAATAATTTAATGTACACGAACGGAGTATATTTGTAGAACTATCTTCGAAAATGTTAAATATGGGCGTAGGTCGAAGCAAAAGAAATTAAATAGCCAGATGTGTATAAATATGAAAAAAGTTACTAGATCCAGCAGTTGACATGTAGAAAATGCACATGCTGGTACCGCAGCAATGATAATACACTAGAACACATTAGAAAATGCCTAGAAACAATAAGCAAAAATATATAATGCTAAGATAGCTTAGCTCTCATGGTATTGATGGGAATAAGACATGTTTCTACCTACCCGTCGTCATCAGCGCGGTTTCGAGCGTACTTTCATCTCTACCTTTTCTTGCTGTTGCACAGTTTGTCCTGTTTGGAAGTTGTAACATTAACTGTTAGGCATGTCCGTGTGTTAATGCACTTCTTTTTCTCTTCTTTTGTTGCGTTCGCCACGAATTATTTCATCAATACCATGAGATATCTTAGCATTACATAGTTTTGATTAAGATAGTACATTATTGGAAACTTTTCAAAAATATTTTTTTAGCGTAAAAAAGCTAAATAAGAAATTTGTGTGAATTTTATCTTTTCTGCCCTGATGATATCTTATTGCCACGCTTATTTTCTGTGGAACTTAACATATACAATCAATTCAATGAATATATGGATATTCGACTTTCATGTCTTAATTTTTATCTCTAAAAAGTTGGATTTTTATTTACTAAAAATTGCCTAACCTAGCTACTACACTAACAATGGTTGTGGTTTATGCGGCGTGGCAATATATTTTATAATATTTACATTTATAGCGTTAACCTTTAACTTGAAAATAGTTACCGTGCGCAAATGCTCGCCGGCAATAAATTCTGCCAAAAATGACTAACGCGAATGTTACGACAAGGTAGTTGACACTGGAACCGCTGTTATGTAAAGAAGATACATATGCGATAGGTTTTTTTTTTGTCATACGACGACGGTGGCGTATTTGTCATACAAATCGCTACATATGTTCAAATTCATAGTCATGTTTGATCGGTCGGGTCTATAAATCAGAAGATGTTTTTGCGAATACCTCGAGTGGGGCACCGCATGACAAAATGCAATGTTCCTTTTTGCTTTTTGGTATCGTAAATAAAGATTTATTCTTTTTCGTGCTCTCAATTTCCTAATCATCATCCTATCGAAACGGGAATATGCGATAAATTTGGCGAGGAAATCTCGATTCCGCTTTGTTTCGACGCGCGATGCAAAGTCGGAGAAAATTCGCGTCGAAAAGCTTCGCCTTTATTTAGGTTTATGCTGATTGTTCCATCTCTCCTCATTAAATAGATATTTCCATGTGATAACGATATTAGTAGTGGAGAAGGAATATTGTTCGTTAAGGTTGAAAGTATTGGAACTGCTTTTCGTTCGAAATTTATTGCAAGATCTTTATCGGGCTTTCGGCACTTTCGAAACTCTTGCTTCGCAACAATATTCAATATCGAAAAAGTTTGGAGAGCAGCAAAATATAACGGTACAATGGATTCTTTATTATATTCCATCGCTTTTGATACACGTTTGAGCCTTACCGGGCGCCTAACAGTGACAAAAGCTTCTAGCTTTGTTGTAAATCGTAATTTTAATAATTCTAACAATTGTCATTAAAATATGGTCCAAAGCAAAAGTACGCCTCATAATCGAGAACAGTTAAAAACAGTTTCTATCTGTTGCGTCGTTCAGACTACCTCACATAACAACTTGAATGGAGAACGAAAGTAGTGCCAAAAGATGGCAATCGGACAGGTCTAATCTGGTGCGGATATCTTTATTTTTGTCCTTCTTCTAACCGATGAATATCGATAATTTTCAACTCTCGTGTAATAATAAAGATCAATTAATTCGACGTACCCAAAAATTAGTTGTAAGTATTACCAATTTTGTTTTTAATATTGCATTTGATAAATTTAGGAGCCATATCCAACGTATCCTTGATATTATCACAGGGATCTTTTTGCAATTCTTTTACTTCGTAATCATCAAACAAGATCATCGCATCCATTTAATATTCTAGAGCAAGAATGCAACGGTTGGAATTAAGACCGTCACGTCTATGACCTATGAGCGATGAAGTCGACGTCATTTTTCTAAATCGTAAAGATCTCCGATGGAATAGCATCGACGCTGATTTGCATCGAGTTACAGTAGTTACGGTGATCGGAATAATGTTAATCGAATTCGCGCAATCACTCTTCTTTTCAAGCCCGACGTACTATAACGGATACCAACCGCAATATCCACGAACATAAGTGCGCAAGTCGAGCGACGTTCGCCTTTAACAAGGTTTCAATACGAATTGCTCAATTACGGCGTAGAATTGATACAATGGACGGTCGACAATAAGACTTGTTTCTCTAATGAGGTATTAATGAGATGGATATTACACATCTCCTCGTTATGATGGTATTTTGCTCAGTGGAACGTGGTAAAGGAATTGCAATAAAATAGCTTGAAAAAATTGTCAATGACTATCCATTTATCGATGTTCTTAAACAATTCTTTGTCAGTTTAAATTTCGAAGTTGCTCTGAATCAAATTCCTTAACTCGTTGTTGCAGATAAACTACGTGAAAACAAGCGTATAAAAGAAGATGATGTGGGTGGATGAGCAACAAAGACGCACCAACATTTTAGGCAACGATGACGATGACTCAGACGTGGACAGCGACACCAGCGGTGAAGAACTACCGATTTGGGTCAGGGGCGAGCAAAGATGGGTATCCGGAGTTGTCGGGGAAACGACGTGCGAAGATATCATTACGGTTCTATTGCAGGACGAAGAAGTCAGAGTAAGTATTAAAAAAATATTTTTAACTATTATCAGCAATTTAACCATTCGATGGTTTGCAATATGCCTCGACTCTATTCCGCAGGTGTCTGCAATAAATCTTTGAACGATGTTAATTTGGCACGATGATTCGCTCGTATCTTATAAAATACGGCATTGTCTGTACATTCCGGTCACTTATTACAATTCTTTGGTCACCTGTAAAGGCTGATGTGACGTAAACAGACTACCATTGCCACATTTTATGTTGCAAAATAATAAATTCCCAACACATACGCTCTAACGTCGAACTGAATGAAATATACAACCTCAAACTCCGTATTTATACCTATTTCGACATATTTTTTTTTATCGTGCGCATAGCTGCGTACTTATAATTAACGTTTCGGAGTTTAAACGATTTCTTACGAAAATAATAAACATATAACATTAAGCAATTTACATAAAATATTGCCGGTAAGTACTCGCGGCCGCTCTAGAATTAAACCCGTACAAGGATTGCCCAACCTATATTTATTCCCGGTGAGTTTTTCGATCTAACGTGTTCCCTGAACTAAAACTGACAATTTTTCCGAACATTATCGTTCGTTAGTCTGCCGCTTGCTCCTAATAGGTCCTCCGAAATATGGGACATTTCGCCTAGCCATATAATAAACGACCATATCGATTAATATTTATGTTAGGCTAACGCGTCTAGCGAGCTTTAATCCGCCGACGACAAATCGGAATGGATCGCCCGCTTTATGGCCGCATAAATAATTAACGGAATCGTTAAGCGATTTTAATGTGTCACTTAATTAGCGAAAGGTCATTCCGAGACGAGCGATAGCCATCTACGCTAATCACCGTTGTAAATTCTGTGGATCTTGGCGTGTATTCTTACGCCTTTTCATCTTTTATGAAATGCGGCGATGTGGCTATTATTAGTTGGCCGAATATTGGGAATGATCACTCACACTAAATGATGAAAATTTGTTTTCAAAGATTGGTTATGCTGATCGTTCAAATAAAAAGATTGGCATTATACTAGACACAAATGTTAACTTGCTAACTTTAAATAAAGCGACTTTTATTTTTTGGAATGCTGATGATTTCCCTCTATTTACCTGTGACCATTTTTGACAAAAAAAATTGTTATTAAAAAAAAGTTTTCTAGCTTTTAAGTTGTTCAAGTACACTCCGCCAAAAAAGTATCGCATAATCTTTGTTTGTAGCATAAAGTTGTAAATATACTTTAATGCGCTCTAAGATATAATTTCTATGATTGTTTAAATAAAATACAGGCCAAACAAAAACAAGAACTCATACTTGAGATTTTTATTAAAACAAGAAATTATAATTTTGGAAAGAAAAATGTCATAACAGTAGCTTTTAACACTGAGTATTGCCACCTCCGGCTCTTATGACCGCTCGCATACGGTTTGGCAGAGATTCGATTAACCTCCGTATATAAGCCTGATCCAAATTCTCCCACTCGTCACGGAGAGCATTTTCTAGCCCACGCAGGTCCGCTGGGGCAACATTTTGGGTTCATGTCCGGACTTACCGCAGGCCAATCTAAAACTGGAATACCAACATCGTTAAGGTATTCCTGGACGATTATTGCAACATGCGGTCGTGCATTATCGTGCATTAACATGAATTCGTTTCCTATAATTGGCGCATATGGTACTACATGCTCTTCTAAAATGTCCGTTATATACCTGTGGGCAGTCAGTGTACCTCTGTCTACTGGTACTAACTCTGTACGACCTGTTAAACAGATGCCTCCCCAAACCATAATAGAGCTACCAGCGAAGTTAGGTCTAGGTCTGATATTACACTGCGAATAGCGCTCACCGTCTCGTCTGTACACTGAGATACGCCTATCTGAGGTGTAAAGACCAAATCTTGACTCATCTGTGAAGAGTATATTGGCTCGGTCGTTAATGTTCCAATTTACATGTTCTCTGGCAAACCTTAAGCGAGCCACTCGGTGATTCCTAGTGAGACGAGGGGCTGTTACAGCTACTCTAGCTCTTAATCCACTCTGTCGTAACCTATTCCGAATAGTTTGAGTACTCACACGAGTATTTCTGACTCTAGCCAAGTCGTTCTGCAATTGTCTCGCAGTTACATGTCTTCGACGTAATGCTTGTAGTAGTAAGTAGCGGTCATCTTGGCGAGTAGCACATCTTGGACGACCTGGTACAGGTCTTCTACTGTAATTGCCTGTTTCCCTATATCTGGCTACGGCTCTAGAAACACTTGACTGATTGATGTTCATCAAATTAGCAACGTATGCTTGAGATCGTCCATCTTCGATTAAAGCAACTATAGCAATCGCTTGTTCTGAAGTTAAATTGCTCATTTTAGTTTTAAAAGCGTCGGTACAGAACTCTGACTTCGCACTTTAAAATTTGTCCGTATAGGAAGACTTTCAATAAACAACTGAACAAACCTTACACATATGCATTTTTCTAAATGTGTTCTTTTAGAAAAAATAAAATAAAATAAAAAAGCCATGTTCCATGATTTCGTTAGTGTTTTTATAGTTCACATACACGAGGCAAACTTTTTGTGAACGTATAAAAATATCTTGGTTTATAAATGCCCTTTTTTAGTTTATGCGATACTTTTTTGGCGGAGTGTATTTTTTAGCTTGTCAAATAAACCCAAATAATTGAAAAAATAATTGAAAGAAAGACAGTCCAAAGAAGACGAAACTCCCACATCAAAACTATGTACTTTATAAAATTTAATATTATCGCTCGTTAATATGAATTTTCTCATTTTCTCATGCACTTTAAAAAAAAAAAGTTTTCTTTTCTAGGGTAGGCATGTAGGTACAGCGGATCAGTATCACATAACGGAAAGGTGGCGAGGCGTCGAACAACCGCTCGACCCAAATTCCAGTATTTTAGACATATGGAATGCGTGGGGTAGAGCTCAACCAGAGGTCAGTAAGAGGTATTACACGAAACTCTCAAATCTTGTAATTAATAATGTACCATCGGTGGAAAGAAAACGCGCGGAACGTTCGATACTTCGAATAGGAATCTTTCACCGGAGAGGAACGCATAAATCAAATCCGTCCTATCCCTTAACGATCGAAGATAATTGCCTGCGCTCGGCGGGTTTTCCCCAAAACCGTCCGTCGAACGTTCCGGCGGTGTTCCTTTCCTCGCGTTAAAATGCAAAATTGCATAATAAGCTTTCGGACGTCACGTATATACGTACGAATCTGTGCAGGTAAAGATCTCGTTGAGAAGGATAAAGAATGATCACGCCATCGCACTGACGCGACGGTCCAGGTACCGATCGGACTCCAGTACATGGTCGGACAGGAGCGCGTGGAAGACCATCCATCCTAAACGGTTAAACGCGCTCCAAAACGAGAAACAACCGTCCAGCACCGAAGAACTGCTCAAATTGGTATTGGCGCAGGGCGAAGTGATCAGAAGGCAGCTGAGGAAATTACGGTAAATACGTGTCTAAATTGTGATATTAATCTTGTGCTTGTTGGCGGACCTGAGAACTACCGCAAAATAAACATAAACTATAAACAGTGTCGAATTACATTTGATCCTTAATTATCAACGTCCCAAAAGATCGTTTACTTCTTAATAACTGCAAAAAATTAGTTCCCAAGCTGCAATCGGGGGTAACCCGTTACTGCTCTTAGGCCTACCGCACGAAATTATCGTACGGCGAAATCGCAGGAATAAAGTCAATTAACCTAAACTACTAAAAGTTATGAATAATGCATACGGTCGGCTGTCGCCGTATTTTTCTCCGCGCCGACATAAATCAAGGATAGCGGGCAAATTAATGAATGAAAAATCGCCATGAAATAGTGAAATAATCACACTCCAGACGCCACATTTCGCAGCGCAGCTTCCTTGCGTTTCTCCTCCTTTCATCGAGGTTTTTCTGAACGGCACGCCGTATCTATAGCGGATCATTATCTTCGACATATATAGAACTGAAATAAACGATATAAATTATTGATTTACAAAATAGACAGTTCTTATTAACGCAAGCATAAACTATTCGATAGAATACTGATAGTTTCGCGTTGTTGTATCTACATATTTCTGTTCGGTATATACATGCGTGCGCGGCTAAGTATCCTAGTTTCGCTGTTTAATTAACTGCAGAAGATTGATTTATGTAGTGCTAACGGGATAGCAGGGAAAGCGTATAATTTAATTTTTTTGCATCGGCAACACTTAGGCGGTGATATCTTGGTAGGTAGTGTTTTTGTAGGTTAGATAATATAGAAAAACTGACGTCTAACTGGATGTATTACAAGCTAATTTACAAACTCTCTATGCTTAAAACATTATTCAAGCGAGGCAAACCGTCAGTGACTAGACAAGATTTCAATCGCAAGATTGTCTAATATGCGAAGTTCAGTCTTTTGGCGAAATTTTCAATGTTAGATCCTCATCTCCGACAACTCTAGCTCTAAGAACTAGCTAGCTAAGAACATAGCGGATAATGTTTCTTTTAAAAATAAATCTCGCAGCAATCTTCTCATTGTTCAAAATCTCTCTGTTCTGGCTGTACCGTCGCGACATTTGCACTATTTGTCGCATTTGTCTCTTCGACTTCTGGACCGAAACCGTTGTGATTGCTTTTACCGAAGTTTGAACCATATAACTGGTTTATCGTACTTGGCCAAAGATAGTTTGCTTGCTTGCGTTTATGTGAATAATTTCATCTCTCATATTAAGCCACTTAGATCATTGCCGCCCGAATAAAATATTTAATTATGTTAATTTAACACCTCCATCACTTAGCAGATATACAAGATGGAGCTTGTAGAAGAAAGAAACAGACGCGATGATTGGCTAATTTTAGTGACAACTTTTGCCAAAATTACTTGCTCGGCACAAACACAAAAAACTTTTTTAATCTTAAAACCCTGAAATCAGTGGCGGCTGGTGGAGGGGCGTAAAGCAATGATTACATATGCGCTTTGTCTATTCACAGTTTGAAACAACATATGGAATCCTTAGAATAAGTTTCCTTCGGATTTCTCTCATATGAAATGTATTATACGGCGTATTGACCACCTGCTTGAATGTCCGGAGTAATTAATTTATTTCTTCCGAACGTTTAAATCATATCAAAGGTCGATTCAATTAAAATTTTTCTCGTTCATTATTATCAGATATATTATTATAATTATTATTCAACGTTTTGAATCAGGTAGTTTACGTTGATTAAAAATATACATTTAAAACATTCAATTCAATAAACCTTTAATTGAAAATAGTTAAAGAATGAACTCAATAAATAATTAAATTACAGGCACAGTGAACACCAAATAGGATTCCTGGAAGATAAAGCGCATAGAGCTAGAACACGCAAACACGGCAGTAATTACCTGCTCGAAACATACCTGAAGGGCCTGTCGGAAGCTGTAGACCCCGAAAATGATCTCGAACAAATAATAGCCGATAAGAATAGCGATAGTGGAGTTGTTACCGAAGGAGATAGCGAACAGTGTAACCATAATAAGCCTGGCTGTTCAACAGAAGTGAGTAAAACTTCTTAGCTTGATGCTTCTATTTATTATTCTCGTGAGGTCTCTAGGAAAAATTAAAATTTTAAACGAAAGTGAAAATATATTTAAAGTTCTTTAATCGATTAATTCCTCTGTTTACAGAGTCCTCTCGAACGTTTCTCCCCATCATCCGAAGAATTCCATAAAGACCTGAAGGACGACGATACCAATTCGACAATAAGCGAGGCCACGTTAAAAGAACAACTGGAACTATTCGAAATGATCAACAAGATCAATAAGAAACTTCTAAAAGAGGAAGAATGCCTGACGAGATTGCACGCGAATATCAAAAAGTACGATAAGACGAAATCGGCCGCCGAGGAGACCACGAAAGCTCTCGGAAACTTACGAAAGGAAATGGCGAAAGGGGCTTGCGAAATGCAACACAACGAAGTCGTCCTGGAAGAGACAAAGGAGATGTTAGACAATAGGAAGTTGTTTCTCGACAGCCTCCATAAAGATTTATTGAACGAGGATAGGGAATTCGAGATGTTGCAGGCGCTTTTGTACTCGCAAACCTTGAATAGTAACCGGCAAGGAAAGGAGAAGAAATATTCACCGTACAAGGCACATTTTACCAAAGAATTGTTAGATACCTTAGTTTAATTCAGTTTTTTTTTAAGTAATTTATAACTATTGTAAGTGTTAACTTTTTATACCAAATATGAAGTACCTAACAAAATACCTTATTTATATTATTTCGGCTGATTCGAGTCATTACCAGATGATTTTTTGTTTCTATTTACCATACAGTCTCGTTTGTATTATATATTATATATTATTTTGTAAATAAATATGTTGAAGTTATTGAATTTTTTTTCTATAATACAATGTTTTAAAGAAAAAAAAATAACAAATAATTGAGCTTTATGTGGGTTTTAACTTTGTTCCGATTGCTTAACGACTTAAGAATAAATACATTTGTCTACGCAAAGGATTGAGCAAGGAATATTTCCGCAATTACTAGAAGTTTCCTTAAGCACTCCTATTCATAAAAGAGGAAATAGACAAAATATAGGCAATTATCGGTCGATTTCTACTTGTTTTTCGGAACTTTTTGAATATCTAATACTAAGTCAAACCGAAAGCATCAACAAGCGCAACTTATTCTCCTCATGCCAGCATGGTTTTAGAACTGGCAAATCAGCTATTACAACAAGTATATAGTAAAGACGTTTCATGCTTCGCGGGAAAATTCTATAATTAAAGACAAAATAAAATACAAGGCTATCTTGTCCCTATTGTCCACTAATATAGGAGTTCCGCATGTGGTATCTCTGCAATTGCGAAAATGGTATTTAATAAGATTTTTATGTAGTTCTCTGTTAATAAGCTCTTTTTGAATCCCAATAAATGCATATTGTTTCATACGTTGCAAGAAAAGAATAACGACTTCATTGTTGCAATAAAATGAAATAAGTCAATTTTTAAACTTAGATCGTTGCTTTGAGGATAGTGTATTATTGAAAAATTAATTCGTATCTGATTGATCAAGTTCCTCAGCTAATTATGTATTTAGTAAGCAAAAAACAGCTATAAAATGTCTTAAAGGGGATAATCGTCTGACTTCACCTAGAAATCTTTTTACTATCATTTAAGCATTCCATATTTTAATTAAAAAATTCAAATCGAATCATAGATAATTCCAAAACTGTATCCTACTATTCACAATCAACACATTGTTAATGGCGCCATCTGCAGACATTAAATTAAGCTATTGACCGCTAGGGTACGCCATATCATTGAGAAAGGTACCCTTCATGCAAATTAATTAATTGTTATATATATTTGGTTATTTTCAGCTTTGATTCTCAAAAATCGCGTTACAAAATAAATGCTCTCATATTTTTTTAAATATTTAAAATTTAAAAATGGACAGCAATTTCTAATGCATCAACTAATACTTCCTTCAGCGTCTCTCTTTTATTTTACACACTTCTCTCTTATATCTATTCTTATTACAAAAGTATAGCTTCCTACATTCCTAAAATATTTATATCACATTGTAAATAATATTCATCAGAATTTAATATTTAAACAAGTTATCCGTGTATTAATATTAAAATTGAGAACAATGCCGTGAATATATTGTCATAATACAAATGCAAACAAATACGGACGGGCTTTTGCGCACGAAAGTTTTCAATATCACGTACGCCATGGAAATTACTGGAAAGCGATTATTCTAGTTGATTTCAATCTTGGCGGTTCGCAATTGCACACGGCACTAAAATTACGTATATAACAAGCACCGCCTACTAGCTCAGTACGAGTTCTGCAGTGACTTTAATCAAGATAAAGTGTAGACATCTATTAGCGAAGCAAGCAGCTATGGAATCGATACAAGGTAAGGTTTTTTACCATACTAAATAATAGTAATCATTATATTCCTGGTGTATTTTACCGTTTATCTGTACAAATTTTCTTTTGCGGTTGAACAACGTATATTTTTAAATAAAATAAAATGTGCAAATCATGAAATGACTAAATAGACTAATGATTTATCAATGTCCGCTTTTTTCCATTGAATTTTTACAAATTAAAAAAAATGCTTTTTCGTTATTTTCAAACATTTTTTTTTTCATGGAAATTTTGTTGGTAAAATAGTTTTTTTTAACATCTGACAATGGCTAAATTGTTTTTAGTTTTGCTGTATTACGCCAATCAACAAATATAGAGGTTAGATAGAACCTTTTGAAAACAAATTTTTATAATTACTTCTTCGAATAATTTCTTGTATTTTTTACAGTAAAAGACAGTTGCTGCAAGAGCAACATCGGCGATTCGTCCGATACCAAGAAATTGTGCGCTAATGATAATTGCACCTGCAAAAACTGCACATGTGAAGGATTGAAATGCCGGAGGAGTTAAAGGATGCTGTGGCGATGGCAATTCCGCGTGTCGAAGCTGTAATTGTAAAGGAGATGTCTGCGAATGTCAAACCTGTACCTGTTCCAAAGGTAAGCCTTCTGAAACCAAAAAGTCCTGCTGCGAAAGCGCTTGTTCTTGCAAAGCATGTAACTGTAACGAAGATGAATCACCCGGAACAAAAAAATGCCGTTGCGATGGAAACGGTTGTACATGCGAACGATGCAGCTGTGCAAGTACGTGCAAATGTGAAGATTGCGACTGTGTGAGGACCAAATGCGGTGAAGATTGCAAATGTGAAAGTTGCTCATGCACCGTGGATAAATCACCGAAAAACCAAGATTGTCGCTCTGGTAAAAAATGTAGCTGTAAGGATGGTAAATCTTCCCAAACCAAGAAATGCTGCGGAAAAGCCGATTGCACATGTGCATCTGTAGGATGCAACTGTAGAGCAAGCACTTGCAAATGTGAAAATTGCAATTGTGCAAAAGATAAATGCGGTGAAGCATGTAAATGTGAAAAATGCGCTTGTGCTAAAGATAAATTGTCAAGAAACCAAAGTTGCTGCCGCAGAGACAAATGCTCTTGCGAGACACGTAGCTGCGAAGAAGGTGGGGCCTCTCAAACCAAGAAATGCGGCGACAGAAACGATTGCGCAGAAGATAAATCATGCGAAACTTGTAATTGCAAAGCTGATACATCGCCTGAAACTAAGAAATGTTGCGGCAAGAGCGACTGTGCCTGTCAAGAGGAGCATCCATCGCAGTCGAAGAAGTGTTGTAGCAGAAATGGTTGTACTTCTCAAGGAAATAAATGTGAAAATGATTGCAAATGCTCCAAGAGTAGACAAATGGATTACTGCTGTGAAACTGGTGAATGCAAATGTTAAGATTGAACCTGCGCTAATGATTGGAAATATGTATGCAATTATACCTATATAAATGTAGCAGTATGTAGCCACAGTATTCAATGCCTTTAAAATGTATTTAGCGTTACTTTATTGTTTATTTACAATTAGCTTAAACATATTTCATATATTCACATATCGTATACAATGTTAATTTAGTATAGTGGAATAAATATCTTTACATAAATAATGTAATTTTTTTTAATTGTAATACCATAAAGCCTTGACACATCTCTAATGTAATCCAAGTTTGAGAATGGATAATTATTTCAGTCAAGTTAAACAACAAGCAACAAAGTAGCTTTGCAACATGTTTATTGTTGCGCCAGATTAAGTATGAGATTAAGGAAAGAAAGAATACTTCCAACCTCCAGAAATTATTGCTAATACACTAGACACTGTATTACCTCCTTGAATAAAAAGAAGATATTTTTAAAACTACTGTATGGCTCGTTATTTTTCGTTTACCCTATAATTTGCATAGTCATGTCTTTTCGGATATCCTATAGATAATGTGCTGTTTAACATTATATTTCTCAGCTAATTTTCGTACAGACTGAAATTGATTATCTTCTATGCTCCTCAAGATGATTGCTTCCAAACTTAGCTTCTTCTGTAGAGTGGGTGGAGCCCGTTGGGGATGAGTAGATAGGCAACATGATGCTGTCAGACAACCGTACCGATCAAAGATACATACAACTCAACGAATGGTGTTTTCAAAGATTTTAATGTTGAAAACGATATGATGCAACTTGCTTATTCTTGCACACGAAGCGCCGCTATGAAACCATTTCAGCAGTTGAATTTTTATAGGTATATCCATATTCTTACAACTCATTTGTGTAAAATTTTGTAACGTTTAAATTAATGTCAGTTGAGCTTGTGATGACTGCTTTTAAATAATACTCCTCTTCTATGGAATAAAATGATTGAGAAGTCCAATTAAAACATTTTTTTTTATATAATGAACTTATGAAGTATAAAAGTAAATATACAGAATAGCTAACTTCTATCTTACCACTAATTGCTGTGGAACGATTTCCGGATAAATTCAAGCCTTAACGAATATTTACATTGTAGTAACGGTATGTTTTGATTCCTCAAAAGTTTTGAAAATGTGGGCAATCTGTAGTAAGTGAACTTCCTGTACTTTTGAGGAAAGCACGAGTTTTAGAACAGGGTAGACAATGTTAAACAACTTCTACGAAATTTGACAAAAAATTATTGGGGAATGGGCAAGAACCGCGACAACCTAAACAAACGGTTGATTGACTTTCAAAAATCAAATGTCAATTTAGGGATTTCTCATGCGCTAAAGTACATTTTCGTCGGTGCCCCTGCCAATGCTGCAGTGCATAGTCTTAATAAAGTAGAAAAGAACAAATAGTATTTCTATAACATTTCATTAACACAAAACAACAACATTATCAACATAACAATTGGATCTCTCCATCTACTATTTTTCACTAACACGGGCGAGGAGACGCTATAAAGATTTTTCATTTATTAGTTTCGCGCACAGGAGGCGAATTTCCATGTATCAAATCAAACATTTCCTGAAACAAAAATATTGAAATTGCCTCTAGCCTGTTTTCGGAAATATTCCGATCAATACTTACGTCAATCGCAGACTTGGGGCTTTTACTTTCGGTTTGTGATGCACTCCTCTTTTTTATGAGGGTATCGAAGAAGGCATCTGTGCTGCTTTCGCTCAATGTATCAAAATTAGCACTCTTGTCAAACGTAACCTTTTTCTGAGGAGATTTAACGTTCCGAATCTTCAAAATACTGGCAGGTTTTTGAGCAGTAGCCGAAGTAGTCGGTAGAGAAAATGGCGCGTCTTTCTTGATGATCTTGACTTGCTCTTCCAACTGGTCGATTTCTTCCTGGAGCTTTCTGTAGTCGCTATATAAATTGTCACGTTTTTCGGTTTTCTGTTGTAATTTTTCGTTTAAATCCTTAACAATTGCTGTAGCTGAATCTCCTTCTTTCTTCAGCATTTTTAGTTGGATCTCTAATCGATTTAATTCGATGGCATGTTGTTCCTTCAACGTGTTAAGCCGTTTCTCGTCCTCGATTTTCATACGTTCAAATTCTTCCTCTTGCTTTGTTATCGAAACTTGTTCCGCCTTATCGCTTTCCAGAATTTCCTCGAGGTCCGTTGTTTCTTTTGCGTAAGTTGACTGTAATTCGTTAAACTCTTGTCCTTTCTTAACGAAATCTTTACCCA
Organism: Oryctes rhinoceros; assembly: GCA_020654165.1. NCBI lineage: Eukaryota > Metazoa > Arthropoda > Insecta > Coleoptera > Scarabaeidae > Oryctes > Oryctes rhinoceros. The sequence continues at coordinate 4,402,629 of JAIOKQ010000231.1, forward strand.
ATTGTGAGATTTGATTTTGCAGATCAGCCAGGGTACCGTTCATGGACTCGTTCCGCGCGGTGTACTCTTGATTGAGCATTGTTTGTTCTTCAATTTCGATTTTCACGTTATTTTTTATGGTATTTAAAGATAAAATGGTAGCGCTTGGGTGGACCACATTTTCTTTCAAGGATTCTATTTTCTTTTAGATTTATATTAGATTAATTTAATTTACGAGGAGTTTAAAGTGCGAACATCTTAGGTAAAAAGATCAACGTACAATAACAAAAACAATGTATGATTCATAATTTATATTATTTTCTAATGTTTGTATTTATGATATAAGGAAATATCGCTTAACGATTTAATAGGTTCTCTTAAAACGTATTAAATCTTCTAACGAGAAATATGGGTAGAACAACAAACAAAAATTTTCTGGGTAATGTAACACTAAATTTTATTCGAGTGGTACACAGATCATCACGGATCTGGTGGTATCACAGATGTAAAATGATATTTATTCTTTGAACATCAACATCGAACATTAATTTTGAGTATTCTTAAAAACAGAAAAAACGAATTTTAAAGAGCGTGAAAGTCTGGTCAAACACTTGTCCTTACTCTACATTGCTAGTGCTATTCAATGGTGGATTCTTTTTACACATAAGATGTACCTATTATGAAGAAAAGACTTGGATGTACTTAAACCACTTACTTTTTGCAATTCTCTGTTATTATTAGCCACATCCAAAATTCTGGCATCCAACTCAGTAATTTCTTGGCCCAATTTCTTCTTGCTCTCAGCATATGATAACAATTCATACTTATCTTCTGTCCTATGTTCCTCCAAAGTTTTAGTAAGATCATCATATTTCTTTTGATAGTCGTTGATGTCCTGCTTAATTTCATTGTTAGTGCTTAACAAACATACATTTTCACTTTTGAGAGATTCTAAATTTCTAATCAAATCGTCTAGATGTTCTTGGTAAGTGCCCAACCTATTAAAATCACTTTTTAATTAAATTTTAATTAAGAATCATGTATATATAGACCGTTCTTTCAATATTTCTATTTTCAAACGTTTTTCTTTAACTTCAACATTGTCCTTGGCTTGCTGCAGGTTTGATAACTGAACTGCCTTTGCGCTTACAGAATCAAATTCTTCTTGCAGCTCTTTAATACTATTTTCCTTTTCGTTAAATTCCCTCACACGTTCAGCTTTTTTCTCTATCAGTTTTTGGTTTTTTTCCATCGCATTAGCTAATTCTTCCTTTAACTTTACAATATTTTCTTCTAACTTAACCTTGTCAGTTATAAATTGCTCCTCATATTCCACAATATCTCTTTGCTTCTTCTCATATTCATTTTTTAACTCTCGAATTTTTCTGTCGTTAATTTCATATTGTTTTTTGAACGATTCCTCTTGGAGCATATAGCTATTAATTACTTCATCGATTTTATTCTTGTACTCTAACTGTTCAATTTTTGATTTGTTCAAATTATCTTCGTACACATCAAGTTTCGCCTTCAAGATATTTATGATCGTTTCGGCAGTTTCCATTTCTCTGTTTAGCTCAACTCTGTCAGCTTGTTCCAAATCTAACTGACCTTGCAAATAACTCTGCTGAAATTCGTATTCATGTAAGAATTTTTCTAATGATGTTCGATTTTCGATTGCAATACGAAGCTCTGCATTTAAACATTTGGTGGCAACATCCGCTTTGATCTGAAAGGAATAAATCGATCACACATAATCTTTATAGCGAAGGCTAAATTGTTCTTACCTGCCATTTCACCATATCCTCAGTATTTTTCTTACAAATTTCCGATAAGTTATCTTTAACTTTACGTTTTGATAACTCAAGTTTGTTTTCTAAGACATCTTGATTACTTTCTTGCGTAGCTTTTATATTTTCTACCGTTTCAAAATTACCAGCGGCGTGTTCACGGTTAGTGATACTTAGATCATCTTGAAGAAAGGGTTCTCCAATTTCAGGTGATGCATTCTCCGTTCTCTGGTTATCATCTTCCAGGACCTGCTCATCGTGTGAAATCTCAAGTAATTGCGACTTTTCCATATTACCCTCAGTATTTCTTTAGTACAATTACAGATGAACCTTTATATTGTAGAACGTAGTTTCAGAAGGAAAATAGATACAATTAAATGTCTACAAGCGCTTATACATTCGGGAAGGATACTGTAGAATTATTGAAAGCTAAGAGGATCAACGTTCTCAACCAATTAAATCGTACTTACATATTTAAATCTGTTTATTAATTAAATAGACAATTTCCTTGATACTTTTCAAATCTTAAATTTGAAAATAAGCGTCGGTCTAGTATTGCCAACCTTTAATAATGAACATAACAATAATTTTCTGATATACGTAGTTTTTATGCATGAATGTGATTTTTCCTGAAATCTTGAAAACGGTCCTCTTTTTATGCGACAAATACAAAAATTATAATTATAATCATCATTATCCAGATTACTATTCCCTCAATTCTTTAAAGGTGTAGCAACATAGCTTAAGTGAATCCCCTATTAATTTTAAGAAATTGAATATCTGACAGAAAAAAGCATTATTATTATACCCGGGAGTTTTCTTAAACGCTTTTTTTTATATTTTTATACTGTCAATTCTTACATGGTATAATTATAACAATTGATTTTATTTTAAATAGTTTTATTAAAAGTAGTTCTTTGGAAACGAATCCGTGTTGGTGCCGTGTGCAAAATTATACTTCCCAACTCGATAGAGACCTACTTTATCATAGTTTAGTGCCGTGTGCACTGAGTACAGTGTCGAGCTCGAAAGTTTTACTCGTCCAGTACCGAGCGCAAAATATACAAGGACTATTCCGAAAGTAATTTTATTACATAAAATGTATGAATACAGAATATTTAGTGAAAGCAACAGGACTTTGTGGGTTTGTTTATGTAGAAATTACAAACTAGTCAGATAACAATGTGATTGGTTAAAAAGAGCCTGAAACAATTTTCTGATTGATTTCGTTGCATTTGATTGGTTCTGACCAGCTTGTGATTTCCCCCAGAAAGAAGGCGTCATATAGCTACATATAATGGCAGTTCTTGATAAAACATTAGATTCAAAACAAGAGAAAATAAGTTTTTTTTTTTAATGTTTATGATGAGCTTAGCAAGAGCAGGAACATTCGCATCTATACTTGACTCCATCTTCAGTTTGGACTTTTTGAGCCGTTCCCAACGTACACTCGCAATGGCAAACGCAAGTATCGCAGTTACTTCCTCGGCAAGTACAAACGCATTCGCAATCTCGTTTCCCCTCTGGCGTATCTAATTCGTATATTTTAACTTTGGTGCATGTTCCATCGTCGTTCCTTCTGCAGGATACATTATCGGCTGCAACAGAAAAGGCAAATTAATATAAATGAAAATGTTTGAGAAAATTATTAAATCTTCTTCGAAATCAAAAGAAATATTGTTACCTTTGCACTTCCCTGACATTTCTTTCTTCTCAACGGACGCACAAGGGACTATACTTGAAACGACAATTGTTTGAAAACAAACTGACCGCCATTAATTTTGAGCGCGCTTATATACGCATACGATCAGCAAATCGTGTTGTGTGTATACATTGGTGTCGTGTGCATTGCAGAGAATCTTTGAATGAAAATGTTGTGTGCGTAAACAGCGTATAGGCGGGATGAGTGCACTACGCAACCTTGACTCATCCTTCTTTAATTTCCCATTATTTTAAAAATATAAAGGCAATAAATACAAGGATCAATTGGGTAAAAGTTAAAGGAAATGTGATAATTGTATTTTGGTATTAAATGCGTTAGTTAAAAAAAAGCTAAAATACGAACAAAATTTCCGAAAGTTAATTTGCTTTATACGTAATGTGTTGTGGTTAAAAAAAATCAGAAGGCATTAAATATTTCAAAAAATTGTCAAAATTACTGAAAAAACAATTGCGTATTACTATTAATAATGCCCAAATTTTACATACTTCAAACGATAGACGGGCCTAGAGAAAACGCCAAAATGCTTGGGGATAATTATTATGTAATATATAATTATATAAGATTATATATTATGGGGAAAATATTAATTTTACAAATGGAGTACTTTGAATTTGAAACGTACATATGTCATTCGATATATGTTATACGGATAATAAATTACATTTATAACCGAATGGGGTAGTGTTTATTAATTTTACGACACCATCTAAGTATATATATGACCAGCTATTAAACGAAATATTAGTGCTATTAGTCTAATCATGCAATTACATGTTACTAAAAATCAGTACCTTCAATTCGTTGTATGTAAGTCGACGTAACGTTATTTACAAGATTGACTTGTCATGATTCTGAAATCAAATCAAAGGCTTACGTGGAACATCTTGATTCTTGGCTTAAATCTGATTGGTTTGGGTCCTTATCATTTACTTACAGGAAAAGTTTTTCTCAAATTTTTATCTTCTTTAACGACAGCGGTCGTTATTTTGCTTTTCGCAATATCTATTGGCTGGTGCGGTATACTTTTTATAAGGTTTTATCGCTTAGAAGTTTTTGGTAAGTATAATAAGAATAAGGCAGTTCCAAATCAACTTATAGTAAATTAAAGGATGTACACTGTGATGAATATTTAACAGTCTCAATTAAATATCTAATAAAATTAAATTATCCATGTTAAAATAATTAATAACAATGTTAGTAAAAGCTTTAATAAAATAGGGGGCTTTTGTTTTATCAGAAAAAAAAAAACAAAGTAATTTCCAATAGCCTACATTACTAGTTTATTAATTCTAACTACGTCGATATTAACAAATAAACAAATTTATGGTTAATGTAAGCTCATCCTGTGACCTCATCTTGAATAATCCTCAAATACATTACTAGACATGACAAAAGCGAATGAAATCATACCTGTTATGCTTTGCAGCGACTAGACAGACTCGTGTTTTGTCGACTCGGGAAAACCAGTAAGTAACACCAACCCTTTCTTATGAGACGAATAGACACGAGTCTGCCTAGTCGCTGTAAAAAAAACGCATGATTTCACTCGTTTTTGTCGTCTCTGTACGTTACTTATCGTTTGCAGTTTGTTTTCAAAAATTATCGTTTGCCTTTCTTCTGTACTTACATTTTCTACTAACCGCTCCGAATAAATGGAACGTATTGACGGCGATATGGAATTCTGAATATAAATTGAAGAGGACGTACGAGATTTATTTGATATTTTTAATCGATCTAGGTATGCCCCGACGTATTTATTAGCGAATTGTAAATATGTAGGTGTTTTCATGAACTTCAAGGAAACCAATGTTTTGTCTTGAAGTACGCAGTGGAAATAGATGGTGAAGGGTCTCTTTATACCAATACTTACGGAACTTCGTCTTATCGTCCAACGTTAAGTATTTTTTTGCTGGTACGTACACATACATATTAATTAATTTGTCTTACAAACATTATCAGCTTGGAGTGGTTACTTACATTTTCTTTCTTGTTGTCAAAGTTCTCAAAATTTATGATACTCTTAAAGCTTATAAAGTGTTTGTTGAATTGAACAGCTTCTTGTCTTAAGGATAATAAACGCTACAAGAATTGTTCAATTTCTATCCAATTTAAATTTAGCTTTTACATTACCAGGTTGTCCCGGAAGGCTTGGTGCATGATGCATTTATAAAAAAAATAGAAAAGACAAAGAACATTTATTGATAAAAATGCAATCCTTTATTTTGTATAACATGAGTCCACCTAGCGGCCAATACAACTACTGTGACAAAAAGGTCTCGGCCGGCGTTTTTGAATTCTTCAATTGTTAAAGTTGAGATCTTAGAAGTAATGTGCCATCAAAGGAATCAACCCTTACCGCAAGGAGCAAAACTATGACCAACATGATGGTTACTTAAGATAGCCCCAAATTCCAATTATTTTTTACTTATTACAAAGAATAATTCTTTTTAGAAAGAAAGCTACTTCCGCTCTGATATTGTTCATCCGATTCCAATATTCGAAGAGGTTGCAATGTAGTATTGAACATTAACTCACTATGTATCTATCAATTCCAGTTATCCTTCATAATCTCAATAATAGAATATTCATTGATAAATGCCTTCATGGTACTGCTCATTACAAAGTTCGATTCGAGATTGGCAAATTTCAATGCGATGATCGACCGGCGCATCACTAAATCGAATGGTATTTACGCCGAATACAATCAATGCGTTCAGGTAACAACGTTCACGATTCGTTATCAATTATGGCGGTCGTTATTCATGCTTAACGTGTAATCTGTGCGCAGGGAAACGTCGAACGCCATTGGAGGTTTGTTAGAAAGGAATACAACAAGCTTTACGATTTATTCGATGCGCTTAACGATTTTTGCTCGCCGACCATATTCCTCTATCTGCTATCACCCGTGATGAATATGTTCATCGCGATTTTAGCTCTTATCAGGTGAATTCACTGTCTTATTGTTATGACTTATGACACTTGCAGAGCCGATTTATGCGACAAAGAAACGTAGTTTCTTTGATTTGATTATGCACCGACAAAGTCGCTTGCAAGATAAGTACGAAGCACATGCTATAACAATTATTATCGTTTTATTGCGTATTATACACAACACGTACGTTTTCAGCGAAATTGGTAACCCGTTCAAGTCTAACGAAGACAAGTATATCGTCTTAATTTGCGAAATGTTACGGATCCGTGCCATATTGATCACCGCATCGGATATAAGTACGAGCCACAAGAATACTGCTTGGATTTTATACAAAATTACTTTATCTGAATATAATATGGAGGTATGCTACGCTGATGCTATAATGTTTAATGTTTTTCTCTTTTATTGTAAATTTTTATTTTCTCTTATTGTAAATTCATTTTATTTCATATTTCTAGAGTTCGTACTTGCTGAAACAAGTATCATTGAATAAGATGTTGATTAAAATTGCTGGAATTTTTGAAGTAACACGCGAATTCTTTCCAATTGTTAGTAGAATTGACGGTAGGGTATTGTCGAACCGACAGTAATTTTTCATTTTTCTAGTTTCTGGAATACATGTTGTCGTACACCATCATCGTAGCTCAACTAATACCATATTTGGAATTTTCGATCAATTTTACGGACGAAGATGGACAAAAGTTGTTAATACCGCCTTGAAATGGTGAAAATAATATCAGCATTTTACTTTAAAAAACTTAGGTTTCCGAGCTGCAACCGCGTCGTAATTGCATCAGAATATCGACGTTTCGTTCTCAATTTCACGGAGCTTCTTCTGGCGCTGTCGTATGAAAAATTTCTTCATACGGCATCGACGCATCATGCAGCAGCCGAATGAAACGTCGTGAATAGCGACCATTTAAAGTGAACAACTTTTGGTATTTAACAACAATGAAAAAGTCAAGCAGTGTTTAAATATTTGTTTTTTAACATTAAATATTTGTTTTTGAACAAGAAAAGGAACGATGAGGTAAAAGTTGTACTCGGTGATATTATTGAGACCCTGCACCTTCGCTGTCGATCAGAAAGTATTAGGCAGCGCGGTCGTACGAACATTTTCGATGAAGAACGTTCAAATCGTCCGATGAGGATATCACATCAAAAACGATTGAAAGGATTCAGGATGCCGTAACGAATGATCAGAGATTGAAAGTGTGCGAAGTTGCTGAAGTTGTAGCCATCACAATTGATCGGGCGTGTAACATATTTGAACATAAGTACGCTATCCGCAAGATAAATGCCGCAAGTGCTCATAATTGATCTGAAATACGAACATGTGGTAAGTGTAAAAGAATGTTGGACGATGTTAAGGCGCAAATCTCGACGATTTTGGCTTCAGTTCTTAACTGTCGAAACATGGATTTATCACAGTGATCAAAGAAGAGTCCAAACAGTCGGTTATTCTTGTCGCCAAATTTCGCTAATGAAGGCTTAATCCAATTTATCGGCCAACGGGATCATGGTCATAGCGTTTTGGGATTAATGGCGACTACTACACTTGATCGTTTCAACAACGCATTGTCACATTCAATTTGTCACATTGTCGGCTATAAGATATAAATTGCAGCCGTACTCACCATATCCTGCAGATTTAGCACCCCATTTCTGAATAGGTGAAAATGGCCCGTCGGAAAAAGACTTAAAGTCGCAAACGATCATTGTAGAAACAAGCACGTATTTTGCGAGGCGTCTCAAAGGAGACTGTGTCGAAATATAAGGTGAACTTTACGCATGCAGATGTCACGACCGGGTATTTATCGAACACCCCTCGTATTTGCAACGCTCAAATACCCCGGTAAAGTGAACTTTCTGAGTACAGTAAAACGCACTTCTTCCACGTTCACTGACCTTATTCTGTTCGCGTTGGTGATGATGGTGCGTTGGATGCGGATTCGACGAAATGTCGCCGAATATAATTAAATTTAACTCGGAATGCGTACTTTTCGGTATTAGTCGGATCACACAGATTGATTGAACTTCCCCCTTTTATTTACCCTTACCTTAATTGCGGTCACGCAATGCATTTTCTTAACGAAGTTAATAGTCTTGTTATAATGAACGGAAACCAGTGTTGCAATGCGCTTATTGTCAATTTTAATCAGCAACAAGTGAGGAAGTAAAAGATTTTTTTTTGTACATCTAATACCTTGCTTAAGCTTAAGTGAAATTTAATTAAATGCAGTGTAATTTATAATAAACAAAATGTAGAAATTGTTGACAAGAGCTGACATTTCATATCATTGTTAATGCAGCATTAACTAATGGAAATTTTAATTTAATGTTAATGCTAGATTTCAAACTATGTTTAAAGTAAAGCTATTATGCATATTAATTAATACCATATTTCTGTACGGACTACATTAATTAAAAAAAGCACGCCGCAAAGGGTTAAGTAAAACATTGACAATATAAAAAGTAAAAAATAGACAAATATATACAGCTCCAACTGTTGAAGAAATAATATGCTTGATATATAGGGTTTCCTAAAAGAAAAAGAAAATACGCAGTGAAGCACTTGCATTAAAATCGATGAGCCTCAATTGAATTTGGTATTAGACGCAGTAAACAACATACAGCTACGTCAAGGTCTACACAATCCTTTGCATTTGATCTAAATAAATATGAGCTTCGCATTGTGAGGGTTGTTTTCGTTTCCCCGCCTGATTTACGTCACGATGCAGATATTTTGGAAAGATCGGCGATCGACAAAATGCTTAACCTGTGCCCGCCGCGGTCTGATTAAATTTCGGGAACCCCTGTATTACATAATTTTTGTACATACACATGCGAAAAGAAAATTTCAAGGAAAGCAGGTTTAAAAATTCGTCCTCAATAATATCCGCAATTTAGCAAACATCAATGTAAGTCTAACGATGTGCGTGCGCATTTTTAATTTGCGCTCTAATAAGATGAATACGTGTCACGCAAAACAGCGTAAAACGAGTATCTAGACTCCTTTCCCGCGTTCTTCCGCTCGTCCAGATCTAGTCCGGCGAGTCGAGGCACATTCCAAGTTCAAGGAGGCCGTTTTTTGGAAGACAATATCGCTAGACCCCACTACTGCGGAGCGGACAGGAGCATCGTACGATCGAAGCGACGGGGTTATAAGTACTACAAGCTTCCTCTCGCTGCCGCAATTTATTCCAGTGGGTCGTTCCGATTTGGTCGCTGAATACGTACAAGTTAAACTGAAATAAGTGATTTCTCTGTTGCCGAATTAAGCCGGAAAGGAGAGATGCCGTCACCTTGCGACTCTTGTAAAGGTAAAAGATTTGGTGATAACTGTTGTTTGGATTTGTTCTAATCGTATCGATCTCCTGAAAAAGGACGTGACCGGTTGACGCCTGTTGATTTGCTACGTTGCCGGTCAATAGTGCAAGAAATATTATCTATTGAAAAAAGATGTTAGTAATGGAAGTATTTATTTTGCTTTTGTTTTGTGTCCTTTTGGGGCATATTTAAGAACATTTTGAATAAATTATTGGACAAATTTGTTTAATATCGATTTTTGTATCGCATGCATTCATTTCTCAAATTGCCAGTTGGTTATTATTTATTAATTACTTACATCTATTTTTTATTAGTTAATAAAATACGAACAACATTGCTTTGTAACGCTAATATTTCTTTGGATTCGTCCATTTTTAAACAAATATTATTGAAATAGTTTTTCCTTTTTCAATACATAGAAAAATGGCTTTATTACACCAGCTGCGATATTTCTCATATGCCTCATTTTATCATCCCTACAATGTTTGAAAATACAAGTTGTTTCATTCTTTGCGCCGTACCTATTCAATAAAATCAAAAGAATTGTTCTTATTAGGTCAGAAAGTTGAATATTCTGTAGTTTTCTTGTCTTTTTCGAAGGTACCTTGGAAAATTCCCACCTCCAGCAGAAACAAGTATTTTCTTTTGTCAAATTCAATTTTATTTCTCAACATACTCTTCTTATAAGTCTACGTCCTTTCCCCAGCGATACTTTGATCTTTTTAATCTGTCCAAATGCTACTGCTGGGATCCTGTTTTGTTTACGAATGTGATGGTCTTCTCGTTCGATGAAAATCGGCGAAATTTTGAGTCTAGGAAACAGAAAAGAGTCACCGGAAAGCAGATGTAGTATATATGGTTTGTGGCTTATCAATTCGAACTTAACAAAACTACGTTTTTTTTCTGCAAATTTGACCCTCTTTCTGTTTGTTAAGCAACCTGCTCAAATCTTCAACTAATATATCCCACTGTTGTTTATCTAGGCTTAATTCGATGGCCAACGTTTCACGAACTTTGTCTTAAATGGTACGGCAACTATCTTCATAAACCTATCTGGTGGCACTTACATCAAATTTGTTCTCGCCTATTGTAAATATAATTTCTCGGATAATGCGAGCGAGTAATATAGACCATAGGAGACACATTTGCGTATTCATATTTGACCAATACGAAAGAAGATAGATAATGATGGGAGTTAATAGTATTGGTAAAATATTTTAAAGTGTCTAAGGCTTTTGCATGGTTCCATATTATAACGTTAATGGTTGTTAAAATGTGCTTTGTTGTTAAAATGTGCTCAACCAACTTCTAGGATAGTTGCTTGAGTAGCAACAATGTATCTAACCTATTTAGCCAAGTAGGATTTGGGTCCTATCAGGCTTAGAACTTGACCATATTACCAACAGTCGTATTAGTTTTTCTTTAAAAATTCAAAAGTGGTTGGATGAAGCGAAATAGTTTGTAAAACATGGCTTTTACTGCGTTACTTGTTAATTAAATTCCCACGAATAGTAATTTCTTATGAATTATGTGGAAACACATGAAAGTCAAACTCACTTTCTCAAAATTAGTTCCAAAGCATACGTAGGAGAATTGATGTTCTAGCATTTGAGAGAATACGTTCCTTATTTCTTTTTTATAAGTTCTTCTTATCCCAATGGTCGGTAATCATCATTAAGAGCGTCCCATTTTTCTTACTAGCATGAACTTTGGTATCTGGCTTAATAAAAGCTCTTGGTCTCTTAGTAACCATCAGGTTTTCATAACTACTACATTATTTTTAACAGACTAAAAGATACATAAAGAAAGAAGCGAAATTTACATCTGAATCACTCATTTTATATGAGATTCCATGAACATCTAGTTCTTGAGTTTCATAGTATTTCTTTAGCAGGATTTTCCTCTTTATGTATTATTCACTAACTTTCACCTTAGAAGTAGCAACATAAAAAAAATGCAATTATATGAAAAGTAAGGTACGAGAAACTAATAGTTTTTGTACAGATTCGACAATGACATAACATTTTGAAAAGACACGTTTCAAAAGTCCGTTGGCAACCATGCTAATCGAAAAAGTAAATTAACTACGTGCTTATTCTTTCTTTTATAAATTGCGGTCTGCGAAACCGTCTGGTTTCCGAGCAGCAGCTTGATTGAAGTTTTATCAGGCGTGAAGGTAAAATTTTTTTTGTCGGTGATCTAAGTAACGACTTGATTCGGTCGATTGAACGTAACCGAAAACATTGAAAAAAAAAACTGGACAGGTTCACGTCCTATTACTTTTTCTGATTGTTGCAGATAATTGTGGCGAGGGAGATGAAAAATGCGGCGCAGATTGTAAGTGCGGACCGAACTGCAAATGCGCAGATAATCCAGGTATATGACTATCGTTACTACGTTGTCGACAATCTGATGTTTCTTTTTTCACTTAAGCAATAATAAATTGATTGTAAAAATGACTTTCGTTATCCTTGATATAATTTAAATTACGTGAAGGATTGCTCATTTTAGAATAAAAGAATTTAATGAATGACGGGGAGAATACAGATTATTTATTTTTGAGACAAATTATTATTCAAGGCGTTTCATACGTAGCAAGCAATGCTATCTCTTTCTCTCTAGATTCAGGAATCACTTACTAATCTACCGAACCAACAACACCTCATAATTTCCTTAAATCTGGTGCCTATCGCTCTTTTCGTTTTAAAGGTTTTCAACTATAGTAACGAACCGAAACATATGCACGTATCGTGGCTCTTTAGAACCTTATCAGCACCTTTCGATATAATAAAAGTATTACATTCAATTTTGGTGTAGGCGCCGGCAATTTTATAATAAAACATCTTAACCTATTTTGCCCTTAGTTAAAAGATATCCTTATTCACTTGTTAAAGCATATTCAGACGCTAATAAATCTATCTATGCCGTTGTATATCGCTTTCTAAAAATGTACCTTTTATGTTGCAGCGCAAAGTTGCGGTTGTACCGGAAGTGCAGCCAACACAGCGGACGATAATGAATAAACGAACAAGTATCATTTATTCCCGTTCCTATTTATTTAATTTAAATATGTAGTTTCATCTTAGCTATTAATTCCAAGCCATGTATTAATGTAATCTATGTATTGTTTTGAATTTAAATAAATATTTTCGAAAAGCTTAGAATGTTTACTTTAAAATTTTAATTGACGTGAAACGATGCACACTTAATCCTTTAATGGTAGTTATCGTTATCAGCCAATGACGCACTTGCTTAGTTCTGTTGTTACTGTATTTTCTCTTAATAAGAGACGTATTACATCGAGGGATACCACTACCGCCCTGTTTGTATTGTTCCACATCTAATCTTGAAATGCAGTAATGAATGTAAATGTAAAAGAATAGATTGCTGCATTAAATACAGAATTTTATAATAATTGTAGAAAGGCGCACTCTGTCGATAGTCGATTGGGGCCTACGAAGCCCCAAAATACTCGTTTATGTTGATGGTAAGAGTTGCGCCTTATTCTATGTTAGTCTATAGTATTAAGGATGCCGATATTACCATTTGTTATAACAAAGAAGAATTAGACGAACTTAGATGTTAGCGTCAATATTTTACTTTAAAAATTCAAGTAAATCAATTTAAAAAATGACGTGTTGATCAAGTGACGATTGATTGGACGAATGTTTGGAATAAAACGTACCATTATGTATATAGAGCTACTCTTTATTCGTCAAGAATTAAAAATAAAATACAATCCAGTACAACATAGTTAAATATCTTAAAATTCTTAACAGTAATACACATTTCTTCTGTTTCTCTCTTCTTCATTATCGTAGATCACTCGCCTTTTACAAAGGAAAATTTAGTACGCAAAGATATTATTATTCTTTTAGAGATTAATCGTTTTTTTTTTAAGATGCTATTATAATAATTACGCTCTTTTTTCTCTCTTTCCTTTTTTTTTTTGGTATCTTCTATACCGTTTTAGCTTTATATCGTAATATATTCATGTATTATCGAGAATAAAAACATAAATCTATGCAAATAATAGTAATAATAATTATTATAACAAATTTTATACAAAAATTTTGTACATAATTTTTTTTTATTAAATTAAAAATATAATAATTGGTAGGATGCTAATTAATACGTAATAAGTAGATGACAAGATATTTTATGAATATATCGGGAAAAATAGTAAAAAGACACTGCAAATCGCTAGACGCGGAATTAATATCATGTTGTCACAAAGAATAATATCTTCTTTTTTTATTAAAAAAAAGCGTTATGTTATTTTTACGAATATATGTTCTTGGTGTTACTTCCAAAAGTAGTTATTACGAATTCTTTGCAACAACACTGGTCTACATAGTATGCCACAGGAGGATAAGTTAATAATTACGATGCCGTTTTTCATCCTGTCGATCAATGCGGAAGGTTATTAATAGATTAGTTTAATCAAGGAGTTAAATTAAAACGGTAATTGTATGCAGTCGGCTAAACTAGGATTACCAACCTTTTCAATTGACAACAAAACAACAATTGAAAGAAATAACATTTTTGTTTTTTTTTGCACGTTCAGAGCAATTTCCGCGAGGTAGTATCGTGTACAGCGAAAATTTCGTAGTAATATTCGTATGTCACCTACATTTAAGTAATGATATTCACAAACGCGTCCAAATAAATAACAACAAATTCTAGTCTTAAGCACATCCGATTTATTTTTAATTCTTTTTGAATAGATTGTTTGTCATTCATGTTTCATCTAATTTTATGTTGAACCTAGACTCAACAGTTAACGGTTTTTAAAAAGCTGTGTGTGACTTGAGCCAACCTTTGAAAGATGCCTCTATTTGCAAAAGATTTGGGAAGGAGACTTACTATTTAAAAGAGGCATAGATACAAATGATCTCAAGTGGTGTAAACATCAAGAACTCAAGTATATAATTTAAAATCTATAAAAAATTACGTAGCGAAAACTGTTCCAAGCCATCTTGCGTTGATCCTAAAAAGACGTCAATTATTATTATCTTAACTATTTCTTATTCTTGTCTTAATTATTTGTTAATTTCTTGTGAAAATATGATTGGTAACCCTATGGAGGACTTCAATCCTTTAAGAACTCAATTTATTTATTAGCGGCAACGCTTAAATGATTTAAGAAGCAGCACGTTACAATTGAGATTTGTAAGGGTGCCAAAAAAAATAATGAAAAACGACATTTTCATCTTCTATAGTATTACATTGAAAGCGTTTTCCTATTTCGAAAATGTATCGATTCAAATATTCGTATATAAGAGCAGTATTCATAATGGAGCTTAAAAGGAAATTAAAGGAATTTTCATCTAAAAAAAAAAAAATACATTAAGTAGTACACATCAGAAGAAGCAATAACATCCGAACAAAGGCACCTATACCTCGCAGCAATAATTGCCAATAACGTTTGGATTAAAAAATACTAAATTTGTTTGGTTGTTATGCTTGTTTCTGTTAACTGTTTATTTGTTATTATTATTGTTATTTGTATCAAATTTTCTTTCAAACGCATGTTGCCTTGTGATGGCAATTTTATCAGACTAAATTTTCTCGTTGTGAAATAAATGCACCCGCACCCTCAAGGTAGTACTACGAATTCCACGTTAAATTTTCAAATTATACTTTCGCCTTAGGATTACTTTGTTTTAAATAATATACAGTACGAGCTTAAATTTAAGTGTTTCTTACTCTCTTGTAACGTAGTAAGTTCATACACAGTATGAAACAAAATAATTCTTTAAAAAGAATTCAAACAAAATATTTTTTAATATTCAGCAGTACGCGTCACATTATCAAATGTAACCTTACGAAATATGAAAGCTTAAAGTTATAATATCAAGTTGTAAAAAAAAATCCACAAAATACTAACGATTTCCCGTCTTTTTTCGTACGAATATTTGAATCTAACCCCTAATTATTGACCTTAGTGAACATGAGCTTCATTATATAAATTCGATTGGTTATGTATTATAGTAATAGTATCATAGGAAACATGCATTTACATAAAAAAGAAAAAACAACAATAACCAAAAACACACGTCCATACATTGAAATGGCAAAAATCCAAACGGAATATCGGTAATACAAAAACGTAGAAAAAAAGAAATACCGAAAGATAAGAACGTCTACTCTATACGCGAAAATCATCAGTCATTTTTTAATATTGGTTCTTCGTCAGTCTCAGCGTCCGAGGTGTCGCTGTCCTTCGGCTTCAACCGGCGTCTGCTCTTCAGTTCGCTTTCGTTTAGGGTTGCCGGAGTCATCAGCGTATGGAGGGATGAACGTAGCGACATGAAGAATTTCGGGAAAAGCATCTCATGCTGGACGAGCACCTGACGAACCTTCTGTCTCTGCTTCGTGATCTCCGGACATACGGAACTACTCGATATCGGTAGGTTGTTTCCGGAGACGAACTGTTTGAGAGCTTTCTCGCGAACGTAGATTAATGGACGAATTACTCTTAAATCGTATTCCCTGTAAGAAAAATGAATGCATTCGTCGTGAAAATATGTAAATACGATAACTAAACAAATAAATAAAAATCACGTAAAAACGGACTAACAAGAAGACATCGAATTAGCTTACCTTATATAATAATGTGCTTTTAAAGCCTTCAGTCTGCCTTTATGGAATATCGATAACAAGAAATTTTCAACGAGATCATCTAAGTGTTGACCAACAGCGATTACATTATAACCACCTTGCTTCGCCGTCTCATATAAGCGATGTCTGACATCCGATGTGCAAAAGCTAAAGTAGTTTTCGGGCGGCAATTGTTCCACTTAAAAAGAAGAAAAGAGTCATACAAACGTCTCAATTGAAATAGAATTTTTTGGCTTACATCTGCTTTTAGTTGATTCGGGATCATCGTTAACGATGTACTTAACTCCTAAAGCTTCGAGATGCGGTATGAGAGCGGATGAATCACAGCCTGATGAAGTCTCCGAATCAATATTAACCGCCGCAATGGTAAATACTACTCCTTTATTCTGGACCATGCTTTGATACTGGAGCAACGCGTGTAGTAAGACTAGCGAATCTTTACCGCCGCTTAAACAGATCAAAATTTTATCGTCGTTTTTAATCATTTCGTACTCCTGGATAGCTTCGACTGCGGGTTGCCAGACGTTTTTGGGAGGACAGATCCATTTGGTGCTGTTAACCGATTCGTTGGAAGACTTATCGGACTCACTCGAATCGCTGTTCTCGCTGTGCCTTTGCAGAGTGCTCTTCAATTTTTCGTTGTAAAATGGATGACGGCCACTTTCCCCGCTACTTCTTCTCGCGTATTCGCCATGCTCAAGTTCGTGGAAAGATAAATTAATACCGCTATCTTGCGAGCTAACACTGGTTACGTTCGACGTTAATAACTTATTTTGACAAGGTTTTTCTGTAGATTGCGATAGTTCTTCATCGCTTAATCTACTGGAACTGTTCGATTTTTTAATCATCTGTATGACAGTTTCACTGGACGATCCCGGAGTGTACTTTTCGCTTTTATCGTTTTTAGATAACTTATCACTTTCTCCAGAACTGGATCCTCTCGAGAGGCAACGCCTTTCGGGCGTAAAGTAAACGTCTACGGCACTAACAACGTCGCGAATCTCGGATTTTACCTCATTAGCCATCTCTTTCGATACCTTCTCGATGTACTCGGCTACTTCGTTGGCAGATATGGAATCGCTTCTACCGTCTTCGCTGCTGCTTCCTTGTTTATCGTAGGTGAATCCTAACGTGTTCATATCGACAGTATCACTACACTCTAGCGCGTCCTCAACTTTGGAGATCACTTCGCGAATTTCCGATTTGATGTTGGTAGCGAGTTCTTTGGTTACTTCGGTGACGTACGTCTGGAGATCGGGGACGGGAGATGCCCTACCAAGCATGCTGTAGTCGAAGGAGTTCGATAGCATATTTAAGCTGTGCGTCGGTGACGTGTTGATATCCGAATCTAAGGAATGTAAGTCCGTTTGGCTGCTACAACTGCAATTCCGCTGCCTTTGCTGGTGTATTCCTAAACTGATTCGCGTTTGCGGGCTTAGTACGGGCGGTGAAACAGTGGGAGCGCCTAAACTTAGACACCGTTCGCGGAAAAAGTTCGTCGAATTGGGGATGGGTTCTAAGATGGCCGCGTTAACCGATTCGCCCACAGCGAAATTCACTGGTTGATGCATCGGACCTACGAATGGATTCGAATAATATAACGCGTTGACGTCGTGAACGTAATACGGTAATGGCGAAGAACAACCGATCAATTTCGGATCGTCTATGGCCGGCAAGCTGTAATGCCTCGGCGAGCTATTATTCGACTTAGCACCGGATCGATCACCCTCCTTGGTCGAATCACTACGCTTTATCACGCCTGCATTACGAGGATCGAAAGGGACCGTATGTTTCACGTTCTGCGCATTACTCGTCAGGATATTTTGCGCTTCGTTGGGCAACATGAACCATCTCAAATGCTCGGCCCTGCTATCAAAACGCATCCCTTGATCTTCGTACGGGTTCCTCAACGCGGTCTTCCGCGCGCGATTGAAGAGATTCCTCGCGGTTTGCAGACACTCCGAGTAGTTTTGAGGGAACAACCCGGGTCCCGAAATCCTCCTTTCATTCATCGTCATCTTCCCATCGACGTATCTAATCGAACCCAACCATTTCCGGTCCTTCTGGATGATATTCGTATGATGTCTCCATTCGCCGGTATCTAAATCGACGACATACTGCGGAAGCAGCTTCCAACTCTCGGTCGCGACCATCTTCACCGCTTCCATTACGAAAGCCAGCTCCGCATCGCTGACGAAATAAGGTAAACTGATTCGCGTGAAACCAGGGCGTAATAGTTCTAAATAGAGATTGTTCATGGAAAGGTTTAAGCTGCTGAGCCTTCTATCTTCTAGGATGATATTCTCGTACTGGTCCGCGAGGTTTTGGTCGATGCCCAGGAGGTCCTGGGCGTAAGCTCCTGAACAGGGACAACCGCCTCTGGCCTGGATGCCGAAGACGTCGTTAAGAACGGCGCAGACGAAATTGTGGTGTAAGAAGGTGCCCCGAGGGTGGCGCACCATGAACGAAAATACCGGGATACGCTTCAGTCCGGTGGAGGCGTTGCCTAGTAGGATGATTTCTGGAATGGTCCTGATGTGTTGCAGCATTTGTCTAGAAGAGAAAGGTATTTCGATGTTAATTCGGAATCAGTTAATTAATAATTGTAGGTACATGAATTTTGAGATCTGCTTAAAGAAGTATCTTTAAATTGGGCATTTATAGAATTCGTTCTTATAATTATTTTTTTTGTATGTGCCATATCATCTAACCTAAAATTAAAGGCGATACAGTTATTGCTCGATCTAATATGTGCATCATTAAAGAAGCAATTATTTATTTGATGATAACTGGCTTTTCCTTGTTTTATAATTCAAGGACGTCAATCATTAATTCTTCCATTCTCTAACAAGAATAATAAACCTTTATATGTATTTTTGGAATTTAACGTTTCTCATTGACCTTAAAACTCAAGTCTTACGTTCCTGTTAGTCTTTTATAATGAATCTAAAATCAATTAAAACTTATGGCGAAACCACAAATAAATCCTTGCGTATAATAATTTTATGGTTATTTTCTAGTGGCTTTTTGAAGTACGCGATCAATGTAGTACCGTTGTCAAACCCACGCAGTACAACACGCGTTATGCATTTTCTGCGGATTTCTCTTCGGCAAATGAGCCATGGACCCGCCGACCCGACCAGTTTGACCGTCAAAATTTAAATTTCTGATTAGTTGTTTTGGTTTGAATTTTGTTTTTCTCGCTTTTCTGTTAACACATGCTTCCGCATTCTATATTAAGCTGTTCTCTCGCTACATCTCCAGTTTTGTTTGTCGTCGAGAAATTCAATGTTTTCAGGTCAAGAATAAAACGAACCGATTAACTTTGCGATTATCAATGCACGCAAGCGATCGCCTACGCAATTTACGGAATTTCACGACATTCCTCGCAATTATAAATCATCGCGCAATAATGATATCTATGGGGGGAAAAAAATTACACGTGCCGCTGCCCGTTTAACGATGACGTTACCCTTGACACAATTCCGTCGTCGGATTGGCGAATATAGGCAGAGGAACGAGCGCGAATATCAATAAAATCCTGATTGACATTGGCATTTCGAATGTCAAAAGGGGGAAGATGTTCTTCGCTTTGTGCCGACGGAAAGACGTGTAATTTGGTCGGTTGTCGTAAAAGTAAAGGAAACGGATGCTGCTGCGAACGGATCCAAGGCATTTCGCCGCGGTAAACATTCATTTATCGAGGCATAAATCATAATTTCGCGTAAGGAGTTCCGTACGTATTAAGGACGTGTGTGACTTTGGTGACAATGAGTTCTTTTATGGTGGCAACAATGACAATGAATGTAAATATGCGATATTGTTACCGTAAAAGGTTCCATATTACTAAAAGAAGTTTTTTTTGTCATCGAAACGAAGGATTTACGCCCGGTATTATTTATATCTGCTAAGAATAACGCATTTGAGGCAAAGCTATATAAAGTATGATCTTTGCAATTCTGCGCTGTAGCTTATAAATACCGTGCATAGATTCCGACCGTACATAGCTGATTAAATATAAAAAAAATAGTTTTTTTGAGGCGTTCGAAGCTGTCTTCCTTTAAAAAATACCCAAAATGAACCAATTCAGCTGAAGTGGAAGTAACTAACCATCAAAATTAATGATTATGATTTGTGCTTGTTCAGTATGATAGGTATTGCGCCGCAGCTGAATATTTATATAAGTTGTTTAGAAATTCTATTCTGAAGACATGCCGTTTGTAAAATAGCATCTGCGATAGAAAGTTGCCAACAATTATCAAGCACACCCTGGTAAGCTTTATAAAACCAATTAAACTTTACACCTTCGCTGTGCGATCTCCAATGTTTTCTATTTTTACGTTACACCTTATTATTACTTACTTGTTTATTTTTTCTTGTCGCATTAATATGTTTGCTACGGTTACGGTTTCCTTTAGTTGCATAACCAAGCCGGCTCTGACCGATTCTACTACTGGAGCTGCGGTTCCTTCTTCATGAACTTCAAAGGTCTACAATCAAAGAAAAGTAAACGATTTTCAAAAGTTTCAAATTATAAAGCCCTATTCTATAAAGTTGAAATGTCATCGTAAAAAATTGCCTATCGGAAATGTTATTTCTTTGCGGTTGAAAATGGAAAATCTTTCATCTTCAACGACTTTACTTTATTTAAACGAAAGTGTGTTACTAAATGGAGAAAACGTTTCGAGACTTTTCACTTCCAATTGAAAAACCTACAAAAAGCTGTATATTTCCAATAGGTATCTCCAATACCAACATATCCGTCGAATAAAGCAGACGCTAGAAAAGCCTGGCCAATCAATAACTAATTTTCCTTTCAAAGAAAGGCTTCAGACTCATTCGATTTCGATCCTCCTTACCTTATAGAACGTAAACAACGCGTATAGAAAATTCGATAATTTCAAAATTCGAATTTCATTAGTTCCCGCATTCTTTATTATATAAAGAATTAAAAATATTTATTTCAAATACATAACTAGATACTCCAGTTTACTGTGCTATTGATTTTTATAGTCGCCGTCTGTTTCATTTTGTTTCGTTTCTCCGCTCTCTAGAGAAAAGTGGTAATTCCATTAAGCGTTATGGGCTTTCGAGTGAGTAACACGAGTTTCGAATTCACCTTATTGTTACTAAATTGAAAAGCTTGCAGACAGGCTGACTGGTCGTATTTTTCGCGAGGAGGAATTAAAATTTTTTCGCGGAATCTACGAGGCATTAGTCACGGCTGCTTTGTGGTTCGATGTGCAGTCTCTGTAATCGTACGATGCAGGTTGCAATCGTGCATTTCGCAATATCAAGCAGCTATTTCATAATCCGATTTTTTTTGTTGTTTATTTTTTTTTAATACCACTAGTTCATCAAAATAAATTACGAGTAGCAGCTGTAAACGTTTTAATTCAAACTTTTCCAACTTTTGCATTTAAAAGGAACGGACAAAGGAGCAGCATTGATGGACGACTGCAGCACGCCGATGCAGCGTGATTCATAGTAGCTAGATGACCCAAGTTTAAACAAATAACGAGGAGGCTTTGGATGCCAATGTAATAAGTAATCTTCGAGAATGAAAGTTTCCCCTGAGTTTTGAGATGGGAATATCTTTTTGTGCAACAGTAGGTGGTCGATGGAGAATTAGGATGGTTAATTTTACATGTAACTTACCCTATTTTGTTCTTGGGGTGCGAAAAAACTTTCGGAATCCGATATTTGAGCACGTCTAAATAGGAATTTTTTTGCGACTAGTATCCCTGAAAAAACCAAAAAGAAAAAAAACGTACAAAAACAACTCCGTGAATCAATCGAGCAATTTCATTTAATTATCGCAAACAGTTAGCACAAGGTTAATTCCGGTTGGTAATAAAAAAACAAAAGCGTTGAATTTATTTGTTTTACCTGGCGTTTGGACACCGCCGATAAATTTATGCCCGGAGAAATAGATGGCGTCCTTGTAGACGTTGATGTTTTCCTCGACGCCCGCCACCTTGTAATTCATATTTATCGAGATATAAGGCGCTACCAGGTTGTAATCCCAGAAGGCGAGGGCGCCGTATTTGTGCAGGAGCATCGTCGAGGCTACATCGTCGACGAGGATTCCGGTTACGCTCGATGCGGCTGAGAAGCACCCGATCAGCTGTCTGCCGGAATGCTGGTGTAGCTTTAGGTGATCCTCTAGGTCGCTCAGGTCGAGGAAATTCTGCTTGGTTTCGGCTATTCTTATTATCTACGAGAACGAAATGGTAAATTAGGTTTCTGTAGGTCAAAAGTTAAAGTCTAAATACATGATTAATGTTAGTGATATGTTGTTTAGTTCTTTTGTACGCCACACACTGGCGAAATTTCCGGAAATCGTGACCAAAATCCCAAAAATTTAACTTAATTGCTTTTGTTAATTAAGCGTAATTGATTCTATTGTTGCCCAGGTTCGCACAATTAATTAGAAATCAATCACTTTCTCAATATATCAATTTAAAGTTAACTAGCACTACGAACTACTTGAGTAAGTCGATATGGAACACGTTGATGGAAATACAAGCTCACATTGTAAATGTGCTCTATATGATTGTTTTTCTTGTGATTTCTTCTAAGCAAAAAGTTGTCTATCAAGCGAGATCACATGGTAAATTTTGGCAGAGCTCACAAAGCTCTGCCGATGAGCCGTAAACGGCGAAACGTGTCCACGGATGGAGGTGCTGGTAGTGTCGTATCAATTATTCCTTCATAACTTTCAAAAGGCTTCGGGAATGACAAATGTCTTAGAATACATCAACACAAAGAAGATACCGTTTTGGATATAGAAGAATACTCTTTAAATTGGACGAGTTCAAAAACAACGCAATATATTTTCCCGTAAAGCATTCGTGAATAAAAAATATTTAACTTACAGGAACATCAAATAAAAACCACATCACACCATCACAATTCTGAGCAAATAAATAAATATTTACAATTAGCAATGTTACATAGTATTGTTATTCAAGGAACTGGTTCTCTATTTTCAGAACTGTATATTCTCATGAATACACATTCACGTTTAAATACTTAAGTAGGTACATTAGATATACGCACACACCCGACGCAAATACAAACGTAGGTGTAAATTACATTACAAATACAGATATATTAAGGAGTAAATATTTAACGGTGACAAATATTACATCAATTAGGCCCAACTTTCGACTTTCGCCTGTTTGTGTCAATAACAGAACGAAACGACTTTATTTTAAAGGCGATTTTACCACCAATGCCTTAAGAGATCCTCCACACGAAAGCAAAGTAAACATGTTTAATTAATTTGGACATTTTATACTTGACAAATACGTAGAGTAAATACGCAAAGAATATTTAGCAGAGTGGCGCCGTTATTACAAGAGGACTTCAACTGTTCCTTTTGTGCGTGTTTTATCACAAAATTAGCGAGAACTAGACTAACTAATAGAACCATGAGGCAAATGCTATAACTTTGCTAATTAAAAAATATTAAAAAGTTCCATATTATCCAAGAATATTGTTACATATTAATTACCAAAGGTAGCGATCTAACGAAAAAAAAAAAAAAAAAAAAACATTTTGAATGGGTCAAAAGAAGTATGCGCGTTGGACAGAGGAAGAATGGTCGCGTATATCTTTTCTGACGAATTTAACATCGAGGTACGCTCCTTTTATCTTCTTTTTAAATAAAATATTGAAAATATTATTAAAATATCATCTACTTTGTCGTTATATTGATATATAATTGATTTTTATACATCCGAAGAAAAATTGGGATGTCCAACACACGTATACTTCATCGATACCGGAAGAAGCAAGAATCTCGCAGAAATTCTGAAGCGAGCGCGTGAAAACAATACGGTTATTCGTGCGTGTTATTGCGTTCCTTAGAGTAGCTTGAGGTTTCATAATAAAAGGAACATGCTTGATATCTGTATTTAACGTCTTCTACTGTCGATCGGCTCCAACGGTTAGAAATGATTCTAGGAAACTATTTGGCTCCCTTCTACAAAATTACACACAGTACATCTACAAGACATAGCGGTTTTTCACAACTTCAGCGAATAGAACAAGACACTTTAAAGTATCTGGCAACTGAAAAACAAAATTACATGAAAACGTAAGTGTTGCCAATAGACCGTAATCGAAAAATAAAAATATTTTGACGTGTTCGCGCAATATCAACTAAAAGGTACGTTTCTATTTGGAACAAGTTTATACAACCGCCAAGACCGACTTGCCAAAATATTTACGAACGGTTCGCTCGCCTCTCGCACACCGTCGCGGCGTGCTTTCGGCGTTTTACACTTCCCATGCGCGATGCAACATACACTCTCTTTGGCAAAACGAGACGTGCGAGACTCCGCAATTCGAATCCGAATTCGATCCTTTGACATTCGCAAAGATTGGTTAATATTGGAGCTAATGGAGTCGCAGTGGGTAATATTTTCGTTGAGTTGTTAACGTAAATATTTGCACGGGCCGTTATTACGAGCTAATAAAATCGGAAGGCGATGAATAAATATAGTCCAACTCGAAATTCTTCCCGTACAAATATCGGAGCTGAGAGATCGAACGGGAGAGTTGTAAATTTTAAAAGGATTCAATGGAAAGAGTTCGTATAAATATTTAGATTTAGTGAAGATACGGTTATTACGTATTAAATTGGAAAATTTTAAGTAGCGATAACTGTTTAATGAGGAATAGTTTTCAATTGGAGATGGATTGTTTCATGTAAACTTTAATCAATTACTGCTATTAAATCGACGGTGTGAACACAACGAGGTTTATTAGTATACCGTCCTTGATCTTTAGTCTATTCTTTGTCAAAAATTACAGGAGACTCCTCATATTTCCAGCAAGTATTAATTTTGTCCGTATTTAAATTTGAATAATTTTTTTTATGAATCCTTTTGAATTTTTAAAGAATATGTTAGGGAGGGTGCGCAGCCTTATAGACCAACCGAGGATGGTCTATAAGGTGGATGGTTTGAGGATAGTTTACCTTGAAGCAACGCCAATACATCAAGTTCAGAAAGAAGTGGAGATTTGGATTGATACAGAGCACAGACGTATCGAAATACCCTTTAATTCAGCTGTAGAAAGATATGTTAAGCAGAACTCAAAATATAGAATTGGCTCGAGCGAGTGAGTCAGTGCGAGTCGGTTTTTGAAAGCATCTAAGGTACCTCGCGTAGTTTGTTCACGTTGGAATTGTTCGCGACACGACCTCCAACCAAAGTTTACGAAAGTAATCTCTTTGTTAATCATTTTAGAAAGGCTTCTCAAGAATACATCGTCACAGGAAAAATCTATTAAACAGTTATTTCTTTTCCTTATCGCTTCATTTCTTACTTCGTAGTATTTAAAGTTCGTTTTGATCGATGAAATATAAAATTACCCCGAAGTAACTCCCACATCGGCGATTTCCCCCAATTCGATTCAGGGAAGAATGCTTTACCACCCAATTGAACTACATTAGTATATTCCGGAACGGTTCTTTCCTAATAAACATGACTGACTGACAATGCCTTACAAATGACAATCTTGCTCTCTGAGAATATCCCAACGCGGAAGATGCGTCTAAAGAACATCGACGGCCCAACTTGCATATTGCAAATCTATTTTCGAACGCCGAAAATCGCTGAAATTAGTTGCTCGATGGCCGTTTTCCAAAATAGCCGTCGAAAAAATGGGATTCCTTCGTAAATAAACCATACGAACATATGGGATTATTCGAAAGTTACTTCATTTTATTGCACGCTAAGTGTACGTTTTGTGCCAAGGTTCGTAAATGCAAACAAATTTCTGCGTAACGGCATATGTGCGGGTACGTGAAAAAAACTACGTCTTGTTATCGCCGGATTCTTTGCAGCTAAATTTGTTATCCCTAAAATATGTATCGACGCGGTTTATAATAAACCGGATATTTTTCGTTGGCATTCTGATAAGGCCTTCGAGAAAGCCGAAAAGTAGACAACTTTTTCTGGCGAAAAGCCTAAAGATACGTCGTCGAATTGTTATTTTCTCGATGAATCATCTTTTCACAAATAATTCTCTTTACTAGCGTTTCTGTTGGAACATTATCCAGAAAGCTTTTTAATCGTTGCGTTAATCTTTCAATTAGGGGAGTTAATGTTTTATTGGATACCAACATAGAAAAAGATCTCACTCGGGAAAATATTCATTTGTACGCAGTAAAGGAATTAAAGGCGTTAAAACGATTCCTTGGGATGCATCTATATAACTACTGAATTTTTAGGGTTCGACGTTCCCGACTCTAACAAATTGAACGATGTAAATAAGATCTTCATTTACATCAATTTTACGGCGTTGTACCTACTTCCGTTCAGAATTAACGCAGCAAAACATCCTAGTTTCGCCTACGGAAGAGCGATTTATGTTGTACATCGTACTTACGAGGATAGCCTGAAAAGTTTCGAACCACAACACAACAAGATGGTGCGACTCAAAAATATTCCGGTAATATAACTACGTCTGCGTTGAAAACTTCAGCCATGTTGGTGGAAAAATTCCTAGATAGAGTATGCCAGGAGTATGACCTATATACTTGGAATTTGCTAAACGTCTCAAACATTTTGTTATTGTCACCGCTTACGTTAGCATCGGGATAACGGAATCATGCGAAATTTATTAGAAGTCTAAATTCTCGCTTCGTTCTAAATATTCTTAACGAAGTTGATCCTTCGTGCCAGAATCTATGACGTCGGACGCTCATGGTCTTTTGGCATATTAGATACAATTATGTATATATATATATTTTACGAGCCGATGAGATTATAATATGACACATCTAGTATAATGTAAATAAATCGCTACGGCGAATTGCACCGAAACATGTTCAGTTAACAAAGTGGACAATTTAAACCATTAAAGATCTCAATGTTAATCTAGAATTCTCGGCATTCTTTGAAACTCTTTTATTATATAATTAGACATATTTTTCAAATCAGATAATGGTAAAATTGTGCACCTGGGATCTATACACAAACATAAATTACCTTTCAAAATAAACAATCGTTCTGGAATCTACGTAATACCTACGTACGTACACGTTATATTAATAGAATATACGGGATTATAATATCGTAAATACCTCTTTATCGAGAAGATATCAAAAGCATTCCGCGAGCAATTATAAATAATAAATTTGATATTAAAACGGCTTCTATTGATATATACGTTACTAAAACAAAAGAAAAAAATACACACACTTGGCATGGTTAATTCCGTAAAAATCCGCTTATTGTTGTGATGGATATGGATATTGATTCAGAGATACAATTAAACGACACTGATATGCATTTCATCAATAGGACGTACTTAGACATTTACTGTTCAAATAATCTGTAAATCTCCGATATTAAGCTTTTTATTTATTTTAAAACGAGAGTGTCGTTATGTTTGGCATCTACTTCACTTCTAATTGATTGGTGATTTACGAAGTACGAGTATTGCTTTATTACTAATTTCTCATATTTCTTTCATTTAAGTCTGAAAATGAATAGGTCGCTGAAATGTATGTAAATGCATAATTTAGTAAAAACTACATTTTACTTTAAATTATTTTAGTGTATACAGCGTGTATCAAAAAAAAAAAAATACAAAATATCTAGAAACTGTCAAAACAGCTAAAAACTGCATATTTGGGAGATAATAAATAAATAAAAATGTAGTAATTGTGTTAAAATTGAAAAATGTTCGTTAAGTTGGGACAATAAGACAAAGATGCGAAATACCTCAAAAATTACGAATTTTATAGGAACAACGCCTGTGTTATCAGCAATTTAAAAATTAACAGAGATGCAGAGATGGGGCCGATCGTCGAAATTGAAAATTGAAACAGTATTATGCGACATGTTTCTTATATATATATATATATATATATATATATATATATAAGAAAAAAATATATATAAAATATATATATATAAAAAAAGAGCTCTGTTTTCATAAAAAGTTTATTTGAAAGTGCAAAATTGATTAATTGGAAAAATTATATCGCTCAAATGCACCCACCTCCGGAGTTGATGCATAATTGCGCTCGTTTTTCACGGCATTTTGAATTATTACTCGCAAAACATCCGGCTCCAGATTAGCGATTTCTGCTTCGATGTTAGCTTTCAAGGCTTGCAAGGTTCATGGTTTGTTGTGGTCAACGCGAGATTTTAGGAAGCTACTTTAGGAAGGAAAGAGTCTGGTGAAATTCACGTTGTGTTAAAACAACAGACTCAAAATTTGTCAAATAAGAGGTAACAATAAATAATTCCACGTTCTTGAGGTGCGTATCGCTCCATGGCTTGTTGACAATTCACACTACATTACTTATGCGCCACCTGTTACATGTAAATAAACAAATATAATAACTATAATCGGGAAGCCGCATGCATTGACCTTATTTTTATAAAGTATTGTACAGAGGGACGCAACCAGCAAAAACAAATCAAGAAACAACTAGTCCGGGAAAGAACTTGTAATAAATTCAAGAATTTATTACAAAAAAGGTTAATAGTAATGGTATGTTAATACTGCAAGACGGTTTTTTGCAAGCCCTAGTTACACGTCTGCAATTGCTGGAGTCGACGAAGGGTTGATAAACAGATTTCATATTATCTTGTAAATTCTGGCACGTGGTAAGATTACTCCAGAAAAATTTGAAGAATTTGCTTTTAAAACTAAGAAATACTAATTGGACAACTTTCCGGGGGTCCCTAAGAAGCTCGAAACAAGAACTATGAGAAATTAAAATTTGCTACAAATGAAGTCGTTTTCCACACTTTACACTTCAAACTCGTACGTACCAAATTTAAGCATTTCTACAGGTCTACAGATTACTTAGTACCCAATGTACCTTTATGTGTAAAAACGAAGAAATTATCAAATCATTCTTCTACAAACCTTTGCTCTGATTTCCTCCCATATTTGCAAATTATCCTGATGTTCGCTGGTACTCGTGAAAACAATGGGCGGATCTTTCAGGTCCAGCGCGCTGATCAACTTTCTAATAGCCCCCGTACAGCCTTGACCGGCGAAAATGACGGCGTCATCTTCCGAAGCGTTCACGCCGTTCTTGATGATTTCGCGCGCTTCCTGTCTGAAAATAAAACGGTCAACTGTTAATCTATTAATACATTGACGCGTTCGGCCGCTAATTTGCGCCATTGCGAATGATACGTTTTCATCGTCACTCCTCGCCTTCTCTTATAATTGCATACGTACGCGCGTAAACACGTCCGCTCCGAAGAGGAAAGTATAAAAGCGCGAAAATACTGTTTGGGGATATGGATACTTACGTATAACGCATCGTAAAATTTTCAATTTTATGGGTGTTGCCGTCTCGTTTTATTACCTTGTTATTCGTCCAGGCGAAAATATCGAAACGCCAGGGGTAAAGGTGCTCCGCGGGATTATTTTAACAAGTATGTATTGTATGTATGACGCGTGGATGTCGGGGCGTAGTTGCATTAAGGAAGATAAACAGAAATAAACATAAAAGTTTGCTGAATTTAGAGAAAAAAAGAAGTAAAATCAGTCAGTTTTAAAATAGACGATATAAATCGCTTTGAGGTCTATTATCTTCTTTATAGCCCGCAATTCGAGAATAGTTAAGGAACTTGAATATACCATTTTTACTTGGAGCCCCGCTGGTATCGATTTTTAATGGAGCTCGGTACATTTATAGATTTCTAATAACGTTTGGTTTTCCTTTTTTTTTAATCACACAGCGTCCGGCACTCAGTGGCGGCGATATTTATATTTTGTTGCTCGCAATGAAGCAGCTGCCTAAATGAAAATGAGTCTTATTATTTACTATCAACTAGTTTTGAACGTTTGCATTTGTCATTCAACATTTCGAAAAACTCGAAAATAAATTCTAAAAGGTTAACAAACCGTTGGTCCATAGTTATCTATATCGCCACCACCCCTGAATTTCTTATCAATTTATGGTGCAAAATGAAAATTTTATTTTAATATTGATATTAATGTTAAACGGCCTCTTTTTAGTTAGGGTCATGCCAGTATGTTAATACATTATTCCGTTACGTCCCTTAGGATGAAAAATTTGATTACATCCCGCGAACATGGGCAACCAATGTAAATAAATCGTAAACGTTCCTTACACCCTTCCGTTCCGGATAGTAATGATTGATTTATGTGATCGGTAGTGGAGAAATGTCTTTTTTAAACGAAGTCATCCTATAAATGATGGATAGTAAGATATCGGTCGTGTAAAGTAGCAAGTTCATCGTGTTCTAGAATAGTCTCAATCATGATATCCGTAATATTTCGATAATTAAATCCATTCGGATATTACATGCGTCAATCTTGAAATAACCTGCGCGCGTTCATTTCCTGTCATCACGCATGCCGTTGTGTGTCACTGTGATGTTATGTAAATAGAGTAGATGTTATAAAATATGCACGCATTTGACCGTGATGTCTGGGCGCTGCACACTGATGAAATGAAATGGAACGCGTTTTGCACTTGTTAACAGGGAGCGGACAGAACACGTGTATGTGATACGTTTTTAATTTTAATGCCGTTAGCCATTAACTCTGGATCGATAGTAATTTACTCGATTTGGTGCGAGATAAAAATGCACAGGCAGCTATCTGTATAATTGAATAGGAACTGTTGTATATCATACCATCCCAAGTAACGGTTGTCGAGATAATATAGAAGCGGTTAAATAGTGAACTGGGGGTTGGGTAGCGATCCAAGGAATAGAAGCGCTAAAAGAAGCTTTTTTATTTTTTTATTGCTTTCTAACCAAAGATTCAGAGTTTGCAGCTGTGGTTGGGGACGCCATTCACATATCAGCTCCATAGTCGGTGTCTTGCCTTCAGTATCAGTAGCGTGTTAACGCATTTGCAGACAACAATATTTGCTTCTTCGTGGACGTGTTTCCCTCGTCAATACTACTTTAGGCCTATGTTTGAATATTCTTTCTTGCTTGTTGATTTAGGACGTCAATATTCTGTTTGGTTGATGAGTTGCTTCCTCATCAAACGCGATGACAATCAATGTAAATTCTGCCCACGACCTCACTTTTATTCAGTTTGATCTGTTGTGTAGTTTCCATGCTCGTTCAGTTTTCGTTTTCGCTTAAAAATTATTCTTTCTAAAGCTGCTTGTGTGAATAAATTAGCAATAAAAAATATTCAAACAACTTACTGCCGTAAGAAATAGAACCGAAGAAAGTCTTTAGAATCTCAGCCTTGTTCTTAAAGAACTTGATTATGTTCAACTACATTCCAATAATGTATCTAAGAAATTGTACAAAACAACCGTTTATCTTAACCCCATTATTTATCCGGTAGCAAAAAATCGTTTAACGCTTATTCTAGCAACGAAAACGGGCTTCTGTTTTCACTTTCTCTTATTTATTTTCATTCCTCATACAAATTAATTCGGAGCCTCTCTGTCTAGGCCAATCATATCAAACGAACAAGATTTATTCCTTGTACCTTCAAGCTAGTAAAAATAATTTTCTTCGAATTCAATTATTCTCGTTTCGTCTAACTTAATGCAGCTATAAGCCGCCTTCCCTTTCTCGGCGGGGTTGCCCTCGGGTGACGTGGACTGCTTTTTTTCCAAATAGGAACGGTGAAAATAAAAGACCAACACGAAAGTACTACCGAGACAGATCGATTTATTCAATTTTGGTTCTTTCGTCATCCATCCGCAAATACTTGAAGCACTAACAACCTCTTTACACGCCACAAGCGATAACGTCACGGTTTAAAATAGCATCTGATCAAATTAGCTGGGGTAAACAACGGAGAATGACCACTCGAAAAAAAGAAGGAAAGGTAAACCGTATTATTTACAATCGCTAATAATCGGTTTTACCACCGTCATGTGTATATGCATGTTTTATGTTATTAATTGAAATAAGTTTTTTCGTAGTCATCGGTATAAACGAAGGATATGATGTCATCTGTAATGGTTTACTAGACATTCATGTTTAAAAAAAAAGTTTCTTCGATCAAGTGTCCGATGATCCAAAATATGAAAGTAATTTTGTAAAAAAGGGAAGAAAACAAGAAATTAAGAAAAGGAAAACCGATCCAAGGCAATCTATCCATTTGATACCTACTGTCAGGTTATAATCGAAGAAAATAAATGAATTTGAATTCTATTTTCAAAGTATGCATTGCCTTGATGAAACAAGAAGAAACGAGAAACTTTTCTTTGCCAAATGCGGACGTTTTTCTTTCACAGCATCGTTGAAACGATCCAATAATTTACAAGCATAATACCGACCACAAATAATATTGCTCTTTTAAAGGTAATAAACGTGGATTACACTGCGCCCATCCAAAATCGTTGTGGTTGGACCAAAGTTGTTTTGGCCTTCTTTGGCACCGGTTGGCCACGAAAAACCCACTTTTCAGACCGTTCTTTTATCTTCGATAAATCCATGTTTCGTTAACAATTATAAGTTGACGCCATTCGGATTGCAATTTAACATCGTCGAATGCTCCTTTGAAGTTGACTCACGTACGTCTTTATGGTCAATTGTGAGCAGTTGCAGCATCCATCTTGGGAATATTCAAATAATTGCCCGCGGCCTCATCAATTTCACCAATTTCCAACCAATTCTTACCGCGGATCGTGAATTTTTTCAATCACTTCTGATCTGGTGGCCTCATTTGGAGGCTCCGTGTTAAGTTCAATATTTTTTGGCCGGCGTACTAATACTAAACTAAATTAGTAAGTACCGCGATCCTCGACCGGAACGCGGTATACCTACCTATCAAATCAATAATTTGAATATGTTGATACGTGTCTAATTTTCATGTTGGTCTAATGTAAAAATCGATCATACAATCGAAACATCATTATTTACATGACAAAGCTAAATTATACAGTCAACGACCTTGTATTTTGTTCGTCAACACAACAATCTTTGTCGTATTGAGCTTCATTATACATTTACGCTAAAGTTTGGAAGTTCACTAGCCTAGCATGAATAATACGACTAATCGAACTAAATTTTTAGCTTCATTATGTTAACGTTTGTTTACGCGATTTCCCGCGACGAATTAATTTTGCATTACCAGTGCGTGGTATGTGCTTTTGTCGTACGGACTATTTTAGAAACCCGTCATAAAAGTAGATTTAATCTTTCCTGTAGCGGTAAGATTACATAAACTGTCGGTGATTATTATCTTTACTAAATCTTCTCAAAATAGGTCGTCGTTATTGCACCTTGATATTACATCTTATTTAATTACATTAAAAACATCTAGCGAATAACTCGGTAAATCGTATATACCCATCAAATTCGCGCATAGCTTCACGCATACTAATTGCAAGTATGTATATATGATTTTGTGAAAGTTGATGACGACTAAATCCGCGAAGTAGACGTGCTTACGCGTATCTTGAAGAGCGTGGGAAGTGAATTATGGGACGGATAGCTCTTGAAGCCGAGTAAAAGCGATTTAAATAGAAGCAAAAGAAAACTAAGTCGCTTACCTAAATAAGGTGGTCTGCAAAGCTGTGATATTGGTCGTCGAATGGGTGTTGCCATAGCACGGCAGCACTTCTCGTAGGATGTACTCCTCTATGAACTGGAGGGAACGTCCGGAGGCGACGTAATCGCAGAACACAACTGGAATTTAGAAAAGAAAAAATGCAAATTAGAAAGTTCGTGCAAAAAAAAAGTAAAAAGTTTTATGGCTTTTATTCTGAATTTAGATTAGAAATGATGATGCAAGCTAGCACCAGATGGAGGAGAAATTATTACGAAGCAACAGGCTAGGCAGAAGTGCTACTTTTTAGATAATCACTTCTACGTTCTTGTTCATTTTAAAAGGAAAAAGACTAACTTCTAGCAAAACTTTTGTAGATAATACAATTGGTCGTAATCTACATAAATCCTCATTTTTACTCTTAATAAAAGTTACCAATTATAAATAACTAAGTAAAGAACTAAGTAAAAGAAGGATATTCAGAACAGTATATGGAGGAATAAATACAGAAGGTGATTGGAGAAGAAGGTTAAATAAAGAAATAATAACACTGGCAAACGCCCAACGAATTATGTAAATGGTTAGGGCATGTATAAAGAATGCAGAATTATAAAACGATTAACATGGTGCTATATATATAACATGCGTCTGGAAAAAAGAAAAAAGTGAGACCAGGGAGGATTTACGACTTAAAAAATTTTGTTAAAATTGGAAAGACAAAGCAACATTGCTGAAACAAATGCACAATCGAAACAGTGGATTGTGGAAGGTGAATCAGATTCGAAAAAGAAGGAGCGAAAAAGAAGAAATAGCGAGTGTTTTTCTTTTTTTTTTAAGCAATAACAGAGGCAATACTACGTATCATTACTTAACAAGCTAAGGGCAGAAATCGCGGAACGGTCAAATTCGAAGGAAAAGAAAGTTCTGTTTCATTAAAGGAACACATCGCACTTCACTTCAAGTAATAGTCAAAAAATAGACAAAATAGGTCCTTATATTAATTTGGATAGCACTCCATCAATCAACAACCATTTAAAATTAAACCTTATGCAAAGTGACCCGGTACTCTACGTCAAGTACTCTCTCTGTGCAAATGATGAATGATCATTATCGTCGTATCCTGTATCATTTTTCAATTCCTATATAGGAA
Organism: Oryctes rhinoceros; assembly: GCA_020654165.1. NCBI lineage: Eukaryota > Metazoa > Arthropoda > Insecta > Coleoptera > Scarabaeidae > Oryctes > Oryctes rhinoceros. The sequence goes on from JAIOKQ010000231.1 coordinate 4,437,641, forward strand.
TATAATACGAAGATTTCTATACCACACCCAAATCTCCTTTAAATTACACGACAGCATAATATGTAAAAGCCGTTTATTATTATAATCGCCAATATTCACTCTCTAATATAAATAATGAGAACCACATAGAATAATAATCTCGTATAATAAGCGTAAATAACATACAGGAAGCTTCTTGCATATAATAATCAATTAAAGAGCATTTTTAACGTTTCTCCATCATTAATATAATACGAAATGGTCTCCATTCTATTTCCTAAAACTTTTCCTCGGGTCGCTTTGCAATTCCGCATGTAGCTGCTTGGTTTTTATAGGAAATAGGGTCGGACGCGACAAAAAAAAAGACAAATCTCTATATATACGAGTAAATAAAAACATCGTTCTGTACCAACGAATGTACAGTTGCGTGCAAATGTAAGTGGCACTCGAATTAAACATACAATTAAATATCTAGTAAGGCAGTTTGAAATATCTCATTTTTTTTTGTTTGTACTTGGACGAAGATGGCCGTTTGAAAAAAGCAAAAGTTATACGAAATAAAATAAAGACGAAAGTCTGTTAACAACGTACAATCCAAAAAAACTATCACTCTTTCTCTGCCAGCTTGCATTTCCATCAATACATTTATTCTTTAGACAAAGCTTCTTTTTTAAGAAAAATTAAACATTAACGAGCAAGAAATGTTTTTGCCGCGATTGTTCTAGTCTCATATTTTTATACTTAACTGTACGTACGTAAATACATACGTCAACGGTGTTGAGCATAGCGTTAAGAGGGCCCATCAATTACCTCCATTAAACGCTTTTACATAACGAACCATTAGCGAGAGAAGAAAAACGGATTCGTTCCACGCCCGGTACGCTTTCATCAGATGATCAAAAACGCGAGAAGCGAACCCAGTTCGTTTTAAATTAAATTAGTTTAACAAACACCGAACGAAAGGAAAAAAAAGAAAAACAACGGCAACGACGTTACGTTTCATACTCCTTCGGATTAATGCACAATTGAGACGGTGCTTGGACAAGTGAATAGTATAATGCGGCATAAAATAACTTCCTTGTTCTATCTCTTTATCGTCCGCTATACGCATTAAATTGAGCTGGCCGAAGGAGGAAGTGTGTTTAATTGCTTGAAAAGGCCTAATTTAAAATACTTACATATGTGCCGCCTATTGATTTTAATGACGTAAAAGCTGGTTGAACGATACGGTAGGTCTCATGTATTCCATTTATTCGAAATGAAAACTTTGTTTTTCTACTACGTAATTGCTCCCGCTTAATTAACAAAATCACTAGCGCATTTGAATTGAATCGAATACACTAATATATTATAAATATAAAAATAAAAATAAATAGAAGCACAAAATATAATATAAAAAATAAATAAGCAGCTAGAGTAATATTTGTAGCTTCAGCAAATGATAAAATCGTTGATTCTGGTTGTCGGCCAAAAATGTGATAATTTTCTTTCTTGTAAAGTAAGTATCTTAACATTTTTTCTTCTCCATCCAGCGCGTATCAATTTTGTCTATTACCATGACGTTAAGAATCGTTCTGAAATACATGCCTCACATGTGCAGCGTTTTCCTCCGTAAATGATAAGCTCTCTTCTATTTTTTTTCTTTTTTATCTTTTTGTTTCGCAGTTTTGTCCGTCATTGGTTAAACATAGAGACTTGATATAACATTAATTAATTATCATTACTTCTTTAGTAAATGTACCTATTTGAATTTAGCTCATATAAAGCTTAGTAGACTTGGAAAATTAAGATCGGGAAGAGTGTTCTACATACACATCATATTTAGACAACCTACTCATCGCAAAGCGGTGAACTTGTCGACAACATAGAGCAGTACCATCCACAATTGCAGCGCAAGTCACACGTGCAGTAAACCACATTATGCAGGAAGAGATAAAGTACAGTTGCGGTTATGAATATAAATACGATGCCGACAATGGAAAGGTCCATTACGGGAATATATTCGATAAAACGATAACATTGTAACGATTGAGGTTTTGCTCGATTGATACCAATACAATTTTTGCCGATTTGCATATTTACAGAAAAACCTGGACGTATTTGCAATCCGTTTTCGCCGTTCTCTTGCGTCTTGATGTTAAAACACATTCAAAGGCGATAATATTGTCATCGAAAGTAGTGCGTCCTTTTGAAGTTGTAGTTTCCTGCAACTGAAAGAACTAGAACTTGTTATTCCGTCCTGCAGAATCAAGCGTCATCCACAATAACTAATACTCGACAAAGATTTCTTTGTATTATTTTAATTCTTTATTATTAATTAAACGATATAAGGATCAATATAAAACGTATAAATTCGACGAAATTCCGCGATTATGAGGCTTTCAGCAAATAAAGCTATAATGATCTAAAATATTGGTTAATTCCTTTTTCCCTCGGGAAAATATCGTAAATTAAAGGTCGTTACTCCACCGACATCCTTTGCTCCTGCAGATCTAGTTTATGCAAATATTTCTAAATTTAACCACACACGTAATATCCTCAATGTAAACGGAAATCTTACTCCCTTTGCTTATCGATTTTACGCCCCAGAAACGCCAAAGTATGTATATTCGCGTGGCGTGTTAAACATAAAGGATTACCAGCGCTGAACTAGAATTATACTTGTCGGATACTGCTGATAGAGATTCGAAAAAATGGCAAATACCGCTGCAGAACATTTGAGATTATCAAAAAGGATGTTTGTACAAGCGATACGACAATTGCCTCCCCTAAACGCCGGGCGACAAACAGATCAATACGAATAAAACTACACTACACGAGATACCGTGACATATTTCCTTCCACATTTACGGCCGAATTTATTACTTCTCTAGAAATGACGTTCAAGTATGCTCAAGCAATAAGCTGAATCGATAAAGCTATCAACTTATATTCTTGCGCCCTGCGATATTTGCTATTCGCTGGTGACAATTAGGTAATCAAGGTCACATCGCGGGCGCCGCTATTTTCAAGACGATTAAACGATCGATCTGGTTTCGATATCAACACTACTAACATGTGCATGTACGTACGCAATAGGTCGTTAACCTATCAAGTTGAAATCAAGTTGCAGGGTAAGGAGGATCGTCGACCCTATGCTCTAAAATCTTGAGGCGTTTTTCAAAGCTAAATTACTTATCGATTCCTTCGGCCTTCCGTTTCTATTCACTTTATTTGATAGACGATGGGGTTGCATCATAATTTTTTTACGTACGCGTTTTTTATGCGGATTTATTGATTGGAGCTTAGGCCTTCAAAGAGTTTCAAATAAATTTAGGAAGGTTCTGGAATTATTGGAACCTCATCAACTGGGGTCGATTAGAGGATTTTGAAGGTCGCTGGTGTCTCAATTGTAAATAGCACAATTAATTTGTTACACTCCTTCCAGTTAATACAACGCGTATATCTACAATTAACCTACAAAACGCGCTTACCTTATACACGTTAGAGATCATTACCGAAATGGAAAATAAACCAGATTCACAGGCATCGTATCATCAAACGCGTACGGCCCACTATTAACGTGCATGCGTACATACGAAACAAGAACAGCGGCGTCCTTGGAATTAAGCGTTCCACGGCCTTGGCCAACATTGACGTGACGTTGACGTTGCAGAAATCGACAGTCGCGCAAAAATTTTAATTATCGCTCTTGCCGATGGAGTAAATCATAAAATTTCACGGTAATCGTTCTAAATTACTATCAATTAATGAGAAAAAAATATCACGCGATACTTTTCGTTATTTTTTTCTCTCATTCTTATTGTAAAGCCGGTGTCTGTTTGACGCGGTATCCTTGATCTAAAAAATAAGCAACATGCATAGGCGTAACTGCGGATTAGATTCTGAATTCTGCAAACCAATCTATTAGATGTCGATGAGAATGAATTGAGCAGAAGTGAAAACTAAGCACGTACGTTGCGCTAGATTTACTGGTTGATTCCGGATTAAGGTGGTAAAATCGAAGAGAGTAGCAATATAGGCTTGGTCAGATAGACCTTGTTATATAGCAACACGTTATTTTGTTATGGACATAATACGGCGCCGCTTACTTTTGAAGACGGAAGGAAGATTGCAGCGGAATTAGACGCTTACGAAGCTACCTTTTACGTTATTTGCCATGCTACAACCAATTGTACAATGCTGAATGTCACTCATAAATTTAACGAACAATGAAAATTACAACTGAGATACGACTGAAATTATTCTTATAGTCCTTGTAGGTAAAGTATTGTCCTAACTTTACTTTTCTAACGGGTTAAAGGATTTTGATAAGATTGTTTTCTGGGATCAGAGCAATCTGTGTTACGGATCATTTAGCGAATTTCGTAATCTGGTAGAGGAGCTACAGAAATTTCCATTTTGGAGAAATGCTTCTTCGTTATGGAGGACGTCACAGCTATCAAAATGAATGTAGGTGAAAGGGTACGGGTAAGACATTAGTGACTAGAAATTTGCGAAATACGCCACCTAGCTGCTTCACGTATGTCTGTATGCTTAAACCTCCTAATTGAGAACAGGCTAGATCACAGTTTCTTCAGCGGGTGTTCTATGTGCGGGGACCCATTTGAAAATGACGTATATTTACATCGATTGCAGTTATAACATCGAGTTATATCATCTGAAAGAAGTAAATCTAATCAACTTTTCCACTCCCGACAATATCTGGAGCACCGAAGCGAGCTTTTCCTCAATCCAGCGAAATTTAATTAATAATCAAGTAAGAAAGTACGACAACTAATTGTTTTTACTGGTATTATCCGTGGAAAATTACGTACTTGCTACGTGCGATCCATGGCAAACAGCACACGACCACGCCGCGCCGACGTTACTAACCTGCGAGTTTGTTTAGAAAAAGTTATGCAAGAAGTTTATGTAACGTAATACTCATATTAGTATATCAGACGGTGGTGTGCATTACTAATATACGTAAATGTGTATGCTTCTCTGTGATTAAATGCGAAAACACGCTAACAATGTAATTATTTATGCATTAGCATTGTTTCATTACGTCTAAATAGGGCTTATAGGATGAGGTGATTTTTTTCTGGTTTAGACAGTAATTTGTCATTGTTATCTGCCGATGATGTAGCAACAATAATAATACGGACACGCGAGTAGGACGTCTTTCCATTAAATATTTCAATATTATGGATGTTATTTGCCGCTCCTACTTTTTTTTTGTTAAAGGTGTTCTTACAACATATGATTTTGTTAATTTTGCTGTTAATGTGCCAGCGACTAATTTTTTAGATTAAAACCTCGTTCGTGATCATTTAGCCTTAACAACTGTTTGTTGTTAAAGTTAAATGTTGTACTCGTAAATTCGCAGATGTCTATTTATATTTATGCTGACAATTATGGAGCTGCGCCAATTAAATAGAAATAATTACATTAGGGCTAAGTCATTATCTAACAACTCGAAACCTGTATTTGGCCGGTATTATTCTTGTTGACAACGCAATTATTTCTAATTGTTTCAACGTAATAAATTCTTCGTTAGTAAAATTGCATTTGCGCATGTTTTCTATATATATATATATATATATATATATATATATCGTTTTTTGTTTGTTTAGAGAAGTATTTATTAAAAAACACAGCGGCATCCTGTGTTTTCGTTAAGTAGATAAAAACGAAAGAAAAAAATATAAAATCATAGCAGATACTTTCTAATTTAATTGAATACCAATCGCTTTAAATGGTTTTTTTCGGTAAGGAAGCTATCACTTTAAATATCAAAGGTTTTACTCGTGGCAATTCCTCATTTACGTATATATCACTATCAAGCTCTATTATTAATTGTTAAAACATCTTCCGTCTTTTCTATTCAAACGCAGCTATTAAAAGTACTCTTATGTATTCAAGGTTCAATAACAGAATTATCTATTGAATCGCAACAAACAATATAAAACACGAGTTGCATCATTGCGATATATCGCATTCTCCGGTAAAAAAAAGGCTCCAATAAAGGAAGGAATACGTCACACGCACTTGAATCGACGAACGCACCAACATAATCTGTAATTAAACAATCGACTTGTTCCCTATAGCACGAATGCACACAATGCGATTTATTTTTTTCGCTCTTTGTTGTTTCTGAGTACGACCATCAAAGTGGTATGGCTGTTCGCTATAAGGAAGGTAAATACACTTCCTTCTGTTCGCTATATTAGCTATTATCGCGCAGGACGTCCAAGCAAATTGAATTTAGCCGTTTGAGAACGTTTTACTACTGACACGGTTAAATGCCGCTTTAAAATAGCGTATTTCTCTCTATCTCCACCTTTGTCCGTACATGTATTCGTAGAAGCTTTCCTTTAAAGGTGCTAGCCGGCACTTACTGAAACGTACGCATCTCCTAAAGCTCGTTAAACCCGTTCGAGTGGAGCGCTTGGAAGAGTTGAATATCGAAGGTAGGTAAGAGGAGTGGAGAGAGATGCACAATGTATAATATGTGCCATTGGGTAAAAGGATGTGACCTCGACGGGCGTACGTACGTTTATCGTCGAGGCTTCCAGCGAACTGCTCTAAAGTGCATTAGAAAGATGTAATACCGTAAGACAGCCTAGAAAAGTTACGCATTTTCCGTGTCCGCAAGACGGGCTAATCGCTTCTATTTATGGTTTATGCTCCTTAATGTGGTATATCAAGTCGATGTTTGTATTTGATGCCTCCTATAATTGCCGAAAAGCACCAATCTTTGCTAATGAAATTAAAACATATATTTACGGAGGTTAAAACTTAAAGTCGATTTAGGGTAAATTGGCATTATAAACCGATCCATTCAAGCTAAATATATAACGTATTCTACTTTTACTTATACCTTACAACGTAACTATTGCGATAGCGTTACTTACTGCAAGAACCTTTAAAATGTCATATCACACAATCACCCGCCCACCAGGAAAAGCAATGAGATTTTATAATTTATTGTTACGTTAAAGGTAAACTCCAAAGAGAGCTAATTAGAAATCACCATATATACGTTATTACGCCAATACGTTTTATATTCTCATGATTCATATATATATAGATGTCAAAAGTTCAGCACAATAAGGTGCGAAGAACAATAGTGAGGTAATGTTTATATATGCAGACATGTAAAATTATATACATCTACGTTAATTAAGGTTATAAGGAACGTAGTTAATGCCCTTGATTTTTTTGCGTTCGCATCGTTTTTTTTCCCCCGAAGAATCGTAAAATAATTGCCAGATAAGTAAATGTTATATCGCACACGTTACCGCGAACACGACTACTAATGTAATTGCAAGGTACCTATATTGCAAACGTCCACGAAGGAGAATAACGCATTCGATAATTATACGGAGCAAGCCCTTTTATATTTCAATTATTTGATATCGAGCCTCCTTGGAAATACATTTTTCATCAGATAAAATATTTAACCTTTCGAAAAGGTGTTAACTTAATGAGATTGTTCTTGGCGTTAATAATGGTTGACATCGTGCTCGGAACATTTCACTCAGAGAAACATCAAAAAGATCAAACATTCTGAAAGATCTGCAGAATCTTCGAAAACTTAGGCTTAAGTTTGAACATTGCATATTTATAACTCACTATGCTTCTTGAAAATAGAATGTGATCTAGAGTACTGCTCATCAACCCGAGAGTTTTAAAGATATTCTTTTTCTATTTTAATAAAAGAAGAATTACCCGTTTTTGCTCATTCATGACGTACAACTAGAGCGGTACAGTGGATTAACTAAACGTGTTTCTTTATATTGGGAGATAATATCAGACGTATCAAAGACGAAAACAAACTTCTTAATTAGGTCGTAAATTTGTTGAATGATGCGGCTTTTTTCCATAAATATTTATATTATTAAATATCATTAATTCAGAAGATATTTTATCAAAACCACCTTAATAATGATCATTGTTTAAAATTCGTGGTTTACCATGATTTAACAAAAAAAGACTATCAAAAACAATAAATAAACTTACAAGTCGAAAAAGCTACTAACCAGATATTAATAAACAAATAGTACATGAATAGATAATTATTTAATTTTTACAGGGCAATTGATAGCCCCAAAAGGATACAACCACAGAAGTAAAAAAATATGATAATAATAACAATGAGTAGTGTATTAATTAGAATTGTTGTTTCTACGACAATTTTGATTAATACTGCAACTTAAGGTGACCTTTAATGTGATTTAAGGAAATTATGTGCACCTTACTTCCGGTAAAAGCGAAAATTGAAAAGATGCGCCGTTATTTTCTCAAAGGGCGCCCCTTTCAATAAATAAATCTGCAATTATACAAATGTTGGATCTGTCTAGCTCCTGATATAGTTCAGCTAGCGTAAGCTCGTTTCGTAACACCTCGAATATTATTGCAAGAAGTGTTATTCAAGGACTTGAATTGTCCATTTTATGCGACATTTCTCCCAACAAACACTAGTAACTGATAAAAGTACCCCATCTAGAGTACAAACGCAAGCAATGTGTCTCTAAACGACAGAGGTTAATTTATGAAAAATTTGTATCGGGAGAAAATGGCAAAGGTCTGTTCTAGAAAATGGATATAGATCGTTAACAAACCGTTCAAATAGGGAAAAAAGACGCAACACTAACATCTGAATGATATTTGTACATTAAACCTCAACAACAAAAGCCTACACTCAACAGATTTTAATCATAACTGCCTTAAACTGGATGGTAATTAGTTATTACTTGTTACTTTGTATCAGTTCAACTTGCATGCAACATAGTACGTTACGAAACTTTAAACAATAAACAGTACGTTACGTCTCGTCACAATTTTAAATATTTACATGCATATAATACATAAACGTGGCGATTATTCATCGCGAGAAAGGTAATGGAAAATTCTAGTACCTACACGTGCTTTTCAATTCTTAATCGTGATAATTATATAAACGTATAACGGAACAAAAAACAAAAATACCATCTAAAATTTCAAACAGCCTGCTATTTATCCGGCAGAATCCTAGATAAAGCACGCTGAAAAATATAAACAAGCTAGTGGAGACTGATTAATAACTATGTACGTATTTCCATGCACACACTTAAATTGATGGCGAGGCTTATCTAGGTTCCGCGCGTTTGTTTTTAATTTTTGCCATTGAATCGACCAGTAATTTTCCATTCAAATCGAAAAAAACCTTTTTTTTTTAGAAAGCGACAGAGAGTACTTCACGGTGATGCTCGATTTAATCTTAAAATGTCCGGAGATGTTTTTTTTTTATTGTGGTATCTTTTCTATACTTAAGTTTTTATAATTGTACCGTAAAAAGTAATCGCCTCCGATTTTTTTTACATGGAGAAGATAGGGCGAGATAGCCCATAAACAAGATTACTAATAAATCATTATATCAAGCACTTCCTCGTTGTTTTTGTACTTTAACTGTCTACGAGCACTCGTTTCTTTTTTTAATTATTTGATTGTTTTTTGGCATTGTTGATGCCGGCTTTTCGATGTTATCTGGATGCAATGCTTCTAATAATAACATTTTGAAGTGTTTTTATCTTCAGATATTAACTGTTTAATTGTTATCACTGTTTTGGCGGTTGTTATTAAATAAGGTACACAATATAGGTTTGTAATAACAATGAAATCGCATCATTTTTGAAATTAATTTTATGTAACTCGATGAATTGTTTATTGAATAAACCGTAATGTTATCAATTTCGGAGAAATTGTTTTCTTAATTGAAGAAATTGGCTTTCGTAGTCTGTAAGGTCGGGGAATGTCGCCTACAATCTTTTGGCACTTTACAACGTTATACCGAAAATAAATTGCAGGATTAAAAACCAATTAATTTTTTTAAATACTTTTTTAATTCTTACAAATTAAATTTTCTAACTTTTTTTAAAACATTTTTCTCACATGTACAAAGAAGGAGATGATTTTAAGCAGAGAATTGGTTTCCGTTATTTATCTTTATAACCTCCAAAAACATAATAAATGCCAATGCCATATTTGTTTGGCTGAATTTAAATCCTTATCTTTTTACCTCCATTAATCTATGCATTATCCTTCCAGGTGGCATAACGGGTCAACGCAATAATAAACAACCCAAAGCTGTTGCTGTAAAGGGCATACAACCTTGGCCTATGGATTAATTTAAGTAGATAACTTCGCAATAAAAGTACAATCGCATAATCGCACCAACCGATTCCGCAACATTTGTGATATGCAGCGCATAACGTCAAGGTCAACAGTATATACTTATACATATATGCATATTGTGCACTGCACGTTCTCAATCCATGCAGCGGTATTATTGTTAAAAAAATTAACGAATAAAATAGTATTCACATTAAAACTTGGCCTGTTAAAAATTCTGCAAAATCTTTCTTTGTTAGATGCATTAACATTACAAAGAAATTATTCGCAATTTTATTATATTCAAATGTTGGAAAGTTTCCCGTGTTTTGCATTTAATCTCTATTCGGCGCAATACAAAGGTTTCGGTTGTAAACTGGGTAAAATCACCCCGAAGAATCGATTCCGGCCACCCTCAGTTACCTATCTCGTTTATTTTTCGAACGACACCCCGAAAAATGCTAAAGATTCCCAACATTCTAATGATTTGACGATCTTAAAAATATTACATTTTTTTTTTATGATGGTCCCTTATGCAGTTTGACTTAGTTTCATCAGCGTTCCATGAGTTTTCAAACTTCCGTATCCACCATATTCGCCAGATTTAGTCCCCAGCGATTATTTCCTATTTCCGAGTATATAAAGAACGACTCGATAGAAAAAGATTTTGGCTGACGATGTGATTGGAAAAATTATACTTTTTTAGATAGAATACAATAGATAGACCCTCTTCCCGAGGGAAAATATTCATCGAACTCTCTTCTTATGTGTCTTCGATAATTTCTCCAACGATTTGTATACATGCGAGTATGTGTTATTGAAGCCGTGCATGCCGTATTGGATACGCGATAAACACGAATAATTTCCTATGTAGTAATTAGTTCTTTATCATTATCGGCCGCCGAGGAGTCCTAGCAAAACATGTTCACACGAATCAATAAACAAATCTAGATTAGGCGGACCAGATACTACGAGCTTTAGTTATTTGCATCCAAAATGTCAACCGAACTGCTACGACTCGTGTATATAACACAGTTATCGTGATTGATAAAGATATGAAAATCAATCTCAAAGGTAAAAAAAAAAAAAACATATTTAGAGACACCTTAGCAAAATCGGTCAAATACTTAGTAACATGTATCATCCAAACTTGGCATAATAAAAAAAAACTCTTGTAGGTACACGTGACAGTTTGTTCGCGATAAATGTAAATCAATATTTGTTTATTAAATAAAAAAATTATAGGAAAACATCGATAAGAAATACAAGCGTAACATTTACGCAAATCTACGATATTCGAACAGTTTTATAGTACAACTGCTGTTAATACATGTACAAGGGCAAATAATTTCACAATTTAACCTTCGTTGTAGGCTTCGAATTAGCTTCTTTAAACTATCTTTATTGGGATTAAGGTAGCTTGGGATAGGAAAGATTTATTTTCGATATAATTCTGAATAATCCTGAGTAAATTTATGTTTGTAAATTGATATCTTGGAAAATTAGATATGTCTCCATCTCTTTATCTCCTGCAGGCTCCTATTTGATTGCTCTTTCTTCTGCAGGTTTGCGGGCCTGATCTTTCCGAAATGTTCTTTTTTTCCTATTTTCTTAGATTCAAACACTTTTCTGACTAACTTCTCCGCTCTAGCCCCTATGTACGCTATCCATCTTAATTGCTCTTGTTCTACTAATACGTCTATTCTTTATAAACAACCTTAACAACTATTCAGCTTGCTTTCTTGTTCGCTGTCCGTGTTCTTTTTTGTGGCAGTAGGAACTTCTTTCTTTACTCGGGAAACTTATCTTGCTACTATTAATGAACCACTGATGTAGAAATAGTAAAGTTAAAATGTCTCTACGTTATCCCAATAACTACTATTTATTAGCATATCCCGGGATGATTGGGATTTCCGCCAAGGTAAGTATGTACCAAAACAAGGCGATAGTGATTAGTTACTGAATCCATCTGTTTACGCGCGTATATGCCAAAATAAGTTAGTCAGTTCCTTAAAATATCATAGTTCTAGTCTCAACAATACACCGCCAAGCATTACTCTCCTAATTGTTTTTGTTATTTCTTAAAACAATTACTTGTTCTTGGAAATTAAATTGCGATTGACGTATTGTTGTTGCGGCCAATTTTAGTTCCAGCAAAATATAATCCTGCATTCATTTTATAATCTGGTCCTATATTACGTTAAATTGAATAAAATGCGGATCAATTTGTGAATAATGGATGCAGAATGAAGGCAATAGGCTTCAAATAATGTCTTTTTACGACTTTGTTTAGTGCAACATCTTTTGGTGAACTACACGATTTTATAAACAGATCCCATGTTACGATAAAAAAATTATTTACGTAATAGCTTCCAGTAACCCGAGCTAAATCGGAAATTGTCATAATAGACTCCTCCTCTACGTACGTAAGTCAAATCGTATCATAGATCAAAGTTTGGAACTATCTAAAACGCAATATTTAAAGGGTTGACAAGTAAATACGATATAAGAAATTCAATAAGAGGACCTATTATATAAACATAGTCATTGATAACGTTCGATGTACGTAATGAGCGTAGATAAACATGTATAAAATCCTACATGCAGCCTAATAAATACGAATTTGTTGCGAAATACGAACGATAGCGCCTCAGACGATATGGCGACGACTATTCCAATGGAATATTTGCAGTTTCGCGTCAACATGTTTATCGGAAATTTATTGCTTACTAAAACTTTTTGAATGGGATAACATGTCGCGCATGCATAGGCTAAAACAATGTAATTGCATCCAGACTTTATTAAAGTCGGCAACGCTAACTACATATTGCCCTGTCGGATAACAAGGGCAAATTATTGATATTTCCAAGTAATATGGGATTGAATAAAGGTGGAGATTCGAGATTATACTGATATATTCTATATTTTATGAATGTACAAGAATGGAAAGCAGAGTTTATACACCTTTATCTTATTTCGCAAAATTATAATTTAAGCGTTTGGCAGCTGTTTCGGTTAAATTCGGTTAAATTAAAAATAGGCGTAACTTTACGCACTTCTTGGTATGATTGATAAGACGTTTTTGGATTCGCTTCAATAAAATCTATAGATGTATTTGGCAAGGTACTTTGTCAGCCATCCAAAGAGTCCTAAAGCTCTTAATAAAATTTGCAATGAGATGTTACGAACAGAATGTCTTTTGGTACAGATACAACAATCTGTGACAAAGTAATTTATGTAGCCACTTTGATCTGTGGGCGTTAGAACGCTTTAGAGAAATTTTCCTATTGTCATAAGGATAGTTCTCTCTAACGATCGTCCATATACAGAATTTTTCGCGCAAACCGTTCCTTATAAGTTTCCGCGGTTATTAACGCTCTGTATGGTCGCTGCTTCTTCCTCGCTCTGTATAATCGCAGCTTTATATCTGTGTATGAACTTCCCTATTCTTGTATGTATTCTTTCCTGATCGTTTTCTATGCCTATTCTCTTCTTTACATTTATTTTTAGTCTACATATTTTTTTTAGGCCGGTCGAAGGGTAGAGGTAAGCCAGGGACAGTCTTGCGGCTTCGCAGAAAGGAGCTGTGGTAGCCTCAATTGCAGGCACTTACCTGCTACGCTATATCGTGGAGATATAGGAATTAAAACCAAAAGAAACTATTTAAAGAGACACCCGATACAATGTCTTAAAGGTAAACTTATATAGAGACGTCCTATACAATGTAATTTAGATTAAGTTTATGTAAAACAACCAAACCCAAACCCAAGGGTAGTGGATGGTGATAAATAGTTTAAGTAATATGTAAGAATTTAGTAAATGTAGTTTTAGAATAGATTAAGTTAAACGTGCATGATCTTCATCGAACAAATTTGAAATTAAAAGTAAGTTTAATGTAACAGAAAACTTATACAAAAGGATAGGAAATCCCTATATTCAAACATCAGGTACAGAGCTGTACCTTATCATCGGCGAATTTGCTTCACAAGGAAGATGCATCAAAATTATTCGGTGACATATTAGAATTATTAATAGAAAGATTTAAAATGAGAAAATTGGTAGACGTAAGTGTTAAATTTACCTGCATTCAATGGACTTGCTTATTTTCTAAATTAAAAAGGAATTAATACATTTTTTCTGGAATATTCTTCTTAAAAAGCTTGCTATGCTATTTTCTTTATTGCAAGCTATAATCCATTGAGGAGTCGTTCTGGAAAAGGACGCCACTCCATAACTCCGTTAAATTTTAGTAGACCCCCGAATTCACATCAAGGGTAGAAGTGTGCTGCGTTCCTCTATAAAACGACGCGAGAATTTATCAAGTATTTGTATTTACAAGTTATTGTATTAGTAGAATGCAATCAACATACCTAATAATTCATGTATTTGTTTAAGTATTATCCTAGAAGCCCTATATCCTAAATTATCCGTAGGTAACCTTCCTGAGAAAATCGGCTAATAGGAACGCTTATCCCAATCAACCATTTCCTAACTTGAATAATTAAATTGTTGATCTATTCTACTCTACGAATTACCACTTACCGAATAATAAAATTTTTCCGATTTATTTGTTGAAGTATTAAAAAAATCATGTTAAAAATTAAAATTTGTTCAGCTAACTTGGTATTTGAGGTTAGAACCGCTTGCATAAAATAAATGAATATTGAAGTTTGACAGATCTAATTTGGTATCTCATTAGACTTGATTATAGGGGGCAGCAGACATATTATTAAATATTTTCTTTTTTTTTATTTTTTATTTAGGATAATATGTGAATCCTTTTTTTTTATTGAATTATTATTATTATAGTTAGTTATTGTAGAAAATAAAAGTTGTTGCATTTAAAAGCCTAACTTTTCGTACTTTGTACCCAGCAAGCCCTACAACCTATAGGTTCGAATCCAAAATAGTACATCGTGAACATAGAAAAAGTAATAACCGAGTAAAAAAAATACGAAAATTTAGGCATTTCTTTGTTTTGCTAACGAACTCCTTATTCGCTTAAAACCAACGAATCTCAAATGAATATTGAATTTTAAGAAAAATACCTGTAGAAGATAATACATATCCATTTGTACGATTTTTTCAAGAAGTCTGAATTATGTTTTATATTTGGACCTTTTGTGTTCCACAAAAAAATAAGATCATCTTTGCTATATTTGTGGGTATTATAATAGATTAAAAGATTTGTAGGATCTAAAGCATAGAAAAATCTGATGTATTTAGGATGATCTTTATATTTGTGATGATTCTTAACAACCTATTACAATATTATTAAGATGCTATAGAAAGATTAGTTGTCTTAATAATGCGTAACGTCGTAATTTCAAACAATAAATAAAAGAAACATACTAACTTTGAAAAATAACGGTTATTTACAATGCGTTATTATCGGTGGCGCCTGGTGGCTGTTTGTAGCGGATAGGCATAAAAAGGACTATTTTTTAAACGGAACAGGATGAAGTATATCGCTTAACTACAGTGTACTCACGTTAATTTGTCGAAATCGATATTCAAAGAAATCTATAAGATAGCTCACTTCAAATTTAGATAAATTCATTACATTGTGTTTTCCTTTGTTATTTCAAATGCATATTGCGAATCATTTCGCAATATGCAATTTCACGAAAACACTAATTATGGTGTACTACCGACACACGTGTCAACAGCGCAAGCTTCTGTTTTTAAAATATAAATATTTTGCACGTTAAATATGTACCTTTTCGCAAACGCGTGTCGAAATTAACCTTAATTACGTTAAGCGACATTCCGTTATTAAATGTTGGTATTAGTGAATTACAACCTGCGAATGCGAAACACTCAAATGTCTACTTAATATACATATATCCGGCTGGGAAGAGAACGTTTGCGTAAGCTCGATATTCTCCTTCGTCAAAGAGATGTCAGTGTATAGCCTTCATCAGCTACACCAGATGGGCTTCCTTTTCCCATTGAGCTCTATTACTACCTGCATTAGCAGGTACAGGAGCGTCGAAAACAATACCCACTGTATAACTTAGAATTAGGCAACTTGTTAATTGTGTCAATCCTTATTACAATAACTATTTCAATATGTAAGAAACTAGCGTTCACGAATAATATTTCTTGACCGTAAATTAACATACTTTATTATGAAACCAATCGATGTAGGTGTGACAGCAAAAACTCTTGAAATATTACTCTTTGTTGTTTTACAATCATATATTCTATGTTATTTAATGTTATGTTAGTTAGTTAATCGCGACTACATACCCCAATAATTCAATCTAAATTGAATATTTACATATATTGTAAAATTTAGAAATTTTATGCTTTTCGAAAAATATTTAAATGAAATTTAGAGGTCCTGGAATTCGAAGGTGTCGCTATGTTTACGTGACTTCTTTTGGCAATCGGACGTATTTTCTAGAAGGACGTTTACTTTCGATAGATAGACAAACTGTCTTTAAACGAGGTAAGTTGGCGATGACGGGCGCTGATTACAGATAACCGTTTAGACGTTAGTTGTAATATTGCGCGAGTATTTAGACCCAGAGATGTATAATTTGTTTCCATTATTCAAATAATGCATTGTCTTCTGGGCCTACGTTTCTTCCTCTTTTCTTCCGATCCGCTCCAACTCGTCGTTTTCATAATCCTCTCTCCTTAGTATTATTAGTAGAGAGGAGAGAAGCGAGTAAACAGCGACTAGACAGACTCGTGTCTATTCGTCTCGTAAGAAAGGGTTGTTGTTGTTGCCTACTGGTTTCCCCGAGAGTCGACGAAACACGAGTCTGTCTAGTTGCTGCAAAAAAGGTATAATTTCACTCGCTTTTGTCCTCTCTAGTTATCAGCTTTCTAAATAAATTCATTAATTTATTCTCAAATGTTTTAATTTTTTTTTATTTGTAACCTACTGATTAGTAACATTTTAAAGATTTGTGATTTTTTTCTCATCCTCATATGAATATAGAAAATTGTTTCTTATTTATGTTTAGCAAGTAATTAACTGCCTTGTAGATTAAAAATTAAAATCACTGACACTGCTATAAATAGACCAAAGTAAACAAACGTAAACATTTAGCATACAATGACGTAATATTACGCCACCTAAAACAAATAACACGTAATTTGAGCATGTTTGATTAACACACGACTACCGAAAAGCCGTTGAATACTTGAATACATTCACGTTTTCTCTGGAAGTATTTGTATTTGGCCTATCATCCCATCATTGAATTCTCCGAACAAGAATCGAAAGCTTTCAAGTAGACCAGCTCGGCTACTGTTCGATTCATCGCACGACGAAGAAATGTCGCATTGTCGAAAGTCAATAATCCAAAAGGAAGGAACAAACGATCGGTAACTGAATTTAGATCCGTGGCACATAGAGAAGGCGTAAACACGCCAAAAATTTCGACTAATTTATTCAAATGTATGCAATAAAAACTCGCTTCTTTCTGTAGGAGCAATGAAATTTGGAATGAAATACGAGACATGCACGTATGTATATGTCCGTCGTGAAAAAGTAATTAGAATTGTCAGGGAAATTAGTAACGGATGTTAATCTACGTATTTTTGAAGACTAGTCGTTACGACATTTCTATAAAAGTATTTTAATAAATTAAGCGCGCGTTGAATGTATGTTTCACTTAATTACAATCATTGAATGTGTTGATGATAATAGTAATAATAATATTGAGGAGTATTGGGATAATGCGTTTGCTGTCTAGTTTTTTGGGTTTGTCTGTTGTTAGATGCTTCCGATCATGAATATTTGTAAAAGTTACTAGAAAGACACTTCTTGTTAAATAAAAAATTACAGTTCTCTTCCACTTGCCTCTTTCGCACGTTGATTTCTTTTGAAACACGTCTTGAACGAAACGGAAAGGCGAATTTAAAATGTTATGAAGGATTCAAAACGTAACAGTTACCCATAGAATTTTCCAACGGTTATAAATGCAGATAATTAATAAATGATGCAAGAATAAGTCCATTTACGTTTGATGGTGTGGGATAATGTCTGCCGAGCTTCAAATAATGGTAAGATGAGAATGAATAACTATACTACTTCTCAGAAATGTTTGTCATAAAAGTTAATTGCAGCAGATGTTCTATTTGCACATCTTGTCGTGCCATAAACGAACCAACTCACAATGAAGCTAATTATATTGTGATGTTGGCTTATATACGTACGTCTACATGTATTTTACAGCAAACTAAACGTGCGTTTATCAAAAGCGCATGCAATAACAGAAAAGTTATTTAAATCATCTTAATGGGACGCTTATTTAAGACACGTTTCACCTACTTATTCGTCGCGGTTATATTGGATTTAATAAATCTGGATTGAAAAACGGCGCAAAAACCGGTTTCGCGAAACACGACTGATCACAATATAGAACAAACGATACTTCGCGAAGAATGCCGGGAGAC
Source organism: Oryctes rhinoceros (assembly GCA_020654165.1). Lineage (NCBI taxonomy): Eukaryota > Metazoa > Arthropoda > Insecta > Coleoptera > Scarabaeidae > Oryctes > Oryctes rhinoceros. Next base: position 4,456,172 of record JAIOKQ010000231.1, read on the forward strand.
GAATTTAATAACAGATTGTAGGAAAACCGGGTTCGCGTACGTTAACGGATCGAAAATAAACGCAACCCAGGCTGTTTTTACATTCCAATAAACACCGAAAAATGTCGTGTATTGTTTATCGAGAAATAGACTCGATTTATGGCGAGTTCGTGTTAGTCATGAAGCCCGAGAAGTTTCGATGCAAGCTGATAGCTCATTCGCCGCATGTGCAGCGGCTATAAAGATCGAAATTGAAAGTCTTCTGGCTCGTTGTTTGGCACCTTACGGTGCGGGCTCGTGTAGTACATAAAGCCCCGTAAAAAATGAATGATGTTTGTCCAGAACGTCTCGCAAAGCAATAAGAAATAAGAATAGCGTATAAATCTGGATATTTTTAGATATAGTTGCTATTTTCGACCGTTAATAATACTAAGAAAGCGAAGAGGTACATTTTATAGTCTACTTAACGCTTTTTAGCGGAGGATATGGTAAATCTACAACTGGAAAATAATTTTACAAAGACGCATACAGAACTGATGAAGTGATCAGTCGTTGAAAAAAGTAATTTTCACCTTCGTCAATTTAATCTTTTTCTTAATCGGTTAAATGTTAAGGGCGTTGACTTGATTTCGAGATATCACGAAGAGTTACGCCATTAATCGTTTCTTCCAGCCACCGTCGATCGTGACACCAATCTCTGGGTACAATCGCAAAGACGTTTACCAATATTTGGACAAATGATGTGAATCTTTAATTAGATTCTTTTATCTACGTATGTCCTTACGTCATTAAAGAAACCTAACAAATACTGTTATCTGTCGTAACACCTGGTTATTTATTACCAGCCCTAAAATGTTGGCCCCTACATGCATATGTGGGAACATTACAATGCTTTGTCTATCAGGAGTCACAAACTTACATAAAACGAAAAAAAAAAAAAATGTCTTTTAGACCTTATAATCTTTGTGAGGAACAGCAAGTATTGAATTCTTCAACTCATATAAGCTTTTATCAGCTGATCTACTTTACTTGCGACTAAAATGAAATATTTATAAAAGGCCATTCGTTGATGAACGTCTATTAGATACGCCTCTAAAATATAAAGAAAACACGGCGGTCTTACAGTTGGTAACCGCATATTATTACTTCTCATAATTTTATCTACCAAAAATCGTTAACATACACACATTAGTCACACATTCACTTGTTTATTGTATTGTAGTGATCATTTATCGTAAAAGTCTGTCGACTTCAAGGTCAGCTGTGTCGAAGCGTTCGTTCAGAAACAAACAACATAAGCAATATTCGTTACGTAACCTAACGATAAAACGCACATAGAAAGAAAAGAGCAGCAGTTGCCAACTACTGCATCTTCTCTATTCGAGCGAGAGAATTCCCATCCTATATACTGAGTTTCGCATGTTTCGAATTCAACATAGCTCGGCAGCACATTTCTGAATTGTGTAGGTCACGGCAAGGTTGCGCCAGGTTTATTTTAAGGGCGAATTTTGAATGTATTACGACGCAATCTATTGCGTACATCGCGAACACCATGAGAAAGGTATCATATGTACGTTAGGTACTCGTTAATTAGTTTTCGAAAACGATTTCGGGGCAACTACGATGATATGGTTGTGGATCGAACGTAAGAATTTAAATTATTTATTTTGATCGCGGATTTTGAAAAAAATTATAGATCTCCTTTGCTAACTTTAGCAATTACCGGGTGGAAGACGTCTAGGACGATGGAAATAAATACATATGATGTTTAATTTTATTACGTTCACATGTTTTTAACATAAAAATCTTCTTCATAAACTATTTTGGTGATCTAAAAACTCGTGTCGAATATATTCGTTTATATTTTGACTTTAGGAGATTTATAAAGAATGTTGCCCGTTTGAGTATGTTCTTTGTAAGCAGGGCCCGTGATGTACTGGAAAATTAGACTTTACAAAGATTTATACATAATTAATAGCGGTTTTGGTATAAAAATTTGAAACATAGACCGTTCCGTATTCTAAACACGTTCGTGTATCGCAGGTAATACACATAATAAATAATTTATTCGTTTAAGTATTTTTCTTACAATTTAGGTGCGAAAGTTAACGTAAAAATCTTATCAAAAATTGTAGAAAACTTTAAGAATGTAAGCGCTACGCTATTTATTACCATCTATCTTTATTCCTATATTTACTCGAATATGAAGATTAGGCGCGCGAATACACTTTCCAAGTTCCTTTCTGTTTATACAACAATCGTAGGGTTTCTTTTTGTAAATATAAATTTCAAACGTTAAAAATAGGAAAGGCCAACGGAAAATTTCTTTGGCAACATAATCTATAAACACTTGCTCGCGATTAAAACAACGAAAATAAATGTTTTCGTCGCTGATAAATATATTCGCATACCCTTGACCCCAAGGTAATTTGGATACGGGAAATGACTTCAAACCGGTGCCAACCGTTTCTAATTCTAACGTGTCCGTTTTCTTACACATTATACGACGGAATCGGTTTACGTAGTTCGTTGTTTTACTAAAAGTAAAAGTAAAGAAGTTACTTGTTTAAAGTACCTTACATCGATAGACCCGGCAAGATTTCACCGTCCATCGAGGAGAGGTTTTTTTTATGATTTTATGAGCGCCATAAAACGCATAATGACTCCGGCATGACGTGAGTCGCAAACTAATTCCGGAAAAATAAACTGAACTACAAAGATATTGGGATTAATTTATAAACAGCTTCTTTAAGAAATCCGTGTCATCCGTATTAATAGATTGTGACGACTAGCTGGATAGTAACGGTGGAGATGAACAAGTAATAAAATACAAACATAGCGAATTTCTGAATAAAATTACTAGATTTTTATCACAGGTAGGCATTAGATGGACTAGCGTGGAAAGATCGAAGGTGAAAATTAAATGATAATAACGTCTACGGTACTACAGAGGTGCAATATCCCATCGTAATGTTTCTCATAAAATGAAGGACTACTGCTTTGGAAACATTCATCAGAACTCATCAATAGAGAGAACAAAAGCGGATGAAATTATTATTTTTTTGTAGAGACTAGACGAACTCGTGTTTTTTTCGACTCTCGGAAAAAAGGGATAATTCCACCTGCCTTTGTCATCTCTACTCATCAATGCAGCAGGCGTTGAGAGAAACTGTTGAAACATACGAGGTGCGTGTGAAATCTAGTTACGTTTCAAGACACTTTTAAACACAATGTGTTTAAAAGTTTCAGGACACGGTCACACATTCAACAAGCTCCGTCTATAAGTATTGCGAGTAAGTGAAGTACACTTCGTTGGATAAAATCGTTCATTTTACGACCGTATTATGCTTGATAATTACATACGCTATCCGGTAGATTGCTAAGCAAAACATCTCTAAATTGTTCACGTGCTGACATTTAACAATCATAAATTTATAAATTCCTCCGTTTTACATGTCTAAGCAACACCATAAAAAATAATTTAAAAAACAAGTTACTATTTAATTAAAAGGAAAATCAATTTTATACCATAGTTACCGCAATATTTTTTAATAATAACATATCATTTCTTTTCACGCGTAATCTTTTATTTTCTCCATTTACAGCAAAGTTTTCCAGATCTTATTTAATGGATTTGCTAGGTGAGTTACATGAGTTATTAATACATAAAAAAAACTATACGGAAGCTTAAAGTCACATTTTTTTATAAAAATCCATTAATAGATTTAATGTTAAAGTTCATGTTTTTTTTTTTTATATATTATAGCTTCTATTTATTTCTAAAAATAAGTATAACGCGATCCTGCAGTTTCATCTAAAAATAACAATAAAGATTAAGTAGCTTCGACACACAACCTTGATAACGTCTATAAAATATTTAAATTTGTTTCGCCGTTCATGAGATTCGCCTTCGTGGCTCGTTTCTTAGACGAGATGAAATTTCTCGTAAGGATCAAAGCCGATTTAGACTAGTTGGCCTACGTGCCAATGACTATTGCTTCGGGATTAAATGTTGTAAAAATAGCAGGATAGGGAGCAAATGCTGTACAGAATGCAGCGTGCTAAATAACAGGAATATGAATCATACGGAATTATTTTGTTTTCTTGTGTTCCGTTTGTGCAGAAAATATTTAGCCTACTTTTTTGATGCACTTGTAAAATGGAGGACTAAACAACAAAAGAAGTATATCCTTTTGTAATTGTAATGAGTATATTTAATAAGACTACCTGCAACTTCGTCTTTGCTCAGATCCGCTCAGATCAGCCACTTTCTACATATTTACAATTTTTGTAAATATAATAAAATAAATAAATACAGTCAAGAACTGTACGATAGTATGGAAAACACTTGTCAAAGAACGTAGTGTTAATACAAAAGGACATTATCGAGCTGCTATATACCAAGAAAGGGCATATTCAATGTTGTCACATATGTCTTGGTTAAAACTACGTTTACAGTTGAGTATAGAGCGTGTTCATTAAGTAATAGGACAAGAAAGTAATATTTCAGGAACAAATGTCTTGGTAAGGAATCGTAATTAATTATGTCGCAAAATTCCGAAAAGTTCCAGATTTTTATAATTAAAAAAAAATTAAAAAAAATAAAAGAAGCCATTAATTAATGTACTTGGTGCACAACAATGAACATATCTGTGATATAATTACGGATAAATGACATTAAAATATGAAAAAGAGAACGTTCCTGATAGGTTCTCGTGGTTAGCTGTTAACACGACCGTTTAGCAAACGGAAGATATCAGGTTCGATTCCTTATCGGCATGTTTTTACGTATAACTAATTACGTCGGAAAATACCAAGAAAATTCCAGATTTTTAGCTAATTTGAGACCCCAATGCACACGATCTTTTCTCTATTCTTGTGTTGCAACAGCCTGATCCTTTTACTTAAAGGAAACATCTGAATCTGAGCGTAAAGGTGGCTTTCCCGTTTTATTTTACGCACATACGCGTGACTAATACTAGCGCGTCGATAAAGAACTAATCTAGTGTTGCTTTTAGTTTCTTTCGCCGGCCGCGATCTTAATCTTTTGGGGTCGGCTGTCTTCGTCTCTTTCAACGTCGGAAAGTTCTCGTGCGTTTCGACCTTTTCGTTTCTCGCCGAACCGTTAGCTGTTTGTACGCGTGTCATCGTTTTGGCTAACCAAACCAACAACCGCTACAAGAAAGAATAAATCATGCACGTGGACGAATTTCAACTGGAATTTTACGATCGTCTGTACTCGCACGTATAATTCGCACACGACGCAACGTGTATAAAAATACACCGGCACTTTTAAATTCGCAACATCAGCAGATGTTTCTATTGGCTAGCTTGCATTTCGATTGTTTTCTGTGTTGATTGGTATAAATGATGATCTGTTTTATTGCTATCATGTAATAACTGCAATTGATAGCAAGTAGTAAGATTAAACAAGGAATAATGATAAATTCGGAACGTTCATTTCCTTCTATGCTATTCCAAAGATTCTATCTTACCAGAATAACCAAGAAAACGTCATCAAATGTTTCTCCTTTTGTAAGATGGCAAATTGAACAAGCATATAACCAGTTACTACCGACCAATTAGGAACTGGCTGCACGAATACATGCACTCATTGGGAGGGGACCAGTTCCTCGTTCTGCTTCGCCCCATGCTCCCCATGTTAGAATAGTCTCCTTCTCAACCTTCGATGGTCGGTACCGATCTCTTGAAACTTCCCCCACAAATGCCCGCCGGGGTCTAGGCCATGCAAGGTGACAACTATCAGCCCGTCGAAGTCTAGGTGATTCAAGTGCGACAATCATCGATTCCTCGGCGCCTAGGCTGGCAAGTACTGGCGATTATCGACCAGCGACCGAAACGGAACAGGCGAAAGTCGTATCTGCCGGGATGTTCGTGACCCCGAAATCTGGGATCGATTCAAACCACAATGGCTAACCTCGGGTTTTAGGATCCAATCAGAAGGATTCTTCGAGACAGTCAAAAATACCTTGATCCGTACAGAATAAACAAAACAATGCCGGCAATATGTCCAGTGTAACGAAAGGAACGAGTCTTGGAGTGCTTCGTGAACAAACCACTTTGTCGGATTGAAAAAACCTAAGACGCTTCCATTGTAGGAGCTCAAATGTTAAAGAGATACGAGGGGAGTACACACGAAGATGTTTATTTCTTGCCAAAGCTAAGTATTTATTGAACTGCCCTCGTACTAACCTGGGTTACGCGCTTCGAAAGCTCGTTTCACAAAATATCTAATGTATATGCAAATGTTTCCCTAATTAAAATTGACGTATATGTTTTGAACCTACAACATTCCAGCAGGATTCATCGTAATTTGTTTTGATTTAAATTCATTTGAATCACTGAACCGAACGTTGAAGGTTAAAAAGCTTTTCTAAACGACATTTATGAGACGTCAATTACGTTACGCAACCCTATCAAGAGAAAAAATCATTATCTAACAAAGAATCGAAACCTAAACAGCTCAAGTCGTCAACGTAGAATCGTCCTTTTTGCCTAGATAAATATACGACATCCTTACAGTAATTTTAAACGATAATCATCATTCGAAAACATGCTTCAGTAACAACAGCTGCGTACAAGCGGTTCGATTTTATTGAACGATAATCTTATAATTTATATCGTTCTACGAAAATGTTTGCCTTGGCAGCCAACGCTAAGGATATTCACATTTCGATTTTCCATCATTTCACGGCCATTATGATTTCAAGCCTTGCGTAACGTGCTTCTATATTCGTCGAAACAAAGCAGGAATACTGAGAACTTTAGCTGAAAATAAACAACTGCCTATTCACAAATATCCTTCGGTACTTTTTTCGATTTAAGCGGGGTAACATTTTGTGTTATTCATAGAAGAATGTCTATAAAACTTTGACGACAAGTACGAATTTTTTCACGTCGAAATCGAAAACGCACATTTTACTTTGCCGAGCATCACATTCCAGATTTTTTATTTTCAACACGTCACGTTAATTACTCTCGGCGAAACGGTCGAAGTCGTCGCGAATTTTCTCCACCCGTTGACCTCCAACTTGACACTAAAAAGATTTTGTTTTGCTTCTCGTCAAAATGTGTTCTTAAACGCTTAATGTGTCGGTAAAATTGACAACTGTTTTGGAATGACTAATATTTCTTTTCTTGTCAGGTCTAGCCTCATCTTTCTTTTGATGTCTTAGATGAGTCATTGTTGTTCGTGCTTTCAATTTAAGTCGATGTGAGCGCGAATTATTTTTAGTAATATGATACACATACGATCGCTGTTGGCAGATTTTTAAATAGCTACACAAACGGTTTCGTTCATTTACGCTGTAGCTAGTTTATGCGTTTGGGAATTTGTTTAAAATTTTAGACAAAATGCACAAGTTTTGGCCAACGAAATGCAAAAGTATTTTTGCCATACGCTGTACTGTTGAAATATTTCTTTGACAGCATGATTTGTATATCTACATAAACTAGGGTTATTGCCAAAAAGAATCCTCCTTAGTGACTGAAATGGTTACATAAGTCAGTTAAATTATCATTAATTTCTTAGAAAAGCGCCAACTATTTGTCAAATTTGAGCAGGCATCCTAACCAGTTACTCAACACGAGAACTCTCCTCCTTTAAATTTGGACCGATTTCTCAACTCCGGAATGAATTTTGCGCAGCTTCTACTTTACAATGTTGCTACGGAAGATTCATGTTCTTCACAGGTAATCATACATTAACGTTTCGTCAGTAAGTAAGTAGTCCTTGTCAAGTTAAAATGTTTTGTTACCAAGCTCGTTTGCTACGGCCAATAGGACGGAATAAGAGTGGAATGCGTAAACCTACAACGTATTGATAGTATTGTATCAAGAAAAAATTTTTAACAAAACCTGTTTCTGATAATGAGGATTAAGGTTAATGCTTTAGTCACATCGTCTCATAATTCAGTACCCGCTACATCTAAAGGTTTGGATATCTCAAAAACGTCTCTACGTCGAATTTTGAAATGGAATAAAATGCATCCATTTAAAAAAATTAATTGTGCGAGACCTTTTTTATCTGACTATTGGAGGATTAACATTTTTTTTTGTCTAAAACAATTTAGAATTACGAAGTCGAGAGGGAATAATTAACTGAAGATGTAACACTTGGAAAAATCCGATCTATTCGTCACATCCCTATTGTTCGAGAGATTAAAAGAAATAAGCCAAAATAGAGAAGATAAAAATATCCAAAGTATATTCAAGCTTAAATATAAGAAAATAAAAAATAAATTTTCAGAAAAAGTCAGGTGCGCTATTTCGGAGGGGGGCATACTTAGGGCATGCGAGCGACAAAGCGTTAACCGCTTCTTCTACGCTCAAGAAATAACATAATAATAGAGGGCGCACAGTATAACTTTTGTGGCTTGGGCTTAAGCTGGGCCTGTTCTTCAACTTCATTGGCTGAAAATGTGCGCGAGAATGATCGGGAGGTCCAAACTGGGGAAACTGGACAATTTGGAGCACTGAATGTTGTTCACCAAAACTCTCGTTCCACCTGTTAAATATTTAAAGCTGCTAGAATAAAATATTTATAAAATAAATGATGACTTCATTGAGAATACCGACCACTGGATTGAAATTTAATTTAAATATTTCCACGTGAGAAAAGCGAAGGTGCTAAATAGACATTTTTATAGAGATTATACTGTTACCGCTCATCCAAAGAACTTTCTGGTCAATGGTGGTATAGGAAAATAAAATAAATTCTGGCGTGCGTGTTAGGCAGGTTGGTGTTGTGTCGTCTTCTTAAATGTATTTACTGCTTGACTATCAAATAAAGAAGTTTTGAGTTGCCTTTATAACCTTTGCGATTCTTCATCCTCAGGTTTCCGCGGAACACACGATATTAGAACATCACACAAAGAGCAGGTATTCTTCTATTTTTCATTACCGCTATAGTAACCTTAAAACCGTCAAGTTCCCATTTAACTTTTTACGACTATTGATTCCGTAACCAGCAATTTATCGCTGGGAGATATTTACGGTTGGTGAGTATTAGAAAAATAACGGCGTTCTGCACCTGATCATTACCAAGTTTAATGACAGGTTGATCGTATGGTTACTCTAACTACCGGGTATAAACAAAGATGAAATTCTATTGTATGTTGCAGAATGGGATACGTCCATCTTTGTCTTTTAAACGTTTCAACCCTAATATAGGAGTTTACGTAGTAATTTGAACTTGACGATACGCTATAATTTAATAATAAAATGCTAGTTAGCACTCCTAGTTGCGTCGTAACAATTGATTTTATGTTTGTATTGCTTTGACAACCGAACGACTGAAGGGTAACGCATTTTTGTTGAAGTTGTAGACCACCCAATGCATCAAATTAACTTCGATACGTACGTAACTCTCGGGGAAAATTCGTACGCCGCATTAATCTTATGCTGTCGCACGTACCTATGACCTATTTTCCACAGCAGCATCCTGTTATAATAAATTTTCTAGACTATAAAAGTCACCCGAGTAATATCTCAATATGTACTTATTGTATTTAGTATGTCTTTATTGCGCGGTCTACTTTTTCCTTATACAAAGTTGCGAGAAACTGGTAAGTACATATTTAGTCCTCCGCGATGGTTATAAATAAATATGTTGCAATTATTTTGCTTTTTATTACACGTGTAACTATGTGTTCTTTAATGTACTTGCTGACTGCCACAAGGTAAACAGCAAAAACGGAGAGTAAGTGTAATTTTAATAGATTTCACGCTTAGATCTGTATTAAATTAAAAAAGAAAAAATTAAAAAGGTCTTTTACAATTATTATAGGTACTTCGGTTGCTTATTTGGCAACATCTGGAGTATCACAAAATTCAAATTTAGGACCTTTAATGTTCAACATTTTCACTAATGACATCGTCGATGTAGTTTACTCCCAAAGAAGCTCTTGTTGCGAGTGATCTTAAGATCTTCGCAAGTAGGTCTTAAGATCACGCCTTTTATAAAATTAACTACCTCCGTTTAGTCACCAATGTTACTTTTTTGCTTTTAACATTAAGCTAAAGAATGATTCCTTGAACTGTAGCTTTGGTTAATACGTAGATGCCATCACAAAATCAGCTATAAATTCAATTTTTCAATAATGTAGACTCTTTACATTGATCCAACTGGAAAACGCATCCTTAGTGCTGTATCCTTCGTACCTTAAAAGGAGAAGAATTAAAGTGGTTCAAAGACCACGGCGGAACCAACCAAAGTCCAAAAAGTGTGAAGGTCACGTGAAAGTAAAATTTCAATTTAGAACCACTTTCACTAAATGCTACTTTGAAAAATTTGGCAGAACAATATTATGCAAAAAAGTTCATGAGGTTAACACTACGAAGAAAGGTTGCCAAATGGCGTAGGAACACGTAGCACTTCTGTAAATAACAATGCTCGCATTTTTAAAGCTTGTTTACCGCATGTTTGCAAATATTTTCGCATTAAATATAAACGTATAATTATATACGTATTACATGTGTACGGATTGCATGTTGTATGTAAGTACGCTTGTCAAAAAGTTTATTCGTTATACGTGCGCTCGTATCCTCTCACATGTACGAACATCATCTATCACACCGATAACAGCGTATAGATTCGTATTTGCGCAAATACTGTAACCGACGACGTCGGCGTATGTTTATTTCGCAACAACACACCAGCGTTTTCGAACAATAAGAAATTCGCTAACTGGCACGCCAGCCGCTAGACAGTCAGTCGCCTTTACTCCTGTCGTTGCCGGGGCCTATTTGCTATACGGAGAGCCGGTCGCTCGTAATCCTCTCTATAATTATCGCCAGCCTACATTGCGCGTATATTACGTATAGATATGTCACCGGCTTTTCGTACGGATTAATAAATATTTTGCTTTGTTTCCAGGAAATTTTGATTGTAAAACGTTGGCAAATATTGTAGAACGCTTTCCGATATGTTAATAATTTTAATAGCTACGAACAATAGAAGCAATTATTGTGTTTAACCATGAAAGAGGGACTTAAATTTCATATAAAATGGTAAAAGTGATAAATACAAAGAAGATTCGATGAATACTGATTTTAAAAATCATTAATGAATACTTGCAGGAGCTTTCGATGTTGAAGTTGGTAACACTGGAGGCAGCGCTAAAGACGATGTTAAATACCTTAAACTTAGTGTGAAGCGTGCTGCCAACCTACTATTAGGAAGTATTAAAAAAAACAATAAATAATTTCACAATCATTTCTTGCGATTTTTAAACGATTGCCATACTGCATCATTCTTAGTAATTGTTATTTTTTTATATTAAATTCTTTCAATTAATTTAATAAGTTCTACCGAGATTCAATAAGAACGGAAGTATTGTGTGGGTATTAAGTAACATAACCTAACAATACCTGTCACACTCGCTCAAGCCTCGGGTGGAAGAGATTGCGACAGTCTTTTCGAGTGCCTTAAATTGCTTCTTTGCTGTGGAATTTGTGGCGTGTTTAATTCCAGCCGAAAATGTATTATTAGGCTTAGGTATTGATGTCAAAATAGGTGCCTGCGTACAGTCTAATTTGAGTAACGTTCAAGAGAATTAGAACGCGACTAATCATAATTGTCGCGAATTGAGGGCAATCGTGCCTACGATAGATCGAAGAAGTAGATGTTGATGCCATTCTGTTTGGTAATACCGCTTATTTAATACCAATAAGTAAAATTGAAATTTATCAATATCCAATCGTTCAGCGATGAATTATAGAAAATAACCTTGGTTTTTTCGCCGTACATATGCGCTGAGCTTCAACGCTACCGTCCACTTTTAGAATTTAATTAAAGTAAACATTAATTTTTAATTTGTTTTCTTGGCGCAGTTCGTAAGAGTCTTAACAACACGAAGAGAAGCAATTATTTTTAATTAGGAAAATATCCGTTCTGGTATGTTAAGGAGCAGCTAATTACAAATACTTCTTATAGAGGAAAAGCTGAAATTACACAGTCTGCAATTACAAAGTTTGTTTTTTTTTCAGTACTTAACAACAGTATCCTGTACTTAAAAAAAGTTATTCCGTTAAGGTATAGTGTAGTGTCGATCCAGATAGTTGAGTCTTCATTGTAGACGAAAACTAGATGAAAGATGACAACATTTATCGCTCTTTCATTTAACAATAATAAAAAATGTCCCAATAACTACACGTCCACTTTTTGAGGTAATCGCGTATATGTTCCTTGGAAAAAATCTCGATGATATTGGTGCCATGTTACTAGCAGGCAGCAAGGTAGCAAGTCCAAACAAATTTTCTAAGCTTCGATAATACGAGAGAATAAATCATTTCGCAATTTAAACTTTAGTGAACGCCTTAAAATTTGTTGGATCTAATATAACATGTTGTGTACCACAGTCGTGCCGAAAGTTATCCAAAAAACCTGATGCGGAAAAACCACTAAAGCGACATGAGGTATCTATAACAATGCACTGTATACCTTCAAATTATATTCTAATTCAATGTTTTACGACTAATTGTGGACGGATTAAATTCGAATCCAACCAATGGTAGTTGGGGCGGGCGATTGCAGATGATATTCGCATAAATGCACGCGATAACTAAAACTACTCGCACTAACTTCAGTTTAATTTCGCCGGCAGGTGTGTATACGCCGTATTTTACGTCGGAATATTACACGTGCGGTGGTAATTAGCATGCGACTCGTAAAATGGAATTGTAGAAATTCGATCTCCATATTCAGTCCTAGACGTGCATTTTGTTAAATGAGAGTGGTAATGAATAAATGGCAAGTTATGGGTGTATATGCTTCACGCGCGTACTAATGGTCGTTTGAAAAGCGTCCGTATTGCGAATGTTTATGTTAATTTTCTCGTTGCAAACTTGCGCACGATAAATATTATCTAATCGGCGTGGACTTTGATACTGCGGATGTACGTGTATTCTTATGCATTTTGCCGGTTGATATGATGTTGTAGTAAATAATAGTGCGCTTAATGTATCGGTCTGTCGTGACACTAGGAGTTATCGGTTTTCGAAGGCCGATCTCTTTGAAAACTTCTTCCTCTTAAAATAGTAACATTTGAAAATAGCTTTTGCAACTTGGACTTTCAAAAGACATTTAAAACTGTACTATTCGTGTGTCAGATGCTATTCTTTTGTAGCAACAAAAGTTCAGTTATTTTTGTATTTTATTGGGTGATGCATGAAATTTATGCAATTTGTATAGCATCTTATATTAAAACGATCTTTTGCAAAGAATAGTGTTTCTTATTCCTTTAAGTAGTGTTACGCAAGGATGCTGCGTAAACCTTCTTATCGTTTTTTTGTTAGAGAACCAATGCTTTAGGCAATGTGAGTTTCAATAAGCAGAATATCAATAATCCAGAATATGTCGCACTAGATGTTCTTTTGGTTACGTTTCGTAAAACTTAATCCTGATATTTAGCACCAGTTGTCCGTCATCGATAAAAAAAAGAAAAACAGAAAAATCACGACAACAACTAGAGAAATATTGAGTACAATAGTCAACGTGGCATTATACTGAAAGCCGAATAAAAGTCCAACATAACAAAGCAAAGTACCAACACTCTACGTTACTTCTAAATTTCTTTGGGAAAAACTTGTTTTTCATGAAACTTTAGCTGCACGATCAGTTAAAGCTAAAAGCCACATTTATCACCAGAATAGTAAATATTGCATCATAAACATATTCGAGACATAAAAAACTAAAGCTAAATATTTACCAACGTACAAGGTCGTTAGACATACTGCAAGCCACTTTCGTATTATTTACATCCAAATTATCTATTGTGCTATGTACAGAGATTACCTACACGTAAACTGAAAATGAGAGCGTGAAATAAGAATAAGTCTGATCCTGGCGATTCTGAAGATCGGACAAGACAGAAGAAGGACTCAAGGTGAAGGGTGAAGGTATCTACAAACAAAAGAAATATTTACTAAATCATGGAAATGTCAAGTGTAAACATGTAAAAGGTAAGATAACGGGGAAAATATTTATAATCATTTATTATACCTAATGGCATACCGCGTTAGAATTTTTTCAGTTTCACTACTCTTAGTATCCTTGACCGAATACTGATTACGCAAGAAACAACTCTAAAACTCTTACGTAGATCTAAATTGCAATGAATACTACAAACAGCTGCTTCTTAGAGTTGCTTATAGTTCAGCCTTGCCCTCTCTTTTATTTTATTACATTACCTTATAGTTTAATAAAGACAAGATTGATTCTTTAGTGTTTATCTGTACCTTTTGAAGGTGCCTTTCCCAAAATGGAAATACCTGTTGGGGCGTTACGAAAGCAACATGTATCCCATATAGCTTACAGATGAGGAGACAGACACAAAACGAGAGTGTTTAGATCAATTATGAAAGAATGCAGATGCTGTTTAAACTAGTTTTTCGAAATAAGAATTAATCGAGGTCTAAGCTTGCATTAAGCGACGGCATTTTAAAATATAGTCGTACAAATTGTAGAGTTTTATGATTATATTCGATAACGTAAGCGTGTAAACATGGTTATATTGATATAAAGTACTGGAAAAAACAGAAATTCCTATCACTTATTAAATAGGATAACCTAAATGACCCATCTATAAAAAAAAAAGGAAAGATAAAGTGGTCTGTTTAATCTCATTAATTAAGGTCGTGTCTATGTTTTGCAAAATAATGCATTAAAAATGCATAATCAATAAATAGAGTATTTGATATTTAATTAAAATTAATTAATTGAGGCTTTCACGACCGTAATCGCTAGTAGAAATGTCTTTAGGGTGTTATCGACTTGATCATGCTGTCAGCTTTTTGCAAAGAACAGAAATTTTCATCGAATAGGAGGCCATCATATTTGTAAACGCCTATTTTGCAGAACAAGATGCCAATTACTATTTAGATGGATTGAGGAGACTTCGAATGTTGCATTTAAAACTGCATAAAAAAAAATTTTTCCTATTCGTATTTAATTTACCCTGTATACTTATTGCCTTCATTTCAGTGCACAGTGCTTGTTCTTTTGTAGCGGAGAAATTAGTCCATAGAATTGGAATGGCTTCCATACAATCTATTTGGAAAGAAAAAATGCTCTTCTTTAGATTCTGAAGATTAATCATAGCTATCTACGAATAGTTGCACATTATACGCTGAAATCGTTTCAAAGCTCACTTTCCACTTTACCATGAAAGAATTACCGTTTCGAATCGGACCGTTATATCTTCAAGAGTGCATGTAAAAGATCTTTATCTTGCGAAATAACATACATCTTACATGTATACGTGAAAAATAGATACGTTGCCCATTAAATTATTCAACAGTGTAACAATTGCTGTACAAAGGACGGGAATAGTAATTATACGTAACGTTTCAGCGGAGCCAGTGAAAGTAATTTTTATTACCCAGTCAATTATTTGTAACAAGACACTTTCTTGGACATTGTGCCGCTTCTCTTCTCTACCTCTGAAAAATAAATCGTCCATTTGTATGCTCCATTGTACGGAGAAATATGTACATTTTCATTTAAATTGCTCGGCGGCAGGAAATCTTAAGACGCGTAAGCGGGAATTTGTCCGACGTAGAAACTGAGGAAATCGAGTTTTCGTTATGTACGTATATAGTTTCGCTTCAATTAATTTAATAATGAATAAGACGCGTATTTCTGGTACAATTATTTTAGATGGAAATAGAGCTGTGAGTGAAGACAGCTTTCAATACTCGAAGAACTAACGCAACAGAACAACCCGTATATTACGTATTTGTTATGTTATCTCAAACTTTCGTTTCTATTTATCAATCTCTCTAAAATTCACAAGATGAATTCAAATCATCCGAAAGATCTGCCGGTCTTACTGCTCCGTTCATCGAAAGATCATAATTATCCATTTGATTTATAACAATATTTATGGTTCTTCCTAATATTTAGTTAATCGAAGGTTTATTTTTGGCAACGCGCGGAATCTCACTGAGATATATCAAAGATTGGAACGAGTATGTTTGATAATGCGTTGCTTGTGAGAATAGCGGACGGACGTAAAAATCGCGCTTCACAGAGGAGACATTCAGAGTTTCATCGGAAAAGAACAATTACTTAAAGAAGAAGGAGCTCTTTAGGATGATGCGACTAGAGCTGAAAACACTCTAATCAACGACAGCGAAAAGTGTTCTCTCCAAATTCAAGAGATATAGTATTAATAAACATTATTTTTATTATCAACGAACGTCAACGTGGAACTGGTGTATAGACAAGTGTAGAATAAATATTATCTCAAAGTTGTAAAGATAAAATATAAAGGGGAACCTCAAAACTTAAATTTTCACCATTGGCGAAGAAATAGCTTGTTGACGTAAACCAGGCAAAAGTTTAGGAGCCACCACCGAACCTTTTGCCACACCACAGGTGATCTCTAACCTATGCTATGTATCTAACAGGAACGGACGATCAATGTTATCAAGGCTTTTGATAGATCGAAGAACACTTCAGCAACTTTAAAAAGGTTACCTCATTCAAGTGGTCCCATTACGAGCGCCTTTAACAAATTAAAATTGTGATTTTTTCCATTTTAATTTGTTAAAGTTTGTTATGCAAATATGAATTAAGCTAACAATTTGGAACTGCCTTTATTAACAACCTCGAAAACTTGAAGTATTCACAAATAACCAAATTCCAAACAAAAAAAGAAACATTATTTGCCCCATCGTATTAACATGTCAACAAAATATGTCGGTATCGTGGAAATCTATAATTGTAAAAATCGAATGCCCAGATCGATAGTCTTATCGGTCTATCATCAGTTACGCAAGTTATTTTCGACAATATCCAGTGCATATAGGTGGTTAATTAATCACTAAATATTAACCAATATTAACCATATATTATACGTTGATACTAAGCTGTGATCTGAAATTCCTGTTTGTCAGTCCTTTTCATTTAGTTGAAGTGACTGATTACCATCTCAACATGTTTTTTATATTATCTCGTTATAGCAATCTAAGTTACATACCTTATTCGAAATTCTGAGTGTAATCTTAGGTGACATCTACAAGATTAAGTGACGAAATTCGATTAACAACGATTTATTTACACGTGACGGGAATTAAGAGGAACTCGTATAACGAAGTTAGAATTTAAAGTGCCGAATTTTCATAGTTAGTTCGTCTGTGGATAGGCAAAAGATAAAAGGAGACTTAATTTAATCTGCATGAATTACTAAATTTTTGGTTGATCGGTATATTTAGATAACATGATGTCCTGATGTTTACTTTTCTTCCGGAAAAACAAGTCAATAATAACTTAATTAACTTAATAATAACTAAGTCGTGTTTAAATGCTGGAAATTCGCTAAATATCCGAATGTGTACGGTTACAACTTTGTTGATGAAAAAAAAGAAAAAAGTTTTGATGATCCTGTTGATTATCACTACGATACTTGAAGAGTCCGTATGGCATTCATAATTATTTGAGCCCGAAGAAGTCGTATTACCGTCACGTGATTCTACTTCCACCGTATAAACAGTGAACGATGACGTAACCGTCGATTTGTCAAAATGTCAAGATTGTAGAAGCACAATTCGTTTCGACGTCGCCCACTTACAAAATAAAAGGTTATATTAAAGAATAATCGGCCTGGCATTTATTTAATACATGCAAGCATCGCACTTACACTTACAAACATACATATTGTACGTTACGTAAAATCGAAGAAAAAGTGGAGCAAATCGTTTAAATCATTAAATGAAGGACACACGTCAGTATGGCGTGATCTTACGTACACGCTTAGGAAAAAAAAACAAAAAACAAAAACAAAAACAGAAGAACAGCAAGACTCAGAGATAGATATACCCATATGCGCACGCGATTACCATTCGAAATTACCGCAACGAGATAACTTTGATGTTTTGCGGACGGTCCTGTCCGCGGAACAAAAAACGAACACGGCGTAATTGGCGCGTTTAATTAACGACGCGCGGGCCGGTTCCTAGAAGACGTAAGGCGAACCGAAGCAGCGAGCAGACAGCGTGTCAGCAACGTTCGCCAATTTAAGACGACTTGGTATGGGCAACATAGAGACGGAGATAGGTGTATACGTAATACGCACGAAATAAGGAGAAAAATATGTATTGGGCTAGGCGTGTCCTCGTTTCGGCACTTTTTTTTTTGGAAAGTTGAACGACCCCTGACGGGGTATTGTTATTGGTTCAAATTTAATATGGGTCACCGTTTTGGTATTTTTGGAGACGGGACTTTTTTGCTTGTATCATATATGTGTAAATATATTGATATTTAATACGTATTAATTCTGTGCATGTGCTGTACCTCCATATTTAGTTGAAAAGATATTGCTAGAAGCTAGAAGCCATTGAAGAAGATTGAAGTATTATCCTTCCAAAAAATAAAAAATATATTTTCCTTCTAAAATCAACGTTGTTTGATGTTATTTAACTCTCAGGTCTTAGAGACTCAGATTAAAACACATTTTTCATTCTGGTTCAAGGGCAGAGATCTAGCAGCTAGAATACATCTTGGAATCATTTTACACTGAAAAAAAATGATACAGCTTGTATCATTTTCAGTTCGGATTAATAAACAATTTTATGCAAGAGTATAAGAGCTCCACTAAGTCACTCACGTCAATTCTTGTTTTTATCCACGAAGCTCTACTTTGACCGCAATCGTTCAGAATCTGTAGAATTAGTTGAAATAATTACAAGAAGACTGTAAGGAGTTGTTTGATGGTTAAGATGAATAGCCGGCCCCTAATCTTGCAATGTATCTAGTTGGGTACACACGCAGCGACACATGAAGCGTGGAATTTCAAGGATCCAGCTGTATTGCAGGTTAGTCCTTGATCTTTTGATTAGTACTTTTGCAAAATGGGGGTCTAGTCAGCGTTTAGAATGTCGGAAATTCGAAAAAAGTATCCATAAGATGCGGTAGTCAAACACCGGTGGCCAAGATGACTTACACCGCTCGCCTTTGTAATTTGTTAATACAAGAATGAAAACCTACCAACAATTTAACGCTGAACCTTAATAAATACATAAATACATCGAACTGAAATCATACGTTACAAAATTTCATCTTAACGTCGCGAAACTCCTACGCACTAAGGTAAAAAAAAAATATATTCGACAAGCAAAATCGTAACGAATCCATACCTACGCGCTCCTTTAGGCACGGTACTACGACGGCGTGTTATACGAAACCGTTTGGCGTAAACAATCTATCGATATATGTACATGGCTGGATACACGATGTGCGTGAGGTAGGTGTTTATTTTCAACATCGACATCGTCGTTGTGCGAACGGTACAATAACCTCTCTCCCAACTTACCAAACGGAAACGATCGCGCGCGAAGACACAAGACCAAAATGAAGAACAAGAAGAAGAAAGAGGAGATTTCAAAACGTCACGAAGACGTTCGCCGCCTTCTTAATTAATTTTAGACGTTCAAGGAGACCCGCGATGTGCATCGCCGATGGATTTGAGATAGGCGCGTACGTTTAGTATTAATTAAAATTTCACTCAGAATTCTATTTTCTACAATACGGAATATACATATCTGTTTGGTCCTGAAAAGCATTTCGTCATAAAAAAAATTATACGATTGAAATTAAAAATAAATAACTTCAATCACTAACAGTACCTTTGATACAGACCCTTTTTGACGTATAAAGGACGGGGAAAGGAATATGAGAGAGCGAAATAGTTTGAATAGATCAGGAAAGCTCTTTAAACTGGTCTGGGTTGTTGACAATTAGACTTGGACAAACTTCACAAATTTTTATTAACGAGAAAAGAACATCCTTTCTTGGGTTCCCCTGCTCCGAAGAGACTTCCTCAACTTCTTTGGGTATTAGCCTTCACCTGCTTCTATACGTCAACCTCATCCATTTCCAAGCCCAAAAACTAGCATAGATATACATTTCTTTCGATAATAGGGGCATCAGGTTCATTCTCAGACCCTTCAAAGTCTTATCTTGCTATGCAACCAGGTCACAGATTTTTCTAAGCAAAGATATGGAAATGGTCTTTCCAAAACCGTTTGAACTCGGCGTCTCTGGTCACTTCGAAGCGATATTGGAAACGTGTGTAGAGGAATCAGTAATGACCTGGTGGTGGTATGAGAGAAGTGGTATTGATAGTAATTGTGGAACTTTAAACCAGATGCAAAATAGTGAAAGGCTAACCACATAACCGACTGCAACATGCAAAAAAAGAACAGTTGAAAATTTAATTGTCTTCCACAACGTTGTTTTACGTTACTAACATTTAAAAACGTATCCAGAAGACCTCACGCTGTTAAAGTTGCAACCGTACGACATTACGAAATATCTTACGGTAATGTGATATTTAACGTAAGCAATTTGTTACAGCAAGCATAGGGAAATACAGAGAAAAAGAACAAATCTTTAATGTATAACAACTATGTAAGAGAACAAAGTAAATAATTACAATAGTACATAGATATAGACACTAACATCAGAAAGTAAATTAATTGCTTCGTCGCATATTTATTCGGATTGATATCGTAGAGACGATTGTACTAGCATGTGTATAAAGTGTAGACGTCCACATAATACGTATGCGTCATCGGGTATTATTTCAAAATGGACAAAACAATGGAACATTTTATGGAAGGTCGACTGCGTGTACTATACGCATAGTAGTCCAAGTACAGCAATGCCCATCGCAGATGTCGGTACGCCAACGGAGGTCTTACTTGCGCCTCACAGATTTTGCTGTGAACGAAGTGACTCGACATTGGAGATGAGCACTGCTGTACAAATAATGGTTTCGTTTGTAAATTTGTAAGAGAGCACAATAATAATCTCTCGTCCAATAAACGCTCTCATTGTTTGGAACGCTTGCTTTAATTTCTTTTTTTTTATACATACGCGTTTTACGAGTTCATTGTTTGAGAAGGAGATTTGTTTTTTTTTTTTTTTTCTTATTTTACGGTTCAAATAAATGTTGCTTCGAAGTTTTCAAATTGATCCAAACAATGGATTACAATTATATGTGTAAATTAGCTTTTATTGACTTGTACGATTATATTTTTAAATATTCTAACCGTAGCTCTAATTGTGAAAATTGTTGGGAAAATTATTTATCAATTATGGCCTTATATTGTTTGGAGTATGACAGATTTCTTTTGTTCTAAATTTATTGTTTAATCTTTTATTTATTTTTTTTATAAAAAAGTCTATCTATAAAATGTAATAATTAATAAGATAATGGTAACAATTTTCTGGAATCTTCGTGGTACATTGTTAGATCCTTAGATCCTCGATGATGCTTTCCAGAGCCATCTTTTTCCTTTAAAGACGATATTTTTCGCAGTGGTTGACTAGATTGTCTCCAATTGCATGCTCCTAAGATGCTGTATTCTCTTCAACTAATTGTTCTCTTCCCGTCGGCAATATGAATTTTCTTTCACCCAAAACATGGAGATCGAACAAGTTCTCAGCTGGTTTAACATGGTCAACAACAAACGTTTCAACTTATAATTTGTCTCCTTTATATCCACTGTTCATCATTAGATACGAAATAGTTGCTATGGATTTATTGACGTTTGTTTTCTTTATAAATAACAGTATTAAGAACCCCATTATTTTTCTGTCTGCATCTCCACGTTCGGCAAACTACAGAAAACATTTTTAATGCCTTTTTTTATTGTTTTATTGCTGAATCACACCACACTCGATACATATCGTATTTCTGTTGACAATTTATATGACCGTAAACAGCATGGTTAAACAATTGGATAACGAGAAACAGATAAATGATCTCATACATAAATAGACCTTCACTCACATCAATAACTGAGGCGATATCAATTACACGCCACTACTTTACAGTGACCCAATTCGCGGGATGTTCTAAATATAGCTCTACAAAAGCTCTCCGCCTTTGTGTGCCATTTAATACTCCTCTTTTTATTGCATATTAAAAATTTCGGATTTTTTCGATATTGCAGTTGTTTTGTTTCTCTATATCTGTAAAAGTAACTTCGATTGTTCTCTTTTTATCCAAGAAATATTGGACGTATTTCGTAACGAAACAAATCCTTTAGGTTCGTTAAAAACTGCCATCATCCGCCATTTCGATCTTCTATATTGGCTCTAGATTGTCACGCAATCCTGGTCTTTGGATCCGTGCAAAAGGACGAACGACTGGCTACGCTGTCGTGTAGAAAATTACTCCCTCTACGTATACACGAAAGGTACTATTATGGTTGTCATTGTATGGATGTATCATTGGGAATTACCATTTTTTTGTATTGTGATGGATCTGAAGTTTATAATTTTGGTATTCTTAAAAATTAAAAGTTAGACAAGGATGGAAAAAAGGGGGAATGCAATTAAAATTGAGCTGAAGGAGTCAACAGAACTCGTGTCTTTTAAAGTGCTTTAAGTTTTCGAATTTAATTTTAATTTTTTATCAGAAAGGAGTAATTCTACAATATGGCGAAGAATTATTCCCCTTTGGTGAAGAATTAACATTAAATTAGAAATTTTAGAGTACTTTAAAAGATGCGAGTTTTATTTATTTTGGTATTAAAACAGCAAAGTTAAAAAATCGCTTCTGAGGAAAACCAGGAAAAATATTACAAGCTTGTAAACGACGACTCGATTTCATTTAGCTTCATTCAGAAAGGTACACAAATGCAACCGAGAAAAAAGGGACCTATTTCCGAAATACAAAAAAAATAATCGTCTATTAATTACTAATTTCCTATCGTTAAAAAAAGCTTCCGCTTTCTAAAAAACTAATTTGAAAATAAGCTGGTATCTCAAAAATACGTTTAAATGGTGAAAAATGTAATTGACAGCCAAGGTTTGGGTAAAAATAACTTTTGGCAAACTTTACAGGAAGTGACAAATACTAGTGAGCCACTGAAAAAGAGACAAGCGCACTTTGTTGTTGTTTAATTTTTTTTTCATGTTTGCTGCACCTTCCTGATTCTAGTCCTTTTTTTATTTCCTAGTTCTTCTTACTTTTTTTTTTTTTCTTAGTCAGTTGTAGAAACAAAAACATGATTTATTTAAGAGAATAGCTAGGTAAATAATTGATTTGAAAATATGATGACAGGCAAAGGAAGAATCAAATCGCGATTAAATGAAAAAAGATGGCTATCCATAAAAACAAAGACGCCTTCAAAATTTAAACAAGCTCTCTCGAAAAACCATTTAAATATTTAAATTGAATGTAATAACACTAATTTAAAAGATATTACACAATTTAAAAAGTTCAGTCACCTCACGTAAAGAGGACAGAGGTATGTGAGTGCATTTTTAGGGATCTCTATTAAGATGAAGGTTGCTCGCAAAAGCCGGGTACAAAAGATTAAATATTTTAAATATATGCGCAATAATATTCTCAAATATTTAACAACCACGTGTAAACATTTTTCTCTAGCGTCGTCGGAGTAACTAGTGCATTAAGCAAACAATAGGTAATCGATGCCAAATGAAAATTTTCCGTATGCATTATCAAACGTAAACATTGTAGCTAGAATATAGAGGTTCGTGTTAATTTGTTCCAATTTATTTGTTTTTGGAATAGCTTAGAAATGTCATCATGAAATCTTCATTTATAATGTAGCCGTCAATTTTAGCTAATTATCTCAAGTGTCCAAAATCAATCTTTTATTTTCCGATGTTTTAAAAATTAAAGAAAGTTCAAATTATCGGAATAACGAAATACTTGTTCAATTGATCCAATCCACCGTCCAAGAAAATTTTGTCAAAATTTTGCAAACGAATCGCTTACCTTTTCTCCTTCCGAATGGTCCCAAAAACGCGTTATTCTTTCCAATAACATTGTCGTCGATGTATTTCAAAAGCTTGGTAACATCTTCGGTCTTTTTCAGAGCATTACTGCTGTTGTTCTTTTGTTTGGCCAATCGCAAATAATCTTCGGAAAAGGTATTGGTCTTCCGGTTTCCATAAGATTTTCTAACAGTTGTAGCCGATGTCATTTTCTGAACATTATTCTCTACTTCTTCTATCTCCAATAGACCATCACACAATTCACCGTTTGTCTGTACAGAGTCGTATCGTATCTTATCTGTATGTATTGAATTGAATGCAAGCAGCAAGCGACCACACTCTACGCGATCAACCAACCAACACCAACTATCACGTTAAACTGAGTCCAACTGACTGCACTGAAAAAAGCCAGCAGCTCGCAAGCATGGAAGGCAGATAATAGGTAGTAGTAGGGTAACATTGATCGGCAAAGCTACCGGAATCGTGCCAGGATAAGCGAAAATAGTCCTGCTACTGTTTAATCGTCTAGATGGCCCGATTTACACGGACGTATGACTGGTTGCAGCATCTAACCCGGAGGATTTTTATAGTAAGAAGTGATAGATATTTCAAATTTTATTTACATTTGAATGTTTGAATGAAGGAAGTAAATGAATATCTAAAATGTTACTATGGAGGTTTCTTTTTATAGTATATGCGGCCACAGCTAAATAATTGGTAATTTTTTCTTTTAAATGAGTATATAGATACGATGATTGCCAACTGATTGATGACTTTAAAATTTTTCTATTGTTTATAGAAAAATAACGTTTTGAATAATTTAGTGTTTTTGACACAAAGTACTTTTTGGTAGGACAGATCCCTCATTGATAATAAAATTTATTTTAATGTGCTACTAGCAACTTGTACTTATAGCTCATTAACAATACTTATTAACGAACCACATTCAAGTTTAAGTCCAATTGTCCAAGTGAGGATACTCATTGTTTTTATTAATTGTTTCGGTGTGGATTAACAAATCTATAACTATTTGGAAAAATCAAATAAGTCATCAGTTAAATCGAGAATGAAGGTTTTTTTTTTAATAAAAAAAATATTAGTTCGACCCGACACAAATTAAAGTTTTATCCAGGATTGATGATGGAATATCCACAAAAGCTGTCAGTTAAATAGAAAAGTTTTCATTTTAATTTGAGATTAAATTTGAACTTATGTTGGTGCAACATATCATAAAAGGAATATTTAAACAGAACTTATTAAGCAGCAACTCGTAATATAACATTATTCCATTTATTATATTAAAAAATATATAATTACAATAAATAATACAATTATATTGTGCACAAATTATATTTATAAAATAATAAGTTACTTTACAGGCTTCATATGCCATAATCCGTCATTTAAATAGTGACAATTCTCAACACCGACCCCTTTATTAACTTTTGCTCTAAAAAAAAGAAAAAAATCATAAATTAATTCAATTTTAAATAAGATATAATTACATGTCATCTGTAGATAACGTAGTAATTCCTATAGATAGTGCATGTTGCTTCCCTTCAGCCATAATTGCCTAGATTATACATGTAACATTATATAAATATAAATGAAAAATTAATTTAATTACTTACGACTACAGTTCCTTTAGGTACATCTGTCATTTTAGCTCCTGGAGATGTTAAACCAGGACACATTATATTTGCCCCACTTAAAACGAATCGTATCGCTCCTTTATCTACTTGCTGCATTGGTAAAAAAAATGGATCTATAAAATATTTGAAGGTTATATAGATATTAACTTGACAGCAAACGTACATTTATGAAATAACCTCAACGTAGGCATCCACAGGCCTTCTCTTTGTCGGAAGAACAGTAAATCGCCAGCAGTATTAACTATTATTTCAATATGGTCATGGCTGTAATATGAATTAGATTTATTACAAATCAATAATGTGTGTAACCTTAAATACCATTTCACAATTCTTAAGTTATCTTTTTTAGGTAAAATTGCATCTATATATCCTTCTAAGTGCGGATACTGTTCTAACAATTTTGACCGGATCCCTTTCTGCACAGACGATTTTAATTGTAATATTCCGGATACGCCCTCTTTCTCATCAAACCTAAAGGAAACTCAATAATAATAGAATTAGTGTCACTTTAAAGTATTACATACTTTTTAAACATGGTTACGAATAACTATTTAATATTCAACTACAATGTAACTCCACTGTTTTGAGGTTATGAGCAATTGACATGGATTTAGTTAATTCAAGGGACAGTTGATGCTGCATGGTTGCCTACGTCAGTCTCGAATTTAGCTTGAGTTCATCCACATCCAGCGAAAAAGAAATACTGGACACACTGGTATTATTTGTTTTTAATAATTAATAATTGTGTTGAAGAATAAAAACTAAAGCTAGCTTTTTTGTACGACTCTAGAAATTAATTATATTCGAATCTTATTTTAATATTTAAAAGATTTCGCTTCCTATCCATTATTATCCTTGGTGAACGTAGAATTCTTACACGAAGGGTGACAAGCGCTGTACACGCAGTATTAATCAGTGCGGCATTATTTTTTCGTGATTTAATTGTCAATAAGTTCTGGCTAAAGTCATAAAGATGTTTATAATTATTTCATAAAGTACTGGTGGTTTAGTGTTTGCGTGGACACGAGTTGAATTTCGATTCAGACGTAAGTGTAAAGCAAGTAAATAAAGCCATTTTGGACGGTCTATTGCTACATAATTGCCTCCTAGTTTTTCACCTCCGTTGTTGATGTAGTAGGTAAGCAAGCTTGCTAGTTTTTTTTTTTCTAATTTAAATTAGCAATACCAGGATTCGTACGTTCTAATTACAAATTACCTTTGCATTCTAAATTCAGAAAGCGGCACATGTAATGTTAACATAATTAATTAAGTGCGCTGAGAAGATACAGCTACTAAAAGGTTTGTACTATTTGTAATATATGGGCTGATTCTTTAAAATTCATATATTTCTTGCAATAGAATGGCTTGGCAGCCATGGTCTGCAGGTACACCTGCTGTTGTACCTGGTTTACCAGGTTTAGGATCGGTTGTTAATCCTGCTCCTGCAGTTTTGCCAGCTGGAAGTCATTATACACCAGAGCAATGGACACAAATGCAGCAACAGAATTGGCAGCAGTGGGCTCAATGGCAGCAGCAATATCAACAATGGCATCAGCAATATGGGGCAGAGGTAACTTAGAAATAATATTTGAAATATACCTGGTTACTTTTAAAAGATGTTAAATGTTTAATTTATCACCTCTTAATGTGCCTCATTTGAATATCACGTTCGTTTTTGTGATATATTAATTTCTGTTTGTCGGTTCTATTATTACCATTACGATCTGAATAGGCAATGCAATTTAAGTTCTACAATTAATAAAACCTTCAATTTCAGGAAATGTGATACGTTACGCATTATTCAACTGGATAGTTTTGATTTGTGCACATTTATAACTGTGCGTTGCATTGGAATATGTACCAAAAGTAATAATTGTTAACATATATTCTCGTTTCACTATTGTTAATGATTGACTTTTACCGCTGGCTCTTATAATACAACAACACTTATTTAATAGCTAATATTTGATTAATAGAACAAAACGAATATAAATGAAGAAGGTTTAGTAATATTCTCTAGGTGGACTTGGGAAACGCTGTGACTATTGTACTACTATCTTAAACGATATTGTTTTGTCTCAGTTAAATCATGCAGAATATTTTATGCTTCGATATTTTGAGAATACAAATATCCTTGTTTCTCCTTTTTGTATTGATAGTTTTTGAGCCAAAGAAACATTTTCATCGATGCTATTTAGGTAGGATCTTTGATAACCAACATAATTAAAAGTTATTGAAAACGGAGACAATGTCTGGATATATACAAATACAAAATAAGACCTTGCGGGCTAATAATTTTCTTTCGTAGTCACTTTATTTTATTATAATTATTACATTTAGATATGCTTAACTTAGTTTCATCTGATATCAATTTTTATCAGTTTTTGACGCACTACAACTAAAACAAAAATACCTCATACCGTACCTCCTGAATCGAACAGTAAATTCTTTTTTATTATTAAGTATGGAGAATTGTTTAAATTGGCTCCATATTTGATAATGAGAAAAGTACCCTTGTGATGTTCTATTGAAAACGTATGAATATTCGGAAAAGTTTGAATTGGAAATTTGAAAATGTTGTAGGTTTTGAGACCAATCCATCTAAAACATCTTAGGGTATTGACACACCTGGCATCAGATCAAACATGTGTTGAATTCGAAACAGTTGTTCCGAGAATTTGTGGATTCTCATTGTTAAACATACGACTGAAGCAATTGTTCTGAATTATTTAAATATCGTGCTACCACACCGTTCTTCCTATTAATATTACTTTATTTCTATGTCTTAACGTAATTTAAAAAATGATATCTATTGTTAATGTCAGTTTTTGTGCATGCTGTGAGCTTAAGTTTCAATTCAGACAGATGTCCCGATCGATCTTATCGAAATTTTCAGATATTCCCCAATTCTTACTTTTCTAGATCAATAGTTGCCTTTCCCAAAGGTATGTTTATCGGAGATGTTGTTATCTCCAATTTGTTTTAGTATCAAAAGTCGATGACGGCTTTATCGCAAGTCCCGCAAGGAACGAGCACATTTCAACCGCCCGTACCAAATACGTCCGTTCCGCCACCTTTGCCGAAAGAATCAAAGCCGCCTCTTCCGCCGGAAGAACCTCCTAAAGAAAATCTGGGAAACGTACAAAATAAGAACTTCAATACTCAACCGAACTTCATGTCCGCTCCACCTCCAAATTTCAATCCAGGAACACAATCGCGCAATCAGCCTCCTCCAAATGCAAGGTCAAGCGGCGGTAATTTCAACAAAAACAAGAATTATAACAACAACCGTTCGATGAACCAGAACGTTTTTAATGATTCGGCCAGGAATGCGCCTCCCAGGCAAGATATTTCTGGCGAGAAAAGACCGGTTTCGCAGCCTAGCTTTAAAGATTCCAAAAAGACTAAACTTGACGATGGCGCCTCTCAGAGGTCGTCACCTACGAATCTAAATGATGATATGTCAGAGACGGAAAAGAGGTTCGTCAAACAATTCACCGAATGGGAGGCGCAATTTAATAAGTGGAAAGAGCAAAATATGAACCATCCTGATAAAGAACAATATAGGGAGTATGAAAAGAAATGGGAAACGTGGAGAACTCAGCTGCTGGAAAGGCGTGAACAAATGCGTAGAAGGAGGTTGGGACTGAGCGATAATAAACCTGGTCAAAAACCTCTGCAGGTGCCTCAAGTTCCGCTGAATGTGTCATTTCCGCCTCCGCTTTTAAATAAAGATCTCGATACTACTAAACCACCTCCTCTAATGTCGCAGGATGTTTCCGCTATCGCTAAGGAATGCGAGCCAATTAAAGATCCATTTCCGGATTCAAGTACTTCGTTATTAAAAGACATAATGGACGATGGGTCCCCAGCTGAAAGACCAGAAGAAGGTGAAAGTGACGATTTTTTGAAGATGTCCAAGAATAACGATGGAATTCCTGGTCTGGATTTGGTAAAGGACGGTGGAGACGATAATGAGAGAGGAGAGGATGTGATTGATTTAGATAGAGACGAAAACAAGAAACTGAAAGATTTTCAGAAGGGCATCGATGCCTTTAAAGGGCCAGATTTCGAAGCTATTTCTAAAGGCATTAATAACATCTTAGGAGATCAAAAGCTACTCAATATGTTATCGATGGTCTCGCAAAATCAAAATCAAACCTTCTCTAGTTCCATCGATACTACATCCAGAATCCCAACAAATCCAGACTTCCAAAATAATTTTCGAAAGAGTAATGAGAATTCTGGGCAAAGCGGTGACCGATGGTCGAATCCAACTGATCAACAAGACTATTTCAATCACGGTAATGATAACGTGAGCAATTATGATGATCAAAGTCGGAGCAGTTTTGGAGGGAGAGTGGGCGAATTCGATTGGAGAGATCGTCAAAGAGGTGGAAATTCGGGCGATTTTAACAGTGGAATTGATGATTTCGATAAAAATTACGACAATGATAATTTTGAAGGTCGAGGAGATTACAATAGGCGAGAAACGTTCAGAGAAGGCGATAACTTCAGAGAGTCGAGTAATTTCCGCGGATCAGATCATTTCAGAGGCGGACCAGACAATTATAGAGGCGAATCTGATAATTTTAAGGGAAGACTGGAAAATTACAGAGGCGGTTCAGTTACTTTTAGAGGTGGACCGGATAATTTTAGAGGAGGACCCGATTATAGAGGAGGATCTGATAACTTTAGAGGTGGTCCGGATAATTTTAGAGGTGTTCCAGATAATTTTAGGGCTGGCCCGGATAATTATAGGGGCGGGCAGGATAATTTCAGAAAAGGAGTCGATGTGAGAGGAGGTCCAGATAATTTCAGAGAACGACCTGATGTTAGAGGCGGTCCGGATAATTTCAGAGAACGACCTGATGCTAGAAGCGGTGCAGACAATTTCAGAGAACGACATGACGTTAGAGGTGGTCCAGATAATTTCAGAGAACGTCCTGATATTAGGAGCGGTCCAGATAATTTCAGAGAAGAAGATGATAGTAGAGGTGGTCCAGATGCTTTCAGACAACGATCTGATCTTAGAGGTGGTTCAGATAATTTCAGAGAAGAATCTGATGTTAGGAGCGGTTCAGATAATTTCAGACAACGACCTGATATTAGAGGCGGTGCAGATAATTTTAGAGAACGATCCGATGTTAGAAGCGGTCCAGCTAATTTCAGAGAAGGACCTAGTGCTAGAGGCGGACTTGATAATTTCAGAGAACGATCTGACTTTGGAGTTGATCCAGATAACTTTAGGGATGGCGCAAATAATTTTAGAAGTGGTGCGGGAATTTTTAGGGGCGGTTCAGATACTTTCCGGGATGGACCGAACAATTCAAGAGATGGACCACTTAATTTTAGAGGAGACACTGATTTTAGGGGTAGAATAGACGGTTTTAGAGGGGATCAAGCTCCGGATAATGTGCAAGCTTCTGATAACTGTAAGGGCCCCGGTAACTACAGGAGCGTAAACGATAGTCATCAAAGTACATTCGAACCACCACTGAATGATAACTTCAGAGGAAGATTTGAGCTTCCGAATAGAAATCAACAGAACTTTAACAGGGACAATGAATTTAACAGATTTGATGATGATCGTAGGAGGGTTGGTGATTTTGGCAGGAGGCAAGATAGAGAATTTGGAAGTACCAGGGATCTAGTGGATTTTAGACCGAACAATGATATCAGACGTAACTACCCAGATCAGGATAACTTTAGGTCAAATGAAAGAAGGGAATTTCCCAGCGGAGACGTGGATAATTTTAAACCAGCTTCTAATCAACAAGGACCAAATAGTTATCGAGGTGGAGCTGATTATCAGTCTCCCCCACCAAATTTTGCTCGTGGTCCAAATGATTTCAATAGAGGTCCAGGTTTCTCAGCGGATCGAGGTAATTTCGGAGCTAATATGGAGAAGCCTAACGATTATCGAATACCATCGGACAACACGGGCGATTGGTCGACCCCACGTCGTAATGATTTTGATAGGAACCAAAACCTTTCTCCTGAAGACATTCCTTCTAAACAACGATATGATAATTTTGGTCCGCTGGAAACGCTTCAAAATACCGAGATGCAAATAGACGGAGATTTGGCGCCGATTCCAGAGGCAATTAATGACAGCATTGCCGAAGAAAAGGAAGAAAAATTATGGCAGCCCATTAATATAATTGAATACGAGCATAAATCGTTACGAACAGGTAATAAAAAAGTTCTACTATAATCATCAACATTAAGTTTGCTCCAAATTGCAGAGCTTTATATAAATATAGTATTAATTGTTCCGCAAATTTGACGGTCATTATATATTTAAAATTTTAACACATACTTTTTTTAGATGATCTTGAAGTTTCATTTGAACCTCTCCGAACTTTCGACTATCGCCACAAACCCATTAATAGGATACCATTCCCACATCGTCCTCCCTGGCTCGCTACTATGCTAAAGAAATATCCAGACTTCGATTTTGTCCTTCCGAGAAGCTACGATCAACCTTATACTCGATATCCAGAAAGGTTTGATAGATATTCAGAAACATCCAGATATGAAAATCGGTGGAGCAATCCACCTGGTACCAACCGGCGACCGTCAGATGAACCTAATAGACATTCTGCGAAAAGATACGATGATTACACTCCCAACATTAGCAGAAGATACGAAGGGCCATCTAAGAAAGATCATGACAGGTCAATAGAGGATATTGAAATGAGGGACGTTAGCAGAGAAACCAAATATGACAATAGTTACAAGAATAAACCGCAACCGCGTATGGACATGTCGCCTATTGACATAGAAGAGTCACTGTTCGCTAAGTCAGAACCTGATAAATTTTTGCCGATCCAAAGCAAACCTCCCACAAGTACTAATATAACTCTGATACAAGATATATTAAATCCACCTGGCAGATATAACAGACCTGCAAGAATTGTGATAATTTTACGTGGACCTCCTGGTAGCGGAAAGACTTTCTTAGCAAAATTAATTAAAGACAAAGAGGTATGTGGTATGTATTAGCCCCTTTTCCATAGGACTTTATCCTCCTTAGTAAAGCCGCAGAGATTTAAAATTTGATTTTGTTATATTTTTAAAAATCTTTCTTTTAGGTAGAGAATGGAGGGTCAGCTCCAAGAATCTTGTCACTTGACGATTACTTCATGGTCGAACAAGAAAAGGAAGTCGAAGTAGATGGTAAAAAGACACAAGTTAAAGAAATGGTTTATGAATACGAGGAATGTATGGAAAATACATATCGCGTGTCTCTCTTTAAGGCGTTTAAAAAAACAATTACAGACGGTTACTTCCCGTTTATTATAGTAGACAATGTTAACGATAAAGTTAAATATTTTGGGGAGATGTGGAGTTTTGCGAAGCAGAACGGCTTTCAGGTGATTAGTTATAATATTCATACATTATGTACAAGATTTAGTTCTTGATTCTAAAAGTCTTCAAAAAGACTGCAAGATGTTAGCCAGATTCTTAATACACATATTTCACGAGTTAGGAGTAGAATCGGCAATGTTCAATCACGCTTTGCATCCACTCTAAGGTGGAATGATGGTTTTATGACGATTGCGGCGTTTCGAAAAAGACTCGCTAGTGTATTTACCTTTGTTTATGATAACGATGATTGCACGAATTCTTTGGCTAAATCTTGTAAATAATTTCGAATTTATTAATTATTGACTTTAATGTTATTCATGTCATAAACAATTTTATAAGGAAAGAAAACTTAATATATAAATAATATATATATATATATTAACCTGGCTTCTGGCTTCTATCACGTATTTTAGGTATACATTTGTCAATTAGAATTCGATTTAGCTACATGTACAAAGAGGAATATTCACAATAGATCAGAAGGCGAGATACAAAAATTGATAACAGGTTGGGAACCAACACCATCGCACCATCCAATTTTAGACGCTACAAGTTTAATACAAGCCGGTTCGATACCAGAAGTTGAAATGGAGGAAATAAATTCGCCAGCAAGTGACGAATTCGACGGTCAAACACTTGAGGTAAGATTTCTTGGATTGGTGAGTAACTGGAATATCAATAAACACCTATATCGAATCATTATATTTGGAATTATTTATTATTTCTTATAATATCCACCTTTCCATAACCGTATTTTGTTTTCTGAACACACACAAAAAAAAAAGAAATCTTGTATATTGTTTTCTATGTTTTCAAGTATTCTCTCCACAGCTATTACTATCAAACTATTTGATGGTTGATTTGTTTTGTTTGTTACTACCGTTAATTTTCATCTGTAATTTTAAACTGAACTACCAGAATTTCGTAGGAGCGGGCGTCTAGAAGCAAGTGGGACAATTTCGACTGTTCCATTGATAATCTTGGTAAGTATGTCAAAATAATTGGACAGTGTTTTTCTGTTGAATTTAAGTTGACCTTTATATTTATTTATTCTTCTTTCAAAATTAGGATTTTCTTTGTACATTTCCATCAGAGCGGCCTTTTTATGACGTATTATTTGTTTTACGGAAATGTTAGATGTGTATGTTATGTGTGCCTAATAAATTATTTGTTATATTGAATATACAATCGTATACATTGAAAATCGAACGCCGATTTATGTGTTAAACTGCGATATCAGAATTAAATTGATTTTCGTTTAATTCTGTCATAAAATTCTTAATCATATACGTTTTGGGAGGTTAGATCGCCACTACGTACTGCAGATTATTTACCGACTTTGCGCTTTCTTTGGATTGGAAGGAATTGAAGAAAGTTGCATTTTTTTCCTACCTTCTTAAATAGATCACATTACATTGAGGAAAGTAGTTGGGGAATAAGAAGACGTTGGTATTTATAATAGTAAATGTTGTGAAATATGGTGACAATTTGTCACTAGATTCACACCATACATGAACGCCTTCTTCAATAGGTTATTTTGGAATTTAGATTATTAAATGATTTTGGAGCAAGACATTTTTACATCTTAATTGCTCTAAAATATTGTTCTTTTTAAAGAGAAGAAACGTTGTAAGAGTTTGATCTAAAATGAGTTATGTTAGAAATTAAGAATTTAAACAAGTTTACTTTAGAATGCAAATCATTATTAATGATATCTCCTTTAACATTTCTTTTATTATTATCATTATTAGTACTAATACTATAGTACAGACACTATAATAGGGACATTACGTCATCAAATTATACGACATAAACGACACAAGATTATTCGACATGCAGTTTACATGCTAATATGAAATTATGCTAGAAATACGTCAAAATTATTCGTTTTAACAGTATACACGTCTACGTGTTAATAAAAAATAATATGGAATTACGAATGTAGAATTTGTGGCGCCACTGACCGAAGACTATCCGAAACGAATATAAGGAACTCGTCCGGACTATTAAGCAGATTACGTCACAATGACGTACGTGTACTTGTTACAGTATTCTTTATACTTCGCTTTCAAAATTGTTTACGAGCCTCTTAGACTCTTGAACCTTATTTACAATTACCAACAAGAAAGTTCTAGTTGCTCCTTCTTAAAGAATAAAAAGTAACACGTGTTGCTGCTTTCATTATTATCATTATGCTGTTAGTAATTCTTGGAACAGGATTCTGTTTCAAGTCTTAACGTTTTTAAATTCACACGCTTATTTTTAAAACGATATCGCGACTCTAACTCTATTGAGAAGTTTCTCTATCATCATGTCACTAAAACATTCGGAATTGCAACGTCATTACCAATTTTATACATCCATGATGATCTCCTCTGCTATTATTGGAACCGTTTGGATGTTTATATCTAGCATTTCAACGCAGAATCCAGTAGTTTGACCTCTGGATGTTTATAATATTACTGACAGAACGTTTGACATGCTCCGCTTGTGGTAAGCTCTCTTTCTGCATTCTAGCGAAACTCGACGGAACAAACAAGCCTCTGCGCACTTCCAAAACCATGGAGGATTACCTCCAGTGCGACGACGATTGGGTGTCCAGGGAATCGAAGCCAGGACAGAAAAGAGTGAGTAAATCCGTAGTGAAAGAAATATACAGCTTCTTTTATATCTATGATTCCGTTTGGTTAAATATAATTTTTCTCTTTATCGTCGTTGTCCTTGTGCATTAGTACGACGTTATTGTATTTTATGATTGCGATCTTTGCGAAACTTCAATAAGAGGTAGTTGTTTATGATAGGAACAAGACGGTGAGGATAACAATAGTGTTGGGCACGATGTAACATTAAACTAAATGCTGACTTATTTAATCTTCAAATTAATAATTAAATTGAAAAAAAAGAAACCTATTATTAATCCTTAACATAGCAATGTTATCGATGTTCAACCCCCAAAGCATTCAGCCAAGATGCTTCTATTTTCTACTAAAAATGTATCCTGCAAGGTATAAGGGTGGTGTCATTTGCACTTCTAAATTAAGAACAAGCGGCTTGTATAATTAACGGGCATAAGCATTCGTGGAAACACTGTGGGGCACATTTATGCCGTTTCCGGTCAAAACGATTTGGTATATATTACAAGAAGAGTTAGAAAGTGCCCTTATTCCCTAACAGAATATCCGTCATGGAATAACAATTATGGTGGGTTATAGGAGTCATCTAATAATGACAAAGGAATCGGGTATAGGGACATTTTTTCAAGTTATTCACTGTGGAAGAGTTTTTAAATATCGAAATATGTTTTGAATTTGATTGTATTAACAAAAAAATAGATAAATAAATAAACGGAAGGTGCGATTTAAATTATCGATAAAACACCCGTGACGTCATAATATTTAACATCTTCGCCAAAATCTTTATCGTAACACTTCGATTGAAGCGCTAGAAAAATATATTTCTATATGAGGGGGAGAATTAAAAAGTATGAGCGTTATTGTTACGGGCTGTGAGACGTAATGAAAAAAATATGGGGGGGGGATGGGGGATTTGTTTGTGGTGATAATTATATTTAAGTTACTAAAGCATTGTTACATACTCGTATGTACATTTATTATATTCTTTCGTTTCAAATACGATACATTATGTTTTACGTTTCCTTTAGCTGTCTCGCGAAACTGAGTGAAAATATTTTGTTAAATATAATAAATTTTCTTATATACAAAGTTAGCTGTAGATTTGATGCTTACGCATTTCTTTTGTTAATATTTCTCGTATCGAGAATATTTAAAATATATTTAATTATTTTACTTACATTTCTGCTGTAACACCTCGAATTTCTGTAGCATTAAACCATTTGTTTATGTTTACGAACGCTATCTAAATGAATGCGTCTACATTTGGTTGATTGTCACTTTGCCCTAAAACAATTCCTTCTCAGATATTATCGGCACATGCTTGTCTTGAACTTTCTTGCCACAAAACATCAACGGTACAATAATAAAATCGGGGTAGAGTTGCGTTTTTTCTT
This sequence comes from Oryctes rhinoceros, assembly GCA_020654165.1. Classification (NCBI taxonomy): domain Eukaryota; kingdom Metazoa; phylum Arthropoda; class Insecta; order Coleoptera; family Scarabaeidae; genus Oryctes; species Oryctes rhinoceros. The sequence continues at coordinate 4,492,980 of JAIOKQ010000231.1, forward strand.
TAGATAGGAATGGTTGTAGCTTGAAGTAAATCAAATTGTATAATATTCGTGCGTATCACAATCTCTTTATCTTTTTTTTTTTTTACACACTATTTAATATTATTCGAAGTTTAATCGTTATTTACACATACTCTTTTTATTTTGAGTATATTTTGTTTTTCAAACAATCGAATCGAGGGGAAATAAGAATTATAACTAACCGTTAGATAAGAGTTTTAACTATCGGGTATCGCAGGTTTGTTTCTTTATACCGCTTTATATACGAGAAAGACTCTCTAATTGCTTTTTTCATCTCTCTATTTAGTGGTTAAAACTGCATTTTTATTTATTATATAATATAATAATATAAAATTTATTTAAAATTTTAGTAATGATCAGTTATCTATTGTTTGGAATGGAAGTTTTTTGCGTTAGATGCATGTATTTGAAAATTGTACTTTTGATTTTTTAAGCTTCACGTATTGTGTCCAAAGCTATCTTTCATTTTTTCTATTGAGGGATACGAATTAGGGTGATTTTTTCTTTGGACTCAAGTCGTAAAAATAATAAAACAATTGAAAATCGTTTATTTAGAAAAATGTATTTTTATAAATATGAAATATTCAATTGTTTTTTTATTTTGACGATTTTAATCCAGTAGAAAATTCGGTAAATTCCGAAATTTAACGGACGTGGTTGCTTCAAAGTTAACAACATTGCGACTTGATAACCTTGGACTTTTTGTGCAGTAGTAGCGCTGGTAAATGCTGTATTAGTAATTTACCACATAATTAGTCTTCTTTAGTTGATTGGTGCATGTGGGCATACGGGAATTGTATTGTATTATTTAAAAATTTTTTTTTAAATAAGTAATCTATTATTGGTAGCAAGTTGCTGATTGACATTATTCGCCTGAACATATTATATTAAAGGATTCCTTGTTAGCATTTTAACTTGTACGGATTACGCTTTGGCTGGCAATCCACTATTTTACATTTATTTTTTAAATGATATCCATCCTCTGATTGCATAAATTATGCGTATTTATTTCTAGATTTCAATAATCAAAGTTCAATTGAACTTCTAACACGTTAGTACCGTTTTTTCCACTTTATAACGTTCGGCCATTTCGCAGCGTTAATATTTTAATAAAGGATAATATTTCTCTTTTTACGTTTATTCGGAACGTTGCCCTTTATTAAATGCGTTTTCGCAAACATGAAGGGAAAAACACTGAGTATATTACATGATTTTCTCACTTCGCTAATTATTATATAAAAAAAAAATTTAGCCATAATCTGCTTCTGGCTTACGGTCTACACCGCTGTTTTAAAATGAATAACCAATTTTTATTAAATTTATGATACTAAGGGAACAATTCATAGTACTGTCTTGAGTGTGAGGGTTTTTGCCCCGTTTGAAAGAAGTTACTTTCAATATAGTCTAGACGTTCCTTAAGTGAAGTGAAATATACAATATATTTCAGAAAAATAACAACAATTGTTCCAATTCCAATCTCTCGGAACACTGACCCACCTCTTTAATTTACTACAATCAATAGGAATAACGTAAAAATTATTGTGCCAATATGTAACGTTCTCTAACCGTATTTGAGTTGCCCTTAACACTTAAGATAAGGACGCACTATGAATCCCATCGTGGAACACAATTTCGCCCTTGCAAACCTACCTGCTCATCCTGCAGAAACTATCTATTTGTTTAGGTGCGATGGGCCGATCTGGAAGAACGAAAAACCCAAGAGAAGATGAGAGCTATCGGTTTCGTTGTCGGACAGACCAATTGGGATCGGATGATGGACCCCACGATGGGGAGCAGCGCATTAACCCAAACGAAGTACATAGAAAGATCAAGCAATTCTAGGTTTTACAAAATGTGAACGCAGTCGTTGCTTTTTCCGTTAGCGAAAGACTCCTGTATCATCAACTTTTTTCTGTTTAACCATCTATATGTAGGGTGTTTCAATAGAATAAAAAAAAAATGCTATCATAAAGTAAATGTTATTATTATAATTATTAAGTGTAAATTAGTAATAATAAAGATTAAGATGTTAATTTTCTAAGCTATATAAACGTAAAATGTAATTGATTCGAGAAATAAAATTTTACGTTTTCATGATCATTTCTTTGATATTATTCCATAATTTTCTTCGCATAAATACATTTTTTGTTAAAGGTAGGGGAATGTTACCTTCTAACTGTTATTGTTATTTTTGTGTTAAAACTATTTATGTAATTTACAACAATCGTTGAAATATGAAATAAAACGATCGTTTTGTATGTAAAATAATAAACTGGTTGAGTGGTATAGTTTGATGTAGCAGTTTCTTCCAAGTGTGTAATGGTGATTTGGCGTCACACTTTGGATAGCTGCTCCACTTGGGAGGCACTTTTAGATGTTGAACGTGTTAGTAATTAAATCTCTACGCTCACTAGAGGCGACTAAATTTTTTTTTTAGCGAAAATTTTGTATAGAATAAATAAAACGAGGGATTTTTGCTAGCTTATAGTAATAATTAAATAATAGTAAAGGCTTTATTTACTTTTGTTGCTCTTGCTACTTTGGTTCTAAAATCCTTTTGGCGATCTTCATATAAGTCCTATCTTCTTCTGCGTCCGAATCTTCAATTTCTAATACAAGTTCCGGTACTTGCGCTACGTCATCCTTTCGCTTATCCGCCTCTTTCGGTTGTTTCAGTCGCGACGATAGGACCATAACTTGCGACGGTTGATTCATCGATGTTTGATCTTGAAGGCAGTTTTGTAAGATGTTCAAGAAGAACATAAACGCGAGTAGTGTAAGTGCAGTTAGCGCTATGCTTTTCTTCCCCGATGATGCTTTGCTGTGGCTGAAACTATAGAAAAAACGTGTAATTATGCTCGGTATTCGTAAAGAATAGAACAAAATCATGATTTTAAATAAGTTCTGGAAAGGTTTTCGGACAAGTCGATCTTTAATTTTATTCACTCCTTATTTTTTTTTTGTCCAATGTCACTGCGTACCTGAGACCTTGAAATGTGCGAACCTGATCAAAAAACAAAAGAATTTGGGGAAAAAAGAAGTTATGCAGTCGTTTTCGGTGGATTGGAGATATATTTACTGATTAACACTTACGGGATAACTGGGCTTATGTATTACTACATAATGGCAGCAAATTGGTATCAATTTTCAGAGGGCACTCAACAAAACTGAGGGAATGGTATAAAATATCAAACCTGATTTAAAATAAATTTCGTCTCTCCAACATAAATGACTTGGACATGGTTATCTTTTTATTAAACTAGTAGGATGCATCTCTGTTTCCTATGTCTATGAGATAGTCGTGCGCAAGAAAAGGTAGTTCGTCACTAAAAGAAAGTATGGCCGTCGGAAGAGACAAGAAGAACCGTTGATGTTCAGAAACGAAATCATTTTTCTACCACTTCGCCTTAAGCTTAGACCCATGAAGTAATTCGTCAAGATCTTGGATAAGTTTTTGGTATATTTGTGAAGTACAGAAGAAAGTAAAGGTTAGATGGCTCGATGATCCCCAAATTCGTATCTTGATAAACAATAGCGATTTCACAGGCCATATAATAGAATCGAAATTGGTGCTTGGTCCAGTGGCAAAAAGCTTTTTTAGCAAACTAAAGTTACTGCGGAACGGTCGCCAACGTATTAACAAGTTTTGAAAAATTAGGAGCTAATACGAGCATTGAAATACAGAGTACTTACCTGAATTTGTGTTAAAATTATTTGTAAATAACAGATACACTAGAAAAAGATTCATAATAAATGCATTTTTGTTGTTTTTTTTTCTTTTTTTTTTACTTACCTATAATAATCATGTCCGCCATAATGATTTCTTTCAATATGGGAATTTTGGGGAATTCGCCCTGCGTTTTGTATCTTAGAATTTGACAGTAACGTATCTAATCCTAGAGTCATTTTTTTCCTCTGCGTCTTCGTTTGTTTCTCACCGGCAAGAGACTGCGTAGTGCCGTAAATATCTAACAGTTCCTTGCGATTTTCTGCTAAGCTTCCTGTGCCGTAAATAAACGTGCTCGTTATTTATAATTAAGTTCTGTTATGTGAATTAGATCCTAGTGTGTTATTACCCGATAATAATTAAAACGTACCTTTCTTTAATTCCAGAATAAATTTTTAGATTGTGACTATTTACCGATATAAGGTAAGTGTTTCATATTTATTTTTACTAGAAATAAATAAAGAAACTATATTCAAACATATATTTATTGCTCTATACAGGATGATTCGACTTAACAGGCCGTTGTTTCTACCTTCGTTATTATTGGTACAGCGAAATCGGCGGCACTGAGTTAATATAGTAACAAGGTAATAGCATTTTTACAAAAATAAAATTTACTATATAACGCCCTGTATATCTTCCATTGTATAATGGTTATTATCGCAAAATTAATCGCCAACAAGCACTACTAAAGCATCAACCTTAAAATGTAAAATTATTTGTATACTTTTTAATAATAAATATTTTAAATAGCAAATGTTTTTATTGGATTAAAGGAGGATTTCGATGTTTAACTGTCGTGGTAGGTATTTGTGTCTTGGAAGTAAGCTGATTTCTATAAACTACATTTGTAGACAAAGACGCGTTAAATATTATTTAAAGAACGTAGGCTTTATATAATTTTTTTGTAATATTCTTTGTTGCTGTTATTAACTTCGCGAGTTTCGCTCGAAGTTTCGCCGTTCGTACCTACGGGCTTCTTCAGGGTAACTGAATTGGTTCGGTTATATCTGACGTGAAAGCCAGCAATTTTATTATTTTTCGTTCGTTTTTATTAAGCTGGCGAAAGAGCATCAAGTTGGTATTACCGAATTCATATAAAATTTATATCTCATCCGTAAACTAGCGCTTTGTCTTCGAGAATGTGTGTTTCCAACAGAAACTATTAACCAATACGTTAGTTGCGGATTGTTTCTCCTAATATCGTGAGCATCAAATATAATTCTTTCGATATTTGTATTATCCTGAACAAAACCCTGAGCTAAAGTGGGCGGACCCTGGTTGTGCTTATGGCTAGGGCCCGACAATTTGCTGCCATAATCTTCTTGTTTTAGTTCAAATTACCGCTAAGTGAAGATGTATTTGGCTAAGTGCTTTATTTCTTTACCAAATCCAAGTGTTTCAGTACTTAAATTTTATTTAAAGACAAAGGTGAGTTTAAGATTTTAGTGCGTGACGCGTTACCATAGAGAGTTCACGTAACGCCAAAGTTTCAAGTCTGTTTCCCCTTTATCAATTAAATTTTTCGAAAAATATTTACTGCCTTTTTCTATTTAAACCGCCAAACAAATGTACAACATTTTTTACCGGGTCGACAAGTAAACGGATCTTGAGTTTTTAAAGACGGCAGATATGCTTCAAAATTATAGCCTACTTGCCCGTCCTCTTGCAAATCTTACATTTTAAGCATGCGATCGACATCTATAGAAAAGTAACCATTGTAACGAACGTTTTGTAGAAAACAAAAAAGAAACTACCTGGATTTATTTTCAAAATATATTTTATTTATAAATATAATAATATAAAACAACTAGTTACACATTTCTTTGTAATGGCGGGTAGTTGCGATATTTTGCGCTAATACGAAAAAATATACTTTCAAGAAGAACTCTGTTATAAATAATAGGAAGGAACGTTTTTTTTCTTTCACAATTACCCGCCGTACGTAAAAAAAAAATGATTGCACGTACACATTCACAATACCGTTCGTCCGTTTCTATTTGATAGAATAGCTTATCCGAAACCATAATTTCTAATTATATATATATTTTTTACTTCTCCGAAAACGTTGCTAGGCTAATCTACAACCTGACCGTTTTTTTTTTTTTTTAAGGCAATCGACCTCTTCGCTAGAGAATTGTTGAGCTTATCCTTGAAAAATTTGCACCACCATCTTACATATCACGAACAACCTGAGCTAAATAGTAATAGAATAAAATACAATGTGTGACAAAGTTAGATAAAATAAATTAACCAACAAAATACGTATGAAATGGACGCTAAAATAAACTGATGTGATGATATAATCTAGTTGGCGAGCAAATCATATCGGGTGTGTTTTGTTCTCTTTTCTATTGCTTCTCTTTTTGAAAAACGCTGTAGCAACAATAAATAAGTGCTTTATAAATTATTCTGTGCCGTTTAAATAGTAGAATACAAGTCTTCTTTTGTCGTATTAACTTAATACTGTACAATATGTTTTTTTTTTTGTTTCCCAATTCGATTCAATTTATAGTAATTATTGCTTTTTCTTCTACAAGATTCGCTACGTTTTATCGTTTCACTATAATAACGTCCAACTAATCTAAACTTCGTTACATTCTAAGTAGGCCTGATGACAATTGTCTCCCGATCGACCCCTTCTACCGGCGTCGTATAAGGAATCAAACGTGTTCGGTTTGACTGATTTATCGATGATGAAGCTGACGGCATAGCTGAAAAGAAAAAGGAAAAAAAAAAATCGGATAAAAAAAGCACTCGGAGGACGTAAAAATTATTATGTTCTAGCGTCAGAAGCCTGCTTTCCTTTCTTTAGGAAAATGGCATCCTAGCTTAAGGAATTACATTTTTTATATATGTATCATATATGAATAAGGTCCTTTTTCCTGCAAATTCTTTATTTTGAGCGTGTAAGTGCGATCGGTTTCGTGAACAAAATTGAGATAGTTTTGTCCTGATCACGTAAACATCGTCCTGATGACGAAACCGGTCGCATTTATGCGCTGAGAATAAAAAAATTGCGAGAAGAAACACTCTCTTTCAAATTTCTTCAATTTCAAATTAATCTAGTAAGCGTGGTAAATAAAAAGAATCACTTAAATACTTACGTTCCTAATTGACAGAATATCGAGGATTGTCCAATATCGGATATGCATTCCCTACTGGCGTCGCACATGTATTTTTGCATGCACGCATTTTGAACGGTACTCAACGACTTCATGTATCCTTTGACCATGCTGATACCTGCTACCGTGGCGTCGCTAATCGAATCTTTTTTGCCGATGTGTCTAGCGGCCATCGAACGGTGCGAGAAGGAAGTCTTCAGTGCGTCCAGCAGGTTCATGACGATGTTGATGAACTGTAAACGGGAGTGAATTATAGGCGGATGCCGGTAACGAGACGCTTGTCGCGTAATGATGCATGGAAAACGTTTTACGTCTAAGTTATAAACATATGTCTATGTATGTATGAATGAAGGAAAACTATATTTGGTAGCTTACCTCGCCGGCTTGCTTAGCCAACATGTTCACCTGTTCAGGATCCTGGGTACCAACGAGATGTGAGAGTACAGCTCCCAGTATACCCTGTGTAAGCCAAGCGTCTACTAGTGCCAGTCCGTCACAATATATTTACATATTTTTTTTAATGATATGGAAAAAAGCATTGATGAAAAGTAGTTATTATGTGTACAGGATGTAAATGAAATACAGAAGCAAGTGTGTCTGGCGTAAATAAAACAATTACATACAATGGCACGTGTCGGGTTAACTGTAAAAAAATATGTTGTCGTTAAAGATATGCTTTTTAATTTTTGAAAATGGGTTGGGCTGGGCGGGTTTTGAACTGTTAATATTAAAAATTAACAAAAAATTTATTTCAATTTATCACATATTTTTCGGGTAAATGAACATATTTCATTTTTGGTCGCGTTGGATGGATATTCAGCGATAAATTTAAAATCTCACTTGCCAAAACGTAAAATACATACTTGATAAGTTAATACTTTTCTATTTGCATTGACCTGCTTCCATATTTTGTTTACGCCCTATACGTTGTTCTGGAAAAGGGTAGAAAATAAGTTTGCTGGTAAGATTTCCTCGATATTACATGAAAATATGGCATGAACTTGGGACTTTCAATATCTACGTAGAACGGTAATTAATACTTGCTAAAGAACGACTAAAATGCTTTTAAATGAAATAAACTGTACACAATTTTAAAGTAAAATATGCTCCTAGTTTTTATTTGTATGTATGTATATTGTTGATGTTAATTTGCTAATCTGTACAACTAAACCAAATTTATTCGTCCGTGATGAAATATTTACAAAGTTACGTTGAATGTCTAAATTACAATATTAATAAGCGTATACAGGATGACTTTGAATATATCTGACAAACTTTAATTGTTGATTTTTTTGGATTATTTTGATCATCATGAGTATATGCGCGAACGTATGGCCAAAACGGTTAGTTACGTTTATCGCTAGCTTCTGTTCTTTAAAAGAAGTTACATGAATGCTGAGGTGTCCTATGTGCGGTTTTATCAACAGTAATCCGCTTGCAGTTAGATCTTATGGAGAACGATACCCGAACTGTATAATCTCGCATCATTGGATACTTGCCCCCTTTATTAAAGAAAGACGTATAACGATGATTACGGGCAACCTTGTAGAACACAAATGGAAGAGATGATACTAAATGAAACGAGTAACATCAAAAATTGATTTTAGTGAAACCATAAGTCACGAATACTTTTACCAGGCGACTTCCTGTAAAGAATAGCCTTGTGCCAATGGATGAAAGATAAATATCCACGAATGCCTTTATTATTAAATAATTGCCATAATAATAACGTATAGGTCGAAGAAGAGCCGTCATCGGTATTCTATTCTCTGCTAATGTGAGGTACAGAATTTTAGCAATTGAATTGAGCACTATATCGCAATTTTCTTGAAAAAGATCTGCCACTATTGTTGGAAGAAGTCGCATCCAAATTAAGATTCCAAATAACGCGGCGCTCTAGCACATTTTACTTTAATTGCTCGCTTGGTGGGTGCTTATTTAAATCGGCGGATAGGCCGAAGAGGTCTACGTATTTAAATACTTTTCTTTGGCGTCACTCCCAAATGAATTTCATGAATCTCCAATATTTTGGAACCCATTCGCCTATCAGTATTACTGAGGATAGAAGCCTGTATTGCATTTGGCGACGATCATTTTCAACAATTAGTATAAGTTCATTTTGTTCATTTGTAAACTGTTAATTTATTATCAAACATTCTTCGTATTCAATGAATAAGTCGTTTCGTCCATGTGCTCATAAGAACATTTATGATCAAAATAATTCGAGGAGTCGGCGCTTAAAGTTTGTCGCATATGTATTTAGAATCACCCTGTAGATTTTATAAGCAAAAGCATGTAATGTAGATACAGGGCGTCTCATATACGTACATCTACCAATTGCTTTTTTATGTTAACAAAGATATTCTAATGTATAATTTTGTGGATTTGTACTAAGGAGTGTTTATTTAACGTTTTAATGGAAAAATCATTTTAATGCTCGTGTTATCAGCATCGGAGGGTACTAAAATATCTTTGTTAAATTTCCAATACATTCTTGACTTGAACGGTATTTACTTATTACAATAAATTATTGATTGATCGATCGGGTTGGAGCTACGTTAAGGTAATATGTGTAATGTGTTCATCATCTATCACCATACTAATAAAATTGTTTTAATACACAAAAATGTTCGAGATCTTTCATGTGGAGAAATTTCTTGAAAGGTTATCTACCTGCATCGGAGATCCGTTGTCAACCTTATCGATTCCATCTCCGCCGCCTCCACCACCGCCCAGGATGGCCGTGAGGATCTTCAAACCTACAGTGAGGAGATTAGCCCAGGGCGACGATACGATTCCGTTGTCGTCGATGTTTTCGGATTTGTTCGGCCCTTGCTGAGGCGCTGGGTTGAAGATCATCTGCATTACCGAACCTACAATATTTGCTTTGCCTTAGCAAATAATTACGAGAATTCGTTATATAGTGCTACGCTACAATGAAGTAGGACATGGACAAGAAAGTATGTTGTATTTAAACGTAAATTCTAATCTCGTCGAGTACTTTAAAAATAACAAAAAAGGAAAATACAAATAAACAAAACGATAAATACCGTTTGCCGCTAAAAGAAATTACCGCTTTCCCTTATAGAAAGCTCGCACGCGTCTCAAGGCGTGGGAAAGATTCTTTACATTTTTTCTTTTTTTTTTTTTTTTATCTTACCTAGCAGACTAGACCACGTGAATCCGGATTCTTGGATTTCGTTCGTTTCTATGTCGTTCAGGTCATCTAGCGCTACCTTTTTGATAGAGTTGGGTTTTTCGGCGAATTTTCGCTCTATCCTTTGGGCCGGTAATTGCGGGGTCCTTGAGGGGACGAAATCTCCACGTTCAATGTGTTGGTTCGGATACGCCAAGGTGCTGATGATCGAGCTGCTTGCCAATATAACTAGTAACGTCCATCCCTTTATTTGCCTGTACATTCTGGAATTGAGATTTTATTTTTATCGTTGCACGCACTAAAATATTGTTTTTTTTCTTTTTTAAATTATTTACAAGAAATCTGTAGTTTTCCAGTGTAAGTTGGCAAAAAAGTAATAAAAACATACTTGAGTGTTTCGCCTTTTCGAAAAAGATTTATCAGGGAAAGCGAACAAATACGTACTGAGTCTACGCGCAGAACCACGTCATAAATAGAATATAACTACAATTGAGAAGATTGCTTGATCAGATTCTGATATTAGCTGTGTTGTTTATCTTATTTGATAAGGATTATTTATTTGTTATTGCTAGTATTTGTTCATTTTTCAATTAACAAATACAATTTTAAGCTTGAAAGAAATGCATTGATTTATGCATGAAATCACTGTCTTTTATAAAAAAGTTTTCGGAATTTTAACACCTACATTCGTTCCTGAAACATCGCCCAATTCTTTTTTTTTAATACATTATACAACATTTTTTAAATATGTTTTGTATTGTTCAATTGTTTGATGTACGTGTAAACATAAAAATACATATTACACTTTCTTCTTCGTAAGTACCGCGCAGAATTGTCCACTTCGAGGACACGAGCGGCGACGGGCTTTCCGTAAGTATGAATTGAAAACTTTCGTCATGCGATGCTCGCCTAACCTACATTCCGCGGTATGTATCGTGATTATCCGTTATATTCTTCGCGATCCAGATAATTGTGTTAGTTTAGCGAATTTTAGCTGGTCACAGTTACCAATCCGTTCATTTTTTTTTTGTTTCTGAACGGATCACTGCGACGTTTTCCGTAATAAAACAGCTAGTTTACAAGAGAATTTTTGTATCTTCTAGATGCGTATAACTTGAGACGCTTCTACAATAGCAAGAGAAAGTAAAATCTGTTTAAAAGAAGTGGGATAACTCGTACAGCGATGCACCTAATTTGAAAGGTGGAATAATGTTGGATGCGCTCTAATAACTTTAACATTGTTTTTATTTAGTTGTTGTGATGTACAACAAACAAATTCGTAACGTAAACATCCTATTTCCCAAACAGAGCTCTTTTTTTTTAATCCCTGTAAACTATTAGACAAACTGACGATTCACGACGTACGAGAAACTTACTGAAATCCCTACCTGTCGTAGAAGATGACGACGGTCATTCACCGAATTAGTAGAATGAATTGGTATTTTGCCGAGAAAGCTGGCGCTTACGGAAAGTATTGTAGTTGTTGACATAGTGGAACAGGTAGTTCCTTGAGGTCGTACAATTCTAATGTAATCCTATTTGTCTCGCCGTATAAACGATACGACACCGGAAGAAGATGTAATAAGCAGAGGTATGCATGAGCAACCGATTTCTTTTCTGTTATAATTACAGCATCTTCAATTGTGGAAAGTTTTGTATTGTTTTGACGTTTATTCTGGAGATGTATTGAGATGAAATCTTTGACTTTCGGCTGAAATTTAATCTGGAATTAAAGCGACAGGTAGAATGTGACAATTGCAGTCGATTAAGTAGAAAGATCGTTATATTCTACCAAACCTTTTGTTCTAATCCGAGATTAAATTTTAATTTAGGTTGACCGTCAGTATTCTCTTCTATAAGAATATGTTATTAAACCATGCCTTTGATTCGTGAAAGTTTGCCGATTGCAAACTTTGACGATATATTTGAATAAGCTCTCCCTCGGCATCTATCGTTACGCTATAAACTCTTAGAATCCAATCGAAGCGAACACACAATTAGCTGTTTATGGGATCGTAAAAGACGCGCAACAATAAGCCGCGCCGTACGTGTAATTACATCAATTTACTAACGCATTTATACAATGTGATTGCGTTCTTGCCGCGAAATATCCCGTCTAACGGTACTCGATATACAAACTGTTATTTCTCCTATTGTTCTCTTTCAACATCTCAACGTGTGACCGCAAATTCCTAAGCATCTTTTTGGTCGTGGATGCTCGTAAGTATTGGGGTAGACGCAATGTTTTATGACGTTAGTGACTTTATTTTTTAAATATAAATATTTGTAATTTGGGTCTGGAAAATCTACATTGGTTATTGTGTATAGAATGGAAGTAGACAACTCGAGAAAAATAACGTTAAAACTAATGAGCTCTCTTTTTCATGTTAATTGAACTAAATTTTCATTTAAAATAAACGGTTTTGCAGATATACAAATTAGCAACAATTTAAAAGATGGAATTTTGAATATTAATGAAAATGGTACCTTTAAAATCTTGCTTGTGCCATTCATTTGTTCTGTTCGGTCATTACTAGAAAGGACGAAGGCAGATAAAATTGTAGCGACTAGACAGACTCGTGTCTATTCGCCTCATAAGGCCTCATAGGAGGTATCAACAATTAAAAATGTATTCAACATATGAGAGGAAGAAAAAGTTGCAGCAGATGGAATATTTGTAGAACATGTTTGGATTTGGATTATTTGTGGACGCCAGATGTGCTACGTAAGTAAAAAAAAAATAAATTCAATTTTTGGAAGAATATTCTCAAGCTGTTGGTTTCCTATGAAGGCATTCCAAGCAAGTTCCAGAGCATCCCAAAAATATTTTCGAGGAAAAATATAAACGTTAAAATATATATGCAGCATTAATATGAAAATAAAAATATATTAAAACGCCGAGAAATAATGACTTAGGTACAGATCAACTTTGCATTTAAAAAAAGAAATCCGTAAAAATGCATTACCTTCTAAGAATATTCCTTTGCAGAACCTTAAACGCTCGTAAATACCAAAAGAGAAGCTTGTAGCCGTTTTTATCTTATCGCTGCTTGCAGTAGAGGTACGGTAATTGGCTTATGCATTACCGAGAAAACATTTCACGAACATCGTCGATAATGCAACACAATTGCACGGTTTAAGTGTGTTAAAAGTGAAGTTTTCGCCTTTCTTCTCTGGACGTATCTGGAAAGTCGCGTTCGGCGAAGAAGAATTAAGTAGACGAGAGGATTTTCCAGTCAAATGATTATGGTCAGGTTTGCACAAGAATGAGGTCAGCGCGTACAAAATAGTAGGCCATGTCTTAAGACCAATAACCCGAGCTCTTCGACGTCGGATGGTTATTTCGTTATACGAGCAGTAGTGAATCGTAATTAACCCAACCTCAATTTCTTTCGATAGCGTCTAATGGATGTGTGGCGTAGGAAAAGTTCGTTTTTTTTTCTTAGAAGAGAGAAAAAAAAAGAAAATGTTGAACCGTTACTTATTAATTGATTTTATTGAGATCCTCTTAGTTTTCTTCGAGAATTATAAGCTTAGATTTAAGTTTTTAATAGGTGCCGCATAACAAATAATTTGAAAATTTATTAAAATTGTGATTTTTTATTTATTTTAACGGAAAACAATAATAATAATAATAAATAAAACCACTTACTTGTTAGATATTTGTTCCTTCGCCTATACTATAAATTTAAGTGAAACCAAATCAAATAACCGGAAAACGCACTCCTCCTTCGGGTGTCCGTCCGCTACGCCGTAAAGATCTTCAATAATACACAAGCAAAGCACTTGGTGCGGACGGTGTACTGTAAATGGCCTCCGCATACCTTGAACTTGTCTTTATATACACTGACCTACTTACCTGTCAGAATTCAACCATTTGCTTTAAATAGTCTTGCTCGATCGTCGCGGCAATACGAAACTCGGCAATGCCCAATGGTCATACGCTTTCAGTTACGAGGGGATGATAAAGTGCGCCTCTAGAACGAAGAAGATCTTCTCGTTAGTCATGCATCGTTTGACGGGATCGGCGGTTCGCGAACGATGTACGTTCGCTGGGCAAGGAACCGCTTAGAATTCCTCGTTCGTTTCCGTTGATCTTTGATGTCGTCCAGTCAGATTTTTTTTAGATATACTTCGGTAGTACTTACGCATGCAAATCATCTGTTGCACAGGTTAATTGCGAGATTCTGTTAATTAAAACGCCGTTTTTTCTTTTGTTAATTTTATGTTTGTTGGTTTACTTTCTTCTCTCTAATGTTTATTTTTTATTTACTTTCAATCTGTTTATTCGAATAATTTGACTATTTGCGAGTAGTTAAGGATGAATATTGAGAAAAAAAATGTTGTTGGAGACAATTTAAAATACGTACGTACATATTTCTGAACACGTATTTGAGAGCGTCGTACTTACGTACATATATAACGAAAATTAGTTGAATATTGGCAGCCTACATGTCCTTGTTTAGGGATTCCCCATCACTTTACCTTGACACCATTTCTTTTGCCGGTAGTTTTCGATACAATTTAAAAACAAAAAAAGATGAAAATTAATGATAAAAGCTGTAGTGCTGCGCAGCACAAAATTATATTCGTGTATGCAGTGCCTGTGTTTCACTGTGCACAATGTTTTCAATACAGCATCCGATATTTATAAAGGGACCAACAACCAGTCGATACCCAACGTTAGAAAAGCATCATTGATCCAATATAGATCATTTTAAGGAATTTAGGTTGTTTCAGATGGAACTGCGTCATAATGTCGACGTTTCGCTCTCAATTGCATGAAGCTTCTTCTTGGCTGCTGCGTATTGTTTCGGTGTTGTAAGAAGAATTCTTCTTACAGCAGCGTAAGCCTAAATTCGTTAAAAGGAAACACCGACCACCGATGTCTTCAAGTAGTAGAACTTTTAAGAACATTAGTGATGAACAGGAGCACTCAGTAACATCTGCTCTTTCATGGAAAAAGTAAATTGATCTTTTCCAATAGAAACTTAAATTGTGTTAGTTTTGTAGTACGATGGCAACGTATATTCATCAATTATCTAGCTTGTTCAGTAGACTGAGAGAAAAAAATTAGCCGATCTAACCAAAAAATTGGTTTATTCGCTCATTTATGATTGTTAAATATACTTAACACTTCATATGGCTTAAAACAACAGCATAAAGACTCTATTTGCGTCTGTTTTGTGAATTTGTAAAAGAGCACAACGAACTCAAATATTGCTTCCGTTTAACAAAAATAATTGAACCAAAGCTGAACTGTTCTGTTAAATAAGTTGGGCATATTTGCCAAAGTGTCGAATGAATGAGCTCATGCGTGTGCAACACTTCGTGGTTTAACGAATCAATTCGTTTCACTCTATGCGTGTATCTATGGCAAATTCAACGACATTTCCTAAAGGAGGCGTCGCAGTCAAATCGGAGAATAGCAAAAGATTTACAATTAAATCATCGTTACTCGCATCCAATCTAAATATATTGCATCGGCCAGATGCAACCTAGTTCCGCTAGAGCGGCTGTATTATCGATAACAGTGCGTACCTATTTATTCGCGCGATTTTGTGTTCCGTGTGACATAACGGAGTTTTATATGGCGGCAGTGTACAGTCTTAACTGTAAATTCGTAACAATCTTAAATGAAAATATTAACACATTAGTGACTTCGTTTCGTCACTTGGCCCCAAACAAATAGAACACACATATAAACATAGTTTCTTGTTATACTTATGAATTTCTAACAGTAAACGCTGCCCCGCAAAGCGGCATCCTAGATTGACTCGTTGGTTATCGGGTATAACGACTAGTTTTACTAGTTTACTGATAAAACTACTTAATTATGGATGGTATTAATCTATGATTTAGTTTACCGATTTGCTGTTTCTTTACTTACGCTAGAAAAGAATGAATTCGTGTTCAGAAACTTGCTTCGGCGGTCTCGTTCGAGCGAGACAGTATCTCGAAGACCTGGTTTACATATCGATAAACTCTTTCGATTCTTATTGCAGGAACTTATTAAAATGAGGCGCTTGCATTTACCGCGTTCCTTACTTCTCTTATTGCGTCCGCCAACGCTGCCACTTTTTCAATTAATTCCTTCATAATTCGCCCGTTATTTATTTACGAATCTTTCGCTATTATCGCCCCGCCTTTTTTTTAGGTCAACTCTTCTCGTGTAAGTTTACGCTTGCATTTATCGGTGCGGCGCTAATCATTTACAGTTAAAAATTAATTAGAGAATTAGTTCTACGATAAATGTATGTTGGCAGCGCCGTTAGCGCAAACTAAAAAACTATAATCGAATTGCGTGTTGGAATTGAATAATAGGATGTCTGGATTGAATTGGACGTTACCGTCATTGTACGTTACGTACATGGTTTCATTCTCCCATGTTGGTAGTTGTTACAAATAACAAGAATTGACGAACTCTTAATGCTATGAGATGCTTTTTCGTTGGATGATTTTAGTAAATGCCTAAAATATATCAATGTCTCGAATCACGCCGTTCCATTTTTTTTTGGAAAACCATCAGAAAACGCTGCTTAACAAATGCTTCGCAGAATTTCGTCATGGTCGTACTTCGGTGAGTTCAAAATACGTTGACGCTTGAGAAAACAGATGCTGTCCACCAAATGACGATCGAAAATCGGCATTGACTTACGTGAGACAGAGACTACGCTATCTAGTGTTGTTAAGGTTGTTCTTCGTCTATCTAGATGTGTCCAAATTGAATTATTTATTGTTCATGAATATTATGAAATTAATTTAAATAAAGTGACGCTATTTTTAAGCGCGTATTCAGCATTTTAATAATCGATTAAGTGAAAGTGATACATCTGGCAGAGCGATCGTTTTTCGTCCGATAAAAACGATGTGCACGAAATGTATTGTAAGCGAAAAATTTGGCTGCTGTTACCAAAAAGGCTGGTAACTATAACTAAATGAGACGCCTCTTTCAATTAAACAGTTCAATGAATTTAAGTAATTGTATTAGTTACCCATTAATAGAATTAATAAGTCGACACAAATAAACACGTTGCTTGTTTTTAATTGGTTAGTTTATTTATCTCAACAGAGCAGTCTATCTGCTTCAATAAATTCTACTGTTACTAGTATCGGCTTCTTACAGGACGTAGCCATATATTTGACGCAAATACTGAATTAAATCTCTTAAATTAGGACCTACTAAACAGCATTCTCCATGCGAAGGGCCTCACTTAAATGTGGAAAGATGGCTAGCGTTCTTCCTAATGTTCAAATTTTCACGTTCAAACATTATTCCTTTGATATCGGCGTTTGATTGCAAACAGAGATGAATCATCTTGAAATTTGCATCTACCCAATATCGTGTTATTAACACCGCTACCAAATTGAAAAGAAAAGTTTCTCTCGTTCTACTGATGTATACCGTACGATATGGACATCCAAACATTAAGCGATACGAAATACAATGAACAATGCAATAAGTTCGTAATAATACCTAATAACGACACGTAAAAGAAAAACAATCGTTACGAAATGTCGAAAGATTCACCGGTCCGAACGCGAGATATCCGCGAGAAATAGGGACGTCGTCGTCATTTGTCAGGGTCCGGTTGAGAGGAAAGTTGTTCGAGTCATTGACATGACAATGACGCACCGCACGATACGTTTATTATTATTTAATAGGAAATTATGGCCGGATCTCTTTCATCCAATGCGAGAGAGGAACGAAAACGTTAAACGGAAATCACGGGCGTAGATTCTAGGACAGCGCTGAGCTGCGCTTCCGTTTCTTATTGACGCGTAATGTTTTCGAGAAGATGTAAAGCAGAACGGAGAGATGGGCTTTAGATTCTATGCTAAACTATGTACATATGCAACGTCGTCTATTAAGATGTTGGCACAATCGATCGCGTTAGGTTACGTACTAATCGGATTTGTTCGTAATTAAAGGATATATGTACAATAAGGTGCGAATATTACAATCTTTATCGGTTATTTGTAACTTCGTTATCGCGTGCATTGATTTGATTATTGCAAACATGGTTTCGTGTTTATGTTCTTTGTTTGTTTCACACGTACGTGTTATTAATAGAAATCTTACAGTTACGCTGGAACACCTTATAATAATTTAATTTAGCGAATTTATCTTTTTTATTTTCCCGGTTCTTCCGAATTATTCGGATTATATAGACGTTAAAGCGCCATTTTGGGAAGTAGCGTCTGACATAATTTTTTTTCTTACGCTTGGAAACATACGTGGCTACTGCGGTAAGTATGTCAGTAGGCAACATGCACACTAATATTTAATTGCATTTTGTTATACGTACGTAGATTTTTTTGTGGCTGTGCATGTCCAAATGTCTTGTACGGTTGAATGATGAATATTACACGTCGAAGTTGACGAAATAAATATTGACCTTATAAATAAGTAGTAATCGCCATTAAGGAAACGATATGACCGAAAAATTGTTCATTCAGTTATAAACTAGCTTCTTCTAACGTTGGTTTTTATGTAGATCATGAAACAAGTTTTCTGGATCAGGTCAAGCAATTTTTTTTTTGTTTTTGGTATACCGTAGGCAACCGTTGTTATTATCACTTAAAATTCGCACTAATTCGTAAAGAAAAGCACCGGTCCTTAATCAAAGACAGTTTATAGACTTCGCAACAGTACATCCCATAATTAAATAATACAAAGAAGTTGATGGCTGCAATCTTTTGAAACAGCAGGCGCATCCTAATTAATCGATTTTAAAGAACGCAATGTCTTCTTTAAACGTGCAAATTGACATAAGCCATCATCGAGAGGCGCCGATGAAACGCTGGAATCAAATGTCCTTCTTTCGTGCTACAATGCTCTTATCCTCATGTAACTCAATCCTTTATTGTACGATCCGGATTTTGTTCCAAGTGACAATTTTTTGTTTTCAAGATAAAAGCTGAAGCAGAAAGGGAGAAAATTTGATACCGAAGAAGAAATCCGTGAAACTTTTAGAGCATTTTGAGGACAAACAGCTATCGTATTCTTTCTGGTAATAATGCAGTGTTAGAAACGATCTAAGATATATTGATGTAACAGGAGATTAGATGATGAACCTTGCGCGATATTACCTTTGGGAGCTAATTAAACGAAAAAGATGTCCAACACTGGCAATTTGTTAAAAAGACGGACAATTTTGAGAAGTCTTTTAAGATGATTATCGATGATCGATTTCTTTCCAGAAATTCTAAAAAATATCAAGTGAGCATAAAAAATGCCAGTTTTTAACGATACTGTCCAAAAAATTAGCACAATTTTTTACAAGTTATTATCTTAAGAAAGATACATTCTTTTATCGTTGTCTGCTAATAACATCTAATTTTTGCGCTATATTAATTGGAGCAAACAAAATGAGATCGCTAAGGAAATTGGAAAAACCCAGGATAGAACTTAGTCTAGGGTTATCGGGTTCGAACTTTAGACTCGTAACTCTCAGGGTGAGGTTTCTCCCTAATTTTCCTTTAAATTTACCGGAGGCTAAAGGTAAAGATCTTAAGATACTCTATGGCCATAAGCCAAATAATAATTGTTATTATTCTTAAATTTCCAGACGGTTGTACGAAATCAAAAGATGATGATCTACGATAAAGAAAAACTGATTTTAATGCAGCTATTTGTTGTTCTACAGCGCAGTAACCTCTTCAATATTGTATCCGCTATGCATCGACATATTTCACCTCGCGCAAGGGTCACGAAATAACAGATCCTTATGGCTAGCTCATTCTTTATAGGATGAAGATAATTAAAGTTAATAGCAATATAATTTGCTTATTTCCTAAGTCATCATGCCTTCTTCGGTAGGTAAATTTATATAGTAATCGTGTCACCAGACGTTGTTATGCTTCTTTTCGTCTGCGCCACGCTATGCGAAAAAAAGTAAAATATGTAGGTTACGGCGACGAATAAAATTCTCCGTAACGGTATCCTCGCACATAATTCAACTGCAAACCTATGCGCATCTAGGTATGTTCGTCTACGGGATATTTTACTACGATGCAAACGATCATCAATCAAATTTTATTTTAACAGTTGCTATACAGTAATATTTACAATTCATTTGACTTACAAATAGTAGTAATCCTAAAGAGTATTGTTAGACCTAATCTACGATAATTTACAAGAATGAGTGTCTTTATGTATTCGTGTTCGTATCTTCGTACATTCCGGCGTATTCTCTTTGATTTTCAAAAATTCTTTTCAGTCGCTGCTAGATAATTTTCTTGTTCGTGGGATATGGATAACGTTTAACACCCTAGAAAAAAAATAATTTTAGTATAAGCCTGAATTACGAATGCATTTAATTATTAATAAAGGTTGTGCATTATTGAGGATAATAAATAGTTCTAAAGGTAATAGTTAGTGAGATGATGACAGTAATTTTTAAAAGATTTCACCGTAAGGTCGAAGTTGATAAAAGTAAAGAATTTGGCAAAATAAGCAATATGAGCCGCTTTTGCCTTTAATTTATTGCTGATATATCAAATGGAAGGCGTTAAAAAAAAATGCCGTAAGCAATATAATCATATCTATTTTGTAATGCAAGTAGCTGACTTTGTATTCGCTGCCTTCAAGACTAATTGATTCTTTTTAGTTGTTATGGTATGTAAAAAAATATTTCATCGCCAGGCAGATTACCTTAATTATTAAAACGATGTCGTAAAAGCCATGTAAGTGTGCTTAAAATAAAACAAGTATGAAATCACCTCATCGTATCTGCCTTTTTTTATCGGCCTAATGGCTTTAACAATCGTAAAAAGCGTAAGAGTAGAAAAGGCAGACAATTTCAGTACTGATTTCTGGAAGGCGCACGTCTTTGGTACGACAGTAGATTTATTAGCAAGTCTAGAACGTCCTTTTGTCAATACATGCCCTTCTGAAACATATTCTTATTGTGTTAGCATCCATTTGCTATTGAAAAAAATACGATTTTAGAATTTAGGACGAATTTTGTATTTCTACCAATTTTCATTTTTTTAAATTAAGAAATTACGAGACTCCCAAACGAGGTCCTTCTATTTTACACCCTTAAGGGCTAAATTTCCAAAAAGCTATATAGCTAAATAACGTCGATTTCAATAGTTTCAGCTCCTCGTCGACGAATCAGTCAATCAGGGCTTCTCTCTCTTTGTAAAATTAATATGGGTAGTGTAATAATTTATAATTCCTGGACAAGAATCCACCGCAGCAGATAACGAAGATGAAAATGGGAGAGAAAATGATATTGTGAAAATAAATAAATAAGGAAAAAATAAAAAATAAAAATAGAAAATTTGAACATTGAAATCAGTCTGTCACCTTTTTTTTTATATTGCTCTAGAGATTCTACTGAAGATAAAAATGTTAAAAAAGATCATGAAATGATTTAATAAAGTTTTTTGTTAATGCTTAGCCTTATTATTGACAAAAGATCAGCCAAATAGGCACCTGGATTAAATAGATTCTAAATAACATATAAACATTTAGCGATAAAGTTTATATCAATAAACTTTTTAGGATTAATCAGCAAATGATAATAAAACAACGGAAAAAAAATTATTGCAACACCGGGACATTTGATAGGTTCTGTATAAGTATTTATAGGTTATAAATAGTATTAGTTCGGGAATAATCTAGGTATTCAAATTCTACTATTTACGCACCTGATCAACAAATAAGGAATACGAATAGAATTAAACAATCTGCTTCCGCCTATATTCTAGAAATAGTGCTTTGTCGTGGCTGTAAATATGGTTGCATAAGTAAAAGCTCTAATATACGAATATACCTGAAATAGTATACTAACGTTTTCAGACAAATCTTCAGCGAATATATGCGAATAGGTAAGCGGATCCAGAGCAATATACGTTGGCTTTTTATGAATAGTCCTAAGGGATTGTCGCCTTTTTCTATTGATATAGTATAACACTAAGAAAACAAACACTGTCACTGAGAACGCTACAACGAAACTCGCAATAAACACAGTGCAAACCAGCGCGTAATCGTAGGTCGAATTGGGGACCGCATCATCTGCACTTAGCTCCATAATTTTTAACACTCTGAACGCGAAATACGTTTGTTCATACGCAAATTTTTTTCCGCTTACGAACAACAGAATTTCTTATCGCCGTACGTTAGCTGGCTATTATTTATTGCGTGTGCTTCGAATCGGAGGCACGTATTCTTTATTTTTATTTTTTTTTATAAACCATAAACGCTATGTAAAGTTTATAACACCACATAATCGCGTTTATCTGTCTTTGATAAAGTTGAAACGTTTAATGCGATAGTGAATCATGATACGCATTACGAAATAACGATGATTTATCTAGATATCTACAGTCGAGTGCGAGTAGTTAGGCTGCTATTGCGAATAAAAGGAAAAAGTTTACGTGTACAGGATCTTTTAAATAAGAAGGACTTTGTTTCTTTTTAAATTGGTAAACTTTACTAACGGGCACTGCTGAATTAAAATAAATTGTGTTTTCAGACCGAGGCTGAGGCGTGTAATATTATTAAACTTCTTCGTAGTTAAATAACCTTGATAAAAACAGTCCAACGGGGTCAAATCTAGACTTCTAGTTGTCAATTTTAGAGGCTCAAAGTGCCCAATGCGAGATGAAGGTTTTACCATGACATTCCCTATGAAGCATCTTGAAGCATTCAGTCAACAAAGGCTAATAAATTATTACGAACCTCTCATTACCATTCTTCACGACGGATTAATCCCGAATGTAATAAATTTTATGAAGATTATTCTCGAACGAATTTCATACTTTGTATTTGGCAAAATCGTATTTCAGGAAGGTTACATTAAAAGTGACGCGTCCGCCATTCGCGTCCATTAATCATACGCGTAATTACTTCATTTCAAACGGGAGGTCCTTACACATCATCGGAATCATTTATGCCTTCAATTTATTTAGTGAAGCCGTTCGCAATACGCCATGTAGGACAGCAAGCTAGGTAATGGCATTGGCTACGACGTGCGTTTAGATCCTCGCACGGAACTAATAAGTATGCATCTATACACGATACTTACGAACGCTGGAAGACGCGTATAAGAAGACACACGAAGCAAGAGAACCCATTTCGATTTATGACTTCCTCGCCGGGCAATATTTCAGGACGATTTATGGCCGACGTCAAACAAACAACCGCGTAACATACACTCAAATAATGTAAACACCGCTGCGTATATGTATATTTATAATAATTATTAAAAATACTTCTTATTATTTTACAAATATTACATTGGCATTTTGACAACGATCGGGCGTAATAAATTAATTTTTTGCGTTCTTCCACATCCTTTTTTCCACATGAGCTTCCATAGTATAGTACGTTTACGGATTGAGTTTGTTGCGGACAAAAACGCTCATTTGTCTTTGTATTTATGTTATGCTTTGAAAAGAAAAGAAGTAAAATAAACACTACGTAGAGTTTAGTAGCTATAATTAACTCAATAGTCCTTGTATAACATCATCTTTCTCTTTGTAACTCTTCTAAATTTGTGCTTTTCTGTATAGGTCTAAACTGGTATGCGTTGGCACTTGTTATGTCGCCGTTCAAACAGGGTAAAATATAAACTTCTTGAATAGACACAGAGATACAGTAACTATTTGTGTTTCTGTTATTATTGGTTTTCTTATAATTGAAGTTCGCTATTTTCCGTGCGTTTCACGAAATTAGCAGAGACTAGACAGATTCGTCTCACGAGAATGGTTTCTTATGCCCGGTTTCCCCGCGAGTCGACGAAGCCCGAGCCTGTCTAGCCCCTGTTAATTTCGTGACGCGCATGGAAGGTGGCTAAATTCAAAAATATTTGTTATCAATGCTTATATCGAAATAGTATCGTGATCTGAATTTTGGGTTGCTGTTGTTATCCTCATCGTATTCCATCCATTTGTTCTATGAAATTAATCCTTCTAGAGCCTGTATATTGCTTATTTTCGAAAGCAAAATAAATCGAAAAAATGAGAACGAGGAAATACAATTGTTGGCGTCTTAATTTAAAAATTTCTACTCATAAATTTACAAAACAATGTCGCGGTATTTCAGCCTAAACAAATAATAATAATAAAAAAAAAGAAAAACAACAACAAACGCTTTCCTAAACATCTCAATCCGCGCAACGTACTATACGGTTTTAGCTCGGGAATAATATCTAGTCATCCGTCACGGTGTCGACATCTATGAGCAGCTCGTGGTCCTGCGTCGAATCCACCGTGCTGTCCACAGATTTGCCGGCCTCCTTCGAATGTCGCCACTTCATCCTCCGATTCTGGAACCAAACTTTCACCTGCGCGTCGGTCAGGCCCAGCGTGGCGGCCAACTGTCGTCTGTCCGGTTTCGTGATGTATTTCTGAAGCTGGAATCGTCTCTCGAGGCCTTTCCGTTGCAGGTTGCTGAAGACGGCGCGCGACCACGAACGTTTTCGTTTGCCGTTGCTCGTCGTCGGGTTAAGGACGGGCGCCGAATTCGTCGGCGATGACGGTAAGGGTATGCGAATACCTGTAAATATAATAAACGGAGAATAAATAAGTTTTATTTGAATAGCGTTGGAGAATAGAGAATTTCTGAGATCGCTTCTTAACGATAAGAGTTACTACTTGGTACCAAAAGGTTCTTTAATATTTGCTGTTTCAGCAAATGGCAAATCTATGGAGATACCTTGTTCTTTTTATGCGGAATGCTTTGCCAATTTCTTTATGGTGAACGTGCGAACGTTTACCCAAAGATCTCTAACTTTTGGATATAATTTTTTAACAATATTGATCTCCGTTACCCATACTTTTCTTATCTTTTTCTTTCTTAAGGTTCTGCTACCGGAAGGGTGTCTTCCATTCCTTCCTACTTTTTCCCTCTTTAAATCTAGCTCTTTTAACAACACGTTTGCTTAAGGCGAATCGCAAAGTGCCAGTTTTTCAAAAAAAAAAGAAAAGAAAAAGGCAGATGTTGGAATCAGAAAAGCGTTGCTTGATTTTATTCATGAAATATATCACAGCATATGGAACAATTAGGTAAGTTTATCAATATGCGCGGTTAATTGATTCGTATATTTTTTACAGGAATTTATTTGTATAAACTTTTTTTTGTTAAAATGTACCCACACTTGTCAAAATCAAGCAATCTTGCAGGCATCAGAAAAACAACCACGTCTTTAGCATTTGTTTTTCTTATTCGGTAAAGTAATAAAGTTTTCTTCCATTTTATGTCATTAACACGTTGCGCTTGTATAATAATAACCTGCACAGGGAACCAGAGGCAGAAGCGTTACGCTCATCATCGCGATCATCATCATTACGCTCTCTTCCAAGGAAGAGTAGCAGAAGTATGCATGGTAAGAATAAGACGAGGAGGAAAAAAGATGTGTAAACCGTCTTTTTTTTACACAAATCTAATAAATTTACATATAAACATTGTGAGCAAGATAAGCGTATGAATACATCAACATATGCATATGGCCCGTTCGTGAAACTTAACAGACCTCGGTCGTCCTGATTGTTTATTGGTGTAAAAGACTCCTGACAAGCGGGTACATCCTGTGCACTATATAGGACTGACTTTATATATGTAACGTTCGTGCGTCTGTGTGTGTATATGGGAGGAGTGCAGTACAAACAGAGCCAAGCATACCATCAGCGGCGTATGTAATAACAACGTTACGGAACGAAGGTACGCATTATACATACATAACGTCGTTTAGCAGCAGCAGCAGCAGCAACAGAAGCAGATAATTTAGGATATCGATAACGCAGAGGTCGCACTCTGTCTGGTTTCTATCAAATGGGATGCCGGATGATTTATCTGGCGGTTTACGTTATTGCTCTTTGCCACCGTTATTTTAGAGTCTTTAGAGGAACCCTTTCAGGACCGAATCGCGTGACTTGAAAAGGTGGCAAATACAAATTACCCTTTCGAGTGTTCCCACATCAGCTACATTGTATTTGTTTGGGAAAGGGTTATTTTAACTTAACTTAACGGGGACCTTTTAAGTGAAAATAGTTTCGGAGTATAAAAACCTAATATTTCAGGAAAAATCATTTTGAAGTTCCTACAACACAAACAAAAAAAAAAAACTATTAGTTTTATACAGGATGCATCGTTTAAACCGTCGGTTAGCCGAATGCTGGGAATCGCTAGTAGATGATATTCGATTCTAATCTTTCCAATAAACGTTATGAAAATCTTCTTCGTGTTAGCAAAGATCAGTATCAAAAATCCTCGAAGACAAACTTCCAGCAATAATACATAGTATTCGGCTAACCGACTGTTTAAATGCCGCACCTTGGATACATATTTAAATAAGCCCTTACCGCTGGCACAAGATTGGAAATCCAATTTTACTGAAGCGAGCGTAGCTATTAGAGCTATCGACGGATCGTCCAATTACTTTATATTTAACGTTGCAATTGTTTAAATGCGAACGAAAATATATGATTCATTGAGGTTTCACTATTATTACAATCATCCTGTTTCTATTTACATTGTTGATAATATTGCAGGCGAGATTCGCAAGTCAGTGGTTTTTGTTGATAGATAACGGTATAAATTACTCACTGTAAAGATTAAAGCAATTACATTTTTTTATTGGCTGTCTGTCGTGATTTCATATTCGTTTCATAAACTGAGTTACTGTCTCAACATTTTTTCTGTTTTTGTCGATATCTCTAGAATAGCTAATGTTAAGTGAAAGTTACATGACTTAAGCTAAAAGCTTTTTTAGCAATAATTACTTCATATCGATTTTTGGGAGTAATCCTTTCATGTCGAGGAAGCTTATCTAATGATACCAATTGAGCCCTACCACCGTTTCCCTTCCGTGGTCGATGTCGAGGGCAACTTTTAAATCATATATGGGAACCCTCTTTTTATTACAGGTTTGGATTTAACCAATTTGTAAAAAGAAAACAATAATTGTACAAGTTATGAACAGTTTAACGTGCCATTAATCTTTTATAGTACTTAGTAATAATAGCGATTATTCCATTCTCTCGTTGCGTTGCGTTTTCCGTAAATGATTCCATTAATACGATGAGGAAACTATTTTAGCATTATTTTTTAGCGACGTCCTTTTATATCAATAAATCCTGGCTATTACAGAAGTCGTTAAAATAACAACCAAATTCAAGATACTAATGATTCACCTCATATCATCCCTGCATCAAAATGCTCACAACTTCAATAAAATATCGGTCCGACGGTAGAATCCGTAAGAATGTCGATACACTACACCGATAGGGAGAGAAGCCGGAAACGTAGACGCGAAAGTCTAAAGTTGAGAATCGATGAGAAGATCGATTTGATGAAATCCAGAGAAACATAAAAGAAAGAAACGATAAAATTTAGGGAATTACGGAGTCGGCAAGTCTAAGCAGAAATTTACGAGAAAAATACGGATACTACAAGATTGAAATTAATAAAGACCATCTCAATAAAGAACTGCAAAGAGGATCTTCAACGTTGTAGCTGAAAAAACGCTTTTCAACAACTTCAGGAAATTAGTTGGAGAAATTTAATTTGTTCGTTTTGTCATCAGTTAAAATTTTGAGTTAACACTTTGCACTGATAAATCGTTTAGGTCGAATTCTTTAATTTAACTGCTACGACTCGTACTGGTTTTTAGATGGCCGTAAAACCGTCACCGCCTCCTGTGCAGTGCTTAAATTTTATACAGATCCGGTCCTGACGCGATTCTCTTTATATATCTCTCCCTATACACGCGCGCGCTCAACTAACTACTTATATATCGTGTGTATAAACGTATAAAATAAAATCGCTCCTTAAATTGTTTATTAACGGATACGCTTTAATTACGTTTTCAGTGGGTACTTGTGTTCGTTCTGTTTATACGATTTCGACAAATATACAAATACCACACGGCCGGCGGGCCCGCGCTCCCGTTCGATCGGTCGTCGGTGCATTCTTTTGGGCAAGGCGGCGGCGGAGGCGGAGACGGAGGAGGAGGAAAAGGCGGAGGACGAGGAGCACGACGAGGCGCTCACCATCCAGCAGCAGCAGGCACGTCGAGCGCAACAAAAGCTTACACGATCTCAGACATTATTTGGCAGTTGTTACGTGTTAATATACTGTAATGTTATAAATATCGGGAATATGTGAAATTCGAAACAATGTTGGTAATACGGTTCGAATATGTATGTATTTCAGTCGAACACTGCTTGTATACGTTTTTATCCGTAAAAATTTTGCATATGTTTTCTGTTAATGATTCCTTTACGTAGAGGGCCATTTTCAGCATTAACGAATGACATTATGTTTCATTTTTTACTATTCATCATTCAGATCTAGATCACGAATTTCATATCGGCGGTTACACCTCTTCTGCGATATTCTCATTTTCGGACGCCAATTTGTTAGCGTCCCCAATTCTTATTACTTTTGTTGTTGGTGGCGGAAGATCCAGTGACTCTACAGCTTCTCATATCCGTCTCCAAGAGTTGAGATTTCTTCTTATTTGGATACCTCATCTAAACGGCGAAAACTTTACAGTCATCCTTTGATTTTGCAATATCACAAACCGCTGAAGATGGAATTCAGCAAGGGTATTTCTTGACACGGTCACATAGATAAGTACATGTTAGAGCCGTTGCTTGGAGAGTAGTAACATTACAGTAGTACAATTCGCAGTTGAGGGACAATTAATTGTGCTTCATCCCCTACGTCGAGGGAATAATAACGAAGGCATGGAGCATAAAGTTTACACAAAAAGGCTCCTGAAGTTATGACAAGCTTCAAAAAGCTTATAGTCGTCACCATAGAAGAAAAACCAGAGGAGACTGCCCCAGCAAACAACAGGATGAACCTCTCTCTGAGAGTGTTGACGTAACATCTTTTTTCCTTATGTGTGCGGCGACGGCCCGACGGGATCTGTAAGCTACAGGGCTTATAATCGCAGGAGCTTTTAGCGTGTAAACGATGGACGTAGTGTCCATCGTCTTCGCCGTAGAAGGTGAAGCGCAATGAATTGTTGTTCTACATGCAAGTGGTGACTTGAGATTATACTTGACTCACTTGTCACCGGCGGTCTGTCACAGCTCTTAATTCTCTAGCAGTCGTATTTTGCATTAACATCTTAGTTTATACCAAAAAATTGTTCACTGCGTTGCTAAACTTCGTGAAACTCAAACTCTCAAAAAAATGGAACAAATGAGCCTCTTACTTAATTAATGTATTGGCAATCGTAAATATAATTTTTAAAGATATACCACGTACTGTAGATGAACTTAGCGAAGCAATTCGACGCAATAACCCTTCAGCACATTCTCATCACGAAACGGCGAATAAGATCGAGGAGTTTAGTGTATTTTTTGGCAAACTCTTCTACTTTTAGTGCAAAATAATTTTTTATTCCGGTCAAACGTAGTTTGAAGTTTCAATCTTGATACAAATAAAAAAATAAAAATAAACAAATCGTCCTCTTCATTAATGATGTTATTGGCTTAAAAAAAAGATATGAAGATCTACGGTCAATACAAGAAATGCCACAATAATCGACGACAGCAAATAATAATATATGTAGAACATCGCCTGCTCAAATACAATAACCGTTAGCACAATAAATAAATAATCAAAAATATCTCTCCATTTCCCGCCTAAATATAATAACTTGAAAGAGAATTTTATATGCGTACGCAGTTAATATAACCATTTCATAAAAGAAACAGGAAATTCCGAAATATAAAATCTTACTAACCTGGCTATTATTTGTTTAAAAATAATTGAAGTTTAGTAGGTTCGGATATCTTTAAAATAATAGCGCGCCTGTCAAACAATGGATTTTTTACGATGCATCATCTTTTTCAGGCGGAAATTG
The DNA here is from genome assembly GCA_020654165.1 of Oryctes rhinoceros. NCBI lineage: Eukaryota > Metazoa > Arthropoda > Insecta > Coleoptera > Scarabaeidae > Oryctes > Oryctes rhinoceros. Next base: position 4,522,842 of record JAIOKQ010000231.1, read on the forward strand.
TTTATACTATTACGCCTATAACGTTAATAATAATTGGTGTTTAAGATCTTTTCGTGCTCTCATATAGCGCCCTGCGCGAAATTGCGAACTTATGTAATATAGCAGGTAATCGGGATATAGGCGTGAAACTATAAATTCTGTACAGTACGGTCCGCGCAAATGGGAATACATTGTATTAATTAAAACATTTTTTGCGCTGGATATGACGACGGTGTTGGACAAAAATGTAGGTTCAATTTTAACAGTCTGCTAGAGTTGAGCGTTAGAGTCACTGAAGTACTCTTAAATCCTGATTCCTCGCAATCATGGTCGTTGGATTTGTGATTTTGGTTCCACACAAATAACTCCGTGTTGTGATCTAAAGCTTTGGTTCCCAATCGGAGGTCTGTGGCCATCATCCAGGCGGTCAGTAAGATTTTGTATAAAAATGGTCTAAACTTAACGTGGATAAAACCTTTTATATCCCTTCAAAAGTTTTATACGATATGATGCTTTTATAATTATATAATAGTTGGTTCGTGAAGAAGTCTTTATTTTAGTGGTCCGCTATTTCTCATAGGTTGGGAGCATGTAGATTAAGTTTTGTTTTTTTGCCAAATGCTTTCAGGTACTTCTTAAAAGAACGCTAGAACGCTATTTTCGTCATCTTTTTCGTCTACATTTAACATTTAACAATAAATATATAGAACAAATAATTAAAGAATAAATCAAACACGTGAAACTGCAAAATAAAAGGTGGTGATTTATTCCTTAATACGTTTGGGAAATAAAAGGAAAAAGTAGCAATTGGTAGTAAACAGGACAGCTTGAACTGTACCCTAAATAGATCAAAGTAGTCGTAATATATACGAACATGTAAAATTCAACACATTTTGTCCAGAACACCACCCTATATGACGATAAATTACCTCTGTAGTTCATATTTTACGAACGTCCCGCTGTGCCGAACACCGAAAGGTACGTGCATTACACGAGAGCCACGCCAAAGTCTCCCTGTAGGGTCGGTAGGATTTACACTTTGTTAAGAGCGCATTGAATGTGCTTTATTTTTAAATATGAACATTATTCCCTTTTTTTTATCGTTTCTCTTTGTTTGAGTTAAATGGACTAGTAATATGAACAACAAGCATTTACGTATTTTATTATTTTGTGACGATACGCACAGAAGTCTTGAAGTAGCCAAAATGTGATGGTTTTACGACGTTTTATTGTTTTGGAAGTATCAACTTTAGGCAAAGCTTTATGATTACATTGGTACAAATGAAGATATATGACTTAACAGAAAGATCAGAAGTCCGTTACTGCTTAAAGTGATTTTTATTTTATTGTATCGGTAGCATTCACTCGGCATACCTAGTAATTCCTGCATTTGTTTAAGCATTTATCCTAGAAGCCGCACATCTTAACTTATCCGGAGGTAATCTTTAAGAATTCTTCCTGAGAAAACCCGCTAGGAACGCTTATCCCAATCAACCTTTTCATGGCAACCTGAACAATTAAGATACTGGTCTATCCTACTATACATATTACCACTTACCGAATAATAAAATTCTTGCAGCTTATTTGTTAAGATATTAATGCTTTCGTAAAAAAAATAAATTCGTTGATCTAATTTAATGTTTGAGGTTAGAACCACTTGCATGAAAAAAGAACATTTAGTTTTGACAGATCTAATTTGGCATCTTATTAATTCTGGCCATAGAGGGCAGTAGACACATTATTAAATATTTTCATATTTTACTTTTATTTAGGATAATACGTGAATCGTTTTTTTTTTTATATTGAATTATTGTCGTTAGTTGTTATAGAAAATAAAAGTTGTTGTATTCAGAAAGTATAACTTCTCCTACTTTCTACCCGGCCAGCTCTGCAATTTATAGGTTCGAATCCAAAATGCTACATCGTGGGTAAGAACCCACACAGTGAAAAGAATCGTCAGAAAACTTAAGATAATCATGAATCTAAAAATCGGTTCGAAGAAGACAAATGTGACGATAACAACAGTAAGATATGAAGAAGAAATAGGAGACAAGCATCAAAATATAAATATTTGGCACTTTTTATTAAATCAAACCAATATTTGATCAATCACGAAATTCACTTCATACACCAGATACAAACAGAGATCAATAGAAACATCCTTCTTTATTTAAGATAACATATCAACCCAGATTTGCAGAATTGGCGTTTTTTTCTTGCCTTATACACACATTTTTATTTTACGCATGCATTGTTTTTACATCCTACCATCATTCTTACATACGTTAATTGAACCTGTGCTCTTGTTTTAAGCCGCATGGAGTGTTTAACAAAGTTAGTTGAGTCGACCAATTTCTCTTCAAATAATGCAAACGTTATTTCACCGAGCATAATACAATTTTAGCCAGTTTATTCTTTTTATTGATTATTCGTAATTACTGGCATTTCCACAAGCATCATCTTTAATCCCAAGCAAGCTGCTAGCTCTGTTATTTTTATTAAAAAGCGTTACCAAACACAAAAGTTAATTATTTCAGACAACATTCCCCTTTCATTAAGCGAAACAAAGAAAATCAATCACTCCTGGCTGGGATAAATTTCTGTCGCTTTTTTTTGGCATAAAAACGCACAATCACATTCGGAAACCACTTCGTCATTTTACTATTGAATAACACAAAAACTTACCGTAAAAACATCTATAATTCGGACAGGAAACACTTTTGAAGATTGTTATGGCTGCGTAATTTTTTTGATCATTCTGGTTTTCTATTGCCAGTAAAATTTAGCCAGGCATACACTTTTACGGCCCCAATAAAAAAGAGGAACCTCTTCACTTTGTGTCTGTTTAAACGTGTTATTCCTCTTCGTATTGCTTCTATCTACATATATATATACGATGATGCAAGAAAAATCCAACAAAACCGGCAATGAGTTATAAATTACCGATAAACAGATATGTTTACATCCCAGACGTGGTCAGAAACTGAGGAAGCCATATATCAAGCCGCGAACGCTCGCGCGCACACACAAGAGAGAAGGAGGTTTATCCGAAACTCAAATATAAAAATACGCCTTTGTTTAAATTTTCAAACTTAATAACCCCGCGGAACGTAAACAATCCGGCAAAAATTGATCATAGAACGTATATACAGATGCATGAGCATAAATTTCGCCCGTTAGAACTCAACACTTACCGCTGTCAGCACGTCATTTTTCTTTGAGAGTGAGCAGCGGAAAAAAATAACAATAGAAAGAAATATAGCCCGAGTTCGATGGCGGAGGCCCGTATTTAGTACGGACGCATCGATATGGATGCTTATTTCTGTAGTATTTACAGGAGTCAGCCTCATTTACCAATCAATACGGACGATCCAATCTATGTCCGATTTATTTAAAGGGTGATTACAATTGTGTAGTAACGAAGATTCACGCGTAGGTGAAAGAGAAGCCTGAGTATAATGTCTTTCTCTTCTTTTCTTTTCCCCTTTTTTTTCCTTCTCCAGAGCGAACGAGGAAAATGTGGTAGTTGTGTAGCAAATAAAACCAAATGTTCTCAATATAGATACATGTCTATTAACATTTTATAAACACTTAACAATCTTGTGTATACAAACTGAAATACTTAAACCTAGCTGCTGTAAACTAAAGTGTCTGAACGTGTTTACTTTACCAGTATTAAAGTTGTTTAGTTTACAAAATACATAAAATTTGGGGCTCATCATCGGTTTAAGACGCGCATAAATCTAAACCAATTAGGCCCACATTTTAGAGTCGCTAAGGGGAAATTGTCTCTTTCGTTGCTCGCAATAAATGTCGTGTATATATTGTACGTCTGTACATGCCTATGTATGAATGTATGTGCTTGCGTTAGGCTATACGGCGTTGGATTGACGACAGGCCGACGATGATACATCGTGGAAAAGGTTACGAAAACATTTGACCTGCCGGGACGGCACTAGACACTGTGTCAACTGGATATTTTGACATTCACGTCAAGTAAATGTGCTTCTATAAGCAATAAACGCAGAAAAGGGGATATCAGGGTCAAGGATTGAAAAGACAAAGTAATATTTGTTCTAATAAGCGTATTATAAAATTAGAAAAATATTATTTCAGGATTTCAGGACTTCATTTAATGGAAAGTATTTATACCGAAGGTAATTGTAGCAACGAGATGTTGAGATGCGCCGTAATGATTCTGAATAACATGATTGTTTGAGAGAGAATCTCGAACTTAAAAAAAAAATGCAATGAATAATTGAATTAAAGAGAAAGGAGAAGACTCATGGTGTCTCCTTTTTTGATTTGTTTTACTTTGCCCTTAAATTAGTAGTTGTTCTTTGTAACATTACACATGAATGGAACCAGTATTGGTTAAGATAGGAAAAATTATTACATTTTCAGTGCGACTAAACAGACTCGTGTTTTGTCGACTCTGCCACGAACACACGAATAGCACGAATAACACTTCGCTATAAGAAGTTAGTAATTTCCCCTCTCTTGTCCGTCAGTGATACTGTCATTTAATCATTTGTTCCGGTTCGTCGCTGAATGATGATAAGTCAAGTTCGCCGCCTTTCGTGCGCTTCAAAGAATTAGCAGCGACTAGACAGACTCGTGCTTTGTCGACTCTTGGGAAGTCAGTAGGCGATACGAACATATGTTCATGAGACGAACAAACACGAATCTGTCTAGTCTCTGCTAATTTCACGATGCACAACTCGTTTCTGTAGACTTTAATGATTTTCCTCGAGTGCTTGAATCTAAAGAGGCAGGAAGAGACAATTGCCGAAAAAACAAGCAGGAAATTCAGAAGGAGTAAGCAGTAACTTGTAAGAAATAGAAACGGATGAAGGCAGACGTGGAAAAAGTCACCTCCAAGATAGTTTTACACCAAAAGATAGAAAAGACTATGGATTAAGTCATTAAGGAATCGAGTACTTATTAAGCCTGCAGAAAGGAGTAGACTTTTCGTACGCTTCATGAAATTAGCAGCAACTGTCCAGACTCGTGTTTTGTCGACTTTCTGGAAAACAATAGGCAATAAGAACCCAATCTCATGGGACGAATAAACACGAATCTATCTAGTCTCCGCTAATTTCGCGATGCGCAACTCGTTTCTGCAGGCTTTAATGATTTTCCTCGAGTACTTGAATCTAAAGAGACAGGTAAGAGCAAGACGACATAGAGAACTCTGGGAGAATGAATGCCGTACAGTTGCCGAAAGGAGAGGAATAAATTCAGAAGAAGTAAGCAGTAACTTGTAAGAGATAGAAACGGATGTGGTAGACGTGGGAAAGTCAGCTCCAAGATAGTTTTACACCAAAAGATAGAAAAGACTATGAATTAAGTCATTAAGGAATCGAGTACTTATTAAGCCTGCAGAAAGGAGTAGACTTTTCGTACGCTTCATGAAATTAGCAGCGACTGTCCAGACTCGTGTTTTGTCGACTCTCTGGGAACAATAGGCAATATGAACCTAATCTCATGGGACGAATAAACACGAATCTATCTAGTCTCCGCTAATTTCGCGATGCGCAACTCGTTTCTGCAGGCTTTAATGATTTTCCTCGAGTACCTGAATCTAAAGAGATAGGAAAGAGCAAGACGACATAGAGAACTCTGGGAGAATGAATGTCGTACAGTTGCCGAAAGGAGAGGAATAAATTCAGAAGAAGTAAGCGCTAACTTGTAGGGGATAGAAACGGATGAAGGTAGACGTGGAAAAAGTCAGCTATAACATAGTTTTGCACGCGCAGATCTTCAAAATAATACGTGCAGAATATAAATTAATAACCTCATAAAAAAAAAGTGAAGGAACTCATTGTCGGAAATTTGGGGTATGCGTTCAAGAAAAATCTTTCTCGTGTCAAAATTACGTTAGCTATTATCATATTGAAAAAAAAAGTTTATTTTTCAGGACCAACTTGCTTTTATTTTTTTATTTGTACGTTGATAACGTCATATACTATGGAAGTTCAATTTAAGCCAGCCGTTGAAGTATTGAAACTAATTACCCATAGGCAAAAGTTAGAAAACAATGATTGATGTTAACTTTCAAACGTGGAAGTTACGAAAATCCACAGCGCATAACAGGCAGTAGCAGTTGGAAGCCCAAAGCCTACTTAATTAATAATTTATTTTACCTAATAAATCACCTATATGCAGCGTGCGTCTCGGAACAAAACGCAATTTCAATTTGTATACGCGTTCAAATAACGAGGCATATATATACATATGTATGTAAATTAACTCACCTATTATACCGTGTAAATTACGTAATTCGTTATTTTCAAAGGTGTTTCGGGATCGGTTTTAGGGAACTAGTTTCGACACACGATCTAGACGTAGGCAATAAATAAACACAAATACAATTTCTTAAATTGGAATGTTATACATTATATATCATTCTGAGAATGTAAATTCTATACTATACCGGCAATTATCTTTTAAAATATTCAACAGATCTACAATATAAGATATTATATATTACCGGTTAATTTAACCGATATTTCGTGATTTATCGCGAAGAAAGCTCACGTATATCGCTGTTTAAATAGCGTTGACCGTTTAATTAAGCGCGTAGATATCCGTAATAAATTAAACGTGTTTTTTTTTTCTATTGAACGAAAACATTTGCTCAAAAATTCGTGTAGGACGTTTATAACGCGACATGCATAGGTGATTATGCAAATATCGTAGAAGAATTGGTTTAATTTGCAGAATTATGAGATCGGTGAATAGATATCGCGGTTGTTGAATCAGAACCGGCCGATATACCAATAAATCCTCCAAATGAAAGATTAAATTAGCGAATTTTTAACAAAAAAAAAGAAAGCAAATAAATTCGAAAACAAACCGGATATTATGAATATTTTTGGCCATTATCACATTAGATACGAGTTATAGTCATTATACTTAACTATTAGGTTACTTTTGCAAATCATCAAGGTGTAAACATCATTTAACAGAAATTTAAATGTAAAATCAATAATTTTTTTAAGTGAAATATAGTTTTTCCATTGTCATAACAAGCATCTACTTCTAGAAATCAACGCAATAAAAAGATGTTACTGAATCTTTAATGATTAAAAACACAGTGTGCGCTACTTACTGGTATATGTAAAACAAGTGAAAGTACTGTAAGAAGGTTCTTAAATCGATCTATCTCGGAGCTACGCCGGAAGATTCATGAGCAGAGAGGACAAAGGCGGGTGGAATCGTTGCTCTTTTGTGGCGACTAAACACACTCGTGTCTGTTCGTCTTATGAGAAAGAGTTCGTGTGCCTAGTGGTTTCACCGAGAGTCGACAAAACGCGTTCCACACGCCCTTATCCTCTCTATTCATGAGATTTCTTAACCTGCAACTCGATTTGCAATATAATGTCACTTTTATGTCAGTTCTTAAAAGTGGTAAATAGGTACATATCGCGACATTGAAGCATCCTTAAACATTTCGAAGGCCTCAATCTAAAAAGCTTCGCGTGATGAATTAACTTTGAGAAAGTTAGCTGGATATTGCGTCTTTCAATCGAAGAACAATACGTGGCTCCTGTTAATCGAAACTCTTTGGATTTATTCCTATTTACCCGAAAGCAAACAGTCATCCACAGTAGTTCTTCTAACGCGAAAGGCTGATTAATTAGTTTCTCGCGCGGAAAAATTTTAACCTTACGGGGACTACAGGTGTTCATTTGGTTCACCTGTAACCCCCGTAAGTAGCACGTAACTAGCCCCAAACGTAGATTTACTACTGTTACTACGTGCAAGAAGTAATTGCTGCTATTTAGATTATTAGCATGTTAATTTCAAATAAATTACATTCGAAGCGACGCATTTGTAAATTGACATTCTTTTTCAGGCGGTAGCCATGTTGCGTTCGTTGTTTTCATATTTGTGCTTATCGATGTTTACCGGTGTTTACGGCTAAATTTTCAATAAAATTAGATAGACTCATAGATAATATAACTCGTTAGATAGTTTTGTCGACTCTCGAGGAAACCGATAAGCAATACGAACCTCTTCCTATAAGACGAAAAAATACGAGCATATCTAGTGCCTTTTCCTACTTTGCCCGTCACTGGTGTCCACAACCTTTCTAAATTATTCAAATTTTCTCGTCAAAATTCACGTGGATCAGTTCCTATTTTCGATCGTAACAATCATCCAAATAAAAAAAAATTGAATACCTTGTGGAAACAATCGAAGAAAGATTTCGCCAAGACTCAAATATACCAATTCCTCGGTAGTCTCGAGTCTTAGACGTTGCCAACGTTATTTTGTGGAGAATTTTACGAAAATATCTCGGTCCGCGTGCTTACAAGGTTGCTTTAATTCAAAAACTTAAACTAAACGAACATTTGTTGGGCGGCAAGTTCGGTAATTATGGGAGAAACATGAAAATGATCCGGAACGAAATCGCCTTTATCCCGTTTGGCCTTCTGGATAAGCACAATCGTCGCATTTACTTTGAAAATTAGTCACAAGCAAATACATGGAAAAGCTTTGCGTTCTCTCAAGCTGACGGTTTGCGTATAACGAGCAGTTATTGTTGCTTCACGTCGCGGATTGTGAACGGAGATCATTATCGCTTAATGTTTATTGATCTTCTCTGGTCCGAATGTTCTGCACATGATATGCGATATGCGGTTTCAACAAGACGCGCCATTTGTAACTCCGCCCATGGTTTTCCAGAAATAGACCAGACAATTATCCTCTTCGTCTTAACACTTCTAGACTTTTTTTTGTGCGGTTGTATTAAGTTGCTAGTTTTTGGCAGGAGGCCATCAACATTACGTGACTTGTAGACCAATAAGGAACGTGTCATTTTAGGCATTCGGCTCAATTTACGTCGAAAAGCTATGGAAAATTAAAATAATGTAATTCGTAAAAGTAATTTATTATTATTGTTATTATTTAATTTGTTAGAAAACTTATGTTTGAGTGCATTGAAAGGTGCTGAAGAACCCTTTATTTATAATGTACGTTCACATATGCGCAAAAATACCTTATTTGTTTGAACATTAGATTACGTTAGCAACAGCTTAGAGTGTTCATGTTTATACGATTTACGTTGACGTCGATTTGTGTTTCAAGTAAGTGCGATAACACAGAGGTCTGGCTACACTAATTTAACAGAAAAGAACGTAATACAAACAAGAAGTGGTGACTAATGCAATGGTGGCGTTGCTCTAGCTACTTCCATCTACCTAGAAAAGTGCATCTCTGGATTGATACATTTTAATGAGCATATTAGAAGTTCGGAGCAACCTTTGTAGATGTAGCCGGGAATATTGCACATCGCGGCCACCAATTTTTTTAAATTTCTGATCTTACATCGTCATCGCGACTTCCATCGAGACAGATGTTTTAATTGTAGCTTGAATTCTATCGTGCTTAAAATAAATTATAATTATGTAATCTTCAACCATTCGTCTATTTTAAGTTGATGTGTATGTGTAATCGTCTGGGCGTTCCATTGACAATTTTAAATAGGAACCGATCCTCCTGACTTTTCATTTGTAAATCCGAACAACCGAACATTTTCCTTAGCAAACCTTTTATGCTCCCATTTCAAACATACAGTTCAACCGATACGAAAATATTTTCATTAACTCAAGACCCGATTCTAAATATTCCTGCGCCTCTCTAATTTCCTGCAGCGTAACGTCGTTTTCCTTGCATGCCCGTCTCTGTATATGTATCTTGGCCGGTCCAATTAAGAATGTGTACACATAAATGCGCCATCGGGGTTCGATCGCGGCGTCCGCTGTACGCGCCGCAATTCATTGTTTAAAATAGTTCGAAATAGGTTACTGTGCTGTTTCAGCCGCAGTGACATGAACAGCAGGTACTCAAAAGACGTTTGTTTAAAGCGCGTTCTAAACTTAGCTAGAAAAAAACGAGGATATTTGACAGATGAGCATCATAGTCGCTGAAGTGTTGTGGTTATAGATCAGCCGATGCGAATAATAGAAATGCGATCCGCTTCTGGCGCACAATTCCAGGTATTGCGTACGCTTTATGAATGGTATTGAAGTGATATGTTGGTGGTACGGTTATGCGAGTGGTTGAATTTAGAGGAAATTGTAACAATTTAATAGTCGTTATTGTTATTGTTGAAGTGGTTCGATCGAGGCTTTTAGATTGACGAAGCTAAAAACTCGAAAGTTTCCTTGGTTCTTGTCGACGTAATTAATTACATGAAAAAAATGTCCCAGTAAAGAGTCGAACTTGACTATTCCAGGCTCTTTTTTTTTTAATTTTTATAAAAATTATTTTTAATTTCAATAGTTTAAAACCTAACAAGTATGCAATTTACAAAACTCGATACTGTAGCCAAGGAACATCCCATTCCGTCCTTTTACTTGAAAGATTGACCGCAACTGTCTATAAGTAACATTTATTCGAAGTACCTGAAAATGTCTAGGTGATAAACTATAGATTTCAAAGTATACAGTACGACTCTATAATTTACTCAACGTTTTTATTATTAACACGGCCATAACAGTACCAACCAGTAAAACGAATGTAAAGAGATACTCAAGACATATAAAAAGTCAATTAAGTTTAAATATTACCGCTCATAAAATTATCTTTTTTAACTTGATCGTCTTAAATTTTAACCTTAACAGATTTTATGGTATAGTCGTATATTATTTAGTTAATTGATAAATGGATAAATGGACCCGAGAAGATTACCTCAAATAAATAATACGTTAGGCATATACGAAGGTTATTCCTCTTCCATCTTCTTCTTTCCTCTTTTGTTATTTTTTTTTTCCCACCCGAACGATAAATGGAAGAATGAGAAAATGATCATCTTCGCGTAAATACGTACGCCTCTCGTCCGTTGCGCGTATCAATGATGCGTTTGGGTCCTCTACTATTTTTCTCCACTTCATAGACGCAAAGTCAGGCGATAAATCATCCAACATTACATTTTCAATAATAATAAACAAGAATATCAAATAAATCTTAGAGGTATAGGGTACAACGTGCGCCGTAAATTATCGAAAGATATGTTATCGTAAATATGTGGTCGCGCATGCAATCATAAAATTAATTGAGTAATAACGTATAACTCTAAAATAATTAGAATCTGAATCGTATGAATTGCACGGACGCTTATGCGTTTAGTGGGGGACATCTTTTTTAGAATATCATACAGAGCTATCTTGAAAATGTTCGCTTCATAAATAGCTTACGCTAAGCTCAAGTTGTTTCACGAACAATAAATGTTATTCTACTTGGATAATTCATAAAAGCTTTCGACTGAAAGCTTGCCAGATAGATGGTGTGGCTTTAGACCGTTTTTGGTAACGTTCCGCTAAATAGGTACTCTCAACCCGACTATTAAACGTCGAAAGAGTGTTCGGAAGATAGGGAAAATTTTAAGTTCAAGTAAGTATTGGATTGGTCGAAAGCATCAAGTGGAACTTTAGTTCAAGCAAGCAGATATTCGATGATGCTGCTAAATAACCTTTTAAACATTTCATTTCAGTAATTTTAGCTATTTCAGGTTCTACTTAGCGGTTGTCGTACGATACCTTCATCGATTCATGATTTTGACCATGTTTTGACTGGCAACATTGTTGTTTTTTTGTATTGTTGCGCGAAGTCCCAGATTACGAAATATGCCTGACATTTCCAGGCACGGATTACTGTGACATCAATCTATTGGAATTTTGCCGAATGTAGAGGTAGGGATTTTTAACGTGTCATACATCGTCAAGAGAAGATTTGACCCGTGGTTAAAAACCAACCATCTCGGTAGACATTTTAATCGTTCGGATCGAAACTTGAAAATTTGGCCAAAATATACAAAATATTTAGAGTAATAACGGCTTAAAACAAAAAAAGATTCAGAGAAGATAAGTATTAAGGAGGCATTTTGATAAAGCGCTTCGATGTAGTGCTTGAAATACTTCTATTGCTTCTTTGATCACTTTTAAAACAAGATACTTGATATTAAAAAAACTTTGTTTAAGTACTTAATGTTTTGAAGTATCTTTAAAGCAATTAAAACCCTATTTTTAGTGATTGCTTGAATCAGTTTGCGAAGTGGTTGAAGTAGTTTCAACCGTGCATCAAGAACTTTTAATAGTACTCGAAGTACTGCAAGGAGTTCAAATACTTTATTAGTACTTTATGCTTTTCAAGTACAATATTTGGAATACTTGTAAGGCGCCATGATTATGGTGCTTGGTATCGAAGCACCCAGCTAACTGCTACCAGTTTTCATTTTCTTTCGTACTTCTTAAGATAAGATAAGATTTTACTATCATTTAGAATGACTCTATAGATACACACATAACGAATAGTGAAAAAGAAATATGAAAGCCATAATTAGATATAATGGTTTTGAGTATCTCGTTAGACCTTTTATTTAAGACGTCGCAGTCATTTTATTACGCCGATCAAATAATAAAAATATTTACGACGGGATTCTCGATGAGACCGCGTTTTTTCCTCCTTCACGAATGCATTCTTAAGAGAATTGATTACGTACGCTTCAATCTGCATATGAAACGAAAACGAGCATAAATATAACTTCGCTTATTTCAGGCGAACGGCTCTTACGATGATCTAAACACATCAGATCGCATGGGAAGAGATTCATATGTTCTTGGCAGCAATATCGGAGCTGTTTTGCGATGCCGATCTAAGCGTCTGCAAAAGATTCAAAAGGTAGCTAGGCCATGAAACGTTTATATGGTAGCTATTTGCTTTTAACGGTGCCAATAAAACACTTTAGACATAGTATTGTTGTTCGATAACCTTGACATTTATTCTATTCGCAAAAGAGGAACTCCTGGAGATCTTCGCAGGATTATTGTTGTATGATACCGATAGCAGTTAGTTTGTCATTTTTTAAGCATATGTGTTTCTCTCTTTAATCGGTTCAAATAGTAATTGGATGATACCCTTCTCGTTCGATGAAAAACTTCTTGGACCGAGCGAATCTTTCGGGAATTAGTTCGAATGGCAATTATTGAATTTTTGCCATGGCCGTGGTTGAACAAAATTTCCTTTTTCTTCAAATACAGCCGCTTTTTCGGAATTTCGGCCTTCGGTTTATCAAGTGGTGATGTGCACTATATCCTTTTTATTATTTTTCCTTCTTTCAAGATGGTTGATTTACACAACTCGATGATTATCCTAAACCAGTCGCCGATACTTTCCTATTCGAGGGAACAGCTTTCGTTCTTTTCTGAGCAGTTGAATTCTCTCTTCCTCGTTTCGCAAACGTTTTATTGACGCAAAAACTTCGACCAACAGGGCTTTGGAAACGTTCATTCGAATCCCGACTGAGCAAGCAAGACGCCCAACGCGTTGTTTATCTTTTATACCCAAACGAACAACGAAATGCCTACAGACTCTGCAATCTCTCTAATTAAGCGGTGGTCTAGCATTATTTGGTGAACTTTTCCCGTGTCTAGTTATTGTTATTAGTCTTTTACCTAAGTCACAACTATTCGAGAACGACGCGACCTGAGAAGATGCGTGCTGCGAAAGAGCTAAAAGAAACGCGGGCCTATCCATTACGTTCTTTTGTGATTGTATTGTATGTTTTCTTGTTTAGTTTTATGTGTTAAATAAAGGAATTTCTTTTTACTTCTGCTAACATAATTCTAAGAGTAGCGTAATCTTCGCTTGTATATGTTAATATTCGATGATGATCCTAATCATTTTAATCAAAGCAATTTTTTTATTTTGCGCATGTAATTTCTCGAATTGAAAAGTTCTAACCACAACCTTTTTACACGTCCATTGTTTATATCAATTATTGTTGAAACTTTCATAATCGATTAATCTATTTCATAAGATAAATAAAGCTTAATGGTAGCGAGCTATGTAGACCGTTTCCATAATTAATTACAAATTTCCAGCTACTGCATTGCCAAAGAGACAAATGTGCGATATTATTTACCCTTCTCGTTTTTTGCGTAACGTAATTCGCTAATTTAAACATTACGCATAAATATTCCATTAAGATCGATAAAATATTACAAATAACCATCAAAAAAGAATCTCCCTAATTAAAACAACTAGTCAGCGCGCTCCGTATTTTTAAACTGTATTTTACAAATCTTCTCTTCTTCGAAAAAATCAAGACGTCATCGAACACATCAACACCAAATTTATGGCAATATATTTTCGAAAATAAAAACGTGTTGAAAAATAATCTATTTTAGCTTATTATGTCTGGCGTGCAGCGAGCGGGCATATTCCTGCCCGCGGAATAATTTAGAGCAAATTTAAACATAATTGTATAAATAAATTTCGTGTAAATAAATAATATAGAAGATCAAAGGCGAATTTTAAATCTTTCGTTATTGATCCAGAATTTTAGTTGTTTAGATTGGTGTTTGGTAATCTCAAATAATAAAATCTTACGTTAAGATGGTTTATTCGCTATTTATAATTTTCCGAGGCGATGCATTGATGTACGATCGGCGTCGTTCATGTTTACGCGCTAGCTACAGCCTCTTTCAAAATTATTCGTCATTTCGCCTGTTTATAGTACGGGCTGTTAATCGATGCCTTCGCGTCGTTAAAATTCGTGACGTAACGTTTATATAAGGCTCTGAATGGCGCTTGTCTTGTCAAATGAATTTTAAAGTTATGTTAACACTTAAGTTCATTGGTATTCAGATATCCAGTAAGCTTCTTTGATGGATAGCTGGAGGATTTTAAAAGAGGTTGTAATGCTCATGTAATACTAAAGCTGAATTATGATCATTACCTCCTCCAAGGTAGCGGTTAAACATATCACAGTATTGCTGGTAAGGCAAATGGGCGCGGCGAATCCTTATGTTAAGGTAATTTTTCTTTGGAATTATGAAAGATATTAGAACAAACATCAAGGACATCGCATGTAGATGACGATATTTGAGGGCAGATCCGTTTGAAAGCGCAAGAGCAGCTGTTCTTCAAGCAAATTTTCCTGGTTCTCGACGAACGACAGATCGAAGAGTCAAAGACAGGTAAGATATAAAGAAGATAGGCTTCAGAATTTATTTTTTCAAAAGGACTCTTTGGAAGAAATATAACGTAGTTTCGGCAATTTAGCAAAATTGTCCTCCGGACATAACCTCAATAGGAATATGAGGCCCAGTAGAGTGGCTTATGAGGTCACGTGATTTCATTCCTTCAGACTATTGCGTTTGTATGCATTAATTTTGGTTTATTATTTCATATGGGGCGATACGAAACAGATAAGAGGACGCTACTTCTCCCAGTTCTCGTAATTGTCGGAAAAAGTAAGAATTTTCTTCAGATGCTAACGAGTCAATATTTATTCAGCGGACCAGAACTTTTACAAACGACTGTACGCAGTGAATCTTTCAGCTAGTGTCTCTTTTGCGTACCGGAATCGATATTTAGTTCGAAATAACGTAAACGGTTCCCGTATACGCATCGCAAATAGAACATTTAACTTTCCCGAATAGATATACTTCAATCAAATCAATTTCTTTAATTTCGCTTCTCATCAAAGTCTAAATATTTGAGCGCGCGCTAAAAATGTATATTTATTGAAGTCGAAAATGCGTCCGATGAAAATGAGTGGCTTTTAAGTATTCTTTAATAAGTCCTCATCTGCGCGAGTACATCGATACATACGTTCGGATAAACAAATAAAAAATATACTCGTGTTTGATGTTTTCCTTTTTGATGTTTCGGCGAAAAGGTAACTAATATTATTCGTGAAGGAACGTGCTGGTATAAATTCGATTTTATTTAATACGATTACATCGACTTTAAACTTGGCGAATCTCTTTGATAAGTTCTTTAAGTTATTTTTAATAATTTTTAGAGGTCTTCATTGTTTGTTAAAGCACTCTTATCATTCTGATCTTCAGTGTTCCAGATCGGCCGTTGGAAAAGCGTTACTAACGCTTACATCTCTTTGGTGATTGTCTTTGATAAGAACTTGGTAGGCAATCCGTACTATGTGCGGAAGCGATAGTGGATGATCTTGTGGTTCTCGACCATTTCCGTTATTTCACTCAGATGTTCGATGGGACTGGGAATCTTTGCTCTCGGACGTCTGGACGATAATTAACCCTTAACTCTTATATTGAACGACCCTGCGCTCAAATACGAAAGAAGCAATCTTATTAATACTCTGCTGAAACCAATCTTACGCGATGCCCTCGTGCCAAACGGTATCGAACGCCCTCGCCAGGTCTAGGAAAACGACCCTTTCTCTCCGCTCTAAGACGTCGTGAATTGCTTCCGACAACCGGAGCAATTGGAGGTCAGCAGATAACTTTGACCTGACTATTTGTCTTATCATTTGTCTTTGCAAAGTTTCCAATCTTTTTAGATGTCTGGAAACTATCGCGGACCAAGCCAGCGCCTCGTATCGACGACGACCATGTTCGGACAGTACATTTGACGTAATTAATTGTTAAACCAAAGTGTTATTTGAAAAGCAGATATTTAAATTATTTGTTAACGAGGAGAAGTATTGCGAGCTCAAATGTTCGCTGGAAATACATATGTTAAAAAGCATTTTTCTAGAACGAAGGCTTGATTGTTTTTAAGGATATTTGTAACAGCACCAACAAGCCTTCAAACGCTAAAATAGAATAAAAGGAAAGAAATTGACGATATATCAGCGTCGGACGAAATAGAAAGGATTTGAAAGTAGTTACTCGTAAGTTGATCGTTTTGTTAATAATTTACGGGCACATTTCATTTGTTTCTAGCAATAATTTTTCAGAAGCTTTCTTCTCATTTGAAAATTTTCAGCAAGAATTTTATATCTATTGTATCTTTCAAAAGAACGCAACAAAGATACATATATAGAAAAATGTTTACCACACGCACCTACCTTAGTGTATTTCCTGTACAGAGTAGCATGAAAAAAAGAATGGTAACGTTTAACATTGCTAACAGCGATATCCATGTGAATTAGTTCGGGTACTCAGATTACTAACATTCTCGTTTTAATACGTTGAAGTGCTATATTGTGCCATTTTTAAACGCCAGCTTTATCTCTTAGTGAGACTTTTCCTTACAATAGGTGCAAAGTGCTTTTATTGCATCTTACCTTCTGCAGCAATGGATACTTTTTACAGCTCTTGGGGCCACAATTTAATGTTCTATTCCTGGTGCTAGAGTTGATGCAATTACTTCTGAATTATTTACAGGTTTAATGTCGCTTTTAATAAAAAAAGTACGTCGTGTCTAAAGATGTAACAAGCTTAAGAATTGATTGCGACTTAATTTGAAAGGTTCTGTTCCAAAGTTATACTTTTAAGCACTCATGTAATAAAAAAATAATATCTAATATACGATATGCTGAAAATCTCAAAGATGTTCCGGATTTCTCTAAACACTACTTGAGAGATTTATATGAACCAAATAAATCTTAATAAGAGCACCAGTGACCTCCAAAGTTAGATTTCGATGGAACTTTAGTGACTGGAATAGTATCATGGTATCAAAGCAACATCTTCTTTTCAATCCAAAGTACAATCCTTACGTAAACGTTCACGGTTTTCAGATTTTTGTAAATAGCTTGAAAATAACACGGATACTTTTTTGGTCATCACGGTTTCATCGAAATCTGAACCGGGATGTTCCCGCGTTAGTAAAATTATCCAAGAACAATCCGATCATTAAATCTGCTTACCGGGTCTCGTAGCGAACGGTCTGATCGGTTGGATCGTGTAAACATTGTTCGACGTCGAAGGATTCGTCAGACTGTGATGATTGTGATGGTGATGATGGTGATTCATAAAACCGTTCGGCGAGTGTTCCCTGCAAGCATTTCCTCCGCCCGGACTCAGGCTACAACATCTGAACAGAGAAGTTACACAATCCGAACAAGGAATGGCTACGGTTGGTTGTGGTTTCGCTACCTGATGGTGGTACGTTTTCGGTGCGCTAACGGTGTCCGATGACAACAGACGATCCATGCCGAATTTTAATTTGATAGATTCTTTTTCCGATTTCGTGTTGATTACCGAATCTTCGGTATCCATTATCGCGGAAATCTGGAAAAAAAAAATAGGAGAAAGTGAATAGTGTTGATCTTATATTTTTAGATGATGTTACATCATAGGAAAGTCCCGTGAAGTTTCTGGAATTATACATAGTTGATGTTTTAGATTTAAAATAGGTTTTCGGGAAAACCAGTATTCCTAAAACATTTGTTTTGTAGCCAAAGATTAAATTTCTACAATTACGAAAAGCAGGTTTTTAGAAAAACCTTTCTGGAAAATTTGGAAAAATTTTCCCAACTCGGCATTAGTTGTGAATACCACAACTCTGCTACTAAGAAAAGTAAAAAAAGTGTTTAGCGATTAAAGAAAATACAAGAAAGTGCTCAAAAAAACAAAAGAAAATGTTGAAGGGCAGAGAATCAAATCAAAAGCAGATGCAGTCACTGGCTTCTACGATAGTAAGTCTTTATTTTAATTTTTAACAGACAGGCCTTTGAACTGGTTGGATAAAGCGTTATAAATCTTAATAATATTGTGTAGTAAACAAAGCCGTTCGATGCATGGAGAAAGAGAGTAAATATTTAAACCTCACGGTGAGATACTTTGGGATGCAGACATTCCAGTGATTGAGAGACAACAATTTGCGATGCGCCATGTTCAGCCATATATTATATTTTAAAATATGTGAAATGGAACATGCCGAGCATCAACCTAAGACGAGCGTTTTGGATTTTTTGTATTCGTCTCGTATCGACGGAGTCTACGCAAATACAATGTCACAATGACACTATCGACCCGTCTCGTTATATTCTATTTAACCTAGTGGTAAAAAGCCCTCTGCTACCGTAGAGTACCTTAAGTTTTGCATAAGCCGGTCCAAGCAACGGGGCAACATGTTTCTTTAACCTTCAAATTTAATTCATTCTTCAAGGAAATTTCGGAAACGAGTCATCGTATTTTATTATATCAATCTCCGAACAACTTCTTTTTGCCTTCGAATGTTAAACGAAAAATGCACCTCCTCAAGTGGTTGAAGATTTCAAGAACTATGTTTTCAGTTGGAGAACATATTTCCAGAATTGGATCTAAGTCTTAACGGCGAATATGCTGAAGAACAATAAAACTATTTGCGCCAAAAGAAAATGTCTCTTTCACTACGAACACTAAGAAAGACCCATCGATTTCACCATCGATCATAAAGTGTTATTTGGGAGAAATACAGCAAATTATCTTGTTTTATTTTATTTTAACTACCCCCCATATTTGTAAAGATTTCGTAATTTTGCTTTGAGGTTCTTGTATCTAGGTTTATACCTCTATTACGTATTATTTCCTTTCATATTTAAAGCACATGGAAATTTTGGCCTTCGTGCTTTGCCATTTTAGTGCAGCCGTTAATCATATGACACAAAGACGCTACGCCGAGGAATTATAGTGACGTTATTGTAGTAAATTTCAGTAATAATTCAGACGTCTTATCCATTTATAGAAGCCCATAATGTAGAAAAATCATTCTTCGCACTCTAGATTCGTAATGCGGCGTATTATTCCCGATTTGTTTTTCTTTTTTTGTTTGTCAGATCGTTTACAATACAACGTATACAATGCGTCGCATAATTCCATCCATCTAAAACATACGTATACGGAAAACGCGACCCACTACGATCCATACTCACTTTTCGATAAGGCCATAGGTAGGTAACAAATCTCATGAATAATAATCATATACATATATTCGCCCGCCCACCTTTTCCGTAGTAAGTAGAATTTACCTTTACCGGATGGGCGTTTTATACGTGTTTTTTTCCGCTTTTAATCAAAATTTTTCG
Organism: Oryctes rhinoceros; assembly: GCA_020654165.1. NCBI lineage: Eukaryota > Metazoa > Arthropoda > Insecta > Coleoptera > Scarabaeidae > Oryctes > Oryctes rhinoceros. Next base: position 4,542,610 of record JAIOKQ010000231.1, read on the forward strand.
GCGTCGGGGAAGAACCATGTCTTACTTAAAGAAAATTCGATAATCTCAATACAGCAACGGGCTTCGAAGTTACTCCGAGATTGTTTGAAGTAACTTAGGATGTACGTGTGTGATAACGTGGGCGGTTTAATTCATTCTTTTGCGGCGATTAACATAAAGGTCGATTTCATTTCCATGATTTGTTGCTTCATTCGTATTTTTTCTGGTTCTTCGTTTAATATTTGAAAGGCGTATTATTTCAGGTGGGTTAATATAAATGGACGTGTAATACATTAACGTATAAAATATTCGATATGATTAATTGCATTGGTTAACCGTTATTTTCCTTTTGGTTATTCTATTCGTTATCAAAAAATTGAAAGGAGACGTTGCCTATTTCTTAAAATTATTTATATAAAAGAGAAATCAGTCATCATCATCATCAGAAAGTTTTTGGTTGACGTAGTGAACTTCGTTTATTTGATATTTCGGGAGAAATTAATACTGCGTAATTGCAGCTTTTTCGAGAATCGCGGATTGCTGTGTAGGCTTCAATGTTGCTTCGCAAAGTTTTATTCAAAATTATCGATGAAACAATTCCTAGCCCTCTACTGTTCTATATATCCATCAGTTTATTCTATCAACATTAATTGCGCAAGATACATATGTACGCTGATGATAAGCAGCTACAAATATTCTTTTTTGTTGGTGAATCGTTCAGCGTTGTCGATGGGATCAATTCATATCTGTGATCCCAGAGTCGCAGAGTTTGTTGAGGACCATTAATATATGGCGAGATAGGTTAAATGTGGACGGTGAACGGTTTTGCCATTGCGGTAGGGATTAATGAAAATTTAGGGATTATTGTCAATAACACCTTTCGGTACCGATCTCTTTTTGCTAAAATTAAAAATCTTGTATCAGAGCAACGTTTCTCTAATCTAATACTTTCTAAGGCTTTTGCATTTTGAGGCACGCCAAGCGTACAGTATGTGACATGCGTCAACGTAGCGTAAGATTGACATTTATACATTAAAGTGTTCCTTTAAAATGCCATAAAAGATTCTAATGGCAATTGTCGAATATCTTTCGCGTCTTTAGAGACAACGTCAACCCATATCCATGCTATGGACGCTCAACGGATAGAAAGTGATGTTTGACGTATATCAAGCATCGCAGCAACTAGTTGTCAAAGATCATTAACGGAAAAGCTGCTGAAGTGGATCTAACTTCAAAGTAACGTACGATAGTAGCTCGGTAATTCGGGCCCCTCGCAATATTAAATTTCCAGTAATTGTAATGCATTGGTGTTACCATTTATGTATATGCCTTATAGTCCGAATCTTAACAATTCTATAAATCAAACCTAATGGATCTGGTTTATAGAATGCGCGTAATGCAGCTTGAGCTTCTTAAAATTTGCGCATATAATTTTGATAATAATAAGAAGAAAAGCAAAAACAGAATAAAGAAACGCATAAAAAAATTGATCGTGTAGATGTAACAGAAGAAAGAAGAAAGATGATAGAAACACCAAGAAGCCATGTTTTTTTATTACGTAAATTAATAGGAAGAGTTTTTAATGCCCAAAGAAAAATGCCATCAGATATATTTCGAAGATAGCCTTTTAATATACAGACACTGCTATCGTCAATAAATTTTTGCAAGTTGTGAAGTTGCTTATTTAATTGGGAGGCCATGGCACGGATACGTTTGGTCACTTTGTGACCTTAATAAATCTATTGTAACCAAACGCCCTTGTGTGTGTTAGAGTAGATGGAGCCTTTTAATAAATCTTAGTATTATTCTGGGATCTTCTTTCTCTAGTTCAGCAGATGAAAGAAATGGCCTACGGACCTGGTGGTATCGCGTACGACTGACGCCGTTCCACCGTCTTCAGATCTTCTTGGTATATGCGACAGATTTATCTTTTAGCTCTTCCTAGTTTAAACAAGTGATATTTTCGGGTTAGTGAGAAATCCTGCCAGTAACTTAAGGTGCCTTATGCTGAATGATAGCCCTGGTTTTGCTGTCTTTGGTGAATGTGAGATGAGTACTTTCGTCTGTTTTTATCCTGGAACACTTTTCCAGTACGAGGCCCTTTTGTTCGTCTTCCCGTGTCTTTATTGAGTTACACGCTTAGTTCCACAATTATTAAAGTTGTGTGCAACATGTGAAATTTCACAATCAGATTTTTAAATATGCTTGTGGTAACCTTAGTGTTCTACAGGGATCAAACGTTGAGCCTACGTTTTTTGCAATTTAGGATTTAGTGGATTAGTTAGCTCAGAATATTAAATCTTAGGAATACAAACGTACCTAGCGAGTCCTTTTTGGTAATCCCTTATCGCTTTAACTTACTCACAAAATCTACAGATTCAACGCAAAGCATCAGATGTTCGTGCCTTTCTTAATCAGCTATTAAATTCACCGCGTATAGTCCTTTTCGCCGCAGTCCTTAATTGATAAGCACGAAAAAACATCAAGCACAATTACGATCAACACAATCTCGGCATCCGCGCTTATTAATTTCGTGTATTTAACGTCCAGAAATACCATGAACGAACTGTCCGATGGAACCATCGGAAGAGCGCGTTGCGGACTACGGTATGTGGCAAGAACAGGACGGCGAGATAATTATCTTTCCTATTTTTTTTTTTCTTCTCATCCGCTCGCGCACTCTCCCGTTCCCGTGAAAACCCACTTCACTTGTTTTTTAATCGGGCGTTAATAGCACACTAATCTGCCTAATCGACAACACGAGCCAGCCTCTAGACCCGATCATGGGAGGAGCGTTACTAAGTGTTTACCTCATTGGTTTCCGCTTCTTGTGTTCGAGGCGGGTTATATCTGCATAAGTCGGGTACGGACGGGCCGGCGGCGTACGTCGTGCAGTGGCGTGTCTCGCGGCAATTCGGCCCGTAATTGTTCATAATTAATTGATAATTTTATTGCCGTTTCGCGTGCTAGGGGACGTACATACAACGCTGGGTTGGGATATCTGGCCTGGCGTCTGCTACATGACGGTTATGCACGACCGCATTTCTGCCGATAAATTCTCTCCGGTAATATGCTTGAATATCGTTCTTTCTGCGTTTATCGAGTCTATGGATCGGCGAGATAATTCCAATTTATTTGTTTATCCCTCAATGGCTATTATTACGTGGTTATGAGTTTCAAATCATTGCTTAACATATACACGTAGACTATTTAGATTAAATATGTGTTTTCTTCAATTATGAAAGCATTTCTTAGAGTTTTAACATCAAATGAAGCTATAGAGATGTTATATATAACTGAATTTTATCATTACGATATAATATCTTCAATAAACATTATCTTTGTAGATAGAATCTTCTTGTTTCTAAAGATTTAATTTCAGTTTCTTAAAAAGAAAAATCGATTATTAACGCCGACAAGCTTTGCATAGTTATATCATTCCTTTTCTCTTTTTTTTTGCTAACACGAACAATGAATTATAACGACTTTATTTCATCTGAATTGTATATGGTGGATGCGCCTCTTGTCTAATCAGAAGAGACGATTATATCCATGTTTGTGTTAACTTTGAGTTTAATTGCAAAAAATTTAAACGTAAGAAACTCTTGAAATGGATGTAATGAAGATTGCTATTAAGCAATCTTCGTCGCACGGAGGATTATACTACATGGCAACCTTACCTGTACTTCATCTTCTAATTTTTGCCTAAAAGAAACGTGTGGTGATAGGCGGCGCATGAATGTGGTCTACACGGAGAGTTCAGTATGGTTTAGGTTACAAGAAGATTTCACTAAGTACTGCTATTTTCTGCGCTTGTGGAATAGTTAGGTTGTCCGCTAGCATTGTGATATAAAGGAACTGCCTTCAAGAAAGCAGCTTAATCCAGAAATTCACAACGAACGATCCAAATTTGGTAATCCTGAATTCGCAAAAGTTTTGGATAAAGAAGGAATATTTGAAACAAAAAGTGTTCAAAATTTAGTAACGCTGTAACTAGAGAATGTATACGTGTTGGTTCTTACCAGCAAGTATATTACTACTGAAAGCTACTGAAAACTACTGAAAGATACACCTAATATTCCTTAAGAAATTATACAAAACAGAACTGGATGCGACGATTTTATTTGAATCTATTGTTGAAAGGTTTCCTGACAACAACAAGGACTAGCAATATGATATAATGCTGCAGCAACATGACAACGAACAGAGCTATGAAATACTTAAGATGCCGAATCCAGCCTAACAGCGAGACAAGTACCTCTTTAGCAAATTCTCTTATAGTAAATAAGCTTGTCAAAATTGATTAACACTATGACACTATCGCCTTCGCCATTTACGCTGATGGCACTGTCTTCGTCTTTTACGGAACCAATTTATCGTTCGCAGTCCATTGTTTGTATTGATCGTGCCTTAATTTTAACATGTCACGATCATCAACGCGACACGCTAAAATTTTAATATTTTAGCGTGTCTATATTTCACCTAAAGCTATTAGTCGCCGCTAAAACACCGACATATTTGGCTTAAACCTCTTCAATAGTGTTTAAATGGTAATGTTAACTCGAATTAATACGTTTTTGGTCCTGAGTAAGTAAGTAGTACCCGACATGCAATGTATGGTAAATATGTTTTTCCAAGATGATTACGGCTCTATCTGTCTAACTTTAATTCGACGATCGTCTAGCACGATTCGGTAAACTTTTTCGGTGTTATCGATAGTGGTTGCATTTTTTGACCGTCGCGGACGTTCATCGTTAACCAAGCTAGTACACACCACACTGGCCAAAATTTCAGTATTTACTTCGGTATTCAAATGCAAGGATTCGGTATTCGATGTTTTCCAGAAGACTGGTACGAACAACAATTGAGCGTTCAACGTCGCTGGAATTTTTGACATTATTCTTCAACGCATGCTGAATTAGTAAGCCCATCTTCACGTTGACGCTTGAAAGATTTCAAGCTACCCTTGTATGTTTACGTCAGAAATGAGTATACAGTTGGAAGTTTGTTTAATCAAAATTTCCTACTTGTTGTATGCGCTTTATGCTGTAATGCTTTTAATTTTTCGCATAGGTATCTGTCCAGCATCTTATTTAACGTAGGTTGTGCCTCGTATATCACTCCTATGATTACCTCTCACCTGTACCTTGCAGCATTTAAATTATCGCTTGCCGTACGCTAGCAAGTCTACGGTCAACTAACAAACGTTCTGGTTCTTGCTGAGGTGTTATGTAAAGAGACTTTGAGAGAATTTAAAAATTACACCATCATTAGGACGATCCTTATTTATTTGGGATGGCTCGCAATACGCTGTTAACTTAAAAAATATGTTGCGGAAAAATCTCATTTTCAAAGTTTATTTTGGGCGCTGAAAACTTCAGGTGTCGATGTTCGAATATCGATGGGGAAGTAACAAATTTATTCCCCCATGGATAGATAGCATAGATTCTTTTGAAGATAAAGACAAAGTAAATTTGTCAGTTATTTATCAACAGTGTGACTAAGCAATCCGTTGCGATACACTATTATAAAGATGCTAATAGGATTACAAGAACCAATATATCTTTCGTCCGTTTGCCATTGCATATAAAATAAGCAATTACTACACAACGAGGTACATCCGCTAATAACTAAAATAGCTCCCCCGCATGATCAAAAAACGTACATCAAAAACGTCCAATATAATACTTATTCAACATCCAAATGCAATAAATCTGAAAGATTTACAAACGAAAAGGTTGAATAGATTAATCCTCTTGTCGTTTGCATAAAATATTTATCCTTCTGTTTCCATTCTATTTATGAGTCAGTGTTGCTAATGCATGATTGAAGTACGATGCCTACACGAACGTAAAAAGCAATATATTCGTGCGCGTTATTTAGGATTTCGGAAATCGGCATTTGAGAGGTCGCCTCTAGGTGTCTCGTCGGCGATTGGCTTTGAAATGCTCGCTCCCGAATGCCGTTGCTTTGGGTAGTTGATTGAACAGCTTCAGAAAGCCCAATGATTGAGATATATTTACTTTCGACGCTACGATTTTGATACTCGTGTGTCAGGATAGTCAATTGCTATTACCGCGCTAAGGAAGCGGTTCTATATTGAGGAATGGGTTCGAATCGAAGGTGGTACGATCATCAGAGCGGTAATAATAGTGCTAGCGTAATAGACCTGGCCAAAATGCATAGTTCCCCGTTAGAACGCTTTTTCTATGAATTTGTTTAATCTCGTTCTTGTGCACTGTTTTCGCAAGAAATTGCAACCAATACCAACATCTCTGCTACTAGCTTCTTCAATCGCTTCACAATCCATTTCTTGGCCTTTTTCTGCAACAATAACGTTTGTTATCCTCATCACCTGATCGTCTATGGTAACATCGATGCCATTTGAAGGCAAAAATTCTTTTCCAGTAAGTTGTCTTAGCTTACGACTTTGATCTTGTAAGTGTTTTTAAGAATATTTTGGTACTGATTTTCTCAGTTATGTTATTACCTATTATTAGAGATTAGAGACAAAAGCAGGTGGAATTATTATTTTTTTTGCAGCGATTAGACAGACTTGTGTTTTATCGACTTTCGGGGGCCTTTCTTATAAGACGAATAGACACGAGTCTGTCGAGTCGCTGCAATTGCATCTGCCTTTGTCTTCTCTACTTATTATAGTTGTGGTACTTGCGAGTAAGCTTTCTATGGCAAGTGAAAGGTCCAGTCTGCTGTGAGAGCATATTCGCAGAATGCTGTCTCCTTCTTGGAAGTTTTTTCCCGTTACCTAAGCAATAAATAAATCGTCGAACCAAATGAATCTGATCATGCCTAATTGTGTGATGTAACCTTCGAATCTTCGCAATTGTTGACGATACATAGCTTAGTTTTTGAGAAATCAAGGAAGTTCAAAGAAAGACGGGACGAAAAAACAATTAGAATTTTTCATTTCATAAACATCATCTATTTTTTTTTGTTTTTAGTAAATACTTCTTACTAATTTAAAATGCTATATTTTACGGGGAAAATATGTATCGCCTTATGTAAGATGAAAAATTAAAGTAATTGCTACGCTCCAGTCCAATGAGCACATCATAAATTACCATTCTCGAAAGCATTTATATTTTAAATATTTAACCAGCGAATAATTGTAATTACAATTATATGGATCTACGTGCTAAACATAACTCCTGAGATACCTTTTTACGCTACGTACACTTGGGAAAGTAATTTTAAGTACGTCCCGGATGCGATAATCTCTATAAAATTACTGCTTCTATTAAAAAAAAAAACACAAAATTTTGAAAAAGTAACATATTCTTCAAGATCTGTTGTTGAGGTAAAGAGGTTCTACCGTACCGCTTAAATCTTATAAACGAAAGCAGGGCCCGACCCGAAAGAAGCCGCCTCCAAAACAAAGACAATGTTATAAAACCAGACGAGCTAATTCGTCCCGATGTTAATTGCCGCAAGTGTACAGCAACAAATGTACCTGCGTACTTTAGCTTAACATGGGATTTACATAGATTATAAAATATAGTTGTTTTATGTAAATGCGCTCACCTTACGACGAGTGAAACATAAATAACGTTTAAGCGGGTATTTTGGTATATAGCTCTTGCATTACTAGCGATGCATTTGTTTTAAATATCATTACACGTAATAGGTGTGATATATCATAGCGTCTGATATGCATAAATGCATGCAAGATTAACGTAATAAATTACTTCTATTAAATATTTATCGAATCGAAGGTGAATAATTTATTAAACATTTACTAAACGTAATATTCGAAAGGGCCATTCTGAAGATTACATAGGGGGGACGGCCGTTCTGCGATACGTCGATTTGAAGCAAGTTTTAGCGCTAGTTGCTGAAATAACGCCAATTTACCAATGATGACCGGAAAAAGGTTTCTATTTTTTTACTACATGTTATATGATTACTAAAACCTAACCACTTTAGATCAAGGACGCAAAAATAAGCCCCACTCACCCCTTCTTAGAGTATCTTACTTTTGCTGCTCCCCTCACCAACAGAAACGTTGTGGTGAGAGTCGAAAATTTAAGATGGCCTCCAATAATCTGATATAATATGGCAGTTCCAACGAACGGAAGGTATCTCTCTTCCTTTATCTTAATATCTTGGTGGAACTGCTCTTCACTGTAGTCGGTGTAGGTGTGTGTGTAGGTTATCGGGAAATTTGGCAAAAGCGCTACTCACGTAATGTGAGTATGCCCAAATTAGCTTCCAACTTTTCAAAGTTTGTTAACAACCTGGGGACTGCTCTCGATAGCTTTAGGGTTTGTCGTTTCTCTTAAATATTCTTCACCGTGTAGCATTTACATTAAGACCGTTCCTTGCCGAAAATTCAACGTTTTTCAATGATCACAATCATAAGGGGCTCTTGTATAACCCACGCCAAGAACGAAACAAATTAAGCGAGAAGTAGTCAGTTTCGTCTTTGGCGCGGTTGTCGCGATAAAATATCAAACCTGTCGCGAACTGATTAACTTTGAAAACCTCTATTTTCAACGGTAACATTTCTAATAAAAAGAATTCCTATTTCGCTAAACTAAAATTATTGGGAAGCAGCAAATATTATCGGATATATAAGCTAAATTCCGCAGAAAGAAATACATTCTTCTCGTTTCTCGGGTTATTTGTGTATTTATTGGCCAGCGAAATCTCTGCAAACAGTTGTTTAATGCTCTTCATTTATCAGTTGCGCCTGATGTGCGAGATTGCCCTTTCGTCACTTTATATTTTCTCGACGAATAAAACAGATTATAAAAGTCTAAAGATAAACAGCCTTCTACGTAACATAAGCGTATTTTATTTAACGCGTGATGAGATGGTTTATACGGACGCGTTACCGTATCAAACGTCTTAATAATACAACCCTATAAAATTTACGTACGTTTCTTCTCGGAGTTTTTTTCCGCGCATTTATGAAACTGGAGTACCTAAATAACGAGGAAAAGAACGGTAGAAACGTGAAGTTTATATTCGACAAGATGTGAAGAGCACGATCATGTTTCGTAGAGGAAAAGCACCGATTCAGTTACACGCGATATACGCGCGCACGTTTTATGAGCTATCGTTTCAAATAAAGTACATTTACACCTTCCCGAAACGACGCGAGAACACTTGGTAGCAAGCCGTGAAATAAATAGGTGATTATAAAAAAATAATTAAGAGAGTGTTGTTTCGAAAAATTCGTGGACAATATAACCAAGGTGCGCCATATTTAAACTTAATTATTTCGTTGAAGAAGTTGTTTTGCAACAAGATGGTGGAAATATCGATGTGCGCATCGAAAATTATATTCAATCATGATTACAATTTTATGCACTACAGCTATTACTTATTAACGATAGCACGTAACCTATAATCAATACAAAATGCATTATCCTTGAATAATTCATTCATGAACAATGGCTAGTTACGACTAACGGTTAGTCAAAACGGTAATACCAGATAGAGAAGAATAGAAGATAGACCAATCTATAAAAGCCGAATCGATGCGGTACACAGACGGTTCAAAGACAAAGAATGGAGTCGGAGCAGGGATACAGAGGAACGGAGCTAAAATATCTAAATCTCTAAGCCTAATTCATGAATTAGGCTTATTCATGAAGCCTGCATGAATGTGTTCAATATGCTGGGCAGTCAAACTAAAGTAACGCTGGCCTGGGTACCAGAACACGAAGGCCATAAGGGCAGACGAATTAGTCCGAGCGGGCTCGTCAACTGCAGGAAATCGTCCAAAACCGCATCCGGTGGGAATGGCATACACGGTCGTAGAAACAACCACTAAACAATGGAAAGATAAGAAATCCCAAAATTGATGGAAGATCATTTTAGATCAGACCAAGCAATTTTTAATTGAACACCCACCGACATTTACAGCAGATCTACTAAGCAAAGACAGGAAGTGTGTTAGAACAACGAATTGTTTGTTCATGTGTTGCACGATTATATAATATTGGCAGGCGTGCGGCTCTCAGAAAAGCCGAAACTTATTTAGAGGGATTAGCCATGACTCATGATCGACTTTAGTCGAAAATTTTACGTGAACAATACCTAACTCATCTGCCTCAGACCATCCCATTTTTATTTATTTCTTTACAAATTTTACAACAAATAAAGCGAGTAACTTGAGAATGTTAAAGCTCAACGTACGTGTTGCGTTTTAAGTATTTATTTCTAAGTTGCCGGTCTGGGACTGAATCGACCATAGAAAAACGTGGTACAGATTAGATAAAAATTGCATTCATTTGTGTGTTTGTGTACATACGCAAGCATCGTAAACTTTACGAGCAGTTAACTGTCGTGGGTTAGCCCTAGTTTCTTTTTACGATTGACTCGAATTTCCATCCGACCCCATCGCATGAATGCCGGCGACGATTCGCTATTACGACGCCATCTCGCGTATTGTTTACATAACATCGGTTTCGGGCGATCGGATCGCGAAGTCGGGCATAGTTTCGGTAAAGGATCTATGTATGGTTGTAGATGCCGAGATCGATTCTCCTCTTCACGAAGATTGACGTAAATCACTTTTATGGTGCGTCTGCCGTTTCTTTTAACGCACGTTCCCTGCGCCCGATGAGAGAAACGCTGGAAATGGGGTAATCAAAATTGTTTGCCTCGAATTCTTACCCGTAGAAGATCGATTCGAATAGTTGATTTGGCTATTTCTTTCGCTTGCGTCAAGATGGATAATCAATGAAGTTTGTTTATTGGAAAATCGATAATCGAAGAGGAAATAAACGCGAGAAATTGTCTTACAGAACGACTTAATTGTAAATAAATCGAGAAAGTGTTTGCGATAACAGCTGAAATTATCGAAGGTGTTACATTCGTTGAACGTCATAAAACGGATTAAGCGAAGATGGAAATGACTTATCAACGTATCTTTAACAGTACACGTTTAAAAATTTAATAGTATAAATAACGACGCAGAGCCAGAATTAACGTTAACTGTATTATCAATTCTTATACAATTATTGAGCAATACAGTCGTCCTAATCAAGATGCTCTTGCCGAAAGGCTTCCAAAAGAATTTTTGCCGTAATAATGCAGGCTCAAAGAATCGTAAATATGGCTTATTACCGACGAAATCGCTCGTTTAATGTTAATACGTCAAATATTAGGATTTATCTTGAAGAACAGCGCGATTCCTAGTGATAGCGATCGAATATTTTCGAATTCTTATTAATATCAATGATTAAGTTTTCAACACTATTGCCTCATATCAGCAGTTCTAATATCTCGAGATTGAAGGTCCATTTCTTTAATGGAAAGCATCCTTGTTTTAAAATAGAATTGAAATCTTGATACAAGGATATAGCTTCTTCTGGGTTGTCTGCCTTGGTTAAGATATCGTTCACGTAGACATCAGTTGGATCCAAGGATTTCCATATGTGATATCTAATATCCTTGAAAATAAATTGAAAGTGCTAGCTGGTAACGGTAACGTAAATGGGATATTAAAATCAATGCTTCAATTTCTTCGTATATTTTTTTAAAAGAAGTTCGAAAACATACGCTGGAACCGAAGCCTTGTCATTGACCTCTCATTTACGCGGCCACCAGCCACCACTGGTTATAGAGGATTATATTTTTATTTTCGTTCCGGTGGCTTTTTAACTAATCCTCGTACAAAACGGCGTTATTTAAATCTTGAAAAGGTATTGTTGCGAAGGGAATCTTAATTCTATTAAGCTTGAGCAAAGCAAGTTCAGCACGAATTTTCTCTTCTTGTGTTCATGTTCTTCCATTTCATAAATCACCTACTAAAAATCGGAAGCTTTCCCATTCAAGATAACTTCGTTAGCGGCCATTGTTATTGCGTAAAATCCTACGAGCTTCGTGCTTTCATACACAACAAACAAAGATCGTACCAATTATGCGCATTTTAACTGGCTTCATTTACCTCTTTCCATGTAACGAGCAATCGCCGTAAAACATCTTTTCGTTCGAAACAGCGAAACAAAGGAAAAAAAAAGGAGAACGAAATCTCGTCGCAGCTAATACCATCGCTTACGCAGTTTAGCCGCACGGTACGCGCTGGTTAGCGGTGAAATAACGATGCGCGACGTTCGAGCAGCTTCTCAAAAAAGTATTAAAAACACCTTAAGAATTCCGAAATGGCACCAATAAAATTACACAAGAATGTCCCCATAAACCAATAATAATCCTCATTAAAAATGTGTAATGTGTATATACTGATTGAAATTTACACATCGCCGAGTGGCGGTGGTCCAACGGTGGACCGCGGGGGGATCCGAAGGGCCTGAGACTGGACGCGACTCGCATTGGTGGCGGCCGCATCGCGGTCACATGCTGATACGGGACCGTGTTATTAGTATGTAATAAAGTATATAGTTATTCATTCGGGCAGTAATTCTCGCCGCGGGGGTCGGTCGGCACCCCGCCGCTAAACCTCACCTTTAATAGTATTATTTATGCTGGTGCAGGGGTCGCGCAGCGAGAAACGTCCGAGCACCTTACACATCCTCAGTCAGTTCGATGAAAAGATGTTTGTTTGCTAATCACTTATTTTTATTTATTATTATTGTTGTTGCCGTTCTTATTATGTGGGCTTCGGTACTATTCGGACGACGTCGTTTTTAGTGTATTATACAATCTGTATGCGTCATCGCGAATAACTATTTACGTATCTATGTGTTGCGGTTTGAAATTTAGGAGTTGTTTGGGGGACATCTGAAGATCTTTGAGAAAAATCGATGTCAATAATTAGAGATGGCCAATTATTCCGTTCTGCAGCGACTAAATAGATTCGTGTCTATTCGTCCCATAAGAAAGCGTTCGTGTTTTACTTACTGGTTTCCCCGACAGTCGACAAAAGACGAGTCTGTCTACTCGCTGCAAAAAAATAATAATTTTACCTGCGTTTGTCAACTTTATTAATAATGGTAGCGTCGTGTAGAGCGACGTTCACCCAAATGCGATCATCCAAGAGCGATCCTTACGGTTCAGCCGCTTAAATTACTTAGTTTCTTTCCTTCAAAACGTTTGGTTAAAATGGAAATCGCAGCCTTAATTACATTTGGGCCACCTTGCTCAAAATCAATATGAACTTTTAAGGAACCATTAAGTAGTAAGTAGCATGTTTTCGATTGGATAGTATGCAGAAATGCTGAAAAAAATGTATGTGGCAGACCGTAACTTGCCAAATCAACATGAATAATGTTGTTTGGGCTGTCTGGTTAGTGTTGTTTGCCAAAATTACTTAAGCTACAGAGGAGGACAGTAACAATGTAATGTTTAGAATTTCTTGTAAGGTTACAAGAAATTTTTGTATTTATTTTGGCAAATTAATCTAAAGCAAACTATAATCAAAGGGAAAAAAATGGGAAACACTTGGTACAGCAAATTCTAAGAATCGCGTAATTTTTATATCAGTATTTGTTGTTTTAAGACGAGAAAAAGTATGCTTTATCGTCTTTTGATACAGCTACGCGCTGTGCATATTTTCTCCATAGATACGACGATGAAATAACAAATTTACTGGCTAATAACGTGGCTGCGAGCTTTTAAAATATTTAACGGTTTATTTATAATTTTTCAACACTTTCCCGAAATTTTCTCAGAGCGCGTATAAACCACGATCGTTAATAGGAATAAACGCTGGCGACGATAACATAAAAATTACGGGATCGGAAAAATATATCTGCCGCTAAAAGCGCTACGTTTCGTGGCATAACGGGCATTAATTAATCGTTACAGGCATAAATGAATATCGTAAACGATCCTACATAAAAGCGACGGAGCGTTGGTTTTCTATTATACGCGACACGGGCACATTTATCAAAAGCTCTTACACCATGTCCGCACGCTCGTATAACTTATAATCGAAAATAACGAATAAGTAGGTACTTACGTATAATAGTATTATTAGACTATTGCGTTTCTAGTTATAGTTAGGATACGTTACGTTAAGTTAATACGTGTCATTACGGATGATAAATAAATTTATTCTAATAAGAACTTATACGCAGTATGTATAATGCAATTTGAGCTATATTAATCTGTTAGGGTTAATAATAATTCAAAGTTTATTAGAAAATAAATGTACAAGATATACAGGGTGAATCGGGAGGAACGGACATACTCTCATCCAAAATTCTCAGCGGTGCTCTAAACTATTGGGATATTCCCTGCCCGTTTACTCCAGAAATCTCGATGCGCACGATCACCAGCAGAATATCGGTAAGTAGAAATTACGACTGTTAAACGTATATTTCGTGGAAGGTGTATGCGCAACACCCAAAAATACGTGTATCCAAGCCGCTCCTTCCCCCCCGTAACATGTCCATGGACGCGCCGTAACGAGAAGATTAAGCGGAATAAATCAATATTAATAATAAATCTGACGTGGAACCGTGAATTAATCTTCGACCAGAAACTAAACGCAACGTCTGTGTGGTCCTTTCGAATAAACACCAATAACAGTATATCATCGTCTGGTTAGTCGTGGATAAGTCCGGCGGACCGGGTAGTCCCTGCTAACTTATTTAATGCTCCTGTCGCCTCTTTTGCTCTAGTTTAAGTCGATCGAAACGATGTGTATACATGTATATATATGTACATAAATTTGGCCGTATTACACGAACAGGCTCGCACTTCATGCTTGCGTTGTATATTTATAAGGATTAAGGCACGCGAAGAAAAGGTTAAAGAGAAGTATATGTAAGAAATAAAAGAAGGAAGGTTGTTGAGCGTAAAATACTTCCAACAGGTAAGCCAATTCTTCCGAAAAGTTTTGCAATGAGGCAGAATATCGAGTGGTTAACGTAATGGATAAAGAATAGGTAGTAACATAAGTAAAATGTTCGAGAAATCTACAGCACTTTAGTAAAACTAGTGGAATCAGCTCATCTAAGAAATTATCTTTGAGGGCGCTCATTTTTTATAAAATCCTAAGCTGCAAATTACCAACCATACTTATTGGTACTTATTTATTGAAGGATAGATGACCCTAAAGATTACGCGAGTCTATGTTTTTACACCTTATTGAATGTACGGTGTGTTTTCAATTGAACCTTGATAATTTGGTGTTCCCACATTCAAATCTGCATTTAGTTTTGCAACTTAGGAATAGAAGGGTTAAAGGTATTCAGAAATTCAGAGACACCTAAAGACTGGGTAGTCTCGTCTCATCTCACCAAGAAAGAAGACATTAAAGAATATGGTAAGTATCTTGATGAGTGTAACAATTACATTGTATGAAAGGGTTCTGGAGGAAAAATTGAGAATGTAAATAGAAGATAAACCATAGGAAGCGCAGAATGGCTTTAGACCAGGCAGAAGCACGCAAAATTTTCGCATTCAGACAGATGATAGGGAAAACATCGAACAGAGGAGTCTTTAATAAGATATCAAGGAAGATAGTATGGAGGAAGCCTGAAAAGAAGAGGATTGAAAACATGTACCAAAACGACACTAATTGCTTAAGAAAAACCAATCAGAACCGTTTGCAGTTAACGACGGATTAAAGCAAGAGGAACTACCGAGATCGATTTTGTCTACAATAATAACGGACGATTAATAGAACTTGAATCGAAAGTACACGAAGCAACACGGGTTGCACGAAAGTTAAGGCCGGTTAAATTAGCGGAGCGCGCTTTTGCTGATGATCTGGCGATACATATGTCTGAAGAGGAGAAAATTTAAAAATGTTAAATAGGTGATCTATGATCTCTTCGGATCTTTAAACCTAAATCCAGCCCGACATGAATTATGATTATTTTATTGATGCTATAATTCAAGCTATTATTCCTTTCTAACTGCCGCTGTTTCCAAGCTATTGCCTTTTAAACTCGTCAGCTCAAGGCAATTACCAATTCCAATACGAGACCAGTCGAATAAATCCCGTAATTATCCTCTACGCTTTGTACAGGTATACTGTAAACTACTTCCCCCGTAATCATTTACGTATTGAGCGGCGGGAATAAATCCATTAAATCGGAGAAAAATGAGAGAACGTCGTCCGAGGCTCCGTATAGAATCTCCCGTATGTCCGGACAATATTTCCTAATATAATTAATAATCGTCTCTAAGACGAGCGCCGTGACCTCATAATCGTTTATTATTCCTCATCTAAAAGTCACATCCCTATTTGTAATGCTAATTGATTACGGCGATAATTTACGACGTCCAGTGCCCGTTAAAGATTCGTTACAATCACTTAGGCACCACCACCATCGGAGCTCGTCCGAGCTTTCCATGCGCTGATTCTCATTAACGAGCGTAAAATCTAATGAATAAATCATATGTATGCCGCGCTCTGAACGAGATGCTCATTCTAGCGGTGGCAGCTTTCGAAAGGTGGACAGGATAATTGCGTTTATGTCAATGGAGTAACCGTAGTTTTGTTCTGGAAGTGTTGATGTGAAGAAATATCTGAAAAATGAAATTGGCCGTTTCTTCACTGAATCTTGAACGACTTAAAGATGTTAAAATATTCCTGAATGAGGAAGCCGGCACGTCACTTAACTAACGACCAACATTGAATGACTTATCGCAACAAAATATGCGCCCTGTACAGACGTGATTTCCGGAATGTCTCGTTCGAACGAACCTACCGCACCCCTTAAAATAAAGCAAACCCGACGCGGTAATTTACGTTAAATTTTAATCAATTCATGGCGCGATATTAACGCAAATACCCTACGCAGCGTTAATAAAGTGTAATCATAATATTAATAACGCTTATGGGCGCGATAATAAAGTGTAAAGTGATATTTTCCCGCTATTTACGACGACTATACGATTACCGGACCTGGCCATCTTAAATTCATTAATAATAATTTGGATTCACGCTGTGGTAGATGCGCGTAGCTCATATTTCTTTGTCCGGGACCGTGTGGTCGTCGCCGGTCGGACTTTTACATGATCCCGTTGGTGTGTAGAAAGACGCAGTCAGTACCTTGAGCTTTTCGACTCTCTCTCCTGTATGCGCTTAGAGAGGTAGGCGGATATGAAATATAATTGCGTATTTTCGTAAAGGCGTTACAATGGAACGTATGTGTTTAACCATAAGTTATGTAGATTCTTATTGTGTACGTACGGATATAGGTACGAACGTGTTTTATGGTTTCGACGTCAAAAGGTGTTGCGTTTTCGGTATGGTTTGTTACGTTTCGGTGTTGCCCGAAAGTGGGATACGGAGATGAATTGCTCCGAATGTCCGATTTCTAATGTATCGGGGCATAAAATATAGCTTCGTAAATACGTTCGTGCTGTAGAATATAATGGATGGCCTGATGTTATGCAGTCATTAAACAGGACAGTATTTGAGAACAACTAAACGTTAGAAGCCTTTCCGAATTAAAAGCAGTCGATTCCAATCCAATGTATTTGTCGTAAATGTGCCCACCTCCGATATGTTGTGTTAAAGGTACTAATGTACAGATCACAAATGTATAGAAGGCAGACGACTAGATTGTTGATTTTACTAACTCTGTTAAATCATTTCACCGTCTTTTTTCTTGACATTTTTATCTTCAGTAGATTCTTTGGAAAAATATAAAAATAGGAGGCAAACATGAGGGCTTCTAATTGAACGTCTCATTAAAAATATTAAACAATTTATGTAATGTTTTTAATTTAATACAGCAGGAGCCATTAAATTGTTTATAGCACTGCTTTTTTGGCGTCTTTCACAAGCTCTTGATATGCCAGCAATATTGAATCTATTGAAAAGATCTTGGTCTTGGAAATGTTTATTTGATACTCTTTTTTTATTGCAAAGGATAGAAATAAAACAAATAATATTTATTATTGCTACTTTATTGTTTCTACATAAAAAAGAAATTATTTAAAGTCCGTACCATGCTTATCCGACCTTTTTTATTACTCAAGACTTTTATGTAATTTGTGCAAATCCTTCTTGATTTTACATAAAATAAATCAAATTTGGAGTAATTGCTTCGAGAATTTGTGGATTCGCATCGTCAACCCAACGATCGCATTTAAGCTTGGTACGGATCATGTCGATGCTTTAGGATTCGTCTTGCTACTCCACTTAATCATTACTTATTACTTTTTCGAATATTTCTGTAAGATGCATCAATTTAAATCAATTTTGTCAATTACTTAGACTCCTAAAGAATCTAAACTTTTTAGTGAAGATTTACGACAAGAAGAAAGATGTTTTAATTAAACCATTACCATACCTCTAGACTCTACGCTAACCGCTATAATTAAATGGTTTGAAATGCTTGGTATGAACGTTAGTATAACCTTCCGAAATGGAAATCAACGCTTTATACATCTGCTCGACGTCGATTTCGTCCTCAAGTTCTAAAACTTCTCTTTTCCTAAGCCTATGGATCGTCGGACGTCTCGTGGAAGGATTTCTGTACCTGATGTTCGGTCTTTGCTTGTACCTTATGGGTCTCTTAAACGAATCCATTACTATCACTTGTTGGGTATCGTTTTTACCGTTGATAGCTTGAGTTATCAGGCAAACTAGATATCCTCCGAAAGCCAGGAAGGCCAACGCAGTCACGGAGATTTGGAATATGCTTTGGATGCTTCCTTTGTCCTTGGAATCGTCCGCGTAATCAACGCGTTTCACCTCCTTGTTGTTGGCAGTTTTCAAAGCAAGAGCATTTGGATTGCCCTCTCCGATATTTAACGACGTTGTTGTGACGTTTTCGATTCCTGCGTTGCGGTCGAGATCATCATCGAAAGATAGAGAGTTCTTCACGTGTAATAATTTATCCAACGGTAACTCGCTTAAGGTTTTAATATCAACCGTCGGTGTTAAATCTTGCGCCAGCACTATTAAATACATCGTTGGGAACTGGAGTGGAATCGTAAGAATTATGTTCCTCATCTTCACTCCACTATCTCGGCACGTACGATACTGATTCTATTAATGTGCTCTTGCGACGGTTCACGCTGTTATGATTAAAACGGTAGAAAATTGTTCTAATTGCCTCGACGTTGCGCATGAGAAATCAACCCGACGATATTCCGCGACGTCGCATCTAAATCATTTTCGAACGTTCGCCCGACAGCAACGCCGTGAAAAAGATGAAATATTGCCGACCCCTCGTATCGTTCATATTCCTAGCGGTTATTGTTGTTAATGAGGGCTTCTGCGGGCAAGGTATACTGGATAAGTTAACGTCGGGTTTCAAACTAGCGGGAAGATTGCTGGGGCTGGATCGTGTTGCGAGTATCAGTCAATTGGTTAGCGAAAGTTTCGGGGGTCATGTACAAAGAAATGGTGGCGGAAATGAGGATAACGCCAATATCTTTTCGAGCTTCTTGAGAATATTCGGCTTCGACGCGAAGAAAATTGGAGCTATTGCTGTTAACGCAATTATATTCGTAGCCCAATTGGTGAGTTGTTAATGCTTTTCGTAGTGTTTTAGAAATTAAATAAGGATCGATTAAAATGCACAAAATCAATAGTTAGATTTATCTTCTTTTGCTATTGTTTAACGGTGTATAGCGAAGAACATTTAAATAGGACGCAAGTTTACAAGGAATAGTAATTTTGAATTTAGATGTTGTTCAAGAAACATCTGAATTGAATAAGAATTAGAAATATAAGCATACTTGTTCCTCGGTTATACTTCCAGACATCCACATGCGTTAATATAGTTGCATAACTACCTAAAATAGCCACAGAAACTTATATTCTTTAAGCTGTATTTACGTTCTAATAGCAAAAAACTTTATTGTTTGTTCTCAGATAAGCACCTCCTTGGGAAAGGTGTCGCCGCCGCCAACGCTTAGCGACGAACGAGCCAGAGAAATCAAAGATGGCGATCCATTCCAATGGTTATCAAACAACACTCACATGACAGACATCATCCATCATGTACAAAACAAAAACCTATCCGATTACGTCATAGACTATATAAAAGAGCGCTCATTAGATGAGGAAACCGACTGCGTCCAATTGTTGATTTGCAAGTTATCCCCTTTCATAGATGGTATGCAAAGGTCTTTACAACGAAACGGAGGAAAGGGAGAATCCGGAAAGGAAGTTCTTTTCAAATATATGCCTTCAATTGAAGATGTTACCGAAATCGGCGATGGATGTGAAGAAAAACATCCGTACTGTCGATTAGTTTATTAGCACCAACTGATATCTAACTATAAATAGAAAATTTGTTCCTAAGACTAACTCGCTTAATAAATTAACTTTGATATGTTAAGTCGTAAAGATTTCTTCTAAATCACGGCAAAGATTGTGCCTGTAATGGGATCTTCCGGATTTTAGATCGCAGAGAATTTGCAGTTTGCACTTGTTATCGCACGCTGGTCTAGTTGGGCTATCTTTGTAATAGTACCTAAAAATAATGGCGAATCGATCGAAATAAGTTAATCTCTTATGTGAAATATCAGAATACCTATAAAATCGGTTGAATAAATTCGAATCTGTAGTCATGGCGTCTATTAATTTCGACCATTCGTCAGGTCTTAAAGTTTGGAGACCATAAGCTTCCCGGGCGGAATATAATTTATACCATTCCGGTTCGGAATTCGGCTTGTTTGCCTTTTCCAAATCAGTTATCCACGTTTCATGGTCCAAAATATCCTAAAAAGCGATAACGGAGAATGGATTTAATACAACGGCATTGCTTACTCTGGTCGTTTTATTGTGATCTCCATCAACGTAATACATCCTGTAACCAGGATTCAAGTTCTCGTATGTGGTAATCGAAGGACTAATGTAGGCTACGCTCGTGGGTCTTTCTGCAATCGAATCATAGATTATTTTTGGCCAATGAATCGTAAAAATTTGCGTACTATAAGTTTCAAAGTCGTAGAAGACTTCGAATTCGTCAGTATGCCTGTGTCCATAAAATTGAGCAACAACGGTTTGCTCGTATCTTTCCATTATCTTGTAGAAATTCTCGGACCACACCTTTAAACAATCAGAATCGCCTGGCGGAATATGACCTGAAATTCGTAGAATAAGGGAGTGCGCGAAATCCCAATTGGATTCTCGATTTGTCTTACCAATGATATGAACTTTTTCCCCATTATCTTCGGCCTGTTGCAGTTCATATATGAGCCATTTTAGCTGCTTTGCGGGATCGGTACTGTTCACTATCAACCACCTAAAATCGTTATTCATTCGATTACACCAAAGTAAACGAATTTCGAATGTTATATTTGTAGTAAATTGAAGATTCTAGTGGTCCGAAATTAAAGGAAGAGAAAATCACTTACCAGTTGAAGGAGATGCAATAGTTCATGTTTAGGGAAATTAATCTAAATCCTGGTCGAAGTAATACTGAGTAGAATGCCCCGTGGAAGACGGTGTTATTGACAGAAGCTGGCAGCCATTTGGACCACTGCTTGCTAAGTTCTTTGTAAAGCCATGCGGTTGAAAGGTCTTCGTCGGTAATCCAAGGTGGCGGAAAGCTACAAGCAATATATGTTGGTCATTAATTTCTGTTGTTGATGCTATCGGCTGATTTTGTTTACAAATTTGAAACAGGCAAAATATATCTTATCAAACAGCTGCTGTTTACAATTCCTATCCGTCAAGGTAATTTATTCATTCAAGAACAAAATATTTATGTAGAGCATTATACTGTCAGAGATACCGAATTATCAATAAATAAAAGTATTGTTCGCAAAATTCCGAAATATCTTTGAAAAATGTAATAAACGTATCGGCGAAAATGTTATATCTTTAAAGATTAACATAGTAAAAGATTACCTTCCCGCTGGTACCCCTTCATGATTACCCAACGCTGGGAAAATCGGCGTATTGGGGAAAGCCTCCTGCATCTGCTTAACCGTCTCTTTCAAAATTTTCAGATTTCCCTCTTTGGTCTGGTTCCAAACGTCGTGAGGCGGCAGATCGCCGGTCCATATTATGTAATCTATATCCTGCAACGTTAAAGAAGAATAAAACATTTGTTTTTGAGAATGAAAAGGAGCATTACCTTATGTTCCTGAACGATATGTTTCAATAAATTCTCGATCAGTATTCGAGGCATGTCGCATTTACCGTAACTACCCCACCTAGAAACGACGTAATAGCCGAAGAACTGTAAGACGGCGATTTCGATTTGAGAACGTACTTACTTGCCTGCCGGCTCCAGAGGTTCGGTGCTGGACGGCGTACTGAAGGGATGGCAACATAATGGTTCTTCGCAATTCGCCGGACTACCTTCTTTGTAATTGGGATCGAGATGAGTATCTGACAAGTGGAGGACTTTGAATGTGGGAGCGCCTTCCTGCAAATTGAATCATGTTAAACATTAGGAGGGAATCGTAATGTTCTAAAACGAGGTTGATTCATTTTCGTTGGCGTATGTAAAGACGTACAATTTATATACAACGCATTTCTTTTATAGATGTTCTTTAAACTTGTTAGATCTTGGAGAATATGCTGTAAAGCGCACGTCGTGGGTGGAAAAAACATTAACATGAGGTGCAGTTTTTATCATGGAATTTCTTGTGAATAGAGAGGACAAAGTCGAGTGAAATCATATCTTTTTTGCAGCGACTAGACAGACTCGTGTCTATTCGTCTCAAAAGAAAGGGTAAAAATGAGCTTTACAACGTGGATAACTTGACTTTAGAATTCCATATATCAAAAATGCTTAAAAAATTGTTTTGGGAACATTCTGTATAATAGAAAATATGTTCAGATAATGAATAGAGAGAACTAAAGCGGATGAAATTATTACTTTTTTGCAGAGACTAGACAGACTCGTGTTTTATCGACTCTCGGGAACACCAGTAGGCAACACGAATCCATTCTCACGAGGCGAATACACACGAGTCTGTCTAGTCGCTGCAGAAAAGGAATAATTCCACTTGCCTTTGTCATCTCTAACGATGAATCATATAATTTTCTGTGATGTTCATGGAAGGTTTCTTTTACATATGGAAGTAATACGTTTTTGACCAAAAAATTTGACAAATAATATAGATTAGTTCGATAAAATGATTTTTAAAATTCTTTCTTTCACACCCACAGCTAGGCTGCTTTACAAAAGAATTATTTGCTCTAATTTTGTTCTCTGCGTTTTCTATGAAACGAAATTTGCAAGGTTGTTTGAGATTACCAACAATTATTGAATAGATGACATACTTTCTTTTGCAATGCAACGTTCAAGCAATTTAATTATTTCTCTTCCACGTTAAAAGAATTTCTGTTGCTAAACTAATACAGATTACCTAAACAGTTACGCAAGTATCTACAACACCTTTCTACTTTGATAGAGTATAACATTAGCGAAGAAAACCAATACATGTCTTTTTTATTCTAACGAGATCCGGTATTTTTTAAATTTGTCGTTGCGAAATATAACGTTTTTTTATGGCATTACGTATGCTTATATATCTTAAAATTTCTATATCAAATACATATTAAATTATTTAATAAAATAAAATTTTACACATACCGCACAATTTTCACTTATCAACCGATAAGTATTTCTTTATCTTATAGTACCATCGATGTCACAGTTGAAAAATGCATTCTTACTGATATAAAGCCTTAATAAATACATTCCGAAACAAGTTTAATTAAATATCGATAACAACTTCCCAAAACGTATCTATACATCATTTAACAGAAACGTGTAACAACTATGTACGTTGATGAAAAAACCTCGTTATTTTTACAAGGTTTGGCACTTTTTCCTATTGGAAATACACGGCTGATTTCGTGTACTTGGATGTAGAATAACCTTCGAAATAATCTTTGTTTCACGGTTGGTTCGTTTAAACTTTCTTTTAGCTGAACCGGCATTCGTTTAAAATTAGGTAACTTTATTAACCAGTTGACCGTGATCTGTTACGAGATGCGTCCTTTATTATCGCACATTTTAAGAAAATTTAAGAAGTGCTTGCAAAATTACATAATTTTTAGACATTGCGCGCATTAAAAGCAAGGAACGTCTCAGTTTTTGTTGCACAGGCACAGGCAGTAGAGATATAATATTTTCTTAGAAAGAAATGCTACGGTGAAAAATACGATTCCAAGTGCATCTTATAATGTCAATAGAGCATGGTCCAAAATTGGTCCAATGAAGTCAGAATATCATCTAAAAAGTATAGCGAGCCACTAAAAAAAAATCATTAGCGAATCATCTATAAGATGCGTTCGGAAACACATTTCTTATCCTAAGGTCCTAATAGTCAATCATATCGGCTGTCTAATGAAACCTAGGACATGTGTACCTCAAGGTATACATACATATAAGGGGAATAACCATTATTAGCCAACAGAAAGTTCCAACAGGAAAACATTAAATAATAATTAACAAACGACTTAATAGTAATTTACGTCACAAGAGTCGTAAGTGTAGTTTTTCCATCAAATGGCGGCCCAACGGGCATATAATTTTCGAAACTTGTAATAACTTAGATAAAATAGACTTTGTTACTATCACTCGCACAGCGTCAAGGCCAAACTATACTTAAATATTCCATAAGATGCGAATGGTCATTCAGGATTGTATGGAACGCCCCAACTGGAACAGGCCTCGAACGCATGGCGTAGAGTTAGGATCAGGCACTGTTATCGCTGCTATTAATTGCATTTTATAGAGCAGATAAAATTGTCCAACGTCAACATAATTAATCAACATAACAAAAACGTTATTTTCAATCCAATCCGATAACAAATAAGATACTTACCACATAATGAATCCTTTCCTTTAATACTGGTTTTGGTACGGAAGGAAATTTGATTTCCCAATCGTGTAATGGATTCTGTACATCTCCACAAACCTCTCCCAGACATAAGCTACATATCTGCGTGGCATCTAGAGTTTAGAAAAAATTTATACTATTATTGCTTTTGTTGATGGCTGATTCGATAAAAAGAACAATTATTAGTATTATTCTTGCGGGTATTAACGTGTTAAGAATGCTGGCAATTTTCTACAAATAAAGAGTAAATAAACAATAACATATTTATCTAAGAAGTCGAAAAGAACCATTCAACTGTTCACCCGTTGCATATTAATGATTCCAATGATATCTTTCAAAAATGCGCCGGGTGTTTTGGAATAAAAATCACATCATTTGTGGACCGTATCTTTAATGTATTTTTAAAAATTTTCTGCTATAACGAGCGTCCCAAATAGAAACTTTTTGCCAATAATCACACGAATATCTTTTCAATCGTTAACTATCAGCGTAGACCTGATCTTAAAAAAAAAAAAACAAAGAAAAAAGTCTAGTGGTGTTAAATCATACGACCATTCGGTCTTCGATTGAAGACAAATCAACATCTCCACCAAGAAAAAAGGCAAAAAGCAGTAGAAGGTAAAAAGCACTTGAAATGCGAATAAATGTTGAAATATGTGAACAAAATGTTTTACAACGGCAGCTGTTTCCAATATTGCATAATATAGAGTTGGCATTATGTAAATTTTTGTTGGCGTTGATTCCCTTTCCTAGAAATGTCGTTACATATTCCATATTAATTACATCAAAATAATATCTATTTCGACATGACAATGTAAAATAGATTAGCTAATATTATCATAGATCTTGATAAAATTTGGTGCCAGATTAATGTAGATCTCGAAGATCAATCCATAGTAGAATAGCCAACAAATTCATATTTCGTATATTTGTTGCGTATTTATATTTCAATAACATTTGCTTGTATTGAAAAGCAAGATAATCACAGTATGTTGTACCTGTACGTGCAATTTCATATCTGAATAATAAGCAAGTCGCGCAATAATCTGATCTAGATACATATCAACTTAACTACCAAATAATTGCTTTCTTTAATCTCCGCAGAGGAGACGTAAAATTTCGTTGTATCCCTCTGTTAAGTGCAACCTAAACAAATCGTACTTACATTCCTCCAATCACATCACTGGTTCTAGGCTTCTAAATAGAACTGTCGAAAACCCCATTTTTTATCGGGAATCGGGTAACCGTTCGACGCGATACCCGGTTTCGAGTTACCGGGGTACCCGGTTAATAGATACCCACGTTCTCGAAATCGAATATCCGGAAACGGGTATTCTCTAGAACCGGATGCCAGAGATGGGGTAAAATCGATACTAAAAAAGCACCCATGTATCCGGGTACCCGGTACCAGTTTTTAATCTGTTTAAGTATCGTTGAAGTTGTGTCTAAACATGTGGTACTTCTTCATCAAATTATCACGAAACCATAGAATTCGTAAATTCGCTAACGGTGATTGCTTTGCTATGAGCGCCATTGTTTATGATCTAAGCGTATACCGCAATCAATTTTTTGAGCCATACATTTAACCGCTCTTCCAATAAATAAATAGCTCGCGCAGCTTTCCTTACTACCTTTCTACCCTCAATAGGGGTGTTAAATTCAGTTTTCAGGTTGTTTAAAATCTATAAATAAAACCATCTAGCTTATACTGTGGATACCTTATTTGAATTATTACGGCGGACTAAGACTAAATTATTTTTTATCTCATTTCACGCGAGCATATGGAAGTACAACACGTAAGTATAGTTTTTTTTTTTTTTTTTTTTTACCAGATCACCTTGAATATTTGTAACGAATTAAAACTACCTACGTAAATACTAAGATACAAACAAGTAATTAAAATGTAAAATGTGAAAATTAAGGGAAAAAAAAAGCTAGACTTACTAATTTGCGTCACATTGAGAATTGGCAATACATCCGGCGAAAACACATCAAAGATCCCGGAGCAGACGATCTTATTTTCGATCTTGAACTCGACGCATATCGAGACGAATTTTCCCTTGATCTCAGCGACTGGCGTCCCTTGCTTCACCTCATTTTGTAGAAGGAGAACACCTGTTAAGAAGGAAAATAATAAGTTGTCATTTTTTTCGCCATGCAGCGATGATTGTTAACGTTCACATAAGAAGAGAACGCGAAATTTTACATCACCTGATCTCATGTATCATACAGTCACTCTCATTTTTCCTTATCAGCCTCTCATGTTTTTTTTTTTTTCTTTTTTCAAGCTCGCACAAGTATAATATAACAAAAGAGCAACAGATAGAAGGTACACACGACGATCTTCCATTGAATTGTATAAAAAAGATAAGGGGATATAGGGAAGTGAAGTTCCGATGTTGCGTTTGAATCATCAGAGTTCAGATCATATTACCTGCGTGGCATTTGCTTTACTTTATTCTGAAGAGCTCAGTTCTGCTTATTCTCGATTATAAGAAAAAGTAGAAAATGGATACTGCTAACTTTCAGTTAAGTAGTGCGAAACACCTACATTGTTTAACCACTAAAATGAAGAAAACTGCAGAATCTCGAGGTCGCATTAACGCCCTAATGTTATCGATTATAACGAGAAAGTTAGGAAGTGCAACCACAGTGTTCCAGTCCTTTTCCGAGCAACAGCTAAACAGTTGCTCGGAAAAGGAATAAACATTAACATGTCTAATATGTTATATTAAATTTTTGTATGCTTTGAAACCGGCTCTTAAAGATCATGATGGCAGCGAAAACCATTATGTTCACTGCTACATCTACCAATGCAGTGCCCGTATTTTTTTTTTTGTAATTCCTCTTTTTTTTTATCCGAATTCACCGTGTTTAATATTAAGTTTTTTTTGTTAATAAAATTTTGTATTCCTAGTTTTTTTTAATCCATATATGTATTTCGAAAACATTGATTTGAAGCTGTTTAAACGAAAAGAAGATTATTTTCCACAATCTACTTCCTTTTCCAATTTGGTCGGGATTAACGAGGTTGCATTGTAGTGTAATTGAAGGTTAAACATGTCCTTGTATATATCAATAATCATTAGATCTATTGGTTAATTAAGAAAATTTCCAGTAACTCATCAATCAGAACATACTTGTGGAAAATAAGAAATTAGTAATTGCATCATTGTTGAGAATGTACATAAGCATTAATTGTAACTACATTACCTGTTTTTTTTTTTTTTAAGATTACATAGAATTAATATGTAAGGAGGGTATACTTAAGCATGATCCACAATGCTATAACATGTCGATGTTATAATTATGACGGTATCGCCATAAAAAAAAAACAACATAAAATCAGCTTACAAAAGGAATATATCTTCGTACTTATTTTTAAATCCGATTAATTTAAATTCTATAGCGACTAGAGATTAGATATACACGTCCATTATTTTGGAATCGTCGAGAATTAAAAAAAAAACAAAACATACATATCGCCCAACATTGATTCATCAATTGAAAACATTCCTACGAACTAGTTTTTTTGAAATACCATTTTTAATAGAATAGAGTAATCAGTCGATACGTACCTATGTACGTACGTATTATCTTGCACTACTTTTTTATAGAAGATTTTCCATGGATAGCAATAGCGATTACGATAAATTCCTTTTATATTCGTAAAATTATATAGATACGAAAAAAGAAGATGTATTTTCGGGTTATTTACAACGTAAGCATGAGTAATATACAATTTCTTAGTAAATTCTTGGAAGTAAGTGCTAATTAAAAGTAAAACATGAATAGAAGTGCATAAGATTAGAACGTCAGCGCAAAAAAGATAAGTAAACAAGTAAGCTTGTGTATAGAATTTAAAATAGGATCAGTTATTACTAGAGTAGGTAAATTCGGGTGCGCACCATCGACGCAGCTAACGAATGGAGCCTCGCATGCGAAACGCTAGTCGCTATCTAGTTCGCTGCCTCCCAGAGAATACGTAATAGTAGTAGCGAACGTAGTCTGCGTTCAGCTTTTAATAATGTCGAAGGTACGTAGATTGAGGAAATAGCTATCATTAAAGATAGCGAATAGGTTCATTAAGAACTGTTCGGATTTGACACACGACGGCGTAAGTGCTATATATACCTAAAGTATTGGTTACAAACACATTGTAAGCGACAGGTGCGAAGTGTAAGCCATAATAATGTTAAAACCCCGCAAAATACGAATAACTCTTATTTGTTATATGTACAACGATGATTCGGTGTAACTTGGCGTTTACTTCGTTAAACAACGATTCATTTATTTTGTTTTGAAACAAATATGTTACCTACCACGATACGAAATTATTTACCATCAGTGCGTTTACATTTAGAAAATAAAAATTAAAGTTAAACTGAAAAATAAAATGTAGGCTTGTGTGAGGGTGAAACAATTGATTGCAAAAAAAGATCTGTACTTAACGTTATGATAACGACATTAATCGTCATCTTCAATTTTATCAGCTTCTGGACGAATAGAAGGATGTACTGCTCGAGTAATTTCAAAAGTGGTGTTAAGCGCATTGGAAAAATTTGAAATATCCAGAGATGAAGCCTTAATGTTTGTGACAAATTGTGCCGCAACCATGCTTTATGTAGGTCGCAAAATCCTTCGTATTTCAAGTACTTTGTTATCGTGATACTAATACCTGTGTAGCAAATTTTCCTTTCATGTGATGCTAGTATGATGCATTTCTGCATATTAGTGAAGATTAACAGTCTAATACGATAACTAATTAATCTGTGGTACATACAAGAACACAAGATTAAGTCTAAGACATATTTTTATTTCGTCTAAGAGAATTTGCCAATGATAATAGTGACAGAGCACATATTTTTTTTAAACATCAGTAAACGCACCCGGTCATTTTAAATAATGCCATAGCCAAGTAACGAAATTAGTACCAATTTGCGGTGATCTATCGACAAGTCGTTATCAAATCACGTTCGTTACGCGACAGATAAACATTACGAAATTTCAAGAAACTGCGTCGTACCGATGGTGATATTCTAAATCTAAACAATACGTTGTGGTCTTCGATTTTTTTGGACACTAAATTATCACCAAACAATGTAGGTATAAACGTAACTACGCGAATATGTACATATTATAAGCATGTGTGTGTGTGTGTGTGTGTACATCCTTGGCATATATTTCATTGGAAGTTGTGCAATCGGTAAACGGAGAATTTTCGTTATTGTCATCTTGACGACACAACGATTAATTTTGCTGAATTGGCGGTTTGTTACGGGATCGTTACGTATTGGCGATAACCACGTGCGTAATAATGTAAGATTCTTTTGTTTTGTTTCGATAAGTTGTACATAACACCTAAAGATAGAATAAATTTTAGTTTTTTTAGGAGCTTTTATGAAGGTGTTTTATGTGAAGGCCGGGAGCAAGTAAATCGATAAAATGATCTTTTAACGGCAATAATCAGGATAAACGATAATAGTAACTGCAATTAAATCAAAAGAGACTAAAGCAATTACAATAATTAATATTAATAATAATATTAATAAAATTTAATAATTAAATAATAATAATTAACGTAGATTATGGACAAAAGCAATAATTAAATCGAAAATTAGACTCATACTCCGAAACAAAATAAACTTTTTCTTTAGTCCAAATAATTTGTTCCACTTATTCCTTCGGGATTTGTCAATTTTTAGCGGTTTATTTCGAACACTTTGTATAATGGCAGGTATTTTATTATGTCAAATACTACCAGGACTACTTGCTGCCTACCGCAAGTTCTAGTCTTAGGTCAAGCATCTCATTCAAAACAGAATTTTGCAAATATCCTTAAAACTACCACATTAAAAGGAAGGATGGTTGCTTCGCATTGCAGATACTTGAAGCTACGCGTATTTCCAAGTTACGCACCCATAAATTCCGAATACTTTAAATTGCGACAAATTCGTTCCCATTTTTTTTCAAGGTGGTTCATCAAAGATACACAAATATTTACGTGATTTTTTTTTTTTTTAATCAGTAGTTAAAATGTAACGCTTTACCTCCTGTATTCTCGTAAATTACATCAAACGAATTTCTGGGAATTTACCGTAATTCAAAGGAAACGTTTAATGAATTTCCATTTTTTTAGATTGCTAACGATGTTAGTTATTACAGTAGGCCATTAAAGGATCAATAACGCTGAGTAGATACCCGTGTATGCACATACGTGCTGTAAATGTCTGTAATTACCCAACGAAAAAAGGATGTTAGATAATTACACATCTATACGCTATGGCTTCTTTTTTAATGTTGTTAGATATTCAGGACGAGAAGTAATTAATTAAGTTTTTTTTTTTAATTTGCAGATTTCTTTTTGTTTTAATTAATTTCGTAAATTAAATTTGAAATTGTGAATAAAAAGAAACAAGAGGAAGTCTCACAGACCAATTCTTAAATTGTTGGAATCTGATCGCATCGAACATTACGGAAACGCTAATGGAACAAGCATCATTAACCTCGCCCATTATTTTAACAGCAACCTTCATAAATAAATAATAGTTCATAGAAGAATGTTTGTACGTAGGTACCCAAGTTCTGCGAAATATATCAAGAAGTTTTCTTTTTTTATCCAAATAAAGCCTAAGAGTTAATTAAAATCGTTCAAAGTGAGCGCAAAACTTTGTTCCTTCACTTAAAATACCACTTATACATACAACTACAAGCATCCATAAGCTAAAGCTGCTAAATATTAGAGCGATGTAGCTATTTCTATGTAAATCTCGTAAATGTATGCCTTCGAGCAAATTTCAATAACTTTCCACGGCAAGTCTTTTGTTGCTGGTCATTCTCGATGTGATAAATGCCAAGTGCAGTGAACTATACGTTTGGGCGAACACACGAAATGGTACGTTGACTTCCAACTGAATGAACCATGCAAACTTAAATTATTTGATCAAGCTAGAATAAAATTCAGTGACTTACTTGTGAATTCTAAGATAAATATGTACGTATAGAGTGAGTCACCACCGCGGGTTTCGAAAATTGTGACTTCGCGAACAGAGATTATTTAGAGTGTTTAGTTGAATAAAGTTGTAAGTTCTTAAATGGAACATTCTGTATATTGTTATAATTTTTTCTTTGAATTTTCGTTAAATTCTTCGGCAAAAAAATATTCGTAATCGGTAGTTACGAGTTTGACCAGCTTAAAAAGAGACAGGAAGAACTATCTTTCCCGTCCTCGCCACTTACTGGATATTTTCAGCTCAATTTTAATTTTTATTTTTAACACACTCCATTAATGTATTGCCGACATTTAAATTAGAGACTTTACGTAGTCCTTCAATTTTAAATAATATCCCCCTGAAACGTAGTGCCCTTTTTAACGTACACGCGGCTCATAATCGTTGGTAATTTCGTTGATGAAAGTATCGCTGTCAAAACTGAAGTGGATTCCATTGCAGCCCCATCTAGTAGTCTTTATCTCAGTTGATATGTCATATGACTAGAGAGGACAAAAGCGAGCGAAATCATACTTTTTTTGTAACGACTAGACAGATTCGTGTCCATTCGTCTCATAAGAAATTGTTTTTTTCCGAGAGCCGACAAAGCACGAGTCTGTCCAGTCGCTGCAAAACAGGTATGATTTCCCTCGTTTTTGTCCTCTCTTACTTATGACCAGTGCAATCAACAAATGGACAAAAAAAAAATCGGGATAAACTAAACCAAGATATTAGGCTACGTTTCAATTTGAAGCTCAACATCTCGGATTTCTTTCAAAAGAGAACAACGATAATAGTATTAACGCATGAGCTGTTTATACCAGAAAAAAAAACAAAGGAATTTTTATTTTTGCCTGTATTTACTCGCCACTCAATGCAGTATGATGACAAAGCAAGATAAAATTAGAACTTAAGCACTTCGTAGAACGCTCAAATCGAAATTGCAAAAAAAAAATAATAACGTAATAGACAGGGACTTAAATGGACATCTTTTTCTCCAAAAAATAATTCAGTAAAAATGTTGACGATTTAAGTTGTGCTTAAGCCGCCAGCTCCACTCACAATACATAAAAAGAATGTCGAATTTATCCTTTTTTTTTCTAACTTAGGGTACCAAGAGGACATAGATGTAAAAATTTAGCAAAAAATAAAAATATTATCTCCGAAATAGGAATAAATGAAGATTTAATCCCGAATGCGCGGATATGTTAAAAAAAAGAAATGTTCAACGGATTAATAGAAAAATCATCAACAAATTACTGAATTTGGAATAAAAACATCCGATAATATTATGTCATAAATCAATCGCCAATAAGCTTAATCACGTATATGTAGATCTAATCACATCGGTAGGTTCTATCTGAGCTTATCTTTAAAAAGCGCTCACAGTATCCTATTTCAATCTCAACAGGTAACTGTTATTTCGATATAGCAAACGATGTTCCATTTAATTATCGCATATTGATTAGTAAGAACAAAAAGTACCACTTACCAAGTTTACACACCGAACACGATATTTTCCTTCGAACCGCATCGCCAATTTGGGGGTTTGACGGCTTGATACGATTTTCCTCAATAATCGCTGGTTTATTGATAGACTAAAACAAAAATATTTCCTTTATGCAACAGCCGTCGAACAAAGAAATTAAGTAAACCCTACCTGAAGTTTTGCAATTGCCGGTAAAATATGTTGGACTGCGTTCGGTGAAAGGAGCGGCTTATCTTGCGGTGGTATTTCGTAATTCCATTTATCTTCAAAACCATGTAGCTTCACCGGGTTTCCTGCAAATCAATCGTCGTGGAATTAATTAGCGTTAAGTTAATGCGCGATTCTTTATTTGTTCCGAACCGTAAGTTGTTGCCGCAAGGTAACAGAGGAGAAGATTTAAAATTTTATGATGCATTTTTCGGCTACAATTCGCAAGTAGAAAGAAAAGCACCGTCGCCAATTAATTTTATTTCATCAGATTCCTTTTTCTATTTGGTAATGGACGGGTAATAAACAAAACCGTATTCGTGTTTTGCCGCGATCGTAAAACGTACGACTAAAAAGAAACAAAGCTAGGAACACAACTGGTAAACTCTGCGCGTATCATCTTTGGCATAACATTAAGAACTGCACGTGAATATATATTTACTATTTTTCCATTCAAGGCTAACTCCTAAACGCATGTAGTGTAACTGGTATTATTTATATGTTGTAATTAATATTTACAAACACACAACCTCCAACTACTTCATGAAACATGATATTTATGCCGGAACCGTTGTTTGTTTAGATTAATTAGTGTAAATATCTATTGGCGACACGAAGTCTATAAAAGACGTTATGGTAATAATATAAATTGGGTAATAATGATTGAAAAACAAAGACATAGTTCAAAAACGTAATGTACTACCTAAAAAACATTTTTATTGTGAGCAGAGAAATTAAATTTAAAACTAGCGTGCTACCACCACCAAGCAATCACGCAAGTAAAAATTAAATTATTTTGAAAAATTATTAGAATTCATAAATCAATACATAGTTTTTATCGGCATTTTAATTAGGCATCCCTCTTATCCAATATATCATTAAGCAAAGTATAAAATTAAGAATTTTCCACGAGAAAGGATATATTGGCTAACCTGCTTATCTGCAGCTAGATTCATCAATTTACCTCTAACCTAACATTTTAATTTCAAATAACATAAAATAACCTAAGTAAACAATGTCCCGTGTAGATATCGGCTTTGCAGAAGAATGTGAACCGTGGCAAGTAGAAAGTAGCCAATTTCCAAGTAAAATAGGCGGGAAACCCGCTTGGTTAGACCTTCAACATTTACCAGAACCTAACACGCTACAATGTCGATCTTGTCGAATGCCGATGGTATTTCTATGCCAAGTATACGCGCCGTACGAAGAGGACCCCGATAATTTCCACAGAACGTTATTCGTCTTCATTTGCAGAGATAGCAAATGTTGTGTACTCAACAACAGCGATAATGTAATAGTACTTCGTAGCACTTTAAGGAGAGATAACTCTTTTTACCCGTACGATCCACCGGTTAAAAGCCCCGAAGAAATCATAAACGCCAGTAATTTCGTTTCGCTATGTGAAGTTTGCGGATGTCTCGCGCCTAAACGTTGCAGCAAATGTAAAAAATCAGCGTATTGCAGTCGCGAGCATCAAATATACGATTGGAGGAACGGTCACAAAAACAACTGCGAAAGTTTAAAAGGGCCAGCGGGGATACTGTTCGATGAATACGAAATGGTAGTTGATCCCGAAGAATTCGAAGAAAATCCAACGGTAAATGAGGAAAAAGAAATGCAGGAATATGAAAGAATGGAAGCCGAAGGAAAAACCGGAACATTAAATGATGTTTCTGTGACGGAATTAGAAGCGCATGCCGGTATTAAGGAAGATGAAGCGTTCATGGCATTTCAAAAAAGAATTCTTGGCAATAAGGAGCAGGTATTACGATATGAACGTGGAGGTCAACCTTTATGGATCGCAAAAGAGCCTAAACCAGATAATATACCTAATTGTGAGCATTGTAATAGTGAAAGGCAGTTTGAGTTTCAAATTATGCCGCAGATGTTGACTATTTTGAAGGAAACCGCAATCGATTGGGGTATTCTAATAGTATACAGTTGCAAGAAAAGTTGTAATGCCGATGATTGTTATAAGAAAGAATTTATTTTTAAACAAGATGTGAGTTCCAGCTAAATATGTGAATGTAATTTAGAGGAAATAGATCACTTAAATCAATAAGCGCAGAAAGGATAAAGTTTTGAGAAAAATACAAGAAACTTGCTACAACATATACTCTTTCTGCATTCAATAATGATTTGAATGATCAATGCGACACACAAAATGAAACTGAATTTCTTCTGCGCTCAATCGGTTGGTATTGGTCAACAGGACATTAATCCGCATTAAATCCAATTTCGACTAAAATCGATTCATTTAATTTTTAACTTGTAGTTTGCAATTTTCAGGTTTACAGTAAGAATCTTGCCCCAGTACACTAGCGACATCTCTCGCTATACTTTTTAATTGTTAACTTGAAACAACAATTGAACCAAAAACATTTGATTTTGCAAAAAAAAAGCAATCAAGGGAGTTAATCTTTTATGTGGAGGCAATTTTAATTGGAAGAGTTTGGAAAGTTGGTGCAGGAATGGACAAAATTTTTGACAAACATCGCTCAATACCTGCTTTATCACTTCTATATCTGTGTTATCTTTAATTTTATAAATAGTTTATTAGAAATCATGCTATACAGTCTAATTAAGGAATTCTATTATTGCAGTATTGAATTACAACGTTCAAAAGAACCTACCCTAGAGTAAAACAATTATTTACAGTTCTTGTAAAATATGTTGGTGTAGAAGAAGTAATGATTAGTAAATTTGTTTTATTTGTTCGCTATTAGTTACGGTACATTTAGTGTTTATTGGTCTGTCGAACGGTATTCACAATACACACATCCACATAAGTTTTGCTTGTGTACTAAAAACCGGATTGAATTTCAATAGGCAATAGCTCAATTTTAAACACCGATTTGTTGCTAAGGCAATTTTTCATGGTGTTACCATCTTAATCATTTAGACGTGGATTACATTACATTGTATGCTATAAACCCACCTTACTAAAATACTGACGTATGATTGTACAGTACGTCATATAGCAAGTGTTCTTAACCCAAACAAATAAACATAATATGTAATTTTATTTATTTTATAAAACAAGAATAAAATAATTTTAATATTACATTGTGTTTTCCTCTTATAGATACCGCTTGTCAACCAAAACTTATTTAATAGCAATAGCAAATAAGTTAATAGCAATAGCAAAGCGCAGCGAGCAACCTCGCTGCGAGGTTGAACAAAAACTTCTTCAAAAGGACACTACCAAGCGAATACCCATTTATGAAGAACGTCACTGTTCGAAGAACCCGTTCAAAAGAGAAGCGTAAGACCGCCTATGACTAGCTGAGTAGGTTAGCGTAAGTATCATAATTCAGAATGAATACAGCATATTAACACATATCTTTTTTTTTTTGGGAGTGCAGCTAAGGAAAAATTCAGGACGAAGACTGGCCCACACACCCGGTAAAGAAGGCCCAGCGAGATTGCGAAGGTAATGGTACTGGAGGACCAAGAGAACTGGCGTGGTTTACATGTACAGTTATCATGTAATATCCCTTTCACTTCTGAAGAAGCACCATATGTTAATGGCCGAAACGTCGCGTTTTCGATTAACCATCTAATAAGATCGAAGGTTAATCAATCAATTAGTCGACAGATCGAAGGTTATTCAATCAATCGGCCAATAGATCGCGGGGTATAAAGAGTTAACATGTTAAGCATAAACCTGAAAAGAAAATATTTGCGCAACAAGTTTATTTCTAACCTTATCTCAACTAGCTACTAAATAAATAAATAAAAAATATAAGCAGTTACTTAAATTTAATGATTATTGTACAAAGATTAATATTTGGGTTTATATTCGTCTGACATTGTTAAATAAACATTTAGCAATAATCTGGAAATATCGATATTCCTTTTCTTATCATCGATTTATTGTGCATTAATTTTGTTCTAGTCTTTGAATCGTCGTGTTTTAGTTAATTTTTACAATCCTCCACCAGGAGACTGAAACAGAAAAGAAAGCTTTTTAAAGATTACAAAGTGTTGTTTTCAAATTTATGTAGGAGGTATTATCTACACAGATAAATGTAGTTGCGATAAAACGAAATCGTAGTTTTTTTGTGACCTACAAGTAGACAAGGTAAGTACTTTATCGGGACGATAAGCAACAACATAGAATAGAGATAATAAAACGACGCCCAAAATCAAACGGAAAAAACTGTAGTTAATAATCGAAGTGAAACGTAACTTTTTACAAAATCCACTTCGTTTAGATAAATCACGTAGAATTGTTTGCATATGGAGATAATTAGCTTTACTTTCTATCTCCATTTTTGTTCAAAGCATCTGATTTGGATTGTTGTCAATAAGACCACCATCGTCACAAAATACACACATTCCTTGAATTGTATATTAAAAGATTTAAGTTTCAAATACCTTTTACAAACTAAGCAGAGTGCTTAACGACAGACGTGAACGGATAAAAATATCAAGGACGGTAAGCAGAGAAAATGCAATCCTGCATACGAATTATACCGTTCATGTATGCAAAACGTACGCCTATGAATAACGATATCAGTGACACTCATATAAATGTTTACATTCTTATCAAGCAGAAAATATTATGTTGTCGATTATCATCAATGTATGCAGGTATAGGTATACATATATTAATAGATATTACTCAGGTATTAGATAAAAACGTTTGTTCCTTTTTCGTGTTACCGGGTCGGTCAATAAGCGCGATTTGGACGGTTGAATCTGCACGTTTCAAGGGGATCGATTAAATTTTTATTCACACGTTTCAATTTCCGTTCAATTTGATCGATTCGATATGCCGGATCAACCAAAATATTAGCGAATAATAACTCTTAATTAGCAATTTATCGCATTTATAACGTAAATATTCTGAAAGCGTCGCAAGTGATGGCCTCTAAAAAGCATAGCAAACGTGCAAATTGACCTCAATTTTTTCCTCCTAGAAGATCACTCAATATCAAGTTTTGAGCAAATAGTTACAGTTACTATTGGTTATTTAAATTTCACCGCATATAAACTAGCTGAACAAGTGATTTCTGATGTTACCGTATTGTTTAGTTACCATGACGATAGTCAATAAAACATACCGACTTGATTAGAAATTTTACGGTTAAACAGCTACTTGCACAATAAATCACATAGGAAACGTTAATTCATGTGGTTTATGTATGAAGGTAGGAATAACGCAAGCAACAAAATGCAGAGTTGCAACAAACAACTGTGTAAATGTATCAAGTAATTCCGAAGGAATTCGCTCATTGTAGATTGATCAGTAAGTAAGTAGTCGCTAATATTGACAATAAAAGCAAGATTATATTTCAATTTTAATTTAATACTGAACATCCTGAATGTTTCGAAGGCGTTTCTTCTAAGCGGAGCCAAATATGTAATTTAATTTCGGAGGAAATAGATATCTCTATATTTAGGCGAGATCGATTAATAATGGATATATCAAACCAGCGACAATTATATTGGTTTACATCGAGATAGAGGATGCTCCATTTAAAATTACAAAGTAGATTATGATTCGCTATTCAACGATCTCTCTATGGATGGAAGTATCAAAAAAGCGCTTTATGACGACTAAACTACATCCTAAAACTTCGAACTATTAAGCAGAAGGAGCGGAATTTTACAACTCCCGAAGACGGGGATACCCGTATATATGCTGCTGTTTATCTTTTATTAACAAGAATCTTATCGTCTTTGTTAATACCGTAATTAACGGTTCCTACAATATTTTTCCAGTACAAACATTTTTGTAACTGTCGCCTCGTTATTTTATCTCTCGAACAGTGAATACCTTCGCAAACACATGACTAACATCTGTCCTTTATGCAATTCAGCGGCTAATTTAAGCATCGGACGTGAAAGTTTTTTTTTAAACACTCTGGGTCAAATCATTTTTGAGGTCAGATTTTAACGTTGTACCGTACCTGCGTAATTTGCGGTATTTCACTGCTTTAGCAAAAATCTACTTTATCTGTATCGCCATTTATTGTTTATTGTTCTTAAAGTTTACGACTGTGTGTAACTATGTAACGTATCTTATCACTTAATTACGCGTTAAAGATAATGTACGTGGAGTGTAGTTTAGTTGAAATGAGATAGGGCAAATATTAGTATTCAATTCAAATTTTATTTGAAAAAAAAAACATAATACCTATAACCTTCATAACGCAAAGCAACAAAAAAGAACTCAATTGATCATCTTTAAAGACTAGTTGTAAAATCTTAATAAAGTAACATTAACACAAAATAATACTTACACCCTAATAAATTAATGCATCTTTTACGAATACTACATTGGCAAGATTTAATTAAATTAACCAATTTCTTACATTTAACTAGAACTGACATGTGGTATATATTAAATAAATAAGAATAAATATATACTGCTGAACCCTGCATCAATAAGCTGCCGTACATTTTTTTTTTGTACTTATATGGAATGTATACAATAATCTCGTATATAAATATTTATATAAAAAAATAGGAATCTATATAAGTTGCCTTACGATTAATATACAATAAATATAAAGGTATTGGTAATTGACACTGGTATGTTTATAAATACGTGAATAAGTGATTGTAAAATTTTATAACAAAAAGTAACGATTTAATTAACAATATTACAAATACATGACACTACTATGTCGATTTCGATAATAGAATAATAAATTCGATTTGTTATAAAATTTTGATCACTATTGTATAATAGTAGATTATCTATTACAGCAAGTTTAGTCCTTTAAATGTGTAATAAGTTCAAGGAATAACTTCTTTAGCAATTACAATAATCCAATTAAAAAAAGGTGTTCAAAAAAATCCTTGAACCGGTTACCAAAAAAGGAAACGACATAGCGTAAATGTATGTGTACAGTGCTACCCACAATATTTGAACATACATACTACACTCTTTTCACAAACAAAAAGTCACATGATTTCTCAAATTTCACGTCAATTTCAAACACTGCCTCTCTACAAAAAGAATTATGGACGACCCTTTATATACGTCTAACAGAAATATGTATTATATATATCACAATTTAAGATCGTTCTTGTTGATTTTTCTGTATCATCTCTTCCCATTTCATGATCAACGAATGGGAACCTGGTGTCTCCAATTCATCTTCGCTTGCATCACATAAATCAGCTAACGATCTAGCAGGCTTTAGCTTCGTAGAGGTGGAACTGAATTCAAAATGCTCCTCGTCGTAAAGTTGGGCCATCGACCTAGCCGGTTTGAGTGTGGTTTCTAATTGGGGAGTATCGGTGTCGAGTTCTTCATCGCTAAGGTCTTGATGTGACTTTCTTCTTTCCGAACGTAATTCCAATTCCCTTCGGTGTAATTCCTCAAGTTCCCTCTGCATTTTCACATGGACAGGTACATAGCCTTTCCTTACGCATTGTCCGGGTTCTGTTACTTTGGGCGGTTCAATTACATCGGGAATATTCCAAGTCTGTTGCCGATGTTGTTGAAGCTGCTCAATTTGAGTTTTGGTAGGTTGAAATCCAGCTACAGCAGTTAGTTTGCCTCGGTTTTTAATAAATTTATGCATTACACCCCTCGTGGCTGGATTAGGTGCGAATAAACGGATTCCATTGCTGATACCGTTGGAGTTAATACTGTTTAAAGCACTCAATGATTTGCTCTGCTGTAACATTGGCCGCGCTGTCCTCGTGGGGCTCTTCTCCCTGGGCTCAGTGATATTGTTGTTTGTTTCATGTTCGTTATTGTTATTATTATGGATATTCACATCATCATTAAGATCGTTAACACTCGTACCATTCTGTTGCATATAGATACTTCTCAGTTCCTTTTCTCGTTCCAGGACGTCTGAAATTTCGCGCTGAATACGTTGCAGGGTTGAATTTTCTGTTGACGGCATCGTGCACGGCCCTTTCCTCGAAAACTGCTAATCAAATTAACTGAAAAAACTGCCGAATATGTAACACACCGTCTCTCACTTACGATTATTGAGTCATACTGATTGCACCTGTTGGTATAATGAACACAACTCAATTATTTGCGCTTCTATTGATAACGTTATCGGTACGAAATTCTTATTTTATCTTGATTAAAAATAATATGCCTCATCTGTACAGTTCCAATGCTACATCCGCTTTTTACTGAGGCTAGGTACTTTAAGCCGCAAGGCATTTAAGATGGGAAGAACGGGTCAGTGGAAGACCAAACCACATTCAACTTCTACATTTCGTCAAAATAATTGGAACAGTTATTCCGACTTATTCCATAATTTAGTCGAACGAAATTCCAACAACAGATGACTCTTTAAAAAAAATTAACTAGTTTTAATTTTTGGTTACGTATAGGCAACCAAGCTGTCACGTGAGAAAAAAGGAACCAGTAAATCTGAAATTAATAATTTAAAAAGCAAATTTTACCCGCTTTTTAATAAACATTATATTTTTGATCGATTTTTTTACTAATACGAAATTATGCGCGAGTTATGCAACCAGAATTGTAAATTAAATTGTCATGCTGTTGTTAATTTGACTGTTGGTAGTGCGATAAATACAGTTTTCCTTGTTTACGCGATATGGAATTTTCCGAGTTGAAAGAGCCTGAAAATCAAAGCAACGTTAAAGTGCGCGTACCTAAAAGGGTGTTACATTTTAGTGACGGTATATTGGAAGAATACAGTGACGATGAAACCGATAATACATCGCCTAAGCAAGAACAAGTTGTTGATCCGGTTAGTTATTTTAACATTTCGATTTCTAGAATCTTATCAAGTAGCTCCATCTGGTGTGTAATAGCAGTATTTTATAATAACGAAGTAACTTATTAGAAAATTTTTATCCTACGACGCTTATTGTAATTATAATTTGTAATATATGTTATATTGTAATTATAATTTATATGTTGTAGTTATAATTTTACATTATTGTTTTAAAATAAGTATATAATATATAAATTCAATTATAGAAACCTAATTAATAGCATAGAAATCTATATTACCACAGTTAAAATGAAAGTTATATCGATGCTTCACAGATGGCGCTAAACCAATTCATATAAATTTGGAAAAAAAGTTTTTTTTATGATTTTTTTCTTAATTTCCTTTTAGAAATCTCTAGCGTGGGGTCCTTGGTTGATATTTAAGGCATGGATGGCGGGAACGTCGACCTTAGCGGCCATCGATCACGTCGGCGAATTCTTGGCCGATTTTTTTGGGATCACAACGCCGAAATATCAGTCCGAAATTAACGAGTACGAGAGAATTCAAGCTCGGAGAAAAGAATTGGAGGAAACGCGAAGGGGCTGGACCGAGCCGGAAAATTCAGGGAGCAATATTTCGCAACAGCCAGCAGCGACTAATGTCTAATTAAGTACGCATTCTTTTACATCTTTTTGCTCCAGCAGGAGTAATTGTACAGTACGTACCAAGTTCTTGAAATTTTCAAGAATTCCCGCGGTTGCAATGAAAACTGGACGAATTGTTTGGCATAATTGCGCATGCGAAACATCCACAGTCAACGAATGTTGTGCTTGGTGACCAGTTAAATAACTAATGGCTTTTTGCGTTCCCATTCTAGCATCAATTCTGCATCATCATTAAAGTTCTCCACCTTCCGTGCACTTCTCGGAATTAGCAGAGACTAGCCTCGTGTTTTGTCAACTCTCGGACAATACGAAGCAATACGTTTTCATAAGAGGAGTAAGCACGAATCTGTTTAGTCGACGAATTACCAAATTCGTGAAGCCCATGGAAGCTGGTGAACTTTAAGCATCATGTAAATTTTTGTTTTGCTATTTATTTTTTTTTTTAGCAAGTGATGTCAAGTATCCAAAGAGCGGCAGTTTTAATGCGTGCAAAGAAGCACATGTACTAATATAACAAAAAATTTGGTATTAACCTACCAGATTTTGGTTAAATACAGTCAAACAAAAATACTTCTTGAATTAACAAGGTTATTTTTTGTACCATCTCTTTAGAACAAAATGTTCCAGGTTCGGAGCCTATCATGGTTAAACAAAAACTATGTTTCGTCCACAATCATACGGAGCTTCTTCAGGAGAAAGAAATGTGGTAGGCAACAGTTAGTACAGCAACTAAACGTGTAAACCATGCCAGAGGCGAAATTAACTGAGGGAAGCTGACGATCATATCAGAGGCGAAAATCAACTACTATGTCTGTGCTAAGCCCCGTATGATTGTCGAGTTTTCTTTTAACTATGTCGAACCCAGAACACGTTTAATCTTAACTAACAAATTACTTTTTTTCGATCGAAATTAAATGATTTTATTGAAGTAACAATGAGTATTTGTTAAAATAAAGAAAGAGGTTGACCTAGAACAATTTGTTATGTTAGCGACTCAGCTCTGTTCGGCAATCGAATGCACCATTTTATATTAAATGAACAAAACACGACTGCGACTTTATTTCACGTCGTATTAACTGAAGAAATTTGTTAGATTAGCAACCAGCGCAAAAATTGATAACATCTAATACATCGGAAAAAACCTACAGACAATTCTTCGTGGTGTATCGATTGAATTATTTACGGTGAAAAGCAACGCAACAACATGAAAAACGCAACGTTGATGATTACATTTTAGTGATTTTAAAAGAATTCTTTTAGTTAATATAAGCATGTTATTAACACAATCGCTGAGCGACTGGAGCCAAATCAATGTCGCTCTGGCGATACGCGTTTTAGCTAAGTTCGCAAAACCAAGTCCCAAACTTGGTTCTTTTCGATGTAAAAATATCTACAAAACTTGCGAAGAATCCCTCCACGTCACAACTTGTTAGTGGTACAAACGCATAATAGGGAACCAGGGTAGAAAATTGCGAGAGTATCGGTAGTAGCAAAATTATTTTGATTATTACTCGTGCCTATTCGTCCCATGAGACTGGGATTCGTGTTGCACCGAGAATCGACAAAACACGAG
The DNA here is from genome assembly GCA_020654165.1 of Oryctes rhinoceros. Classification (NCBI taxonomy): domain Eukaryota; kingdom Metazoa; phylum Arthropoda; class Insecta; order Coleoptera; family Scarabaeidae; genus Oryctes; species Oryctes rhinoceros. The sequence goes on from JAIOKQ010000231.1 coordinate 4,586,841, forward strand.
TCTGTCTACTCTCTGCAAAAAATTATTCATTTCATCCGCCTTTGTCCTCTCTATTTATTCGATTACTTTTAAATCTTTTTCTTTGACCTCTTGCATAGACATTTGAAATGTTGAAAATCATTGCTTTATCATCGCTTTACGGTAACTAAGAAGCACGATTTGTCACCCAACAGTACAATTTCCTCAAAACATTCTTTACGGCTTAAGCTACGCTTGCGATTGTAAGAAATCGTGTTGTTTTAGAAACGTCGAAGTACACTCGATAACGTTAATTATAATGAAAGTCCTGAACGACTATGCTTTAAAATGACTGCTAGATAGGCCCAGTGGAAAGGTATCAGCCCTCGTATTTTAGTCAATTTAATAATTCATCAAAGAAGTTAACATGCAGACCTTTTAAATCAATATATGTAATTAATTAAAATCAGTTCTAATTGCCGATATCGTTGCTAAAGTCGAAAATCTTATCGTATAGAAACCAATTGTTATCAACCGATTATTGGTTTTCCACGCGATAAGAGACGGAATATATTATCGTCAGTAAATTTAAAGTAACGTAAGAAATATTTATTTACTTGTTATAAAAAAAATAATCTTATTTATTTATTTATAAATCTGAATATTTGATTTGAGTACAAATTTCATGAGGATGACTAATAATAATAACAAAAACAACAATAATTACTAAAGAGTACATCACAGAACTCAGAAATGTTGTTGTACTTGTTGCACAATACAAACACCGGCGACAACTAAAACATTTATTCTAATCCTTGGACGTATAAAAATACATTCATAACGTGTTTCTAATCTACGAACATTAAAGTTAGTTCTACTTAACAACCACGGACAGTCAATATCGTTAATGTAATAACCCAAATAAAAGCTTTGCATTTAATGTACTACCTTTTTGCCTTTTACACGACGAGAGAAAGCCTACTCCGGTTAACATAACATCGCAGACTAGTCCTCTTTCAGGGTAAACTCATCAATTTTCAGTAATAAGTACTTTAAGAAGCACCTTTACACTAATTCAATATTATTTACATGCGTTTGCATACCAACTATGCGTATTCCAATATAACTATAATAAAGCAATGTTAGGCATGTGATGTTAAGATCATGGACATTTCTGCAGATGAGACCAAATGTCCGGTATGCGCTCTTTAATTTATTTTAATATTTATTTCACTGAACGAAAAAGCCAAGTAAAAACAATAAAAAGGAACGTTAACGTAAGTATTTTTTCAATCAAAATTGGTCCAACGGACGAGTTTATCATTTTAATAAATAGATACCGATCATCTCGTGCTTTCGTATTTACGCTGTAGGTATGACTATTGATGCTTGTTTTTATTTAAGATCTCAGGTCGTTTATTATTTATTTATATCGCAAACATACATAGAATAAAGTAATTTGTTGATATAATGAATAACTTTATTAGCGTCTAATGATATTTGTCTAAAGTTTGTTTCGTTTGTCACAAAATAAGCGGGTATTTGTTATATTAATAAACAGGCTTCAATTTGATAGAACTAGTTCTTTGTTCTAATAAATTTAATAATGAATATAATAATTTTCGTTGGAAATTGTCATAGTAGGCTATGAAAAATGTTACTTTCGAATACCGGCAGAGAGAAAAAGTCCTTTCACGCGTGCTTTTTTTTCAATAAACTATTGAAACTACCTTGATCAGTAAAATACTGTAAGAAGCGAATTTAACGAGAACATCTACGAGTTTTAGTGACAAACACAATGTTGAATATTTTGGGATGAATGAGATTTCTTAGTCGTTCGATATGCGTTATGTACGTCGGAAAACATCTTTTAAGAAGAAAGCCATTCTGTTTCTTCTAATAATATCGATTTCGTGGGTGATAGAGAGGTACGTACAACCTATACATCGGCCCATTTTCAGGATGGGTGGGTTAGCCGCCCCGTATGTGCGAGGGGACCGCGTACATATTATTCATCGAAGTTGCCCTCGTCGGGTTTTCGGGTAGAATGTCGAGCGGTTAAGAGTATATAGCGACAGTGGCGGTAGTAGCAGCGGCGCAAGCAGTAACAGCAGCAAGTTTCACCTAGGACGCTAATTAATCATTTCTCCGCATTTGAGAGCGTTTCCCTGTCGAGGTTATTTATCATCGGGTTGGCAGGGAGCATTGTCGAGTATCGCACGTGTACGCGTGTCCGTAGGTGTACATGTACGGATAACGGAGAGATATGCGAGTAGTGGTAGTCCTGGTAGTGGCGCGGCGGTGGTGGTGGTAGCAGCGTTCGTAGCGTAGTAGGGGGAGTCCCTTACGTCGTACGCCCGTGGTATGAGCGGCGAAAAGGGTAGCGTAGGTAGGTGGCTGGGTGGGTGGGCCGTGGTCCAGGGTAATTACCCGGATGCTGAGGCTCCGCCCGGACCAATGGCAGCTCGCTTCCCTCCGTCGTGTATCGATTGGTCGAGGACGCATGCGTGTGCCGGACACTGACCATCGCCAAGGGTCAAGGGTCGCGCACGCAGGTGCCCCCCTCGGTTTTCGAGGGACGGACCCGTCGCTCTCGTTCGATTCTTTTCGGCTGTGCACGGAATAGCGCGCGTTCCGTCGTTTTCGCCGGAAAGACCGGAAAAATGAAGCCCTCCTTTATGTGCGGAATAGCCGCCTATATGCTTGCGGCGCGTGTATGCCTGCGTACACGGCCAACTAGGTTTAATGGAGCGCGTGTGACATACGCACATGAAGGATACATTTTGATAGGTTTATGTATGCGTATTTCGACACGATATTTTTCAATATTATATTGTAACGAGACTCTTAAAAAACAAAAATTTCTGGATAAATTAATTGAAACATTAAGGTTTGTTACTTTCCGAATTGAGTCAAATCAAGATCAAATAACGTTTAATGCCGAAAGAGTTTAGTTTTATTAAATCTACATTTTTCCTATATTCCTACCCTGTCGTATCCGAAGTACATTCATTCGTTCTTCAAATTTTGCTTATTATTTCATACTTATCGAATGAAGATATACTTTAACATTTAGTTATAACTTAGAAAACGAACAGTGGGCTTACGCAATTAATCGATGCATGCAGGATATTCGTCAGCAAGTCCCTAATCTTGCAAAAAACAATTGCAGATTGCAAGTTCAGTTATCCAGTTAAGTTAAGCTATCCAAGATCTCAGTCTTGTTGATTATGAATAGAGGAACCAACTATTGGCGATGATTTTTGAATAACTTGAAAAATGATGACGTCCTTGATAAACGTTTCTTTTCGGACGAGGTCCGTCTTTCGGGATTTATTTCAACAAATAAAATATGGCAACAAATAAAACAAAAAATTTGGCTGGGAGTGTCAAGGAGGCGAATCATCGGATCCATATTTTTTAATGAAACAAACGCTTCAAATACTTGCTCCTTTGGAAGAGTGTTGTTTGGTAATCGGGTAGTGAATTTCTCTCAAGGTCTTCGGATCTCACAATTCTGGATTTCCTAATTTTTACCCACAATTGAAGAACTTGGAGAACATTTTCGAAACCATGAATCGCAGAGTTCCGATGCACCCATCGGGACAAGGGAGGTCACTTAGCAACCAATCGCCGACTACCTACTAAATTGAAGAAAGTGAAAGACCTCGTAGTCATTTCGCCGTCGTTACGAAATTAGTCGCCGACAAAACGATAATTGGTCGCAGTTAGGGATGGATGTAAAGTCTCCGGATCGCCGAAACTTTCCCGAAAGATACACCTAAGCGATGACGAAAAAGTGAAAAACGGAACGCACCAGAAAGAGACGGCGCTATCTCCGCCGTTTTACACGCAAAGATCTCACTACGTTGTCGCGTGACGTCATGATGTCGATGAATCGTTGCGCCTTTTCTCCGCTGTTTAAAAACTCTCTCTTCTGCCGCTAATTATGAATGAGACGACGTCTCGCGCGCGTAACGTAGTAGGGCTAGGTCGGGGTTCTTTACTGCTTTTTCTTATTTCTTTTTGGAAAAAAGTTGGCGCGCTCCGCGATGCCGGCACGGCATCAGCATCGCGCTACTCTCTCCGCTCGCCGCCGCTCGAACAGCTTTTAAATTGCTGTTTAAAATTCCAACTTTGTTTTAGTGCCCGGGCGAGAGGAGCACTCCCGCGAGCAGCGAGAGTGAATGAGTGAGACTCTTTCGGTCGGTGGTGGTGTGCTTGGTGCGGTAGTCGTAGTAGAGTAGAGTAAAGTAGAGAGGTGCCGTTTCAGAAGCAGCGGTGACGAAAAAAGTACTCGCGAACGTTGCAATGCCAAGGCCATCGGCTCATTAAAGCCCAACTTCTACGAAGCGTTTCCTTATTTGATTTAGCACCAAGATTTTCGACGTTCTTAGGCAATTATCGTACGTTTTCTGTACGTCGACTTCGTCTACTTCTACGGCATACCTTATAAGAAGAAAATTTTCGAAGTAGAAGCTTAAGTTCCTAAACCAGTGAGCTGATTCTAGAAGGTGTACGTTAAATGGGAAGCTTGTGGACAATGTTCACTATTATTAAATTAACGTATGCAGAGTGTCTCCGTTAAGGGCAACACTCTGTATTTTTCGCAGTAGGAGTTCCCGATGTGAAGTAACCCTAAAAAAAATTAAGGTTTTTTTTAAAGATAAAAGAGTATATCTCTACCAAGCTTCATTCGATTCTGAATTTGACACCTAGAGAGCTTCCCTTGTAAATGTATAGAGCTACGGGAAATAAATCGACTCAATGGAAAACGACTGCGTTGTCTTCCTTAACATAAGTATTTATCATACCATCCTCGTACAGATGCATATTTACATAGGTTTATTAGTATTACATAGAAGTCTAATAATAAGTAAAGTAAAAGATAGAAGATCCTACTGACTGCGCCACTTTATAAAAACACACACCTGCTTTTGGTAAAGGAGTCGAAGATGACTTCGTGTCCCACAGCTGACTCCCGCGTATCGGTTCGGGGAGGATTGGAAGCCGCGTCATCAGCACGGGATGCAGCCGATTCACTTCCGGCGCATACTTTGTATTTACAATGGTAATTTTTACACTTTCGTTTTCTACCGTCGGCGCCGTATTATCCAGGCCGTGCTTGCGTTGCGAAAACGGCGGGATTTACGGCTCGCTCGTTAGCGAATCATTTATAACGCGGTAGCGATTGTTTTGCTTGTATATCGTTCTCTTTATAAGTTATCTTTATGGAAGAAAGTTGCTGCGTATATCTATATATGCATACTACATTTGTCGTCGTATGTTTCATGAATAAAATCATATCTTTTCCGAAATTCTACGCTAAGTAAGCCCTCCCGACCTTTTTTCCTCCATTAAGACTTGAATAATAGATCCAGTACTTCAGCGTAAGTTTAATGGATCGAATATGTGGGTACAACTTTGTCGGGAAGTAAACATGTAATATTAAATACGAAATGAAAATATTGATTGTTTGATTTCGACGGGTCGAGCTGGTTTTGAAGTTATAGCTTAAATTGTTACGTACCAATCTATCTATTCGTAACAAGTTAAATTTTTCTCGCATATCTTTCACATTAGGCACTTCGGGGACGAGAAATTCTTCATTAATATCATCAACTGGGAAGTGTAGAACTTTCTTGATAATGCTAACTTTGCCAGCACTTCCGTAGCAATCAGTGACTAAAAGGGTGATGGGTGTCTCCAGAGTCCCATCAATAATAATAATATAACGATGTTCGTCGATACGTAAGTCGCTAAAATATTACCTTTATGATGTGATGATGTTATCTTTGCTTCTATTTCCTCTTTATCTCCGAGCTTCGGATTCACTCGAATCTAAATACTCTTAAACGTGTAAAAATATTTGTTAGATCGTAAATAATAATAATAAAAATAAACCAATAACGCGAGATATGTAACAATTTAAGCACTTTAAGAACTACCGCGCTCTACGGATGTCTTAGCCGCTTAACTAATACGTTAAGTAAAACAGCGAACGTGGTCAGACAAGATATATTCAATTGCTTGCAAATTAGATCAAATCTAGCCATATTCTTCCATCGCCAACCACACCATCGAACGCCATTAACAAATGACGAATAACAGTCTTCCGCCGGCTCTGTCTATCGTGTACCCCCTCGACACCTCTATAAAGTACTTGAAACGCCACTCGGCTTTAGACCGCAGCATGCGAATTCGAAGCTGCAACCGCCATATGCAAATGTTGTAGTAACCAAATTATATACTCACGCCGCGCATATATAATTCACTCGAAGAACACATCGGGCGTTTAGAACGGTCCCCAACGCCGTGCGAGTTACGCGCGGCGCGTTCACAGTCTAACGCTTATCTCGGGTTAACATCTGGGATCCGCCCGGGCTTAGCTCTAATCACGAACCCCTTTTTGTGTCGTCGATTTTCGGCCCAGGTAGTGAGCGCGGCGACGATGTCGGTCGTACAGCTGGAGGATTGTATGCAAATCGCTCTACGTTGCAACTGTTCCAGATTGCGCGGCCGAACGGGAACGCATAAAAATGCTTTCGGCTACCTGTGATCGACGTTTTCTACCTCTGCGTAACGTGCCGTCGGTTTTTTCTTTTTTTTTTTGATCCTGTAGGTATATATATGAGGCTTTCGGTTCGACCTAACTGATCACAATTTACATATTAAAGTAGCCGAGTGGTCCTCGCACAATGTGGAACGGAGCTAATATAAGCAGTACTTTAACTGCTGGTAATGCATCCAGGCGGTCCAAACGTATGCGTGTACTTCAAATATGTTCGGGGAATAATGAAAATCCTCGAGGATACGTGTATAAATGTTACGAATAGTTGTTTGTAAGTTAAATTAAAACGGAAACAAATGCGCTGAAAAATAGTTAGAAAATTAACGCAATGAAAAGCTCTAAAACTGCCTGAAAGATCTCTTCGTTTGTGTTAAATTTTATCCCTCTTAGCACCGATTTTAATTTTGAAAATGAGAAAAGTCAATTAAGGCAAGATCGAGGCTGTATTGGATAATCGAGTTTCTAAAGTCGGCACTGGCGCACAGTTGTCTTCAAAATTTCGATCAAACTGTCGTAGCAAATCGGCAAAATACACTCCGCCAAAAAAGTATCGCATAAACTAAAAAAGGGCATTTATAAACCAAGATATTTTTATACGTTCACAAAAAGTTTGCCTCGTGCATGTGAACTATAAAAACACTAACAAAATCATGGAACATAGCTTTTTTACTTTTTTTTTTTCTAAAAGAACACATTTAGAAAAATGCATATGTGTAAGGGTTGTTCAGTCGTTTATTGAAAGTCTTTCTATACGGACAAATTTTAAAGTGCGAAGTCGGAGTTCTGTACCAACGCTTTTAAAACTAAAATGAGCAATTTAACTTCAGAATAAGTGGCTGCTATAGTTGCTTTAATCGAAGATGGACGAGCTCGAGCATACGTTGCTAATTTGATGAACATCAATCGGTCAAGTGTTTCTAGAGCCGTAGCCAGATATAGGGAAACAGGCAATTACAGTAGAAGACCTGTACCAGGTCATCCAAGATGTTCTACTCGCCAAGATGACCGCTATTTACTACTACAAGCATTACGTCGAAGACATGTAACTGCGAGACAATTGCAGAACGACTTGGCTATACTCAAACTATTCGGAATAGGTTACGACAGAGTGGATTAAGAGCTAGAGTAGCTGTAACAGCCCCTCGTCTCGCTAGGAACCACCGAGTGGCTCGCTTAAGGATTGCCAGAGAACATGTAAATTGGAACATTAATGACTGGGCCAATATACTCTTCACAGATGAGTCAAGATTTGGTCTTTACACCTCAGATAGGCGTATCTTAGTGTATAGACGAGACGGTGAGTGCTATTCGCAGTGTAATATCAGACCTAGACCTAATTATGGTTTGGGGAGGCATCTGTTTAACAGGTCGTACAGAGTTAGTACCAGTAGACAGAGGTACACTGACGGCCCACAGGTATATAACGGATATTTTAGAAGAACATGTAGTACCATATGCGCCAATTATAGGAGACGAATTCATGTTAATGCACGACCGCATGTTGCAATTATCGTCCAGGAATACCTTAACGATGTTGGTATTCCAGTTTTAGATTGGCCTGCGGTAAGTCCGGACATGAACCCAAAATGTTGCCCCGGCGGACCTGCATGGACTAGAAAATGCTCTCCGTGACGAGTGGGAGAATTTGGATCAGGCTTATATACGGAGGTTAATCGAATCTCTGCCAAACCGTATGCGAGCGGTCATAAGAGCCAGAGGTGGCAATACTCAGTATTAAAAGCTACTGTTATGACATTTTTCTTTCCAAAATTATAATTTCTTGTTTTAATAAAAATCTCAAGTATGAGTTCTTGTTTTTATTTGGCCTGTATTTTATTTAAACAATCATAGAAATTATATCTTAGAGCGCATTAAAGTACATTTACAACTTTATGCTACAAACAAAGATTATGCGATACTTTTATGATTCAAAACTAAATTATGCGATACTTTTTTGGCGGAGTGTATATTAAATATATTTAAAGTTTATTAACAAGATGCCTTCGTTATCCCAAAAAAATTGTAGGCGTTACCTCTTTGGCGCTTTTTGTCGCCTTCCCTTTTTTAGCGATGGGTTCGCTTTCCTAATGTTCCTCTTTTAGATAAAGGATCGCGATATAGAATCATTGTTTCATCTCCGGTCATTATTTAGTTAATGGTCGTTTTGTCGGCTTCGTATAGCTTCGGCAAGATTATTTCAATCGCGTCAACAATTTGCTACCGTGAAGAATTAAGAAAAAAAATCTTCACCATCTACGATTAAAGAAACGAAAGAGATTATGAAAAATTGCTTAAAACATTCTTGTAACATTCGCGTCCGATTTTAATCCAAATAGTGAAGTGCAATGTTTTTCGAATATATTTATGAGTAATACACATTAACCGAAGCAGAAAGGTTGATACACGATACTTAAAAAGGAAAAAAAAAGTCGTCGAAAAGGAACGCGTTTCTTTTAAAATTTCAGCTTTTAAACGTTACTTTTTTTTCATTATAACCGGTATTCTCTATCTGTACATTTAAAGCAGTCTTATTGTAATATGTCTCTTGGTAATGTAAGATCTAGTTTAAAGGCCAACAAATTCCTTATTGAACCTTTGAAGAAGAAATGCGAGAGATATCGTTTACATCTTTTCCATATACCTTTTTATATCTAACGCATCGTTATCGAGTCAAAATGTAACTTAATCCGACCCTGTGGTATTCCGTCGTATTCTTTCGCCGTAGAGTTGTCGTTGAAAAGCGTTTTCTTGGGTACCAGCGGCGGTGTAGTCGGAACGTTTTGCGGGGCATACCACAGTACGGTATAGACGTCACAGTCCTTCCGGCGGAAGATAGCCCGAGGGTGGCGGATCTGCCCGCAGCCATGAAGCGATGTCAAGTTTGACGGCGGGCGACGCGGGCTTCAAACGCGGCTAATGGCGCGTCTTTGTCGCGATCTAAGGCGGACCAGATGTGTAGAGTCGGTCAGGTACGCTCCACCATATCGGCTCCGGTCGGGGCCGATTGGAGAGGGCGGCCGTGCCGTGCCCGCTTCTCTCTCCTTTCTGTACGGGTAGAGCTCTCTTGGGGCCCCGGCACGGTCCCCGAGATATACTGATGGATGACTTCACATATAGATCAATACCTTCTCCACATCTCCAGCACGCATGAACACATCTTCTAATCACTTACCTCGGCTCCACCATATACTCTCTGGTACGGACGCGGACCGAAAATTAGGCGCATTATGCTGGAATTGGGAGTCGAACGTGTCGCCAATGGGATGCAGTCAATACCACTTCGGATAAACGATGCTTATTAAGTACTTAAAGGCATCCGAGAAAAATTATGATTTTTTTAAAATAGGTCTCATATGTTTTGCCTCCAGCTTTGTGTAACTCCATTCATTCATTCAAATAGAACTTGATCTTTTACATTCCACAATCATTAATGTTATTAAGTTTTAAGAACTTAACAAGGAGCATGATTTCTTTAAAGTTTTCCCCATTTTTTTATTCAATATTATTCGTCTTATTTATAAATTTTTGTCGGAAGCAAATTTGAACAAGTCACTTATTTCATCATATAAAACAGCATGTTTTTATGCCATTATGTCTTCATACACAACATACATCTACTTTAGCTATGATTACCATATATTTATTCGCATTACAAAGTAGCGCAACCGGCGAACGTGTGTTTGCGCCGTACGTGTGCATCGTTTCGAGTAATGGTATTCAAGTCCCAGCTCGCGGCAACAATGCATTACGTTTAATTAAAATAAATTCGTGGAGCGCGTACGGCATTCACCTTTGTCATTTGAATTTCCGAGTTAAAGAACTAAAAGGTCGCCTTATTTCTCTCGACGTACAACAAATTGTTCTTCGGGAATTTCTCTTATCTGCACGTGTCCACGGGAAGAGTGTAAAGTTTAGATGCTGCGGTGCAACGAGTTAAGAACGTAACAGGACGATGGAAAAGAACAAGTACACAGGATGAGCTTACCTTAGTCGTATATTAGAAACTAAGCGGATTCGACATTTGTAAATTTATTCGAGGAGGGTAACTTTTGGAAAATATCGGCGCTGAGACTATATCCTTCATTTAGTCAGCGCATGATGGTGCTCGATGAGACTTGTAAACTTAAAATAATAACTCGATAACAATAAGATGATGGCGGACGTAATACCGGCATTTTATAGCCGTCATTTCCGGTCGACAAGATGCTTTTTTGCGGAATACCTCCTCCTGGTGCCGTGGAACTTTTATTAAAATTAGACGTCGCGTCGTGAAGTCGCGCCATTTAGCTGGGAACGTTAACTTACTACTATATAGCGCGACAGCCGTAGAAACTAATTGATAAGCATTATAAGCGGCGAACGTTCTCCTCCTCAACGCGATGACGTTCCATCATCCACACCGTCTGAACGAAGCGATGCATCGTACATCAAATCTTAATTAAGTGGGTCATCTCTTTCCCAACATCCCGAGGGCGCCTGTACAGGTGGAAGATGCATCGTATGCATGGTATATGTACGGCGGAGCTTCCCGCAACCCGTTCTCCTCCATCGTGGTAACCGTAGATGCCGCTGCTTCAGCAAACACACGACGAACCCATCCAGAGAGTTAGACGCGCATCGCATCAGATGCTCGGTGGCTGCATGCTGCAAGCGGCTAATTAGTCTCCGGTGGCAGCTAATTAGCGACTCCAGCTATTATGTTCTAGTTCTACATCCGAACTAACTCGCGTGCACACGTATGTGCCGTCGCTGGAAGTGGCCTTTTCACTTTAGACGCAAATCCGGGATGCCGGGTGAGCGAAAGATGGTTGGAGTATTACGGGATCTTCGTATCCGTTCCTTGCCTGGCTTTCGATACAATGAGTAGCTGGTACACTGTATTACTGAAGTATCTGGATAGCTAGGTTTGCGAAGAATTAAAATTTAAATTTCTGTGCATCAAATGCGGATTTTCGGATCATCCAGCATCAAACAAGCCTCCGCCGAAGACTTTAAAATGGCGACATATAAATTATAAACGTGTTAATATAAAATTACGCAATATTTTATCAATCCTTTAACTGTACGTTAACTTCGAATATAATTTTAAGGTACTTTAACATCAACGAACGGTCGTTTCTGCAATTATGCCAAACGACTGAGCAACACGTGATGCATCCATTATTACGTTGCGTGTTGTATTTTCTGTACAATAAAGGTACATCATGTTACTCTACGTGTAACACGTTCGACAACAAGTTTGACTCGGCGACGAGGACCAGTTAATGCGTGGCGCTGACCAGTGTCCAGCCCAGCACGAGTCCATAGTCGGCTAATTATAACTCGTTTAACTGACGGAGGCCAGCGGTCAGTCATAAATCAAGGTAGGCACGGTCCGTCGAACGCTGACCGCTCGGCACGCCTCGGGGCTCGCCCTGTTTACCCATAATATTTGCCCATGCTTCATTAAAGTTGTTCGACGGCTACCCGTGCTCGATGGGCACCGTATTTGCGATTCACGGTGGAGTGATTTCTGTGTACGTTTGTATTTTACTCGTTTGCACATGTTCTTAGGGAAGGTATACATACATCGAGGAAATGATGAATCGGACGACGAGATTTAATAATTCTCTTGATAACGCTCTTGAAAAAGTTTTTCTGGAGGTGGGGATAGATTTAATTTATTTAATTTATTTAATTTCAAGGCTCTAAATTTCAAGGCATTCTAAATTCAATTTCTTTGTGCTCACTGAAAACACTTGCCAACGTCTTTTATATGTTTCAGATGTTAAAAAAAGAGAAAAAATTGATAGCTTTATGCCTTTTAACAGTGATTACGAGCAAAGATATCTATCATTATGGATGATAGATATCTTTGCTATATATATTTGCTTGCTAATGTTTCTTTCAAATTTCCAACATATTAAATATGCGATCCACTGATTCAATTAGACATATTCCATACCTTGCACGTAATGTGAAAAGCAGATATGAGGGTTTAAGGCTACTATTTTTGTCCGTAAGCACTATTAGCAGTGTTGCCAATCAATATCAGCGGATTATCGCCAATTAACAGAATAAAAAAAAATTCCAGCTTGATTAAACTTGCAAATTTTGCGCCAACATTAAATACTTTAACTTTAATAAACTTAAATTAACTTAAACTTTAAACTAACACCTAGGCGATCTATTGACGAAACGAAAGCTTCTCAAAGTATTCTCACCAATGCTCCATGAAAATCCATCTTCAAAATATTTTGTCCAATCTTCCCGTGTTAAGTTATTTAATCTTTAAACGAATCGACCGCTTCTTCGTCCGATGTAAGAGATAAACTCCAAAAGAGATCGTTAGGTGCTAAGTCTAGATTATATGGTGGATAACCCATCATTTCAACGTTTAGTTGATTAGTTAGTCGTTCGATCGTTCGAGCAGCAGCGCGTGTTCATGTGTTAGTTGATCTTGTCTCTTGAAATTCTCGCGAATATTTCGGAGAACTCGAGGCAATGTCTTATTTAGCCTTAACAGTACAACGACGCTGCAGTGCTACAGCGGAAACATGTTTTTGTTTCGGTTTCACTAATAGCTTTTGTTGGAGTCGATTTGTTTTCATAGACCCAAGCTACAGACAATTGCTTTCTTTCGGGATCACCGTAACGCTAACGTCTTTATATACATAAATATTGAAAAGGAAGAATATAAATAAAATTATGGGGAAAAAATCGAATTTAATTTTGCTATGATTTAAACAAACATAATAAAGTGTATATAAAAATAAAAATAATAAAGTTATATTTGTTTCAGGTTCATAGATACGAGGTTGGCTGTCCTATATTATATGTAATTTGCATTTCTTACAATCAATGGCTTTAATTATATAAAACCTTTTCCAATCTAGTTATGCTTATTAAAGATTATTTATTGTAATAATTGTTTATATAAATACTACTTAATGTTTTAGTTTATATATTTTAATAAAATGCGCTAAAATATTGTATTATTTATATTTATTTTTCCAAGGACCTAATTTCAGCGATAACGTCACGAGGAGCTCGCTTTCAAAAATCGAAGGACGCATTCGATCAAATACTGACTTAACAGCTATTCGAAAACAAACATAATTCATTGCCTTTAATAGTAAATAAAATTAAACTGAAGATGTTTAGAAAAATAATATCATTAACGGTGATTGTAATATCATCTTAAAAAAAAGTGAAAAAAACTCGTATTTACCTTGGTTCTCTTTGATGTTTTCAGTGATGAGAAATGTAGGGAAAGTGACTTAATTATTGCAAGGGCTTCGTACATTCGCATTTATTCATCTCAGGAGAGCGGATTCGTGTTGCTTAGCGGTTTCATCGAGTCGAGAAAATACGAGTTTGTTTGATCGTTTTGAAAAAATTTCTTCCAACATTGGATGTTTGTCGAATTCTCGATTACTGTGGCACAAATTAAAAGCGTAATACTAGCGAACCGCTCCCATCCTCGGTTTGTGAGCTGTAAAGTTCTACATAAGAATGTTAACGAAACAAGTGTTCAAGGTATTACATTGATGAATTTACTATTTGGGTTGTATTTTACTTTAAAATTACATCCAATCATTATTTAACAACGAGCATGAACAATATAATTTCCAACTTTGCGTAATTAAGCATATTAGTATTATTATTAATTCATTTAGAGCTAAGTATAATTTCAGGATCGGCACGTCTATATACACACCGACATTAGCACAAACGTAACGTAAAGTCTTTCTTCGGCGTATTTACTTGCTCGTCTTTCCAATCTACGATTGCTTGCAGGTGTTTTAACCCCATCCCATCTATGAAACTATATATTTACGTAAGCGTTCTCATCGCAATTAGTGGTACAGAGCAACATTATGGTAATGTAAGATAATATGTTATGTTTACAGCAATAACAATTTCAGTTCGAATATCCGGAGGCTCGAGAACCTCCCTTTAAGAGGGAAAGTGAATACTTAATATACGATTTCGGTTACCACACATACGTATAATTGTACATTAGATTAAGTTACTTACGGTAGAGAGGTTTACGTAGTTCGAATTTGGCGAAATTATTTTTATGATGAGTCAAACGAGGATGCTGCAGTTACGTAAAGCTAGATTTTCCACAACGTTATTACGGTGAATCTTCACTATGACCACAAATGACAACATCGGAAAAATCTTCACAAAATGTTGCTAGAAGACCGTCGTATCAGGGTTAGAGAGATAGAGGCTGTGGACATTTCGAAAGGACGTGTTCGGGGTAGAAAAAGCCGACGCGTGAGTGTTGTGCTCGGTCGCTCAGAAGCAAAAGCTCATTCGAATGAATATTTCCAAAGCCCCGTTGAAAGGATTTAAGCGAAAAGAGGTTTGGTGTCGTTTAATAATTTGGATACACGAGCACATTCGTGAAGCCAAAGCACAGTCGAAACAGTGGATTGCGAAGGGTGGATCGGTATCGAAAAAGGCGAAGACTGCTCGATCGGAATGGAGACGAGAGAGATGGGTTAAAAATCGGTAATAAACGAGTTTAAAAGATGCTTTTATGACACAAAAACCATTAAAATTGGTAAAAGGTAACGACAAGGTTAACATTAGTATTTTAAAAGTGCTTCTTCTTTAGCCCGCGGTTAACAATTTTATGCAGAAAACCGTATCATGGTTGTCATCTGTGTTCGCTCTTTATCTCTTATTTATTGTTTATTTTGAATGCCAAAAAATTAATGTGAGAGGAGAAAATCGCCAGCCAAAGGTCATGCTTCTACCTACCCAGCGTCCTCCGTTAATTCGAGCATCATCTCTCAGTTTATGCTATTAGTCGTCGTCTAGCGTCAAGAAACACAGCAATGTCGTCTAGAAAGTAGCGACGGAAACCCGGAATATAGTAAGAAATATTTCGAATTCCTAGCATCGTTAGTCAATTGTTTTTTTTTTTTGCCAAATTTCAAATTAGTAGTTAACACTTCTGAGCAAAGGAGACAAATGTTATCGGAACAAGCAAACTCCTTTCCAAAAAAATTGGTTAAGATTGCCGTTACATTTAATAAAGTAAAAATAGAGCAGAAGGAAATTCTATTTGTGGTAGCCGCTCTGAAACGCTCTTATTTATGCAGAAGGTTGTACAGATTTTACAATATATTTTTTAGAGCATTGCTCTTGGGAATTGTACAAAGAAATCAGATACATTTAGGAAATGATAGATTGGGGAAGTATGTCGCTATTAAGGATTGAATTCAAGTAAGCTTTATTATTAAAGACGACTCAAAATTGTGAAAGCTATCGACCGCCTACTTAATTGAAAGTGCCTAATATTATTGCGCAAAACAGGCAGTACGTCTCATAAATTATTTATACGCCAATTCCTATTTTAGAAAGGTTCCTATTCCCCATTGTATAGAAGTAAGGAAGATATCCTCTTTCGCGAGCATGTCTTTTTATTGTACCGACGGCCGCATAAAACGAAAATATTGCCGTCGGATAAGTAGTCTACTTGATCCTGTATCAGACGCCATAAAATACTTAATGGACAAGTATTGGGAGTTTCTGAATCATATCACATTTTGGCTTCCTCCGCTTCCCGATGCATCTTCGTATAATTTAGCCCGAGGTCACGAGGGATATTTTAGTGATACGGCACCCCCTACTGCGTACGCGTCGTATTGGGGTGGATATGCGAGGTATATATATAGGTACATCTATAGATTGTATAATATTATACGTCGGTGGTGCGTTTTAGAGTTTGTGTAGAGGGAATGTAACGGAGAAGGGGGATGAGTGTGGGACGCGGAGACTCCGCCTTCGCCCGGATTACTATCCCTTGGGCGACGCGGTCATTTTGGATTCAGACGCAATGGACGAATTTAAATCGTATAATTAGGACGTTTTGCGGCGGTTCGTAGGTTTTATGTTCGCACGTGAGGAAAATATAAATCATTTATTTCGGATATTATGCGAGGAAGCACGAAGGGCTACGCGGAATATGAGATCCGCTGTTATAAGCTCGATCGTAACAGGGTAAAAAAGGCATTTATCTAGAATAAATTACGAATCAATACACTTAGATTTAATACGATGCATGGCGTCGGTAATAGAAGCTACATTTCTCTTTCTGCCGAAAAGTGCTCGTGAGCATTCGTGAGTTGCTGAAATGAATTTTTGAAAATTGGAAATTTTCTCGTTTACGCATCGTGTACGCATTGTTTATTTGAATGAGCGGACAATAAAAAAGAAATTAAATATATCAAGCGGTCTATCCTTCCTTGCGAATGTTGATTCTTACGCTGGCGTTGAGAATTATCCCTTTCCATGTTCTTCTACGTTCAATCGTCTTCGTATTATGCTAAATTCATCTTCTACAAACCGCATCATTCATATACATATCTACTTCGAACTCAGCTAATTCCATCGTTTGAAGGAGCTACCAACAATCCTTCTTTCTTCTGTTGATGTTACACATTATTGCGACCATCATAAATGTTACGTTAACCGCGTATTCGCAAGACCGTTACGCCTTGATGTATGGAGCCGTTCTATTATTCATGTGCATTCGAGCGTTCCGCCGAAAAGATTACAATGTATACTGCGCGCCCCCTAGCGTCTAACGCCCGAGGAGCGCGCTAAATTCATAATTAAATAATTCGGAGTGAAGACGGCGCGGATTTTGTTTTGGTGACCTAATTTCAGAGAGCCGCCATGTAATAATTATGTTTATTTATTTAATACATCGGAAGACGTACGAGGAAAAGCCAAATCCGATATAGGAAAAGGAAGGGGGGAGGTGGATCAGAATTAGTTGCGTTTTTGGTAACTTACGGTACGCCGAAGAGAAGCGAGTTAAGCCGCCTTGGCGATCGAAATCGATCAATTTCGCGTTACGATGAAAGCAATGTAGGAGTTGTTTGTTAAGTTGCTAGATCTTATGTTAATCTCTTGGAGCTTTATATTTTCTCCGTTCTGTTGTATACGACAAGTCTTCTTTGCGAAATTAATAACGATTCATATATAATAACTTACCTTATAAGAGCATTAAATCTTCAAGAAATGTTCACATGAAAATCCATCGTATTATCCTTTCGCCCGTACTATACAAAGATCTAAGCTTATATCCTTCCTATGTTCAGATCACAATCGATTCTTCGATACACACGCGATATTAAAATAAACCCCCTCGCCGGATTTCCATTCACGCGCAACGCTTCGCGTACAACAAACACCGACGGCACCTCCTTGCCTCTTTCGCTCCTAAAGATTAAATTGAGAATCGCCGTGCGAAAAAAGCACCGTACGGAGTAGGACTCTCTCTATTGAATATGCATGATCCTGCCGTACCCAGTATTAAAATGTCGCATAATAAGTATACCCTATTTCCTCCCTAAATAATATGCGAATGAGACGGTTTCCACGTCGTATATGGTACCTATACCTGGCGCGTATATATCAGAGAAAGGGAAATAGGTTCGCAAAAGTAGTGCTAAGGGAGGAATAATCTTCGCCGCCGGTATAAGGCGAGAAAGGGTTAGATACGGAAGGTACGCAGCTTTTAACTGTAAACGTTTCCGTTCCGTTGTATCGGGAAGCTCGGCGGGTCTTTCGGGAGGCGTCGATGGGGTTAACGTCAAAATATCACGGCGGGTTGCTGACACCTCGCCATCGGGTTCATTAATTGGAAATATTCGGAAGGCTGGAATTAAGTTATATGGTTGAAAGGTGAAAGGATCTTTACCGCGAACTTCCCGGATATGTTTGTCATAATAGCGTTATCGGTCGTGTTTTAGGATTTTTGACGGCGAAGACAATATTTGAAGTCAACCTGGTTACTTTAAGTTCCTTTTCGCCCGGAAAACTCGCCGAAACTTGTCGGATTATCTCTCCAAGAAATTGAGAAAATGTCATCCCTGTATTTTAACAAGCGCTTTGAAGATAGGCGAAACCAGGGCAAACGTGAATGCCAGAGCTAAGCCGATTATTATTGAAGGTAAACAAATTCAGTAGACCACGAGAAGCAAAAGCATACATTGTTATTTAGGGCAACCCTTTATACCTCAATTGAGCTTCAATTATTATATTTGCGTTTATTAGAACCGAAGCTTTTCATTTGTTTAAATGATAATACAAGTGAAGAATAAGTGAGCATTTTTCAATCATTATTTATTATAACCTCAATAAAGAGTTTAAGCGCTGATGAATCCAAGGAAAGTTTAGATTCAATTTTTGAATAAGGGAAGAACACAATGTACCGATGGTTCAAAGAGTTTGAAAGCAAAATAAGTTTTGTTTGGCATCAGAAAGAGCCACGATACCTTATTATGGCCATAGTCGATGAAGACAATGCTGCTGTTAGAAAAATAATTGAATAGTTGAAGAGATTTTTATAGGAGGAAGTAATTGATATGGCTCGGAATTGATGTTGGTAGCCTTTAAAAAAATGGAAGGAGAAAATAGTCCAAGTATCGCTATAAGAGCTTACTTTAAACAACAACCACATTGTTGTGGCGGGAAAAATTAAATAACGAAGGCAAATTCTAAAAGATTCAAAGCTAAGGTGAACGTTGAGATCCTCCTGTTCATAAAAGAATTTGTTCTTCATACAATTGGCTTTCGTACACTTATTACTAAATTTGCATTATTTCGCTTAAATTTAAGATAAATCTATCATCATCTTTGCAAGTCGTTAAACGATATATCTTTGGGTAAAGATGTCCTTTTTGCGCCTCATGTTATAGGTTTCCTTTTTCGCATAGCAAAGGCGCATAGAGTCACATACAAGAATTATCTTTGGTAAGTTTTCTAAGAGAGTCAGTCGCAAAATGTGGATTTTCATCGAGCAATCACAAAATGTAGACTATAGTAATCGTCGTTTCTTACCATGTAATGCCAATCTCTGTATTGGACATGACTACATCGATGGCCAGAAATGAAATTTCAAAGATAATGATTAAATTTCATAACGCATAAGTTATGTCATACGTATTGGGCATAGCCTTCATTAAAAGGGCAGTTAATCTAAATGGCCTTTAATTTCTATTTAGTGTACTGTCTTAGATCATCAACATATTTATCGACATTCTTGTTAATGTTATTCAAGTTACGATTCGCCTCCTGTTGTACCCTCTTCATATTGTCGCTCATCTGACTTTGGAATGCTTCACCGCATACGGCTTTTAATTTTCTGGTATACTCCGCGAGGGCACCGTCGATCTTCGATCTCGCCTGTTTAACTATCGCGTCCGTAGTAGTTCTTAATTCCGCTACTAGTTTGTCGAATTGTCGTCTACAATCCGACATTTCTTTGTTACCGTCGCGCTTTCTAAGCGGTGAAGTGCGATTGATGGAATGTAGATTGGATATCGTGGAATGTCACGAAGATGTCAAAGTACGTATGACGTACACGTCGTCTGTCATTCGGTGGCCGCCAGAAACCGCTTCATTATCGATGGTATCAGAAAAGTTCGCCGAAATGGTACTAGACGATCCTCAAATTGAGGTTAGAACGATAACTCTAGAGGCTGTGGACATTTTGAAAGAATGCGGTTGTCATATTCGCTGAAGATTTAGGTACGAAAAAGCTAATCGCGCTGAATAGCTTTTTCTTTTGCTCTTAAGCTCTTTTGCTCGCTTAAGATCAAAAGAGCATTCAAATAAGAAAAAGTTTGTTTCTGTGTTAAACTGAGAACTCTTCAAATAACATTTTAAGTGTGGTACTTTCAACTTCTTTAGTGGCCAAATAGTTTTGTGCATCGTGTAATAAAACCATCGCCATCGACATTAAAAACACGAATTTTTTGCCTCTAATAATAATTCAACAGCGCCCTTTTTTCATGTTAATGGCTGAAAAAAGGGTTCAGCCATGTTAATGTTAATAACTTTTTGTTATATACGCAAATATATTTATTTTTTTTTTTAGTGTGAGAAGAGAAGGAAATATATTAGTCGACGGACAAAGATTTCTAACTTAGCAACCTTCATATTTCTAAATCTTGTTTATCCAAACTTTCAGGCCAGCAGATTATTGGTCTTACATTATGAGAGAGATAATTCGCAACTCCGTTATTCAAACGATCGATACGATTTCGTGAAAAATCCCCTATTCCATAAGCTCCGCGCAAGGTGAGAAATTAATAGGAACGATGGTGAACCTTGCAAAAAGTAGGTTGAAGAAGCCGGAGACGAAGACACGTCGTGACTACATTGTTGGCGAAGTTCAAATCCATTCCGCGGGCGGCGCGCATTATAAAATTTCGCATAAAATATATAACATTTTCGTAGTCGTCGCGAGTCCATGATTTTCAATTCTTCCGTTGGCGCTCGCGTCCTCATGCGCTGCCGCCGCACGACTTTCTACCGTAGGTAGGTGCCTCTAGCCGTTCCTTTCCTTCTTCCCTTTTTCGCGTAAAATAAAATCAATCGGCGAGTCACGTGCACCTAACGTTTTGGGTTTGCGATATTTTACTTTGCTTCCACTCTTCTGCGTTCGATGTAACGCGGTGTATTGGCTTGCATGTGCATGTGTGTGTGTGTATGTTGGGGGGAATATCGAGGGTTTCTTATTATTATTCCGATCGCGAACGAGGGAGTTCCTGCGATGTTGGTCCGACATCAAGCCGCTTAATGCTAGTTTACTTACTCCGCGTTCGAATCAATAGTATTTCGGGGAATATGGAGATATTTGACATACGAGCACTAATAATTATATATATTCGGACGATGCACGAAATGTTAAAAAAATTAAGTTAAGAGCTTCAATTTAGAGGCGTATAAAGCACGTTGTTTTTAGGAGGAGCGCTAAATAATAGACCAAATTATTATTTTTTATTAAGGTTTTATTCGACAGTAATAGCCACAATTATGATCACATAATTCTGCATTTCGTCGACAAAATGCGGAACCACGAAACGGCAAGAAAGAGTGACTTTCTTGTCACGAAATCCATCTTGAATGATTGCCTGTAAATTTTCTGCTACCTACATTCGATAGCTTTGAGCGTTGATTTCACTGAGATAAAAATGGGCTTCATTTGTTCATAAAACACGCGATAAC
The DNA here is from genome assembly GCA_020654165.1 of Oryctes rhinoceros. Lineage (NCBI taxonomy): Eukaryota > Metazoa > Arthropoda > Insecta > Coleoptera > Scarabaeidae > Oryctes > Oryctes rhinoceros. The sequence goes on from JAIOKQ010000231.1 coordinate 4,608,391, forward strand.
CATTTGGCTCTCCATCGTTATTCGCAAAGAAGAATTATCCCTAATTTTGTTTTTCCCTATGTTAAAGATTAAATACAGCCATCAAGTCCTTCCTATTGAATGCGCAGCTTTTGGTGTAATGTTTGCACGTAAAATCCGTTGACCTCATTTCGCTTTAAGCGTTCGTATATACATAGATAAAAATCGCAGCCATCAAAACACCCATCTTGACATTGACGTTCTCCTCACCGTAACCCTTCCTTTTTCCTATTTCATTCACGCACCCGAACGTACCGACGCGTAATGGGAAAAAATTATTATAATTTAATTCAAAGGTCACACACATCCACTTACGTCACGTTGCACGTACGCGTACGGAAAAAAAGGGGTTGAACGGGCAGAATGCAGAATCCGATATCGGAGGAGCATCGAAATCTTGACACAGTTCGCTTGTTCCGATTTTTTTTCCGTAGCTCATTGTTGTGTGTCTGCCGAAAATAATAGTTCGGTGTCATGTTCTAGGGTGAAAGGGTTACCTATAGCCCGCGTACTAATAATAATAGGCGAAAAAAACACCCTGAAGACAGAGCCGACGGGGGTAGAGGACGTCGCATACATTATTCCGGGGTGGGAATTTTCGGGACGCGACGGCATACACAAAAAAAGGGTTGAGAAAAAAATAGAAGCTATGCAAAAAAGGGTTGCGGATGTGCTACTTGCGTTACGGGCGCTGGCACTATTGTTGTGCGAATGTTGATATATAACTGAGGTTTGTATGCAAAAATCCCAGTTTCGTCGAGCCACCTTTGTATCTGCGAAATAAGGGTGCTGGATACGGAAGGATTTACACTACCGACCATAAGTATTTGTTCTTCTTTAAGTAAAAAATTTAAAATTGGAACAAGGTAAATCATATTTTTTTTGTTTTGTTTTCTTTTGTTTTGTTTTGTGTTGTCTTGTTTTGTTTTATTTTGTTTTATTTTGTTTTGTTTTGTTTTGTTTTGTTTTGTTTTGTTTTGTGATGTTTTGTTTTTAAAACAAAACAAAACAAAGTTTTGTGTTGTTTTGTTGCAACGTAAGCAACTCCCAAATGTTATTTGGGAGTTGCTTATATTAAAACAACTGTAATAACTAGAGATGACAAAGGCAGGTGGAATTATTACTTTTTTGCAGCGACTAGGCAGACTCGTGTTTTGTCGACTCTCGGGGAAACCAATAGAGGCAACAGGAACATTTTTATGAGACGAATAGACACGAGTCCGTCTAGTCGCTGCAATTTCATCTGCCTTTGTCCTTTCTAATCAAGGGAAACAGAATTTTGGTGCATCAGGGCAACGTTTCGGGTCACAGATTCCGTTTGGCGCAGGAAAGATTTCAAAATATGGAACGGGTTGGCGTTTTGCCTTATCCCCCACACAGTCGAAATGATCCTCCATCTGTTTATGGGTTGCTCCGCTCGATGGCGCAACTTCTCGTGCGGTCGTAGCCTTAGTAATTTTCAAAAAAAATAGAAAACGCTTGTCGGGACTTCTTTGTCTCTACGCCAACTATGGTATCGACATCAATTTGAAGTAGTGAACATGAATAAATGTGTTATCGATTTCGACTCCAGAAGGCCATCTTCAGGCTAATAGTCGTTCAAATGTTTTGGAAGATTAAAAGAGAACATTGTTGTTAAGTACAGAGAAAAGTCTTGTAAATACGAGAAAAAAATGAAAAACCTTTTTTATTGAAATTTGTTTAAGAAGGTAGGAAGAATACGGCCAGTTAACGTTCATGCCTAATTTCAATTCTTCTCACGATTACATAGATTTAAACGCTTAATATTGAAATACAGTTTGTATCGTTCTTAATCTTTTTCTTAGTAACAGTAGAAGTGCTTGAATTCAATTTCGAGAGTGGGCTAAAATTCATCTGTTTCATCTATGACACTCTGGTTACCTGCGTGTAGAGGTAGGAAACCGTTTCCGGCTGGTAGTGTATATTTTAATTTCGAGGTTTGCGAACCTTTTCATCCCGGTACAAGCAAATACATATACACGCAGCGATATAAATGGGATCCTCGCTTTGTTAGCATTGTATGAATGCTTAACTAGATATATTCACGGTCACGATTGTAAATGTCATAACTCTCAGCCAAATGATAATCAATAATGGATTGATGATGACGGCGATGCCGATTGGAGCCCAAGCAGCGTACATACATTATAAACCGTTGATATTCTTTTGTGCTCCCTTCTTTTTGCGTCATTTTTTTTTTTGATTGTATACAATTGGTGTCGCCACCGTTGGTGTCGGGAGGATCGTAAAATATACATAAATCGATAATAGAAAAGTTTGTTTGATTAACTTCATTGTTATCTGTCGCGGAGGAGCACGACTGGTGTTCGAAATCGAAAGAAGATAATACAATACACTATCAAAAGCACGCAGGCTTATAAATAGTCAAAGTTTCCACTTTTCAATAAGCTTAATCTGTCCTAAAGAAATCTCTGCGAATGGCTACGCATATGCGAAAATGTAGCAAAAAATTAATGATACCCGAAATGGAAATTTTCCGTTCACGTCTAGGTTGACAAGGTATGAAATTCGTGGATGTCTATTGGAGCGATTAAAAGGAAAAGGAGCAGTCTTAAGGATGCACGAAGAGACCATTAAATGGAATACTGTGACGAAGTTGTGCGAAGCTTCAATCGACGATTAGATAGAAAATACATTGATACATTGAGCAAAATAAATAACGAAATTAAATGTTTCCCAATTGCCAAACAAAATTCAGTTCCCTATCGATGTATTATATAAAAACCAACGTCAGACTAAGTTTTCTTATCATCGTTTTTCGATACTTAAAAAGCACTGAATTTTCAGCGTTTGTCAATCATTTATTTTACTTTTTATTATGTATTTAATTATTCCTTTTCTTAAGCTTCCTGTTAAAAGGGACGTAAATAGTAATATAATTAATTCAATTTTTTTGGCAAAGGTCTCTTAGATTACAAGCCTTACGAAGAAAATTTATCGCAAGAAGGTAAGCTGTCTTTTTTTTATTTGTATGCGTGGAGATCACTTTTTTACTTTACAAATAACCTAGTGTACGGCGACTAATATATAATTTTGAGGATATTTGTCGATGTCCCGTGGTTGGTAAGAAATGCTCAAATAAGAAAAGATATCGGTAAGTATCTCAGGGTGATGCCTAAGGTGCTATGGATTGTTGCCGATGGCCGAGAGGATCATCATAGAGACGTCAATGGTGTTGGAAGAACCAAATATACAGACGAATAATACAACAAATTAAACTTTTCTTCATGTTACTGACAGAAGCCTGAATTACTGTTGTCAGCGAAGTACGAAGTGATAAAGTCTGGTGATAAAAAATTACAAGACCGTCAAAACCAAAATCTTGATCGATCGTTTCAGTATAGTCCCACATCTGAAAAATATTATATAAAACTTTTGATTCCTGAAGCTATGCTGAAAAATTTTGATATTTTTTAACATCTATCTAACTTATATATCTCATCAAGTTACATATTTGTTGTGTAAGAGTCTGCGCAACAACTTAAAGGAGAGGTCGTACACTTTACCGTTTACACTGGATGTACGTATTTATACATATTTCACACTGCTTCAATCAAACGTTCTAAAATAACGGAAATAACCAATTATTACCGTGCAGAGAAGCAAGGTTTCTAATACGCGAAGACTCTACAGCAATCAGTTTGGTAATTTCCTAATTAGTGCTCAAGTATACAAGCAGATGATCGCTCTCTATTTGTGAGCACTTTCGGATGGGTATATTCTAGGAGAATATATGTATTCCAACAGGGCGTGACTCGTTTAAATCGTTTAAATATGTTTAGTTATCACGTCACGAAATACAAAAATACCAACTAGCGAAGAATGGGCGATAGCAGCAAATAATTTATTAACATCTTGGGCGTATTCTCCTTTCCTTCTTATCTCTAGTGAATTTACTTTATATCAGTCCATCCAAACTTCTAAATTCGATCGCTGGGAAGCTTCGAAATTGGATCCGGCGCGGCGAATACAAGAGAGGACAGATAATTAAAATCAGTTTCCCTTCCCGAAGATCAAGTAGTCTATTTCTGGGATTACCTGGAGATTTCATTACCTTCCCTTAAGTCTCCCTTCCTTTTCACTTTTACCGGATATATTGTGCGCACTGGAACAGACAGGTGATTACAAAATAAGACGTCATGTCCTATCAATGGTATTGCGTATCTAGAAAATACAAAATTTATTCGTGCTGGCATTCGGTATTTTTTAAATGTATAAAATAATAGAATAATTACTTAAGTGGATGAATTAAAAAAGAAAGAAGGTGAAGACATTTTGCGCAAAATTTACGTCGTAAGTCAAGAATTAAATTAACTGAAGCGATTTTTTTTCATGTATAATAAGAAGGCGTTGGCATCTCGAAAGGACGTGTTTATAGCAATCTGGATACGCTTCTGAAGTTAAGGCACAGACGAAATAGTGGACCGGTTCTGAAAAAGGCGAAGACGGTCCCATCAGCCACGAAAGAGATCGCGACTGATTTTTGGGAAAATCATGATGTTAATCGGCGGGGCATTATTTTCCGATAAGCTGGAAGAAATTGCAGGAAAACGGTTGGATTTGAAGAAAGAAAAAGTTTTGCTTCCTCAAAGCATCGTCCCACATTTCAATGGTTGATATGACAAACATTTTCCAACTGGGCTTCAGACCACCCACCATATTCGCCAGATTTGCCCTGAAGCAACGTTTTCCTGTTTCCTAGACTCGATGCAGCCTTTTTCTTGAATAACAGTCTTCGCCACATACTTGGATAACGTTACTGACTGAAAGATAAAAGTAAACCTTTATATTTTATCCCAACTCTACATATTAAACGCCGAGTGTATCACTAGCATCGCTGGCTTAAACCAAAGATCTAGTTGATATTTTCCCTCTTTTATTCGATCCAAAACAAAGACGCTGCGATATATGTAAGTAACGGCACCAATACCAACGTATAAGTGCATTTCGCTCGGATTTATGATTAAATTGGTAGCAGGCACCGAACACACGCTCGCTCAGCACCGCTTTGAGATAAAAAAAAGCATCTCCGATAGATATAATAAACGTGTCTATATCCATCTATCCGTCTATATCTCTTCTTTTCACGTGTTACACGGTTCTCATCCGACCATTAAAAAGTAAACCGCTAATGATGATAGTAGCTCAACGGGTGTCAAAGCATAATAATCCATCTTGTATGTTGCAATGGGATGAGTGTTTAATCCTGTCATTGTGTGCAACGGCCCAGCGGATCCGTGCACGACGTCGGTGTGGGGGTATCGGATCGGTAGGCAACGCTAATCTGGCCGATTGGAGCGGTACTCGCGGCGTTATAAACGAACGAACAGAACGAGTGCCTGTTACCTGCACGTTTCCCAACTAATATTATCGGATATTGAAAAGTTGAGAAGTGCCGTCGGAGCACCGAACACCGATATTTTATTAGTTTTCGAAGTAGACTTATTAAATGCAAACACGGCGCTCGGCTTTGTTTTCTTAGTGAAGTTTTTTTCGGGAGTAATAACGCTTCTCCTTACGCCGTCGTTTGCCGGAAAAATCATATACATGTGAGATGGATTTATGCGAGCGTGCTTGTTAACGGGGAAACTGTCGATAGCTCTCCGCGAATTTTTAGTTAGGCGACGGATCGGAAAATGATACTTGTTTGAAGTTGGGTTTGTTCTTAGGAAACTAAGAAACAATGGTACTGGTTTTTGATTAAATGGGCGATCGCGGAAAAAATTGATGTACAGGGTGTTTCATGAAACTCTTTAGCTGGAAGTCTTAATGATATTATTTTAAATGGAGCTTTGAAATTTTTGAATAAGTAGTTATAGCATTACTGGTATCTCACTTCCGGTCGAACCGGAAGTGGCTACCGATTTTCTTATTTTATTTTTTTTTATTTTATCTTATTTTTTTTCTTATTTTCTTATACAATGCACAGTGTAAGGGTACCGCATATTGAGCTTCGGCCAAAGAAGTCGTGGGAAAAATAGAAAATCAACATTTTCTTATTTAAAATGGACTGCTTATTATAGTTGTCTTCTACCTTCTTGCTGAAAGAAACAACATCCTATTACATCCCTTATATTAGCAATAAGGCGATGACTCCGCTTCCTTTCCCCAAAATCTTCCTTATAGTAATCGCAGCGACTTAGCGCGGTATTAACCTTATTAAACGAGCATGAGGCGGTCAGATTAGGTAGGCGGCGTCGCCGGCTCCCAACACACCCAAGAGCGTAATGAAAATTTCATCCACTTTAAAAGTAAAATGTTATCCGCAAATTCCGGAAATACATTATGAAGTCTTGCAAACCCTCTTTATTTTCTGTAGACATAAATTTTCCAATTTCGTACAACCGCCGCTGTCCCGCTCATCCCCTCGCCCAGCTCCCTATGCCCGATCGCCGCGTGGTTCCTCTAGTTTATTCCCTGCGAATGTATGTGTGTGTATTTCGGCGTGTCGGTGCGAGTATGAGGATGCGGAGGGTTCGCAAACTACTTCGAAACTAAATTAAGCCTTGGAGGAGGCATCTGTGACCACACCCGGGATGTTGCGCTCTCTTCTCTTCTCTTTGCGTGTGCTACCTCTCCCGCTTCCCCGCCGGCCCGTTTTCTCCGGTGGTACAACGACGACGAGGACGAACATTTGCATGTGACGTATTTTATTGCTGCCATCAAGATAAACTCACGCTCGTTTAGAATGTGATGGCGCAATGAGTTTCCACTAGTTTACAATACAGGATTTCTTCGCGCTAGCTTTCTCCTACGCCGTCTTCGTTCCTCTTTCGGGTTTTAGTGGCGTCGAACTTTCGACATCGCCGCAGCAGCAGCGGCATCAGCAGCGCCCCCCCTTTTTTAGCCGCCACCGTTCCCACCGCCGGAGTTGTTGTAGTAGTCGGGAAAACGGAATTGTCGATGATAAAAAATCGCTCTAGAATCCTTGACATTTGTGTGTGCACGGGATTTCGAAGATTTCTCCCTTTTAGATAACCGTGATGGGGGAGAGGTGAAAAAGATTAAAGGCGACCGAATACAAATAATGTTGTTTTTGTATGCGGATGCTTCGCAATATTCTTCGAACGCTAGGAACAGCGGAGATAATCCATATTTTCTTTGTTCGCGTCGTGTTATACGATAATAGAAGTAAAGAGCGCAAATATAACACTTATCGGGATAGATTTTTTTAATGTAACGACAATTTTGCTTGGAAAAATAACATCTTTCGTGTAACACTTGTTCTTACAATAAAACATCAATAGCTACCGGCATCGAAGCGTCAAATTAACAATACGAAGGAAGAAAGCAATTTTGCCATATGACACAAAATATGATATGAGACAAAATTTTGTGCCGTTAATTTTAAAGTGTTTTCTTCTCTGCAAACACACGAAATAAGACCACAAAACATTAGTCAAACTTGTAGTAACATACGCAACGGAAACAATGAGCTCCATACAGAAAGATTAAGAAAAAGTGCGAATAACGCAACGCAAAATGTTGAGAATAATAGCCGGTTCAAAGAAGACAGAAGAAGGGAGGTAGAGATACAGATTACCCATGAGCCAGGAAATGAGGAACCTGTTAGTTGGGAAAGACATTGTAAACTTTATAAAAATCCAGAGATTAACATTAAATTCTTTGTCTTAAAATGATTCATTCCGTCCCATAAAGCGCGACATCTCGATGGTATTTCTTGAATTTCATCATCTGAAGATTGATAAGATGCTAATAAGCTTTCTTCAAGCAACTTTTCATATGCTTCCTTGAAGCCCCGATATTTTATGATATTTATATTAGATTCGCGTTGAATTAGTTCACGTCTCGTCATCAACACCGGGATCCATCATCCCACCTTATACATACCTTTCACTCAACCGTTACATACCCTCATATTCGAGTCTTGGCAGTAAGCAAATTATATCTAAGTTGAAATCAAATAAGATTGGATGTTAGGTATACTTCGTAAGACGGCTACACGCCCGATTCCTAATCCGAAAGACGTCTATATCCATCCAACCGCCCACGCCGCCCCCAATGCTTCGTCTTTTCTCGTGCTCCTTCAATCCGATTATGTCAGATAACTTGCCTCGAGTAAAACGTAGTATCTATTTTATGATTTAGACATGAAAAGCCATCCGAAATCGCGAATAACCTTATTTATATACAATATATTGCCGCCGTTATAGGTAGAAGAAGCGATATATTCTAATACGAATGTGCTTCTGGTGGTAAAGCGTATATAGATGCAGGTTAGGTAGATTCCTGCGGTAGCTACGGTAGGTAATAGGTAGAAAGAGGAGTTTTGGATGAGCGTGAGGATTCTTTTTATAACCCTTCACGCTGCGTTTAAGCTGAAACTCGCTATCGGAAGAGATACTATTACGATCTGTACTGGTGTGATGTATGTATATGAATTCCTGATAGATGCACGGACGAGGATGCGAAATAAGGGGGCCGCAATTTATAAATACCTATCGGATCTGTTGGTGAAGTCGTCGAAGCGTTAGGAGGGTTATTAATTGAATTTCTATGCAGTAAAGGTGAAAGCCAGGAAGGATAATCTGATTTGGGTTGCCGTAATAATGCTTCGTTTCGATTATAAAATTTATCTTTATTAATGTTTAATGTTTAATTTCCGCCCTTTATGAAAATCCTTCGGTGTGCAATATTTTTATTTGTCGCATTTGAATTTAAAGAAAAATAAGTACAGAGGTGACTTGACGTACTTGAATATCGAGTACGTATAAAATCGGTTCAATACGTGGATGATTACCTTTCAAAGTCGAATGGTTAAAATTGTTTAAATATGGTCGAGACTTACTGGACGATGAATCCTGTCCAGATCGGCCTATTGAGGTGATCACTTCCGATATTATTGGATGCGCACGATTAATTTTCATGACAATATGGCGCCCTTCTTTGGTCAATCCAAGCTCTCGGATTCCCGATTGGAATGTATATATATGTACATATATAGTGGATATATTCGTTGTAGACGCAAAACATGTACATTTTTACTACTAAATCGAAGAGAGCATCTCTGCTTCGGTATTGGAGGAACTCCCCTATCATCCCGGTTCAATTTTTCTTGTTTTCCTTTAGAAATAGATAAGGAAGTGTTCCCGGCGCGTTCATATCTCTTCAGCCGTCGCTCGGAGAGAGCCGCTTCACTCCGGGGGCTTTATACATATCGTTCTAGACGATTTGGTTCCCTTTGTAACGTGGAGTTGCGATTGCGAAGATTTGTGTACTTTCTCGTATCAAAGATGCTGGTGCAATAGCCGGAGAAAATGTTCTTGTTTTTCTCTTTTGTATTAGTATGTTAGGGAGATGAATTTTCGTATTTATATTCGTCTAATATTCGTCTACAAAATGCAGTAGTTGATCTAAGATACGTTAAATAAGTTACCGAAAGATAAAAATTGCACCAAAACGATCCGGAAAATTAAGAGAAGATTCTCAATCTAAACGAAAGGAAAAAGCTTCGCAATTCCGTACATAGGTACATTAGATAGAAAGTTGTGATGATCGTAGCCCGTAGAATAAAGAGCCTTTCTATCGTGTAGAATTGTTTGTAGAGAATAACATGAGTAGCTTTGGACGACACCGGATAGAAGAATACAATCATCAGCACATTTGGATAAGCGTTAGGAAATTATTGTTATGAAGTAGAGGTAGTTGTATAATAACGACCAAGTAAACACCGTCTTTTGTTTCGTCTTCTTAAAATAAACGAATTAAAAAAAAAATTCCGTGTATTAAATCGATAGATTTGGGGCAGTCAGTAGGATTGCTGTGCAAGTTTTAACGTACATTTGAGTGTAGATATTTAGTGTGTTTCAACACTTTGAGCTACCTCACTTCCAAACCTACAAGATATAATATAATACAAAACACTGGAAAATATTGTAAAACAAGTTTTTTAACATCCTTTGAAGATGCTTTTATTCTCATTTAATAATTCAATCTTCAAAAACAACAGAATACTCCCGAAGAAAGTAAAAAAATTGACGTTCGCGTTTATTCCGCTACATTAGATTATATTTGACACTACCAGAAGCGCCATTGTAGAGGATGCACGTGTGTGTATACGCCAATGTTCCTTCACTACTCGGTCAAAAGGATTAAATTCAGTGATTCGCGAAACTCTTCCTCCGACGTCGACAACGACTCACACGATTTGGGAAACGTTTTCTCGCAGTCACATTCGCACACACGGAGACGGGCACAAACCCATACGTATCTGCACGCTCACAGACGTTCACATATATATATATATATATACATATATACGAAAACCTCTCTAACTTTGGACCATTTGACGTTGTCGTGGGAATGGCAGCAGGACCGGTATTAGGGGGACAGGGCCAGGGGGCGGCGTGCCGTTCGGGGGACGTTTCTTACCCCCCGAGGCCGCTATCCGCGGCCTGACATTACCATCCTCCCCCCACGCCCAACACCGACGACATATCTCTGTGCCTGGCGCTGTAGGAACGCGTATGTGTATCTACGTAGTGGAGTCCCTTATGGAGAGCGCAAATCCGGCCCACGTCCTTTCACAGTCGTCCCAACGCCCGGACGGCGTTGACATTTCGAACGGGACGTTAGAATGTGACCGTTGTACAAGTTAGCTTCGCCTCGGGGCATTCGAAGAACTTGATACGACTCGAGAAAGCAAATATAAATACCTTTCTGGAGACGTTATTGTGTTCTCGATTCTTATACTCTTCTTAGTACATACGTATCTATGTATGCATGTATGTACATACATGTACATTTCTGTAAACTGTACGTATTATTCATATATCTGCACAAGTTTCTACACTTAAAGCTTGTGCACTATGTTTTAGATTTTGGATATGGAGAGGTCTCAACGATGCCGTATCCTCTTATTTTTCGTAGGTCTGAAAACGTTATTGTACCCAAAGAGTGTTGTTGATGCAACGTTAATACAAGATGCTCTCCTATATTTAATAATAGTAAAAATGAAAATTCCTTTTTTCAACGTTGAAGGCCGATATACCCGCCAAAAAGGAGAGCTAGAAGCTTCCTGTTTGTTGCAATCGATTATTCGAATCGCCTATTGAAGACATATATCTAAGGAAATATTGGACGAAAACTGGAGCGACGTCGATTTTTTCTCCGTTTCTCGCGTCATTTTGCGTTGTTTCGAAAATTTCAAACGATCGTATTTCACAAACAAATAGGGCTATCTATTAGTCCCGTTAGATCGGCGAAACTCAGTACCTTTTATTTTTTGGCCTTTGTTGATTTTTTTGTTTTTTGGACAAAAATCTCATTTCTCAATTTCGACAACCCGACGAGCGACGAGAATGTGTTTGGGCTCGTTCGAAAGGTTTCGACGAGCGCCTTAAGGGGAGGAAATCTCAATGCCATAGCTCTAACCGTTTCGACGTTACGACGTCTCAAATTTGAAAATTGAAGATTCCTTTGTTTCAACTTTGAACCGCCAAAAAAGAGAGCTAGTGGCTAACTGGTTGGTTATAATCGATTCGCCGGTTAATTGTATATCGGAAACACCGAAGTCTTGTCGAAAACTGGAGCGACGTCGATTTTTTCTCCGTTTCTCGCGTCATTTTGCGTTGTTTCGAAAATTTCAAACAATCGTATTTCACGAACCGTTAGAGATAGGACGCTGAAACTTTATGCGGAATATATGCGACTATAGGACTATCTATTAGTCCCGTTAGATCGGCGAAACTCGGTACCTTTTATTTTTTGACCTTTGTTGATTTTTTTGTTTTTTGGACAAAAATCTCATTTCTCGATTTCGACAACCCGACGAGCGACGAGAATGTGTTTGGGCTCGTCCGAAAGGTTTCGACGAGCGCTTTAAGGGGAGGAAATCTTAATGCCATAGCTCTAACCGTTTCGACGTTACGACGTCTCAAATTTGAAAAATGAAGATTCCATTGTTTCAACTTTGAACCGCCAAAAAAGAGAGCTAGTGGCTAACTGGTTGGTTGTAATCGATACGCCGGTTAATTCCTTTTCGGAAACTGGAGCGATGTCGATTTTTTCTACGATAAGTCATAATTATGTAACTATTAATAATAATTATGTTTAATCTGTTGCCATCTAATCTCACAATTATTAATAAAATGAGCTAATTAAAAAAGAAAGCTAAAACCATGGCTTGCTCATTACAATTTAGATACCACCTTGTTCTAAATTGTGTAGAATTGTTTAGTTTAATAACAGAATATAAATTTTAAAGTAGCATATGAGTCTATATTTGTTACATTGATTTTCATTGTTTTGTTCCTAGACGCCTAATTGATAAAGCAACTAAATAAAGTTAACTATAGATTCAAATATTTACCAATTTTTTTGTAAGATTGTTTTCTTTAACACTTACTCCTAAATCGGCTCTTCGAATAGATGAATACATATGTATGTGCATACGCACAGGTAATTTTTTTTGTTAATAAAAAGCTTGGATTTTTTGGTTGGTTCGATGATCCATTTTATTTATGTTTCCTTCTAAAACTATAGTATTGAAAGTATACATTTTTTGTTTTGCTTTATTTCCGGATAGAATTCCACACTATCTACATTGCATCTACACGAATAATATAGTCACGATGTAATTGGATGCGTTGCGCGTATCGTTTCTATGTGTTTTTGGTTTTTAGTAAGATTAGCCCAATTCAATCATATAATATGTATTATTATACTTTTTATGCTCGTTTTGTGCTATTCTATTACGTATGTCTTTGCTTCTTGGCGATTAGAATAATTCCATTGAAAAGTTTTTATTTAGTGGATTGTCGCGTATTGTTTGATTAGCTCGCGTGCTGCTTACATTTTTTGAAGATATATTATTATAACGGTCTCTATTTGATGATAATGAAATGTTTAATAAAACAAGCAATCGTGTAAATTTTTCTTTTTTTTTTACTCGATGTTTTCCATCGAGTAAATCGATATCGATCGAGTAAATGGGTAAAGCAATCGTGATACTTTTTGCAGGTTTACGATGTATTATTTTGGATTCGAACCTATATGTTGCAGGGCTGGTTGGGTACAAAGTACGAGAAGTTAGACTTTTTGAATACAACAACTTTTATTTTCGCATATATAACAATTAATCACAATAATTCAATACAAAGAAAAGAAGATACATGGATTATTCTAAATAAAAATAAAAATCGAAAATATTAGATAATGCGTCTACTGCCCTCTACGATCAGGACTAATCATATGCCAAATTAGATCAGTTAAAACACATTATTTATAAATTTTTTATATACAAGCGGTTCTAACCTTAAATATTTAAAAAATTAGATCAAATTTACATTTTTAACGAAGGGATTATTAATACTTTAACAAGTAAATTGGAAGAATTTTATTATTCTGTAAGTGGTAATGCGTAAAATAGAATATATAGAACAGACACGTATCTTAACAGTTTAGGTTGCTATGAAACGGTTGATTCGGATAAGAGCTCGTAGGGGAATATCTCAGCAAGAATTCTAAAAGGTTACCTCCGGATAATTTAGGATGTAGGGCTTTTAGGATAAATATTTAAACAAATACAGGAACTACTAGGTATGTTTGATGATTGAATTGTATTAATGCAATAACTTGTGAGGAAATACTTGATAAATTCTAGCGACGTTTTATAGAGAAACGCAGCAAACTTGTTCTGCCTCTGATGAAAGTTCGGGGCCTATTAAAATTTAGCGAACCATGGACTGGCGTCCTTTTCCAAAGCGACTCCTCGCTGCATATAGTTTGCAATAAACAAAATAGCAGGAATCCTTCCTTAAAAAGAAGATATCAGAAAAGGATATATTAATGCCTTTTTAATTTAGAAAATAATCAAGTCTATTGAATTCAGGTAAATTTGATGCTTATCTTTACCAATGTTGGTTTTTTAAAACTTTCTATTAATAATTCTAGCATACTGACGAATAATTTTAATGCATCTTCCTCGTGAAGCAAATTTACTAATGATATGATACAACTCTGTACTTGATGTTGGAATATAGGGCTTTGCCCTCCTTTTGTATAGGTTTCCTTTCACATTCAACTTATTTTTATTTAAAATTTGTGTTTGATATTTCTAGCGGCGATGATCATAAATATTTAACTTAATCTTGTAATAAACTTACAACAATAGGAAAGCGTGACACTTATTCGTCAATTGAGATTTTATTGAAGAGGAAAATGAGAAGTTTATGCGCATATTCCGCCAAACAAACCGGAATTTTGTTTCTTGGTTTATATACGAACGTTCATACGAACGTATCCTAGTAATACAACGTGTGCGTGTATGTGTCCACATAAATTGTACATATACATGCGTACCGTTACTCGGGAAGCTCGCCTTACGATGAAGAAAAATCTTAATTTATTTACATATTTTATTCCTTTCGCGCGCTCGCGGGTACGTCATCCGCGAGAGGGCGTTCGCTTCTATCTCGAGGATCAAAAAGAATGGCAACAAGATGAAATAAAGCGGGTTGCCCTGTGACATGTTTAATATGAAAGGGCGGCGGAAGATGGAAGGAATGGAATGCCCGGTTAGATACGTGGGGCGATTAATAAAATTCACCGGTAATATAAACGTACGGACGGTTTGTATACGGTCGTACATTAAAATTATTGGAATACGACTGCGAGACAACAAATATACAAGCGTTTTGTGTTTTACAAATTGGAGGTGAATAAATTGTTTTATTTGAAGTACCCAGTTATTCCGGCGAGTACTTGTTCGTTTTTTTTGCGTTAGATGCCGAATTGAATTTGATATAGCTTTCTTCAGCGGAGCCTCTACTATCATTTAGAGAATATCTGGTGATTTAAGCTAATATAGCACATGTGTATGTGAGTATTGTCCCATATTCTGAAACGACAGCAATTAACAACTGCGTAGAACCGTCGTAGTTAATTAATGATTAATAACAAAATCAGGCAGGACGTCAATCTGTATTAAGCGCTGGCGGAGAAGAGCAAATTATTGAATTAGTTTAAGCTGAATCAAGTATAAGCTTTTGAATAGCGCCCCAAACTCATTTCCAAAAAGACAAATGGTCTTTATACGTCTAGGCCTTGAAACGTTAATTTCACATAACGGCGATAGGGAGCTTCGAGTTCATTTTTGTAAGCGATTGTTGGATAGCTTGGACAGTGATCCACTTTTTATTGAGGAGACCACGTGGAGTGATGAATGCACATTACTTGAGGTACAATATATCTCGTTTTCGAAAATATTACTTGTTTTGAATAGAGCTGATGCTTAACTTTTTCGTTTTTATTTGATAATTCGATGATAAAAGAATTTTCCATCCTTAATCTTCGATTTCACCTTGTATATGGGCGGCGGATAGGTGCTGGCTTGCAATTTCGAGAAAGTAGAATTGAGAAAAAAGAAGTGGTGCTTTTGCTAAATATCTTCTGAAGGTTTGCAAAGTAGGCAAACCCTAATAAACGCTTGCAGAACGCTTTCTTTATAATCTTTCTTTTTATTACATTTCTCTATTAACACTTTCAGACTAAATTTGGCTGCAAAGTCATCAGTGTTTGAGAAACTAGGTACCATAATGGAAAGCCGAATGGTTGCACCATATTTGCATTTGAAGAATTAAGCCGACGAATTCAAATAACGAGATCTTCCATTAAATCAAGTGTACTTCGAAAATATTTGCTTTGATTTTAGAAAACAATGCAGCGACGAAGATCGTTTCTTTTTTTTTTAGAATTTATTATGGATTCTAATTGGTTTTGTATAGCGGAGCTTTTATTTTTTATATCATTTTGTTGTTATTCCTGTTGTTCCCTTATTATAGACTTTCGACCAATACCAATTCGATCTTTAGTATGTAGTTGATCGCATCCAAACGTTTCGAACAAGATTTTCTTTCCGCTTCGAAAGTGGAGGATTCGCGAAGAAGGAAGTACCAGAGAACACAACACGAAGTGTCCCGTTTCAATCAAATTAATGTCCGGAAAAACCCGTTTTCTTATTTTAATTAAATCGCTTCTCACTTTTCGATCTTAAATATTTAACTTCGGCCCATGCCGCTGTACGTTTGAGCATGGCGAAACGGCGCCACTAATACGAAGGGACAGGAAAGGATGGGACGAGGAGTTGGACGCGGGAGAGAAGAGAAACGAAGGGGTGGCTAATGCCCTAAGCGTTCCCCCTGATTCAGCGCGAGGCTCCCGCTCGTCCATGTGAAGCTCTTCCGCGGAAGGACAAATCCCCTCACGTAACAAGGAACCACTGACCTCGCAAGTTGCCATCTAAGACGGCGTTTCGCAATTCCTTTGTTATTTCCCGGATAACCCTGTTTAGAATGTGATTACGTTCGTTCGAACTGCAGCGTCGACGATCACATTCTAATCGATTTACGTAAAAGTAACCACTTTCTATATGCGTTTGATCCGAAGACGTTCCGTGTGGGAGATGCGAGAGACTCAAGCGAATGATGGTTCGTTTTCGAATTTATCTGGAACAGGCGAGGCAGAATTCCGTAGGTCCGCTGCGTTCCTTCGATACCTTACGGGCACGAAACCCCACTCGGAGAGGCTTATCTTATTCATCGCGACGTTGCTGCCGCTGTTGTTATTGTGACGAATATCGGACGATAAAGTTGAAAGTCGCTTACATCTAAATGTGGGCGAATTTTTCGAGGAAAACGCTTGGCCGCGCAGAGAACTATAAAACAGGAAAATGTCGTTTTCATGTCTTCGTTTCTATTATTTCTATATTTCTGCAGACTGTGAAAGATATGAACCATCTTCGCGACGTATAAAATTGGAATAAAAACGACGTTTTCACGATGACAAATGCATTAGTGTAAGCTGGATATGGGAGACATCTGAAAGTAGAGAACGAAGTTACATTTAATTGCGTATAAAAGATTGATATTTTATTTTGTTTGGGCGAATATGTTAGCTTCCATCGGCGAATACCGGAAGAACGGTTTTCCTCGATTCTCATCAACGTAATTAAATATAATTAATGCAATTAATATTTCAAGATGATTTTCACTTGAACTAAGTCCTCTCGCTTGCCACCAACTACGCGGCAGAGTCTCTCAAAGAAGAGAGTTGTTTTAATACGTAGATTTTCGATTTTATTCCATTAATATAATTAAATTACGTCAGTGATATCGAGGAAGGAAATTTGTTTCCAATGTCTAGCAGAATAATTTTATACGTGTACTTGAGTTAGACGCCATTGGTCTGGTTCATGAAGAACCTTAGTTTTTTCAAAGAGGCCATTAACATTAATACAACAACAAAGTTTTTCTTGTGTGCTTGGGGTCGGCTATTCCTTTGCTGTTAAAGTAATTCTCGCTACAAAAAAACTAGGAAGGCGTAAGATGTGTTGGTTTTCAATCTACTAAAACGTTGTAACAATATTTGTTATTGAAAATGTCACGGGGACCAACATCCGTGACGAGAAGAACGGCCTAATTGGTATTGGCCGTAACAAAAGACACGAAGAAATATGTTTCCATCAGGAAACAAGTTCAATTACACCTCATTAAGAATCGTTATGCCACTGCAAGGCCTTCTTATTTCCTTTATTGTTATGTCCATTACTTCAGATAATTTTTTCAATTAAATTAATTTAGAAAAGAGAGTTACTTTACGTTACTACAACCAATACGCGCGCGAAATATTGGAATCGAAAAAATTTTCATTACAAATCCCAACTGATCCGGTTTTCCTCATCCTTTTTGCGGGCGCAAGTGTTTGCTCGAATCTCGGTAATAAGTTCTCAGCCGCCGCCGCTGCCGCCAACCGTCGAAAGTCTAGTTTCCCTTCTTCCCGACACAAATAAGTTTGATATGGAAATATCGGGACTATTTCAGCTTGTTAGAATAAGTCTCTTCGGAATATGAATGTCGGATTCGGTTTCATATTTGACTGCATTAAAATCACCTCAAGCGAAAGTGTGCTCAAATTGGAATCCGTGGCGCGAGAAGTGGGTTTGTTAGACGTAAAGATCTAGATGTAAAGATCTGAGTGGGCCACGCTCGTAGCGACTCTAAAGTAGAAACGGAACGGATAGATGGATCGAAGCGAGCGTGTGCCTCGTTTTATCCGAACTTCGGGGATGGGGTATCGCGAAGCCTCGACGTTCTTTCATCTGATCTAAATACAATCTGCTGTTGGTTGAAGATTGTAGAAGCATAATGAGACACATAGGATCATTGTGACTGTTATATCTACGGTATTGTTGTAAAGGAGCGACTAATTATTGAAATAAATGGGGATTGGTACGAAAGCTTTAGGAAGAAAAGAGGAGCTGTTTTTACATGGTTAACTGAAATACTTTTGGTACGTAGGCTTCCGCGATCATCAATTACACTATACTCTTGATTTCCGGGCTGAAACCGCGTCGTTGTCGTAGCCTCAGCCGACGTTTCTTTTTAGGATGTGAAATACACCTTCAAGACCACAAATAATGTTTGAAGAATAATGAAAAAATAGGAGGCTTTGAATAAGACGCGTCTGAAACTATTGCACCAAGTGTTATGGAGCTATATGATTGCTAGATTAGTATATCATTAAAGTTTTGTCTTGTCAGGTAAAGCTATCACGTTTTATATACATACTTAGAACAACATAATATTTAGTTTGTAGAATATCTCGTCATCGCACATATTTTACGAAATTAACTATAAAAGTGCCCGCCGATGATGCTTAGTTAGTTCCGGGGGCGAAATACCTAAAATTTCGTTATGGATTCTCGCGGTGAGGGGATTATGGATTTTAGTTTCCTCTCCTCGAACATAGGGATTAGATGGGCTTGTATATGTGCGCCGGCAACGTCTTGTGCGAGGGCCGGCGGTGGTATTTGCAAACTCGCAAGGGTTGCCGGCGGTGGTTGGGCGGCCGAGACCCGTTTGGCGCGTGGTATGAGCGAGTCAAGCGTTTGCCTTCATCGCGTCGGGTGGAAAAGGACGGAGGCGGGCAGGTTCGGCCGCGAATTATGCGTTGCGATGTTTTTGTCGAAGGGAAACTTAAAACCTATATAGATAGGACCGTGTTTTACTTCGGATTAATTAAATTGCAGATAATTGGTCTTGAGGACGACGACGGTAGAGAGGCTAAACGTTGACGTTGCTTTAGGTTTTGAGTTATACTTGCGGAGATTAGATTATTCGTTAAAGTGGAGTTTTTTTAAATAAGTAAAAACGACGAAACGTCGAAATTAATGCTTGTTGTGTGGTAATGGGACGTTCGAAAAGATGCGAAATGTTAAATTTGCGGAAGATATGAAGGAATGGCAACAAATAGACGTCTCTAAATTGAAGATAATCCCAAAAATAATATCTAAAATAATATTTTTAGGACAATCAATATTTGTTCAGGAACTCTTTTAGTACTTGGTACAATCGTTTATTTTCAATAAACTAATTTTTATCAAACCAACAACTTTCCTGCCCGACCCTCAAATATTTTTTTAACGAACACAAAGTCTCGTTCGTTAACGTTGCCAGTACCAAAGTATGCATTGGCTTGCGTAATTAGATTAAACTACTTTTTCTTCTTGGCCACATTTTTTTCCCTACGAAACGTATTTAGGCATCCTTAAAGCCGGTTCTGTCCATCACCAACATATCCGCCGGGCTGAATATTAACACGTACAACGCCTTCGACGTTCGAATTGACGTATCGAAGAAACGACAACGAAAAAACTCACCGACGCTTCTAGATGCCCATGCCCATGCCTATGCCCGCCCGTTCGCCCGGCTGGCTGTCTGCCCTCCTGCCCGTTCGAAGCAGAAAAAATAGGCATCGCGACGAAGGTATAGAAGCATTCAGGAAAGCGTAGTAGGAGGAGCGGGCGACGAAAAAGAAAAGAAAAATGGTAGAAAAGCGGGAAAAAACGACCTCGATTTTCGACGAGTTACGAGCCGGCGTTATGTAAATTTTTTCCTTTTCTCAAGAATGACGTCGTCTGTCGAAATTACGGCAACGCATCGCGGCCCTCCTCCGATGTCGAAGTGTACGTTTTATTTGTCAACGGGACAGGTCGTAAAAGTGCGCTTCCGCACGACAAGTAGTTCTAGGATTATAATCAAGGTCGCTCGGAGCTTACGATTCCGTGAAGCGCAAGAAATGTCGCCCGGCCTCGGAGGTAGAGGAAAATCGCAGCTGGAAAAAAGTAAAAGAGGAAGATTAGGTTGGTATCTTTTGCGAATTCGGAAACGACTATTGAAAGGTTTCGGGTAATTTGATGGTGCTCCTGTCGGGAACTATAAAATTGAAATTAAATCTAGTTTACCAAAAAAAAAAAAGAAAAATAATCTTTATTTGACTTTTGAACAGTTCAATTGTTATAGGTAATAAAGAACCAAAAGTGTCTCATGTAGTACTGTGTTTCAAAAAGCATCTGTCACGTCTAAAAACATAAATAAAGGATTTCTTTAGATGGATAAGCAACGGATGCAGATACTAAAATTAAATGATCTTTCGTAAAAAAAGCAATGTTATGAGCGGGTGGCCGGAATGATTCCTAAAGATATGGTCGCGATTTCAATGTTATATAAGCACCTAATATACAAATAGGCGCAATAGTTAAAAATAGCCGACGCTGAAATCATTCCTAAAAGAATAAAGATCCTGAAAGTTGGCATTTTCAGTAGGTTTGGCAATATAGTTAGACTTGAATACGTTATCGATGCTCTTATCTAGATTTCTCATTTCTGAAGGCTCATCTACTTCTTTTACTTCTGAACAAAATGGAATTAAAAGTGAGTTTGCGAGTTTTACTATGCGTCTGCTTTTTAAATAAAATAGCTAGAGTCTTAGCTGAAGATATGTAAAAACATAATTAAAAGTTTCTTGTACTTGTCATTACCGCTGTTATAGAAGAAACGGTTCATATATAAGTAACATCACCATACATCTTAACGAATGAATTTTTAATAGGAATTAACAGGAGACATAGAAAATAGAAGTGACCCAAGGATCCAGCCTTGCGGGACACCTTTATCTAAGATAAATTAGAAAAACTCGCATACGTTATTGTCTACTTTATTAATAAGATTCTATCAGAGCAATAAATATATCACCAAACTCAATGAAGGTGGATAATAAAAGGCTAAGATTTGGAGTTGATGTCTTTGCTGCCAGTCCAGCAATATCGAAACATTGGATAGCAGTAGTGCAACAAGTAGTAATTTCTAGAGATTGCAGTCACCGGAAGAGCTGGGCTAACACATAAAAAAATGATCTCTGTGATTGTATTTTTTAATAATTATACTATTTTTTTTTTTTAATGACTGAATTGCTTAAATTTCAAGATAGCCTATTATTGGCAGAAGCGTTCGTAATACAGCCGAAATAGCTCAGTTGGGAGAGCGTTAGACTGAAGATCTAAAGGTCCCCGGTTCAATCCCGGGTTTCGGCAATTCTTTTTTTTTATTGAAATAAATACTTGAATTTCGACGTATTTTTGATTTCACTGATATGAAGAGTTCCTCTTTGGGTTTTCCTAAACAGATTTTGTTAATTTAAAATTTAATCTGTTATTTCATATAATAATATGAAATAGTTCATATAATTGCGTTCAATTATTCAAAGATAAACCGGCATGCCCAAATAATAAATTCAACTTTAGATGTATTTTTAGTTAAGTTAGATATAGTAAAATTGATAATTTTGAAATATTGTTTAACATAGCGATAGTTACGCAAAAAGTAAATAAAAATAATTTTTTCTTTGAGGAGTAAGAATTGCTAAGTATTATAATAAAATTTCCAATAGTATTTTTACGGGGAACACACAAGCTACAATTATTTCCCAAAAATATTTTAAGTGAGCATACAGCTCTTTTACTGCGAGAATCGAACCCTCGGAGCTCGTAATATAGGCTCCGTCTCCCTCTTCGCGCCATAACCCAGCATCTCACGACGTCCTAAGCTTACACTCTGTGTGATATACAAATGGGGAGAGATGCGGCGGGTAGGGTGGACACCCTCGCGCGTGAAGAACGACCAGGCAGAACCGATCGAAGGATGTAGGGTGTGGTCGAACCCTCACGCATACTGGTCAGCGGATAGCTTGCCACCATTTTCCTCAAACGGAAAGTTTCAATGTTTGTAAGGCCATGATTTTAGGCATTTTAGGCATAAAACAATTAATTAAAACTTAAATAAACCTCTTTTAATTATGGAAAATTATAAAGTTTTATAGTTGCGCTGTTTTTAAATATATCAGCAAGCAAACATGTCTCGCATAGAAAGGTATCTTTGATTTTCGTATATCTTAATATCGTAGTAAGAAATACAACCGTGTAGAAAAATGTCGCCGCGGCCTATTTTAGGCTGCTGCAGTAGTATAAATAACAATTGGTACCTTGATTCGTTTGTTTTTGAGCTTAGTTTAAGATAAAATTCGATTGCTACAACGATTTGAAAAAATTAATTGAATAGATTGTGTTCATCGACTTCGTTTTGTTAAATCAATAAAAAAATGACCGTATTGACTAGTATATTTATTATAGTGATAAACTACGTTTATTATATTGAAGCCTGTTTGTCAATACAATAAATTCATTTAATATACTCGTCGTCGCGTGCATCGTTACTTCCCGTATGTTGGAAAAAAAAATTCTAAGATGATCCATAGGATTTGGACGCATAAAAACATATTTGCGAGTTATATCTATCATATTCTTCATCAATACTACTACAACTAAACAATATGACTGTAATAATAACGTGTATGTGTTTATAAAGCGAAAAAAAAAAAAACTAACATTTCAAACGGCTGTATTGTTCAACCTGGTAACGGTAGCAAACTATCGTTCTAATTACGTAAAGGTGGAAAGGAATAAAAAAAAAACTAATTAACGATCGCGTTAACAAAGAGACGATTCGACGGGAATAAAGTTTTACCGCCACTTTAGCACCGATTTCATTCTGCGTTTGTTTCGCGTCGCGCCAGCGAAGAACACCAACTTATCGTTTCGCTAATGAATTACGGCGAGAAAGCATCGAGGACAAAGAACCAAAGTGTAAAATATCTCCTCTTATTTCCACTCCGTCCGCTATTCATGTTTACAAACTGTTTCGCCAACGTGAACAAATAGCCGAGCAAATTCTTGACTATGCAATTAATAATTTTAATGATCGGCTGGTATACAAAGGACGACGTGAATCTGTGTATATAATCTTCTGTCTCGAAACACGGGCCTCTCTACGCCGTAAAGCTTTAAAGGGTTTCGCTTAGAGCTATTTGCGTAGCGCAGGAAAAGTGTATTCTTAGATGATGGTATGTGTATGTATAGGTTTGTGAGGTCTATCTTATATAGTTTTGTTGGAAACTTTAATTAAATCCTGTTGAATACTTGTGGGATGCAGGGATATGGTATGCATCCATTAATTTAACAATTGCTTGTCAAAAGTGCATGTAATTACGTAAGTAAACACGAGCGAAGCAAATAACATATTTAGAATGATAATATGAGCGGGCGAGTAATGATATTTTCAAATAAATAAATGTAATAACATTAAAAAGTTTAAAAAAGACGCTTAATTGCAATCACGTCTTTGTAATTATCCGTCCTTGGTTTCTTAAACGTAAAACTAAGGGAAGCTCTCAAATTTCATCGCTGGAAGGTGATGTATACTAATTACAAAAGAAGAACTAAAAAGTGGCGAGAAGAAAGAGATGTACAGAGTAGTCGAGCGGCAACTTTGCTTAAGTCACAATTTGTTATAGAATTATTAAATGAAACGGAAAATTATTGTAAAAATGTAAGGCTGCAATGGAAATTTCCAACCGTTCTACTAAAATTTTGCGAGCAACAATAGCAACGGAAAACAGCTCAAACAACAATCAACAGCTCGGACAAACAAAAAGGTTAACAAACATCACACGTCTTCCTTCGATTTGCAACAATCTAACTGTTTGATTGGTCGTAACTTTAACACTACAGCAAGATAGCGATAGCGGCAAAAAATTACACGCAAGAAATGCCAGAAAACGGATTTCATATTGATTTCAACTAATATTCTATCGGATCCAGCGCCCACCGATCTAAGACACAATCACAGCGGAAAGACGCCTTTGCGAAAGATCCAAAGGGAAAGAGGATCTACAAGCGACGTTTGTTGTACTCGAGAATTCCTATAAACCGCGAAAGAATAAATTTTATTCCCGACCGCATTTCCGTCGAGGCCGGATCCGTTGCGACGGACGACAGGGCGTCGTCTGGTGTTTCATAAACAAACGAAAATTTAACGTCCAGTTGTAAAAGATGGGGCCGAGTCGGGATGGAATCGAACGGTGGGAGGAGGCGACCATGCCGTTTTAATTTTCCGTACAAAATATAGCCCGGTTTATTGCCCGGTTCCTCGTTCCTCTCGAGGAGCATAAGTCGAACGACCGTGTCGTTTTGCCCGGCTATTTACGACCTTACCTCGTCTTAAATCTAATGGCTTATACATATCTTTCCCGCGACTTTCATAGACACTTTTATGCTTTTCCGCATGAAGGCGACCGACGCCGAACGGAACCCCGTTCGGAAAAAGAAACCGCCGAAACGAGATGCCTCGCGGTGGGCGGAGGTAATATAGGTAGAAAGGTAGCGTCGAGATGCTTATAACGGGGTCGAGTTTGATCATTAATATTTTTATCGCACTTTGCCTCTCTTCTCCTGTAATACGCGTTAACGTTTTAGTAATTTCCGAAATGAGGCGAGGTCCTTTTTAGTGCCTGTATAATATATGGAATCTAGGTTCCTCAGTTTATGTCCACGGGAAGGATATAGCTTTTATATTCGGTGTGATTACGCTTGTATTATCCTATGAAACATTGTACATAAGTATTACATCACAAAGTACTCCGGATCGAGAATTGCACGTTCGCTTACTTTGTGACAAAGTTTCGATTTTATGCCCACACATGTTTACCAACTAGTTCCATCCATAGATTGGAAAACGAGCAGACGGAGACAAATAAAGACGACTCTGATGATATCCAGTTGCGAAATATCGTTAAAAAACTTTCACTACAGATTTCCCGGTATTAAAACAAGCGATCTAGAGGAAATGGCGTGTGAGTCCTACTTGTCACAGCGGACATCATGATAAACAAGAATAGGTTAGGGGAAAATATATCTAAAATTGTTGGTTGATATCCCACAAAAATCTATTTTTAGATTCATCGCTTGAGTAGCGGCATCCGAGGCGTGCCTATTCAATTCCCGAATTAAAGAAAAAGCGGGAATCTTTTGTTCTTGAAAGAGGAATAAGTAAATTCCGAATCGTAAAAGGACTCTTGTTTAAACAAATACAATCGAAGCAATCCAAAAAAAGAAGAATTTTAGGTATTCGCCAATGTTGAACAGTAAGATCACGAACTCGTATGGTATTTTACACGCTGTAATATGGTACTTTTAAAGAGTAAAAATTTAATTGTGAGAATAAAGAATGTTATCTTTACTAAGCGTGATACTTAGCAAATGCCGTCGGCATTGACAAAGGAACGAAGAGGTGCGTTGGCGTTGTCTTTGAGATCAAATTTATATAAATAGGCGATTAAAGTAACAAGGATTTTATAGTTTTTATACGCAAGCGTTACCATATACAAGCTTGCTTGGCGGGAATAGAAGTCTTTCAAATTCCAAGCAAACAAGCGCTCATTTTGAACGAAGGACTACCTTGTCAACGACTCGCTTCTATCTCCAGTTGGCCTGTATAAATTTGCAATATACTACCAACAATAAGCACTCATACTTCATTGGTGTACGTATAACGCAAAGCAGGAGGATCTGTATAAGGATATAAGGATCTTAGGCAGCCTTCTCGAAACTAAACTAAATAGATATTACGTCGAGCAAGTGCTTTAGACTACTTGACAGGCGATGTGCATCAATGAAGAAGATTGAGATCGCGCTGGCACGGTCTTACCTCAAATATTAATTACTTATGTATTTTGCGGCGCGCACCAAAACTCTATAATAACTTTGCTCGTTTCACGTTAATAAAAACTTCCTCCGCACAACACACGTACACATCATCGTACGTGCACACGCATTTCGCACGCCCACGTCAGTCACAAAGGCGCACACGACACGGCACCGTACACCTTTACTTTGAGAACTCTCCGGCGGTTCCGATCCAGGCGTCTGATCGCGTTACACGGTTCGTAATTACGTTTTATAATGAATGTATGAGATTTTGTGTTCGTTCGCTTTTGTTCTTCGCCGTTTGATTTTGTCCTACGCGTCGTAGCAGTAATTACGTTATCGATGGTATATGTATGAACGCCGCAGCTTCGTCCCGAGAAAGTTTTCATTTTGCCGGAAAATAAATGATTCAGAAGAAATTGAATTTAGCGTAAATTTTTGTGTTTATTTATTTTGATTAAGGCTAATTAAACGGTGTGAGCGATTATATTTTCTTCTATGAAGGTTTATATGGTATACTCGCTTACCATAAAAAAACGATACGACTCGTAAGCGATAATTTTATATTTTTTTAAGCTGTTTGATACGAATTGATTTAATTTGTCATTGTCAGTGTCAATATAGCAGTAGTAGTACGGTTCAAAAGTAATACGACTTTTACACAAATGCCACGAAATATTGATATCCAGACAAGATATCGCCTTTTACAATGTTTGGAATATGATTACTGCGTACGAACAGAGTTAGAATAGAAATACGGTTTTTAGAATTAAAATGAAATGGAGGCGGGAACAAAATTTAAGTAGAAAACAAGGTTCGGGAAACCACTAGGCAGACAAATGAAACGTTATTTAATTATTTACGAAACAACACATTCAACAAGACACCATTAGATGCTATTGAAGAAGCGAATCTTTCAGCATCTATAAGAACAGCTTTTCGACGAATTAAAAGCAGTGAATTAAAAAATTGTGCCGCAGCTAGAAAAAACTATTTGAACGAGGACGATAAGAATCTCAGGATGCAGTTTTCTCTCGATTATGTAAACATGGTTCATTAGATGTGGAGAAATGTTATACACTCCGCCAAAAAAGTATCGCATAATTTAGTTTTGAATCATAAAAGTATCGCATAATCTTTGTTTGTAGCATAAAGTTGTAAATATACTTTAATGCGCTCTAAGATATAATTTCTATGATTGTTTAAATAAAATACAGGCCAAATAAAAACAAGAACTCATACTTGAGATTTTTATTAAAACAAGAAATTATAATTTTGGAAAGAAAAAATGTCATAACAGTAGCTTTTAATACTGAGTATCGCCACCTCCGGCTCTTATGACCGCTCGCATACGGTTTGGCAGAGATTCGATTAACCTCCGTATATAAGCCCGATCCAAATTCTTCCACTCGTCACGGAGAGCATTTTCTAGTCCATGCAGGTCCGCTGGGGCAACATTTTGGGTTCATGTCCGGACTTACCGCAGGCCAATCTAAAACTGGAATACCAACATCGTTAAGGTATTCCTGGACGATTATTGCAACATGCGGTCGTGCATTAATATGAATTAGTTTCCTATAATTGGCGCATATGGTACTACATGTTCTTCTAAAATGTCCGTTATATACCTGTGGGCAGTCAGTGTACCTCTGTCTACTGGTACTAACTCTGTACGACCTGTTAAACCATAATAGCGCTCACCGCCTCGTCTGTACACTGAGATACGCCTATCTGAGGTGTAAAGACCAAATCTTGACTCATCTGTGAAGAGTATATGGGCCCAGTCATTAATGTTCCAATTTACATGTTCTCTGGCAAACCTCAAGCCAGCCACTCGGTGGTTCCTAGTGAGACGAGGGGTCGTTACAGCTACTCTAGCTCTTAATCCACTCTGTCGTAACCTATTCCCAATAGTTTGAGTACTCACACGAGTATTTCTGACTCTAGCCAAGTCGTTCTGCAATTGTCTCGCAGTTACATGTCTTCGACGTAATGCTTGTAGTAGTAAATAGCGGTCATCTTGGCGAGTAGAACATCTTGGAAGACCTGGTACAGGTCTTCTACTGTAACTGCCTGCTTCCCTATATCTGGCTACGGCTCTAGAAACTCGACTGATTGATGTTCATCAAATTAGCAACGTATGCTTGAGATCGTCCATCTTCGATTAAAGCGACTATAGCAGCCACTTGCTCTGAAGTTAAATTGCTCATTTTAGTTTTAAAAGCGTTGGTACAGAACTCTGACTTCGCACTTTAAAATTTGTCCGTATAGGAAGACTTTCAATAAACAACTGAACAAACCTTACACATATGCATTTTTCTAAAGGTGTTCTCTTAGAAAAAAAAAAATAAAAAGCTATGTTCCATGATTTTGTTAGTGTTTTTATAGTTCACATACACGAGGCAAACTTTTTGTGAACGTATAAAAATAGCTTGGTTTATAAATGCCCTTTTTTAGTTTATGCGATACTCTTCTGGCGGAGTGTATTTTCTGATGGGAAAGTTTTTCAAAGTTATTACGATGGTCCTATTCGTGTATATAGATCAGTAAACACGAGATATAATGAAAGATATATTCATCCAGTAAAAAGAAGTGGACGTTTTTCAGTTCATATATGGGCCTGGATTAGTTACCGTGGTCCTGGCGTATCTTATGATATTGAGGATCGACTAACTGGTCCTGTTTATACAAACATTTTAGAAAACGTAATGTTTCCCTCTGTACGGATACTCTATCCAGAGCCAGAAGAATTTATTTTCCAGCATGACAATTCCCCCGTTCACACCTCACGTGTAGCTCGCGAATGGCTTGAAGCAAATAATATAAATGTTTTGAGATGGCCTTCTAATAGCCCAGACTTAAACCCCATCGGAAATTTATGGGGACTATTAAGTATATCTATTTACAAAAGAAATTTCAGGCCTAGAAATAGAGAGGAATTATTACATTCCATACAAGAATGATGGGACCAAATTAATAATAATTATGCTCAAAATGTTATAAATTCGATGCCAAGGAGCTATGACCAAATATTGATATATATTCTTCCGTTTTATTTTGTATACCTATTTATTAAATATTTATGTAGTCGTGGATGTTGTATGCAGTGCCTGATTTTTTAAAAATTTCTTAAAAATTTTTTTTTTCTGCGCCTGTTATTATGTATAAGTGGCATGAAATACAACTTTTTACAACGTGTCACATGCAGCTAATCTAAGTGTCTCTTTTTTTGTGGCAAGCGACAGTACATATAAGTAATATACCACGATCTGCATTGGTGGTCTACATTGCATACGCATTGCACCCTTACATTGTTTTATGTCATACGTGGCATACCATTGAACTAATTTTGCTTTAGCTCTGTTATTTCCGTGTAGAGAAACAAAGCATCTGTCCTTATGAATAGAGCAAATAGGTTGAAAATCCGGTATGGGAAAAAGAAAGAGAAACCGCGGGGGCACTAAGCTAAAACAAAGACCATAATAACTATGAAAAAGAATCGTGCGGTCCCTTTCACCAGAACAATTCAGTTAAGGATACCCGCAGCACGACATTACGTCGGCGCCACGTCGAAAAGCTAAAAACAAAAGCGTCGAAAAATAGAAAACTCCACCTCCTTCGCCGAATTCTTTTCATCCGCCCGGAGGAAAACACTTAGAAGTAAGAATTCTAAAATAAATAAAACGGGCAAACGCTCCATTGTAGAAACGTCAAATCGCCGATCCGAAAAACTAATACAAATAGAAATTGACGTCTCGTATATTACACAAATACAAACACACATCTAAAGCATTCAGAACGAATCGGCATATTCGGCTGTAGATATACAGAAGAAAGGAGTAAGCGAACATTATACGTCCTGACGGCTTACAGCAGTACATAACTCACCGTACACACATAAGACGACGAACATCAGGTTTCTGATGTACGACGTCTGGCCGTTTAGACTGTGAGCGAGCCCAAGCGGCTACGGGATCGTTCCGGGAACGTTCTAAACGACGCCCGACACAATATCTGTCAAGTATGATAAGAAGCATTCGTGTATGTGATAATTAGTCTTGGCTGTCGGCAGTGGAACATGACTGGAGTCGGTTTGCCGGCAGTGGAACGGTCATTCAGGTAGATTCTACTATTGCGCTGAACTACTGGCACTACTAACTGGGTACACATATATTATAGTTACGGGCGGGGCATTGTTTCAGACTGGTAATATATTAGGGCCGTTATAATGTAGATACCTAAAGACGTACGTGGGTATCTACGACATATTAAAAAAATTGCTGTTTCCGAGAAAGAAATTCTTCGGAATGAAAGGGAAAAAAGACAGAAGGATCATTTGAAGATGATTACCGTGGATCCCATCGTAAAAGTAAAGAAGACTCGTTGCAATGCAACAGTTCCTGGAACAATAATCAATTGAGCCATGTTAACAGTGTAAATATTGATATTCATATAAATCAAATAACTAATTGTCAAGGCTTCAACGTATCAAAGCCGTAATGTTTACCGTTCATCGCAACTGAGACAAAGGCGGAAATCGGAGTAATATACTTTGCTTAGTTTACGTTTACCGAGCAGCAGCTCAATTGTTGATTGTCGTCCATCCATGAGTGTGTACGTTTAACCATCGGGAACGGAGATTCTAATTTTCTATTCTCGAAATAGCGGAAACGAAGACGGCCACAGCAAGCGAAGGTGAATAAATACGAATTTAAGGAAAGTTTTCGAGAATCGGCCCAGGTCCATTTAAACGTGGATTCGACTCCGACGTATCCGGCCGAGATGTATGCAGAATTAACATTGTTCACTCTATTTGCTTATCGCTACAACATGGTGTCCAGCTTACACGTTACAGTTAATGTAAGCTTACATTTAACGTAATACACAACGATTTGTCGAGTAGGTTTTTTATTTTTGAGTCCTTTAAGCCTCTTTACTTGGTCTTATTTAATTTCCAAGTGTAGGTGCATTTATACAACGAAATACAAAGAAAGCTATGCGATACGCGAGTCTATTCATCCATCCATCTTAGGGAGTATATCACAAAAAAACTTATAAAGGAACCTAAAACGTTTAATTGAACTAAATGACACGGTTATCCAAGTTATAAGTTAAAATTGGAAAGGCGAACATGTCTTCACCATTTCATCCCGTTAACTACGTCGTTATCCGCTTGCTTCCTCGTAACAGCTTACGACATTTTAATTCTTACCAACCTCGGCGACGGCAAATAATAAAATAATAACCCTGGTTATTATTAAAGTTCCATTTTCGAGGCGTTTTATCGGCGTGTCGATGTATTATTAGAGTGGGCTTTTTAGTATATGTACGTGTATGGCGGTGCCGGTGGCAACTACCACGCTAATTTCATATTACGAGCAACGCCCACGCCGAAAAGTTAATATATATGTTAATAGGGACGTATATAAAGCACATATTAAGACATGCACACACAACATCGTTATTACCTGCTTTATTACCTCGCCATTTAATACCGCAGCATGACAAAACGCGCAGCGGGAAAATCTGAAAATGTCCACGACGTTCGATGTTGGAATGCGGACGTTCGAAGAAAGAATAAAAAAAAAATAAAGAATCGTTAATTATCAAAGAAAAATCAGCGGACAAAAATTTTTTTTGAGAATCTAAAGGTGTATCGGAGTTTTTTTTTTTTTAGAGCAAAAGAGAATTTGAAATGAATATTTTAAAAAAGTATTGTCGCAACTTAAGATATTTCCGAACGAACTTCCGACGATACTCACGCTGGCAATATTACATCACAGCACGACCGAGCTGATTAGTTATGCATCGCTTCGATTTCCTCTAAGACCGTACGCGCCATAAATTTACAGCTTATTGATACTTGGGGCTGGTAGAGAATCCCCATCGTGTGCATGTTCCGTATACATCGTCTTGTCTGCCTCATCTCTTTACGTATCTTCCGGCCTGTCTAGTTATAAACTTTGTTGCGGTGACATTGCTTAACTCGGCGGGTGATTTGTGTTGGGCCGCCCCTGCCCTGTCCTGTCTGACTCCATATTACCTTACGTCAAGTTAACTGACACTAAATTTTACTTCTTGTACCGGCGCGCCGGCACAGTATGCTGCAGCGCGGCAACATCCCGTGCGCTATGCCCCTAAATTTGCATCTCGCCGCGGCATAAATATTTATGTTCAGTTGTGCCAAATTTACAGAGACCGCATTTACCTCTAAATTATGTTCCTGTTTGTGAATAGACAATGGAGCAATTGTTTAACCTAAATTATCTACTAAATGGAAACGGGCGAGGCTAAGTTTGCTTGTCACGTCGCAGGTACTTTCGCAGATAATTTGCTTTTCCTATTTATTAAAGTCGGAATCTCGCGCAACGCGGAACCAAGCTAAATACAAATTATCGAAAGTGAACTCAATCTATAAACGTATAAAATGGGCTGCCATATCTTTAATCTGTCCAAATACTAACAGTTGGTATTTTCTTCTGCAAAACAGGCGTTTGAATTGGCGAAATAAAGAAGCCTGTTTCGTGGATTTGTGCAATGGTGCAATCACTGAAATGTGAGACCCTGCGATGTTTTTGTGGAATAATAAAACTTTCTTTTTGCCTTCAGTTTGTTAAGCGACGATCCGACAATCAATTCAATGTTTGTTACAAAGCAAACTAGAGTGATAAGCCTTATTTTCAAATCTTGAAATTGTGGACCCGATTAATGTAGCAAGTACGGAAAGTATAATTGCGGTTCCTGGTATTTGTTGGTAATTGTCCATCGAATACCGCAACGACCAAAAAAAAAAAGAAAATTAAACATCTTTTCCCATTTCTTCTTGACAATTCAAATTCTCCGGTTAGGAAACCGAGCCCAATAAAATTTACACTCTTGGACTGCATTTCAGAGAAACACCCAAATGTTACCTGATCCGAAAATCATTTATTAAGAAAATGACACGTCACGCAAGGCGAACCGCAAACGGTACATTTAACGTGCACATTCATAAAGAAATAATGACGCGCACGTTTCAAACTTAATCAAAAACTTATGCACGTCTTTCCGGAACCGGTTCTAATGGACGGACACGCCGGTCTTCGACGAGGAACGGCTGCGCTCCGTCCGACGTTGGGGCCTTCGTGCCGGCCAATTGACCCGGGGTCGCGCCCTCCCAGGCATTACGCTGACCATCAACCGTCCCCTGACCTTTGTACCTCGCCACTCGCCATATAAACACGCCATCCATCATCGTACCGGCGAATTAGAAACGAATTTGGAATAGCCCCCGGTGTGTTTTCAGCCGGAACTGGACGCACGTATATAAATCATCTTCTTGGGTAGGTACGTTGGAAGAGATATTAGAACTGGACATTTTAGGTAGGTCACGATTTGTTGCAGCTATTTTTCGTTGTATTTGCTTTCCGTATTACGTATTGAGTATGAAGTGGAATTAAAATTTGTTTTGATCACATGATTTGGCCTTTAGGATTAATCATCATATGAATGATCGATATCATGCTTTGATCTTTCCTCGTAAATACGGATGATCTTTGGAAGAATATTTTTGAATAAAAATAGTTATCGTACGCTGTTATATATAACTTTGTCTGTTAAAAAATTGAATAGAATTGTTGTGACTATAAAATTGTTTGCTTCCTTTGTTACGTATCATTGAACTAAAAGAATCTACGAAACCCAAAATCTTTTGTATCTCTTGTATAAGTATCCATCGAAAATGTAGAAACACGAAAAACAAAAGAACTAGAATGACATTCCCTCACCCAACAATAGTAAACAGTCTCTCCATACTTATACCACCCGCTCCGCAAAGCTGTTTACTTTCCTTGCCTAATTTGTTTTGCTATCCTTTCCCTTATATTCTTCTCTTGCTGCTTATTTTTCTAATTACATCCGTCAGATCAACAGGTTGCCGCCAGTTCATTCGTTCGTTGGTTCGTTCATCCTTCCGCGAATAATTTTTAATTTTCACTTTCGCTTTTCCGTCTTCGTCGCGGCCATTAAGCTTCCTTGTCTTCCCTACGCCCGCCGGAACGCCGCCTGAATAGAGCCCGGAGTCTCTCAAACAGTAAATAATAACGTAACGAAGTTTATTAAAAATAAGAAGTGCGAGAAGATTCCTCAAGTCTTTTTCTTCGTCGCTTTCTAGCTTTCGCCTTCTCGTGGCGCTTGGTTTTCTTCTTTTTTTTTTTTGATTCTCTTTTCTCCGTTGGCTCGCGCTTTTTCGTCTCCTTTTCGCTTCGACGTGCTATCGCCCATTTATCGTTCACTTAGTTTATAATTAGGAAATTGTTTTACGGCAGTTGTCCCGCTCGTTGTTTCGGGAGGCGATTGTCTTCTGTTATCGTCTGTTGTTTTTCGCCGTTTCGCGTTTGTTTTAACGTCGAGGTATCTACGTAATAAATTAATTCTTAATCTTTATAAAAGCCGGAAGTGTATATTGTTCGCTTTTAGTACTGCGCTAAAATTCTTTTGTTAAAAGATAGGAATTGATAGCAATGAGAATGAGGTTATGTCTAATACTGTAGTACCTTTTAGTACCAATAACGAACTACAGGACTCCAAGTAGAAAATAAAATAAAACTACATTCCTAGAAATTAATTTTATTGGATTTAAGGAACACATAGCTTTTGTTTTGCATTCAGTCCAAATAATAAGGTTTGTCAAACTCTGCAAAGTGGGTCCCTGCTTCGGCAATAACCTCTTCATTCAACAAGAACTGGGCTTCCGCCAAGGCATTTTTTCAAGTTTGGAAGAAGAAAGAAATTACAGAGGGTTAAATCTGGGCAATATAGCGGATGAAGCACCGATTTGTACCTCACCGGAAGAAATTCTCATTGAGAAAAGTCACGTTGATTCTTAACTAACATATGCAATTAGTCCAACAGCCATAGTGATAAGTTAAGAAAGAAACGTGTGTGTGTAAGTTTTTAAGACAGCGAATCAACTATGTTTTTAGGGTTAATTGTACCTCATTATCAGAGCAACCCAGAATATAAAAAAGAAGGAGAAAGTCTTACTTTCATACCTTTGCCAGCACATTTTGTCATTTGCTTCTCTTATAAATTTATTGTCTTTTTTTCTAAAATATTCGATTTTTTTTAGAACGTGACATATATTTAAAGGACTTCAACATTGAACAAATCGTAATTTTAAAAAATAACAGTAAAAAATTCTCTTTTTCTTATTTTCTTATCTTACGCAATATACATGCTTTTCCATCAATACTTTTACCCAAGGCAAAACAATTGTGAATCTACTAATCCATTCGTTCAATTTACCATTCAAATATTTTATTGAGTGTATAACGAAACTCTTTCCCGAACTTAGCATAAACTCCGCGAAGTATCTGCTTTCTTCTTTTTCCTCCTTTTCCTTTCTAATCAGATAAGCCGTTGAGAAAAAGACGCGGTTAAATCGTAAGAAAGGAAGAACAGAGAGCCCGTAATGAATCTTATAAAGGATAAAATATTGCAGTTAATAGGTTCTTTACATAGCGCGACTTCGCGAATGAGCGCCAAGGCAAAAGTATATGCCTACGAGAGGAACAAGAGAGCGAGCATCTACATCGCCCGAAGAAAACGACGAGGCGGAAGAGGATGGAAGACGTCGGATCCGTCGTCTGGTTTTGTTTGTTACGCTTTTTTTCTCCTTTCGTATAATGAGAGTAAAAAAGACGCGCGGAAAAGTAGAAGACTTGTTGCTGCCGAAGCTGATGTTGTTCTGGTTCCATCCGTCTCGTCTATCCGTCAGTCCGCGAGAGAAGAGAAGTTTTACGGAAATATTTGCGTAATAATTAGAAAGGGAAATTATATTATTACGTGTAAAAGGCGTCGGAGATGTATTTGATTTCACGTTCGGCTACGATGCATATCCAAGCGTAACACTACATATTTTCTTGTGTAAGTCCTTAGTACGGCTATATAAGCTTAATTTATTGGAATTTGGGGGTTATACGTAGAAGAACGTATGTGCATATTTCATCCTATATACTTATATAAATATGCATATACACGAGTACGGTGTATAGCCTGCAAGGTAGATATGGCTAACTCCATAGCATATATAAACTAAATCTTCATAAGAGCATACATAAACTTAAGTTGAAATTGAAAACAAACAAGCGAGCCGCGCGTTCGCTTTAACGTCGCGTCCTCGACACATGCACACACATACACACGCGCACACACACACACACCCACGGAGTATAGGAGAGCAGGTGGGTAAACATGGCGGATCGTGACGCCATCACGATGCTACCCCAGAGGGCTGTTAGCGACCACAGTGCCTAGCAACCCGCCCTCGCCCTAGCAACGGCTAGCCACTAGCCGCGGACACTTATTGATCACGCCGTCCCCGCGCTACCCCTCGCCGCCCTCGCAGCATCGCCATACACCGAGCTAGCACGCGACGCCAACCCCTCTCGCACGGACACCGCCACTTGATACATCCACAGCGTCGACGAACACCCTCTCTCTTACGTCCCCTCGCGCCCTTACACCCTCGCCACTCTCCATCCGGCGTTATTTCTCCGTGCGCCCCCTTTTCTCCTCTGTTAGACGGTCGACCGCCCGCCACCCCCTCGAAAACGACTCTTGGATAGCTACAGGACGATACAATCCGGCTGTACCATACTTACTACCAACTCCTCTCTCCCTTAACTTTAACAGGGGGAGGACGAGGGTGGGAAAGGTGGTATGAGGGGAAGGGGGTCGTATAAGACGTTGACGTTTTGTAGTAAAGTATCCAAGGGATGCAGAAAAAGAGCCGTGATATTGGAAGTTGTTCGGAAGACGTACAAAATGTGCATTCTTTTTAGTGTCTTCATTTAGCTTTAGAAGAACCAAGAATCATTAATTTATCATTGCTTCTTGGCCGTATATAAAGAAATTGTAAGAGATACATCCAAATAGGGACATTTTCGTGAAAAATCATCAGTATTAGGAAGAAAAAGATCGTCTCCATAAATCGTCGCCTTGCACTCGCCTTATGGATTTATTTGTCTTTCAAGAGTCAGAACATAAATTTTTGCTTAAATGAAGGAAACGCTCAAGACTCTGGCTATCGTTACGCATACTTATCGGTGTTAGATGAAGCATTCACTATTGTGTTAATGCAAGTTAACTAACGCAAATTGTTGTTCAATAGCTGTTAAATAAATGTTGAATAATGATCTTGAGATTCGAAATACTCGTTATGCGGATAAAGCAATAGTTATTGCAAATACATGGAGAAGAATTGATCTTCGGTATCCTTTGGAGAAGAATCAAAGCAAAAGAAGAGAAAGAAATCATCGAAAACATGCTCTGCTCAATACACAAATCACACGAATACTTTCAATTAACACGTGAAAAACAACAATAACCTGAAAGTATTTAACTTCCCGAACACTAATCACCGTTCTAAACGTTAGACGTCTTCTCGGCGAATACCTTCACGCATATGCCCGTTCTAATAAATTCACCTTAGCACGTTGAGCTTAAATTCAAACGAGACAAGTCAGTCGAGTCGTATATACGCAGTAATACTAACCCAAATGCAATCCATAAATTACGTTTTTAAAGAAGAGCGGAGGTCGTACGAAGAACTCAATAAATTAAGTTAGAAAGAGCTGTAGTTACAACGGTGAATGCCGTCTGCTACGAGAGAGCGAATTAAGTAATATATTGTGCCGCTCCGAGTCTGTTGAGCAGAAACGCGAAGGGAGAAAAAAAGCGCTTTAACTCAGTACCTATATCGAGGTGTGTAGGTGTGAGTATCGTGAGTAGGGGTTTTAGAAAATTTGCTTCTGAAGTCGAGTAAATATGTGTGAATTATCGCACGGTAGATTTATTTTTTTCCGAGAGATAGATGAAAGATGGTATCGTCTTGGTTGTACAATATGCCCGATTGAAATTTTATGTTAAAGTTGATCGTTGTAAAAAGGAGATAATTAGAACTTAAGCAACAAGCTTCCTTAAGCATTGCTTTAAAAAAATAGCAAAATTTGGGTAGCAGATTGGGGATGCGTATTCTTCAAGCGTATGAAATCACTGTTCGAGAATCATATTTTGTCGTAAGAAAAATTTATTTAATCCCAAATTAAATCAATGTATTTAATGGATGGCAAGTAATACAATTTATTTAAAGCTGCAAGTTTAATGCAAAATCTGTTTAAAATTATGTCACTAAAGCGTCTAATGTTTTTTAAATGTTTGTTAAATTGATCAATCTTTATGTGGCTCTTTGCGGAACACCTTCCTCAATCGGAATAATTATTATCAGCTAGCGATAATTGATGAGACTTGATTTCCTGGTTAGTTTACGACCATCAAAGCTGAAGACTTAAATTTATTAAATTAGGTTGTCGTA
This sequence comes from Oryctes rhinoceros, assembly GCA_020654165.1. NCBI lineage: Eukaryota > Metazoa > Arthropoda > Insecta > Coleoptera > Scarabaeidae > Oryctes > Oryctes rhinoceros. Next base: position 4,646,703 of record JAIOKQ010000231.1, read on the forward strand.
TTATCAATCAGAAAGTTGTAAACTGTAGATTTTTAACAACAGAACTAATTGAAAAATTGAATGAATTACGCAACGTTATTCTCAAAAGACAAATGATATCGAAACAAAACGAATCACAAAGACAGTAAACAAAGTCAATTAATTTTAGCACGGCCCACTATTAACCTACATACCCGATGTTTTGATACGATTTAAAACGTCTCCGAATAACCTTCCGCTAATTCGACGAGCGGTTTTGCGTAAACAATTCGTGTCCGTCGCATAAATCACGTCAGGAACGACTCTAATGGAGCGAAATTAATTCTACGCTGACCTTTGCGTATAATTACCGCATGCCGGGCGAGCACAATCGTCCGGAAATGACGGGGAACTAGGGTCAACGGAGTCGTCATTGGTCAATAGCGTGCGACGCACAAAATGGCGGACGGTATAATCTCGTTTGGTGGACCCTACAGCTTCCCGGTATCGCGTCGTGAATTGGTAAACGCTGCTGGGATGGTCGATAGGCATATTTTACCGTTATACGTTCGATTTTAACTTTGTTTGTGCTTTTATAGCCGGGGTTTTAGTAACAATTACGAGGAATATTAAAACGGTGATGCGTGCATGAATTGTCCTTTTATTTTTATTTAATTTATTGACGTTTCAATAACAATCAATAAAATCGTTGTTTATCTAAAGCGGAAACAAAGATAAATTGTTCATATGAACCGTTTGCACAAAACAAATAAATTAAATCATTTTAACAATTTCCTTTAATCCATTATCCGGCATTCTTGCATCTTTGGGACGCCCAAAAGATCTCATTGCTTTGTGTTACTTAGTAGTACCTAGCCTTATTATAAATGATTTTTGATGATGATGCGAAGTTATTTTTATTTTAAAACGTAAACTGGGCCGTTTCTTATTTACAGAAGAAAATGAGATAAATGCATGAAAATCTATTTTAACACCCTGATCAACATCACCACTTTCCGCCAATATTCCAATAATGAAGCGCTATGCTTTTCAGTATCAATTACATAAAAGAACTACATAAAAGAATTCAGAGTATTTCCGTCAGTCGAATTCTCGTGAGTAATGGTTTTCAAGATTCTGATTGAGCTATTTTTAATTAAATTTGTTGTTAGATCTTCCTCTCAAGTCGTTCGTTGGTTTTAGGTGCAATAATTTTGTGACTATACAAGCTTGTTTTATAATTTAATCTTACTATTTTGCAGAATAAAAATATCTCTAATATCTTCCGTGTTTCTTTCAAATATAAAAAAAAATGTTTCAAAAATAAAAAGCGAACGAAAATTCCTTGAAAAAGTTAGCGGATGTAATGAATAAGAAATTTTCATTCTTAAATGAGGGAAGAAATTATTATTTTTGACAAAGGATCTTTTATAGGAGGAAATAAGACACCTTGTTCCATTGTATTTTCTTTAGGTTAGTATCTTTTTACAATCAGTAATACTGATATCGCGATGTAACTGTTTTGTTGTAACAAAATTGTAGCTGCTGTATAAATTAAAGGCAATACAAAGCAAATTTTAACATCATACGAAATGCTTTAGTCAAGTAGGCCAATAATGTTTAACAACTTTGGTAATAAGACAATTTTTAATGAAAAACGCTATTTCTAGAAAGAAAGGATGAAATTATTAGTTTGAATCACAATTTTGAGCTGAGGACATTCATTCCTGTATTTATATTTGAAGCTTCAAGACATAAACTTACTGAAAAACAACTGCTACTGTAGTCGAATGGTTTGTATACTTGCCTCTCAATCACAACGACGCGGAGTTAATTCCCGATTGGGATTATTGGTTTCAATTTGGATAAAAATGAGCCAAAAGAGTCCCGCAGGCTCAGGCCCAATCAGTACGATGTTCGGCACGTTGAGAATCTCTAACGGAAGTTGGAACACGTTTGTATTCAGCAAAATTAATCGATGTAATCGATGTCTAGAACAATGATGTATCTTCCGTAACCTTTGCTTTGCCAAATATTGCAACAATACCAGTAACAATGACTTGCGTTTCACTTGACCAATAACGTGGCAATAGCTTAGACGTACTAGAAATTTAAATATGGAATTTTTGATTGATTGATTTGGGATTTGATGAATTTGAATCTTGTCCAAACTATTGCGATTAAATGATTTCGAAGACAATTATGCAATGGTAGTATGATAGCTTATGGATAAGAAGAACTAAAAAAAGCAACACAGCAAAAATTACAATGATCTTTAATTTGTGTAAATGTGATGAATTGTCTGAAAAATTGTCTGAAGAATCTGTAATGAGTTGAATTTGATCTTTTGACTAAATTTTGAACCGACTGACTAGAATCCCAAGATTTTCACAATACTCTTACGCTTGAAGATAAAAATCGCAATGCTCGTATAATTGCGGATGAAAATGTATTTCCCTCTTCCCCCCATTCTGCCTTCCCTAATTAGCTAAAATATGAGAAAATAATAAACACGCAAAAACCTCTATAAACACGACCTGTTAGTCTTCATAAATAAAACAGCGCGGATTAAATTTACACGGAACGAAACCCTCTCACTTATAAAACGACTAATTAAAAGTTTTCCATGTACTTTTTACCCCGGCAAAGCCCGTCCTTATCTTTCACGTACTCCAAACTCTTTCCTCGTCTGTCATTGGCATGGAAAAACTTCCAACGACGAGCATCTTACGCGAAGGTCGTATAACTTTCACTCGACGAGCCACCCCCGGCGCAAAACTTCAACGGAAAATACAGGCGGGAAAGAGAAAAGATCCGGCGTACTATTTAACCATGGGACTTGAGAAGAGACCACTCTCAGAAAAGGAGGATAGGAGGCAAAAAGACCATTTTTACAGCTGATATAATTTGTAATGAATTTTAAAATGGAAGAGAGTGGCGGGCAATCCTGACCGAACGTGCTCGGAATTCTACTAGTCGGCGCGAAGTCGAGGAGAAAAGGTTCCCGCCGAACTTTTCCGCATCTCGCCGTCTCCTTAAGGATGATACAACAAGTCCGACTTTGTCTCTAAATTAAAATTTTCGCGTTGTAGTACAGGATGGGTGTCGTTTGGTTCGTAAGGCGGGAGCGAGATGGCGATAGCGAGCGAAGATCCGAGCCTTTTTCGCTTATCACCTCGTCGTGCAGCGGATGATCAAATAAAATATTAAACCGGAACATGATTTTTATGCGCTTTTCGTGTTAAGGGTTTTAAATGCTCTATCTCGATGATTTTGTTTGCGGATCGGTGAGATACGTAATTCGAAGTTTTACTATGCAGACGTCAAGCGAGCTATTTTCCGGTGAATGGTTAACTGGATTTTGGCTGGGTATTGGTTATGCATTGCAGCCCTCGAGGAAATAAATAATGCAAATTTAAGGATATTAAAAAAAAATCTTATTTCATTGAAGGAAAGAGAACGTTATTGAGTAGGTTTGTCGTGGAAATTACTCCCAACATTCTTTAGGGGATGAACCATTAATTTAGTGGAGAAGTAATCATAATCTTAAGAAACGGCCTTACATTGATCCAAATCTTTATTCAGCCATAGAAAATCTACCCAGAACGAAAAATTGGTAAAATTGGGCAAAGCATAGCAGAACAAAGTCAGGAGTAGGTTAGCTTAATGTATCAAAGACAATGCAATCTTTCTACCACAGGTAAAGATTCACTTCGTCGTCAAAAAGATCAATGAACGGTAAAAAGCATCCTTTGGAAATGTTGCAATTACCAACATCTTACGCAATTCTGGTAGATCACTCGTAATATCTACAGAATTAAAGGAAGAGATCCTAGATCGGTGCGCTAACGTGCATAAGGATACTGTTACAATAGATCTATCCCGGTCCTTTAGTCTAAAGCTGAAATGTAGATAAATTAATATCTTTCCATTAAGGATAGAAAAGATCTATTTGAAAATGTGTAGGTCAAATGTTTCCAACGGCCGTGGTCGACGGTATTTTCGCAAATTTGTTTTAAAAATGGTATATTACGTTAGCTATTTTTTAATCAATCCAAAGTAACCGGACGAGCTTGATATTATCCTGCTTCTAATTAATTTAATTTTAAAATTTCAGTGTGCATCGTTCTGACTATGAAATTAGTATATGTCGAAGTCAAAAGGATTGTTTTGTCCGTAATTTATTAATCGTTTGGTAACGCTTTGATTTTATTTAAATTTTAATGGCACGTAGAAATGATATTTTTAAACAAAAGAATAGTTTAATTTCATTTTAGATTACGTCATGCCATATCAAAACTCTCGCAGATCCAGTTTCGTCCATTAAATATTTTCATTATAATACCAGATACGTTTTCAGCAGAGAAACGATCATCTTCGCGAACATCCATACGATCAAGTTTATAAAGTTGACAACTCTATTACAACTTTCATCGCAGCTTGTAAGTTCTACACTATTACCTAGTTTGTGAAACAAACAATATTAACTGATGAAGTATTAACATTTCCGCGTCGTCGAACGGAAGTACTCGTATTATATTTAAAATGTTAAACAGTTCATACAGCATGTTGCTTGTACAATTAGAGGTTATTGGTAGGAAGCGAAGAATTTGCGTGATTCCTTTGATGGGAAGAAATATACGATTAATGGATATTGCTATTGTTCAAATTAAATTTTCTAGCGCATAGCTGATGAAACAAAAGAAAATGACTTAATATCTTATAAATGGCATATTTTTTCCGGTTGATTTGGATACTTTTGCTGGATTAAGATCATTTATTCAGTGAGATACCGTTTAGAGACAATTATTGTAACAATCACTTTAAAGTTAGTTGGATGGATTTTTTCATGAAAACATTACCTGGATGGATCTGCTGCAAATACAATGTGTCTTCGATAGGTGGAAACAATTTCGTGTTAAGTTTATAAAGAATTCTTCATGATTCCTATTTATCATTTATATTATATGGTATCTTATTAAAGTCCGTCTACGAAAATTTAGGCATATTCTAGAGCACTTGAAGTCTTTATTATCTAGATTAAATAGATCACGCTTTATGACTATGTACTTGACACAATCTAACTTTGTAAACACTGTAAATAGAGTTTTGTAAATTTGCACCAGAGCTCATGTATGCCCAACTTTTTGAACAGGTATCTGTGATGTCTTCGTATTTTCCATAACAGACGGTAGCGTTACTGTGTATTTAACTTCTTACATTAATAGCATCGCCTATATAATCGTAAATGAATAGCATTGGCGTTGGAATGAACTTACAATTCTTTTTTTTAATCTCTTCGATTAATTATAATGTTTTATTATCTTTGCGCGATTTTATTGTAACTTCTTTGCTTCGTATCGTTTCGCTGATGTCTTTTAGTAAACCTTCCTGTACTGTACTGGACAGTAACAATATTAGCAACAATATTATTACTTCTACATCTACGCATAATAAGAACAATTTGAGGCGTTTGCACTTGTGAGGATCAAAATTAATGGATATGAAGTCTGTACAAGGAAAGAAATTGTAAAGAATGTACGAAGAATATTGGAGAAAAACCGTTAAAGCAAATTTGTAACCCCATCGAGGTTTTTGATTAAATTTTTACGGCAATAATGTATTTAATAGAATATAGAGATATACGTAGGTTGTATCCAATAATACATTTGCAAATTATTTAATTCCGTGATGGGAAAATTTGATGTTTTTACTTACTCCGCTAGTGAACCACCAATTGACACCGCTCATACTTCACATAACAAATGAAGACCATTTTCTCAACACCAAAAGTACCAACATTCCATCACCGAAAACAACGCCCGGAAACAATCGGCACCATTACGTAGCTGAAATGATACTAACTCCATTCACTAATTCATCTCCCAACATTCTAAAACGCAAATAACACATGCATATGGTTTACTGTACATACGTCGCGGACAACAATGTATTCGGCTGTTCAATATGCAAAAACGGTACCTCCGAACCGCACTTCTCTTCCTGCATGCAACCCTTTCTTTCTGGCCTTCGCATACGGAAAAAAGGAGGACCCTCCGTTTCTGTTTACTACCTGTTATGCGAAAGGGTTGAAAAAGGGACTTCTATTTGGGTTTCCGGAATGAAAAAGGAGAGGAAACTAGTTTTAAATTACCTAGCGCGCTACACTATTAAAATATACAACGGGATTTGTTACAAATAACTATAAATATAAATAACTATAATTTCCGTTAAGGATTGTCCGCTAAAGAAGATTCCCTTTTCATTCACGCTTATTTATGTACGTTAGTTTCAAATAAAATCCTTTCCTAAACATTAAAACCAATCAATTTTGAAGATTTTTACAAAGGACTCCATTCGCAGATTCGCTTTTAACAGTGTATTCTATTCCTGTACGCATTCTACATAAAAGATACAATGATAACTACGTCTATTGTACGGTAACCTAAATATTTGATTGAAGAAAGGTAGGAACGAACGTAATTTATTCCCGAGCGACCCGTTTTTAATGGAAGGGGTTGTGCGGATAACGGATCGCGTACTTTTCGGAAATGTCGAGGTACGCGCCTCGTAGTTCCATCATAGAGACCGGATATAAAAGTTTAGAGTTCATAATATGTCTATTATTTTTATGCGGCGACGGCAGTGACCGGATTTTATGTTTTAGGTAAACATTTCCGGAAAAAAGGGGAGGCGTCGAACTGGTTTGACGGAAGGGATCTTTTAAATTGAAAGGGGCCTCTTGAAAGTTATATGCGGTGAAAAGTAATTTCGAAAGTTTTCATACTAGGACTGTAAAAATGTGCTAAGGTACATGACGTACTCCTTTCTAAAATCGGAAGAGGGCGAACTTAAGAACTAAGAAAAAGTATTACCGGAATAACGGCAGTAAGAACTCATTAAGCGTATAAATGTCGTCTAGTTATACATAGTCACACAATGCTCTCTAAAACATGTTGGTGGCATTGTTAGAAATAATTGCAATGCTTTTTCTTACGACAGAAAAAAACACACATTGATTTCTTTGTCTTTCCAAATGTGCAACTATGTTAAATTATCTTCCTCCAAAATTTCGTACATTTTACAATATTTTTTTAATGTAATTTGAATCTACAGTGTTCCTCACTTTTTGATATGGGATGAGTGCAAAGCAGCTATAAGAAAAGCAGTGTTACTATGTTGGGAGAACCGCAATTCCAAAGTTCTCACCGGATCCAGGAGTAAGGATTGAAAACGCTTATCCCAATATATTCTTCAATCGCCTTTGCCGCAACGTTTCTTTTCTATAACTCTGACATTCCGCTATCCTTGGAATATTCATTTCAACATCAAACTTCGTCACTAACTTGCCGCCTTTAAAGATTTTTTTGAATTATCTCTGTCCTTCCAAACCTTTAATCTGTATTTGTACACTGTAGCAGATTTATTGCTACTTCCTGCAATTTGTTCATTCCTGGTGCTAGTTGTGTGTGTAAAAGCCGTAAATTCTAAGAACACTTTCTTGACTATATTGCTTCTATCGATATACTTTACTCCTAAAAGAAGTTAATCTAACGTGTTAATTTCATCCGTTTTATCAGTTAAAGGCGGAAATCCGACATCATCAAACGCTTCTGCCACAAATATTTATAAGCTCATTTTGAAACTGATGAAACGTGTATTTATCGCCAATTCCAATTCTTTATTTAAGTGAATCTGCAAAGCTTCTTCCGCGAGGATTCTTTCCACGAAAAGAAACAAGATGTTCGCCATAAAGAAAATGTACTTTTAATTTTTCTCGTGTTTTCTTTAATTGCCATATAGTTACCTTCATTTAGTTATTCGCTAACGGTAGTTGACTTCTCTTGTAACTGAAGGTATTTAAGCCTTCAGTGCAGAATATAATAAATTGGACCCTTTAGTTCCGTCGGGCCGATGTCATCCCGTTATATTGTTCCAATCACTCCCGTCTGAAACATCTTTCCCCTTCTGCTACATCTTTTCCGAAGTTATAACCTGACGGAAGAAGGACGTGAAAGACTTATATTTGATGTGTTCGGTTATTTTAGTTTGATCAGGATATTTCGCCAAATCCAAGTCCTACCTTTCTTAATATTCGTCAATATTTTGAAGTGTTCTCTTGTCTCCGTTGCATTTATTCCTGATTTACGCTTCTCTATTAACATCCACGACTCGCCGTCGCATGATATCGTTGGTTTGACTATTTCCTTGGTAGAAATGTGTAAACGACATGAATTTTGCTATCTTGCTGTGAGTGAAGTAGATATTTCATTTTAAAAATAAAATTTGTTAAGATTGTGGGCGATAAATTCCCGCACCGCATTTCATATTTAGATTTCGGCACCGACATCCCTTCAGTGCGGACAAACTCCTTTCCCAGGTCATATTCTGCCCAAACTCGTCGCATAGACAATATAAAGGTTCAAAAAAGGCGTACAACGTTTTTCTTCAGAAATAATAATACTGTCAGAGGTTAAAAAATTTATTTGTAACGCGTGACAAATCCGAATTTTTCCAAACGTGTAACATATGTAACACTTTTCATCGCACGCTCTCCGTAAATTTCAGACCCGAGCGAATAAAAGAGGAGCATACGCGGTAAAAAGAAAAGAGGAAAGGGTTGCGCGCAACGATATCATTTGAATAAATAATGGAGAACATCGCACCTTTTTCCAGGTAGACTATTACTGCTACCGCAGCTACTACCCGATGTGTATGTGCACGTCATCGACGCGTAAGTAGTGAACCGAAAACGCACTTATGATTCTACCGACGCTGAAAATGTCTACGTACGGAAGAGAGATGTGTCTATATAATTGTACTGCTCAGGGCATATGCAGTGACTTATAAGTGATTTTACACGTCATTTTATTTATTAAAGCCGTATATTGTTAAACGTACATACAAAAGTTAACTTTTGAAGCCAATATTAACTTACGCAGCATGGTTCACCTTGACGGTGGAGAAAAAAAATAAAGTTCCTCATTTATATTGATGCTAAGACCTAAACAATTTAAAGTGCATATCACATTATATTTGAAAAGGTTAACAAATATAATTTTTAATTTAATCACAACTTTTAGAAAGCAACATATAGTAAATAAGTCGTAATAAAAACATGTCTTCGTATCGATAGAAGCGTATTTTTTATGGCGCTTGTAGTCGTTACATATTCCTTCCATTGTACTTGCGTATTAACAAAGTTTTTACTGCAGTACGGCGAGAACGAGAGGGAGAGAAAGAGGTAAGGTAAGCCGAGATTTTATCGTTATAGAAATGGGCTCGGTTTTATCGAGATTTGTCAAGTTGTCGAGTCGGTCGAGTGGTGCTCAAAAATGTTCCATGCGGTGTCATTGACGAACCCCTGATGCGTAATTTAAATATAATGTTATCTAAATTTCGTATTGGACGTTTGAAGTGCACTTCGAGTGCGAAATGATGCGGTTGGTTGTCGGCGTTCGAGCCGAAGTAATTGTTACCTTCGCGCAAAGGTTTCAATTGAATCTTTTATGTTAGATACTTGTCGTATAGGTGTGTTTATAAATAAGATGGTTGATCGATAAGCTTAATTTTAATTTTTGCAATAATAATAATAATAATAATAATTTATTCCTTTGCATCCTACAACAGCTTTTGCTAATGTTCACTCAATGTTGGTAACCAAACAATTTCACAGCGCAACAATAGCTTTATACGAAAATTCTGTTCATAGAAGGAGATGACAATAATCGTCAAATAAAATGTATAGTGCTTTTTATGGTTCGAATAGCCTATAGTTAATACACATAACGATATAATCAATACGATTAATTTAACGATAACAATAATATAGTGCGCGTACAAAGATGCCATATACCCAACTGTATATGACGTTAGGCGCATATACATTCATGTACTGTGCCTCCTCTACCTTGCTTAACAACTTCAATCTCGCGCACGAACGAAGAGTTTCGTATACGCCGCGGAAGATTGTTCAGCTTATAAACTTCGCGATGTACTTAGCAAATTTATTAATTTCACGCTCTAAGGGAGACAAAGCTCTTTATTTTTACATTGTCCTAATGAAGTAGACCCAACTTTAAACAACTACGAACTTCATCCGCCCCATAATTAATTCATAACTTCGCAACTTTTCAAATATAAAAGGGAAAGTTTTTGTTCGTCGCTTTTTTCGCGGTGCTTCCTCCACGGTGCGCGTTTTCCGCCGTAACCGATATGATTATTAATTAAATCAATTACATACACGAAGCGAAGTTTGTCTAATTACAACAAAATTCTTCTATTCTATTTCGAGATCAAAGAAAGCTTGATTGATGCACAATTAATACAAGAACGAGTATTTTTAACTATTGTCGTGCACGTTTCGATTTGGACGTACTTCAACGAATGCCAGGTTGAACAATTTAAAATTGATAATGCGCAATATCTACCTCTTGGAGGAATACAAGTGCAGACACGTCTAGGCTCACTGCGCTTCTTCGTATTCAGCGATGTTTTGAAAATATAGCTAGAAAGCAAGCTCTTTGAGTCGTTAAACAAAGATAACATTTGTTCTTTATGTGGCTGGGTAAATTGACATTAATGCACTTCGTCTGACGTCAGTGTAAGGTTCCGACAGATTGCCGTCGCGACTTGAATGTACCTCAATGCGTGTAACTGAATAGCACTGATCACAGCGTCATTTTTAACATGTTAATAGATATCTAACATAATATTGGATCTTTGAGCAAAGACTTGTGAGATTAGAACGAAATTTAAACGGATCAAGATTACTTTTAAACAAAGTTCAATTGCCGACCAATTTCGCTATTTAATGAAGATAATACATGAAACTTCTAAACAAGTCGTCGTTTGCTAATAAAAGTAGAATTAGAAGTATTCTTTATGCTACGCTATGATTTTAATATCTTCTAAATTTCGACGTTTTGAAGAAGCCGAAGAGTGAACTTAAACCTGGGATAATTGAAAATCTTAGCTTGTAACTAGTCGGGATGCTTCGCGGGTGGCGAATACAAACGGATGGGATGAGAGGGCATATGACGCACGTTCCATCTCACACATACGTTTCTATAGGCGCACACAACTCATACGAACACTTACATCATTAGTCATTTTAGTTATTCGGAGAAATGTTTTAGTGTGTAAAGCTTCGTCGTCTCCCAGAACTGGCAGTATCCCGGAGCTATGAGGATAAAAAGGGGTCGTTTGAGGGTGGAGGGTTGGCGAAAACGGCAGGGTAAGGGGGGTCGAGGGATCCCGGTTGCGGTGTAAGCGGGCGTGTGGGACGAAACCGTTGGGGTGGTGGCGGCGGCTGTGTGTACAGGAACACACGTACAGCGCCCCGCTGCCTAGGTACAGCTAAGCCGTGCTAGTTAGAAAGTTTAATTAGTTGGAGCGCGAGCTTGTCGTACTATTGTAAGTTTGAGGCCGGCATTTTGTATCCTACCAATTCTAATATAGGGTTTATAGCGTTTATGGATCAATAAATTTTGCATGTTTATCCGAAATTAATTCAAATTCGGAGAGGGGCGTAGCGTTTGTTCATATACATGATTTAAAAGTAAAAGACCGTATTCTCTTATATCGGAATTTGCAACAAATATGGTTAATTTTTATGGGTTAAGCGACCAAAAAAAATCTTTAAGTATTTTTCTTCCTTAAAAGAGAAGCTTGTCGGTTTTTGCCATTCGCTTGAAAGAACTGGAACACCGTTAACATCATCGACAAACGATTAAGCATTGCACATGCAATTATCTATAAGCAAAAACAGAGTGAGATAATCAGCTAACTTTTTGTCAAAATTGCTTTTTTTCTTTATTGAATATGACGCAACAATGAGGCGTTATATATAAAAAAATAAAGAATTTCAGGGTACAAAATATTAAAATTCAGAGAAGAACCCAAAGAAGGCGTCATGTGTTCTGAAATGGGAAATATTTGGGTGTCCGTGTTATTTAATCAACACGGACGATAAACTGTATCATACGCCTCTCTCTCACGAAAAAGGAAAGCTAATATAATGGAACTAGCCGCACGGCATGTTGGAAAGCCTGAAATGTGGTATCACCAAAAACTGGTTCCTGTAGAAGCTAACGAACGCTAGAAATTAGGAAGACGAACAGTACTTTTTATTCTATTTATTAACCTAGCATAAGGATGTTATTTTTTTTTAATAAAATAATTTTTCTTTGTATTTCCATTATGAATCGTCCTTTCAATTTACGTCATGCAAATTATTACAAATTCCTCATAAAGAACTATTTCAATATAACGTACCTCATTCTCTCCATTATCTCCAAAGAGGAACGAAATATGGTAACAATACGTTATAATGCGTGAATCAAGAGATCCATCTGTGCATAATGTCAGTTCCCCGTCCGCGCAATTTTAGCTGGCATTTTAATATACTCGTGAAATATTTATATATCTCGCGATTGTCAAGGAGGCGAGCTTGCATAACTCGCAACTCATCAAAGTCCAAATTTATCGGAACGTCTTTAGAGGAGCAGACGGCGTACAAACAGTACCAAAGCGTTTCCTACAAATTCGCGAACGAGAACGCTCGCTCCGTTTGCCGTTCCAGAAGAGGTCTCCTCTGATAACGACGATATGGGATCATTACTGCTGGAATAATATTAGTAGGTTGTTAGACTGTTTGAAGTGTTAATATTTGGGGAGTACGCTTTGCTTTGTTTGAAACCAAATAACTATCAGAACGCTTTGTACTAGGTACGTCTCTTTTGTCGTTAGATTATACGTATAAATTATACGCGTGTGTATACCATGTTCAAACGTGTTTTCCGAGTAATTCGGCTTTTGAAATGAAAGTGATTGTGTGTATCTATGAGTATAGTTGGCCTATAGAACTTCATCATGACAACATGGTAAGTATTGAAGTCACAATGATGGAAAAAATGGAAATTGTCGGCATATAAAGATGATGTTGTAGTAACAGCTCTCGTTGAAGTCGAATATCCCATTAAAATTTGTATCCGTTTGTTAGTCAATATATTTTCTTGTAATTGTATGTTTTACCCTCAATCTGGCATATCTTGCTCCTTGGCTTGATTTTAATAGATGTACTAATCTCTTCTTTCTTCTTCCGGAATGGCAATCGAGGTAAATACAGCCTTTTATATCTAAAACATTTTAGATATTGATCACTCCATATTTGAGGAATCGTGCCCTTCGTTGCGGATTTGTTAGTGAAGCGAATAATACCAAATTATTACATCGTCACCGTATTTTTTCACTCTGCAAACCTTCGCGAATTACGTAGCTACAGCAAACACAGCGAACAAGAAAACCTTCTCCCTTTGGATTAGACGTTGTACATTTTCATAATTGTCTGCGTGTACATTGTACGCGTGTGGTTTATCCTCTCTTTCAGCGAGCTCCGGCCCTCCACCTTGCCATCCGCAACCCTCCGAGCATGTCTAACGCGGTCCTTTGTTACTGTTACAACTATACTATATTACAAACAAATGTGTATTATGTGTTGCCTGAATTAAGGAGGGAAACCGGGAGAAGTTAAAAATGTCCTGGCGGTAAGGTCGTCGCTTGTTACCGCAACAGACAAAAGCCGCAGAAGAGAGTCGAGGTAGTACAATTCGCGAGAACTAAACCCCTTTTCCCGTAGAATATCTCTCTGTGTCGAGAGAGAGCTGCTACACACACGCTGGCGAAGAGAAATTTGCGGTCGACACCCGGAGCTTCGAGCGGCGGCGGCGGCAATGGAATATGGGAACAACTTTACTCGAAATTAATTTAGGTCCAAACTAGTGTGCGCTGGTGGTACAGTAACTATGTAGAACGTCTCGTATACGGAGGGGTCGACGAAGGAGGACGACGGTAAATGGCGGCGGTGGTATGGAACCGGCGGCGGCCATCTTGAATGCGTGCGGTGTGGTAGCATGTGTGCTGGATACTTCCTGCCGCCTTTTCCTTTCCTCTACCCACCACCCGCGTTTCGCCTTCGCTGCAATTTAATTACTAGAGGAGTCCTTGTTAAATTAAAGGGGCAGGACTCTGGGCCGACACTGCTATTATGTCACTCCTTTGACGGAATTAGTCTAATTAGGCTCGGAATACGTTTGTTTCAATTACGTAAAGTTAATTTCGCAACTATGTCGCGCCACCACACACACTATTACCTCTTTACTTACCTTTATCCAGAAAACTAAGCGGAATCCGGTAAGCCTGCTGTATGAAGGTAAGTATAGGTGAATACGTGAGGACGGAATTTCAATTAGAGAAGCGAGTTCTTCGAAAATTTCATAGAACAAAGAAGAATTAGTTTAGTTACGCCAGTAGCTAGAATTGAATTTATTAGAAATTGGAATATCTTTCTGGTTGAGGCCTGGTTAATCAACAACTATGCCCCTTATCCTTTGATAATTCCTTCAATCAAAGGAATAATAATTTCTTATCGACAAGAGTTATTAATTTCTATATTAGATAATAAAGGTTGCTGTTTTAACTTGATGAAAATAAGAAAACGCAGATATCTTTTTACATTGACTACAACATCTATCTATCAACACTGTTGATAGCGTACTTAATGTGTTTCCGGAAAAAATAATAAAAAACAAGCCAAGAAGAAGACGTAATGAAGACATCAAAGATAGTAAGGGCTAGAAAATAAGATACGTGGGACATGTTACGCCATTAACAGCTGTTAGATCTATGAAAACAGTTTTAAGAGGAGATAGAACTGTCAAACGATGGCGAGAAAGACCAAGAACAAGATGGAGAAATGTAATAGAGGCAAAGACATGTGAAAGAAACGGGAACTAAAAAACAAAAAGCAAGAATATAGGGAGATCTGCGACCAAACAAGACCTACACAAACAAATATGATGAAGAAAAACAATAATTAAAAACATATTGAACTAGCAAGCTCGCCTATTACCCAAAATATGCTTATAAAAGGCAAGAACAGAGAAAAAAAAACGAATTAAACACGAACGTGGCACGGAATTCCAAATAAACAAACTTTCTCCAATAATCTTAGCGCTCCTAAGACAACTTTTAGCCGGCGTTCGTTCGTAAACCCGACTTATTTTTGAAATAATAAAATGGTGATGAGCAACAATCTGTTGAATGTGCCATTATTTACAGCCGTTGTAGAGCGTAGGCGAGAAAGAGACGGAGTTAGAACGCGAGATCATCGCTTTCTTTCGGTCTGGTCGCGCGAGCGAAAGTAAAATATAAAAGAAAGAAAGAGAAAGAACGAAGAAGAAGCAGAAGAAGACGAGGAAGAAAACGCGAATACTCGCGGCGACCGACCGACGACGACGGCGGCGGCGGGAGGATCGATTTTTAATTGCAACCTTCGCCTTGACTCACTTCCCTTATTTTCATTAAGTAACTTCTTCGTGAAAAATGGGTCGCGAGACGACTGAATTATCTTTTGTTTCCGCGATTCACCCGTCGACGACGATTGCGACTGCGACGCGAGACCGCGTCTTCGCGAAGGAGAAGAAAGCGTTGGGTAAAGTATAAGAAGAGGAGTGAGTTGTTATGACGACAATCGAGCGTATTTCCTCTTTCCAGAAATAACAATTTTTACGTCGCTAATTACGTAGTCGCCGACGCTTGTGACGTCATTTTGAATAACGATGGAATTATTAAGTTACCGCAATTCAAGACGATTAAATAGACACAATTATACCTACCTGCAACTAATCTTAATAAGTAAGTAAGTAATGAACTACTTTCTTACAGATTTAACGATATTCAATATCATAACAGGAGAATGTTATTATATTTCTTTTCAGAAAATTGCAATAAATAACTTCAATATCAATATCTTACTAATTTTGAAACTTTTATTTTTAATTTTATTAAAGGAATACTACCATCATAGCCCCATCACAGCAAATATATAAAAAAACGTTCTGCCTGCTTTACTTACTAAACGAACAAGCGCCTTGCGCTATAAATTCAAGGACGGTGGTGTCTCTCTAATTTTTCAGAGACACCACCGTCCTTCTTCAGACTTCTTCTTCTTCAGGTCTTAACGTATCAGTAAAGAGACACCTGCCTACCTCTAGGCCAGACGCCAAGAATAAGGTACAACACCTGCTACATTAGCAAAATTCAATAAATGAAACAGTTACTCAGAAATATGAACATAATCATTAAATATACAAATAACTTATGAAGTCCTAATGAAGGCATCGAAGAGGTTACAAATGAAAACTTATAGCTAAAACTAACGCTCTACGAGAAATGATTTTTTTTTACGTGAGTAAAAAAAAATATTTATATAAAACAATTTTCCGGAACGATGATAAAATAAAGTTATAACGGCGCCCACCCCACACGCTGCGGAGATTCAGAAAACCAGGAGATAGAATTTTATCAATTCCTTGCCGGCGAAGATTTTGGCCAGCCTCCGTTGCCGTGCCGCACAAATTTCGTATGCGAGAGGTGTATGAAGTAAACGAACCGCGGTGTTCTTATATTATAATTATTCCAACCCTTGAACAAGCGTCCTCGCGATAAAATTAAAGTCGATTTCCTTTCTCGACTTTTACTCTTTTTCTCTCCGCCTTTCTCTTTCTCCCTCGCACATCTCTATTAAATTAACGTCTTGTATCTTCGCGGTATGAATTTCTCAACTTCTGGTTAAGCGTTATCGAGCCTCGTGCTTATTATTAACCCTTTCAAGTTATTGTTATATAGGTACACGTTGAACATGTAAGCGGAATTTTTTGGTCTTGGATATTTATAGATGTCTTCATATAAACTCTTTGTTCCAAGTTTTTTTTTTGTTAAATTTGAGCATGGGATAAAATTAAATTGGAAGCGTACGTACTAGATTATAAACACATTTCCTTTTATATTTTTATATAAAAGAAAATGTAAAAAAAAGTAAATAAAAATATTTAAAAATTAAATAAGAATATAAAAAAAATTATTTTTACATTTTTATTATATTTTTGCTTAATTTTTTTAAATTGTTTGCAAAATATTTTAAATATTTTTTTTATATCTTATATATTTTAGATTAATATGATTTATTATACTAATTATTTATTTATAATTAATTAAAAATATTTTATATATTTTCTTTTCTCATGCGTCAATGCTGCCAAAACTGAAAATTTTGCTTAAATATTTTTATTAGTAAGTAAACTAAAATTTATGTCACGAATTATTCATTTTTTTTAGAATGTACACCACGCGTTAAAAATCAACAATATACATGCCCTTCAATCTGGGTAGAAACAACCCCTAGCAATTACGCAACCACTTATACTGTGATCCGTATTTCGCAATACAGGTGCATTCCATGGGGTACTATAAATCATCAATGATTTAAAACGTTAAATGTTTGTATATGTGAGTTTAATTAAACGACAATTCTAAGGACCTTTCTGGGGGCAATTCTTAATTTAAAGGAACCAAAATAACCAAATAGAGACTCTAAGCACAAGAATCGGTTACGTAATATCTATTTTATTACATATTTGGTTTAAATATCAACGAAGGTATTATGTCCATAAAGCCATATAGCATAAAGCTGCCTTTTCTTGCATGTGGTCGTGGTGTCGCGGTATAACATTCAACCACAGCAAAACGTTGATATGTTGTATTAAATGTTATCGTGCTTTTGGACTAGTTCTTAGAAAGCACGATGGTAGCGAAAAGTCTAAATTTCAGTTGGGATGAATACAGGATGTGATCGAACAAAAATGGAAATTATTACGTATCGCTGATTTTAAATAAGCTAATTAGAGTACAAAACATCCAACAACAATAAAACAATAATTTACGAACACAAAAGGAAGTACCTCCGGCATACATTTAGATAAACATTCTAAAGCATCATGTCGAATTATTCAAATGACGCAAGATATCTTTATTCGCAGCCTTGAAAGAGCGCGCACAAAGAAAAAGATTAACTCGCGAAAGCTTGCCTCCCACGAAATCGTCCTAAATAAGGGGCGAAAAGATATGGCAGCGTAAGAGGAGGAACGAAAAAAAGGAGAACGTGGCGGAAAAGCGAACTACCCTGCAATGGAGAAAGAGAGACGAAAAAAAAAGTACGAACGGACGCGAGGCTACAAAAAAAAAAACAAAAGAAGCGAAAAGAAGAAAATAATCGATATCCAATTTACATAAATTGCCGTGTTAAACACATATTAAAAACGAAAACAAGAATGGGTAGTGCTGCGAGCAGCGAACAGCTTCAAGCTCCTCCGAGCATATCTCCCGCTTCTTCTCTATACCGCGACGAAGTACATTAAAATTCAGCTCGACATCAATATTTAATCTCTCGAGGCTTTCAGTGGTTTCGTCGGCGCAATCAATCATTTATAAACTATTCAGGAATATTGAACACGGTTAAGAGGCGACGCGAGTACTTTAAAATTTTCAAACACATACATCATCTAACACCGAACATACAGAGAGCATCAGACAGCGGGTTTCGCGGGGCGACGTTTTTCGGGGGCGAAAGAAAAGAAGGGGGGCGGTAATAGATGTAGCGGGTGAAGGAAGGAAAAAGAAAGTCTTGTTTTTGACAACGATTTGATTAAATTTTTCGCGCGTGAAGTGTGTGCGTGTGTTGTATGTTCAAACTAAGGAGCGTATGTTCCCTGAGCTGTGTGCTTTTGTACGGTAATCCTAAGTAGGTGTACGGGGGCGTAGAAAGAGGTAGAGGAAGAAAATAATGTGAGGCGGAAGGAACTTTGTGAAGCTTAAACTCTTCGAGTTACGTATTTTGAACTTTACTACTGATAGCAGATCTAATATAGATTTTGCTGTGTATTCTATACGGAAAGTTTTTATGTAATCATACGAGGGTACTCAGAAGTTTGATATTTTTCGAAAATAATTCTTCCTTTGCCCTGTAGACTAAAGGTATAAATACTTTAATACTTGGTGAATATCAAAAATTTCAAATCAAAATCCAGACGCGTCTCATACAATTTATCCAGCCTTACATCCAAATCCTTCCTTCAAAAATAAAAAAAATGCAGGATGTTTGAAAAGAGTAAAACATAAAACGCGTACAAATCATTCCCGCGTACCCTCCGTGCCTCTTTATTACATCAGGGTTTACGTTGATTTAAAGAAGGGACCCGGCTAGTTTCACCATATCAGTGTTTCCTGAACAATTTAATTTCGCTACTGCGCATTCTTTTAATACCATTTACCATCAGGAGCCTTATCTCGTGCTCAAGTGAACGGGAAGGGCCCACCCTGTTACAATGCGCACGACAAACAATGCACATCCGAAGCGAAATGCAACGAATTCAATTTCCCGATAATACCTCTACAATATTTACTTTCAAATACATCCTTTTCCGACGGTACCGGCGATCCACCCTCGCCCCAGCAACTACGGAGAGGAACTTCACGTAAGGTCCCCGGGGTCGCGTCGCCTTTTCCGCCGTTTCGCCAGCGATCCGTAAGGACGAGAATTCATCGGATGGAAGACGAAAAGACCGATATATATATACGGAAGGACTAGAAGCCGAAGGGAGAGCTTTCCTGATCCCGTTTGGCGGAGGACAGCAAATGGCAGTGACCGGCATGATACGCCCACATTATACACGAGCATTCCTGCGAGCGAGACGGAGAACGAACGATGAATACGCATTATGCCGTTAGATGAAATAAATGCCGGAGAGTAATGACGATTACGAGCCGGACGTGGTCGGTTTATTTAAATGTTTGAACACCGACGCGAAGGAGAAGTAGGAGGCTTCATAAAAGTCTGTAATTTCTAGAAATTACGTCGTGATTTACTTTACGATCAAAGTAAAGTATTAAAACACGTAAGTACGTCTTCTATTTATAAGTTACATTCAGAGATGTTTATTTAAATTGACAACTAATAAGTAATAATTTACGTAGGATGATTCTAGTCTCAAATCGTCGAAATATTTGTGAAAATATGAAGATGAGCTTATTTTTCTCGTTACGACTTTGAAGGTTTCTTATTGTTAACTGACTCTACGTAGATTTTATGTCTAGTTCAAGATTGGTTATAATTAGGTAACTAATATTAATAAAATAGTATGTAAGAGTAAATAAAATAGTATGTATGAGTAAATAAAAGAAGCTGCTGTGTGATGATGATTATAAATAGAATAATATCAAGTAAAGGGCGAATCAATTCAATTTGTATATTGGGTTGCCTATCTAACAATTTTCTAAGACGTTTTCAATATAAGTGTCGCTTAGTAAAAGCTATATTCAGTGTAGTACATATTCTTGCATATATGTATGTATCCCTACAAGGAACACTCAAATGCTACGCACGAAAACATCTTAAAGTGAAAGATATCTCCGCGATCCTTATCCTATTTCAAAAGAAGATTATTGCGCTAACGAAATATAGCTGTTCTTTTAGGTAGAACAGATCGTTTTAAATTCGATATTCCGCGAAAGCAATATATAGGTGTACCTGTGCCAACCCTCCACTCATCCCATCGATTCCCAGTCCGTTTTCCTAAGGCGCGCCGGCGGGCGGTAAGAGTTATAAGGAGGACATCTGAGCGTACGAGGAGGACGACGTCGACGACGAACCCTCCGGTTGCCAAGGAAACAAGGGATATCTCTCCCAAAGGTAAGGAGATTAATTGTAGTCGTTTCTCTTTACAATCGGATAAATGGGTTCGCGCGTTTTGGAAATAGAAACATTAACTATTCTAGCGTTACCTCAGAGGAGACGTATAGGCCAACATCGCTGGCGTATAGCTGCTTCGCACAGCACCGTCTCCATCTCTTCTTCTGCAATTCTTCGTCTTTTCTTCTTTCTCCGATTCGTTCGTCCCCGTTGCATGTGCGTGTGTTGGTGCTTCCTATCAAGCGGGTTCCGAACACTTCCGCCTGCCGCACGGCACACCATACATATTCATCCCTTTTCTCATCCTGTGCGGTGACACCTACGCTTTGCTTTTCGTTTGTCGAACGTTACCTAAACTACTTCTCTTAGGTACAGGATGGTGTTCAGGACCAGAGTTCTTAAATAGGATGGCGAATTTTCAATGGAAATAATATTTTTGAGAGGATTATATCAAATCTAAACGCGTTTTACATTGAATATAATATAGTTTTCTAATAAAAATAAGAAATATTAAACTTTAACAAAGACAAACAATTCTTCAATAAAAGGTAAGGCTAGAATTAGGGAATTTGTCAATACGATCCTGATATCGTTAGATTCGTCGACGTTTCGGGATTCTCATAAATTTTCCCGATCATTTCCAAATGTTGATTACGCTGAGAGGCCTACCTGTCGCGATGATGCTGCGTTTACGTCGTGAGCGCCCTCTATCTCCTCGAGGTGTTTCGATAAATATTGGTCGCGTTTTCTCTCCTGGCGAACGCCATTTGAAAGTAAAATCGCCGTGCTGAATCGGTGCCGCAGACGTATTCACTGATTGCCAGATAAAGCCATACAATTTAAATTATATCGGGCGAGAGGGTGGAATGGGTGTTTTGTTATGTGCATGTGCTTCTCCGCTAAGTAAGTCCCAAGTTGTTGTTGCATGCGTGTGTTTGTATGTATGAGGGGATTTCCTGCTGGAGTACATCTCTCTGTATTAAGAGGAGTTGTCGATTACGTTAAGAAAACTTAAATAAGGTATGGATGCTTGTACTAAACTTTGATGATGTTCCCAAAAAACTTACGAAAAAACAGTTTACTAATGCTGGATATACATGACTTCAACTTTACTGTTGAAGATCATAGCTTAACTATCAACAGCTGAATCAAGTGTTGCTTTATGTTTAAAGTATTCAATAAACACATATGCGTCCTCGTGAGATAGAAAGTTGCGGAAAAATTGCTTTTAAATTAAGTGCAATTCGACATCTGCTTCTAATTCGAACGCCAAGTTATTGGGAAGTTGAAGAAAATAATTAAGTTGATAACGAATTCAAAACAATACTTTCTCTTCGGGCCTCAAGAAATCTGATCTATAAGGTACAATGTCTAACGAAGAATACAACAGTTTCGGGCTAACTATGCGTTGGTTGAGATCCAATGAAAATCAGCCAAAGGCATGAGGTTGTTACAAATTAAAAAACGTCTTAATTTATAAAAGTTGAAAAGTTCATACGCAACTTTAAGAAATTGAAATAATTGAAAGTAGAAATAAAAAAAGATTCATCATGGGACTATTGTTACAAATATCAAAACAAAGTGAGTTATTCTCAAAATAAAACTAGTCTTAACGTAAATTCAAATAAATTGAATTTTGCGTGATTACGTTAATTTGCTTAGCAAATTTTGAAGAACAACGTCTGCCTAGATTGTGAAGATCAAGGATTAGTGAAGTCCAAATTGCAAAAGTCGTCTTTTCACGATTTGGAAAGAACGATTGCTTTACTTGAAATAGACAGATTTGGCAACCAAATGCCGTTTAAGGTTTCAATTTGAACATTTTTCATAAAGTAAAGGGGCCTTCCATAATTTATTGTGATTTTAAGGAAATGAAAAAAAAAATAAGAAACCTAATAAGGCCACATCCTCTTTGCAATTGCCGTTGATCTTTTCAAAACGAGAATATTCCGCAGCCATTAAAAATGAATCGACGCCACTTTTATTTTTTCCTAAAAATTCTATTAACGTTTGTGATCTTGTGTCTTAAGCGCAAACGTTCGAATTAATACTTCCGTACAGCAAGCCGGAATCTCATAGCGCTAGACGAACGTCGCTCACCGTCTAATTAGCAGTAAATATTGTATAGCCGCTTCTTTTTCGAAATTATACCAATTAACGCCGGAAAGAAGTAGACGGGTAATCTAATTAAACGAATTTAATGGTAATTAAAAATTCTTGGCTGGTTTGCCGTGACTGGCTGGTAATAAGGGGTGGTTGCGCGTTGTTAGGGGTGCGCGACTTCCGATCCGTGCTACCATCCGGTGGACGGTAGACGAACTCGTACGTATAGCGCTGCGTGTTCATGCAGAGAGTGTTGCGGATAACGCAAATTCGGAAAAGGATTTAAAAGGAAGCGTTATTAATATCTGGTTTAATCGAATACTTTTTAAGTGTTTTGGTGTATTTTGTTGTTACTTAGAAAATAATAATAGTAACGGAGTTGAGTGGGCGATGATATTATTTTTATTTATATTTTGTTCCAACGTGAGTATTAGATGTAAAATGTGTATAAATTTGCATTAATTATATAACTAGGATTATTTTAATTGGTTGGTAAATGTATAAAAATTGTTTTCTATTTGCCGAATATTATTTTACATTTTACTATAGAAATAGGGAGAAAATTTAATCTAATAGCAAAGAAAGGAATACCCAATTAGGTTTGCTATACTTCATAGTTGGCGCAAGTGTATACTTGGTTGCCTGAACACTGGTGTCTACTGACCTATACCAATTATCCCATTATCGACATTGATGGGATGATAAGCTCCGAGCTCCAATAAGCTCCATAAGCTCCAAAACTAAGTTGAGTAGATTGAAATTTTGGTTGCTTCCTAACTAAGAAGGAGACAATGAAAATACCGCTTTACGAGGTTTACCATAATTTAGGAAAAGCACACAAAAATTTAGAATGGGAATGTAACGGACAGATACTGAAAGAAAATATCGAGGACCCAATTAAGATATTTTGTAACATTAATTAGTAACGAGGAAGAGTTATTGTACCTTCAGCGTAGACGTGGTAGAAGAAAACTCATTGGTTCTAATATCAAACGCCAAACGAGCAGTTGCCCTCCCGTCTCATGCTCATCCTGCGCAGCACCTCTCTCAGAGTAAGAGTCATTGATTTTAAACGAAAGGAATCTGCCGTGGATATGATTTAGACTCAGAAGGTCCGCAGCCATATAAAGAACCAAATTAGAGCTGCAGATTCTAGTTTGCTTAGTTTAAAGGCAAAGTATAAAGAATCCTTGATGTATTTAGAGTCACGCATAATAAAACTAAAACACTTAACATATCATATCCGGACCACTTTGAAATCATCGCTCGTCATAAAATGAAGATATTTCAGAGAAGATTTTAATATCATCTGCCTAAGAACAGGTAAAAAGGTCGATTTTTAAATGTAGATGTTTAGTGTGATTCATCAAATTTGGAGTAAGGAAACGCTCAGACAATCTTATTTTGAGAGTTGTGAGTCCGAGGGTCGAGGACAACACTTTGTGACCGATAGACTTCTGTTTTTTTTTTTTTTAACAATTAAACATCCCTTGGTTAACAAATCGCATTTTAATACGTTATGACAAAAATAATAATTACGTCTGCAAAACAAAGGTAATAGGAGATTACCACTTGATTTTTACATCTAGCGGCTATTACCGTATGGAAGAAGAATCTACAGAAAAAGGAATTTTCATTTGTCTACATTACACAGACACCTATTTTATTTGAGCAACGTACATCGGGTGTTTGTTTCTAACTACCCCGAACGAAAACCTTCGACCTCAGCGGCGGAGAAGTTCCACGACACGAAATAGGGCAATAAACATAATTCGTTGGCGTGGGTACTTTTTTCCACGCTTCCACCCGGCCAATCCGTCCGTAAAAAATGTATACCCTTCTATGTGTTCTACATAGAAGAGAATATCGAAAGCATAATCTACCCACCTCCCCATCCACACGATAAAATATAAACAAACAAATGGGACCACGTTATGACACGTCGCGACGTTCAGCCGCCGCCACCGCCGCCGTCTCCGATGGTTCGCGGGAGGTCGGACCGTTCGGTGCTAGGCACCCGAGTGACCCAGCAACCAGCGAGAGGTCCGTCCAGAGCACGCGACTAGCCACGGGTCACGTGATTGCCGGCGGCAGTTGACGCCGTATCCGCGTCCCCTTTCGAGAAGGTAAAAGAATCACCCCCAATCCCGTCATCCGCGGGGAGGTAGGTACCGCCAGGCACCTACCATCGCGAGGGCGCGTTTTAGCGGCGGTGACTTCGACCTAACCGCCGCACGCAAATGGCCAGAGGTCACAACTTCCATCGATCAAACTGTGTTGGTCGGTCGATGACGGGCGCGATTATTGCTTTTTCCTCGGCGGTGATTAAGATTACGACCGCTATGCGATGTAAAACGATGCCCGAGGAAAGATTTTTATATAAAAGGAAGAGTTTTCGGCGCGTTACATGAAATAATTGTCCATATAACGTCTAATTGTAAGTACGCGTTTGGTGAGCTTGAAGTACGTTTCTCGAAACCGTTAATGACCTGTTACGTTGATGTTCTTGCCTCGCTGAAAGTTATTATAACGCTAATATCAGTTAGGTAATTAATTATCTAAACGCATAACCAGTCGTACGATGTGTAATGATCCAAGCTCGAATTAACGTAACATTAATTAAGGTGGGATTTTTCAAAAGTTCTCTTTAAAATATCCGGAACTATAAAATTTAAGCGTGTTGTCTTAAATATTACTTTTTGAGATGCTCTATTCATCTTCTACCCTTTAAGATTTAGGATGAACGTGTAAACTTAACCTAGATGCACGAATTTTAAACATTTTTTCTGTTTTTACTAATAAAATTGCTTCGTTTCAACGCCTAAATCCTTCTTTTTAATCGCCGTTCCGTGATTTTTCTTCTACTTTTACGAAGAATTATTTCAATTCTGGTAACCACATCTCTTGCCGAAGCCATGTAATTATCGAATTCCTCTCACATAATGTTTATAGACGCTTATTTCCATGATGGTTTAAGAGCAACAACTTGTTATCTTAATAGTTCTCTTGTCCCTTAAGTCTTTTCAATTCTTTTCCTACGAAGATCCGCTTCTCTTCGTTTACCTTTCTGCTTCATCAGTATTCGAAGGAAATCGAAAGCCAATATTTAAAGAATCACTTTTGCCTTACCACCGATATCCGTATGTCGATAAAATATACAAAGTATATCTATTGACAGGTTGGGAGGGTAAGCAAGAGAAAATAAAAATATTTTCCTCGATAATTGCAAAGTATGCTTAACTTTCAAATTCTAATGCCCGTTCGCTTTGTTGTATTACCCGGATGCGTAATATCGTTTACATACCTTGTTCTGCGCTTATTCCGTCGTTCATTTTTGTACGGACATGTAATACGTTATAAGGCTCATAGCGAGGATTTCGTCAGCATACAACTCCTTTTTTCTCTTAATTTATAAATTATGTATTAGTCACAATCGCTACCAAACGGATCAATATATCAAATTGCGAAAGTGTTAGTCATGTGAGCGGTTGAAAAGTTCAGCCTTCGTTCCAATCAGATCCTAATTAAGATGTCTCCTTTACCTTCACTCGAGGCGGTGCATACCGGTAGATACGCAAGATTTTTATTAAGCGCCATTTGAATTGTACGCGGTGATTAACATTACGCTTAGTTAGAGATCACGCTGTTCAAAGATGAATTTTATGATATTTCCGAAAGATAAAAATGGAGCAAGCAATATGGACAAAATTTGAGTAGATAAGATGTCGTTGTAAATCTAGTTAACAATTATATCATACAATACCGGAGGCTGGTTTGGAGCCAACAATCTAAATATAACCTCAAGCAAAATAAGAAAGGAGCTCGTTACATTTTCTGGACTGGTTTCAGTAATATGGTTCTTGTGTCTCAATTAAAAAGACGAAATGGTAAACATGTCATTGACATACGCTAAAGATGAAGAATGAACATCTTCAAGCGATAACATTCGGATTTTAACAGCTAAAAAAGCGAAACAAAGGAGCATTTTTGACGGTTGCTCTCAGATGAGGTCCTCTATTTAGACACCCTCTCCTCGAATAATCCCCAGCGTCTCCGAGCGGTTACTAATTTTAGTCGGAACACCCTCTAGGCCGAGGGCCGAGTGACGCGCAGTGGTTCGAATGAAATATCGCCGATGAAATGGCCACCGTCACGTTGCCTGTTCCACGCATTTCGACTAAATATAACCCCAGACTAAATAAGGAATCAGCGCCTGATACGGCGACTACTTTCGGTGGACAGAATTTAACGGCACCAACGACGACAGTTATACAGCGAGAGGCCGCAACCCTCACATTTCCGTGGAATGCGAAGGGAGAGGACGAATGAACTTATTTATCGGACCGCTAATACGGATTTTATGGATCAAACAAAACAAATAAACGGCTACCGCTGGCGACTGGCGCTTTTATGAGGTTGTATCGTTTTGGTGAGTCTATTCGTTTTTTCTTTCTTTTTTTTTTTTTTTTCTTGGAGTAGATCGCGTGAAAACGCTATAACGATATTAGAAGGAATTTTAGTAGGTCTCGCCTGCTACGTTACATCTTTGATCTTTGACTTTATGTGATTATCCCAATTTGCTAGGTTCTAAGATAATTCTAATTATGAAGATACATGTAATTCTAGCAAGCTTGCTTGTTGCATAATTCAAATTAAATGGTTGAGTCAAAAAATGACCCTTCTTGGGACATCTATTCATTAATGTCTACAGCGTTTAAATATTATTTCTTAATCGATTGAATTAGAGGAGTTTATTTCACCATAATCGTTTTGATTTAACAATTCCAAACGAGAAGATTATCTCCTTTTTTCCTTGATACGCAAGCATCTCAAAGGAGAAAGCTTCCAAACGCTGACGTAATAGCTTCATTGTCTACACGAGGACCCCATCAAGAGCATAATTTACAGCACCCCTACGGGCTAGAAAAAAGGGTTAAAAGGTAAACAACATAAATTGCTTACCGTAAAAGTAACGTTCGTTTAACACTTTACGCTACCCCGAAATTTAGTTCATCCCTCGGAGTCATCATCGCAGGCTGCTCACGGAACTCGTATAATATAAGGAAATATTATTAAGCGGGAGAAAAAGACCTGACACAACGGACCGAAGCTGCTGACCATCCGAGAGAGGGTGGTGGTTGTTGAATCGGACAGGTTGCAAGCGGCAAAAATTCAGGACATTATTTCACTTTGATGAGGGTATAAAATTAATGTCCGCGGTCGAATTTGACGGGCTCGCCGCCAAATTCGGCCCTACGCGCAGGTAACGTTAGGCGGCGCGTTGGCCAAATTTAAGGGTGAATTGGGACGGACGCCCTGCAAACCTGTGAATTTTAAAGTTTGTTGATGGATGCGAAGATGAGGACAGGTGGTTTTTATTTTGACGGACGGACATGGTTCATTTAGTGTAGAAATTTTAGATTATATACACGTGTACGGTGAAAATGTATCATTTCCCGTTTCTCTTTTGGTCCCGGTAAAACATGTGCAGGAATATTTTAAGGCAATTCGTAATCGTGTATAACGGGTGTTACATTATAACGTCTAACGTTTCTATTTAGTAAATTTGAAAATATTAAATAGGACCATTTCTGGGAAGAAAATCATTTAAATTGGAATAAATCGACAGAATCGTTAAAATGGCTCAACGCACACATCATAGAAACAATTGAAAACAAGACTTGAACATTAGGAATTCCCTGTTCAATCATACAACCGTGCGCAAGGAATATAATGACTAGAGATGACAAAAGCAGGTGAAATATAACTTTTTTTGCAGCGATTAAACAGATTCGTATTTTGTCGACTCTCGGGGAAACCAGTAGGCAACGCGAACGCTTTCTTATGAGACGAATAGACGCGAGTCCGTCTAGTCATAGCAAAAGAAAAAATAATTTCACCTGTTTTGGCCTTCTCTAATAACGAAGTTAGAGGAATGGTTTCTAGCGGTTACACGAGCAATTAATTACATTCAATAATAAACATACATATTTAGTACAAATAATTCTGGGACATACAAATATAAAATACATAGATTGAATATAGTAGCATTGCGTTATTACAAACGCAACGTCAACGGGCAAACCGTTTAGACGAAAAGCGCATATTTATCGTAGATCTGCCTTAATTATCTTCGAAGAATGCCTGCGAGGGCGAATCCAACAAAGCAGAAATTGATAAAAGATCTAAAAACGTGAAAATAAGAAAGGACAGAGGTCTCGGAGGTCTGACCCTTGGCCCTGTTCGAATCTGAAATCTGATAAATGTCCCATATGGTCCAGACGTTACGTCACACTCGAAATAATAGGTCGGGCGGTTGTATACAGACATATGTATATAGAACGTGGGAGATAAATTTTAATATATCACGTCTATGGTTTTCTGTTTCTTAGATTATGGAAGAAGTACGGAACAATGCAGCTTTGAGTATATGTACGTCTAGCCTATTTATTAAATTAATTTAATTTACCTATAATGTATGTAGCTAGATAGCTAGATAAATAAAATAGAGAGAGAAAGAAAGGAAAGAAAGAAAGATTATCATGCGCCTCTTAATGTAAATAGTGACAGCAACTGAAAAAATATTAAACGAGAAAATACTAAACCAAGGCAAAAACTAAATTAAAACGGACAGAATGCGTACCTTCAGCTTTTCGTAGTTTTGATGGAAGGCTGGTTATGTTATGGTAATTACTTACGTATAACAGATAACGGAAGCACGATCGTTCCAATGTGTATACACCTCTCCGCAAAAGTCTAAGACGTTATCGTATACGAAGATCAAAAGTGACGTTCTCAGTTCTTCCGTCTTTTTAAAAATCTAGAACGTTACTTGCCATAAATCCGTTTTCTCTTCGCATTCATAACAAACACAAGATTTGGGAGCTTTCCCAAATTTCAACCTACCTTTTATCTTCGAATAAGCGAGATACCAAGCTGAAGGCTGAAAGATAATTAACCTGTGTATTTTTTAAACATAATTCGCATATCCTTCACGTTAATTTAGAAGAATACCATTGTCTCGTACAATGCGAACGACTGAGTAATCTCTCTTACGTATTTATTTAATATTAGCCATATTGTATTGGTTTGTTATTAAGAGATGGTAAATCTGCACTTATTGTATAACCCAGTATATATTTTATGTATGTTTATGTTTTGAAATTGTAAAAGAAAAATCAACTAAATTCTCCGAACTTAAAGTTTTCATTCTTCCAACATTCTTCGGTTTCACACCTTTTTTCTATAAGCAAGAGTGAAGCAAGTAAAAAAGGAACCACGATCAATATCACAATGGCTAAATAAAAATCGTTCTTTTACATAGAACGGTCCCGCAAAAAATAAGATATAATCTGTGTATTATACTCTCGCTATACGAAGAAGAAGAAGAAATAAGGTTTTAGGTCCGGCATGGTCTTATTCAGGTCAATCCTACCAAAATTAAATTCAACGGGACCGCTTTCAATTCATGCTCGCCAGTCTGTGTGCGAGACGTTGTAATTTTATTGTGAGAATTTTTGATGCAAAGGGTAGGTGGACAATAGACACTCAAAGCGGATGACCTGAATGGCGAAATGAGACGTGTGGGCGAGTATCAAAAGAATGCCTTACGTGGACGTTTTTACATACGCGTGTGTATATGCGTGCGATGTTTTCCATTAGAGAGAAGTTTGTTATGGTTATTCAATTTCGTCATGTTCAATAATTGTTTTAATGATAGATTGATAAAGTAAAATAATAGTAAGGGCTGTGGGGTAGTATGGTAAACAACACAAAGGTATCAGCGCATTTCGTACAATACAAGTTTAGGTCGACCGTTATTTTCAACCGAAGATCGAAACAGCAACAGATCACTTCTTCTGAGCGGCCTCTCTTTGGAATACAATTACATTAGTGACATGAAAAACATTGGAGGGAAGAACCAGGAATCGTGCATTCGAAGGCTTTCCTGATAGGACCGTACACTCTCGTTTCTTTTAAGTTTGAAGTCTGGTCTTGATATTGCCAACTTGAAATTGGCCTCGATTTATATATTAAGTCCTTCTCGTAGACATCCTCGTTTCGTGATTGGCAAATTTTGATGTTATGACGTTCATGTAATGTGAGGTCGAGTTTTCTTAACTTGACTGATGTTTTAATCGAGAAGTTTAGCAAATTGCCATTGTCGAAAAATTTGTTTTCTTTTAATTTTTTAATTCCAAGTTTACGAATTATATTATTTAAAATTTAACCAGATATCACCCTTAAAACCAAGAAAAACCGATTTTTTCGCCACTCAACAACGGAATGAATTCCAATTAATTGCCTTGCGGTACTCTAAAAGGCGTCTTCTTATTAAAGAATAATACCTCAATAAAACCTACGATGCGTACTTTACATCAAAGTCCTTGAAAAAACACCACAATTAAGGTAGGTATTCAATTTAATCTAAAGAGACGCCTTATTTTTTTTTTTGAGGAGAGAATACGTCTGGTGATATCCCTCCCACTTAGATTTAACGTCTTGTGCAAACAAATATTGATTGGCGTGGTTGAACGTATGCATATGTAAAGCCCTTGAAAGGTATTCATCATTGTGCATTCGTTGCCATTATTCGACAGCACGAACACTTTTAAGCAGTCCGCACCGTTTCGAAGCGGTCGGCAACGAGGTAAATATTATGTAAGGCAAATGTAAAACGTAGCGACTGTAAAATGGTGTATTATGGTGGGTGGCGGTTCCACGTGTAATCCTCTTATTAATGGAATGGACACAATTACTTGTGACTTGTGCGGTTTGCGCTTTGCGTTTTGTCCGTTTTAGCCCCCTTTTGTGGATTTACCAATGTCACGCGGGTGGTCCTTAAACTCAAATTTTCATGTGCGAATGTACGAAATGAACGCGCTTATATGAGGCGGCTGGTATTATTTCATAGAATGTAAGAAGGATAAGGAGCGGCTTTGGCGTATATATCGATACATTTATTTGTCACGGGATGTATTCCTCCGACAATAACAAACGAGAAATTTGGAAGTACATTAATGAACGGATAATGAAGTCTTCAAATAATTGTTCCGAATTTAATTAAACTATTTGTGTTACGTCGAGTGGTTAACAGAAGTTAATTGAGTTATAGCTACAAGCCCAAATAAAAGGTTTTCTCTGCCTGTTTGGAATTAATGATGCACTTGAGTAAATCGAATAATATCATGTTATCAGCTACTTATTAATACCTAAAAAAAAACGACAACGTTGTTCTTTGTTAATACTTTATTTACAATTGTAATTTTATTGATGGCTTCCACTACCCTGAGGATGAGTGCATAGTCCGAAATCGGTAACCGCTCACTAGGTCTTGTGAAGTTTGGATCATTTTTTTCCATCTACGCGAAGTCGATACGCATTCTTGTAGCTCAGTTTCGCTCTAATTCGTTGACGCTATTAGAGCAAACTCAAACTCGGTTGTGTTTCAGGAGTTAATCGACAAACACCAATTATAAACAAAAGAAATCTTGTACAGATTTATCTAGTTAAGACGCTTTACAAAAAAAAAAAAACAAATAAATAAATAAATAAAATCCTTCTACCATTTGTTTACACGTTGATAACATCTCTTTTAGCACACATGTTTCACATATCTTCCATTCCACATATGCATGACGGCATTATGGCAGTGTTCCACATCAAATATTAGTATATAATGTAGAAGAGACTAATAAATAGCGTACTATATATGTACACGTACATATGTTATACTATACCTTACCATATATATGACGAGTTCGAATACCTGTTCCTCTCAATCACAAGCATTGTGGCGGGCCATGTTTTACAGGAAAAATAGCCTATCGAGTTTTGTCGAGATTTACAAGGAATTACAAAAGGTCAATGTGTGCCCAGCTGTGCTGGTTTACAATATCTCGACCGCAGGATTAAGAATTGTTGTGGAAGGAAAGCGGCATTATGATGTAAGAGGTCGTTTAGTCTCTTCCGCTGTGAACGCGGCTTCCTCCGATTGATTTCGTCTTCGCTTTGTAGAAGCGATGTATGATTGACACCAGCAATAAGCGAGTGAAAGCTATTAGCGCTAGCAAATGCGTGGTAACGTGCTGGTGGTTAAGTAAGATTTCTTAAGTTAGCGAAAAAAAATTTTTTTTTGCTGTTACGTTGAACATTCGTTAAGATGTTACGAATTCGTTTATAATTTTGTCTGTAGATAAGATCTGCTTTACCAAGTTCCTGTTTTGATATGATTTCTTTCGTGACAAATTGATTAATTTTCAGCTTCAAGTCGATCCTTATTTTTTAGCCAAAGACGGGCATAAAATTGAACTTATGGACAGAACATGTTGTTCGTTACTATTAAACTTAAACTGATTAGATAATTTCGTAAAATATTAATGCTCAAGATAATTTGAAAGAGGGATGCTAGACAACCGAAAAAATGATCTCCATGCTTACATCTTTATGCAGTTTCTCATCGTCCATTAAAATTCCTCATTTTTAAAATAATTTACCTTTACCACGTACCAGTCGTTCTCGGTAAGTCATAAAATTAAAACGAAACTTAAATGAAGGCATCATTAACGTCCCCCTTTAAACGATCGAATATCATTATTTCGCCCTAACAAATTATAACCGAAAGGAAATAAGAATAATACAAAAAAAAAAAACGAATCAAAGCAGTTCCGTCTGTATCGATCAAACACAGTTATCGACCAAATATTTTCTGGTCAGTTTAATCTGACCTCCTCGAAGGTGAGCCGGTTCGTTCGCCGACCTAATACCGTTCAACGCGGTTTAATTGCAAAGAAGTAAAACGCTATTGACATAATAATATGCTCAAATGACGCGCATACATCGTCGAGGGCACACATGCGTGCACAACGATTCAGGTGGTACTCACTTATTCCGGTCGACCCCGACCATGCTCAAAGAAACCAATAACGAGCACTCTCTCTATGCCTATATTGCATACTTCGTCGGATGATGATTGACAACTGAAAAGATGGGTTTTGATGCTGACCTTTCCTCACACTAAAAACGGACAGCGTTTGCGGCCTTAAGTATTTACTTTAATATAAAATGTTGTGGCCGCCGTGTACCTACATGCCAAAGCAGATTTTGTATAGCGTGCATACTCAAGTAAGTAGGAATATGTTTTGCATAACTAGATAGGTAGTTATGGACAGCATGTCCTTCTGGAAATCGTACTGTAAGTGGCTTCAAAGGTAAGTGTATTTGTTTTAACGAGGTTCCTTGAATAGTTACATTATGTACTTATATGTAGCAACGTAAAAAAAGAAAGGTTTACATTTAGAACTGCACCAAATAATAAACAAAAGGCGGAATAATGAACTACTCGTAAAGAAATACTGAATAGGTAAAAGTTAAATTTGTACAAACATTTAGTTATCACAAGACAGTAGCGAAGGATGCTCGTTTTAATAGTAAAGATACTGTTTGATATGATTTAATTGCTTTAGATTACCTAATTTTACAGCCGTTAAGATACAAGAACCGACGTTGTATCGAGATATATAATTTTTTAAATCTCAAAGTAACTATTTGGTAAAATCTCTTTCTATGCCTTATTATCTAGGAAATAAGAATCAAAAATGAAGAGGCAAGGAGAAGAAAGACGAATGAAGAGGTGGAATAAGAAGGAAGGACACTCAAGTGGGAGGAAGGTGAAAAAATAACGAAGTAGAGAAAAGAAAGATAAGTCAATCAGGGCGAAAGCAATGTGAGCAGAGGAAACGAACATGTTTCTGCCTACCCGACGTCATCAACGTTTCTCCAAAATCGTCACCCTCTCATATATCGAACAGTATCCTCCGGCGCCATCTAGTACCAAGAGATACAAGTCTCTTGTGTTCCCCAACCAACTCTTGAGCAGTTGTTGGATTGCTGAACTGAAAAGCACTTGGAGCAACGCTGGTGGGATCGGGAAGGCGGTAAAATGCCTTGTAGCCGGAGTTGCTCTCTTTCCATTGCTTTTGCTGTGCGTAATTCAATCGATACCCTGAGATGATAAGTATTTTTTGTCCTTTTGATTTTGGTTGGTTAAAAAATAAATCAAAAACGCATCGATGATAAAAATTCGCAGTCAAAGTAATGAAATTTGACAAACATCAACGAAGAATTGAAGTCCTAACATTAAGAAATGCTTTCGAGAAATTCTCCTCACTAACAATATTAGAATTAATACCGATACATTCTGATAAAATAACACTACTTTTACTGTTCCTCGATCATCATAACATTCTTTGTTCGAATTCTATGTCGATACGTCTACGCTCCGAGCTGTTTTCATTCATTTTTTTTTTTCTTTTCAATATAGCTGCGGTGTAGAGATCTGAATTTGTTATTCTTACGTAATTCCATTTTACCCAATTCTCTAAAAGGAGAGTAGCCTTATTTGACCGTCTCTACCTATGTAAATAAACGCGATCTATTGTGTACAAGATCGGTATTTTCCCGAGTGGCTATTATTCCAACGTACATGAGTGCTTTTCTATATCCTAGATCGATATACGCGTATAGGTGTATAGTTTACAGTTAAATTTTACCGAAAAAGATATTAGAAAGGTCAGATCGTATGATCTCTTATTATTATTATTATAACTGTATTTACGTATTCGTTGTTCTTAATTATCATTGCCGTAGTTGTACGATAGGTTGCCTAAGAAAGAAATTATCTCCCACCCATGTGACGACGCGTCGTTAATAAAATTATTTTGGATATTAAACGTGCTAGTCTGCTAGATGTCGAAATCGCATTAACGAAATTACTCCGAGAAAATAGAATACGCGACCTATGACGTAACGATAAGATAGCGAAACACCATTTATCACCGTTCGAAACAATGAAGCGAACACCATTGTGTCCACTTCTTCGACAGTTCCTTTTTGATTACAGCCTTTCATTACTTTTTGTCCTCCGCCGGACATTTATAATAATACCTAAATATCGATTATTACGTAGAATTGAATGGTGCCGCGTGCAGCTTTCACCGGCCTAATGCGTGCGTGCGAAATTGAGCATTCTTTACTCAATTGCGGCGAAAAAATAGGGGTGTTTTGTATAAAATGTCGGTGAACGATTCTACAGCCATCCGAATACGCATTCCGTATAAATCGCGCGCGGTCCGATCGAACAGAATTTGATTGTGAGACTACGTTACGCTGTGGGATATTACAAAAAAAAAGAGGGAGACGAGGGTCATAGGTTAACTTCCTTCCTGACCGGACAGTTGCTTCTTTCCGAGAATGCTAAAATGACCGAAACCCATATGCACGCTCTCGCGTCACCCGCCTATTGTCCTAGATTTATTTGCATAAGGGTGATGGCTCTTTATTCCCGTTTGCGGTTGAATTATCCAATATGCAATAAAATAAATACTATTTGGATTGTGATTTTTGATGCGTGGCGGATGCTGAGCTTAAATAAACAAATATAAGTGATTGGTGTAAATAAAGCAATAAGTCGAAGAATACGCTTTAAGAAGAGAAAGAATACATCGGTAAATAAAAATGTACTAAACGTTTGGCGATGCAAGTGATCAAGTATCTGCTGGAGGTGTGGCCAGGGTTATGAAGTCTGAGATATTAGAAATTGGTAACGAATGGCAATAAATATATTAAGATGTCTCATTGCCAAACATCCAATAGAAATAATCCTTACGTAACTAACTGTACAGTGCATATTACTTAACGATTACGTTAGCTTCTTTTAGGTGTGCTCGCGCAAGCAATTAAATATAAAATATACGTTCGGATACCTATCCGGTATTATTTGTTTAAAAATTATTATACAATAGGCAACATTTAACCATACAATCGCTAACGTTTTTATTCACAGTTAATAAATCTCTTCCTCGATTAGATTCATACAATAGTCGGGCGACAAATAATAAATAACCGGCAAGAAACGGCGTTCGGTATTCAATACCCGAATACAAAAAAAAAGATTTACCGGTTGTAACTGTTAGCTGCTATAAAAACAATACCCATCAAAAAAAAAGAATACCATCGTTGCCGAGGAAAAAACCGAACGCATAAATTAAAACTATGAGGTTACAGAAGAACGTTACGGCATTAAAGGGGTTGATTAAATTTAGTGGATGGCTTAGAAAAAAATGACCCTTCCGTCGCGTTACGTTTTGTTCGACGAGAGGAAAAAAAAATAATGAAAATTAGGGAGTACGCGTTTTAATAAAGAGTGCGACAAAAAAAATTGTTTGCGTCAAGCCTTTTTTTGCTCCAGTTGGAGCAATTAACGTTTGATATACCGCGATAGGACCGGAAGAAACCAGGTTGTGGAACCTGAAAACCAATATTCTGGTTTCGGTTTTCAGACAAAAAAAAAGCAGAAAGGAACAATGATAGTGTTTTGAATATTTTTTTCTGTATTTTTTTCTGCGTAAAAACACGGGAACTGGTTCCGGAGGAGAAGCCGGTTATTGGATGTAACTGAAAACAAAAAAAAAGATGGATTAGCAAAATAAATGAAAGCTAGATAACAACAAATTACACATATAAGTTTGTAAACTGTAAGTTGAGCCTTAGCGAACTTTATCATTAATGTAACCAAGAGGATGGTTTAAGAAGTAACCTTGTTTGGAGCCGGATTGAGCTTTGTATCAAAATCTGCATTGCCGATTGTAAGTATCGACTTCTAGAGAAAGTAGTGTTGCTTTGAGAATTTGATGAAGTTGAGCAAGTTTATTTGGGAAATTAAAAAAAAAAAGGATACTGGTCACTGCTTCGGTAGTACAGAAAGCTAACACTAGCTAACATTAGACACGGGCCTATCGAATTTAAACCTGGTAGAACATCCATAACGAGACGTAACTTTGAGGTGACTACGGATATGATCAATAAAGTTAGGAGATCTCAATTAAATGTGTGCAAAACATCCTTCGCGAAAAATTGAGTATGAGAGAGCGTGCTAACGATGCATCAAGAATAACTTGTATCTCTTAAAGAGACAATTGGCGTCCTTAACGATTTCTTTTACGATTTAGACAAAAAAGATAGAGAACGACTTTTTATAAACTTGTACCTTTATTATCGTTGTTATATTGGTCTGGTCACCTTACATACAACTGATACGTGATGTTCCTTCTTCTAGTTCAAGTACTTTGACATTGACTAATGAGTCTCTAGCCATTCACTTCTGTTCAACATTATAAACAGCTACAGACGCGGAACTATAAATCCTAACTATATTTCGTATAATGAAAAACCGTACATATGTCTGCATGCATATGCTTAGCGTAAACAACATCCTCGCACATTACGACCAGCAGGACGATCGGTTTGATTATTTTGCGAACCCCTGCGTCAGCATCATCAAGAAGGATCCCACAGCTGTTTACCCTACATACGCATATAAGTAGAGCGGCGCATGCATACATACAAACTGGACACCGCATTATGTTAAATTACATTAGGTCAATGGTCCCCTTATTTGAAAAAATAGGTCGCGTGGCCCCTTTTTGTGAGTTTTAGCGTTCGGTCGGTGTGTGTCCACCCCATGTCCGATGACGTTCCGATTCGGATCCCCCTTTTTGCCGCTCTCCTCTCGACGTAATACGAATCGATCACGTCCAATCGACAATGCGACCGAGGACCGGAAGGGAAGAAATTAACGCTTCTCGTTTGCGCCGCAACGATTGCGAAGAACCAAAAAGTCGAGATATCCCATCGGACAGACTATAGGTTGGCGCATTGATTGGCCTCGATTGATTTATGATAGCCGATGTATTAATCATTTCGCTCGCATATGCGGAATGCGTTATCGCCGTGTTGCGACGCGGGCCGCTTGCTGCTCGTTGTAGTTGTATTTTGTTGGAATAATCTTCTTTTATTTGTAAACGTTGTATAAACGGCGACGGCTTGTTGTAACGATCGTCAACGATATTGGGCGCCATGTTCGATCTGCTTGTTAAAATTCTGAGATTGGAAATTGCACAATGGTGCTGCCTATGAAACATTCCGTTTCCTACTCCTTTGTATTGAGTTGAATAGATTTTAATTTATTTGTTCGAAAAGGTTGCGATGATATTTTCTTAATTGGAAGCGGAGGAGTGTTCGTTATGATTGATTCAAATAGTTTATTCTAATTTGTATTACGATACTAACATTAATAAAAAATGGTAAAATAGAAAAAAATAGAAGAAGGGAGCATAATTTTTCGGTCACGAAAATTAATAGAAACAAGGGTTACTATAACTCTTCTAATTCTTCGGTGTTTGTCTTCTAACATGTTAAAAAAAAAAAAAATAGCAAGATTTGATACCTAGCATTATACTATACACATCCGTTTCCCAGTAACATTTTGACCCTCCTATGCAGGACATTGCCAACGCTCAACACCAGTTTTCCACACGTGTATACCCTTGCATAATAAACTAATCGTGATAAATTCATACGAAAAAATAGATAGACGTACACGCATATGCAATTGTCATATGGAAAGGTTGCCCAGTGGACCGGCCAAACTGCTCCTGCCCTGTTGGATTGATTGTCGGCAGCGCCTCGTCTGTTCGGCCGTATGTTATTGTATTTTGATATTCGATTACCCCCTACGCGATATGCCGGGCCCTACGTTACGCAAGCGACAGATACATACGTAACGTGCATCGCCACTGTAGGATAAAAATTGATTCGAGCCAAACGGACTAATGAATCCGAGATACAATCGAAGCGATTGTTATGATTGGGGTGTGTTATTTTGCTTCTGGATCGCGGGAGGAGAAGAAATGCGTGAAAATTCAAGGAGTATTCTTTAAGAGACTAACCATAAGATTTCGAAATATCGGCGTATCTTGATTGTTTGGAAAAAAAAGAAGAAGAACCTAGTACATCATTTATTTCTTTTTAATTTCAATTCGCTAATAGTCTCCAACACGACAGCTCTACCATAGACAGAGTCTAGAATTATTGTTTATGATGACGATGCAACCTAAAATCTTATTAATCACTTCCTATTTCATCTTCAAAGTGTCTAAAATTTCGTACCTCTAACGTGTTTAGCAAGAAATTAATTCGTTTTCCGTCGAAGGCAACATCAAATCGGTATAACTTCCGGTCCTCTAGCGTGCTGTGAATTGTTCGAAAAAGAATTCGACACCTGTTGCAATTTTTTTTTATCGCCAATACAAGTAGGACAACCGCAAACGTCCAGCACCCCTCGACGTCTCGGTCCCTATACGCGAACGCAGATAGAAAAAATGCGAACAAATTAACTTCGAAACCCACCGGCTGTTTCATAGGTTCCGCATCCTCTTAATCGCTGCGACAAGCAGCGGCAATGCAACGGACGGAATTCGATTCCTCTTTTTTTTTTCTTAAACGAACGGAAATAGTTACATACATAGTAAAGCGCAGCGTATTAGCTGCGATCAAATGCGTTCTTTGTTAATAAACAGTTCGCCTTTTATGCGAATGCGGCATAGGTGTATCGCTGCATATACGCATGCTAGATTGCGCCGTTTTCCGTTAGCCGTAGTGGTATTTGTTTGGCCGTTGAGGACAGAGGAACGCCACTATGTTGTAGGTGACCTACGGGCTTATCAATATTTGCTTTTTCAATGTTATCAGCGGCCGACTGCTTCAGACAGGCGACCGTTCTCTCTTTCCGCCTGTCCTTATCTTATCTTTGTGTTCTCTTGTACCGGTTTTAAATGTTTGACAAAAAAGCGCCGGCATACTCGGTTCCCTGGTTGGCCGTTCAAATAACTGATGGCGGTCGATTTTTACCAGGTTTGAATTTAAAATTGGATAACGTTTATTAATTATTTCAGGGAAAGCTCTGGGTAAAAGCGAAAGTGTGTATATAAGGGCAGTCTGAAAAGTTTCTAGACTAGCGCAGACGCAATTATTTTTCATCAATTTGTGAGTTTTTCCCTTTGGTGATTGCTGATGTATGGTTACATGGTGCGTTGTTTTATCATTTTCCTTTTTTCAAGATTGTTAATTAAAACCATGCCCAAAGCATGACTTTATCGGAAGAGTAGTCTTTGTCTCCTTTGAGGCTAATTCGCAATCCATTGTTTCGAGTGTGACTTGGCCTCAGGAGCGTGCCGGTGTCATCCAATGTTATTAAATGATGCTAAAACTTCTTATTTCGCCTAAACTGTTTCAACAATGTATTAGAAACGTTCATTCGTATCCATTTTTGACCCAAAGTGCCTCGCTCGACCATCCATATAAGTAGAAAATTTGTACATTTGGCATGCAAATTAAGGCATCGATCTCTCAGCTGTAACTTTAGAAGAATACGCATCAGGAGCTAACAGTGCTTTACTTAGGCCAGCAAATTAGATAGTTCGTACATTAACAAAATTAATCGATTTCTTAGTATATGTTTTGTCTTAGTGTATATTTAATGCATCTCATTAGAAATTATTAAAAGGTAATCATTAATTCCCATTTACCATTCTTAGATCGCGTACAACATTAAAATGATAAAATCTTACGTAATAAAATTACATGATTTAAAGCATAATACAACCGCATATAAGTATACTTACATCCTTTTTGTTAATTTATAAACACCCATCTACGCACGCACACGTTTGTGTATAAATATCCGCGTTGAAATTTTAAATTAAAAAATCCGTGGGACGCCGTTGTCCGCGCTCGTTTATTAAAAACCAAACCGAATGAAAATGGGCTTGATATCGACGATATGCGAACGGTTAGGGTGTCGAATGCGCTATCGAACCGAGGCTCATTAATTAATGGATTTCTTTCTAATTAATTTCGGTTTTGTCATCGACCGGGAAAGGTATCGTGCGGCGATTCGTCGTCACGCCGTTCATGCGAACATTCTCACGAGCGGCACGTTGAAAATGGTCCGGTAACAGTGTCTCTGCGTGTGTATATGTGCTTGGTTGGTAGACGGATGTACACTAAGTTGAAAAAGTGTTCGACAGTTTTTTTTTTTTTTTTTAAGAAAGAAGACACTTTTATGTGAATTGGCAAATGTTATTGTTATTGTTTTTATTTGAAATACGAAAATTTGAGAAGTCGGCGATATCATCGCCGCCAGATGACGGTACAATCGACACAGTTTAAGTTAGTTTTGGGAATTTCAGGATTACCTGGAACCTCGTTAAAAAATGCTCTTGCTAACCTTGAGCAATTATAGCATATTAGCATATTTTTTGGTTAGTGAGCACATTCTTGCCGAATAATCCTTTTCTAATTAGTTACGGTTCTTTTTAACATGATTGTACACGTGTGCACTTATATTCGCCACATATGTACGTTTGTATATGGTGCACGTATGCGTATTACGCCTGTAGAATCGTCCGTTCGTTAATTAACATGGATCCGATGTTATTAGCGGATGTAGCGATTACGCGAGAGGCGGCGGGACATACCGAATGGGACCCCGCTCTTCGGCCAGGGGTCAACTTGCCTACGGCATCTTCCGCACTACATATGATTAATTAATCCTTTTTGTTACCCGTTCCGGATGACGAGCAGCCAGCCACTTCGCTTTGATCATCGCTACCTACCCAATATGAACGGGTACTATCTGTGTACATCAATCGGCATTTCCCAATCAGACAAGCCTACTTTGCGCGCGATTCTTAGAACTTGCGCTCACCTTTCATACCGGAATCAACGGATATAATCTTTTACTACGAAATTAATAATCTTTAAATTTAAAAAAATCTAACCGTCGATTTCCTTTTTTAAGATGCAAATGCCTCTCTTCAAAAAAAAAAAGAGGAAGAATCGTTAGATCATCACGCACCGACGTTCTAGAAAGTTTAACTATCGGATCAAACAAAAAGATCTATGTTAGCGTGAGAAGACTGGAAAAAATGCGCCGGAACGCGCATTGAAAGAGAAAAAAAAACTAGTTCCGATAATATATTGGTTGTATTTTTTTAAAGCTATAGCGAATTTAAATGAAAAAAGGTGCTACCCCCGAAACGGGACGGTCTTGGGGTAGCGCTAAGGATACTTGTGGGAAAAAGTTACCCCCTAGATTTTTTTATTCTTTTTTATTCATTCGTCCCGTACTATGATTAAAGATGTTGGCCTGCCGATATGCGCAGACATAGTAATACGTTTTACTATGCAAATCGAAAAACGAATGTTACGTGGCGTGCAGTGAATAAAAAGCGGGATGATAAATCTTCTCAGTAATTTTTCA
This sequence comes from Oryctes rhinoceros, assembly GCA_020654165.1. NCBI lineage: Eukaryota > Metazoa > Arthropoda > Insecta > Coleoptera > Scarabaeidae > Oryctes > Oryctes rhinoceros. The sequence goes on from JAIOKQ010000231.1 coordinate 4,689,512, forward strand.
GGTTGTATTTTTTGTAACGGCAAAATGGCGGCTTTTTAAAGATATTTTTTGCGACGGCTCGGTGACGGTTGTTGATTAAGCGATAAAAAAAAGAACAAGCAGCGGCTTAATAGGTGTTTAATTCCATAGCGTAGTTTGTATACATTGTGCTGTTGTCGTTATCACGATCAACTTACACCTAGATTTGTTTCGTGAATAGATGCGATACTTTTTTGTGTTGTATATTCAAACAAAGTATTTTTATTTGATGATTTATTACAGCCTTTGTAGCTATTGTTTTGGTAGAAGTTCCAAATTAAAATGTTTTAACAATTGACTAAACACACCAAATTCATGCCTTTTGTTAGGAGCTAATTTTAAAAATGTATCAATTTCGTTTGTTTCAAATTTTAGATAAAGTTTGCCGATTCCGTAGAGACTATTTCAAAATGTTTCAATCTTTTTCAACCGTTTCAACAAACCTGCAAGTTAGATTAGAGCATTGGAAGGAACTCGTTAGAGCTTGATAAGCTTGATGAAATGCATCAAAAGACGTAGGGTTCGTCAGGCTCTTTTTGACCACAATTGTAAGAAGTAATTTTTTGCCTGTCTAGTCTGCTAAAGGATCTTTCTTCCAAATTCTTGAAAAATGGGAACTAGATAAGATAAAATAGAATAAGCTGGAACCGAAGCTTCTTCCAGAAAAACTCGTTAGAGTTATTTTTTTTATTAGATCGGGTCTTGGTTCTAACGTCTCTAATCGCTGTAATCTGAATTGGTAACAATGCCGTTATGGATTTCGGAAAAGTTGGTGACTTTTAATGAACCTTAATGTTAAAATGATCTTAGTATTGTTAGCAATGATCCATTGAAATGTTGACGTCATCTAAATACATTTACATAGTACCCGCTTTGCCGTCTACATTATTTTGTGGTATAGACGATAGCTTATACGGACCTTTGGTGTGTTTAATTAAACTATTCTTTTGGTTCAAAAGCTAAATTATGGTAACCTTTTAGCTTCTCTCAGTTTTAACAATTCCTATATTCGTATTAATTTCGACACAAAATATGTTAATAGAACCATGTAAATTGTCTTTTATTCATTTGCTCTCAATTCCTTCCACAACAATAGAATAACATACTTCTCAGTCTCAAATTTACATTTAATATTGTATTTTGACCGTCTAGCTTACCCACGATTACCCATTGCTATTAATAACAATAGCGATCCGAAAATCCGTTACATTCATAAATAAAAATATACAAAATAAGATCGTTAATTACGTGGATTGGATGTCATCGGTTTGGATGCATCCGCAGAAGGATGTTGATTCGATTAAATGAGCCAGCACATGCCAAAGAGAATCGACCGGCAGCTCCCGACGACCTCGAAGAGAATAAATCACATAGAATGTCTCTGTGCATAGAAAAAAACGTTGTTTTTTTTTCTTGTTGCACCTGGGCCACTTTGCCCTTTTATTAGGGTAAGCATGCGGGCACAAAGGGTTGAAAAAAAAAAAGAACCGCATACGCTTACGTAGGTACGTGATGAAAAAAAAGAGCTAAAGAGAAGGGGGACAAATTTTCGCTTATGTAAATATTGTTTATGGTTCTTTCCGGTTCTGCATAGTGAAGTGGTAATTTCGTTTTCGAGCTTTGAGATTATGATTTAAGATTTTGGTTTAACTGTCGTTTGATTTACAAACTGTCGCAGAACGTGGAAAGATACGCCATGTAGCTCGTTGTCTGTGTGAAAAGGTTGATTTTCAAATTGATCTTTTCTTTTCTAGAAGCAAATATTATATTCCGAAATTTTTTTTCGGCGATCGTCAATATTATTTATTTAGCTCTGTAGACCAGGCCAACGTTTCGTACGTATTTCTTGCTTTAAGAATCTTCACTCCGGTTTATTCAATATGCTGTTCCCACATAAATTGTTCACCGAGTGCGACTCCTAAGTACTTGATGGGGAAACTTCACTCCAGCTACTGGTCGTTCATTCCTCAGGTAGGTCCTGCGATCAAACGGAGAACAATTTTGTTCTCGTTTATTTGGAAGCTCCATGTTTTTCAACCCACGCCACAAGGGTGCCCAGAGTAGGCCGCAAGCTTCTGACTGGTAGATGTTAACTTCTGCTTGCCAAAGTACTAATTGTGGATCAAAAGTAATTCTGAAAGTGCAGTCGGCGCAAGACTCCAGATACAATCCGATGCGTCAAGTTCAACGTCAAAAGATCTAGCGCTCAGGTATGCTAGAATCGTATCAGATCCTTGCTGAACCCAATCTTGTCCATTTTGAAAGTAATACCGTCCTACCGTGTCACTTCCTCGCTACATCCAACAAAATAGCCCCAACGGTCTCCTCTTGTTGAAAGGGTTCACGAATAGCTTCGTTAAATTGAGATGGAACCTACTTTTTTGGAAAAGTTTCATTACGTACTATAGTCGTCTGACTTATCCAAAAGTTTGATAGTATTTCGCAATATTACTTTGCTTTCAGATGATTGTATATCCGGTATAACAATTTTTTAGGTTTGTCTCCTGGTTTCTAGAAATATTTTTTTTTTATAGTGAAATTGAATCTTATCATTTCCGTGAAAGCCGCATTATTATTATTATTATTATTATTGATAAAATAAATAACATGTTTATAGTTCTATAATGTACAATAATTCAATCCTAAATCAAATTAGAAAGTTTAGATAAGTTTTCCGAACCATCCTATATAAATCAAGTATACAGTAAAAGTAATTCGCTTAAATAAACAATGTAGACGTAAAGTAAAGGAAAACTCATCTATAAGTATGTCGGATTTATGTATTTCTTCTAGTTATGCATATAACGGAGTAATCTCCTCGATGCCTATAACTGTGGAGTAGCTTCGGTCACTGCGAGATGCCAATCTAATAAATGGATTCGTCTTTCGATAGATGACGCTATCCCGCGGCTATCGCCTTATCCCTCTTCGGATTGAGGGGTCACGTACGGCTCTTTCCTGACCATATATTACGTCCTCTTAAGGATTTTTTCGACGTCTTTTTATCGCCCGCACGCCTAAGCTTATGCTTATGTATAACCTCGTTGTCATCCGATCGACTTCGAAGTGTGTTGCTTTCGTATTTGTCGGACGTTTAAGCGATGCGATCGCGATTTTTCTCGCTGGCCATGTTTGGTTTCTTTTAATAGCTTTTAATAAGAACGTAAAGGATATCTAAATCTTTGCTTTGAAAATCATCTAAACCGATAAAGTATAAAAACTCCAATAAAAAAGGTTATTTTTACCAATTTTACCATTTATTAAAAAAAAAAAAAAACATGATGTTAATGAAAAATAATGAAGCGATGAGATCCTTTAGATGAAGTTACCATTGCTAAGAGGAAACAGTGAATCGGATTAAAGGGCTAAAACATTGCTCTGTACAACTACCCTTAAATCACAACAACAAAGAGGATGTTTAAAAGACTCATGAGTGAAGTGAGCACGTCAGAAGAGACTCGCAGGTACCGATTTTGCTGATCCGAAGAGTGATTGAACTCTGAGGACAAACAACCTTCTGGAGTAAAGATATGCAGAGGAAGTTGATGAACAGGAAAACTAGAAGAATAAAGAGGACGGAGGTATAAAGAGGATGGATGAGGATATGCAAAAACGTATTAAAAAAAAAATTAAAATTTTATTTTCCAATCATGTTTCTTTAACGATATTGACGTTTGAATATTTATCAATGAAATACGGCTCATATCTGTATATAGCTACCACGTAATTGATAGCGATTATATATCCGATTGCGTTTACAAAACTTTACGCATTGTCTCTAAGCCACAGATGTAAAAGGGAGTGGGGATCCGACAAAACAAAAGTTCTCATCGCGATCGTCATCATCGTCGTCGTCATGATTTCCTTTGCGGTCGCCCCGAAAGACGGCCAGGAATGGCAAAATCGCCGTTTGATGTTCGCCGCGGTCACTACGACAGTTACCGTCTGGGATTCCTTCTCGCTTGACCATCATCGGACCGAACGTTCGGCCGCGCAATTATCGTCCTAAATCGTTGCTCGCTCATCTCCCGAGTATCTTGTTAAGGCACTGTGTACACGCAATACGGTCGCTGGAGACGGAGACATTTTCTCGGGAATATTCTCGCGGAATCCGTTTTATTTATTCCAGTAATTTTGTTGAAGAACGGCGGAAAAGGATCCGGAGAGATAGAAAGAGAGAGAAAAAAGAGAAACAATAGAAACAAGAAGAGAGGAGAGGAATAATCAGTTTAATGGTCGACTACTACGCCAAGGTCAGCTACGCTGACGGAGCTGATGGGTTGGGTTTTTTATGGCCGTTGCAAGAATGTTCCGTAATTAGTCCGCAATAAATCATATTTAATGTTCATAAACGGAAAGAGTTCGCTAATATCGTTTTGATGTTTTTTTCGCCTAAGAAGCTGTATACGCGGTTAATAAAATTGTACCAATGCTCGGTATTTATAAAGCGGTATTTAAGAACCCTTCCAAAGATGGAACAGGGAAAATGTTATATATATGGACTAATAATTTAATTTCTCTTCATCGTGTTGTTCCATTTACTCTTATAAGAATTGAATAAGGGCTATTTTAGAATGTTCAATACATCTTCTTGTAATTTTGCGCAGCGCATGCTAAGAAAAATTTGCCCGAACGTTGTAGATAAACGTTTAGACGTGACCTAGAATTTCGCACAGTGGATGCTTTCGATGTTGAAAATTTTTAATAGTTTCCCAATATTTGCGTCTAAGTGATGTAAGGCGAAGATCTGCTTAATAATTGCTTCAAATTGCTCCCAATAGCAATCAAGCCTATCAATACGGTATTATTTTTTAAAGATTCTTTTAGGGCACTTTTCGCGAGGTTCTCTCTATTCACCGTAGACTTAGACGCTAGATCTATGAGTGTTTAATGCTTGCAAAGTGTCTGGAAAACCACGTTTCGAGCAAAATTAAACGTCTGGCATTTAATAAATGACTTTTTCTTCTTAATCGGCGTTGTAAACTGACAACTTTAGAGTCTTTTCTAGGATCCAACGTAGCGATATGTTTTCATTACGTATAAATCGGATACAGACTTCTTCTGTTTCGTGTAACTACCAATTTGATTTGGTGCGGTGTATAAACAGTCGATGTCTTAAAAATCCGTCTCTTTTTGTTTTATTTTTCAAGACCGATCATTCTTTCCTACATAATAAACGAATGTCACGTTACACTACACGACATCTTTTGTTTTTTCGAATCCGAATTAAACTTCACAGACTTCACAGCGGTCATTCCGCATTGTTCTTCCTTATCGATGCGCATCTTTTTTCGGATTGTTCGTCCACTAAGCCGTAATACGCCTATCGCACACGGCGAACACAATCAACACGTTCATAATTAAATGGCGGAAGTTGTGTCCGCCGTCTTTATTCCGGCTCGATTCCCAGCGCTCCCGTGCGACAATGGACATTGAACGTCGGCTAGGAATTACCGCACGGACAAGAAGTAGAAGAGCAGAAAGTGAGGCGAGAGGAAGGAACAATAAGAAACTCAATTATTTGGTTTAATGCTCGCGAACTACGAGTTGTTCGCGTGCGTTTCATCTACTGCTTATCGTGTCTTCTTCGGTAGATCGTCTAACATGCGGGTTTCGCATTAATTCGGCGTGAAAGAATGCTACGAACGGATGAACTTATTGTGCGAGAGGAACTAATACGGAAAAAGTCCGTTTTAACCGGTTTAAACTTAATTTATTAAGGGAATTCGAAAGGTTTAAGCTTAGCGAAGGAAGGCTTCTTGCACTTGTCCTTGTCCTTGTCTTGTCTTTGTAGATCTTTTGTTTCTCAGGGCAACTGAGAACAGTTAAGTTGAGTTTGAACATTATATTGTACACATATTATTCTTAAGCCATTCTAAAGCCAGGTCTTTTAAATATTTCTGCCCCACTCCTCTATCTTTCGTGTATTGTTTAACTTCCTCCCACTTGATTCCTGTCCTGATCGCTGATGCCCTTATTTCTGCTAATCATGTTCTTTGCAGTAGATCTTTTACTTTCCTTTTACTTATTTTAAGGGATACGATAATAATACTGATTGTTAGCAAACTAAATGAAATGGACTACACAGGGAAAGTCCTTTTTCAGGACAATTCTCACAAGCGGACAGCTCTCAGGACGCTGTATCAGAACATAACATAGAGAATAGCTCAAATAGCTTTTTTTTTGTAAAACAATATCAATTTGGTGGCTTTAGAATTAATCGATTTATTTGCTACGCATGTCGTAAACGTACGCTTTCAGTAGTAAAATACGCAGAGTCCTTTATCGAAAAGGGAGGATTCTTCTTGCTTGATTTGATGTCGACCAGTGGCCAGTCCTTCCCTTTCACATGTCGTACGTGTACGAAACGCATGCGCTTTGTGTATTAGATTGTTTTTAAACCTTTCCAGAGGATATTCGACTTGAATAATAAAAACATCTCCTTTTTTATAATTCCATTTACCTTTGAAAGGTTTAGAGAGATACACAGGAGATTCTTCCAGTGCGATTGCCTAATTTTTAGCACGATCGACGAAGATCCTTTTGTGTCGGCGAAGACAACGGCACCGATTCTTTTCCATCTACCTCCCCGGTACCCATCACGATGCGGCAACAACCTCGTTTCGACTCCGTCGATAAATCGTCCGTCTTAATTAGTATTTCGTGAGCGACTTTGCCTATTTGCATGTCCGAGAGATCGCGAAGCCGGCGGTGGTGGCGGCGCCATTTTTCCACCTCGTCGAAACGAAAGCGGCCGCGACCGTTGCATGTGGGCGCTGAAATCGCGCGGTCTTGCTCTCCGCCTTTCGTCGCGTACACCGCGATGTTTGATGTCAACCGCGCGCTCGCAGATATCGCGGAGAGAAGAGGTACTCGAGGGTTCACGTCGTGACATGTCACCACGTGATGCGATCGTAACTCACGCGTGATCCACGAAGAAGATCGCGATCGGGACCGTTGTCGTTGCTTCCGAAAAATTCCGTTTGACCTCGGATTGTACAATTTTCGACCTTTATATTTAGATGGTTCCTTTCGACCGATTTTAAAGTTCAATTTTCTACATTTTTGAGCTTTCGAAATTGTTTGGCCCGATAATAACAAGTATCCGCTCACTGTAGTTCCTCGATTAAATGTTGCACTTCGATGTTCCACCTTCAAAGTCTTGCCTTAATTAATGATTATAATCTTGATTTTCGATTTTCTAAATAAATTTAGCAGGTGATGTTCAAAACTTTAATTACGTAGTGGTTCCGCGTTTTATGATTCATTAAGTTATCAAGTTGACGACCGGGCCAAACTGATGGGTTGGGTCCTGATGTGTTATATTCAATATTATTCAACGATATTCCCAATATATCTCACAAAGGTGAGATACACGTATGTCTCTCTTTACTGGGAAATGTCGCCATTATTAAATTCTTTCGCTGTATATAATGTTGAAGTACACATTAATGCGGTATGTTAAGATATGTTTTATTTAATTCTCTCGTACGTAGTTTTGAGATACGCTTTAGCAATCATTGCGAATCCTAGAAAGCTTGCGCGTTTTTCACACATAAATGTACATAGCCGCGCTAATGGATCCCACACCATGGATTGTATACAAATTACGTGTTCGTGGTCGAGCAATTAAGCAACGACGTCGTCGGTACATTTTCCTATGCCCGCGTTAAAAATAGCTCCGAAGTATGTACATACATATGCACATAAAGAGAGTCGGATACCGCAGAAATTACCACGGTGTGCTCCGCTTTAATAACAATTTTTGTCGTAATCGGTAAGAAAACGCATCCGCTATTCCCATGGTTTCGTTTCTTCTCCACTTCGCCTCCGTAGGTTCGTCCAGGCCGTCTTCGGCGCTTACATCAGACAATGGTCGCCGACAACGGCCGTGTGAGTGAGCGCAGTATCTATGTGTAACAATGGTAGCCGTGCGAGAACTCCCACGAACCGGGTTGCGATCGGCGAGAGAGAGGATCGAGAGAATGACCACTGACCTGACCTGACCCCCGGACATCCTACCTTGTAACACGCGAGGACATTATAATTACATCCTCGACGCATTCTCTACGGACCCCTCGCACTTGTTTCACCTTCGACCAGACGTTACACACAACGAACACAAAGCAACATTACAAACGGCAACTACAACGCGCATATTTATTTTACAAATTACCGTGTACTTAGCCAAGACGAGCAAGTACTTTAGGATCTATATTTCTAGTAACAAAATCAGTGAACCGTGCGTTTCTACGGAGTGAATCTAACGTTCAACATTTATCTTACTTACACAGCAACGAAGAGTAATTAAAACTTAAGAAGACTGTAGCCGTTTGATGCATTTTGCAACTATTTAATAAATAACAATCACCAGTATCTGAGAGAAGACGGACATTGAAGAGACAATCTGAAAATTGTGTCTCTCTAGCTTATTCAGGAGAACATCGTGATCAACACAAGCTTTGCTCAAATCCAACTATTAGAAAACTACGCCCAATAGAAAGTAACGGTGAACAGTCCATCACTAGACCTTCAAATGTACTAATCCCAACACCCTTCATTAATAAACGCTTAATTCCTTCATGGTTGTCCTATTAACATTCTATTTAACAGTTCCGTGAATTCCCCCGTTGAAATACAAAGTATTTATAAATACATACATCTGCCTAAGAAAATTGATACCTTTGCTTCTTCGAAAGGATGTTTAAGATGCAGCTACCGTGCGCGATAATTCCCCTTTAAATAATTTCATCTCTCGCAGGCTAATGATAGTTACTTAACAGCGCTTTATTAACGCACAGATATACCGGGACACGGAGCGAAGGAAAGGACGCCAACTACACAACAACGTGAGCGTATAATTTCTTCGCTTTGGTCCGTCGTCCACGTTCGCCGTTACGTAAAATGTTTTCTCCATTCTTAATCTGCATTCACGTTCCATTAAGTTATGGGATGCGCGCAAAAAGCACGATCCGCGAATGTTGCCTTACCGATGCGCTACGAGACGCATCTGAATAATAATTTAGTCCGCTGCAATTTGCGATTTTTTACGCGTCGAACTAGGAATAGATGTTCTGCAGCTACAGTTCGTCGTCTTTTGTCCAACGAGAGCGCTTTCGGCGTGTTGTCTTCATTGTTGCCTGCGGTTGCTCGTCGTTCGTTTGTTCGTTCGCAGAAAGGCCAATAAGCCAAGTCGGGATAAACGAAATGTTGAACCGAGCAATAATCTCGTTGTCGTCACGTACTAATGTTGAAGCAACTTGATCTACCGATGATGTAAGATGCTGGCCAGCGTCGTGGGTTGGTATATGTACAGTAGATAATCGAGAATAAGATCATTTACGGGTGATGTTGGTTCGTTAAAGAATTACGTAATGGCACCTTTTCCTCATGAAAATAATTTACATTTTATCTGGCGCTTGAAATCAGTTCACCAACGGATACAATAGATCCCGAAAACGATTTCTTTAAAAATATCAAATTCAAAGCAAAGGAAGAAGATGAACGCTTATGCAAGCCTGCAACTTCCTTTACTTAAAGAAAACCACCATCATCATCTCAGATGACATCTCTCGACGGTATATTACAACGTAGCTATACGTGTGCTGTCGTGCTTACATTGTTCAGTTACATAAAACTCTAATTTCGTTCCTCCTCATTGTGTCGGTCACGAGAAAGGACTAGAGGGACAGACAGTCACACGGCCACGTCGAAAAAGTCCAACTTTAGAAAGTTCCTCTAGCTCTAACGTCGCCGCTTGCCTCCGTCGGGTCGTATATGCCCCGTTCGGTCATAAAGTGCTGTTCTCGCCGCCTGCTCCACGTTCTCCATGTGCCGAGCCGGTGTTGTGTACGTTGCCCGTGTGCAGGTGGGCATTTTATAATAGGCGAATCGATTGAAAACCCCGGTGTGCGCGCTATGTGCAGATTATCATCGGGAGTCGGGCTGCCTCGCTTGTCGTGAAATGTCTCACGCCGTTGATTTTCGCTTAGATCGAGAGATGAATTGATGGATAACTGCGACCTGTACGATCGAGATCGGGAAGCACGCTTTGAAAGAAGCGAATCTAAAACACGACATGCCGTACGCGAAGCTCCGGCGGAGATTTGTTAATTTTATATGGGAGCCGTTTGTACGAATAGCAATATTGAGAGCGGTGATTTGATATGACTTACACGTAGTTTGCGAACCTGCCTTTAAAAGAATTAAACATAGCAGAAGATATTTACAAACAAAGGAAGTAAATGTTTTCTTTTTTTTTTATCTCGAAAGCCCATCTGAATGACTGTAAAAAGAGCTATTCAGCAGGTATTTAAATTTCAATAAGTCACCAAGAAGAAAATAGGTGAAAGCAAAGATTTGCTTTATTTGATGATCCTTCTGAATGTTAATAAGCATAAAAGGTGGTAGTCCTAAAATTGTCAAAAGATTGGATTGTTTAAATGAAAGGACTGTGGCGTAGTACGGCTAACACCAACAAATTTAATCAAGCAGTCCGAAACAATCTTGGAAGATGTTATCCACACCGTTACAAGAACAAAAGTACAATACTGCGAAAAATGTAAATCTTGAGGACAAACCTTTATTTTTGTTGTGAATTTTTACTTTTTTCGTTTTGCTACTTATTGAAGGTTACATTACGTGCACATTTCATAATATACTCCTCACCATCAAGCTGTTCGATGCAAACAATACGTGTTATTTCAATATTCGTACCGACATATGACGAGTAATGCGGTGTATCCTTTCATAATATCGTTAATACATTCATAACGCGCGTTACATTTACAGAGGCGTAATTTCCCGATTCGTTTTGATGGATAGACAAGCCTTATAGACGTTCAAGCGCTGGTCGTGAGATCTGTCCAACATATGCATTCTACTCCTTGCAAAACTGACAGCTATGAATATGGATGTTGTATGTTGTATATATATCTGTGTATTTTATATCGAGCACATTCAATGGAACTAACAGTACTGCGCAGCAGTATGGTGCGATGAGTAATAATAATATACTGTTTGCGTTTTTTTTTTTTTCGTCGCCTTTGATCAAGATGTTATCGTTCGCGACATTAGAACATAAGACTTCGCGAATATTTATTGGTTAAGTGAGCTGTTGGATACAATTATGCGTGGAATTAATCAAACGCGATGCTAAACGACAATTCATGGCTGCTAAACCGAATGTATTGTGACTTGGATTAAATTAATACATTAACCGCGGTGAATGTTGTAGAGGTGGACAGTAGTTTAATTTGTCAATGTTAAGTGTCACCTTGCTTGAATTCAATAAAATAATTATTAGAGCGATTCGTCATTGTCAGCGATAGATTGTTTCTTTTGTTAGAAGAAATGACGTTGATTTATTTCAAATTATTTTTTGTATGTATAAAAAAAAAAAACTCTTAATATTCAGAGTACTTAAAAAAAGTATAGCTTTCGGGAGAATATTGCAACGAATAAGTTTGAAGTTTTCAGACTAAGAAGCTGCGTCAAAACAAAGCCCGCAGTCAAGCTTTTGTCGTTTTGAAGAAAGAAATACGCCAGATCGAATTGAGGTCTTCGAGCAATCAGAACGCGATTGCGCGTGTTGCGATCAAAGAAAACCTTCTCGCTCTTGGTGTGGCGGCTACAAGTCTTCAAAGTTAAAGAAAGGAATTTCCTTGTCTTAACTTCTGGGCATCCAAAGGTCAGCATGGTTGGCATCAGAGAGCTAAACCGCTCGTCGAGATCTTTCGAACGGATCCAAGCTTGATTCCTTAGGTTGTTACGGATACCCAGATACGAACGAATCATGTGTATGTATCGGAAGGCAAGCATGAGTTAAAATTCATTTTTGGGCCCATGAACGTGAAAATTTCGAATTGGCACTTGTTTTTTTCTATTGTTTTTTTTATCAGTTTTTACTCTAAGAAAGCCCATTAAATATAAGCAATTTTTTATTGCAAAGGGAAAACATTAAGACACCCCAGCATCTCTTCGAGATTTGAATTTCACGAATTACTCTCTCTATATATACCAATCTTCGTAATCATCGTATGTATTCAGCAGAATGTGTGCGTATATGGACGTGTAACGTACCGTACCATTGCCTCGTTACCAATACATACAAAGATAGCGCAGCACTTACACACAAGAGTATATTGTCACGCGGACGCGTACACCAATAGATACGAGTCGGGGATGCAATTACTATGTTCGAGAAGCGATTAATGGCATAATTAACGCGAATTTACGAGTCGTCTGTGTGAATCGCTCCGATTGGAAACTATACTTACGTGTATATAGTACGCGTACAGTACGTTCCCTGTGTATGTTCGCGAGCTCGTACGATCCGCGGAATCACGGCTTACGCCTGTATATGGAGAATTATCATTTTCCAATCGACGTAATGAACTTAATCGGTAATTGTGTGTAAAAGTCCTCTCGTTCTCTCTCCGAGGTACGAACGGAGCGCTTCGAATGATTGAGGATGTTCGAGACCGGGTGAAATCTTTCACAAACCGTATAATAGGCATTAGCTGACTATTTAAGGCGACGATGATCGTTTTCACCTCGTAAAATATAACGAAGAGAAGGATTACAAATGCTCACTTACGCGATTCATCTTCGGATTTGTTCGTTCGTTATTGACATAAATACGGGGCGATTCAAAAAAAATATTATAATACGTAACGTGCATTTACATATAAGATTAAGAGATTATTAATATTTTAGTTATTGGCTCTAAATAGTTAAATAGCTCTAAAATGGTTACAAACAAATGCGCGTTAAAACAAACCAAATCTATGAAGCAGTCTGAAACTTTGTACAGCGCCTATTTTTTTTTCTTTTTTCTGGTGAATACTAGTTCCTTTTTGAGCATTGTGTAGATGCTTTTTGTATTTACGGGTTTGCTTTAAGCGGGGTAAATTTCACAGTGAATGTAAGTATTCCGGAGTTTTAATAACCGCCAGGAAGATGCGGTGTAGCTCATTTTGTTCAGCACCTTAATTGCCTCCTTTTGTTTCAGAAATACGTATTTAACGTCGCATGTACATCCTCAAGCCAAGATACAGCGTGTTATCCTGGAAAGAAACAAAACAACGTAAGCTATGCCTACAGCTATACCGCATGTAGCTGCTGCATTTATAATTCTCTTAATGACATGCGTAGTGGTAATGAAAGTTTTGATTGTAAGTTATAGCGTGTTAGTAGCAATTATTTTCAAACTGTCATTTATTGTTGTTTAACTTCCATAATGCAATATGCTGGTCGATTTTTCTAATAGTACGACGCTGCCTTTTCCTACCACTCCCGGCGTTGCATAAAATTCATATACGCGACGATGTAGCCGGAGACGAGGATATGCGGGAATACCTTCGTTTCGAATTATTCGAGTCCGAACTCTTTCTTTCGGTAGGCAAGATAAGATCGTATGTCCACAAGTGGCCGGCATACTCCTGTAATACACAATCGAGGATTCCGATCTACGTGACTAACGAGACGGAACGCAGATTTCTGCAGAGCATAACGCACACCCACAGCTGCCAGCGTACATCTAATAACGGTGCCATCACAAGCCAATTAAATGAACATCATTACTTGTCTAGGAAACCGGATCTTTTGAGATAGCGGGTTTGAATTTATTTGGCGAATCTTACGTTTTAATGCAAAAGGAAAAGAAAAGAAAAATAAGAATATCACGGATAGAACATCAGTTGCTTATCGAGTCTGTACTATGTTAATGTTTTGGCCAAGACTAGAGATGAACGGATCTTCGTTACATAAAAAAGGATCTTTAGGTCCATTTTTGTATCTTTTTCGATTCCTGTCTTCGTAGTACATCTAATTTAGGTTTCGTTCCGTTTTTCGTATAAAAGACAAACTTGAAGCTTGTATAATTTTCCTGTTTAATTCGATTTTTTCTTCACAATATTGGTTCCAACGATTGTCGCGGTAAGTACTAAACTATCAAAGTAATAGTTCCAAGTTTGAAGGTATCGGCAATTGTCTAATGTGGACGCTTGTTGACCAAATAACGAATTCGTGAAATTATCGTAAAGACAAAAATTTAAGGGTTTGTTCTATAGTTGTTGTGTGTTGTGAAAAAATCGCATTAAAAACGAATATTTACGTCGTGAAAGAAATGGGGCGAAGACGAGTGATTTTGCCGTTCCACCAGGATTATCGTTGATTGCTGATAATTTTGTCAAATAAGACACTAGACATGAGGAAAAGTGAAAAGGGAAAAGGGAAAAGAAAAAAGAGGAAAAAGGGAACGTCACTCCACATGGCGCTGATAACATTGGTCTTATACGTTGCATAAATATTATATTATAGTAGATAATGCAATGTAAAATTGGGTTAAAGAAATACAAAACTTTTTCCAACATTTTTACCATCTTTATATCTCAGATGATTCGCGATTCCGTTCACGTCCAAGTTGTACAATCAACTGAGCCGCGGCTTACAGCGTGTCTAATTGTCGAGATTGAATTTATCAAACGCACGTAGCCGTACTACCGTACGTATGCACATACGCAGGTTGCTTTGCGGTAAGCAAGAAGTCCGCCCGGTCTCGTCTGTCGTCTTCGACATCGTTTGCGGAATGGCGTATCGCAAAATACATCATTTTCTCGGCTACTGCTGCGACTAATTAAAAGTTCCATTCCGCGGTCACGTATAAACGATATCGGCGACTCGTTCGATCGCTTCATTTATAGGCGGGGAATTTATGATCTGACGTCGATAAATTGTGATAAATCTAAAGTCGAATGGAAGCTTTCGGACAGGCACGTAAAAATATTTGTTGAACTCGTAACTACGATGTAATAATAATAATAAATATTATTATTATGAATTATTAATGTTTCTTAAATTAGTTTATATTTTAACACTTCGCAAAATTTTGCAAATGACTGTATACGATACGTCTTCGAAAGCAAAACGAGGAGCGCCGAAAGCTTCCTTAATAAGAATAATCTCGGGGCTCCGGAAAGGTGATGAGAGCAAGCAAGCGACCTAAGGAGAAGCAGGACGCCCTCGCCCGATACCGTTTCCGCAAAAGTGAACGGCATCAGCGGTACCGAGATGTTCCCAGGGTCCGTATCAGGTATCTTGGACGTGCCTGCACGTGGAACCTATCTAGACGGTCATCTCGGGGAGTTGCTGCCAGAGAAAGAACCGCGCTTCCGTCTGATGAAGAACAGCTATGTTTTACGCGGTATGCATCTGTACGTCGTCGAATAACCTTAACGTCGCGTGTTAATTTGTTGGCGGATTCGTCCGGGACGTGAGACGGCAGGAATTTCGCACAGCCGACGTCTCAACAATAGATTGTGCTTTCCTAAGCGAGGGCAAGCGATTATTCAGAAATATCGAATGAATTAGCGAAAGAAACGGTAGAAATATAATTGCTATTCTTGTTGTAATCACTTGTATTGGCGGCGGTGATAGTGCACGAAAAGTGAGCAAAGATGTATTTGGTTTTATAGGGGGTGTAACTCAGTGGTAGAGTGTCTGCTTCGCATGCTGAAAGTCCTGGGTTCAAATCCCAGCACCTCCAAACATATAGAGTTTTTGCTTTATTTTTTTCTGGTAATTTGGGGTGTAGCTTTTTCCTAAGCTTATTCTCCAAAGAAAACGCGGGCTTGTATTTTTTTGAAAGGAAAATGTAATTATTTGAAGCTAAAGCAGCTTTAACGCAAGTTAAATCTATAAAAAATAAATAAAATAATTATTTCATTTATTACCATTTAATCTCACACGGACCATCTTCAAAGAATATATTTTTAGATGTTTCTTGTGATAAATGATATAAAAACGTAGGCTTCCACGGCCGGAGTCATTTGAAACTAAACGTTTTCCGGGTTCGAACCGTGTCATGTCGTTAAAAATAATCTCGACGTTTGTTTGTGGGAGAAACGTCGAGATTATTTTTAACCGGAAGCCGAAAAACGTTTAGTTTCAAGTGATAAATGATGTCTAATCACGTTGAGAAATATCGTGAATACGAACGAATGACCAAATAAAAATTTAATGACTTGAAGAATTGTTCTCATTGCATTAACCCGTTCGAACTTGTTTAGTGACATTTTACTTCTATCATATCACACACTAGCCAACGGACATGTTCCTGCCTATCCAGCGCCATTAGCTCCGAGTGCGTTTTTCTCTACCTGACTCCGTTATTTTCCTGGCAATTCCGGCGTTGGCTTCTGGCGCTCGAAACGACGAGCCGTTCTTTTTCAATTAGAGAAGGTGGAATTCAACGTCTAATTGTTAAACGGGCGAACTAAGAGTGCGATACTGGAAGTTTATACATTCGCATACACGGCGTTTCTTTAACGGAGACGGTCGCAGAAGTACAAGCGTCTCCCAGTAATCGTTTCGCACACCTTTTATCGGGTTGGAAAGGGAGTTAAAAGTACGCATAAATTCCTATGCATGCAAATGAAGACATCTCGCCGATATGTATCGCGTACTTACTACTGCGTCGTGATTGGTGAAGCGGGTTCAATTAGAGCTCGCCGCTGATGGAAGATTTTTGTTGGCCGCGATGACGATAAAAATATTGATTGGCCGAGATTAGAGCCGCGTGTAGCGCTAATAAATACGAACGAACGACACGTCGAAGAGATTAAATTAATTTAAGGTAAACGATCGGAATTTGAAATAACCGCGAGGAAAACTTAAGACGTAGAATCGTGTTAGTAACGATGAAGATGTTGCCCTGAACTTATCCTAGCTTTATTCTACGTATCGGGTGTAGATGTGTCTTGTAATAGGCGATTGTTACTGAAAAGTACATCCTGCTTCGTCTATAATTCATTTAGGTTACGTTTTAAATTTTTACAAAAACAACGGAAGAAAAAAAGAAAACAGCACAAATCGCTTTAATTGTTTTTCAAAGTATTCACCAAGCTACATTAGAAACAGGTATTAATTAAATCTCCTCTCTTCTACAACACAAGTTTTTGCTGGAAATGTCTACAAGCAGTAGCATCTATATTATATCTAACGCACAAAGGATACACGAACGACTTGACTCGCCGCTGTACCAGCCCAGCCTCCCATTACTACCTACGCTCACGCACGCTTGATTTGTGTCGGCATTTTTTCCGCATTGTTCGGCGACGCATTAATCAGATGCATATAAATCGCAAGGATTAGGGGTCATTTAGATAAAATCGTAAATAATATTTCGACGTTGTAATAATCTTTTAACGTAAGGGGCACGGTGGTTGGGCTCCGCATGTGGTAAGCATTTTAATTTAAGGTAGGAGCGGGACGACGATGGAGCCGCGATCTAAGACCAACGCGGCGTAGCCATTTCTGCATTCGGCTAATTTTTCAGATGGTAGAAGGGCGATAGCGTTGTTAAGCCGACCAAGAAATAGGAAAGGCGCGATTCGATATTTATTTCCCGAGGAATATCTAAGGTACCAATTGGCTTTAATTTAAAGAAATCATCCCGTCGTCTTATAAGGAGAGGTTCCCGATTACGAAGTTCTTGACGAAGTTAACGTAAAAATGTACCAGTTAACCTGGCATACTAAAGGTGTTATCGACGTATATTCTATTATGTATGTACTTTCACATTTTGCACATATATTATAGAAATTGGTCGCCGGCGACGACGAATAACGAATTAATACGTAATATTTCCTTTCCTCATTGTTTCAAATACAATTGAATTTGGCCACGATGATTGTTGCATAAGTTAAAAGAAATTGACTCCTCATACACGTAATAACTAATACGAGTAGCTGCGGGATATAAATAGCGTTAGCGTACGAATAAATAAGATATCGCGTTTAACATTTAAGTACCGGATTCCTCTTCAACAATTATACGAGTACGCATCTAAATGCCTTTTCCCGAGCGTGGAATACAATGCCTAAATAAATAAAGCATTGTGATGCCTAATAGGCGTAGCATCTACTAGTCGCTCTCTGGTTTACAGCTAACTTTTTCGCGATACACATACATAAGTTGCATAAATACGGCTATAATTGCGCGCAGCGCTTGTCTTTTAACCGGCATAAATATAAGACGTATAGCGTTTAGGAATTGGACGCGGTGGTACGGCGAACGTGACCCGGCGACGGGAATTTATTTAATTTTAATTGCTACCGTTATAGAAAATCGTACTAACTGTCTTCTTCTTCTTCTTCTTCGATTTTAAAAGAGCGCAGCTCCGCGCTCCGTTTTACTGTGTGGCACGGCACGGCCAACATTCGCATATATTTCACGTGTAGGTGAGGGTCAACTGGATTGTGAGAAAGTGCCTTTTCAGTTTGTTTAGATGCTAGGTTACCTTCTTCTTCTTCTTCTTCTTCTACTACTAGCACTACTTTAACATCTCCTCTGCCTTCGAGAGGTGGATGTGTTTATATGTGCGATGCGCGCTTACGAGGTTGTTTGGATCGGTTGTGTGTGCCCTTAAATAGAAAAATATTGCCCATTTACCACTTCATGACTTCGATCTCGATCGTCTCTTGGCAATGAGATCAACGGGAGATTGTTGTCGAACGCGACGACAATAAGGTAACGAGAATAGCAATAATCGCCAACGGATCAGGTACACACGTTGCCGTTCGGAATCGTCGGGAAATAATTGGAATATGTCGCAGGAGTATTAGAAAGTGTGAACTTTATACGTTGAGCGCTCTTTTGCGGTTTTCGAAGTCAAAGGTTTAATATGGCAAGTGATAAATGCCGAAGCGGTGAAACCTTATTGAGCCTGCTATCATTATATTCTTTTGAAATACACTCCGCCAAAAAAGTATCGCATAAACTAAAAAAGGGCATTTATAAACCAAGATATTTTTATACGTTCACAAAAAGTTTGCCTCGTGTATGTGAACTATAAAAACACTAACAAAATCATGGAACATAGCTTTTTTACTTTTTTTTTCTAAAAGAACACATTTAGAAAAATGCATATGTGTAAGGTTTGTTCGGTTGTTTATTGAAAGTCTTCCTATACGGACAAATTTTAAAGTGCGAAGTCAGAGTTCTGTACCAACGCTTTTAAAACTAAAATGAGCAATTTAACTTCAGAACAAGTGGCTGCTATAGTTGCTTTAATCGAAGATGGACGATCTCAAGCATACGTTGCTAATTTGATGAACATCAATCATTCAAGTGTTTCTAGAGCCGTAGCCAGATATAGGGAAACAGGCAATTACAGTAGAAGACCTGTACCAGGTCGTCCAAGATGTTCTACTCGCCAAGATGACCGCTATTTACTACTACAAGCATTACGTCGAAGACATGTAACTGCGAGACAATTGCAGAACGACTTGGCTGGAGTCAGAAATACTCGTGTGAGTACTCAAACTATCCGGAATAGGTTACGACAGAGTGGATTAAGAGCTAGAGTAGCTGTAACAGCCCCTCGTCTCACTAGGAACCATCGAGTGGCTTGCTTAAGGTTTGCCAGAGAACATGTAAATTGGAACATTAATGACTGGGCCAATATACTCTTCACAGATGAGTCAAGATTTGGTCTTTACACCTCGGATAGGCGTATCTCAGTGTACAGACGAGACGGTGAGCGTTATTCGCAGTGTAATATCAGACCTAGACCTAATTATGGTTTGGGGAGGCATCTGTTTAACAGGTCGTACAGAGTTAGTACCAGTAGACAGAGGTACACTGACTGCCCACAGGTATACATATAACGGACATTTTAGAAGAACATGTAGTACTATATGCGCCAATTATAGGAAACGAATTCATGTTAATGCACGATAGTGCACGACCGCATGTTGCAATAATCGTCCAGGAATACCTTAACGATGTTGGTATTCCAGTTTTAGATTGGCCTGCGGTAAGTGCGGACATAAACCCAAAATGTTGCCCCGGCGGACTTGCATGGACTAGAAAATACTCTCCGTGACGAGTGGCAGAATTTGGATCAGGCTTATATACGGAGGTTAATCGAATCTCTGCCAAACCGTATGCGAGCGGTCATAAGAGCCAGAGGTGGCAATACTCAGTATTAAAAGCTACTGTTATGACATTTTTCTTTCCAAAATTATAATTTCTTGTTTTAATAAAAATCTCAAGTATGAGTTCTTGTTTTTATTTGGCCTGTATTTTATTTAAACAATCATAGAAATTATATCTTAGAGCGCATTAAAGTATATTTACAACTTTATGCTACAAACAAAGATGATGCGATACTTTTATGATTCAAAACTAAATTATGCGATACTTTTTTGGCGGAGTGTATATACGCAGCGGAACAAAGACAAATATTTTCCGATACGCTATATATAGCTATATTGTAGAAACTTTTGGGTTTCGACAATATAGCGATTGTCTTTGTAATTGTCCTTCGCAACAGATTGGTTGAATTAACGCTTTTATGAATATCTAAAGGACGTTGCTAATTTTCGTGGAGTTGTTTATTGAATACGGAAATCACTGTTTATTAGCAGCAATGGTATTTTTCTCGTCATTCCGGGTGGATTACATTAAAAACAAAGCAACTACCCGTGTTAGCATCGTACAATGCACGTATATGATCTTATATATTTCACTTGCATTTTGTCCTCGGTTTCTTCAAAGGCGACGCCCATAAAATACAAACACATGAGCATCAGTTAACGGTACAGATCTCCGTTTTATCGATAATCTCGTAGATATCACTGTAGGACGCGACGACGTCCTAACCTTAAATCCAAACGCGGATCATGACCGTTGATTGCGGACGAAGATGACAATTTCAATGCATAAGCAATTATTTATAATTACATATAAACAATATCGTTGTGGGCTTGGCGACCTCAGCGTTCACACCTTGGAATTGTTCGCGGTGAAGCGTCTGTTCGACGTAAGTAGTACGTAGGCGAGACAATGGTCAGTTTGAGCTGATCTATTCAACGTCAGAGGATTATAATAAAGAGAAGAAATAGAAGAGTGGCTGGGAGTAATTTTAACAATGAGCTATGTACTCTATAGGAGAATGGGTATTAGGCAATAAATTAACATACAAATTGAAAAAGATGAATAAATAAGAAAGAAGGTAGAATAAAAAAAAATATTGGGAGAATTAGATACTTAGTCGTTATTTTATAATTTGTATGTAACGAAGCAATACGTTAAATATACCGTTATAAAAAGATCTCAACATTGTTCTTTTGCGTAATGATTTATTTTATATCATTTAGTTAAATCTCCCGAGTGTTGTATAACTTCTTCTTGGTCCCGCATCTTTAATTTACCTTCTCGATGAGGATCGTTTTATTGAGCACCAACCATTACGATCAATAAATTCCTTTAATGAAACAATGAACGCC
The DNA here is from genome assembly GCA_020654165.1 of Oryctes rhinoceros. Taxonomy (NCBI): domain Eukaryota; kingdom Metazoa; phylum Arthropoda; class Insecta; order Coleoptera; family Scarabaeidae; genus Oryctes; species Oryctes rhinoceros. The sequence goes on from JAIOKQ010000231.1 coordinate 4,710,823, forward strand.
GTGTTCTTTAAGTTGCAAGCCCGAATTTAATTTCCAACAAGAAATTACGCCGGCGTAACTTTTCGCGGACATTTAATCAAGCTTTTTAACTTGGCGACGTGTAACTGTGACTCTCCGATATCTATCGTCAACATGACCAGTTTGTGGACACAATTCCTATCGCCGTGGGTGGTTATTGCAATAAGTGCGGTAACATCGTCCCGTTGAACGCAAGACGTTCGCCATAATACTTTTTGAAAACAAACACACTGCGGTACACGGTGAAGACTATTATCGCGAATTTATTTTTTTTTCTGTACAAGCGAAGAGTATCCATATAGTAGTCCCATATACATATAACGGTAAAAGCGGTAAAAGGGAAAAATACCGCTAATAATTTGCCGCGTAAAGAGAGAGGGATAAGTATAGAGAAGGATCACGCTGCGAGTGTATTCGTGCGCGTATGATAGAAGTATTAGGTGTATGTGTTTGTATGTTTTACAACCGCACGTTTAATGTAAGATATTGCAGATAAACCAGTCTTCCATATAATATATATCCTCGTGTTTAATACACAAATGTTACGTGTCTGCGGATGCGTTTATCCTTGCGTACTGTTGTGCAAATAAGGATCGATTCGAATGGTTCTTCTAGGAGCCGTCTTATTGCATGTACATAAGTTCTTACGGTTTGCTAGCTGCGGTGGCCTATTGCAGTGTAAATACTAAACGCACTTGTCGGTGCGGTTACCATACAGCTACGTATCTTAAAGAAAAAAATATTGTTAAGTTGGTAACAACCGGATATGAAAAGTGTTGATTCTTCGATGATGGTAATAACGTTAAATTCTTAAATTTGGTGACGTAAACTTTATCTTCAATATCCATTCGAATAACTACGTGCTCTGAGCCGTAATACGCTGGAAAGGTAGAAGTAGAATAGACCAAATGACTATAGTCTACTGTTAGATGTCTTCCTAGATCTTAGTTAGAATAATTGTCGTTAGGAGAAATTCAATAGCTTCTTACATTGTACTACACATGGCTAGAAATAATACTTATAAGAGAAGGACGGAGATGGTGAGTCTAAGGAAAGAAAATGCCTCTCCCGGTAGATATTTAATTTATGGCGCGACGTACGGCAAAGAAATGTGATATACATCTGATACAGCGTGGAACTTATTGGTTGTGCGGTGTAAATAAATTGAAACAGGTAATAATTTGCCGGTTGCATTAGTACGTGTCTCTAATTGTCCGTTCGATCGCAATTGCTCTTAAGCGCTACTGATATTACCTAACCAATAATATCACTGTAAGACGTCTTTCTCGAAGCATCGCAATTTACGTTACGCAACGTTGAGGTTAAGTAGGTGTATTCGGAGTGCGTAAAATGTAAAGGATCGCATGATCGCCTTATGCGTTTAACTCATTAGTTATTAACTGTCCCCTTAGAATTATTGATAAAATGATTGATCTTTAACAATTGCGATCGTTTTAAAGGGATCAATTTAATAGAATAAGAGTGTTAAGTCCATACATCGTTTTCGCCTTTAAATTTAACTCGCGGAGTGTCGGGTACTACCACGGACAATGCTAGTCGTCTGCGGAGCAAGAGATCGGTAAAATTACGGACAACTGCGATATGAGGGGTTGGACAATATTAGCCGTTCGATCAACTATCGGTCGAGGTCAACGGTTTGTCACAATGTAACAGTGAATTATTTGTATACTTAAGAATCTTCGTTTTCCTAAGTGGTGATATTTAACCTTCATTTGCATCAATAAAAAATAATGGTTCCATAGTCAGAAGGACGTTTACATAAATACCAAAACCATATATTGTATAGTAAAGGAAGAACTGATATAACTGGTGAAACAAAATTTTTTTATGATTTTTCGAATCGATCCAAGTGTAATCCTTAATCATTTACCGTTCGTGATTCGAGTACTTACATCGCCATATAATCTACATGTACGTTAGTTTGAAAAATTTAATTATCGCATTCGCCGCGTAGGAATATCACATTTCACGCCCCAAGCTGTAAAAAAACAAATCTTTCTTCCCTTTCGCTATTATCCTGCTTGGGTATTTCCATTATAAGCGCAGCGCCCAACTATTTATGTGCGAAGATCGCGTGTACGCTGATTAACTGACGTAAAATCATATGTAGCCGAGTGTAAACACGACTAAGTATCTCAATATTGCATTTAACTATCCGGCCACGTCCATCCGCGTTATAAAGTAGCCAATAATCGACGCTTACCGCCGCGTAATCTTACGAATTAAAATGGGCATTATAAACTTCGCGCGTAGATTATCTCTGAAATTGCGCTGACATCTAATTACCTCTGTCTTTCCACTTTCCTAATCGCCATTAACTATCACTTAAATGCCAAGTGGAGCGGGCATATTTATGAGGAACTATTCCTCTCCGGGACTTTCGTAAGAATACGTGCGCAGCGTGCGCTCGCTCGCCTTTACTTTGAACGAGGCTTTGATGGACTGACTACACCACATCGATGCGGAATAAAATATGCAATCGTTATTGAGGCGACAGAGGGAAGCATCCAGGAAGCGGCCTTCGATACTTTTTATAAGCGTTATATAGCAGGAAATCTATATTTTAACAACGATATCTGCTTAGAGCGCAGCCTATACTGAAGACAAAAGAAAATTAAACGTAGGGATATGAAGGGCGGAATAAGAGGGGAAAAAAATAACATTTCTTGGAGTGATTACGAGTATCCAGCAGAAACGACGAATAAGACCCAAAACTTTGGCAATAATTTGGGCTTTGTTTCTTTTTTTCCCGTCGTTAATGGATCGTAATAATCTAAAGGCTTCTCCCATCGTAGAGGTGGACTTCCAGAAGAAATATTGAGGTTCGAGGACCTCAAGAAGCGAACAATTCTTTTCTCTTGCAGAAAATAGCGTTTGCATATCAAAACGTTACAGTCAACATATAGAAATTAAAGGGAATAAGCCGTGCTCAAGAGTTTTATTTTCTGATTTGCAGAGATTCACACGCTTCTAATCCTAACCAGGAGGCCGTGGTGCCAGGCCGTACCGAAGGCCTGGGTGATAACAAGAAATACCGTTCCGACAGTTTCCCTGCGTTCCGAAATAACTCAAAATCCAAGTTGTTGACTCGTTGCTGAGTCGACGTTGTTGAATATGATTCAACAACGCTCATCTCGGTGCCTTCCTTGGCAAAATGTTAAATATCTAATTCTTTTGTAGCGAAAACGATATAAGTAAAAGCTTTTCGTGCACGTTTATTCATTATCTTATACTTTCTATACCATCCAGTGCGTATGACAGGTTTACACGTTATCAAAATAGCCGATGTACAGGTCGGTATAATACATAATATATGTACCTACATACGATGCAGGTGACCAACGATAAGCGCTGTCGCGCAAAAGGAGGTAAAAACGAATGACCCGCCCGCATACCCCTATAACGTACCGTGACTATAACGTTAACGCGACGCGGTGAAAGGTCGCCTCTGTTTTCGCATGCAGGACACGCTCTCCTGCAGCGCACCAACACAACAATTTAATTCAGATCCTATCGCATTCGCCGCTTGTTTTCAATTAACTTTATTATTTCGGAGCGTTTCATCCGCGAACGGTCCCGACCGACTACGTACAATGCCTCTTCCAAGTTGCGGCGATGCGCCCTGAGCGCCCGCCGTCGTTGTTTCGGTCGCTTCTTATCCGTTCCGAACTTTGAATCGAAGTATGTACGGACTCCCGGGTTTGCCCGCTGTGTGCGACGGCGGAGCGTAATTATATGTGAAGTAATCCGCAAAAGCAGCAAACGAAACGTCGGATGATGAGACGACGTAATGAGGTCACTTGATGTTCGAGTTTTCACGAATGAATGCGTTTACTCCTCGAGGTAGATATATAATAAGTGGGCGTGTGGAATGTATTGTACGTGGATATCTTTCAATCTGTATTACGTTCGAGTGGTAGTTAAAGACGTCTTTGAAGATGTTCAGTTTTTATTGGATCTCTTAATTCGCGGTTCCTTTACGCAGGATAATCCTTATTGCTAACTTTTTTTGGCCGCATGATTTCGCTTTGATAAATTTAGGAATACAGCTTCGAAGAAAATCATTTAAAGCAAACTTTAATCTTTAGAGATAGAACCAATGTAAGTTAAAGACTCTGTGAGGAAATTTCGAAAGAAGCAACATTCTGTATATCGAAAAGATCCCGCCAAAGAATGGAGAAAAGAGACGTGCAGCAGTAATTCGTTTAAAGGCTGTATCATACTTTTACCGAATAGATGTCATTTAAACATTAACTTCTCGTGGAAGATGCAGCGTATTCGACATTTAAGAGTTATCTAAACAATCAAGGCGATAAACCTGTCAGCGGTGTATAGCGCCATCTGCATGTAATAGCGCAGCGTCCGCAAACATCCTATTCCTTTGTCAGGTCAGCTTTTCTACGAACACTGGTTAATAAAGAAGGGAAAAAACTCAGTGTTTACGTAGTTGTTTATGTAATTTTGTGCAATTTACTTTAAAATCGCGGCGACCACTTGTCACAGAATACGAGCGGAAATATATTTAACTGAAAGTCAAACATCTGCCATCGATTTCTCGGAGAAAAAACGAAGATACGTCATGCGAGAATCGTTTTGACATCCATTGCTTATTTTTCTTGAATTTCTTATGAAGCGTTACGACGACGTTAGTATTTGGGATGATTAAACGTACTCCTTAAAGTCTTTTTTTTTTGTATTCAAAACGTTGCAAGCGTGTAGTTTATAGGAATATTTAATATAACGTGGATATAACAACTAATTTTTCGCGTCGGCCATGCTTCCAATAAATATGCGCAGTTGTTCCCACATAACTTGAGATGCTGTAAACGATTTTTCAAAACAATTTGTCTTGCTAGCATGGTTCGGAATGGAAATAAACGTTCGACAAGTTCAAATATGCGAAGAACCTGCTTATAAATTTATTGCCGCGAACTTATATGGTGAATTAAACATCATCACGACATAAATGTAAGCAGCTGCGGTACAAGACGCCATCGCCGGGACCGTTAGGCAAAGAAATGGGTCACTCCATATCGTCGAGCATCCTTCTATGCAAATATTTTGCGTAATAATAATCCACATCCGAACGTATTGCACAACGGTGAGATGTGCTATAGTCTCTAGTGTGTATACATGCATTTACCAATGCGGGAATAGATGTACGCGATGCAGCGCCGTCATAAGAATATAAATCTGGGTGTCACTATTATCCGCAACACTTCTCCTCGGTTATATGATGAACTTTGTTGCGTTTGCCGCAATTGATAACGAGGTGGTTTTAGCAGTTCTTTTGACATTATTAAGAATACAAGAATTAGAATATAATAGCAAAAACATTGAGATAATAATATCGGCGGACTTCTTGAAAGAGAAGAAATAAAAATAACAATAAGGAAGTGCGGATATTTTCACATGACCGGTGGCGGTTATACGCGGAAAATGTGCGTACGAACTTTATTAGATTGTAAGAAAGTAATGCAGGCATCGGATTTAACGAAAATGTTTCCTTACTTCGTTCTTAAGCGGATCAAAAACCAACAAAGGAACCGGAGCAGGAGTATTTTCTGAGGAACTCCACTTAAAAGAGTCATGGTCGCCAAGGGACGAAATCATCGCTTTGCAGACAGGAATCGCGGCATTAACACTAGCATCATACTCTTCAATTAACCTAAAGATTGTTTACTGTTAGCAAGCTTTACCCTTAATTTCTCAAACAAACAAAGCAAAATGGACGCTACAATGGCAATCCTGATAATGAAGCAGTAGACAAGCTAACGAGAATTATTGTGAAAGGATCAAAATTATCATTTAAGAGTATTTCTTGAAGAGATGGCACGAAATTACTTCCTGCTACACTGTTAAAGTCACCTTGACGTATTTCAACCAAGCCTGGCATTAAGATATTTGAAACTATCGCCAAGTTGAAGACGGAGCACTAGAACTTCTTTTGCAAATGTCAATATTGATGTTAAATTAAAAGGGCCAAATTGAGTGACTAGAGGCTACATCCTTCCGTCATTAGGAAGATTCCTTTGTGCAACGTCCGCTATTAAAAAACATGATATGGCAGGCTAGTATATAGTCGCAGCATGCTTAAGTTAAACTACCTGATATCTGATATTGTTAGATCCGTCTTTTCATTGTTCTTCTAAAAATGCGAAGTATACTGAGCGTTTTATTTAAGACAGGAAAATTTCTTTCACTGCTGGTGATATTGGAGGCGAAAGCTACAAGGTTACTATCGCAGGAGAAATACTTTAGGACCAGACTGTATAATCCGAAGATAGAGAAATACGAAAACACAATCTGACCGGTACAGCATGTACGCCAACAATGCATCCAAGACACCATTCGACTTTGAATATTTCATTTACATTCTTCTCGCGCTTATAAGGATAAGCGTATTCATCTGCTTAAGCGTGTCAATGATCACATCGGAGGCACGGTATAATGTGCGCCGTGCCCATCGCTCTTACGGCACATCCAAGACGACGTAAGACGATGACGCGGAAGATGATGATGGACGAACGAACGGATTGCGTCGCAGTGGGGACCTCGGTCGAGTCGCGGTCAATCGATTGTAATCTACGGCAGCGGACAGTGTTAAGGAGGTCCCCGCGAGACGATCCGACTGACTAAGCATATTCGAGGCGGAGATCTCGTTAGCATTTCTAAGGTGTGGACACTACATAATCTAGAAAGGTTTAAACAAAAAAGGAAAAGGCGCGAGGGGGGTGTAAAGGGAAATAATAAGCGCCAAGATTCGGATAGATTACGAGAATGAGACGCAGCGTTCAATTGAGGCTTTTGTTCATCTGTTGAACTTACCTCGACATTTGCTGTAGGTACTGGTACAATTAATTTCGTATACGATATTTCGAATTCGTCTTGGACATTACGGATTATAAATGTGGCCGTGGTAGATTGTAAAATCGATGATTTATTGTTACAAGCGACTAGCCTTTTTCTTGTGTCTTTTTTCCTGCTTGTCAGCGATGTTTAAAGCTTCAAAATTTGCATTTTTTACTGCAGTATTAATGCATTAAGGATTTTTTTATTTCGATTAATATACTGTTTGCTTAATTTATGTTTTACGTATGTGTAATAGAAACATATTTATTTGGTAACTGACATAAGAAAAAGGCATAAATTAGACACTTGTTCAAACGATAAGAAACAATGTTGGTATCGCATGTTGCCTTAGTCTTATAGCAGACGTGGGCTACATAATCGAATGTGCCATGCACCATTCACATTACGTGTTGCTATAATTAAATGAAAACAACAAGGAATACACACAAAAATAAACTGGTAGGAATTATATGCAATTATATAAAAAAAGAACATATCTTGTTGGGGAATAAGAACGAAAGAAAACACGAAAAAATGTGGGGAACTGGTCCTAGCAAAGTCTTAAGAGATGTTGATATGAGCTCGTTGGATTCCGAACAAATTTAGAAAACTTGGTAGCGGTGGCTGACGAGAAAGATTCTTTTCCAAAAATCGTTGCAGAGGACGAGACATGGATGTATCGCTGCAACCACCAACAAAATAAGAATCCGTGTAATTAATAAAGGGTATCCGTCACAAAAGAAGCAAAAAAAGGCATTTTTCATCGATAAAGCTGATGATTATAGTGTTCAGGAAAGGCAGTACAATAACAGGGAAACAATTGAAAGTTGATTCTCCGCCATGTCAGAGTCCACAAAGCTTATCAAGTCCAAGAAGGCCTTATTTCGAGCAATAATCAAAATTCCTTGACAATCCCAGAAAATCATTTAGATTATTTTTTATTGCAGAAAGGGTGACCTCTTGGGAAGGCTAAAACCTCTTGGGAAGGCTAAAGCACTTAATATGCCGCTCCGTTGATTCTTGTTTAAGACCAGGGTCAAAATGATGGACACAGACTTCATTTCCGGTGACAAGTCGATTGATAAGTAAATCTGGTTTGTCTCCGCAAAGCGCTACGCATTTACGGAATGGTCGAATTGTCTATTCTGGGTAAATAAAAACGACTCGTCGCACAGAAAAATTCTCAAGCTCGCGAAACGTGTCCGAAACAAATGAATTCATTTATTCGTTAGTCATATATTTATTGTGCGATTCCATAATATATGATCGTAATTAAATTCTATATTAGGCTTCACGGATATTTGTAAAATCTCGTGATTAAGCGTATTCGCTTTCGAAATTTATTTTGCCTATTTTAAGCGTCCGAAGTTTTATGACCGCCAGTGTACTTACATATATACATAAACAAATACATACCTACATAAGTTTTTGTAATGGAAGCGTTAAATATTATCGATAACTAACATCTCTATTAAAATTATTACCCGCTTCCATCATCGTTTGTGCCTCGCATGTATTCTGCATTTTACAACCTCTCACGGGTTAGTTTATTGGAGTCGTAAACGAAGGAGTGGAGCGCGTGGAGCAGCGTTCAGCGCGCGTTCGTTCGTTCGTTTCTACATCCTGATAACGGCGTTCGGCGGACGAAATTTGCGTAAAACGTTCAACTTTATGCTATCCGAGGCGAGATCTAATAATAATAAAATCTATACACTTCGCTGATTTCAATTAGGCCGGCTTAACTTAACTAGATATACCTTTACCTATACACAATTAAATGTCCCGATTCGAATAAAAAGCACGATCACAAAGCAGCGAACGAGCTAAACATGTTCCTTTTTTTTCAATAGTAAAGTATAGAGATCTATATTGCAAAAGAGACGAATAATTCCCTATAGTTGCGCGCGGGTTTATATTATGCTTTAAATAACAAGGTGAAAGAACTTTTTAGGCGAGGCATAGGTACATTCAATACTGTTACTTAATTGATTATTTGACAGTTTTTGAAAGGCCACAACGCGTTTGCATAATTCCTATTCATAGTTTAAAGAACGAGATAAATTTAGTAATATTCATAAATTTTATTTGAAAAAATTAAGTTTCGGAACTAATACCACCCTCAACTTATTTAGAATTTTTGCCTTTATAGTTGTAAAGTTGAGGCCGTGGGCGATGTTAATGTAGAAGGTTATTAGAATTTGAGATAATCGACAACAGAAATTTTCTTGTAAATATTCGTTTAGGTTGCCTATAAGGATGTCCTTTTAAAGTGTCCTTTATGGACACCATACAGAGACCCCCCAGACGTGTGTGCAATGCCCCCTGTTAACGTAACTGTACAGCTAGAACTGCGGATGGCATCTCACCAGTTTGTACCTGCTTCACATTTCTTCCGTGTTTTGTCCGTTCCTCCTTTTCTTTAATTATCAACCTCTTTAGAACCATGGTGTTTACACTTGAGCGAGACTGAGCGGCTGCAGGAATTCCTGGCACGGCTCAACAGAAACTTCTTCGGGAAGAGGCTAACCAGCGAGAATCCTACAGTGAAGAGCGCCATCGTCCTAAGAACCTCTTCAGGATCGAGACACAAGACCACCTATGAACACCTTAGTAGGCTGTAGTAGTATAAGTATCGCCATGGCATACACTAGTATCAAACTAACGCATATTTTTCTGTTTTAGAAACGGAGCAAGAAGACTCCTAGGTCCAAACACGAAGTACAGAGGACTTCACGAAGATCATCAACCGGATGGAACTGGAGGAAGAAGGACAAGGCTCCGGACAACCAAGCACATGATCATGGTGTTTATGCGCTCACAGCTTCGCATGCCCGATCTCTACGTTCTTGCCATTTACCGCATTTACAGATGGTTTGTTCGACCGTCTCATGTGCCTAGATGGTAAATACATTGGTCTAAGCTGGCTTTGTGGCAACCACGGGTGGCGAGTGTTCGCATGGTGGTAGTCTAGCTCACCCTGGTCGCACTTTGCCCAGGTCTTTAGGGTCTTTTGTGTTCGTAAATATGTGCTCTTCCTTTGTAGCACGGGACTGCGACCTGGCGTTGTTAAACTGCCTCCTATCCCTGATAGCAAAAGCCAAAACATCACGGAATAGGATTGGCGTGTGTTTTATATTATTGAGCAATTAGAAAGCTGGCTATCGCTGGCTCGTTGGATGTGCTTTTCATGATTCATGTAATTAACAAGGTTATTAGAAAAAAATTCTAACTGCACGAAAGCCCAAAATTTATTTATTAAAGAAAAACGTGAATTAAGTGTTGTACATGATGATTTCCTAGTGATTATCTATTAGTTTTGCCTGTAAATTATTGCACCTATCGAATTTTCGATATAAGGTAATTACTTTAATTAGTTATGTAAGTTAATCTCGTGCAGTTATAAGAAGAAAAAAAAAGCGGACCACAAAAAATCGGTTATTTTTCTTCTCGTCGAGTAATATGTGATAATGGACGGTATATACGGCGACTTTACAGTTAAGTCACAATGCGCGCTTAATTGTAACCGGCTTTCTTTTTTAATTGAAAAGCCTTACTACGATAGACTCGTAGATATTAATAACGGATGATAATTAATCGTCGTGCGTGTATAGAAAATGATCCGAGGAAATTGTGCGCAGCTAATAAGTTAATATTTCATACACAACGCATGGACCAGCGATGGCCTATACGTTTATTTTGTACATGCGGCTAATGCGTGTATGAGGTGGTTCAAGAGAAAAGCATCTTATGATTTATAACTACCATATATACTATGATGGCTACAGTAACTTTTTTGTTTCTAAAGATGTAAGGACGAAAGGACTAAGGGCATTTGGGCAAAAACAAACATGTTATGTAATTATTTCAAAATCAAATGTCCGTGATGGATACCGGCTTTTGTAATTGTGGAAAAAAAGGAAACCAACCATTAACTTAAGTTTTACAACGAACATCAAACAACAATATTACGATCTCGAAAAATCCCGGCAAAACAAACATAAAAAAAAAAAACAAGAGTTTCTTCGAATCAGTACCTCCCAAAAAAAAAAAAATAAGAACAAAATCCAAAATAAAGTTTATCTCTCGATGTCTTTTTCTTGGACGACGCTGTAGCCCTAGAGACACGATACTTGAAACTACTCACTATCCCACGTTCAGCCTGTTATATAATCACGTATCGCTTGTTCAACATATTTAACTGTTTAAGTGCAAGCATGCCTTCTTTTTTTATATCTACAATATAAATAAATTTACGCAATATTTCGCTTTAAAAGATTTATATCGTACTTTTTCCCTTCGTTCGTATATTAACTCAAGCCGGTTATAAATTGCGGATGTTAAACGAGCTTCAGGACAATCTAATGTAACTTATTAGAAATAGAGAATTCGAATTGAAGGTAATTGAAGAAAGGGCATCTGTATGCACTAAGGTGCTTTGATCTAAATTGGGAAAGAATTGAGAATAAGCTGGTAAAAGTTAGAATATAAAAAAAGCAGCTACTTTCTCTGAGGTTGAATAAGAGTAGACACTGAAGAACCGCATTGTGAATACGGTTAAGCGTTAATAAAAATAATCCTGATCTCATTAAATCTGTGATACATAACATTAATGAAAGAGCAAACAAATGGATTGGATTTGGTGATGGTACTTTGGTGATGTTCTTTAGTTACATCAACAACACCTTCTGTTGCTTCCTCTTTCTAATTTTCCTCTTCAACACCAATAAACTAAGTATTTATTCGGGAAATTTAATATGTTTTATATCAAGAATAGTCGGTAATCGAACAGCCCTGTATCTACCTATAAAATATTTTCTAGTTTCTTCCTTTGTATCTGGAGTATCACAAGCTTCTAATTTCACGTTTTCCTGCACCTTACAAGCACTAATGGCTCAAGGAAATTTCTACGTGATTAATCGTGCTACTTCATAAAAATATCTCCTAACTTCGCTGAAACTATCATTGTAAACAGTAAGATGGCCAAAGTTATGACGCTTGTGATGGGCGATTTGAGTAATAAAATTTAAGCAGCTGCATCTCAGCTATCGAGAAAATAGAAGAACCATTACTATCTCCTCATAAAATATAGTAATCGTCATTTATTTGCTTCCGCACATTTACCGTAATTATCGAGACGGTAGCCAATCAAAATACAATCATTGTAAGTTCAATTTACTCGTTGCAAATTCAATTTGAATCTTTGATCTGATATCTGCCATTATATTAAAAAAAAAATGGTTCTGAGCTACCAACTTTAGTTCTGTATTATCTGGCAACATATGTCCGTATTGCTGTCACGTGACGTTATATTTTGTACGGCGACAAGAAGGACATCCGCAGCCGAACAACAAGAAGGTGAACACAATGCAATCTGTGTCGGATTACAAATTCGTGTATTGAGTGTTTGTATACAGGTAGATCAGATTACGGTACCGGAATTTTGACCGGATATAGGGGTTCGGACATTGTGCGTAGGCATGAATAGCTGCCTACGATTACGCTTTAAAGTATAAGTATGTCCCTTGTACGTATAAATGATGGTGAGTACGTATAAGTGACAAGTACATGATTTACTCTTCATGTAGGATAAGTAGGTAAGTATCAAGTTAGAAATTGAGTAAGCGGTAAATTAATATAAACCTTGTTTACCGTTGCGGCAAACGAAGGATTCGTATCTAAATCAGAAAGTTAAAAAACAATATCATCCAAAAACAAATCATCTGAGATATAGAGATATAGAATAATTTTTTATAAAACATCCCTCAAAACATCCAAGATATGTTTGCTGAGGGCCAGCAGCGAGTTGCTCATTACGACAGCTGTCAGCAGCATCAAGCTGTCAGACCGAGCAGCGTTTCGCTGTCGGTGCGAACAAGTAAATGAGTATTAATTTTAAATTAATATTGCTCCAAATTCTTCAGTTCAAATTAAACTTTGTTTCCCCATGTTCTTGGACACCTCAAGATGAAGATCACAAATTTTCCGGATGGTTATAGTAAGCCGTCCACGCATTAGCAAATTGTTTCTTTTCTTTTTCCAGAAGATGCCGATTGTCCACTAACCAACCTGGAGGTGGAATTTCTCGGTCGTAAGAGATACGGGCAGATGCTCCAGAACGCTTCGGGATATTCCAATGGGTCTTGTAAAATAACATCTTTTCTCCTTTCTGCAGCAATTTCTTCGCGGTGATTGAGTTCTTCACATGCTTGTCACGATCGAATTTGGTCCTCGCTAATGTGGCCATATATCTAAACATTTCTCTTCTGCGATATACCTTCTCTAAATGGCGAATTACCATCTTATACAGCGTTTTCACGCGTTGCGCGTGAGAGATAAACTCGGAAGGCGCGAGTGACATTTTTCGTGATAATTCAGTAGCTAAATTCTCAATTTGCAGCGGATTTGTCAAAACTAAATTGTCAAAAACGCTTGGGCAACTTCGCTTGCTTTTGTTTTAAACTTTGCGGAAAGAGATAACCGGTACCGAGTCGAAATACTTCGTCTCCTCCGCGAAAATGCTCGTCTCCGTTGTCAGAGGACCTATCTTACACTGGCCTTTCAACCTGGTCAAATTCGACGGTCATCCAATGAACGCGCAAATTGATTTCATCTAAGTATACAGGATGTCTCGGGAAGTACTACTTCGATTGGTGAACGAAAGAGTACGCATCGCGAAATACTAAAGAATACTAAAGCTTACATGTACTATCCAACTAAAGTATTTTCAATGATCCAAGACTTCCGGTTATGACGGAAATTTTCTAACAAAATAAATAAATTCGCCGGAAGCAAGTCTCTTATTTCCTTTTACTAATTAACATAACTTTTATACTAAAGATTCAGTTCTAGCCGGTACTCCATTAAACGCGTTTACAACATTATTTCCTCATTGCTAACTTGATCGCCCATATGTTCGCATTTAAAAATAATTCCATTTCGCACGACCGTATGTATACATGGTCTACGTATAAGCAATCGTGTTTGTTCCTGGATTAGCAAAAGGGAAAAAAACGGTGTAATTTTAGCAGCGACCCGATGTGGGCTCCTCGCTACATAGAGAGATATATGGAAGAGAGAGTCATAGAGGTCAACATTCTTCTAACACTGACCAGACGTACGGCGGGCTATTTTTGCCTCTCGTATTTGGACCAAACAAAAGTAAATGGATACAGAAGGAGGTGTACGGGCAACGAAGTCATTGACCAATGTATTAATGATGAACACGTATGGCGATGGCCATTACGGACCAGATCGGCCCGAAAGGGGAGCAATTAAAGCGTTGAATTATACGCTAATTTCGAACTCATTTCTGCGCGACTTTATAAATAGGAAAAGGGAATCAGTCCATTGCGCTCCTACAGCTTTTCTATCTGCTTAAATCTGTGTGTAGCTAGCGTATACATACATTGGTGAGCGCCTAAATGAACGAGCTGGATAAAAAGTTCTATTTAATACAGTAAAGATACAATTGTTATTGCCATTATTATTGTATTATTCGTATTGTAAGTGAAAAATCATCTAATTTACAAAATAAGCTCAAAATTACACAGCTTTTTTTTATCGTTTCATTTATTTAAGATTGAAACGAGGCATAAATAAAAGCAAAATAACGTATTTTTTCCTTTGTTAGAGTAAGATGTAATCGTATGAATCTATGGTAAATATCTGTACGTACAGCACGTATGCTGGCGTAGAATGTGACAGCACCCAGCATCAATACGTACAATAACACACGTCGAACACCATAACTTTTCTCACAATAACCTAACGCCGATAATAATCTGAAATAATCGATTTGCGAAATCGACAAAATATCATATTTCCCAAAAATATGCCCCAACGATGATCGTTGTGTTCAAACGGCGAACAAAAATTGGATCATTTATAATATCGGTAAGTGACAGATCTCTCTATGGAATGTCCGAATCGTAACAAAACGTAACTGAAAAGATTAGAAAATATGCAACTCATTGGGTCCGTGACTGTATATAGTGCATGTGTACACGTTTGCAGGTCCGTATTTGCCGAGTTGGCGATAACATTATTCTTCGTTTTTTTTTTTTTTTTTTTAATAGTCGTTTAAATAGGTGATTCGTGTAAAAGAAATTAATTTTGCTATAATCTCGTGTAATTTTTTCATGATCTTTAGGGTTCATTTGGATAGACAATCCAAAGAGTGACCGTTTTTGACTTGTATCACTTTTCTATTAACGCAACCCAATAGTGAAAATTTAGCAAGAAATTTTATAAGATATAGCGCTGGTTGGAATATGTAACGTTTACTTGCAAAAGCATTGTATTTTTTAAATTGTAGCGTCCATTTTGCGCCGCTAAACCTAAAATTAAGCTTTCATGCCTTCTAAGAGAGTTAATAAATACAATGTAAAACCGTTGGCGCTTATTAAACAACGGTAAGTACAAAATTAAATTATAATTGCGCATCCGCAAAATAACAAGCCGGTCCTGTCTCGTACCGAATATGGTCAGTAACCCTAAGTGATGGATGGACCTCCGTTAAACTAGCACATGTCTGCATTGTATTATTGCGCCAATGTATGGAAAATGTCGCAAATCTGACAGGCCAGAGCCGTTCTCTTGTAAACAAGTCGGCGTCCAGAAGTAGGAAGGAACGCATCGCACGGTACCTATACGCTACGGAACAACGCCGCAGATTTCTAGGTAGATACCTATTACTCCGTTCGACCACCTATACGTGCATGTTTACGAAACGTTATCCGGAGAAAACGATGGTACGATCTACCAGATCGAAGATCACGCAAACGCCAGCGCGCGTGAAAAGCGAATCCTTATTCTTTACTCGGCTGTATGCGGCTATGACGAATTCGCCGTGAAAAATCGACGTCGCATTGTGTTACGCGGTCAACTTCTTCTTACCGATCGCCGAGGTTCCGCTTCTCGCCTTTTGACGGTTCGATGTCGCCCCGTAATCACATTAAACGATATCCGAAGAACCGCCGTTTGACGAATTATATGTGTACGTCATTTTCTGATCCTAAGCTAGCGCTAGATCAATAGAATAGGTTGTGGTGTGTACGTAAAGAGAGAAACCTAAAAATTTGATATGTGGTGAATTGCTTGTGCTTACGGAAAGGGATCAAATGGCTTCTTAACTAAATTATTTATCGTTCTAATAACATAGTTCTTACGTGAAAAAACTTGTCTTTAAATCAAAATGTAGAAAATATGCAACAATGCTCTTCAACACGATGTTTTACTAATAGATGAGTTGTCGGGATCAATAGGGTAGCCGAAGTGGATGTCGTTAGTGCAAACCTTGGACAACATAAAAAAAAAATCGACTTAATTAAAAACATTGCTCCAAAATAGGAAGGAATGAAAAAGCTTTATATTATCTAGAAAAAGCTCATGGCTAGGCACTATATTGTTTCAGTTAATCCACCCGATCTCGTGAAATTCCTTCTTTCAAACAGCATCTCAACGAGCTCGTTCTTCTCTTCATCGTAGCCGTTAATTTCTGGCTTTCCGGAAGATTACAAACAAATTAATGGATTCTGTTCAAAGAAAAACACCATAAGTAGCTTCACTTAGTAAAAGAGCAATATACTTTGCATGCATATGGTCAATACGTTTGACGTAATCGTCACTTAGACACATCTGCAATAATCTGTTGCGAGTTCATCAATTACGTATCTGACAGGAAATTAGGATCCTCTTCTTGCAAATACCAAACATTCCTGCGAAAACGAGCGCCTCCTTATGGCCGCTCATTGTTAAAGGAAACTTTTAAGTTTTATATAGTGAATCGTTTCGTAGAATTTTGGCGGATGGAAACGTTACCTTTATCGTCGTACAATGTTAAAGGTAACTAACGATTACGGTCTTAAGAAATCGTAAAACAGGGAACCGGTGATTATCATCTTGCAACCGCGAACGTGCAAGTACCCACCACCGCTATTATTAGAGGAACAGTTAGATATTAAAACATTATGTTGCTAATTGCGTTATAAATCTTTTTCACTTAAGGCGCATCATGAGTTCAGTTTTTGTACGAAATTCCGCCTTCGGACGAGCACGTTGCGCTTCGGGCCGCCAAAAAACTGGAATTTACGAAGAACCGCGGCGTTTCAATGTAAATCTGAGCGTGTTAGTAAGGTGTATTGGTACTTATGAAAGCACTACATCTAAAAATCTTCTTTCCGTGTATTGGTCTGGCTTGTTTGATCGTAACTTCTGAGATCCATCGTCAACGAAATGCCGAATTGGTATTCGCACAAAGGTTAGACTGGGACGTGTTATTTTTTCTGATTGTGGCTAGCTGAAAGGAACTTCATTTTTACATTAGCTTTGGTCCGTTTGCCCGGATAAGCCTTTCCAGATTCTAGAATCTGCCAACATAGTATCTTAAATCGAGCACTTCTTCTCAAATTTCTTGTTATCTTCGTCTTCTTCCAAATATTCCTCGACATTTTTTTTTGCAAAAAAAAGTGATTACGTTCCGAAACAAATGCTTAACGAAGGTTTTTGTTATTGTTGAAATTTGAAAGTAAGCGCCAAAAGAGGTATTATCTGAAAAATACAAGAACATAATATTCGGTTCCTTCCGAACCCATTTATTAAAGGTTCTTCTTTAATTGATACAAAAAAAGCGTTGAATACTACAATCAATCAAAATAAATATCAACGAATTGCTCCATTTACAAAAACGATAAATCTCAATTACCGTCAATTAATAAAAGTGCAACGAATAAGAAGCATTTCACTTTCATAAAATTACACGCTATTAAATCAACTATACATAACAAATTAACTTCCGAGTTAACTTTTTCGGTCCACCCGCAAAATACGCTCGAACACACGATAATAGTACCGCCGCTGTAAGCACTGAAGAAGTATGTATAAGGATGAAAGCATCGGACGACGAGCTCGGCGAACATTACCCATGTTTTTTCATTCATAATCGCGAGCAGTTCACCAAGTTTAAATTAAACTTACGTTTATCTTGCGAATCTATCTACTTTTGAACTGAGCGCCTGGAAAGAGATTACGGGAACCAGTTTACATCGACGAGCTACTTGAATTAATTTTCGAAGTTCTACCGCGACGTTACGTACAGCGGTTCGCTTGAAGAATGCCGGTTTCTCGCTGCGAACATCGGGACGATTCTTTCGCTGACCGCCTGCGCTTCTCGGTCGTAACGTCGAAAAAGAGACACGGGTTTCGACAATGTAAACGCTATAAGGAAGACTGACGATCGCCGTAATACGGAATAGCTTGAAAATTAAGTGTTACAAATTAATTTGCTGTTTAATAATATGTAAATTTGATCTAATTAACGGGTTTTTGAATATCTTACTTAGGTATATAATTAATTATTAAAACGTTAGTCTTAGGAAGTAGGCTAGATAGGTTCATATACAGGGGTTTTCTAAACAAATGGTTCACTAAAATTTTTCCTATAAAGTTTCATGTTACGTTATATCATGTGTTAGTCCTGGACACTCTTCTCACTACCGATAGAAATTTGGGCCAGCTATTCCCTGCAGGAATGGAAAAGAAGACCAGATCACACACGACAAGATCAATAAAATTAAAGGAACAAATGAAAACGATGGTCCGCTCTCTGCCTTGTCAATTGACTCTTGTATTGTCGTCAAAACATTCAGTCCGATGCCAGAGGAGCTTTAGTAGCCCAAAAAATAAACCTACTCCTCCCATTTAGACAAACAATTCTTTCGGAACGTTAAAAGCATCTATTTACAACCCGATCTTTCTCGATTTTTCACAATAAATGGAAAACCATCCGTAACGGTTTTCCTTTTCATCGGAGCGCGGCGTATCATAACGGAGATCAACTCGCGCATAAGAAGTTGATCTTACATGCCCATTAGGAACCATTCTTCCTGTCCTTTGTTTTACTGTTATCCTGCTTTACCAGCTTAGTTCCGCCTGCGTTGTGTCTCTCGTTTGTAGACCGGACATGCAGGCGCATGGTTAGCTTGCTCGACCATTATTTCGTACGCGAATTTAACGCACACCATTGTCAATTCGCCGACGCAAAGAAATCGTACGATCACCGTTACGATCTTGCGGCACATACACGTAATTAGGTATTCATATAAGAAAGGCGACGAGATAAAAGCCCTATTGATAGATTGCATATTGTGTAATATGCTGTAATGTATACGTTGTGCATTGTACGCGGATGTATGCCGTGGTATTGCTCTTCTATTTCTTTTTTTTTTTCAATATTACAGTTATTATTGAATATTTACAGCTATGATACGCGCCTAGGTTATCTTCGACCTTTGATGTATACTTCGCAAAGTAACGTTCACATGTTCAAAGTCTTCACGAAGGTGAACAAGGTTGCAATTTTTTTAGTTAGATGTAGTGTAGTGATGAAGCTGAATTATATCGGTGATGATTACAAATTAAATGAAATCATAATAAAGTGACTACTTACTCTTGAAATGCTCGTTTTTAAATATTTAGCGAGACTCTCTTTAATACTTCCCGATGCGCAGCTTTCTCGGGTCGTGTGGTTCGATTTCACTAAAACCGCTTTCAAAGTTCAAGTCTCTACTCTTTTTTTTTTCTCGCGGCAAAGTTTTCATTGACTTCCCGCAAGTAAACTTCGAGTGTTTACGTTGAAATGTACGCGGATACAATTTAGATTATTGGCCATATGCCACACGCATAACCGTCGCCCAGTTTCCGTATGTATCCGTGCGCGAAAGTAACGCTGTACGCAGCGCGCCTATTTGTTATCAAAGCTCTCGATTTATAAACTAACAGATGAGGAATCTATAAAGCTAGAGGCGGTCATTACAACGCTTCGATATTTAGGTGCGCTGACCCTTACATTAACATTACACGCACGTACGTACGTATACGTACTTCGACTATATTTAAACGCTAACTACACCGCCGCGTAGCTACGCAATTTAAAAGTCAACGATTGACAATTTTCGTTCAAGGGTCATCTGGACGATGTACCGACGGTGACTACGATGGACCCGACGTAGAGCGTCTCTCACTGGAAGTCTATATTTAAAATGGACCGCCGCCGAGCGCTATCCATCGGTCTTTCGTATAGGACACGAATTTATTGAGTGCGGACAGCCGGTTTTATGCCTTTGAATGCGCATAAAAGTCGTGTGTTTACGCAACGCTTGAAGACATACAATTGAACTTTGCATGTCGCCGATAAGTTCGGATGGCGTTTCGCGGATTCGATTTACGATCCGGTTGGGAGATAGGGTAATTTGCGTAACGATTTTAGGAATTTTAATATTAGATTGTTCGGTTAGTTGGGCATCTTCGTAACGGCGGTTCGTTATAACATTTCTTTAAAAACTATTGAATTTCTACTTAGGCGAATGGAATGTTACATCCGCGAATTTTGGAATTTTTGAAAATGTTTATCGTCAATAAACATTTTTTTTTATTAACCTTAACCTCTCATTAAAATAATCGTCGGTATAAGTGGTTCAAATTTCACATGTCTCGCATATAAATAACTCTATACTTATATTTCCATAAATATATCAGTTGCTCGGCCCTATTATTAAGAACAAAAAGTGACACTAAAAAAACTATTGCTACTTCTTCCGTGCCCCGGTTTGTTTTTTTCTTCTAGCCTCAGAAAAACTCTTTAATTCAATTTTAATAATTTTCCACTTTGTCACTTTTTTAATTGTAAATACCAAGATAAAAACTGGCCATTATACATACGACCGTAATAAAGAAAAAAAAACAAAAAAAAAACATAACGTAATGCTAGAAGAGAGGCCTACATTTATACGTATTTCATTTTAGGTCCGAGTAGGACTCTCTCCCGACTTTTTGTACGCTCGCATATTCCCGTGGCTCTCCACTGTTCTTTCAGGCAAAGGGGTCAAAGGGGACGCAGAGCAGCAGCAGCCTCCTAGATCTGTGTCTCAAGAGCGGGCCATCTGGCTTGCAGAAGGCCCGAGCACTACCCTGACCGTTTTTTAAGCTTCCTTTTTTTATGTACACGTTCCGAGGGACCCACGTTTTTTCTTCTCTCCCAACGTACCATGATGCACACGTATTAATGGTGTGCGTATGTGTGTATGTGTGCACAGGAAAGGGGCAGATTTTTTTAAGGAACCCTACACTGTGTTCCGTTCTGGGATTAATTTAAAATACAAAAAAAAATCGTCCGTTTTTTCTCCTCTTCGTTCCCTCGCCGTATAATGTGGACAATGAAGGTGCAAGAATCGGTTTGCACAAAGAATAATATCGCAAACAACATGTCCTCCACGTTGCCATTCGAGGATCGGAGAAAGATAAACCGATACGTATCTTTAAGGTGACGAACAGAGACGCCCGTATATTCTTGCTGGATATCTAAAAAAGCTGTACGAAAGTAATATATATCACATGTGCGTAGATATGGTATCCGCTTTCTGTGGGAACGAGGGCTAAAAAACTGCCGAAGATATTAGAGGACGATGGAAAAAAAAAGAAGCGAAGGACCGGTGGTCTATCGATGTACGGTCCGCTATTTTGTCTCTCGTCCCAATCATTTACAGTTCGGTCAATATTTACCGAGTTGGCAATTATGCTGACGGAGACGTAAGACGCTATGGAAAAAGAAGAAAACGTACTGCGTAAGTAGGCGCCTAAAAAATACGGTCAGCTGCTTCTTTCGTGATTTTTTCTCACGATCGACCTAATATAGATATGCCTCTTCAAACGGTAAACGTATAAAGTGGCTCCTTATTGAATTTGTGCAGACGATGCAAGAAAATAGCGATTAGGGAATTTAATAAATTTGTTTTGGAAATAAGAAGATTTGACCGTTCTCGATTTACACGTATTGAATAAGAACAAATAGTAACTTTGTGTATTTCTATTTGTCGTTTTTGCTTGTTAACACTTATGTAAGGATTTACAATGTCTTCTTCGCAACATTTGTTAACGTTTGAATAGAAATAATTCAATTGTCAATCAAGCGTTAGATAAAAAAAAAATAATTTAATCAAATCAGTTTATTATTAGAGTAAGCTGTGATGTGCCAGCAGAATTGCAATGCACCTTCACATCGAGGAAAATTCAAAAGTACATGTGAAGCCGCTACTGTTTAACTAACTTGTCTGATTGATGAAAGCCCCCTTTTCGGAGCTTTTAGATGCTTCCTATTATTCAAGCATTGCTTTGCATTATATTTATTCTTTATGTATTCGTTTCCGTTTAGCTGCTCTCAAATTCCTAACGATGCCTAAGCTGTTCCATTTTCACCGGTTGCAGCGCCATCTACGTTGAAACTATTCTGACCGTACTTGGATCTTTGAAGCATAGCATACAGACGTTGGCATGTTCACTAGATTTCCTGAATTTACATTAGTTATTGAATATCTAATAATATCAGTTCTTCATGTATTTCTAGATGCTTATAAGTTTTCTCAATGATTAGGGACTAAGCTTCTTCTAGGAGGTTAACGTTTACATCAAAATTGTTTGAATTTTGAAATTCCTTTGACTGATACAACTAACGCTTTTCACCAAAAACCACAAGAGAGAACTGTTCTTTTAATTCTAAGCCCTTTATTGCGACTTGCGTTTGTAACTAATTCGATTTAATTAAGTCTCGCATCTCGTATAAGCCCACAATATCTCGCTTTGTGCTATAGAGTGCGAATACAACGATGCATTGCGTAACATAATGATCCACCCTGCGTACAAAAGATCGAACTGCCAAATTTAATTCGCTACCTGACCACTATTATGTAAGCACGTAAAGAACCGCTCGGGAAAAAAATCCCACGGTTAAAAAAATCCTATACGCTCGCTAAAAAAACGTACCTGGACCTGCCCGCCCGATCGGAGCGCTCATTCCGGTCATCTTTGTCCCTAGGTCAAGGCGTATTTTTTTTTAGTGCTCCCGTTGCAGGCTCGGCTCTTTTCTGTCTTATAGTTCGTTCTTTTTTCTTTTCCTTTCTTTTTCATTTTTCTTCTATTCTACATCCTGAGATTCTATCACGGATAGCCCCTGTTTACAGTTAGTTCAGATATCCGATACCACCCCGGGACGGTATAATGGTATTTAGATGGCTATCAAAAGATTTCTATAGTCTTCTTGAGTGTATAATGACGTGCCGTACAAAAGCTGGACCATTGTGCTATTTTTCGAGTTAGCTGTACGAATTATTGTGACGTTATGATCTTGATCTTCTTTATGATCACATGTGGTCCGTGTATGATGTATAAAGGTGAAAGTCGTAATTTTTCATTAAATCAATACACTCCGCAAAAAAAGTATCACATAATTTAGTTTTGAATCATAAAAGTATCGCATAATCTTTGTTTGTAGCATAAAGTTGTAAATATACTTTAATGCGCTCTAAGATATAATTTCTATGATTGTTTAAATAAAATACAGGCCAAATAAAAACAAGAACTCATACTTGAGATTTTTATTAAAACAAGAAATTATAATTTTGGAAAGAAAAATGTCATAACAGTAGCTTTTAATACTGAGTATTGCCACCTCTGGCTCTTATGACCGCTCGCATACGGTTTGGCAGAGATTCGATTAACCTCCGTATATAAGCCTGATCCAAATTCTCCCACTCGTCACGGGGAGCATTTTCTAGTCCATGCAGGCCCGCTGGGGCAACATTTTGGGTTCGTATCCGTCTGTGAAGGAGGTCTTCTGGTAGGACAGAGGTCAGTGTACCTCTGTCTGCTTGTACTAACTCTGCACGACCTGTTAAACAGATGCCTCCCCAAACCATAATAGAGTCATCAGCGAAATTAGGTCTAGGTCTGATATTACACTGCGAATAGCGCTCACCGTCTCGTCTGTACACTGAGATACGCCTATCTGAGGTGTAAAGACCAAGTCTTGACTCATCTGTGAGGAGTATATTGGCCCAGTCATTAATGTTCCAATTTACATGTTCTCTGGCAAACCTTAAGCGAGCCACTCGGTGGTTCCTAGTGAGACGAGGGGCTGTTACAGCTACTCTAGCTCTTAATCCACTCTGTCGTAACCTATTCCGAATAGTTTGAGTACTCGCACGAGTATTTCTGACTCTAGCCAAGTCGTTCTGCAATTGTCTCGCAGTTACATGTCTTCGACGTAATGCTTGTAGTAGTAAATAGCGGTCATCTTGGCGAGTAGAACATCTTGGACGACCTGATACAGGTCTTCTACTGTAATTGCCTGTTTCCCTATATCTGGCTACGGCTCTAGAAACACTTGACCGATTAATGTTCATCAAATTAGCAACGTATGCTTGAGATCGTCCATCTTCGATTAAAGCAACTATAGCAGCCACTTGTTCTCAAGTCAAATTGTTCATTTTAGTTTTAAAAGCGTTGGTACTGAACTCTGACTTTGCACTTTAAAATTTGTCCGTACAGGAAGACTTTCAATAAACAACTGAACAAACCTTACACATATGCATTTTTCTAAATGTGTTCTTTTAGAAAAAAAAAGTAAAAAAGCTATGTTCCATGATTTTGTTAGTGATTTGATAGTTCACATACACGAGGCAAACTTTTTGTGAACGTATAAAAATATCTTGGTTTATAAATGCCCTTTTTTAGTTTATGCGATACTTTTTTGGCGGAGTGTATGTTCAATACGTAGCTTGAGGAATTCTACTGTTTGTTAAATCAGTTACGCGAAGAACATGATTGCTGATTTTGCAACGCTTATTTGCAATAATGCCGATGGCAATAATGAGCTTTAATCTGACACAATTGCGAGAAACTCCCCCAACTTTCATCCTTTCATCATCCTATTCGTAAGATTTTAGTTTTCGTTACTATAATTATCAAACGATCACGGCCCCAAATTATAAGCTCGTAGGGTTGCGTTATCCTGTAAATCATAACAAGTACTCCGCTCGCAGTTGTTGGCAGTTGTCACAGATACTTCCTTTATAAGCCCCAAACACCTATCCAGTACCTACGACGTGTATACATTTTAGAAAGTTTTATTTAAACGTAGGCAACAGGACGTCTGTTACGTATTGCTGTACCGTAACCTGCGTATATAAGCGTATGTGTGGCAACCATCTCCTAAATACCTTTCGACCGTTTTCTCCCGCGCGATATCTAGGGCAGTTTGTAGACTAAACATTCCTCCGCCGTGGTGTGGTGCCCGTCTGTGCCTATAAGTTCGTGCGATGAGGGTTAAAAACAGTCGTCGGCGGCTGATGGTTTCAATCTGTCAATACATCCCACCCCTCCGGACGAAGGGTGGCTGCCTTCGGACACGCCGAGATCGTCTAAATCGAATTTCGGACCACTCTAAGAACATTAGCAGTTTTTGGTCGTGATTTTGTCGCAGCGAGGGATGGTCTTTAGATCTTTTGACGAGCGGCAGGAAAGAAAGCTTAGTAGAAACGTGACATTTTCGGGGAAAGTTTTAATAGATTTTAATTTAAAGTGCGTCTTCACGTTTTAGGTTGGGATTCTTTATCGCGTGCAAGTACAGCGTTCCGAAAAGCAACAAAGCGGGAGGGCGTCGATGTTCGACGTTAGTTTCTTCAATGCCTTCTTGAATTATTCTCGTTTGCCTAAGGTATAACGTGAAGAAACTGCGCGCATCTATTTTTATAAGTAGGAATAAAATTATTTCTATTAAGTTAAATTACAACAATCAACCGCCAAACGATTTGTTATTTCTGTTCCATCCTTAGACAGCATGGGTTAAACTATCTCTCGCCACCTGTTTATTAAACATTTACCGTAGGTTATCATTAAGGCTCTCTTTTCCCGAAGAGAAGACCCCAGTTGACCGCTACGGTTTCGAATATCCGATACTTGCACGCTTCGAACTCGTCGAAAAGGCTTTCAATTGACCATATGTTAGCTATCGCCGTACGGCAGCGGAACGACAAACCACATATCTCCGTGATATTTAATCATACACATCGCGCCCGACAAGCGTTCGAAAACGCTAATAATGATAACCTGCTTTGTGATATAAATAGCGTTCGAAGTGTCTGACGTAATGTATAGGAAATAAATAACGACCATCCTTTCTTCTTCTTCTTCTTCTTCTTTGCGGAGTCGCGGACACGAAACAGCATTGGAAATTGACGCTCTTCTCTTTTTACGTGCCGTTTTCATCTTTTTTTTGTTCGTATTTTTTCCGACGAGGTATAGGTAAATAATAAGGCGTGCATCCGCAGCGTAATAGCGAGCTCTTATTGAAAATATACGTTCGCGAAGTGAACAAGGGAACAAATTTTGTTTAGAAAGCTTTCGGAAGATAATTGCGTCCAAATCGGCACTGCAGCACGTCAGCTTATTGAACTTATCGTCTGTTTGAATTGTTACTATTTCACTTGCGTATATACATGGGTAACTCAAGCAAGGCAGATCTCCTTTAGTTGCTTACTAGTGCATTAAAAGGGAACATCAGATTTCGATGAAACTTGAGAGACCGTCGGTGCAAGAATTACCCTACTTTTTTATAAACAGCTGTACTTTTATACAGGGTGTCTTGCCGGAAAACTGCATCGTATTATATTCTCTTACGTTAGCAGATTATCAAATCACATTTCAGCACCCATTACATTCACTAATTGTATTTTCGAGAAAACGGACATCGTACGTGCCGTCTGTTTTATAATACACCTTGGTATCGGCTAATTAACACCATCAATAAAAAGAACCGACTGATGGAATTTCTACGCATTTACATCGTTCAGTTTTTCTTATTCTCCATTTATATCCTCGCATTCAACTGTCTCATATTATGCCATTCCGTTTTATGTTTCATAAAGTTATATAACCGTGTGGTCATCCGCAACCTAACCAATACGCTTCCGTCTTCGCGACGATTGGTCATTGTTCTTTTCGCGCTCGTCATTAGCCGTGACCGTCGAATTCTACGGCACGGCTGTAATTGAACGGATCCTCAATCAGGAAAGCGAGAGATGAAAACAATAAAAGATCGATGAGATAAACAGTAAAACTACTGTTAATCGGTTGTATCGATGCGCGTCCGTTGGCCTCCGCCGGCGATGGCACCTTACACCACCGAGAAGAAAAAGAGAAACGCACAAAACGTTTCTCCGTCTCGCTCTCGCCGTTGAACAGGACGTGCCTGTTGTTGTGACAGGTCAAGAATAACCCTGCGGTCAGTCAGCTCATCCCTTGTGTCGGGCTAAGCTAGTAGAAGTAGGTTGTGCACAAACTCTTGTATAATAAAACATTCCGAAATACTTTACGATCCTTACGGCGATAGGGAGAAGCGAGGAGGAGGGTGGAAATCAGCCCTCTTGATGAAACCTTGACCGATGATGCCCTTTAAGTCTAGCCAGCTTCCTTTCTGCTTTGAATTAGAAGTGGATGCGTGAGTTTTGAAATATAACAGCAAGGGAATGTGCAACGATTTAAGCGAGCAACTAATTATAATGATTTGTGCTTTTTCTCAACAAATTTATCGAGCTTTTTACGTACTATATGACGTAACATTAATTTAATTAATTTAATTTGGCTGTAATAGTATAACTATTACGAGAGTGTTAACAGTGCATCAATATAATATTATTAATGGCATAATCTATTATGCCATTACGATTAACAGAACCAAACTAGGATTTTTCGTTGATAGATGGATGGATGGATAGATTGTTATTAACCTCATCAATACTGATGGAATGGATGCTTCCAGCAGTGTTTTTATTTTAACCATCGTATTACGTGAAGCCAATGTTATTTTGGAATATCATGCGACAGAGGGCTATAAAAGGATATGTCTTATACACTAATTTCAGTAGCTTAACTAGTGAAGAGGCTGCTCTTTGAGGACTTGTCTGGTTAACATTCCTTACAGCCGCACTTATTTTTCTAGTGCTTATTCTCGAACTTCTTCGTTTGCAACAATATGACGAAATCTGGTAGCTTTACCATTAATTTTTGGTTTCTTGAATCCGCCATCTTCTTCCGAACGTCTATAATGTTCTAACATTAGGAACGTATTTTAATGGATATTACCCTCGACAGATACGTTAAGCTTCGGAAGAATTTGATCGAGCTTTCCTATAAATCTCTGCACTCTTCAGAAGTGAAGAGGACCCATTTTTAAAAGCAACTTTAACAAACAACAGTCAACAGAATCAACTTCACGACTAAATAGGTAGGCAGGCGTTCTTCAACACGTTAATAATATGATAATGTTCCAATCATTCCCGAAACTAAAGTACATTAATGTTGGTTGTATTTTATCTTTGCCATCGAAAGAAATTTAAAAATTGTTAAGACCTGTACCATAGAAACAAAAGGCTTGGTAACGTTGGCGTATGAATCTTATTATTACCTTTTGATGGATAATAATGATCTTCATCTTCTTTCTTAATCTTCACTATCGTTTCTTGTAGGTGTTTCAAGAAGCGATTTGTATATCACATATCTACGTGATACAATTGTTTGGTTAAAAACTCTCGAAACTTAATCTAATGATTTAGTAGCGCCCAACTTAAAAAAAGAAAGCAACGTAATTAGATATACCCGTCGAGAAACGTGAACATCAACGCTAAAGCATCAACCTCCTCAACATAACCGTAAATCGGGCGATACAAGAGACAATGTTATTTGTTCCCTCCCCGTCTCGACAAGAAGATGGTCCGTCTACTCACCGTTTCGGAATCTTTTTCGGAGATATAAAACCCCGCGAGCGGCGGCGTTTATTTATATGATTCTCTCTTGAAATATTGGACCCGGCTAGCTGCGTAGCTAGCCCTATTAGCCGCCGCCGTCTCTCCCGACTTTAACGTTTTAAAAATATCCAACCCTACCGTCTAGACGGGACCGAACAACCACGGGGATGTCCAGCGCACATGCTGCAGACATCTTGAAGATGTTCTTCACACAAGTCCACACATGTGCATATGTCTCCATCCCTTTTGGGGGCCCGATCTGTCGGATGAGACGAACCGTTAATGGTCTCTTGCCTTTCGGTCGAGAATCGCGTCACGCCGCGTCCCGAACACATGCTCGCTATATTTACACTAAGTGTGTGACCAGCTACAATTTTTAAAGATATGTAACCGAAAGGAGAGGAGAGAAAAAAACGACAAGTAAACAACCGAACAGTTTACACTTTACCGAAGTAAAAATAATTCATTGAACTTAAATACCACAAGTGTACGACGCGTATGGGTTATAATATACATACGTCGCTTATGCTAGATGGTGTGTGTGTGTGTGTGTATATTTGTAACGTATGTATACAAAAAGATTGATGTAAACATTTGACCCGAAGAATAACCAACGAACGCCATTAGTTTTACATATTACATGTGTTGATTGCGCTGCTTAGTGTTTTACGGTCAGATATTATTCTGACTATAAAATACTAAGAGCCTATAAAAACTTACACAGCATAAACGTGACGTACCATAACATTATATGCTAAAAGTTGCTCCACATGGACGTTATGTGTATCACTTATTATCCTTAAAAGTCACTAGATCTTTTAGGGCCGTTTTGGAACGTATATTTAGAGATAACGATGAAGGATGATCTAAGGCATGAACTTGGAAATTTTAATTTTACACTGTTTGCAAACGATACCACTTTGAAGGTTTACGTTATTTACAAAGCTGTAAGCTTTACGATGCAACGTTTCCCCCTCGATTTGTATATCCAGCGAACCAGCATTTAGGAGTCTAATTGTAAAACTTTAGTAGACCGGTTCTGCTCTTGACATCAAATGAGAAAAATTTGAAGAATCTCATTTAAGGAAATATTTTCTTTAAGCAACAGTAAAGCTGGTTTAATATAATTAACCATAAGATTATGATAGCGAAACGTATTGTCCAGCGTTGATCTCGGACACTTGGCCCTATCCAGTGCACAGTCAATAGATCCATATTTATCTTGGTGAATCAGATATAACAGCGGATGAGAGTATCTATCTATCTTTTGTTAGTTTTAACTTCTTGGAGCAGCCGATTACAAAGTACGTCAAAATTAAATTTAACTTAATTTGAAGTAATTCTAACCTCTTCTTTCAACGGTTAAATTGAGTTATTACTATTGCAACTGATCCATATGCATAGATGTATCCACAAGAGCATATACATTCACCTTCTTACATTTATTCGATGTTCACGTAAAATATGTAATTTTCCGAATAGATCTCAATGATTACCCGGAGATTGACTGCACTTATCGGATAATGTTCCGCGGTGCACGATCAAGTCCCGTTGGCCTCCAACACTTTAGAAGAAAGAGGAAAGGCTCATCACTATTGTTATATACAGGTAACTTCCATAAGAACGCACCAGAAATAAATATATCTTAGTATATAGATATCTTCCAAGTATATCTTGGGTAAATATACATATTTTATTTGACACTGCGAGATGGTTCTTTAATATCTTTTTATCTATGTCAACTCCCAGAATTTAATGTTACGTTTCACTCGTGCAAGCTGCAGAAATTAATAGCCGAAAAGGATGGAATAAAATAGCATATAACATAAATTCTTTAAAATTTAGTTCTTTCACATATCATTTACGAGAATTTTAAAAAGTAATGGAATAAGACAAAAAGTAAAAATAACTTAAGTAAAACTACTTCGTCTTTAAAATGGCACCATCTCACAAATAATTAAATTCATTCGGAATTTATCTAGAATGCCAACAGGTACCGAACCTTCAAACCAAACGATTCGCGTGAAAAACCCGGTACCTCTGCTTTCCGTGATCGTGATTCGAAGCGGGCGATCGTGTCTGCCGTGGACAATAGCGGAGAGTGACCCGGGCTCGGCCCGCCGCGATCCGTCCACCGCGTGGCTCGCCCTCCTGACGTCAGCGGGCATTCAATGCTAATGCGATCGCGGGCCGCTCATCTCTCTTCCATCAAGCGCAGTCACTCCTTCGGCGTCGAAATTATGAGTCTGGAGGCACCGTGCTCCGTGCACATACACACATTGACAGCGTAGGTGCCGTACATACGTAAACGTTCCTCTGTATAAGAAGATTTTCACGAGCGGCGGAGCGCTTGTGTGGCCACGAGACGTCAAAATCGAACTAAATATAGATTAGGGGGGAATAAATTCCGCTTTAGCATCGATATTCATCTTTCTAATTAAATTAGCTTAAACAAACGCGAGGCCGCAATCGCCGCGAGAATAAAAGTAAGCGGTTAAGGAGGAGAATCTATTATAAGAACTTTTTGAAGCGTGATTTATTCTGTCAAAGGCTCGGTCGCCCGTTTCGAAATTGATGTTATTCATGGGCAGTCGGAGATGACATGTGGGCGTCTTCATATTGTTTATTGTCGGGCTGGTCGCGGACGGCCGAGAGAAACAAAAAAAAAAGGAAAAAAAAGAAGAGAGGCAAACAATTGACAATAGGTATATGACAAAGTGTAATGACAAAAATTGGACTTTATGTAAAATCGTTCCGGGAAAATGTGCACGTTCTAAAAGTACCTTTACGCTGTAGTAGGGCGTGGTGAATTATGTTAAGAGGGAATTCTTGCTTGTTTCAATCTTAGTCGGTGAATAGAAATGGGCTTATGAGCTTTGCTTGTGTCCCATAACGTTTGAAATAGTAACTTTCGAGAAGATTAAAACTACTCATGTTGTTTGTCTAGTGATTAAACGAAGGAAGTAGAATTGGTTGGATGTTGCATCGAGCATCCTCCAATCGAACCAAAACAATTACTAATACGAGACTACTTCTTACGAATTTATGAAAAAAATCGAATTGAATGAAAATTGGAAGATATTCTGGGGCAGATCTTAGTCAAATAAGTTGATGTTAAATCGAGGTGGTTCACAAAAAAAAATAGCGAAAACCCCTTCTTTACAAATAAATGTACCAAAATATGCATTGTTGCATTTATAGAACTATTAATTAATAATAATTAACAAAGCGTTAAGAAATAACAGAATTATTTGAATTCATCAGAGAAAAGGGATCAGTAAGTGATATCGTGAATAGCCGACATATGGCCCTTCTTTTAGCCCATAGACTAAATTCGTCCAGCCTTCTTACACATTTCACGGTTGATACGCGACGACACTTCGCTATGACGCTAGTCGGTAAACCCTAACATAATCTACTTTGTATTTTGCAAGTTATAGAATCTTAACATCAGTTGTGGTAGTAAATAAACGTGTTTAGATGTGAATTTTATTTCAAATTTAATTGCAAAGAAGAGAAATTGCTATACGCGTTGTACGTTGACACGATTCGACTTGCACGCGTATACCTATGAATACTAGCGTTAATCCAGATTTATATACATTTAAAACGATGCGTATAGATAGATCAACGCACTACGAAAAAAGAAATAGAGGTATTGCTATATCAGAATGTAAAATATGTAGTTTTACTTTTACCGCTGGAAATAATCGAAATGAATCCTTGAACGTAGCGATGCACCAGTTATTTCGTTACTCGTGTGGGTGTAGATCTAGCGGAGAGGATAAAAATGCGGATCAAACAACCTTGTTCCAGTTCCATATCTGAAAGAATTCACCTTACGAACCGGAATGAACACGAGCAAAACAAAAATGTGAACGGTATAACTTTCCCGAACTTAATTTAGTACAACAATAAAATAACTTCGCTTCCTCTCAACGGAAAAAGACTCCATTGTGCGCGATTAATTTCGCGTCCTATCGAACGGCCGTCGACGCCGAAGCGTTTTACTGTTAAGGTTCAATCCTATTCATCCAGTCAATACATCACACACACTATCGGCGGACAAGAAGGCGAAGAACGTTTTACAATATTAGTCGTTATTAGTATGTCACGCTGTATAGATTGAAGGTACATAGGTGTCAGGGCATGGCGGCTGAGATGTCAGAGGTTCTTCTTCTTCCATCATGCCGCGTATTGCGGTTTTCTTTTACAACGGACAGGGTCAGCGATGTCAAAAGTATTTTTTTTTTCTATTAAATGTAATTAACAGTATTGTGTTTGTTGTTTGATTTGGAGTCGCGCACGTTCACTCGCGAACAGGCGGCGAACAAAATGGCTTTTTGTCTCGTCGCTTTCGAATTGCTTCGATAAAACAAATCTGTTATTTAGATGTATACCGCGCGTTTCAACGAAAATTACCCATTTCGTCAAAACAATGGCAATAATGGCTTCATCCTCAGGTTCTTTTCTGGATCTTCTTACCGGAGTTCATCTTCAATTTTACTTAGAGGAAAGAAAATTAATTTCATGAAATATTAAATGACCCCTACAAAAAATTTCGAAATTCAAGAAGTTATTGAAAAGCTTCCAGTTGCGAGGAAATTCAAGCATGAAAGCTTGAAAAATAGGAAAACTTTTATAGCCGACACTTAACGGTATAAGAAGAGTCGGTTTCCCTAAAATGTTCGCGGTTAAGACTAATTCGATTCTGAAAGCGACATGTTTTGTCATACTATCAGCACGTGTCAAAACAAGCGCGTCTCATTTTTATCGCAATGACCGGTATATAATTTAGGTGTCGCTGATGGTAGTAAGCGGTAAAATGTAGGCACTTACTATGTCCATTTAAATTTTGACCTCCGGCAGGTACTTAACCATCTCATTGTGGCGACGGAAAAGTTATTGAATATTATTCGGAGACGTAGCGACGATAAAAAAAAAAACGGTTAATAATACACAATGACGACGCTTGTATGAACCGTTGCAATATTGATGTAAAATGCACGTAATAATAGAGATTAGTCGATGTCAGAAATGAATATGGAAAGCAGCGGAACGTTCTCTCTTAATAATCGAACATTAACATTTAACTTGGTTCTTTTTTCTTCGTCCTCGTCGCAGCTAGCAAGATAAAAGTAAGCGAGTTCTATGCTGTGAAGGGATAGATTTACCTTGTAAATTTGCATATGGATTTGATTTCTTATTATGCCGTGGGTCACTAACAGAAGAATATTAGGAATATCATAAATAAATGATGCAATCGTCAATACAATAACGTTCAAACCAAAGATAAAACATCTCTAAATTTCTCAAAACTCGATGAGGTTAGCTAGCGATCACAGCATTCGATTATTTTGGAAAGCAAGGTGTTTCCTTGCAAATGAAAAAGACATCTTCTGGATGTAGCCATGGTTTTTCATGGTTGTATCTTGTAAATGTTGCAATCGTGGCTCTTAAAAATCCAGTCTTAAACCTGATCATGTTGCTTGTTCTTCAGAAGCTCTTTAAAGATTGATGTTATTGCGATCCGTTGAATAAATTAAACAAAATAAGCTATCGTTAATGAGAGTCTTACATTCTAAGATGGCCATTTTCGGTTTCTTTGATTACTTTAATCGAAGAAGTTTTGGATAATTTTAAGTAAGAATTTTTGACTTTTAGTCTTTTAGCGGTGATTTGATATTTTCGTGCAACGTCTGATGCATTTCGCTAAACATTTCCAAAATTTGAAAATTCAGCAGGACAATCAACTAAATCAGCGTTTGTATATGAGTGTATGTTAAGCTGGCAAGTGAAACATTAAGTTGACTGTATTAGAAACTTATAAGTCGGAAAATATGGGACTTGCACATATGAAAGGTGGTTTGTGCCATGCAGACACCTTAAAACATAGCGAGCCTTTCAAAATGGCGCTGTTGTCTTCTAGAAAATTAATAACGTCTGTTTGTTGTTTATAGCTGTTTTCACGTTGCATTTACATTTCCGGGTATCTGCAGTGGCTTTCTAGGTTAAACTGTTCTACAAGTTCGAATTTTTGAAGATTAGATTTAATTTAATGGTCGATATTAAATCAAAAATAAACATAAATCAAGTTAGTACATTAATAGCGATCTAACCACTTAATTGATATCTGATTAGCGACGTCAATTATTTACAATTACACGAATAGCATTCAAGCACCTCAGAACATGGGAATATGTAAAATTATTTGTTTTGATGTCTTGTTTCATGAAACGCACATACAACGTATCTACACGGCAAGAGGACGTATTTATATATTGTACCTTTCAACGCCGTATGCACGCATACCATTTTCATAATGGTATTGTAAGGTACAGTTAGCCTATCCTTCGAATGAAACGTTGCTTTGCCGTACCGTGCTTTGGCAGCGTACCAGAGAGCCAACGACGAAAACAAAAAAAGAACAACGAAAAGCCATAACACTCGTATAGTTAGTCGTGCATCAAGCGTTCGCAAGGCTACGTTCGATGATTTATGAATATAATTAATGCCCGATAATTTATTAACTCATTATCACCTGACTGCTACTTGCTGATCAAAAATTCACAGCAGTTTCCCGTTTTATTGCCGGGGACTGCATGAGTTGTTGGCGCCCGCACAACGTAACGTCACCAGCGTGCGCGTATGTGGTCGTTATTGTTGTAAAGTATGTTTTTGATGAATGCTATTACGGCGAAAAGTTGCGCGTTGTATTTATTGGCCGATAACGATGATGATCGTGTAGTTAGCCGTGTAAGCGGTAATCGGTTTTGTCGAGATTAGAATCGAACAGGCTTTTAATTCCAAGTGTTTTCTTAGAATTTGCGCTCCTCTTAATACTAAAGTGAAGATTTTAATTGGCCATCGGTGTTGGTTTTACCGTTTTTACATATGGACATTGGTAACTTTCTATACAGGGTGAATCGGGAGGAACGGACCAATCACCAGGAGCGTGAAAATAATCAACTCTACTCCGTTAGTTAACGATATCGTTAAGACTGCGCTCGGACAATTTCTATGACGTTTATTTAGTACCAAGCTATGTGGTTAACTATCATCGTTTGCATCCGATTAAACGAGAAATGAGGTGGAAACATATCGCATGCAAATAATATACTAAGAAGATGGCAGAAGAGAAAAGAGAAACAGGAAGAAGAAGCGTTGCGAACAGGGAGACTTATCAACCTGAATTAACAGAGAATATGGGCAATTAAATTATTATCTAACGCAGCTATTGACGAGACACCGTTGTTTTCAGGCGTTCCTGCACCGTTTTAAGCTAAGTGCATCGTGGAGACTGGCACCGTAGAGCACAACCTCTTTGAATGCTCAAAGTGGGCAACACAGAGAGCATGACTGGAGCATATAATGAGCAATGTGGCACTAGAAATAGTGATTAGCAATATGCTGGAAGGCAAAGACAAAATAGAAAGTCAAAGTCAATTGATTAACAAGGGAAATAATGAGCACCAAAGAGAGACACGAAAGGATTCAACAAACGGATAGGAATGAAGTGCGCGATAAAAATTGGAAGAGAGCTGGCATATCATCGTGAAGATGTTTTTTTCAACATTGTCTAACGTGTCACTTTTCTCCTCGCAAAGAAAAATTTCCAAATGTGCTCCGTGATCGACATTCTTGATTCTTGATGTTTGTTTATATCAATGTAATTATCAAAGCGTTCCGCGTGATTATATTCCTCGGTGCTAAATTTAACAATCTGCCAAGTTTAAACTTATTAAAATAAAGCAGATTTGGATAATGGCCCGCGCGACGTAACGAGTGCTTAAAAACTTTCATATCAAAGCATCTACTACCTACGTACATGTACAACGTTGATAAATCGAAGATATCATGTAGGATGTAGCTACTTATTCATGGCGTCTAAGTAAGTCTTCCGCGTATCGAAGATCCCACATTAAAATAGAAAGCAATCAATGTCGTAATTAAAAACGCTTTGTCGCCATGGTCGCCTATTAATTATGTCCCGATCGAACGTTGCCGCGCTATCTCGACAACGCAACGCAACGACGAAACAACACAATAACCTTTCTTTACCAATTATTGAAAGGGAAAGATTATCTCGTCGGCGGTTCATGCATATAAGTACACATAATATCGTATGTTATTTATTTCGCGAGGTCTTTGTTTCGCGCCGCCCGTGTACACCGCCGATACTTCATGGTAATAAACACTATTCCTAAAATGCACAACATCGTAGTAACCCCAGCCAAGCTCCCTAGCATATGCATGCGCCGCAGTTACGTAAAAGAAGAGAATATAAGAGATCACCGCTGAACAATAAGCGAGATATCCATATAGGTTTCTATATCTTGCATGTTTGCTATATATATATACGGTACTTAAGTTACATACGTATATAAACGTATACGTGGTGTCTATACATAGATATAAGCACAAACTCGATATACCTAGTACGTAACCAAAACTAGTCGCTTGCTTCGGGCGCAACGGCGACGTACTGCAATAGAAATCAGGTGAAAGGTTACATACCGAGGGCAGTATCTTCAATATATTTTGCAACGTTCTGTTCCCCGTGTGTACTTTTATAACGGCTAAGTGAGTTTACCAGCTACCAATTGCAGCGGTGACTATTACAGTTACCGCAATCTTCATATCGCTGTACCAGGATCGATCAGGACATTTCCTGTTTGATGCTGAAATATTCCAGGTGGATCACTTCCAAGATATCACACTGTATAAAGGGCTACCTTAAAGGTTGCATTATCTTGGCCAGCCGTTTAAATATATTTATGTAGAAATTTGCTTCTGTAGAATAAGTACGTATTGTTTGGAATTTCATCTATCCCGTCCATTATTATTTATTAACTGTCAATCCGTCAACGATGCACCATCGATCGAAAGGTATAATTAACATACCGGACGAGGATCGCACAAAAAAAATATATTCAAACACTTCTGACTATCTTAACAAACAGCATTAATTAATCGAATCGCGGAAGTTAAAGGCTCGCTGTATTAAGCCGTATTACCATTAATGAATTGTACGAGAATAAAAGCCATTATACTTAACCCGCATATTCTCCGCACCTAAACAAACAATCGATAAGACGAAGGAGTAGCAGATAGGTTCGCGATTGGCAAAAAGCGTTTCGTTTTGTTTCGAACGGTCGTTATTTACTTATTCGTTTAAATTTGTTTGTTCTGTGGATGGTGGCGATTTTTCGGCGATGTTTGGTTTGCCGTGTTGGTCATGTAATCATAGAAAAATATTTCGAAATTGAGAGCCGTATATGGGCATGCTTGTGTGAAATATTGGGAAATAACCAGTAAGGCTTTAGAATTTTCGCAATACCACACACTAGCTTTCGCTATTGTTTGTCAAGCATTTTTTTTAATTAAGTAAAGAGCAGGGCAAAAATGCATCAAATGAGGAGAAGAACTAGGGAAATTATTTGTGGGACTACCTGGATCGATACCAATTAGATCTTATAACTTTTAGCGCGTGATATTAAAAATTGATGGATTTCCAACGTATTGGACTGGTTCAAAAAATTGTTTTATGTATTCATTGTGTTGCCCAATAGGCATCATAAGTATAAGAACTTAATTTTACGAAGGATGTATAAGGAAATATTGATATTTCTAAACGCTGCGTAATATTATTTTCATCCACGAGACAGGCTTGGGAGCATATCCCTGCCACAGTAGAACAAATCTTTTATTGTACATTCTACTATTACTATGTCAACACCTGCAAAAATCTAGTGAAGCTCCACTCCCATGATAAAGATAAATACAATTGAACAGCGGAGATAAAGGTTTCACCTCCAAAATTCCTCCAACCACCTGTGTGTTGTAGCAATCGATTGATCCGAATACACTAACGATATCACGTATTTTATTGTTCCTAAAGCTAGCCTAATATGAAGATTATGATGCTTATTTATACGTGTGGATGGACACATGCGCTTATCACATGAGTATTTTTAATACGGCCGCAAACTAACCCTTATTGCGTGCGCAAAAATAATCGCGTCTGATTTATAAATATCTCAGCACCAATGATCGGCTAAATTTTATCGATAAGATCGGTGAGATTTATTTTGTCGTGCCAATCTAGTAGTAGGTATCGGGTATGCACACATATACATAATATCGTATCGCAAGCTACTCGAACTTTGAATGTTTTTGAGGTCAGTATTTAGTTGTTTACGTATATGGCACTTCATACTGCCTGTTTTCGTTCTGCTTAACAAGGCTAAAACGTTGTAGATTATTACCGATTGACCCAGACGAAAACAAATTCAAAACAAGGATGAGGATCAAACAAGCTTTCGTAAATGTACAATTGAAAGATGTCTGGGATAAGATTCCACATTGCCATGAGACTATGCCCTTGTAGTGACTTCAGTGAAGTTTATACGAATAGTTTTGGTTAATATTTTTTTTTAATGGACTCGTTTTTCTCCTAATCGCACCAGTATTACTAGCAATCGCATTATGCGCTTACGTAATTCCGTATCCGGTAAAGTGGCAGCATCGCGAACGCGTCGCCTACAAGTGGCGCTCCACAGCGGTAGGAAGCGGCACTAAAACGACCGCCCCGACGCTTGCCATCGCAACGCCACCCCCGCCACCCACCGAACGCCGTCGTGCCCCGTCGAGTCGACCGACTTGATGGCCATTTAAAAAGTTAATTAATTACCTAAAACAGTTTTAAATGTCCTTTAAACAAGGTCTCTTTTATGAATTGTAAAAAGTTCGTTTCTCCGGAGTTCCTCGGTCGGGAACTCGACTACTCCGTTGTTACATCGCGTGTTTTCGCCCATCTAACTTGTAAAGGGTGAATTCGCGAATTAGTCGAACTGATTGTGAGTCAAACGTTTTTTTTTTTTTTTTATGGAAGTGGTATTTATTTTATATTGTTTTTATTGTTCACTTTTATATGTCTTTCTTTAAATGATTGTTTTGGGATTTATTTTTGTATGTAGATGCTAAGTTAGTTTTTACAACGTTTTGTCTAATTCTCCTTACATCTTCAACAATCATTTTATCCATTAACCTCAAATTCTAATTTATTGCGTGCATTCAAGGTTCAACATGGCTCTTTCTTAATAATGTACAGGTAGATCCATTGCAGTACGTCACAAAAAAATATTTTTTTGCCTTCGAATTGATGAAAAACAGGATTTGCAAGAAAAAACTATGTTCTTTCAAGATTAGATCAAATTTTTCAACTTGTTTATTATTTTTTGTTATTGACCGCAATTTTTAAGATACACTGCTTACAACTACGTAAAACATAAATTTATCATTTACAAAATATAACATAGCAAGGACTCGTTAAAACACGAGATAAACGTTTAACGTTTAAACGCTCCTAACCGAAGAGCCATTTGCTGAATACGAGTCAGCCAGAAAGAAAATAGCTTTCACTTTCGAGCGGAGTCAAGCGTGTAAACGAATAATAATACCTCAATTATATAATTGAGAAAAAGCTGTTCTAATATACATCATTCATCGTAAGGATTCCGCTTAATAATTCGAAAAAGTTACTTACTAACAGTTGATATAATTGGTTTGTTGTATCTATTAGTTTGAGATGGTAAAAACAAGGCGCCGTTAACGATTAAGGTTAAATATGAGATCTTCTTGTTATTAACTCGACAACCAACAATATTTAACATGTGTATGTACGTTATCTAATGTTAATTGATAAGAAACATAGCTATTTCTCAAAAGCGCTAAGTATTGATCTCCTAAGAAATTGTTTTTAACAAATATGAGCTACCTAAAGTAGTCTTTAATTTGTTATACGTATTCGAAGATTCGAAGAGAATATTAGAAAATTATAAGTAAAGTAATTTTATAACGTATTAAATAGGGCGTCAACTATTAATTTTCTTTTGGATACTTTTCTTCAATATTTCCTCTATGTTATTACATTTCATTCTGTACCTAATTTCACTAATTTAGGGTCTAAGAAATTTAATTTTCGCTTCTTTCTTTCTTATAATTTTTAAATCTCAGCGAGTTCGTCGAGACATTTTTTTCAAAACCAGATCAATCTAATTATCGGTAAGCGCAGTCATCAAAAGTTATATTTCCTTTTTAGTCATCTTTGCACTATTGAAAAAGAAGAATAAATGTACATCGAGAAAATTTAAAAAAATAGAACAAATTGAAATAACTGGATTGGTATTCAACGTATTCCCAACTTTACTCTCTATACGAGGGTAGGGTCTTAAGCTTTTACACACGGCCGCTAGATGGCGCTATGGAGATTGTACAATATTATTTTCCTAAAATTAGAAATTTGTTCGTTGAATGGCCTGAATGTTGTAAGATTGGCAGCGCAGTATTTAACGAAGTAAGCTGAAGTAATCTCGGGGTAACTTTTAGAGTAAGGTTTTCCATACTTTTCCTTACTTATTATTATTATCGAAGCAATTACAGCATCGAATTCGACGTGGTAGCTTCCCTACAATGAGCGTTTAAAGATTTTCGTTAATATTTTCTTGCGGATATATAAAGCAGAGATTTCCTTGATCCAAAACAGGTTTATTTAATTGAACTAACTGGAACTATTGTGTAACGCTATTAACAGAAAGGTAAAAAAAAACTAATTTATACGATTATTTTATCACGATGTAAGCTAATAATGCCTCTGCAATTGCAAAGAGCCAACCAGAAGAAGATGCAATTTAAGCTTAGAAAAGCTCCGTTTACGGTTCTTAGCGAGTAAATTTTCAATCCTTAGGCGCTCCTTTTTTTCATACAAGACCAAAGATTTCAAATCCAGATAATATATTTTACCTATGGCAAGCTGTGATGTTACTTCTTGTGAAATCTCTCTCCGCATTGCAAATATTCAGAATACAAGAACGAGCTTTGCGTGGGAGCTAGACCAACAGATTCTTGTAGATCTATATTTGCGGAACCAGGCATGCCACCATCGGTGGACCTACATATTTTAGAATCATTTATCTACCTTAATAGAAACAAGCTAAAATGGAACTTTTTTTATTTCACAAGTCCACCAGTTCTCTTTTACGAAAGCAAATATATCTGGAGCTACCTGAGGATTGTCCTTCTTCCATAAGGATCTTATCTCTCTATAATAATTTTCCAATAACCGCGACCACTTGCAAATACTGAATTCAAATATTATTATTTTTATTATTTATGATATAAAATATGTTTTAATAAAAAGAATCGCTACAAAAATATAAAATATATCATTAAGAAAACGATAGAGATAAGCAAACAACAGTTAAGCATTCTTTAAATGCGTATGTACGCATAAGCTCATATTCCGGTCGACTCCGGGGCCTCCTTACCGGCGAAGAGCCTCGCCGTCTCCGTCTTCTGGTCCGGCAATAGAGCGTCGTCGTCCTCTCCCGTACCTCAACCAAACGCGATGCCCCCCACTCCGGGCCACCTCATGTGTGCGCAAGCAACATTCAGCATCCCTTCCTATATGGGGTGAAACACGGCCGGTGGCTAGTGAGTGGCCTTTCCGAGCGGCTACGAACGCCGTCACGAGTGAAACCGAATCGTCGGCGGACGTATGTATCCCGCTTGGCCGTCTTGACACACGCGTTTGGACCACTGGCTACTCAGCATCGCCTGATGGTCCATATAGACCGGACTGTCACAGAGAGATCATTGCAAGCGCAACGTCCGCACATAGGAGAGCTTTCGTACACTTACGAATTTTCACCCGCGAAAATACTTTATGGAAGTTTTACCGCAGCGAGTTTACGTGTTCTAATAAATTAACAAAATAATAACGTTACTATTATTGTATCGATGTGAAAAAGAAAAACTAAAAAGATATATAATCGAAAGAATCTAAAGAGGAAATAAGTGCATCAAATAGGATTTAAAAGAAAGTAAACAAGACGTACATTGAACTTTAAAACAATTTTTTTTTCTTCCTAAAAAAAAAAAATGTTTTGTGATACGCAACGAGAATGACAGAGAAAACAATTATTGTGTGATATCGTCGTAAATAAATATTTTGAGGACTTGTCGCGATATAGGAGAGAAACAGGGGAAACATGCAAAATCGAGATCGTCACCATCGCTTCCTCGGCGCTAATACAAGGTAGAAAAGTGCGTGTGATACTGGAGAACAGAGGAAAGAACACAAACGCGGCCAAAATGAGAATTAAAATGCCAGCGGTTCGGATAGCGCAAGGTAAGAAGTATTTTAGGTATAATTTGAGAATCTTCGCGAAAAGAAAAATAAACGCCAATGCTATAATATACGCTCGGTGTGCCTCTGACGGCGCGTAAACAAAAATTTAAAAATTGTGCGCCGAATACTACGGAACGCGAAGCGTCACGTGATCAATGTTTTTAATTAACGGAGGGACGGGCGGGGGTGTGCGCGGGGTACGCAGAGGGTACATTCAAGCTCTCTTGCTAATAAGAAAAAGTTATGATAATGATTTTTGCTCGGTTCGCGCAAGTTTTTCTTCATTCCGCCCGTCGACGCCTCAGTCAAGTTTTGTCTTTAGCACTGTTAACACTCTCGGCCCGTGTTTTTCCGATTCCCGGGACGATTTGATCTAATTATTTGTTGAAAAATCTGTAAATAGGACGCCGATTCTAGAACGCGAGATTCGCGAAAAAAACACCCC
This sequence comes from Oryctes rhinoceros, assembly GCA_020654165.1. NCBI lineage: Eukaryota > Metazoa > Arthropoda > Insecta > Coleoptera > Scarabaeidae > Oryctes > Oryctes rhinoceros. The sequence goes on from JAIOKQ010000231.1 coordinate 4,753,982, forward strand.
ACCATATTGATTAAACATCAGATTTTAGTGAGTGCCGCAATCTTCATCCGAACACACACGCAAAAAAAAAAACAAATAAAAGATAAAAGAAAATAAAATAAAAATAATTAATTTGTGATTTTCGTTAGTTCAGAGAAAGATGTATTTCAACGCGCTTAAAAGGGGAGTACTGCTCGAGAGAATCCGCAAACAGATTGAGAAAATCAGAAATATGAGATTAAAGTGTACGGTGGCCGTGGGATGCAACACGTACTCCATCATAAACATCTCCTTCGCGTTCTACATGTTGTACGAGCAGGAATTCAATAAGATACGATTTCGTAACGAGATTATTTGCCTGTGCGAAAGGTGTAACAGCGACAAGGAACCATTACCTGAGCCAGAAACAGAATAATTTGATCAATAAGAAGGGCCCTTAAAAATTCTGAATGGTTTTCGTTTCGAATCCGCGTCAATTATCTATTTGAAGTTCTATTTTCATTTCGCAATTTAATCTAATCTATCATAAATTCGTACACCAGATATAACATTTCAAAAGTAAACATCTGCTTTAAAAATATCTTTTGGTATTTCCCAAAAATGATTAGCGGGATTGGCTGATAAGAAAATATTCTATATATCGGGTGGGATATGTTTAATGAAGTGAAATGGTTTATGAAAACGCAGATATCTTTGTTTGGTACAATCCCTTCAAACGATATTAAAATTTCAGTGAGCGTTCGATTAAATAGGTAAATGGGAAATTTTACGCCAAATTAAAAATAATCTGTAAGTAAATTATCTTCTTGCAATGTTCTCATTCGCAAAACAATTTGATTATTCGAAGGAATCAGCCAGTTTCCGGAACAACAACATCCAAAAAACCATCAAATTTTCTTTGAAAAATAAGGCGAGCAAATTCTTATCTTACGAAGAATCGGACCTCACAAATCGCTAAAAATTCAAGTACAAAAGAATACATGTTCAAAGTTACGCCATATTCACTCAGGTTCGCAAAAATTCACCATCAACAGTTCTTATCTATATTTATCGCTAATTTCTACGTCCGAATTTTATTTCTAACAAATGACTACGTCTTAAACGAAATTATTCACAGTCCGAAAAAGCCGTTACTCCGTCTCGGAACGTACTTTCGACATCAGGTACATGTGTCGCCGGTGGGCATCATAGTGCGGTCAAAAAATTGACCACGAATCTTCCAACATAGAAAATACAATCGGAAAAGTGACCGATGTCGTGTGAAATGTCGGAAGTCAACTGGAAGGGTTCAGATAGACCTCCGTAACCTGCCCACGGCAATTTGTCGAGTCACCCTTTTCGGTAAAGCGAAGTCTTCGAGATGCCCCCTTCTTATTAGCTCTAAAGGAAAGCAAAAAAAAAACATGTATACGGTAAAACTAGAAGCGCAGGTAATCGTGAAAACGCGTGTTATCTTCTATACTCGGTATACAAAGGGTTATTAAATGAAGATTCACCGTTTGATGTCCTTAGAAATGCCGCGTGCCGATACTTAAAATGACCCCCCTTCTTAGCCGTTCATCGTACGAGGTAGCACGCGACGAAACGAAACGCTTTTGCAGTCCATTTTTTTTGCCCGTAAAATTGTGTCTTCGATGTCTATACGTATTCGTACAATGTTAATCGTAATATTAAAGGAAAATGTTAATTAATTGATGTGAATTTAACCGTGTCCTCGTCCATGGAGATCTCGCTCCTGGATAAGTGGAAAATTCGAAGATATTTTTGATCCTTCCTTCTGCAGGTAATTCAAAACTGCATGTTGAATGTGTGTCCAGCATGTCCTTTACGTTTTATGGTTGCATTACGATAAGATACACAGGGCACATTCTCATTTGTAATGCTATGATTTTAAGCACAACTAAATGGATTAATAATGTTTCACAGCCTTAAAATTCCGTTCCTATGTACTAAGTGGATACCCATCAAATTCATCGTCGCTCGCAGATAATCATTACTAAATGTTGATGATTTTAATTTTTGATGATAGTAAATTAAACATTAAGTGTCTCTTTTATTGCTTATTTCTTAATTTTCAATGATTTAAAGTTAAAGGTTGGCGAGAAAGCGACAAAAAAATCTTTTTTTCAAAGCGGATTTCAGCACATCACAAACTATTCGTAACACCGGGTAGAATCCTTTAGTACTTTTAAAATTGGCTACCATTGAAATCTTTATAATATTAACAATTATATCAAGATAACATCATTGATATTATTTCATTCTTAGATGGCTAAAGATGGATAAAATGGCTCTTTTATTTACGTTTTTTTTAATGGTCACATTATATAAGAAATGTTTTCCTCTTTATTTTTAATGAGATTACTGTAAATGTTCCTAGAACGTTTGAATCTTTCAAAAGGCATATTTATTAGTAGAAATATTGCAGATACGCTCGAATTTGCTCTAATCTAAATTATTAATCGAGAATTATCTGCAATGAATCGGCTCATGATACTTACTACATATTGTAATTATTGCGAGGAAATGATATAACGTTGGGAAATTTAAAAAAAGCTAACGTAATAATTAGATTAACTTAGATTTCCCTGACTTTGCCACCTTGATACATTTAAAGCTTTAAGGCGAATATGGGGAATTCTAAACAATAGTATTAGATCAAATCATTCCTTTTATCCATGAACTTTAGTGGAATTTATATTATTGTGCTTGTAATCTGAAAGAGTCTCGCGTATTCCATTCGTTTAAATGTTTTTAAAAATAAATTACCAACAACCTCCGATTACTAAACGTTTCATCCCTACATATGGAGAAGCTCGCTTATTAAATCAACAAGAACATTTTTGTTGCGATTTTCTTGCTTGAATAAACAGCAATACTAGTCAGTTTAATAATTTCAAATTAGTTACGGCAACATAAATTTAATGTTGAGTATTCAACGTTAACGCAACTGTGTTTTCTTGTTGGGAAAACATGATTTCATTGCCATCTTTGTGGTTGTTTCATAAAAAACTTCAACTATTGTTTTATAACATTAGCAACGCCCTCCTCTCGATGTAACACATAGAAAAGCAAGAGAACGTCCATCCAACATCGAAAATGTAATGTTGTATGTAATTTAATGTTGAAACTTGGCATTGTAATGTTGGATGATTTGTGTGCGCTCAGGCTAGCGGTTGTGTTCCGCCGGCCAAAAACATTAACCGGAAAATTTGTTAATTCACAGGTTAATATGTGGCAATATGTTAGAAGCTACAAAAAAAATGTATATTTCAAATTTTATTTGCCGCAGAATCTTATATTTCTAACGCTGAAGGTGATGATGAATTACATGTGGAGCACTTTAATATCGGTGAGTGTTTAATTGTAGCTTATAAATAACAGAAAAAGTGTTTTTAAATGCAAAGAAGTCAACTTGGATAATTTTCTGCTTATTAGTATGGTTGTTACAAATTGAAATAAATATATATTCAAGTTTGAAAGAAAAAGGAATGTAATAATCCAATCGTTTAAGAATCGTAACAAATGAAGGTGTTGTTCCTGAAGAATTGACTCGTATTTAATAGCGATTTAAATGTTTTACCGCAATTTCGCCATTCGTTCATTTGTTTGGCTCAAAACAATTGTTAGCCGTTAACATTACTTAATTAGCAAAAAATAAAGTAAATCCTTTTTATGTCGTACGTCAGTATCTGATGTAATTCACAGGCCAATATAAAGTTTCCACATAACACAGGAAAACACAGCTCTAATCAGATGTGTATGTACATAAAAAATGATCGATAATATCGCCATTTTTAATTCCCTTCTATTCTCAATGGATCAAGGCCCACGTTAAACGTCCAAGCCTATCTATGTACGACTTAAGGAAATTTGTTTTTTTTTTCTGAAGCTCATTGATATTGAATAATATATTAGAAAACAAGTTTGATAAGATGGCATTTTATCGTACGGGTCCGATTAAATGCATTATTTCTATGTATCTTTTGACAGCTTTTGGAGACGTTTAAGTTTATACGATATGAAGAATGGTCGCATTATACGGTGTATTATGCGAATAGATCCATATGAAATCTTATGCTAGTTAGCCGATTTTTCGTTGTAGGCAACATATTACGCTACGTTACGTTCGAAACCGATCGATTCGCATTTAGTTATTAACCTACTGGAGATATATAAGAAATGGGCGATGTTGAATGTGTTAATGCGGCCCATCCGTAATTTATTACTTAGTAAAGCCGCGGAATAACGTTTAAACAGATTCTGAGAACATTTTATTGCAATATTCTCAAATACAAAGTAAAACAAAGAGGTCTTATCATATTAAAATCCTGAAAAATTATAAGCACCTTTGAACCATTCATCTAAAACATTCGAAATAAAAGAAATTAATGAATTTTTTGAGAAGACTATTAATACAATGTACCACATGGAGCATATACAGGGTTTAGGTATAATATATCAAACGTTTTTGCAAATATAACGTCCTTCCCGTTTTACGTATCGCACAAGTAGCGATTGGGTCACAAAAAAGCTCCACGGAGGATGGAAGCCATCTGCTGCGGCCGAAGTTTACATTGATATATCCTCCGATGAAGCCAAATACATCAATTAAACGGTCGACGGTTTCACAACAACTCAACAAGGTGTTCTTTCTACTCATAGTTCTTTTTCATTGCCATCAAGAAGCGAAAAGTACATATTTCTTATGCAAAAAGAACCTAATATTAAAAATCAGGTGGTAGATTCCACCAGGTCAGCGTAGTTAATACTCCTCGAAATTATACGAGATTAGTGTTACTATATACCTTACAGATAAAACTGACGGTTACTGTTCACGACGAAAACAAACAAAATATGCAGGATGTGGGATATTTTTTTCAAGATAACATCTAAACCGTGTCATAAGTGTGCTAGTATGTGTCACCGATGTGTTTATTGCAGATATATTTACTTAGCAAAATTGCTTCGCAGGAAATTCGTATTTTTCGAGTGGGTTCTAAATCTTTATCGCGTTTTTCCTCCCGATAAAGTCGCCGAAGGATATCTTAAGATAAATCGAATCGTATGCGATGATACGACACCATAATTGCATCGGTTGTGTGCACGATTCAAGAGACTTTCGTATTAATTCTTTACGCAATTCCAAGAAGCAACGCTCTACGCCGGCATCGTTAATTGGCCGCGGTGCGTACAGCCTATTGGTTCGCAATTATCCGCGATGACATCTTCATGCTGAAATGTGGAACACCTTCACATGCAATTAAGACGGTATTATTTGATGTAAAGAAGAAGCGGGTGTTGAAACCTTGCGAGTTTCGAATTGTGTTCAATTCTAGGTTGGAGCTTATTGATTATCGCCCGCTCGGTACATTTGATTTATTAAAGACAGAAGTAAATTTAATGAAAAATCGTTAAATTGAATTAATTGTACAGATTTTGCAACGTATATCGTGCTGCTCGGTAATGTAACGAAACGTGGACGTGGTATTCTTCACACCCCAACGAACACCACAAAATATGTTTTTATTGAGAATAAAAATAAAATATGTTAGTGCTCCATTTATCCGAAAAAAAAAATAAACAATAAAAAACAAAACTGAAGCACAAAATACCGATAAATAAATGAATTTATGTTTATTTATAAAGTTCCATGTAACAGCAACAAGCCACACCTTTGCTTTCCATAAATTAAATAATAAAAAAATTAAAACAATTTAAAAAAAAACGAAGTTGCCGTCAATAATAAAACGGAAATTGAAGGATTGTCTAAAATTTATTATTACATTTTCTCCCTTTCTATGTGTATACCTTACTCCACCTCTTGTAGCGTTATCATTATCATTAACGTCAAGTGTGTAGAGTTACATAAAAGTTCGTTCTTATATATTGTATATACTTCAAGAACGGACAAAGAAAACGAAAAAACCGGAAATTTAAAAATATGTAAACACCAACTCGCGAATACCCTCATTTTAAACAGTCATCCTCCAGGTCACTATTACGTCGGACACTACAGCCTAGAAGGGTGTCCATTAAAGCGTAACTAGCAGACCTCGTCGATAATTACCCACCTTTAACGCCGATAGCCTCTTCCCGCATAAATACCACGCATACGTACGTACGCCCGCATATTTTCTCGAAATATTTTAAATTTACCGCCGCTTTCGCCACTTTCACTTTCCGCCGATAGATGGCGACCAATCCCCAGGATCGCCGAATATCCTCCACCGCTGTTGTCCCTTTCGTTCGCTCTTCCTTCGACGAGATATCGGGCGAGGGAAAATTAATATTCCGCTTGGACCGCGGCAAGCTCCTATCTAAACTCATCGGTCTTGGGTCTCCGGCTCCGTGTGTACATAGAATCTCTCACCTTTTAAAATATGTTTGCGTTCTTTCGTGTTCCCTCTTTTCTCTCTTTGACGGAAGATAGGAAACTTAATTGTTCGGCTAATTGTGTTTAGGTTCGAGCGGGAGTTATATAAATATTTTAATAAGTTCCTCTTTCGTTTCGATGTTAGGTTGGAGCGCGGAAATATTAGCCAGATTGGAGCTATTTTGTTGTTGTTGTCGTTTTGTACGTTGCGTATGCTCAATATGGATCGAAATGTAATTGGAAGTATTGCAGGATGATGTCCTAAGTTGAAAAGAAAGCTGGATATTGTTAAAAAATGCACTGCTTATCGTTTTATTTTGATTTTCCTTTGTTTTATTTTTCTGCATTAGTCAGTTTAAAATAGGTATTATTTAGTGACTCCAAAAAATGCTGTATTGAAAATTTGGTGTCGTGGAAGGCCAAGCGCAACACATTTCTGTGTGTTGCGCTTTACCATTACTCCAAATTTGATGCAGAAAATCGATGGAGGCGTTTTACGATTCCGTCGTTATCCGATGTGCTTCCCCGAGCCTCAAGAAGTGTTCTCTATGCAGCGTTTGTTAAATCTGGAAGCATACTTGTACGAGGACAGGATTTAAAAACTGGATGTAGGATACGATAACTGCCTTCGTATTGGTGGAAAAGTAAACTAAGGTACGGGGCCTTAGGTACATATTCTTTCTTTAATTTTCTTTTTTTACTAAACGCAAGTTATCGGAAGGTTGATCCTTTATTTAAAAATCAAACGTCTACATTTAAAAATCTACACTTCGAGATCGACTTATGTTAAGCGATGTAAGTCTTGAGAAAAAAGACAATTTGTTCTAAAATTAATCAGGTCACCTCGTTGTCATAGCTTCTGCGAACGTTTCGTCCCCACTCTCGTGGAACATCTTCAGGGCTGTTACTGCACACTGATTACCAACTACTCGTCTGGAAGGAGCTTATATAGTTTAAGTAAGTTTTTCGCACCCATTCAGTGTGCGTGTAACAGCCCCGTAGATGTGCCATAAGAGTGAGTGTTGCGACGACAACCCTGAAACGAAGAGCTGGACGAGCGCGGAAGCTTACTGCAATTAATAATATTCCCAACGCAATTAACTCAAGCTGTTATTCTAAAGAAAAGGAAAAGACACGGCATTTTATTTCACATCGGACATGATTAATCTATTAATGGGCGTAGCGAAGACACATCCACTTACATTCCGCTACATCCCAGATTATTAATGCAACGCCGAAAAAGGGAAAAAACCGAAGAAAACCGTTTAGCAAATAGGAAAATCCAATCAGCGAATATTACCCGTGGTAACCGGTAGTGCGATGAGCTAACATGACAATTTAATATGACGTCGAGTAAATTACAAAGGAAATAAGAATATCAGAATTGTTGAATAATAAATCTCTCACAGGCAGTTCGTATATGCTGCGTACAGGTTGCACGTTCTACGAAGATGAAGTGGTATGGCAGATGTAATATCTGCTAGTTCGTTATATCCAGATTGGGTTAACGAATATCCAGTAAGTGCGCATAAATCACCATGATAGTGCATTTAATGCAGCAGAATGCGCTAGAGCAGTTAAAAAAATGACCGATGATAACGAAAGATTAAAAAAATTAGTTTAAATGGGAGAGTTGAAGAGTACGCTTCAAATTCCCAAATGAGCGTCCGTATCGGTCTTATTAGGACGCTCAACCTGCATAACGGTGCCAATAGCGAACCCACGCAACCAACGTTTACCGCGATTACGAACACGATTAATCACAATCGAAGATATAATCGTCCGTTGCATATAAATAAACTATCCGTTGCACGGGGTCCGTCTTAACTAATGTTCACCGTTTGACAGTACCACATTTTAAACGTTATAATGCCCTCGTACGGCGTACGACGATAAAATTCGCGTTGACTCCCTACTGTTTTACGATTAGCATTACCGTGTTGTTCGTTGTAGTTGTTGTCGTTTGATAGGCGGTTATATGATGCGCGATTTTTGTTGAATGGAGACTTGAAAATAAGTAGGTGGATGCTGAGTTTTTTTTTTTCTCCTTTTTTAATACATTTGCATTCTCTTAGAAGCGAATATCGGTTGATTTATATCTATTTATTATGCTTCCTTTCTCTGAATAAACATCCAACAAATTAATTCCTGTAAACTTAGAAAGAAACGATGTTAATTTATTGCTCCGTATGTAAATGGCAAGAAAAATTACATAGTTGGTGCTCTTAAAAACGAATATGGCTGCAGTAGGTTCAATTAACAGCAGGTGGTGGAAATTAAAACAGGTAAAGTCTCAGTACTAGAACACAAGATAAGTAGGTATAATTAATAAGCTAGAGAAGAAATAAGATTGTGCTGGATTGGTGTGAAGGTGGCGTCAGCCGTTCAATAACAATTCTTTTTCAAGAATGTATATTTAAACGAATACGTTACCTTTGCTGAACTCTGCATTAATTAATCATAGCATTCTACTTTTATTTTACTCCTCTTAAATAAAACATTCTAAGATTAGCCCCTTAACATCCGTCGATAAAATCAGCAATAAAAGTATCATCCCAACTTATGCAAACGCCGGAAAATGAATTTGAATAACACACACGACAAGAACCTAAAACATGCTGCACGTAATACCGACAACCTGCGTCTTGCCCGGCGTTTTGTAACTCTCCTTTAACATAGAAACGCAATCCTAATTATAAACGAAGGAGATGATCGTATGACACGGGCGCGAAGAACACGCTTGTACGTGCCTACCTTCTTGTCCTCAGCCATGTATACGGCGATCATGCTATGATGAGAGCGCGAAGAAATTATGGACCACGACATTAAAGACAAGCCCCTCGATATTATACGCTGACCGATTGAGTAGGCGAAATGTTTATTTTAATGTCCGAGACACCGTTGTACGTATATATGTATATGCGGCACCGTGTGTCTCTAACGCTGGTGCATCGCGGAGGATCATTGATTTAATGCCCGCGTGGCCGGCAGCCTACTTACTCGTACTCCTAGGCTGCGACGCCGAGGTGGAGGAAAAAGGAGAAGAACGAACGTCCAGTCGGTCGCGCGGATGATGGTCCGAAGATTCCGTAGAACGGAATCGATTCTCTTTCGTTTTTGTAGATCGAAAAGGTGAATTATTTTACGGCCGCTGAATGTATTGGCGCAATAAAATTCGACGTGATTTAGACTAATAGTTGAAAGGTGTACCTGCTCGAGGTGACGTAATAGGTGTGTACTATTTAGATTTCAACAGTAAATAAACTTTTATTGCAACGCATAAATAAGGTGAAGTGTTTTTATGCTGCTTAGCAACAAAGTTGAAATATTAGGAGGACTATACATATAGATATCTATATATATCTGAAATAATAATAAAAAAAGAACCGTTGTGAGTTTGTTTCTTAAAAACAACGGTATAATAATTGGCTCGGATACATGTAGATTCTACGAGGCGTTCCAAAATTGTTGGTAAATGCAAGTGGGGCTGGAATCTATTTAAAGATACTGAACATTTAACCCCTTCTACCTAGAAGAGTTTTAATGTATTCATTTGTATTGTAGAATACATCGTAGATGCCCACCCCGAATACTAATTATTGTATTGGTGATTAGTAACTTACGAAGATACAAACACGTTCAAGGACATTTTATAAATTTTAACATAAGAAATCTAAATACTTGTACCAAGTTGTTCAATATACTTAAGGGCTGTAATAGAATTTGATGTAGGCTTATTGACAAAGCGACGCACAAAGGTGTCAAGCAGCAAATTGAGTAAAGTATTGCTTTTTGTAGTTTATCCAAAAGAAAAACGCCTATATTCAACAATTTTTATTGCTGTTCTAATGTTTTGTTTTTCTCGTGCCTTGTTCGTAAATATAAAAACTTGCGCATGCGAAAATATGTTTTTTCGTAAATGATTCGTTTCTTATACGGCGTAGTTTCTTGACAAAATATTTTTTCTTTGTCTCACGAGTTCACACTAAGTTTATTTTTAATTTCTCTTTATATAAAATATTATTTCTTGGAAATTGTTTTAGTCGTTTCCTGGTATTTATTTGAGGAAATTCCCACGAAAAAAGAACAAAAAGAAAACAAAATGAATTAAAAAATCTAAAAAACGTGACTAGAAGAGATTTATAAAGAAAGCATCTAGAATATTAGTTTAAAAGAAATAAAAGAGGATTTAAAAGAGCAATAAAAAAAAACTGATACACCTAACTTTACTATAAGCCAAGTAGATCATTGAAAGTCATAAAGAGGACTTGTGATTATAAGGTTCAATATATTGTATTATATAAAAAAACTATTTAATGTGGGAAGTGTTACGGGTTTTTAATAACCTTGAGATATGATTTTATTAATCGAACAGCAAAAAAAAAATGATGTTAGAAGGTATCTTTTGCTATCATTTCTATTGTCTTCCTCTTCTATTTAGCTGCATGTAGTATCTACATTAAAAACCATTTTGAATAACGCAAACTGATTTTCGTCAAGTTTAATTTTCTAAAAACTTTTTTACAAAAAAAAAAGAAAAATGGTGTAACTTCTAATTTAATTAAAAAAGTACTGCAGAAAACACGATAAAATTGACATATTTGACCAGAAAGCATATACAGAGTTTGGCATTTCACTTGCGCGAAAGTAACATTGCCGGTTTAAATATCAATAGCATGCTGAATGCATCCGCTGGCGCGGCCGTTTTTAAAGTTTCATTAATTAAAACTTTTTCGCATCGTAACAAGTAATTACCCCACCCCAGTATGTGACCGTATGTAGTAGCATACATGTTAGACCGCCAATGTATTTTGTGAGGCGTTATTTCGAAAAGTTTTAATTAGACAAAAAAGGTTTATGCGAAGGTAAGAACGATTTTCTAGATATACAGACATTCGCAACATCCATGTAAATAATTAAAAAACACGTTGTTGCTGACCTGGTTTAAGGCTAGAGAAGATCTCGTTTTTAGACAAATGATAGCTTCTTAGTCCTTCAGTACCACGTAGAAACCTTAAGATCACAATATCTGATAAATACTCGCAGCGACGCCTTCTGTACATGGAAATCCTTTTTTCGACATTTACAATTGTTTTGTTGCACATTTTCAAATTGATTTCTCCAATAATCGCGCGAATATTATTTTTTAGATCATCAATTGTTTGCGGATTATTTGCGTAGACCGGATTCTTAAGAAAAGCCCAAAGAGAAAAAACTGAAGATGTTAAATTCCGTAATCGTGAGGTCTAAGCAATGTCAGCATTTCAGGCAATTACATGTTTCGCGCAATAAATTTATAATTTATCTGGTAGTGTTGAAAGTAGTCTCATCTTGTTCGGAAAAGTTAACGTACGACCTCTTCAGATGAAAATCCACATCAAACGGTTACACGAAGGGGGCGAAGTGGTTTTTTCGCAGTCGCTCCAAGATTTTCATGTGCCCAAAAGCGACAGTTTTGTCTATTAGCGTAACCGATGGGCTTCGTCGGTGTGTACGAGTTGTTTATGAAATTCGTCTGCTGCTATAGCCTGTAAATGTAAACCTTCAAACTGATAACGTTTGCAAATAACGTAAAATCGAAATCCTCAAGCTCATCATGCTGGGAACCTTTCATAACGGTACCATTGTATGAAACTAAACTAAAAAAATCGTTATTTAAAAAGTAAGATAATTTCCTCAAATAAAGGTAAAGCTAACAACTGTATGCAACTATGTCAAAAAGATATCTACTAGCTATCCTTTTTAAAATGGCATAAAAGAAGAAGAATAGATATACCGTGTGTAGACCGAGCGCAACAAAACGTAATAACTTAACTGTTTAACCGATTCGTTATCAGATAGAATTTTAAGAAGGACAGTTTCTCCGCTATGGCATCTCGAATAACGTGTAGTTGTCATTTAGAGGTTGTTATGCAAATCTGTCTACAAGTCGAAATGTATATGTAGATGTTCCAGGACATATATATGTCTCAGCGTTACGTCACGGCGACATCAACGGAAATAAAAGGAAAAAGTCCCAAACAAACAACTATGCAGTCGATTTCTATTGCACGAAAAATAGTGCTCGTACAACTGTTGGAGTTGGTTATTGAGGACGTCAGGCATGAAAACGATTTTTGCGTGTAACTGAATCTGAAACGCTATCATCGAATTCGAATAAGGACTGTACATTTCTGCGACAAGGAATCATTGCTCTCTCCTCATGGTTTTCCTCAAACAAATTAGCGGAAATTCTTTGGAAGCAGCGATTATGCTCTATTTTGCATCATTATGCTCTAAGATAGAATACGGGTCACTGATACGTTCGAAGAATATGTTTAGAGTACTTGCCCTCTACGCTTTAGAAGAAGAATTAATAGTCGACGAAATCAAATTAATATCAAACTTATTGCATTTTACCACCGTACATCATTATTATTGCTAAATGGTATCGCTTCTTAGTCTTCCCTAAACATGAATAAGGCAACATGCAGAGTAACCGGGAAGCCTCGAATCATTAGAATTTTACAACTGTGCTAACTGTATATTTAGAATATCTCGTTGCTTGTGCAACTAACAACTTTCAAATTGTTTTTTAACGCATCATATCCTGCTTCTCTCTAAAATCCTAAAAGGACCGCAACACGTTTGACCAACGCTTGACCAACGCATAAAACCTAACTCTAGACCGCGATATAGTCCGATCCGGTAGGGCTTATGCGATAAAACGAGAAAGATACGTACACGTATTATATTATATCCGTATTTCGTAGTCCAGCTCGCGTTTGTCCACCGATTTTATTGAGAAGATTATGTAATACCGGATGTAGAAAAAAAATGATAAAAAGTGTCGACGGACATCCGCCATTGACGTGTTATTATATGTTTTCTTGGTTTAGTTTGTGTGTTATTGTTTTTTCGTTTTTTTTTTCTCAACAGACTACTACGTATATGTGTAGTATGTGATATGTACGCGTATGTACAGATGTGTCGTCTTATATTTCGGTGTACTGTTACATTTCATTCACACGTTTAAAAGGCTAATATATATCTCCTACTATTTCTTGCAGCAGAGTCTTAAATTTATCGATAACGTACTCTCTTATATGTGTCGGATGCGTACAAGTATATCGAAGATATACAGGTCATACCCAAAAAATCTCGCTCGTAATAATCACGTTGGTACAAATTACTACAAACGGATTGAAACTTGGAAAAAATCAGAGATTACAGCTGGCGATTGTTGCGAAAACCGTTTTGTTTTTGTTAAATACTGAAGAAAATACAGGGGGTGTCGCAAGATAAGCTTAAGATAGCCGAGATATCGAAACGTCGTCACTTCGAAATTCGATTCCGGATATTTTAAACGTGCAACTTTAGCAACTTCTGATTAATTGAATGAATCGAAGCCCTTCGAACAATGTTTTAATCGCAATCCATTTGCGGGATATTCTAAACGACCTCCTACGGCTTTACAACCGTCATAAATAACGAAATGCATTAAATCAGAATTCTAAAATAATATTGAAGTACACTCCGCCAAAAAAGTATCCCATAAACTAAAAAAGGGCATTTATAAACCAAGATATTTTTATACGTTCACAAAAAGTTTGCCTCGTGTATGTGAACTATAAAAACACTAACGAAATCATGGAACATAGCTTTTTTGCTTTTTTTTTCTAAAAGAACAGATTTAGAAAAATGCATATGTGTAGGGTTTGTTCAGTTGTTTATTGAAAGTCTTCCTATACGGACAAATTTTAAAGTGCGAAGTCAGAGTTCTGTGCCAACGCTTTTAAAACTAAAATGAGCAATTTAACTTCAGAACAAGTGGCTGCTATAGTTGCTTTAATCGAAGATGGACGATCTCAAGCATACGTTGCTAATTTGATGAACATCAATCGGTCAAGTGTTCCTAGAGCCGTAGCCAGATATAGGGAAACAGGCAATTACAGTAGAAGACCTGTACCAGGTCGTCCAAGATGTTCTACTCGCCAAGATGACCGCTATTTACTACTACAAGCATTACGTCGAAGACATGTAACTGCGAGACAATTGCAGAACGACTTGGCTAGAGTCAGAAATACTCGTGTGAGTACTCAAACTATTCGGAATAGGTTACGACAGAGTGAATTAAGAGCTAGAGTAGCTGTAACGGCCCCTCGTCTCGCTAGGAACCACCGAGTGGCTCGCTTAAGGTTTGCCAGAGAATATGTAAATTGGAACATTAATGACTGGGCCAATATACTCTTCACTGATGAGTCAAGATTTGGTCTTTACACCTCAGATATGCGTATCTCAGTGTACAGACGAGACGGTGAGCGCTATTCGCAGTGTAATATCAAACCTAGACCTAATTTCGCCGGTGGCTCTATTATGGTTTGGGGAGGCATCTGTTTAACAGGTCGTACAGAGTTAGTACCAGTAGACAGAGATACACTGACTGCCCGCAGGTATACAACGAACATTTTAGAAGAACATGTAGTACCATATGCGCCAATTATAGGAAACGAATTCATGTTAATGCACGATAATGCACGACCGCATGTTGCAATAATCGTCCAGGAATACCTTAACGATGTTGGTATTCCAGTTTTAGATTGGCCTGCGGTAAGTCCGGACATGAACCCAAAATGTTGCCCCGGCGGACCTGCATGTACTAGAAAATGCTCTCCGTGACGAGTGGGAGAATTTGGATCAGGCTTATATACAGAGGTTAATCGAATCTCTGCCAAACCGTATGCGAGCGGTCATAAGAGCCAGAGGTGGCAATACTCAGTATTAAAAGCTACCGTTATGACATATTTCTTTCCAAAATTATAATTTCTTGTTTTAATAAAAATCTCAAGTATGAGTTCTTGTTTTTATTTGGCCTGTATTTTATTTAAACGATCATAGAAATTATATCTTAGAGCGCATTAAAGTATATTTACAACTTTATGCTACAAACAAAAATTACGCGATACTTTTATGATTCAAAACTAAATTATGCGATACTTTTTTGGCGGAGTGTATTTAAAATATTTCAAAGCAACCTTGGATAGGTATTATTCTATGTTGGTGTTATATAGTTAGAGGAGTTAATGCTTATGTAGGTGTATGTATTTGTATACCGTACATTGATAACTTGGCGTATCTTTTCATCTGTTCGATCTCTTGACTTCGAGACTTGATGCTCGTCCAGTAACGTTGTTTTTGCGTCCAATTTGCCTTAAATCTTCCAGTTGACTATGACAATGTCTTTAGCTGCGCCTCGTACCTTTTCCTCGAGATTCTGTTTGGTGCACAAGTTTAAAGCAGAAATCTACATTTCAAACATATAAGTTAGGGACGTTTAGTTGATAGTAAGAATCATTAACGCTTATCGTTGCTCTGGTTCCTTCTAATCTCGAATAGTCTGCGTACCGTGCCAAAATTCTTCTTTTTTTTAAGATTGTCAATTGTCAATTGGTGAAAAGTGCATTGCAGTTGGATCATCTCTCAAGGTAAGCAGCAGCAATACAGGGGAGCAAAAACTGGTGACGAAACTCCTACCATTAATCTTACTAACGACACAAGACGTTGACTATATTTCAGCAAAGTTAATGTTCATTCGTCGATTAACACCTATTGAATCTTAAGAGTAAGTTTATAATAATAATCACTAAATATTAAATCGTAGCTCCGATTACATAGTTTACGACGGCACGTATTATTAATAGCAGTAGTATAGTATTTATGTATATTACTAAATAAAGGTTTATAAAATCTTCACGATAATGCCGCGATGTGAATCCTTGGAGATTACCGGTCCGTAGAAGCTAATTTTTGCTATTCGACCTGCGAGTTGTCAAAACTAATCCACGTTTGAGGTTAATCCTTAATATTCTAGAATAAAAACGCGATATGGCGCATTTCGCAATTTCATTTCGCCGCATACATAAATATATATACGTTGTGCATAAGCCTTCGACGAATTGGAGTTTTCACCGAGCCGAGGTAAGTCCGCGCGTCCTAATTTTTTCCGCCGCTTATCGCTAGGTAGATACGCAGAGCCCGCGCGCAGATCCTCTATTAGCGTTACAACAATATAACGAGGTTCGGCCGTCGATGATGCGACGTTGTCGCGGCGTTCCTGGTTTATGGTTTTCGTAGATCGCCGGGCTTATGTGACCAACGACGTTTCGTGTTTGTCACGCCTCGCAGATAAGAGCTTTATAATGGACAGTTTTTTCCGACTAACCCGTCACTAAACACATATATGTACCGTACGTACGCACACATTCACGTCTACACGTGTGATTTATTAGGTTGTTTGCCAGATAGCCGTTACTTATCTGTTTGATATTTGGTTTAATCGTATGATCGAAGCCTTGTCGTCGGGTTTGTAATGTCGCAGCACTACGTGACCGAATTATTATTAGTTTTTTTTTTGTTTCTCAACAATAGCTTGTCTATAGGCTTTAATATCCGGACAGACTTAAGATAACACTTCATTTCGTCACATTGCCTATAGTTTAAATTCTAATCCCATCGATGGATTATAAACGAGGTCTAGACGGTTGCACATTGTAACAAAAAAAATGTCAAAGTACTTAATTTTGATGATTAACTTAAGTTAATCATCATCATAATTCTTCTTTGCTCGTCAATAGGTAGACATGAAAGCAAACCATCAAAATGGAACGCCGAAAACATAATAAAAAGGAAACTAACAGAATTGATAATTATATTAAATTATGTATTTCTTGTTTGCTTATACAAAGAGATCCGAAACGATCTCGTCATGTTCGCCGAGCCTTGTGAGGTGTCGTAGTGTAATGCTGAAAATATCCTTGGCTGTGCAATTTCTTAAAAAAGTAGATCCTATTATTCGTCGCCTCGACATAGTGAGATGTACCAGCTTTGATAGGACGTAATTGCATCCATACGGATCTTCTGCTGACAAATTAAAGCAAGCCTTATCTTAGAAAAATAATATGCCCAAGATATCATTTAGTGCTTTCCATGCAACCAATTAAGTAATAAAAAATGTCTAAGTTACAAGCTCGCAGATCACTTTTGGTGGTCCCTTTTGTTCTTGTGTATCGCCTCCTCAAGCACGAGAATAGTGTCAGTACAATAGTCGTCTTTCATGATTAAATAGTAACAATTCCTGGATAACCGAAACTTTATTAGGATGGAAGCACAGTTTTCTTTTAACAGCTCATTCACGAATAAAACTTATGATAAATCTGCATAATTACAAAAAATTAAATATTCTGTTGAAGCTAGCAGTTTTATCATTTTTACAGTTTCTTCCGTGAGAACTGTTCAGCGATCGGATAGGAACAGCATCTGTCTCACGAAAGCGTCTGAAAGTTCGATAGATACATATGTCTATCACACCATCAAGCTCGTGAGCTGATAAATTAATTCGAATAGTTATCAATATTAATTTTTGTTGAAAAATTGCTTTAACGATCGTCATATTCTGCCATTTAACCTAATCTAACGCTGGAGCGTGGACGAATTGTTGTAAATTATCAACTTTGAGAACAACAGAACGCAACAATCTTAAACAACATTAACAATTCACGTATGGAACATGTAACGAATTAATTTGGTTAGTTAGCACGTACGTAGCGTAGCGTACGTGTAGCTAGAAGGGGGCGCAAGCAGGCTGTTGATTTATTTTATTCTATTTTAACAAAATTTAAAGAAAAAGAACAAGAGAACTTTGTTAATGTAGCCCTTAAATGAGATAATTTAGTTGTTACGAAGCTAAATTTTTTTGCTGTCACCCAGAGAAATTTCCTACGTAATACTATATCATTAGTTGGCGATACTTTAACGCCACGATATGCTGGAAGATCCGTTGTGTGTGCGGTGGACTCTCCGCGTGACATTTCATGCTCTGAATTTATATCCGACAATCCGACTGGACAATACTTGCTCGTTGTTACGTCAAGTCGTCAGAAGTACGCGATGCGTAACCGGACGGAACGTGAATTTCCTCAAAACCGCCGAACACCGATGCGTTTCAAAGGTTACACGTCTTAAAAGAGGAACTTCGTACCAACATACGAAATGTTTGAAAGTTTAGATTTCTAGAAAATCGATTTGATATTTTTGACCGGAGATAAAGTAGATTACGAAGTGGACAACGACAGTTGTTTTACTCACGTACATAGCTTTTAAATGATTGGAGATTTAGATATTGAATCTCATATCAGATCAGGTAATACCATGAATCACGAGTGCGTAGGCGTATTTTTGTTTTCGAGTCGAACAGGTATTGAGGTAAATTCAAATGAGTCAAGTACGATGAGTTTCGATATAATCCGAATTACGCGGATTAGTATCTCCGGCTCCAGGATACTTTTAGGACAGATGCTGGAAGTTATATTAGAAAAAGATCGTGATGTTATTAAAAATTGATAGACAAGACTTAATCTATTTAATTTGTTAATCAGATTTACATTATTCTATCGCCAAAGCTTCTTGTATCATCCACAGACGTGTGTCTATATATCAAGGATCAAGCTAACGCAACTTTGATTCAAATTGACCAAGCAACTGCTCTAATACCTTTAATATTCAACTGCCCTAACAAATCCAAATATTAAATTTTGTTAGAAGTACGTTGGCGGAATTTAATAAAGATCGTTGGAACGGCGTCGCGCTCAATAGCTAAGCAAGTCAAGTGGCAGTTTTTCGTTTCTTTGCGACAAATTTCCAAGCCAGAATGTTAGTGCGTGATAGGTTGTCAACCATGATTGTGACCATCTAATCCCAAGCCTAAATGTAGGTTCCTAAATCTAAGTTATATCCCTTCATGGTTCCCAAACAATAACGTTCCACTTCCCATTGGTTCAACTGTTGTATTGTAATGCTTATATGACCACAGTTGCTTATACCAAGTTATATTGTTGACCCATTGTTGTTGCTATTTTTTATTTTAGTTAAAACTAAGTTTCTTTGCTTTACCTTTTGAGATCCGCCGTTTTGAGAATGAGCCGAAATTGATGAATAAAATTTTTGAATGGATGAATTTCGTAATTATTTGAACAGTCAAGACGCCACTTACACTATTTCACAATAATTCCTACAGAGTACATACGAGGAAGTAGTTAACTTTATTGTCAGCAAATACAAGTAAATCTAATAAACCTGCCGCATATTGAGCTTTCAGTCTACAACTAAGCTGTTGTACCCAAAAAGTTCTGCCAACGTAACGCCATCGTAACAAACTTGATGATTTATTCGTTATTGTGCGACACGAAAAGACCGGCTTTTCGTCAAACTTGGCTGATGGCCCAATCAAAGCTCTGATTCGGCATAATTTCATGTAAAGTTCCTATTAAAAATTTTATAAAAATTGGAGAAGATCGAGGTTGCCAGCTTTCTTAGTATTTTTGTAGAACAAAAAACAGGCATGTTTAATATAACATCTAAAATATTATCTTCCTTCTTATTTCTCATTTAGTACTTTTATGTTAATGAAACAATGTACACAGTGACTGTGTAATACTGTTAAAGTAAGAACTACATTCGCATAAAAAGATAACGCGAAAATTCTCTCCATCTGCGCTTTTTAGAAATTCAAGAGCGTAATAGATAAAAACAACACATAAATATACTTATTTTACAAGGGCCTTCCAATTTTTTCCAGTTCGCCGCTTAGAGTAATAACTTTCGAATGCAAATAATGCTACGGCATACTTCTAGCATCTAAAATTCCTATTCGTTAAAACATTCCGACGGTGCAAATCTACATTTTATACTTTCACACGTCCAACTCTAATGTCCTTCAATGAAATCTCTGTATTGACTTCAGCGATTGGTTCGTCAACGGGCTCACGTCGAGCAGTTGTTATACACCGTCCAATGACGGCTGGTACTACTCTCGTACCACAATAGTAATTGCAATAATAACGCCATCTTGATATTATTCGAATATCGATGTGTATGTGTGCAGTAAAGGTGAAGGCACGACATGAACTATAAGAACAAAGAGCTTCCTGCGGCGGTCGTGCTTTCGGGTGAAACGTTTTTTCGCTTACCGTTTAAAAAAAAGAAGAAGAAGAAAAAACGTAATCTGATGACCATCGGAGAAACGACAACGCTACCGCCGGAGAATCGAAGGAGCATTTAAGAGGAAGCGAAGTATGTAAATTGATCTAATGGGCATCGCGAGAGTCTCCAGTTCAACGTGCTTAAGAGGGAAAATGAACGGAATCGATAATTGATTAGCATACTGATGTTATTCGGTGTGGCACTTCCGTGGACTTGTCGGGCTGGGGATGGGAAGGAAAAGGTCTCTCTTTTACGCGGTAGTTTCCGCATTAGGCAAATATTATTTCGCTTATTTCGAATACCGTTTCGAAGTTCGGTTAATTAGCCACGAACTGTTCGCGAATTATATAATTAGATAAATTAATAGTATCTATAACGTAACGGCTAGATTGGGTTGGCAAATATCGGTGAAGTTTGAAACGAAGTAAACGGAAGCGGATCGATGAAGATTGGCTAAAATTACAAAATAGATCGTAGCTCTTATTACGTCTACTCGAGGACAGCGCTCCAAACAAGATACCGAAATATCGCAAAAAAACTTCTTTTTTACAACGTAACTTGCTTGATTATCTTCAGCATCTAATAGACTCTATCGTCTCAACGGCCAAAATTTTAAAATCCATCCGCTGGAAGTTTTCCCTACCTAATTGTCCCTTAAATATTTAAATAAGTAGAACTGGACAATTAGGCAGATCATAGAGTGCCGATCCGTGTTCCACGTTTCGATTCGTCTCAATTATTCATCGGTGCGAGTGGTGGTGAGTCAAGAAGTGCCCTGCGATCGGTCAGTTCGGCCTAATAGATCCTCAAAAACTCGCATTCGATACGCCTGTACGCAAGTTGACGTTTAGAGAATATGACAAAGCGTGCTATTTACTCGGGCGAGTAGCATTGTAAAACATCGTTTATGACATTTATTAGTATAGAGAGTCGTCAACGCGGTTGATAAATAAAATGAAGTCGCATTTCGTACATAACGTGTACACATGTATAGTGTAGATGTTTAAAATGTACGTGTATATAGATAGAGCCAGCGGTCTTTCGTTATCTTATCGGACGGCGTGACCTAAACAGGCTAGGCCTTATCACAGGTAAACAAGGCTCACCTGGATACTTTAGCACATATTAACCACATCCGGCGGTGTTCGTTCGCTTTAAATTCGAAAAAGGAAAACCTATACAAATTTCGTTTCGCATCTTCGAAACCACCGAAAGTCTACGAGGATTGCTAGATACGAGGACCAGTATGATCAAAGTATCATATTGCTTTAAATGTTGTAATGAGAATGGTCATCAAACGAGGACTGTTTGCATATTATATCCTCTGTAAAGTCTCTGTTTTATCTCAACTTCCACTTAAAAAATAATTGTATTCTAATTCTTAGTTAGTTGCTTAGATTGGATCCTTAGAGACGAAAAATAGATGACTTGTTATTTGAATAATTTTCTTTTTTATTAAATAAGAAACATAATTCGAAACGATGTATGAGAAAAACAATATTCGTTGTAAGAACCTGACGTAAATATCGTGCAATCTTTGCGTTCTCTTATCGCTCTTTCTAGGGCAAAAATAACATGTCGCTTTCTTCTCTCTTTTTTCTGTTGTTGTAGATTTGTTTAATTCATGTTTAAACAATCCTGGCTGAGATGTTATATACTTTCTGATGTTCGTTTCGACATTTCATTTTATTTACAGATGGCTTAGAATAATTGCAAATAACACAAGGATTAAATATAGTTCACTTGTTTGAGGTCTGGTTACGTTATTTTATTCATTTGGTTCATTAAATGGTAATTATATTTTACCTATTTATTATAATTAACAGCTGCCACCAGTACTATCGGAAGTTTATTGCAGTAGGTTCCTAGGCATACGTACGATTGAAATAATTTTCTTTAACATTCAGCGTTAAGTGATGGAACGGGTCTAATAATTTTTTTTCTTTATTTCGGTGCTTCTCATTCCTTTCACTTTATTAAATTACTGTTATTGAGAAATATAAAGGATTTATTCGTTGTTAAGCGAAATTGTCAGCTAACTCGAACTGTAGCCCATAAACAAGTATCTACATACATCGCATTATCAGATAAATATTAGTTTTGCTTTTTAATAAAACTTTCCTAAACAACGAGGGCTTAAGAAATTTCAAGGCGTACTAGATACTGCTGATTCATAGATACAATCAATATCATTTAATCTTTCAATAAAGAAAGTATTGAACAACATTGTTAACATGACATAATTATCGAAGTCCTCACTGTGTACAATGAATAAATTCCCGAATATTCTTACTAAGACTCCCTTCCTAAAAATCACTGTGCGGCGTGATGATTTCATTTTGCCGATAAACTGTGTAAACAAATGCGACTCAAAAATACTTGACGCCACCTGAACTTTACTTTAGTAAATAGACCTACCTAGATCGGGAAAACTGTTTTCTCATAGCCTGAAAGTTGTTATCGAGACGGTTACCCGATTACGTTTTTATGATACGCACGTTTTAAATTAGTACCAACGTAACATCATTGAACTAATAGAGAATTTGTTTCAAGTTTGCAAAAGTAACCAAATAATTCGAGGAAAGTTTTTTTTTTTCACTAAACATTAATAATATGGAGTCAATTTCTATAACTTTGCCGAATTAACCAGTTTCGCCGACGGAACCCTACAAACCTCCAGCGATGCTACGTGGTCCCTTGCGAGTTCCTACAGTGAGGCCGAGTAACGTATTATGCCCTCTGAATAGTTTCTCAATCTCGCAGATCTTTCCTAGCCTTATCTTAAAAAATTCACAATTTTCTTCGGCTCCATCTTTCAAAGTTTTCCAAAATCTTTCGTGCTCCTAACCCACTGTGTCGTATGCTGTTGCATGCTTCGCAATGGTCCCTCTTCCTCCCCACATCCTTTAGTTTAAATACCGGTACGAATCCCGTTTTGTATAGATACTTGTTTAATGGACAATGAGCTGTTACTCACAACCTAGCACTTTTCCTTTGAGCGCTCTACCGGAAACGCCTTCACATGCACGCTCCCTGGTTATTCTCTCCAATCCTTTTCATGCTATCGGCGTAGCAATTTTTTAATTTTCGCCTGAGCTATATCTAAAGGGGCCGCAAAAGGAAGGCTTGGGGCCGGTCGGTGAAAGTATTAACTTCCTGATTCCTAATTTTTCAATTCTTAAAAATCACTTGAATAATACGAAAGACAACGTATAAATGTACATTATTTATCAATAGTGTAACAGTCGTCGTCCAAATCTGATCTAAAATCAAATCTGTTATCGGTGAGATGCGTTAATTTTCCGGTATTAATCACAATATCTATTTAAAAAAATCTTTATTGCACTTAAAATAAAATTCTTTGAAAATTATAGCATTATGTTAGAGTTTGCCGTCTAGCGTCGCTGCGAAGTGTCATTGTTCCATTTCTATCATCTTGATGAGCACGTTTCGCAGCGAACCTGACGATTAATTCGGATTAAACACTATTGCGTTGTAGAACATGCGTTAAAACAATGTTCCGGTCGTCATAAATAGACGTTTATAACGATAAAACGAATATTGTTTGAATACGTAAAAAAGCCGAGTCTATAATTTAAACGCTATCCTTTTTCCCGGCATGTAAGACAACAAGAAACAAACTCAAAAAGTAAGATCTCATGCAAGGAATATCTGTATGTTTACAAACAATATATTTTTCCCAACATTAATTCTCTTCAAAACTAAACTCCAACAAAAAAAAAAACAAATCTTTCGCGAGCCGAAATAAATCATTCGTCTTGAATCTTTTCCAAAAACGAATCCCCCACAATCCTCTCTCTCTGAAACGTAATTTACAAGAGCCAACGATGGACGTGTATGCAAAACGTTCCGCGCACGTATACGTAAGTATATGCTGCTTTGCATACGCGACTAATGATGTCCAAGCAACGAACGCAGCGCTATAATTGGATACTTTTTTAAGAGGGCGCGCGGTGTATCGAACAGGCAACATATGTACGGTAAGTATATGCCGATGCTCCGGCGCTATTGTGTGAGGTCCTCGTCTTCATACTTATCTCGCGACCATCGCATTATTTTACACAAAACTCCTAACATGTCAATCTTCGACGTCCGTCTCGACCTGTCCAACCGATGAACGGATGAACGACTCCCGGTCGCGCAAACGTAGGTACAGCTTTGTTGTTCCGTGTGCTTTAATGCGTTTGTTCTTCGTATTGTGTTGCTATAGAGAATTTACCGTATGTACTTTTTCTTCTACGGTTTATCGTGGAAAAGGTATAAAAATGGATTTAATAGCTAACGGAAATTTGAAAATCTTCAAATTATTCTTGCATCGAAAACGTTCCTCTAGAATGCCATAGTTTATCGAGCGGTGGCTCCATCTACCCGATGTATTTATAGACCATTGTCCCGTATTGTCCATCTACGTTAACTATATCTCCTTTGTCGTTTTTAAAGAAATAGGGCCCAATAACTCTACGAGGTAACACGTCGTACCTCACATGCCTCATATACCTTTATTGCTCTTGGTGAGATTGTGGATAAAATCGTTTTTCCAACTTTTGAAAATACCATAACTCGTACATCAATTGCACCATGTGGTAATTCTAGTAAAATCGTTAATTGGCTGCGTTTTCTCATTG
Source organism: Oryctes rhinoceros (assembly GCA_020654165.1). Taxonomy (NCBI): domain Eukaryota; kingdom Metazoa; phylum Arthropoda; class Insecta; order Coleoptera; family Scarabaeidae; genus Oryctes; species Oryctes rhinoceros. The sequence continues at coordinate 4,778,999 of JAIOKQ010000231.1, forward strand.
AGGCTTCGGGGTTTTCACTAAGACTCTCCCAGATACCAGCAATTTTTTCCTGCGTTCAGACTGGATGTTTTCACGTACGAGAAGGTTGTTGAGCATGTCCCGTCTGTTGAATACGCTAGATCAGTCGAATATTGTCTTTCAAAGTAAAATTAAACGACGTGATTTTTTTTGCTGGGTGACAAGTCTGCGTGATAAATATCCTAAAATTTCTTCTCACTTCTCATTTTATATATCCTGAAAGAGTCAACAATAAAAACGTTATTTCATCAACATTAATTATGCGCCAGCTTCGATCTATATGCACGGCAATGAACAATCTGATTCTTTGCACATGCCGGTTTCTATCGTTAAATATACTTTCACCGGTTGCCAATAACTTCCAAACGCACCTTTTCGATTCTATCCGATCTGGAAGCTCCCCGGAGCTAACCCGTTCGCAATACGTTAGCATCGCTATTATCAGCAACTGGACTCGAAATCTGTAGGGTCAATCGACTACAATAGTGAAGCAAGGTGCTCGATGTTTATCAACCGTCCCGTTCCCACGTATAATTGAACTATATAGCTTTTGTATTTGTATGTAGCGGGTAATGTAATGTATGGTGTGTTCTTACCATTGCACCGCATGGCTTTATGTGTACGTATGCGATCAAGTAGGGTCTACACTATGATATACAATGGCGACGATAATATCTCTTCGAGATGCCGATAAGGTCGGTGAATGACTACTTCTTTGCCCCGTCTAATTATACGGTGAAAAATTGCCGTCGGACTCGTTTAGAAATCGATCACGAAGTATTATTGATTGCTTAGCGACAGTAAAATACGTTTTAGACTGGATAAATGTACTTGATGTGATTATTATTTTTTTTTTATTATAGTCCGCATTGCCACGGAGGATATACAACCATAAAAAACCACCGTGACAGGATGAAGTTCCGATAATTGTACTTAAAAAAGGGTGTGCTAATCTATTGTACTTAAGGTCTTTATTTATATCCTTTCTTTGACTAATTTTATCACTCCCTTCGCAGTGGCGCGACAAAATCTTAACAACAAAGACAAATATGCTATTTACAATCTGTAGATTGTGTTTACGAGAAACAATAAAACACATGCTGCAACGGATATCTTTTATCTTTTACAATATCAACTAATTAAAACGTCCCTATCTGAGATATATATATCTGGATCTATGTTTATACAGCAATGTTGTGATTGAAATTTTAGACGGAAGGGAATCCATATTATTTTTTATTCGCCCTTTCGGCAGTTTAATCACGAAAATACGAACGGAAATAAAGTATTTATAAATAACTAATAAATTAAATGATCCTTAAATACTGCTCTTCTTTAAATGTATCTTTTTTCCAGCTAGTGCTAAAGCTAGCATATCTTCTCTCAAATTCAAACTTTTCTTCCTAAAACTCCCATTTTGAGAAGACGTAATAAAACGTAATTACATATTTTAAAATTTAATGGATTTGATACGATATACTCCCTCCAGAGCGAATTGGTGCCAATGAGTCACCTTACCCTGATCCTTCTTGCACTTGAAACTTTTTCGTCTTACTTTACTTACTGCTTGATTTAATGCTAGCTAAGTTTGTCGCTTACACCTAACTCGCAAGCTTGCCTGAAATCAACGAAAATCGCAAAGGTCTGTAAGTTTCTGCTGGGATCTCCCTTAAAATGAATATGTGGTCAATATCTGATCGTTGTATGCGAAACCCACCTTGATAATCTCCTAGCTCCGTGTATATTTTTAATATGTATTGGAAGCGTCTTGTAAGTAACGTTAAGCAGCTCTATTCCGTCGTAATTAATTAATTCCCTTTTGGTCACCTCTCTTGTACAACGGATGTAAGATCGCTTCATTTCAAGCTTCCTTGAACTAATATTTCATTTTTATCAGATTTTGTGAAGATTTCCGCGTTTATTTCGTCAATTGCGGAACCTTTATTGTTTCTGAGGTTCTTAATTATATGTTCAACTTTTTCAAGATGGGTGCTTCTTCTGCAGCGTCTTCTCCTTCAATTACATTTTCCATACCAGCTCCCTTTTTTCGTCAATAATTCGCCATTTAGTCTTTCCGTTTTTATAGAGACCTACTTAGCACAGAAGAAGAAAGAAATCCCATTTCCATTTCATTCTTTTTTCATTCTTTGTAGAACGCTCCTCTACTTCTTTAATTTTGTTTTCCCTGTTCCTATTCGTATCTAGGTTCATGAATAGGACGGCCTATTGTAAATATCAGGTTTTTTATAACAAGAACAGTGGTTCTATCCATAAAGCCAGATAGCTCTAATTGTTTATTACGCGATTAAGTTCATACGCAAAGCTCTTGTTCCTACACCAGCTTTCATGCTCCTTTCTTTTTTCATGTCTCACGTTTGCAATCCCTAAGCTTATTATTTTACTCCTATTTTGTTTTCTTCTATTTTTGCTGTTCTTGAAGTTTTCTTGGAGGAACGTGCATATGTAAAATAACAAAGAATAATTTAATTTTGTGTTTTTATTTACCGTCCGTATATTCTCCTATTTCCTAAAACCAAAATTAATTAACCTTTGGAACATGAAATCCCCAATTTGTATTTGCCCAGTTATCGTCGTTTCCATATTGTTCGAAAGTTTTAATTTGGACAACCGTCGTCATCCGCCGATGCATTTTGTCGTAACATGACGCACATTTCTATCGCGGCGATGTAATACGACCATCGTTCCCTGGGAAACAACGGATCGACAGATATGTCCATTGTGCATTAGCTTGTATTTTAGCTATCCAGCAACTGTTACTCCGCGTGCAGCGCGAATTCAATGCATATTCAAAATCCATATGCGTACCGAAGGAACGTTATTATCATTGCGACCAATCAGTAAATGAATACGTAATTGTTCTAAATAAAGCTAGTACCACTGATGCGATTGCTTAGTTTATGTGCAACTTGTACACCTCGACAATATCAACTAGGAATGCTACGAAAGGGTTATATTTTTCGTGACAATTAATACCTATATTGTGTTCAGTTGCTGTAGAAAATGCGAATCTTACGTCTTTTAAGCCTAGCTTACATTGGTCGAGTGCCACCTCGGTTAAATTCAGTTACTCTCACTGTTGCGTAAACAAACGTTATTATTGTTACTTTTTAACTTTACTTTCGAGCAGTATAGCTTCTGATTTTGTGCAGTAGTCATGATTACAAAGAGTCCCGAACGAAGAAGACAACGATACATCCAAAATCTTCCTCTTATCCAATCGCGTATCCACAACCCTTTGTTTCTATTTATTTTTTTTCTATCTACAATTTGCTTAATTCCATTCAATAAAACGTCATAAATTCTTCCTAAACATCTTTTGTTGATAAAAAAAACATAGATGAGGTTCCTTGATACTCTCTATTTTGCGATAAATAAACTAAATGCCGTATAAAAAGGAACAACTTTACATATCCCTTTTTATCTGACTCAATTCTACACTGTAGCGGGCGGATGGGAGATGCCATTATTAAGCATATTCTGATTGCTTAATCTCGAAAAGGAATCAATATTCTCATAGCTCTTCTATTTGTACCTCTGCTCAGTTAATCTAATAGAAGTCGCATTGTCGTTGTCTTCCTCGAGGAGGAGTGATCGTCCGGATCTCGCTTAAAACACACAGCACGGTCTATTTGCGAGAGATTCCTTTCTATACTTTCCTTCTTCTTCGTCGTCGTCGTAGTCCTCTTCTTTCCTTTTTTTTTTTCTTTTATTTCGTCCGATTTATATCCAGAAGTCGCCCGAAAGGCTATCAATTAGATGAAAATCTTTAATCCCAGAGATCAATATCTTGTCCGTCTCTCTTCCAACTGCGACTCCGCGTTGTTTAACTTTGCCAACCAACGTAAACCATCGACATGTGGAATTGTATGTCGCGCACGTTACGTTGAATTTCTTAGATGGCGAGCGAACAACCGCAGAGATCAGACAATATAAGTGTATATAAGTTGGCAATAAATATTTTATTTCAGCGTTGTGTGTGTGTGTGGTGCTCCTGAGTGGATGGTTTGTTGACGTTAGCGTCGCAATAGTAAGGTATGTGTGTATTTTTCTGGGAAATGGAGATAAGAAAATGGGGAGCTTTGGGGAATTTGGAGACTGTTTTGATTAATTAGCTCTCCGGTAATCTTGGAACGGAGAAGATATTTATTTCAGGGCTTTAATATTATTTATTCTAATAGCTTACCTCTCTGGAATTTATTACTTCAGCTGCTTAAAACAAGAAAGTATTTCGGCAGTTAATTTGTGATCCTTAGAAATTTCTAGAAAGTCACAATGAGAGGGCCTAAAAATATAGATAGACAAGAATAGTTACCCTGATTCTATCTGTAAGTAATAGAATATGTAAACACTGACCACGGAAAACAGTGCAGCGACTGATAGGAGCAAGTCTTATAAGTAGAGAGGACAAAAGCGAGTGAAATCATACCTTTTTAGCAGCGACTAGACAGACTCGTCTCTATTCGTCTCATAAAAAACGGTTCGTGTTTCCTACCAGTTTCCCCGAGAGTCGACAAAACACGAGTCTGTCTACTCGCTGCAAAACAAGTATGATTTCACTCGCTTTTGTCCTCTCTATTTATGAGATGAGAGCAAATTTATCATGTTACAATTAAAATTAAAGTAATTCTTATAAGCTGCGGTTTGTCTCATGGAATCTGGTAATATTTGCTTTCAATTTTCGATGTATTTACCAAATCGAGCATGCTGGAACAACTCTTGCTTATGAAGGTTGCGTAAGCGTATATACTATTGCTTGGCAATTAAATAAATAAGATAAAATACGCTTAGCAACAGGTTCTACGCTAATTACCGAAACGGTGTTATTAAAACGAAGCATTGTCTTCAATAACAAGGTGTAAATTCCACGGCAATAAAAATAATCAAAAAAGAATCGTAAAGGAAGCGACTCATCACAACGATAACAGAATATCGCAAGTCTCTCTGGATCTGACATAGGTTATCAATTACTATAACCACAATGTGGGCCGCATTTCACATTCGGAAATCGCCAAATTCTTAGAAGTTCCGAACATTTCGTTCTATCATCTCATTTATCTTTATAATCGTATTACGGTAGCATAGTCGCAATGGTTTTCATTGATGTATAATGCTACTTACACGATTCTTGAGGAATCAAGATTAATTTTAGATTAAATTAATTAGCGAAGAAGCTTTTAACGTAGTTACGTAACTGATCTAAAGCGATTCTTTTATTTACCCACAATTTCTCCTTAATTTTTCCTTTTCAACGTACTACATATGATCTTGTAAAGGAGATTTCTTCGTGAGATGTTAGGGCGAATCCGTAAGGTAGCGCTTACGTAAAAGGGCAGCATTATTCGATTATACCTGCAACTACAGCGCGGCATACGTCGACGGCAACGATTTCAGCGACCGGCAGCCGGGAGTACCAGCGACAAGAACGCCGACAACAACCGACGACGAACATTCCTAATGATTAGATCTAGATTTATGAAATAATAAAACGTGTAGAAATTCTAAACTGACCTCTCGACAGATGTGGGCGAGTGTGGGAATGTCCTTTTTCTGTGTACGTCGACGACGACCGCTAACCCTTTAACATCACAATAGGTGAATGGTGTTTGCTTCGAATCCGAGCTGGAATTCATTATTTACAAGGAGAGTGAAAGACATGAAAAATGACGCGGTACGTCCATCACTCGTTTCAATAAGGATACGGAACCGAGATATGCGGCTTTAATAAATTCAATTGATTTTCTGCTTAACTGGTTTATGTGATTTTTTCACGGATGTATTTTAAAACGGTGATCTTGTAACGTTGGAAAATAGATTGTTATAAGGTATTAATAAAAAAAATGGTATCATTGAATTATGGCAATGTTTAACAACGCGATGGTGATTTTTTCCATTGCGGAAAGCAAGATTAACATCGAAACAACGTGAAGATTAATTCTTTACCGGAACGGAGAAACTCTTCACCGAAACGGGACATATGTAACGTCGCGTCGTCAGAGGTAATATTACACAAAATAGATACATAGCATTAATATTACAATTAATAAAAGATAAACACCGCATTTGTTCAACATCAAGTCATTAATCCCCGACAGTCTGTCAATAATCACCGCACTTCATGAATCCATGAGAAATTCCTAGTTATTACAGTGAACAAACATCGGACGCTGTATAACATCAACAATAAGAACAACTGTTTGATGAATCGCAGATAGAATCTATAACGGTTATTTCTTTAAATGGGAAAAAAGACATAACGAGGAGAGGATGAGGAAGAACGATTACAACAACTACTACTATAATAATGCGCATATAGATACCGATGTACACGAGACGTATGTGGTAGTATGGTGTACGGTTGTAGAGAGCTTATAAGACATGTGAGGTGGCAAGGTGTTCTACACGAAACTCTCCCACGCTCTACATGGAGCGTTGGAGTGCATAAAGGGTCAAACCGCATCATCGCCGAGCCATTCATCCATTCATTCACTTGTCGGAACGGACAATGGTCACCGAACCTGCTTACTGACCCAAGGAATCTAAGGAAGAAGCACTGACGGCGATACGCTGCCACCGGCTATTATGCTCTTAAATGGGTTTTACCGGATCGTCTCGTCTGACATTTCTGACCGGGGTCCGCACACATAACAAAACGATATAAACAAGTTCATGCGAGCGATTTCGGATGTAACCGTAAAGGTCCGTACGATTTGTATATGGGCACAAACACTCAAGCTGACATATTGACAATAATAGCTGATAGAGATCTGCTTATTATATTTACGTATACAAAGCACACAGGATTGAAAAGGATTTCAAATAAATAACGGATTGAAAGGAGATTGCTGTGATATCTGGATTACTAATTCTAAGTAATTTTTATTTATTCATATAAACGTATGTGTTAGTTTGAGCTTGGATTTCACCTTCGGTATGCGAAGACGGCGAGATGTGAATCGCCCTAAGCGTAGGACTGAAATTTATAAGCGCAGCCTTACTTATAACGTCTTCAACATCCTCGATACTTACGTGCTACCTTACATAGATTTTTCTATCCTTCAAGGACATACATAAGCAGAATTTGTTTATTTTACACTTCAAAGAGATCCAATGAGTTGGATCTCAAATATTCGCATATATTTCGGTCGCCATGCAAGTTTGACTAGTAATATATAGATCTTTATATAACTTTCTTTTTGTTTCTGTGTGTATGAAGGAAAGGGCGGGAATTTACGAAATAGGATGTGGTAACGGTGATGAAGCCTACGTCGATTAAACGAGAGGAGCGATAGGCACCAAATTCAATGAGCATATTAGGTGCTACGGACGCGGACGAATAGACTCGTCAAGCGTAGCATATGAAATTAGAAAAAAAAGAGAAATTGAATAAGAACGTGACTTGTTCGCGGGAATTACATGCTTACGAAATTATTCATATAAAAAGGACCCAGATACTTGGCTTGGTCGTAGAATGTTCTATTAGAATAGCGTTTGCACAGCTTTCACAAACTGAATAGCATGTGAAACATGAAAGAGCTCAGGTCTTTAGTTCAAGTCGAACGATTTTGAAAAGCCCGTCTAGCAAGGTGTTGACACGCCTTACAGATAACTTCTCAATTAAATATGTATCGCATATCGTAAAGGTTCATAACTTTATAGCAAAATTTTAACGTGGCGTCGGTATTAGCCTCCGCACCGCAAAAGTTGAATTTATTGTATAGCAATATATAATAATTAGTCCGGGACGGCCGTTTCGAGGACACGAATGGTTCTCGTCATCAACGGGTGACCGAAACGGCCGTTCCGAACTAATTATTATCGGAGATTGCCGATATTTGTGTGTTGTTTACCATACTACGCCACAGTCATTGTTTTACAACTCTCTTGTTTGATTGTTATTCGTTTTTAGATAGCTTTATCCGCTTAATTTCTATTTTCTTGTTAAACGCATCGTATTTAAATTTTTCGAATACAAAACGCATCCCAGCTTTCTTTGTAACGGTCCTTATGTATACATCCTTCAGCGTTCTAACGACTTTCACAATATATCGACGGACAATCCATAGATAAAAGCCCAATGTCGAATATTAATATCATTCATCCTGCTGTATTGGCGAAAATTCTTTTGTCGCGATCCTACGATACCACCACCCTCCCCCTTTTTTACCGAGGTATATATTTTTAGGTCCATTTACGGAGGGCAGTTTATAAGTAATAGTTATCCTGATCAACCCGGCTCTTAATCCCCTCCCCCTGCACTACGTCATCTCGAAGGGTCCCTTAATTTTGCTACCTGTGTGCTATAAAATCAGTTAACTAACAGCATCCAAAAAGGTCACGTCACCTGAAGAATCTGTCGATGCGGGTCGTTATTGAAGATCTTCCTCATGACGTACGTTTTTAATTCGTTACTTCGATAATTAAAGTTTTTAATTAGTTAATGTGTAGTGATTAGTGCATAGGCGTCATGCAATTGTTTTCGATGGTATCGCGATGAATTTCCACGTTTTCCATCCTGATGGTGAGTGTTTAATTTTTTTGTTGGTAACGTAGTCTTTGCAGTGTTTCGTATCGACTGCTTCTTCCGTCCTAATTGAAATGAAATAGAAAATATTCATATTATAAATCGAAAGCCGCCGAAACGTGTAGTCGATGGGATTTCGGCGTAAGATGTAGGACCGTGGCGATGCAATTAAGTTCAGCCCTCTTGATTGGAAATGGTCCTGATTAATCCGCTACGGCTACGCCGCTGTAATATACCAATCGTAAATACAATCGCATAAGGTCCAGATAACCGCTAAAACTATACAAGTGGCTATACTTGGAATTATTTTATTGGCTCTTGGGGGTGACAAATGAAACTCGGGTCGTGACACAAACTAGAGAGAGGCCAGTAATATACTCTCCGTACGCTAGACTTCGGCGGCGACCGCAAATTGATGCAATTGAATTTATTTTGTAACGTTGTGTTGTATGGTGTAAGTGTTTCAGGCAGAAATGCCTTTCCCAGTAGGAATGATGGAATTAAAAGTTTTTTTTTTTTGATTTGTTCTTCTTTTAGAATTGCAAATATATATTTTTAAATTTTCACGATGAAATTTAACGGAAGTTAATTACTGATCAAACAGGGAGAAAGTGAAACATCCAATAACAGAACCGATAAAAAAAATATTCTCCTTAGCTTAAAAGGTGTACAAACAGACATTTCATTAGATAAACACGACTCATGCACTGTAATCTAAATCTAATCGAAAGTAAAAAATTCATCAATCATATTTAAATAATATTTGTGGAACAACAAACAATTTTCAAAGGCGAAAAGTTTTGAACAAGTTTTGGAATCGAGTAATGGTAATGTTACGATTGAAAGGCCAAAAACCTTTGGAAAACGCTTTGAGAGAGACACGGTAAGTTGTCCCAGCAATTCTCTCTGAGCAATCGAAAGCTTAAATGATCGTTTCGAATTTCTGTTTCTCATATGTTTTCAGAAACAACCAATTCCCGAGCTAGACTGGTTGCAGTTGTATAACCTGAGAATTATTCCTTTTGGAAAGTACCGTTCTACTTAATAGGTTTTATAAATTTTGTCAAATATTAAGTAAATAAATTGTTCAATAACCAAAGGAGGAAATAACATCTGCCAATTATTTGACTATTCTGCCGCTTCCAAAATCAAAAAAGAAAAAATTAGTTAAAAGTCTTTAGATTACAGCGTCCTTAATGCAACTTTTTCAAATCAAACTTTTTCGCTCATTTTCTTTTAAGATAAGACTGATAAATTTGCTTAAAATCAATAGTTTACGAGATTGGTTTTCGTAAAGACAACATGACTTGCCCGTCATAAATGTTGGCGTACCTGCGAGGTTAAAGTATGAACATTGATGCCATTTCCTAAATGTTTCCAGCTCGAAAATTCCTATAAATTTCGAGCTGGGAATCAAGCTTCAAGTAACAGTGATTGGGCGGGCCGAATTATGTTTTTTTTAAAATAGCAAAATATCATTTTTTAGACGTCTATTCTGTAGACACAAAGGACCGATAACACCTCCATACATACTTATACCGAAGAAATTTTACTGGGACAAAAACAAGTTGATAGGACGATATTCGTTGTACCATATTTTAGCAATATCGCTTTTCCCTTCTTACATTGTTATTGGTACGCTCATTCATTAAAGAAGGCCATCGCTTTTTTCGGCCGCGCTAAATATAGCCGAAAACGACACTATTCGAGACGCGGGCATTGATAGAAAAATTCGCGGGCATCGCCTCGGGCTGAACAACAACGTCAACCTTATTTGATCGCGTTAGTCGCCGTACGAAGTCAGGGTCTCTAATAAGATCAAGGCGATAGTTTTTTTTGTGCCAAAGGTGGTCAGTAATCGCATTGGAAACCTCTGGGGCTGGCTTGTCACATCGCCCGAATACCGGTAATCGAATAAATCGACGTGTTCCAGACCCGCATCTCTCGCAAACATCGACTACCGCCTATTAGGTCTCTTGTAGATTGCGTGCCGTACACGTAATGTTATAACAAACAGACATATAGGAACCGAAAAGCCGTTCTTTTACCGGGCTTAATTACGTTATCGTTAATAATTCGCACGATTTCGCGAAGAAGCGGGGATTATTCCTATCGTTCTGTTTGTGTTTCGATTAGGGACAGAAGCTAACATGGACAGGTATTGACACAACAAATAGACTTTGTGTTCGCCACTATTAATGAAGATTTTGACCAACTTTTTAAATGAGCATCGTTAACCTTGTATTTAAAACTAACTAAAACAATTAAAATATCCTTATTACATCGTAATAAAATAATAATGCTACATCTAAAAGGTCGCAAAGGTTAAAGAAAAAATTGCCGAAGCGATCACTGAAAAACAAAAAGATACTGGCGTCAGTAAGTCAGTATAAACATTGGAAGACTTAAAGAGTTAACAGACCTCGAAAAGATTAGGAAAGTTAACAACGCCCTTAAAATCTTCCGCTTAATTACCAGGTGCGCCAATAAAGTGAGATGATTTGAAATATGAACTATTTCTTTAAAAATTATTGTTTTTGTATTAATTAACCATGTATAATAAATAAATAGAAGAACAAGCATTTAAACCATTTAGATTTTATTGAAATGGCGTTGAAGAACGCGACGCGTTTGAATAAAACTCTCCTTATTCTGATGATAGGCTTTTACTGCGACGCCGCGTGGTTTACCTCATTTTCAACTAAAGAGTAGGCTGTACTGATCGTTCGTACGTGCGGCGTACGAACTCCAAAATTCACTTCAAATCATCTCGTTTCTTTGCCGGACTCTGTATAATTTGTGTAACATTCTCATGGTCATATTAAAGACCTCTCATAACGGAGATCATCCAGAACATGCAAGTATCTGAACGCTCAGAAAATAGGAAGCTGGCGAAGAATGCTTTCTTGGGTGCCAACACTTTGATTCGGCAGGTTTCATGTTTGCTAGGATCTGATCTGAATAAGACTGGCAAGCATCTATAGCGCGGAAAATTGATGAAGCTGAAGCCAAACTAATTTCCAAATGAATGAAATGATGTAGCAGCGGGGCGAACCTTACGGAAACCAATGCTATTCTTCTATGCTCGAGCATAATACGGTAACTTTTGCGGGTTGAACGAATGTTAGAGGCAGCGACAGCTTAAATAAGGGTTAAAAAAAAATAGTGATTGGTAACATATTCATGTTACTATGTGTAAATGGACCAGAATCTCCCAAATAAAAATTCATCCTTTATTGATCTCTCCCATACGCAAACTGCGAACATTACAGTAAATTCCAATAATCAATTGGCGTATGCGTTCCAGTCCCATACCTAATAAATATTGACTGCCAAACAACTTTGTTTATCGGCTCGGTTTACCCCAACATCGTGAAACACCCCTCCTGTTTAACGCACGCCCTTCTATCGCATCTACAAGTCGCACATAGATATACACGAGCGCACAAACACCGTTGATTGTATTCCGAAAACAGTCAAGAGTGTGTAGGTCTAGTTGTATTATTTCAGTAGCTTTCAACTTTTCGATGAAACGACTGAAGTAGGATTTTTTTAATAGATTTTGTAATAAGGGATCGATTCTTGGAAAAGTTGGGTGTATTTATTTATTTCTGTTATGTTCCCGCTTTTTATCAAAGAATTAAGAGTTATATACGCTCCTTTAGTCACTAAAAAAAACTATTAATAAGGGATGTGATCTTAACTACTGAAATCTTTCAAATGCATTTAAAGGCTATGAAATTCTTCTCTCCAGTTGTTAAGTCTTCTCGGTCGCCTCGACCAACTTGCAGCTCTTCAAACATAATTCTTTACAATTGACGGGTCTTCTCAGATAAGCTTTACCTTCCTTCCACATATCCAATGTGTAAATAGAGAACCTTGTAAAAAACGTGCAATATATTAAATTATGGCAAAAATCTCGCCAATATTGAAATCGCAGTGTTAGCAAGAGCGATTTTTCGATAATTTTTCTTCGTGTATGTACCTCTTTACCTTCACGTATGCAAATTCCAAGTATTTATTTTCTACATCTATCACAAAATACGCCTAAACAAATTGCTAGAAAAAAAAATAAACATGCTATAAATCAATTGATGAAAGGCGCGTAAAAAGGTTACGTCGTTTAAAGAATTTACGACAATGTACATCATCGTATATTAATTCTTACGCGTCTCGGAATTTAAGAGAAAAAATTGCGAAAACCTCTACTATCCGAATGAGCATACATTCACATGTAATACCACGATGAACTCAATCGATATTCTTTTTACTTGCTTCCACAAAGTACACGTTTACATTGTTACTACTTACCTCCGGATTTGTTACTTGCAAAAGGCGATTGGTTGCTAAATCCGCCGGTAATGAAATACTAACGTTAACAGTTATGAAATGAAAAGGGTTAGTTAAGGCACATAACCAAAAATACATACACGAATGTCCCACCCTTTCCACCGTTGGACAATGTATACGTCTGAGCCGTTTGTTTGGTCCATTATTGCACATGCTGTGTTCTCCATTTGAACGTGTGCTCGTGTAAACGCGCACCTGGACATTAGAAATGGCAGCAAGCAGCAAGGGTTTGTTTAATTTACCGGACATTTTTATTGTGCGGCTCGTCATTATAGCTTTACAATGAATAACAAACATGTACTTACAGATGAAGTCCTGCGTCTTTAATATAAATAATAGTAAGATAATAATAACGTAAAAATTCATGAAAGTAATTTAGCACGTCACCAACCAATAAATAAATAATAAATACTGGAAGAAACCTGAAGGTATGAGGAAATACGGTGAACTGAGGAAAAGACGAAGTGAGGCCGTAGAGAAAGACTTAGAAGAGAAGAAAAAGAAAAAAGACTCAAAGGAGTGAAAGAAAATCTTACACCTCTGCGTCTAAGAGGCCTGCTTCTAAGCGGTTATAGCTCTCAAAGCTATTTTCGTCAGCCATAATTTTTTCGGCCGCTCCACTCTGAGACTCGTTGTATTCGTCCGGACAGTTAATAAATGCTTACTACATTAACTTATACGTATCTACTGTGCATGCTTGAAAAAAACAAAATTTTTTTCATGTATTCCAGATTTCAGTACGTAACAAAAGAATCCTACAAACATTCTAACGCGTAACACATACAACCGTTTGAGAACTCCTGGCGCGTCTTCTTCCCCTACTTCCCTCGCACGAAAAAACAGGTTTCATAGGTAAATAAATTACCCGACGTGTGTATCTTTTTTTTGTGACCAACCGGCTATCCAGTTTCTACTCACCCCGAAACGCTGACCACACCCTGACTGACCAATAAGGGTGCGTGCACACCTTATTTACCGACATGAAGCGAGTTTTTCATTGGGTATCGGACAGCGAACGGACAATGGTCAAAAAGTAAATAAAAGTGGACGAATGGACATCGACCAATTCTCATCGATTTATCCGGGACTAGTCCCTCGGAAAGACGGAAATACGGAAAGAGACGGAAGTAGTGGATACGCGTAGTAGCTATATCGATATATGTCTCGGGTTGGGTCGCGTTGAGGGATGAAACAATTGAAAATATATATCTATACAATACGCGAAATGGAAAGAGAAACCGAACGAAAGAGAAGAGGAACAAAGAAATTGTCTAGCGGGGTCTATTACCAGACGATTTATATTATAATAGAAAAGTTATTGGTGCTACTACATATGGAAAAGTCGCTGAAAATGTATCTCTCTTCGCTCATGTATGTACCTCTTCGTCTTCTGCTTCTATTTCGATAGTACAGCAAGCGGGCTATACGTGGGTGATTCCTCTCTGATGTATACCGGGTATATATTCCGTACGCTTTCGGTAATTGGTTGTATTGATTTCCTATTGGCTCTCTAATAAGCAATATAATGAAGATAAGATGTATAATGCATGTTTCTGATTTTGTCGGGCGATATTTCCGGGATCGCCAAATACCGCTTACTTCTACCACTTTTCGGTTGCAAGCGAGGCAACTAAAGAACGTGTCTTATTCGATCACTTATCTTTGGACTTTAAAATTTTGCGATCATTCATAAAACTCGTCGTAATGTACCCGTCATGTCATCAGCTTAAAGTATTCATGTCACAATTATTGATAGCATAAATTCCGTAAATAAAATATTATCTAGAAAACAGGTCGTATTCGAGCCTGCGAAGAACTCGGCGATTGAGTTTAAACGTGGTTGTAGATCTCTTGAAAAGGACGCGCCACCATAAAAATAAATTACGAGAGAGCTATGTTAGACGCTGAGCAGAAACCGTTGTACCGCTTTGAAAAGGATCCATCTGATTTTATGCGGCGATGAAACATCGAGGATTAATTGGAAACTTTACAAAACGTTCCAAATTTTGAAAACAATTCGGTTAATTTGAAGCTAGCTTTGTTTATATATTTATAACCTTTTTTTATTATTAAAAAAAATAATCTAAACCGTTTAGCTAAATAATATCGGTGCTAATGAAGCACCCTGCGGCACCCGTTCAAAATCTATCGGCGCAAAATTCGTCACACTGCCGGATCGCTTCGAGAACCACTCAACTAACCTATAATAATACGTACATGGAGTAGATAGAGAACGTACATGTGCATCATGCGGGAACATTTTTATTCGCCTGCGAGCGCGTTACGCACAACTTACCCGACAATAGACACTCTACATTTTTCCATTGTGGCCGCGACGCTATCGATTTTTGTAAACAGCTGGCGAAAGAAACCCACACCGCCGACGTGACCGGGTGTCGTAATGATACTCGACCAGGAGGCCGTGGGAGGGGCGGGCTACCCCTTCGCGAGGCCCCCTAATAAACACCCATCAGGATTAGCAATCAAATCGGCCGAGACAAATCGTTAATTATTCGACCTAACAATGAACGTCGAATTCTTATTGCTGTCGTCATATGGTGAGGACGGATAAAGGATTCGGGAAGGCTTCTGAGCGATGTCTACGTAAAGTAATTTTGAGAAAAATCGGAAGAACTGTTTATTTAACACTGTCATGTAAAAAAAAAGAAACTAAGAAAGAGACAGTATTATATGCTCAACTGTCTCGCGTCGATAATCTTTTAACGAACGCTATATATAAGCAAGCATTGGAAATATATCTCTTTAGAACCATCCATTGACAACGAAAGATTCTAATTAGAAAGAAAATCTTATCATCCGTTTAACTTTCTTAATGCACCTCTTTGTTTTAGCAGATGTAGACGGAGCAGATCCAGATTGTCACCAGGATATCCTAACATGCGGCGCCTGCCAAAAGCCCTTCGCCCTCTCGGACATCGTCAGGTTTATCCAGCACAAGGTGGCGTCGTGCAACAAGGAAAATTTCACGGGCCATTGCTTTCCCGGGAACACGGATCGAGAGAAGGACAACGAGAGCGGCGCCCTACCTCTTTCGACGATCAACACGAGGAGACCAAGCATATCGGCGCCGATTTCCGGAAAGAGAGCGTCCGGAAGCGGCACCAGGGTGCATACGCCGCCGCCAGCCTCGCCGAGGCTTCCGGCTCCGGGTGATCTGTGCGTCGACGGCGCCGCTTCTTCCACGCCCAAACGAAGAGCGTCCTCGTCACCTCTGACGTCGTCGAGCTTGGAAGATGGCGAAGATATTAAACCGCACATCAAGCAGGAACGGATGGAAACGTCTTCTTCGCCGGAGGAGAGTAGTCAGTCGAAGAAATCTAGGACGGAAGTTGCCGATGCTGAATCTAATACGACGCATAGCGGTAAGTAGTTTTAATGCATTCTCAAAGTTACTTTTTGATATATTTCAGTTAAAATTAATTGTTTGAGAATTTGTTTAGTGAGTAACGATAAAGACATTCAGCAATTTTCTTCAAAAATCAAAAAGAATTATATTAGCTTAAGTTAACTTAACTTTCTAAAGTGTCTGTTGCTAGCTTAAAATATGAAGTGTTTTACATGATGTAACGACAGACGAGTGTCACAAACGTCGCGTTTATTACATTGATTTAATGTTTATTTTCTAGGCTCATATTTCATTGTTCAATATTACATCCTCCTTCGCAACACCATATTGAAAATTCATGTAATATTATAGCCCCCCAATCGCACCACCCTCGGGGCTCACGCTGTACATCGAAATTGAAATATTGCGCTCTCTAACTTGTGGCCTGTTTTCCTCGAGCTTCATTATTAAAAAAAAAAACAAATCGAATTAGATCGGATTGATTTACAACCTTACATTTTACATCTCGCGTCGCACGTAGCTCCTCGTAACGGTGGCCGCTACACGACTATAAACATGCGCAACATTTGCGGACGCACGATTCATAAACGCGGTCTGCGGTTGCATTTTCCGATATATAATAGAAAATTTAATAACGGGCGTGAACAGCTCGTTATCGTAGCGAAAAATCGAGTCGTATAGGGAGGATACCGTCCTATTACGCCTGCGGAATATAAAATTGCGTATGAAGACGATAGGTTTCACTTTTTTTCAATTTTTTTTTCCTCCCCCGGAAGGAATTGGTCTCAATTATCGTCGGAATGTATGTTCAGCGGGGTTGTTAGATGGTAGCTTTGTAATTGTGATGGAAGTTTATTTCAAAAAGTAACATTATTGTTATTGAATTTATTAGCCAATTTGACTATTAATACACTCCGCCAAAAAAGTATCGCATAAACTAAAAAAGGGCATTTATAAACCAAGATATTTTTATACGTTCACAAAAAGTTTGCCTCGTGTATGTGAACTATAAAAACACTAACAAAATCATGGAACATGGCTTTTTTATTTTTTTTTCTAAAAGAATACATTTAGAAAAATGCATATGTGTAAGGTTTGTTCGGTTGTTTATTGAAAGTCTTCCTATACGGACAAATTTTAAAGTGCGAAGTCAGAGTTCTGTACCAACGCTTTTAAAACTAAAATGAGCAATTTAACTTCAGAACAAGTGGCTGCTATAGTTGCTTTAATCGAAGATGGACGATCTCAAGCATACGTTGATAATTTGATGAACATCAATCGGTCAAGTGTTTCTAGAGCCGTAGCCAGATATAGGGAAACGGGCAATTACAGTAGAAGACCTGTACCAGGTCGTCCAAGATATTCTACTCGCCAAGATGACTTACTACTACAAGCATTACGTCGAAGACATGTAACTGCGAGACAATTGCAGAACGACTTGGCTAGAGTCAGAAATACTCGTGTGAGTACTCAAACTATTCGGAATAGGTTACGACAAAGTGGATTAAGAGCTAGAGTAGCTGTAACGGCTCCTCGTCTCACTAGGAACCACCGAGTGGCTCGCTTAAGGTTTGCCAGAGAACATGTAAATTGGAACATTAATGACTGGGCCAATATACTCTTCACAGATGAGTCAAGATTTGGTCTTTACACCTCAGATAGGCGTATCTCAGTGTTCAGACGAGACGGGGAGCGCTATTCGCAGTGTAATATCAGACCTAGACCTAATTTCGCTGGTGGCTCTATTATGGTTTGAGGAGGCATCTGTTTAACAGGTCGTACAGAGTTAGTACCAGTAGACAGAGGTACACTGACTGCCCATAGGTATATAACGGACATTTTAGAAGAACATGTAGTACCGTATGCGCCAATTATAGGAAACGAATTCATGTTAATGCACGATAATGCACGACCGCATGTTGCAATAATCGTCCAGGAATACCTTAACGATGTTGGTATTCCAGTTTTAGATTGGCCTGCGGTAAGTCCGGACATGAACCCAAAATGTTGCCCCAGCGGACCTGCATGGACTAGAAAATGCTCTCCGTGACGAGTGGGAGAATCTGGATCAGGCTTATATACGGAGGTTAATCGAATCTCTGCCAAACCGTATGCGAGCGGTCATAAGAGCCAGAGGTGGCAATACTCAGTATTAAAAGCTACCGTTATGACATTTTTCTTTTCAAAATTATAATTTCTTGTTTTAATAAAAATCTCAAGTATGAGTTCTTGTTTTTATTTGGCCTGTATTTTATTTAAACAACCATAGAAATTATATCTTAGAGCGCGTTAAAGTATATTTACAACTTTATGCTACAAACAAAGATTATGCGATACTTTTATGATTCAAAACTAAATTATGCGATACTTTCTTGGCGGAGTGTATTGCTCTTTGGGTGTTTTTTGGCTTTTTTCTTAAGAAAAAAAAACATTTTTAAGGGGCTCCTCGCATTTTTAGCCATCTTTTCCTTTTCAACATATTCGTACGGTCGAAAGACAGAATAAAGTTCGAAAGGCCAGCTCAATTAGCAACGTTGTAAAAGCAAATTACACGTACTAAAGCAAGAGTTACATAGGTAAATTGCAGTGGACAAGACAAAATGTTTAATTACACCATTAGACGCTTACGATAAGTTTCTCGTTGCGTAACTCGCATGGATTAATAAGTGCACAACTTGTAGCTGTTACGTGATATCGGATATATTATTCGAGTTATCCTTACAGCTACTAATTAATAATTTTATAATTGTCTTTTGTGCATAATTAAAGGTTTAGAATTACGCGAGTGTATAGACAAGGAAGACAGAAGAATATACGCACATCGAAAATTGGATAATTGCGGAAACTTATAACCGCAGACGGGAGAGAGTAACATGAATAATTTTAATTATTCATCTTTCCGACTGTTAAGGTGTTGTCCCATAATATGCGCTTTAGGGATAGGAATATTTTGCAACTTAAATCTAAGCTCTTTACATCGTCTTAATTTAATCTCTTCATACGTTGTACTTAACTCAATACAATGGATTACGTCACGTGTTTTAGGCCGCCTGAGGGTGCGCTACTAATCGCGAAACCGGTCGCAATGTTTTGTTCAATTGCAAGAATTTTGGGAGATCAAGGACCTTTTACTTTTTGGATGTTTACTGTATTTGTATGTTTAAGGTGAGAGCATATCGCACGTAGAATGGGGATGTAAGATAGGGTAGTAAACGTCGGTTGAGTTGATTAGCTGTCATTTCTTTTGTTCTTTCGTTTTTTTTTTGTTCTTTTGTTTGTTTGTTGATCGCACTAAAATCAGAATATTTGTTTGGCTACATGGATCTCAAATTTAGCAGCGTAGGCTGACTTCAACGTCTCATTTATCATTTCAATACGTTCGATTTTTCTTTATTTTTCATTTTTTTCTTATTTTTTTCCTGAATATCTTTGTTAAAACGACATCAGTACGCTTGAGATTTACTTTTTTTTTAGACACCACTAGCTGCAAACGTTTATCATTCACCGCACTACAATCTTCACACAAACTCACGGGACCATATGATTTTTAACATGCAGCTACGAGCCTATTCTACCCGCTCCGCACGATAAACAACAAAGAGATTGCGTCATCGAGGCCCAGTACCCTCATCCACAACAATATATCTGCACCTACGCGATGGGAGATTTTAAAATTTCATCGTAATTGATTCAGTGTACGCCTCGATGAATGCATTCGATAATGCCGACGGGGGTGATCGAAGGGGTTACGCTAGTGTCCACCAGTTGGTCACAACAACTCTTCACCTCGTTAGATAGTCGTACTCGGTTTTTTTTTCTTCCTTTCTTTTAAATCCATTCTCGCTACCTGCACCCTTTCAGTTTCCTATCTACATATGGAGGGTACACACCCTCCAACATAAATCTAACGACCCTGTATATAATACAGGGTCGTCTGAAAGGTTCGAAAGCTATGACCGCTGAAATTTAGAAAATTCTCAGAATAGTCTTAGGTATTTAGCTTCGAACTTTGTAACATGGTTACTTTTGGGAAATATTGTAAGTACATCCTTTTTCGTTGTTAGGTCATTGTTGGCCCTTCTCTTATCTCTTTATCTCTCTGAATACACGTGAGATAGTTAACACCTACCTCTTAACGGTTGCAATTTTATTATTATTTGATCCTATTCGAATCTTGGGATTATTAATAGTAACTAAACGATATCTTACAGGTGGTTGATGAAATCAAATATATAAATCCCCGGATAATTGACCACGTGACATTCTGGATTAAGTGAAGGTAGCGTGTTACGTACTTAGATACAATTTGAAGGTTGTTCTTGGTGTTTTAATTAGGTATAAATTCGTATGTACGGCGATGGTGCTGCAGACTGTTATCACCTACCAATTCTCCTAATGGTTAGAATATGGACGCGAATGAGCTGCACTTATCGCAGGCATAAATCTAGCTTTGGCACGGTGAAAGCTACGAACGAACGGTACCGGTGCCGTTTAGCGATCCTAAGATGAGTTATAGCCTGTGCTTTCTGATGTACGAGCGTTTTTACTACTAAGACGGCGAAGCGAAGTTTAGCACTTGTGTACATAATACGTAGGCACATACATAGGTGACGCTTAGTATAATACCCGCGAAGGATATGGAAGCGATTCGAGTTACGTGATATTCGTTTTTGAGAGAGTAGACGAGTAGAAAGTGTAAAAACGGTTTAAGATGGTTACTTCAGTTTTACGATAGGTATTGTTGTCCGTAAAAGATGATGAACGTGCATTTCACGTGCGCAATCTGTCGGGAAATTTAGTATGCGTGATATACGAGGAGAGTTTATCATTTGTCGTCCTTGTTGCAAAGAATATTTGACCAGCGCTAACATTTTCTTGGAAAATCAATGTTTGTTCGTAAGAAACAATAAACGGTTGGACTAATCTTTAAAAAGTGATAAATCTTGGGCGATAAATTACTTTCTACGGCGATAAGGACCAAATAGATAATATTAAATTTTACCGTTATCCTGTCTAAAAAAATAAAATAAAATAAAATAATGCGAACAATGAAAATACTTCTACGACAACGCTTTTATACGACCGGCTTAGATTCAAATATAAAAATAAGGAGCAAATTACTGTTGGTCTGATCTTGCTCTTTAATTTAGCTCTAGATGGAGGTAAGATATTAGAGATATTGATGCAATATTGCTCTTCATTACAAGGTTACGCCATTCCTTAAAGTATGTAAGATCTTTCAATTATATCGTCGTTCCTTTGTTTTTATTTTTTCTTATGAAGCCTGCAATTATCTTACGCAGAAAGCCTCTATGGCATCCACTAAAATAAAAGTATATGATGCAGAAGTCTGGAGCCTTCGGTATTTATACAACGTAGAAACAGGGCAAATATGGACGATTCTCGATTATCTACACAGTGTATTGTCGCCTTCTTACAGCTTGATGAGTCTCCATCAAAAGAGTCTCCCTAAATCAAAAAAATCTCTCCTAAAATCGCCGCTAAAGGCAATTTGATTGGAGATTGGGGAAACAGGAATTTAGAACAAAAAACAAAAAGCGCAACCGTAAAAACTAGAAGAGGTGGCCGATAGATAATAATAACCGATAACTTCGACTTCGATGTATCACTTGCATCAGATTTAATAAATTAATTCGAATTTTGGTGCATCTATTTTAGCTTTAAATTCCCAATCTTCAAGACGATCCAAGTTGACTTATTTTAATAGCTTTTAAATTTGTTACGGAGGTGTACGTAACAAATTTCCCACCAGCATTCGGACGCACGCAAATATTCAAGATAAATACGTATTAACCGTACGTGTGGGCAACTCCATCGATGCAAACAAATATCGGAGACGCATCGCGATGTCATAGGTCGTATACTGGGTGTGCATGTATGCGTTTGACCATTGCAGTACTATAAAACGAACTACACGTACGTACGTACAACCATATATCTTTGCTCAATTAATTCCCTAAGACTCATTACTAGCGGACACGCAAACCTTCGTCGTGTTTGCACATAGCTGACTGCCAGTTGGTCATTGCGGCCAGCTCGAATCCGGCCAGCCGTACGGATAGCGTGTCTTCGCGTAGTCGATGCGCGGAGAGATTTGGTTTTTAGTACGTTTTAAACGCTGCACAGAACGAATTCTATTAGACGGCGTTTAATTTCAATCCTCTTTAATTTTATTGACGTATGCAAATAAAACGAAAGACGTTAATACACGCACACACGACTTTCGAATAATGTCGATGTTGTCCGCTTCCAGCTTTCACAACCAATTAAATAATCCCAACGAGGCGACCTCGGGGAGTTCGTCTTCTCCTTAAGTTTAACGTATTTTAATGGGATTAGTTATACGGTATTAGTTATATTTAGTTCTTACTTTCGTTTGACCAGTCGATGCTAATGTTTGCGTAAAAAACTGAAAAAGATCGAATATCGAGCAAATTAAAACTAAGATGGACGCAGTTTACGAAGATTCTACATCACGATTTGCCACACTGAATTTTGAGCAGCTGAATTTAATAGCGGTCGCACCACACTCACTTGATTATGAATGTTCGCGATTACCGAAAGCTACGATCACTGCCGAATACACCGGAAAGTTTCACCAAATGGTGCTGGTCAATCGTCTAATTGAGATTAGAAGACATGAAAAAAGGTAACCGCTGACTAGAAAAAGGAAATCATCCTTTTATTTAATCATTAGACATCATTGTTACTGCCATGAGGAACGATCACAAAGAAGTTAATGTATCTTTGTGAAATACGCCGTTTCACCGCTATTAAAATATAAGAAGATATGGGAAAATTTTAACATAACATTCACTATTATCTAACTAACAAACAATGGAACAACTTTCATTCCCGAAAAAAAAAAAGACAAACTCCGCCGTCTAGCTCTGATATATGAATGTATCTAATTTCTTTCGCATCGAATTTAATAAATTTATCGCCCGCAAGCGATCGCGAACAGAACATCGACGCGGCGACAAATTTTCAATATTTCCGAGATTGTCTCCGTGTTAAAATTCGATAAGAATTGAATCTCGTTGACAGTTACGGACTCTAACCGACGATTTTCTTTTTTGTTTCGTGAGCAAAAGGAGAAAACTTTACTTTTCTACGACGTCCTCGTCGCCACCTCCACGCGAACTTCGTGTCTGGGTGTCAAATGTCTTCCATCCGACACGTTTAAATTAACAAACTGTCATTCTCGCGCAACCCGTGCCTTTCCCCCTTTTTGCCGATGGACGTACATGTAACCATACTCATATACGCGCACAAGGGCGTCTGTCAACTAGGATATTTAATAACCAGGGCCGGAATGGAACGGCTTCGCTATGTAAGTATTCGCAATTCTGTTATTATATCAAGCAGTTGCTGTTGACTTCTGAGCTGGATGTATTGACAGCGCGGTGGTTTACTGGAAAAGATTATGTTGTCAAAGTTGCTCGCGCTTAATACTCCGTCTGCACGCTGTGTGTAACGAAATCAGGTTAGTTTCATGTGGTTACTTCTGCAACTAAAGGTACAATGGGATGTAAGTTTGCAATCAAAAAAGCAAGTATTTGGATGAATTTTGGAATAACTAGGATGTATTAGCCATATTTATTATTAACATCATAGTCTTGTCTTTATTTAGAATTACTAAGTAAAAAATTATTTCTTCAATTATTCCGATGTTCTCGTTTTCTCTTACTTAACTTAAGCCAAAACAAAAATGTCGCGAAATAAGAGGAGCTTATTCGACTGATGACGCCTCCCTCTTACAGAGATGCCAGCTTTCCTGCTAGCAAAAAAAAATCATAAAAAACCAAATGACAACGGCATAATAGTGAACAACGAAACTTGTAAAAGATTCATGCCCTCCAGAACATGTTTAATTATATACGTACGTTCGAAACCTACCGAGCTAGCCTGCACACTTCATACGCTTTTTGTACATCCATTGCCACGTGTTTCACGCACTCCCAACGCTAAAAAGGAAGAAGACTACACGAGCCCGAGCGGTCCTCGTTGTTTTCCATCCGAAAAGATAGATTAATACGTAGGGTGATCCAGGTATTAGCTATTATGTCGTACGCTAGCGTTGGCGAGACCAGTGCTGTCGAGCTCATCTGCTCGTCTTAATATCCTCTAGCCGATGTCGGGAAAAAAACGGGATCCCGTGCATTCTCGTGCCAAAGCGTGCAGCGTAAGGTATGATCCGGTAATATCGGCGTAAGGGATGGAACTAGTTATGTCCCGATGAGATGAGCGTTTCGTATAGCATAGGTGTATTTATGTAGAAGAGTTATTATATTAGAGAGGGGCTTAATTGAAGACCTCTGTGTCGGGGAAATGTGTTTAATTTTGAAGCTATATAAAAACTTGCCCGGGCAGTACGTCGTCACGTTCCTCTGAATGAAAGGGCGTACATTTCGTCTTACCGTATCGTTATTCTTTCAATTTCCAGAGATATTGTAGTCGTTGCGTATGTTATCATTGCTGAATGTTAAGCTGGTGTAAGAATATAAATGATGACTCGAGATCTAGGAAGCAGATCATTCAGAGAAATTACCGCCCCCTTCAGAGATAAGTAATGCTGCGAAATAAGCTTGCTTTTGGCAAACATCTCGCTGTTTGGCGTGAACCACTTACCGCCGAGCCATTTCTTCAAGATTGAAAAAAGAAAGAAGTTGGGGACGTTATCATGTTGGTAGATAATGTTTTCTTCGCTAGATGGCGTCTTTTTCTCTTTACTTCAGCATTGAATCGATCATATATATCGGCGTTCTATTGTCACGCAATAATCCATGCCTTCTCCAAATATTCAATTATGTCTGGCGAATCTCAAGAAGTCAATCGTCAGCAGACGCAGCGTCCATCTCGCCAGTAGCTTTCGTACAACTAAGATGTTTCTCATATTAGCAATCTCCCTAATCTTCACTCGGAGGTCTGCCAACGCGATATTATAAACCTTATTGTCATCGGGGGTCCTTATAAACTATATCCAAGTCCTCGTTGGTCTTTGCATACATCTTTCAATGCAAAGAAAGAAATCGAATCACTGGCGGGTATTGTTCCCTTTTCGCGATTCCGCAAATACGTAAACTTGCTCCGTATATTAATGCATTAATTTGGGTATATGATCAAATAAAGGAACAGGATACTATATTCTCTCTGTTTGGTTGAGACATTCACCTGAACGAAGATAATCGATCACACGCTGTATAAGCAAATTTGCATAATGTTCTACCATTTACCACTATGTATATCTGCGGCGCTCTCCATTAAAAATGCATTCGTGTAAATATTAATTCTAAGAACGTTCGCCGAGGCTGACTTACGGCACGATTTCGTCCGAACCTGTAATTAAGGCTGCATAACGCACGAGATGACTCGACCTGACACAGATAATAAGATGCAGCAGGCTCGGATACTTACATATCACATATGCGTATGCATTCCACCAGCCGGCTCTAAAATGAATAGGCGCTCTTTAACGCGAGAATAAACATACAATATCCCATTAACATGATCTACTATAGGTTATTGTGCGATTCGAGAGAGAGAGAGAGAGACGTTGTTGTTGACCCGCTAAGCTGACTTCACGGTATGCGCGCATATTCGTTGGCTCGCGGGCGATTTCCGCGATGTTATTGACGCGTGTTATTTCCAAAATAATTGCACGCTAACAATGAAGATAAAAGGCATGGAAAGTAGCTTCAAAATTTCTTGTTTGTCGCGTAATAGCCGTATCCCATACCCACGACGGTATATTAATATCAATATTAATATCAATATCATTAGCACATTTCAAATCGAACATATGTATAAAATGATACATATGTTGTTATCATTCTCGCCAAGTATTCTTAATCCAATTTAAAATGTATGCCTCCTTTATGAATCACACTGTACACGTACTTCTCTAGCTAAATAGGTGCAATTTTGCGCGCTAATTACGTCCATTTAAGTACGGAGGATCCGAAAAGATTACTTTCCGAATCATTAAGCCCGCTGTAAGATGAAATTGTATCAATTTTTTAGAGCAAATCTGCGTGCATGCCGAGCACGTACATTCGAAACGATCGGACAACGTTCCTTTTCTTGGGGATGTTTTCCACAGACCGGAAAAATGCACCATATCCGTTTCCAGTAGACTCCTGAAAGACGGAGTTTCACGTAATCGATCCGTTTACGTCTTTCACGTATAAACGTTGATGGCTAACACAAAATACTCCAAAGGCGTATAAGTATTAGGCAGATTGTAACGAAAAAATGGACGTTTGAGAATAGGAGTAGTGCACTTCAACCAAACTTATTTGCCTTAAATATTAGCCACGTCCAGCCAAATTCGTACAACCCATTTAGAAAGCCAAGCCAACACTAATTCCTTAAAGCGAAGTTCGCAAAACAAGGCTTCCTTCAACGCGAAAAAGTCCATCTTAAGCCCGCCGTACCTCCGACCACCTTCTTCTCCCTCCCTCGACCTCTTCCTTTTTTATTTCGTTCTCCTGATGGCGCACGATTTTAAACTCGCCACCTCTCCCGGCTGCGGGTATTATTACAGTTTTTATTCATTCATCGCACGCCTCTAATCCTCTACACTTTTTCGTCCGATGTGTCTCCCGTCCGCAATCTTTACAAT
This sequence comes from Oryctes rhinoceros, assembly GCA_020654165.1. Lineage (NCBI taxonomy): Eukaryota > Metazoa > Arthropoda > Insecta > Coleoptera > Scarabaeidae > Oryctes > Oryctes rhinoceros. Next base: position 4,805,921 of record JAIOKQ010000231.1, read on the forward strand.
TTCCAGTCACGGTCATCATAGACGGCTTAGGCCGCGCGCATTTGCATATGTTTAAAATGTGGCCGCAGACTGAGCACAAAGGACGGCACGAAAGCGCGATTATTTATCGCGAGAAGGCTGCGACGGCTAAGCGACATTTTGGGTGAACCTTACGTCTATATGTACGTATAGGATCTTACTGGCAGAAAGAATAAGAACAAACATCACCGGGTTACTCTCGAGTGGAACGATTAAGTAATTTTTTTATGTTGTCTTTGCCCTTTCGGAGGATATTTCTAGCATGTTTTCTTTAAAATCTGCGCGTTGCCCATTACATCTTCAGTGTCAAGACTTTATATTTGAAATTCGCGCCTTTGTAGAGGGATTGCCAATACTTTTTAGGGGAATTATTCTATAGTCCCGCGCTGCTGGAAAAATGCAATTTACCCTAAAAAAAATCAAATGCAGCATTATCAAGAAGATTAAAGATTCCTGCTTTATTTTTAATACATCCAATAGATATACCTATCCTTCGAAAGCTTACTTCTCCCACGTCCGCATATCCATTTTTCACGGTCCATTTTGGTCGGATACTATCCCCTAACCGTCGAGATCCGGCGAGGTTGAATGCGGTCGCGATCTTACTTATACATCGCCATATAAAACGAGGAACCTTTCGGACAGCGCACAAAAGAACGGAGCTTAAAAATTTGAATATCGCGGTCATTCCGGTCTTATCGGCGCGCATTAAGGAAGTGCTCTGCGGACGGTTTTGACGGATGGCCGTTCGCCCCGCGCGGCACAAAGGCAAAGACGAACGCCACGCCGAGCACTTATAATAATAATAATAATAAAATCTATTTCGAGCACTTCTGCTTGGCATTCGCGCGAGCCACTGGAATGGTCATCGTAAATATAAACGCGGCGTACGAGGAGAAAGATTAATGTAGATAGCGTACGTGAATGAACATCATCTACTTTGTTCAGGTATATGTATCACTTATATACAGGATGTCCGGCACGTGCGGAATAGATTTAGAAGTGGAAAATAAACAAGGGCGACGTTTATATAAATACAGTCGTTTGTGATGTTGCGGAAGGAAAACAAACATAAATTAAACGTAATTTCTCACCTGCGATCTCGTTCACAAGAAAACGATCTTTTCACAACGTTAATGTTATCCCCAACACATTGTTCTCTATATTACTGATACTTCTTCGTAACAAATCTTCTATGATTTGCATTCAATTATTCTGTTATTCGTCAAATTCAAATTAACAAAATTCAATACCACCGCCGCCGCCAGGTTTTTAAAAGATCGTAAGTTTTACCAATCGTAAAATGCTATCTTTTATCAATTGAAAAGGTAAGAGAAATTAGTCAAAAAACAACATCTTAGCAAGAATGTGGATCCTTCGTTCACAGTTATGCTTTAACGAACCTCGAATCGAGATCGATTTCGAAGCAACCTTGATGCCACCATGCGTGTAGTCCGTCGCCTTTTCTAAAACCGGAGAAGACAATGAACGGAGATACAGTCCCGAAATAATACTAATAGCCGTCAATGTCGCGACGAATCCGTGGCAGCGTCATTCTCCGATCACCTCAGCGCATTGTTATTACGCGCGTCAACTTCCGGCTGCTTCCTATCCTATCTACGCGACAACGTCTGACCTCGTCAATTGTCCATCTGCACCCGCGCGGCACGTGTGTGGTCCTCGTACGCCGCAATCTAAGAAGTAACGATGTTACGTAACATGAACATTTTAGAAGCTCATTTAAGGTTCATTATTTATGGGTTAAAGAATGGAAGATGAACACGTGACATTTCGATTCTTTTCTGATTTTCTGAAAAAAATTGAAATGATCAAGAAAAGGTTGATTCTATTCTTGATAACTTGGCTTATATTAAAGATCTCACAAAAGAACCTCCTGTGATTGATAAAAGAGTACATTTTTTAAGGATTATTAATACTATTTCCTGAAAAAATCTAAGCGCTACAGAAATATTTCTGTATTTTCAAATTTTTTTTATGTCCCTTTGCTGACATTCTATCATAGCTAGCGTTTCGTATAGCCTCCTTTCGCACACCCACATGCATCTACTCCCGCTCTCCGCTATGCGAGCGGATATCCACCATAAAAACGATCGAAACGCCCGAAATCTTAAAAGTCCGAGCACGTTCGTCTAGGCAACCGCGCTGGCGGGGCTCCTGCTCGGCTCTCAGTTACCGAAACCAAATGTCCGAACAATTTTTCATCGCCGATTTTCACTTTATTATTATTTTGTCGCGACGCCAGCAGCGCGTCGGTTTCCTTAAAACGGTAATGGCGCGCCCACATGTGACCGCATGCAGATCACCACCGCTGAGATATGACCAGCGAAATTGCTTTCCGCACGCTGCATACATCAAGCATCGAGGTTTTACAGCCGATACGATCCCTCGCCGGCCACGTTTTCCATCGCCGCCCCTCTCCCCCGGCCAACTTAACGGCAACCTCTTGGGAACAACGGCGAGAAGCAAAAAAAAAAGTAAAAGAAAACGCTATTATCAACTGCTAAGCGCGATAAAAGTAACGGCAATGGGATGCGGTGAATGTTTGAGGGGAGATGCTTTAATAATCGACGTAACGCGATTTAATTCGAATGTTTTCGAAACGAAAAAACTAATTTTTTATGCTGCAATCCACTTGGATCCTTTTTGGTATTTTCGGAACGGATATTTAGAAAAAAGTAAAAATTTTGACCGGAAATGATTATGAAGTTTATAATGATAGCAATATTGGATTTCATGAAATTCAAACATTATTTACTTAATCCTGAGAAGCTTCGTCGACATAAAGTTGTTTGGAGTTGCATTCATGTCTTCTTCGATATTTTTCTCAATTTTTACCTATTTTCTGTGTTTCGAACATTTTTCCATTCATCGTTCCACGTCTTTGCTTAATAATGTCACCAACTCTTCTTCGGAACCTTTAACACATCCACTTAAATACCTAACGCATAAAAGCTACTACGCTCGATCATACTACGCAAATATCATATAATCAGGTTACTCACTGCTTATATATCTGTTATTAAAAAACAAAGTAACTAAATAATGTTCTTTGCTAGCGTAGTTTCGGTTATTCTTTTTTACTACTTTTCTTGACATCCTTTTTCTCTTACAGAACCAAGCAACTACGTCTGCTGTACCTGCAAAGCTCGTCTACATTCCGCTTGGCGTCTAGTACAACACGTGCAGCACTCACACGGTATCAAAATCTACGTGGAGACCTCCCCGAGCAGTAAAGGCAGCAATAACAGCGCGAGCAGCACCACCAGCACATCTTCGGGATGCTCCTCGTCGGGCGGCGCGCCGCCACCGCCGAATATGAGGCACCTGCTTCCGCCGCCGGAACTTCACAATCCGTTCAGCGTCGGAGGCCTCCTAAGGTTACCTCTCCCGCCACTAAATCACGGTCCAGTTCCTCCTGCTCCCTTATTTTCGCGACCCGAGCACCACTTCCGCATGGAACAGTTGGTAAGCGAGCAGTTCCGACATCACGGTCTCAATTTAGCGGCCGCGGCAGCCGCCGTGGCGGCTAGCACGGTTCCCCCGCCTCATACGAGTTTTCCCTCGCCGGCGGAGAGACCGCCGCCAGTTCCTAGTGTGCCGTCTCGCGAACGGACCACGCCCAATCAACCTCTTTCACTGGAACCTCAGCTGGATTTTTACTCGCAGCGGTTGAGGCAACTCGCTGGTACCACCAGCCCAGGAGCGGCTCAGGCGAGTTCGCCGTCTCCTCGGAAGCACTCACCGCCTTTCGCCAGTCCCTCGCCTTCTCAACTCCCACCAACCACCATCGCAAACAATAATCTGAGTAATATCAGTAATAACAATATCAATAACAACAATAATACTACAACCAGCAGCAATAATAACAACAATAACAGCTGCAGCAATAGCGGTGGCAGTAACAGTCGACCGCAGAGCTTGTCTCCGCAACCTAAGCCGGAAGAAACACCTCAGGCGCTTACCACCACTCCTAGGTCATCCGCAACACCTGACGGTAAACCTATGTCACCGCGCAATACGAATCCTGAGGCGGTGCACTCTTGCGATTATTGCGGAAAGAAATTCAGATATCAGAGCAATCTAGAGGTGCACAGACGAACCCATACGGGTGAACTACCTTATAAGTGCTCCGTTTGCGATCACGCATGCGCACAAAGCTCAAAATTGAAGCGTCATATGAAAATCCATCGCACTCCCGAGGATCGCACCAGCAACGCTGGGTCAGTGGAAACTTTAGATGGCGAAGAAAGCGAAGAGGATGAAGAATTGGACGAAGACGAAGAGGAAGAAGACGATTTAGATGCCGAAGAGGAAGAAGCGGAAGATCTTAGCGTTCCTTGTCAAATACCAAACAACCCTGACCCTAAGAATCCTAACCAGTCGGCCTCGTTAGTCGGGGAATTAATGGATAAGTTCGGATTGAGCAATATCGCTCAATACAGTGAAGCTTACAAACAAGCTTTGCAAGAATCTGGTTCTAGTTTGAAGTTACAGATGGCCAGTAAAGATAGGGATAATAATAATAGTACGGCGTTATCGACACAGTTGAAGATCCGCGATGAATACAAAGGTCTCCTACCGGGTCCACCTCCTCAACCCCTACCTTTATTTCCTCCTTTCACCGATAGTTACGAAGCAACGAAACGCTTAAAGATGGATCTGGAGAGGAACGATTGGTGGTTGCCCGGAGTCCATCGCGAGAATAAGGGTGTTCCTGGGCCGAGCGCTTTGCTCTCCGGACCGCTGCTGAAGAAGGAATCGCGCAGGAACGATACGTGCGAGTACTGCGGTAAAGTGTTCAAGAACTGTTCGAATCTGACGGTGCATCGGCGGTCGCACACCGGCGAGAAGCCGTACAAATGCGAGCTGTGTTCGTACGCGTGCGCGCAAAGTTCGAAACTGACGAGACACATGAAGACGCACGGTCGTATCGGTAAGGACGTGTACAGGTGCCGTTTCTGCGAGATGCCGTTCTCCGTACCGTCGACGCTCGAGAAGCACATGCGCAAATGCGTAGTGAACCAGGGTAAGGGTCATCTGCTGCCCACCATGCCGATGCTGTCCGCGGACGAGGACTCGTCCGCCAGTATTGCCTCGAAGGAGGCGACATGACTCTTCCCGTGGGGTGGCATGAGACTGCCGCCTCCGCCGCCCAGTTTAACGTACTAGTCTCTTGGATGATTCTCTAGGAACATTCAACCAGAATTAATAACGAGTATTAAAATTATCATACATTTGCGAAACGTAAAGGAAATATTGTGAGATGGTTACGGTAATGATGATGATGATGATGATGTGTGTTATTGGAGACTGTGTTACGAAAGATAATTGTGAAATTTGACGGAGAATAGTCGACATCGTCAAATAAATAAAGAAATAAAGAAAAAATAAAGAAAAAATAATAATAGAGAAGACGTCTTAATTATCAAATGTGCCATTTTATTTTAAAATAGCAAGCGTTAGCCTGGTAGTTAATACTAAGGCGAAACTTCGTGAAAACCTGCTAGGTCTTGAATTTCTTTCCATTAACAATTTCAGATTTCAAACCATTCACGCTGCGATCAGAAGAATTCCAACATTTCAATGTGTATTCATGTAGGTACAAACGTAATAGAAGATAACCTCATAACTTGAAGATTTAAATAAATGATATGTAGGATTTGATGATAAGTAAATAACAAATTCATCAAAATCCACAAGCCCGCTTTAGGAACGTCTTTAAAGGCTTTCCATGCTTCTCTTTGGCTTTGATCCATCGTAGTCTAAAATATTTCATCCTTCATACGTTTTCTAGTATCCGGCCCGACAAATACGCTTTCCTTTAACTTTGTCTCCAACAACCCTGGAGAGGTATCATTTAACTGACTTGAAGTGTTCATTTAAGTTCATTTCATTCATTTAAGGTGAAGGCTTCGATTCCGTTAACAACGAAGAAATTGAAATGTTACCTTTGACCACCCATTTACCTCAGCACCAATAACCATTAGACGAAGTTGGTTGAATCCACAATACCGCCGCAGAAAAGTTGGCATTTCAATATTCCCTGCTATTGGTTCTTGTTCCTTCCTCCTTTTTCTTTGCCCCGATTAAGTTCAATTCAAATTAGTTATACTTTCTTTGAGGTTACCGGTTTATTTCTTTTTTCTTTGCTTTTTAATAAAATTGCCAAATATTATGTTTCGGAAAATGCCTTTATTCCTTTTGAAAAAAAAACTTTTGTTGATTACTTATAAAACAAGATTTTTTTTATATATTTAAAGTTTTTTTTTTCTAAAAGGAATAAAAATATTCTATAATTGTTGAAAATATCAAAGGAAGTAAAACTAGTTATTTCATCCAAAAAAATCGATGGCATCGACATACCAGGAAGTACTCAACTATTTAACTTCAAGACCTAACAGGTGTTTGAAAATTCGTGAATCGGATGTATTCCAAAAAATAAATAAACAAATATGTAATACCAACAAAAAGACTGTTTTTTCTGCAATTATTTAAAGAATGTTAAAGATAGTATTTTCGTCTTTTTTTTTAATCAATTTCAAATATCGTCTTTGTATTAAAAAAGAAATACGAATGACACAGTTATATATAACCAAACTTCCTTTCTTTTTTTTTTATTAGCTGAAAACTTTAAAACCTTGATACTAACAGAAGATGTCAATTTTCTTTATCAAATTTCACCATAAGTTATTTATGTAATAATAAATATTGTTCGTTTTTTCTTTTTGAAATATAATATTGTAACTGATACCAAAGCAATGTTTAAACTTTCGTAAGGTATTATTATTATTATTATGACTATTAATTATTATTGAGTTTATGAACTATTATTATTATTATTGATTAAACTATTATTGATTACGATCAATGTATATGTATATTTGTAAGTAGAGAGTAGGTTTATTATTTGATTGAGACTGAGGGGTCCGAAAAAATGTACCGCGCGCAATAATTTTTATTGTAAACGTCCGGGATGATCTCCTCCTACACCGTAAACTGTTCATCGTTCGTGAGGACATTGTCCACGACGTTATCGCCGAGGATCCCGCTGTACATTCCCACCATATCACTGGCCAGTAGTTTGAGCATTGAAACGAACGGAGAATCGTGTACATATTGAAACAGTATTTATTACCCCCCTCTCCCCAAGCTCCCCCATTTAAAAGAAGTAAAACGTAGTTGTAACGATTATTATGATTATATGAAGATGATGGAACTGTACAAAACGAAACTCCCTCGAGAAGAAGCGGAGGATCATTAAATGTTTTAGTTTGGAAATTAGATTACCTTACACGTTGTTGGTGTTTATTAGAGATGGAATAAAGGAAAAACTTGACGACGAAATATTATTAATTATCCCTGTATATACAAGCACTTGATAAATTAAATTAAATTTAAATAAGAGAACAATGCAACAACAAACGAGGAAAAAACCATTATAATATACAGGTATCTTAGATATAAATTTAAAAAAAGAAAAAAATTCTGTTGTTCAGGGTCTTAAGAATCAACGATTTTTAAACGACCGATTAGATTGTCACCTTTGCTTAAAAAAGAAAAAAAAAAACGGGAAGCAAATGACAATCCGATGAGTCGCTGTATTACTATAAGATAAATAATATAATGCAAGATAAATAAAAAATAAACAAAACAAAAAAAAAAAACAAAAACGACATATATTCCTAAATGACATTTCATATTGCAATACTAGTATTAAACAGTGGACCAGGGTTTAGATTCGCCTCGGGTTGTCTTATGCTCAATGGTATTTACCGAACTGTACAACAATTATACGAACTTAATGTCAACATCCTCCCCCACACATTCGTCTTTCTCGTGGTAGTAGATGGGTTGGTGTACCTGTCGATGTTCTCCTGATGAAACCGACCATAGAGCATAAGGTATACACAATGAATGTATTTGTAATTATTAATGTTAAATGATAACGAAACTATGTTATTTCGAATATTTTTATTTATTTCAACAATGGCTGTAGCACAATACGGTGTTTGTGTACGGACTGCACAGGTATTTCGTTTCGTGCGCGTCCTTATACATAACTCCTCGATCAGTGTGTATTAAAATTAAAGTCTATTACAAACTAAAATGTGTTTTATTTGAATACACCTTAAATGTTTACATTCCTATCGTGGCTTTTGTAACTAAATTCCCCAGATTTCTAAATTTTTATTCCATTTTTTTTTGTCATGAGTGCTTCTTACGTATTTCATGCGTACAATCAACGGAAACTTTCGAAATGGTCCGTACGTAAAGAATTCTTTTCCTATCATCACTTATCACTTGAGATTGATCACAATCTTGGAGCTTTAAGGAAGACGGCTGTTATTTGTTGTGATCTTGTACGATTTTTTGGATTTTTGTAGAAATACGAAATATTAAGTTTTGTACTTGGCCTATATTTGTTACTTTCTGAATGGACGTCCTGAAAGATTACGTTATACAGTATACTTATAAAAATACAAATTCTGGTTCATTGGTATCTTTTCGACATTTACGAGTAACCCTGATTTAAGCCCGATTTATACGAGAAGTGGTAGGGAACCACTCGTGTAATCGGAAAACATGAATAATAAGATTTTTATACAGGAGAACATTTTTTTTTTTTTGGAGATGGTAGTAAGGACTATTTTAAACAAAAGAGTTCAACGAACATGATCTAAATGGTTACAAACACAGCTGTTTGAATATTACCCATAGAATGACTTACACAACAATGGCAAATAAAGTGCTAAATAATTAATAAACGTAATTTACCTTTGCTCGAAATTTGCTCTAAGTTTTTCTATGGGTAGGTATATTTGTTTTTACTCTTTTTATTCCAAGTAATTCATGGCGGCACCTCCTGAAAAATCTATATGCTATTACTTCTGAAACACTCTGTATAGCGTTTCTAAACCAGTGTCTTATCTAAAGTGAGGACGTTCGGGGCGGGTGTTAGTGAGCCAATCATCGATCGGTATACGCAGCAGGGTAGATAAATTTAAAATTATATGTATTTTGTCAATCGTCAAATACGATTCCGATTCGATTGTAATATGTATTAACATGATATACCTCTCTAAATTGTTCGTTATAAATTGGTTTCTGCCGTCGCTCTCTGCCTATCTACAACGTGGAGAGTTGCACACATGCGAGACTTATCCTACATACAACCCACCGAACGTAACGCCAATGACAAACTACGCCCAACGTCGCCACTCTACCTATAATTAAGGTTCGCCACTTCCCGTGCGCTTCACAGGGAGGGTCCGAAGTTTTCAAGAGAAAGCCAAGCAGGAACAGAACAGATCCGTGCGCTTCACGAAATTAGCAGAGACTAGACGCACAAGGCAGTTTAGTCTCTGCTTACTAAACTTACTAAATTAGACAGACTCGCGTTTATTTGCCTCATAAGAAAGGGTTCGCGTTGAAGCGTACTCGTTTCTGTAGGTTTAGTTACATATAATTTTTCCAAAATTACGTTTTATTTTTCTTACAATAAGAGTGCCTCAAACGTTTTTACCGCCAATTTTTTTTAATGGTATAGTACTTTCTAGCTGCAAGTTAAGGATTTATGTTTTACAAAAACTCTTGAAAATTAAAATTCAGCAAAAAAAAATTGAAGTAAGTAAGGAATGGTTGGATATGGTGAGCGAAAGAGAACACAAAATGCGTGTGTATTTTTTAATGAAAAATGCTCACTTTTCTCAAAATAACTCACGCTTTTTAAACTTGAAACACGAAAAATTGGACAAAACAATAAACGAGTTATTAATCGTCACCAGAAGGCAAGTTAAAAAAAAAACAAGTTTATCGCAACCGGTTGAATATTTGCTTTAGAGTATTTCTTTATTTATTATATATATTTAATTTTTTATTCAATTTATTATATATATATATATATATATATATATATATATATGTAATATATAGCGAAGTTGGTTCCTTGGTGTTGTCCTTGTAAAATGCTTAGCACTCACAACGTTGGTAATAATTATTCGCGAATGGCAATATACCTTATAAAGTTACGCTTAAATAAAGAAAAAATCATATTTTAAAAGCTTTCTAAGCGAAATTTATGCACGTCACATCGCGAAAGCTTCGATGATTAAATGTGTCACATCTATATAGCGTAAACCCTGGTGCAATTATTATTATGCAACCGAATCAGCTCGCGCCCTGCCGGAATCTATTCACTTCTAGATGGCGACAGTATCAATAAACTGCTCACTATTACACGTAGTAATCTGTAACTAACTTCTAAGCAAATGGGACAACATGCAGGTAGAAATTTCAACTACCCCATTAATCCAAGTATTGGGTGCGTTTATACCTGGTCGTTATGTGAATATGAAAGGATATCTTGCAGCCGAGTCACATTGGTTGTATAACTTTTGTTTGGTGATCTATTTGGTGAACTACAATTAAGCAGATTTTATATTTTTTTAGGAATTAATTATCCCGAACTTGATTGGTTGGAATTAAATAGAATTGAAGATTAATCAATCAATATCTATCAATATTTACAATTTACATATATAGCAAAAAAAAAATTAAAATAAACTCATGTTTCCTTTTCGATCAATACTTCGATAAAATGTAACAATTAATTTGTCGTAAATTTTAATTAAACACTTATATTTCGCTCAATGTATACATATAAGTAACTGACGTCTTAATGAAGCACATTCAGCCAAGTATGATAAATACAAATAATATCATGCAAAAAAAAGTTGAAAAGCGGACCTTTCGTTGAAGTTTGCTGATTCTTTGCTACACACCATTATCACGAAATAAGCATAAGTTGATGCAACTGTAACATCTTTTATTTCGTTTATTTACGTGGCGATATCATTAGCAAAATTATTAAAAGGTATTAAATAACGAGAAGAATGGAGCCTTTGCTAAACATAAAGGAAATTTTATCATAATAGTGGGCAACGTACCATAATATTGTGTTGTATTGAATAAGATTCACCTACAATACTAAATGCTTTATTTTAAAGAAGGTTCCTCCATCTTCATTTAAATTTTTAACAAACCTTTGGAATTTTTCCTCCCAACCATTCCATTCCCATATCCCAAATCTTGTAAATTTTTTAATTTTCAACCTTTAGCTCTTGCTTATTACTGACGATAATGTGATTGCTGTTTTTCAATTACTTTTGCCGTGAGGATGACCCATTTTGTCGAAATCGATAGCCATCTGATTCGGATATTTATCCATAATTAAAAACCTCCCATCCTTACTAGGATTTGATAATAGTCTGCCGTGCAAAACTGTTGAATTTAATTGTTTGTATAGCAAAGAGCACGAGTGTAGTATTCATAAGATATATTATTATTATAGCAATTATTGTATCTCAAACACTAGATCGCTATAAGCGTAAGCCCAAAAACATACGTCCTAAATGAAAAAAATGATCAATGTAAAATATTCAAAAAGAATAAGTACTTAAAAGCAATTTTCAACGCCCTTTTCTACTAATATCTATACGTCCTGAAATATGCGCTACTTTTTTGCTTGTAGGCACAAAAGTCTAGATATAGCAACATATCTCCAACCGATGGCACCATATTATTGTTTACCATTTTTATTACTGTCAGAAAGAGGTTCGTCACACTGTCAACTTCGTAAGATTCCACTTCTTTTGATTCAATATACCTACAACCCTCGCGGCCACCCTGCACGCAAAGTAATTCAGAACGCTGGAAGGAAAACCAAGGAAACAGATGAACACGTCAGTAGACGAGGCGATATCGGAGATAGGGGTAGGTGCTGCTATAGTGTATAAGAGAAAAGGTGGAGGTGGTTAGAGACGAGAAAGGCGTCCTCGTTGATGCTGCTGTGTGTGGGGGGCGCCACTCAATCTAAACCTGTCCAACACAGCCGCGTAAAAACACCTCGCTATTATGTCGACTGTTAGATGGATTTGGGAGGCACAAGCCAGCCAAACTCTCTTGTCTACGATTGTTCCCCGCTTTGTTTACCAATCACGCGCGCGGTTACCGCGACCCGCTGTAGTAGACTGTGAACGAGAAGGTTCGTCGGGCCACATGTGCCGTAATCTCTCTCGTCTACTTCAGCCACCGTTTTGGGGGGCGTTATTGTTGTTGTTGTTGTTGTGATTATGATTGCGATTGTTCGGATGAAGCATGCCGATGCTGTTGATGACGCCAGCGACGATGTCAATGGTGCAATTTCGATTTTGCGCTGAATATTGCCATTGCGCTGCCGTGTATTGCTTTGGAAAATTGTCAGGTTTAAGAGCACGGTTGCTATGCAATCTGCGAAGATAGATTAGCGCGTATATTGTTAGAAAATAAATTCTGTATTGAAAGGAGATGATATTGACTTTTAATAATATGTATTGCATATCCTTTCATCGAGTACAGAGCACAGAGTACATCACCTGCTTCAAAATACTAAGTTTCTTAATGCAACATAACTTAAATTATTCCCGGCGTAAACTTGGGGATTTTAATTTTAATGTCGCTTTGAATGTTTATATTTAACATACATCACATAGAAAGCTGCAAACTTCATGATCCAGCGTTTCACGCCTGAACTAGACTTTTTACGCGTTCTCTTCGAATACTGTTCGCCGATTTTGTGCTGTTCTTGAAGGCAAATTCCTATGCAGCCCGCTTAAGGATTGCAAAAAGGTTCAATGTGAGCGACCTTCGTTTCGTTTGCACGTTCACCAACTAAGAAGTTAAAAAAAATGGGCCCCACATGATTCTTTAGATCATAACAAATTCAGCCGTCTTACCCGCAAGCATTTCAGGAATCTTTTCTTCGTCGGTTGTGGCTAATGTATCAAAATTCTAATCATTGGCATTCGTATCATTGGTTGTTGTCAACTGATCCAATATCACACACGGGTGCAAGTCTGGCACTTAAAAAACAATTCTTGTAAGTTTGGCAAAAGGCAGCCGGAATTTTTCATTATGAGTTTTTGGAAACGGGTCAAAGCATCACTGCAAGCTCAGCGAATGCATGCAATACTCATCCCTTTGATCAACCGAGAGAAAATGCTATTTCTACAAGACAACGCTAGACCTCTTTTAGAAGTTTAGAGTGATTTGGGAAAAAATGTCAAAACTCTTCAGAGAGAGGCACTTACAATCCCTTAAAACTCAAACAAAAAAATAATATAAGTAGATAAGAAAATATTTCTGTTTCTTCTGTAATTACTTTTAGAAATGATAAATTTCCAATTTAAATTTTCATCAAGCAAGCATCAATAAGACGCCGACCGCATAGCGTTCACTTCCAAAAATTACACCCGAAATCCCTAATAACAAAACGACAATTTAATGGCGACCGACGTTTTCGACCCTTCCGTATCTTCGCGTCCCTAACTCCTTCCACCATCTTTTGCTTTCTCTTCCACCATACCAAGTATGGATATAGATTATATCGGACCGTTCGCGCCGTGCCCTCACAGTCTAACTCGCTGTTCCAGCGGCTCCGTCCCAGTGCCTACTTGATGGATTAATCCAGCCCTAATGAGTGTAAGAGCGATAAGTCTTGCATGTGAATGCTCCGAAGTCAGCAGCAATCGCTAATTAGATGAATGGTTCACAATGGCTGGCCTACTTGACTGGCATATCGTGAGGTTTGTATACCACTCGCACTTGTTATGCGAAGAAGAGAGTGTAAAATCCGCGTATATATGTTGGTACCTATAAGAAGACGTACACATACACACGCCGGAGAGGCGAAGTCGGGCCAACGAAATTAAGATTAATGGCGAAAATTTCTGGAGAGCTGCTCACGGTTCTGTGGAGTACGCGGTGCGTACTGTTGTAGGTATTGAATGCTCGTAAACGGCGTTGTCTGTAAGTTTCCGGCGAATTCGCGATAATTTTCGGTTGATAGGCGTGTATTGAACGAGCGGTGTTGTTTGGTTAATACAAATCAAGCCGATTATTTCCTGCTTTTCGATAGGTAAATGAATAAAGGATATGAAGGATAAGGACAAGTACAAAATAATGAAGAGGCGATCAAAGTTTTAAATAATATTTAACCTTTCAATTATGTTATTGGTAATAATAATAGAATGATATTTCGAAAAACCAAAAACTCCATTCTTACTCCGTAAATATCAGTTTTAATCGTCTAAATGCAATGAACAACTTTATAATTAAAATTTGAATGAGTTCTCCCCTTTTCCTTTATTAATTGATAGACGGATGTTCAGTTTTTTCTCTTTTTTTTTTTGGAAATAGGTGCGTAATGTTTAGTTCATATGAAGCATAAATTTAGGACTTTGTCGCAATTGCTTTGGTAAAGGTTAAATTTGTTATTTATTTGTTATTTGTTATTTGTTAAAGGTTATATTTGTTTATGTGCTGTATTTGTTTAAGTATTTATCCTAGAAGCTCTACATCCTAAATTATCCGGCGGTAACCCTCGAGAAAACCCGCTAGATACGCTGATGCCAATCAACCGCTGTTTCATAGCAACCTGAACAATTAAGGTACTGATCTATCCTACTGTATACATATAATACCGAATAATAAAATTCTTCAACTTTATCCATTAAAGTATTAATAATCCTTTCTTTGTTCTAACTTAGTATTGAAGGTACCGCTTGTATAAAAAAAGTCGATATTGAATTTTAACGGATCTAATTTAGTCCTGACCGTAGACGACAATAGGGACATTATTAAATAATTTCGTTTTTTACGCGTATTTAGAGTGGTATGTTCCTTGGTTTTTTTTGTATTGAATTATCGTGCTTAGTTGTGAAAAACCAAAGTCGTTGTATTTAAATAGTTTAACTTCTCGTATACTTTTTACCCGGTCAGCCCTGCAATCTATAAGTTCCAATCCAAAATAATACATCGTAGACTAGGGATGACCCAGGCAGGTGAATTCATTCTTGCAGCTACTAGAGAGACTTGTGTTTATTCGTCTCATAAGAAAGGATTCTTGTGCCTATTAGTTTCCCTGAGAGTCGACAAAACGCAAGTCTAGTCGCTGCAAAAATGTAATAATTTCTCCTGTTCTTTATCATCTCTATCGTAAACCTACAAAGGATAATAATCCTGCATAAAAGAAGAAGAAAACACGTTTCTTTGTTTTGCTAATCAACCCCTTATTTCATTATCACCAATTAAAGACCTTTCAAGAAATTTTTTTAAGTGTGATTTTTCTATTAGTTGCGTTAAATTACTTTCTCTCCAAAAAAAAAAAGGAAATAACAAAAATATATTTCTTATTACCACTGTTAATACTCTGGCTCTAGTGTGCTTATATTTCTAACTTTTAATCTGCGCTTATGTTTTCTAATAGTATTACAGATTACTTCTTTGCAGAAACCGTTCAACTTAGCACTTTTGATTTGTTTTAGTTCATTTTGATACCATCACTCTTTAGTTAAAGGTAAATTAAACAAACGATGAGGTAGCAAGTTAATGGCCGAAACTTTGCGTGCCCAGGAAAGATTAGAATAGAATAACTTGAAATAAGCTTTGTTTCCTACAATCCCTTACCAAAGAAATTGAGCTAACACTTCTTTTAAAGAATTTAGTTTTCCGGATTGAAACCGCGTCGTAATTACATAAGAATTTTAACATTCTTCGTACAGCGGCGATGCGACATGAAGCAGCCTAGAAGAAGCTCCGTGAAATTGAAAGCGAAACGTTCCCAAGCAATTACGACGAGGTTTCCACGAGAAAATCCAAATTCTTTAAAAGAAAGCTATCCATCTAGTTACACACAGTGAATTTACAGCAAATGAGACTAAAATTCAGTTGAATTTTTACCACCGACTAAGATTCAGTCCAGTTTTGCTGCTGGCGATGATTAAAGCGTACGTCAAGCATTGTGATAAGAGTTTTAGTGAATTCTTTCCGCAAATTATTTGCTTATAGCTCTAAAATAATTATTTACAAAAACCAACAAAGATTTTGCATTTACTTTGCTTGGCTCTTAATAACTTCCCTGTCTGTTAAATAAAAAATAATAAAATTGATGATGATCTAAATTTAGGTAATAATTCAAGAAAATAGATAATAATCTCTATTTCGTCGAATAAATATATCAATCAACTCTTTATAATTTCTTAGATTTACTGCTCAAGTATCAATACTAGATCATTCTACTCTTTAAAAGGTTCCAACAGTGAATTTTTAGATCATTGTAAATAAATATTTTTAGATTTAGCTTAAAATCAAAAGACACATTTAATAGCGATTGTACTACTTCTGCCATAGAGACGCTAAAAAGAATTTGAAACAAAAAAAATAAGTTAAGAGATCAATAAAAATAATTGTGTATTGACCAATTTCTAGTGTCCTCCTCGACTACCTCAATTAGCTAATGCAATAAAAACGGAAGGATAATAAAGAAACTTTCCATATCTTAAATTCCCAAAAAATCAATTTCATAGGCTACATTAAACGGACACGAAAAATACGAGGTGATAGGTGAAATGAGACAAAGTCAAATAAAAATGATTTATTAAGTAAACGTATAAATAAACAAGCGTAAATCAACAAAAATAAAAATCGAATATCTAGCTATAAGTAAACATACAACGCTATAACAATATAAAAAAGAATATACAGAAATAGGAAGAGAGCGGGTAAAGCAAACATTTTAACGAGGTTAAAAAAAAAAAAAAAAAACAGCACTGACGTTTTGTATTCTCTACCTACTACATAGGACAGCCGTGATGCGTCGGTACCGGGTCTGCAGGAACGACCGCTGGCTTCCCTTGTAAACGGACACGGGTCAAACTTCCCCTAACGTGATGTATAGATCCCCACTAGCTGGAAGGGAGGCGCCGTCCTATACACTCGTATCCTATTGGATGACGACCGGTGGGCAACGGTCAGTCATATATATATAAGCACGTTAGATACATAAAGGCACGCATAAAAAAGGGTCGAAATCTATATGCCAAGCCGCGCGGAACCGATCGCACACAAGAAACCGTGAACTGTTAGACTAGAGGTTGGCGTTAAAGGGCGTTGGGCTCGGTGCGACGTCGGCAGACTCGTCTTACACTACAAAATTAAAACTGAGCTCTTCTGGCGCTGATATTTTTCGCCCGGCACCTCCACGACCATTAACGACGAGGTACCCTCACCCGTGCTACATCCTCCTCCCCGCTAGCAACATCGGTCGTATCGTTACCGTCGTTTTCTCCTTATTTCTTACGCAAACGATGTTCGTATCTGTAAAAAAGATAAAAGCTAGCTAACAAGAAGCTACTGATACGATAACTATTGTAATAGATAGTAACGTGTAAACATTGTTTTTAAAGTAGGCTTTGATTACTTTATATTTAATTATTATTTTCTTCTTCTACTTTTTAACTTTTAACTAACTCACAGTTTATTTCCAATTGTTTTGAGGACACGTTTTCTTTTTTATACTGATGTTTGAGCTTTCTGATCAGATACTAAGATAAATTTTTACAATGCTTAAGAAAATTGTACCAAAATTGTTTGTTAACGTTAGGAATGAAGATAGTTTATTATTTGAATGTATGTATGCTCAAAGGCAATGGAAATTTTTCAGCAATTGGAATATGGGGACTTTAGTTGCTCATTCGGTTGGTTAGAACGCTTAGGAAATAGGTATATTGATTTTAAACGAACAGGGAGAAGATGCAAGTATTAATGTTAATAATGTTGAAAATTTCCAGCACCAAACAAATACATGCCCGCCGTTTAGAAAGCAGCGGCACTGTTCGAACGGAAGCGAAATGAAGGCAAATAGCGGTGTTAGACGCAGAAGAGTGCGCTCGATGTCACGCTTTGACGCCTCTCCTCATATTGCTTTTGTCAACACCATGAGGAAGCCATATTACCATCATATACATTATTTCAGGGAATCTTCCAATTTGTTTTTAAAAGGTTATATTTTTCAAACGCGTTATTATCTATTCTTTTGAATGCAGACAAATTTCCACATTGTATTCACGGATGCCCAAACTCATTCTTCCATTCATATTTCTTTGTTATGGAGGGCTCCCTGCAAATTAAAAGGAATTCAGGAAATATCAATTTTTATAAAACAGTCTACACGTAGACGGCGACTTTCTCGTAGCTTGTAAGACGTATACGAATCCTGCACGTAGATT
Organism: Oryctes rhinoceros; assembly: GCA_020654165.1. Taxonomy (NCBI): domain Eukaryota; kingdom Metazoa; phylum Arthropoda; class Insecta; order Coleoptera; family Scarabaeidae; genus Oryctes; species Oryctes rhinoceros. The sequence continues at coordinate 4,824,064 of JAIOKQ010000231.1, forward strand.
GGTAGATATAACGAGATCATTGTTCATGGACGAGCGGACGCGGAGCAGGTCCAAGTCGGCAGTTCATTTGATCAAAGCGAAGTAGGTGAAGCGTCAAAAACGTTATCATGTTGCGCAGATAGATACGTGTACATCCGAATACTACATATGTATGTATATGCATGGATGTGCTTTCCTCTCTATACACGTTATTAAACGGGCCACGGTTACGACAAACATGCGCTATATTCGTGATGCAATTGAATACATTGAATACCGCATGATAGATGTATTAAAACGGTACTAACCGCTTTGGATTAGTGAAATAACGATTAATAAAAACAAGGAGAAATTACAACAATGCAAATCTTAAAGTAAAATGTGAAATTTACCAGCATTGCGTAGCTATCTCCTGCGGATACCTAGGGTGGTACTTATATTTGTTTCACCTTTGATCTCCGTAAATTCACCTTCATAATAACCAGATGGGATGCTGAGGGCAAAGGTTAAATGCTGGCGCGTGTCGAGCTGTAAAATCCGTACATAATGGCATAATACGCGAGCAAATGAAACCTGTATTTTACCCGCACGAGCATCGGAAGATAATTGGCCGTCGAAATGTCCGGGATGTTGTCGAGATGGACCATAAAATCTCGTTTGACCAGTTTGTTATTCCCCGATGAAAGACATGTAGATGTGTTTTTTTTTATGCGGTGTTTATATGCACGTCCTAAATTTGAGGTCGAAAAGTCAGTGCTTTTGAACGGATGAAGTTGATGTAATAAAAGAGACCTTTGTACACATCGATGTGTATTGTATACTACATCAGCTCGTTTCGTACGTACAGTGGTCTTTGATATTAGGAAAAGGAAGAAAATACTATTCAGGATTTCCTCGCGACATTTAATAAAGAACTGTTAAGTTTGTGCCAGAAGAAAGATGGTCTATTAACGAGGAACAACAAAAAGACGAAAAAGAGACGTCTACAAAAAGGAAACAACCACTAATATACATTATTACTGATTCTAACCAACCGTGGACAATACAAAATGGCCGCGATTAGTTTCTTAATAGATAAATTGGTAAAATTTCCTTTTCCGCATCTATTTACAACGGTTACTCTTCAATAGAAGTCGATCGCCGAAGATTTTCCTTAAACCCTATTTCGACTCGCTATTCTAATCACCTTGCTAGATTTAAGGCGCAGCTAGTCGAACGAATATCTCGCGTTCGATGCCCGTTTCCAGCTAAGGTATCCCGAACGATCCGATAAACGTTCACCTTTATTTCCGCGTAAGCGACGATAATAGACACAAACGCTTGATACGGTTTCAGTCACGCATTTGATAATTCACACAGCCACTTAGTCGGCACAAGCGGGCGTAGGTAAAGCGGAGAAGATGCTCCGGTTCGTTCTCCGGGTCCGGATTCGTACTCTCGCGCTCGAGTGTACCGGAACGATCGCGAAATTCCTCGCCGGATTCGCATTTATTTGATAAAATCTGACGTGCCAGGTGGCGCGTGAATGTTTTACGTATCAAACCCTTTCGTGTGAATACACAATAAAATGGTTCACTTTATGTAGCGACGCGTCGCAACGTTATACGTACGTTCGTTGTAGAGAGCTGTAGATTTAATGGTGGTATTTGCGTGCTCCTTTCGTTGGGAGGATCTCGGAAATAAGTTGATCTTTTGATTTTATACCAGGAGACGCATCTTAATTCTTCTAAAAAAAAAGGAGTTAAGCGACATTGTGAAAAGCACGCAAAATGTTATTGTTGAGAATAGGAAGACTGATAACTATTACGCAATTTCAAGTATTAATAACTGTAAAAACAGAACGCAATACCTATTATAGTTTCTATATGGGAGGCGAGACCGACGATGAAAAGAACAAAAGGGAGATAGAGAAGAAATCGCGGAACAGTGCGATAAAGCATATGTTGGAAGAAGTATACATGAGTGGAAAGAAGCAAGCAAGCAAGCCGGCAAAGGGCAGCAAAAAAACGGTGAAAATTGATGTATAAAGACTGAACAATAATTACCTTAACACCTGACAATATGCATAGTTTAGATTATATATGTATACATGCATTCTCATCCTTATTATTAGATGGCTAACCTTAAATTTAATGAACTTTAAAAGATCTTAATGAATTTTTCTATGTTCATCGCTAGATGTTGCCATTTTGCCGTTATCGCTTTTATCTCCTATTTTGTAAAAACGTTGTTGCTTCCGTTACTCCGAGAATAAAACGAAAATATACCTTCAGGCGGCTACGTCTCCTTTCCCTAATCGAAAAGTTTTCAATATCTAATAAAAATCTAGTCCTTCACTCTTGTTGATACCAAATATCAGATCGCGAACGATGATGCCGTGGCGGCACAAAGGAACGAGAATCCGTTACGCGCAAGCCCACGTGAAAATCCAGACATTGAAAAATGTCAATAATTTAATAACTAGCAAGAATGTGTATATTTTCTATATTTTAATATTGTATCTCGTTCGCGGAGCGGCATTTAAGCCGCTCCAAACGGTCCGCCGTACCTTGCTCGCGGCCAGATTAAAAACCCATTGTGTGGGGTATGGGCGACTTCGCTGTGCGATTGGTTTGATATGCAGATGAAAAGGATGAGGGATTCGTAACCCGGCAACACATCCTTTGTGACGTCACCCAGGTAACGAATTCTGTGAGTAAGCCTGCGATATTGTCGTAGGTACCATACGTACGTACATAGGTAGGGCCATATACTGGGGGTTTTTCATCGTCGGAGAAAACATTTCGACGCGTGTGCGCGGAAACGAGACGGCAGACCGAGATGTTACGTAGGTGGAAGGAAGAAAATTACGACGGAATAACGTTGAGTGGATGGATGCTAAGGAAACCCGTCTGATCTTTGTATTGTCGATGATGGGACCTGAATGACTGGAATGAAATTAAAATAAAATCGCGAAGAAGACGTCGAGATGAAATGCGAAAAATATAGTATTCGATTTAGAAATTTGCGTCTCCTCGAAATGTTCAGGACCATTCATATTTTATATCGTTTCTTTTTTCTTTAACTTCTCATACTCAATGTTCGTTTTCTTTCTTGTAGCAGAAACCTCGAACTAACAAAATATTCAAAGTTAATTATCTACTCGTATATCTTTAAAAATGAAAACAAGGAAAATTGTCATTTTATCATCTTTTTAACCTTCCGAGATCCGTGTACTAAGCACGGAGAAGACGCTATACAACAAGCTTATTTATATAATTTTATTTTTTTTATTTGCTCCTGCAGGTTCCATAGAGGCTGAATTAATTTAATTAAATCAACAATTTTAACCCAAAAAATTAATCAAATAAACACTTACCCAGAAGCGGAACAAACGCACTACACGCCTAAAATAAATAATTCTCCGACGGTATTGTACGTTTGTTGGCCGACAACTAAACTAAACGAAGCTTTAGTTTGGATTACATTTGTTGGCAAATTGCGTTCTGGTCTCGCACCGGTCAAGCCGGTTATCGCACATGCGGGGTGGTGTTCATACGTCGGTCACCTGGGTGCAAGTTCAAAGGTCAGCGCGATACAAGGGAGTGAGCAGGCCACAAAAACCCTAATAGTAGTAAACTGTCAACACATTACCGATATTAATCATGAACTCCTTGCGTACAGGAGAACGTGAAGAATGTATGTCAGTTTTTCTAGCGTGGATCGCTTTAAAATGGGAAATTGACGGAATTGATTGGGAAATCGCCTTCGGGAAAATTTTAATTTAAGGGTGTAGTGTGGGTCGACGGACTCTCCGCCGTTGAGGGGGAAAAGGACATGTGGGCCTAGCGGTCCTTTCAAAAGATCGACTACCTGGAAAAGGGACAAAACGAATTGATTACCATCCAAATCAAATTATAATTCTGATTATACGTATACAACGTGGATGTATACTGTACATAAGCTTATATAAAGTTACCTACGTTGATTTAATAAATACGTTATATAAAGCAAGGCCAGCGTAGAGATATAGTTGAAACTAGTAAAAGACATTCAAAGTAGATTGAAGTTATTGTGTGGAATAGCATAAATTATTAAAAGATGTTTGTATTTAAGTCCTCTAAGGAACCACAAAAGGAGACAAGCAAAGATAAATATAATTGGAACAACAAGAGAGAATATCTTCATTCATTGGATAAATTGGAACCCTTCGACTTTAGATGTTCGAAAATAATCCATAATAATGCTTCAGAGAATTAACTTTTTGAAGACACTGTATACATAGTGCAAACGATTATCACCAACATTTAAACTTAATGTCACCGTTTTAACTTTGGAAGGGTAGCTAATGCTTCTTCTAGTTTTTTTTTTTTTTTTTTGAAGACTAGCACTTACAAAGGAAAACATATCTTAGAGCGAAATAAACTTGGAACGCATTAATTCATCGAATATTCCAAGAGTATCCCAACAAAACAAATAAAGTAACGTAAATTTACACATTTATCCGTCAACATTTCTTTGTCACCCTTTCCTCGGAGTAACTCCGAACGAACTCGTCAAAAGAGATTCTTTGATCTCCGTCCCTTTGACGTCGGCACTTTCCTATCTGCGAATCTTCATCGGCAAACTAAAAATTAACAATCGAACGTCACCTCACGGCAACGAAACGGAGAGTACGATGACTAAGTACAACGAAGGAAGTGGCTGTGGACGAAGAGGCAGCAGGCACCATGCAGTACAATATACATTTATACGACACGGGGAAATAGTAAGCGCTTAAGACAGAGAAAGGGTGATAAAGGGGATGAAGACCGAAAGGACCGGAGAGAGTGTCTGTGTTTGTCAGAGTGTCGCGGGCGGCCGTAGGGACGAACGGGGAGGGTAATACGGAGACGAAACTCGGGCCAACTTAGTCCGTCCAAGTGTCATTACAAGCAGCGGCCATTGCTGGACCCCGCCGGTCGCCCGCTCACCCCCGCTCGACCGAGGGTGAAACAAAAGACGGAATAATCCATAGGGGTGTTGACCAATGGCGTGCATTCTGCTTCTCTATAGACCTCTACTCTCTACCTTCTACTGCTACTATACGGCTAGATTCATATACCATGCTGGTACAGCATTATTATTTGTCTCTTCGAGTATCTTTATACAACAACCGCTAAAAAAAGAAGGTGCTTCTTCTCTTCTTTACACAAAAGAGACCTTTAGAACGTAACAATTCTCTTCGATAAATGTATCCGATAGACGATCGCAATTAAGATATTTTTATATGAGTTCGTGTTTCCTACTATTTTATTATTCGCAGTTCGCTATAAATCTTTAATGGAAGTACACAGATCGCTGAAAGCTTTAACAATTAAATATCGTGGAAAATGCGTAGGACGACAAAGTGAGCGTGCGGAAGTTACGATCTTGTTTTCGAAAGAATTAACGCGACTGAAGAAATTAAATGGTTAAATTAGCTTTAATGCATATTCACTAGAACCGTGGAGGAGTGGATAAATTATAATTTTTAGTTTATCGGAATTTGATGAGGTGAACGCATCAGAATGCGGAATTTCAATCTACTCCACCAATATGACTTCCAACTGAGTAATCCACGCCTTTAATGGTGTTAAATGGGACCCCACGATATCTTCTAAACAAAACAACTCTAAGAAATCTTCGTATGATAACATGCAAACTCTACATTGTGCAACCTCCTCATAGATCTTGAGCTAGCTTAATACCATCAAGTTCCAGCCTTGAGGTTCTTGCTGATCGGCCTACTTTTGTTTAGCCGTCTTCATTAAAATGAACCTCATCGCTCATTATTAGGGATGGCGGAGACATATTCCGTCCGACATCATTGCTGAGTAGAGCAGCATCGAGTTATATGACTAAGAGTATCGTGATGTAGCTTCGCTGATCTGAACCATATAATTCGGCGAAGCTCTACTCAGCAAATTAAGATATGTGGCCAATAAAATATGTTTCCATTATTTCTATTCATTGTAAACTGGCTCGATACGTTTCCGAAACTTGTAAACTTACGAGACGAGCAGGTAAGATCTTGTCCAACTGCGTGTCGTATCCTCCCAATATTTGCCGACATCCATATCGTACTGAACTGATCTTGGAAGATCATTAAAGCAAATTTACTTATCGATATTTCTGCCGCGCTTAAGAACTTGAAATTGGTGCCTAAAGAGTCTTTGCGTCTGCGTGATGAGTAAAACGGCGCTTGAAAAATGTTGGTCTTTCAAACAAAAAAAAGATAACATTATTTAGGCCCTTTTCCATTTCTTTTTACCTTCTCAATCTATAGAGTTCCGTTGGGACCAACTGAAGCTCATTGGTCAATCAACCAACCATGCTAATAGGGAATTCCTTATTGTTATTACTACTACTCCAAAACACAATAAATAACTATCCGTTTTTGTTTTCCTTTTGGCCTCGTTTGTACTCGAATATATACGTAAAGACAGAAGAAAGGTTGAGAAGCAGCAGCAACGGACTACTCCAACGCAATAGTTCGCTTTCCACGGAACTTCTGCCGGGTTATTATTCATTTGGCTAATTGTTGATGCAGCGCAGTGTGTACTGTTCGTGTACACGTAAGATATACAGGGCCGTACGTGTATATGTGTTTGTACGCGCAGGTAAAGATAGGCGGTAATTAAACGGAGTGCTGTTTAAAGCATGAAAACGCAAACAATGAAAGTACGTGGGCCTCGAGAGCACAGAGAGAAAATAAAGTAGAAGATGACACTGGAAAAATGTATCATTCCAAACGTCGCGTCTGCGGGTGGATATTTTTACGGAGAGAAATGGGGCTGGATTTTAATAAATAGGAGGAAAAAAAAAAAACGTGTATCGCAGGGATTAAAGGAAACATAAATTCAATTCGTTAAATGTATTTGAAAATAATAAGACGTACTCTCCTAGAAAGGTCGCACGAGGCATGTAGGCGAAGAACGATGAAGCTATTAATTGTGATAAGTTTGCGCATTGTACGGAATGTGATATTACACATTCCCGGTCAAAATTAACGTACCTACCAATGTAATACTTCCTAAAATTTATAATATTTAGTTCGCTTGTATGTTTAGGAAGAACGTTCAACGAAGTGTCCTTATGAAGGAGGATAAAAATAACCAACGCGCTTGTTGCTCCCTCGTTGGTATATCTACATATGTTTATTTAATTATTAAGATGTTCCTAGGACTAAGTACCTTTAGCACCGAAATACATGGGCAACAACGAACTAGGTAACATAGGAAATTGAAATGACAAAAAGATCGCCTTTCTCAATTGTCTAACACGTCTAGCTTATTATGAAGAAAATGTACATCATCTATAGAGTTAATCGCAGTGAAAATCTTTATATCGTCAGAGTATGCAAAGTTACAAAGAAGAACGTTAAGCAGGTCCTTAATATAGATCGAAAAAAGTAACATGTTGCAACAAAAGTAACACGCTAATAAAAAGAAAAACTTAAGAGTGTTCTTGGCTTTCTTCTTACGTAGATTGCCTGTGCGTTTCTTCCTAATTATATACATTGCGAAAGAAGAGCACATCGACAGCAAATTGTCGTTGGCAGCGGCAATTTGAAGTTACCCATGTATTTCGGCCTTACACTTACAAAAATAACGACTTATTTTGTATAAATACAACAACAAAATTAATTTTTCTTGTGCGTATATTTTACAACAATATCTTTCGTTTAATGTCCGCATATTTAAATGAAGCTTGCGTCACGAAGAAATATATTCACCTTAGATTGATTTCATTTTAAGATCGTATCCTTCTCTACCCTTTCTATTCTGTTATTATCAAACCTATTCGCGCTTCATCTCTGTTAACTCCTGTAGTTAAGTAGTGTAGTAACTCCTTATGTTATTCAAAATTATTAAGCGAGCACCCTTCTCTCCCGTCTCGAGTAAAATAAATACAAGACGTTTTCTGAATCAATATCCGACACACTTGTAACCGTGTACCGGAGGGAGAGCGGCGTTCTCTAACCCTAACACTTGAGAAGGGTTTAGCAAATTTTAGGGAATGGATAGTCATTAGCAGCTTCCCTTAATTACACTGACCACATTGAAGAGCATCGATGTTTCATCTCCTCGAATAATCAAACAGAAGGGTAGCTTAGGTTCCTTAGGTCCCTTTTCTCTTATTGAACTAATGAAAGGGTAAAAGGAAATTATCCACATCTGTGTGGATTTTAATTTTTCCTGCTGGAGAACGCATGGGTACGTTGAACTTTTTTACGTCGGGTATGTATCAGATAGAAAATCAATTTCTTTCTTTTTTTTTGAAAGAGAAAGAGAATGTAAATAAAGTAAAGATTACTTTTACCTGGATTGCGTCTGTTACCGGAAAAGCAGATAAATACGTTCGCAACATTAAATGAATCAGCTTATTCTGTTAATTACTATTTTTGAAAGGATTGCTCTCCAATCTGCCTACACGCTCAATGTTAACTTCGCTCTTGTGGCTGAGAATTCAGTGCTGAATACGCGAATTCTTTGTCTAACCTATCTTTGGAATACTGCAATAAAGCAGACATGTAAAGCCAGCCAACGTGTGGTGAAACGCAACTACAACTTCATTTGTGTTCAATCTTCACATTATCTTAAGCTTCAAATTTAATATAAAATTACCTCACAACAATCTTCAGCGTTATTTTGCGCATATCTCAAAGCAATTTCGTGGTGAAATGACAGAAAATTTATGTTTTCATTGTACCTTTACATCTTTTTGCGTTATGCTACTTCTAACATAAACACTCCGAAACAGTCGCTATCGCGATTAAATAAAAAATTAAGGTGATGCTATATTTAATTACCGACATTGAGTCTACCATCGAAGTAACTTGTTCTGGTTATACTTCCAACTTCGAGGTGTTTATTGCAAGCTTTCTAATTCCTAAATTTTCCTCTCGCACATCTAACAACATCCAGTTGCGGAAAAATAACTTTCTGTTAGTAACGTTCAAAAAGAAGTAATAGGATGAACAATCAGTTAACCGACTCCTAATAAAATGCAACTTTTAACGCAACATTTTCAATATAATCTCGGTCATAAAGTCGAATTTCCTACCCGACAAACGACCATCTTACTCGGACTCGAGAAGATCCGCGTAGTGGCGCCGCTCGAGTGACACTTAAAGCGCGTCGAACGAACGGCAGAGCACCGATGTCCGCAGATGTAAATTAGTGCTCATGCCGACCGAATTAATTGCAATCGGAGATCGGGCTAGCCGTGGGCTGACGGTCGCACCTCCACTCTCAAGCATAACTTTACACGGTACGCTGGTAACCACCAGGCGAACCACCCACACCGTCGACTCCCTCGAGTCTACCAAGGACCGTTCTCCTCATCCGCCACTGGCTCTCTACATGGAGCCCTCGTAGTCGCTACGTATACAGTTAAACACGTAAAAATCGTTGTTTTGGATTTGTATGTTTCGTATTTATACATTTGAAAACTACGCAATTGTATTCTTCGACATAATCGCCATTTACATTGAGACACTTGTCATAACATTTAAGATGTTCTTGCAAGAAATCTGCTGTCTGTGGATAGTCCCCTCTGCAGCAGCATCGCAACATTTCGGGCAAAATCTATTCTTCGAGCACACTTTAAACAAGCATTGATTTTTTCCCTTCTGGAAGGCCTCCCATTGAAACCTAACCTAAGCTTTACCAACATTTATCGAACTATAAACGTCAGCTAGGAAATATCGATTTCTAACGTATTTATGTACACGACTGTACGTACCGGCAAATACACGTGTACCAACCGCATACTCACACACTAACGTTCTTAATACACACTTCAGCCGCACCGCAGGTTACCTCGGGATCAAGTAAGCGCACACATATTGACATATTACACGTAGAAGTCTGCGTAAGTAAGACGTTATATGGTACAAAAGTTTGTTATAAATTTATAATTAGATGGATTTCGATTTTGACCGTGACGTGTGCATGACGGAGGAAAGGAAGACGCCTGCTGGAGTTCGGTGTGAATCGGTGTTAATGACTTACAGAGTATGACTGGCGGTGAATGGAGTCAAAATTTGTATATCGAAGGCGACGGTAATATTAGGTTATAAATAAGCTATAAATACAAAGTTTCCGAAGCTGTTTCTCGCGGAGCAAATTAATTTTGCGGCGAGAGCTCTTCAACGACGTACAAAAGACGTTTTATCCTTACCGTGTGAGATTAGGTGCGAAGTTTTCAAGAAAATCCTGACAGGATGCCATTACCAGAAGTACGTTATTGTGGACGAACACCCGGCGTAGTTGTTCTATTGTTAATTGAACCTTACTTTATTTTGAATATCGATTATCGCGCACCTTTATACAGGAAAATCAACAAAAATGTCTCAGCGGCTAAAAAAGCGTTGTTCAGCCACGTGCATAAAGATACGTTCAAGCAACGGCGGGGAACGAGAACGTAACTCGTTTCGATAGTAAATCGTTTTGATCTGAAATATTTGACTTTAAAGTAAACGCAACTTCTAGAATCGGTTAAAATGGGACTTCTTCGACTACCACAAAGAAGCGATCTAGAGCGGTGGGATGTGTAACAGTTTACAAACCGCAACATATTACACTGATTGGATATTGCAATATCCAGAAGGGTTGTCTAGACCAAAGGATCCTAGTACGAAGTATTGTTCTTGACGCCGTTGTTTTGTGCAGAAGATCTGTTGTTGAAGACAATTTACCACTGCGTGTAATATCGATTTCTGTCTATCCGAACTAGATAAATAAACATTGAAAAAGGAAAGCTTCGAAGTGATGTCTTCGAACACAATACTGAGTAATAGTAGTGAGTTATAGGTGTTTATTAAACTTGTTTTATACTTTTTTTCGAATTTGATGATGTTGTACGCTCGGTATAGTGCGGCGTAACTATTTCGTCCTTTGCTGTTTTACAGATATCTAAACGTAGCTTTAAAGATTATCTTTGCTTAATAAAACCGTACCGATTCCAATTTAAAAAGCTTTCTTTTAGTACTATCTGCGTTAACGCCTAAACCATCTAAATTATCATGCACCTCGTTAAAGCTGCTTAATAAGTACATACGTTTGAAATAAGATCTAAATATATCGTAGCTAGTCTAACGCGTATTTTATTGTTTAAACAATTAATTATTCACCTCTTGCTTACCATCCCCTCCCCATTTCGCCCTGTTTTAGGCATAATACCACGAAATTCGCCCGAACTATACGGTACGGCGGCGGCGGCGGCGGTCCACAGTTAAAAGTAAACAAGGTGCAGGTTTCGCTGCAGAATCGTTAATCAAAACCCCCGGATTTCAGGCCGGAAGCGTGTCCCGAAGACTTTGTCCGCACCGCTGGACCAGCATGGCTGCCAACGAAACGGAGGCAAGCAACCCTTTCGATCCCCCACACCACTGCTACTTGCTACTACAACCACGCCGCCACACAGCTAGTGGTAGGGCCGGCAACGGACTCCGGCCTCTCACCCTCGCACACTGCGTCCGCACCACTTACCTTCCCTTTGCTACTCCCCCCACCTCTATCCTTCTCCTACTGCTTGATAATTTATTATTCACAACTTTCCATAATGGAATTCTATTATATGGGTTGGGTAACAATCGTGAACGTTGTGCGATGGAACGTCCTCTCTCTGGACTTTTGATTTTACACCCCGCGCACATAACTTTCTAGAATACATTATGTGCTGTACAATAGGAATATCAGAATTATTGGTAAAGATTGTGTAGCAAAATTTGCTCTTAAAATGCACGCGTGCAAGCTACACAAATAAGCTAAGGATTCGGTTAGTCGAACTTCCAATGCGGAAAGCTTAAAAGAAAAGAAATGTCGGTCAGTGATCAAGAAGTTTCGTTTTGATGAGGGCGTGCTGTTAGGAAGGCTCTATGGCAGCAAATGATTCTAAGACCGTATTTAAGAAACAGTGCACGACAAGAATACTGCCTGTGCATCATTCTAGAATACCGAGCGCTCGTTTAAGGACGATATGTTGCTCTCTGAGTAATTTAGAAAATATGCCTTTAAATAGAAAACATTCGGAAGCAAGTCCTCCACAACATCTACATATGACGGAATAAGGAAAGTAACAAAAAAAAATAGCGAAAAATTCATATTTTCCACTTCGCATCCTTCGATCGGAAAGAAATTGAAATAAATTACATTAAATAGGCCCTCAACATTTTTAACAACACGCTTTTTATTCCTCCTCATTTGGTCTCTAACGAATCTAATGAATCGTCTTCCGTTTCCTTCGTTTTCTATTTATTCCCTGCAAATAATGTTCCGCATTCGGCGAGGCGATCTATTCAAGTAAAGGAACTTCTTTCACGGTTGCTAATTACACTGTTCTGCGCCGCATAAAGTATCAATTGCGGTCGCTAATTACCGGCATTCGAAAAATTTTATTTATAAAACAGGCGAATAGAAGAAGGAAAAGAAGGAACGGAAGATCCGCTATGCAAATGCGATGACGGGCGCGAACTTCGGAGACGCGAAAATTGCAGATTTGCTAATTAACAGGTTCTTTGCTAGCGTTTTATTATGGTTGCGGGCGGGCGCACTTTCTTACCGTTGCCTTGCCGCCTGAATTGCGACTGTTCCTTTTCCTTCCGGGACGCAGTCTTGGAGAGACGAAATTTACAAGGATTATATAATTAGAGTATTGTAGTCACGGAAAGACGAGGATGCCATGCTGTTTATTATATTTAAGAATATTCAAGATAATACGGGGAAAGTGAACGGAACATGCAGTATTAAAGGATCGCGGTTGTAAACAATGATCAATCCTACATTTAAATCGTCAACTACACGAATTACGAGATTTATTCAGCTCCTACTCGGCAAAATGTCTTATTTTCTCTTTTTGGTTTCTTCGTAACTCAAGGATGCGAAGAAACATTTAATACGAATATTTTTTTTCTATTTTTCGTTATGCGTACGCCATGAAAGTTGTTTTTCCGCATATTACCTTCAGCGATGCAGAATTCGAAACAGAACAAACATTTACCAACATCTAAAACACAATCAATTATTTCTCAAGTGGCATCCCAGTTTTAATCTATTTCAAAGCTATTATTTGTCTGAAAGACGAAATTCTTGCTCGTATTGTAAACGTACAGGTATGTATACGTATACTTTCTTCGTTCTCCATTTATCGGTGCATGCCGAAAAGTTTAATTTAAGATTGGTGTTGGCGTTTCGGACGGCGAAGTGCCTCCGCGCATCATGCAAATTAAAACAATTAACACTTTCGACAAAACAAAATATTGGTGTTGCGTCTAAGTAAACGAAACTACATGCAAAACAAACTTTAGGTAGAAACTAATTCGTGCAAAGCTCTTAGTGTGACTGGGTAGTATGTTTAGCCGAGGAGAAGAAGAAGGTAACTTAGGCGAAGGAGTATCCCGCCGGCAACGTACTACTTGTTCGAAGTTTGTCCCGTTTGCCGTCTCTCTCGCTCGCCATTCTCCACGGTCTTTGTTTGATACCTCCTCTTCGTCTCAGCCTGCTTTTAGTTTATGTACGTATGCGTATTGTATTTTCGGACAGTGGTGTAGAACTTGGGAAAAATATCAAAAGTCCGAAGGTAGCAATAAATACGTGGAATAAATTCGCGTAATAATGATGTTAAAGACTTATCGGGGTAACGTTATAACAACAAAAGAAAATGGAAATAAGTTTGAATCACTGTTGGACGAACTTCTCCACGTTACCGCATGAAGAGCAGTTACCAACGTCACTGTTTTGCTTTCACGTCCAAAGTTAAAAATCAAACCGTTAAAGCAAACACCATTGACCTTATATCGTCGTTGGATTGAAATAGTTTATTGCTCTAACATTAACTATAGCTTCGTACAATTTAGGAAAAGTAGATAGAGAGCCTCCGAGACGATAATTGCGTTTATCACAAGTATCATATTTAAAAAAAATAACGGAGAATTCAAGAATATGCAATTAAAGGAATAAAAGGCCCGCACTAGATAACAAAGTGAATTAAGCAAGGATAAAATACGGAGCCTCGAAAATATAAGAAACGTAGTAGCATGCATGAATTGAAAAATTCTTAATTTCCTAAAACATACATTCCAAACAGGAAGCAAACAAATACCCAGAAATTTAAAAACTAAAGTTTATAAAAAGCCCGCAATACCTATACCTATACTTACATATGGATCAGAATTCTGGACACTAATAAACTAATAAACAAATATAAAATCACTACAACAGAAAAGAGGTGCTTACGAAGAATAGAAGGTGAAGCAAAATTGGATAGAATTAGTAACGAAACATTCACAAGCAACCCAAATATGAAACCGATAAACTTATGGCAGAATCATCTAAGAGAAGCAGCAGAAGACATTAAACTAACACAAGCTAGAAAGAAGCGGAGAGAAATCTGGAAAAGAGACCCGAAACAGTGCTACATAGATCTCCATCCTCCGCCTTACACCGCAATGCAATATGTAAATATTCAATGTAATGTAAAAAATATTAATAATAAAGGGAGTATAATATTCAAAGTATTACCATCGCAATCTGCGCCACTGGTCTTAATATTCGAGCTGAGAAACCACACAAACTAAATAATAAACACGACCAAAGGCTCAAGCGCCACACAGCGCTTCCCCATCGCAAGAATTAAACTGGACGACTGTATTCGGGACTAGCCCTTTATCGTCTTTAAGGACGTCTTAAGACAATACTCGAAATTTACTTCAAATACTTCGTTAAATGGGGAAGGGCCAAAGGCGCAAACAACCGTCCAAACCCAAAGGACAACGGCAACGGTTCGGCACGGCGGTTTGCCTCTCCGTAACATCAACAATAGTAGCCGTGTAACGCGCGGGTTCTGTTTTACGTACAACACTCGGATGTACATATGTATGCATGTTGTACGTAGATACTACTTCCCTTTTACTCAAGAAGCGAACCGAAGAAACTGGACGCTAGCTTCATCAAGACAACTATTTCAAATTACCCGAAGGTATTTGCGCTATCTACATTCCTCTTCGTCTCTCATTCGCACAGTGTTGCTCTGTTAGCCGATTGTATGTATACTTAAATACACTCTTGCTCCAAGGAGTTGAACTTGCATGGAATTTGAATAACTTAGTACCGCTGTTTGAATTTTTTCTAGCATTTTGGTCGCCAGTAGTGCTAGCGCTTGGCACAAAGGAACTCTCATTCCCAGCAGCTTACTGTCCTTTATAAGGCCATCATGTTACTCAGACGACGTTTAAGTACTTTCGAAAATTCTAATAGATTCGCCCGACTCGATACAGATTTCAGCAGGCAGTATTCAGTCATCAACCCGGCAATGATCTCGATCTTTTTTTGGCTTCGGCTAATTCAGGTAACAGAAAGGAACTTTGATCTGGGGTGAGATTTTCAAAGAACCGAAGAAAATAGAAAATTTCAAGTTGAAAGAACACTAGGGAATGATATTATCAAAAAAAAAAGAAAACATTCGTGTGACTCAGATAACTGAGATGATTGAAAAAAAATGGAAAAAATGGAAAGATGACCGAAATGGCCGTGTGGTGCGGAGGTTGCCGATACTTACATATATGTTGTTTACCATACTACGTCATAGTTCTTAGTATCGTTATTAAGAACCGCATTATTATTAAGATTACCTATGACGAAACCCAAGGAAGCGAAGAGAAAAACCAGTTTTTCTTAAAATAACGGATTTATTTGTACATCCGAACTTCACTGAGAGACAGTGTATCTTGTCTAGCTGTGCTTGCATTATAATTCTTCTTTATGTGTACTCGGTTCCTCGGAAGTATTGTATTGTATACTGTTGCGTTGTATGTACGGGGTATACGGTCGGTCTAGGAAACGAATATCTATATGAGCATTTTCGCGTGCCAGGAAGCCGTTTAAACGTATTGCGGTACGATGGAAACGTCGGCGTAAATCTCAGACAGTAATTAAATTCTCATTCACGCCCGGATTCTTCTCCCGGTAGAAGTGTCTGTATGCCTCCCGCAGGATTTTTTCGCACTTTCCCGGCTTGTCCTCCCGCCGAGCCGTGCGTTTCGGGTCGTACGCCGCCACCATCCTACCGTCCTTGCGTTCCGTACGTCGAAATGAATGAATAGATGGCGGTTTAATGGCGTGTTAAAAAATAATTGGCGAGCCTCGCTTCTCTTTCCACTTTTTAGCGGCGGTGACAACCCTTTTCCCGCATCGGCTCGATTTGTGGACGCACGCGACGCCGATACGCCTCGAAGAATGGTAATGCGGGCGTACGGTTATCATATTTAAGCGTTAAATTCTCTGAAAGTTCGTGTAACAAATAACGTTTTGAATAAATTTGCGTTTCTAAGCTGTATTTTAATCAGCTGGCGTATTTGCTTCAAGAAACATGTCGGTTACGTTCGGAAAATTGCAGAAATAATATCTAAACAGCAATAAAAATACGCATGTTATCCATGTAAAGGCATGCAGAACGTATTCCGACAACGTAATTTCTATTACCGGCACTTCCACCAACGGGAAATGGAAATGTGTGAACGTTCATATCCTGCGGAGGCGTGAATCTTATGTTCGCAAATTTAATTTAAATAAACGTTACGGAAATTATAAATCCCGAATATAGAATACACTCTCGGCATCTCGGCAACGCAGAGAAAGAAAGAAAAGTCCCGTTTCACCCACGCCCAATCCTCTACCGGTTCCAAAGAAAGCGAACTCGGCGACAACCCTCGACGAAACTCGTTGATGAGTATAGTTTGGCCGCATTCAAGGTTAGCTTATTTACGCATGAATGAGTCATTACTATACATTTACGAACCAACGCAACGTGATGATATATATATATATATATATATATACATGTATAACGCGGGCTAGAAGTAAGTTTTATCAATTATCTATAATTATGGTGCGAATATTCAGATATAGGCATAGGACGCTACGGGAAGGGTTAAATTCATGATGGAAACCATCCCCGTCGGGGGCGAACGGAAGATAACATAGTGAGAGGGTGTCAAATCGTTCCACACTGCGCCATTGGCGTTAAGTTAAGGGGGACGATATGACGATACAACCCTTTAGATATATCCGATAGGGATTGTTAACGACGTAATTATGAAAAGAAAATGTCGTCTACTTAGTGGATTTATGACCGTGTAAAAAGTATGTTATAGAATATCGAATTCGCGACGAGACAATATGCTCCGTGGTGATAGTTTAACGGAAGGATCTAAATCATCTTAATTTCTTGTCCCGCGATTGCAATTAAGCCGTGACTAATAAAAAAGACCGATTGATTAAAATATGATAAAAACTTCAAGAAATATATCACGTCATGAACACATATGTTAGTAATTATATTCACTATACATACGTAGGTAACGTGTAAAGGGTGAAACATATGTTTAATATTAACGTTTTCAAATTCTACTAAACTTCAGCAGAACGATACCTTTCTTTTGATGAAATTGCAGCTTTCTCCAGCAAAAACACTTATTAAGAAGTTGCTCCGGGAAAACTCGATTATTTGTTTCGTAACGAAATATCGTAGCTTTCATGTATCTCTCGTCTAACGTTGGTATTCCTAAAATGACACAACAAAATGCCGAACACTGCTCGTCGACCTCGTATTGCTTTCTTCGAAATCGTACACCGAGCGATTCAACAATTAGGAATTTAATTGTAAAGTTTTTGAGCGGGCCGGTTTCGTTCTTATATCAAGAGACCATCACGAAAAGATAACGTTCGTTTTAAGCTAAAGAAGTCGGTGAAATGAACGAAAATATGACCAAAATTCCAAAGGCCTCTATTCGACATGGCTCACGGCAATTTAGAGTCATCTCTGCAACGAATTATGACAAAAAACCTTCGCCCACAAGCGTAGAAGATTCAATCGTTCCAAGAGCTGAAGCCTACGGATCATCCAGCAGTTACTTTCGGCGACACAGCCCGTTTTTGCACGTTACTAATTAAAACTGTTGGTTTTTGGAACGCGAAAATCCTCGAGAGATTGCCATATCCTCGTTTACAAACATAGCGGGGAGACGAGTCCATACGACCCCGAAGCCACTCGTCTTCCTTCTTTATTCCAGTCTTATTTGGGTTGCGAAATGGATTTTAGTATTTTAACCAAATTATACCGAAGACCAATTCGGTCCTCAGTTGAAAATGAGGATCGCCGTATCGTCGAAACGGCCTTCCTGGACTACTCAATTAGACTTGTGTGGTATGGAGTGTGAGCTAACATTGTTATGTTGTTTGACATACTACCCCGCAATCGTTGCTATCATTACTAATTAATCGATTTTTCCGCTGATTTGGATCTGACGCTTCGAGAACAATAAAATAAAAGTGCTTTTTCGAATGATGCCAGTTCAATAATGATAGCAAGGACTGTGGCGTAGTTTGGTAAACAACACGTAAGTATCGGTAATCAATCCATAGTAGAAATGTCTTTCGGGTCTTGTCTCGTATTTGATCTTTGCCTCGAAGTTTCGCTAATCGGGCTATCAACATCTTCAGGAAATTTTTAAAAACATCAGATGTTAATCTTATACAGATATACCTTTAATTGCAGAATCATAGGCATTTTTGAAGATTTAGATCAACTAACGATGGGAGACGTTCAGGCACACGTTAGATATAAATATCTTTGTGCACATTAGGTTCGCTGATGCGCTCACCATTGCAGTGCGCATATTTTTTAATAATTCATCAGCAATTCCGGTTTTTTCTTTTTTCAAAGATCGTTGTATAGAAAAGATAAGATTTGATCATATTTTTTTACCCCTCGCTGTCAAAAGGCCACGCACCCTCCTGTCGATATAACATTTTTTAATAGCCTAAAGATCATTCCATGCTTTTTTAGTCAAATTTTGCTGGTATCATTCTGCCTAAATAAAGTGCAGAAAATATAGAGGATAAAATTCAGAGTAAGGTCTTCACAGGTAAATGGAACCCACCCCCTTTTATTGAACACGTCAAACGTACACAATATTTATTAATTTTCCTAAGTCGTTTACTTCTCCTTAATTAAAAAATATTCAACAGTTAATTATCTTCACCGCTCCCTTCCTAAAGCTTTTTTTTAGCGCACGGTTAACTTGACCGGATTCCTTCTTTCTTTTTTAATAAATAATTCACCTCGTCCACGGCCGCCCCCTTGATCCCCCCGACGACGCGAAAGGTCGCCGGTGAAAGTTCATTTAGCCTAAAAAGAGTCGACGTTCTCCTGTTTCGGCGTTATTTTGTAATATTAGTAGCCTACTCGTACAGCATCATCTTTCACGGGTCCCCGGAGGTCACCCTGCCTTGCAATTATTTAACGGCGGTCCCTCCATGCGAAATTAGTAGGCCGTGAGGGTAGTAGCGGAAAGGGTTGTCCGAAGTCCACGCATACCCGGACCCGAGCCGTGCGGCCGTACAATCTGAGAAATACGGAACGGAATGAAACAAAATGGTGAATTCCACGAACGGAATGGATTAAATTTATATTAGACGCAACGTCGAAATTGTGGAGAGTTTGTGCTGCGGGGAATAGGTTATAACTATTTCGGTATTTTACGTAAGAACTCAAAAAAAGGCGCATTTTTGTTAATATTTGTGATATCAGAAGACAATCGTTTTATTCCGTGCGTTTTTTAAAATGTCGAGAGCTAAAAATTTCGGGAACTATGTAAACGAGTCTTTAATAACCTTCTTTATACGCTTGTGTAAAAGTGCTTTCTTATATTTTAAACAATACCTTATCTCAAAGAAAAAAAAATTGATGTTGCCAAATTAATTGATTAAATTTAGAATTTTTCAATTCGAAAATTTTAAGAACGTTCTTTCGACAATCGAACTTGGTAATTTTAAACGATAACTTTTCTAATATAGCGATATTTGAACGCTTTAACGCTTTGTTTATACAATTTTTTATTTGTAAATCTAAATATAAAATACTTTACACCTCTTATCCACGTTGGTCACTTGACCTATGCGCAGAATTCGATCCTTGACTATTTCTAGGAGAAGTTATCAATGTGTTAGAATCTTCCGCAAGACGACTAAATAAATACTAGAAAGATAAAAAAAATGATTATTGCGTCTTTTAATGACTTTAACTGTTAACTGTAACTAACTGCGCAAAGTTTATGGATATTTAATAAAACCATCAGTTCCTCTCGTATTGATATACGAGCGTAGCTTTAAAAAGCTCCCAACCTCCCAAAGAAACAAGTTTTTTGCTTAAACAATTTCTCAATATAGTCCGCTTGAAGGTCTATACACCTTTCTCAGCGATGTTTCCATCTCCTTAAGTCGTCCAAACAGTGAAAAATATCTAGAAAACTAAATACTTGCGAATATGGTAGCCTCCTCGCTAGATAAAAATCTCTTTAAGCTCAAGAAACAATACAACTGAGAGCCGGATCTGGTAAATAAGGTGGATGATTTATCAATTCGGAGAATTTTTACCAAGATTACCATTCGAGTGTGAGCCGATACAGTATCTTAGAGGAGCAACACCTCGTCTTCCCAAATGAGCTAATTTTTCCGCAATTTCCGCCTTCAGCTTGTCAAGTAACTATGTACAATATGCCCTCGTTATTGTTTTTCATTTTTAAAATAGTCGATTAACACAACTCCATCCACAACCATCCTAAAAAACAGTCCACATCATTCATAGTCTTTGCCTAATTTTCCACTGTTTCAACTGTGACATACTCGCGTATCCAAATTTCACCAATTTAACTGACGCTAAAACTCCGATAATTTATAAGTGAGCGGGCTACATTCGTGAGTGACCTTAGTAATAGATTTATACCAGATACAACTATATCGGGAAAACAAATTTTTGCTTTCTAGTATCGTAAATTACGTAAGAATCTCTTAAAGCTAGACATTAGCCTTGATCTAGATAAATTGCAAAGATCAAAGGACCAAGAGTCGGAACCAGCGGTACCCTTGATCGAATAAAAAACGAATGCTTTCTCTTTTCATTTAAAATATCGATATTTACGACTTACTGCGTGCGTAAACCATGTCCTTTCGTCGATAAGTATGTTATACGTACATTATTACTACGTTATATTAAACAGTTACATGATGTGCTTAACATTATTTAAATCTGTAAATTATGATAACTGGTGCGTACAATACCGACAGCAGCTCTAATAATTTTCTGTAATTTTCCTTTAAAATTTAAGTCTTCTAGATATCAATCGACGAAATTGAGCGTTCTTCAGGCTCAAAGTGTTCGTATTTCAAGTCATGAATTTAATGCCCGTACTTGCTTAATTTCTATGAAAATAAAACGAGATAACATCTATTTTTTGTTTTCCTTTATTTTGGAAACCTCGCCTCGGTTTCAATTTATCGTCGAATCTTCAAATGATTTTCTTTTTCATTTTACATAACGGGCGTCTGCCTTTCCTTCGATGGGGTTATCATATCTTCAAGTTTATACTCTCGTTTTTTGTTTGCGAGCTTGTCAGTACAGCTAAACATTCTTTAAGTGTGAGAACTTATTGAGGTGTCTACTTTTGCCCAAATACCAATAAATATGAATGGCCGTCTATAAAACTACATACTTTTAAATGATTTAGCAAATTTCTACTGCTGCAACTGGCAAAAGCGAAATAATTAATTTCAAATTGGAGACAACAAACAAACGTGTACGATCGGCGTCGACGTTTCCTCCTAACGCCCTTACATTCGCATCTTTTCCTCGACCTTCTGGAGTACGTCGCGAGAGCAATACGCCCAATTTAACAATTAGCGTCGTTGTAACGACCCGCTTTAGCGCGGCGAACATTATCAAAGAACATGCAAGACATAATGGAAAAGCCAATGGTAAATTAAGTTAGGAGTTCCAACGCCTCCGGCTACAAATGCACAACATGTTCCCAATTGCCAATATGCATGTATTATTGCAATTTGTATAATAATTTGGATAGGCAATCTATGTTATCGAAGTGTTGGAAGTTACAAACTTAGTTTTCAAATTTCGCGGCACCGCGGCTAAATCAATTTTATAAGGCGACGCGTCTGCATGTGTCTTCTTATTCTGTATGTAATAGCACATACGCGGGATAGAACAGGTAAACAGTTCCCTAGTTCGATGTTTTCGATGGTAAATAAATAACAAGGAAAAATGCCGTAAAATTCAACTTCTTTTGCTTGGTTGAGATTTGATAATTATGAAGTGAATTCAAATCAACTTCTACGTACCAGATATCTCTATTAAGAAAGAAAAAGGAAGTAAATAGTAACGTTAAGGAGCTTACGTGTGAACGTGAGTATTTTGCGCTTAATATATGCCGCATTAAGAAGAAATGAACTAATTTTTCATGAAGCTTTGGAGAAATATCAACATTATTTTTTGGTATGGTTTCCTTTCTGAAACATTAAATATTACTTTTATTTTCATAAGAACATGAACAAGTTCAGCATTTAATGAATTTACTATGGAAAGCGTTTGATCCAATGGAAACCATCATGTACCAAGCTCTTTGTAAAAAAATTGGGATTTTGGTAAACCGCTGCGCATATTTATTGACATATGTCTATGTATCGTTTGGATCATTTGAAATATTCCAGATGAACACTCAATGATCTCCGTTGATATACAGAAAACGAAAATTAATATTTGTCACTCCTTAAATTTATAAAATACCTCGTTACGTCGGTTTTTATTTTTTTATTTTAATTTTTTTCAATTTTCCAAATTCCTTCTTATCCTTTGTGATTCCTTTCCTTTTTCTCTCTATTTCTGTACTTGAATACTTTGTACAATATGCGTACATGTACTTACATACATACATACATATTACAGCTTAACAATTCCCAGGATAACGTGGGAAATGAAATTTCATCCGACGATTCAACCATTCGCCAACACCATAACAACGGCTTAAATATAATTTTCTAATTTTAACAACGCCCGTATCCATTCCGCGTTATGTATGTGGGCGACTGTAAAACGTGCCAGTAGAGAGCAAGACTTCATCCGGTGTAAAATGCGTCGTTACAATTTAACAGAATTAGTACACAATTAGGACCGCATTGACACGCTAGCATGGCTCTCGCACGGTTGATTCTCGTCGTCCTCTTCTCGTCCGTTGCGAACGCCGTTCTCGGTCTGTCCGTCGGCGTCGGCGGAATGGTCAGGCGGTTAAGGGAAGCGCTTCTCGAGAGGGACGCGACCCATCGCGCAAACGCGATCGCCGTCCGAGCACAGACCGCAACTTTACATGCGACACAACCCTTTGCTTCGACCGAGAACCGTCAAGCCGTCGGACTGTGGATGTCGCACGGTTGACCATCGGATGTCCGTTCACATTCTGAGCGCCTGCCCCGACCAACAAAGGACATAAAGAAGATATACTGAATTGCGAAGTTCGTTTCCTCGTGTCCCTCTTCGCCGACCGGCTTCGCTTTGATGCTTCCGGCGACGACGGACCTCAAAAGGACGACTGAACCGGTTTCTCTCTCGCTTATTAATATACTTGCAAATTCCGACTTTCCGCTTCTCTCGCCAGAGTGGTTTCTGGAAAACAAGAATTTATGTACATGTACAGGGTTTATAAGTTTAAATAAATTTTATTTATTTATTTATTTCTCTTATTTTCCATGATTCTGATGGAAATGCGGCTACCGAAGAATACTTTCTGTGTTATTTAAAAGACTAAAATTAAAATCAAGTTGTGAGTGATTCAGATGAGTGGAAAAAATTCCGCGTCCTCCACTTCCAAATCTGCAAAACTAAGCTAAATAGCTAATCACTTATATGTGATTAGCTATCGCCGAATCCAACTTACACTAATATTCCATTGTTGCAGTTAATTAATAAGAGAAATCAATAAAAAAAGGGCGATTATCAGCCACAGCAATAAATGAAACGAACGATTACATAAAGAAGCGTGTAAAGAGTAGGCCTGATTGTATCTATGCCAAAGATCTTAATATACGTACTTGGTACGTATATTACGTATATGTTATCCTTCATAACAACAAACATTCATAATAACATCAAAACATGTAACTAACGAGTTTCGTGAAATGCACTATATATATGTAATTGCCAAATATTGAATGTACAGCTTCTTTCATTGAGAGAAATATTATATCGTGGAGAAATAATCAAAGACTTACTCCGTAGATTTATATTAAATACACCTGTCGGAAGTTACAAATTTTAAAATAAAATAAGTGTATGACGCATGTTTAACGAAAGAAAGCTTTTGCGATTATTCATACTAGGCCATTGAAATCCTGAATCAAAAGCAAAGTCGCAAGGGTAAAGTTTAAAGTTTGCACAAACCAACTGTTCTAGAAATATAGTCTCTACACCTAAAAGAATTATCGATAGTAATGCCTGGGTTTCAAGCAAGGCGAGGCAATGGTACATTAATATTGTTAACATCGTTAAGTGTGCCGAATGGACTTTTAAAAATTAATCTTGAGCGCATGATTCTTGGAAAAATTGCTAACGTTTTCCTGCTTGCAGTAAATTTGTTCGATGTCGTTGGCGTTAAAACTAATAGACATCAGCATAGCGTCGGTATGTATTTGCTTAAGAGAATAAGTAATGTATTTTGGTAATTGACTAACATAAATGCTAAATAGCAACGGTTCGAGTATGAATCTTTGAAGAGCTCTGCTATTCACAAGTGAAGAAGAAGATTTAATTCCCCGAGACTTGCTCGTCAAGTACGATTCGCGAAAGGACAAATCTCGATAAACAAACTGATAATACGTAAAATTACTAGGAGAATATCTACATTTACTTTGAGAAAGTTAAGTTAATAGCGAGTAGCGATAACAACATCAGACACTTTTTCGAAGTCGTGGTTACTTCAACTTTTACTTAGGTTATTATCAAATTATCTTAAAATAAGCGTTACTTCAAACAACACTAAAGTATCGGCGCACACAAGAGTAAAGTATCGCTCTACACAAGAAAAGTTTGAATTGAATGCAGGATAACAGAATTCTACAATTGACTTCTTTGTTATAGAAAACTGAGTAAGTACACAAATTCAACTACTTGGGTTCGATATTTCTAGAAGATGGTACAATAGATGAAGAAACGAAGGAAAAAGTAGCTTGAGGAAAATTATTTAACAGTAATGATAATAAGGACTATGTTATATGCTAAACAACACATACCTATTGACAACCTCCGCACCACACAAGTTTATTTATTATACAGTATTATATGTACAATAATTCGTCCGGGACAGCCGTTTCGAGGACACGAAGGGCCCCGAAGATCATTCGGTCACCGATTGATCTTGAGAGTAAGTGCTACATATCTTCGGGAAAAAATCTGCGTTCTTCAGAAATCTCCGTGAGGGAAGATTTCTGGGAGTGAAGGTGGACGCAAGAAATCGAGACGATCGGTAATACGCTAACGAGTCTAAGAGAAAAACATTAAAAAAAAGAACAGACAAGTCTGTTCTATATTAAAATTATATAAAAGTAATATTTCCTAAGTTGTCTTTCTGTCGCGGATAATATTTTAACCGACAACCTAAAGAATACATTGTAAAAAAATCCCGCTTCTTTATTATTTATTATTGTTATTAAATGAATGTTGAGTTAATCCTCTGGCTTTCATTTAAATAATACCTTCTCTAAGAAAAGTAAGAAAAGTAAGAAAAGCAAGAACCCACGTCGTGATTTTTATTCAAGGTGAACTTATTTTTTTACTATATTTTTTTCGAGCCTTTCAAGACCTATTAACGTGCCGCGGTTGCTACCGGAAACCCACCCCACCCTCGGGTTCGTTGCAGATTGCTTAGGGATTATGTATGTATGTATTATAGTATACGTGCTGTATATTTCAAATATCAAAAAGTTGTGAATTTTAAATTTTCATATGTATTATTTAAGTGTTACTCTCTTAACAGCATATCCCAAAGACATAACTAGTTTGTTAATTTAATTAATTCCCTAGGATTAACATTAACGAAGCTGGCCCGTTAATTTGGATCAGCCTGTACGCGTAATACCCCCAACATTTCTCGGTATAACCGAGAACCCGCATATTTTTCACAAGATTTACGACCAAATCGACGACAGCAACAATAATCAACGACGATATATAATTTCTTATTTCATAGACCAGCTCAAAAATATCAATTCAACCAATTGCAGCATGATATACATTTACAATTCCAAGCGCCTATTAAAATTGAGTACTAGCGAACAAACGGCAAACTAATTCACGGCCAATTCAAATGTAGCCGTGATACAACCCTCTCACATCATACCGACGCAACTCTAGTATAAACTACCCTCCACTAGATGTCTCATATTTAGTTCGAAGGGGAAGATCGGACGCAATTCTGGTGGGGCGATAGGACAGCAAAATAGAAGAGAAGGGTGACTTCGAGGGTAGAATAGACGTGCGTCATTATAGCGATGCAATGTACTATGCCATCCGTTTCGTTTAAATAAATAAATAAAATCACTATTTTTTTTTTATTTCTTTTATATTTATTGTAATCTTGGGATGTTTTATTTAAAAGAAATTTTTTTTAATTTATCCTAAATAAGGCATTTTATTTATATTATTAATTAATTATATTTTAATATTTACGCTGTAGGTAACCGTTAATAATAGTGTAAATATTTAACATTAAATAAATTTAATATTTATTAATTTTTTTTTATTAATCGCCGCTATAATTACGAGAGTAAAAAAGAAAAATTAAAATTCTACTTCTACCATTTTGTATTGAGTCGAGGAGAAAAAAATGCATAACTTGTTCAGACCATAATCGGGTGGGGGTCCAATCAACACACTGCCCCTTTCACACAAAAGCGAAATGAAAAGACTTCGGGTTTGGACGACCTACCAACTGCCGTCTGCTATACGGGCTTAAGCCTCGGGGTATTATACGTGCTCACAATTAATATAAGCTTTAGTTGTGAGTTCTCCTCTCGCTATTAAATCTGCAATGTCTGCCTTTTTAGACGGTAAGAACGACTGTTAAAATTAGTAGAAAATAGTAATAATGAATAGTAATAACGAATCACAAAGTTTTTGAAATACATCATTTTTAATTTCTACGACAAATTAATTTCAAGCGTGGCTTAAGCTGTTAAGAATGTTTTGCGGAAATCGATCGAATGTTTGGTGGCGAGTTCCTTGTTAGCTGGCGTAAAGCGGTGACAAAACAAATTTCAACGTGGTCGTCCTCCCTTAAATGATAATTTTTGAGTTTCTAAGGCAAAAATGGCAGTTACCGAAAAGAACTTTATGCTTTATACTTTTAGCTTTATGAAACACGATTGAAAAAGGCCAGCGCTGAAAACAAAAATTTCAGAATTATCCTTAACTAAATAGAGATCTCCGTTTAGTGCGGGAATTTTACTCTGGATGGGTATTTTTCTAACATTCATGTAACATTAACCATAGGAAGCTTCTTCGTTTATAACAGTAGTAGTTCTAATAACGTATGGAAATAAATCTATTTTGGTAAAATGTGACGTATTATAGACTAATACAAAATATAATTCTTAATGCGAGAACACTCTCGTTATTTATTTATTTATTTATTTATTTATTTATTTATTTATTTATTTATTTATTTATTTATTTATTTATTTATTTATTTATTTATTTATTTATTTATTTATTTATTTTTATGTGCACTGATCCAGGAAAATTTGTAGAAATTTTTAGAACATAGCGTTGTGTTCGTACAACTTACATCGCTATCCGACATACATTCCCTGTTCTAACAATGTAATTATAATAAACCAATTCTGAAAGAAAATCACCAAATTTACATGAATAAATTCGATTTCTTTTTTCCCTTCGAACGGATAAAGCACGTACGTGACTTGCATCTAATTATACACATTAGCATTACTAACTTTAAATATTTTTTCTGATACGAAGACATTTACGAAACCTTTCCAACGTCCCTTCGCTATACCGACCAAATACTCAACAATTTTTTTTTTAATTCCTCAAAAAATGTTGACAAAACAGTTTTACAAAAATAGATTGTTTAATTTTGTCGAACATCAATTTGATACGATCGCTAGATTATTTGAGTTGCCGATTCAATGTTACACACAACAGTTTATACTAGCTAAACTTTCGAATAGATACTTTATTTATATGAAAATATTCACCGCACGTATTTATTTTTTCACCATTTTCTCTAAGCTGAAGACATAAATAAGTTATTACACCCAAATACGTTGATAATTCCTGCAAATCTATAAAATCAACTCTTTTCAATTTACATATGTATAAATATCCCTTTAACCTGGTGAAACTTTGCACCATTTTATGTGTTATATATACGCCACCCAACCATATTTTCTTTGGTTCTTACTTTGAGAGTTTAACGTAACCATTTTACGTATCCTTAATAAGCAACAATAAAACTTCGACATCTTTTGTAGAAGTAACGGTATCATAAACTTTTGGTTTTTTCCTTCCATCACCTAATATAATGATTTACCCTAACTCACCGAACAGGAGCGTGTTGCAAAGTTAGAACGTGCGGTTGGACATACGCTAAACCGGCTTTAGCTAGTACAGTGGTAAGATTTACTTTGTGCATGGGCTAAGTGCACTGAAAGCTTTGGACACGTGAAAATTTACAAGCACGCGTTGTTAAATACAATTACGTCGTCTAATGTCCGCACTAATAGAGGGTAACTTTCAAGTTTCAATGGTTCAACTACATGTAACACCTTCTCTTGCGATATAGAGAAAAATATCAACTATAACAACTACTAGCGTCTAATAGAATACTTGTTAAATAAGCAGCGCACCAAAGGAAAAAAAGACATAGAGCTTCCATCTCTTTATTAAGCGTTACTTTATTATTCGATACGACGATGCATAAGTTTATACTAGTATTTTCCATTTAACATCAACATTTCTGATCGTGGTAACTATGCGTTAATATACACTTGAAAAAAGCAGAACCCGATATGGCAGATGTTGGTATGTTGGAAAAAGATAGGAAGCGAATAGGGTTTAATTGCAAATTTAAGCGGAACTTTTTACGACGAATTCGAAGACCTGCTATCAACGCCCGCATACCGCCACTTACGTTAGTTAAGTTCAAGTTTAACATAACCCGATGTGATAGCAAAACTAAATATTGAAAATATTAAGAAGCAATATAAATTACAATGTGCAAACAGAACAATGAATTATCTTAAGTTATTGACTCGCAACTTTACCGCTGGTAGTATAGAAGGGGCGGGTCGGCGAGGCGAGCGGTAGCATCCGGACAGGAGGGAGAGGGAGTATTTACGTAGATTTGCGTAAGCTCAGCGAGCGGACACTTGTGTTTAAGTTACGGGAGTCGCCATATCCCTTAATTAAACAGTTCTGTTTGAACAGGCAGATTAAATGTGACATAGAACTGTAATCGTGCTTATTGTGGTGGCCCCGGCTCTGTGCCAGGGGTCGCCAAGGTGATCCCTGTTCTTGCCGCTAGTACCTACTACGTCCTTGTAGTAGTATTCCTACCGCCTGGTTGTGCGCAAAATATTACTAATCCACGCAAAGTTTGCCTCTCTCCTCCATTGTCATTTGATTTAGTTGTTTTACGTGTCGTGTCATCGATTGGTTCTCCACCTACCCGGTGGTGGATCCTCTGTTTTTGAAAGGTATTAGATAACTAGCGTACACCTCTATTTGTTTGGGAGATGATTTAGGTTCGACGTAGTAGAAGTTCTTCGAAATAGATGGTACCCGTTAAAATCGTTATCACTACGAAGTAAAACAATAGATTTGCTGCTACAATCGTTTTTCTTTTTTTTTTTGAGCCAACAAAAATTTAATATGTCGTATCTGAACTTTGTCCCATTTTGGAAGTTTAAAGCATAAAATCAAAAACTTTTGTCAACGTATTGCACGTGGTTAAAATAAGAAAAAAAATCTTTTTGACGGTATCCAAATTCAATATGGATGGCTGATAAGGAATAAGAAAATTCATAAAGGCCAGAAAGAACTGGAAGGTCCTATAATAATTTCGGCTACACTGTTAAATATAAATTCGACAGTGGTCCTAAGAATTTATTTTTAATTTTTCTCTTCTCTTCTCTTCTCTTCTCTTCTCTTCTCTTCTCTTCTCTTCTCTTCTCTTCTCTTCTCTTCTCTAGCATCTCTAAAAGATGCTAGAGGTAGAAGAAGAAAATAAGCATCTTTCGTTTAAGAAAAATTGCTTTTAGTTATGTAGAAACACTAGCTGTTTAACGTAACCCTTGCCAAACTTGCTTTAACATGTTGATAGACTTATTCACATTATATAACATCAATTTTCGCCAATATCCAAAAGACGGGATGCTGTTTTTCCAACTTTAAAGTATATATAGATATTTGAGACCTTATCTGATGTATCTCTATGTTGTATTAACTTAATCGCATCGAAATATTCCAAATATCCCGTCTCGTCAGGTTAGGACGGTTAATGAGTTAGGCGTCCATCCGTACATATTCAACCGTCACATAAGAAGTACATAGACCCTCTTTTTTTATGTAAACTATATCAATAAAACATAAGTAATACATATCGTCAAACGTTGGAGCGAAGCGCCTTATCTGATCAAGAAGGTCACGGTCTCCGGAGCGTTCCGGCTAACGGTTCCAGAAGAGGAACTCTCTCCGGCATCGGTGCGTCGAGGTCTACGTATACGTCATGGCATCACGACCACCCTGGGACGCTACCCTCGGACACTTTCCAAATTTCAACGGCCCCGTTGGGATTCTTTTAAATTTTTGACACATCCTAAAGTAAAGAACCTGGTCATTCGCCGTAATATGATACCCCCTTAGGCACCACGGCGTCTTGTGCGCGCCCAACTCCGCAACTATCTGTACGTTTGTAGGTGTTACGTGTAGAAAGGAAACGGTCATTCATGTTTTCGCATTGCTCAAGGTTTAAAAAAAGCTTAAAAAGTCTTACGATTAATTTAAAACGAAGGTACGTAATGATTTTTTAAAAGGTTCGTAAGACCAACAGCTGGCATACTGCTGTACTCGTAACTTCGCCTCTTAAAGAGCCACTCTAAAAGAAAGCACTGAATTTACACAAATAAAACATTTATTCTTTTATACTATGATATATTTAATAGTAAAGATTGGTCTGTACTTGCTTAAATCAGATTTTTCGCCGTTTTCATAAATCAAAGCTATGGATGATCGCTTCAATGTATCTGGAAACACAAAAGTTCTAATTTTGAGCTTAATTAAATAGGTCAAAGGATAAACTCATAGCCCATTAATATTGTTACTCACGAGTATAATGTGGGCAAAAAACAGAATATATCCAATAGATATATAGAAATATTAAAATAAAGAAAACAATTCGTACAGCATTTCTTGCGATTAACTCGACAATCATAAGGGCGAATCTATTAAAAGTAGCGCAATCTGCACTCGTATATTCGAAAACCTAATACAGTCATCCCCCCGCTCGAAGAGAGAAAAGAAAAAACAAGAGGAAAAAAAAACGACGTGGCGGACCTTTAAGGCTCTACTGTTCCAGCAGATAAAGCTCATTTATTCGGTGATTTACTAACGCAATTTAGTTTCTCATTTGTACACGTCATTTTTCCATCCCTCCGCGTATGCGAACCGGGTCGTCTTATCTCAGTTTGCAACCCTGGCAACCGGACAATGGCCGTCTCGCTTCTTACTAGATGTTTCCGGTGCGGACGATGCGCCGCAAAAACTAATCTTATCCAGGAGATTAGGCTGCGGTCGACGCATAAATCACATCCCATGCGCACCAGTGCCACTGCTGGACGCAAACGGCAAGCACGATCTTGAATCTATCGTTCACAATAAAAGTTTTTGCCGGCTGTCGCCCGTCCTACCCGTATCCCGAATGTTTGGGGAGATCGTGCGGAGAAAATATAGAAAACGATTCTCGTTTGGATATGCAAAAAATCTGTATATAAGAGGAACAATGCAGCGAAGGACATTATTTTTATCTGCTTTAAACTTTGTTTGATTAGGGTAAGATGGTTAATAATAATGAAATAAAGCGTTTGAGATTTTTTAAGAAATATGCTTTCAATTTAATTTTTGATCTTTACGTATTTCTTCTGTCGTTTCGTTAATTTTGGGTTTTCCATCACAATCAACGCATTTTAAAGCGGCAGCCATGTTGAGTTCGTAAAATTCG
Organism: Oryctes rhinoceros; assembly: GCA_020654165.1. Taxonomy (NCBI): domain Eukaryota; kingdom Metazoa; phylum Arthropoda; class Insecta; order Coleoptera; family Scarabaeidae; genus Oryctes; species Oryctes rhinoceros. Next base: position 4,856,180 of record JAIOKQ010000231.1, read on the forward strand.
GATTGACTCGTATGCATCAACTGCATTTTCGGGCGTTGTAGATCGAAATCGAAAAACAATCGATTATCTTGTTGAAAATTTCGAATCAACATATACGTTTGATGTCAGGAGGACAAGGAAGTGCAAGGAACGAAGAGAATATTGTAGCTGTACGTCGTAGTACTTATAAAGACCAAAATGTATCATTGCAGAGAAACTTGAAAGTTCGCTTTTGGCTCGACCGACAATCAATCGAGAGCAATGCACGAAAACGCATATCTTCTCTTAGATTGAGATATTCTTTACTTTTTTGTTGATGATGTTGGTATCCGCGATTTTGTGAATGAAAATCGATAATGTTGACCAAATTTTTTGACCCGAATTGGATGCTCTGGATTTGGACGAAACGTAGTTTTAGCAATTACCACACTGCCCACGAAACAACTTTATTACTGCAACTCCCTATTCTTCCCGGTCGTGATATTTAACACCACCAGCGGAATGATAAATATAATGATCTACTCAGACGTACAGGTAAATCTGTATATAGTATATGAGCAGAGGGTAACAACACCAATTTCGAGAGAACTTCTGAAGAAGTACCTCCTTCCAATTTTCGAGTCCAACGAACTTCTCGGTGCTTATAACAAGCGATGACAAGATCGTATTGGCTAGGTTGATGCGGAACAATTCCAAATCTACTTATTCTCTCGAGAAAATAAAAAGTTAGAACTCGGTAGCTATTTGTTAATGATTTTCGTGATATTTGGACCATCGTTCTTCCAATAAACTCATTCCGGATCACTCGCACAGAGTCAACATGGTTTATTAAATTACAATCGTAATTATCTAATCACGATTCCGCCTTAAATGTCGAAGCATTATAATCTTCGGTGCCGATTGCCCAAGTTAAAGTTACTTGAATTGTAATTTATTCAGAAATCGTTGAGACCTTTGCAACATACCCTAGCAGTGTCTCTCTGTTAGAGGGCGCAATAAAGACAAGCTAGAATTCAATCCATTACAATGTCTTTAGCTAAAGTAGCAAATTGTAACAATCTAGCGAACAACCAATTTATTTAAGACTATCGTACCCATACCGTCGGCCGTCGGCGTCGCCCCGTTTGTCGGTCGGTTTTACAATTTCAGATGCATCAAACGTTGAATCGACAATAGATCCAGCGCTACACGCCCGTAACTTTGAATCACCAGCACATTTGATTTCTATTTCTATTTTCGAATGGCTTGGCAATCGCATCGGGGGGAACAGTTCGAATTGGTCTCGTCCGAACGAGACTCGTCTTTATTGCGCGTCGTTAGGGGACGAATGCTAGGCGATGGTAATAACGCTAGATGGCGTGTCGGTAGGTAACGCCGCCGTTAATTGGCCACAGTGGCCGTTTTACTCGTTATCAGCTGGTGTACCAGTTGACCCGTCCACGAGAGCTAATGATCACTTCTCGCCGTCCCTTGTGGACCTTTGCCGACTGGATATCATTAAATTCGATGGTTATGTTAACGGTTAACTTGAACTTATTCGTACACATATTCAGAGGAGCATCGCACAGATGTGATAAACGCGCTAGTTACGTGTTACTAGATACCCAAACCTCAAAGTATATATGGAATACATACATTAATCCCTCAAAGAAAAGATATCTAAAAAAATCTTCGGACACGCCATTTTTAATTTATTTGCTCGTCTTATTCTTTTATTTTTTATCGTCACAATTGTTTCAGTTACGACGCCATTTTCTTCAATAACAGGATAGAATACCAACCGCAGCAAGCTAGAGAATGTACAACGCAAGCCGTGTGTTTGTTAAGAGAAACCCCCACTACTAACGAATAAAATAAAAGCTCAAAGTATTCACAAATCGTTCAAACTTCGTCGTTATAGTTTTGATGAATAAGTAATCTCCAAACATCGTAATGCTTTTAGCATAAAAAATACATGTAAACTATTTAATTTAATTTATTTAACTTCCAGGATGTAGCTGCGAGACGCTAATACGTACCTGAAAATTTTGCGTAGGCATTATTGATCTTTAGTTTTAGTTATATCGCCATTACTTCTTCTGAACGTTTACGGCAAACTTCATCGTTCCAAACAAACTTCATCAGCTCGCTAGGATTCGGCTACGTCCCAAGACATAACCTATATTACATCAGACGCTAATATGATTAGCACGATACATAAATTTCGACCGGAGACACTCTGACACTTGGTCGACTCGATCCAGGGACCGTCAGCGACCTTCGTCATCCGCAATACTCGCCTCGTCCGCGCGGGTTCGACGCTCGACCCTCGGCGACATAAAAATTCGCAGAAAATTAAAATAAGTGGACCGTATCGGGTTACGTTTTACCCTGATAGATAGCTGTAGCTTAGGGAGCCGGAAAAAAATCGAACTAAACGGTCATCAGCCGTATAGATGCTTTTAGTGCGACCCGCCGATATTTTAAAATAAATAACTTTAAAAGGAATCTATGGGCCGTAGGGGTGGAAATTACCGGCCTAATCCTTATTTATAACATGGCCGTGCGTCTGACGGCCCCTAGAGTTTTTCGCCGTACATGCATACGAGGAGAGCGTTCGTGTGTAGTGGTTGCATTCGTGTGCGTGCCATGAGCTACATAAGGCTACTCACTATACTGTCGCTCTCTACTACGGTCCATCCCCGGATCCCTTGACCCCCTTGCTATCCTCGAAGCCTAGAAAAAGGCGCTTTGCATCTGACCAGGGATAACCCTGCAAATGTGTGCTATCGAAGCAAGGATAAAATATAGTCCTCGTCGCGTTATAAATTAGGCGAGGCTGCTCTGACATGCCGGAGATGTAACGGTAATTTTCTCGTAGTGCTCGGATATTAGACTTTAAAATCTACCCGTGAAAACAAATTGAATTGTAAAGTAGGTTTGCCTAGCTTTTAACGTGTAAAAACGAACACAAAAAATATAGAAGCAAAGTGTAGAGGAGAAGACCGACATATGATATCACAATATTTAATTTTCTGCTCTGGAATAAGGTATGTACGTGCGGCAACGATGGCTTCTTGAACACAAAGAAAAGGTACTACATAAAATGGATACTATCTTATATTAATCAGCCAATATTATTCAGCATTCCATCGATCAATTTATTTCGAACCACGGCTAGTCGAAGATCTCACAAATGGGCTCCGTGCTGTACGTGCATACGAGGATAGTATAAGAAGTAGCTGTGTTTCGGAGCAGATGGCGCTTCGTATCAAAATCTGCATTACCGACCGTGAATAGTATCCTTTAGTCAATATTTGGAGATATTCATCGAGTAGCGTTCTTTTAAGAGCTGTTGAAAGTGTAGCATCATCGTAATCTGATCAGTAATGCAAACTTTTTCTTTCTTTGATGAAGCTTGGACGAACATCCGCCTTTGATGGAGGAGCGGCCAGATCGTTCTAATTGCTTTGCCTACGCATCGTATGATATGGTTAGCATACCACCGGGTGAAGACTACAGAAATTGCTGATATTGAGTTCGAGACAGCTATCGGCGAGATGGGTAACGATTGATCGAGAACGGAATCGTGAAATAAGTCCGAAGCAAATGTAAGTTTCGCCGTCGGCGTGACAGGTGACGCCCGTTCAAGTTTGTTTTGCTCGTAATTTATAGAAAGTTTACTTTTTAATATAACGTTGAGCGTTTCAAGAAGTAAATAAACAAAATAAACAACATCATTCTTAATTTCCTATTTGCTCGAATGCTTTTCGACAAAGGGAGGGGAATAAGAAAAGAATCCGAGAGAAATAACATTCCATTGATTGAAAATGCATTTATCATGTAACGGAGTTTCGCGCATTCTTTTGAAATCGTCTGTTTATACAAGAAGGAATTCTATCGCGAACGATCTCGCCGTATAGAGAGCCCGGCGTATACGATACGACGAAAATTCAGCCGAGAGGAGAAGAGCCACCGCACAGCCAAAGAAAAAAGTTTCATCAATCTACGGAGGACGAGCAAAGAAAAATATACCAGTCACGAATAGTTTTTCCTCGTCCTCTCCTCTATGCGTCGCGTGTACGGCCGTGTATACTCGATTGACTGACTCAGCACATGCTACCCCTTAAATTTTTTACGCTACATATCTTGCCCTTCACTGCCCTGTCCTTTCTCTGAGATACATATAAAATTTTATTCATATATTAAAATTTCAAATACGGACGCATATGCTCTCCTGCGTTTTTTTTTTTTCTTCCCCACTGCTCGGGCTTCGGCCTGTGCATATCTACGTATGTATCTGAGAAAAACGCTCGCAATAAATCAATTTTATTGTTATTCGAAGTGATCGTTGGCAATTTTGTTATTATTATTGAATAACAAAACACGCGATTTGGTTTAGTATTACTATCTTGCGTTGACGCTAATATTACGTGAAAATGATAATAGTTGATAACTTCCTCTCGAAAGGAAGTGTTCGTTGATATTCTTATGAACTATCAACGGTTATTTTTGATTAAATTTTCAAGGAAATTTAATTCTAGAACTCTGTATGTTACTTGAACTGCAACCAATGTAATGAGAGCCGTTATTTTTTCAGATTAGACATTACATGATAGATTTTACACCAACTTTGTACGGCTTTTTCGAATATCTACGACGGAAACTTAATAATTCCTAGCCTATACAGGAGATAGCGCTGCTACAATTAGAATAACCCGATTTTTTGTAGAAGTAACCTTTAAGAACACTCGTGTCGAGTTAGTTTGTCAGTAATTGCCATTTAAACTAAACAAACTTTATGATTTAACAACGCTATTCACCACAACATATTAGACAGCTGAATTTCAGCGCGGCAGTACGAGCAAATTTGATGAAGAACGTCCAGGTGGTCCAAATGAGGCCATTACATCAGGATGATTGACAAAATTCGCGATATGGTAATGATCGCTGAGGCTATGGATCATTTCAATCAACAAGGTACATAAAATTTTAACAACTAGTCTGAATGAAAGGGGGCTTTACGTAAGATAGGTCCCATAATTGACCATAAACGTGCATCAACTTCATTGGCGATGTTAAAGCGCAATCCGAATGTTTTTTGACGTCGATCGACAACCGTTGACGTGACATGGACTCGTCACAGTGCAGCAGGGATTAAAGAAGAGTTCAAATAGTGGGTTTCTCGTAGCAAACGGACGCCAAAGGAAACCAAAGGCGCTTTATCGACCATTAACATCATGCCCAAAGTTGTTTTTTGAAAAACGGAGACAGAAATGAGGTGGACGCATAAAAATGCTTTTTTTCTTTACAAGAACGGCTTTCAATATGTTAACGCGGAAATTTTGGTATTTGATAAGTATCAATCAAACATCATCTGGTCAAGCAGAGAAACAAAATATGTATCCGTACATTTATATTAGTGAAAGAAGTATCAGAAGCTAATCATTTCTTTTATGATTTAACGTCACGAAATGAAATCATTCAATAAAATAGACTCCCCGTTCGTTCTGAAAGATTACATTGTACGCTAATCCAAGGATACCATTACAAGGATAATTTTATTAAATCAAGCCACAATAAAATTACACCGGTTCATTTTAAAATTTTCAATAGACCCACATTCTTTCAATACGCATTAAAATTACTTTCGTTTCTCCATCAGACAAAACGTTTCAAATCGACTCCATTCGAGTATTTCCTATACGGATACAATAGGATGATTAATAGATTGCCTATAAATTTCTCTTAACACTTTTCATGCGGTCATGCACCAAAACATATACAGGAACGGATTACATTTGTACGTTTATACAATCGCCGGTCGAAAAAAAAAAATAGGTCGAGGGGGACAATTGACATTTTTTTCTCGTTTAATAGTATCACAACGTCATCGAGCACAATGCATCTTCGGGATTAAACGTCTACGACGCGGAAAAAAAAACGCAACCGTTTATTTTAAAATCCGGCACCCTGTTCGGCTGGGCACGTCTGTCATACGCAGCGTACGGAAGAGGCGAGCCTTACCTGGAAGCGGTAAAAAAAAAAACCGAGAACCTTTTTACACGCACTCGTTTTTTTTTTGCCGATACAAATATAATAGTTTTTCGAACAAATCGGTTAAGTCACAAGTGGATCGAATGGGGTTATGTTTAACTTGTTGGCTGGCGGATTCTCACAGGAAAAAAGCTCAATGGGATATTTGGTGTTTGTTTTGGATCGGGTTTTGTCCGATGTTGACGTTCACCTACAGTCTATTCAAAATATTATTTTTTCGATTTTCAATGGTGATGTAATGTAGGAAGAATTGATTGTGGAAGTGGATAAATGGAAGTAATCTCGATTTCAGGACACAATTTAATTTATCAAGGCACTAAATGTATTATGGAATTTTGCATTATTATCTTTATTTATTTATTTGGCACAATTTTTTAAGTAATGGCTTATAAAAGAAATTCCATCGTAAAAATGAAACGAAGCCCAAATTTAAGTAATAGCATTCCAAAGATAAAATGGAAAAATGTAAAGAAAAAAGGAAAAGAAGATTACAACTAATACAATGCGGAAGCAAGAAGAAGGTGAATGTCGACCGAAAATGGTACGACGATACGTAGTACAATAAAGTAGATCCAAATCCATTAAAAGTACGTACTGCAACATGGTGCTTTTACCTAAAGCCATTACTTGCACATATATATTACTTTCTTAGTTACTGCGTATTTCAACCTAGATCTGCATTGAACTTTCAAAATATTCTATTTTGGTAACAACTTCCATCAGTCTTTCTCTTCCATTCTTACCGAATGGCCAAATCATCTTACCTTTTTAAAGGCTTTGTATTTAGCTCAACAAAATAATCCATTGTCATTACTCGGTCCAAGATCATATGGATGCAATAGGCTTATAAATCTCCCCGAATCGTTTATTTTGACCGTCGGTGAACAGCGGTAAATGCGCGCCTAATTATCTGTACGCGAACGCATCTTTAGCATCTGAATTATTCGGTCAATTTTGAGCGTATAATCTCCTCGTCACGAGCCGCTTTCATTTTAACAAACGCGGCGGCGCATGCCCGCTTCGTACGTCGAACGCCGAAAAAGGGGGAGATCTATCTTGACCACTAAGGGGTGGTCAGTCAAGCAGACCGCACCCTACCGGACACCCCAAGTCAAACCCTTAGCAACGCGAAAAGTCCATGCCGGACACGTGACGACCTCATTCCATTATTTCGAATGAGGAGTCGAAAATGTGTTTGAAAATGTTTTTTTTTTTATTTTTGAAAGAAGTTGTATAATAGGTAATCATTTCGTTGCACGTAATTTCCTTTAAAGGGAGGGTTGTTTTTTAGATAGCTTTGACGGTTGGAATATTGTCAATTTACTGATTTGCTGATTCGAGAAGGCGCAACCAAAGACAGGACTCGATCGTATTACTTAAAAAGTTCATTGAATTCATTGCGTTTTTCTTGTACACTTATTGGCAACCTGTAACTATTCGTTTTACATTCTCTGTACTTGAGTTACAGCTGTAGAAAGGAAATTATTATCATTATTATTATGCTTAATGTACGACACGCAATATGCGACTTTTCAAATAAATTACTTGATTCCTTAAGCCATTCTTTTTTTGTTTTCGACATAGTTGTTTCTGCTATATGTATTGTATGTATCTTCCTGCACCTATTACTTTAGTTTGTGAGATACCCTTTCAACTGATTTCATCCGCCATCTTTAAACAAAATTGAAACAAAAAACGTTGTTCTTTGGAAACGACGTCGCTTTGGAGGATGGGTGATCGGTTAATGCGGAATGGTATACAACGACTTGTTTGCCGGAAGTCATCGACCAAATCGGCATTTTGTGTGATGTGACCGTTGTTTTTTTGAGTAGAACGGCCACATCGTTACAGTCATGATATGGCATATCCATTAAGATCATCCTCCCAGATTTTTTTCGGTAGGAATTGCTAAAATTTACAATGTCCTCAAACGCTCCTTAAACTCAAAAGCTGGTAATAATCGGTCCAAATATATTTTTAATTCTTCACAGTGTCGTATTAACAAGCATCCGATTGTATTGCCCACTTTTGAAAAACAATAAAACGATTTGTACCAATTTTTTTTAATAAAAAAAAAACTTAAAAGTTATCCTTCGCACTCACAATTGAACCGTTACATAAACCATACCCACACTTTCAAATGCACAGTTACAACCGTCCGTTATCTCGTCGTAAAAACGAACCGAAAGACAAATAAGCCCTCTCCATTACCGTGTAGGATCAAAAACTATACATATACGGAATGGTTAGCAACCCTTTTAGATGCAATCGGAACATATGCGTCACGTAGATACGCAGCAACGGTATAAACGCGAATTAACGTATCATATACGGCAGTAATGGATTCGTTACCTGGCAAAGAGGTATCCATCAGGTATCGAGTTCGGGAAGACCCCGAAACATATTTATTTTCTCCTTTTTTTTACGAGACCAGCCGCTCCGGTTCCGCAAAAGGGTTAACCGTGTGAAGATGGGACGGTGTAACGTAGAAAAAAATGCATCGTCGCTTCCGCTACACTGGGCATCCTCTATAGTTTAAATTATTGATTGATTTCCGTGCGAGAAATTGCTGACGCGAAAGGGTTTCCGTTTTTGCCTATGTAGGACCTTCTGGCGATGATGGTACGCGTAAATAGGCAACGGTTCGTGGGAATTAGATCTAAAGGCTAGAAATTTATTACTGTCGATATACCTTCACAAGGTTAAAGCATATACACGGCGTTCGCCGATAGAAGCCCTTCTTTTATAGAACAGAAATCTGAGAATTTATGTTATTGAATTAGAACCAAAAAGGCTTTTTTGAAGACTTGGAACGCAGGCTTTCGCGGTCGTCAAATACGCCGTATTCTTGATTTCCGGGCTGTAATCGCGTTGTTGTCATAGATTCTGCCGATGTTTCATCCTCACTTTTATGGAACACCAAAATTATTAATATTAATATTAATTAATATTAAGTAATAAATTTATTACAACAATCAACTACGTTTATTAATTTGAAACCTGTTTATCAATACAATAATTAGCAGTTTATTAACTTACTTTGTGAGAAGCGACGCAACCTTTACAAATATATTTCATTTATTAAAATCTTCGTTTGTTGAACCAATTTCGATAAAAAAAAAAAATGTTACATCAACGTACCTTTACGTACTCTTCTCGTTCAGTGTACGCTGTATGTACATATATCGGGCATCGTAGAATATGCAAATATATGTGAACGTGTATGTAAATGCGCGTGTCTGTGTGCAAGGGTGGAAAAAGAGAGACTGTTACCGTTCGTTCAATGCGGTAGGCCAGTGAAATATTGACCGAAACGCCGGTGCGGACATTGAAATATTACAGATTTTACAATGACATATCATCGTGAGCATTTGTAAGAGAGATTTTTTGATGAATCGCTCCGTTTACGTCAGATCCTTTTTCCGACGACGGCAGAAAACATTTCCAATGAAGCGGATTCTTAATACATTCGAGACGAATGCATTAGATACGTACGTACAACTTACGCTCATAAATACGTAAATAGGAATTTTAGTTTTTTTTTTTCGACCTTGTCAGCCATCTTAAAATTACTTCATAACGTTATTCAATTATTCCAATAATTAATAAGTTAAAAATATCGGATTAACTAGATGTTGCTTAACTGAACATTTTTCTCGTTTACATCGAGATGATTGGTTCAGGATATCTTTCTTTTGTGTGCTTAATTGAAAGGTTGTTTACGTTACAAGCGTATAGTTTGCCCAGCAAATATATTTAATGTTGATTCGCCTCACACACATCCACTAAAAAAAAAAGGAAGGACTGCGACGTCAATAGTCGCCATTAATTTTCACCATGACACATCGAATATTAGCAACCCGCCGCCCGCCATTCCCTCCCCCGTCGCTTGTACATCATCCGCGTACGTATATCGCGAATGAAGAATTGGTGGTAGCGCCGGTGTATAGGGAAAAAATCGCCCAAAGTGGGTCATGTTTCCGACGACGTCGACGACGATGGAAGACGACCACTTTGCGAAGGAATTACACGCGCGGCGAAACTTTCAAGCGGGCTACGGCAATGGTCGTCGTTTTAGAGAGCAGTCGTACGCCCGCTAAAAAGCGCGCGACAGATACATTTCCCGCAACGCTGCCCATTCCATCCACGCTACCCCTTACCTCTCCGCCCCCTTCAAAAAAGATCCGCCGCCACCGCTGCATTGTACGGGGCACTTCCGCACAAATAATACAAATTTATATATTATGCACCTCTCAGATTTTGACAGACGCTTTCGCGGCCATCAATATCTGTTGATGTATGGTACGTTGCCGAAACGGAGTAGTTGCCTCTTGTTGCGGGTAGCTGAGTGGGTGTATTTTTCTCTCTTAACGGGTGGGAAGCGGTCGGAAGAGAAGTAGAAGGGGGCTACTGCGATATCGTAAAGGAGGTTGAGAGAAGCGAAGAATTCTTTTCCTTGACGATGTGTGTATGTGCAAATGAACATGTGTTGGGGACACGTATACGTGAGATATGCAGTTTCATGGAGGATTTGGGAAGGGCTAGTTGATGACGTAATCTTAGAAGGTCGTAAATTTTATCTAATTGAAACTATTAAAAGTTTTGTGTGACAGAAAAGATCTATCAAAATTTATTTTAACGAATTATCGTATTTAATTTGAATTATGGCGGAGGGGCTTTCGATTAACCTTTTGCTCTTGATCGACCACTTTCATTTTCAAGATATCACACTTTTGAGCAAAATTACTTAGATTTCCATTCAAAATCTATTCAAAAGCTCGTTTACATGGATATTAAAGGAAAGTGGGCAGAAATCGAGACTTGGGGCAAACCGCTTCACACAAGTAAAGGATAGGATAGAAAACCTTTGTAATGAATGGAACATAATGACGATCATAGCAATAATACTAGGACAATATCAACATATACACATATCTTATTATTCCAGATGACAAAGGCAGGTGAAATTATTACTTTTTTGCAGCGACTAGACAGATTCGTGTGATTCGTCGACTCTCAAGGAAACCAGTAGGCCAACACGAAGCCGTTCTTATGAGACACGACCCTGTCTAGTTGCTGCAAGAAAGTAATAATTTCGCCTGCCTTAGTCATCTCTACTTATTACGAAACCTGCTGGATAGTCACAAATTTCTAGATCAATGTCCCAAAATGTCTTTACAACGTACAGGAGACAAGAATACTGATCAAAATAATCTTTTAACTTAGTTTTATTTAACTAATAAACGCCATCAATTCAAGTTACTTGATACTCTTTTAAAACTGATTATTTTATAATTATAGCTTTGCTAAATTCTTAACATTTTAGTCAATTGACTCGAATATTGTAATATATATGTAGATGAGAGAGATAGTAAAACGTAGTCTAAATTCTCTATTACTCTACTTCGTTTACTTCAAGCAACCATAGATCGGAAGACTCGGTAAGAACAGAAATGCTCTTCCTTCAACGGTTGAAGTCTAAAACAACAAGCACGAAATCTAAATCAATATTAATCTACGAGAAGTCAACTCCCCATACGAACACATTAAGCACAATCATCTCTTTCGGCGTTTCGTTTGCATTTACCTTCCCTGCATTGTATGCGTACACAATAATAATCATCGCCCAACATCATCCCCGTCATTATTACCATCTTGAATCGCTCCTCTCCCTCGCCGAACAACAAACTTCTACGGTCCCCACCTACATAAACATTTCAAACGCCGAAGACAGGTTCCTGCGGAAATAGAGACAGACAATGCACAATGGACAGTGGATTTTTGCAAGGCGATCGAACGGTCGAAGTAGGCTCACTTCGGCTTCCGAACGGAGGCCGTATCGCGAGCCGATCGTAGGGAATCCACCCTTCGCAGTAGTCGCTTGTTTTGCGGCTACATAACAGGGGGCGAACGAGAGAAACTTTTGCTTACTTTGCAATCTTCTTATTATTGATCAGCGTGTGTCCAGCGGTCAGGTGCGCGCGCAGACGTCCAGCTTCTTATTGGGGTTGACCCGAAAGGTAGCAAAACAAGACGACGCCGACGACGGAGGAGGCGGTAGGGTAGGGTGGGCGGAAAGGTGTGTACGTACGTAGACGGCGGTGGGACGCGAAGAGAAAGACGTTGGTCGTTTGGGGCTCTCGAATCTATTCTACTTTACATTAATGAGATCCGTCGTAGATATAACTATACGTTGTAAGGCTCTCTTTCCTTCGCGGACCCTCGCTCACCTTGTCCTCATTCCATGGATACTCTTTGTTAGCCTTGTTAACGGAGGACTGTGTACCTACACGTCTAAAAGACAAAGACGGACTTTCAGACGGTAGTTTTTTGCGTTGACTTCTCTTTGCAACAACATGTAATCTCATTAGTAAAAGAAAGAAGTTTTTCTGGCAAATGTTTCTGGTCGGGGGGATGCAGGTCCTATAGCTTTGTACAAGCATATTCTTGCGTAGCATTTTTATCGCCAAAAGAAAAGGAATGAACGAAGTTTCTTTAAAAAAAAATAAATGCTAATCCACTGTAAACGGTTCTTTGTGAAATTTAAAAATATTGTTTGTGTAATGTTGAAATTATTGTAAATTATATTTCTTCTAAATTTAATTGAAAGCTGTTATAAAGCATAGAGGCTAGCAATGAGTATGCCATGAATAAATAGGATCCACCGATCAAAATTCTTACCAATACTTACGAATATAAGCGGTACACATAGCGAAGAAAAAATATATATAATTTTCGGTAGAGATACGACCAAGAGACGAAAATGTCTGCAATCAGCGAACAACTGTTGCAATTTTCCGGTTTTCTTTGTAATGTTTCCTTTATCCATATCCTTCTCCTATTTCGTAATCTTTTATAACTTTTACGGTTGAGCCATTTCGTGGTCATTTCATTATTACTACCTACGAAACTGTTAGCTCATTCTACTGGTAATTTTAGAGCACTCGGAGCCGTATTTGCTGGTTCCGTCGGCCGTCCGTATGCTTAGAGTAAATAGTTTATTTGCAATTATAACTCGCAACTGCTCGATCCAAAATTTTCTAAAATTCCTAGCTTCGAAAGCGTTGTAGCCTAGTCCAATAGAATTCGCCATTTTTGTTAACTGCATGCTGTTATTCAGTTGGAGCCATTTTTAAACGTTAAAATTCGTTTACCAGATTTAAATAAATGTAAATGGAGTATCCTATTCCACCTAAAGCTTTCTTAAAGAGCCTTAAAAAATTAAGCCTTAAATAATTCGTTGCGCTTAATATTTTCTGAACTGCTTACGTTTCCATTTTTTATCAGATGATTTTTCTTCTAGCAAGTTTTATAATCTATTGCTATTGTTAGCCTGGGGATGTTAGAATTGGCGCATTTAGCATTTCACATATACGTTTACAGGAATCGCGTCTACCTTCCCGATAGAAGCTTTTGCCGGTATAAACAACAACGTTTTTTATAAAAACATATCGTCAAAATTACACAAAAAATAAATTGTACGTCTTCAGATGCCGTTCTGAATAGATGAGTACGAATTGGCTTCAATGTACCAGGAATAAAGCGTATAAAGCGTAGTTATGGTAAAACATTGTATTTTTTTTTTTTTTGTGAACAAATAAAGGTTCCAAGAACAGATATTTTTGAGAAACCATTAATGTTAAAATTATTTCATTCGCAACAAAACACTTTTTTAGTAGCTTTTAATTTTCGCAATTTTTCCTTGTACAAGATGCGTTTTTGTGACCGCGGTGTACATATTTCTTTCAAAATTCCATCATTTCAATTGTTTAGGAGAAAATTTGGTTCTTTTTTTAGTATTTGAGACATTTTATAACAAAGAAAAAAACATGTTTGTCAAAATTCTGTGTTTGTTTTTATATCTTGTTTAAATAAATTATATAAAAATAAATTATTCCCAAAAAACTAAAATTTAACAATTTTGCCGAAAAAAATATTAAAAGAAAACAAATTTTCAAAGAGAAACGTTGTTTAAAAAAAAAGCATATTTTGAGAAAAAAACAACTTTTTTTTTCGATTCCATCACCACATACTACTATCATTTTATTATCTTATATCTCTAAAATTATATTTCAATTTACAGCGTAATGTCAACATAAAGAGCGGTTCCCACTTCAAATATTTTGGCGCCCATCTGGTGCCCAACGTAGTGAACTAATTTTAAGTGGGATTCACCTAACGTATTTTTAATCTCCTACGATCATAGATAACACCCGGTACCGCGTGATATTTAAATAACATTCAATTTAAAGAAAACAAAAGGTATCTTCTACACCACCCCCAAGAATTATGGAAAAATTCATATATAATGTACATAAGACTTCTAGATGTCTATATTTCTGGTACTACCCCCGTATGCCATGAATATACGAATATAATTTAAGACGTTATATATACCCTTCATTGTACAACAAATACGTATACATATTTACGTGTATATTGACAGTTGAACGGAGAAGGAGATAGTTCCGATTCCGAACTTGTAACATTCAGATACAACGATTTATCAAAAAGACAATGTCCGCGTTCGTTTCTTTGACATTGGAGAAAAGGCAGCAGCCAGACATAGAGTGGTCGTTGTCACGAAACGGGGGAAACCCGTAAGAAGCGCGGAACGGCTGACGAAGAGGGGGAACGAAGGCGGACAAGCGACAGTGACATTGTTGGCGATATCTTTTCTTGCATTAAGTTCCGTGAAAGTGCCGTAATAAATTATCTAGGAGAGTAAAAGAGGAGGGCAGGGAGGATGTGGGAGAGAAAGTGTCAGACGTCGTCGAACGAACTGGCCATTAGTTTATTTGCATCGGGTGAATTGTATGTTGCGTCGCCTGAAACCGTCTCCCCGTTCACCCTTCCGTCGGATCTCCATTGTGCGGTGTGCGTCATTCGATGTATACAACGCGACTACAACTACCCGAAAAGAAACGATAGGAAAAGAGGAAAAATTGGCACGGGACGAAGATATATGTAGATGTGTACGCGAGCGTCTGTGTGAGTGTGGAAATGAATGCGTCCGCGTGCAAAAGCAAGATGGCCGCCGACGCAAAAACCCACCCTCTGCTTCCATGACTAATTATTGTCCGAGAGGGTGACCACCCCACAAAAACTAGACGACCGACGCGCGAGCCAATTTTTATTTCGACCCTTCCATAATCTAGCTTGGTACGACAACGCTGATGGCTTTGTGTTTGAATTCGCGAACGTAATGACAGCCATTTTATTCATTTGTCTCTCGTACGGATGCTTTTAACATTTGAATTTAACTTACTGTTCACTAATAAAGTGATATTGTTTCGTAATTTATCGCTGCAGGAAAGAGCTTTATTTTGATTAGCTTTGAGGGGAATTAGATGTATTACCTATTTGATAATTTTCAAAAAGGAGTTCGATTACCATTAAATTCCTAACGGCCTTCTAGCACTTTTGGCGCGGTCGACAGGATTTCTTACAATAGATATTACAAAATTATATCTGCAATTATTTTTATTTTCTAAGAAAACAGTTCCGTAAAACTTTAAGATAGCGTACTTAAAATTTAATTTAATCTATTTAAAATAATAATCGGAATACTTGGAATTAACAACGCGAATAATTTGCATTAACCTAATCAAAGTTGTCACCTCACAAAGATATCCCTTTCTAAGATGCTACAAATTATTTGCAGTAATATCAAAAGAAAAAATATGAATAATTATCTTTTATTCAGATAATTTTAAGTAGTTATAATTCAAAAATTGACTTTTAAAATAACATCGGATGTATTCGGATAACCAAAACGACAATAAGATGAAAAGTCCGCCACTATATCGGCTTCTTTTAATTACTAGTTAAAGAATATTTAAAATAATCTTGGTCTACACACAGATCTATATCATTTTTGATTGACATGATTTTCTTGCAAAGGGTTATTTTATTTTTTTTTTCTTTGAATGACTTTTCTTGCATAAAATTTGGTAATAAATGAAGATCAGCTACAAAAACGAGAGGTCGATCAATCAATCAAAAAAAAAAAATCAAATTGGCAAAAGCGAAATTAATTCATTTTTCTGGATGACAGAAATTAGGTGAGAAAAAATTAGAAAATAGCTTTTGGTCATATGTTTTTATACAAAATACCTCAAATAATACATGTATCAGTGAATGAAGAAAAAAAGTGCATGTCTCACTCTACTTTTCAATTATATAAATTTCAATGCGCCCTAAAAATATGATGCTCTTTTGAAGGAAAGCAATTCTATCAAATGAAAGTAAAAGATAATTGCTACTTCTAGTAAAATCAACAGAGGATTTATTAGCAAGAAGCTCAGATATGTGTCTAAGAACAAAATATAGAATTTTCAGAATGCACGTTTTATGAAAAATCAACATTATGTACAACCTGAAAGTGACCTTACATGATTCCAGCTACTGAAATCTAAAATCAATCCTTACAGCCTATTTTAGTAGGAAAAAGATACAAATGGAAATGGGAGAAATGCAAATTTTCTGAAATATTAAAACCGCAAGAATTGCGTTAATTATAACAAATTTTATACATTTTGTTAGGAAAGGCTAATAATGCGGTTATTCCATTTTAGGTCTTCTTCAACAAAAATACTCAATAGCTTGCAGCTTGCATTAAGATAAGAAAAATACATCATTACTACTAATTAATAAGATAAGCTGGAGGATATACTGTGTTCAACCTAGGAATATAAAAGCAGCTCTTCGGGTTACTGCAACTCAGCATCATTTGCCTAAGTTAGGTTGTCATAAGTACAACACAAGTAGATCTTAGTAGAAAATCGAAAGGACCCGATAGAGATACTTGGAGAGCATCTTTGTTGATGAGGCTCACTGGAGAGAGAAGTTTGATCGATATGGTACGCCTTTGACACCATATAAAGAAGTGCTTAACATTATCGAATGCTTTCGATAAATTAATGAATACTACAAGCGAAGATATGTCGCAATCAAGATTGCTTTAAAAAGAAGATACCCGGAGAAAAACTGAGCTTATTAACAGCAAACTAAACAAAGTTATTTAACAACTTGTTTCGTCCTGTGGTTGTATAGACTTTAACAATACAAGAAATGGCTTGAGAATAATCTTTTTTCTTTCGAATGATATTCATCATGCCTCAGAATACCTCCAATATCATTCATTCGATAATTAAGAATAAAGAACAATACTTATATATATTACATCAATAGGTACTTACCGCTTGCAACTCTTTAACACGCAAAGAAAGCTTCTGCACTGTACTCACTTGCTCTTCGGACTCTTAACACCGATCCGATCGAGATACGAGCGTGTGTGAATGTGTGAGCATCGACTGAAGTAATTTTCATTTTCTACGGTCTGGAAGTCTGAAAGGGCTACCTGCGAAAACCCTTTCTTCCTTCCGGGATCCAGCCGCGGCTGGAAATTAAAAAAAGGGTTGCCCAATTTTAATACAAAAGCCACTCCGTAGACGGACGGGGTCTTGCCCGTTACGACCAATTTTACCTGCCGACATATGGCATATGTATGTATTTTTTAACTGTACATGTGTATATTACGCGATGTATTTAATATACCATGCTAGCTGCGTAATAGAGAATTACGTTAGCTTCTACCTTTGACGGTGCAAATTACGTCCTGCGAGGTAACAGTGGTACCTATTCGTTTAGCACGCTGTGTGGATCGGTAGTAGGTATATGGATATGAATATATGCATAATGGTAGATGTGTTGGGTATTATTCAGGTATACGCATTCGTCTAGGCATTAGGTAAATTATGCTTTCGATTCGTATTACATTGTAAAGCCTTGCCCGTTTACATCTACTTTATTATATCGCTAATATTTTGCTGTGAAATTTTAAATAAAGGCTTGCAATCTCTTTTCCCGCTAAAGACTAAAAACGTCCTTAATTAGGTAAGACAGGCGTGAGTAACGTCGATTAGCATCTCCAGTCTCCTCATAATAGCTACTAAAATACTCGCTCCTAACAGTAAAGTTCCCCTCTTTGATTGCGACACGGTTTACTACAGCTAATTATCCAATAAAACTTCTTAAAATAAGGTGGGTAGTATTACGCTCAGACGTCTCCCATTAGGGCGAAATTCCGCGGGTTTTACGAGTGCATCCGTCGCTGCAAGAAGCGCCGCCGAGCAGCTCACAGTCATATATTACACATCGACACGCGATGGACATCCGGACAAACTGCACCAAGACGTCTCCTCGACTTACAGTTCGGCATAAAACTTTATAACCGATCCTTATTGCGACGTCGGTGGACAGCTGTCGCCTAGATGCTACCTCTCTCACTCCAATCCGAGTGTGTAAAATTTCAATAATCCACTCACTCCGGTGGAGCACCCATCGGGTCCTCCATTCAACCGTTATCGTTATAATATTGCGTGTTATTCGTATCCCAAAGGAGGGGATATGCATACGGGACTCTTTTTTTAGTATTTAGTTCGCAAGGACGTAGCTGTAATGCTTTTGAAATTATGCGAGGTCTGCCTGCGCTACCTGAACAAAAAAAAAGGTCCCAAATGCGATGCGTTCGATAAAGGATTACGACGTCCTCTTAATTTTAAACGCGACCAAATGGATGAGTCCTCTTGCGTGAGCGGATTTTTATCTATAAAGTGGATGGTCCGCTGGCAGCGTGTGACATTTGAATATGCCGTATTTAGGTTGGAGTCTATCGAGCGTACGCTTACGTTTACGCAATCGTTCGTTAGATTATGTACGTACGTGTACGAAGGCAACATATGCATCGGACGTATCACGTTTATTGTTCGATTTTGGGCCTATACTTAAACCACTTAGATACCTACAAATATACGATGTTGCCAAGCGTACATTCTTTGACTAATGAATACGTAAGTTTGTTCCAAGTTTAGTACAAAGTTCTCGTAAAGTAGTGAAGCTAGGGATTGCGCCATATTTCGTACATCTAGATACAATATTTTCTTTCTTCCGAAAGCGAAAATACAACTCGCAACATCCAAAGCCTTACACCATCACGTCGCCCGATGGCTTCGTCGCTTTTAATATCTCCTCTACCTCCTCCGCATCGACGTCGGACGCAGCAGGGGAGAGAGACCAGCCAAACGACGAACTACATTAAATATTTAAGCCGAAAAAAAAATAAACCGCGTATAATGATGATAAAAGATGAACGACGTGAGCCCTTCGAACGGAAGAATGGAAGCGTAGGCCGTACAGTCTTGCAGAATGAAGGAAATCGGTCCGCCGTCGCTCCTACTTTCCATCCTCCCTGTCCCTGTGTGCGCGTCCTCGCATTACCTAAGCTACGTCTACTTTGGATCAGAGCTCGCGACAGATTTGCTACTCCTAATCCCATGCTCGATATTATATATTTTCCGTGATGGTTTTCGGGAGGGGAAAGAAAAAAGGAAAAGAAAGAGGAAACTACGGATAGAACGCGGAGAATCTTTGCATGTCCGTACTTGAAATATGTATGTACAGAGCGTTAATTTCCATTAAAAATGAACTAAAATCTGCTTCTGATTACGAAAATTACAAAACATGTTTTTTTATAGAATGTCTAAAGGTGATTTCAAAGTTACGTCGGGAAGAGACGCGGATCCCAAAAATGAACGTGGCGATGATGGAATTAAGAAAATAAGAGAGTCAGTGTTTACTGATAAAATTTAAAGTCATCCCTTTTTAACCGCACAGGCTCTAAGAAATAACGGTACATCACTCCCTAAAGTCCTTTAGGAAGATTATCAACCGTCTACATGCTAAGTAGTTGTAAAAGAGGCCTTTCCAAACATAATCAGATGTTTCAAGGAAACGCAATACCCTTTACAAAACGTAAGACAAGGACTCAACAAATAATTGAGCTTACTACTTCGCCCAAAAGGGAGTCATTGGAACCTTTAAAAGTAAGAAAATTTAGCGATCAAAGCGATTATCTCGAATCTCCCATAAAATATCACCGTAAAATGCCAACTCAATCATTGCGACAATTTGCCAATTGACGCTTTAATACTTTAACATAAAAACTCCGAACACCGAAATTAGGGTGAGACCCGACGTAATTGAAACCCCTATTACGACATCGTTTACCCAAAACACGCATTTTTCGACTTCGGCGTTATTATTAGCTCGGCGCGTCAAGTTTTTTGTTGGCGAAACACCTTTTTTCGGGGCAAATTTACGGGGTGGAGTGTTTACTCGAAACAGAAAGGAGGGTGCACGTATCTCGTCTAGCGAGCGGGGCATCGCGGAGCAATTACAGATACCGAAACGACCCCGACGTACAAAAAAGGAGAGTAGGTACTTGACTGTACCGTTCGGCGAGCACTTAATTCACCTGCGTGATTTCGAAAGATCGAGTGATGCAGATAGTCTAATTGTAGAGCACTTAGATTTGAATTTGTTCATCTGATATCGCGGGTGAATATATCTACGACTCAGAGGGTCCGCCTCTCGTCAGACGACGAGGCGAACGCAGCGAGGTGTCGGGTAATTTAGATAAGAATTAAATGGTTGTGCTTTTTCGATTGCTCGCCTCGATTGGGAGAATTCATTAGATGTATTGTAATATGCAAAGCACTGATTGTTTAACAACGAACGTATTAATTTTTTATTATTTAAAAACGTCGTTGTTCATCAACCCGCCAAATAATATTGTTTACTACGTCATACTTTTTAGTGCACGCCACTGATTAAAATGCAAATAATATATTACGTAATTACATGGATTTTATCGATTAATCGCATAATTTCCAACGTATTCAGTCATTACCCCCATATTACGGCAACAAGCTTTCATGTATAAATGTTTATATAATCTCTTCCCAATGTTATGTATGTGCATGCAAGAAAGAAACCCCGCAGAAGAAAAAGGATAATTAAAGCCGTACGGTCGGGCGACTTTTCTCGACAGCGTATAAAGAACGGGGGTATTGCTCTTCTTATCCTGGGCTATTCCCGGGTCGGGATGGTAATGCCTCGCGAAGCTGGCCGCTCCTGATAACAGAGGGTCGCCAGCCCATCAAACCGCCGTCCCCTTACGCCTCCTCCCTGTCAGTATCCTTGCTAGTACGACGTATTCGAGATAGCGCAGCGACCCCTAAAAGCTCGCCAGGATCGCCCTCGACTACCTTGCGGACGACAGCGAATATTTGATTATTTTTATCTCGGAACTGGATACACCGTTGCCGTATATACGTATGTATAAGTAGAAGAGAATAAGGATGGCAGTCTTTACAGTGCAGTGGTAAGCATCTCGGGCGTTACAATATTTATACTTTCAAGACGACTAGTAGTGAAAGGTAAAGATGAAACTTTTCGTAATAAAACAACGTTTTTGAAATCAATTATTTTATTTTTTGATGCATGAAGACTCAATTACTCGGGAACTACACAACATGAGAAGTTGAGGAGCTAAATTCGTTAAAAGAGTCTCGTTAAATTTTTAAAGATGAGCATTTCGAAAATAAGTAGTTCTTTTACGACGATTTTATTTAGTTTGCAAACAGTCCAATTGTCAACGTAGGATGGGTCACTGTTACGCACTACGTTTATAATTTCATAACATTATTTCTTCTTACCGTTCCAGCAATTATCGTGGAAGGTGCTTCTAACAAAGTTAGACGTGTAAAAGATCGAAAATTCTTGCTAAGATCATCAAAGATTGTGTCAACACGCAAAGATTTATGATACCACCAGCTTTTCGGGTTCCGGTTATGAGAAACGACCTGTTACATTAACCTAAAACGAATATTAGCTTAATAGTTCTTTCGAACGTTTCTCCAATACAGTTACACGATTACAACAAATACATCTATCATCTATTACCATTACCCCTTCGCCGTTTCTAAGCTGCCTGTTCCTTTACAATAACTTCTTTAGTTAGGTAAGTATACACATATATACTTTCCTATAACCTAAACCGTTACTTTCTCACGATTTTTTCTACCTGCCGTACGCGGTCTTGAACGAGCGGAAAGTAAAGTCAGAAAATAGGGATACGACGACGCTAGCAACTCCTTTTTAGGCAAGTGATTCTTTTACCGGGGTCGTATCCGTAACTCTCCGTATTGCGAACCGTACCCGTTCACTACCTGATGAAAATTTATAACTTCACCCCAATTGCGACGGATATCAACGCGTAACAATATTTTCCAGCAATTTGGACATTCGGTTGGGTTAGTTACGTTCTCGCTTTTTCGCGCATCAAGTGGAAATAAAGTGTTCCGTTTAGATTCTCTCTTGTACGATGGATGCAAGTTGGGGACGAATACTTCCCGCGTTCCGTTTGATCCAAAACGTATTTGGACGGGTTCGTATGTATTAGTGATGTTAAAAAAATTTCCAACTGCACGTTACTTTATTATTGGTTATCCAATAAGCACGGTTAGGCAAGTAAAAAATGCTTAGCAAGTATACGCAAACAGTAGAAGTAATAAGATTGAGGTACACTCCGTCAAAAAAGTATCGCATAAACTAAAGAAGGGCATTTATAAACCAAGATATTTTTATACGTTCACAAAAAGTTTGCCTCGTGTATGTGAACTATAAAAACACTAACAAAATCATGGAACACAGTTTTTTTACTTTTTTTTTTTTTCTAAAAGAACACATTTAGAAAAATGCATATGTGTAAGATTTGTTCAGTTGTTTATTGAAAGTCTTCCTATACGGACAAATTTTAAAGTGCGAAATTAGAGTTCTGTACCAACGCTTTTAAAACTAAAATGAGCAATTTAACTTCAGAACAAGTGGCTGCTATAGTTGCTTTAATCGAAGATGGACGATCTCAAGCATACGTTGCTAATTTGATGAACATCAATCGGTGAAGTGTTTCTAGAGCCGTAACCAGATATAGGGAAACAGGCAATTACAGTAGAAGACCTGTACCAGGTCGTTCAAGACGTTCTACTCGCCAAGATGACCGCTATTTACTACTACAAGCATTACGTCGAAGACATGTAACTGCGAGACAATTGCGGAACGACTTGGCTAGAGTCAGAAATACTCGTGCGAGTACTCAAACTATTCGGAATAGGTTACGACAGAGTGGATTAAGAGCTAGAGTAGCTGTAACAGCCCCTCGTCTCACTAGGAACCGCCGAGTGGCTCGCTTAAGGTTTGCCAGAGAACATGTAAATTGGAACATTAATGACTGGGCCAATATACTCTTCACAGATGAGTCAAGATTTGGTCTTTACACCTCAGATAGGCGTATCTCAGTGTACAGACGAGAGGTTTGGGGAGGCATCTGTTTAACAGGTCGTACAGAGTTAGTACCAGTAGACAGAAGTACACTGACTGCCCACAGGTATATAACGGACATTTTAGAAGAATAGGTAGTACCATATGCGCCAGTTATAGGAAACGAATTCATGTTAATGCACGATAATGCACGACCGCATGTTGCGATAATCGTCCAGGAATACCTTAACGATGTTGGTATTCCAGTTTTAGATTGGCCTGCGGTAAGTCCGGACATGAACCCAAAATGTTGCCCCGGCGGACCTGCATGGACTAGAAAATGCTCTCCGTGACGAGCGGGAGAATCTGGATCAGGCTTATATACGGAGGTTAATCGAATCTCTGCCAAACCGTGTGCGAGCGGTCATAAGAGCCAGAGGTGGCAATACTCAGTATTAAAAGCTACTGTTATGACATTTTTCTTTCCAAAATTATAATTTCTTGTTTTAATAAAAATCTCAAGCATGAGTTCTTGTTTTTATTTGGCCTGTATTTTATTTAAACAATCATAGAAATTATATCTTAGAGCGCATTAAAATATATTTACAACTTTATGCTACAAACAAAGATTATGCGATACTTTTATGATTCAAAACTAAATTATGCGATACTTTTTTGGCGGAGTGTATTACCATGCTTGCAACAGCTTCATTGAGGAAATTTTCTAAGAATCCCTCAAGGTTAAAAGCAAGCAAAGGAAGGAAATTAAGATATTTTCCGAGCATTTTTTTTTAGAATAAATATCCTTCTCCTTTTATTCGCATTTGTAGAAAACCGAGGCAAACCCGTCGTCAACTTTCGTTAAATCATCTACAATAATTATTAATCGCAATTCCACCTCTTCCCTTCAACTGTCAAAACAATTCTTTTACGATCGCAATAATCCGGCCAACTCTCTCGTCTTATCGTACGCAAGTGTGTTTGGGATTCGGCCTTGTAACATGCGACCCAAGGTATGTTCGGCGGCAGTAAATTATTCAACCTCAACACCAAGTTCCTAAGATTTGGGAAATTGTACAGGTGTACAGGTGCCGTTCGATTTTGCGGCTAATACAACTTTTCTTATCTCCTAGTTAACAGCTTGGATATTATCGAAACCCACGCCGAAACTCTAACCCGCACCAGGTAGGAAAGATGGGAAGGGGAGGAACACGAAAGGATAGGCATCGATAATATACTTACCTATCCGCGGTTCGATCATCGAAAACGGCATCCGAGAACGTAACGATGATGCGGTAGAAAAACTATGGTATACGGAGCGTTTTCGTTGCCCATTCATCGCCGATAATGAACGGTGAAGAATTTTCCGTCTCGCTCCATCTCCCTGTCGGTGTGATTTTTTTAATACACAAAACACCCTTTGAGGGGTAAAATTTGTATAAAAAAATAATCCGATCGCTGATGCTCTCTGAAGGGCTTGCGGCTGAATGGAGTGTCGGGCTTTATTTGCGAAATAGGGATGCCCCCACTGGCTGACACTCGCTACGGGGGGTTAAAGGGTTACCGTACTTCGTAGATGAATTGCAATGCTTCTGTCTCTCCGCTTAGATCTGCAGCTAATATGCATCAGTGGGATCGATGCAGGGACTCCACGTTATTAATACTACTGCGTATTCCCAATGGCATCGCAAGACCGTAAGTAATTTTTACCGTAAGTTTGTCTTTTCTACATTTATCGTTTATTAAATAAAATCATTTGTAGCGAAGTGCAACGTTATCATAAGAAACGTAATTGAAAGAGACATGTTCCTTTCTTATCTTTTGCGCTGTTCACAACTACATCTAACGATTAAATTTAGGATTGAAAACTTCAAATTACGTTTGACATTCATTTCTTTTAAGTCTGAAGGATTTTCATTCGCTTAAACTAACATGAAAGAATTCGTAAGTTTTCGGAAAAATTCCAAATTAATGCCAATGCTATTAATGTAAGACCCTCTTATTCCTTTTTTTTTAGTTTTTATGCATTAATCGCCATTACTTTGATATCTCCTTACATCCTCTTATTCATCTTCAATGAAAATTAAAAGAGTCCAAAATAGGTGCTTATTACACCGCCCTGTAATTCTTGTAAATATCTTAAAAGATAAATCTTTTTTTCTGGCTCTCTTTTGCTACGACCGTATATCCCGTTCCTTGCAGGCGTCTTGTGAGGTACTGCAAAGAATCCAATGTCAAAATGTTACAAGTGATGGTTAAACTTTTTCAGGCCAGGCTAGCGTACATCAAACTTATAATTGAGGTATGCCCTTTGCATTATTCGTCTTGGACGCACTGTACTGCGGTTTTTATCTGTTTAAAAATGTAATCCTCGATGGTATATGTAAGAGATAAAAGGAAGATGAAGAAGCAAGAAAACAGGAACCACCAATATTCAAATAAATAATTATAACAAGATCAAGAAGAAGAACAACAGAAGACGTGTCTACATGAAGACCCTTGGTTGGTGTCTGTTCCACAAAATCTAGCAACTTTGGATTCAAGGGATCTACGGTAAAAATTAAAGTAACTCATAACTTGTACGCATCTATCAAAAATTAGAACTATCATCCAGAAATTGGCTTTTTACGACTTCTATTTATTTCGCCAGACAAGCGAACAAATACCCGAAAATAAAAATCACAACACCCGATCTGCACGAGAGATAGCGAGATGGGATATTTTTCTGTATCTAAAGATAATAGAGTAAATAGAGGCAATATTTCCACTCGAACGGGAGCAACGACTGTCTATAATTTACCATATCAAATCCAGCGTGTAGCCAATATGGTTGGTTACGTGTCTATATACGTAGTACACATACATACATATGCGAAGGATGTATTTACGTAGCGGTTGTTGGTAGACGCTCTATTTTGTACAAGACGTGTGTGTGTGTGTATGTACGTACGTGCATCCCTGTCTTATCTGTGTGCGTCGGCCGTACGGCGTATACTATTGTGAATCCGGAATTTCCATTTTTGACTGGTATGATCCCTGGTTATAAATGTGTTCCGGGGGAAGCTTATGCTCGGAACAGACGATTTTATACTGGACCAGGGAGTGGCCATTTCGTATAAAACACTCCCTCGCATCGCTGTGTTTGTTGTTTAGGACCGGATGCGAGGGGACCGAGTGGGACGAAGGGGTCAACGGGTGGGTGGCCGTTGCGTCGAAAACGGGTGGTGACTTCAAGGCTAGCTTTGATACATCGGACCGATGTTGATTTCGCGCAAATAAAAGAAGAGAACGACGAGGAATATCTACGGTTTCTGCGTGTTTGAATTGGATTAAAAAATTGCAAATTGCAGACCGCACACATGCATCAACAATACAGTAACAGCGACATTCATTGTGTATATCTTTTAGATATGGATGGATTACAATGTGTATTCGTAAAAAATTATGTAACTCTACAATTAACATTATAATAGTCTAATGTTGATGAATTGCAAAGTTAACAACAACGTATTGTTGGATATATACTAATGCTTAATTAAAAGTTACCAGCGTGTGCCTAATCCGACATAATCAACTATAACAATTACATTAATGTGTCCTAGAAGCGACTATCAACAATTATCAAAACATCCAATGCATATATTGTAAAAAATACATCATTATATGATATTATCTCTTTGAATCTAGGGAAATATTAATTATTCTTGGACAAGAAGCACCTTTGCAACAATAAGAGATTTTCATAGACCGATTCGTTCGATATTGCCCATATCCACTTGTCTATATGTTTCTCCTTCAAGAGCTAAGAATGGGTATCGTCACATCAGAAAATTTCAAAAACAGTTACAATTTTGTGATATTCCAAATTTTCAAGCAATAACGTGATCGGAATCTTATTTTACCGCAACATGGAGATCTTCAAATGTTGTTCGCGTAAAAATTCGCTAAGTTAATAGATCTTAATTTTTAAAGTTTCAAAGGGCGTTTTCTCGAAGAAACTATCACGTAACGCCACGTGTTACGTGATCACGTAAAAGAAACGCGGCAGCTTCGCATTTAAAGAAGATTGGGTGAAAATAAATACTTTTAAATCAGTTACGTTGATAAGAATTGCCTGCATACATTTTTTTTTTTTTTAATAAGTGCATAATACCGACGTGAGGAAGGTGTCTTTATATTTTTAACTCACTGTATATTGTTATACGTCTAATAAATAAATCTGGCCGTCCTTAAAAAAAAAAAACTAATAAATTTAAATTAAATATTTTTTATTCTTTTCGGCGTAAAACCAAAAAAAGTTAATATTGCTTTAATTCGATCGTCCCAAAAATCTATTTTCTTAGCACAGAACGTTTTTACACACATATGTACATACAAGCTGTTCTACCGGGATCTATATATGAAAGGATGTGCATTGAAAAATTTTGAAAACTTGTCGATATACTAACGCCGACTTGTACTATTGAACTAAAATATTGTTGATAATCTGATACTTCCGGTTATGCCGGAAATAAGTGTCAACTTGGTCATTTTAAATGGAACAATTTGCATTTATACTATTACATTTTTACATAATTGAATAATTCGGCTTTTTTCATAATTGTTAACAGAGAGATGCGGACTTTTATAACTGTGAAAGCGTCCAATTTGGAAAATTAATTTTAATCTTAGCATTAAAAGCTTCGTTTTGATATTAGCCAAATGTACGGACTTCTAAAGATGATAATCTAGCGTTTACGAGGTGCAACACTTAATACCTTTACTTTTTAACGTCTCCACTAAACAAAAGTTCAAAAATCCCAAGCAAAATGCCAGCATAAATTTCCACCGCGACACACATCCTACCAGACATCGCACGTACATAGGTACCCGCTACAATACATCCACGCATGCATAGATCTACGACACAAAAGGACGCGAGGAGGCCATCTCGCCTTAAATTAACCTCCGCGTGGCCGACACTGACATATAGAGTTCGGTCGGGCGACAAAAACCAAATCCCATTCCCCGGAGACGATCCTAGTCCGGGCTTATTTAAATCAGGAGAGCCTTGGAAATGCCTGATAGCTTCTGACGCTACAATATTACACTGCCCTCTACATAAATATGCAGTTATATTAGATTCGGTGAGATGGAGACAGGGCGAGACGGCCGAACGGGCCGTCGGAGCGAGACGGCGATAGAAAAGAAGAAAAGGGGATCGCTGGCGCTGCGGGCCGGGATTCATACGGTACGGTTAGATTTAGTATTTTTGTTGTGTTCTTTTGGTGTCAGAATAAGAGGATTTACGACGGAAAATATAATAAACGTATAATAAAAACATGACGCGCTTGATATCTTGACGGCGATACGGCGAATTGAAATTTTAAAAATATATTATATTGCCTAATGTGAATATTATTTTGTATCGAGATGGCTCAGCTACACTGCAATCAAACGTTCGCGGAGCTCGCTAAAACCGGATGTTAAATTATCTCTTCTAGCTAAGTATCCGCGAAAAACCTCATTTGTTTAAATACGCCATTAGTTATTTTAACGCCAAGTATAATAAAAATTGATCTATTTAAAATTACATAATTGAGTGTTTGATCGGATAATACAGGGTGACACAGAGTGTACAGTCACCCTGCACAATATTTGTGATGGATATAGTTTCCATAGCACAGTGAATAAATAAGCGACAAAGTATACTAGCCTTAATAGCTTGAAAACGGTAATGTACCTTACTTTTAGCGCAAGTGAAAATTGAATAGACTTGTCGATGTTTTCTCAAAATTAGCCGCCTCGATTAAAGTAAGCCTACAAAATTTGGAAGCTATATCTATAGCAACGAGAGCGATAATAATCGCTCTTATTAAAGGTCTTAACTAAGTAGTTAAGGATACTTTGTTAAATTTTTGATTTTACCGTTTTGGAACACATCATCTCATTCAAAGAAAGATCAATAGCTTCGAGTACGCACCATCACATCTATCGGATCTTAATCAGGTTACTCCACGTAATTAGGTTTAGTACGAAAGGTTATCTCATCTAACGGTAGCGAGTTATAAATTTTTGAATGTTGGGAAATTTTAGCTCCCTATGGTTAGCTTGTCTCGAGTGTGAATGTAATTTTACAAATTTTTTTCTATCACCGCATTGTTTGAAGACAACATTTCATTTTTTTTGTTTAAAAGAACAAATTTTGATTAATATCTCATGTATGCAATGATTTTAGGAATTACTGACTAGATTTCCTTGGATCCTTAACTCCAATTTCAAAAAAGTAAAAGCGAGAAAAGAAGTAAAAAAAAGAAGTAGGAAATTTCATTCGAAAACGGCATACATTCATACGTAAATGGTCCGTGTTGTCCGACGTTTTTGCACGGTCTGGCCGCCCCAATCTAATGGAGTAGCGGTCTAGCTATCTCGTTTCGGTTAAGTACACAATAAATATCCTGAAATAGGCTGGCCCTAACATACATCAGACGTCAAGGACCACCGCACCATCCTATTTCCTTAGGACCGAAAACGTAATGCTAAAGCTGACCCGGGATTATGCTCTATAATCCTTAAAAGGGTTGCTACTGCCACTGCTACTTCTGGCTCTCGCTTCACCTCCCGTCCGCTTTCATCCTAATAAATTTCTTATGTAACCGTTTAATATAATGGCCGTAATTTTTTACGTCAAATTTTCGACCGAAGCGACGCCCTTCCGCTCGAAGATTAATTTCTGCTATTTGCTACCTTTCGTATGTAATGCAAATATACAGTAACTCTTAACAAGTTCGATAACGATGTACGAACGGAGATAAAACAACAAAATGTCTCTCTCAAAGTCATAATGAACTGTTCCTTTTGTCACGGTTACTACTTGCAAAGGATAGCTCCCAAATTATATTTTTGATGGTTATTACCAGAGTTAACGTTCAATATGTCAATCAATAAATTCGAAAGTAAAAGTATGAATGAAGATCAGCAGAAGACTCCCAAGAAGAGAGGATAAATTAAGTGGTATACTGCAAATTAACAGGACGAGAGTGGAATGGATAGAATTGTGAAAATGGAGCAAAGGAGCTGCTCATTTAGAGATATAAAGCCCGATCCACATACATTAAAATCCTTTCAAATCGAGATTAGTTTTATTGTAAATTTAGCCGCCTCTAAGTATATTACACTGATATAATTTCAATATGTTTCCTTGTAAGTAGGCCTCATATTTATCTTGTCGAAACCATACCTTTTCTACTAAATCGATTCCTACAATAAACGAATATGAATAGAAGAAGTGTTCATACTTGACATCGTCGTATCATTAAACCAAATACAGCCATTTTGATATAAGAAACATCTCGTATTATTGCCTCCGCGGATATAAATATTTATGGTTATATACGTGTAGCGGTGGGTATCTATACGTATATATATATACGAGAAATGCGTAACGGCTCCCGAACCTGGCAAGATGATTACCTTTTTATCGTCGCAAAGAATTGCAATATCTGTTACATAATTCATGCCGCGCCAGGCATCGACTACTTGGATCCACTCGCGCTCCAAAGCCGACAGGTCAGTAAATGGCGCGGGCTAGGGTGGAGAGGCGAACGAAGCTATAACGGCGAGAGGTAAAGGGGAAACCCGAACATCGCGAAAAATCAAAGAATCTAACACCCTAATTCGCATGCTAAAGGCGCGCGAAATGATGTGGCATCCAGTTTTATTGCTTGATTCGGAATATAGCATTACCGTAGAATGTGTTGGGCGTACATGTTGACTTCTTACGGTCCGCACGTTAGCGGTGCAAGCTATAAAGCGAAATATCTCCTGATATTCGAGAATTTCGCGACTTCTCTTTGTATGGTATTAGTAATACAATAAAATCGAAGATAATATCGAGAACTAATACAATACGAACGAAGGTATAAATTTGGCGCAGTCGATAGGATCACCAACCCATTCAACGATGTTCTCAAAATTTAAACTTAAGCTAGAGTCATGTAGAAAGTGTAAGGGCGAAGTGAAATGAAGCGTCTAGTTGAAGATAGATATTTCTCGTGAAGCATGTGGAAGTATATTTTTATCATATAACAAAAAACTTTAGAGCTGCAAACCTTCTTCTTAAACACGAAAGAAAAGCAATTAGTAATAATTATTAACAATGTGAAAAGTAACGTATTATTATTTGTCTTAAAACTGTTGGTAATTGTTTTTTTAGGCAGTTGCTAACGAAAGAAGTAAATAAGTTATTTGTTATTACATTAGCGGAGCTGTTCCAATAAATGGATTAAGTAAAATCAATAACGTCAGAACAAAAAAAAAACGCTGCGGGAAGAATAAAACTAGTTAAACAGAAATAGCGAAACTTTAAAAGTAAATTGATAGAAACAGTTAAAAGCCAGCAAGGAATATGTAGTTGAGTCACGTCCCGTCTAAATCAACTTTTCCTTTTCCTGCGACCAAGGAAGCGAGCCCGAGCAAAAATGGCATTTGGACTAGTCACGGTATGGACATGACGGTCCCTACGGAATCGGAAACTCATTACAGCCGTCTTTGACCCGTTCGTCCAAGTTTAACCCCGCAGAGAGACGAGATCAAACTGGAAAGAACGAACTAACAAGAAACAGAAACCCTAACTACACACGTCTACACAGAACGAAGCAGAACATCTCCGGATAGATCTTCGCCACACGAACGTATTCTCGTACGGACTTACACCCGAACACACACACACACACAGATAAAACTACTTCTCTTCTTCGGCGGTCCTAAATGCGAACGCTACTCTAACACAAATATTAAAGGATTGCTTTGTAGTTGTACTTTGTCGGACTTGAACACAAGACGAATGATGGTTTCGCTTTTTTCTTTTCCCGAACTTCGCTTGTTGTCTTTAAATTTAACGGCGACGATGGCGAAGTTTCGTTTAGGATATAGAGATGTACAGCTCTTGATATTCGAATGATATCCGGTTGATTCCTTCAGACGCTGCCACAATGAACTGGTAAGTTTATCTAATTAGCTTTGAATAAATCTCTAAACATTAAAAAATAGATCAAGTGTAATGGTTTTAAAGAATTTTTTTTCAGGTTTCAGAATATCTTTCCTATTCTTCTATGATGCTCGTGACTCTAATTCAGGTTCTAACAATAACTTTTCTACCGCTCCTCCTCTTGATCGATTTCATACAAATAAATATATAAATAACCAATTTAAAAGCTTGTAGGACACATTTTCAACCATCGTATGGAGCAAATACGAATGATGGAAAGGGGAAGCGGATGTGAAAACGCAAAGACGTGTATGGAGGGGTCGATGAGGATGACTATAAGAGAACGACGAGAGCCGGAACCGAAAGTTTTAAAGTTTTATCGCCGTATTGGCTCAGCATATAAATCAGCAAGACTGTGTAAGGTCCACTGACATAACAAATGCGCGAAACTTCTAAGGGAGTGAAGTTCGCCTCCTCTGGACGACGGGGGTGTATGGCCCGGACCGACCACGCGGGGAGAGAAGGTAGTTAGCCGTTCCTGGGTGGAACGGCAGAATCGACGTTGTCGTTGTTATTGGCTGAGCGCGAGCACCATATAGCGAAACTTTTGACCATAAAACTCGGATTGACTATTTTTCGTTATTTTCGTCCCCTAATAAAATGCCTTCTTAGTCATATATGTATAAAGTTTTTCATCTTTTATCCGCGTCCCGGCTATAGAAAGGAAGAGGCGAATTCGTCGATCCCCAGGTCGTAAGCTTATTTTGTTTGAAATATGTACGGACATCTTCGCATAGAACTTAAAGTTTACGAAAATTTAAAATGGATTTTAGTGGTTGACTATATGAAACATCCATTCCAGAATTCCCGTAAAAAATTCTTTTCTTCCACATGGAAAACTTTTAACTTGAAATATGTGTAAAAAGCATTTAAAATCACATGCTACCAACTGCATTATTACGCTGTAAAATATTAAAATAAATGATGAGACATCTCGTCCAATTCTTCCTCGGAAATGCTAATGGCATAATGACATATTTCAATAATCCCATTTTTAAAAACCTTTCCAGAGAATTTTAACAAAACATATTTCAAACGTGATGCAATTTCGATTGCAGACAGTGTAATTGGACGAAATCCATCCTCATTAATAAATTCTATTAAATTCCAATAATGAATCTTTCTCTACGACATGAATATTAAACCATGTTCCTTAAAATCCCCGCATAGACACGAAAGCATAGCAAGACCAATTTCTTTATTTGCGACTGGTATTTTCAGCCGTGAATTATATTACTTGACAGGTTACATTCTTTTTACGACGAAGGATAGCCCGTCCTGGCGCATAATACTCGCCGAACTGAAGCCGTTCCGACGACAGCTCCAGCTCTATAACAGCAGCAGCGATGGAAGCATTGTACGCCTCGAAATATACACTATACCGAAGGAATGTGACAAAGGATCTAGTACGCTGGATTACCGCCTCCGCAACCATTGGTCCGGCCATCCTTACGTTCGCCGCCAACTTAGTTTATTCTTATGGAATCACAGATGTTCTATAAAAATCGCGCGACGACGCGGATTTGTCCTTTCTTTTCGGAAAGCCGGGCCAGCGGCGAGGGAGAGGGGCGAAGCTAAAGGAGTAAAGGAGACGTCGCAAACTCCACGTACGGAATACATACGTAGCTCGTCTCCTACGTGTACCGGGCTACGGCTATATTCCTTTTGCATTACGATGTTGCCTGAGCCACACTATAAAACCGAATGGCTTTGTTATCATCTTCGCGAATAGGTTTTAAAAACACAAATGTACAAAGTTTACGGCCAATCGTCACCGCCCGCGTTTATTTATTCATATTTTTATCAAAACTTTGCCGGTTCGCGTTTCCTCTTTGATGCTTCGTACAAAGGAGATGCTCGTTCTGAAGAAAAGAACAAACAATTCGCGTAAATGGAAATAGGCATTGGGACGCCCGTCGAAATAGAAAAGGCTAACGTACCTAGAAAGGTATAAAAGTCGGTAAAATATTTATTTATGGAAATACTAATTACAATCTAGACTATGGCGGTTATAAGTTTAGCTCTTTGAAATCAAAAAAAAACTATGCGAGTCTTTGAAAATCGTGTCTTGCATTACTCAAAGCCGTTGCGGGATTCCGCCAAGCAACTCCATCCAAAAATTTTGTTTTATTCAACATGATACGTTGAATATGAACGGCTGCAGAATCGATCATTCCTTACTGAACATGATACATGACTTGCTGCAAATAGTAACGTATTCATCCTCATAAAAAAGACGAATTAATTTGATTAAAACCATCCGAAAGAAGATGGGAAATATCAAACGCAAAATGAACGGAATAGATGGACCAATAAGAAAAATAGGCATACCCCTACACATAAACATACATACATTTAGGTCGTATTTGTGCCTTGCGTGTAGATATTGGTATTTATTTGGGGTTCGGGTCCGCTTCCTCGTCTCCTATCTACAATACATATGTCATAGATATTGCCGGAAAGGCGTTCGCATGAAATCAAACGGCGCGTCGACCACGTCCGGCGCTCTGACTGACTGTTCCGGGGAGAACACATGTCGGCCGCTTCACTGGGACGGCCGTGGGGGCTATGCGGGGGCAGTGATGGAACGGCGAAGGAGAAGGAGAAACGTAGGATCCGGGTGAATAGGAATCGGGAGGAATCGATGGCCGATGGCTCCGGGGTCCTAATGGCCACGCTCCATCCCGCGGAATGATCGCTCCGTGGCTCGAATGACAAGCGGACACGGATGCTACTAATGTCCTGATATTTTATACCAATGCTGCTGCTGCTACGGCTGCGGTTCCGCCGGTTTTCCTTAGGTCCCTTTGTTCGAGCGGTCGAGCGAAGACTCCTTTCTTCCGTCTCCTCGGTGCGGTTAAGGAAAACGTAAGGTACGTTCCTTATAAGCTCGAAATCGTCGGGTGGTTGTCGAACTATTGGAAATCGATTTGCAATTAGGTTGATCCGTTTTCTTCGCGGTTCGTGTCTTATTATTACAATGTATCGTATAACTGCGCGACGGCGTTGTACGAAGAAGATTTTCGTATAAGGTGTGCTCTAGAATGTATAATTTCAAGTTTGAATACTTCGCGCCGTATTGGTCCAAATCCTACCAATTCTAGCGGGACATGGGACACAACATAAAGTTTCTTAAAGTAGCGAAGATTATATTTGTTTCTCATTAAATATATGCTGTGCTCGCCTTTTGTGAATACCGGGGAGAGAGCAAAAGCAAACATATACCAATTTCGATCTTATAAAGATTTTCTTTGTCTTAATTGGCCCCCTTATATAATAAAAATTATTCAATTTCTTTCCTTATTATTCACCGAAATCGTTTTGACGCAACGATTGCTTCGAACATACGAGCAAATTTGTTTTACGACAAGATCTTTTACGCAAGTTACGTATTGTTAATAAATAAGTTTCGATAGATATTTGAGAACCGTTCTCATATAACACAACACTCCGTATACATACTTACGTAATCTGTTCAAATTGTTTAATATAACAGGATCCTGATGAATCTGTGCCGAGCTGCAGAACGGCACACTAATCTATTCTGGACAATGCGGGTGGGTCCTGTTTACTTTGCGGTCTCGGTAATTCCGGGTCCAGGGAAGGGCCGAGATTGACGATGTACATTAGCAAATGGCCGTCCCGGAACGCTTCTTCCTACTACCACTTCGCCTGCCGGTGCTCTAGAGGTGGCGTTGCCGGGTGCTGTGCGGATGGCGGCCCCTGCACCGTCCCGCGTCCACAAACCCTCTTATATCAGGCCGTAGCTGCCATCCGACAGATGCTTCGGACAACGAAATTTCTCACGCGCTTTTACCCGATGAGACATTAATATCGTCCAGATCTCCTTCGCTTATCGCTGTTTATACCTAACGTATACATGGATTAGTGATAAAAAAAAAATCATTTTTAAGAAGATTTGTATACTTCCAACCTGCGAGGCGATTTCAATCGTTCATTCGTTGTATATTTATCGTTAATATTTAATGAATTTAACAACATTTCCCCATTTTCGAAAAATCCTTTTTTTTTGATTTTATTCACAAATGCATCGTAGCCCATAATCCATCTCGACGGAAACAAGTGCTATTGTGCATCATTCCGGCCAGCAGCACTTGTGGTCCATGACCTGCTCTTTGTCCGACAATACTATTGTTGCGTATGTAAATCTTTTTAACCTTTTTAACATGTTACGATACCGTTTTGAACGCGGCGCCCTTTCACATTCACAGATAGCTTGTACAATTATGCAGCATCTCGTTGAAAAGAGCAAAACTGGACCTTTGAACTTTGACACGAACCGCTTTCCACCAAGTAAAAATAAGTAGAGGACGATCCAGTTTCACCCTTGTACTTTAAATAGAGTGTAATGTTACGTAATATATAGCTATACCCGTGCTTGTGTATCTGTGTATTAATGTTACGTTGGATGAAGAAGCTTAAAAACAACTTTTATTTATATACAAAGAATGCTCAAGAAAAATGCTCCAAGCACAAAGCCACGACAATAATTAAGAAACTAAACGATGCAATCCGATCTACATTTATTCCTTCACTTACGTTTAATCGCGTTTCAATTATGAGCTAATTCTTTGGGGATCATCTGTAAATACAAAGCAACTTTTGTGCGCATCAAAAAAATGGCCTAAAAAGATAAAGCAAATCATCCAATAAACCGGCCAAATTTATCTCCGCTTACAAGGAGGGCAACACAACTGATGTTAGCAACTATCGACCAGTAGCTCCGTTGTCTAATTTCTCTAACATTTTTAAGCCTATCGTTTACTTGCTTTGAGGAGAGCAATTTTTTTTTTCAGAATGTCATCGTGAAATTCTTCCATCTACATCGACGTCTGCATAGTTCAAACGCTTAGCACAAACAATTAATTCTATAGATCAGAAAGGATAAGCGTGTATGTTGAACGAGACTCAAGCGAGCATTTGATCGTGTCGGCCATGAAATTTTATTGAATAAAATCGAACATTATAAGGTGCGAGGCATATCTAGTAATTTGATTAAATATTAGTGATCAGTCATTCCAAGACTTTGTATTAGGTCTCCTCCTATTCTGATTTTTTTCAAATAATTTAAATTGATACATCACAAGCTCTTCAGTATTTCAGTTCGCTGACGACGTCCCTATTGACATTTTCGGGAGTAAAGCAGACGGCAGTTCTGCGAAGGGTCTCTTCTCTTCCTTAATTTATATAAGTGACATATCGACAGTCGGCGAATTCCATTGTAAGACGCAGTGTGGTCTTCTTAAATAAAATATTTGTTAAAATTATTGAACATTTATAATGTAATAACACCTTGAGCGTCTCATAAATAAAGCAATAATTGTTGAAAGCTAATTTGATAATTAATTTCTATAAACCGACGTGCAAATGATGATGACGAAGATGCGATCTATTTACGGCAGATAATAGACGAATTTAAAATTAATCAAACTACGATCGTCAGATAATTCTAGTATTTAGCATCTTTCATGTCAGCCATGATATTGACGTTAATATTCCTAAATTTCGGTATTTTGGTATAAAAAAAGCACACAATTACCTAATATATTAACCTGTACAGCAACCGTAACAGATAACCCAGGAAAACATAATTGCACCGGCATCACTTCAGAAACACCGGCAATACGACATGCTCCAAACCCACAGTTGAAAGGTCAAAACTGGATCGTGCCAAGGTTAGAGTTCAACGTTAAATAGATGCTGGACCAGTTGCATCCCTTATTGCATCGTACGAAAGGGATGAGAGACGAAAACTAGATCAGATTACTACTACTACACGCTACTGGCACCGTTCTCAAAGCAATGAATGCAATTACATTGTTATGCAGGAACGAAAGTGTCGTCGGTATATACATACACACATACCTCTCTCTAGGTCGCATAATGCACGCTACTGCGTTTTATAAATCCTGCCCGGTTGGCATGATGTAGCGTTCAAATATAAACAGGTGGTTGAAACGCCGGTTTGAATAGGGAGCGCATTTCTTAGGAGGCTTCCCGTCTTGACGTAGGAATAAGAATCATCCTCTTCGTCGTCGTCGTCGTCGTCGTAGTCGTCATAGTCTATAATACGTTTAATAATAGGTCTCCCGGAGCACAAAGACGCGAGACTTTATTAAAACACACGCTGAATACGTGTAATTCAATCCTTTGATTTAGTGCGGTTGGATGCTGGTAAATAGACGGCCCCTTAGTCGCTTTGTGCCTAATAGAATTCTCGATGACATTTCTATTATCCGAATGAGCGTAGTCCTTTCAATGTTAAGGCAGGTTTTTGTGTCTTTTGTTGGGAATTGTTTATTGAAGGAGATCAGTTAAGTATGCGGATGGATGTATGTATCTGTTAAGTTTTCCAAAGTATTCTGTAATAATCAAATGAATACTTTAAAGTCTTGGTGACAAATAACAGAGAAATATTCAATTACGTGATCAACGTCAAAATAACTTATTTAACATAAACGACTTAGGTTTTATCATCAAATAACATGCATCCAAACGGAGATTTGACCGCATATTAAATAGCCGCGGATGAGTGGCGATGAGATAAACGGAAATCTAGTAAATCATGTCGGGAGCATTGCCGAACAATTTATTAATAATATTGATGCCAGAAGAAGTAGTAGAATACTTACCTCAAATAAAAAGGGCAAGAAATAAAGACTTTTACAAGGCAACATCGAAAAATCTCGTATTGTTATCCTTTTATCGAAGTATCAACACGAAAATAGAATATTTGTTCTTAGTTACTTTTTTTTTTGAACTTCCAAAATAAAACTATAAATTGGCAATGCTGTACAAAGATAGAAATTTAGGTACATCTCATGAATAGGACGAAGTCCTAAACTCCAACATCTCTCGAGTATATTAGTACTTATTAAATTAGTGAATCTATTGCATATTTATCACCGTCTAACGGAATAATGTTTCGAAACGTTTTGATGCAAATTCGACTAATTTAGATTGGCTCTGTCGGAGACAACGTTGGACAACTGATCCGTATCTGGCGGCAACAAGACATGTTAATGACGGACTTCACTACTGTAGAGCACCCCTTCTGAAGCTCTAAATGTATATATTTAAACGTAGGCGTCCGTATGTTAGTTGCTAGAGCTTCGATAAATATAGCCGTGCATTAAGAATGTATTCAAATGTTCGATTTTAAAGTTATTTAAACTAATTGCATCGAAAATTTGAATCGAAAAACTGTTCGCTGTAAATAATTGTTATCATGTTGCATAATTTTGGCAATTCGGATCAGTTCTGCATGAAAAAAAGGAGAAATTAACAAGCGAAATACGGAGGAAGCAGCCGCATCAGTGACACCGTAAGACAGCGATATAAGCAACAAAATCAAAATATCTGGATGTACTGATCTATACGATTCATGTTCTATCGCACGCCTCTGCTTGATCGCTTTCCTTTCCATTGATTTCGGTTTCTGGCGCTAACAAGCTCCAACCGAAAGACTTTTCACTTGACACGAAACAGGGAACACATGAGAATGAATCAATTTGACTTTGAAGAAGCTGTCGATCATTTAAAATGATCTTTTTCAATTAAAGGCTTCAATATCCTGCAAAACGGGCCAAAATAACTCGATCTCTTTGCTGTCGCTCTGCTTATGTAGCTTGTTATGGAAGAAGCTTCCCTAAATCGAAATTAATACAACGCTACTTAAAAAATTTAATAAGCCAAGGAAAAGTAAAGAGATCTATCGCTAATTTCCACTGAATCTACATTGGCTGCCACTTCAAAAAAAAAATAAATAAATAGTATTCGTTCATTTTAGGGGCGGCATTTCGAAGACTTCCATCCCATCGAGGAAATTGACCGCATTAAACTAGAACCTCTAACAACCTCAAAGATAAACGTACCTTTCTTGAAAATTAATACGTAATTGTGGATTCCTGCAATTTCTTCGACATACTCATCAATCGAATATACACTTGCTTTTTACTTTACGCAAATGTTATACATATAACCTCCCGATTTTCTCTCTACAACGTTCAACGCTGAATAAACGATGGGCAGCAACTCTCACACTGATGTCCATAATAAACCCTTGGTCGGCATAAATGTGAAGGGTCGCCGACGAGAAGGGGTAAGTTAGCTGGGCAGGAGAAGGGCAAGGAGCCGGTTTCGGGTCGGAGTTACACGTATTCCACATCTGCGGTATGCATAATTCATGTCCGGTCTGGCCGATGTCCTTCGTCCTTTAGTCCGCCGGCGTGCGGATCTCTCCGACCCATTTTAAAGGAAACACGGGAAGACGACGGTGACCATCAATCGATTTACATCGTAGTGTAGTGCGGGCCAATCAGTTCGTCGACGTCCGCCTTGCCTTATATAGTTCGCCAAGCTAACTACGTGAGATGGAAGGTATTTCGTAGATCGTTGCTACGAAATTAATTCTAATATTTGATTTGGAATCACTGGAATGAACGAGTTATTTCAAACAGATATACCTACAAACTGTTTGAGCAGTAGGCGCGTCCATCCTCTCTTATTAATCGACGTTTGGGGATTCACCTAATCGAAAGTAAATGCACGTTTTATATTTAAATTTCCCTAAAGAAGCCGCTCTGTTTTCACCGTAAATTGTTCGCATACACCTTGTAGAGTCCGTTAAAATTTGGAATACACGCCGTACCTCGGCTAGTACCAACCGTAAGCGATGAAAAAATCGTCAATCTTCAATCTCCATTCAATTCACAAATTCAATTAAATTCATCAATCACTCAGAAATACCCCGCCTCTTGCTTCTTATTTCTTCACTGTTGGGAACCTAAATGCATCTGGGAAAACGAGTATTACGAATAAATATAAGAAAATAAATAAAAAAAAAAAGAAAAAACGTAAGGCGGAAGCGAAAGAGATATAAAGAAAAATTGAAAGTTTAAAATTTCAAGCATGACGCCCATCAGCACCACAACACGGCGCTATAATAAATTCCGGGCGTGGGGGA
This sequence comes from Oryctes rhinoceros, assembly GCA_020654165.1. Lineage (NCBI taxonomy): Eukaryota > Metazoa > Arthropoda > Insecta > Coleoptera > Scarabaeidae > Oryctes > Oryctes rhinoceros. The sequence goes on from JAIOKQ010000231.1 coordinate 4,897,372, forward strand.
AATATTTTGAAACATATTCTTGTCGATTTTTGATGTTATAGGAAACAAATAGCCGTAGTCCCTACGTCCCAACACAATATTCGAGCCGGCACGGCGATGCTCCCGTTCTTCTCTCGTTCTCCTTCTCGATTTTCCTCCGTGCAGCAGCTCCATCCGCACACACATGCAAGACACCAGGCACAAGGCCCATTCAATTATAGAACCTTCCGCTTCTCCAGTCTTTTCCTATTCCATTCCATCAGGACTCGGCCGCAACTTATTATCAATATGGTTTATTGTTTAAGCTACATGGGAATTTTACTTTGTTCGAAGGACATTCAGCTGTATTATTCAGTATGTATAATATGCGTACTTAAATGAAATTATTAAGTGTTCATTACTACATTGTAGAGGTCAAGATTTTACTTTTTCTTACTTCAATTTCGTTTTAAAGCAATGTTATTACTTGAATGTACGCAATTAATACTGCCTTTAACTTATTTCAGCTAAGACTGTACACCGAATTGCCTCATACGCAAGAGCAAAATGTCCCCGTGTATAAATTAACCGTAAAACCTTAAGCACTGAAGTTTTCCAATTATTTATATAAATGTATATGAGCTCAGGTGCGGCCAACGACAAGAAACGCACGGGAAGATGGTTTTTAGGGAGGACGTTCCAAAATCGACGTCTTAAGCTCTCCGCACACTAAACCAGCCTGTCTCGCCGCGCCTAGAAACTTACAGTTCCACGGAAAGCTCAGAGAAGTCGGTTCAGTACGCGTTCGGCTTTAAACACGACCTCCGGTCCTTTTCCGTGGCCAAAGTCCTCTCTCCGGTTCTCCGGGGAGCCATAGGAACGCCTTGACAACCCCATTCGCAAACATTCACCTTTCCTCGCTCTCTCACCGTATCAGAATGTGACTGAGCACGCGTCTCAGATAAAAATATCTCCGTTTTATTGCCGCTGTTACCCATTACGGCCCGACCTTTAAGTCTCATCCTTTTACTTCGGACCTCATATCAGCTACATACATCATAAAAAAAAAAAACGCATAGTTGGCGGTTTGGCAGACACAAAATTCATGCATAGTAGTTACCTACCTTACTGGCTGATATAAAACGTCATCGAAGATCTCATTTTAAAAGTGTCGAGATAAACGTTACGTTCTTTCGCAGCTGCTATTACTTAATTATGGCTGTAAATAACTTCGATTACGAAAAATTTCTCAAACTAGCAGCGAAAGATTACGTATTAGAAGAATTAGACGATAATTCGTCAACGTACAAGCGTCTATTCGAATCATCCGTTGAGGGTTTCATCGAGAAGAAGGAGATTCTTCGAAAACTCGATGAAAAGAAGATCATCGCAGAAACCGAATTGAATTCTGAAAAGAACCTTCTGCGCGCGCTACAAGACAGGAGATTGAAAATGGACGAGGTGATCAAGAAACAATGCGACGAGATAAACGCAATGGAAAAAGAACGTGACGAAACCGTAGAAAATTACATGAAGACGGTGGATAACCTACACGATAAATTAACATCGATTAAGAACGAATTTAATCCTGATACGCTGAGACAGCAGATCGTTGAACTGAAACAACTCGAAATGGAAATCGAGAACGATATGAGTGATCTGATTCAAGAGAAGCGCACCCTGGCGGAACGTATGCAAAAGTTAAAGAAGGAATTTCCTAACTTCGAAGCACTTCGGGAGATAAGGGATAAGATCTTTTGCGAAAATAAAGAATTAGAAGAAAGGCGACGAGAATTGGATAACATTGATAAATTTATTAATGATTTAAAATTAAAATGAGAATGTTATATCAAGGTGAACTCTCTTTGTGGTTATATAAATTATTTAATTCTTATCAGTTAAAAACGTTTAAAGTTTGATGAATTCGTAATGTTTTAATTTCTTATGTACAACGTTAATAAAAATATTATTCTAAAACAGCTTATTTTTGTAGTTAAATAATGAAATTAACTTTTTTAAAAAAACATGTTCTTTATTATCGGAACTACCAACATACAATGACTAGGAAATTTCAAAAATCTCTATAATATTTTGACAGTATTAGGAAAGCGCACAGATATTGTGATAATCTTAGATTACCTCGGTTTCTATTAATTAATTATCCATTACACCATTATCTTCGTAAATTTTGGATATATAACCTCAAAAATACTAAATGCCATTCGTAGATACTTTTCTGTTGCTAGGTTGGTACTAAAGCAGCAAAGTTGGCGAGCCTAGCAAAAATATAGCATTTAAATTAATTGTAGGACAAATTAAATCGTGAGATTTTTGTTATTTTAAACGTTACAATTAAATCTAATATCAGCTTATTTAATTGACCAATTAATCGCGGCATGTAAAACTTTCCCAACAGTTACTCACCCTGACATTAGCAATAATGATAAATATATCGATAAAACAGGTTACTATAAATACACAATTTAAAAATGTAAACCTTCCGTTATTTATTTGTATAATTTTTTTACATTTTTCTTCATTTTATTTAAAAAATATTGCAGTAAATGTGAAGTACATACAGATATGTGAAGATCTAAGTATTGCTAATATTAAAACTATGGTGTATCCACAACATCGTCGTTTCTTGTTAAATGAAAACTCGACGTTTCGCCCTCAGTTAGGTGGGGCTTCCTCAGGAGAGAGAAAGGTGGTAAGTAACAACTAGCGTGGCAACTGAGCGTGTGAACCACCCCAGAAGTGAATCAGCTGCAACACCTTTCCCGCTCTTGAAGGAGCCCCATATGATTGTGGTCGAAACGTCGAGTTCTCGTTTAACAAAAAACCACATGACATTTCTTTCAATCGGAAAATTTTATCAATGTAGGTTTCATAAGCCGTTTTCATAATGATTATAAAATCACTTTGGATCTAAAGTGCCTCTTAAGTTTATTACGAAAGTAGCCGTACATTTGAATTATCACTTTCCACCGTATGTTTTTCTTTTTTCATTAATTTCAACGAACTGCACGTTCGTCTTTCCGCATATGGATTTTCAAGGTAGGTAAACATTCCTGAAACATTGCCGTATTCTCTCCCAGGGACGTAAGGATACACGAGACTCTGAAATAAAACCGAAAAGGAGGTAGTAGGTAGGTTTTCGATGTGTAGATGTGCATACGTTCGTGTGTACGTGTGTTTTCACATTCTAAGGGCATCGTGTGGACTCCGCCGGACTGTTTGCAAAAAGGGAAGACCGCAATTCCCTCGAGGCTCGTCCCGACAAAATTACATTCTTCCAAAACTCCCCACCTGTCGTTCCCGCGGGCTCCGAAAGGCAGGACACGCCGACAACGGTATCCTGGCCACCGACAGTCAGTCTGCAAGAATTTTGCATTACATAACTTATACCTATATGTATGTATGAATGTGTATGTGTATATGTTTGGGTCTAAGTGGAATGTTGACGTTTCATTTTAAAAGCACACGACGCATCCCCCGCTGTCCGCCGACGTGTAGCGATGTCAGCACTCATATGGAAATATTCGTTTTTCTTTAATATTTCAGAAGAGAAAAGTATTGTGTATTTTTCTTTTTTTTTTCTCTTCTTTTTTCGATGTTATGTATTTACGTGTAAAATTTTGTACGATTTTTGTGTATATTGCATATGTTATTTCGTCTCCGAAGTTTAAAATTATTCCTGCTATATGAAGTGATTTACTCCATATAATCTTCTATGTATTAATGGAGTGTTTCAAAGCAAATTGGTAACATTTCTACTGTAGTACTAGTGTTTTTCTTGCAAAGAAAATTTTTTGAAAGAAATTTTTCTTTATGTAAAGCAATAATTCTATCATAGTGATTATCATAATTTTCCCAGTGCAAAACAAATTACTTGGAACATAGTAATCCTATCCAATGTAAAACCCAAATCAATTTATATTTTATGTTGGCTACAACTAAAGGCAATTTTATACCGCCATTTATTGATCAATTACTGAACAAATTTTCGACGAAGAAATCGGTAGAAATATTGGAATTTGACAATTACTTCTGCAATGCACAGAACTACACATGGAAATGTTTAGGAGTTCCTACAGTTGCCGCTCCGCTTATTATTGTACCATAACAACACCAAACTAAATTTTTGGGATCAATTCTTATTTTCTATGTCAATAACGGAAAACTTTTGCTGGCATTTCTTGGCATATATGGATAGTGCAAAATTTGTCATAAATGCCATCACTTGTGAATAGGATTTAGGAATTGTGTGAAAAAGTTAAGGCTTCGATTTGGAGGATGCATAGATTATCGTGCCATCTGTGCTGACATATCCGAACTAAGAGGGAGAAGTTATTTGGGTTACCTATACGACAATGAAAACAAAATTTCCTTTCTCATCGTTTAAACTCCAATCTAACATAAAATTTAATTATCTTGCAGTTTATTAATAACGCATTTAGGTTTATATTTTATATATTTTTCAGAATTAGGTAAATTTACCAATATAAGGGTTGTCAAATGTATGTAATTTGAGTTGTCTAACTTGCAATAATCATAGCAGTGACTGTGTACAATAATACATAATAACCGGTAATCGAATGGGTTGATATGTATACGCGGAGTAATCTGATAATCCCACAATTGTATTGACTGATGTAATTAGATTTAGCGGCAACGTTGTTTTAAATTTTTGAAAATTTTCTCAATCATTTTCAGTTCGTAACTATTACACGCAAAAGCAGCAATAAGACAAACAGCAGTTATTTACCATCAATTCACTTCCCCAATATTTTCGATAATAGAAAATGTATCATTCATTACTCCCTTTAACATCCGTTTAAGGTCCCCAAAATAAAGCCTAATTCTAATATTTGTTAATATAAAAATGATTTTTAAGAAAATAACTTGAAACACCTGGAATCGAGGAGCGATGAGGTTAGAAGGTGAGGAATAAAGGACAAATGAGGAAATCACAGGTTGAAGTGAACAAGATTACGTTAGTTGAGCTAAGAAAAGCTAAAAGCTTCCACAGTCGATTTTATAATTGATTTTATTGTTGTATATAAGTGTTCGACATTATAAACGAGTATAAAATTAATATATTTAATAATCAACCAAAGATCTACCGGGTTCTTTGTTATTCTTACAACTATCTCTGTCTCTATCTCTCCTGGAATCCTTCGACGCTTCCTCGCGTCTCCTATTGTAACCTTTCTCTCTGTCACTTTCGTCTCTATAAACAATTCGACGTTCGGAATCAGGGCGAGATTTTGGCGATCTTCTACCGCTACTTCCTTCCCTTTCTCTACTACGCTCTCTACTACGTTCTCTGCTGCCATCTCTGCAGGAGCGATATTTTGAATCTCTCGATTTGAAGTCCCTGTCATCCCGCTTCGGACGTGGGCTTGCGCTTTTGCTTCGCTTATCTTCAGGAACTGACGCTGGACTTCTAGGTCTCGATTCAGTATCTGAAGAACTTGAAGAGTTACTGTCGTAAGCGTGGCGTCTTTCTCTTTGTCTGAAAACATTACAATTATTCAAAGAACTTAAAAAGAAAACAATATTACTTTTACCTTCGCCTCAATTTAATCGCCATTTCTCTGAGTTCATCTTCGCGATTTTGTTGTTCCTGCTTTTCCCTTTCAGTTTTTAACTGTTCAGCTATTTTATCCGCCTTAACTGCAACAGTAAACAAAGATGTAACTTGTCGCATGCGCATTCAACATTTAATACTTACACTGCTTGTTAAGCAAAGCCTGTCTTTTTCGTTTAAGGCGCTCTTGGAGACTCAAGCTGGCGTTGGATTTCTGAAAGTGTTCCAGTATTTACAAGTGCGATTAAAATGGCCAAAGCTAAACGGATACTCGTATTGTATTTGATCTCATTGCAATAAGTTACGCGCGAATTTTAATTCTTTCTGTTTTTACAAGCTCTCGAAACGTACAACGTGACAATGAAAGAAACAAAAAGAAAGTCAAAATTAAATGGTTCTTACTGACTTTGGTTGCTGTGCCAGAATTACCACTGCTTTTGTTCGCCGTGATCCCAACCCTAAAAAGAAATAGATCAGAGATGTTGCCATGTAAATATGACAAAAGTATACAAAGCATATCTGCGTTAAAGTTGAAATATTAAATTAATAAGCTTTTCTTAATTATATCAATCTGATAAGGTTCGTAGGATACAATAATAATGTTTAAACATAATATTCACTACCTAGCAAGTTTCTTGTTGACGCTAGAACATTATGAAATAAACTTTTCAATTTAGCAATTTCAGGTTTAGCTACATACTTTTACATAAAATAAAATAAAAATGACTATGTAATCAAACATCCTTACGCTAAGAATAAACTCAAACAAAAACTTACGGTGTATCCGGTTTCATTTCTACATCGTTTTCATCGTCACCATCGCTCAAATCGGACGAACTCTGATCGCTCCTCTTCCTGCCGTAATACCTAGGCATAACTTTAGGAGGCGATTCCTTTTTAACCGACCCGCTGCGACTTCTCGATCTATCCACCGACATTGAGCTCTTCGAAGAAGACGATCGCGACCTACTAACCGACATTTTAGCGTTCGCCAACGAACTTCTCGAGCTACTCGAGGAGTTGGACGAGCTTCTTGAGCTTGTCTTCGGCACCGGATTCAACTGGGTACGAGATACGCTACGCGATACGTTCTTCGATCTTGATCTGGACCTCGACAGGCTTCTGCTCTTCGATCCGTATTTCTCCCGAGATCCACTTCTCGAACGGGAATAAGAGCGATGTCTTGAACGGCTTTTGTATTTCGAGACGTTTCTCGAAGCGTTTTCTTCGCCTCGTCTGGATCTGCTGCGAGATTGCGATGACGAGGACGACATAGATCGTCGAGATCTATATTTTCTACAGCGATTTCTAGATCGCGATCGACGGTATCTAAAAAATTAATCGATTCTTTACAAAGCAATAATAAGTGAGGCTTAACAATTATTTACAATTTATTATCCGTTGTTATTCACACTAAAATGTATTTGTTTGCAAAAATAAATGCTTGTCATGTGTGTATTTTTGTCACTTATTTCGTTGAAGCTTTACTTTTAGATTACTTATCGCTTAAAAAATCAAAAATTAGACGGTCAACTAATAAATCTATTTTTGTTAGCCATCGGGATTTCTTAAGATGCACACAGGCGAAATCCGGGCGAACTTATAAATATTAAGCGCTTATTACAAATCTTCTTTAAAGAAACTATTTGTTTCTATACCTGTATTATAAGAACATTCCTTCCAAGACATGAATACATGTCTCTCTCACTTTCGATCAAAAATAAGAAATGCATTTACAAGCAATACACGTTAATTTGTATATTACCTATTTGGTGACCTACTCCTTCGAATTTTCACATCGGGACTACGCGATCGGCCCCTCTTAGAAAGTCTGTCACCCTCTTTGCTTCTGCTTCTGTTCTTTGAGTCAATATAAACAGTTCTACGCTCAGTTGGATTGTCACTTAGCTTCTTAGGTTTACCGTACTTCACTTTATCAGCATACGTGGGTTTAGCAGACGAAGTTGGCTCATCGTCATCTCCAAATGATGTAATGTATGTTATTTTTCCGCTATTTTCAGGTGAAGGTGATTTAGATGCCGATTTGCTTTCTCTAAAGATTGGATAAGTCGGAGAAGTTCTCGCTGCGTAACTAGGCGGGCTAATAACACGATTTGCTAACCGTTTTTCACGATGTGCTCTGCAATGTATGAAGATAAATCCAACTTATGTAGAGTTGTGAAACAAGTAAATACCTTCTTTCACGTCGCGATTTCCTTCCAGAAAATAATGCTTTCTCGTGCTCTTCCTCTTTAGCTAATCTGTAATTCTCAGCTTCCTCCAAATCGTTGGTTAGAAAAGAGTAGAAATCATTTGTGCTCATTCCAAAATTTCTACCATGCCTATTCATTTCGTGCGCCTGAGTTGAATCCATTTTTGACACGTTTATCGATAGATCAACATCCAAATCGCTATCTGATTGCTCATCTGAACTATTTCCTTGAGATACTTGCGCTGGTTGGCTAGAGCCTGTATTACATCTAAGTATGGTGCTGTTTTAAGTTAAACTACATCACTTACCAGTGCCATCTTCGTAGTTAAATCCAATCGCAGCACCGCCAGTTTTTTTCTTCTTTGGTTCAGTTTCAGTATAACCAAACTGTTCCTCTAGATGTAGCTGTTTTAAAAACTTTTCTTCCGTTATCCCAAGGAATGAATTTTGTGCTATAATTCGATAGCGTTCATAATTTAATTGTCTTTCTTCATAGGTTATTTCTTCATCATCGGCCTTTTTAACTGGTGGTATGAAATCTAGATGCGCACGTACATCGAACCGATCTATTAAATTATCGGCATGCCCCTGCCATGGCATCCTACAATTTAATTAATAGCATAATAGTCCTAGTTATATCGAAATCACTTACATTGCAGCAGGACTATCGGCAGCTGCTGCAACAGCTGGATCTAAATGTATTTTACATTGTCTACCATGCAACTGCAGAAATTGTGTGGGATCTGCTTTCTAAAAACACATATGTTTATATATTTACTTCACTGCAAAGTATAGAGACGCCGTGAAATTACAATTTTTTCGTAAAAATCGCGTCTTCTTTCTGCTCTCTTTCTATAATCTACTAACATTCCGCGTATTCTACGCTCTTGTTTTCTAGCTTCGTGCCACATGATTGCATGAAATGCAATCTAAGAACTTTCTTTGAAACAATTTTCGGGTTTAAAAGAAAAAAAAAATCATGAAATCATGACGGGCACATCTACTTTTTGACTTGTTTTACCAATAAATTTCGGACAACTGTGAATGTAGTTCTTAATGGAGAGTCAATATTTTCTTGGCGAACAACCTTGAAATGTTAAAGAACACTAAGGCCGAAGAAAGAAAAAGTAAAATCTGTATTTATTTATAATTTATACGAATTATACATAATCAAAATATAAAAATATTTCTAAAAATAATATGTACATAAATTAATAATTTATTTTCAACATCAACAATAATTAATTTATTACTTTTAATTCATTTCTAAGTATTTTGCCATTTGGATTCCTCGGTATTGAATTTACAAATCGTACGCCTCCCGCCAATTTTTTGTAGTGAGTTACTTTGGGATTAACGTACAACAAAATATCCTCTTCCGACAATTTTGTTTCGGGCTTTCTAACAACGTATGCTCTTGGAATTTCTCCGGCTAAGGTGTCCGGTATACCTACAACTGCAACGTCTGCTACCTGCGGAATTTCCATAATTAAATTTTCCAATTCAGTGGGCGAAACCTGAAAATAAACGATTTGGTAATTTTCTATTTGCGATGTTAGCGGTTGAGAAATATTCATATACGTGCGCACGTACGTCATTATTGTCAGTTCGACGCAGGTTTTGTACAATCTTTTGTTTGTTGGGCAAAGTTCGATAAAAGCATCACGTTTTGTACCGTTTAAATCATATTTATTATGGAAAATCCCGAAGAAATCTTACATAGTTTGGAAGAATTCTCGAAATTAAAGCCAAAAGATATACCCAGGGAGTTGGAAGATTATTTATGTTTTGTTGCTAAAACTGGAGACCCAGTTTATCAGTGGTCTGCTGTAAAAAGCCTTTTTCGAGAGAAACTAATCAATGTAATTACGGAGTTTTACGAATCCTGTCCGACTATCGAAATTCCACCTTGTCCAAGCGTAGAAATGTTCAATTATGAGTCGATGAAGAATTTCATTTTAGAAAAATTAGACACCTTCGCAGCAGCACCTTTTACTGTACAAAGAATATGCGAATTACTAACGACACCAAGAAAAGAATATAATCGAATAGATAAGTATATGAGGGCATTAGAGAAAAATATATTAGTTGTAAGTACTACAGAGCCTGCGAATAGACGAAACACAGAAAATGGTGAAGGTATTGTAAATGGTATTGAAACAGAACATTTAACAGAAGCAAATTCAAGTAATGACATTAATGTGGAAGAAATGGATGATAGCCCCTCTTGGCCAAAAATAACGCAACAAGAATCAAGTATATATGGACATACGGAGAATGGTACTACGTTAGATGTACAACCTGTCGTTAATCAAACTACCCATGATTCTCAAGAAAATCTTTCCTCGGCTGAATCTAGATTAATATTTGTTGAGCCAAGTACTTCAAGTAACGATACTGTAATTACATGTACACCTACCGAAAAACCATTTGTCTCGATAGAGGCAGTTGTAACGGAAAGTCAATCAGAAATCAGTCCGGAGGATACTAGTGTAACAATTACTGCCATACCAGCACCAGTACAAAAACGACGAGATAGCATTGAGCCATTGACAACAGATGACAACGCTGTTAGTGAAACTGTATGCAGTGATCCTACAAACGTGGAAGAATCTGTGAAAGATATACCGCAAGATGAGGTAGTTACCCAATATGACAATGAAAATAAAACTGAATTTGAAGATAAACAAATAAGTGAGAAAACCATAGCAACTACCGATTGTGATGAATGTGATGGAGATAAAACAAGTATTACTGAGAAAGAGGCAGAAACAGAAAAAATTATCGAACAGCCAAGAGAAGTAAAAATTGATGAATTAGAAACAACACAACAAGATAAGATAGAATTTGTACCAAATCCTGTTCCTCAAATAGAGCTCAAGGAGGCTCAGCAGATCTGTGATAATACTGATGAGGTTAAAAATACTGAAAGTTGTATAGAGTCTTCTGACAAACAATCGGAGGAACCTATAGCGGAGCAAACATTAAGAGAAAGTGAACCACAACAAGAACCAGCTGAATCTACTGCCATCAATGACGAAGTTTCTTCTTCATGTGGAGATGATACCAATGAACCTACGATTATTCCAAAAGAACCTTCTACGGATGAGAACATTTTACTAGACGCAGAAGTTGATCCCATTGGGATTTTGAAAGAAAAGGAACCACAAGAAACACCAATGGATGTCGATACAGATGGAAACCTTGTCGAAGAATCTTCTACGGATGTATCATCAAAAGTTGAAACAGATACTAATTAAGAAACATTTTAATAAAAGACGAAGTTTTTGTATTTTCACCTTGTCATATTTAGAATAACTACATAAGATTAGACTTTACATAGATGTTTTTACCAAAATATTATGATGTAAGTGCCTAGTTTTGTTTTACACTATATCATTAATACAATTATAATTGCAACTTTCAGTATTTATTGTATTGTGTATGTTTTCTGTCGAATTATGAAAAGTGACTTACGTTGTTAGCAATAATTAATAATAAAGTTATTTAATTTTCTAGTTTATTTGTATCGGTTCATCTTGGCAGAATTTATGTAATCAAATTAGCATGGATTTGCTAATTTATTCTACTCGTACACAAGTCATATAAAGCATAAGTTTTTAGTAACAGCAGAGAATTCGTTTAGAATTCGATATTTATTATTAGTTTCATTTTTATTTATTGAAATAGTCCGTTTCTAACGTATAAAATAAAACATTTTTTTACAAAATACTTGTTTTACTTTTAAATTTTAATAAAATTAGAAGTTTCGTACATCCAAGGCAAATTGCCAGGGTAATTAACATTAAATGGTAAATTATTTATATACAGATCGCACGGTCATGTAATAAATAGATGTATTTTGTGCATCTTTCCAAAATATCTTAAAAAATGTTAACATATAGACGTAGCCAGGGTTTGGTCAATTAAAGTTGATATTTTAGACGTTTTCGTAGGACCGGAATTAATAATTTATAAATTCAAAAGTAATAAAATAAATTCATGGTAACCGGGAAGACTATTGTCAGTTTAAAACTTTACGAATTAGAAAAGGTGCTATATTGTTTTTGTCGTGAAGACTTGTTCAGGAGCTTCTCTCATAAAGCGGCCCTATATAGCTATGGTCCGAACGTAAGGTTTTCGGGTAAGGGTAGCGCTTTCGGTCGTACGTTGAATATACATACATAGAATAGAATCGTAGGAAAGCGTGTCGGACGCCATGATTTAAGCGCGAAATTGATTTAATTTGCAAATGAAATGGTTATGAAATTCTCATCAAACTCAAACACCGCATATTACTTAACTACTACAAATATTAAACAGGAGAGAATGTATTTTATAGGCTGTTTAGTTATGTCGGATTCTACGTATAAGTCACGGGGTATAATATCGTTAAATCGAAAGTTATTTGGATAATAGAACATTTTTCCGTCTGCAGTTACTCGTTAGCGGTTGATTGTGGTTCTTTAATATACTAGCGTGGCTGTCACCGTGACAGACCACAAATGTGCGAGTGGTTTGGTGCGACTCGGAAGGCTTCCGAGACGCATTGTAGCAATATGTACGACTTCCTTATTTGAGAAAAATGATAAAACGTATCTTTATATCGATGTAAACAGGGCTAATACCTGTCAAACAGTGGTGATGGTAAACATCAGCGAAAAAAAATAAAATATTTGTGGGAAACTTTGAAACGATTACAATCGCAAATTATCTGTTAATTAAAGAAATGAAAAAAAAGAAATAAAGATGAAGAATCTAGCGGGAAGAAATGAAGACAGGTAAAAATTAAGTTGAAAAAACTTGAGCCTATTATCAAGGAGAAAAATAAAAAGAGGAAAAGCAATGTTATCGATGTCGAGAGAAGTGAAGATAACGACAACTTAGCTATATAGAGTAGCGATGATGATGATGATAACTTGAGTTGTTGCGATGAAGAAGAGCAAAATGATAATGAATTGAATTATCGTATTGTATAGGTTTACTTCGAATTGGAAGAAACTTTCATGCTATATATGTATGAAAGTAACAAAGCAATCAAATAGTAGATACGAAGTCATATTTTTCATCTGTCATCCATAAACAATGAAATTTATGGAAACATCAGAACAATCCTCTGTTCGAGAGAAGAATGTCGTAAGAAAACTACAAAACCCCTGAAGAAAAATTGTGCTAGGTTTAAAGACGTGATTACCATTAGTAAGTTTTCAGTAACCGCTTTTCTATCACTTTCTATAATCGCAGAGCTATTGTGTAATTTCAATTTCATTTATTTCTAAACTTGACTTATATCGATCATCATCATAGTTTCTCTAGAGAGTTCTAATACGTGCCTACAGGTTCAATTGTCATACTCGAAGTAGTAGTATTTTTCTTATTTTTCTTTTACTTCTTTCTTTAAAAGCAAAAAAAAAGAGAAAGACCGAGAAGCACATAGTACAAAGAAAAAAAAAATTAAAAGCAAGTGGAATCACCTGGAAAGAAGCAAAAAGAACTACATAGGATAAAAGCAAACGGGCAGACTTTGTATACAGCAATACGAGTAGGTGACGGAATAAAAGAAGATTCAGAATAAGGGAGTTTTCTTTACTGTTCTAGCCTAAATACCCCAACAAGAAATTCAAGGACTAAATACATGCTTAGGTAGTCATTTAAAGAACCACAATAAAAAATAAAAGAGATTTCAAAGGATACGATTTTACGCTTCCATAATTTAATTCTCGATGTAAGCTATATCTCATACCGATTGAAGAGAAAATATACATTATTTATTAAAAAAAAAAGTTAGATGGGTATGTATTAGGAAACCCTCATTTCTATTCGATTTCGTGTTTGTTAGATTCCTTTCTATGTATATATTTATTCAACGTGTAACCGGAAGCGCTACCTTTACCAGTTTTCCTTTAACTATGACAGGCATCGAACCCGGAACACGTTCAGTTTTAGTTGATTCTGGCCGTGGAATCTTACGTTATTATTTCAAGGTATACAACATTGATGTTTTCTGCTTAAAAATACAACATTTATATAAATGTTTTACACGTTTTTTTTGCTTCTGTTAGATTCAATAAGTACCAACGTTACTTCACGCCTAATACTTAAAATAAGATTTCATACACTGATTTGAATGCGTGATGTTATGGTGCATGAGTAGAAAAGGATTTTTTCACGAGTCTTACATGGAAAAAATTCGAAAAAGGGTCTCTTCTCGCGAGTTCTATATCATGAACATACAAAGAACTTATGAGAAAAGGGGCCCTCTTTCAATTTTTTTTCATTAACACGAACTTATACAGAGCCAACTTCAATCCTTTATAATTTTATATGGTTGACAGGGGCGTAACACTGAGCCGGTCACGACAATTCGATTTTCACTTGTGTATGATGGCACAAAAGCAAACTTGGGCCATGCGACGTAAACCCGTACGAAAGTAAACGTTGTGTACACTGCCCATACTGCTTCGTCGCTTACTAGCCGTACAAATATACTCTTGTCCCGTCATCCCACCACGTAGTAGCTGCTAATAGCTGTATTGCTGCATGTAGAATCGCAACAATATTTGTAGCATTCTGTTTTCTGATACTATCTAATCACTTAATTAAAGTAATATCATCAAATACCGCGAAAACCTTCCAATATTCTTGTAAAAGTACGTTAAATATTAAAAATATTGTAAAAACATTACGATATAAATACACCGTTGCCAAAGTTATGTGAAGTAAATAGTTACTATTGGCCTATTACTATTTGGCCAGATGGCGTCACAAAAATTAAGACCGCGTGCGGTTCGTTTGAAATTTACTCTTGAATTTTTGTCGTGCGAGAAGTAAAAATCGTCTAAATATTTACTTATCGAGGTTTTTGGTTTATATCTATAGTTACCGAGGCAGTTTTTGTTAATATTTTTTTTTTCGGGTTATTTGCACTAAGGCAAAAACCTTACTTAACTCTTCATGCGTTGAACATTAGAATACTTACCTTTGCCTGGATTCCACCATGTATCTGTTTCGTTAAACATTTAACGATTAAAAATGTTTATACATACATTTTTTTTTATTAAAAAAGCCGTAATTATATTGTTTGTTAATGTACTTTTGTTATTATTCGGATGTAATAACGTCAAGTTATTTTTGGATTTCAAATTATACCTTAATACTTCTGAATGGTTCTGTTTCATCATTAGTTAAGCCATCCAACAAAATTATGAGCCTCATACGTTACAATTTTATAGATTTTACCTGCTCAAAACTGAAAATATTTTCTTCTGATATAAATTTTTCTCAACGTAGTAATTTTTCTTTTCCACCAAGGACGTTGCTATCTGAAAATATCTTCCGAATAAACTTACCTGATTTCCTTTAACTTTAATTAACTCTTTGCATCTGTCGACTATGTAGAAGTATTTATCTTCGTCGTAATATGCTACATCGCCAGTATGTAGCCAGCCTTGTTCATCAATTGTTTCAGCCGTGGCCTTTTCGTTATTCAAATAGCCACTCATCACCTAAGCAAATATGATTTGATGATACGTATTCGAAAGTTAAGAAAGCCACTTTTTCGTACCTGAGGACCTCTAACGCATAATTCACCAGACTTGTGGTCGCCAAGCGTTTCGCCGGTTGCGAGATCGATAATTTTAGCTTCAGTTCCCGGTGGAAGTATTCCGACTGTACCGATCTTCGAAGGTGGTGTTAGAAGCGGCATGAATAGCGTTACAGGAGCACTTTCCGTCATACCGTAACCTTTTTAAAGAAGAACGGTTGGTAATAATTTTGCATTTTTGTGAACGGCAGCAGAGACGAACCTTGCCTTATAATTAGATCCTTCCTGTCGACCTTCTGCCGGAACTTCTGCAGAACTCCTTCGGTTGCCGAAGCCGCGCCTGAGGTTACATCCTTTACGCTTCGAAGATGTTCCTTTGTAACCGCTGGATGGGATGCTAAGAACAGAAGTAGAGAAGGTACAACGAATAGATAACTAGGTCTATATTCTACTAAGGCTTTTATGTAATCCTCTGGCGTAAATTTCGGGATAGTGACAAGATGTATTCCTTCTTTAAGGCAAACGTTTAAAATTCCATTGAAGCCGTAGATGTGGAAAAACGGAAGTACGGTGAGGGCAATGTCTTGTTCTTCGTCTTTAAGGTAAGATTATAATTAAAACTTTATTGCTGAAAAGGAAGCGAGAATTTAACCGTACCCCGATCCCTTTCCTCCAAAAGGGCTGGATGTTTTAGCTGTACCAAATTCGATACCAAGTTGTGATGTGATAACATAACACCTTTCGGTAAACCAGTTGTCCCGCTGGAATACGGAAGGATTGCAGTTTCCTGAGGGTTAATGCCAGGCAAATCCGCTTGATGATCCGCCATTAAAAGACTTTGGAATCCGTGAACGTTGCTGCTAATATCATCTTCGCCGCCTATACATACAGTCGTCCGATAATTGGGTAAGCTCTTACCCACTGTCACGGCAACCTCCAGCAAAAGCGGTATCGTCATTATCATTTTTACTCCGGCGTTTTCAAACTGCCTCTTCACCTCATCTGATAAAGCAAAGAAATACGTTACGGATACGAGAAACCGTTTTAGTCGACGATTAATTTACCTGGAGTGTATAAGGGGTTGACGAAAGTTACAATTAAACCCGCTTCTATGGCTCCATGGCAAGCCGCTATATATTCCGGAATGTTGGGCAATAAAAGTCCTACAACTTCTCTAGGCTTCATTGAGCAATGGCCGATTAAAGCCTTAGCGCACCTATTAATCATCAATCTCATCATGGTGTAACTGTAGCTTCTGCCTGAAACGGCACATGTCTAAAAATTAAGATCATAATTGAAAAGTAGAGTAATCTGTAAGTATTTATGATTTTTTTTTAATTTCGTTTGAAACGATTGCCGGTAGAGGTCTTCCATGCTTATTTGGATATATTTAAATAGATCGGTAAAATTCGCCATTTTCCGTTCGCTTCACAGGCGTCGGTGTGGGAGGTGTGCTTCGTAATATATGCGCAAATTTATGCTTCGTATATTAGACTATGCGTTGGAGTGGTGACGCGAGATGATCTTGGTACCAGTGCAAATATAGAAGTAGAATAATTTACTCCTTCTGGACGAATGAAATGTGCATCATCACACACTCCCATACCGACGCCTGCGAAGCGCACGGAAAGTGACGAACTTTGTAGATAAGGAAGAAGTAGTAAATCCTAATAAAGACAAACATTTTTATGGTGTCGTTGAAACAAAATTGATAAGATGTAACTACGATGATCTATCTTCATGCTAAAAAAATATTTGTTGGACAAGGATATTCAAATTAATCGTAAAAAGTACATTGACCGTCCTTGTAGTTGTCGATTAGATGTTTATAAACTATAACTAAAGATATTCAAGAAACTTATCAACACTTCTACTGATAAATCGTAAATAAGCAACCTACTTAACAAATTGTAAGTACAGCACTATTTGAAATTTAAATTTTTGTTCACTTATTACGCTAATAATACCCAAAAAGAGAAAAATTGGCTTTCTAATGGTAGGTACCGTCGGTACACTGTATTCTTTTAACTTGTGAAAATAAAAAAAAATTGTTCGCTTATATTAATACAGTGTGTTCCACTTAGGAATCAAACACCTTCCTATCTTATGGTTACATTATGGCCGATTTTCAAGAGTAAAATAAATTATACAGATTTGGCAAAAATTCTGGGCGACTCGTATATACGTCGAAGAAAAATAGCCGAATATGACGCAAGGGCATCGTCTATGTAGTTACCGTACCACACTATACCACACCGTATCACACGATGCTTTATGGCAAAATTGTTTGCTTCAAATTGTAAACGCGAAAAATATCAAATATCAAAATAAAGGTCAAATGCATTTATTCGATACGCAGTTCACGGCTGTCGCAAGTTTTGTTGTCGCAGATTACGAAATGTTTATTGTAATTTTATATTTTATTGGAAAAATGTTACTAATGGTCCTGTGATCGTTTTCAATGTATTCTGCGGCAATTTTAATTGAAATAAAACATAAACTGTATGTAACTGAATTTTGGGATTTTTGATTATTATTATTAATTTTTTTTTATAATTTTTTTTATATAATTTTTTTAAATATCATTTCCCGACCCCTTTTTATACTTTTTAATCTTATTTTTTTTATTACTGTGGTGGCTTTGCACATAATAATGTGACTAATCTTCCGGCCATATATGAACCATGATACCTAAAAATGTTTAGTTTAAATTGGAAAGGGACTAAAAGATATATCGGGTGTTTAAGTGCAACAAGCTATATGTGTGCTGAAATTTCACACTATCATATTTGTCTTTCCTTTAATTTAGCAACTAAGGTGATTAGAGGAGAGGACAGTATTAGTCAGTCCCCCCCTTTTTTTTGTTTTTGTTAACGCAACTTTGTTCTTTTTCGTAGAAAGAATAGTTGGCGTTATCCTATATATTTTCGTTATATTTTTTATTGTTATCTTATCGGAGTACATGCACTAAACCAACAAAAATACTTCAAACACTGCATTTTGTTAAAAGAAATTATTTCGTCATTCACTTGTTAATTTTTTTTTAATCAACTACTAAATACTACTTATGTATATATATATATAATTATTATATATATACAAGATTATATAAATAATCACATCAAACAAATACATAAGATAAATTTGTTATATATATAACAAATTTATTTTAATAATCAAAGATGGTAGTAATTACTTGCAGTTAAAATTTAATTTGAAAACCAGCGTACTTTGATCAAAACGGCCATGCTAAAGTGCAACAATAAAATTAGACAATAAACATATTTCCATTGTTATAGATTTATACATACATACGTATATATGCGAGTTAATTGAAGGTGTCCATGCATTGCAGAGCAATTTTAAATAAACATGTGAGTAGCGGGAGCATATCAATTAGTTCACTAACGCTACAAAATCAAAACAAAAACAATACACAAATTAATCGTACTTGGTCGTTTTAAAATTAAAGTGCAATTGTTACGTTTTAGTAAAAAAAAAAAAATTCTGAGAGTTACATTCTGTTATCCAAAAAAACTGGCTATATACTTCAACCTACCGCGGCTGGATTGTCCCCCCACTTTTCGTGATTTTTCCACACATGCTCCACCAGATTCTCGTTGGGTACTTTCACATTCCCCAAAGAAGAAGTGACGACGCCGCTGCTGTACCGTCTGGAGCCGATCGTTTTCCGTTCGAGACGATTTTCGGTGTTATTCTGCACGGAAAACAACGTTGGGAGGCCGGGGATCTTTTGAAAACGCATCGCGTTCGCAGTGGCACGGAAATTCATTAGTTTAGTGATCATTCTATTGTTTCGAAACGTTGCTGCTGTATGCGAAGACTGTTATATCGTTATCTTTATTTAGAAGGAACGACGAAGCGGAATCCGGATATCACAGATACGGCTGTAAACAGAAACAACAAAGTATTTATCATCGTTCCAAAGATGATGATGCATGGGAGTAATAAGATGATACGCCCGTGCTACATGGCGATTTGTTTTGCTCGCTAATTTAGAAGGTTTCTTTTTAATAGATTCCCAATGCTCTCTTGATGTTAGAGAGGAGTACGTACCAATCAATTAGGTTGTTTAGTAATTGATTCGGATGTTTGCGGTGTGGTCTAGCGCGATCTTTAAAATGAAAAAATTCGCTTTGCACATGAACTTTACAAGCAAGGTCCAAGGTTCCATAGTATATATTAGTTGCACATATAGGAACATATTCTGGATAATTTCAATAAACTTTATAAGAAAATACATTTGAAAAGTAATGGTGAAAAAAGAAAGACTTCTTTAAAGTTACGAGCGAAAGCGATATCTGACAATAATTTATTGTTTATGTACTTACTTATGTTGCGTTATTGACGTAGAATCTTTCGTATTTGTACGCGCACAACTGTAGAAATGTAAAATATGCACTGTATGCACTAGTTGGCGATTTATTTTCAGCACAAACACGCATAGGTAGAGTAGGTGCACGGCCGTATAGTTGCGTTTGTTTGGATATTAAAACTTCCTGTTGGGGGGCAGCAAAAATGGACGTATTTTTCTTTTCCGTTTCGAGAGACGCCTTATTCCCGTTAATATATAAACGTTCGCACACCGCTCCCGTTCACGAGAGAAAGTCCATTCTTTATTGACCACCTAGCCGATTATAAAATGGTAAATAAGTAAAATCGGTTATCGTCGAATTTATAATAATAATAATGTTGCAAGTCTAATAGTACAAAGTCCGAACGCTCGCGTTCTATTCTAATCTAATGGCATTTCTGCGAGCGAAAACCCCGCTTTATAGCGACCGCGACCGCGTTAAGATCCTTTCATCCCGTTTTGCATATATTCTTGCGAACTGCCCTTTATAACCTGTTTCGTTCTTCACGCGATATACTTTTGGATAAAACGATAGCGCGCGTTGTATTTTTAGAATAAATAAAACGATCCGTTTATTTTCAATGAACATTTATTGTTGTTACTGTCTGTATTAATGTAAAAAAAAAAAAAATACATATATATTGAAAATGAAACAGGGACGAGCTAAATATAAATTAAAAATGCGTTCTTCTTAATGATAAAATAATAGTGAAATACTTAAAAAGGATCATTCCGGCCCGGAAATTGTTGTAAACAACTGAATTATGGCTTTACTTTACTCAGCAATTAATCTTGTTGAGACTTACGAACAAATACATATATGTTACCGGAAGCTGCATCCATGGATACGTGAAAATTCTGAAAATCTGGGTCTACAGTAATCGAACATATTGAATTAAAATACTTTTAATAATCTGATACTTCCGATTGTACTGGAAATGGCTATCAATTTTGTTAATTTAAATGGAACATCCTATATACTAATAAATTTTTCAATTTTTAATTCAAATATCTTTGGGGCCTAGAAGTAGGGCATTGTCACCCTACTTTAAAGAAGAACGTTGATTGTTACATGTACCACATGGTGATATTAACAGCGATACCGTCCGCATTATAGAACCAAATTGATATTCATAAGTAAAGATGTGCAAAGGCAAGTGAATTATTATTTTTTTACAGCGACTAGACAGACTCGTGTTTTGTCGACTGTCGGGGAAACGAGTTAGCAACACGAACCCTCTCTCAAGACACGAATAAGCACGAGTCTGTCTAATCACTACAAGAAACTAATAATTGATCATAACCGCATAGTTGATTCAGAAACTTTAAAGTAAATTTTGGAATTATAAGCTTTTCTGTACAGGTAACCTACTCCTGGCACCGTTTGTAAATTAATAGTGTTCCGACGGTACAATCGTTCATAAATATGTTTTGTGCATGTCGAATCTGTATGTGATGTGTTTTAGACGAAATCTTTTATGTAAGGTTGCGAATTTTATGTGCTTGGAAACGTTCGAACTTCGATCGATATGATCTTTTTTTCTAGTTCTTCAATTTGCTGTTGTACAACGGCCGCCACTGGACGCCTGGGTATCATCACCGGTGGCCTATTTTTATTTCTTTGAATAATAAAGATGTCTATAATATAATTTTAGTATTATTTTAATTTAATAACAAAATTCCACAAAATAAATGATAAACTACATAAACAAATAATACTATTATTAATTAAAATAAAAATATTGTAACATCTATTTTATATAGAAGCATCTTTTAAATAGACAATAAATAATATTTATATTAGGTACAATTAATAATTGTGAATAATAGGCAGTAATATGTAATAAAAGATAAGGATCATAAAACAAAGTTCAGTCGATGTCGCTTTGGCCTTATCTCTGAACCCTTTGTATTAAGTATATGCTGTTCAAAGGTAAATACGCTAATTCGATAACTAGAAACACAAATTGTAACAATGGAATCAAGCAGATTATTGGGAAAGAGAACGTTTAATGTTCTCTCGGGTTGATTATTTTTATTTCCTAGAAATATGTGAATAGAGACAATACAAATATAAACTTTTAACGCGGATACGTACACAATATGTACAATATTTTATTTAGAAGGAAGGTGCCAAATCTAGTACGTGACATGGACATATATCGCCAATGCTATAAATAAGAAGATACCGTTATTAAAATTATTCTTTGACGATTAATTAAACAATTTTAGATTTCTAATATTTTCCTTTCATTTAAGCAGATCTTTTCAAATGTTTCTTCGCATTTCTTATAGATTAATTATTCTTGAGCTTTTGTAATGGTATATTTGTTAACAGTTCTGTAAAACTAGTTTTCAAATGTCATATCTAACGTTCATGACTTTCCCTACACCTCAACAAATTAACAGAGACTAGACATGTTCGTCATTTATCGACTCTCGGAGGAATCAGTGGGCAACACCAACCTATTCGCAGGAGACGAACAAACACGAGCCTGTCTAGTCTTATAGGCGATGTTTTTGACATTTGATAGTAACCAGTGTAGTTCAAGTGTAATATTCTGGCACAATTAAATAAGTTTTCGTCCATTTTTTAACATTCCAAAGAAGAATTAAACTTAAATATCGCCCTAAAATGTGTGAAATTTAAAAATGTCACTGCCAACTTAGAAGCAATTAATATGCGGGAATGATTTGACCAACTAAATAGCACTCAGCTTTCATAGAGAAAGAAATATATGAAATAGCGGAGGAAGATTTGTAATTGGATAATTCTGAAATCAATGCTTTTAAAAATGCATAGACACATTTTGTAAAATAATGAAATGATCTGTAAACGTTTCTTTTTTTTTTATTGGCGACCCTGCGTTTAATTTCTTTTCCAATAAAAATAATGATTTAAAAAAATATTCGTTTTTCAAGAAGTATTTTCCATCGAGATATGTTTTATTTACTAAACACCAATAAACCGTTTTTTACCAATATGAAACATTAAATTTGAGAAAGGAGAAAGGTACTTGGCGTAAAAATAGTTAAAATTTTCAAACGTAGTTTTTCTAAAGAAGAGCCCAAAAAATATTTTTCCAGAGAATAGAGAATTAAAGCAGAAATTTAATTATACAGAATACACATACAGGTAATTTATATAAACAGCTACGTTTAACAATTTTTCTCTACTGGCTCATTTATAATTTACTGTATATTATTGATTTTTCTACTTAATTTATTGTAATTATTAGAAGCCCTTAAAAAATACTCAATATATATCCAATATTACAAATCCATTCAAAACGTACTACGGCTTTAATTAAGTAACTAATCAGAATTGTTACATATATGTTCTAATAATAATAATTGCATATTTTTGGATGGTGTTCAACAAGAAATCGATTAGATATTGTGCGTAAGTACTCTAGCTATTTTCAATATTTACTCTATAAAAATTAGGCTTGCTATCTTTAATTGTGTTTTTTAAATAATTTTCATGGGTTATTCAATGTGTTGCATTAGTTATGTGACCAAGCTTACATAGAAATTAAAGACCATCATGTCAAGATGATATAACCTTAAAATATAACAAGCGGATGATAGTTCAAATTTAGAACTGTTAACGATATGAAATCAGACGGTTTTTTAGTGTTTTTATTGAAATTCTAAGTTTGTTTTACATTATACCGTATTCAGGACAAAGAAACCAAGATGAATCTTTATTTTTGTATATTGAACAGGCAAAATTTATTTACATCAAAGTTGGGAAATCTGAGACTCTTTAGCAGAGGACTTCTAACGGGAAGCGGCTATAAAAACGGCTCCCTTGTAAGAACCAAACCGTTCTACAGCAGAAACAATGGCGTAAACCAATTGACATTTACATTTCATAGAGATATGTCAGGTAAAGTCCCTCGTTTAAAAAGATCGGACCTTACAAGATTGTTCTCGCTTGCAAAACCGGAAAGATGGAAATTAATGGGTATAGTTGCAATTCATACTTTAACATAATTTATAGTTATATTTTCTTGAAGGTGCTATATGTCTCTTATTTGTATCAAGCACAGTAACGATGGCTGTACCGTTTAGTTTAGGGAAAATCTTAGATATAATTTATAATAGTACAAACAATATTGAAGATGCTAGAAAACGTTTAACTAACGTTTGTGGTATATTAGTTGCTGTTTTTCTCGTGGGCGCTATGTGTAATTTTGGTCGGATTTATATAATGTCTGCAGCAGGTAGATATGCTGTTTGCTTCATTTAATTTACCAATTGTACATCTTATAACTCATTGCCAGGATATCGTATGACGCAAGCGTTACGTCTTAAAGTATTCTCATCTATTTTGAAGCAAGAACAAGGATTCTTCGATACCAGGAAAACAGGTGAACTGGTTAACAGACTTTCCGCAGATACACAAATTGTTGGCCAAGCGTTAAGCAGTAACATATCTGATGGATTAAGATCGACAGTCATGGTTTGCGCCGGAACTGGCATGATGGTAAGTTGCTTTATTGTCTTAAAAAAAAGCATTGAAAAAGTCCAGTATCTTCTAGTTCTATATGTCTCCGGAGCTAGCGTTAGTTGGATTAGGGATTGTACCGCCTCTTGCCGGTGTAGCTGTTATTTATGGAAGATTCGTACGGAAAATAACTAAACGAGTGCAGGATTCTTTAGCGGATGCCACTCAGGTTGCCGAAGAAAGAATTGCTAATATTCGAACGGTGAAAATGTTTGCGCAAGAATCAAAAGAATTGGCTAGTTATAAGGATAAAATTCAGAAAATCTTAGGTTTAGGGTATTCAGAATCTAGAGCAAGGGCTATCTTTTATGGCATGGTAAGTAGTTCAATAATATCAGTCACCTTCAATATTACACGTTCAATCATCTGATTCATTCTGTGGCCACAATTTGCCGTGACGTCATACCACTTCCTGATTTGACTAAGAATTTTCATATATTGCTACGTGAGAATGTTGACAAGAATTGTATTGATATTGTAAAATCATCATTTTAATAAAACGGCATTTACATAGCTTAAATAAACTGAATACACGAACAACCGAAAATATATAGCTTATTTATAATGCAGCTTTATAGTTACAACCTTTTATAGTTATAGCTTTTATAGTTACAAGCTGTCTCAAAACTTAATTGACTACATTTTTCGAACGAAGAACCCAATATACAAACCTTCATGATTCTGAATTGCTAACGACGTGCAGCTGACATTACGTTAAGTTGATATGACGAACGTCCTGTACATTATTGTAGTCTTGATTTTTTTGACAAAAGAAGAATGACTGGAAGTTTCGGGACACCTGTATACATAAATCGTCCTTTGAACAGAATTTAAATTACATTTCTTACCAGCAGCATTATCGAATTTAAAAGATGCGCGTTACATTAAATATTCCTTAAAAAACATATCTCATTATGTATTATTTCGTTAATCAGACAGGTCTAAGCGGGAACATCATAATTTTATCAGTATTGTACTATGGAGGAGTTATGATATCATCACAAACGATTAGCATAGGAAATCTGTCGTCATTTCTTCTATACGCTGCATATATCGGCGTCTCTGTTGGAGGCTTATCGTCATTCTACTCGGAGTTGAATAAATCTGTGGGTGCCGCATCACGTTTATGGGATCTTGTAGATCGACAACCTTTAATCTCAAATACGGGTAGCTAAATTTTACCGAGCTGTCTGAATTTAATTTAATTTTTTTTTCCGTTGATCTTATAGGCGGATTAACACCAGCCGCTCCATTAGAAGGATACATCCAATTCGCGAATATCGATTTCAATTATCCATCGAGACAAGACATCGACGTATTGAAGTGTTTAAACTTGGAAATAGCTCCTGGTGCTACCGTAGCCGTAGTCGGAGCTAGCGGATCCGGAAAAAGTACTCTGGCCGCGTTGTTATTGAGATTATACGATCCAATCGCTGGAGTCGTCTACGTGGATGGCCAAGATATTCGCACGTTAAACCCGTGTTGGCTTAGAAAGCACATAGGTACTGTTAGTCAGGTAAGATAAACTTACGAAATGTGCTGTGTTAAACGATTTGATTATTGATTCTAACATTATAGGAGCCGATATTATTCTCGTGTACAATTCGTGAGAATATTTTATATGGAGCGGAAAACCCCGAAACTGTTACTGAAGATGAGCTCATACGCGTTGCCAGGGAAGCTAACGTCCTCGAATTTACGGAAAAGTTGCCGCATGGATTCGATACTTTAGTTGGTGAAAGGGGAGTTATGTTAAGCGGTGGACAGAAGCAAAGGGTGGCTATCGCGAGAGCTTTGATTAAGAATCCTAAGATATTGCTTCTTGATGAAGCTACAAGGTAATTGCTTGAAATTATGTTATTATGTGTTAGTTAGAACATCTGCAAAGCAAACAAAATTAATCTGCATGGCTGTGCATGGGTTAGAAATTAACCGTTAATGCTGTACACAGCTCATTCTCAGGCAACCTGAAAGCCATCCATAAAATTGTAATTAGAATAAAAGTATTATTGTTGTTGTTTTTTTTTTTATCCTCAATTGTTAATTTCCAGCGCACTGGATGCACATTCGGAATATCTAGTACGTGAAGCCCTTGAACGAATCATGAAAGGAAGGACGGTATTGACAATAGCCCATCGGCTATCGACAATCCAAAACGCTGACGTCATAGCCGTCCTACAAAACGGTCGTATCGTGGAAAAGGGGACTTATAACGAGTTGATGGCGCAAAATGGTGCCTTCAAAGAGCTCATTAAGCATCAAACGTTCCAAGAAATCGTGACGTCCGACGATGGGAAACTGCAGAATCTTCAAAACGTAGGATGAATTTCTGGGCCGATTCTAGAGTGATATAGATTATTTAAATTATTATATACGTGATAGTGATTTTTATCGTATTATTGTTTTAAAATATATGTATATATTTGTTACCGATGTGAAGAGTTTTCATTTTATTGTGACAAAGAAAAAAAAATATTTCCGATTTTGTAATATTTCAATATATTCTCTTATAAAAAATGGTAACATTACGTCGAATTTGAAATATGTAAAATTCCTTATAACATCTCTCAAACACCCTTTTCGTCGTACATTTGTTTGATTTGTCTTCGCATAATTTTACCAGACGCATTCTTAGGAATATTGTCCACCACAGAAACGCCACCTCTTAATTTTTTATGGCGAGCCACTTTTTTCTCGACATAATCCATCAGGGCGTTACCATCGAGTTTAATGCCTGGTTTAGCCACCACGTAAGCTCTTGGAACTTCGCCATGGGTCGGATGCGGAATACCAATGACGGCTGCGTCCGCAATTCCCGGAAAATCGCGGATAATATCTTCTAATTCCGCCGGTGGAACTTGGAAGGCGTTTACCTTGATTAACTCTTTGATTCTATCGGCGATAAAGAACATCCCGTCATCGTTGTAGTAAGCTAAATCCCCTGTTCGCAACCAGCCATTCGAAAATGTGTTTTTCGTCTCTTCCGGTTTGTTGAAGTATCCCTTCATGACTTGGGGACCTTTCACTAGGAGCTCCCCAGTCTTATTCGGGCCTAGATGCGTACCGTGAGGATCGTCAATGTCTACGATCTTCACCGACGTATTTGGTACCGGATGTCCTATTGATCCCATATGTTTGCCTTGGAAACTCTTGGGAATCATTGTGACAACTGGGGAAGCTTCCGATAACCCATAACCTGTTGTGGTTAACATTGATTTACACACCAAACGACAAATTTGATCGAAGTTTGACTTACCTTGAAATATTCTGATGTCCCTACCGACCTTTTCTCTGAACTTTTGCTCATCCAAAGCACCCAGCGGAGCAGCTCCACATACGGTGGTGGTTAAATTTTTGAAATATTCACTTTTAACAGAGGGATGCGCGTAAAGGAATATAACTATGGGAAAATATGGCTTTTACTAAATTAGTTACACGAAAAACTATTGTTGGTTTACCTATAGGTGGCACTAACATCAATATATTCGGCTTATGTCGCACGATAGTATCTAAATAACTTTCCGGTGTAAACTTTGGCAGTGTTATTAATTTGGTTCCAGCTTTCATGCAATAAAAGACCGTAATTGTGAATCCATAAATATGGAACATGGGTAGAAGCGCTGGCATGCAATCTCTATGAGTTTCTGTTGAAAATACGAAGATTAAGAACTCGCAATACAAATGTTAATTCTTACGTACCTGTCGGTGGAATTGTAATTCGTAACTGTGAGCAATCTAATTGGGTAACGTTTGAAATTAAGTTATGGTTAGTTAGTTCGACTCCTTTTGGCATCCCGGTAGTTCCGCTGGAATATGGTAAGAATATGGTGTCATGGGTGCCTGCCAATGATGCCTCCGCAATATCACATCTTTCATCGACTAGTTCCTTGAAGTTTATAGCTCCTTGAGGTAATGATTCATCTAACTAAAAAAAAAAAAATAGGGGAAAACAAAAAGTTCATCTTGCTATGAAATGGAAAATGTGTTAAGCTCTTACCTTTTCTTTAATAAGTACAACGGGAATCTTTCTTTGGATATTGTTTTTGGCTGCTTGAACATTGTTCCATAATGGTCCGATAGTTATGATTGCTTTAGCGTTGGAATCGATTAGCTGTCTATGGATCTCCTCTATGAAAGTATTTGAAAATCATAAAATTGTATAAAATCACGTTCTTAAACAGCTCTTCATTTAATTTCCGGTAATTTATTTAATAAAAACAAAAAACATTATTTTTGAAATTTAATACATTGGCGTCTTAATTTTGTCCGGGAGTGTACACAATAACTTAATAATCTGTAAACACTCTCATCAGTCATCGGGCATTTTGGAAAATTGCTGTGGATCAACGGTATCCAATAATAGCCCGGGGTACATGTATCGAATATATCCAGGAATGTATCGGAACACGTATCAAGGGGATCTACTGCTTAAATTATCGAAAATGCCTATCATCTTTACGTGGAAGATCGTTTATCAAATAGTAAACAAGCATTCAGCCACGCGTAGAATTTTTTAAGTTAATTATCACGAATAATCGTAAAGTGAAATGTCAATTTCAAAGGTCCCAAAGCGATCACGAGGTATACACATAAGCCATATTGCAAAACGCACTTCGGACTTCGGTCAAGTACACCTTTACAACGAAATTGTCGCGAATCTAAAAATATTCAATTGATAATTCTACTTACCGCCGGTATATGCAGGATTGATCGTTGTCAGTCGAAGTCCGGCCAACAAAATACCGAAAACGCATATCGGGAATTCAGGAATGTTGGGCAACAATAAGGCAACGACGTCCTCCTTTTGCAGTTTCAATTTTTTCCTTAACGTTCGATTTAAGTTTGACGCCTTGACGCGTACCTCTTCGTAAGTGTATTTCCTTCCTGTAAAACCACATTCCTAAAATAGCAAAACGTGCAAATTTAATCAACTTCTGAAGTAGACCTCGCGTTAAATCCGAAAGATTTTGCCGCGTAAACTCAATGAAATGATTCGGATTGTCGGTGAAGTTACAACATAAGTAAGAATACGCACGTGAAGATCTAAAAAGGGACTTATTGATGTAGTGTTATTTGATAGGTGCGATTTTCGCTATTTACGTACTTTAATTCTATGATACCCAAATACATGAATGCATCAAAACAATTTTGTTGAGAGAACCTTTCCCCGAATATTTGAAAGGATAATTGCTGGAAACAATGCTGTAATATTCGTTATACTGAATGATACGAAACATACGAATAATTTCGACTTTACGTATACGTAGAGATGACAAGTGCAGGTTAGATTATTGCCTTTCTGCAACGACTAGACAGACTCGTGTTTCGTCGAGTCTCGGGAAAATCAGTAGGCAACACCTTTCTTATGAGACGAATACACACGAATCTGTCTAATCGCTGCAAAAAAGTAATACTTGTCATCTCTACGCGTGTCTATCGCCAATCAATCGCATAAATGAAAAAATCTCTCTTTTGCATGCTATGAAATGAATAGTAAAGGCGGATGTTGTTGTAGTAGAAAATTAAATGTTACCATTTGTCGTAATTTTGCATTATTTATTAATAGCTTCATAGTGAACTTTCCTTTGTAAGTGTCCAAAGTTGGTAGCGAAAAGATCCCTAAATCAGTGATAATCAGAGAAATGAATGCCATGAGAATCCACATGTAATTTTTGACGGTTAATATTTAGAATTATCAAAAACCTTTTTTTATTAGTTAGACCAATACTTCATGAAAACAATGTGTGAAGAATACCATGTGTTCCATATATTTGATTTAGTGCTGAATAAACATAAGCATAAACAATAAATTGAGAAAGACCATTTTACAAGAGTCACAGTGTTGCGACGTTAAATTTTATATAACCAAACGATATAGTAATCACCCTTTATTTGTTCCTAGCATAAACCTGGAGAAGATGAGATATGAAAATTCCATATTAACGCGAAACACCGTCCATTTATACAATTTTTTGTGCTTGGCAATACTGCGTAGCCAAAAATATTAATTTTTCTAAAATTTCGGGCCGATGATAAAAAAGTATAAAATGAAATTATGACAATAAGTGTCTTTGCGTCTTGGGATGTTTAAATAACATCCTAGACCGCCTCGAACTTAGCTTAATTTCTAGAAGAACCAAGCTGTAATTTTTAATTGTTTTTAGAAATCTCTTATATTTCAAATATATCGGACATACGTGAGAAACAACCTCTCCCATCTTATTCTTCGACAAAAAGCGACCCTGATAATAAACAATCTTTGGAATTTTATCGACAAAACGAACACACTATTTACCTTTATATTGATTTCGCGACCAGATCAATAATAATAGAAAGAAAGCAAACAAAAATATAGCCACCATTAACGAAAATACAGCCCGTTATCCACGGACACTTCTAAAACATGTTTTCCTTTAATTGTTTCGCCGTAAACGCACTTACAATGTGAAACCCTACGATAGACGTCCATTTCTAACGGCAGGAATCCTGTCGCCAAAGTCTAGCTCCAGAATTTAGTTTTCTCGTTCGAATTAGGTCAGCTTGTTCCTCAGGATAACACGTTGCGAAACGTAAAAGGTAAGAAGGCACTTATTCTATTAGAAAAATTTTCAAAAAAAAAGGATATGAATGCGATAAATGCGGGCAAATCACTTTACGTTTGTTTTCTCAAATGTAATTTATGTTCAAGGAGATTAATTATTTACCTCCGTGTCTTTCGTTTCATAAAACTCGCACGATATCAAGTATGCGCGTTTTAATAGCATATATCGTCGGTCCTTGAAATTTGAACTCATGTCCTTATGCGTATAGCGAATTAATGTCCGTTGACATGTTATTATCGTTTATGCTTCGATTTCATTGTTATTATGTTTTCAGATCTAGCATAATAACTTTGTTTGTCCATTATAGCAATTGTATAAATATACATTTACTGTTTTTTTTTTTCTTTAAACGATTAAAAATTAGGCGTTGCGCGTTGTTTAAAAATATCAAAATAATGCAATAAATCGTTAAATAAAAAATTATAAAAAAAAACCAATAATCAAATGCTTTCGCTTGAACTCGACCTATCATTATCCGCTAGAACCCCACTTATCTATCTCACTCATTTATTTAAATAGATCAATAAATATCGACGTTTTCTTAATACTTTAATTTTTTTCCGCTGAAGAGATAAACAGAAAAGTAGAAAGTCAATACTATGAATTACGTTCGTGTATTTTGCTTGACAACAAATTTTTTTTCCGTAAACATATTATTCCAGCTCAGGGTTTTTCGTATTTTTTTACATTATTGTAACTATTGGTGATAATAAGAACGATAAGTCGGAAAGGGATACTAGGACCGTAATAATAATAATAATATCAACAATCACATCTAAACAAGATCCACCATGTGAGAAAAGAATAATGTTTAAAGTTGATAAACTCAAACAATGAAACTGATAAACTAAGACTAATTACGCAAGAAATGCAATAACACAATGCGAAATTCTAGATATCTTGAAATAAAATAAGGCGAAATGTATAAACATCTAAGGTTTTATCATCTTTGAATCATTGATATCATGATAATGATTCATATCATTGAATTGAAGCGTATCATCATCATCATCGCTTTACTGGAAATTATGGGCTAGAAACATTGCTAAAAGGATAAACACTTGTGCGATACTTAGTATTGATCTATTGATTCGGAATTATCGGAAGGTGGACGGAAACCGACTTAGAAGACATCTGCGTCGAACAATGCCACGTAACACGTGAAAAATAGGAATCTGGAAGCCATTGAAGACCACGTTGCGCTAACACCGAATTACAGCCGATACATAATAGGAAATGAGACAGTCACCTGAGTTTACGCCGGACAATATAATTAACACCAATACCACACAAGACATAAAGATCATGCACCTAACAGACATAGCCTTCCTACATCCAAGTACATTTCATTCAAGCCATCGGAGAAATACTTAAGACATTATTTCCTTTAAACTTATACAAATACATGCGAAAATCCATCTTCTTTAACTCCTTCCACATCATGCTAGGAGCCCTAAATCGCTTCGAAGGGAGTGAAAGCGATGGAAAGTCATAACAAGAATAGTACATCCAAGAGGAACTTTGATTAATCTGAAATGATTACGATACGAACATTTAAAAATCTCTCATTCTAAAGGCGGGTCATCAGTCTTTTTGCGATGTTGGTGCAAAAATCTCAAATCAATAAAATAGTGAAATCATACTTTCAAAAAGAACACATCTATGATGATACGATTTTGTTGTACTATATTGATGATCGAATGACGTCAGGTCCGTTGCTACCCTTTTGAAAAGAAGGGAAAAAATTGAATTCTAAGGATTTTCAAAGCCTTTACAAAGTACATTTCAAGGAATTAATTGGAAAATGTTTATATTTTTTCACATTTATAATCAAATATTTATCTGTTTCCCAAAAAAAGAAATGAAAAAATTATCTTTTAAACAAATAAGTAGAATTAAATGAAAAAGGCGAGTTTCTTTTTATAAAAAGCAGAATAAATCTAAAGTAAGCGATTCAGTTGAAACACATTGCTTGAAAGAAAAAAGTAATACAAAACAATCTTCTAGGATGACTGTCGTATACATCGTGTTGAACTTTGCCTGCATTTATGAGGATTACGATCTGTTAGCTGTTTGCAATCGATAACCTTATTGATAAGAAATTGACGTATATTTTTCGTATAATTATAATGACAAACTTATTTACAAATATAAGAAGGAATTTGAGTAAAATGAAAGGATAAACAGTCGAATTAAATAAAACGTTACATTAAAAAAGTACCAATAAATCAAAGAGGGATTAAAGATTTAATTTGTTGACATTTATATTTTCTACTTCTCAATCATTTTGAATATGCAACAGTTATTTATTACAATATCCAGGACCTTGGTAACAGGTAAAACACTGAATCTAATTTAAAATTTAACGTATTGCATGTGGCCTCTATTTTTAATACTCGAAATTTTGGATTAGTTCTTTTTTTTGTTAGTAATTTACTAATTAATAATCTACAAACAAGAAAACGGGTTTTCAAACATCAATAAAGATCTTAGAACGGAATTTATAGCGTGCGACAAAAAATAAAGTGAACACAACGCGAGATTCTCGAAGTGTTGAATACGATCCTTCATATTGTCTACCTCGACGCATGTTTACATCCAAAAAAGTTATGGTTTCTTTTTGTTCGGAATATTTATGTTGGAGAGAAGAAGCCAATGAACTTTTAACACGCTTATATTTTTGTATCTGCAAACGTGGTCATGCGACTTCTATTAATTTTATTTTAGACGCCAGCTGTTTAGATAATAAACAAGTATTCCTTATTAATTGTTTTTGTTTTTTTTTTTGTCTTTGATAAAGGAAGTGAGTTATTCAGTGAGTTATCGAAATATGAACGTTTGCGTTATTCTAGAATTTACAACGGCCGCCTTTGAAAGAATAGCTTTTCCCATCGGATCGTTTACGTGTTTCTGTTTAATTTACATAATATAAACTGCACAAAAGTTCGGTATTAATCGTTGTATCGACCTGGTTCAAAAACTTTTTCTTTTGCTTTTTAAAATTAAAGCTATTGACTTGATTGAAGCTGCTCGCTGTTGATCACGAAGGTTCAATCGCCGATACATAATCGACTATCGACACCCAATCCATCTCTCGATCGTTGATCTTTCAAAATCTTTCAAAATTTCATCGACCTTTAAATATTTGCCGGTGATTGCATAGGTTACAAGGTATTGATCACACTAGGCGAAATATTCTGCGTTACAAGGATCGGTGCTTAAACGCTTTAACCTAAGCAATATGTTGCACTTGGATAAATCTCGGTGATATATTCGGGCAACCCTGCATCCATTAACGGATTTTAGAAATTGACAAAGCACATTTATTAAAGCACCAGTAACTGAACCAACCACGAGAGCGTTGCGTTCTTATGAGAGCGTGGCACCCGCAATTCGAAATACTTTGGTGGATTTTTTATTCGTGCTAGTACTATAATAATATCGTTTTGCCGGAGGAATTGTAAAGGTGCTCGTAATCATACAGACAAACCGGATAAAAATAATACGGACGTGGTGTTCTTCCAATAAATGGGAGTAGGCGTTTCCTGAAATTCTTCTATATAAATTTTACTGTTTGTGCCGGTGGTAGTGATAAAAATTGCGTATTATAGTCCGTATGTGCGTTGGTCTTACTTGGAAATTTAGTCATAGGGCGAGTCTTAGATTATGTTAAAACCTCTCTCCGATTTTCAGCGACGTAATATTCTTTGCCAGATAGCTGTTCGAAATCCTCTAAGCTTCGTCATCCATTTGGAGCTCTTGATTCGCAGACAATTTCTTTCAAAACGTACTTCTATCTAATTGCCTTTTCCCTCAAAAAAAATTCACTAAACAACTTTTATATGAAAGCGTTCTTTATACACTTATTACAAAATGCTACGCATGTCTTTTTTTTATAGTTTTTTATTTTTGCCTTTGTCCAACTATAGATCTTTACGATTGAAAAAAATGATTTTATAAATATTTCTGGTAAGTGACCTTTTAAGAAGACTTTCTAAAGGAAGTTACTATTTAACCAAAATAATTTTGGCCAAACTTTCAGGTCAAATACCTCAGCGTACGTTAGTATTGATGCTTTATCGATTTCAAAACAAATGATGCATGATCGTAACATGGATAATCGAGGTGAAGTAATGAAATGTTAAAACTTCCTACCAGTGCAACTTTATCGTGCCATTTTCCGAAATCTTTCATAACATACTCCGCAACGTGCGCGGTGGGAATTTGAACATCGGGGATGGACGACCTGTAGCAGTTCTCCTCGCCGGCGCTGTACTGTCTGACATGGTTTAGGGCTCCTAGGGCGCTTCTTCTATTCAAGCTATTAATAAATATTCTATGTAACACTGACATTTCACGCGCCTCAACCGAAAACTCTCAGTTTCTATTCGTGCAGACGGACTGAATACGCTAAACGTTTCAAAGTAACCGCTCTCGGCTCACCCGGTCATTCAAGCTATATATATCGCGCAGTGTTAGGGCCCCCACTACGCGGTACCTAATAGTAGTACATACGTACAAATAATATGATAATTTTCGTTTACGTTTTTTTTTTTTTCTCTAACGCATCGTGTCTAGTATATCGTTAGGAGGAGCGCTGTATAAATTGCACATGGTGAACATTTGAAAAAAAGCCTAAACGTTAGTGTTCGATAGGATTGATAGGGTAAGTCGGTTAAGTAACTGCCTGTGCTTTTTGATATGTTTGCACATTTATTGGTTAAGTAAATATTTGTAACGCATCTCGAATTAAAGCGGATTAACGGAAGCGTGATGAGATAGACCTTGATGTCAGTTGGGCGTGGCGGCATTTTGAATAAAACAATAGCCTATATATTGCAGTATGCTGTCTTCTTTGGTGTATAGTTAAATATGCGCGCTGTATCCTCTGAAGTAACTGTTTGTTGTTTTTTGACCTACCGCAATTCTTATTGGTTACACTTAGGATCTCCGAAATTTATTTTCGGGCTATATTTACTTTGTTGTTTTGAAGATATTATCTTTTCTTTGTTTAATTGAAACAAAGAAGTATACATTTAAACGTTTGCCTTTACAAAAATATTTTTAGAAATCTTTTAACTTTTACCTTCTAGCTAAACATGGTGTAACTTCCGTTTAACGGAGACGTGCTACAACTTCAAATTAAGTCCGTATTTAGCAAACGTTCTTTTGGATAATAGGTAAAGGATAATAGGTAAACTTGATTGTTTTATTTAATGAAGCTTTAATAAAAAAATTTAATGAACGACACAAAGTCTATGCGACACTTATCGACCCTGACTACGCCTCTGGCTACCAATTATTTTTTTGAGTAAGTGACGGTGAATCACTTTTTCGGTGTAAATATTTTTACTTTATCCCAAGAATAAAAGCTATTAATAAGTACTTGACAGCAAATAATTACTTTGTCGTTAATAAGAAAATCCAATGGAAGTACACCGACCGTACTATGCTAGGAAATAGACAACAGTTGAAAAATCGGTCTGTAAATGGTAAATGGTGCTTAAATAAACTTTTTTATTTGAATTCTCGTATTTCATCTGTATTTCTTCAGAAAATAAAGGTTTTATTGAATGATGGCACATCCTTATGATATTCAGCCCGACACAAGTTGCATCACTGACAGTCTTCTTAAAATCGTCTCAAATTGAATTACAAAATCATCAGAAAAAAAATTAATAATTTTATAATTCAACTTATTCTAATTTTAAGATGTAGTTTGCGTTACGATAAATATCATAAGAATATGCCGTAATTCAATGGAATTCCCCCGAAGAAGTCTGAAAATACAGCCGAAATACTGAGAATTAAAATAAAATAATAAAAAAAAATTATTTGACTATTTATTTTTTTAGTTATTTATATATTGAAATTATTTGTATTATTTTATACAGATCGCTCTCCTGATTTTTCAGCTATTGTCTAATTATCGTTAATAATAATAATTAATGAATTGCAATTAATTATCATTAACTAATAAAAAATAATCTAAGTACAAATAAGGAAAAAAACCTTTGAGACCTTATTTTTTGCGTTAAGCTCGTTAGATGGCAGAACATTAATACTTTGCCCCTCGATCATTTAGCTTAAACCGTTTTAGTGAAAAAATAGTATCGATGCAGTATATTAAAAGCTGCAATCTATTGGAGTTTCATAATATTCGCAAGGTGAAAGAATACTTCAAAAAAATATTTTATTTTTTGTTATCCATTCATATAAAACAGCTATATACAAATACAATTATTTTTTATTGCATAGAAAAATATAACTTATCTAATTAGCGCTTTTAAGTAATGTTCACTCTCATATAAAATTAAATCAATTAAATTTCCTTCGTTTGATTTTAAAAATCATAATAGACCATCGTAACCTATTCAAATAAGATATAGAATTCCTATAAATACAATTATTTCCGTTCCTTTTTTTACAAATTTTATCATTTCTAACAGTACCTATTGCATCAGCTATTGGTTTACTCCTAATCAGACTGTTTATTGAATCTATTTTTGTTTCTACCGCTTTATTAATTTAAAAACTTAAATGATGTGCTAATAATAATGTTGTTACAATTAAACATGTTACAAGTTAAACAAACACACCAGTAAATATGGAAATGTTTACAAAAACAGACGAAAACAGAGTATTGAGACGTTTCGTAGCGTTCGTGAGCGTTGAGAGGTCACTAATTTGTTTGGTCGTTAACATGGTTCTTCTATTAGCATTTTTAAGAGAAGAAAGAGATTGATAATGCCGGATGTTGGTAAATAGATGTTAATTTCAAATTTTCCCTGTATTCGGGGAATAACATTGAAAAAAGCCATGTATAATAATTGTTGCGGTCATTGTTAATAATTGCGTTGATCAGAAGCAAGCTGTCCGGCTGTTAACGGTTAGTTCCTAACAATTCTAATTTGGACGATCGTTTAGATTTACTGGCATTATGATAAAAACAAGTTTTTTTTTTTGTATTCAAATAAAATACTAATATTTGGTCTTTTCTTGTTAAATATTGTACTAATTGAAATTATTGGAGTCTTATAGATCTACATCCTTTTATTAATGTTCATTTTATACTTCCTAGAAGCCTTCTTCCTGATATTTTAACTTCAATTGCCGTCTTAAAATTTTCCCAGAGGCGTTTTTAGGAATTTCACTAACAACGGCTATACCACCTTCTAACCATTTGTGCTTCGCGACTTTAGCCGCAACGTGCTCTTTCAACTTATTTGCATCGACTCGGCTATTTTGCTTGGGTACTACGTAAGCTCTGGGGACTTCACCGTGATATCTATGAGGTATTCCAATAACAGCGGCGTCCGCTACGCCAGGATAATCCCTAATGATCTCTTCCAATTCGGCTGGCGGTACTTGAAAGCCTTTAACTTTGATCAACTCTTTGATCCTGTCCGCGATATAAAACATGCCATCTTCATCGTACCGTACTAGATCGCCTGTCCGGAACCAACCGTCCGAAAACGAGTTGGCAGTCTCTTCCGGCTTGTTGTGGTAACCTTTCATGACCTGCGGACCCTTGATTAGCAATTCTCCCGTTTTATGCGGCGGTAAATGCTTTCCTTCTTCATCCTCAATGTCGACGACCTTCAGTGAAGTGTTTGGAATCGGGGTGCCCATGGAACCTGGGAATTTGCCTTGTAATTTGAGAGGAACCATGGTCACTACCGGAGATGTCTCTGATAATCCGTATCCTGTAAAAATAGGTGAATTGATCTTTGATGGTGAAATGCGGTGATCATCGTCGAATTTTACCTTGCAAAACATTGAACGGTTTCCCTACTTTGTGCCTAAATTTCTCTTCGTCTAAAGCGCCCATAGGTGCAGCTCCACAATTTATAGTACGCAGCGAAGACAGGTATTCAGATCGGACGCTAGCGTGTGAATAGAGGAATATCACTATAAAAAAAATATCGTGAAAAATGTATTTATTTCGATTTTGAAAGTGGTAGCTTACCAATCGGAGGCACCAACATTAAAATCTCCGGTCGATAATCCTTTAAAGCGTCGATGTATCCATCCGTCGTGAATTTAGGTAAGGTGACAACCCTGGCTCCGTCCCTCATCATAGAGAAGGTGGTCGTGAAACCGTAAATATGGAACAACGGTAGGACAACTATGGTGGTATCCTGCCGGGTCTCTTTCAAAACAGAAACAACGATCAAACGTTATCCTTTTTTTTTCTCATTTCTCTTTGATACCTGTCGCCTTCTCAACGAGTTCGAAATCCGGATGGTGTATTTGGCAGATGTTCGCTACGATATTGTAGTTAGACAGTTCGACGCCCTTAGGTAAACCTGTCGTCCCGCTCGAATAGGGCATGAAGATCGTCTCGTGCAAAGAAGTCAGCTCTGCGTCGGGCACGTCTGCTTTTGTATTGACGAGCTCCGACCAGTCTATCGCTCCTCGTGGTGTGGTGTCCGAGTTCTAAAATTTATAAATCTCTAGAAGATGGACTAGTAAAAATTGCTATTAATTAGAGGGAGTTATTTAGTTAGAGTTCAAGTTCCTTAAAAAATTAGAAAAATACGAAAAAAAAACTAGTAACATCAATAGCAAAGTTAGCGATAGCAACGGGTAGGATAGGAACGATCGACAAATGCACTAAATAATTATTAAAATAGTTTATTCCTCAATCTTATTTTTACCGAGGGTGAGTATATATTTAGTAAGTAATCTAGGATACGTCATATCTTCAAGAAACGATGATATACCAAAGAAATTAGCGCTATTTTAATGATTTTGAGCAATAAAACATCCAAAAAGAAAGAGAAACTTGTCATGTATTCAAAGGAAATTTGAATGATTAATTAATGATGGCAAAAATCACAAAAATTGGCTTTTAACCTAGCTGAACTAAGTGTTCGTTTAACAAAATAGATGAAACGGCTCAAAGGTGATCGATGCAACGCATCTTCCCCGTTTCCTCGTAGTAACTGCACTTTGATTGGCGCATTATCGATCGATGAAAATTTTCCAAAGTTCTTTCTAACTTTGAAGTATTGTAGCGACCAAACACTCTAAGTTAACGGGCAGCGGTTACTTCTTCAGTATTTCTGGTGGCGGAGGCGAAAAACTAGCAAAAATTAAAACCCAAAGTGATGAGCCTTCATTGATTAGTTTCCAGCAATTTTTGAAGGATCGGAGTCATATCGTCATTTCGCGAATGCGCGAAAGGTTCCTTAAGATTCTCTCTTTTATGAAAGGTTTGGTTGCTATCTGGATTTACATCTATTCGATTCTGCCCATCGCCACCGATGAAATTGCCTATCTGCGGTAAATTAGCAAGTGGAGCATAACGCCTAAAGTTACCTTACTCAATTATATATCTTATCACTAGAGAGGACAAAGGCGGATGGAATTATTACTTTTTTGCAGAGAATAGACAGACTCGTGTTTTGTCGACTCTTGAGACAACACGAATCCATTCTGGTGAGGCTCGCATCTAATCGCTGCAAAAAAGGAATAATTCCACCAACCTTTGTCTAACTAAGGGTGAAGTGGTTTCCCATTTATACTTACTGAATTTTTTATAGTAACGATATTTATCCGATTCCTTGTTTCATCAACAGCTTTTTTGGCAGTTTTCCACAGTTCCGGCAAAGTCACGAGGACCTGAGCTCCGCTATCCGTTAATTGTCTTTTAATTTCATCTGAAAATCATACAATACGTTTGCAATAAACAATAAAAATTGATTTTTTCTTGTCGACGGTGAAAATTAATGGATGCAGAACGTGTCTCTGATGTTTCTGCTAATATCGAAGGGAATTAATCAATAAAGTAATCACTGTCCAAACCATTGGTAGAATTTATTTATGAAGATATTTAAACTGAAATATCAATGTTCATGGTCAAAGTTTTATTGCTATTAAGTACTCTATGACGGTCTCATGTTTTTCTTTATCTCGTTGTAAGATACTTAATTTTAGCGCACGCAAATAATTTCGTATTGCTTTTGTACAAAGGTGAAGGTACAACGATCAAAAAATAAAAATTCATTTTATTTAGTGTATTATCGTCACATTGAAAAGAATGCTAAAAAATTCACAATTGTTACACGAAAAAATCTATACGAATAGTAATAATAGTTATTACTTAGTTTTCTGTGACGAAGAATCTTAATAATAAACATGAATAAAGAGACATACGTCTAAATATAATATTTAGTTAATAATCAAAGTTCAACCGTTGGTTTATTCTACGATAATTGTCGTTGATAATGTAAGATAACATTACGCCGAATTTATATTAAATTAAACATCACTGTAGATCTAAATAATAAATTTGTAAAATATAATTTTAAATTTGAATAATGCGCGACATTTTTTGCGTACCTGATGTGTACGTTGGATTTATCGTGGTCACCTTCAATCCGGCAAGTTGTACACCTAAAACGCTGATCAGAAATTCCGGTATGTTGGGCAAAAGGAATGCGATTACGTCGCCTTTTTGTAATCTCAACTTCTTTCTTAGGTTTCCGTTGAAATTTGACGACTTTATTAGTAACTCATCGAAAGTGTATCTTCTTCGGGTAATACCGCATTCCTGAAAAAAGAAGAACAACAGCATAATTGGGTATTGTTAATGTAAGATTTATTTCATGTTTTTTTTGCACTCTCTCATTTACCAGCATACAACAATGAATCTCTACACTTTCTCTTTCTTCTGTTTTCATTCACGGAGATCAGACGCTAAATCTGTTGGGCGAATAATATTATTATCGTTAGTATTAAAAGTTTGCTGGTAGTTTCAAAATTTTAGCACGATACGCAACATAATGGTCAAGGTTTCGGTCCGGCGTTAAGTAGTTCAGAATTAAATCCTTTCGAATAATTGCGGATTGCTGCAAAACGGATTTTACGATGAAAACAAATAAACAACTTCGATAATCCTTTTTAAGTGGCGACCGTTGCTTAGCAAGTTAGTCTCCATGAATACTATTAACGTTTTCTTGAATTATGGGTGAGAAAATGTGCAGTGGCAGATTTACGTTTTGTCACCCCCTTACATCGATACCGTTTTCTGCGTAGCAAGGCCGGGTGCTTAGATTCAGCAAATAAAAGCACAGAACCATCTTTATTGGGAACACCTATCGTAAATTAATGAAGGGAGTAATACAATCTACCTGCGAATGCTACAATCATACAAACGCACGGCTACGAGTGTCGAAAGTATCTCAGAAGGAGACAAAAACAATTTTTTACTCAAATGAATCGCTTGGGTAAATGTTCGACAACATTTAAAATGCAATGTTTGTAATTAAATAACCACAATATTCATGAACTGACGCATTCATAAATAATAAACGATAAACCACAACAATGTTTTATAGACGTCGAATGATTATCTTTGTAATATGGTAATTTCGTTGATTTAATAAAGCGAATGAAATCATAACTTTTTTACAGCGACTAGACGGACTTGTGTCTATTCGTCTCATAAGAAAGAGTTCGTGTTGCCTACTGGTGTCCCCGAGAGTCGACAAAACAGGAATCGGTCTAGTCGCTGCAAAACAGGAATGGATTTCTTGTAGATTAACTTGTAACGCGTTTACTTTACATTGATTACCATATTTTTTTATCTAGTTTATTTTTACCGCACGATTGATCAAGTTAGTTAAGCTAAAACCAAAGATAAATGCAAAAAAGATAACGAAATATTACATAATACGATTTGTAAATATTTTGCCACCCAACTGTGTGATGATAAATCCGAAGTTCATTTTTCCCCTATCGTCAAATCATTCCATTATATTATCACATTTATCTTTATTATACATTACTTATTAAGTACCTATTTAATAAATAAGTATTATTAGGGAATTTGTTAAGATAAAATAATAAAACAGGCGCAAGTATGCACAATTTGCACACGAATCTAGGATAGTCTATTTAATGTTGAACATTTTAATGTATTCGAACATGTGTTTATTCGATTTTAGTAGCCAGTCTTTAAAAATCCATCTGTTCATCCATAAGCATGCATAAGTATATGGATCTCATTATCATCATTATCATCTCGGATTTTCCGGTAACCAAATTTTCAATTTTCCACTTTCCGTCGCATCATCGTCGCTGTAATCATTATTAAAATTCTCTCTTTGCTTTGTTTTCCTTCGAGACCGTTTATCATCTTTAAGTGCCAAGGTTCTGTTGCGTGCACATTTAAGAAATAGACCCGTTTCATCCGCGTTAAAAATGTCTTTAGCCTTGTACTATTTTAGAATTCGTTTCGACGTTTTGTTTTTCCAATCACTG
This sequence comes from Oryctes rhinoceros, assembly GCA_020654165.1. Classification (NCBI taxonomy): domain Eukaryota; kingdom Metazoa; phylum Arthropoda; class Insecta; order Coleoptera; family Scarabaeidae; genus Oryctes; species Oryctes rhinoceros. Next base: position 4,940,438 of record JAIOKQ010000231.1, read on the forward strand.
CGGTCTTCTTCGTTAACATCCGAGCTTTCGCCACTGGCAACTGCGGCAACGTTTTCGTTACGAACGTCTTCAAAAATACACCAGAAAAATATCAATCTTTCAGCATTCTTATCACGAACTAGCCCGCTGGACTAGATTTTTATTGATAAGAACATTAAAAAAAGTTATTTTCCCGCGTGTTGCGTATATTTTAGAAATAAGGCACAAAACAAATATGCATGTTTATTGACGTTTATCGTACAAACGTTTGCGCTACATACAATGCATCAGTTGCCAACAGACATCCCTCCATTGACGTCACGCTTAATCTTTAGTTTAGGTATACGGGGTGAGTCTAAAATAACTTGTAATGAAAATAATAATAAGCCCTTTTTTAATATATTTTTTTATTTTGGACATAAAACTATTTTAAAATTTACAAACAACTAGATTGTAAACTGTAAAAGTGATGTTACTCCATGCGTGTGCTTGTTTTAGGAATTAAAGACTTTATCTTTATCTTAAGTCCCAATTAATTACACATCGTTCAAGTTAAATAACCTTAACATATTTGTTTATGAGATCCCATCTATTATTAATTTGGTTTCAAAGCTAAAGAAGCTTGCATTTAACTTTAAAGAATAAAACTTGTATCGCACACAGAAAACCTATTTCTTGTGTTCGAAGAAGGTTTATAAGTAAATTATTTCTATACATTAAAAATTGATAGAGGCAAACACCCAAAACTCAGAGGTACTCTAATGCCAGTATCGTCAAAGTTGTCGTGTAAAATTAAGATTTATCGATTGTTTCCGGCCCAGGACAAACGGTTGATCAGAAATTACAACATACAATCTCTTGTGTTGTTGCTTTTCCAACTATCCAGTGTAAACGATAGGATTTCAGCGAACGCAGACGTATGTATACAAACACAGGATATAACCTTCAAAAGTGCACAATGAGTAATTTCAAACGTCTGCATTAATGCAAAAATAACTACGGGAAAAATAATAAACGAAATGCAACGGTTACAAGTGCAACTATAGAACTTGTATTTTTTAATTTTAGAACTATTTACATTGCGTTATATAGAATAAATCGAAACGTCGACAATTTCAAATTACTTCAAGTAATCATTGCAATTTCTTTATTCGTAAAATAAATGAAAAGCGTAATTTTAAAATGAAAATCTCTAAAAATGATGGCTTTGAGTAAAGTAATTCGTCATTCTAGAAATCCCCGTTTGTACACACCATCCTCATTATCAAAAATATTTTACTTACAGCGGCAATTTTCTTCGGATACTTTCGGAAATGTTCAACGATGTATTCCGCAAGATTCACTTCCGGTACTGTCACATCGCTAAATTTCGATTTTATGCAGTTTTCTTTCACGTTTCGCGACGAACATCCTCTATCGTTTAGCAACGAAATACCGAAAGTTCTCTTGCCGACGCTTCTAACTAACACGCGGGATATCACAGACATGTTGCGTGTAAACGTCGGAATGTATGCGGCACTCAAACTAACACCGACTGTAATGTTTATATGTGTAAATTCAGTCAAGGATTCTTTTGCCGACTGTAAGCTGGTCCCCACCAGCTTTCGTACACGCGAGATTAAAATCTGAATAGAAATAAAGCGCGTACAGTTCATTAAGCGTTAAGCAATACTTAAGTATAGGCCGTCATGATAATGGTTCTTGAGATATAAAACGATAGTGTCTATTTTTGAATCGTGGAAAATCCAGTTTCCGTCTGTAAAGATATGCCGAGTTGTAAACGGGCTATTTACGAAAGTGGAATGAAAATAAGCCGTAGTCGCTCTATGCGTTGTCTGTGTTTACTGTTGATGCAACTTATCTGAGCAAACGAAGAGTTGTAAAAAATTTTCCTTGAATAAAAGTGTATCGCTCATTGGAGATAAATATATATACAATCTGGGACGATTCGTATTAAATTTATTTGCGAAAATTATTAATTTGGCAACGAGCAAGAACTGTTCCAATCTATAAGAACGGTAACAAATAAATAATTTCTCCAAGTTACGAGCAGTACTTGTATTTTGTTCAACATAAAAGAAAGCACGGACTGCTCGTTCCTAGCCGCTTTACAGTGCCTTAGTTCGTGTCAATGAAATCTTAAATAATCAAGAACAAGTGGTTTTTCTACAGGGTTGCGCCTATTAATACAATGATATTTAGCAAGCAGATCAAGTAATCTTACAAAGGTTTTCGTTCATTTCATTTTGTATTAAAGTGGCGTTCCGCAACGATCAAATCTTCGTCCACTCCTTTTTAACATTTTTCGTACGCTTCACGAAGTTGAACAGATTCGTGTCTCGTCGACTCTCGGGGAAACCCTTTCTTATGAGACGAATAGATGCGAGTCTGTCTAGTCTTTGCTAATTTCGCGAAGCGTACGGAAAGTAACGGACTTCAGTTCTTGCAATCGCTTACTTGTTCTGTGTTGCCGTACTAAGCCATTTTGTTGGTGTATTTGCAACGTAACGTTGCTTCACCGATAGGCTGGTTAGTAAGTAATACTGTTACATGTCATTTAGAAGAATAACTTAGCCCGTATACTTACGTAATTAAAAATGAAACTGTGTCGTAAGACAAATGTAATTTAGGTATAACTTTTGATCCAACTTTATCCTTCTTTAACTTTACTACGACACTTTAATGATATCCGACTAGTAAAAACACTTGTTTATACCTTTGCCGTTGCTAAATTAGAATACGCTCGTGTTCTTCTTATACTCCTCATCACCTTCCATTTGAGCGGATTCTTTAATGTTTTTGTCATGGAACTTTTCCAGGCTGAGATATGTCTAATCGTCATCTGCTTTATAGGCATCAAATGGACTTACTACGTCTTCGCCGCGAACTCCACAGTACACGGTACTCACAAAAGCTTCCTAATGACAATGGATTGATTGTCTTTACTTGTTTGTCAATTGCTTCCTTTAAGTTTCTCCGACTGGCGTCTTACTGCGCGTTTATTTTCAGTATGCTAACACTAAGGACCTATTACTTCGCGTCTCAATCTACCACATGACACGCAATACCAATAGACTATGAAGACATCCGTTTTCAGTTGAATAGTTATGTTTATTTTTCTTAATTTAAATTCAATTCAAAGCACAATAATATGACATATTGAACGTTCTAGCCGTTCGGAACGCTACATGTATAATGAGAATTATCAATTTAATTCTTAAAGGATATATCAAGGAGGACGCGCAGCGTTGCTGTCTTATGGACGCACTGCTCCTAGCTTTAGCGAACTGTTTTGAATCTTCTGGCTGCAGAGAATTCAATATGTTTTATTTGTTTCAGATAAATTAAGGGACCACTTTTGCGCCTAGAGAAACTCTGCTTACCTAATCATTAGATTTCAAGATGTCCGAACTAATTGCACCCATAGCAATCATGGTAACGCTATTTGTGATAAATGCGATCGTTGTATTCTTGATATACAGGTATAGGCAACGAGAAGCCGCAAAATCGGTTTGTACCGAAGAAGAAATGACGACATTTTCAACGGTAGTAGTGGACAACAAGTAGTAGTAGTCAATTAGAATGTTGCAACGTAATACAGTGTATCAGTGAAAATAAACAACGTTATTAATGTTTAATGTAAAGGATAATGTAAAAGTACTTCTATTGCCTTGTGTCTTATGACATTCCTGTATTTAAATATTTCCTGTTTAATGCCTAACAAAGACGTCATACACTGCGTTATGTTGGAATAACGTAACAACAATTAAGAAAACTATTCAATGTAAAACCATGATCATATTTGTGCATTTATTAATGATAATTTATGTAATGAATTAAGGGAATCAATGTAATTAATCAGCTATGCATGATGACTCTTATATAATCTTGATACCTACTCTTTGTACTATTTTTAACCTTTATAAGATACAATTTACTAATAAACAATTGATTTGTATGCTAAGTAATTGTTTCATTCTGTATCCTTGACAAGACAAATCGTTTCGATTGAAATGAATCAGCATATTCTCATCCTTTCTCTCTTCTCGATTTCTACTGTTTACTTTATTTCAAAAATGAATATTGTTAGCTTAATTGATTCAAATACTTAAACTTAAACTTTTGACTTGCTGGAAATATTAAAAGATGTCAATCCGTTGATCTTTTCTTTCAAATTTTGCCAACAAATAGGAATGATATTTTTGTTGACAAATTTGTCGTCGATAATTAAAAATATGATGGAAACATTTATTGTTACCGATACTGGGTGAATCTACATTGTTGGAAGAATCAGCTACCGAGGAGGCTTTGTTATGATTCGGGCTGGCAAAGTCCGTAGCGGTTGCTAAAGGTTCTGCTATTCGGATCGTTAACCAATTTTTAGATTAAATCGAGATTGTGCGTATGAAATGGCCAGCTTGTAGTCCCGTCTTGGTTTTTAATAGAAAATTTCTGGAGCAGACAAGGAGGATGCGAGCAACATCTTCCTACCTTCTGATTTTCTGAATTCTCAAATATATTGAATTTCCTCGATTCGATCTTAAGATTATATCCCAAAACATTTTTTCTTTACGAAGAAAAAATCAAATAGAACAAGTTTTTTGCATTTGTCTGTATATTACAAGAACTAACTTTAGATAATACAAAAAAAGAAAAAACGCACATAAAGCAAATAGTAACCTTTCAATATAACGACGGGCGTATCGGTTTTACCTCTCCAAACGAAATAAAATAACAACTCTCAAATACTTTTCATTAAAAGAATATCTTTATTGAAACGTTCTTAATGAACAATGATGAATGATTTTAGCACCTAATAAAATACGTAAATAATGTATTTTTTATATATATAGCACCATGAGTATTTATTAATATATAAACCAGATAATCCTCAATCATACTCCTGTTTTCACATATAATTCTTTTAACTCCTTCCTCAAGATCTTCCCCGAGGCATTTTTTGGAAGATTGTCAATGACGCTAATTCCACCCACTAGTCTTTTATGCTTGGCAACTTTGGACGAAACGTACTCTTGCAATTTATCAACATCGATCGTTTGATTGGATTTCGCTATGACATACGCTCTAGGAACTTCGCCATCTCTTTCATGAGGAATACCGATCACTGCAGCCTCCGCTACGCTGGGGAAATCTCTGATAATCTCTTCTAATTCGGCGGGCGGCACTTGGAACCCTTTAACCTTAATTAGCTCTTTCATTCGATCTACTATGTACACCATTCCGTGTTCGTCACATCGAACTAGGTCTCCGGTCTTGAACCATCCGTCATGGAACGAGTTGGCGGTTTCGTCCGGTCGATTTAAGTAGCCTTTCATGACCTGGGGTCCTTTAACCCAGAGTTCTCCGTTTTGATTGTAACCTACGTGTTTGCCGTTGCTATCGACGATTTTTATTAACGTGTTTTGCAACGGAGTTCCCATGCTTCCTGGAAATTTTCCTTGTTGCTTCAGAGGAGTCATAGTTACGCCTGGAGATGTTTCTGATAAACCGTAACCTGCAAAGATGATAATAATTGATCGTTCTAATTTTTGACTTGCTTTTTACCCTGGATAACGTTTAAAGGTGATCCAATTTTCTGCCTTAGTTTCTCCTCATCTAAGGCTCCTAATGGCGCTGCACCGGAAGTAACCGAACGTAACGATGATAAATATTCAGATTTAACTCCGGGATGTGAATAGAGGAATATTACTAAATAAAATAAAGATGCGTTTGCGCAAATACTGACAGTTCGTGTAAGTTCTTACTTATAGGAGGCACCAGCATCAATATAGTTGGATTGTAGTTCTGTAAGCTCTTAATATAAGTATCTGGATGAAATTTAGGTAGCGTAACCACTTTCACACCATCCCTCATTAATGCTAAGAGAGTGGTAAAACCGTAGACGTGGAACATTGGTAGAACGGCAATGCTTACGTCTTGAGTAGGTTTATCTGAAAACAAATTATTATTTATCAGCGGGAATTTTTGAATTGTATAGTCTCTACTGCTACCTCGATCTACCAGTTTGAAGTCTGGTTGACTAACTTGCGTAATGTTAGATACAATATTGCTGCTAGTCAGCTCTACTCCTTTCGGAAGACCCGTTGTACCACTGGAATAAGGTATGAAGACCGTTTCATTTGGCGAAGGGAGTTTTAAGTCTGGAATGTCGATTGTTGATTCTACCAATTGCTGAAGGTCTATAGCTCCTGTTGGTGTAGTTTCTCCAGGCTAAACCAAACGTAATGTGACAATTAACACCATTATCGCTGCAATATTTTAATTAATTTATCTTCGGTAATGCTTTAAACGTTTGCAGTATTTTTTTTTTTCCAAATGGCGATAGGAAATCGTCGTAAAAATGTGAACAATCCACGTATCCCCGTCGCACGCACTCATCTACATGATATACGTTTACTTTGAAAACCGCCTTAACCATTTCTACGCAAAAAAATCCTGCAGAGCAATTCGTATTTCCTGCATAGAGCGGTTGTGACAACATATCGTTGTGTCGCCGGCGGCAAGGAAATTGTAGCTAATGTTTTATATAAGCGTAAGTATGCATATACACATTAATTCAATCTTACTCCGTGCAAAAGTCATGGCCACGCGGGCGTCAAGTTCTGTGGTAATGCCTATCAACGTATTTTTAACGCGAACGATGATTTGTGCGCTTGTACCTACCGCATTTTTAACCGTAATAATGTGTAGGTTATTCTTCGTTAGATCTGCGGACGCTTTGGCGAGTTGCCAAAGGGGCACCAACGTTACGATGGCTTTTACGTCAGCGTCCAATAACTGACGCTTGATTTCGTCTGGAATGAGAAAATACGGAGTTATTTGCAATTACCCAACAGGTTGGGTTTCTTAATTAAATTAAAATTTTTAAAAGGTACGTACTACGAACGCTACAAGAAAAAATGTCGACTTAAAATTCCTTTAAAAGCAGCAAACAGTCCTCAGCAAAAAAGGATACTATTATCGCAAAAAATACGGCGAATCGGAGACGTTTTTGATTAGACCGGAGAATGGACACGCCTCCGTTTTTCTCTATGTTGTAGTACGTGATTTGTTAAAAATTAGGACAAATTTCAGTGTAACTTTCAAGAAAATTCACGCATTCACTTAGCGTTCATGAATACGAATGTAAAATCGTAAAGAAACCAAGATTAGAAGAAAAAGTTTTAAGCTTTGTTAATTTTCCTTTACAAAAGCATATTTATTGCAAACGCGCATCTTTTTAGTCGGACAGTTTATTTGATCATCAGGTGGTAGGTTCAAGGTTACGTATATTTCTAAGAGCTTACCTGGGGTATAGATAGGATTGATTGTCGTAACCTTCAGTCCCCCTAACATGGAACCGAAAGCACATATGAAGAATTCAGGAATGTTAGGTAGCAGTAGAGCGACTACATCACCCTCGCGTAAATTGAGTTTCTTCCTCAGAGCTTTACTCAAATTTGTACTTTTCGCCATAACATCGTCGAAAGTATACTTTCTCTCTGTTAGACCGCATTGCTGCAAGAATATCGCAAAGTAGCTCCTCTCTTCGAGTATATATAAAATAAATGATAAACAAAGAATTTGTTAATAAGCTCTTAGCTTTGAAGTGGATTTATATTAATTTTTGATAAAGTTTTATCTACATATCGATCGTTAACAGTATGTGGACTTTGAAAACAATTAATATAATTTTAATGATTTTTTTGGCAAAGTTAGATAAACACCTGTTCCACACCCACGTTACAAAAGACTTACAAAAAAGGGACTATTTGATCTAAAAATGTTATCCTGCCATGATGACGTATAAAATAAAGAAGTGTTAGTTTACATCATTTGAAATTAAGAAGCAGTCAATAATAGTATATATTAGGTATTCGTACCAATGAAACTCTGTCAGAAAAACTTCTAAAACCATCAAAGAGGTATTCAATCAAATGTTGCCTCGGTAAGCTTATATCGGGATAATTTGATTTAATATGGTCTTCATTTCGATTTCCACTACAATGCGATCGACGATGGACAATGAAAGCACTACAGCTTCTTCTCCGAAACTGATTGACTAACACAATTCTCCGCACCAAAGGCATTACTTATTTAAATCCTATACCGAACGATACAAGCTCTATACCAAACTGCTGCGACTATTACCGTCGCTGGTCACATGAAGATATTACATACACATATTAAGATACGGCTACAGTCCCCACTATATTATCCGCGCACTGTTTACATTAGATTCTTAAAGATTCCAGTCGCATACCGCGCAAACCAAAGTACAGTGACTCCCGTTAATGAAATCGTTTCTTTCTTGTAATGTAATTGCCGCTTCGGTTATTTTGTCCGATACTTGAAGAGACGACGCGTTTTGAGTGAGAGATAGACGCACAATGGTCGCGGTAGTTGATAGGATAAAAATGCTTAACCCGTGGGAGGTCGAGAGCGCCAGCAACAAGCAGACTCGTCCTTCTTCTCCGCCGATGGTCGAGATGAAGTGATTAAAAATAGTTTGTTGTGGCAGTGTTTACCGTCGCGAATTTTTGCGGATTATTTCGGTTTAGCATAGATTAGCTATTTAATGTTAATGGTTACCATGCGGATGTGAAAATAATATTCAAGTACATAGGTTTGCCGGTGAGATCGAATAAAATCAATACGAACAAAAAAAGATCTATTCTATTCATTTTTTACCAACATCACCGAGAAGATATTTAAAGAATACACTCGATTGAATCAATTTTTATTAATGGAAAACAAATACAACGAACACTTCAAAGAAAAATCTATAAGTTATAGTTCATTAGAACTGCCCAATACATTAATTTACACCTGTTCGATATTTATTCACATATACATATATATTTATATAAGAAGAGGTAGACATTTAATAACAAATCGACTTGATTTTAAATATTGAAAATGAAGGAAATTACTTTTTCTTCTTTGGAGTTAACCAACCATCGAGCGTATTAAGCCGCCTAAAAATAGAGCAATTATTAGAATAGTGAGCTGTTAGTTATGTTAGAAATGTTACTTTACTGTCATTCTAGCCATACATTTCGGATCATTACAGCTGGATTTGTTCACGTAACTTTTATCCACGGTGTAATACTTCAATCTATACTCATCTTTAGTGCGATCCGAAAATGATTTCTTTATTTTCGGAAGGATTTTATTATAGGATACGTTTTCATAATCCAGCCAATCCTGAAAACAATAATTATATAATCCACTTCGCACCCATTAAAATTGCTCAAAAGTCCCTGTTGCGCGCTTACATTGATTTCATCCTGATTATTTAAAATTATCGGCATTCGATGATGCAACCACGATAGGGATTTATCCGATTCTATAGTAAATATTGTGCAAGAATATTGCAATGCCTGCAAAAAAAAAATATGGGTGCTAAACAGCGCTTAGCGTACTGCATTTAAAGCGTACGTTTTCCGTTTTTCTTGAAGTCCACAAGCCGGCCATTTTCATCAGGTATTTGCCGTTACTCCCGTTATCTTCGGATTCAGATTCATTTTCCTTTAAAGTATTAAGTATTAACGTGGGACGTCAAGGTTTGTACATATTGATTTTAATGTATTACAAAGAAGTGCTACGGACCTGTATTTCGGTTACCTCCAATGTATTTTTCTTATTGACGGTTTGAATGGATTGTATTGAAAAAGAATAAATGAGACAAATCCATTTAGATCTTCGTAATTAAAAAAAAGCTTTTATCGTGAATTTCAATAAAAAAATATTCCTTTGGATTGTAGGACCGTTTCTGAGCTTATATCCAATGTTGTCGGATTTGTCGGTTTCTTTTAATTTAACAATTTAATAGATTGATTTATTTTTTTGTAACTTTAATATTTAAATATTCAAGATTCAAATACTGCGAATTCTAATCCATTGAGTTTGGTTCGTTCTACCCGATTCACCCTCCATTTATTCTTGTTAAAAGAGTTGCCTACATCTACGTTAATTCATTCTAATAGTGTCAACTATCTTTTGTTTTCAAACAAAAAATAGTAAGTACGCACAACAATAATGACTTACATCGGGATTCTGATAAATAAAATACGGTTGCTTATTCCCAGCACCAGGAGTTGTTTGCCATTCGTAAAATCCTTCAGCGACAATTACACATCTTCCATTTGAAATTAAACTATGCCTGTACATATTCGAATTAACTATATTTTCAACTCGTGCATTATGTGTATGTGCCAACGTTTGAGGGTTAACCGTCTATAAATATTCTTTACTAAAGGAAAAGGCATGCATTGTGCAATGGTAACATACAAAATTCGGTGTGTAACCCCATTTCATAGCAACAAGATAGTAGTCTTGACATTCACGGCTATCCCTTTTACTATCATATATTACCACGGGCACGGTAGTTGTTGGTGGACCATTGTAGAACGGTTTATATTCATACTGAGAATCATTCTTCCACTTTGGCTCTACTTGTTTACCATTCCTGTCGCTTAAACCGCAAGCTTTCGGGATGCCTTCAGGGCAGAGAGAACTGGACAATGTATATTAAAAAAAAATTGTAAATTCATGCGATAAAAAGCAATGATGTACGCACCACGCCAATCTACCGCACATTATGCACTATTTGGCAGTCTTCATCCGCTGAAATACACAAGGATGAGGATGTTAGTTGAGATTCAAAAAACAGATCAATATCAAGGTTTCCCAGTATATTTGAAATTGTGATGGGACTAGGGATTTTCAGGTTTAAAAGGCATTGTTGGTACTAGTTATTGATTAGGGTGGGGAAGAGGAACTCGGCCGAGCTAGTCGGATATTTTCTGTGTTCCTTATGAAGTAATTTTGAAATATTAAGAAAGTTAGTTTGATAATTTAGGAAATTAATTTAAATTATAATCCGTATTCACAATTAAAAAAATATACAATTAAATATTTTTTAGTCTTTTATTCCTATTCAATGGCCGCCATCTGTTGATGAAAATATAAAGCTTGAATACAGTAGGCAGTATCATTGGGAAATTGTACATATGATTTCTGTTATTCATTAAATGCACCTAAAGCTATGCAACCCAAAGAGCGGAATTTATTTTTCCATATTTTATCTAGTTTAATGTGTAAATAATAAAATAAAACTTAAATTTATTAATAAACTATAAAAAAATTTGTAATTATTTCGATTATAATTCCTTTAACTGGCGTCTTAATATTTTCCCAGATGCTGTTCGTGGAATGTTCTCCAGTATCACTACACCGCCAGTTAATCTCTTATAGGCGGCGACTTTTTCATCAACAAATCTTCTAATATCTGTAGGAGTACTTCGCGGTGTAGGTTTTAAGACAACGAAAGCTTTTGGTATTTCTCCAAAGTTACTGTGACTAACTCCAATGACGGCAGCATCTGAAACAGCTGGATGACCTCTTAACAATTCTTCTAATTCGGCTGGAGCAACTTGGAAGCCTTTGACCTTCAAATTATTCGAGGGAATGAGTTATTAGTCTCAATAAATCTTTGTGGATATTACTTTAATAAGTTCTTTGAGTCTGTCGGTGATGTAAAATTGCCCATCTTCGTCATAGTGACCTATATCTCCTGTTCTAATCCATCCATCTATTATAGTTGAGGATGTAGATTGAGGATTGTTGAGGTAACCCTTCATAATCTGCAATGATATGCTAAAAATAAGTGTTCAAAAAAAAAGTTGGGGAATGATAACCTGTGGTCCTTTTATTAGAAGTTCGCCAGATTTGAATTTCCCTAACGGGAAGTTCGCACTGTCATTTATTCCAACAATTTTTCCTAAGGTATTCGGAACAAGTAATCCGCTAGCTCCTATCTTGACACCATTCTCGAGACTATTCGACTGATGTAGAATTAACGGCGAGGCTTCAGTCATGCCATAAATCTGCATAAATTTCTTTTTCCCTCGAGTTTTATCATGGAATTTTTCTATATCCGCCGCCCCGAGAGGCGACGCTGAAGATACTACTTGCCTGAGAGAATCTAGATGCTTCAGTTTTACATATTCGTTGTTTAAAAGCATTAAAACTGAAATAAATCTTATGAAAACGGAAAGTTTATGCGTTGAAAACCTACTTATCGGTGGCACTGCGTACAAAATGTGAGGTTTGTGTATTTCTAATAATTTAATGAAAATGTTGGTACTAAATTTTGGTACTGTTACTAATTTACAGCCCCGCGAAAGCATGTTCAGTAATATGACGCTTAGACCATAGATGTGGTATATTGGTAAAATTAGAGGAATTACGTCTTGTTGATCATCTGGAAAGATAAGATGTATTAAGTTTAATAATAGTATCGCTAAGCAATAAACAGACACACCTTCAGTGTCTATGTTTAATTTAAATTCAGGCGCCGCCATCTGTTCTAAATTCGATACTATGTTATAATGCGTCAGTTGAACACCTTTTGGAAGACCTGTAGTTCCACTAGAGTAAGGTAAACATGATACGTCATGGATATCTACGTAATCTTTGTTGCTTTCGCTTGGAATTTCTACGATTTCTTCAAATTTGAGTGCTTTTTCTGGCATAGGAACGTTTTGCTAAAATTATGAAAACGAACCATCATCTATAAACCATCAATATGATTAATACATACTTTATCTTTGATCACCACGATTGAAATATCTTTTCGGCTACGTTGGGTAGCTTCGCTAACAGTCGGATACAAATCTCTCAAAGTAAATATAACTTTAGTATCTGAATCGATGAGTTGCCGTTTGATTTCGTCTAAAATCAAATAGAGAACTGAGAAACTCCTCATTTGGGGTCTTCACTTACCAACTGTGTATATTGGATTGATCGTAGTTATTCTCAGAGCGTACTGAGTTGCTCCTAAGATAATGACGGCATATTCCGGCACGTTAGGCAAGTATACGGCGATCGTATCGGATGGTTTCAATTTCTTGTACTTCCTGAGGAATGTACCCAGCGATTGACTCTTTTTGTATACGTCGCCGTACGTTAGGAATCGACCGGTTTCTGCACATATCTGGAGTTAATTAAAGAACAATTGATGTAGCGCTTTGAACAATACAGATTTATTCCCGGAGCTTAAGCTTTTAGAGTGAATATTTCACTGTAACAATTCTTTTTATGTCTTTTTGGGATTTTGAAAATTTCAAGAAGTCTTTGAACATAAATTCTACATATCGTTTTGGTTTGATGGTGCAGCACTTGGATCAAGTTTGCGCCATACGCAGGCTGCCGAAATTGAGCCGGAGATTTTACGATCAGGTTTCACTAAACATAGTGTAGGACTCTGATGTTCTTGCATTTTTTTAAGTATTCCTCGTGCGGAAAAACTAACCAATTTCGGATGGAATTATTTATGGCAAACGTAATGCAAAGAGAGAGAAGAAAAAAAACATTACCCAGCGTCACCAAGATGGTTCTGAGTGTATTTCACTTCTACCTTGTATTGCTCTCGCCTCACAGTCAATGCAACAACACATCGAAATAACGAACTAGACATTTCTTGGTGTCCACTAGTACCAAGAAACACACGCCTACCGTTTAGAAAGCAGCGACATTGTTTGCCAGGCCATCCCTCGAACAGTTCGTGGTTTATGACGACCGTGTTGAGCGATCACTTTGGAAATTCTCAACGGCAAGACGTAATCTTTTTTGATTACGTCTTGCTGTTAAGTGAAATAATTTGTTTAAAGACGGTAAATTCGAAAGAGATGCTAGACTTTTTAAAGAATTAGAATTAATAGAACTTCATGTATCTAACATATTGTATTACACCATTATCTTTAGGATATGCATTTCTCTAATTTAATACGTGTATACGTATATGTCGTCCTTATCTAGCTTATTAATGAAAGAAGTCTATAAAGGAAACAAATTGATGTTGTTCTTAACCTACAATTCTTAAAATCTGTATGCCACTCTATTTAATTGCTTCTATTACCAAAAACCATTCTTTTAAGGAAATATTAATTATTTCCTGCAGACGCAACAAATTTAATATATTTTGAATAAATTTATACAGATACACACAAACACAACACTCGCTCGTCTTAATTTAATACCGCATCTTACCAAAGCTGTTTTGTCGTACCACTTATCCAATCTACTCCAAACGTACTCGTGTAATAAGCACTGCGGTAATTCCAAATCTGCCACACGTGAACGAACAATATTGCTAGCTGAGGTCGATTGATTTCGTTTAGCAATCAACGATCTTAAACCGTTAAAATCGCGACAAAATCTGTTCAGGTTCAAATGCCTCGATAACATTTTCTCAAAAGTCGGAGCGGAAACGGCTCTATTCGAACTGAAAGAATCGAATTGTGCGTATACCTGAGGAGAGACGCCTCGTTCGGTTACAAAAATCGAAACCGTATAGTCGCGAAACCAACTCGATCTGATATAGGAGATACAAGAGCTGCTAGCGAACTCGAAGCGATGAGCTCGAAACTGTCAATTAAGTGTCTATTGTGTGTAGTCGAATTTAACACTTAAGCCATATAAACTTATCTGATAATACAACACGGGGCAATATAAAAATAGGATCCTTTAAAGCACTTTAGTAGAGAAAATTTGCATTTGTGTGTGACGATAATTCAAATGTAAACTGCGACTGTTTAGATTTTGAACCATGTCCATATGTGAATTATGTACGTGATAGGTACATGCAACTATGAGATGTCTAAATAAATTTTTGGCCGTAGTCGTGAGCATGTTCGTTTATCCGATCTATTTTGGAATACGCGTCGCGTAAATTAAACGACCACAACGTGCGGAATCGATAAAAATAGGAATGCATTAAAATTTGCGACAACATGAAAAACAGCCTTCATTCAATCTATGAATGAAAGAGAACAAAGGAAACGGACTTTTGGACGAAATTTAATGAAAACCTCTTGAAAAGTAACAAATTAGGTGAAAAACAATGAAATGATAATACAAATGGATGTTTATACGCATAGGCGTGCTTCAAGTTAACTTCGAATGGCTTCCTTGCGGAATCTTCTCCTATTCTGTAATAACTGCATCTTTGAGTTCTTTCAGGTTAACAGATGTAGGTATATAACGTCTCATGTTCTTTCAACCCATTTCCCATAGATATTCTATGGAATTTATGTGCGGGCTTTTTAACGGCCACTCGATATGTAAACATCATTCAGGTAGTCTCTAGCTACATGAGATGAGGTATTGTCTTACATAAAATGAAAGACCGTCTCCTAGAAAAGGACCTAAAGACGTTACAAGTTCTCGGAATAAAAATTTCCATTTATTGGTCTCTACATGAGCAGAACGTTACATAGCCACTTCTCACCAGGTCTTTGCCAAATTTATTCGCGTCCATTCATTAGATTAAAGAATCAAGATCAAGAATCAGATCATCAAGATCAATAATCAACAATAACTATCAAAGAATAAAATACGTAGATCAATTCTTCAGACAGGGAACAAGGATGGGAATTGCACAAGCTGAAAATTAGCAACGTTGTCGTGACGTCCTAGCGCCTAAGTAATGACGTACTCCGTCTCTAACAAAAGAGAAATACAAACCTAATTGATGTTTCTGGCCAAGTATTTACGATGCTCTTATCTCTCTTGCGATTTATTTTCCTGCGAACTTGAATCGAACGTATTGCACGTGTCATCTCTATTTGTTTCGCTGTACGCCAGAGCCCAAGGACGTCGGACGAGCGGATAACGGTGGTTCTACGAATTAATAATTTGAGGATCTCGTAACATAAACAAACTGAAGGATGTATATTTAGCTTATGGAACACACCTCGCACTTCCAGGCATCGATCATTAGCCAACTATATTAATTTTGCCGAATCGGGAGATGTTTCAAACGAAGCTGGATATCTATCGGTAATTAAAAATGCTTTGTTGTTTCTTTATTCATAAAATAGTAATAATATGAGGATGATGCGTCCTGCCTACTACTCGCTAACTAATCTAAGTCATGGTGCTATTGTATACAACAAAAGACCGACCGTCCCGGATGTGTGCAGGATTTTGTGCAGGCGCCCGTTTTCAAACATATTCCTTCGACCCCTCGCTTGTTATTGAAAAAGAAGCAACAAACAAGTTCTAAAAAAAGAAGTTGGTGTATTTTTTCGTTTGTTGTCGTAAACCGAGGGATAACTTTTTATTTGTTTGGATTTGTTTTAGGAATTTTTTTATATTTTGATATAGATGGAAGGTATTAAATATGCAGCTTGCATGTAGGCAACACAATATACGGCTATGCTTTAAGAAATGTATAAAAGTAAATATGCAAACAATATTGTCTATAAAAACATTTCAATGAATCTACATTTATGTTTTTGATGCTTAATATGCAGTACTGCTTCAATTCAGTAGGTGTTAGCGATGTTTAACTGGAATGTTGATGTCGTTTGTGAGTAATGTACCGAATATGCTCTGCAGTTTTTAGATCTTCTTGGCATCGACTGCAGAATTCATTTTCCGCCTCTTCCGGTTAATATAAGTGACACTTAAATCGAAGATAAGCCTGTATTCCCTGATTCCCTGACTTTTTCCGGAAATATTACATTATCTTGCGCTAGGTTGACTTGAAGGCTTTCGCCTGATTTTTTTCTGGTATGTTGGTTGTCGGCACGAGGTGGTTCTTTTGTAACTTAGACTATTGTAGAATAATGAAAATCATATTTGCTATTCGATTGGCTATTTTCTTTCCCCATTAATTACTAACTTGTTTCGCTATTTCACTCAGAAATTATCATCGCACTATTATGGCGGTAAACAAAAGGGAAAGTTGAACGAAATGTTTTTATATCCCGCAACATTTTCTTATATTACGAAAAAATATTAAATGAGATACAAAACCATTTTATTCAATCTTCCTTTTTGCCGATTGGAAGTTGACGGCTTATTTTGATTGTTGATAATAATTTTTGCTACTGTTGCTGCTGCATTTCGATGATCCATATTTATTAGCCTACAATTAATTACCAAGCACAGGTATACGAAACGAGATAATCTTCTTTTTTTATATCCCCCTTTAAGTAATTAATCTAAATTTCCACGGCTAATGAAGCTAAATCTCAGGCGTCGATTTACCAGCATCGGGTAGAGGGTCGCGTTCCGTCTCGCGATCACGTCATCCCCAATTAAAAGAATCATCCATCTACGCCGAAAAATAGGCTAAAAGAGGGTCATGCAGACACACACAAGCAAATAGATAATAATATGTGTTTGTCTTACTTCAAAATCCGATGGAGTCGCCGGGTTTGGCGGCGCTCTCACGTCGGATTAGTACGCGCCGTCCCCGCTGCGCCTTACGGCTGGCGCTACCGTCGCATTCGATTTTCCGTTTTCCAAAGCCAGTCGGTTGCATACAACGAAGCCGGTTACCTCCACACCTCTCACTCACACATCGTGTTACGTTCTCAAATTAAAGCGCGTATACGCTTACCGCTTATACTATACATAGTGTTATCGAATCTTTGGTTTGGTTTGATGTTTAAGCTCTACGATTTTTTTGGAGGAAATCCGCAAGTATTACAAAATTTTACGAATTTATAACGGAAAATCGAAGATACCGTTTCGATTTTCAAAACAATGCCAGGTACGGGAACATAAGGGGGCGCCTCTCAGTTTCCAAAACGGAAATCCTTTTCTTCTCCGGAACTAGATGAATCAACGTGAATTCCACGTTGTTTTCGCCTCGATAATATGAACACTGCGCGAAATGAGGAGAAAATCTGCAGGAGAAACGTAACGAGATGTGCGTGTCGATGGATATTTGCTGTAGACTAATTGGAAGGATCGCAACATGTTAAAAAAATTAAGACACATTGACTCTGGTTAAATCTATTCAACTGAGTGCGTCAATTTTTTTTCCCCCGTCGTGAATAGAGATTTTTTACCGTTTTATTTTTCAAACAATAGCATTGCTAAACGGGAAAAAACAAAAAAAAAGACGAAGTGATGCATACGACTGGTTTTTGTCGGTTCCTAACGAGATGACAAGGGATTCCGGTGTTTAGGCAACCTGCAACATGCCCGGTGGAAGAAGGGGGCTGGTGGCTCCCCAGAACACCTTCCTGGAGAACATCATCAGGAGATCGAATCAACAACGTAAGTTCGATTTTTCCACTAATTTCAAAAGGTTTTGCTATTCCAATAAACTATTGGTAAAGCGATCGCTCTGTGAAAAACGATATACTCTATAAGAAATATGATACTTTGTCGGAAGAAAGTTGAAAAAAGTTATCAACACGGATTCGCGTGAGACGTTTCTGTTATTCTATAAAAAGGAATGAGTCAGTATTACAGTAACAGTAACGTGACACTGTATTTTAATCGCCTTCTTTTGAATTTAATCATTGTGAAAAGTTTTATGACCTAATTATCTTAATTTTACGTTACGTAACGGGCTAAAACATATAAAGAAACATTCGGACACTTGAAAAATTATAATAAATATAAGAAAACCTTTTTGCCTTATAAAATCTTCTTTGATTATGCGGTAAAACGAAATTTTTGAATTTCAATCTAGATTTTCCGCATCTCTTTGACTCTTTGTGCTTTTATTTCTTGCAGCTCAAACTTTGCTTATAGTAAATAACTTTAAACATTATTTCTTTTGAATTCGTTATATCTTTGAATGTAAATATCGTAAATAGCCTTCTTCGGGAATATCTCCTAGAATCCTCCCACAAGAATTACGAAGCACGTTGAAAACGTAATGCTGTTCTTCCAGGATAACTCCACGGAATTTTTCTCTATGCTCGATTTTCTGGGAAAAAGGTGGAA
Organism: Oryctes rhinoceros; assembly: GCA_020654165.1. Lineage (NCBI taxonomy): Eukaryota > Metazoa > Arthropoda > Insecta > Coleoptera > Scarabaeidae > Oryctes > Oryctes rhinoceros. Next base: position 4,959,176 of record JAIOKQ010000231.1, read on the forward strand.
GGAACATATGCATTTTTAGCGATCTTTGAGGACGTCCTCTCGTTTCAACTACGAGATTGTCAGACAAATTAAACGTTTCAAGTATTGTTTGTTGGAAATCGTTACTCCTAATAATCTAGCTTTTAAAGGCGACATCACACCATACCAACAAGAGCAAAGAATAATTACGAAAGTAACATTTCTTGCTGCAGTTGCGTAATCGCAATGGGATCATTCTTCTCGGAACTACTGGTTTGATAATGAAGTTACACATTTTATGATTACGCCAAATATGAAAAAAAAAAAAATTATGGCAAATATGAAGATTTTAATGAAGGATCTTGTGCCATATCTTTCCCCTTATCGACCTCTAAAGAGCGCCTATACAAACGTACCTGATCTTGAATTCTTCAACTTCGTTCAAGCTCTGCAACATCAGACTGCAGCGAGCAATACTGATGAAAATTGCTCGCTGCTGCACCAAAAAAAAAAAAAAACGCTTTCGATCATTTAGATCGCCAAACGTTGAAATAATTAAACAAAATATTCATCACTTATCAGCAATGCCTGATTGAAATAATGGGAATCAACAACATGGATAACTTTTGTATTTGAGGAGATAGAGGGAAGATATTCCGAGAAGCTCTTAGGAATCCATCTTCAAACTAACAAAACTTTAGTCTGCAAACCAATTAAGATACAAATACAATAATTACTCAAACTACCACCGTTTGCCATGCAAGCTTGGCACCGTTGCTGAATGCTATTACTGTCGGTAACGCGCGAATTACATAGATATTGAAATAAGTGAGATACCGAGTTGCGACGAATATTTTTCCATACCTTTGTCTATTTCGTTCACCTACACTTCCATGTCAAAGAAGGAACATGAGCGTGGGTAATATAATTGAGACGTACCTACGTATATGGTATACAAATGAGTTGCAACAATTTACGTAATACGTAGTGAACAATAGGCATTCGCGTTTTATAATTTAATGAACCTATACGACTCCACGCTCGAAATAGTCTCTAACTTGGTTTGCGAATACCTTTATTATAAAACAAACAGTGCCGGATGACTAGCAACGCCAAGTTAGAATATGAACTCTCGTAGTGCGTGATTTATTTTTGAAGGATGTTGAACTCTACATTAATTTCCATCTGTAATTTCGTACTATTTCTCCATTAGATAAATAGAAGAAAAGGAAATATACGGAATTTGTGTGGAACTCTCAAATAGATTCAAATTTGGGATTAAAGGTTATACATTCTCAGAACATTGGACGCTGTACTACGTACATAAATTGCATACATTAGTTTGTTGTTCATTCATGTAAAAATATACCTAGTCTCCAATTAAAAATAAGAAAGTTGTGCGTATTGCAATTTCTTGAACATCCGATATAATTTAAGATGATGCAATTAGTTTTATATGAGTCTTACAGAATTTACCGTTCTCGTTGCAAAACTTTATACAGAGTGTTGACAGACTCTTAGAAATTCAATTATCATACAATCATCATCATACATAGTACGATTCGTATTAGCTTATACTAATAAATAGAGTAGGCAAATTCAGGTGCGCACCATCGGCCCAGCAATCAGATACCTAGAAACGATAGTCAAAAAATATAACGCTAAGATAGCTTAATTTCCTCGTGACATTGATGGCATAATTCACGTCAGCGTGGTTTCGAGAGTATTTTTTGTCTCTACTTTTTATCAATGTTGCACAACTTGTCAGAATATTCACATATGCGGTTTCCCAAAACACTGCTAACGTCGCTATATCGTGTTTCGCAGTCAGAGGGATAGTTCGGGGAACAATACCCGGTTTGTATCGCTGCTTCCTGAACGGCAAGCATGCGTTTCTTTAGCATTAGAGGACGCCAAGAAATGTCTAGTTTGTCATTTTGAAAGTTGTGACGTTAATTGTGAGGCATAGAAGGTACAGATAAAAAATACTCTCGAAACCACGCCGATGACGCATTATATTTTTTTGGTTATATAACTAGAGATGGCAGTGTTCCGCGTTCATTTTCACATAACATAAAGATAATTTATCGAGATCGGTCCATAATCTACAAAAGCCATCTGAAAAACCTTTTCGTATCTAGTCCGTAATGGCACCATTCGCGATAATATATTTTCGAGTCCTTTCGTTAGCTGCGCCGATGGCGAGCATCCGAATTTGCGCGATCTACGAATAAAAGTGCACGAATTCAGCTTTGCTTCAGAAAGTAGCATATCGATCGCGAAATATCCGAATAGCACCGTGCAGATTAATCTTCATAACATCGAAACTAACGAAACATGAATAGGGCAAATAAGGGCCTTTATATTTTCACCATACCGTTTAATATATCACGTAATATACAAGTTAATAAAACTCTGCGTTTATTTATGCAAATTAGCTACGGTTTCGTGACAAATGGATGTAAATTATTAACGTTGACGTTTCGAATAGAAGTTTTATCGAGAGCCAATTCTGCGACCTTACGATGTATAAATATTTTTAAAAAAACTATAACTTAAAAGGTCGAATTAAAATATAGATTTTATTTGTATATATATATATATATATATATTAATCTTACTTGGTCGGGGTATTCGGAGTGTTTTCTTGCGAAGTCCAAGGTGAACCTTACTGCAGTACTAATCATCGTCTGAAGGACAGATTGAAAATATGTCTGTTGTTCAATTAATTTCTAAGGTAAGGCAAGGTATCTAAAAATATATTTCGGTTCGTCGGTTTTCAAATACGGCTTTTTTAGAAAAATGATCTTTTTATACAAGTCAATATGTAAAAATCAATTAATTATTTGATGAAATGCACGATCGATATAGGAAAGAGCACAGATTGGAAAATTTGGCAATACACAAAAATCGATATGTACTACGCATCCTTCTCCAGGAACACCAGGATTTCAAGACATCAAGAGAGCCAAAATCAATAATGATAGCAACGCTCGCCTACATATCCTAAAACTTCGATATGCGAGAAATACGGAAAGTAGTACGAAGTATAAAACATGTATATGTCCGTTCTCTCTATTCATCAAGATTAATGTTGTTTTTGCTGTTTGTTGTTCTTCAATTTGACGTTTTCTAATTTAATTCCATACCCAGTTTTATTCATGCATTGCGTTACGCTTGATGATTCTATTCTACCGTACCTATAACACCTAATATGCTCATTGAATCTGTTCCCTATCGGTCTTTTCGTTTGATCAACATAAATTCTGTCATGGTCATTATATACAGTTTCCTTCGTATCCAGTTTATCTTTCGGGTTGCTAAGAAGGTTTTTAAGTGTATTTCGCGATTTGAAACATACGTTCATATGCGGACATTCGCTATGCTGTGAAATGGGAGTTTCGCAAAATTCTTATCGCAAATTTCTGCGGTGATTCTCACATAATGCCTTGGTTGGACATCTTTAAGGATATGAACAATTAAACTTGTGCTGTACGGCATGTATCGAAACGTTAGTGTTGTTGATCCTGGACCAGTATTAATTTTATATGCTCATTAGCACGTTCGTGAAGATCAACAAAGCGCCGTTTCATTGCCCCGTTCTTTTTTCGATAATTTTCGAGGTAGCAGGGCGAGAGTTGTTTAACGGATTTGCGTGAAGCCGGCGACCAATGCGGATTTCCGTTTTGTAAAAACGAAAAAAAAAGGACAACGAATCGCTGAACGATCGCTATTCGAATCGCATAAATGTTTTATCAATTCGCCGGCAATCAGCTTGCGAAAGCGTGCATCCCATCGCGTTGCGTACGATTAGATATTCATGTCAGTTCTATGTAAATGTCAAAAGTCATCAGTCGGATCGATACCCTACAAAATTTCGTCAACAATACCCTTTCCTCCATATACGACGTATCCGTAGTACCTAAGCGATTAACAACCGAACGGTTGATTTTCGCTAATACATATATGCTAATGTCACGCCGTACAGGAAGTTTTAAACATATCAAGGACGTTCCTCGAAGTACAATGTCAAGGAGCGAGTTACGCGTATCTTCAATGCACGCCAGAAGGTGTAAATAACGATTAGATTCGAGATATGCATTTCAATCAGTGTTTAGCGCACTATCACAGCGGCATGTGTGTACAAGTAGCAACGTTTCTATCGATTTCTTATTAACGCGACGGGCTTCCTCAATGCGTTTTATGAGCCGAGATGTTTACGTTAGTCGAGAAGCCGTTAATTAATGCGCACTTCGTTCGAGATTAAGCTGAGATTGAATTGTTTCCTAATTTTACTTCATCCTCCACTAAAATTTGAACATATTAACAATAATAACAAATTATGTAATAATGCATTGCGGCATATTGGAGGCTGATGGAAACAAAGATCGACAACGTGTTAGACAACATTTCAGCGCTTAATACTATCAAACACTTAGCAAAGATCAGTGTAATCGTTGGTTTTTCTCGATTTCATCGATGAGTTATGTTAAACAAATTGTTGTATACCATTAAAGTACTTAAATCATAAGAATGAGCTGCTCATCTTATACAACCATTAGTACTTATCCATCATCTCGGAAATATTCCAGTCAGATAGTCGCTTGCTATGTTATAATTATGAGGACGGGCGAAATCTTGTTGAAAATATCCAATATTTAAATTAACATTCTCGAGCAAAAGAGCTGTCATGCGGTACGGTAGCAATTCCTGCCGCACCGCATTACGTAAATTGCAAATCTTACATCCTTATTACGCCAACTAGTTTGCCCTCGTTCCCCATATCCCGAAACCCATTTCCTGCAGTACTCGCCTTATTTGAACACGAAGACAGCTTAAATCTTCCAAGCGGATGAAATAAGATAACCGTATCACGCAAGCTACAAATTTCAGTCGCCGATGATTAGATAGCATGAGCTTTTCTACGTTCCCACCGTTTTCGTTATTTATTCGAGTAATAATCATCGGTTTCGCGTTTCGCCATTGCGCGATCATCAACGATAGATACCAAGGCTATCCCGTGCCTTCGCCGAGCCACGTTCAATTTCTACGGTTCAAATATTAATTAATCCTGTACGAAATTCATGTAACTGTTGAATATTCAATTTCGTCGTGATATAGGTGTGAAGTTGTCGCGGTAATACGATTAGAAATGTATCGCATCCGTTGGAGGCAAAATTACAAGTATACAGGGTATACGGTAATGGGCTGCCGAAATACTAATTAATTAAAAAACCTATATACGCTCCACCTCTTCTCTTGAAAAAAAATATTTTTTCACTTTTGCCATTTATACACATTAAAACTGAAAGATGTGAAAAATGCGGAGAAATAGACGAAAAGGTCTTTTGTTATTGAAGCATGAAACGTAAAACATGTGTTCGCCTTACGTTAATGAACCAAACAGACTCGAGTATGACAACGACCCATTCTCTCTTCTTTCTAATTTAATATTATGCCCGATTTCTTTCATGTGCTGCATTACATTGGACGATTCTATCCTTCCATGTCTGTAGCTGCTAATGTGCTCATTGAACCTTGTGCCTATCACTTTGATTTACTATCACTTTTGTTTCAACGGAAATCACGAAACGATTGTTACATATCAGAGAATTATTGAACGAATATTTTTTATGGCATTACCCATCAAAACAGACATTCTTTTATCGAATTGGAATGATTTTAATTATTTTTTTAAACAATAACCACTAATAGTATCGTACTGTACGTATCACAATGTTGGCTACACACCCTTTTTTGGGTCACGTACTTTAAATGTTAAGCTATCAAATGAATATCTGATACGCTACTGTGTATATCAGCTTATAGACTAGGTTGCGTTAAGTACATAACTATAGTATATTAACCTACATTTCTCTATGAAAACATGGCCTACTTTTTCGTTTGTGGTGAATGCATTTCTTCGTATTTACCGGCGTGCTGTCGGCCTAATAATAAATAATTAACGCCCTCGATACGTAAGACACGATTGATTGACCAATGGATCAATAGAAATACTACTTTATTTGATATTATGAATGAGTTTTTTTTTTTTGAGAAAATGGCGCCAAATGTTCTTTTTAGAAAATTGAAGAAGAGGTACATGTAAAATAATGAATTTCATTGAGAATTTCTGTGGATACCCAAGCTTATATAATACGCAAATGAATACGAATGTACATCTTCTTGGTGGAAGCAAGCATGCCATGATTTCGGCTCATCGCCGTTGTTTTAACAATTGTCATGTTGAAAATTTGGTAACAAACAATTTTGCTTACGACTGCGTACATTGAACGGCAGCAATTCAAATTAAAATTTTCCATTATTCTTTAAAAATAAAGTTACTTCGTTTCAATATTATTATTAGCAATGCGCGTAAGAGGTGGAAAACAATAAGTCATTTCAGTTCCATTGTGCGCCATTTGGCACATCAACGAGCGCCGATGGCCCTCCAAATAAACTCCCGAAGCTCATTTTTAACATCCCATAAAGCTTGTCAGTTTCTATAGCACATCTTCTTTAATGTTCGGCTAAAAAACCTCTTCGTTGCCCACGCGTTCGCCCTTTTCAGGGTCAATCGATCTAACCAAATCCCGAAGAGAAAGTTGTGTAGGCCAAGGCGGCAGCACGACACACTTGCAAAAAATTCTTTCGATAATCTACGCCCACGAATGTATTTAGAATCATAAACCGCATATTATATACGCTTTGCCAAATCTTAACTGATGACGGTTGCTAGAAAAAAAAAAATCGAGGCTTAGCTAAATATACGCGGAAAATCGATATTAACGCAAATAGGCATTTTCTTGCCAATAAGGGGTTGCGCCTAGTTACAATGCATATTTATTATGCCCACGAGTCACCGAAAATGCTTAACTAGGCTCTATACGGTCGGGTAGGTCGGATTGCTTGGCTAAATGAGAATATATGTTCTACGGGATCGAATCCAATTCGGGAAGGTCAGGATAAAGTCCGCAGGTCCGTGTACATTGAAGGCAAAAACAGTTGTACGGATTAAATTAAAGTCTTTTTTTATTTTTATTAATTTTAATTAAATGTGATTAAATATTTTAAAAAAATAACAACGTCTTCGTTACGGGTTAATGAAATTAGCATTTTTTTTTTTTGTTAAAATCAGCTTTATCTATTAATATGAGCCTAATCTTTTCCCAGCGATGTTCCTGTCTCTTTAAATCACCAAGATAGTAGTTGGCATCTTGTTCAGACGTTTGCTAATGCGATGATCTCCTCATTCGGTGAAAATTTCCATTCTCCGTGCCCAGAAAACGGCAAAAGTCTTTGATACGCCAGACCTGGTGAATAGATCCACCAGCAGTTCAAGACTTTTTGCCATGAAGACCACTGAAGTGTGCGATGACGGTTGCCTTGGCGGAATGAAATTCAGAATTGCCGCCGTTTTTCCGCAATTATTACTTTCAGTTTGGCAAGTAAAGGGATATTTCAAAAAATCAGTCGTCGTCGCTTTTCCGGACGAAGAGATCTTCGTCGCTTTCGGAGCTGATTCACTCCATAAGTGCAAAGTTTATTAAACCTCGAGAACTGCTCTAACGCTCGATTTTGTCATTGGCCAAATTGAACTGAGACTTTGGTTTTACCCATCTCCAAGTAATCTAGTGATCACGCGCGCATCTACCAATACTAAATATATTCATTTGCTTCTGATCGAAATACACCATTTCTCTACGACTTTTAGTACTACATAAATTTGCAATTCAAAGGACCTACGCATGCACGGGTCCCTACGTGCTACCTTTTTTTTTCCTACTTCACGTGAAAATTAGCATAGCTAACAAATTACAATATCCAACCTTTACTCCCCAAAAAACACGCGTCATTCGGGTTGTTACATCGCAGAGAAAGGTTCTCACACGTTAACCTTATTGTCACGTCAATGTGCGAATTAACAAAGTGAGGGTTGCCGGCAGTCACGTGCTCTGTACGGCGGTAGCTGCCTCTCATTCAATTACGTGACGCATAGCACTTGAAAAAGAATGAGTTTTTTTTTTTGCTCTTAAATAAACACACAGCGTGCCGTATAATTCTCTGCACATATGATATATATTAACTTTACACACACGAAAAAAAAAAGGGGGAAAAAAAACAAACGCGGACAATGCCATCTATATTTCAATTTGGAAAGCTCGATGTAAATTAGTGCAGTAGGGCCGGCTTTTACACTCGGGGAAAAACACCGGGAACGTTGTACCCGTTCCAATTTCGAAAATTAGTGAAGTAGGCCAGGCAAGAGACTATTAAAGATTCGCTAATGAAAATTTGGACTTCTTATAATTATGCACAAGCGAAATGAGGTAGATGTGATTCTTCTTACCTTCTGTTTGGGTTCTCCTATGTTTGTGTTTATGCGGACGACGCAAACTTCGCAGAAATTTTGTCCCGGTGCTTGGCTGTCAGCCGGTTTAATTAATTATGCCTGGCTATATTAACGCTACGGTACAAATCGATTAAGTCCCAGTTGATTTTGAGTTTTGTAGAGCAAGAGCTAATCTCGTTGGATGAATGGGTTAATTTAATTCGTTATTTCTAACCATTTTACATTGCGTATGATAAATGTAAAGTTTATATTTTCACTAATAGATTAGTTGCTAAAATATGTTTTCAGCATTTTCCAAATTCAATAGGTAGTAAAGTAATTGAAGGCACTCAATCGAAGAAAGAACTTACTTAGAAAGAACTTAACAAAAAAAGAACAGGCGTAAAAATATCCTACCTTATTCGTTTTTTCTTCCATACCATTTTTTCCCTCGCCCTCTATCGAGTAGCTTAAAAACTACCGAAAAGGCGCGAATATTTTAAAATTTGAATTTGTATTACTACATTGGTAATGTTATTAATACTCTGGTTACTTTCAATTTTTTTTTTCGAAAGAATTCAGAAGCGTCGAGCTAGTAACTAAGCATTTAAATTTGAGAGGTTTCTGTATGACGGTGGGCATATGGTGGTAGGGGTGACGTTCAAGCTAATTTGGTAGACCTATAGATGGCGCAGTTTTCAACCTCTATATCTGAAGTTGCGCAGAAACAGAACGCGCCGTTTTACAAAATTCGGTGACTTATTATCACCTTAGAATCTCCCTTCGTTCAATACAGAAATGTTGGCAACGATGTTATTTAATATTCGATGCAATCAAATCAATTGCCTATATTTATAACTGTTTTTCGCTTTATACCACCATAAAAAAGCATCTCATTCATAAAATGAATATTAATCACGTAGATAAAACGTTGAATACTACCAACCAAGTTATTTATTACTTAATATTTTGCATATGTAACACATAACCTATCTAGATAACAATTATCAACAACCATGGATGTATATATGCGGAATAGACTTGTTTTCATTTACATTTCGCGCGAACACATTTTCATCGATTTAACAATTTTAGTCAGAATTTTAGTTCGGGATAGCCTGTTTTGTTTTTTCCAAATTGAATATCGCCGGCGAGTTTTTCAGTACGTTAATATATTTTTTTTTTATCGTTATGCGGACGGCGCTGGCAGATAGCGTACAAATAACTAATTTAATTTAGTTGAAAACGGTTATTCTCTAGCATTATTCCGTCGTTGGTCGGCACCTGTTTGTTTTAAATTGATTTAGCGGCGACTGTATAAATAAATTGAATTACTTCAAGTTAATTAAGCGCTTCCACTTCTGTATTATTTACATGTTTCACTTTCGCCACCATAGATAGACGCATTTGGCCGTTTACGGCTCCTCAGTAGGTACACATGTATTGGGCACTTTATAGCTTCAGAATTTGGAGCTGTGCGTTCGTCGAGAAATGTGTAAAACGCTTAAGCCAACGCGCAAGAATCGCAGGTCCGTATTTAATTATATTTTCGCGAACTAAAGAGATGTAATCATTATTAAGACTCGAATTTACAAGTTTATGGCCTGATTTGTGGTAAAAGCTTAGCGGCTACAAAAGAAATAATAATAAATAAATACAAAAGAATCCACGTATTGCTCATTAAAATTAATTGACGTTAATCACTACGTTAGGATTTTGAAACATGTGGTTAATGAAAAACTGCTACTTCGAACATTAGAAGTGATGAGGTACCAATTGAATTTTAGCATTTAAATAACAATGAAACAATGAAAAAAAAAAGAAACAAGGTGGATACGTCCACTTTAATAATCGAATTTTAACAGGTTTCTTTTTCTTTCAATTAAATTAATTGCACTATTATAGGCCACCTTCCCTCCATACAGTATTTAGCATATTTTTAATAAATGCCATTGTTATGTTTTACTTTTAACCCTTTCAAAGAAGTATTCCGCATAATTAAGATAATTGCACATTGAAAATTACATATAATACATCATAACGCGAATTCATTAATTTTAACGATAATAATTGGTGTGTTTGTTCTTTAACGAGTCATCCTGTATTGAGGCATGAAACATTCTCACTCCAGATCGTCCCGAAATATTCATCAAAATGGTAACGTTAATTATGACGAATGTTACATTAATTGACAAAAAAAAAATAAAGCGCCTTTTTAGCACTTCACTGGGGGCCACGATATCACGTGATGTAAAACTGCTGGATACGGATTAATTCTAAATATAACCCTGTCACCTCTTAACCCAGAAATCTAGGAGGTGACGAAGACGTCCGAACGGATCCGACAGAGGTCATTCACAGTCCACCTGATCCAGAAATAGAGGGAATACGTCTATAAATAGAGGGTGCATATTGTACCAGACAATATGGACGGACGGGCCGTTACCATATCTGTACGACGTACGTACGTACAGTTAAAATCATTATGAAACGCCGTCGGGGCAATAGCAACGGGCCGGGTACGTTCGGAAAGATATTTAATATTTATACGGACGGTCTCTCCGAAAGTAGATCATGAGGTTGCTGCACTCTCGCTAAGCATAAGCCGATCGTCGTTGTGGTACTATTGCCTCGGTTGGCGGTTTCGGATCTGTTTGTATTGTGAATAACGGCACTTCTCTACGGCTTTATACGCCGTTGATCGATCAAACTTCTGTTGCTCTTATTAAATGTTATTGTTAGATGTCTGGCTATACTACGCTGCGAAACCGTCGTCGTTGCGGTGATAGTAACAGAAGGAACACATACACGTGCAGGCCGTGTCAGCTTGACTCTAATTGAAAATTAATTGCGCGGAAAAAAGAAGCCATCTCCACGTTACAAACTAAAAGAGATTTTTAGGAGATGAGCCGGTTAGTGTTCAGAATTGTTAGACACTAATAGGCTGGTTCAAATAAACGACTTAATCAATGTTCGAGAATGAATAAAGCTTTCATAGCTAGTGTATGTAGTGCCTGGCGAAATTAACAAACCACCTTAAATATTAATACATCTTTTACAATATAAATAGGGACGAAGAGAACAGCAGTAATTTCCATAAATTGTGGCTGTTTCGATATCAAACGTTATTATCTGGTTTATCCTTCCCTTGACATAATTAACGTCACTATCCTTGACCTCGAAGTACTGATATTTTCCTAGGTGACTCTTGTAAGGATGCTTGTTGAATACATATTTTTTACTAAGGCAATATTTCCCGGTGCAGATGATAAGTTAGTATCTTAGAAATGGAAAATTTGATGTTGTTGTCATTACGGCCTACATTTGTAATGCTTCTTTTTCTTTTCTTTTTTTTTTTTAATATCAAAGTAGCTGATAATTTCAGACATTTTAGATTAAAGAGGAAGCTTTTAACACCTTTATTTGGAGGAAAATTAAAAGCACATCTTCAGAGTCAACATTTTCCTAAAAACGACTACCCTCTGCCATGTCATCAACTCTTCGTCTTTTGTTCTTAAAGTTTGTTTTAATTTAAGCCCGTGGCACTGTGCTTTCTTACGAAAGCGCTCATCTTAAACAAACCTAACCACGTATCATATGAACTTAGAAATATTATTATTACGGCAAAGAGAGCAAGTGTAATAGATCCGATCGGATGCTGTAGGTATATCAGTTTCCCTCTTTATAAGTGGAATAGCCGTAAATATTGATTTTGCACCGGTAAATATCTAGATTGACCGAATGAACCAATATACGGAGCATTACACCCAATACCGTTGCGATTATGCTGAAAACAGCTTTAGTATAAGAAATGTTTTATTGACATTTTTCCAAAGAGTCTTCTACTTTCCTTTAGGTTCGGATTATTTTTGACAAGCTTGAAACCGTTCTCATAACGGAAAATTGCATATGCCAAATATAACATATAGTATCTAGACGAAGGAAAACACTTTTATTACTTTCCGAAATTTATCTCTTGTGCGTTTTGATATTTTAGCGAGGAACGGTTGATGTATGTAGGTCACGCAGCTCTTTGTTCCGACTTGTTTGCGACACAGAAATGGCTGACAAGACGGCTAATGCTCTAAGTGAGTGTAGGAAAAGCGAACTATATAAACACATCGGCGGTACCGTGAAAAGATTATCTCTACATCCTTGTCTTTACAAAAACAATTACCGTAAATTCTATATACGGAGAGCAGCGGCACAGAGGGAGCTGTAAAGTTACGCCGGTCGCTTTAGTTCTTAATACAAACATTAACGAGCGTCAAAAGCTGTAAATTGCCACTGAAATTGCTGCAAGTTGATGTAATTAAACGTCGCCCTGTAATACCGTATGCATATTTACGCAAGCATGGTACGGCGTTGTGGTTTTGCGAAATCGGTTCTATGAGCGAAGTCGAAGTATATACAATTCACTAATTAATTCGTTTTATTTAAGATCGTTAATTTTATGCAGTATAAATATGCAAGGAATTTATTCGTATGAAAATGCATAAAAATGTATATACTGGGCGAGTCGGGAGGAATGGATCAAATTCCGGATGTGTACTATGCGCATTGTTTCACTTTCACTTCAATTCTATAAATGCTGTTGAACAATATCATCGACGGCTTCCACGTTGGAGAAATCTGGGTAAAAACGAAGTTATCAGAGTTTTTCAACGAATTCGGAAACAAATGAAAATCCTTAAGATCTATCCTGTATATAACACAAAGGGAAACTATTAATTAATTAAAGACAAACCGTATGTTTCATGTTCAGTTGCACCCGCAGGGATTAAAATTTAATCTTCAGTTAAGTTAAAACGGTCACAGTGTTTCTGCTCAATTGATTGCAATCGACACATTCCACCTCGTATCGTTTTAACTTAACTCAGGATTAACTTTTATTTCGTGTTGTTGCACCAATTACGAGTTATCGGTGAATATCACTCAAATCTTTGAGAGCCTTAATTTCCAAGGAGTACGTTAATAACGATTGTTTTTGTTGTAACAAGAGCTTCTATGCGATATTTTACCTAACATGAACGTTCCTGACAAGCGGCAGCCAGAATATACAGGATGGCGCAGGGGAACGGGAAATTTTGAACGTTACAGTTGTTAGCACTGTAGAGCCGACAGTTGTTCGTAACGTCTCACAATTATTGTGAACGCATTGCCATTTAGTAATCATGTATCGTTGGACTGGTGCGGAACGTGCAGTAGCAGTGAAAGCGTTTTATAAAAATTGCGACAGTGCGACTGCCGCGCAGGGAATATTTCGACAGCATTACCAGCTTCGACGTCATGGACGTGTCCCATCTGCGCATGCTATTACAACGTGGGTGAGTAATTTTGAAGAAACAGGATCTGTCTTGAAAAAGAAAGCTCCAGGTGAACATTGAGGCTATTAGAGCTGCAATCGAGAGAAGTCCTCGCCGCTCCGTTCGACAGCATTCATCTACGCTAGGGATTAAGCGACGAAGCTTACAAAGAATGCTGCACGAATTACATTTCCATCCCTATAAGTTGCTGATTGTGCAACAATTACATGAACGAGACCCAGCGTCACGTATGGAAGATATTGGCTAAAAAACGGTTTCGTAAACAAACAGAATCTTCGTTATTGGGCCCAGGACAATCCTTGTGAGTTGCATCAGCGACCACTACATAGCGACAAGGTCACAATATGGTGTGCTGTATCATGTCCTTATTTTTTTGCACGTGAGGATGGTAGTGCAGTGAAAGTAACATCCGCTCGATACGTTGAAATGCTTCAAACATTCTTTACGCCGAGACTGTACGAGCTTAATCTTAACATGGAAAACATGCGGTTTCAGCAGGACGGAGTCACGTCACACACTGCTCGACATTCGATGGCAGCAGTTCGTCAATTGTTTGGAAGACGCATTATTTCACGTAACGGTGACGTTGAATGGCCTGCGAGATCCCCTGATCTAAGTGTGTGCGACTTCTTCCTGTGGCGGTATCTTAAAGGCACGACCTGCAACAATCCATGAACTGAAGGAGAACATTCAACAAGAAATCACTGCCATTCCCCAAGATTTGCTACGCTGCGCATTCCAGAGTTTTCATAACAGGCTGTTAGAGTGTGAACGCCGAATGGGAGGACATCTTTCCGATGTCATCTTTAAAAAGTAAAGAGACACTTTTGGACATTTTGATTGTGAAAACATAAATGGCATGCTGCATACGTGCACTTTCGTTAATAAATTACCAGTTTTATGAATTTATTCGTGGAAACGACGTTATTTCAAAATTTCCCGTTCCCCTATGCCACCCTGTATTAACTAAGCTTCACTTTTATGTTGGTACCGTAAAACTTGAAACTTTTTCAGGATATCCATGCATTGCGTCTTAAATCGGCCAAACGACGATATTTTAAGCACTTTTATTATCTATTTTACCTACATTTTATGCTTGTCCTTAATATGTGTTATCATCTACAATAAACACAAGTTTATAGTTTTTCCGTTACAAAATAATCCTTAAATCTAGAGTAATAGGCGGTGTTATCCCTGGAGCTGTCTAACAAAACGTGATTCCTTTCTGCGTTTCATATCTTCCCGATTTTATACTATTTCCGTCCTCTCGGTAACATAAATTTGAAATTCTCCCACAGCTATAAATTGTCGCGATAACTGCCTAGGCGGATCGGTTTTCAAGGAGGTTCTTTAAAGAAATCGAATGAAAATTCGTTTGGTATTGACTTCGATAATTGCGCAATAATAAAAATCAAGAAACGCTAGACCTTTCAAACCTCTTCGGTTCTTTTGCACCAACCTGTACAACAGCATCATTTTACCTTTAATCGGAAGGTTGTTAATTACAACCGTTACGTTTCCCCATGATAATATTTCCATGCCGATGCGATGCGGGATCTGCGAAAGTGCGCGTTAAAAAAAAGAGGGCGTGGATAAGCGACCCTTCGCTTGCTGCCCCGTCCTACTTGTTTGTTTGTTTGTTCGCCGTAGTAGCATCAATTTGTTTATTACACCTCGCTTTAATTTTTTCATCCCTCCCCACGGCATTTGGGAATTTTTCATCGTCGACCGATACCTCCATCCGTACGTTTCGTATCGGCCTGTATTCAATTTTCGACGCAAAGAGTTGCTGCAACCGCAGCACCGATCCGCGCGCCGCCGATACGGCCAGACGGAAATTCATTTCGTGTCTGTCGCTTTATTGGAAGGCAAATATTGGCTTTGTGTATCGCCATTAGCGACGATTCTACTGAAAAAAAAACGCCGCGAGCTCAGTCGAAAAACTGATAGGATTTCATGTGTGTCGGTATATCTATCTGCGACTTATCGATTTCGACGAACGGCGAGCTGGTTTACTAAAGCGGGATCCTATTGATTCGATTAATATTGCAAAGTTATGCAGATACGAAGGAATTAAACCAATTTTAAAGAGTTAACATTTAATCAGATACGTAAAAAGTGCTATTATATACAGGGCGCAATTGGAAAAATTACATATCTATTCTTGGCGTTGTAATGAGGATACGGCTTCTAACCGGATTGCAAGGCTGCATAGGTTGTATTGGTTGGTAAGAGTTCAACACAGCAGAATTAGCAAACAAACTTTGAATTACATAGAGTGACGTAAACACTAGTAATGCCGTTGTTTGTTCATTAAACATCCAACGGGACGTTTCTGCAAACAGAGCGCTGCTACTGCAATGCAACAGTTTCCTATTTGTGCTTATTACATGGCAAGCGATAACGCACTGTTGTTCTAAGCTAATCAACCTGTAGATAGGTATGGAGCAGAATGAATGAGACGCATTACAACAATATAATCATTTGAGGTAAATGGAAAAGAGATGATGCAAATAACACGAAATTTGAAAGAGCGTATACCTTTAAATAAATCTCAACAACATGGGAATACTTGCATTGCTCAATCGTCACCCGGCGCGTTTCATATGTATTCTTAAGACGTGCGTGTGTGTCGTGTCTCAAAATCAAGTTGTCTACGGTCTAAAGATCTACGGTCGACTCTCACGAAGCAACGAGCGCTCGAACGTTCTTAAAATCTAATCGACGCCTTCGATCCGAAGCGCGCCGGACGTCCTTTCGTTCCAACCGCTGGCACAAACGCGACCGCTATTTAAGAGCTTGAATGACTAAGCTTCGTGCGATAATCGCTTCCGTTTTTCATTGCGTGAAGTTGGTAGCACGCCTCTACCCTTATACGAACGTATGAGCGGGCATACGTACACACGCAGCGGGGGATCTTAGTCGGACTCCCTACTATCGTTGACCTTAACGTGCGCTAGCTGTCAAGGACGCAAGTTCAGCTCTTATCACTCTTATTCGCTTCCGTTCCGTCGCCTTCCCCGGTTCCTTTACTACTATTACGGCTATTGATTTCGATTAGAATTTACCTATCTACATGCATACCGTTGGCTGGGTAGCTCATTCACGATTTTGTCGCGAATATCGCTGTGGTATTCCGAGAAGGCGGTAGAATGGAAAGGGTGAGCGGCCGGCCAGTCGCCAGCTGGCTAACAGGCCCGGTACCCTGTGTGACGTCGAACATACCGCAACAAAGTGGTACATACCTGTCGTTCTCAGTGTAATGTACAACGACGTCCAAAAGTTTAACTGCCTCGGTTCATACGTGTATTGTTAGATAATCGCAATACTTGGGGTTAATAAGAATTTTATTTCCAGATAAGATTTTTTAATTTTTTTTTTTGAAACAATTGAAAATATTCTTATTTCAAAGCAGTCAGAATTTCCGGCATGCAATTCAATTATCCTGAAGAAGTCGTCAGCATGAACGGCGGAACATCGAGCGAAAGTTAATAGCATAATTTTACGTAATTGTAAAATTTATAAAAGTTCATAGGAAGAACTGACGAATTAAATTCGTATTTTCTCCTTGTAAATGGTACCACAAGTCATTTACGTTGAATTCTCTGCTTTCGTTCTGATGAGTACATGATTTTTTATTACGTTATTAACGCTATCGCGGAATGTTCGGACAATGCTGTAACAACATGGCTGCGTGAATATTGGAAAACGACGCCAATGACGTCGGCTGGTCGTTTCGAAACTTTTATTGGACGAGGTTAATTTCTATGCCATGTTCAGTCGGGACGAAATTCAGAATAGGCGGAGAGGGAGAAACGGAATTACCGGATTTTCTGTAGCGATAGGGATCTTGCCGTTATTACCGTTGTAATTTTGGCATTGTATTAATTCCCCGCCTAATCTTTACGCGAGCTTTACGTTCTAAGATTTCGAGTATTAACCGTTTCGTTACGAGGTAAAATTTAAGTTTGCACCGCATAATGGTTTTAGTAAAGGAAAAAATAATTTAGGAAGGCCAAGGAATCTAGATTAATATCTCAAGAAGATATTTCTTTTTTTTTCTCGTATTCATGTTTATGATTTTTTCTTCGTTATGTAAGAATGAAAAATGCCTGCAGAATTTCACTAAGCGTGCCAGATCTACACTATAGGGTTGATGATCGAATTGTTTCCATCTAAAAGACTTGATTAGACCTAGTGTTTGTGCGGAAACATGTTGCAAGGGGGAATATCACGCAGGCAAACAGTACACCTCGCCGTTTGCTTTATACGGCATTCTAAAGCTTTCTCAAGGTATGCGTTAGAATTGATTGCTGGGCTTCTCTGCATCAAATTCACTAACAAAATCCCTTCCCTCCCTAAAAACATAATTGTCATTATCTTTCGTCCTGAAAGTGTTTATTTGGCTTTTATTTTAGGTGGCAACGATGTGTGTCGTCATTTCATCGATTGTTGTTATCTTATTATGTTTATGTACATCTAATAATGTTTATTAAGCAACATATTTAACAGCTCTTTATAGTATCTCACTACATAACATACAAGGACAAAATCCGATGTAATATTATCTTACGGAGTGAAGTGCCATCAAACTTGAGTGTAGACGCTTTGAACTTAAACTCATTCTTCATTATTGAACGTATAAAAACGATCCCCTCAAAGTGATGATGAATTTAGCACGGTGCTGTTTAATACGGGATGAATGTAACGTCTATCGATTAGCGATCTGCTTGTGAAAGCCTTGACGATAGAAGATAATAGCTAAAAAACAAAGATTAAAAAGCGCAACAGCGCCTTAATGACCTATGTTTAATAAGTACCTCTTATCCCCTAGCTTCTTTATAAAAGCTTGTGTAATGCAATATTTACGGGATATTAAAGGTTAATTTTAGTAAAAATTAGATGAGAGTATTGTTATTGAAAATCGTCAGTAAAGTATGCGCGTTATATTAATCGCATTATTGCGAGTGATTTCGTAAGTGGTGGTCATTTCCGCCCATAATTTTTATTTTTGGAGTGATCTGGAAGCATTCTGCATGTTGTTCATTCAACATTGTTAACTCTATTCCCCCATCGACATACCTTACAAAAATTTAGCAGCTTCAGCCTTCAGCAGGTCAACTACTCAATTTTCTTTTATTATCAGTTTCCAATGTGATTTTCCCCGTCCTGGATTTTAGCTTTCTTATCCTCTTTAACCGCTTTCAACTATTTTATCTTGGATTTCTCTTTCTCGCTTCTTATCTCCTTCGTAATCTGAAGCATTTTTCTCAATTACTCCTTCCAATATCTCATGCACATGTTCAAATTATCCTAATCGCTGTGATTTTACTGCGTTTGCGTTGTTCTTCGTTTACATTGTCCACCAAATTCTTGTAAACATGTAAAGTATAATTTTTATTACATTTCGTGTTTGTTTTAGATGATATAGCTTGGTTCAACATGAATTATTTATGGACAAAGGACTTTAATGCAGAATATTTTCAAGCGATTTAAAGTTATAGTAATTAGTCTGGTTTATTCATATAAAGTCACGCTAAGGATTAGTTTCTTCGAAGGAAACTTTCCTTTATTTCTTTAAGTTGTTTTAACGTTCTTGGCTTGAAGTACTTTCAAAGAAAATACATTTCCAGCGGATGTGGGCGATAACATCTCAATTGTTTCTGAATAACCGTAGGTTGGTACAGAAAAAGCAATAACTAACTTTTGTATGGTGTATACACATTAATTTTTCAAAGTCAAAGTTGCACAAATCCATATTTTCAACAAACATCAAACATTTGCGGATAGTAATTGCGTTTCGAATTCCAATAAATAAGTTTTTAATTGGCATCTATGAATATTTATGGCTTAACAATTTTCAACGGCAATTATCATTTCTACGTGACGCTTTCGCAAAACCTATAACGACTTTGCGTTTACACGCATGCAGATGTCCTCTAACTCCATTTAGCATCTAGTTAATGGAGTTGCGGCGTTGTGCCCTTTCCGAATAATGCAGGAATGCAATTTTCTGGAATGAGCCCTATACTGCAGATCGGTTGCGTCAATGGAATGTTGCGAAATGGAAGATATAAATTCAAGGGTTTATTCCCGGTTTCAGGCATTGGAAACGTGGTTTCATCTACCGTCGGTACTACATCAGCACTTGAAAAGAACGTCGTTTGTGTTTTCGTGGATTTTGCCACAAGAATGCAACGGCAATAATTACCACTCAACTAGTGGCCTTATAATCATTGTGATTCGAAAGGCCTCGACGTAATCGACACTCCTCACTATATTATAATACTTGGCGACTATTCGTGAATTTTTAGAAATGGATCGCGGAAAAACACGTTCTTCTGGATACCCGTACAGTTATACCTTTTCTTTTATTACATATCCGCTTAAATTGGGAGGAATGGCAAGCGTAGCGGTCATTTCATGAACCGCAACATCTTATTCAATATAATTAAATAAATCCACCAAACCAAAAACTTGGAAAAGATCATAATTTCTGTCACATGCTTTGTTAAAGAATTGGAACTTCAACATACGTAGATGGCCAGTTGCCGTAATAAAGTTTTAGGGTTCGTTAGCAGATTAACTTTTCCATTAAACTAATTGAATTAATTTTCGTCCTACATCTATCTTGTACCGTATAATTGTATTATTCCCTAATACTTTGATGCTTGCAATTTTTTTTTAAACAGCGTAAATAGGTATCGCATTCTGGAAAATGTACAAAATTAATTAACAACGGAAGATGCTTGAATACTGTGGTTTGCGTTGGCGTGAAACATGAGAAAATTATTTTCTTGCTAATGGAATTCCATTGAAGGCTCGCTATATTTGATAAAGTCGAAAATAAATCTAGAAGCGTAGGGGTTATTTATAAATATAAAGAATTTATTATAAACGTTAAGCTTCTAATTATGTATACGCCAGCATCATTAATAATACTGCTCTTAATTAAATTCTACTATTCACTAATTTAGAAAGAAAACAAATACACAAACAAGTACAACACACATACAGTAACTACAAATGAAATTGTATTAATGATAATTTAATAAACATTTCGAATAGAACATCTCTCTATTTTTTCCGAAGATAGAGAGCGAGCAGATTAAATCTCCTCTCGCCAAAGAAGCGATATAATTTCCGTTAAAGCTGCCTAGCAACGCGACCCTGACGCGAAATTTTTAATGGAAATTTATCGTCCCTAAATACTTCGTTGCAGCATCCCATAGCCTTCAAATTGAAGAGACATGTAATCTCGAGTAAAAGATGAGGCCGAGCGATTTTTAAATTATTGTCCTGCCTCTTTCCGGCCATCACCAACTTAGTCATTTCTTGTCGGCGACATATTGGATTTTGACACAGCTAAAAAGAGCTTCTTTTCCCGGTTTCAACCATTATAACATGCTTTAATTGACGAAAAAGATGTCAAATACTTTAATTGTTTTATATTGTCTGTTGTAGCTCTATTTAGACCTGCGTCCCTGTTATATATATATTTTTCTCAATATTTCCTCGAACTCCTCTCTTCTTGTTTCCGCAATTCGAATCATTTCCTCCTGCTTTGATTTTATATGTTCCTGTTCTTCAGGTGTTTCTTCGTTTAATTTTTCACAAAGATATTCGCTGCACCTCTTCATAATTCTTTCCTCCTTTGGAATCGACTCTTTTATCTTTCTACCATCTCTATATGGAAGTCCCAATAAGAAATGGCAAGATTGATGATGGTCAGAAAGAGCTGAGCCGTCATATAGAAATTTGGAGCGCACCATACGATAGAAGATCAAAGGTACCTTTGAAAATGCAATTTTAGTTCTTTTCTGCGAGGAGCTAAAGGCCAAAGATGAAAATGAGCATTTTTCTTTTATTTTTTTTCTTTTGCGTTTGTCATAGATCCCCGCGTTCGTAACAAACACAAATAAGCAAGTTCGTCGTGATGGGGGTCGAGAATGTATCAACGAGCATTAGTTGTAATTAAACATTCAATACGAAGCCAAGAATTACATCTTGATTTAAGCGAAGACAACATGTAATCTCCTTAAGCTCTTGTTCCTTTGTCGGGAACAGAGCTATTCGGATCGCATCAACAGAATCAAGAGAATGCAGTCCATTTCGGCGAAACAAAATGAAATCCGCTACGGAATACCATTACGGAGAGCTACCTGATAATCCCCGAGATTTTCGTTTTCCATTTGTACGGGTAGGGTGCTACACTTATTTACTAGTGCATTCGTGCTTGTACGGATTCCGATGCACGGGAATCCTCGCCTACTTTACGATACGTATGTAAGCACATAATCCATTTTTCTTGTTTTCCGCCCGCGAACATCATTAACAAGCTCTTCCATCACGACTTGTAATATGTTCTCCATTCAGCGATAGAAATACGAGGATATACGTATAAATTGTATATAGAATTTTTTTATTACCCTATTACAAGCTTTATTTTCTACTACAAATCAAGATACATACGTTCAGCGTGGTAGCGAGCGACAAGTTTATTAGGGACAGAAATGCATTTAGTTATGAAGTGTCTTGCTGGCATAACGGCAAATTACCCTAAATTAACCTTGTAAAATTTGCTTATTTAAATCTGTATTTTCCGTACTTCCGTATATTTATACGTGCTCTAGGAAACTTAAGTCAGCCATATAAATTAGTTGAATGATACCGTCGACACATGCGATTTAAATTAGTTCTTAGTTTTTTCCAATTAAACTTTAACAAACGAAATTCAAAAAGTGTCGTTTTCTGCTTTAGCATTCGTCATCCGCATCTGATACTATATTAACAAAAGGCCTTAATTTGATTTAATTTTTTGTTTTGGTACGTTGCCTGATTGATTACGGTATAAATTTAAACATGGGGATTTTTTAGTTTTTTATGATGGCTATCTAGATAGAAAATGGTTCCACAAGGTTAGTAAATAATTAATCACCTTTTGTAACGTACCCACAAAGGCGAAAATCCATTGCGCAGTGGGGGGTAGTAAGTACGAAGAATAACGAATAAGACAAGTGACATCACGTTGTTAAACGATTACATAATCTCTATTATTAACAATTAATTTCAACGCTATTTAACTGGCCACTAATTTACGGCCTTTTACATATATCAACGTATTTTTTAGGTTAACCGCACGTTCGGCAAGCAGCAATAATTTTGTGCAGTTCAACATCGTTTATCGCATTTTTGGTGAAATCGGTAGTTTTGTAAAAGCATCCTTGCGTGCGTGGAACGTTATAAAAGTTTCCATTTCCAATTTCTTAAGTGCAACCTTTTATAAAAGCATCCTGCTGTGGAACATTGTAAAGCGATTAGGCGAAAACGTATTTGTGTATGAAGATTATTAATCGTTTCTGAAGAAAATTCAAGTTTATTTCCGTTTACAACTTCGAGCATACCAGTGGTGTGCTGTTACGGAATAATATTTAATACAGGGTGGTGCAGGGGAACGGGAAATTTTGAAATAACGTCATTTCCACGAATAAATTCATAAAACTGGTACTTTATTAACGAAAGTGCATGTATGCAGCATGCCATTTATGTTTTTACAATCAAAATGTCCAAAAGTGTCTCTTTACTTTTTAAAGATGACATCGGAAAGATGTCCTCCCATTCGGCGTTCACACTCTAACAGCCTGTTATGAAAACTCTGGAATGCGCGGCGTAGCAAATCTTGGGGAATGGCAGTGATTTCTTGTCGAATGTTCTCCATCAGTTCATGGATTGTTGCAGGTCGTGCCTTTAAGATACCCCCACAGGAAGAAGTCGCACACACTAAGATCAGGGGATCTCGCAGGCCATTCAACGTCACCGTTACGTGAAATAATGCGTCTTCCAAACAATTGACGAACTGCTACCATCGAATGTCGAGCAGTGTGTGACGTGGCTCCGTCCTGCTGAAACCGCATGTTTTCCATGTTAAGATTAAGCTCGTACAGTCTCGGCGTAAAGAATGTTTGAAGCATTTCAACGTATAGAGCGGATGTTACTGTCGCTGCACTACCATCCTCACGTGCAAAAAAATTAGGACATGATACAGCACACCATATTGTGACCTTGTCGCTATGTAGTCGAAGCTGGTAATGCTGTCGCAATATTCTCTGTGCGGCAGTCGCACTATCGCCATTTTTATAAAACGCTCTCACAGCTACTGCACGTTCCGTACCAGTCCAACGATCCATGATTACTAACTGGCAATGCGTTCACAACAATTGTGCAACGTTACGAACAACTGCCGGCTCTACAGTGCTGACAACTGTAACGTTCAAAATCAACTATAAGTTGCTAATTTTTGCTAATTTTGTTGTTAAAATCGAAATGCTCCTTTCGTTTTAGTGGAAAGCTTACTATATAAACGCTTTTCGAGGCTTATTTTATATGTTACTTGGTGATTTCGCTGCTACATGGTGGCAGGGCGTCAAAAATACAGTAGATACTTAGGCAAAAGCCATTGATTTATTACGTATTACGCTTGATCCGAAAAAAAAAAACACTATAAAACTCATATAGAATCAATTCCTAATGAACCAGCTAACTAAAACAAGTCCTGATGTTTTTATTTGTTAAGCAAGAACTTTACTAGTTGACTGTAGGCTTTCACGACCGTAATCTAGAGTGAGAATGTCTTTCGGATGGGGTGTTGTCGCGTACTTGATGTTAGAGTTGACCATGCTGTCCACTTCTGCAGACGATTTCTAAAGTTATAGGAATTTTCTCAAGAAGGTGACAGCATGATCAGCGAAACGTAAAGGCAAACAAGTACGCGGCGATGCGCGAAAGACATTTCTACTAAGAGCTTTGTATCACAATTACACCGGTCGATACCATAATTATCTATTTAGATTGGCAAGATTTGTGGATTACTTCAGAGACGTCTCAAAGAGAAAATATCTCGTAAAAAAGTCACTACATCCCCAGATGTACTGAAATGTCGTTCGTTCGAAGAAACATTCGTTAAACGGTTTGAGAGTAAAACAGTTCATCTTAATACGCGTCGAAACGTAGTGGCACAAAAGTGCCAGTAGACGACGAAGTGTTCATAACACTCGTTTTTATACAGGTCTATTGCGTTTCATCAAACTTTGCTTTTGTGCCATCATACCTATTGCAAACTATATGGTCATAGTAAAGATAACTTCAAAATTTTATTAATTATCCACAGTTAAGGAGTTAAGCTAGAGTGTTATGCCATGAAAGACTTCCTGTTTAGGTATTAAGCGGCATCATATCGTGTGGGGAAAGAAGTAAAGTGTTAGAATGGAAGAAATATCTCATGTAGAACGTCTCGAGGATCAATTCTGGGCGCCCGTTATTTCCTGTCTAGGTGCGCGATGTCAAAGTGAATTAAGCTGGGAAGTTTACGTGTTGCAGTTTTCCAAAAGAACATGTAGCTCTGTATGTATAATCAAAACCTCTTCTACTATTAGGTGTAAAAGTTGCAGAAAACTTACCAAATCAATATTCTTTACGTAGACATGCAAACAGCAAGGAAAGAATCGACCCGCCTAGCTTACTGCGCGAGTTTTCATGGTCACCTGCAGTATGCCACAATAATATGTACAAGAACGGCGAAAACGGAAGACATCTTGTTACTTCGATAAAGAGTATTGAAAGCTGTGCGCTGTGCAAATGCAAGAGGAAATTGAAGCGTACTGTTTAAACGACTGAAGATATTAACTGTGACTTCTATATCGTATGTTTACAGCATACTCATACACAATAAGCTTTTTTCAGAGCAACAATAGTCGAGTCTCCAGGACGAGATATGGTGCAAACTTCTGAGTGCAAATTTTACAGGACATGGTCGTCTTTTTTTTTAGCTGAAGTTTTAGCTGAATAAAATACAGATTCTCCATTCTTGCGAATTGACCATTGGAAACTAACAAACCCAAGAAGATATAAAAAATGAAAAATTTCAAATGTTCAACAGCAAACTCCAAGTAGCGGGGTGCTTCCCTTCACGTGATTCAAATTTCGGGAACTTTTGTGGGTAACTCCTCGTATGCGTTTTAATTAGTAACAGTCACGTAGTAACCAATCACGTTGGTTATTTTGACATTTCTATCTCGGGTTAGGAACAAATAAGGGAATATTGGAAATGCAACATGATACGGCGCAACGAGAACTTATAGTTTTATAAAGACGTTATTTATTTATTTTAATTTTAATCTAATTAAACGTTACAGTAACGCATGAATTCTCTGCATCATTCCGGTTGTTTCCTGATAGACACACAATGGAGGAAATTTTCAGCCTGGTAACAACCGTGAACCGTGGCGTCAACCTCTAAGGAACCATCATACGCCACGATGACGTAAAAGATACACATGAATACTCGCTGGTAGCGATGTGTAGGGTTGTTAACCTGGAAAATTATCCAGACGTTTGCGAGCGTACAACGGGGGAGAATCTATCCTACAATATCGGATGTATGTACACGAAAACTCGGGGTATGTGTCTCGTTAAGCTGAAGTAGACAGCCGGTCCAATTTTAGAGCGTTGCGATTTTTTCCCGTCGCCATTTACTTTTATTTTTGGAATATTTGAGCAAAACCTGCTTCGTATAAAATAAACAGAAGAAATAGAGGGTCGTTTTTCATACTGTGTATTTTTTTCTGCATTACGTGCATTTTCAAATACGCTTTGTTTGTTCGTTGAATGGAATTTGTTGTATATTTATATCTTTGAAATGTTTTTCTTTTATCCTTTTTAGTAGCTACATTTATATATATATGTATGAAAATACATGCGTGTATATGTTAGATATTTATAAAAAACATATTTCTGTTCTAAAAGCACTTTTTCTATTATTCCTTGTACACAACAGTAAATATTCCCTTATTTTCTAGGGTAGTTTACATACATGTATGCGGCTATCACAGGAATGTTATAATTAGGTGTCGTAATTATATAACTCGTATTACGTGGGTTAGTTACCCTTTTAGAACGTTTATTATTAGTAACATTAAGACCCCGTACGGCCCAAAATATCTCACGAACTTGTAAAACATGACAGTAATCTTGTCGCCGTTATACATATACATGTTCCACCTTCAGGTTCGGATATGAGAGAGATGAAAATGTAACAAATGTAAACATCGTGGTTCCGATGGCGTTTGGGATTTTTCTAGAAATTACGTTAAATTCAACTTATGCTCGGCTAAAGCGAAGCCGAACATCAGCAACCATGTAGCCCAACGCCCGTCTTCCGCCACACACGTGTTTGACCGGCCGCTTTGTTCTTCCGACGCATACACTGTTCCAAGAACAAGGCAGCCGGTAAACGCCCTGGGTCTGTAAGGGTGAAGTTTTGACAGTAATAAATCGGAAATTTTTGACGGGGGTTTAAAAATTGGTTTGATACTACGTCCCTGGCGTGCGTTCTCCATATTCTCGGTAACATCTTGAATGTAGAGTGGAGATGCTTGGAAAAGGATCTTGACTGGAATGCGATGACGATGTATCGTTCTACGGATATCTCGTTTATTGAAATTGTTTTCGATGTGGGAGTCCGATCACATGTCTCAATTTTCGGGCGATAGCGTCCGGCTGAGAAATGGAAAAGGTCCGTTTAACAAATGCGTTTATGATCGTTTGTTTTTGTGCTGGATGATCGAGATACGAGGATATCTAGAAATGGGAGTCGTTCATCTGATTCAATCTCCATTGTATCGTATGTTGGGTGAAAATGTTAACGATGATCGGGGATCTGGATCATCGTACATTTTTTCACTGTCGTGTGATGACAATTAGCCAAAAACACACATCAACGTATCATCGTAACGCAATGCAACCAGCACAATATAAAATTTATTTTTGGCATTTCTATACGTTTAACACTGCCCTTTGTTGCGTTATATTATTTCCCGATAGCTCTGTTGATGATGTGCACCGCTTTCTTGAATGAAAACCCGATAGGTACATTAATACTGGTTTATTTCAGTAAAACCTACTTCTCTTACATTTGATTTATTATTCTTTGTATTCTAATTAAATTTTGTGTACAGTCACATTTACAATACAATACAACGAGCGCACGTAATCCGTATGAATAAATACGCTCGTAAAGTAGTTAGTCACTTCAGCATGCGTGCTTATTGGAAAATGCTAAAATCGTTGAGAAATTGTGCCAAGTACTGATTACTTTACCCTTGACACACTGCTCAGGGACCGACTTTATCGCATTGCCGCAAATACGTCTGTACGTAGGTACCGTACGTACGTAGGACGAACAGAGGCACGTATAACGTACAAATCCACTAGTGGTTGATCAATTCTAATCTGATAGTGTTTAGTGTACGTAGGTCTATGTATACGGGCGACCTCCAGAGCCCTCAATGTAAATGTACGTAAATATAGCGGGATTTTCTTCGAAATATTTGCATTTTAATCGAACTGTTCCACTTGTTTCCTTTGCAGCAATAAAACGTTAAAAATAGGTTCGCGCGCTACTGGTGAACGTAAAAGAAGTCATAACCTCTATATATGCTATACGAAATTTGAAATGAACAACGTGGTTTGTGTACGAGACTCGTACGAATTGATGCAAGTGCTCGATATTCGATTCAGGGTAGGATTTTTAGTTCGTTCTTTGTTCCTATGAATGCCAATGGTGATTACGTATAACGATGAGAGTCATAAGAGTTTTTATTTTAAGCAAGGGAAACTATTGAATACAAGGTTAAACAGTTGATAGTTTTGGTAAGAACTAGGAACTTTCCTTGATCAAATGGAATTAGTTGTTTATACAAATTAAGTGACTTTTAAAGCGAATAAGCATTTTTTGGCAGGACGTCCCATGAAAGTTACTTACTTGAACGGTAGTTCAAGCATTTTTGAAGGAGTTGCTCGTTAGATTGTTTATTAACATACGCCGTAATGCACAAATAATAAAATCTATCAATATTAACCTATACTATACCGCCTAATATAGAACATCCCATTAAAACTTAACGAGGCGGTCGAAACTTTAAAGCGAAATTGGTAAATAAAGTAATTAATTCGGCGTCCCTGTAATCCATCCAAGTTGCGATTCCGTATTTCACGTCTGTCATGCTCTTTGATAAAGGTATTTGTTCCGTAGGCCAAATACGCGGTCGAAGGTTCGAGTTTAATCTCAGAAGCGAAGTTTTAAAGGACACAAGAGGGTGGGATATAAGCCTTTGACTGATAGACTCGCACTGATTACGGGATCTCGCCTTTCGATGTTGATACTACAGAGTGTTTGGTGTGCATACGCGAATCGCGAGTATTGGGAGAGCCTTTAATGGTAAAAGACAAACATGGAAATAAAACGAAAATTGCGTTGAAGACCTATCGAGACTATTTTAAGTAAAATTTTCAAATTTTGCATTTAAAAGGATTATTCACTATTTTGCATAAGCTGTACGCATTAGAAGACGGGAGTACGTAATGCATTTCTTCTGTTTGCAGCAGATAGCAGCTTCCTATTGGCAAACGCTCAGATCGTCGACTTCCCAATCGTCTACTGCAACGAGTCATTCTGCAAGATTTCCGGCTACAATCGGGCGGAAGTTATGCAGAAATCCTGTAGGTGTGCCTTCATGTTCGGCGAGCTGACTGACAAGGAGACCATAGGTCGCATCGACCACGTTCTAGAACACCAACTCCACGACCAATTCGAAATCCTCTTGTACAAAAAAAATAGTAAGTGTTGCTTTTTTCGCTTTCTGCTCAATATTTATCGAACATATGTTGTGGAAGAATAGGACTTTCTTATCATTTGGAACCTTCTTACTTTTATAAAACAAACGGACAATTACGCTAAAAATTACTTCATCTATATGGTCTTGATTTATTTTATTTTTTTCAATTTCATGGATGCCTCTGTCGAAGTTCATTGCCGAAACTTTGGAACTAAATACTGTCTAGTGTGGACATTGTGTTGTACTTGTACTCTCTGATTGGATATGTTTAATGCAACCGTCTATTTATTGTGTGAGTGTTCTGCTGCATTGGTGGTGTTTCTTATTCGAAACTACAGCAATTATAACGACTTGGTGCAGTATTGATTTAGTTTTGCATGAACATATCCTTCGGCAGTAATTCATGTGGTTGTTTGTATTTATATCTACGTACATATTTGTCGTGCGATTTTCTACCTATTGTGTCGTAAACGTAACGTATCAGATATTTTATTATTCCATTTTCCACGTTGTTTTTGCAATGTTAAAATATGCGGAAGAAATAATTTTATACAAGATTACCCGTTAGAAACATGTTATGTTTAATAAATAACAGAAATAAACGAAGGAAAAGGTGGAACACTATAACCGTATTCACAATGAATGTATACGTGAAGGTAGGATTTGGAAGTAAGTGTTTCGCGTGCGAAACTAATCTTAATATTCGGGACTGAGGAGTGACAGCGAAAAGCAAGTTTCGTCTGGACGACGTGGGAGAACCGGACGGGGATCGGAAACGGGACGGGTCTCCTCTGGATTCGTGGTAACTCAAAGACGAGTCCTGCTAGAGTAAATTTGGAAATTTGAATGTATATAGGAATAACCGGGAATCGGTTATAAAATAGCTAATAACTGGCTAAATAACCAAACTTTCAACGAATACGAACCACTTTCAGCTAAGACGCTTGGGTAACTTTATAAATGTTGAAGACACCCAACATAGTGATGACTATCTAACTGAAGAATCTTAGAATGTGCGTAGACGATCGACTACATCCTTGGAGTTGCGACAAAAAATGATTATTCAATGTGAAAATCCACAGGATGTCTTATTTAAATAAAAAAGCTGACGGTACTTCCGCTTAAATCGGAAAGTTTTATCAATATCATCAAAATTATTTGCTTGGTTCCATACGTTAACGCCGATGGCGTTCGTTAATTAAAAAGTAATTCCAAAAGCCACTTAGTTAACTGAACATGTTAACAAAGCCGTTCTACATACATTTATAAAGGTCTATATCGTTGATTTCGTAGTTAAAAATCATAAATTCTTCGGCATTGGGGCGAGATGGAACTCTTTACGGTGAGGCGTTGCATCTCGAGAGTCACGGACGTGAGAAACGGTAAGTAGAAGACGAATTTTCCGATTTGCATTTACGATTGCAGAAACATCTTTTTAAACTTTCATAACACCAATCCAATTTGAATAATTGAACGTTCCCAGCTGCGTGTCGGTCGGGAAAACTGGGACTTCGCGCGAAAATACTAAATTCAACCTCTAATGGTGTTTTATATCACACAACGTCCCGGCCACCCTTCTTTTTTTTCCTCTGTCCCCGGCCGCTATAATTAAACGTGAATTATGAATCTGCGAGATGTGGAAGTGTAGAAACGGCGGGGAATTTACGATACGTCGCTTTCTCTTTCTCTCTCTCTCTGTGTACGCGTATAATACGTCATGGTTTTGACCCATGGCGGTCGTGTAACACTGTATCTATTTCAACCGGTAAATTTGTACGAAAACACCGCAGCCGTGGGTTTTATTGTTTCCGCTGATATTTTTATTAAAGCGTAATGAGAAAGATAAAATTTTTACATTGCGAAACTAGGACAAAAACTGAGAAGACTTATTACAATTCGATTAATAAAAGACGTATGTGAAACCTCATCACTAGAGAGGACAAAGACAGATGAAATTGCAGCGACTAGATAGACTCGGGTATCTTCGCCTCATAAGAAAGGGTTTGTGTTGCTTACTGGTTTCTCCGGGAGTCGACAAAACACGAGTCTGTCTAGTCGCTGCAAAACAGATATTTTTTCATTCGCTTTTGTCCTCTCTACTCATCACTATGAAACTGAACGGTGGGAAGAAAGAAAACTTAAAAAGGTATATAGACAGAATCCCAGATAGTGATATTAAACAAATCACCAATTACAACTAAAATCGACAAAGTTACAATTTAAGAGAAGGACGAGTATAATAAAAACCAATACAGCACAAAGGTATGACAAAATACTAGAAAAAATACAAAATAGAAATAAAGCAACACTAATATATAAATATATATAAAATGAATATGGACAATACTCCAGCCATCGAGAGGACAAAGGCAGATGGAATTATTACTTTTTTTGCAGAGACTAGACAGACTCGTGTTTTGTCGACTCTCGGGGACACCAGTAAGCAACACGAATCTATTCTCAAGAGGCGAGTAGACACGAGTCTATCTAGTCGTTGCAAAAAAGGAATAATTCCACCTGCTCTTGTCATTTCTAATCATAACCGCTCATAAAAAAGGCAATCTGCTGAAATTAGTAAATTATCGACTGACATGTCTTTCCATTAAATGAATTAAAAGAAAGCCTTCAAACGCAACTAAGGGAATGTCTACTACACAACGGCATAATACATAGAACGATATCAGCAACAGTCGATCTAATAAACAAAATAAAGAATGAAAGAGAACAAAAGAAGATGATAGTAGCATTATTGTGATACCATTTCAAAAACGAAATTAATCGAAAAAATGGACGGCCTAGAAAAAAAAAGGAGGCAAACAAGAAACAAATTATACGAAACAAAACAAAGAAAATATTTGAGATTAACCGTATGAAACGATTTAAAGTGGGCTTGATCTGGATCATTCTTTATGTTTTTACATTGACCTACGGATAAAAGTAAACACTGGCCAATATGATGGTATCACATTCTTGTCTTACAATTAGCCTCGTAAGTCACGAAACTTTCGTACGCTGTAAACTCTAATATGTCCCATCATGCACCATTCACGACACGCACGGAAATAAACTAACACGAACTATACGCAATTATTTAAAAAACATATTTTGTTGTTAGGGAGACCACAGGTTGCCGTAATACATTGTTATCTAATTCTGATGGAAATACCCGTGCTATAAACCCTTACTCGGCGTGGAAAATGGAATAAATAAACCCCCTTCGTTTTTATCTAAGCTATTTATCTGTTTTATTTATTGTATTCTCTTTGTATATCGTCGAAACAATCTTTGTTGAAAGTACAAGATATCTCATTGAATGGATATTTTTCTTTAAGCCGAGTACCGACTGAAAACCTATTTTATCTCTACGTCAATATCAATTGAAAGCGTTCTCGTTCTACATGCGTCATGTATCTGTTACTATCTTGGAGTGCATACAGTTACATACTCGTGCTGTGCTACAAAGCGAAATTGAATTGAAACGGCAACGCAAAAAAAAACAAACGACGACTGCAAGACAAGTCTTTATCTTTTCATGCAAGTTGTAGAATTTGGAAATATTAGCTAAATCTCAATGTTGATTTTTTTGCGGTTATCGTTTCATTTGGAGACCCGCTGTATGATAATGATTTATTGTTTACTGTTGATAATTTATTTCTAATTACAATCATTTCTTAGCATCCCTTTCCTAAGACAGATATCTACATCGAGCAGGCATATTATTTTACTTATTTCTTCTGCAATTTAAACCGCAACTATATAAGTTGATACGAAAGAAGCTCACTTTAAGAGATTCGTCTTAAACTTTACAACCTTTCATTAACACACCTTTTATTTTAGCTGTGAGTTAGCTTTTTTCAAGCATTTTAGTACCTGTAACTGTACACATATACATTGATGTTACTAATCGTACTGATAATCGCAATATTGCAAGATATCTATGTATTTATGTATCACTGTTTTTTATCTATACCCTCTGTAATGAACGTACGTCTGTCTCTGTGTATTTGCTCGCCGATTCGCCCGCACTGCGCATGCTCTGTATAGAGAACAAAGGTACGTAGTTTGCACCATTCTCTATAGAGGGCATTAGTTATAATGTCGCATGCGTCCATCGTTGTCCTGCCCTTAATTATGTGTTCTTGTGTTTCTCCGTTGTAATATGTTGAGTTTTGTGTAGAGTCGATGTTGCATGAGAATGAGGCGTTTATCGAATACCTTTTTAGATGTGATTTAGTTGTTTTTTCTTAGTCTTTTGTTCTTTTTCTTTTTCTTTCTGTTAATTGCAGGATTCGTGCGTATACATATATCTTGTTTTGTATATGAGCATGTATATCATGATATTTATTTGGATGCATGTTATTATCAAAAAACAAAATAGTCCTTAAAATAAGGTCAGAAGCCGTCTTAGTCAACGAAGAGTATTAGAAAGTGCATACAAATAATTATCTCTAAATTTGTCACTGAGAGCTCAATTCAGTGATAAATTTAGTGACAAGATTACCTATCTCACTGCTACTGAGGGCAATGATAAAGATACGTGCCAAATCTGAAAAAGAAAGGTAATAATAAAATAATATTTTGATGTGTTGAACGAAAATTAAATATCCTTTGTGCTTGCGCAATAAATATCATGATATTTTCGAATCCCGTAATTCTATAATTATATATCTATCTATATACCATAAAAATAACCAAATATTTCAAAATGGAAACGAGTTAAGCTGTATGTAATGTAATGTTATTAGAACGTAGCGTTCTTAATCTAACGTAAAAACACTGTTCTTTGTCCGTCTGTAAAAACTTGTTGTTCGTCGGCTGCCCGATTCGTATTTCTGGTGACCCGTTGCTTCGTAAAGCTTGATGCAAGTGTTTTGTTGAGGCCTTGCGCTTCACAGGTCTGCGAGCAACGGTCTACTAGCGCTTTGATCGCTGTTTGTTTCTGTTTTGAATGATGGTCGAAGATAGCTTAGATGTTACGGCTTCCGATAAACTCGAGTGTTCCATTCTCGTTTTTGTTGATTAAAACGTTAAGAAATGGTGGCTATCTATGCTTTTCTACTTCCGCGGGCGAATAGAGTTGAAGAGGTGCAGAAACTCAACATCACGGCGTCGTCAACGAAGCGATTCCAACAAAGTTTTAAAAGTTCAATTGGAAATAGCTTGTAGTGGCCACATATTCGAAGATCTCAGGTACCTCTCGATGTTCGAGGACAGTTTTAGCGGAGACCATCGTGAACAGTGAAACCACATCAAAGTTGATAAATAGATTTACCTGTTTGAGTACGTGTTTCTTGATTTTATCAATGAAATGGGCAGAATCTTTTACGTACGAAGCAATGATTTCAACATTTATTGCAAGTGTTCATATATCTCTATATATAAATTCGATTAAAAATATTTGTAAAACTTCAGAAAGACATCGGAGGTCTCAAAAGCTATGCTTCAGTATCACCTGCGTTGGGAGTATATTTACCGTTGACCAAATATCTTAAAAGCAAGTTATTTTTGGTACACCTGTGACTTGCCAGGATAGCATATGTAATTACAGCGCGTTTGACAGGACGGTAATTGATCTATCTGGTAATCTTTCCAATAACATGGCAGCCGTAACCAGTACAGATGTGCATTATCTGCTTATACACCGAGAAGGGTATATCAGAATTTGACTAGCTCTAAAACATTCTTTTCGCCCCGAAATGTCGTACATGACATGAAAATTTTCTATTTTTGGTAAAAAAAATGGTTATTTTTATGATGTATAGGAATTTGTTTTTCTTTTTATCTTTTATTTCAGGTACCGTATTCTTAAAACGTAGCATAACGCATCGCGTTTTCATTAAATTTTCCGTTCCGTCACGCCATTTTTAATTTAGAAACTGACTCACGAAAATAACCACGCACAAAATGTTCGTGAATTTAAAACACACAAAATAAAAGGAGAGATATCTAAAAAAAAGCACTGATTAAATCTATTCTATTTTCTTGACAGGCACCCCTGAAGGTATGTAGGATGCTTTACCATTTGTATATTCTCTTTCTATACTTGCATATTTATTCGTCTCATTCTTCTTACTGCACAATGCTATCGTAGAAACGTAAAGCGTCTGCTGCCTTCTTCGAGCGCACAACGACTATACTCTACTGTTCTCCTTTTTTTGATTTTTTAGTAGTTCTCTCTCTTACAAAATTCCTTTCCAACGTCTATACGTTATCACTACACGTATATACAACGTAGAAACCCGTAGAAGAATCGTTTAGTTTGCTTTACCGATTTATCTTGACAGTTTTATTTTGTGTATTTAAATAAATAGTTTTCTTTGAAAAGGAAATAAGTCGAATTATTCGATTTAATAATAAAAAGATAAAATTGGAGAGCTTACAAGGGAATATTGAACGAATTTTTGACATTATTTTTTTTGTAATCGCAAGCATGTGTGGTTTTATTAATTGTGTTGTATACAAAGGACAAGACAAAGGACAGAAGATTATTTTGATGATGGAAAATCAATGTTGAAGCAGCATCTTGGCATCCTAATATGTTTAATAAGTATGTCTTGCTCTTGTAACATTGACACGTTATATATTCTAAATTCCAACTAAATTTAATATTTGATCTCCGTATTTCTCAACTCTAATATAATTATCTGCCTAGTTCGACCCAGAAATTTGCTGTGATTCTATGATAAGCTATCCCGTCTTTGTGGTTGACTGTCGTCAGCGCCACCCACATAACCCGTCTAGTGACTTCAAATTGAAGTTGTCCACCTATCCAAAGTAAAGGTTCTTTCTTTAGTGGTCGAGAGCTCGGTTTATAGAACAAAATTCCCGTCTGGCCGATCATTTTTGGAGCGTGGGTGGTAGAAGGATATTGTAAGTCCAGCCAACGATGATAGTGGCGAAGCCGAACATTCATTTTCATTGTATTCCGTCGTCCCATTTTCCTCAACTTCTAAATGTAAAGTCTTTCCACAACAAGACATTTGTAAATTTAGGCACATCAAAGTGAAATGAAATCAATCAATAATCGTTCGTTTAGAGCTGCGTACGGTATAAAAGGTCGTACAAAAAGCATAGAATCGCAGCTACACTTGCGTTCCTGCACAATTTGCACCGTGCTATATTAAAATTGATGGAAACCGTTGGTCATTCAACATGAATATATTTTTTAACTGTGAAAATCATCAAAAAAATCTACCGAGAGGGTGCTTTACATACACGCCCGAATGCCGCGAATCCTAAAATTTGCGCACGTCAAAAACCTTCGTAGGCAATATCAACCGATGCGCTCTAAATATGTTGCTATTACGAAATGCCCCGCCGCGTCATCACCGATGTGAAGACCACGACATAGGAGAGAGCCTCAAAAAGATTAAAATTTTTTAATATCGGTGCGTATTTCGCGCATCCGCATCCCACCACGATGCCCTATCTACGAATGAAAAAATTCTCCGAAAATTGTACTTTTATTACGTTTTTTCGCCACATATTACGGCACTATCTAAAAAAAGATTTCATTTACCATCGAATAAAATCCCATCATCGCAATATTTTTTATAAAGCAGGAGCGTCGGTATCGCAACGTTCTCGCGAAGACGTTGATCCCCGGTGACGTAATAAAAAGCTATCGTTCTGGACAGTCGACTCGGAGCCTTATATCGATTCGTCGTTTCAAAGTGTTTATTAAAGGAACGGATTCAATTCGACGGAATCCTCGAATCGAATAGATGGATGTTGAATGCACGCCCTTTTATGTTGTCTTATAAAAGCTGTAAAAGAAAGATGTTTTCGAGGATGTTTGCCATTTTCTTTTTCGAGTATCCTCATGTATATTGTGGTCCTAAAATCACATTATTAAAGTGACAACCGAATATGAGGAAGTCGTTTATTATTTGTAGGAGTAGAATAAGAATGCTGAAGAACGCATATCTTTAAGAGGTTGGTCCCTGATGATAATTGAATACCACGTACAGCTACAGAAGAAGTTGCATCAATGGGCAAAGATGCGTCCTAAGTTATTACTTAATCGGTCTATTTGTCTACTTGTTTCGTACCTAGATTACGATAGTTCAAATCCCTGTCCAGACAGCCGATTTTTAATTGCAGATAAAAGTCATAGTAATAATTATTGATGTCACCTCGGAAACGAAACAGCCACGAAGCTCGAGGTAGCAATGGAAGCGTGCGGATCGTTCTTTAAGCACGTAACTAAAATATAAATTTAGCTTCATTATCAGGGAAGCGTTCATAACGAAACGAAAGATTGATATAGATCGTTAAAAGCGTCTTCACAACTGACAGCTATCAATAAAACCTATAAGATCCATTAATCTTCAGTAAACGTCTACAGTAGACTACTTTATGCAAC
This sequence comes from Oryctes rhinoceros, assembly GCA_020654165.1. Taxonomy (NCBI): domain Eukaryota; kingdom Metazoa; phylum Arthropoda; class Insecta; order Coleoptera; family Scarabaeidae; genus Oryctes; species Oryctes rhinoceros. The sequence continues at coordinate 4,996,829 of JAIOKQ010000231.1, forward strand.
CAATAATATAAAGGCAAAGTACGGGCCATTCACTTAGACCGTCTATTCAAAACGAACTGGATAAAGTAGCTTCATTTGCCCGAATTCAGAAAAAGTTTCTCCTTTTTTTGCGAGAGAAGAAAAAGAAACCAGAGAAAATACTGTTTCCTAAGTATATTTCATCGACTTTATTCAAGTTTTCTCTTCACGGTAATATATCTTAAATGGTCTGTAGGCAGCCTTGCAGAATATTATAGACGTTCATCTCGATTCATTCGACCATTACGAAGATTACAGACTTTTATACTACTTTATGGTGGATGTCTACTGTGGTAATTAAATAAATTATGCTAGCGTATAGTCTATCTTTTTTTTTAACTTATTGAATGAAATGTAATTTTCCTATTCTACGGTGGCATTTTAATTTTCCCAGGTTTTTCTCTTTTGAGAATATTTTCCAGACTCTTTATCTCCTTTTCTGGTCCACTATTGTTTCTCAGATCGCTTTGATCAAGTACTGTCATAATATCAAACACTGACATTTTGAAAAATTCTTACTTTTACGGAAACGAGAAGATAATGAAATCCAACTAAAAATAATTGATGCTTTTTTTGTCAAGAAATTGAGCAATACAATATAAGGCAATGCTCTTTATTTACGAGAAAATAAAGAAAAGACGATATTTTTCGGAAGCAACGCTTCTGGATAATTTAACAATGAACACGAGAGCGCTAAATTTCCAAGCGTGTTCGTGCTACGAAGAGAATAAGCGTAACGAATGATATAGGTTGCAAGAAGGAAGCGGTATGAGCGTTTAACAAATTTCCGCCGTATCCAATATGCGGTCCGCTCTAATTTCCTATTCTTCGAGTTGAGAACTCCGAATTACGGCATTCGGAGAGAGAAAAAAAATTTCGTTTAAGATAACGTTAGAACAAAATCGATCATTTCAGGATCGTGTCGAAGGAATTCCGATTATTTCGTAAGATAACATATCCGTAGCGCCACCACATGAATTATTTATCGGGACCTTGTTCAGAGGCTGTAACACCCACCCACGTTCCCATCCTTAGTCTTCATATTTGGACGGTATACAGGGAGAATTATCCACTTCGATCAATTCACAATTTGTAATTTGATATTACCTATGTTTTGTTCAGTTCTTACATGGATAAATATACAAGAAGAAAGTGGTTTGGAGGTCGATCTTTAGTCCACGATACCCAAGAAACACGTATGATTTGAATATTACGTGATCTTCTTGCTATAAAGTAAGGGTCGTAAATGCATTATAGAGGCCATAATTGTTTACAGGGTGAGCATAATATGCTCCCATGAGCTTCTGTTCGCCGGTGGTAAGCGCCGATAGCTGTGAAATTGCATCATAAAGTTGTCAATGTTAATATAACGTGAATGCATTCATTCTAGCTTCCGTAACGGTACGGATGGGCGGCTTAGCTCTTGTATTTCATTTTACGTGCAATGTAGCGACGTTCCAGTAAAGAAACTTATGGTTAGAGATATGGCCCCTCAACGGAATAACTATCTGTCTCGCACGTATGCAAATTGTGCGTCATTTTATTCGAATGAAGGCGGTAGTTTATGGAAGTGATGATATGGCACTGTGTTTTACACTTTCGCTGTCTTCATCGGCATATGGTGACACGTTCGCTATTTGCTAGCTCATTACTATTTCACGGCGAACCAGTTTGTTCGGCTCTGCTGCAAAGTGTTATTGCATGTGTAAGCACTTGGGAAATGAATTTTAGTTTAAACGACCGCCGGAAAAGTATAGCGCAAAGCTAATGACAGAGAACGTGTTGAAAATTTACGTTGATCATTTGCTCACGGCAATAACACTTCTCGGGAAGAGATCTTTGATGAAGAAAATAAACTTATTCAATTCATTTGAAATATGAAATTTGGTTAAGTGTCTACTTAGTACATGTAACAGTGGAAAATTGATCGTTTTAACAAAACTACTTTGTTGATAGATCGTCACGTTAAAGTAATTCTGTTAATCTCAATCAACAGGTCATCCGTACGTATTTTCAGTGCAGTACAGTATTGACTGATTGGTTGGTTGGAACAAAGCCTTGTACGTCCTTAACCTTTTCATCCAACGCGCTTACTTTATTAACATTGCTTTGACTTCAGTTTTACGCAAAGAGGTTAGTTGGCTTGATCAAGTTTAATAACTTATACAATAAGTACTTCTCTGATGCGGGTCTGCGTTGATTAAACGTTGTGTACAGGAAAGTAATGTACGATGTTGTTCCCTCTTCATTAAAAGTCTTTATAAGGGTTCATCTTCATAGATCGTCGTCTTGTACAGATGTTCTCTTAAACAGCTACGTCTTGTTAAGCTGCTAGTTCTAAGTTGTATCAGCAATGCAAATACAGGGAGGGTACTCTCATCGTTTATTTTCTGCGAATTTATGCAGAATATGCAATATACCTACCTAATCAAATAACAACGTTAGGCACAATAACAGGACCGATACGTTTTTTAAGACATTTTTTTTATTTTCCAAAGCCTGCTGTAGATTATTTTAGCGTTTTTTATAATAAAATAGGTCACTTAAAAAGCATTGTTTTAATAGATACTAGGACATCCGACGACATTTAAAAAGCAATTTCTTGTAGTTTAGTAATTCCCTTCAATTTTGCATTTGGATGTTTTGGAAGTCATTTATCATTTTAAATGAAAAAAGTTGCTCTAAATATTGAAAAAATATATACAATTACGTATAAGAATCATTATTGTTCTTTGTTCTTTTACGTAAATGTACAATTCAGTTTCATCAGGAACTAAAAATAGACTTTATTAATACTTAACATTTCCATTACAAATTGTATGATGTATGCCATGTGGATAATTTTAATTAATTTTATCACACCTACATTCATAATCATTTTATAGTGCAGAAAAGTCGTTTCACTCTTTTCTTGCTCCCGATGTTCTATGTTAATTAAGTAGATATGATTCATGTCTCATTTTCATATTTTAGTAGTTAACGTATACCAAGTCGCATGATTGTTGTTAGTACTTCTGCAACGCAAACAATTCTCTACTTTTCATGTCGAAATTAACGTCTAGCGTATGCGCTGCTGGCACTATTTTACTTTTGTTTCTTTTTCGTTTAGCGTGGTTAGTTAATTACGTAGTTGTTTAGGAATATCGATCCGTTTTTGAAAAAGAGTTTTTGTGTAGATCAAGTACCCATGAATCAACTAATCACCTACGTGTTGTATATACATATTGAACTACTCATTTGTTATTTTATTTAGGGTGTTTTAAAGTGAACTTACGTTGGTACTAAATTTTTTGATATGAATTAAACTGAAATAATAAATAATAATAGAAAAGAAAGTTTTACTTTCAAGGTGCTTGGAACTACTTAACAATTCCATCTGTAGCAAACACATTGTATGAATTAGTCTCTGAACGTTTATGGGAGCATTTATTAAAAAACATATGTTGGATACCTCAACATTTCTAAATTTGAAACGAGCAAACAAGTAAATCATCTTATTACGAGGTGATGCCCAAAATCTCTCAAAATGTAGCGATTTCATTCACATACAAAGTAGTTCACTAGGAGCGCAAACATCGACTTCGGCGTCTCCGCCATGAGAGAAATTCATTCCGAAATCAGCCTCTCTAATCCTTACTTCTATGTCGAAAATGATGTCTGGACTCAAAGCGCAACGGTTTAGAGGATATAATGTATTTCCTAACAATTAAGCACGTCCTGGGATTACCGTCAGAGTTGAGATCTCCATCGATTATATTTATCAGTTCGCTTATTCCATCTGTGTTAAACAGCCAGGGCTTTTAAATGTAGGAAATTAGATCTGTGTATTTCAAAAATGGCTGATAAGGTATTCAATAATAATATAAGAAAAAAAAACAACTTTGAGTAGTTAGGCTCATAGACTTTTGAACTCATGGAAGTGATTCACCACTTAATGTGAAAATGGAGAGGCTTAAAAGAGATCATTGATTTTAGTGGACATAGCTTAAAAGGAACATCCTGCATAGTTTTCTAAGAAAGTAAAGCATTCGAGTAGATTACACCTTTGATATTCGATAAAATTATAAAGCTTAACTTATCTTACCCATACCCGTATAAGGATCAAGTATTTGTTCAATTTTAAGCTATAAAAGTATTTAAAAAATTACCGTTTTACGGCGGAAATATTAGAAACAACCTGTAGATATGAAAAAGAAATAGCATTTGTTTAGCGGAAACAAACGTAAGATCTACTTTGAAACCCTCTACTTTATATGTCCTAGATATTATTGTAAAGCTTATATAGATCTAGTTGCATGCTTATTGTGTCTAATATATCTCAATAAAACTCAAACTAATACCAACCTACGACAATATTCTAAGGCATCCCTTGATTGGAAGTGTTTACGCCGGATTACGTAATACAAATTGATGTCCAATTTTATTGAACACAATTTCATTTATAAACGAGTACCGTCCCCTCTACGTACCTGGAAAACCTTAATTCGATTCTTCGGCGGGCAATTACTTCGCCATATTCTAATTCCGTCGGTTGAAATATAAACAGCAACCCCATAGGCTAACCTAATTAGTCTTTATCCCGATAGTAATTGAGTTAATTTCCGAAAATAAAACGACTAGAGTCTAAAACGGCTTTCCACAAATTGGAAAACGGTTTGCGGCCTCTATGAAAGGGGAGGTACGGAGATGGTAATTGTACGGGTCGCGGATCTTTTGAAGCGCTTCGGAGTTATATTTGTTTACGAGGAAGAAGGGTTGTTTCGCAAATGTGTCGTAATAAGCAGCAAATTTAAATTAGAGCGACAAAGCGGAATTTGGCCGTGTCCCTCTTTGATACGAACTTTATGTTTGATGTTTTATTTAAGAATTTTCAGAAGAGAAAGAAGTACAAATTAATTAAGACTTTCCTCACGGCGCACGTTATATTTTTTTTTCCTTTGTTCTCGTTCTTCCTTTATTAAAAAATAATTTAAAAGTTTTACGATGATTTTGACAACTCCGTTTCCGGCCTCCTTTTGTTTTCGTCTATCGCCGTAAAGTTATCGATAATTGCCCGCCTCGCAAAACAAAAGCGTTCGTTAACCTTCGTCTTGAAGTTTTTCCATTGGAAAATGCCGATTCCAGACTTTTCCACACCTGAAGGTCTTTAGTTACACGATATACGATGTAAACACTTCCAAACTCTGAGCATCTAAAGGAAAGATGCGTCTAATTAGACACTTTCGGCAGTATTTTCGCGGTGGGCGCGGAAACGATATATGATTATCTTGTGGTTAATTCTTGTAGAGACACCGCTATGGCTGCTGCTGCAGATCTCGCCGATCAAGAACGAAAGGGATGTGGTCGTTCTGTTCCTGCTCACCTTTCGGGACATCACTGCCCTGAAACAACCTATAGAGCCGGACGACACAAGAGGAGGTAAGTTTTATAATAGGGCTCATATTTGCATTTTGATATGTTGTCATTTTCAAAAGTAATGTGCCATTAGAAAACCGAAAAGTCAAGGCGCAAATAAAGCTTTGGGAAATGTTGTTTTTGGAAGGATTGTTTGATAAAGTTTCAAATAGAAGCCAAGTTGAATAATAGTTACAGGTCGGTGGTCTATCTCGGAAGTTTAAAAATTTTCGTTGTTTTATGAGAAACTGTTAGAAATGGTTTGTCCGCTGGGGCGCGATTGATTACGGAACTTTAGGAGACGTAACTGTTGCCGATTCAAAGATTTAGGCCGTATATTTTTGGAAAATGTATCGATAATCCATGTATTGTCCGTGATGTTTTAAATAATTTTTTTCTATTAAATTTTTAACTTGTTCATTATTCACCGCTTTAGGAAAACTATCGTATTTTATGATTTTATTTTCAGGTTTATCAAAGTTCGCGAAGCTTGCCAGATCCGTAACGAGGAGTCGATCAGTCCTGGTGTCTCAGTTCTCCTCACATCTGCCAAACCTCAAAGACACCACGAAGCAATCGCATCTGGCCCAAGTCAGTAAACCAAAGCCACCTCCAAAGATCGCCCGACAGCATACCTAAAGTCTGCTTTCTTTCCATGCTGCTTATGGATTTTGACTATTAACGTTTTTCTTTTCAATTTCGCTTCGATGGCCTACATTCGCACCATTCCCTGGGCGATTCTCCGTTCAGATGATAAGTCTGAGCGCGGATATTATGCCGCAGTACAGACAGGAAGCGCCGAAGACCCCTCCACACATACTCTTACACTACTGCGCCTTCAAAGCAATATGGGATTGGATAATTTTGTGTTTAACGTTTTATACCGCCATCATGGTACCGTATAACGTAGCGTTCAAGAACAAGACTTCCGAAGACGTTTCTCTGCTGGTGGTCGATTCCATTGTTGATGTGATATTTTTCATCGATATCGTTCTGAATTTTCATACGACCTTCGTCGGACCCGGCGGTGAAGTGGTGTCCGATCCGAAGATCATCCGCATGAACTACCTGCGAAGCTGGTTCATCATCGATCTGCTCAGCTGCTTGCCTTACGATGTCTTCAATGCGTTCGATCACGACGAAGACGTAAGTGTTTTATGAGAAGCAATGGATGATAATATGATTAATCGGATTTTTTTTTTATATTAGTAAAAACGCACATTATATTGATTTTTTTTTTTTTTTCATAAATTTCGTAGCGTTCAGTACAGTTTGCCCCTTTTTTATTTCAAAATAAAATGAACCGGTAGATATTTACATTACGTCCGTTGAAATAACAAAGGCTAGCTACCTGTTTCGTTCCGGCCTGCGCTGCTCGTAAATTTTCTTTCGGCAATTTCGAATTAATTACGTCGGCAACCCCCTAGCTTCTGTTTCGCAAATTAAAAATATCACGGGCGGCGAGAATGTGGAAAAATCTGAAATAATAACAAAAGCAAATCCTGAAAATCCCGTACTTCGCCGAGAAATCTAAACCGAATAATAAAGTGCCGACGAAGTGGAATACAACAGATTGACGTCATAAGCGGACGAAAATCGTGGAAAGACGGAAATTTAAAATCTCGTCGTCGTGCTTAAAATGTGCTTATGTTATTTGGATTATCGTAATGTAAGCAGATAGCGGCCAGCTTTATGAGAAAAGTATTGTCCATATAAGGAAAAATAATGATAACAAGGACTGTGGCGTAGTATGGTAAACAACACATAAATATCGGCACCACACAAGTTTAATTTATTATTAATCAGTCCGGGACTACCGTTTCGAGGCCACGAATGGTCCTCATCATCAACCATCAAACTTGTATGGCGCGAAGGTTGTGTGGATAGTTATGTGTTACTTACCATATAAGGATAGTTCGTTGAATAAATGATTGGTCTATCGGTAGATTGTTATTGCATCGATTTTGCTAGCCATCTTCTTTTTCGCCTGACCTAAAGACCTAAAGACCTAACGGGTTAAATGGGTATTTCTTAAATAACGATTAATCAATTTTTCTGAATATAGCATCGAGCTGAAAAAGCTTGTAAATAGTCGTGCAATGTGTAGTAATATAATTTCTGAGCCGTACTGTATTTGCTGTACTGCCTGTATTTGGTTATTAATTAATTACAATTGAACGAATCTGTAGAATGCATTCCACGCGAAACCAAATAAAAAAAAAAAGAGAACTGGAAACCAATTAAGCTCCTGATTCTCGAGTACAAGTGTTTTTCGCGTCGCAAGGCGTCACCAATCCATCGAAATCAATAACGCAATCAATCAACGTCAGATTGGACCGTTACTTTTTTTGTGCTCCTTTTTTTCTGCTTTCTCATTCGCAGGGAATCGGCAGCCTTTTCAGCGCCTTAAAAGTCGTCCGCCTGCTGCGATTGGGCCGCGTCGTACGTAAATTGGATAGGTACCTAGAATACGGTGCGGCAATGCTCATCCTCCTGCTCTGCTTCTACATGCTGGTGGCGCACTGGTTGGCCTGCATATGGTACTCCATCGGACGTTCCGACGCGGACAACGGCGTCCAGTACAGCTGGCTGTGGAAGTTGGCGAACATCACGCAGAGCCCGTACTCGTACATCTGGCCGAACGATTCCGGCACGCCGGAACTGATAAACGGACCCTCGAGGAAGACCATGTACGTGACGGCCCTGTATTTTACGATGACGTGCATGACGTCGGTGGGATTCGGCAACGTCGCCGCCGAGACTGATAACGAGAGGATCTTCACGATATGCATGATGATAATCGCAGGTAGGTGAGACGGTGTCGGGTGAACGTTGTCTGGGGCTTTTAATATATTTTCGTGGTCGGAATATTATGAGAGGTTTAGAACATTTTTGATATAAAAGTTTATGGAACTTTGGGAAAGAAGATGATAGATAAGGTGATCTACATAATCTAGTTCAGACAATGGTAAAAATGTGTAAATTACAAGTAATAGAGTATAATACACAATAAATTAAAATATATTATTATGTAACAAGCGCGATTTTATTTTTGCGCAACACGAAATATATACAGGCTGTTCCCAAGTCGCGAGTCATATATATTACCCCAGTAACCATAGTAACCTGCAAATTAAGGACAAACAAACACTGTACGAAAGCAATGTTTTGAATGTATTGCAAAAGGCAGTTTATCTTTATAGATTCTATCAAGACGTTCAAAATGCACTTAATGCGTTCAGGAATTTCTTTTCTCTGCGTACACGGATATATTGCAATAACGTATTGAATAAAACATTTTAAACTAAACGATTAGCGTCTAGTCGATGTCTAGTGTCTAGAATTGAATTGATGTTGCCATTTTCATCTTCAAATGTGCAAAAGCTCTCTATTTTTCTTAAAATACATTATTCGTTCGGATACACGAATGCTTCCATTACGCGACAAAAAGAATAATTGAACCTATTCGCAACCAGCTGATTAAAATTGAATTTTCATTACATCATAAGAATATTTATTCGAACGTAGAGTTTTTGTAATCTCCACTCATTTCGCTCCAGGTTCCGACGCTCCATAGTAATCCTTTGTTTGGAAAAATATAGGGAACTAGTTGACTTTAGCGGACTTATCTCAATCTATTTAAAATTCATTGATCATTAAATCTAATTGAACGCTGACCTAAAGGTTAGAGGTGACGCCACCGCTCTAGAACTACTCGAAACGTTTAAGTGGACTAGGTTTAAACTATGCTGATCTTGATTAAAGATGTCAAGAGAAAATTCGCGTTTGTTTAGCTGTATCCGTTAAACGAAGCAGGTCAAATGCTTTGATAAAATTTCAACAAAATTTAATTAAATCATATACGAACGATTAAGAACAATGTAAATATTTAAGCGAACTTATAGTAAATTTGTTTTTGCAAAGATTATCGCTGCAGAAAGTAAAGTTTTTAGATAATTTTTTAATTAAAACTACTCATTTTTAGCAATATAAGAATTGTTATAATATTCTTAATGAGTATTTAGATTTATTAATTTAATTATTAATAATGGCATAACGAATGGTCCATTTATCTTGTACGTCCCGAATAATTAGGAAGAAGTTAGCTTTATTAAGAAGAAAATGTGAATCAAGTGAAAATTTAACGCAAGAAGGGACTCATACGAGGAGGTTACACGAAGGTGTGTTCCTTTTTTGAATGGAATATGTTATTTTCTTTTGCAAATATTTAAATTTGAATAATTCTTTTTAGAATATTTTTTTCCTTTTTTTAGAAATTTATTTAAATAATAAATTTCTAAAAAGCATTTAATTCGGAGTAGGGAAGCATTAGACTTTTACGTGTAGACCAACATCAAAGCTCTGCTTCAAAATAGGCAACACTCAGACCGCCGAAATTATAAAATACAAGGAAAGCATTCACAAACAACGGTGAAAATTTGGATCAAAAAAGCAAAAAATTACAGGCGGAGGCAATACAAACTGATAAAGTGCACTTCCAGTGCCTTCATCATCTGATCTGCGTACATAGTTGTACGCTAATCAAAAGGGCTACAAATCCAATGTTTTATTGGAAATATATTTTTTTTAGAAAATTTCGTTTTTTATTCGTTTTTTTTTTTTTTCGAAGAGCGAAAAACAAACTTCTTCTCTTAAACTCAATGTATCGTCGAACGTTTTTTTTTCTGAGGTATGAGACTAGGGAGATTTGGCTACCTCAATCGAACACATACGTATACGTACAACATAAGTATTACGGAACGAAGTGCTGCGTAAAACTGTGTCGTCCACTGGGAATAGCAGGGTCTCGGGTATATTCGATTTCGATAAAAGAGACAGTTAAATAATAGATATTTCGCAGAAGCGTTGCCCTTTTCCTATAACCTTATATACCTCTATATCTCAGGCTTTGAGTGTTTTCCGTAGATGTGCATGTTTTATACTGCATGTGTATATAAGCGTGTATGTCGGATATGATATTTATCAAAATGCTAGATAGACTCGTGTTTCGTCGACTCTCGGAGGCACCAGTATGTCCAGTAGTAATAGTAGCGAATCATCTCTATTAGTCAAAAACATATTGAAATTTTGCGAATATTACAACTTCTTTTATTATTGCCTTTTTTAATACATCCCTCCGCAATAGGACTACTTCTCCAACCTTGATAGTTAATGAATCTGCCAGTAAAGTTGCAAAAAAACGACTAAAATAATGGCTGACATATTCTTCTAGATGCAATAACTTCAAGAATGTTGCGATAATATTTGGTATATCATCATTCTGTGTACTTTAGCATCAGGAGCAATTTTTCTCGAAGAAAAAAAGAAAAAAAAACAGTGGCTTTACGCTGAAAAACTAATTTTCATTTTATTCTTTCGATGCTACTTTTCTACTACCATGTTTATACTTTTTTTTTTAATGCTCTACACTCTACAACCTATATCTTTCTGTTGTTTTTTTCCAAATCCAAAATTATTTATTCTTTACCTCAGGGATTCGCGATACCTTCCGATATTACGCGGCCATTTTTTTTTTATATACTTTTATATACCACAACCTTGAAAGGGGTTACTGACTTATAAAAACGAATATGGAAAGGGGATATAACGTCTGTTTTTATTCGAAACGTTTTCCATAAAGACAAAAATTTAATTGAATTTTACGCTTTGCTAAATTCACCCGGCACAACTTTTTTTCTCCGATGAAATATGAGAAATTTCCTGGAAGATCAGTTTTCTGTGTTGAAGTGTAAAAATTAATGAATTCCCTTTTCAATTTTCAGCAGGACTACTTTTAAAATAATAGCATAAAGGGTGAAAGGTATTCTGGGAAGCTATCCAATTTGCATTGCGTTGGCGGACTCTTCTATTTTGTTGACGTTTAGTAATGGTTTTTGCATAATTTTGGAGCTACCTGTTTATTGTGAATTATTAATTTCTATAGATTAAACGTTATCCATAGATGTTGAATAGTTTTGTATTGTTTTTAATGTAAAAAAAAAAACTAGTAAATGAAAAAAAGTATCTGAACACTTCGCACCGCACAACTTTGATTAATTAATTAATCCGGGACAGCCGTTTCGAAGTGCGCATCTTCTGAACAGCTGTCCCGGATTAATTAATTTTTGAATGGAAACGATTAGGTAAAGAAGTGAAGGGACGGCAATTACATTTCTGACCGAATTTAATTTTTAATACTCGAATTCCACAAGTCCTAAATGAAATCGATTAATTTCGAAGAACCGTTCCTACATTCTAAACTTTTCCCCCATACAAAACATTACACTGTACAACATATGAAATGACAATCGACCAATTTTAAGTCTGAACGCAGTACTCACTTATTCATGAACGAATGTCTGAAAAGCAGTGTATGCCCAACTTTTATAATACGGCAGATGCCACGCCACAAGAGAACATTTTATGAATCTCTATTGGTTTTTCCGTTTTCAATTCGCACGTATAAAACTCTACAAAAAAAAAAAAAAACATAGAATACGAATCTCCGCATTACTTCGTTTCATTAAAAAGAAAAATAACGGTGGAAATTCCTTGTTTCTTCCACAACTCGAATACGAGGAGCAGCTTCTTGTCTGCAGGCATTCCACCATAGTTTAAATATCTTCTCGGATACCTTACGAGAGCTTTCAGACAACATCGACGCTTCGTCGGGCTCGGACCCCGATCAAAGACGCGTTTCGCACACGCCAAATTATTAATATTTCCGACTTCGGGTCGTATTTCAAGAGGGGTGAGATGCTTCGGAAGTAAATTCGTTGGATGGTATCCGTTGCGGAATGTCTTTGATATTTCTCGCTGAAACGGTTCCAAACTGGCGGGCGTAACAATCAAAGAAAATGCAACTCGGGGGAAATTATTCAAGTATGATGGAGGATAGCTGCTTTCGTCATTAAATATACAAGCATTACCAACTGGAAGATTACAGTCAGCGTGTAAAGTTTTTGTATTTGGAACATTACGAACGAATGTGGTCCACTTTACTAGAGATGGCATTAATAGCACTCACAGCTATTACATTTACGGAACTCTTAAAATCCACATTCAGTTAGACGATCTTCGTTTTACTGTAAATATTTGGACTGGTACACCAACAATGAAAAGTACTCGGACATCCAAGGAAAAGAGAACAATACGGCACGTTCTTCCCATACAGCAAACGGGCGAGCTGTCGTTTTCTCTTTTTCTTGGGTGTCCGGATACATTTCATTCTAAGTGTAGAACTGCTTGAATTAGAAGTTTTACCAGACAGGCTAAAACTATCATTTGTTTCTCTTCTTCCGATATTCAATTTGCTATTTATTTATTTTTAAAGTTGTACTTGACAAAAAAATAAGTTTTTGTCCAATGAGATTTTGTTAATGCTGTACTTTGTTCAATTTCATTGCTTAATCCTTTTTTTATTTGAGTAACCTTAGCGAGATCAATTTTTTAATATTTAAACTCAAATAAAAAAACCCACAACCGCAAATTTCAATTGTTGCGTTCAATATTTAAGTCCGTGTTTATCGAATCCAATGAATTACTTACGCTTCGTTTCCCGCAGCAGTCTCTAAACTTGTTGCGGGCTGCAGTTCGAAACGTGATACGATTGTAAGTGTGCAATTCCAAAGTAAAGAGCAAACATTACGTTACGCTCTTTACGCTTTATGGCAACATTTGAAAATAGAAATATGAATTAGGTTTTCCGTATGCGGTAACAGCGAAATAACGTTTATGCGGCGCATTTTCCAGATTTAAAATTCGCCGATCGCGCGTTCCACTCGGCGCTATCATTGTTCGGAACAACAGCATTGTAAATTCGTTTTTACAGTAATATTGTTCACATTCGCTACGATCTCGTATTTTTTTGAATGTATGCTTTTCCTGAGATGAAGCTCGACTCTATGATTTTTTAACAGACCATGCGTATATTGTTCAATGGAAGCGTTTATCTTACGATACACTGTATTGCGAAGAGATTGGTGCTTGTATAGCAGCTTCACGACAAGGAATCATTCGCCCATTATTTCTTCATGAAATGATCGATATACAAAGATATTGTAATAATTTATTGGAATTAGTTGGAGCACAACAAACTAAGGGATGGATACTTCCGATAAGACGAGATAAGTCATAGAAAGCAAAACAAAAATCAATATATACTTAGAAGAAAAACGAAAATGTTACTAATGATTCTAGCCTGATTGAAATATAAGAAATATGCGGCGTCATAAGTCCTGTGACGTGAGCAACTGAGATTGAAGAACTCAATGAGTCACATTTGTTATTTATTTTTTCTTTGTTTACAGACAAGCCGTTAGGGTAGCACCATTAGTGCATTTTGTTCAACACATTACGAATCCCAATGTATCTGAATTGAGGAGCACCAAACCATACAAACTCACGTAGTGTTTTGTGCAAGAGCAAAGCGTAGTGGCGCGTAATTTGTCAACAACTTGTGTGAGAGTGCAACGTGTTTAAAGGAAACGGTTTGAAAAAAATCAGTTCAATTCATCAATCATACGACTTCGTCTACGACGAAGGCCTAACTTCAGCGATATTAGATCCCGTAGATTTACTCTATTATTCATTACCAACAGACAATTCAGGCAATATTACGCATTCCATTGTTGGCTTGCCACCTCATTAGCGCTAAGTGAGGACAACTCCAATCGTTTTATCGTGTTTGCATAACGTGAACGCGTTAAACCTACATAGGCAACCTTATACAAACATGTTGCTTGAAAGTGAAAGCCTTAAAATAAAAACCGATAAAAAATTTAGGACGGCGTTAACTTAAATATTGTCGGCATTATACGCTGCACATACAAACAATACTACCTGCATGTGTATGTGGGTATGCGATCGCCGTTTACATAATTCAAGTATCGAATAAACAATGTAGCACAAAGGGTATTCAGTCGTGAAACATTGTCCTATCCGCGCGTGGTATAAATTATTATCTGAAATATTCATGAACTGTTGTAGTTACATGGACACCTACATATGTTCTGGCATAATAACCCCCCCTGTCGTCTCCCGCGATCGCTCTCCCATCGTAAAAACTTTATTCTGTAGGCCTCGACTACCGAAATTCGAATGCGTTTAGCTTGGAGTCGACTATACGCTGAGAAAGGGGGAATTGCCGTTAAAAATGTTTGTAATCGTAATTTAATTCTAGAAACATTGGAATCAAGCTTGGTTACGTAGACAGTCGCCAGAGTCTTTTTGACTTTCTTTGATCTTTCTCGATTTCGACTTTTTTTTGTAAAAGAGCACTAAACAATGAAATGAAGTCGATCGCATGTCGCAATCTGTAGTGTTAATGTAGACTTTGTTAATAAACAAAATAGTCACTGTTGGGGCATTGAAAATCCTTATTTGAAACATTCGAAACAAAATTGCCGAAATATAAAAAACATGTACGCTTACCTTGCCTGTCTAACCTAACACTGTCGATTACAAATCTTCTCTAATCTTCGTTGAGTTACCGGAAATATTTATTAAAAAAAAAAAAATAATAAAAATAAAGAAGAATCTTAAAAAAAATTCAATTTTTATCGAATTTTATTGTTGATCTAATTGGTTAGGGTTGTATAATAAGTTGAAATATATCCTTTATCCTCCTCCTACCAGGCGAACGATTGGATTGCGAATACGCAATTTCTCCGAACAGTCCCGCATCTTTTATTTATTCAAAGGATACCCGTTTCAAAGGCGGAGGGTCGCATATACAACAGCATGTCAACACTAACCAACCATAAATCTGTCTCGCTAATGCATTACGAGGAACGAATGAATTGCCGCCCGACCGAAAAGCATCGTCACGTTTAATTATATTTTATTAGAATTTTCCATTAAAATATAATGAGAAATCGATGTTTAATATCGCCGGCATACACGCATATTTAAAAGTTGCGTCGTGTACAGTGTACAGTAACTTTCCTATGAAATATTAATTTCACAACTACCCTATACGTATATCCGGTCGTTTAATTAAATTCATATTCCACTGTAGAATCTGCCTAGCGGTTTTAAATGTAAATAACGTTTCAATTTGTGGTCCTGCTGGGAACCGAAGATAAAGCATTAAATATTAAATTTGGACGTCGTTGAGTTTGTTTCGGTAAGAGGGAGTTTCAAAGGAAGCCTTGGCGGATATCTTACGCGAAATATTAACGGTTAATCTTGGAAAGTGTTTTAATTGTGCGCATGTATTTGCTGAGGATTTATAAGACAGTGATCTCTCATTGGTGAGTTAAAAAGTTAATGAAAGACGTTCATCATTTCATTTTACTGCTGTACAAGATGTGCCAAAAGTTCATTATCTTTGTCCGATCCTCATCTTTTAATAGATGAGACGTTTCATCAAGCAGGAACAGTATCTACGAGAATTAATTACACCATTTTTCTAGTAAACTATTTTTTGACCATTTATGCGGATTAAGGCGTCTCACAACCTGTATTGCTGGATAGGAGTTCTTACGAATTAAAAAAAATGGTTCTATCTAAAATTTTTGCTTGCTTTAAAACCTAGATACTTGGGGATACCCTTAATAATGCGAGGCGCGTCCTCGTTGGACTGCTATCGAAGCTTCCAAACAATTATTTATCAAAATGCGAAGAATTAACTTAAAATTGATACGAATGAAACAATATTTGAAGAATTTATTACAAATTGTAATTGATTTTTTTTACATTTTACCTAAAAATGTATTTAAACGTTTTTGCGGGCGTTCCATGGTTCGTCACAAGGTGCATTAAAAGCTCTCGTAAGGCTCCTCTTCAATGCGACCGAATTACGAGTGTGCTCCATATAGCAGCCAACAAATGCAATTCTTATCACTGCTCTGTACGGCTTCTTCTTCTTTAAAAGATAATGTTAGCAATCGTTTTTTACGCATTTCTGTATGTAGTATGTGGTACAGGTGGTAGTATTCGATTTAATAAACAAATTGATGTTGAAAAAAGCAAGAGATGCATCAAAATATTCGAATCGACACGAGTCTAGTGAAAGCAGGCAGGATCATACTTTTCCAAATATTTTTGATGGCTCTTCCCTGTGAGGCACTTAGATTATTGCTTTAAATAATGATAGCCTTACCTCGTACCTGTTTGTACGCCTACGTTCATACATGTCGTAATACAGAGAAATTGGATTACATCTTTGGGTATTGGTCGGCCTTGCTTGAACTTCCAGGTATGCAATATATTACAGGCTCCGTGATCAGGTTGGCGACGACATTGGATGGAACCCTTAGTCTAAATGGAATATGCAAAATTCGTTGTAGAAGGAGATTATTCAAAACTTGTTACATTAATTAAACATCTTACTGCAACGTATAGCATGCTCTCTTCCCGGAATATTCCAAACATCGAGTCGCCCTGATAAAGACGTTCCTACGTAGTCGAGGTATAAAGGTAGCTAATAGAACTTAAATTGGAGCGCTGATTAATATGGATCAGCCATACAATTAGCTTATTACTCTGAGAGGAGCTCGCTACTCTACTTTCGCGACGCTGAAAAATCTTTTATTTAATTCAACGGTATTCAGTAATTAATGTGCGTTTGGGTATAGTTCTTTTGTGTCGCAAGTGTAATATTAATGGTTAGAAGGGGGAACTGGTTTCAGTGGAATCAGTGTGAGGTTACTGTAGGGAGTTTCATGAATATCTAGTCGTTTTAAGAGATTGCGTTACGTGATTTGCATATTTCAAATATCCGAAGTTTATTTCCTTTGGCTTTTTGGTGCGTATTTTAACAGAAACCTTGTAGTATGTAGCAAATAGTTTTTATCAATGTAAACTAGATAAATTGAGATGACTCTTATTTGGTTAGGATACATTTTGGAAAACGTCCATTAACGAGTCAGATAATCATCAAAGCAAAAAATTTAGGACGAATACTTTTAATCCTATTATTGCTTGGTGATCTGTTATTTAATAGGAAGTGAGAATCAATTATTTCACATATTTCACATGGATATTTCACATCCACAAACATATAGGGCTCTTTCTTGGGAGAAGGAAATGTGGTAGACTTCAATTAGCATAGCATAATACAATAAAACATTTGTCCCATTCCAAATACACCATCCACTTAGGAACATTGAATAATACAGAAGCATTTATTACCTGATTATGTAGATGCGATTAACTTTTTTACATAAACTACAATTCCACCAAAGGCCAGGTTCGACAGGCATTCCTTCATGCAAGCCTGATGCCTTCATTTTCATCATTACGCGCATTCATATTTAAATCTACATTTATCGAGATAAATAACCTAACGGAGAAAATACCATTAATCATAACGAACACTTTTAAAAGCCAGCAAAAAATCACTCAGCCTTCGCGGTTGTTTTGGTATAATTTATGTATCCCTTTCCTTTAGTTTTCTTCCGCCCTACATAGCCGATCGCAAAAAAAATACGCGGTGTAGAACGAAATTCGTAAAGGATGATGTAAGGGAGAATATAGGTGAGGGTAACGTAGGTAAAAAAAAGACGTAGTAGTAATACACTATATTTTATATTGGCGACAATATCAGATGAGATTCTCTGGAATTTAACAATATATCTTATTTCTGAGATTTATTAGTCGCCAACAGGGCTATCGCTAAGAAACTTAAGTTGGTACTAGTTATTTTAAAAGAAAGTACTAAAAAATGATATTTGATCGGTGGCAATTTGCATAAAATTTAGCAGAATAATGAAGTTATACAATATGCATGGAATTGGTTTTGATTCAGCTTTTAAATTGACCGTCGCGAGAATATAGGAATATATTATATTACTGAGCACTCTTCAATTAATAATTTATAGTTCATTCTTGCTGAAAATAGATGGCGACTCTAACATGAAAGGATTCCCGAACAAATTTAGCGTATCTAGAAATGCTTCAACCGAATAGAAACCCAAGCGCGGAATAGATAGATGAATTCAAATTTAATTTAGAACAATGGTAATACATCAAAGCAGTATTTCCCCCCTAAAACACGGAAAGTCCTAAATCCAAAAAGACAAAAAGACGCCGAAAATGAAAGTAGGGAAGGTCTTGAATATGTTATTATTCCGCTACAATTACAACACGGTCCCTCCGCGCTTTTGTCGCAGACTGCAGGCGACGTGGTAGATCCGGCGGATTCACTGTGGATTTCTATTGTTTGTTTTTGTGTTACAGCCCTATTGTACGCGACGATTTTCGGTCATGTAACCACCATTATTCAGCAAATGACTAGCGCTACGGCCAAGTATCACGATATGCTGAATAATGTCAGGGAATTCATGAAGCTGCACGAAGTTCCGAAGGCCCTATCGGAGCGCGTTATGGATTATGTGGTATCGACATGGGCCATGACGAAGGGTCTCGATCAAGACAAGGTAGGTTGTGTCTGCCTTCGTTTTATATGTGGCATAAAAAGAATTTATAAAACGTGCGGGTAATAGCGTAGATTATCTTGCGGTAACGGTGTAATGTTTTTAAAGGGAGAGTTTTATTTAAACAAAGCTGTTCCTTTCAAGTTTTTCGATGATGACTTATTTTTTGCTTATTATTGAAGAAGAAATTTTAAATTTGTTTAAATTGTTTAAATAAAAAGTTTAGATTTGATAAACAACGATGATTTGCACCATTCAGTGCGGAAATGTATTTATACATTCACCTCACGAATAACAAAAAAAAAAAGAAAATTTATTTTTAGAAGCAAACAAGCGAACATATGTACGAACTTGCACGTGCAATCTGTCTATGTATGCGAGTATTCAGTTCCGTTTTTATGTTTCTGTTTGCTTGTTCAGGATTCATTTGTTTTATTATACGTAGTCGGAGAAGCGCTTCTCGTAAAATCAGCGAAAAAAATCAATTTCTACAATCCGTGACTAGCTTTCAGACGCAGATACAACCGCCTACCTGCCTTTAACATCGGCGAGCAAACAGATTTTTTTTTCCGATGCGCAAGGATTTCGAACGGTTTTTATTCTTGAAGAGCGAAATGAAAACTTTTAGGTACCGTTATTTTCCTCTCGCGAAAGTCCACGTTACCGCTTCGGATTATATGTTCCATCCGACGATAGCCACCCGCAATCCTACTATTTCCCGCTTATTCACCCTAATCGTAACAGGCGCCCAAGTAACCGAGTTAGTTACCAGGTTTTATCTAAATTCATGAGACAAACTATCTTCGTGGCCCATCTCTAATTTAGACGTAACCCCGGCTGACGTAACTCTGTTAAACTCGAAAGTCGCAAGCTTCGTTTGAGAAGTTCAAAACCAAGCAAACGTTATAATAAAAGCGTAAGTACAATATCGGAGCGAAAAGTTAAATATTTCTAACTTAATTCGGAGTTTGAAATTAAAGCGAATCTGTAGATCTTATTTATATGATAGATCTACCAAAGTTTTGGATTAACTTCTGCGTCGAAGACAATTTCCCAAACACAACGAGAAATTAGCTGTTCGCTGTTGATTTTGTAATTAATTTACGATTGCGGTCACAGTAGCTCCTTTGATGTATTTCAAGTACGGAGATAACCGCTTTAATGATCAATTCCGCAAAATAACTTGAGTACGAGGGTAATCCGAAGAGTTCCAAGCCATCGCGTTAAAAGACTCAAATTTAAACGTAGAGGCGCGTTGATGTACGTTCAGGACGACCAAAAGCTGGATTACACCGCGAAAGAATCACCAAATAATGCTAGATGACCGCCGAATTAAAGTTTGTATCTCTCAAACTTTAATTCGGAAGGTATGGGTATCTCGAAAAAGCGCGTTTAGCACATATCAACTAAAGATTTACCCACAAAAAGCTAACCGCGTGTTGTTTGCCGCGCTTGTTTACCCACGACAAAAAACTAATAGCTAACAGCTATGGCCGGCCAATGCCCCTTATAATTGGCGAAAGATGTTGAAGGATGTAAAAGAAGGCATAGATCTTTGTTATTACTTCTACGGATTTGATGAGCATTATAGACAGTGGTATCTATACAAGAGATAAATCATGTCCATTTTATGGGGCAACCTCCTAAAAGTAAATTTAAAAGGAATCTTCTTACCGATTTGCAAATACGTACCGTATTATATTAGTAGATCGGAAGATATATAAAAAAAACGATTGTGAAATTTCCATGTTGCACGAATGAAAAGAAGCAAAAACAAGGATTTTAATTAAAGAAACCGGTAAACAGAATGTGCGGCGTAGCTCGAATTTCGGTTTATTGTCGTTTGGGGATTTGTAAAGGTTACCAAAATGCGGTCAACACAGCGGATATGTTACCGTAATTAATTTGAGGGAAAAATTAGGAATATTTTGCTAGAGCGAAGTCTATCATAAATATGTATTGGGATACATTTGTTGCGGAATCTACTGTCTCAATGTTATTTTTATTGTGCAAAATCCAATTTAGTCCATCGATTTTTTTTTGGTTGATTATATGTTCTGTAATTCAACAACGAAATCGATTATCGTGGGTTCATTGTAATGCTTCTTGGCCGAGATGTGTTCTTATTTGTGCGAAACAATTCCCGATCTCACGTTGATAAAGACGTATGCACCATCTGACGATACTACCAGCGATCCAAATAAATATTTTAAAACACTTGTGATATCGCCAAATAATAGAAATTTTATAATTTTCTTAATTTTCCCATGTCTTTACAACTAACGACTTCGTTTATATATTTCGATACGCTAGATGCATTAAAAGTTACCCCGATTTTCTACCTCTTACGGTAAGCGAGCTACATGTTTTAGAATGTTGTTAAACTTTGATCCCTAATTTTAGCCTTTTATGGGGTGTAATTCTAAAGATAAACGAGATAGGTAAATGGGGGTGGCGGGAATCCACTCTTCGGGTCCGAAACATATGTAACTGAAGCCTTTGATACCTACTAACTTCAGAAAACTCTAAATTGCGTTTCTTGTAGAATAAAATATCTTATACATAGGGGCGAGGGTAAAAGTCAGAAATTTAGCGTATTTTTATTGAGATTGGTGTTTGGTCTATCTGCGTTCTGTTACATCTAAGCAAAATTCTTCTTTGTTTTCAGCGGCTAGTTCCGTAGCAATGGTTTACCAAGAACGACACCACAACAGTATTGCTTAACCTGATTCAAAAAAAAAAATGAATGTTAGCACAACTCCAGAAAAAAAAAAAAAAACTAGAATTCTTTGTGCATTGTGTAAATTTTACCAGATTTTTAACAGTTTGGTTTCAGTATAAAGCAAAGGTAAATAACAAACAGTGCTTCTACCTGTTGTATGATATAAAAAAAAAATCAAATGAAACCGTGCTAACAAAAGCTTTTAGAATAGCTCAAAACGGATGTAAAACCAACGATAAACTTCACGGAGCGTTGCTAGCGCAAAGGGTGTGGGTTTTTAAATCTAAGTTTATTGTAACAATTCTCGTGGCGTACGTTTCGCGAACGACTGCATAATTATCGCGAAAGTTCAGAAATGAATTAAAGGATCCCCTCGCTTAACGAAATGTTTCGTTGTCCACCGCATGAATAGTTATTTACATTCATAACATTCAGAACTAGTTCGGGCTTGAGACTTTACGGTTTTATCCAGCGGAAGCGATTCTTTCGGCGTTAAGCTCGTTAAAATAAATGGGTTTTCAGTATCTTTGTGTTACGATTTCGTTCGTCGAATGGAACTTATTGTTCGACGGTAACAGATAAAATTGTGAATTAAAGCTGTCTTAACTGTGGAGTTAATCGGGAAACATCTAACGAAGCTCTTCGTTTAGGACTAAAATAAAGCAATTTCAATCAAATAAGGATAGTTTTAAAGGAAGAGAAACTCGTATATCTTGGCATTTTAACTAAATGATTTGGACTGAAAGGATTCTAAATGATTTTCTTTATAAAAGTAAAGTTCGTAATATCACATTGTTATTATATCGTATCAAGAACTAATAATAAATCTTCTTGAAGTCATTTATGCACAAAATTATAAAAAATTAAATGTCCACAATGTCTTAACTCGCTTCAAGGCAGTATTAGGAACTGCGTGTACTTGCAAAAAAAAAAAACAATAAATATATACGTTTCTTTGTTTCTTCTTATTTTAAAAATTTCAACAAGATAACATTTCAACCTTTTAAAATACACCGGCTACTTTCTCGCAAATATTTAACTACTATTCTGTTCCACTTAGGTGCTAAATTTTTGTCCGAAGGACATGAAGGCCGACATCTGTGTACATTTAAACAGGAAGGTGTTCAACGAACATCCGGCTTTCCGGCTGGCCTCCGACGGTTGCCTGAGGGCGTTGGCGATGCATTTTACGATGTCGCATTCGGCGCCCGGCGACCTTCTGTATCATACGGGCGAATCCATCGACTCTTTATGCTTCATAGTGACCGGCTCGTTGGAGGTGATCCAAGACGACGAAGTCGTAGCTATACTCGGTAAGTTTGTACGTACGTACGTACGTGTAGGAATTACTTCACGCTAATGCCCATTTACGTCGTCCTGTTTTGGTAATGCGCAACGACACGAATCGAGGAAAATATGCCAAAGATTTTAACTTATATGCAAGAGGATGAAAGCTGCCAGGTCACTTGGCAATCTTTTTAATTCGATCTCTACGTACGCAAAAATCTATGTATTCGTTGTATTTTAAAGTATTTAAAGTAAAAATATGCTGAAAATGAAGAAATAAGCGCCCTAGTATGTAGTTAAGGCTGATATCTCCCCATCGCCAGCGAGTTTAAATAACCTCAATAGCAGACATTTCATTAGTCTTCATTTCTAAACAGACAAACGCGAATTTTTCTAGGATTTTTGATGAATTCAGTCCGGTAATACGCTACGTCGAATGCATTGCGTCTGACGCATCAGCCTAATACCGAATTAGAAAATCGCTCGCCGCCTACTAATTTATTCGAGGATACGTATGATCCTATCAATTCGCCGCGCATTGCAACATCGGCCGCGTTACGTGATGCATGATGGAAACTTGACCCATTTTCTCCACGCAAGAAATTGCGGGCGTACGATTGCGAATTTTCTACTTCTAAAGTTTACGAAACATTGTATTAATCTCGACAGGAGCGTACTATTATGTTAGCATATTTTTAAGTATGCAAAATTTCCAAGGATTTAAAGGTAAAAAATAGGTTAGTAGAAAGCTATACAATCCAAAAGAAGGGAGAAGGAAAAACATTATGTTAAGGTTAATTTCTTTCTGCCAGACCAGCAGTGCAGATGACAGAGATTCTTAGTTGGCTAACGCTTTATCTAGAAGCTTCCCATGTCGAAATTTACCGATATTGCGGAGTTTTAAGAACAGAGCTCAGGCGACCGAGTTGAAAGCTAATCTTTCTTTAGAGATCTCTTTTTTAATTAATTAAAAAAAGCTGGTCGCGTTAAGGTATAGAATTATCATATAAATAAGAAATTAGTCCTGCGGACTTAAAATAAAGTTAATCAAGAAGGCATTTCTTCTTCTTTTGTTCACTGTTAATTAGTTTTGTCTTAAAAATTCTTTACTATTTTACTTCATATTTTCCACCGCCACAATATACTCAACTTGTGATATCAGATAATATTCTTGGTTAAATTATATTACTGCAACCATAATAAATTTGCTTTAGGACACGAGAATCTGGATACTTTGGTATATTTTGCCTTAAATTTAATACCTGAAAAGCCAAGGAAACTTGAACGTTTGCATTTTTCATGTATTTTCTTTTCTAATAGAAATTCAATGGCTTTACTATGTTGCATGCCATCTACTAAACAACCTACTATAGATAACCCGTTTTATTTATTAAAGCGAAGACAGACCGCAACGTAATCAATATTTATTTTTCAGGAAAAGGCGATGTGTTCGGCGATTCGTTTTGGAAGGACAATGCGGTGGGTCAATCCGCGGCGAACGTACGGGCTTTAACCTATTGTGATTTACATACGATTAAGCGAGATAAACTCTTAGAAGTGTTAGATTTTTACCACGCATTCGCGAATAGCTTCGCGCGGAACCTAGTACTCACTTACAATCTGAGGCATCGCCTGATCTTCCGTAAGACGGCCGACGTGCGTCGCGAGAAAGAGCTGGCCGAGCGGAGGAAGAACGAACCGCAAATGGACCAGAACCAAGACCATCTGGTGCGGAAGATCTTTTCGAAATTCCGAAGGGACCGTTCGCAGCACGCGCCTTCGGTCCAGCAATCGTCGGATCCCGAAAAAGGTGACGACGATAAGAATATGGTGAGGGTCATGTCGACAACGAAGTTATCTTCGGTTGCAGAAAAAGATGACATCAGCGGAAACGGCACGGTGACAACGAAGGTAGCGCGCTCCGTTCCGGGCAGGACGAGCAAATGGGGACGTCTGCTCGGCTCGTCGAGTCTCGATTCCAGTTCGGAGGTGCCCTCGCAACCGCCATCTTTTACGAGAAGCTTAAGCGCGAAAGATGCCTCCAAAGAACGCCCAAGTTCGTCTTCCTCCGGTAGTTCCGGTTCGCAATCAACCGGATCCGGCAATAAAGTATTCCCTAAGCTGCAGAAGGTATCCACGACGTCGAGTCCGGGCATCACAAGGCAAGACACAATCGAGGAGATCGTCGAAATCGAAGGCCCGCATCGGAGTCTCCAGCTGAGGAAGATGCAAAGTTACGATTGTGGGTTGAGGGATCCCAGCACAGCATCTTTATATCAAACACCCGTCCTCGAACCATCGATAGCACCGCCGGAATATAAAGAATTGATGACGAATCTGATGGATTTCAAAGTAGATGTTAAATTGGAGATTCAACGGCTGAATCAGAAGATGAGCAGGATGGAGGAGCTGCTCTCCGAGCTGTTAACGAAAATCAATCAGACGGGTAGCTCTTCGAGTTCGCCACAAGGCGAAGACGGTACCGCCAAGCCGAAGACGTCTTCCATGAATCCGATAGCGCAACGACCGACGGAATTGTTATCTTACACTGGGATTCCGGAGGGTACCGGTCTGGGACCTTTGATTTTGAAGAAGCGTCGATCGAAGAGCAGAAATAAAGGAACGGCGCCGCAGGTTCCGACGCCGCCTGGGAAGATCACCTCGCCGGATAGCGCAACGGGAAGTCCGACGGAGACTACGAGAATGCTAGACGACCCAGCGTCGACTACGCCGTCCTCTAGAAAATCCACCGATTTTCTCTAGCACCAGCCTTTAGTAATGTAGTTGACGCCTGCCACTAAAGTTTAGCTAAAATATAAAAAGTAAAATTAACATAATATTCACCTCTGTTGGATTTTGTATATACTATTATAATTATAATTATAATGATGATTATACAGGGTGATTCGCGAAAATTGTTAATTTTCTACATTTTGAAAATTAAGAGGAGATTGAGCTTGTAAATGCCGAGATAGGATTGAAAAAAAAAATAGTGTAAACAAATTGTTTTTTCTTTTATTCTTTTAAGGATTACAATGTAGATGTAAACGTGTGTTCATTGCTATTTAGAGAATTCTAAGAAACTAAGTTTTTGTATATACAATGTGTTCCTGTGAAAATTTACACGCCGGCGGTACCTCACCGGCGCGTAAATTTTCTTATTTTCTATTATTTCAGCAATTGTTTTGCTTAATTTGAGATGTGAAATACGGCGGTCAAACTTATGAAATTCGTTTATCGATTCTTCATTTTTGAAAGCCAGATAATTCACGATTGTCGGGAAATACCCTGTAATTATAAATATAATATATTATTCATATAATTGAAGAAGAAGAACATTTTGAGGAAAAAGAATCTACTCTATTTAGCTTTAGAAGTTGTACTTAATAACTTACGGATAAAAGCCGCTGGATTTTGGACGTGCTATTAAATTAATGGCATTTCTCGCGGCTGCTCGGCTGTTCTTGCCTTCGATCTGTGCTCTATTATCGAGCTTCTTAGGCACGTATTTAAAATACACGCAATATATACATATATTACATTAATGAGAAACAAAGAAAAAAAAGCTAGCGCTAATTTCATCGTAACACCAATTCTTTTTTCCTCTTTTTTATACGCGATAAACGATAAAGAAATGCGTTAGGTGGCGATTGATTTTAGATAGGATGTGACCTTTAAACAGTACTCTGGCGAAACATTTTTATTTTGTGACATAAATCGTTGATGTAGATTAGAATCGCATGTATCTTTGTTTGCGATCCTAGAATAATTGATTTGGAACGTAATCATGCTCTACAAACGAAATAATGGACAAAGAATATGTCTACTTATAAAATTTTTGATTCGAATAATAAACAGCCGCGGTAGATGATGTAAACGGAAGGGCGTGGACAGCGATTTGGTTGCTTCGTGTATTCTCCTCGTGCATATTGTATATATTGTATTTCTCAACGGAAATACACAAAGAGTTCGCATTATCCCGTGTGCCCTCCTATTTAAGTCATAGCGCGCCGCCGCCGATTCACTCCAGGAAAATCCCATTATTTAATGCGATCTAGAATTAGTTTGTTCGATCAAATGTGATCAATGTGACAGTTGCCACCTTTCACTCAACAGTTTGGATAAGAAGTGCTGGCTATTGAGAGTTATCATCATTTTAGCATATAACATTGTTCACGGATTTCACCAGATTTCGCTGTTCAATACCCAATCGTTTTATTTAAACAAATCAAAAATGGACGATAACAAAATAATCATCGTCAATGAAGATAGAAACAAATGCATAAAACAGTTATATTATCTTAATGTATTTATTTAACAAAAGATATATTTTTTTAGAATGAAAGAAATTTAACAGATTTTTTTTAGGATTCATTCTTCAAGGAAAAAAATGTTTTTGCTCATACAGCAAGCTAATCTTAGGTTTTTCTTGGTGTGTTAAACACGAAAATTGCAGCATATTTGTTCCAAATCAACTTAAAGCTTTTCTTTGATGAATAGAAGGATGGATCAATAAATACCCATGTTAGAAATGAAACACACAAATTTTTGGAAGAAAAATATTTATTTCTTTACATAATCTCCTTTTAGTAAGAAACACTTTCCAACGTCCTCACCATTTCCGTAACTCCCTCAAATTTTTTCAAACTTCTCACACCCAGCAATGTCCTCTTTGTTTGAGCAGATTTTTATGCCTGGGCACCACATTTTCATGTTAAAGAATAAAAAGGATCAGCAAGAGTCAAGAGCAAGAGTTCATGCAATTTTGACCGCCACAAATCCTGACGCATTCTCGTGGTGGAAGAAATCTTTTTCTTTGATAAATGCGACCGTTCCTCCTTCAACTTCACGTCGAGTCGGTCGAATAATTCCCTGTAGTAGTACCCCGCGATCGGGCATCCATCCTCCAAAATGTTAAATAACATTATTCGCTTGGAATCCCGAGAAAATCGTAACTTTTCCAGCTGATCTCCATGTTCCGTTAGCGGTAACGGTTCGACGTAAAAGTTGTTGCGAATTTCGCTTATAATAATCCAAATCCAGTCCGCTGTTACTTTTACCGTAACTGATGTTTTACGGCATCAGTGTGAATCATGTCACGGACTAGTCCGCATGAACAATATTCAACCTCGTCTTAATTTCTCCGCATGTTTTCTCATCAGAATAACGACACCTACTTTGAAACACGTTCATTTATTGATCCACCTTCGTACATTAGGTTTGGCTAAACGGTCACATCGTACTTATAAGTTATAAGTGATATCTTTACAATTTCCTGGCAAACATTTACAAAAAAAGTGAAGTGATAGGATAAGCTGATGATGGTAGTTGTACCATCGAATACGCAAAAAGTCTATATGTAATTTGCTAAGAGAGGTTAAATTAGAATAAAGTAATGTATATGAGAAAAGTACTAACGAAACATATCTAGATAAAGTGACAAAAAGTGTAACATATTATTAATGTGTAGTTTTATTTTTAGCCTTCAGGAAAATGTAGCTTTAAATTTTATATGGTGATTGAAATTATGTGATTCTGAGCAAAAAGTTAAATGTTAACATTCATTAAACTATTATAGAGAAATTTTCTATTTATTATTGTGCATAAAAGAATATTTAACGTTCATTAACATTTTTAATTCAGCTGTGATAATCATGTATTAATTTGTTAGATTCTGTATAATTCCATTAGTTTTAGTTGTTGAAAATACTCTGCAAAAGTAAAAAGGCGCTTGATTTGTGATAAAAGAAAATAACTTTAGAACTTTAGAAAGAAAAAAGAAAGATATATGAGAATAAAATAGCTGTAACAGAGTATATTTAAATGTTAAATTATTGAACTTATTTAGGACGTAGTCGATGAGATTGACTTTAAAATTACAAAGGAAAAAGAGCAGTACAAAAATTGGACTTATCAGGACCAAAATAGATCTTTACGTAAAGAAAAGGGATTGCATTAAAATGTTTGCCAGTAAAATTTGAATGAACAACAAACAAAGCAATACTAACGTATATTGTACAAAGTGCGTTAAAGATCTGGAAAAGTCAATGTTTAATCCATACGAATTAACGAAACTAAGCCTAAGGATCCTTTATCGAACTTTATCGGATCGTCGAATTGCTTTGTGCGGAACCATACGTTACATAACTTGAGCTGTTGATTAAAAACAAGAAAATAACATCCGACGAATACTCAGTAATAAAAGAAAAATAATGTAATTAAGTACGTGATATTAGCCTCGGCGATGCAGCTTAAGTTATGGTGTACTAAGTTTAATGAATAATAATGGTTACATAGTTAAGTGACGTAGATTAATAACTATTGAAATTACGAGTTATTTTTTTTTTCATTTCCTCACTTGTTATAGAGCTTTCTACTTAAAAAAAAAAGTAAGTAAAGCTAGCGCCTTATAACTCTTGTTGAGAGAAGCAGAAGAGTGAACGGAGAGAAAATAAAGCAGATTATGTAACAATATTGTGATTTAATAATAACAGAAATGTAAGAAATAAAAGAAAAAAAAAACTATAACGTGTGTATAATGTACAGAGTATTTGAACTATGTATAACAATAATATAATACAGCTGTCCCTTTTTTTACTAAATTCCTCATACGTTTCCTTTGCTTGCAATCAGATCTACTGAAACTATAAACTTACATAGAAATAAATATTTTATTATTATTATTATTGTTATATTGCCTATACGGTAAAATTTTGTTTCCGTTTTCTATGAAATAAAAAGTTAATGATGCCCTCGGTAGGCTCTTTTATGAAAATTTTAAATAAAAAGATAAAATAAAAGTTGCATCTAATTTTGTCGTCACTTGTTTCACCACTTTCCTGTATGCATACCTAACGTAATAATTCTAATTATTCATAAACAATTACTACACAAAAGCATAAATAATGGTGATCTATGCCAGTTTATCTCGTCATTTACTTAAGAATCGAATTTAATTTTCATATTACTTATTGTACGCAACAGAATTTTATGATCACTCCTTCATTGATTGTAAATTAAAATTTGAATAAAATGTAAACAAACAAGAAGTAATAGATTTGTCAAATATGGAAAATAGAAGTTGCTCTTATATTAATTAAAGCTTAATCTTTAATATATGTGCTGGTTTTATTTAAAATCCCCAAAACTTTAACAAACTATAAATACATAAATAATATTTATAGATTAAAAACGAAAGCTTACAACTGTAACGTGCAATATTTCTACCATACACATACTTAACAAAAAGAAAGTACTGTATATCCGCTGATGAAGGATCATTTGAATGGAACACTGCACTTTTAGCTCGAATTATCAGATATATTTCATCTATCTTAATTATTACCCTGAAATTACAAAAAAAAATAAGTCGGCATAATTAATTTCTGAAAATAATTACTTGCATCTCAGAGCCTTAAGTTTTCCAGCAGACATCTCCTTTTTAACGTCCTTTTACATCTGCTTCCTAAAAACGTGCTCCAGGAGAATCACTTGCTGCGACTGCATAAACCTTCCTAAACTCTCTCTTTTTCTACTAATCCTCTGACTATGTCTACGCAATTATCAGGTCATTTATTTAAAATTAAGCTTACGAGCGTTTTTAAAGCGTCTCCTTTTCCTTGTAAATCACCATTTCCTGGTATATAGTGTATCGCCCAATGACATACTGGATAGGACCTGTTTTTGTCATATATAATGTTATCTATAAGAAAATGGGCTGAACAGTATCTCATTAATAAAGATGATAAAGGCAGGTGGTTTTGTCGACTCTTGTGGAAGTCAGAAGGCAACACGAACCCTTTCATATGAAGCGAATAGACACGAGTCTGTCTGGTCATTTCATCTACCCTTGTCCTCTCTACTCATTAATGTTTTTCTGCACTCTTCTATATTTTCGGAATAAGTACATGGTAGGAAGCTTGGCAGTTTGCTTAAAACATTGATAAAAAAATGAAATGAATGAAAGAAATAAATCACTAAATTAAATATTTTTAAAGTTGTTCCTTGTGTTACAAAACCAGTTAATTTATTATTATTATCGAAACAGAAAGAATTATTCTAAATAAGAAACAACATAGTTTTGAAATGAAAATAACCCAAAAGTATGCGGTTACGCAAATTTAATTAAAGTACTAACAAAAAATTTTCAAATAGGAAATTAATATTTAGTGGGATAACCATCGGACTTTATAATGGCTCTCATCCTGTTAATAAATGGGTGAAATATGCACGTTAGTTGTTTCTTACTACCGTGGCGGCCGGATACTTTCGCGGGCAACTGTACTTATCATCATAAATGTTTGGGTATATAATTAATTCGTCTCTTTTACGTTTAGTTGCTTTATATCCTTCGTCAATTTCAACCATCATTTATAGTAATTAATAGATAGATATTAGCAATAAACCACAAAAACTGACCTAAAACACAAACCACACTGGTGGTATCACTAGTGAAATATTTTTAAAACTTTAGCGCCAGTACGGCATCTCATGGAAGCTCTACAATAGACAAATCTCTATAAAAAGAAATTAGATGGCAGCATCAACAACATTACTCTATTCTGTTACAATTTAATTCTTAACTTTTAATATTTTTATATTAATATTTTAATAATATGTAGTAATAGTAATAACTTTATGTATTTGTCACAGGATAAATACATTTTACCATATTTCAAAAAGTGTCGCAATATTCTGCATATAGGATTGGTATGTAGGTAAAACAGTTTTCCTTCGAATATTCAAATGTAGTTTCCTCTAGTACTTAGTGATTATGATCACAGATCTCATCAAATTTTCAAGATGTCACTCTCTCAACATAAACGATGTTCAGCCGCATACAATCATAGGAGGGCAACACTAGAACATTGCAAGTTATAAATAATGTTAAAAGCGCCATCGTAATCTATTATTATGTTTCACATACGAAAGCTATAACCAAAAAAGAAAAGAAATGCTAAAATAGTTTCTTCATGGTATGGATGATTTTTTTGTTACTGTTTTGAGGCATTTTTGAATAAGTTCCGATATGAAAGCTATGCTATTCTAGTTTCAGCTATCAACCAGCAGATGGCTCTTCTTATCCACAATTTAACAAAAGAATATCAATCGTACCTAGTTTCTACCGATAGATGACGATGTCTCATTACTCGTGAACTTTTAATTAAATTTTTATGGGCCAAGTGTCACCTTAATTATATTACTTTCGACATAACAAACTAACCAGTAAACATGACGTTTAATTTAATAGCGCGATTATTTTATTAAAGTTCACGGCACGCTGATAAAACTGGTGTTTTGTTATCCTTTTAGTTCGTTTTAAATAACACGATCTCTGTCAGATGTACATACAGCACTAAATAATATTATTTTTATCTGCAACCAGTGAATAACGTTCAACTGTTCGTTCCTTGTAACGAAAAAGTTTTATTGTTCTAAAAAAAGTTTTTTTTATCGCTCCTTTGATAAGTTTTACTTTATTTTAACATTTATATCTAGATTGTAATATAATGGCTAATCCAAAAAAACAGCCCCGAAAAACAGCTCTTGGACAAAACAGCTCCCAACAAAACTGTCCCAGTCTTAATAGTTAAATTTAAGTTAATAACAACGATGAATTGCACTTGAGACATTACAGCAGACCTACGTCATAGATGTTGTATTTGATAAATAACTCACAGAAAGGAGTATCAGTGCCACCCGTCTTCCGCGGAAAGAGTGTTGCAAAATTCTGCAGGATAAAAGGAAAGAAGCTTATCCAACTTCGAGAAAGCGATCCAAAATAGATGTTTCATGATGCGGAAGTGACGGGTTAGTTATTCCATTTTGCTGCAATGTTCGTGAAGGAGAATCCAAGAGCTACATTTTGTAGGAGAATATCGTAACGACGACAATGTAAGATTACATTTGAAAACGATACTAGTGTCCTAAAGGAGGAGGCAATGACTGCCTTTGAGAAGCTCACGATGGCCGCCTACGAGAAATTGATGTAGCGATTGATTACTGGGAAGATACGTATGTAGGACGATGAAGAAGAAATCGCTGAGCAGATCCACCATTAGACATAGTACTCCAAGGTTCTTCACGTACAAATAACTCTGTCGAAGGATGGCATAATGCGTTCCAACAAACTGTTGAGTGTTA
The DNA here is from genome assembly GCA_020654165.1 of Oryctes rhinoceros. Lineage (NCBI taxonomy): Eukaryota > Metazoa > Arthropoda > Insecta > Coleoptera > Scarabaeidae > Oryctes > Oryctes rhinoceros. The sequence goes on from JAIOKQ010000231.1 coordinate 5,029,772, forward strand.
CCATCCGACTATTCAAATTAATCGACCACTTCCGCAAGGAATAAGACCGAGTAGAAATAGAGACGCCATATTTTTGTGCTGTTTTTTTGAGAGCTATTTTGACGGATCCCTTCGTTTTGGGAACCTGATGATTTTTGGTTATTTTTTATTATTTTGCGAAGTATCCTTTACTTATCAAAATCCATTATAAGACCAACGATAAGTTCATTTGCTCTAAAAACGGAGTTTGGTCTAAAATTATTGGTTAGACTTTGGGCACTAATTAATATTATATGTTCGCTTTCATAGAACTATAAAGCACGAAAGGAAGTTGAGGATGAAATGCCATAATACTATAACATTTGTTCCTTCCTTTTATCAGATTCGAGATGAACACTTCTCGAAAACATCATCTTCATCACGGCACAACCTCGTTCGTGGCAATTACAATTCAAATCAGGACGACACGAAACGGATCATTTCGACGCGAGCAGCGACAACGAAGCAGAACGAGAGACGGAGACGGAGGAAAGACGCTTTTTTTTTTTCGACAATAGGAAGTTAAAGCATTATGTATGTGAACCGACAAATGTATCTGCCGATTATAATATTAAATTCGCTTTCCCTATGTCCGCTTGAGCGTAAAAATGTTACGACGCATTTACGAGGGCTGTCGCCGGTTGAATGATTCGATGATGGGAATGTAATTGGAATCGTATTTTTCGAAAATTTCTTCGTTCCTTTCTTATCTGCGGTTCTCGATGTCTTGGGAGTGTTATATCATAGAATTGTATATTATTGGATGTGTTTATTGTATGCTGTGAATGGGTCAATATCCTATTACTGTACGTCCGCGGTGATAGGATTAGGCTTATTATAACTGCAGGAGGGCTAATATTTATACGTAAAAGGTGTTTTCGATGCTGGTGTAGACGTTGAACTATACGCAGATGCCGTACACGCTTGCGCTTACATAATCAAGTCTCCGGGCTGGGGTTTGCCGTCTGGTGTCACGGCGAAGTATCATAGTTACCTTAACTTTTAAAATTAAGCTCGAATACAGCGAGTTACAGCTTCATCGGCGCATAAGTACTTTTTTTAACCAAATCATATTCGAATTCTTTACCATTGTAATACATTCATTGCAATTCAATTCATTTCGCAATTTACGCCGGATCAATTTAACACCGCACTTCTTATCCGTGCACGTGGCGGTATTTCGTTCTCTGTTGAAAGCGATTTTGGCCAAGTTTACGGTGGAAAACAAGAGATTCGCGCGTCCGTCGCTTATTTACTCCATTAGTTAATCATCGTCGAAAGCTCGTTCCAAGTTAGCTAGACGGAACGAGATGGAGCGAGCGTGAACGTTCTCGTCTCGTTCTCCGTCTTCCCCGCGCCGCGTACGTATCGCTCTATCTCTATTCGCGAGAAAATACACAATATCGATCCACCCCTAAACAGGATATCGAGGTTTTGACGCGGTGATCCCTCTAACAATAATTTACAGCGCCGTTATCAGCTCCACTACACACTATCGTTAATAATATTATGCGTGAGTTTGTGTATACATGTATAGATAGATATATGTGTACGGAGGAATATATACGTATGTGTGTAGAATGTGTCGTGTGTTTACGTCTATGCATTGATTCATTACAACATGTAATAACGATTAGACGGATCCGTACATAGTACGTAGTGCCAGTAATCAGAGTAATAAACTGATGAGGAGGAAATTAGTGAATTTCATAGCTAACGCTATTGATGGTGTAAATCTATGCTATACCTGTACGACCTGTTTTAAAATTACCTTATACAGGGTTACATTGGAAATACATAACGTAACAAAGAGAAGCAATTATTAAATTAAAAAAATCGGATGTACGTCGTGTTTAAGAAGATGCTCAAGTTGGTGGTCTTGTATTATGCGCCGTTATGCATGTAATGCATTTTTTGAATAATGTTCAATGAGACATTTTTTTAAAGTGTTCAATTCACTTAAGTAATTGTTGATTATACTCGCCCACCTATCAATAAACCTCTCGCTATTTGAATTTTTACTAAACGTTATAAAAAGTTTCAGAACATTTACGCTTTCCGCTTTTTCAGCGGAAACGTACCGCCGTTTGCCTTCCTATCCCGAGATTTCTGCTTTTTTGCGGTATCGAATCGCTTGTCGCCACTTAATGAGAAGTTATACATTCATATTTTATGCGATTTGTCAACGTCAAACGGTCCTGGCAGCGATCCATTCGCGCCTTCACCTCGCGCCGTGCGTCTCTACCGCATTTGTAACCCAAGTAACGTGCTGTAATTATTTTAGAATCACCAGGTGCCGAGATCTCATTTTCCAGCGGTCGTTCTTTGTTTCTGTTTACAAGTACCGATGGTACTTCCAAGAAATTGCTTGATTACGTCAAAGTGGGAGTCAGCATTATTTGTTTTGTTTTCAAACATAGATTTTAGTTGGAGTCACCAAGATTTTGTCGTCTCAACTAAACGGGTATTTGAGTGTAAATAATGGCACAGTATACGGAAAATACACGTGGATCACATCCAAATATTTACGTACTTACGTACGTAAGATTGTCAGCTTGCTAGGAGCAGTCCTAGCAAAAATAAGAATATTTTCTCTTAACACAGCATTTGTCCTGTAAATAGGATTAATCTGTTGAACGATAAAGATTATTGTCATTACTATTATTATCTTAAGCGTGGTGACGGCCCAACGGGGTGTATAAGGTTTTTGCAAGCTTTTTGTTATAACCTCAGGAGCCTTTTAATATTACTACACAGTATTATATATTATATATTATATATTACAGTATTACTTCACATTTCTAATTATAATAATTTTAAATAGACGTTAAATTATGATTTAATCTAAAAAACCTTTTCATTGAAATATAAAAAAAATCGAGTTAACTTGGCCTTCTACCTTTTATTAAAATAAATGTTTATACGTTTTCTATTGAAATTTGTTGGAAGCTGTAAGCATTTATTTTCAAATATTCTATTAAAGAAATCAACAAAGAAAAATACAACTAATTATTGTAGGACGAACACGACATAGAAAGATTCGTTTGATTGAGAATAGTTTGATCGTCTTAAGAGTGCATCATCTTCTTTGATGCGTCTTCAACAACATTCTTTAAAATAGGATGTTCTCAGTCAAACGTAACCTGTAGTCGCTCACTTGTACTACTAATCTTTGCGCACAGTCTTCTTAATGAAATCTTTAATAATTAACGACACTTGCGGTACTGCAGTAATTGGGAACGCGGGATAATAAGGCATGCCTTAAAGTAAGCGAAACAAATTAGCGTTTGACAGCATGCTCTTCGCCTAAACGCCGCGCCAGCCAAAGCGTTTGCCGCTAAACAGTTGTAAATTGCAGCAGCGGCTAATTATAACGGGGATTATTAGTTGATACACCAACGTTTATCGGCGACGTTAAAATTTTATTAATATAGATCTCGCAGCTGCTCTATTAATAGTACTACTACTACTAAATGGTGAAAATATTATAATTATTGAATATTGGTTAGGTGGTACGATTAACGATGTCGAGGAACAGTTACTATAAATCATTATTAATTAACAGAGGTTTTTTAAGTAAATAGAAATATAAACGGAGATAATTAATTGGCGGTGTGCGCAGAGTATTACTTGTTTACGCTAATCGGAGGTAACAGATGCAGTTCACGTGTAATTATGAAATTGTTTCTATAAAACTACGTATAGGATTAATTAATAGCGGCTGATACAGATGAAGTAGCGCAGACTGCGTGTTAGTACCATTTTCCTTTAGTATAACTGCTTTAACGTAAGTCCAATGCGATAAATTATGGATTTAGACGATGAGATACGTTTGTCCTTACTTCAGAGATTTTCCATGGATTGCAAGCGTCGCGCGTCCCTTTTTTCGTTTCTCTTCCGTTGCATTTGTTGTGTTTGTAAACCAAATAATAATTCACGAAACAATTTCTACTTATAGATTTATGTGCAGGCTGTAATATGCGCCAAGGTTAGCCGTTTATCGCTAACGCTAAGTGTCGTGGCTGCGTATTTGCTACCTTGAAGCGCGTGTCTCCGTAAACTTGAGGACAAAGTTAGGGGCGCTAAAAAGAGAAGATTTAGCTATAAGAGCCGAAGAAGCGTTGAATTTCGCGTTAGAAGACCGTCCATCTGACATTTATCATACGCGAATATAGATAAATGCATGCAGTTGTACGCCGCTAATTACGTGCGAACCGTAGTCAACGTAATAGTGGTATTTTAACCGTTACGGTGTGTTTATCGACCAAGATGAGCTCAAGCATCACTTACTACATCGTTTCCTATGACCAATCTTTCTTTTTCGAGCTTTTGGGCTTCTGCAAGGAGCGTTCTTGTTGGTCCAATGAAGTATCGCGAATTTACCGAATCTACGTGTTTACATGATTTTCTCTATCATACCTTGATTATCCATACGATCCTTAAGTTTAAACCAGCATTCACCTGATTTACCTTTAAGTTCGAATAGCTTCCACCAGTCTCGAAAATGCCTATTTTTCTCACTCAACAATTATTAACTCAACTCCAGTTAATTGGGCTTCATCGATGTTCCTTCAGTAGCCCCCATGTCCAGGTACCAAGAACTAATTTTAATAAAATAAATGTTGTTTCGCTAAAATCTAAGAATTCAAAGAATTATCCATTCCTTGAAAAGTTAACGAAACATTAACTAAGCGTAGACAACGCTTATAACCGGATTTATTTCCAATCTAACAAATACGTATTTATTAATTTCGTACATACGAACGAAATTAATAAATAACAAGCGCATAATTCGAAATAATGTCTATAGTACGAATGGTGACGATTGTTCGCTAATTCGTATTATTAAAAGTATATTAAAGCTGTAAATCGTTTTATTGTCTTTTCGAAACCGAAACTTTCTCTAACACAATAACCCACGTCTGCCGCGGTGTTGTTGTTACGAACATACGAACCTTCGGTAGCTTCGTTTCAAGGACGCGGCGGTGTTATGTAATTGTGTTTCCGACGAGAGCCGGGAACCCGCCGCCGCGTTGAAAGTAGAACCTGACCTCTGGCTGTTAAAATGGCAAATATCGGATCAAACATACCTGCTTTGCATTGTACTAAAAAGGTACGGTTACATATTTCGGTGAAAATCTTGAATTTGTACGTGTACGCTAAAAGATTGAAATTGTTTTGCGACTTTTATCTATTGTAAATTGGATAATCTGATGTTAATGTGTAAGTGCTTCCGCAAAGGCTTGCCTGCGGCTATGAATGAATGAATATTGGTCCAGAATTTTTGCATTGTACGACTTTTATTCATGGGATAAATGAAAAATTTACCTATTCTAAGATTTATGTTGCGAAATATCTCCGAGATAATGTTGCCTCCATTTTACGGCAATCATTCTTTTCAATTAAAATATTGTTTCTGCTCCTTTTTATATATCTACCAGACAGCAACATTACATATGGACGTACTTTTTTATATTTATTAATCGAAACGATTAATAAATATAATTGTTCGGCTTACGCTTAATGGTAAATCACTATTACTTCTTGTTTCATTCAACGTTGAAGGTTCATTTTCTCAGAATATATCGTGAAAATATAGCGAATGGCAGTTTTTACAAACGATTCCGATAAAAAAAGGCCAATAAGGATTCTAAAAAAATTCCAATAAAAAAAATCTATTTTTTGGTCTGATGCTTTTGCTGCGATGTTGCTGTTGCTTTTGAAATAATTGCAAACATAACAATTTGCTTTTTATTACTGGGTAAATGACCAGAATTTTCATGCCTTTTCGGAGAGGAACGATCATTTCTAAAGACAGCCTTCCGGCCTTATTTCCAGGAGAAATCTTCTGAAGAGGCTGACAGCATGATCGGCGAAACGTCAAGCCGAACATCAAGTACGCGACAACACCTTAAAGACATTTCAACTGCAACTGTGGAGTCCTAAAGAAACCTGAAGAAAACGATGTAACAGACAATAAGAATAAATTCAACAATAACACGCGACCAAAAAGTTTTGACAGAGTCGTATTTTCATCGGAAGAATGGTGGCAGCGTCGTTTGCTACTTTCAAGCAAACTATCAGAACGGCGCGTTCAGAAATTCGTCTCTTTATTTTTGAAACAACGTGTACGTTCACCATTCACATATACTATCAACGTTTACACGTAACAACATATTTTTAACAAATTGTTGGCGTTTGGCCGAAGGTAAAATGAAAAATCGGACTCGCTTTATCAATATTTCAATACATCACTGAATATAAATACGTATAGAGTATATGCGTATAGTCTATACGTATATTATATACATATACATATGTACGTTGAACACGGCAAGTACATGTAGAAATGCGTGCGTATGTGTTGATATGTCCATTTGGTCGATTATATAGCATGAACGGCGTCAGCAGCGAACGTTAATTTGTATATTACTTCGATTTTAAACAATGCGAAAATATGAACCTCAAATATGGACGGTAAACGATATAATAACTGCTTCGCTTCTGTCGTGATTTATTTTTTAATTACTGGAAACCGTTGTCCTGTTCCGCGCTCCGATATTTTCGATTCGCGCGAGCGAGATGGACGGACCGACGGCTGGATGTTGTCTGTACGTTTTATTTGACTGTATAGGTACCTACGCCGGATCGCTATCTATACGGTTGTACATATCCGTTTATTTACCGACCTGTTTTTGCGTTATTCGCTCGCGTCCGCGTTATCTATTTGCCCGGCTTTTTCCGCATATTTAAAAGTTTCAATTTGTTTAATTTAACTCGGCGTAATTAATACTTGACGAGGACGCTTCTCCAAAGTGTATTGCGTGGCTCTTTTTTGGTATTTTGCTATTTTTATCGGAAGCGTAAGTTTAATTAGATGCTAAGTCCTTTTCTCCGAAGCTAATTTAGAGTTTCAATACGTTCTCCTTGTCACATACCATGTAGCTTCGTTTATATATGTATTTTTCGCTTTCTTATCTCCGTATTTTTTCCGTCGGCAACGAAACGGCGTAAGCAATAACGTTCTTTTTACGCAAACAAATTCCCTATTGATAACCGGCGGAGCAGAAATGACGAAGGAACGCACCGCAAAAGCGGTTATTCAAGACAGGCCGGGCCATTGTAAGCTCTGCCCTAAAATTTATACATCCATGCAGGCGTACGTGTGTGCTGCTTCCTCGGCGATGATATGTATATCTGTACGGTGTAAAAATGTTATTGTAATATTCTATGAATCAAATACATATGTATATGAAGATGTTATATGCGGAGGATGTGCCAAATTCTCAGCGATCTCACATCCATTTGTACTTTGTACTTGTATAAAAATGCTAGATTTTGGAGAGTACGAACAACAGAAACTTTGAATTTCAGCTTTTTCGCCATATTTTTTTTTTACAATTTTGGAAGGATTTCAAAATAAATGGCGGAGTTTTTCTGGATTCATTCGTTAGACATGCTTTTTCAGGTTCCATTTGAATGATCTCTTTTTTTTTCAGGCTGTAGTTATAGATACAGTGGTGTTATAATTTAACTTTTTTTTTTTGTTTTTATCAAAAATTATAACTTAAAAAGAACTTTTAAATGTCTTTAAAACGTTTCTTTCCAAACAATAATATTAAGTTAGGATTTACCGTTTAGCGTTAATGCGAAGTACCTTGCAACAGTTTCCTAACGAACTTGACACCTTAAATAACGACGTTTAACTTGGGAACACTTATTTACTATCTTATTCGTATTCTGCAGAAGAATATACATAGAGCGAAGAGGAGTCGTTGTTTCTTAGGCAGCCGATTAAAACGGGAAGATAAATGAGACCAACGAAAAGGAGAATTTGCTATATGTGCTATATGTGCGTTGCTATATTTGCTATAACATGATGTGCCCTTGGAACATCATGTTGTCTTTACGTGTTTATATTCAGCTAGCAAAAATATAGTTCTATCGGCGGAAAAAAAAAGAAAAACAAAAAAGTAGCTTTTCAGTTTAATATTTAATTTAGAATTAGGAAACAATAACTATTCACGGTTCATTTTTGTAACGTATTTTTTACACTTTTTCTGCCGTACCGTTCATAGCGCTGAAAATCACTAAAGCAACAATGCCAAATTGTTAGCTGTCATTTTGCGTGCGCTGTCGTTTTATGATCGTTTTGTTTGTTATTTATATTCTTGGTGTTTACTTATTAGTTATCGTTAGTTATCGGCAGCTGACAAATAAGATTAGGCACAAACAAATCTGTTATATGACCTATATTTACATTTTTTAATATTATGATAGCTGCCAATACTGAAAACTGACAACATAGTGTAAATGTCATCTATGATGTGCATGTACGTCTTCTTAACGTGAACGGAGAATACTTCCAGTTTCCGCTGTTTTTGCGTTAAACATGGAACACTTTCCGCTTTCCGGTATCCTATTTTTCAGGAATCGTTGGCATATATCGCACACCTTAAACCAATTTCGAAACTTCTAGCTTGAAACTGAAAGCGTATTCCACTGGTTGCCTTGGGGCCGCGTGTATGTATCCTTTCCTAACATACAAAGACGAAAGAAGATGCATATACGCATATACGCTCATTCTGACCTCGGGCAACCAATGGAATGCGCTATTACTATCTACCATTTGCAATGAATGAAGATTCTATAGCATTACGTGGACAATAGGCTCTGGAATGTGGACAGTTGATATAAAAATTTTGACAATGTTAAGAGGTTTCCAAAAATATAAACACTGGTGCAAGACAGTTAAGATTCTGGCAGAAGTTGAATTGTTTCTTTTTTTTTTTTCAAAATGAAAAATTCGTCATAAAAAGGAAAAAAAAACAAATTGTTTAAAATTGAATAAAACGATTTCACTCAGTTGATTTTACGTACACTAGACCGTGTTTTAGATGGTAGGCTTTGAGTTTCAAGGAAACATCGATAATTAAGGAAAAATCAAGTTAACAGCGGTGAATTTTTCATTGCGGGAAGCAAGATTAACGCTGAAACGGAGGATTGCTTCACCGTGAAGGAACGTTCCCAATAATAATAATATTTGTAGGTATTTCAGCGCATTCTCATAGTTACCAACGTCATCGACATTCACATCACATCGACATCACGAATTCAACATTCAACGTGTAACGATCATATTAATTGTAAGAAGCGCTACTTACTGCCTATCGTCGGGATCAATCAATTACTAAATTGAACCTATTTGCTTTATAAATTGATCCGTTCGCCGTTGCAAAATTTGACTTCCGTTCGTTTCCCATCGTCCCGTTTTCTGCCTCTACTTGGCGGAGAAGAACGCCTAAATATTTAAACGGGAAACTGTGCAATCGATGAGTGTCGCTGAATAACTTCAACCTACCCGTGAAAGCGAAGCTTAAAAATAACTTCGTGAACGGTAAATTGGTAGATACACGGGAAAGTAAGTGAAAGTTGCGCGAAACGCCTGTTTTAGTGTAGTTTACATCGATAATATTCGAAAAATTATAATTAAATGAAGTTAATTGCTATACTTCTCACGCGATATGTATGAGGATGGTATGAGAAGTACCTGTGTTTAGTGACAGGTGGCGCTGCGCTATTGACTATGAGTATTACTCTTGAATGGAGTGTAGTTTTGAGAGCTAATGCAAGCGAGCAAGTCAATGTATTTGCGAAATTTTGGAGAAACAACAATATCAGTGATTCGTTTCTTTTTTTTTGAGAAGTTTCACGGAGTTTAGTAAATTTAACGTGGGCGAACATCCGTGCTTGATGAGGAGCGGTTCGGTCATTTTATTGAGTTGATTACGCACGATATAAGTCGAATATTTCGCGTGTTCTAGGGGAAGACGGACAAGTGATCGCAACTGTTTTTTGAGATAATCATAGAGGTCGACCATCTCGAAAAAAAAAAAAGGGAAACCATAATGGAGCACATTACGCTTCATTGCTTGACAGGCCGAAGGCAAGCAAGGCGTTTCTGTTCGTTAGGCTCAAAGTTTCGGAGATTTTCATCAAATGAGGAAGCCATCATATTCGTAAACGCCTGTTTTGAAGAATAAAATGTTAACTTCTATTTGGACGGACTAATGAGATGGGAGCATCACTGGTAGAAGTATCGAAAACTTACAAAGACGAAGCTTTATTTATAACCCAAAAATAAAAGACGTCTCTTTTCACCAATGACTTTATCCTAAAAAGAACATTTACTTTGAATAACAAGCAAAGGTATCGTAAGCACGTAATCTTCAAATTTGTGTTTGCCTGCTTGCACATTAACCTGCGCTAATTTAAACCACCGATAATCCAATTGACGTTATTACAGGATACACATGTTACATAACTAACTAGATAGGTGAACACGAACTAGCGCGTACATTCATTTACATTACGGCATATGCACGCAGGTGTATTATTCTGCAGCGATTGAGATTTAGCTTCGAATGCCCCGCTAATATCTAATCTGAATGATTGGAATACTCCGAATAACCGTTCTAAACGTGTTAATGTACACAGACAGCGGAACAGGGCTGAATATTTGCCTTGTGCACTATTCGGCGCATTCGTACATGTCGTCTCTCTATTTGTACCTATTGAATGAAACCAGCGCTATGCAGTAGCTAAATACATGGAAAGTGCCTATCTATATTCACACATATATTCTCTTTTATTACGCGTTGATTCATTGCTAACGTTAAGACATCTTTAAACTAATAAACTTTGCAATATAAAAGTACAGGGGGTTTCGAAAATTACAGGCAAAATTATGGCTGTAGCTTTTGAAAAATATAAAAATAAAGATATTTTCTTTTTGATCTTATTTCAAGAAATCTTCTTCTGAAGAATTAAACAGTATGAAAGTCATCTAAATGCTAATAGTAGATCAGACTTGAAGGTAATCATTGGACGATGTATCCTGGCATAACATACAGACGGCTCCAAAAGAGAAGATGTAGGAATAGATAAAGGCATTAGTGGTCCTAACTACCACCTAAAAATGCAACAGCAACGTATTCCAAGCAGAAATTCACAAAAAAAATCTCGAGATACGGATAGGAGGACCAACAAAATGAAATACTTTAATCTCACCGTCTTCATAAATAGCTCACGTCAACGCTCACCGATATCACCTGGACCTAACATTCTAAATTATCGAATTCAGGGATAAACGGATTTTCTCACACCTCGTCAGCCTCCGATTATTTTTAAAACAATGTCGGAACAGCTGATCTGTCGTCAATGGTTTGCGGATTTCAGGAGACATTAGCGTACGTATGTATTTTATTAACCTGCATGTATTAGTGACGCGGTAGTTTGACGATGTAGTGCGTTGCAACTTCGCTATAGGCAAAAGCTACGCAGACAACTAGGTACAATCATGAACTATGCATGTAAAGACATTCATGGTAATTAGGTGATGAATAATGACTTACACACTGGCAGTATGGCTGTTATACGAACCGAGCGGCCCAGTCGATATTCATTTTGGATTGCCCTTTCTCTGTCTAGTCGGTTCTCCACGTTCGTAAAGCTTCGTACACATTCGCAGAACGATTTTTTTTAATAAATCGCACGCAACAAGTTTTAATAGTATTGAAACATAATGGGTAATAAATGCTATTTTATGATAGGTGTATAGGACGAAAATAAACGAAAAATAACTTTAATACGACCTTAAACTTCAGTCCTTTAATAAAGATGAATTTCCGTGAAGCAATATACACGAATCAACTTGCAGCGAACTTGTGTTACCGGGAAATCGAGAATTTAATAAAATTTCAGATTATTTTAATTAAGAGGAAAACAATAAAAGCTCGTGTATTATATTTCTTTGATAACAAAAAGAACCTTGTTAATACGAAACATTTGAGCTTTCACGCGATGAACACGGATGCATCTGTGCCCGTAAACGTCTACTAAATGTGTACGTAGCTTTAGAGTCTGGATGGATGAGATTCATGTGCTAGGGATAGCGTTGGTTCGAGCAGGTATGCAGTACCACACCAACCTACTCGAATGCTGTATTAATATACAAACAGGTACTTAACGGATGTTACAGTCGTTGTTTATTTAATAATAACTCCCTGCGAGGTAAGTTATTTGCTCCATATCGTTGTGGTCGCGTTAATAAATAACAAATTTGACGCGGACGTTCCCGAGGACGGCGGAATTTCGGAATAATTGACGGCACCGTTAGTAAGCGATCAAGGGGAGGTTTTAAAAGTAGCAGGTTAAGGTAATTATTGGCGATTTTAGCATGGTTAATTGGGGTTGATATTTAGGAAATAAACAAAAAAATATTACGTCGACATTAGCCGCGCGCTAAACTAAAACATAATTAAATTACGATACAACACCTTCCATTATAAAACAAACGATCTAATAAGTTTGAAAAACTCTGAAAAATGATGAAAAAATGTGGGATATAATCGCCGTAATATTAAATTTTTCCAAGCTAGCAAAGGCCACTAGTTAGCCGCATTATTTATATAAATATGTTAGCGTATTGCGTTGCTGTTCGTCCGGGAGAAAATATCGCACGCCGCGTTCAGAAAGCTCGTGAAATTTTATATTTATACCGTCGTCGTGTGTAGTGTGCTGTTACATAAAGTAAAAAATCGATTATCAGGACAAGCTAGCGTTTTAGCGGTACGAGTTTCAATATTTTATAAGTACTTATCCAGTTCAATTCCGTTTTCGTCTTATCTCTTCGCTTTTCGCAAATATTTTACAGTCTTTAAACATATACACACATACATGAGTTCGTTGAATTTAAAGTTGATAAAAATTGAAAAAAAAAATTTAAAGATCTTGAACACCATGAACGCTTGAAATTTTCCGCGCTAAGAATGTTAAAACGGCAATCGATTAATGTATATGTATGTTGTTGCAGAGACAATGATTTTTTTAAAGTATGGTGACGGCCCAACGGGGTATATAAACTTCTTGAGGCTTGTCGTAACTTCAGGAGCCTTTTAATGTGTAAGTTGAGTGTGTAAAGTGTGTTCCATGGCCTTGTTACTGTCACTTCCTCCCCGTAAAGGGTGAAGCGCAGTTAATTGCGAATGGTGTGCCGGACCCACTAAGAAAAATTGTCGATTCTAGCGGGACTCGAACACACTGCGCTTAACTCTGCCTAGTGAAGCGCTGGCCCTCTTACCACTGCTACTCTTGCCACCGAGCCGTTAAATTGTAAACCGAGCCGTTGATTCGAACAATTAATTTTTCATTGTACGTAAGAATCAAAAGACCTTTTGAGGATGAAGTTCAGCTTAATGCTGAAGTTCAGCTCAAAGCTGAAGTTCAGCTGAAGTTCAATCGAATATTCTATTCCAGGAAAAGGCCTCCGATTCATCATTAGAGAGGACAAAGGCGGATGAAATTATTATTTTTTTGTAGAGACTAGAGAGAGACACGGATCCATTCTCATGAGGCGAATAGACACGAGTCTATCTAGCCGTTGCAAAAAAGGAATAATTCCACCTAGCTTTGTCATCTCTAATCATCGTCCTACATCCAACTCGAACTACTGGTTCAAAAAGTAATCTAAAGGTAAATCGACGATTCTCAAATTGCGTCCAAATTTTAGTGTTCGACATCTTCTTTTAAAGAAACATTTCTTCTAAGTTTTTTCGTTAATTAAGCCGCTAAAAAAAAAAAAAAACGTAACACATCATTAGAAAGATTCAACTAAAATATTTTTATAACAAAACAGTCGTGAAAAAAACACTAACATTTCGTTTCATGGAATACTTGAAAATTGTAAAATTCTAAAACCCAAATGAAACGAAAATTCGATGGGATGAAGCCATGTATATACATATATATATATATACATTATATACATGTATATAATACACATACTTTACATACTTTAATCAAACACTTTAATTTGACGCGAACAAATAGTTGCCTTCTACGGTCGTAGCCGTGTAGGTAATTCTAGTTCTTTTAGTGCTATTTACTTCTCGGTTAGTAGATTAAATTGAGCTTATGCTTTTGCACCTTCATTAGAGCGCTCATGCATACGCATACTACACTTCCAATACGGCTCAACGATTTAATCTATATGTTAAACAGATTCCGTCATTAATCAATGCGCAGAATAATCGTATTGAGTACTGTGTAGCTCGCCTGGTCTAATTTGATCTAAGCTAGGGTGTGTACCCGCTACCATATGCTATGCCATGCTATCGGTTGAAAGGAATTGATTCCGACTTTTTGTTTACTTTAAAGCGTTATAAATCTCACGAAGTCGTTTCAAATCGGAGGTACGATTCGATTAATTTGAAAGTACTCGACGATATCATTAAAATGAAAAATTACGCAGCGCTATTAGCTTGTAAATAATAAGTAACTGGGGATTGTGCGCGATTAACAGACGTTTCTCGACATATCTCCTCTCTATACACTTAATTCAGCGATTTTCTCATTTTTTTTCAAGCCAACTAGACAGATATGTCGAACTCTGCAAAACAGGCCTCTGTTTCGGCAATGACCGCTTCATTTGACGTGAATCGTTTTACGAAGAGCTATTTCTTTAAGCTTTGTAAAAAAAGTCGTCACAGGGAGCTAATCTGACGGACATGGTGAATAGGGCAACAATTCGTACCGTAACTGGACCATTTTTGCTTAGTGGTGGCTTGTTATTTAACAGTCTGTTATTTTACGCCGACGACGAGGCAATTTATTCAATTTATTCGGTTTCGTTCGGCTATTTAGTTACATTTGGTTACAATTTCGTACGGTTGTGTTCAATTGCGTTCTAATCAGTCCCGTTAACTTGTTCTGTGTGGTTTGATTTCTTTCAACTATCTTTGGTCTTGTTCTACAACATCAACCGCATTAAAAATAACCTGCAAGAATCTCTTTAAATGATGCGTGTAACCTAGCACCAAACCAAATAACAATTTACTTAAATAAAATTCAAGGCTTCAAAAATATTTTACTTTTTACATATTTTTTATTAATAAATAATCTGCAATAATTATAGAACAATAACGTTATGTCAACATTAAAATGATGAATGAACGACGAAACGGTAGCAGATGTTATTTACAAAGGAAATTAAAGTGTAAGACGTAACCAATAATTAACTTCCTGGTCTCCAAGAAAAGCTTTTGAACTTATTTCCTTACTCCATTTAATTAAGAAAGTTTTCCAAAACTTAGCAGACAAATACGAAATACTTCCGCAAATGATAGGAAATTTATTGCCTTCCCGGAAGTATACAGTCTTAAATTGGATTGAAACCACCTCTGAGCAACCAATACATTTTCCTCGGCTTGCGGAAAAGGGAATTTCTATAGCGTTTGAGGATATATCGTTATTTTATAAAGAGATGTTTACAGCTGTTAAAAGGGTATATTTTATAAATATATAAAGAAGTTTGCTGTATTAATACGCTATTCGTTCAAACTGTAGTCAATAAATAAAGAATACATAATTAAGTTGGCCGAGTATTGTAAAACTCCCGAACAATTGCTTTTATTTGTGTTGTTAGCTGTTCAAGCTCAATTAATTATACTGACCGTGGTTTCTTCTAAGCAAGGATTGGATTTCTGCAAGGTTGAATAGCTACATGTGTTTGTTAAAAATGATAATAATACAACAAGGAGGAACCATGAATCTAAAAAACTATTTTTTTCTAAACGTTTTTTTGTTGTTAATCTTTGTCTTTTTAGTTTAAACATCGATAATTCCCGTCAGTCAGACTCTACCAAGGTAGTTGGCTATCCTGCTTCAAGGTTCTTCTTAAGCACTGTTTTCTTGGTTACGAGATCTATCCTTCACGCTCTTATGATTTAAAATTGAAATTGCAAGGAAAAGATCAAATCATTAGCAGTCATCATGTTAAAGGCCTTCAAATGTAAGCAATAGGAAAAACAGTTGAAAAATGAAGAATTAACGAGCTTCTTACGTCTTTACGTCCGTTTTGAAAGAAATCACAACGAACAAGATTTTTCCCCTGAAGTAAAAAGAATAGTAGTCGATGCATTTTGCGGTTGCAAATACGCAGCGATGACACTTCGCGGTGACGCTAGACGGTTAACCCTAGCGTATTGATCTCGCGATTTTGTAACTTTATTTTAATAATGAATATTTTTAAATAGAAACTGTGATAACTAAAGCTCGCCACTTTCCGTGCACTTCACAGGCGTCGGTATGGAAGTAGTCGTATGTAATATATGCGCAAATTTATGCTTCGCGTATTAACTAGATCATGCGAGGGAGGAGGGATGTGAGACGACTTTGTTACTGAGGTAAGTATAGAAGTATCGTAAGTCCGAGAAATCTTTAATAAATCTATTCACTTTATCTAACAATCCTCGACCGACTTATCGACGACATTACTTCCAACCCGCCGCAAGACGCATACTGGATACGTTACTACTGCATTACGCTACTACGCATAAGATCGCTTGCGCTTATATTGCGAATCACACACCCGAACAACCCCTTCCGTATCGACGCCTGTGAAACGCACGGAAAGCGACGGACTTTAGTAATAATGAAATGACGGAGTGATCCGAAAAAAGGACCTAATCTTAATAGGAACTCTTTCGAAAGATTCGTCTTAAACCGTAAGAAATCTGGGTTGTAGGACCACATTATTGAAAACTCTCATTAATAGAGCAACTAATGCGAAGATGAAATTAACCCAGTTACTAACCTCCAACCTTATTACTTTGTGCACTCAGAAGCTGTATTGTAATTAATGACATTAGATTTATCGCGGTCCTTGTAACTTGCCTGTGAATCTAGGTCAGATTCATCACGGCGCGTGTGGTAATAAGAGAGACCTTTTTATGTACAATAAAAACCCTTCGAAATTACGCAATATTAAAGCCGTCACACGTTTATATCTATGCGCGAATGTATGTATGTAGGAGACCTTCAGCTAAGACGTAAACGGTGTTCCCGGTAGAGGGCGCTACATATCGAAATAAACGACGATTTTCTAATAATTAGCGTTATTAAATTTTCGACGATATTCCCTCTAGTATCGCCCCCATATTCACATATATTTTACACATATAGATGCCGGGTCGCCCTCGATTCCCACCTATCGTATTAAACATGTATGTGAATACCCATTAGTAATTCCATCTCCGCTAACTTGGTGCTAACATACTGAAACCTCTCTCTGTTTGTGTAGCAATATCTACTTCAGTCGGACAGTCCGTTCGAGATCCTGAACCCTTTGTGTGAGCGCAGCTTCAGCGGCTGTTCGATCAGGTCGCTTGGCTCGGCGGCATTTGCCTACTAACAGGTTACGTTCGAGCGCGACGCTGATGGCGGACCTGCTCGATCGAGAGCTTCGAGGGTGGCGTCCTACGCGCGCTACAGCTGGCCGATTGGATATAAGCAAAGCCGATTTAAACACGGCGGTTTTGCGGATTTCGAGTGTTTTAAATGTTAATTATGTTTACAACTGTTTAGTTCGGTTCGGTGTATATAAATATGCGATCGATCGATACGATAAAGGGCGATCTCTGGATGTAGTTGTTGCGTTACCCTTTAACCGAATTCTAATTGAAGTAGCGTTATTACAGGAAACAGTGCCGTTCGGGGATGTGAAAACGATTTGATAGCTCTTAATTAGCACTGTTAATGTAGCAGATTGAACAAGGTGCCTCGTATACAGCGTGTACACCTGAAGATTGCTTCCTTTAGTAATTTAGAGAAAAAGGTATCTTTTGGACGTATATGCTGTATAACACAAAATTATATTAGAGTCTACAGGGTGTTTAGTTTCTGCAGAGCGCATTGCAAGAAATTCCATAGAAAAAGATTATATTAAGTGATAAATTTATTACAACCATGAACTAGGCTAATTGACATAATTGCAGACCTTCTTCTTGCAAAATGGCTGCTAATTGAGAACTTCTTGGAGTTTTCATGTTGCCGTAATTTTTTAATATAGCACTTTTAAGAAACACGTTAGATCGCGAACTAGCATGGCACACTACAGGCTGTAATATAGTACACTTAGAAAAACATAATTTTTAGTTTAAAAGTTTAATTCGAAGAACTATGTAAAATATTACCTATTTGAAATGTATATCGTAATTCGCCGTGATATTTGACAAATGCTGTCGGGAACATAGGAGCGAAGAGACGTTACACCAATCTGCCTCTTTAGTTAGAGTCGCCTTTGAAGGAAGGCCCCAAGCAAATTCAAGTGTTCGATTTCAAATATATTTTTAGTTTAGTTCAAATTTGATTATTTAAAGAATGAGGATTGGACAGGAGTTAACGTAAAATTAGTTCTTATTCTTGTTCTATCAGACACGCCCGGATCTTTTGACTAATTGAACTATTCAAATACTTTTTTGTCGTATTGCGCACTTTACAAAACAAAAAAATTAGACAAAAGTTGCGCAGGAAATTTTTATCGACATAGTGACCAATAGTAACAAAAACTTCTTTCACAGAAAGGTTTTTGTGGTTACAACAACCATACATACCCCCTCATTGGATCGTCACTAACAGTATGTAAAAGCAGCAACGTGTTTTACTAGCACTTCCTGTTATCCCCTCAAGTAACTATTCAATAAAGGTTTGCATCGCCTTGAATGAAACCGTTGGTGTTAACCCGTAATTACTGTAGTGCGGTCACAGTGGCAGGCGACGTATTAGGATTCGCTTGTGTTTGTCGAGACTGCGACGATTACGGGTTAATAACGTAACACGACTTGTTTCGACTTCAAGATTCGTTATTTGCGTATTAGTATCGCATTCCTCTTAACTCGTCTTTTTTTTACCGCAAACTATTTCTTTACAGCGTCCCATTATGAACTGTTCCGTTCAATTTGCACTTTCAATTAGGCAATCAATTAATCACGGATAAGGGGGCAACTGGTAGGCCATATCTCATAGCGGATTCGGGGTCCCCCAGTTAAAACATGCATTAGCCGAACGGGTCCTGTCACTTTTTATACGCTCCAACCTCTCTTTCAACGACGGTTCGCGCGGTGACGCGGCAATCATCGTCGGGGGTTTGTCGTCGATCCGCTTTCATGGAAGTTTACCGGATTATTATATGATGGCGGTTTTTATGTTCGGTTTTCTGCAAGTCGCATCGGAGCGGCGGCAGTGGTTCCAGCGTCGCGCGCCACCGTACGGCGTGCTACGGTACTAAGGCTAGGAGAGAACCTTCTCGGGCAAAAAGGGGACGGAAGGACAAGAGGGCGACCGTTCGATAAAACATAATGAAATTCTGTTTTCGCTCGTAAAACTTGGAACAAATTGAGAAAGATCAAACGGGAACGGATTTATTAAAACCGTTATCTCTTTGTCGATGAGCGGAATTATTGTGGCGGAGTTTATTATTATTTTTCGGTGTTCGCACCGGAAGACTTTCACTTTCGTTTACGTTTTAATAATTAGAAGACAATTAATTGGGATTATGAAAAAGTAGCTTAGAGAGTTATTAAAGGATTGTTTCAGGTCTTTTTTCTTGACTTCAACGTTGTTTTGTATTTATTCTAGGCAACAACTATTAACGATAAGTCCTTTTAGCTATTTCTCGGCTTCTGCTGTGGCCGATATAAGTTAGATGTTAAATGGCGAACTCTAATAGTATATATCAGGTTGCAATATGGTGGTAAAGAAGAAAAATTTAGTTGATTGGAAGCATGTATGTCACTGGTAGAGATTAATGTTGAACAAAAGCTATCGTCAACAAAGAAGAGAATAAACGTGAAGATAATCGGCCTTTTTAGTCGGAGTTGTCTTTGAGGGAGATCGTATTTCGCTTGTTTTTCAAAGTAACTTCAAGTGTTTTAGTGTAAAAAGTTAATTTTAAGGCCAAGGTGTCATTTAGGGAAACACTGAGTTCTCATTAAATGTTGGGGAGAGTGTTTTCTTCATTCATTTATCTTAGGTCAGTGGTGTTCAAATTTATTATCCAAAAATCCAAAATCCAAAAGAAGTCCAAAAATCTCTTCTCATAGCTAACACCTGATCATGAACTCCGTAGTGAAAGAACTGAACAATTCATGACAATTTATTGCAATTTCTTTTAACTTTCACAATAATGGAATGGATTGCAATTATTTTATTTTATATTGAACCTTCTGTGGACCGACCACCATCCACCTCCAAATTAATTTAATTTCACCATCCAACCCCCAACCCCCAACCAAAACTCAGCGGTTACAAGGACCGCCAGAGGTAGGCACCCCTCATCAATCATGGGCTTCCCCCGAATCTATGGTTGAAAGTCAGCTGTAAATAGATAATTTCAAATTTTTAATCGTAATAAAACCTACAAAACTAGAAAGTGAATTTAGTTACAACCGCTTGATCTTTACATCTTTATACCCTTTCAAAATGTAAATTCACTGATCGAAGGATGTTACAGACTGGTTGCTCAACAATACAAGCAATTTTTTTCTGATTTTAAGCTAATCGATAAAATAAAAAAGTATTCTGCCCAAATTAAATAAATTATCCAGAATCTCATTCCTCGCTCTAAGCTCCAAAAGCTCATTTGATGATTGCAATCAAAATCTGCTTATTACAACTAACCCTAACGTGCCTCAAACTCGTCAAACACCAAAGACAAATGCGTATGCAAAAGCCCTCTTCTGATTCCGAATTCGTTTGAATTATGAAGTCGTAAACCGTGGACGGGTGTCGGTAAACGACGCCAAAATGGACGCAAAAGTAACAGAAAAACAGCGTCACACTAATATCGCATTTCAATAACAGTTATCAACATCGGAAATTCATGTCGTTCAACAAGGCGGAATGTATCCGATGATAAAATAAACCGCCAACAAAAAAATAAATCTACGAATACCAAATTGTCAGTCAGATAAAAAGCTCGACGGAGACGGCGAATAATACGAAAACGAGAGAGAATGCGAGATAACTTGTGTTTTAAACGAAAAGCCGGTGGTCGAGGGGGAGAAAGAAATGAGAGACTGTATAAGCAGCGGTATATAGGAAAACGGTGAGAACCACGTTAAAGCGAGATAAAACCGACACGTTATCAATGCGATGGAGAGAGAGGAGGCTAAAAATCGATACGAACGCCACGTAAAAAAGGACGGAAATACTATTGGAGCATTGAATAGACGAAGAGGGAAGATAACTGGCACGAGTTGAAGCTTAGACGCTACCGCTAGACCAAATGACTGTTATTGAACAGAAATGCATATACATTTATGAGATGTACACGTTCGTTCGCATGTTTGTACGATGGGAAGAGAGACAGGGTATAATTTTATCCCGATTGAAATGGGGAAAAAAGTATATAAAAAGTAATGAAACGGATTATTGTTTTAATTGACAGCTACATTTATCGGATTATTACGCATTTATATAATATCAACTGCAGGACGTTCGTGAAACGCAGACTTAACCCACGCGAAGCTGGTAGTGAAAATGAAATTAGGGACCTCTCATTTTTAACTTTAAATTTTCTACTTAGTTAAGTTTTTTTTAGTTCTATTTAGTCTATTAAGCTAACACATTTGAACTATTCAATTTTCTTTTTAACTTTAAATTTTCTATTTAGTTAAGTTCTATTTAGTCTTAACTAAGCTAACATATTTGAACTATTTCATTTTTTTTTAACTTTAAATTTTCTACTTAGTTAAGTCTTATTTAGTTCTATTTAGTCTTATTAAACTAACGTATTTGAACTATTCAATTTTTTTTTTAACTTTAAATTTCCTATTTAGTTAAGTTCTATTTAGTTCTATTTAGTCTATTAAGCTAACATATTTGTCCTTAATTAAATAGAGGAAGTAATTTCTTTCGATATTCACTGGTCTATTTCCCCTTTAAACGTACGTAATTATCTAAGAAAAACCTGTGGTCTTCTCACAGACAAAGGCTTTCAAAGGGAACAGAGATTACCCCAGCCTATCATTTTAGATGCGTTCACATAGGGCAACGCGAAAATGAGGCAGGAATTAAGAAAGTTGAAACTATGTAATTAAATGCGATCGTCATGCCATGGGCAAAAAAGAAAATAACAAAGAAACTTCACTTAAAGCAGATAAATTTTTTAAATGTTATAATTAGAGAGGACAAAAGCGAGTGAAATCATACTTTCTTTCGCAGCGACTAGACAGGCTCGTCCAGTCTATTCGTCTCATAAGAAATGGTTCGTGTTTTCTACTGGTTTCCCTGAGAGTCGACAAAACACGAGTCTATCTAGTCGCTGTAAAACAGGTATGATTTCACTTGCTTTTGTCCTCTCTAGTTACGATAGAGCAAGTTATTGATGTCAGTTGTTAAATTAAAAAAAAAAAAAAACTGGCGTCAAATTGTTACGTTAACAGAGGAAGATGGGGCGCAGAAGACCTATTAACCATTATACATTTAGCGCAGATCTGTCGAGATCTCTGCAGAATACTCATCCTCGTAGAGGATACCGCTTGCAGTAACTTTAATAGCTCACACCCTGCGTGCGCGTCTTAACTCTTAAACATAGCTATCGAATTTTATGCCCCCCGAACAATAATAAACACGTATGGCCGGCTTCGGATATATTATACGTCCGATACTCCGAAACGAGAGAAATCTCTCGTCACTGTCGCGATGATGTCGACGTCGCCCGCATTAACCGTTCCTTAGCTCTCTTTTACACGGCAATTAAACAGTCGGTCTCGTTTTACCGCACCGTCACGGCGACAACATCAACATATGAAGACGTTTATTAAGTATCCGCGCGTTAAATATCGCGTAGCGGCACCGCCGTAAAAAACGAACGCGTATATGTGTACATCCAGACGCCCGGTCATATACGGGAGAACTCAAATTGAGCGTGGGTCGTTCTGTTGCTTCTACGCGTACAGGCGGGACCCAGATGGTCTCGAACGTGCTAGATTGTATCGTCGTTCGATGCGTGTCGTACAAGTTCGGGGAGAATGCAATAGACAGATTCGTGTACAAACGAAATTTAATATGATTATTCACCACCGAATCGGTCTAGTTAGCAATGGAGTTTATTTGAGTACAGTGAGTCCTTCGCCAGATGCTCGTGTTTGGTGAACTCATACGAATCATCTTCTTCTTCTCCAATCCCCTATTACACACGTGCGGGATGTCGGATAACTGTATTTTGAAGTTGATCATATTTTTCATGCTAATTTCTCCAAGTCTCAAGTTTTTTGCCTCTTTTCATATAAATTTTCATCAATCTGTTCTTCTAACTCTTCTTAGGTCAATCCTTTCTTCGTTTTCCTAATTTTCTTGAATCTACGCTTTTACGTTTACGTTGCCCTGAACATTGCACAAAAACCATAAATTTTGATTCGTCGATCCATAGAACTTTACTACAACCTTCGGAAGGTTGTCTATCGCCTATTTCTCTTCCTATTTATCGTTATTGCAAGATGTTGTCGCCCTTCGGTTCGCACTTTCCGAACTTCCACTTTTTTATTAACATTATAATCCACGCTGGAGTGGTTTAACTTTACTTGTTCGGTCTTGCTAGTTCGTCTTTACTAGTTTCGAAGACCCGGAAATATACGAGCCCGCGCTTCTTTTTACTTTTAACTCTTTTTGTTGTGGCCATTCTAACAATTTTTTTTAAAATAAAAGTGGTAGCATTTGCACTAAAAGATCCAATATAAAACATTTAATTTTATACCCACATAAGCGACGATTACTAAAAGATGAGACGTCCAATTCATTACTTTTTAAAAATTCACTATACGCGTATTATTACGTAACGGATACCTACTATGTAGAAATCACGCCATACATATTTAACCGGCTATAGCGCAAAACATAACGCTCCATCATTATTTATCTATTAGACAATAACGGCGCTACGTATGTACGTACGGTTCGATGAAACGCGATGCTGAATTGTATATGATACACTAACCACGAAATTTTGATTGGACAGCTTACCGATCAATCTCTCTACAGTTTCATATTGTTGTCATGTCTGGATTATTTATTCACCAATAAATATTTGATACGCCCGTATAAACGTGAAATGCACAGCATGGAAATGACAATTATGCACATCGATGGTAAATGTTCCTATTTCCATCGTAGATTATGTACAGATTAATTCTTTAATAAGGGAAGATCTTATTAAACTTCTAATTCGTCTAGAACGGGACGCCCCCTGTAGTTATTTCAAATATTTCTTTTTTTTGTTTTCCTCTATATGTTGAGTACATGTTTTTTTTTTATTATTTTGTATGTTAGATTAGGCAAGTGATTAGTGGTTGTGATTGGTGTGAGATGAAAAGTGTAGCTATTTCAAGAAAAATGTCCGAGATGAAGTCGAAGCGTTGCAATACAAAAAAATCTTCTCTCAACGAGTAAGGCGACAGGACGAGTGACCAGCGTTCAAGTATAGGCAGTTGAAATTACTTCCTTGGTATCATTTAAAGCTTCAGCTACGAATTCCAATATTTCCGTTGGAGGTGTTGTAGATTTAATGGATGTTTTTTTAAAGTATCTCAGTATTCTAGTCTTAATTATCGTTTCCATTATTTTTGACATAATTGAAACATTTAATGAGCATGTTTCTTGAAAATATTTAAAATATCAATTGTTTCATATTGTCTTATGATAGATAAAGAGACGATGCAGTGCTACATCAATATTTCTCGATAATGAACCATAAAGTAACACTAAAAAAGCGCTATTTATCGACAAACCATAATTTACTCCTTACAACCAGTTTACAAATCACCATAGTAGAAATCTTATCGCCTACTTGATGTTTGAGCTGGCGTTTCGTTGATCGTCAGCTTCTTCAGGGAATTTCTAAAGACTGCCGTATTTCAGCTAGCATATACCATTTGCTTCCTCAGCAAAACGAAACGGAAACAAAGTATATATAATGAGAAACAAGAGGCAACAACACCAGTCCGTAGAAATCTTCCGGAGAAGCTGTCAGCATGATCAGCGAACCGTCGAATCAAACATCAAGTACGCGAGTAGTAAGCAAGTAGTAGCAGTAGAAATTCGAAAATCTTCAGCTTTATTAACTACTGTTAACTTCGAAAATTCTGTTGACAACAATATATACAATTAAAGCGAAGATGTCAATCGCGCTTAATTTTTTGTACAATACGTGCCCGCCGGGAATCTTATAAAAAGCCCTCGATTCTCCGAGAGCGATTCCAGCGTCACACCCTTGTTCTTTGTTGTGTAACACAAATCACCTTAATGGAGATGTCATTGTCAGATTTGAAGATTTTCCCGTTATTGTTGTTCAGTCGTACGCCTGTACTGATATTGAGGATATAATCTTCTTTTCTTTTTTTTTTTAAATGAGTCACGCTCCAGGATAGTGAAGCCGCATATAAAATCTAGTAGCGAATTAGTAATTTTTACGTCTAAATTAAGTAACGTATTCTGCGTAGAGCCATCTGAATCGTTTAACTATAAATTACGTGGAGGGTAATAAATATGTCAGCCGGCTCCATGAAGATTAATTGCATTTATATTTAAAAGCGGTTAGATTTTCGAATGCATCCTAAAAAGAAAATCATTCTAATGGGGTTTAGCAACCGCTGGTATGGTGCCAGGCGCGCATATTTTACCTTCAATTCGTTAGCTTTTTCACGGATTAATGAAATTTCTAAATGAAATACACATTGAAATTTTTCGGAAAATGTATTTTAAACCAACATGTATCTATTTATAAATTTACAAGATCGAAGTTTAACGAGTGTGTTATCCTTTTTCTCTACACCGATGTATATCGAGCACTTTATATTGTGTTATTCTTAAAATTTAAGAATATACGGGAAAGATATTGAAAAATTGCTGTACTTCAAACGCGGGTTTCCAGAGTCAGTTACAATTACATGAGTTTCGGTTTGGTTCGTTTTTCTTTTTTGATGAAAGAAAACTCGACGTTTCGGCCACAACCATATGAGGCTTCTTCAGGAGAGGGAAAGGTGATAGGCTGAAAAATATTTAACATTGTATATTTTAGGTATACATTATTAATGATCTACCGATCACTTTCAAAATCATAAAGTATCGTCGCTAATTTCCCTTTCCTACTATTGCGTGATAATCGTGTCCTCTTGCTTGTTTACCTACATTTCGGATGTTATAGTGTCTAATGTTTCTTTTCATATTGCCAAACACTTTTCACTTCCATCCAGGATGCTTATTGTAACATATCTTTGTTATTCTCTAAATTTGCTCTATTGGGTTAAACGTACGATGATGCGGAGGTAATGGAGCGTAATATTAATATTATTTAATCACTGCTTTATTCCACAAAGAATTAGGAATTTCTGTTGCTAGCACCGAATGGTAACTTGCGTTGTTCATAACAATCACTGATGATAAAGTGAACAATATATTTTTTTCAAATCAGTGAAGTCCCTTCAGTAACAGGTGATACCGAATATCTTACTCTACTTTTCATAGCGCCGTATTTCCCCTGTTGTTTTATTTCCCTCTGTGCGAACTAATAGCAACAGCAATTGCAGCACGCCAAAATAATATAAATCATCAAATTAATACTTAAAATTGTTAAATAGTAAATACATCAAATACGTATCGTTGTAAAATATTTAATTATAAACACAATTAGAATACTAGGAAGCTCAAGGAAGAACCGACGACAAAAAAAACGATAAAAAAATAGGCGAAAAGCTAAACAAGAATATGATGCAAGATGGCCAAAATACGAGGTTAAATTGCCATTATTGTCGTTGCAACACTACATGCTGTATCGTTCAACGTTCTCCAAGACTAAAAACGCAGGACAATGCTCTTAAATCAAAAAGTTTTAAAGCAATAGAAACACGCGTCTGTTTATTTAATTATGTCCAGCAAATAGCGTAACTTTCCTTAATCTCACATTCTACTTAGTTACATAATTGACAGCCGTATTTAAATATCTCCCCTTCATCATACAACCGGAAATGTTGTTATTGAAAAGTTACTTTGCAAACAGATTCCGGCGGACCGTTTCTCCCGAACGAGTATAAGAGGTCACTGGAATACTGGGAGACGTAAGGGAAACGTGCTTTACCAACGAAACTGCTCCGTAACTTACCCTAACCTAATACAAGTAAATGTTGAGAAATACTTCCGAGAGCTGTTGTTCTCGATTGCACTTACAGTTACTTATACTTCCGGTGTATGGTATCGTAGTTTAGCACCGGTCCCTCCCCTTTCAGTACTATTACGTCGGTGAAACTCGCTTCGAAATATTTTCGTTGATAGAGAAAAGAGTGAGTTTGAAAAGGGTCCAATAAGGGACTAACTGAGTATTCCACATCTTGGTTTTTGCACTAACACTCTTGGTTTGAGCTGTATCCTCTAAAATTACTTTAAGAACCGTATTGAAGGTTAAGGTGAAGTTTTAGAAGATGAGTTTTTCTTTTTCGACAAATGCAGTGTCACTAAAAGATAGCTTTTTTTATATAAAAATTAACCTTCGCAATTCTACCCA
The DNA here is from genome assembly GCA_020654165.1 of Oryctes rhinoceros. Lineage (NCBI taxonomy): Eukaryota > Metazoa > Arthropoda > Insecta > Coleoptera > Scarabaeidae > Oryctes > Oryctes rhinoceros. Next base: position 5,057,184 of record JAIOKQ010000231.1, read on the forward strand.
GAAATTTAATTCAATCCTGCTTTACGTAATACTACCATCACCTACTGCGGAGTGGAAGAGAGACGGCGATACAACTGTTTACTGCGGGTGCGAAGAGTTACGACTTACGTGCTTAGGGGTCTTGGCGAGGTTGTCTTCAGGCGTAGGCGACTACGACGTCTCTTACCTACCTGTCGTTCGTTGTTGAGATGCTCCCGCTGTTTCTACATTAAGTATAAACCGACAAATGAAACGTTTTCTTAATTATCATTTTATGGAACGTCATCTTCAGATTTAATCGATTCGAATGAAGAAACAAGATCGTCTCGCGGTAATAAAAGCGTTCCTTAACAACTTATTTATATCCGCCATTATTAATTCAGTTGAATTCAATATTAGCTTTAATGCTGCTTTAATACGCTGCGTGATTTTATTACGCGATATCTGTGTACGCTAATGGACACTTGTAATTTAACTAGGTCTTAATAGGTGTTGGTAATTGATTTTAATGGCTACCATCTGATCTGAAATGAGATTCCTTCATTTGCAATGTGTCTTAGTATTGCTATTTAACTTATTAATATGTTTTTCACTACTTAATGGATTGGTAAAGTTCCCTTTGAATAGAGGTAGGTATAATAAAGAAGTTGTTCTAAGCCCGATAGATAGGTACTAGATTTAAAGAGCACATTAGGTGTTACAGGAATGGAAGGATAGAATTGTACGAAATCATTAACATAAATGACAAGAGACTCTTTCGTAATTTTCGCATATCTCAATTTAAAGGCAGCAAAATTAGATACATGTCATAATAATAGGGACTAACGTATCTTCGAAACAACTGCTCCGCTTAATTAAACTTGCGTGGATACTTTTGTATTGTTTGAGTCCTTAAAATAATCAGTTATTTTCTTCTACCTTGTTACTTCAAATGTTTTCATATTGCCATTAAATTAGAATTGCGAACGCTTTACAGCAAGCGACTATTCTAGATATATAAAGTCGCGTCATTCATGAGACGTTATTTCCGAGATGCCCCTAGAGGGCACCTCAATTAAATTAAATCATAAGCTACCGTGACGCATCCATTGCACTTTACGACCCTCTTCTTTTCTCGGCGAGTAGCAGGACGAACCGGACCGGACTAATTTGTATTTTGCATAGCGGCGTCGTAAAATGCTCAACGTACAATACAATGCGAGCGCTTCTCCGCGCCGTAAAAACGTCAGACTTTTTTAAAAAATCACCCGCCATATTCGAAATCAATAGTAGAATTCCCCTATTTAAGACGCGACGCGAACGTTTTTGTTGCGTTGCTCTCGCCGACTCGCTACGCTTAGGAGGATCGGCGTGTCTGCGTCCGATACATAAACTCTACCGTTTTATGCTTCCGTACTGACAAATTAAATTGCTCTGCGGATGCATTGAACGGATGCCAACGTCTGTTCGGTGGATGATCTGGGGCCCCGATTCTCGGGTATCCACTACAATGGGATCCGATAAGGCTATTAGGTTGTCCGGACCGTTCCGTCCTGATACAATTGTAAATTAAGAAATTATGTCCTGCGTTCTATTAGCCGATTTAAATGTCGCGGAACTCGATTACGTGAATAAACTTGTTGACTAGAACGCGTTATATTTTTCTGGATATTTTACAGTTAAGCCTTTTTTTTTAATTTTCCAATGCACGCAATCACAACTACAAAGCGATGTGGTAACAGCAAATTATTAATTTATTTCAAGGATATTTTGCTTTTAACACCTCTGATATTAGATGACCTTTGCGTGGTAATATAATAGATAGTAGGTTAGTGATGTAATCCATGCGTTTAAGACAAACTTAAGGAGCGTAAGTTGTAGTATTAGAGCTCAAAGATCAAACTTTCCTGAACGCTATGATGAACACGTACGAGGGTAGTCCGAAAAGTTTGAAGCCTCAACATGAAGATGGGGCCAATCCAAAAATGTTCCGGCGACGTAAGTGGGCATGCGTTGGCAGACACCTCTGAACATTTCTGTCATGTTTGCGTCGGTCGATGTTAGTGTTTCTGTAAAAATTGAAAATGATACTCGACGCTGGATATGGGGACGAAGTCTTGCCTGCGCAGTTGGCCTGAACGAACGTCCCTCACCGAGGACCGCAGTGGTTCGAGTCGCTGATATAATCCGCTCGTGAGATGACCGCCAGGAAAAGATAAGCCGTCCACTGGGACGGAGCACCACACAAGCCCGGAGAGCGTGAAGTAAGCTGTCCACAAGTGATAAGAGAGCCTAAGGGCCTTTGGCCCGGCTCTAGTAAGAGGAGCAGCTCACGGAAAATGATGCTGGACGACCATCGAATTACGGTCGAAGAGATAGCAGAAGCTGGAGCTTATACAAAGATTTGATCATCCGCTATAGTTTAACCTGGATTTATAACTTTTATCCATAGCTTTAATTGGCTTTAAATTACAAAGGTTCAAAATCGACAGAATCTCGATTTTCGTAAATGTTGTTAAGCATGCCTCTTACCTTTTCCTCCTTTTAGTTATCGCGCTTTGAGACGTTTTTCTTTTGTGCAAGAGTCAAGTTGAAACAACTATTTTTTCGCGTTTTGAATTTATTCTGGCACCTTTTGTTTTGCATGAATTTGGATTTTACGGGATGAAGTGCTCACTTCCGGTGTCTTCGCATTAAACGGAATAGACCGTATTCTCGCATTCTTTAGAATTAGTTTTAGGCGACAAGCTAATACACTCTGATATTAATTTCGAATGCTTACACACAGTGTGATGAGTCGAGCAAATTCACAGTCGCATATATACAATATTACGGGTGATATTAAATGATATTTTTGATTAGATAAATTTCAAACTAACTCACCCACTATCTCTTCTTAGATATACGTACGTCGATGAATCAAACACCCTGTATTAAAAAAATACATTTAAATCCATAATATCACCCAGCCAAATTTCAAAAAAGGTATTTTCATTACTTTACCAGTTAGCTTTAATAAACAGTCGCCGTGAATGACCCGTATGTTCATATAAAATCAAAAGTGCCAGTCCCTAACCATATACGTCAATACGCTACGGGCATATCGATGCAAATATGTTTGGAAACCTATATCTATTACATAGGTATGTACGTATATGTAGGTATGCCTATGTGTATTTGCCATAGTATACATACATGCATAATAACGAACGCGGGGCAGAACAAACAAATATCGAGAGCTTTACATTCGACAACATGCATATCTGCGAAACGGATTAATTAAAGTTATTTTGCCGAAGGACGTAATGAAATTAATACGCATACATTTGCGCTAAATAAAATATGCGCGGAATCGTTATCTCGTTTAAATTATTGCCGTTTGCGTTGCCTATTTTTCAATTTTTTTTTTGTTTTCGTTCCGAAAGCAGAGGGCGATGTATTCCGATTAAAAACAATTATGGTACTGCGTCCACATTAACATTGTTTCATTTTATAGCTTTGAAGCGACGAACAGTTGACGATTCAATTAATGCCACAAAGAATTCATGAATTGAAAAATGGAATCGATTTTCATGCGTATCGAATGTGGTCGCTTGGCAGCTTGCTTGTTTTGAAATTGATGTTTTAGGACTCAAACTAGGCACTCTTCCACAAATGCTTCCCAAAATAATTTATATTGAAAAATTATAAGTTGTAAGGTAAAAATTAGACATATTTCACTAAATTTTGATCGAAGCAAAAAAAGTTGAGATTCTCTGCGAAACTTGAGTCAAATTCTCCTGATCTTTCACAAATGCTATTATTGTGATAGACGCTTTAATTGAAAATAAAATAAAGGATCCACTTTAAGTTTTGATAATGTCCAAAAGGGATCTTCGCATAGTTAACTGGGCATTGCCAACCTAAAGAAGCGATAGGGAACAGCCTCTTTTGCAGATATCCTGCTTTAACGCCAATTAGAAACAGCAAGCAGGGTGTGGTACATTATTGTATTTGTTTCTCATCTTCGAATTGGCCATACAAGTGTCTTCGACAGAGCGTGGGAACTAGTACGTTGCGCAAGCTTCTATATCTAACACTGACATAATACGGAGAGTATAGGGAGCGAGTCTAATGCATATGTCGTAGTAGGCGTCGTGCGATATTGCATTTTATTGTTACCGCTACCTGCGTTGGTACGGTATTTTGTAGGCGGTATAAACAGTATAGTCAGTTAATTACTATGTGAGGGTCCACCTAACATATGTACATATTAAAGCCGGGCAACGGTAATTAAAACCTACTACGATCCGTCCGCATATTTTGTATGCCTAATACGCGAAGCACTGCATCCGATGCGCCGAAATGCGCGCTATCGTAATAAATTAACGGGCAACACCATGCGGAAAGTAATTCAATAATTCCTTTGTCTGCTTCCCGCCTTGGAACGTCGTCGCTCCCGTTCTAGCGTTCGAAAATCCGGCTACTGCTAAACGTCTCTACACCTATATATACACGTACATATGTACATCTACAGTAAGGTATATATGCTTTGAAGAAGTGAAGTGCTCCGTCCTCCCGTTTGTCGTTGTCATCACATAACTGAAGCTTTCTTTGTTATGTTCGCTACTGCAAACCTTAATTATACACTTGCTTACCCACCCTCGTTGTAACCACGCAAGATACGTCTTGGTCGAGAGGTTTTTTCATTTCTTCCTTAACTAATATATGAGAGATAAGAGTGAGAACTTACTTCATCTTCATCGTTTAATTGGATTGATATTTAAGTAATTTTAGAAGTTCTTATAAAGGAAGGAGGTATGCAAATAACATTGGTGGTTGTAGGAACAGATGAAATAAACGCATATCTCTAATTGATCAGTTTCTGCAGATTTAGGAAAAGGTATCGTGATGTCGAAACAACTCGACAAAGTAATATGACCTCCTCTCCATGATCTTGACAATACTGAAAATTACCTAAAAGATAAATGACGGATTCGGCTAGAAATTTTTAATTTTGCTTTAATCACATTTTCCTCTTGGTTACTAATTTCGCCAATTTTCCACGCGCATAACATAAATACGAAGAACTCGAGCCAGCTACTACTCTGTGTTTGAATTGGGCGAGAGACGTTGCGACCTATTGGGCTAATATGCGGCGGCGCAAGAGGGCGGTCAGTAAGATTAGAGACAGTAGCTGGCATACAGTAACTGGCTTTTTCAACTCTCCACTATTGCACACTGTACTGTTGAAGGCCAATTACTTTGGGCAGCGTGAAGCCTAGATTTAATACTTCTCGACTTCCATGTTTATGATAATGTTGGTCTAGGCAATACCGGTCAATACGAGAGGAGAACCAAGAGGAAGGATAATTAACGTTATCCAACATATACGGCTTACAAACAACAAAGGTATAAAAACTAAGTTTTTCATAATGAGAGATTAAACGTATTCAGCTGGTGTCCTATCGCATTTTAAAAGGAGTGAATCATGTCACCAATAATAGTGAAGATTTGACAAATTCTATGGCTAATAACGGAGCAATAACATGGTTGGTATCATTTTTGAACGAAGAGGTATTTAGCTGACGTGGGAACACTAGCACATATTCTACTTCGGATTTGCAGAAAATGGCGACCGGTTATATATACATATATTAAATACCATTGAAAAGAAGTACGATAACAATAAAAGAATCTTTTGGGCAAACTTTGTATATATATATATATATATTATTCAACCAGAAATCCTTCTTAGTTAACCAACTTGCTGAAGTAACGCATTATTCAAATTATTTAAGCTAGATCGTATCTCTGGTAAATTATTACTTACAAATGTGTGGAAAATAATAACGCGAAATTTTGTCTCGGTCGTAAATTTCGACCCATTCTCCGTCTTGTACACTGTATATCTCTTACTCTTTCATCTCCTTCTGCCCGGCACATCGCCGGTTACTTCTCGCAGTGCATTCGTTCTGTTTTATTACCTATATTTGTGTGAACGTACGTAAAGAACCGGTGTCGCTGTTATTATTATTTCCCGCGTTCTTGTTCGAACATACATCTCTTGAACGTAAAATTAAAATCTGTTGGGATAAAGTTGGCGGCTTGTTTGAGTTATTGTTAAGGAGCGCGTGAGATTTAAGCTATTGCTTTGAGCTTATATATACGCGCGTTTAGTGGAAACGCAGCTATAATAACCATTAATATTTGTACGTTGAAATGTAATTTACGTTGTTTTCTCGCTTTATTAAATAACTTATATGCTAGGAACAGTTAAAATATATTTCTGGACAATTCAAAACAACTATAAAATTACCTTTTAAGATGAAATGGGGCCATTTATAAATTCGGTTCTTTTAAGGATGATTTGCTCAATGTCCATTAATTTTTACGTCTGTTTGCTGACTTGTTGAATCATGCATCAGTGCTACTTGTTGATTACACACCTCCAGTTCGTTATCAGCATGTAACTGGTCTCTAGTTATCTCCAAGCAATGTATTATATAAAGGGAAAGAAACCAAATAATAATAACGTTTGTTGTCTAACCAACGCTTAATAACGTTTGTTGTCCAACCAACGCTTCGGCCTCTTGTCCGAGATGTCTAAATACTGATAAGTGAGCCTTACTTTTTCCCATATTTAGCAAACTTGCTGTGCTTCTCTGTCCGCTAACGACGATCTTTCTAACCGAGGACGTAATTAACCTACATATGTGTGTAATTGAGGATCAGCAAAAGAACAGTTAGATTCTGTATATGCACCAACTTTCCTATGAAAATCACTAAACATCTTCTCACCATTGCTGATTTCATGATAAATCAGTGGCCGTAGAAGACTTGTTCTCGAGTATCAATACGGGGAAAACTCGAGCACTATGGTAAAGTGACGCGACTCGAGAAGGCTTGATCTTTAAAACATTGGCAAACTTAAAAATACTGGAAATATATAATGCTAAGATAGCTTAGCTAGCTCTCTCACTGTATTGATGGATTTCAATAATTAATGGAATAATTGTTGAAAAAAAAAACACTAACACGCGGATATGTTTTTGCCTATCCGGCGTCATCAGCGCGGTTTCGAGCATACCTTCATTTCTACCTTTTGTCGCCGTTGCCCCACAGTTAATGCCACAACTTCCAAACCGACAAACTCGACATTTCTTGGCGCCCTCTAGTGTCAAAGAAACGCATGCCTGGTTCAGGTAGAGATAAAAAAGTACTCTCGAAACCACACTGATGACGTCGGGTGGGCAGAAACATGCCCGTGTGTTAGTGTACCTTTTTCTCTCCATTTGTTGCGTTTGCATGTTGTTGCTATTTAAAAATATCGTTTCCAATTTGAGAAAGGCTATAAGAAGAGAAACTATTACGACACATTTCACAGCGGAAAAAATTGATTCGGCGTTATTTGATATTTGATTACGTAACGCAGGTACTTTAAATATGTGCTCCTCTAGAGCTTCTCCATTTTTACAAATAAAAATTCCATCCTCTCATCTCGTTCACCGCTACACCAATTAACTTTAACAAATTCTCGTTCGTTATACTGCGTGTAACACGATGTGTAACATCGACGTAAAGTGCTAAAGTTCATGCATGGGTATATAACAAAGTGTAAGATAATACAATATGAAACGTTTTAACAAGAAACCATCTCGGTCTGAGAAATCATTTCTAGAGCGTTCACCTGGCATGGATATGAGCGAAATATTCCACAAACTAAACCAGTTCCCCGTTCATTATTATGCTATGCATTCGGAAAAAGGAAACATATAAGAGTCAGGCAATGTATACACATATACGTCTGCATATATGTACCTGCACATACGTACATGTCTAACGTGTCGAGGAAGTAGGTAACGTAATATGTTTGCGCCGGTTAGACTTTAACCAAATACGAGTCCTTCAAAAAAATTTGGTGTGCGATTCCTTTTATCAGCTGATTTAAGCGAACGCTTTCAGCGATTAAAAACCATTAGAAACTGTCGTTGTCTCGTGCTCGTGTTATGCACCTTACTTCGGTTCCGTTGAATGTTGGTCATAGCTTCGATGATAAAGGAACAGTATTCAAAGTTATTAGACATGCCACGAAAAACGGAAATACGTTACATCAGCGCGGACTTATACAAACGAGCCTCGAAGAAGGAGAAGCGCAACTGCAATATTTAACGGAGAAAATAGAAAAAAGGAGCAAAAAATTGATTTATAGAATGGAAAGCATGGCGGTTACAAGGTAGGCAGGTAAGCATGCAGGAGAAATATATACGTCATTAGTATTTATTACATGCTATGCAAATTTCGCATGCTTTCAACTCATAACGTTCACACCGGTTAACATAAAGTTTGAACAATCGCTCCGTGGAAACATGCATATGTAAAGTTTAATGTAATTGTGAATACGCAATGAATTCCAGCGTAATTCTACATAATTTTCTTGCATAACGAAGGAGGTCGTTTACGTATCGTATTGTAAATGTAAACATATTAATTAAGTGTTTTTGTTTGGCTTTGAGTTAGTGCTACAATGGACCTTGTTACTCGATATCCCATTCACTCCATTGTAACCGTAAAGGAATGAGAGTTAAGCTGTTTTTGTTTGGCCAAGTTGGATTTACTGATGAAGCAGTGGATGACCTGCTTGCGCCACTAGATTTTTACCATTTAACACCTCCTACTTGTTTACCAATAACGAAACAGCGGAAGACAAGCATAGCAAAGAGTTTTTTTGTAAATTTAATTGTAGCACAGCCGACTGCTTGAGGCTGTATTCGACAATTGAAGGATGTGATTGGCAGCAAAATAATGCTGTAAGATTATTGTACGATATTTTTAATGGGACGTGTACCTCTATACAAAGCTTAATACAAAGCTTGAAACTCTTAACAAAGCTTGGACAAATAATCCGAATACTAGAGGATGGATAAACCGGATCCGTTTAATCTTGAAAAATTGTCGCTACTGCTTATAATGGCCAGCATTTATAACAATTATTCTTTGGATATAAAGATTATTGTTATTATAATATGCTGAAATCAGACAGATACAAAAATATATGAGCATGCTTGCTAAAATAAACGAATATGTCTGAAAATGTCTATCCAATGATAAACATTGGAATGTCAATGCGGTACTAAAGTGTGTAGATTAAACCAAAATTTTCCTTGAATACTTCCGATTAAACAGCAATATCGAACAGCCATATAGATAAATCAACCTCGTGATCTAATCCGATTTATTCGCACTGTATACAAACAAACGACGACGAGCTGCCATAATACTCGAGCTATCCCATTGTATTACACGCGTTTAACAGTAAAAGCAACAAAACAGTAATTAACTGTTTGTGTTAAAAATACATTTGATTAATTAAAAAAAAAAAAAAACTGCATCCTTCAACCCGAAGTACCGGTAAATACCGTCGGTCGTTCGTGGCTTGCGAAGCAGTTGCATGTTACAATTGCACATCTTTTATTCACGTGTGTTGTATATGCGATGATATTCTTTCGCCGGTGTGTACGCCACAATATGTACGAGTGCGCGAGTGGAAATGTTCATCGCTAACTGTGGAGTGTATTTCTGTTAATTACTGTTTCACGTAATAACTACTTTCGAGACAATTAGCGCTGTTCGCTTATTGCTAGGAGTATTTTTCAATTCTAATGCGGCCGCACTACATGCGCGTTTTGTTTAATTATTAATTTATCAATACAAAGAGGCAATTAGAAGCAAAATACGGATAGCGTTATCCTGTATATTTTTACAGCAAGGCGGATAAAGTTATTGACTGGCATAGGTATCATTATAACGTTGTCTTGAAATTATGGGATATACGAAGAACTTAAAGATGAACGTTCCTGAATGTTAACCTAACACAAAAATGAATTCATAAAATCGATGGTGGACCATTATATTCGTGAATTTTTAATTTGACCCGATTAAGAATTGATTGAATTTTTATTTGGGTCTGCCGAAGAGGAAACTCTTTATTTTGTGTTGTATATTCCTTCAGCTTTCGTTTCGCATATGCATCTCTCGTATTCTATCGATTCTCGGGGAAACCAGCAGGCAACACGAACCCTTTCTTGTGCGACGAATAGACACGAGTCTGTCTAATCGCTAGAAAAAAAAAGTAATAATTTCACTTGCTTTGGTCATATCTACCGATTAGATTATTTAGTTTTTTACTATGCGGAGAATCGTTTCATCGATCTATACCTCACAATTTACGCGCTGGTAAATTGAGAGAGAAAGCAGGACCGCGAAGAGAGCGGATCCGTCAACCTGCAATTACCTAATTGTTTTCGACAGAAATTCGGCGTTAGCAAGCTCGTCGTAAAACAATTCATTCGCCCTGCCGAACGGCGGCGTATGCCGTCCCCGAATAAGCGAGGGGATTTGCAAGGCGCCGAAATCAGATAATCTCGACTAATAAAACAGTTAACTCTCCGTACTTTGAGGCAACGAACGACCTTCGCAATTTTTTCGGTGTACAGGTCGAGAACCCTACGATGCCGCCGACCGACGCTCCGTGTATACGAAGCAGTGGCGGTACGTTGATAATCGCAAACAACGAAAACTAATTGTTATATTATACACACACACGCTTACTAAAAAAATAGGATCTACGTTTCGTTATTTTGAGACGCTGTAGCGTCGGAACGCCTAGATCTGGAGAGTTGAGTATTTTTTAGTTCGTCGTTCGTCGAGATCTTTCTAACCTCTTAGTTCGATTCGTTGAGCCCTCAAGAGTTTGAACTAAAGCCGCATCAAAAAGAAAAGCAGGAATTTCACCAATGTCGTATGGTTGTATACTAGCGGAATAAAATTTCATATTTCTATCTCCAACCGTTTAGAAGATGAGGGCGCCATATACGCAAAGTACGTAGGAAACAATCTGATCAATCCCGTTGGGCCATACGCCAACAGTCGCGGCTTTCAATTTAGATCGAACCCTTCGAAATTTATTGGCGTTTAATGCTTCAAAATTCTTTCAAGCGGTCTAGCGTCGAAGGACCGCTGATTCCGCCGTTCATAGCATTGCTTAATTAACCATACCCAGAGTTTTAGCACCTACTTAAAGTAAAAATATATTTGCTTTTTTTAATTTAATAAACATAAATTTCTACCCGACAACCCGCCACTGGTTCCGGTGAGTCCCTGACATCCCGAATGCCGATGGTCCTATTGTGGTCGATCGCGCGAGATCGTGCGTTTCCGTCACGCTTACACGTTATTTTCGCTTCAAAATATTGATAGAACCGCCGTCGACTGCCTATTTAAATAATAGATGGTTTCGTTTAACATTGTGAGTTCTCGTTTAATCAGGTCTTTCCTTCGGCGCGGCGAACGGGATGAGAACAGCGCGAACGAATGGCGAAGAGATTAGGTAAAAGTTAGTGAAGTCTCTGAGCTAGGCACACGGAGAACAAAGGACGGAGAGAAAAGACGGAAAGGAAAAAAAGACAACGGACGAACGAGTTGAACGAATAAATTACGAACGGAATAAAAAAGGAAATGTGTTATCGTTGTAGGCGAATTGTGAAACATTTTTATAAGATTTATAGTTACATAATTAAATAATTATTTGGATATTTAGTTATAAAAGGAAGATGGAATTGCTATTATCGTCTGACGTATTCGAATGTACATGTTTAGTGTAACAGTTGACCCCTATCAAGCTCTTAAGATCGAAATTGATGTAAATCATTGTTTAGCCTTGCTTGTAAATTTATCTTGACGGGTCGTATCGAAGCAATGTCAGTATTAATAATTTTTGTTGCATTTTTAACTTTTCCATCGTCTTCCGATTTATTTGATCGGAAAAAAGATGATGTCTTAGTTTATGACGAAGAATTTAAAGTAGCACCATTTATTGTATTCAATTCTACAAAAAGTATTACGATGGTGCTACGTATGATACAAAAAGTGTATTTGTTTGTGTTTATTTTCATTAAAATTCATCATGTTGTGTGTTTCTTTTAACGTTATTAAATAAAATTGGCGCCGATGAAGTATCTCATAATTTTATAGCGAATATGATACGTTACTTAGTTATGGTGGTAAGATTGTTGTGTATAGTATAGACGTTATGCGGGCTTCATCTCGCCCTGCAATGCATAGTATTCGATGCTGCTTCTAATACTTTGAATTCTTCGGTTTAACATCGCCGGTGCTTTATAAAATTTAAGGATAATAACGGTGTTATCACTCCGATTCTAAAAGTTCTATAGTTCTTCTGTTCTTCTGATTCTATGAAGTTCTTCTGCAAATTTTTCTTACAATATAGTCAGAAGAAGAAATATTCAGATGGAAGAGCATACACATTGAAAGGACCTGCGATTATCTCCTTATCTACTTATCTTTCTTTTAATTAAGTTTTAAAGTCAAATTAATTGAAGATGAAGAAAAAAAAACACTCTCGATTTCCAAAAATAAGCAAGATTTCCATAGTGAGAGTCGAAAATAAATCACCCTGTATGTATACGTGAAGATGGTGAATAGCATTTACGGTATTTTGAATTAGGTCACTTTAAAATTATTTACAACAGCTTGGAAACAGCGAAATGCAGAGGCATAATTAGGCTAACAGTAACGCGTGGTTAAGTTTGTTACCCGTACAGTCGTAAATTTCCTTTTGACGGTTTCTGCGCTAACAAAAGATTAATTTCTGCCCATTACGCACCGTCTGTTCCGTATCAAAATACGTTTATAGTTCCTCATTACGAGTTAACATAGTCAATCACTTGCTTTATCGGTAATTAGCTAACCACCAACAGGATCTTGTTTAAATTTCGCTTTTTTTCCGCGGTTTAATAATCCCAAATTCCATCAAGCGGCAATTTACGATTCATTATGCGCCGGTACGGAGCGTTCTCTGCCGTCGCAATAATTAAAATAAATATTTGCATAAATTACGCATTCAATAAAAAATTTGTAAGTACAAGATCTTCGTCGGATTACTTCGATTTATGCCGGCTCATTAAAAACGCTTACAGCGCGCCGTACGGGGCGAGACGGCAGAACGAAACGAATTCGTTTTCACAATCTATTTATCTCATTGCAGCGTGCTTTACAGAAACATTTACCAGCAAACGCGTAATAATGTAAGACCTTCCACTGGGCGGCTGCTGTTCGTCGATCCGCAGGGATGCGTCTACACCGCTGTTCATAAGTTTAGGCGGATTAACCAATAAATTCATTTGGTATGTAAGAGAAAGAGAATTGATTTTTCCTGAATTCACGATTCGTGATTTGTAATTAGTGCCGCTTGACAAAAGCGTCTAGATTAATGAAAATACAAAATTCGGTGTTTCGGTCACTAACCCCCTTTTATTCCGCGTCACATGTGTGGCTATAGCAGCTAGCATTGCCGTGGTGTACGCCAATATTTTAACGTTAATAGTGACCTTAAATCACGGTGCCCGATGCGTCGCCGCAGAATAATCAACACCAAGCAACAACAACACCAACTGCAGCAGCACTCGCCTGCTTCCGTACGCCACATGGCAAATCGCTTCGCGCCCGATAAAACGAAACATGTGTACGGTTTCTTTAAACCCTTTAAGCGTCAATGCACGCCTCGTATGTCGGAGCGTAATCTGTATGCTATGCAAAATATCCGCATATGCAGGGGCGGACCCTTAAGCGTACGTCGCATATTTTTAACGGTAAGTTCACCTGGTGTGGTCTACAAAAGATGAATACGCTCGTTTAGGCGAAATAAAATACCTGCGAGGCTTATACTCTTGCGGTAAAATACATCATCCGGAGAATTTTTATAGGGTATCGCTTAAACGTTGTCAATATTCAATTTGCCCGCGTATAAAAAAGGAACAAGTAATCATTCTGGCGAGTTTATATTAAAAACAGGACCGGTTGTTTTGCTTTTGAAGGCCAAGATTCCTGCGAATCGCTTCACGTTCTTCACAGGGCGCAATACAACTAATTTTATTCGAAAAAGTTGCAATTTTTTTGAAATTTCTGAAAACTCACAAGTTCATTTTAAAACAAGAGAAAATTCTTCTGAATATTAATAGTTCAGAATAAAATACATTTTCCTGTCTTTTTTTTTTACATAACGTCGAACATACAATGAACTAAAACCAATTTGTGAAGTCCCAAGAGAATTATCTGACCTTTTATCAATGAAAAAATACGGAATACGTTCTCCTTCTCAATGTTACTTGCGTACTGTACATACCAGTAGCGGTGGCCAACAGTCGTATAAATAAATCCACTCAATCCGACCAAACAACGCATGAGTTACCCCGCAAAACGTTTTTACACGTTCGACAGATCTCTCAATTTATATTTCACGCAAGGCGCGCATACGTCCCGTAATTTAAATTGAAAGCGAAGAGGGCTGCTAAATCCTTAAAAGTTCTCGGCGACGGAGATAAAACAAGCGTAAAGAATGCGTTCGTCGTGAGTGTCATGTGTCTTGCGTTTTGTGTAAGGTAATAACGGAGGTCGTGGGTGGCGCGGCGGACGGACATGCGGGAGCTTCGACACGCCACCGGTACAGATGGAGCGCTAATAGAGGGAGCCACCGGTCTCGCGCGCCGCCATGCGTTTCTTTTCGCTTTTCGCGTTCATCTTTCGAAGGCGTAATTAACGAAATCGGTCGCGAAGGGGGAATCGCCGTCGTTAGATTAGATTATTTCGTTTTATTCCGGCGCGGAAATAATTATAATTTGAAAGGCGTACTTTTATGGGATGCGCGCCTACGCACAATCTTCCAATTTCCTATTTTGAAGTCGTAAAAGCAAGTCGCTTTGATATGAGAGCGAATTATGCGAAGAGATGCTTGTATTAAAATATATAACAGGAAGAGGCACTTCTACGAATAAATGAAAGAAAATTTCAATAACAAATTGAATAAATCAAAACATTATTTTTATTGGATAGATTGCATCGCTGCGGAGAAGCGCTCATATGTATATACGTCCAGATCTTAGATATGTTCTTGCTAGTGGTGCTATTGGTCTGTTGTTTTCATTTTTCTCCTTTTATGTTTACTGTCTCCTTGTCTTTGAGTATCTTTAAGCGTTCCGTTCTGCTGTTCCATATATTTCCATTGCTCGTCTTATACCTACTTCTCTTCAGGCATGATGGCAGCTCTTCTGATGAGTCTGAAATAATTTTCAGGTGTATATTGAGGAAAAGTAATTGCGCTAAATCTTTCATAGCGAGAGATCGCGTGGAAGTCTAGCCTTTTATAGCTTTACATAAATTTCTTATCTTCTCGTGTCAATTGCTTTTTTTTGTGAAAAGTCTTTGCAACTATTTTATTTATTTTAATAGAATCTCAGGTCAATTTGTACCTTATTTAGGTGTTATTAGCTTATTAGCTAGTATTTATAATTAACTTGATGAAAAGGAAGCAACTAATGATAAAAAAAAATGCGCTCATTAAGTAACATTTTCAACTTTAAGCACAGGAACAATTGAATTTAACAAAGGCCATCGACTCCCTCCGTGTGTATTCAACGTTCATTCTAATTGTGGAAGAATTCTACAGGAAGACATTAGCATATTATTCCAGGAATTCCTCCTGTCGGGGATACTCCCTGTGCGTTTCGAAGGGAGAGCGCGTAGCGCATCAGGAAGTATGCCGGCTCAAAGTACTTCTACTTTTAGGTCATTTCACATATATTGCCCTCGCAATA
Organism: Oryctes rhinoceros; assembly: GCA_020654165.1. NCBI lineage: Eukaryota > Metazoa > Arthropoda > Insecta > Coleoptera > Scarabaeidae > Oryctes > Oryctes rhinoceros. Next base: position 5,072,792 of record JAIOKQ010000231.1, read on the forward strand.
TCAAAAGCATCCGATTCGCCGGCGCTTCCGATGCCTCATGCATATTTCTGATGTTACTTTGCCTTTTTTTCCTTCTTTTTTCGAGGGTTACTATGCGATGCCGCGAAACTCGTTATGGTTTTTAGCTTCGCCTCTTCCTATACGCGAATGTATTTATTTTATTTACCTACCAGCGGAAATTTTCCGCTTCTAACGGTACATCAATGGAAATTTTGAAATTTGTGTAAGACTTTTATGAGGAAAAGAGAAAGATTTACCTGTGCCTTCCGAAAGGGTACAGCACAGCGGCGGGGTTAGAACAGTCACTTGTGCTCATTCGTTGTTACATTCCGAAGTACGTTAGTAATATTCGGATTGAGCAAAGTGAAGTCTCTTCATGTCGGCGAGTTACTTTTGGACAGTGAGGAGAGAAGGCGATAAATATTAGAGCAAATCTTTCGCTCAGTTTCAACGTTATTCTTTCGCGAAATAAATCATTTTAGCGTTCATGGAAGTTAGTTAGCTAGTAAGAAATAGTAACGATCATGCCTTCCTATATAAATTACTATCTCAATATTCATTACGAATTCTCGACATCCTTTTTTACTTTGCTTTCTCATTAATTTACTTCAATCCCATCGCCTTCCGTAACGCCGATGTTGCTAACGTTCGCGAGGGATCTATCCGCAGCAACAGTATCTCTGTGGTGTAGGTTGGTACGAAGTGCAGAGGAATATTCAGTCATCGGAATCGATTAGCTCCGGCTCCGGCGGCATGTACATAGAGAAAGAGAGCGCGCAATACCGTTATAAATCCGCCGGAGTAGCACAGCTGCGCGGCAACATACACCGGCTTTTGTTAATATAAATATATGTATGTATAGCTTATACTTTGCAAATTTGCACAACGCCGCGACAGCGTAACGGCACCGTACGTCCGCTCAAGGGATCTCGTAGTATTTTTGAAACGTAATTAATTATTATACGTGAGATTATCTACGGAATGTATCGTGAAAGTCTCCTTCCGAGTAATTATTTTTCCCATGATGTGAAGATTTTCGGAAATGTTATGGTATTAACGAGAGTCATGGTCGTTTAGTTCATGTTGGGCGCCAATACCATCGCAAATTAAGTTGGCTAGCTGGTGTATAATAAATTTGTAAGTCCAGCACGTCTCGTCAAAAGTAAAGAGGTCTTCTATGGAACAATGAAATAAATTGGTGCTTTCAATTAATAATTTAGAGGTTAAATAGCCTCCTCGAAAGAAAGGATTTGATGAAGTTATTTCAGATTGACGCCAATTACTGTGATTAGACGCAAATTAGAGATTTTAATAAAGCAACACGTCAATCAGGAACGAACCCATAATTACTGTTGCATTAAAGACACCGATAGATACATTTTGTAGCCTATTAGTTTAATTATACGTTGAACGAAGTCAATTTTAAAGAATACGCGTTATCTTACTTTGATAGATTTCTCGACGTTTGAAAGGTGAGCATATTTGCATAAAAGGGAGCGAATCAATACCGTGTTTTACAATAATTATTAAATAATCACGTCCGCGTGCCGACAATGCTATAGATGGGAGTATAAATGCACATATGAGGCTATGATACGGCATGTTTTTGCACGTTTATTATGCCGCCAATTTTCGAAATTTGCATTAACGCGGTAATTGCATACCTAGTTAGCGAGGCAGTGTAAACTGTTGTTTAGCGGACTTAATGTTTTTTAAATTATTATATCGAGCATTCAGCTAAGAGAAAATGTTAAAGTTAGTTGAGGTGCGGAAGCGAAAGCTTCTAAAATTAATCGTTTGATCCGTAAAAGCCCAGATTTATTTCCATTGACTTGTTACGGACGATGATCGAAGAGATCAAGAGAATCGATCAATCGAAGAGAAGAGAAGAGACAACGATAACTGTATTACTGTGAACAGCTGTGCGAGTAACGTTTGTGAACAAATTGACTCGGATCGTCTTGAAAAATTGCCTAAAAGAGTCTCTAGAACTTGTGTAGCGATAACTAAAGCAAAAGGAAGTCGTATAGATGAAAAGAACTTATGAACGAGATAACGCGCAAATACAAGCTGTTTTTTTTTTTTTTTTGATCTCGATACAGAAATTCTTTCTTGCGCAACCAATCTTTTTAAAGTTCGTTCACTACTTCTTACAGCGAAATTGAAAAACACAAGAATTAATGCACTGCTCTCGCTCAATTCGGTACAAAGAGACAATTGCGCGCCGAAAGGCTGTCGGCGTATATATCAAGGCAACGGCATGCGACAAGACGTGGAATATTAACGGTGTACATAAAGGAAGGCGAGTTCTCGGCGACAATAATCTTACGGACAGGGATGTCGCTCGCTAATGATATCGCCCCTTTATAATCTGCGAGGGCACCGCATAAAACGAATCGTCCCCCGCCTTACTATGTATGCTTCTGCGGTCAGCCTGACCATTTAGCTCGACTTCATCATCTGCCTCCGCCGCTATCGAGACCCTTTTCCTCGTTCCGCTAAAATAGAGATCGTGTAAGGACCACAATACGATGCGTGGCGATGGTATAGAAGCGGCACGGAGGAAGGAACGTCGGATCAAAACTTCTGCTCGCTACCATTACACATGTCTTAGCGTATATCCGGCGAAACGCTTACGGTCCTTGCGCGATTTCAAGCACAACCGTCTGGGTAGGTCGTCCCCTTTGCTCAGGAGAGATCAATATAAAATTACTGTTTACAGATGTCCCTCGTGGGGAGCCTCTGATGAGGCCGGGCGCCGGCGGTACGGGTGGGTGGGCGTGAAAGACGCGGGACTAAATTATAAAGCGAAAGGATTCTCGGGCTAATTACGTCTAAGTGTGTGCGTAAGGGCCTTACAACGACTTCTAATTTCAACTTTGTTGATGATAAGACGATATGAAATTCTGAAGATGGAACTTCGACGGATGAAAGAGTTCGACAACTTTTACTTACCGTCTGCCCTGGAAATGAGGCACGTATAAGCATTTCATTTCAATGGAATTATACGTACAGCAAGTTGTGTGATGGTACATCGTCAAAGGTTACTATTTATGAAAGTAGATAGCGTGAACGTTAATCTAATGCTGAGTTTCTTATCTTTTTCATCGGATAATAGACTTAAAAAAATCGTTAGAAATTAATTTAGATGTTAAAGTTATGCGGAACACGTCTCCCAAAATAGAGATCTCCAATCTCGACCACGGAATCGAAATCAGCGTAGAACCATGTTCCCGAACAAACACGGAAACGTTCGCAGACTGCACTAAAATTACGAGACCGATAAAAGTTTTAAACCATAAGTGGATGAACGTAATTTATTTCGACTCATCTATTTTACATAATGTTACCTCAAATTCGCGTAAAGCCCTCCGCCAACATTTCATCCCAATATGTCGCGTAATCGCATAACTACATTAAGCCGGCATTTGAAATTTAAATCCGCAACTCTCAACAGGAACGTCCTACTACTCACGCTACCGTACCCTGCAGCTCGTCGACTCCTTAACGTCTACATCCTACCATGATGCCGTAACCGTCCGATTGGTATGTTTTCGCCTGTCGCGACAAAAAGGGCGCGCGAACATTTACAAAACGGATGATGGCGCGAAAGAAGAAAAGGAGCTGACAAACTACTAACGGCGGCGGACGACATATTTGATCAATAAAGCGGGGCAAATGGATATCACCGCGCCGCGTGGGTTCCCGCTTTGCTCGGTTGTTACCGGCTGTTGTTATTCGCAATCAGCGCGAGGGAAGCAAGAAAACCACAGAGAAAATACTGCTCTCGTTGAATTTTAAACATTGATTGTGGAGCGCTCGCACGGTCTTCTATCGTGAATTCTTCGTTTTACTACGAAAAAATCTGTATTCATGGTAGATATCCTTTTAGCAATTTATACTAACGGCTACGGCTAGTAATGCGGTGATTAATGCTATTACTATATGTATTTAGCATCTTACAAGGTACTCCTCAAGAAATTATAGGTCGCTAGGACCCGATCAGACGTGGTTGGAGTAACTTTAAACCATTTTCAACATGCGCAAACTAGTTTACTACGATAGTCGCTAAGTCGAGATTTACAGAACTTTTACTCATTGAACATGTTTGGGCGAGGACGCTTTAGTATATCTCATTCTTCACACATGCCGAGAAACATATCGGCAGCTTGAGGAAAAAATATTGTTTGATCTGTATTTCCTTAGAACATCAATGATATGGTTTTAATGTCGCGTGTGTCGCCCTCTTCTGTTATTGTTCGCTTAGAGTGGTTTGAACCTTTCAACGAGAGGAGATTTAACTTTCCTGGATCGGCAATAAATATTATATTTAAGAGTTATTATTCTTGAAAGATTGCCGAGATTAAAACGTAAAACAAAAGCGGCTAGATCTACGAAAATTTTTCTTTACTAATTAGGTAGCGGTAAGCAACTTAACAACGGGGCATATATATATTTCTTTTACTACATCATTACTCGAACATCGTTATTTAATCATGTCACATACCAACGGAACGGAGACCGTTCCATATTAACAAACGAAAGGCTATGCCGTTCAGGTGATTACAAAACTATAACCAATTAGTGGGTAATTAACACAAATGACCGGATGACTTTATCAGCATTTATCAGGGGTCCAACAGAGCGCATGCCGCTCTTGATTGCCGCTGAAATCGGCCAGTACGACAACAGCGTTATCTACACGGTGGATATTTCCTAGGATTCGTCGTATACGGTACTGTTGTCTTACGAGGAATGAGCGTACTTCTTTCAACAGGAATTTCGATGAGATAGCGTTATATTTCTTGTTAAACCAAATGCATTTTTCAACGGGCACCTTTTCACTTATTTTTTTCGAGAAAGTTTTGTTTGTAAGTTCGTGATTTGTTATAACAATTAATTCCAACTAAAAGAGCTGAATCGAGCCAAATTAATTATAATTAACGGGCAATCCTTGACGGCAGTACAAAGATTGTCATTTAGATAAATTACGATAATGGCGCAAAGCGAAAAATATAAAAACCCTACTAAAACAACGTAATGTTTCCTATTTCAGCGGAAGTAGGTACATCTTTTTCTCTTTGTTGAGTACTTTCCGTGTCTCCAAAATATTCACTGCCTCTTCCCTCTTTTTCTATCCAGAAAAAATGTAATTAATTATCCGCTTTTCCTTTGTGCATCAAATAGCTTATTTAGCGTAATAGATCGTAATTACGAAACTCATTACTTACGATGACCGAATCGACAACGTTAGACTAGAAAACCGACGGCGATAGAGCGAGAAGGACGGGGTGAAAAAAGAGAGCAAGATAGGTTGGTATAAATTGGGTCCTTTTTAACATTCATATGCGGTATACTATTAAAAGCGGTTGCTGTGAAACGTGATACGTTAGGAAATTTCTGAAAAAAAGGGGGAAAGCTCTTAAGTAAACTAGAAGAACTTGCAAACAACACTAAAGTATCGGTATACTCCGCACCACATAAGTTTAATTAATTAATTCGAAATAGATGTTTCAAAGATGCCAAACGAATTCGGTCGTACGGCTGAAGATAAAGATCCACGCATCCTCGAAGCAGGATCGATTAATTGATCTTTTGTGTCTTAAAAGCATACCATGCTGTGTGCTAAGTTTAACTGATGCGTGTATGACGCAACGCAATATTTCTTAAAATTCATCTGTCGAAACGTCCAATAAGTTCAATCTCGAGCTTATTGGATTTACACCAATCAGCAAGTTTGTTTAAATTTTCTTGTGCGTATAATATAAGATCATTGGCGTACGCCAGCACTGAGCAATTAAGACTTGCTAATGAAGACAATAAATACGAGGGAGCCCAAATTTTAACCTTGCGGGACACCTGGATGTAACTTGAATTCTCCGGATGCAAAGCCGTTATAGGAAACATATCATTCGTGATTACCTAGATACGAATTTACCAAGCCAATAGCGTAGAACAAAGCCAAAGGACTCTAATTTAAAGAGAAGTAGTGGATGCTTTCTTTAAAGCGACCAGTGCTAAAGTCGTGCTATTCGGGAGACAGATGAGGACGAGTATTATCATAGATAAACTTTTCAAATTTTTTTCAAAATCGGAAAGAAGGCAAGTGTTTCACGTGTAGTAAAGACACCAGAAGGAATCGACAGATTAACAACTATTGTTAAAGGATAAGCCAATAAAAAGTTGCAATCTTCAAACAAATAATCCGATATCACAGCCTGATGCCTGATTAGACGTAATCTTAAGTAAATCAGTATCCGTTGTAGGTACGAGAATAGAAAAAAAGCCGTCGCAAACTCGATTGTCGGGATGATTTTTGATCGACATTGTATTAATCTAAATGTTATTGTTATTGTAAAATATTATATGCCGCTTCTTAGATATAAATTTAATCTTGACATTTTATTATGTTTACTGAAATATGCGCAACTGTTTTAATTTTCACACGTCGAATGTATTTCAATAATCAACTGATATAAAACGTAATCATATGTAGTGCATAAATACGCGCACGTGCATATATATATATATATATATATATATATATATATATATATAGTAATAGACTAACACGGCTTGTCGTCCACAGAACTTTCAAACATATTGCTGGGAAGATAGTGGTCGATCATGAATATGTAAATTAGAAATGTAAACACGTTTTACCAATTCGGCCTTTTTCCATTTATTCCCAGTACCTTTCCCCCTTTTTCAATTGTTCGTTTGCAGCACGTGTTATTGTTGTTTATTCCACGCGATAGAGGGCTTTCGGGCAGTCATGTATATTTATTAAACAAGAAATAATTGGAACAGTTTCGTATAAATTTGTAAGTCTAAGCAACACATGTCCTAAAAGCGGTAGAAAAATTCATGAACGGTCACCTATATTGCCTGATGAATTTTGTTTTGTTTGGACATCCTAATTGGTCTTGTTATAAATAATAACTATCGTAGATTAGATTCTTGAAGAATTCAATTAATGCTGCGACAACGACATTCTAGTGGCATATTTATCAAAGTGCTTAGTGCTTGCTAGCTACTGTTTGTGGTAGATCAATTTCGGAAAACCTAATCAAGAGTTTATATTTTGTCATTGTTGACATACGTTCTTGTTAGAGTTTAAGGGACTTGATGTCAAGACATCTCAACACTGAATGTTAAACCTCACGAAGAATATAGTTCCCGCATATAACTACGCTGAAAAGTTCGAGATCTGCTTGCTTCCATTAAATTCGCTGGGCCACCTGTAATGCCCTCTAAATTTCTTAAATTTCGTTGAACTTGGTAATTTAATGTTTGTACTAAGCTAGATGCTCATTTTTAATCCCGCTTTTACGAATATCTTCTTGCATAAAGTAGAACGACGTACCTACGTTTGTAACTTGTAAAAAAAAAAATAACTAAACTTTTGAAAATGCAGAAGCAGACAATAAATAATCTGTAAGTGTTACGTCAATTATTGTTAAACAAAAGGATGTATTTTTAATACAATCTCCGAGTTCTGTTGCGTGATCGTACAGAAACGTACGATATTCAAAATGTTCCAGTTAGAAGCGAAAACGGGTAAGTAAATGAAATTAGAAGGCAGTTGTTCACCGAGCGTAACTGTTATAATGACAACGGCACCATCATCGTAAAGAATGAAGCAACAATAACAGCAGTAGCACGGGCAATATCGCCGCTGGTTGATGGTGTTGGTCTCTCGGTGCCATTGACCCATAATTTAAAAATTATCCCGCCATCATTATCGCGTACACATTTGTTCGTTATCTCGTTAACAAGTTAATTTCTTATCATTGGTATGCGGTCTAAAATATGTATTCGTCTGCGGCGGATGAATAGAATAAATTACGTTCTTGAAAAGGTAGTACTTGGAAATGACCGATCCTTTTGTTGACACGCTTTCAATCTAAGACGACATTCCTCTTTCTTTAACAATAAAGGAAAGACGAATACCTTTTTGTTGTTGTTGTTGTTTACTTTTATATATTTTATTTACTTTATAAACAATTCATTAAATGGCAAAAACAACCAAAGCAAAGATTGGTTCCAGGATTTAGGGTCTGGCTAGGTTTCTTGTTAACTACTTCAATTTAGATGGCCGAGTGGTATAGTTAATCGTCCTTTGTCCTTGAACAACCGAAGTTCAATAATAATGAAAGGGCAAGGATAAAATTCAAACCAATTATATTATCTTCAAAGAAATCAAAATGTTCTCTTCTCTGATTGTTCTAAAGACACGTTTGCTAATAACGAATGTTCAGTAAAGCTTCCCTCCTTAGTCGCAATTTATCATTAATAGTATACAGGTGCAACAATTGTGGGATCTTCTTAATTCTTTCTTTCGTCAGAGGCTTATGATTATTATAAATCAACATTTTAAAAACAACCCCTGCATTTAACATATCCGAGCCTATGATTACCATTCCTCCTCTCAACGCAACGTAATTAACATTTCCGTGACTATTTCGAATCGTGAAATCCCGCGCCACCTGAAACGATATATTTTCTCATGCCGGTGCCGTTCGCTTTCGATTCTGATCTGCCGCATATTAAAAACAAACAAAAACCATAACAACGGAGTGAATGAATGGTAAAAAAAAGAGGAACGTAATACAACAAAAGCACACAGACGACAGCTGTTGTACTGTGTGTATCAAGCAAGCGGTAACCACACAGGTGAAAAGCCGGAGCCGGGTCTGTGGGGTTTTGTACACCCTTCGGTTATTGTCCTCTAAACGCATGGGGTACCCTCTGAAAACAGTCGAGCGGTTCCGTTGTTGCCATCCATTCCACTTATGTATATTATGCGATGCTGTCTCGTTACTTTTCGACTAACTGATGGGAGTTTTAAAGTTAAAAAAGTTGAATTATACGTTTTTTTCGTCTTTATTTAGTCTTTATTAAACTATCCTTGACTGACGTTTCCAAACATATTTTATGCGTCGAGTGAAGGGTACTTATTCAATTAAGTCTTACAAAAAAAAAGAAAAAAACTAAAACACAAAATGGCCTCGATTAGCTTCATAATTAATGGTTAAAAATATCAATCGTCTTCTTCAAGAGATCTTTCATATTTCACGTATGATTGAGTTTTTCTAAAGGAAGACCGTAGAAGAAAACCAGGAAGATCTCAACGAATCAATCGTTTCATCTACAGCTATATTGTTGAATGTACTAGAATGTTGCGTCTTCAATAAGCTAGGCATTAGAATATATTTCTTCCTCGATTAATAGCATATATCAAACGCAATCGGAAACCAATATTCTGTGATATACCTTAAAATATGTTTTGGATGTAGTTGACTAAGGTGCACCTGAGGCGTCAGCTCAATACCTTTCCTTTGTTAATATTCAACCGTTGAATTGCCATAACAGCTTCTTGTATCACACACAGAAGGCTAATCGCAACAAATAACACTGACCAACAAGGTCTTTACTCTAAATTAGTAACTGATGAAATCGAACAGCATATATAAAGTAAAAATGATTTGAAAAGCGGCAACATTGGCTTAACTCTGCTTACAGAAAAAATGCCTTTATAGTATGGCCGGGTAATCTGGTCTACTGTAATACTGTTTATAAACTTTCTGAAGCTTTTGGAATACACCATGATCCCAGTTCTTGGAGATTATTCATAGATTCATCAAAGATCAGCCTAAAAGCAGTTTTGTTGCATGATGGAAACCATTATTCTTCTATTTCGATAGGTCATTCTGCTTCTATGAAAGAAACTTACGAAAATCTGAAAATTTGATTAGAAAAGATAAAGTACGAAGACTATTCCTGGAATTATTTTGGGAACGCAATCTGGTTACACCAAGTATTGTTGCTTTTTATGTCTTCGGAACAGTCGTGACGGGGAAAAATATTACCAGTAAGGAAGAGTGGCCACTACGACAACAGTTTATACCAGGAAAAGATAATGTACAACATCAGCCTCTAGTAGAAAAAGAAAAGATTATAATGCCACCTCTCACCGAGAAACTTGGGCTCATGAAAAGCTTTTTAAAGGCACTGGACCTCGAAGCTGAAGGTTTTAAATACCTTCGTGAAAAATTTCCAAAATTAACACAAAGGAAACTGAAAGAAGGTATTTTTGTTGGACTTCAGATACCAAAAATAGTAAATGATGAAATCTTTGAAACCAAATCAACAGCGAAGGAAAAAACAGCTTGGCTCTCCACGGTACAAGTTTTCACGAATTTCTTGGGAAACAAAAAAGCTGACAACTATAAAACTTTAGTAATGGATATGTTACAAGCATTTCATGCTGCTGGCTGTAATACGTCCCTTAAAGTGCACATTCTACATTCTCACTTGGATTTTTGTCCGGAAAATATGGGCGACGTTAGCCATGAACACGGTGAGCGCTTCCACCAAGACATCGTGGGAATGGATAAACGGTATAAGGGGAAATGGAATCCTGTTATGTTAGCAGATTACTGTTGGATGTTAAGAAGAGATGCTGTAGATATTGTTTGTAAGAGACGGAGCAGCATTACTTTACATTTCTAACTATAATAATTTGAAATATACATTAAATTATGATCTAATCTAAAAAACTTTTTCATTGAAATATAAAAAAATCGAGCTAACTTGACCTTCTACCTTTCATTAAAATAAATGTTTATATGTTTTCTATTGAAATTAGTATAAATTATTTTATGGCAAAATCAAAAGCTGAAAACTAGTGTTTGCTAAGTTCGAACTGCAACGTTCGGATAAAAAAATGTAGAGTACAACCGTACTACAGAGATCCTTCCTGCATCCAGGCTGCCGTATATGTCTTTGGCATTAAGAGAACCATAAGAAATATCCGTACAAAGGAAGCTAGTCTAGTTTTGCTATCCATCGAAGAGACATCGACTTTCCACAAGTGTGCGCATCAACAACATATGGAAGAACCTTTTTGTCGTACAGAACGCTATTTTTTTTGGACAAGAGCGAATATTTCATATAATTTCAATATTGGTACGTGAGCGGAACATTTCGAATAGAGCCACGCTTACTCTTTCCACTGTTCACTGTACAATAAATATTTTTATTCCATTAGCGTATGTGTTTTTACCAGACAACACGATAAATACTTACATCTGTTTGTTGCAAAAGCTAAATTAAAACAAGATAGTTGCTTTTGCCAAATAATTTCCAGCTTCAAGGCATCGTCCATGCCTCGTCTATTTCTTCAGAAATTGCATTGAAAATGTTAGAGAATACGCTAATCGAGGATGCCCGGCCAATTGTGAATTACTGAAGGCGTCCTGTTTAAGGAGAACCTCCTAGTATCTCAAAGAAATAGATGTGGGTTCTTACATAATCGTTCAACAGTTGGAGCAATGGTGAAATTAAAATTCCTCCGTCTATCTAGCTTTCAAGCTGTTTCAATGTATTCGTTGTTCTTCTCATGGTAAATGCTTTAATGGTAATTGTAAACGTAAAATGGAAAATATATATGTTTTCTATTCAAATTAGTATAAATTATTTTACAGCAAATTCAAAAGTTGAAATTTGTTGGCCAGTGTAATCAATGCATAGGAAGAGTGCAAATGTTGCCAAACCACTACCGGGTAGTTACTTTCTTGTTAGATCCATATTCAATCCAAATTGTCCCAATGCAGAATCTTAAAGGCTAGATTCTTAAACACACTCATCAAATTATTACCTAATCATATATTGAAATACGTCCGCTCTTTGGAAAGCGTAAGGAAACGAGCTTGCGGCAGTCTGCTAGTAGTAGTAGGACGTTGGCTTTCGGATTGTCGTTCGTCTCGTCTATCCACCTTTCGCCGCCGATCCTCGTCTCCTTTTCTAGTTCTTCTTCATCGTATTCCTCTCTATATCGGCGCAACACGTCCCTTACCTCCCCCATCGTCGTTCGCCTAAGCGTGATTTGTGCCAGCGAACATGGGAGATGGTTGGGATGGTGAGAAAGCATCCCCTCGCCCAGACGGCGGTTCTCCCTGGCTCGTCAGCTTCTCTCTTTCTAGCCTGTATTATCGGCGGTGTAGCGCCGGCACGCTCTTTTCCATCAAATTTATTATCTGCCGTGATGAAAAGAAAACTGGTTTTTGTAAATGTAACATAAAATCTGCAATAAAATACCTATTTATTGTGGTGTAAAAGGTTCTGCGTTCTCGACCGTTATTTCTTTTCTCGAATATTTTTTTGTTTCGTAGGTATATTAACGTAGTAAATATAATAAGTGCGTATATCGGAACGATGGGAAAGAGAAGAAATAATCGATAACCTACTGAAATAGTGTTTAATGCGTTGGAGGGTTATGGTCGCCGTGATAGATAGGGTCCTCGGTTGCTAATAAGCATCATTTTGAACGTATGAAATTTCGGGGTATGTATATTAGTGAATTTTATATTTACGAAAGATATCACTAGAATTAAATCTCAGGACTATCATCATCTCAGCAATAGAAATTGTTTTTATTCGAAAGCAGACAAAGAGAACGTCAGATTTCTCAGCCACGTCAACAATTTGCTATCATCCAGATCTTCTAAAGAAAAAGAAATGCTTTACCATCCATGATTAGAGCAACAAAAGACGTTCTGAAAAATTGATCAAAACTTATTTACGCGAGCCACAACTTAAAATCGTCACGTACAGAGGTAGTGGTTAACAAAAGTTACAATGTATTACACGTTCCTCTTGGTCTTCTGGGTCTTTGCAATGTTAGCAAGAAGAGTAAGAAGCTCGCAAAATACAGGAGCCATGAGCCACCAGGAGCAAAAACAGGAGAATAATGGTTATAAATCTAAAAACTATAAATAAATTGAATATGATGTCTTAGAAAACGGCTTTAGATTAATGAAGGGTAGCGTACGTGCAAACTGAACCTCTTGAACGTTCCCGTCCATTCATCGCACGCATTCATACGCATCTACATACCAACGCCGATATGTACGTATGTATGTATGTTTGCGTCGTCCGTCTAGGAAAGAAAGAAATTGAAAGCTACGCTGGCTGGCGGCAGATATACGAGATAAATTAATTACGGAATTAATATAACTCACGGCGCGGCGCGCGATAGAGACGGCGGCGCGGGAGAAAAGGTGAACGCGACGGAGAAGGACGAAAGAGAAGAAGAAGAAGAAGAAGAGGCGAAAGGATCGTAAAATTATGTGCCCCGACGTCTTCGGATTCATTAATAATAATTAATAGCGTTGACTGAGGCGGTCGCGTGAATTTTAAGTATAGTCGCGCGTTAAGAGAAGCATAAAATCGATATACCGGGATTTAATTAATGGCGCTACGGATGCCTTTTGTTATGCTTTAAGAGCTTTATTCGGCCAATATATAAAATCGCTCCGATATCGACCCGGGTAGGTGCTTTTCCATCTTATCCGCGGGGAAGTGCTTTAGGACCTGTGTTATTTATGATTTGCTTGAAAAGGCATCCGAGCACGATTATAGTTGTATATTCAAGTGTAGTTTACGTATTAATTGGATTCGACAAATATATCTAATTCAATAAATCGCTGTTTAAATGTTTAATAACCAGGTATTTTATAAAAAAAAAAGAAATACTCTAAAAAAAAAAAAAACTGAAGAGAACTTTTATCTTTCTTTGCCTTGGAGGTGCTGCGGATGAATTAAATTCTTGGTGCTAAAAAAGGGGTTCAATTACTTCTAAAACTCGCATGCAAATTTGCCCGGCGTATATTTTTACAGAAAAAAAAACTCCCTTTTAGCATTCAGCCCCTTGTGGCCGCGTGCGTTCGCTCATCATATTTTAAATTTAAATCGCGTATCTCTCATCAAACCGCTGTACGCCTCATTTTTGGCTCTAATAATTCCTCGCGATTTCATTATTACTCATTTGTTAGAAGGAAAAAGAAGACGGGATTATGAATTATTTATTTAACACGAATACGGTTTTAAAATCGAATTTTTCGAATATCGGTTCGTTGTTAATTAACGATACGTCAATGTGCGGAGTTTGTCTTAATGTAACTTGCGTAACGAGGAAATTAATTAGAATATCTACGACAACTACGCTTTGAAAATATTGAAAATTACATGGATTCAATGTATTTTTAATCTTTTTAATAAAATTGCTTTTAAATTCAAGGAAAGTAATGTATAACGTCGGTGAATTTGTAGATTTTACGCTATTCGTCGTTTAGGATCTATAAATAAAAAACTATCTGCTTTATAACTTGAACGGTATGAAAAATGAACCATCTTCCTGGGTGGCCGATCACATACACACATCCTTATGGTTCCGTTGTATGCTGCGTCTACAAAGGTAATAACAAAGTGTAAAATAATTCTTGGAAAAAGCAATTAAGAACTACGAAATATTATGGTTATACGTTAAGCGGTGCTTCGGCTAAATATTTATGGCGAAGATGAAAACCTCCGCGCCTTTTTTATTAAAAAATTTACGGTCCTGGGAAATTTAAGGTAGACGTTTCGCGAACGTTCCGTCGCCGAAATAACTCGAATTCAAATGCAAAGCAGTACATCTTTTAATCTTGTTTCGGGTTTTGTGCTCTTTTCAAGTACGAAGTGGTAGCGGAGCGAAACGGCGATTATGTATATCGGTTTCCTTCTTCACCTCTTCAAAGATGCCGATGTCGTCAAAGGTTTTAATTTCGTTGCTGGACTTCTTAAATATCCGTATCATTTAAATTTTATATTTCTCGAAGATGAATAAGGGGATCCGCAACATAAATTCAAGTATTCAGAGTGGAACCATTAAAACTCGAAAGTGAGTAAATTTTGTCGAAATAATAGGTTTTGTGTAAATCACCACTGATCCAATTTTACTTCTTTGCATTTGCAAGAAGTAAATTGGAGTATAACAGCATCGAGTGATCCTTCAAAGCCTAGTCTTTGAAACTATACCCTTGGTTCCCGCTTTGGAACCGCGTCGTTGTCGCAGCTTCTACCAACGTTTCCTCTTCATTCTCATGGGATACCTTCTGAACTGTTACCACATTGATTGGGGACTCTTCCTTCCAGAGGGGCTTATATACCGGTCAACGGAGAGGATCATTTGTGGATTTGGGTAGATTTTAAGATTTCCTTGTAGTTTTGGCTTGCCTTTTCTATATATCTTATCTTTTAAAGCTTGGAAATTTTAAATGTTGGTTTTATTGCTGATTTCTTAATATCCAACAATAAGCTGGTAGTACCAGTATTGCAGATAAAATGCGGTGAGTTAACAGTGGATCGCAGTATTGTTTCTGGCTGGGGTGATCGCTTTGCTGAGCATAAACGCTAGATCAGGACAACTTATTAGAAATTTCCCCGAAAAAGATCGTCATGAAACATGTTAGCAAATTTCGGGAGGGGCCAACGTCCGTTTTCCGAGCTCTAAGAACTGGCTCAAATAGCAAAAAGATTTATAGCACTACTTGACTGCGAAACAGATGCGAAACGCTTGCACATTGCAGCCTCACAGTCGAATGAGTAGAGAGCTTTATTTTGCTCACGGTCAAAAAAATTTCGTCGAGCTCTATCGAAAGTTGCAAAGCAAATGGTAATCTTTGCTTACAGCACCCAGATTTAATCATTCCGCGTGGGCAAAGTGTCACCGGATTATATCTGCGTGCTTTTCTTCAAAAATTGAACAGGAAAATTAACTGTTCCGATAAGATTGGGTGTTACAGCATACAGCGCACAGTCCACCAAACTTTGGGACTTCATCATTGCGAAGACGAGAGATTTTGAAGGCTTGTAAAGATAAATTGTCAAACGAATACAGATGTAACTAAAAAAAAAAAAAACGTGGGTGGATTAACTTTGAAGTATTGTCGTGGCTAATGCTCTAGATGCCAAGGTCACGATGTCACGTTTGATCCCAATTATATCTTTTGTGTTTCAATGTTCAAAAAAAACGCGTAGACAGTGTAAAGTCGCAATATCGTTGTTCAACGTTTCATAATTCGTTAAATCTTAGTACCCAATGCGATTCGTATCAGAAAATTGATATTGAACCTTCGAATTCGATATTTCGAAATCGGAGTACTTTTCAATTAGCAGACAAGATCGCTTTGCGCCTTCGACCGTATACCCCACACACGATCTCATACCGAGACTGTTAAACAAACTCAACAATCCCAATTCTGTTCGTAATCTTGTAAGCGAGTCGAGTTCGTATGGTTCGCGCTGCACCGAATCCAGGTATATCCTCTCAGGTAAACGTTCCGATTAGAGCGGGATGGAAGTACGGCACGAAAAGAGAGGCAAGCTTGTTACCTTCGCTACCCACACAACGGCATAATACCTGTTATGCACGGACGAGGTGAATAACTACACACAAATCAGCTGATATTTACTTCTAGGCGCTCGGCCAGCAGACTTTTGTTTGAATAAATGGTTCGAAGTCGCGCTCTTGTGGGCTGCGACGTTTTACGAGGAATATTGATTCGAATTTAAGTGAATTTTTAGAGGTTCTGGCATGGATTAAGCGACTATAAAACATCGAACGGGATGCAATATGTCGTGAAAATATACGAAATGCAAAAGGAAGACATCGAATTCAAGCACATAACGGATGTTCATGTTCGGTTTATAAAGTATCGACCCTTTTATATTTTTTTTTATTGTCATCTGGTAATCAATTTTTTTCGTTTGATCGGGGAGCCTGGCTAGTTTAAAATGGTTAAATTAAAGTAAAGTAAGCTTATGACGTCAAATCGTAATTGTCAAATTGGTACGTCAAGCCAGATGAATTGAATATAGAAATTTAAGCTTGAAATGTTAACTTTGAGTAATTCCAAACTTGGTGGGCAGAAAGCCATTGATTACATGATGAATCCCATTTTTGTTCTGATAACAGTGAGCCAATATCCAGTAAATAGTGTTTCGCTACATTTTGCGAGGATATGCGTGCACTTCATGAAAATCAGCTTTATCACGCCGAGGCCAAATGGTTACCCGAAGGAGAGCTACTGACAGGAGATTTTAAACTAAAATTGGAATTCTTAACTCAAAAAAATTGAATAGTTTGATTTTCTTTGCGATCCTGTTTGGCCTTTAAAGCATATCTTGTGGACATTTTTAGCTTTTAAGTATTTCTTGCATGATCGAGGACTTGGAAAACTTAAAAGATCAACTATTGAGTTGCTTTCCAGAAGACACTTAAGACAACAGCGAGAATTAGATACTTAATCCTTTTCTGAATCTTTCATTGGAACTGACTGATTTCGACCGGCCGATAAAAGAAAAACTTTTAGAACTTGCGACTGACAGTATGCTTTCTCTTTTCAAATGATCGAGATTCCCCGACGACTCTCCTTAATCACTAAATTTACTACATACGTTATATCAGCTTTGGATAAATTACCCTCTCCGTATCGCTGTAAATCTATTTCCCCTGATAGAGTACCGCAAACATAATCTCGGTCAAAGTCCTGACGAGCCTATGTAACGTTGCTTCCGTAAGGTTGCGTGTGTATGTGTACGGGAGAGAGCCATCCATTGAACAGAGTCACCGACGTAACTCTGCCCGGTAATTAATACTAAATCTTGCTTTTCCGCCTTTCTGGGCTTTCCTATTGTTTCCGTTCTTGTGATGTGCCATCGGTTCCCCCGCGCCGCGCCGCCGACCGAACATCACTTGTTCGCAAGAAATTCTCCGACAAATTTCTCGGAAGAACTGGATATTCCCTCTTTCTCGCTCCCCGTTGTTTCGAGTTATTTCATTCATTACGGCGCGACAAAAACTTGCGGACAAGCTCGCGGTTGCCCGCCACTACGATTCCGCTTTTAATTTTTCTATTCATCGCAATCGCGTTAATTTATCTTTTGGACGATCGTTTTTCATAGGATTTAATATTAATGGCAGTACGAGCTCGCGCGCTAGCAAATTGCCATCCTTCGGGGGTGACGTTTATTGAATTAAAAAGTCTGGTACTATCTGTTTGCATTTTCGAGTGAACTTGGAAGATATTTAAATTGGAATTGATGGACGAATCTATTTTGGATAAGAATTATGTAGATGTATACAGGTTGGCAATCAAATCTGATTTAATAACTACGTTTACATCTAACAGACAAGAATATACTTCGTAGATGATAATTTGCCACTTCTGATTAACCTACTGCGGCCCAGACTTGCATTCGAAGTTAACTCCATTAACTTGACACCTTTTAATTGGAAATTTACTGAAATCAATTGCGCTGATTTTGCATCGATTTTTTTTAAACGTTATGATCGTAAGAATATTCCACCCAGTACTGAGACATTCACCACCGTGAAGGATAAAAACTTTATATCAAAGCGGTCTACAGAATATTTTCCCCAGAAAAAGTATTTATGAATCGAACCGAAAGCAACCTGAAATAACGACCTGAGCTGAAACCGACTAGACGGATACTGATCTGATTCTTCACAAACGTACTTTTCTAACTTTCAGACCATATTAGAGCTGGCTTAGTTGAAACGATTCGGAGCGTGTGCGTGTCTTTGTAGGTAAATCTCTCAGAAGACAGACCTTATACGAGGTGAGTTCACGAATTTTCGTCCCGAGCGTTGGCGAAAGTAAAGTGGTGGGTTCGATATAATTTGTTTTGCAGAATACCCTTCTGATAGGTGCGTTTGCAAAAGGACCCTAGATCCCGTCAGTTATTAAGATGCAAGAAGGATTGCAAATTTGTCTTCGTCGTGTTTTACTAACGCTGTAGTAATTATATTTCAAAATATGGCTAACGCGATCTATCGAGATGCTTGCAATCTTAGCAAGCTGGCGCACCTTAAGTCGGGGATCTTTTATTGGAGACACTTTATCGTCGGTGGAAGCTGTTTTTGGCCGTCTCAAATGTTCATCATCTTGAACGAATAATACGCCCGACTTAAATTCAGCAGCTTGCTTTTTTTTATCATCAAAAACGAAAGGGTGACTCCTTCAAATTATTTTGACAGATACTACACTTGCGCCCTCTCTGTATTGGGCGGCGAAATTTCCAAACTCAGCTCGCATTAAGACTCGCATTTTTTAACATTACCTGCTGAACAATTAACTACAGATTTGAAGAATATATCGCATGTGCGACTAAAAAACACGTCTTAGACGTCACTTTAGTCTTACAAGTTCGATGGAAACACGTGCAACGCGTATGTAATTGATATTCATTTATAACTGATAGTTTACGGCAATTATTACAGAACGAAGCATATGCGGAACCCATTCAACTAGAAGATAATTTTCTAAATTGTTGCTCGTTATAATAGCCTGACACAGTTCGTACCAGCGCATACAGGAACGCTAGTTACACGCTGCAGAACAAAGTAAATGTGGAATATTCTACGGGGGCAGCAATTTTATGCGTTATTGAAGCCGGTTTGACTAATAAATTCAACGCTAAATGAATCAGCAGTCGATAAACAAAGCGAAGATAAGTATATTCGGAAACTGGAAGCACATCGCCCATATACATACGTATGCGTGACAACTACAATTTGTTTGTTTAAATCCAGATATCCAAATATAGACATATATAATTTAATTATAATATGAAACGTGGAAATTAATTATTATTTGCTGTCCTCGTATCGTATTAATTAATATTTCGCTCATATTGAATTTCGTGGCAAAAATTATTAACATTTCCAATGTGGATTCTACTCCAGCATTTAATTTAATTCATATATAGGGTGCGATAAGGAAATATACACAAATTAGAACATAGACTCCAGTATTAATCACTTCAAAATATTCGAAATTTGAAGAATTTAGATTTTTCCTTATTTTTCGACAATCTAAGCTTAAAAAGTGACTTTTTAAGCGCTTTTTTTATAAAAACTTTTTTTTTTTTTTTTAACATTTAATTCGCTTGTCAACCGTTGGCAGCGATCATTAATCAAGGGGTAACGGCCGTTGGGAGACCTCAATATTACTTCGCACTCGTGAAGATGTAACTTGATATCTTCTATCCGTACCAACCTAAACCTTTGGATAGGTATGGTACTTTAAATTTGGAGGGTCGATTAATCGGTTCTTCGATTGTAAGGATCGTCGCTTGGTTTCGATATCGCACCCATAAACCATAGCAGGTTGGCACGAATTTCGCTCCTATTCTTCTCGCGTTGTTAATTTCCACTTTTCCGACGAAATCCGCTGACGTGCAACAAATTTAAAAGTCGAACTTATTCAATTACCCGTTATCGACACCACCCCATGTTACCGATGAGGTATCTAACCTTGTTTCCTTCCTATTTTGAAGTAATTAAAAATGAACTAAGGAGATGACTATGTTAACAATAAACATCTAAACATAACAAAAGAATATTTCATTGCTTCTTTTAGATCACCCGATAACTCTTAAAATTGTCTTTGTAAGTTTAATAGGTACCGCAGTCAGTATTTATACGCTTTACACGTGGGAAAAACCGGTTCCTTGTTACATCGCTAAAGTGTATTGATCGACATGAGCTTCGTTTATTTTTGCTTTCGTTCGGCTCTGATTTTTTGTATTTCGCTCGGATTTTTCCAATGTGTACGGTTCGCGCACCTTACAGCACGTGTAATTTTCCGATATTTCATTTCTCGGCGCTCTATTCCCTGATTGATACTTCTATACACGCAGCAACCGCTGATAGCGCTAACATCTCATTACCGACGGCGTGTTTAATACTATATGTTACGCGTTTACTTAAAAATCAATGACGTCACGGAACGTGGATGAGAGGTTGTAGCAACAGCACTTATGATACGGATAGACGTGGTATTATCGTCGGTTTATCAAGTTTTCGCTTCTCTTTTTTCGCTCTATCGCTTACCGGTTCGGTTAGGGAGCAGCAGCAAATCGGAGGATGTGAAAGAAATAAGACGTCGACGTCGGCTGTTATGTAATTTTCGTTCTATACCCGCGTATCGATTAATAACTTGCAAATTCATGTTCTTCAATTTAAACGAGAAAGGAATAAACGCTTATTTGAGGTAAAGTCATTTGCTGGATGTTACGGGCAAGAGGATTAACCGCAAGTGAATTGATAAAAATTTCATACATACGAAACATTTTGCACCTGGCGGTTCCTCTAGTTACACGACCGTCAATCCCAGATATCCATTCGGTATATTTTGCAGTTTTGCGAACCACCGAAGGATGACGGATAAGGAATAAGCGCGAATTAAGACGAGATAATCGCAAGAACACCGGGTATACCCGTATAAGGGCCGAACAGGTGAGTTCGCCAATATGAGCGCGCACTAAAGGGAAGATAATAAATTAGCAATGAATACGGCGGGATACAGCGACAATTACATGTTGTAATTTTACACTGTCGGCGTGTGCAATGCCTTGAATCAATATGACACTGGTAGTTGTCGATGATTGATTAGCACCTGCGTTGTTGGAGTTCCGCGGGAAGTAATGGCACGTTCATAGCCGGGGAGGATTAATATGTTACACTGTTAACGAGTCAAATGGAATTATTATATTAATACATTGTTACGGCTATAATAGATTCGAATGAATCATGTTTACCTTGGATCACATGTTATTATTTCTGGCCAATAGATAGAAAATACTGGATGACGTATTAATTAAGAATGTTGGTGCTAGTCTTACCTTTATTATTTATTTAGAGGATAGTTCATCTTATTAAAGGCGAAAAAAGCAAAAGACAAAAATAAGCCAAGACCTAAAAAATCCTTTCAGAAATACCATTAATCATAAGTAATAAGATAATCCATAATTTTCCAAAGCACGTGCTTTTGTGGATGGATTAAGAACTATTACACGAACCAATCCTTCCGCTCGCATACTTATCAATATCTACCATTTGAACATTTGATACCCAATAATCGATAATACATACGTATTCGTCCCGCCGTCTAACCCCTCCACATTATTACGCCAGTAATTTATCAATTACATTCTCGAAATACTTGTCCGAAGTAATTGACGGTGATGCGCCACGGAACCGTCATCGTTCGGGATTTGTAAATACGCGCCTTCTGTGCGGCTGCGGCCCAAAGGTGAACGAAACCCAGCTGCTCGGGTCCCGGTACGTCGTGTATTGTGCGGCTGCGAGGCGTCCCGCTGCGTCTACAATTGTTACCTAAATTAAGAAACATTCATGAAGACTTTCGAGCTCTGTGTAGCTGCTCTATGCTTGGTAACATAATACACTTTCTTCTTCTTTTTTTTCCTCCGGTGCCGCAGTCGCTCATTTCTGTCTCTCTCGCCTAAACGTCCGTATGTATGGATGGGCGAGTTGGGAACATCGATTTAAAAATAAAAGCGTTGTACGGGTACACGTATACATATTTCTTTCGGAATTGTATTACGAAGAACGCGTTTTGTATTCTACTATTTGTACGTGTTACGTATAAAGTTGCTCGTAAAAGTCTTGGATGTTTAAAGAAAAAATATCGATGTTTCATATCATCTCTATAACGACGTTTGTGATTTTTCTAGTGACGAGGTTTGTTGCAACTCATGTACTCTCACGCTCGCCCTAAATTCAGGACTAATTGGAACGTTTTCTGCGCAAGTTGTAGAATTGTATTTCTTATAATTCGTCGCATATCCTTCCAGTCTTCCGGTATTTCTTATAATTCTTCTGAAAGTCGTATGTGGTGGTTGTTTTGAGTCTTTTGGCAATATTTACAGAATTAAAATAAACTTCCAAGATTGCCTAATAGATAACAACATGAGTTAATGTGGAACGTAAGAATAAAACAATATAAAACAACCGATTGCATATCATAAGAATAGAAGGAATCATTGTACCTGAAATTTCCATACAGCGATATGCTTTCCGCTGGCCGCAATATAAGGAAACAGTTGCTATTCGCAAGACATATCGCTTAATGCAATAATGATAAATGTAAGAAATACCGCCGACCGCATTGAACATTATGTTTGCAATCAATATAAATGGCTTTAGAATTGCCGTAATTTGCATCTTATAGTTGCGATTAGAAACTACTCGATAACTATTGCAACAATTTGATTTGATTTGTTGGTAATAGTGTTAAGAACAGTTCTTACGTTTAGGACGATAGCTAGACGACTTGAGATTTCTTCACGCGCGTTTAATATTTTCAACAATGGATTCTATACATTGCAAATAGATTCCGCGTAAAAACCTAGATAAGCGCATGTTACTTCAACAGTTTCTTCTGTAGGAAGCTATCAGTCTATGCAACTTGCAAGACGCAATCAAAGGGATCGTAATTGATTTCCTACATCTCGTCCTTCTTCTCGGATGCGTTCGGAAGCCGCGCAAATAGCCTTACGTTCGTCTCCTTTTGGTGTACGTCGAAGTAAAGAAACCGGGGACGAGTTAATCCGTAAGTTAAGATAGCGTGTAATTATTGAGGAACACTTAGAGACTATTAGCTCAGTCATCCTATTATTTAAGAGTGTAAGCGGCGTTGTATCTGCTTACGGATACCCTAAGAAGGTTAATACTCCGTCTATAAACGTAGAAGCGAGAACCGCCTAACATTCTATTACGCTAGGTGGTCTTCAGTGGCGTCGCAATAAGGCATCGGGATCTACTTATTGCGTGAAACAGGTCATCGCTATTGAGTTTAGTTTTAATGCTTCCGGTGTAAGGGAATAACATCCCTCAAAATCTCACGTCAACAAGAATTTAAAACAAATCTTGTTACTTCTCTTTTGACCAATTCCCGTTCTTCGTCAGTGTGATGGAAATAGTCGGAAGGCTTCAGAATCTTCTGTGTTAAGTTTCGAGAGAACGAAATCGAGATCATGGTGTTCGGGTAATTTAATTTTTTTGTGATTCATTATTTTTTTTTATTTTTGCTAACGCTACGTAAGCTTCCACGACCAACCCCTACTGTTATTTCGGGCTTCTTACGTAACTATATTTTCTTGGAACATAATCTTTTAACAACAATATGTTTAGTTATCGCAATAAAATATTCAATTACTTCGATCAGCGTATAGAGTGTCTGTTTCAATACTAAACGTTTAAAAACGTCTGAAGAACATCTATAAGTAGTATTAAACGCACTTACTTCGATGGCGTATAAATATTTCTAGAGCTGACAGCTAACATTACAGTAATATTTCCCTTGTTATGCATTTAGCTGCGACAATTTCAAGACCGGCGTAGTGTACATTAGCATGGTTACCGAAAATTGAGCCCTTTTACAACATTTTACACTACATAAACGCGAACGCGAACTTAAAATATATATCACGGCACGCCCATAAAACTTAACAAGAGTAATTTAAATAAGAAGAGAGGACGCTGTAAATACGCGAAAAGACGAATAATGAACCATATTAGTCCCTCTAAACATTGTATAAATTATGCGCGACGATAAAACAGCGACGACTAACCCCGGCTCTCGCCCGTCTGGCAAGCGACCAATTCCTTTTCTTTCCTACGTTTTGCTTTATTGCGAGTTTTAAGAGCTTCGAATTCGAAGAGATCCAATAAAGTGCTAGAATTTGCTTTCATACCGACACGAAAATGCAAACGTCTAGATGGGGAGGAGCTGTTTTATTCAGACGTGTATATTTTCGCCGGGAAACGCCGAAACTTGTAATATTCACGTTGGTTCGCGAGAAAATAAACGAGAAACGGTTTTTGCGAGAACGATTCGTATTCCGACAGATGTCGTTTGGAATTTATTATTATTTTTTTTTAATGTTAACATTCGTAGGTGTTTAAATTCTGATTGTGGTTACGACATATCAGAATGGATCAAAAAAGAGTTACAACCGTTTCGAAAGCTCTGTTTGCTGAGTACACTGAACGGAAAGAATATCTAAATACAATGAAGAAGTACGTTAATGTATTCATTTCTTTATCAACGTTGATCCCATGGGTTTACCATTTTAATAAACGGCCGTTTATTACGTCGATGAACATACACCTTATTCGAAATTTATTTATAAAACAACAAAAAAAATAATTAATAAAAAAAACGTTACATAATCATTATTTCTTTTGAGCTTAGCAATCAATCCAATCTAAATGCTATATCCGGTTTCTTCATTATTACCGAATGCGATACGAAGAATTACCCCGCAATATTCCGATTAAGAACATGGAATTACGACATGGAAGTCATAATAACCGCGAACCCTATCGCCCCTACTCGGTAAGCGAACTCGTGTTTTATTATATTAGCATTAGGAACGGGCTGCACTTCCCCAATACTTAAATGGTAAATACTATTATAGTACGGAGGCGCTCTCGAAAGAAATTACTGAGCTCCATCTCCCTATCCATCCCCCGCGTGTAATTGTTCGGTTGTATACGTTTTAGTGCAAGGGGTCGTCGCGATTCGACAACGAAGACGATGATTGGGAGCCCCGATTTCAATCGTCTTGCACGAAACGATTCCGTCTGAAATATTTATCCACTCACTTATTCGGAGTATAGATAAGAAGTTGGACGCTATTGCATGATGCGGGTAATTAGCTAATAATGGAGGATTATTTCGTTCGGGAAGTTTTTATTGGGGAAATCGTTCGATGTCAATTTCAATTTAATTATACGGAAAAGGAACGTAAACGTTGTAGTTGGCGTACCTTTGAAGAAATTTTTCGAAACGAATTGCATATAGCGACATCTGTTAAATCTAAAATTAGAAATCGTCCGAATAAACTGGCGAAACATGCGAGGATATCAAACGGAATAAGTTATCGCATAACAGCTCTACCTTTTCGCTGATGTATTCGCAGCGAAAAAGCGACACAATTCTCGGGAAGGTATATTTTTCCGGCTGTCAAAAGTTCGTTAATTGAACCGATCCATAAAAGTTAATTAAAACCATCGAAACCTTATTTATACCGATGACGATAGCGGAAAAAAAAGGCGACGCTAACACCTCCCTCTCCCTACAGCGATTCCGCTACTCCAGAACATAAAAACTGCCGATCCGCCGCTCCCCTGACACCAAATGAATAAGGAGGAAAAATGTTTCGATACCAACGATGTAGCCGCCAAGAAGGAGCGAACAGAAATAATAAAAACGGCAAACACCTAATAAATACATAAATGCGTCAAACGAAGCCCCTGCAGTTAGTTCCGATCCCTCTCGATACTATTATATCTCACCCTATAATGGCGGAGACACCGCGCACAGCTTAAAATCTGTTCCTCTCGGAACAGTGATGTTTCGAATGGGTGATACATGCTTATCCGCATATATCACAGGCGCGAACTAGAAGATCTGCGCAATCTATGTAATCATTCAGCCATCACAGAACATTAAAAGGCAATGATCATTTCGTAAGTGGATATTGCAGTTCAAACCAAGAAATCACTGTTAAATATCTGCCAGGTCGTATCGGCAGATAACGTTTCGAAGGATGCAACATTAGCTCGTACAATTCAACACGAAAACTATCTCAGTTGTGGTGAAGCTTATGATTCTTCAATAACATTGCTTTCGTCTTGATTCTATAAACTCTCCATTTAACACTGTCATCCGGGAGCATATGACATTCGAGCAGCCGTAGGAATAAATTTTCCAATTTGTTACGTACACCGTTTTCTCAGACTGTCTTCCTCGACCAATCTTATCGCCATCGGAAAGAATCCTCGATTAAGTAGTACTCTTGTAAACGATGCCACCTTAAACGGTTGCACTCCAATACATTCCGGCACCGCGTTATTCGATCAGATGATCGAATTTATTTCACAGGTTCTGACATCGTGCGCTCTTCCGTTTTATCTCTCATTTAAGGGGCAACTCGATTGTGTCCCGTGTCGAGCGCGCGCCGGAGACACGGAATCGTGATGACGCTCGAAAAATATTTTGTGCGGACGTTATTTCGTTTCGCATCTTCAGTTTTTCAGTGAAGACGACGCTGAAACGAAGACGCCGTTCTTCTAAGTTTTCCTCTTCGTTCTTCGTGGAGCTTACCGCTTGCTTTCTTCCTATAAGCGCCCGCCCCGTTCGTTCGATGACGTCGCGTAGTGCTTTTACGCTTCCGCGTTGCGGAACGTACCCCAAGTCAACGAATTAGAATAAGGTGTACGGAATCGAAGGTAGAGGAGACGGTAGGCAAGGACCGCAATCACATGATTGAACGGAAAGAGCATTCGCCGGCTCAATCGATTTAATGGAACGCGGGTTCTCCGGTAAAATCTAAATCTACCAACATTGTTGGTATACGCCATCTTACTGCAAGCGGTTCCGTGTGTGTGTATATAGCTCGAATCGACGCGTATCGATGGGTACAGTACTTTTTACAAGAGGATTAGACACGTGCCTTGGGCGTTGTACAATATAAAAAATATTATGTAAATTAACAAGTACAATCGATGGCTATTTGTTACCAGCGAAAGACAATGTACCTCCATTATAATTGTTACCGGTAGATACCGGTGCCTTATGGGAAGGTTCAGAATATGAAGAAAATACCGATCATATATATTCAGCTAGTTTATCACGTCCATGTCTTACGTACCTTGTAAATATAACATAACAAATGTAACAATCAAAGCATCATTATTTGCGATAGCAATACTAACAATAAGAAATGGAAATAATAGACATATTTACGTAAAGGTACGCGAAGTATAATTGAAGTAAAGTGATGAAGATATCCCGTACGCGAGACGTATATTTCGCGCTCATCTTTAAATAAACAATTTGATTTTAAGAATGACTACGTGCCGTTGCCGTCGTGTAAAGTGTATCGCGTAAATCTCGTCCTCGCTGACACGTCCGTATTCTTTCTCCGTCCTGGTCGTTAGTCGTCGTCGTCGTCGACGACGTGCTTTTGTTCTCTCTAGTTATACGACGCTCGCCGTTGACGGGTCGTCTTTGTAGTTCGATAAGGTCATCTGCCGCACACACGATTTTATTTATCGTATCGGCCCGTTGAATATCTAATATGTCGCGTGCACATGTTTCAAGTAAGGCGTATTCGGAAGGTACATTGGATTTATTTACAGAAAAGCGATGCTATTAGATAATTTGGTGTTGGTCAAGTTATAGCAACTTTGCTTGTTCTTCTCGCCTGAAATTCAAACAATCATGGACAACAATTGCAGCTAGCAATCTACACAGACCGGGGATCCTTCGGAACAAAATCCTTAGATTTACTATGTGTTTAATGGTCAATCAAGAATACGCATCATCGTGAGGACCTCCACAACGATTTTGCATGAATACCTCCGCAAACTAGACAATTTGCGAATCTGTTGGCGAGAGCGGGTAGGTCGTCTAACCCACTTCTGGCGAACGACGATGTATCATTTTCCCTTTTGGGTCACGTTTAATATCCTGCCAAAGACGTTTTGGAATATCATAACTTTTGAAGAAATAGTATTTTTTTTTTGATCAAATTAAGTTTCTAGCTCAATAACGATATTTAAACCAAGACTTATTTGCTCCAAATGCTCGTTGGACTTATGGCACAAATTATGAGAGACATAAAGCTCAGACTAAATGAAAATGCATCGGATCCAAGCATAATAATCATTACGCGATCGTTGGAAAATTAATTACGCGGATTAAACGATGGAGCGGCCATTTTATACGGCGGTACAGGGCGAATCATCATATTTTACGTTCAAAAGCAATTCCATTAAGTTGAATTCAATTTGTGTACACGATCGGAAGGCAGTATATTAACGGAATGTTTACATGGATGTGAAGAGAATAAATCCGAGGACGATACCTGCCATATTTCTTTATTGTGTCACGCGAGCGTTCTGCATTCTTAGTGGATTAAGAACTGGCCGTGCTCATGTGTGCGTGCGTGTACGTATGTATGTGTTAGTGCCTACGTTATGCCGTTCGTTTAACGAACAGTTGTTTGTGGCAGCACTGACGCTCGCTACGGGGAATGCGTTTCCATGAAGAACTTCGTTACTGCTTTATTTGGCGACTCAATATTATCTTCCCATTATTGTTTCTTTGTTGCCGGTCGCGTTTTTCCAATGTAACTATTATGTTAATATCGTGCACCATAAAAGCGTAGTTTTGCGAAATGGAAATTGCAAAATATGCGCCTTGAAATACCTGCACTAATTTGGCTTTAATTTTATCTAAGAAGTAGGATCGAGTGGAATAGGATGTTGTAGTAAGATAGGTATCGTTTATAACTAAGTAAATGATAAATAAAAATATAATAATATGCCTGTTAGTATATCAATAATGACCAAGTCTCTGGCGTTAGAAGAGCCGGACAGTCGAACAAAGAAACCCTGGTTCTTCAGATAATAGAGCAGTTGCAATGGGTACCTTTGGACAAGCGGAGAATGTGCGTTTTGGCAGCATTTATTGATACACTAACCAAAGGTTCTTGCTCTAGCAAAGTCTGCACAGTTGCCAATTTGGCAATAGTATCAGCTAAGACAATCTTATTAGTTCTACCAAAAACGTCAAGATTCCTGCGGACGCCTATAATTCTGGCGGAAGCCTTTCTATAATTTCAAACATTCTGTCTTTGACGTTCCTACTCAGAAGCATCTAAACATCCGATTCCTAATTGAAAGACTGTGTTTGTTCAATAAAAAGTTAGCCCTAGTACATTACGGCACCTCATTTTTATATGCTACTACATTGGCTTACATATATCAGCTTCAATCAAAGAATTCAAGTTAAGCCTTCTTCTGATCGTAGAGAGATACTACTTTTTACATACACAGATATAGCCTACACTAAAAACAAGTCAGTTATATTCAATTATTCATGTTTTCTGCTTCTTCTTCTTCTTCTTTCTGGACGATAAACGTTTTCGCGTAAAAGCCCTTCTTTCTGCACACAGCTAATGCCATGCATGTATGTATATACGAATCCTATTACTTATCGAATGACCTCAATTTTTACGGTCTTCTCTGCTCACCGGTAACGTACAGGTATCAGTAGAAAGTTTTAAAGAGCCTAGCCGGTTTCATTTCGTTCTGATGCAAATGTATCGAACGACGACGGCGACGTTGTATAGAGAGTTGCGGAGGTACGTTATCGGCATACCATTTACGCGAACGCCATTACTCCGCTTGAAATATGTTTACGGAATCATAGCCGCTTTGTATGCAATTTGGTTCGTTTTATGTGCATGCATTTATTTCGTGTAGGTAGCCGAGGTACTTTACATATTGTAGCATGTGTGTGTATGTATGTGGATTTCGTATTTGCTTGCTTTTTACTTAACGTCGTTTACGTCGGTTGGTAATACTGTGAAAGTACTGCGGGAATAATACCAATAGCGAATATTGTGAATAGCTGCGATTTTGTTCTCGGAAGTTGGTAATATTGTTGCCAATCTCACATCGTTACCGTGCAAATGTTGGCACCTGCTTATTAATGTTTTTATTTTTTTTTTTCGTTTTAATGAATATAATAAACCGTCTGGACGATATCGCAGATATCAAACAAGTTTGTTTTAAAGATGCTCAATGTAATTACAAAATGGATAATTAGGGAGCATAATCCTTTCACAATTATTGGTGGTACACTATGATGCGAGATCGATGAGGACGAGCATTATCCTCCATAAATATATATATAAAGTTTCTTTCAAAATTTCGTGCAACTAGCACATGCTCCGTCAGAATGCGCAAGCCCTATGTCTGCCAGCTCGATGCGACCGTTTAAGAACATGTTTTCCACCGTTTCCGGCATCAGAATAATATGGAATAACCTTAACTCATCAGAGAAAAAGTATCTTCTCCAATCACTAGCCTCCAATGATAAGTGATTTGCAGCCAACTGACTCCTAGCAATCTCGTACCCTTTTTCCAACTACATATTAAATACAACTACTTTTGAAGCTGCATGAAAATCGTTATTTAACGTAACGATACGCCAGGACCACGGTAACTAATCCAGGGGCATATATGAACTGAAAAACGTCCACTTCTTATTACTGGATGAATATATCTTTCATTATATCTCGTGTTTACTGGTCTATGTACACGAATAGGACCAACGTAATAACTTTGAAAAACTTTCTCGTCACAAAATATAACATTTCTCCACATCTAAGGATCCATGTTTACATCGATTTTGTGTTGGATACATGTGAGGATACATGTTTAATCGAGAGAAAACTGCAACCTGAGATTTTTATTGTTCTTGTTCAAATACACTCCGCCAAAAAAGTATCGCATAAACTAAAAAAGGGCATTTATAAACCAAGATATTTTTATACGTTCACAAAAAGTTTGCCTCGTGTATGTAAACTATAAAAACACTAATAAAATCATGGAACATAGCTTTTTTACTTTTTTTTTTCTAAAAGAACACATTTAGAAGAATGCATATGTGCAAGGTTTGTTCAGTTGTTTATTGAAAGCCTTCCTATACGGACAAATTTTAACGTACGTACGTTGTACGTACGTACGTACGTAGCCAGATATAGGGAAACAGGCAATTACAGTAGAAGACCTGTACCGGGTCGTCCAAGATGTTCTACTCGCCAAGATGACCGCTATTTACTACTACAAGCATTACGTCGAAGACATGTAACTGCGAGACAATTGCAGAACGACTTGGCTAGAGTCAGAAATACTCGTGTGAGTACTCAAACTATTCGGAATAGGTTACGACAGAGTGGATTAAGAGCTAGAGTAGCTGTAACAGCCCCTCGTCTCACTAGGAACCACCGAGTGGCTCGCTTAAGGTTCGCCAGAGAACATGTAAATTGGAACATTAATGACTGGGCCAATATACTCTTCACAGATGAGTCAAGATTTGGTCTTTACACCTCAGATAGGCGTATCTCAGTGTACAGACGAGACGGTGAGCGCTATTCGCAGTGTAATATCAGACCTAGACTTAATTTCACTGGTGGCTCTATTATGGTTTGGAGAGGCATCTGTTTAACAGGTCGTACAGAGTTAGTGCCAGTAGACAGAGGTACACTGACTGCCCGCAGGTATATAACGGACATTTTAGAAGAACATATAGTACCATATGCGCCAATTATAGGAAACGAATTCATGTTAATGCACGATAATGCACGACCGCATGTTGCAATAATCGTCCAGGAATACCTTAACGATGTTGGTATTGCAGTTTTAGATTGGCCTGCGGTAAGTCCGGACATGAACCCAAAATGTTGCCCCAGCAGACCTGCACGGACTAGAAAATGCTCTCCGTGACGAGTGGGAGAATTTGGATCAGGCTTATATACGGAGGTTAATCGAATCTCTGCCAAACCGTATGCGAGCGGTCATAAGAGCCAGAGGTGGCAATACTCAGTATTAAAAGCTACCGTTATGACATTTTTCTTTACAAAATTATAATTTCTTGTTTTAATAAAAATTTCAAGTATGAGTTCTTGTTTTTATTTGGCCTGTATTTTATTTAAACAATCATAGAAATTATATCTTAGAGCGCATTAAAGTATATTTACAACTTTATGCTACGAACAAAGATTATGCGATACTTTTATGATTCAAAACTAAATTATGCGATACTTTTTTGGCGGAGTGTAGTTTTTTTCTAGCTCCGGCACAATTTTTTAATTCACGGTTTTTAATTCGTCGAAAAGCTGTTCTTAGGGATGCTAAAAAATTCACTTCTTCAATAGCATCTAATGGTGTCTTCAATGGGTTGTTCCGTAAATAATTAAATAACGTTTAATTTTCCTGCCTAGTGGTAACTGGTCGCCTTCCCGAACCTTGTTTTCTACTTAATAATTTTGTTCCTGTCTCCATTTCATTTTCATTCTAAAAACCGTATTTCCATTCACTCCAAGGCGCTCTAACTCTGTTTGTACGGAGTAACCATCTTCCAAACTTCGTAAAACGAAATATATCAGATCAGGATATCAATATGTTGTGGCATTTGTGTAAAAGTCGTATTACTTTTGCACTGTACTACTGCTGCTGTATTGACACTGACAATGACAAATTAAATCAATCCGTATCAAACAACTTTAAAAAATATAAGATTATCGCTTACGAGTCGTCTCGTTTTTAATGGCAAGCGAGTGTACAACCGGAGTCATCATACACTGCAATCATGCATAAGTACTATAACTTTCCGAAGATTTATATCATTCTCCCGAGTATTTCAATTTACGCCCATCCATTGTCACTACTTATTTTCTAGTCTCCCAACAAAATTAATACGTCATTTCGAAAAATCTATTACAACAGTACCGTTAAGTATCTCATGGTCTAAAAGCGTCCTCGATCGCATTTTCCAATCATTAACACATTCGATTACGTCCCGAATTTACATCGCCGACTCATCCGACGATAATTAATCATCGCAACTGTAAAATCACTTTTAGTAAAATATCACCGGCCCAGCTCTCCGCGGCCGGGCAGGAGACGACCAGACGATCGGAATCGGACGAAAATTGAGATCACAAATCAATATTCCTCACTCTCTCGCGTAGAGATAGGTTCGCCCTTCTCGTTCTGATAAGCTTCCATTGCCTACTTCTCCCGTCGTGCACCGTGGACTTCTGCTCTTGCTTCCCGACGCTCTCTTCCACTCTCTCGTTACACACAAAAGTGAATTTAAGCATTAGTGATTTATGAAGAATGCCACTGGAATGCGAGTCGAGTCGCTAGTCTTTGTCGAGAATGATTTCCTCCTCAGACGCTTCGCCCTGATATTGCCGTCTCGTTTGCTCGTACGTTCACTACGGCAGTCGCCATCTTGCTCTCGCAGCCGTGCAGCGAGCCATCATAAAGTTCCCACTGAACGGGGACAGGTATAGTGTACCCTTTAGTGAGTTGTTTGTATAAAACGGAGACGTTACATAAACGTAGGCTCGATTTATTATGCTCGTGAGGCAGAAAATTTATATTGATATCGGGGTTGTTTACTTATCCACAATTTATTCAATTAAAGTTATAAGACAGCGATTTAAACCTTGTTTCTTACCAACTGTCAACATTGATAAGTATGGGAAGGAATCTAACCTATTATAATATAAACACGTTCTTAAGTAATCTTATTAACAATATTACAAGTAGTTATTTTAATCTTGCATCTTTTGTATAATATTCCAACAAAAATTTGTACTTTGTTCATTTTAGAGGCGTTGTCCCAAACATAGCAAGTTTAGTTCAAAAAATAAAGTATTCCATGAGAAAACAATAGAATATTTACGCTAACGCTAAAATCCATCATGGTGAAGAAACTTCTTTTACTAGCGACAGCTACACGATAGCATATCGGCTACGTTCGATTACCTCTAATGTAATACCACTGGTGCAGCACCCATACGTAGCAGCTTATGGGATTACGTTAGTAAAGAGTAGAGAGGACAGAAGCGAGTGAAATCATACCTATTTAGCAGCGACTAGACAGACTCGTGTTTTGTCGACTCTCGGGGGAACCCTTTCTTATGAGACGAATAGACACGAGTCTGTCTAGTCGCTACAAAAAAGGTCGTTTTTGTCCTCTCTAGTAAAGAGTATACTGGGTAGATAATCAAACTTCTTTTCTTGTTTGTTCGCTTGTTTGTTATAAATAAATTTGCCCAGATTCTTCTCTTGTTTCTCACAATAAGCGAGATTTCTCAGTTTCGAGATAGCGGCATATATACATACACATGTAAGATACAGAATACGTATGCATGCACAAGTTACTGTATATTTGCTAGGATTCAGTTGAATTTCAAGCGATTTGTTCATGTAAATATTTTAGTATCTAATTTGAATACCTGCGCGGAAGTACATAACGTATATATATATCTAGGTTTAAGTACTTACATATTAATAATGCATGACT
This sequence comes from Oryctes rhinoceros, assembly GCA_020654165.1. Taxonomy (NCBI): domain Eukaryota; kingdom Metazoa; phylum Arthropoda; class Insecta; order Coleoptera; family Scarabaeidae; genus Oryctes; species Oryctes rhinoceros. The sequence continues at coordinate 5,107,405 of JAIOKQ010000231.1, forward strand.
TACATTTAGTAAATTGAAAATTTATGTGTACATTGAGAAGGTGCCTTGCAGTGGAAAAATTAGTTATTTTGTTGTTGCTTTGTGACTTCTTTTTCTTATAATTTACGAATGTAGGCGCCGTAAATGATAATCAAATGCACCTATATTATTATTATTAAGTATTAAGCAATATCAAGGAGAAGGTACATAAATAATTGCAGAGAACTAAAGCAATGTTAGGTACATTTAGCAACGTTGTATAGTATTCAGATAACTACATTCTTGATCATCGTTAGCATCATTAATCATTAAGTACGTTATTGCCTCAATTTAAATTGACATCGTCTCCTTTAAGGACCTCAAAGATGATTTAGCCTTTCTTAATTAAGTAGCTTATTCTGAAACGTTTCGTAGCGCAAAAACATTCAATGAAATTAGACAAATTTCAATAAATTCAATGAAATTTGTCTAATTGATGCGATACAGTTTTGTCATACGTCCGCCGTTAAATCGAACGTGACGAGTCTTTAGGCCGTTCACCTTCCGCTAAACGAAATTAATTTGCGATTCGAAATTAATGCATAACACGCTGAGGTTAAATAATACCGCCGAATACGAAACGGGTGCCCCGACCACGCATCGAGACATAATTGTGTGAGAACCAGAAACAGCTGTTAAATGCATTTACATCTGACGAGGAGGCCCCTTCTTCTTTTCACTGTTCGCCTTTCCCAGCCGGCTACCTGCGAAATAGTAGGCGACGCTAGAAATCTTGCCCGCTAAAGGTTATTTCACCGGCACGGGACCTTAACATCATGCAGATGTGTCTGGGAGTATGTTGGATCTTGAAAAGTTGGCCACGCGCCAACCATTAAACTGCCTCTATAGCGATTTCGCTTCCTCTCCAACGATACACGCGATCTCCTTCCTTCTCTAAGCGTGTATATCACCCGTAAAAAGAAATACACGTTTCCACCGAGTGGGTCTACATGCTTAAATAATTTAATTTCAATAACATGATGGTGTTGAATACCTTGCTCGTGTGCTCAAATTACGTTGGATTCTTTCTCTTTTTAATGATCACGTTTACTGGCGCGTTAAATCACCGAATTAGTACGATTTTATTGCTTAACGTTTATTAAGTTTAGATTACTATGCTGAAGAAAGAGATACCTTAATGAATGTTCTCTTTCTATGTTAGGGCTCTAGTAGCTACCTAAATTGCAACCTTTCTAAGAAACGTGGTGGTTTTAAATTTTGCACTTACGTGCTTTAAAAACCACTAAGCACTTTATTAAAATTGTTTGTATGCCTCGTTAATACATTTTACATGGTTTATCGATTGATTTTGCTAAATAATGTTATATGTTTGTATCTGTTGAGAGAGTACTGCAATCGTTTTAAAAAATACTTTTGTTTAACTTATAAAAATAATATTTTAAAACGTTACAAACTAGATATGTTAGATTAGGTTAAGTTAATTATAAGTCGTATTGTATTGTTCTGTATATGCGTTATTGCGTTATCATAAAAATGGACGTTGTCGTTAAAATAGAGTGTCTGTAAACTAGCGATTTGTAGGTAAAAACATAACTAGCGGCTTCTATCTTCAATTGGCTCCAACAGTATCTATTTTATAAAAATTTGGGTAATTATAACTAAATAATAATAAATAAATAATATAAATATCGGAATAACGATGGAAATAACGTTTATGAAAGGAAAATATTGATAAAAAAAAGCTACAACGCTTACGCGACTTCTATATCTTAAAATCCGTCCTTGGTTACGCTGTTAGATTAATTGAAGTGGTTTTTCACCAAGTTTACGATAACCACATTTACCTCCACATGTTTGCGTTTACATTTTAGCTAAAACGGGCTCTATCCATCCTTATTTCCTTGCCCATTCTGGCAAGGGGTACGCAATATCTAGTTTCGTAAAAGGAGTGTGGAATTTAAACAGCGGGGGCGCGAGCAAATTGAAAAGGAGAGCTTCCCCTGCAGTTGCTTGACCCGCCCTAATATCGGATGGGGTACCGCATAAATTAAAAGCGTAACGACGATCTGTTGCATCTCTTACCTTCGGTCTAATGCTGATTAAGTTCGGAGCAAATTACACGCATGAATATAACGATTTTGACTTTTTGTTCCGTTGCAACTTGCAGATTTTACCATTTACAAAAAAATTGGATCATATAAGTCAGCGATTAATATTGAGAATGGTTAACATTTGTTTTATTTTGTAAAATTAACGTTTGCATCTAAACGAAAGCAACTGGTTCTCCTTCTCCGCAAGGAAGATACACCGAAGCACTACATTTACATTCGACAAATAATATTGTTCACTTTAATAATTTTGCTCTATTTAACAAAATCCTTTCTCTCTAAAGAAAAAAAAAGAAGTTATCTTCCTATCCTGTGTGTAAATTACAACGTCTGTTGCGGTATATTCTCGCTGAAAATTAAAACTAGAGAAATTGAGGGCATACATTATGGAGCCCGAGCTTCTGGAGCCTTGTAATTAAAGTAATTAAATATGTAGCCAGCTAGTTTCAACGAGACGACGTTGATATATAATCCGTGTGTTATCCTGTTAAGATTAATGATTTGCAAAATTCTATACATATTAAAATTTAATTCGTTATAGGGTCTACGCTTATCTACGTATACGTTAATGCTTTGGAGAGATAATGCCGTCTTATCAAGTTTTCTTGTTGGATTAATTCGTAATGTTACATGCGTCTGATTAAATTACGGCCGTCTGAAGGATGTTATGATCGAAGATCTCACAACAAGACATTAACAGCTAGCAAAGGAGCATAGATATACGTAAATTTTAACGGCAATTCTTTACAGTTAGATAAATAAGAATAGGGCTCTTATTGTTAAGATGTCTTAGAATACTAACCATAGACAATTATCAGGTTACGAAGACGTTCAAGGAGCAGAAGCAATTTTTTTTGATGTGATACGATTGCTCGATGTTGGTTGATATCATTTAACCATTCCATTCCTGAAGCATGAAAGCAATGAAGCACATTTTTAGATTTACCACCTCTGGTTTTCAACAGAAACATTCTACTCTATTCTTCAGCACGCTAGCGTTGTTCAGCACAACAAATTCAATGTTAGAAGGAGCTACATATCATACGAGGCTAAACGGAATATTCACAATGGTAAACTTTTAATGCTCTTATGGCTCTTATTTCTAACATTACATCGGCTTACATCGACCCTTTACAGAATCCATGCTAATATACGTTCGTAAAACTTCTGCCGCGTCAGTATGTGCAATATAAGTTGTTTCGAGAATTTTCTCAGATTCTAATTAACGAAAGGAACGAATAAAATATTTGTTCCTTTCGTTAAACAAGGAGATCTTGGACATGCGCGGTCGACGTCATATATATCGATATCTCATTAACCTTAACCAGATCCAATATACACACGCGGGGTACTCGTTAACGAGGTGCAAATAGCCAAGAATTTAAATAAGCTGACAAAAATATACGACTATACTGTAGGAAATCGTTAATTGAAGATTAAGCATAGCATTAAAAAATAAAAAGAAAAAATTAAATTGTCATTGCAAATTATTTTGCCGAACGGTCCAAATGCAAATTCCGAAAGGACCGGATGGCAATTTTTAAAATGGTTGATCTAGCACGCGCTAAATATATTTACTTCAAAAAAGCAGCGCATTTGTGAAACAATTTTTTTATTGTGAAATGTAATGGAAGTTTGAATTTAGCCGAATTAGAGGTAACTTCTGCATGGACTCCAATTTGTATTGCAAAAAGCACGCTGTTAGGTACATATACATAGAAAGCTGCTCTTTTAGCTTTTTTAATGGACGTGCTATTCATGTAGTTATATTGGAATTCGCACGTTTTGCTTGGGCAAATTTTTATAAAATTAATAGGTTCGCTCAATGGATTATGATGAATTGACGTCGATTCACTTACTTTAGATGAGATTTTTGACTATTCTTTTACTTTTTTTGTGCCGAAGCTACTTAGCTATTGAGCCTCCAACTTTCTTAAGTTCGCTTCACTTCTGATGATAATTGAATTGCTGATAACGTAAGGAGCTAGTTCATAAAAAAATAATATAACTTGTTTTTCTCAAAAACATTAGCGTCTGCCCTAAAAAAATTGTATGGTTATTGGGGAGATATGTATTTTAAGTCGTCGCTGTATATAGAACCCTGTACTTTGAACGTGTTGTATTGTATTACCTTGCACACTTATTTGTAGTTTCTACAGACCCTTTCTTCCATTTTCTTTAATTCGTTAATCATCTGATCTAACCACCTTGTTCATAAGTTTCCTTGTCGCTGCCTTAACATTCTATCCACCCTTTTTATTCCTTTGGATTTATTTATCTTCTGTAACGTTATAAATCCAGGAATTATTATTTTTTTACTGCCAATAGGTTGTGAAGTTGGAGGAAATTGTATATTGCAAATATTATGACTCAAACACGTCTTAATGTATCGCGCAACGAACCCAAATCCAGCTCTTCACACCTTTGCTCTCGGTACCACTTGTCAAATATTACGGCCAATTCCGATGCACGTTTCGAATAGACAACATTTCATATTCTTTTAAATTAAATGTTCAAACAACTAAAATTTCCTTTCATTTCGCCATCTAATGCTAACATTAAGGCCGAGCAATATTTAATTTTCGAAATTATTGACAAGATAGAGTTGATTTTGAATGCTTATGGCGTGAAGGTAAACGAATATTGCAGCTCCCGCAAGGTTATCGTTGGCTGGAAATAAAATTTCCCAATAAAGCGCCAGGGACGGGAAGAGGTAATCCTAGGTTATATAGACCGCTGAAGATTTGAAGCTGGATCGGAAACAAGGATCATTCACATTGCGCTAATGACATTAACCCTTGACGTAAAGAATTAATTTTTTTTTTTGAGTTCGTCGGTCTTAGGACAAAGGTCTTTCATCCCTATTTTAGGTTTCTTGCTCAAAAAGGAGTGTACTAAATACATTAATAGTCATCTTAATGTCCGCTTTCTAACCTTTTCCGTCACATCTTCCAAATCTCTTAATGGTCCATTACCTTACAGTTATTGGATTTTTTACAAAATTGTTCAAAAGTTTATCTCCAGGCTTCAACTGCGTAATGTTGGCACCTGTCGTCATTTTGTATTTTTACAATGAACGAGGTGAAATATCGACTACTACGTAGGAATATAGAGTTTCGATCCTACCCGTAATTAACACTCGCGAATGCAATCAAACAATGCGCAGAACCCACGTTGTACCAACAACGTATCGCATTAGCCACTGCACAACGACAACGAAACAATCAATCTCGCTGCGAACCGCTCCGAATTAATGGCAAAATTCTGACGTGCAAATAGCTATGCAAGCTTCAGATCTTTCTAAGCTACAACAATAGATAAGGATCTATGTGTTAAATTAGATTTTCCAGTTAAAATATCTCAATCTCTTTTCCATTCAGCGTCGACGCTGATTCTCTTTCACATTTTCATTTTCATTTCACGTTTAGGTTCAGACAAGACGAAATTTTAACAAATATAACTTTAGTGCGTTCATAAACTCATTTAGTTCTGAATAGTGGGAGTCCTTTGTGTGCGCGACAAAGTGTTCGCCACTCCGCGAGACTGGAAAATGACGCAAAGGTAAAAACCGAGAGCGAGGAGAGTGACAAAGGTTTCGAAAACTGGAGTTGCTCGCGTGCCTAACGTCCTCTCCGCCGCTCAAAAGGTTCTGATCTGCGACCCCGTGAGCACCAGCAAATACCGAAATGATTAAAAGCGGAAATAATCTTGTTAGGGAATGTACCCAGGTACGCAGATTGTAACTTTACAAACGTTTATGTGTGCGTGTATAGTATGGAATGAAATGTTCGCAGATACTTTTTGCCTAAAGTAAATCCTAAATTAATGAGATACAAGGGTAAATTGATCTTTCCATGACATGGTCTAAATCTTGAGGTTCATTAATCGTTTTATTTTGACAAGGAAACATTCGTTTTGGTACTTAGATACTATTTCTCTTATTTCATTGCTACATTTTAAGGAGGACGTATGTATACAGGACGAGGGTCGCTTTATATCCGAGAAGCGATAAAATATTTTACAAATATTTTTATTTGGGGCTACGAAGGTTTATTGGGAGCAAGTTTTAACGTTGTTTTGAAATATACTAGTTGACCAAAAAAAAAAAATACGTCCAAAAGATTTCAACGAAATGTTGCATATTTCCGCACTTAACTCAAGCTGTTTTTGGGAAACCGGTCGCATCTATATTTTAAATAGAGAGCTCGTGAGAAAAAGGATCCCCTTTTCATCAACAATGTACGATCCACTAGAGTTCCCCTATTAGTTTATATTACTGGAAATGTCGACAAATTCGCCAAATAATACTTTATATCGACCATTACGAAAATATTTGGCATCGACGGAGTTGTTTGTCGCTTTTCGCTGTCAATATAGACGGGAGACGATGCCTTTTTCTTCGGTAGGTGCGTGCATATACACGAATAGTACGTGCGTCCGTTGATAAGCAGCGATCAAGCAGCTGTTTCCGGTAGTGACATCACATCCGAGTTACGCGCTGTTACACTTGTGCCAACTCCAACGACGAAGACGATGGAAATCTACACCACTCTTCGTAAATTTCCGATCAAACAACGTACAAATGCTTTAGTTGAATCGTTTTAATGGTGCAGAACCAGATCTAAAGAAAAGTTTGCGAGGATATTATTAGTTTGCACAGATATGAAAATTGGCTCCATCTATTGATTTAAAGATTGGCGCCGCGAGTAAATACAAGTAAGCTTTTACTGACATTCGCTTCAGGTTAAACGACTTCAGGTTAAACGTCTACATCTCGCCAAAAAAAGGTGCTCTTACACAACGGAAATCCATCTGCTTACACATCTCTGTTGTTACCAGAAAATTCCATGAGTTGCGCTTCCGGGTGCTTCTTTATCTGCTGTATTCATCAGATTTAGCTCGCAGTGATTACTTCCTCTTCCCAAAGTTGAAGAAATAGTCCGCCGGACGAAAATTCATTTCAAATGATGAGGTTAAAGCTGAGACAATCGCTTATTTTGCAGAGTTGGACAATTCTCATTATGGTAAGCGTATTAAAACATTGGAACCTTATTGGTCCAAATGTATTAAAAGGCGATTACGTTCAAAATCTCACGTTTTCTTTGTCGGGCCGCCAAGTTTCCGAACTCCCCTCGTATTGCTCTCTGAAAAATGGCTTTTATGTTCGTCGTAAATCTCAATGTACCACTGCCGAGTTGATGTGTTGTTTAATTCAATTATCCGCGAACTACGCTACTACGCTTCAATAAATGTTCTTACACTATTGAGCGGAAGTGTACACGAGCTCTTGCTGTATACGAAGCTGTAGTCAGCCCTGGAATACAAGCAGCAAACCGACAACGGCAAGGCAGAGCTGAAGCGGCGGGTAACAAAACGAGGACACAATACAACAGCTTCGACCTCCTTCACTCGGTCGCCAAATTGATGCTTATAGCTCGATGCCACTCCACACGTAAAAGTGTATAGATGTCGCGGCGAGATCTAGAAAATAAATTATGTCGTTTCGCTATCTTATTATTCCGTTTTACTTCATGCGAATTGATATATCTAGCCGTATTACCGTTGTCCGTGGATGTACGGATACGTGTACGTTGGTAATATACTATTTCTATAAATGATATGCATTTCATTCGCTCGCGTAGAACCACGTAATTTTGCAGTCCGTTACGAAATTGTTATACTCAGTTTAAACAGATGCGAGGATCTTCCCGATGTATCTACCATGAAAGTGTAATGCGGAGAATAAGCAAGAGCAGAACTGCACGCCGCCATATTTCAAAATCCCAAAGCTGCGCTGACAAAACTACTGCGCCTTGGGAAATAAATCCATGTAATAGATAATTTGAAGCTCATGTGCGGATGGAAGAATTCGAGGAAAATTTAAATACTATAAAGGTTAGAGATGTGAGTGAACCGACCGAATATTCTAAGCGCCGGTCGGACAACCCTGTAAAAAATACGGCGAACAACGCTAAAGTATCGTTCTTATAAATGTTTTAAAATTTATATTTTTTTGTGAATATTAAAGCCATTCGGAAAGGCAACAGGAACAAAGCCTGTAACTTGCATTAACTCATTTTTGAAGTTAGTAATTAAATTAAATTAAATTCAGCTTGTTTAGAGCAGCTTGTCAATCTTGGATCATTTATATCGAACAATCCGAAAGCAGGTAATTGAAAAATCAACGAATCATCACCTAAACTCAAGAATTTTGAAACTACTTTGTATTATACGTATGTACGTTGCACACAAGCCTACATATTGTGACACTTCAAGCGGTATTCTTTAACAAAGTTTGTCTTAAAGAATCTCTTCTGAATGACCGTACGCCCGAAAGTTCAATGGAGAGACGTTCCCCCACCGTCGCAAAACTTACCTGACGCTGAAATAAAGGAACTAGTTCTGGGAACTTTCGGATTCCACGCCAAACAGTTTTACGAAGTTTTACAGTGTCGGCGAAGCATCCGCCATCGATTTTACGCATTTTTAACACGAAATTATGTGAGATGATGTGTTATTTAAGACATCAACACCAATAACATTTAGAACAATTGCAATATCAATCTTTTCCCGCAATAGAAAACGGTTATGAATTAGCGATACTTTCATCGGATAAACTCGAGTTGAAGCAACATTACGACGACGCCCAATCGGCATTTAGACGATAAATTTATTGCAGAAAAACAATGGCCCATTCTTTACCCGACTACGCATGCCGTGGTTGATCAATGAAGTACCTCACCTTCGCCGAAGAAAAAAAAAATTACCACCTTCTCCATTATATTCCCATTCTTGTTCGTCAATATTCCATGTCATATTGAACGAACGAATAATACGCGTACGGTAGATGCATTAAGAGATGCACTTATCAATTCGGATTGACGTTTTCGATAGTCGATTGTTTTCCCATCGCTAATCGATTAAACAAAGAGGATGATGTAACTTGTTGGTTATGTAGCCGATTGAGAGCTTAGTGGTTAACATTAACGCAATATGAACCTTATTTCCCTAAAGGAGCATAAACGATGGACATGTTGAAACAGTGAAACAATTTTTTTGTACAACTCGTTTTATAACCTGAAGATTCGGATTTCCATGAAACTCTAGAAACAAAAAGAGTGGCTTGGTATAAGAACAATACAATTTTTATCGGCTGAAGCGCACGAGTTCGAGGTAAAGTGCGATTCGAAGATCTACATTACTTTTTAATTTTTGTAAAACGATAGAATTTCTTTAAACATAATTTGACAGTCTCAATGAACATTCGAAAAAATAAAATATTGAGGGGATCGGATATCCAGTAATATGTTCCTTCCAATAACAACTTACATCAGTCTTCAAATTTCGTAATATTCTTCAAACTACGTCCTAACAGATATTGGATTTGTCGTTGGTTTCTGAGATATTTAGAAAAATTAAAAAGTCGTGCAAATTTTCGAACGGGGCTATACCCTGCATCGTGTGATTGCCAACATGGAAAGGACCATCTTCAAACATGTATCTAATTATCTATTGCAGATGATTCTCGTATGCCAATAACGGCATTTTTGTAATAATACTAAGAAAGAAGAAAGAAGTGGACGTATAAAGATTTTACCCATCTATCGCGCTCATCCTATTACCGGACTTCCATTTCAGACCTATACAACATGATCGCCTAGTCCAAGGCATTACGAAACACAGGAAAAGAAAATTTAACGCTAGTTCGCGTACGGTAATTTCTCTACAAAAAACACCCATTTTTTTTCTCGACCTTCCCATGTACACCGATTGTACATACGTAAGCTTGTACGGCGTTTTAACATTTTCTTCGATTTTTTATTTTTTTCGTTATATCCACAATCTATACGTTATAAGTGGTGAAACACGTGCAAAGCAGGAGAGAAGAGAGACGAATCTCAACGGAGGCGTTGACTTTTTTATTATACCGGAGTGCACATGTAACGTTATTAAGATTGTTAAAATTAGTTTACAAAGGCTCCTGTTCAACAGATGCTTCGAAACTAAATATTTGCTGTGGCGCGTGAAAGAAGTAACACCTTACTAATTGTCTACGCTATTTCGCCGCTACGACTTTCAGCGCATACTTGATGCTCTAAATAAATACGCGCTATTCATCTTCCCATAAGCATCTAATGAATATTCACATTCTGGGTGGGTGCTTCTAAAAAAAGAAATCGAAAAGGGATAGGCGTATAATACGATATTGCACAAGATCACTTGAATACCTATGAGAAGTCTTCAAATTTGTTGAGAATGGTTCTTCTTTAGCAAACATTATCATCAATATTATTACCAATTGGAATAGGATCCAAGTCCAAAAATCTACGAAGAATTATTAACAAAAAAAGATAAAGCAAAAGATTATCCAATGAATTAACGATCTAATTTCTTTGTCTTGGAACTTGGTTTCTGGAAAAATAAAATAATCGTTTTTGTTGCCCTTCTGCCTAGTTGATGAGTTAATTTGAGGAAAGCCTTACTTGCCGGTGTTACGAAAAATTGGTTGTATGGCTTCCCAATTGATTTAATATTAATTAAGTAAGAAAGAATAACGATTGATCCTAATCTTACAAACTCTTCTTCAATTTACAATTTAGAACAAATGTTAACAAATTGACACGTTTTATATATCACGGTTACGAGGGTTGTTTTCGCTTAAGACAGTGCTAAGCGCCGTCTGCGATGCAGTGCTGAGTTTCGCCTAGGACAGTACTAAATACCGTCTGCGCTGCAAGGGTGCAAGGCTTAGACACTAAACAGGGGAGAACCTATAATGCCCTGATCTATTCACGTCTTTAGACTACCGAAAGAAAACCTGCGAGGCAAATGATACAACAACGATAACGTTGTAAAGTTCGCAAAGTACGCAATTGATTGCTCACCCGACCCACTTTTTTGCGTTGACGAGATAAACCGATCCGATGGGGAAAATGCATCTAAAGCAGGGGATTGCGTTGTAAAGTGATGCGTGCTTAGTTTTTTGTTCTTGTAAATTCAATACACTCCGCCAAAAAAGTATCGCATAAACTAAAAAAGGGCATTTATAAACCAAGATATTTTTATACGTTCACAAAAACTTTGCCTCGTGTATGTGAGCTATAAAAACACTAACAAAATCATGGAACATAGCTTTTCTACTTTTTTTTTTCTAAAAGAACACATTTAGAAAAATGCATATGTGTAAGGTTTGTTCAGTTGTTTATTGAAAGTCTCCCTATACGGACAAATTTTAAAGTGCGAAGTCAGAGTTCTGTACCGACGCTTTTAAAGCTAAAATGAGCAATTTAACTTCAGAACAAGTGGCTGCTATAGTTGCTTTAATCAAAGATGAACGATTTCAAGCATACGTTGCTAATTTGACGAACATCAATCGGTCAAGTGTTTCTAGAGCCGTAGCCAGATATAGGGAAACAGGCAATTACAGTAGAAGACCTGTACCAGGTCGTCCAAGATGTTCTACTCGCCAAGATGACCGCTATTTACTATTACAAGCATTACGTCGAAGACATGTAACTGCGAGACAATTGCAGAACGACTTGGCTAGAGTCAGAAATACTCGTGTGAGTACTCAAACTATCCGGAATAGGTTACGACAGAGTGGATTAAGAGCTAGAGTAGCTGTAACAGCCCCTCGTCTCACTAGGAACCACCGAGTGGCTCGCTTAAGGTTTGCCAGAGAACATGTAAATTGGAACATTAATGATTGGGCCAATATACTCTTCACAGATGAGTCAAGATTTGGTCTTTACACCTCAGATAGGCGTATCTCAGTGTACAGACGAGACGGTGAGCGCTATTCGCAGTGTAATATCAGACCTAATTTCGCTGGTGGCTCTATTATGGTTTGGGGAGGCATCTGTTTAACAGGTCGTACAGAGTTAGTACCACTAGACAGAGGTACACTGACTGCCCACAGGTATATAACGGACATTTTAGAAGAACATGTAGTACCATATGCGCCAATTATAGGAAACGAATTCATGTTAATGCACGATAATGCACGACCGCATGTTGCGATAATCGTCCAGGAATACCTTAACGATGTTGGTATTCCAGTTTTAGATTGGCCTGCGGTAAGTCCGGACATGAACCCAAAATGTTGCCCCAGCGGACCTGCATGGACTAGAAAATGCTCTCCGTGACGAGTGGGAGAATTTGAATCAGGCTTATATACGGAGGTTAATCGAATCTCTGCCAAACCGTATGCGAGCGATCATAAGAGCCGGAGGTGGCAATACTCAGTATTAAAAGCTACTGTTATGACATTTTTCTTTCCAAAATTATAATTTCTTGTTTTAATAAAAATCTCAAGTATGAGGACTTGTTTTTATTTGGCCTGTATTTTATTTAAACAATCATAGAAATTATATCTTAGAGCGCATTAAAGTATATTTACAACTTTATGCTACAAACAAAGACTATGCGATACTTTTATGATTCAAAACTAAATTATGCGATACTTTTTTGGCGGAGTGTATAAATGGAAACCTCGTTTATGTTTGTCTCACTCCGTGTGTACGTTAGTTCACTTTTGAGCTCTTGCAATTTCTAATAAACCGCGCTTCTCTGTGATATTTAAACAAGCCTACATATAAATTAGACGATCCTTTTGATAAGAGGTACAAGAAGCACGCTAGAAAAACAAATGATATAAATTCTTGTACCGTTCAACCGTTTGTTTGATCTTCCTCCTTGCCTTTACGTATCTCCGAGATCTCCAATTCAGATGATTTTTTCGCGCAAAGATGTAAGTACACGCGTGAGTTAAATTATAAGGCGAATTTATAATTCCTTTATACGGTAGATAACGTACGACGGGCCGACGTAAATATGCTCTGCGGTTAATTTACACGATTGCGCCGCTATTCGCCCAATAACAGGAATGAATCACGTTTTTGCGGTTTGGTACGCGGTTCATGTACCGTATTGTTGTTAGTCGGTGAGATTGTTCAACGCATATGGATAGATGGATGCACCGCGTTCGGAGTTTACTCAACTTTGAACGTCTTCATTGAAAGAAGCGGTCGTAAAAATGTGCGTATTGGATATCATACACGTGAATGTATGGGTGTGGGAATGACTATCAAATGCGGCGATTGTTTGGATCTCGCGATGAATCGTTTATGTTTGCGTCGCTTGGAAAGTTTGAAGAAGTTGTTAAGCCGTAAAATGACAAAATCAATTGTCTGTAGTTTATCATCGTGGTTTTTCTTTCGATATTCGGTAATGCAATTTTAAGAAGTGTGTTCAATACATTTTTGACTCACGGTGACAGACATATTTAAGGTAAATCCAATATGTCTCATTTAGTGGTTGTAGTAATGGTCATTGATTATTCATGTCATTGAGTAGAATATGCTAGCTCTTGGACCTTCACGAAGAAGTTGAACTACAATCATTCTTACTGGAAATTAATTTATCCGGGGATCTTACAGGCTAATTTATTTTTTCGCTTCGACCGATCCACCAATCGCGAAAGACTAAGTCCGAACATTCATAGCATTTAATCCAAACTGCGCTAGAATCAAATATCCTTGTCTCTGTGAACTTCCAATGCATGCTGCATGCCGCATGCTGCATGCTGCAATATTATTCTGCAGAAGTCGAATTTCCACAACTTCAAATTCGGTTGCCAAAATTTTACTCCAAATATGAATTTTTTGGGACACATTAAGCGTATATTGAACATTTGCTTCATCATTTCGAAGACAAATAATGTGAAGTGTAAGACAAATAGTGATGTTGGGCGGAGAAAAATACGCTCGGAACCACGTCGATGACATCGGATATTCAGAAACAAGTCCGCAGGCTAATATGCTTTTCTCTCTTTACACTGCTTCTGCTGTATGTTCCCATCGTGTTAACATATGATATCATATTAGCATTATTTTTTTAGGAATTTGAATGAAACCAATGGGATATTTTACGGACGTATCTTTTTGTGAAGTTTACGAAAATCTTGTATATTACAGCATTATCTATATATAGATCAATATGCAACATACAATATATCAATACAACAAAAGAGATACAACATTTCAATGTATTGACTAGAAAATCTCGCAACTCTAACAATAAGGACTCTCACTACATGTTTGCCAATTATCCGCCACAGTCGACACGTACGTTCATACGCATACAAACACAAACTTTCCAACATTTTCCATATAAGTTTCGCGTTACGTAATGGCGAAGTGTCTACGTATGTACGGCGGCAACCTGTATCTTTTTAATTTCGCTAATAGTCCTGGTTTGCAAAACTCTCGTGTATGAAGATTAACTCGTAATTAATCTCTCGGGAGGGACGATGGTGTGCGCCACCGTTCTGCGGTTCGGCATTACGAAGATACACAAACGCGAGCACGAACAGATATACACCCGGAGAAGAGTCGCTTGTCTGTTGCCCGCTCTCTCCTCTTCTTGTCCTTCTTCTTCTTCTTCTTCTCCTTCGCCGGGTCCGCCCCGGCTCGGCATGCTCATTTCGCTACCCACAACGAATTTATAGTGAGCTCGCATGATAGTTCAATTTACGACGCCAGCTAATATATGTTATACCAACGAATTCGCTCGAGTATGATACTTTTGTGTTGTATTGTATATGGGAGCTTTGCGAGCATGAATACCCGTCCGTCGACGGCCTAAATAGCAAAAGTTTTTGCTCTTTTTATTTTCCGGTCTCGCTTAATTCGGTGTTTCTTTTGACGTCTCTTTCGCTACACCTTTTTGATAATAGGTGCTTCATTGACTTGGGAAAATTGTACGCGGCGTATTAATCGTTTAACCGATAAGAATGGGGTAAGTTATTAGTCGGACAAAGGTAGGCAACGACGTAAGAATAGGTGTGTACAGGCGTATTAAAGGCATTAAAGGAAAGCGCATTAAATCAACGAAAGGAATATGCATAATTCTAAAGTATACATTTTCTTACGGGAATAGTTCACTCGTTCAGGAATCTAATGGATATTTGGATTTTCTTAAAAAGAGCTTACGTGGATTCAAAGAATCTTGCGATATTGCATTTATGAGACATCCAAATGCAAAAAGGATGAAACTGTAAATCCAAATGCTCTGAAGCCTTCGGGTACGCTGAAAAATTTAAACAAGTTCCCGATCAATAGCTCGTGAGATTCTACTACACCGATTAACAAACTATCAACTTTCGTAAAAGAAGACTCGCCAAGATTTTAATAATCTGTGAAGATGGCCTGCGTTAAGAAAGACAATGCATTTATTAAATTTACTTCTAGACATTATCTCCTTGTTGCTCTGTACGCTTTTCGTTTCGTCAACGACCTCTTAATTTGGCGCGAATCTCTTCCCGTCAAGCCATTTTTTTCAATCGGTAGCTTTTACAATCCAAATACTATTTCAACAGCCCTTGCGCTTGATTATCGAACAATAGAGTGTCCGCTACATCTTCCGCATGCAGCCTTGCGGATCCGAACAAACAACGTAACAGGTTGTTTTCAGCCTCCGTTACTCCATTATTAAAGTAAATACTTATCAAGTCGATCCTTCAAGACTGAATGCATCGCATTAGGTTTGAATAGTTCGAATGCGGCCCGTCTAGAAAACTGACTGTATACGGCGATTGTAGTCGCTCATCGTTCGGCTTGAATAATGTAGTCGATTTATTTGTTAAGATGCCAGTCCTTATTGGTCGATTACATTAAAATTATTACATACGCGCTGCCTAGCTACGTTGCTATACGAGGTATTCGGGAGCCAGTTCGAAGGCCGATCAATACAAATAAGCGATGAATAGGTCAGATCTGGTACAGACAGGCAGTCACTCATAGAGTAAAGTCGTACTGGAATTAGAACAATCCGCTGCAAGTTGTTCGATGTAAAGAGGATTTTTCGTCTTTTTAATCTTTGATTTATTCGGGAAAATATATATTCAAGTTCGCTTCTACGTTCTCTGTTTTGAGGTTGTTCTAATATTAAATTTACAATCGAACAAAGCAAACTGTTATACACTCCGTCAAAAAAGTATCGCATAATTTAGTTTTGAATCATAAAAGTATCGCATAATCTTTGTTTGTAGCATAAAGTTGTAAATATACTTTAATGCGCTCTAAGATATAATTTCTATGATTGTTTAAATAAAATACAGGCCAAATAAAAACAAAAACTCATACTTGAGATTTTTATTAAAACAAGAAATTATAATCTTGGAAAGAAAAATGTCATAACAGTAGCTTTTAATACAAAGTATTGCCACCTCTGGCTCTTATGACCGCTCGCATACGGTTCGGCAGAGATTCGATTAACCTCCGTATATAAGCCTGATCCAAATTCTCCCACTCGTCACGGAGGGTATTTTCTAGTCCATGCAGGTCCGCTGGGGCAACATTTTGGGTTCATGTCCGGACTTACCGCAGGCCAATCTAAAACTGGAATACCAACATCGTTAAGGTATTCCTGGACGATTATTGCAACATGCGGTCGTGCATTATCGTGCATTAACATGAATTCGTTTCCTATAATTGGCGCATACGGTACTACATGTTCTTCTAAAATGTCCGTTATATACCTGTGGGCAGTCAGTGTACCTCTGTCTACTGGTACTAACTCTGTACGACCTGTTAAACAGATGCCTCCCCAAACCATAATAGAGCCACCAGCGAAATTAGGTCTAGGTCTGATATTACACTGCGAATAGCGCTCACCGTCTCGTCTGTACACTGAGATACGCCTATCTGAGGTGTAAAGACTAAATCTTGACTCATCTGTGAAGAGTATATTGGCCCAGTCATTAATGTTCCGATTTACATATTCTCTGGCAAACCTTAAGCGAGCCACTCGGTGGTTCCTAGTGAGACGAGGGGCCGTTACAGCTACTCTAGCTCTTAATCCACTCTGTCGTAACCTATTCCGAATAGTTTGAGTACTCGCACGAGTATTTCTGACTCTAGCCAAGTCGTTCTGCAATTGTCTCGCAGTTACATGTCTTCGACGTAATGCTTGTGGTAGTAAATAGCGGTCATCTTGGTGAGTGGAACATCTTGGACGACCTGGTACAGGTCTTCTACTGTAATTGCCTGTTTCCCTATATCTGGCTACGGCTCTAGAAACACTTGACCGATTGATGTTCATCGAATTAGCAACGTATGCTTGAGATCGACCATCTTCGATTAAAGCAACTATAGCAGCCACTTGTTCTGAAGTTAAATTGCTCATTTTAGTTTTAAAAGCGTCGGTACAGAACTCTGACCTCGCACTTTAAAATCTGTCCGTATAGGAAGACTTTCAATAAACAACTGAACAAACCTTACACGTATGCATTTTTCTAAATGTGTTCTTTTAGAAAAAAAAAAGTAAAAAAGCTATGTTCCACGATTTTGTTAGTGTTTTTATAGTTCACATACACGAGCCAAACTTTTTGTGAACGTATAAAAATATCTTGGTTTATAAATGCCCTTTTTTAGTTTATGCGATACTTTTTTGGCGGAGTGTATATTCTTAAAGAATAAGAAGTGCCTTCTCAGTCTTTAGATTTAGGTGGAGAAGCTCTACCAAAATACGTATCTTCTAATCAGCATAATTACATTCACGAATTTAGTCCATATCATTAGAAAGGCTATAATGATACTCTGTTACTTTCCATTGCTACTAAATTAAAATAAATTTACCAGTACTATGGACATGACTACACGAATAATAACGTTACAATCTGGAACTCAATTGGACGCATTTACTTCAACGCCTATAAATAAACGTACGCAGACGTGCTACTCCGCACACAATCATACATCATCTTCGCATTAACGATATTAGAGAGCTTTACGGAGAATGATCAAAAGTTATTATTATCGCCTGTAGTTCTATTATAATCCGAAGGCTCATTTTCAACGAAAATTGCTCGCGAGTGTATTTACGTAGCATATTGCCTTCTGTACGTACGGAGATTACGAGCTTGCGGTATGATTTTTGAAAGCTAACAAATTGCAAATCATGGATCTAATCAGGATAGATCGACGAATAAGGTCCGACGGAACGGTTTATTGAAGATGTATAAATTGAAAATTATCATTACATGATGATGTACTATCCGAGACTTTTTTTCTTAATAGCGTTCTCCGTTGGGTATTACGATTTACGACGTTAACTGTGCTTTTATTATCCACTGAATGATGTTAATTTCTTTAACTCCTACGTACTTTAAATTCGAATAGATGTAGGTAGTACGCTGCCGATTGTATAGCGTCGGCAGGAGTACGGCTCTGAGAAAAGCTAATGTAATTGATCTAATGAGAGAAGAACCACGATATATCCGAAGAGTCTACAGAAGGTAGGTAGAGTGTTCATCATTCACTTCTTGACGGTTGTGAAGACGTTGATTAAGACTTGATAAGAAAAGTGCCTACAGAAATTCTCGCAGTCTCGTCTCTTATTCGTTACTTTAGATCTTCAATGTTGTTTGATTTCATAACGTGAAACAAGAACAAATTTAGACAATGGACGTAGTTGGTCGTTGAATTGATGGAATTAAGTGAAATATCGTCGTATCTTCACTGCTTTTCTTTCACAACTTCCATGCGACTCTGGCACTCAATCAAGAAGCATCATGGTACTTTTCCAACAAGATAGTGTAGTGACCAAACGAAGCATGTTCCAATTTACTGATTGCGAAATTCAAGCGGAGCCTATAATTTGCTATAACGCTGTGCTATTCTTGGACAAACTTTCGACAATCCAGCTATCACAATCGACAATCAAGCTAAAGACAAAAAAACGTCTTTAGCTTATAGCAAGAATCGCGCTAATGAGCCTAACGCTTGTCGGTTAACGTAATCCACTATAAATCTTCGTAATTTTTATAGTAACAAAATTGTAAGCGGGCGTTTGCATTTGCGCCAGCTCTTTTGCTAAATCGTATTTTCTCGAACAGCATTCTTGTTGAAATGTCACATCTAGAAACTACGTAAGCCCTAAGACATCGGAGTAATCTAGTAATAGCGTTCGGAACTTAGCCTCTGCCTTATTAGACTGTGATTACTAATTCTCTTAATATTAACACATGTTCGACTAGGTGGAAACGTGGAACCTACGCTGTTAATGTGGTTCAGTGTATGCATGTATATCTAGACAGAACAACCTAGCGTTCACACATAATTACTTCATGTTGTGAGACGCCTTTGCGTTACGAAGCCGTGCGTCCTTAAGGAGATATGTACCTATGTGCTTCAGTGCAGAACGTTTGATGTATGTACGTACCGTGATTATTTGATGCGCAATGCCGTTTACGTTAGAGCATTTAACGAATAATAGGTAAATTTACCCAATATATGAATGGAAGAAAATATTTCCTCCATTTTTTAAGCCATTTCCATTTAAAGGGAGATCCCCAAAGCCAATAATTTAATCAACTTCATCGTTTTAGCAGTAATAACGCCTTTTCGTTTATTTTTGAAAGGATCCGATAGAATCCGTAAGAATTCTTTAAGAAATTGAAGACGTATTCGTAAAAGCATTTTGCCCAATTAAAATTTCAAGCGACCGTCCGATGAATTTTCGTTTCGTGTACAATAAAAGTAAATAAGTTATACTTTTAGTATACACGTCACATTATATGGTAATTCGTATGATTGCGGACACATGTTTAAAATTACTGCCGATGAATATTGGCGTTAGGATGTCCCTCACGTACGTAATAACCATTTAGAGAATATAATATGAAGCTCTCTCGGCGCGATGGCATGTGGGTATTAAAACGCGCTCACTTTATGCTCCTTCGGATATACATAACTTTTATTATTACGCAGCGTAAAGCGAGCAAAGCGACTACATGCAATCTGTTGGACCTGTTTTGTTCGTAGATGGGTCGAGAATATTTGTCGTACAATTTCGACGGATCTACGGGAGGTTGTTTCATTAAATATGCCTTCGGAGAATAATATTTTTGCAATAAAATTAATTCCAACCTATTTTCGAACGGAATCGCTTGCTGAGCGCCAACTGGTAACATGCGACGAGTCGAGAGACCGAGACATCTTTCAGCGTCTCAAAGACTTCAATCCGAAAAAATTCTGAGTCGCGTAATTAAAGAATAAGAGTCGATTGGCGTTAAATGGTATTAAGAAACTTTGAGCCGGTTCAACAATGGAAGTTCAAAAAAAGCTCAAAAAAAATGATAAATCATGGATTTATCCCAGTGAACCTGGAACTACGCGTCAGTCCACTTTGTGGTGGGTGTTTCAAGATGAGCGGAAGCCAACAAGAGTAATTTATTTCTTAAGTGCATCGAGGAAAACGGTTGTAAGTTTGCTTTTAGTTTCAAGCCATGTTGCTGCAATTTCTTAATGTTGGATGGTTAATGACGTTCGAGACGTTGTTGCAGTCCTCTGAAAAGTTACTACGGTGAAGTCTCCAAAAGATAATACCAGTTCATATAGAACTCTCAGAGCACTCTCAGTACTTAAAGCGGAAAAACATGAAGCTATTAGATGAGCCTTGGTACTGTCCTGATCTGTCGCAATGATTTCTTATGTTGCTCAAGATTTAAAATGGGCTGTGTGGTTCAACCGTCGGAGGAAGTAGTCAATGCTCTGAGTTAAAATTGCGAATTTGGCTGTTCTAAATGATGACCGTCATAATTGTCTTAGCAACTGGTATGAAGGAATGAATGTATCAATCTTTGTGGACAATATTCCCAGAAAAAGTTGGCGTTTCATTAAAATCGATGTATTCTTTTAACTGGTTTTAAACAAAGCAAAGGATTTTTAATGATCATCTATACTGTTGCTAAAGTTCCCCCTCTTATCATAGAAGCGTCGTTCATTTGTAAGCATCTTCTAGTAACTATTTAAAAAACTTCCGGAAAGAATTTATAATAATAAATACGTATGTGTATAGGTACGCGTATATATCGCTTCCAGTGTTCACCGACGAATGTACATATTGGGTGAAATAGGTGTATTCAGTGGAACTCTGCTGCTTTCGCGAAAAATCGATAGATGGCGCGTGCTATACGGTCAGGCGTTCACAGCGCGACGACATGATTTTTAATTATTAGAAAACATCCAGCGGACTATTAAATTAATTCCACCGGTAATTATCGGAATAATTTCGACGATTTTTGCTACGGATGTAATGTGCATGACAATTATTATTAACCGCATTCATACATACCTGTACTTTAGCTGTAATAATTGTAATTTGTTATTATTATATTGCGTTACCCTTTCATTTGTGTTTATTAGCTTCCGGACCTATTGATTTAGTTTGTATTGTGTATGTACCGTCCAAGTAATTTAAAAAGTGGTATTAAGCGCATTGGAAAGATTTGAAATATTCAGAGAGATGTTTTTTTGATAGATTAAGTTTTTTGTATTTAGCACCGGAACGGCGTCGTTCACGATTTATCAGCATACTTACCCCTTTCGCATGCAAGAAACCATTCGTTACCCAAATTTGTCCACTCTAACACGAGCTATGTCTTCGTTTCTCGGGATTATCGTCGATGAGCGGTAATATTACGGAACCTACATATCACTATATAAAGCAATTAATTCTCTAGTTTCTAGTTATAATTTCGTGATATACTTCCATCATATTCGTTTACATCAAAATAAATTCAACTACAGCGACTAAGTAATAAGAATGCTACGAAAACGGTGGCTACGAACAAACGGCAACGGAATAAAAGTAAAATAATCCGTGATACACTAACTAATGGCGATAAGAGGTAATTATTTTACAAGTGCATCGCACAAGTTCAAGACCTCGACAGTAATTTATTAGAAGCCATTATAATTTACAACCTTACGCGTACATATACAGGCATGTGCCGTACATCAGTTCAGCGAGTGCCTGATAAACTGCCCGGTATATCTCGTGCTTTTTCTCGTCGCATGCATTCGCGTATGCAAATCGGGGACAACCTGGCCGTTAAGAGAAGAGGAAAAAGGACGTAAAACGAACGAAAACGTATATAGACTCGCTTCTTTAACCGATATTGATTTAGTGTTTAATTATAAATTACTTCGCGTTCGCTGCTTTATTATCATCGCGTTGAATTGATATCTAGAATCATTTTTACATTGAAGCTCGAGGACAAGAATTGAAATACATTGGCTAATAAATCGTATATTGAGGGAAAGGTATCTGCCTTTTAAGATGGACACTCTTTTGGCAAACCTTGACTTTTCGTGAACTCTATGATCACGTACTAAAAGCCCGGCGTACTTTTCATTAACTAAGGCTTGGATTTTACTATGATCTTCAAAGATAATTTGCGGAATAAAATACTTGAGTTCTCTTGGAAAATAAGAGTATTCGTCAAATACGCGATAATTCAACGGATACAAAAAGACTTTTGCATTTCAACAAAGTATTTACGAATAAAGATGGTATCCTATCAAATTAGTCGATGTTTTCATCACCATCGCTTAGAAAGCACACCATAATGCAACGGCCTAACCGACTCGCATACGCCAACGACAAGAGCACCTATACCACTAACAAGCTAGGATATACAACAAACACCTAAAACAGTTAATAATCAATTTTCGAAGTGCACGGGTCCGTTCGTACCGAAATTTCCGCGCCGCGCCGCCATAAGGTCGTCGAACAGAAAGCGAGAACGGCGTCCTCTAGCGTTAGACAAGGAAGCCGACGCTGTTTTCCTCTCCCCACTTTACATTATCATGGTCGATCTGTACTCCAAACATAACGGTGAGTTTCCCAACTTTACTGTGCCAGCGTTTCTTCCGTCCTCGTCCGGACAACGGCACGAAATGCGCATCTGCTCTCCGTCTAAAGTAATATCGAAATCATTTTTCGCCGTCCCTTTTCCACCGATTCGCCGTCCCGCTCGTACTTTACGGCGGCATCGCTTCCCGGGGGGTAGTAGGTGGCTCTTATTCGTAAGGCACATAGGGATTTTAATTGTTGTTCGTCGTTATCTCAGTAGGCTGATAATTTGTAATGTCAGGTCCGCTAGCTCCGGCGCGCGCGTGTGTGCGTTAGGTGAGTCGTTTTTAGTTTATAAACGAGCATACTTTTCGAATTACAAAAGATAAATAAAACCGCTCGCTCGTGAGCTTTGTACCACTCTTTTCATCTCGACTCCGTTACGGTTTTGAACGTATCTCTTCTCTATGTATAATAATGTGTTAGTTCGTAAAGGCATATACCGTACACATACTGTTAAAAGAATGATGGTCTTCTCTTTGCTGAGTAACGTTATTGAAATTCTGTTGAGGATTTACGAACACAATTACGTTTGAGGAAAAAACGTCTCGCCGCCCCTGCATAATGACATAAAACGGGAAAGAAAACACTTCTGTTTTATTGCGCAGAAAAAAAAAGGGAAGTGTCAATTCGTAAATAACTCACGGTGTTCCTTTGTATTGTTATTATATTTTCACATTTGACTATCTTCTCCTACGACCTTCTTAGCAATCTCATTGTACTTTTAGATACTGGACACTGCTAACATAAAACGATCCGTTATTCAGATTATGAGCTTTCGCACTTAGCTTATTACTTATCATTGCCGTAGCTTCTACCGACGTTTCGTCCACCCTCTTATGGGACATGTTCAGAACTGTTACTGCGTAATAGTGCTTGTTGCGCGAACGCTTCTATTGATATTGATGACACGATACGATATTAAAGACGGTGCTTAACCCGATACTCACGTGTATAATTTGGCCTCGCATAATACGCTCTTCTCTGACACGGATATAACATGTGACGCAATCATGGAGCAGTTTGGTGAGAAATAGTGAAATTTAAGAAATATACGCTTATTGAAATAAAAATGAATCTAATATTTAATAATAAACGTAAAATTGTATGGTTGGTGCATGAAGAAGCAAGGACATATTTCAATAATGAAAAAGAAGCAAAAATGAAGAAGAAGCCGAAGAATATGAAGGAGCATATGCGAATACGGGGGAATTAACCGATAGTCTGTTATTAGACTATGTTATTAGTAGAGAGGACAAAGGCGGATAAAATTATTACTTTTTTGCAGAGATTGGACATACTCGTGCTTTATCTCGAGGACACCTCTAGGCAACACGAATTCATTCTCATGAGGCGAATAGACACGAGTCTATCTAGTCGCTGCAAAAAAGGAATAGTTTCACCTGCCTTTGTCCTCTCTAGTCATTAGATCTGCAATTGTATGATCTAAATGTTATATAGAAAACGGGAAAAGAAATGTTTATCGTTGTGTCGTTTAACTAATCAAGATCAAGTGGTTTACTAGAAGCAACCAGGAGTAAACCAACTTCAACGTCTATCCCGTGTAAAACGTATGATGAAATATGACTCAGTATTAGTAATTAAATTCTGTCCATTGTTTCCAACAGTATAAGTTCAAAGTTTGAGTAAAACTTACTCAAATCAAGAATAAATACTTTGCGAAATCTCAGAGCGGAAAGCAGTCCAATCTATGACGAGATTTCACGTCCTCCTATAAAAGAAGGATCGTTATTCTTTTACACTAACAGAATTCTATTGATATTCGGGAAGCTTCTCCGTATAATTCACGTAAGAATAGAGCCTAATTTAACCTGATATTGTCGGTGGAGAGGATTACTTACGACGTCTATTCATAAAACTCCTATTTTTCAAGGGAGATTCGCTATATAAGCATTATAATCCCCGCTTTTTTTTCCTTTAGAACGTAATACAATTTTTATCAATAACTGCACTTTAGACGTCAAAAATTTGTAAGGCGCACAATGGCGTTTTATTACGACGCGTTGAGTTAAATTCAAGGCGATATAAGCCGGCTTTACGTTTAAGAACTTAATCCACGTACGGATTTCAATTGAATTAACTCAATTTGTTTCCTTTAAATTGTAATTATTTTATTTAGCAACCGATTTGGTTTTGTTCCAATAATGTATTATATCCGCGTTGATTGGTTAGGCAAAGTCTATCAATTTAAATCAGAAAAGCATATAAAACTCTTAGGAAAAATATCAAAGTACATACGCCACTAATTAAATGCGCTGCTGCGGTCTCTCAATTTAGAAGAAATGCATTTATCTTCGATTGCGAAAGTGAATAAACATCGTATAGATGGAGTAACTATAACTCTCAGGAAAACACTTCGTTCTACTTAGTATACAAATTAGAGCGTTTCCTAAGATACTTTAATGAAGTTTTCTTCTTGTATCGCTTAGATGTTACGTAAAGTGCTTTGTTTTTCGTTCGGCTGTAAGTTTGTAGCGGTTATTTATATTTGTACAGTTGCGTTCTTATTTACTGTCCACTCAAATCTTGTGCGTAATGACGCCAATGTGTCATATTTGTCATATCTTCGCGGTAAAATATGTATTTTTTAAGAAGCACCGGCTTTTTGCTAATTATGACATACACCAGCATGAAATTGGAAGAAAGAAGAGGCGTAACACGCCAACATGTGTTTAATGATAAGTAGCGCCATAATACGTGACTTTACTGCTAAGGTCTTTAAAAATTTGTCCTTTAACGTTCAATCAAGGACAAGTAATGGGTTCTTTAGGCAACATTTACCTCCTTCGACATGAATTTATTGTAGATTAGAATTTTTTTTTTATTTGATTTATTTTATGCCTTCATTTTGTCTGTTACTATTTTTAGAAGTATTCCGGCTTCAACAAAGGATACTGTCACAAATAGCCTGAAACTTTTGGCAGAACAAGGAAAAGAACTAAGCAATGCGAAACACACAAGCAGGTCACCTACTTAATACGGTATCAGCTGCGACAAAAGCTATCGTAGATTACATGTGCTGACTATAAGGTTAACAAAGCATCCAAGCAGGCGGACAGCAGTAAGATATTGAAATTCTGACTTAACGTTGACGGTTAAATGGGCACTTTCGTCATATGGGATTAGTTGAAAATTTTTCATGAACGAGCTGCCAAACTGAAGATAACACACTGAAGCGTCTTCTGTTCCTCTCCAAGTCTCTGGCACTAACTGTTAGAGTGCTGCAAGGTAATTCTTCTGGGCAACGGTGTAATCTTTGCCAATGGAACAGGTTAGTTGACGGTCCGGAGAGCTCCCCAGTGTAAGGGATGCAGGTCGAATATGGTTCAAATTCCGAGAGATTTATCTCATCCTCTCATCGTCCACGCAGGATAGTACACAAACTTCTTCTTTCTGTCAATTTTCTTTCAGAAATGAAAAATGCATCAGAAATACGAAGATATCCTTGTATACAAGTGATTTGGTGTGAACTCAGTTCTAATACCAGCAGCACGGCGTCAAAGTATGGCGGAGACAAACTAATTTTCAAGTCACAAATATTGAGTGGTTTTCGCCCTTTCTTTTTTGAACGGAAGATATGAAGAAAAACGTCGGCGAATAAGAAGCTTTTGTTAAACTTCAATTAACCACCTTTAATAGGAAAAACTTAATGTCGAAATCAACTAAAAATAACGATGAGACCAACCGGAACTGAATTCCGGGAATTGCCGCTAGAGAAAAATGTCTACTGGTACATGCAGCAGCGTGTAAATCGACACGCTCTAATGCGTACGTAGATAGTGCCATGATTAATCACAATCTCATTAATAATGGTAGTTAAATGATGATTATATGTATTTATATCGCCAGAGACATGACAAGTAATAACGTGTACGATCGAAACGGCGGCTGTTAGATTGAAACGGAATGTTTTTTTTTTATGATTAAATTGGGATATAATCATTTTTACATATTTAATTGTTACGAAGTGGTGTTGGTTGCAGAATTGTTGTCAGCAGATCATAGAGGTCTAGCTTCTTAGAAAAAACGACATCTACTGCAAAAAAGAACATGGGTACCACGTACCATAGCCACTACTAAAATTCGATGAATATGATGATGATGATAAATATCTTAGTACATGCTGTTGTTTCTTTTGTTTTCTTTTCGCTGTATTTAATTATACATAGTATTTTCTACATCAGATCAGATTTTTACGTCAATTCTACATAAGCAGTTGGAGAAATAGAAATAGATGTAGTGCCTATGTCTTCGTCATATGCGTGTTTTATTCAGAACCAAGGAACTTATCATGTCCTACGCCTACCCGACCGATCGAAGGGATAAGTTATTTCAAATAATATAGCGTAAATAAAATGTCCAAAAACTGCTCGAAGGATGGCTTGGGGAACAGTACCCGGTTTACGTCGCTTCTTTCTAACTAATAGGCATGTATTTGTTGAGACAAATATCAACATAAGGCGGAGTAAAAGACTCGTGGAACTACATTGACGACATCGGTTAAGTAGAAACATCTGCATGGGCAGTGTTTTTTTGTCTTGCTTTGTTTTTGCCGTAAAGGATTCTATCAATACTATGAAGAAGCTACTGCAGAATTTTTTTTATTAGTATTATTACTGTGTGTTTTAATAATTTTGTTGTTCTGATACGTGTCACTGTGATTTAACGTCTATTTTCAAGTTTGTACATTATTTTGTTAGAAAATGCTACAAAATTTTAATTTATGCTTTGAAAACAAATGAAAATCGAGCAAGAACGCGGAATTTTTTTACGTGTACAATACACTCTTAGAGTTTGATCCGTTCTTTCCGACTCATCCTGTATAATTGATAAAATTGATTATTTTTTTTATTTTTCATTGTACAAATCTTCTCATGCTTAAATTCCTTTAACACTCGTTTTTACAATGTGAACCTGAACAAATTTCAGCGAATATTTAATTCATAGATAACGTACGTAAGTATTAGATTATTGTAAAATAAATTCCAAGGTTTTTCATAAATTTATTTAATTTAAATCTAATGTTGTACGTTTGCAAAACAAAGATAGTTTAAATTGATTGGGAATAGAAATGTGTTATTATATAATGGCTTAGAATTAATTATTTTACCATTTGTATTAAATAACTACCAACAATTACGACAGCAATGGTTTATTTTACATTCACTCCACTTTAATGTCAATTTATTATTATATTCCTTATTACATCATCTGTTTAATTTATGCATCTGTAATCCGTACGTATCTGTAATATAAACTCATTAATGAACTACAATTACGCAAATTAAATATATACAAAATCTCACAATCTCGGTTACTTTGTTTTTATCTAGTTACGTGGTCAATGCTTTTTGTTTCTCCAATCTCGTAAAAACTTTAGCGGTCCATTTTTATTTACGCATGCGACTAAATCAAATGTAAAAAAAAAATGGAGCTTCACAAGATTAATCGCAAAATAAAACTTTGTGTACAGTGCTACACACGTTAATTTGATTCTTAAAGATCAAATCCGCGAGGTGCCTGTATACGTATCGCACACTTAAAACCTAATTAGTCAAATTGTAATAAAAGCGCTGGCAAGCCGGGACGAGCAAACAAAGCCGTAAATTATAATGATAATGTTCGTTGAAAGAGGCCGTTATAAATTTAAAGTAATAATTGTTACCTTGGAATCAACACATCATTTAGTTATGGATTTAGGAAGTTGTTAAGTTCGAGGAAGTAAGTGATTTAACAAGGCTTTAAGTTTAATGTACGGTAATTTAAAGACAATAAAAATTTCTTTCGAAATAAATTTTTCTTTAGTTTCTTAAGCGCGTACAGTAGGAAGAGTGATAATTGTATAGAAGGTGAACAATGGTATTTGATGATTCGAAATTGCTTTTTTACAGATTTATCTTTGTCTTAAAATTTTGTAATATTTTGGACGTCTGGAAGTATGTACGACAGGCTTATAAAAATTACATTGACGCGAGATTTGTGCCGTGTACAGGACTCTGGCCTGAGGATGAGCGATTAGCTCGAAATCGGCCGCAAATTTAAATCATATTAAATACAGATTGCGAAATCTAAGACCTTTATTTACATTTACGGAGAGCTACCATAAATTTGATAAATTCATTTTTTTTTGTTCACAATCATGCGTTAACCTTCGAACGGTCCCTGCATAAACGATCTACGAATCTGTGTGATTAAGCTACCGCCGTATAAATCTTAATTCGTCACCCCATTTCGACAGTGCTTTCTTTAAACTATTACCTTATTCCATCCGGATACACCCGATAAATCCAATTGAAGAACTAACTTTTATACCCAGTAAAACTCCCTAACTTATTGTATCTTTCTTTATATACGTCTGTTAAATTAATTGTAAAAGTACTTAAAAAGAACTTCCAAACCAAAACAAAGCAGACGATTCCCGAACTTTACCCCGGCGTCGACGTTCAAACGTCAAGTCTCGACCCTCGAACGAACTCCGTACTTTCTCCGTCTCGTTCGCATCGGAGGGAATCTCGAACCATCGACGGGCGCTTCTTCGGCAACCCCGCATAAATAAACCTCGGCTTATAAAAATTCAAATGGATTTCGGCAGATTTACATAACGCGGTAGTAAAAAACATCCGCAGAAAATAACAATCAATGGAAATCATATCTTCGTTTCGGGCACATATGAGCCGGGCTTACCTGCGCGTAATATTGATGCGAATCTAAGCGATGCGGAGTCGGGTAAATTGTCGAATGTAGGCTGAATTTTCCGAAAAGGAATTTTTGTAATTGTATTGGATGTATGTAAATTAATGTAGCGCTTATACGTTTGGTTCGATGGGATGTAAAAGGTAATCGAAAAAGCTACGTTATTTTTTTGAATTATTATTTTATTTTTTTGTAAATGGAAGATTGAGACTTCAAATTGGGCAATTCAGTATTGATTGATGTATCGGCAAACATTTATCATCGTAATCGCATTAGCAATGGTCTTATTTAGCAGCAGCACGTTGCTACCAATTACTGTTAATGGAATTTACTCATTCTTTATGTACCTACAAGTTGCACATTAAACTGGTACATGGCTCTCCATCGAGGGATAGCAAGTACAACAATAACAAAAGGAGATTCTTGTTCTTACAAAACGCATGACATCATGACAGAAATTCTTTGTTCCGATCCAACACGAAACATCTGAAAGATAAATATATGCATATTTATGTATATATATATATATATATTTATACATATACGTACATACACAAACTGATGTGATTTAAAGCTGACTTTTTGTGGAAGCGAGCAGCGGTTGCTAGCGAGAGAACGAAGATACGCGCTCCGAACGAAGACGGCGATATTGTAATGGTAATGCAGATGCAGAACATGTAACTTCAATCAAACCGGAAAAAAATATTCCTCTCTTTTAAGAGATAAACTCGTTCCTCTGCCCGCGAACGCGTGAGTAACATATTTATATGCCTGTCGTAGATAAGTACGTAATTGTAGATTACTTGTGTAAGGGTCTCCGCTTCGACTACACACGCGGACCAGTACAACAGGCGTACAGGTTGTCGTTTTTGAAATAGATCATGTGCGCTGAATATCAATTTAGGGTTGCGTATTGTAGTTACGTGTCGTGGGATTAACGTCAATGATACGTTGGTTCCATAGAAGCTGTGGCTTTATTCCAAAGATTTCTGATGTAATTAAAAAAAAAAAGAGGCCGTATAATAATATATTGCACTAAAACGCAATTAGGGAATATTGCAGGTTTGTCCGCAAATATTCTTATTACTTCCAATGCGAGGTATTAACCATTGTCAGCATTGTCGTCAGTATTGTAATAAGTTTAATGTACGAGGGTAGTGTGAAAAGTGTTAATCTTAAGAGAAAAAGAGCTCTCCTATTTTGTCAAATTTAATTTTATTTCTCAATCTACTAATCTACTTGTAAATCCTCATGCTTTTCTCATCGGCGCTCATCCGGGCGAAACTTTGAGCTTAGGAAGCATCAAAAGACAGCAAGAGTCAGATCTTGCGAATCACACAGAAGCCAAGTAAGACTCTCTAAATTTAAGTGATTCCCATTCTCAGATATAAGCGGGAAACAGTAATATTTTAATTTTTTAAAGAACAGCGGTCGGCAATTGAGCCTCTCAACACATGCGGCTGAATATCTTTTTTACTTTACTTTAAGTAGTTTCACGTTGAAGTCTCGAAGTTTTCCGACCTCCCCCGTACTTAATAAAAAATCAATTTAGCCAAAGTAAGAATTAGTAAAAATTTTGCTGGAGATTACAAGCAATGCGATCATCATTTTAGCTGAGAGGGAAGCGCAGTAAGGATCGAAAAAAAAACGAGATTGCGCTTCTATTTTCTCGAGCATTTCAAACACAACCCGGCCTCGCAATTTCTCTATACATTCTCGCCATGTATTCTCCCGGAAGAAAAAAAGCTTAAAGAAGCACGAAGAGACATATTTATTTCTCCTGCAAATAATTCACTTATTTAAAAAACAACATACATCATCTCTGTCGACTCTCTTATATCATACGTCCAATTGCTGCCGACAACATAAAATAAATATTCTCGGCGCGGTGAAAAAGCGCTCCGTGCCATAACGTCAACTGTAAAGACAGATTTCGCCCATCAGACCCGAGCTGTACGAACTGTGCGGGGAAGAAAAAAACTACGCCGGTAACGCTCCATGGAACAGCTTCAAACGTCAGGACAGCGCGAGAAGAAAACTTGTTTCCAATGAAGTTAGCTCAACCCTATTAATTTGTTAGGTTTTATCTAGTAATAAATTACGTCTCCCAGAACGTATAGACTTTGGCAAAACGTTTTATTGCCGTATATCTAAATGCCAATGTGCGTGATACCGTTGTTGTTTTGTGCGTGGCCGTATCACAGCTAATTTCGCTCGTATTAAAGGTGGAGAAGGTGTCTGTTTGTAGTATGCTTTATCGAGCGGAATTCGGTTGTTTATTAATTCGCTTCTCTACCGCATTAAGCTGAATGTATCGACATCGCTTTAAGCCATACATCACGTTTTATGTTCGGGACTTTTAACCGGATGTCTCAATTGTCGTTTGCGATTGAATTCTTAACGTTGCTTTCTTGCGATAATTTTATCTTAACTGATGTCTAAGA
This sequence comes from Oryctes rhinoceros, assembly GCA_020654165.1. Taxonomy (NCBI): domain Eukaryota; kingdom Metazoa; phylum Arthropoda; class Insecta; order Coleoptera; family Scarabaeidae; genus Oryctes; species Oryctes rhinoceros. Next base: position 5,139,350 of record JAIOKQ010000231.1, read on the forward strand.
ATTTTATCTATTTTTGATGATGATTTTTATATTTTCGTTTGACTTATTGAAGACGATTACTGCCGCCAGATTTTCGTTTTCGTTTGAAAATAGACGCGAGTTGAAGCTTTGAAAAAACAAGCAACGCAAAGTAAAAAAGAAAAAAGAAAAACGGAAAATAGAAGCTTAGAAATTTATGTACCCACATACATTTCGAACGCTTTGCAGCGTTACGAGAGGGAGTCAAGAGAGGATAGACGTAATATGTTTATTACGTACGAGAGGGCGTCATAATGGATACAGTAGTGTTGCGTGAAAGACCTTTCGGAATCGATAACGCGCGACATATACGATCTGCCCCGGCGGCGAATTGATGTTTATTGAAATTAAATATGATTTACGTCGTTTCGATGTATGCGACACGCTCAGGATGTTACCCACTAATACATAATTGAAAGCTACTTTTTTTTAGGTGCGTTTGATGTTGGTAATCAGAGGTAGCGTGGATAATCTTTTACTTATCATCTTTGTTTTTAAATTTAAGACAAAAGAAAGGGAGGAATAAGAACTGTTAAAATAGCAAAGGTACTTATCATAAAGAGAAATTCTTTCTTTAACGAGGGCAACGAGTATCACCCACTAATTATGTTGTCAGCTGTAAAGTAACTATATCAATACTTCACCAATCTTTGCCGTTACGTTTTTCTCGTCTATGACTTATGTAGCTTCTAGATATATCAACCGATGTTATTGTTATAGCATCTGTTAAAATTCTCTGCGATGTCTAGGTTGTCTTCTTGAATCTATTTCTTGTTTTTATCGTTTTCAAATAACAAACAGTTCTTATTAGAGCTAATATTGATAAGCAAGACCGGCAAGGATAATTATTTTAAAGCATTTACAAAGCATATACAACCCTCTGTAATTTATGTACAAGCTTTAATTTGATACTAAACCATTATAATTTATCTCATGGAGTCCACCGATAGATATTAAAGGACTTTTTGTACTTCGTTCTCCAAATATAGCAGCAAACAAGTAAGTAATACTCAAGTTGTTTAGCGGGCATCTTGCATTGTAATCTACAAGAAAAATTTCACAAGATAGCATTTACTTACATCTCAAAATTTACCGCAAACTAAACAATTTACTTTGCTATAATTCTAAGATTAACTTTCAGGAAAAGAAATGCGAGGACCAATTAGAAGTAAACGTTAAAAATTAAAAGGGGCCTAAGTAAAAACTACAAATACATCCCAAATATCAAACGGAGTGATATTCTTTCTTTGTAAATCTAAAGGTTGCATGCGCTGCAGTAAACATTACGCAAGCCCGTATCTACGCACTGCTCAATCGCGTTCTGTCTTACTTTAATTAGTTCACTAATACTTAACAAAATATACGACGTATATCTTAAATAGTTACGACGTATGCTATATGTTACTATCTCGCTTGTGTATACTTATGTATGATTTCAATTTTTAAATATTGTTGTTTGTCTTCGCTTGTTTGCGCTAATTAAATATTTGTATTTAATTGTTGGGAATATCTTCCCCAAATTGTTTTAACAGCGGTGCTTAGTACCACTCGGTATTTTGCGCTTAGTAACCGATATATTGCGTTTGTGAAATAAAATGATATTATCAGCAATTTTATCTTTGAAAAGCATTGAAATGAAGATACTACCAACGTAACATATAGATCCCCGATCATCCAAAGTTATCCGTGGTGTCCTGTTGGACCTTTCTAAGGTGATTCCTCCTAAAATTAGAAGGAATACAAGGTACAAAGGTTTCTCGAGGCGGTATTCTCAGATTGCTCTTATTTTTACAGCATTCTAACGATATCATATATCAAAACTCTTTAATAAAGCTCAGAGCAACTTGTTAAAATAACAATATCTACATCGTCAATATTATGCTGATAATACAATCTTTTCCATAACGAGAGATATTTAAACATATCCATCTAACCTTACGTTTAATAGCAATGATTGCACGGCAATACTACAGTCGACGAGCACTTCAAAGGGGGTAATCAATAGAGATGACAAAGCCAGGTGAAATTATTACTTTTTCGCAGCGATTAGACGGACTCGTGTTCTGTCGACTCTCGGGAAAACCAGTAAGTAATACTAACCCTTTTTTATTAAACGAGTCTGTCTAGTCGCTGCAAAAAAACGTAATAATTTCACCTGCCTTTGTCATCTCTAGCGATCAGCGTCAGAATGTTTATAGCAAACTGCGTAGCATGTGTTTTGCTTTCCATCGGTTGCGAAGTAAGCCCTCCACTGCGCGTAGTCGAATGCTATTGTCCTCATATCAGACATGGGGTCGGCGTCTGGGGCGGCAGTAGCGATTTGAGCTTTTATAACGCAAAGGGTGGGTATTACATATCGCCACATATAATTCTTTAAACGTTTCTCCATCTTAAAAATTATCCAACAAACTAAGAAAGAGAAGTTACATGTCATTTTATATAGTAATATTATTAAGTGACCGTAATAATTTTTATATTACCAAAATATTGTTGACACGTAGCGCCATCTTCATGTCGAGGCTCGAAACTTTTCAGACTGCCCTCGTATTTTATGGATTCGCTAGGATAATTTCTTATCGTATAGAAACATAGAACCGCAGATCTTATACTTTAAAAATATCAGTTTTCGAAAATTGGTGAGTTAAGTAAAGAAAACTTGAAATAAAAAATCAACATGTGGTTCCACCCCGAAATGTCATTAGTTATTACTTATTCTTTCATAGGCTGTAATTCGTCGACTTATCTCTTCGTGAATTGCACAGTACAAATCACCAAACAATGTCATTTCGTGATCGATAAGATCTCTGTTCCGGGGTTTTTGGTAAGATCAATCTTTCTGCCGGAACGACGCTGCACGTTAATCTAATCGATCGACCAGATAGTTGCACCTCATTATTGTCATTACATCTTTGCGCACATAGTAATACCGAGAGCAGCGTATTGTACGCTATTAACCCATTGAAGTCTAAACCTGGCGTATATAGGTCTATATCTAGGCTGCTGTGCATATAAGGAAATACATATGTATACATACGTTTTAAATGGAACCGTTAAAGCGATTCCCTTATCGCTCGCTGTTAATTATATTAGATTATGTTGCGAAATATTGGTTGAACCGTGTTGGACATAATATAGCAATTGCGATAATCCCTGTAGGATAACTGGTCGATTTCGTTCTATAAACAAACCTTTGTTTTTCTAAGTTTTGCGGTTTTTATCAAGGTAACTCGAAAATAAGTAATACGTGTACATTATGTATGAGAAGTGATTTTCATCTCAAATTTATTCGTATGTTTGCTTCTTTCTATCTTTTCAAGTATTGTTTATTTTATAAAAGAAACATTCGATATATGAGAAGCGTTGAGATATGCCTACTTCTATAGAAATTTTTACATTTCATCGTATTAGATGAAACATAAAAATTTCAGATTTTCACCATCATCAGGAATGTTTCGAAGTCAGTCTTTTCCATGCTTCTGAGCTCTGGATAGGGCGTGGCGTACAACTTCATCCCGCAAAAGCTTCACGAACAATTGATGAGTTCTCTCTAATATGTGAAAATTCCTTGTCACGAAGGGAAGGTAAAAAGAGCCAGGATTTTGGTTTTATTTTTTTTTACCCAGCTTGATGAGCTCGGTTTCCGAAAGAAACCGAGCCGAAATCTTGTGACTCTTGTGGCCAATTTATCCGACATATTCTTTATGCTCACCCCTGACAATCACGCCGTAACAGAATTAATATGCTGATAAGATACTTGGCGCCACAGCCATATTCAACGTGCATGTATCAATGCTTACTAGATACGTTCGGTTTCATTTGCCAAAGACGTTGAGCGTTCGACCCGCAGCCCTTGAGTGTTAAGCGTTTGGTATTCGTACCTGCTGTTTTTGTTCTTTTTCACATGTTTTTTTTTTTTCATTATTATTTATAACTGCAGAAAAGAAAAGTTTTACGAATCAATTTATTGAGTCGAAAAGGTTAAAACATAATCGAAAACGCGCCTATTAGGCGGTACTTGAAAATTATCCTTTTTAATTTATAAAGCAAGAATTTAACAAATTTACAACATTGTTTCACTACCGCAGATATCAATTATTACTTGAAAAAGTTTTTTTTTTGTGGATGGATGTTTATATTATTAAATATTAACTCGATGAAATGTTACGATAAAGTACTTGAATATACCAATATTCGTTAAAACTAACAAAAACATTTCTGAAAATTAAAACATTTTATTCGGACTCGTCTGATTAATAATTTCGAATTATGAATACATTTACCCGTAATAACGCGCATAAAAGCGTAGACAAGGGAGATAGAAGATAGACGGAGGGTATTAAGAGATGAAGCCGAAAAGAGATGGATCGCCATAGACAGAAAAAGCATACCATTCGGAGTGGTGTATTTAAATCACTTGGTAGTTAAGTGTGGACACTTCTATATGTGGCGCACTCTGGAATCAAGTTCCGACAAAATGGGCTAGAAGGAGAGCGCGAAGCGAGATATATATCAACGCAACGTGTATTATAGAATGGTACGAGAGCGAGATGGTGATATCGTGTGCTCCCTGCGAGTCGCGAGAGAGCTTTGGTACGGTGTATACGAGTAAGACTGCGACAGATCCAATGGGTACACAGGCATACTGTGGCGGCAATAGCTTTGGAGCTTAAACGGAATGCAGTTTAGACGTCCGTACCGGTTACAATACCGTGCCCGAAAGTTTATCGGTATCAATATTGGTTTCCGTTCAGCCACCGCAGCAGCGCGCGGGACGACGACGTGTGTTGGAAGTTAGTTTTGAGTCCCTCACTATCATCCGGCCCCGACGGCACCCCAGCACGTGCACGCAGATCTTCTAAGGGGGTTGTTTTTCATTACTGCTGGCTTTTCACGTCTCTGTTTCTCTCGCCGTCTTTGTTTCTTTCTTTCCGTGGATATTCTAACAATACGGAATACGGACGCTTCACTGTTTCCAGATCATCGTTTTCTATTTTTTTTTGTTCCTCTTTTTTTTTCTCCTCTCCGTTCTTTTATGTGTCGTGCGCGTCGTTTATTTACGACCAAATGATGCCGGCGAACGTTCAAAACTTATGTATTAATAATTAGATCATTTTTGTTCCTCGGTCAATAGATTAAATTAAATTTACGAGGAATGATGAAACGTTTCGTCCAAGCGAAATTGCATGTCGGAGCATAGCATTATTGCTTAAGCATTATGCAGGATTATCAGAAAGCTTTTAAAAAAAGCTCCGGTTTCTTTATTTTAAATCAATGTAAATTAAACACGAAATGTTACATCGTTTAAGTGCCCACCATGAAATTTTGGAGAATTCGTTGAGCATGACTTGAATGTTTACTGGTTTATTAGAATAAATCTTACTTCATAAGTTACCTCACAGACACGTCACCATCACTTACAGGGGATCTCGTGTGTAATAATTTATTGTTTTTTCGTGTTTTTCTTTTTTTTTTTCTTTTCGGCGAGCAACACCAACTTGCTGGATCAATGTCAATTCTATTTCCACTTAATGGCAAGCCTTTATGGAAAATTCGCCATAATCTAATTGGAGTAATGCTTAATTCGTGAAATTGTTGTTAATATTAATACTTTTTCGTAGAGCAGCGATAATTTCTGCAAAACCTGTAGATCTTAATCTGTCCGAATGGATCTAGTTGCTTAAATCCCTTTTAATAAATTTCGTATAACTTCATCAAACATGAAGTTCTCTGCGATGATCGATTCACCATTTCAATAATATACTTTAAATGTTAATACGCTGCGCCGCGGTGAGATGCGCACATGGCTCAAAGGTTCGCCTGGAACAAGGTAATTAACTTGAAGCTGTAGCCATTTTAAATCCTTGGTGCTTAGGGAAGACATATCCAATGCTGCGAATTTGTTGTTACGCCAATGGTTCCATTCTATTAAGTTGAGAAGAAGTACGACTACACTCGTTAAATCCTCAAGGGATGGGTATCGGGTAAGGCAACAAAAAAAATAACTCAATGGCTCAGATTCTGAGATTGTCCGTTATAATATCGAACGGAACCTGAGGTGAGATCCTTTTTACCTTCTAAGATAGGATCTTAACAGATTTTAAAATGTTGCCGGGATGTGCGATATTTTAACGTATCAGTTACTATTAAAATAGGAAACAGCACAACTCGTCGCCGACCTTCGTGTCATTTTTAATGAATACGTTCGCGATAATTGATCGAATACACATACACACAACGTGCGAATATAAAATGTAAAAATTGAAAATGGAGTAGAAATTAGCGGACGTATGCTGCCTTGTTACCAAGTTAAAACAAAATGTACATACATACGTACATGTGTATCACGGTAACCGTACGAATACCCAGAATGTATATTTTACATAAATGCAAATGGGAAAAATATGTAATACATGGATAGGTGCTTACAAAATTTATGTAGTGCGCTTAAAGTATTTGCAACAGTATTAGTTTTATTACCACGTCAATTACTGCAAAGTAAAAATAATAATAATAAAAAAAAGAAAACAGGTACATAACCTGTAAATAATTTATTTAGGTATTACAACAATTTCTTTTATTTAGTTTGTAATTTTTATTGAATGCGTATTAATTGCTTAAATTATACACATATAGATGCCTTACATGCTGTTAAAGGGGGAAAAATACATGAATCTATGTATAGACGAACAAACATTGGTAAATATTTAGAGTCAATTGCAGATTCTATTAAGCTCGAAGCGGTATCTTTTAAGGTTGTATACGGTGTACAAGAAATCTCACACCATCCTAATGCTTATTGGAGAATGGGTGAAAGAATTAATTTCAAAGGTACCTTTGTCCCTATTAGTCGAAGAATCCATCGTACAGCTCAGGATCTCGATGATGAAAGGCACAGAATTCGTTCGACGACCTTACGACGGTACTGACACACACCTTCTGTTTTTTTTGTAAAGGCTTCATTGGAAGCCTTTACAAAAAACAACAACAAAGACTTATTTGGGATGCGTGGACTAATCAAGTTTGGAAACCTCTGGTTTGATGGATTAAAGCCAGTCAAGAATTGCGCATTTTCTACATATGCTTATTTGCAGAAGAATTGTCGAGATTATTGCGTCGTAATAAACGGACCTAACGAATAGACCTCGCTAGGTCGTCGACTCATCCTTAGCGAAGGGCATTCGACGAACAGTAATAAACCTATTAGAGAATATTGAAAGGAACAGCTAGATGTAATTTCGTAGAACGGGCACGTATTCGCATGCCGAATAATTTACCAGTCCCGGCCGTACGAAATAGATATATAAATGTATTCCGGTATCCAATTCACCTTCTTTGTCCTCCCCGTTCGGTTCGGCGTGCAGCGTTTCGGCTACGTCGTCGGTACCAAGAGCGAAGAGGAAAAAAAGTGTTTTTCGAGTAATAACGACTAAAGTATAAATCAGTTTTCGTGTAGAATGTAAACGGCCTTGTTATCAGCGTTCGACGTGAGATTCGAGTTTCACAAACACAAAGGAATACAATATTCGCTTGCGCGAGGGAAAAATAACACCGTTGAGTTTAATAATAAGTCGCAAGCATGTGTGCCACTTATTTGTACGCGTATATGCAATCTGGTTTAAATGCACGCGCGTTGCACAATACAGAAAGAGAGGTCTTGCGTGCTTTACTTTCGTTACTCTTATTCCCACCGATTGTACAACTTTAAATCAAATCGATTTAAAAGTGTAGATTACAAATCGCCGCCGTTACCAAATATTTATTGTTATTAAACACACTTCTTTCCGTTGGAGATATGATCTACTGTAAACAAAACGTGCAGTTGCTAGAATTTCTTTCCGCATAATATAAACAACGATTTTAAAATCGTCGCTGCGACCTCCACTCGAAAGGCGGCGAATACGTGTCGTTGTCGTTGGAAAAACATAAATTTCATTAACATCCATTTAACATCGCCACCGAACGCTCTCGCATGCGTACCTCCATTCGTTAAAAATATCATCCGAATATAAATACACGGGAACACCGTGTAGTTACAAAGTTTCTCTTACCTTTCTTCTCTTCTTCGCCTTTTCATCTCTTTTCGCTCGTGTTTAACATCAGGTATACAAGAGGATATTATACCCTATACCTTCACGCGTATAAGGCCAGCTACGTTTTCATATACTCGCATATACACACGCACACAGACACGCAGACGGAAAAGAAGGCTTCCATAGCTTGGTTACACTATACTACTGCCTACAACGTAAACCGTCTGCTGAAAGTTCACCTGGTGCAGCGACCTCACTTAATGAAAATATATATATATGTACAACATACATGCAATATTTGACATCCACATTTATAGGCGAAACGTTATTTTTGTTTCTGGGCGGTTTCTTTCGTCGTACGTGATTCGTTATGGAATGGTTTTCAATTTGAACAAGAATATCACAAACGTATAGAAGATTGTCGAAGAAGTATTTGCCTCAGTGACCATTATTGTCATCTTATGGCGGCATTTTACACATCTTTCTCTAACATGGGTAAAAAGGCTGTTTCAGAGTGTTTATTATGAGTAGTGTCACCCACAATTTTTTTTTGTTATGCTACATAATGCCTGATCTCGATTCAATAGAATTTGATACTTGGAGTAGGTTTTTATAAAGGGTTACATGCAGAACAACACGTTTTATTAGCTTAAATAAGAACAGATGTAATACAACGTGTAAACTAGCAGATTCAAAAAACCAAATTTGCTTCTTAACCGGGAGAAATTCAATTTCTCTTCTTCTTACGTTATTTATAACAAAAACAACAAAAATCACCTCTAATTTCTGGGCCCCGTTGCCTCTGATATGGCCTCCTCATATTACTTATGTCCTGGGATAGAACCTTCCGCCATCGCTGACTCCTTCTAAATTTTCAGGAAGGAAACTAAGATATGAATTGTAAAAAGTTAACCTTCAGTTGTTATTTTTTTTATTTAATTTTGGAAATAATTTAATTATTTCCAAAGTGGGCAAACTCGGGTGCGCACCATCGACGTAGCTAACGAATGAGCTCTTGCATGTCAAACACTAATCGGTACCTAATTGGCTGCCGCCTGGAGCGTACGTAATAGTAGCAGGGAAGTATTATGCGTTCTGTTTTTAATAGTGTCGAAGGTGCGTAGATCGAGAAAATGGCTATCATTAAAGATAGTGAATTGGTTCATTAAGGATTAGCCGGATTTGACTTACGACGGCATTAAAATTAATCGTTCGGTGTGCGATATAACGTGCTGGTCGCAAATACATTGTAAACAGCACGTGCAAAGTGGAAACCATAATGATATCAAAACCGGTGTCGTCGCAAAATAGAGCGATCGTTTTCTTTATACAAGAACACGGCGGACGCGTTTTGCAGAAATAACTAACTAATTAGAAAAATATTTAATCTCACTTTTGCAGTTTTTCAGGTCGCGGAAGACACTTAAGACGGTAAGTTTTTTTCTTTAAACATCGATATATGTATGACAAGAGATGGCAATTTGTATTTCCACCAATCCCATTCTCAGCATGTAATGGGAATAAGAATTAACGTGAAAAACAAATTTGCCCCAACAGAATTTCCACTTACCTCTTATTTATTTCGCTCCGTTCCTACACCTCCTCCCACGTATCCTTTAATGGGGTTAATATCCTGTGAGAAGAGACGCGCTTTGAATAAACGATACAAGGCTGCAGGTTGTATTTGCCGCCGTTATCTCCTAGAGGCTGATTTCCCTTGATAACCTACAAATATTCTACTTCATTCGTTACAATATACCTCCTGCATCATAGCGCGATCTCTTACGTTCATTGTTTTATTACTATTTTGCTTACTGCTTCGTGAAGAATTAGAAATAATTAGAGAGAAATAATTGCTTTGAATAGTTTTGGGAATGTTGTTTCGGGAGAAGCACTTAGTACCTTGTTTGTTGTTGTTTTCAATATACATATAATAGACTGGGTTGTTCTAAATCTCTCCGCTGACGATCGCGGCTTATCTCCCTTTTGAGAACAGACTCAAATTGAAAGCGTTTAACTGCAATACAAATAAGTTTTATTGAGTTGTATGGCCCTGTTAGGTGGATTAGTTTCTGTTGGGCTATAAGCTGTGTTTGTTGTTCTCTATCTAAATATTGTTTTCTCTTATTTCTGTATTTTATGTCGTTGATAGAAAACCATTTATTTCGTTGGTATGATTCGTTGATTTTGTGTCTAACTTTCAAGCTATCCGCAAAGAGGTTATCAAATTTTCCTAAGTTGCTACTTTTCTTTTTGCCTTTTAATCTTCATTTTATTTAATATTTAAGTTTTTTTTTTTTTTTCAAAAAGCATCAAAAAAATTAAATTAAACTAAAAGTAAATACAAGCTGAGGAGACATTAAAATAAAAAAGAAAGCAATTGCAATTCATTGAATTTTTAAAGGCCCTTTGTAGACAACCTGAAAATTAAAAAAAAAAACAATATTTACATAATTTTAATAAATAATAATAATTTAAATAAATTTACATAAATAAAGAGGCGTGAGTCATTTAAAAACAATATGGAAAAACTATTATAAAAAATCATTTTTCAACGAATTATAACGTAAAGATCTGATAAAATTATAAAAAAAAATTCCAAGAAATATTAACAATAAAATAATAGATCGGTTATAATCCCAATTTGATCTCAATCGGCTCCCATTATTTACATATATAAATTCTACCAAATTATCTACAGCCGTCTACTTCACGTATACGACGTTGCATTTCATTCATTACGTGCTTTTAACTTCCAAGAATTTACAAGTTTTTCATTTCAATAATTCGCCGTTTACGACTCTAATTTTTCTATAAATTGCTGGCTTGTCCCCATTTTCCTGTTTCTTTTCAATGCACGAAGAATAAATAATTATTATTTATATTATTCTGATTTTTGCATATAATAGGATACATCAAAGCAAGTCTGTTAGGGCCGATATCGGATATAATACGACGAGTAGCGTGCATGTTTATAAATTGAACCCGCTTGCAATGCAGACACTTTAAATTTGGCGCGTTGCCAAACTTCAGCAATGCATCGATGATTGATATGTGACAAATATTTTGGATAACTTGTCGTATCGATAAAGTCGGTGCTCTATGTGGAATGCGATATAAGATTTGCTATATTTCGTTTATATTAACAGTTTTTAATGGTGTAAATAGGAACTTCGCGATTAAATTAATTAAAATAATCTTACCTGCCAAAATTTAACGAAATTCAATACAACTTGTAAGCTTTAGTTAATTACACAATCCATCCGTTTTACGAAGCTTCTTTATAGTTGGCCATACTGCTCCATAGTCTTTATTACATAGTCTATATTACCATAGTCCACAGTCTAAATTACAATGGTCTCAAATTGGTGCCCTGTGGGACTCCTAAAGAGACTCCTAAAATCAAACAAGTGATGAAGTGAAGTTAAATGTAGAACTTTTCTCAAGTAGAACACCATGTTCTACGTAGATATCAGTGGTGATGCGTGTAATTTTCGTTGGGACTTACTTTCATCATGACAAAAACGTTTTGGATTGAAATTAATTATAAATTCTCTCTCATTCCTATCTACACATTATTTCCATTTTTTAGGAAGACACGTAAGCTTCTAGATCTTTGTAGAAACAATTTGTCGCTCCAAAAGGGTTTCTCATTTTACAGATCTGTTACAAACGTATCCACAAAGGCGGTAAGATACCTCTGCGCGGTAGAAATGTAACCATATTTAAAACCATCACCATAAATATTGTGAACTAATTAATTTCGAGCCCGTTTTAAATTTATACAAGTGCCGAACTACGATTTTGTCGGACTAACCTGTCGCGAGCGTCACCATTTGTCACTCAAATTTAAGTGTGCATTAAAATTTATTGTAAGTCGAACCGGTAAAAGCGGGGCCGTTAAATTTTTATAGCTTATATATTTCGGGTAGCGTGGGAGCTATTTCTGTAACGCCGCTTGTATCGGAGAAGAATAGAAGAAAAATTGCCGTCGATAACTGGTTGAAAATTACTCGAAAACTTTGTTTTTCGCCGGCAGTGAAAGATAATCCCTTAAAAGATTTCGTTCGTTCAACGTGTTTAAATTATCTGCAATTTACTTCCAGCCGAATGTAAAGTAGCTACCCTATTCTCACTGCAGTCTAATAAAGTGTCTGAAATCCCACTGCAATGACTGTAATGCAATATCCATAGGTCAGAGTTCACAATATCTGGTTAGGAGATCGGGTTACTCTCATGCGAACAATAAAACTGTTAAAGTACCTCAGCGGCGAGTATCGTTTTAAACGATTGCTAGTGTATTTCAGTTTGAAAAGGTTTCGATGCGATAAACAAACATGTACTTTTGAGACGTATAGAATTTCATTATATCATAACAGAGCTAATGGAAAATATTTAAATTCGTATAACTAAGAATAAGTATGATATATACGAATATTTGTTAACATTACAAAGAGGCGAATCCGAATAATACACGCAATCCTTGAAGAATTAAAATCTCCGCAAGACAAACAAGCCCATATCGCATTTTAAAATTGTATAGTGGCTTAGATATATCCCGCCATTGCCCATTTCCCGAGCACATTGCCAGTGCCGCTGTAAGCGAAAATATCATTTAAATGAAATATCCGTATATATGTCGCCTTTCCAGCAAATGCAGTAGCGATAAACACATCAGCGGTGAATAAATTCGGCGAAAATATTACAGCGTTTATTCCTCCGTCCGATGATTTCAAAGTGCGAGCGAATAAAAGAGGAGAAAATGGGAAAAAGACGGAGACGGGAGAAAAACGACATCGTCCTTCACGCGCTGTACAAGCTATTGTTTTAATTTCTTCGGCGAAGCTGGAGACGTTCCAACGCAATAATGTTGGGCAGTAGTTCAAATTACATCCTGAACAAATTAGTGGATTTTCTCCTCTTTAAATATTCAAGAAGTTTCGCTGCAAAATTGGATATTTCGCAGGTTTTCCCTGTTACTTACGGCTGAACTTCCCGTGCGTTGTTTATTATATATATAAAAGCTAACCTTTAAAGCTGCACATAATGGGAACTCGCGAGTTGTTGGAAACGGAGGAAATCGTACTCGCTTGTTACTCTGAATTCTTAACAGTGCATTAGGAAATGATATAGAATTCTAATTGTATTAAATTGCTTTACGGATAATGCAACTAAGTGACTTTTACGCCGTGTAATCCTTCGTACACAGCGGACATGCACGAGGAAATCGAATCGTTGTGGGCGTATCGTTTACGTCATCATGCAGCTTTGTCAAGAATTTTCTGAAAGCGATTTTTAGAAACAAATTTTGTATTAGACACAGTGGCGGAAAGTGGAAGCCTTATTAATATGATTTTGTTTTGTGATGAACCAACTTTTGGAATAATGGATAATATGCAATGATATGGATGGATAATATTATAAGTTTCGATATTATTCCGGTTCCAATCCAACGGGTCGATGTTTAATTGGTCTATATCATTTCGAAGAACGTTTAAATGGAATATTGCTTTCAAATAAATCGATTTCCAATTTTATTACAAGATAATATGAGGGAACGCATTGAAAAAGCTTTTCGAAATATGAAGCTTAAAAATGCTGTCAAACCAGTTGGTCTTATTAAGTTAGTTTGGATTAAGAACGAAACATCAATAACTTAGATATTAACATCGATAACTTCCGATAAGCTTACCTAATTAACTAATTCCTGCTCCGTTTACCATGCATCTTCATAATTGGTTTACCATTAATGCGTCCCATGAATTAAATCGAATTTACGAAGAAAACTTTTAAAATGCTTCGATTGAAGTTTGATGTTCTCGCGCACGAGTTTGTAATGAATGCGACCACCTGCATGCTCTCTATACGCCTAACGCCTAATGCATTCATGTAGTTAAAGCTATGTATTATCTATCCACATGTGCACAGAGGTAATAATACAGAGCGAGTTTTATGATCCAGACCAAATTTTCTCCTAACAATATTTATGGAAAATGAGTCAAGTGGCCACCTCTGGCCCAAACGACCCTCCATACGGTCAGTTTACAAGGGTGCAATGGTCGTTAGTGTAACAAATGAGTATTTTCAGTGCTTCAATTGCGGCTATTTTTTTGATTTGCAAAGGCAACCAGATCGAAATGTGTCTCGTTGCTCAGACGACCCAAATTTTTTGCCAAAAATTTGAGTCGTCCTCGCAAAGCTGTAATACCTAAGTACTCTAAACTTGCTTCCCTTCATGGTCATTTCAGTCGATGAGACTGCATAAATATTTTCCGGCGTTCGCTCAGGCTTCGATTTATCTCTCGGTGCATGTAAATTTCCAATGTTATTCAATACACGCATACAAATGTTTGGATGATGTTAATCAATTTTCTCATCCGATTATATCAATTACCTAAAAGCTAATACATCTAGAAATGTTATTAATTAGAAAATATTAATAACCGAGCAATCGTTAATCTTGAAACGACGAGAGAACAGATAAAATAATTAATTTTCCATCTTAGAGGTGCGGCTGCGGCGCTTACGTCTTCCAACGTGAGTAGCGATAGATATACAGATGTTTGCGAATGAAGTGTAATGCATGTTATGTCATGATCTTGCATCTTTTGGTTCTGCTTACGCAATACGCCCGCCCATCCAGGTTGTTCGCGTTTAATGGTAATTTAGTTGTCAGCTACTTCGGCTTATTTGAGGTGTATGGAATGCTTAATTAATAAATCAATGACTACCTCTATATGGAAAATTAACGTGAATTCTGTTTGTAATAGTTGTTATTGTAAAATACAAAACGCGTTATACTTAATTGATTGAGTAATTCTACGTTTATGGGTAGTTAATAAACTGTTTAAATTTTCACAATTTTCACAATTGCTTAAATCATAGAAATTCCAACCTTCACGTAGCGCGATGTATTTATCATTTATTCAGTTCGTAAATAGTCTTCTCCGCCCCTGCACAAACCATCCTTTGCGGAGGAGGAAAAATGTGTTCCATCAAAAAAATTGATTACGTATTTAACGTTGTTCCATCCTTTGTCTCTCGCGGCGGAGCTGTCGGAAATACCGTTCTATTTGTTAGTTTCGTTGATGTGCCCGTACACGCCTGCTTTGAAGTTGATTGAGGCGATTTTCTGAGAGCAGGACATCAGACTAAGCGTTACCCGTCATTGCAACGTTGTCCGTGTGTACGTGCGAGCGTGTATATCTGTTATAGAAAATCTTAAATACAACAATCAATAATACGTCGCACAGGGGTTGAATTCAGTTATGCCGGCGGCATTAAGACCCTCGAAGCCCTTCGTCTCTATTGTTGTTCTCCCCGCAGAAGTTCTCAATCTAATACGCCGTACACTTGTATGTTAATGATTGGAAATTCTGATATTAGTTCGGTGCCGCATCGCAACATCGCTAACTACCTACCTTATATTAGTAGTCTGCGCGTTGATTTCGAGACGGAATTAAATGAATATCGTTGTCGTTGCGACGACGTGTATCAATGTAACTTCGTGTATAAACATGAATTTCGTGTTAATTGAATTTCTGTATTACACAGATGTTAACGGGGCTGATATTGATTTGTGAAATTACTTCTTTGGTTTGTAGCTTAAAATTGTACAACTTTCAGATGTAATTATGTTAAGCCGAAGTAGCTTTTGCGCTTTACGATATACAGAATTTCAAAAATCTACTGTGAATAATAGTTTTGAGTGATCTCTGGGGTAATCATGCTCCATGCTCTTTAAATAAAATAAAGTTAAGCGATTTTGAAAGCTCTGAGGCATTAAAAAAATATTTTAGAATAAAATTATGGTAATAAAATTTAAAATGTTGAATTAATCTTGGTCCATGGGCTGACAAACAAATCTCGTGTTTGGGAGGCAGAAAAATGGTTTTAAGTTTAACCCTTTTGGATGTTATCCAGCAACGTCCAAAAAAAGCAAAAATTTTCGCTTCTGAAAACCCATCCATCTGTTTAGGTATTTCATTGAAGCTAATTCATCATTGTAGCTTCCGTCACTCACGCCCTTTTATTTGAGACCCATGTAGCCACAGACAAACTGCCAAGTGGCACATTTTTCAACGTCCGTCGTTGAATAGCTCGGTTATTAAACGCTTTTCTTTTTGTCCAGCCACATTGGCACAAAACAATATGGTCAACCTTTTTTTTTGACAATTTATCATTTTTCTCCATCTTCGCATCCACCCATCGGATGTGTTAGACTTTCATGCTTTAATTCTGTAAATACTTCTTTGGCCTTGATTTGTATTACTGGCCCTGACCTGGAAATACGCCGATTTCTACCACAAATGAACCACTCCAAGCATACTTTATCAATTTGAGCTTAATGGTTTGCTTTTTTGATCAAAATGTTTACTCAATATTCAAATGTTCTAGCTCAGCAACATTAATCATTAATACATTAATACCTACTAACGTTTAAAGCGAATTGCGAGCGGTGCATAAATGCAAAGGAGCATAACCAGACTTGATTTTGGGCGGAATACCGCGGCTCTCCGATAGAATGTCCATTCATCAAGACAAATTTATATAGAAATTTGTACAGCCTAAAAATTGGTTCCAAAAATATGGTCTGGTCGTGAGGGCTTGTCCGCTTGTGAGAATTGTCCGTAAAGGTCTTCTTTGTAATCATCTTATCAGAAATAATAATAAATTGGATAGTAACCTGTGAATGTCTTTTTCTACAAAGACCTCGAAGAAAAATTTTGAAAAAAATTACGAGCGGGCTCGTTAATACGAAAACGTAAAATGCATGAAATCTAGTGATTCCGGGCCAATTACGTTTGAAGGGATATCGAATAATAGCGCACTCGCTAACAAGGGAACCAATTTTTCGCCCGTTTAGAGTTAATATTTGTCCCCCGTAAATATTTGATTTAGGTGCAATCCGAAGAATTATTCGGAACGGCGTTGGCTGCTGCAGCTGAAGGGGGTTTAGCAGCGCACCGTTTCGTACGCCAGTCGTGAACCGCTCGCTCCGAATTTGGCCCCGAGTTCAAGTAATTATTCACTTAACTGCTCGTGTTAGTCAACCATTAGCCGTGTTTTAGTCGGAAGTATTTTAGCTTTGTTAAGTTGGAAACTTGCGCGCGGATATTCCGCCGGGGTTTTAGTCACTGTTACGCCTCAAATCGTATTCGTAGAATCGCGATAATCATTATTGTGTTAGTAGTGAGATGCTCTTTAATTAACCGAACCATTTGTGCAGTTCATTATTGAATCGTAAAGGCGAAATAATGCCGAGTACTTGTCATCAATTGTAAATATTGAATCATCGCTCTCCATGGAAGATTACAAAAAGAAAAGCCGGATAGTAGAGTGCGTATTCGATGCACTCTATATTTTATCTTTATTTTTTATTTTATTTCACTAAAAAGCTACGGACAAAACAGACTAAACTTTACTTAATTTTCATTTATAATGGCTGCCATTTCAAGGCGCTCGCGCTCAATAATTGCTTGCAAAGCCATCCACAATCACATCGGCAATCATATCATCAGAGTGCCGTAGATTTAAGGGCTAATAATACGTGTCTAAAGCCCAGCATGACTTACGAGGCCATTACGTGGTCAACTACAGTCAAGTGAAGCTGAACATGCTGCAAATTAAGATACTAAAAGTCAGCGCCGCATCGCCAATACCAAAACTGACTGAATTTCTCCCCTGATCAGAAAGCTGATGGTCGAAATTTTCGTTGGAAGCAGTAACTTGGGCCTCTCTTGAGTGTCCTTAGGACTAAGAAATCTTCTTACCGAAGGCGGTTGTAATACGTCCAAATATTTTCAATGTTAAATGTTCTCGATGCCACAATTAATTTAATAGTTAAATCATCATAATAAAGGTCGTTAAAATAAATCTGTGGTGAACTATAGAAATCTTCCAAACGAAGGTGGTTAAAGTATATATGCCAGCGAATGTAAATTTTCATAATGATTATAGCTAGAAACCAGAAAGATTTTAATGGAAACAATGTTGCATGTATGGGTTTGCAAAGCTAAGATTTGGAACTTTTTGTAACGCCCTATATAAAAACAAGATCATATCAAGAAGTTATCGACCGATTATTTTCTTATGGTTGCACGTTGCCAGGATAATAGCCGTGATGAGTTATTTTTTAGATAAATCTTAATAACAATCGGAGATTACTAAAATTGCTTATAATTTTTGCACGTTTATGCAGGAACGGAAAACTTCTTAACCTTAATATTATGCCATTACGCGAATGGATTAACACATTATCGTATTATCATAATTCATAACAATAACATAAACGCTTTGATTCGACCGATGCGCTTCCTATGTATGTATGTATGTATTTATGAATGTAGCGCGTATGAATCTAGGGTCTACAGAGTTCTTTGACTTAAAGGTTACTGATTGCTAATTTGCAAACAAAACAATGTTATATCCTCAAAGCAGATTGAAATTCATTACGAACGCATGCTTTAACAAGACTAGAGACAAGTTGTCTTTTGTTCTTCGGTCTCCTAATGGCTCGATTGTTAAACGCGCGCCATTTAAGCATTATGATGGGTTCGCATCGTGTACACTATGCCTAATACGCGGACATACATATTACGTTCGATTTTGAATAATTGATAAGTCGCCTTTAAAAAGTATGTAAATACGTTCGGCCTGGAACCGAACCCATCTTATTCGAGGGGTATGTTAATTTTTCCACTTTAGACTTGGAAATTTATTCAAAACTGGATAGTTATTTATCTGCAGGACGAGTTGAAATGGGTACTTTAGAAGTGAGCTAATGCTATGCGATTGTAATAAGTTCCACGGCATTATGTCTAAAGGAATTATGGAAGACAGACTGTATTATTTGAGTTTTCCATTTAACTTTAAAAGGTATATGTTTAATAAGCAAATAGAGGATGCTTTCTAATCTCCCTAGAAAGAAGCTGTAATGATTTTGTGTATTATATGGCGTGTCTGAAACGTATTTTCTTCATGAAACATGAAATTATTCATTGGAATTCTTTTACGATAACGAAGCGGCTCCATAAAGTTCTTTAAAAAAAAGGAATACTCATCGCGTCATGAATAAGAAACGTGACTATGTTAAAAGTTGAGCTATAAATTTAGCTATTAATAAATAATTTGATACGGCTAACAATACCAGCATCTTCTGGTATTTCGCCAACTAAATAATTTCGTATGAATTATTATAATATTGGTGTATTTATTATTAATCTGCATTGCTTACCACGTCCGTGAAAATTTAGGTATTAAAAGCGATTCGTTCCTAATAAGAATCTACGGTGCAGCCAGTACGCACCTACTCAAGGAGCCTCCTGGAGACGAGTCGAGCTTAAGATTTTCTTCACTTAATCAACAAAAATGGAAATCCGTCAGAAAACCAAAGGAAGCAGTGATTGCTCATAAAAAAGCAATTGACCAAAACCAGTTTCTCGTGCAATATTGCAAAAGTTCTTAACAACCACAACCTAGATTCTTTAAAAGGAAAATAGCGACCGCGGAAATGTACAACCACATATTTCCTCCTTCCTGTTTTGTTTCATACGTCATCGCATCGTCTTCATACGTCTATGCACCTTCGTCACCCTGTATTTATCATTACATGTATTACATAACGTATTAATGTTATTTCTTTACTTCTTTATTTTCGTCAAACTACAGCTTTGCGCGTCCTTCTTTTAATTGATTTTAGGGTCCTTTTGTTACCCACCGCAATTATATTGTTGTGCGATACTTGCCAATAAATACTATTGTTATTAGTTGTTAAAGTTCGAGACCGTGAGATATATTAATGAATAATAATAAGCTCTGCTGTTAATAGGGGATATTCAATGCGTAACTACACTAGCATAGATACCAAAACAAGCTTATGAAACGTCAATTACCTTAATAAACGCACGAATACATATAGACTATGGACTTGTGTATCTTTTCTGGGTCATCGTTTTACGGCCGTACATTTATTCTCGCCATAATCTTCGTGAAATATCAAAGAACGGAAAACCCGAACAGCATCGACAGCATAAAAAAGGAATGAGGTGGGCAGCAGTATAGGCAGCGGCGGCCTTTTTGCCTATACTACCTCAAATTGATTCCAATTTCCTGCCAGGGGCGGTATTGGATAGGCGAGGAGATAGTACGAGGTTTCACTAATGGACAGAAATTGTTATTCTCAGCGGCATAGCGTGTGCGGAAGCCGTATTTTTCTTCGCCGTATATACGTATATACAGTGGAACTATTTAAATGAATGAAAACGGAAAGAAACAAAAGAGCTTACACTCTCGACGAAACGTTTTCCGCCCCTATAATGTATACGCGAAAGAGAGTGTACATATATGTAGACACTAAATCTTTATGTAAACAGGGTGAAGTAAATATGTTGCTTCTGTGTTGATTGATTAATTAAACTTGTGTGGTGCGGAGTGTACCGATACTTTAGCGTAAAATTCTGTATAATATTACACGCGTTTATTTATTACAAAGCCAAGCTTGTTATATTCACCCACCAGATAAATCCTTATTTACGTTAAACAAACAGGTATAAGTGTGCAGTCGCGATTGTGTAGAATAATGTAATTGCATGTTTAATCAATGTAAAAGTTATAAATTATGTATAATTAACCGGCACTATCGAGTCGAGAGATCTGCAGAATATTCAAATGAGACGAACGACGGGAGAAAAGTGGAACAGTCGGTCGGCTATGGTAATTATTATATCGGCGACGGATAAATTCGGGGCTTTAGAGCTCGTTCGCTCGCTCACACTCCAAATTAATTTAAAACGAATCGACGGATAAATAAAACGTTTTCAGGATGAATGTTAATAATAATCAGCGGGCGTAATGGCAGTTACCGGCAACAGCAATACAGCACTAATAGTAATTATATATACGGAAGGATGAATAAGGAGAAGAAGCACGCGTTAATTAAGCCCCGACGCGACGTTTCGTTAAAAACGCCCATTCAGTCGACCATCAGGCAGGTTGGAGCATCCGCAGCTTCGAACGAATGCAAATTGCGAATGGTACTTCTTCTTCGCGGAATGGAAAATACAATCATCACATCACCTTTAGGTCTTTGCCTCTTTTTTCCCACTTCGCTTTTTCGGAAAAACGGAATTTGCGCATGAATAACGCCGTAAATTATATTTAAGTGCGCGAGAGTAAACAATATTAGCTATACGCAATTAAAGCAATTTCGTTATTGGCATTTCCCTCGCCGTAAGTCAGAGAAACTTGAATAATTGAGAATAATTAATCGTAAACTGTACAGAGACCGTATAACCTCAAGAAATAACGTGACTAGCGTGATTGACGGTGCAAATGGTCGGAAGCTCTTGTAAGGCGTTTGTAAGCATATACTTCTTGCTATAAACAACTACTACAAACGATTATTCAAATAGTCGTTAACCCGAATAATACTCGCAATCCAGTTTTCTACAAGTTACGTATGTAATAGTAATGGCATCAGAAAATGCCTAGAAACAATAGCAAAAACATAATGGCACATAACATTAATAGCAACATAATGGGTATTGGCGAAATCAGTCACAGCAAAGGCAATGTGAAGAGAGAAAAAGAAAAAATACAGCAGATCACGTGTTTCTATCTATACAGCGTCATCAGCGTGGCTCCGAGCACTTTTTTCTCCATCTTACACCGTTAAATAGAAAATGTTGAAAGTCGATAGTTAATCCAAAAAATATTCCAAATTTCTCTTGTTTTAATAAAAATATAACGTACTTCATGCTGAAATTTGTACCACAGTCACCATTCAAAAAAAAAAAAAAATGTAATTTCAGCCTGAATAAGTACAAAATTAACCAGCCTAGAACTAAGGGAAGGTATTACCATAAAAGATAACATTTTGCTTAAAAATGTTGCGGAAATTAATAAAAGTGTTAATACTATAACCACAAAAATAACCTTTCGTACATTCTCCATTTATCAGAAGAAATAAATAATACTTGAACACGATATAATACTTATGTCTTTAGTTTTTTTTTTTTTTTTTACTTTATATAGGCTTTGAAAGTCACTTGAACTGACTAATTTGACATCAAGGAAGCAAGAATTAATTACGCATGACAGAATAATCTCCGTTAGCGCCCGCCTTAGAGAGCGAAAATATTAGAAGGAGCGAGTCGAAAAGGTTGCAAAAAATGCTCGTTCGCCTTCGGCCATCATACTTCCGACAACGACGACGTCGACGGAAGGAAAAACTTCTCTAATTTATAAACTCCCATTGTGTATACAAATGATTTCGATTTAATTAAATTCCGCTTTAATGCAGAGAGATTAAAACGGGAAGCAAGCGGATACAAACGTTACTGTAACGTATACATTTAGTTCCGTACGGAAAGAAGACCCTTATATTATAATTAAAGTTCATCGCGTAGCGTGCCGAAGATATCCCGTGTTACAACACACATTTCATTTTCATTTAATGGGTTGCCAGCGTTATCCGTGTAAGTTGGACAAAAACCGTCTAGTTTGTTTGATATTCATTACTGTTATTCGCATGAAATGTACTTGGTGCTGTTAAAAAATGCGGCATTGATGTAAAGAGTTGGATGTAACGAATGCAGATGTCTTTTCTAGTAATCGTATATGCAGAGCGAATCAACTGTTTGGTTAAATCCATTAATTTTTCGAATATACAGAAATTATTTGATTAAATTCCGAACAATTGTTTCGAACATTCTTTGCCAATCGTACGATCGAATGATTTGAGAAAAGTCTTTATTTCTAACGGGCCCTTTTCTATTGTCTACGTTGTATCGTACTTCCTGGCCATTGTCTACAACAATTATGGTTAAATGCCACTTTATAGCAATTGCATGTTTTATCGTAATAATACCTGAGTATAAAACTAGGGTAAAGAGAGGATTTTTACACTTATATCCATTGTCACGAAGCAATACAGCTAGGATATCACCTGTATCCGTCCTAACCCTTAAATCGCTACAAGCAAATGCAACATTGTCGCAGTTGTGTCTGATACGTCTATGCGTGGGCCTGAAATACACTCATACACGTAGCATCTATCGCTACGCGTACACGTAGCAAGTACATCAATAAATGTACTTGCTCATTGTCTTTAGTACCTGTACTTTTCAAGAAAAGAAACTTTTTTTTATTACGGAACATTTCTTGATTTTCACCATTCTTTTACGTGTGGCCAATATATATAACCGGCAACGTTTCGGCCGTTCAAAATTTGACAAAAAGTCTAGATACAAACAGAGTTAAGTAAAACTAGGGGTGTTCCGGGTTTGAATCGTGTCATATCGTTGTTAAAATAAAAACTCGACGTTTCGCCCACAATCGCATGGACCTTCTTCAGGAGAGTGATAGGCAACGGTTAGCGCGGTAATTCAACGCGTAGACCACGCCAAAGACGAAACTAACCGAACGGGAAGCAGTTGATCGCGCTAACTCAGCAGGTGAACCACGGAAATCAACCGCGCAGTAGTCGAACCCGGAACACCTTCAGTTTCAACAGACGCCGGCCGTGGAAGCCTACGTTCTTAGAGTTAAGTAATATCAAGCGGCTACTCGAAATAACTCAATATACTCAAAATTGCGATCAATGTGGTTTTGACATCAGAAAAAAAAACTTTAAATATCGAAGAGTTGCTACCAACATTGCATTAGGTACATAATTAAAACTAGATTTGGAATCTATTCTTGGTGTGTGCGTGCGCGGCTATTACGTCGAAGATTGATGGAAAAAATAGAGGAAAATTTACAATGGTAGTTTTGTAGACCATGCACATTAAAATTTACATTGAAATATACTTCTGATCGAGAAAGTTCAACGCGAATTCCTCAAAAGTTTCATAAAAGCTGCGAAGCAGTTTTTGGTAGTATTGGAATATGTTGAACTGTTATTTATTTATTTTTGCCAGGGGAAGTGCAGTTACGCGCTCCAAGCGATTAGCTCGGCGCTGCCTACCCAACTTTCTAACTTTTAATCGAAAATAGATCAACCGCTATGATATTTGTTTAAACTCTATAATTCCGCCTAAAATTTGTTATCGAACATATACTACGTATAACTATTCTTCGTTTACAAATTGTTTCCTCTCCTGAACTGCCACAATGTCAAATCCCCATCTTTCGAGGTTTCTTCTTCGTTCATTCCTCGTACATATGTTTCGCGTCCCGACGTTTATGTCCTCTTTATGCCTTGGAATAATGTGACTTCATTCACTTACAATTCGTTACAACTATCCTATCTACACACCTACTTAATGATAATAAATTTTTAGGTTACGGTATAGTCTAAATAAGGTGGATCCTTTTCAAACAATTTTATTTAGTTTCTAGTTGTTCACAGCGCTTCAAAAACTTTTTTTATTGCGACTAACTGACGTACTTGTTTTCGAATATGAAATTCAACTGTTTTGTATTTATAAAAATTGAACCGTTACGATTTAAGGAAGCCCTTAACGTCTATAATTTTTTTTGTGTATGTACAATATACATACCTTTGCCCTTATTCCTGTTAGAAGCGAACCTCTACTTCGACTTCCAATAACGCGGGGAATAATGAAGCCGGTTAAAAATAGTAGCGATCTACCTACGCAATTTTTGTCTCACACTCAATTAATCTACTAAAAATATCCGGTATTGATGCCATCAAATGTGTATCGGCCATTAAATTTATCGCAACGGATATTCAGAACACGGTGTGTAATTTCAAAATATCGTCGCAATATCCACAACGGTTACGTGTTTTTATTCCAATCGACGACTTCTTCTTTTTTTCATGCAAAAAGTCTGCTCACGATTTCACGGTTTACTTCATGTATTTAAATTTAGGCGGTGAAATATATTCCATCGGGATCGAATTTTTAAGTAGATAATGATGTAATTTAAATGTATGTAGACCAATTTAGCTTCTTTTTTAATGTACTTTTTTGCGGCTAACATTTTTATAATCTCAATAAGTACCCAGAAAGATGAATTGCGAAACGTTTTAAATTGAGATACTCTTGAACTGGCAATATCCACGTTCCTTTGTGAGGTGATTTTGTACGAATGAATAACTAAGAAGTAAATAATTTAGAAAAGCTAATTTCAGGCAGATCCTTGGAGTAACGGGCTTAAGGACTATGTTAATAAGCATACGATTTCAAAAATCAACATTAGGAAGCGATTCGAAATAATTTCGATTATATACAGGTTATTTCATGACTTATGAGTAAACCTGCAGAAACGAGTTGCGCTTCACGAAATTAGCAAAGACCAGATAGACTCGTATGAAACGCATGAACTTTGCTTTATAATTGGCAACTGATACTGTTTTCTTCCAGCCGGTCTCGTAAAAGTTAGCCTTTGTGCCAAGGATGGTAGATAGAACGATTACCAATTCAGAGTCACGCTACTGTGTAAACATAAAACGATCTTTCGTAATAGTCTATTCATCTGTAAGACTTTTCCTTCGTTTCCAAAATGGCGCCTGCAATGGAAAGCTTGTACAGGTTTCGCTTACGCTACAACCACATTTTTTTTTATCTTTACGTCTGATGCATATCAACACGCAAAATATCATTGAGCACGCATTCGAAAAAATGCGAAAGAAACGAGCGGTCCGGTAATTGCCCGACATGACGTACTATCGCCGTAATTTCCTTTAATTTTCTCCGTCGCGCAGATGCTATGTTTATAAATTTTTAATAACCAATTCGACCGCGCTATATTCGCTACGTCTCCTTTGTCTATACTGCGGCGCGGCCTGCTCTGTTCTCTATGTCAGTCTGTAACGTCTAGGGGAATATTCCGCGCTTCGTCGCTAATATTATATACGAAGTTGTGAGACTCATTAAGGCCTTAAGTCACGTACAGGCTTCAGTTAGTCCTCTCTCACGGAGCCGAGTGTACACTAACGCGCCTGAAGGTTTGGGGTTGGAAAATCAGGGAAGCGACATTCTTTATTTTATCGTTTATCGGAAATAGGACCGATTATTTTTACCTCGATTCATAAAGATTAACCTTATTGCGCGATTTTTTAACGGGAGACTGAGGTAAGCTCAAACCAGGATCCCCTACCCGTGATACCGGTAGTGTAGTGCTAAACTATACAGACACGTTACTCCGGAGCTGCATGATTACTTTCTACATTTGTTCATTTGTTTTTGAATTTCGTACGTCATAATTACTGAAGAAATTGCTAATAAATTAAATTATCTCGGCCAACCAATCATCACGCAAAGGTCCTAAACAGAACGATTTTTGTTTTTAATTTATTGTTTCCCGTTTGACAAATTAACGTTGTCAACAGTTTCTAAAACATTCTTAAACTCCCTACGCATTCTTTTTTTATCTTTCAAATTTATCAACAGCTGATGGCGAAATATTTCCTATATTACATTCAACAAGCCAGACTTCCTTGTGCAACAGTGCATGCGAGTTGCAGCGTAATCATAGCTCGGTCAATCCCGCTCTGTGCACTCCGCTGTACAGGGCGATGCGCCACCGACTGTTAAATTATTAAGTGTTTGTTATGACAAGAGCGGAAAATCAGTTGCGGTCACGGAAAATTACTCGTTTCGCGGCGTTTTTCATTGCGCGTAACTAATTTTGTTTGATGTTTATTCGGTGCGTGAGAGACTAGAAATAATTCAAAACGGAGCACGTCGAAATTACCGTAGCATATGGATAAGATCGATTTCTGCGAGATATGGATACGTTATTATTACCACGCGAGGCTAGCCTCGTTCGAATACGGCGCGGCCGCTTCAAGCTTCGTTCCTTTCGAACGGTTCCGGTGGTTATTTTGTTTGTTTATCCACTTTTGAAATTGCGTTTATCTTTCAGTTTTTACACTTACTCGTTGCTATTGTTACAACTTTCGATTGAAGTTTTTACAAAAGTTAATTGTTTTATTGTTTTTCAAAATATTCGCAATCCTCTCTTTTCCACTCTAAAGGTGATATCTCCAAAACATGGTTTTTGAAGTCTTCAATAGCTTGTCCAATATATAGCTGCCCAAATGATGCATTACATGTTGGGACTTGTTCGGCCAGTTCCTGCAGATAAAGTAATACTTACGAGATGTTCTTAGGCAAATTCTTCAGATTAGATTAGATCAGAGATGAACTGGAAATAATTAAAGGTCATCGCCTATTTATTACAACAACAAATTGACCTTTATAGATAGCCAATCCCATACCTAATATGAGCACATACCTTAGGAGCTGAAAACGCTTTAATTTGAAGGCAAGACACTAATAAAAGTGATGGGATAATGCGATTGAATAGAGAGGCACGACTATCATCGTTGTTATTGGCGAAAATTCAAAATATTCGGTACGAATATTTGCGATTTTACGGTCTCAAAATTAAGTAAAAAGTACAAATTATATCCAACGGCAACCGAGTCTTCGTTTACGAGCGGTAATGGGACTTCAAACGTTAAGAAATGATCTTTTACGCGCTGCGGTAAGTGAAATATTATTCCTATTTGTCATCTAGAAGTTCTCGATGTTGTTCCCTGCAACATCGGCAGTTTAGCAATTGATGAAAAGGTGCAACAGCATTCTTTCTACAAACACAGATAGACGAAGACGTCTAATATGTCACGCATCCGGACTAAAAGAAGCAAGAGAAGAATCCGAGTCGCGCTCTCGGCGACACAAAACTAGCTACCATAGCAAAGAACTTTGTTCGAAGCAAAGAGATATTGAGTTACGAAAAGTTTATTTCTAAATATTTATAAATGCGTGTCTTTTAAGGGGTCGACCATAAATTTCCCTCAATAAGCACAAAAATCGGCTTGTTACTGTCATAAAATACCCGTAGAGATGTTGAAATTTAATAGGCGTTCGTTCGGAAAGAAGCGAAACGGATGGTCGCCATAAAACATTTACAAGTCGAAAAAGTTCTCTCCTCTCTCCCAATGCAACGCCGTTCGTGCCTCCTTTTCCAGCTATGGACGGGATCCCGAAACTCTCGAGCTTTCTTCTTCTTTACTATACGCGCTACGTGTATACGCTTATTTATAGTTCAGTCCCTGACACTCTCGAAACCGCTAAACAAATTATATAAATAAACACGTTAACATTGGAGTAAGTGTTTGTACGGCGGAGAATAGAAGGAGTGTGTAAACTAACCACCATTAAGTACTGCATTTAGGCGTCATTTCCTTAAACAAATCGGCCGATGCGAAGAAATAAAATTTCTTACGCGTCTTTGTCTCATTTGAACGTAATTCAAGACGTCTTTCTGTTTTATTTTATCTCTCCGCTGTGCCATTTTGTTTTGTTACGATGTTCGCTCAATTTAGCGCTTGTCCTTGATATTTATTCACTTGGTTGTTTTAGTTGAAGTATCTTTAGAGATGTAGGAATCAAGCAGAGCTCGAAAGACATGGTGTTATTCAGTTCATTATTGGTACATTTACAAACCATCGACTTTTAGTTGCTCAACGACTTGGTTCCTTCTGCAACGGATATATAAACGACTAGCTGGTAAGCTTCTTCATCTTGAAAGATATGATCTTATGGTTTTGATTACTTTTAGCTTTTTTTGAACAACCTTGAAAAGGTTTGTTGTTTTTAAATAGAGTTGGCTTTCTTTGAATTAATTATATTTTTAATAAATAAAAAAAAATGGTTAAAATAGCAACTTCATGGTATTGACGGAATCATTCATGGCAAACGCAATACAAGCCGCTGACATATTTCTGTCTACCCGGCGACATCAGCGTGGTTCCGAGAATATTTCATCTCTACCCCGTGTCTAATTTGTCTCATTTGCAAACGACAAGCCAGACGTTTCTTGGCGCCCTCTAATGTCAAGAAACACATACCTGCCGTTTAGAAAGCAGCGGTAGAAACCGGGTATTATTCCCAAAATATGGTGGTTCTGACCACGCTGCTAAATTTGGGATCTCTGTTTTAACCAAAATTTCATTTAGACATGTAATTTTTTTAAGTACTTGAAAAACACCAACATTAAAATGTAAAACTTTCAAAGATTTAGAAGCAAAAATCTCCAAACATATTCCCATCGCGATACGCTTATTTAATACTTTTCGAGTGGGTTTCGGTCATAAATACGCCGACTTTATTTTCGCGAACATATTTAATAGAACCTATATATAGAAATTCGAACCAGCGTGAACGACTTTTCGCCCAAACTTCGTACATAAAACCCAGAAAGGGCAGCTTTACGTTTCACAGTATCGTATTTTTCTTGCGCTACTTCGCGGGCGATAAGTGGGAGTTTTTAAAATAGAAACTTTAAAACTTTATTCGTTGTGTAAACAGGAGGAACGCACACATGCCCGACGCGAGCGCGCACAGTCCAAGATTGTAGCGTAGCAGTAGGGTACCCGCACACATGTGCGCGGTTACAGTGAGGGATCCACATGAGTGGAACTGGATATTAGACATTGTCGTATTATACGGTCGCGCGATGTTCTCTTTCTTCGCCGCTTCTTTCTTTGTTTTGTACGATCGCATACTGTACTAGGCTGCACATTCCCCATACGGCAACGAAGAGAGGTTTAAATGGAATGTGCGCACAACCTCAAACAAAACGTTTGAAGCGATTGAATGAAGGAGCCTGGTATTGATTTCAGAGCGTTTTGCTTTTTAAATATTTCTCAATTAAAATTTAATCGGGTTAAAAGTAAGGGACGCTTGTTGAACATTCGACTACTGCATGATACCGTTTATTTGTTAATGTTCGAAGTGCTTCTTTTGCGTTAATGTTCAAACACAACGAAGAAGAAATATAAAAATAGACAAGTTCTACCATATTTCTTGCGTTAGTTTTTTTATTTCGCTGACCGACAAACATTACCACATTTCATAACGGGCGAGCGAGCTAATAACTTATAATTATTACTTTCTTAAAGCAAATGACCTACGTTACTTGCATAATTATGATTTTCTCTCGCGGTAATTGGCGGCGAATAATTAAACAGCCAACCCGAAGACCGAGTTTTCCGTATTTCTTTGGATTGCGCGCGGAGGCCTAATACTACAACAGATGCAGCTGCTCCCTTTTTAATATTGGAGAAAATGAAGACGAGGACTCGAAGTATTTTTTCTAATTAAACTTTTATTTCTATTGTTCCCGGCCTTTGTTCCGCCTTTAGTTCGCAAGATTGTCCGGAG
Source organism: Oryctes rhinoceros (assembly GCA_020654165.1). Lineage (NCBI taxonomy): Eukaryota > Metazoa > Arthropoda > Insecta > Coleoptera > Scarabaeidae > Oryctes > Oryctes rhinoceros. The sequence continues at coordinate 5,169,540 of JAIOKQ010000231.1, forward strand.
TTTTGCTTTTCCTTTTTTGCTAATTTTGTTTGAAAATGACCTACATACAGGACCTTTTGGTTTTGAAATGAAAGAGTTTATGATATACGTTAAGAGTTTAACAAATACATTTGTTTTAGATGAAAAAATTGTGATGCTCACATCTCATTCCGAATACCGAAAAAAGCAGTAATACTTTCGGAACGTATATTCGAAGGATCCACTATTAGCGCCAAAATCACAATAACAATGAAAGGACATCTAACCGCTTATCCCGGACAATATTATCATAAAAATGTTTTCGAATCGGTATTAGTGTCGCGTCGGAACCCATCACGACAGACAGAAATTGAACCAACGCTCGCGCGGAAGAGAGTCCGACCGAAATCGTGCGACGGGGACGGATAGACATTGTTAAATAACCGTTACATGAAAGCGGTGCGCTTTAAAGACAATTTCAAATTTATTTTCGCCGGCTGCCGGATTTTCATTTGAAATTTGCGTTCTTTCACAGAAAATTAAAAACCGTTCCCCTTTGATACATCTGCCCATCTATCTGTCTTTATCGCGTGTTCGTTTTTAATTTTCGTCTCTCCCTCCGTCGTCTTCTTTTTTTTTCTTTGTAGTTTTTCTCCGTTGCCTCGACGTCGTCATCATCGTCGCTGTTCCTCTTCGCCTCCGACGAGATGTATGTGAATGCATATTTGTATTCCATCTGTTAAATCTTAGACGTTATTACGTCTTGGCGAGTACAAAGTGTTCTGCTTTTTTCCCCTCGTTCCTCCGTGCAGATGTATACATTATGCAGTCAAATATACTGTTACGCGTCGTTAGTCCTGCGTAGGTTGAATAAATTGTTCAATGAGAGGAACGGAGAATACGTAATGAGACAATACTCTATGATCTATGAATTTGAGGGGACTGAACCGTTCTGAAAAGTATAAAAATAGAGATAAATTGTGAAACACTTGAAGCATAGACAGATGAAAGTGTATGATTCTTATTTGTGGCTGGGATGGTAATTTATCGAAATTCTTTAATTCACAATTACAGTTACAATAAGTTTTACTTTTTTAAGGGGCCCGGTGAATAAAAATTCAAAGGTGGTAAAACAGCTGATTTGTCTAGCTACTTATAGAGCTGATTTAGTCGCTATTACTCTGCTACTAAAACGATTATTTAAATAAAATAATTCATTTCATTTATAGCATTCATTTAACGCCATAGGTTCTCCACAAATCTTTCGTAGGATTCTCAAATATGGTGGGATCTTTTATATAAAATGTTCTAGCAGGTTGTGATATGGTTGCATGTCAACCTGCGCCACCCTAGCTGAAAATGTATTTTTCTTCTTTAAAATACAATCTCTGGCCCTTTATCTGTGATTGTACCGGTTGTTTCTATAAAATTATTAAAATTAAGCATAAAAAAAGATTTTAAGTAATTTCAAATGAAAAATAAAAGGCTTTTATACGTAATTGAAGAAATGTAAAATATTAAACACACGCAATCGTAACTATCAAGATCCAAGATCCAAAGCTTTCGTTTCATTGAAATATATTGAAAAATAATCGAGATCTCTTGGCGCAAGTAATTAGCACATTTTCATAATTTTAAACTTTATAACAAGCATAAAATAAGGCAACGAATTTAGTAAGCATTACCCTATAAACTTATGGTTAAATAAGATTTTTTATTTTAAATTAGATTAGATGGGACCTTTCTTATAGATATACATATATTCTGATTGCGCAGTATAAATGATATTGTTTTCCTTCCAAAAATGATTATTTATTTAAATGTAGGCACAATTCTTCGTGTTGGATTAACATTTACTCGTCATATAGCTATAGTCTTCGATTCAAAGTAACTTAATAACAACGATAATAAAAATAAATTGCTAGCTTTTTATCTTTCGGTAATCTTATACAATATTTAGACGCAGATATATTGCAAGTGAAAGTAGAGAACTGCTTAAAACAAAACGAAAGAGTTAACTTTCTAAATATGCAATATTTGCTGTCCGATAGGTGTTACAAGAGAATGTCTGTCGTTATTACTCATTTCTATTAGCAATTACATACGTTAATGATGTCATACCAATATAAATTAATGTTCACGCGAGGAATCTGAATTACCATAAGAGAGATCAAAGCGAATTGTTGCAACAGTTGAATATCGGCAACTATTGTAAAAGGTAAAATACGGGATTAATGAAGCCGGCCTCTTGAAAGGGGTATTTTTTAAAGTGCCACTTATATCCTAAATCAAAGTCTTTAACATTTGTTATAGACTCTGCGCTGAGATTTTACTCTAATACACCGCGATAAACGAAAACCAAACAGATCAAATAAATGTTACTGTTATTAACCGGGTTCCGCCGTGTGTTAGAACTTTCGCTCCACGTTTCGCCGATCATGCTGAGAGCTTCAGAATAACTAAACTGATTTTTTGCCATTCGACATTCTTCTTATAGTCTGTGAAGTATTCAGCTCCATTGATCGTGACGGTTCTGCCTAGCAGACTCTTCTACGTGTTGCCAAGGTGATACCCTTCTTCTCCGTTGACGATCTTGTTATTTTCTATTTCTATGGCTTTCCTGATGAGTCTTTTTCCGTAGTTCTATGTTCTGCCATTGCTGATTGTTCGATTCTTTTCGATCTTGCCTCCTTTTCATGTTTGTTCATGCTTACCGCGATAGCTCTTTCTGTTTGTTGGACGTAGCATTGTCCGCATCGACATGTTAACTTTATATAGTCATTACCAAGAACATAGAAATGGAAATGAACAAGATCGTCAATAGAGAAGAAGAACACTTAGCGATACATGGAAGAGTCTACTACGTAGAATGTCTAAGTGGAGATTGTCGGACAACAGAGAATCTGTTCAGTTACTCTGAAGAAGCCTTCAACGTGAACGGCGAAACGTCGAGCGAAGGTGTCGATACACAACGAAACCCAGGGGAAGCTAATAACAGTAACAGTTGTGGAAGCCTACGCGGTGTTAGAGATCAAATAAAGCTCTTATTAAAAAAAATATTTGAAAATAGAAAGCAAGGTTCATTTTTTTACAAATGTGCTGAATCCTTTCCTTTGCGGGAATATCTTTTAAATAAGAGAGACCTGGAAAAAGTTGCCTAATATGAAATTATATTAAAAAATTACTTAGCTTTACGGAGAGGAGACGAAAGTAACAACGGCATGAAACACTGATCGTTTACTCAATTTTGAGGCTACGCTTCATAACTTATATATACTCAATTGAGAAATGTGAAGATGTGCATTTGTTGGTAGAACGTTTAGATGATGTATAAAGTAGTATTCCTCGATTTCCAAATCAATTGAGACGATCCCTTCTATAATAATCGCCGTTCGATATTGGCGAATATCGTTAACCATGTCGTTGAGAAGGAGATGAAATATACAACAGCGATACGGCAAGCAGTTCTCGCGCCTGATTACCGCTGACATCGACATAAAAAAGGTGTCATGCGCGCCGCCGGTGTTATATTTATATTTAATTATCGCATTTCGAGAACTTGTTCTTTGAACTTTCAACAAGAACCCGTTCCATCGATCCCATTCCATTCCAGTTTAATTTAACGCAACTACGCCCACGCACACATCCGCGTGTAATTCAAATATTTGAATTACTCTAATCTTCGGATTACTTTGATCTAAATTTATGCAAACTTGATAATACGTGCCGCAACTGTTAAAATCGTCGTTATCGTCGGATACGTTGAATATGTACAGACGGGTTAACTTGCCAAGCGTGTATGCATGTACCTACAATATTGCACGTTGTACGGAGATAGATCAAGGTAATTTAAATTTTTAATTTACACGTCACTTTAAATAAGTGTAATACGGTCGAGATGGCACCGCTGATATTTAAATGTCAAGCTGATAAAACGGAGACGAAGAGTTGGCCGTTGTTTCCTCGCTTATTTGCTTAGCTGGTGGAAAAAAAAAAAATAAGAACGAAAATAAAACAGAAATCGCAACGTTATTGTAATTTAATACGTCGTTAAACATGCGAGACCGCGACGGAGGGAGCCGATGGCTACGGTAAAAAAAAAAGGCGAACAAAGAAAACACGCCGCTAATTCCGCCTCATAAAAGAGTGATTAACACCTCCATTGTTCATAATAATTACGTTACTGTAGTGACCGCTACGACGACCGGCGAGTTTACTTTATCGAATGCATTGGGTTTAGCGATTAAGAAATGGAGTAATTCCTTTCTTAGTTTCAAATTCATAAAGTGTGCGTGCATATATGCGTATATGACGTCCGTTCTTAATGACCCTGTATATAATTTTTATTTATAACAGCTCGTAAATAAGAAAAATACATTTCCACGATTATTAAATATTAAATGCGCTCATTTTGAATTAAGAAAGGTGCGTATAATGGCCGGCCATTTAACGATAGCTATACAATTAAAAATTTCGCAAAGATGCCGTTCGCATTTTATTGAAGTCCTCGCAAAGCGAACGATAGCTTTTTCTTTTAACGTTGTGACATTACAGTGATTACATTTTAAAATTGAGCGTCCATTTGGAATTTCAACACGCATGTTAACGTAACGATACGAGTTAACCTAAAAATTTGAAGCATATTACGTTTGCGTCAGTTCCACGAAGCAAGGAAAAGCTTGTCGGCGAACGAAGTTTATTTTTATACATATATTTACCTCAAAATTTGTTATTAATAAATAAATAAATTATTGTTATTGCTCGCGTATTAACGGTCGTTTAAAGCAGAACGATCCGAAGATGTTTACTTTATAATAATATCGTGATATGTTTACCGTTATTTATCTTATATTAACTTGTCAGGAACTCGTAAAGAATTCTAAGAAGTTTCTACTTTGAGCGGGGCGTATACATACCCACAGAAATAAGATTCTACTGTTGGTTTTATTCGAGACATGACAAATTTTGTTTCGTATTCCTCATTTGGAGAATTAATAAGTCTTTAGAGCGATGTAGATAAACTTTCGATGGTGATTCTTGAAAGGTTTTTAATACATTTCTACAAGCATTCTTAAAGTATATAAATCATAAACAAAAACGAAATGCACATCATTTAGGAACATTATAAATTAGAACTTTGCAACAATTGTAATGGTTGTGACTATTAAATAAGTTAAGCCAGTACAGCTTGGCGGTGATGTCAAATAGAAGGATTCGATTTTCTCGTGTTTTTTTTTTTTGTCAAATACAATGTACAGGTTAACAACGGAAAATCCTTAACGTCCTATTTATTCCATTTAATTGAATTAGTTAACCCAAATAAAATCTTCATTTAAATGCTGCCAAACAAACATCTTTCTTTTATACAAGTAATTTTACTTGCGCTCAACGTATATTCTGTTACTCAATATTTTATTCAGATGTAAAATATATACAGATATATACAGGGCCAGGACAATGGTTTTAGTACTTTTATCTCGAAAAACTGGAAAGACAGAGCGCTTCGTATTTACCGAGCAGTTAATCTTACTTATTGTATGTAAATTTACAAGATGAGGGCCATCTAATATAAACAAAATTACTTCAAATATTTAAACTGTTCGCCGTTGACTTAATTTAATTAACGGATTAATTTACATTCAACGGTTATTCTTCGTCTCAACTTTTGCTTTGTCGCCCAACATAAACACGTGATTTGAAACGACCCCATGACTGAAGAATGTGCGGACCCGTCTACGTCCAATCCATCGATTTGGAATAATAGAATAAAGAAAAGTCGTGGTTTGTCTATCATAATGACAAAGCGCTCCATCCTGTAAAAAGCAAAAACTTGAAAAGAAAAATTTATCGCAGGGGTACGTTGGCAAAAGGTCATTAATAAATATTTATTTTACGATCAAAATCGCGCGATCAAAATCCTCATCAAACTAGATACGATGAAAAACAATACGAGGAAAACAAAAATCAACACGGCTCCATCGAAAGATGTAAATAAACGAGATTATTTTCACCCGGCAATAGCTTGGAATAAACGCTCTTTTCGTACGTGTCGTCTAATAATAGCTGCGTAGCACATTCTCAACCATAAGTAAATGCGCCCGGTATTTTGCGGTGAACGGTCAAGGAGAGGCGTTTGGTTTTACAACAGCAATGATAACCTACCATAATGTTTTTTACATTTGGTATATCAGTTCTTATCACCTCGTGCTCATGCGGTAATAATATCATAAGTGTAAAGAGTGCATTCGTACACTAGAGCCCATAAGAATTAGCGCAACTAAAGTAGATGCAATCGTACAATTTCGTTTGGTGTTTTTTTTTTTTTTTCATTGCGTAAGTACTGGTAAATTAGTGTTTAATTATATCAGTATTTAACGCATTCTAGAATTTCATTTAAAGCATCGCTCGTAAAATAACTTAATCGTTCATGTTTATAATGCAACACGGTAGATAGTAGACAAGGTGGCATTATTTATAACATTATAACTTACAGAAGGACATAAAATGAATAATTTACGCTTTTGTACACGTAAACATCCATCTTCGAAGACATCAGAAGTTGTTTGCTTAGCGCTTACCCGCGTAATTTATTTAACTTAACAAACAATAATAGGATGTACGACAACTCTGTATATAATTTTTGTCCACATAATTATAAGTTATAGGTACACCAAAATATCGCTCGGTTGAAGATTTATACACTCGGTGTTCTTGTCAAAGTTACAGAAGCTATGTTGTGTTATTTGGGATAATGTGTAACATGCTTTAAATAGGGAGTGAGGTTATAATAGTTTTAATGAGGGCTACCCTTCAAATAGCAACTCGAAGTATTGCAACGCTTAAATTTGCTATTAAAATTGAACATTTACTCAAATACGTCCTGTTTTCACGGCGTTTTGGGTCAAAGAGGCAGGATTGTCGTTTCTTCCTTTTCCGAATAGACAATATTTCATATTCTTAAAATTTCCTTCCTTTAAAAAATACAACATTCCAGCTTGCAATGATAAAATAAATCTTTTCTATTCGTTTGTATACATTAAAAACGAATATTTAGGACCTGAAGAAAATGGAGCGAAGACGAGCAATATCGTCGTTGCCCCGGGATTATCGTTGGCTGGAGATTACATCATGAAACGTCAGTGGCAAAGAGACCGTAAGAATCATTAGAAGGGAGAAAGGGAAAATTCGTTAGAATTGAGATGTAGGTCTCGGACCATATTGAGGTGAACGTCTCTCAAGGTGAGGCTAATAACGGTAACCAACAATTTCCAGTAGCAAAAATAAAAAGTTGCGGAAATAAATTTACAAAAATCAATTTATTTGTCTCCTTTTGATTAACTATAAGCAACGGTGTATTAGCTTTTGTTTATTTATCTTCAGACTTTGCATGTGAGTTTATATTGTTGACTAACTCTAAAGTTGGGCAAATATTTAGCGCCAATAAAGGAATATACTGCCCAGTCTTTGACGTCAAAGAATATGGTCATTAACCATAGAGAAAATTAGCGGCTCTAACTGGAAATGTCGAATCGACAGGTGAAAGCAAATTTTACGTTTGTCAAAAGATCGAGACGATAAAGATATGAAAATTTTGTTCCTATATTTAAATTATAGATGTCAGCTAGGCATAACGAAATCTTCTGATATTGACTGGATCTCTCAATACGGTCGATTACTTGCATCTCTGCTACGGGTAAATGCTAAATATCCGCGCTAAATTTATATAATCCGAAGCACAAAAGATCTCGTATCAATTAAATTTTCGTTTCATCTCGCGAACGACCTTTCAGGCCGACAACAATATCTATTAATAAATGACGTCGATTAACTTCGTAAGCAAGGCCGATTCGAAATTAATAATTATTTCGCGCTCCATTTGGGGGAGTTTCACGAAATTCGTTCAAATCCAAACATCAAAATTTATCTAAATCAATGAGATCGAGGCAAACAGAGGACCTATTCTATGGAACAGTTTTTTCGTTAACATCTTTCTCTGCTAGACGAATTTTAAGAACGTATTGAATACGTCCTCAAGAAAACAGAGCAAGAGCAGGCGTGGTGATTCAGTTGATGCCAAATACAGTTTGGCACTCACTAGAATACGCTTCATTTTTAACAATATGATGCTACGGTTCACACTGCGCCCGTGTTCAGGAGAATTATCTCTTGCTTAGGAGACGTCGCTAGTCTGTCCGATGTTACTGTCTCAGACGCTTTACTACTTGAAATACCGTATATTCCGGAGCTGTATTATAATAAAATAGTCAAAAAGACCAAAGGAATGGCAAAGAAAGAGGAAAAGGAAAATGATACCGAAATCGTACTGGAGAAGATATGGGAAGTTCCTTAAATTAAGGACTTGACTATAACTATCGATCAACTATAGATACAACATTTTGCCGTTTAAGAAGTCTCAAGTACCGTGAATTAGATGAGTTTGTAACGTAGTAAAAAATTTACTTGATTTTCACCGTTTTCTTGTATCCTATTTATAATTGTCATTTATCCTTGTATCAATTAAATTCACCTATACGTTTGATTGATTCGAATTGATTTTAAGCAGACATTACAATTATTAATTTTCAATTTCTGCACCAGTTTTTGTTAATCGACCAAGGCATAGAAACCAATTGTTTCCTTAACCGAACCGCCATTACCTTTTCCACATAACGTTAACGAGAATTCATAAAACATAGATCGAAGAATAACAAAAGCATTTAATCTTACTTTTGTATTCATCTGAGTAAGTCGCGGTAAGTTTGTGAAGATGTTCACTTTTCAATAAATTCATCTGGAAAAAATATATATAAATTCTATTCACACAGGATACCATGGTATGGTGCAGAATGGCGGTGCTATTGGTAATACTCGTTACATTTCTACCGTTCACCTTCCAAGGATTTGAACCGTGTAATAGTGATGCTGATTGCCAAAAGTGGTATCTCAGTTTTTGTCATTACGGCCATTGCATTTACGCAGAAAGGAAGTAATAAACGTGTGCATGTTTGGGAAGGCTCGCAAAGTCAATAGTTCGACTGTAAATTGACTTTCTTGTGTCGCAGTTAATTATGTTATTATAATAAAGTATTTTGTTCAATTGAATATTGCTTCGTATGTACCTCCTCTAAAATCGACGCTGCTAAGCTTCTTACTATCTCTGGATGTTTCGGTTGCCCGACCTGAACATGTATTGATAATATACTTTGTAATGAGTTTGTTAATATGAATGGGTGCAATGATAAATTTAATATTCCCATTTACTTCAAGAAGGTGTTTCCCGGTCGATCATGCCGAAGAACTGTGAAAAATGCGATTTATAGTTCGAAGCGTATCCGTTATCGTTGTTGGCAACAATATTGAACAATTATGAGTAAACGTTGGCATTAACAGGTTTAAAATTATAACTAGAGTCAGTGATAAACCTCCCGAAGCAGATTACCAGCTTCAATTAGTTTAGGTTATACAATATTAAGGTTGATTTATTACAAGTTGATATCCCTGCTACTTTGCACCTTAATAAATTAATCCTCTCGTGTTGTAGACTTCCGCAGTAGATGCAAGCCTGTTAACATTTAATTTTTTCGACCACGGTGCTGTTGTGCGTTATATTAGTTGCATTTCGTCTATTTAATATTTAATCGAAAATAATAAAAATTGATGAATTAAACTGTAAGTGCTTCACCTCAATGACACACTACAATATGTACGTAAGTTTGTTAATCGGCCAAGACCTACAATGCGATTGTTTCCTTAATTGAACCGCTACCGTAGATTTAAGAAGAATTGATTAAATCGAAAATTGAAAGTAAATTGGACAATTTACCTACGTACTACATATATCCATATATATAAACTTCAACAGAACCACTTAAACTTGATATCTTCGCCTTCCAATATTTTAAACGAAAATTTTATACAAGTTCTGCCCATAGGATACCATGCAATGGTACGGTGCGATAGTGCTATTGGTGGTAGCTATTATGTTCATCTTCACCGAATCATGTAGGACTGATGCGGATTGTAACTGGATACCCGGTAAATGCCGCAATGGCCGTTGTAATTACGTAATGAGTAAGTAGTTTGATTTTAAACTGACCGTGTCACAATTCCGCTATCGATTATCCATTTTGTTGAAATTGAAATTTTGTCTGTGAAGGTAGTGTTTATACAGGGCCAAAGTCCATGAATACGATATTGTGCTCTGCAAGGAATATTTAGACAATAAGTTACATTATCACCTATTACAAATTTCTTTTTTCAGATAAAACAGCGGATCATAAGCAGATCTCCTGAAATCTTGACGTTCTTTGGCATCCTTGATTATCTGAAAACATCGATTTGCCGCACTAACCATATCTTCTTTAATATATTGTTTAAAAGTAGGTAATTGCTCTGTTTCGCACCTGAAGCATTCTATTCACGCTTGAAAGTGTGAAGATTTTATTAGATTGGTACCCTGAAGAATAAAATAAAAATGAACTAAAGCAATGCCAACTAAAATTGTTTTAACGAGAAACTCACTAAATTAAAAGTTTTTTAAAGAGAACATATAGATAATAGGTCGGGAAAAATATTTATTCAGGAAAAATAAGTGAACGAAGAGATTCTAGTTGCACGTGCATACACTTCTGTCCAAAAATCACGTACGTTGCAATAAAAAGCGAAAAGGACAAAGTGAAACTATAAACGTTTCGAACTCATGTATATAGAATGTGGTAAGTATAAATTAAGCGGCGTTAATAAATATAATAACATTGTAACCCGTAAAATTGGTTAATATTTCTCAGTATTCTACATTTACATATTTCATTTACCGTTAGCGATTACAAAATCTACTCTAAGTATCCGTAACATTTATCGAGGCCAGCGCACATCAAACACACGATAAAATAATAACTACCTTCGTTTAGTTGCAGAAGAAAAAAAGGAAGAAGCTATATTATTTATCTTGTACCGGAAAATAATCATAACATTACGGTTGTTAAATTTTAACGTCCACCGGCAGTAAATATTTAAGATCTGTTTGAAATATCTATATCGGATTATATCCACTTTGAAGAGTTGGAAGTTGTAGAGCGCGTGAAATTTAAAAATAATCAATCATTAAGTAACGATTCGGTAAGTCACAAGAGCGTATTTAGAACTTAAGTAGTTTAAAAGTCTGAATCATCCGGAGTTATCCGACTAAAAATAGGCCTATTACACGCTGGCTGTATATAAAGAGTTACACATGTTCGGATAGAAAGAAAGAAGTCATGTGATTATGGGGATAAGTTAATGGGAAGTCTGTTGGACGGTTTACAGGCTTACTTTTTGTGACTTAGCTTAGAAAGTAGGGCATTTACTGATACCTACGTATATTTGCGAAAGAAAAGCAGTATAAACATAATGGTGCGTTTTGAAAACATAAGTTTACCTCAAGCGATGCAAGAAACATTGCTAATATTAGGTAACGACCTTCAAGGTTAACATGTTTTATTGTTCATTTTCATATATGTCAGAAAATGGTCATTTTGGAATAAATCAGTAGGTTATGACAAGCTTGAAAAAGAAAGCTTATACGCCCCGTTGGGCCGTCACCACACTTAAAAAAAAATGGTAAATAGTCCATAATTCAATATAATTAACTTTAAATTGAAAACCATGAACAGACCATATTATTTAACCAATGGTGAATGCAATGCATTGTTGGATGCATGATTGGAAGCGAGTTTTCGGACGAGACGAAGAGCTGGAGAAAGGTATTTTGCGTCGGAGGATCTTCATTGGTCTTTAGCACACTTCAATATTAAGATCTTGTTCTCTCGCAAGGAACATTTTCGCATTCTGTAAGAGCAAAACCTCTAAAATCTAACTCTTTCCTTCACGCATGCCAAAAGGAAAAAAAAGAAACAATTATCCAAAATTAAAGAAGTTTCTAACTTATATAATTTTGTCACCAACAAAGATTACTTCAATGGTCTGTCTTTACAAATTAACACAGATTTGAATAGTGTATTTGGTGCTGGATGGAACATTCTTTATATCCTTCGACTATGTATATTACCTAAAATAAGAAAAAAAAAATAAGATCTTTGAATCCCAATAACGGTAGTGAGTATTCCATATAGCGTAGCGAATAATAAGAGAAGTGTAGAACTAATAAAAAGTCCAACGACATAAGAAAATAGACGATACGAAATGCAGAGAGAATAAAAATTACGGCTTATAAAAAATGAGCTATTTTAATTTTAAAAGAAACAAAGATAAACGACGACCCGAAACGGAGAGTAAATACTAAATTAGGTTTCGCAATAATAAACCTGTCCACTTCGAATTCTCCTCTTTTTTCTTCGCCTCCTATCTCTCTTCTTCCCATAAAAATAAAACTGGTTTCTTTGTGAGCGTACGTAATATAACATGGTTAGGTACTACGTTTTATAGAGTATTGTACCGTACAGCGAAATAGTGTTTGAAATAATGTTGAATATCTTCTCACAACTATTGGTACGATCTGGTATATTTTGTTTAACGCCGACGGTGTTTACAAATTGATCCTAGACAGGCATAAATGCGGAAATTTCCAAATTTATTCGGGATAGCTTACAAGATTTATTCATATTATTTAATTATAAAGGAAGGAATTTTCTCATTTCCCATTCGACCAATCGAAGCGATTTTTATAGTAGCAATTATAGAGGAACCGCTCGAAATTGCGACGACAATACTTCGATAAACCGCTTAAACAAGTGGTCGACTTTCATTCGTCCTGATGAGCGCTAGGATTGAGTGCGGAACGAAAATATGTAGCATGCATGACGCGCGAGTAATTGGTGGAAGAAAGGCGAGCGACACGATGGACGGGGGAAGCGACGCTAGCGCCCCCTGGACGGCGTCGCGCTGACACTAATCTCCAAAATGTGCGAGTTCGTCGTGGGATTTCGTCCGGGGCGAAAATGACTTTTCGGCGTCGGATACATACTTAGCTACCTCCGCAATGCCCGAGAACAAACCGTTTACGTGATGACATCTTCGCCGTTGTTCGTCGCGAAATCTATTTGCATTAGGTGAGGCGGGCGGATAGGGTCTATTCCGTCGGATGATAATGATGATTATATGCCGGCAAATATTTCGGGCCTCGTCGGTCACCGCAAACAGCAAATAATTACCAATTAGATTCTAGACCTGACATCGTTTACGTAACTGAAGAGGATTACTTTCCACTTAATCAAAGTACCTCAGCTGCTTTGTTTTATTCTAGAGCCTGCAGCAATTCCATAAAACCGCCTTCTTTCCCCCATCACTCCTCGATACTCGTTTACGTTGCCGAGAAGGGATCAATTTCGATACTTTCACTTTCCTAGATTAGTTCCAGGTTAGGATGAAGTGGACGGAAGAAGAATAATACTACCACTTTATATCACCAGGCGACTTCAATTTTAATACGACAATGCTGTTAATTAATCATTTATTGCACACATCTTGCAGGATGTTAATCATTATATGTAAATTGCGCCTTATTTTTGTGCTGCTCACTTATTCATCGGCCGTCGTTTGATTAGTTGTATTATATTAAAAAAAATTACAATTAAATCATTAAGAAATCAAAATGATCTCTCTTTAAAAGACATCAATTTTGCTCCTTTTGAATTCAATAGCTTTATTGCTACGTTATCCGCTCAATAAAAGAAATACCGTCAAACGGGTTGCAAAACGTTCATTTGTATCATATAAAGCCGCGCCACAAATCTGAAGCATTTAGAACACCTGTTTTATCTTATAACAACCCGAACATGGTACCCGAGCATCTTGCGAACAATACCAGCGTCAAGCCGGGGTAATTAAAATAACAATAACATCGTTCGCAAATATATTCGTGTCGCCGTTCTTTACATTTATACCCTGTATAAGCACCAAGCGCTTTCTCCTCTCCCAAGTTTCGTGAACTTTTTCCGTATTGTACCCAGGGCAAGCAAGACAGAGAGATTTCGAACAAAGCGGCTTTTAAAATTCAATTATTAATTAAACACCCACTAACGTTATTCAATCTACACTCTTTCATCTTTATTTTCCCCGAAATCTGCTTTTCGCCAGCTTTTTTCCCCCGCTGGTGTGTACGCACGTATACATAGGTAGACGGCCTGTTTGCATTTGATAAAAAGAGTTCAAAATAGGGAAAGCGAGGTACGAACGTGAAACATGCGTATTACCGTCGTTTAACTTGCGACTGTTTTTTTTTTTTTTTTTGAAGGCAATTATTTTTTGCCGACCTTTGTTGTGTTTCTTTTAAAATGCGCGATTGATGTCTGAATTTCTGCTTTGTTTGTTGTTTGTACCGTTCATATGTATATATTTCCAAGGAGAATATAAAAGGAAATCTCGGTAAAGATTAATTTAATTTAACGTCAAATCAGATGAATGTAACTGATGTACCTGAAATTAAACTTTTTTCTCTTAACGCTAATTTGAAATGGCAATTTTATGATTGAAATTTTAATAAAGGCGAAGCTCATACTTAGATTTGTCGTGATTTCGGAAGTACCAACTGGATATCTCTGTTTTAAGCATTTATTTATTTATTACTCGTAAATTAAATGAAGCCAACCTCTTAACCTTGACGTTTAACCTCTTTATTTAAGCCGGTCACAAATATAAACAAATAGTCGCCGATGATGAACATTTTTAATAATTTAAGACATTTTTCGTACTTCGTAACACGTACTTTCGAGAAGACCGTAGCCACTCTGCCACTACTTTAACCTTTATTTGATAGCATTTGGCGAATTTTTTTAATATTACCGGTAGTGCAGTCGCCAATGGCATATGATGGTGTGGATACTCCGTAGTGTCCATTCGGCTTTAATTAGCGTTGGCGTGTTGCCCTATAAAGAGGTTGAATGAATATTTAAAATCAATTTTCCATGTACGAACCGATTTTTCAATTTTCATCTTTCTGCTTAAAAGCTAAAATTCTATCAATCCACCGTTTCAACAGTTGCAATACGGCATAATCACTTTACGCACATGCGTAAGCGGAATGCATATATGTACATATATCGTACGCTTAATGTAAACTAATTCGGTATGCCTACAAACGCATATTGATACATATATGTGTATATCCCCGTTGCCTAGATGAGCGCACATGGCGTCGGCCGCAAGAATAACTGCGGTACGTCCGTGTAAAGTATCAAATATTAATTGTGTTGATCAAATGGATTTTGCAGCCCCATTAACCCGATGTAAGTGACCTGCAGGCTGCCGTAAGGTCGATAATCCCGCGACACTGGCGTCAGGGCGTTCGCAGTTTACCAGTTGGTTGTCAGCGGCACAAAATAATATTACACGCACGTATACACATTAGGTGGTCTCTGCTAGTGGTAGTAGTAGCTATCCTTTTGTACGGACGGTTATTTGCGTTGATGGTATTTATGGTTATTGCGAAGATACAGCTGTAGGTTTGGACCCTACGATATCGCAATTATTCCGTGTAAATTATAAGCGAGTTTCTTTCTCGACGTATGGAAGGAAATTCTTTATATGAAGCGGTCACTATGGTCTGGCATATGTTTGTACGATTACTTTATACTTGCTAGTCTGTTCCAAATTTCGAATAAAAGTATGAAGAAAGTCTTTGGCGAAGGATCGATTCGACAATAACCATTTTTTCTTTGGAAGTTGGCCACGTTTGCTTTAGCGCAGTCGTTCATCATCAAATAAGCCAGCTTATTAGGTTCATTTCGGATAAATATAATATCAAACATAATTTTAGAAATCATTGTAATAATTTCAGTTATTTCATAAAAAAATGCGTTTGAATACCGTAAAAATTGTATTTAATGCTTTTGTATCTATTTAATGATCAACTAATGACAGAGAAGAAAGTAGTCTCAAAACTATGTATAACGTCACTTTAAACATCTCATGTCTCAGTGGTTGAACTACTGTTTTTCAATCTAAAGGACGCAAGATCAAACTTTGACAGCAATGAAAAGGGCCTTCTTTGAGCATAAAGAAGTAAAACAACGTCTCGAACATGATGTTTAGCAAGTTAAAAATTCCTGTGAGAGGTTGGAGTACCTCTAGACTTGGTGAAATACTGTTAGGTTCATAAACTTCTTAAACCAACAGCTCATCCCAAAACGGCGCAGAAGACTATGTATATGCTGCAATCATCTCATTTTTTTTTATCAACAAACTTCGAACACCGCGTTGATATAATTAATACATGCAAACGTAAAGCCAGAAGTTAAATTAATGTAACAGCTGAAGATATGTATTCACATATCGGTCCAGCTTGATCTTAGATTAAATTATAGGAAGGTTCGGTAATGATAGAAGCTCTGCTAATTTACAAGGCAATAAGTAACTAATATGCTAACCACCTTTTTCTGAAGAAGAATGTCGTCTTTACTATGTACAGTTAGAGATGCAATCCAGCTTTTTATTGTCGCCCAATGAAATTAAAAAATTCTTACTTTCAGCCAATAAGTAGTTAATAACATCTACTTACGTAACATTTAGTTTCTACCTGTTAGCATAATTCAACCTTATCCAAACTGTTTTATTCCGCAAAACGGCTGCGTCAAAAGCTACAAATAAAGGACGTATACGTATGTATATAGACTTAGAGGTTATTGAACAATATCGAGTTATAGAAAAGGTAGAATAGGCGCTTTCAGGTAGAAATATACCTTTTTTCTTTACAATAAAGCTGGTTCACAGACAACAATGGCAACAATGTGAAGCTGGACAAAGTTCGCAGGAGGAGCTTTTAGGGAAGATTTTTGTATATACGAATAGCGAGGCTATTGTGATTGAATGTGTCAGGTTGAATATGTGTACAAATTGTGAAAAAAAGTACCTTTCTACTTCCAGCTACACCACTGCCTTGTTTGGAGGCAAGAAAGTGATTTAGATAACTTTGTTTATTCTCAATAGCCGGGCATAAGTATATAAGTGGTAGTATTGATAAATAATAGAAATTGTCAAATTTGATAATTTTTTTTTACGGACGTAGTCGGTCTAGTGACCGGACAAGTGGTCCGCTTAAACCGCCCCCCATTTCCCCCCTGGGACCACCATTCTTGGTATAACTTCAGGGGAGAAATTTGATAATTGTGGAAAATGTAAGCAAATGTGAAAGATTTCCCTAGAACATTGATTTTTATCGACATTTTAAGCTAGTCGTAGGAAAATAATGTGGCGAGCGCTTCTGGACTGACAATGGAAAATATTGTATTAATATGTAAATACAGGATAGTCTGAGAAGTTTCAATTTTCAACATGAAGATGACGTTACTTGTTAAAAATAGTCTGGCGCGTACGTCGAAAGGTACCTTTATTGTTTAACAGTCTCTTGTTTTAGTCGATGTTAATGTTTCCGTAAAATGTAAAAGAATCGAATATCGAGCCCTATTTGAACAACGCCTACGCAAATTAAAGAGGTTCTATCCTCTTTTAGAAAATAAAATAGGCCTCGTACTGGGAATACGTGCCAGCATCATCTATTTAAACTAGGAAAGGCCGAACATTTAATCTGTCTTCTATGCCAACAAGATCTGCGGACGAAAATGAAAATGTATTGTTTTGCTTTCCTAAAACTTAATGCATGTTTTTCTTGCAAATTACCATTTAAAAAATCTAATTCATTCTAATCTCACTTGTCACTAGATCAGTTCCTCGCGTGACAAGTGAGATTAGAATGCTTACTAACGAATGCTTACTTAACGAGTATAGTTATTTACGCGAGTAATGTCTTGAATCCACGAAGTTTGTAGGAAATTCCAAGCAGCAAAAAATTGCCCGCTCCAGTTATTAAACGGCTCATTATCGAAGTCTCAAAAGCTATTCACGGATCTACGTTGAGACCTCGACCGTCTAACGCCCGATATTTCCTCCGCCTCTCGTCCACTTCGCCGTCCAAATATTTCATGAATGTTGATAATGAGCATGCGGACTTACACATATATGCTCTACATATATACACACACACACACACACACACATACGGCCGACCGTTAAATTACCGTACATGTGCGTGCAGTCTAAAATTACATAATTATCGGTGTAAAATTATGGGTTCATTTTCTATTATGTGGGGAAATAATTATCGTTTTATTGTTGTTATTCGGTCGGCGTTTGTGTGTCCGTGATAGGTACGTCTGTAACGCGAAGACCGGTCCGGCCGAATTAGTCCGAAAGAGCGGCCCCGCGTAATTTGGGGTAAACGATACGTTTCGCATACGCTACGTATATAAGGGCCGTCGCGAAAGTAACGCGATTTAGTGATCGCGTGTACAACAACGACTTGCAAATTGTTGCGTGGAATGTGACGACGTGTGTGAACCGTAATTAGGCGATGACTGTAAGACACATTATTAGAGGTGACAGAGGCGGGTGGGATTATACTTTTTTGCAGCGACCGGACGGCCTGTTGTTTTATCGACTCTCCGGGCAACACGAACCCTTTCTTATGAGACGAATAGACACGAGTCTGTCTATTAGCTGTAGAAAAGTAAGAATTTCATCTACCTTTGTTATCTCTACGACGTACATAGAAAATTATTCAGTAGGTACTTTACATAAGGAACTCATATACAGGGTGTCGCTCTCTTGGGAGTTGATTTAGAGAGCTAAAAGAAATCGAACAATACTGGGAAAGTTTCCGTTGATTTCTTCGTAAAACACTTCATCGAGAACATAAAAAGCAATATTGTTCTACAAAATTTTACTTTGGCTCGATTTATTTGGAGCAGGAACTCTCTTTGTCTACTGACGTTAAACGAGCTACGCGATCTTCAGGATTCGTAACAGCTTCGCGACGCAACTGGTTTTTCTTTCAAATAGTCCTCTCTCAGCATAATCTTTTTCGTCAAATATAGATCATTATATACGCTACGCAACAGCCATCTACAAAAATTAACTCGAAATTCCGAATATGTGAAAAGCTTGGATTTTGATACTCTTAATCGTTTTCTCTTTGTAGAACTTCAAGGAAATACAATATTCTTCTAGGACGCCTACACTGAATCAATTTATAAAGTTCCCAATTAACCGTTCTAAACAGAAGAAGCATATCGCGATTCCTTTGTTAAATCGGATCCCTGTCGCTCTTGCTATCCTAATTTCAATGTAGGAATACTCCAAAATGTCGTTGGGAGGGCCTCGCTATCAAAATTTTAAGATGTCTTGTTAGTCTAATCGATACTCAAATGTGAGTAAAGTAGTAACTAAAAAATTAATCTAAATTAAGGCTTCTACTCAAGACTCCAGACTCGCAAATTAATGTAAGAATATAGGAGCTTAAAGATCAAATGACACTGTAAAAAAGGTGCCTCGACCAAATTAATGCATTTTCACATTTATCTCGACACCGTCTTTTTGATATAGCTTCTTCGCGTTTCAAACATCGCCGGCGTTTCAGTCATGGAACGTCGATCAATATCGCGCAAATTGAGGAATTAGCGATGTGGATCCTTCGAATTCAAAACACTACGAATAAAATTGAATTCAATCGAATATGGAAAGGATCGACATTAACCGATGGCAAAATTGTAAGAAATGGCAATTTAAAGAAAAAATTTGGTAAACGACCCCGACTATTTGATTGATTTCAACCATTCTGTTTCGAGAACTAGTTATATATCAATACAATGAACTAGAATGACGTTGTTACATCTTGCAGCAGCTTGTAGCCTAGGAGAAGTAGGTATTGTAAAAATTAAAGCCAAATATTCATTCTTAGAGCTTACATATTTAGTTATTCACAAAATATACGTTTGTCGTTGAAAATGCTTGGCTACAGATATTTTAGAACTCACGACCTTCTCAAATTAACAAGTAAAAGAAATTCTTTTTAATAAATTGAAAGGTAATTTTAATTTAGAATGGCTGTGACTGTGACCTTTACGCAAGCTTTTAGTTGGTATTAAAACTGGTTCCGCAAAACGAATATTTTTGTATTCTTGCATTAAAAATTCTATCAAATGAAAGTAATTTCATTAATTCATATAAATTTTGAAACATTCCTGTTTTATTCTCTGTAATTTTCGCCCCATAATTCGATAGATAAGCACATTCGGTGCTTTGTTAGAGCAGAATAGAAGTAAGTATCCACCATAAGTTTGTTAACGATTTGTTAACACGTATATTTCCAAAGGTTCCATACACATTTCTCTACTAATCTCATATGCTATTGATGGATACGATCGCATAAGAAAGAAATTCCCCAAAGTAATGGACGTACAATTATACATTTTAACAAAATCCATCCAAACGTATTGGAGCATACCTAATTTAATTAGCATTCAACGAATCCGCAAGCGCTGCTAGATCCAGCGCCAGTACAACACGTACGGCATTATATCTGGTATTGTGCGGTAACGGTTACGTTATGTTAATGAAATAATCACATATGCGGCCCAACGTCAAATTTGTTAGTGTATTTAATGCGGTCGAACAGGAAAAAACAACGAGATAACATTCTAAATTGATGGTGTTCTCTCAGCGATCTCTAATGTATCGCTGCAGCGTTTATTCTAGTCGAGCGTTGTAAGACATTAATTTTATCTTATTCGACATTATTTATACCGGATGGCTGTTAGGCGCGTTGCGCTAGAGTCTGTCTGTCGTGAGCAATGCGCGCGGCATCACCAACATTACTACGGGCAAGGTTATCTCGAAAACATCGCTTATATATACGTACATACGTAAGCTCTTATGCAAAAGGATATCCTACGCTATACACGAATACGTTAGTGTGAAACTATATACACTATCGTTCACAGGTTTATTCCAAACTGATTAGTCGTTAATTACTTGAATTACAAATGATATAATATAGATTGTTTAGAATATTTGATCTTAACGTTAATCATTACGAAATTAAATGAGCCGGACACGAAATTAACAAATAGAGTGGGCAAATTCGGATGCGCACCATCGACGTAGGTACCGAATGAACTCTTGGATGCGAGGGAGTCGGTATGCAAAAACTTATTATCGCGAACGGTGCCGTTCCGGTGCTAGATACAAAATAGTTTTAAAGATGGTTTTTATTAAGACTTGATACCGCATTAACTTAACACCACATTTGAAATTACTTGGGCAACTAATAAAATTGAAGATGACGACTGATGTGGTTCCATTTTGCGCACCATAACATTAAGTACAGATCTTTTTTTTTGCAATCAGTTCATCCGCACACAAGCACACCTTTTATTTTTCAGCTCAGCCTTAATTTGATTTTATAAATGTACACCGGCAGATGGTAAATATCGTAATTGTACATAAATCAAATAAGAATTGTTCGTACTTGATCGGTTTTGATATTATTATGGTTTGCACTTCGTACATGCCGTTTACAATGTGCTTGTGACCAACACGTTAGATATATATCTACGCACCTTCGACATTATTAAAAACGGAACACAGAGTACTTCACTGCTACTATTACGTACGCTCCAGGTGGCAGCGAACTAGATACTGACTAGTGTTTCGCAGGCGAGAGTCCATTCATTAGCTACGCTTGTTTGTAGCTACTACTTGTTTGTTTTTTTTCTTTCAGGATACAATTCCAACTACATGGCTAAATATCCTCGGAACTAAGAAATTCTGTGATCGAACATGGTAGTAGACCATATAATGAAGTACGTTGAGAATACATCAAGTGAAGTGGCGTCAGAACCATGAAATCTCTTAAACAAAGGTGGTTAGGATACGTGTCGCTTAAAATATCCAAAGCTTAAATCCTCATACAAAACGCGGTTAACAGAAATCCGCGATGAACTATATTGAATGACGTTATTCACATTTACGTCGGGACCAATAAATCTTCAAATCGAAGGTGGTTACAAAATATTTGCCAGATATTTTGTAATGTGCCAATTTAATCACTGGTTGTAGTCACCTTTAATTCAAAAGAATTACTTGGAAACTTGTTAAATTTGATAGCCTATCGTTGCTACCTAAAAGGAAACGTTCATAAGCGCAAAGCAGCAAGAAAACATTTAACGCCTCAGAATAAAGTACACTCCGCCAAAAAAGTATCGCATAATTTAGTTTTGAATCATAAAAGTATCGCATAATCTCTGTTTGTAGCATAAAGTTGTAAATATACTTTAATGCGCTCTAAGATATAATTTCTATGATCGTTTAAATAAAATACAGGCCAAATAAAAACAAGAACTCATACTTAAGATTTTTATTAAAACAAGAAATTATAATTTTGGAAAGGAAAATGTCATAACAGTAGCTTTTAATACTGAGTATTGCCACCTCTGGCTCTTGTGACCGCTCGCATACGGTTCGGCAGAGATTCGATTAACCTCCGTAAATAAGCCTGATCCAAATTCTCCCACTCGTCACGGAGAGCATTTTCTAGTCCATGCAGGTCCGCTGGGACAACATTTTGGGTTCATGTCCGGACTTACCGCAGGCCAATCTAAAACTGGAATACCAACATCGTTAAGGTATTCCTGGACGATTGTGCATTATCGTGCATTAACATGAATTCGTTTCCTATAATTGGCGCATATGGTACTGCATGTTCTTCTAAAATGTCCGTTGTATACCTGCGGGCAGTCAGTGTACCTCTGTCTACTGGTACTAACTCTGTACGACCTGTTAAACAGATTCCTCCCCAAACCATAATAGAGCCACCAACGATATTAGGTCTAGGTCTGATATTACACTGCAAATAGCGCTCACCCTCTCGTCTGTACACTGAGATACGCCTATCTGAGGTGTAAAGATCAAATCCTGACTCATCCGTGAAGAGTATATTGGCCCAGTCATTAATGTTCCAATTTACATGTTCTCTGGCAAACCTCAAGCGAGCCACTCGGTGGTTCCTAGTGAGACGAGGGGCTGTTACAGCTACTCTAGCTCTTAATCCACTCTGTCGTAACCTATTCCGAATAGTTCGAGTACTCGCACGAGTATTTCTGACACTAGCCAATTCGTTCTGCAATTGTCTCGCAGTTACATGTCTTCGACGTAATGCTTGTAGTAGTAAATAGCGGTCATTTTGGTGAGTAGAACATCTTGGACGACCTGGTACAGGTCTTCTACTGTAATTGCCTGTTTCCCTATATCTGGCTACGGCTCTAGAAACACTTGACTGATTGATGTTCATCAAATTAGCAACGTATGCTTGAGATCGTCCATCTTCGATTAAAGCAACTATAGCAGCCACTTGTTCTGAAATTAGATTGCTCATTTTAGTTTTAAAAGCGTTGGTACAGAACTCTGACTTCGCACTTTAAAATTTGTCCGTATAGGAAGACTTTCAATAAACAACTGAACAAACCTTACACATATGCACTTTTCTAAATGTTTTCTAAAAAAAAAAAAGTAAAAAAGGTATGTTCCATGATTTTGTTAGTGTTTTTATAGTTCACATACACGAGGCAAACTTTTTGCGAACGTATAAAAATATCTTGGTTTATAAATGCCCTTTTTTAGTTGATGCGATACTTTTTTGGCGGAGTGTACTTTACTATCAAACTTTTAAAAAAATACAAAAAAAAACACGAGTTCAAAACGAACAAGTTGCTCAAGAAGAAATGATTAGAAAATTTCAAACTCGGCAAAAATATAGTGTAAATACAGTTAAGTGCAAAAATTACTTTATATGTGGTATACAGACACGTGTAAAATTTTCAATTGTTAAAAATAAATTGCCTATAAAAAAATATGTATTTCAATTACCAACACCCCTCTAATGATTGACATACCTCATCGTACTTTGTACTGTAACAAAGTACAATGAGGCAGCTATTGAAATGGGCATACTTATTATTCTGTTAAATTCAATTTTTTCCAATATGTTGATTATATGTTTACAGATCACTTGTTTTTACGATCAGATGATATGTGTACGCATAACATCGTCCAAAATAACCCATCGAAGTCGTACACATTTTCACTTCGAAGAAGAATAAAGTATAGCGTAAATCGGGCAACGTCTGTTGCTGTTTCCATAAGCGGAACGCTTCGAAGATAGGATGAAGCGCCCTACAGATGCATAATTTTATTTTGTTTTATTCGTAATAACGGCATAAGCTGCAATAATCCGAAAACCGTACAACATTTAGTATCTCTCTGTATACCTCCTAAACATTAGATTTCACCCAAAAGCAAGAGCGTTTTATAATACTCGATGGGTGCTACAAATTTGCCTTTAACTTGCCACTATTTATCGGAAATAACGGAAATATTCATCACGATGGATACGTACGATGCTATCGTATCTGTTCTTATTGGAGGATTTCAATCCGCTCGTCATATTACATCATGGTATACATACATGGTTTTCTCCTTACTTGCTTTCGTTTACATCTTATACGCGTTTGTACGAAATACAAACCACCGTATTACCTGTTAACCTATTAAAGAAGATCTCCCTTTCATCCCAGGTAAGTTTATTGTCAATTTAAAATTATTTCCAAGAAACCTACAGACGTATGTATCAATTTAGGTAACAAGTTGTATGTAATTGTTTAGTTATTTACTTCATTTGCTTTACTTAATACGTCCGTATGCCTTAATGCATACGTATGTGTTTAGTGTGTACGCTTGATGCGTGAGTACACATTATAAACTAGCAACGATAGTGAAACGTAAATATTTACACAACAGAACTAAACACACACACACGTATGTATAATGATAATATGAGCGAACGAATGAAAGGATGTATCCTACTCCTAATACTGAACTCTCGGATTTCCTTGTGTGTATCGCGATATAGCTGCGTTTCGCCGGGCTGACCGCTACGCCGCAACGTGACAAAACGCAGAAATAAAACACTAATATTAGCGAGAGAACAAAGCGAAATAAATTCGCCTCTGTTAACTGAGTTGTTTTATTGATTTGAAAATGCTCCGGCCGTGTTGGCGCGAGAGCCAAATGTCATCGTGTAGCGATGTGCTAGTGGGACGGGGAGAATAAGGGTAGAAAGAGAGAGAAAGGGGAGAAAAACAGAGAGAAGCAGAAAGAGAAAACGGCGTCGAAAGGAAATATGAATTTATGACTGATCGACTGTCGGTATTTGAAAATATTTGCGCCCGAAGTTATTTTACCGCGAATAAAATAATCATTCTGGTGTAATGTTGCCAACGCCATTATGTGGAAGAGCTATTTTCCCTTTGCGTTCGTCGATGATCTGTTTACTAGTGGGCCCGTAAATAAACGTAGTGACCCTATCCCCCGATTTCGGGAAACAGCGCCCTCTTAAATTTTCACGATTTTTAGGTTTTCGTCTGGAACTATGCTTTATTTGGTTTTACTTAGAAGCCATTCCCGAAGTAACCAATGACGTTTGATATTAACATTCTAAAATCAGTTAACTGAAAGGCTTGCAAAGACGACTTATTGTTAAACCGTTTTTTCTTACAAAACACGTTATGTGTCCTCTTATAGGGCGCGCCCTACAGGTGGAGAATCACTACGTTAATGGAATTCCTGTCTTGGACTGGATTGTAAATAAAAATTACAGCTTTCCATTTTCGACAAACATAATTTTACTACCTCTGCACAGAACCAACCGTATTACTGCAAAAAAAAACAAATTTTATAGCTTCGCCCGAACGTATTTTTTCAACTAACCAAGTCAGTTCTAATTCTGTTTCCAACTTCGCCCGCTAACCAATTCAAAATAATGACGACGGTTTTGTTTAAGCGCTCATCCGTTGTTTCAAACATTGCTCTTTCTCCCCGTCCGACAGCGTAACTTACCCTCTTTACTACACCTTCTAGTTAAATTGGAATTATTCAACTGCACGGCGGGAAGTTAATTTTAAAGTTTCGGCACGCTATGCATTACTGGTATTACGTCATAATTGCTGAACTTCCAAGTCCTCGACGTCGACTTCACGACGATTAAGGTTCGTTGGGTTGGCATCTACGCCCCCCGATATACGCCGCCATCGAACGCGTAGGTTTTATGCTCACTTTTTGTAACTGATGTTCTATCGAACGTACAAGTTAAGTAACGATTTGGTCGCATAATCAAGTTAGTTGGTGAAGAAAATTAAACCGGTGTATCCTGGAGATGTAAAATAAAGAAGGTTCTTGCGAGATTGTTATTATTACAGGGTGGTCCAAATTGCCTATATTCTTTACCAAATATTCTGATTTTCTTTGTTTTTCGCTTCACAACCATGTACCATTTACCTATTTACGTACAAACAGTAATTATTATAAAATATATTTATGCAGCTGTAGCTACCATCGAAAAATTCATCATCATTTAACCAATTTCGCAAGGATCAGGGTTGAAACAAGAGACTTTCCAATGAGTCCAAATTGAGAGTTTTTCGATGAAATTAACGTCCTGAAAAGTTTCCAGTTTAACACCGAAATGAGTGATTCAGTTCTATTTCTTCTTCTTCTTGTCTGTACGAGTAACAGATGGCGCATCAGCGCAAGTTAACATTAACCAAGCGGTTTCGAGCAGTAAAAACGCCCATTATCAGGCGAATCCGTAAATCATAACTAACAGAAAGGTTAATTATTTGAAGAATCATTAAATGTAAATAATTCTTGAACTGAAACTTTAACAAATTCCTTAAAAAAATTCATATGTTCACGTGAAAGAAAAAATATTTCTATTTTTAACGTTTTACAGTCTATTTACAGCATTTCCTGTATGCATTTCACGTTTTCTTCATGGTACAAGCTATTGTATACATCACTACTACGTTTACCGCAATGGCATGAATAATTCCGATGAATATTACTGAAAAATGCAATTAGGAAAGCACGCGATCGCTCACGGTCTTACCGTAAATCGCCTAAACAAAATTCCATGTTACGAGAAACGGAGCCGTGCTGCGTCCGAACGTATTCTTGGAGAAAGGAAACAATCCTTTCTTGAAATGCGCTATTAATACGTTAAGAAGTTATTTACGTATCCAAACCAAACAATCGGACGCCATTTTCGCCATAACACAAGCAACTTTGTAGTTTTGTTTACTGGTCGTGAAAAACGAAATTTTCCTGAACGTGTATACAATATTTTTACTAACCGTTTGCCTCGAATAATTGGTTGGTAGGCATTTATTTTCTTAATAAATGTACGTTATGCAATTTTTAACAGATTTTAACGAGGAAGGTTAACAATAAAAAAAAACTTTATGATTGCAGTTTATTACCACAGCTTGTATTATCCGTGTTAAATATTTACTGTTTATACATGTCGATTTTTTCCTTTAAAATCTTCAGGATTTTGTTTTATTTTGCTCAAAAATTTAGCATCAAATTGTTTTGCTTCCCTCTTTCTTTGCCGTCGTAGAATTTCCTTGTTGTTGTATCTTCATTTTAGATTCGTTAATAAAAGCTTTGTTGTATTTGAAAATATTCCGAAAGATCACTAAACAAGACCGAAAGATGTTAAATGGTTAGCTCCAGGAAACATAAAAAAAAATACAAATTCTGGCAACATCAACAAAGATGTTTTCTATATTTTAAATCGTTTGTTATATATTTTCTCTTAGCTGCAGAATACGGAATATATCGTAGAAGTAGGTTTTAATTAGGAGCTGATCCTTGTAGAACTTGAAGAAGTTGCCATTAACCAGCTAGGATTTCCAAACATTTTACTAAATAGAATGAGTGCGCGCAAAACCGAAATTTGGGGGCTACTACCGCCACCACTGCTAACGCAACGGTCTCTTTAATGGTTTAAGACAAAGCTGAAAATTGTCATTAAGACATGGAGAAATTTGTTCTTCAGGTTCGGTTAATCCTATTGCAACATACGTGTATCTGTAACAGACAGCAATAGATCATAATCTTAAACGAACGTTTATATTTTTTCTTCTTCTCGTAAGAACAAAATGAAGAATTTAAAGCGCAGGCGCTCGTATGCGAACTCATGCAAAGCCATAAATGTAAATGAGCGAATACTTATGAACCCTCCTTCCATCACCGTCCATATATTCTAAACTAAACTAAAACCTGCGCTTCGTTGTACTGGCTCAACGCCTCCTATTTGCTTGTGGATCCGCTACCGCCTCATGGGAGGCTCCAGCAAATTCAGCAAAAAAAAAAACCAAGAAGAGCTTGGGAGACAAGCAAGTATTGTCTTTTCTGGGATATAGTTCCAAAGAAATGTAGTCCAAAAGAATCAAACCAATCATTTTTTATAATCTTTAGAAGTAGGTTGTGCAAATATAAGCATTAATATACAATAACCCAAAAATACCGTCCATTTATCGAACGTTTTATATTTTAAGGACATTACTAAACAAACAACAAAAAGCGAAAATTGAATTCTAGCCTTGGATAGCATCACAACACCCTATCCAAAAATATTAATAAAAATCGTAGCGGATGCTCGCACGACTCACTACGAAAATCCATGTCATATCTTGTAAACAGCAACATGAATGATGTCCGTTTGTTTATGTTAGAAGCTGACGCAGAGGTTTCACTATTTTTCGCAATGACCGCGCCCACCACATTCTACAAACCTGAATGATCCTATTTTTCGAGGCGCGTTAAGAAATTCAATAAAAATAAGTCACGAAATTAAAATAGAATTAGTGTATATTTTCGTTGTGTACGCGTGCGTAACATAAAGGA
This sequence comes from Oryctes rhinoceros, assembly GCA_020654165.1. Lineage (NCBI taxonomy): Eukaryota > Metazoa > Arthropoda > Insecta > Coleoptera > Scarabaeidae > Oryctes > Oryctes rhinoceros. Next base: position 5,198,067 of record JAIOKQ010000231.1, read on the forward strand.
AACATTTGAACAAACGACACCAAGATATTTTTATATTGAGGAACAACGATATCATGAAGACTCGTGGGAAGTATTGACGTCGCTTCCGGAAGATCTGGATCCGTATTCCACCGTAAAAGGTTGAAATATCTTCCGATTCTCTTTAAGGATCTTTTACGACATTTCGCTAATAAGCGTAAGCTTGATTGGTTATGTAGATAGTGGACAAATGCTTTATGGCTAATAAAGCGGGAACGTAGCAAACATGTAACTTTTGCAATATCACGCGATATAGTTGCATAACTTCGAGATCGCTCACCGTACTCAGAAGAAGGCTACCGAACAAAAACTGACCTTGAGCCGGTGTAAAAGTATTCTCGGCTGCTATATGGAACACCACGAGAACTGTACTGTTAACGGTGTCGACGGATTACAGTAAACGCTGGGCTTGATAAGAAAAAAATGATTCGGTCATGTCGCAGGTGCTACACAGAATTAAAGCGCTGTTGGTAATACATGTTAAGCCTGTTATGTACACTCTCACTACCCATGTAATGAATTGTATTAATTATATGAAAATACAAGAAGAACGTGTACAAAGGAATTGCTTTGGCAAATATACGAGGGGTTGTTTTTATTTTCCCGAAGCAGACATAGAAAAAAGAAGATGAGAATAGCAATAAAAAATTATTTCTCAATGCAGGCATCTTGCTTTAAAATACTGCTTTAAAAAAAATCCGCTATAAGGTCGTCATGGTTGCAAGGAGCTAGATATGGACTATAAGGTGGAGAATCAATTTCTATAAAGCCACATTCAGCAACATCAGCATTTTTAAGCCTTAGCCCGTGAACAGGTGCATTGTCGTGGGGCAAAAGGATACCTTTCCGCGCCTTTTCACTTTAATAGAATCTCCGAGGGGATGCTCTAAGCTTGCATAATAGCCTCTTATTACCGTACTACCCTTATTAATAATTAAATAAATTTAAATTAAATAACCAATCATCGTAATTCCTTGACAATCCCCAAAAAAACAAATAGATGCCATTATTTCTCCTGCAGAAGGGGTGATTTTAAACATCTTGGGAGGGCTGCGACCCTTAATATGCCGCTGCATTGATTTTTGTTTTGATTCAGGTATGGCGACAAGTCGAGTCTTGTTGTAATTAAAATATCTTTAAAATTGTAATAAATATACGATGATATATTTAAAATAAAGTTGACGGTTACATCCGGTTTGATCGGAAGTCTTATATACTTTGAAAATATTTTAGTTCACGTACGAATCTAACCAAATTAATTTTATTTTATTTTAATACGCTAATGTTTCTTAATATGTCGCATGAAACAAATATTCGCGCATCTAATACTACGCTGTCAACTCGATTGAAATGAACTCGGCGAAAAAAACGTTACCTTCCTTGCCGTCCAGATATCTGTGTCATTTCCGGATCTCACGCGTTTCCGGTGAAGCGCTATATCGAATTGTATATAGCGAGAATACGTAGTTTTGTGTTGGTATAAAAACCTACTTGACTTGTCCGGTTAGCTTTTTTTTTTCAAGGTGTGCCGTTATAGCAACAACATACGTACTAACCTAGCGTTAATTGTACGTGGGTATTACATTTATTGGTGGTATTTATTTAGGTATATTTTTAAGGTTTATACTTACTAATATGAAAAGCTTTGTTACAAGATGCTACTCTTTAGGTATTTTGAGCATTATTATAATTGGTTTAAATATTTTTAGAACATATAAAGCGGTAGAAATGAAATTCCTTGGATTAAAATAAGTCATCCTCCTTTGGAGATAAGGCGGAGATTAAAAGGCAGCTGCATCAGGGGTATAAGAGACATTGAAATGAAGAACCAGAAAACGTGCATTCGAAAGCACCGGCACCGTAATTGATTACCGGCCACTTAACAAGCGTTTACACAAAATGGGACTCGTACTTGAACTGAACTGAGGAACTGCGAATGTAACAGGAATTACATTGCCCCTGAGCATTCAACTGCTTTGCGGCCTTGTAGATTACAACCGTGATACTTAGTAAGAATTAAAGAATTGGTTGTTGCTTCTTTGTACTGCTTTAAATCATTATTCAACTTCTTTTCTTGGTTTCGTGCTACCGTTTCGAAACTTTATCTGGGCGAAAGGTGGCCCACTTGCGTCGTTCTATTCGTTTCTTGTGGTTACATTAGTAACTAGTTAAGGCTAACGAGTACTTAGTTCTTGTACCTTATTTATTGGACACTGAGAATTTGAATACTTCTTCATTAACCCATTATTCCTATTAGAGAAGAAGATAACTAAATTTGACATTACTCGGAAGAAGAAGACAGCAATCAGCTGGTTATGTCTACTTCCTCACTAGGTTTAAGAGGAATTATAGTGTAACTTCATTCAATTCCATGTTGATTCGAAATATACCAATTGCTGGCAAGCTCCCCGTGACTCCTATCTGTTGCAATTATCTGCTTATGCTCTCCTTCGTTTAAAAGCAAAATTTGGAGAACCGTATTACTGCCTTTCAACCATAGATACGAGGCATAAACATAACGGTGAAAAGGCCGGGTCATCCGGTTACGTTGGACCGAAAGTATCATTACGGCTCTCGTCGACGGTACTTAAATATTCCGAGAATGAAAACGGGCGAATCGTGTTGTACCGTGCGACGATCAATTAATATGTAAAATGCCATTAAATCAAGCGACAAGAACCGTCGCTTCGATCGAAAATCGCTCCGCGTACGAGCCAGCACTCCCATCGTATAGAAAGAAGTTCGATAGGTTCGACGTATCTATAATGTAAGTATTTGAAGCGCGTGCAGTGAAAGTGATTGTCTTTTAACGTTCCAAGAGGTAAAATATCCCATGCATAATACCTTAATTTCTATAAACCGTTTCGTTATTGTATAATCGCCTCGATCGCTCGTTGTATTCGCAAATGTCATTGCAACAGAAATATGCACGGTCGACTTTATTGCAGGCGTTATTGGAGCAAATATTTTAAGGAATAGAAAGCCGAAGAATGTTAAGTTTATTCCGCGCACGCTAAACTGAATATTTAATTTCTTGCTTAATTGATATTTGTGAAATATAATGAATGCGTTTTGTTGTTGACAAGCTGTTATTTCTTGCTATTTTATATCGACAGCAAATTAAGAGCGCTGTTTCTTCAATAACTATGTATATCTAGTGACCTATGACCTATTCAATTTTTCTGCGCTAATGAGTATCAAATGACTTCAATACTTCAATTCAGAGAGGTAACGTTAGTTGGAGCGGTAAAGATTTCGTCTAACATAGCTTACATTTCGCCGGTAATAATAGTAATAATCCCGGACTGAGGTCTCATAACAAAAAGAAACCGTATTGAAAAATCTCCATCGGCTTAAAAAGGGTGAATCATCTCCATCTCTGGAGATGATGTAAGGTGATCATCACCGTGCCGATTGTTATTTGCGAACATCCCTCAATGCATGTAGTTGAACGGCGCTTACTACTGGAAGTATTTTATATATATATAAACGATTGTCATTCTTTTTTGTTTTTGGCCATTCTCATCCATCATCAATCCACGATATCCCTCTTTTTCTCAAGCTTTCTTCTATTGTGCTATCCCATATTTTTCTTGGCCTTCCTTAAGGCCTTCCTTTTTCTCTTGTGTCTTGATCTTGCCAGCCATACTCTTTTCGTCAGTCTTTCTTCTTCCGTCCGTACCATATGCCCAAAACCATTTAAGTTTTTAAGCCTCTCTCCACCGCTCTCGACCCTAAAAATCGACTCAACTCCTAATTCTTCTCGGATCTTCTCGTTTTTTATTCTATCCTTTCGAGTGATCCATTTAACCGCTCTGAAATATTTCATCTCCAATGCTTGTATTCTACTCTTAGTTTGATTATTTAAGATCCAACTTTCGCTGCCGTATGCCGATATAGGTTTTAATATTGTGTTAAACACAGTTATTTTTGTCTTCTTTGGAATTTCTTTCTTTTTTATAAACGCGTCGTTCAATGCATAATATAATTTTATTCCACTTTCAATTCTGCTGTTAATTTCTGCTTCCTCTTTACCTTCCTGATGTATATTTATTCCGAGATATTTGAATATTTCTACTTGTTCTATAACCTTTCCATCTATATAAATTATCATCTTCGCATCGTGTTTCCCTATTGAAATGACTTTAGCCTTCTCTGCATTTATCTTCATATTTCTCTTTTTTAAAGTTGTTTCCCAAATATTCAATATCTGTTTGCTTGCAGACAGACATTCTTTACATTCCCCGCGTACACTATCAAGTCGTCGGCAAAGGCACTTTCCGCGATTTCCACCATCCTCATGTTTTTATGCCCCATTTGTTTGCTATTTCTTTGTTTGCGCTTTAATTTTTTTTCAAAATGTAAATGTAAAAAAAATCAAGTATTATGTTAAAGAGTGACTAAGTACTCCCCCTTGTCGCAGACCTTCCTTAGTTAAAAATTCTTCCGACTGCATTCCACCCACTTTTACATAATTTCTGGTTTTATTATATGTACTAGCAATTGCATTTTTTAGTTTAGTATTTATTCCTCTTTTACTAAGGCTTTTCCATATCAAATCTCATGGTATACAGTCAAAAGGCTTCTCTATATCCATAAAAGTTACATATATATTATTATCGCTCTTGTTTTTTTCAACCAGTTGTTTCAATATAAATATATTATCTTGTACTCCTCTACCCTTCCTAAAACCACACTGTGCCTCCTCCAGATGAGCTTCAGTTGTTACTCTCAATCTTTTCTCAAGAATTCTCTCGTATATCTTTAGCATAGTACTCAGTAGTGTAATTCCTCGATAATTTTTACACTCTTTGTTGTCTCCTCTTTTGTACAAGGGTATCAGTATTCCTACTTTTCAATCTTCGGATATTTTTTGCTCCTTCCATATCTTATTATATACTACCTTAACAGCTTCCATTCCAGATTGTCCCATGTTTTTTAACATTTCACTGGTAATTCCATCATGTCCAGATGCTTTTCCTCTTTTTAACATCTTTATTATTTCTAATATTTCTTCTGTCGCTATTTCATCTTCCTCCTTTCATTTTCCTTCTTCCTTCTTTCAATTTCATTTTCCTCCTGTATGTTTACTGTGTCTGTCCATGCTGAGTAAATCTTCAAAATATTCTTTCCATCGCCTCATTATGTTTTTTTCCTCTCTAAGTATTCTTCCTTCCTTTGATTTCACATAGACATTCCTTTTCTTATGCTTTTTAACACTCCATAAAATAGCTTTTGATTTCCTTTACTATCTCTTTCCATTCAAAATCCTGCCGTGATTTTTGTTTTGCTGCATTTACTAACTCTTTGGCTTTTATTCTTTGTTCTTTATATCTGCCATATGTTTCGCTAGTTTTATTACTTAAATATATCCTTCATTTTTGTTTTTTTTTTCTTTTTTATTTCTTTTTTTATTTCATTTATCCACCAATTTGTTTGTTTTTTATTCTTCTGCATCGACATGTTTCTTCTACTACGGCTAGAAATACGTCTTTGACAGTTTCCCAAAGTGTTGCTGTTAACATGCTGTTTATGTTATACTTCATTTTATTAATTTCTCTCTCACTTATTTCCTTATATAGCTTACCTGTTTCTTCTTCTCTAAGTCTGTATGTTCTAAGTGTTTTCATTATTCCAATTCTTTTATTTATTTCATTATTCTCAATCTTTCCTTTGTTACTTATTTGTATTTTTGCAAAGACAAGATAATGATCTGAGTATATCTCAAAACTTCTTCTAACTTTAGTATCTTTCATTTCCCTTCTAAATTCCTTATTTACTATAACATAGTCTATTATAGATTCCACACATACGTATTTAAAACAATAGGTTTATGGACGGCACACCTTCTTGTTTCTTTTTTTTTCATACACTAATTAAAATTACTCTTATAAACAAACAAAAACCAAACGATCGATTACTGTAGGAGGAAATGTTTGTATCTGCTAGCTCCTGTCCTCAATTAGCTATCCGCCATGCCAGCCATCAATTAATCAATCGGTTATAAAGGAAAAAGGTAGCAACTTCGAAACCGGTTTATTAAAAGTTAGTTTCTAAAAATTCAATGTTTTCCATACGGTAATTCAATCATCCGAACTGTACGCGATATCCATTCCCAAAACTAACTAAATCATTCGGTTTGCATGTGTACAATGCACCAGTTGAGTATTCCAATAAACAAGTTGATTTAGGCATCGCCACCGAGCGCCGAGCGCAATATTTATCGCAAGCGCTGTCGAACGGGCGCGCGCATGGCATGTGAATTCGCACGCAGCGACACAGTGCGGCACCGTGTGACCGCCGGCTGTCTAGGTAGCTAGCTGGATGGAAGAATCCGAACTCGGTTGCAACAACATCATAACACAATTTACTTCCATCTCGCGCTCGTAAAAAACTTTTACACGGTTTAGTGTACTTGAACACGTATAAATTTAAAACGAGAGAAACGTACGGGTTTTACGACGGTTAATCTTTACCTTCTTCCTTCGGCACTTTTTTCACCGCCATCTTTCACTCTTCGTTGTACGTATATATATATATATATATAGGTACGTTTACGTGTTTTTTCCTCGTCTAATTTTACGGTTAATGTATTCCACGGGGACGCCCGCCGGCGCTACTAAATTCACGCGGTTAAGTGATTTAATGCGAATCATTTGCCCGCTTTATATATCCGCAAGGGTTATAAAATTAATCAGTTTTCAATTAGCGTTCTAGCGTTGAAGCCGTTTTATTGATTTGTTCTTGATTTCTTTTATATTGCAATGCAATGCACAACCCTCCATTTGTCCAATGATCTAATACTTAAAACATGGAGATCTTTTAAGTCTCTCCAATCACAGAGAATCTTTTCTTTTCGGCACCTCACTTTTTGGCTTCGTTCGGAAGAATTTTGTAAAAGAAGCTATTTTCATCTTCGATAAAGATGCCGCTGGCCAAGCGTTGTCAAGCCAGGTTTTTTTGTCATCTCAGCAGAAATACTTGCGAATTTCTCACGGATTTTATTGGATGAAATGCGGCATCTTTTCTTAAAACAGTCTCTCCAGCTTCTCGAACAGGATAATGTTTCATTATTTGGGGGACGATACTTTGGAAAATTCTTCTGTTTTGAAACATTATTAATGTTTCACAATTGATTGAAACATTATCAATGTTTTAATCAATTGTATTGATCCACTTGCGGGCGCATTCTAAGTTGTTGATCAAGTGGCGCTTGAAAGGTTTCCAAAGTCCCTTTAATTTTATCCTTGTTCTACAAACGTCAGCATTAGATGTTCCACTCTTGATTTCATCAATAATTATTGGTTTTCGAAATCTATAATGCCTGCTTCTCTAGTTGGTTACTGGAGGAAACGTAATTCGTATAAAACCATTAACGTGATGGTTATTACACCATTGAACGTGCAAGTTTTCCGTAATAAACTCCGTGCATGTAACCATTTATCCCTTATGACTATGACTATCGCTTTGATACGCGCTAATTATACACCAGCAGCCTCAATATATGTATTCCTGTGTATAATAAAATCAAACTACCTAAAACGCAAACCTCTTCCTATTCACTTTCGCTCAATGTATAAACCTTCTCTTGTTTTTTTTTTTTTTTTTTTTTTTTTTATCTGAAAATCACCCAATCGAACGGTAGTAATCTATTTTTAAGCACGGCTAACGGTTGAAAATAACCGATTTTCCTTTCTTTTTCTCAAAAAAAAAGATATCCTCTAGTGCTGAATCGCTTCCCAAACAAAAACAAATTAGCGCTTCTCCGAAAACGCTACGATCCGAAGGCGGTTGCAGCAACTCGATTCCATTAATCGTTTTCGATATCGTTTCGAGAGACTTGGTGTGTATCAGGTAGAGTTGATCGCGGTATTAGCGACAGCTGCACGGAGATTACAATATTTGCGCTAAATTGTGGGTAAGATTCTATAAAGAGGAAAATATCGCGTTACCAAGTGACTCGATGATAAGCGTGTACATGTAATAGATAAAACAGCTGCATTTATGTATATAAAAACATTGCTGGTACTGATAAAGCTAAGTTGTTATGGAAATATTTGCGGACAAGTACAGTCGGTGTATTGTGGAAGATACCGATATTAATATAATATTTTTGACCTCTAATTCTTTGATTTATCCAAATAAAAAGGTTAATATGTTCGAAGTGACAATGAAGCAGAATAACGAGGAAACGAATGCACAAGAAAAACAAATCAAGGAGATAAAATCTTCTAGCAAGACGCGGATTAAGAACTTAACTTCGCCGCGAGAATTACAAGTTTACGAAGTATTTACATAAGAAGCAATACCAATTTGATGAACATAGAAAACAAACTGTTGTCATTCTGAGTTCTGTTCGATTTAATAGGACAACGCATTTATTAGAGTGAAACAAGTGTCTTACATTTCGGGCTGCAATGATAAGAGACCCTCTAGTCTATTTTCCCGTATATTTCGCGTATCTTACTTTTAAGATGTGCAACGGACAAGGTAACTACTTCTAAACAATATTCTTCTCCAGAATAGGCACACTAAGAATCGACGTAACCTCGAAACAACTGTCCTGGATTGATTAATTAAACTTGCGCGATGCGAAGTGGGCCGATATTTTTGCCTTGTTTCGCCTTTTATGTTTACAATGTTTAGGATGAATATAATAGAAAAGATACGCCAGCTACCTACGCCTACCTCTTCAGCTACGTTCATTAAGGTACGTTCGCGTATAATACCTGGGACAACCACGCTCTTACGACATTGCGGGCTGGTGACATCATGGTCGCTGTGATGACACTTCGTGATGACGCTAGACAGCAAACCTTCGCTTGGCATTACTGTCCAGAAGAAAATCTGTAATTTGCAATCCGTTTGCCTCAAAAACAATAAATATTCTGTTTTAGTAAGAGCTACTCTACAACGAAGCTACAAAGAAAAGCTTTTTTGTAGAAGAGCTGCATCGAAGTAAGTTATCGTTGAAAGTATAACATTGTTAAAGTATGACTAGTAGATAAGAATTAATAAGAATAAAATAATCATAATACAAAATTATAAATTAATAACACTGTACTTTGCACTAAATTAAATTAAAATGAGATCTTGTTAATGAGAATTTACTTGACCAGAGACCGGTGGTTTAATTAAATCTTACAATTTAACGAAAATAATTTATCCCGTGCTGATCACGTGTTCGATCTGATCTGCATCCAATCCAATATAATCATCATTATAAAAATTCTGCGGAGGCCGCTAATATCAGGTTGCTCTCGAGCACGCTTTTAATTTACATAAGTAAATGAAAAACAAATAATTAACCGCCCACCGACAGAGACAATTACATAGATAACATCTCAATCGCCACCCAACCAAACCCTATGGTTCCGACGACGTTCGTTCGTTCTTTCCTTCTACGTATTCTCCGTTTCGCTTGCGCGGTTGAAACCTCTTTAGCCGAAGGACCGAAGGAGGAAATAAAGTGCGTTTGGGGGTCCTTGCGGAACATAAAAATGACTCAATAAAATATCTGAGTAGCGCGTTCGGGCCACAATAAATATAAGGAGGGAGAATGGCGATTTCGAAAGCAATTTAATTAAACTTTTACCTAATTTATGCCCGTGTTTACTATGATCGTTAAATCGGCGAATATGTCGATGGGGAAGCGCGATGAAATCACAACTTTTATGCTGGATAATCGAGATTTTGCCGAGTTATTTATCGACTTATTAACTTAGCTTATCCAGAATCCGGTCATTTTAGCTTACAATAACACTTATCGTTTAGAATGTTTGACGTTATTATATTCTTCCGTAATTTTCAGCTTCACGTGCGTCAATTATTTCCAAAGATATTGGGATATGCGAAATTGTCGAAATAAATTGCAAAAAAAACTTTCAAAGCAAACAAATAAACGCATTAACCATTTGACCTTAGCGTAAGCCTGGCAAATTGAGAATATTGTTAACTTCTCGTAGAACCTATTGACATTTCTCAGTTGTAAAGAAACAAATATCATTCCCCGAATTAGTGTAGGTGGTCCTTGAAAATGGGGAAAGGAACTGAAATTCAATAGCGTGAAATTGCGTCGTGCAATTGAACCTTAAACTTTTACTAAAGGGCCTTTTTTTAAACCGGTAATAAATGCTGTATAACATCAATGGCCCTTTAACCTTTCACTCGCTCTATACGAGGCTTTTAACGGCCAAGTTGCAATTTACCAAACTTCACTTTGATATCCGTTCGACGAGAATTTAATTCAAAAATTGAAATCTATGCATGAGAGCGCTACAATTTGCATCCGAATATCTTCCCTTTCCCAGCGTGGCAGCTATTGCAACTTCAAAAGGCAACTGAATGCCTTCAGCGATACGTGTAGGTTTACAGAACGCGGTGATATATGTAACGAGACGCATAAACTGGTTTGAAATGTTGTTCCGAGAAATCTCCTGCGTATTTACAATAAAGATTATCTAAATCCCGCAATAAGTCCCGCGCGCAATCCGCGCAACATCAATGTACTAGAATCAGGCGTCTCTAAAACATTGAACGGAAACGTTTATACTCCCATCGGGTGCTTCGGCCGTTCGTAGGCGTCAAACATCTCAAGTGCAGGTATATATTGATATGTTTATATAATCAAACATGAGTGCTGTCACACGGTCAGGTTAGCTAAGCGCTCCGTCTCGCTTCGATCGGATACTTCGTCCCTTTCCTTCACGTACGCGAAGGATTGTCGTATAGGGGAGTCGCGAGGCGCTTGCGTAGTACGTCACGGCCCACTTCGCGCCATCGAAGGACTGCGTGCACCACCGCGGTGACGTCGTCGGGTGAACGCGGGCGGTGCAGGACCGGCGTACGACACGCAACCGCCCCCGTACCACAATTTTTACGATACCCTGAATTAGATCGTTGGCGTATAAAGTCATCTCCACGAGATGCTTTAATGTTTGCATGTGAACATGTTAAACGTTACATACAAGGTGCGGTACGGCCTTCGGTAAGGAAATTATCAAAAACAGATGTTGCCATTTAACAGATCCGTCTTTAGTTAGGATTTCAATGATTTGGCCGTTTATGGCTGTTATTCAATGAAAGGAGATAATTCCAAGTTGAACGGTGCTAAATAATAAAATGTCCAAAATTGAGCTCGTGCAGCGATAAAGTGTCTCACCTTCTCGCAACCCGAAGTCAAAAATTGAATGGACACGACTTATGAAGATCATCAGATTGGTGTCAAAATTGTTTCATTGGTACAGAGAATCTCTTCAAGATGATTCACGCGAAGGAGGGCCTCTTTGCTGTAATGTCTGTACGATCATTTGGGCATGACGAAAATAAGCGCGAAATAAAAGCATTTAAGCAATATGTCGGCAGCGAAAGACGATATTTCAAATGTAATTGTCGCAAATCAGCGAGATATTCTTCTTTAAGCTTGCATTGCTCAACAAGATGATATTACTGTCACAAGTTTGGTATATTGCAACAGAATTTTCCGCGCTGGAGGGTTGCACGCACATGTTGCGCCCTCTACAGCATCAACCCTGGCGATTTATCCGTCCGCTTCTTTGTCGTTGTACGTCACAGCCACCTTCGACGGTTTCGCGCTTTTCACCACCCACATTCTACCGAATATCGAACGTTAAGTTCGTATTCCATGAACATTGTACATATAAGAGCGTATTTACGTACAAGCGGCAAGCAAACGAGAGGGCGTTATTATTAAATGATCTCTTCGTATTTGGGGTTAAATAAATTTTACACCCACGCCCGTGACTAGGGGTCACGTACCGCACCGCAACGATGATGCTGTTAGTAACGCGTCTGCCTACAATAAAATATATGTATTCGTTTATTTATTTCCGAAACGTGTAATTCGCGACTATATTAAATCGCGGTTGTGGGCTTAGCGAAATCAATTTGCCAGTTCCGCGCGGCCTGTTGATCGATGAATTGAAAAAAAAATTAAGTGGATTACGTAGACAGACCGTTGCGCAAAAAAGGGTCTAGGTTTTTGTATTCTAATCCTTCTGTCGAGCGTTCACTTAAAACTTAATCGCTTGGTTATTGTTAAATGGTAATCTACACGAAAGGCTAGCCGAATATACTTGCTTATTCAATGAGTTTTATCAAAATTCATAAAAAGCGTTTCCAGACAGAACATTTTCGTTACTCTTTCGGCCGAGTCTGATAAAGTAATACATTATAGTGCTTTCCTCTACAGCGAATGCACATCGCATATCAATCTTCAAAATATTTTCTATTATCTTCTTGCCTTATTACAATGTTTTAGGCATTTACATGTTCAATTATCCTAAGAGTAGCGTAATGTTGCTCCAAGTTGATCTTTCCTTTTGGACGTTTTTCGCAAACATCTTGAAAAATGTTATGCCAAAGCGATCCAATGCGATCGATGCACGGCTTTGTTTTTGAATTGAAATTGTTGAGAACCTAACCTGCACAATTGCTTTCACACCAATCTTTATACTTGCCTAAATACTAAATAGGGGAGTCGGTCTTCTCTAACGACGATTCGGACAAAAACCGACGTTCTTTTCGACAATTATCGAGCTTGAAAGTTCTTAGTAAAGTCTTTACTTTACTAAATAAATTTATTTACGCATGTAGTTTTAGTGTAAAATCCGTCGATGATTTTCCCTACGTCGTTACCATTAATTACCTAATATTTTTATTCGCGAAAATCTAAACATTTCACGGAGACAAATTAATAAATTCAATTAACCAACAATTTCACTTTACATGCATTTAACATTATTTAACACTTCATTTGTACACATGAATGCATTTCTGAGGCATACGACTCGGACATATGTAGATAGGAAAGTCAAATGTTATCGGCTAAGAGCTGATTTAAATAACACTTCATACTTGAATAAATACGGCCACATATTATATGTGTTTTGACACAATTGTTAGATAATTTTCAAACGTATAAACACTACGGGACATTGTAAATCTTATTAAACAGTTTGTATATATACAGATCTAATACGTTGTATTAAAACATTTGAATTGTTACTTCTATCTTTTATCTTGTCGATGGAATTAATTAGTACTTTCATTTCGTACTTTCGCGTTTATGTTCTACATACTTCTTGATTATTTGAATCTAAGGAACAGTCCTTCGTGCAGTATATCAAAATGTTACCGCGTTTACTTTGTTTCGTGTGATTAAATTTCGTCAAGTTGCAACAATACAATATGTTACAGCAACAGTTCTATTGGGGAAAGCAGTAGCGATTTTTCGAATAGCGAAAGCGATCATTCCGACGACAAAGCCACTTCGAATAATGGTTAAATTAAATTAATTATCGGTTCATTTTATATCTGGAGCCTTACGTTACAAATGTAAATAAATTTTAGCTGCTGTTGCATTGTTTTATTGCAATTTTCACCCGCTAGATTCCCAATATCCGACACCGTGAAATTTGATGAGCTTTTGCATTGCTAAAAACTGCAACTGATTGGTCGTCCCGAACGTTCCTCGCTAAACTACGTTTAAGTTCTCCCGCCCAAAACATGACTAGGGCAGAAGATGGTGCAGAGTCTCCGTACAAGACCATTAACTTAGACCGTAGACGTACAGGAAGAACTTAGTAACGACTCGATATTCGATTTCTTCAATTTTTGTAGAAATATTAGCATTGAACTGACACAAACGATTGTTAAACAATAAGGCTGCGCTATCTTAAAAAAAAAACATCCCAGACTACCATTGACGGGTGATGCCATCTTTATGTGGAGCCTAGAGACTTTCAGATGTCCCTTGTGGGAAGGGCTAATTTTCTGAGACGTTTAAATCAAGCGAGCCTCATCTCAATACGGTTGGCCCGGTTATCTTTTGGAGGTAAACGAGATGGACTATCGCTTTGCGCTTAGCAGCGTTGTGTATAGTGTCTCCATAACAGACCTTGACAGTTAATCTGTCTCATTTCACTTTTAGACTTATTGTCGTTTCTATTCCTAGATTCACAAGCACTTCCTATTTAAATTACATACCCAAACAAAACACATAAGTATCCATATTTCCATTAAAAAAAAAAAAACTGAAAGATTATTGTTTTCTAGGAAAAATTTATATGCGCCGCTTATTTTTACACGAAACTGTACGTTTTATAAAACGAAGAAGTAGGAAGCGTTCTAAATTTTTTGGTGAAAGTATTCATTCCTCCTGCCGAAATTAATAGCCGTAATTTTCTAAATTTAAATTCGCTACATGTCCATAAAATTGGTTGAACGTGCACTAGATAATTCCAGCAATCTCCACTCCTTCTTTTTTTTTTTTTCTAAATGGATTTTACTTCCTCTCAAAGAGCCGGAATTATTGGCGATTCTAAAATAGTCCATTTTCTATAAACATTCCCGTCTAAAAATAGAGCATATTCATTCGATCTGTAAATAGGAATTTTTATGTTTACATGGATGCTGTATCTCTCCGTACAATACACACGTGCGTTTGCAAATACATATGTATGTATGTATGTATACGAAAGGAGCAGAAAAAAAATGAGTTTCTCCCTTTTGAATTCCGACCGGCTAAATTTTTACAGTGTAAGAGTCGTATACGCGTATTATTTGATCGTGTGTCATCGTTTCGAACGAGTACGCAGTATATACGGAAACATTTTTATGTATTTATGACGCGATTTCAAATCCAATTTCGCCACCGGCACAAAAAACATTCTCCGCCCTAATGCCTTCGTTCCTTTGACACAAACGAGTTCTTGCGAGATTGTAGCTCTTTTAGCTATACGCACATAAATATTATGGATTATGCACGGCGGACTGGGTACGCGAAAGATTTTATTCGTTTAAAATTAAACACGGTTGCTGTATCGCTTCAATGTTAAATTGAGCCATAGTAACTATTAAGTTTGAACGGTCCGCATTTAAAAGTAAATGGATAACGATCTCTTTCCAAATTGAGCAACGGTATTAATCATGAAACAAAATCCGTGCTTTACATTTGAAAGCTACAAACGTAATTCGTATTTGAGCTTCTTCCCATTACGAAGAATAACTATTCTGCTAACTCCCTCGACTCTACCAGTTCCTGGTGCAACAATAGGCAGTCACCCGACAGGGTGTGACGGGCATTTAAAGCTTGCCATAATCCCAGGAGCGTTTTTAGTATGTAAAGTGTTCTTCTTACCACCACCCTTTCGGGGTAAAACGTGAAGCGTAGTTAATTATTCCCCAAGTCACATGTGTACCGAACCCATAAAAAAAATTTTTTTGATCTTAATAGGACTCGAATCAAGGGTAGTTAAGATGATTTACTTTAAAAGCGATCTATAATCTTTGATTTAACGGAATTTCATGTTGCCAATAAAAAATAAGACCATTCTCATTTTTAGCAAGCGATCACGTCGCCCAGAATAAAACGCAGCCCATTCTGCCGAATCCACTGAAATAGGTATCTCTTCAGCGACTTATATAGTCTCTAGTCTTCTTCTCTTGTCCTTGGCGTTTTATTAGCCATTGTATTATGTGCAACATGACCTGTGACGTTATAGCCTTCGCCGCGGCTGGTCGAGAATTTTAAATGGAATATTCTAGCTATTCAAGGAACTGTTCAAGCTATTCAGGGAGCTGTTCAAGGAATTGTTTAAGCTGTCCAAGGATCTGTTCAGGTTAATAAGTTTACAAGCAAATTGCATAAACTAAGCTTTAAGATAATTTGGAATCTATTCAATTTTTTTGAAAGTTAAATGGAAGTTCAATAAAAAAAAAAATGAAAGTTCAATGAAAATTGAATATCATGAAAGTCTCGAGTGCAAAGTTGACTCTTACTATACTTAAGTTATTGTTAATTCCAATTTATTCAGAACCAGACTAAAGCACCAAATACGACATCAAGATCGCTACGAATATAACGCGCTTGTTAGATGAATTTTTTCATAAGGCTAATGCTTATTCGAGGTTTCCTTGGCCGTAGTAAGTCATCTATCCAGGTCATTTTTGTTTAGGTGATTAAAACGTTACCTGTCGTCTTACTTAAAGCAAAAAACAATTTCCCCGTACTTCATGCTTGCTTGTTAATCTCGTTATGAATCGCCTTTAATCTTCAAAGTAGCAAAAGTTCTTTCTGTTTGACATGTCTCCATGTATTAATGTTGCCGTTTGCCATCGATTTAAAAATATAGATAATTAGGAAAGATAATACCGGTTCCAACAAACGAACAAACGAATATGTATATACGGTTTTAGCGCACGTATCCATGGAGGTACTTTTCAGTAGGTGGCGGCGGTGCCGGTGGTGCCTCTCTTTATCGAGGAATTCTACCTCTCTCTCTTTTTCGGAAATGAAAATCGAAAATCCCTTTTTGCCTACGTACACGTCGGTCGCCGCACCGTGTTGGCGTTGCGGTGGTGGCAGTGGAGATAGACGATGGCGTGGGCTTCGTTCACGTGACACAGTTAGATTTAAAATTAATAATCTTCGCATGCCGTGCCCTCATTAGAATAAATACGACGCGTAATAACGAACATATTTATTCCTACATATATATATACACAGAGTCGGATTTTCCCGATACCGAAACGAAGTGTTTGTATGGAATTAAACTGAACCGGTTTTTGTTTGCGTACGTTATCATACAGCGTGTTACAATTGCAAGGAATAATGCTTCTATATTTACTGTGCTACGTTAGAATATAAAGCAAATATGTAAAATACGCTCCGTTAACTGTTGTTAGTCGTTGTCTCGTTAAACAACGATCTGGTCTATCACTGAACTCAAAATTTAATTCAAATAATTTCTTACGTCGAGTTGAAGATGGGGTAGCCGTTCATCTTATTGAAACAAAATATCAGGATTTTGATTATTGCCGATTCGTCCTTCTTAAACCTCTTCATTATTAAGAAATAGTAAAAGACCAAATACCTATCATCAGCAGGATTTTCCTTGATAAAGGAAGAATTAATACCAGAGGTAACTGAAATCACTGCTCATGCGTTCCCTTTTTGCTTCCTTTGGGGACCATCCAAAGAGGGCCTTCCTCTTACCTTTAACAGTATCATCAAGTGAAGAGTGTGCCTCATTGCAGAAACAATCCCGTTAATTAAATTTTCGCCGTTATTAATATATGCACCATTATAGCTTGGCGAATTCTAAAATTACGTTGTCGACCTGCAATGGTCCTTGTTGGTCAACGTACACGGACAGATTTAACCCGTCTAACCGACTTTACCATTGTAGTTGTAATTGTAATAAACTCCTTTACAAATGATCCTATCATTGCTTTGGAAAATCTTCTTTTCGATCGTTTTCAATGCATTAGCGAAGGAGTTTACAGGACCATTGGCATCTTTTCCCTCGTCATCACTATCTTGCATGGATGTCTCTATAATCTCATTCTTTGCTGCTTATTTTACCAATAAATTGTTATTCTGCAAGCACTTTTTCATCCAAATTAATGAAGTCGTCTCAGTATTCAAGTCGCCTTCTGCAATATCTAAGATTACCTTCGGTGGCACGGCTAACACACAAACTACGCTTTTTTAACGTGTTTTTGTATTATTTTTTCGTCCATTTTATGTTTATTTAGGGAAAAATTATCCTGTTTGCATTCGTCCGATAAAGTGTCCGCTCATCTGGCCGCGTTTTATATAAAAATATATAACCAAACAATTCCTTCCGGAAATATTGTCAGATCGTGAGGGATGTCTCCTTATGAGAATTGTCCGCAAAGCGGGCTTTCACCATACGGGATGCGGCTTTCAATACAGCAAATTTTTATGTAATTCCGATCCTGTACGTTCATGCAAACATAATTCGAGCAGCCTATTTAATGAATTAAAGCTGACTGCACGTCGTTATGCATACATATATTTGTATAAAACGTATGTACTCGGTTAGTAACTTGATTCGATCAATTTGAAAACGTTGAAAACTCATTACATTACACGGGCCCGTGTTCAAGTTGTTTTATCGGGTTTTCGATGCCGTAGCATGTCCGAACGCAAGGCTGCGGCCGCTCGTTCGGCCTCCGTCGGTTGAAACGATATTTTATAAACCGTTTAGCACTTGTGTATACGTGTGTGCATGTGTGCGAGCATTTTTCATTGTCGCTTGTGAAACTTTAATGCGCCACAGTGAATGCTGTTGTTGTGAATGCTATAATACTTGGTATACGGTGATGTGGTGCCATAGTAAACCGCTTCATTTATTTATGGAATGAGTTTACTGCCCCGAATATATGTATATTTTACGTGTACGTGCGCGTACACTTACCGCTATAATCATACTCTTTCTGCGTACGATTTTATAACGAATTAAATTAGCGTGAATCTGTTAGTAATTGATACACTTATAAATTTAAAAAAATTATTACATGCATCAAAACTTGAAGCATCCTTACTAGTAACAATATTGAGTGATATATATATCTTACAAATAGAAGTAACTTGCTCTCAGGAGCAGCTTAAAATTTCACCCATCTCTATTAAACCGACTAAAGTCGTCCAGGAACTCCTAATCAGCAAACAGTCGCGCATACTCAGCATTAACCGTTCTTCTATATTAAGTTCTCGAAACTTATGATCATTTTCTGTTTACGTACTTCGAGAACAGATAACCTTTATCAGCTTCCCCACATCTCGAGAAGACGTTTGGTTTTGGGTTTATTGGAATAAATCCGGGATTCGTCAGCACTCACGAAACTACAAACATTTTTGGATTGAGGTCTTTAAAATGGGCAAGGACGTCTCAATCTCCAGATATGTAGCATGTCGTTAGTAGAGAGGAACAAAAACGATATATTAGTGTCTATTCGTCTCATAAGAAAGGGTTCGTGTTGCCTACTGGTTTCCCCGAGAATCGACAAAAACACGAGTCTGTCTAGTCGATGCAAAACAGGTATGATTTCATTCGTTTTTGTCCTCTCTAGTGATTAATATAGAGAACAAAAGCGAGTGAAATCATATCTTTTTTACAACGACAAGACAGACTCGTATCTGTTCGTCTCACGAGAAAGGGTTCGTGTTGCCTACTGGTTTCCCCGAGAATCGACAAAAGCACGAGTCTGTCTAGTCGCTACAAAACAGGTATGACTTCATTTGCTTTTGTTCTCTCTAGACATTAGTTTGGGGCATTGCAGCGACGCCTTTCTTTTAACTGACTTACTAAAGAAGATGCCAATCTATCCAATGACTTGTAGAATGTCATAGAAGCAGGTGGTCAAAATTTTTAGTTAAGCTATATTTACCAGGGAACAGGACTTTTTTGAAAATCACGGCTACTTTCTTTTCTTTTGTTTTTCTGCAAAGGATCGTAAGTATTTATAGATAACCTTGAGGCAAGATTCAATGCTGTGCTTCGTATTGATCGATTTTCATTGCCTACTGTTGCACTTGTACAAGGCCAGCCGAACAACAATCAGTATTTTAGGAATGCTTCCAAACAGCTTCTATAAATAAATGCCTTTTTTTTAAACACGGTTCTCTCATTTTAAAAAAAGGCACCATATTTAGTCCTGTATAAGTACTACCGTTTTTGATTTGTTGCGGGTTCAATTGTCGATTCAAGCAGTAGGACTATCTAACACTCGTATCAACCAAACGCTATTTGTAATAAAAGAAGGGAAACGTAAAAACATGTAATATTACATCATGAGACGGTAATAAAACTAAATTTTAAAACAGATAGGCACGTCTATTATGCCGTGCGGTTACTATGCATTAAATGGTAATTATCATACGATCATCCAATATTTGAAGAGTCAATTACACGTGACGTGCGAACAATATTTGCAAACGATTACACAGATGCGTGCGCCTGTATGAATGTAAGAGCCGTCCGTATCTATTCCGGTAACGAACGCTTTCCTCGCCGTCTTATTATTTAATTAAGATAGTTACGAAGTAGTATCGAAATTATTGTTTTATATAACGACCGCGCGTCCTATTTCATACGTTCGTTAAATTAAATTCAAATTAAAAAAGAGAAAGTCAAATCTTGATGTTACGACGGTGACCTTACATTTGAAACAGTGATAATTCGATAGATGCAAAGGATCAACACGTCAAATAAATCGAAAACGATATCGGAATAGATCTACTTCATTCTGCTTAGAAAATCGTAGCACGAAGAAAGTCATATCGCACTTACGCTATTAGTGACGCTAAGGATGATGAGCAACAAGTAGGATAAACGTGAATTTTGTTTCAAAACATGATTCCATTGGTAACTTGATAAACACCAAAAAAATAAAATAAATGTTATCGCGGTGCTTGTGATTTCTGTCCTTGAAAATAGTAATTTCACCTTTTTCAAAGTTTTGTGTATCTTTTTCAAAGTTTCGTATCAATGCCATACATTAGGTACGGGTGTTTTGTTGTCGCAGTTTTTGACACGACATCTCTCTTACTACCAAGAGGAGCTTTGCGTCGCATCAAATTTAGTAAAACGATAAACGATACATGCCACTACCCAGATTCAATACAAAAATAAACAATACTTGTTCACCGCACTATCGAGCCAATGGAGAAACCGCCGTCCTTTCGAAATAAACTTTCCCATCCGTTGAACAATACGGATGCTACATCATATTAATTACCAGTATCTCTAAACATAAAATGAATTATCCGTGCCATTTTGAATACCTGTCTCCGTCACTTTTATGCTAAACATATACAACGCGCGGATAATGCAAAATTACGTTCGATTGAATTTATGTAACCAATTTAATCTTAAATTAGATCATAAAAGTTTAATTTCCTATTCCGTTTCGCTATTCGTTCAAAACATATTGAACGGCGAATTTATTTACTAAAACCCCTCTTGTTGTTTGTCGTTGCTGTTACTTTCGACGATAATTTCCATTTTACAAACGGATGATTTATTCGGCGTGCGTTCGGCGATTCGGCGTTCGTCATAAGCATAAATTATTTGCGGGACAATTCGGAGCTGTCGATTTGCCGTTATTGTGGCGCGTTGCGATAAATGCAGCGTACATTTTCCGAACTAAAAACAATACCCGCGCTCGCGAAGCGAGGGGATGGTGCAATGGTGAGCGTCGGAGAGAATTGTATGAAGAGATAGAGAGGGAGAGAGGAAGTTGGAGTACGACGAGAAGCTGGCCGGGTGCGAATTAATTAACTTCATTAAATCGGCGCAGCGTGAGAGGCGTCAATTTAAAGTCTAAACGTTTATAATTTCCAAAAAAATATGCGGGTGTAGGATAACGATCTGTTGAGAAACATCATTAAAACTTGTCAGGGGTGTTTTTCGGCGATTTTGCTAATATTATTATCCTAAAGAGTGGCAATTATTAGCCAAAAGTTATATGGAAATAGTAAAAAGTAAGGAACCGCTTAAACACTTTTGGAACTAGGGTGCCTACATCTAAGAAAAACCTGGGATTAGCAGATACCTCGTCATAAACGAAAACAACAACAGGTAAGATAACAGAGAACACACAGAAAGAGAAACAACAGATAAAAAAGAAAGATTCAGTTTTTTTTTCTTTTTTGTAAGATGCATAACAATGACGAGGAACACATGTGCATATATTTCCATTTATTGCGTATTCTATTGGATTAAATAAACGTGTTTTCTTTTTTTTAAGATACATTTTATTGTTGTCAGTACTTGTGGTATTAGTTCTTCCTTTTATTTATTTTTTTATTAATTAATTACAATTAAAAAAAAAATTGAAGATATCCCCTATTACTGAACAAACTAAATAAAGCGAAATAAAACAAAAAGAAAACTGGAACAAGTGAAAGTGATTAGTCCGCTGGTCAATGTAATCATAAATTATTGGCTAAAATTCGAAACGCTAGAGTTGCTACATTAATTAGCGTCCGTTACGACCGACTGTCTCATAATCACGAATGTCATTACCTCAAAGTTTCCTTTTTTTCTTATTTCTAGGTTTTTAAACTCGATCACATTGCATAGGTCGTCGTGTATCGATGCGATGATTATTTTATTTTGTACGTCTTTCCCACGGCACCCGAGTAACAATCGCAAATCGAATACGCACACATCAACGTGAACGCTATATTTTTCCAACTCTTATGTACTTCCTTTTGCCTCTGTAATACCTACTTAGTGCCTATGAAAGTATGTGTGTGAGTACACATATGCGCATACAACGGTTATTTACTTTGCGGTTAATTAGAAAAGCAGTAATATAGTTTTACGATCGAAAAATTAACGATGCGACCACTATTATTTCCATGTACTTCAATATAAAGGATCATTTCTTATTGCGATTACCTTCCTTGTTTTTATCTATTATATAAAATAAATTCGTTGTTATTTTTGTTAGTTTTTGGCTGGTAAGGCCTCAATAATGTATTTCTACTTGATATAAAATCAATGACAAACGTTTTTTTTTAAAGAAAGCTTTTGTTTTTTAAGTCAAATGTTTGGTAAAATAATTAATTGCTTCTACCTGTTTAAGTGTTTACAATTTGTGTTGTGCTGTTAAAAAATACTTTTGAAAAATACAGATTTCAGCCGAAGGTAAAGCGGCGCAGAAGACAATCCTGTACATAAGTCTATTAGCAGCTTCTGTAAAAGCACTTTTCATAATTTAATTTATTAAATTTATTATCCAAAGTTATTGCAATGTACAGTGCTGGATGCCATCGGTTCATTTTTTGATTTGGAATCGTCTCTCGGCATCGTACAGCCGTTTCAGCGTTTCAGGTCTTATATCGTCTATTGTTTTTACATATAGCATCGCTTTGGCGCATAATCATCGTATCATTATTAAGATTGTACAATACCTTAAGTAAGTTAACCGTATCTCAGGTGTAAGAGTTGTCTTTGTTTAAATTTCCTATTTTGACGATAGATATACAAAGAATATAAGAAATTTAATCCCTTTTAACCGCACCGGGAGTCCGTTTCGCGTCGATATCTCTCCCTCCGTGATCGACGGGAAGGATCCATATCTAGGGTGAGAGGCAATAGTTTGCGAATCATGTCCGACAATAAATCATGACTTTACAGGGGCAGTAGCATCACCAGTGGTAGAAGGCAAAGCAAGCACTCCCGGTCGCATACAGGTCGTAACTTATCAAGCAAATACGCTGGCCAATTGCAGCATACAGCGCTGCGCCCTCTGTAGAAGCATTATTGCGGGCACGTATTGAAGTAACGAAGAGGCGGAATCGGCTCTTTCACATTTGTGTAAGTACGTGTTGTGTAGATTGTGAACGGATGAAACTTGTATACTTAGAATCGGCCTATCACAAGCTATATCAACCAAAAAAGAATTACATTAACTAAAGTGATGTGATTATTTTGAATAACAATTTCGACGAATATTGCTTTCCTGGCGAAAATATTGATGTTATTCGTAAACGGCGTTTATAGCCAACAAAGCGGAAAGATAGATACCCACATACAGTTCTTATTAAATCGGATGTCTCACAAACAATAATCATCCCATACGCAGACTTATTAAGGCCTAGGTAAAGTTCGTCAATAAATTCGTGAAGCATAATCGAAGTGCCGACCCGAAACAATTTTCAGCGAATTTAATAAATATTTAACACCTAATAATTAACGAAGTATACACGCAGCGTGCCGAAGAGAGAGAAGCGAATATATTTCAGCAAAATGGATTTGCATACTTGATGAGACGTTATAGATCATCCGAGGTTTTCTATTTACGTTCCTCTATTCATTCGTCGCCTATATATCTGTTGCTGGAGCCCGAGTACATAACTTACGGATATCTTACTCGGGTGTCTGGCGTAATACTAGATGTAAAGGCTAGCGGGTGTGCGATAAGGACGGAAGAGCGCCTGAGTTTTTGTCGATCCACTGCTGCTCTTGTAAAATAAACAAACGCTACTAAGAAATGTAGGATAGCGTTTCGGATGCTGTTAAGAGATCGAGAAAATGTATCGTTTGAACGTAACTGATTATTCTTTTTATATTATTTGAGGTTAAATTGAAATGTCATGTATAAATACACGTTGTGCGTACAGAAAGGTTCCACGTAAATAATGTAGGTTGTGTAGATTTATACGTTTTCTTACGTATATCTAAATTAACCTCAAAATAGAGGTTATATGCACTATTACGTTTTATTTTTATTTTTATTCGATTTTAGGAGAGATGCTTTGGTGTTACTAGATGGTGCATTTTCATTTGGAGATAGTGTACAAAACCTAATAATGCAATAAATATGCTTACTTAAAACTATCGATGTTTTCTATTAATTTCTGTTATGAAAGATGAAAGTTGATGTTTACCGTAGGTCATAACATAATATGTTATTAAATTGAACGACTTCATGTTAACATCTAAAAACACTCTATACTATCCGTAAAATCAATTAGTTTTAGGTTATAGCTGCAAATACGACACGGTTGCTAATATACATATATATATGTAAAGTATACGCCTTTATATTCAACTATTCAAATCAGTTTGAGTTTATTGTACCTATGGTATATTGACTTGTTCACAAAGACTTTCCTTTTGGCAAATTTGCATGCAAAACAATCTCTACATTAAATGAAACCGGATATGTCAGACCGCTGATGAATTACAAGCAAGTCTGTAACATAAAAAAGCAATATAAGCCTCTCTAAACAGTTGTAAATTATTTTATACAGAAAGGTATGGCGTAAATACGTTGTATAAACATGTACAGGTTGCATGTTGGACGTTATCTTTGAGCATCTCGAGAAAAATACTTACTAAATTATAAGTGGTTTATCAGATATATACGTATATTTACCTCTGGATATTATTGATATCTTCCTTTTTACTCACACGATGAATTGTTCATTTGGAGTATTCGTTTTAGTTGTCTAAGATCTTTCCATCATGCAATCCTTTATGCATTTAAGAGCGGTGTTCTTTATTCCATAATTATAGTTTTTTTTTTAACCTGTTTCAAAAACGCAGAAAATCGAGAAAAACTGACCATTCTCTACTTCGTCGTTCCGTTTTGCGCACATTAAGTTCAAGTTATTAAGAGTAAGTAAGTCAAAAATTAGTTCTTAGTTGTTCTTTGGCGATCTCGTCGATAACCTTCCCGAACCTATGTTGGGAGCATATTAACCGGTTTAAATGCAGAGCAAATCTTAACCAACTTTAATATGTCTTTCTGCACGAGCATTGTGAGAAACCTGCATAAATGAAGCTTCTTAGTGAATGGATAGAGTGAAGAGGTTCTATTAAGTAACGAACTAGATCAACAGATGAAAGTCGGAGGTGTTCAACGAGAGAGAAAAAAAAAACAAATCTTGTAACAACATGAAAATTTGAACATAGCTCTAAAAATACATTTTCAAAAAATTCCAAATAATTCGAAAACGGTTACATTTACGTAGACACATACACATACGTGGACATGAAATATTTTTTTTGAACACCGCAATAGTTGATATCAAAACAAAACAATACTAATCGATTTCATGTCGTTAATAAAACGGAATTGAACGGAAGCTAACGTTCTTATAAACCTCAAATAACCGATTACGCGATCAATTCTTTCCTAGTGTAGGTAAAAAAAACGCGAGATGTATCTCTGTTAAGCGGCCGCAAAACCTCTTTCATGTTGACTTCACCAATCGCGTGACACGAAATTGAATTCATGTTTCTATTAAGCCTTAATAACAGATTAAAACGTTCTAGAGGTGTTTATCCTGTAATTGACTATTATTATTAACGGTTGCTGTTGCTGTTACGAGAAAGATCACTTTCACTACCCGCTGGGCTTAGAAAAAGAAACACTATTAATCTAGTAAGCAAATGGATAAAATTTATTCACCGAAGATAGGGGATTTTTTAATAAAAATTATCTTAAAACATCCGTAGATTTACTAAAATTGACGGAATATTAACTATTTCGATATTTCACGGCGACAAGAGAATGCTCACCGCACCAATTACATGCTAATTGGATAGAGATTTCCATGTTTCCGGGTAAGCAACAGCATTAATGACTAAATAAACAGGAAACAGGTGAATGAACCATTTTGCTTTGCGTTACGAATATGTATTTTCCTTGATTATCTATTTATTTCATTATTAATCGAAAAACGTTTTCATAGTGTTCTTGACTTTGCATCGTTCGTCTAAATACGTATTTATGCATTTATGTCCGGAAGCAACGGAAGTAGAATTATAAACTCGAATCAGTAAGAGAGAAAATTCGGAAATCCTTATAATCGTTCGTTATGAAGATGTTCCGTGAACGTTAAGGCGAGTTAACTTGAAACAATCCTTTTATCGTGACTATAATTTAAAGTATAGAAGTACAACAATATAAGATGTATACGTCATAATATGGGCAGGAAGAAGGAAACCATTAATTTTACAATTTGGCTCTACGTACAGAACGAAGTGAGCTTAAGGATATCCTGAAAGTAATGCTGTCGGTAACTACTGGCATTCTCTACAGCAGTAAGAAGTAGTTCAAGTTGTAAAATCTACCCTGGTTAATAATTACCACATCCTCGTATTTTCCATTTAAACAATCAAAGGGCTTTTAGATTGAGCACAAGAATTACAAGCACAAGCTTACATGTGAATTTTCTCTTGTTGCTTGCTTGCTCTATTATTATTTATAAATTAAAACGTAAGCGTAGATAGTGATGGTAAACAGTTGGAAGCGTAGCATACTATCGAAAAATCTAATGAAGAATATCCTCTTTTTGCAGATTTTAAACATACTTCTCTCTGTACCATATTTGGATATTAAATCGCAACATTTGCAAGTTTTATCCGTTACAGGTTAAAATGTGGCTTGAGTTCTACATTATATAAATTTCACGCCTCTCCATTAAGCTCCACATTTATTTGAACCAAACGCAATATCGAAGACGATATAGATACCCGATTATTTTTTAACTCGTACATTGCTTGTTTAAATTTTCTGGCCGAGATATACCGAGCAATTTAGACAAGGTTATACGTACGTGCACTCGATTCATTGGCGGAACGATAAGTGAAAGGTCAAAGTTATCCTTCGTACGAGTACATGGCGTGCAGTTTGTTTTGTTCTTTTATTATTATTTCGAAGATTCAAATTCCTCAAAATGAATAGGACATGCAATTGGTCACTCGCAGATAAGCGGGCATCGTATTGAGTCCGAAGTGTACTAAAAATAACGCCTCGCACAAGGTCGCTGACTGGCCAGGCAGATAATGAACGCGGAGTATACTGGATTCTCACTTGGATACGGAATTTCACTCGTTATTAGCTAAAAGGATAAAAGTCGATTAAGAGATAACATTTTTCGGTACGTCTATTTAGAATTAGATCGATTTTCGTAAGTTCGCTCGGAAAGTTTCTTTTTGTTAAGATTAACGTTGTGCTCAAAAAAAACAAGCTTATTTATGCCTCCTTTCAAATCTTTCAAATTTGATCGCTCCCAAAAAACGCAAGAATCTTAGTTAATTTTAAGTTATCTTAGTTATTATCTAAAATAGTTAAGTAGTATCTTAGCTAATCTTAGTTAATTTTAATTCATTTAGTTAATATCCTTGCCAACGGCTCGGCGGTGCGATGGTAAAAGGGTGTACGTTTGACAGGCTAATAACTGGCTGAAAATTCCTCCATTTGACTGTATATGTAATGAAAACATACTACGCTAAGCATATTGGTAAACATGGCACCCGGAGGAGGGATAGCATTGATCAAATTTTAGAAGTAAAAGACATATTGAAAACAATTCAAAAGTGGTGGGACAGAGGCCAGGGAAAAAGTTCCATGATTGTTATGCAATGATTTGTATTAAGGTTCTCTACCTTTCTAATATTGAAAAGCACGCCGTAACAGAGAGAAGGAACAAAAAAATCGAAGCTAGTCTAAGAGGCCAACTGCGAAAACTTGCAATGAGCTCGTCGCGCGGAAAACCCTGTATAACGTATACATAATCCGAAACGTTATTTATTCCGCTCGCTATCTTGTTAGAAATAATACGTTCATTTTGGATTGTGTACGCTGACTTTTTGAGGCATGATCGTAACGCGTAAGCGACAATCGAAAATATTTACATAAATGCTTACATACAAAGAGAGATATCTCTATCGCGAACGAAAGCATAACAAGCACTCGTAAAGTATGTGAAGAATCGACGTATGGTGTGGTTTATAACCTCGAGCAGCGTTACGGAAGGTCATGGAGATATTTAATGCAGGCGTCTATTTTTAAATGAAATCGTTTTATAGACGGAATCAAGAATTATACCTGCCCGACAATATAACGAAAGGTAGCCGTGGTTACGTGCGCATGCCATCAAAATACTTGTAATATCTTGTACTTATTTACCGCCATATGGTATATATATGGAATAATTGAGCGAAATACACTTAGTAATCATATACATATGTGTAAGAGCAATTTTCTGCAGTGCATAGGTTTACAGGCATGGGCGATGGATCTATAAGGCCGCAAGGCAGCGCGCCCTCCCTAATAAATCCTTTACAAAATTAAATTATGTTACATAGTTACTACTAAAATGCAATTTCAATAAGCCCGCGGCTTCCTATTTACTTCATGGTCAACGTTGTGTAACGAATTACGTACTTTATAACTCAAAATTAAATATTTGGGCCGCAATGAAATCGTCGCCCCGGTGGCAATGGTATGACGCCCGAGCAAATAATCATTCACGATTTCCGCGCCTAGCTTAATTTTAGCTGCGAAGCTGCAGATGTAACAAATTGGCGTCGGATCTTAAGATACAACTTTAAGAATGGGCGACGTTCAGACACACGTTAGAAATAAGTATCCTTACACATTATATTCACTTCTACGTTTACCTTTTTAATAATCTATCAGCAATCCCAGCTTTCTTTAAATATATCTCTTATAATCGGCCTTCTTCCTCCTCGGCCCTCTTTTTAAAAGGTTACGCACCGCCATTGGTGACAGTGAAGTGTTGTGATCAGGGTAACAGTGAAGTGTTTCATAAATTACCATGTTTTAGTAATAACGTATTACCCCAATATCATCGAAACCAAAAAATACAGACGTTAGTCCAACATTTTGAGGAAAAACTG
Source organism: Oryctes rhinoceros (assembly GCA_020654165.1). NCBI lineage: Eukaryota > Metazoa > Arthropoda > Insecta > Coleoptera > Scarabaeidae > Oryctes > Oryctes rhinoceros. The sequence continues at coordinate 5,227,082 of JAIOKQ010000231.1, forward strand.
CACGATTAACGACATAAATTGTAGCAGTATACAACTTTTAATACGTCGAAGAGATGTGAGAAAAACAGGTCTGTAGTACCATAAAGCCTGCGTCTTGCTCAATTTTAACAAATGTACATTTTGGAGTTATTGGCTTTTAAGGCAAGTGAAGACAAGCGTAATATTTAAATTTAAAAATCTGAAGCACACATACACACAAGCGAGATAGTAACATATAACATATGTCGTGACTAGTTAGATATACGTCCATATTTTATTAAGTATCAATGTACTAACTGAAATGAGACGGAATATGGCCGAGCAGTGCGTAGATAAGAGCTTTCGTAAGGTTTACTGCAGCGCGTGCAACCTTTAGATTTGTATCGTTCCTTCTGACGTTTTGTACTTTTTATTTGGGCTCGCTTTAGTTTTTAACGTTTACTTTTCTAATCGGTCCTCGCATTTCTTTTTCCTGAACGTTCATTTCAAAATTATAATACAGTAAACCGTTTAGTTTGCGGTAAGTTTTGAGGACATGAAAGAACTATACAAACGCTTAAAACATCTTTCTTGTAGGTTACAATTCAAGATGCCCGATAAACGATTTGGGAATTTACCTTCTTGTTTGCTGCTTCATTTCGAGAACGAAAAACAAAAAGCCCTTTAATATCTATTGATGTAGTCCATGAGACAAATTATAATGCTTTAGATATGATGTAAAGCTTATACACAAAACACAGAGGGTTGTTGTATTTAGTGTCTACAATGTAAAGCTCAGGAAAGAGGCTACGCCTGCTATTTCTTCATCCAGTAGAAGTATTTATGAGATGTACGAGGATAGTAAGCTAATTTGCACAATTAAATTCCAGTTCTAATTAAATATACTTTTATAGATAATCATCTAACAGTAAAAACATCGCAAGAAGTGCCGGAACGTAGAAATATTTTATACATTAGCATTCCTTCATTACGACATTTACTACATCTTTTGTGGTCCACGTTAAAAAAAATAATAACCATAGAGCTCTTATGGAGAAGAATGATATATTGGCACTGCGATTTTTCTTTTAAGGTTAAATGTATCCGTATACGTCATGTGCATAAGAATAAATTTAGGTAAAGAATGAAATGAGGAATATAATTTAGTATGTGTAATATTTTGCGGATGAAACTTTTAATATATATAAAGTTACTAAAAACGTAAGTACTTAAGCAGTAACTTAAATACCAATTATTGGAAGTTCGGATCTAAACGTTGGCCTTGCATGGTAATTCCTGTGTAAATTTCATAAAAGCAGCAAAGCATATATTTTAACTTACAAGTGCTCTTTTGGTAATCCGTAATATATAGCTCTAATAAGAAATGTTTGTTATTTGAAAACAATAAGAGCAAGAAATAGGTTCGAGAAGACAGCCTAGACAACGCAGAGAAATTTGATAGATGCTATAAGAATAACACCAGTTTGGTGTATCTAAATTTGATGCAGACGCTGCATACGTTAAAGAGAAGGATGACGTAACGGCAAAGATTCGTTACGGAATTAAACTAAATTCTCAATAGCGGTTGTTCGGTAACAGTTTCTATTAGTATTTACCCAATTTATTAATGAATAAAGGAAACAGACCACTAAAAACAACACGCTGATCCAAAAAAAAATAATTAAACCTTATCTCCCAATTAAATAACTAACGACGTACATCACATTTTATATGACGACTAGCGTACCTTAGTTTGAAAACAACAGCAAGGTAAAGCTTCAAGAACGACGTTAGAAACCAAGTGTAAACGCTGTGACGTCACGACAGTTGTCAGTCACTTTCACCGCGCGAATCGCCGGTCGAGAAAACCTTGCAAGGTAGTCTAGTGCACCTTGACGTTTCCCCCCGCAAGACAAATACCTATGTATGTATATATACATTTACGAAAGGAAAATAAAAATAAAAAGGAAATCGGGCGCTATATAATTCTGCTTGGACAAAGATTAATTAACGTTACTTAGTTCGCGCTATTGTTACTGGTTTGCAGCGGACAACACCCGCAATAGGTGGGTAGGTACCCCACTATTGCGAATGATGAATTGCGTACATAGAAATGATTTATGTAATTTAATGGTAAAATTCATAAAGGTCACTGAAACGGTAGCCAAATCTGGTATTAAAAAAAAGAAAGGATATATAATTGCTCCTGCGTGCTGTGTGCTACTCTGACAAGTAACAAATGGCACTACTTACTTACCATACAATTCTATTGTATCTCATAACTCCGCAGAGATATTATTTATTCTCAGCGATTTTAATGGTACACGTTAGCATGTCCTCAAGAATAAATCGATGTCCATATTTGACGCAAGTTTTAAGCGCCAATAAGGATCAAAAGCAATTAAATTCTTACATTTGAAGTAAATCTAATCTCCAAGTAGACGCATGTACGCGGAAGTACTAACTAACGCTCTAATTCCAAATCGCTTAGTATTACGAATGAAAGAGCGATGTGTGTTCGGCTAGGGTGTTGACATATACTCATAATTTAATAGTAATTTAATGCCAAAAAAAAAAAACGCTAACTTGTTTAATTTCTTTACAGCGAGCTAGTGACTCTCCATTAACATTAGATAAATACAGCGTCTCACTAGTTCGACGCCGGGTAAATTTAACAGGTTTACATTTAGCGGCCGACGCCAGCAACGTACATCCTTCTGTTGAGCATCCCAGTCAACCGCTATACGACTTCTCCGAAAAATGTTGGGATCATCTGCATGTTGTACTAAGCGATACGGACATTGATAAAGACTATAAATAGTAATAGCCGGATAATGGAATCTTGCCATTAACTACAACAGATGTAGTTTGGTAAATGATAGGGATGTAATATAAAGCGAAGAGGAAAAAAATTAAAATAAAAAGTAAAACACGTATGTAAATGCTGTTAACCTTAACATTTTCGTCTGGGGAACCTGACGGACGGCTATGCTGTGAGGGTGTACGTTGTGTTGCTCCCGCAGGTGTACCCTCAGGTTGAACGGCTTTTGCAATTTATCCCCGGGCAAAGTGTTGGAGCAGGAGGAGGAAGAAATTTGATAAGAAAATAGTATTATTATTTAAAAACATATGGGTGAAGGAATCTAATTAAAGGTATCTCAATACCGCATGCGCAATTCCGCACAAACTGCCGCACTAATAACTTAATTAGCCAGAAAATCAATGAAATTAATAATGAAGTTAGACTATTAAGTACAGACGCACGTTTCGCTGAGAGTGTTAGCTCGTCGATGCACATTTGTGAAGGGTAGCAGAAGTATTTTGAAAATTCACATCCTATAGTTAAGAGCCGTTAATATCTTTTTAGAAATGTTGCATCCTTCATTTAAAGGCACATCTTTATCAGCTACCCAAAAGATCATTCTTTCGTTCCTAACTAGATATTACAGACTGGCAATTGTTATCGATGCTTTTGCAGATTTTGTCCTCGTTCAAGATAAAGCGCAGCAAGACTTCTTTCTTGAAAATAAAAGGTACATACGTTCTTCCTGTAAGACATCAAAAACGAAGCATCCAAAAGAGCGAAATCATTACCCAATAAATCACTCCGATCCTATTTAACAAATAAGCTATAAATTCAATCTGTTTATGATTTCGTAGAACCATCACGCGCATAAATCATCGCAAGTAAATACTCACGACAACGGCCGCTGCAGTAGTTACACGTAATACATGCACGCGTTCATACGAACACATAGATTCATACAGCGACCGGGGCATTTTTTCAACGGGTTCATTAACATACGAACAGGAACAATTAATTAAAGTTCGATGCGAATGTCATTCGTAATCATCAAATACATAAATTATCGGCTCGTTTAACTTCCTACGTACGGCTTGTGTGCGTGCGTAACTAATTAAAATTGTTTTAAAGATCGGAAACATAATATATATGGATAAGTTCGACATTGCTCGTCTTCGAGTTGCGTACAGCAGCGCCTTATTAGGTGGAAGCTGCATAGGCCCGTAGGAAACAATGTTGCAGAAACCTGCACGTTCATAACATAATAGTTGGAAGTCCTAATTGTAATACAATCCTTTCTTGGGACTGATTAGTCGTTGTGCAACTATGAGCGTAAAGTAAAAGACTATGATGTATGTAGGTATGTATGTGATAGAAGACTGAGGTAATGAAGGATGATGTTCTCTTCCCGAAAGTGTTTGCTGACATTATTTACAGCGTCAGAAACACCGAATTCGTGTTCTTTCTTACATGTATTACATACATATAAAGAGTCACAATTGAGGCCAGACCAGTACCGTCGTACACATTAATCGTTGAAAAAGGGCGTATCTAAGAGCTGTACGATTAAAACGTTACCATCCTAACACACCGATTATGGAAGAAATTAGTTTCGGATGTAAGTCCGATATTATGCGTAATAGCTCAGAGAGGGCGTATTGAGGGTCTTAGAATAATCAAGCGGAACCAACGCGATTATCGGTGCCAAAAATAACAATACAATATCGAACTGAAAATATTATTCAACAAAACCACACTAAAGAATAAAACTATTTTATTTATAGAATTGTCAAGGATGAGATGATAGGACGCCAGTACTGAAAAGAACTTGTACGTTATTTGTTTATAGACTATTTAAATATTTCCCCAGACGGGCTATCTAAATACGATCTAAACAGGCGAAATCGTTCCGAGTCACAAAGTAGACTTGCAACCAGACGGAAACAAAACATAAAGTTATAAATTACTCCTTGGCGAAAACATCTTTATGATTATTGCATTCTGCTTTGCGCTAGCTAGGCGAGGTAAACACAATTATAACTGGGAAGCAAGAAAAAAAACACACCTACACACGAAATACTACATATCATTGTTACAACGTTGGATATTCGTTAAAAAAATTGTATATTTGTTCTTCTTTGGAAACGCCGGTTTGTTTGGATTAATTAAAACGCCCGTTCATTATGTCGTTACGTTTCGAAATTTAACGATTCCCTTTTCAAACTTTATCTCTTACAACCATTATAAAATGTTTAATTCCAACAAACTTTTTTGTTCAATTAATTAATTAATTGACTTACTTTGCAAGTATATTCTGTTAGACACGTTTTAAATTTATTTTTTTACCTTTACAATTCTTCAGGAAGTTATCAGAAATTTCCTAAAGCAAACCCCGTAGGTGACAATACAATTTTCAACTTTTGTTGTTAATTAGGCTACTTGATTCTAAGCAATGCTTATTGCCAATCTACCGGAGATATGACAAATTGAAATTCCCAATAATCGTCACGAGAGAGGACGGAAGCGAATGAAATCATACCTTTTTTGCAGCGACTAGACAGATTCGTGTTTTGTCGACTCTTGGGGAAACGAGCACGCAACACGAACACTTTCTTATGAGACGAATAGACACGAGTCTGTCTAGTCGCTGCAAAAACGGTATGATTTCACTCGCTTTTGTCCTCTCTAATCATCACTATGCACATTACGAAGCTTATTAAAAAGAACTGCGCCAACTCTAGTGGAAGGTGATAATTATGTCGGTGTAGTTACTTTAAGAAATGGAGTGAAACAATTTTGGAAACACTGCTCTTCTAAATATTTTTTTTTTCTTAGTTTAACTTTAGGAAATTATGGAGCGTTAATAACGAAATCGCTTCAACTGTTCACCGTTTGTTCGAGTTAACGTTGGCTTCTCTGTAGCTGCAAATACAGGGAAGGACATTTAGTAACGAAATACTGTTTGGTAGTCAACGTAACTCGCCAAATTATGAAAATAATTTAATTATACGAAAAGATGCCCGTGCAAGGAATCGAACCTAACACTTCGCCTTTGCTAGATAGGCGTACTTACCACCACATCGCTCAAAAAATGAACGGAAGGCAAATTATGTAATTAATGTACGCCTACGAATAAAAATATCTGTCGAAATATTAAGAGGACATTTCCGAAAAGTTCCGATGGCTTAGTGTAGCAAACAGAAGGTGTCGGATTGCATTCCTTATCGGGAATAGGAGATTCGGAAGTTATGCTATTATTCTTCAAAAAAATGAAAGTGTTAGAACTACGTGAAGTTAGCTCTCGTTTCTCAATCTCAAATATCTCGAGAACAGGATGACACAAAACGTGTTTTCAAATTTAAAAAGGTCAATAGTACGTGTGCCAACTTCACGGATCTTTTGCGTGTTGCTGGTATCGAGCTTTCTTTAGCTATTTACTAGTAACCATAATTTTATGAGAATAGAATAGATTGTTATTGTAAAGCCATATCATGCAAAATTACTTGAAAATGTCTAAAAGTATTTATATATTAGCTCCTTTCCTGATTTTCATATTTATTTGGCTATGGTTGCAACATTTCGAAGGAAAAACGCTCCTCTTCAATTTACATTTTTATTTTGTATTTTATCATAGTAAAGTCAATTCCTTTCTTAAGAATGCGCGTGCTTCATTTTTCTTTATATCGCCCATTGCTGCTGCGTGAATTCGAAATAATGCTTAACTCCTTTCCGTGTATCACATAATAATGATCCATGCCTCAGTTTTACTTTTCCTTCCTAAGATTTTTATCGTTTAAGTAATAAGGTATTTTGTAGTAGATTACCAAATTGCCCGTGATATTACGAAACCCAACAGAGTTGTTTATTGTACAAAAGCAGCAACGAAAGAAGTGAAAGTTTTTTCTTTCCTTTTAAGAATGTAAATTTCTATACTTTTAATATAGTAAAATTCTTTATGCATATAGTCTACCTTTGTATACGCAACGATTTCAAACGCGAAAGCAAAACTTTAAAGCTAAAGCCTCGCACAAAATTAATATTGATTTTCTCTAACGGAAAATGTGTTGCCAAGCATCCCGTTCGACCATCGTCTCTACGTAGACGTACAGAAGCAACAGCGAGAGCTCGGCGGATTCGAGTTAGTAGGTATATAGCCTGCGACGTCGTCGTCGTCGTCGTCGTCATCTTCGTCACATCGTTTATTTGAAACAAGTAAAAGTTGTAATACACTCGCAAGGCAATTCGTTAACCTCGAAATTAGGACACTCCGCGCGGTGAATACACGAATAACTTCGCTCGCTCCGTCTCCCTCTCTTTCTCGGCGAAAGGAATAAACGTAAATTCTCTCTGCGAACGGCCACCTAAATTTAATTACATTTTACGATATTAATGGCGGTAGTGTGTAAGGCAATAAACACAATGATCAACGGACGTACTTATTTTCTGAAGAGAAGACGTAGCGAGCGAGATAGAGCGAGCGCAATAGCTACACGCCAACGCCGAACTTCCAAGCTAGTGTAACGTATGTAATCTTAATGGAAGATTAAAGATCGAAAATTATGTGGACGAGATCAAAAAAATTTTTCATCTTACGGACCGGACGTGAAGTTCGTAAATACTCCGTCCGTTTTCCGAGCCGAAACAGGCACGTCTTAATGTGGATCGAGTGGATTCGGAATGTTCGCTAAATAAAATGTGATGGTCTCTTGAGATCGCAAATTCTGCCTCTGCACATGTAAAAAGATACAAAATAATGTGCCTAGTTCTTTTGAGTGTCTATAAACATCCACCGTCAAGATTCGCTATTATAAAACGATTTTGAATCTCCTCCTCCACATATAACAATCTTCTAAGTTTACTGCTGAAAATATCTCAAAGTGTCCGTTAGTCGATTTTATACTTTTATTCGTTTATTCTACTTTGATAAACATTCTTATCGTCTGTAAATAAAATTTGGACAGTTAAAGTGTATATACTGGAACGTTAAAAACAAATACCACATGGTCTACTCTTCCCGGCAAAGCCGACCTCTTTAATCTAAATTTTCTATATAACAATCATCCTAATAATATGTTTTCATAAAAACATTCGTCAAAAAATTCGACGATCTATAGATTCCTCCACCGAGTGTGCCAGAAGTGAGTTACATGACTTACACGCTCACTCCATCTCCTACACTCTCTCTCTCTCTCCAGTTCGCCAAGATATTTATGCAAAGGCTCGATTAAAGATCCTCATGCAGTTGCGTATTCCTGATAAAACAGAGACAACTTGCAATCAACCATAAGATCTTGTTGTGAGTGACCCAGCTATCTCCCACGATAAAGCGCCATACGTAATGATGGGTAACGTGGAAAGTACCACACGTAAAATCGCCGTCATTAGCGCCACGACGAATGACCACGAGCGCTCTGGCAACATGCATTTTCTTATTTTTGAGAGGCTTATGTAACCGTGATGTTTCCTTCTGTGAGTTCCCGACGTTCCGTTCGATAAATATCATTTGGATATTTATTTAATGAAACCTGAAGGTATGTAAAGGCAAAACATAAGGAACCGAAACGTACCATTACATACTATAAAGCCCTGGCAATAAATATTATTCCTTGTTATTTTCCAAAAAACCACCACAAAGATATATGTGTTTTCCTCTATTAAATACAATATAGGCTTTCCCCTATATAAATTAAACTCGTAGCCGGTGGCACACCTTGCGTATCAGCCCGTGAATGTTTGAACAGCGATAAACGACATTCCAAGTCCTCGATATTTACTCTTGTAGTCGATATAGCGCGCGATAGAACCTGTCCCCTAGGATTGAATATCCAAACCCATGCAGGACTTATCTTTTCTTAACATTGAAAGTGTTACAGTGTCTAATAAATATCTCCTGATATAACGATCAAACGGATTGTGGATATTAAGACCATGCCTGCGTTTGATAACGAATTTACGCAAGGATTGCAGCGAAAGATAAGTGTTGCATAAGGTATTTTCGGCTATAAAGTTATATAATTTCATCCATTACATGATTTAAAAGTTGCCATCGGAATTATTGATAGCCGTTTATGCAGGCATGTCGTTTTTACACTTTTTTCTTTTAATTTCATGCCGACGACAAGCTTCTTTCTACGTATAAATTAAGAAAAAACGCAAGTAGAATTGACTTAAAAGTATCAGCTATACGCGTTAATTAACACGAAGTAGGTTAATTTGTAGAAATAAAATTTAATTACGGCTTAAATACGATTTTATCGTATTACTTAAGTTCTTAAATGTCTCCATTTAATACGTATTGATATTAATTAGATGTAGATAAGCGAATTGTGTTACATATTTTTTTTAATTCGCACAAATCCTGACTATTTCTTTTACTTAACGATATTTATACCTACGCATTACATACACTAATCATTAAGTATATTGACTTCGAAGGTACACCATTTCACATCCTGAAGAGCGATAAATTTATGAAGTAAACTTCTCCATTTACCTAGCTATCATCTTATAATCTGCTCCATTATTCTACACTCCGAGCAAAATAATAAAGCAAATTGGGAAAATTTATATGTCACGCGCGCGATACCACCAATTTGATTTCTTTCTTCCCTACTACGTCGGTGAAAAATAAAAATTACCGTCACGACCGTGACGAACAAACCCGGAGCTTCTCGAAAACTCTTCTTCCTTTTTATGGTATCTCAACTCGGCTCTCTTTCTCTTTTTTTTTTGTTCTCTCTGAAACTTTAAACACAATGTTAACATATTTACGAGAGTTAGGCAACCATTTTCGTTTATCAGCCGGGCTACATTATTTTTGATTCTCTTTTATACGTAGATATATATTCTATACGTCGCCTATGCTCCGAACTACTAACTCAAGATTTTGATGAAATGAAACGATGGGCATAAAGTACCGACGGATCGCGCGCGCGAACACAGCGCCATCTATATGGACTTTAAGGCAAACGTTCTTTCGGGGAAAACGCGAGTTGGGCAATGCGTTGCGCGATTGCCTAACCAACAAGGCAACGTTCTCTACTTCACGGCATCCTCGTCCCGGCCGTAAAGAAAGGGAAATACGGGCAACGTAAAGATAAATTTCGTGGTTCGACGAATTTTTAGATATAACTTATCGTAAAATGTTAAACGTATTTATTATTCGGAAAGTTTGTTGTTGCATGATTAAAAGTTTTCAGCTTTGGAACTTGATGAGGAGACGAGAGAGAAACGAGGAATATGAAGGCAATTATTAAATAAGCGACCGCGATGTAGGAGAGAGAAGGCTCTCGCCGTACGGGTTAATAATGCGCTCGTTTTTCACGAATCGATCTCTTTTTCCGCGACGGTCTTGCCGTACGCGCGTCTTTTTCTTCGCCTTACGATGTTTTATCGTCGGTACGCTTGATACTTTCAATTGTGCGAAGTTTAGCCGCGACTAAATGAAGTTTCGGGTTTGTATACACGCGAGTGTCAACGTTGATCCGCTACTTAATTAATAATTTCTTGGAACTAACGTTTGCTTCCGTAAAATGACGTGAAATACGTTTATGACATTGCAGATTTTTAAAAATATGTATTTACTTGTTTGCAGAAACTCCTTTCAGAAAGAAATGAATTTCTGGGCAGTAGAAGATAAATTTAAAACTGGAATAGTGCAAATTCTAGGCTCTCGGGTATTTCTCAAAAATAGCAAAGTATCCGTCTTCAAAATGCGAGTCAATGAAGCAACAACTGGAGGTTGATTCTTCGAGAATATCGATGAAACAAACATGAGCCATGAGCAAGCAATACAAACCAACAGAATAAAGCCGAAATAATGCATATCAAGGAACACAATAGCGCCATCTAGAAGCTTTCTAAACAATCTGACGGCGTCAGGAGTAAACGCAACGATGCGGCAACATCAAAAGAAGACCTATGTACATGGCTTGAACATCAACTAAATGTATCCAAATGAAATTTGGTTATCGTTAAATACTTCCTATATTTGTGCATTGGATTTGCACTGGTCTTAGATTCACACTTCCGCCGATCAATAACGTGGAAGTCGCTACTAGACTGCCACAGACTTCTATTTCTAGCCTCCGAAACGAATAACATGTAATGCGATGAAACGGCCACAAGGGCAATCCTATAGACAGAGACAGACAGACTAACTAGAAAGTATCCGGGTATTGTTCATAGCTTAGAATCCTCTATCTCTATATTCCTCTATCTATGTCTATCTATGTCTACCCATTGGGATGAGAGCATTAAACAAATACAAAATGATAGCACAGGCGAAAATTTAAAAAAGGAGGGGTGTTGGCGTGGGCGACATACACTTTTACTTTTGAGTTTTCATAGAACCTAATTTTAAGGATCTCAGTTGTACCACCAGGACCAGTTGTTTGAATCTTCTTCTGGATTTGCTGCATGTTGCGTCGCTACTGTACAAAGAAGCTCCATATGTCAAATTCTTTAAAGGAAATCAACGACCGCGGAAGTCTACAACATATTTAAGGATCTCCATTTAGGAAATTTCTATAAGCAACTATACCAGAGATGTACTCTTGTGAATTTATGTTAATGCTCACTATGTTCTTGCTATCTCAAAAAAATCATAAAATATTGCGTTAATTAGCTTTTTTAAAGGGGGTTGACGGTAGTAGTTCCGCTTTTTCTCGCATCACCCTTGTATAACATTTAAAATTAGTAATCATCTCTTATTTACTAAACCACCCTAATCTAAATCAAAATGCTTTATCTGTAAAAACGGTCATTTCACAACAGAAATATACGTCAACAGTTACTGCCCATACCGTATTATACCGTTCTAATTTAATCAGGGTTAAAATATAATCCCAAACCATTATAAACCATCCCTCATGAACGCGATTACTCGACTAATTACCCAATCGCACGCAAAATATTTACTTCTGCTCCCTCTCGCGCCGCATCCCTTCGTACCGATACTGCGCAAACATGAATAAAAAAATATCCCTCTCCGATCGGTAAATCAATTGAAACACGATAATGACCTCGAAATTTCTAATAAAATCGTAAATTTAATGTAATTAATAGAGGACAATGAACAGGCAAACAACGGCCTCTATTGATTTAGCACCCGTTTTTGTCAATCGCGAACGTAACACATGGCTTCAGCACGTGCGGCGTCGATATCTATCGTTGGTGAGGCGCGCGGTGCGCCCTCTAGCTTAACGTCGCGTATCTGTATAGCGAAGTCCAAGTCTGTTGTATAGGATCTCGAGGGGGGGATCGGGGATCTATGCATTCAGAAGAATCCCTGGCTAGGAAAGCAGCCAACATGCCCTTCATTGGTCTTAGCCCCTTCTGTGACCCACAAGAGGGCAAGTAATAAAAACATGGGAGGATCTCCTACGTGGGGCAACGTTCCAGGACAAAAACAGGCGAAAGTCTTTATATCAGGTGTTGCCTAAGACAGCAAAAGTAATGCTATCACCAAGCAAAAGGGTCCTAAGGTTACTAGCGAGATTTCTGGTAGGTCATGCAGCCCTAAAATATCACTTAGTGGCGCTCGACAACAACATTTCAATAAATTGTTCTTGGTATCTGCTGAACAGAGTGACGAAGATCCTAGAGTGATATTAAGGTTTATTAAGAACCTCCAACTTCCCTAACATATAGAAGGGCATTTTGTTACAATGGATCTATCAATGTCGCAGTGACCAAAGGCTTCTGTGCCTCTGCCCAATGATACTAATACTAATAAATTGATTGGGGAGGAACCCCCAAAATTTAAAGATATGCGTTTATTAACCTTTTTGTCCCCACAGCACCTTCTCCGAATATTGGTGTTCTTCCCCCGAAGCCTTGTGTATAAGTATATCTTCATCGCCTTGCGTCTCAATTTGAAATGTCGGGTAATAATGGGCAATCTTATGTTACGTATGTATAATGTGATTGAGAGTTCTACGAGAATCTTAGAGAACACCATACTTGGGCCTCACTACACGTACTCGCGTACACCTACTACCTCCTGCGCGATTAATAATACGATTATTATCTCTGCACAGACTGTAGAAGCCGGGTAAACGAGAGAGGGTTGTTCCCCCGCCTATAAACATCGCGCGTTAAAATTTACATTTATTTAATTTGCTTGTTAGAGTAAATTCAACCTGCGCGCTTGTCACACAATGCCCTTCAATTTCCAACGTTTCAAAAGCAACCACGCACGTTCGTACACGGAAGAACTAATTTTCTGAGTGGAAATAAACAACGTTAGTGGTTGGAATAATTATATTCCGCTCTTCAAACATTAATTAAATAATCTGGAATAAAGTCTTCCGAATAAATGATCCAAAGGTTTAACGTAGTTTTCCGACGAAAAACGTTAAGTTTTAAACGTGTTCAGCGCAAAACCAGACATCGTATTACCTAATCTAATGATGCATTCCCAAGCGTATTTTTTCACTTCAGAATGCACACCGTTGTATTCGACTTACTTTTTAGATCACTTTGGCGATGGGATTACGTGCCGGTCTAGGTGTATTAGCTGCTCACGGACATCTATATAGGTTCGCGTTCGTGTGAGTCCATGTGCATGTGTGCGCATATATGTGGAAGGCTTCGTTAAAATTTCGTGTATATGTATTACGCGCGCTATTCCCCTCTCCGTCGGTCCCACGGGGCTTCGAACGGTCGCGTTATTCCACCGACGACGACATAATGAACATCTGGGTCAGTGGGACACCATCAACGGGCAAAGCAGTGAGTACAGCGTCGGTTCTCTTGGCCAATATTATTAGTACGTACTGCAAGTGAAATCGCGGAACTGAATCCGCTTGAAAGATCCAAATTAGGAAATCGTTTTGAAGTTAGGGACGGACGCACTAGGCGTCAGTTATCCTGAAGGAATGAGCGAAACGAAGCGGCGAAATTGAGACACGCGATGTTACCGCGGGATGAGGTTCATATTGCAAACGTGATGTGTTATTGGTATTATTTATATAATTTCCGGTTTATTTTTGTTTGCGTGAGCTGTTTGCCACTAGATTTAATGAAGATGAAATATGGAACTCGCTAAAAAACTAACGATCTTAAGCGCTAATACGACTTCATTTTGCCTTTAAACTGTTTACTGAACTATGCGATCAAATATATGTTAAAACTGTCTGGTTAATGTTTAGACGTTATTTTTTTTCCTTTACAATGATTAGGCAGTAAGATATGGTAACTGAGTGAATACAAAGTTTCTGTTTCTAGTCTGAAAGTACTTTGGACTTTTGGACAGGAGTATATACACCTTCAAAGGATCTGCAACTTGTTAATTCTTATATTATTCTTATGCTCGTTTGTATGGGGGCTGGCGTGTCTTTGGCCCTCCGTCGGAAACGTCTCATATCTTCCAGACGGAAGTGGTACAGAACTTTTTATTTTGGATACAAAAAGGTACAAAACTTTGACGTAGAAAAAAAAATAAAAAATCGCTTGTGGGGTTGGAGGGCTGACATGCCCCTAGCCCCCCATCGAAATAGTCTCATATCTTCCAAGCGGAGATGGTACAACACTTTTTATTTTTGGTACAAAACGGTATAAAACAGGTACAAAACTTTGACGTAGAAAAAATTTTAAAAATCGGTTGTGGGATTGGAGGGTCGGAATGTCCCTGGCCCCCATCGGAAATGTCTCATATCTTCCAAACGGAGATGGTATAAAACTTTTTATTTTTGGTGCAAAACGGTACAAAAGAGGTACAAATCTTTGACATAGAAAAAATTTTAAAAATCGTTTGTGGGGATGGAAGGCTGACATGTCCCTGCACCCCCATCGAAAATGTCTCACATCTTCCAAACGGAGGTGATACAAAACTTTTTATTTTTGGTGCAAAACGCAAAACGGTACAAAACAGGTATAAATCTTTGGCGTAGAAAAGCTTTAAAAAATCGCTTGTGGAGTTAGAAGGCTGGCATGTCCCTGGGCTCTCATTGGAAAGGTCCCAATCTTCCAAACGGACACGGTACAACACTTTTTATCCTTGGAACAAAGCAGGTAGGTTGGCATAGAAAGGATATAAAATTTCGGAGATGGAGCCAGAGATATGCCTTAGTTTTGGCCATTTTTGTCTTGTATCTAAACAGCAAATGTATCAAATATAACATCTGAGTGAGTATTTAGATGTTTACAATTTCAAAATATGGCTTATTTAATCTCCTTCGGTATCTTCTCATTTAAATGAAGTATGTATTTTTCATTTCCTGTGTTTGTTTTCATTGTTTACATAAAGGGGCACATGGTAATTGCCTTATATATACGTATGTATATAAATATATATCTATTCGTTTCTTTTTTTCGAACAAGGCATGACATTTGCACGATGTGTGCGTCGTAACTCCTGCTTTTGCATTTTAAGTTAGTTTAAGTAAATATGGTTGACTGGAAGAGCAAATCTAGCCTTGGTGGTGGCCTCCCTTTTTGATGTGTTATATCTACTTTCTTTTTTTTATGTATGTAACTGTAATAGAAATGGTTTATTATTATAATCTTTCTGATAATCTTTTTTTTGATGATTTTCATTTACTTTAAAACGTTGCCAGATCATATATTTGCTCCATCGAGCAACAGATATACAAAAATATATATTCCAAAAGGAATTATTCATCGTTTCAAACATCATGATTTATTCACTGGCATTTTCACTTGTTAAAAACCGTCCGTATAATTCGTACAAACCGACGTTATGACAATGACATCTGTTTAAAAACAATATTAACATCCCGCAATAATTAAATAGCCTCTCCCTAATTTAATTTTAATTCGTCAGTTTTCCACGTTCATTAAAGCCAATATAATCCAACCGTACGAACGGGAGACCATTATTCAGCAATGACAGAGAAATTAATTATTCGACGTGGTTTTTTTAATTATTCCAAGTTGGCGCAATTAAAATAAAGCATGCGCTCGACGTTTTATCACTATTATTATCGGAAAGCGTATTTTTCATATAATCATTATTACGCACGAATTTTAACGTACGTGTGTGTGTGTGTGTGTGTGTATATGATTGTACCTACGCTTGTACGATGAATGCGTGCAAATCTGTTCTGTAATATGTACTGTAATGTAAGCAAGTAAAGGATTTAAGTTTTTATAACTTTTGATAGCGATGTTCTTTTGCTTCTAAAATATGTTTTCTCTTTAATGCACGCGCAATCTTTCTGGACGTAGCTATGAAGCTGTATTTATGGCGAAAATACAATGTTATTCGCGCAAGATGTCACAAGCAGTTCTATTTGTTAATCGTTGTTCACTTCGCCATTGTGATTTTACCTGTTCCCATACTGTGACGAATATACTTCGTCACAGTCGGTAATGTAGATTTCGACAAACAACGTTATGTCTTCGTCATCCCAACCTCGTTTATGCGGGATATCATGTAACTACGTCTCATACTAATTAGTGACTGTAATTTACATTAAGATAATAATAATCTTCAATTTCATTGCATTCAGAATTAATACTTGGTTACGGAACAGAACGAACGTACAAGTCTGTTATAAACTACTATAATTAGAAGTAAGTGCTACATAGGAAAGTTGCTCTTAATGTTACTGTCTTTTCAACCTCAACAGCTATTCATTCAATCGCAAACCGGATAGAAGGACATTCATGTATATTTGTTTCATATAGATTTGTAAATAAAACCAATTAGACCAATGCCACCGCGTTCATTATCTTGGTACTCGTCGAAATGTAAACTTAAACCGACTCTAACTCGTACACATATCTACCACGGATGTATGTACTCGTATTTATATGTACATGTGTACGAATCGGTGCAGTAAATAACGAACTTCTAGCCGTGGTATTGCTCCAATCATTTCCCACTTTTGGGCGCCAATTGCTGCCGCAGTATTTATTATCTATTGTCCGTCTCAATTTTGGCGATTGTATACGTCGAATTGTTTACGTTGTTTCCGATCGTTGCTACATTCGTTTGCCGTAAACATTGCAAATGAGATGCTCGCGCACGCCATTCACGATAAATCTGACGGGATCATGCGGAAATTCGATGTTATTACGCAATCTAGTTGGTGTTTGCTAGCGTGGCAGTTATCGCTCCACCTAATTTAGTCGATGAAATGATATTGTTGTAATATTTGATCGCATCATGGCAAATTATAAGTAGGAGGCATTAGGATACTTTCTTTTGGTAAAATTTACTGAAATTTATTCGGTCATAAAAGGCTTTTTCATAATTTATTCATTTAAAAACATTTTTATAACCTCATTAAAAATATTCTTTATTTTCTAGGAAATTAGAATTACAATAAAAAAAAATAATTTAATTCAAGATATTCCAATAATAGGAAGAACAATATCGACAGATTTATGATGAAAACTTCGATTTGAACTTCGTTATTGTGAAGGCTTGATAGGAATGCACTGGATTATTACTTCGTTCGAACTTATTTCCAATCACAAGTTAAGGATTTCTGTTTATTTATTTTTTTTAATTAATAAAATGTAATTTTAATTCGTAGTAACCCGTCAATTTGCCTCCTTCTCAAAGCGCCATCTACATCTAAAGATAGGCACCTTTTATACCATCCTCGTAAAATTTGTATGCAACATTATGTCGAAGAAAACCTTTTTCAGTTATTAATTATCAAGCAAACATCGGGCAATAATTTAAACAGAAATTCGTTAGTAATCGCCAATACTTATTCACGAGGTTATGAAGCTTAACAGCGTATTTGCTCTCTTTTCTTATCCAGAATACATCATAAATGACGCATATTTTCTCTTAGGGTTTCATGTACGAAAGAACCACACGTATATATTTCAGATAATAGCGACAAACATCTGACTCACGACGTACGGACAACCAAAACAGCCTTAAATTGCCAACCTTGGCAAGTCATTAAGTATAACCGCATGTTTATGGAGGTTAAATTTAATATTATCAATATAATGTTGCTGTATGCTGGTGTGATATAGTAATATGCAAACGTAGACATTTTCGGTATTGTTTGTATACACGTTACACGGCGTAACTGTTCTGCGTTCGCATTAAAACACGACGACCACGGCTTTAAGATCTATTATACTAAACGGTACAAACAGATGTACGCTTTATGAAAACAGGGAATGCACCTACGTATTCTGTAAATTTTATTTAAAGAGTTAAATTTGAAGTTTCGTTAACCTTGGCATATATCGTCTCGTAGAGAGGTCAAATATTTTTATTGAAGTCGACGTCATCTACTTAAGAATTCTCTTAAGAATCTACTTAAGAAAAGAAAGAAAGAGTTACCACTATAAGTGTTGAACATGTTTTACATGCTTTACGATTTTTTCCTGCCTTTTTACCAAAACACACGGCTATGCACATGTTGAAATTATTTTCATTTGAATTCTCTCTAATAGCGCAGACGATTGGTGCAACGTTGGCTCCCGATCACGGGTTGCTTGGCTCGACCTTGGCATTACGCGAACGCACACTTTTGGCCGAAAATTGGCTCGCAACGTTCTCGCATACTTACCTGATCTTGGGACGGACTACTTTTGTCGTGCATCGCCCTTTAACTAACTTTTCTTGAATGTTGGTTCACTGTTGTGTCTGGCGACTGTAACGTTAAATGTTTACAAGGCTCAGGAACCGACGCCTTAGCGACTGAATTGTTTCAACATTGACTTGCTTATGTCACTCAAGTGTCTACTGCTAAGCATAGTTTGATTATAATTTTTCTAGACTTAGAAAAGTACTATTGGCTTCGTATAACTTATTGACCGCAGATAACCGTCGATGATATTACGCCGGCCTCACTCTGCCAACTCAGGGCCAAGACTAATCCTGCAGTAACCGGAAACGAAGCGAATAAAATAAGGTAGAAGTTCTTCGTGGTTATATCACAATATTTGTTACTTCCGTGAAATAAAAATAAAAAAAAGTTAAAACTTCCGCTTCCACCAAAACTGAGTTATTATTTTTTTTTTGAAGTGTCATCATTGACTTTTTTATAATGCCGACTTCATTAAATTAATTGCAAATGAGCTCTATTAAAGCGTCTTCAACGATATACATTTATTTTCAAGCCACCTATCCCCCTTATTAACTATACCTGTAGGATAAGAGTGCAGTAATCACCCAGTGATTTAAATTATTAAACAACGAACTTGAGATTTCGTTCAACTTTAGCGATTCTTGTGTTATGAAGTTCGCTCACAGAAATGACGCTCATAATCTTAATAATTTATTACGTGTGCAGATCCTAGTTGTTGGATAAAGCCGATCGATCGATAGGAATCCGGACGCAGAAAGCCCGCGAATTTTTAATATAAAACGCGAACGTTTTTCACGGTTTACGAAACCAATTTGCCTATTTAGCGTTGACACTACAGAGTCGATAAGGATCGAAACAAGCAACAAAGGAAGGCGAGCAGGCAACGGCGAAAGCGGCGAGCGCACAACGAAGGGGCGCAAACTGTTGTGTACATAGATCCTTGGCCGTCTCTGTTCGCCCCTCTTAAACGTGCGAGTTTAGCGAGTTGAATAGAGTAGGTAGTATTTTGGATTTAGAAATAATGTAATAGCCTTCTTTCGGCATCGAGGGTGCGCATTAATAAACCCTATGAGCAAGAACAATTCCGAATTTAATTAGTGAAGGCTCGTTAATCGACATCAGCCAGGGACATAAACTGACATAAAAACAAACAGAAATATTTCCCTCAACCGTACCATCTCACCGTCCTTCTCTTGAACGTTTCGTTCTATCTCGTTTTTTTTTTCTGTGTAGCGCCAATCGTTTAATTAATCTGAAAGTTTTCAAGAGCGATGGATGCGATAAGCGTATTTGGAAGGAAAAGTTTTCCAATATAACTGCGCTCATAACAATTTTCCATTTTACGTTTACAATTACCATTAAAGCATTTACCATGAGAAGAACAACGAATACATTCAAACAGCTTGTAAGCTAGATAGACGGAGGAATTTTAATTTCACCATTTCTCCAACTATTGAACGATTATGTAGGAACCCACATCTATTTCTTTGAGATACTAGGAGGTTCTCCTTAAACAGGACGCCCTCAATAATTCACAATTGGCCGGGCATTCTCGAGTAGCGTATTCTATAACTTTTTCAATGCAATTTCTGAAAAAATAGACGAGACATGGGCGATGCCTTGAAGCTGGAAATTATTTGGCAAGAGCAATTATCATGTTTTAATTTAGCTTTTGCAACAAACAGATGTAAGTATTTATCGTTTTGTCTGGTAATAACATATACGCTAATGGAATAAAAATATTTATTGTACCGTGAACAGTGGAAAGAGTAAGCGTGGCTCTATTCGAAATGTTCCGCTCACGTACCAATATTGAAATTATATGAAATATTCGCTCTTGTCCAAAAAAAAAATAGCGTTCTGTACGACAAAAAGGTTCTTCCATATGTTGTTGATGCGTACACTTGTGGAAAGACAATGTCTCTTGGATGGATAGCAAAACTAGACTAGCTTCCTTTGTTAAGATATTTCTTATGGTTCTCTTAATGCCAAAGACATATACGGCAGCCTGGATGCAGGAAGGATCTCTGTAGTACGGTTGTACTATTCATTTTTTTTTTATCCGAACGTTGCAGTTCGAACTTAGCAAACACTAATGTCACTGGCCAACAAATTTCAGCTTTTGATTTTGCTATAAAATAATTTATACTAATTTCAATAGAAAACATATAAACATTTATTTTAATGAAAGGTAGAAGGTCAAGTTAGCTCGATTTTTTTATATTTCAATGAAAAGGTTTTTTAGATTAGATCATAATTTAATGTATATTTCAAATTATTATAATTAAAAATATAAAGTAATAATGCTCCGTCTCTTATAAACAATATCTACAGCATCTCTTCTTAACATCCAACAGTCATCTACTAACATAACAGGATTCCATTTCCCCTGATACCGTTTTTCCATTCCCATGATTTCTAGGTGGAAGCGCTCACCGTGTTCATCGCTAACGTCGCCCATATTTTCCGGACAAAAATCCAAATGAGAATGTAGAATGTGCACTTTAAGCGACGTATTACAGCTAGCAGCGTGAAATGCTTATAACATATCCATTACTAAAGTTTTGTAGTTGTCAGCTTTTTTGTTTCTCAAGAAATTCGTGAAAACTTGTATTATGGAGAGCCAAGCTGTTTTTTCCTTCGCTGTTAATTTGGTTTCAAAGATTTCATCATTTACTATTTCTTGTATCTGAGGTCCAACAAGAATACCTTCTTTCAGTTTCCCTTGTGTTAATTTTGGAAACTGAAAGAAACACGAAGGTATTTAAAACCTTCACCTTCGAGATCCTGTGCCTTTACAAAGTCTTTCATGAGCCCAAGTTTCAAGTCGAGAGGTGGTATTACGATCTTTTCTTTCTCTACTGGAGGCTGATGTTGTACATTGTCTTTTCCTGGCATAAACTGTTGTCGTAGTGGCCGCTCTTGCTTATGGTGTTGTTTTTCCCTGTCACTAGTGTCCCAAAGACATAAAAAGCAACAGTATTTGGTGTAACCAGATTGCGTACCCAAAATAATTGCAATTACTTTAAAATCTGCACAAATATTCCAGGAATAGTCTTTGTACTTTATCTTTTCTAATAAAATTTTCAGATTTTCGTAAATTTCTTTTATTGAAACAGGATGACCTATCGGTATAAAAGGATAATGGCTACCATTATGCAACAAAACTGTTTTTAGGCTGGTCTTTGATAACTCTATGAATAATCGCTACTTATTCCCTCTCGAAATCCTATCAACCAACCAGATTAAAGCATAACAGTGCAAACTTGGACATTCTTGAGTGAACGAGTCAAGTCACGTCTGTAACAAATCGCGACCTGCATTTTCTTTGTAACCAGAGCTAAGCCAATGTTGCCACTTTTCGAATCATTTTTACTTTATATATGCTGTTCAATTTCATCAGTTACTAACTTAGGGTAAAATCCTTGTTAGTCTGTGTATGAGTGTTCGATAGGCTTACCTACAATTCCGCACTAGCGACAAGAAACTTAAAATAGCGAAATGTATCCGTTTATCAATCGCTATTTTTACGTTTGTAATACAGCTGAAACTGAACTGAAGAAACCTGAAGACTGCTGTGTCATCAGTCACAAACGAGGTAAACCATTCCTGAAGGCAAACGATGCTATGCAAGTACTAAGATGCTACGCGAGTACTGAATCTATTTAGGTCACAGGCATCACTAATAGCTAATGGGAGATTGTTTTCAATCATTTGAATTTGACTTACGCAATAGAACCGATCCCAATACAAAAATTGCGGTACGTACAAGGGAGTACGTTGCGAATTGTAGTAAAATTAGAAATTACCAAACCATACAATTAACAACATTAAGCAACATTCATCCTGCATCCTTCCTTCTTAAATAAAACGCTTTGAATATTACGTAAGATGCCTATCAAATCTTCGCGTGTAGGATTCCTCAAAAAGGAAGTTGATCTCGGAGCAACAGCCAATCATACGCTCTTAAATAGATATGATGAATTACGTACGGCAGGATACCGTACGTAATTTATTTAATAACATTATGCAGAAACGGCCTTTTCAACTCATAACGTGTTAGGTAACTGTCCTTGAAACATAATTTACTTTCAATGAGGTAAAAATAAACCGACTTGAGTAGCTTTGAACATACGGTTCGAAAATCGTGTTTATACATCTTTTAAATCATAGAATGCTAGCTGTAACGTATACTAATACTCTGAAATCCTCGATGAGTTCGTTATTGCTCGACGTCGCTTCAAGAAGTAACTTCTGTCATTTAAATACGCGGCGGATAAATCAATATCTAAGAATAAAACGTGGTAATTACTACCAAACGTGTACACAGTGGTCACGTTAAAGAACTTGTTTTTATTTATAGCTGACGATTGCTGCGTACTGTAATGACATTCTTCGCCACCGTAGCTAGTCGGAAATACGATATTGCTGCTACCATGCGATATAATTTACAATGAAGCAAATGAATGTGACGTCATTTAAGTACATATATTAATATTATAAAGATAAGCGATGTTTTATTGCGGAAAATTAAGCGGTTAATCCGTCGCTTATTTCGAATTTTCTATATTTTCCCATTTACGAAACTCCGATCTTCGTACAGAAGGCGCAAAGTAAAACGACTGCCGTGCAACTAATAACGGTTGGTCAAAGATCCTTGTAACATCTGGAATCTTGCGTTAAAATACACTCTCCTTATAATTCACGAATATTTCACATATTCATACGGCCAACATCGCGGTAAACTTCTGATTTAAATTCGCATGAGCGAACACTAAAAATAACGGTAGTATTGAGACAACAGGAAGCGTTTAGAGATTACGTATTCGTTATAGATGAATGTATGCAATCTTTTATAACCAGCACCTTCCAATTTCGTATTCCTAGCGTGTAATGTGCTCGCACAGATGTACGTGTGGGGGAAGTTAGAAATGGCAATTTAAATTTGAAATAGGCGCAGGCGATTCCTGCTGTTATGTAAACTAGGAAAAAAATTATTAGCCGCCTTAAAAAGATTTCCTAATCCGGATGCGTATCAAATCGAATCTTGATAAATGGAAATCGGTAATTAACTTACGATTAAAGTGTAACTGAGATCGGCTCGACGGACGGTACCAATCACCAATGCGACGTCATACTTCGAGAGCATTTTTGTATTGTGGGCTTATCGGGCTTATCGATAGTGCGTTTGAATACTGACGTTAATACAAATTGATTCGTGACATTAACTTCAGGCTTAGAAATTCCTGAAAATTCTCGAATCCTCCAATCATAAAAGTGCTATTTATATCTACTAACAATTACGTAAATGGTCGTCTTTCTCCGTTAGAATTCAACTACATAGTAAATTGTAACCAAAGACATTTAATATAACTTCCAGCAAATCTCTCACAAACACAGCTTTATCCAATTTGTCTGCACGCGGCATCTTAACAATTAAAGCGAATTCTCCTTTGTAACCCGACGTATTACAAGAGCATATAGCTCACTGTTAATATTATTTTAATAAACAGAAACCGAGCGACAAGAAAAAGAAACGACCGCTCCGATGGGTACAGCGCGAGAGCGACGAAGATGGAAAGTATACGTATGTATCACAAGCATATTCTAAATTATCATATGCATGAAGCGGGCACAAATATACCTTTACGTTCACATGAAAGCCCTCTAAACTCGTTTATATATATATATATATATATACACGTACATACGCGTGGTTACATTATGTGGCGTATGTCCAGTACGGTTCATTTATTTTAGCGGTCTTAAAGTATTAAATTGTCATTGTCGGATGCTTTGCGTCCTCTTTCTACCTATATTACCGATTTTGGGAGCGGAAAACAACCGAGCAGCCATAATGGAAAATCAACACGAACGACGCGGAGAATAGACGTCGTTCACGGAAGTCGTTATTTTGTTACAGGGTTCATGTCCGTGTTAAGTTCAACTTGACGAACCTGAAAAACGATGTTTCTATATGATTAAGCCTAAGTTAATGAAAACGGCTTGTTTTTACGTAAGAATGGGATGAATTTGCATACGAAAAATGTTAAATAAACTGTTAACGTGGAAAGGTATAGGACGAATTTCCTAAATGGTTTCGTGCGTATACGAATATGTAGTCATTTAAATTTCTAATTAGCGGTAAATAGACGTGTACTTAGGTTGGTTTTCGGAGTTCATAAATATCGAATTAGCACTCCGGTTAGTTTCGTTTGTGAACAAAAATACAAACACGTTATTGCTTCTTTCGGCTTCACCTTGTTATTAGAAATTACTCTTCCAACGTCATTTAACGAAATGAGCATATGAAAAGACTTTTAATTCTTGTTGCATTAAGTCCTCTTCGATCTTCTAAAACAGGTCTCGTCTCGCGTACAGCTTCCGACCTTTAATACTTGAAGATGAGCTGAACACATCGAAAACTTCCAAAGACAATTCTACGTTAGAGATTAGAGATAGACAGCGATGGTGGTGATAATTTACCAATATGAAGAAACAAAAGGAAATAACTAAAATGTTTTCTTTCATAA
The DNA here is from genome assembly GCA_020654165.1 of Oryctes rhinoceros. Lineage (NCBI taxonomy): Eukaryota > Metazoa > Arthropoda > Insecta > Coleoptera > Scarabaeidae > Oryctes > Oryctes rhinoceros. The sequence continues at coordinate 5,251,906 of JAIOKQ010000231.1, forward strand.
AGAGAATTCCGAAAAAAATGAAGATGACCTTAGCAAAGTTAAAGGCAAAGCTAAGAGCAAGCTTTAAAGCTTTGGTTAATAACAAAATATCCAGCGTTGTATAATATGCCTTCTCGGGATTTAACAATTAAAACAAGAATGCAATTATTGTGACTGCGAAAAAATGCTTTAAAGGAAAAAACATTGAATTTTTATGTGATTTGTCTAATACGAACATCCAGAAACACATTCTTATATCACCTTTGCAAACAAGGCTGTGAGTACATGAATTATTCGTATTGGCCGCACAATCTATGGAAGAACGAATAAATGAAATAATAGCAAACTCGATATTTAGAGAATAGAATTTTAGCCATTGTACACGATAACGCTAATTGTTTTTAAGAAGTTCAATCGTCTCCCGTCTCAAGCATTCCTCCGTCTCTACAGCAGCTCTTTCCAGCGCCTAAAAGTCTGAACACAGACTTTCAAGCACTGGATGATTCAAGAGAAGCAAGCTATTACAAGATCGCAAAGTAGCACGCAAAAATTAAGCAGTATTATATGAAATGAAACCGAGACGGGATGAAATATTTTAAAGAATTTAAGGGCACTTTGACGCTATTTACTACAACATTAACAAGTTCTGAAGGTCCTACAATTTCAATGGTGCATCCGTTGGTAAAATCTCTCTTTTTTTGACAAATTTTTAGGTCGACAGATACATCCGACATCTAACTTTTTGAAGATATTTTAACATCGGAACTAAAAAGTAGAGAGAAGTAGAAATTTAATATAGAAGAAGCCGACGACACGATAGGTATACTTGTAAGATATTAGCACGTACTTAAATCCACGCTACAAAAAGATCTAGAGATGTACAAGAGTATTGGCAAAATCTTGCGTGGTGTAAAAGTAACGCATCTAGATTTGCACGATTAACCAAATTAGCAAGAAAATATTTTGGAACATCGGCAACGTCGATTTCAACCGAAAGAGGTCTTTCATCGCTATAAGTAAACAACCGAAAAAATTGTTGTCATATCAAAACAAACAAGGGTCAATTGTTGCAAGGTAGCCATGTATTTTTTGAAAGACCTGTCTTTGGTGGCCTTGTCCGGAGATCATCTACGGGACTTCATGCTTCAGATCTTCATTTTTTGCAAGTATAAACTCGATTATGTTTTACGCTTTTGTTCTATGGTGGCGTTCCTATTAACAGGCTCGAACGCGTTTATCGGAAGTGTCAGGTCAATCCTTTCTTAATTATTTCCTCTCACCTATTAATAGACCTCTTTACTTAGAACGAACATTTGATATATTTTATCATAGTTCATAAGTTCCTTCAAAATGTTAATTACCCGGAATTTACTTCATCAACTTTAATAAAGTTATTTATAACAAATTTAAATAAACAAAGAAATAAACGAGCTGCACATCCTTTTCCGCGCATTCCGATTACTTTTGTATCACTCAGTAATCTGATGCTGACAGTTCTAAGAGGTCTCCCATCTTTCCCTCGAGTTCCAAAAACATAATCATTTAGATTTTTCGACATTCGCCCGTTAGGTGCACATCTCATTCCGTACGTACATCGTGCATGTCCACGCTGAAATCCCGTCAAGTTTTCCGTTGAAAATCTTCAAATCCGTACTATGGTGAATAATTTAGCCGTTCGTTCTACTGAAGAGACCGGGGCCGGTGGCCCCTTCTACATGCACCTGTCGTTGCTGTATTTAATTACCACTAAAGTGTCAACACACACACAGACGCTGACGGGTCTGCTATATGTCTGTGTATAAAGTGCAGGGGCACGGTTGACATTCGAGCTTCTGCCGGTTGGAAATTTTACGATTTACTCGATGCGCCCGTTAGTAAAACTTATAACATTTTTATCCGCAAGTATAATCTAATTTACATTAAAATTTTATTTGGGACTATAAACATAATTTATTGTTAACATGGTAGCGAAGAACGAAAACATTACGACGGTAATAATAATAGTAAGCAGATCGACAACAGCTGGGCACTATCGGACGTATTGACGGGGTCTAATTGAAACAACTATTTGCTTTTAATACAATGCAATTTGAAATTATGACGTGTGTCGTGATAATATTTTTAATGAGATATCAGTATTCTTTCTTTACATTCAAATATTTTTAATTCGAATATTAAATTTCATTCAACTTAATGCAAATATTAACGATTCAAATAAAATTAAATGTCTATTGTCTCTTTGTAGAACAATTAAAATTGAACTTTGGATATCCATTTTAATTATTCTGATTATTTGAAAATTCATATGGGGGAATTTCGTAAATAATTAAAATTAAATTTTTCATCCATTCATTAAAACAATGAATGTAATTTTATCATTGATGCATTTTTGAATCGCCTTCTAGGTTTGGTTTTGATAAGAATGTACAACAAATTTTGCCAAATGATTCAAAATACAAAGGAGCCACTCGGAAGCTTCCTAAATACAACATTTCATCGTTTTAGATCCATCTTATGTACATCATTTATTTCGCAAAGACAAACTCAAACTTTACAATTTTTGTACGTATCAAGCTCAAGCTAAAATAACGGTAAAAACTTTTCTGACAAGCTTCCGAAAGCTTGTACATACCTTAAGCACATCTTACCTGCACATGTTATTAATACTATCTAATAAATTGGGTCAGCGAAGAGAGAGTTCTACAAGGTCGAAAGAAAGTAAAAGTGAATTGTTGCCGAAGTACGAGTACCACAACGTAAAAGAATTTTGTAACGACTACGCTACCACGACGTATCGTTTGCTTAAACTGGGTTACGGAAAAGAAAAGAATTAATACTTAAAAATGTAAAAATCAAATCATATTAATATACAAGGACAGTGTTTCGATCTGCGTACACTACCGGCCATAAATAACGGAGCAGTTATGTATTAATGTACCTGTTTCATTAGTTGTCGTTTAAGTAACAACTGTTATTATATTTTTGGGATGTTTACTAAGAATGATCGGGTTATTGTGTACATAAAATAATCGTATCTATCTAGTGAAAAGTATTATCAGTTCTCCTTTAATGTTTCACGGTCTCTATAAAACGTTTTCATTAAAGGTAACGATACAAAAGTTAATACTGTAATATCAAGCAGTTTAACAGACAGCAAAGAATAAAACAACCGGCATAAAAGCAAGAATGCGTCCAGCAAGGTTGAAGAAATTGAGGTAAACTCAAAATGATTGTCTTAAAAATCAACGAATCAACTTCTATCAAAATTTTTTTTTGTCAAGAAAGTAAAATTAAACAAAACAAGCGGTAATAAAGGTTCAATAATATCATTATTATTGTGAGTACGAAAAAATCTAGACAATAAAAAATAAGTGTCCAACGCAGGATTTATTTTTATAAAATTTGGGAATTATTTTGTCTAAGTTATTTCGGCCGCTTATGGTAGTTCTTCGGCCGAAGGAACCAGAATAAATGTAATTCTGTTAAAAGCAAATTATCTCAACACAAATAAAAAATATAAATGAAGAATGGGTAAGAAGATTGAAATATATAGCTGATAAGATAGGATGTATAAAAATAGTCCTTTTGTGTTTACAATAATAAGTGCGTAAGTTAAATGGGAGAAATAAATCCACCCAACAAATTGCTATTTGCCGAGTTATTTTGTTCAAGTATTTCGACAAAGCTACTATTGACGTACGTACATTTACATATATGTATATATTTATATTTATTGGTGTACGTACATATAGAGCCTTACGTAATTCGTCACGTCATTCGTTTAATGGTCAGCATAATTGAAATACTTAGAAATAGAGTATAATTGAAATGAACAAAATATTAAAAATTGTAAATCTAGCATTGATAGACGGTAACAAAGTAAAAAATTAGTGCTAATTACTTCAGTTTAAAGCGTTAAGCTTCTTGGACTTATATACTTAAACTAACTATACTTTCTTCGTATTTTATTCTACAGTACAAATCACGAATCTTTGCCGTTACGTCAGTCTTGTCTACGACGTGCATCGGATTCAGGTACACCAACCGGTGTTATTGTTATAGCATCTGTCAAATTTCTCTGTGTTGTCTTCTCGAATCTATTTCTTGTTTTCATCGTTTTCCAATAACAAACAATTCTTATTAGAACTGTTATTAATAAGAGCACCTCCAAGATTAAGATGTATTGTTATTTTTATGAAATTTACATAAGAATTACCATGCGAGGGTGAAATTCTTAGGAATTGGTATTTAAGTTGCCGCAGTACTTACGTTTTCAATTAATAAAATAAAGCTTTATGTATTAAAAGTTTCATGCGCAAAACATTACACCTACTAAATTATAATCACTATAATATTTCCATTTCATTTTTTATTTAAATTTATTCCTATGCATGCGACATATATAGGTACATTTAACCATAAAAAGGGAAAAAATCACAGTGCCGATATATCATTCTTCCCCATAAGAGCTCTACGGTTATTATCTCTTTTAAACGTGGACTACAAAAGATGTAGTAAACGTCGCAATAAATAAATGTTAATGTGTAAAATACTTCTACGTTCCAGCACTTCTTGTAATGTTTTTAGTGTTACATGATTATCTATAAAAATATATTAAATTAGCGCCGGAAATTAATTGTGCAAATTAGCTTACTATCCTCGTACATCTCATAATGTTTTGCGATGATGATCTCATATGATTTGTGTATAAGTTTCAGTTTAACTCTAAAGCATTATAATTTATCTCATGGACTCCATCAATAGATCTTAAAGGACTTTTTGTTTTTCTTTTTCGAAATGTAGCAGCAAAGAAGAAGGTGATACCCAAGTCCTTTATCGAGCATCTTCAATTGTAACCTACAAGAAAGATGTTTTAAGCGTTTGCATACTTCTTTCACGTCTCAGAACTTACCGCAAATTAAACGATTTACTTGACTATAATTTCTAACTGAACTTTCACGAAAAGAAATGCGAGGAGCAATTAGAAGTAAACGTTAAAAACTAAAGGGAGCCCAAATAAAAAGTACAAAACGTCAAAAGGAACGATAATAAATCTAAAGGTTGCATGCGCTGCAGTAAACATTACGCAAGCTCATATCTACGCACTGCTTGGCCATATTTTGTCTCATTTCAATTAATTCATATTGATGCCCAACAAAATATGGACGTATATCGTAAATTGTTACGACGTACATTATATGTCACCATCTCGGTTGTGCATAGGTGTACTTCCGATTTTTAAATATTACGCTTATCTCACTTTATTGATCAATTAATCAGGTAATGGCAAAGATTCCTGATTTGTATTGCATACATTTGCTTGGCTAGTTCCACAAACCAAATATTTTAAAAGATTTAGGATATGAAATAAGGTCAGCTCTGGGCGACACAACAATGTTGTCTGCCGTATTTGATAAAGTTGTAGTAATATTCATATTACGACCATGCCCTTGCTAATTACATACAATCCAACGAGAAACGTTTAAATTAAACCGCAAAATCACCCGTTCGATCGTAACACCGATAGATAGGTGCAAACCCAAAATTCACCACATTTCTCTACTTATCTATCAGTGTTCCTACATCCTGGTGTTTTAACCTTGCTGTACGACGATGTATCCAATCACCTTTGCAAAAAGAGGTTTACCTCTACACATAAAACGTTTAAAATAATAAAATAAGTGGAATAATAGGACCGTAACCTGCTGCGCTTAACTGTTTACGACCGTATCTGCGTATGATATAGGGACTCCTTTTCGCGGGAGACGCATGTAGTGTCAAGATGGAATAAAACGGAACCGGATTATAAATAAAACGACTTTATTTGTAACACTACCGTTGCGATTAGCGCGAGAGCGCGCCTTCATACAACCGGTTTTTGCGCGATAATCGCCGTCGTACGTTTAAAATTCATGCTAAAACGTAATATTGTGTCAGTAAGAACCCAGTTGAGAAACAACGGACTCGTCGCCAATTGCAAAGGGGAACAATCGCTGCACGATTTTAAATTGTACTTCGTGCGTTATCGATTCAATGGACGTTACGATAATCTAAATGGGAAGTTAAGAGTGTTGGTTTGTTACGAAGAGAATCACATTAACCAACACGAGAGACGACAAAGGCGCTCTTTTTTGCAGCGACTAGACAGACTCGCGTTTTGTCGACTGTCGCGAAAACCAGTAGGCAACATTTTCTGATGAGACGAATAGATGCGAATCTATCTAATCGCTGCAAGAAAGTAAGAGTCTCACCTGCCTTAGTCATCTTTACTTATAAGATTGATCTCAGCCTTCGAACCATGTCAATTAGAAAAACCATATTCCATTTGTACGTTATACTGGGCTACTCATTTTCGGTGAAAACTATGTGATCGACTTCATCTCGTTGTTAGCCGTTTTTTTTTTTTTTTTTTTTTTTTATATATAAAAATTGCAGTTGAAACCACACAAATAGTGAATTTCCAATTGTTTTTTTTTTTTGTAAACAGCTTTTGCTGAATTATCACCTAGAATGGTTAAGGCTGGTCCAGTTTTCATCGATTCAGCTGTTCAAATGTTTGATTTCACATTAAAATGATTTATGGAAAATTTATGTTCACATTTAACTAACACCTCGGGCATCACGATTGTTTGTTAGTCGACTACATTGTTGTAAATAGTAAACAGCTAATTGCGCTGAAGCCGTACGGATTAAAAAAAAAATTGAAAAATCCGATTTCATTAACTTCATTTCACGGTACTACGGTACCAATTCCTTACACACCGATTTTCAATGACTTAAAAGGACTCAATTTCAAAAATGGAGACCTTTTAAGTCATTTCGAACAACAAAAACGTCTCTGTAATGCACATTTCGATCCATCACCAAAACCGCGGCGATTCAATTCTTCGTTAAGTAATAGTACAAACGGCAAATTAACGATTTCTTTAAAATTCAGCGAACCTGTTAACATTCTTGGCGCAACGTATACGATCGCCGCCCGGTAAATAAAGGAAATAAAAACTAACTGTTCATTCCGTATTGTTGTAGTAGTTTCAAAGCGTTGCATCATGTACGGTATACACTACTTAGTGTCGTCATTATCGAAAATTTAATCGCCTTGTATATGATATGTACTTCAATAAATGAAATAACCACATATATATGTTTTTTTAATTACAGCTATTTAAATCTGTCTTGTACATGCGTACACAATACAGGAAGAAATTTGCTTAAAAATCAGGAGATAATGTTAATATTAACGACGAAGAGCTACTACGCATTTTACGATGTCTAATTCGTCTGCAAATACGTTTATGGATATATAATGGTTTGGTGTTTATTCTTGTAGCATAGTTCATGGTACTGATTATTTACTATAGAACTACTAATCTTGATTACTCATTTACGATGGCAATGATGATAAATTATGCAAAACAACTAACCATACTTTAAACTCTAGGAATTCCATAGACGTGCGCTAAATTGTTTACCTGGTTTTCTGTCGTAAGCAAAACTACTTACACATTTTCAAGTAGGCACGTATGTACAAATATCGACGGCAAACACGAAAAGGTCGGCGAGATTTCTATTTTCAATAGTAAACGTACGATTCTGATTATATTCTTGTAAAATTGTCCACGATGTAAATGTCTCAACTTGATCAATAATGATAGCATGGACTGTGGCGTAGTACGGTTAACTACACGTAATTATCGGCAACCTCCGCACCATACGAGTTAAATTTATTATTAGAGAGGACAAAGGAACCAGCATTCTTTTGCAGCGATCAGACAGACTCGTGTTTTATCGACGCTCGGGGAAACCAATAAGCACACGAACCCTTTCTCACAAGACGAACAGACACGAGTCTGTTTAGTCGCTGTAAAAGAGCAACAATTCCACTCGCTCTTGTCCTCTCTATTTATTATACAGTAATATAATAATTAACCCGCGACCGAATGGTCGGTTCGGTTCGATAACAGGTTCCCGATGAGGACCATTCGTGTCCTCGAAACGGCCGTCCCGAACTAATTATTATATTACTTGATCAAGTTTTAATGGTTTTAATGATATCAAATCTTTTAATTGAAATGTTACCAAGAGCATCCGACAAGGAATGCTTGTTACCGCACCAGAAAATTTCTAAACAGAACGGGAAGAAGAACATATCTAAAATAGCATCAATTTTTATTTAGCTGCTGGTCACCAACAAGAATTTATATCGGCGACTGACCCATTGGAAGAAGTTCAAGCCAGCGTTCATTATATTAATTTCTTTGATCAATGGTAGCAGTATTGGATGAGTGGTGAAATTACTTTAGAACTTAAACGAAAGCAGAGGCCGATGTTCTCTAAGAAACTGGCTACTTTGTTCTCGCGTATTCTTCAGTTAGGAAAAAATAAATGAGATTTAAGGAGTCTTTAATCCTACTTGGTAAACCATCTACAAGAGTTAATTAAAGTAAAACTAGCTTAAAAAAATGCATACATCGCTGGATCGCTTTTTGTTTGAAGACTTAATCCCCTTGTGTTGTAATAAGTGAATTCAAATATTTATAAGCGTGCAAGCATTAGATTCAGGTCCATCGGACCCAGCACGACCAATTAAATGTCGAAATACCTAATAGAAGAATCAAGAGTCCGATAGTTTCTAAAAATTTCCCATCTCTCTTCTTTATTATTGCGTTAACCAGCAAGAAAATTTGTCAAAAAGTACCGACATTATTTAATAAACGCTAATATTACAAACAGATGCGTTAAAAGCGAGTTCTCTATATAAATGTAAAAATGTAAGGTCACGTCGCCGTTTTACGGAAATAGCACGCGCGATTCGTATGTGCTTAAATACACATATATACGGTGAGAATATTGGTCATTTAAGACATAAATAAATCCGTCGACTTGTATTAGTCTATTACCCACTTCGATTACCGCATCATACCTCACTACACGTGCAAAATATTAACGTAAATAATGATCGGCGTGCAACCGGAGTTAATAGCGCAACTTAATTAGCAAAAATACGGACGATCTCGCCGCTTGCGCTCCTAATAGCTGCTAGAGCGCTTGTTCTTTGGTAGCGGCGTAGCGCGTCGGCTAACGTTTGCCGTTAGAAAGTTGTTTACATGGAACAATATTAGATGAATTGAGCATTACACCTCTCCGTCGTCCTGCCGCCCCCTAACAGTCCTAACACCGAAAAAAGGAAATTAACTTGTAAACACGAGATCTGGCGAGTACCGAAGTCTCGCCGTTCATACTACGTACTAAATACGCCGCACATAGACATACATAATAGTATAATATTTGCTTTGCCGGCAAACAAGTGGACGTCATAGATTTACGCATCTATTAACTCGAGTTGGAATTGAATCGTCTAACGTACAACATAAATAGAACGATTGACGATCTGGTTTCCTATGTCGTTCGTTTTATTAGTCAACAAACACGCGTAGGTGTTTTCTTGGATACTAAAAGCAAGAAGGTAAAGGCACTCTTAACCGAGAAGAAAGTTCAAATGTGAAGTATCAATTGTCGGATGGAGATTTGTTTAACGGCAGTAATCCGGTTAGTCTCCGTATCTCAATCGCTGCAGCGTTTTAAATAGAAAAATTGTTGTTTATACATTTTGACGATATAGCCTGGAAACATGTTGGGCGGCAAAAAAAATTGAATAAATTATATCGTATTAGGACGTGCTAAGAAACATCAAGATTCTGGTCAAAGTCTTACGGTTAATTCAATAAATAAATTTTAAGTTGGTAGAAGTCTTACCAAAGTTCAACGGTAAGGATGACAATCCGATACAAGGCTATTAAGACTTGGCTTCTTCCGAAGTTGTTAGTTTGACGTTCAAAGTAAAATAAGAGACGTTCTCTTCATTGGTAAATGCAAGTCCTCAAAGGGGCGAAGTACCCTTTGAAATTATAAAATCGCTAATTGCGCACAAGATAAAACTTGATCTCGATAAATACAAGCTGGGAAGAAAGCTACTTGACCTTAATGGTGATTCTTCTTCAAACGGGCCGTCGATCTTAAATAATTCAAATTCTCGACCTTAATAATCTCTAAATCGATATCAATTAAGTTCTTCGAAATTTCAGCGTTTTCAGCGTAATGGTAACTATAATCGTTTAAAATAGCAAAATTGATGTTGAAAACGCGCAGAATTCGTTAGAAATAGCGTGCTTAAAGCCGAGCTTCTGCTTGTAAGTAGGGCTGGACTTCCATCTCCTCTGATGAGCCGTAGTACAGTGAAATGTGGGTCTGTACGTGATAATTTAACCTCATTATTGTTTTAATTAATCCTCTGGCTATTATATTCTTCTTTGCAACCAGTGATTCCTGGTGACAATCGTAGAGGTTGTTCGGAGAAAACAAAATAATCTGCCATCGTCTGCTGAATGCCCGAAAACACAAATTCCAACACGTAAAGTATTATCTAAGACGATTACCGTAAAGTGAACCCTGTTTTTACTTCAAAACAACTCATTCAACTAGGAACAGGTAGAGTAAATATCAACCACTGCTCGTCTTTCACTTACTACCTGGAGATTTAAATGCCGACTTCCTAGATGCAGAAAGATTAATTGCTTTTTAAATGGACAAACTTGACCGAACTTGTTTTAAACCATGGCATTGTTAATAAATCAAATCCTAGAAAACAATTCTTAGTAAATTCTTAGTGTGATAAGCGAAATATGATAACTTTCCTCAATCGTGTTGTTGCCTGTTCCTATAGAACCGCATCGGAGCCGTTGCATTAGAAGCCTTGAGATTATCCACTGGCGGTTATACGGCAGTGGTGTATTGATGTTACACATATGGTTATGCAAGCAGCACGAACAACTCGATTCATATATCAAGCGTAATTGATTGCTATGCGGGTGATGTGAGAGACTATTTGAGCACGTCTGCGATTATAAACAAAGCCTCCCGCGCGACAATATAATGTAATAGATATGTATATGCAATATACGTATTTCATAAACTAATACGTTTATGTTTATGTATACTACACGTTCATATATAAATACATACGTATTTGTACATAGTGTAATATACCACGGATAATAATTGTAGTGCTACAATTAGAGCCGTACACTACGGTAATTTTCATTTCATTTGAATGTATTGAGCGGTAACCAGCGATGCGTAAATAATAATAGATGTAGTGGCGTCGGATAAAAATTGATGCTATAAAGTCTATTTTATTGGTTTAATATTGGAAGTTATTGCGTGTCTGTTTGATTTGTGTTAAATTCGATACCCGTAATGCTTTCCGTTAAGAGTTTGTAAAGAATCCATATACAACGGCGATAACGTCAGTATTTACATCTTGCGGCTTATTGTGAATAGTAGATGCGTATAATTTATTGATAAATCATGTTATTATATCTATCTGATAAACATTGATGGTACGGGTGAAGGAGTTGCAAGGAACCAATTATTTGTTGTCCACAGTTACGAATAAATAACTAACTAACAGTGAGCAACAAATTTTAACTTAATGCACATTAGGATATGCGATTGGATCATTCCAATTGAGGACTTTTGTTGTGCTGTTGTCGCAGCGAATGGTAACCTAGTTAAAATGTCTAATACCGCCGTTAAACATGATCATCAAAAGGTATGCAGGCGGTACCCTTAAAATTTTCACGGTTTTTTGCTTAAACTCTTTCGTTAGTCTGGATTATCCTCCCATTTTTTAAAGATGTCTGCATTAATAGGTTCGTAACCAAGCTGTTTTAGAAAATTACTCCTTTCGCTATTATAATTCTTATTTATTCTTATAAATATACTTCACTGATGCTTGCAAAGCCGTTGATGACATTATAAAAGCTATTAAATTATATCAATATCGATAGACTTCACAATATTCTAAGTTAATTAAATGATGCTACATCATTTTAACTCTTGTCAGTATTCACTATTCATTGTTTAATTCTTATCGATTCCAATAGACTTAAAATTGCTAGAATAACCGGGCAGATGACAGTATAGTTGTTACGAGGCTATCCCAGCGGTGCTTTATTTTATTTTAGTGGCTTGTCGATATTTTCATCGGTGTACAGCGGAACCTCCAACGTAAACTGCATGGTACCTTCATGTCGTTCTGTAGCAAGTTTACCATATGTTCACTTTTAACCGCAACACTTGTAATAAAATACTTGAATGCTTCAACAAATCCGTTGATCATCTTCATGATCGACGTATGATGATGATGATCATCTTCAGGCTATGTTAGAAGAAATGTAGCGCAATGTATCTCCGAATTTCATTTTTAAACGAATAACTTTTTAAGAAAATCCATTAAAATCTATTTTCTTGCGTTTGGATTTGGGGGAATTTGATGTTATTCAATTTACGCGGTAGTTCTTTTGTTGTTCAGGTTAGAATAGGCTGAAAAACAACATTTATTAACACTTTTAGGCGGTCCTAATAATTTATATTGTAAAAACACATAATATGGCTTCATTCAATTTTGCAACAAAAGCGTTCAAGGTTACCTCTGGAATTCCTCAGGATAGCTACTTAAGGCCGCTTCCTTTTTATATAAAAAAAAAACTTTCCCAATTTTTATTTCCACCTTGTATACGTCACGCCGTTATTGGGATTTTTAATCCAGTTTGTATGTAACATACAGTGTTTACATAAAATAAAGTAAAAATAAGCAGTTATTGAAAGAAACACGAGATGAAGAAGGTGCATAAACACAGTACTGATAAAGACTTAAAATAATCCGGTCACATCCTTAGCACTTCATCATTGCGCTTAAAAATGAAAATCCGGTACAGCACAAACGGCAATATTTCTAAAGCTCTATAATAAGGAGTAGGTAGGTAGAAAAGAAGTCAACGACAGCGCAGTGGTTGGTTTTAGCTGTTTAGTTGTCGGTTCAGGGGCGAACGTAATGAGACTACATAATAAAATACCATCAGGGGGTTGTTGATCTCGAACGCGCTCTCTACGGCAGGGCAGCTCTTTGAAAATATTATGACGCCCGACGCTCTCACTGTTTTGAAATAAAATATCTGCCTAATCTCCGTTTAAAATCTTTTGTGCCGTAATATATGAGCGGTTCTTACGACTCTTACGAACGGGAGGCCGTATACACTAGACGGGTTGAAACGTAAGAAGTTGTTTTAAGAAGGTGATCGTAAAAGTGTACACACTCGCAGAGAAATGTGGGCTCTCGTTTTTTTTACTACTACTATGCTATATACTATAAGCAGATGGATGTATTCGTGCGTACGGCATGTCCGTAACGTTGCCTTTTAATAACTTGAACCACGAGATTAAAAGTATCATGTACTTTAATGTTTAAGTATTAGGTACTCGAAAGAATTTCAATCTTTTGTTATCTTCCTTTTAGTTCGAACATAAAAAGACTTTAAACCTAATTATGTAACAAACATTGATATATTAATACGTCTTCTAACCACAAATCAAAAGCTACAACAATTTGTCCATTTGCCTAATATACCTGTTTGAATAACGCTCTTGTGGTTGTTTCATGAATATAATTTTGGTAGATTGGCATTGTATTACATGGTTCTTGATGTGTTCGGTTAATTTGGAAGGTGAATACGACACTACTTGCATTTTGGACATCTGTTTTGATTGTTACGCAAAAAAGGTTAGGAAAGAGCGCCAAATTTCTTGTGGCGCTGGATTCTCATAAAACAGTAATATCCAATAGAAAAGAATGGAACTGTTAAAGCCGAATCTGTCTGGTAACAGGCGACTCAAAGACAGAGAATAGGCTAACAATATCCAAGTCACTAAGTAATTCAAAACGCCTCAGTATTTCAACCCAAAATAATAACAATGCCAGGGTGTATTGAAGAGATAGACGGGCAAGAAGTTAATTATCAGAGATGGATACGTCAGGCAGCCCTCGCTACGGAAAGGGCAAGTGAAGCAAGGACGGTGGACCGAAAATATTTGAGAATTGCTGCTTTAAAAGATAAAAGTAACTAACAGGAATTGTTCTCTTCAATTAAAGCTATAAATAATTACGACCTCTTCTGATTGCTTTAAACTCCGCATTTCATCATATTACTGATACGTGACGCGATACGCATCTCTCTCCTTATTAAAAAGTTAAATAAAACGACAAAAATCGTTTATATTCGTCGTTAAACGTTAAATTTCCGAATCGTACGCCGAATTAAATGAGCGTTTTATGCGCGATCATGCTATTACAGAGACGGTTATACAAATAACAAATCGGATACCTTTTTTATGTCACGACATAATTTCTCATCATCCGACGTGCTCTTACAAAATAGTTTGTTTTTAAAGCGGTCTTTATCGATGCTGTCATCGCTTGCGTTTAGAACGGGGGAAACATCCTCTTCCATGCGCATATATTCTCGCTAGGTATGACATATTTTCGGGGTCTCGTCAGGAATGTCTCGTCGTCAAGGCGGTTAACGCGATACGCACCGCAACCAGAAAAAAAAAAAAAAACGACGACGCCCGAAACTGGAAATCGTAAGAGAAGACGGTAGTAATTTCTAAGGTTGTTCGCATAAAGACCTGCCTCTTTAAAAAATAAACATAGGAAGCAGAAGGAGTTGTACGTTAATGGTTACAACTCGAGGCGTAAAAAAAGTGTAAGGGTCGAAAGAGGGAACGATTATAACACGTATACTTTCGTATATTCACCCTTCGTTGTTTCCTTGCGCGAAAGAAGTAAACGCTGTAAGCGTTAATATTCGCGCAAATTAACGAAAAATAGGGAGCGCGCTTTCGGGAAACTGCTTCTAGCTTGCCTTTATTTCGTAAAATTTCCTTGGAGCTCAACGTAGTGTTTAAAATCGTTTGTTTTTAATAATCGGTAATGCTCACGAAATGTTTACGCTATCAACCCGTAGGGCAATCCTCAAATATTAAATACCACATCGAAGAAAAGTTTTGTTCGTTTGGGCGTTTTTATGTAATGTCTCCGTTCTTTTACACCTACTTTGACAACAGACCGATCAAATGAATCGCAGCTCGTCTAGTAATTACCCATTGCACAACATGGGGATGGCGTTATTCAATATATGTAACTACGGACGCATGAAAAGAGACTTTTGAAGCTTTAAACCGGATCGTATGCTTGCTTGTTCTATAAGATTCCATGAAAGTGGATGAAATCGAATATTGGGTTGTTACTAATGCAATACACCTACGAAATTTAGAGCCGAGGTGGACACTCTTCACGGGGATTTTGCTCGACCATTTGCAGCAGCGTAATCTTGGGCGGCTAAATTTAAAGGTGGTGCAACCAGTTTGCGACAGATGAAAAATACCACATGCAATCTTTGCTAAGCAGCCGTACGAGATAAAAATAATATTAGAAATAAATAGACATTTCGTTGCGTGAGAAATGAAGTTAGTTTGACAACAAGAACAAAACAATTTGCCGATAAAATGTTGTAACTGTTGTTACACAGTGCGAGTAATTCTTTAATTAAAATGTAATAACGATCCTATGGCTGAATACGCACTACAAATATAACAATATCGCTCTTCACGATAATCTCTCATAATTCTATTAATAGGGAACGGTGGAAGTCGTAATATTTACTGATAATTCATTTTTCATATGCGTGTCCTTTGACCTCATATTTCAGGCCCTGTATATACATAGTCTGTAATTTAGCGCAATGTAAGAGAAGTGATGAAATCTGAATGGTGAATCTAGTCAGCATGTACGTATATATGTATTGGTACTTTATTTCATGTGTAAATACGTAAATACTCTATTCAGCTGTGTAATTAAGCGGCTATAATATTACAAACACCATCATAATAACATGATAAAAGTGTTTTATTTTTATTGTCTCGCAATCTATACTAACAACGACTAAATACGTATTTCCTGTTTAGAAGTGCCCTTTTTATTATTAATAATAATAATAATAATAACAAAAAATATTTTCAAGTCAACAAAGGTAGACGTCATTTTTTATTTGTTATTATGTAATAAACTTCACAAACATACATACGTATGTATATGTACAATGGTCTTTCTCCATAACTTTCTACCTTGCGTACATATATTGCCGCATTCGCTCCCATTCGATTCCTAACCTAACCGGTAACACCCTTTTACTTCTTCTAATCAGGTTCTTCTTGACCGATCTTTTGCTTTCCTTCTAATCATTTTAGCTTCGAACTTGTCCAGCTACCCTGCCTTCACGCATCGTTCTCACGTATCAATCGAGCTCCTCCCATTCTAGGTGTTATTTTCAATTTTTTCCTGGACGTTTTGTTTCTGATTTTATCTATTTTTATTTTATTTTCGATTTTTTTTCAAAAGTATCTTTCTGGTAACGTCATACTATTTCTATTTTTTTTTGTCATTTTCTTCCAGCCGTTCTCGATCTCGTAGATCGAGAAGTATCTCGATTTGTGTTCTCGTTCCCCTACCTTCGTTACACGTTGTTGTTCTGTATTCCCTATGATCATCGTTTTTTCTTCACTGATTCAGGTGATTTTTCGTCCTTGATTATAGTTAATTAATTACTGTTTCCCATTTGGCAAAAACTTACTTAAAATGGTTCATTAATTCATTTTTATCTCCTTTATCGTATCGTAATATTAATGTAAATAGTAGAAGACGTAGGATACACCATCACCCAACACCTAAGATTATGTCAAACAATTTCGATTGTTCCTGATTTCCGGACCAGGAATTCTATCATGTTTTTAGGAGTCGTCTTTGCCATCAAATAGTTCTTTAAAGTATTCTCTTCATCTCTTCCTTCTTTACATTTGGGTCTTCTTTTGTCTCATGTTCTTTATTGTTCCAAACAATAGTTTCTGATGATCTGTATAAGCACTTCTTTGCTTTATTCTTTTTTTGACATAGATCGTTTGTTTTTTTTATATTCATCATAATCTATTCCGCTTCTTCTGTTTATCTTTAACAACTATTTTTGCTTTTCCTATCCACCATTTCATTTTCTATTTACTATTTTTATTGAGCCCAGAAGAAATTTCTGTTTTTCTATCCTTTGACAAACCAATAAAGTCAAGATGAATTCCAAGATAGGAGCAACTCAAAATCGTTCTGGTAAGAATCAAATTAATCTAGCATCATTCGAATTGCTCTAGGCAAACCACCAACCTACCCAATTCGTCAAATGATGGACGCATTTGACGATACGTTACGCAGTAGATCAATTAGTCACCTACGAGAGCCATTTTTCTCCGCGAGATAAAAACCACACATCAAAATATTTACGTAAATCCGTAAATTCCGAGTATACTTTGAATGTTTCAGATCCATTTGGAATATATATACGTACACTAAACTGCGCATGCATTCCTCCTCGACGTTTCCAGCAACGCCCGTATTTTGACACATCAAAGGTGCCTTACTTTTGTCAGTCGGAGCTTATATTTCCAAATGTCGTTCGCGCGGTCACGTGATACACATGCACGGGCGAACGTATGTATATATAAAGCTAAACGAGGACGATATACGATGTACGTTGTACACGTATACATATCCGTTGACTGCAAAAATCCAAATTATGCATAAATTAAGCGTCTCAGGTGAATGTAAAGGCAGCGCAGTGGCGAGGATATCCGACGAGCTCTACGTTGATATACATACATGTGTTTTTTCACCTTGTCTATTTACTTTCAGACGGTATTTAACTGTGTAGATACGGCGCGTATCTGTGTAATTTCCTTGAATTACAAAGGCAACGAGTTCATGCGATGCATGGTATGAGTAATTTAAATAACGGATGAACGTTACATGTAGTTACAAAAAGAATGAGCGATTAAGTACGTGCGCGTAAAATCTGCGATAAATTTTGAAAGGAATACTTTTCTGGAAAGATAGCATCGTCCGAATTTCATCACCTGCGACTGCGCACGTGCAGAATTAACAACGTCTAGGAACGGAACCAAGTCTCAAGAAGACGAAGACTACAACGACATTCAACGATCGTGTTTAAGTGAATGAAACACTGCCGCATGCAGACATCTGGACTAAATCTGGCTTTGTAATGGCCAAAAAATACAAGATTAACCGCGAAAGATATTCATGCTTTAAAACGAATTCAAGAAACAACGGTTTTGTTAAATTTAAGCATCAAAGACTAAAGTAACAAGTTATTTAGAAAGACGAAAGGAACAAAGAACATAAAAATAGCGGAATAATCAACGAGCAGCGTCCTGCACAAAACAGTAAATGAAGACGTTTATTGTTGTTATTCGATACTTCTATGCATATCATTAAAGATACATTTAGTGACTGATGCAATAGATACAATAAGTAACAACGAACAATAGAGATTGTTCATCAGCAGTCGAAAGCTTCGTAATAACATCTTCTGAGGTCAAGCTCACATAAGGAACAGTGTCGGGGAAACCATCCCCTTCAGGAACAAAATTTGGCAGAGAACAATTTGCCCATTAAATTATAACAAAAGTGAAACATTTCTGATTTCAATTATTAAAAAAAAAGCCGAAACTCGTTATTGTCTCCTCCATACACGTCAAAACGCGCACGCGAAGGCGAAACATATTTCAGAACACATTTAGAGGCGATATAAAACGGATGTCGTTCGACATTTTGCGACCGCATCTCACAACGGAACGAGATCGACAGAGAAAGCTAGCGGGCGAAAGGATCGAGAAGGATAGAGCGCCCGGTTGAGCGACGCTCGCAGGTCTCCCCCTCCGTTCCGAAGGATAACGTTAATATCTTGAGGTATATCCCGAACATAAAACGACCGCGTCCAATATCGCCCCGCTATTGCGCGCACCCCACAGTGCAAAATTACTTGTTTATAGTGAGGAGAGAGAAGTTTTTCGATGGGAAAGGTCGCCGGCACCGCAAATCCTACCAATGTCGGACGGGAGATTTTGGAAGTTTCGCGGTCTATCGATGGACGGGGGATTTTATCGGCGACATAGGCACCTCTTAGTTTATCGTTTAAGGATAATTGGAAGTGGATGGATTCGCGAGGCGCGAGGTTAATGGATTGTAAGCTTCTTCTGGTGTTCAGTAAATAAGTCGTCGCATAGCTGTATACATAGATTCTTTGATTACATTTCACGTACTCTATACAAGTATAAAATTGCAAGCACCAATCCACCGATAAAGAAGACAATATTGTACTATCGAGGCTGAAACCTGGAATTGAGGCGATAACTTTGTCACATTGTTGGAAAGGTCTTATTCAATTGGCAAGCATACGTTTCTTTTGAGCACTTCAGTTACAACACGGTTTCCTAGCTTTCGCTTTTAATATGTTCTAAATTCACGCATCTACACTGAGAGAAAAATATCATCAAGCCAACCAAAGATTGGTTCACTCGACCAACTTCGTTTGTTAAATACACTCCACGTGGTCCACCTTTTTAATTGGGCTAACTTTAGAAAGAGTGTTCAATTAACCTATTAGAATGTTGGTAGGAAAGGTATGTAAGGAAAGAAGTGTTCTTGTAATGATGGCTAAACAGCCTGTGTAAAACTAAAAAAAAAGGCAGATCGTGTATTAGATTACAACCAGAACAATTAATCTAGTAATTGTCTAAAACAAACCCGAACCTACTTAATTTTATGCATTAATTATTTACTTTTTAAACTTTGAAAATCTCAATGTGAGATCCAAAATACTCCGCGCCGGCGAAAGTTCCCACGCCTAAATCACTCGCAGTAGGTGTCTATAAAATATTGTTACCTCCACCTATAGGATTATCGAACTTTTCGCATAAATCAGGCACATATGTCGCGATCAATAAATTTTATCGTGCTGGCGCATAAATAAATACGTACGCAACCCGAACAAGCTCCTCACAGGAGACAGTCGTCCGCTTCTACCCGGCACGGTCGACGGTATTCGCGGGAATTGATATTTTAAATACGCTCACCTCGTTTAATTCGGAGTAAAAACGAGACTTACAACTACGAGCAAACACCTGTACACAATACGGTACCCCTGCGCGGGATACGAAGAAATTTACATTTCTCCCCTTTTAGCTGATTCAACTTAGTTTAATGCCCGTGCGCGCCTATATAGATGTAGTACTTCGGGACACGGTGTGAGAAGGAACGTTCTACGAACTCATGGGAGTTCTTAGTTGTACGGAACCCTTTCGATATAGGGCGGTCGTATAGAAGCTTTCCCCTCAGCAACAATTGTTAGAAGACTGATAACGTAAAGTGAATTAAAGTACATCATTTGTTTAGTTCTAAAACGAAAGCAGGTGGGAAATATGTATCTAACAATTAGCTAAAACGGAATATCGACATTATGATGCTGCTTTTCGTACGCACGACACCTGAGTCTTCTGTTGATTTGGGTATAACGCGATTATCTTCTTTTTTCCTTGAATTCCATCTATATCTCTTTGATTCTTTGTTTACTTTTCTTGTATCTTAAAGAAGAGAGATTTTCGTTACCAATTGTTTCCCTGTTATTAGGCGATACGCCTTTCCGGGTATAAACCGTTCATTCGAGTCAGTATTAACCGTTCTTCAACAAAGCAATGTTTACAACACGTTCAGTATAAGTAATGAAGCAAGCAGCCATTTGCTTGGAAGTGCTTTTATGAAGGGACAACTTTTGTTGGATTCATACGGAAACACCCCGTTGCTTAATTTCTGACCCGTATCTGTTAGGACGTTGTATGCGGATTGTGAAGATCCTCTGTTGATTTTTTTCAGCGGTTCCTTACGCCAAGTGGCACGAGCTTCAGGACAACAGATCTTCTTCACACCTAAATATTCATGCAAAATTGAATGTACTACGGTCTTGAATATGTCTAAGGATGCCTCTATCCCACGGTAAGCCATATGGTAATCTTCTGCAATCATCTTGAGCACAGTATCGATAGTTTTGGAGCAACAACTGATTTTGGTCCACCTTCACCCTAATTCATCATTGACGGAAGCACGACCACGGCGAAAATCTACAAAACAATTCCAACAATATTCTTTACTGACGGTACCTTCACTACGAAAAGTTAAACGAAGTAATTAATTGAAGGCACTGTTGTTGTATTAGGCCGCAACAACAGTTGTTATAAATCATTTAACGAGAACTTTCACTTGGAATTTTCATTTTTTTACAAAAGGACTTTTCTTAAACCTTAACCGCAAGCTACTTTTTTTTCGTATTGTAACTATTTCAACAATAACATATGTCGAATTTTATAAAAGCAGCCATGTCAATTCTCAATAGCGCCATCTAGCGGTCGTTCGTAAAAACTTCAGACGCTACCCTCGTAAATCCCTCTAATAGATCAATATTTTTATCAGACTACTTTCAATTAATTCTTCTGCATCACCTTCAATACAACAACCGTTCCACTGTAAATAACATCGTTGTTTCAAGCTCATTACGCGATTATATCTCGCCATCAAGCTAACAGGTACGACAAACTTCGACTCGACACAAAATATGTTATTCGAAGCATTAAAACGAACCTCGGCGACAGACTATCACAAACTTATTTCGCCCTAATAAAATCACAAAATCGATAGAGCGTAAGCCGGCGTTTGTACACCGCTTACCGGAGACGTATTTATCTTGCACGAAATGTATTTAATCTATTACCTTATTGTGCATTCGTTAGATCCATTAAAATGCTGGCACCGTAAATTATTTCAAAGCCAGCAGATATCGTAGACCTTGATGTTTATATTTTTTTTACGTCAAGGTTGTAGCACCCATATGTAATATTACGTAGACAGTAGGACATGTTCGTAGACTTCTGCCTAAAAAGCAAGGTCTGTTTACGATCATTTCACTTTGTGTAGTTGCATGTAAATTAATTTTTATTGTGTAATTGTAGAAGGTTTCGATAATAATTTAATAGGTAGCGATTAAGTTTAAGAAGTTGTCAATATTTTTCCCATTATTGAGTTTTTGATGTAATACTTTCATGTTTACAAAAATATTTTCGTTACATGAGGTTCGGCACAGCTGTATTAAGACCATTTTGATTTATTTTTTCAGTAACATCCTTCAGTCACGCGTGTTGTACTACGCTCAGTTAAGTACCAAAGTTTAATATGATATTGCAGCGACTTCTATAGTCGACATCCCTCTTTTTGGTTGGCTCCCTGAACAGCTTGAACAACTTCAACAGCTCCCAGAAACAGCATGGCCTTGCATGAAATTGTGGGACATGCCTACGTAATGATGGCCTTGAATTGACCTCCTAGCCGTGTAATCTACCTACGATTACCTATTGGTTGAGAACGGAAACAATTGCGAATAAGATGTAATGCTTCTCCTGCAAAGGCGTTTCGCATCTCCATCTTGACGTACAACAACAATTGGCAAATGTTCAAAACGGATACTGAGAAAAGGAGTAAAGCCCAATATTTAATTAAAAACTGTTCTTTTCGGCTTTAAGAAGGACATTGAAGGATATGAAGTGATATCTTTTATTGCAAGAACTTCTTGTACATCAAGTAATACAATTTTCAAATGTGGTTGTACTTCTTGATAACGTATACGTAACATATGCAATCCCGAAGGCAAACCCAATCATATATCCTTTGCTTTTCTATTCATTTCAACTAAGAGAATAGCTTCACATTCATTTCTAAAACATTTTTGGTAACACGTGCTTTACAATCCTGCAGATATACACTAGAATCAATATGCATTACATATATACATATGTTGCAGTCCGTTCTATCACAATTTTAAACGCGTTTGTAACACCGACCGATAAATCAACCGTCCTCCGGAGTTGTTTAACTAAAAGCTCGTAAAATATATCGTAGAGGTTAAATGGAAAACTTGCCGTCGGACTGCCGGAGCCGCCATGCGCTCCAGATGTGGGAGCGAAAGGGCACGCCGGGCGAACAAATTCGCGGGAGCGAATACGTTCCTGTTGCTTGCCTGCGTTCGCTCGGATTTGCTTCATTTAGATGCATTAACCAAATCATGCCCTTCAACTATAAAGAGTAACTAATTTACGGTTGCCGATTTAGTGGTATCGGTAGCAAAGAGATTATTCTTGCGGGCTAAGACCTTTTCTTCCATCGTTGCTCCTTAAAAATCGCATCTTCCTCCATTTTTCCCCTAACGTCCTTTTAAATCCGTTCTTGCGGTTTGACGTTGCCGATTGATAGTATGAATATGACTGCTGAGCTATAAATAGTGTGAGTTTTATGGTTTTACTTAAAATAAATACGTGTGGAAATTGAAAAATTTATAGGCCATCCACCCTGTTCACCCTATCCGGTCGCCAGCAATTCTTTATGTTTAAAATGTTCAAAATTTCGCTCGAAAAGCAGAAGTTTTCTTGAGAATGAGAAGACCAAACTTCTCTATTGCCGAACAAGATGCTAACTGCTATTTGAACGGATTAATGCGATGTGGAGAAACTTTCGAGCTACCTTCTAAACATATTTATTAACACTTATTTATTTATTTTTTTTATTTTACTAAAATTGAAAACCTGGTTCCAAAGATAAACATTATTTAAGTCCCTACGTGTAGCTTCACTCAGACCTTGTCAACAACGATCTATATTAAGTCGTAAAATCGTGAAGAAGAAACCGACAAAACTTACACCGTAAAATTAAAATTAAAGCTTTCGCGAATCAAATTGTAAAACGAAGAGGGATCTACACACTACATATGGGAGCGTAGTCGCTTTAAAGACGTAGAAAATGTACCCATCTGTCAGGAAGGGTTTCGCTGCACCCTATTTAAGCACTCCATTGTGTTCAGTCAATGGAGTCCTTACCTTCGGTATTTGTGTGCATTAGGTACGAAAATCTGCCTAACTATGGGAAAATGTGGGTACAGCAGCTCGCCGAGAGGTGTATTTAAGTTACCAGCGTGCACTTTACGTAACATTAAGTTGGCCGCTAGGAGTACGGAGACGATTCATTCGAAGCAACGCGATGAATATAAATTGCGAGGCCTTTTAACGAGATCGAAAGGTGATATTAAGTGAAAAGAAGAATTTTTTATAATACTTCTGATGAATAAATAACTATTTTAGTGGATCACTAATCTAAATAAATTAACAGATTTTTCGGTGAGTCATACTAGACAAAGACTAATTTTAATACAATGCTCTAAAATGCCAACTCCTCTTGAATATACATACATACAATATGATATATTTATTTAAATTGCGTATGAACATACCACGTTCATTCTCAAGTTCTCGTTCGTCCGCTTTTATTTTATTTAATAAATTATCTTACTTTTACTTATTAAATAACCTTCCTTGCACTGATTTCATAATACAAGGAAAACGGTACATTTTGTTATTCTTGCGTTGAGATACTTCCGCGGTGAAACGATACAGGAATTTAATCGTATACAGTTCAAATCTGCATAAACGTTTCAGATAAAATTCTTTATTGTTAATGTTTTCTTTTTTTAACATTAACATTAAGTTCGTTCTTTTAGTTTTTCATTCACTTGCTTTATCGCAACTTATCAACTGGTACTTCGTATAAATCTGAATCTTTCGAGAGCTGATGTTTCCAAATAGGGAACCTAGGATTCGGTAATCCTCATCTTTAATTGTAACAAAAAATAAGTGAAGGTTACGCATGAAGTGGGGATCTTAGCACCAGTACACACGTTCCATTCTCTTTGAAGTGGTTTCGGATGATCCAGGTCAGGATAAAATTTTGCCGATATCCTAATACGCAATAACGTCTTGTTGCAGTATGTTGTACCATTCAAAAAACCTGTGATTTTGCTGATCCTCTGTGACCCGTGTACTTCGTCCAAGTACATGTTTAACAATAGCTTTCGCTTTCATTTAAGTTACCTTCCCTACTCCAATGTTGTTGTCATTTGGTTTGATGTTTGATTGTTGACATTGACTGAGATAAATGGACCTTTCGTCAGCTCCGCTACTTAACCCGGCTTTGGAAGACAATGCAAAAAGAACAATATTCCGGAAAAATCAACCCCGTCTGTGCGGATGATATAGTACTGATCACTCGAAGGAAAGAACTATTAGCCGCAACCAATCAACTATTAACGGCAGCTAGAAAGAAAGAGCTATACATAAATATAGACAAAAGCAACTATATGAAATTAATGGAGATTCATAAAAGGAAAAGATTAGGTTTAGATTAACCAAGAGGGAATTATCGAAGTTAAGGAAGCAGACGGCTTCATGTACTTAGAACCATTCTTGACATATGTAACGAAGAAAAAGAAAAGATAACAGATGTGCTAACAACAACAAACAAAAATAAGAGTACGTAAAATTGTCTTAAGGCCAACTATATTGTACGGATCGGAAGCGTGGGTGATGAACAAGAAAGTACATAGAAGAAAAAAAATATTACGCAAAATTTTTAATAGGAGGCGAATTGAAGTAGAATGGTGAAGACAACGGGCTGGAAAAGCACACAACATATGTACTTAATGAACCTAAGATCAGTGATCAGTAGTTGAAGCAAGATGATACAATATGCAGGGCATTTGAAAAGAATAAAAGTGGAAATGATTGTGAAAGCAATATGTGATGAGAGCGAGAGTACCGGATGAGAAAAAGGAAAAAGGGAGACCCAGAAGGAAGGGCAACGAAGCCATATCAAATGATTTAAAGGAGAAACATAGGTTTAAATGCGTGTTTAACTGCGTAACGGAAGATGTTAGACAACTTTATTCGGTAAGTGAAAGAAAATAACCAAAAACTCTAGAGTAATACTTGGAAGATATTCCAGTAATAGACAATCATTGCGAAAAGCCACACGCAAGTAACACCATCGAAATTATGTTGTTGCATCTCCGTTACGGATTATTTTGTATAACACCTGCAGCTGCTGTAATTACTTTAACTATCCTATAACGATCCTTTTACAATATATCGGTAGGAGCATAATTACAACGCGCATTTTCCGAATATTCAAATAATCACATCGTCTTGAAATTAGTACCGATACCTCGCCGATTGCGCATATCGGCGCAATTAACATGGCAACATCGATGCGAAATAAGAAAAACGTCCTCCACATGTCGACGACTCGCGGGGAACGTCATAGACACGAACCGCGTTTTAAACGGTTGATTAGAAGTTCGAAAACCGATTTTTAACGCAAACTGACACGCGAAGAGCTAAAATTAGCGCATATAATTCCGTTCATCGGATTCCTACATGACGGCGAATCACTTCGGCTCATATATTCCCGCTGAGCGATAGAGACGGAGCGAACAGCGAGAGCAAACGGTTTTATTAAATTTACGCGAGTGAAATGCTATTCTCTCTCCGCTAGTACGGGAGCAGCGCGCTCAGTTCTAGTGTACCGTGTCTGTGTGTGTGTGTGTGTGTGTGTATACGTATGTACACATAATACCCGTGCTAGCGAACTTCCATTTAACTAGAACGTGCGGTGAACGATGCGATTGAGTTTGCCGTGTAGTATGTTTTCAGAATTCAAGTTTCCACCTTGATACTAAATCTTGCCCACTAATATACGTACAGGTTCTGTATGCACAAGCTGTGATAAGTCTTGCAGTTTTGTTTTTGCCCGAAGGTACGTATTTAAAGGAGATCGTATTAGCTCGAACGAAATATCTTCGTATCTAACGTATTAACTGGTAAAAAGTTATAAAATCAGATGGCGAAGAAGTACGAAACACTATGCGGATGAAAATAAAACCAGAAAAAGCACCAGAGGTTGATTTAATGTTGAGGTTCAGCATCGGGTCCTCTATTTTATAACCTCCTCTCTGATTAACAGCGCACAGCCACAAGCATTGAGGTATACACGTCGGCTGCAACCACCTCATTTTCGAATACGTTCAGTAACTTAATCGGGCACTGAGTTAATTAGAACAGACTTGTTGGCGTATTTCCGCCAAGCTGTAATGATTTGACGCCATAACTTTTCTCGACTTGTAGCAGGCTGTGAGAGGTCGAGAATGATCTTATCGGAACATTCCGTTCGGAAAAGTAATGCCACGGGTTACAGAGCATCTGGTGGCTGTACCGCGAATTAGTATTAATGATGACTTGGAAACGGAAGTAATAGTGCTCCAAACCACTGTTTCCTTTCTTCCGATCTCCGAAGCACCTCTATTCTTTTATCTGGCGAGGGACGTTCGTTTAGGTACTTTTCTGAGGAAATCTTTCTATAACCAAGTACGCACCTTTGCGAGTCTTAATTCTACGCTTTATTTGCATTCTGCAAGCATTTCACCGGCAAAGACAAAGACGAAGTTGTCCACAAATACCAAGTTCGACAAAATTAATAACTTTCACCTTCTCAAACTTAACCTACACGTGACATTAGAGACAAAAGAACATTAAGAGTTTGCAACAGCGCTAGTTTAATATTTACATATATTCTTTATTCCAAAGATGTTATTATTTTATTTATACTTGATATGTCTTCGGCGTATCTATCGCAATATTGAATTTTACGTTGCATTTCGACCTGTTGTGTGCATTTAACTGATAAATATTATACCCTATTTAAACATAAACATTTAATCGCGCTGTAAGGAAAAATTATTTTCGAAAAGCCTGGAATGCACGTGTTATCTTGCTGCCAGAGCCTAGTAAGAAAGCCAAAGTATACTTCGGCCTATAGGCCGATCTTCTTCTCCTGTTATTCAAATTCTTTAGAAAATGAATATCAATAAATAAAACATAAAACTTCCTTTGGCTTCGAAAAACAAATAGGGCAATCAAACAAATCCGTTAAGTTAATATTAGCCTTAAGAAGATTATCAACATGTAGTCTTTTATTATCTTAATCGGGCATTCCACAAAATATAGCATTTAGAGCCGTACGAGCCCGTTGCACAATTACTAAAAGAGATTCTTACCCGTTCTTCTTCTTGCCTGTTGGCCGTGTATTAGTGTCTCTAATTGTAAGCAAATCTCGAAGAGAACGTACATAAATGAAATTCTAGCGTGATTGAAAGAAAAAAACAGCATAATAAGAAACCGAAGCACAATTCTTTCTAGATTGCGCGATTCATTGTTTTTACGTAGAATTTTTTTACTTGATGATGATGTAACTTGAGCCTAGAACATGTATCAAAAACGTCAGTTTTATGTAAATGTAAATATCGCCATTTTAGCACCTGAACGATGATATAAATAAGATAACGAAATGTTTGACCATCTGCATACTTACAAGTTTGAATAAACTTTGTATATTGAGTCTATTACAAAAAATAAATAAATAAATTCCTGCATTCGAACATACGTCTTCAACCTATCACGTGATATAATAATTAATATCTTGACTGTTCTTAAATTATGCAACTTGCGAGATATTCTGACGTGCAGATGTTAGTCGTTTGTGTAATTGGTCCCTCTTAATAAATTATGAAACAGATACCAGGCACATTTGCCAGAATTTTTTATTAAACGAAACTGTCGTTCATTAAGGCGCTGTATATGTAAATCTAATGTCGTATTAGCTCCGTTCTATGCGTTTACGTAAATTTGAAGAGTCAAGCGAACGGTTGGCCGGTAATCTAAGCATATCTTCATCTTACAATTCGTAATCACAACAAACACTAAACGAAAATTATTTTCAATCACATGAGGATATTTCTAAAATTAAACCGCGAGCTCTATTTCTGTCTCAAACAAACAATCCGCAAGGCGAACACATGTATAAGTAAATGCGTGCGTATTCATACGTACGTTATATGTTTAACATTTAACGACCAAAGAGTTCTATTATTTAGTCACGAAGTTGGCTAAAAATTCCTCGCGTCGTTACATCGTGTACGTGTACATCGCAAGCGATATTACTTTCTTTTCCCTACTTTTATAGAAAAGAGAACAAACGCTTTAAATTCGCCGCAACGTATTTAACTCATAGAGAATCTCGTAGGTACGTACGTATCTTCGTCGGCTAGATAATCGTTTGTAATACACAGAAATCATTCCGACGATGTCTCCTCGCAAATGCGCCACTTCGCCGGTGTACGTCTGTCTCTCGTCCGCCCGGAATCGTTACATAACGGTAAAGCTTTTTAATATTCGTATAGCATTATGATTTCGAACAAGGTCGTACTTCCATCAGCAACGACCTCGTCGTCGACGTATACTCTGTTACTGTTTCTCTCTTGTTATTTTCGTTGCGTTGCTGTTGTTATGATTATTATTACTACTGCTACATCCAGACATGTACTACTATTATTCGCGGGTATTATCCGTAAGTTGGGCAATGTCGATTGCGCACGAGGAAAAATAGAAGATAATTTTCATTTTCAACCGTGCGGCACCATGGAAGTTTCGTAATTACGCCGAATGAAGATAGCTATAGGCGCCTTTGTGAGTCTCAAATTAATTCCCTCCGCGCTCAGTTTAAATTAATTTTAGCGCAATTCTAGGCGAAGTATAATGTAAGAATGTCAAATCTTTTTCATCGCCCTACCACATTTATTCACGTAAACCTATGCGAGATTGCAATCAAATCCAACGTTTACAAATTATCTTAGATTAAATCGTAATAGGACTGTTTAAGCCAGAATTTTGACTGAAGGAGGCAGCATTTATTTGATAGATATCGACACCGATTGTCTACAAAATTCGAGCGAAACTTTCACAAAATTGTAAAACCGCCTTCTACCTTTATGTACTTATCTATAGACGTTGCGGTCGCCACAAAGGAGTACTGATTTTGAATGAACAAAAATAAAAACGAAACTTGTTAACGTTATCCAGGTAAACTTGTTCATTACCTAGATTTGAATACCGAACAAACAAGAGAAAAGCATCAGACGAGGAGGTATTTACCTACGCTGCGCGGCTAGAAGAGGATTAGTAACCAACGCTCGATGTTGCCACATCGGTACTTAAAAACTAAGTACCCAAGATAAGAACCTCTGTAATACCCTAATAAAGTCATTAAGTGGACAAGCTACAAAAACGACTGGAATGGGAAAAACGCCTTTGTGTCGAATTAAGTAGTTTACCTAGTATTTATATCTCTTTAGAGCCATGCTGGAGCATTTTCCCTTCCATGTTGAATCTAAAATAGACGGAATAAATTTCATTATTTGATGTATGCGTGTTGCTTTGGACAATTTCCCGAGAATGTTATTAATTTACCAAATTAGAACAAATTAGAACAATTAGAACAAAGGCTAAAAATGGTTATCCAGACTATCCAGAAAGGCGCTGTAATTCTTAATGTCATTTACCACCACTTTATCTGCGAAGCTAGGCTTTCAAACTTCTCGGCATCTTCTGCCTTCTATCAGCATCCTTCCCACTGAGTTTTTCGTTAATAATGATTCTTATAGATAAATAATGGGCAACATCTGATGTCCCCCGTCCTCTCAAGGTTTAGTTGAGTTTATTGTAAGTGGCCTCAAAGAGAACAGCGGTTAACATGATGTATTACCAGAAAAGGCACATTGCTCGTTAACAGTATTTGTATTGATGTCGCATGAATTTCCTGGAGACTTAAAGCGAATTATGCGGGATTAATCGACGACCTGTCTGGAAGGATAGCGTCCAACAGATCCTTTTGGCGACTTAAGACGCTTAAGACGCGTGCAAAACCAGAGTGAAGAGGATTGTCACTAGTCAAAGCAAGATGTTGAAGACTATAACCGGGGCCTCTTTGCTTTTAAGAAATTCATAAGTTTAGACCGATCGCATCCCAAGTTTAAATGATTATAATCAAGAAATCAGCGTAGGGCCAATATTTGTTGCTATTTTCTTGGTGCCACGTGGAATAAACTTCCAAAATCCTTCTATTAGCATCTTTTTTAAGCTGTTTGGTAACTCAGTAGCGGGTTTATAAGGCGTTAAAATAAAAGCAAATTAAGTTAAGAAATGACTTTAATACAAAACGAAATTAAGCCAAACAGGTCTTCCTGATCTGAATTTAGTTTGCATTCGGTGATGTCGTACCATTAAGAAAGCAAAGAAACAGAGTCAGCCGTACATTTGATAAGCTTCCGCTAGATGATGAAGTATTATTGCTCTCGAACAAATCTTTATACCTTGCAATGCATTCATTTGCCAACCAAATTTAGATCGACCACGCGGATAGGTCATAAACGATCTCAATTCCGCAAACGTTTACTTGTAGCTCATATGGATACTTCACCGTCTTTCTTTTATTCTATTCACGTAAGCCACCATTGATGGCGCCTTTATTTTCGTTCAAAACTTTAACGATTTCCCTCGATCGGTAATGAATACCTTATTCTCACGTCGATGCCCACATAAGATCCCCATTGGGTCACCATTAAACATATAGAAATCAATTTATTTTATTTTCAATTAAATTAAATTAAACTCGGCAGTAAACCGATTCACAATAGGCTACGCACTCATCATTATCGCGACCATAATTACCGAAGAGCAATTATCCCTTACCCCGAGTCAAAATCTGGTCCGCACGTATGTATGTATGTGTATTTGTGTCCGTGAGCGTGTTCACGTTACGGTAGCGGCAGCGGCGGCGGTCAAATTCCCAACGTGTACAGGCGGGCACTAATACTACAAAGCTCCCGAAGCTAACAACCCTCGACCAAACGAATTGAATCGTATACACTTCGCTCTAAATCATCAGGTGAATCTTCGAACCGATAGCGGCAGCACGTGGGGACCCGTAAACTTTTTCAACCTATAAAATTTGCAGCCCCGTACGAGGCTGATGGGTAGGGGCACATTGTGAAGCGCCCAGTACGTGCAGTAGTAGTAGTACAACGTAGCAGGGTGGCTAAAGCAGTCACCCCAGTTCTAAAATAGTTGCGGTGGCAATGACTTCATAGTCATAAGAACTTTTTAAACGACTTCTTGTAGCTTCTCCTGTGTGTAACGTTTAATGTTTCGTGTTCAATGTGAGAATTTAACGCTTCCGCTCTTCGCTTAAACTGTTTCTAAGTGATACAAACAACCCGTCTCTTTCGGATTATTGCACTTGGTTAATACTTTTAACCAGCTGGACGGATTTCGAGCCAGGTACGTATCAATGTAGTTTTAAATTTTTCCGTGAAGGGCACTAATATTAACTTTTCTATAATCGCTACGAAAGCAGCAAGAAAGAACTTACTTCTTACATTGCTTGACAAATTTTAAAATCGCATCGCCATATTATTTTTATAATTTCCTATTACCTTAAATATAAAAATTGCATGTATCAGACATTGGTCCAGGAAAAAAGAGCAGAAATAGGCTCTAGATAAGCGTTTTATCGCACTTGTAACCATCGAATAAACAAACATGGACGAATAAAATTATCACGTGATCCTTTTCTATTCATTGAACAAGAAAATTACTTGAAAGATAATAATAACCACATATTGATTAATTAACCGTGCTTCTGAATAAACAGGCAGCGAAGCAACATCTGCATGATATTTAATGTAGAAGCTTATGCAAAATAATAGCAATAATTCCCTAATAGAAACGACAACATTACTATACAGCATGTTCACTACTGTTGTAATAATTTCATCCGCCTTTGTC
This sequence comes from Oryctes rhinoceros, assembly GCA_020654165.1. Classification (NCBI taxonomy): domain Eukaryota; kingdom Metazoa; phylum Arthropoda; class Insecta; order Coleoptera; family Scarabaeidae; genus Oryctes; species Oryctes rhinoceros. Next base: position 5,284,285 of record JAIOKQ010000231.1, read on the forward strand.
CTCTCTCTAATAAAGATGCTGTGATAAAGCGGTGGCATTTTTTGTGTTAATCTTTTCCTAACGGGTATTGCAGGAGTTGTGTATATCTCTCATAATAGTCGTTATTAGAGTGGGCAAATTCGGATGCGCACCATCGGCGTAGCTAACGAATGGACTCTTGCAAGCGAAGGGAGTCGGTACGCAAAAATAAACTATCGCGAACGGTGCCGTTCAGATACAAAAAAGGTTTTAATTAAGATGGTTTTCGTAGATTATGGACCGAGTTGATGGTTATGGTTTGTACCTTGCACATCCCGTTTACAATGTGTTTGTGACGAACATGTTAGGTATATATCGCACGCTAAAAATGTAATTTTAACGGAACGGAGAATAGTTCGCTGCTAGTATTACGTACGCTCCAGACGGCAGCGAACTAGATACCGACTAGTGTTTCGCATGCGGGAGTCCATTTGTTAGCTGCGCCGATGGCGCGCACCCGGATTTGCCTACTCCAGTCATTGCAGTCAATTTTATAGATGACCCAAATGTTTGATCTTCCGTTTCGTGTAACTACCTTATTTCTAAATGATTTATTTGCAGCCACTAAATTAAAAGGTTTAAAGATGTGTTGTATTGCGTCAGATAGTATTCGATGATATTTTAGAGAAGGATATTGTTTAGGTACTTCATGATTGTGATTTCCACTATTTTTTTTTTTTTGCCAAAAGAACCTAAAATCTTAGATAAACAAAACACACGGTGTAAATTTTAAAATGTTAATTTATGTTGTTTTATAATTGCTGTAGAATGCTGCCTAATTAAGAGACAAGAGTACAAAACGCACAGGATAACTATCACGTTTTTCGTATACATAGCGACTACTGTGTATACAAACTTCATAGTATTATTGCTTAATTACGAATTATCCCATGAAGTTGTTACCTATTCATTAGTCGTTCGTTAAAAAGCACAATAAAAGTAATAATAAACGGATTAAGTAGGATCTTCATAGCGAACTTACAATTAATCCGGTCCTATTAAGTCAAGCACGAATAACTAATGATCAATAAACCGGATAATGGAATAATCGATTATCGCGAATAATAGAAAATGGTGTACTGCCGGTAAATGGTTAATACCGCTCAATAACCGGTCAGTGGGATATAAACCGAGTGTATTAGATGATTTAGAACGGTCGTCCCCGGAGGGGGTGTCACTACATCGAATTACGCCGAGGTCGATATCCAATATGCGCGCGAGGGGTAAAAAAATAATGACTAATCACGTTTTTCTTTACTCGCTGTGCGCCTCTCTCTCTCTCTCTCTCTTTGCCCAACCAAATCATTTCCTGATGATTCGATGATCCTTCTATTTGTCCGCTTAACTGCTGTTATATTGTAATCGTAATTTAATACGGATATCCCCATTATAAATGTGTGTATGTACTTTTTATTGGAATATTGCCTTTACGGTTGATGCTTTGGAAAACTTAAAGAATTATTGTTGCATAAATTCACTTACTGTTGCAATTTCTGGTTCATTGCGAAAATTAATTAAATAAAAAGGAAAAACCGTAAGAATTACTTAAAACTCAAATGAAGGAAATTAAAGAAAAGAGGAGTTGGAAGGAAGCAAAAACAAGAAGAAATTGTTCCGAATAACATTTTTTTTGTACACGAAGCTTGCACCGCGGCATAAGGTATGGACGCCTTAAATTTTTGATGAGCGTTCGGCATTACACAGCGCTGGATTGAAGTGTTGGAACAGTAATCCTTGTATTTTTAAAATAAGGACAATTTGCACTAATAATCACTACACGTTTATTCAATCCAACAAAATTTATAGTTTCTTTTTTTTTTTAATACAAGGGTTGTTGTATTAGAATTTTCTCTACGTACAGATTAATTCGGCCACTACTATTATTACAAATACAACATTCGTTTAAGTATGGTAAACAGCGCTATTCTAAAACAGCTCGTAACATGAAACAACCGATATTACGACGATGGTATTTGTGAAAGTTTGACAAACAAGTTTGCTCATTTGAAAAGACATTAAATCGGCTGAACGTAAAAGTATTACACTGCAGACAAGTCCGCGCGTACAACATAAGTGAGCAAGTAAGTACCTACATACATACACACGAGGCAATAATAAAAGCTTTAAATAACGTCGTAACCGTTCGAAATAATTAACACAAAGCAGGATGTTAATTGAGACACTGATGTAAGCCAACCTTGAACTCCAACAATACGATTCTACTTTTTCTCGGGCAGTTTTTCCTAAGAAATTTTAGCCGGTCGAATTAGCATTTTTAGAAAGTGAAGCTGGCCAGTTCGGTCGATTAATGAGCGTTAACTGCAAATATCGCGCCCGGAATAAGATCGTAACTTACGTACACATTGTCTCGGCGGTAATTGTTTTCTCGTGCAAACTGTTATTTTATATACCTTGTTGCTAGCTCGAAATAGAAGTTGGTCGCTTCGATTATTTACTGGAACTCTTTTAAATAAGGACGATTTGTCTTTATCTATCACACATGGCACAAACTAATTATTACTTTCATGATGTATGTTTTAAAGAAAACAAGGTTACTTGTATCTGTGTATTTGGTAATAATCTCAAAATCATTTGTTGACTTCAATACAACAATGAAGATGATGTAAGATATATCAACAACAAAACCATGACGTAGGCATTCTTGCAATAAAAGTAAAATCTCTATTAGTGTGAGGTGCTACCCAAAATTATATATAGCAATAACTAGACCCATGATGACCTATGCTTCTTTCGCTTGATGACCAAAAGCAAGTTAAAACATTGCGCAAGAGTAAGAAGTAAGTAAGCAAGAGCTTTAACAAATTCCGAGAGTTGCATGTCTCAGCGCCACAGATGTGGTTGCTCCGCGTAGTGCTGGACGTCTTGCTGGGATTAACGCCGCTTCACATGCACATTCAGAAGCAGGCTATAGCGATCATCCTCACATTTTGTAAAATGTACAATACAATTTTAATCGGAGTTATAAGGTGGATATCCAGTGAGCCTCAGAGCAAAAGGGGTACCCGGATGTGATACATGAACGAGATTAAAAGCCTAACGTGTGCCCCATAAAAAGTCTCGAGTAAAGAATGCGAGGCGCAACCTTAGATACATTTAGCAGCAGTCGGGCATTTCCAAAGGGTGTTAATGTGGTCTGATAGACGAATATTACATAATTTAAAGCAATTGGGACGCACGTTATTTTGTGGTAGGAATCGCAAGAAATGAAAATGTGGATGATCTGAGCAAAAAAAAGCGGAAACATACCTTTATTCATTATTTTTAACCCGTTTCGTAGTCGCCAAAGCACTTACCTAAAACAAGAAATAAAGACCCGGGAGAACAATCAAAATGCCTCGTATTGGAGAAGTGCTCCTAGAAAAACACAAGCGAAAATACCCATACCAGGCTCACCAAAAATAACGCTATGGTTCCACAAAGGGAGCTTTACTGAAAATCGATAATTAGATATTTTAATGATTATGAATGGATCTGGGTGAATTCTGGAACAGATAGTTATAAAATCGTTTTTTTTTTTTTTTATAAGGCACCTTCTTCTAAAGCCTAGTGTATGCAGAATGTAAAGGAGATTTCGCCATTTGCTTCTGTGGAACGAAACGATGCGTACTACATCTTATCGTTATCGCTACTAAATTTTATACATGAAGACCCCGCATAAAATTCAGTAACGATAACGATGGGCTGTGGTGTGAGTAACCTTCCATTTTGCTCTGCGAAAATAAATACTTTAATCTCCGTTACTCTCTCAAATATTTAATTTCAACAAAAACGGTGCAAATGCGAAATTTCTAAGCGCTAACGCTAAATACAAAAAGCACGCCCCCCACATAATTCTTAAACGACTTCTTAATTCTCTGCTTGAATATGCAGGTGCAACATGTCTATTATACGATCCCAAGACTGTCTGTCGTTAACGCATATCAATATTTAAAATTTCACGGCGACATCAATACCATTCGGCAATATGTCAAATATCAAAGATATGGTTGCATACCTTCGATAAACGCTACGTCGGCGTTAATCTTCATTTGCGTCCGTTCTACTTCGGACTCGCTCTCATCGCACATAATAGGAACATGTTTATTCACGGCCCACTTCGCCTTTTTTTGTACTCATATTTTCGGTTCGATGTTTTATTAACTCCATTCATCCCGCATATAGGTACGTTTCGAACTGCGCGTTTTATCTCAATCTGAAGATCGATGTATCCTTTCCCTTTCTCGTCGGTCGTCCTTCTTTTTTGTTCCTCCTTCTACTTTTTTTTTTTCAATTTTAAATTCTCTTTTGTGATGCGCTCGCCTATTGAAGGTGGATGGACGAGATTTTCACGAGCGCGTATAACAATTTTGACAGGTATTTATTACGCACTTTGTTAACATCTTTAACGAAGTGATTGTCGTTGCGTTCACGCGCAATTTCCATGTGTCTGTAAGGAACGCTTGGAATCGTCGGATCTTTTAATGGAACAGAATACAGCAAATTCTTTATTTCCTTCAATATTCTCACCATAAAAGAACAAATTAAGTAGCACAACTGGCAGAGTAATTACAGCTTAGAGACCTGACTGAACGCGTTCAGAAATCGTACAATTAATTTCTGAACGTGGCCGGAGGAAAGAATATAAGAAATATAAGAAAAGGCGTTCCGACTAACGAAGAGCGGCATCGTGCTCCCGTTGAGCACGTGGAGCTTTGGGATCCCTTTAAAGGCGGTTAACGCGGAAATTGGAAATAGATCAATGGCATGAAAAACATTGTGGCCAAGAACCAGGAAATTTGCGTTCGAAGCCCTTCTTGGTAGGACCCCAAATGAAAAATCGAAGGAATTACTGACCATGAGCAAATCCAATGTTAGGTTGGCGGGATCGCAATTGGTCACTGTCCACTGAACAAGCATCCACGCAAAATGGGACTCACACCTGAATTAACACGCAGAGACGACTTATAAGCCACTGGGAATAAGTATATAACAGCATAAGATACAGGATCAGACGTATAAAGGATTGGGTCGGGAAAAACATTGAAACATCTCATCTAAAAAAAATTCTTAACTTTTCAAAGGCCACAGAACGCCTACCGGATTAAGAAATTACGATTGCCTTAGATTAGTCCCTTATTTTCTGCTACTTTCTTTCAAATAATAATTTAAAAAGAACTACTAGAGAACACTACAAAATCCTCTTAATGCAAGTAAATTAAAATACTGATTACGAATACGTACGTATTATGTATTTATCTAACGTTACTAGTTCAGACAAAATAAATGATTATTTTCCCGAGAGGCTTACATTGTAAAATAAACACCACTGTCGTTATTTCATTGTTTTATTATTTCTTTTCGCCGTTACACGTTACTAATTGTATATAAATACGAACGGTCTGGTAGCAGCAGTGGAAAGGAGACAATCGCATTTCGACGATAAAACGGCACAGCTAGATGGCGACCGCCGGTTGCGCAATCGAGACGGAGAGATCTCCGTCGCGTTCTTGTTTTCGCCAGGCATCGGCATAGCGTCGCATCGGGAGTAATGAGGAGAATCAACTTTTAGATGATATCGGTCTCTCTGTCTAATAATTAATTTAAATCTAGGCGTCCCGAGGAGACGGCGAGATGGAGTAAGAGAAGAAGAAGCGGTAAACGGAGACGGGCATTACTTATATCACGAACAAACGAAATGAACGAAGACGATTCGCACTTTCTCCTCCGGTTAATGATGGTCGGTGCCTGTTCTATTCGTATATCTGCGCGGGGGACTTTTTTACGTGCGTGTGTACGGTGCACGGTCAGACCTGCTCGCTTGACTTTCACCCTTGAAAAGTCCGATTACAAAATAGGAGAACGTAATTTATTCATTATCGCGAGAGGAATGCGCCGCTTCTAATGTTATGTGCATAAAAATACGCGCACTATTTCCGAATGAACACATTATCGGCGTATGTACTTGCTTGCATGTAGAATAAATATGTATTTGGGCAAGCTTCTATCTAGTGGAATCAATTTATTTCGTGGATTTATTTATTGCGAAAAACAAAAGAATTTAAAATTTAATCCGTGATTAAGTATTTAATTCTGAGAATAAATACTAGAACAAATATGACTAAACTTAAAGCATATTTTACGACCCGACACGTACAACGGTATCCACTCGTTGAGATTTCCCCTGATTTCCAAATTATCACGTTTTGGAATTAACATGGAATGATCAACAATGAATTGATAGGTTGTCGAAAAATTAAAACATACCGCAAACATTGCAAAAAGTCAATGCAAGCAGTTTCCGTTGAGCGACCCGTTCTAAAGCCGCAGGACGCCTCTATCCCAACGCAAGTCTCCCAGATGTTGGTTTGGAAGCAAATGGTTGGGTTTTATTTATTTTCATAACTAGGAAAGCTAGAAGTTTCGATATCATCATCCCTTGTTTCGTCTTTACTACTAGAGTGAGAGGCTTCATCCTCAATCAAAGATTTTAGAAAAGCCAGTCACTTCAACAATTTCATGTACGTTAATGCAGTGATGTTCCCTAATTAAACGTACGATAATCATCTATGTGATCTGCTCTCTTCGTCACTGGTTCAAACCGAGAGGGACATACATAACTGATATCGCTCATTGTACGAAGATAAGTATGGTAAATAGATACATACATATTTCGCGATAATCTAACTTGTATATAAGGCAAACTCGGGAAGAGATAAGATGTAGTAACTCAAGTGAAGGACGCATACATACGTCTATACCGATTGTAACTGTGATTGCTCAGCTGGGCGAGCGGATGAAGTTCGCATATTCGTCAACGTAACTATTAAAACGTTAACGCATTAAATATTACGTTACTTGGGTCTGTGGGCAACGTAGCTTATCTGCCAGCTTTGATCATGTACGCGGCTGCGTCGGTTACAAAGAACAAAAGTAGGATCTTTGTAATTAGTGCCCGTACATTTACAATAACTTTCGCATTAACCCCCGTATATACGGTTTCATAAATATTGGAACTCACTACGTAAAGTTTATGTATTGGTCAATAGGGGACCGATCGCAACATTAACAATACTTCTTCCTAATACTTTAATCAAAACTAAAATAAAATTAGTGAAATAGTAAATGAAATAACTTAAAAACTAGCGTACGCGAAACACATTTGCAAACATCACCGCTCAACGCAAAGTTAATGTGTTAATCTTTAATAATAATAAAGATTTATTAAAGATTCATAGAAGTTATATCATGGTTTCCATGCGGTGCTTTAAAAAAACAATATAAAAAAAATTAAAGGTGAAAAAAAGAGACTAAAAATGAGATAAGTGTTTTTATTTTAATAAATCAATACTGCAAAGCGAATTTTGCATTAATGAAAGGATTTGTTCTCGCTAATACCTAACAAATTATCGTTGCTTGTAGAAGTTAACTTCCGATACGTGCAAACAATAATTGCGAAATTACGCAAATAAATATGAACGTGAAAAAGCCGCATTTTCCGGCGTAGTAAACAATTTTTCGTGCGGCGGCGTCGCGTTTCGCCCGCGATTAAATTTAGAAAAGCTCATCGAAATATAAAATGCAAATAAGCGCGCGCTGGCACACAAATACCGGTAGGCAGGCGAGCGAGCAAGCTAGCAGGCTAGCAAGCAGGAATATCCGATAATAAAACGGGGCCTAATGCGACGAGGTGTTTGTTCAGGGTAATATTGCATTTCAACTGGCCTCTAAATTAGAGACTGGTTTGCTGGTTACACAAACCGACGAAAAAAAAAAAGAGAGTCCAACACAACAGCTGACCGAGAGAACCCTATACGCATACGTATGTATGTATACAATAAAGCACTTTCCCCGCGTGTATTTATCAACAGATGGCCGAGTTGCGGGCGCAGTTTGCGCTTAATCTCCCGCACCACAGGATGTGATACGTCGACGAAATTATAATTTTCCCTGGAATATATGTTTTGAATTTTTTTTTTTCGAGTGTATACCGCAAAAGAATATGCCGCTCTATAAATCTTTTTAACGTTTATTTAAAACGGTGCTTTTATACACTCCGCCAAAAAAGTATCGCATAATTTAGTTTTGAATTATAACAGTAGCTTTTAATACTGAGTATTGCCACCTCTAGCTCTTATGACCGCTCGCATACGGTTCGGCAGAGGTTCGATTAACCTCCGTATATAGGCCTGATCCAAATTCTCCCACTCGTCACGGAGAACATTTTCTAGTCCATGCAGGTCCGCTGGGGCAACATTTTGGGTTCATGTCCGGACTTACCGCAGGCCAATCTAAAACTGGAATACCAACATCGTTAAGGTATTCCTGGACGATTATTGCAACATGCGGTCGTGCATTATTGTGCATTAACATGAATTCGTTTCCTATAATTGGCGCATATGGTACTACATGTTCTTCTAAAATGTCCGTTTTATACCTGTGGGCAGTCAGTGTACCTCTGTCTACTGGTACTAACTCTGTACGACGCCACTAGCGAAATTAGGTCTAGGTCTGATATTACACTGCGAATAGCGCTCACCGTCTCGTCTGTACACTGAGATACGCCTATCTGAGGTGTAAAGACCAAATCTTGACTCATCTGTGAAGAGTATATTGGCCCAGTCATTAATGTTCCAATTTACATGTTCTCTGGCGAACCTTAAGCGAGCCACTCGGTGGTTCCTAGTGAGACGAGGGGCTGTTACGGCTACTCTAGCCCTTAATTCACTCTGTCGTAACCTATTCCGAATAGTTTGAGTACTCACACGAGTATTTCTGACTCTAGCCAAGTCGTTCTGCAGTTGTCTCGCAGTTACATGTCTTCGACGTAATGCTTGTAGTAGTAAATAGCGGTCATCTTGGTGAGTAGAACATCTTGGACGACCTGGTACAGGTCTTCTACTGTAATTGCCTGTTTCCCTATATCTGGCTACGGCTCTAGAAACACTTGACCGATTGATGTTCATCGAATTAGCAACGTATGCTCGAGATCGTCCATCTTCGATTAAAGCAACTATAGCAGCCACTTGTTCTGAAGTTAAATTGCTCATTTTAGTTTTAAAAGCGTTGGTACAGAACTCTGACTTCGCACTTTAAAATTTGTCCGTATAGGAAGACTTTCAATAAACAACCGAACAAACCTTACACATATGCATTTTTCTAAATGTGTTCTTTTAGAAAAAAAAAAAAAGTAAAAAAGCCATGTTCCATGATTTCGTTAGTGTTTTTATAGTTCACATACACGAGGCAAACTTTTTGTGAACGTATAAAAATATCTTGGTTTATAAATGCCCTTTTTTAGTTTATGCGATACTTTTTTGGCGGAGTGTATTACGAATACACCTACTTCCGAAACATGCAAGTTATTAATTTACATGATAAGATGCCAGCTGTGAAAAGATCAAATTTTGTGATTTTTCACCCAGTATTATTAATTTACGCTCAATTCAGCGATTTTCCCGCGAGTATGATAAATCTCATTATTATGTCAGTCATTGCTCACTGCCTTACCAGCGTCAGCGCCTTAAAAAGAAAAGAAGGCACCATAGCATTCTATCACGCCTCCTAGGTAGTGATATAATTCACTGCATCACTTGCCGCTATTATACGGACAAGTCCCCGCACCGGTAGGAAAATGTCTATGCAATTATGTAATTAAATAACTTTATTGTGATACACATATAACAATAATAAAACGCAACGGAGTGTGATATTACACCTCCATAAACAGGCTCGAGAAATAGGCGGTGTGGGTATCTGAGCAAGTCGTACAATAAGCGTTTATGTACTCCGGGCATTTAGGTACCGCCGCGTCAACAGTTGTGCGAGTATGCTCTTATGGCGTTTAGTACGTTACGTTTTCTTGAAGGTTTTATATATGTGAAAATAGAAAAAATACCTTTGATGTTTTACATAAGATTTTTATATTTTGCCAATGCTATTGTTGAAAAAATCATTGTTGAAAAAATAAAACGTCGCACATCCACCGAAATCAATAAAAGTCAACGATTCCAAGCTACAACTAACATATGTTGATTCTCTTCACGAATGCAAAAGATAAACATTAGTGCCAACGCTACGGTAGTTACCCCCCGAAACCAGATCAATATTCATTACCCGCATCCGCAACTGTTAAAATTCAAGCCGATATTATTCGCCGTCACACTTTTTAAATTATTACCACGGAACTTCATACGAAATTTAGGTGTTCGCGACACCCGGGAAAAGCGCGCGATAACATCGGCACGTAACCTAAAGGGGCGAACGGCAACCTTCCGCCTTCCCGTCTCCGTTCGTCCCCTCGTCTATCAGCCGTTCCTCCCGACCGTTCCTCTCTTAAGGGTGAAAACAAGCGGCGAGCTAGGAAGCCCTGACACCATTAAGGGACGCGAATTCGGTCGCGTACGGCCCTCTTGATTTATATATTTTTATATTTGTTAATTTAAGGCGTGACTTCCATGAGTAAAACGCGTAATGCGGATTTCTGTATTCATTTTCGGCTTTGTTCCCTAATTGTTTTTCTTCGCTTCTTTTGCTGCGGGAATAAAAATCCGAAGTTGACAAGGGAATGGTTCGAACGGAGAGACCCCTTTGCCGAGATGAAATATTCCGCTGCTAAAATGGATGAAGTACGCGGAAATAACTAACTTGCTCTCCAGAAAAGAAGCAGGGATACCCTATTTGCATAATTTTGAAGCTTCGATACGAAAGTTTTCCTCTTGTTGCGTGAATCATATTCGGAATGTAGAAATGTAAGAGGGACTAAGCGCAGTTCTTGTTATTGCCTTCGTAATAGCCAAAACATACGGATCGAATCGGTTTATCGACAGCTACAGGGAATCGCGCTTCGAATGCAACGCAAATATAGATAAGACGGATGCAAACTTCGACGAATCAACTTAATTGTAGAAGCTATATACGAACTGTTCAACTCCATCGCGCGGAACTTCTTTAAACTGGCCAGAAGAGGACTTATTCCTCTCATTTCCCTCCATTTTGCGTAACTTTATGACCTCACCACCTTTTTATAGCAGCGTGCAAGAGAGTAAAGAATTTTATCACAGATGTCTTGGTTAATGGTTAACAGTCCATGTATTTTAACTCTAAATATAGACAGGTTTTTGTTAACGTTGGAGTGCAATAACTCAATATACAAAAAAATCCAATCCAATCCATTCCTCGGATACTCTTCAACAATGCCTATCCTTAACAGGATCGACGTGCAACATAGAAAACCTAAGAGACCAATTTCTAATCTGGAATTTTAAACATTCAACATTACGCAAAACTATAATTACAGTTTTAATTGGAAATACTTTAAATAATTGCTTGACATATTTCATGGATCTAATGAGCAATAGGTTAGCAGCATCTACTAATTTTAGATCTATCACACAGATATTCAACGTACGAGTTCCAATTTCCAATCATGCCTCTTTAATGGTCTGACGACTTGTAAACTAGTCTTCCCGCTAAGGTAAAGAGGTATATCAAGTAAGTAGACGAATAAAACATAATAAAAATGTTGGATGAAAAGGTTCGTGTTATTAACTGTACGTTTCAATTCGAGAAATTAGGCATTTTGGCAAATTGGAGACTTGAGGCGATAAAGCTAAAATAACAACAGAAATATTGCCTTTAGGAATGGTCTACTTGGTCAGTTCTAGGATAACAGCAAATTTACGAAAACTTGCTGATTTTCTAAAGATTTTAGGTAGACGCTTAACAAAGGATAATAGGGAGTTCCTTAATCAAAGAATATTTCACTTGAAATAATTACATCATCTACATCTAAGCGCGACCCCGAATTACAGACATCTTCCTCTGCGCTCTATTAATTCATAATAATTTGTTGGAAATCGATATTCAATAAGCAAGTTGGTACACCTATAATAGATGCCATTACAAATTACGATGGCGGATCGTCGAAGAAGACACAGCAATCAATTTCTAAGTAGTAAATATTTAAGTTAATCTGTTATGTTAGTGAGCCGTGGTACATAAATATATAAATAAACCGGTAACGGGACAGCTACAGTCACGAAAGCAACCTACCAACCAGACGATATACAGCGTGTTGTTTTTAAGTAAAAGCGTTTGGTGAAACCGTACAATATCTTTGGGTTACGCGAGAAAAAAGCGTCTTTTTAGCCCTTTGTTTTGAAGTTGGTGCTCTTGCGCGAAACGTACACTTATTTCGCTTGTACGTGTGCCCGCCTGCATAGCCGTAAGTACATATTTCGTATACATCTGCGTAATGTTATAAACGTCGAGTACACTTTGGTGCTTGAAGCAACAGCGGCTCAATGAAATTGATTATCTTTGTTAATTTAACAAGTGCGGCGTTATTAATTAGAATCGCGTGCATTTCTGATGCATTCGAACTAATTGGCATTTTATGCGGTAATTTCGATGTTAATTATCGATTATCGATTCGAAATGTTGACGTTGGAGTGGAGGTTATCGACGGAGTTCGTGCTAAATTGATACGCCACGTGACAAGCCAGCCTTCGGTATATATCAGAACTTGCTGGAATAAAATCTTTATTTTAACGGTTGTAAAAATTCAATCGTCACTAATCTGTAACATTAAAATTCGTTTCATTTAAGCAAGGAAGGATTAAACATAGAAGACGAAGTATTGTTAAAATCTTCACTCGTTCTATTTAAATTTTTTTAATACACAAATTCTATTAATTTCTAATAACCTTTGGAGGCGATAAGAAGTACGAATTCTCGAAACAGACGAAGTAGAAAGGAAGCGGTTAGGAAAGAATCGAATGAAGACGGTCTTTAGGTACTTGTTATATGTAAGGAGTACGTACGGTATACGCCGTCTACGCGGCAACGAGTGCAATCATCCTACTATATACTACCTATCCACCGGCTTCAATTAAAATTCTTTGTTACCGTAAGTTGTAACGAGCTATTAAGCGCGCGTCGTCGGCTTCCTTATTGGTAGCATCAAGTTAGTTATTAAATTTGCTTGATTATCGTCCGCCAGACTCTAATTCGCAGCATCTAAGTGAACGTATACGTATTATGTACACATACGTAGTGGTAGTATCTTCAACGCCGGATCTGTCGGCGCTGCAGCAGCACCAGCAGCAACAGTCAGTCGTCGCGACTCGCAAAAACTTAGTAGAAAATCTTTCTCTTTTCCCGGCGACGATTCAACGGGAGAAACTCGCCGATAAATTAATGAATATGTATGATCGCGTTGTCTTCGACCGGAGCGGAAGTTTTCATTTAATTAGGATCGTCGGAACGATGGTTTGTTGAAATATTTAAGGTGATAGTTTTCCCCTCGCCGGTTTTTTTTTATTATTTCGCAGAAGGATCTCGCGCGGAAGGAAAATGATACTTTTACTAGCTTCGGAATGTAACGAGATGTTAGAATTAGTAGTTTTCCGTTAATAGTTGTTCGTTTAATGCCAGAAGAGCAATGGCGAAAGTTGTCGTTCGATACAAATTTAATCCTTATTCGTTTATAAAGTAGTGTGACCTTTGAGGAGCATCACCTTTGCAACTTGGTAGAATAAACTATTGTTTCGCGTTAGCGTCGAAGTTTTGGGCTTATGGAAACAGCGATGAGCGTTGCCAGATTTAGATTATTTCATGTTCTGTTACTCACGCTAACTTCACTATTATTATTAAAAGATTAGTAATTTTAGCCGTCAGCCTTGACTTTACATTTACATGAGTAAAATACGTAGAAAGAAAACAAGTTAGTTTATTCTTTATTGTAGTGCAAATATGTACAAGTTCAATATTATAGATCACTTCATGAGTTAAACAAACACCTCCAAGACGATGTTATACAAGGTTAATCTACCAAAACGATATTCATAATCAACCACAAGACAGGTTATTTGTTACTTGAGAGAATAATGCATTAATAAGATACAGCGTAAAAGAATTGAAACAGGTATATTGTTACCAAGCCAACATTAAATAACTCTGGTACTCTTTTCTATTAAAGAAATCGATCTATTTATAGATTTACAAACACTTTCATGGTTCGAGATGGCAAAGTCGGGTGAAATTATTACTTTTTTTGCGGCGAGACACCCGTATTTTGTCGATTCTCGGGGATACCAGTAGGCAACACTCCATCCATTCTCATGAGGCGAATAGACACGAGTCTATCTAATCGCTGCAAAAAAGTAATAATTTCACCTACCTTTGTCGTCTTCACTCATCATAATCAACTTAATCAATTCATATGTCTGATGGTGAAGATAATGAAGAGGAATCTCGCAAGTATATAATAAATTCTCTCAGTTATCGTGATCAATTGCTTCTTACTCGGTTAGCTTCGCTTCAAGCGTGGTTTATACATTGAGTTACCGCGTTAACTATAGCCTGATGAAGCCTCATGTGACTCTGGATGGAACATGGAGTATTTGATCGATTCGACTTTCTAATCGATCAAAGATCGTCATTAATACTATTTTCTAATTCCGTTCTCTCCTCCTCAAGTACGTCTTTTTGACTTATTCATTTTTTTTTTAACGTATTTTTAAAGCATTGAGTATTTAAAATTAAAATTGACTCAACCGCTGACCGGTTGAGAACAAAGATCATTCTCGTCCTCGAAACTTGTGTGGTGCCGATACTTATGTGTTGTTTACCATCCTACGTCACAGTCATTGCTATCATTAAGAAGATCCATTTTCAAGTTTTAACTTGTTAATGATCTTTCTCTTTATTACAATAATATTATTTATCGATATATCACAACATAATGTATACAGAAATCAAATATCCTCCAACCTCGTTAATAGAGACGAAATTGTTAAAATAACAACGCGTTATTATCTTATCTAATGTTACGCATCACGCGCATTATTGCCATCGATTGAAATTATCGAAATCAATTTCACGTCGCGCGCGAATTTCATTGTCAATTACACAAATAACCGTTTTGTTTATGGGATCCGTTTTTGTCATCGGATATCTGCGCATGTATGTGCTTGCACAATCAAATAAATATTGAATATTCCGTTTTATGCAATTCCCATTCACGCATCCGACCGACCAAATCTAAATATACCGACCGCGTTTATTTTGTAACATTAATTGAACGGATTTGAAGGTTTATCATGGATGAAGCGTATGATACGTGTCAATATGTCAATAAAGTACGTCTACGGGAAGAGTTCGAATACGTCCTTTGCATTTTATTTTTCCTGGACGTAATTGAAGAGCTGCCGCAATAAGTTAATGTATTCATCGCGGTACGGACTTATTATCTAACGCTATAAACAATTACAAGTCGGTTGCGTCAACACTGAGAGTTTCGTTAAAACGGTGACGTTCTAACATGCGTATATTGTTTCGTTGCGCAACGTATTGTTCCTAAGGTTTTATTTAATCAATGTGTGGACGCTAAAAAAATAATCAGCAATAGATATTTGTGGAATATCATCCAAGCCTTCAATTATTTATTTTTTTGTTGCAAATTTTAGTTGATTTATAAAATTAATATTCGTTTTATTTTTTCTTAAGAACATATTTGCTGTCATTAATTTCAACATTATTTATATTTTGTCTTTGGGAAGCAATCAACGCTTTACGGCAACGGGACTATAGTAGCAAAGCCATAGAGCAGTTTACGCACACAATTTGCACAATAATAGCTTCTGGGGTTGTGACATCTTGGAAAGGTTAAAAATCCCGTTGGGCCGCCACCAAATTAAAAAAAAAATAAAAAATAAATTCTTTATGACTAACCGAAAGTATCGGCAAGGAAATTATAATTATATGTGATGCGAAACTGATATTTTCAGGATCCAGAAGAACGCCCCGTTTAGTTAAGAAAAAGTAAAAAACAATCTTTCTCTATACATTTGATACACCCAGCTAATGGGTATTTACGTACTCGATTTATATAATCCTTATTTGCGATATTCATTGTAGGTAAATAAACTGAATTGATCAACATACAGCCAACTCGTCGTAATTCGAAACGTAAATAAACGACGGATCGCAAAATACCCGCGATGAAACCCGCGAGTTTAGCCATTTTTGAAAGATTGCCGTGTCGATGTGTGCGCGCTCGCATATTGTGGTTTCTGTAGGTTACCTTGGTAAAGTCTAGGTTATTGCGCAGAGTTTGAACTAGATCACAAACTCGTCCACATCGGCTCGTTTTTGTTGTGTTTATGAGAAATAACGAAGGTTAATTAGATTGCGAGGCAGTGTTATTGCTTTTCGACATTATTAATCGTGGAAAAAACGAATTAATTTTATCAATTATTGTAAATTATATATCTTAACAGAATTACGCCGTATATTACTTTGTTGGTTTCCTATTTAGGATTGCTTTCGTAATGGTTAATTAAATTTATAAGAAGTTGGTTGTTTCAAAGCGCTAAACTTCTTGTTTTAAAGTAAGCAACAATATAACGAGATAATCAGTGGAAGACTAAATGCTGTATGAAACATTGTAATATCTGATTAATAGGTAAATTTAATTGATTCGGACCTATTAGATATTTTGTTGCGTTTGCGTTGCTTAATCGATGAAATATCTGAAATAAGTTTTAGCTTTCGCAAAACTCATATCTATTGGCTAATTATCTCAACGTGCTGCTCAACTGCTTGATAGCCAACTTTAGATTAGATTTTAAATGATAGCTGATGACTTTGAAATGTCATTTTTTGTGTGAAAAGTTCGAGGGACTTCTTTGTTGGTTAAGCCATTGAAGTTAACACACCGGCCGCAATGCAAAACAAGGTTTATTGGCATCAAAAATGCTTGAACTACCCATAAACATGTAAATGAAAGACAATTCAATAAAAGAAAAATCTAGCTGGCTTATGGTCAGGTCGTTTTGCGTGTCCCATCACTGCACCGCCAAAGAGTAAATTTGAAGTTATCAACCAACAGGAGATGTACTTTTTAGTATTTCAATTTCCCTCTACGCTAAATTATAATTCAAATAATATTTTAATCGCTGTGCTTAATTCATATGTGCGCGAAAGGGGATTCGTTAGATGTTTGGAGCATAAAAGCATTATCACCACTTTATACGTTTCAGTGTAAACGCATCCGCCGCCCTCTACTCATTAGCATCTCATCTACATTTCGCATTTCTACGAGCTAGAAAAGCCCAACGATCTTGCAATCTTCGGTTTTGGTGAGTTTAAAGAAAAATTACGAACGCCGAGGCTAATAGTATCAGGTAAAAACGATGGTAGCGAACAAGTTGCGACCGAAATTCACCGTACAACTTGAAGCGTTTCCTTTATCTCCCTCCGGCATTTGTCTCGCTTACAGATGCGAACATATACACATAGGGCCAGGCAGGCAGAAGAGGCGCAGTGTATACACGGACAAAGACGCCGCGCGCGCGCCAATTTCCCAATATTCCATTGTCCCGACCGAAACTACTAGCTGCTGCCGCTAGACACGGGAAGAGCGGGTGTTCTGCCGTTCATTCCTCCGATCGTTTGTTGTTGCTCGATCCGTTCGTTCTCCTCTTTTCGTCGTCGCCGTCGTCCGTCGCATCTGATGAACGAAATATCACGTTTTCATTTCGACGAAACGGCGATACGTCCGCGCGGGGTGTTTGAACTTATTTTTTCGTTGTATGGAATGGGCCAACTCCTTGCATCTTATTTCATTTAACCATTTGGGCCATTCAGAACCTATTGGTTACCTTCCTTTTTGATGCAATTATCTTCTTCGATATTAAGAATCTCGCTCGGAGTTTTGTAAGTTCAATTCCAAGTTACGCATCGTTACTTTGAAATTTATGTGAAGCAAGTAATGCTAGTATTACTACTATAACTATTACTTGAAATATACCTTTAAAAGTTGTTATTCTAAAGCCACCATTACGCCCCCTGTCTGGCTGTATCAAACTTCAACCTTGATGTACTACACGCTATCGTATTGAATTTAACTGAAGTGAACAATGTGGTTAATATTCATAACAAAATACTAGATTTTGTCTTTACAAATTTAAATTTTAATGAGGATGTTATATGTTAGTCGTTGAGAGCAACTACCATCCAGCACTTCCCGTAATTGTTGGGTGCTATTAACATGGAATTCCGATCAAATACAAATCCACGGTATAATTTTCGTAGAGCGAACTTCATGAAGCTCTACAGTCAAACTGCATCGATTGGGTCTTTTCCTTGTTATGCACCGACAATATAGAACATCGATGGCCAAAGATACCATCTGCGGTTTTCAGCTGAAATTATCCGGTTGATTAAGTTGAAAGAGCATTGTTTCAGGAGATGGAAAGCAACAAACACCTCATAGAAAGGTAGAGCAATGCTTCGTAAACAATCCGAATAAATTTTGGCTGTTCGTCAAAGAAAAAGAATTTGCAACTAGAATACCTAACAATATGATGCACGACAACTTAAAATTACCTCAACCTCTTCATTATGGCAAACCCAGACCAAGGCCATTGTATTCGAAACGCGGTCAAGGCCCGTTAAAAAATAAGCGAACGATCCCTGACGGTTTGCTTCATATCGTTAATTCTGATAAACTTTTTTCAAGGCTGACGTTTACACTGAAAATTTAATGGATAAATGGCTTAGAAAGGTAATATTCTGCTTTGGCTGGTTAACAAGGAGATATAAGGAAAAAAACAATTTTTTTTTCTCATATAAAGATTCATTCATTGTAAAAAGCCAATATCAGAATTGTTTTTCCGTATGGTGACGGCCCGACGGGGTATACAATCTTTGAAGTTGTGAAGCGATTATATATCTATAGCGTTCCATGGCTCTGTTACTATCACGCCCTCGCCATAAAGGATTTTCAGTATTCGGGATTGTAATGGAGCGACCAACAAAGTCTGTCACTTGGTCTTAATGGAATGCAAACGCGCAATACCTCATTCTGTCACAATCAGAAGAAAGTTATTTTAGCACGTATTGATTTAGCACGTATATAGCATGTGTTTTAAAAAAGAGAAATATTCTACTCACGTTAAGATCAATTGATCTACCATAATTTTGAGGAACAATCACCCAACGAAAGAAAATATAATTCTCAGAATCGGCTAGAAAGTTTACTTATGTAGAACTTATATTTTTCAAAGCATGGAATATATTCGTTCTAAGGAGTCCTTCCCTTTCCAGTATGTATTAAAAGCACCCTCATAATGAAAAAATATATATTTACATTTACGATGCATGACGACAAGGTCTAATTAAAACTAGAGACAATGTTAAGAACTCGCCTGAGCTTATATTTAAAATATAAAGAATTGGTATTTTCTACTTTTAATAGGATGCAGATATTTAAATAAATAAATCGATAATGTCGTCCTTTTAACAAGCTGGCTGGTTTTTTATATCCTGCTTCTTAAAAGTGAGCATTTGCTTTGATATCTACTCTTCTTCTCTCTACCTCTCTTGGTATTTAATGATATAATCCTCCCCGACGCAGATATATTGATTTCCAACTGTCCTGCTTTTTCTTCATTTACACAAGCTTCAATGCCATTCTACACGCAGTCATTATGGATTATTTAATTCTTTCTTTATTGATGATCAATAAATAACATCATATCATATTAATATCATATCAGCAGATTTATGCATTGATGCTACTCTAGCATCTTCTTCCTTCAATGCGGTGGTGTTCGATGTTAATTTGGGCTAATGGCAACACATTCGCAGAGAATATATTTTACCGTCTCCTGATCTTCTTTCGCCGATATCCTTAGATCCCCTTTGCTGTAACGTAGTACTGGTCGGTGTTCCTGGCATATCTAACACGAATGCTTTCGCTTGATTTTGTTGTCTGGATATCCTTTTCCACTACCACATCTTGTAATTCGAACTTCGTTGTAAACTATTAAGGATTTAGATCAATGAAAGATATATAGGTTAGCTTACTCCTCGGTGGCTTAAAACCCACCGCAAGGTGACGTTGATTTTCGCCTCTAGAATGGCTAACATGCTGAGTAATCATGATCATTTGCTTCAGGATTAATTATTTTTTCTTTAGCCGCGGTTCACACGTTGAACTAACACGCTGACCGTGGGCTATCACTTTTTCTCCTCCTGAATAAACCTTATACAATCGTGGGCAAATTCACAAAAGCACACGCATTGAAAGAATGCTGACAATCTCATCTGATGATTATTCCTCTACAAGCCGGCTCCTATACTCTTGAATACAAAGTAACAAATCAGTGAACTAACTTTTGACCCATTCTTACATTTGTACGAGGCATACGAAGATGTCAAGCACGTGAAGGCAACGAATGTTTACTAAGAAGACTGTAGCACTTAATCTGATAAAATTGGTAATACGACGTATACACGCCGTATATACGATGTAACAAGTAACGGGTTGCGCGCAACTCGGTAAGTCATCTTCTATGTATTAAATCTGACGTTAAAACAAATCACGGACATACGAAAACAATTTGAGGAAATTGCACTCGTCGAAATTAACTTGTCGCAATTATTCATCCTGATGTTTCTTCATCATCACGGTCCTCGTATTTCGCATTTCATTTATAAACGCAGGCAACGTGTTGCGGAACGATAATAAGCATCATCATCCACTTCTATTAGTTATTTAAGTTGAATGTACTGCAGGAATAAGCAAACTACTTCTTGATACCTTCCTTTTTAACGGGAGAGAAGCAGCTAAGGCTGATCAAACGAATAAACCTCTGGGAATAAAACTGAAACCAAAGCACGATTAATGCAATAGGCTCTTCGAGTCGTACTTAAAAGTACGGCCAAACGCCGATTTGACTGTCACTTTGTAAGGTTGATAACATGGATTAATATGCAAAATTAAATCAAATTCAAACAATGATATAAATAGTTTGTAAAGTTCTTGTGAATGTGAAAGACAAGCAGAATTTTTAAAAATTGAATTTTGTAAGTACCGAGAATATTCGATATTAAAGGCGTGTGCTCCAAGGATTCGCACAGCAACAGGCTTATACTGGCTAGAGCACGGTTTTGATCGTAGATAACCGGCTCTTCAATGTTTTTCAACATGAAGATCGCGGACTGCGGTCTTGCCCAGGTCTCATGTCTGGCAATGATCATTTTAGCGATAGATTTCTCTTCCTGGTCATGTTGGATGAGATGTTAAGGTGGAGCGCTCGCTCGATTGGTTTCTTCATTTTTTTCATGGACGGTCCTTTTAGTGCTCAGCTTTTACAAAGCTCTCAGGAGTGCCAGTCTCTGGAACAACTAAACGTACGATAATCGCGCAGTTGTGAGGTTCTTGGTCTGTCTCTTCTTTCCAGTGGATTATCATTGAGCTCTGTTCGACGATCTTTAAATTTTTGGCACCAAACGCCGACTACTTTTCGGCTTAAAACGTTCTGGCAATGATTTTTATTGATTCTTTCGATTCCAGCATTATACACGGGCGGTTTTCATAACGACCACATATACTTTGTACTTTCGCACATAACCAAAGGGCTTCGCTAATAAAACATCGCCTATCGAAATGTCGTATTTTTACGAAGCTTTCGTAATTCATGAATAACCCGAAAGGTTGGGAAAAAGCTTCAAATCCAGGATTCAATTCATCCATCCATTCGATAACATTTAAATTAAAAGGAATATTTCCTTGGATTGTATGAATTTAAAATTACAGGTGATGTAAGAACATATAAATTCAGCAATTCGTACTTAATGGATGTCGGTGTAGGCAGTGTTACCAATTACAACAAAACTATTAGATCTGTTGATATTAATTTGCTAATAACATGTGTACATCCGGTCATGCATCAGTCAGCTCTTTTTTGGCGACGACTAATTGTAAGTAAGTGAACATCAAAACGTATGTAGTGTCGTTGAGATATTTCATTTTGCGTGTATTGTAACGAGCTAATAATACTGAAAACTTTTGTGTGAGTGTGTGCCGTAAGTCTATTTAGGTCATATATATCTTGAATAACAACTTTCGTTTTATCTATTCGTGAATTTTATGTTGTATACGGTGGTTCTCTATCTCGCTCGAGTTCTCTACTGTCGGCCAAGTCCCTTCCTCTTTTTTCACCAACTCTACGCGAGCAAGTAAGTGTGTGCGTTGGGCTCTCGCTGTACGTGTTGTCTCTCTCCTTCGATAACCGTCTATCTTCGTCTCCTCTTCTTCTTCGCTTCTGTACTCCTCCAACGAACAACGCCGCTACGACGCCGTTTGTGCGCGACTCGGTACTCCGTAGGTCGGCGTGCTAACAGCAGTCAGTTTGCAGCTGGTCGTCGAACGAGCAAGACAATTCGTAAACACGCGAACGCTCTGCGACGCCGAACGCACACATAAACGCGCGCACAAAGGTCCTCTACACCGCGCGCGCTCTCTCGTGAATGCCCCGCATATCACATGCGGAACCACCGTACAATCGTCCGTTCGACGGTTAATTGATATACAAAACTTGCGTTAAAAAATAATTAATCCTAGAATACAAAAAAAAAGGAAAAAATAAGCTTTATAAAAAATGGTGTTTAAAGTGTAAAGCACTAAGAAAAAAAGCAGTTAAAAGGAATTTGCGTTACCTGCATATATAAAAGGAAATCTGCTAAAAAAAATTAGTGTGAAGCACAGGTGATACACACTTAAAAAAAAAAACGAAAATCATTAAATTTATATCGTTACAACTAAAACAATTTGTTTTACAAGTTGAAAATCATGGAAACGATTACGTTATAGTGTGATACCTCGGTGCTGCACACCCTGAAAACAATCCGATTCGCTTAATGAGTGAAATTTATTAAAATCAGGGAAAAACAGTAACGGATTGCAGGCGTTATCAGCACGTTGTGACGTATTATCATCGTTATCCTTGGAGGTTGACTACTCGCCGCCGTGCTGTGCGCTCTATACGCTGCACGTCTCTATGTGTTGTATATACGTGATGTTGTTTATGCGACGTCCACTGGTTGAGTTTCGTTTCAACTGCTGCGAGTGTGCGTGACGTCAAAGATAGTTAAAGTAGTAGAGTATATTATAGAGAAATACCGTGTATACGTAAGTCGCGCACAAGTTCAGCATACAATTTGCATCGTTCGGGTTTTCAGTTGTCATTGGACAGCGTTTCGGTGCAAGTGTATCCGTATTCTCTCACACGGTGCGGTGCGAGCGCAACACACTCACACACACACACAAAAACAATCAGGATAATATAATTAATTATTTTTGAAATTAAAAGAAGAGGACGTAGTGTACTTTCAACAGTGCATGTGTATGGGACGTATACGCCATATAGTTTTTTTTTTTACGTGGCGATTCGGTGATTAACAGACAAAAAGGATTTTTTCTTGGATTTTTCTTCGAAGAGCTTCCGCAATAGAGATAAACCGAACGAGGAGCGGAAAAAATATTTTCACTCTACGTGAGTTCCGAAGTGTCATGTGTAAGTGTCCCTCGATACTTTCTTTGTACTCATTTTACCCAATTCGTTTCACTGTGCGCCTTTCTGATCAGTAAATTATATCATCGTCATTGTTAGCGTGAAGGCACGAATCGACGTGAATCTAATACTTGCAAATTTAAAAATTTTAATTTGATTTGTGTATAAAAACATATGCTATTTTCGTGAGCCGTTCACTTTTACCTCGATTGCCTTAAACGCTGCTTAAAAGTTCGAATTCTTCAACGTCCTTTACGCGTGAACCCTCCACATACACTTTATCCATTTTGTATATCGGTTTTGTAACGTTCGGGCTGCGTTAGAAGCGGAGATCCTTGATCGAAATTGATCGCATAACCGAGCTAATACGTTCGCCACCAGCGGTGAGGTATTTAATAGCTTAATTGACGGGAGATTTAAATATCGTTTTAATTTTAAATGGAGATGATTATTCGAGGAAGTAATTTGATTGTTTTAAGATAATTTATGATATAGAAGTATTTTTATTTTAGCCATTTTCGATTTTATTTTCGAAGCTAAACGCAATTTTTTTTTTATTGAATATTTTTCTCCGTCGAAAATGAGATCAACAAGCTAATTAACGGCGGTAGTTACGTAATCATTCGAAATAATATTTAATGTAGCCTCTATTGCGAAAACAATGACGGAAAAATTATAATTCAAATAAATTTTGGGAATGAGGGGGGAGGGGGGCATCTCGTATAGATAAATTAATTTATATTTTTAATTTACAACTTAAACAAATATGTAGGAGTTTTATGGGTAATAAAAAAAATTCCATGTATATTTCGTGAATCTTCGTGTAAACGTCGGAAAATGATAAATTACCATTTCAAAATGTTATTATTATTTTTTTTTAATATTTAATGAAAATAAATAAAATAAAATATCTTCATTAATATTATTTGGAATAATTTTTTTTTCTTTTTTTAAAAATCCAGTTTTAAAAAAGTTGAATGGATTGCGCTGCTTTTGTTTCCGATTTGTAGATCCTCGATGGTGTAAAAATGTTATAGCGGCGAAATCGTGGACTTTATCTTTTGAACCATGACCTATTTACTCTAATTGTTGCCGTTTAGAAATTTTTTATTTCAAGTAAAACCGCATTTATACACCTTACGAAACAAAAGCAATACGATAAAATATACGTTTTTATCGTTTCGATTTTGTTTTTGTTTTTCGTATGTATATAAAAGATAACATATTTTGCGTAGGTTCTCGAGCATATTATTAAACATTAAAGGAATTACATTCGTAATAGTAAAATCCCAAGGTTAAAATTATAAATATATGTAAAAAGAAATATTTATATAATTTTAAAGCAATACGATATAATGAGAGTTACGGGAAATTCATGTTAACATTTTAAAATAATGATATTCTCCAGTGATAAGATTATGTAATCGCGTAAAGAGGTTTGACAGATCTTTTTGTCCCGTACATAATACTAATTACCAGCAACGCGTACCTAGCAATTAAAAAATAATTAACATGCCGAAATCATTGTCGTAATGAAACGCTTTTCGCCTTGACAGGAATAGACCTGCAAGATTTTAGAAGTGAAGTCCCTCTGAAAATCCAAAAGCTGGCAGTACAAAGAATTCAACTTAAGACGAGTTACCGAAAAATTCTAATTACACAAAGATTCCCCGAACAGAATCGCTTCCTAAAATAATTATACGACGCCTCGTAGAATAAAAACAACTCCAAGAATGCAGATACGTAAATATCCGAACATATTACGCTACATTCTAATCCTTTACAACGCTAGACGTTGTAGATAGATGACGCTTCGATCTAGTAGAACATTTCAAACTAGTAAACAAATCGGTATCTAAGTGAGCGACGTATACTAAACGCGGTAATAAGAGTTGAACTCCGTCGAGTGCCTACTAAACGTTTAGCATTTTATTTTTACTCGGTCTTCTCTTATGGTTTTTGTTTTCCTTTTTGTTATTTGTGTCGTGGAAACTGTGGCGGCTACGTCGGCGATATTCGTAGTACCGTAGTGTTTAACTTTGCCGCGATTCTCGAAATATAAGTTAGACAGCCTGTTGAAGATGCGAGAACAATGAGGTAGATGTTATTTTCGTATTGCGCTCTCTCGACTAGAATTTGGCAATATCGTTAAGCGAATTTGGGGAACCTTTTCGACCGTAGCGTCCACCGGTTAATCGTATTAAAATTTCATCTTCTTCAGATCTGACGGTAATATTATGCTTTTTGCGACCATAGCACGTACGTATACGATTTTGCAACAAGTCGCTATTTCAAAAAAGAATTGCACAACTCCCGAGACCTATATTCTCTGAAAGAATTAATCACGATCTTATTACGTTTTTGTGGCATGTTTGAATTTGAATCTAGGAAGTGGCAACATTGTCAGGCACGCTTCTATTTAAGTGAGGAAACAAAATATTTGTCACGTTTAGAATATGTCATCGACGCTTGTAGGCGGACAAAACGTACGCTATGGTCAACTTCAATTTTAATTTATTTGTAATGCTCCGTGTCGCCAAAGCCTACTGTTAGCGCAAAATGTTAAGGCAAAGCATATACTATAGTTTGTGCTAACAGCGGAGATACTATACAGGACAATATGGTTGAAAAATCTCGAATTAAAATCAAGGCATTACGAAAGTATAAACAATCGATGGTAACTATAAATAAGGTATTCATATCGAAGAATAGTCCTTTTCCTGAAGCCTTATGTTAGATCAAAATAATGCGACCGGTTTCGAACTTGATAATCCTCAGGCGAACTCAAAGATTGGTTAAAATACCGAATATGTATGTATATAATGAGGATCATCTAAATAACTTTATCAATATTTTTATACATTTTAATCACGTATAAGAAACCTTTATATGTTTAATTTATCATTAAATAACTTCGTTATTTGTTATACTTAGCTTAATCCTCGTTCATACAATGGATTGTATGAACTCTAGCTCGCTTCAGGATGCGCTACTATGTACGAAAGCGGTCGTATTGTTTTGATCATTTATAAAAATTTTGTGAAAAAAAAACTTTTATTTCTGCCCTTCGAAAGGTATAAATATTTATTCTCAAAAATCTAAAACAGCCGTTAACATTTTCTAAATAATGCAGGACGTACAGAAGCGAATAGACGCGAGTCCATCTAATCGCTGTAAAAAAGGAATAATTCCATCTGCCTTGGTAATCTCTAACTATGACATTAAAAATAATTAAAAGATTTCTGTTAGACAGGTTTACTGGGTGATCAAATTAAATTCAAATAAAAAATCCCTTATTTCAACGCGTTTACCTCTTTCGATTTTAACATATCAACAGCTTACGTACAAATATACAGGTAAACAAAACAATAACGAAATGATTAAAATAACAAATTAACAAATCCATACAATTTTGAAATCATTACTTGCAATTTCAATCAATCGCCTATTTATTGCCTTCGACGTACGACGCAACCTATTAAAAGCAATTATGATAAATAACAAAGCCAAGCAAATATAGAGGTGTTTACACTTTGGAACTGTTATTACACCCAAGACCTTGTGTTCTGTCGTCGGGGCTACGAATCGACGTCTTATTAGAGACACGAGTCTGTTGTAAACAATCATCATTCGTAACGTAAATATAACGCAACAAAGTACCACAATGCGGTAAAGATTTCGACTCGAATATTGGTTGCAGTTAATTAGTTTCCTACGCTCCGTCATTATTAAAGCTTAAAACAAAGGACAAATATTCTGACCTAGTAATTTAAATACCATGACCTACTCAGCTAAAAAAATGTAGATTGGCGATTTTCTTTTTGTCATCAGTGAAGTAACGACGTGTGGAAAATCAATATGTTATGCGAAATTGTAAATACATATCTGGTGGAAATGAGTAATCGGCAAATATTGCCCGCATTTCGTGGAATAATTATTTATTTTTATGATTGATATAGTTATCTGACATTTTTTTTTTTTGAATAAACCAAGCCTTAAAATGTAGATTTTCTAATCGAAGTAAATACAATGTTAAATACTCTGCAATGTAAAGTTGTAACGGATCCTGATAGCGGATCCGAAACCGACAATCGGATAATGAATCTGAACCCGAGAATCGGATAGTAGATCACATGATTGGACCTGCTATGTCGGAGTGTCGTCTGATAGAACCAATCTATCCAGCTTCTTGAAGACTAACGACCACTACTATTGAAAAGCATATTCCTCCAGCATGACGCTTTCCTGCTACCATATGTCTCATCGTTTAAATCTAAAATTCCCCGAAAAATTAATCGGCCGAAATGATCGCATTCATAGATCATCAAGGTCTTCGGACCTTATCCCTTTAGATGAATAAATATGCGGAACGAATTCGCAGCATGTGAATGATAAGACGACCTCGAAAGAACTAGAGAGACAGTAGCATGTATAGTCTGGCGGTGTAATTTTTTCACTTAATTAATTAAGAAGGAGAAGAAATGGGCGAAATTCTTGCACTCATGATAACCAATCTTTAAAAATTTCTGCGGCCTTCTCACCTTTCATATTTAAATACGCCAACCATTTTTTTGGCCGATGTAAAGTATATCCTTTATGCTTCCTATTCTTGCCTATCCAATCCTATCCTAGCCTATCCTTTATACCCAAAAATAAAAGGAGATTATTAAGTACTAGGTGTGGACCATACAGCGAATGACCTCTTTTAAATCTTTAAGCATTCAAATCCTCAACTGTTCAAGCAGCAGCGAGCATCTGAGCGTTGCCTTGGTGTAAGATGATGTGTCTCGCGAACGTTTTGGAGAATTTGACGCAATCTAGCAATTCCAAAAAAATGTAGCAACCAACTCTCAGTAATGAACGATGTGCACCGAATGAGACGATCGTGGTTTCTTTCCTGGATAGTCAATTCCTTAGACACCGGTCTTTAACATACCGGTCCTCTTCATTCGTGCTTCATCCAAGACCAAAATATCACAGCTAGCTACATAGGCTAAGCAAGAAGAGAATTAACGCTTTCTTTAAGTCTTATTGATAAGGTTTAAAGTCTTTGTTCAGAATAAAAATTGAAACAGTTTTCAAAAACTGTTGAAAAACATCGCCTCACTGTTTCTCCTGAAATATCCTGCAGAGACCAACATACAAGAACCTCAATTTAAAAGCGCCATCTTTAACAAAAATCAATTTAAGTACGATGTAATATTTACATGTATTCTTTGGACAAATTATTTGAAAAATGGTCGTGGAAAAATATTGTATTTACCATAATTTAACAAGCAAATATTGAGTAATTGGAAAATACAAAATCAAAAAATATAATTCCAAGCAAATAAACAGATGAGTAATCAACAGAATTAAAATAATTTAGCATTCATCTGTTTAATTTATTTTTATTTATATTTATTAAAAATAACTGGAATTTATAATCTTTGCTCGACCGTTTTAAACTATATTGTTTCGTATAATAGCGTTTACAACGGCACGCTACAGTCTTATGATAACGATAAGCTGAATACTACATAATTCTTTTGTACGCTGTCCTTGTCCAATTAGCGCATTAAAATTTATCACTTGCTTAGTTATGTGTTATGTATTACAGTCCGTTAATTTACGATTGTAAAAACTAAAACGATTACAACCTGTAATTGAAATTGAAACGTTACCGTACTACGAAGGAAGAAAGAAACATCCCAACGCGAAGGCACCTACAATAAAGCGACACGCATACGGTGAATACCTTGTTAAACGAAGGCTTACGAAATTAGATTACACATGAACGTCCGGCTAATATAGGTGAACAGGTTTTTCCGCGTTTATAAATCATTTTTCTTTTATTTCGCGCTGACGAATCCTGTTATGCGTCGTCGATACATATATTCACGTTAATACGTGAACAAGAATGTGATTTTATTAGGGAAATACCGTACTTGTATATTAAGGAGATGATTAGTACATACCCGCGCAACTGCTTTTCTAATAATTCTAGCTCGGTGAATCGTCAACAAACGTACGAGATTCAATAAACAGTTGCTCTTATACGTAGGTCGTAACCTGTTGCGGTTCAAGGGAAATCAGTTCTCGTTAGGCGTCCCAAATCGGAGTATTTTTTTAGGATATCTAGCTTGTTCAAGGTTATCAGTGAGCTATTATTGACTCAATTAGAACTTTGTTTTAAATTATGTGAGACGTGTATAATTTCACTTACTTTAGTCGCTATTGTGACGCAAAGAACTGAACTACTTGTTGAAAATCAACATAATTCTCTACACTGCAAATATCCTATAAATAATTGACTTCTTCCTTACATTTTATACAACAAACGTTACAAGTTTCCGAGTAAAATCGGACTCGGAGAATCGATTCCCGCCATTTTTTTCGAATTACACCTTCAAAAAGGATAAAGATAGGGATCAAAGTTTGCCAACATTCTAAAAAAAGATAAGAGATAGAAAGTAAGAGATAGAAAATCGAGGTAACTTTTAGTGGATTCAACGTATCGAAATCTATAAACGAAGCTGTTAGTTGGAGGGATATGAAGAAAGCCTTTAAGGAATCTTTGGAAATTCGGACGATTCCAAAAATGTTTTCAAATGTCTTCATTGGTTTTTGAGAAATTTGTGTTTGAAAGAAATTAGAGACGAAAGCACAAGAGTCTTAAGAAAGAGCAACAACGGTGTAGAGCATCATAGCACAGTCCTAGAAGCTATCTCAGGATGCTTCTGCTTGACCCATTCTCAATTCTCCAGCAGCTTATATTGCTCCGGATTTGCTCTCCTTGAGCCTGACGTTTTATTAGGTATCTCCGACTAATAATAATTCCTTCGTAAAAGGAGGTAAACAGCGCTAAAAGAACGTTTCCAAATAGTTTTCGGAAAAAAATTAAAATAAAAAGATTTGTTTTTCATCAAAACCCATCTATGTCGACGTTTCGCCAAACACTGCGAATGGCATCTTCAGGGCGGCTAAATGGCTAAAGCCATTAGTCAGACGACTAAGGAGCCGTACTGAAGATGACAACCGTAATGTTTGATGAAAGGTCGACACCACCTCTAGATCACGGTCAACAAACCCGGAAATAAGTACAATCAGTACGAAGTCAGACTCCGGCAGTGAAAGTGTTAGTGTTATTTATAAGTCTTGAATGCCTTGCTTTGCTTAATGGTTTATTGCATGTCATTTTTTTCCATATCATTTAGTAGAATTTCAGAGGTGATGCACAAAAGGTTTACTGGATCACACTTCTTTATGCAATCAACTGCAATCATATTCTTGCATTAACCTTCATGATTCGCAAATATTCACGCAGACTCTAGTAAAGCTGCTAATTGGTATATCTTCAAACATACATCCGCAACGATTACATCAAAAAGACTGCTTGGACGAAGGATCATCATCCAATACTTCTCGATAATATCGATACTAATAAACATCATTTCGCAAAAATTTATTGCCGATACGTTTTATTTTAATTGCGGCCTGTGTATACAATCTGGAACCTGATTAAATCTAAAGAGAGATATTTTGTCTCGAAATGAATCGTTTAGTTTTCGCCGTTACGTTCCGATCAAATAATTTTGTACGTGGCTGTGTAACGTTAGCAAACTTTTCGAACACTTCCTTACGATCAAGACGCTCTTTAATTATCTCTTTTCTTCCACCTAAATAATCCGGAGAGGAAAAGAAGGCTATACTCAACAAGTTCGTTATATTGTAGTCGAGGAGGGAGAAAAGCGCTAAGATTTCGTGATAGCGGAGTGAGTTTGTCCATGTTTACATCTTCGAGTTTGCCAAGTTCACGAATAATAACGTCACGTCGACATCACACGATCGCATATCATCGTCTTCTCTGGCTCTAGAATCTGGCACAAGGTTATATATTCGTAACGTAAAGATTTGAACGCTGAAGCAATTACTAATTTATCTCTCCTAACGCCTTTATGACTGTTTAAGATGCCAAATTCGATAATCACACTTGCACCAGCCCACTACGTGTATAATAACTAATTAAGTTTGAGTAATCAAGACCGAAAAAGAAGCATACGCATAATATTAAAACGATAAATAAGAATTTTCCATATTTTTTTTTGTCTAGCCATATTGGCGTTTTTTTTTTTTTTTTTACTTTATCAAAATATGTTTAACGTCCGATAACTAATGCTAAACATAAATTTACATAAGCTATTAGCGAATCACGAACTATTCGCACTTATTCAACTGCGTTTGAAAATCATGTATCACATGATTTATTTTTCATGATTAACCGATTTGATTTGTGATTATTTCGTTCGAAAAAAAGGAATTCCCTAAAATACAAATCGTTGGTTTTACGTAAATATTACGAAATATTCCGTAAGTTCACGGTCGCGATTAACCGATTCTAAAAGTCGATTGAGAAGTCATTCAACAATTCACGTTTCATCACGTTAACATTTTATAGTAAAATAATCAATTTTGCTGTATTACGTTAGCCGTATAATTAATACGCAATTTTTAAAACGCTAGCGCGCCTTAAAAGACCAGAAACCATTACGCCCGAATCCTCGTTTCCCGGCGTGCATTTAACCACAACGAAAATTCTGAAAGGCATCCCGTTTTATTTTACGTACAAAACCAATTATAAATATTACACGGCGCGTGCATAATCTATACAAGAATATCGTCACAATTAACTAGTTAAAATCACTCCATTAAGCCCGAAAAAAACCCGTTCGCTATCGTTAGTAATTTAATGTTAATGGTGTTGTTTGAAAAGGCGACTCCGCCTGACATCTGGCGGCGTTCGCGCGTACTACACGGCGATTAATTTTAATTAAACGGGACAGGTGACCTTAAATCGCGAACACCTCTTTTTCTCGCTTCACGATCTTGCCGTCTTTCTCCCGCGTCGGCGTTACGTATTTCACTCAAAAATGTGCCGGAGTTAACTTCAGGAATAAAGTGATTTTTACAGCAAATAAAGTATCTAGGTGTATTTTACATTTAGAGGCACGCCTTACCGTCTACAGATTTAAACAATCTACGGCTCACTTACGTATGTAGGTGGACGCGGATTAGCATCGAGTAACTGTAAAAGGCCGTATTTTCACGATATAATAAATTGGTGATCGCGTCGACAAATCTGTATTTGTGATATACCTGCCTAAAATTTGTAGACAAGCGGATAAATTGTTTATTTAATAGATAAATTAACGTGACTGTTGGAAAAAAACAGTATTTAATGTTGATATCAGGTTTACCAACGTCAAATGTTAAAAGTAGCGTCAACCTTGTTTGCGATCGTTTGGTATCGTCGCGTGGTTCCAATTTGTTGGTATTAAACAGTTCGGATGATCTAAAGTCGAATATTTACAACTCTTGTAGCGAATACAGCGATGTATTACTAGCAGAGTACGCGACCTGGCGAGTAACATCTTCAGTCACAGTTGCCCTGCTACTACTACTGCGAAATCCTAATTACAAAGAAATTACGGAAGGAAAACGCATGTTAGTCCACCAGAGGGCCTAAAAATAGATTTTTCAAATGCAAAACACGCTTGGTAGCTTAAAAAAATGGAAAATAAACTCGAATAGAAACATGGCAACGCTGGCGATAAAAACATTTTACGCGGCGGTAAAAACAAAAATTTCTTTTTCAAAAAAGAAATAAACCTATTAAATTGATTAATTTTCTTGCAAACAGCTAAAGTTTGTCCAGTTTCAATACGGATGACGTGACGTAAACCATTGTCCATATCTTACTTATGTAAGTAGCCAACGTCGAAAGATAAACGAGTTGAAAGTAACAGCGCCCTTGGATCCGCTTGGTATTGATGCGCCGATCGTTTAGCACAATACCATGTCATGACTCACTCCCATTTGTATACCCCGTCCAGATGTGCTAAAAACTTTAAAACAAACGAAGGTAGAAAAATATTGTTTGAAGGGTACAATATCACGCGTTTGAATCGATTTGCCGATGCGGCAACATTAGAAGAAGAAAAAAAAGTACACGATTGCTTAAACGTGACTTCTTTATTGCGTTCAATGTAGATATAAATACGTACGTACGTATTAAACGTATTACCGGAGGGATGGAAACGACGACCGTGAAAGCCGCGTTTATGGATGTACTTTATCGGTACGTAAAGTTTTTCTGCCTAACCCAATTTGTGCCTATGTATGTAATAATTTTCCCCGTTCCGAGAAATCGAGCTGCACGAGGTT
This sequence comes from Oryctes rhinoceros, assembly GCA_020654165.1. Classification (NCBI taxonomy): domain Eukaryota; kingdom Metazoa; phylum Arthropoda; class Insecta; order Coleoptera; family Scarabaeidae; genus Oryctes; species Oryctes rhinoceros. The sequence goes on from JAIOKQ010000231.1 coordinate 5,317,869, forward strand.
TTCGCGTAACTTGTCGCCTACGCTGGCTGGGGAACTAGCTTTCATGGAAGCATTAGAGACGAATTTCGGGGAACACCTCGCTTTTTCTGCATAATTGAATTTTCGAGAAAACGCATGCAGTATTTACTGCGAGAGAGTATGATCGAACGTTCTACCGATACATCGCGAAACTTGGTTTATTTCGCACGAATGCAGCCTCTGTTAGATGAAAGCATTCGAGGATTGTTTTCCGAAGCAAGTATCGGAAAATTCGCTGGCGGAATATCGTTGTGAGAAGGAAGGAATCCTATTTTTTTTTTATCTTTTCAACGTTTATAACGTCATTTTTAACTAAACTTGAATATTCGAAAATCGTTTAAACATTGTGAAAGCTTTCAGATCCCGTTAAATTATTAATTGGCTGAAGACAGGTGTTCTCCCTTTCCTGAATCGCGCTGGCTGGTATTAATTATTCAATCATCAGGTTTATTGACGAGCCGATATTTAAAGCTTGCGATTGAACAACTCCATCGACAATAAATACGGTTTCGTTTTAGAATCATTCGAACAAGAAATACCGGATCAATATTAGATTCATTGAAAACGCTTGCTTTGATCTAAAAAAAAAAAAATAAATAAATGTAAGTAACACAATGATATGCTGCACGGTAATTTCTGAATATCCACAATGGAAGTTTACCGAAATTGTACATGTTAATCATTTAAAATATGACTAAAATCATCTCGAAAGATTATAAATATCAACAAATTTTAATGGGGCGAACCATAAATTTCGTCTAGCGCGTAAAATTTTCCATTGGGATGCAGATCTTAGAATAATCAAAATATATTTTTTGGAAATTGTCCAAGGTAATTAAAGAAAAAAAAAACCAACAGCAAGTAAGTACAATGGAACCTATTACCTTTCCTTATTTGAAATGGGATACTTTGAAAACGTAGACCCAGATATATTTGAAACCTAAATAATAAGTTAACTGTTTTAAATAAATATCAATTGAATTACAATAAAATTTGGCCTCACAAGTCTTAATAAGCAGGAAACAAGTAATCATACAGTACCTATTATTGTTAACAAATTAATGAGTTAATTTATCTGTTAAATTTATTTGTGTGCTCATTTTTTTTCCAACACTTGAAGGATTGATATTCGTGTATACAATTTCCGTTTTGATTAGATTAAACCGTTTTTTTTTTTTTTTTTCAAGTGCTGGTTGCTTGTAATCTTTCGCTACTTAAGAATTATAACATTACGATGATCTGAATTTCTTGTTTTTCTTTTATCTTTTTTGTTTTGCCAATTTACTTGGTTGCAAAATATTGATTTCAAAAATACAGCCAAATAAAAGATGTATGTACATACATGCACGAATTTCTTCATTATTTACGAAGTTATTTATGATCATATACAGCATATTCAATTTTCTTGGAAAATTACATTTTTACTTCAGACAAAAACGCGTGGCTTCATTAGTTTTCTTTTTTTTTTTCAAAACATTTTAAATAAATATTATTGTAACAGTTGTAATTAGAAAAAAAGAAAAAAAATCAAGGTTATCAATCCGTTGAAAAATACTAATACGTAGGCTTCCGCGATCGCCAATCACACTATTACCGGCGTCGTTGTCGTAACTTCGGCAGACGTTTCTTCCACGCTCTTATGCGACGTCTTCAGGTTTATTACCGCGCACTAATTGGAAGGTATTCGTTACTAAGACGTTTACATAGAGTTTGTTACGGGTCAATGTCCCGTTGCGATTGCTGGGGATGGCCAGTTTCCATTCTTCCATGTTTTTGGCGCAACAGCAACAACGTTCTCACAATCGGTAACACGATCGCTTTGTTCCGGCGATGTATCGTACGAACCGAGTTTAGTAAACATCAGATGATTCCGGGTGATTCGAGTGTTTGATGGGAAAGTGGCTTGAGAGTTTGAAATTGGATTTCAAGATGTTGTTACGTTGTCCCTGAAGAGCATCTCGCTGATATGATCGTTAACACCTTGAATGGAAGCGAGTCGCGCTTGCTTAAGGAAATTAGGATTATACGAGGGGGGTCGGTGCGGATGATATCTGAATGGTATCTTACACCATCATCTAATTAAAAAACGCGATGTTATCAGTAGAGAGGACAAAAGCGAGTGATTACAGCGACTAGACAGATTCGTGTCTATTCGTCTCATAAGAAAGGGTTCGTGTTGCCTACTGGTGCCCTCGAGAGTCGACAAAACACGAGTGTCTGTCTAGTCGCTGTAAAACAGGTATGATTTCACTCGCTTTTGTCCTCTCTAGTTATTAGTTCTGTTCCTCAAGAACTGAACCACATCAGGCTGTCCAACAAAAAAATATTATTGTACTCTCTATTTGATAACGGTAACAAAATCGCTTGATATTTTATACAGAGCAACATATATGTATACATCTTTCCATTACATTACAGCGAAGTATCTACACGGTATCAATACGTTATAAAAGCAATATCAAGCTTTGTTTTATCGATACGTTCAGTTAAAAAATAATTCCCCAATTACATTCCACTTGAAATCTGACAACTTGCTCTCGTTTTAGAGACTATTACTTCTAAAATAAGCACTTGAAGTGTTTATATATCGATGCTAAAATTCTAACGCACTGGATAAGTTTAAGACAAAAAAAAATCAAGTTTTCCAACGGAAAATTAAAAAACCAATTCAGTATTTAACTTGGACAATATCCAATGTTTGTATTTAGAACTTCAGCGAACTGGCTCTAGATGAAGGTCGGCCACTTTAAGGTAAATTTTAACGTAATTCAATATTTTTATGTCGGCTGTGAAAACTACATATTATCGCAGAAATATTCTTGTAGAACATACAAATTGTACATCTTACAGATACAATGCAAGTTAGCAAATAGATTCTAGACGGTTAAGCTTACTTGTTACGTACGATGTGAGATTTCCGAGTCGAGCTGCTTTAGCGTGTAAATATATAAACGGAGGCGGCCATCGCCTCTCCACGAATTGCAATTTAAAGCTGATTCGTAAAAATCAACGAAAAGCGTGCACCTTGTTTGTTAAATGATGTGAAGGTTACGTGTTCGCAATAGGATTTTGTTTGTACGTATGGATGCACGAAGAATATCTGCGCATGATATATGTTGAAGTACGTAAAAGGTGTAATGTTGCAAACAATGCTTTACAGGTTTGAGGAGCTAAAGTTACAGAGAGTTTGAAAGAAGTCATCCTGCCTTCAGGTTTACAAAATTTCGACGTAGTTGATGAATTTCGTGAATGAACTAAGCAATGACCATCTGTTGATGGATCTTCCCAGAACTGAATCCAATAAAAGTTGCTCATTGCCGCAAAACACCGTATATAACAATTTACGAATTTGATTGTACTCACGTATAGTATGAGTTATCTGATCATCTACACTTATATAGATGGAATCTCCAAATAGCCTCCAATAATAAAGATATTATAAGGAAATACGTACATTGAATCGAATTCTGAAATAGGATATGACGCGGACGAAGTCGACTTTAAATAATCTATTTCACATTCAAATAGACATCTTCGAAAACTTGCGCGACGTTATCGCACCATTTGCGGCTAATGACGCGTCAACATATATAAATAAACGCGTAAGATTGCTGTGATAATTTACAAATCTAGCATTGCATTCACCGTGGTTTGTAGAAATCTACGATGTTTGTGTTTAGGGATTCCGAAAACAGCGGAAAGGTTTGCGGAATTCTCGTTATTCATAGCATCGTATATAGTAAAAAAAAAAAAAAAAAATGTAAAATGAGGGGATAACCTCCTTCGCAAAAATCGAGAGAGATGAAATTAGTCTTTTACGAATTCTAGATCGGATATTATAGACAATTAAGCAAGGAAATTCGTACAAATATACGTCATACAGAATTATATTTTATCTATCTTTTACAAGCAGGAAATAGATTTTAAAATATAAAAAAAAATATCCTGATCCACTTCAAGATCTCCAGTATATAGCTATCACTTAAAGATTAAAGATTAAGCGTATCCTTATCAGAGATTTCGACAAATCTATTGCGCAATCGATATTCTCGCGTTTTTAATATGCCTAAGTTAGCAGATATGTGACCGTATTGCAAAATATTGTTTCTATCAGCAACTTAATTCGTTGCTTTAAATACGTGTCCATATTATAATTCGCTCAACGACAGAATAACAAAGGCCGATCAGTAAAGTCATTTCATTTTCATTTACTACGATTCACCGTACAGTAAGCGATAAACAAAAAACATTTTCGTTGCAATGTTTCCGTGTAATACGTACATGTTCTTTGTAACTTGGTAGGTTGTTGTTTTCGTTATTATTGTAATACATCTATGACATCATCGCTAATCAATGCGTGTTATAACTGCTAAGATTACCAGATGCAATCAATAAATAGGAAAATCAATGTAAATAAAAGACGAACGGCTTGTACTACAATGGCTATTCGACTGTTAGGCTTAAATGGTGTTATTGTTGTTATTAATTCGGGTTTACCATTTATTCCGCTTTCTCCGCGAAGTATTTACAGGCAAATATACTGGGTATGCCTAATGTGTGTGCATAGGCTTAATCAAAACAACCCGCAGCCCATTAAATTAAACCTGCAAGGTTGCGAACATCCCAAGTTAATTATGTTTAGATGTTTACTTAAAAGGACATTTATAGATATATTATTCATTCCAAGATTTCGGCTTACATCGGTTTATTGTTATTTAAATTTTTACTGTGTACATAGGAATATTCAGGTACTTAGAGGCTCAAAATTGTTAATTACTTAGTCTAAATTCCTAAAATTTATGCTAATACAATTTTGCGGGGCAAATCGAGTAATTTCCAGAGAAATGTGAAAGTAGTCAAGCAGTCAAAAAAGTAGTCAAAGCGGATTAGGTTCGGAGATATTGAGATGGATAAAAGAATTGATAACATCGCGTTTGTGGGCGTATGTCCGCGAATTTTCGGTTCCAACACCTCGTCAAGGAAGGAAAGGAAGACAACCGTCTGATCCGACGTCCACGGTGAAGCGTATTCGTGTAATCACGTCGCGAATTCGGAAGCGATAAGAAATTGTTTAAAGATCCAATAGCAATGACAAAAGCACCAACATTTTGGCTTGAAGTAGTTAAATATCTAAATTTTCATAAAAAGCTTCAATGATAAGGAATAATAATAATGAATATGCTGTTCCAACCCGGAAACCAAGAATATTGTGTTATTGATGATGATGAGCACAGATATTTTACTGTTGAAGTTAAATTAATAATATCTAATTTAACTGATTTCCAGGGGCCAAGTCATGTCAGTACATATAAATATTAAAGAAAATCAATATTTACTACATACAAAATTATCTATCTTTATTAAACATAATGTAATAAAAAAATAAATAAACTTTGTTATATACTTCGAGGACGTGAAATAAATATATGAAGTGAGAGTAACCTCCCTTTTAAATAACTTTTTAGATTATGTAACAATCAAAGTATAATACGTGCGCTGTTGTTTGTTACGCATTGTGTTGCAACTTGTTATTCGCTGTAAAGATATGACAACGTACAAAAAAGAAAAGACAGAACTTATACCTTACTTCACTTGCTTAATAATGTAATTGCGTAATGCTTCATTTCATTCAATAATAGCTAATTTAAATATTTCCCTTAGACGCGTTAATTATATTTCCCTGCTCGCATCAGCGGATGTATTTTTAACAAAAGAATCTTAAGCGATGAATAGAGAAGAATCTAAAAATAATCCGCTTCAAACAATACACGCACAGCTTTCGTACATCGTAGAACAAAAAAAAAAAAAACCACCAATGCGCCTAATCGATAGACAATTACGACTTCGTAAAGATTAGATTGTAATGCAGATAACGCCGCTCGAATTTTTACACGATCGAAATCGATTGTTGATAGAGAAACAAGACGATAGTACCGATCGAAAAATTCATAATTGCGGTAGGCGATTACCAACTACTAGCTCAGTCGATTTAGGTCATTCGTGTCCTTCCACTTACGCCGAACGGTTAACAACCGAAAGCGTTTCGCCCGGTGATTAATTGTCGAAGAAACATTTACGGCGTGCATTATCGGAAATATCCGGACGTTTCTCAAGCCGGATTGTCAATGTCACAACGTCATAACGACGGTGCGGTTGACAGATTTTACGTTCGATTGTAATTCGTAATTTCGGTGTTACCTTTGTTCGCTTGTGTTTATTCCAGTTTTTAGTTTATGCGCTTGGAGTTGGTAAGATCCGATTTTAGCGATTTATTTCGACGTAATTATTGTTTTAATGAGGTTTTTAAACGAACTAGATGGGAATTATTCGTTTATCCTAGCTTATCAAGTTCACAGACAAAGAGTAAAGATAAACGTTCTGATATTTCAAAACGTTTTGCAATTTTCAAATATATTTTTTGAGTATTGTTTGATTTGAATTGCGGCATATGCGGCTTTAGTTATCAGCGGCAAGAATGTTTTGATTGTTTCAAATAAAATTTGGAATAGTTATTAGTTTGACAGTTTGTACATTTGTAAAATGCGCTAGATTATCTAAATCAATTATGGCTTTGATTTTTGTTGGTTAATTTGTATTTTCACTCCCAGATTTGGCAGTTACTAATGCATTAATGCATCGAAAATTGCTTGATTGTAGAAAATTCAAGTTGTTCCATATTACCCATCAATTTAATTATTTCTTTATAACCTTTTTTTTTGATATGTTATTGTATTTCAAATATTGTTTCGCTTGTTTCAGTGTGAGACCAAAAACAACGTGACAACATGAAATCACCTCCAACAGTAACGGATGACTGCGATGACATCTTCGGACCGCCACGGACCCACGCCACCGGCTACTACCCGCCGAAGAACCGTCCTTCGATGATATCGGCTAAGTACCGGCAGAAGGAGGAACGCAGGAAGGTCCTGAAGATCAGCATCAACAAGCTGAAGAAGATCGAAGACCCCGAGGCGAGCCTATGCCGTTCGGTGCTGATCAACAACACCATGAAACGGCTGCAGAAGGAGGCGCGAGACGAGAAGATCCAGAAGCAGCAGCTCAACTATCCGCGTTGCTACGACAACGACAACTTCCTCAATCTCAAGAACGAGTTCATCAAGAACGAGATGAAGAATTCCACCTTCGAGGAGTCGAGGGATTTCACGCCGAGCGACGCGAAGATCGTCGATAGTTTGAACGCGGATTTCGCGATGGAGAACGAATTCGATAATAAGATCGAGGACATCAGTGGTGTTAATGATAGTGTAAAGAGTATGGTAATGAGCGGATTGGTCGAGGAGAATTTGACGAACGGTTTCGCTGCTGCCCCGACCATAAATAACAATATAGTGAATACCATCGAAACGGTGGACGCCTCCAGGAAGCGTCCTTTCGACGAGATGGAAGACTGTGATGTTCAGGACGTGCTTTCTCAATTCTACATGCCACCCACGCCTAGGATGTTGACCTGCATCGATGACGACGAAGACGTTAACGTCGTAGATGACGAACCTGTGCCTAAACGCGCTAGAACGACTCCTACGCCTATTCCGACCGGTACGGACTTGAATCTAGTGTGCTCGCCTCAAATGGACCATTCGCATCATCATCACCATTTGAGTCACCACCAGTTGAACGCGTTGCAACAAGTTAGTGATCTAGTTTCGTCGGCAACACGTCTAGACAATATCAGTGAACGGATGTGCGATAAGGACGACTTTAGAATGAACGCTTTCATGAACAACAACCTCCCTGAAACCGACTCCCGCCTGAGGTACATGCCATCGACGCAGAACCTAGACTCAGAAGCGAACCCGTTCAGCTGCGGTCATGCGTCCATGTTCAGCGAGATGCAGAACACCGTCTTTCATAGCCTGATCGCGTCCTTGGAAACGTAGCGAACACACCATTAACGGATTAACACGTGAAGAGTCTAACCTAATCGTATTTAAGATCCATAAATTTTTTGTGATAGATTTGCGTTCGTTTTGTTTTTCAATCAGTTCTGTTATCATTTCTATTATTTTCTTCGTCGCTGGTCCAAACAAATAGAGAAGATCATATTTTTTTCTATAGGAATAGTAGTAATAATATTCGTAAGAATCGATAAGTTTCGTTCATTCGTACTATTATGGATGCTAAAACATTGTTACGATGAAAGCTGTTGTGATATAACATTTTTTTTGAGCACTAAATTCTCGCAATCTAAAACCAATATCTAGTTCGGAAATGAATAAGATGCGCTACAATCGGAAGTGAATCGTTCGTAAGATTTAAAATGAATGAATACTTAAAATTAGAGCTGCTTTTTTTGTATATCTAGCGGATGTTCGTCAGATGCATGGGTGAATAATAATAATAATAAAATGTCTAATCAAAATTTTGATCTAGTGGGTTTCTTGTTAATTCTGCAACCGCTACACGTTTACTGATAGATCTGGTTTAATCAAAAATTAGAAGGATATTGATAAATCAAAAAAAATAGAAAAAGTTGCTGCATTTCGTGACCTTCTTCAATACTCCTGCCAAATTCTGTCCGTTGGCATTCAATTTTATTTTAATTCGAATGAATCAGGAAAATTTTCAAATTATCCGGTTACGTCAGTGGAATTTCCACGTGCATGTATTTATGCAGTACTTACCAAGATTGTTTTGCGAAATATCGTAAGAACGTCTAGTCACCTCTAACACATCCTCCTCTACAATCGAACTTTTCAAATATCCACAATCTGTTAGATCAAAATGTCCGCTCTGACCTTTAAAACGCGAAAATACGAATAAGAAGCGTTGATTCTAAAGCAGCCTCTAGGTCAAATTAAAGATATGTCTTTCAACAGAAATATATCCCATTTCTTTTTTTATGTACCGAACATAAATGTACATATAGATACACCGGATGTCCAGTGTAGGTGTTGATTTTGGAAGCCGGAGTCCTCCGGTGAAATGCGGACGGAAGGAAACTATTTTTGAAATAATAATACAATTTATCAACAGCAAAGAGCAAAAACAGCTACAACATTTGTGTTGCCTTCATTGTTTGTTTTTCACGACCGAATCCGCTTTCAAATTTGCTACACATCTTACCGGGCATTCCCTCTATATATATATATATATACATACAAAGATATAAAACACAACATGGCTCTCTACTTTTCTGTTAAAATTTACGGTTAAATTATTATACCGCACATCTCGAAGTTGACAATCTTTGTACGACACTCAAAGAAGAATTCTCAAACGGGTACGGAGACCCTTTTCACAAATAAAAGAGGATCTAAGATAAATAAATTATTATCTATCTATGCCGGATTCGTTCCGATTTCTCGTCGCGCAACGAAGATGAAGTAAGTCGTCTACGAGACAGCGGGGAAAAGGATAGATTCACACAGTAAAAGCAAAGAAATGGTTTAACGTTTTTTCTTTTTTTTTTCTAAATATACATACAACGTTTACACGCGGGGATTCATAGGAATTCGCGACGTTAAATCGTTGTAAATGTACATGTAAACGTACTACGCTATAAATTAAATTTAAAAGATTTTAAACTATTTCTAATAAAAAAAAAAAGAAATCGAACGTGGTTAATATTACCTAAATAATAGATAATAGAGTAGCTAGATGAATTAGACCTCGAAACGTTTGTGCTAGTGGGGCAACACATTTTTAAGGCAATGATCCCACGACAAAATCTTGTAAATATTGTACATCGATTGGGCAATTTTTAAATCATTGGAACGTAGAGAGCACTTAAAAGGAATCTGTGATACTACAAGTAATCTATATAATGTATAATTTTTAGATTAATTTGAATAGTAACATTTTACATAAATAGCGTAACGTAAATCTAAATAATACTATTATATAAGTAATAAGGAATATGTAGTGTTCGCAAGTGAGACTATGTTGGGAGAATACAAAAGTATATAATAAAGAATTTTGAAACAAATTAAAAGCTTGTAGATACATTTCGCGAAATATCTTTCATTAAATATATATTATGTACTGACAAGAACCTTCGAAAGAATCGAGAACGAACATTCTTTGGATCGCGCAAGCTTATTTCGAATCAAAATTTACAATGACGCTCGATGATTTGATTCTTTCGGATGTGATCTGTGAAACCTGTAACAGAATGGAACTGTGTGTCTTTGTGGCTTTAATCATTAGAAGAAGAAGAAGAAGAATAAGAAGAAAAAACAACCTTAACTCCCAAAATTTAAACTCTAAGAAATCCCCCACCATAACATTTTTCGTTTGTATCGACAATTGTGAACGGCATATCAGATTTTTTTCTGTATCTAACTTCTGGAAGAAACCAGCAAAATGTAACAAAGGAAGGAACAATAAATTGTAGGCGTATTTTTTCATGATGAAGAGAAACCCATTTTTGATAAAATAAATTTTTTGAATTTTTTACATACCTACAAGTGACAAGGCAATTTTTCTTGTTGAGAAAAAAAACATTAATGTTAAAAAAAAATATATATATATACATATATAGATATATTCTTGTATTTTTCTTTTTTTATTATTATTATTAAATAAATAAATTGTTGAGTTTCTTTTTTATTATATGAGTACGTTTCTTTCGTAAATGATACATTATTTTATATAGATATGTACATATAGGAACATTTTGTTACATTGTTTTTCTTTTGTCTTTCTTAATGCTATTCTTATCTCCGTTTTCTTTGTTTTTGTATTTTATACGTAATTGTAGAAACCCAAGTGCTTATAAAAAAAAAATTGAAAAAAGTAAAACCATAAATGAACATTTATATATGTATTAGTAAATTGTAAATAAACGCGTATATTATTTTAAATACTAAATTAAATTTTGTCATAATGTGCATATACAGAATATATTTAAAATGATGTTATTTCTAAAGGGGCTAGACTGTGAAGTAAGTGTAAACGAAGAAAATTGTAAAATAATCCAAATTTCCAGCCATTTTTTTTTGTTGCGTTCATTAGTATAGTCTAGCTTCTTTAAAAATTAAATTTTATTATTATACCTAAATAGATGTATAGTGAAATTTTTATGAAAGATACAATCATGTAAAATTCTATCATTTTAGGGAGAATATTTATTATAGTTACTTCATATTTCTTTATTTTGTTAACAGCGAAATCGTTTTAATACAGATTAAATGAATTAGTGAACAAAAACATAAAAAAAATCAAAGAATCAAATCGAAATGCATACGTCATACGTAGGTTTTCGCTACCAAAACATACGAGAAGAGGTTACCATCGTTTACCAATTTATTATATTATTGTCTTGTAAAATATTGTACATTGTGCATTATCGACCTTTCAGGTGATGCAATAAAGTACCTGAAAAAAGTTCTACCGACTTTCATTAATTTCCCTTGAGTACCTAACTTTATATAGATGGATGTACGTCCAGATATTACCTACTAACCCCTTTTCATACATATCTGCTCCCGTCTTGAGTGTATTCATTTCGATAGAACTATGTGGTGGATATTGTAAGCGATATTAAAAGGTAAGTAGCTATAAAATTATGATAAGGTTATTTAACATTTTTTATGACCCGCGGTAAGTTCCAAATATTCAAAAACATCTACTGAGTCCGTTTGCTACGGCTGATTGATTTTCGACCTTCACTACGACGATTTCGCTTATTATTCGAGACAAAGGATAGGTTCAAATTTGACAAAGTTGCGAAATATTGCACTTGTTGTGAACCCCCAAAGAAAAAGAAAACGAATCACGTTGACGAAACAAGTCAAACATGTTTAACACGTTGGCTGCCACCGTAAGAGAGTTTTGTCTTTACCAACAGGCCACGAACAATTCAAGGTTGTGTACAGTTATGACATTCTTTATTTAACAAAATAAGGACACAATATGACAAAAACTAAACATTTTTAGTAACAAAAAGTGATATCACCGGTAATGCATATGATAATGTTCAACCATAGGCCACGTGCATCACCGGTGATATCGACTAAACAAGTTCACATCTTCTTCTCTTATTCAATGTAATCTTGTAAAACAACCGAAACAAATATATATTGATTACATTCATTATTATCCTTTTATTTTGGATAATAATAAGGTCATCTACATTATCCGGATATTCCCTGATGATAGCTAAAAGATTCCAAGCCCGTGAAGTGAATATTAAAACGCATCTTGATACAATTAACCTCAGCCATTCCGAATCGGCTTCAGAAACGTTTTCAGCTTCAGTCTCGTCGTTCCATTCACATTAAACAAAAACAGAATCACGCCCTGAATCAAGCCTTCAAAAGACACAAACCTCTAAACACGCGTTTTACTTCTCAGAAGCGAAAAGAACTATCTTCGCTTGTTTAGGAACAATAATGCCGTTAGTTCACTCATAAAGAAACCGTCGGCAAAAAAAAAGTAACTCGGAATAGCTACAGACACCAAACAACGTAAATACTGGTAAACACATAGTTACAAAGCACTTGATTACTCAAGATGCTCGCACAATATATAACGCGCGAGAAACCGGTGAATCTAATACCTCAGTTACCCAATGCAAAGTTTGTACCACCAAGACACAAACAAAATCGCACAGCAGTTTGCACAATGCTGTCTGTGTATCACCAGGGATACGCGTAAAGAATTACTGTGTATCACCGGTGCTACACATGGTAGCAAACGTGTTAAAGCGGCAAGTGTTCTGGGATAATAACCTAGTCAATTTAATATGACAGATATGCCCTTTTCTCCACGAAATGAGGAAAATAAAACGATGGCGAAGAACGGATTTCTAATTCTACATGAAGCAGTTAACCTACTTTCAAATACCAGTTATATTTTAAGATAGTGTACAGAAGTAAAACGTGCTAGAACTTTAAATATTTGTTCTCAAGAAAATCCGAAAAACGAAGCGAATAATAAAGACAAAATCTGACTCAGTTAAGAGTACCAAATAGTATAAAAATGCAATAAAAGAAATCCACTACGTTAGTAAAGTATAAATTCTACAAATAGCGGAATTCATACGATTTATTCGTCTTTCGTATAGAGAGCAGACGAGATAATGAAGTGTGTACCGAACACATCTGTGAAAGAAAACAAATAGCGATAAGTGATATCAACTGACGAAATACGTAAACATATCAAAAATTTCGCCTACATGAAACCCGCTAATCGTATTGTAAAGTACATATCATGTAATATAATAAGATTGTAATACTATCAATACATTTTCTATGCGGAAAGAATTGCAATAATAAAAGCCTAGAAAAAGTCGTCATCAATCAAAATTTTGACTTGCTATGATTCTATTGATGAATGCAGTGATAACTTAGCACTTAATGCATATTACACTCTCTATTGTACGCTTATATCTCATATACACGGATATATGCGTTTACGTATTTTTGTAGTAACAAAGGTATATATTCTGCAAATATTTCGTTTAATTATGTCAGTGATAATTTTAGAAACCAACTTATTTTACTTCTGGTCAAATCGGATTCTATTTTCATTCTATTTCCATTCTATTCGAATCCTACTTTTATTCTATTCGAATCCTACTTTTATTCTATTCGAATCCTACTCTCGTTCTATTCGAATCCTACTCCCATTCTATTCGAATCCTACTTTCATTCTATTCGAATCCTACTCTCATTCTATTTGAATCCTACTTTTATTCTGTTCAAATTCTATTCGAATCCCACTCTCGTTCTATTCGAACCCTACTTTCATTCTATTCAAATTCTATTTTCATTCTATTCGAATCTTACTTTCGTTCTATTCGAATCCTACTTTTATTCTATTCGAATCCCACTCTCGTTCTATTCGAATCTTACTTTCATTCTACTCGAATTCTATTTTCATTCTATTCGAATCCTACTTTTATTCTATTCGAATCCCACTCTCATTCTTTTCGAATTCTATTTTTTTTCATTTTTAAATGGGATACGAATGCAAGAAAAAACGTTGAATTGAACATAATGACCTTAAAGGAGACAAAATTGACAAAGAAAATGAATTTTGAACCGTAAACTTTTGTATGAAATGCAGAAAGTATTCAAAATGAGCAATAAAATATTTTACGTAAGTAACAGTAGAACAAACAGTAGAACTTTCAATTTCATGACATGCAAAATATATAACAAAATAACGTAACACCGTATTTATGCTTCATATAAAAACAGTATGCGTTTCTTTTAGATTAATAACCTAACGATCACTTTCAAAATCAAGTAAATAACACATATTTACAGAACGGCAATAAAAAAAAGTATCCAATCAGTTTAATTCCCGACTGTACAATATCAATTTTACTTTCTGTTTTCCTCAGATAACCGCTCACTTAGACCGTTAAATTAATAAGGCTATTATTAAAGCATAATACATCGGAACGTCGACTATAATTCGATATAATTAAGCTTGATAAATATTTATGTCGGTACACGCGGTACTAACACACGCTCGGAAAGTTTTAAAGAGTAATGGTAGCATAGGCAACTGTCATCGATAAGGAAATTTAATCCGTATCCCTGCTAACTGCATTAGTCGAGTTAGGAGGAGAGCACCGCCGACAGTTCAGCAGCTCGACAGCAGCTAACGGCGGTCGAGTAAGTTAGAAATCGATTTGGAATGATTAGTAGATTTTAGTGACGCCCATTATGCTCTCGTTACGATTTCCACTTCGGATAATATTCAGCACTCACCGACGGATTATTATGCCGTAGGAGAATTGTCGTATCCATGTTTTAGATGTCCTATCGCCTCCCGCAAATGTTTAATAAAAATGCAGCACGTGTTGGAATCAGAAATATGGCCGAAAGCCTGTTAGAAGCTTCGAAAAGAAATGTTTCCTTACTTACGCAGAACATTAGATACAAATATTGTTTTACATCATATCTGATGTAGTATATATTTGTTTTCAAAGCAATATGAGTACCTTTGACTTACCTTATGACCGCATGACAGCTTTATAGATCACTATTTTTACACGAAACTTTCTACTACGCTCTATTATTTAGCTTTTATCATTTTTCTGCGCTTGTTCCTATTAATAAAGCTAATTTTTCGCTACTGCAAACAAAACTAACAATTATTCTAACAATCTAACATTTTCAATAAAACAAAGCTTAATAATTTCTTATAAAATAATTTATTTCTTAAGATTAATAAATCATTATATAACAACAAAAACTTAAAATAAAAGTATTCCAAAGAAAATTCTTCTTCATTCTCGAGACTCTGATACCCGAAAGCTGTCGCGTTTCCAAAGAAAAGCTGTTCTATAGCTTCTTCAATCTTCCTAATTCGTAGTTTCTTTTCCGCACTTTCCGCACGACTCAATTAGGCGTCTTCTTCTTTGGGTCAACACAATATTTTGTTCACATTCTAAAGGAGAAGACCGTCAATCTTTGAGTAAATATAATATACAGTGACATATGAATATCTCTTACTCTGCACGATGTTTAAAGATTCAATGTACACCAATACCTAATTTTATGTTTAGACCTTACCCTACTATTATTGCGAAAAAGTTAATTGCTGCGCGATAAGCAAGAGACCTTCGCGTCCAAATGTAAAGCTACAATAAAATAAAATAAAATAAAACTACAATCTAGCAGATCAATTATATTGTTCTCACTCTCAGCAACTAATAAATGCACCACCCTGTATATTGTTTTCTCCTGAGGAATATCTTGAAAAGTTTCTCGATCAGGTCTATTTTTAGCTTCGTCTGCGCGCCTTATCTTTTGTGGTTGTAATTGTTTCCGTTACTATGTCATCCGTATATTTGTTTAATGAAATATCCTGTATATTTCTCTTCCCCTTTCAACCATGAAAGAGCAACTAGTTTTGCAAACGTCCACTCTTAAGCTAAAATTTGATATTTGCTTTTCCACCGTTGATGGTGGTCCCATAAATCTTTGTGCGAAGAATAAATGAAATTTGCCACATCATGAACGTATCTCAAAAAAGATCCTCAATTTTGTCGTCCACTAAGTTCTATCGACACACCATTGTAATGCTCTATTCTTCACGATTATAACATGTTTATCTAACACGCCGCGATCCGCCAAATAATATCCCCGTATAATCGGAAATAAACATTTAATATCAATTAATTTCGGACCGTATCGACGAGCGTAGGTTTGCGGCCCGTCGAGAGATATCGCGGTCTAATTAAACTGTGTATTTGGCGTTTCTATTTGCACGGAATCTGACTTGTCTAACTAACGTCTACGTTAGGATCAAGTAGATTAACCCTTCCACGTCAGCCACGCTTCAAATTATCATAGAAGTTTTGTTAGCCTTCGATGCTCTTAGAAACTAATTTGTTACCAAGTTACGTAATTATTCGAGGATACGCCGAAATACGATCGGTAAAAATGGTTAACGCTTAAGTTTTGTGGAACGGTTAGCGTATCGTGCATAGATTTTCTGGCATACGTAGTTTCTTGGAAATTTTACATTACGTCAAAGGAATTTTCGCTAGCATTAATTTGAGATGTTGTATGTATGTGTCGTTATGCCACTTGAAAATGTTTTAGTGAAATGTGCTAAGACTCATTTATAGTTAAAAGCGTTTTTCTTTTTTTTTTGTTTGATGTATATGTTCTTTTGTTACACGTATTATCCTTTCTATTTTAATGGACATTTTGGGTGTAATATTTTAGCATTTAATAAACTATTAACAATATAATTAAAATCTGATGAGCCTCCAGAATTAAGGTTGACCTCTTCCAAGTAAAACCATTCAAATATATTCTTGATTTTAGTAGTACTCGCGAATTAAAAGCTTAAAAGCTCAAAATTAGACATCAAAAAAGAATTTTAATTTTTGAAAAAAAAGCTTTGAAAGTCGTTAAGGTCTCCCATAATCGTCTACAACGTTGTTGCAATTATGTTCACAGGACTTGTTTGTGTGTTGTTCGATATACTTGACTGTGAAATTTCAATTAATTGACAGCAGACGTGGTAATTTTTATTAAAAAGGTGATTATTAAAGAACCTAAAAAGTTAAAATTTTCTAATGTCACCTTGGATAATCAATTGGAACAAAAGTGTTCTTTAACATCGGCCTACGTTTTCCAACTAGGTCTGTCCCCAAACAAAGTACACTAACAACTAAGTAATATCATTTTTTCACCAATATTTAAAAAATAAAAAAAGGTCTAAATTGTTTAAAAAAAAATCACTTATACCGATTATACACGACGCCATCTGTTGTAATAAATGTACATTATACGTTCCACAAAGAATGCAATAATATTTATATAAAAAAACGTATAACACAATAAAATGAAATTAAAATATTACGGCACACGTAATAACGTTAATTTCCAGGTAGCGCTTTTGTGTGTATATATTAAATTTTGTGGTAGTTATTTATTACCTGATAAATTCACTAGCGTTATGTTATTACGTACATATATGTATATATTTATTCTCTCAGATAAGCAGCTTTGATAACCTTGTATTATCTGATATAGCTAAGTAGAAAATCAAATCTTCACAAAATAGCTTATATCCGTCCAGATTATCAGCTGTATATATTAGTAGCGCTAATTGTATTTTAAATGTATTAATTACGATTGCTTATATAAGAGACTATTCGTGTTTCGGATAGATTCTACTTTTTAATTTTGAATTCATATTTTATTTTATGTTATATTCGTTTACGAAGTACCCAGAAGAAGCTCCATGTAAGTGAGAGCGAAACGTCGACGTTCTGACGCAATTACGACGCGATTTCAACCCGGATGTCTCTAAATTATTTAAATAAATACCATCCTGTTTAGCTTTTGCCGTAATTGGAAAATTTTGCAGTATTTGGTTTTGTATTACTTCGTAATAAATGTTTAGTTTCCCTCGAAAGCAAATATTTTACTTGCCATCTGTTAAACTATTTGATTTTCGCCCTGCAAAACCACTAATAACATTGTTAAACTTCTCTGTAATATCGCATACAGAAGCTAAAATAAACCGCCGTCCATCGTTTTGCAGTTCATTGTAAATTTTATTGTTTTTTTTTTCTTTCTCTGCTAAACCAATGTAGGAGAAGGTCGCTATATTGATCACCCACTTCTTTCAAAAGACTTTTAATACGCTCTTTTACTTCAATGCAATGAAATGTACTTTAATATATGTACATATATCTCTTATGCTTTTTTTTTAAATAACCCTTTTCAGGTTTGACATTTTGAAGTTCTTCAAGCAGATTTTAAATCAGCACATGAAGCTGTAAAACATCGCCCATTTACTCAAATTTCCATCTTCAACAACGTTACCCTTGTTTTGTAACTCCCGGCATGTACAAAATCTATGCTTCTCGTAAACATGAAAAGCGTATTTATTGCCGTTTGAAACTTAACTTCTTGTACAGACTTTGGAGGACATTTAGAGTCGATCGAGGTTGGTAAGTTATGAGTAGAGAGGACAAAATCGGATAGAACTCTTTTTCAGCGACCAGATAGATTCGTGTTTTGTCGACTCTCGGTGAAACCAATAGGCACACGAATCCTTTCTCATGAGACGAACAGACACGAGTCTGTCTAGCCGCCGCAAAAGAGCAACAATTTCACCCGCCTTTGTCCCTCTCTAGTTATGTGTTTTATTTACGTTAAATTCCTATTTATTTTTGAAAATAAAGAATGTTCAATTAAATGGCAACAATGTTCACTGTAAACTGTTATACTTTTCTCTAGTCGTCAATACAATATTATTTATTTCAGTTGACATAATGAATACCGCAATTACAATTATTTCTTGTCAAACATACGTCATCCACAATGAATCATAGAGATTACCAACATAACTGTGCGTTCCGATCAAATAAAAGTTTTAAGGTAACCAAACAATCGATTTGCGATTGCGAAAGCAAGAGTGATACTCGGTCTTTTTGGCGGAAAAAATACAACAAAGTCTAAGTACATACTCTCAATTTAAAGGTGAACATTTCCATACACGCATATTTAGCCAGATACCTAACCATTATGAGTCACACTACTAATTGACATACACACGCATAGTTCCTGCATTTATAATGTTATTATTTTTCTTCATTGCTATTAAGTATGTGAAAACTGGGCGAATGTTTGCAATGGCGAGTATCCTTTCGAAGATGTCTAGTTAATTTGCATCTTTTATTTTTGTAAATTTTTGGGAGTGGTACTGCATTCTTCCATTTAAATTCGCCGCTTCTTACGTAAATGCATAAAAAAAACTTTGTTTTTTTAGCATCTTCATTGCATTATAAGCACGTAACCGAATAAGAAAAAATCAAAGTTAAATCACCCAATTCCTTTATTTTATTTTATTTTATTTTACGTAAAATCCAAGAGTACATTAACGGCTAGCGATTTCTGAAATTTAAATTATTAAAATAAATATTTCCTTTCTACATGTTTGTCGCCAGTTTGGTACGGTAACTCCATCTATTATTCATCCGTCACATTGATTATTTATTATTTCCCAATAGCAAGGCAATTCATATTAAAATAATCGTTGCATGTAGTGGTAGTATTTTACGAATTATAAGCTCATATAATGCATGCATAAATTCATTCCGGTAATGAAACGCATATTTGTTCAAATCCCTCGAATACGTTGCATTTATACGGCGTTTAACACCAATCAATTCAATTATCGATTCGTCATTAGTAAAAATTGAGGCGGACACAGGCTGTCGCTTAGGTTCACATAGAATATAATTATGGTCTAACCACCGATTAAATATTCTGGAAGAAACGTGAGAGAAGCTTTTAATTGCGGAGACGTATTTCATTTTATTTGGTCTCCATTTAGATAGGTCTCTAAATTTATAAAATAAAGACTCTTACTTGGCCGAACCTTTAAAGGGAAGGTTTTACCTGGTTTACGTTCGGAGTTAAAGTAAATATTTTTCTTGGTATTTTGGCGTACTTTAGAATCAAGAATTTTTTAAACGAATCTAGATATCTTCCAATTCTGGGGTTGAGAATCGATATCAAACATAGGATCGATAAACCGGCAAGTATCGATACTGAGATAAGTAACGAATCATGAGATGAGTATCGCCCGGCTCTAACGAGCAGGTTTCTATAAATTGCGCATATTCAAATATCATTCATGTTAATATTCCTGCAAATGTTCCAGTATTAAAACTAACAAGCCAAGGGAAAAATAATAAGTATCAACAATATAATAATTTTATTTTAATTATTATTAACAAAGGTAGCTGAGCTGAATTTAAAAGAAACGTCTTTATATAGCCTCCTTCCGCAAATAAAACAACGCTTTACGTTTATGCCGGTAGGAGTTAAATAAATTAAGCAACTCAATCTCTTTTTCGTACAGATTTATGTTCGGTTAAAGCTTGGCATGGCACGCGTTTTTACAATACGTACATACACACATATACATAATCTCAATACGTTTATCTCGAACACAAATATTTTGCCGGAGATATCCGAGATAAGATTATGGGAGCATTCTGTTCCCCCTGCGTTGTTCTGGGCGATAAAACTCAATCCCAAAGTTTCGTATATTTACTTCCAGGAATGGTAATGGTTTTATGACATTATGCTAATGACCTGTTTATATTTTAGTAGCGGAGTAAACCGAAGTACTTTACGACGGAGTATTTTCGCGTAGAAATGCATTTATTAATGGATGTTTATTTAAAAATCCCTGTTATTTGAGAGATGTATTAAATATTTTACGTACGGAACGAAATAACGGTAGGTAGACATAATAAAGTAATAATTTTATTGAAATTACGTATTCTCTGTACATATACATTAGAAAATTCTGATAATTTGGTAACATACTAACGCACGTACGTATTTTCAATTATCTATGACATACGGTGATATCGTAAGTGGCCGTCAACTTTATTATTTAAAATGGAACATCCTATATGTTATCGCATCTTTGAACTTCTAGTTCGACTTTAAGGTTAATTTGATTTGACGTATAGACGAGTGCATGTGAACTCTTATAATTGTGAAGGTGTTTAACTTGGAAAATTGAAATTTCGCAGGTACGAAGCAGGATTAGAAGCTGAATGAAATTTCGGGAAACGCTGCCCAATAATAACGATTAAATTTTTAAATCGGAAAGGTGATAAAAATGTTACGTTTTTGTGCTATCTTTCGTCCTCTTTCTTATCGAATGGCTCCTAAAAAAAAGTTATATTCATTACGCGTCGAAAGAAAGAATACCTATCAAAGTAGATCAAACAGTTTTTTTAGAATTTCACCGTCTTTGGAAATACCCAAGTTAATCATGATCGTTAAGGAAAAATCCAGCATTGATGCCGCTCTGTTATCAATTGTGAACAATGTTAAGTTGTACAGACGAATATTGTATACATTTTGAGAACATGCCGCACCTTTGCCGCTCGATATCCACGGAAACGTCACCAAACATAGTTAAACAAATAATAGAGAATTTCAGAAAATTCAGATGGATCGAGGAAAGAATCCAAAAATTTCACAGTCAAACTTAAATTTCTCAAAAACCGTTGAAGATACGTCAAAAAAATCCCTGTAATCAACAGATCAAACTATAAAAGAAAAATAATATAAAAATAAATATTTCGAAAAATTTTTTTAATCGTCAAACCGTCCGAATTTCCAAAGGAGGTACCTCCTAAAAATTCCGTCATTTTCTTAATTTTCCTATATCTCTCCAAATCCATTGCGCGACATGTCACAATTACATTATTACTAATAGCCGCAAATAACCAATGTGCGTCAATGTAATTTTACAGAAATTTGCATCACCGCGGAGTAACAGTATGAATATAACATAATACAAAATAAGCAATTATCCGGGGATTTCCCACGATAAGCCACGATTCAGTAAAATACAGTTAAAAACCTAGTGCTTAAAAACAACGGCTATAAACTAGTAAGTCTGTCTTGATCAATCATCCGGTCCGCTAACTTTTTTAATTCCTCTTTTTGTGGAAGTACTTGGAGCTGAAACTTCTTACAATACATACACCCGCTAGCAGTTGCAGCATTAGCATCATCTTAAGGATGGTGTTAAAGCTGCACTAACAGCTGCAAGTTGCAAGATGGAAGACGTTTGAAGCAATTACGTTACACGTAAAATGGTGAACGTAAAACAAAGTGAGTTGATCTGGTAAGCACGATAAATGTTGACAGACGAATTAGATAAGCATTAAGTCACCTCGGGGAACGATAAGGTTAAACACGATTGGTGCTCCTATCAAAACTTTATCAACACATCAGTCGTTTCTGTACATCTCGTTCCTTGATATTAATCAGTTATAATTATACGCACATATAAGTTTAAAAATTAATTTAATAAGTAGCTTTCATAAGATTGAAGATTAAGTTATATAAAATATCATGATAAATAAGAAGTTATTAATATTCTTTGGCATGCGAAACACTAGTCAGTATCTAGTTCGCTGTCGCCTGTTACGTACGTAATAGTAGCATGATGATTCAATGTAACCAATCTGGCCTTTCCTTTGTTAAACAACTTATTTATTTCATTTTGGAACAAATTCGCCAATATTACCACCAACGAGGACCACGTTACGAAATTATTTACCATCCGCGCGTATACGTTGAAATGTTGAAATTAACCACCATCTTACTTGTAATATTTGCCACGCCTCCTTATGATACCTTGTCGATAATATATTTTTTTTACTATTATTTCCACCTCAACCGGAGGTGTATGTGGCGAGAACTACTCAAACAGACAAATCAGTGCACACCTGAGATCTCGCCGAATCTAATCGTGATTAATTGATATGTCAATCATTTATTATTTGTATCGCTTTAATCCCACGAGAATTTAATTAAGATAGTGGAAATTGCATAGCAGAAAAGCTAATCATTTACTGTTTCCCCTGTTTCCTTGCTAGTTTCTCCCACGCTGCCAAAGGAAAGTATCCTTAAATTGATATGTAGTTCGCATTATTCCCTCCCGCTTTTGGGGACGCCAAAATCCTCGAGAGATCGTTGGGAAACCATTGTATCCTCGCCGCATAACCGTTTGGTGGGGATTTTCGTCCCAGGGTATGCTTGGACTTTACTTTTTTTAAATTAAGGATGGGAAAACGGTAACTAACGGTGAAAGATATTGTGAGATGATTATGGCCTCTTCTAGGAAATATAGACTTGGATAATCTCTTCTTCCAAGGTGCTACTTGGCAAAAAAGTTGCGAAGGTGAACGAAATTTGAATGAAAACAACTCAAACAGCTCTGAAGATAAGCAACCCCTTCTCCAAAATTACTTTAAATAGAAGGAACCTTTACATGGAAATCCTCTTCTTTGCTTCCTTTTCCCAAAACAATATACAAACCTATATATGCACGTTCGCATTAGGTACTATTTAATCTGAAACCTGCGTAATACAAACGATAATAACGCACTTGTTACTACTCCATGAAGCAATAAACTGTGCACTTTCAGACCTCAGCGCTTTCGTGACGTTTCGTTAACGTTAGGCTATCCGCAATAATACATATTTATACGCTTAGTAGATTAACAGCAGCAGCGTCGACGACGACAAAAGAACGAAATATATTCACCGCTTCATTGCCAATTCAGCCTGCGTCAAGTGACTAATACAAGATGGTAGATAACGGCCGTATTAACATACTTATATCTACCACATTATACCATAATCACAATGTTTTGTTACTACTTTAAAAATTAAAATGTAATGCTCGTATAAGTTTGGAGCAAGCGAGCGCGCTTCATCAAGATAATAAATTTTCGCTAACGCCAATAAAAACGTCGATAATTACTTAATTTAAACGTTATCGATTGTTTGTATTTCGTCGATGCATAATGCAGGTAATATCAATGCGAAATTTAATGCCTCGTGAGATGTTCTCGTTTTGAGAACTTTCCGTAATACTTCTTTATACTTGAAGTAATAACGATTGAATTATTGAAGCGCATACGAGGATAGTTTGAAAAGTTTACCAGCTTAGCACAGAAACAAATATCTTTTTGTCAAATTCCGTAAGTTCCTAACGATGTCCTAAACAACAATTGAGCGTCCAAGATGGTTGAAATTTTCGAAAGCATCCTTTACGCGTCTGCAATTACATCACCAAATGAATTTTGACGTATAATGCCATCTTCATGTTGAGACTCGCAGCTTTTCAGACTACCCTCATTAATTTAATAAAATAAAGGATCTCAACTAGGCGTATCTCCTACAATAAGGTAGATGCTCTCTAGCATCTTTGATTTAGAATTTAACTTTATCAGTATTTGTTTTAATACCCGATTAAGATATTGTTTATATGTTAATTCAGAGACTAAATATATTTAAATATACCGATTGGTGCGTGTGTAAAACTAACCTTGAATGCTTAGCGATACTGAAAACAGCCCAATTTTGAAACATATTAGCATGTTACGCTTAAAAGTTTCTTTACGTTGCGTTCTATGTACTGAAAAATCGTTACCTTATTTCTGTCGTCTTTATCTATAAATTGTGATGTTATTTGTAACGTGAATTACCAACCGCATTTTTTGAATTCAAGGTTCCTGTTATCGCCCAGCGAAATAACTAATTAATATTTATAACATACACATGTATACCACAGATGGGCCTATTAAAAAAGCCTTTATCTTTTTAAAGCGTGCTACAGGAAGATGATTATACATATACGTACAAATGTAATTACATACATACAGCGCTAACTCTTCGTGTTACGAGGCAAAGTCGATGATCAGAATAATATTTGAAATATTCCTGTAGCAAAGGTCGTTAACTTATTTAAATAATTTCTTCTTCTTCACATCGGTTCTTCATATTGCTAATAGAGTGACAGATCTTGTGGAGACCTCCTTTAAACGGATAGATATTCCGCAACCTATAATTTTTCTCGTAAAACAGGTCCAAATGTTCTGAACGATCTCCCGTAAACGGACGCGTCGCTCTAATCTCAGCATAACCAAGCGAACGTAATGGTTCTAACGACTATTAATGCTCACACTGATATGCACACAATCTAAGGCAATGAAGACCCAATAACCACGTTATTTTGTGGCGGATCCCAAGCCGGCAAGGAATCGAAGGAAATGAGAAGGCCAAAGAAGCAGCGGATATGTCTTGCATTCGTACTAACCCCTTTTGTGGTCGGCGAAAGAGCCACATATCTTTCAGCAAAGAAGA
This sequence comes from Oryctes rhinoceros, assembly GCA_020654165.1. Classification (NCBI taxonomy): domain Eukaryota; kingdom Metazoa; phylum Arthropoda; class Insecta; order Coleoptera; family Scarabaeidae; genus Oryctes; species Oryctes rhinoceros. The sequence goes on from JAIOKQ010000231.1 coordinate 5,343,029, forward strand.
TCTTAGATTCCCGGTAGGCAAACGTAAATCAGGTTACTTTTTTAAACGTACCAGTTATGATTGCGGAAACTACCGTTGCCTTAGACGGAATCGATTCAACAACTAAACGTTTTAACATGTTTTTCGAAAGACTTTGAAAAAAACTAGGATTCGCAAAGTACCAACATTATTTTACCTATTTACTGGATTCGAACCTCTGGCTCGTCACTCTAAGAGTAAGTTTTTCCAAAATTTTCCTTGCTCCAAATTTGACGAATACTGAGGCTGAACACCTGAAAACGCTTTACGGGCACAGGCGTAATAATAACTCATGGACGACGAATGCCCCCTGTAATTGACGAAAGCTGTTGGGGGATGTGAAAGCACCAATTATGAATTTTTTTTTATTAATTCGTCCAAAATTACGATTGTTGTTAGTCGTGTACAGTGTTGTAAATAAATAAAAAAAAAACAACTGATTTTTTTTATACACTGTTGCAATACATTTTAAAATAAGTGAAAAAATCACGGTACAGATATAAATAAATTAGTTATTTAAAAAATAGGTTTCTGCAGCCGTGAAATGAAAAAAATAGGCTCGCTTAACCTTCAGTGTTAAGTTATTAAAACAAAATAAAAATGGTTTAAAATATAGGAAAAAAAAAAAACAATTTTTATGTTTTACTTTTAATATGTTTCATTTTGAATTCGTTTTCGTTACAACAAGAACGTTGATTGGAGCCCAAAGAGAACGATACTTCTAACGGCAACAACGCAGTGCGGAAACTTTAACGCTAATTATAGAACGAGACCTCGATTTCTTATTTCACGTTTAAGGAAATTGTTCATTTAGCTAGTGAGTGATAAGTAATTTTCACCCAAGTTTCAACGTTGGCGAAATAAGCACAAAAGACTCGAATTGTGCACGCTACTCCTGTTGTACATGTAAGTACTTATGGTATGAGATCGATACTTCTTTACCGACCAGTGTTTATGCCACAATAAAAAGAAGGTTATAATTGTTATGCACACAAGTAGCTGCAAGAAGACGTGACCTCCTACTCAATGCGTCGTGAAAGAAACTTATTCATAACAATACGTACGTATACTGCGGAGGAACATACATCAGGTGTACGTAGTTTAATGTATCCGCTGTTATTATCCACTCTCCTTTTGAGTTCTCCGTAGAGGTTTCTTAAAGTTATATTTAGATACATCTTTATTTACTAAATTTGAGCATGCGTGTATACAGTATGTTCCACACGCATTTCATCAAATGTTATTTTATGGAGCCGTATATGCAATAAAATTGTGCACCTAGATTATCTATCCAAGATTAAAAAAAAATGCCGTTGCCTTATCTCTTGCCAATTTACTACTTTACAAAGAGATTAAATGCGTTAAGATCTTGAAACCTACATATGTGTAATATCATATGGTTAGATTAGATACTGGATTTGCCACTGCACAATCGAACGCTCCTGAAACGTTGCGAATCAAGCGATACTTATATGCGGAAAACCGAAACCTATTTTTTGAGAATTTTTCAAGTTAGTTCCTACAGATAAGATATCTACTCTATCTTGTCGACCATATATTGCTCAAGATCTCAATAAAAAGCTTTTCAATGTTATTTCTACAGCAAAAATATATAAATAAGTAACTTTAAACGGTGATGACTATAGTTCGTCACTGATCGGGCGCTTCAAGGGCGTCGGCATGGGGGGTGGTAGTCCGGGCGTGTGATTCGCATTATATGCGTAAGCAGCGCAAATTATTTACTTACTGCAAATTAACTATTCTACAGCGAGGTAAATGTATTAATCGACCAAAAAAAGGCAAACTATTTTATTCTGGTGATTTACATTGATTCCAAGAGATACAGGGTGGCGCAGGGGAACGGGAAATTTTGAACGTTACAGTTGTCAGCACTATAGAGCCGGCAGTTGTTCGCAACGTCGCACAATTCGTTGGACTGGTACGGAACGTGCAGTAGCTGTGAGAGCGTTTTATAAAAATGGTGATAGTGCGACATTACCAGCTTCGACCAGCGACAAGGTCACAATATGGTGTGCTGTATCATGTCCTTATTTTTTTGCACGTGAGGATGGTAGTGCAGCGACAGTAACATCCGCTCGATATGTTGAAATGCTTCAAACATTCTTTACACCGAGACTGTACGAGCTTAATCTTAACATGGAAAACATGTGGTTTCAGCAGGACGGAGTCAGGTCACACACTGCTCGACATTCGATGGCAGCAGTTCGTCAATTGTTTGGAAGACGCATTATTTCAGGCAACGGTGACATTGAATGGCCTGCGAGATCCCCTGATCTTAGTGTGTGCGACTTCTTCCTATGGCGGTATCTTAAAGGCACGACCTGCAACAATCCATGAACTGAAGGAGAACATTCGACAAGAAATCACTGCCATTCCCCAAGATTTGCTACGCCGCGCATTCCAGAGTTTTCATAACAGGCTGTTAGAGTGTGAACGCCGAATGGGAGGACATCTTTCCGATGTCATCTTTAAAAAGTAAAGGGACACTTTTGGACATTTTGATTGTAAAAACATAAATGGCATGCTGCATACATGCACTTTCGTTAATAAATTACTAGTTTTATGAATTTATTCGTGGAAATGACGTTATTTCAAAATTTCCCGTTTCCCTGCGCCACCCTGTATTTTTATTCTGATTAATTATGATTGCCTACCTAGCAGGTAATCGTAGCAGCTTACAGCAAGTTTTAATAGATGCGTAAATATTTCGATTTAACGATACTTCGTGCAGCTTTTTCCTCTCTATTTATGTCGAAGCAAAATCCAATTTTAATACTCGCTGGTGTCCAGTTCTCCTTCTTTTAAATTAGCGCCCCCTCAAGACGAAGGATTTCCCATCAACTGATCCGGACTGTCCATAATCTTCTGTTTTTAATAACAACAGCAAAAATGACTTTAGTTGGCGGCCTATTTTTGTGAGTACATCAATAGCTACATATTAATCTGCGGTTATGGTTAATAAATTGGCGTTAGCAATACGGCTTAATTGGATAATTGTTCTCAGTGCAGTAGATTAAATTAACAGCGTTTCACTTCCGTTCACGAAAATACGCATCATCATTAGAAAGAATGCTGTCTATTTACTATATTTTCTTTCTTCGCCCACTGAAACAACCACTTCCCTTCCCGTCGAATGAAGTTGCACACTTACCAATAACGCCTCGATTGCACACGTACGTACGTACGTTCTACATGTGTACGTGTACTCGTCACAGATTTCCTTTCTCGATCAATCGCCACCCTACAAACGCCATCATCGAAAAATGCAGTGAACAAAAAAAGCAGCAGATTGAAAGGAGACGGAAGCTAAAATAAAAACGGAAATCAAAGGCGGCATTAACATATTTGTGACTTAAAAGTTAGTCCACAGAGTGCAGCTGCCGTATTTCAAAGGAGCGAGGAGTCCAAACCTCATTACGAGTGTTTCTATAACAACCGCGACCCTTCCAGATTGCCGGCGTACACTACGGCGGCGGCAGGAGAGCGAAAGGGAGACGAGCAAGAGAGAGAGAGTGCGATGGAAAATCACTGCTATCATTTATTATCCGGAAAATTCATGCATGAACTAGAAACGGTCGGGACGCTTCGGTACTCTCGATTAGAAACGAGGTTGATTTGTTTCAGCCCTTAATTAAAATTATGTTTTACGAGATCGCGAGGTTGTATAAACATACAAAGAAGCGGAGGGGCTATTAAACCGGGTAATGGATCTAATAGGACGCGAATTTTCGAGCGCATCGGACGGATACGTTCTACGTTTCCGTATAAGTAGGTACGGTTTTCGGGGCTAAGCGATGATGTGATGCCTTGCCAGCTCGAGGAGTCGTTTGTTAAAAATAAATTCATTACTGCGAGGTCGGAGGCGTGAGGAATGGAATTCCGCGTTTATTGCCTTATTCGTGCTGTATTATTCAAACGCGCTTACTCATAAATGGGCCGGTGTTGAGGTGTTTATTAAGAATTAAGAGCGAAACGTAAATGCTTTTTTCATTTATTATGCTTGCTGATTCTATTAGAACATGTTTCTGAGTTAGTTTCGGAACGTTTTCGTCTAATTTTCGGGATCGTTCCATAATTCCGGGAAATTAGCAAACGACATTGTCCTTAAGTTGCAATTATTTCCTCTAAATAAGCAAATCTAGTTGGAAAATTCGATCGGCCAATAGAAACTAGTATGGTGAATACATACGTGCCATGATCAATTTTCGCTGGTTGAACCAATCAACATGCAATCAATATCAAGTGCGTAAGATTATAAGCGTTTCTCTACCTGCTCGGCGTCATCAACGTAGTTCCGAGCGTGCTTTTTACTCCACTTTGCACCACTGTTTGTTAATATCACAATTTTCGAAAGGACGACGCAGGCATTTCTTGGCGTACTCAAGTGCCAAGAAACACATGTTCGCCGTTTAGAAAGCAGCCACATGAACCGAGTACTATTCCCCAACGAGCCGCCCTTTGATCAGCTCCGGAACTGCTTAACACGAGATGGCGGGCGCAGAAGAACTTGTAGCCTGTACATGTAAACGATTCCTACAAGCCGGCCGATATCATGGCGAAGCTATTTTAACATTATTTTTTCGTTTTAGATCTCTTTTATCGCTCTAAATCTTTTATCGAATACTTGGAAAGCAAAGATTTTGCTTTATGTGACTTTCTTATGCACTGGCTATTAAAAAAAGCACTAGCAGTTACAGGATCATTTAAAGACTAATTAATACGAAATTAGAGAGGACAAATGCGGATTAAGTTATAACTTTTTTGCAGAGACTAGACAGACTCGTGTTTTATCGATTCTCGCGGATAAAAATAGGCAACACGAATCCATTCTCACGAGGCGAATAGACACGAGTCTATCTAATCGCTGCAAAAAAAGAATAATTCCAGCTGCCTTTGTCATCTCTACACGTACAGTACATCGTTTATAATCTAAGCTGGAATCTTTCGAGATAGCTCCCGTCCCGAAATGTCCCTGCTGATTCGATAGTTGTCCCTGTTTATACGGACCTAATAAGTTAATGATTGAAGGTAGGTATTGTTTTTTAATATGGAATCTTCAAAATTCCAAGTACTGTACGTTGTATGGCAATAGAACCCAGAACCGTAAGTGGTTATATCACTTACAGTCGTTAGGTTGAAAGAGCGTACTGCTTTAGCCCTTAGCGCTGCTGCTTCTAGGCAATTGCACAGCATAAAAGGTAAGATCCTGTATTTCTCGAGTGATCCTAGTTGTCTACCGTGCTATAAATGTAGTTAGTACCTAAGGATGAGATCAATTAAAAGTCGTTGTTAGGATCTTACTTAAAGCTTCTTAATTTATAAATAAAATTAATATCTTATTAAATAACATACGTGTAAACCTTGAAAATAGAAATAGGATTAAATAAATCGTTTTCAACAGCATGAAATCAACGTATAAGAACGAAAGGTATTTAATCAAAATTTTTCACATTATGCTACAATACCACAGCATGAATCACGTAACATATCTGCATACATACATATGTATATAGCAACACATTCTTCTTTAATCGTATTCAGATAACCCGGCCAATTTGACAAATATAAGATTAACATTCTTTTTTTTTATAATAGAATCGTAAGCGAATAATTAATCGGCGCTTGTAGACGTGCAACATTTACAGAGATCCCCCGAGGCAAGATCTTACGTTCGATTGATTTTATATGTCAAACTCCGAGTTGAAATTAGCTCGCAATGTGTTTTATGAATATAAGCCAGCACGTCTCTAACCGCTACCGTAGATCTGTTTGGGCGGGCACGAATATCACTATAAATATAGTACGAATTCGTCGGGACGGCTCGAAACATCCGACATGTTTATATAGCTGATGTCATATCAAAACGCTTAAGTCTAATAAAATAATACCTAGAGATTAAAGTATTCGGTTACGGTAGAGGATAAATGTGCATACGTACGATATGCACATTTGTTGTACGTTATTCGGGCTATGTAGATTCAGAAGTAGTATAAATGAGAATTTAAACTGAATGATCCTAAATAATTTTGTTCGATTCATTCTAAGTGATGGAAATCGTCAAAAAATTTTCGGAACATACTGTATACTCGTAAATGTAAGAAATTCATTGACAAGGAAAATATTAAAATTGAACAAACTTTTTTGGATGACCTGGTATTCATGAAAAAATAAGCTTCTTGGTCTGTTTTAGTGCTTATAGCTGCAGCTATAGTTAATTAATTAACTAATTTTATAATTTGAACAGGAATATGATAAAAAGGCCCTTCAGCAGCTCCTAAATAAGAATAACTGATGGAGATCGATAATTTCATTATATTTGTGAAACAACACGTTACAACCTTTGAAGATCAAGGAAATCGCTTCCAAAATCAAAACCCTTAACAAACAAATGATGACGATAAGCGGATTCTTCTATTATTAATAGATCCTTCCAAACTAAATAAAGCCTTTGCTCGACTCCAAAATTGGAAGTAATTTCTTTGTCCTCCCGAAGCTACCGCATTCGGTCATATTTTCAACAAAGAATATCGTGCAAAAGTTTCGCTAACTTCTATGGTTATTTCATATTGAACGGCTCCCTCGATATTTTACATTTCGACCTATACATCCTTTGAAATTATCCAACTTGATAACTCGATTTTGACCGAAAGATACTCCCGTTACCCCTTTCCGAATAACTTCATGCATAACTTCAACATAAACCTAAATGTTTATTGAAATCTGAACATATTACGGATACTAAACATGTTAGGCCGGCTTTCGTGCACGCCATCGCAGAAATGTGCGGCTTTCTTCGTTTATGTGAACAAATACGAGCTTGCGAGGCATCGACGGTCATGTACGTATGTATTTACACACGTATGTATATGTACATGGTTCTGCTCGCAACACAACTTTAGATTTACTACCGCGATCAATATAAACTAATCTAACCTCTAACGAATATTCGCCACGGGTTATATTTACATGCATGCGTATGTGTATAGCGGGAGAAGCGAGGGAAAATTTGCTTTACCCGTTAAAATTACACCATATTTATCACTTCAGTATGCGGTACGTTGCTTATACATTAAAGTCCATGCTTTTAATACGTTGAATTAACTCGGAAAATATACGTTCTTTGTTACATCTGTCTAACTACAAAGAAAAAGAATCTGGAAATAGAAATGTTATCTCTTAGCGTACATTTACGAAGTCCGATCCGTAAATTTAAATTTATTGCAAGCAATAGTGACAAATTTTTCGTTCAACTTTACGTGAGACGTGGGAAATGCAGGAATTTTATCCAAAAGGAAAAATCTCCTTATTATCGATTTTACCAGCAACTTTTTTTGGACTGTATCATGGTGAACAATCGAAAACTGGTCATTTCGCCCATAATCGCATGGGGCTTTTACAGGAAAAGGAAAGGTGATGGACCTTACGTAACAACTGCTGAAGATCAGCAGCATGTCCATTTTGTGCACGTTAGCATATCTGCCGTTAAGCTTTCTACTACTCGTAGCCGTGGATTATTGTAGCATTACTCCCATTCTAGTTTATGATCGCTGTTCCCAATAAACGCCGCCCTACGCGTTTATTCGCTGAACTAAAGTACTTGACTTTACCACGCGAAAGATAGTATCGACATTTAGTCGTTAGAACGAGGAGAGCTTGCAACAACATAATTAAAATTCTCCGCCATTGCTAACCATTTTAGCTAGCTACTTTAGCATTTGTATATGATGAAATATCATTTATTTTTCCTTATATCCATGCGTTAGTTGTTTCTAGTTAAGCTAGAATTGATAATATTGAGTTCGATGTAGGAAAAATTCGCAAATCCCATCGTATGTTAATGGTAGAGCGCAAATTATAACATGCCCGGTCCCTAACGGAAAACGGGAAAAGGTTTTATGAGGTATACCTCAAGGATCGACTCTAGGGCCACTTATCAGACTGTTACACCGTCACTTGGTGACGTAAAAACTAAAAAGTTACAAATATCAGCAACAATAATCAGAAATGAAGGACAAGAAGTCGAGTTCTATTTTTGGGAGGTGTATATGGTGCCTTCTTGTGGATACTACAGCTTCCCATGTACATGTACCTGACGAGGCAATATCTCGCAAATAAAAAGAATCTACCTATCTATTCATCTACATTACATCTACAAGTTGTTCTGAAACCACAAACAACACTTTTCTAACAGTAGCCGAGAATAATGTTTAACCGTGCTCTCCGTGATGCAAAAAGAAATCATAAAACCGATAACACCATCCGTGCCTTTCTATTTTCGTCCGCTAATTTATTGTAATTAATTATTGATCGTTGTCTAGGACTACATACATTCAAATAAGGACGTCGTATGAACCGGTACCCGAGGTTGTTACATGATCTCGTAGCCATACCGTTATATATATCGCAATTCCTAACGTAACTGGCCTCATTGCATTTGTAGAACATAAGCATTCCGTGCAGATATATAACGAGCAGAACGACAGGATATTTAATTGTTTGGGTTTATTATTTAGGTATCGAATCGGGCGTTGCGTGCAAGCCGCAGAGGGAAGGGAGGCGTACTGAATAATATGAATTTATTGCTTCTCGGTTTCGCTTTTATTGTCGTAAATTGTGTTTGTTGTATTATTAACCACTAATATACAGATACAGACAAATAAGAAGTGCACGTCGTTTATCGCAGAGGAATTTAAAAAGTAAAAAAAAGCATTTGCAGCTAATTCAACATTTAGTCAAAAATATTTAATTCTTCAGATTACCTTTGCCTTGTTTCCTGAGCGCATGGAGAAACGAGAACGTAACCCATCTTCGTCCTGCATTTTTACGCTGATTAATTTTCAAATTTAAAATAAACTCGTTCATAAAACTCGCAAAGAATAATTCGAAAAGTTCGGTAAGAAACACGAAAAGTTACAGCTATGCAACGATGGCACTTCGCACTGATACTAGACGGTAAACCCTAACATTAGCAATCTAAAAAGTAAACGCATATGAATGAAGTTATATGATATTTACATTTCATTTGATAAAAAAAAATAAGAGAAAAGATCCTCAAGCAAGAGCGAACAACATTGGAACAGCAAATGTTAATGTTGCAGACGTTTACCAATTTATTTGATTTTTAAGTTAGATACCAGCAGACCTTACCTCCCAAAATACCTTTAATAAAATGAAAATTACTGTTAAGATCTATAAGGTCGCTTGAAAAGTGTAAAGTCTCAAACGATGGCTTTAATCTTAAGATTGTTGGACGCTCAATTGTTGTTTAACAGTCGATGTTCGTGTCTCCGAACGTTGCGCCGTCTACGTAGGTTAAAGTCAAAATGGACGGACTCTATACCATCATTTGGACGGTGGAATTTATAAAGGGCAGCTGAATTTAAGCGTGGCGATTAACCACGAACATTCGAGACAGCCAAAAACTGCAATTACTACCGGAAGATTTTCACCAAACGGTGCTAGACAATTGTCGAATCAAGCTTAGAGAGATAGCCAAGGTTATATCCGCGCCTTGGATGCCGTGATTGCTCGCTCAGGACCAAAAACGCATTCGAATGAACATTTCCAAAGTGCTGTTGAAGCAATTTGTGCGAGATATGTCGGAATTTGGGCGTCGACTAACTGTAGATAGAGCATGGTTACATCAACATACTTCTGGAGGCAAGGCATAGTCGAAATAATGGACTTTGAATGTTGAATCGATCCGAACAAGAACATGAAAGACGGTTCCATCGAGCAGGAATAGCGTTAGTGACTATTTTTTGTGCTAGTCATGGACTATTTTAAAATATGAACAACAATTACGTGTCTTTACTTAACAAGCTGCGCGAATTCGAATTGATAACTACGCGCTCTATTCACAAGATTCAGGTCCCGGCAACTTCTTCTTGTTTCTTAAACTTAAAGTTTTGCTCGCAGGATGGATTCACTAAACGAGGAGGCCATCGCATTAACAAACACCTATTTTACGGAACAATATGCCGATGAACAGCCATTACTGAAATATCCAAATATATGAAAATTAAAAGGAAATAAATTAGCTTAAACTAAACACTTCGACCGCAAAACAAATATTGTAATTGGTTCTAATCCGCGCCAAAAGCAAAAACATATTAAGCATCAGCGAAAGCGTATACACACCATTACCAAACAGTCATGTTATTACTTAACGTTTATTAAGAAGGGACGGAACGATTCTGTAAGCTTAACGCATTTATGGGGTCGGAGTTATCGGTAGGTAACCTGTAGCCTAAGGGTGCATGCGGAATGAACTGTCATCCCCTTGCACACACAGGCTCGCAAACAGTGAACGAGCGAGAGAGAGAGGGAAAGCCATTGTAATCTGACGACACAACAGAGCTAGCCGTCATCTCGGAGGCATATCATTCAAAAGCGATCTCTCATGGCCGACGCGGACGACTACTTTTCGACAAAGTATTATTAATTGCGAGTTTCGACAGCTCGACGTGCATTCGTCGTATTTGTGTATGTAAGCTCGACGTCACCAGTACACCTAACGATTTACATGTTAATCGGGATCGACTTGATTGAAATTGGGGTAGGGAGAAGAAGACGAAGTAGACGCGAAGTTCCCTAAAATAACCGCGCCAACACGAACTCGTGCTTGTTATGTTAGAAAACATTCGGTAAAAGTGATTCCGAATGGGGAAATAAAGGCATTTTAATGCCCTAAGGGAATTTGTTTTACCTGATGCGGAGTTGTGTATGTATACGTACATTTCGTACGCGTACACGTATACAGATGCACAAAGACGTATAGATGCCCGTATAGTGGTAGCTATTGATTTTTCAACAGCGTTTTCGTGCCTCAGATTTTGGTCTGGAAATAACTTCCTAAACTTTAAATAATACTTAACATCCTGAACTTCGAACATTCCAAGGTTTTAGTTTGTTTGCGCTTACATTTAGCTTGAGAACTAAGGGATATACGTTTATTGTATAGAAAAACTAAAGAATATACATTTATCCTTTCTGCAAGAGACGCTATGTAAGAACCGTTAAGTAGTCGATCGAAGAATGAACGAGGTAAACATAGCAAAACGTGTAATGAATTTGACTAATCTTCCATAATTATATTCAATGAGATACGGTTATGGACGATGGGAGATTACAGCAATAAATCCATTACCGGAGATCCCTTAACATCGACAACCAATCCCTCGCTTGGCATATGTCAGAACGTTGCCCAGAAGAAGAGGCGGTAAGATGCAGACGCAAAAAGAAAAAAAAACAATAGAAGAGCAAAAAAAATATCAGAAATCAGACCATAGAAATAGGATTTTTTAGAAGGATCGAAAGTAAAACAAAAGTATGGATATGTGCATCGAAGCCAAAGCAATAAGAACGGTAGAAAATACACGAATGCGCGCTAAGTAGAAGGCTTAGTAGACCAACTCAACGAACATCATACGCCTGGTAGAACGGTTTGTGAAATTGTATGTAAAGCTTCTATAAAGTCTACGTAGAATTATACGTCGTGCAAACTAGTAAATGAAATAATAGACAAGTAGACCGCCAATATTGTTTCACCATATCGAAACTTGGAACAGCGACAAAGAAAGATTGACATACGAATTAAATGAGACAAGCAAAACTACTTCAACGTATTTCTCTTCGGTATTAATTTGTAATCGCATCTGAGGTGATTTGCTGAACATTATTGATATAACGAAAAGTAATGCGTCGGTGAAAATCAAATGGACGACGACGTATGCAAATACTTCGACAACTTCAATAGAGGATATTTCGAAAAATCTTCTATATTTTAATACTTATAGATGATTAATATCATTAATTAGAAGAGCTACATCATTGATATACGGAACGACGACATAGCATGAAGCTGCAGCACCTGTTCATTCAGAACATAAGAATATAAACGAATTGACGAATCATACTTTAACTCAATTGTATACGTATACATTACACATACGTACGGCAGAGTGACTCACGTTTAAGAAGAAGAAGGGGACGATTTATTGCTATTGTTCAACATACTATTTATAAAAGATAGTAGTGCATCCTTAGCGTGCTGCGGAAATATATGTGTGTACCATGCCTGTAAACAATAAAAAAATTGTCTCCCTTTGTTGAACGTTGCGTCTTACGCATCAATATTAACTTTGAATGTGCACATACGAAAATATCAAATGTATTGTACGACTAGAAAGTATTTTGAGAGGAATGTATCATCAAGCTCGTTCAATTGTTGTATTATTCTTTAAATGCTTTAAAAGCAACCTTGGCATTGAACCAATTAACGAAGTACCTTCAATTTAACATTTATTTTGAAAAAGTATTCGCCAAGTGCCTGAAATTGTTAGCTTGAAAGGACTATCAAATCGGTTGGGTTAAAAACGATAAAGGATGGTACGGGAATGGAACATGGGCGAGTTTTCAGAAAACCACCCAAGATAAGGGGACGCATTGTATATTCCTAATAATGATAGCAAAGATTACGGAGTAGTATGCCAAACGACACAAAAATATTGGGACGTTCCGCAACGTACGGGGCTCATCTAGAATTAAAAGATCTCCACCCAGTATATCAGACTTCCTGTATATTAAAATGCAATTAAGAAATATCTCAAATTACTAACATTTCTAAACTTTAAATCATCCAACTCGAATATATCCCGCGCAGTCTTTAACGTTAATCGAACAATTTTCCCACCAAATAGTTAAATTTTCGCCGAACATTTCACTCTAACAACGGAAAACTTCTGAAACTATGTCGGACGGATTCGCCGAAGAAGAACTAGCTACCGTGCCGTGTATTCGCCCGTCCGCAAATAATGAAAAGCGAGGACGGAAAGTAATCGACGGCGCTTAAGAAAGAAAAGAAATAATCGGCCACGATATCCGTTCATATAGAAGTAGTATACACACAACACAACAGAACAGAAGACGACGCGACGGGGCGGAGAGCGAACGGATCACGTTAAAATTGGAACTTCTAACAGTAAAAAATTCCCCTCGCAGCGAGAGATCGCGCATGAAATACCGAAGTATAAACTTAGATTAATGCGCCGTGAAAACGCTCATACATTCTTCAAAGCCGACGCGAATTCTAATGCATGTACTCGGCTTTATTAATTTTAATTCGTTTTACACGAAAATCGATTTTAAACGAGTTACCGAGCCGATGTTGTGTATAGTCCCCCAGCTCTACAGGGCTGTTGTACCGCGTTCAGGACCGTAGGCAGGAGGGGGCAAGGCGGGCAGCGCCCGCCCTGAAAAAAAAATGAAGAGAACATGAGTGATAATATAATAATAGATTGTTGTGCAGGTTTCTTCGATCGTTGTGCTGAAAATCGATAACGTTGCTCTGACAATTAGTGAAAATAGGTCAGTGTGAAAACATTGATTTTCCTGCAGATCTCGCCAATACCAATGCGACGTATTTGAAAACTGCTAAGGCCCTTTAAATATCATAAAGACGGAGTAAAATTTACATCCGCAGCATTTTGAAACCTGTAAAAACAGAAAAAAAAAAGCTTCGCCAGCCCCAAATAGTTGTTGCTAGCTACGGCCCTGGACGCGCGTTACTTCGTTTGCCGCTATCGCTGGTGTTGTTGTTCGTTTCGTTGTTAAACTTATAATATACCTGCCTTACGTTATTGCATTATGAACGTCGTGATGGAGTAGTTTTTAATGAATCCTGAAACAAAGATAAATAACGTCTTACTTCGTTATTCATCTGAGCGCGATTCTTCTTTTTTTTTTATCCCTCTACTTTACGCTGTACGTACGGGCATCGACAGCGTAACACTTTCGTAATTGCGTTCGACTCGCCTGTAAAACTACTTCTAAGCGTTTTAAAAAATCCTTTTCACACAAGCAACGCTTGTATAGAAAATGAAACTATTCTACGTCTTATTTGTCGCGTTTCTTTCGTCGTTTTGTATTATTATCGAATTATGCACAACTCGCGATCTTAGATTAAAGCGTTTAAAGTAAGAAATGCTAATTAGATTATTTCTGCTTAATTCAAGTATGGAAGGAATACGGCAATTGAGCATGACGATCTTATTGTTTTCAATATATTATGAGGCAAAATTTAAATGGTTTTAGCAACAAATAAGTTTTTTTTTTTTTTTTTTTAATAAAGCCAATCATTTCATATCATTTAAATTAATTTCGTATGGTAGGCGTACACGAAGAAGTAATTAATTCGAAGCTGTATTAAAAGGCTCTATTGCTATGTTCATGCTCTTTGTAGCAAATTGAAAGTACGGAACGTTTAATAAGTTCTCAAAATAATTATTTTTAAAATTCAGAGACTTATATTGCACTCAACACAAAGCAGAAACGCCTACTTAGCAAGATTAATTATTCAACAGGCTAAACGAAAATTTAGATTGATGTACTGGACACTTATTAGTAAAGCGCTTACAAACAAATGGATAGCCGACGGGAAAAGGGAACATCCAACGCCGATCGGAAATGCATGTACTCCGGCCGCAATTAATCCCGCAAAATAACAGCCGGTAGCTAAAAAACTTGAGGGACGGCCTTTCTGAATGCTCCTGAACCTAGCCTACGCTCTTTACTTTGATTTGCAATCCACAAGTAATACTAACGCTGCCCTCATTTAGCCAAAATATCCGACCACCTTCGAAGAGTCTTCTCGTCTACCAAAAATCACTCACGATCGCTTGAAACATACATGTATTTTTATCTATTTAACTCTTGTAAATGCTGCAAAATCCAAGGATTTACGATTGATGCACTTTTAATTGCAGTCAGTGTAATCAATAAATTTAAAATGATTTATTTTCCAATAACTTTTTTTTGTAAATAGAGATCCTTTATTTACAATATTTACAATATTTACAATATTATTACAATACAGAGCTTTCGTTAGACAACTTTAAACGTGCCATAGTTAATGCTAATCATATTAATAGCGATTCTCATGCCTTATTCTTCGCTGTTATCTTTTTACATTGAAATAGAAAAAAAGGTGCATGAACTCGATTACCTAAGAAACACATACGCATCTATATATTACTCCGTACGATTTTATTGCTCAAGGAGGAAACCGACTGATTTATCGCACGATATTTGCTTAATTTACCGAGTAGTTTAAACAATCGGATCGAGTGTACGTGTAAATAAACAAAGGCAATGTAACCGTACAATAAATTAGGTCTTCGCATCATATAAGATAAGATAATTTTTACGTCAATCAATAAAGATAATTCGTATTAATCGGTTTGGGTTTGTTAAGTTTTGTAGGTTTTATAAATACATGTATTAGCTAATAAATTATTAAGAATGCATATTAAACAATTAGTTATTATTTTGCGAGCACAAATAAACGTACTCCGCACGTATAACAACTTGTCATTCACTATTGCAACGATGAACACCTTCTTTCCAGAATTGGACTTAGCTCACTCAGTAGTAAAAATTAATAGTAACGCCATAACGAGATGGAAGACGGACTTCTGGTGGCTTCTTCCACTATTTTTACTAATTGTAGATTCGAGGAAATACTCACGCCTTTGTTTCGAAGGGCCTTCACCCTAGGCTGAAGCACCTTTAAGTAATATCAATGGTCTCCGAGATGTTCTACATGTTTACAGTCTTGGTAGAACAAACCGATAATGACATTCCTGCCGCGATAGAATTACAAATGTACTCATTATGGGTTCTTCATGCGAATCTCTGTTCGAAGATCTCGGTCTAGTATCGTATAAGACCTCTGGAGCAAGGAAGCCTCTTTGGAATGGGGACGTAGCTTGTGCAGCAAACAAGGATTCCTGCGGCACCCCAGCCCGGATAAATCTCTAGCGATGATAAGATCTGGCCGACATGGATGGAGAAAGTTGCCCTTTTCAAGTATTTCGGAGCAACACTTATTGTCCTCGAGTCCTCCACATCAGCCGACAATTTCTCGCTGATACTGTGATTACAACATACACTCTCACAAAGAAAAAGAGCAATGGTGAATTGCGACGGTTACAGAACGTAATACTGAAGCACGTTATTGATCGCAAATCTTCACCAAATTATCTAATTTTCCCCGAGAGGCCGAAAGCGACTAACCGAAAGTCATCATTAGCACACACAGAGAGATGCACTTGCGAAGATAGTAACATCGCCGATGCAAAGGACAAAAAATTCAGCCCGGATGCCCGGTTTCGAGATAACAAAGTCTGTCCATTTTAAGCATTTTGAAACGACACCAAACCTCCTTAATTTAAGGAGGTTGCAGTGCTAAATTCATTCGTTGGGGGTATCTTCAACCGTGTTTCTCTTTACAAATAAAAAAAAAGAAATTCCTCCAAATATTAAATAGTTTATCGCTTAAAAATGGCTTTTACACTTTACAGCTCTAATTTTTTCTTAGACTTCTTGTTATGAATGGCGGTTGTAAGCCTTCAGTAGTAGATTTCCCCTAAAACTCTCCGATGAATATATTAATTCATGTTGGACGTCTTTTTTATAATTGCCCATTCCCTTCCCTCCTACTAACAATGGATTCTGTGGATCGTTGAGGCGCTGCCCTAAAGTACATATGTACGTGTGTGAAAATTATTTGAATATTTATGTATCTACAGATCGACTGTATGTATACACGTTAGCATAAGCGTTATATTTATACGTACGCATCCAGAAATAAACGAGTTTACAATTTCCCAACACACTTCTGCGGCGAAGCAGCAGGCATACCAACCGTACGCGAAAGATACCGCGCAAAGTTCGTACTATACCTTCGCGCGTATATGTGTACGCGATTGGTAAACAAATGAACTGATAACGACGGCCACTTTTAAATTATACAACCCAATGAATTCTAAAAATAGGTGTTGAAGTGCTACAGGAGGTGTTAGGAATAGGCACAAGCGCCGGTTTCGAAAGGCCGCCTCCGTATAACACTTTGAATCGGATTCGATTTTCGATATACGTGTTTTTATAGATTGGAAACAAAGTTTTGTAGTGCTTAATATCTCTAGCGCGTATTGCGTGCGTTATTTGTTTATTATCTAGCGGGAGGGGGAAAAAAATACTTCCCTGTTTTGAAATTTCACCTGTCGTCGCGTGCAATAACTACAACTTTAAGAAAAAATTCCGTGTTGACGTTTTGAAAGGTATATAAAACAATGATTCGAAATTTATTTCGATTGAAGTCGTACGATGTTTACGGTATATATTCACGGTAGCTTAGGTGTATTGTAAACGAGTTATTTGTTTACGTTACGGAAACGATACGATATATTAAACGGTGATAGTGTATATATACGCTAATTATTAGAGTGAGCAAAATCGGCGTAGCTAACGAATGGACAAAAAGGTTTTTAAGATGGTTCTTGTAGACAATAAATGGATCTCGATAAGTTACTGAATGAACCCAGGAAATTACCATCTCTAGTCATACGTATCTACGTAAAAAAAATAAAATCGATAGTGATGATAAAAAAAAAACTTATCGTGTTAAGCGTCTTCCGCGATTTGAAAAACCGAAGATGTTTAGTTAGTTATTTCTGCAAAACGCGCCCGCCGTGACGAAGATATGTTCTTGCATAAAGAAGACGATCCCCCTACGTCTAGTGATGTTATATTTGCATGATTAAAAAAAATCTTTGAAACAGCTTAACGCATCTGCCGACGAACCTTCACGAATTTGTCCGAGCGTGGCAAAATCGAAATCTTTTTCTAAAACACCTTCAAGCTTAATTAGAACGCACATATTTTTTGCGTCTTCTACCGAACAAAGCTTTGCGTGTACTTCTTTCGCAATTCGCAGCGAACTTTGTAATTTTTCTATTGCTTGCACTACTCTGTGTAATTACTGCGAGTATATTGTAAATCACTTTTAACCTGACCAGCACCAAATTTTTCCTAACTTGTTTTGATAGAACCACCTTCTTTGTACTCTCAAAATATTTAAGATAGTCGAATGCCGCTTAGAACCATCCACACCCAACGTGTAAGGATCGGTTGTGGTGCTTCAGAGATATGGAAAAAACAGTCTGTGAAATTCGTTTTAGGGATCTTAGAAGCAGCGCTTTTGCGCTCGCAATTAGCGCATCCACCTGTGGATATCATGAATTTTACGCGTAATAAGTTACCAGACTGACCAACATAAAGGATGGTTGCGACACCATCTGTCGTAAACATTAAGACTTGATCTCTGAACATTTCAAATTGTCAAATCTGCTTAACATCACCTTTGAAATTACTTAGGCAGCCAATAAAATTGAAGATGGCGATTATTGTAGTATCAGTTTACGCAGGTCTTCTTTTACAATCAACTGTTTCATCCACATACAAGCTTATTACGTATTTTATTTTCTAAATGTACACGCAGGGATGGTAAATAATTTCGTAACGTGGTCCTGCTCGGCCGCTACCTTTACGTACGCTCCAGACGGCAGCAAGCTAGATATTAACTATTGTTTCACATGCGGGAATCCATTCGTTAGCTACGCCAATGGTGCGCACCCGAATTTACCTAGTGTGCTATTCGTCGTTGTTTTATTAAGTTCAAATAATGCTTCTTTTAAGAACGATTCTTGATTATTTATATGTAAAGGTTTAAACAGCGACGATGCGTGACTTATTAACAAGGAGACCTTTAGCTTACAATGATATTAAAAAAAAAGTGGAAATCGCTGAAGTATTAATAAAAAAATACGCTCATATATTGATTTTTAATGTGTCTGTACGCCGCCCACCCTTAATTCTACAATAGACTATATACCTAAATAAAGTTACATTGAATACCAATTTGTTAGATACATCAGTAGCTTATCATTTGTTTTACTTAATATAAACGACGATTTTAGTTGTCAATGTGCTTATTTACGAATAATTCATACAGCAGATCCATCTGAGGCTGTCAGCGTCTCAGATTTTGTCGATATATTATTCATTCGTCGAGATTAATTCGTGAACAGGCTGTATATATACAATCATTTCGCTTTAATATAAACCTACAAGCTGGTTGTTTGAAACAGCGCGGCCGTTAAAGCTCCTAAATATTATATAAATCACTAGGACAATAAACTACGAACTATCTGGCGCGGCGTTTAGGTAAATAGAATAGAGGAGATTTTTTGGCGGAAATACCAGTGGTGTAACGCGCCGACCATCAGCCTGAATTACGATAGGGTAAATAAATACGCGCTCACTAAAAAGAGATTCTTTTCGGTGCGTATGCAGAGCGTAATGGAGAGAGCTGCCGGGCGACCGAGTCGAGCCGTTCATCCGAGGAATGTATTTATGATATGAAAGAGTTATGTTTTCAACAAACGACAAACACGCTTCGGGAAAGGAGTATTTTTATCGCGGTAATCGATGAGTAGGAACATGTACGCGGAAAAAGAGGCGGAAAACGTAAATACGTGAATTGAGGACGTGGATGGCTTTTTCGGAGAAGAAGAGGAAGATATTGAAAAGAACACGAGCAAGCTTATAATAACGTAGAGAACTTGGACGGAGTAAACGGAACTTTTTAACAATTTTACGAGTGGCGTTGGTAATTCATTCGGTTAATTATCTCTTTTTATCGCGTTTTCTTACGTGTTTTCGAGAATATCGCACCAGAGCTTTTTAAATAAATAAATGTATAACCATTGGAAGAGAAGCCGTACGGAGTAGTAGCAAGTAAACGACGTCTTGATAACGCCACGTGAACGATACGTTTGTAATTTGGCCGCACGAAAGAGTTTTTTTCATGTAACATAAGAATAACAAAATTTCACGATGAGAGAAAAAGAAAACTAGCGCCTACTTTATGGACATTCCAGTGAAACTCATCGCATGAAGGCTCATATTATCCAATCAAACTTTGTCTACAATTGACATCCTCAGATGCGATAATTGGACTTGTTTTTAGGTAGTTCAAGGAATATTTTGCAAATATATTAGAATATAATTTTTTATCGTTAAACACAAGGGTTGTCCGCCGTAAAGATTGAATACTTTTGAACGAGCAATTTAAGCAATTTTAGGTCAAATATTTTTATAAAAATGTATCAATAGATCAACCTTTGTGCAATTACAAAAAGCACTAGCGTTTGTTTTAATAAACACGGTTCATTGTTGTAATAAATTTATTCGTTACTATAAATTTTTTTTTTGGTTGCTCTAACAGAACAAAGACAATGAACATGATACATTTTATTGAATAGAAAACCATTTTTTTAAGGGTATCGGTGCACGAGAAACGTTGAAAACCCATTTTCTAAACATACGCTCTGCGTTTCACAATTGCTTACATTTTGCTCACATTGCAAACAAACAAAATTAAAAGTGTATTAGGCTTTAATTGTAAGATCCTTCAAATGAAATTAAATATGTGCTTTAAAATATAAACACGTTTGTATGTAGAACGCCTGTCCAAAGAATAAGCCCGTCGCGTGTAAGTCACCTACAGCTAGCGACTCGTAACCACGGCATTTTTTATTAATAGTATAATGGAAAAATAACGAAATTACTTCAACCGTGTAACTAGAATGTACAATACACTTCGAGGACCGACACCGAGCGAGCCGGGCCCGTATTGTGCCAAATATTTAAATTACTTGTTAATGAAAATGACAGGAAACATTTATATGGAAATACGATGTTTTAAACTAAAGGTAGGGACATCGAACGCCGCGTACCCATCTAATGTAAATTTTAATCTAACTTTGTTTCACTTTTTTTTATAGCTATTGTATTGGTGACTGTCTAACTGTCTACAGAAGGTATCTTGTTTATTTGTTACTGTAATACAAAAAAAAAAAAACGTGTAGTTGTTGTTTATGTTGGTGACATTTGATCTAATTTAATACGAAAACTTTCTTTGCAACTGTGTCGAAGTTAATCAATAGAAGTTGATCTCTGTTCAATTCCAATCGTTTAACATCCAAACGGCAACGAATACAAATAGGAAGATTTCTTTTATCATTTTTTCAAACACGTCATGAAATTCTGAACAGGATCCTGAACCCTATCGAACCATTCTTAATTGCTGCAAGGCTGATCCTAGGCGGTAGGCAAGTTGGGTAACTGCGGACGGCGCCAAAATGTAGAAAACGTAGAAAATAAATACTAATATTTACTAACTTAAAGACCGACTGATAATTTTATGTTTGCTCAATTGCACGTTAACAGGACCGCGATACGGGCACTACTCTATTGGAAAGTCTATGCTCGATGATGAGGCGGCCGCCGATCCGCAGTACCATAATAACATAACGGTAGTTAATGAGTTCACTGAGATGCTTTCAAAAAATGTGCTTCTACCGGATGTAAACACAAAGTTGCAAAATACTGAAAGCGTTAATCGTCGTTTAACTCATGCACCTAAAAAATTAAATTTCAGAATTTTATATCTGCATAATCTGCAGTAGCGTTACTAAAAATCAACTTGAATATCGCGCCTTTTCAAATAACAAACAATCGTCAACTATCTTTTTTTTTTATAGACCAGGCTTATTTTTAGCCTTCGTTAAACTCTTCAAAATCTGCCAAATTATTTAATAATTACGCTAATCAATTTATATCATTATTTACTGGAAATATCTTCCACGCGATTGCCACCTATGAACACAATATGAAAGTTAAATATCGTAATTTCGACTAAAATTGAAACACAAATATACTATGCATGTATAGCGGAAGGATTTAAAAAATCGTATTTACCTTCGCGACGACAGAATTTACGCACGTAATGTATACACATTAAATTCGATATTTTGTGCCTTAACATTTATACAAAATGTACGAGCATGTTATATGTACTTCGAAATCGACATATACAAACAAGTTTTAACAAAATTATAAACACAAACACGTAAATTGTGATCCGTTGTCGTTTATTCGTTTCAGTTTATATTTCGTTTAGCAACCAGGTATCTACCTATAATATATACATAAATCCGCGTTATGGATAGAGTGGGCCATCGTGTCTGTATATCGGGACCGTATCCAGTACGCAATAACACGCTCAACACAGAAAGCGAAGCAGTCACGTTTTGGGTTAGTTCATCTTGAGTTCCCACACGAATTAATGGAACGTCGTTTGTTTAATTCATGGCATGTTGGACGTACAGCATCGCTTGAGAAATGTAAAAAAAGTATATCAGTGAATTTCCGGATTTATAGTGTGATGGTGCTAAAATATTTTGTAAAGTTTGCAATAAGCCGTTATTCCGCTGGCACAAATACGACTGTGCAGCGCATGTCAATAGTACAAAACACACAAATTAAGAAAGTGGTGTGCCATATATTGAATTTACTGGTTGCGTTTCTCAAGCCTGGGTTGCAACTTCGCCTACTGGATAAAAAATTGTTTTACGACTTCTGGAATAAACAGAATGCTACCATCTCGGATAAGATTACGCAAATATCTATCATTGATCAGCGATTAGAAGGGTAATATTGGATACTTTACAAAAATTGTCACCTAATCAACTGTTGATGCGTTACATGGGCCATTATCTAAAACAAGAATGTGAACAATTTCGTAAAACCCATGTTTGACACCTTGTAGCACAAACGATTCGCAAAGGTTGTTATACAGAGGTGGATGCACATTCATTTGAAACACTAAAAAAAAATTATTTTTGAAACCTCCCAAGTGAATTAGAGAGTCGACTCTCGCACGTTGAGGATATGGCTGAAAGCATTTTTTTTTACTATTCAAGATTTTTCGAACAAATAAAATTTGCGGCTTTACAATTCAATCCCGACGAAGCTGCAGCTATTAAGGAAACCCAAATAAGATGTTAAAATACTGCGTTATTTGTGGAATCAGCGCAAATTATGGACGATGTACACATTGCAAGTTGTGAAAAAATTCGAGGAAGTTACAAACGAAGATTTTGATTTTATCAGATTAATACAAATTGATGATGGTGCATCAGATCTATTTTTTTCTTTACAAAGATTATTTTAATTATGCGTGTCTTACTTCCGTCGGGTATCGAAGGATCATCCTCGAAATATAATCGTCACGACGAAAGCAATTCAACCGAGACAGATCTAGAAACATATCTAATGCTGCAAACTTTTCAGCAATCTTATTCTAACTGTGCCAAGTAGATAAATTAAGTGCATTGCCCTAGCTTGCAGACAATAGTGGTCCAATATAGTTTTAAATTTACAATGTTTAATCGGAAATTACTGTTACGGTTACAAACTTATTGCTAGCCTGTCTATTAAAACCGTCCTGAATACCTTAATCAGAAGTAACATTACAAATGAGGTAACAACAGAAACGCGGATTAACTCGAATAGTTATAATAAACGTCACATACAATCATAGAGACTATTTGAATATGCGTGGGTTGAACAAGACCTACGAGCATTACAAAGCGAAGCGTTCACATTCAGCCTCACATTTGTAATCAAGTACATTGGTCCATAAAAAAAAAACTGTTTTAGTACCATATTTCATTGGAAAATTAACTAATTGGATGATTAATTGGGTTAATTTATATTTCAAATTGTGAAGTGTTATCAGTTATCGTATATTTAATTAAAAAGGATTTACAGCAGCATTACTAATGCTACTTTGCTCCCTCTATCGAACAATTGCCTAATATTCGTCTGTAAATTTATCGTTGTAAATCATGCTTATTACAACCTATCTTATAAACGTAATGTTCTCTAGAAAAATTATAACAATAGATAAAATAGATCCCTGTAATATCATTTATTAGAGTAAAAAAAATTAAATTTGCCTAAGTTTTAAGCACATATCATCATACACATGACTACTTTAAATTTGTTGCAATAATGCTACCAGCGTTGCTTAAAAACCAGGTTCTTTCACCAGCACTTTATAGATGGCGCTCTCAAACGGATTTTTATATATATAACTTTAATTTCCTCTTATATTTTTATTGTGTGAAATGTATTATGTAAATTTTAACATTAGCAATTTATAAAAATGTTAATTAAAGAGCTCTAGAATATGATACACCAAATCTCCAAATATTGCACGGCATCTCTACCATGCCTTTTTATTATTTCTCTTTTTCGAAAGCCTTGCTATTCTCGTAGATTATCATTTAATTCTATTTAAACCGTTCAAATTCGCGTCAGAATTTACAAATCTTAAATTCGAATCTAGAATTAGAATTCTAACATTTGAATGTGCATATCTCTAACGACGACCAATGAAATTTCGCCACACCTGAAAGTTCAGCCAGCCGGCTAAATAATAAGCAGCTGTTTTTCAGGCACATGGAGTAACATTGACGTGGTTTAAAAATATTAGTCTGCGTAATCAAATAATCGTTAATTAATTTTACGTTCGTTCCATAGTATTGAACGTACCTTGGGTGTTGTAAGTACGCATTTTATACATTTACTTTGGCAACTTTCATTTAATTTCTTACTAAAACAAGGCTTGTCATTTATTTCTAACCTCTTCATGAATATTTTACATACACTTCAAAAGTTCCGATAATCTCATATTGTACCATATTCTTTGTATATTATTACATCTACTTTTCTATTATTTTAAGGTTTAGAAGATGAAAGTAATTCTAGTTAGTATATTATTATATGCGATCACACATGTAAATGGCTTAGCTGTAATGTCAGTGGATTTTGGCTCAGAATGGATGAAAATAGGTATAGTATCACCCGGCGTACCTATGGAAATAGCTTTAAATAAGGAATCAAAAAGAAAAACACCTTCAATTATAAGCTATCGAGATAACGCTCGAACATTCGGAGAAGATGCACAAACCGTTGGTATACGATTTCCAAAGAATTCGTACCATTACTTATTAGATTTACTGGGCAAGGGAATTAATCATCCAGTGGTGAAATTATTCCAGCAGAGATTCCCGTATTACGAGTTAGTCGAAGATAACGAACGTGGTACAATTTTATTTAAGCATGACGATGAAACGTTTTATAGTCCCGAGGAATTAATAGCACAATTACTAGTGAAAGCAAAAGAATTCGCGGAGCAGAGTGCTCACCAGAAGATTAAAGAGTGTGTAATTGCCGTACCGGGATATTTTAATCAAGTAGAGCGTAAAGCGATGCTTCAAGCAGCTAAGTTAGCCGATTTAAAAGTTCTGCAACTGATAAATAATTACATGGCGGTGGCTTTAAATTATGGAATATTCCGTACGAAGGATTTCAACGAAACAGCCCAATATGTTATGTTTTATGACATGGGAGCATCGTCAACAACAGCAGCAATCGTTAGCCTCCAAACGGTGAAAACGAAAGAAAGAGGATACGTAGAAACGCATCCACAAATATCGGTCATTGGTGTTGGATATGATCGTACATTAGGCGGTTTGGAAATTCAGATGCGTTTAAGGGATTACCTAGGTAAAATGTTCAATGAGCAAAAGAAGACTACGAAGGATGTTTTTAAGAATCCCAGGGCAATGGCTAAGCTTTTCAAAGAAGCTGGTCGAGTTAAAAATGTTTTGTCGGCTAATAACGATCATTTCGCGCAAATCGAGGGGTTACTGGATGAACAAGACTTTCGGGTACAAGTTACAAGGGAACAGCTGGAAGATTTATGTAGCGATATCTTTGAACGTGTTGGAAATCCTGTAGAGCAGGCTTTGACAACAGCTGGTTTAACTATGGATGTTATCAGCCAGGTGGTTCTAGTAGGAGCAGGTAATTAAATATTATTATTGATTTTATTACTACAAACTTTTCGTTTCATCTACTGAATATACTTACGTCAGAGAAATCGAAGATAAACCATTCCTTGTAGCAAATGATTATTTTACCTTTTGTCGAAAATGTAAATGAAAATCTTATTTTATTACAGGTACGAGGGTTCCTAAAGTCCAAGATAGTCTACAGAAAGTCGTTAAGCAAGAATTAGCGAAGAACCTGAATACAGACGAAGCCGCCGCACTCGGAGCTGTATACAAAGCAGCCGATTTAAGTACAGGGTTCCAAGTTAAGAAATTCATAACTAAAGACGCAGTTCTGTTCCCGATTCAAATAATATTCGAACGAGAAGTCGAAGGCGACATCAAACAAGTTAAAAGAATGCTATTTGGATTAATGAATCCTTACCCCCAGAAGAAAATCATCACTTTCAATAAACACACGGATGACTTCATATTCAATGTGAACTATGCTGACTTAGATTACTTACCTGCGCACGAAATATTGAACATAGGCAGCGTAAATCTCACCGAAATTGCCGTGAAAGGTGTTGCAAGCGCGATCAAGAAAAATACTGGAGAGAATGTAGAGTCCAAAGGTATTAAAGCCCATTTCAGCATGGATGAATCAGGTTTATTGAAGTTGGTAAATGTCGAGTACGTCGTCGAAAAGACTCTATTGCAAGAAGCTGAAGAAGAAGGAACATTTTCAAAACTAGGCAGTACGATAAGTAAATTATTTAGTGGAGAACCAGAAAAGGAGAAGAAGGAAGAAAAGAAAGATGAAGAAAAACCAGCTGCTCAAGAAACAGAGAAAAAGGAAGAAAACAAAGAGACTCCCGATAAAACAAATACAACTGAAGAGGTAAAAAATACAACCGAATCAAAAACGAATACAACTAAAGACGCTATCGATCAAAAGGAAGTTAAACCGAAAGTAGTTACCGTTAAAGAACCCTTGGAGGCTTCCGAAAAATTACTCACTATCGATGAAATGAATAATAACCAATTCACTGCATCTCAAGATAAATTAAAGAAACTAGATAACATCGAAAAGGAACTTAATCGCCGAGCCACTGCTTTGAATAGCTTGGAAAGCTTCGTAATTGACCTTCAAACGAAACTTGAAGAAGAAGAGTATTCATCAGCATGCACCGACGAGGAGAAAACAAAAATCCTTACAGCTTGCAACGAAATTTCTGAGTGGTTATATGAAGATGGCATCGATGCTGATGCTAACACTTACGAGGAAAAACTTTCAGGGTTAAGTATGTTATCAAGGGAATTATATTACAGGGTCTTCGAACATAAAGAAAGACCGGAAGCTTTAAACGCCCTGCATAACATGCTGAACGGTTCTAAAAACTTCCTGGAATCCGCGAGAAACCTAACAAAATCCAATAATCCCGAAAAGGATATCTTTACAGACGTAGAAATCGAGACGTTGGAGAAGATAATTAGAGAAACGGAGACATGGAGAGATAAGGAGATTGAAGAACAAAATAAAATTAAAAAATACGAACCGGTAAAGTTGACGGTTAAAATGATTTCGGAAAAGATGGCCGCCTTAGATCGCGAAGTTAAATACCTGGTTAATAAGATCAAATTATGGAAACCGAAAAAACCCGAAAAACCAAAGGAAGAGAAGAAGATTGATGAGAAAAAAGATGGTGAGGAAGCGGCATCAGAAGCCACCGTAGAGGAAGGGGAAACGGTCGAAAGCGAGAAACAGGAAACGCCTTCCGACGAACTAGTTATTGAGGAACCGACGCATTCTGAACCGGATACAATTCAGGAGGAAAAGAAAATTGATCCTAGTGAACCTAGTGAAAGTGATCAACACACTGAATTATAAGTTTAGATAAATTAAATCTCACGGACGTATTAATTTATTTTTAAAGAGAAACAAAGACATAGGGAACTTTCTTTTTTGATTAATTAGCATCTCGATTACGCATTTTCAATTATTCCGTTTTCTTCTTTCTATTGAATTAGTTTTTGAAGTAAACTAGCGTTATTTTTTTCTACTTGCTCCAGAGTAGTTTCTTTTAGTACAAGGGTTAATAAATGTTACCTTTCCTACTTGATTAATTAATTAAATAAGACTATTTACTGTACTCTTTGCATTTCTAAAGAAGCCTATGAAATGTAATGCTTAAAAATAATATTAATATTCCGATGAAAATATCTATAAATATATGGTGTAAACATTCTTTCATGAATGATATTTAAATTCATTTAAAAAAGGTGTAATTATTAATTGGAAAATTATCGTATCGAAACGGATACAACGTGTCCCTGAAAAGATAAAAAAAAACTATTACATAATTATTCTCTAGTTAATCTTATATATAGGGATATGAAACTATTTAGAAAATTGGTAGATCTTTCTATACAACCACATACTTACCGTATCATAATTTTTTAATACTCAGGGGCACACTTCGTATCAGCGTAAGTCATTACATATTAATTTATTATTGAATTATTTCTCTCTAGAAACAACAAAGTAGTAGAAGAGTTAATTTTTAAGCGACATTAATAAAACGTCCATGGGAAAGGTTCTTACAGGATACATTTCTTTAGTTCGTTAATTTTATATCAATTGGAAAACACACAGCATTGTATTTTTTTACTTAGGTAGTTTTTGTATGTGATATGATATACGGAATATAGTCTGTATGTTTTTTCTATATATGTATATGAGCGGACACTGTGTAATTGTACATTTTTAGTCGATTGTTTTCACCGATAGGACAGTTGTAATTTATAATAAAATAATTGGAAATTGGCTGATTCTAAAACCAAATGATTGTGGTAATTACTTATTGTAAATCATTAAAATGAAATATATTTATTATTCACTTAAATTTATTGTTTTTTTTTTTGCGATTACGATTTATGGGACTACGTATACTTCGGGTTACTCTGTTTGGAATCATTTGTTGGTTTTTTTTACAGACAATACGATCAATAAATTCTGGAATGCTCAGGTAAGCTTGTCCGGAACTGACCTAACCGAAGATTTGCAAATGACAGGATTAGTAGACGCGGAATGGTCGAATAGCTTTCAAAACCACCGGACTTGACAAGTCTCGACTGTTTCCTTTTGGGTCCATTTAAACTCGGCCAATTATAATCCTCAATCAGTCGATGCGTCAACCAGTTATTAACAAATATTGAGACTTCTTGCAAAATTAACCAAGAATTTAAAAAAATTTGAATCTTGAGGTATTCTTACGAACGCTATCTTTTTCAATTTTGTTTATTTATTGTAATTATAATGAAGTACTTTAATACGATGTTATTACCTACGTCTATGTAGATATTTAAGACCTATTGTCGGCTAAACACATTTTTTTTTCAATAAAGGATACGTTGTTTTTTCTGGAAGATAGTGTGCATTTGAGGTACCACACAAGTGGGCATTCCGTTTTAAGTTTTTGGTGTTGACACGATCGGTACAAATATCATAAAGGTGTAAGCGTATCCTCCAAACCGTCTAAATGAAAAAAGTGGATATGCTTTTGGATATTTTCTTCGCTTTGGTATCTGAAGAATTTTCAAGTGGTCCGGATCATTTTCAAAAAGTCACACCGTCAGTATACACTTGGAAATTATGGAAATTAAATATATTATTTATTTCATTAATTCATTTATTTTTATTATACAATAGTAAATCATTAAACTAACGAAAATCGAGTTCAGCTTTTGTTCTATTAGAAAATGCCACGCTTTAGAAAAAGCCTGCAAAAATGCTTCAAATTATCTAATAAAAACCTATCTATTTATATTAGTACACTCTTTGTTACATGATAGCATCATAGGGTGTCACAATAACCCGCCACCATTGTAGGAAACAGAACTAAACTCGATTTCATTGAGAGAAATATTAAAAAATCTTCCACTAGTTAAACACATATATTTTATATTAAATAACGGGATTTAATCGTATCACAATGAAAATGGATTAAATCACATTTATTATTCAGTAGTACATATGTATTTATGAAAGTACACTAACACACATATAAAACTACATGGCAGTTTTATCGATTTTGTTATTAACATGAAGACGTACTACATAAGAAATACCACAATTTAATCTCACACCGTGAGAATCCAACAAAAAAAAAGAAAGGATGGTAGTATCACAAAAAGTAAAATCGAAAAATTACAATAACTAATAAAATACTAATTAATTATAGCGCAATGATTAAAATTTATAGTGTCGTTGGTGGTAAGTAAAGCTAAGAATTAGTAACAATTCATGTGGTCACGTATATCATTTACACACCTTATATAATCGCCTAATTACAGACGCGTTTGTTACTAGTAACAGGATTTTAAATTTAAATATCCGTCACCTCCTTTATCGAAATCACTCTTTCATGAAACAGGATGCATATCAAAAGCGTCTTTTCCTCTATTGAGTTTCAAAGAGCCACATGAACTGTAATGCTAAACGAATATTTAACGTATTTGCTTTCAAATTTTGAAACAATAATGTTATATACAGGCTTGGTTCAAAAATCATCGACAGAAAGAATCATGAGATCATCAATTTTGTTCTTCTTTTTTTATGAATACTTTCACTTTGTGCTAAGATCTTCAATTATAATATATACAGTGTGACGCAAAAAAAAAAACATATTTGGGGACAAAAACTGCGTAATCTAACATTGTACTTTTGCATTCACTATTCGCTATGCACGATACATGTTTGATTTTTTAAATAAAACAATCTGTATATTATTATTACAGTTTATCTACCAGATCGTAGAAAAATATGCAGAATCTTTCATTAAAAAAATTGAAATAGCATCCCAACGATTTTGAAAAAAAAAAATTGTTTGATTATCTTGTCTTAGCGTGTCTAAATGTCTGTCGGTGATTTTTAGACATACCCTGTAGTAAGGATTATTTGTCTAACTTGTTCTATACTGACCATTCTTGCTGGTATTATAGAGGCCTTCAAGTTGCTCTGACAACATTTCCTAAAAATAAATTTTGAACAAGCAAACAACGTGGATTTCAATTCCGATTATCAGTAACATTTCGAAAATGGTTGCTTTTCAATCTTGCGTGTACTTAGGATCAGGTAATGTTAATAACAAATTTCACTCACAAGTCACAAGTTGTCGTTGCATAGCAACCTTCGTTCCTTCATTACTTTAGGCTTACTTGACTACTGAAACATTAAATATATATAACAAGAATTTCTTTGCTTTAAATATTTTCCGTGGTTGTTAGATAACTTCAATCCCAGCGCAAAGTAGAATAGACTCGTCTGGTGGTTTTCCCGTTGTCCCGTAGCTTTCACGTAGTTACCGTCTTAGATTCTCGTAGAAACTCGTCTTGCGCTCGAATTGATAGTATCACCCCACTAATTTTACATCTTTATCAATTATATATTATTAGTACACAAATACATAATACTCAAGTTGAGTGTTTAATTTTTCTTTTTGTATAGTAACCCGTTCGGCATAATACATTGTTACAAAAAAAAAAAAAAAAATGGAAATGTATTCAACCATCTGGCAGTTATTTTTATTTCAATTGGCAAAATACATTATTGTAGTAAAACGAAAAAGATTGTTATTGTTAGAAATGTGTATTAAATATTCCCAAGGTTCGTTAGTTGCTAGATAATACTAATTCTAGTTACTGCTTATCCGTTAACTTCTTTTTGCAGTCTATAATAATTTCGTCACCAGAACGAATGTTGTAGCTGTATAGCTGCTTATGAGGATATCTCATCTCTTCTGGACCCTATGAAATTGAAGGAGATTAAGTTTCTTTTTCTAACTTGAAAAATATTTAAATAGGAAAGCAAAGCTTCCACTTACCTGAATATCCCGAAGATCTTGATCGACGTAAAATAATCTCATTTTGGCTGCCGAAAATCCAGCGAACTGCTCCAATTTGGTCTTTAAATCGCTGACGGTGCGATAAACATCGACCGATCGTACCTCGCTATTTGATCCGCAGGTAAATGTAACTTTCACTCTTTTTTCGGGCCGGAGGTCAACATTGACTAAAGGATCTAGTTTGCCATGTATGGATACTAACTCGAAGTATCTAGAATTAGAAGGAAGGAATGAGAAATGTATTTGTTGCGCTTGCCTGTGTTATCAAAATGAGTAAAGCTGAATATAGAGAGAGAACTGATGAACTTTAGCAACTATTGTGAGCAATTTTGTGAAGAAGTATTACATTACAACAAGCTAATTTAAAGAAAAACTGACAGGCTTACCTTTCAGGTCTATCACTTTCAGGTTTGTCCATATAATACCTAATAAAAGCTCTTTCTGCATCCTCTCTTTCATCGTGCTCTATGTTACCGCCTCCGTTCAACATTTCTACGTTTGGCAACCGGGCAATTAGGAGCTGTCTTCTCTCGTGTTCTGTATATTCGTGGCTTTCCCACAGAGGACAACCCTAAAAATCGTTGTAACCACTCTTAATTCTAAAATAAATAAGTATTTCATCTGCAGGCTGAACGTACTACTTTGAAAATCCAACAAAGCGTTGTGAACAAGTAATTTGCTAGTCTTTTCCTAACAATCTAGTTACATATTCAAACGGATGTATGTGTTTTAAAACTTACCTGTATTCGTAAACACTGCAAGGCCGGGAACTTAGACAATCGTTCGATTTCATCCCACGTTGAAAGCTGGGTAGAATTTAAATTTAGGAATTTTAAATGCCTAAAGCTGTCATGCGGTGATTCACAATTTTCACTAGATTCGCATTCGCTTTCGCATCTATTAAATTCCCTATTCTGCTGGTTATCTTCCTCAATCTGGTTGTCTAAACTTAATATGGGACAATCGGCAACAACCAACGATTCTAAATTTGGAAAAGCGTATCCTAACTTCTTAATTTCCGACCATCTCGACACCGGATTTCCGTTAAAATGGAATTTCTTAATGCCCAGATGCTTATGCTTCTTCTGATTGGCCAATTTCCCACAGAAACACTTCGCTTGAAGCTCGCACTCGTTGTCGGTCTTTGGTTTGACTTCGCACTGGTCACATTTAGTAGTAGGATCGCAAAGACTAACGTAATTGTACTCGTTTAGGCTCAGGTGTAGCTCTTCTAAGGTTGGGGAATAATCTAAGATTCTCTGAACGCTCTCCCAGTCAATCTGCGTGCAGTTGAGTACCAGATTTTGAAGGTACTCCCAGCGGATGTTAATTTCGACGTCCGTCTGCTTCAAGGGCATCGAGAGTTGGTTGAAGCTGAGGTTCACGAACTTTAGTTTAGGCATCTGTTGGAGTATGCCAAAAACCTACAAAACAAACATGAGTTAAATGCGAAATCCCTGAGTAGGGAAAATATTATTTATTATCTTCGACATTTGTCTTAGAGTCTTCAGGCTAAAAAGGGATATCGACTATTCTTCATTCAAGGTAAGTCATTGGAGGATTTAGCCGTCTCAAACGAACACATAAACATACCGCAAACCGTAAAGAAAAAAAAATTAAGTTTTGGTAATGGAGTAGAGATGATTTTAGATGTAGAAGGTGTATATTTCGGAAAGATCATAAAGCTGCGCATAATTAAGGAAGAATTAAGAAGAAAATAATACCAGAAAATGATCAATAATTAAAAATATTTCAGTAGATTATTGATACATTAAGCTATTGGTAAAATTAAAAGCTATTAAATGCTCTACATCAAGAACTCATCTCTTCTTGAGAAAAGGGATCGCGTTTTCTATAAAATTACTAAACCATCAAAGTAAATAAGTGACTGTAACACTACATATATTTTATAGTGTACTTAGTTACGCTCGTGTACTCGTACATTTTCTAAAACGAGTTCATTTTAACTAAAATTAAAGGATTAATTGCGTTAAACAAATTTCCTGCAATTCAAACGTATACACCGTACGTAACCGTACGTAACCATATCATGACTACACGTCAAAGAAAGAGATTTCGGAAACAATACTTTAGTTCCACGATACGTATAGTTTAACTGTAACAAAGCAGAACGACCTTAAACTATTTCTGTAAGCCTCGGAAGAGGTAACTCACTATATATAACGACACTAATCCCAACAATTATGCAATACGCTCGCTTGTGATCGTACGAGCATTGGCACACTCTAAAATTTCGACATTGCCGTACGAATTGTTACAAAACATGCGATTTATTTTTCCCTTATTCACTTTTACTTGGCGCAAATCTGATATTTATTGGAGTGTAGCAGATTATATTATGCGTATTACCTCGGGCCAGTAATTCAGCTTGTTCTTGGCGAGGTCAAGTTCTTCCACAGCCGCGCATTTGTCGACGAGGGCCTGTTGCTCGCCGGCGCTGGTGATATCACAGTCATTGAGGACGAGTAGCGAAGGCACCGTCAATCTAGGAGATTTCCTCGGCACATATATCGACACGGAAATGCCTTCCTCTTCCGAACCTTCGGATTCGGTCGAACTTTCACCGTACTTCTGTTCTAGGGCTTCTAGTAGAGAAGGCATTGCGGATTACTGCAAAATAAACAAGAGAGATATCGTTTAATTTATGAACGATATCTTGGATACTTTTTAGATTTCGTTTGGGTTAGGTCATTGCGTTCCTAGATGTTGCCAGACGATGTCTGTAGGTGTTCATCTT
This sequence comes from Oryctes rhinoceros, assembly GCA_020654165.1. Classification (NCBI taxonomy): domain Eukaryota; kingdom Metazoa; phylum Arthropoda; class Insecta; order Coleoptera; family Scarabaeidae; genus Oryctes; species Oryctes rhinoceros. The sequence goes on from JAIOKQ010000231.1 coordinate 5,377,318, forward strand.
CTTCAGAAAAATAAAAGTTAACTCCACCATACTGATCTTAAAAATTGGACAGATTTGACAATGCACTTGCGATACTGTCAAGCTAGTGATAGTTAATCAGAACCGTCGGTTCTGATTCATTTTCTTTAAAGAATTCATTTTCTTTAATGCTCTAACATGTTACTCTAAACACTTCTTTAATAACAATGTTCTTCCCATTTCTTCAAATACGTATATACCTTTACAATATTCTTTTTATACATCAATTAATCTTTTAGAAACGTTTTTCATTTCAAGAATAATTCAATTTAACGTACGTATGCATATCAATTTCTATTTAAAACAATTATACAACACGTCAGTTGTCGCTTGTTAAACTTCATGCTGCAAGATACGTTTTAAACGAATATTAAAAAGTAATTATTGTAATCTAAAAGTTAAACATTTTTACAGAAACAAACTACTTCGAAACTCCGCACTTACTAATAGAGCCCAAACGCTTCGAGATACATTGCGCAAATTACTGAACCAACACAGCGGATAAATATTCCAACGAGTGAAAGGTGTAATTATTTTTTTCACACTTTTCTGCATTCTATGAATAAGCACTTTATTTTTATTTTTTCTTCAAAATACATAAATCATTTTCCGATTTGAATAGATTTAATAACGCGAACAATCACAATCATAGCGTTCGCTTTTATTCGGTTTTCCTACGTTTTGCTATTATATAACGACGAGCAAATTAATATTGTCGCCACATTGTTGCAATTGCGGTGTGGTCTGCCTTTATACGGTTTATTGCCGCGTGGCGCTATGCAAAACTGTTAACTGACAAATAGGGTTACGAAGATTTAACAATTTTCATGTTAGCCGTGAAACATTGCACAAATGAGAAAATACATGAAATCAATTTCATGAATAGAAATAGGAACCTCAATGGATCGACGGCGCAAGCAAGAACCTGAATTCTAGTTACGATAAATAGTAGCCTTTATTTCCACATTAAAAGCTCCTATTGTTACGGACATGGTATTCCGCCAGTTTAGTTTAGTTTAGTTTAGTTGCACAAGGTCAAAATACGAAATAAAATCTTAAAAAAGTTTAAATTGTAAAATTTGTGAGTTTGTCATTCTTAGTCCGAGAATATAAAAACGCCCCCTCGTACTTTGTATAAAAACACTAACGTGTCGGTATACTCTGCATCAATGGAAAATGTATTAATTCTTCACGCATACTTTCGAAAAAAGCTGCAGTTTAGGAAATCAATTCTTCTACCCTTCCCTTTTCCCTGAAATAAGCAAACACTCGACAAAATTAAACCTCTCATTCTTTTTCCTGCTGCAACGTTAATGGCGAACATGGCGATATTCGTTCACTGTTGCACCAACAATATTTTAAATGCAAATTCCTCTGCCCGATGTGCAAACGAGATACATCGGTCTAAACCTAGCAGCGCTGGTTGCAAAATATCAGAAAACTCCGTGGAATTGAAACCGCGAACAATAGAACGGCGATGTGGGGTCGTACTATGTTACGGTCTAGTTGAGAGTGTACCAGCGGTATCGGAGCACCACTCCCTCAACTCGAACCTCTTTCCCACAAAGGTCAGCGGCCAATTTGACCCTCTCCGCTGTGACAGGCGTCTGGAACGTTGCGGCATCAACCTAAGTGTAGCGGACAAAAGGAATCCATTTATGAAATTGGAAAAATTAATATGGCGTAAAATGTTTGAGATTATTTCTTTTTTGTCGGTGAAAATTGGAATTGTCGAGGAAAATTGATTCGCATTTTAATGGCGTTTAATTTGAATATGAGTTGTTTTTTTGCTTTCAAAACAACGAATTTCATAACAAGCCAAGCAGTTATTAGGGCTTTTAAGGTTTCCTCGCTAAAGAAATGAAGCTAACAACCTTTTCGTTATAAAAGAATACCTATGCGTTCCGACCTGGTATGACTTTATTCTTTTTAGACACAGATCCTCCAAGTACATTTGAATTAAAGACATGTCGAAGCGATCCATGCTTCGAGAACATCTTAAAATGACAGAAGCAAACGCATTCCGCTTTCACTGTATATGCATTTATGACATTATGCCTTGTACACCCACACGCGTCGATCTTGATGCAATATTGCATGCCAAAAGTGATTAACTTAGATGACGTAAAGTGAATGTAATTTAAAAAAATCTTAAAACGAAAGTGCGATTTCTTTATATCCCCTTGATTTGCTATTCAAGACGAATTCATTAATATTAATGTTTGGATAGAGAAGGAAATACGATTACAAATGCTTATAAGAATAGGAGCAATATTAGTAAACGTCTACGTTTTCGTAGCAACTTCCTTTTTTACGGTTTATAAGTTCGACCTTGCAACTAATAAGCTGGCAGGAATACGTAGACGCAATGAGGAATGTTACGTGTAATTTTACGTACATCTTGTAATATGTCGAAATTTTATTTCGAATCTTAAAATACTCAGTTCCAAATTGTAATCAACCAAGTTAACTTATTTTTCAGCAATGTTTATGACTCTTTATGCTTCTACGATGATAAAATGGTGCCTTTGATATTTACTGCGTCTTTAAAATAGCAATTCATGGAACGCTTACGCTGGAAAACATTGCGTAGATGTAAGGACGAATATAAGCAAGAAAATCAATATACGTAGATATTCGCGAAGCTAAAAATTCAATGACTCGCTAAACGTGTTGTTTTCCGACGAGATTGCTTTTGATGTTGAAATATAAATAAACGTACTTTTAAGTGATGTTTCTAAATTCAAGTGAATGTAATGCGCAAATTACGTTCAATTAAAGTTACGTAAAAATCAAGGTTAGCATAATTGAACATGTTCATAAATTATGGAAAAAATTTGAAGATCTTAAAAGTCGTTTAAATTCAATAAAATATAGAAGGTTCCTTCGTCTTTATTACAAAATTTGCATCGGAGTTCACCTTTATAAATCCCCATCTCGTATCGGCAAGCAACTTTCCCGCTCAAAATAATTAGAAGAGCACTATAACACTTTCATGTTTGCCATGATATAAACAAATTGACGTGAAAAAGCTTTAACAGTAATGGCAATAGTAAATAAACTAACTACTTCAGAAATACGCTTCTCTCGCGTCCGAGATAGTTTGTATAATCCAGCCGTTTTGGGAATCTCATGTAAACTTAGAGGTGCTGCGGTTAGGTAAGACATTTCGTCACCTATCTTCTAAATTCGTTCGATCAACGCTGTTAGTTCTTGAGAGCTAATGAACATGTTTACACCATATAAAATCAACGTTAAAACTTCCTATATGAAATCGCATAATTTATACGGAAGTCCAGATTGCAGATTATCTGTTACACCACATATACAACATTATATGTCTTTCCGTGAAGTAGTAACATTAGATTATGTCACGGGCGCTTATATATTTTACCGTACGTATTATACGGCGAAGGTGGAAGCAATGTGGGGCATCACAAGTGACCTATATTCAGTTTAAATCTAATTTTAGATAACGCGCATGTATACACATAGAGCTCCGGCACTGTGCAGTGTTTACAGAATTACTTCAGAGATAGTCCGTGAAATTGCCTTCTCTAACTGTTTATTTTTCCAGGAGCTACTTATCCGTTGAGGAGACGGTCGGTCTGAAGACGGAGCAGGTCTAGCGCGAGAGTTGCATCATCGATAAGTACGATATAAAAAGCTAATTGCAAACAATGAATGTTGGTGTTCCATTTTTAATGGTCGCTGGCACTTTTAATAGTTCGCGTTAGGCAAGCGATTGGATCGAAGAGTATTTACGGAGGAACAATAGGTTTGAAATTGTGAAATTGTATTCGTCGCTGATCGTTAACGGAATGCTTAATTTGAAGAATAAATTGGCTTAAAAGAATTGGCGTCAAGACAAAGACAATTATTCATGTGAAAGAACACACATTAAGATAAACAAGTCGAAATAAATTGAAAATACTTTTAATACTAAGTACCAAGAAGAAGGTTTGAAAAGCTCAAACACTGCATGATTCTTTAATTGACATATAATTACTTTTTCTTTTTCTAAAGAACGCTTCTTAACAAAAGTCTAAAAGTTAAAGGTGGGACATCGGCGATGAATAAATCAATTGTTTCCTAATTCGGAATTTTGCAGTAAAATAGTGCTTGAGTAACATATTTATTTTTTACTAAACTTTATCCCCTAGTTCGTATCATTTCTAACACACACTTGTGCTTTTATTTTTAAACTGGTATCACGTAATAGCAATACATTTCATTACTTTATTTTGGATCCCGTCCCTTTCCACGGAAACAAATCGCACACCGAAGGCATTTATGGAGCGTCCAGGAAAAAGCACATTTATCCATTTTTAATTCAAATTACAACCGCACCGCAACGTAACAACAAACAACCAGCAGAACGTTAGACGCCGCAGAACGGACGTTGCCCAATAACCCTAACCATTAAATTAGTCCCAATTAAAATGTGAAACGAACGTTTCCGGCCCGCGCTTTCATATTTCATCCTGTAATTCCTACTTTTTTGGTTGAAAATAATCGCCTACTATATTAGCTACGTAACGCTGAAAGAGATTCAAACAATTTGATCGGGTATTGCGATTCGAACGACTTCATTTGTTACATAAATCATTCCGTCATAAATGCGAACAAACAAATAATGCATATTGGAGTTTCGTGGGAAAACATCGTTGAATTAGTTTCTGGGTTTCGAGGTTAAATTCGTATTCATTCGATGGTCTATAGTTCAAATATGTGGAGATATTTTTGTGCGTGTTATCATGTATAAAATGATTGAGAAGGAAATGGGAAGGTTTAATGAAATAAGTAGTTCACAAAGAGTTAAGTGAAACGAATTATAGCTAGTCCCTTACTATTATTAACAATAACGTAGTCCTTGCGTAATTTGGTGTAGATAAATTTGCGCATCCTCTACTATCATCTACACGCTGATTATATCGAATTGTTTACAATATTGCGAAAATTATAAAACAAAACAAAATTATTCCTCTCTACGAAAAGTTTCTTTAACAATTACAGAATCGTTTGGCCTTGCTTAATTAAAACAAATACAAAAAAATGAATAAAACCACCTCCACAATAATGAATTTAATTACAAATTTTCTTTAATAATCCCATTTTAACTGCAAAACTTTTCAAGTACGAACCAACATTTTTAGCGTTCTTTTATGATTCTTTTCCCTTCTATACGTATTCGAAACAATTGTGTAGCAATTCAGGTTTAATTCCAAGCGTAGTGAGTCACCTTTTCTACCGCTATTACCGTATCCTTGACAACAGATACATGTTCTATACTTCCATCATGTACATTTAAACAAAAACTAGTAGCCATGCAGTTGTAAGCTTACAAAGCTTATTTAGTCTAGTTTGTGCGCCAGATTAGATTAGTTCAAGTTAAAAAAAGAAATAGCAAATGCTAGAATTTAATTCAGTAGTAGTCAGACGTATAAGCTTATCATGACCTGACACGTTGGGCAAATTTGACGTGACCTGAAGATCCGAAAAATGTTAGTTCAATGAAGATAGTTTTTATTTAAGATTAATATTTGTCAAGTACGCAAATTAAGTGTTGAAGCGAAATCACTACTTATCAATGTAAATAAGTTAATCGTCAGTCATATTGTTGCCATCAATCTTTAACCTTGCTCTTTAGAAGAAAAACTAAGCTTAAAAACTTTTGCACAATCGTTTTATAAGATATAAATCAACTGAAAAGGTAATAAATAAAACAATACAAAATGACTAACAATAAATGGGTATCGAGGTGACTCGATGTAATTATATCGTTTGAAAGGACAAGATATTCAAGTGTCTCTGAAATACTTGAAAAGATATTGAAACAAACATTATATTTGAGCGTTATGTATGTAACGTTGATGCACAAATCCAAAAATGCTTACTTTATGCATGTTATATAGATAAGATCTAACGCAGAAGTAAACAAAAACGACCTATTCCCAACTTGAGAATTAACTTGCAACGTCCAATGTGAATGTACATATACCGTATCTTATCAATTTTACCTCGGTAACAGTTTTCAAATTCCTGTTTTGTTAAATTATTCAACACCTACGTTGTAGCGTTTTAAGTATGCTGTAGTAATGCTGGATCTTAGCTACTATGAGTCCTAACAAGGTTCGGACGATATTATTTTTCATAGTTAGATACGTTTATCAATCTGAACAAGATATTTTGCAACCTATTCGTCTTCATTACGATAATGTCAACGTAGAAAGTAAGGAATTGTTGTCATTGATGTTAGGGTTGAAAACTATTTAGAAAAGCAATTGATAGTTCGGGAACTCTCCAAACTGGATTGAAAATGCTTCGTATTCAAGAATAAGCATATGTTTCCATCATTTACGAAGAGGGTCTATTATTAAAAATAAAAAAAAAAAATAGTTTTTCTTTGCCTTACGTCTCACTAGTTAATATTAAGAAATATCAATTGTTTAGAGTTACAAACAAGATTACTTTGTTTAGTATCAAAACAGAAATCTGATAGCTTATATGAATACAAACGTATACTGAAATCCTAGACATTTATGTTACTTATCCTCGTGTTACCGAAAGAAACGTCCGTATATCAATCAATTTAAAATTGAAGCACGTATTCGTCAATTTACAATACAATTTTGCACTCTACATGTTTAAGTACATACATTCGGCTAGCTGTTATGATTTCCGCGTCCTTGTCGAAAGTCCAAGGGAACACGTGCTCAAGCGAAAATAAATACACGCACTAAACTATGTTTACAATTTTATATCCATCCGCTGGATAGCAATAGCGATTATCAAAGAATTTCTAGCGCTAACGCAGTTTAAAAATTGATTAGTGATTAGGAAATTCGTACATACATGCGATACAAACAAAGCCACGATACTATAATGTAGAGATGAGATTTTTTTGTACCGAAAGACGAAAATTGATAACGAAATGTATTCACCTTTCAAATGATAAAATACAAATTAATAATTGTATGAGTAATTTTGTTATCTTTATTTTATGTACATACAGTCACGACCACGAAAATAGAAGTTTTAAATTTGCTGAGCTATCTAAATAAAAGAAGCTCAAGTATATTTATTTATATACCGATTAACAAAGTAATTGAAAAAAAAACATAATATATTGTTTGCTTGTAAACCGGACATTCAGGGATTTTAAATCATTTTAATATAGTTGTATCACTATTGTCCGTTGTAAATGTATTAATTTGGGACTGTTATTTGCACATAACTGTATGAATTAATTTCTAAAACGTAATTATTCGACATTAACGAGCAGAGAACCTGTTTTCTAACCATACAGGAGGCACGCCTTTTAAAATACAACTTTTTTGAAAATTACAAAAAGAAAATGCGAATGAAGAACTCTATTTGTCGTCGACAAAAAATTTGCATATTACAGAATGTCGCAAATAAACCCGCAGAAAGGAGTTGCGCTTCACGAAATTGGCAGAGACTGGATAAACCCGTGTGCTTAATCGCAAATTCGTGCTTGAATAATTAATTAATGTTACTGCTTGATGGTAACAATCATAAAGCATGTAACGAAAAATACATAGATGAGAATTTACGCCATTTGCCATTGCGAAGACGTGTATGTACGATTGTACAAATAAAGATATTAAGTGATAATACTGATAATGTAGATTGATGTGTCATTTTCCTGTATAAGTTATCTGACTAATGTTAGTTTCAATTATAATTAATATTTAATGTATAGTTAACTTTTTACCTACAAATGTTAGTAAATATATAAAACCAATTCCTTAAAAACACAAACAAAATTTCTAGAAATATGGACAACGAACAAGTTTCTGCCTACGTGGTATCATCAGCGTTGCTCTCAACATTTTCTCTGCCTAACACCGCTATTTGCCTCTCTGCTTGTATCAAATTCCTCGAAAATAAAATGATATATCAACATCGTTGAAATACACGAGATAAGGATGCACCAATACATTGGGAAAGCTTCATTCAAAATACTTTGATGTAAAAACCCGAATCGTATTCTTGTCGACGAATCGCTTAATGAAATAACTACGTTATCATATTTCACAAACCAAGAAGGTAGGTAACGCATGCGGCCAAACCCCAAAAAACATCTATTAGGTTGTTCCTACAGCGGGATATTTTCCAAATGCCAATTATACGGTTCGTCGGAGCGATCGTTCAATGCAGCGCAATTCCGTTTCTAATCCGTTTTTCTTACGGAATGAGAGCTACCGGGTTCATGTCACGCGGCTCCTATTTAAGAAGCGGATTCTATCGTTACTCAATCTCGTTTAAGGATGATTGTTATTGTACAACTTTCAGTTTTAAATTCGCCATTAGACAAGTGTACGCGGACATACTTAGATGTTGCTTCCTGTTAGTTTTGTTGTTAATTAACAAAAAAAAAGAAAAGAAAAAACAGAGGAAAGTTAGTGTTGATGTAACAATTAGTATACAATACATAATGTTTAGTTAATCTTACATAAGCATTCGCTTGATGGATGTGCGTATCGATTTTGAGTCGCTTAGATTACAAAGGAAAATGCGTTGAATATTTTTAAAAGCCACAGTTCAAAACATTCGAATAAATAACGAATTTGTTGCGTTACTTCTCGTCGTGACAAAAACAAACGACATGGTAATAAGGAAGCAAAGCTACATGAACTGTAGGAACGTCTATTAGGGGAACATGATTAATTGGAGACATGCTTGATGTATGTACTCAACCTAATTTACAGAATGAAACAAGAGTATTCTTCACACGACATTAAAACATGTCTACATTTGTGCTGCATTGTAGCTATACAGCTATAAAAGTAACAAACCATGTATTGCAGTATAATTGTGCATTTACAACTAGAATAATCCCAACAAATCATATATAATTATCAAAGCACAGGTACTTAGTGATTTCAGCACTCGCTATCTCTACCTCTTTTTATTAAAATCATCTAATCTTTGAATGAGTCACGCCATTAAAGTAGCTCAATTAAATACGGTTTATTCTCATATGCCGTTCTACATTTGCTTTTACTAAATTGATTCAATAACCATGGATATTGATGGTAGAGAGGTGCCGGGAATCTACAAAATTCTGTAGATTTAAATGTATCACTAAAAAATTTATTTTTATACATTAAATAACACAAAAACAAATTTCCAAAACAAAACCTAACAATTAATTATAACCTGCATAGTTTTACTATACATTTCCAGATGAATTAATACGTCTCATAACATGCATTATCTCTATCCTAGCTGCATACTTCTGATCTTCGCTGAATCTTCTAAACGCAGGTACCAAAGACAACAAGAAATATTTGTCTTCATCGATTTCTTCGTCAAAATCATTTCTTGTTTCGTTTGAAACCTCCATCGAAGGCAAGTCGTAAGTTTCCGATTTGATGTTAGGTAGATCAATAGGCTCAGTGGGAGTAGAATTATCCGATCGTTCTGTTGATGGAGGTACATCTAGGGACTTGTTCTGCGTTTCGGCATCAATATCGCTACTGCTAGCCTCATAATAATTGCATTCCGTCTCCGCCATTGATCTTTTAGGCGCATGAAATTTGCGTAAGAAGGATAGCTCGTCGTAATAAATGTATCTACGTCTTCGTTTGTTTATTGCGGATGGTCCTTGTAACAATTCTTCCCTTTTCTCTTTATTGTATTCCCTGTTGAAGCATGTTCTTAGATTATGCCATCTGCTTTGTAATTCCTTAGCTGAAAAGAAAATTAGATGTATACCGGATATTATGCTTAACTCGTTAGTTAGAAGTCATTACGGACGTGATCTGGAAAGTCCCTTAAACAACAAACTAAAATTTACATCCCAAGCAAGAGCGGCACAAACGGTAAAATTTTAACATAATCATAAATATCTCGAAAACACTTCCATTTTTAACAACATCTGTAAAACTTCTAATCGACGAATTTTATGAATTTTCAGGACCCAAATCTTACCTTTGAAACTCTTCTCCGTATTGTTGAGCAGATTCCAATTCACTACGAACATCGGACATATCTCAAACCACAATCGCTTCTTGAAATTCTTATCGGTGTACTCCTTTACGGCGGGGTTATACAATGCAGGCCGCTTTTTAACCTCCCGTATAAATAAATCATTGTTCAAAGACATTGCGAAGTCAACGTGAACATATCACACAAATCATCACATTAAATCAATTATAAAAATCCGATAATTCCTTTCGATCTCTCCACGCGACAAAATGTCGGACTTGCATGGGCATGTAGGCAACCGAATAGTTGCTTGTTACTGGTTGCCCGGGATATCGTCGTGCAACGATCTACAGTGAGAAGGACAGAACGATTGCGTCGCTAGCTAGCGTAGACAACATCTGCGCGTATACAGCCGTGGATAAAATTAAAAATTTTTAACCAATAAGGATAAAATATTCGTTGAACTCCTATTTGAATACACGATTACAAGTGAATAATTACATAGATATCGTTTTGACGTTATTATTATGAACTATCAATTTTTTTTACAGCTGATTTTGTGACTGTGATATATCTAGTTGAACCGACTGGTCTGTATAACGAGCGTTAAATAATTTGGCGAAAAAATAGGGAGAGGTTAAAGATCTTTTTCCTTTCTTACTCGACCCTCTTCTCTTGTAAATCTCATCTCAGGAAAAAATTGAGCACTTCAAACGATATTTAAATTGAAACCGATGTTCGTCGAGTTTATTAGTTTTTATATTAGTTCGGCGTTACGCCATTGAAAATTTTAAGGTTTTCTCGTATCCCCAACCAAATTTTGTTAATGTCTTGGATTAACTCCTCAATAGAAATAATGAAATATGAGCTTTTGTAAAACTTTTAGTTTTCCGGTGTACATGATTAAGAAAGGGATGACTCAATAAATAGAATCAAAAATCCTAGCAAAATCATCCCTAAGAAGGCTATCTGGATATTATACTTAATAATTCCTGTGTTGATTGAAAATTGAAGAAAACTAAAACAGGTCGTTGAAACATTTGCAAGAAATACAAAACGTTGTTCTAATACATCAATTTTTATGATATCAAGTAATCGTAAACAAAACTCAATAAAAATTGGAAGGGACCCAACTCCCAGCAGTAAAGTCAATAATTTGTGCGTAACAACGGTGTATATACAGAAAAAAAGAAACATTGAACTTAAAAATGTAGAAACACTCAAAATGTTTAACAGGCTACTGTGAAACCTTGGTCAGATAAGCAGTTTACATTTTATAACATAGTCCTATTAACCTAATTTCATTAATTTACACATTTTTTATTTGAATGGATAAAAACATAAACTTGGGTCAATTCAAAAATAGAAACATTTTGAAAATATATGTTCAAGAAATAGGTCGGCGTTTTAATTTTTTTTTTTTTTTTTACTTTAATTACTTGATGTAAATCAAGTCCTTTTGTACCTCAAATGTAACATTAAACTATCGTTGCCAAGGTTTATCTTAATTCACGTTCCTGTTTATTACTCACCAAGGAATGTGGGTGTAGAAAGTTTTTAGGTAGCAAAAATAAAAACGATATAAATTCGACTTGTCTAGAGAAGATAAATTGGTGCATAGAACGGCTCAGTATACGTACAATGAAAACCGAGTCCGTTACATTGTGTAATGCATAAGCAAGGACACATCAATAGGAATCTGATTACGAACAACATTGCAAGAGTTACACGCCCACTTAAAAATGCTCCTTTGCAGTTATAGTCTAGTTGCAGAGTAACATACATACATCAATCTGCAGACTAAATTATAATTACTTTTATTTAGGATAGTTTCACAATAGAAAATTATCTATACTTACATAAAATTTTACGTGGGTTTAGCCGAAATTATTAATCTAGCCAAAATAGAAGTGAAAGTCCGCTTAGTAGCAGGTTCATTAAAATCTTTCACAAAGAATATATATAGTTGGTAACCGAATTTGCAGCTTTTGCTAATTGTCCATGGCCTACAACGCCTCTGTTTGACTTGAAATTACAGAAAAAGCAGGTATTGTAATTCGTTATATAATAACTAAAGTATCGAACGTTTACTAAAGAAATATAAAATATTTACTCTTTAGAGAAGGTTTGTTAAAATTAAAGACAACCCGCGTAGGATCATCATGATTTAATAATGTTTATTTACTTCACGATTTTCTTTTTGTCTTGTTTCCTCATCGTTATCGTCAGCTGTTGCAGAGGATTCTTCAACTGGAATTATAAAAACATGGGAATGTTCATCACCACCCATCGTAGCGAGAGAAGTCTTGATTACCGACTCGTTGAAACTATTGAAAACGCGAACAGCAAATTTTGACAGTATGTTTCTTCTGTGCGTAGACGAGCAATAATTTTTGGAAATTTACCGAGGTATATATAGGATGAATTCGACAAAGATAATTTGTTTTTAGTTTTCCAGAAATGATGAAACTGCAAAATGAGTTTCTTGAATTCATATATGCCAGATATCGGTGTTCACAGTTACTGATAGGATATCCTTTAAAGTTTAACTCTAATTCTGGAACTTTGAGGTTCCCATTAATATTAAATATTTAGTTTAATACTGTAGAAAACAATCAAAGAAACCGATGATTTTATCTGTTAAAAAATTGCATTTTAAACATTTCGCAGTTCACATTCACAATATACAAAAGCTACTAAGACAAGTATGTAAAACGTATTTCTTCACAAATTTACATATTATCCACCTACGTTCCAATCTTCCTTTGTTAAAATGGTAATGAAAACATTTATCGTTTATTTCGAGGAAAGGTCCGTCAGATCCATTCATCCTCGTATAAATTAATTATAAAAATAGCGATGATCAAAGCGACAACAACAACTCATTAGACCTTTTTGTCCCTTAAAATATAGTTCTCCTTCACGTAATTACATCGTTAATATTTTGCTCGGTTTGCCTGTTTAAATCCTCCGCAAAGCAGCCTCCATTCCAAGTCTAGACTATGCTCTAGAAACTAGGATGCAAAAAAGGAAAAGCAATGAGAATGCTATCCGAACGTCGACGGCTTCGAATAAATTTAGGATCGCAAGGACGTTCGAATCCACAACAGCAAATGGTATACTTGCCAAGAATTATGAAATTAATGGCGGGTAGTAACGCTTACGTCACGATGGTTATGTGTTTATTCGTGAAGCGTTTTTACATTAGTCATCTGGTAATGTGCTATGAATGTACCTAAGCTCGAACAAAAGCTTGAAAGTTAAATTTTATAACCTGCATCGTAATTGCAAACAGATGTTCCTTTGCATGATTTGCAGTTATGAGCAACGCTCTTCATTTAATTGGAATAAACCAAAACGAAATATGAATATTGCTTTGTTTATTTTTAACGTAACTAGGCCGTGATATTATTACCGACATTTTAAATAAAAAAAAAGTTGTTACCTTAAAATATGGCGTTGAGCAATTTGGAAGAATACCAAGAAATTTAACAATGAACATGACACATAAGACAGCTTTAATAATATAATAATTAAGCTACTAAAAACATTCCGCTGAGATGAAGACGATGAAGTCTACATGACAACATGACTACGAAAGTTTTCAGACTCTTCAAGGTCGTCTAAGAAGAAGCCATATTATTGAAAAACATTATTTATACAAGGTTTTTCACCCAGCACATTCATGAAAAGTTAGCATCTAATTTTGAAAAATTGTAGAAGATAATAAATGAGTCCGTCTAACCACGAAAACTTTTAATAAATGGGTTAGATGAAACAGCCTGCATATAACAAAAAAGAAGAAGGTTGACATATTATTTTTCCTACGATTTAAAGAATGTTTGGAATTATAGTGTTCACGTTAGTCTTAAAAAGGGCAAAATGTATTAATTACTTGTAGATACTTAGGATCATCCAATCCAACAGATACACTCACGATGATACAGTCATAGAGATAACGTCAGTAGTTTACTGGGAATATTGATCTATTAGTAAGTAGCTCTTTAAGGTTCCAACTTTTATAGTTTACAACATTTTTTAATGCAGATAAAATTGATACAAACATTACTCTTGCGAAACCATTAGAAAATATCGATTTAATATGAACCCCAAACGAATGTAAATTTATGCCTATGCGTGACAGAATTCATTTAACCATAGTGCATTAGTTGGAAGCCTAAAAATTAAAATTGCAAGGTAGTAGTTATACTGTTGAGTTATTGCATTGCTAGGGAAATACAATTTGTTGTCGGAGAATAATCATGTTATACTCATTACGTATGCGTGTACACCTTACTTACGCGCAGATAATACTGATGAACAATTCCACATATCACGATTTATCGAAATCACAGATTTACCATCCAACAAGAATTCCAAGCAATAACAAATGTGACTAAATTTAACGGTTAAATACGCAAACGTGAGTTGAATATGATTTTCGAAAAGGTTAACGAAAATCGTTCACTAGAATGCACAGGTTGCACTTCATTATTGTTAATAACAGTAAAGCCTGCATACGAATCAAGTGATAACCATATTGCGGACCGACGGCCGCCTCTTTCATTTAGAATGGACTCTTGTACAGTGTTGTACAGGGTTTACACAGTCAAACCGTGTCCTCTACGCGGGTCAATCGTTAATGCGTAATCTGAAAGCGTGGTTGAATTTTCTATAACCATTCAGAGATGTAATATTAGCAATAATTGTTTCCCACAATATTATATGAAGAATATAACAATCAATATTATTACATGGTCGTAGCGTTAATAATTGATAACGATGGATGGCAACGGGTCTGAGATGCTTGAACTTCCGAAAGGTATACCAAGGTTTGGTTTTATTTCTGATCTTTTGGTTTCTATCCTCTTTCAAGATCCAACTATCTTGTATGCAGATGATTTACTTCTCTTTCTTAAACTGGAAGATCGTCGTGAATCATGATTTAAAACAATTATATGCCGATTTGCGCAATTTTCATCCCTTAACCCCAATAAATCTTCTTAGTTCTAGTCTAGTCAAGTTCGTGACAATATGTCTAAGACTTTCCAAATAAAAATTAATAACGCGCAATGGTCTGAAGATAATAATGCTAAAAATCGCACACATCAAAACTGTTACCTTAAATTTAAAAAGCTAGCGATGCCAAAAATAATTAAAACAAAAACTTATTTAGATATTAATCACAATTTTAAATTAAATACAATAATTTTCGTAACAAATGCAGATTAAAATTGGCACTAGACAAATTGTGTATTAAATGTTTAGATCTAAAATGATGTTAAAACCACTAAAAAATCTATTCTTGCTCAAAATTAATTAATTACTTTCCCTTCAATAAATAATTATAAATACTATCTCACAGCAACACATTCAATCAATTCCACAAATATACATAAATAACAATAAGAGACCTTTGTTCGCGTTTTCAAGCAGGTGATACGGCAATCGCGCAATTTATATGAGCACGATGACGCATCGTTACACATACACATACAAAGAGTAATAATGAATTCATTGCAATATACCTGAAGCAAATGCGAAAATACGTTTCAAAATGTGAAAGCAAAATGTACAACGCAAAACGTATAATGATCCAGGTAGGCTGGCGGCAAACTTCAACCTGACAAAAAACTCGCCGATCCTGTACTCGCTTATTGTTTTCATTTCTAATAGATTTGTTTACATAACAAAGCGAAACGGGACGAAGTCCACGACGAACTAACCCGAACGCTGATCACCTGTACAAGAGCACAAAGAGCTGCTCGAAACACCAAACGTCAATATCGCAGTTGGTTATGGATATAAAAGCTAATCATACTTACATAAGGGGTTTTCCCGTTCTCGTTTCCGATAATTTATCCAAGATTAGTCTTTAAACAAACTCTTCATTCCACGACGAGCACTTAATAAAATACTTTGTACCAAAAAACAAAGCGATCACTCGAAAATTCACTAGATATATCGTATCTGTGAAGGTGCTTCGTTGAAAGCGAGTTTAATTTAGTCGGTTGTAAACCGAAACGCCTCGCACGGTAGACGCTGGACGACTACTACAAGTTTGTTATTACGATCAGCTGGTGGTAGGTGTTTCGACAGCTGATCTGGTGCAAACTTGTGATACCCCTTCCATGAAGCGAAGCATCGGCAAACGGCACGATGTTTAGTGTACGGTTCGTCGGTGTTTCTCGGAGTCTGTAGGCGCATATGTTCTGAGACTAGCGTCTCAAATACGCGAGAAAAACACCTGAATATGTTTACGCGATGTGGTGCTATCTCGACCGGACGTTGCAGACAGTCGGTGGTCTTATCGCATATTGTCTGTCGTCTGCTAGTTGCTTTTCCCGCGTCGAAAATCAATACCGCCCTCCTATATTTGAGGCAGATTCATCATCTGCGAGACGATGGTGTAGAGACACCGCGAGGTTAGGATGCACCTCAGCAATGATTTTCTTAATATGCGGGAGTGGATACTTTATTCCTGAGATTAATCGAAATACATTTTTCAGCCTTGAAAACTGAAACTTCAATAACAAATTGTAAAATGTACTTGTTTCCACCGTCCAATTTTTGACATTTCGCCATTTTTAAATATTGTTCAATTTTGTGGTTTCTACCACATCATCATACCAATGACGCTAATTTCTTTAGTAACAATTGTCTAGGCCACTGCTTGTTTCTACGTCTTTTTTTGCAAAAGTACCACTTCACCAAAGAAGATGGTCCGATTTTCCAACATGCTTAAATTAAAATCGCGCCAATGTGTTTTCCATCTTATCAGTCTTTAATGGTTCATTATTTTTACAATAAGCAGCAAAGTTCGTTAAATTAGACGTTGCATCGAGGTTATATTCAATTGCGTTTGGTGTAAGAGTAGTAACGTGAAAGCTGTTCAAGCTGTAAACATATTACTCGAAAGTTGCCTTAATGGACGAGTGCTACTACGGCGACATGCTCAAACATGTCACGAAGATTCCTGCAAGAAGTTTAATGGAAATGCCGAAACAATCCAATTACATTTACATCGATTACACTTGAGTTCTCAACGAATTAATTGTTGCAGACAATATCCAACGTTCCAATGCGACTTCTTCTTGTTGTTATTAGGGATACAAACTACCATTGGTCAAATGCATAGTATTAATAAATAAAAAAATAAATAGTAAAATTAGTGAATTTGCAATTGTTGTGCAAATTGCTATTTAAGCTGTTACTAAAGCATATGTGGAAAATATAAAGAAACGTTGCTTCGAAATTAAAAGTTGGTCAGGGAATAGTATTCCAACTTTAAGAGATTAGGTCCGTACTTTTTACCCTTGAAAAAGTCCTTTCCCACATAAAATGTTATAGCCGCCTTGAAGTACCTTCCACTTCTACATTTTTAAAGATGTGTGTATTAGAGATGAAACCGAGTAGACGATCAACCTGAAAAGCTTCATATAGTCTACCCGGGACTGCCATTTCTTTTAGTTCAGAGCCATACCTGACAGGAATATTGATGCGAAATGTTTAAAGGATGAAAGCAGGTCTAGAATGTTTGTTCTAAGTGAAAGCATTCGAAAAGAAAAGAAAACTTATTTAAGTCTTCTTTGAGATTCCCTATATTAATATTTTTTTCGCAATAAAAGTAAATTTAATTTATTTAATTAGCGAGGATTGTATGTTGCTAAAAACCTTTAATAATTAGATAAAAAATTCTACATTGTTAATTGCTTATACTTATATGCATGTGAATGGAAAACCCTAAGTCACTTGCATTTTATGCATTGTAAATCAAGGTCTATCATCCTTTTCATATTCCTTCTTTATATACTTATATACGAGTTTAACGTGGTTATAATTTATATTACGTGCGTGGAATAACCTGATATGACGCACAGAATTATAATTTCGAAGAAGATCTTGAAGACCGTTAAGAGTGCATTTCTTTGAAGCGCATTCACTAAACAGTCCTCCTGATACTAAACTTGCTCCGATTACGATTTATTTTCTTACGAATCTATTCCCCGTTGCATTGTCCCAATTCCGAAATAAAAATAACCCACTCAGAACACACCGGCCTGAATGCCAACGTCCATCACATCTACGGACAGGCTTCTGTTTCTTGTAAAGGTTTCAACGCCTTGATACACACAGCCTATTAAATGTCAATAAGTGTGCGAGTTTTAAAAACGAAACATTCCGCTACATTGATGACAGCTACTAAAGACAGTTAGAAATGCACTAATGGCAAAGATTACCGAAGAAATCTTGGTTCCAACACGTTTTAAGTTATTTTATCCGTTTATTTATATTAACTTTTGTGTTATTGGTGAACGGCAGTAATTCCCTCCAAAGTATATCGAGTAAAAATAACATGGTCCGCAACTTGCAATAAAATTTAAATGACCCAAATTCAGCCGCAAATCGACTTTATTTTTCTTAAAGACGTAAGAATCTGGTTGCACATATGAGCAAACAGTTAAACGGAAATTACATCAAAAGAATTAGAATATCCTTAATGCGCAATTAGAAATAAACAACTAGATATTCGACGTAATTCCCAGAACTTCGGTAACATCCTACGAATGCGCGTATAACATATAAAACATACATATACATACATCTATCTACAAAACTAAACATGTACATATAGAAAGTATCGTATCCATAACGAGCGATTCTTAGAATTAATCACTGCTGCGATGTAAAACGTTAGCTTCCGCCTGTAACTTCCGCCTAAATTAATAAATTGTAGCGATTTTCTGAATAATTGCTCCGCTTTTAGAAATCAACAATGCAGCATCGTTAGTTAATTTCACTTACCTAAAATGTTTGTAATTACACTGGTAAGTAAATACGATGAAATAAGATGTTAATTACGTAATTAGATAATACGAATGAACAATATGACTAATTAACTTTAATTACAGAATTTGCAATAAACGTTAATCCTAACACGTGTATACGAGAAAAGCTCTTAATCCGTTTTCAAAGTAATTAAAAAGTAACTTTAAATCTTAGATCACATTATCTAAGTTCCTTGCTCATGAGGAACTAATGCTAAGGTATTGTATTAACGTTAGCCTTTGTTAATATGTGATTGAAATGTATGATCTAAACCAATAGAATTTTACCTGTAATATTTAATCAAATGGAAATTTGAAACGTGTTACGTTAATTAAGTACGGAAAATGGTCCGTTCATATATTTCTTCGTTTATTTTATTATCCTAAGCTGACTGCATAATATCAAGTTGGTAATGTAAAAAATGCAATTGTTGTTATTTTAGGGAAAAGGTAAATTTAAAAAAGACAGAGCTGTTGTTCACTACGTACTACCACAATACGTGTTCGATTGTGCGTATAAGTTGTGAATGTAACAAAATATCCTAAAAAATGCAGTTCATTTTGTCGTAACACAGTCCGTTTTCGAAGTCCTCCATGTTCATGTCGAAGTCGTCAAAGTTAGGTTAATTTTTTGGGTCACATTAAAAAGTATGCTTTATCCAGATTACAGAATAAGAAGAATCCGCTAATTGTCCTTAACACACCAGAGAACAATTAGCACAAAGCGATGCAACCGGTAACCGGTTGATAATGAGGACCATTCATGTCTTTGAAACGGCCATGGCGAATTATCGTATAATTAATTAATCTTGTGCGGTGCGGAGGTTACCCATACTTATGTGTTATTTACCATACTACGCCGCAGCGATTAACTAGCGATCTTTGCTTTGCCATCGGACAATGACGTACGTCTAAAGATCCATTAGACGAAGTATATGTGTCTTTAGTTAGAAGTACTGATCTGTGTACAATCTCTACTACTACAACACAAACAGAAAAAAAAATGTAAGCTTAATTTACCAACATATTACAAATCATAATTGGTGACAGTTAATAAATACAACGGCCTGTCTAACAGATGTCTAAGATCGTTCGCATGCTCGTTTCAAATTAGACTTTGCTCTCGAGCTTTATTGTAAGTCGCAGTTGTATGTAACGTGCCGCCCACATTAATTACCATGTTAAGAAGTGTGTTGAACGGAAAAGAATAAGACGAAATAATAGCGCTAGTTATATGGTTTTGGTTATTAAAATTGCGCGCAGATTAGTACTGGCGCGCATTGCAAATTACAGATTTCGAGCCTTGAAATGTTAATTAGGCATGTATGCATGTAATAACTATTTCGCACTACGTGCAGATAACGTCGACTTAACTTAACTTTTACGGGCCGAACTGCAATCGGCGAAGACATTTAAACCGTATATTTTGCAATAATTGCGGATGGAAATTGCGAAAAGTGCCGAGTTTATGCAATATGAAATGGAAACGTGCTCTTATTGCAAGTTGTACAAGTTATATATTATTAGATGCTTCAAAGTTTTCTTTAAAAACAATATGTAATGAAAATACGGATATAAAAAAGATTCAAAAAAAATTCATATATTCATTATCAATTATTTCGGCATTTTTGGCAGATTGATATTTGCATTTTCCTTCTTATTATTTATTGGCTTTTGTCTTTTTGTTTTCCTTTCTAAACATAATAAGTTACAATTTGAACAGAGTTGACCCTTCCCGGAATTAGTCAGACTAAAACGAGTCTCTTGGCAACTGCAGAGCATGTTCCGTACGTGTGGATTTCAAGGTTCCGAATTGCCGTGCGTATAACGTAGAACACCGGAGTTAACTTTTACCTGGTCGTGTTCTACGACATTTCAGTAAACAATTTATTATTTATTTAAACAATTTATTTCGTATGTGCGAAAGCAAGTTTTCCCCTAAATAGAAGGCTACAATAACAAAATATAATATTAATGAGCTTTTTGTGCGGATCGTTGGTGATATCTCGTTTACATTTACGTACGTACACGTGACAATGTATTTTCCCTACTTTGAAGTTCCAAAAAAAAAAAGAAAAAAAAGAGTAATTGTGGGATAATTTGTTAGTTGGTTGGCAGAACAATTTGTTGTAAATGATATCTTTGTACTTACATAACTACTATACTATTTTGTAATTCAACAAAATCGTTATTTCTTTATTATTTTACCGATCCTATTAACTTTATATAAATCAAATCTTACAGGAAACGTTTTATTTTTAAAGTGTACTCGCAATAACCTGCATGCAAAGACATTACACCCATCCGAGCAATTCACCGTCTACGCAGCGATTTGAAAGAGCATGAAGATTAATATTTGCACGAGACTCTACAGTGCTACAGACAAAATTCATCACCCCACCGGGTCTCGTCTTTCAGAGTTCAATGTATGCCTGATCACGTGGGTTGAGACTGTCCTACAAAGGACAACGCTCGGATCCTATTCAAGCTTTGCCCATGGCAACGCACCAAATATTCTAACTTATACCCATTGTAAAATATTAATCGTTCGAAACTAATTACTTGCTTACGTTCGAAAATTGCCCGTGCAATTAAACCGATTACTTTCTATTGCTGAAGTTCATCCAAAAGGAAATGGCGTTTGATAAGGTATTTAAATTTCGTCTGCATAAATTTATTTGTAACTTTAATCTTCGGAGATTTCAGAAAATTATATTTTGATCGTTCCCAATTCAACGATACTTTGATATTTATTCATATGTATATCTGATAATCAAAGAAATATGCGGAGAGGAAATACATATATCTAGGTCTCGTCGCCTATTGTGATGTATACGGATTTTGAAGTTCATCTGTCGATTTCTTTTGAGCATTTTTTGCACCAATAAATACGAACTTTTTTCTATGCTTGGGTCAAATTATACCGAATCCAGCGGGAACTGATCTTTTTTGCATTTAAATATTCATATAACATAGCCTTCGATATGCTCAAGAATTCCTCTATCTCACGACAAGTCACACTCCCGCCAATCCTCTTCAATCATGTTGCGCATAGCATCGATGTTTTTTGGAACAAAAGCTCTTCACGGAGAGTTGTTGTTCCAAAATTTCTACTGCAATTACAAAATTCTGATTGAAGAGAATTTTGGCGATAAAGATCTTCTGAAAGCTGTTAATTGTAGAGTAAGAATCGCCGCTAAGGTAATGAAGGATAAAGGAGAAGATGCGACAACTCGGAAAGCGTATTATCCCAAGCAGAAAGTTTTAAAATTCGCGGACGAGAAAATGAATGTAGACATTAAAAGGAATATATAGTTATAGGCTTTTCCTGGGAAATTCTGCAGAGTGCAGAGAAGAAACGGATGTCGTAAATATTTTCCGTATCGATTTACAAAGTTAAGAATCTTTAACGAGAAAGAAATAGGTCATATTAATCTGTTAAATTAACAAATGGATTTTATCAAAAAAATATTTTATAAAATTACAAATAAGCGTATTTGCACCAGATACATATTCATGTAGGAAATATTAAATATAATATACGTCTGACGAGAGGGATACGCACATACTTTGTTAAAGTTCAAGATCAGAATGTTTCAAGCTTGAAAAGTTGATTTTCCTATTTAGGATTGCGGCATGCATTCCTGTATTAAATAAGGCTAAACATGTTGAAAGTACGACTCGTAAATATAAAATATATCAAAATATACAATTGTGCATCTTAAAAAGCGATTTTTGCAAAAGTATTAATATTATTTGCCTTCAAAAATTCAAATTCTACAATATGCCAAATTATATTGGTGAATTTTATTAGTACTCGACATTTATGCAACCCAATATACAACTAATTGGATAAGCTTTTTTGAAGTGCAATGTAAATCTTGTACAGTGCTTATTTCTATTTAAACTACAATTAACGAATAAAATATGAAATGGATTTATCAAATTATTAATATTACGTTGTTTTTAATTCTTTTTTCTGAGAACACAACGTACGTAATTTATTCACAAATAGGGATATAGTTGTAATGATCAGTAACGAACTAAATTAAGAGAAAGACACGTAATAGTTGATGTTGTATGAAAGATTTTCGTTTTCCTAATTTTTAAAACAGCTTTTTTAATCAAAAACAATAGAAACCGCAAGTTTCCGAAAGTATGCAACCCAATGTACAGCGTGTAGTCAGAAAGCACATTTCTAGTTTCTGAGGCTGGGAATTTTTTTTAATACTTTTTGTATGTAATATTGATGCATTAGTCTCTTCCATAGTTATTCGTTTTTACTTCCACCCGTATATTTCACAAAAAAAAATTAAAGGCTGGCGCCACAAGGGCTACGCTGCAAAAATTCCCACACGATACACCATGATTGCGATGAACATCGTTTTAAATGCTACGTAAGTCGAGATTATGAATCTCTGTATAGCTAATGAACAATTATGATCCTTAATCCAGATATTGCGCTTCTGACGGACACGTTTGTTAGTTAACATAGTAAATATAAAACAAAAAAGTCCTAGCCTCAGAAAACGGAATTATAAACGTAGAAAACAAAGTCAAAAGTGAAACATGCGCAACCGTGCTTTCTGATTATGCATTAACAGGTGTGGCTAGGCGGAGGGACGTGTGTATAATTCTGCACATAGAATAATGCTTACAATATATCCCACCAACCTCAAGCAAAATTGACAATTCGAGAATTCATGAATGCACCAAACCATCGCACTGTAAGGTAAGTAGGAAGTTTCCAATTGCTCCGGACAAAGAAACGAAAAGAAGGAATAGGGGAATAACTAAAACGTAAACGCAGGGAACAATCACACAGAAGCAAATATTGTCTCCTTAATTTTTTTACACCATCGTCTTATGCATCGGCGATCACAACCGACTTCGGTTGATTTTATCGCTGCCCAATGAAAGTACTTATGTACTCTGAGACACAGAGATAGTTGCAGAGAGAAGACGCACACCTGTTTCCAATTCTACGGAGACAATGCAATTTTCTCATTTCGGGAGGATTCTCTAAAGACGTAATGACGATAGCAAGTACTGTGTGGGAGTATGGCAAACAACGCAATAGTATTTATAGCAAATTTCGCACTACACAAGCTCAATTGATTCATCCGGGACAGTTGTTCCGAGGATCTGTCGATTCGCATATTCAACCGGATGATGCGTGGAAAAACTGTAATGCTATCCCACATACCTATCCCTACTCTTAAGAAACCAAGTACAATAGTCTTTTGAGCGTCTAATTGTTGATATTAAATTAGAAAACCCGAAGTTGATTAAGAGCGTAGCTTCGCCGCGGGAATTAGACGAATGCATTTACGCACTTCGCAGGCATTTTCCTATCTTGGAATTATAAAATTTTATCGATTTATTGAACTTCGAAACATGTCAACAATCCAATTAGCACGATAAATTGTACTAATAAGCCTAATCCCTCCAATAGCTGTTTAATCCGCTACCAGAATCGCATGATTGCAAATAAAAGGCGCTATATAACAATTCGGATGAAAAAAAAATCAGTCAGAACAGTACTCACAAGTTCACCGGGACGGGATCTTCGGGACATTAGGGATTTGGAAGAAAAAGGTAGATTCTTTTCTGATTCGCTTGCTTACACATCTTTCTATCTATCTATAACAAATTCGCTAGATTAAGGTTATGATAAAATTATTTTTGTATTTACCGGCGTTTTTTTTTTTTTTTTAATTTAAAATGTTATACTTACTTCACATATGTACGTATTGATAGGAAGATGAATATTATTCTAAAAGTAATGCGTTAAAAGTGATAGACGTTACGTGGAATTTAAAATAATTGTCAATGCCAAACCCATAAAGTTAGTGTTTGGCAAACATTAAATGCGGTTTGTTTATCTCTCGGAATGCTACCATGCCACTAGATTGATCAGTACGCCCTGGCATTCGACGCCATCTATCGTACCTTAGGCGCAGATCTTATGCCGGATATTTTCAGTATAGATGAATATTTGTCGTTTCGCCTTTATTAATAGTTATTTCTATTGATCCGTAGTTTTTACGTAGCACAAATCAACAGATCAATACATCAACATGAATTGCGCGTTGTTAAAAATTATAACGCACCAAATACGAGCCACGAATCTTAATAAACTCGGCCACGGATATAGAAATTACAGTAAAATGCTCCAACAGATACCGTTCACGCAGGATTTCATCTTTCGGCAGGTAAATCGCATTCGAATACTCGTTTTGGTTTTTGTTTACTAATTATTTTATTACAGTTGTTCGACACTACTAGCTGCACGTACACATATTTAGTAGCCGATACAGCAACCAAAGAGGCCGTACTTATCGACCCCGTGATTGAACATGCTAACCGGGATTTTCAAATTATAAAAGATCTAAATTTAACTTTAAAATTTGCTAGTATGTTTTTTTTTTTTTTATCTTCTTTTAAAACTAAGGAGCAGAATATTATTCTTTCTAATTTTCAGTCAACACTCATATGCATGCCGATCATATCACCGGAACTGGCGAATTAAAGAAATTATCTGGATGTAAGAGTATAATTTCAAGAGCGAGCGGCGCCCAGGCGGATATTCTGGTGGACGAGTCTAACGAAATTGAATTTGGAAAGCATAAATTGAAAATATTTGCTACGCCCGGTCATACAAACGGCTGCGTAACTTATTATTTGCCGGAGCAGGTTTGTGTATTTGGATAATCTTTTTTGTTTACAAAAAAAAATGGATTATATTCATAAACATTTGCTATTCCTATTAACATCCTTCTATCAACTATTTGAGTATGATTCGGTTTTTTTTATTCCTTGGCCACGGCGATGTGGAAATTTTTATTGATAAATTCGCTAAAAACAAAATAGATTTCTCAGAATTATTTCGTTATCACTTGTTTGTATTATCACCTAAGATTTATTATTGATAAATATTCTGCAATGTTTAAGATACTTGTTACAATACAAACAAGGGGAACTCCAAATAATCAATGATTACCAAAACACTTTGGCATGTTACTCACAGATGGCAGCACTAGATCGTGAAAATCATTTTTTTAATGTTATGATATTTTTAGCTAAACACAATTACAAAAATTACAAGAAACGTTTTGAAAATATTTAAAAAAATTCATAAAAAGTTCCCGCTTGAAGTGCCATTGAATTTAATCTGATTCATTCATAATCTCAATAGTTGTTGCTATTTTAGCGACTGTAAATATTATTTTGGTGCCAATCGATGCTAAATGAAGATCCAACAAATTGTATAAATAGATATTTTGCACTCTTGCACGCTGGCTTATTAAATATTTTTTATTGAATTTATATAATGTTGTGCAATCTTGCTCATTGTTTGTTTCGTATTTATTCTAAAAATTCATGCCTGCTGGATGCGAATTGGAAGATGTAAAAAAAATAACAAGATATTTATTAAATTAAAAATAATTTTTTAAAATGTCAAATATTAAATGAAATCCGATACTATATTAAACCGAAACGCTCCCATAAATTTACTTCGAGAAAACTAGAATTTTTCATACCGCCACTGTATTCCCTCAGGAAGCTCTGATGAGCAAATAATTGCTTCCTGAAAAAACGTTCGATCGGAACAGTAGGATCTCCACCGTAAAGATATGAAGTCGGTATTTCAAAATTTATAACTGGGAACATTAATCATGTAAGCCACGGACGTCTTACATATAATAAATGAATTGTTTCCTAAGCCGCATTGTCTTCTATTTTTTTAACAATGTAACAGCGAGATTTTTGTTTATGTTTTTAGATGTTATTCAGTTCGTTTTTTCGTTTTTCTTTTTTTTTCTTTTTAACTCTTTGATCTAATTTGGTTATTGACTATATTTCTTAATTAATTAGTCATCACTGCGTCATCATGCATTAAATTCGATGATAAATGTGAAAACTCAACGTAGAAATAAAAGGCAACTTTTAGACTACGGATCATCGCTGTCTTGAATCCTTCCAGTGTTTTTCCGTTTTTCTACCAAGAGGAAAAGATCATTCGTATAATTTATTATTCTAGTTGGCCGTACGTCATGATCGGAACATTTGTCAAAACTGTGATGACTGGTCTGTTTGTAATAAAGATTCTTGGATGAAAGCGAATGCATTTGGAAATTTTTTTTACAAACATTAATTTTGGCATTACTTGTAGCAGGGATTGTATCGAGCAATGTTCTGTTGCTTTAATTGCTCCGCAGTTTTGCTTATTATTAGTGGAAATTTTAACCATAAGACTTCAAACACACTCCGACGCGACAAATGTACCATTGCTTTCGTAAAAAAAGTGGGACAACCCGTTCTAAGAGTGACATTTTACACCGATATTGTTCTCGCCAAGATTTAATATGAATATTCAATTAAACCGAGCGCTCGCTAAATAATCGCGAAATTCACGATATCGTAACGAATGATCGAAAATTAAATGTGCCTGACACTGTTGCCGCGATCGCTCAGAATTGGCCATAATGTTATATATTTATGTTAACAAAGCATAAATTCATCAAGGCACACCAGAGATCAAAGAACAGTCCACACCGTGTTGTTTTTTTTTTTCGGTATCAAAAAAGACCAAAGTTCTTTTATCGGGCAACAATTTGTATTTTCTTCACAGCATTGTTTCAACAATGCTGTTGGGATACAAATGGCGAAAAAATGTGGAATTCTTAGCTTGCCTACATTGTTTGTATAAATCATTTTGGCGATAATGTATCATCCGACAGTAACAATGACAAAAGTTCTTACGATTATCCAAGATTCCAGCAGAAAAGGCTGTTGCAAAATTTTTATTATTTCTATTCGTCACCGCTCAAGGAAAGGCTAATAGCGATTGTCAAAATGACTCGACAATGAGATGTGGTTAATACACCATTTCTAAATATGAAACGTTATCGAACAACAACTCTGCGCCTCTCATTTCTATTCTGTTCTTCTTAAGTGTATCAAGCATTTCCAACGTTTAGTATGTATCTGTGCAATGTATGCGAGCGGAGCATGAAATATGAAATACAGAACTCGTGGCTTCTATTACGTATAATTGCCATACTTAATACGTCAGCTTGGCCTTTGAACCGCAGAATGGCTAAGATGACGGCATCTCACGTTACGCGCACTTGACTTTTCATTTCCGAGTCGAACTTGACGAGTACGAAACGAAAGAGGAACTCCTATTTCACATATGCTCTTCCGCAAGACACTCGACTTTATTTGTTAGCATCTAAATTCTTTAGACATCTACAGAAAGACCTTGCGCAGTGGTTAGGTTTCTCTGCATATTGGCCCTTTGATGGTAGATTTTGGAGTGTTAATTTAATTTTTTTAGGCATGCATTTTATTTATGACTATGCTATACGCTACCAAGAAGTTTATATTTATTATTTAATATTCAGATTCATTTTGTTCGAAAGAAATAAATTTAATATATCGTGCCATAGGTTCAAGTTAAAAAGAAAATGATCAAAATCATCTCGTCTATAACATCGAATTAGATTAGATCTATACGAACATCGAAAACGTATTTACTGCTTCCCACGAATGGAATTCATTTTTTCTTCGTCTTCGAAACACCCTCGGTTGAGGGCACACATAAATTTTAAAGCTTCGTTTTTATCTGGCGGCTTAGCACAACGACGACGTCGACGTCAACGTGAACACGCTCTTCTCATTCCAGATTCAGATGCGGAACTTTAATAAAACATGGTTAAAGACTTATGTTGTTGGCCTGAGAGCGCGCGGACTGACGAATTCGAGCTGTTCTCGCTGAATATGTAAGAGCTACGGAGGCTGAGCCGAGTGTCGGAATAGTTTGGGGCGACATTGTCGTTTCCTCTTTTCTCCTCGCTAAGTTCGTTATTGTAAAATCCCCGCCTGTGTTCGCGTTAGTCTGTGCGCATTGGTTATGCCTCCAGACAAACTGCAGCTAGACGAGTACACCTATATACATATGTACATAGACATTGGGGATGCAACTCGTCCTCCTATTAGGTAGCATGGAGCTTGCCATCTTACCAAGACTTTGCCGGGGAAGTTTAGTTTTCGAGTTGTATGGGGTGTTTGGGGAAGTTCTGTCGAACTTTGTGGAACTTACGCCTAGTTAATATTATGCTCGAATAAAAGGAAACATCAAATTTGATTAGTTTTTGTTTTTCATTGGATTTCATGCATTCAAGGACCACGTAGAGGCTGTTCCATGAAAGTACAATACTCAATACGGGGGAGCTGCTAAATTTTGCTTTAATGACAAATAATCTAATAAGATAACGTAACGTATCAATAATTTAGATACGTAACGTTTGGTTTACGGCCGATACGTGTATTGTAAAATAATTTTTTACGTTGTACGCGATCCTTTTACGTGCAGCGTTATATTATGGAGACGAACTGCCCTTCTTCGAGAATAGTTGGAATTTTATTTGCGTCGTCAGTAAAACGAGATTTTGATTTAAATGTTGCTTTGACAGCGATACTACGTTTTCATGTAAATACGCTGACATCCGTACATAAAACTACGGTCTTCCTAGAAATATATTACTCAATTACTGTGAGTGGTTTCTTTTATTCAGCGAAAACGGAATCGCTCTATACTGGAATAAGTCAGAGACTAATGCGCTCTATCTGTGGATCATCTGTTGTACTGTTGCCGCTGCATATACGTACTACATTACATTGATGTACCATGTTGAGTTACTCCTTTTTCCAGCTGGGTCAAGGGAAGTGCGTCTAATTTAGATACATTGAATGTTATTTTGTACGTCCTCTTGTTCTGTGCCATCACGATAAGGGAAAATATGACCCATGAACGACAAGAACAATTCGCCAAGTAAATAAACAAGATAATTAAAACAATTCACTCTTGTTGTTTTATTTCCCAACCGTTACATCACTAACGCAGCGAAGATTGAAATTATCATCTTTTTCTGGAAATAGGATTATTGTATTTTCTCTTCCAAACATAAGGCTGAAGCTCTTTAAAAGGTCCCCTTACAAACAAAAATTTTCCAAACGATACTACTCGACTTAATATTTTGCGGGACTTCCTCGTCCTTGTGACACAGATATTTTCTTTTGCAAGCCCATCCAGCGTTATGGGAGGACGAGGACGAAATCGTAACTGTTAATCAAGTTTACCCCAAAGATGCTCGATGCAGTTGCCATATCATTCTTTCAGTATTATTGGTAATAACGACGTCGTTCACGTGAAAGGTTCGTTGAAGACGAACATTATCGTTCACAAAAATTCAATATTTCATGTAAATGGCAATCGATTATATAATTTTGAACCAATAAATATCTTGTTAAAAGGGTAAAAGGAGGACACCTCAGGACATACAATCTAACATCAAATATATATATATATATCGCGAAAATTCACTTTCAGTGTTCATAAAAAATTAATTCTTTAAAATCTGAGAATCTCAGAATACAACATTCACGGGAAAACCGCGAATGCCGGACTATTACCTTCGTTACGTATTCATGCTATTCCGCCGTACTAAAAGGTTTTCCGTCCCCGTAATACTTATTTATGGGGGGAAGCTAAACAAATGAATAAATTCATGTGCACAGGGCGCTGCGTTCACCGGAGACGCGCTGCTTATTCGCGGCTGCGGTCGGACGGATTTCCAAGAAGGCAACTCGGAGACCCTTTACAACAGCGTCCACCAGAAAATCTTCACGCTTCCGGATTCGACTAAGCTCTATCCGGCGCACGATTACAACGGCCTCACGGCGACCACCGTCGACGAGGAGAAGCGGCTAAACCCGAGACTCACTAAGAGCTTAGGGGAGTTCGTGAAGATCATGGATAACCTCAACCTGGACTATCCGAAAATGATCGGTAAGTAACCGCGCAAATATGTTGGTTTTGCGAGTATTAGCTAGTAATAAGAAGTCTAGTGTGTTATTATACAAGGCCCCTAAAATTGCCCCTAAAAGAACCGAATTTGTTTTTTTTTTTTAGTGGTTTGGCTTCAAAATCAAAAGTAATTCTATCGCCTAACAAGGCAATGAAAGGCATTTAACGAATTTAACAAAGGTGAAGTAGTAGCTGAAATGTTTTATTGTAAACTTTCTTCATAAAAAAATATTCATTCTGTTCCCTGCATGTAATATATGTGTATGTTGTACATACATACATCGTGGATATTCTAATTATTAATACTACTTGCATACAATATTTCATTATATCTAAAGCGATCATTTCCAAGATACAAGTTAACCCTCTTGTCTCGTGTACTTCTCAATTATATACAGTAAACGGTTCCAATTAGTAATAAATAATTCCGTTTGCAGTTGGAAGTAATATACGATCAGAAGATTTGCAGCGTTGTCGGCTTTACCTGATGCGTTCCTATAATTAGCGAAATAATTACGTAAAACGTTGTTTGATTTCCAAGCGTACAACCGATATAGGATTAGAGCGGATCCCCTTTGGTGCGTTTCAGGTCCCCGCAATATCGCATGAATTAGTAAGCTACAACCTAATCCTTTCCGATGGTCCTAATTATACGTATAAATTCAGATTGCGAATTATAACTAAGCGTTTATATGCTACCCGTGACGTATTCTTGTTAAGTAACGCTTACTAAAATTTAATATAATCTCTAACATGAACGTAAGAATATACCGGATGTTCTATTGTAAGAGGAAATTCTTTGATAAGTATGGTTCGTTCAATTCGTTCCAGAATACGTAATACACAATTCTCATAAGGATGATTCAAACGGGTACTTCATTGTCAGTCGTGCTGTTAGAAGTTAATCGTCTTGGGACGCCACGACGTAGTTCTGGATCAATCATCTGATCTGCGGGTGCAAACTTGTGGATAATCCTCCCCTAGATCGCATGATGCAGGTTGCTAAGTCTAATGAAGAACCATCTTATGCACAAATCTAATGACGAGTACCAATTACACTGACCAACAACGTTTTTACCCTAAGTTAGTAACTGATGAAATTGCACAGCATATATAAAGTAAAAATGATTCGAAAAGCGGCAACATTGGCTTAGCTCTGGTTACAGAGAAAATGCCTTTATAATATGGTCGGTAAACTGGTCTACTGCAATACTGTTTATAAACTTTCTGAAGTTTTTGGAATACATCATGATCCCAGTTCTTGGAGATTATTCATAGACTCATTAAAGGCCAGCCTAAAAGCAGTTTTGTTGCATAATGGAAACCATTATCCTTCTATTCCGATAGGTCATGCTGTTTCTATGAAAGAAACTTGCGAAAATCCGAAAATTTTATTATAAAAGATAAAGTACGAAGACTATTCCTAGAATATTTGTGAAGATTTTAAAGTAATTGCAATTATTTTGAGTATGCAAGATTGTTACACCAAATACTGTTGATTTTTATGTCTTTGGTACAATCGTGACAGGGAAAAACATTACCAGCAGGCAAGAGTGGCCACTACGACAACAGTTTATACCAGGAAAAGATAATGTACAACATCAGCCTCTAGTAGAGAAAGGAAAGATCATAATACCATCTCTCCACGTGAAACGTGGGCTCATGAAAGACTTTGTAAAGGCACTGGATTTCGTGGGTGAAGGTTTTAAATACCTTCGTGTTTCTTTCAGTTTCCAAAATTAACACAAAGGAAACTGAAAGAAGGTATTTTTGTTAGACCTCAGAGAAATAGTAAATGATGAAATCTTTGAAACCAAATTAACAGCGAAGGAAAAACAGCTTGGCTCTCCATGGTATAAGTTTTCACGAATTTCTTGGGAAACAAAAAAGCTGACAACTATAAAACTTTAGCAACGGATACGTTACAAGCATTTCACGCTGCTGGCTGTAATATGCCCCTTAAAGTGCACATTCTACATTCTCACTTGGATTTTTGTCCGGAAAATATGGGCGACGTTAGCGATGAACACGTTGAGCGCTTCCACTGAGACATCATGGGAATGGAAAAACGGTATCGGAAGAAATGGAATCCTGTTATGTTAGCAGATTACTGTTGGATGTTAAGAAGAGATGCTGTAGATATTGTTTATAAGGGACGGAGCAGTATTACTTCATATTTCTAATTATAATAATTTTAAATGTACATTAAATTATAATCTAGTCCAAAAAAACTTTTCTTTGAAATCGAGCTAACTTGACCTATCTTTTATTAAAATAAATGTTTATATGTTTTCTATTAAAATTAGTATAAATTATTTTACGGCAAAATCAAAAGTTGAAATTTGTTGGCCAGTGTTGTTATTATAAGGAGTTGATCGCGTTTTGTTATTATTCCTTTTTGGTTAAAATTTTAATTCAAGCTGTGCCAAAATCTTATGAAGAACGCGGGGTTCTACAATGATTACGTAGGCTTTATTATTAATCGTCAATTCCACCACACAAAACATATATATATAGGTCGATAAACCATGTAAATATTTCAGTTTATTCTTTCCATGCATATACTCTTCCATCTTTTTTTGTTCCTTTTATTATATATGAAGATGTTTTCTATATGGAGTCTTTCCCTTATAAAATTGTGTATTTACCCATTTTGCATGCCTAGCATTAATCTTGTATAACCTCAATTCCGATCATTCTTATTTCATGGTTTGCCTTCGTCGTGTTTGCTCTAGTTCCGATGATATATTATACTGCCGCTGTTCATATTTACTCTTTGTATACTTTTATTTTCCTTCCATTGTTATGCGTAAGAATCTGTGTGTTTTTAACGTATTGTCACAGGCTGAACTTTGTCAAATGTAAAGATGCCACCTCTTCCCCTTTTTTCTAGTTACTTAATAGAGCAGAATCTTATTCTCACTTATATGCCCAATATAATAGAATTCCAGTTATAATCGAGGTCGTATAAGCAAAACTTATTCCATAAATTATATATACACCGTCATCTCATAGATCCCTTGAGCACCTCGTGTATCTGCTGTTATTGAACTTTTTAATTAAAAGAAAAAAATGCTTACAACTGGCCAATGTAGATCTTTATAAAATGCGAACAAGATGCCACGATAGAGAACGTTCTTTCTTTTACCTTTACTAGACGAGGCATCTGAATTTTGCCATCGCGTGGGTATTATGGCACTCTACTATACAACCAAAAGCATCCAATAAAGGAAAACAACTCCCTACGGTGGAATAATTCTGGCTAGACAGAAGGCACATACGTTATGTAAATATCAACGATGGTACTTTTCGCAACGTAGGGAAATGAAATCAGATTTTTTTTGAATTTTGTTCGACAAACTAAAAGTACAGGTCGTACACATGTACTTCGTCAACAAATATTCTTCAATTAATTTGAACTATTACATGTACCAGGGTAGTTTGAAAAAAAAAGGCAGCAGGCAAAATTAAAGTGCTATTTTATTGCTTGCCAAGTAACGATACTTCCAAAACAATAATCTAATGGAAAAAAGGCCGAGGCAAGTCATTTTTTGGGGAAATTTCGTTCCTCTTCCTCTTGAGACTATGGTCCTATCTGAAAGCTCTTTCATTAAAAATAATGTCCCTATTTTGCAACAATTAATATCTTAATTCAAGTAATGAGATAATCATTCAGCAACGTCGTATAAAATGGAATTCTTTAGTCTTTGAGACCACAAAAGAATTGATTTAAATTAAAATATAAGATAAAATTGCGTTAATTTTAGCAGTGTTTATATTAGCATTGGACCATGTAAGACTCGAAAGTTTTCCTGATAACAAAAACGGATTTGGTTCCTCTGATTTAACACTGTTCCAAACCTAACGAATATCAAGCATGCAGCCGAATATCTCCATCCATTGGCTTCCTAAAGGAGAGTCTAGCAGTAGGAAAGATACCGGTTATCTATACAATTTCCCCCTTTTGTTCCGGCTCGTCATAATTTCAAATAAATAAAATTTATGAGCGTCTTAACTTTTGCCC
Organism: Oryctes rhinoceros; assembly: GCA_020654165.1. NCBI lineage: Eukaryota > Metazoa > Arthropoda > Insecta > Coleoptera > Scarabaeidae > Oryctes > Oryctes rhinoceros. The sequence continues at coordinate 5,412,020 of JAIOKQ010000231.1, forward strand.
AAACGCCGAGAAAAACGATGTCGGAGCGAAACAAATATAAGTTTAACCCGCTTCAGGCGCTTATTACATGGGTGGCTGGTTAGACAATATCTCTCCGATGCGTAGCGCGCCTTTGCGGAACTTCCGCGCTCCAAGTTCGAGCGATCGACTGAGATTTCTACGAATGTCCTTCCTCGTCTCCTATGAACACGCCCTCCGAGAGTTGAACCTCTTTACGTGCATAAGTACGTTCATCTGAGGGATCGAAATGTCCTAGTAGGAGAAATCCGCCGGTAACGTATCGTCCTCTGATGTTGACAGACGTCGCTATAGGCCATTATATGATCGTTTGTCGGCAAATCTCCCTTAATTGATCTATCGTATTGATTAGGGGGGCTTAAAGGGAACCTATGGGATTCCAGAAGATGTTGCAGTTAATAGATTTCTATATTTGTGCGACCCGACGGTTGCCTCGACGAGTTTGCTTCAATCCGCGAGGGTTGTGTGCATTGTAGAATAGAATAAGATTTCTTGTATATATAAATAACATTTGTCGTTGTAATAAAAAATGAATTCGATCTACTGTGGTGCGGAGTGTGCCGATAATTTGGCGTATTTTGCAATATTCGAAGAATTTATTTACGGAAGTGCCGTTAGATTTAATGCGATAACTTATTGATCTTTTACGTATTAATTTTAATAGAAAAGCAGCTTCTTTAAATTTAAAAACCGAATTTCGAACTTTCATCAAAATAATCGTTTCTAATTTGTCGAAATACGAAGGCCACAAAAATGTTAAGGTGGAGATTTCCATAATAGCGTCAAATGTTCCCCTTAAATTGTACATAGGGTAAAGTTAAGTTACTAAAAACTGCCCGTTAAAGGGACGTCCTTAATTTTGTGCGATAATAAAAATCTCTCCTTTTATCTCTATTGCGTACAGCATTGTGTGTAAGGCTGTTACCTTCACGCACCCTTACATATTATCCCCGTAAAACCGGCGAAGCCTAATCTTATTGTAAAATTATTCAAAGTGAGCGGTAGTTAACGTTCTTTTGACGCAGAGCCCTTCAAATATTAGCTCTGAAAACCGGCGGCGGTAATGCACTTCGACATCGGCATCGACCATAATGCTGGGTTGTAAGTGGGCGCTCTAGATAGGTGAAACTGGGTCATTTCGAGACGTTTATTGAATAATGCACATGAAAGAGATCCTTGAAAAAATCGTTACGTAGTGGGAGACGAAGTAGAAACGCAGTGATGCGTATACGTGGTGCAATACCGTTCGGGAATTAATCGTTGTTTCCCTTTGTTAGCGTAAAAGACTTTTTCTCTAAAAGCTCTAATTTTCTATTTTTTGTGTCGTAAGCCATGCAATCTGGATATGCAAAACTGTGCTGAGAAAAGCAATTTTCAAACAACATGATATATTCATGTGACCATTCATTTCTCATTAAAGCCTAACAGATAATTACAATTGTCCGATGAAACATAGCGACCACTAAGATAATTACTACTCTAGCTTAACAAGTTAAGAAACGTCCAAAAATTATTGTATTTAACCGATATTAGGCCACGTCAGAAATATTTCTTGGCCGCATGAATAATCAAAATATAGAGTATCCACAAGTTAAAGCGACTTTGAAATATGCAACGTATCTTGAAAAATTTTTCCAAGTAATGCTATCGGGCGTATTTGGACGGCGTTAGTTGCCAAAAAAAGGGGCAATATATTATTTTGATCCACTATGTCATTTTGTACATTTCTTACCGACAGACGAAGGGTGTTCGTGCAATAAACTTTCATGAACGATGACAGTACGCCAGTTGTTTAGAACGCAACGAACACCATTTCCCCGATTCTAAATCTTCGATCCTCGCAACGCTTTTGGAAAGCCATTCTTCGATAATAAATAACTACATTCGAACACTCAGCAAACGGAGGCGGAAACAATATCAGCGCACTCTCAGCGCAAAGAATTTCCAAGCGCACCGACATGTAATCTAAATACTGTGTATACAACGCTATGGTACATAGGTGGGAAGTGTATTACAAATTCGACGGCACGTTTATACACGGGTTAGACGTATCACGCCTCCACGTTAGCGAATTTATCCGTTCCTATAGCAATGACAGTCCGAGATATACGCGTGGCGTACTGCGACCGAAATCATCGTTCACCTTATTGAGCGGAGCTTACGACGCGTACATATTTATAAACGAATAAATTTGTAAACGTATTATCTCAAAAGAATCACAACGACGAGAAAGCGACGTCATTTTCGACGGACGAAGAAAAACACGAAAGCAAAAATGGATATCGAATAAATTGTCGGTTTATAGGATCATTCGCGACCCGCAGCAACAAAAAAAAAAGGGGGAAAGCAACAACAAAGAACATTGTGTAATTTCATGAACGGCTGGAACGTTTTCTGGTTTCTACAGATGAAGTTAGGTAATCGAAAATTTATGCCATTGCTATCTCCTGGTTTTATATCGGTATCGATTGGAAATAAGATGAATGATGTAAAATAACGTTGAAATACAAAGTGCACGTGTCATAACTTACTTACTTACAGTTCACAGTGATAGATTTTCGCAAAAAAATTATAGAGGATTTGCCAATTAAAAAGCCGTGATTCCTTGTTTGGTTTATCGCTTTTATTTGCGAAAAATAACCTCTTGGCCATCGCATCTCAAATGATATGTTGTTAAATTAATAGCGTATAATAACAATAATATAATAATAATAAATAATAATAATAATTAATTAATAGCGAGTTTTCCGCTGAGATATACTTCCAAGAAGATAATGAAAGAAGAATATGCAACAATATGCACGTTTCTGTGGCAGACCGGAAACTTTTCGGACTACCCTCGTACGCAAAACTACCAAAGAACCAAAGTACCCAGAAACATTGAAACTTCACGCGAAATATTCGGATACGCAACACAAATGCGTAATCGATATCACTGACAATGGCTGTAATGTGACGTTATTAAAGTGTACGACATCGTCATCCTCTTAGTTCTATCGCATTATTTACGGGCGTTAGTGTACATAAACATATTGCAGACGTTCGCCGTACAGTCGCAGTACGTAATTTAGACTGCAGACGCCGGCACTAGGCGTCACGACGCTGCCCTGGAAATGTTTACCCCCATTAGCGCCAGCCTCTTTATGCAGCGCATACTTTCTGAAAGCACGCTTGCCTTTTAGATCTATCATTTTCCGAAGAGTTACTTCTTTAACGTTTATTATTCAAGGTGTTCTACGGTGATTGTCGACCTTTATACGTCGCATCGAGGAAATTCGAAAAGGATTTCAATCTGTGAATTTAGATGATGTCGGGTATAATCGACTTTAAGTATTTTTTCCCCCTTCAAGTTAGAATCTCTGTTTAAAGCATTTAGTCAGTCACTAGATTTTATGCACGGTATAGATGCTCCATATGTGGTACATGCGAAACATGTACGAGGGATATTTTTTACTTTTTTTTTAGAAAAACAACGAAAGAAAAAAAATTCTGCATGCAATTTTATACAGCGTCCACCTTTCCTTCATCTTTCGAATTGCCGAGAAGCTTCTTCGTGGTATTGACGGATTACCACGAGGAAGCTTCCTGACGCTATTTTTGTTCTTATTAGTCTTATATTTTAAGTGTAACATAAAATATATTTCGCGATGTAAAGTTCAATAATTGCTCTTGATGAGATAGGGTTAATTGTACAGCTTCCTTATGTAAACACCGATATATTTGATAGTATACTTTGCGGCCACTGGGGAACTTGGTTTTTCCGATTACGCAATCGGAAAATCTCTTTCATCATATCGGTTCTGAATAGTTCTCGTATTCCTGAGATTCCCAGTGATCAGCGTTCATCTCCGCATTACGCTCTATTCATTCTATATTATTAATCAGACGGTCGCCTTAGGATATATGTTCGCGATATATATTTTTTCCTGTTCTTTCCTGATTTGTGTCCGCTTATTGCTCCCAGCTCAATCGAATCTGTTCTATACTATCGCTACGCTGGGAGATAAAAAGAACCGAAAATGAAATTGGAGCACGTTTCTTGATTTCACGAGTCCAGTTGATTAAATTGAGTAGACGATTCCGAAGGCTGCAAAAAAATCACCCTTACTCTGCTAAATTTATTTATTTACTTATTTATTTTAAATTGAAATGAAGTCCGTTAATTTGTCCAAAAGCAAGAGCCAGATTACAAAGGTAATAAAGAACGACTTTTGGTATTCGCAGTTCCAATTAACTTGATAGGAGAAGATGGTTGTAATTCTTCATTTCCTAATTTTGAACCAGACAAGGTAGATACTTGAAATTTTTAAGAAGTTTAACATTTGAGTCATTAGCCTGTTGTCACTTTTAATGTGTTGTTTGAGCGCAAGAATAATTCAAAAAATATTGTTTAATAAATCTGGTATTGTTTATAATTTTTGTTTTAAAATATTGGAAACTCGTTTTAATTTCATTGACGTCAACACAGCGTTAATTGCAAAGAAATTAATGGCGCTTTGTACTGTTACGTTCACTTTCAAACGCTCTCTAATCGTTGTTTGTATAATTTTCTTATTGCAATTGTTTCCATTTCGTACGTTGTTTTTCTGGAATGGAAGAATGCAAATTGGATCGGAAATCTACCGAATCTGAATGAAATAGCGTTTTGTAAACTAAACAGTCGCCAAACGTCGTGTATGAGTACATATAGTTAATTGTCGCTTAGCCGTTGGGCTACCACTCTATAATAGGTAGATTATGCGAATTTTAACCGACATAATCTAATCATTTCTCTCGTAACATGATCCCTAACGTAGTTTGATATTTTACGCCTGGCCGTTTCCGAAGATGTACGGAACGGTCCCGTCGTCGACGGAAAGGAAAACGCCAAACTATAAACCCAGAAAGCGCCATGATGTAGAAATTAAAACGAGAGATTACATCCCCGATAGATCATTTCGCAGATAGGGCTTTACGAGAAGAGGTTTAACTTTATAGTACCAAATGAAAACTAATTACAGTGGGTTCCTTGCTCTTTTAAGCTTCGATAGGATATCTAGCTAATTCTATCGCAGTGATTTTAATTTTTTGGAAAACCCCGTTAAAATTCGTCAGATTTTGATCGTTACATTTTAAGAGTGGGGATTAAATTAGCTCAAAAAAAGTACAATGTTTGGCAAAAAGGGTTGACCGATGTTGCTTTTGTTTATGGCTTTGCAACGCAGCATTTGCAAAAAAAAAGAGATCAGATAGAATCAACATATCTATTTTACGTAACATCGCTTTAAGTACCTGATCGCTACTACGCTTGAATTGATTGCCGTAGTAACTTTGAGGAACCAACGAGAATTATTTAGTTGCTTGTATTTGTATGTCTTCGTCGTGTTATTAACCACGTTCTTTTCAAAAATTAGATTTGCGAGTTGAAGCCGTGTCGTAATTACATGAGTCTATGGACGTTTCGCTCTCAGTTGCATGTAGCTCCTGGACTGCTGCATGTTGTGCCGCCGCTGCGAGAAGAATGTGAGAATTCTTTAAGAGAATGCAACGATCGCGGAAGTGTACAGCATGTTTAAAAATATTTAAACAACTTACCAACGGTTCAAAGCACCTTTACTTATGCCTTTTGAAAACAAAAAATCTGCCTGTAACATGTATTTTCCCAGCAAAATTAAAGTATTTAAAAGAGCTTAAAAGTATAGTTTATGATGCACGTTGTACGTGTTTTCATTCAATTTGTATACAATGCGCGCCACATAGTTTTATTTAATACTGAAACGATTCACTTTTCTATCAGACAGAGTATATTATTTTCTATTTTACGCATATAAATTCTGAATAACATCAACAGCTCTTGTACCCGGTAAATCTTACACGCTGACTTTTTCCTTTCGTGAGAGCCCTAATTCACTGGCCAGGTTTTCAGGGTTCTCCAAATATTTTGCATCGGACCAAGTTTCATATTGATCTCCGCTTAAAAAAAAAAAGGTCTAGATAAGGGTCGCGCTTTTTTCTCGACTCGAATATTGCGCTAAGCAGATTTATGGTGCATAATTTTAAACTGTCATTGCTTTGTTTCAGATAAAGCCCTTCCCGCGAATAAAGTCTGCGGCCTGTACGAACTTCCCAGCGAGAAGTAGATCGATATTATGATGGGGCATGCATTCTCTGTGTGTGCCCGACGGGTGGCAGTAATACAGTGTTTTACCGCCACTGCTGTGGTACAATTTAATAACACCGTTTCGCGGTTGCCTTACCAGATATCTAGATACATATACGCAAGATACACGTACACGTTAATGCTCTATGTGGTTGTGGGATTGTAACAAAGTATACGTCGTAGATATAATCGCATTTACCTAGATAAAATAGGTATAACATACATATACATAGTTTATAGATAAACATATATTTTCAATGTTATATTTTTGCAAATGTAATATATTTTATCCTCTTCTACAGGGTTGTTTTATTTTGGGATGGACGATAAATTAGATGAAATATAAATAAATATTTTTTTTATTTGGTTAAATGAATATTTGGTATTAATTTAAAATAAAGGGTACCCCTAATACGTGATATTGTATTCAATAAAAATAAAGCGTCGACGTACATTAATCCTCAAATTTATATAATTCACAATTTTACCTTGTTCATTTGTTCGTGCCATCGAAATTTTCGGCGAAAATGATAAACGGTCGTCATTTAAGTAAGTAAGTTACGTTTGCGAGTACTTACGCGAAAACATTCATCTTTCATCTTCGTACAATGCTCCTTTTTACGCGTGAATATGAGGAACGGCAGGTAACAAAGCTAATTTAAAATAATTCCTTGCAGACAGGAACTAAACGAGGTATTACATATTTTAAACAAATTACCTACGGCGTTAAAACCATTAGACAAGTTACTGCCGACGGTATGTATTAATGTACGGTAGAAATACAAAGTGCCTACTCCTTAACGAACTTGAAAGTCCCGTTTCGCCTCGTCTTCGACTTTCATATCTGCTCTTGAGCTAAGTTTTATCTCTCAGACGTTGTAGTTATCGTAATTATTTGAGTTTCGACGCGGATGCATTTAATTGTTGTACGGTTGTATTGCCACTCGAGATATTCACAATTTTCTTTCGCATCTGGGCGGAGTCGAACATTTCTAGGTTCCACGATTTCCTCCAACTACTTGAATCGCCTTCGAAGTGCATTCTATTAGTAATGTTACGAACTTTGGAGTCTTAGTAAAAAGTAACTATTAAATCTTGAATAGTATTCCTTTGAATGTAAATGAGAGCCTGCAGCAAGGAATCTGTTTGATAATAAGACAAATATGAAAAGAAGAAGTACTAAGTTATACAGCGCAGCAACTCAATTGCGTTTGTGATCGAATTTTAGAATATAAGATCGTCGATTGATTTTATTATTAGCTATACTAGATTAGTTAGGGGACATCGAAGATTGTCCTGATGAAGTACGTAAGTATAGTCACGCAAAGAATATATTTACATAAATTGGTAAGATTTGCTACATTTGCAGTAATTGTTCTTTTCACAATGTGTCACCAGAATGTGTTAAAGTGGCTTGGACCAAAATCACTTTTGTCGATGCTGCGCAGGTAAGAAATTTTCTAAATTAACAATTCATTTTACCTCAAGGCTATCAAAGGACTAGTATAACTTTCAGTACGAAAATCTCGAAATCTATCCTCGAAATCCTGGAAATGCGTCATAATGGCCGGGAACATTATGCATTTGTCAAAAGGAAATTGATAAGCGCACATTGATGCGGGAACGTTTGGTTTAGACCGCTCATGAATAAATGACGATCGGTCAATTTTCATGCCTTTGAAAAATTTTACAATTTGCCCGAATGAAGCCACTATGCTGCAAATAGGTCAGCTGCCTAAATCAATACCATCAATTTTGCAAGTGTACGTCGTGAATGTAATTCGTAATTGGCGGAATTACAGGCAGCTATTTTTGTTTGTACGGTTTGAGTTTGAATGCGGAATGCGTTTTAGGTTAACAACGCATGAGCTGTTTTGTTTTGAAATAATATCGGGCGAGACTTTGGACGTCAAACGAAAACACTTTTGCCAAATTCACATTATGAAAATAAGTGCATCCTATTTAAACTTGCGATCATTATAGCCTTGTTTAATATGTAATAACGATAAAATAGAAAATGTTATTGTAAAAGAACAAAATGTTATTTTCAAATTGTTCACCACTGTGTGTGGCAGCTTATGTTGTATATTGAATTCAATAAACTAATAATAAGGAAATAAGCTAATAAGCAGCTTTTTTTAAGTATGTATGTTTGAAGCTATATCATTGCTGGAGGAAAAGATTTACCGAAGCATCCTGGAAAGACGGCAAAGGAAGATACTCGTGAGCGTAGTCTATTCCTGCGACGACATTAGAAATAATAACGGGCGCAATATCAATAGATCTGCTAGGATACGAGAGAAAGTTTATACGCGAGAGCGGTGACAGAGAAGAGATAGATGAAGGATGTTGGACGAATAGCGCATTTCATGAAAGTTGGAGAAAAGGGAAAGATAGACCGGTGAATATGTTGTAAAGTGGCAATGATGCTTCGATTTCGAATTACATGATATCAACAGCAAGCGAAACCCCTGATCATCCTGTAGTGGATAGGGGCGTAGGGATATTTGTATGCGAAGAAAATAACTCATCCACTTGATGTAATATCTACTAAAAATGATCCCTAATGAAACAAGGCCGTTTTAAAGATATGGAAAACTCCTTGATAATCATAAAATGTAAATGGTGTAAATAGTTACTTCATCATAATCTACCCCGCATCGACGCGAACATAGCCCGGATGATTCTACGCGGAGAAAACGAGAATGATAGAACCTAGATAAATAGAATGCTACAAGGTATTTAATTACTTGTTTTCAGGTCTCAGTGAATCGCTTGGGCGCAATTGAAAGGCCGCTCACGAACTGTAGAACTCCGGACCTACGCGACCCGAGAAAAACGAATAAGAACAAGAGTAGCGCGGCGGAAAAAAGAAGGAAAAAAAGGAAGAGGATCGCGGATAGGGAAGATGCACTTGTAAGTAAGTAGAGGCGAAGGGGAAGGAAAGGATCTAGAAAAGAAAGGACGAAGGTGGAAAAAAGGAAGAAGAAACCGAACAGAACCCGAAATGGTAATTCGGAAAAATCAAATTCCGAATAAGAAAGATGGAGCGCAATGGCCGGTTACTGCTTTGTAGTAGTCGTCATATTATTTCGATCGATATCGTCGCCTAGCAACGTACTTTACTATCACAAGCAACCTAAACCGTCCGTCGTCGACGAATTTATATCCTCGCTTGTTATACAGGCGGGCGGCGGGTTTATTGTTATGTTGAAATGATTAATAAATGATCAAGGCGAGTCGAATGCAATTAAGCGAACGAATGTCCCGTTTTTTTTTTTTAAAGCTTTCTTCGAGAAAATACGACTATTTTTTAGTGGTAGTAAAACGCATATGAACCAAAAAACTTTCACTCAAATCGAATAGGACCATTGGAATGGTTATTTCCAAACAATAAAAACGAGGAGAATATTTAGTAAGGAACCAGGTACGTAATTTGGCTGTTTTTGATATTGAAGAAGGATGTCCACCAAATTGTAAGCGATCTTTACCATATCATCAAATAGTTATCCATCAAATAACATCCTTTGCTGCTTATCTTATCGACGTTCCTCAATCTTTGTGGACAATGGTCTTCTATTGGTGATCCACATGTTCCGGCTTCGATCGATTAAATATAGAATTCTTGTCACATAAGGAGTTGATCTTGCATTCCCAACGCTCCATCCAATTTCAACTGACTGAAGAGAGTCAACATGGACCGTATCATTTTAAAGGATACACGAATAAACAGGTGATGGCAAAGAAGAATGTTGAATTTTCTCTTCCTAATCAACGCGTATAACTAATGCGCGAAGGACAAAAAGTGGGGTACAAGTACGTATTCGAAGTTTAAAAGTACGCAATACGAATCGCCTTTCGTTCTTGATTTTAAAAATGTGAGATCCGGCCGAATTCTAACTTCCTCAAAGAGAACTTCGAGAGCTGCAACGTATCCTGAATTCCTGAATTGCTTTTCAGAATAGCCTAATAATGACCGTGTTTGGTCGAAACCGATAGCTTCTAATAAAATAATAAAAATCTTTTCAAATGAGCAATTGTAAAAATAGATTAAAACGTGCGAAAACTTGCTTATAAAACGATAGATTAAATCTTATTGAAATGAAGAACGGCTCAATAAATTCCAAGCGTCGATTCACCCCGACTACTCCGACTAAAAATAACTTCAGCTTAAGAAAATTTAAATATTCAAGCATAGTACGAAGTCTTTCAATATTTTGCTGAATAAATGAATGATGTCACAGAGTATTCGAATTTTACCTAAGCTATTGATGTAATAAAACATTCAACGATAAATACAATACGATAACATAAATGTATGCGTTCCATGAACCCCTCCTCGATTTGGCCTTTACAATAAAGTCGAGTAAGAACCTCGGAGAAATGGGAACGTCAATCTTTCCTGACTGAACAAAAATGCATTTATTATTTACGTGCGCTTAACAGAATCGTCAGAAATTAAATGCAAATGGAGATAACAATTTTTTTCTCCGTTCGAAGCAGACGCCGCGGTTCGTTACGTGAAATTATGGGAATTGCCGGGAAGTGCCCGAAACAAAATTCACTCGGCAAACGCCGAATATAATAAATTAATTGCTCGGGGAGCTTGGGAGAAAAATTTGATTATGTTTACAGAATAGGCGAACACCGACGGAAGAATTTCCAAGGGGGAATTTTTTTTTAATGGGCGAGGATTTATTCAAATTTCCAGATAACGGGGGATGTTATTAAATGCGAGTAAATATTTAAAATTCGATGAATTGTGGTTTAGAACAGCTTGCTAGAGAATGTCAATATTTTTATTTGAAAGACTAATATTAAAATCGTCGAATACAAATTTTCGGCGTTCAGTCAGTAATAATTGTCTGTATTCGGGTAATCGGCGGTTTAAACGCCATTAGTTGCGAAAAAAGTCTTTGATGTCTCATTAACAATGCGAAACGCAAAAGAACTTTGTTCGTGTAAGAAACGTTTCATTTGCATTAGATAAGTGACTTATTTCAAATGCTTTACACTTCCGTAACACACTTGCGAATTGCTACACGTATTTTCTACAACCAACCGTTAATTATCATCAAGCATCGAGGATAAATGAAATTATAGAGCTTTACATTCATACAAAAGAAGTACCGACCTCCATGACAATTAATATATAGTCAAAATCGTCTTGGGTAGATGCGTGTATACTACCAGGATAATTTGCATTATTAACGGAGGACCACCAAAGATAAATGAGACCATCTACAAGACCTTTCAAGATGGATTAAACGATTAGGACACGGGGAGACAGTCATGTCGTCGTGATCCCCAAGAACACAACCGCCTCGAATCGCAAAACAAATTAAGGCCGGTAAGCGTCCTTGGCAATTTGCAAGATATAGGAGGTACGTTTTTCTGTATTCGCAATTTCCGTTCGGAATGACTAAAACACGTGAAGCGTCATCGGCTGAGTAAACTTCGATTTTGCCGAGAAGTTTTTCAAAATGCGAATTTAATATTTACCTTAACAGTTGCGATCGTTTCCATTAAAATCTGCGTTAGGTTTCGCAGTTAAGGTTATGCCCGATATTGTTACGCGAAAATGAGATACCGTCTGGGAATAAAAGTGCAGGATTTATTTTTTATTTGCTTAATGAAATTCAAGGATTGCGCTCTCCGGAATATCATTTTAGAGATAATTCCTCTAACGTAGAAAAACACCAGAAAGGTATTTGTTCGAGTAAACGCAATTCTCTCTCTTTCTCTTTTTCAATTATTCCATTTCGACGATCAAATCCGGAATTTTTCACGTATTTGGAGCGGATTTTTGTGTGATATAGTAAGGATGGTACACGTTTCTTTGCATAGATTTTAAACGGGAAAACGAGATATATATAAAAAAATTAAAAAAGATGTTTTTTTTTTATTTTATTTGAAATTTTCAAGTTAATAACAGCAAATTATGATCCTAGAAGTTAACGTAGCTAATGCGTTTATAAATTTAAGCCGCCAATGAAAGTTTCATTAATTAACGCGTATTATTTCTGGAAATTTGAATAATTTACGCATGGGCAGGTCGCATAAATTGCCATGAAAATTAGATATAATTCTGTTACGTCAACTGCGATATCTTAATTATCTGTCATAATTTTAATGTAAATTTAACGTAAACTCTGTTTGATCAAGTGAGCTTTTGGACGTTTGACTGTGAACGGCTGATTCGCGATTATACTCGAGCAACTGGTCGATCGTTCACGTGCCCGGTGAAAAATACAAGTTTCAGCTTGATGACTGTTATATTACGGACCATCATTATCAGTTGGTGAGATTTACAGTGAATGTGATTAAAGATGCCGAATCTTCAAAGCTTTAAAGTTTTAATAAATAGAGTATTGGATGCTTTCAGGCTCTACTTGATCTTAAGACGTTGATTATCAGTACGATACCTTTTCAAATATCTTTAACTCTGAGTTAAAGAACGAAATTGCGAAAACCAACTATTATCGTGAAGGTAGGAATAGATTACGCGACTTGTATGATGTAACTTGTATGTTCAAGAAACAAATGCCAAGAAAGTTTGTGGAATTTATTTTATTTATTTAAAAATATAATTTCAATATATTATTACTAGAGATGACGAAGGCAAGTGGAATTATTCCTTTTTTGCGGCGACTAGATAGACTCGTATCTATTCGCACAAGGAGAGTGTTCCCGAGAGTCGACAAAACACGAGTCTGTCTCGTCTTTGCTAAAAAGTAATAATTTCATCCGGCTTTGTCCGCTTTAATTATTATACGCGGCGGTTATATTAGAAAAGTAAATAGTATTCTAGTTGCTCAATGCAATTAACAAATCCAGAAGACCCATTCAATACAAAGATTCATCAATTATTCGCTAAATTCGGTATTGCCGAGAATTTCGTAAATATTTAGGTTGCACACTCACACATCATCATGTGGTCACGAGTATACATACATTGTGACATAACATAAACGTAGCAGATGATGCTTAACGTATTAATAGTATTCAGCAGATGTTTTGTAGACAAGGTAATTAAACTAACAACGCAACCTTTTCCTATTAATTTACTTAATTAACTTTACTTTATTCTCCTCATCACACAATTATGTTTATACAGCACCATTTGCACATCTGCGACTGGCACCGTGGCCAACATCACAATCATACAAAAAAAAAACATCGTCGCCGTATTAATTTAATATTAATGGCGAAAAGTGGGTCATAGTACGTACTACTGAACCGTACAATACGGAATACACGCCGAGATCAAGCGCTAAGGTGTTGCGACAGAATTGCTGCGTATGTACCTACTTCAATGCCGCAGCAAGCATAGCGTACGTAAATATTAACATATCAACTGTGCGAGATTTTTTTTTTCTTCCTCTCGACGCCGTGTGAGAGATCAACTTGAACTGCGCGTAAAAAAAACCCGTTAAAAGTAAGAGTCGTGCATTATATTACGATGGTTGCGCGCCACAACAACGGCGGGATAAACTAAAGGTATTCGCATGACGGAGTCGTTGCTCTGGTCTGGTGAATTTACTGTACAACCGTTTAGCAGTATGGCGTACCGTGCCATTGTGCATTCCGATGGAAAGGAATCGCCTTAACCCTCCAGCAAATGTAGCGCCATATTTTAGATTTGCCAAAATTATGTATGATCGTTATCATGTCCACGAAATTAACGCACCAATAAATGCCTTTTTTTAATTGTAATTCGTGTGTATGAGGATAGTCTGCAAAGTTCCTAGCTTAACACAGTAAGAAGTTTCCTTTTTTATTTCCCAACATAATATCCTTGTAAGTCCCATCTCTTTCTGTCCCATGTTGTTGTTTGCCTTTTCCCAAGATGGTCGTTTAACACAACCACCAGACTATCCCAATAAACAGTCGCCATCACTCTTCCGGTCGATGGAATACTGTTTCAGAGCAAATTCGCCATTCACAACGTATTGTTTCAACAATGCATTGGCTTCAATCTGCCAACCGTTTTGATTTTTTGTGTGTTGCGTGTAGCTTTAATTACAAACTCACGATCAAATGAACAAACCTCGAGCAGCCGTTTCAAATTTGTACCTTCCAGTCACCGTAACGTTCGAAAAATTACCTGATGATCTAACCAACTCCACATCGCTGACAAGCAGGTCTTGGACAGATGTGAAACACATTATACGGTCTTTTCGAAATCCCTTCAACAATTTTTTGTGGACAATTCATAGCTTGTTCTTTAGGACATGCACTATAGTTGTTAATCTATGCAACTTAGCTGGTTGCAATTTGATATCAAAACAAATATGACAATGAGAGGCAAGTTTACGATCTTTGCTTTACATGTATTAAGCATCGGTTCTAGGAAAACCACTGCATGTGGTGTGGATATAGCCCCTCCATATATCGTAAGCATCTTCTTCTCCGATAAAAGAGCATCAAACCATAACAGGGATACGATCACGTCAATGGGTCGATATTGGTGAATAACAGAACACAACAAGAGGGCCGCAGAAAAATAGGTAAGTGAGAAACAAATCAATTTAGAAATCTACAATGTTAAGCTAACTCTGTATATTATTATCTCGTACTACAGCATAAGTAATGTTGAAGACAGAACAGACGAAAAGAAGTGGTAAAAACATGTACTTCGGTGCAAGTAAATCTTGCAAATCGGGGAAGTAACTGAAAAAATCTCAGATACTAAAAAGAAATTTTAACTTACTGTATAGGTACGTGTATAGGTTAAACAAAGACATCCATTTACATTTCCCGAATGGTTTACTTCATGCGTATATATATAAGTGCATCACCAGTATTACGAGAACCTCGTACTTATTGATTTTCAATTCTTTTCTTATCTAACAATGGAAAGTTATTTCAGGAACATTAAATCTTTTGGCAACAGTAGAAGTTGATGCAGCATTTTTCGCTGCAACGTTGAAATTTTCAAGTGCATCTTGACGACATCCATCATACTTTCAGGACGTTCAATAAGATCACACTAACCTGTATATTAGGTACATATGCAGAAATTCGAAGCTTATATTTGTTTAACTTCTACAATTAATTAATTAATTTAATTACCAGTTGACCAATTAAAATGCTTGAAAATTCCACTTCCCTCTAGAAAATTACTTTTGCCTATGATTGTACTTACATCCTCGCAATCTCGCAACATGTAATCTATATACCCATTTCACAACGTTCGTGAAAAACCACTTCTGTAATATATAATAAAAGATCTCGGGATATTAACTTTTATCCCTTCTATAGAGCAGATATGGGAAAGTACATAGATCGAATGATAAGAGGTCGTCCGGGTATCTATTGGATATCTTAGCTTCAATCTCGTAGCGAGTGGGTGTGCGGTATGCGAAAAATCGCTAATCCGCAACTAACAGAATGGACATGCCGCACTGTGACGGTAGACAAAAAGACGGCCAACTTGTAAAACGACTACGAGATAATCAATAACGCGATACCTTTTCTGGAAGGTTAATAATAATGCCGATGTACGGGTACCGCGATACGTAGAGGAAATTTAATTTAAAGTTTACGACAGCTGCGAGAAGATGTATTTCTAAATTGATTGCATACGTAATTAAAACCTTAACTGCACTTGGCCGGTTAAGGGTATTCCGCGATGTAGAGATTAGGAGCTGTTCACTTATAAGATGGATTTGTGAGCATGTTGCTAATGGTTAAGTGCAAAAACGAAGAAAATTTTACAGCGCTTATTCGAGTCAACTTTCAAATAACTAGTCAATGTAGATGAGGTACTAAAGATTTTTTTGAACTAACAACGTAGGTAAGAGTGGGGCAGATACTAGTACAGCATATGCTGTTACACTGTATATTTACATTAACACATATCAGCATATGTCGAAGTAATTTCAAATGTCTGTAAGTAAAAAAAAATAATAATTAAATGACCTTTTAAACATATGCTTCACGTTTGGCCAAGGAAGACTTCTCATATTATGGCGTAATAATCGACACTGTCTCTACTTTTGCTTAGTCTAGTCCGCTTTACGAACGATTCTCACAAACGGACAGGCTTCGCAAACGTACAATATTTCTGGAACCAATATCTTGCTTGTACATTTCTGTAAAATTCGTCCTGATGAGCAGACGCTCGGATGGACGCAGACGGCGTAATTTTCCCAGACAGGTATAAAACGAACCTAGGAGCGGACGCGAAGCTTCGAAAACAGGCGGAAAAAAGATAAAAACGCGTTAAAAAAGCGTAGCTTTTTTCGCTAGCCGCAGTATTTCGGTAAACAGCGAGTTGGGTCATGTTCTTTGCATCTATGCAGTGCTCTTGATTTGGTTTAAACGTTAGTCGATGTGTGTAAATCGCGGAAGCTGCACGAAGCACAAACATGGCTCCTTAGAAAGGCTGTTCGTCTTTAAGGCAAGAAATGAAGATAATTAATATTGCCGAGGAAGAACATTTGAATGTTCGCCGTCGGGTTAAAGGTATGTTTATTACAGAGGCAACAGTAAATTTTCAAAGCATTAACTTAAGTTATAGGGCTCCATTATTTGCTAAATGAAGATGTGCAACATTTGGAAAAGTTGCCCCGACTAGTAATGAGACCAGAAAACATTAACAATCCAGATGAAAGATGATCAATACTTTCGGGCTTTACCCGATAAAGCTCTAACATCGAATGGTAAAAAATGTTTTAGAAATATACGAGGCTTTATAGAGACATACGAGAAGAATTTAATAAAACCTTAACATTACCCCGGTACTGAATGGATTATCTTCCCCAGAAAACCTCTTGTTTTAATTTTAACGCAATTTCTTCTTTAATATCTGGCATTCTCGCTTTTAAAGCGGTGAAATTTTAATTTCGAAAAACACATCCGGAAAGAGGAATAATTTAATTTCCACAAATTATTGGATATTTGCATTTTATAAGGGTTACTTTTCCCCCATTCTCCGGGCGTATAATCAACCACACGCTCCAGAGAAGGTCCGGCGATCCCTTATTCGCAATAAACGTCAAATTATTTGTTTTCTTTAGCGAATTATAGGAAGGGATTGCAACGGTCCCGGCATAACGAATATGCGACGTTGTATATACGTGGAAAAAAAAATGATATTCGCGTTAGCGCCCTCTGCGCGAGGTACGGTGTAAGTGGCGCGTTATTGTCATGCGTCCCGGCCACCCGGAATACGCGAGATAAAGAAACTCTATATAAGATCGCGAGTGGAACGTAGGTCGTAGATTTCGAACTTGGCGTTCATCTCGGTCGCATTCGCTGAGCCGCGCTGCATCCCTTCCTTTATTAAACGCACGGTACAACGTGAGACGGATGGTCAATGTATGACTAATCCGACGATTGCGCAGTCTCTTCCTGGTAGGTGGAGCTGCAGTCAGTTTCGAATACACCCAGGAGGAACTAAGTCGTGCGTTTGGTGTAGTGCTTTCGGGTGATATTCTCTCTGCTTCACCAGACGAGCAACGCTGCGATTTCGTTTTGATCGAAAAACAAAAGCATGTCGGGGTTTTCGGCGATTATCGTTGGGATTTTCCTTGGCTCGCTCGGACTTCTACAGAGCGTAACGGTAAGTTAGAAACCGATTATTCCCATCCCCACTTTGTAAGGGGTAATATTTACGCCGCATCGTACTTTTAAACGGATCTCCCGTCGTATCGGAGGAGAATTTTACCATTTAACCCGCTATTTCTAGGATTATCACCGCGATAATTCTACATTTGTTTCGCGGTTTCTTCGAGATGTAAATAATAAAAAAAGAGAAATACGCCGGGAGAAAAGACCTCTTCGATGTATAAAACAGGTCGCCTACACTCGTCACAGACACCGGTCGGCATGAAACTGGAATCTAAAACTGCATCACGGGTTCTGGTAGATCGGTACCCTTTTCGAACGTAGAAATTGAGAAAAATATTCGCGGTATGTGAAGCTGTAGTATCGCTCTTGTCGCTCGAAAAATATAAAATGTAGAAATACAAGAGTATTCGTATTTCGTTGCTAGACCGAAATTAGTCCAAATTGTTTGACGTAACCGGCGGAATTTAATGTAAAAAATTCTTGGTTCAATGTTGTAACTTCTAATTTTATGTAATAATTTTAGATAAAAAGAAACTGTATAATAAATTTTTTGCGTTAAATAAATGTTACTTTCACTAATACCTTTATTGCGAAAAATAAATTAATTTAAATTGCAGGTATTAGAAATTGCGGTTATTTTATACTTAAAAAAATAATGGATATTTCCAAGTTTCTCAACGTAATAATCCATACTTGCTAATTTTTGAAATGTGAAAAGCAACGCAAGAGTATCGGGAACCTCCGCACTACATTTTTAATTAACCGAAGACCGGTCTTCCGTCGAAAATGTGGATCGGATCGAGGTATTCTCGAAATAGCTGTCCCGGCTTAACCAATTAAACTTGCGCACAATGTTTGTCAATTTTTGAAAAATTATTGATACTTTGGTGAAGATTATACAGAGATTTATTATTAAATTCTCTAAAACATGATGATTCGCAACAACTATCGTGTCCCAGTGTTTGAATCCTTGCTTGCTTAAAATTTGCAAAATCATGCTTTACTAGGATCTACGTTTAATTATTCCAGGAAATCTTCAAGTTACTTGTTCCTCTTTGTTAAGTCCGTTTCACCTCATGTCCTATGTATCCGTTATGCAAATACAATTTATATTTTCCGTTTTAATCAGAAAATTATCTCATTTTTTTTATTATTTTATTATTTATAGTTACCGCAACGGTATTGTTCAATTACCAAACAAGCTATGCAATAATTCGCGCAGATTAATAAATACTTAATGATTCCCCAGCGTAGAATGTTGAAAAAGTAGAAAATATGCCTTGTTTGACGAGTAGAACATTTAAAATTTGAGGTATTTAGCAGCGTTCTTGTATTATTTTAATTGCATTTATTCACTATTTTTAAAGTAATTAAATTAAGTTTTTGCAAAATAAATTCATATTTGCTGCAACCAGTATGCCAATCTTGCTAAAAGGAAATATTGTATAATCTCAATTGGGATTTAAAAAAATACCATTACGAGCAGGAGAAGGAATGGAAAAATTGATAATTATGTATCGTTTGCAAACGGTCTCAATGCAAAACGGATCTTTAATCCATATTTGTACACGTTTTCAGCAATAAATTAATCATTAATTCTTGCCGATTCGGCAATTTGAACTTAAATTTCAGCTATTAAATCTACACGTTTTTTTCCCGAATTTGAACCAACTTGCACCGTCTGCGCTCTGTTACAATAAAAAAGGAAACTCTACAAACACAACTATCGATTCCGTGGCCATTTTGATGATGTAATTCACCAGCGCATTACATGGATGTCCTACCCATTCTTTATTTCAGTGAAACGACGCATGGATATTTTCCGTAAATCCGTGAAATTTTTCTAAAGAAAATAAACGGCGTAGATGTTCCCAAGAATTACATTCCTTATTGTATCATTGCTGATTTCAAGACTTTAGAAACACCCTCTGAAGGATCTTATCGTGTGACTGGTGAGACGTCGACACTTGGAAATTTATTCTACAGCAAATAACGGACCTATACTTAATTATTGGAATTTTTCTTGTAGTTAAATGCAGTTCAAAGAAATTTACGCAGTTAATACGTTTGTCTGGCCGTTTGACGAAATCGATAGCCATCTTTAGAATGGTCCATCTGGTATTGAAAATTCGTTTTATATTATTCCGTTCCGCTTTTATGGAATCGTACTTCTTTTAGAGTGTTGTTTTCAACAAAATTATATCCAATTTAAAAAAATCACAAGATTTGTGGGAAATAGGAGAAATTGAATACCAATAAAGCTCAATCTACCATGAAATGCTGCTCCCGTAATGAAAGATCAATTATATGTTAATCTTTTTTATTATAGATTTGCTTTTTATCATTATGTTAAATGCCTTTTAATTACAGAAGGTAATTTCTACGGCTGCGTTATATATTGATATCGAAAAAGTTGATACGTAACCAGCGCCTTTCTCACAGCATTGTAAGCAACGAAGCGGCATAAACGCATCTGTAAAGAGATCCATGACCAAGAGATCCAAGAGATCCGATATAGATAAGTATTTTTCCAAAGATTTCCACCAATTCTTATAAAGATCCCAGGATTTATCCAAATTGATAATATAACGAATAAAACCAAACTTGATTATTTTTGGCGTGTTTAGCCGTTTTAACGGGCTTGCGAATTGTTAAATTTGCTATATTTCGGTGGTAATTTAATGGTCAATATGCATACATGCGCGCTACCTCTAATGTAACATTTCCTGATTTACGATTGAATGTTTCACGGTGGGTGACGTTAAAACAGTTATTATTTATCACCAGTTTAGTCGTTCTGTCTCTATTCAACCTATTGGATTCCGCATCGCAAACAGCGACGTTATTATCTCCGTATTTTGGGATATAGATTTACCATAAACATCTAAATTTTCAATAAATACCTGCGATGTTATATGCTACTTGATACAAAGGATAAAGAAACTCTAACCTCCTAAAGATCATTTCCCTTTTCTTTATTTTGAGTCAATTTAGTTCGGTTATTCGATTATAGCAGTCTGGATTTGAGAATTAGTGAGTTAAAAGACAACAGAATTATTGCCAACCAAACGATTTTGAAAAGGAGACTGCATGAGGTAGGTACTGCATTTCGTTAAACACACACAAATAAATAATCCTTACGATCATTAGTTGTTGGGAAGATTGGTCCAAAGAAAGTAGACAATATTGTAGTAGAGACCTTGAATGAGTTTGAGGTACCAACAAGCGATAAGTGTTGTCGAGTGTTTTCTTCGTAGAGATATACCATGCAATAACAACGTGGTCTATATGCAGCTGTTCGGGTTGATTTCTTATCGTTCACGGCTAGTACTCGATTTCCCAATAATCAGCACCGTATCTTCGATTAGAAGGGTATAATTGTACGAGTAGATTGGGATGAACAGTGACACCTTGTATTTTTCAGACGAATGTCTTTTGTACTTGTGGGCGAATGATGGTTGTTCGCGAGTCTTTTCTTAGATTTTTAGATTTTCTCGTAGAACATGAAACTTTAGCCACGAGGAGGATCGTTGGTGTGGAATTGACATGGTGAGTAAAACTCTTCTGTTCTGGAACCATTCGCTTTACCGAAACAAAGCCACGTTGCAGCAGTTACATTACGACTATATTCTCAATTGGCTCGCTCAATCTCAAGTTCTATCGCTCACAGAATACGATAGTTCGAAAGGTAGGTCAAGACGTTGCTCGAACGGACTCATGTACATCAGCTACAAGCGTTCTACAAATTGCTTGGAATGGCCTTCCACAGATCATCTTATCAGGAGCGTGCTATAGCGAATAACAGAATGTATGAGTCTGCGTGGAGCAGCGCGACCATTATAAAATTTCCTCCATAAGGGGTGCGAACTTTTTAATGAAAATGTAATGATTTATTACCCTTAACATAGTAAACATTTATGAAAAATTTGATTTAAAAAATACCAAGTGATTCGCCTTTTCCGTGAAACACTAAATTTTTTCTAAATAATATTGAAAATCCAACCAATTAATACGACTTCCGTCGCCTATGTTGATTTCACTTTAATAAAGTTCGATTTCCTCCATTCTCATCAGGCTAAACGACGTAAAAGAGTAAGTTTTAATGATGAGCTTCTTCTCTCTTTTTTTTTTTAGGAACAAAGGATCTTTCCTAAATCGAGCTGATCTGTTGGATTGAATTGGTTTCTGTTCTTTTTTCGGCCTTCTTTTCTCCGTGCGATCGAACCTCTTTTTGCTCTGCTCCCGCTTTACGAGGGAGGACTCCCTTTGCGAATCGCTTATTTCTTTGAACTTTAGGAAGTGGATAGGTACGATTTTCCTTTCGATTTTTCATTCTACGCGATCGTAAAAAATAATTTTAAAAATTAATTGACGTTCTTTTAAAGCGGCGAGGTCTCCGTTTTTGTGTGGAAGAAAGGGAGGCGATTTAAATTATTGCAATGGAGTTTTGGAGCAATGGAGATGGAAGAATGATGGGGATCCTTAGTATTAAGAATTAAACTTAGGATGTGGAAGGTTTTTCATTTTTCTGCTGTTTGAGAAAGGCTTGTTGCAGCTTGTTTAGCAAGCTTAAAAGACAAATGTTAATACTACAATTAGTTTGGAAATATCTTTAACAATGTTCTAGGAGCATAATGCCACAAATCCTTCGAAACGTAAACATCGGAGCCTTAATTGTACAAAATGTTTCATTTAAAAAATATAAAAATAATCCAAAGCACCTGGAAAGTGCTGCTAATTTTGTTTACTTAAATATCAGATTTTACTCGCATTTATCAAAACAATGCTTTCAATTAATTCCCATCGTAGAACTTATTAATTAGACGTGTTTAGCTCTTTGTAAATACGTACGTACAAGTGTACAATGTACTTGTGAGGAAAACCGCGTGGGAGATTAGTTTACGTAATTTATTCACACAAATGTTAGCAGGTAAATAACCTATTCAAAATGGGCTTCGTTTAATTCAAACGGACCAAGGATCTAACCAGATATAGACATATATATGTATTCCATTACGTCTATAGTTCGTGGACGTAGGCGGATGATGATTTTTTAACATTTCCTCCTTCGAAATCGACGTATTATTATACGTAACAACAAATCTACAATTACAGATGAGAACATTTCGATTTATTCCGACGTTTATATCCGTAATATTGGTAGCCTTCCGACTTACAGCCATCTTCGCCGAACATAAAAATGAAAAGAAAATATCTGGTCGTAATAGCGGATTTATACCGATCGAGAGCGCCCTCTAACTTTCGATTTTCACCTTTACTATCTTTTTTATTACGCCGTGTTGGATTTTGCCTATCGCGTCGAATATTTAATATTCGATCGTTTCAGGGCGCAACTTACCGCTGAAGGCGGAGAAGGTTGCAGATATGACACATTCAGTGAATCATATCTTGGCTTTATAACGTCACAAAGTTCCGGAAACGCGTTCGGCCATCCTCTTACGTTTAATATCGCAGTGACTGCGGCTTTAGGAGCATCCCTTTTTGCCTCGTTTTACAGGAAATTTTTCTTGTTGGAATTTTGGGTATGTTATATTTATTCGCTTGTGGTAGGATCGTATATATGTAGTAGTACGAAAATATTTCTTCGCTAAAGTTAGAGGGTTGAAATATTTAATTCTTTGAACATTTTTGAGATTAGGAACGTTGGAAAAGTCTAATGCATAAAAGTTTTTTGGGCTAATTTAAATAAAACCAACAAGTTATTTTAAGCGACGTCTATTACGTTTACAAAGTCATTTTTTTGGGAAGTCCTCGAAGATTTATGATTATGTAATCCTTAACATTTGGTCCAATCATTTTTTATTGAAGGTTCTATTCACTACAACAATAAACCCGTATATTCTTCCTTTGATTAAGATAAAACATCATGCTTTTAATCCTCAAGAAAATCGAATAATGAATGCCCTTTGTAGAAGCCGTAATTAATTTTTTTTGTGAAAGATTTGGAAAACGGCCGAAACTTTGCACGTTCATCTGTTAATATAAAAACGTACTTAAAGTTACTTTACGATGTTAGCTGAAATTTAAACCAGAAGTCATTTGTAAAACGATTTCTAGGACTGCCTTTGCTCGCGCGTAGACCGACCTTTTTTTATACCTCTTCGGAACACTTTTGCGCAAGCAGAAAAAAAAAACCTTTAAAAACCTTTTTTCCTCCTCGGGTGTAATTTATAATGGCGAACGCGTGAATGGTTTTAATATGGCATTAAGGATATGCGAGATGGCTCTCGGTATTTTGGTAGGCGTCTGCGTGAAGAGTGTGTCGTCGTTCAGCCATCAGCATCGACATTTTCCGCAAAGTGGAACGTTTATTTAGAATGAGATATGTAGTACAATTTTCGCCTGAAGAGTTGGTATATGGAGAATGTCTCGTTATCCGTCCGGGCTACGTTAATGGAAAACGTTTTGGCAGAAAGGAGAACTTTAATGCGATGTTAAATTAAATTTTCAAGAACTCTTTTTTTTTCTAAAGCTGGGATTTTTCCCCCTATTTTGGTATATACATACACGCATTTCTTGTAAATGCGATTTCCGTGGTGTGGATTATCCACGTATATGCGTCGAATTCGTTTAATAAATAATTGATAATTGTGAGAATTTAAAAATATTGCAGGTTCTGGAAGTTTTTGTTTGAAAATGTCGCAAATTTTGTTAAAATAGGAAAGCTAGTTTCCTATGGTCGCTGCAGCCTAATATCTACATTTATTGCAACAACGCCCTTATGTAAGCGCTAATATTTTGTTATTCCTTTCGTTGAAAAATATCAAAACCTTTCCTGTCTTTGCCGAGAATAATATAAATGCTTTCAGTAGATTTTACTGTGGTCCTGCTTTTGATCAGTACGAAGCCTATTGATTTCTCTTCCATTTCATAATTTCCCGTTCTAGTTTCCTCTTCTGTGCGCTACAGTAGCTCCCACCATCCATTGCAGGCTTGCAACCATAAAGTAACATTTGATTTAGAATTAAATCAGATTCAGATGCTGGAACTTAAGAAGCCTTCAATGCTGCCAGACTGTCCACGGAATTGTTTAAGGTTCTTTTTCTCGAGGTTCTTTCTGGTGCACAAGGTCGAAGCAAAGATCTTTACTTGATATATGCAAAGGGTGCGCCAGCATGAACCCAGCCATTTTAATTTTACGTACGTAAACATATTCTATGATACGGGGAAAGTTTCTTTGTACAACTAGGGAAACCAGCATAGAATTAATATGTATCCTCCTTTCAACCCAGCTTCCAGCGACGAATAAATATGTAAATTATCAACTATCCAAAAGCTTCAGGATACCATTTCTAGCTTCTCCATTTGTACCTTTACATTATAACGTATTGGAACAAACATCCAGGTAAGTACATGTATTGATGTGCGCTTGACGAAACTTGCTATGCTTGAACGTAGATATCTTTGTACGAGTCTAAAACGGTATCTCGGTGATTTTTCTGCGAGGAGATACGTTCGGCATTGGCGAAAGCTCGTGTTTACCGGGCGTGTTATCGACATATTACATGTTATATACACATATTCACCCATACATAAAGAGCTATTTGTACAGATATGTGTGTATAGCAAGTGTATATAACTGGGTTGGAATAAAGTACGGAATACTATGCGTTATTTCACTTACCCGAAAATTATCATCAAAATCATCGTTTCCGTTTTATCCAATGAAAAACATATCTTAATATGTAATGCTACTTCTATCAAAAACGCTTGTCCTTCACGACAGTCGGCTCTGCTCGATGAAGCACCAATTACTGCCCTTCTCCTCTTGAAAATGCAAGAACGACCGTCGCCTTCCGCCCCGCTTCTCTCGTATACGAATTGGCAATTCGGGAGAACAAAACCGATGGGAAATATCCAACACCTCCGGGGAATCCGGGAATTTTCCCTTCTTCCTTCTAAATGTATCGTTGTACCTACGTCTCCTCGTTCCGCGATACGATATGATAACAACGGCGACGGAGCTGCGGGTAATGGATAGAGGACGTGGATCTAAATTTCATTTCCTCGCTTCTAATGCGTACGTGATTAAAATGTACAAATAACATTTGCGTTTCAGACGGCGGAAGATGCCGGAAATGCGAAGGAGACCCGCGGACGAAATGACGTTGATGTGAACCTCAGCGTGTCAACATATACACAATGTTCTAGTTTTAAATATTGTAACGTTAATTATAGGAAGTTACAATATTGCCCGGTCTATTTAGATAGTATAACCGGCTTGAGTATCGTATGTACCATGTGGTATTAGCGGAGATACCGTCAAATTGATATTCATCAATAACATTAAAGGAAAATTTTTATACGCCAGTAGGATGAAAAATAATACAACTTCACAAAATACATAGATTAACAAATATGATCAGAATCCAAGTTCAACGTCCTAATAACATCCTCTTAATTGCATTCATTCCAGATTACGATGCAAACGTCTTGTTTCTTTCTATCCGTCTCGGCTATCTTTCATCTAGATAGCAAAAATTAATTTGGAAAAACAAGTTTGATTAATTTGTTATGCATTAATAATCATTAGCTTCGAAGATGGTGAGACAGCAGTAGACATGCCGGGCTGCAATCGCAGACGAAAGATCGCCCGCATTAATTCGACGCATAACAACTTGATAATTGAAGTCTATTACTGGGCATAATTTACGGGCTGCTGTAACGATTTATTTTTACGGTCCGAGCGATTTGCACGCACCGTTTAGATTAGCGTTAAATTGCTAAATCGGATTGTTATTCGATCGCGCGTATATATCGTTAGTTCGCCACGAAAAAATACAAAAATAAAAATAAAACCGGTTTTTAACGTATTGACAAACGGTAGGCATTGAGCAATCGCGAGTCTGGCACGTTCGTTCTTTGAAATTTGGAAATAGAAAGTTTTTAAAAATAATAATTGCAAAAGACACCAAAAGAGTTGTTTGAACCAAAATTGTAGATGAATTCCTTCTTCCATGGCGATTTATTCGGATCAAACCATGACCTGTCGATGTTTAACTTCGATTTAATTAATTAAATTTTTTTCGATTTTTTTTATTCCATTAATATCGCTTTATGGGGGACAAGTCACAATTAATTTTCAATAATTTTCCTTTCGAGAATATTTTTTTGTAAAGAACACAAAAAATTCACGCGCAAAATAAATTAAATAGAATCATGCAGTCGAAGTTCACCATATCGCCTATAACATCCGAAATGACCATTATTAGATCAACCACGAAAAACGACTCGTTCTGACAACGAGTAAATAAAAAGAGTTAATTAGTAAATAAAAAGAGGCATAACTGCCAAGCTATTTAACTTAACAACATCTAATTAGCTAATAAATAAACAGGAGACCCATTGCAATCCATAATGATCGCTATTACATACAGAAATTTAATCAACGAATACAATATCGTATTATGAAACGTTTATTATTTGCTTAATCCATAGTGCATGTACCCTTTAACATTCATTATCTTGGTTGCCCCGTAGTCGCGACTAATGCAATTAACGTGTAATTGTCACCCTTACAAGAACAATGAACTCGTCTTTATTAGTTTTAGCGCATTGTACATTTACTATCCAGCCATAGTTCGTAGCTTTTGTAAGTTTTTAATGGACGTTTTTGGGAACTTTAACAGCTATTATTACGTCCCATTAAAATTTAGTAGGATATATTAGGGTTCTTCGAACTTTAGATAGGTTTCATTTCAATACTTGTACTGGCGGGGGATTTTTGGCTCAACGCAGAAATAAATTTTGCTTTATCAAATTTAAGTTTTAATTCTCAATTTGATCACGTTGTAAGTCTGCGCGGTCTTCCCAGAGATGATCTCGGCTTTTTAATTTGTCCAAATAGTAGTTGACACCTTGTTATTCTAAATAAGCGTTTACGAATATCACGGCTTCTTCATTCTTTAGATTCAGCGAATAGCTTTTTAAAAAACCCTAATTTTCTGAACAGAATAAAATTTGCTTTTTCTTCAAAGGCGGCCGCAATTTCTACCTTCAGCTCGTCAAATGACAATGCGTAAAATGTCCCCGTTATTGTCTTTCGTTTTTCAAGAGAATCGGTTAACCCAACTCCATGATTATCCCGAAATACCATCGCCACCACTTTTCCGGCCGATGGAACGTTGCCTACTTTTTTCGGAAACGATTCATCTTTCGCAATACAATGTCTTGGCTTCGAGAGTACAGTGGTGTATCTGTAGTTATTAGTTATTAGTCGACGCCAACGCTACCTTGAACAGCCTTAACAGAACTTTGAAGATGAGATTTGTCGGTCTTCAGTACACTCACGCGCGGTTAGTTTTTTCATGCGTAAACTTTAATAAATATACGACGTTCATCGACAACCAAACTTGTACGAGCACGTTTAAATTCAACTTTCCAAAATGTCGCTAGTTTTCTTCACGGCTTTGATTTACATAGACGTATTGCCATTCAAATGCAAGAATATAATGACGTTAATGTTTAGTTGTCCATTTTATTAACTATACCTCGAACGGTGAACGTTGATCATCAGAAACAATATGTGGCAAAATCTCAAAAATAAGAGCGCTTCTAGGGGTGTCACATCGTAATATTTGCTTTGTATTTTCGATATAGGGTGTTGTCAGTAGAAATGGTGTATGCATCTACTTCATTTGAAAAGAATAATTTTTTTTAACTCGTATATTTAAGAATACCCTAACACGACCTAACATTCACATTCCGGGAATAACATGTTCTTACGATGATATTTTTGCTCATTTCGCATATGAGAACTTGTTGAATTTATCGGAATAAATAATCAAAGCAAACATAAGCTCTTTGTAGTTGAAAAAAAAATTTATTCGTATATTTCTATGTTTGAAATCGCTTTATTTATAAAAAAAGGTATTGAAAAATAAGAGGTTATGTTATTGGAATAGTGTACAGTCACAGAATGCCTGCACGTAATATGTACATGCTTACATAGATAGGTTCAAATTATTCTGTCCTTGACTGACATTTCCATGGCTGGTTAAACACAAACATGTTATGATATAACGAATTGAATTACTGTCTCCGTCTTCATTCAGCTTGTATTTATATATTTTATAGTTAATATTCTTGAGGAGAAAGTCCGGTAAATTTCCTTTGGTTTATTCGTTTATTGAAAGTAAAAAGTAGAATGTTTTGCTTTAAATACATAAATAAATAAAAAGTATTAACCTATACAAAATGATTATTATATTTTGATTTGACAAAATGATTATATTTTGGGACATTATCCTGTCGTTTTTTTTTGGGACGTAACCCGCGGTCAGAGAAGT
Organism: Oryctes rhinoceros; assembly: GCA_020654165.1. NCBI lineage: Eukaryota > Metazoa > Arthropoda > Insecta > Coleoptera > Scarabaeidae > Oryctes > Oryctes rhinoceros. Next base: position 5,441,063 of record JAIOKQ010000231.1, read on the forward strand.
AACTGAAGCAAGTGGTCCCTTGAAATAATTTATTACAATATTTTACATAATTGTAAATTTGTAAACTAAATAAATGCAGTGCCATCTATCGACGAAAACAAACAAAAAAAGAAAATGCGACGGAGATCCTGCAATCACGATGAATTAATAAAGTAAAACGGAAACAAAACAAATATGTAATAAAATAAACGGAGAGATTTATAAATGTCCGGGGATTAATAGATGGCGCTGCAAAGAACCACAACATAAATCAAAGAAATATTTAACCTATTTACAATTTGTAGCTAATACAAAAGTACACTAGAGAAAATTGAGTAAAAAATCATGAGGCAGATGGAATTTTTAACCGGTAAGGCACTAAAATATGCTTGTCAGCGGTATTAAGTGCAGCAGTAGTTCTTAACAAAGTTCTTGTACAAATCTATTTTCTTTTAGTTTAATCTTCAGCTGATGTATCGAAGACAATTGACGAGTCCATCAGACAAAGGAATTTTTTAGTTTCAGATAGTTTTCAAGTGTAAAACTACTAATGACCAGAAATGTTCAATTAAAAAAAAATTATTTCGAATTTTTTTTAAAATGTGAAAAATACCAAAATTTGTGACTTCAGATACATCCTACGGGCTCTTTCTTTCGTCGCACCAATACCAATAGAATCCCATAGATTAAATTCGCAAGTATATTTTAGTAATTCTTAATGTATTTGAAGGAGTTTAATTGTAAAATACTCAACGTTGCTTTTTCACTTCTGTGTCACGTGAAGGGGAACTTGAGTAATGTAAATATTTAACGATCTTGCTTATTAAAGGATGGCACTTAACAATCGGATTGAAAATATTGACCGCTAAGTCGCCAGAAATAAGAGATCTAGCATTCTTCTCAGATTTAATATTTGGAGATTCTTTAGCATTTAGTTACCGAAGGATAACAGTTATCGCCCGAAAAACACGTAAGCTAGTACCTAAAACGGCGTCGTCCTTTGAAATACAACGACAAAAATAAATCAAAAATTCACTGAAATATTTTACATGCCGCGATGATAGCTTCAACTTGCTTTTTTGTAAATTTCTTGTAAATTTGACGAATGTAATCATGAATCAGTGTTAAAAATCTCTCTCGTGTACTACGAACCGCAATGTTTACCGTCTGTAGGCATACCGCTGCTGTTTCTGTTAGTTCAAATATTAATTTCGAGGTTGATTGGCTTCTTTTGTTTATTTTGAAATTTTTCTGGTGTTATCGGCGTGTTTGTCTCAAACGTATTTCTGTTGACTGTTATTTGTGTATAATTATACAAATATAGCGTGGAAAATGAATAAACAGTTGGGGTGAGTTAATAGGGTCCCGCCAACACATAGAACCTTTGGAATTTGAATGCTAGATCGTGTTTTTGTATCATATTTTAGATTACTTGATATTCTTGCTTAAATCAATTTTAATTCTAAGAATTTTATACATATGGCGAATTTTTTAAGCTATATATATCGAGGTGAAGCCAACATATCATCGATTCTGAACAAAAATAATCACCACAATTCAGAAGCATATCGTCCATAAAATTACGAGATAATAATAAAATGTACATAATATTTTAAGGAGAATACGATTAAAGTCCGGGGTAGACAATCGCTCTACTTCTTTTTTTGTATGGCTGCACGTAAATATTTTGATTTTATTTGGCTACTTTTCTGAAATGGCCCAATTAGCTACATTGATACATTATTTTACTCCTATTGATCCTATTAGCTAGACCGCAAATATACGGATATTATCGATAATCGTAACAGAGAAAGATATTTCTTCCAGCGCCTTAATTACAAGGAAAAAAAGCGTTGCTGTTTCAACTTTCAGCTGTTAATTTCATTTCCTGTGGAATAAATACATCTTGAGGCCTAACGCTTTTAAATCCGATAATAGATACCTGAATTCCTATTAAAAAGCAGGTTCTTCGGACGTTTGTATAAGGTGTTACGGAGTAGAAAATACAGTAATAAATCTTTTATTGGTGAAAGTCGCACGCATGTGTTCATCTCCGTATGGTATTAAAATACCTTCTGAAGGGAGAAAAATATGGAAACGGGACAGAAAAGAAATATAAATTAGATTTTTTTTAACTTCAACTGAATATCAAACATGCTATTTTTTATCGTCCCCACAATAAATGAAGTCCTAAAGCTTGGCCAATTGACGTAACAAGTCAAACAACTTGTTAGCGAGTGTCGTATAACCGACAAGAACATCCCTTTGTATGCAAATAGGTTTCGGGAAAAAACTCGAAACAATTACGCAAAGCCGAGAATTTATTTTGAAGTGAATACATGCGAAGAAAGAGGAAAGAAACGAAGTTGTCGGAAGTGCCTGCTATGCGGAAGTAGCAGTTTTCGTGAATAAACCCCATCTACAATGTATGAATTCCTCGAAGCACCCAGGTACTAAATAAAGGAAGTTATTTTCGATATCCCCGCATCACAAACTTTTTCCTTTAAAAAGATACGTAACATGTTGTCCTTTGTTTCTTATAGCAAAACTTAGTTGAGGCGGAAGATTTTCGTACGTTGTTTGAATTTCGGAAGCTTTGGTGGTGTAAGATTTCAAGCAAATTGTCTTTATAGTATTTTATAATTTGATACGTTCGTACAACGTGACACGCTTATGATTTGTATGAATTGCAAGGATGATAATGTAATATTTAAAGATGGGGCGTTACTACCCATAGTTACATTCTGATTGGTAGTTTTAGTGGTTAAATTTTGACATTTTGAAAAGTTTAGACCGATCGTAAAATTGTATAAATTTTATTCTTCTTTGAATTATCTATGCAACCTTCTCGAATTCTACCCTCCATGTCTTTTTTAACGCTATGATATCACGTTCAAGCGTCCGCTGGCAAGATTGCTGAAGATCTACGAAAAGAGTGTCGTGTAGATAGTTTTAAATTAGGACAATTTAAGAAGGTGGCAATTCAACGAATTGTGCATCTTTCGATGAAGGAACACTGAACATCCGACGAATGCACAGTTTCATAGAAATTTTCTATTATTGTAAAGTTGCGAACGACTTTGATGTTTGTGTTGAGCAGATCAACTAACATTGTTGATGTAAGATCTTGCAGATTCCCAATATCCCAATATTCCCAATATCTTAATACCCATAATTAGCGCCACTTTAAACGAAAATGTTGAGCTATCAATAACATTACGGATAATTTAATATGTACTTGCCTTTATGGCAAGATATTTCTGGTTAATGGCATGATCCTCTGAATTGTGCAAGAAAAGAGAAGCGGTTAATGGAAGTAAATGCATTATTTCCAGATTGCTCAATTGATAAAGCAACTTAAAATTTTTCACATATCTAATCGTAAGCTACATTCGAGTATGATGCATTACACCTTTTAATTTGAACTTTTTCGGCTTCTTCTATTTCCCCCACTATTATCAGAGAAATAGGAGAAACTGACAAGAAACCTTTCCTCCTTTCTTCCGCAATTTTATACCAGTACTGCCTGTTAGTTTGATAAGTAAGACGTAGCGTATGCGTATGTTTCCTGCTTGCGCAAACTTTCAAAAACCACATTTAACAAGTCGTTGTAAATAATGCAAATTTAATCTTCTTGAATGACGATCAATTATGATGAGCTCACTGTTATTTTCATTTCGAAAATTGAACTAGCAATAAGTAGATACCAATTTATCGTTATGTAAAAATGTAATTAACACCTATGTACATCGTTGTTTTTTGGGACAGCATTACGTAAAGACGAGTACAACCTTTACGTTTGTAAAAGTAATCATTAAGAATGATGTATTGTTAGTTCGTACTGCGTTTAATTCCAAAATCTGGGCGAAATTGATTAAAGGAGATTAAACAGAAAGGAACGTTTACAGAAAATTTTTAGAAAGGTTTCGCTGTTAGACCCTGGAAAAATATGGATGTTTAATATCAATGTTTTTATTGAATTTTATCGTATATTTCTCGCAGTGATACGATATCGTGCGTTAAAGATCTAAAAAGTTAAGCTATGATAGGTCTAGGGAATGTTGGAGAAGGTTGTATTGTACACAGCGGAAATTGGTCCCCCAATTAAATTCGATTTTATGTTATGTAGAACTTGCTCCCAAATAATTTAAAAATATAATTCTCCCATGCATTTAATACTATCAAACTGTTCCGATATATAAACAAATATTCGAGCGTATAATAGTAATAAGCGACACGTCAAACGTTAAGGCACGGGATCGAACGTAGCAGCTGCACCAACACCTGTACTGTTATTAAGATACGTCATTATCTATTCAACAATTACAGCGAGTCCCTTTATATGGAAAGTTGCGTTCCGTAAGACGTACACTTAATAAATTCAATTTTAAAAATTCTTAAACACCTACAAAAAGTACTGTCGCATTATTTTAATCTTAAACCATGTAACGAAAAACTCTTTTTTTAATGCATTACATTCGCTTAACTTTTTTTGGCGGATTAATATAGCTAGCCTACGGACATCTCCGAGCCTAAAACTACTCATATAATACGTTGCTAGCAACCATGCATTTTTATTTGAAGCGCGGAAAAATGCCCAATACCCTACAAAATGATACGTTAAGCCTTCCACGGGTCATGTACGCCGCAAGGGCGTTAATTCGGAAACGAGAAATGTGAGAAAATCCATCACGCAATGTTTAAAATACAAAAGAAACAGCAGTTAACGGTAACGACAAAAAAAAAAAAAAAACATGATTACAGTGATAGATAATTAACTTAAATTACGAAATGAATAGTTGAAAATGTTTTTCTTTTTTATTTTCAAAGCGGTACTACAGCTGCGTAATGTAGCGTCTTATCCGCAATATGGAACTGTAATTTGGTATCGTATTTCGCCGAGAAACCGTATTCGTTACAAGGCAACGGTCCGAGATATAATATATTAGGTACGTGGAACCCTCTTTTTTTCCTAAGAATGATTTGTGGCGAATATAAGAGAGTTAAGGACAGATTTGCGGAGAGGAGACGAATACAGAAGGATAAGCAACCATTATGATGTACGTGACTTAACAAAAAAAAAAGTAATAGTAATAATACAAAAGAATAATAAATCTTTAAAGGATACGACAAGTCACCTCATAAATGTAAAATATTGCTTTTTGAAAGTAACAACAATATTTAAAAAAAAGAAATATTTTAATTTGTCCTCCAAAAACAAAATCGTGTCTTTTTTCGCGGAATTTAAAACATATCAGCTTGAAGTCACCGTTTCTACTTCTCTTAATTTACTCAAAACTTTCCGCATTCAAATTCAATTGAAGGAAGAAACAATTCGTTCTCCGAACTACAGAAACCTGCTCTTTATAGATTATAAAATGGTATTTATGTAGTCCTTAAAATAGTTTACCCACTAATGAATTGCTTTTTATACTTATTTAGCCTGGAAATTCCTGTTTTCCGGGGCAATACTTAACATAAATTGAATTCCTTGGTAATAGCCTTTGCTTTTAATTACTGCATTGTACTATAATGGAAGCTCTTTGAATTGTTCTCCTTAAAGCTAGATTCGAATACTACAAGGGTGAATGTATTCTTCGTGGATTTTAATTATGTAATGGTGGTGGAAACAAAACGGGATGGTTATCTACTTATTTGTAAGAAACCAAACAAGCTTTAGAGACTTTCCATTCGACGTTAATAAATATATTAGTTATATCAATAAATCCGTTTATTGTATGTATATAGATAAAAATACGGTGTTAGCTCTAATACCATTTTAGCACTGTTCGATGTTATTTGCGCATGTAGTTAACATTTTAGGGCGTTGCTCCAGTAGTCAACGGAGTTAAATAAGAACAACTCTGTTTCGGGGAAAAATGTCACCGTTCGGTGAAAAATCTCCGTTTTGGTGAAAATTCTCTGCGACTCGGCAAACATCTCTCCGTCTCGAACAATTCTTGTGTATTTTTGTTTTCATGAAGCCAATCACTGTCGATATAGAAATCATCACCACGCCACGTATTTAAAAAACGAAATAACAAGATTTGCTGTCCTTATATAAAAAAAAAGAAAAAAATGAAGCTTACAAAGCAAAGATATATTAATAGTAAAGCAAATGTAAACAAAAAATAATAACATTTGAATATTGTTAATATTTGACTTAAAATGGTGATTCGACAAGTTGATCAAGAAAGAACTCACCACGTATCCGCACAAGTTGGAAATCAGCTTGGTTTCCTCGCGTTAAAGTTAGATGAGGGTTAGATGGGGGTTAGAGGATAGACGTGGTTGAAACAACCCTCCAATGGTCGAAACTGCTGTAAATACTTACTTCAACGTTGCTCCTGGTTTCTGACATGAATAAAAAATAAAAAGAATGAACGCAACGAATAATTTTGATCACTTTAAGTAGCAGATGATTTTCGTGAGTATTTCAGCGCTTCGTTCTGAGAATAACGCTAAGTCTGCTTCAAATTCTTCGAAGTTGATAATTTTCGAAATTTTTGAAGTAGATGAGAAAAAAGGATTTGTAGCCCTGAAATACTAAAATAAAGAGTATTTACGAACATTCCTACAAAAAGCTGCACAGGAATATATTTTGTAAGCAAAACGGGCTATAACTACGTGTCCGATTGCTACACCACCACAAATACCGATAATTGAATTTTCCAAATCGCTCTCTATCCCCTAAAAGTTGTTTTGAAACATGGTCCGATACAGATCCTCTGTAATTTGCGTTTTGGGCCGTGCATCCATACCTCAACGCTTCCATCGGGAAACTATTCGGATCGCACAGTACCATCGACCGATCTATTAAATATTTTCGGTTGCGACCAGTGGCGGCCCAATAACGTTTCGTTGAATTGCCGCCCTGCGGCGTCGACCGTACCTTTGTGAATAACAATTAGATGCGATTAATCACACGAATTTGCCAACGACGAACGTGACAGACGCGTAATTAAAACAATAGCCAGCCAGTTGCGTAGTCGTGAATGCCAAACAGCGACGACGTCGGGCGCCTACTACGATATCCGCTATTTTACCCGAAAAATCGTTCGTCCGCATAATACTAGAAAAGACGAGACAACTATTAGGACGAGGAGAGCACGAACGAAACGAGGAAAAAAGATGACTAAAAGAAGAAGGAACGGCGAAGAGGAGTGTAAGAAAAGACCTATTACACGTGGCGAAGGCGGGTGTTGCCTTACCGAAACAGAAGCGGACAATTTGTTAACTCTGATGATGAATAATTAACGTCTGAATAAATTACTATTACGCGACGAGCTTCCTGTATCTTACACCTGAGGCGGCCGGGACCGTTGAAAATTTTTCTTGAATTAGAGAACTGTTTTACCGACACTCGCACTTTCGAAGTTCGTAAATTTCATAAAAATTAATTAACTTTGAGGATTTGCCTGTTTCTTGCGTCATGATTAAGAATGTCTCGTGAGTTTCTCGAAGATTATGAAAGTAATAACGTAGGAGGAGGTGTTGAAGGGATACAGAATTTTAAGTTTTTTAGTAATCTTTATTTGGCGAGACAGGAAGAATATAACCAGAAGAAATAAAACCAATGTATATAAATAGGGGGAATCCCATATTCTATAATGTTATCTCTTTCTTAAATTTAAATTGCGTGCAGACAATCTCTCTTTAATTATTTACAGTTGAAACAAATAAATAAAGAATTTTGCGAGAAAAAAATAGGACAGCATTCATTCTTATTGTCGTATTTATGAACAATAACCAACACGAGTAAGGCAAACTTTATCCTTGAAGATGAAGAGGAAGATGAAAAGTATAATCAACGTGTGGTTAGCATTGTTCGATCACGTGTATGAGGTACGTTCAGGTACAATTACGTAAATTAAATAAGGCTACTTAACGAGGCAAGTTTCTGTTGGTCGAATATTAAGGAATGCCATCGCTGACAAATGAGCAAAAGGATGCTAAAAACGTTTACGACAACATTAGTACTAGCTGATCGGCTAGAAGACGTTTTTAGAATTGCATCAAAACGTGCTATACATAATTGAGGAGGCGAATCCTGGAGGAGGAAACCGTGTAATTCTAAGAAAGTCAACTAGTCCCGTGAGTGAGCGTACACAAGATATCAATCCTTATTTTGATAAAAGCACAATACTTCAGTGAGCGGCATCGCAAAAGCTTGTTGGATACCGACGAAAGTCACAAGTATAAATGAATTGTTAAGGATAAGAATCACATCTTTCTCGGTGCTTTTAAGCTCTGGTAGATGATTTTTAAATATTAATAACTTCTCCACTACCTCGTTTAAGAGCTGAAGTCTTCTTCGAAAATTGTTTCTCTTACGACACCCATTCTATAGCTTCGTGTACACGCAATTGATCTGCATCAATTTTAAATTAAATCCGAAATTAACTTCTAACGGAATATACTGTTCAATAAATCACGACCCCTTTCCAAAAACAAAAAATAAAGTTAACTACGCGCTTCCAGCGTGAGTATTGATAATTATATTACTTGCGCAGTGAAGTTAATAACTGTTTGGTGAACTTTGACATGAGCAGGTTCTCAAGGGCTCCATATGCGTATCGCACTTAGTCCCGCATTATTAATAACGCCCGTGTATCGAAGTTGGTACGTATGTATATGTATATGTGAATATAGGTTCCCAGACGTCGAGCCTCAAAAGACTTATTAGTGTAATTTAGATATAAAGTTAATATTGTAAGGTTATTAATGACAATGTACGCCAGCATAAGTAATAATTTCGAAATTTCCCTCGAGTATTAATTCTTTATCTGAGGATATAATGTACGTAGGTTGTTATAAATAGCAGATTCAGGTGAATATATAGCAACTAACGAAAGATAATACAATACTGTTCTTGATATCGTCGGTGAGGTGTTTCCAATTCAATAATTAATACGTCTCTAGTGACGGTAATTAATATTCCGGAGAAATTGCATCAATTCTGAGAGCGAGTGATATATAAAGTTAATTCCTGCAATTATTTTAAAATTCTTGATTAAATGCAACGATTTTTCTTCCGTCGACTACGTTCACGACGTCTTCATGTCACTGCGTAAACGATGAAAAGAAAGGATATAGGTTTGTTCAAAGCCGACTGCTAAGAACACTTCGGAACCGTTCTTAGGCGTGTCCATCAATCTTCGTTCTAATATGAGGCCGGGTTTGTAATAGAGAATTGTGCGACTATGGTAAAAAGAAAATAACTAGGTTATAAGAATTATTTTTGCAACAATCAAGCTTTATTGTCTACGTTTATCTCGCCTTTAATTTCCGGAGCCATATTGTCTTCCAAGTACAAGAATTTAATTACGGCTAGATCTTCGAAATTTTTCTATTTTTATAGAAATAGTAAGATCAACTAATACGAACGACTGTTAAATAATCAACTCTTAAATTTTCAAAAAAGTCTTCGTACATTTTTACTAGCCATCTTCCTATTGCGGCCTTAAACTTTTCGGAGTACCCCCGTAAAATCGCGACAATTAACTAACAGCAAAAAACTAACGCAATAAATTACAGAGATAATTCCAGGTAATTAATAAAACAGATGAATTTGCATCTGTATACATCGAATACGCAATTATAGCAACCGAGTGTACCTAAAGAAACGTTGCTCTACCGTTGGTATTCGTTAAAAGTTATTTTTCCATTCGAAGCCTCGTTTAATATTCAAAAACTTGGAGTGATTTAAATACTTACGTTATTCGCACCATAACAGACCGATTTTCTTGCGCCACTATACAAGAAAAAGACAACGAACAAGCCTAGTTATCCAACAGGTATTTATTGCTAATATAAAAGTAATCCGTATTTCTGTCTTGTTTACGCGAGGTAGGAATTTATTATTACGAGCACTTGCAACGTGTAATAGTGCAATGAAAATGAAATATAGGGCAATATCGGCTTTCATCTAGAACAACGATTTCTAAAGATGTTTGGTTCAGGTTTTATTGTACCTACGCGATAGTACCAATTTTGTTCTTTTTAAAAACGAGGGCGTGAATCTGTCTTATTATCTTGTTCTAAAATAAAGTAGTTGCCAAGAAAGTAGCTCCTCCTTAAAGTAAATTAGGACAGCAAAAAGAAAATCATTTATGCCCTTGCTTTTGGACATCGTTTGAATAACATCTCTAATAAATAAACAAAAGGTTGCATTGGTTTGTCTGCAAAATACCTGCCAATTGCTATAAGATCGTCACCATCCTAGTGTTTCGTTCTCCCAAGTGTTCTTTTGAAATTTGAGAATGGTGACAGGGGATTGGATCTAGACTATAAGGTGGATGGTTAATTTTTTGTAAAGCCTGACTTGTGGACTAGTGCATCGTCGTGGAGCAGCAGGCTACCTTAAGTCAATTTTATGCGCCTTTTCTCTTTAATGGAATCTCCGAGGCGATCCATTAAGATTACGTAATAATCTTCCATTACCCTGTAACACTTATTTAGATAATTTATTTCATTACAAGCGATCACAAAAAAAATGGTCGATACTATTTTTCCTGCAGAAGAGTTGATTTTAAATTTCTTGGAAAGGTTTGGGACCTTACCAGGCCATTGCATTGATCCTTGGTTTGACTCTGGTTCAAAATTATGGATACAGGATTCATTTCCGATGACAAGTCGATTGATAACCGAATCCCCACAAAATGCTAAAAATTGTTCACACGTCTCCAGACACGTGGTTTCTAAAGACCTTAACGCAGCTGTTGATTGTCGCTTCTTTAATTTTGCAACCTCCAATACCATGCGAAGTGATCACATTATCAGGTCAATCTGGACGATTGATCATCATCTAGTGATTCTCAACCATGTTTAAATACTGTAAAAAAATATGCTCGAAAAGTAAAAATTATTCATATATACATCGATGGCGTATATGCATATAGTGACAAATACATTACTTAAATGAATAAACGTTCCTTCTGAATTAGCTCATTGTAAACGGTCCGTATTTTTAAATTAACGATTCACTACGAAGCAGGCGCTCTCCAAAAGAAATCAATGTTGAAAACAAGAGTGAAGATATACAGTTCTTGTGCATCCAACGCTATTTTAGTCCCACATGCTTCATGTTTACCTTTTCGTAATTTAGAATTGCCCGATCATAATTTAAATATTTAGTTTAAGATAACACACATAGCGATTATCCGTGTCAACTGCCGTATCTGCTATTTGTTTTCTAAAAACGTATTATGACCTGTTTTAGAAAAGTTATAGGCGCACTTACGTGTCTGTTTTTTGTAACTCATTAGATTGTTTGAATATGTGTTAAAATATGAGTAGATGTACTATGTTTGCGCGAAATTCTTTTGTTTGCATGCAGCTACAACTAAGAAGTTACAAAAATTACGGTAAGACTTAATCTAGTAGATACTGGTCAATATTTACGTTGAAACAAATACAATCCTCAACATCGTATTAACGGATTTTCAAACGTAGCCGTAATAAAATTTCTCGACGAAGCTCCATCTGCAGAAATCCAGTTACAGCTTATTGCGGAAAACCATTTTACATTCCCTAATTCCATCTTTCGTACATAATAAAAGGATTTAGCGACGGCGTTCGAAAGCGAACAGCATCAGGCCGAAGTAAGTTTCGAAATGCGTCGATTCTAATTTAAGTTGGCCATACTATCTGGATAATTTCATCTCGCAAATGAGATCCACCCGACTTGATTGTATTACTGCGCTGAACGCGATCAAATAAATTCTACTCCACGGCAAATAAACAAACAAGAAGGCGGAACCACTTCCGTCAGAGACAGAACGTAAATATAACTTTTTCTTGGTGGATCTATTTTAAGCAGTCTATCTTCTATTTAGGTAACGGAGTCCTGCTAAATTACACACTGTATGTACGTCTTTAGAAAATATTTAAACGCAGCAAGGAGATTTGTAATTTAGTCGAGAACTTGTTTCAATTTGTAAGATATCTTGACTTAATTAATTTTACACCCGATAAAAGTAAAGAACTTGCTAAAGAACATACTTCGCTTTAAAACTTGAGGGTGGAAAACATCGTGATGGGATGCAACATGCAGCTACCAAGACCAAGTAATATTAAGAAGAGCAAGCAAATACGAGGCTAGCGTTTTAAGTTTTTTGCGAACGACCACTAAATGTAGATTTTACAACGTATTAGCCTCGCTGCTGGATCGCGCTTATTAATAAAAAAAATTTTAATCCTTTTTAAGGAGTAAAAATCTTCAAACACCGCCGGTAGAAATGCAATAAATTCCGCTATTATCAATACCAAACGAATTAAAAGCAGCTATTTTCTTGACTAGACTTGTTCCCGAGGCTATCACTAATTACTCTGGCTGCTTAAATTGCATTTTTTTTTTCGAGAGAAAAGAGTGCTCACCAATGAAAACGCAGTTTCTTTCGTTTCTTCCATAACAAATATAATTGCGGGAATTTGCTTTTTTCCTCATGTTAGAAATGCATAGATCCTGTACACGTACATACGTGAATCGCCCACCGTTTCAGGCGAAACTAGACAACCAATCACGAAATATCTGGACCGTTACAATTCCGTATATTGCAGCTATAACTCTCCTACGGCACAACTGTCGGCAATATAACGCTTTTACATGAAGCATATAATAACCCATAACTTCTCACGCCGGCCGACTATCTGACGACAGCCTGGCTTGAGTGCTTTTCATAAATGGACCATACCATACACTTGTCGGACCGGGAGCATCTCAGCATGCGATATCGGTACTCCATTTACAAGCCTTCGATTATTTACGAGATTTTAACGGAGATTCAATAAGTAGTGATCGGTTTTAGGAATCGTTTCCTTTCGTATTGATACAGTGCGGGTATAAGAGCTTTCGACATGGAAATCAAATTACGTGATTCGACGTACCATATTCGCCCAGTGAAGGTGGTTTTTCGGAATCGCACGTTAGATCTCGTCGTCGAATGGTTGCAAGTTTGCAGTTTAGAGTGATATTATTTTATATTATGTTTGGATTATGGAAAATGATAGAGCATCCAATTAATTTGTATATATGAAGGTTATACATTTTGCAAGAAAGATCTACTTGTTTATTTTGTTTCTTTCCAACAACTACTTATCGAAAGAAAAGTCATTTTTTTAATTATATCATATATCTTGTATAATGCTTTATTACTTGTAATTTATACACCATTGTTATGAATTGCCTTTTACAGTTTGTCAAATCACAGCTTTCTCTTAAATTTACCATTCACCTAACGGAATTTTTTCATTAGCATCTTACGTATTCATTAGCTAAGCTATTCTGTCCCCTCTCACGGGATAACGAACCTTAAAGGTCTATCATTACAAAATCTCCGTCTACACTAAAGTATGTAGGTATGTGTGTTGGAAAGTGATCGTAAATTCATTTACGGTTATATGCCATAAAGCGTAAGCCGAACCCTATTATCGTTACCGCACACGTTAAGCTCACTAAATGTAGGCTTGCCAACTTAGAAACTTGTCGCGAAATTACATGCACTATCGACCAAATGTGATGATGATGAAAGGAAATGGAGTGTTTTTGCTTTCTTTTTTGCAGAATTAAGGATTAAATTAATCTATTTAGTTGTAAAGCCAGAAAATTGCAAAAATCGTTGTTTTTCCGGGAATTCTTTCGTCGCATTTGGATAACGTAAGCTTAATACCTGCCAGTTGTAGAATATGGATTGATCTAATCTGAGAGTTGTTAATTAACAAATTTCATTAAAGATATGTTTCACGTATAAAAGTTGATTGAAGCAGCGCAAGTCGTAGCTTGAAGCGTTGAAAATCAGCGTTTAGTGAGTCAATTTGCTGACGTATAACATCGTTGTTTGAAATTTCTTCGGCTCTCGTCAAAAAATGTAGGGCTTTGCAAATCACTATACCAAACATTGCCCAGATGAACCTAAACCACAAACAATCGCCAACACTCTTTTGTCTCCGTAATACTCGTTTAAAATTTGTTTATCATTTCCCAATTGAACTTAAAACTTAAAAAATGCAAAATGCGAAAGTATCATCAAATGCGAAAAGGATTGGCGAACGCCGCACCAAGCGAAGTAAATTCGTTGAATTCCAGGTTTATTAAATTTAATTTTAATTCGATCAATACATATTCTTGCTTAAGAATGTTGAAAACAAATTCAATAATACCGCAAATTAAAAAAAAAAGTTACTGCTAATCGTAATTTACGGGGCGTACGCACGCTTCCAACTAATTTTCTTGAAGCTTGCTTCGGTGTTCCAATAATTGCGTTCACTTCCCCTCCCCATTGCACAAAAGCCTCGCATATCGAAGCAACGCCAGCTCGTGTACCCAACCCCCCGATCGCGCCGAGTGGATTATATGGGAAAGGCGTAAAGGCAATTTTACCAGGAAAATGCGCAAACCGCAATCAATACTTCCACGATTCACCATCGTCATCGTAGCGAAACTAACTTCGATCCGGAATAAGATTGGCGGGATGGAAAGGATATGGCGCGTTGCCGTGAATTTAAACATCGCGCGCGCTGTATCATAATACATCAACCGCAAATAATCCAAGTTTGCCGCTTCCCCCAGAGACGCGCCGCGGATCGACCGACCGATACGCTCTACTTACGGTGATTGGGTCGGTGGTTGCGGAATATCCATCAGAAGGAAGAAAAAGCATCCGTAACTGCCTATCCGTAGTTTAAATTAAAGTGGACGTTCTTATTTTCAACGACAGGCAACGAGTCGTCGTCCCCGGTTATATTATATTGGATCGTTGATATCTGTACATGTTGGAAAAATCTAGCAGAAGATCTGTGTACAAAAGGCGCGAAATATGCAAAGATATACAATTCAATATTTTGCCGGCAATATTTGCTGCATACGGAATACAAACGCGAAACAATTAACCAAAACGAACCTACCAGTCTGCGTCCGTTATAATCATCGATCCATTGTACGATGCGCTTACGTTGGAATTGGATATACATACGCGCGTAAACACACTATGGCGAAATGAAGAAACCAGGCGCTTATGCATAATCCAATTTATCCGCCATTAAGGTCTGCAATCAGTACTCACAGAGGATATTAGCCCATTCATCGTTCATCCTTCCTCGTATTACGAACTTACGTCTATCCGGTTCGGTTCGCTACTCATCCACCTTTACTCGAATTCGATTTCAATAGGAACGTGCAGTGAACGATGACGGTTTTCCGATTTCGAAGCCCGGTAATCTTCTGCGAAACCCGTCCCGCCTGCCTGCACTGCCAATAAACACATTAAGCACGCTGATCGCCCTAATAGTTCTCAAAGGAATCGCATTATCACGGATATTTTGGCACATCTCATTTACGGAGTTGTGCTCTCGTGGACGGATGCGTACGGATGCCTGCAGGAAATAAGCCCGTCTCGGTAATACGTGTTTCTGTTTCGATTGTTTTTCGATTGCCAAAGTTCTTGCTGTTAAAATGTTGAACTTCGTTCCTTATTATCTGCAGATGTAACGCTATAAAAGTAAATAGGTCGGAGATAGAAGCTTTCCGAATAGTTTTGAGATCGTTCTTAAAATTATTTGAAAGTTAATAGCAATAAGTCGTATAGTGTTCACCCATCATCTTGTTGAAAAACGGGTTATTTCTTCTTGATTGTTAATTTAGTAAAAAAAAGTTGTTTGAATGATATTATTTCATCATTTTTGTATTATCAATGCCATTATTCCCAAATATCCCGATATAGTCGTTAAACATAAACTCTGCAGATTATGGTTTATGTTGATAACGTTTTATGCCTCCCTTGTTTGAAGTTTGAAAACTGATTTATAATACAGTTCCACTAACCCTTATTTACATTCGAGGGATAAATATGATAGGGGATGCTTCCTCAGATTTTATTGACTAAATATTGGCTTTGGCGGTCGCGCTTGCAAAGTCCCCCTCGAGGTCAATGCCTTTGCTAAATTCAGGCAGCTGGGAATTGGATGCTATTATCTCTATTTGCGTAAAATATTTACTTGGGTGTTGAACATAAAGTTGCGTTGTAAACTCGATAAAAAGTGCTTGTTCGGACAAAACCAAAATTCGCAACTATTTCTATTTCGG
Source organism: Oryctes rhinoceros (assembly GCA_020654165.1). Taxonomy (NCBI): domain Eukaryota; kingdom Metazoa; phylum Arthropoda; class Insecta; order Coleoptera; family Scarabaeidae; genus Oryctes; species Oryctes rhinoceros. The sequence continues at coordinate 5,457,123 of JAIOKQ010000231.1, forward strand.
TATGCCGATTTCAAGAGCAGCTTTGTAGATTTCAGCCACTAAAAACAATCTTGAATGCATTTACTTTTCTAATGCAATAATTGCCTAAGTTTTATTCATGAAAATAATCTTCTCCAAAATCCAATGTACAGCAATTACCTAACCCAACTAACGGAATTGTACGCGCTTAATGATCTTCTTTGGACAGAGTTTTTATCTTACGATTATAGTATGACATTCGTATTTAATCTAGAGTTATTCGTTGCCAAAATTGATGCCACCCTAACGAGTTAGCAGTTCCTGAAGTCGGCGGCAATTGTTCCTGTTCATGCTCTAGCAATCTTCATATCAACAGACTGAAACCTTACTGACGCTCAAACATTCATGCAAGACGTCACGAACACTTCCCTGATTAATACTAATTTCACATTAACTAGTTATTCGTTCGTAGTTTTTCAATAGACTCTCCACGATAATGATATTTCGCTAATTTATGGAAGTGCTTGAGCGTCCACTGATCTACACAGTTCTCGTATTCTCATATCTCTAAACCGATCTAGCCGCCAATAATCAATACTTTTAGATTATGCGAGCTCGTCAACGGTCCTTGAAGGCTTTGAACAATTTCGGATGTTGTCTTCACACCCTCTTTCCGCAAGAAGAAAAACGATAGCTTTGCTCTTTTTGATTTAACCGCGTCTTCCATAGTCACGTAAACGGTGTTACGAAAAATCGTTCGAATCCGTACAGCGACATAATTAAATTACGATCGCTTCGTCAACATGCCAGTACTTGTTTCTGGCCGCCAGTTAAATATTTTGCGCAATCGAACTAGAACTTTGGAAACATTCCTTGCGCTCGAGGAAAATCGGTGTCGACATTTATTTAATCACCACATCATATTACGAGATGGTGTACGTTGAAGTTTCAAAATCGATACATTGAAGTCTTTCCTTGAGGGCTTTCAGGCACCTTAACACAGTTTAGTGCTACAACTACTTCTCTAACTGAAGTTGGGGATTAGACCATGCATCGTTCGCTAGTCCCTTAACATAGTTATTCGGCGAGCGTCACTTCATCAGCGCGATACGAATTAAGCGCCATTAACGTCACGGGATACGCAATACAAGAGTTCGAGAATTAGTTTAGGGGACATTAATTCGACTGCTCCAGTCCCGCGATCTATCAGCGTTACCACCAGACAATGAATGTCCCAAACTGCAGCTTAATACTGTCCTAGCATGCCGGGCGTCCGTTGTCCACGCCGGCCGTTTGTTTTAAATAAAACTAAGTACGGCGTTTGTTTCCCGATGTTTTGCCGTTCATCCGAAACCTTATTACAACATCCAGTACGGAACGAGCGAGCAACATACGGTACGCTTCTATACTGCAGTTTCGAGTTCGTCGAAGGGTACTCGCATCATTTACTTCCCGTTCCTGCCTTTATTTCCCTCTTTTTTCCCTAATTCACCCCGATACTCTGCCATCCTTGCACACGCCCTTCGTCGCTTTTCCCGGAACGGATATCTTCCCGGTATTGAGTACATACTGTAGCGAGTGCTGCTCTCTGGTTATTTTGCGGGAAATTAGACGTTTTTATAAAGGCTCTAGCTTCGTACGTCGGTGTTGCCCTTCGGGGATCGTAATTTGTTTTACGTCACTGTATATTACTCGGTTGAGAGGCGGTTTGCCCGGACGGGTTTATGTCTTCTTTGATAGGTGCATGTCTACAGCCGAAAATATTTATTTTAGTGCGGATACAATACTTTCTACGCTGTTTAATCTGTGAAGTTTGTACGTTTTCCTATCCGGCTGTCGGAACACTAAGGTACCGGCGTATCCGCACAACACTAGTTTAATTGGTTTAATTGGTCCTGCGCAGCTGTTTTGATGATGTGTAGATTCGTATTATCGACCGCGTGACTTGCCTATTCTATCCTCCCGTATTTTTAGGAAGAAATGTGTATTGAATCCGCTGACTATCGTTCTTCCCGTTTGAGCAGTACAGGCTTTATCATACTCACTACATGCAATTTTATAAATTCGCGAATTTCCCTTCATGTTTATGGAAGGCGTGAAAGAAAGGTGAATAGATCATTCCTCATTAAAAATGAAAGAAAATTAATGTATTTGGCATAATCATAAGAGAGAAGAGGTTTCCAACAAATAAAATTAACAAATTAGCGAAGTATTATTAAGTTGTATATTTATTTATCCTACGTAGCCTAAGAAAGAAAATAAAATTCTTAAATAAATATTGAAGGGAAATAATAAATAAAGAGTTTTTCGCAAATTCGATCATTCTACATCTGATTCATCGCAATTCTCGGCAATAAAATTCCTCCGCCCCGAAATTTGAAATAGCGGAGGGGACCGATGGGTATAATGACTCACCGAGGGTGGAAAAATGGAATAATGATATTCAAATACGACGCGCGGTGGCCCAAAGTAAATTTTCCAAACGGAAAATATTGATTTCTTGCGGTGGAGGGGCCGACTACGTGGAACCTGCTGTTTTTGCACGCAACTGCAATTAAATGCTCCGGGATCCGCTTCCATTACGCGAAGTGCAAACGCAAATCATCGTATAACCTCGTATCTGTTAACCGTACGGCGTTGTTTGGTTTGTGTGTACTTTTTCAGCTCGATCCGTAGACCAAAGAGGTTTTAACTATCGTAGAATTGGGAATAAATTCCGATACTCTTCTCGGAATCACGTTTTTGCGGCTTGCTTTAGTTCGTACTTGGTAATACTAGATTTTGCAGAAACAAGGGTTACAGGGCATGTTGCTATTGATTGATTTAAATATTGAGATTTTAGTTTGTTATTGTTGATAAATTACAACGTTGGTAATAATAATAAAAAATGGAAAAATAATAAAAAAAGGTTGTTGGAGTCACGCAAGAAGTTCGGTGCAATAATAAATATAATTTAAATTATGTTAAATTTAGTAATTAACATATATTAACTCTTAATAATAAGTTCAATAAATTGATATGGCTCTTGAATAATCGATATATAAACTAACGTGAATAGTTGGAGAAAAGGGAGGGAAATACTGTAAGACGGAAGTTTACCGCTAAAGAAGCTAGCCCTAAATATCCAAATAAAGTGTTTACTTTGCAGTGATTTTAGTTAAAAAAAAAAAAACCTTTCCAATCCCGATGGGACACCCTTGATTCATGTGCATGTAAATAAATACGGTTGTGTGTACACTCCAAATCGAACCCATGGGACGTAGGATGAACAGCGGCCATATTTATTGCATTGGCACGATCAATCTGTTGTAAGTTTGTATAACTTGCTAAGTTATTTCATTCAAAGTAAAATTGGTATTTTTCATTAAACAAAGGCAACCTCTACTATTTTAATGGAATAAATAAAATATCCCTGGAAAAAAATTAGAGATTTAATTTAATTTGAACATTTTTTTCGTGCACATAGCATACGTACATTTCAATTGTGAAATGTAAAAAAAAATTGAAAAAAGTAACAAAGGATATCGTACACAACGTACAGCGCACGCGCTGTCCCGGTAACTTCAAAACGTGGCCCTCGTTACGGCTTTCAACGACTGCACTTTTGCGGACATAAGAGGTTTCAACACATCTTCACGTGCTTTCGACCTGAACCACTTGGCTAAAATTCCTCAGGATACACTTAGATTTCGTCGCATGTGCATCACACACATGGCGTATCTTGGAAACTAACGAGGAAGTTATGCGTTGTATGTTTATTATTTGTAGGACATCGAGCGCTTGCTTTAAGAAAAAAGAAGTAGTGTACGGAGTTATCCTGCGCATTTGCTTTAATTATTGCCATTTTGACTCCTGTAAGGAATACTCGGACAAATATATGCGCTATCACATAAATTATTACATCTTATAAGACTGAATGACGAAATATGAACCTCGAAAGCTTTCTCATCTATTTATTGACTTTCCATTCCGCTGTCGAGAACGTTAAAATCCATTAAAACAGGTAGATACGAGGAAGTCTTAATAGAAGTTATGCAAAGTAATGCGTACTATAGAAAAAGAAAAAAAAATACAGGCTGTTTTATTTAAAATTAGCAAGGTACATACTATAAAATGAAAATCCTTGAACCGAATAAATTATTTCCGACAAAATTATACCTACTACGATAAGATATCTTACATAGATAGTTAATTTTTACAGCTACTTTTATTACCGCATCCGCATTTACTTTAAGTTTATACGATCGTAAATTACGTTCAAAAGACGAAACACAATATACACACGGTCATATATAGGTCACGGATAAAATCTAATAAATGCCGTAGAAGCTTACTTACTCCAGCTTTGGAAAGATAAATAAAACTCCCCATAATAGTCGACGTTGCGTTACCGTCGCTCACGCCCCTTGCTCTTCCCTCTAAACGATCGCATCGGTTCCAAAACTGGTCAGTAAATGAAATACTGAACTGCAAACGTTGCCAAAATCTTGCGCTCGCTTTAGATGGTCTTCTTTTTGAGTCTGAAATACAGAAGCACGATACAATAGGTAATTTATGGTTTGCGCTCTTTGGGAAGGATACTGAAGAATTCGTTCGGTTGTTTGGGTAGCTCTCGAAGAAAGGAGAATAAAGTTTCGCTAATTTCACTCTACAAATGAATAAGAACGGGATTAGCAATTATACGTACTTATTCGTGGGTATTTAATATATTTTTTTTTAACGAATGCTTTGTAATTGTGCGAAATAAAATTAAAATTTCGTGTATATCGGAAAGCAATGTTGAGGAAGCTAGATAGATTAAGGCGACTTAGTTCTCGCTGCTTATTATTGTTGTTATATTCATTCCATAACGTACGAGAATTTTATATCTCCTGGGGGAAAATTTCAACTATTTGCTATTTATAACAATGACAATGAAGAAATACAATATACAACGTAACGTGTTGATTTCAAATGATGTTTCCATTCGCCAAAAAATTGTTTGGTGACTGTTCATACACAAAAATATCTAAACGAAGAAGCTCGTGTGTATGTCGTTCTTTCCGAACTGTTTCCTTACGACTCATACGCGTCATTGCTGGATAAACATAGAAAAGATAGCTTCATATTAGCATGTAACGCCTCTTGTTTGACGCTGCCTATGTATATGAAGTAGGTACGAGTTTATATTTGGCCGTGTAATTGTAAACAAAGCATGAATATGGAGCATTTAATCCGTACGATACCCGAAGTGAACCAACCGTTCGATGCTGAAGGTGTTTTCCGCGAAACTTCGGCCGTGGGATTAGCAAGTCTCTCCCGGCGAAGATAATATTCTAATAAGTAAACTTAAATTATGCAAATCGACGAATACGCCAGAATTACCATTGCAAATTGATGTCGCCACTCTATATCTATGGATATACCTTCACGAGGATGACGGCGACGGATAGTACGCGACATTTCGGCGTGGATCGAAAGTCGTCGCCGCTGACCCGGATAGCTTAATCTACACCGTGCATAATGGATAATTTACGTCGATGTTTGCGCCGTACGCAGATTGGGAGTAATTAAACCGACGGAAGTGAGCCTTTTGGCAGCTTCCATCAGTACAAATGATGCAATGGTCAATCGATTTAAAAATTTCGACATGTTAGGTGGAAACTGCATACGGTTGGCAATTACAAAGGACGACATGAAACATTAGCAAAAGGTAATAACCGTATTGATTAGTGAAGCTATATAGAAAGAGATTTATTCGAAAGCGCATATGTTCGTTCAAGTACTGGATCAGATGTTTATCTGATCGGTGGTTGATTAATTTAGTTAATTATTAGATTATGAAAAATTAGTACAACGTCATAAATATTCATTAAAAGCTGCGTTCATACATTGTCCGTACCGACTAGATAATAGCGTGTACGCATTAGAATCTCACGCTTTACACCATGGTACATAATAATGTCATTAATTAGTTGTCGCTTAATTCTATAAATGTCGTCAAACTGCACTGGTGCACAGATGTGCAGTAACTACGGTCGTGACCATGGCTCATCGTCCATTAGGAAACTAATGATGGAAAGTTCGCAACGCTTCCCGAGATGGTTCTGCTACGAACAGTTTATCGTGACAGCTTTGATCTTTTTATATAAATTGGCTTAATTAAATTTTCGATTCTCAAAATTTACCAAACAACACCTTTTAATCATGGACTGTGGCGTAGTATAGTAAACAAAACAAATGTATCGACAACCTCCGCACCGCGCAAGTTTAATTAATTAATCCGGGAGGGCCGTTTCCAGGATACGAATGGTCCACGTTCTCAACCGGTGACCGAAGGATGTGAGACACCTCTAAAACCAACATGCTTGTTCTATGCCTCTTTTCGTGAAAAATATTATTCACAAGTACCTACTTTTACCGCCTATGTGCCTTAAAACTAAGACGTGCGAAATAATACAGATTATGTGTAAATAGACGGAAAGGTATCAAATTATTGTAGTACTCCAAGACATGCAAGATTTACCAATAAATCGAATAGAACCGAGTACGACAACTGGTCCATTCCCTCTATTCGTCAGATTTTTGTTGCTTTTTATGTAAATCGTCTCGTACGCGTCTAATTCTCGCGGCGAAGTTACATTCTTAATAAAATCGGCCGTGTATAAAGGTTAATGTTGCGTTTCAAACACTTCTCTGCAAAGCTCACGCGGTAACATTTCGAAGATTATTAGAAATATTTAGAGGAATATCGAAATAAACCGGATTATTCCGTAAATTCCGAAATAAATATCATTATTTGCCAGCGAGAACGAGACAAATGGACTGCCAATTCACCGCCATTGCGAAAAACATGTTTTCGTATCAAGCAAAGCGCCGTAAACAAAAGTTTTAAAAAGAAAGGGCAGCAGCGATTCTAACGGCTGAACTTCTGGAGCAGTGATTTATTCCCTCGGGCAGATAACGACGGCACTGGTGACCGGTTCACTCCCTACATTTATCAAAGCGATATCGGGACGGCCCTGGAGTCACACGCACGCACGCCCACGCGCGTTCAACAATCACACCTAGAAATGCTATCTGCCTAGGCAACCCTTTCGTAATTTTCTTCTGCTCCCCCTTTGGCGCCGAAACCTTCTAAGTTTCCCTTTTGTAACGCGGCGACGATTGTCGAAGTTGAGCGCACCGATTGTAGCAGTCAGAACAATCGGCTCATTTAAAATGTATGGTGCGGCTCTAATGGAGGCGGGCGAAGTGAAAGAAAAGTGTTGGCGGACCGATGAAAACATCTTATTTCGTTCGAAGCTGGCTCTTTTTGTGACGGCAACGGTAAAAAAAAGATATCTAATCAAGACGGAATCAATTTATCTAGCACTTTCGTTCTTTTAAGGTTTAATAGAGATTTCGCCTTGGATTTTAAAGTAAAAAGGATGAATTACGTGCTCTCTTTCGTTTTTATTGTTGAAGCATTGGCGTTTCGGCAATGACTGGCAGTTATCACGGTATTTTGAAAGCATTTACGTCACAGTTAACCGTCGGCGGACTTCTCACTCGGAACTTTGCTGTACAATATTAATTGTCGATACAAATACAGCTTCTGTTGCTACATGTCGCAGACGCTTTTATGAATATCGTCAGCAACCACTCTGCTGAGCGATCTAAGCGCTCCTTCTCCTGTTGGAACGATCTTAGAATTGATCTGGAACTAGTTCTTCGATTACTAAAACGCCAACTTCACAGATTTCAACGTCTCTCGGAACAAATCTCGCGGTAGCGCCACCTATCCTCAAAAGCGGGTATTTATTGATCCACCCTCGTACGACTAAACCATTCGTGGATGTCTTCAATACGCGAATATCGAAGCGCCGTTGCCAATAATGCGAAACCATTTTAATTAGCTTTTTTTTTCAACGGTCGCAATTCAGAAATTCGCTTTCCAAATTTATCGATCAAATCCCGTCGGCGCATCATTCAATAAAGCCGTGTACCGCAGCGTTTAAATTGCATTTTATCGAATGCGTTCGCATCTATTTATTATTATGCAAATAATTTCCTGCATGTGCATGAATAAAAGGCATTAGCACCGCGTAGTCCCGCGGTCGCGTTAAATTAGTTTGTCGCACGAAGTTCGTACGGATAAAACAGTTCCCATGAGCTGTTTGTCGGGCGACGAACAAGCTACAAAGTGCGGTCCTGTAGCAATGTTTTGCGCTGCTATCGCCAAAAGTCAGCCCACATACATGCATGTACGTGTGTATTTATAAAGGCTTGCATATACGAACTCTACTTTACTTTAATAAATTCAGAAATAAATGTGCAACACGAACGTATTTAACGACTCCAAACGTGTTATGCAGTGATAAAATGTTCGACGATAGTTCGTTGCAAAAATAAGGGAAATTTACGCGTATTCGTAGCGGCGCAAAGTTGGCGACGTTATAAAATGCGGAATAACTCTACATATGTATATCTCTGCATGTGAATGCACACAGCGAAATTTAAAGCCGACGGAAAGCTGGAAATTTAAGCGAAAATCCCGTACGGGCGTTCCAAAAACTACTCGATTTTTCCATTCAAGCTGGAATTTGTTTTGGTTTCGGTAGTTGCTATGCAAATGCGCGAATTTTGCTATTTCGCATTCATTTCATCTTTATTTCAAATTACGTTTTGTGAACAGAGAGGTCTTACACCTGCGGCACCTATTGCAAGGTTAAACAAACACACTTTTACAACTATTGAGTTCTTTCATCGAAACGTTTTGAAGTATCTTCATGCGGGCGAATACCCTGCAAGCAATCTGCCATGATCTTAGTAAGGCGTTCGACTGCATCAGTCACGACATTCTAATAAGGAGATTGTGCGGTATTGCAATTAGACGGTTGGCGTCGCGATGGATATGTTCTTCTAGCGCCCAGAAAATTCTGCAAGTTTAGCGATAACTTGGGAGTTCCATGGAGGGCTATGTGCTTAGTCCGATTCAATAACATGAACGTAATTAGAACATTTCAAATCGCCGGAAAATCACCGGATTTCAAATATAAAGAAATACAACTCAAACCAACCGTAGTTGGTTTTCGCCTCTGGCATGGGTTACTTGTTGAGTTAACATGATCAACTGCTTCCCGCTCAGTTAGTTTCGCCTTTGGCGTGGTTTATACGTAAAGTGCTAACTGTTGCCTATCGCTCTCTTGAAGAAGCCTCTTACGATTGTGGGCGAAACGACGACTTTTTATTTTAACAACGGCATGATCCGGTTCAAGCCCGGAACACGTTTAGTTTCGACAGACTCTGGCCGTGGAAGCCTGCGTTTTTATTATAAAGAAATACATTTGAGATGTCTGTGACTGTGCTATCTTTTGTCTATTCACCCGTATTAGCGCTCACGGATTCGCCACGTTTAAAAAGTACGAGCAGGCGTCGGTTTTGGAGGCACTCCTTTATTTCATTACAATTTTGTGCTAATGTATTCTTTTATTGTTTCAGGTATGTACCTTACTTACGAAAAACATACAATACTAAGGTAACATTCTACTGCTGCTGCTATATTTATTTACTCCATATTTATTTATCAAAGCACATTATTTAATCCATTTAATATGTTAATAACATATTTACTCAGCGGTTTAGCAACCATATACAGCACAAAATAGGCTGTATCTCAGCTGCTTGGCCAAACTTTACCAATGTGGTGTACGAAACAAAACTATAAGAAAGGTTCATAAAAACATGTGTCCAACAATGCTTCATTAAAAAGTTTACATTATTGTCAATGCAAGATCGAACATAAAAGCGTAAAAACAATGTTGTCGATATTGTAATTCTATAATACGCTGCCCATTTATCGCTACTTCTCTCACTTGGCCACGTTCCATTTCTTGGTATCATGTAATTCTTATTGGATAATTGTATTTGCGTTATTTCCTGAATTCGTTATTCGAAACTTCGGATCCGGATCCGTTATTACCAGATTTATTGAAAACCTATCTAATAAACAAAAATATCTTTAAATTGTGCCTGTTCTTCATTAAACACTTTCTCAACACAAATCATTTATTTTCTCTATTACAAAATAATGGATCCGGGTATAAGATTAGCTAATGGATCCAGAAATCCGCGTCTCAATTTTTTTCGGATAGCTACAATACCAGTATATGAAGAAGAAAATTCCTCACAATCATAACGAAATCTATGTGGCACCGTGCTACTTGTATTTGAATAATTCTACATATTAAACGGGAGTATGTTATGTTTAAATTTTTATTCTGCATCAGCATTCAATTCTAAAAACTCTCATCCGAATTGCAGAAGATGCTCTTGAAAGACGATACCTCTTTCGAGAACATCGCCCTATAATTACATAGTGACCGTAAGCATCTCACTTATGCACTCCCGAACTTAAAAGGGGACGATGCTGAAGCAAGCAGTCTGCTCGGCGCGTCTTGTTTTCGTGCTTAAAACGCAATCCGAAAAACAGAAAAGATCAAAGGCTATCCATGTATCTTTCCATAATAAGGAGCGCACGCACACAGGCGCAACTTTGATGTATAGCTCGTATCGTATTTCTTCTTCTTTTTTTTTCTCTATCTCTCTCTCATTCTTGGGATCCGCAAACGAGGCGAAGTTTATCTGACACCGCGATCTCGCCATCTGCAAGATGTTCGCCGATCAAAAGCTTCCGTTCGGAATATATTACACGAAATAATTTCGCTAATGGCGTGCATGCATTTCTTCGATTTTCCATGAATAAGTTCTCATCTACACACATCGATGGATGTATGCGGATACATACGTGTATATGGGAAGTAACTTAGCTGATGAATTTGGAAGTGATTTGTCAGTAGATTTGAGGTGGATGTGTAGTTGAATGTTTCGTCGACTTATTCAGTGTACAAGATAGATTTCTTGTACAGAATTCGCCCACATGTAGACGTACGTATATGAGGAATATCATGTGATGATCATCGTCTGTAGCTTTGCGAAGTCATTGTTTAATACGTCTTAGTAAGTTGTTAGAAAACAACTTACAACAAATGACTTGCTTCAATTCAAACACTTATAAATTGGCTTTTCCGTTGCCCTTCACTGCCGGCATACTTTCGACTCATGTCGAACGCTTCAACAGCAATTTCTCCTAACAGTTTAGATGTAAGAGCTATGTTACCGTGAATCGCAAGCCACCAAGGGATTCTTGAAATCCTCACCGTGAGTTGCGGAAGAGTTCTGGTCTATCGGTAATATAGATCTTATATGAACGAAAAAGCAAAGATGTTCCGCTTCATTCGACTCCTTAAATAGCAAGTGCCATAAAAGTTACGGTTGGATTCCTAGTTTTCGTCCTATGATTTTTCTGGTCTTTTTGTCCTTCGAGAAAATTGGATCGCAGATAGCATCATTGTTTGCAGGTCTTGTTTTACTAAACTAAATTCGACGCGATAAAGCAGATAATGACATAGATAATGTATTTTTTAATGCTACAGGTACGTTTGCGTCGTGTTGGCTTGTATAAGTTACGTAAGTGAACTCAATTTCTTAACTCTTGATAATAATAATACATTGCACATAAAAGGAAAAGGAAAAAACAAGTTTTTGTTTTCATATACTTTCATTAACGAAACAATCGACGTTGTATGGTGCTGCATAACAATTTTTTTTTTCTTATGAATTCTAAGCGTTGTTAAAAACAATTGAAAATGTTAAAACAACTAAAAACAATTGAATTTCACATACGTACGCGTTGCTAGTACTTTTTTTTAATAACTAATAACTTGAGTGCTTTATTCTAATTCCATTACCTTCATTATAACCGGATTAAGTTCTTTTTCAATGACGTTTTAATCTACGCGCTCTCGTTCTCATTAGTTTTAATGAACGCGCTCTATTAAGAGCAGTTTCGGTGTCTTTTGTGTCTACTTTTTAGTAGCCTTGTATATTCCCGGTTTACACATTTTTTTACGTGCGTAAGAAGCAAATACAATGGTCCTATAAATATATACACTCGTACTTATTCGTGGCGTAACTTTGAATTTAAAGTTTGAAGATAATACTTTCACCTTTAAATCTCACACATTAACAAGAGGTGTTCGAAAGCCGTAAGAATTAATTGAGCTTTAGTATCTAGATATTTCAAGGATCCATTATTATGCTTTGCTTTGCCGCAGAATAAACGACCTGAAAATTTTGGCGCATCGAAGAAATGCAATGGAAGACATCTTTCAAGTATTAATACTGAACGTGTGTCGTTCTTCTCCCATCTGTCGTGAACAAAATTAAAATTTCAAACACGCGCATCGTTTGGCTCAACCCCTTTCGTCCTTTAAATCAGCGAAATCTTCAAAGACAAAAGCGTTTCAATATCTCCGCTTCTGCTATACACGGCTCGACTCGCGCAAATAAGCATCCGTTCATATTGAACAGAAATGTCGTACCCATCCGCGCCTTTGTTTTTCATCGCATGCAGCCCGTAGTATGTCGGATTCTGCAGGCGCGTATAACCGTTATCCTTTTGTACGCAAAGGAAATAGCCGAGAACAACAATGCGACGCAGACGACAGATATTCGCGAATGCCATCGTATACGAATCGAATTCATTTCATTATGCATTTCAATTGAAACCTCATCGTCTACATTTTACCGTACGCGCGTGACGTGCGGTGTATTTGCACCGATAACGTTGACAACGAAGAGCTATAATGCTAGTACTCATTGTTTTTATGGTTCTGTAACGGCACATAGAGATGTATGGTTAGTGGTTACAATTAGATAAATTCGATAGAAAAATCAAAGTTACGTGCTACGTATTTATTTATACCAATTAACTATTATAATGTCGAAAGTAACGCTGTTGTAAACTTTACCGTTAGCACGACTAGCGTCGTTCAGGCACATGCATTAAGGCGCGTTCAGGTTCAGACCTAGAAAAACCTTAGTCAAGCCTTTGATTGTTTGAATCATGAAGTGTTGATAAAGAAACTTAATCATTACAAATTTTCTGTTAAATGTAATAATGTATATTGTGATAAACATTTTCTTCAGTGTGGTGATGGCCCAACGAGGTATAATGTCTCTTTTAACGCTTGCCATAATGTGAGGTGCCTGTTAGTGAGTAAATTGAGTGTGCAGAGGATGAAACGCAGTTAATTGTGATTCGAAAGTGTGCCGCATCTAGTAAAAAAAATTATTCCTAACGAGACTCGAACACACAATTAAACGATTACCTACGGAGCAGTAGTCTGGTGGAGAAGGACAGAAGTGTGGACAGTGAGGTCTCTCATCGCCAGAAAGAGAGTGAGATCTGCTGTCCAAAGGCAAGCACTTCTAAGCGTTACTGGTATAGTGGATCTTGCTCCGTTGGGGCTATGGATGCGATCCTTAGACTGACTTAGATCATAATTTGTGGCAATCCACATGTTATTGGACGAGCCATCATGGGTTGGCCGATGTAGTATGCACGTATCTCTCCCTGAGCGAAGGTGGTTTCAACCTGTTCATTCACGCTTTTTCGTAATTCACATATAACCAGAATGACTGATAACATTTTTTTTGGGTTAATGCTTGATTCGAATCTGATCTGGCAAGTTCGCATTGATACGAACTTAACCGGATTAAGGTTGCTTGTGGTTCGATCTGCTTTGGTAATGTTTAACGTGGGGGAGCTTCGGGACATATGGATAGAATATTAGTGTTGCAGAAAAAAGCAATAAGCAATCTTAGTCCTCTAAGGCTTCGTTCCCGGATATAATAAATTCTTCCGAATTTACTATTTTTCATGCAACGCTTGTTATTTTTCCCTATTGTTCTTCAATTAAGTAATACTCTTAACACGGCTTATTATAATCATTATTATACTCATACAAAATAACGGGGCAAGTAAAGTTCTGTTGGCAAAGTTGTTTATCGCCCATCGCGTACGTTGCAAGCCTACCTTAAACGCCAAATTTGTATAGTCTGTGAGATCATTACGTAAAAACTATTTACAAACGAATGTTCGCAATTGTACCCCTTCCTGCATGCAAGCGATAAGAGCACACAATGTGCACATATGCGCGTACACATGGACCTACAGCAAAGAAGAGGTGGACGGCGGTTACGGAATTACGGAACCAGCGACGGAATGGTGCGCGGACTATAGCTACCGCTGTCGTGTCATTGTACTTCTGCGTTTCCGTTTCGCAACGTTTATGCGAACAAAATGACGTCTATAGACGTGACGGAAACATTACGATATGGATTCCGACGGTCTATTCTGAAATGCGACGCGAACGGGGATACGCGATACTATTACAGCGGCGCGTCAACACTGGATATCTGGAATAAAATTCGCAGGTGTACGTGGAGATGTGACATTGAATTTTAGCTCTGAATAAAATCCATTATGTAAATTATGCATTGTAAAAGCGTTGTACGGCAACGTCGGGTATAAAATGTAATTGACTATTCCGATACTTCCGATATCTGCACTGCTGCAATGAACATTTTATAATCGGAAAAATGAATATAAATGCACGGACATGTGGTAATTGGGTTACGCTACTGCTCGCAACAAAGTCCATTTCTAGCGTATCTTTTTGATATTTTAATTTTTTTGTTTTGAATAAATGAACAAACATGTAGCTGCAGAAAAACACAACCTCCACGGATAAATTTTTGCAGAAACAAAAAAAAAAACAAACATTCTTTGTAAATAAATTTACTTCGTTTGAGTTTAAACTCGCAAAATATGGAAATCTAAGCGACAGTTGTTTTTTAACTTGTGCTTGCCAGAAAAGTGGAAAATTCATTAAAAAAAAAGTACCAATGGAGACTAGATTTTGGAGAGTAAAGTAAACAAAAAAAAAATTGATAAGAACAATTTTATCAAAGTAAATCTATTATCCGTGTACTGGAATTGTATTCTACTCTACACTCGACTTATCATCTTCAATTTGTAGAATTTCCCAATAATTTCGCCACTTTCTTACCGGCCTATAAAAGCGCCATTTTATTTCGTATTTTCTTAAGTGCTTTTCAACATTTTTCGGTCAAATGAACCGAGATGATGAGATAACGCTACTCGAAACTACATCAATCCCCAACCTTCTAATTTCTTTCCGTTTGCCTCGCGCCCTCTACGTGTAAGGATCGCGGCTACTTCATTTTAAGCGCTCCGTCGGAAAATCTACGGCATTTCATCTTTCTACGGCGACAGATACCTTCGAACGCGGACTCTTATTAACGCGCAAAGTAACGAATTCTAGTAAATTGCGGTAACAATTTCTATTTACGCTCCGATAGAGTGCGAGGTTGACAAATTGAGATCCTACGAGGACGAGAGAAGTGGAAGGACGCGAGACAATCGATGCATCAAGGTAACGATGGAAACCCGATAGGAGACGCGCAAATTCGAGACTGAATTATTTACGGATCAACGATCCAAATTTATTATTTGATGATATGGATATAAATTGATTGAAGAATTATTAAAGAATGCGTCGGTTGTTTCATTTCTTTTATGTAAAAGTCCCTCTTTTGTTTTTCTTCAGGATAATTTTTTAAATTTTATTTTATGTACATGCTACAAGCATGTACATAAAATTACATTAAATACAAGCATTAGCAATTAGCTCTAGGCATTATTAATATTTTTTTGTCTTCCTCTGCTAGTAACCCCAATGCAATTTTAAATATGGCTAATTTTCAACCGGGCTTGTGTAGGTCTTTTGGGGATGGACTGGTCTATGTTCAAAGTTCTTAGGACATAGATACGATTTTGGATATCTTCTCATCTTGGTTTACAAAGAACATTAAGGATCAATTACAATTTATAATTGCAATGGTAAGGCTAGCACGATCTGTTCTAGGCCATATAAAGATTTGTTGAAAAATCTATCCTTCTGGCGAATTTTAGAAGTTCTCTCGGTAAAGTTATCTCCACTCATCGATGTTACAAAAGGTCTACTAGAAAAATAAAATCGTGATTGTACTTTATAACGGCTCATCGCTGAAATTTTGCGCGTTTTTAAATTACGCTAAAATCGATTAAAATTAATAAATCCTGAACGAACTAAGGACAAAAGGCTAGCTTGAAGAAAAGATACAGCAAATTGGAATTCCATTTCATTTGCGACACGGACTTTCAAAATATAAAAAGCGTAAAAATTCAATTTAACAGATTAAAATTAATTGAATTTTATATTTTTATAAAGTAGTGCCAAAATACCCTATTAAAATAAGCGTGAGTTGAAATAGTTATAAGCGTATCAGATTCTTCGCAAACATTTCTTTTTGTCTATATTTTAAAAGAAAAGGAAGGAATAGGTTTCAAGAGCTGTTGGAGAAACCCTTACAAATGATCAACTTTGATGATGTCTACAAAAGATCCTTTTACATAAACATTCTCGACAAAAAAAGAACGAGGATTATCTTAAAAAGGGTTTCTCAATAGTTAACTGATACAACTAAGCATATAATTAGCGATGTTTTGAAGTCCTTATACGAAAAAGGCGAAGGAATTCCTCGCAAACGAAAGGCACCGAAAAAAAAAAGAAAACGTTGATATTGCAACATCGCTATTACAAAATGAATGGGCTCTCCTCCATATGTACCACGACATCGGCCTGAAATATACCCACGTATCTGTGGACATACGGACGGTACCACCTTTGTGGAATGGCGGATGATTAATGATCCTCATCTATTTAGAAAATTAATGTCACTGCGGTATTTGCATTAATCAATGTAACGAGCTTGTCGCTTTTGGCTTTGCGTTCGTCGGGTTTTCTCCTTTCTTGCAGCACATGTCTACGTTACGCTCGATTTCATTCATAATCTTATTTTCTTTCGTCGAATGCGCGTCTCTTTTCTCATTTTTGTCGTAAAAACCTGTCGATTTCTGGCGAACGTTCGTTGGCAGGCGGAAATTAAAAACGTTCCCGTCGACGGGGTATACTTAAATATTCGCCCGAAAGTTTGATTTAGATACGGCCTTATATTAACGAACGAGCTTGATTATACGATCGTCCGCGAATTAATGATTCTTGATTTTAATTGGGCGACGAACATGTTTCGCTTCTAAAATAAAAACGTAGACTTCCACGGCCAGAGTCGGTTGAAACTAAACGCATTCCAGGTTTGAACCGTGTCGCTTGGTTACAATAAAACACTTTTTTGGTGTATAAAACTAGTTTGGGTAAACACCCGGTACATAACCGTTTCTATCTTTATTTTTTATCATTATTACTCCTTTCAGTCCTCGCAAAAAGAGCGAAGTCACATTTAGGTTAGGTCGAAAAAAAATCTGAAAAAGGGAGAATGTCACGTGGCCATCTCGCACCATTTTCTTTCTTCACCACGATTATACGTATCCTCTCTGGCAAATAGGGCGCTTCTATTCTCTCCTCTGAAAAAAGAAATATCCCGATATTAGTACGCCCTCTTTCGTTCTATAATTTCGTCTCGGGTTATTCATGTGCGAGTCGAGTCGTTTCCACCATCGTTCACTCACGCATGGTCCCTTTCACGTATGCATGCACGCGGCTTGATGAAAAATTATTTGGGTTTAAAAAGGCGAGAGCGAATTTTTCACGTCGAAGTTGCCGCGCGCACACCGACCAGCAACCCAATGAAGGAAAACCGCGACCCTTCGCCCGTCGCTGACGTTTATTTAAAGCCGCATATTGATCGCGGAATGATGGCCGAAAGCTTTGTGCCGATGGTGGTTGTATTGTGAACGTTCTTAGTATGCGGACGTCGATTTTCTTCTTGCCCGGTAAACCTTAAGTAATTTAACGATCTCGTCGTTATACCGTAAACCGTGAATTATCGTCGAAGAATTACTAAGGAGAAACCTCTACGAGGTTGTAAAGTTTGAGTTTAATTTCGGATTTAATGTCTTACATAAATAAATAATAAATTGCTTTGGGTATACCTGCATGTTTATATTTAAGAACAGAACTCGTTCCTTAAAACAGATAGGACGAAGAAAGTTCTCCTCTGCCGATACATTCTAGCATCCAAAACTTTCAGCTCATATTTCCCTAATATTCTCTTAATTCTCTTAATCTGCATGCTTTTGAAACTAATCCTTGCGACACTATCTAAGTCATTTAAGTCGCTCTGACGGATCTGAAGAGAAAACATCGATAGGCTGATCGATGTCTGTTAAACTGACGTAACCACCTTATGAGACCATCAGCAAACCAATTGCGGATTTTGTTCGCTGAATTAACTTAACAACAAAACGTGTGCTTTGATGGCTCGTATTGATATCTGCAGTGAGCGTAAAGTTACAACTAACTTAATATGCTAAAGCAGGTAGAGAGGATGCGTGTTGAACCTGCTGTGGTTTTAATACTCGAAGACTCGAACCAATTCTGTGTATAAGCACTTGAAGAACCACAGAAATTTGTAATAGTGACGATTGTTGAGTACAACAGCAACTTTGATACCAGACGTACAATTTTTAGAAACAAACATCCAAGAATTTCAAATTTCCTTTGCTTCTTCTTGAGTTTTGGAATCAAATTAAATTGATCCAGGTGAAATGCTGGACATTTTAATGATTTCAAATAATATGGAAGGGTGATAGAAATGCCAAGAATAATCCTTATTTGTCTGAGATTTATCTGCAAATATATCCTTGCATTTGGTCAATTCTTCTTCTTACACGCCAAGTACGATATAATTTGGCTCCCGTCGCTTGAATTGTTTGATTCTTTACCGGGACGAGGTTCTTTCTCAAACAATTGATTACGTCGAAAATACTAAGAATAAAGATCTTCAAAATTCACCGACGGGAGCCGAATAATATTCATATATCATACTCCTTATGTATTTTATGAACATACCAGTTCCTCCACCGCTTCTTAATTAAAGTTTAATGCGATAATGATCGTTCGATTTCTGTTTTTTATGCTCGCATAAAAACAGATCGCAAAACAAACACGAAATACCACCCTACTGGCTGTTTAAATGAAAGCGGTCATCTGCAAGAATGCGGACTCCAAAAAACTATAAAAACGACCACATCGATGTAGTTGTAAATTCATCACTTTCGCGCAATAAAAACACAGTTACTCTTTTGCTCCCGCAGCATACTTTAATTTATGGCGCATTTTCATGGCGAAATAAAACAGTCTAAATATCGGCGATATAGAACGGATGTAAAAATATTTTGAATAGTCCTTTATAAACTGCAATGCAATGGTTATTTTTGTTCTCGGGTAGGTAGAAATAAAATAATGATGCGATCAATCCGCTTAAAAGAAAGATTTTGATAATATTTTAAAACATTTGAAGTCATTGGAGATTTTAATTTCTTTGATCTTGTAATCTTACTTAAATTAAACGACGCTCACACATCACCCATCTATCTAACGTGAAGGTCCCTCTAACGGTTGAGAGCTCCATTTATAGAATCTATCTTTGGAGAGAGGAAGTTAAAAAGATATTATTAATCTAGCTCACGATTGAAGTGGTAAAAGAAGACTACTGTTTTTTGTGGCATTCATTTTTTCTTTTCCCAAAACTTCCAAATTAACATAAAATCTCTCTACAGCAAGACTCGCGTTCTAGAGGTATTCCCGAATGGACAAAACAATTTTTTTTTGAAAACGAGGTAAATAGGCAAAATTTTTTTCTTGCTACCTCATAAAGAGTTACTTGGAAAAATCTCGCTATAAAATCACCTAAAATTTTGGAATTGACTTGTCGAGCATTCGTCCATTCATTATTTATCCGTATTCTAACTGCGTAAACCTCTACGTAATATTTAAAGGGGTATCTTCAATGTTTCCGGCTTTAATCGATTGGCGACATAGTGCGTCAGACAATTCCACCATTGTGGATTGTTGTAATTTTGCACTAAATACGTACGATAGCTACGAGATGCACTAAAAAGTCGATAGCACAGAAAAAAGTCACAACCACTCCGTTCTCTTTTGCCAATTTCGATTCAATTCATTTTACGAGCCCCCTTTGATGAGCGACTACACAGAAAGTTACTTACGTATTCTCTATTATTGCTTCAATACTACCAACGGCTAACCAGTTACGTATTATATCTTTTTCACTGGGTAGCAGCTTTTTTTTTTATATACGAAGAGAAGCATTTTTCTATTTCGATGCAAAACATACAAGGCGTAGCGCTGTCGCTAAAATACGGATAAAAAAATAAATTACGGTCGGCGACGAGGGCGTACAAGAAAAACACATTAACTTTGAGAAAAAATAATGTGTAAACGTAGGTTATACCTTGTTAGGTCGCTGAATTTTTAATCCTAATTGAGTTTTACTTTCGTCGTTAAGTAGATTTCTACGAAATCCGCGATTTTACTATTCTATAAAGTCATACATTAGGCACGTTTACCATAATAACGCGTAGGATAGGAGCATGAGGGAACGGAATGAAATTATTCCTTTCGCGGTACGAAACGATAAGATATAGAGCTGTTGGTGATTTTTTAAAGAGTCTGTAGATCCAAGATAAATAACATAAATCCCTCCAATCAAATTTTTCACAATTTTATACCTTCAAAAAGATTGCCAACTGGCTGGGTTAAAAAGAATGTACGTATTCGTATGTTATATGCGAACATGCATGAACGTACCGACGATTAAAATTTCAAGTAATCCTAACTCATTAACTGGCGGCCGTACTAAACGCGGATGTCGCTAGATTGCGCTATAACTGGTAACTTGCTCAAAAAAAAAATAATAAATTTATCTTGAGCGGGTTGGATCGTTATGATGGTGGCTAATGCGCGTACTTAATATACAGTTTCGAATTAAACGGAGAACGTTTCTGTACTCTAACGACTTGCGCATATCAATGAATTGCTTATAGATACTTACACCCTTTCGCATATTTTACTCTCTCGTGTATACGTATGTTTAATCGTCTCACAGAGCGGTATCGATCTCTTCGAGTACTTTTCCATTTCTAAAGCGATCTAGCGGCGCGCCGTCTTTATAGCTTATATTTGCAATTTAATTACAACTCTGGCTTATACATATTCATGGAATATTTGGACGAATAAAAATGGAAGTTGGTGTCCAATTTTCATATTTCACTTTGGTGTTTTTCAAGTACTTCTAATAACAATAATAATAATGATGTGCTTTTATATTAACATTCAATTACGTTACAAAAGAGAAAATTAACGCTATCGGTAAGGAAAGAAAATACTAAAGCTCTAAAAAGTAGCTTTGCGAAAACCTCGTAAGTACCTCTGAATCGCAATTTGTCTAAACGGAATTGTTTTGCTGGTTCAAGGTCGTGAGAAGGCAAGAAGCGCGAACGTCATGCAAGAATCGGCTATATAAACCACTTAAATTTTCGTTTTCAATTGCCGTATGTTAGGTACATCTTTTACTTCGCGTGCTGGACAAGGTCTCAGATAGGTATGTAGCTATCGGTTTGTCTTCCAAGTCCGGGTCTTCTCGGACCGATGTATGATATTTTTCATACAATTTGAGGGAAAAAAGTCCTGTGTTCATCGAAACGCGAAAAGAATAATTAGATTCTTTTTAATTTCAAAACTGGTCGCAATACTCGGGAGGGCATCTAATATCTTGTTTTAATACAAACTTAAATCTTTTCGAAACGCAAGAAGTACACCTCACGCAAACAAAAGTATCCAGTATCTTTGTAGATAATTGCGAATAGTCTAGACTCATAATTCCAAGTAATAAAAGGTTCTCTTAAGGACACCGTAGCAGCTAATTTAATTCTCAATGTAACCCCCGATGTTTATTGGGGATTGTAAAAACGTTGCAATTCACGTTGATAAACACCATCGACTACCAGCACCTCCACCAAAAACGTTGTAATTCGAATAAATCTATTATTTTGTTAATATTGTAGGAAATTCTGCAACTGTTATATACCAAACTACGTTGGCGTGTACGGCCTAACACTATACTTTCCTTTTATATATGACGAGAGATTAAACCGAAAAATTGTGTACACAAAACAAACCCTTTACATCTACACGCATGTACGTACATATACGACGTGTAGCAGTTTTCGCTTGTTGTTTTTTCCTTTTTTTCCATAACTTCTCTAAAATCAATAAAAATATCCCGGGGTTGAGTTCGAGCTCTTTTATTTTATTTTTATGGCGCGTTTGCTTCCTAACAAAGCAACTTTGGCCGTTACTCGACAAACGGCTGCCTGAAATAAGGTAAAAATGTTCTTGTGTTTTCTGTAAAAATAAAATATACCGCAGGTGTCTTATTGCGTTGTTAGCAGTAACAGACGGATATCCGGACGATTTTTTTGAAACAACCGCGGGCAAAAAAGTAACTACTACAATTTTCCAAACAATGCTGATACGTTGGGAAAAGCATAAACAACAATTCTGCAACTGTTCGTTTTGTGTCCAAGTTCACCACCGACTGTAATAATACATCTTAAATGGAATTACGGTGATGAACTCTTTCACTAAATTGAAATTGTGTTTGTTTGGTTTGACATTTATTTATTTGGTATTATGCTATCTTTGCAATTACATCCATGATGTAGTGCGCATGCTGTTAGCTTAAGATCTACCTAAAGAACACCCTGCAAAACTTAGATGACTTAGTTCGTACACAAATATAATCTAAAATTACAAGACCCTATCTATCATCAAGACCCTATGTACACAATCTTTCAATAGGATCTCTTACGCACACCATTACATTCGCAAACAAAAACCCATCGCCAGACTAGACAGACGGTATGTTACCCTCCATAAGTCGTTTATGAAGCCATTTGTTTCGTGACGTGCGGGTAGTTTATTCACATCACGTGACCGCGACGTCAGCCGGCAAGTGTAATTCATATTCGACCGAAGCGGTAGGGTGTGTGCGTATGTTTGCCTTGTTCTAGTGTCAGGAAAAAAGCCCGCAATGCCTCATTTTAAAGGAGACTCACGAAGTCCGGTAAATCACCCGCCCGTGTTGCATTTATATTTATTTCGTAAGGGAGCGGCGGATTGTTTGGTCGGCGGCGAGCATAGCCTCGCGTATTTTGAGGGAAGCCTAGCTAAATGCGTGTCTTCTGCCGGAAGATGAATTACTGGATACGGCTGTTTTGCAAAAATCTAGTTTGTCAATGTCAGGAACTGTGTTACGGACGCTACTAAATTTATTCTCGCGGTGAAGCTTATTTTATAAAATTGTTCTTGACGTTTCTGGTATTTCACTTGCTTGTTTTTGAAAGAAAGAAGTAAAGAATCAAAAGGAAAAATTATGGAGAAGATAAAAAAATGGGAGGATACAAAGGAATAACAGCTTATTCTAGAGACGTACCTTCTTTGTTCATAGAACTTTGTATTGTGAATTTAATGCATAAAAATAGAAATAGAAGCTTTAATTTAATTTAATATCGCTAATGTTCCATAAACCTGTGTTAACGGACACTTGTCAACAACGGATACATCTCTTTAAAGAACACTTTTTAGTCTCCAAAACCCGTCACAAACTAAAGTACATAAGAGATACCTATAAACAATGAACGCTCTCCAGAGCGATGCGGACATCGAAGGTCGTGGAAAGTTCGAAACAAAAATATTCCATCGTCTGGATCAACTTTAAACAAAAAAGTACCGGGAACCGCGAAAGAACTGAATTTATCGCATCGAATGCGTGGCTAGAAAGATTCTATCAGAGACACGTAGCACTATTTGTGAAGAAGCAACAGCGTCATCAGCGTTAGCCAAGTAAGTGGGCGGATAAAGAATTGCCGATTATATCAAGCGATTATTCATCGAGGTACATATGTAATGCCGATGAGACGGGTCTTTTTTTAGGGATATCATGAGCAGATGGACAAATAAACGCGAAAAAATAGATTGGTTTTTAGAAAACGTCGTATCATGCTCTGTTACGCTACATCTAGAAAATATAAAATTACTATTCCTGTCGCCAAATACGCTATCAAACTTTAGATCGGGGTGTAAAAATGCAAAAAACCTGAACAATTAGGAAAAGCCATAACAATTGTAAATACCCTAATCTGAAAATCTGAAACCGAAGACTGTTAAAAAGAGCTCCTTAAAAGCTAGTTTTGGTGAGCAAGGCGATGCATTACTGAATTGTCAGCTTACCGAGCGTGTGTTCGTGAGTTCCAAGATACTCCTAGATACTTAAGTTAATCTAGAAGATGATAGTTATGTTGATAAAAAAATATATCAATTCGCTATAATTAATGTTAGTGATATAGATATTGCTCAATTCTAAACTGAAGTACCTGCAGGCATTGTTTATTTTATTTAATGATTTAGTAGGAACTCAAAAAGTAAGCGGACCATTGTCGTACGTAGAATCCGATATTATAAAAAAGAAATCTACTTCAATGTGCATTATTTAGTTTCGTTTTCATTAAAAACATACAATTCTTTGAAGATTATATTTAACCTTTGCTCAAGTTAACCCACTCCGCAACGAACACTTCGCTACAAGCGAACAATAGTCTCTACCCCCACGTTTATCCGTTATTGAGAGATTTCACCCTATATTATCCCGGGAATTAAATATTTATCCTATTTCCATAATTACAAGTTTCGCTATGTGGATATACGTATACATACAACCATTGTCGTCCCGCCAACTCATTTGAATTCAACAAACTAAACCCCGACTTCAAATTCAATGTACGACGCTCCTCGGGTAACTTAAATAACACGAGACGAAGAAGGCGTCGACTCCGCTCTAACGCAATTTAAAGCGCTTTAGTCTCTGGAATATGCCCTGGGACCACCGCAACGCCGCGCAATACTCCGTGGACGCTGTATAGCGCTGAAATTCCCGTTGCTTATACTCGCCGAATACAAAGAATGGGCGTTCAAAGGACGGGTAAAACGGTTAATGGAAGAAACGGACCCGAAGTATAAATCGCATATTTTCGCTATTAGATAACGTCCTGGAAAGAGAGCAGTAGTTGCTTCTTTGGCGGCTAACAAAGACTGTGAGAAAGGAAATACGCGTCTAATAAAGAATACTACGTTTTAATAGACTAATCGGGCGTAGTAGTACTACAAGGAAACCCTTTGCATTATGCATAAATCACATTTCATTTTTTGGTTCTTTTCTTAACATTTTATGAATTTCCTCCCAACTTCTAACGTCCTCAATACTCCGCCGGATTGGCCGAATATGGACAGCTTGCGCTACAATAACAGGTTCGCCCAAGAAAGATAGTTCCTTTGGCCCATATAACGTCAGATGTACTTCACTCGTACATTCTACCTGGCAACACTGCAACTCAGAGCTTAGCTGAATGCGACCATTAACGTGGACAATAATTATTAAATTACAACAAATGCAACGTCAGATCGCTATTGCACACATTGCTGCTCTGGCCGCGGATCTTTAATTAAGCACTATTTTCGTCACTAACTCAGGCTTAAACTTATCTACAAAGCGTTTAAGTTGGACCTACAATCTAGTATACATGTGCTTGAATTAACCCTTATTTAGAGCAACGGTGTCTACCAACCTTTGAAGATTTCATATACGAATTTTACCGTAATATCTTTGTGTTATAATGTCCAGATGGGACAAGAATATTTCGCACGTGTTTACATTGGTATTTCCTTGACTACGCGCGAGCTGGCTGTTGTCAGCCTGCCTCCCTCCAAGCGTACTCGCTGACACCAGCACCACACAACAACATTCCATACCGTAATAATCAATATGCGTTGGTGCTTACATAATGCGCAATCGTCCTGGTTAAACTGTCGGCAGCGAAGTCGAACGGCGTCTTCCAAGCGTTCTCCGGGGGTTCGTCTGTTCGATTGTACCATGCGGTCTTCGGTACGTAGCAACCTTACATCGGGACGGACGAAAACGTTCGCTCGAATTACCTCGCTGATATGCAACCGAAAAAAAAAGAAGGAGAATTGGGAGAAGCGCGTGATAGAAGACAAAAAGTAGAACGAATCAATTAGGCATGATGCTTACGTAGGCATTAAAAAAAAGGAATTAGATTGTCAATTAAATTACGGGGAATTTTAGGCCGCCGCGAGTAATTTGACGTAAACATATTTCGTCGGAAAAAGTAAATTGGGTTGCTGGAAATGTTCGTGTAATTTCGTTTAAGCATCTTTATCGACCCTTATTCCGCGAGGCTCTAAAGATATATAACTGGAAGTCTGGGAAGTGCTAATTCTGCGTATCGATGAATAATTTGAGTTCTGTATTAAGGTCGATTTATTTCAATGAATAGCTAATACCGATTAATTTTATTACAGACGACGATTCAAATAAACGTGGAGA
Source organism: Oryctes rhinoceros (assembly GCA_020654165.1). NCBI lineage: Eukaryota > Metazoa > Arthropoda > Insecta > Coleoptera > Scarabaeidae > Oryctes > Oryctes rhinoceros. Next base: position 5,483,295 of record JAIOKQ010000231.1, read on the forward strand.
TTGTTTCCGTTGAAATTAATCCTAGCTTCTTTATCGATCGCTGAAACCTACTTTGTATAGCAACGTATTGTTTTAAAATACACATTTTTAATGACAATATATTGTATGCACGATGATAATGATTAAATCCCCGACCGACTTCACATCCGAACCCACGTCAGGACCCTTTTCAAACTTGATCGTGTTAATTCAATTGTTACCAATATTTCTGTAGCGTACTTGAATAACAAATCCCTCAAACATAAAGCGTACAATGTTTTACGAACTTTTGTGTATTAATTAGCGGTATCAAAGTGTCTAATTAATATTTCCTCCTGCATTTCTGTTAATAATTAGCAATTGTCGTTGGTTAAATGAAAGAACAGCCGGAAGATCAGCTTCCGAAGTTTTAGCATTTATCTATATGGCTGGATTTAAAGGAAAGAACAGCCGGAAGATCAGCTTCTAAAATTTTAGCATTTATCTATATGGCTGGATTTTAGGGGTCTCTAAGAGTTTGATAGGTAACGGTTGAGACGGTTTCGAAATTAGAAAAATAGAGCACCTAGTACTGGCAACATCTTTGCATCTATTTTACCTGAAACGAAAATAGTTAGAAAATAGAAATGTGAACATCTACTTCATCTTAAGAGATGTAAAGCAAAAAAGAAATGAATTTTTGACCGAGGAGTTCGTATTTCTTAAATATTCAATTTCAATTAAAAATGTTATTGTTCATCATACCATCATATCATTTTCATTTCTTGATTGAGCCAAACATAATCAGCAAATGGTATTGATTAATATAAACTTGAAATAAATTATTTATTTAAATAAATTTTGCCAAAGGAATTTATATAAATTCCTTTGGCATGGATTATTATATATAACTTTCTCTCCTAAAAACTACGTACATTATATAAGAAAGCAGAAATTTTTTGGACCTTCATACTTCTGTTACCTTATTAAAGCTATTCTTGCTTATTTTGCTAGGCTTTTTTACTACTTCCGTTTAAACTGCTTCAATAATGTTAATCTTTGCTCAAAAATCTATCTGTAAAGCTAACCGTTTTTTTTTTTTTTTTTTTTTTTTTCATATAACATACAATATTGCTTCAAGGTTTCCATCAATTTAAATGCTGTAGTTTTTACCGCTACGAAATTGCACCGACATTGGTACAACCCAATCCCCGATAGCTCCGGAAATAAATTCATGAAACATATGCTGACAGAAAATTAATTAACTCAACCAATGGGAAACATACACTGGCTATCCCGGAGTCCACGGCGTTACCTTCTAGTTTTTGCGACCATTAGTAAAGTAGGGGTTAGCAATTTGCTCGATTAACATTGAATTCGCAGAAACGAGATGTTTTATAATTGGAAATCCTCTAATACATCACATCGCCGTCGTATGTTTACATGCGCGTTTGAACGTTGAATTAGTTCTAATTTCAGATTCTCGTGAAAAGTATCGATTTTACTGTAGAATGTGCCTCGCACTCGCTTAACGCAATAGCGTGCAACTTTAACGAACGACCCCGTCGCTTCGATCCGAGGTGAAATGCAACTAATGATATTTTAATGGGCGTCTAATAAATACCCGCGGAACTTCGTAATGAAGTCAGAAACGCTATCAAACTATTCTCCGTATATTCACCCATCAACAGTGTCTACGTTGTGTATGCCACGACGAAAGCTCCCAGCTAGTACTTAAACATCGAGTACCTACGGCATATGGAAATATAATGTGGCGCCTATTTTAAAGAGGGTAACGCATACAAAGTTACTTGTTTGATTGTGTAGCGCACCAAACTTCTTACTTTTAATTATGTCTACGGTAAAGTAATTCTCTTTGGAAATTAGGTACTTCCTTTGAAACCAACTTGCAATATGGCCTCGGTATTATGAATAGCGTCTATTAAAAAAGCTAAACGTGTTCCGGGTTTGGACCGTATCATGGTTAACCGTTAATGGTTAAAGCTCGACGTTTCACCCACAATCATATGCGGCTTCTTCAGGAGAAAGAATTACAAATATCTATCGTTAAAACGAAGCTTGAAAAAAATATAACCTGCGATTGTACTCCTGGGGAATTAAGCTTGTTTTAGTGTCGTTCCGTTGGATCGGAAGAAAAATTTTACAGCAGATTAAAGCATTTCACGCCGTTGCCGGACGATTTTGGTTTTACGCACTTACACACTTTAACTTATTTCGCGATAAGCAACAGCGGAACATGCCAACTCCCCAACAAATTCGCGTAAATCACATTAACGCGAACCAGAAGAACTCGCAAACTCCCCCATCGTTGAAAATTCCCAGTTTAGGAAACGTAAAATTTCATTACAATGTAAATAAAAGTGAATTCGTCCTGGCATCTTTCCTATGCACGCACCGCCGCCGCCGCCGGTTCCACCTAAATGCGGGGAAATCCTCTCCTTTGTTTAGTAAACAAGAGAAAGTTTCGGGGCTGATGTGGAGTACTCTTTGCCGCAGAACGCGTTTTCTGAATTAGTCCTAATTACGTTTAACAGAACATTAAATTTTATTAAACTCTGTATGGCGCGGGAGTTGAGGGGGGTGGACGGATTATACGTATTAACAGGAGAAGGGGCCTTAGGAATGGGGCGTTCGAACTAAATGTTACTCGCGCGACTGTTTTCCTAATTACGCATAGTTGCGCGAGCTGGAAACGTACGTGCATATGTATGTGTTTAATTGTACGACAGATTTGGTAATGGATGTAATTATTACAGTTTAATCATCCTAGTTTGAAATTGTCGAAACGCAGAGTGTGTTACGGCGTTGGATCTCCGTACGAGATACGTATTTCGATCACGCTCCAAGTTTGCTGTAGGTACAATACATATTCCTATCGCATAAGTTAAATACGAAGTCTTGAGGCTCAATGCCGTTGGTGGTATTTGTTGTGGATTAAGCTAACTGCACCGCAGGACATCGATTGCAAATTCCGCGCCATCTACATACTAAATTAAGTTGTGAACTGCCGGTGCTCGGTAATCTCAATAATGGCGCTTGTTAGAAGAAGATGTAAAGAAATCCCTAATTTCGTGAAATCCAAGAGACATTGTCCTATATTTGTCTAGCAGCGTTTTAAAAAGGTTTTTATTTCCGAAAACACTAAATTATTCAATGGAATTATACCGTGCTTCTCATCTAGTGTGCTTCGTATGCTACTCGAAATTGCTCTCCCAAAGCAATCTTCGCACCTTTGGACGCTTACTTAACTCACCGAAAAAGAACGGCATGAACTGCTTAGACTGATTTATAGGTGACAGGCACTAAGTCTGCCATTTAATTACGTCTACTTGCGCTAACATAAAACGGTCTTAGTCAGCTCTTCTACGTTACGTACAGAGCGACCTTGGCTAATTTTAAATGGCAGCAACAAATGAATGAAATCATTCATCGTCTTTACTCTAGCGAAATATCTTCTACTTACGACGACAGCCGAAGCAGTTAATTTAAGTTTGAGCTTATTTAGTGTCGAGTTCTACGCCATCGATTTTCCTTGAGTTAATATTTAAGTCGGATCGTAGCGATGTTAATAACTTTTTTCCGTAAAAGTTTTTCGCTATATTCGCCATTTAGATTTATACACTTTTGCGTTCGCTCGAACTCATTCTTAAAATAACTCTTTTGGTCTGAGGGTGGCATTTCTAAAAGACGGTTTTCGAAAGCTTCGGCAGCTTTTTGAGGCGTTTCTTTTTTTACATTTGACGACAAAAAAAGAAGTCATTAGGCGATTGTCCTAAGCGTTGCATGATAACTAGTGAGGACAAAGGCGGGTGGAATTGTTGCTCCTTTGCGGCGCCTAGACGGACTCGTTTCTGTTGGTCTCATGGGAAAGGGTTCGTGTGCCTATCGGTTTCCCCGAGAGTCGACAAAACACGAGTCCATCCGATCGCTGCAAAAGAGTGGCAGTTCCACCCGCCTTTGTCCTCTCCAATGATGAACACTACACGCATCTATCCATAAACAACCTCATTGTTTTACGGCGGAGAATACTGCAATCTTCGTGCTTGGTGAAACTTCGAGGTCGTGCGGCACCAATGAACTTTCTACGTTGAACGCTGGTTAAGCAGTACGGATTATGGATCCACATACGTTAAACCTACATGCCTCCGCACGGGGGCGTATATTTTATTAATAATAAATACCGGGTCGACGGCGTTTGCCGCAACACGGCGCGCACGGCCTCTGTATTAACGTGTAACTGTACTTCGTCGAGGTAAAATCTGAGAGCTGTCAGGGCAATGTGTGAGGCTTCACCAGACGTCTGTATACCTTTACGCCCTGGTTTACCTTATGTAGATAAGCAGCCCGATATATATGTAAGCTTAACTCCACATGACGGCAGACAATCCGGCTGTCGCGTCTGCGTGAGCGCGGTGCGTTCGTGAGCGAAAATAAACGAACCACATATAAAAGAAAAGCGGTAAATCTAAGTGATTTTGAAGCTTACATCGCGACGGATGTAATAAAATAGAATACGAACTGCGATAAATTTAACGATCGCCCAGCATTTGCACAATAAATAGAGCTATACGTTTATGTTGCAATAATCTGTTTATGGTACGGAAGTAGAGATAATTTTATATTGTGATTATGGTGTTCCGTAAGAGAACTCGAGTTTCGGATTTAATATTTTCTAGTTTTGCGAAAATTCATTCGTCTTGGAAGGTGATTTAAGTATCGGACACTTGGAAAAAGAATAATCTTAGCCAAACACGTTTGAACTAAAGTGAGAATTAACTTTCTCTATTCTTCATCCGAGCATGTAACTGAAAGTGTTGCTTTATGATATTTTCACCCTTTGACATTACGGCCCACCATTATATAATTGGAATATTCCTACCGAACTTGACGATTTCTTTCTGTAAAATAACTTTGTCCTCTTACAGTCCCGCAAGAGGGGGCGGGTTATGCGAAGCTAGAGACATTGAGATGAAGATGTCAGACGGACTTGGGGTTGAACGAATCTACGTTGAATGTTGGCTGAACGCATTATATGTGGCTTTAATCACTAATAGCGTTCGATGTTATAATTTCTAGCATTACAGGATATTGATGTATGTAATTAAGCCTGTGAGTATGGAAACATACAAAAAAATGTAATTAATGCTAACGCCGCAGATCGATTAATTTTTTGTTGATAGAAATGTGATTTTTCAGTGATCTTAAGAATCTTATGGCCTTCTATAATTTTCTTAGCGAACGTTTCGTATATAATGAGGAGAGGCTTCGTCCTATTAAAACCATAGTTTCTTCATTATTGGAGAGGATTTGTCTAACGATGGAATTAATAATAATCGCTTGTTGCCCAACAGTCCAATTACGAATTCCAAGCTCAAATTATAGATATAATTAAGCAAGAAAGAAGTACAAGTTGCCTATCGTAATACATCTTCTTTACAAGAAAAAAAAGAACAAATAAAAGACATGCTTAACGCACGCAATATAAGGTACTATTAACTTAAATAACTCTGCATTCGTTGGAGGGCTGCGATAGAAACATACAACAAGAATGAAAAAGGATCAAGTTTATGCTTATTCACGTTCCTTGTTATATATTATCGATTAGTTATTTTAAAGAAAAGGATGAAAATAAATTCACTTGACTCAAATGAATCGTTGCATTATATCCAAACGAAGACCCTAGCTTAATCCGACCATAAACCATAACAAACAATACATCATCAACAGTAGCGAATAAGCAATAAATTCAATTCCCAAAGCCATCACATAAGCCGCTAACACCATTAAATACACACCTATTACCCATATTACGTACTAGTAGCTTACGAAATATTTCAGTTGGCGAATATCTAACAAACACTTCCGCGCCATACAACTATGTCAAGAAACGCAACATAATCGGCTGACCGAACGGCTAGTTAATAATATTCCTTTATGCCGCGCATTAGTGTAGAAAGGAAGCGTGTGCGACGTCATCTTTGGAAGTAATTTCGAAACTTGCTTATAGTCCCTAAATCGACCCCAACAGAAGTGTAGATGGCGTAAATAGCAAACAGACCCTCCAAGATTGAATTCCTCTGACCCGACCTCTTTAGAGCGCCGTCTTCGTGTTTCGGAAACGTACTCGAATGGCTGAAGAGAATAGCACGATTTAATACGACAGTGTAGACATGTTTGCCGGCTGCCGAGGCGAAAGCAATACAATGGAAGTATGGCTAGGAGGGAGTGGCTTCTATATAAGACGTAGTTATGCTAGGATGTTTTAGGGACGTTAAGGTGGGAAATTATTGTTTGGTTTGGACATATTATGTATAGCGTCATCCGACAATATTCAACTGTTATAAAGAAAAGAATGAAGCATTACTAAAATCGTCTTGACGATCTTTGAATTGCTTTGAAGAAGCTGCGGATTTGGAGAAAAAAATTCAAATTTAAAGGGTGCCAAATTTCAAGATAAAAAAGTCTTTAATCAGAAACGAAAATATCAAAGCACATATCTTGGAACAACCTTAGAAGCTAAAGAAGTTAAAATTAATGACTAAAGGTTAATTTGCTTTGTCATGGGACGAAGTACATATTTTGCACTTTCGATCTGAAGTATTTTCAAGTACGAAGAGCCATGGCCTGTAAGATTCGCTAAATAATAATAAAAAAAAACGATTATCATTTTATTGTTCGCTTCCCATCCTCGCAGCAGTTAGGAACTTTTATTTTCCTTACAAATCCAATAGATCTTTATCCTGTTCCCTTATCATCATATTGTCTGCTTATATTTTCTCCCCATCGCAATTTGCTATTCTAACCCGCGCCTTTCATCGGCGTACGGTAAGATTTACGACTGCCATTAGAAAAATTATACCTTTCCCCCGATAGCACACCCTCGCCCCGTTCCAGAAAATGGGGAGGTGACTAATTCCGGCGTTCATCCGACGTACACATATACATGGACATCTTAGATGCGTCATCCTCTTCGTCGCCCCTCATTGCGACGTGGATAAATACAATACCGGGGGGAGCCCTTTGGAAACGGACGTGAAGAAGGAAGAAGGTGTAGACGACAAATTGCCCGAAAACAACTCGTACAGTATTAAATTGCTGCCGTTAAGGGTGAAGATTACGAATCATTGGGTTGTACGCACAATTTTCGGCGATTTTTCGCAATTCACGGAACAGGCGATCGGTTCTGATCATCCGTAATGGCACCGTCGTCGCTCGCGCGAAATGCACGAAGAGGAAATGGATACTCCTTTCAGGTCTATTAGACCCAGATGAGATGTAACCTGAAGTAATTGCGTATTGGAGAAGAGTGCGGCGAGTTTACAATGTGGTATAAACCGGGAGAAGATGGCGGATCTCTCTCTTTATCTCTTTTGATGTTCTTCACAAAATCCTTGGCAGATGTTTAAAATTCGTAAGAAACTATTCTAGTTAATATGTAAGAGCAGGAAGCCTTCCTTGGAATGTATTCTGTAAACTTTGTCACAATTTAATAGATTTCTTGTATACTTCAGCATACTAGGCTACATTGAAAATAAGCTTCTATGAGAAGATTGAGACATTTTCTGATCTGAGATTTGGTAACATATATGGAGATGTATGCTAAAAAGTACCTTCAACTTAAGGGTCGATTAGTACAACATTATTTGTTTGAAATATGAAAAACAAAAATCAATTACGAACGTACAGAGTTCATTTTAGCCTGAAAATTCTGAGAAGAGAAAATGTAACGAAGAAAGCTTTCTTTGAAAGACGTTTGTTTTTAATAAAACGAAGCAGTTCTTGTTATTCAGCTACCGAATAAAATTATCAATTCATTTATTTCATTCTCCTTCTATGCGTATATTCATAAAAAAAATTCTTTGGCAAATGAAAAATATCTCTTAGGAAAATTAAATATCTTGTCCAGAAAGAGATCTTGGAACATTATAAAAAGACAGCGAAGCTGTCAGCTTAAATTGCCTCTTAGAAATCCACCAACATCATCAACTTAACTAGATATATAAAATCCCCTTTTACAAGCTTCAAACGTAACAAAAAAAAAAAACCTCCCAAGTATATTATATAATTTCCTCTTTCTTTGGGATTCGAGAGGTATCTACTCCATATTTTTATATATCTACCACGGCCGTGGTATACTTTATTAAGACTAGTACGCCATTGTTATGAAACGAAACGCCATCTAACCAGTCGCTTCTTCTCATTCCTTTTGGCATTGGGCACTCGTAGGATATATTTTTATGTTTCGGCGAACCGCAAGTGTGCCAGTAAATATCTTTTGTTGTTTTTCCGCATTCACCACCGCTCAACTGTTTCTGACGTCTTTACAAAGACAAAAACAATTCGGAACAGATCGATCCTCTCTTCCCTTCCGTATATACCACAAAGAGAGAACGAGATGTACGGCGAGGGCGAATGTGGAGAGGTTGACAAGGAAACAAGAGGGAAAAGTGGAAGTAAAAACCTGAAATATTCTCCGACAGCCGAAGCTTAAGCGTTGGGCTCTAAATTCACGTTTATTGCGTGTACACCGTGTTGGAGAGAATCGTGAGAAGGGATAGGGAAGACAGAGAGAGAGAGAGAGGGTGTAGGAAAGGGTAGGCACCCTTATAATTTGTTGCAGGTCATCGGTTTTTAAACCTTTAAAGAAATGAAATTTATAATACGGATTCCCGTCGTTTTTTCTTCTTTTTCCCTGTAAATGTGGAAAAAAATCGGTTGTCGAGGATGTGAATGTTTAGTCGGATGAAATTCGCTTTCTTTATCTTAACGGTAACAGTAGCGAATAAAATGTGGCGATCGCAATGGGATTTTAGGACGTTAATTTCAAAAAGATTTTTTTCAATGGTTACTAAAAGCTAACGTGTTCCCAGTTTTATTGAGCCAAAACACTTGGTAGTAACTTACAATATGTCTTAGACGGTTTTCAACGACAATTTTGCTATTTAGCTTGATATGTCCAATGTTATCTACTCCCTATTTTTATTGAGGCTTTTTTTGCTAAAAAATGACCATCAAATGCTTTATAAACTTTCCATTTTGTAACCTTTTCTCTACCTACATAAAATATTTATTTCAGAGCTTACTACTTCCACGAAAAACGGAGCTTTTGTAACCGCAACTACCCGCCGCACGGCGGATAATTTAATAATGAAATATCCTTTTGAAAACAACTGGCGAAATTTGGAGTCATTTACATACTAAGTGAAGCCGTTTGTGGCTCTCGTGGGATCAGAACAAACATTTCGAGGGCGAAAATCCCGTATAAAGAGGCGACCGGGCACCGTATATCCATCATTAACACCGAACCGTTCGGCTAATACCGAAGCATCGTCCGGAGTCACCGATAACTTTAATGCGGTCGAATGTTCGTCCTAATTTGCCTATTTATTGCAAGTCTAATTGAAATTTGTGGCGTTCGCGGTTCCGTATAACTGTAATTAGTCGTATAATTACTGCAACGATTCCATTTTACCACGGTATATAATTGTGAAATGTGGCTTTTAATATTTACGACGTTTAATGCGTTTCTTTGTCGTTTCAGGTACGTATGGCTGCATCATTTATACGGCATTTAATAGAATCGACGGAGGGTAAGGCAGCGGACACCATTAAAGTATTGATTCATGAATGAGACGGTGACAATGATATTCATGCTTAATTGATTAACTCGGAAACGCTTACTAAGTTTATGTAAATCGATTTTCGTACAGGCAACTTTCTATCAAAAGAAAAAAACATTATTAAAATAAATGAATTTTTGTATTTATATATTTATATATTTATATATTTATATATATATATATATATTGTCTGATGCATTGTGGTTACGCGATAAGTTTAAGTAGCCGTCCCTTGTTAAGTTGATTTCTAAAAAAATGTGGACCTCCCAACATATTAAGTTTTGAAGATGCCGTGTATGATATCTTAATTTTAATTAAAACGAATCTGATCGAAGAACTACGTTATCGTCTCGCTAATTATCGCTACTGATTACTGAAATTTATACATCCTCCGACACGTAACAATAAAACGCACCGACGCGGACGCGCCGCTGAACGTTTTATAATTCCCTTATTTTGCGCTGAATTTCAAAGCGCATGTAAAACGAAAATATCTCTCGCATACATCTCTTTTCGTTGCGGCGAAGGGAGTACCGCCGGCGGCGGCTTTTTTCTGAATTTGCCCCGCTATTTATCAAAACTCCTATCACTCCCGCATTAAATCACGTACACTTTTTTCAGCCGCGCGAGCGTTGAAAGTGTCGGCAGACGGCTGCGCGAAAAGGTGCAAATTATACGGCTATATTACGGGCGACTCGTATATGTATATATATATATCTATGTATGTTGCCACGATCCATGTAGTTGCTCGAACGATGAAAGAAGCGCCATATATCATTTCTCAGGAGCAAAATGCTTTGCATAAGTGCGATTCTATGGCTATGACAGTAGCCGCTAGAACGTGAGAGATTGTTACTGCTTACTAAATATCGTTTTAATGTATTTTGTATTCGAAGTTGGTTCAATCAAGCTAGTCAATTAGAATAGTGCCAAGCTCGTGGCAATTGCGTATAATAAGAGTTTATCGCTAAATCTTGCAACCAGATTCTCGGCTTCTGTCGAGCAGGGCCTAGGTACACTCCGCATTCGGTATTGATAAGAAATCAACCTAATAAAATTAGTAACATGGCATTTCTCGATATTAAAAGAAAATTTATTGCATTTACTCCAACAAACAATATTATTCAGATCCGTTTCAAGGGTGAAATATTCTCAACTGCATCAATTTTGATAAAAATTGTCGGAGCCCCATTTACAGAATTTGTTCAAGAGAACGTCATGATCAACTCTGTCGAATGCCTTCGCAAAATCAATACAGACACCATCCACCTACGAATTATTCGTAAAAGCATCCAACATGAATTAAGTGAAATTCATCGACCGACCCGGCAGGAACCCATGTTAAAATGAAGAGAAATACCATTTAACATTACAGTAAAGACGACTGCTGCTAATAGTTTCAAACAGCTTAGCAACAGCACAAAACGTAGATATCGGTTTATGATTTCCATCAACGTCAATAGGTATGTACTTGTCAAAGCAACATCTTTGTAATGTATGACGTTAACGGTGATATTTCAATAGTTATATTTTAAACGGATAAACGAACTTCAACGATTCTCTCGTGTTGTTAAGCTTGGAACCGGGATTTTAGTTGGAATTTGTTAAACAAATAACGGTATTACTGCACGCACCATTACGGACTGTAATGGCGCTCGGTAGTAAGCATCAACGTTCCTGCGATCATTTCGCAGAGCGCGATTTCGCAAGAACGACTCGTCTATCGGAGGTGATAGGTGAGAGTTCTGTTAAATCGCACGCAAAGATAGTTGAAACTGGCGGATAAAATCAGTTCGCGCGAAGCTCATGCTTCGAAATGTGTTTTCAGAAGCAGCAATTAAATTACCATCGTCGCCGGTATGAAACTTAGCTACGGATGCGTTGCAGTTTCGATATTTTGAATTGCTTCAACTTTGACACGACACTATCTAGGTTGCATCGTTAGTATTCTGTTTGAAAAGAATATCTCGTCCTATGTTTGCTGCTTTTGAAAAAAAAAAAAGAAAAAACAGGTCTCCAGAGTGCTATAAATTAACTTGCAGAGTTAATTAAAGGGTAATTAAAAGTATACATCAATGAAAGCTAGCTACTACCTTGTATTCCTGGTGTTGTAGAAAAACGACTGAAAACCAAGACTGGCACATAATTAAAATTGCTGAACTAGCACATAACTATAAACAAACTACGCAATTTATGACTGCTGTAAATTATTTTAGCCAAGCATTGAGATACAAACGATATCAAATGTAAGCTACACAGCTTATCACAGCAATAATAACTGGGTAAAGGAAAAGCGCGGATTTCAACTTTTCTCCTCTTCACTCGCACCATGACTTGTAACATCGTAGACGTCTCATTGTAACATTACAATTAGCCCAATATACCGAGTCTCAGTCAACTTTAGGGACTTTTCATTAAACATTAATAAACATACGTGGATATATGGATAAGGAAAGTTAAAAACGGGAAAGAAGTTCGCGCCTTCGCCGTTTTATTAGCCACCTCTAATTGCTACCAGTTAAGCTTTCTGGACAGTTTCGAAGGAAACTTGCTAGGAACTCGGTATAAGAAAGGATTGAAGTGATGAGGGGAAACAACTTTTATATAGGCTGTCGCCATCATTTTTCTTCCTGAAAACTCCGAAAAACTTTATTACGATTCGCGTTTCAATTTACGTTTTAATAGAAATGGAAAAACTTTAAATGGAAAACGCTACCTAAATGACGAAACAGAATAAATTCGCTAAGCCGTGGCGGAAGTATGCGTCCGAGAAATAATCAAAAAAAAAGCCGTACTACAAAATATATCAAATCGCGTAGTTTAATAGATTCATAATTGCTTATATTTGATTATCGTCGAAAGTAAACTTTCGAATCCCGAGAGCGAATCCGACGAGCGATTTTTCGGCTTAGTAATTAGATGAAATCGTCTAATTGAATGTACGTCATGTTTTGCCGTCTCCATTGGGAAGAGTTAGTTAGAGACCCCCGTCGGGTAACTTCGTTTCGGGTTAAATAGGGTCTAAGTGCTTAGGGATGTAGCAGTTCTTCACGATGGCTGTTCCCCTGTCAACTACCGAAATGGGTTTTGATTCTGATTGATGTACATTGTTCGTTATAAATTACCAAATCAAGCACAGTGGTTTCGAAAATCGCGTGGATTTTTAATGAGCCCGCGGCAATACGTAGATTTTTCAGTTGTAATCGTTTATTTGCAAAAAAAAAAAAATGGTAATCGCATATCTTTTTACTCTCTCTCTCTCCATTTACAGACGGATGGTAGATGGATTTATGCAAATGGAAAATCGAGCTGTCAAAAACAGATAGACAGTACAAAAGAACGCTGCGCGATAGGTGCAATTGCATACCGCCTCGTTTTAGCTGGTATACCAGTCAGTAAATTAACGAACGGAGTTTCGACGACCCATTTTATCTACAGATCGACATTACGGTTTATTTAAAATTCAGATTGCGCCCGCTTGAGCGCCGCAGTGTGGCCGGAAAATGGATGCATTATCGGCGCGCATCTACGAAACGATTAAGCCAGGGCGGACGAAAATGCTTAGCAAATCCGCCGCGATGCGAAATTTGCTCTAATTTTGGGGATTTAATTTTTAATCAGCGTTTTAAACGGAATTATAAATGTAACAGTTCAATAGCGTGTGAAATAATTAATACCTACCTACCTGCAAAGCTACAGCGGTTCGATTATGAACATTCCTGCGATAGTTTACGCCGGTTAAAATATCTCTCGTAACAATGCGTTTAATAAATACGTACGTGCATTACAATAAAAAGTTTTGCGATTCGCATTAATGGACAATAATAGTTATAATAACAATAAATCCTTTTATGCCCAACATTTCAGTTTTTTTCATTAATTAATAACCATTTCTGTTTATATTAGTTATTCAGGTGACGAAGGAGGTTTGAGTCTTTACTGCTAAATGATGTAAAAGCAAACTGTTTGATACTGTACCTCGTCTAGCTTTGATTTTAAGCTAAAATCGACCTAAATACCGCTAACCCATCCAGCAACAAACTATTTCAACATTGCCACCATCCAAAGAAAAATATTCCCGTCACATCCATAGTTTCCTTAATAAACGTCAAATCCTCAAAAGTTTCCCAACCTATCTAGATCGGATAGCGATTTCTTTTCCCGTCCGTTCCGCAGAGACGGTCCGCTATATAGTTAGGAGAATTAGGACAGCAGGCAGCACTTCACTTCGGAACATTTAATTACCAGCATAGAAGTTCAACATTGACATTAACGAAGAATATATTGGACGTCGTAACAAATTAGGCGGAGCGATTCTCTCCGCGCGGAAATGGCAATACGATTTTATCATCTGGTAGCGCCCTCTAGTGTACGTGAGTGTGTGTGTTCGTGATAAGTGCGCCGATACAGGAAATAGGAGGAAATTACCGTGAACGTCGTTCCCGGAACTCTAACTACTGGGAAGATTTGTCATTTACTAGGGATTGATATTAACTCTTTCGACGAGCTTAACACGCTCCCAACGTCCCCACGTTGCTCGTTTATTTCGGGCAATTCTCTAATAAATTTCCGGTTAATTCTGAAAGTTTGTTAAGGAATAAAGCGCTTCTGCTGAAAGTAAAGAAAATGATTTTGCTAATCCCGTGGAGGTGTCCCTTTAGCCGGTAATGTCCAGTCCGAATTACGGAGGTCTGCTCGGCACAATCTTACAACGGGTTGGTGCGGCCCGCTGATGATGATTTTGGCGCTATCGGCTTCTTCGTTGCCAAGATTTCTGTCGTAATCCTTTAGCCATATTTGAACTGTAGGGCTCCGTCATCACAAGAAATATACAATAAGCCGTACAATAGTGAGCTCCTTGAAAACCTTAATACCTATCACCATCTTCTATCCAATAAATGAAATATAATAATATTCTTGATGGACATATTTAAAGATTTGGGTGTTTTACTCGATTCGTCATTACAATATTCGTGATATTTGGTCATCAGCTAATAAAGCTTTGGGCTTCGTTATGAACGAACAATAACTATACATATAGTAAATTTTAATGATTTAACTGTACGCAGCCCTCTTACGTCTAAAACTTATAATTTAAACTTAACAAAATCTCTTCTTTACTTTCCACCCAATCAATACCTCCCATCTCCAATAAGACTCTCTTACATACTACACATAAGTAATTCGATTAAACAGCGAAATAAAATTAGCGAGTTACGTAACTCCTTCTTCACGCTACATACATACAAGAGAGCGAGTACGTATAATGTAATTTGTATTCGATCGATACGCAACTCGATATGCGTACTTAATTCATTGACACAAGCGCCTTAAATAAACTGCGACGAATACGACGGTAGGAACGTGAAATTTTAACGTTTCTCCTTGCATCATCCGACCAGCCAAGGTCCCTTTCAATTGATTCCGCACCGAAAACGACGTCCCGTCACGTTATTTTCTATTAGGCTCGCGCACGCATCGTAACCGTAGCTCGCAAAATAAATACCTAAGGCGGCGTATTCGCATTCGTACGTATCACACACAGATGTACGTGTGTGTATAGAAGGTCTCGTGATATCCATAAATGAATCGTAAAATTTTTAATATCTGCATTACAGCGTTCTCGACAGATCAATATCCGCGTCTCCATAGGGTCTACCTACCCCCTTAACTTCGTACATGCGAACACAATGTTTTACGAGTTTTTTTTTTTTCTTTTTGTGGCGGTTGCGTACGTATGTTTCCATGTGCTTCGCACGATTTTCTGAAAAACTTAGAAATTAGAAAAGATGGTTCATTTCTATTGGTAATAGTATGATTAAAATTTAACTTTACAAGAATTTTGTTTAAAAAAGCACTCGTTTTGGCAATTTGTTCGTTTATCATGTGCGGCTTTTAATGAACATCAGAACCAACTCGTGACGTGTCAATAAGTCCTTCGGTATTCTGAGATTCTCTTTAGTAAAAGTGAATATTCCATAATGATAGCAAGGGCTGTGGCGTAGTATGGTAAACAACAAATAAGTATAATTAGTCCGGGACGGCCGTTTCGAGGACACGAACTATTCCAGTCTTTAGCGACGCTTCCACCTGATTGGACGGGATGTGATTCGGCAATATGAGTTTTTCCTCCGATTTACATGTTTTTGGTGCATCCTTTGCAGATTTGTTTAGCTTTTACAGAAAAACCTACAGACATAATCTCACCACATTACAGGGAGCTAATGTTAAAAGAGCCATTTAAATTATAATCGGCCCTTTTACATAATAATTAATTTGAAAAAGTACAATGAATGACTCTTTTTGTCAAATGTTGATGCAGTGTTGGCACCTCAAACTAACATAATTGCAACAAAAAGTAGAAAGCAATATAAATCTTCAAACATTTGATAAAAGGCGGCAACAAAACGGACAAAACGCAATACGAGTTTTTGCTGTTGCTTAAAATTTATTTGATGCTCTTACGGCGATGTTTTCCATCGCCCAATACTCATCCATCTGATGAAATTTGTTACAACGTCTAATTCCAGTTCATTTATTGGAAACGAACTCGTTTTATCAACATATCATTTTCGCCGAGACTCGAACATAAACAATAGCTCGGTTATCAACTCCCTCAACTTTCTCATCCCTTCTAATCCTTGAAAAATGTATATTCATTTAATTGACTATCGCATCATCCCGCGCACATCGTTTGCAACAATACATCCCCTCGTAAGCCAGATAAACGTCTGGTGCTCCTTGTGAATTACAACTCTTGAAAAATCTACGTCCTTCCGCTGTCTACTCTTAATAGAATCTCATCTATCTTCCAGCCGCCGAATACCTTCTTTCCTTTTTTTTTTTTCTTCCCAAATTATCTTTCAGATTGAATTTTAGCTCGGCGTATACAATGGCGAGGAGGCCACGGTATCAATCTATCCGGCCTCTTACCGAAGTCTAAGAATCTCATTATTTGAGCCGGATGCATTTTGTTTTATGAATTATACCCTCGCGATAAAGAATTTTCCAATTAAGCTTCTAGGACGAAGGACAAGGCCGCATGGGAATTAATGTCGCGTGAAGAAATCGTGAAACGTAATCAAGACCGGACTAGCTGCGTATATATGTGCGGTTGTATAAACTTTAATAAAGTTTAAAGGTCCTTCGCCGGGCATATTTAACCCTTTCAGTGTAGGTACACGTATATAGCGAGCGACGTGAGAATTTCAGTAATTTGTACGCAAGGCTAGATCTCATATCTTTATGTATGTGTCACTATATCTACAAAGGTATATATGCGTAGCTCCCAACCCGTACGTTCACGGCAGACGAAAGGGTAGTCGAGTAAAATAGGCAAACAAACTTAATTAAGGCGAAATTAAAATATGGCGTGATGAAAATAGAAAGCTGTCGTCATCGTTGAAAAAGCTATGTTTTTTATGAACGTTGAAATGCTAGGGTCGTCTTTTTTGTTTAACATACAGCCATTACGGCGAACGGTTGATCGACGTAAAAGAGGGGAATTGTTTTTCAAGGTACTCCGCTGAATGATTAAAACACTTTTATATTCTTCCAGACCAGCTGTTAATAATTGCACGATAAGATTGATATTGATCGTATTTCCTAAAAAACAGGATATTCTTGCTTGTTTCGAATTAAAAGCCTCGATAGCCAAATTAGCGATGTACGTTAGAGGCTTCACAAGCGCATATCAAGAGAAGGCTGGATGCTAATTGTAAGTCATCAGCAGCGATACTCTCCTATGGGAACTTCAACAACATTGTTTCGTCCTCAGTAGTTGATAAAGCTCCGTTGAAACGAGTAATTTTTTTGTAAAAAGTCATTGATGTCTGTGCGTATTGAGGAAAATTTGAAAGCGAAGGCATCAATCTGGAGATCTCCCTTAAGATAATAATACAAGATACGTAAAAATTTCAAACTTCCAATGTTTTGACCGTTGTTCGGTGATTTCACTAATACCAAACGGACAATCAACAAACAATTGCCATTGTATATATAAAGAATTCGAGAGAATTTTCTTCTTATTATTTTTTTTCTTTTTTATTTTCTTCTTTCTTCTTAACGCTCGACTTTTCGACGACATCCAAGATATTTATTTTAAATTGTATGTGATTTTTAAATTAAAGTTCAAGTTGAAACTGCAGATGTAAATTTACTTAAAGCACTGAACCTGGACGAGAAGCAGTAGATACAAGGAAAGGCTTGAAATAACGTTTAAATTGGGAATATGGTTCTCTCGGCTGCTACATTTTGATAGGTTTATTACAATTAAATACACATTGGGCATACCTAGCGCTGTACGACGTAAAAAGTAAATTTCCCGCTTTCCAGGAAGTGTTTATTTAAATTGGAAATAGAGTTTATATTGCGCTAATGCTTGTGGTAAAATTAAGAAAATTCCACGTAGTAAGATGGCTTCCAATTCGTTTAAGATTGTAATTGCTAACAGATGAGATCTAAATGAATATACATAGTACATAAATATGAATAAACAGTTTTAAATAGAAATTAATTTGATATCTATTTGCATATCAAACTGCAATACTTTAATTGAATTTTGTAGGTTGCTCTTTCAGATATTTTCGATAAATTTCAGTACAAGGCGGGCTTGTACTAAATATTCTCATTAATAAATTAGAGATTGCTACACCTTAACACTATATTATCTACTTTGAAGCCCCTAAAGCCCCTAAAATTAATCCCGGATTGATGGTTCAAAAGAAACGTTAGCGCTTTTATTCCCTTAATCTAAATTTCCAAGGGAGTAGCTTGTTTAAGAAACGCTAGTGAAGAGAAACTGTCTCATTTTACGGACACCAAGTTCACATATATTGAGGCGTGTGGCGCCCGTCGAAGAATCTAAAAAATTAAAATGCGTGTTCGACCCGCCGAAGTTTGGCGACCTTTCCGATAGACTGTTTTACGATCCGCGCCAGTTGCGTTATAGTCGTTGTGGCACCATCGATCGTTTAAAGACTCCGATCGTCTAGGTACTCGCTTATATTTCAGATCTGGTGCACGCACACGCTACTCAATATCCGACGGTTTTCACGACAGAGCTGCTATAAAATTCCATGTAAGGCTTGGAGATACTAAGGTTAAGTTAAAGATTTTAGTTTAACAACTTTACGTAATATTATTGTAAAATCAACAAGAATATTTATAAAAGAATTGACGGATAAGCAAAATGCGTGTTATATGCATTTGTTTAATCATAAAAATTTATGATTCACAAGATCTTCTAATATTCCCTTAGAACTTGCTAACATACAAAGTTGTGTATGTCACACAGTAAGAGATAATCTAGGAGAAAGACGCAAGCAATAACGCTTATCAATATCAACACCCAATTAACATTAACCTTAACAGCACTTCTTATAAAGATCCTTTGAAAAGGCATAACGCTCTTCCTGTTTCATAAATACGACCATTCCACTCTTATTTTCATCCTCTCAACAATTTTTCATCCCATCATTTCGCCTTTAGATTAAGCAAACGCTCCTCCTAATCCACCCGCTAAAATGTGTACTCCTTTCAAACGTACCCTTCGGACGTCGTCAATTTATCCTTTCGATCCAAATCAACTCGGACGCGTCCGTAGTAATTTAGACGTTTTCGCGCGTTGCCCCCTTCCCCGAAATCAAAATGAAAATTGATAGTCGAATTCGACGTTCGCGTAAATCGAATTAAAACGAAAAGTCTAATCTTCCTGATATCTGTCAGTGGCAGCGCTAATAATCCGTCGGAAATCAATAGTCGGACGGCCTCCTGTTCCCGATGAGTCACGTCGGCTACCCTGCTTGCCTGCCCTGCTGCCATCATCCTTACGGACCTTTAACCGCCACCTCCTCGCAGCGTCGTAGTCAGAAGGGGGCCAAGATGGGCGATTCCCGCCCTAGAAGAATATTTGCCCATCCGGGGAAACGGAACATTAAAATTACTGCAAGTTGTATCTTGTATAACATTTTATTATTGGATTAGAAGTACTTCGGCGTTCTTCTTTGGCGTTAGCCGCGGACAAAAATTTAAATGTAGTAAATTTAAGAGAGATGATTAAACCAAGATGAAGGACCACTAAATTAAAAACACCACGTCTACTTACGCCAGAGGACGCGAAATCTGAAAACGTTGAGAAAATTATTTTGTTATCTTAATCTTTCGTAGGTAAATCAAATCGTTACGATGGGCGATTTAAATATGTGAAAATTTAATTTTTTTTACGCTACTGAAACATTTTATTGTTTGTTATTTGCGCAATCTCAAAACGCGAAACTAACCAAATTGAACCGATAGAAGGAATATGGCCCTCCAAACAATTCTTCCTCTCATTCCTAATATTTTTTTCTCCTAACTACGCCACTGCCTCCTCATCGTATTCTCCATCTGCACTGCCACCTTTTCTCGACCTCTGCCCCCCCGGCAGTGCTTTCCGACCCCCGAGGGAACTGCCATCGCCGCTCGCGTAGATATTACTGCAATATTCCGGATTATCTCGTTTCTTCGCGTCATCGACTCGCATGAGGTCGTCTCGGTCGTCGATGGCGGAGCGAAAAACGAAAGGGAAAGACGTGGGATCGAGAAGAATCGGTGGCGGGAGCGCCAGCGTTTTCCAGAATTCCATCCTTCTATAAAACGCGAATGTAAAAGAAACTCTTGATGTCGTGCCAGGAAGATATTAAATTTGTAAATCGTGTTATTGTTATCTATGGAGCTGTCGTACTCGTTTTGAAAGATTTATGTGCAGAAGAACGGGGAAGAGCTATTAATTTGCTGGTCATGCGTCTTTTTTTATAGTTTTTCTTTTTGTCTTATCCATTGTTAGTCCCGTTTAGTAATTTCTTACCCTTAATTGAATTGTTTGAATAACTACCAATTACTTTACTACTAAAATAGATGCTAACCTACAACAGGCAATAAATTAGAATCAAATACGTATACTGTAATAGACAGAAATGAAAAATAATTATTCTCTCAAAAAATTGGTTGTAGTAGCCTTAACGTTCACAAGAAGTCATTCTTTCCTCAATTTTTAATTAAGTGTAAAGGAAGCTGGTTATAAAACGCGAACGTCGGAATAAAATATAAATATCAACAGAACGATTGTTAAGCTTGACGCTATATAACTCATCGCCACATCCATCTTTTCCAATTCCAGGCGTCATTTTTCTACCTTGAGCTAGTAAACGAAAAGGACGTCGTTTTAGATAAACAATTTATCATGTTAGCATCAGACGCTGCTGAACCTTTTTAGAAGCAAGATGCTACGCTAGCTGCTCTTAAAAATTTCATATCGTCTTAGCGGCTCTTTTGATTCCACCTAGCAGAACATTCAGAAACCATTATTATTATTTAGTTCAACGTCTATAAGTACGACCTGCCTGTTAACAACCGTTTTCCGTTTAATTTGAATTTATTTCGAATCCTTGGAGAAATTTTCCTGCTACGAAGAATATTTCCCGATCCTCTCGATATTTCCCGAACGGAGATCCATTCCAGTCCTTTATCCAACTAAATTCGTAGTCCTGTCGGATGCCTGAATTTTTTCCTTTCAATTCCCGATATCGTCGCAGAGGACGACGAGAGAGAATAATAAAAAAAAAAATAAAGACGACGATCTACGTCTTTTGTTACGTTTGAAGTTTCGCGTAGATTTAATGTTACGATGGTATTACGGTGCTGCAACCTGTGAATTTAAAGCTCATCGAACATGTTCAGGCGCAACTGGAAGGACCATCCCCTGAGAAGATTTTCTTTTGAAGCTTGGTTGTGAAATACCGATTTAGTCGGTAACATTTTTAGCAACAGTGCTATATGCGATGAGACAATGAAGTGAATAAATTATTTAACAAATTCATCGCAATTGTTTCCCAAGTGATTCTTATGGCTAAGATCAATTCTTCTGTATTGTTAAATTGCCTTTCTTAGCTGTGAACTTGTCTCGACATTCAGCATCTTAAATTTTCTACAGTATTCATCTCTGGGGAAAGGGTAGACCATTTCAGAACATGGATATCATCGTCGTTTATGCATGTGTTGATTATCCTTGCTGAGGGAATTGGCGCATTATCATGTCGTTGAGATGTCCATTCTTCATCGGGACACATCAAATCAATATTAGCGATTTGTCTTTGCAGCAGCCCCAGGTACTTTTGAGCAATCTGATCTTCCTTCTAGAATATCTCGTCCCACTGTTCCTCGTCTCGAAATCGCACGCCAAATCATTACTGACCCAGCTCGGCTATAACGACGTGATAAAAATCGTTCTGCCAAGCGCAAGTCGTGAAGGTAATATTGGAAACCGTCAGGTCCATCCAAATTATTTTTTTTTCATCGCTGAAGACAACTGTTTGTCACTCATCTGCGTATTTGCTTAGTACGACGCTCCCTTTTTTTTGTTGCCATCGCAATGCAACCTCTCCGATTATTGCCATTGTTTTGATTGTTTTTCAGATGAGCGTACTGTCACCGTTGTAGAACAATTCTTAACTTGTTGCTAAACAACTTAATTTGCATTTATTTTACGCCCCCCTAGCTTATTGTATATATAGTGAGAGTAATCAAGTGTCGCAATAAAAAGGACAATAAAACTTTTAAAAGTGACAACAAGCGATTCAAAATCTTGAGGAAAAGCTTGGAGTAAACGTTGTTAAAACGCGTAATCTAAATATATGCTTGGTTTTATGAATGTAACCTCGATGTAATCTCATCATCTTTGAACCAAATTGCCTCAATCATTACGTGAGAATAATAAGCGTCGGGCACTGTATATTTCGAAATGTAACACAAACAAAGCGACTGCTTTTACATTTCGCCTCCGAAGACAAAGTTTCATATGTCATCCGCCTTTATACGTAAGTCTTCCACTGCTTGGCTGTATGTAAATTTTTATTTTCCTATGCATACTCGGAATCCGCAGACTTGCCTTGTTCGATGTTGCAGATTGCAGATAGAAAAATGATCACATACCGCCGGATTC
Source organism: Oryctes rhinoceros (assembly GCA_020654165.1). NCBI lineage: Eukaryota > Metazoa > Arthropoda > Insecta > Coleoptera > Scarabaeidae > Oryctes > Oryctes rhinoceros. The sequence continues at coordinate 5,505,873 of JAIOKQ010000231.1, forward strand.
GAGATACCACCTCTCGTTTATTCATACGGCATCTGACTGCCGCTAGATGGAAATTCATACTCGCAAGAAGTACCTTCCGTAATCAGTAATAATGCCGGAAACTGGATCGATACCAAAATGACAGATATTCATAAAAATTCAAATATGACGCGAACAGTACATCTATGTTCATTCGTGATACAGTAAGGTACGAGATGCATAAATTAAACTTGTATAATCTAAGACGCTATAAATGAAAATTTTGTCGTCTTTGATCGTCTTAAATCTGCAAGCAATAGTAAGCCTAAATACATTTATTAATTGAAGTTAATACAATCCATAAGTACTATAAAGAAGATTTCAACTATGTACTTCGCAGAAAAGTGGCGACATTCCCCGATAAAACAAAATTCAAAAGAAGCCATGAGAAAGAGCAAATGTACAATATTTGTACTTGGGTCAAGACAGTAAGCTAACACTGCGTATATTTATAGATAATTGATTTATCCCGATGTCATCGGTTCGAAAAATAGCAACTATATATCCACGTGTATTTGTTATTTACACTTCGAGCGACGAATATTAATTTTTTTTTAATGTGATGTGTATTTTTCACATTACTAACATCAACGCAATAATACGCCACACGCGAATAAATCAATTTAATTTCAGTAGGTAGCAGTATTTTATAGCCGTCGCCTTATCTAAACAAAGCGGACGAATTGAATGCCTTGAAAACGGTCTTTCGATCGCTGAGAAAGTGGCAAGTCATTACGAGTTAATAACATTAATGCACGGACGATTCGAATTTACCCGATTAATTATTTAATATTCGGAACGCCGTAGCTGTCAAAAGCCGACCAGCAGACTACGGGCGAGGACGAGGACGTCGACGACGTAATTTTGCATATTGTATAGCAAAGACGTTAATTACATTACATTGCCGCTGAATTCCGTCTCCTTTAATCTTCTTAGAACGAAATGACGTTTCAGACACGAAACGTCAGTCAAATAGATTTTAATTAGTTTTTCTAATGTAATTTGTTTCCACCATTTTTTGGTTGTTTCTCGTCGCGAATTCTGAATTTAAATCGTGACCGATGAGAAATTTTATTTTTAGCAAGAGAAAGAAGATCCGCAGATAAACTATTGCGTCGTCTCGGCTGTAATGTTAATTATGAACAATGAAATAAAGGGCGCCCCATAAAGAATAGAGTGGGAAAACAATCATTCATTCATTCATACTTTTGGGTTGGGTTAGCTACTATTAGTGGTCCAGACACTTAAGCTTAACGTTCTTTGTACCGTCATTAATGGAACTCTCATTTCCACTCAGACAGCTCGGTGTCTCCTATAAAGTCCTCCATTAAAATTTCAAATTTATTTGAATTTTCTATTCATAAATTTGCCATGAAAAACAAGTACTTCAATTATTCATTCTCAAAATTGAAAAGGAACTTAAAATGGGTTTGCGCAGCTGTTTTGCACAATTGTACTTCGCAAAAAAATACTAGCTGAAGTTTGTTAAACTGACCGAATCAAATCTTTATTTCATGGCGCAGCTCGTTCTACTTCAATTTTCGTTAGTCTCTGTATGCTTTCTATGAGACTAAGATCTGGGGAAGCTGCTGGCCATGGAATTGTTGCCATGTTTTGTTCTAGCATCCAAGCTTTAGTATAGGCGGAAGTATGGCATCTTGCGTTATCGTATTGGAAACGCCACCCTTCGGGATATAACGGCACGAACCGTTTTTGAGAAGGAAGCCATTAAGAATTTCACAATACTTTGCACTATTAACGGTACCATCAATTATGTAGGGAGGTGTAGCACTACGCTGAGAGATTGCTTCCCAAAGCATTTGTTTTGTGGGAAATTTGAAGGGTAACATTTTCTCTTGATAGGGTTTTTAAATGATTTGCACCAAAGTGAAAACAACTTCCGTCAGATATAAAAAAATCACTAAAATTGTCGTCTCGAAATCGGCAAATGTCGTTGCTTAAATGTCTAAATGTCGTTTAGATTATTTCTGCTAATCTTACGCTATCTTCCAGAAACCGATCCATGGCTCCTATCTCACCTATTTTCTTATCCTCTTTATTGCTTCATATACTGCACTGTATCCAAGTTCGGTCAATTGCACCGATTTTTTAACGTTTTGTACACCTTTTCAATACAAATATTCCACCAACTTTCTTCTTTCTACTTACGACATTATTTCACAAATATTAAGCCTGTTGAAAATCAACAATATTTGACAACTGGTGCTGTAATTTGATTTTTGCGTGGCCTACAGTCAGCGCAACTTTATTCCATGCATTACTTTTGTCTTAGGATGTAAAAAAAAAAAAACATTAAAATTAAGAAAAATAATAAATTCCGGACACTTTCTAGACGGAGAAGATATATATTTTTTTCAAGGTGAGAAGAATACCACTTAGCTAGTTATGAGCGTGCCAATATTAGATTTATTTTAAACATTAAAATACGCAACAAATTCATATTGTACAGTCATATATAAATTATGTATTTACTGTTATAATCAAACTTACTAGGAACAAATCCTGCTCGTACATTGTGCCCGATTCCGATTAGCTTAATTCACGTACGAATAGAAGTCGCTGGTAAGCTTTAATATACATTATGACGGTCATTATAATTAACGTTGGCATTGTACGTATTTGAAATATGCGCCGGCAATATAATAAAACATTTCCGAATCGTATCCATAATTAATAATTATACGTTTCGCTGGTTCCAAACAAAATACGCCGGTTGGCAGTCATGTATTTATCGAATGCTGAATTATACAATCTTACTCCCGAAGCGGGAATATTATTATTATTATTATTATTCCGAATGGTAAGGCTGACAATTAACCCGGAACTCGAGCTCCAACGACAAATACGATGGATTTTATCCATTGTATTTATTGAAGCGGAGACGACGGCCAGACCGATGACGATGATGATGATGAGGACATTATCCCTGCGCTGACAAAGCGCTTATGTAAAACGAAACGACAAAATCCCCTGCCCTCCCGCCCAGACTGTTCCTTCAAAAACGTCTTATTCGCCGGTATTATTGGTTTCGCATACTCTCCATTATTTGCGTAAACTTTACTCAATTTCCTGGAAATACGAGTTCTACAATATTTCTAAAGGTATTGTTATTCATTTTTTTTCTAGAAGAAAAAAACATTAAATGAAACACGTCACTTTTATTTGATTTTGAATGAAACTAATGGTGTCTTTAGTTATTTAGGTGATTTTACGGATTTTCATCTGAAATTAAAGATAAGCAATTTTCTTATTGCTTAGACTAAGTATCTTATCTCACTATCACAGACCAACATCACTATATAAGATCAAAGTAAACCTAACAAAAAGATCAAAATATTATCCCCACAAAACAGTTCTCCTCGTTACATTAAAGCACTTTCAACACAATACTGACTTGTTTAAAAATGAAATCGATTCCTCTATTCATTTCATCCATATCTCACCATCAGATCGCAATAATATTTCGCAAATTACAGTTTCCAAAAAAAAATGAAAAACAAACCGCTCTGTCCGCTTGTCTTTTTCATTGATTTATGATCGTTAATATTACCCTCGGATTCGTTTCCATTTCGCGCACTGACAATTACGTCAATACAAATTACTGCTTAGTCGACTTTTTTGCTCGCTTTCAAGTTCCAAACATTTCGATTTAACGTCCGTCGCGGTTGAAAAGTTATACTTCAATATGTGAGGGGAAAAACTTTTAATCGTTTTCCATTCAGAATTCAGCCGGCATTAGCTTAGTTCGTCGAGTGTAGGTACGAATGTATAGATGCGACGGCCAATAGCGTGACAGACGTGAATACCTCTCGCGAACGATACCAATTAAGTTGGAAAAAGTTGTCTGTTCGTTCGTAATGCGTACCTGCGAAATATGAAGTTCAGTGTGCTATTTAGGGAAGTGAACGGAACTGAAAGATTAATCAATCATTATTTATTTATACATAGGTGCAAACAATTCGCATAAACACACTTAGATTTCAATTAAATAAATATCTTTGTGGGATGAATATTGCAAAATACATCTGGCAATCCGTTGATCATGAAAAGGCTATTACAAGCACCGAGGTTGATTCTGAAAGACAAATATGCCGCGTAGTCTCGGGCATCATCGTTGGAGGGTGTTCACCTAAAGCAGTGCTATTCGAAGTGACAAAAGTTATATCTACTCCTTAAACACGATTGTTCAGAATGGAAAATACAAATTCCAGCTAATGGCCAAAAACAGTGACTGCTACCGAATTAAGTCCACTTCGTTCGAACTTAATTATTTTTCTATTAGGTACGTCCGGTCAATTTGGACGTATCGCGTTTATGCTCTATTTCATCACGCCCTGGTAATTGCCCACGAAATAATTAAGTGTCACATAAACGCAGACTTTTGATTGATAAACGCAAATACCACAGCTCGTATAGCGCGCATATTGCACGGCATAATTTACGGATCTACAGTCGTATATATAATAATGACGACCCTAATGACCGCGATAATGGTAATGGTGATGACTGAGCAAGAATGAAGTTAATGTAATGTTATTTGGAGAGTGCGTCTGGTGCTTAGTACTAGATCATTTATACCCTGACATGCATGTGCGCGACATAACATGCCGATATTGAACGTGGCGCAATATTTATTTGTAATTCTCCCTATTTGTGCGTATACACTAATAAAGGTATAAATTACAACTAAGTTAAGCACCTACATTCTACATATGTTGAAAGTATTCGTGTAATTTATGCTTCAAGTTAATTATTCTTTTATAAGTAATGTAGATACCTTATAAGAAATACCTACTCATACCTTACAAGAAAATTTTTGTGAAATCAGTCAAATACGACCACGGATTGTGTGATGTGCTTAAAGTCACTTTAATAAACCCGTATCAAGCCAAGCAATTCGAGATTTTTCTTGAGTATCTCAAAGTAGACCTCATTTAACCCATTATGCCCTGAACAAATTTCGATTTCGAATAGCATTAGCGGCTAAACAACCCCAAAAAAGGACGGAAAAGGATGGTAATTCTGTTCGAGGCTGCCTCCACATAAATTACCTGTCATATGAACCAAAAAAAAAAATTTAATTCGTTTTGTCGGCACACTCGACCATTGTATGCATATCTATGTAACGCCTGACAAATTTGATATAATTATCCCAATCTCCGTTCTTAATTTAATGACACTTAATTTAGGATTAATTTTAATTTTTCGTGCAATGGATAATTGGTCGTTTTCATCTAATGCCCCTGCTTGCCTATTTTTTCATATTTATGTTGGGGGGACATACATATGTATGGGGGATGCGGAAGACATGAGTTAGTCCAGTATAAGATTATACTTATCTTATTAACCCTGAGAATCTTTTTATCTAAGCAATATTAATAAACCCTTCTATTCTCCTTATCTCCATGCCGTACCATAACGGACGCGGAGGCATTTTCTCTTCAGGAGAAACGAAAAAAAATGTATCGTAAAATGGAAATAACGAGAAAGTTATTCCACATCTTCAACAGACTCCTACTATTCTTCTCTGGAATGTGTCGCAACGTCGTTTTGCATTATTTAGGCATCCAGACCAGCGCGTCGAGAATATTAAAGTGGAAATTATACTTTTACCGGTGAGAAGAATGAAATACTTGATACATGAAATATTAGGTTTACACGGCGGCCGCGTTCTTCTCCTTCTTTAAGTAATATAAAGTTTACGTCCCGGTACGCCCGTTCGCGTTAACGTTTTTATGGAAGTCCGTATAACTCACGCGCCCCGGAATTTAAGCGTTAAAGATGTAGAGGTATGCTGGGCGTAGCAAATGGAATGGTACCTATCTCTTTCGACACCGTAAATCTCGCGTTGTATGCACGTGTAGCTGTTTGCGTCGATATTTAATTTGCCTTTTATTAATGTTACACGGACGAAAGTAACAAGAACATTGTTTAGCGTGCGAAGTGGAAACTTTTACTTCGCCAAATGTTTATTTTACGAACGGCGTGAGGTATAAACTCGCTCCACCTTCTTTCGTTTTCATTTAACGGATGTTTCTTTGGGCCAACTTAGTTTACATCAATACTTTTTGAAAGAACGAATTAAGTAGTAATATAACGATGCACGCCTCTTAAGTAACGCACGGAACAAAGCGATTATTATTTCCGAATTAAGTTTAATCTGGTTGGCATTGAGTAATAATAATCGTAATCGATGGTTAATCGGACTATCAATAGAAAAAAAATATCGGTAATACCCAACTACTTTTTTTTACCTTTTTATGCTTAATTTGATCTTACATGTGTTTCGATTAACTTGTCATGGAAAGTCAAATTAGGAAAAACATTTTGAAAGGATTTATAAAAATTTGAAAATAGGAAGACGTCTGTTGATCCTGTATCATGGTAAAAGGAGGTCGACAAATTTAATACCAGCTTAATTTTCATCTTTATATCTTTATTCTATTGAAATACATATTTAATTGACATTTCCCATAAAGCTATATAATTCATCAAACTAAAGTTACATGTGAATTGTAGGAATCAATATTAATAGACGTATATTGCGGTGTAGAATTGAGAAAACTTCTTCCAATATTGCACGTCGTTCGGCTAAAAAAGTGCCCGTTTCCCATCTTAACTGTCGACCACATTACACGCATTACAGAGCATCAATAGCCCTTTGTAGAATACCGTTTCCAAGCATCTATCTACCACGCCTGTCGATTTGCAGGATTCATGTTCGTAGGTGTCTTAGCCTTGTCTGTCGACAAATGATAGCATACGTAGTCTACAAAAGAAGTAAAAACATCATCATCAACTGGTCGACTACCTAGCATTTGTTGAATTAAAGAGCCGCATAGCTCCGAAAACGGAGAGTGTAATTGATTTCATGCTTTAAATTCAAAATCAGGTGTCGATGAATATTAACTTCGCGGTTCTCGTAGAGGAAGATCGCTAACATTATATTTAAAGGAAGTCGTGGTTGTTTTTGAATTTCCTGATTGCCCACAGTTGATAAGCTTTGCAAATGAAAATCTTTTTGAAGTAAATGTTAATTAAATTTTGTGTGAAGGTACACATTTTGATCAATTGTGTATTCAAAAAAATTGATTTTATTTCAGCCTAAAATATGGGTTCTACAAGAGTGCTTCCATTCCAAACGGATCACACTGTATTGGTACCACCAAAACGTTAATCAACATAGAAATATACTAATTTAATTAGGAAGCAAGACAACACCCTGTACACGTTCAATGTAATAATTACTAATTCAGTGAGCAATCACTTACATCTTTCATACAATGCGTTCGATTTGGGGACAGCTTGTACACATATCTAATCGCTAATATTAATCAAATGCAATTCGCAAACAGTAATATACGGATTGGACCAAAGACTAATGAGATTTATTGTATGCAGATAATGATGCGCGCAGTAAACATGTCGACCGCCTTGTCCGACTTGATGTTTTCGACAAAATTGGGTCAAGCTTCGCATGGTTGCACTGCCACAGTAATAACATAACAATAATCCAAGGTAAATTTGCTCCAAACAGTTTCATTTCACGATCAAACGGACTGAAGAGCACTTATTATGATTATTCGTTACGTATAACAAACATATGAATTGCGTACGCTAGATATATACATATATCTGTCCAAGTACTCTGTGAGCTCACCACTATATACATTGAACCGCAATTTATGGGACCAACTTAGCGCTACGGACGCAATCAATGATGTATTCATTATTAATGACAATTAGCAACGTATGAATCAAGTTTCCAGACCATTTGGGACAGGTACGGTGGCGAGTATGCACCATATGCTTTTGTCATAAAACCTATATGAACGATTTTCATATGTTCTACTTTATGAAGTAGAGTATTCGTTATATTAATAGATTAATATATCAAAAAGGGCATAAATTGTATTTTCTTTTGTTTAAAAAAATGCTTAGAACATTTAAAGTATGTCAATAGATACAGATAACTCTTGAAAGCAAAAAAATTGACTTTCAAAAAGCAGTGGTAACTACTAAATTGACAAAAAAATCATTTTTTTTAACTTAAATTTACAAATTTGTATGTTTTAACGCTTCGCTTTTTTGGAATTACGAATTGTAATTTTAATAAAACCAACGTAGTGTACAATTAACATCTCTTACTTGATCGTAAATCAAAAGATCCAGACGCAACTTGAGATATCAAGTCGAACAACCTACATCGACTTGACACACCGTCTAGTACGTACTTCCTCCGGCAGATGTCGTTAGGGTAAATGTAGCGCTGGGATGTGACAACCGGAGGAACCGGATTCCATTCCAGAAGCAGCGTCATCGCTATGTATTCGTCATGCTATCTGTACCATCTCATCCGTGCAAAAGGTGCTTGTGTATCATAAACCGGATTTCCTGCTTCTCGACGAATCGTCGGACGAGTGCAAAATTCGATTAGGTCCTGACGTCGTCGCTCGTTCGATGCAAGCGAGCTCCGCTGCGCTACGAAATTCGGGCGCTGAATAGAGATAATTTGCACGGCGAGATGGGTGATTCAGCTTTTCTAGACAGGAGGTATCTATCTCCCTTTAAAATTCAGATACTTGAAAAAATATTTACCCGATAAGGAAAAGAGGAAGGGCTCAGAGGGTGCTAAAGAGCTGAAAGATGTGAATAAAATCGTTTTTAGCCGTAAATTGAGTTCACTTTAATTTCTAGTTGCAGTCATACTAAAGATAAATAAAAAGTGACAAAAGTACAAAGTGTTCTCTGTTCTTCCTCTAAGCGAAGTCTTCCGTTTGCAATGATGTTGGTTCGGTCGAGATGATGGGTGCGGTCCTTGGCGGGAAATGAACAGCATCTTCTAGCTTCACTTATACGTGTGTAGAGCGATTTGAAGCAGTATTGTTATGTTTACTTAAATCGTAAAAAAATGACATTTACTGAATTTACCCATTCTTCCACAAAATTCCTTTTTTTTCAACGCTCACTGAAAATAAGCTGCTGAACGGGTTTTTGTGTTATCACTGCTTCAACAGTAACAAAAATCAAATTTCACCAAAATAGCGCCATCTATTGGTCTCTTGGAAAAACTTAAGAAACTAGCCTCGTATAATATAGATACAACACATCGAATATTTCAAATGATGAGCGATTGATGCGCTATTATATATACAATAATATAGTAGTTGATCCATTCTTTTTTAATTTACATGAAAAATACCCGGCGCACACTATATTCAGTTACAAACTAGGTCAAGTAATATTTACTCGACAAAGCCGTGAATAACTGCAAAAAATCCGCATTCGTTTATTCACGCCAAACCGAAAGCGCGCCCGGAACAAATCGTATATCACTCTACTCCCACGAAATACGAAGACGCGGTGCAATGCGCGGTTCAACCAACCACACGTCATACCCGTAAGTTTACACGGAAGCAATTAAAAGTTAGTTAGAATAGTTTGACATAAATCTCCTTCGAACTGGTGGATTTTGATGCTTTTACACGGTGGACCGTCGCCCCGTAATTTCATCTAATGAATCCAGTTTTCAGTTAATTAGATTTTAACTAATTGATGTATGTGTTCTGTATGCAGCTCTCGGTGCGGTATATCCTCTTCCACTATACCAGATCAACATAATGATGCAGTATATGTATAGGGAAAAGCGTCGCTTGACGCGCGATTCAGGTATAGCCGAACGCATTCGTGTGTCGATGAATTTAACGAGATTACATTTTAATTAGTCTTATTTAAAGCGGACGGTGATGATACTCGCGCAACGCCAAGAGTGATACACCATTAAATTGGATACAAGAACGCCACGACATTATAATGACATTAATGATGCTGTTTTAGCGTCATAAAAGCCATTAATCTGGAACGAATTCGAATAATCAGATTTAGAGGTGATTGATCGAATTATACTGCAGTAACAATGCAATAAAAACGCCCGGCTATTGTAAAAACTCCTGATAATGTACTACTAAGTGGAATCATTTAAATTGTGCCCCAAATAACGTATACATTGATGGTAAACTTGTTTTTAGTGCCGTACAAACCAGAGGTTTTAAAGCCTTTGGAATTTGTCGACCACAATGTTACTTACATTATTAAAAAAAAAATAATGGATAGAAAATGAGTTAATCCTTCACAGGTGTGTACTGACCTCGCTGATAATAATGAAATAACACATTTACTTTTTAATAAATGCGTTTATTAATATTAATGCATTCGCTTAAAGAGTACCTCACACTCGCACATTTCCGGAATTCCTTCGGTTCTGCTTTAATGACTAATTCAAATCCAACACTCAAAAAGGGGACGATTTCACGCATAATTGTGTTTCGCTTTGTCATCCTTAATTAACAATACATTAAGATTCTCTCCGTTCCTCTTCAACAAATTTTCGTAATTCCTTGGACTCGGCGCGCCCTTAATTTTCTGATTATTAATTAGTAAATGTTACTACTCCCTCCTGCACCTGAAGAGGACGAGGAACTTTGAAAGCCTGTAATTTCAGGAAGAGTATTGTGCGCCTTTTATATGCGAGTTCGTTGCGAACGTTGATTTCTCGTTCTCCAAATCAAATTATGAGAAACGCTACATTTTTTTATGGATTCTAAAAGCAACTTGCTCTCAGAAAAAGAGATAATTAAATGAAGTGCAGGTACAGGCTGTTCAGATTAACGAACGTATAGCAGTTGTCGACTTTGTTAGTGCTTAGCTTGTTAATTAAGTTACCTAAGATCTCTTAAATCTGATGGTAAGCTTAACGAATATGTCAAACGGCAAATCGCCAACAAGCAGTATTTCATATAATAATGATAATAAAGACTGGCGTGCGGTAGTATTGCGAACAGCACAAAAGTACCGGCGCACTCCCCATCGCGCAAATTTAACTAATTGATTAACCCGGGAACTTGTGGGGTGCGCGTGCGGAAAACTAAAAATGAGGGAAAATAAGAAAGCATATGTTATACGAATACGGAAAAGAAAAATGCCCGTTTTATTTTTCTTGTTATTTTTAATTCTAAAATGATATTACAATCGATATGATATCTGCCCAAGTATCTCACTTTCTCTTCTAATTAACCTACAGTAATTGCAAGTCTTCATATAAATTAATGAACCAACCAACCGTTCAAAAATTGTTTACTCCTTTCGAAATTACGTCACGCTACTTTAACCCCGCCACTTGCAACCCTCGTTATCTTGTCATGAAAACGAACACACGAAGCAAGGGCAAATCCAAGAGACGTAACCGATTGCCAATTAGAAAATAAACCATTGGCGTATGTAAGCATCTTCACGTGTTCTTCTCTTCGTTTCGTGTCGACGAAATAAACTTTCCATTTCGCTGAACAAACAAAGGGGTCGCGTTGAACGAATTCCCGCGTTCAATACGTATCCCCTCGCTATACTTCTACACAATCAAAAATTTATACACCAAAGCTTCTATATATTCAACGGCTTATATAAAAGACGTTTCCGCTGGATATGTCGACGCGTTTTAATGTGGCTTGGTAGACGGCATCGTCGAGATGAAAACTGTAGAGCAATTTGCGTTTTATCGCCTACACGTTTAAATGGTTTTAACGATCCGATTCCTTCGTCGTTTTCGTCCGTTTCTACGTCTTCGTTTTACTTTCAATTCCATTCCGTAAATTCCTTTCTCTAATAGTGTACAGTGTACTGAAATCCTTATTACCTGACGACATTTGTATTGAACGTCTTAAAAAAAACTATTAGGTAGGCAACCCAATATACAGGCATACATGGTGAATATTGTATATTATTTTATGGCATTATTTAGCTTTAAGAATTAATTATAAGATTTGAGAAATTTTCAACCTCTAGAAAGCTCCATGTAACTGCGACCGACCTGTAAACACACCTGAGCAATTTTGACAAAATTGTATCTCAAAGCTAATCTTCATTGAGCAGCAGTCGCGATAACCTGCAATAAACTCTGGCCTTTTTCCTTCTAATTAACGTTCCAAACCTTTTACCACTAGTGTATACGTATCGTTAGCCTCGATGGAAATCGATATTAACCTATCGAATAGCCGGCGACAGATAAACGATATGACCGACAGAGGTCGCTGAACGTTTTACGTTTTCTTTCGGATAAATTAAGCGGCTTAGGATGCTTCTTTCTTCCTCCCATGACATCTTCGAGATCATTAGCATAATTAACTTTCTTCTGTCCTTTTCGTCTTATACGCCATTTGGAGGGAATCGTGCGAGGCGAGCATATCAATGGGAGTTATGGGTAAGAGAGAGCTCCTCGCTAATGTCTTATGGCATTATAGGCGTACGTATTGCGGGTCTATTTCGCATTAGCGCCCAGCGATGCAAAGCTGACATTGGAGCGAAGGGAAAAATCCGTAATTGGATTAACATGATGGAAATATAATTTACTGCGCGCACAGAATTAAAAAGAGGCTATTTAACGACAGTGGAAAGTTGTACTGACGATGATAGCGTTCGTTCTGGAAACATTTATATCGTATATGGCGAAAACAATGTTATAAACTCTGGAAAAATATGCGAGGTAATTATGGAATTACTGCTCCGAATTACGTTTTTGCCGAAGCTTTAATTAAACATGTTGGAATGTATAATTAATATAATTCGAATCGATATTAACAAGGTACTTGTTCATTTAATAAGAAATGTTGGCTTCGATTCCAGTGAAAGTGTGCAGCACTCTACAAAAGTTTCAAAATAAATTTGGAAGAATTATTTGAGGCTATACTGAAAACAATCTAATGTTCTTCTTTTTTTCGTCTTTTATTAACTTTTGTTAATGTTAACGCATCAGTTTTTTTGTGTGTATTCTGTAAGGACTAATGAAGTGATGCTTAAAACAGACGTTGAAACTGTTTAGTTAGAAAAAAGAACCTAATCCGCAAGCTTATAAATCTTACTAGGTATTAGAGCGTTAAAGAAATATTTATTTGCTAAATCCGTAGAAATTTTTCAACAGAGATTAAGGCAAAAGGTGCCTGTTTATCCTCGCATGTAAATTTATCACAATAAATTAATTACATCTCCTTCCAAGGCCGTGCATGGATAAATACCCACACTTATTATATCCCCGTTCTCCTCCAGATATTCCCGCTCCCACGTGCTATCGTCCCTTCTCCGGCAATTTACGCGAAAATTTAATTATGATCTCAATTAATTATAACACCAGCACCACACCAACACTTTTTCTTCGTTCTTTCTCCTAAATGAAGCCCTCTCGACGTTCACGTGCCATCTCACCCTCGAAGATCATCAGCCAAGAAGCACAACGCTAGAGAAAAAATGAAATGAGAAACTCGAAATTTCGTTTCATTGCCTAACCGCTACGACTCCTAATAACGCTTTCCGTTAAAAACACTCACTAGGGCGGCTGAAGGCGTCATATTTCGGCTGGAATAATGAGAACTGCGGGAATGGAATGGCGATGAATTCAATTTTTCGTCGAAAAAGGCAACGTCTGAAAAAAATTTTCAAAAATCATTCAAGTTTACGAGTGCAAACGACAAGAAGTATGAATGGTGTAATTGGCTTGCTCTTTATCGCTTGGCGTTATTGCGAATTGTACGGGATACATTTAATTTTAATCGGAAGAAATTCACTTCGCTAAGTGCGCAGTGTCACGTTCAGACAGATTTTCTGGTAAAACATTTTGATTGCAAGGAAGTAAAGAATGAGAACTGTTAGTTACCAAGTATATTATTTCCTGCTGCTAGCTTAAAACAACAGTTTAAAATGTTCATACAGCAATTGGCTACAAGGAAAAAAGTATAATTCAAGCTATCCAGATAACTCCTTCGTATAAGTTTCATTCGTGAGCCTCCTTATCCTGTTCGAATTTATTCGTTACCTTTTTTTCCAGACCCCCTGGCATGCCAACACTTTTTGATTTGGTTGATTGTCTCGAAATAGATAAGGCCATGGGTACTTTCCATCACGTTAAATGGATCTAATCCAATTAAAGTTCGAGTAATGGACACCTGAATAATCTACCCATCTTGCAAATATCGGTGTAATGCGCGGTTCGCGTGTTAGACGATGACTTTGGCGTTCAACAAACAGATCAAAGAAACGTGCTACGTTTGAATTTGACGCCTTTAAATATAGACTTGGCGTGCGGACGACAATTTTCGTATAATAAGAAAGATCTTTATGGGCAAGAAAATAGAATTTCTTGACTGTATTATTTTATTAGTGCGTGCTCACTTGAGAGGGTCTAGAGTCCTAGAAAACGTGATTCAGAATTGTGAAGATACTGCCGCAGAACGTTTTATTGTAACATTACGTCGTCTGTGGATTAACAGAAAACCGAACACACGAAATCCAGATTTTCCGAGGTATTCATTAAAATTAACACGATCTAAAATGGCGCTTGAAAATTTCACGATGGCTCCCCCACCTTTCTTTACTGCGCTAACAATATACCTCTTTCATAGCAATCTCGTTACTTAAAATGAACCCTTTATTACACCCACTTAAACTGTTGATTACAGTCACTAAACCATCTGCGAAAACATGTTCCTTTATTACGGGAGCGCTCGTATCACCGGCGAAACGCGGATGAACGAGAAAGCCGAACAAGGCAAAAGAGGGAGACGGGAAGACGAAGAATGTTTGGCCGCGTACGGGTCCGCTGGGGAAAGTATCCCGACGCTGCGTCATACGTGAATGCCACCATGACCAACCCGCTACTAATATTTTACTTTAACAAATTGTGAAAACGGTAGCGGTTGGTCATGCGTTACAACAAAGTCGTTTTAGAAATACATGTGGTACCGACTTCGCTAAGTTTATCGAAATACCTTAAGTTACTACTTTGTTTCGTTAGACTTACGCAAATAATAGAAAACATTTCAGAAGCAATCTTCAACATTTTCCACTTAGTTTTCCAATAGTTCTGGCTAATATTGGTGGTGCGTGGTTGTTTTTTAATTTAGTCTTCTTACAGCTTTCACTATTTTTATCTTTATCCAGTTCGTCGATATTAATTTCTGATATTTCTAACCTTATCATTGATTCACGTTCTTTTGATAAACCAAAGATTAGCCACAGGTTAACCGCTCTAACTTAATTTGTTTGGATTACAAAAGTTTTCTTCTCATATGCACAATTCGTACGATTCTGCAGGCAATTCACGAGGCAACGCTCTCCACTACCTGTTTACCTTCCACAATTTGTGAAGATAGAGACTTTTTATCCGCCGCAAAAGGTCGTGTGTGGCAATTCTCTTCATCAACGATATGTCTTTTGCAACGTCATTCCCGACAATCCCGAATATCCATTTAACCATTACTGAACTATTATAGTAATTTTACCAGTACAACCTAAGGAAACATCTTCAACTTCACCGCATCAGCGACGGTCCTGTCAAGTTTTCTCAAATAAAGGGGCAAAATCGCCAATTGCTCTTTGTATTAGGCATTTAACAAGATAACTGCATTGCAATGGTGGCTAATTAACTAAATGATACCTTATAAAATGGGATAGGTAACACTTTGAGGTAAAACGACAACCCACTAAAAAGGAAGACTTGCTGGACGTATAGTCTCCTCCCATCAAATAGATATATCTGATACCCAACTAAGTATCTCATTGTTTCCATTTTACGTCACTCCATCTCTCAAACCAACGCTATTCGCAAGAATCGACCGAGTACTTTAATTAACTCGCGTTGTAATTTAAGTTCGGTAGCGTGCAAACGTCGTGAATCGTCGGATAAAAGATAAAAGAGGGCGCGTGCGACGTGCACTCGTCGGCAACCAACTACGAAACTACCCCTTAAATATGAGTACAATGGGATTCCATTTTAACCTATTATCGTTCGCAAGCCTAACACGCTGGATTAGTAGGCGTGTGCTGCGTTGTTTATGTTTATACGTTGCGAAGAGTTCACCCGCCACCGTTCGCACTCTTTATCTCTTCTCCGCGCCGTACTGGAAATGCTGTTAGTAACGGAATGTAACGCCGAGAATTGTACTCGCCGTACCCTCCGCTATTAATAAGAGAGACCTGGCGTGTGTGAGTGAATGGATAGCATGTGCGGTCAGAATTCGGGATAATTTCGTTTGGCTGAAAGCTTCCTCTTTCTCTATCCTGGATTTTGTGCATTTACGTATTATACGTACATGGGCCCCTGACGCTTGTACGACGAGTGGTTTGCGAGATTCATTGAATTATATCGAGGATATGAGAAGGTGATACTTCCCGTGTGAATCCTTGCTATTACGAAATCTCTGAACACGCAGGATTCTTTTTTTTTGTGATTACCGAAAGGATTATCGGATTTTCGCGTTAATTTTTTTTGTTGCAACACCGTTGCAACAAAACCGCAACACAGGATGCAAATGCTCGATATTCGATTTTTTTTTGCATTTGCACAGAGAACACTAACATCAATTGCTACAAATGACAGCTGAGCGTCCAACGTGATTGAGCTTTTCAAAAGTATCTTTTAACGCATGCAAGGCAAGAGCAGAAAGAATATTATAAATATTCCAACATTATAAGGCAAGAGTAGTTACGTGAGTTGACCAATAGCTTTATCCCATTTGAACTTTGAAAACAATATGAGAAACTTAGTGTTTTTCATAAGATCTGCAGAGAAGATAAGCAGTTTAATAGCCAAGAGAACAGTAAACGACGCTCATAAATCAGAGGAGTTAATTAAGAAAACTTATATAATTCATTGTCATTAAAAACAAATGCATTTATCTACATAACGATCTAATAAACAAATGGAACGTATTCTCAAGATTATATAATGCTATAAGTATATACAATCTTGCTTACTATGATACGCAAAAATTATTAAGAGAACCTTCGTGTCGTTACTAAAATATATTCCGAGCTTCGAATTGAGCTTGATCATCACCTTAAGCATTCCGCAATTTTCTCTATTTTCCTTTTTTTTCTAGATAAATATTAACCTAGATTTTCTCCTTCGTTCATTTTTTACAATAAAACTTTATTATATAGCGGGCAGACATTGCCTTCGTATATGCATTATGTAATACACACGGTCGAGCCAGTCTATACCCGTACTAAGTCAGTTTCCTGCGGAACAACCGCTTAGAATCGGCTTTCGGGTATTATACGCAACGGCGCCGTAGTTACGCGGTGGGATTTCACCCTCGGAATTTATTGTTGCAGAGCCTGCAGGATAGCGGATTGGGCGGTGGCACGGTGGCCCATTTCGAACCCCAGGTGGCCATATTGTGCGATGCGGGAATCCACGGTCAGGAAGCCTACCATCCTCAGTACATGACTGAGCAAGGTCGGTGGCAAACGGACTTAACATCCAAAGCCACCTGTCTGAAAGATAAAATGGACATCCTCGACTACTGCAAAAAGGTAAGGACGAAACTTTTTAACAACACTTTTGTTCTGCGAACTAAAATACTGTCGCGATGTGCTATTGTATTCGGAATTAATTTCCTGTTTTGTGCTTTTTAATCGTGTTTTATCCTCTTCCTGGAAAGGTTTGGTCTGTTATTGTTCCATCATACATCAACAAAATTGCCCAAAAACTAATAATTTGGCGTCTCTACTTCTCTCCGAAAATCCTCTATTTCTTCCCGGGCCAGACCAATATTCATTGTTTCCCTTCTTCCTCCTGTAATTCTATCGAGTCTCGCAGAAATATAATTATGTGCCGTCCTTTTAAATGGAACTTCTATTTCCAACTGTTTAAAATGTTTAAAGGCAATACATCGCCCGCCAAATGAGAATCTTTTTAATCAAAAATTACATTTGTATACTTAGAATTGAAAGAAACATTATTGACAAAATACATATCGGTCTTTAATGTATTCTATCTATTCATTCATTCCATGACTACAAATCGTATACTAAATATAACGGACCAACCCTATTATTAAACATACGCACAAGTTAACGTTTGCGCATATTTAAGTTAGGGGTATCGTCGGACATTTTACGGCCATCTGAAATCCAATACCGCATAAGTGGTTCAAATATTTATACTAGCCGGAACGACCTTACTAATGAAGGCTGACATATCCAATTGTACTCTGCATCGGTGTAGCAGATTGTGTACAATCAGCAATTCCCTTTGCAGATGTAAGTGCCAGGCTCCGTACGTATACAATCTGGCTAATAAGTACATATATACGTATGCATACGCATTAGTTAATTAAAATATAATTTGACGGTTGGAATTTATTTGCTCGAAAGGAATCGACGTGCATACACGTCGATTCCTCGTCCACTTCCGATTATTGTAAACGAACTCATTTTGACGATCATCAAGTTTAAATTTTGGAAGGTACGGAAAGCATTAAAAGCGGAAACTATGCTCATGAATGCAAAATAGAAGAAGGGAATTCCGGAATTGTATTATTAAAACTACCAACTGGTCTAATTTAAGGAAATCTTCAATTTAATTTGGGACCCGCAAAATGAACGGACTGGCGAAATTATATCGTTTTGGAAAATTTAACAATTGTTATTCCAACAATAAGATTAAATTAAGAGACATGCCATTGAAGATAACTTTATTTTAAGATAAGAAATCACTTCGAATGATTTAAAATTTTAAACCAGAAACATCCAGAAGAAGAAGCATCCAGAGGTAAGAAAAACTATCTTAGATTCTCCTCAAAAATCATCACATTAGATAAGATGATATTTTTAACAATTCCGAAAAACATTCCTTATTAAGATTGTTTGAAAAAATTAATTAAATTTTTACCGTGGAACATTTTTTTTGTAAAAGCGCAAATGGAAGAAGAGGCGGGATGAAAGCCACAATAATAAGATAATTATCCACAAAAAACAATCATATACATTGTTTGATGTATTAAATTTTGCAGAGTAGCCAAAATTTTGTAAAGATTACGTTCAATTAATTTTTTCCGGACAACTTCCAACTCCAAAAAAAAAAAAAAAAAAAGCAATGAACATAGCAATTAAAGCTTTCTTTTACAACATCGCCGTAGTTAATAAATAAACCGCTACTACAGGATATGAAGTCGATCGTTAGTTAGGTACTAGTACTAAATTTCTTTGATTTCACATGAAACAAAGACCAGAGCCGGCACGTAGTTCCGGCGGTAGCACTAAACAAGTTAAATGTCGGTTTAACTACGTAGTAATGTTTATAAAACGGAGCAAATTCCGGGTAAACGATTAAATTTATTAGATGGCGCCTCGAAATAGCTCCGGTGTACCGACTCCGGTGCAACTATGCATTATTTACGAAAATCGCGGTAATTAAAACTAAATTGCAAAATAGATGTACGTACGTAACGAACACTTTGTTGCACGCAGATACGAATTCGAGAAATGTTAATTTCGTTATTTAATTAATTAGTTTTTCCGGGGAAAATTCCGACATATTGTTATTTTACCCGTCGTTATATAAAATAATTCCATACGAATATTACAAGTGATAAATTTCCAATGTTAAAAATACATTTCGTCGGAAATATCTCTTCGATGTTAATTAATTAATCGATTCAAAAATATTTAATTTATGAAGTATAAAATACACCAATTGTTTACATCCCTTCTGCCGTAATTGAGCTCGTATAGTATTATTTAAAAATACTTCCGTAAATACAGGTAACCGATAAATGGAGAACCAGGCATCTGCTACGTTATTTTAAATGGAACACCTGTACGTTAATACGTTTCTAGTTTCTTCTTCCGGAAACGAACCATGTTTCGTACGTCTATTTATAAATTTGTCCACAGTCGTCTAAATTTAGATATACATTGCGTCCGAAAAATCTAAAAACGCCCAAATAATGTAAATCAATCTTTTGAAAAGGCTATCCTTTAGTAACGGCCGTATATTTCTTCAAATTTTTGCTTCATTTTTAAATAAGCGTTGACATCTTCTAAATGATGCTCGTACTTTTTATAAGAAAATTTTTTTGAAGAGAATGTCAAGTCTAAACGGCACGTAGTGATTCATCGTATCTCCGTTCGTATTGTTTTATATGGTGAGGTTTAGTAACGTATACTTTACTTCTTAAGTAACCTTAAAAGAAGTGAAATGAAGTGGGAATAACTTGAAATATCTCGCTGGCCATTCGATTCGCGCCATCCTCTCAATCCATCGGTTTGGAAACGTCTCATCAAGACATCGACGAACATCTCTCGTGTAATACGAAGGTGACTTATCCCGCTGCATCCGTATCCTCTGATTGGGCAAATCAAAATTTTTGTTATCACCATAGAATACTGCCAACTCGAGAATTATTTCGTCTATTACAAACCGCAAATACCACTCTCCCTTTAAATTATCATTAAAGAGGGAAAGCCTCGCTGGAAAATAAGATATTTTGATATCGAAGATTGAGATAATTCGAAGATTCGGGTCGTCGTTTCCGAAGAGACTTTGTAGGGATGATACTTCTTTTTGCAAAGCTGCAACAAATTCTTGCGCAGGATGTCCTACGGATTTTTATACAACGACAACAATACACTGAGTTACGTATCTTCACTGGTTAAAGGACGACCGCTCCGAGGTCAATCACGAACACGCCCTTCTTCTTGAAATTTATTATAAATCTTACTCGCGACGGGAATACTAATTGGAGCACGATCTGGATGAGTTTCATTAAATAAGTGTCAACCTTCTCTAAACGAACGGGTTCTACCTCCAAAGCCAACCATCATAAATATGCTTGTTCTAATTGTAAATACTACAAGTAATACAAAAACAAAAAGATCGCATCTTGGGCATTACGTTTTGAATAGGAAGTAAGGACGAAGTTTTCACGTTTTAGAATGATTGTCCACACAAAGTAGAACAGTCTGCAAAAAATGATACTTTAATAATGGATGCAAGCAGCAAATGGGTGTATTCTTCGAAGTTTTTGGCCTTTAAGTCTTCAAATGAGTATTCTTGCCTTTCATGGTTATCAAAATAATCGCTTACATTATTCAACCTCCTTAAACGACTGTCTTGAACACCTAACAAAAACTGCCTTTCAACAAGAGATTTCAGCTATCAATGGCTGGCCGCACGCAAACAGATATTTTGTAAACTACCGTTACGCCGGCCAAAACTGTGAGGAGTGATGGTCATTTAGCTGCCAAACGCTATTAGGATACTCATATGAGCAAAAGTTTTGATCTGTCACAATATCAATAATTAGAAAATCTTTCACGTGTACATGTGCGCGCCATGGGATCATTAATCGCGATCGTGACAAATTTCAAAAATTCACGAATACACGCCATTTCACCGCGATACGTCCCTACTTTCTTTCTACGCCTTTTTCCAGAATGAGATTTCCCGATGCCTATATGCACATCCAATGTACTACATGCATATCCATAATAAATGACGTATAGAAACGTACAGGAACGTAGCGCATACAGCAACGGAGGCTTCGGTATTTCGCCTGACATTTAAATTTGCAGCGACGACTACAGCGGCGTGCTTGACCTGTTTCTATTATCATCTACCCGTGCATTACCCCTTATACGCAAACTTAAATTTAAATTCGTGCCACAGTTCGCCGTATATCAAAAGTAATGGACCCGCGCGCGCTTCGTTTAAACTTTTCAAGGGTTATTATGCGGAGATTTTTGTTTAGAAGGCAGTTCAATTTATGCCCCGGCGGAGGTAATTGGATCTCCCGTTGCGAAAGGGAAGGCGAATGGTACATAGTGCAAAAACTAAGTTAATTATCAAGTAGAGTAGGTTTTTTCTTCGATAAATTAGATCCAAAATTTAATGATCTAATTATATGTATGTACATTAGTTAATTAAGTTAATCGTAGTTAACGAAGCATTGACAATTTTTTATTTAATGTAGTCTAATATTTTGTTGAATTATTAATAGGAGGCCTATTTGAATATTCAACTATGTTGGATTATGCCATAATGGATTAAAGGAATTTCCATATCGTGAATGGAGAAACAAGCCAGAAAGGATATTCAGTAATAGCCTAAATTGTTAGCGACATATTCTGGTCTTCGAACTTATATTTTTACTTATTTTCGTCCTTTCATTTTTAAATTTTCATCAAACGTTGGAGCAAAATATATACATATCTGCATTAAATCCATGTGTCAACCACTACGCGATATTACATTACCTATCAGCTTAGTTTTCTCTCGTTAATCCTACTTCGTCGTGACGTAAGGACGACATTAAATTTCCGTTTGATGTCGTCCGTCTGCCGTTGCCGAACTTGTCTTGACGCAAAGTGTTTCCCTCTGCTTTTTCCATTAAGTTCGCATTACGTCGACGACCTGGCGTAAGCTGCTAAACGTAGTACACGCCAGGCTAGCTACTTAGCCGTCGAGTTTCAGCCGGCGACGTGCATCTACGTGCATATGTGTCGGGAGTAATTTCGGTGTTTCGTAAATGTCGCGCCTTCGTTAATGTACAGATGATATTAATTTATCAAGTTGCACAAACGTCTCGCGCTATTGGGAGTGACGTTATTGAACAGTAAATCACTGGACGTTTTGACGACGTGGGAGGTTTTAAGAAGCTATTCGATTTGGGCAAAGAAGCAAACGATAAATTTCCTAATTTGGCACATTTTTTTCGGTTCCTCTGACAAAAGAATGAAGATCTGTTTGAATTTCCAATTTTAAAGATTTCTCGAACGCTTGTAGTTGGTGTTCGCATATCTAATTTCTTTATAGCTTCCCAAAATCAACGAACTTGCTTCATGTTCCTTTAAACAAGAACTTTTTAGGTTATCGGATCAGATGTGTTAAAATAAATAATATGACGTCACGAGCGGTCATTTAAAAATCTCAATCTTTCACGTAACTTCAAGAAATGCTCCTATCCATGAAATCTAGATCTTTTTAGCATTTAATCTTACAAAATATTCTGCATAAAAATCACACATCCAAGCAAAGAACAAGCACCACTGCTTGATGGCATATAAGAGAATAATAACAGCACAGTCTACATTGAAGCGTTTTAATTTGACTCTGCAAAGGAAGGGTTTCTTTCATCGACAACTCCTTCGCAATACCAATAATTTGAGCTGTCCGTTAATGTTACATAGCAACCGCAAAAATTTCCATTTCAATTAGATATTTCATATTCAACGCTTGTTAGGTAACAACGCAGAAGGCGCGGCAGGAGGGAAAAAGGAAACTATTTTCTTGTTTGTGTCTTGCGACGTGTAATAGAACGTCAAACGTCGGTATAAATACGTCCAACGTAATTATAAATTCGTAATTAATTTCCGTCCGGCTCTCTTCGCCTTTCATTTACATATGCAGGCATTCGAAGGCAATTAGTAGTAAAAATGAGGCAATTACGCGCCTATCATCCTGGACCCTGGAAATGTATACTCGCTAATTCCCAACAAAGAACCAATTACCGTGTATTAATTAATTTTTCATCCTCCCTGATTATACTAAAACAAAATTTAATTAAGGCCAAAAACTTTTCGGAAACCGATTAAATGGAAATTAGAGCTTTCACGAACAGTAGCTTTAAATTGTACAAGGGTTTGCGTCGGTAAAAATGTTGGACGTCGTATAAGGAAATTCTTAGTAAACGTATTGGAAATATCTCGAATGGGTAGTGTCAATATACAACACCGGGCGTTCAGAAGAAGAAAGACAGGCGACAATTACTTTAGATGCTTTTACCGCATATTATTTAATCTAGTCATGGGAATTTCTAAAGCAGTCAGCAGCACGGCAATAGATTCTTTAAAAAATTTTACTATGTGCGTTACTGATTGTCCAAGGGAATCCCGAAAGAAAGATTCTTTCGGGATTCTTCGGGATGTTAATGTCTTACGTCTTAAAGTCTCTAAAAAAAGTTCCCGTGCTTAAATAGGCTCCCGTACGTTCCTACCAATGGCGACCACTAGTTGTAAACGTTATCCTACCAACTACCGTTGCTTCAATGTTCGCAGGCGCATACTTCCTCACACGACGTTCTACGTTTTCGAAGCGAGCAACGCCCCGAGAGGAGGTTAAATACCGAAATCTCGCAGAGGATTAAGTTTGTTGCGTGTGACGTTTCGAAGACGGTGCGTCGTGTTTGTTCCGAACATTTTCTAATTTGATTTGGCACGTTGTTGCTGCGGCAAATTCCCCCGAAACAAAGATGAAGAATGCCAGAACGATGGACGGAAACGATGAGAAGCACGCTGGCTAAACTGATATTTCGATCTTCTCCGGTTCTGGTTTAATTTTTTGCATTGCGCGTTATTTATTCTCCTCTAAATGTGCCAGTGTTACGCTGGCTTCGTAATAAAACTTGAATGGAAAGAGAAAACTGCTAGGTTGTATATCCAATCTTCTATTTTTTAACAGAGAAACTCATTTAATCTACTTTAATTTTAAAAACTCGGATGCAAATGCAAAAATTAGTGCTGTTATGCGCCACCGTCTCGATAAATACTTCGGAAGTAGTGGGAAGAATCGTAAAAGTCCAACAATTAAAAGGAAATAGATGGTTCTTAACCGTAACGGTTTATCTGCGTTTATTATCATCTCATAAAAGCAAGCTTACCAAGAAGCTACCGGAAATGTTGACAACTAATTCTTCCATTAACCGATGGCATTTTATAACATCCCATTATAATTTCTTTAAATAAATTTAAATATGATGTCTCTTGTTTATGGCGACTACATTTGAGAATATAATATTGATGACTTATTTTTTCCATTTAAAGTGGTAATCAACTGATTCCGACGTGCATTCTTTGGAGTATTGCTTGATACGGATTGTCGAATCTAATGCAACGATTACATTAAATATTTCCTAATCACCTTCTGCAATAATGGCCGTCCTTTTACGACACGTTAGAACAGTATCGCATAAAGCGTCGAAACTAGCGAAAATAGTTTCTTAAAAAATTTATTTTGAACAGTGAAGGGTGTCTTTTCTTTTATTGGACTTGTACTATGCGCGTTGTGCACCTTATTCCGATGAACACACTCATGCTCCAAAAAAATATCAAACATTCAATATACTTGCACAGTACCGGAACAAAAAATTGGGTAAGTTATTGAGACCAACACCTTCAATAGAATTCGTTCGAAATATCAAAACAAAAATTCGAAAAATCATTGGGATTTTTGTATTCTTCAAAAAACGTACGCTTATAAACAATTGGACGCAAAATAAAAATAGTCTATTGAAACAAATCGACCGTAAAAAATCGTTAATTTTAAAGTTTCAACGGCGATCGCACTGTGCTGTGCGAGAATGCAATTCCGCCAACCGACGAAACAAAAAAAAAGAGATGATAGAAAACAAACGTAAACAAATTGCCAGGAAACAAAACGTTCAATGATGAATCCTGAAACGTTTCAACCGAACGTGGAAAAATAATTACTTTTCAAAGGGTCGAAATTCGCGGAATTGCTCGCGAAGCGGTATATACGAGGAAAAAATAAAATAATAATTCACCCGTGAACTTCTATATTAAATTTGCTGCCGTGCTGTAGATTCTCGAAGAACAAAACTCACCTACTCTGTCGGCTTGATGTTGTACGATCGTCGTCCGGGCGTGCGGAATATCAGGAGAAAAAAGTTCTTTCCTTTCCTTCCTCCTTGCTTCAAATTGTATGACGCAGGTTTATCTGAGACAAAGAACGAACGGAAGAGAGCAGCGTGTGAACGCCTGAAAAGAAAAATATTAAAATTTACATGATGAGGCGAAAAGGCTGCTCGTGCATGTGCAGACAATCTCCCTGCGAATTTTGCTGTGAAATATTACGTAAACTTGACGCTTTACAAATTGTTCTCTCATATGTTGCAAACTTTTATTTTATTAGCAAGCAATAGTTTTATTTCTCGCAAAGGGAAGATGATAAAACAATTTGTTCTAAAATAGCCTTCATTAAATCTTCATAACGCAAGGAGAATTCGATAAATAGCTTGGCAAGAAAAGAACAATTTTACGTTTAAATTTATTTCTTTCGTGCCAACGTTTAGTCTAAGCTTTCTCTACCTTTGTATCCCATCGATTTCTCCAACTCTGAAAATTAAGCGTTTGCTTCTACACTTCATTGACGGTTCACAACAAGAAGCTAAATCTGACGAGTATGATTGGAGCAATTCATAGAATTTTGTCATGGTGACGAAACAAGTGTACACGCGTTCATTCTTTTCAATTTTCTTTTCTTCGCCAAATGTGGACGCGTTTTTCCAACAGCCCGACGATTTGGCACAATACTCGCCATTAATCGTCATGCTCTTAATTATGGCGTGTAGGTCTCCAAAAATTATGGTCATGATCTCGTCGGGCGATAAAGAGACTTTGACATTCTTTGGCGCCGTTTGGCCACGAAAAACCTACTGTTTAGACTATTCTTTGTGTGCTGCGATGAGTCCCATGTTTCATCCTTAATTAAGGATCGACGCCGAAAATCATTCGAATTCGCGCTATAACATCTCCAAACATTCCTTTGTAACTGACACGCGTGCGTGTTATGAGCAATCGCGGCACCCATCTTGCATCTTGGAAACTATAGTTATTTCAATGCTAATAGCGCCATCCCTTGTCGAGGCTAGGTACTTATCGAATTCCCCTCGTATCTTACATAATCAAATGTACTTATCTATGTATTGTTTCTTGTCTTTGTATTGTATTGGCAAATATTTCTGGATAATGTAATAATTACATTACATACAGCGAATGAACGCTCGACTATGACATCAAACGGTGATTCCTTGATATATAAGAAAGAAACAATATTCTGACAATATATTTCGAAATTTTACCGTATTTTAAGTAGGAGATAAACGTTAAGCGCCATCAAAAAATAACGTTGAACATCATTCACGACCGCCGAAAGAAAGAGCAAACGGTACATAGCGGACATACACGCGGTGATGATTTATTTTTATGACGGTCTTTTCTATTTCTGTTCTCATTTTTCGAGGCCCATTACGTTTATTACGGCCATTTTTATACTTCTTCTCAGATTAGTGTTTCATTTAACATCGGCATCGTTTAAAAATGTTCGCATTTCAAATATTTTTAATAGCAAACATCCGGACGTATGACACTGTTGAAGAAGACTTGAAGAAGATTTGAAAGAAGAAAAATCACATGCATGACGACGAAAATGATCCGCCCGGTAAAACCCGGAACACGTTTACCTTTAAACATGGACTATTTATAAAATGTAACAATCGAACAACATGTAACGTTATACAAGAGTAATATGTCTTTCATCTTTATTTTTTTTTAGTATTCCAAACATCTCTATGCTGCTGGTATATTTGTTTTTCTTAGATCACCGACTTGGAATGCCATTCTGCGCGAGTAACGCTGTTCGGAATTAATCAAACATGATTGATCTCTCGCTTTACTTCCCGCTGTATCCTTGATATCCATTGAATTCGCAATTCCCGTCTTGATCCACGGCACATTTGAGCACCGCGGCGAACCAAGCCGATACGCCGATCGACTTTAATGAATTGACAACTTAACCGTTCATGACGCATAGGTTTACACCGCAGTCAGCTAGATCTATTGTAGAGATACCCGCGTTAACGCCCGTTGCCGAGATAGGTACTAATTGCTGCTGTGGATATAGATCAGAGAAAACGTTACATTCCCGTCGTTGGATTAGTTTAGAAATTTTAAGATTACCCCATTGGACGGATAAATGACCCCGAAAAAGAAATGAATTATTTTCCGCTGCGTATTGTGTACTTCCTGAGTATATTTAGGTAATGAATTTGTTTGATGAACGGAAGAACGATATAATTGTTTAAGGGACTCGGCCGAACTAAATTCGAAGCAGCGTTACTCGGTTTGATCAAAAGTAAAAGCAATTATCGCCGTAATAGAATACCTAATCATCTTAACTTCTAAGGGAGTAATTTCGCGGAAACTTTTGTGTATAAGAGGCCGAGATTAAATCTGAAGCGCTCGGGAATCTAATTTATATTCTAGATTGTAGATGGATACCGTATTTCCTGCAGCTGTTGTAATTTTATTAGGGCTTGTATACCTAGAAGTCCGAAGTGAATTAATACAGAAATTTGCGATACTTTGTTCGCGAACACGTCAGCACTTCTGTTGACGAAATAACAGTTGAACTTGATGAAATTCGTTAAGAAGTCGTCACGCTTTCCGAAACATTGCGTTCTATATATACATGTATTAAAACGTTCGAAATATTTAATTATACATAGACCGAATCCCACTCGTACATTATATAACTTATCCGAAACAGATCCTCCGCAAAACGAATAATGAGCTCTTCGTTTCAACTCCTTTGGAGCGCAAGGCGCGTAATTCGCGGCATAAATCCATAAACGCGTATAAAATGGGATATCTCCTCGCGATTTACATGGAACGTCCCGCTTCGGTAATGGCCATTATACGTTGAACGTCCTGGCACGGCTCTTTTAGAAAACCGTCTTAAAACTGTTTTCTTTGATTTACTTCCCGTCTTCTTCGTTCGCCAATTCCGGAAAGATTGCAGCCGTAAGCATCGATTCGAGATAGTCATATACGCTGCGGACTTCGTTCTCGTTCGAGAGTGAAAGATTTGTTCGACGTCTAACTTCTACGCGATCGCTTTCGGTTAGCAAAGTTCTAATTTGCTTTGAAAGCTGTTTATCCACGTTCTTTGATTTGAAAATCTATAGTTGCCGTAGTTACTAACTCAATCGTCTTTTCAACTCTAAGGGTGAAACCTATATAGGCAAGTTTCTTCCGGGATTGTCTGTAAGTTAGGACGTAATGATTTCGTTAGTTAAGATGGAATTATCGGCTAACGAGAATTGCATATCGAAGCAAAACAGTAGGTTTTCCTTTTCAGATTAATCTTGCGTGAAAATCAACGAGGCATCATTGAGATAAATATTAACGGAGACCCTTCTAAACGTTGTATTTCTGGTCACAAGCTGAAAGTTTTTCGATTAACCTCGTATACATCAAAAAGTTCAGATTGAAATGTTACAATATATGTAGGTATTTAAACTTTATCGCGACTTACCTTCAACCCTGCTGAAAATATTCTTAAACGTTAATAATACAGATACGCTCTAATTAATTACGTTTTCACGCAGATAAAGCTTCTATTCAATTTAATTTATATACTTAGATACCATCCTACATCTTATCGGAGCTACCTACATTTACCTATTGTACCGTTGAAGTATCAGAAAACTGCTTCAAACGCTGTACAACACCCTGACTCATACGACGGCTGATAGGGTATTAAAATCTTAAAGGGCAAAACAGAAATCCAACAGATATAAATACCCGCTTCACAGTCCACGGGCCGACACAGAAAAGGGTATTGTACGTATGCGTACATAAAGAAGAAAGGTTCGCTTTAATTAGGCCGCCTATCAAAGCTAGAGAGAGACGTGCAAGAGCGAACGGATGACGGCGGTATTAAACAAAGAAATTAAAACAAAGGACGAATGGTCCACCCTCGATCCATCGCTGTTCACCGCGCTTTCCTTCTCGAAAGCGGGTAAATAACGGAGCTGCAAATTAGGAGCCGTTCGAGGGTGGCGATTGTTTTCCGAAAAGAATAGTAATTAAACATCGTAGGACGCACGCGCTAAAACACCGGTAATTTCTTGTTCATGCGAGCTTGGCAACTTCGATACTTTCCGTTTGAGCGAAGCCGACGATTAAATGGGCAATTGTTCTCGCAGTAATTTTCCGCGGATGTTCACGTTTACTACTATATTACTGTCGTTTGTGAGTATTAAAATGGAATTAGATAATTTGTAGAAAGACGTTCATTTGTTTTATAATAAAATTAAATTTTGACCGAACTAAACTAAACTAAATTTTAATTTATTTATTTACCTGGTTTGTTGATGCTTATTTCGCAATTTTACTGGAATATATAAAGAATAATTATAAAATTAAAACAGCTTTTAAACCTAATATCTTCTTCGGGCACTTGGGGTTGTTTACACGGCTTACCGCCGTGACCATTGGGAAAAGACTTTTTTTTAATATTAAATATTTTTTTAAATAAATATTAACTAAGACAACGTTTAAAATTAGGCATTCTGTTTTTTTGCCGATACAATTGGAGCTGTTCGTATTGCGGAAATCCGCGCATCTTTCGTGCGGATTTAAGGACCTTCTCTCGGAACGTCGAGAGAAAAGGAAAGCTCTAATCGATCCTATAAAAGTATAAAAAGACGCCGAAATAACCCCCTTTTATTTTCATTCCTCTCGATCCCGCACGTCATATCTATCGGACGGACTAACTTTTCCACTTTTGAAAAATAAGCGCTATCAATCATCCGGAGCTTAAGAGTAAAACCTTCAACGTTAAAGCAGCAGTAAGAGCAACAGCAACAGCGGCAGCAGCAGCGGTCTCCGAGACGATGATTTAACAGTAAATATGAACCGCTACAAATTGCCTTTTACACACAGATGACTTTTATTCGAGGACGTTGATGAATATCTTTCCTTCCTTCGCGTTAAGCTTGAACGATTACCTTTTTCTTGTTGCTTCTTGTTGTTATTCGCGTCGGTCCGTTGTTGTTCCATCATACTTATATACGCCATTTTTTCCGCTTTGTTTTCCAGATGTATCCGAAGAGGGACATCACGAACATCGTCGAGAGCAGCCACTATCTGAAAATTGGATCTTGGTGTCGGGTGGGGTCGACGACTGGTTCCCAGGCGCGTGGAAAGTGTAAAACCGCAAGATGGGTGAAGCCGTATCGCTGCTTAGGTAAGTGTGTATGTATGTGAAGGAGACGGAAAGATTAATACTCCAATTTAAGATTACATCTTTAATATATTGTACAGTCGATGAAGAAACGGGCGTACAATCCTTCATTGTAAAGCTGCAACCGGAAAAATAAAATAAGTATGTATTGAAAGCGTGAAACAAAAATCGGGTATTAAATTTTTCATTTCGCGCAGCTTCGTTCTAAAAATATCCTTCGTACATCATTCATAAGCAATCCGGGCATAATACGTACGCGTAATAAAACGCAAAATTGCAGCAACATCGACATCGTCGATGTACGTCTCCCTCCGGAAATTTTTTTTCGCTTTCCCGGCCGTCTTAAATATTTCAGTTTGTCGTTGGAGAAATGGCGAATTCGTCGAGACGGGCGTGGTACACCTGTCATGCATAACAACAGCTCTCACTAGAAAACTTTCCTCCATTCTCTACCGAGGATTCGTTTTATACCGCAATGCAATGGTAGTCCGATGCTTTTCATATTGAAAATCACTAAATCTTAAATGGTCAAAAACATACAATGTGGAGAGCTAAAATAGTTATAACGGTATCTTCCAATTCCTTTATCTTTTCATTGATTGAGAATCTAGCAAAGTTACTCCAGCACATTTCCAGCCTGTTGCGGTTTAGCGTGACTTTACGGTATAAGCTCTTCGTTGCCGTCCACCTCTCAACGTCGACTTCGCGCTTTATATCACCCCTAAGAACCTCCCACCGTGATTCCCTCTTCCTTTTCCGCCTTTACCCACATAATCCATCACCGACAACGGAAATACCACAGCTGGTGTTTGAGAAGAAATATATTTTCTATTTTCTTTTGTAAAGCTCGACGCTTCCGCGTCCTCTCCCGATGCTACCGCCTTCCGAATGAATGTCTTTAATAAATAAGTTTAATCAGTTTTCTTTCATCGTCCCTGTAATCAGTATTACGCGGCTTTTGTGCCTTCCGCGTCGACTTTTTTAATTAATTGCCCGCGGTATTATTGCCGAAATTGGCCCGTGAATCGTCCGCCCGCGATACCAACGATATTCTTCTTCTTGCTCTTCTTCATTTTGGGCAGATACCAGCCACCGCGGCTGGCGAAACGTATACGAGTTGAATGGATATCTTTATGGTCGATTAATTTCATCCTTTTCTTTAAATGTCTGGCGAATCAGTTATTAATTAAGCGAAAGTAATTTTCTGCTTTTTATAGAACGTTTAGAAAGTTAGAGGAACAAAAGTTCTTTTTGAATCATAAAAGATGGAAACGCACCGAGAGCTTTAAAATTAAGCATCATTTAAGTCAGGTATAAAAAATTCTATATTAATACTGCTCAAAGTCATCGTCATTATGAAATGATATACTAAACTAAAGGAAGCTAAGGTGGTTAGTTTGAAGTTTTCGGAAGCAATATTAGTCTGTAGCTGGTAGAATTAAAACGTGACCTGTGATACTTCAAACAAAAAAAAATAAGAAGAAAATAAGTGCCAAATTATTGCAAACCTCAAAGTAGAAAAGTTTTGCTAAGCCCGAAAACTTCTAACTAGCCACCCTGTATAATTAATATTTTTTTCATTTCTCAAGGACAAGGAGTATTTCAAGGACAACGGTTATGATATAGAAAGATTAAGACTTTTTCACAAATTGATTTTCTTGGAACACATCAGAAAATGTCTAGAAACAATAACCCAAAATATATAATGCTAAGATAGCTTAGCTTCTTCATGGTATTGATCGAATCATTTACGGCAAACAAAACAAAAGGAAGGAAAAAAACAGGCGTCATCAGCGTGGTTTCGAGAGTACTTTATTACCTCTACCTTCTGTCGCTGTTGCCTCACAATCAACGCCACAACCTTCAAAACGACAAACTCGACGTTTCTTGGCGCCCTCTAATGCCAAAGAAACGCATAGTGATGACGCAGGGTAGGCAGAAACATGTCCGTGTACTTTTTTTCTCTCCTTTCGTTGCGTTCGCCGTGAATTATTCCATCGCTACCATGAGCGATATTTTTAATTATTGATTTTCTTGGTTTACTTTGTAGATGTTCATCAACCACGTTTAAGGGAAGACCGGACGTTAGAATAACAAAATGAATTTGAAAATCATTAGTTGGTTGCAACGTTGTTGTTTAACCAATTCATTATTTATTCTATAGTCAAACCCATTTGAAATAACCTCTGTAGATGTATCCCTGATTGACCATTTCTGTCAAAGCAAAATTAGCAAAAACTTTGCTTTTAAAGGAATTTATATCTTACCTTAAACAAATTTCTTTTCAATGTTTTCGCTTTCTAATAAAAATAACATTACAGGAAGAGGTGCTCGTGATCAATACGGGCTTCTTCTTTTAACGTGAATAAAGATATATTTTTGTTCGAAGCGAACATCGCTTTCATCTCCCACGCATATTTTGTTTGCGCTCCTCCGCAAGGGCTAAGCGACATTATGAAAATATCGAAGAAGAAGGTTGAATGTAAAATTTGTTGAACTCGTGGGAGTCACATGTCTGCGTAAAATGACAGGTTTAATAGTCTGTGCCACCGCAATTCGAATTTGCGTAGATGATTTATACGAATTCAAGTATGAACGTGTTAGGTTTCTAATTTTATTGTTGTGTAATACCTAGGTCCCAATGGATTGCAGGATTGAAGCTAACTAACGCAAAAAAGCACGAATGTATAAGTTTCAACATTGAAAATATGCGCCCGCTTCTGCAGAAAGGAATTAAACCCTTAGACGTTATCGCGGGCGCAATAATAAAAGACGATTGTAAGACTAGTAAAGGTCGTAATGTTTCCAAAATTGGACTTTTAAAGAACACAGACGACAAAAGTTAGACGTTTCGTAAAACTGTCGCATTTTAGATTATCGAAAATCGAAAAAAGAGGAGATGTAACAGGTAGAGAAAGGGCCCCAGAGTCGATCCTTGAGGTAATAACAATTGATTGACATCAGCACTTCCTTTTTATCTTATGTTCCTTCCTGCATTCCCTAAACTTTCTTTATTTCGTACAAAACTTAGCCAACAGTAAATTGAATTTCTTCCCAATAGTGTGGTTGTTGATGCGAATTATTACTAAAAGAAATTTATGAGAAATAATCGTTTCTTTTATAACGAAATAATTGGTTACTACGCGCTTCATATCGCGCATACATACATGTACACATATTATGAAATATCTTATTCTAGCTGATCTTATGTCGCAATAATGTTTACAAAGCGTATCCATTCAATTACGAGAACGAATTGTGTTCTTAGATGGGCATAAAATTTATCCATAAAAACCCAAAATCTAAAGGCGACCTACGATGGGCGCATCTATCAAAATTCGAAAGTAAATATTATCCCCGCAGGCAACGGCCCGAGAAGAATCATCATTCCGTAGACGCGGGATACACAGTAACGATGTAAATATTTCTCGTTTAAAGCAATAACGGTCAGATGGCCGGAATCAAAAGCGAAAACAGAGATAAAATAAGAAAAAAGAAAGGAACGACGATAGCGGTTCCTCGAAACGTCGAACTTTTACGATATTGATATACACTTTTTTAAATTCGAGGACGGACCTTAAGAGACCGTCTATTCGGATCGCACAGGGTCCGCATGAGAGGCAACAGGAGAGAAGGAGGCAAGAATCTTATCGTTTATATTAAATCAGTCACACTTTGAAGATTCTAAATTGTCCCCTGTTGCAGAAAAAAGATGAAAGAAAGAGTTTCGCTTCGGAGCGAAGGTCTCTGAACCATGACGGACGCTTCTTGGTTTGGAAATTTAAAGCAGTTTATACTGTCCACGTGTCAACGCAAAATTTCTTAAACGTACAGTAGAAGTCTTCACACTTATTTTTCGATTTTTAAAGGATTTATTTGAAGGGTACAGTAATAACAAACATATCCTCGATTTTCAACACAGCAGATCTCTGGGACTATTCAAATATATGTTAAATACATATTCAAAAATTATTAAGTTATAGAAGGATTGCCATTCTTTCTAATCCAGTACCCGGAAACAAACGTTACTTGAAGTACCATTAAAGATTTTGCCCCAAAAAAATCGCTTCGGATAGATGATATTTTACGTAAAAAAGAGCCAGTAACACAGAGAATTACCATTCATCTTAAAGAATTTATTAGCTGTAATTACATCTCTTGCATTTTAAAACGCTCCGTTGCACAGAATAAATACGACGTTATTCAATCGAACTGAAGTATGCTGCGGTCGGAATAAAGTACCCAAGGAAACGATTTAACGAGGTCGTGGTCACGAAGATAAAAAAAAAAAATCGTAGGTAAGAATACTTAAGTAATAATGGTATTATTAAAAAAAAAAAGGAACCTAGTGGGTTATTATATTCGCTGTAAGATAAAAAAGCCTCGGCATTTTCCTAATAGGTATGTAAATTTAATTCCTCGTTCATTTTCATTCCTAAAAAAGAGCTGATTAGCTCTAGCGGAAATTTTACATCCACAACACTCGACTTTAGTGCGCCTATGACGTCACGAGCACAACGATCAATACCTCCATTATGTACGTATGTATATCCAAGCTGTTGAGGCTTGCGTTTACATGGTTAAAGCTGCTAATTTTACAGTATTCATGGAAAATAGAAAGACATAAATAAATGGTTTTGTAACTAATTTGTTATATTCAATGGAACAATTACTTACCGTATTGCGTTAATAACTTTCATTCGCTTATGGAAAAGATACTATAGTGACAAAAGCATCCTCTTTAACCATCAAAGATAAGTTAAAAACTTGATATTAAACACTATTACTAAGAGTAGAAGAGTCTATAGCAAGGTTGCTTGCTATAGACTTGCGTTTTTTTCTTTTTACTTAATAATTGAGGCTCTAAGTAAATGAGTAGAAAAAATAAATTTAAAATACTTTCATAACAAGACATTTTATAAATATCCAAAATTAATTCGGCGTATTCAGCAATGAAGCATATCTAACGATCTATTTTTGTAACGAGAATCAATATCCGGAGTTCTCCCGCGTCATTCTTAACGAGCGCGTCAGATTTCCCCCATTAATGTCGCCGAAGTAAACCGAGCGCCAAAGCACGTCTTGCAATGATTTATCTGTTTTATTATCACAATAAGAGATCGACAACAGCAGAAAGCGATCTAGTCAACGACGAAGCTTAATATTGACACCGCGAAAGCTACGTAATCGCGAATTGAAACGAAGTTAGCGGCGAATCCCAACCGATTGGGGATTTTCAAAACTACCGACAAACGTAATAAAACGGATTAACGTCGTTAGGGCCGCGTCGCAGCTTCATGGGCTGCGAATGGAGTCGTTAGAATTTATTTTAATTTCCTTCGTCTGCATTTAATATCGGTAACGATTTGGCAAGCGTCGGCGTATGTATTTAACTTCTTATTATCACATAACATTAGCTTAAGTACGTGAGAACAAATTTCTGTATATCTCCGCACGCTATAATATTATTAGCACCGACGACGAATGTTCGGGGTCAAGGACAACGCTTCGATGATTTCGTGTATTTTTTATCAAGTACAATATACACGATACGGAGCGGAAATACACGAGGGAATTGAAAGCTTTTCTTTGTGTTAAAATCCCGAAGTTTACTTACGGATTGTTTGGAAAGTTAGCAAATAATTTCTTGTTCTCTCGATTTATGTCTTATAGCGGCGTTTACATAGGATAAGGCGAAATTAACGCAGGAATTAAGGATAAATGTAGTGTAATACTTAGAGATGACCAAGAAAGGTGAAATTAATACTTTTTTTGCAGCGACTAGATAGACTAATGTCTATTCGTTTCGCAAGGAAGGATACGTGTTGGCTCTTGGTTTCTTCAAGAGTCGACGAGACACGAGTCTGTCTGATCGCTGCAAAAAAGTTATAATTTCACCTGCCTATACGAACATGAAACCGTTGCGTAATTGTTAGAATTCCTCAAGGTTCCATTCTTGGGCCAACACCTTTTATTTTCTTTATAAACGGTTTGCACATGTTTTTAAGGTATAATTTAACAGATCTAATTTGCTATGCGGACGATTCCAATACTTAGAGGTACCCAGCTCAACTTTTGGCGAAACTAAGTTTAGCTACAAGAATTTTACAAAAATCTCTGCACTGAATAAGCAAAAACAAACTTAAGAATTGACAAGTCGGTAGGTACAAATTTCTCCTTCCATGTGTTCAACGTTATGTTATGACCTTTGACATTAGCGCTGCCAACTAAGGTGTCGAATTGAAAAGAAAAAAAAAAAAACAGCTATAATAATGTTTCTTGTACATCGAAAGTCGTTTGTAGTTAAAGAAATTATCATGCGGCAACATTAACAACGATAGATTGGACAAATAGGTACAAGAAGTCGATTTCTCTTCTGCATCCCAGCCGCAACATTACAGGTTGCATTATCGCATTGAGTGACAAATCATTTTTCATTCATCATTTCCAGCCAGTTCATTAATCCAGCCAATCATGAGATAGTCGAAAAATTTAAATTTAATGGCAATTAAACCACGTAATGGTTTTACGGCACCAAAAATTAATTCCCATCACTAGCGGCCTCGTATATCACTTCGTTAATTCGCGTGCTCGAGTTACACTAACGGCGTCGTTCTAATAATTCCGCCGCATATATGATTAATTCAAACACTTAATACTCCGACCACATTATGCCGCTTGTTCGGAAGCGGGCGAGAGCCCGTACGTTTTAGTTTTATTCGTGTTCAACTGCCATTGTTCTGTCTAATAAAGTAATTCAACGTCGGGTGACGGATTGAAAAACTTTCTCTACGCTCTGTTAAATTATCTTCTCCTCATTGGATACTTTACGTTTTGTACATATATTTTTTTTTAATTCTGTTACTTTGAAATTTCATCTTTGAACTTATAATAATAAATAAAATATTAATAAAATCAAGCAACTTTTCGCGCCTCGACAAATGTATTTGTCTCCTTTAGATTTTTTTTTAATTTTCCCTTGAAAACATGCGGAATTCTTTAAGATAGTGGTAACATTTTAATTGTTATTACATTCCATTTGAATTTATTGAGAAATTATGCTTTTTCTACTTTCTCATATTAGTTGCTCTCTGTAGCGGTCAATCCCAAATATTGAAACATTTTATCCTTGACGAAGCCCATCCTTAAACACACACACACACACCTTTTTCCAAGTCGGTTTTGGAATTGGTTCTTAAATCTGACCATCTGAAACGGCTTTCTCAATTCCTCAATCAAACGAATCGGCCGGTCTCTTTCCAAATCAATTCTGGTGGATTCCGGTTAACCAGCTCCACAAAAGAACAGTTTTCTCCGGCACTAACCCAATACTACCATCAAACCCGCTCTGGTAAAGCATTTGCCAACTATAGTACGTATTCATTTGGTAATCTCCACGATCTATTTGAATTTCTGTTTGAATACATGCGTTATTCACAGCTCCCCTACAGCCATGCTCCTACTGTACAAACACGGGCACCTGTAGTGTCTGCAGATTCAAGATTGTAATTACTATGGGACGGGAACGCGCGCAGCTGCTAGTTCGAAATATTGTAAGCTGTGTCTCTGTTAATGAAGCAAGACTCCGATCCATACAGGATCGCGCCAGTGTGAAAGGAAATGTTCGGTAGTAATAACTAACAGCACGTTATTGATTTATTACATTAGTGCGCCTCCTATCCAGCTGGTATTGATTCGCTAATGACGTTCAATGGAATGTGGTGATTTATAATCGCATCGCGGCCGAAACGCGCAGCGCCACCGCGTATAGGATGTCGTATTAAATTTGTTTGTTTTTAATTTGCATCCGCATTATTGCAATAGGAGTGATTAATAACCGCAGTCGCGCTGATAATGATCAACGATGATTTATTTTTAATATCGGTAGTAATGCGTGCTTGTTTTAAATCAACAATCGAATTGTAACAATAAATATTATTAGTTGTACCATAGAATAGAGTTCAGTTGTTTCACCACGTCAGCAATTATCTCTCGCCATTAACTGAAATTTTAAACAATCTTTAATAGTTTGCTTCTTTGTTATTTCGTTTGTTTAATTATTGCAATGAAATAGCATCAAGCAATGCATTTTTTATCGTGTCTTGTTGTTTTTCAATCTAATAAGTATCAATGCTGGTATGTTTTGTTTACTGTTATTACGGTGACCAAACTATAGTATGCGGGAATTGCCGTAGCGACCTGTCACTATATATGCTTGTCGGGACTCCAGAAATTACGAGCTAAACCCGTTTGGATGTAATTCCTTAATGTGAAACTTGCCTTTAACTCGAACTAGCTGCCAGAGCCTCGAGATTATTCAAAAACGTTACATTTACGCTATAACGTACTGAATTTGTTGCAAATACCGCAAATACTCCAAACTTGGTACAAAGTGATTTAATTATTCCTACCGTAGACCAGTTACCCAAAGACCTAATAGTGTTAGATATCAACTCGGACGATTTAAACTTCCCATACAAACGCGAACTTTAAGAGAACGCATACCGCGTCTAATTCGATTAGCGAGGATTTCGCGGTGCAGCTAGACAACCGTTTTATTGCAGCGTGCACGTGAATGTTAAGCTAAACTTCCACTAACGTCTAAGTCCGTGTGGATCGTAGGTGTAAACGTTTATCTTACCCGATTACCGGATGGTCTGTGTGGATGCGATGCATTTTTCAAGTGCCGTCTCGAGTATATGCATCTAAATAAAGTTGCAGTTCGCAAAATGGAACCGTGCGTTAACGCTGATGCAGCGCAGAGGTATTACATACGTGCCCGCGACGTTGGTACAGTTTCGCATTTCCGTTTTGCATTTCCTGATGGGGACGACGCCCAAGTAGCGAACCCTATTACGGAATTCCGAGAAAAATACGGGCATGCATACGACATAACAAGCAGCCAGTAAAGGGCCGATCTCGTCGCGGCTCTGGACGTTCGTAGCATAAATTGGACGGCGGCGATCGTTTATTTAAGGAAATCACGCTGTACGGGAACGTATCGTAAATCAAAATTTAATCCGAACGACGATTCATATTCAAATGCGTCCTGTGCTATTCATACTGGTCACCGTACGTCGTCGGTACGCTCGTCTACAAAACTGATGACCCACTTTTCATTGTATCGTATTGTATGCCGTAATCTGCACGAAGCAGAGCCTATGTATACAGACATAATGGTAAGTTCGATTTATACAACGAAGGGCCGGCCAAGAATACTGATACGCATCTGTGTATCTGTACATATAACAGCGATGCTTATACGCTACAGAGCAGGCGAGATCAAACTCGCTTTGGATCTATGGATTTAACATTTCGCTATCCACAATATTAAATTCGTTAATTATTTAATTCATTTCGTTAACAACGTAACGCCGTTAAATTTAAGAGAAGTGATTGCAAGAGTATCGTGCTATAAGAACAACGCCGGCTGAATCTCTCCTACTTCAAAGTATAGCGCCACCAATTATTTTGGGGGGGAAAAAAATTAAGGAAAGGATCACCGGGCTACTCCGCGTCGCCATATTTATTTATTTGTTAAAAATAAAGAGGCCTTTATAAAGAAGACGTGGAGGAAGAAATACATTTTTAAATATTCCCTGTTTTTCGGGAATAACAAACGAGAACAGTTGCAAATCTTTAATAACCGAAATCTAAACATAACAGGTACCAGTGCGCCGTCCAATGTTAAACATCCCGCACCTCTTCTTTCTTCTGTGCTGCCGTCGCATCGAATTGCATAAAAGCTTTTCTCTTCTCCCCGCGAATCTTGCACTTTTATTAAAATCCGCCGGTGATGCTGACTGCGTCCTTCACGCGGCCGGGAAGCATTTACATTTCATTAAGACGGTATTAGAGATGGCGGGTTCCGCGTTGCGAGAGCCGCATGTTTGTTTCCTGCCGAATATACCGGTAAAATAATGATCCGAGCCAAACATTAATTCCGCAGTTATTTGTGCGGTCCACGGGAACTACTTCTCGCACTATATTCAGGGCGGAACAGAGAGCCCCTTCTACATCGTCTGCAGTCTCTCCGAATTAAATTGGAGATTGAAGTTGGCGCTGTCGACGAAATACCGATAAATCTTCGTGTAACGAGCGAATTAATTTCGGTAAAGTTTTGGCATGTTTCGTTATCTTTTTCGGATTATAAATGTGCTTGAATGGATGCCTGGAACACAGAATGTGGTTGCTAACGTTTTTCTAAAGCTTTCTAAAGCTTTTTTCTTGAAAGTCAAAGTTTCGTAAACGTACTTGGTTGTTCATCTGCTAATATTCACCAATTGTTCTGTGAACGTGGCCACGGGTATGTAATACAGCCTCATCGCCGGGTTGTCGTGTTGCTTCTTCAAGTTCATTACTAAAATTTAAAAATAAAAGGTTACATCACATGTTGTAATTGTGTAATTTAAGCTGCACGATGCCTCCACTTCTCGAATAAAAATAATTAGAAGGAGATGAATAACGTCTTTTCACTACCGCTTGGCGTTACAAAACACTAATTCGTATGGGTTCGAGTCTGCAACCACTAATTTACCACAGTAAAGAACAAAATTTACTGAAGGCATCATTCCACTTCTTTATTCTCCATTAGATACCGACGGCGATAAATCCGGTAGCGCTGCTATTGATTCGCTTTTATCTTTACGTCGCTTCAAATGCGTTCGTTTAAAAGTTTCGCAGGCGAACTTAGGAGTACCTACGGAAAGCGGCGAATGAAAAACAACCACGCCAACTATGTGGACGTGTTGTGTGCGGCGAGAACTTACATCGGGCGGCAAATAGAAGTAATAAAGGCATGGAGAAGTTATTTCCTTTCGTATAACAAACACATATATCAGCGGTATCCCAACTATTAATTTTCTCGAAGGAGTCCAGCTCGGCAAAACGACAACAGGCAATACGTGTAATGGACGGGTTTAGTTACGTAACCGACATGTTATTGTTCCTTTAACATTTCAATATACCGGTGAAATGTAAGGAAATATAATATGCAACATATATAACATCGAAACGTTAAAAAATAGTATTTAAAACGCTTCGATCAAAAAAATATTCAAAGCTAAACATAATTAATTCCAAATTAACAAAGTTTTCAACACGAACACTTAACAAAGAAAGAAGAATAATTGCTGTAAAGACTGTGTTTATTGCGCCTAAAATACAGAAAATATCGCAATACGAGGAACTAAGGTTAGAGTTAACGCACGTCTCATAAGTAGGCGACTTTAGCAGAAGATTTGTTCTACAAAAAAACAAATGAAATGTATTTGCCAAAATTCTAGATTACAAATATAAAAAATTAAATAGTTCTTAGTGAAAACGCTGAATATACATCAAAAGTTAAAAGAAAGTAAGCTGAAACGGAACAAAAACAAGATCCAACCTCCAAGGGTGGATCCTATCTTGCTGAAACCAAAGCTGTTCGTTGGATCAAGCTGGCGTTTGCTAAATAGCCATGTTTTGGATATCTTTACGAAAAGTTAGTAAAAAGGGTAATCTTAATTGATTAGTTGGTTAGCGAAAGGAAAAATAGCCACGGGGTAGGGGGGAGGTAGTTACTATGCCGATTTATTGGACCCTGAATTAACGAAGAAAATACCCTATTTACCGAAGAAAAAGATTTTCCACCGCCATGATGACGACCCAGCGCTCATTGGTAATTGCGACAGCAAAGCTAGTCTAATTACCAAACGAATCGGAGCCCCATCCATCATATTCGCCAGATTTGGGGCTCTGTGACTTTTTCATTTTTCCACGCTTGGTGGAAAGCGGTTCTCGTTAAATGAAAAGGTTATTACCGAAACAGAAAGCTATTTTGCAGAGTTCGATAAATCCTGAGAGTAACCACCTTAAAAGAAGTTATTAGTTAGAAATATTACTGGCTCAATTTACAGAACTACAAGAAGACTACGTCGAGTAATACATTAATTGAATGCAAAGTAATTGCCTTGTCTTCCTTAATACGGGTATTACCACACCACCCTCGTATAAGGACCACCATTAAAAGACTATAACCTGTACGCCACGATTGAAGCACGTTCGGATGAATGCTTCTACAAACAGCAAGAACAACACACTTGGATGATGCATTAACCATGAATACATAGCAAATCATTGGTCTCATTTGTCGAACACTTACATTAAATGTTTACAATGTTTAAATGTTTGTTAAATGTTACAAACATACAACATACGAAGTTCAGGAACGGGGAAACTAAAAGAAAACTTAGGTAGAAGTAATGGAAAATTGTGAATTAATTTGTTCAATCCATATGTTAACTACGGGTCAGCCTTAATTCTCCTTAATTCGGATTTATATTCGAATAACGAACTGTCTGACATCAACAACAAATGGTCTCTAAATAACAGCAAGTAAAACAAGCCAAACTTTATTCAATTAATCAAGTCTTATTTAATCATAGGAGCTCTACTAGCGGCTGCATTAACAATCTATCTAATCCTAATCTAGATTGGAATTTATTATTGCCGAGCTTGCCAAGTTAATCACTCTAATCGCAACTTCTCGCGCATACATACGTTCATCTGCCGAAACGGAAAACAATTTAAATTTAAATCCGTAGCGCAAGAAGTGCCCAGAATAAGCTGTACGGAGGCGAATGAGAAACAAATAAGAGATCAAAAAGGAAGGATCCTATCTCCGTCTCGATTTCGTTCAATCGCTTTAACTTTAGCTCCGGAGCGGGATCATTAATCCTTGTTTTATTTTCCAGAGGGTCCATTCCAATCGGACGCGTTATTGGTGCCGGAAAATTGCCTCTTCGACCACATACACAACCAAAGCAATTGCTGGTCCTTCGAACGATGGAATGCCACCGCTGCGGTTGCTTGCACCGATCGAAGTCTTCAGTTAAGATCGTTCGCCATGCTCTTACCTTGCGGGATATCGCTTTTTACCGGAGTGGAGTTCGTTTGCTGTCCTAAACATTTTAAAAGTAAGTTCTGGTGATTTTAATTATTCGCTAAGATTTTTTTTAGTGGCGATCAAAATTTTGATCAAAATGTTTTCTAGTTTCCAATCCTTAATCGTAG
The DNA here is from genome assembly GCA_020654165.1 of Oryctes rhinoceros. NCBI lineage: Eukaryota > Metazoa > Arthropoda > Insecta > Coleoptera > Scarabaeidae > Oryctes > Oryctes rhinoceros. Next base: position 5,549,617 of record JAIOKQ010000231.1, read on the forward strand.
TTCTTTTTTTTTACCTTCAATGTACGTAAGCTGAAACTCCTGCAGCGTATGGTACATCAACCCAAATTGTTTACTAAACTCTTCCTCGGCATCGAGTTCCAACTCATTTATTGTCAGTTGCGATTACCATTCAGGCCAATATAATTACGCGAGATAACTAAGGAAAAACATTCCGCACAATAGAAATGTAGACGGTTGGCTATGTGAGGAATGTACTTAATTTCATGTTCCAGAAGTAATATTTCCACAAATTTCGTTCGACAGACGAGCACCGACGGTATTACAGTTACGGCGAGGAAAACTCATTTTCGTGCTGCCTCCGTTCCAGTATATTCGACGGAAAGTTTTCATTACACATACGCTTCTGATGCTCATTTGTATGTGTACGGGTTGTTAAAGTTTGCCAACGCAGCAATATAGCGGTGTACAGCAATAAAAGCGGAGCGTGCTGGTGTGGGAGGTCAAAAGAGAGAACTTATCGTAAGTTCCAGATAAATTAGAGCAGATGATCCGGCGATTTTTCATTGGTAACGGATCGTCAGGGCCGCGTTCATTCTTGATAAGCGTGAGCGTGAGGCTCTTGAGCACATTAATATTTAAGATCCTCTCATAACTGTGTAACGACTATATTTTTCAATATTGTAGTAAGCATTTTTTTTTTTATTTAATAATAAATATTTTCGCGAACATTACATTATTGAATATCGAAAGCCAAACGTAAGTACAATTTCAATTGATACATTAATTGAAATATAATTTTATTTCGGTAGACGGAACGATTTTCCTGCATACATAGCCTTGCTACCAAGCTCCTCTTCTATCCTCAGTATCTGATTATATTTGCAAAGTCGTTCAGACCTACAAGGTGCACCGGTCTTAATTTGTCCTGTCGATAAACCTACTACGAGATCCGCAATAAAGGTATCTTCAGTTTCTCCGGATCTATGCGACACCATCGTACCCCAAGAACGCGATTTCGCGAGCAGGTGAGCAGCTATGGACTCGGTAACGGAACCGATTTGGTTAACTTTGAGGAGAAGAGCGTTACATGCGTTCTTTTCAATTGCCGTTTTTATCCTCTTTGGATTGGTCACTAAGAGATCGTCGCCGACGATCTGAATCTTTGTGGCCTCCGTGATGCCGCTCCATGCTTGCCAGTCGTCCTGCTCGAAAGGATCTTCGATAGAAACGATGGGAAATTCTGAGCAGAAGCTCAGATATAATTCTTGAAGCTGTTTAGGTTCGATCCATTTGCTCGCATCGGATTTGGGATTCTTAAAGTCCAAATCGTATTTACCTTTTCTATAAAATTCGGAGGCGGCACTATCCATTCCTATTTCCACCCTTCCGGTGTAGCCAGCCTTATTGATGGCTTCTGAGATTAGCACTAAAGCTTCTTTGTTGCTTTGAATATTCGGCGCGAAACCACCTTCATCTCCAACAGCGGTAGCGTCCAATCCGAATTTCTTTTTGATCACTTTTTTTAAATGATGGTAGACCTCGGTACCCATCTTCATTGATTCCGTAAATGAAGTCGCACCAGTTGGGAGTATCATGAATTCTTGCATGGCCAACTTATTTCCTGCGTGCGACCCGCCGTTTATTACATTCATAGCAGGAACGGGAAGTACTAACCGCTTATTTCCGGCCAAATCCGCGATATGCTGATACAAAGGAATCCCTCGTCTGCAGGCGCCTGCTTTACATACGGCCATCGACACGCCTAAAATGGCATTGGCGCCGAAGTTAGACTTGTTCTCGGTGCCGTCCAGTTTGATCATCATCTCGTCTATCTCTTTCTGCTGAGTTAAATCTAAGCCGCTCCTAATCAGAGCTGGTCCGATATGTTTGTTGACGTTGTTTACTGCTTGAAAAACGCTCTTCCCATGGTAAGCGTCTTTGTGCTTATCGCGCAGCTCCAATGCTTCGTGTATACCGGTGCTTGCACCCGAAGGAACCGCAGCTCTGAACTGGCCAAAATCGGTGATTAAATCTACTTCGACGGTGGGATTTCCTCGCGAATCGAAGATTTGACGAGAGTGAACTTTTTGGATTTTGGAGCTTTTGCTAAACGTTCTTGCTTGAGAAAACGCCACCAGAACGCCGCGGAAATTCCTGAAGATTACCATCTTTCTTCTTAATTTAAATCATTTTTATTCGGAAATTGAAAGGAAAGACCAAAACATTGTTTCTTCCCACGATTTAGGAAAGTCATTGACAGATATATTTTGACATGATGTCTAATGTCATTATTTTACGAGTTGTTTGCTCTGGAAATGCGAAAAAATGCATCACCAAAACAACAGTGGCAAATAAAGTTTCCATTTAAGAAGCTGCAGATAGCATCCTCCAAACAGTTGTTGCGCAAAACAAGTGAAGCGCACGTCAAGAACTCACATCTAAATGTTAAGCAAAAGTACATTAATCTTCTTCATGTTAATTTCGATCGCATATCGAACTCTGTCACATGAAAAACCAATATTGTTACATTTGAAACTTTACATTCCTTTATTTTTCGGCAAGTATTGATCCTCTTTTGGAGACCCACGCAATATCTCTTCCTTTTTGTTTGTGACTGGAGGCTGACATCTCGGGATAGAGAAAATTTATTATATTTAAAACTAGTTCAATCCCCTCAACGTATGTTGACAAATGGCGCTGCTTCTGTTTCTTTTACATAGTATTAGCCTTAGGCGGAATATCTCAGCATTCGGACATATATTCATATTTCGAAATTTATGCTTCTGATCTGTGCAAACGTCTCGTATCCCACATCCAATATATGTTACATTTATAAATTATGACTCGCACAGTTTTCGATGGAATAAATATTTTGTCCTTATCTTAAGGACTATACAAAAGTAATATGTATTTGTGTCGGTTTGTTGCTTTTGAAATTTTAACTTAAGGTCTCGATAGAATTTGTTGAAATTATCTTGTGGATGCTTCCACAAGACTAAATATTAAATAACAATAAAAATTGAACCATTTTATATAATAAGTATATTAGTATTAAATCAGAATTAATTATTATTAATTAATGCATAATCTTTCTTACTTTCAACTTATTTTTAGTCAAAGAGATAGAATGCCTAAAAATCAGAAGTTACAATTAACCAGCTTCTTCGTTTCAACACTTTAATAAAATTAACTTAAAAATGCTGATCCAACTTGTAGCGATGAAATTATGCGACTACAGCAGCAACATAGTTCTAAGAAGTACTTCCTGAGTGAGCTTTAAAGAAGCAAGACGGAGTCTCTGCAGTTCCAATTGTTTCAAGAAAGACTGCTGTCTAATGTGTTTGTAAACTTCTTTAAAGATATACGTAATAAATGTTTCAGGGAAAAAAAATCTAAAATAGCTGTAACAGTATAGCAATGCTCTCGCATTTCCTTCTAAAGTCAGACTTTTCGTCTTTAGGCCCTTCTATCATACGCAGCAGCTAGACCTCACTGCGTCGATTAGTTATTTCGTTATTCCAGTTGATCATCATTCTGATCCAGCCGGTCTCCAAACATGTCTGGATACGCCCCGCGAAACTCGAATAGTCAAGATCTTCTCTTAAGAAGAAGAAGGTATAATGGTCGCATTATACCTTTGTTCACTTCATCCCTAAATCCAGCTGTTACATCAACCTACATTTTTTGGAGAATGTTACCAACTAAATGTTGTCTTATTTAGATCGGACGTTACGCATCATTCCGGCAGTACTCGACATCATTTTTACATAATTTTTTGTTTCTTTTAATGACAAACGGTTCGTGTAATTCTAAAATTAAAATTAATGCTACATACAGCGTAAATTTCACTTAATCCGTCCAGTTTCGTACTTTCCACGAGCGAGACAATACGCAGCACCCACATGTTCATTTCACCCTGGGGAACTACTACATTAAATCAGCGATATTGTTGTGCGAGTCAACAAGTTTCACCTAAACAATGGCGGACCAAGTCATATACAGTTTGCGGCTTGGACGGTTTTAAGTTTCCGACCCTCCTAGTTCGCACAATGTGCCGACAACGTATAAGTAGTACTTGTACACACAATCTCCGTAAATACAACAATGAAGGCTGCAGCAGCTACGAGCGGAATTTATTACGCTAATGGAGTCGAGTTTTAGTTAATTATCTGATGGACGATTTGTTTCTTATTTTAATGTTTCCAGTTTGAAGACGTTTGAAATACGTCGGAAATGGGCGGAAATGTATATGTTACGCGGGCGAGATCTTGAGATGGCGTGGCTTATATTTCAAGCAATCATATTTCAGAGGTCTGCAAAAAAAAAAGTGAAGATGTGCTGTGAGGATTGGAAGAGGAAACTTAATATTCTGAATCACTTGTAAATTAGTCATTAGCACCGCGTGTAATGCGTTCATTCAAATACATTAGTCGTTGATACCAAAACACCTTTAAAGTTTTTGTATATTTCGAGCCGCTTGTACACCCTCGGCCTCTCTCGGGATCTTGGGAAGAATATGCAGGATTTTTAAGTACCTACAGTATTTATAGTGAAACACCACAGTTTGAAATCTTCTCAAATTAATTCTTACAAAATGCAAAGCAAACAATAAAAATCGCCCCAATTGCTTTTTTTTTAATTGAATTTCTCGCACAAATCGCATCTCACTAACAAAAACAAACCTGAAACGAAACAGATGCATCGCTCGAGTATGTTTTTTTTTTCCTCCTGTTTTTCCCCCCGAAAAAGAAAACATTTGAATGCAATTCGCGTCAGGTTGTTAGTGGGGTGGTATTGATTTTGTCCCCAACCCCCGTCGCAATCAAACAATGTTTGGCGGCGATGACGACGGTCGCGTACCAGTCACGGGAGGTCTCTCTATACGCTCTAGCACTAACGGCACGTGTTTACATGCAAATGCTCATAAATAATTAATTGATTTCGATTGCTTTCCCTCTAGCGCCGAAATAGGCGCTATCCGAGAGCTATGCCACCCGAATCAGATCCGTTTGATCTGATTTGGGTGATTGCGAACGCCATTTAGCTCCGGCGGCGACCGAAAAATGCAACCTCTGCATTAGTCGGACTAAATTGCGCAATACGATACGGGATGTTCCGCTGTTTATTTCCGATTAGGGAATCTTTTAAGTTTTGGTAAATTTCGATGAATTATCATCGCGAAGCAAAGTTCCCATTAAAATTCATCGATAAGGCTGCATTCACGTGAAATAGTGCGAAATTAGCGTAAAAATTCATGCGATGTGTATTGCCAACTTGCGCAGATGATCTACTTATAGCCCACATAAATTTATCTGTTGATATTAATAATCTCCCTCCCCAAGGGCAGCCCTTGGCCGGAGTGAGTGTATATGTATCCTCATTCATCTCTACTTGTTATGAGAGGATGCACATACACTCATTCTGTCTCAAAGCAACCAGCGGAATACGCTATTAAATAAGGTATTGCCTTCTGTCGGCGAGTTCATGTATGTGTTTGTCATATGTGAAATCGTGTGCTTTTGATACACCTACGTATGTGCTCCATACATTTCGAACTATAATTGCTATAACTTTCGGACGACCCGTGTACACGCTCTATATCCTAATCTAGTTTTTGGTCCGTAACGTTTCGAAATTGCCCAACTTATAGCTACCGCCTCCTGCATCCGGCATTCAAATACGTCATCACTGCAGAAATGGGTAATGCGATTGCCGTGGATTTGAATTCGCGTTTGCGGATGTAAATTGAATCCGGGTACACTCGTAGAATTACAAATTTTTCCCGCTTCCGATTGTCGCGGGAGACGGAAAATGCTCTTCTTCAACTAGCGAGGAAAACGAACTGAAACCTAAATATCGTATACGTAATGAATAATTAGCATTCGGGCATGCGGAAACGACATTGTTTGTGATTACAGTGAAACAATTCTGGAGGAATATGCTGCAATATAACGGTGAACGATACGAGAGTCTCTAGAACTAGATTTGGTGATCTAAACAATAAGTTTAAACCGTAAGTTTTGCATAATAATGGAAATGTTGATCTTATCCACTTCTTTTCGCGAAATAGAAGAATATAGAAAATTGAAAAATGTATTTGTTTCTCTTTTGTAATCGTTTTTCTTTTTTTTCAATAACTTTGGTGGTCTAATTCATATCCGTAAAAGACTTCTTTTAAAGACGTTCCAAGTCGAGGATCGTTTGAGATTTTTGCAATTCCTTCCGTAAATTGGCAGAAGATTAACCCACCAAAGCTCTCCAGAGCCCCCGGAGAATTCGGTACTCGTCTTGAGTATTTACTTCGAGAAACTTCTTCGCCGAGAAATTTACAATTATATCCGGTAATAGCGGATTTTATCTCGTCGCGATGTAACAGCGCCGAACGTGTGCAAAGAAAAGAAGCAGACGCGTGGAACGTCTCCAAGATTTTCGATGCACGACGCGAGAGCTCCCCCGTTCCGGACGAAGTTAGCTCTAAATCAAGAATCTACCTCATTCGTCTACGTCAAGGCCGCTTCTCGCGAGATATCGCGCGAGAGGAACGTTCCTCATCTAGTCCGACAGCCCGCTAGTTCCACGTCCGCCACCTCCCGCTCGACGTTGCCAACCTACCGGCCCTCCGGTTCCGTCGCTATTTCGCACATTCTGCTTTGCTAGTCTGCTAAAGTAATGGGTAACGGTGCAGTGTATCGCGTATCGGCCGCCAACGAGATGCTGAAGAATTCGCGCTGAAGATGCGCCGGGAATTTTTCGGCGTTTATTGCATGTAGTAAAGAATTTCAATTCCTTCTAGCTGCTCAGCGTGGGCAAAATAAAAGCCGAATGCTTCGACTATATGAGTCTTAGAACTTTTGTTAAAACTTGATGAGATAGAGCTTTACCAAATTAAAGATAACTTTTAAACTGAACAATGCTCATGAAGCGTATGAATTCTCGAAAATCAATTGTGGAATGATATCCCTAATAAAGTAGCGAAATCACTAACTCGGCCATCTCGTATCGCGGTAATATTACAAAATACGAGCGACGAAAATTAAGTCTTCAATAAACTCATAAGTCAAAGCATTATACTTCCCCCAAAGCATTTATTTTCAGAATCCACTTCCAATCTACTCTCTTCTAAGCATCTCCGCAGTCTCCACATTCGCAATTCTAATTGCCGGTGTTTGTGGAGGATGAGATAGGGCGCTTGTCTAAATTATTAAAATGCAACTCGGAGATGCGTAAAGGATTATGTACAGTATCCTTTGGGGTGGAACCCTAATTTCGCCGATGCCAGGGTTTCTTAGAGGTCGGCGTTCTAAATTTCGCCCGGGAACTCCCACACGGGAATTGCATTTTAGATAAATCAGCCCCTGCCGTTTCGCAAAGCGGTATGTAAATTGGCGGGCTTAGGATTTTCGAATTCTTTTGCGTGGCGGTAAATAAGATCTATGCGGACGATAAGGGAAATTCGCCTATAATAATAAAGTATTTAAAAGGATTGACTTTTTTTGTAGTACGTCATACATATATGATATGTATTTACCCTTAGAAAAGAGAAAATGAAATGCCAAAGAAGTAATTATCCGTTTTCACCACTACTGTCGTTGACTGGACTTGTATTGTGTATCCACGCTCCGAAGATAATAGGCCAAAAGAAGATTTCCTTTAAAAATCGGGCTTTCTACCCTTTATTTCCAATAGGCCAGTGCGAAAATTTCTCGCGCTTTTAAATAAAAATAAATCGGCCTTGTTAAACGGTACAGAAAAGAACCGAATTACGACCGTTTACGTAATCCACAATCGAGAACATCGTACATTTCCCTACGTAGAATGTGAGTGACTGGTACTGTTTAAATTTAGGGCTCTATTTCACCGGGAAAGCTAACCTGGTTCTCCGGTGACACAACGAGACCCCTCTTTCCCCATAATCGACCCTGACATTTCAGATTGGATCAATACCTGCCCGGCTGTGACACTTTTACTTCGAATTTTAGCTGAGGATGGAACATATACACACACGTCGTACTACACAATGGCGCTATAGAATAGCGAGCGTTAGGATGAAAAAATTTGTCAGGGAAAAATATCCCCGACACGCCGGTACGAAGAACAAAAATGTGCGAGAGATGAGAGAAGAGGTCGATTATTTCGTGCGAACGCACGCTTTGCGTCATCCATTCCATTTATCTCGGCTAATAAACCGTTATTTCGTTCGATTGAAAAACACCAATAGCCGAAGGAAAAAGATGTATGCTACACCCGTACTTAATCGAGCGTTCAGCTTTTTGCGAATAAATTAGTACTTTTCTCTGATTTTCCATCAGCTGCACAATACCTAAATAACTCAAATCCTGACGGATTTTTCGAAGACATTTGACGAACTAGACCGTCGATTGCTTCCTTTATGACTAGATACTCCCAAATTTTAGAAGGTAATATATACAAATATATTAAAGAAAGATACGTCTTCCTGTGTTCGTTCGACTCAAAAAATGTGTGAAAAATGTGATCATTCAAATCAAAACAAATTAACTTCTAAAGATGGAATTTTCCTATAATCCAACAATTCGAATTGGAATGAGAAATTGAAGAATATCCGTCTGCGCAAGCTTTCATTTTAAAATGTGTTCAATCTATTCCGTACTTGAGCCATCGATTCGAAATTAACATCGCAACTCGCAACAATGAACCTCCTCAAATGTTTTATTAACTGATAACACCAGTCAATTCCTGAGCGGTTCGCTGGAAACCAATAATAACATAGGGTCGGTTCCAGTCGCCGGACAACGTCGCTTCGCGGATTTGAAATTCAATCTGTCGGAAACATAAAGACTGTCAACCGGGATCCGTTGGTGGCTTGTATTGTGCTCGCCGGTGCGGTGTTGCGTTGTCTGTTATACGAGCACCGCCATTGCAGCAAAGTAATAAATTTCTCTCAATGGCGGTGAGTTTAATTTCGAAACGCGTCGATGGAGTTATCAAAATTGAATAATATTTGCGACTGTGGTCACGATCGACCGGAGGCGATACGTACAACATTCAATTCGCCGCTTGAACGATGAAGCCGTATTTGCTTAGTTTCGAGGAAACTTCCAGTCGGTAGTCCATTATTCTAGCGGAAACTAACGCTTCAGTTACTATATATTTTTTTTTGTTTCTCCTTAAGAAGCTGAGATATATTTTAAAAAATCGTCTTTATGCTTGAACTAACTTCAGTGACTCTTGGAAAATGTTTTTCAAGCTTCAGAGGAAGTTGCAATTGCGTATATTTCTGCTTGGAAAATCATTGCGTGCGTTCCTCTGTCTAGGATTCAGTCCACAAATACCGGCCCTTGTGTCCTAACTGGATTACGATCCCTCTATCAGGACCATTGACCATTGAAATAGATTACTCCATGTCTGGTCCTTACTCAATACTTTACTTTCATGGACTTGTACCAAACGATAAAATGATTTAAAAATTACTGCCACCAGCTCTCTAATTTGATTATTTTTCCCGATTTCATCGGTAACTTCTGGCAAACAAGTTGTGGATGATACGACCCAACGTTGATGGTTCTTCGGTCTCCCAAAGCAAAGTTTTACGACATTTTTTCCTCGAAAGCGCTTAGATTCGGTTCAGCTATTTTGATGTTCCTCTGTCGAATTTTTTAAGTATCTCCTTTCGCCAATTGATAAAATTGCGGAATCCGTTGGGAGTAGATCTTTCACACAGAAAACGAATTAAAGAAAAAGCTTTTTTTGAAGACCTTTCGTCTATATCGTGGATCCTAGATATACAATATTACATTACACAAGTTACAATTCTGTCCGGATGAAGTCCACCTACAATTAAACGCAGTCCACGGCAAACTCCCTCGCAGAATGTCATTTTGCGTACAAGTAGAACCGTTAAAAGCAACAAGGGCAATATAATAACCGCAACTGCGTCACGATCAGAAAAAGTAATTTAATAACTAATGCGCAGCGACATCTGGTCGCGATGGGAGTCATTTTCAGCCGAGCTTTAAGGACGAACGATGAACTAATAAACGTATAATCGGAAACGTGATTAAATATTAAATGAAAGAAGCGAAGGCAAAATGTAGGATGGTCACGTAGTTTTTTGGAGAACATTATTGATTTGTTAACGTTTGGTGGAGTGAACTACTGTATGTACAACAATAAAATCAATTCTCTTTATCAATACTTCGTTTTTTTAAAAGAAATTTATAACCAAGACCAAATTAAAGAAATCTTTTAATTCAAAATCTTCGGTATGATAGCAAACATTTAATAATTGAGAGTCTTTAACCTTCGAAGTGATCGTAGTTAATTTCTTCGTTTACATTACGAGAGTAGTTAACGGCTCAACGTAGAAACAAGCGTCTTTTTGTCAAAAACTGAGCGTCCAACCTGGCTTAAATTTTGAAAAGTATCTTTTAACATCTGCGACTATCCTCGCAATGCTTACTTTCTTAATCCGCAAGTGGCTGACTGCAAAAATTCAAACCGATCAGGTTTTCAAGAACAGTCACCGTTAACAATCTATTATAGATGAAGTGTTGGTAGGTCCCGCTTAATCATGGTTATAGTAGTTTTCTACTTGTACTCAGAAAACGATGATTCTCGTCTAAAGAGAAGCAATCTGGAATTTTCCAGTTAGAATTCCCAGAATTCTTTAAGAAAAATTACCAACGAATATTTGATTAAATGAAGAAGGGCAGGAAAATGTATTTATCCATGTCGATGAGTTGGTTGACGGTCTAGACGGTCCTCCAGAATACATAATAGGCCTTTTTCAACGTAAATATTATGAAATGTCTCAAAATTTCGTTGTCCATTGCCATAGTGGACTAGACTCATCGATCCTAAATGCTAAAGCTTGAAAAGGGCGTTATCAAATCGAACAGTTATTCCGCGTGAAAGATAGCCTTTAATCAATACGCTTACGATTACTTCAACCAATGCTAATTATCAAATTGTTAAGTTCAGAAAGCTATTTTGCCTTGATAATACTTTAAAGTTTAACGAGCATATAGATACTTGCAGGAATTCTCGATCTATACCTCTTACACTAATTATAAGTAACGAAATACCAAAACAGTGGTGTATATGACACAAAGAATAACCATGCAAACGGTTTCGACCGTACATTATGAATGTAATATCGGAAATTACGTAAATCACCTTCCGATTGTAGAACGAACATTTCGGACGTAAATGTGTTCTTTGCGGAACGATCCATAAATTTCGCATCTTCTCCCGGTAAGTTTCCTACGTATAATTCTCCGTATGAAGTATGCGCGCCCAAGGAATACTACTTTAAAGTTGTACTTGTGTGTATAGTACGACACTTACGAGTTCGGTCGGGTCTCGAGAAATTAAATAGTGCAATCTACGTCGTAACTTTTAACATTCTTCATAATTATATGTGCATTATATCCGACAGGCATCGGAGGTCATGCTCGAGCGTATTAGAACTGAGAAGATCTGCGTGCCCTAAGTTCTGAATAGCAGTTTTTGTAATGAAAAAGGATAGATCAAGGATATCATTAGTTATACTTCTATTACATAAAGCGATTTAACGAGGACAGTTGGATGTCTAGCGTAATTTAGAAACTCGTATGTGGAACTTTGTACTTTGTGATGAGTTATAAGCACATTTAGAAAATTTATATTTGGAACGTTACATGATTTATCGTTACAGCCAACGTTAAACCAAAGAAACCAATTGATCTAACCATCATCAAGAACGACCAAGACCTCTTAGACGTTGACGATGACGACGAGGATTCTTCCGATGAAGATGAAGATAAAGATGATCTGGATGACCTTGCCGATGACACTGAACTATCCGATGCCCAAGTAAACGACAATGAAGACGACGAGTATGATGACGACTACAAAGAGTCAGATGAAGATTTCGGAATACCTTCTTCTACTACCGCCCCGCCAAGACCATCTTCGACCATGTCGTCCACATCTACAACAACTGAAGCAACAACGGCGCCGACGCCTGATCCGTACTTTACCCATTTCGATCCAAGGAACGAACACCAAAATTATAAGGAAGCTTTGGTAAGTTTGTGGGGATCAACATGAGAAAATAGTTCTTTATACCCTTCACCACTTTTAGGAACGACTTGAAGAAACGCACAGGGAGAAGGTCACTAAAGTTATGAAGGATTGGTCCGACCTCGAAGAAAGGTATCAAGATATGAGAGCTACCGATCCCAGGGGTGCCGACGCTTTCAAACAGAGAATGACTCAGAGATTCCAAATCACTGTTCAGGCGTTGGAAGAAGAAGGGGACGCTGAAAAACACCAATTAGCCGCTATGCACCAACAAAGAGTACTGGCACATATCAATCAGAGAAAGAAGGAAGCTATGAGCTGCTACACACAAGCATTAAATGATCAACCACCAAACGTAAGTGCCGCTTTTGACAATGTATTATTACCTTTTCATCGATTAATCCTTTTACATTTTCCACTTACTTTTCCTTTCAGATTCATCGTGTTCAGAAATGCTTACAAAGGCTTCTTAGGGCATTGCACAAGGATCGTGCTCATGCAATTACCCACTACCGCCACCTTTTGGCGAGCAGTTTAGAAGCAGCTGCCAGAGAAAAATCAAGAACTTTGGAAAGATTAAATGACATCGATAAAACTGTTAACCAAAGTATGCAGATGCTGAGACGTTACCCCGATTTATCTACAAAAATCGAGCAGCTCATGGACGACTACATCCAAGCTCTAAGATCTAAAGATGACACTCCCGGTTCTCTTCTCGCGATGACTCCAGAAGCTGAAGCCAATATCCTAGAAAAATACCAGTCGGAAGTAGTCAACAAACAAGCTGAGAGGGAACGTCAAAGACAACAAGAAAAAGAAAGGAAGGAGCAGAGGAAGAAAGAGAGAACGGAATTAAGAGAAGAGAAGAAACGAGTTGAAGCTGTTCTTGGTAAGAAAATCGTTAACTTTGATTCCGAGGATATGGAAGATGAATCGCTTACCTCTGACGACAAGGTAATCAACGCTGTACGTTATCAAAAGATTATTATCGACAAAAGCTAATTCGTTTGAAAAATTGCAGACAACAATCTCATCGACGACCGGCAGCACCGTTTCGGAGAACATAAGCAACTACATCACGGCCTCCGAAGATCACCATCGTGAAGTCGACGACGCAGCAGTTCAGCAAGCTGTTGAGGATGTAGCTGCCGTAGCGCTCGCTCATCAACAAGACGCTCAGGACGTAATCAGAGTAGCACACTCGATGAATCATGAAATTAGTCACGGCGAACCTGTAAGTATAACAGTGCAGAGACTTAATTCAAACATCAATAAACGTATTGCCAATCTTACATAACTAAAAAGAAAGTTCCATACGTATTAGCGCAAAATTTGTATGTATTTTAACATTTCCTGCTCAGATTTGCGCACAAAATTTGAAGAAAATACAGCAGATCTTTTAGGGATCGAATACAAACAATGTTTTAACTGTTTCCTACGTTTGTTTTAGTCATACTCTGTACGCAGAGAAGTGTATGGACACAAGGATGGAAAGAGCGTCTATTTTACACTAGCTTTCGCCGGCATGACTCTAATGGCAGCGATAGTGGTCGCAGTAGCGGTGACAAAACGTAGGGCAGCTCGTTCACCGCACAGCCAAGGCTTTATCGAAGTAGATCAAGCCGCCACACCCGAAGAGAGACACGTAGCGAACATGCAGATAAACGGCTACGAAAATCCAACATATAAATACTTTGAGGTTAAGGAATAAAACGCGTAATAATATATTATTGTATTATAAATATGATTCTATTTAGTATATTTGATTTTATATACTTACATGTATTAATCGAGATATTCCGTTGATGCTTTTTTATCGATCATTTATATTAAGTCAGTATTTTCGCTTATATCATTATTGATTTAATTTTTTTATATATACAGCCTGTTTCCGTTTCGATCGCATTTAAATACATGTGTATGTGTTCTATTAGGCCATATTATGCTGTTAATAATATGATAATTAATATATTTATATGTACTGTATGATTTTTTTCCTTTTCTGTGTAATTATCGATGTCAAAATAATCATTCCATATATGTTGTTATATAATTATTTTGTTGTACTTAATTATTATTATTATTATTATTTAGTGTTTAGCAATTGATAATAATTGATATAAGTAATTCGTACATATGCAAAAACTACATAATAGATATATTGAGATAAAAAAGAAATCTTAAAAAGAGGAGGAAAATCTTTAAAAAAAAAAAACGTAAAATCCAAGACGTCGGCGTGTAGGAGAATAAGTTTTGCATATGACAGTCCATGTTTACATATATTTGTAATCATCCTAATAATTCTAATTTTTAGAGACGATGTTGTAATAATTATTCGGAAGATTTTTAGCCGTGTGTATATGTAAATGTATACAAGAGAACAAGATACAAATAATAATACTTATTGTGAACAAAAAAAGAAAATCAGAAAAAAAAAGAACCTCTAATTAGCGATATGATGTGTGATTATTACAATATCCCGATTAAAATACATAGCTAGGTGTACGGTATATTCTAGACCCTCCATAACTAAACTTGATAAATTAGATTATATAAAATGCATGTTCGAAAACTAAACAAAAGCTTTTTGTACAAAGTTGGTATTCGTTGAAACAAAAAAAAATAATACATATATTCAGCTATACTCACAGCCTTTCTGTATATTTTGTATATAAAATATCCCACGTAGCTACTGTGCAACAAAAATGCTATAAATTGAAGATATTACAATTACACTCACTCCTCATCTGTTATATTACTTTATTATTTGTTATTGGCAATACTTATCTAATCAAGAGGTTAAGCCTCACTTTCTGAACACACTTTTCAAATACTAATCAAACATAATACTCGCGTCCTTCATAATTTGGACAACATGCTTGTGGGATACTTTATATATAAATCTTTTCGGCACAACGCGAAAACAATTTCGTAATTACCCCACGTCCGACAGCAGAACGAAAGGGCAAAAGGCGGCGGTAAGAACGAAATCAGTTTCGGATCAGTTGAATACTTGTATGTCTTTCTTTCAACAAGATGTGTTTTTATATGTAAAGCAATGTATTTTTTGTGATCTTTTCAGTTACTCTTTACGTCATACCGTTATTATTTTAAATTTAAAATCATGGATTGCAAAGCATATTCGAATTGTTACTAAAGATAGAAATACAACGTATTCCTCTTTCGTTTATTTTCGATGTACGTTTTCTTTTTGGGAAATAATCATGCAACGCCACTGACTTCAAGCGCAGAATTACAGAATCAAAATTCATATTCCAAAGAAATGCTTAAATTAGAAGTGATGTATTGAGATATAGATGCCATAATATTATATAAAATACACTTAAAATAAAAAAGAATATTCAATTCAAGTATGCACCATTTTCGAAATGTTTATCCATTCTTTTTGTCTAGATTATTTAATATTTGTAATAATACAATTGGACGTAACAATTTTTATATGAAGAGGAAATGTTCCCTTTTTATCCCGTGCAAGGCTTTCTTTAACTAGGGCCCAAAAAAGCATCCTCCCGTTTAAGGAAATTTAATCCGGAAATAGATTTATTTCTACACCGTTCAAATACGGTGATATCGTATTCTCGTATAGGCCTCCAACAGAAGCAGTTTTATAAACAGACGCGGGTAAAAATGAACATTTTCGTATATTGAATAGTCGAATGTGTGAAACCTTTCAAATTCTAAATACCTACTTATATTTGCTTCACTGCAGTCTCCTAAAATCGAACATTTAACTCTAAAAGATGATGTGTTTTGATGTGAATATAGAGTATAGATTTATTTCATGATTAAACTAAAATCCAAGTGCGTAATGCAAACGTATATGTTCGTTGTATACTATCCCTTTGTCCCCCGCGGAAAAGAATGAAATCCTTCTATTATCTTTGTCAAAGAAAGATAAATAAAATCTCATATACTTTAATATTTAGATATAGAATTAGATAGTCTAGTGTTATATGTTTTGTGGCCATGTAATTTTAAATTTAATGTAATAAAATATAAATTATTTTATATTAGTGTTTTATTGTGACTTCTAATTCGTCACCCATTAACCAAGCAGTCTCATTGAATAAAATTATTCATTCCTTTACAAAAGTAACTATTGGGAATGCAACACCACGCGCAACGCAGGAAACAAAGCAGGCACGTGTTGTGTCAGTTCATCTTGGATCTTCGCGCGAATTGGTGAAAATGCCGTTGGTGTTTGCGCAAATTGGTGAAAAAGCACAAAAAGCGACCATCGCTTAAAAATGTATTTTCCCGATTGATATTATGCAGGTCCTGAAGTAGTATGTAGTGTTCGCGATAAGCCTCCTTGTTCTGCTGGCACCAGTACGACTGCGCCAAGTATGTTAACAATATACAGGACCTAAATCCAAAAAGTGATGTGCCATCGGAAGAGTAATTTATATTGAATTTACTGTCCATATTTCTCGAGCACCGGTTGTAACTTCGCCAACCGGATGCAAAAGCGGTTCACGATTTCCGGATTAAATACAAGTCCATCTGTTCTTAACATTCCATATTGTCCACCTATCGAGTATAACCTCGATTTCTATTAGAAACTTCCTTCTTTTAGCCAAATATCTTTGGGGCGAAAATAAGGAAATTACTGTTAATGTTTTTTGTCACAAAAGTATTAAATACTGGCTTCTCCCTGTTTCCAAATTAAACAAACCCTCATATTCGTCTTGCCATTTCTTTTTTGAAGGAATTACAGGTACAATCATATTTTTATGTTCTCCCCCTAAGACGATATATCTATGCTTTCTACCGCTCGTAGCCGTGCGCTCGGATTATTGTAGGATCCGCAGGTAGATTTTAACACTTCTATTTTAGTTTACGATGAGTATTCCCAATAAATACGGTTCTGGGCTTTTATTTGGTGAACCTAAGTACTTGGCTTTGTCACGTGGAAGATAGTATCGATATTCCGTCCCTGTAACGGGGAGACAAATCATAAATCGCCCACTGTACATGTGGCGGTACGTATGCAGCTGACCTTCCGCGTCTTACTAGCAAGCGAAAAATTACAAAAGTGTTCTAGTGAAGCAACTACGAAGGCCAATTTATTAGGGAAATTATTTAAATTAATTAAAAAATTATAGAAAAGAATTATAATTAGGGTTTTGTTACTGCGCCATCTATGAGTTAAATTTCAAATCGCTAAGATTCAACAACCACTACATAGAAAACTATCAAAGGCCGGTAAAGGTAGTTTATAAAACTACATTATACATTTATATAACTACAATAATTGGATGTAATCTGTTCGGCGATTCATATATATAAAGGTAATATTTGAAAATATATTGCGGTAACGTCTAATTTACACTAATGTTACTAATTACTAAATGATCCTATCGGTAATATCTGAAACTAATTTTAAAAACGAGTCTTATAATCTGAAAAAGTTCGTTAAAGTATTAAACAGTAGAATCTAAAAATGTTTAAAAAGAAGAGTAATTACTGAAAGTATTTCTTAGGTATTCTATATGATTTGATATACGTTTTCTAACCCGTTTTACCCATTATTGAACGACAGAAAAAAAAAAACAACGATATCTTCTAAATAAAACGTAGCATTTCTATGAAAACCTATTAAAATCTAACAGCATCAGCAAAAAGCGATTATTAAAAGGAAAATAATCGGCATAAGAAAAATTGATGAAAGTACGTTCTTACTTCGCGCAAATGCATATGCTACGCACTCTACAGTCAGTTCATTGAACCAGGATTTAAGTAAAATATTTTGCGTTATGTTGCGTCAAACCGTCAAAACATGTCCTTGTGATACACATTCATGAATACACATACATCCTGTGGATAAAATTTGTCAATTTTTTTTCGTCAATTTTCGCATTAATATACTTGTGTTATGTTACTGAATTGAATTAACCTTCGATAGATTCGCTGACTAGCAGTGCGAAATAAATGTGTACTTTTTTCATGCATATTGAATTTTTGACTTTGAGGTAAGTTGGAAGTCCGTGTTTTTATCGTTTCTTTCCGGAATACTTGCTTGCGATTTCGACGAAGGTACGCACCTACCGGTACGGATATTATCCGTTCGTATCAGCTTATCAACGTAGAACTTACCGTGGTGAAATGCGAAGAAGTAAAAGTTCATATCGTAACATAACCTAAGTTTTTATTATATTGTTAAGCGGAATTTTTATGCGGAACGGATAAGATAAAACGTAGGATGACTTTAGCTAAATTTCAATATTGCTCGAAAATCTACAACGTCGTTAAAACTACAAATTACGGACGTATTGTTGTGTTTGTTTTGATGGTAAATACCAAATAACTATTACGTCATTAGCTGACCTTATATATAATAAATTCACGTGTTTCCCATAATAGTTGTAATCGAAAATCATAGCGAATACGGTAACGTCACACTAAAAATTGATTAAAACCATAAGAATTAAACTTTTATTTTAGTAAAACTGCTTCCAAAAACTGTTCCTTTAAAACAATTAAAAAATAAAAAAGAACAACTAAAAAGTGTAGGTTTTCCTTTAAAATATGGGTAATATTTGATAATTTATATTATTTAAGATTCAACGTTTATCCAAATATACATTTATATAGGGACGTTCAACGTTGTTTTATACAGTACCGTTTCAAAAATTTTGTCCAAACTGTTCAGTTCTACCAAAAACATCAAACATTAAATAATAAATCCCAAGAAATTTCCCAATTTGGAAATTATTAATTCATAAAAACTAACTAATAAAATTAAGATTTTTTAGTGATTTTGTGGCGGGAAATACGAATACTTTCACTTAATAACAAAATGCTTAATTAACACGATGGCTTTAATGCTTATTTTACAAAAATAAGCATTTTTGTAAAATAATAATAAACAACCTTTCCATTTGAAAATTTTAATTTTATTCTTATTTTTATTTTAGATATGAATGATTCAATTATGGGTACAATGGAACCTCCCCTGACGACCCAATCGAAAATCATCAAAGAGGGTTGGCTATACAAACGTGGCGAACACATAAAGAACTGGAGACCGCGATATTTTATCCTCTTCGAGAACGGAGATTTGATCGGCTTCAAGAACAAACCGGAATCGTCAATTAATGACCCGTTAAATTGTTTCACAGTAAAAGGATGCCAAATAAAATCTACAGATAGGCCCAAGCCTAATACATTCATTATAAGAGGCCTCCAACTCACCACGGTTATCGAAAGGATGTTCCACGTTGATAACGAGGCTGAAAGGTAATCAGATTTCCGCGAAAATTACCTGTTATTACACAAGGACCTCTTTTTCACAGAAAAGAATGGGTAGCAGCTATACAAATGGTATCCGACAGCTTAAATTCGTGGGACGACATCGAAATGGATGAGTACGCGGTAAAAGATTTGAGCGAGAAATTTTCACTGCAGGGGACTTCGATTTCTAAATCGACAGGAAAGAGAAAAGTAACGCTGGAAAGCTTCGAATTCTTGAAGGTGCTAGGAAAAGGAACGTTTGGTAAAGTGATCCTCTGCAGGGAAAAAGCCACCGGAAGGCTGTACGCCATCAAGATCCTTAAGAAAGAAGTCATAATACAAAAAGATGAAGTTGCTCATACACAAACGGAAAGCAGAGTACTGAGATCTACGAATCATCCATTCTTAACGGTAAAAAATATATACACGAACGGAGACCCAGTGTTTTCGATGCCTAAGGCAAAGTATTAAGCGCTACGTCCTTCCCGTGTCTATATTCGTAAGATAGCCCGGGTGTCTTGCTATACGTTACACCAATTTCAAATCCAAGAAAACATTTATTCTTGTAATTGGCGTAATAGGGAAAAATCTGAGTTTAACTAATGGAAGAATTAGCTCTAAAATATCTACGATCTATGAACTGGAAGTAATGCATTACAGAATAATAAAACAAATAGCTGTATTCTGCTAAGGAATTCCTTGCCCAACATAAAAGAAACAAACTTTTTCAGTGAAACACGATATATAAACAATCGCTTGCTACCAATTAAATCTTACCGTCTAAAATAGGAAACTAAATATTTCAAATAAAATGTCAATTCTAAAATAAAAAGATAAAATTTAAATCGAACTATAACTGGAACCATTACTATAAACAGCTAATAAATCTATGGTGGATGGAAAGAAGATATATATAGTTTATATCCGTTTCTAAGGAACGATTTATATCAATAAATTAATTCAAATGCTCAGAAAGTCCCTCGTTTTTTGGTGAAGCTATCGTGGTCGATAAAGTTCCTGTCGTATATTTGAAACTATCCACTGTTTATCCATGTTTCCTAAAACCGCAAGTCGGCTTAACCCGGAAATTCCTAGAATTTTTGCAACGGGAAGATTTTATCAGGAATGAAAAGAAAAAGAACAATCTACAAACAGATTGTGCAACGTGATTACAAAATAAGGAACTTCGCCGTGGCTTTTATTGGTTTTACGAGTAAAAAGCACTAATTGGGTGCTTTTTATTATTCTTTTGATGTAAAAATTTCTTGAGATTGAAGAAGAATACCCGAAAGATTGCGTGTAATTGCCAAGTACTTCTACTAAAATGAAACAACTTGCTAATGGAGCGCAGTTTGTAGTATCGAATTATCTTATATTGTAATTTCGATAATAAAGTGAATTATTTCATTTTTATTCATCAGACCTTCATTCGTGGAGTCTTTGATCTTGTAGACGGTAATCGAAAAATCTACCACAACTCGTACTACTTTCTAAATTTTGTCTTAGGTACTTTCAACTTACGCAGCGATCGTTTTTAAAAACCAACTGTTGTTGAAACCAATCGTATTCACCGTTCAATTTTAAATTACAGTCGCTGAAATACTCCTTTCAAACAAATGATCGTCTATGCTTCGTAATGGAATACGTCAACGGGGGAGAATTATTTTTCCACCTATCGCGGGAAAGAATGTTCTCCGAGGATCGAACGAGGTTTTACGGCGCCGAAATCATATCCGCCCTGGCCTACCTCCATTCGCAAGGCATCATCTACCGAGATTTAAAATTGGAGAACCTCTTGCTGGACAAGGACGGTCACATCAAAATAACGGATTTCGGTCTATGTAAAGAAGATATTACGTACGGCAGGACGACGAAGACGTTTTGCGGAACTCCCGAATACCTCGCGCCGGAAGTGATAGAAGACAATGATTACGGCAGGGCCGTGGATTGGTGGGGTATCGGCGTTGTTATGTACGAGATGGTAAGTTCCATGTGTTAGAGTGTTTGCTGTGGTATAATGGTACGGTACACTTATAGATGTGTGGAAGACTGCCTTTCTATAATAGAGACCACGACGTTTTGTTTACGCTTATTATAATGGGCGAGGTCAAATATCCAAGAACGCTAAGTGCTGAAGCCCGCGATGTCCTATCTGGATTGCTAATTAAGGATCCTTCGAAGAGGTTAGGAGGTGGACCTGAGGATGCGAAAGAAATAGAAAGGCATCCCTTCTTCAGTTGCATTAATTGGAAGGAGCTGGAACAAAAGAAGGTAATTTCACGAAAATATTTTTATGCCCGCCATTATTATTATCATTATATCATTTTAAGCATTTTGTTTTGCTACATTGTTTTATTTACACCGCAAAAAGAATAAAGAAGTTCTTAAGCTGCTTTCGGATTTTGTCATTAATTAAGCAATTTTACATCCACCTTAAGTTCCCACGTATTTTGCATGAAATTTAATTTCTTCCGTTATTCTTTTAATTTGTTATTTATTTTATTCACCATTTCTTCTTGCAGCTCAACCTTTCAGTCTCGTCTTCTGCTCTTTATTTTTCTCTCCCACTTCAATTTAATTTTGCTAAATTCTCGTATTCCACTTACTTTTCCAACATTATTTATTTTTATCTTTGGGGGTAAAGGTGATATCTTTGTTGAACACTGAGCGTCTTATAAAATTGAAGGCCATCAGCATCTATTGATGTTCAATTTTTTGGATAATGTCCCTCGTGGTAACGAAGAACCTTGCTCAACATCAGTTTTTCCATCTGGCAATGTAGGATACTTGGCAAGCAACGTCAATGTAGGATACTTTAATCCTCCAAGATCCCGTAAAATTCTTCGACAATTCAAACGAATGTTTTGCAGATTCCGCCACCATTTAAACCACAGGTGACGAGCGAAACCGACACCAGGTACTTCGATTCTGAATTCACAGGTGAAAGTGTGCAATTAACGCCTCCCGATAGCAGCGGTCCGTTAGGTGCTATCCAAGAAGAACCTTATTTTCCGCAGTTCAGTTTTCAAAATATTTCATCGACATTAGGTAGCTCACATATAAGTGCGAGCATGAACAGTGTAGGACCAATGCAGTGATTCACAATTGTGTAGATAATGAAAATTATTTAATATGTAAAAAAAGATTCAAATTGAGAAACGATAGTTCGCTTAAAATAAGCATATTAATAATATATATTATATATTTATACCAAAATGTACATAATGATTCGATATATGCTAGAACAAATGTAAATTAGAACATCCGATTTGTGTTTTCAAAGGAATGCATAAATCTATCAGTTTTTCCGTCTTTATTTTGCTTTAAATTTAATTGAAATGATTGATGTTAAATTCCGCGGCATATCGTGATGGTAAAGTAATACTCGGTATTTTTTGCTTGACTATAATTCCAATCTAATAGAGATCCTAGACCTAATGTCTAGGCTGATATGATTTGTCCAAAGTAGTAGTGCGTTTGCGCACCTGTTTGTTAATGCCAGAAAGTTTTCATTAGTTTCGATTAAATACTACTTCTACATTCATGTTCGTCATTTTTTCATTATTGCAAAATATGAATCTGATGTTTTATTTTATCAACACTTTGTATGTAATATAGAACTAAAGCAGTAATATAATTAATAGATAATAACCGTTCTATGACGTACTTTAGGGCAGCCAATAAATTAATTAACTAATGTTAGTGGTAAATATCTACATGTTTCATTAAGTTTGCAATAAACTGTTACAGCTTTGCAATAATACAGATAAATCATTTGGGGATTCTCTGAACGTGTACAATAGAACTAATCAAAAATATTTTGGAAAAAGTCGATTATAGTTAAATTTGCGCATATTGTAAGGACATCCGAAGAATCTGCATCTAAAATGCGATCTGTCGGTTAACGATTATTGCGTTTGGACCAGAACACACGACTGTAATAAACAATGAACAATGTGGCGATACTAAGAGAATCGCCCTCCTTTGATAATCTTAACCGATCATTTTCAGCATATTACCTCAAAAGTGTTACTACCGGTAATATAAATGTGTATAACTACATTATAAGACTCTTTTTACAATTTATTTCAATTTCTTTTTATAACTTTATTGTTATTTGATGGAATGAATTACCTTTTAATGTATGTATAATTTTTAAGCTAGCAATAATTTGTAAATATACGATTTTTTTTATGCTATGCATTCAGTTCACTGTACTTATAAATATCTAACTTAACACCGAGGCGATTTTTTCACATTACCTGCGGAATTTATTCGATTTGATATCAAAAAAGTTTTTACAGAAATTTCTAATTAACAGAAGAAATTCGGCAAGTATTGTGATCATAGATCGATGTTAGAAGGTTGGGCCAATTTTTCATTTAGCTGTACCCCTCGTACATTCTTTTGAAGAAAGATTAGCTTTTGTAGAGATATTGTATATCTTATAAAATAAGCAAACACAAAATATGGGAAGCTAATTTTGTATTTGACATTGTATATTTGTTTTCCGTGTGGAAAAAGGAACAACTATTAGGTATATTGTAAATATAAATATTATTCGTAGGAAATTTGTGTTACTAGATAAAATTTATATAGACAATACATTTCTATTATCTCATAATGAGAATATTGGGAAAAAAAGTATAAAGATAAATAAGAATTCTGCAGCATAATGCAATAGTGTTCATTAAATTCTGTACATATAATCTCTAATATTGATAAAAAAAAAAAAAAAAAAACAATATTGTATAGTATAGCTAGGAAAATATCGTGTTTTTGTTTAAATGCGTTATGCCTTTTGAAAAAAAAAAAAGAATGGGAAGCACTAAATTTACAATTAGCATTCTATTAGTTCTATAAAAGAAAATTTATATTTAAACGTATTGTATGTCAACCAAAAAAACTATATTTTTTATTAAAAAAAAATACTTGTATACGAAAATTTGGAAATGTTAAGCGGCGTCATTCTTTTTCTAAATGATTATTTTAATATATAATATTTGTCTGAGCAGGGGCCAAATATTTAATGAGGACCCTATCTATATGTACAGGTGAACCATCCTCGTGTGCTCAGAAAATGCTGCTTTGGAATGGAGACTTTTTCTTATAACTAGCGCTGGGCGTAGAGATTACAAATTGCAGTCGGTACATACGAACTCGAATTGGCACTCGGTTGCACCGCATTCATATTTACATGCATATGTACTGGAATGGATACGAGACGTCAGCATTAATGGTTTGAAGTGTTCTACAGTGCATTTCGCCAGAGAAAAGTACTTTACGTAATTGAAACACGACTATTCCAAAACGAGTTAAAGCAACATATGCCAACGCCAACATTCACACATTCACCCTTATACAATTGTAGATGTAATTGAAAACACAAACCAAGTACCGCACTCCATAATTATATACACAACAGGGCTATGCAAAATATGTATGAAGTGAACGTCCATTTCCAGTCACAAAAAAAAAAAATTAAATAATTTCTCGAAAATAGATCTATTTCCGCATGTAACTGAAATTAAATTTAATATGATCCCTAATTAAACCCATCAATATCATTTTAAACATTCGTTATTACAGAAAAGGGTTATTTTAGAAAATTTCCGTTCACAAACGCACGATCTTCCGAGCCCGCGAAAGAGTCTCAGCCTGTATATATACATTTTTTTTTTGTTATGCAAAAAAATATTTAACATAAACATTATATACTTTAATATAAAACGCCTTTTGAATAAAGATTATGTTACCACAAGTTGTCGAGAAGTAATCAATACGATTTAAATCATGCAGTACGAAATATCTACGTTCCTTTAATGTGCAGTAGTCAGTACGTTCATTGACAATGACGAAATATTGTATTTTGTACGTTTTTTTTAACTTCAAAATTGTGTTCATACACTACACTTACGTTCTGTAGTATTATTGTATTTGTGTATTTAAATATATTCTCATTTATTGTATTGTTGGTTTGCAAGAGCATAACGGAATGTACTTTGCCTATTAGGTTGATGCTTGAAATAAAAATGAATAAATTACATGTATATGTATACACATTTAACAAATATCTTTTCTTTATTTACTTTCCCACATTATCTCAATTAAATTTTTTAAAACAATAAGAATTGTAAAAATTAAAAGGGACAAAAAATACTTCGTTAGATATTCTCGCAGTTAATATTTTCCTTCGCTAAAATTTCAGCTTTCAATTTCTTCAGATGATGAAATAACTTCAATGAAACCTACAATAAAAAAAATACTTTATAACCTACATAAAGTTACACCATTTAAAGAACGGGTAATCCTGCGCATTACGGCTCCCATTTCGTATACATTGTTGCCAGATTTTCCGTCGTTAGTGTTCAAGAAACGTTCAACGAAATTTAAACATTTTAGTTACAAGTGTTTATATTTATTAATAAAGTAGGCAATGATGGCAAGGTAGGCGCCACCCATATTATGTAATCAAGCACACCTTGGCAAATCGGGAATTATTGTCCACTTGAATGCATAGCCAACCAATTGAGCACAGCAACCCATCTAATTTCGGTAACTGCATATGTGTCGTATCACAATTATGTACTATTAATAATGAAATTAACAAATAAATTGGGCTGTTTAGTATGTTTGTTTTAATAGTGATGTTCTAATCTAGCAACACTGTCTATTTTACGCGCATGCGCGGATGAGACACGTAAACTAGGAGCAGTTACGAAAACAATTTTTATACTTACATAAGCATCAGTAGCAGCATATTTTTGTTGCTCTTCAGATAAGGGTACAATATGCCACTTGCTATTACGCACCTTTTTATCTTTATTAATGCGCATATCAAACTAAAAATAATTTTTATTACCACATTAAGGGATGAACAATAATCAGAATACCCACAAAATGATTCACAAGTTTTTCCATACTCCATCTGCCTCCGTTGCTGTGAACAGTGTTGGCTAATGAGCTTAGTTCTACACAATTTTCAATCACCTTCTCTGTGTTAATACCCACAAAGTCTCTGGACAGTTTTCTAATATCGCTAAAATTTTATCAAGCATAATTTGAAAATTTTCTAATATAACCATAATTCATTTTTCTTACTTTTTAATATTAACCCCTGTTAATCGTACTCTATCATGCGCTAATAGCTCAGTTAAAGATTTCGGCAAGCTCTTTATTGTACTCACATGAAAAATGAGACATTCATCTAGTGAAGGGCTCAGTTGAATTACAGCTGTTTTTCCAGATCCGGTCTGAAATGAGAACGGCCATTCTAAATCGAATCCAATAATGAAATTATCCAAAGCATTATTGGCTACGTTCCTACATCATTAACGTGTTGTAATATGAATTACTTTCAAATAGAGTATACTTACAAAAGTGTATCGCATAAGATAGCACAATCAACTTGTGTGGTAAAATACTGAATCTTTCCATCGAACTGAATGAAAGGTCTTTCATCGATGGCGTATTTCTTAGCTTTTAATAGCGCCTAAAACAAACGAAAGCACTACATTGTACACATACATTTCCAGAGATTATTACATCCTCTTCTTTCATTTTACGCCTTTCTTCCTCGGTTACTCGCGTTCGTAAAAGTCTTTTGATATTGCTCTCCATCGCTTAATAAAATAGATATAATATTTAAAAAAGTACAAAACATTCAGTTCTCCCACTTTTCTGATTAAAAATAATATATTTGCGCTAAAACGTTGGACGTTTGTGGTTATGTATTATAATTTTTATTATTCGTTTTGCCGCTTTTTCTCAGCCGGTATTAATGTTATCTACTACAAACTCTAAACGGTAACGTTAATTTTTCTTTTACATTGTAAATTGAATCCTTTTTAATATACAAATAAATTAAAAATAATCAGTAATCAAACAAATATTACGAACTATAAATGCTTTCTTGAAGCAGAAACTCTTACAATATTCTAGTAGATAAAGCTATATATGTTAGTAGTTCAATATCACCTACGCCTCTTTGGTGTTGTAGCCAAAATCAACTTCGAAGTTTGTACAACAGCTACTTCAATACATCCAGAGACTCGCATGTCTCAACATTACAGGTAGGATGCTATTCCACAGCAGGCTGGTAATCCTGCTGGGATTAACGACCCATTCAAAAATAGGCTGTATCGAGTGCCCTCACACGTTGAGTGGAATGACTACACCCCGCGGACTTTAAAGCATCTTTGAAAATCCCAACTTAAACTATCTAATGTATGTACATTCCAAAGGACAAGATTTCTGTGCAATAGAATTTTAATCAGTCCTACAAGGTGGTTATTGAGAGCCACAAGAGTAAGCATCCGATGAGTCCCAAAGAGAAGGAAGTACAGCTCGAGAATAGAAGATGTTGGAGCAAAATAGTCGATTAGTACAAGTCCCTGAATTTCCAAAAATAAATAGTCGCCACTACTTTTCAAGCTGATAGAGCAGTTTGTAGCTCCCAAGGAAGCCGATCTATCCTACGCAATCCATCATTTCGATTGTGCCTTGCCATTCCATGCCACTGCGTCGAGATGTGAAACTTTTCAGAGTACCCTCGTATAATTCCAATACATCTATCGAATAATAATAGCATGTCCGTATATTGCTATAAGCATTATACTCGTCATGTCACGCACGTACATAAATTCGCCTAATACTCTTCTAAATACATGAAGACAAATAAAAAATAGACATAAATATCGAATTAAACGTTCAGTACTGGACAGCGCTAGATATTCGAGAAGCAATGATAATTTAGTAGTTTCCTCGGTTTTATCCAGAGAGGATTAGGATTAGGATTAGAAGTGATCGAACGAAGCCTATCCGTGCACGTACTCGTCTAATGCGAGTATGTACGTGAGGCAAGCGTTTTTGCAACTATTAACACACACGGACTTATTAAGAAGTCATTGACCAACCTTTCTTTTGCGGACCCTACAACATGAAACAATATAATGCATAGGATGATAGTTTGTAGTAATATTGATTAATTTGATAACGGCGCCATCTACACGACAATTCTTCAAACCGGGACTTCCCCCACCATGTCGTAATTGAACCATCGTCGGGGCGCCCAACATCGAGGACGTCGATCGTGTGTAGTACTACCTGGCGCATTACTAAAATCGCGAGTAGTAGTAAGAGCCAATACGATGTTAGGCTGTTGTTGTTCTTTTATGTCGGATGATGACGATTGCCTGTATGAGAAAATGCACCTGAATAGGTCGGTTCAGGAACAAGGCATCGTCGGCTCCAATGTCAAAGATACAATGTAACTGATATCGGATAATTATTGACGATTGTAACGCGTTTTCCATCAGGCAGGTAAGTCGAATTCAGTTCTTTTCTTTTTCAGTAAGCCGTCGATTTACATATACGTAACACCTCGATTCCTTTGAAAATGAGAGACGTTTCAAAACCTATTTTTACTTTTTCTTGTATTTAAACAGCGAAAGCATAAAACTTATCGATTATATTATTTTTAATACCGAGAAAGATAATCCAGACAACATAAATACTGCATTACGCTTTTCTATCACTATCACTTAATTTTTTCGGTAAATTATGTAGATTTTGCTATTATTATAGGCGTACAAAATTCTCGTCTCATTTCAATTGATCTAAATTGTTATTTTCAAATAAACCAGAAGGATGTAGAAACTATTATTCTCAATTTACCGCTTGTTTCAATGTCGCATCCTTTTGTCCACGTACTTTTTATGTATTTTCGGTCAGATTCCTTATTATATATTCTATCACAATTTGTTACGTCATCAATAGTATCAATTTAAAGTCTCACACGCACACACTTGAATAGAATACAAAGTTTCCATAAACATGAAATCGATTCAGAGCCCGTCGTCAATTTCATGCGATTTAATCTTGATTTCAAAGTATCTTCACAAACAAAAAGGTACGAATCATGGAATATTCGGATAATAGAACTAGCTAATGAAATAAACGAAAGTGTCATATGCGCTTGAAGTGTAAATTTAGAAGCGATCTACAATTCTTATTCAAAAGTTACGCTTACAACATTTATATATGCAGTAGAAATGGGTCAGCGCTTACCAAAGACAAATAACCCAAAAAGGAACATCGGTCTCGCATCTTCTTATTGAGGAACGAGTTCATAAATAGAGCAGAATTACAAAGCCTGAGAAAAGCCTTTCACTCTAATGGATTTATATAATTGACGTAGAACCCGAAGAATTATTTCAAAAGCAAGTTCTTCATTTTTAAGAGGGATTAAACGGTGACAAATGATGTTAATCGTCATCCCGTAACCTTAAGTGAGTAAATAAGCCTCTAGTGTAAGGAGAAAAGAATCAAAAATCTCCAAGGAATACGTTACGTTTTTCTTAAATTCAATTAAGTTAAACAAAAGTAATTTTTTTTAATGTATACACCTTCTTCTAGAGCAGTGGTTGTCCAAGTCTATTGCGAGCAGCAAGTCTTAAGAGTTTCGTGAAAAAGTATTATTTAAAATATATCCCAAAACTTTCTGATTCTCATTCATTCAAGAGTAAGGAACACCATGTTTTTCTAAGCCTTCACGTGTCTAACGTGCACGTCAGAACGCATTAGTCTACTTTGGCAGAAAGCAGAAAACTCTTTGATTGGGGTGGTTAAGCGTTAACAATGTAGCTGACCTTAATTGATTAGCATTTAGATGCTATGAAGCCTAAACTTTTCAAAGACATGTCGTCGACACCAGTTTTTCTATTATTAGTATACTTGAAGAGAAAAACAGTAAATTCTTCAATTCTCAGGTATTATATTTTCTTTCGGTTTTAGGTCCTTGGTAAAGAAAAGAAAAAGCTTATCTTCCTTGAATTTATTTCATTTCGCAACGTTTCGTCCTATGATTTTCGTCGATATTCTCAAGCTTATCAATTTGCTAATAATGTACAAGCTTTTTTCTTTTTAAAAGTTACTTTTTATCGATTATCACTTCTTTATTTTATTCACATTTCTTAATAATGAAAAAAAAAAAACCATTTTTAACTGTTAATTTCTTCTTGCTTTCATACTGCATTATTCCTAATCTTCTTTTTCTTTTTTCAAGTAAACATTTTCTAAAAGCAATTAAATAATAAAGAGGAAAAAAGGGCAATATAATTGACGGCATTTCAAAAGTCAAATTAAAGAAAGTAAAGACAGATGAGTAGGACTAATGCAATGTGAAAGTAAGAAGAGTTCACGAGAAAATAAAATTAAATAAAGATGCGCTATTCAATAAAAATAAACATTTAAAAAGGAATATAATGTGGTTAACAATTAAAAAAGTTTTGCAAAATACTTAAAAACCCAAAGGAAATAAAATTTATTATTCTCGTGAAAAAAAAACAAACAAACAATTTATTCTTTAATTTTTAAGGATTACTGGACCTTAATTTTTTCACAACGTTGTTCCAGAACATTGCCAATTTTTCTCTTGATATAGATGTTGTATTTGGTTGTTTCCGAAATTTTCTTCTTCTGAAAGTTGGGCGTATGCTACTTTTCAAAATAAAGCTTTTTTCTTAATTTCTGGCCCATTTGTACCCAGTTTTTGTAATTGTTGAAGATAATGATTCAATTTTTTTCTTTTATTTCTGTTATATCCTCTTTTTATACACTTAGCATTCTCGACTTTCCTTTCAAGTTCATTCTCAGTTTTTGTTTTTACCTAATTTTTTGACCCAAATTTTCGACGATCCGCTTCGACAGTTATTAGTTCTCGTCTTACAACCGCAACGATACTGGTGGCGGTGAAGGCTTACCTCCATGTTCCGCCTTAGTTTCCACATAATCTCTTTTTTTTTTACTTTAGTTTACTTCTTTCGTATCTCTTTTCTAGTATTTCCTCGCTGTTTTCTAACCAAATACCTACGTTTGTTTAATAATTTAACTTGCTCAAATGTACAAGAACAAACAGTTACTATGAAATAAATCAATTGGAAACTGTGAGAACGACCCCAATCGGAGCGTTTGAAAGCCAAAATCAATTTCCCTCAAGAATGAATTTAGTCGAATAAGTAGGCTGGCAAAATGTAAAGGATGCAGTCCTATTCTGCTACCATTTCACTTGAAAAAGTTAATTTCTTTTTGGTACTCATTACCAGGAATATTCTAGCAGAAAATGACCTATTTCACTTAACGCCGCATCATTCACGACGCCTATAATTTACGATCCCAACGTCGTCTAACAATTTTCCCATTGCGTATGCAATTGAGTTCTAAATTTAAGATCCTCGATACGAGCTTGAAGAGTATTATTGTGGCGAAGTCGGGCGAAAACGTTTAAGCGATAAATAAAAAGGAAATTGAGAATTTTTACAGCGTGTGACGTGACTAGCAATGATGACCAACGTAATTTAACGCAAATTACTCGTCGCGTCTGGTAATTATTGAAATTTAAACTTGTAAAGAATTGAAAAGGAATTTTTTAATCGGTTTATGTTTTATTAATCAAATTGCCAATAGCCGGCAGGAGTCCGCAATAGCGTAAGAGTATTAGGATTAATTTTATAGGAACAAGGTCTCAGTCGCAATAAAGTTTAAGTGGTCTCGAAAGAATAGTCCGTCACTGCTACGAGCTACTTTATTGGAATTTTAATATTCTTTTTGCGGATGGTGTATAAAATGTGTGATTTTTATGCTCCACCGTATTATGTGAAGTTTTATTATCTTTTGAAGGAGAAAATGGATGGTTAGTGTAGTAACGTTAACGGAGACAAGCTTTATTGTAAGCAAAATAGAACAAACAAAAAGAATATTGCCAAAAGTTTAAAAACTTGCTTTACAAGAAACCCTTTATTGGATCTTGTCAAGGAACTGTAAATGTACTATTTTCAACTACGCGAAGCGTAAATGTAATAACGGCTGAAACATTATGACGCTAATGATAGCGTAATGTTATAATTTAGATAAAATTTTACATCTGCTCGATTTTCTATGTAACAAGATACTATCGCTATTGAATTAATAATTGAATTGTAAATTGGTTCTTGAGTGCTTATTACCCCTAAATACATATTCAATTAAAGCTGAGGCGTATCCTCTTCTGTGAGAAAATGCTGAACACGTGAGGTACGTATGTACAAAATGGAAAGTTTCAGATAGATGAGCCCGTTTAAATTAGATAGATTCGCCAAATGTGCTCTATAGTTCAAAAGAAATCGTAAATGGACGTATCGTGAAGATGCACCTCGATCCATTTTGACCTTCCGATGTATGTACATACATGAATTGTCTCAGAAACTTGTTAACTGGTTGACCTACATAGGAGGATTTGTCTAGTGTCTATTAAGAATCTCGGAAATCAATTCTCTCTGAAACTAGAGCTTGATATAATAAGTTTTGCGGGCAAACGCGATTCTTGTATACTTATAAAGCCAATGAGAAGAAATTGGAATTTTTATTCTTTCTCCGCAGAAAGACATGATGATCATCCGAGAGCAAAAAAAAAACAGGCTAATCTTTCATCTGCTATATATGAGAAAGGAACAATTCACAACATGCAGAACCAGTTTATCTTAGATTTAAACAAAATTGCGAGACGCAATCTATAGAAATAATTATTTTTACAATATTTATTCAAATTCTACAATTTAACAATAACTGATTCGACTGCTTTATCGCAAAAATTTGTTATTCTAATGAATTTTAAAAACAACTTGGCAGTCTCAGTACTAAGTAACGAACTTCGATCAAAAGTTAAAGTTAATTCATTAACTCAGTTTAAAGCGATGACTTTAAAAGACGCATTCAATTTTATAAAGAAAAGATGGTCTTTTCTTTGTAACTAACAAAACTACCTGATTTTGCGGATAATATTTGCTATTCCATGTGCGCTGCTCTAAATAGAAATAACTGCCTAAATATTATTGAACCTAGCAGAAAATCTTCTCGCAATACCTATAGATCATTGGTCGGATGGTCCTTTTTGATCGTGACGTTTTCAAATGCAGAAAATCCAATTATTGCTGTATATATCAACAAGACGGACTTCCACCTCACTGTGGCATTCGTATTCGATAGTATTTTGATAAGAATTTCTAAAATAGATTAAATAACAAAATTTTTCTTGTGTTAAGATGCTTTCAGGTCACAAGCTGTTAATGCTTATGACCTGAAAATGTGGAAGAACTATGTGGAGGTCGCATACGATTCTTTCATCGGTTTGCGCATTGCCAGGCAACTAATGGGCGATTCTTTTAATAGTGTATTATTTCATAATGTAGCAATCGGCATCAATGTTCCTTGCTTTGTGCTCATGCTGGATATAGGTGTTAAACAATAGAATAATACAACACAAGCTCAGTTCTTCAGCTTTTCTATTTCAGGCAACCTATGAGGTTAATTGTTATAGAATATAATTTGGAGACTTATTTACCCAATTTGAGGCACTTCTTTTTCAGCGTCAGTTGACAAAAGAAAAAATTTAACAAAACTAAATAATTTTCTCGATTCCCAATTTTTTACTTCTTGTAAGCAACCATTATAATATTTAATATCGTTCTACCATTGCTTTCGCTAAAAACTGTAATATTATAATTCCTAATGTACATTTTCCAGAAATCTAAAAAAAACATCGAGCCTAATATAATAGACACAATTACGTGAATGACCTTACAATTTTTAAGATATCTGCATTTATTTATGTCTGTTTTTTACTACTTTCTATATATCTGTTTGAATGCTTTTTTCACGTATACCGACCGTTTTCGTACTTATTGCCTGACTAAACATACTTTTACTCTAAATTATATATTATACATATATTTTACTGTATTTTTGTAGTTATGTGACGTAGTAGCATAATACATATACTTTGTTCAATTGATTTTAACAAATTGTGTTAAGGTTTTTGATTTCTTGGGATCCTATAGCACGTAAGCTTCATCACTCTATAACTTCAAAGCAATTTAGCCGAGTACGTGCAGAGTTTCGATTCAATCGACGATAACTTATGCCGAAAAGTAAATGCGTTTGTATTTTATGTATACGCAGTTGTAAATAAATGGCACTTCAAACAAAACTTAGTTTTTAATAAACATGTTACAAGCTATATAAATGAATACATGTGACAGAAAAAAAAAAACGAACAAAAACTGAAACTATATAAACTTACTTTTAATAACATCATTTTCTCTGTAGTCTATATTCTATTACCAACAGCATTGTCGCCTACTTATTTATTAAAATACCAACCTATAAATGTTAACAAACACTAATTATGTCACTATTTTTAACAAAATGTGAATTACTTGCTATTGCAGCAAGTACGAGGACAATCTGTTAAGCTCCCAACCCAACGCAAAAACAAGTGTATTTTTATCAATTTCAATTTTATTTCACGTCATCTTGTAAGTCTATGCTCATTCCGCAACGACGCTTTAGTCCCTCCAGCAGCTTGTTCTGCAAGATAGAAGTTTACGGATATAATGGCCTCATTGTTCGATGAAAATCCCCGTTCTCCGGGAGAAACTTTGAACCTGGGAAACAGAAAAAGTCGCTGAACGTCAGATCTGGTAGATATGCTAAATAGTCTTTTTCAAGACCGGTTCAGCGTTCGCAGTCCACTGTTTCAACTTCATCATTCAAATTTCAATATTCAGTTACTTATGGACGCCAAAATCACGAATTATTTCGATGATGACTAAGTCGAAAGAAACTTGTCCATATTTCATACATCGTCCGAAAATGGGTCGCATATTACCAAAATATTTTTGACGAGTGCCGCCATCTTCGTGTCGAACTTTGAAGGTAATCCCGTACAGGTAGAGAGAGATCCAGAAAGATTGTCGAAACCGCTTCTATGTTTAGAGGCATATTATGCTTGTGCCGCCTTCATGAAATTGTGTTTCGAACAAAATCAGTAGCGGAACGCTCAATGTTGTACGGCATTTTAAACATAACGTAATTCATGAAAATATCTTTAATATTCTATTATTTAGATGTGCTTACTTACACCAAATAAAAACTTTTATATTAGTAGCTTTCAAAAACGAAATCGTGGAAACCGCAAAATAATAACAAGTTAAGAAATGTTACCTACGGCAATGATAAGAAAACGATTGCTATAGATTACCGTTTAGGATCGTAAATATTTCTATGCACCTATATTCACTCATTAAATTGGTAGTAGATATTGATAACACGTCCCGCGGAAAACAGTATTTTTTTCGGAAATCTCTGGATCCCTCTGCACAAAGAAAAAAGAATTATAGGGTGAATCTCAGAATATACGTGGTAATTATTTGAAGTGTATTCGGACTGGATTAAAAATAAATGGCAGCTGACTGCTACTTATTTATTAACAAAATACATAAACAATTTAATACTATAAACACGTTTTAGTGTCTTATATGGCTTCGGTTACGCGTAAAAAAAGTACTCTGCTAAATTGCTAACTGCCGACGGGAAAAAAATCGTCGGCGTTGCCAACTGCCGTGTTGCCTAATACATAACGTTGTTCGTCTTTAATTTAAGCGTTTAAACACTATTTTCTCACGAGAATTCTCAACGTGAACTTTTCATTGAAATGAATCCCAAGGATCAGTAAAAAAAAATTATACGTACCAAGAATTAGGAAATCAATTGAATATAGTGTGTACGGGTAACCCATCTATCTCGCCATGCACGAATGTCTTAAAAGTTTTACGGAAAAAAGTTGCATACCAAAGTTGAATGGGTAGCAGCTGAAATCGTCGTTATTTATAATTAATGGGAGATACATAAATATCATATTTAAATTAAATCTCGTCCTTCAAATAATTGTTTTCATTGAAAAAGTGTCTGAAAAAGCAATCAGTTTTGAATGAAAATGTTACTGAAACTTATCTGATGTAAAATTAACACCAGTCAAGATACTCTCTTTCTTTTTCAGAACCAAGAATTGATAAACATCAAAGTTTTGGCAATCGCCTACCCCTTGATCAGATCTATGTAATGTTTAGCATTGTAAATTGCTGGTCAATGGCGTCATCTTATTGGTGTTATCTTTATTTTCTCAATAATTAGCATTGGTAAGAGTATATTACTGATATGCCTTATCAGATTTGATTGCTTTTTAACAGTCCACTGACAAGAATAACATATTCCATTTGAAAAAAAAAAGCAGATTTGAATTCACAGATTCATGATTCGTCCTTATTTGATTTGATCATTTCATATGAAAGAAAATTGCTGCGAAAGAAATTTTCCTTTGAAAAATGATCGAGTCTACCTTTATTTATAAGCTCCAGAACGAGCAGACATATTGCCACTTCCGCCGATCCATATGTATATAACATCTCGTACATCGAATTGCTTTTAAGATGTTTACATGTCCTAAAATGAATGGGTTAACCGATACTTGTAATATTCACGTCATCTATACATGTATCTGTTGCTTGTTATCAGTAGAACCCAGTAGATCACAACCACAACCATCACCATCATGTCGTCTCCCGGAGGTGTTCAGAGCGCTCCATCTCGTCGTCAGAAGCGCATGGGTCCCGCTCCTTTTGCCTCATTTGAGGACCTCTCTGACGAGGTGAGATCCCATGTACGTATCATGTTTGTAGAAAAACGACAATTCCGAAATGCACCCTCGATTGTAGCGTAAGAGCTAGTGATGTGTTCCTTCTCCTTGTACGTCGCGTCTCTTTCCGGAAATGCACCACGATCAAGCGCGATCTTTTCGTTTCAGCTCGAAAGTCCCGACGAAACAATCGACGGTGCTTCGTTAGTTCGTCTTCCCGGCATCAGAGAGGATGTAACGCCCAGCACTCCAGCGTCGCAGGGCCGTATCACGCCGGAATTCGTTTACACCGGTATCAGCCTCGTCGGTGCTCCTTCAACGCCGCCGAGCAGTACTGCGATGTCATCGGTCTCCACGCCCCAATCGAGTACCAAAGCTAGCTTGCAAACGCCAAGTACGCCAAGGATCGATATTTCACGAGCGAGCAGCTCGTCGCATCACGAAGATAGCCGAGATAGTACTCCGGAGCGGGAACTCTTCGAAGGTCACGATCCGGAACGCGCCAAACTGGGATTGGGATTCAGAGAGGAGGGCACGTTGGACTTGCGGTCGTCCACCGAGGAATTGGATTTCCAAGATACGCAGCTGAAGATGAAAAAAGTTAACGTACAAACTCCGTCACAGGACGAATTCCACAATCATCAGCGCAAGGATTCGCAAAGTTCGGAGATAGGGCTGCTGTCCATCTCAGGGAGAACGTCCCGCCTGTCTAGCATAGGTAGTCAAGGATCGACGCACAGCCGGATGTCAAACGCAAGCCACTTATCCGTCATTTCCGGGCAATCGGGAGTTTCACGCTCGCCTTCGCCGCACAAGATGCTCCTGGAAACATCCTTCTGCGGCACGAAATCGACCGAAGCGAGGCAGAAAGGCGGTGAGAAACACGGGACCAAATGCGAACCTGAAGATCTAGAAATAGTCCTGTTAAGTAGAAAAGTAGATCCGACGAAGGCGATCCTAGCGGAAGGAATATCAGTAGATACCGCTAAGAGCGAGAAGAAGCCGCTGAAAATAAGTGCGGAAAGACCGTCTATCAAAAGAGAAAACGTACAGGCTGTGAAAACTAACATAAAAATTACCGTTGATAAACCACCTATTACGACCTATGACGACAGACCTAAAATTCCCAAGACGATAATCGGTCCTAGCGGTGTTGAATACACATACATTCCATTGAAGGGGCCGCTTCCTATAGACGATTCATCGACGAAGCAGGAAATCCCGAAACCCAAACTTCCATCCAGGACAGCGACCACTGGTAAAGTGCAAGCGGGGAAACAAAAGTCGTCAGCATCTAAAGGCAAAGAAAGGTCACAAGTACCGCCTGTTATTCAGGAGAAGAAGGAGGAGGAACCTAAATACATCCGAATTAAATTGAAACCGGATCATATGTACGAAGACTACGGCTGCGCAGCCAACGTGGAAATTCAGAAACCGGTTACTTTAGACCTAAACGATGTCAACAAGCGTTCGATACAATCGTTTAAAGAAATATTGCAGACGGATTCGAAAGCGCCCGATAAAATATCCGCGATAAAACCTTCGGAAAATCAAGGAAGAAGTATATCTAGTACTCCAAGTGCCAGCCCGAAACTTTCCCGACATTCAGTATTAAAGGAACCAGTAGCTAGTAGTAAGAGTCCATCGCCTTCCCTATCTCGGAAGAGTTCGTTTGCTTCGATATTTCGAAGCAAAGAAGCGATTCTTAGTCCCGAATCGCCGACGATACCGAGCAGCAGCGGTAGACGAAAAAATACCCTAACCGGTATCATCAAAGACGCCAGCGAGAATCTACGCGAGCGGCGAAGAAGTAGATCGAAAAGTAGAGACAGAGATAGAAGTAGTTTATCGGTAGCGCCGTCCTCTACGGAAAGCATTGATTCGAAGGGTAAGCAGAAGACGGTCTTCAGTTTGTTTAAGTGCAAGAAGGAGCGAAAATCTGAATCGGATAGTAATTCGTTGGATGTCGTTCCTAACGTTGACGTTTTGACAAATGTCGAATTCAAATTCAAACCGGAAGCGGGTTCGCAGAAATCAACGAAAAAATATAATGAAACGCAACTAGAAGGGGACAGTATCAGGATACCTTTACATTCGCCGACCTTCTACGAGCAAAAAAGTTTGCTACAGGAATTGAGAAGTTCAAGTCAAGGTTCTCAGGAAACCGTCATAGAAGCTAATATATCGAAAGGAACCGAAGCAACTGTGACGCCAGATTCAGGTCCAGTACAGAAGACCAAAGTGGAACAACTTAGACAGAGCAGTACAAGTAGCGAGAATATAGTATTCTCCACTAGATTAGGTAGCAATAACGAAATATTTTCGACCAAGTTGCCCAAGGAGAAATTGATGGAAAAGAGCCCCGTTACGGTAGACACTACAAAACTGGAAGCAGAGATTGGGGTTGTAGAAAAAACGATTAACAAACAAAATAGTATCGAAGCGGAGCCTATTGGAAATTCTACGCCCTCCGCTGACAATACTATTCTGAAACTAGACGAAGCTATTCCAAAAACATGTAGTTTACATAGTATGACCGATGCGAGAAAAGTAGAGGAACCGCTTAAAGATAAACCACCACCGGACGTAAAACCGGACGTCGCAAAAATTAATAGAAATTCAGTAATTAGCGCGGTTAATGACGAAGATCATTATTCATCCGAATCGGAACGAGGATCCGAAATAGATTTTTTAAAGGAAAAAAAGAAAATGGAATTGAAGCTAGACTCTAATAACTCCACAGAACCTGTCGAAATAGAAAGGAAAGGGTTGGTTGTACAACAAGATTCCTTCGAAGACGAACTACCGTACGTGCCCACGACTCTGCCTCTTGAAAGATCTGTAGCGGTACCAATAATACCTGTAAAACAGAGAAATGCTTTTGAAATGAAAGTCTATCCAATAGAACGACCCCGTTCGACGACTCCGATAAATCCGAGCTGTTTGGAAGAATATTGCGAAGAAATAGTAGGCACGGTTCACATAGAGCAACTACCTAAAACGATCGAAAAGCTAAAAATTTCACTACCGCGTGAAGATTCGATAAAATCGCCAAGAAGATCGACGGGAAATACGAATTGGTTAGAATTCGCGGAAAAGAAGATCGCAACGCAGCAAAGAAGGGCATCTTTACCGCACGAAAGCGACACGACAACGACCAGTCCACCGCCTTTGCCGCCGAAAGGTCTTCAAAAGGAGTGGATCAACTTCGAAGAGATCCCCGAAAGACGGAAACCGCCCAAACGTATACAGACGATTCCGTCGCGAGGTAATATAGAAGTGCCGGAGTCGGTACTTCAAGACAACGTCGTTTATAGTTACGTGAATCCCGAAGACTGCAAGTGCGAATGCCACGAATTCAACGCCCGATCCAGAAATAAGGAAAATCAACGGCCGGAAGTTAGCGAACGCGTTCACGAGGACGAACTTCCCTTACTGGAAGAAGACGTGAATTACGAAGAGAAGCCGGTCAACGATAATATTGAAAGGATCAAATTGGACGTTACCATTTTAGATCGACGAAGCGTTATAAGGTAAGTTTCAAAATAAAGAATATTTTTAATAACTTTACATCTTTATTTTTTTTTTACCAATGGTTTTCTTCTCTTCATTAACAGCCGCAATATGTTCAATATTAAATATATAATATTATTTAAAGTTATTCCAAACTTAGCGCATGCAGTGTATACTTACCTAGGCATATTTTATTAAAACAGCGCCGAAACATTTTACTTGCGTGGGCGGATTTATCAAATCAGCACGTTTAAAACAAGTTCCAACGTGAAGACCCAAAAGCTTCAGTACGAGTGTATACGGGTCAAACAGTAGAATGTACCCAATCAAATACGCTACGGTAACATCTCGCTACCCTCTTATCCGTAAAATACGTTGCAATGTTCCATT
Organism: Oryctes rhinoceros; assembly: GCA_020654165.1. Taxonomy (NCBI): domain Eukaryota; kingdom Metazoa; phylum Arthropoda; class Insecta; order Coleoptera; family Scarabaeidae; genus Oryctes; species Oryctes rhinoceros. Next base: position 5,590,286 of record JAIOKQ010000231.1, read on the forward strand.
TTTCCGTGAAGATGTTCCACGGTGCGCTGCTCAAATTGTGGCATTACGCAAACACGGGCGAATTTTCTCCCCGCTCCCTAGCGAAGTGTATTCTGTAAATGACGATAACGCGCTACTATGACGTCAGCGAATCCGCCCCATTACGGTCCCGTTCCGTGTTTATTTTTAATTACATCCGCGTCTGCCTGCGACTAGCAGTTTCGGCAGCGCTTATGTAGCCAGACGTTTATCTATTTCTTATCTTCGCATAATTTGTTACGAGGTGTCCGTTTGCGTATGTTATACATCTCGATAATTGTCAGTGTCCAATTAATTCATACATACGTAGAATATGCCATTACAGGGTATAATTCTTTTCTTTTCGCGGGTAATGTTCATCTTTAAAACCTTCAGTTCCAGCAAAATGTTTCGTCAAAAAAATGGTGTTTTGTCACTTTTTTCAAGAATTTTTCGTAAGAATTTCACTGTACTCGGAGACTTTTAAAAATCAAGATCAATTGAACATACCTTTACCACAATCAGGTTTCAATCACTCTGCTTATGGTGCTTTTAAAATTGAACGAAGTATTGTAGTGAGGAGTTTCGTTAATAATGAGATGGAAGAGAGAATTCCGAAGATCATCAATTTTTACTATGCCATACTTGATATGGCTTAGTCAAAGATATATCTTAATAAAAGTTTACGCAAGAATATTTGTTTTTTTTTTTTGATGATTTATCAAAATTGCGAAATTTAATTGGTAACTAGTAACGCGCTGTGCTTTGAATATGTTTCTGCCTTTAATACCTTCTAATGATTTCAGTGATTCTTCTGTAGATTTGAGCACAAGCATTGAACACGCCGTAGAAGCAAACGGAGTCGAATGCCTCCAGACCCCTTTCACCAGCGATCTCGGTGTTTCTAGCAATAGGTCCAGCATAATATCCCAGGTAATGTCAACAATACGACACGTTTTCGAGGGCGTTCGATTTCCTTCTAATCGAAAGCTTGTTTGCAGGATGACGCCCAGTCACCTGACCGATCGCCAAATGCCTTTCCTAAAACCTCCTCCTAATCACACGAACATGCGGTTCACTAGTTTGAAAGATATCTTAAGGAACAATCACTATCTGTGGATCCTTTTCGTTATCGTACCGTTAATTTTTCACCTTTTACAATGCGAACTTTTTACTGTGGACTTTATGAAATTTTAAATAAACGTCAAATCATGCAAAAAAAAAAGATTGTAACTTTAACGCCCATTTCCAAACAATAAGCCTTGTATGTAATTGTACCTACTTAGGCCTATCTTCTACTATGTCCGATATAATGTGACCACAATCTTGTGATAATCATATTTATAGCTTCTATAGCCATCGAACGCCGATATATATACATTTCAATGTAGTTGACTGAATTAGCAGGATACTCGTAAATTTTACTCAAAATTTATTTTTAAAGAACAATTATTCGCCGTTTTAAGTATCTCAATAAAGATATCGCATTTGTAATATGTGCATGTCTAAGAATACGTAATCACTAGCAATTAACATTACCGACATTACTATCAAAACGTACAAAACTTACACCCAGTAATTAGTAATTCCCACATATGTTGCAAAGATTTCTCTTTATCGAAACTATGTCGGCGTACCATGGTCTTTATTATTACTAACTCAGCAGTTGCCGAACCGTTTTCGGGGAAATGTCCCTGTAGATCGAGAAAGTTTGAAAATCTACACAAATACAAATTCATTCGGGCAATACGTTTACGAAGGCGATTGTCACAAGATGTGAACAGCGTTGTTATATTTACTGGAAAAATAAATAAAATAGATAATTGTTACCTAATTAACTTACTAGCTTCAAATCGTTTTTCTTTCTACTGTTATAATCGAGAATTTTTAAGAACTAATTTGTATATTATAAATATTTTTTGTACATTTTTGAAGATTATATACATATTATTCTGTGTGACATTTTTTCTACATATACGTAAGTTGTTACTGTTTTAATTGAAGAAAGGCGTACTGCATGTATCTTTAATAAAAATTATAAAAAAAAAACTAAGTGAAGTGTTGATTAATTAATAGTTAAAATAAAACACAAAGTTCTATTGTACAGTAATATTATTAATAATAAAAGCGAAATACGTATGGCCTTGTCTTATTTATCTGGCTCAAAATGTTTAAAACGTAAGTTTCCATTCCATATTCCTTCAAAATGTAATTTTCTTATAAATCTTGATTAAACCTTGTACATATATATAAAAAAATAAGTTTGTAGAGTTGAATGTTGTATTATGTGATGGGCACTATCGTTAGCGACTATGAAATACTATTAATAGCATGTGGCGATAGTCCTGTGCTATCGATAAGGCTATGTAAGATGTAAACATCAGAATTAATAGAACATTTTCTTCCGTTAAATTACTTTTGTCGTGACAAATTGAAAAAAAAAACTGTGACCTAATGCGCAGATAAGACGTAAGAAATACGCAAATGCACAGACAGCTAACCGGTTTTTCATTCTAATTGTAAGTAGCTCAAAACGTATTATACATATAATACCTGAACATAGAAGACCCCATATCTATACAGATTGCACGTGTAAGATATGTGAAACAAACGACATGAACTTTGCTAATAATAAAACAAAGAGGGAGTGCACTTTTGACAAAATTGAAGCAAACACTAAAATAATGAGACTCTCTGACGTATTTTACTATCGATATTATCCTTCATACCGCTGACAGTTGATCTGACTATCAATATACTATCAACAACCTAAAATACTGATAGTGCCCAACACTAATTACAAAAAAATTATTAGTGCACAAATTTACATTATAAATTGGTCAAATGGTTTGCTACCGATGTAATTATTTTTAACAATGTTCGGGAACATAGATCTAAAGGGGTTTTCTTATCCAAATTTAAAGCTTCCAGATTGGCTCCATGTTCGACTAATAATTTTGCCTCTTCCTGTCGGTCTTCTTCACAAGCCAAATGCAAAGCGGTATTCCCATAATTATCAGGACGATTAATTTTTAATTTGTCTTTGCATTTCAAAAGCACTTTTACAATTGCAAGGTTTCCTTTTGATGCGGCTCTGTGCAACGGCGTGGCGCCTCGAATATCAGCAATATTAATATCGGCAGAGTTATCAAGTAAGATCTGGACGATCTAAAAGTATATCGAACGTGTAAACTATAAAAGAAAGCAAACAGATTCTAAAAACTTTACCTCATCCCAACCTTTCGAACAAGAATATTGTAAGGATGAATGCCCCTGATTTGTGGTATGGTTGACATTCGCTCCATTTGATATTAATAATTTAACAATTTCGGTACGTCCTGCAGACGCGGCTAATATTAACGGTGTACATTCGGTATCATCGGTGGCATCTACCGCAGATCCTTTTTCAAGTAAATATTCCACAAGTTTTAGATTTCCGCTTAACGATGCCCAATGTAGTAATACTCGTCCATTCTAACAGAAAGAAAAACATGCAACCGATAAGAATAAAACTTAGAATGTGGATTCTACATACATCGTCCTTTTTAGAAACCAATTCTAGATTGTCTTCAACGTTACTCTTAATAAAATCATAGTCACCTTTATATGCTGATTCATACAGAGTATTTTGAGTAGCCATTTTTTGATTATTTAAAAATTGCGCTAACCCCCAATAGTAGAATAGTGGTAATAAACCTATAAACATAAAAATCCCAAGAGACAAATATGTTTGATTCCTCGCAATTTTCGATATTATTGTAGTGGCAAATCTGCAAATAGCGGACGAATAGTTGAGAGTGATAATTGATAATAGCTGTGCATTGTAGTCATCTGTACATATGAACCGAACATTGGAGTGGGACGTAAACTTACCGATAGAAATGTAAAGTTGGTACCGTCGAGAACGGAATTCTTTGTAATTGTTAACGTTCGTAACATGATTTTAGTACCTGTTACCATTCACAACATAATTACTCAACCGTTTGAACGTACATATCTCTGAATTGGGCACGACGTAAACGAAATTAAAGTACAATAATTTGGACGCATTGGCTCCAAAACTAAGCTAACGGTAACAACCAGAGAACGACGAGAACAGTAAGACTAGCAAAATCGGGCAGATCTAGTGAAGTATGAACGGACTCGGAACAGGAGATAAGATGCGATTGACGGAGTAATAAATGGTCCAGCCGCCACTTAAGTGCATCCCTTCTGATAGTTATTCTAAAGAAATTGAATAAGCATGTCCTGCATAAAAAATAATAATAAGCATTTAATATACAGAGAATATGAGCCACCTGCAAAGAAAATTGTATCCGAAGGTGATGTATTCATAAAGAAATTAGCTAGCAAACAACAAAGAAAGGATATTAATTTACAAGAGTATGTAGCGTTCACTTATTTAAATTCACTTCTTATGCTTTAATATTTCAGGTATTTAGAAAAGAAACAAAATTTTGAGAAAGTTTCCGAACAAATTTCGTTCACAAGTTGTTGCTCGGGTACATTGCCTTTACAAAGATTTAGATTGGCCGTGGAACAGTTAGATCAAATGGAAGATTTGAAAGCCTGTAATCTAACAGATGAAGATATAAAATTGATATTAGACTATAAAAATAATGGAACATTAGACTTGCACAAAAATATTGAACCAAATGTGTTACAATCAAGAATTGAAAAAATTGAATCGATGATTAAGCAATACAACCAAAAGGAGAAAATTAATTGGTATTAAACATCAAATATAATATTTATTATTGATTTATTAAAAATGTATTTTAGTATTGAAGAGTCTCAAACTATTACACATAAACAGAATGAAGCGCTTGCATTGAAACCGAATAGTATAGAAACTAGACTATTAAAGTTTGCTTTAGAAAATGAAAACATTGCTTGCACACATCTACCACATCCCATGGATAATATAAAACTTTTAGAAGCAGATTTATTTTCTCATTTAAACGAAGAAAAACTTAAGCCATCGAAGGTCCAGAAACAAATACGTAGATATGTTAATAAAATAAACTCAATTCCAACCTCGGTCGTCACAGAATCAACTACTAGCGGACTCAAAATGTCGAACCACAACTTTGTAGACAAATCAAAGTGGGATCAGAAAATTATAGACCCTATAAAGCCAACCGTTACAAAGATAAATAAAGTTTATAACTGTAAGCCGCAAAATTATTACACAATCGAGAATGGGGAAATTATAAAATACAGGAAGGACAATTCAATAAAAAACATTGAAATCAAAACAAGATGCCGTTTGACTATAGACGAAATCAAATCTATTCCAAAATTTAAGGATTATACACCTGGTTTGCCTTCAAATGTAAATCTAAAATCTAGAAAAGTAATATGTTAGATTTATTGCCCAATTTTCAGGTTTTATATTTGAAGAATCTACCTAAGCACATTAAAGATACTGATTTGGATATACTTTTTTCTAAATTTACTTCAAATAATACAATTTTGTTTAAAATTATGGGTGGGAAAATGAGAGGACAAGCATTTGCTACATTTCCAAGTAGGAGAAAGAAGATAGTTTTTAGATTCTAGAAAGCACTTTACATATTTTAATTTCAGACACTGATATGGCTGCAGAGGCTTTAAATGCAGTGAATGGTACAAACATTAATGGAAAGCCTGTAATTGTTGAATTTGGAAGAGGCTGAATAAGATGTTGTTATAATGTAAGTTAAAGTATATGTCTGTTGATCAGGGAGTTACGTTAGATTAGATTGAAAATTACAAAATACACAACGTTCGTTTATCTGAAAGAAATTTAATCTCTCTTCTAGCTTATTCTAGTTAGTGTTTGTTTTTTACGTTTTGCTTTGTTTACAGGGAGAACTTACCACATAAAATGATGATCAAAGTCCGGCGAACCTTTTAATAAGTAATCCAACATTTAAACTAAATTTTCTACCAACACTGTATTAAAGAATGAAGGTCGCCAGAATTGCCTCGATGAACGTGGAGAGAAGCAGAATACTTACAATTAACCCATAGAAATTCGTTGGAGGTGGATTCCATAGAAAAATATACGTTGTTTAAATTTAAAGATAAATCCGTGCGATAAAAAGAAAAATAAACAGACGATTAAGAATAAAGCTTTTTAAATATGCATTATTTTTATTTCACATATCATTATGCAGTATATTAACGAGTAATAATTACTATATCATTATTTAATATTTACTTTATATAGAGGCACTAGATTGAATTTTCAACAGTAATAAATTCCTGCCAATCTTCAGTTGTCTTCAGAAAGGTTACTTTCTCCGCAGGTATTTGAACATCTTCTGCCTTGAACACTTGCTCCATACATTTTCCTATCATTTCAAAATTGCTTGGACTTAATCTCTCTATAAACGGCAAATACTTCTGTTCATTTTCACCGATTTCTGCATCTGAATTATTTGGGGCACTAAAATTAAACAATTTTATTTATCGATTCATACAAGTTCCAAAAATAATACTAATTCCCAAATGCTAAGAAACGACTACAACATTAACACTAAACCATTATAACAGAAATAAATCTACATAAATTTAATAATGAGCGCATTTTTTAGTTGCTTGGACCTCGAATCGAATAGTTGGAACAACTGTAAAACAACAGGTTTTAGAAGAAAATCTCATTTGCGCTGCTCCAAGTATTCGATCAAAAAAAATGGCAAAATTTACATGTCACAATGGCGCATATGTGAAGTGGTGCAAGTTTAGTAATTCGTCTTCCCTTGTTTTTTTTTTTAGTTTAATATTGCCTTGATCTTCTTTCCCAAGTAAAGTAAAAGCAAGTAAAATCACACTAACAATACAACTCTGTTAAATAAAGAGGCTTAATGCTTAAATAATATAGTATGTTCTAAGTACCTCGCCGCGCTTCTATGCATTTGTGGATCAGAAGAAAGGGTAATCTTTTCCAAATATTGAGAAAGTTTTACCAAATACTCTTCAATAAATGCCTTTTCTGCTTCGTATTTCTTCCTATTTATTTTCAGCTCATACAACTTCAGCGAAGTACGATTTATGGTTGTACTCTTATATTCAATATCTTCTTCAATTCTCTCATCCTTTTCTCTTTTAATTTCTACACCTTCTTCTTCAAAAACATGTTCGAACTCTTTACAGCCACAGGCATAACAACTACGCCTCCATAAATTTATTTGTGTGCACCAGATAATTTTCCATGCTTTGCAGCCTGAACAGCATATCACTTCATTTGTTCCGTTTTTCTAAAACAATGAAAACTAACATAAGAACAAATTATTTGATTATCAAATATAAGAATTTGAACTAAGAAACAAAGGTTATAAGTTATAAGACATACAGGCTTACCAAAGGACATTTCTTATTGCGACATACAAGAAGACAGTACTTTCCTCTATCTACACGGGTGAACTTATACAGTACGCTGTTTAATGCTGCTATATCACCTTTACACTCGCCAATTTCTTTTTCATAGTTTATGCACTGTCGGATATTCTCATCGATTTTATTTACAATTTCTGGCAATAACGTTTTCAATTTAATACAATCATGTCGCATGATATTTACACGAAGAGTATCTTCTACTGAATGGGGCTTTAAGCTCGTCACATACTTAAATAGTCTGAAAAATAAAGTGACTCAAATTAAAATTATTCGGACATAAATCTTGCGCAAAATAAAATTGTATTCAAGCATACAGAACATCCAGTTCCGCATGTAAGTGTAGAAAAAATGCGAAATATTATTGGTAATTATAAGAGTCAAGAAGAAAAACTAAGATTAAATACACCGCCCTGGGTAACCCGCTTATTGTAATAATACATGAAAAAATCAGTTGCACGAGAAAATAACTTGTCTACAAAATGTTTAGGCCAAGTAAAGAAAATGTACATTTGGGATTATGACTTATCATGCCATACTGTTCTTTTAAACATTCGTATGTGGCAAGATGTTAAGAAGCTTAGCAGTAACCGTATATTCATCAACATCCTCTTCAACAAAACAAGGACCAATAATATCATAACACCTAAATACGAATGATAATTCGAGCCTTGCACAATCTTTTCTTTGCAATAACATTTAGGCATTCAAATCAAAAGAATTGCGTCTGTTTAAAAAAAAAATCAAATTTGAACGGCCACAAATTGTACTTTTTATTGTACTTACCTTGTGTATTCAAGACGAGAACGTTTCCAAGGTAATTCGTAATCTTCTTTTGCATTATCATCTAATTTTATTGTATCGGAAGCATAGAATGAAGTAAATAAAAATTGTATACAGTCATTTTCAATGCAAAATATATTCTGCTTTGAGCATTGAATTTTTACATTCTGCATGTCGTTAATTACATTTTTAAGTAATCTCAATGTAGGACCTGGTTGAAAGTTTGTTCCCTTGGTGTGTGTAAAGACAAAAGCTATATTTTCACATGCATCTCTATGCAATTTTGAAAATATCTGATCCAAGCAGTATTTAAAGAAAGTAGTCATTCTGTTTTCGTTTGGCTTGAACAAGAAGACTATGCCATGTAACTCTTGTACTTCCTGGCAACTGGACAAGAACCTAAATAAATTTTCACATATTTGCTCATCTACACTACCAACCTCCGTATCACCAAAACCAGGTGTATCAATGATCCGGATTGCTACATTCTCAAATTCAAACAAGTATGATCTTATACATCTAGTTGCTGATTTGCCAAATTCCTGATATTCATTTTCGTCTTCCTGTGGTCTGATGTTTATAGGATAAAGTTGATCATCCTTCTCATTGTACCATACAAAAGTAGTAGGAACAACGAATGGCACCTGGGAAGCTTCCAAAGCTTCATTTAAGTCTTTGAAGGAAAGATAATTGTAAAAGCCGTTAATAAACGCGGACTTCCCTACTCCAGTTTGTCCAAGTAATAAGACGTTGTACTGTTTTTTTTGAACTACAACCATCGCTAATACAAAATATTTTTAATACTTAGGTTATATCAGATTAAGATTAAGTAATAAACGAAGACTTACCTAATAATCTATGTATACAGTGAATACTACGTTACACAATAAAAAATTAAATCGGATCGGATATGATGCAATTGACGTACTAGTTGGCAGAGTAGGTGATTCACTTGTAATTTATGAGAGATAACCAACATTAAAAAAATAGAAATTACTATACTTAAACAAGTAGTTACATGTATCTGTTCCATTGCATGTGATATTCACTGTACCCTGTAGAATAAATTTATTAGTTTATTATTGATAAAAATATTCTGTATGTATAAATAATTGTGACGTGACTATAGAATTTTGCAATAAATGCACGTAACACAAGAATTAACTTTTATATTCTTTGTTTTGTTCAAACATACCGTTCCGAATTATACCTGCGATACATTTTCCAACTCGACCATAGTACAAATAAAATGTACGTATTAAGTGATGATTTCTTGTTTATTTGCTGTGTTGCTTAAAAAAATTACAATGATTACATTCAGTTAGCTCGATATTTAAATAACGAAGAAAATGTTTGATAAAGATATCAATATGTATCAGCCTTTAGTGCGAGTCTTACTTCAAGACAAAGGAGCTCTTTCTGTATTAGTTCTCAGTGTCGGTTACCTTTGGTTCGGTATTGAAAAATAACGCAATAGCCGAGCTCCATTTCTCGAGCGCATTGAAGATGCTATGCAACAATTCATAATCCTCAACATTTTCAATCCTTCAAAAACCTTTAAGGTCATCCGCATACAACAAGCGGTGTAATTATATATGGTTGGTTACGCCGTTGATAAAGATTTGAAAAAGTAACGATCCTAAAACGGAAACTTCAAGTACGCCAGCTTCCAATATATTCTTATCGGATGTAAAACCACAGTACTCAATATAATTACTAGAAGCGATAAAGGCAGGTGGAATTATTCCTTTTTTGCAGCACCTAGATAGACTCTGGTCTATTCGTCTCAGGAGAATGGATTCGTGTATATTTTCAAATTCGTTTTTACTTCCAGATTTAAAAATATGGGTTATCATAGAGTGTTGATACTGAATTATAAATATGTGAAAGTAGAATTTGTAGAACGTATTAGCAATCTTTAATATTATATCCGGCAACTAAGTCAAAACCCATTGTCCTATTCGATTTTAATTAGAACCGTAGAAAAGGAATGTAACAAACACCACTGGCAATCTACGTAGGTGCTATACGATATACAGCATTTACCTTACACCCAGGGATATAACTTTGGTTCTTGCATTTATTTATAAATAAGCATAACTTCTTCTGATCAGACTGAACGTAGTAATTTGAGTAATTAATATCATAGGATTATGGCACCAATGCATTTAGCCATTACCACAGTAGTAGTATTGTAACAGACCTAAGTAATATAATTTTGGAAATTGTGCAATATTAGAACTAACAAGTGTCATGTATTCCTTCAATTTAATGATGTTTAATTACTTGTGGTGTTTCAAGAGGAGGAACTACATGACGAATCGTAGGTAGGAACACACCGAGTGAAATTATTATTAATTACATTATATAATATGTCACAATGCATGCAATATCAGCATTGTTATAGTGCAATACATAATCCTAATTTACAATAGAAAACAAATTATATATCAGCATGCCTGAAATTAAATTTTGGGGTATTTGATAACTTGCACTTTTTAGGAATAGCTACGTTATATTTAAAATACAAAAAAATAAGAGTATGACATTTATTAAAAAAAAAAGTTAAAACCAGTTATCCATTCATATGTATAAGTAGAGAAAAATGCTTTTCTTGCGCAATATTTAATCAGTATCTTTACGTTCTCTTCCATCTTCATGAGAATTTTCTCCTTTAGAATCTAAAAACGAAAAAAAATATTTTTAGGAATAATGCAGAATAAAAGTTTCATGAAAGACAGAACTTAAAATAATCAGCAATGAAACACAATGCGAGTGTTACATCATAAAATATAAAATCGTATTTATCACAGACAGAATTTCTAAACAGCGCTAGTCTAAGAAATAAAGTAAACAGAAATGCCTATTTTTTTGTATTTGTCGCCTATTAAAGTAACTTTTCATAAAACGGAAGGAACGAGAATAAAAATTCATAACATTTGTTGTAATAGCGGACCTTTTTTTTATGAGTCAGAATAAGGAATGTTGAACTTTAGAAGAATTATGCCAGAGAATAAGCTGAAGAAATAATAAGAAACAAGATAAAAATTTAAGAATAAAGGAAAATAAATAATATGAAACGATTTGCATTTTTAAAATCTAGACTAGACAGATGTCTAGTTTGTATATTGATAATCGTGCTGAGGTCTCTTATTATACCTTTGTCATCACTATGAGGATCAGAAGACTGATTCATTTGACTGTCCATTTCATTTGGAGGTCTATCTGAATCCATCATTCCACCGTATATCCGTGGAGGACCATGGTCATCAGGTCCGGGTGGCACGTGTTGACCATCGGGCGGTCCACTGTGCGAATAAGGATGAGGCCTACCTAAATGAGGCGGATACTGACCGTAAGCCTGGTGATAATAAGGGTGTGGAGGATATTGCGGATATGGTTGATGGTACCCTTGTTGCTGAGGATATCCATAAGCGGGGTGTGGCGGGCGCGGAGGCAACGGTACCGATTGAGGGCTGCCCGGTGGGTATTGTTGATAAGGAACTTGAGATGGTGGCATCATCGGCTGTCCAGATGGATTCGGATGTGGTGGAGGTCCGGGATGGGCCGGCGAACCAGGATGAGCCGGTGAACCTGGATGTGCTGGAGAGCCAGGATGTGGACCTGTAGCATGAGGAGGCATTGGATGATTTGGCGGCATATGAGATGGAACGTGGTTGGGTGGCATGTGTGGTGGTATGCTACTAGGTTGGTGATGGTGTACGGTCTGATTTGGAGGTGGTGCGTGTTGAGGAGGCATTGGTATGTTTATAGGCGAATTCTGAGGTTCTGAATGTTGTACGGCAGGGGGTTGCTGCATTTCCTGGGTCATTGCCGATTGAGGTGGCGGTTTATTGTCATTAATTTCCGTTCTAAGATCTGGACAGTTAGCGATGCCATTTGTTGTTGGATGATGCTGCGTCGTTTGTTGATGTATGGGCGATGGTTGTTGATGATGGTGCTGTGGTTGCTGCTGTTGAGGCTTTTCCTGGTCGGGTACCTTTTCGGCTTCTTGATGCATTGGCTATTAGATAAAAATGAAAACGCACAATTAAAGGACGTAATTTTCGATTGAGTTGTTTCAAATTCCTGCGATTTTATTTCAAAATATTAATGGGATTGTTGTACATGTAAGCCTTTTTATAATTTGCTACAAAAAACTAATCTCTATCTTTTTCAATATCGGTCTCAATTAATACCAGTACGTTCAGAAATAATTGAAACTCACATTCAATATAAAATAAAGCACATATTGCTCTTGAAACCTGGCCGCATTGCGTACGTTTTTCTAATCCCCTTTGTTTAAATCAGCGTTAAAGTGTCCAAGTCAGCACTCGATTCATTTTGTTTAAATTAATAAATTGGTAGTAGTCCCCTGGGTTGGTGGGATACGGAACGATTCATACTACATTCAATTAACGATATAATATGTAATAAAACAGCAAACCCAGGTTCGCTATATATAGCGGATCCACATTAAATTTGGTACTGCCAACTTCAGGACACAAATAATCGCTGTCTTTGTAGGCGAATGAAATTTAAATTAAAACAAAGTATAAAATTGGCTGGTTGTACGTACAGTAATTTTCTTTTTATTAGGATCTAATTAGCTAAAAAGATTCATGTAAATTTGAAACAGTCTCTTAGAAATAACTATCAACTACACTACAGCGTGCACTGATTACATACTTAACACATAGTAGGGATTTGTGGTGTTACCTGGATATAATGAAGCACTACTGCCTGTGATATTACAAAAGAAATTAGTTTCACTACAAAGTGAATTTTATCCAATGATAAAAAAATGAAAGCAATCCAAGCTGAGAGTTGCACTCTCAATCTGTGATTACCGGGTGATTTACACCAGGAGGCGAAAAATGAAAATTCATGTTCGAGATTGGATTCCAAGCAAAAGATCCAAAGTAACTCTTTGCCGAACGGCCCTTGATTCGTAAGCCTTTACAAGTCACGGACACGTTGAAAATGGTAAGGATATAACACTTCTCTGTTTAAGGTACTAATACCTGGTTCATTAAACACTGCATTTTCCTCTCCCGGCAGCGTCGTATCGTAGATTTATACCGCCAATATGACAATTAGCAATTCCGCATTGTCTTTGATATGCATCGGAAAACATACGGCGAGATGGTTGACGACTATTCGGAAAACTTTTTGATATTCCCGAGAACTTTCTAAACCATTGCCGTAAACAAAAATAATGTATTATAAATAAGTATGTTGTTTCAAAGCAATTTGCTTATTATTACTTTCGTGAACAAGAATTAAATAAATTCTGAAAATTTATATCTCAATATTTCTAAAACAAAAACCAATCGGAAAAAACTGTTATATCTAATGTTGTGCTTACTATCCAATCTTGAATACGAATTTTTATTTTCCTCCTCCCGGTATGAATCACCGGTATACACGGTACCTTACGGTATACACGCGTAAGTGTATATTAATAGTTTTTTTTTTTGCGAACAATACAACTAGAATTCCTCAGCTTTGATTTAGAAAGTTTAACAAATAAAATACACATGTATATATTCCACAGTATACAACAGCTGTGCTAAACAAAAATACCTCTCTCGGATGACTATCATCATTATTGACGTTTGCATTTGTCGGTTCATTGGACGAATTGGAATTTGAGTTTGCTTCATCTGGCCTGATCTTTTGGTCCTCCATACCTTTCATCTTCTCCCTTCTCAAGATATCGTATTGGCGCTCCACCATTTTCTGGAATGTTTCATCGTCGACTGCAGGTTTGCAATGCTGAAAAGAGTGGTTCGTAAGAAAGTACTTTTTAGCATATTAACTGACAGCGTACAATGCTATTTGGGTTTCCACTGTAAATTTCTAATTTCGTTTTCTAGCTTAAAAAAAAAGTATTAACCAAGATGACATAAAGAACAAGTTACAATTCAATAGTTGAGAGATAAGTACATGTCCGATGATAATAGAGCCCGTTTCAATCGATCGAAACATCCGATGAATTTAGCTTCTTCGGATAAGAAAGTAGTGGTTCAGATTCAAAACTATTTTAAAACTCAAAAAAAAACGCAAAACGATTACTCCAAACACCTCTTACCTCCTTGGAAAGAGTAACGATAAGCTATCGAGTCACGGTTCGCTTTTTAATGAGTAATAATTATCTCGCTGGTCTGCTTCATCCGTTTATTACCCTATTTTTTATCAATATAATATAACTTCAGCGTTGATTACCCTTTTCAGTTCTTCTTGAAATTGCTCACTGCTTTCCATAAATTTCCTCTTTTTCACTTCGAATTTCTCTTCAATTTGCTGCAATTCCGCTTCTAACTTCTTCTGATGCATCGTCAACGAGTGCACTTGCTTCTTCAGAACCTGCATCCTACCTGTAGTAACCACCGATCTGACATCTGGTACCACGGTGTCCGAGAATATTTCGTTGATTAGGCGATGGTTCCTTAAATATCGCGCATAGGCAACATGTTTCACCGAATAGCCATCATCTTGATCTGAGGAAAAAGAGATTTTTAGTGAGTACTTGAGCACCTATTGAGTGAGAAGTTAAACTACCGTCTTCGTCCTCGGCAGGTTGTATATCTATTCTTCTGTCGGCTGCTGCTTGTTGCTTTGACGAACCGCTGCTGCGTTCATGAGTGTCCCTGTCGTCGCTACTTTGAGCGGCTAATAATAAAAATTATATAAAATTTATAACTGCACTCAACTTGTTGAAGTTTTTAAGGAATAGTGTCATATATTAATAAATTACTTTCTCAAATTTTAAGGGGCCCTTTATATGCTAAACATTGTAATAATAATGGCAAAATTACAACAAAGATCATGCGCTACATCTTTCACGAAACAAGGATATATTACAACAATTTACGTACACATTAAGTATATCCCTTGAAGGAAATAAACATACCAGACTTACCCCTATTTTTGGCGGCTACATATGCCAAATAAGCCGGCGAATTGTGATATGTTTTTAATGTTTTATCGTACTCCACCTTAAAGTTAAAAAAAAATTGAATGAATTTCAATGCATTAATTAATTCGAATGGAAAAATGTACCTTTTCAGCTTCATATTCTTCCATAAATTCATTCTTCCCGTCTTCGGATAGCTCCCTCCACATTTGCCCGATGATCTTCCCGATTTCCCACAGCTTCAGTTCCGGATTCTGTGCCTTTACCGTATCCCATACTTTACGACTGTATCGCATATATGGCATCAAAGGTTTTTCCGGTGGTTTCGGCGGTTTGGAAGCTTTCGAGTCATTCTAAAAATGTCATTCAGTAAGCGTTAACTAAAAAGAGAGAATCCTTATTTGTTATACTCTATACATGCTGTCAGTAGCAAACAATGTCGCAAAAGGCTAGAAAATTAATTTGGGACAGATTCAAACGATTTTATCTAAATCGTTCGAACTGATAACGTATCAAAATTTATGCAAAGCGCATGTAAATATACATAATAGTTCACCTATCTTACACGAATCCACATTTTATCCGTAATACTATTAGGAATCCTTTAGGTGTCTATTTCTGTTTGCCTCTGATACATGCGATAGTTGTAAGTCGATAAGATTGTAGAATGTTTACATTTGATTTAGCAAGCAAAGGATATCTAGTTCATTTTCTATTAAAATTTATCGGATTTAACACGAATTTAGCGCCAAAAAAAAGGAACTTTAATGGGTTTTAATCTAACGGGCAAAAAACGCAGAATTTTTAAATTAAAGAAGTATATCATAATTAAACGCGTATTATAAAGTTAGGTTTTAAGAAACTATCAAGACGTCCTACATAAAGGGCTGCACACATCTGGTCGAGTTCAAGAAAATCGATATTTCAGAAATCATTTTTAAGCTACATTACACCAAAATTTTCTTTTAATATTTCTTTGTATAAGATAAGACAATATAGCAAGATTCTTCTATTGCACCTTTACTATTGCTACCACGTAAAAGCTTCATATAGAAGAATTGATGATTTATGAAAAAAATTAAGCCCTTTTTTACTTATAGCTGCTTTAGACCTTTCTCCTGAATAACTGACTGATGATTATCTCTTAGAGTAGCAAATAAAAAAAGCATAAACACCAGTAATGTTTTCAAATCAAATAGTCAGTATTACATCTGACTAACAGCAACATCTTTTACTTGATCAATTGATTCTGCTAGATAGCGTCGTATAAGCCGCTGTAAAATTATATGCTCGATGCTAAGTTTGGTAATAAACGCAAGGACTGCAATGTTCAAATTTATGTCAATATGAAAGTTCATTTATGCGAGTTTAATGTTAGATTGTTTGTTTATTATAATGCTACTGACTACTTACATTTGTATTTTTTCCAGCCTTCTGTGGCAGGAAATTTGGATTTCCACTAGGAGTAGTTACAAATGGATTAGTTTCTTTCTGCAAATTGAGTAATAATAAAAAAATAAGTAAAGCATCTAAATTAAATTACCACATGTTGAGTACGTTATTGCAAGGTATTACCTTCTTCATTAGAATTGGATCTTCGAAGAGAAATATTAAACATTATCTGATGTTAATACAGTTGCAGTGAAGTGCTTCGTCCACACAAAAAATTACTTTTTTTCTTTTCGAATAAAATGTTTCTTTTTATTTTAATTTCTTATACGTTGTTCTTGTTTTTCTTCTTTTTATGTAAAGCACATTTGAAAATGTATAACGTACACTAGCGTTCATCACCCTTATTTCATTTTACAATTTATACGACATTAGATTGCGGAAAGTTGACAGAGATCTCGTAACCAGCAAGAGATATAGGTAGAAAAATAGCCCCACAAGTCGCTTCCGAAATGAATGTCGTTCGTCGAAAGTCGGTAAACGTCTCTATTATAAAACAACGCTTACTGAAGATTGGACCGACGGGAACGTGCAAAGGAACATCTATTACAGCTTCAGTTAGGCACATAGAGAATTCAAGTATGATGTGGAGCTACTTTGGCAGCACAATTATAGGTACTAATTATAGGGTAAACTAAGAAAAGGACATTGGACCTCTTTGGAACGCAAATTTAAATTCCTTCGAGCTGCTTCCGAAGAAATTCGATCAGAAGCTGCGAATATTGACACCAACATCGATTACCGATATGTGTAAGAAGCTCCACGGATCATGAATCCGGATAACATTGGAAATTTTATCAAATGCTCCGATTGTTCGCCGCTTTTATAAAGAAGTCAAGTACTTCATAAAGTACTTCAAGCACTGCTGAAAATAGTGCTTCACAAATTGGTTCAGACAAAAGTAACATAAGTATTAAAAAAAGGGCTTTAGTGAATTTCCAAGCACTTGAATCTGGAGCAACTCTACAAGTCTATCTTAAACGAAGGCCCCTGTAGAGCAGAGCCAGGAAGCTTTTAGAAGCTGGCAGAAGATCTGTCAAAGGTTTAACTGCAATGTTACCGGCTCGCACGAAAGCAGCTGTGGAAATGGCAGAAACTATGAATTAAATTTTTGGTTTACAAAACATCTCGTTGGTCGATACAGATGGGTAGGTTACTTTGAAAGTGCCTCAATTACTTCAAAAGTGCTTTAAAACTTCAAGTACCTAAACATAACATTTCTTCTGATTTGATCCAAACATGTAGCCCTTACCCTAGAAAGAACTAGCTTAGAAAGGACGAGAAAAAGTGGAAAGAAACTGCCTAACTCAAGACTTAAATGGTCTGTTTAAACTAATATATGTATATTTTGCCCTTATAAATGTAAACAAACACTTCTATTATTCCAACTTCTGTGGTTAAGCTTACTTTATCATTACAGTACAAGGTACTTACATTGGAACTAGAATTTGAGCCACCAGAAGGTCGCAATCGCTCTAAAACAAAACGAATAATTTTCAAGTATAGCCAAACTATTTGCAACAATTTTATTCACATCATTTAATTAACGTCTAATATTCTCATGCTCATACGGTACATTCAGTATTAAGAGGAAAATACAATTGCCTAGTTTTCACAGCAAGTACTACTTACCATACGTACAGAATATAACTTTCAAAAACAAATATTGTAGAATCTTGATATGGTAAACAATGATTACACCAAAACCATCGATAAACTACATTATACGTAAGAAATATCATAATTCTACCATATTAAAAATATCTTCCATATATTCATATGTAAAGCTATGTATAGTACATATATATAATTTTATCTACACTAAAGCATCAATATAGGATTATAATGTATCTTAATAATAATAAATTTAAGCATAGTAGGCTATCTGATAGATTTGTTAATATAAACGAAGGTAGTGCGTTACCTTTTAGAATGTTGAAAGTCATGGGGGAACCTGCGGACAGCAAATCTGAACAACAAACACAAACAAAGCAAATCATGAGCACTAGTCTACTATTAAAACCATGGCTTTTAAGGTCTTTTTTATATGTAGTTTAAACCATAAAAACCATAGCAAAATGCCTATATTACTTGTAAAAGATTTACATGCTGTTTAATCAAGTTATAAGAACGCTAAATTATACTTTTACATATTATTTATAAATTTACTGCAATTTACAATATACCGCATGCGATCTGTAAGCAAACAATAAATTTGAGAAATCGATATATAAAATTCAATGCTGGCATTTTTACCAAAACATTTAGTAAATAAGACTACAAAAAATATATTCTATTTGTTCTCTTTAAGCTATTGTAGGTAGTTTCTTACGATTTGATGATTGAGGAGTTGGGGCCGACATGGATACTTGTTTGTAATTGCTTGGTAAAGCCATTATTGCTTCTCTAATCTAAAATAATGCAAAAAAGGATTCCAGGGTACTTATACTATCTTTGATGTAATACACGCTACCTGAATAAAAACATTTAAGTTAAATAAACTTATTAGTGGCTCATATACAAAACCTAGCTCAACTTTTTGACAAATGACAAAGGTAAACGAAGAAAATGCTCCTTACCATAGATGAGATAATATATGCTTTAAAAGAATTTTCATGATATATAGGAATCGCCATTTTGTAAGAAGGGTTATTAAATACTTCTTATTTAGTTTTATTTTATTAAATACATATTTCGTAGGTGTAATAGTTCGTTTTAAAAACACATTTTTTTTTGTATTCAACAAATTGTGTAATTCCTATATCAAATTCATACCTTTATTTGTTGTTTTAAGATACAGTTTTGATTGTCCAACGGAATAGTGCGACAAACAATACTAAATTATTGGCTTAGTCCGCATCGTAAGTTTATATGCCCATTATCAATAGAATGACCGAATAATGTGAGAAAAAGTTTTTAATTCTAACATGCCTGTTCTATCCGTATTCTTCCTATTTATCTACTAGTCATTAACGAAACAGTATTTTGTTTGATATTGGTATTGATTTATAATGCCACTTCGTAAAGAGAGATACTGAAACTAATTCTACGACAAATATAAAATCAAAAAGAATTTGTATGTTGGAGTCATTAGAAGATTCCAAGAGATGAAAAATACACACAGTATATTAAAAGTTTCTAAAGTTTACTGATATCGCTCGGAAGATTTAAATTTAAACAAATCTGCAACGTTTACCAAATGAAATAGACGAATCGATAACCCCGTTTAGAAAATGGTGACGCTAATATAAAGTCACGAAAAGAGTCCCGTAGTTGATGTGTACACCTACTACTTATGCCAACCTGAAGGGAATAAATTTATATGGTTGGTCCTGTAACGATAATACGAAGGCAATCCTTTTATTTACTAGCCTAATAGTGTCTATCTAATTCTATGTATACTTAAAGAATTCAGGCAGATTGTTTTTTGATTTATGATATTTATTAAACCACACTAATTCCCTGATTATAATTCCATTCGTTTTAAATTAGGGAAATTAACTTGTTACGTTGATATACGAACGGACAGTGCAGAGTTCTTCTATCTAAAAAGTAGTTGTCAGTTTATGTTATGGGTTGTTTAACAGCTGTCAAAATGCGATAATGGAGTCTATTTGTACATTTAACGTGTTTATTTTAAACGTTTTTTACACAAACGTAATGGATTAGCAAGCAAAATATGGTTTGTTTTAATTACATACTAAAAAATTTTCAAAACCGCTTGTATACTATTCATTTTTATCTGTATACGCTTGCCGCAATTTAATCGTATATTTGGATTATTTGAGCTAATTGCATAATTTTATTGGATAATTGATCATTTTTAGGGTGCGAATATATCCCAATTGGAACGAGATATAGGCTCTGAACAATTTCCTTCCAATGAACATTATTTTGGACTAGTTAATGTGAGATAATGAATTTAAATGAATGGCTATTTGATCTGCAAATTATTCAATTTCAGTTTGGAAATACTTGCTATAGCAACTCTGTGTTACAAGCTTTGTACTTCTGCAAACCATTCAGGGATAAAGTACTAGAGTACAAAGCGAAGAATAAAAGAACGAAAGAAACATTACTTACATGTCTTGCCGATTTATTTCACAGTATTGCCACACAAAAAAAGAAAGTAGGATCTATAGCACCAAAAAAGTTTATAGCAAGGCTTCGAAAAGAAAAAGGTTTGTTTAATTTCGTTTGAAGTACTATTTTTAATTATATATATTTTAGAGGAATTTGATAATTACATGCAACAGGATGCACATGAGTTTTTAAATTTTTTAATTAATCGTATTAGTGAGATTATACTAGGTAAACCAGATTAGATTTTTTTAACATGGACCATCGTTACATTAATTTCTTTTTATACTCTTAGCTGAACGACAGAATTCTACTACTAACTATATTAAATCAAAAGCATCAGGGGAAAACGGTACTATACTCACACCACCTGAACCTACATGGGTTCATGAAATATTTCAGGTAATGTTTTATATATTATCATTAACTAGGTTTTAAACTAATGATTTATTGATATTAACAAAAAAGTAATGGAAATCGTAGTATATCACATGCTTACGTTACCGTGTGTGCATATGCTTTTTTATCTTTAAAATTTTAACAATTTAAACATTAATATTTGAATTCATAATCTATGTTAAATAATGAACTCTATTTGGAGGTTGTTTAAATATAAGCATTTTGAAATTTAACTGCAAAATTTACTTTATTTATTGAGATAGAATTGTGGAATATGTGTAATTATAATCACTTTCGATTCTACAAGCTACATGTACTAATCTAAACCAAATTTATACAACTGATAACCATGTATCAATAGATAAACAATATTATATAAATAGGAATTGATATTGCGTGCGTAATTAAATTAAAAATGTAGTAGCAGTTAAAGATCTATAATAAACATATATACATGGTGCATTATAAAAATTGGCTTTACTGTCGATTTTAGAATAAAATGTCTTAAATAAAAGTTCCATCAGTTGAAAGGATGCATCTCTTAAATTATTTGTTAATATATAGGGTATTCCGTTAAGTCTGTACCGAACCAAACTTCGTTATTTTAAATGGAACATGTGTATTATGTAATTTGTTGATAACTGGCGTAACTTCATGTAACGTGTTACATGAAGTCAAATTTACCGCTCTCGACCGTCTCTATTAAAACTTTCAATTCAAGTCAATCTTTATAAAGCATCCTGTATATGTATGTATTTTTTCGTTTATAAATAATATACATATAACAGATCATGTGCAAAATGATCAGCGAAGCTATGTGTGATTAGATCGCCGTTTGAGTCGACGCAAATGTTATTTGCGAAAAGTTTAATTTATTAACGTTTCGTTACTTGTACTATTGATGTAGAAACGCTTACAGTAATTAACAGATGCGCAAGTAATGTAACTATTCGTTACTGATCACTCGTTACTCGTCAAGATCCGAAGTAACGATCACCGACGCATAAAAGTAAGACCAGTTACTATTACCGAAATCGAATCATTCAAGTTCCTTCGACATCATATCACGGTTTCTCTTTGATAGAAAGCGATACAATAAATACGTTGATATTTCAAAGACTAACTGCGTGACTGCCAAACGTAATTTTTTTTACCTAATCATTAGGTTGTTATCGAAAAGTAGGATTATTTGAACTAACTACGTTGGATTGATTATATTCGAGGAGTGGTTGATAACGGGGGCAGTATTAGTCCCTTGGAAGTCGATATAATTTTAAATAATCGATCATCAATCAATATCCATCGAAGAGCCGGCGGCCAAAGATGCAGCGCCCATTGATCAGCATTGAATATCACGCACGATGAATAACAAGTCAATAATATACCACGGGAAACGAGAAACAGGTTGAATATCGACAAATCTATCATTCGATGCAATTAAATTTAATGGAATAACAATCTGAAGCCATTGAACACAACAAGTTTTGTTTTAAAACAGACGATTTAAGCAATTTTAGGCCAGATATTTTTAAAAAATGCATGAATACATCGGCCTTTGTACGATTATAGTTTATGATTTCTGAATTATATTTTTAAAATTAAAATTGATAATGGCGCAGAACAATAATTAAAATACAAGGTCTAATAATTAATTTTCTTTTGAATTTATGTTTAATATTATCGTAGTTCGTGCTAATGCATACATAAATTGCGTATCATTAAATAACAGTAAAAATGAAAGAAGTATAATTTTTTTATCAGATGGATGTTTAACCCATGATGTCGTAAATTTTATATGTATGAATCATACCGATACTTTTTAGTTTCCCGATAAAAAAAAAATATATATATATAGCGCTGTGGAGCACTAATTATCAAATGCAACAATTTAATCAATTTTTGATGATAACGATTTGCAAGTATTAATGAACAGGTACATTTAATAACTAACCGAGTACAACGGCTCAAAAAGTAAATCTCTTTATCTTAATCTAATTGTTTATTATTTAAACTAAATTAAAGATTTGTAAAAGTCAAATATGGGGTCTAATATATTGAACATGGTATTTTATCTTACTCACCGGACGCGTCAGCATAGTGCGCCAAACCTCATTTTTTCATGTCTCTTACAGTTGTAGACAGAGTTGGGCATAATTTAATCGCCGAATAAAAAAAATTAAAAAAAAATTACATGCGCTGTGACATAAAAAAAAATGTTTACCTACAACATTAACTTAACTAAAACTTATGTCCCGTGTAAACTTTAATAAGAATTAGAAATAAAACATTTTTCGATAATAAAGATTTTTTTCGTTCAGATCTGCTTTAACGTACAATTTTCGTTGAGTGCTATTTGAAAGCTGTTGAAAAACAAAATTATAAATACGAAAATCTAGTAGCTAGCTTCTACAACGGTCAGCACAATCTAGAAACAAACCTGAATTGTCTGTGGTCCAAAATGTTGAAGCATTACTCGATAGTTCTACAAATCAAGTTTTTTTTTTCACATCAAGTACACAGATAGAAAGGCTTTTTTTCTACGTCAACGCGATCGACACTTCAAAATCAAATCCGTTTAACGACGGAAATTCGAGAAACGCGATGTGTTGAGAAGAAATTTCTTTCGTTAATTCTTTAGGTGTTAGGCGTACTACGTGTGCAACAAGCAACCATGCTTATATTAAGTTTTTTTTTTTTTTGTAGAAGTCTAATTATTATTTCATATTTAATTATAAGTAATTTCTTTTATGAGTAACATTCGTTCGTCAAAGAATTAATAAAAAAAATTAAACTTATATCCCATTTGATTACATCTATTTGTTACTCCAGCATCTACTGAACCAACCCAAAGATTGGCTTGCCTGCGCGTTGGACTCTGCTTAAAAATCCGATAAACATATTGCGGGATTAGATTAAGCCCAACTCTGATTCCAGAGATACTATGTAATATTAAACATGGGACTCCCTGTAGTTGCAAATTTTTAATTAAAAAAGAAAGGTATACTAACAGGTTAAAATTTTTTGAATGTCTATGCTTTTTTTTTATCTATTTGCTTCATAATTAACGCTAAAAACTAAGAATTTGATAATATCCATTAATTTTGTTTTCTGTGATCTTAGGGTATAATGACAAGTGAAACAAGATGCCTGAATTGTGAAACAGTGAGCAGCAAGGACGAGGACTTTTTCGATTTACAAGTAGACATTGAACAGAACACGAGTATCTCGCATTGTTTGAAGTGTTTTAGTAATACAGAGACTTTATGTAGCGATAATAAATTTAAATGTGATAACTGTAGTAGTTACCAAGAGGCACAGAAAAGGGTTCGCGTCAAGAAATTGCCGATGATTCTCGCGCTTCATCTGAAACGTTTCAAGTACATGGAGCAGTATAATAGGCACATAAAGGTGTCCCACAGGGTCGTGTTCCCGTTAGAATTACGACTTTTCAATACGGTAAGCTTGAATCTAAGTGCCAATGTTTTTTTTTTTATATATATGTATATACATAAACTGTCGCTCATAGGTTGCGTAAAATTCAATAAAATTTAGATCAATAAAACAAAATATCAGATAATTGCAATGACATTTTTAATGGAACTTAGGGATCGGTAATAAATATTGTAAAAGTCCACTTCGAGGGCTAACTACCAGAATACGAGAGTTATATTGGTTTGCGTATGACACACTATAGTACATTGTGATCTTACACTTCGTTTAATATGTTGGAATTAATGCTTAATCCCCCTATAGAAATTCCTCGGCGTTATAGTCGAAATGGCCTTAATGGCTCCTTTAAGGGGCAGAAACCCCGGGGTACGTTACTATACAGATCTCGATAGACTATTGTATCTTTTAAATTGAAATTTCTTGTTTATATTTATAATACCTATCAAGGAACGACCCTTTTCAAGAGCTTAATGGGATAAGTATTTGTTCGTAAATGTTTATGGGGTTGAGAGGATTTCGTTAACAATTATTTATTTGTGTGTTTCTCACCAACATTATGCTTCTGTATACAACAAACAATATATTTTACAGTCTGATGATGCCGTCAACCCAGATAGACTGTACGACTTAATAGCTGTGGTGATACACTGCGGCAGCGGGCCTAATCGGGGTCACTACATCAGCATAGTGAAAAGTCACGGATTTTGGTTATTGTTTGATGATGACCAAGTAGATGTAAGTTAAATTAAACATTTCCATTTATTAACGTTTTAAATCCTTAACCACTAGATAATTTAGTATCAGCGCCGTGGGTCACTGGTTCTAATCAACCAGCTTAATTAAGCTTATACACTTCAATCTAGAACCAACAAAACGCTCTTAATTAAAAATTGAAATAATCAATTTATAATTTAAGTTTGTTTTTACTCGTGGAGAGCACTCATTTTAGCGTATACTTATAGCAGCAAACGTACAGGGTGTATTTTAAATAAGTCCTAAACGGATAATCATTTCCCGCGCGAATAACTCTTATAATCTCATCAAGTGGTGGAAGAGGTGAGAGCTGTCGATGGCGGAGCCTCAGTAGGTCGCCACATGCTTGACCTTATCGATGTTGCATCCGGTCTACGACAGAGTTCTATATAGGGCCCACTATTGCTTGTCGTTCTTATACCACACCAGCAAAGTTAGATCATGAAATACAATGCTTTCAAGGGTAAAATGACTTTATTCTTTGTTATTCAGGTTACAAATTTGACTATCGAATGTATAATTATTTATTGTAGTGTTTCCGTTTTGTATTTCGAATACACCCTGTAGCGACGTTATATGTAATTACGCAAGTAATCAGTGGCTCAAAGTAGTGAACATTCCATATTATGTTATAATTTATACTCTAATTATATCAATTAGAGTATAAAATTTCGATGGATACATATATATGCTTCAAACAATTCAGTAGACTCGTTAATAAATTATCACGAAATTGATTTCATACAATAGTCTTGAAAATATAGGCTGGCTATAAATAGGACACTTTCGTCATCACTATAATTAATTATCCAAAGTTCTATTTTGATACGTTTTGTAAATTTCCCAAATATACGATGTCATTTATAAACATTTTTTTAACTTGATACATAGCCTATCTCTACTCCAAAATTTTCATGAAAGTAGATAATAAATATGTTTCCATGTTG
Organism: Oryctes rhinoceros; assembly: GCA_020654165.1. Taxonomy (NCBI): domain Eukaryota; kingdom Metazoa; phylum Arthropoda; class Insecta; order Coleoptera; family Scarabaeidae; genus Oryctes; species Oryctes rhinoceros. The sequence goes on from JAIOKQ010000231.1 coordinate 5,616,443, forward strand.
TGCAAATTTTATGGATTTATTTTTTTATTGATAGAAAATCGATGCGTCAACAATAGAAGATTTCTATGGCCTCACGTCGGACACTCAAAAATCCTCGGAAACTGGCTACATTCTATTCTATCAATCGAGAGAGAGTTTATGAGCATGGCTAATGGTCGGAGAAAAGAAATGCAGATGGAAAAGAGCGGACGAACGTGGCCTGAAACGAAGATATCGTGCACAGAGCGAATCGAAAGCAGCAGGTTTCACTTGTATATTAGACTAAAACAAACAAAAAAATAAAAACCGGAAACAGTATCCGTACTCTCAACCGATTAACGTAAAAGTCCAAAGAATACGTTTTTTAAATACTGAATATACGAAAAATTATACGCGTTCTCTTTTATTTCACTTTCTATTGAAGAGAATAAAACATGTTTCATTTCACGCATCTCTGTACTGTACACACCTCAAATGAAACGATTCACACTCACCGTCATGTCATATTATCGTACTGTTTTATTATCATCGTTAAAAAAACATACTAAATTTGAACGAAGACATTTTCCTAAATTCGCTGTTTAGCTGAACTCCGAAGACGTGTGATTCAATATCCCTTTTCTTATTTTCTCTACTACTACGGCGTAACAGCTAAACAAACGAAAGCTAAAATTAAATTTTTTAAGAAGAATAAGATGTATTAACCTACTTCTTTACATTAAATTATACGAAACAAATCTGATATAATTAATTTATATACGGAGTTTTTATATGTATAATAATGTCAGTTAAAACTGAATAGAGATAAAAAGATTTATTTCTTAAAATCAATACATGGAAGGAATATTTTTTGAAGTATAATAATGTACACTTTTGTACGTTGGGTGATTTGTGTACGACTAAATCGTGTTAGCAACTAGACAAGATGTTAGCATATCTGTAAATCATTTGAATACCAAAACAACTGGAAGCTTAAAATATTTGCGCTTTTAAACGATATATTCTAGTTTTCTAATTTAATTTAAGACGATGTCGATTATAAATATTTCCGCTTTATAACTATCACGACGTATGCGGCGATGAATGTTAAGTACATGTCTGGGTATCTAAGCGAAGGTGATACTTAATATCCTGGCACATATGTTGCACGTTAAAACTTTCTGCGACAATCTTGATACCAGATTAAATTAATGGAAATAAACAATAATCTATAAAGCTCTTATATCACAAATTGATCTATGGACATTAAAGGAAAATATAGTGATTGCACCGTTCAATTGCTTAATGGGATACGTAACTGTATGCAGCTAACCGCGTCAAACGATAAATTTCGCACGTTTGTACCACACACGGTGTCGGCAAGATGCTTCTCTAGAGCATTTTTATCGCGCACCATCGCTCAGCTGAATTCCGTTAAATATATACAGATTAGTCGGATGAAAGTTGTGACAGCCGTATCCCCTGCGTGAAATGAAGAAGGTCGGTCTATCTCGCGAGAGAGCGACGAGTTCAAATTCTTTCTATTTTGTTTTCTTGCTATTATGCTTTCTGAGTTTTAGCGACGGGACAGCTTTTAAATGCCTACAAATACAACGATTAAAGAAGTATTTCTCAAGTTATACTATGGAAATAAAAACTATATATATATGTATATTTAAATAAGAAATGTCTTATTTCGATTATAATCGTATATTGTTCAAAATGACATTATGTAACTGGTATAAACTTATCCGTCCTTGAAAATTATAAAGAATAGATATACGTAGTAAAAGAAAACACTATTACTTCTCATTCTAAAAATAGAATAAAATATTTCCAAAAATTAAATAATTTAATTTATTTAGTACACTGAGAAGTGAGATTAATAAACTAAAACGCGTATATGTATATGTTATTGAATCACTTACAATCTTAATCTTTTTATATATTCTACACGTTTAATTCCATTGCTAAACTACATAGCAGTTTTTTATAACACCGGCATGCGTTTATTAAGCTTTGGAAGTATATTACCCACATGCTATTAACTTTTAAAGCGAATAAAGTTTATATTGAAAATGACTACAATGAAGAATAATGTTCAAAAGTTTTGCACAAATCACCTGATATAAATACTACATCTGTTAGCGATATCTGATCTATTAAATCGTCATCTTACACATGCGTAGTCAACGTAGAATGGGAAAGGACAATTTCACCTATTTGGAGAATGTTTCAATGTGCCAAAGGTAATAAATAACATTCTGCGCTTCTCTGTCGTGATTTTCTTTTAATTTAATAGATCTGATATTCAACATAACAACAATGCACATTAAATGAACTACCGATGAATAGAATCAATTAAAAAATATTAACCTAAATTGAACTTTTGCACAATCAAGAACTTTATAGTAATTGAGAATAATGCTTTGGCACCCAGGTATAGTAGTTGAGAGTAAAAATCCAAAGTTTGGTAATTATACTGAATCCTGCACAATTTGTGAAATTTAATCGCAAACATCTACACAAAGTAACGAACAGGCACGCAATAGCCGTGTTGAACGAATGCAACTGCAAATGTCGTGTAACAGCTACTGAAACCTCTTCTAAATGCTAGCGTAAGCTTCCATTGCGATGACGTATTTAATCCTTTTACTGCCTGTAATAATATTTCTGTAGACCAGCGAAAAGGTTTTTTTTTCTGTTCTATTCTTTTATATGCCCTTCACTTGTTATGTATTCTTATGCAAAAACGATATCTCTTGTAATTCTCTTCATGCTGGAAATTCTCAGCAAACATATTGGCAGTAGCCTATTTAAGTCTAGCAGATGATACGGTGCGTTTTCACGTTATCTTACAATAAAGTTTTGTTTTGTCTACTTCCCCGGCATCTCCATGCTCTCCACTATTCTTAACAAGGGTTCCTTCAAACGTTGTAAGTTAAGGATTAAACGATTATTTTGTACTATTTTTAACTAAGAACCTATTCAACCTTTCGAGATGTTATTTACAGCACTTTTTTGAAATTAACGATTGAAAAGATCTGCATCTTTTTTATGAATTGAGATTATCACATCTAATTCCTTAATTTCAAATTAATTATGCTGCTGCTCGCCTTAAGCCAAGATAAAGTGGTAAGTCTGTTTGAAAATGTTCGCAAAACATTAATATTTCAAATAAATAAAGAAAATCAACAATTTATAGGTACATTTTCATCTATTTTATTAAATACGGCTCCTGTGCTATTTGCAACAATTTGTATTTCGTAAAATTTATGCTTTTTTTAGGTAGTTAAGTTTTTGTAATATGGGTAAAACATGATTAAGGAGCTGAACACAATGATTACAAAAAAAAGGCTTGTGACGGGAACAGATGCAGTCGCTCTCATTTATCTACGACTACAGAAATATAATTACTATATAATTATTATAAAATATTAATTTTAAGTGCACATTAAATAATTGTAGTTTTAGTGACTTACTATTGATAAAATAAAAAAAAAATAAAAACAACTATAGAAGAATCAGACTCCGTGCGTCACCTAATATTGGATGCGATATCTCTTCCTGTTAATTACCCCTCCCAAGTGATTAGGCATCGACTCCGCAATTTTTTTAGTTGCTTCGTGCTAGTTTCTTCTTCAGAATTTACTTGCTGCATAAATTGCATTGCATAAATTTTCAATTGAGTTAAGGCCAACTGACTGTGGGGATGTAGCCATGACCGACGGACAGTTGTGATATAATAACAACTCGGTTTATATATACATAACAACACGTAGTTTCAAATTTTCATTGAAGACGTTTATATATTTAAGCCTTTCGTTGCTTTAGACATTATAAATTCGTTGCTGAAATATTCTGCGCAGTGAAAGCTTTAATTCTGTTCAAGATCACGATAAGGCAAAGATTACCTCTCCCGTTTAAAGAGAAGCTACCCCATTCCATAACCGAATCGCCATTATACTTATTAACTAGGCCGCCACACGACTTTTTTCTTTCATTTTGATAAACATTCGAATGGAATAAAAATGGTGTGGCGTAAATTGAATAGTAATCTAGATAAAAAGACTTTCAGGCCGCACTAATGTATAGTGATGGTTCGGCCATGGTATAGAGATACTTCTCTTCTTAGGACAACGGCCTCAAGCATAAAGCACCGATTACTAACGTGGGTGGTTATCACATAATTGTCCGAAGCTCATGGATACTCCTCCACAATCAGCAGAATTGCAACTGAAAATTTGTTAAAGTAAAAAAATAAATCCAAAAAATACGATATAACCGGCACGCAAATTGTAGAAGAGAAACTACAGTGTGAATGGAACAATATTTTCCACAAAATTACCGATGTACGAACATGAATGACACATGGCTTTTGGTGCTCCTAATTAATTAATAATTATGTAGTAACTTTTTTTTATTTCTTCATTGTTGATGTCAAGTACATTACGAATGTGGAGGAGTTGACTGTATGACTAACCGAACTTGATCGTATTACTTATACAGGCTTGTTCGCAAAGCAGTTAGATACTAGTTAGGCACGATATTATTGGTGGAGAGAAATCCACAACTAAAACCCTATTGCTACCATACTTGATCGTCCGCAAAGGTTCTCAATTACTCTAAATTTCTCGATTATACAAATGTTTAATTTTAAATCGAGACATTTTACTTAATTCTATCCATCGCTGCATTAAACAGGCGAACCTTCCCCGGTTTTATTTATACTTTTCACACATTTGTGATATTTTACTTTTTTTTTCTATTTTTTATTGTTAATTTTTATAAATGTACAAATTATATTTATTTAAGTAGCGTTGAATCTTACCTCTGAACTTCTTTCACCTCCTATTTCCTTAAACTTTTTTTCTGTTTTTATTTTTTTTTTACGTTCACGTAAAGAAGTAATTAAGGTAAATAGTTGTCAATGATTACTTTCAAATTGTATATTATATATACTAAACGACCGTTCGAGAAAAAACCATCGAATGGTATGTGAAATGAATTCATAGAGCATAATTAATAAATTACTGCTAAGCAGATACTTTTATTTTTATTGTGTACATATTCATTAGATTTAAATAAATTTAATTATTAAGTATAACTTCTTGTCTGTTATTTAATTTAATAATAAAAAAAGATGAATTTTAATTTATTTCTGTTAAAAACATTTTATTATTTTTCTAATTCTTCTCCCATGGGCGGTAAGTACCACGAACTGCAATATTGAAGGCAATATTAAATTTATATAAGCTTTCAGTGTGTTCAGATATCGATCACGCGCATTATTTTACGATATTCGAAAAATAAACTTATATGCTTATAGGTTAATATAGTGTGTGTATGTACAAAATGACACACAAATTTTCCTATTTTTGATTAATCCCTTATATTCTGAATAATTCAAGGCATATGCAAAAGGCCTAAGCTTAGATATGATAAAATACATACAAAAAGTGAGATGAGGTGTTTATAACTTAAACACTATATAAACATGTTAAAACTTTAATTCTATGGTAATTGAAACTGCCTAATAGTCTTCACCTTTTATTCTTGTAAATTCTGTATAATGTTCCGAGCCCTACTATACTTTGCACTAGTCCTTTCAGCACCTTCTTTGTCAACATCACTTACGCTATCCACTATCTTTGTTGCCTCGCTTAATATACTGGCTTTTGCATGCCCTTTTGCACTATTAAAGTATTCTACCAGTGTGTCCCAAAACTCGTCTGGAATCTTTACATCATCAAACATATTCTGTTGCAGCCAAATTTGTTTTAATTTCTCAAATTTCCATTGCGTCCTGCTATGCTTCCACAATGACAGATAGTTTAAGCATTTTTCCTGTAAATTTAATTCGCTACGTATTTTCTTTGTTTGTAAAAGCTCCATGTGCCGCCTCCTCTTTCGTGCTCTTTTTGATTCTTCTTTTTGTACTGGTTGATTATCCGTTTTAAGAATTTCAGATTTAATTTCCTTCTCGAATTCGGACGTATCACTTCCCTCTTGACCAGCTTCACCTTCTAATTCTTTCTTTAACGATTCGCAGTCAGCTTCTTCATTTGAATTGGTTTTAGAAAATTTCGTTTTCTTTGTTTTAGATCTTTTGCTTGGTTTTGAAGCATTATCAACATCATTACCTTTAATTTCCTCTGTGATATCTTTCGTCAACTTCTTGTCTTCACGTTTGAATCCAGCAGATTTACTGGTAGAGCCCAGATCATTTGCTAGCCTCGTAGCAGAGTCTTTAGTAACAAGTTCATCGTCAAACACTATCTTCTTACTTCTTTTTCTATTATATTTTGAAGGCTGGGATTTATTATCAATCGCCATTGATGTGCAAATATTTGAAATATTGTACGTGAGATTTTTAAAATAAAATCAGTTTTCACATGCTTCAAAATTAAACGAGAATTCTAACCTAGATATTTCTATGATGAACCTGATGATCCTTGGTGTGAGTGTAATCCGAACTAAAGTAATGACGTCAATATGGCAAGAAGTTCAAATTAAAGTTGTAATACGAACGAATTTGAGAAAATGTTGAAACACTGCAATAATTGAGCAAACACACTTATGAGTTTCCATATATTTATCGATAATTATGTACGAATAAGTACAATTACCCACTAAATTCTTCCAGTTCTTAACATCAGTACCATCATTTTCCAATGAGAATTATTTTCATTCATCTTTAGCTAAAATGTAATACGATCTTAATTTTGTTTTTAAATTACGCCTTCTAAAATTCACATTTTTTAAATAGGTACTTACAGAAGTAATAAAATAAACGCCGGATTATTTATATTAAATATGTTTATTTTTTGTTACAAATTATGCAATAAATTCATATGGAATTGGCGCCAACAAAATAGGTTGTTCTTTGCCATTTACTATGTGCGCAGGTCTTGGCTGCGCTGGCTGCCTCTTTAAGCAAACACGTTCATTCTTTTCTTTCGCTTCTTTCCTCAACTTTTCATTTTGCTTTACGCGTTGCAAGAAATCCTGGCGGCACTGCGAGTGTTTAACATGTTCGATCCTAATATTGATGCGTTTTGGAATAATTCTTCCTCTAACACGCTTATTGACAATAACTCCCAAAGCATGAGCGGTGACATTATACACACGACCGGTTTTGCCATGATATACTTTATGCGGCATACCCTTTTGTACAGCTCCGTTACCTTTAATATCAACGATATCACCAACTTTGTATGTTCTCATATAAGTAGAAAGCGGGATAACACCGCGCTTTCGGAACTTGCGGGCGAACAGGTCCCTTGTTCCACGGCGATAACCTTTTGAATTGGTCATTTTAACCTAAAACAAAAACATATATTAAACACAATCTAAATCGGTAGAAATAATATGTCTGATACGTATTTTCTGAAATATTAGCAGTCATATGATTTTAAAAGATACTCCTATTTTGGAGAATTTGCAAAATTCAAAATAAATAGTACTTACGTTAACTCACGTCCAAGCAGACAGGAAAAGAAATGGCCGAGCAGTTTCCGTTTCAGATTCAAGCAATGGCAATCTGTCTTTCTCTAACATTAATGTCTTCCAAATAACGTTCTTTGTTTGGCACAAGGAAGGAATCTGTAATAAACCACACACGTGTTGTGAAAATTTAGGTTATTTGAAGGTTGGCAGTTATTTTCAAACATAACCTATCAATATAAACATGTCCAAATTAAAAGAAGTACAGATTTCAAACTGCGAAAAGAGGTTTCTAACAAAGGCGTTATCTGAATGGAATGTAAGTAGATAGTTTCTTGTAAAAGCTAATATACTCTGTTATTAGTATAATTCTCATTATTAGCGGTTAGACGGGAGAGCGTTTGAAGAATTTAGAGAATTAAAGATTGAATTTGGAAAGGACTGGGGTTGCTGTATGGTTTCATTGGGTGGCACAAGGTAAGGATGTGACTGCTATTTAATAGTCATACAATGTAAATGTATAAAATTTGAAGAGTGTTAGCACAGGTATCTTGCGAAATTCAACAACCAAAAGCATCAAGACCAAGTGAGGGTATTTTAAACATCAACTTAGAACTAACTCCATTAGGTGCCCCTAATTTTGAAGCTGGAAGACAATCGGAATTGTCTGTACAGTTGAACAGGCTATTAGAGAAAGGTTTGAAAGATTCAAAGGCTATAGATTTAGAATCTCTTTGTATAAAAGTAAATGAAAAAGTAAGCAAAACGCATATTACCCTGCATCCATCTTAAAATATTTATTTCTTCAGGTATGGATGTTTAGAGTAGATATCAACGTATTAAATCATGAAGGAAATATATTGGATGCATCTTCGATTGCAGCATTGTCTGCTTTACTACATTTTCGTAGACCAGACATAACTTTCGACGGAGAAGAATTTATTGTTCATACATATGCACAGAAAGATCCTATACCAACAGTAATACATCACTATCCTGTTTGTATATCTTATGCAATTTTTGATGATGGGTATGAGGTATGACACTGCTTAGTATTATATTTAACCAATTGGTTTGTTTATTCCAGTAAAATTGTTTTGGCTGACCCAAACCTCTTGGAAGAAAATGTCTCGGATGCCCAATTCACAATTGGCTTAAATGGATATAAGGAAGTTTGTGGTATGCATTTAGGGGGAAGTGCAGCAATTAATATGGATACTATATTAAAAACATCTAATAGTGCAGCACGCAGGGCAAATATTGTCATAGAAGAAATTAAAAAATGTGTTGAACAAGATAATATGAAGAGGTATATCTTTGGCTTTATATATATTCATGTCAACCAAAATTGATATATATATATATATATATATGTATCTTGTCAAATTGAGTGTATTGTATTTTTTGTTGCTTTTGTTTTAGCATAGACTGCAGCTATTAAATCAGATTTGGTTGACTATTTGTGTATATAAATAACTAAAAATTTCATGTGTATATATTATAAATTATAGGCTAAACAAAGAAGAAGTTGGTTTACATCTTCACATTAGTAAAGAAACAGACTCAAGCTGTGCAGCACATGAAAAACTAAGTTCATGTCTCGATAGGTGGAATAAAGTTAAAAAGAAAAAGAAGAAAACCCCAAAAGAAATTCATGAATTATGCGGATCGATAGAATCTTTGGGGAAGAACTCTGCAGTATTACTTCCCGAAGAAACAGAAGGTAATAAATGGATAGCAAGCAGTGACGAAGAAATTGACATTATATCGGAAAAAGCGGAAAACCACAAACATAAAGGTAAAGATAATAAAACATTTATGTCTACTGCTTTAAGTAAGTGATCATTATTGCAGGTAAGGTAAATATGGAGGGAGATGACAGTGAAGAAGAAGAAAGAGTGCTTATGTTGAATACAACTGAAACTGAGCAGGTGAAAAAGAAACAGAGGATTAAGAAAGAAGACCAACACAATCCTGAACATGTTTTAAAGGGTGTAAATTATGTCTCTTTTACTCCTTAAGTTTTGAATGAGTTTATATTGGGGTACTGATATAAACATCAGTACATAGTACTTAAGAAAATAGTGTGTTAAGCTGAATTACAAATAGATATTAGTACAAATTCATAATAATAATCTGGTGATCGTTGTAAAATTATCAACATTTCAACCATCCAAAAAGTCATCGTAACTAATACCTTGGTGGATTAACCCATTAGACATAAACTGAATTTGTAGGCATTTCTTAAAAAAAAGCTTTCAAAAGCTCCCTTGACATATACTAGTTTATAATTCAACAAAAAAAAAAGTAATTACTGTGATAACAGCTCCTATAACAACTTTAGTTTTTGTTTCTCTGTTTGTTTTTCAATTTCAAACCAAATGTGAATTTGGGACACAGGTCAAGATATAGCTGAATAAAGCACTGTGTGTTGTTATAGACGATGTAGAACTTAAGCATTGTTAGGGCTTTAAGTATTGTGTTTCGATTTTAAAAGGAGATATATGGTACTCGATATTTGAAATACTTTAAGCACCTAGGGCTTTGGAGCTTTTTTGAAATGTTTCAATTATTGCTAAAGTAATCGAAGCTGTTTTAAGCTGAAAAGTGAAATGAATTTTAAGTAGTGAACTCTACTTAAAATTGATATTTACGAATTTCTCTAATACAATAAAGACATTTATTTCATATTACTATCAAAAATATGATTTCTGTGAAATTTAGGAAGGGTGATTTCTCTTTGTTGGGATTCTAAATTTTAAGCATTCCAACTACTATAGGAAACGCGTGAGGAAAAAGAATTTTAATAAGTGCCGCCGCTGTGCATGTACATACGAATTTAACTGCATTACTAGATAGCTCTAATTTCTATACCTAACTGGATAGTTACATTATTAAGCAATTAATTTAATCAAATTTAACTTACGATTTTATTGCCGGTACATGGTGGCTTACCTTTTTAAATACAGTATCTAGGGATTTGATACTTGCTATCTTAAAGCACTCTAGCTCAATGCATTGTATTTAAAGCACTTTAAGTGCCTTATCTGGCTACAGCAAAGAAAATATTTTTCTGTTCATCAAAAAATTCTACCAGTATATTTTTTGCTTTTAATTTGGGTGCTCTGGAGTATGTCGCAACGTAAACGTCAATTCCTTTTCACTCGCGGCTGTAAAATTTAAGAATGTTCCGAGCTCGAATGCAGCCTCGAAGGAATTATTAAATTTATTACAGTATTAGTGTTAAGCTTTTGTATTCTTTCGCAAGTGTAACTACTCCTTTGTTCCGCTCAATCAATCTGAAACTTATCGAAATATTTATATATCTGGTTACATTCTCTGTACATATTTTCACAATGGGAACAAATGGAGTATTAAAACTTTAAAGAGCACCACCTTCTTATAGCTTATAATAGGTACTGGTTTCAACTTAACTCTGTGAGGTATATCAACTTAAGCATATGTAGGGAAATTTCCTTTAACATACATGACTGCTATTAATTTTTGTACAAAACGCCATAAAAATTGTATACCTCGATATTGAATCGGATCACATCAATCATTTGTTTGTGGAGTCCTTGAATTTCTGTCTTAAGTAGCTTAGATATAAATTTAATTTGAAGTATCTATAAGAGTAAATATTTAAGATGTGAATATGCTTTTCAACAGATTTATGGTCCAAATTTATTTCAAGATTAAACTGATTATATATATATGTATATATAAAGTACTGAAACTGTAGCTAGAAAAGTGTATAGTTTTCAAGTTGATCCTTTTACGTAATTTTTTTGATTTTGTATATATTTGAATGCATTTGAACAAATTTAAATAAAACGGATGCTTAATAAATCTAAAAATGATCTATTCTTATAACCTTCCCATTATTACAGTTACCATATAGAAGTATCATTTCGACCAACTTTTTATAGGCAAACTTCTAAATAAGTTGCTGAATAAAATAAATTAAAACGTTTACTTTTATATAGCATATATAAATAAACTTTATCATTATCTTACCATGTATGCCACATGCAACCAATTATTAAATGTTAACTGCTTTTATACTTCAATTTTTTCAAATGAATTACTTGGACTTTACAAAATGAATATGTCTACTTTTAAATAAATAGAACGAAATACAAAAACATTGGAAGCTTCTTGTTTTGTAAATATTTAAAGGTATAACTAAAATAAAAAAAATGAACTAATTAAAAATATTGCAAAATCTTTATTAATAAAAAAATTTTGATATACTACAGCTAAGTGTTATCACCACTAATATCATTCTTTTGATCCAATTTATTGCTGTGCGTCTTGACTGTGTAGATGAAGAACGTAAGGACATCCTTTTCTTTAACCGGAATCTGTTTGAAATGTTTCATCAATTGCTGTAATTTAAATATATTTAGATAATATTTCATCATTGTGTTTTCTTACATCTTACATCAGCTAACTGAGCTTTATTCAAGCCTGGCCTCGTTGAAACTTTATAATGTTTTTTATACCGTCGCAATGTATTTACTTGTAACTGGTACAAATCAACCTCTGGTACATCTGTATCTGTTTCATTGCTATCATCCTCAGAGTCCTTACGTCGTCGCTTTGTCCTAGCAGATTGTATTATCATTTTATGTTTATCACAAATGTATATGTGTTTAACCTGAAATTTATACTGATATTTATTAGATATTCAACCATATCAAGTAGCTAATGAAATAATTAAATGAATAGATGAAGCATGCCTGAGTAAATAAACAATAGGATTTAAATTTCTATAGCTGGGTAACGACTAAGATGATAAAGAGAATATTTTAATGATCTAAGACTATAAAGTTGATGTTTTTCTTGAAATTTTATACGTACACTGTTAGCAATCGTTAGCTGTAGTTTTCTATGGATTACTGTCTTTTCTATTCTTTTATTGTAAGAAGCGTTGCCGGCGGGTTCCGTGCAGCGTCTACCGTTGTCAACAAGGCAACAGGTTTGATCGATGGGGCCCTGCGAATCTTCTTCACCGGTACTGAAACCGTTCATCATACGTAGTATACATCAAATCTAGCAGTCTAGAAGGCCCTCAGAACATACATTAATTTAACCCGAAAAACCAAGACTCACGTCTATTGAACCTTCGACTTTATTTGTTTGTATGCGCCAGGTATGCGTACGTTTCGATGTGGAGCTAAAATGTTTCGACTGTATATAGTCATTAAAGGCCAATTTGGCGAGAAATCAAAAGAAGAATTCATATGTTTCCTGTTATAATAAAACATCAAAAACACAAATATCCCTAATTTCTTTCGTTCATGGGTAGATCCCAGCTATTGTGTCTGATTTATACCACAAATATAATACTTGCATGTAATTTCTTTACGTAAACTGAGTTCGACACGAACGTACTTACAAATGTAATAGAACAGAACAATTTTCCCTTCTAAACCAGCTAAAAATATTATTGGTTGTCAAAAAATTGTAACTAAATGAAATAACGTTGCCATCATTGGACTATTTTTTGCGGTAAATTTAAATCGGGCCAATAGCGTGAAAGAAAAGACCCTATGTTACTCTTGTACACCGCATAAGTGGCGTGGGGTCACGAAATACGAAGCCGATCTTCAGTTTGTTCGAGGCTTGTACAGGTATGAAATTTTTATATTTTGCGTTGTGTTTAGTGTCACTGTTTCATAATTATTTTGTAAGTAGTTATTGATATATTATGCCGATCCTCTGAAGCATTTGGTTGAAATATGTTCGGGTGTATAAAAACTTAAATCCATAAAATGCTATGTATTCACCATATAACGAACCAGCAAATGGCTGCCATAAGCTTAATATAGGAAGACTTATTAGGCGGCAAAAATATTTTTTTACGGCGCTTACGTGCATCAGTATGTTTCGATATTTTTTTAACGTATTGCTGATTTTTTCATCTATTTATAATGATCTTATTTAGCTCATAAAACGAGGCAGTGCCGCGTATTTAATTTTAAAATACACAAGCTTTGTTCATATGGCAAGCATACAGTATTAGACTCCATTAGCCCAATGTATTTCTATACGTTACGGGTATATGCTTATAGGATATAGGCGTGTTTTGGTGGCGTATACACACAAAATATACAATTTTACGATAGTTTTAATTATTTAGGGCGTTAGATATGTACACGTAGTGTTTCTTAAATGATATTTGGGTGTACTTTTATTGATGACGTAGTGTATTTTGAAACCTTTGTTCCATTTTATGGAATTTATTTATCCATTCGGTTTTGTTGCGTTTTGCCGCCAATCCGGGATGTCTTATTGTGACAATTAGCAGTGGTTAATGTACGTTAAGAGGTGCATTCATATATTTTCAATATTTTTTTGCTTTTTCAAGGTTACTGAGGTCAAGTATTAAATTAGCACTTTTTTTTTACTTTGAGATTACTAAAATTTTAATGTCTTAATTGTTTATATTTAAAACCGAAATTAAGTTTTTTTTTTTTTTCTAAACGTTATAAGCCTTATTATTTGATCAAACAGCCAATAATGTAACGGCTTGTTGGATGGCAAATTAAAGAATATTGAGGCGGCATTGTAATTTTAAGGTATTATGTAAAAAAAAAAAACGAATTGTGTTTATTTCGATTCACTGACAGCATATAAATGTATGATTAATTTAAATTTAAATAAAGTAACGGTTTATTTGTATTTGCTGTAAATAAATAATTTATAATAAGGCGCAAAGGTATTGTGGCGGTCTCTATTGTCGAGATGTTGTAAATTGGGCAAGCTGCACGTGTTAGCTAGTCGTTTGGCGGGAAGAAGAACTAAAATGCAACAGAAGGATGTTTATCAGTAAATTAAATGTCGTTGTCGGTTACTTTTTCGGTTGGTGTGGCTGATCGAGAAATGCAGTAGCGCATAACTCTAGGTAAATTGCAAAATTTATATGTGAGAGTGTGTATAATGTGCTAAGTTTTAAACGTATCGCTAGCAAAACTAAATTGTCAGCGTTACTTTCCGATATCGAAGCGATATTATATGCATAAGAAAGGCTTTGTTTTACGAGATAATTTCCCCCCTCTTTTCCCCGCAAGAGTGTGTGGTTCTACCCCCAGGCTAAAGCCCGGGAATGTCTTATTGACCGGACTCGGAACGGTAGGGTGGAGAGGGGAACTTTACACAATTCTCCGCTGCGTGTGATGGCGCTGGCCAAGTATTGGCGTCCTCTCACTACTGCGTTGCCAGATTTTAGCAACACTCGCGTTTGAAGAATATACGGTCGCCTCGTGATTTTGTGCAAGGGTTGTTTAAACGAATTCATCCATTATTGAATCGTCGGTTTCATTTGACGAATTGTGATGTGCAATTAATGCCGTTCTAAACGATGTGGACTGTGGTTACCGATAGTTCTTGTAGCGAGCCGCCGCCACTTTGGTGATTTTACTTTCTGTGGTGTATGTACGTTAAAATTTCAACTCTGTAATTCCTTATTCCATTCGATCGTTCGTTTATACGTTTGTTGAGTCATATTTCGTGAAATTTAGCGTGTTATGTGAGAGTTTGTAATTCCGGATACCGTTTTTAATAAAAACCGATGCATGTTGATCGCGCAATCTCGTAGATTATTTGAACGGGCGACGTACCCTCATCCCTCTGTTAATTCAACGGAGTGTAGTAATGTCTGAACACAATCGGGGTGCTTGGGGTGTTAGAGAAGACGGTATGTGGTGGCCGGGTGCGATAACTGCGGACCAGCAACAGTCTTTGCAACAACACCAACAAATTTTACATCAACAACAGCAATTAGCGGCGCAGCAATTACAAAGCACTTCTGCTCAGACCCAACAGCAGATTTTTTCGTATAAGATGGCCAGTAGTTTTCAAAATCCGTCGACTAACGTGTCTTCCACATCTCCGATCGGTGCCGCCGGCATACGCGGTTACGATTATAGACTTGGGGGCGGAATGGGGGGAAATCCCACAATGTCCGGTCCTACACCGGCGTCACAGTGGTGGTACCCTAGTGCAATGGACAGTTCAATGCAAAATAGCTTACAAAATAACATACAGCAAAACAATATGCAGAACATGCCACCTGTACATACACCCCCTCCTGTGGTAGGTATTTTACTTTACATTACATCTTTTTTATTCTGAAATAATGTCGCTTGTTTCGTAATCGTTTTAAAATAAAATTTCTAACTGAAACATATTTAATTCTGTTCGATTTATTGAGTAATATTGTGAGCGTCCAATTATTGTTAGAGTACAGGGTCATTATCTGGTTACCTCGCTGGAGGTCAAGACAGGTGGTCTGGGTGCGGCAAACACCAATCTCCATAATATATTATCGAAATTAATTAAAAACTCGACACGATTTTTCAAACATGGAAGACGCTAAGCTAGTATATTAATACATGTTCATTGCTCGCGATTTCCTTATTATTTGTATCTCTTTCGTTTCATTGTGAAATTATGACAATAAACGCACACAAAACGATGGTGTTACAATTCTTTCGTCCCTATGAGTATCGAATGGATTTCATTTACAGTCGCAATCACAGTTAAACCAGCAAGTGGATGCGCAAAGACAGCAGCAGCAAAGTGTCGAAGCTCAGAGACAGGCAGTAGAAGCACATAGGCAGCAAGCCGCCGAGGTTCAGCGCCAACAAGAGGTTCATAGGCAACAGGCGGAGGCCCATAGACAGCAAGAAGCGCACAGACAGCATCAGGAAGCTCAGAGGCAGTACCAGGAAGCCCAGGCGCACTTACACCAGCAAGTTGTTGAAGCGCAGGCCAGACAGGCCCAATTACAGCAAGAACACCAGCAGATTCAGTCCCAACAGGTACAGAATCAGCAGGTTAATCAATCACATCATCAAAATAATTCTGCTCAGCAACAGATACCCAATTTGCAAGCACCTCCTGCACCGCAGAAAGGCAGAATGCCGCGTGGTAAAGCAGATGCAAGGCCCAGAGGCCGTATGACTGCGTACGCATTCTTCGTACAGACATGCCGTGAAGAGCATAAGAAGAAACATCCAGAAGAAAACGTTGTCTTTGCAGAATTTTCAAAGAAATGCGCCGAACGATGGAAGGTGAGTGTATTAATATGTTTGACTCTATTGTTCCCTGTTTCTATTTTTTTTTTTGTCATTTAATATCCTTCCAGCGATCAAAATTTCTATTATGGAATCTATTTTTTTTTTTTGAATAAGAATGTTAATTTCGCCGAGGTGATTATAAAAAAGGAAGAAAGATGCGAATTTAATGTGTGCATTGGTTTGTCGGTGGGTTTTTAATATTTTAACCCCGCTCTACACAACCGAGACTTATATTACCTATCTCGTTTCGAAGGCAAACTGGTTTCGGGTACAGCGACTGCAGGCATTCAAGCCGGCTGTTTGTGGCCCGTCTCGGGCGCGCGGCGTTGCCAAATTCGTTAATTTAAATAAACGAATTTTTACCACGATCGCATTTGACCCTTGCCATAGTAATATGACTTCGGTTGTGCCCATGGTGGCAATGGACTGTTTCGCGTTTCCTTTCCAACGCCATACCACTATTACTGTTAATTAAATTTTGTTTCACGCAGGCGCTCCTTTTCTAGTTAGTATATGAAAATCAATGCACGAAGCGTATGGGGGAGACTTAGGAATATGAAACCCTTTCCTTCTCTTTTCAACGATGTACAGACGTCAGCGATAAAACTGAAATTCGTTAGAAAACGGAAAATTTTAACGTTTTGAAGCTCACAGAGTGAAACTTCTTGTTTTAACGAAATATTTGCCGTTTTAACTTGCATATTTTACTAAAAATGGCATCGTCGCGATATGTTCTTCGTACATTTCTAGATTAATTATAATATTGTGAAATGAGTTTCGTCTTTGTAATGGCTAATTAAATAGTTCCGTTAATTATACGAAAATACTATTCAGATATAGTTCTTCTTCGTAAAATAATTAGGAAATTTAAATTATTTTTTAAGGAAATGGATTTCTGCCCGATGTATAGGACGTAAGACATCACCAGTTTTATAATTGGTTAAATTACAAGTTGTGAGGCAGATGCATCGCACAAGATTTAAAATATAATTAAGGCGTTGTGCTCATTAAAAAAGAAATTTAAACAAAGAAAGCGTCTTAATAAAAACGAATCCATTATTCTAGAACAAAAAATTATTACATTTATTCGATGGAATATTTTGAACTAGCGTTCTCGATTTACCTACGACACTTTTAGGTATTTTAAAACGTTTTAGCTTAATATATTTTTTTCTGCAACGGTGAACTTGTTTTTATTCCTTAAATTTTTCTGCTTGTAAAATATGAAATAAGAGTGCATTTTAAAATATGCAGATGATTCATTATTCTCTACAATTCGTTACGTAATAATAGATACCCAACATATTACATTGATAACAGCATCTATCCTACGTTTATTTTTCTCAATGCAATATAAGACACGTAAATTCCCCAAATCTTTTGTTTTTTTTATTATTGTTGTTTTAGGTTTATATTTAGTTGTTGGGTATATTTTACACATTTGTGACCTTTAAAGATCAAGGACGTTTAGAAAGTTTTCTCTTGACTGAAGTATACGGACTGTCGTTAAACTATACCTGATTTTCAAATGATTTACCATATTTTCCTTAGAAATCCATATCAGGTAGAAGTTTCGACATATTCCCAACCTTCTAGGGATTTGCGGATTTACTTAGTTGAAGTAACATAATATACCCTTACAGATGTCGTCTATAGTTGGAATTTTCCGATGTTCAATCTACAATTTTATATCTTTCTATTTCTTTTAAAATCCTCTGCCTTATAATATTACTTTTCGTGTGTATCGATCTTGTTTTGTAAGATTATTAAAAAAAAAATACTATAAAATTTTGAATATTCATACGATTTGTCAAAACTTACGATGTCTTTTGGAAGATATAAAATTAGATAGCGTTGTAACGTGGAGATTTCAAAAATCGGGTAAAATTCCTACGTTTAAGACCCAGATGCAACGAAACGGGCGTATTTTATTTGTCGGAAATGGTAAAATTTTACTTTCTAACGGTTACACAATTTTAAGGGACAAAGTGCGAAACTGAACGCCTTGGAAAAATTCCAAATCTCTCGCAGACGTTTGTATTAAATAGCAAGGCATATTATTTTAAGCTCTACGTGTGAGTATAATAATATTAATAATCTTGAAAAAGTCCATATAAAGTAGTCTTAAAGTATTCTATTTAAAATACGTTTGACGGACACTTCCGGTTTAAATATAAACGTTGTGCAGCTGAAAATATTTCAAACCATTGGGAGTAGAGTTTATGAATTAGTCCAAACTACATACGACCATAAAATCCATCCAG
Source organism: Oryctes rhinoceros (assembly GCA_020654165.1). Lineage (NCBI taxonomy): Eukaryota > Metazoa > Arthropoda > Insecta > Coleoptera > Scarabaeidae > Oryctes > Oryctes rhinoceros. The sequence continues at coordinate 5,635,197 of JAIOKQ010000231.1, forward strand.
AGACGGAACATCTGAAGCTCAAGAGTACAAAAGTAAAGAATACGTGTATATCTTCTCTAACAAGCCAGAGATTAGCATTCGATGCATTTGTTCTTAATCTAGTTTACCTTTCATTTACCTAGTTGCTCTCGAACGTACTGTTGACTTACTCAAATGAATCATGTTATTTATAAACACAGCTCGACTCGTTATTTTACATATATATAAAAATGTAAATAAATAAAATCTCCACGTTCAAATATTTACTGGTGGATTATTTAATATGCTTCTCTTAACAATCTTAAAAAAAACCTCGAAACATCTCTGTGAAATTAAACACTAAGGTTTATTTTCTTTAAGAATTTTAGTTTACGCAAGTACTCTGGACTGTTAAAACCGAATGTAGCTTCTTGTTTTTGAGGGCTCTGAAATATACTTAAATGGTCTTGTAAGAAAAAAAGAAAATAGGTCGACGACTTTGTAATGTATTTTAAAAAGAACAACCTTAAAAATAAGGCTTAATTTGCCTTTGTTCGAAAGATATAGAAAAAAAAATATAGGAGAAATGTTATTTAGCCCCTAAAAAAAATATTAAAAATTATAAATTGTTGTATCAGGTTCGATTATTAAAATAATCGATAAAGATTAATCGTATCATTATATTTACTATTTAGTACGTCCTACTAGAACGGGGCTTTTTTAGTTTCGTCTAGAATTTTTACATTACAGAATTGTACTCTACTAAGAGGTCATCAAGATGGCCGCCCGCCGTTTCAACGTAGCTTTGCATTCTTGCTACACTGTTCGGGAGTATAAAACATTTTGTTACAATATACGTATTTACAAAATAAATTCGGAACGTATTTTCAGAACGTTTAGATGCATGCAATTCAATTAAAAAGAGAAATGTCGGGAAAAAATGAAATGACCTAGTTTCGCTTTTACTTTAATTTATTGATTACCTAACGTATCAGTACCATCGGATACTTTTGGAACATTCCTTTTCGTGTTTGCTGGTAGGTGTAGCTGCTCTTTGAAAACTGCAGTTAAAGCTGTTGTACTTTCTTTTCTCCCGAAGTATTTGATGGAGAATACGTTTATTTGTCTCTATGGAGTAGTTTAGAGAGTGTAAACTTTTATTGCCGACTTTATTTAGGAATCTTTCTCGATTAGAAATTTACAATGCAGGTTGTGGAAATCGATAGTATTTTTCGATCGATATACAAGAATTTAAATTCATTTAATAACACGTTAAACGGATATTTTCTACATACAAAAAATTTGATGTGTTTAACAAAAAACAACACCAAAATTTGAAATTGATTTTGAATTGACCTTTCGCGATAAACCAATGCTTAGTTATTAATACAAGAGTTATAAATAAAAACGATGTACTTTCTCTTCACAGCTGATCGCAATACATTCACTTATAACACACATTATTTACTAAATGCGTTTTTCTTTTCTCCTTTTTCTTTTTAAAATTTGCGAAGAGAACATATGTTTTTTTATATATATATATACATATATATATCTTCCTCCTACTGCTAACGCTTATACTTACGTCATTACCTCTCTTCGTTTCTATTAGACCATGTTGGACAAGGAGAAGAAACGTTTTCACGAAATGGCGGAAAAGGATAAGAAGCGTTACGATGCTGAAATGCAAAACTATACTCCACCTAAAGGAGAAAAGCAGCGTGGCAAGAAAAGGAAGCAAATCAAAGATCCTAACGCTCCAAAAAGATCTCTGTAAGTCACGTAATATTAAATCGACGTTTTCTATACGGTAGATATCACATTATGCAACATTCCCGTTTGCAACTGTTAATTTATTCGTTAATTTTGTTGTTTGATCTCGTTGAATACGTTTTGAAGATTGCGTTAACAATTCGAGAATATTCTTTTTTCCTTCGTTTCTGAAACCAGTTTCGTTCACCAAGGAAGAAAAGAGAAAATTTAATCGAAGTAGCATTAAACACTATTGTTTAGTAAAGTATGTTTTACATCCCAGCGCGTAATAAATAATGAAGGCTCTTTTGTGTAACATTTTAGTCAAATCTTGAAGTATTGCACAACAATGGAAAACAAGTGCTTAAATATACCATGATCTCAACATTTTTAACTTATAATTTAACGATATGTAGATGGTAAGATCTCAAAAGCACAGCTTGATCGATCACTGAATGTACCGATCAAAATAGTTCTCTGATCATAAAACTGTGCGAGAATATACGATTTGAAAAAGTTTTTCGATATAACGCATATATTTGAATAAGACTACCGAATCAAACACACTTATAATAATATAAAGCGAACAACTTTGATTCCACGAATGTGTTTCACTATCTAGGTCAGCATTCTTTTGGTTTTGTAACGATGAACGTGGTAAGGTGAAGGGCGCAAATCCTGAATATGGTGTAGGAGACATTGCCAAAGAATTGGGAAGAAGGTGGGCCGAGGCTGATCCAGAAACTAAGGCCAAATACGAAGCCATGGCTGAGAAAGATAAAGCTCGCTATGAAAAAGTAAGTCCAAGTATTCATACGTATTTCTCGCGTACGTGTTTTTATCACCATGTGTATTCAGTTTCCCTGTTTTTATTTATTCTCATATTCGATACCCGTAAGATGCGATTACATAACTCCGATTAAATAGTTTTTGAGATAATCGCCCGCAATGCTTGGGTTTCCAACTCTAAATAGGTGCTTCGTATTTAATCATCTCGCATATAAGTCGGCGTTGATATTTTCGTGCAATTAAAACACTTTGCGAAACTTTATTTAAAAAAATTAAGATTTTTATAAACTATTACGGCAGGGCTTCATTAAAAAATCGTTAGTGTACAAACGAATTGGATGGGAAACGTGATTCATAAATAATGAGTCATGTTCAATAACAAAATTGTGTCATTCAACTATATGGAAGTTTAGAATGTAACGCAGTCAGATAATTTGTTTATGTTGCAAATGTAAAATTAAAAATACTGATGCTATACACTATAATTAACCGAGAAGTGGAGAACTAGTTTGTTGGTCTGGAAATTTATCCATCTATTTTATTGGAAAAGTATAAATTCGCGTATTTGTTTTGTTAAATAATATAATTATTAAAAAGGAACACTTTCTAGGGAGCGTTTAAAATTATTTTATCGATTGTCTTATAACTATTACTGTTTCTATAATAACTCCGTTAATAATACACACACAGTCACCAGAAAACCTGTATATAAAATGTAGATATTTTATAGTAGAATGTATTTGCGGCCACATCATGTTAGACAAAATGGCCGCCCTTACTGGGATGTGTAGCTTAACTATTCTTTCTATTAGCAAATCTAATCATTAAACAGTTGTTACTAATGGTTTAAAATTTGTTTTCGCATTTCAATTTATACACACGTAGTTCCTTTGTGAGGCGGTTCATTCCCATTTATTCTCATTAATTAATAGTGTAACTGTTGTAACGCTTAAGTAAATTTCAGATTGATTGTATTTAAAGTTATGGACTAACCGGGAAATATGGATTTTTTCTTTGATTTGCAACTTTTAAAGTTAAGGTTTAATCAAAACGAAATAAATAATGAAGTGCAATTAATTTAACAAAAAAAGCAGTTTCTTGTTGTTTTAACCCGAGGACTAAAAACGAATTTTCGTTGTATCGGGATGAGTTCTTATTGGTTATAATATAAGAGTAGAAACGTACTTTTGAATAATTGAAGTGATTACAACATCTCAATGCTTATGTTACAGGAAATGACAGCATATAAGATGAAAAATAATCCAAATGTCCAGGCTCCAGTACCTGATCACGAGGAAGAAGAAGAGGAAGTAGAAGAGGATGGAGAAGATGACGAAGACGATTAAGTAGCAGTTTTGCGCTAATGGTACCTCATCGCGCCTTTCATTCATTCCTCCGATGTACATATAGCAGTGTTTGTGTTCTCATTTTTTACCTACGTCTGTTTGATTGTGCGTACTTACAACAGAAAAAAGGAAAAACAAAAAATACATTACAAAAGATATATACTGACTGTGTGAATGATTCTCTCGAATGATTTCTGGGATAGTCTCCTGCTGTTCGGGGCTGTTCGTTAAATCTTGAAAGGAAAAATTTTGAGGAATTTATCACCTCGACCTGTGTATATTTTTAAATAGTTTTACGACCGGGGTATGAATTTCTTTATTACAACAGTATATAGAGGAGATGAACTGTTCGTTAACTCTCAGTCGGCAAATCTTTGTTTTAATAATCAACAAATCAATAATAAAGGAAAAAATGATGAAAACGTGTGTATTAATATCTCTTTTTGTATCAGTTTTTTTTTGTTTCATTTTTTAAATTAATCTTAGTAGAGTCCGTGCTCAGGCAGTTCGACGGGTTCGCAGTTTATTTCTTTTGTTATATCACAGCAATCGGTCTTCCCAGTTTGCTATATGCTGGAGCAAACATCATTTCACGTTTAAGTTTGCTTATACGTGTACGATGGGTGTTGTTTCCTTTTTTTTTCAGATCTTGTAACCTTTGTTTTTTAAATCGAACTAGATTACAAATGCAATTTCATTTTTCAATTTTGTCGTTATTATAGACTGACTTTGTAAATGTTACCGAAAGCTATAAAACTTAAATGGGAAATACGATGATTATTCAAGATGGATGATCCGGATGCTGCGATCTAATTTATTTATGTATTTACTTTTAAGTTGTGTACGGCTAATATGTCTGTCCGTTTTTTTAACCCCATAGGATAAGCAGAGCAGAATATTTTTTATTATAATTTGATTGTTACAAATGTAACAGGTGATTTATAATAATAATATAGGTGGCACATTGATAGATTTCTCTTGTTCAGCTGCCTCCTTATGTGCATTAAATATGGACAATACAACATTACATTTCACCAAAGTGATAGAAACTTTTGATTGTCTATATTTTGTGGATATCTGATGAAATAATAAAATACAGTTAAGTAAAGGAAAATACTATGTTAAACGATATATTTAAAAAATGTCCCTATTATAAAAATACGATTCGATTCGTTTGGGGATCAAAAACAAATGTGAAGTGACTTGTTATGGTTTTTTAAATGCTAATTATTATAAGTTTAAGTGTTGTTTAAATTTTCTCCTATTGGTTTTTTTTTTTTATATATGATGACAATTGCTGTTTTCTCTTATATATAAAAATCCATAAAATGGAAACAACATTTCACTTCTCATAAACAAATTGCTCTGTGTTATTTTAGGGAGAATTTAATAGAAGCAATGTTTGTTTTTTGTATCTTATAGGGATAAATAAAAATAATAAAATTTTCAGAAAAAAGAACCATTGTTTGTTTAAACAAAATACATACATTACTCTACTACTCACTTTGTTAGTTAAGGTAGTATCTAATGCTTTAATGGAAATTATATTATACACTGAAAATAGCGTATTTCTTCTCCCCATAAGTTTACGTATTTCAACCTCGCGATGAATGTATTTGTTTGTTTGATTGACATTCAAACGTTATCATAATGTTACTAAAGTATGAACGTGAAATGAAAACTTCTATAAACTTTAGTAAAGAATTACAATAACGTTATTAAAAGGTGATTTTTCTTAATAAAATAAGTTGACCTGTTGCAGACAGAAGATGTTTACATAGAATATACTCGAGAGTTTTTCGTCTGCTGAGCATTTTTGCAACAATGTAATTTATTCGCTTCAAATTTAAGCTTTGTGAACATAATGCTTGTTTTCCTCAAATTGTTAAAAAAAAAGAAATCAATAAATATCTATTAGAGTTTGAAGGAATAAATTAATACTGAAGTAACATTTTATTTACAAAAAAGTGCTAATCGGCAGTTTGTACTTTGTCATTCGTCGCCTAAAATGTTTATTGTACACATAAATCGATTAGAAAAGAAAAACTTTGTAATAACCTGTCCTTCGCTTCGAGTATTAATGACTTAAAATAAAGTGATTGTAAGCTTTCGTATTTGAGAGGTAAGTTGAAGTTTCATATTCTTCAAGCTTTCTGCAATTTTAAAGACAAATTTCTACATATAAGAATGTGTGTTTTTTAATTACTTCAACCTATGATCTTGCAACAATTTTAAGACAACAGCTTTATTTTCATCCACTTATTGAACTGTTTCATCAAAAATCGGAACAGTTATAAAATACATCCAAAGATATGCAGTCATTAAGATGAACTTTTCGTTTTTTGATTGTCGCAGTTTATTCAAATGTAAGATCTAATTTTGTCTTTCATATTTCAAAGATTTCTCAAATTCAATTTAAATTTGAACACAAAAAAGCTAAAGTAAACTTCGAATTCGATTAATTAGGTTCGATGAAAGGGAGTAAAATGAGATTTAAATAATAATAAACATGCTATATAAAGCAGTGATTATTGGAAGCTATACCGAGTGGCCATCCAGGCAGCCTCAAAGCTAAAAAGGCACCATGGCATGGTACACGAACGGCTCAAGTGTTGGAAGAAGTACAGACATTAGTGGGTCTAATTACCACATTAAAATGCCTACAGAACTCCACACCAACATATTTTAAGCAGAGATATCTGTTTTGAACTTGTGTGCAACCATAACTGTATTCAACAACACGCAGTTCTAAAGGATATCAAAGCCTATCCATATGAATCTGGCCTAATTCACGAAAGTATGCAAAATTTAAGGCAATTGGGATACAAAAATCACGTTACTTAGCTCTTAAGAGATCAAAGCCAATGAAAAGACAGACAAACTGGCTAGAGAAGCAGCGAATATGCCCTTCGTAGGTCCTAGCCCCTTCTGTGGCCTGCAAAAGAGCCACATAAAGCAAGTATTTACAGCATGGGAGGACAACTAAAAGACCTCGTACTGGGAAAATGTTCCAGGACAAAAGCAGACGAAAGCGTTCACCTATTCATTCTAGGAGAAGCTGAAGACCAAATCCGTCATCTAAGCCTAGAAGATCTGGAGACGGCAGAACACGTTCTATGTAAATGTGTTCCTGACATCTACTGAATCGAAGGATGATCTTAAAATAATACAAAGATTTATTAATTCACCTACGCTAACATATAAATTTATGAAGGTCACAGTGACCAGGTATTTGTAGCATTGCCCAATAAGAAAATCTAAAGTTATTAAAAAAAAAAAAGCAATTATGTATTCATAGATTTATTTATAAAATATTTCGAACACACCAGTTTCTATAACCTAACAATATAATCATTAACAGAAATCCATCTTTTTATTAAACCTTTAGGATGAAGCTTGGAACAAATTAATTTTTCAACGATGGAAGTTTATTTAGAAAGCTTTTAATTTATTATGCATAAAAATCAAGGTAGAAACATATTTATTGTTGTGAAATTATAATAATTATTGCATTAAAAATTAAATTCCTGTTTTAAAAATATCGTCATATAAATATTGCTTATCAAGGAGTAGAAGTGGAAGCATTCAACATTTAATTTTGATAAAACTGATAAATGACAGCACAATTTTCTTGAAATATTTATATTTAGAAAACCTTGTTTTATCAGCCTAATTGTGTGCTTTACAAGAGTAAAGCAAAAGGAGGAAATGCTTTTGCAATATAGGGAATTACGAAGATCCATCAATCGAAATTAAACAATTTCAATATTTTAACAATAATCAGAGGACCCTTGAAAAATTCAAACATCGTTGGAACAATTGCGTGCAACGGTTCACAGTTTGATTATGTGCATTTTTGTTTACCGGACTTTTTGCTAGTATTTCGTGACAATTCTGCAGCAGGTACGTAAACAATTAAAATAATTAAAATCGTATTTTGGCGGCGTGTATCTGTTTTCGTTCGATCGTAATTGCGCTATTCCACTATATATATATACGTTTTATACAGTTTTGACATCTTTAGGCAGAACGCAAAGGTAATTTCAAAATGGCTACTTTGTAGACACAATATACGAAATTGTAAAGATATTGTATATAAATACATAGTTTTCGTGCATATCTATTTTTTGATAATATTAAATTTATTACAACGTTTTAATACGAGGTATTCGTTTATAAAATCATTCGGAATTTTCGCTGTACCGATTGCAATAACCCTCTCTCGTCCTTGTGCACAGACGCATTTAGACGCGCCATTTGCTAAACATTCGCTCGTCATGGCAATGGTAAGTTTTAACGAAAAATATGTAGTTTTTGCTCGGTTATTTTACTGTGATTTCATATTATATCCCCGTTGCTATCATCCCATGTTAGTTTTTTTATAACCCTGAACGTAATAATATTTAATATCGATTAGGAAAATAAACGACAAAAGTGATAAGCTTGACCTGGTGATACAGTTGTATTTTCCGCATTATATGCTTAACGAACATTGATGACATTCTCTCGCCATTTTCAGATGAATAACTCTTGGGATTAAATTCCGTGAGATAGAGGCCTACATTCAAATACACAAGAGTTTTCTCCAATAATACTTACGTATATGCAAGCAATGGAAACCACCATAAAACAGGAATACGGTGAATTGAAAGATATTGCTCTCGGTAAAGAGGATTTTAATGATATGAACGGAACCATGTTTGGTGATGGGGCAAAAATTATTAGCAACAGTCCGTTGGAGGATAGTTTGCTAGGTGATCCAGAAAGCTGTGGTATGTGCGGGTACGTAATGATAATTGGTCAGTCGCCGCTCGATATTATTTTGTTTTATTATTGTTAGGGAGAAGTTAATGGTGCCTCGTGTGTTGTCTTGCCTACATGTGTTTTGTGAACACTGTTTGGATAGAAAAATGATCGGCGAAGGGGGAGATGCTGGTACAGCAGAAACTACGATTACTTGCCCTACGTGCAACCAAGATACCAAGGTAAGTGATGATATACTGGAATATCTGTATGTGCTAAATTCTAATTTATTGCCATTAAATATCAATAAGTAGTTGTCACATTTGTATTGAATTATGTAACATCTACATTTAAAGACCTAACAGGTAAATAACTAACTGGCAAGTGAATTTAAATAACTTTTTTGATGGATATATTAATGAATTGATGTTTGGGTGTTATTATATATTTGTAATCTTCTCCTTGGCTACTTGTATAACTTGTAATTCAAGTAATATGCCTTAAAACTGCATAAAATATTTCTTTTACTCAAGAAATGTAGATAGATTGGAATCCATTTAAAATGTATCTTCAGCTTAAGAGACTGAAGTACATTTCTGTAAAACACTGGAAACCAACGCAGTTTTTAAACTCTTCAGAACTTTGAATATTGCTTTACCCGAAAAACTAATAAGTAAGGAGTTGTATATAAAATACATTTCCCAGTTTTTATCAAAGAAATTAATAAGTTAGTCATAAAAGACTTTAACATTCACTTAAAATGTATCTAAAATTTAAAAAACATGAAGTTAATAAAAATCTGTAAAAGGCTCGTTATATAGTACATAATAACTTTTTTCCAGTCTTGCAAAATGGGATTAATTTTTTTATCTTAACGTAATATTTTTGCAATAATCTACGGGCTGGTGTTTGAATGTATTGCAGTATTCGCATGCAGGTATCATTAAGAGAAAGGTTTGAGCAAATTGCATACAAAAAGGCCAAATGTTATTAAATAATTCTTAAGTATGGAAAGAATTAATTGTTAAAGCTGGCCGTTTTCTAAATTTACATGCAAACCTTCTTCGCTTTTACACATATACTTCATTTGGTAATTGTGATGTAATTATTGTTGTTATTAAAATCCATTTAGGTTGGCACGAAGAAATTGGCTTCTCTTCCGTTAGATGTTATGACAACGAACATCTCCGATGTGTCAAATTCTGTTAACTTGCAATGCACCAGCTGCACCGCAAAGGAGATAGCGATTTCCCGTTGCTGCACATGCCATAACTTGCTTTGTGGGAACTGCGAGACGGCACATAGATACATGCGCTGTTTCTCATCCCATAAAGTGATTTCTCTGGATGAATTACGTAAAGACGGTCACAAGATAACCATCCACAAGCCGTTACTTTGTGAATTACACGCTGTGGAAATTGTAATCTACTATTGCAGTACATGCAATGTCCCAGCTTGTGCCGAATGTGCCAAGAACGAACACAAAGTGGCCTCCGGTCATCAATGCGAATCGATTTCTGATTCTGAGATACGCGTTCGTCAAGAATTGGAAAGCATGTTGGCCGAAAGTAAATCAAAAATCGATCAAATGGTAAAAGCATCCGGTGACTTGGACAATAGCTTGGAAGAATTAGCTAATCAGCGTTCTACTGCCAAGGATTTGATTAACGAATCGTACCAAAGCTACAAAGCAGTATTGGAAAAATGTCGCGATAATGCGTTGGAAGAGTTAAATAAGCTTTACCGCGAAAGAGAATTGAAAGTGATGGATATGACTGAAAAAGTTGGAAAGGATATAAGTATGTTGGAGGATGCGTGTAAATTTGCCTCTAGATTGCTGGAAAATGGCACAGTTGCTGAAATAATGTACCTGCGGAATATAGTGGGCACACAATTGCTCAATTTAATAAACAACACACTCAAACCGGAAAAGAAATACTTCATCGAATTCCAAACGGAATTTAACGAATTCGAAAGCTCCATTAGAAACTTATTTGGCAAGTTTCAGACTGAATCCACTGTGGTTAAGCCTAAAACTAGCAGTCCACTGACTGTCAGCGTAAACTTACCACCTTTGAGTATAAATGGGGCAAATTTAACGAATGGATGCGCCGGTTCTTCGCTATCAAATAGTAGCCCGATATCTCTCCCTACTTCCATGCAGTCTTCATTTGACGGTGATTTGGGTGCTAATCTACAGAACTTAGCTATAACCCAAAGCCCACCTGTATCCCAAATAAATTCGACACTACAGGGCTTTACCAGTATTGCTGAATATAATATTGCACAGTTGGCTAGTCTGGCTGAAAACAATGCTAGCGCTGCAACTTCACCAACACCACCGTTTTCTTTGGCTGAATTATTTACTACCGATACTGCTTATAAAAATTTGCAGTCTCTTGCTAAATTGGGCCTTAATAGTTCAGGTAATAGTTTTATTTATTTGTATGCATTTTATTTCTCAATACAAGTTGATCGGCGCATTTAGGGCATTTTTAACCACAAAAAGATCTAAAATTAACAGGTAATACGTCAAGAATATTTTATAAAATCTAATATAATAGAATTGCATCTGTTTCTGTAATATGCAGTCAGTTTAATTCTAGCTGCCACAGTAGATATCAGATAATAAAAATGAATTTGAAGTAAAGTCCGACGCTATAAAAGACATTTGTTTTCCATCGCTTACCTATTTTTAATATGTTGAAAATGGTGTAAACGCGTTGATTTGTTTTAGCAATATGCATTATTTAATTCGATAATTTCCAGAAAATACTTTAACCAATGGTGGAGGTATGCTTGTGCGGCCAAATTCACCCGCAACTACATTAAACTTAACAAATACCCTATTAAATGGATTTAATGCCGTTTCATCTTCCACGTCTCCATTGCTCTCCACACCTGATGATATTATCTCTGACCCGTTGAATTCGATAGTGCCTCCACCTACAGGCCAAGTAATTCAACGCTCTAACAAAGTCAGCCCAATGCAGATACGTTGCAAATTTGGTCAATTAGGACCAAATAAGGGTCATTTTAATTCACCGCACGGTTTTTGTTTGGGTACAGAAGAAGATATCGTAGTTGCTGATACGAACAATCACCGAATTCAGGTTGGTGTAAAATGTATACGGAATATGTTGAAGGTATATTTAATTACCTATTTTCCCTCTTTAAAAAGGTGTTTGAAAAGACTGGTACCTTCAAGTTCCAATTTGGAATCGCCGGCAAGGATGAAGGGCAACTATGGTATCCTCGCAAGGTAGCAGTGATGCGTGCTAGCGGAAAATACGTCGTGTGCGATCGAGGAAACGAACGTTCGCGAATGCAAATTTTCACGAAGAATGGACATTTCCTTAAAAAGATAGCGATAAGATATATCGATATTGTAGCTGGTTTAGCAGTAACATCGCACGGCGAAATAGTAGCGGTAGACAGCGTGAGCCCCACTGTATTCGTTATCTCAGAGAATGGAGACCTTCTTCGTTGGTTCGACTGCAGCGACTACATGCGCGAGCCATCTGATATTGCTATTCACGGTAGGAAGTAGTATCATTGCTTTACATGTAACTTGGCTCTTTGTTTGACCCACTATCTTTTTTATTTTCTTATTAACATTCACACATCTACAATTTTGTGCATAGCTAAAAAAACAGGCAAAATATTGAAGGGTAATAATTGCACAATAGTCAAAACAATCGTTTAACAGGCAGATTCATTAGGCATCACTGCGCTGTCTAATCTACGCAATTAGAAAGGTTAACTCTGTATGTAAAAATAGAAATATATTTAAAAATATATATATTTAATAATGAAATTTAATAATGGAACAACTCTGAGTTACGTCAGATGTTTTATAAATATTATAGTAATGCATTTAGTTGGATAATTAGCAATACTTCATTTTTAACAAATAAATTTATCAAAATTAAAAAAAATTAAGAAAATCATTTGTTATCAGTTGTCCTAAGATAGGTCATTTTATGGTACGTCAAACTACGTAGCTCAGGTTAGCAAATGAAGGGAGGAGCTTAAAAAAATACTTAGAAAATGACGGAAAATATGTTACTTTTAAATGAATATTAGATAAGGTGTAGTAAGTACGTTAAATCTTTATTGCAAATACTCCTATAGGTTTGTTTCAAGCGCTTGCTTCTGTATGTTACGTGTATCATTTCATACATCAGTTATTGTGCGTGCGTCATACATAACATTAATAAAACGTTACACAAATGTCAAGCAGAATTAGCTCGTAATGGCATATTCGACGATCATCACTAACTGATGGATGATAATTACTGCCAGGCCTTTTTAGGTTTTCGACTTTCACCATACCCCACCACATACCGTTTCCGTTGGTGGGGCGAGCGAGATCGACACTACATACATTCATACATACGGCGTCTACCTGCACCTAAGAGGGGATGAGTGGGGATTATTTCTACATCCTTGATCTTAAGTGGCCGGGCCCTAATGATAATCGATGACAAGCGATGAGCGTTACTAAATGCAGTGAGATCAGTGTCGTTATTTTTCATGTACGAGGATGGTATGACAAATACGTGTGTCAAGGAACAACGTTGTTTGCATTTAGTAAATTTCTCGGCATAATCTTTTTATAGCCTCTATACGCATAGTTCAGTGATGTTCCAATTTTTAAATAATATGGCCGTTTATATAATGTTAGTCGAACTCTGCAAAGTAAGCCTCTGTTTCGGAATGACTTCTTCAGTTGATATTAACTACTTTCCGCCAGACTATTTTTTTTCAAGTCTGCAAAAGGAAAAAGTCACGAGGGCGCCAAATCTGGCAAATATGGTCGATGTGGCATCAATTCATACCGTTACTGTTGTAATTATCGATGCTGCGGACGTTATCATGATAGCAGAGAGTTTTTCCTTTGCTTGGAGGGAAATTTCTTTAGTTCGGCGTCGAATCGTTGCGACAAATTGGCATGTTACTGTCCCGCGATTGTTCTCCCCACTTTTCCCAATAATTAAGATTATGCCTTGCAAAACGTAAAAATTGTGTCCATAAGTTTTCTGGCCGATCGAATCGTGTTCACCTTAAATTCACGGTCACAATTAAATTCGTGTACTGATGATGGTCATCGAAGGTGCATGGTCCTTATAAATTGCATTCAATCTCTTTTTGATTTCTGCACCCGTTAAAAAAAATAAAAAATCGAAGCACTAACCAACATTGTTCTTTTTCTATGATTGTGCAATAATATAACACTTGCTCATTTCCAACCGCTCTCAAAATAACACTACTAGATGAACTCCAAAATTTTGACTGATGGCGAGTAAAGATAGCAGTCACATTTGGTAATGCTGATATTGATTCAAAGCGCCATCTGTCTTCAAACACGGGTACTTCTCATACCATCTGCGTACTCTAATTTTGCTTGATGTTTATCGATGCATGTTGATCCATCTGTGAGACCGCGGCCTTATATGTATGTACGCGCACTAACGACTAAATAGTTCAGTAGACGATTTAGTTTTTAAGAATGTTTTAAAGGTTGTTTGTTTATAAGTGCGAATATTGAATTGTTATGTTTATCTCATTGATCAATTATTAAATATACAGAACAAAGGAATCGAACTCGAGACAAGTTACATAAAATTTTGCCGATTTAGAAGGTGTATGTAATTATTATGACCATTAAGCAGTAAAGATAGATGATTTTCTAATTGCGCTATATTAAGAGAAGGAAACTTTTCTTGTTAAAATTAAGACTTTAATCACTTCATTTAAAACGCCCCGACAGTTTTCTAAAAAAAATCGTTCCTGTATAAGACTTTTTTATTATTTTATGCTTTTCTATCGTGTGGTATTCTGCATTGTAATTTTTTTCAATATCACTGGGTATACCAGTAGAAACATACTTGCTTTATTTCTCCCTTGACCGTTTCAGAGCACTTACACTAATAGACTTCTTTTATGAAACAAAAAAAAGTAATTCGGCGTCGAATTTCAATATTAACAACAAATTTGTTATTTTAGGCAAAGAATTTTACGTTTGTGACTTCAAAGGTCACAATGTCGTAGTTTTCAGTGAAGAAGGAACATTTTTGCGTCGTATTGGATGGGAAAATGTAACCAGTTACCCAAATGGAATTGATATATCTGACGCAGGGGACGTTCTCATTGGCGATTCCCACGGGAACAGATTTCACGTAGCCGTGTTCTCGAGGGATGGACCGTTGATTTCCGAATTTGAATGTCCATACGTTAAGGTATGTGTATGAAATAAATTAACCTGAAGTGTTGGCTAATCGTCCTTTATAATTTTAAAGGTTTCTCGTTGCTGCGGTTTGAAAATTACTTCGGAAGGATACGTCGTTACTTTGGCCAAGAACAACCACCACGTATTGGTGCTGAACACTTTGTACATCCTGTAGAAGATCCCTTCCATTTTCATAAGTAGTATGATCTCGCATTATCTACAGAACTGATTTTATTTTCTAGTATAATTTTAATTATTTGATAGAATTTTGTTTCATATTCATTTTTGCATTTTAATAACGAGGTTATCCAAAGCTTATTATTTATGAATACGTATATATATTATATATTTACACGGTACAATTTAAGGATCTGTTGAGTTTGTTTTATATTGTTTTTTAACTTGTTGTTTTGACATTTTCTGAATTATTATTTTTTTTTAGCAGCAGGCGTAATATGGTTCCTACTTTACAATTTCTTTTTTTTATCAATTATTATTAATGAATTTAGTTTGTGTGTTTGAGAGCTGTACGTGCCAACTTTGAATCTCATTTCTATAGCACAAATTCTGATATTATGCGCCGTTATTTGTTATTTTCGTTTTTATTTCTTTTATGGTATGTTGTGGGTGAGTGCTTGCGTTACTTACATACTCAGGTTGGTTAGCGTTTCCTCGTGGTAGATGGAGGCCACGGACAGTGCCATCTAGGTTAGGTCCTAAGGTTGCAGCCTAATGGTGAGCTTTCTATCTTGTAGCAATCTAAAGGTTGCCACTAAATTCCAGTTATGAGTGTGAATGTTTCTTTAAAAAAAAATTAATAAAAATCTCTGCGGATTTTCTTTCCGTAGAAACCATGCCTGTGATAATAGTATCTTCAGGATAAGTTGTGACCTTAGTCTGTCGTTGTTATATTTAACGTGCAGATCATGGTTGTGTATTTTTTCAGCAACCATGTCATCTGCACAAAGTTTATAAAATTATATGTATATAAATATATGAAAAAAAAAGCAAAAAAAACTCGAATTTTAAGCCAGATTGTTTATGTATAAAATTAATCGTATCTTATATATACACTATTTATCGTTCTTGAAGGATTGTTCTTCAAAATTATATGTGATGTCAATAATCTCACGATTTAACAAATATTTCAAATAGTTGATTTAGTTTATATTTATTTACCAAATATATTATTTACACTGATATATAAATATATCACATATTATAGTACATTACTAGTATGCTATAGTCGTACTTTATATAGCATTTGCTCACATATTAATTATTTTGGTTTTATATTAAAATAAATAAATAAATAAATCCATTTGCATACAAGTCATATGAAATAAAATATAACTAAACGATATACAGGCTGTTCTACATGAAATTAACTTTAAATATATGTGTCACTTTAGTAATAATAATTTAGAGTTACAATGACAGCCACCAGTTTAGGTAATATTTAAGGATGGAATATTGTAGAGCAGGTTGTATGTATTTAACATAAACTATACATATATTATATCTATACATAATAATTTCTAACAATAAGAATGATATGTATGTGAATGGTCGATCTAGTATCAAAAAAAAAGATCTTTATTTTTATTTGAATTTAATATATTATCAATGTGATAGATTTTTGATGATTTTACAATCACAGTGTTAGTGTGTGTACAAAGAAGTCATTTTTAGATACTCGTATACCAGTACTTTGCCATAATATATTTATACATGACTAAAAGTTTTTTAAATTCTCAGTTTTTTTCGGTTGAGTGAAAAATTATCTCAACAGAAATTCACTAGCAATAAGTATTCTCAGTCAGTATTGGAGTGAGGAATTGTTAAAATCATTCCACATTTAAAGAGATGTCGTGTGAAATTAGATCATTTTAATGATTTTGTTTTTGTATTATTTTCAATAGTTATTGTTTTTTCCTTCTTTTTTCTTTTGTTTTTTTATTTTTTTTTTTGTAGAATAGGATTCATTTAGGTTTAAGTTCTACATTAGACAATGTCTCGGCCGGTATGTGGAAACTGTTGGATACGAACGAGAGAACTGACGATCAAAATGACGTTTGCCACATGCGTGACCTTTAGAACGTTGTTACTTAATTTTATCAAATGTTTGATGTTCACGTATAGCATGCTGGTGCAGAAGGCTCCAAACAATCACCATTTATTGATAGACCATAATATGCAACATGGTTGTGAGCTACTGTTTTTCGATTCCCTTTTTGAAACGTTTTTTGACTGTTTAAATACAGTTGTGCAATAACCCCGCGGAGGGCGCACGAGCCATTGCATTCCAAGCCTTCACTAGTTGCCCTGCGCCTGCGGTTTTATTCTATCAGAACACCTCATCTTATGAATTGCGACTTTGTTATAGTCAGTTTAAAGTACAAATCTGTGTGAATGCTTCTCCTCTCGGGTCGACATATCATTTAACCCCATCCCATACTACCCAGTGTTCGTGTATGTTTGACGCAGGGACTTGTGAGTTTCTCTGACACCAAATTATTTTTGTGTCTAAATATAATAATTAATAATAATATTATTAACGATAATAACGGCCGGCTTGCTAATATTTATTGTATATATGTATAACTCACTTATTTTTTATATAGACTATTATTTCGTTGTTTAATACGGATACAAATTTTAATTTATTCATATCTTAAGCACCCCGCGTGTTTTTACAATTGATTATTTTTGGATGATTGTTTATATATCTATACATATATGATCCGACATACGTATTAGTGTGTGCGTGTGCGTTGCGTGTTACCTTTAATTATTAGCAAGCTGGATTGAATTAAACGAATAAATCACTGTGTCTTAGTCCTGTCACATTATATTATAAACGAATTAACAAATGTATACATTATAAATAATATTGTTATCTCTTTCCAAAGATTTTTTTTAGTATCGTAAGGTAATGTTGCTATAAGCTCTTTAATCTGCTTGGCCCGTAGGTTCAATATTAAAGCGATAATAAGAGAAAGCGTAAGAGGAATACGAAATTTCATAGTAATCAATATAAATGCAATGTCGGTATTATTATAGGTTGGGTACTACTACCGTGACATGACAAAAGTATATGTTCTCATGCTTATATTAATCTAGCATATTCTCTTTCTAGATTAAGATCTTCTTGCTGTAATGATGGTTGTACTGATCAAGCAGTAAAGTTAGTCTGTTACCCGCCTTGTTACTAAGAGCAGTTGAGCTGTGGCATTTATGTTTTCTTTTCTGATAGAACTACTATTTTTGATGTATAATTCATCCCTGCTGAACTTAATTGTTCTGTGATTTAGATGAATTGACTACGTCTACGCGAAAAAGCGAATTACGGAACATTCAAAGGGATATAAATCTTCTGTAACAATCACTTTCGGATAATCTTTTTCCGATGTAATATTGTATATGTACCTATACTTATAGCACTCTTGTTTCTCTGCTTAACCCCAAAACTACTGTTTTACGAAAAATTGTTGTGTTTATGTTAACTTATAGATTTTTTGTATAACTTGATACTATACTGTATACATCAGAATTATTATACATATTAATTTACCGTATTATATATACATATATGTATTAATATATTTACATTTGTCCAAGATTTTTAACAATTTTAAATGTGCCGAAAATTAAAGATATCAAATCGTTTAAAATTTACATAGATATATTAAATGGCCACTTTTCCATTTATATTGCCTTCTGTTTTACACATAGTGGTTATTCAGGGTTTCAGGAGCTGTTTAAGCTTCATATTTTTGGAACTGTTTAATTTATTTAAAAATGTACTGAGGTTGTTTCATTTGTAAGTTATTTGGTTTTTGAATAAATATTTATAAACAATATATGTCTTTTTATTTACATTTCCCGTTCACGTTAGAATTATTATATAATACGCTGTAAACACGTCGTGATTATTATATCCTTGAATTCGATGTAACGTGTGTCTTTTAAAGAACTTAAATTCCCGGATTGAAAACGCGTAATTGCTTGAGGACGCCGACGTTTCGCTCTCAATTGTACGAAGAATTCTTGGCACAACAGCTCGATCGAGAACGAAACGTCGCCGTTCTCATTCGAAATTCTTTAAAAAGCAACCAACTTCCGCAGAAGTCTACAACAACGCGTATAAGCATAATAAATTTGTTTTTCTAGAACTAAACAGTTAGTTATTATTAAGAGATCAGCAAACGCAAAATGAAATCAAATAAAAATTATTACGTGTATTAACAAAACAAGCAAAATATAGAGTAAAGTTTAATGTAAATAAGAAAAAATTACAATGATAGTGTAAATTTTAATATATTCAATAACTGTACACAGTAGATTAGTTGTATTAAGATCTACCAAGATGTTCAGAGTTCAGAGACATCCATAAATAAATAAGATTTAATTTAAATATCCGAATTGGTTTCTAGTAACGGTAATATATCTTCTTTTTCCAGAATATCTTGGATAAGATAACCTAAAAAGTAGTTCGATTTTGATTGCAGTTTTTATTTTAAACAAATTTCAATATATATTTCTTATACATGCACAAAGATGTATTGAAATTAGAGTATTTAATAAGCGGTTTCATTTTACTTGAACATAATCGAGAATGTCTTGTGTATGTAGGTATGTAGCAAGTTGTCTTGGAAATCGGTCATCGAATTTAATCGTAAGATTGCCGATTTTGAAATAATAATGTCTTATATTTTTTATATCATCACAATTCCTCCTTTTTCTAACTGAATACGCGCAGCGGTAATTTCACTTGGCACGACGGCCAAATTTCTAATTTTCGATTCGTACATAAAACCCACGAGTTAAAAAATTTTCGTTGAAGAGCTTCCGGCTTTGAATCTTTAGCGGAGTATTCGATTGCAAAAGTGCCGCATTCCAAGAAGTTCCACTGGCCAATACCTATACAGGAAAATGTAATATGAAATACGTACTTTTAAATAGAGTTACGTCCTCTAAAAAAAAAAAAGAAAAAAACTAGTTACTACTTCTAACTAGGATTATAATTTTCTTTTTAAGTAAATAAAGGATTTGTTTGCTCTTGAAGTTCCCATACATCTTTGTACATACATAGATGAATGTGACTGTTAGTGCAAAACTAGCTGGTACATCTGCTAAGGAGAGGTAAATAAAAAAAAGGTTAATCCATAAAAAAGTTTATATATATATACAATTTAAATATACATTAGTAGAAAACATACAGAATGTGCGTAAATGACATTGTATCATCTTCATCTATAACTGATAATCCGCTTTATAAATTTCTTCCGTTTTACACAAAATATTCATTGTTCTACTGTAACTAGAATAGTTGCGGTAATAAATGATAAAGGTGTAACTGTGGCAGTAGTACGCATCTAGCCTCGGGAAGACAACCATTCTACTTATAGATTCAATTTATATGCTGATCGGTACCTACTACAAACCGTATTTTATATAGATTCTGTCAATATTTGTCAATTTGTTCTTTACTACGTTATCCGATCGATAACTAATAATAATTACGCCTACAAACAAAATTTGAACTTCATCTTCTAAATATTAGATTTTGTTACTTTTATTATTGCTTCGTAGCGTAAAGGAACTTCGAAAAATACTAATTAATAAATCGCAGTTCGAGGAAAAATTCGCCGAAGATAGCGGAATAAACCTGCAAATATATTTTGGGATTTTTGAAATGCTTTTTTAATAAATAAATAAATAAATAAAGTCCGTATAATATCAATAAATAGTAAAGCAATTCCTCACGTGGATTGTCTAACGTTTCTTATCTAATAACCTAAATTAAAATACTTATTATCTTCATAAAATATTAGATATTTACAAAATACTAAACTCAAACAATGTCATACGATGATACATCAAAGATAATGTTTATTTTTTTTATTTTATTTATTTATTAGTCTACATCGTGTTTAAATATCATTCGTTATTACTAATTATTCAAATTGGTTGCCGTTCTAGTTGTAGCATGCACTGGGTTTATTAGATGGTAGAAGAAAAAGCTAGGCAAGAGTTCGACTAGAAACGTAAAATATAACTAATTTTAGCGTCCGGCGTTTAGCGAAATCGGCGATACGTAGAACCTGTACACCGTAAGCACACCCCACTTGGAATATACGGAGCGATCGAAACTATCGAGACATTGACGCATACGAGGTGTCCGAAATTTACATCATCACGAAAGTTCAAATGCGACGATTCCATAGGAGCAATAATGAGACAGATAGCAACAATCGCCTGGACGAAGGAAAATCTCCGAATCACACAAAAGTTGTAAAGGAGGGCGATTAGTACGGTCAAAGAAAATGTCATGGGCATTTGAAGAACACGAAAGAATGTATTATTCACCGATGGATCCAGCATAATATTTATTTTAAAAGACCAGAAAAAAAGTGAAGCGTTTCGTAAAGGCTATCTGTAAAAAAAAAAAAAAAATGATTTCCATAAGGTGCTATAGTTCGGGAGAGCATCTCCGACAATGGTTTTAACTCTCCGATTTTGAAACTTATCTTCGAGCCAAGACACAAAAAAAAATGCCGACTGCCAGTTCTTCAAGCAGTTTGTATTCATCCACCAAAAGGGCTATACGTAAAATGGTTTGAGAATATTCTTATGTCGTCAATTAGTCGAGCTATTGCGCTGGATTTCATGACAATCATATCTTAAGATAATTTTACGTGAACTATTTGTTTGTTAAAAAAAAAAAATGCAAAAGAAAATTCGTACTTATTTATTAACACTCATTAAACAATAACGTTGGCCCGATCGTTTCACATCACTGGTTATGTAATAGAAAAACATTGCTTAGTTTATTGCCGTATTATTTACACTCTCGTGTAGTAATTATTGGAATATAAACAAGTGCCAGAATCTGAAGCAAAGCTGTCATTATTGATTCTCTTATGTAAAGACATGTCCAACAATAAATTTGACGAATATTGACATTATGCTTCCGCGCTGATCGCAAAAATAATCAACCTTTATCATTTCCAAAATAAAAGAAATAGCAAAATGGATCTATAATTCTTTAATAAGGGTAACAGTCTAAATATACGTAAACCAAAACCAACATGTTCTTCTTTAATTATTTGACATTAATAACAAAGAACGTTTACTAAAAGCTATATAGGTAATATATACAAAAAGCGTTACTACCAGAGAAACATTCAATAAACGGGAGTGTTGGAATAAGAAACTAAATTATTAAATCTAATCAAAAAAAAAAATATGCATTAAAGAAATACGAAGAGAACACGAAGACGAAAAGAAAATCAAAAAAAAAAACAACGTACACTTATCTTAAAATTATCACTTAGTAATTGAAATTCTTCTAAATTCACGAGCTTGCACATAAGAGAACGATAAAGGAGAACAGTGAATGTGATGTTTAAATAATAAATACCAAAATTAATAAACATTGTACAGAACGCAAACAAAATATGTAATGTAGTCGGGTGAAACAATTCGTAACTAAATTATTGTTAGGTTAATAGTATTTACTACGAGATTTTTTTGATCTTATACTTGTACCGTTTTTCTCTGCCTGGATAGTCTGCGATAGTGGTATGCGAGGTGGAACGGTACGTTGGGAAGCACCTGGGTATGGTATCCTGAAGAGTTCTATCCGCAAATGATCGCAAATTTCGCTACATATTTGATAGCTGTATCTCAGTAAATCGATTGCTACCCATATCTAAAAAGTACGAATAGAATTAAAGTTGATACTACACGTACTAATATGTACTTACCATGCACAGCCACAGAACGTAATACTCCGGTATAAACGTATTAAAATACTGATTCAAAAATAACATCGTCGGTCCTAGGAGAGACCAATCCATGTAATCCATTTCGCTCTTGGTCATATGCGCCACCTAAGGTGTAATTATACGATACGATTAAAAATGTAAACTAGAGAGAGGAAAAATCTTAAAAAATATTCGTAGAGCGAATTGGTAAGGGCCGGATATTAAAATTTAATTAATTAGCTTGTATCTGCTGATAGAACGACTTTCCGAAGTTGCTTCTTTCCTCATTTGTAGTCTGCCAGCATGTAACGAAGCCGTATAAACAGCATCTTGATTGTTCATTTAAATTCAATCAAAAGCTTTAATTGACACCATTGTACCAATGTATTGTACTTGTTCGAGCAGGACTCGCATCACCATTGCCAAGGGGTCATACCTGAAAAAGCCGGGCAACTCCAATCACGGTTGGCTTTCTTTAGCGCAGGTTCCGATGCCTGACTATGAGCGTATAACAGGTTCCTAAGATGGGCTGTGGACATTCTCAAGTCTAAGTGCCCACTATTCATCGGTTAAATTGTTTGGAATGTGGCGCTGAAAGCGAGCGTAGTTGCTTGTGACAAGCTGTATTTGTAAATTACGAGTTGCTCTCCGGGCCAGCAGACAATCCAACAAACATCCTGTTTATATAGCCGTTAGAATGAGAGTGTGAGTTGACTGGAATGCGTAAAATTTAATTCCAGAGCAACACATAATTTATGTTATTCCAACTTGTCAGAAGCAACTGCGATCACTATTCTCATCACATTTTAACAATCGAACAAATAAGAAATGAGGAATATTATGACTTGGGAACCTGTTCCAAAGAAACCCACCCGTGGCCGAATTTGCTTGGTTATCCGGTGTGTCTCATTAGCAATGGAGATACTACTCTTTGAGGCGACTGGTAGCGGCAAAGCTATCATGGTATATTTCTTCCATGAGTAAAAATCTCAACAAGCTTTTCCCGGCCAAACAAGATGAGCTCTTTCCAATGATGGTCCATACGGTTCCATACGGTCTCTTAGATAGACGCAAAAATTGACGGAGGAGCTTTTTAATAGAATTCGAACAAGGATAATTAATTTTAATTTTGAAGAGTCACTTGCACAGCCTCACGACATGTTGACTAGAAATGAGGAAACGGTCTCACGTTGACCGTTAGAAGCTAAGCATCTATCTATCTACTGACCAAAATTTCAGGCACATATATCCCTTCGATCGGTGAGGTGATAAAAAAAATTGACTTTATTGAATTTTTTTATCACCGGCGATTTTTTATATAATCTGAGATTACGTTGCGCCTCAATTAATGCAGCGAAGAGAGGTTTAGATTTAAGTTTATAACTGTGTGCATATTAATTAAACGCTATGTTTATCGTTAAATTAAAAATAGACAATATTACTTACAACTAGCCTGTTGGTTACTTTAGCAGCTACCATGCCGAACGCCAAAATATACAACGCCGGATGTTCTTCGTATATATTTTCAACCGATTTTCTACATATTATAAAAGCAGGAACTAAAACTGCAGAAAACGGTATTATCGGCGATAAAACGCTGGTTCCCTATGAAGAAGTTAAAATCCTTTGTAGTACCAGATAATGAGTGTTAGGCGTACATTCTAAATATCTTTCTTTTTGCACATGGATACGTTAAAATTGTATCTATACGTATCTTCGTAATGTTATTGTTGCTTTGAAAAAGATATTTAAAATATAAGCAATACTTACAACATGATAACGCATGCAACGCAATTCTATAAAAACTATCAAGCTATTTACACGTAGACGCTACAAGCAAGCAAATCAAGCAATTATTTTACTAAACAAAAAAAAAAGCTCTCTACTTGATCTGTATAGTAGTGATACATAAAAGAAAAAAAAAAAAAAAAAAATCATGTTGCGTCAATATTACATCGAAAGCTAAGGGATTAGAATATATTTCAAAATATTGCGTTTATGTATCGTTATTAATATTTATCTATTCATATTGGACCCGCTTCATTTCTATGATGCGATCTCTATTTAAACTACAATCTCGCTATTTAAACTACAATAGCGCTTGGAATTTGCTAAATTTAGAGGTGGTAAATGTATAATTTTCGCTTCATGCCATAAATCTCGCTCATAATATAGTAATACATTAATTAAGATCAAAATTTAACTATTAATTCGGCCACCCAAAATCTAAGATCAAAATTATTCGATGACATTCAAAGTGTTGCTAGAATAGAAATTTGAAATCGACTAAATTGAAGACCATCGTAATTTGAACAACTTGTTGGCTTAAATGTAAGTAATTTATTCTAGAAAGGTTTTACCGAACAGGCATTTATTTATTTTTAATGCATCGCATATTGCTTTGTATACAATGTTAAGCGTAAACGAGTTTACGACGAAGATTGACGCAATTAACTGTAATAAGCTCTACAAATAAAACGCATAAAACAATCGCAGACGAATACAAAATTCGATAACATATCGCTAAAATCTCAGATAAGAACGACATTAATTAACTACGTAAACGAACTTTGATTTGAGATTATAATTTGCGATTTTCATTTGCTTGACGAAGCTAAACGCCGTGTGTATGTTAGAAAGCGAACAAGTGTAGGTAGCTACAATGGGTATCGTGATGGAAAAGAAATAGGAAGCGTGATTACGGTGTAGGAGCTGAAAGAAAACAGTTGTGCAAGATATCTTCGGCGTAGAAAACGATCGATGGAAAAAAGTAAATAAAAGTTGCTACTAGAAGGAGCTCGAGGTGCTACCTTTGCATCATTTTGATTATTTAAATGCGAACTATGTATTAAGAAAAGTTTAAAAGGCTGTAGCGACTTCTATGTTACGAAAAAAAAAAAAAAAAAAAAACTAAATTTGTCTATTTCGGACAGGTTGACAGTGGAGCAATCTTACAGCAACTGTCGATCCATTCTTGCCAACGCCTCCTGTGAAAATCACCGTAAGATTCGCATGGGCGAGGACGATCGCTATCAAACATGCAAATACCATTGGAATCTGCTTGAGTTCCATTTCCAAACCGGGAATCTTACCAAATCGGTTAACGTTAATAATGCAATCGATTAATGTAGAAATATGTTAATGGCGAAGTGATGAGTGTACCTAATTGTCATCCCGACTATTAAGACGTTAAGAATTGTTGGTATATAAACAGAAAAACAAGTTGCTCTAGGAAGATACCGCTTCTCACACCACGTTTTTAATCCTAACTCAGGAGAAAGTATATGTAGAAAATGTGTTAAAATTATAAGTGCTTGGTTATTCTTTAGAAGAATGGATCAAACAAAAAACGTACAGTATCACCAAAACCTAATGGTTACACAACGATAACAACCGTTATAAAGCATGCTGAATGCGCTGGATTTCTCTGCCAAGGACAAGTCGTTTATGACATCACCTACGTCCTACTACTGTTTATTCCTGTTGTAGATAAACAGCACATAAGTATAGGTAACCTCCGCACCGCACACGTTTAATTTATTATATAGCAATATATAATAATTAATCCGGGACGGTCGTTTCGAGGACAGGAATGGTCCTCATCATTAACCGGTGATCGAACGATTCGGTTGATTCGGTCACCGGTTGATGATGCAAAAGTCGCCAATACTTATGCATTATTCACCATATTACGCCACAGTTCTTGCCACTATTGTTCGCCCATTATAGATATCAAGATACTTTTTTTTTCTCGTCAAAACTTTTGCAATTAAGTTAAAAAAAAAAAACCTAGACGATAACAGTTTGGGGCAAATACATTAGCGGTGCATAAGTATGGTTGTTCACCAAAAATATGATTTTATTTCTCAAGTTAAGGCTCTTCTCTATACCAAGCCGCATACTTAGTGCACAGTCCATGGTTTCTCCCGGTTAGTATTGACGTTGTAATACCGCTATTAAAACAAATTATGTTATCTAGAGCAAAAAAAAATACGATCCAACACTGTACATTCGACGCCATGTTAGAACGCAGCTGACGTGGCACGGTCACGTCACCTTGATGGCGTTGCGAAATACGAATTGAGCAATCTTTGTAACGTACGTTATCCATGACGATTACTTTGCTAAGTCAACATAGCTAATTTCCCCATTGATATTGTACAGGCAACTTCTTGTACATATCTTGTATTGTATATAAAATATCCAGAAAATTCTTAAATAAAGAAAATGTCGGCGAGTTCTTTCGAAATCATGCAGATGTTCAATTTGTCTTTTTCCTATTATTCCTTTGTTCTTATTTTACTTTTCTGGTTGCATTTAGTATTCGTAAAATGCTTGTTAGAGATGTTACAATTAATCGTTAAATTTACACTTAAATCAATATTAACACTTATGTGTATCATAGACGTTTTAGCAAATAAACCAGATGAACAAAAACTAATCTTATCGCCTAAATATCGCTGATTATATTATTAGTAATAGACTAATAACTACTGTGTTATTATATTAATTGCACGTACTAAAGGTTAGACATCAGATTGTTAAATACATACGAACGTACGTTAATAAACATTAATAAATACACTTAACTAACAACATGAGGTTTAATTTAAGAAAAAGAAAAAGCGATCTTACGTGTGCTATTACTATTAAAAGATAACAAGCACCTTGTTAAAGTTTTAATTTAAGTATTAGGTAATCATTCATCAACAACTTTCTAGACAAACACAAAACTTTGCTACTGCGTATACCATGTGTTCATAAAAATGACTCTTTAACAATAGATTTTCGGAATATTAAATTCGCTTTTTTTCATATTTTTATAAAGTGGTATTGCGCTATCTTCTATTAAGGGTAACAAGTGCAGTAATAAATGAATGTTCGTTCGACCTAGTGTAGTTACTAGAACATTATTTTAACGCACAGGTTCCTCTTATAATTAGTGTGCGTAGTATTTAAACGCAGCTTAAAATAGGAATTATGAGAGTTTCAGAAGCCATTCTTTAATTCGCGTATGCGTTCATCAAACAGATAGAAAGCGCAACGTCCTCGCCATGTTAAAAGAACATGCCCATCCTTGCAGCCGAAGGAGCCCTTCTTCCAAAAAAAATGTAAATAAATCGGCCCTATCAGACGATGTAATAACATAGCGTGTCCAATCGATCGATTGTCTACCATACTTCACCACATATGTACATAAATGGGTTTTTGACAATTATTGAATCCGCTGTAAATGATAAAGGATAAAAGCCCTGCGTATGCAATGTTTGCAATCTCCTTATACTTATATTGCGTTTTACGTAGATTCTCATAACTCCAGTGATGTTGATTATTTATATTGAAAATACCATCATGAGTAAATAAACGTCCATCGGTCAGAACGGAACCTTGGATATTCAGATTGTATTCGCAAACGGTTGTCGAAGTGCACGCCGCACGCCATACGAACGATTAATACTTCTTGAAGGATCGTTTCTTATCAAATCAGTGACTACATCCATCACGTTAAGACTGCCAGCATTTCCACGTGGTTGTATTGTAACGCACCCGGTGGAAGGAATTCTCCCTTCAGGCCTTCTAAAGTCATTTGGCAAACGACGCCCAGTAAATTGCATTGCATACTATCACGCTGCTTGACTTGCGTTATTATTTGAAGCACGACATCAACATTGTTCTGAAAATTTGAACCCTCCACAAGGTGTAAGAATACACACCCAAGTCTCAATATCAAAAACCAAAAATCCAAAAATCACTGAAACTTCAAATTTATTTGCATTGAATTGTTTTCTATAATTCTTGTGCTGCATTTTAACATTATATTGACAATCTTCAACATCAATGACAGTTTTATAATTACAAATATTCGTTACTTATGAAACACATGGTATAAGCGTCATTTAAACATTTAAAGAATGCACAATGCGGTGAGAGTTTATTGAAAGTGATAATCGAAAGCCCTGTTTAGAAGCCACAAATTATAAAAGATAAAATAACAAAAGATGATTAAATGTCTCTTACTGCGACTGTGGAACCATTCTTGCCGCACCCTCCGGCTTTTATGGCGCCCAGAAAAGCTAGAAAATTGTTAGCAAATCCCGCAAAAATAATGGTGCACATGATTTTGTGTAAAGGCAAGCCGAAAACCTATAATAAAATAAAACGGTCGTGCGAAACATATTTTTTTCAGGATGTTCTTTTGTTGAGATTTGTAAACGCGTAGTTGGACAATAAGGAAATTTTATAGCGCAGTAAAAGGTTCACATTGCTCCAGAATCAACCTGCGTTTATTTCGTACAGTGTTCTTAAGAGTGCCAATAAATAAAACTGCTAAACATTCGGTTAAAAGTTGATTTCCTAGCGTTGCTTGCCGAATGCATACGTAAGAACGGACAAATACCCTTGACCTTGATTTCTACGTTTCGCATATGTAAAAAGTAGAAAGCTATTAGGTAAGTTCCATATGACCTAGACCAACTCGTGCAAGATCTTATATTATCTTTGATATAATCTTAATTATTGAGATGAATAGTAGAGCGAGTAGGAAACAAAGGATTCTCGAAGAACGAGCGGAGATTTTTCTATATCTCAAACACAGAAAATCTATCAGAGCAATTGCGAGACGAAAGCGCATTTTTTACAAAACAATGCAACAAGTGCTGCAAAAAATCTACGTCGTTACGCCGCCGGAATCAGCGGGGCTTAATTTAATCTAACCTTTGTAGAAACGAACTCTACAATAGCCACGGACAATAGATACTTGCGTGGTTTTGCATTAAGCAACGTATTCATCAAAGAATGTATCTTGCCACGTCCATTACATATGCACAAAAGAATTTGATGTGGAAATGTCAATTAATTTTGACCCAAGTATATAAAATTAAGCAAATTAACAGTTGTATTTATCGACGATAGCAATCTTCATAGTAAGATATTTTTCAAGATTTCAAGATACTTTCCATTGGCTCGTTGCGAAAACAAGGAGTAAAACAGGAGAAAACCCATGCATTTATGCATAATAGCAAACCGTTGTTAATATTAAGGCAGTTTTATTCTTTTTGATGACAAATTTAATTACCTTTAGTCGTATCGTTTATAGAAAACTTACAAAAAACATGCTAATCAACGAGAAATTGTTTTAAATATTTTTGTAATTTTAACAAAGATTTCAATAGTCTATCACCATAAGGGATGGTTTTGCCTTGTTTTGTTTTCACGTTCCAAATTGAAAATATAATGTTAAATTGTTACAACAAAATGATCGTTTTGCTTCCAATGCTTCCCAGATAATTTGAGCACTTAGCTATCAGTTGTTATTGCATTTCTTTATGTACACCACTGGTAATAACATCGTAGAAGTGATTCTAATGTTATGAGTAGAGAGGACAAAAGCGAATGAAATTATACCTTTTTTGCAGCGACTAGACGGACTCGTGTCTATTCTTCTCATAAAAAAAGGGTTCGTAGCAAAGCACGAGTCTGTCTAGTCGCTGCAAAACAGCTATGATTTCACTTGTTTTTGACCTCTCTAGTTATGAGCAAACCCGATCAAGTCGTACGGGATGACTCACACGCAGCTAACGATTGTTTTACGTTATTTTGTCGTTTCCATGGACATGTCGTACAGTAGGTTTTATCGTTTAGGTAATATACACTACGTATGGTTACAAATAGAATTCGACATTAGAACATTGTAAAATTTTCCAAACGGATGGTTATGCTAGCGATGACGTGTTCCCGTACGGCTTAACCAACTTTGGTTATGAATTAGAACGTTAGAATTTTTCACATAGTCATATAGCGCTTTCTATACGGTTATTTCGTACAAGACAAAAAGAACAAAACTGCCTATAGAGGACAGAGATAGTAGGAACTTATTGTATCATTATCAGCGTTCCGTATGCTTAATATGACTTACTGCCACAGTAGAACCATTCTTGCCTACACCTCCAGTAAATATAACAATCAGCATATTCTGGAGCGACCAAAGGCCGCAAATGAACGTAAGTGTGGGAATTATGTACCAGAGGGTAAACGTATCGCTAAAAAACTGGAGCAAAGATCTTATTTTAGGGACATAAAGAAAAAAAAAAAAACAATTTTGTGCGAACAGACGAATAGAACATTCAATCAAATCTCAAACACACTGTCCATCATAAGTATGGTTGACCTTTCGCTAATGTGTAATTGTCGTGTGTGAATTCGATTGGAGGAAACAGCGTTAGTGGATTTTAGTTTTTTCACATACCTTAGTACTCCAAATTGGCGGGCCGAAGATGGCCGAAACTAATTGTATGCCCATTATCGTGAATTGGGCTTCGGTCACGTCAATCTTTCCAAACCTGAGCGTGCCAGACACGTACGTCTGCCAATGTGCGCAGTAGAATAGCGTCATTGCGCAGAAACACTGAAATGTATACAAGAATAAGACATCGGTAGGATTCGAACCTACAACACTCATCGACCGGATGGGCGCGCCACCGCCTCACCACAGAAGCGAATCCTTTTTTAAACATCTGGATAGATAAGAAATGATCCGATTCTGCGAGAGACTCTGCGGTGTAGTGGTATCACGTCCATTCGGCAAACAGAAGTTACAGGTTCTAATCCTACTTCATTACATCGGTAAAATCATAAATACTAACGTGTGTTCAAGGATTGGTACCATATTACTATTCCTTGTATACGGTAGAAATTATGATCATTATAAATTGGTAAACAACGATACATTTTTAGTCAGCATTTAAGCTGTTTCCTTATATATATTTTTTTCTTATACAAGAATATAAATAAAACGTGCGAATGATTTTACGATCTACAGCAGCATTTCGCCATTCAGTTTATAATTGTCTAATTCCATTAAACTCATATTTTATTTATTAACTTTCTCTTTAACGATGTTTTACATCTTAGAAAATTTCACTTTAATGAAAGTCAGAAATGGGAGCTGCGGTTCGAAAAATACAGCCTTGGCCAATAAAACGCAACCTGTAGATTTTTGGCAAAATATAAGAAGTGCTCCTCTTAGTTGCAATATGCATTGTTGTAATTAAATGGTTTCTGGATTGGCCTGCCTAAATCCAAACGAGCGCTCTGCGAAAACTAAACTAAATGGTCACGCACGCCGCTGCTGGATACCAAAGTAAAAGAAGTGCGAGAAAATATTCCACCGGCGTATCGTGGGTACAATGCCTAGACGTATACAGGTAGTGGCCAAAAGGTTAAGAAGGTCATATATGATATTAATAATGTAGATATATTGCATTAAAGTTTTAACATTCGTAGAATTTAAGGTGCTTCGTTGTATTCACCAGGCCTGTATATTCGCAATACACGCGTCGAACCGTTTCCTTTTATCTCTGGCTAAGCTGAGGTAAATGAGAGATAAAATTTACCACAAATTAGTTCATTAAAGATTTGGCATACTTGTAGATAATGATATAAAAGGGAAATTCAATATATTTGATATCATATCAGATTAAGTAATTATAAACTTGTTAACATTAAATTATATTAGTTGGTTTAATCGTTACAACAATTATATATCAAAGGAATGTAATGGATTAAAAATATTAAAACATACATGCACTTTCCATGAAAAATAGTAAACAGTAATCTATTAATAGCAAATGTTACATGGCTCATACGTAAATAAATTTGTCTCCGTTTCGGGTGTGAAGTCATATACCTTGGATCAAAATTAAAAAAAAAATAATTTGAAAAAGTGATCGATAAACAAATCCAGCAGTATGATGTATGTTACACTGTAACTTAGGAAATATTAAGATATGCGGCATTAGAGATTTTGATAATCTATTTTTGTTGTTATCCACAGTTGGCCAGGCAAAAGCGCTAAGTTGTCTTTTGTTGCTCCAATAAGCTTGGCGCTAGGTAACATAATCGTAATAATTGTCAACCTGTTAAAGCTTAATTCCAAAAACGCGATGTTAGAATTGAGATTTGATGGCTTAGCAATGAGCTCTTTGGATAATCTAATAAGAGAGAGAGAATTAGAGTCTCGTGAAACGGTAAGAAATAAAAGAAGATAAGATAAACTTTGAAAGATCAAATGATGTGCACGTCGTAGAGGAAAGAATAATATTTAAGGTTTTCCTCATCTTGTACGTTAGCAAATATTTGTTCCCTTAAATAAAACCAATAAACCAATCAACCAACAATTGCAGTTACAACCGCAATGATTAAATTTCCTTTAAATCCATCTAATGTACGAATAGTACCTTTAACTAGTTTTGTTAAGTATTTCCGTAACTAAGATAGCGTTCCACATACCTATATAAAAGACAACATTATATCACCTGAAAAAACATCCAACCAGGATAATAACCCAACTGAACAGCGATACATGCAGATAAGGCTACAAATACTGTCGATATTGAATCACAACCATGGTCAAATAATTCTCCGAGCGGATTTGCTGCTCCTGTTCTACGAGCTTGTTTACCGTCGATAGCGTCCAAACTTTGGTACACAAACAAGCCAAACGCGCATAAACCACAAGCCCACGCAGGGGCTTCTTGCTTCGCATCCGGAGAATACCTTAAAATTATTCTATTAAATATAAACAGATCCACATATTCGGGCAATAACTAACACTTACCAAACGAGTATCAATGTCGTTACAATGTTTATTAATAAACCAACTATAGTTATTAGGTTAGGAGCTAACCATAAGGGCACTTTGGAAACCAACCAATTCCAATAACCTTGCAATAATGCGTCTAATATACTTGTACTCGCGCACGAATATTTATGTTCTGAAAGTTTTCGAAGTTGAGCCTCTGAAAGAAGCTTATGTTTGTACAAATTCATTTTGAAGCACTGTTATTGTTTCACACTAAAGGGCACACGCATTCGAGTATAAATAAATAATATAATAACTATTGCCTCCTTGCTATGCTATAAATATACTGAAAATTTTGACATCTTTATTGTTAATGAAGAAGTGAATGGACAAATTGACACTAACACAAAAAATTTCAAAATAACTTCTATATCGTCACTTTAGCGACGTATATGTATTTATCACGCCATTGACAGTCACCCGATGGCGGTTGCGTTCATAAACGCAAGAATTGAAATTCCTCTTATATTTTTGTAATAAAATATTGTGATTCTAATAAATAAGAGGTAATCATCGTCAAATTATTTCTAATTTGTAATGTAAAGTAATATGTTAGTAATAACTTTTAGATGTAAAACTTTGATTCAATCATTAAAAAAAATAGTAGATTCCATTTTATTCTCGAAATAAAGTAACCCATAAGAACATTATTTGTATTCATTTTTTTAAGGGAGCTAAGAATACTGAATAGTTCCTTGATTATAAAAAATTTAAATCCGTTCAATCTGTATAAACGTTCATGTATGCAACAGTGGCGTAACATGTATCCTACGAGATGTGGCAACTAGCTACATTCGTGTTTGGTCGTTTTACGACAATTTAAGCATTTTCCCTGTTTTCCCAACAGTGATGGGAAATAAAGTAGTGAACACGGCGGCAATAACTAGACACACTCGTGTTTTGTCGACTGGGGAAAACGATAAGTAGAGATGAGCAACGTAGCGGATATTATTACTTTCTTGCATATACTGGACAGACCCGTATTTTGTCGATTCTCGGGAAAGCTCAATTCACATGAAACGAATAAACGCGAGTCTATCTAGTCACTCCTAATTTTACCTGCCTTACTCATCTTTACCGGATAAGTAGCTAGAACGCCTTCTCATGTGACGGATGAATACGATTCTATTTATTTGTTGTAAAAAATTAGTTATTTCAAAGTAAGGACAATAAAAATTAAGATAATTAGATAAAATGTTAATTATTAGGTAAATTGAGAAAATATATATACAAACGACGCCTCTGATAAATGGGCAATTAACATTAAAATTATAATGATATCATCAATACAATACAATTTGAAGTCGATCAATACAATATTATTTATAATTTATATCCACATTTCAGTGGCTTTTGCGGCATTTTTTTTAGTAGCATCAGAAGCATGAGCCTTGAAATCGCTTCCCGCCAATCCCGACACCAACATTAAATGCATGACCAATTTTTTTTCTAAAGAAGCACCTCTGTTCTTGAGTGAATAGTACGTCGTTACAGTATTTAGCTTTAGGCAGCTCCCAATTCTTTAATTCTAGTGAAAA
This sequence comes from Oryctes rhinoceros, assembly GCA_020654165.1. Lineage (NCBI taxonomy): Eukaryota > Metazoa > Arthropoda > Insecta > Coleoptera > Scarabaeidae > Oryctes > Oryctes rhinoceros. The sequence continues at coordinate 5,669,966 of JAIOKQ010000231.1, forward strand.
TTATTAAATATCTCATTTTTTTTCAATTTTAAAACAAGCTTTTCTTAAGTTGGCGAAATTGGCGGCAATAAGATGTCAAGTTGTTTGTGGTTGTGTTTGTTAGTCATTGTAAAATAATATAGTAAATTACTTATTTGATCGTATATTCCATTGTTTGTATGAAATTTCCAGTATAAATCAGTATTAATCGCTCTTAACGTAATAAAATGTCCACGAAAACGGAGGAAGAAGGTAGCGAAGTGGTGGATACCGGTGAAAATTCGGTTAGTTTATTTTCCTAGGTTAAAATACAAAAAAATTAGCATGGTTTCTATAGTAATACATAGTTTAACTTGTTGTATGAAAACGTTACGGTTAAGTATTTATTGAGGTGCTTGATTTGAAAATTCGTGATATTTATTTTCCAAGTTCTAACATCTACATAATTGCTTCTTTGATACAAACCAACTTTATTTATTCTTGCTAATTGTAAAAGAACCTTGTTATGTCTTATTACTACGTATGTATACAACGATTTCTGAAATATAAAGATACATACCATTTAAACATATTTGTAGATACCATCTCTTGATGTTCTTCTAATAATTAAAATGCTTTAGAAAAATTATTTCATATTACACAATGTACCACATACGTATTTCATCACCTTAATGTAAAACTACCCTATGTCACGCATATTTGTGTTTACTTGATGATTTAGGGTACAAAGTAACTTCAATTAATCTTTCTGTTTTTCAGAATGAATCTTCATCTGATACAATATCTTCCCGTGGTAAAGGAGAAGATTTTGAGACCAAATTAGAAACAGATCGTAGTAAGAGATTTGACTTTTTACTCAAGCAAACTGAGATATTTTCTCATTTTATGACAAGTCATACCTCAAAGTCAAAAGACAAACCTAAAAGCGGAAGACCAAAGAAAGTAAAATCTGACGAAGCAACAGTAGCAGAGTAAGGCACTATTTCTGGTAACCGCCCTGGAATCATTATGTATTTTTTGCTTACAGCCATCGACATCGCAAAACTGAACAGGAGGAAGATGAGGAATTGCTTGCCGAGACGAACGCTAAGAGTAAGCCAACGATTCGCTTTGAGGCATCACCACCTTACATTAAAAATGGGGAAATGCGCGACTACCAAATACGTGGTCTCAACTGGATGATATCTTTGTATGAGAATGGTATCAATGGAATCTTGGCCGATGAGATGGGGTTGGGTAAAACGCTGCAAACAATTTCGCTGCTTGGGTTCATGAAACATTACAAGAACATACAGGGTCCACATATTGTTATTGTTCCTAAGTCAACATTGGCAAATTGGATGAATGAATTTAATAAATGGTGCCCTACTCTACGAGCTGTGTGCTTAATTGGAGACCAGGAAGCTCGGGTAAGTTTTGAGAATATTGTATATAAAATTGTCTTTGCTTGTTTTTTAATGTTGATTATAACAAAATACATAAAAGAATTTTACAAGACATCCTTTTCGTACTTGTAGAGCGCTTTTATCCGTGACGTAATGATGCCTGGAGAATGGGATGTATGTGTTACCTCGTACGAAATGTGCATCAAAGAAAAGTCCGTTTTCAAGAAATTTAACTGGCGTTACATGGTCATCGATGAAGCCCATCGCATCAAAAACGAGAAATCTAAATTATCTGAAATTTTACGCGAATTCAAAACCACCAACCGCTTGCTCTTAACAGGTACTCCACTGCAAAATAACCTACACGAATTGTGGGCGTTATTAAACTTTTTACTGCCTGATGTATTTAACTCTGCCGATGACTTCGACGCTTGGTTCAACACAAACCAATGCCTCGGCGATAACGCTTTAGTGGAGCGTCTGCATGCGGTGTTAAAGCCTTTTTTGTTGAGACGTTTGAAATCGGAAGTGGAGAAGAGATTGAAACCGAAAAAGGAGGTCAAGATATACGTCGGCTTGAGTAAAATGCAGCGAGAATGGTATACAAAAGTGTTAATGAAAGATATCGACATCGTTAACGGTGCCGGTAAGATCGAAAAGATGCGCTTACAAAATATCCTCATGCAGCTACGTAAGTGTACGAATCATCCGTATCTCTTCGATGGCGCGGAACCGGGCCCGCCTTACACTACCGATGAACATTTGGTATACAATTGCGGCAAAATGGTGATTCTGGATAAGTTGCTGCCGAAATTGCAAAAGCAGGATTCTCGCGTTCTTATATTTTCGCAAATGACAAGAATGCTGGATATTTTAGAAGATTATTGTCACTGGAGACAATACCAAGTAAGTATTTGATTTCTTCAGCGTTGATTAAAAGTGAAATATCGCTGTACAAAACTGAAAGATAACATTTCATGTATTGGTCATAAAAATACAGTCTTATTATGTTTTCAGTACTGTCGCTTGGATGGTCAAACACCTCATGAAGATCGCCAACGCCAAATAAACGAATATAACGAAGACAATAGCAAAAAGTTCATTTTTATGTTGTCGACAAGAGCAGGCGGTCTAGGTATAAATTTGGCAACTGCGGACATTGTTATTATATACGACTCCGATTGGAATCCTCAAATGGATTTGCAAGCTATGGATCGAGCTCATAGAATCGGGCAAAAGAAGCAAGTTCGCGTTTATAGGTATGTATACTACTATGCTTTATGTACATTAGGCAAAAATAGGTAATGTCTTTTCCCTTGAACGTGCGGATATCAATATCAGTTTCAGTATAGTGGACTGTATACTTTAAATGTATCTATCCGGCTAGTGTGAGTAATTAAGAGGAAGACATAACTTATTTTGCTTACTATACGCCAAGAAAACCATATGCTTTTCATTTTTAGGTTTATTACAGAGAATACCGTTGAAGAAAAAATAGTAGAACGTGCTGAAATTAAATTACGTTTAGATAAGTTAGTTATTCAGCAAGGTCGTTTAGTAGATTCGAAATCCACTGCTCTAAATAAGGACGAGATGTTAAGTATGATCCGGCACGGCGCAAATCACGTATTCGCCTCGAAGGATTCCGATATTACCGAAGAAGATATTGACACGATTGTACTTAAGGGTGAAGCGAAAGTAAGTCCTAATCCTAGTCTCTGGTCTCCTTCAATTCACATTTACCATTTGCTTTAGACGGCGGAATTGAACCAAAAGTATGAATCGCTCGGAGAATCGTCGTTACGGAATTTTACAGTAGATACTCCCACGGAATCTGTATACAAGTTCGAAGGGGAAGATTACCGCGAAAAACAAAAGGCGGCAGGCTTGAATAATTGGATCGAACCACCAAAAAGGGAAAGGAAAGCCAATTACGCGGTAGATGCATATTTTCGAGAAGCTTTGCGCGTTTCAGAGCCTAAAGCTCCGAAGGTATGAGTATTTGTATGTAAACGGCGTTAGCGCATGCAAATTATTTTTTCCTTGTTATTTAGGCACCTCGGCCACCGAAACAACCGATAGTTCAAGATTTTCAATTCTTCCCGCCTCGACTTTTCGAACTACTTGATCAGGAAATATATTTTTATCGAAAAACACTTGGATATAAAGTACCTAAAAATCCAGAGCTAGGCCCAGAAGCAAGCAAGCAACAGAAAGAAGAACAAAGAAAAATCGACGAGTCCGAACCTCTTACAGAGGAAGAACAACAAGAAAAGGAAAGTCTTTTAACTCAGGGTTTCACTAACTGGTCCAAACGCGATTTCAACCAATTCATTAAAGCTAATGAAAAATACGGCAGGGACGATATAGAAAATATAGCGAAAGAGGTTGAAGGAAAAACATCCGAAGAAGTTATGGAATATTCGGCCGTATTCTGGGAGAGATGTAATGAATTGACCGACATTGACCGTATTATGGCACAAATCGAACGCGGTGAAGCGAAAATACAAAGGCGAGCTAGCATTAAAAGAGCTCTGGATGCGAAAATGGCCAGATATAGAGCGCCATTCCATCAACTTAGAATCTCCTACGGGACTAATAAAGGCAAAAACTATATGGAGGACGAAGATAGATTTTTGGTGTGCATGCTTCATAAATTGGGATTCGATAGAGAGAACGTCTATGAAGAACTTAGAGCCGCTATCAGAGTTTCGCCTCAATTCAGATTCGATTGGTTCTTGAAGTCAAGGACTGCGATGGAGTTACAAAGAAGATGTAACACGCTCATAACACTCATAGAAAGAGAAAACCAGGAATTGGAAGAGAGGGAACGTGCAGAACGTAAAAAGAAGGCGCCTAAATCTGGATCTGTAACCGGAACTCCTCAGTCATCAACGAAAAGCTCTCAGAAACGTAAAAACGAAACTGGAGGAGGTCCGACCGATAAAAAGAAGAAAAAGAAATGAGAATTACTATTTTTTTAAGTTCCGAAATACTTTTTTTTATATTTTCGTTACGGTACATGTCTATCTAAATTGATTTTATGTTGTTTGTATGAATGATTTTTCTGTATGAATATTTATTAAATGTGAACGCATACGCAGTTCTTAAATAAAGCGAATTGGCATAAAATTAAATTGATTCTTTTTTTTTATAAATTTGTGAAACAAACATTGTTCAATGACTACTAGAATTTCGACGAATCCACGTGTTCCAACTTCTTCCATTTTGGAACAATAAAGCTGAATGCTACTTTGCGCTAGATATCACAACAGAAAATGATGAAGTGTCGTTCGTTCGCATTTATTTTTTGTAAGATACATAACCATACACCTACTCACACTGACTACTTTAGTGTCATATTGCACTACACAGTAAAAAAGCGCAACCCCAACGAACAAACCTGTGAGCAATCCTTCGAATTGCTTAACAATAAAAGAAAGGCTGGTGCATTTTAACTTATTTTTCTTGCTTCCGTATATTTGTAAGTTTGAAATGTACATATTAATGCTAATTTATTAAATAAATATTAATAGATATAAAAAGAAAGTTTACGCATTGCTGTTGAATAGCAGCCTGGAATAATAATTAAATTTATATACTGTATTTACAAACTATAAAAATAATATAAAGCTTATACATAATATAACGTTTATATTATCTTGTTTCTTATAGTATTTCTAAGTCACAATGCCTTATTTCGGGATGGTTTTTCTGAAAAAATTGAAAATAGTTTTATTAATTACCATACAGGGTGCTAATAAACAAACTGCACACTTTGGTAAGTGATAGTGAAGGTGATAACAGGAAAAGATTCTAATACTCTAGAGATACCACCGTCTCATTTGGCAGCTTAAACCGCCTTACTTCTCTAAGCCGACGGTCAGCGTCTTGAAATGTAGGATAAAATGGAATTTCTTTATCGCGTCATTTACATAAATATCATATTCAAATTCGAAGATGTAAATAAAACTTTTCTGATGTTACATCTATATGTAACCGATGAGTATCGGACTTCGGTGTATTAATTTTTTTCTTATCATCTCCATCATCGCATGGCAAAACGTGTGAATTTATTTAACTTACCCTCAATTTCATTTCAATTCTGTCAATTTCGCCACCCATCATATCAACAATAGTTTCCCCATGTTTCAACATAAACTCTTCAAGTTGATCTATATTATCAAAGCTTTTTACTTCCTGGAAAGAGTAGTATTTTTATAAGAATTAAAATGCAATTTATTTTACATACTTCTAATAAAGCGTTCAAGTCTTGTTTGTCCAAATAAGCCCTCGTTAACTCTCTGCCGTCAAAATCCAATTCTGCCTTGTACCTTACCAAGTAGTTCCCCATATCGATTCCTTTCACATCGTGTATAGCTCTGATCATTACGTCAGCTTCCAATTCAGCATTTATTTTATCTAGTTGATATTGAGGTATCGATCTGTAAAGATATCACAATAAACTTGTCAAATAGATCTATGAAGTATATTAAGTACCGCCCTACTAAAGCAGCAACGTTCGTATAAATAATGAAGGACGCAACTGTTCCTAAAATACCGCCAACCAATAGAGATCCAATAGCGTCCGGTATAGGACTGTTAATTAGCGAAGAGACACCCATACAAGCAGCAGCTGCGGTAACACCAACAACCGCTGCCGCGTCTTCTAACAACACTACATTTACGCTAGGATCTTGACCTCGAAATACTATAACGGAAAACACTGATCTATTCGGAGGAAATATACTGAGTACACGTTTAAAATCGTACCGTAATCCCTAAGCGACATATTGCTTTGTCTAGCACCTTTTTGCACAGACATAACAGCTACGAATAATGTAGCACCCTCCGATAACAGGGAACCACCTAACACACAGTAGCCCTAGTGAAATATTTAAGATAGATGTTATGCACGTGCTTAAAACGTATGCTTACCCAAAATAAATCTTCAATAGGGTGTGGATCGATTATACCTGAAATACCGTGATAAACCGACAAACCAGTGCCTACGCAAAATATTCCAACTCCGGATATTAACGAAGCAACGTACCGCATGTTGGAATATCCATACGGATGGTAAAGATCTGCAATCTGCAATCAGAAAATGGCGATTACACCGGTGAAAAGTCTGAGCCGATTCAAGAACGCTGATCGGTTCCTGTACTTTGTTATCGAACGTGCTTAAAACAATTCATTAGTAATTCAAGCATTTATTAAAAATTAAAAAATTATCCATTTCGCGTAGAAATCATTTGATAGTACAAATGAAACGACTTCAAATTTGTTCCTAATCTAACTTTTGTAACTCTAACAAGTGAGTAGTTACCTTTGGATGCAATCTATATTTTAAGAAGACTATTTTAAACGTAAATTCTATACTTACTTGAATGGACTTGTGAATACCATATGCCAGTATCAATTGATTAATTGTATCTGCTAAAGAATGTATACATTCAGAAAACATACTATGAGAACCCGTCATAATCCATGCACCCAATTTAAAAAGAAAATTTGTCGTGTTTCTAGAAAAAAAAGGTATGGGACCTTCCAAAATTGTATGTACAAACACTTACATAGCAACCGCCATAAGAACTACTTTCCCAGATCTACCCATAAGGCCCGAATCTACTTCGGCTGCTTCTGCAGATCTACCCATCTCTCTCCGATAATCCCTTAATCTCCTCTTAACAGTAAATATATCTAAAACAAAGAACTACATGACAATCTAGAATATAGATAAACGCCGTAAGACTACCAACTTTGTTGGTATTTCTTCTTTTCGATATCTCTCTTCAATTGTTCCTTTGTCAAATTGTCCTTTGAACCCCATACTTCTAACGCCTTGGCTTCAACGTCCTTCCGCCAATACACCGTTATGGGTGGTTCTTGTTCGTAAGGTGACCTACGTTTGGTTTTCGGTAACGATTCTAAATCTGATGGTTTCAGAAGAAAATCGGACATTGCTCTTACAGGTGTTATAAAATTTCTTTCTAAAGATGATACTGTGAAGTCCACACGTTTCCTTTTCTTTACTGGTTTAGCTGCTATTTATGTTAGCTGTTAGTTTAAATCATTTAAAGATGTTTTTAAGAATATTAGCTATTAAGAAACACTAGACATCTCATAATAATGAAAAGATTTTATTTTCAAAGAAATAAAAGCTCATCTTGAGCTCTAATCTTTGTACGTTTCAAAGATGTCCAATGTTTCTCTCACCTTGTACGATAGTGACGTCATTCTTTTTATCCGTTAAATTTGAGATTTTATCCTTCAACTTTTGTACGGGTGTTTGCAAACTTTTTTCTTTTATATTTTCTAATTTAACTTCTGCTTCCTTTTCAACCGGAATCCCTTCTTTATCTTTAATTGTGACTGATATAACGTTTAATACTGGCGTCTTCTTCTCAACAGTAGCACCAGTTTGCTTTTGTATAGATCCGGCACTAACTGTTCCATCTCCCCCTATCTTTCCCTGTATGTCACTAAGGGGCGATGTTGCAGCTGTTCCAATTTGATGTTGTACATCTTTATTTACATCGAACTCGCCATTCTTATGAGGTTTATCTTTACTTTTATCACAGAGAAATACAATACGAGACCACGATATAGGTCGAGAATGTGGTGCATTATTGATTTTAACTAAGTAACCATTCTTTTCACATATGCTAAACCTGCGTTTCGTTATACCTGCAATTTTTTTTGTTTTATAAAAGATATCTGTTGGATCACATACAATTAACTTACAATAATTCTCATAAACTGAAGATTTTGTGGCATTTTGACATATATGCTTTATTAATATATGCGAGCGCAATAACATTTTTAATACGTACTCACAAAAAAATATTTCTAGACCATTACTTGTAATTAAAAGGACTACTTATAAAAAAAATCTAATAACATAACCAATAAAAAGTTAAAATAACTTGGATAACAATTTCATGATTTCTGTGTGTATTGATTTCCTCTTGCAAAATATTTGTTGGATATATTAATAAAGCATAATATTTTTTGGACAGTAAAGCTGTAAAATGGAATTATTTGGATAATTAGGAAAAATTTGACATTTTCTAAGCTGCATGACCAACATGAAACATTGCCAACATTTCCGAACCGATGAACCTATGTACCCTAGAGAACATGGCTAAAAACGGTAGTCTGACAACTTTTTCGATACATTCATAAAGAAAAGAATTGAAGAAATAAAGGAATAATATAAAAGACAAGACAAGAAGATCTCCTGAATTAGCTATAGGAAAATATGCTTGCTAATAAGTAAAAATGACAAAGACATGTGGTATTATTCCTTTTTTGTAGCGACTAGACTTCTGGGACACGAATAGGGCGAATAGACACGAGTCTGTCTAGTCTCTGTAATTACAATTGCCTCTGTAATTGCATCTGTATGTCCTCTAGTAATAAGTTGACAACCATATACGATGAGAAAATTAAGTTGTCTATAAGCAAGGCGATACATATCAGTCTTACAACGTCATGGGCGTAACCTGAATTTGGTCAAGGGGGAGGCCAATTGGAGTTGAAATCTTAGAAATTTTCGTATGAGCAGCAATAAGAAGCAAAAATGAAATTATTTCAGAGATTAGCTCCCCTTTTGACCACCTCCATGTTAAATGCTAATTCTGAACACTTTGGCTATATTTATTTTTGTTTAATTTTAAGTTTCTTTTTATATCCTATGTTACAATTTACCAGCTAATAAACTGCTTATTATTACTATTAAATCTGCATCAGCTTCATCATCAGCTTTTTTTTCTTCTTACAGTGTATGCTTCCTGTTGTGAGAAATCTCTTAACTAAACACCACGCGTCCCTTAGCTAATTACAGTAGTTGAATATCTTCTTACTAGTTAAAGCAATAATTATATATCTATCGATCTTTCAACAATTCCATAATTGAATCAGATACATTTTCCTTTAATGTTAACATTTAAGAAGCAGATTACATACTAAACTAACTATTGTTAGGGAAAACTTTGCAATTCCATATCTTCCAGTCCAAAGACTGAAATCCACCATGTAACAAATTACATGAGATTTCATCAAATTTGGTCAATCATCCCGAAAATTTGTACACGACCATAGCTTTTCATTTTGAACAGCTTTAATTAGTAAACGGAAAAGGGTCTTTACCACCGATGTAAATAGCTTTCACATCACCATCGAACCCGAGTTGTTTCTTAACCAGTAACCAGTAAGTGTAGTTTTCTTTTTTTAATCAAGGAGGGACGAACTCCTCAAAAATGATGAATTAAATCGGAAATTATTAACTTTTTTACAAGAATCGTTTCACCTATCACTGACACGAAATAATTGTCGTTGAATTTACTTTATCAACCAACACTAATGATGTCTCTCGTATTTTCGAACAGAAATACAAAGTAAATATTATAATTTAGAAAACATCATAATTTTTATCATTTCTTTTGTTAATCATATTTTAAAAAACATTCTATTCAATATATTGAAGATAGTTTCACATACGGAACTTTGTGCTCTATTCTACTTATGCAATAAATATTAGAACTTAATTTTAGTAATTGGGAAGTATCTAATTTACTTTTATGATCACATTTACTCTGAAAACATTTGCATATTTAACGTACCTAACTTAAATCTATTACAACATCCATCTGCTTATATAACGTTATAACTTATAACGATTGAATAAGAAAGTAAAATAAACACAATTTTCTACTATTCATTGCATCTAATAAGAGTAAATTACGCGAAAACATTTTCTTAAATCGTAACATTTATCTTTTACCACAAAATACTAACAATACAAACGAGCGGAGAGAAGGTAAGCCTCATAAATTCATTTAATTTTACAAAATTTAAATTTTCGATCAAGTGAACGTTTTCCTTCTTAAAATAGGGTAATTAAAATTTTATCGTAGATAAGTGAAAGTAAATGTTACTTTAAAGAAGAAGAAAATATCATTAACAATATATATACATTAATCTTTTTGAAAGTTGCCTTGAGTAAATACAAGCTTGCAGCTTAAATTATAGCGGCCGTAATGAGAGCAGTTTGCAATTGACACATTCGATCGCTGTTTATTATGATTGTGCAAACGCGATCGTGAGAAAGGCGTAATAATTAATATTTTATATATTATTCATTTGTAAATAACTTAGACATATTATAGCACGCTTTTGTCCAGATTTACAAAGTGTTCAGAATATTTTTGCGTAGTTACTGTATATATGATATTAAAGTGCAAGGGTGTCCATGTACACTGGCTGCAATTAAAAATGCACACCTCAAAATTCATTAATATTTTAAAGTGTATTTCGGAAGGTTAAATTTAACGGCTACGTTTCATATCGCATTGGTCTAATTTGTTTTCTGGCATTTACAAGAATCAAATGTTTCGCATATGTTTCCACAAAAACATCTAATTAGAACGTGCTCGGTTTATTAAACTGCATGAAGGCGGTGTTAGCCTCCGAGAAATGCTGGTAGATTTAACCGTAATCAACTATATCACAGCGTTGGAATCTTTGAATTGCATTTTTTTTTTGTGATGCCTTTTTAATTCGGACCAGTGTATTTCCTCTCATCTCTATATATTGAGAGAGAATAGATATACACTCACTCTGTTCCAGGGCTGCTGTTGTTAATGTCGCTGCATAAGTCGGCGTATTTCAGTGCATGGAAAAATGTGATCGACCTATAAAACAACAATGAATTGCATAAGTTGAAATTGTGTATTGTAACCTTGATATAATGGCGATTAGCGAATGTACCGTGCGCAATTCATTTAAAAAATGCAAATAACTTTCGCTATGACGATTTTAAGCTTACTAAAGAAATGTGTTATAGCGCTTCGACCAATTGTGTTCTCTATAATACTACAACTTAGATATACTACGTATGTTGGTGCAATTTCTTCCGATGAATAAATAATAATGAAGAAATTGCTAGGAATGAATTCTAAGCTTCATTGACCATGTGTTCGATAATGATAAGCATCTGATGTCCTTGTTTTATAAATTCAATGCTATATTTTTAATAATTTTTCGATACTCGCACCTGATTTAAATAAAAATACGCAATGTGCATTTAAATACAGTTCGTATTTTTGAGAATTGTACATAACAGGTTAATTCCCTGCACGTGCTACATTTACTAATTTGATTTAACTAATACTAACGTCATCGACTCGCGTATGTATTATGGAATACTGTTAAAAAGTATCGCCGTCAATTTATAACGTTTGTTAGTTACAAGTAATTATGTAAACTTCACCGAAAAAAAATCTCTGGAATTGTAGAAAATGCCCCTACAAATTAATGATCCAAACAATTTGTAGCGATTAATGACATATCGTATTTATTTAGACGTTAATATATGCATCTGTGTTGCTCCTAAAAATGTGTTACAAGAACTACCCAAACCATTTGGCAAAAGAGATGAACTACAGAAAACTTTATTCCAAAAAAATCGTAAACCCCGAGCTGCGTTGTTTGTCTAGGCCTTGGTCTTCCTTTATCCAAGTACCATTATCTTCGTAATCTTGTTAGAATTTTCTTTTCTGAGAATGTGTGTCTCGGTGTCTTCCAGCCAGACCCTGATGGGCTCCTAAATAAGAAGAACCCATTGAATGAGTACACTTACGGTAATCCTAGGTGATCTTCGAACGGTGATGTTTTCGCCCGACTGCGTCTTCTATAAGAAGCTTTTGTTGAGCTTTGCAAGGAATTCCTCCAGCTCCTCAGTCTCGAGCAAGTATATCAGTCTAGTTAGCGAAGTGTATGTGGATACGTGTAGTATTAATCGCAAAAAGCGATTTTGTACATTCGAGAGGTAATGTAAGTGGGTGCCGCAGTGGTCGGCATAGGTAAGGATTGAGCGTATTTAACGTTACGTCCGTTTGACTATTGATGCGGGAGGTGGAAGTTGGACACGATGAGATATAGTTAACAGACTGCATCGAGTACCTGGTTTTTTGGCTAATTTAATATAACAAGACAGACGCGATTATCACTAAAGCTTTTTTTTACATATTTTACGAACTCTCATTCAATATTGCAGCAATATACTAACAATAAGATAAGGGCCGATCTATCTGCTAAACGATGAAGTTATTTAAAAATTTCCTAAAACGCTGTTGCAATTATCCTCGCAGGATATTTTTCTTTACGGGAAAAAATGGACATACATTCAAGTGGTTTGTTAATTTGCGGCCGGCAAAATTGTTAGAAATTTAGTTTTTATATGTTATCGGTAATGCATACTTAATATTCTTTGATTATATCAATGCCTTGCCTCTATTCAAGAATTTACAAAGCCTTATCTGACGACGGTCAAGTAAACAAGTGCATTATCAAAACTGCAGATTACAGACATAATTATCCTATGTGTGTGCAATTATCTATTCTTTTAAAAGGCCCGTATTAGAAAGATATCCGAACTACATTTAATTGACTATTAATTAATTCATTACGTTCTACGAAAAGTTTCGAGCGTTGCCGAAAAGGGTACTATAAAACCACAATATACAGCGTGTTCCAGCAGCCAAAAGATAAATGAAATACGAAACTATGCAGATGTGGTTTCGTTTAAAAACATTCATAGAAACAAAAAAAAAGTCAGATTTGGTAAATTAATTCAAACGTTTTATCTTTTTCTTTCTATTAAAATCAATACTGTTGGCGGCATTAATTACGTACTGTACACGTTAGGAACTTACCAATACATATATCAGACGTTTTTATTTGATTCAAGATTTTATTTAAAGCATTTAATCGATGATGCTTGAAAAAGGTACTGAGTTGTGAGAGTACAGCTACCCTCACGACGCATTTAAATTAGCAAACTGTGGAATTGTATGATAATTTTCTGTATCTAATAGAACACTTGATTCTTCAACAGTACAATACAAAAAAATGACATTGCATTTAGATATTAAGATCATCGTAATTAGTGACTCAGTGTCTGCTGAACCGTAAACAAGGACATAAGCAATCATTTCGATCGATAATTACATCTTAAAACCTCTTCAAATCTACCGTCGTAAGTAGACAACGAACGGACTCCCTTGCCCTTAGCGACATACGTGCGGACATCAAGGAGAACGAACATTCTCAATGGAATATTCAGGACTATTTTGGTACCATAAACAAAATACCCTCGCTGACTGGCTGATTGAAGTGAAGATACCGGCTATCTTCTTTTTTTGCATACAAATACATTTACGTAGCCCGTGATAAATGATCTACAAAAAAATGTTGCTTGTAATTTCTGTCTGAGAACTGATACAGATATTATCGTTTAAAAGAATTAGATGCCAAGTAGGAATTTATTTGTTTATATGGACCTTTTACTAGATCTTGATGGAGTATTGCTTGCAATTGTAGTGAGATACAAATGTCGTTGTTGGGGATGGTGTCGTCACAAAGAAATGTTGCTTCCTCGAGCTTTAATGGTTGGATACGTTTAAGCATTGTACCGATTAATTTATCGCAATGCACCGACGAAATATTTTACCACGTTTCTTTTATTTTATCTTCAAGAAGTGCTTGTGACTACTTGGTTGACTTTTCACAAATCCTTGGTTGGCTTTAGACGCAGAGATCGAGCAGGCCAATCCGGAGGATGGAATCCACTTTCGTGCCGTCCTATGTTGTTGGTAAATCTTTGTAGAAGCACAAATGAAGAAAGTTTTGCATACGATGGCCTTAATGTCATATTTAGAACTTTTATACATATACGTTTAGTTGTTCATACGACCATCCCGTGATGACATGCATCCCCATATCGTAATGCTGCCATTTCCGAGCTAGAGAGCAATCGTTTTAAAGTTCCTCTTTAACTCTACTAGAACCTGAGAAATCTGGCGCGAACAATAGATTTGATCATCGACTTCTGACAATTCAAGTAAGTGATATTTTAGGGTTATTTGAACCTGTTAAAAGTAGTGCCAGAAGTTTAAGGTCTCTTTTGGTTTGGCAAGGCTGGCATGAGTGCTTTCGCTTGCTTTTTTGTCCTAGGATATTTTCTCAGTATGAGACCCTTCCATACTTTGATTGTTTGACTTAGGAGGCCCTTTGGAAGCCCTCTTTGAAAGCTCTTTGGAAAAAGGGTTAGGGCTAATCCAATGCTTCGATCCATTGAGGAGGATTGGGACCCATCACCGTAAAGTAACGTAGTTATTGCATTTCAGTTCCTGCAAATTTTGTACAATTTTGAGGAGGCCTTAGCAGCCTTTGGAACTGTCCGATTGTCCCTATCCTGTTTCTGGCTACATGATAGTAAATTATTTTAAGTGACAGTATTGTAAGTACTTTTCGGAATCAAAAAGTTTTAACGTTGACTTTAATCTAACCACCACGGTAGTAATTCTAATTTTAACAATTACAAATACGAAGACTAAGGAGAAACGATTAAGTAATTGCTAGCACGAGTAGCAAAATTATAGTTTCAGAAATTCGAACAAGATTTAACTGGTCTCCACTGCAAAATAACGTCACCGTTATAATGCATACTTAAATTAAATAATCGTATACATCCTTAAAGTCGGACCTGGTCAATGAAATAATTTCAGGGAAAACAATATTGCAAATGTAATATATGATACTAGCTTCGTTCGATAAGGTTACAAAAGTGTTCAATGATTCGCGCTACGAAGAGGATCTCAAAGAAACGTGGTTATCTAGCGTGAAATAGCAACTGTTACTGTAAATCTAAAACTATCTACTTTTACGAACGCACACTTATCATTAACATGTAAAATGAAATAAAGTAGTTCTTTACGCAACTCTCATTATGCCGAATTAATTTTTAAATGTTCACGTGAAGAATACATATTTTACATTTTAATTACACCGTATAATGTATGTACAATACGTTATCTAAAATATGAGTATGTTTATCGTATTGAGCAGACATCCATTACGTACATTTTTAATGCGTACATTGAATTAAATGCACAAAAAGATTTTTTTCTAAATGTTATTGTGCATTAGTGTCTATAAATTGCTCGGGGAAATTCAAAAAATAAAATATAAATACATATACACTACCGCCCTCGGAAGTTTGGCCCAAGGAGAAAGTAATCCCAGCAGACAAATCGCCAAATATACCATTCGCCCTGTTATCAACAAACAGGCGATTTGGGACAACGTGATCCATCGTCCGTCGCTGGTGGAAGGAAATTTGCATGGTCGTGTAGCAAATCGTAAACCATTGCTACGCAGGGGTAACCGATTGAAATGGCTGCAGCGGGGTCAAGGACATCGAAACCGAAACCAATATTTAAACGAATAGAAATATCTTTCTTGTCTTCTAAATACTGTAATTAGAAATGTTCTGAAGAAGCCGACAGCATGATCGGATTTCTACTATGGATTACGGTCGTGGATGCCTACACTTGGTAATATTTAAAGCATTCGGTCGAAACAGGAGAGTGCCGGAATCGAAAGAATAATGGGAAATGTCAGGATTCTGTACAAATAATGGCAATGCCAGCGCAAAATCCCGATTTCTGAGCTGCTGAGAGAAGAGTCTGCAATGTTGGTCCTTTTCTCAAAAAACAATTGTTGAATATTCTCCAACGAGACTGGCGACAACAACATCCCAAGCGACACACTAAGAAAATTAATCAAAAAGTTTTGCCCGAGTTGTTCGAAAGTTCTCAATGCAAAATTTTTTGACAAGAAAAATATTTAAATTGTTTTGATTTTTTACATTTTTGTTACTTGGCCACACTTCAATGGACGATAGTGTAAATCAATACGTTTACGTCATATTTTCGTTGCGTGGATATATATTTTTCTTTTTATCGTTTTTTTTTTTCTATTATTTAACGTAATGCTATTACAAGGTATTGAGGATTAACTACAATTGTCATAGTAGCACCAAATCAGATGCTTATTAACGATTGGTCGTGAAGTTTAATTTATTACCGTACGTTTAAGACGGTAATCAATCAAATACTTCATAATTTGTTATTTTTCCACGGGCTAATCTTTTAATAACGGCTACGATAAGTAATTAAAAATTGAAACGATTGCGAAGTGAGAGATTCGTGAATTATGGGAAGGCCAATCATCACTTTTGTCTCAAATTTAGCTTATGTGCATTACGTTACTGTCATATCATTTTTACAAATTACAAATAGCCGTCGAGGTTCGCTGTATTTCAGGTGATTGTAGATTTTGGATATCTTGGGCGAGATAAGTTTGAAATTAGAAACGATTCCTTCAAGCCGGAGACATTTTAGAGGAATATAAAAAAAAAAAATGAAAGATCCCTACTTAAGGAGGCTTCTACATATTTTTTTACATTGTTCTTTAGTTTTTTTTTTTATATATACATGTTATTATTAAAGGTAGTTATCTATTTATAAAAAAAAATAGAAATTTAAACAAATGAAATTTAAATAATTTATAAATGAAATATGTCGGTACAAAAAAAATTGTACCGTCATATCGAAGTTGTTCAACAAATTTTGGCGAATTCTGTACATAGGTAAACGTGTCCATATATGGAAACTAAATGAAATTATACTTTTCGTTGCTACATTCCAGGCGCAATATGTATTCGAGTTTCTTCGGTAGAATTCAGCTGCACTTGCTCTATATTTTACGTAATTTGAGCGAATTAAATCGTACATTTAAAACTAGTTATTACCGGTTCGGGTCCATCCATTGGAACGCGGCGCTCTTACGATTTTTGGAAAATACTGTTTGGCGAAAGAGCCTTGACCGAAAATCTGGTGTAAAGTGCTGTAGCATGGTAAACATGAGCGGGTATACAGATTAGCATAAATGCATAAGCGATCCGCGAAATTCATTACTACAGAAGAGAAAGTCTTCTAAGATTTCGAAGGCGCTTAGGTTTTTCCTTCTCCTGCACCGTCGATTTTCAAGTTTTTTATTAGGTTGAAATCTTAAAATTTTTTGAAATTCGTAAACGACGCCTTTCTTAAATCCGCACGGTCTGTACATGCCGAATAAATGTTGAAAATTCGCGAAAAGAGACCAGAGTTGTGGCGAAACTACTAATGGTTCCTCTACCTTTTAAATCAAATGACTCTATCAACCTCTTCACTTGCTAGATTTGGCTCTCTGCAATTTCGTTCTTATTCCCCAAATTGAAATCTGAATACAATTTGCTAAGCCTTACTGGCGCGACCTATCCTAACGAATCAGTGAGTGTTAAGCATCTCATTAAGATGTTAACCGAAACTTGATCGGCCTTATTTCCTTCTTCAAGCTTTTGCGAATTAAAAACTATGATGTTGTCCACTCTCACCTATCCCTTTCACCATTTCCTCGACAATTGAAGGAATCAGAGAAGTATAATTAATTAATTTCCTATTTTTGTTTTTCAAGCACATCTAATCGACACATTTATGTTGAACTATTGAATTAATAACAACTTGTCACTTGTCCTTTTCTTTCTATGTAACGGCAGGAAGTTTATCCATCGTTGCAATTAAATCTGGTTGACGGCTGGCGAAGCTTACTTAACGAAGTAAATGGCCAAAAATTGAATTAGATTACAGGATCTTTTTCGTTTATCGCATCCTTGAATCCAAGCCGTCGAATGGCGTCAGCTCAATTACACGTTGGCCATGCCGAATTTGAATTTAAACTTATTCCGTTGATGAAACTATTTTTCTCCGCGTGTATTAATGATGCGTGGAAGTACATCCGATGTTGATTATAATTTAGGTATGTCAAGAATTCTTCTTCATTAAATACGCAAACAGGGGAGTAGATTGTATGTGTGCGTCAAGTCTATTAGTAAATTGTCATATTCCGGGCTTAATCGTCGTAGCCCTTTTTTCTATAAACGACGGGACATCCACAGAATTTAATCATTACATTAGTATAAAAGAGAGATCGTAGGTTGGCGAAATTAAATTTTACGCATTACACAGTTATGTACAGACGTGAGCGTGCAGAATTGTGTATTAATGTGAAAATATCTGTATATGTGCATACAATAAACGTAGAATTAGAGCATTCCACGTGCGTTTTTTTTTTTTTTTACTTAAACATTGTACAAGAAAATGCATTGCTTTTAGAATTGCTCGTTAGTTCAATTAGACATAAGTATTGAATATATTTCAATACGGGGAGATGGCGGAAATTTTTCAAGAACGAATCGCATTTCTATGAATCACTTTCCTGTTTTATTATTACTGCAAACAACATAGATTCAATTTTTGTAGGTTTCCGGAATTATTCACGATAAAAAGCAGACAATATGATATATAGCAATTCTACTTGAAAGCCTTCAGTAGCTTCCCACATTCTTGTATTTGCCATATCAATACGTAAATATTGTTGAAGATATGGATGGATTCATTTTCTCGGAATTTCACTTAACAAACCACATTATTACGTTTTTTTTTTTTTTTTTATTTAAAAGTGATATTAGGCACAGATGGGTAAATATTATTCTTCCTCCATGACACTAACAATCAAAACGTTGTTTTACAATTCCGTCAGTGAAAAATCGTGTTGAGTGGGCAGCTGGCGAACCCTCACTTAAAGCAAGAATTTTAGCACGGTACAACGACAACTTGAGAATAGAAGCGTTGGGAACAGACGTTAGTGAGGCAATCGCTTGGATGTGCCTGTGAGACTATGGCACTCAAATTATTGTTGTATTTTAAGCGGAGGACTTTGCTTTATACCAAAATTAAACTCGAGAAAACGTATCCATAAACATCAGTTTCTAGATAACTTTACAGTCGGACAGCGTTAATGGTTAGCGAAGGTTACATATACGAATATGTATAAAAATCAAACCATTTTGTAGTATAGCTTTTTCTTTGGTCGATAAACTGAAAAAGAAAACGGCGGAAACGGTTATCGCTCTAAACTTCTACTTCGATCTGCTTAAAACTAGAAATCGCGAAACGGGAAGAAGATCGCAAGGTCACGTATTGGAAATATTTATCAGAACAGAACCAAGCGCAAACGTTCACTTCAGATTCGCTAAATCTAGCGAAGATTGTGTTATCTATTCCAACACATATGTAAGGGCGTTGTTATCACGTTTCTTGATCTACAAAAATTTAACTTAAAAAAGGCTGCCTTTGCAAAGCGTTCTTGGAAACTTAACATTATAATCGACACGCACCCAGTAAATAGCTTTTTTTGAGTTGTAAGTTATTTAATTTAAGAAATTAAATAACTAATTAAAAGTGAGGTTTATTAAGATACATCTTTAATAGTAGCTACTTTCTGTTCTTTTTTGAGCTTTCCAGTATCAATAAGCTTTATACGAAGTAGATACAATTGAGTGTTAAGTAGCAATAAACTTTTGTATATAATCTATAATTTGACATACGACATTGAAAGTTGGATCTTAAATAATCAAACTAAGGGTAGAATACAAGCGTTGGAGATGAAATATTTAAGAGCGGTTAAAGGAGTCACTCAAAAGGATAGAATAAAAAACGAGAAGATCAGAGAAGAATTAGGAGTAGAGTCGATTCTAGATAGTATAGAGAGGCACAAACTTAAATGGTTTGGGCATATGGTACGGATGGAAGAAAAAAGAGTATGGCTGGCAAAATCGAGATACAAGAGAAAAAGAGGAAAGCCAAAAAAAAACATAGGATAGCACAATAGAAGAAAGCTTGAGGAGAAGAGGGATATCGTGGAATGATGCAAGAAGAATTGCCAAAAACAAGAAAGAATGGACATCGCTTATCTACAATAAGAAATAAAGGCGCTAGCGTACAGAATTTACCTTTACACCCGTAAGGTAATTAGATTAGATAATAATGTATTATTATTACATTATATTATCTTTAATTCTTTCCATCAAAAAGAATATATTTCGTGCAAACTTTTGATGATATTGACTATAATTTTTGCAAGCATAACAGGCGATAGAGTACATAATTTCATCTCAAATTCTCTGATGTACCAATGATTTCATAAAGATTACGTTTAAATTACTTTCGAAGAATAAATTCACATATCGACAGATTGAAGAAGGAAATACCTCTAAACTGGAGAATTAACTTCTGCCCACACACCGTGCTCATTGTGGAATAATATCTTTGCAGGTATTTATCCAAGCCTAGCGTATAGTTGTTCTTCGATCATTCTGAAATTCAAATGGAACATAATATTTACCAAACGAGTTGCAGTTCTGATATGGGCTTCAGCGATGACTTTCAGTTCCCGCAACTTACCTCTAAAGAATGTTACGACGTTGATATCTCCGAACTTGGTATACAAAAATTAACCTGCCGCGAAATCCAGGGATTACCGCCCAATAGAAAGTTCCCACTACTAATAACTTGCGTACACAGAAATGCTAAAGACGTTAAAAATTACATCGATGTTTGCAAGAACCGTTTTATTGTCATTCCAGCGAATGACAAAATCATTACTTATTATTTAGGGGCCAACGCACTTATTAAATACCCGAAGCATTCTAACTTACGTCTTATCATGTGAAGTTTGTAATAATAATAAGAAAAAGTGAAGATAATGAAGCGAATAGTTAAACAAGAAGTATACAGAGTGATACGATCAGAAATGTCAACTTTATCTCGTAGCTTCTTTGCTACAATGTAGGACAAAAATTGATCACGGCAATGAATTCTACAGATAGACGTATGCATCTGTAATAATGATAGCAAGAGCTGTGGGGAAACAGCACTAAAGTATCGGCATACTCTGCACCACTCAAGTTTTAATAAATTTGCAATGGCTTTTTCGAAGAGTTATGGATCAACCAAAACTCGGTCATACGGTTGATATGTTGGTGCGGAACGGACGATATGTTGTTCCAATAGGACGGAGTAATCTGCCACATAGCACAAGAAACAATGTGGTTACACTCGAACCATGTTATCGCATGCAATAACAACGAGAATTGGCCATCGAAATCGCGTGATCTTGAACCATGCGATTTTCCGTCTTTTCCAATTCTTCTTCTAATTGCAAGAATTAAATGCTACGCTTTTGTCGGTCTATCCATCATAAGGTTCGATAATATCAAAATGAATGGTGCTAGTTTTTATTGAGCGTAGGTAACAGTAAGACATCCCCTGATTTCCGAATAACGAGATATTTTTTCCTTGATAAAATGAGGCGAGTGTTGCATTTCTTATTTAAAAAAATATATACTTGATGAAATCATTTGAAATATTTCAAACAACAAAATTTTTCAACGAAAATATATAGTTATCTGCATTAAATAAGCACGTCGATAATAACTAAGCTTCATCAGCATAATTCTAATAGCGCAATTGTCAAAACACTTGATAAAGTTTATAACAAACCAATTTAAGTGTTTGTTAGAGTCCCATTATGTAGGATATTCACATAATATGACGGACACTTACATATTCGACATTACAAAATTGACGCTATTGAATTTATCACTATTCCATTATCATATTTATCGGATTATAAGCTGATACGAATGTAGACGAGAAAAAACAAAGAGTATCTGAGCATCCAATGTTTTTTTATAAAAGTAAGTATGAAAATCGTAACTCTAAAACTAAAAAGAAAAAGAAAAAATCTCTTATCTCGAATACTCTCACTAATTCAAATTATCTACCTTTCTTTTCACCGCCTTTTACAAGAGATCTGAAGCTTCTACGACATTATCTTTATAGAGAAATCACATGCAAAAATTTGTATCAATTATGCTGACATTTTACTGTTCATACATACAAATGCATAATTACCAGCTAATCTGTTAATTCCACTTGCGAACATACATGAGCCACTCGATACCCAGCTACTAAGCGTTCAGAAAAAAATCTCGTTTTGCATATGTGCATAACTAATAACAAATCAAGATGAAAAGCATTAATAAATAACGACAGTTGAGACTGTTGCCAGGATGGACAACAACTAAAGCTCATATTTGCTGTTGAAGTAAATAATTTGCTGCGCATAAAGAAGTAAACCAAGCTAAGTACTATTTTCTTGGATCAAAGAAATACTTTTTTGAATTATCACCAAAAGAAAAATAAAAGCGTCTCCTTAGCCTGTTATCCAGGCTCCTCTACACGTCTGCTTTGTCCGATAATCGCGTGCATAATATCAACACGTGCATAGGTAGCGTACAATCGTACGGCTCGGCGGGAACGGCGAGACATAATCATCGAGATTGCCCCATCGCATTAGTTGGAACGCACAGGAGCCCCCACTTTGCGTATGTATATAAATTAATACAGGTGCAAAAGCATATTTAGTGTACCTGATGTAAGTATTCGCGTTCATCCGACAACCATCATAAACCGGGGGTCAATTTAATAACAACAACCACTGCGCGATCTCTTTCGTGTTTCGTCCCTGCAATCGCAACTCTCTCCGGTGCGAAGAATCATCATCGTTCGCGCGACTCAAGTTCTCTTGGTTTTAAACTCTCCTCGAGTGTGTTAATGTTGTTGATGTTCGCGTACCATAGTCGGCCCAACATCTCCTTCATCGGATCTTACCTGTCGTCTTCCTTACCTCTTTAATCGCAGTGAGTTTAGATTTATTACGATCTCTATAGATGTAGGTTACTGTTTCATCTCGTTCGCGGATCCCGCTTAACGATCTTATTTGCATTAAATGCGCTTGTACAGGATGTTTCGGTTGCAATGAATGAGACCCAATCGTCCACGCGGAATTCGCTCATTATATAATGAAAATAAAATGAAAGTTAAATAAATAATTAAGTACGCTCGACTTTTCCTCAAATTAGTTAAGCGTCGATTCTCAATAATAATAAATTTTCGCTTAATAACACGTAACCAACGGTGCAACTTTGAAAGGAACCGAACGTTCAAGATTATCGAATCGAATTTTAAAGGAATTAATCGGACGCGTTCGAAATTTTAGGATTCCTTTTACAATTCAACGTTTAAAATTCTAATTTAATTGTACCGATTCTAAGTGAAAGCTAAAGTGCACGTTTTTTTTTTTTTATCTTTTAATATCGGTTCGTAAATAGGCAATATTGAAGTGCAGCGGGATCACATCAATTTAACGAGTCGTATCGCGATCTTTTCTAAATTTAATTCAAATCCGTTTTAATCTAAAAAATTGTTTAAATTTAAAATATCACAATATTCGCTCATATCATTGTGTTACCTAATTTAAGCTTACTCTTGATTTACTTTTGAATAGTTATTAGCTAACAATTTGCTTGTTGTGATTTTTTAAGACTACCTTACGATTAGATTAGAAGATGCTTAAATATGCAGCTCAAGCTCTTCTAATACGAGTACTTTAAAAATTTAGTATATGTCTCAAGCCGTTCAAACAATGACTATGAATATTGCCAGTCAATCAATCAACGATAGTTGATTCTGCCTTTGAACGTCTCAATGAGTGTCCTAAAGATATTCAGAGAACCATTTGACGGGATTTTAATCGTAGAAAACGACGTTCTTTAATTTTTTCAAAGCACTCAAGAACAACTCAGTTATGATCTTTTTTTATATATTTTACCTATGTTGAAAATTGGCGAAAGGCAAATATTGTAGATTTGTATCTGTCTAGATTAAATGGTTTTGTTTTTTGTATCCCTGGACGAAACGATTTCTCCGTCACTAAATGCAGAGTTGCCTTGTATGTTGCACGTCCGAACGAAACGGTTGGAAATAGGAGAGGAGCAAGGAATTGGCTTAATGTTACCAGAAAAATACTTCAAGCATATTAAAGAAAATCTTTCAAATTAATGAGTTCCCAAGATAAATCTTCTGTTTTCTATTAAAAGCTAAATTTAAAGTAAATCCCTGCCCACATGTTCATAGGAGATAATTTACAATTACAAAGTAAATAAATGGACTTTATTTAATCAATTATTAGATTTCCCTTCAAGCAGTTGATTCTTCCGACTACTTTCATTATTGCGAGATTGTGTAATTAATTGATCTGGTTGCTTATTTACCTATTTCCCATAATGACCGTTTCCAGAATGTTGCATTGCAAAGCGGCATATATCGGAAATCGCAGCAGTTCATATACTTTAGTTATCGCTTTTCTCCCGGTTTTTGAAATATTCGATTCGTGAGCTGTTAAACTCCAATATTTATTTCCGATTACGTTTTTTTATCGCTCTATATCCACTTTTATATCGCTATTTTAATGAAACGATCGTATTTGAAGTACCTTCAATTATACTACAGATATATTTGGATCGTCTTGTATCATCCCATCGTGTGTGAAGCGATTCAGTAAAATTTGTTTGCTGATTCTATCGCGGTATTTATTTCTTATTGATCAAATATGTTTTGCTGCACAGCTAAACAGCTAAAAAGGTTTGAAGTGTGAAGATTTCATTGTTAGTTCTTCTAAATATTTACTATTAATCATTGAATCTTGCGAAGAAAGCCCCATTTCAACGCCCAAACACTGTTTCTGCGATGAACACCAGTTACATTAATGTTCCCTATTACCACTGTTGTAATCAGTAACTCAGGTGGAATAAATCAATCAGCTTTGTTATCACTCGATTAGTGACTAATTTCATATTGTTTGCAATTGTGATATTGGAGCTTCATTAAATTTAAATAACATTTCTCGCAAGTCCACGTCCAATATGATATTTTGAAATAATATGTGTTTATATATTTTGGATTTTCGATTCTCTTTACAAAGAAAACTACATTAAATCCAATAAATAATGATTGCTCCTTAACAATAATAATGCTTGTTAACTTAATAACAAGGAAAACTTGTTCATATTGTTGAAGAGATTGTTTTTTTAAATGAATGAGATTAAATATTTAAGGCTTCTTTGGACTTAATTGTGGGATCTATTTTTTTTTTTTGCAAATTGAAGAACGAACCATTCGTGTTCGTCAAACATGTTTAATAGCAGAACCAAAAACAAAGACTACAGATTACCACAACTACTAAAGGTAACTTAGTAAATATCAACATTTATTGTAAAACTTTGGGTTTTCCACGAAGGCGTGAAGAGTTAACCGTAGATGAGCTTGATAACATTTGATACACAATTAAATTATACGTGTGTTGTTGCATCCATACGTCGACTCCGTAATGCGCGTTAAGCCTACATAAACGAGTTGCGCTTCACGAAATTAGCAGAGATTAAACAGGCTCGTGTTTATTCGTCTCACGAGGATGGGTTCGTGTTGCCTATTGGTTTCCTCGATAGTCGGCAAAACACGAGCGTGCCACGTCTCTGCTGATTTCGTCAAGCGTACTCCTTTCTGCAGGTTTAATATATAAATAAATGGAGAGAGCAAAGGCGAATGAAATTATTGCTTTTTTGCAGAGACTAAACGGACTCGTATTTTGCCGATTCTTGGGGACACTAATAGGCAACACGAATCCACGGGTCTATCCAGTCGCTGCAAAAACCGAATGATTCCACCTGTTCTTGTCATCTCTATATAAATATAGAGAATTCATATTAGGGGGCTGCAAGGCATAAGTAAAAACGCGTCTTTCATTATTGTTCTTCACTCTCTCTTATTTATTCTTTTACATAACTTATTATTATTCTTCAACGACGTCCAGAATCTTTACGCTAACACTAGATACCACTAGTGCGACACAATAACTCCTTAAAACAATAACAATTATTATTTTTCAGACACTTGTTTCAAATTTGGGCTGTTAACTTATTTACTTCCGTATGAGCGGAAATAATGTCATATTATTCTGAACCATAACCGTATAATTAGTATGACATTATTTTAGTATTAGTATTATAAACAATTGAAACACGAGAAATGAAGATCGCACAAACAATTCTTTTTTTTTTCGCAAAAAATCAATAAACGAGACAATTGAACGATGATATCAATTTGTATAGTTAGCAAAAAATATCCGCAAAATTAACATATTTACATCTAAAAGTCGGCGATTCTTGGATACTAGGTCATGGAACTAAATGCCGGTTTTAGCTATAAATGTCAAGATATCTATAAAGTACAATTAATTGGACCGGGTGGTGGTAATAAATTTGTTTTGTTATTTATTTATTTCAATTTAATGTAGTAATGTTGCTTAACATTTGGAAAATTTGAAAAAGATCAACAATATTGGTATTGGCGCACGTAGTAACAATTCCAAGGTGAAATATTTTTAAGGCATTCTGTTGTTTATCAATATTATGAAGTTCTTACCGTTTCAAACAAACATAAAGTTACAAACTTCACGAAGTAGCTAAGTACTTGGCTATTGACCAAAATTGAGACGTGCTAAAAATGGTTAATAAGAGAAAATATAGCAGCTTAACTGGTTTAAAAAAAAAAGATAAGTCTATAATATAAATTCTTCTGCGTTGCGGTTAAAATTGAAGAAGCATTCCCTTTTTTTTGTGAGTTCATATACACTCAATGTTTCTCAATTTCGGATTCATCAATTAGGTCATTAATATGGTGACAACAAAACTTATTGTTTTTTTTTTTTTGTTAGAAACATGTTTTTAATTTATAATTTAGGGTTACGGATTTGAGTTTAAGCTCTTCCATGTATCCTTCTGCCGTTTGAAAGTTGAGGCACATTGTTCCAGCATTCGTCTATGTTTCCTCTTTGCCCGAAAATATTTCAGTGCTGTCTTTGGGGATTACTGGCATAAGCTAAAAGGTGAACGACGATGTAAGTAGGAGAAAAATACGCTCGCAGCAACGTCGATGACGCCGGGTAGGCAAAAGTATGTCCGTTGGCTAGCGCTTTTCTCTTTTCACATTGTTTTTGTCGGGAGTGATTTCATCAATACCGTGAGCTATCATTTTAGTCATCGAATATTCGTTTTTTTTTAATCGGAGAATTTTATATTCACCTTTTATTATTTTTACAACAGCATTAAACAATTTCCCATCTGTTAAATATTGTCAGCTATTTGCCTTTCTTGATTTTTAATTTTTGGTTTTTTACTTTAATTTACACGGTGCTTATATCATAAATCATCCAACTACTACAGGAGATAATCAATAAGCACTTGATCGTTTTATCACGCATAATAAAAATTAGTTAATAGCTTAATCGCCATTTATATATCATCGATATGAATGTTTGAGGAACCGTGATATTATATCAAACAATCATGTATAGTTTAAAACTAAGTATATAAGAAATTAAAGAAAAATCTATATAATTTATTTTGTTTGTGAATTTAAAGGACTCTTGTAAGGATCGTTTTGCTAAGAAGCTACGAACAAAGTTCAGGCGGAAATTGTATTGACCTCCAGCTTCTTTTATATTTTTATCTTTTTATGTTAAAAGCTAATTGGTAAAAAGATAAGCGTTTCATACTGCTATATATAATCGACATAATATTTATAATTATCAATTATTATCCTTGACATCATTAAAAACTAGTTTTAAACATCTGAACATTTCAGAAAATATTTACAAACAATAGCCAAATATATATACTGCTAAGGTAGCTTAGCTTCCTCATGGTATCGATAGAATGAACAGTACTCGGTTTATGTCGCCGCTTTCGGAACGGCAGGCATGCGTTTCTTTGGCACTAGAGGGCGCCAAGAAATGTCGAGCTTGTCGTTTTGAAAATTGAGGCATTAACTGTGAGGCAACAACGATAGAACGTAGAGATAAAAAATATTCTCGAAACCACGCTAATATCGCCGAGTAAGTAGAAATATGTCCATGTGTTAAAGTATTTTCTTTTTTATTTTATTTCATCGATACTATCAGAAAGCTAAGCTATCTTAGCATTATATGCATTATAAGTAGCTTCTCATCAACCTTATTAAAACGGGTGAACATGATTCAACAATAAATACCCAATGATATTAGCGTAACTCTCGTTAATCATTTTTTCCACTTTCGCTGCTTACACGCTTTTCATCTAAGGAAACACGCCTTTATCTTATCATTTTGTACTGTTGAATTCCTCATCGTTAGCTATTACCTTATCGCGTTCGTATTAACTTAATTCTGCCATGAAGAATGCATGCAAGAATTTTTTATTGGCAACCGTAAATCACTATTCCGTGTACGATAAGCGCTCTGGAGTGGTGCTTTCATATATCAAGTGATTCTCCTAGATGGCCTCGCTTAAATTAATGAACTAAAAAATCAAAATAACATTATTTATTACGTGTATTTACATAGTTAGCCGAGACTGGTACTTTGGAACAATGGAAAATGGCGCAAATTATTTTATCGATAAATTTCCAGTTTTTTTTATTACCTATTTATTGTTGGCCATTGTATATGAACATGCGTTTCCTTTGTGACAAAATTTCTTATAAACGAGAGGCGTCGTCTAAAACAAGGGTATGTTTAAGAGATGTAGGGATGTTATACGTTTACGTAGCAATGCTGAGATCTTGGATCTTTTTAGACAGCTTCTTAAGAAGTTGAGAGTATAATTAGCGTAAAACATCGAGGATAAATTCAACGACACGCTAACACCCGGAGGAGCGTAGGCAACGGCAGTGAAAGCCAACATTCCACCAAGTTATATACAAAAGAAATTAGTTTAGACGCCACAACCATTTCTTGAAAGTGGTGTGGAGTTTCTCTTTGTGTATTACAAAAATGGTTTTGTGAAGTTAGAGATGAAACTGGAGATAATTATGAAGATCTTGGACTTCTTTTATGTGCTGGTCTGGCAACCAGCATCGATGATTTTTGGCTATAGATTTGTACTGATTGTCTACAATTTAAGTTGTATTCGCTTACTTTCGCTGACGAGGAGTTTTTTCAAAGACAAAGAGCATCGCGCTCAGACTAAAAGACTCTGTAGGCGTAAATAGAGTATCAAAAATGGCGCAATTTTAAATCGAATTGATCACTTTCGTACTCATGGCAATGTTATCGAGATTTTCAGGATCTATCGATACGGATGCCGACAAATATCGAGAGAGTACAACGTGCAATTGAACGAAGTTCCGCGTGCTCGGTTTCTAAGCTTGCATTTGTTTTACCAATTTCAGATCGACTGTGAGCGATGAGATTCATTCTCACTTAGAAGGCCACGTTAATAAGCAGAACTTGAAGCTGGATGGGAACCCATTGCATGGCATTAAGGTGACCTTTCGGGGTGGAAATCGGCCCAGATTTCCCAATATTAACTTTAATTGCCTCACTTTAAGGCTATGCAGGTGGTTAAAGTTAAATGCAACATTGCACCCTGATTAATTGTGATTCTACCATAGTTCCACATTTATAATTAGGGAAAATGCAATAAATAACGTGCATCAATATGGTTTCAATAATTTGTAGCTAAATGTGAAAGGAATGTTCCGACGGGCATTGCATTCAAGGATAGGATTACTGACTCTAAATATAGAAAACCATCTCAATTTGACTTCGATATTGTATTTGTAGACAAACAACATGTGTACGTTCGTTTTTTATGCTCTTCGTGTTATAGAACGACTTCTGAATAACAATGTAGTAGGACTAAATGTAGAAAAAATGCTGCTCGTCAGGGAAAATTCCCACCGACGACAAATAGATCGATTTGTAAAATCTGCTGATGTAAACAGGCTTCTTTTCAAGGGAATATTGTGCTAAGTACTAGAATGCAGACATATGGCGATAACTACATCGGCGTAAAATTCAATAAAAGCAATCAATGCATTTTCATTGAACATGTTAGAATAGTTAATCGATATTCTCGATTTCCAAAACGACACTCTAATTAAAACATTTTATCAATAATTATATATGGAAGGAATAAATTAGGTCATGACTCAAATATGCATAAATGTACATATGTATATCTCAATGGTGAAGATACGTGTTTTGATTCATTCATAAGAGCCATTCATTGATAAAGAAATTCATTCATAAATAATGCTTCGCAGATATCGCACAAAGAGTCAATATTAGCCTGCAACAAGTTTACGAGAACATTTTATTACTTTACAAGATCACTGATTAAAAAATTAAGTTCACCGCGATCATTTCAGGAATTTGTATGCTTGAAATGCACAGTAAATTGTGATTCTTTCCCGCAGCGGCCATAAGTATCTTGTTCATTAACATAACATGTTCTTTTAGAAGAATAATCTGGCGATCTCGTCAATAGAATTGGAACCTTAAATAAAGAAAGTGCAACAGTTGCGGTATATAGCCGCGAAAGAACGTCGTCATCTGTTACAATTAATTTCAGTATTTATTCAACTTAAATCATCAAGACACGGCAAATGATTTATCTACAATAAATTTTTAAAAGCGACGAGTCATTCAAAAGAATGCAATTGAGCCGAGAACATTTTCGCGCAATTATTTCTTTTAACGTCGAGTTGGTTTTTGTTTTTGGTAATGTAGCACGAATTTTACCATCCCGGGACGGGACCGTCAAAGACAGCAATGCTAACCGCGAGATTCAGAAGTCATTAGTAGAGAAGACAAAGGCGGGTGAAATTGTTGCTCTTTTGCAGCGACGAGACGGAGTCGTGTCTGTTCGTCTCATGAGAAAGGGTCCGTGTGTCTATCGGTTTCCCCAAGTGTCGATAAAACACGAGTTTGTCTGATCGCTGCATAGGAGTGCCGGTTCCACCCGCCTTTGTCCTCTCTATTCATTGGGCACTTCGTTTATCAACGGACTACGATCTTCTTTAAATTTCTAATGTAGTAATGTCCAAATTAAATGGATTCAAGTCTTGTTGAAAATTGTTAAGGATATCCAATGTTTGTTATCGAACGCACTTTATTGCTCAAGCCAGTATGCCCATCTTTGGAAAACCAGTCCTATGTAGGTGGAACCAATAACCTAATTCTGAGCCTACGTACCACCACAAACCGTTCGGTAATAAAGTAATTCTTTTCCCAAATTAACCTCTGCTAGCGGATGGCCGAAGGCTTCTTGTAATAGGTCAAGAATTTCCTGCGTAATTTAGAATCTGCGTGCGGTATGAATCGATCGTACGCAGCATTTGCATAGGCCGACTAGCGTTCCTTTACATCAGAATATTTGGCGCTGGGCTACATACATATGTCGCGTTTTTTATTTCTGTCATGAATAAAGAGTTCGATGCTATCTATATACACACACACACATTATGAAAATTTGCATTTTGTTTCTGTTACAGTTCGCATTTGTGAATAATAAAAAGGAAAATGAACTTGTTGGAACCAACCTTCATGTTGTTCTTGAAACGACCAGCCATTATATTCAAATTTAGATTTATTGTACGTTTGCCGTTAGAGTTTTGTTTATGCAAGTAATGGACGGTGCAAATTGTCGCTCCCCGGCACTTTACAATGTTAGATGTACGTTTTTGTGAAGCGAGAATGTTAAGTTTGAAAGACGAGGGCAATACAAAATGCGTGACCATGAAAACAGTGTCATTGCAAATTAATTTTTTGAAATCTGAATGTTTATCCTTTACTTTACTTGAGAGGTCGTGGTTGCTGAAAAATGGATGGAGGACACCTCGGGACATTTCACTTGAATTATTTCCTTTGACGTTTGTTTACAAATTACATTGTTTGGTGTTATATTTCGTTGTACATAATAAAAACTTTGTGTAAACACAAAATATTTCGTATCTCCGGAACCGTCCATTTGCGAAGCTATGTTTATTGAGCATGTTAAGACATGCTATGTCCCATTTAGGTTCGCGATAGTTCTTTTTTGATGCCCTGTATAAATTAAAAAAATTCAAGCGATAGTTCTTAAAGAACATTTGGAGCATTTTCGTTTGTTCGAGTTGTATGCTTCACGCTGAGATACTTACGCCGTTCGTATTAAATGCCGCGATGCCAGAATTGATGAATTTCGTTGAGTAACGATCAACCAAAGAAGATCAATAAACATTACAAAGACACACAGTAAGTTGTAGGTAATTGAATTAATGATATCTATTAACATCTTAGGATGCACAATACATGATTTTTGTGGTCACACAAATTAATTATTGACCACAGTACGTCACCCGAATGATCTTAACTGCTTTAAAGCTCAATTTAGTACATTATACGATTCATACATTGTTGTCGTGTTATTCCAATTTAATCTTTATTTAATGTTAAACAATTTCAAATATGTTAATAACGTATGTGTACTTGACCTTGTAGAGAATAAGAGTCATTGGATCTGTGAAAAGAACATTTCGAAGAGATGAACGTTAAAAGTAGCCTAAGTGACTAAAGGAGAGGAATGCAATGTTAGGAAAATAATTAACAAAAAGTAGCCGAAGAACCGCCAACAATATTAGAAACAGACCAAAATACCTGCTGAAATGTTTAATTAGTAAATGTCTTAAATGTTAATATCGAATTAATAAAGCGACGGGCGGGAATGGTCGTTAGAAAACAGAGGGATTTCTCAAAAATCTCAAATTATATCGAAAACTAAGATATACCGAAGAATGCCGACGTGAAGATAATTATCTCACTTTTTACACTTTTCACACTTCCAATGCGACAGAATTCTAAGCATTCAGAATCAGATAGCTTGTATTACGCACTTCATATCGTTTCGTATAATTTGTATAAAGTGAATTAGTCTTTATCTTTAGGTAATATAGCCTGTAAATATTGAGATAACAGATAATTTGCATGTTTTGGGTAAATCATCGGCGAATCTTTTGAATGTATTTATATTAAATCCCCGCAAAAACACGTTTTATCAGACGTGTTTGCTTTCTAGGTAGCCCTGATATATTAAATGATAATCGTAGAATAGAATAAAATGGGAAATCGAAGACTAGTATCGTTTGATTTTAATTCATGCGAATGTCGAATTAAAATAATCTCGTTTGTTTCAGATGCAGGATAAACAAGAAAAGTTTCCGTCGACCTTCACAGTAGACAATTTCAGTTCAACGTGAGTATTCTTTGAGAAGTGGTTCTGGGCCGTTTAAAGTGTTCGCGGCTCATTTGGGAGGGTATTAACATGCGACATGCTTAATCAACAGGACATTATCGAAATACATATTTTGTTTTACAGACGTACGTACCTTTCATACGATTCAGTGATCAAACTAAAACGTATTATTCCCAATTTACTCTGAAGTTTTGGAAGTAGAAGGAAAAGCAAGAAACCGAAAGAAGCGGTTTTGTTTCATCCAACTTATTGCTTTTGCTGTGACGCATACGAAGAAGACTCGTCTTGATGGTTTTCAACCGGTCGACCGAATGACAATCGAAATCCACGAATTCTCTAAACAATTGTCCTAACTTCTTTATTTACTGTGGCGACGGCCCAACGGGGTGTATAAGCTTGCTTGAAGCTTGTCATAACTTAAAGAGTCTTTTTGTAGAATTAAATTATGCGTGTAAAATGTTCCATGACCTTGCTACTTGTTAATTTTCGACTAGTTTTTTTTTTTCATATCCCGTATTTGGAAGCACAAACAAACTTGATTAAAAAATCATGTTATTGGCCTATTATTCTCTTCTTCCTTTGTATAAATGAAATCATCACATTACTTCTTCAACTTTGAGCCCTGTAGTCGAATAAATTAAAATCCATTCACAAATTTTCTATAACTAATCAATTCGATTTTATTAAATTTAAAATATACTGTACAATGTAATAGATCTTGTTTATCTTGTTTTGTTACCGCATATTAAAACGAATGCTAAAAATTTCATTCACCTACCGCAGTTTCATTCATCAATAATAAATTCATTGATTAATTAATTCGAAAAAAGCTAACATTCAATACTCCAAGTTCCACTGTATGGCCAACGCAACGTATTTACGAAAGCACACAGTCAAGCGCTTGCCTTACCGATCAAACGAGAGACTTTATGATAATTTTGCAACTAGAAACACTCATTTAGAGCGGTTAACATTTAGCAATAAGACTGTCGATCCCATTTACCGCGCGTACATACAAGACGCTTTCTTAATGGTGCACTTATCTCGAAGGTAAATAGTGTTTCAATAAGGAAAAACGCATGTATTTATTAGTTACCTTGAAGAAATGAAAGCAGACCGTGTTTATTATTCAAATTTAACTGCACTCACGATGCAATTATAACGTTTAATGGTGTATTTGGAATTTTTGAAATGTAAATCTCGGTTGCGTTTTACAAGCTGATGTTTTTTAGGTTGATTTAAACGGATTAAATCACTCCTTACTTTGATATTAGATTATACGCGCACCAATAAAATATAAATCTAAACATCTATACAGAGTGTTCCAATCTTTTGAAATTGTTGAATTTTGGGATAATATAGTAGACATAAGGCTTCTTTCAAAAAAATATTTCCGTGTCTACTTGTAATTGCAACTACATTTATGCAATGCTAAATTGCACATTTGGCTCTATCTGAACATGGTATTAAAACGCCATGAACAACTAAACTTTGCAAAATTCAATTATCAGAAACTTCGTTTTTTTTTATACCATATCATATATTTTTTCTTCTCGTCATATTCAGACGATTCAGCAATGTCTTGAAATCTATTAAGAATACACGTACGCAAACTACCGGAAGATGGGAGAGGTTGAGCCGTTCCTCCAGATTTCTCTCCACGCCAATCGTGGCTACCGAAACTGTACGAAAGAGGGGCAAAACGGCGATTATCACTTCATCGCCGTACGAAAAAGAAGTAGAACCTGAGCAAGCTAATGTAGGTTAGGTTAAAAGAAAAGTTAGTTTTTGTGATCCCGTACTTGTGAAGGGCCAAAAGATATTAAAGTAAACAAGGTAAAACCTCTGGATGATGAGGAGAAGGAGGACGCCCAGTGCTTGTACTGCCATTATCTTTATTGCACAATATGTAAGCTATGGGCGCACTGCTCATGCGCTGGGGTTGCGGACCGGAAGACCGTTTTTATTTGTAAACAGTGTGAACAGTGAATCGTATATATTTTATTTTTGTAATGTTTAACCATGTTCTACGTTTCCAACATTTTTTTCAAAGAATAAGCATTACGAGTATCTTTTTCGCGATCAACTGTTGCGCAATATGTAGACGTTGTTTTTGTTTGAATAAAAATTATTTTTATTATTAAAATCGGATGTTCTTCTTAAACGTGCCATTTTATCCCCTAACGAACCATTACGAACATAGTTGCCAACAATCATCTCGTCCTTATTGGAAAATCTTTTACGAATACTTAGTAAAGCATTTCTTGAAGCGAAACTGTTTACAAGCTTGTCACCAAAAAACTAATAAGCAAATAATTAAATACCTAGTTTCATCTCATCGACCATCTTCAATTTTTGAGATGTGATGTTTTTTTTTTAGTACTTTTTCATGAAATATGAAATAAAATTTGAAATTTTCCGTGATTGATTTCAAATTTGTTTTTTTCAGAACAAAGCTAGCCCAAAATGAAGTAAAACTTCCCATAGGTAGTAAAGAAACGATAAACGACAATGAATACAATCCTTTCGAGAACAGGCAGACGGAACACGCCACATCGTAAGTAAACGATGAGAAGATGAATTGCCGACTAAGCTCGAGCTGAATAACACGTTCTCTTTATTTCGTTGCAGGACGATCGGCGTACTCATACATTTACTGAAGGGTTCGTTGGGAACCGGTATCTTGGCGATGCCGAACGCCTTCAAAAATGCCGGTTTAATCTTCGGTTTCGTCGGTACCATCGTCGTAGGAATATTGTGCACGCATTGCGTCCAGTTACTGGTAAGTTTGCAACATGAAAGAAATTCCGCTTATTAAAGCCGCGAAAGCAACGCAGATTTTTTTATTTATAATTTAAGTTTTTTTTTTATCTCTTTACTTGGCAAGTTTCCTGTTATTTTATTGACATTGCTTTTCCAAAAAATAAAGCAAGAAAGTACGGGTAAGCCGCTTAGGCTAATGGCACGCTACTTTTGGGTGTAGGTATATATTGACGTGTCGTTAAATAAACTGCTTTTAATTGCGGGTTATTCTTTAGAATAAATCTTGCAAAAACATTACCAGCTTGCTCAGACCACATCATGAATGTGGAAGATAAGAAGGCAATTGGACCACTGCTTCCTTGAGCTAGTGAAACATGAAATTTAATAATAATAAATGACGAAATGCATTGTTACATTACGATACATGCAATGACACATGGTTTTATTTTTATATATTTTTTTAAATGCGCATTAAATACAATTTTTTTTTTTGATAAGTACAAGATGCTGTATTCAACTTGATTTTTAAGTAGTTTATGATGTAATTCGAAATAGATATTACAATAATCCACTTATATACTATCTAATACATTTGCAATAATCAATTGGGTTCCAGTAATACGGCAACGTAGTAAGCGCAGGTACTTGTCTAAACGTACCTACCTCGTATGGGACATGGAGAAGCTTAATAACCAATACGAGGGTAGTGCGTTTAAAAAAAAGCACGTGGAGGTTTCATTGTTCATCAGAAAAGGCTATTTACAACTGGTTTACATAATTTCGTCACGATCATCGTTCCCTCGTTGAATTTCGAGAAAATTGATTGTTCCCAAAAACATCCATGTTGTACGCAACATAATTGAGGAGGATCGTTATGTGACTCAGTTTGAGATAGAGGCATCCTTAGGCGTACATACGTTTTCGTCTTGAACAAATATATGCGGATTTTAAGGTTCCTCCGTCGAATTTTTTGAGCACTTCGTTACGCCATTTTGCAAAATAATAAATACGATTTGTACCATTTTTTTTTCTTTGATTGTTCTTGTAAAAAAATTCAAAGGTATACCTCGTGCAACATTTTTCTAAGTGGGAGGCTGAGCCCACGAACGTATGTATACGGGCTCACCATATTAGAAAGAAATCTAACCCTCGAGGGCTTCACAATCAACGGTCTTCTTGCCGCTAGATCATCGAGCTGTTTTAAAACTATAAACGCGAGCTGTTAAGATAACACTCCAAATATTTCATCTCCATTTGGTTTTTTTCATCGAAGGTCAAGCGATGACTATCGACATATAAATTCGATCCAAAATATTCGTCGAAAATTAATAGTCATTGGCGGAGACGCTCAAATCTTGGTAATTTATCTCGACCAATCGATCTTGTTGCATACGTAATGTAACATTGACACAAAAAACGCGCTTCTAATTTCGATATCTTATACACAACGTTAATAATCTAATCTGCTCGTTACGTTGCTCTAAATTTTATCTAAGTCCATTGTTCAAATCCATTTGATTCTTTTGGGGAAATTTATTACCTTATTATACGTCGTTAGAGATTAAGCGATTATTGGATTTTCATCATGTTACTACGGTTGATTCGATTCTGCGGAAAGGGAGGCGGTATACGTTGATTGAAAGGTCATAAACCAATGTGGTCTTTGCTGGATTAAATTTTGATTCGTGGCTAAAACAATTTTTTTTTTTATCGCTACCCGTGCATAGTCATAAATACTACAATTTTTGATCAGTACGTTATTGAGAGCGGATTATGTTTTGTTGTTGTTTCTATTGTTTGAAGAATTTAGATAATTCGACGAGTTGGCAATGGATATATTTGCTTTTTCGGAAAACATATTGTTCTTCCTAACTATGTAAAAATATTAACTTTAAATTGAAAAATATCTATTTAATTGCCCGTTAAAACTAATCAAACACAGTATTATAAGAATATGACCTATTAAAATTAATTTTTGCGAGAATTAATCACTTTACTTGCCAATGAAATTAGCAAATAGTAACGTACTGGAGGATTATTGGCAAAATTGTTTTTTTTTATGTATATGCGCACTTTCTAAATTCTGCCGAAGGTCTAGGAACAATATTATCCCTCTTATATAACTTATTTGTTCTTTTTTACTGTTGCACAGATTGCAAAAGTTATGTAAATTGAAGATAGCAAATATTGCGAAAGGATTAGAGATTAACCGTTTGCAAGTGGTGACAGAACTAATATATTTTTTTGCTAATACGTTGTGTACATAAATCCATTGTTTCACGACCTTTTGGTGTATACACCTATACGTGATTTACAGCCTCTTTTATTGCTGAAATATATTTGTTTCAATAACGCGGAAATTTGTAAGAATAAATACTAATAAATAATATTCGCAAAACATGGGGGCAAGCCTAAGAAGAAAATCTCGATAATACGCAAGTTTTCTAATAAGGATAAACATCTTCTAACGTAGTACATAACAGTAGATCTAGTCAACTTGTTTATGGAATAAAGAAGCATTAACATACCACGACGTCTTCATCTAAAAAAAAAACGATGGAATGTCATCAAAAAGGCGGTCCATCGCTAAGAAAGCCAAGAAGGCAAAAAGCACAGAGGCATGGTGGCTACGACTGAAGACCACAATACACAAGCGCGACTTGTTATTCCAACTTATCACGCCGGTTAAGACAAGCCACGCCGAGGAAAGTTGAGATGAGGTGTCTTTCTTCTGCGCTACAATGTTCCTATCAATACAACTGCCACGTTTCGCAGGTAACTATGCGCCAGTTCCAAGTCTTTGATCGCTCCGACCTTGCACTAAGTGACAATTTCTTACGAGGAAGAAAATGCAATATCGATGAAGAATAATGGTTGAAATAGCAGCAGATTATATCGAAAGTTATAATAAAAGTTTCGCTTAGAAAATATAGATGGGGCCTCGTAGTTTTTTTGATCATCAGGTAGAAGGGAAACAACGGAAAAATCTTTAAGCCTAAAAAGGGTAAACGTTTAACCTTGACAAATTTTTAATGATGCGCCTGTTAAAGTTTAATCTCCACATCAAAGAAATCGACCATTAAGGCTTTGTGATGATCCAATAACAATTCACTAACCATTCACGTTTTTGGAAGAATGTAAAACGCGAGGTGTATAGAGGAGGCTGGGAGGGGTCAAATCTAAATGGATTAAAAAAATTACGTGAAACGCCGGATTCAACGTTTACCAATTTAATGCGCCGTGTAAAACAAAAATTCAACAAGGCGGTCGTTATAGACGCAGCAATAAAAAGATCACATATAAACTATTGTTCCTGCAACTAACATACTTGTGACTCTGTGATATGCATGCTAGATGTAATAGGTACTTTCCAACGAATGCTGCGTTAAAAAGTAAACATAGCAGCTCGAATACGGGTCAGTTCTAAACTCTAAACGTCGATTTAAAATTTATGTACTTTCTAAGTCTACAAAAAATACATATCTATCAGCTAATAG
Source organism: Oryctes rhinoceros (assembly GCA_020654165.1). Classification (NCBI taxonomy): domain Eukaryota; kingdom Metazoa; phylum Arthropoda; class Insecta; order Coleoptera; family Scarabaeidae; genus Oryctes; species Oryctes rhinoceros. The sequence goes on from JAIOKQ010000231.1 coordinate 5,709,334, forward strand.
TGCGCGTACCACAGTAGCAATATCCTGTCTCTGTTGGCGAACTAGGAGAAGTAGACGAGTGGAAAATTTCAGAATTTTTCCGCGTAAGAACCTTTACACATGAATAAATAGGAGCATATACACATACATCCGAACAACTTCCACGCGTATATGCGCTCGTATATACTTATAAGTGTAAGTAGCATGTCGCTATTACGTATCGCTTGGGTTATTGAACCGCCATGAAAAAAGTGCAATTACTACTGTCAAGCACGCCGTACTCTTACATCATTTCACAGGGCAATTATAAAAGAAATAATTACAATATACGGGAGTAAAATTTCTAAATAATCTAGTTGTCGCAGCGCAACAAATGAAATGCGATTCAATGTTCTTGTTTAAATACTGTACAGGCGTGACACTTACATAGCTGACTTTGACTCACATAACTCGGTACTTAAAATGCCTTATCTGTCGCTGAAATGAGTTTATATGTAAGTACATTCATTATGGATTGGGGACCACGATTTCGGCATCGGAACGATTATATAATTTTTGTTTGTTTTTTTTTAATAAATTACATAACTTTAATACATTGTGACCGCTTTTAAAATAATCGACCTTCATTTGTTGTAATTCATATGTTAACTGTGTGTTTATATAATCGCGTCAAAGCAACCTGATGATTTGTCGCCGAAATCTTTTCTTTAAGAATGTTATTTAATTTTTAGCTATGGTTATTAAAAGTAGCTTTATTATTGATATTGTTTATGTGATCCATTCTTACCAATTTGGAGCATCTAACACATTTAAAGAAAAAAAAAGAACAACGTATTTTTTGTTAATACAACAGGAGGCGGGATACTTCCAATTTTCAAATAACAAAAATGTAATAGGACCTTGTCTTGTTTCTCATTCCATTATCCGTTCGTTTATAATTCAAAATAGGATCACTTGCATTTTTTGATTTAGAAGTGTTGAACACCACCAACAATATGATTAGTGGATTATCAATATTTTAGTTCGTATTTCATATGAAAGGTTGTCGCAAACGGAATGAGGATCTTTGCATCTTTTGAACTCTTTGAGTTGGATACTCATTTTTGATTGATATCCAACACTCCGCTAAATCGGAAGAAACGAATTTTGTCCTCGGGCTGTCGTCGTAAATGGGTTTAATTGGCTTTCTTCCTGCGAAGCTTGAGCGCAGAAAGGATCTTGGATCCTTCGAATCCACGCAAATTCCTCCACATTAAAATAGAAATATCTTTTGGGCGTTGTCGCGTGCTTGATGTTTGATATGACGTTTCGCTGATCATGTTGTCAACTTCTTCAGAATATTTCTAGAAGGAGAACGTCAAGACAAACATCAGGTACGCAACAACATCCCAGAGACACTTCTATCATGGATTACGATCGTGAAAGCCTACATTCAACTATTCTCGACATTGTCTTCCTCGAAGCGTTTTGCAAACTACCCAGTAAGCTTTATTAAAGTGGCTTTATTAAAGGCCAAGTATTTGTGATATTCCGGGAAACAAGAACCGCTGTCCTTATTGATCTTTTCTATCCAGAACTGCAACTTTTTCTTAAACGCTACAACCAACAAAGACAAATTCAAGCCATTCAATTCGTCAAATGTTTAACGTACAAATACGCTAGTGTCAGTAAATGGTCGGTTTCGGTCTGGAGGTTTTCATGTCTTCCTTCTTATCGAAATGCGTGAATTTCTCAAGGTAGCTTAAATGCACGGGATACATTCTATCATCTATAGCAGGGCCTGTGTTCAGAGCTCTGATGTCCAGGCGTAGCTCGTTAAAAAATGTTTTACAAAGTTTTCAAAATATAGAGAATGAACGAAGAAAATTGTAAACTTTCAAGAAAATACGATTAACTTTCTTTTGTACACAAACAAGGTTCTAGTATATACAAATACAAATAAGGAGAAGAAAGAAAAACTATCTGGAAGTTTATTTACGAACATATTAGTAAACGTCCGATAATTGAATGGTTACTAATTTACAGCCAACGCGGTGGACTTACCCTACTATCGTCCGCGGCGTTTCAAGAAAATCTTACGTTTTACCTAAAAAAGAAACTTTTACACTTAGCTTGATAAAACAAGCCTACCAAGTTTTTATTATCCGAGATAGCGATATCGAATAACGGCTTTCACTGCATTTTAACTTCAATGTTTTTGTATCGGTGACGATTACGTTTCGTAATATTTAAGTAAATGTCTTATATACATATAATGTAGTTGGCGTTAACGGGTAGAATTGTAGATATATAGGTATATGTAATTGTTTTTGTTGCGTGAAATAACTGGGCAGATTAACACTAAACATCCATTGTTATTAATACTGATAAACATACACTATTATTGATTTTCTTCGTTTATATGGTGTTATTTTATTTAAATTATCTGTGCGTTAATTACAAATTACAAACTAATTAAAAAAGTTAAATTTTAACGGTTCTATGTGAACCGTTAAAAAAATCTACTGACGTACAGATGAAATATGTATTCACGACTTGTTTCTGAAATTTCAGGTGTCGGCATCACACGAAATATGTCGCCGGTCAAAGCAGCCGGTGCTGGGATTCTCGGAAACGGCCGGAGCGGTATTCGAGCACGGGCCGAAGAAATTGAGACCATGGGCTGGTACGGCGAGGTGAGTAAACATACCGATCGCGATCGACGATTCCGGTCGATTAAACGGTACTTGAACGATCTCAGAATATCGTGATTATTTTTCCGGCTGAATACTAATCGTTTGGTACAGAGAAAACAGCACGCGCGAAATGGTAGCCCTTGAATTACGGACGATGAGTAATACGTCGTGACTGCGGTTGTTAACTTTTACTTTCTATAAATGTTGCCTTTGTCGATATTTCGTTGAAAACATGCCGGAAATAATAAATCCAGGGCATTCGCGGAAATTTGATGAATATGAAAGAGCTTATTAGGCGAGATCGAAACAATAATATCGTGTAGTACGTTCGTAGGTAATGGAATATTCCTCTTAATAATTTAAAATATCTCCTTAACTATTGAATTTAGGGTCTATTGTCAGGTCTTGTGGCGATACAACATTTGATCTAACGTTGATCGAATTCACTAAGACCCATGTCGAATATCGCGTTCCAAGTTCATAATAGACGTCACGTAAAGTCGTTCCGGAAAGAAGTTAGTAGAATATAAAAATCCATTTTAATATGTAATACGTTTATACGTGTTTGGGAGAATACGAGTTCCGTGAAAAATGCGTATATACTATTTATTACAGACGTCATTAAGCTTCATGTATTTTTTCAAGGTTCAATTTTTTCGAAGTGATCAAGAAAACGAAATTGTATTTTGTTTTTTTTTTTATCAATATCAGTCGTAATGGTTGATATATTTCTTTGGACCTTACCGCGATCAGTACTTAGTATTAGTATTTTGAAATTTGACTATTTCAAATCAAACCTTCATTTGATCTTGTACAATTCACCGTTATCAGTTTCATTTTGCTTGCTACTTCTTTTACCACAACAGCAGGATAGCCTGAAAGTTGTCGAGCCTAAAACGGAAACAAGTACGTTCTTGTCAAATTCAGTTTTGTTTCTCAACTTAGTCTGTTTTACCCCCACTTTTCCAAGCGATGCTGGGATCTCTTTAATCCGTTCAGATGTAGTTGGCTTTTTATTGTCTACTAATGTCGTGGCCCCCTTATTGGATGAAAATCTCTAAGATTTGGGCATAGGAAACAGAAAAAAGTCACTTATTTGGGTCTTATTCGATGGATAGATTGGATCAATTCATGAATTTTTGCCATGTCGACCATTGAAGTGGGAATGTCTTACCGGAACAAACTTCCTTTTTCGTCAAATAAGACGGGTTTTTCAGCCGGTTTCTACCATGAACTTGTAAAGTAATGATGCGTAGTATGGGTCGTTATTGCTTCCTTGCTTTTTCTAAACAGTCGATTAACACAATTTCATAACTAATCAAAAAAAAAAAAAAACTGCAACCATCGCTTTCTCGACCGACGGAACAGTCTTCTTTGAAACTATTTCATCCTTCAGAGTCTCCTGTTTCGATTGTACCTTGACCTCGGATGTGTACTGGTGCATCTAAATTTGATCTAATTTATCTATTAATCCACACCAACACTTTGGACATGTCAGTGGCGGCACCTAACGCACAATTAAGTTTTTTGGATGTTTCGAAACGTCAGTCGATTTATAACAAACACGTTATTTCGAGAAGTCCACAGCCTCTGGCCTCTTTCTAATCTGAATTCGACGATTGCCTAGCACCATTCGGTGAACGTTATCGGCGGTGATTTCACTTTTTGGCCATCTCGTGCCCAAAAAGTGAACAAAAATGTTTATCGTTAACCAAGCTTAGCATTTAAAATGCATATTGCGTTTCTCGCCTTTACGTACGTTATACATGTATTAAAGCTTCAATATTTAATCGAGGATAATCTGGAAAAAAATATTAGAAAACGATTGACGTCATACTCTTAGGTCATCGTTGACATATTGACGATTGAGGTTTGAATACCTAATCGCGATTTAATTTCCTTCGACATTACCCGATACAAAAAACATCATTATATCATTAATCAATATCAATTCGCATTATTATACAGCCCTTGAACCGCCCGAATGAGTAATAGAGGTGTATGATTCTCCGACGTATAATAACTACGTGTTTATTTGTACCGCTAACAGCGGTTCGAGTTAGGTCAGCTAATTTAGCTTTATTGCTTCCGGTTGAACTCCTAAATGGCGTAATGAATATCATCGTCAAGTACACCTTTTCATGGTCTCTGATTTATCGCTGTTATTCGATCGTATAAGTGTTGAGGATTATAATTTTAGAAGCGGTAATTGAATCTCATTGTTTTAAAGTTCGCTATTGGACAATGTATTACCACAGTATTTTCTTATACCTCATACGGCGTTTCTTTCCTCTTATATTTAAATAAATACTGACAAACTAATATTTTAACAGACAATATTTTCAACAAAAACAGACTTTCAAGCATTACACTAAAGAAAAGACCATTTTAATTTAAACAAGTTTGCCAAAAATAGAGAACTAAGATCTTTTCCATTTCGGTGTGCATCCGTAAATAGTCTTTAACTAAACTTAAACCAGTTATCGATGGTGAATTGGTCGATATTAGCAACATGTACGATTAAACGAAAAAGAAGTTGTGGTAAATAATAAACATTAATGAGTTAATGAAATATCTATTAATATCTTAATAAAAATACAAGCTCATAGATTATCGTCATTCGTACCATGTGTAGTGACGTTCATCCAAGTACGACCCGAATACATCGAGTGGTGATCTTGATTTTGGATCATTTTCAATTGCTAAGCGGCTCGGATCCCTCGCTCTTTAACCGTGGCCTTTATATTAGGTAGACTTATCCGCAGACAGTGATAATGCCGGGGGAACGTGTAAATATCAATACATTCGCTTGCGTCTTTGCGACAATCATATATTACGTGGTAATAAATGGTTTATTTACCGATATTCCCTAATTTTACGTCGTGGGGACATAGATCGCGAACTCGCATGGCATATCATAGTCCATAATATGGTACATATCTTTAAACAAAGGAAATTCTAATTCGTTGAAAATTTAGGATATGGTATTTAATAAACCAGGACACGCCGTCGCTGCAAACATTAAAAACCAATTGAACTAGTTTGAATTTTAAAGACTTTCAAAAACCTTTCTTTTCTTCAAAAAGAAAAATGATGCAACTCCAACGGGTTTAATTAAAGTACTATTAAAATTAAACACACCGGTTATCTTCAAGAGATATTTTTCTGCTGGGTGTAACTTATTCGATGAATAATGCTCTTAATTTCGTATCAATTTTTAAGCCGGAAAAAATGTTAAAACTGTAAACTTTGATGCTACATGCTCATTAACGGTAGCATGAAATCGTTGACAAAAAGCAATTTCCTCTTGTATCGTCCTTCTTTCCCCCTACGTCGTATAACGAAAGGCAATCAGTGGCGTCGTAATTGTCTGTGCAGTTTTATAGGTTTTAATTATCCGAACGCGTGCACTAAAATCGTGTTTTCGCATCGGTAATAAATAAACATCGGGCGTAATGCGTTGCCGGGAGAGAGAGAGAGAAATTTCATTGGCATGTAAACCGCCGATCGTAAAAAGACGCATTAACATTTCTGACCGTTTTCTCGTTAATGTATGTTCGCGGGCGATGGAAAAAGACCAAATAGGATAAGACCCGCATCGAGCGCAGCTGGATACGCGAGCTAGAAAAGGACGGCGGATGCCACCGCTAAGTAGCGTTATTTAAGCGTCGGACCAATGGAATCGGCAGACTGCCTGTCTTCAACTATTCATTTCCTATATGTTTACTCTTACGTATCGCGTACAACTATCTACATATTTTAGATACACTATTCTCCGTAAGTTAGTTTCCATTTATGCGATTGCACCAGTTTTTCTATGATTACGTTTACTTCACATATGCAAATCCAAGAGGTAGATGTCTCATTTGTTTTAAATTTTGAATGTTCATCGCGGACATTACATTTTGTATCTAATCAATAAAGTTCGCCACTTAGATAAACTCGTCGCGTAGTGCTGCTTACTGGTTTTCCCGAGAGTCTCCATCTACTTGTTGGAAATTCTTTCGTTTAAAATATGAAGAATTATCAGGGCAGCATATTTAATTTCCTGATTTAATCACACTTACCCTTAATAAAATTAGGACCAATTGCATTTAGCATCAACCAGCCCCCATTTTCTGAGATCTTTGGATGTGTGTCCCTCACTGATCCAATATCGCAAATTATGTTTATTGTATGGTCACCTTCAAATATGATATTAGCTGACGACGTTATTGATATCAAATTTCCCTTTATTTACGCCAACTGGTCTCCACGCCTGTTGTTTGAAATAAGTGCGTGACCAACTTGTTCGTATCAATCGGATTGTCTTCAATTATTGATATGTATCCCATTACAACCTATTTATGTATTTTATTGCGGCAGGCTTCTTATTGTTCTCTTATAGATTCCATAAGTGTTCGTGCAGCCGCTTTCGACAATTGTCAATCCACTTTCGGAGGTTCCCCGAAGCGGTACGTCTTACAGCAAATATTTAGAAATGAATAAAGATGTTGTACTACTTAATTTTTGTATTGTTGTACAGCTCAGTATGTATACGAGACTTGAATAAAAAAAGAACTTGTTTAAATGCAAACAAACGTGATCGCTAGAAAGAAATCATAAATAAAACTACAACGAGGAATGACGATAGTTGTAGTTAAAATTCTACTCGTGATACGTGCTCGTTCTAATTTAACGTTATTAAGAGAGGAATTCCAGGAAAAAAGGGAAACTACCAAAAATGCGACTGACGCACAATAGAAAATGAGAAATATTTTGAAATAAAACCTTTTCCTTAATATCTCCAGTTACAAAGAATTTCAACCATAGCAGTCTGAAGAATTGCTTCCTAAATTCCTCAGGTTTTACGTAATTGGTATATCAAATCCTTAAACGGAACATACACATAAAAGCAGCCGTATTTATCGTGAAACATTGCTTTTCTACAACATCTTACGTAAGTCCTGTCTGGGTATGTGCATGCCATGCAACCTTTTTTGGAACAGTGAAAATCGTCTATTCTTTTTCCTCCTTTAATTTTTTATTTTTAATTAAATTATTTTTGCGTACTTTGGCGATGATGTGTTCCTTAAATATGTATTTGCTACGCGATTTGGAAATTATAACATAGCTGAACGTAGTGCAACTTTGGCAAATGAAGGGGAGCGCCTTAAGCTTTCCAAAACTTAAGAAGTAGTATTTCAAGAACGTTTGTTACCTATTACTGAAGCTTTCGCTAAATACCACGAACGCTCGATTGGCTTTGTGTCTGGAGATTGGATAGATCAATCCAGGAGTTCTTCAAGCTGTGTGGCAGAAACACCCTGAAAAGTGTAATTCTAGAAGCTCCTCTATAAATGTTTAAGTTGAATCCACGTTGCATACGATACTTCCAGCGGCGCCAAAATGCTGAAAAAGGAACTACGGACTAATTGCATTTGTAAATGTTAATAAAACCCATATTGTTCAATACAATCCCGCGTTTTTAGTTATTTTATCATGTCGCATGTAAGTAAGCAATTTCACTTTTGCTTTCTGAAGGACTGATATTAATAATTTAAGAATCTGCATCAGTTCAAAGGAAAGGTATTAGTTTTCGAGATGCGCTGGTTATTCATATAAAAGAAGCAATAAGAATGAACATATGACACACTTTACTTTCCCCTATTTAAAAACATAACGGTTTTGTCATTTTCGTTCTTTCTGAACTGCTAATTTATTATTTACTTAAATATTTACTACACTTAGGAACAAATGTAGATATCGAAGTGCATTAGATGAAACGCTACGACAACAATATATTGATAAGGTACTATTATTAGACTGTTAATCGTGATGTTTTTATAATAAATAAAAAGCTTGCGATTTTACTAAAAGGATTGTATTGTTTGCGATTGGTTTTTTCTCACAAACCCGATAGCTTGTATAATGCTGCCACCACTTTTTTTCTTCTTATACATAAAGTGCCAAATTTTAAAATAAATGCATTCGTCAACGTAGTCCTTGAAGAATCCTTAATTGGAAAATACATAAAATTAGCGCGGTTATCGATAAATTCCTTTTGTGTAGACCTTCCTCACTAAAACATGATACTTATCAATCTTTGTTTTATAAAGCTCGTTTCTTCTGTGTATTCTTTCCATAATTTACATCGGTTTCTTTTGTGTAATTCTATCGTGTCCTTTCGTTTGAATGCGATTCAAGGATATTGGTGATTATCTAACTATGTATCTATATAAAACAGCTTGTTTACGTAAGTAAGTATTGCTTTTATTAGTAATTCTAACGCATCTTATTTGTATAATTATTTAATGTACCTTTCGGTAACGTTTTTATGTAAGTTGTTTTTTTTTTCTATTTTAGCTTGATTAATATGAACTTCTTGTATCAGGGAACCCCAAGTTTACGATACACATAAAATAGAAAATGTAAATTTTGCGGTCAGAAAATACTACACAAAGTGCTGTTATGAATTCAAATGTGGGAGTGCATGTAGATCTAACGTATGTATATTTTCAATGAACGTGTTATCTATGAATAGCTAAATAGAGAATTATTTGCGTAGCGCTAAATGCGAACTGAATAATATCGCGTATGGAATTATAAATATTTCTGAAGCAAGAAAACACGTTTTAGTGCATCCTAGTAAGGTATATAACATACCTGTTCTAACTATTATTTGTTACATTTAATAAATTACATGTTAAAGTTGTCTTCGTTCGAAGCTGACTCTAATTAAAACGAGCACATCTCTTCGCTCCTTACAATTATTATATTTAACTATCTAATTTTCTTTTATCTGAAAGACCATATTACCACCTGTAATATGCCATACGAGTACGTGATCTAACGTCTAACCGATTGACGGTGTGAGTATCGGCGACCGCAATAATCCAACGCGTACAAGTGAATTATATTAATTTGGGAAATTATTGTAAAGACACCAAATGAAGGCGAACGAAGAAAATAAAATGAAGACGAGTAATATTGCGGGACTATCGTTAGCTGGAGATGGATTTACCTAATAAAACGCCGGGGACAATGAGAAGAGTCTAAATAAACGGCTGCCCAAACCAAAAAAAAAAAAAAACGTCAGAGCAGCTTAACAGGTGTTATCGGAGAGGAATTAGCTCAACGTCACTACTTCTCGCGTTGATGATAGCGATTCTGTACACGTACACGTACAGTGGCCGGCTTATGTTTTGTCTCCCGCTTGCAAATGCGACTAAACATCGAGGCTATCTTCCGGGTGATAAGACCAAATACTTAGGTATCGCGTTTATTGGGAATACCAATAAACCATAAAGTAAAATAGTCTAAGCGCACGGTGGTACGAGCGATAGAAAGTATGATACATCGTCTCAGAGGGAGACAAAATATAAAAATGTCACTGTACTTACATCGGTTTTTTTTTTTTTCAGTCCATAGAGAAATAAGAAAATGCGGCTTTCACCGACATTTTTTATAAGAAGGTTGCTACTATACATATATCAACAAATTGCATATATGGATTGATAAAAGGAATTAATAAAGTTGAGTTGTTAGATACATATACACCATCTTTCTTCTTCTGATATAAATATTTCAGCTTGCGAAATTTTACCTCCAATAAACCAGACGGAGATCGTACAGTTGAAAGTTTATTGTTGAAAATATTTTGTGTCCAATTAAGGTGTCCGTTATCTTGACGTGATTTGATTAATTTTATCATTAACAACATATCATTTTGTAAATATGGCTTAACGGTTCTTAATTTAACAAATACAATTACAAATTGCCATGCCAACAGCGAATAGAAAAGTACCTTCTCATTACTGGATATGGATAGATGTCATTTTTTCTTTTCAAAGCTTCCACCTCAGTTACTTACCTCAACATACTTACATATATGTATATATACACGGGTACATTATAAATCGGCCACATATTCGGTACCTACTAATGACCGTAATTATCGTGAATCATGCGATAATGAAATTCTTGCTTTACTTTTTTTTCCTGACGAACATTCAGAATGCTCACGGAATGATATCATTCGAAAAACATTCATTTCAGCTGCGAATCCCGTCGAAAACTACGCCGACATAATTAATTGCTCATAATACATCATTACGCGGTACATAGACAAACGGCTTTAGGGAGATTGATGATGGTAGGTACACGTGCTAATCTCCTCTTTTTTTTATATCGATTTCGCTCTTGAAACGTTGATCGGCTTAGGTAGAAGTATTAATCTGTTTTGGTTGGGAGTGTTAAAGAAAAAATGGACGTGGGATTATTAATGTTTTCATTTGACACTTCTATTTGCTACGAATAGCAGAGTAACATTAAATTTTTGCTGTGGTGGGTGGTACGTAATTTTTTTCACTGAAATACATGTCAACTAAACTGATTTAATAGATATGTTATTGTATCTAACAGAGAAAGAAACATTATAATGGTGGATACCTCTTATTATGTGATTTATTATAAGCTGGGCTTCTAAGTACCTTCCTATTATTATTGTTATTCTTTTCACTCCTTCCTAATATTTATTATCTAATTCTTCTTTACTTATGCCCGAAATTTTGAATTAACAGCTTAAGGTCATTAATGCCAATATATGTTTTGTTTACCGTTGTCATGGTAACCAAATTATAATAACATCACAACAAAATTATTTGTGCGTGCAATTTCCCAACTTCAAGGCTTGCCTTTGACTAGAAGTAGCTACTTGGGCAGAAAATTGCAAATTAATAATTTAAAAATCTCAAAGTCAGTACTTTTTCTTCACCGTTGTCACAGTAACCAAACAATACTAAAACCAAGACATGATTCCGAAACGCTGGACGCCGTAACTATTCATCAAGAAGCCTTCATGAAGACAGACAGAAACACAGCATACAATGAAGAATAAAAATTGCATATGGTTAGACATAACAATTATATATAACGAAAGGATATTATTATGTCAGGTTTCATATTATGTAAACGTATTTTTATATTATTTTGGCTGATTCATATTTTGCTTTTACGCTTGTTTTCCGTAAACATAACCTTCTTTGTACATGGATACATTTCTTAAATGTACAAATTAACCTTATTTACCTGCGAAGTGTTACGACCATCATATCTAATTAATATTTATTTATTACGTTCACGACGGAAGAACAAGAACAAGCATGTTTTATTCTAGTCAACCGTGAAAGGTCTCATCGGCGGCCTTTACCTCGTTGCCAGCAATTTACAACCTTGCAGATAATAATTTCAATTACATCTACGGATGGCATCTAATCATTCGACTAAATCAAGCGTATCAACCATAATAGCAGCTCATCATTGATCATTTGCTGTAACATCCAAATATAGGTTTTTGGTATTCATAGTTTAAGGTTATTTTATGTGTAAAGTGTTACATGGCTCAACAATGTAAAACTACTTTTGGGCGAGAATTGTATTTAAAACGAGTATCGTTTCTTTTAAAATATTGCCAACCAATAATTTATACTCTCGGTTTCTGGATCGGAAACGCGTCGTTGCCCTAGCTTCTGCTGACGGTTCCTGCACGTGCAGTTATAGGGCATCTTCGGTAAGGGTAGTGATAGAATCGGACAAACACAAAATTGAACGAAAGCCACGATTTAAGCGCCAAATTGATTTAATCTGAAATTATCCTGAAAAATAAGGCTAATAACTTGATTTGCGGAAACACAAAATCAATTTTAAAATTCTGGCAAGTAATGGAAGCCCGGACAAATATGTTTTTATTTTTCTAGCGGAAGAAGGTCAATCAGACATTAGCCTATGTACGCTGTATTAGGTAACAAATAACGTTGAGGAATTTGAAATATGGCATTGAAATATTATTTCCTGTTTTTCACGATATTCTAGTAATTAATGAATAGAGAGAACAAGAAGGAGGGAAATCATATTTTTTTTTGCAGCGACTAGATAGACTCGTATCTATTCGTCTGGTAAGAAAGGGTTCGTGTTGCCTACTGGTTTCGCCGAAAGTCAACAAAATTAGCCGCTGCAAAACAGGTATGATGTCCTCTCTATTAATGGATCCATGGACAAAATATGTAAATACTAAAATGTTGAATTGGGTACCTACCGGGAAACATTTAACAGGCGTTAATTTTTATTCTAGTTTGCAATTAAAATTTTAAAATAATTCTTTCAAATCAAGTAATTTTTTTCTCGTATATTGCTAGAAAAAAAGACATACATATACGTGCTATCACAATAATTTTAGAATTGCCGGCATACTTAACTTTTATATCTTAATTACATATCTTTTTTCATCTAACCTAATTTTAACTTTCAAATTCCCTCGAGCTTTAAACTGTTTAACTTACGAAACTCGTTTGACATTTCAAAATAACGCGTTTAATAATAAAATTACCACCATTTTATAAATTTTTTATTATCTATCAATTAAAATTGGCAATAATACGTGGCATATAAGTCGCAATTAACATACTTCGAGATATTGCATAATTTCATCGTAAAGTTCAGCTATATACGAAATCTTGTTGTACACCCAGCGTCTGAGCACGTGAATTTAACTGTAGGAAAGCGTTTATGACACGAGACCGATATTGGCTTCCATTTAACATGTAATTAGGTATCTATCGGATATTGCAAAAGTGACTCGATAATTCAGCAAAACGTTGCACTTTCACTGTACGCTTTTGCCAGGAATTTTAATGATGCCGGTTTGTTTATGTTGGAACTGTACAAGTATGTTACGCATCCTGCTGTGTGCATTGTTATTCTTCAAGACGATTGCGAAATAGATCTAACACATCCGATATGGTTCAGGAATTACAATACGCGTATCTTTTATGTAAGTTCTTGCGGTTGAAGTAATAATAGCTGAAGCACATCTCGCAAAAATGTACTCGAACTGTCACTGGATGATCTCGCAACTATATTTAATGCATGCGTTGTTGAAGGTGTATTGTCTGTAGAGTTCCAAAATTAGACCAATCCACGAAGGAGCCAAGTAACGATAGGTCCATTGCTATATCTATACCTCTTCCAAAATCGTTGAGGTTGAGGAAAAGGTTAGTCTCGTAAAATTCAAGAAACGTCACTATTACAAAATTTCTCAACCAATTTATGAGCTTTTTTAGCATTTTTTTTTTTTGTTTCATGAAATGCCAAATATCAATTAATTCTAACAATAATGCTTCTAATTAGAGATGAGCAAGGCAGGTGAAATAATTACTTTTTTGCGGCGATCCGACAGATTCGTGTGTAATCGTTTCATAACGAAGGGTTCGTGTTGCCTATTGGTTTCCTCGAGAGTCGACAAAACACAAGTCTGTCTAGTCGCTGCAAAAATGTGGTGGTTTCACCTGCCTTTGTCTTATAATACGCATCTTCTTTATACTGATAGCATTATCCCAACCCTAAATCCTCTTAATAGTAGATTCGTTCGGATTCGGATCGTAATGTTGAATTATTTTGTTTAATCTAAATGTCGGCGGCTGTAAATGTTTAGTGGAAGTCTTTATAAATTCTCTATCTGATGGGCCACGTCCAACTTGAATATTTTTTTCTAAGTTGCTATTGTAAGCTTTATTTATTTTTATAAACCATATGTGTAATTCTCCTCATAAAATTGAACATTGGGTGCGACCATCTTTGTTTAAAAAAAAACTCATGAATGCTCTTATTTAACTTCTGCAGATACAACTTGGAGTTATCAAGCAGTTAAGCATGTTAGGTATCGGTTTGAATTATTTATTAAGTTTTCATTCAAATATATTTATATACCTTAAACACATAGCTTTTCTCTTTTACCTTTAATCCTATTTTAAAAAATAACGTCTCTTTCTTTATTTTCAGGACTGTTGTCGACGTAGCATTGGTAGTGACATATTTCATGGGCGGTGCCGTCTATATAGTATTTATTAGTACCTCAATTCGTCAAGTAAGTATTTTTCATATTGTGGAACGTGTTTAGATCAAAAGACCTGTTTAAAATCAAATTTATAAAGTTTACTTCGATACTTCGATAAAGCAACTATTTAAATGGAACATGCTTGCCACCTTATTACTATGTATAAAGTAAAGAAGTTTATAAAAATATAATAAATGAGAAACCTACCCTTATAGAAATTAAATCAATTACATTTATCTGGCAACGTTTATTGTTATTTTGCTTCGAACCTAGGATGAAACGCGCTAATTTCAAAGCGTTGTTGTGTATGGCTATTAACAACGTTGCGCAATAACACAATGCTTATGCAACCACTTATTTTCAGTTGGTCCATCACTATCACCCAGAGCTAGGTTGGGATGTCATCCCTTATATGTTTCTTATACTTCTTCCGTTGATAATCACGTGTCAGATTAGAGAATTGAAGTTTCTCGTGCCATTCTCGTTCTTAGCGAACGTATTTTTGGTCGCGTCGTTTGGTATTACCTTGGTCTACATCTTCACCGATATCAAAATGGGCGACGACCTGAAGATGATAGGTACCATGAACACCATACCGCTGTTCTTCAGCACGGCCATCTTCGCCATGGAAGGAATTGGCGTCGTCATGCCCTTAGAGAATAAAATGAAGAGTCCGCAACATTTCCTCGGATGCCCGGGCGTATTGTATACAGCGATGAGCTTCGTAGTTATTCTATACACGGTAATCGGATTCTTTGGCTATATGCGATATGGACCAGATACCGAGGGTAGTATTACGTACAACATTGCTACTGAGGACATGTAAGTTGAAATTTTAACATTTAACTTGACTATATCAATAAAGAAATAATAAAAAAATATTATCTAATACGGGCCTGTATATTATATTTTATAATGTTGCTAACTCATGTTTGTTATGAAATCGAGGAGAAAAAAGACTTGGTGACAAATGACGAGATTTAAAACAAAAAAGCGACGAAAGCTCGTTTTCTTCTTTTATTTCTACTACTTTTATTTGGCCTTGCAGAAAAAAAAAATAAAAGCCATCTTAATGCTGCCTTCGATTTTTGAACTAATGATGCGGTTTGATGCTGCCGGAAGTGTCAACCTAAATTCTCCACAAATTTTGAAGATTTCTACAAATTTCTGAAGAATGTAACGCTGAGGTAGAGAAGTGTTAAAGCATTAGGCTCCTTATTTTTTGTTTCATCTTTACTCCTTTATTCTTAATTAAGTTTTTTCTTTAACAAGTTATAAATTTTGTGATCACTTTGCAGATTAGCGCAAGTTGCCAAAGTACTGATAGCGGCCGCCGTATTCTTCACCTACAGTTTGCAATTCTTCGTCGCCATGGACATAACATGGAGAAAATTGCTTAAGGACAGATTACCGCTACGTTTCCATAACATCGGGCAAGTCGTCACTAGAAGCGTAATTGTCACTTTAACAGCGGGAGTTGCAGCCGCCGTGCCCGACTTGGAGCCCATCATCGGATTAGTGGGTTCCATCTGCTTCTCCATCCTCGGTCTTACGATACCCTCCTTCGTCGATATAATACTAAGATTGGAGACCGACTTCGGTCGTTACAACTGGATACTCGTCAAGAACGTCCTACTAATCATTTTCTCGTTGTTTGGCTTAGTTTCTGGATCTTACGCTAGTATATTATCGTTGATTAGTAACAAAGAAGATGAGGCATAGTTATATGAAATGTTAACGATTAGGGTGGATTAAAAACTGTTTTGGTATGTGAGATGGTGCGATTACCAAAAAGTTATCTACCTTACAGGCAGGTGTTATTCGTGTATTTTTGTCTGATGATTCATTTTTGAATTCTGTATGTCTACTAGATAAAATGTAAATAAATAGATACCTAAGAAGAAAAATTTATAATATATGGATTTTATTTCCGAAATTCAAGTTACACTTATGAATATTTTGAGTGCCATTTTTTCCCGCAGATTTATATATTATTATTATGTAATAATCAACGGCTTAATGTGTCATATGGCATTCTAATTAACAACTCGTTTTTTCTTTTTTTTTCTTTATTTAACAATAGGATCTAGCAATAATAATAGTATTATTATTTATTATGCTTTTTACATTATATGTATGGATATCCTAAAGTATCCTGTGATATACCATTCACTATTAAAACAACAAAATCGTAGCACCAAAAAAAAACTAAATTTACATCAAATTTATTTTATTTTATTAATTATAAAGTAAAAAAAAGCATTACGACAACTGTGATCATATAAAATTCTACGTAGGTGTTATAAATACGAACATAAGAAATAATATTTTTTTATCTTAGATCAATTTAATAAAATTAAAATAAAATAAAAATAGCGTAACCTACACTTCAAATTTTACAAACGCACTTATGTATATCGATTTATACATGTGATATTTTAAATTCGCTGCGATAAAAGATGAAACGGCAGTATTTTGTAAGTGAAAAAACCTTTATTTCCGTTATCTAATTAAATGGGAAAAAAACAAATAAGTGCGAGATAATGTATAATTGTATAATGATAGTATTATATTTTAAATTAACGAGAATTGATTTTACTCTTCATATTTTATTCCCAAAGTATAAGTTCTCTCTATGTTTTACTTTCAAAACTTTACTTTTCAATTCTCCTTGATTTAAAAACGTTCTATAGGCTCTTACGATGTAATTTGTTAACCGCGTAATTATATATATATGCTGTATAATTGTAATTATTGTACGAAATAAATGTTATAAATTATGAATTTATTTTTTCTCTAGATATACAAAAACCAACTTAATAATGCTAACAAGGACTGTGGCGTAGTATCATAAACAACATATAATAATTAATCCGGGACGACCGTTTCGAGAGCACAAATAATCCTCATCATTAACCGTTTAGTTCTAAAAGTAAACATGCATATGCTATCCCTTCTTCCGAGAAAAAAATATCGTTTACAAGTACCCGCTCACCTCCTGTACGCCTTAAAATTGCGACATATGAAAAACTCGGACAGGTAAACGGGAAGGTTTCTTTTATAACCTAAAATATAAACTATGTGGCAGTCTTACTGCAAAAAGTCAAGAAGGACAGAATACGATAACGGTCCGTTGTCTCTGTTCAGATCAGATTATTATTGCTTTTTATGTAAAGCGGCTAATTTTCGCGGGGCGAAGTTACACATTCTTGGTCATTTTCAGGTTTTCTAATTTAATACTATGTCCGGTTTCATTTATACGTTAGCGTCCAGCCTATGGTAGCGATAATTCCTTGTATGCTTTTTAAATCTGGTGCTGATCCCTCTTTCTGTTTGACAAATATTTATTACAGTCAATTCATGCAATTTCATAAATCTCCGACTTTTCTTCTATTTTCGGTTTACCTTTAGAAATACCGAAAAGGTATTTAAGTATTATTATAGCCTAAGCTGCGTTCATAAGATATACTGTGAAAGGGAAGTTTTACGAATTTCCTATGGTTAGTTTCTACCAACGTATTTCCTTTGTGCTGCATTTAAGACGTAATATTTGTAAATGAAATTCTAAAGCAACAAATAAACGTAAAGTAGAGGAACAATCCGCTGCTAAAATAGTTAAAATAAACAGACATCTTAGATATTCAAACAAATTAAAAAATAAAGAAATATTAAATCTCCAACAAATAAATAATACGCAATAAGGACACTTCGAGTGAATATTGCATCCAGAAATAATTACCTAATTACGCGATAGAAGCTTGCAATAGTTATTATTATTATTATTAAATGGAAGATGTACGCCCCTGGTTGGATTTACGTACGCCCGCTAGATATGTAACCGTCTACAGCGAAGTGTTAATTAAGTTGAACGGCAGCCTTCTTTCACCAGGCAAAATTTCCATGCTGTTTCCTCTATGAGCTTTAGATTGCCCATATGCTTCTTGAATATGCAGTGTTCTATTAGCGGGTTCAATATTGTTGTAAGCGATTTCCTGTTTCTGCTTAGTAGGTCCGCTGTAAATGTAAGCCTATTTTCAAACAGAAATTGCTTGACCTATCTCTCACTTGGAGTGATTTTTCAGCAGTTTCGAGATTTCTTGTCTTTCCATTGTTTAATGGTAGCTTTTACTGCCGTATATGCCATTCCCACCAAGTTTTTTTGCGCGATTTTTGACAGTTGATGAGTCTGCTCTAATTCGTCTGCCTTTATGTTCCCCTCGATAGCCTTCGTGTCCTAGTACCCACGCCAGGGTCACCTACGTTCAGCTTCCTAGCCTATTAAGTGTTCCTAATTGGGATTGCTATACCATACAAAAGTATCCACACACAATACATATGCTACAATTATTTGACAATTAAACTTTATATTAATGTTTGTATGATAAGATGAAAATAAGAAAAATATGTTTTTTTACTATATATTTAGGAATATCTATATTATAAATTGTCCAATTATAAATAAAAAATAACAATTAATAGTAGGTATATTAAGTCCTAACAGTTAATAATGCACACGATTATATTTATAAAGTAATACTTAATGCACCTTTAAAATAAATCTACCTTTTTCTAAGTTCAACGATCAAAATAATAATTAAAATGACTAATATCACGGTTCCAATTAGAGCTAAGTAACATAATCTTTTGCGATATCTCTGTTGATATTGTGAGGCCTTTTGCAATTGCGTGGTACCATCTTCAACATGAGCAGCAGTTGCATCTATATTGTTTTCTATCGAATCTAAAACAAACAGAATCGAAAGGATTATTAACTTGATAATTAAATAATCGTAGTTTTGCAATATCTACCTACGAGTTCCTCTTGATTATGTATTAATGCGCTTAGTTCTCTCATTATTTCATTCACGTCTAATATATCCGCTTCAATTTTTCTAATTGTAAGTTCACGATCTAGAAGCATGTCTTTTTCAAACACTAATTCTCGAGATAGCTGCGCTTGTTTCTGGTATTCGGGATCCTCGGCCATAGGCTCATATTCTATTGGAGATGTAAGAAGATTTGCTTTCATTTTATCGGCAATTTGCTGAAATTTATAAATGTTATAGAACTTCATGTGAATCTTTAGCCTAATTCAAAATCATGGAATTACAAAAATTAATTTTTAATGAAAAAGAGGTTGTTTATTTTTTTGTAAACAATAAGCATCAGTTAATGTTGATAAGACAATGTTGGAAAATTTACTGAAACTATTGTATATAATAACTTTCACAACTATAAAATACATTAAAATTTATTTTAAATTCATTAATAAATTAAATTTATTAAACAATAAAAATAATTATGAATAAAATGTATATAGTATTATAGGTATCAGATAAACATTCACTTTAATCAATAATATAAAATGACTCATGCTCTTTTACTATGACTAATACACAAAGAATTAATTTATTTTATATTATTAAGAGATTAATCGTATTGCTAAGAAAATAATTAAAAAGTACCTTTTGTAAGCTAGAGTAGTTGGCTAAAGCTTCTTTAAAATTATCAGTCAATTTTTCAACTTGCAATTTTTGCTGTTTTTCTCCTTTCCGAACTATCCTATTTAATTTCTGTAAGTAGTTCGTTGTCACTGGAACTAGCTGATTAGCACTCAATTGCGTAACATGACTACAAACGAATAAAAGATCATTCCAACGCAAGCGGAATATATATTACAACGTACATAGTATCCCGTAATCCTTTATTGTCTCTTGGTGTTCCTATTGCTTTTAACGCACTGTCCAATGTTTTCCAACTTGAATTGATGGTGTATATATTTGTGACAATGTTATCACACAGGGAATTGAATTCATTCGAAGATGTTCCAGCAAATTGAACGTCCGATGTGTTTTCCATCGAGCCATAATTTACAACTGATTTCCTGTTCATTTTGTAATTTTCTTTCCTTTTTTTTAAATATCCACAAACACTACAATATCATTAACAAAAATAACTGGTCGCAAACAGCGTCTTTTATCTAGAACACTGCTTGTCAATTATCAGCTGTTTATCTTGGTCCAATGCATCCTCGCATTACTTCACTTCGCTTGCTCTCCTTAATCGGTATTATCGCATTGTTTATTGTCGATATTATTTGTTTTTTTCTTCAATACCAACAGATTTCGCAATAATTTTAAATGCCTTTTCAGATTATTCGAATACAACTGTAAACAAAATTACGTATTTTAATCTCACTTTATTAATCGCCCACCGCAGCGTTTGGACGGAGATGTAAACTTTACCTTTGATCTTTCTAATTCAAATTTTATGAGTTTGAAGTGTCCAGCCATGTTGTTAATGGTGCATGCGCCAAATTCAAATTTATAATATGCTTTAATTTAAACGTAAATGATAATTTACGCATAACATCGATTAAACAAAAAGGTAAATTACCTACGAAGCAAATTATTCAATAAAATGCAACATTTCCTAAGAATTTTCACTAAATGTTGGTTAAAGCAACAAATTAACGCCGGAAAAAGGTATCCATTAAAAAAGTGGTTGTTCATATATGGAGGTTGAAGTTTCCTTAGTTAATTTTAACGTTAAAAAACGTGAAACACAACAAATACATTTAATAGATATTCCTGCAGAAGATTACAGAGAATCCTGCAGAAGATTACACAAGGGTGATTAAAATTCAAATTTTCAGAAGTAATTTTAAAGAAAAGGTACTTATCTTAATAACCTTAATAGTTAGTTGTAGAAGTCTTCAAGAAATATATTTTAGTAACTTTCTTTGAAACAATTACTTAATTTGTATTAATTGAATTATCAAGATAGTCCCAAAAAATAAGCCCCTGCTATAATTAAGAATAAACTCGGGAAATGTTGAAACAAGTACATAAATAAAGACCTCTAATAATGCCTCTATTAGGAACACCACTAACAACATGGACGCTTAAGGTACACATTTGGTAGTAAACTGATGTTTCATCACAGAGTACGGTGAACAACACATAAGTATCGGCAATCTTCCCACCACACAGGTTTAATTAATTAATAGTTAATTATTATAATTAGTCCGGGATGGTCGTTTCGAGGACCCGAATGTTTCAAAAGTTTTTTGGATCACATAAGACTTATCATAGTATTTGCCACGTATGAATACTTAATACGTATCGTACAATTGTACATAAAAAAAATTGTAAAATATGTAAAAAACCGACCGACATTGTAATTTTTTACATTAAGTATTCGGGTATGCGATGTTGCAATTCATTAAGTATAGCAACATCGCTTTTTTTGAAATTTGGTAACTGCTTCTAACTTACCAACAGTACCAAATTTTAGCACGTTTCAAAATTTCTCGATTTTAAGCAACTGCTGCGTCAACTTAAGCGCAAATTGAAAAGCGTAAAATTGATCATGGAGGCCTATAACATTTCAGAATATATTAAGGAAACCGATATTGCTGTAAGTTCAAAATATTCAATATTAGAAAACATTTAGGTTAAGGCAACTTATGTTTTATGTCCCCGTTAGGAAAGAGAAATAAGGAGCTTAAGAGACCAGTTGGCCCTTCTAACTAAGGCAATAAACGAAAAATCACCGGCTCCTTCCGAATCGGCCGAAGTAATCACTTTAAATACAGAAAATATCAAATTGAAGCATCGTTTAAGCATTTTAAATCGGGTATTTAATAACTGAACAGGTTATATGCAGATAGATTATGAATATTATGTAATTTCAGGCAATTGCTGTAGAGGCCTCTAAATCACCGAGAAAACAAAAAGAGGCAGTGGGGATGGAAAGCATACAAGATAATTTATACGAAATATTTCAACAAGCAATAACAAACGCTATTCTAGATATTACAGATCCACCAGTTGTAATTACATTGGTGAATAATATTAAGTTCGGAGATTATCAATGTAATTCCGCAATGCCAATATCGAATACATATAAACAGTTAGGGAAAAAGGTACCTCCGGTAGATATTGCTAGGAAAATTGTGGAGAAAGTACCTAAACATCCGATGATTGAAAAATTAGAAATAGCAGGACCTGGTTTTATAAATATATTCTTATCTAAGGATTATGGAATAAGGCATTTGAGTACGATATTCGAAAAAGGTGTTCTACCACCTCCTATTGAAAAGAAACTCCGTGTACTTGTTGACTTTTCCTCACCGAATATCGCTAAGGAAATGCATGTTGGACATTTACGGTAAAATAACATATTCACAAGTGATAATTTGATTTTTCCAAATATTAAATTCTTACCAGATCCACCGTTATTGGAGATAGCATTTGTCGACTTTTAGAATATCTAGGCCATGATGTATTGCGAATTAATCACGTTGGTGACTGGGGTACTCAATTTGGGATGCTGATAGCACATCTTCAAGATCAATTTCCAAACTATTTAATCCAGTCTCCTCCAATTGGTGATTTGCAGGCATTTTACAAGGAGTCGAAAGCAAGATTCGATGCAGATCCTGAATTTAAGAAGAGAGCATATGCTTGCGTTGTGAAGTTGCAGAGTTTTGAACCTGATTACAATAAGGCTTGGCAAATGATATGCGATGTTTCACGAAAAGGTAACATTATCTTTTATATATTTGATCTTATAACCTAGAATCAAAGCATAATTTTGATCTAAATAACTATTTAAGCAAATGTGAGGAGTATTTTCTGAATTAGTTTACATCTTCCTCGATTTCAGAGTTTCAAAAAATATACGACCGTTTAGAGATCAAAGTTATCGAACGTGGCGAATCTTTCTACCAAACTCGAATGGAGAAAATCGTTAAGGAGTTGGAAGAAAAAGGGCTGCTAGAAGACGACGATGGTAGAAAAATTATGTGGGCGGAGCCAAACGTAGGAATTCCGCTGACTATCACCAAATCGGATGGAGGATTCACCTACGATACGTCCGACATGGCCGCCATCAAACAACGCATTGAGGAGGAAAAATCTGATTGGATAATTTATGTGACAGACTCCGGGCAAGCCACGCATTTCCAAACTATCTTTAAATGTGGTAAAAGAGCGGGTATAGTTGATCCGCGCAAGCATCGACTAGATCATGTCGGCTTTGGCGTAGTCCTAGGCGAAGATAAGAAAAAATTCAAAACTCGTTCCGGTGATACCGTTCGATTGACTGATTTACTAGACGAAGGCGTAAGACGTGCCTTGGAAAAGTTAAAAGAGAAAGAACGCGATAAGGTACTTACTCCAGATGAACTTAAACAAGCTCAAGAATCGGTTGCGTATGGTTGCATTAAATACGCCGATTTATCTCACAATCGTAATCAAGAGTACGTGTTTTCATTCGATAAAATGCTGGAAGATAAAGGGAACACGGCCGTCTATCTTTTATACGCTTATACACGTATAAGGTCAATAGCGAGGAATGCAAATTATACATCAGAAAAGATCAACGAGATAGCGAAATCCACCACGATATCGTTAGACCACGAGAAAGAATGGAAATTAGGCAAAGTGCTTCTACGTTTTCCAGACGTTCTTTTGAAGATTACGAAAGATCTGTGCTTACATCACCTGTGCGAATATGTTTACGAAATATCGACGACGTTTACCGAATTTTACGATTCGTGTTATTGCATTGAGAAAGATTCTTCCGGTGATATAATCAAGGTGAATAACGGAAGGATCTTGTTAGTTGAAGCCACTGCGCTTATTATGCATAAGTGTTTCCATATCTTAGGTTTAAAACCAGTATCTAAGATGTAGTACTCGATAAGATTCAATATTAAATATTTATTGATTTTTTTATACTTGAGTTTTTTTTTCTTGTGAAATTCAGTGATCTGATGTGTTATAACAGTATCAATGTAACCACAAGCTGAATTAAAATGCAAAGAAAATACAAGTCTGCAGCTACCCTAGATTCGTAAGCTGGAACACTTCGGTGCTTCAGAAAAATGCACGTAAAATAAAAAGTGTATATTCAGACAAGTGAATTCTATCAAGTTGTGTTACATATATATATATTTTTTTCTAAATCGACTGTTCTTGCACTTCTTTCCTTTGTTGATAAGGTATAAGACAAGCATCTACAGTATCACTCATCTCTCGTCGAGGTATGGTATGTACATCTATTTCATTATCTCGATTCATTTCTTCCAACTCTTGTTGATGATGGTGGCAGCATACTTGCTTGTCTGAAATATCATCAAGTTCGTCTTCATGTGCCGGCATTAAATATGGAATAAATGTTGAATCTTCCTGATCTTTAGGCGTATTGACGCATTTCGTTGCCATGAAAAGCTAGGTGAAAATGTAATTCTATTAACTGTAAAAATTCGTTCTCCGTAGAACTTACATATCCAAAATAAAGTACAAAAATAAGAGCGAAGATCGAACCGTTGCAGAATACCAATTCCTCGTCGCGTGAAGGTTCGCTTTCCACATGAAATCCGAATAAGCTCCACTTAAATGCGTTTCATATCGTTTTTTCTTATTAGGATAAAGATATTTCAATTACTTACCATTGCATCCATGTAGGAAGGATCTGGAGGTTTTGGTTTTTGGTATACAAAAAGTGGTAGTATCTGGAAGATTTGTAAAGATCTTTATGCCCTCCGGACTTTTGCGAATTTTAATATTATATTGAATTACATTACCTTACGATACAAGATATTTCTTACAAATTCCATAGTGTCCGTTACGAAGAAAAACAACTGCGAATTGCTTGTCATTTCAGGATTTTCCGCATCATTTCCCTTACGTTGTTCAGTGCAAGTACTACCTATAGCATTAATTTGAATTTTTGAAAAATTTCGTGATTTGGGAATGTTAGAGGGTGATTTGTGAACTTACAGTAATCAGTACATATTGGCATGATATATCCATGGGAGACGTTAAGAGATAAGAACACAGCGATTAGAAGAAGAGATGAGTAATAGATAGACCATATTGCCATCTTTCAATTAGGAAATGGAGGATCGCAGATGAATTTGTCTTGTCTTTTCAAAATGACAGATCGACTGTATAGAGATATTCATCTGTCGACAAAAATAAAATTTGAAGGTGAAATATGATTAATTGGTTGACTTAATTTGAGTTGAACTTTTAGACAAGCTAAAGATAGAGAAGTCAAATCCTCTTCACTCTCCATAATCTTCAACGTTGAGTATACTCGCTTTTTTGGGTAACGCATACTTCGGAATGGGGGACAATTTAGTACAGTCAACTTAACGCGCGACAACTTGACGTAGAGACAAGTTGGCGCAAGGAGCCGTAGAAGCGGATTAGTTTCGCCTCTGGTTCGTACCAGCACACGGTCTAAACCTGGCATACGCTTGGTTTTAACTGACTCTGGCTATGGAAGCCTAAGTTATTACTTCTAACGGATCATTGTTCCAATTCCATACCAATCAGTTTCTTAAAGATTTACCGGTAGCCCTGTAAAGAATACAATGGCTCTATACACCAACTTGAAGTATATTCATCGGTTCGAAAAGATGTACGTAATTCATTATTAGCCTTATCGCATTTCTGTACGGTGTTCCTGTGCCTGTAGGTATTTAGCAGAATACCGAGAAATCTTAATTAAAATAGTAAAAAAATCAACTTACGCTAAACGTATACAAGTTTCATTTAATGGGAAAAAAAAATCGAAATACACGAAATGATTTCAAATGTATCACAAAATATGTATAATCGAGCTTGTATGTACAAACGATGAACTATTGTATGACGTCGTTGTTCACAAATTATCGTCGATGAAATGCTAATCGGACGTCGTATTTCCGTCTTCCATGATGGAATCGTGTGGATTACCGGAACCCTCTTGAGAACTTTCTGGTTCGTCGAAACTTCCGTGGCCTAGCATATTGCCAAACTTCTCCAACTTCGTCTGGATTGTACTGACGGCGTCTACTCGTCTTTTGATATTTTCTGGATTACCACTCGTGTCCGCTAGAAAATACAATTCAAAGTAAATTTGTCTTAAATTGAGAGATTTATATATGAAAGGTGTAGCAAATTGAATTCTTCAAAACACTAACAACCTTAAAAATCATCATGTTGCGTTGGTGGATGTGAAAACCAACCTACCCTGCATTTTATATATCCGTTTCAAATTCAATCCCATGAGTTCGATTTGCACTTCCGCCAATTCTCGCAGCAATTCAACGCTAACTGCGATGTAACATTGCGGCCTAACTTCCTTGAGGATGCCGCTTAGCGTTTCTAGAGCGTCCGCTCTCCGCTTCTGAACGTTGTACTGGGCGTCCAAATCGGTTTCGTAAAACGCCAAGTACCTGTACAATTCGCTTAAATCTAACACACAACTAACGTACATGAAGGGATGATCGCGCAATGTGTAGTAAAGTCTTGCTCGTTTGAGCCAGGTATTTGTGTAGTAAAAGAGAGCCTTTGCTTGTTCCAAATTTTTAATAAAACTTGCCGGTACATCTTCCACTCGGACGTCTTGTCCGGCGAATTTGAACTGTAGTTTCGAATCGAGAGCACGTTCTTCTTCCTCAACGTCCTGCTTGCGTTCTTCACATGAATCTAAAACTGTTTTAAATCTACGTATCATAAGAATTAAGTCGGCTACAGTTAAGCCCGCAGCTGTAAAAAAATTGTCTTTACGCAAGAAATCAATACAAATCATGGATTTTCTAACGGTTTTTGCTTAGTCAACAGTATCATCGTAATAGCGCTAAAATGTTTCAAACCTGATGAAGAAGATTCGTCCTGGAAGATTTCATTGCAAATTCTATCAATATCTTTCGCCTTGCTAGAGTCGAACAATCTTAGAGCGTAATATATCCAGCCTCTTGCTAATTCGGCTTGCGCTTTCGCCAGCTCCGGATGATCGATCATATCCCTTTCTAAACGATCCAAAACATTACCAGCGGCGGACAAATAATACCTAGAAATTAGATGTGCAACCACGTGGATTTGAATCTATGAGCGGGGGGCAACCTTGCCGATAGCCAACGCATTTTTGATAGATGCAAAACGGCAATCCTGGCGCACCTCGTTGCCCAATCAACCGGATCACTTTCGCCGTAAGCAAGTTCTCTTTCTAGAATTTCATGCTGTATACGGGCCGACTCCAGATCCAAACCTTGTTTTATGTAAACCCAACTCAACATCTGATAGTTGTTGATGGCCA
Source organism: Oryctes rhinoceros (assembly GCA_020654165.1). NCBI lineage: Eukaryota > Metazoa > Arthropoda > Insecta > Coleoptera > Scarabaeidae > Oryctes > Oryctes rhinoceros. The sequence continues at coordinate 5,736,958 of JAIOKQ010000231.1, forward strand.
GTTTGTGCAATTTCGCTTGAGCTTGGCTTTTATCTAGTTCACCGGTACAAAATAGTTCTTCAGTACTTGAGATGGAAAAAAAATATTTAATTTTAAACATTTGACATTTTTTTTAAGGATTTCCTTTTTTTACGGAATTCAAATTTCACTAACTACAACCAAATATATTGTAGTAGTTTCTATGTTTGAAGACAGGGTGTTAAGGAAAAGTATCACAAGCCTTGAGAGGAGATAAAACATAAGTCCGCAAACATGTATAGCAAAAAAAAGCGAAGATAAGCGGAGAATATCAATCGAGGTAGAATTTAACGTTCCATTTGTTTGGATAATCTTCCTCGAGCAACTGCTTCACCCCTACCATGTACGCACTAAATTCCCTTAATCATTAAGCACGTTTGAAACCATGCTGAGGACTCTAATTATTTTGCCAATACCCTTTATACTGATTAACAGGCGCTGCCTACCTAAATTTTCTGCGGAACACAATGGATGATCCTTTAGATGACATTCCCTTGAACTAAACGTAACAAATATAGCTCCAAAGTGGTGGTGCTGTGACGCATCTTTCAATTGCTGTTCATTGCTTGCGAGATAGTCTAATGTAAACCTCCTTAAATTCTCTCTCTTTTTAGATATTTGAAAGTGTTAGTGTACCTTATGCTTGCAAATGAGGTCGAGGAATTGCAACAATGAGTACGTCAAGGATGCCGCTGAATCTAAGACAACGCACCGGATTTTTGAAAGAATTCAAAGGACTTTGGAGTGAAGGTATATAATAGATGCTGTGAAGTGGAAGGATGACATATTGGATATCTCATTGTGCTCCTTTTTCTTGAATGCGTTTGGACATCAAACGAATATCAAAGTTTTAGGTTCCAATTTAAGTGATTTTTTACGGAATCTTTGCGAGACTTCCACCAAACTGCAGGGCTTCGCGGAACACCTATTGAAAACGGACTTTCTAAAGTAATTTTTCAAGCAATTTTTTACCTGTACACAAGTATGGACGGATTTAGTTGGTAACTCGTTATTTCTTCCAATAATTTCCTGGAGTTATTGAAATCTCCGAGCTTCGATAAGACATAGGCCAAATGATTTACGCAACGTAAATATAAGTAAGTTATCAGCGGATGCTCCTTTATTTCAGTAATCAAATCTAAAGCTTCGTCGAGCTTTACTTTACATTCTGCATTGTCATCGGTGCTTAGCAAAATCTTCGCTTTTTCGTACAAGAGTGAAGCTTTCATTGCCGTTATTTTCGGGTAAGCCTCGTTCTCTTTTGTAATGATGTTTAGAATTTCGTCCAGACGGGATGAAAGGGCGGTCAGTTTTTCTTGGGTTTTAGTGGTTGTTTCATGCAGTTTGTCACCGCTCTCGTTATTGGCATCGTCGGCGATTTTCTGGCAGGATTTCTTCAAGTTCTCGAAGAGGTCTTCTAGCTCCTTGTATACACATTCGTCGATAAGTGCCATTGCGATTTATAATTTTTACATTTGAAATAAATAATTGGAATTTTAGAGTATGTCATTAACCAAACAATTATAAGCGTTAGGAATGCTATGTTTTATTTTCGACGGTAATATGATTTATGTGGAGAATACTAACTGTACATTCTTTTCGAATCATCCGGTATATAAAAAAATTTAACCTATAACTTCATGTGACATCTGGAGTAACTAAAAGTAAAGTATTTTAAGATGAATCAATTTAGGAGGATTTATCAAACGTCGAAACACATCTTTTCAAATTCTGCTAGATTATACAGCAAAGATCTCTTTGAGCCCGATTATTTAGAGGTAACGAAATTCAAACAACCCTTCCCAAGATCTACTTCTAATTTACTTCATAGGCAATGAAGTCGAAAATACCTTTATACGATACATTAAATATACAAATTAAAGGATACGAGTATCCAGTATTAGAAAGTTTTCAAAAATTAATCCATAATTTAGCAAAAAATATGGATATAAACGTTGAAGATGCTTGGGCGCTACCTCATATAGATTTGAATGTATCAACATACAAACCAAAAAGTGAGATAGTCGAGAATCAATACAATTTAAAAGTGTACCGTAGAACAGTGCAAATAACAGACGTCTCTTCGATACAGGCATGTATCTTGTAGATTATTTAGTAATTATATAGAATTGTTTCGTTTTTATTTTAGTTACCATTGCTGTTGCGAGTAATAGAAACATGTATACCTGCTGGAGTTACGGTAAACGTAGTAAACCACGCTGAGCATTATGACGAAGAAAGATATATTCCTGATAAGGAATTGCTTACATTAAAACAATCTTTAGAGGATTATGGCACAAGTAAAAAGAAATAAACATGATATAGTGTTGTTTTGTTTATTTATACAAAAATACCATAAAAATAGTACAAATAACTATTAAAATAAATAATTGCTTTTATAAAATTTCGTAATATATTCCAGAAATTATACAGGATGATTCTAAATATATGTGTGGAACTTAGGAACTAATTTCTTGAGTTATTTGATAAACAATTAATTTATTAGCGAACACTTTTTTTGTAACGAAAAACCTAAGTTATTAAGGTTTATTGGATATATTTAAAATCATCCTATACATCAGCGATGTTCACAATTTAGAGAGCATCTTTTTTTACTTCTAAAGAATATAGTAATTGTTTTTCTTACGTATCTATATTTACATTAATTACTTCACATATGCATTAATAACTACAAGAAGGAGGAGTGTATACTGTGATCTCGTCAGTCTTTCGAAGTTGCCACAACGAATTGGTAAAAATTCTATAAAGGAGTATTGTTATATGATATGTAATAAAGCTGTACATGTGTACTTTTAATGTAAGGTTTTCTAGAACTTTTTTTGAGTATTAAATACCTGAGAACTTACTCTTATTACGCACGTAACTCGTATTAAATAATTTGTGCTTCGATGAGCTTATTTCTTGAAGAAATGAGGAAATTTATTAGTCCATGATATAATACTATAAGATACATCCTAAATAATGAAATGTTTATATACAATTACAGCAACAGAGAACAGAACTGTGCCTTCTAAATTAATTGTTACCACATATAATATTGCTTGTCTTAAGTATTGTTAGAATTATGAATTGCGTAAACAGGAGAAACTGTACCGAGCTTACTTAGATTCATAATCATGCAACTTTTGGTTCTCTTTTGATGTAGTCCACGGCAAATTTTACTTACTTTCAAAATAGAGAAGTAGTCTTTCGAAAAGCAGTGTATATGTCTAAATTCTCTTGTGCAAAGCAAATCCAAATGAACACTCAAATATTGTTACAAATTGTGCATACAGATAAACAAACAAACTTTATCGATTATTGTTCCTTTCCTGTAAAAATATATCATTATTTTTTGAAATATAAGAGTCACCACTTACACCTAGTCATGTAAATAAAAAGTTGTTGAATTTTTGTTTTTAAAGCTCATCATACTACTCCGAAATGTACAACCTTAATTTTGGGTGCAGGCGTTGTCTCATCAGTCTCATCGCGTTTGATGGGGGCGAAATCTTTCAAATAATCTTCGTTAGGGTGGCAAAGCGGTAAGCTGTCAGCTAATTCTTTTTGCGGATCCATAACATGGGCCGGCAGTGCTGGTCGAGCAGGTCTCTTGATTTCCGGTACGATAAATGCAGTAACCGTATCGGAAAATTTAACTTTCGCCTGTCCTTTTTTGGTCGATCCCTGCGTCTGCGAGCTAGATGATGAAGAAGGACTGCTTTGAGAATTACTTGTAGATGTAGTAGTACTATTGCATGTGGAAAAACCTGAGCTATTCAACGACGAAATAGGACTATTGAATGCGGGCATATTGTTGGAGGTTGAGGTAACGAATATAGAGTGATTTTGTATTGGTAAAGGTGGGGGTAAAATTGTTTTTGCTTTTATATCTATAGCTTGAGAGGTATTGTTTTGATGTCCATTATAAGTGTTACTTCTAAAATTATTATTAACATTGCCATAGGTCCTCGATTGGTTACTATATGTCAAAGGAGGCGCTGAAGATATAAACGATGGTGCCTGATATGTATTGTTTTGAGTATGTTGCATAACATTTTGTGAAATACTGGGTAATACTGGCAGAGGTGGAGTAGCTACTGGCAATGGAGGTATATTAGCCGAAGTTTGTTGTCTAGAATACGGAGGTAATTGAGGAGCCTTGTTTATAGTTGTTTTGCTAAAATTAATTTTTGGCAGATCTATATTGGGAATGGGGGGCATATAGCTGCTGTACGTTTTGGGTTGTGAATTATTGAAATTGGTAGTTAAATAATTATCATTATATGATAAATTGTTACGCGATTGATGAAGCGGATGGTGCTGCTGTTCGGTGTTGCTCAACTCTTCTTCACTGCTGCTGCTGGTTTCTGAACATTGCGAACAAGATGATCGGGAGCAGTCAGAACCTAAAGAAGAACCTATTACGTTATTTGGCTGTTTCCAGACATGTCTTCCTACCTTCACTAGAACATTTGCTTAACAATGTGGAAGCCTGTGCTCTGGCAGCAGCAGCCATTTCAGTTTCCCCTAATTTAACAGCTATGTAATGTAAATCCATGAACAAATCATGATGGCCGATGTCAACAGCCAACAAAAAAGCCGTTTCAAACATGGATGACCTTACAAGTTGATGAAAAAAGCGACGCGTTAAACATTTTACCTGAAAAACATCAATTTCATTGTTCACACAGGATTTCTAATGAGGTATCTTACTTGAAATCCAAAATTATGCACAGCTTCAACATATAATGGTACTGGCGGACTATAGTAGCTGCCCAAAGCATTCTGTATTATTTGGGCATTTTCTTGAGTCAACGGCAGTCGCATTAAATACGTGACAATCTTTTGTAAGGCGGCGAAACAGTCCTCGTTAAAATCCCAACTCAACAAGAGATTCACAGCCTTATCAGCTTTTCCATCATTCAAATATCTTTGAATTAACGGTATGAAATTTAACGAATTCTGATTGTGAGTTATTATAGTTATAGGGCCATGATCTAGAGCAATGGCTAGGTCTTTTGGTCCCCATTTCACAAAGATGATTGTAGGTTGAACTGCGAAATAGCTTGAAACATCAATAATAATATTTGGAGTGCAATCCTCTCCGCTTATCTGGCTCTTTAAGAAATTCAAAGCGGTATCTAAATATTGCAGCTGTCCTCGTTCATTCGCTATAGCTGCTATACAATTAGATTCATGCCATGTTGCTAATGTAGGTATAAAAGAAGCTTTAACAACTTTTGTGGAGCCCCTGTTCCTATCAAGAAGTGCAACTGTTCCATCAATACAACATAGTAACAAAAATATTTCGTTTTCACTCAGTACAGAACAGCAAACTTGCGTCTGTAAAGGCACGGCAGTTACTGAGGCACGTTTTAAGTTATTGTTTATAAGTTCTAAGACATTAACTTCAACAGAAACGGCACCTGGAATTGTGTGAATTGTAGTAATCGCATTAATAATGCAAACATTGTAAGTGTAATATCACACCTCTCTGAGATACTTTCTGCTCCACCACGATTAAATTTTTAGAATATATCTTGCTTATAACTACTGTGATAGGTTCAGCGGATGTTTTTCTATAGCTAAGTAAATCTGGTCCCCTTAATCCTATCCAATACAGATGTAAGTTTGCTCTTTGATGATCCTTTGTTAAAGGACTCCATGGTTGGGGGTGTTCTGCTCCCGAACGACCCCAAACTGCTAAATATTCACCTTGGAGATATATATTTCTTCGAGGGCCACCCTCTATACTCCACCCATCTTTCCATGTTCCTCCATAACCGAAAACTCTTCCATCTGTACAGATGCAAACAAGGTGACCACCTTGAATAACTCCTGTATAATAATCAACATTAATATTTTAAGCTATGATATATATTAGAAAACATACCGTCACATATGTATTCATTTTGTATTTTTGCTATAAGATATCTATCAAAGTTAATTGAGATAATATCACAAGATTTAAAATTATAATTTATATTTACTAATATTCCTTTCGATAATAATATGGATAGACAAGAATCATTCCATGAAAAACATATTATCTTATTTTGATAGAGATAGTCTTCGAGTTCTCTGAGTCTATCTTTTAATTTATGCGGTCTCTTATTTGTTGGACTCCATGTAAGGCCTCTATTTTCGCAATAAGATCTTTTGCTTAATAAATGTGAATTTTCACTAACATCTTTATTATTGCTGTATCTAAAAATTTACACAATTAATGTAACGATATCTTCTTATTATTTAAATATTAAACTTTACTTAAAGACACCATAATCCGTATTTTTCACGTTTATATCATCTTGGGTGCTCCAAAAATGTATTTCACTCAATAATGATAACATTTCATTTCATTCTTATATACTTTCTAATCTGCTTTTCTTACATTTTTAACCGTGCCATTAAGTTTTGATAATTATGAGTATATTGAGTATTAAGATATGTTTTGGGTTTGGTTTTTGTAGTTGTGTCTCTGTCATAATTTGACAAGTCAATATGTTTGTTACCAATATGTAATAAAGAAAATACGAATAAAATTAGAAAAATTAAATAAAAGTCTTCAGTATACTTAATGGAATTTACCCTTTACTAATTAAATTATCAATTCGCCCAATTTATAAATGGTTACATATAAGAAAGATGAGCATTTTTATAAGGCTTTATATACGCATGTGAATTAAATTTAGGTTGGTATTTCTGATTCTCTTAAAATTTGTTCTACTGTGTGACGTTTTATAGATTTTGTAATGACATTTACCGATTATTTTTGTAACTATTTTTCTTAATTTTGTAGATTCACAACTTTCACGTAAATACAATAATTAAGACACGAAATTATCTTAAGATTAACGTCAAGTGCGACTATGCAATTTACCACAGCTATGAAATTACTATAAACATAAACCTGAAATGTGTATAAAAATTTACAGAATGTTTAAATACAACCTTTTTGGAGTTCTACTGTTGCTGCATTATATAGATTGTTTACCCGACGAAGGTAAATGGGATTACAACTTAACCACAGTACGTAATTTTACATTAAAACAGTACGATATTAGTGCAATGCTTGTTCTAGGACCATGACAGTTTAATATTACCGAAGAGTCTTTTTAAAGGATCTCAAATTTTTATAAAACGTAATATACATTTATTATTAGTAATGTAGTAATTTATTAGGTTCTTGTTGCAGTAAATTGTGAAAATCCCAGTGGAAAAGTAACCAACATTTCAATCAGTTGGGTTGTCGTTTTATCTCAATGTTGGGATTATGATGATGCACTAAATCAAGTGTCAGATGTAAGATAATCATTCTGGTAAAATGATAGATTGTAAATCTCTATTCTTTTTAGTATTTAAAGTCATCGGTACCTTTAAATAGTTCAGAATCGCATAGATCGTTAGACAAAGTATATACGTGCAACGACCGGATTATCTTGGATGAACACATGACTGGCGAAGGTGAAAAAAGCCTTGGTAAAACACACCCTGTATACATTGTTCCAAAAGATGGAGTGTACGTATTAGGATTCCGAGTTAGCGGTGTCAATGGAGATTTTAATTTGGGGGTCCACGTAGAAATGAAAAGTACATACGGCTACATATCAGCTGCTGACTGGCCACTTCTACCATTTTATGGATTTATGTGCATATTTTATGTTATTTTGGGCTTGATTTGGATGATTCTATCGTTTACACAATGGCGAGATTTGTTAAGGGTTCAGTTTTGGATCGGTGGAGTGATTTTACTAGGGATGTTAGAAAAAGCCACTTTTTATGCTGAGTATCAAAGTATAAATAATACAGGAAATCGAGTTGAAGGGGCAATGCTTTTTGCTGAGTGGATATCGTGTGCAAAGCGAACACTGGCTCGAATGCTAGTTATTATTGTTAGTTTAGGTTTTGGTATTGTTAAACCTAGATTAGGCGCTGCTTTACACAGAGTAGTTGGCGTTGGTTTATTATATTTTTTCTTAGCATCATATGAAGCATATTTAAGGATAACCAGACGTAAAAATGAACAAAGGAAGGATCTACTTGTAGCTTCTGTACCTTTAGCAGTGTTAGATTCGGCTATATGCTGGTGGATTTTTAGCGCCCTCGTTAACACAACACGCACGTTACGACTTAGACGAAACGAAGTGAAATTAGCACTCTATCGACATTTTACCAACACACTAATATTTGCAGTTTTTGCCTCAGTTATTTTCATGCTTTATTCCATCAAAACACATCATATTGTGTCTTGCCTTAAGTTATGGAAAGATCTCTGGATAGACGAAGCTTACTGGCACATTCTATTTAGCGCATTGTTATTGGTCATCATGATTTTATGGCGACCGACAAATAACAATCAACGATACGCCTTCGTGCCATTTCTAGAAGCCGGCGATGATGAGGAAGAAGAACAACTAGTTAACGACGCGTATGGCGTTAAAGTTCGAATTCATCATAACAAACCGCAAAAAACATCATCGGTCGATGACGATATAAAATGGCTGGAAGAAAATGTAACAATAGACCCTCCATTACCGGTATTAGATTCCGACGAAGAACTAGTTAATACGCGATTCGAAGTGTCGAAAATGCAATAGTTTGTTACTTACTATTTGTTGAAGTTTTTTTTTTTCTGTCATTTCTTATCTCAACAAACGGGTCTTGTTTCTAAATAACCTACACAAACACAAAAATCACAATAGGAAATGCCGTTAGTAAATTTAGAATCAAACGTATTTTCTTAATTAGAAATCAGATAATCGAACCATGAAATCTAAGTAAGACCTATGTTTCTTCTCTGTAATCTGTGTGTGTAAATAAATTTGTATAGTATTAAGTGGATAAAATGTATATTTTTTTCTTGTAAACGAAGAACATCTATATTTATGAAATCATAAATGCTTGGTTATATTTAAAATTAGTTCTTGTTTGGTTGGCACTAATATTTATTATTATTGTGTTCTGCTTAGTGTATTTAATGTGATTTATTTAAATAAACAAGAACATTTTTAATAAATAAAATCATTGAAAAATCATTCAACTTTACTTTTATTTAAAAATGTGTATCTACAGACATCACGCCAATCTTGACGGCTTCAAGAACGTTCGTTTACGCTTTAATTTTCTCCTTGTGATTTCTATATTTTGAAGCTCTGATTGAATTTCGGCGAATATTTGATTTTGTTCTTCCTCTGGTATAGTTTTCCTGAAAACAAATGAGACGTTACATAAATTTGACCTTAGTAGTAACAGTTACGTATCACTTTGCAATTAAATTAATTAAAAACTAAATTAAACAATTATTACGCTTACATGTACTGTTTCATCAAGTCATATTTTTCCCAAGGTGTAGACAGTTCTTCTGCTCTTTCGTAAAATCTTTCAGGTAATCCTAAATCTTCAACTCCTTTCAAATTTTTTCTTTCCCATCTTTCAAGCCATGGCCTAGGTTTTAATTTTACTTTTATTGGGTTTATAGGAATCGGTGTACCTGCAGTAAGGATTATAGAAGTAACGAAATATATCAGAAAACTTCGATATACCTTCAGAAAGAGGTTCTGCTTCCATTTTAGGATCAAAGGTGCTATATTCAGGCAAAGCGTCACGAAGATATAACAACTCATCATCTAGCCTTTTTTCAAGCCGCAATACTTCAATTTTAATTATGGTAGGATCGTACATTTCGTAAAGAATCTCGACTCCCTATAAAACATACTAATTTTAATATTTCAAGTGCAGATACCATGCTATGCAGTTTATACTTGGTTATTGATAATATTTCTTAAAATAAATTTAGCCCTTAAACCACAACCTTCTCTTTGTATACAAATACCAACAAATTTATGATCTTTACCAGGACTATGTTTGTCGGATGATGTTACAGCAAGAATAGATCCTTAAACATAGAAACAGACTGAAATTATAATAAAGAATAATAACAAATATACTAACCAACGTAAAATTCCGGTATATCAATTTGCGACCTTCTAGAAAGCATATCCATTCGTTCAAGTTTTTCCCTAATAGGATTTCTAAACTCAATTTTGGGATCTGGTAAAAATTCTGGATAAATGTGCCTGTATTCGGCAAAGCTCTTTTTAATGTTTTCATCTTGTTTCTTTTCTATAACAGGGCTAGCAGCTATTGCTTTTGTTCGTCTAGGTATTAACTTAGGGGCTGCGGATATAAGAGGAGAAAATTATGATGGTACATGCATATGTATACAAACAAACCAGATCTGCTGCGAGTTAAAGATGCAATTGGAGAAGAATACTTTGAAATTATATTCAACATGGTTTTCACTTTGTATAGAATTATAGGTTAGAATGTCAAGTTTGTTTCTCGTTATTTCAATTTTCCAAAACAGTGTGGCCAACTAAGCTGCAGTTTTTGTCCAGGAAATAGAGCCGTATCGAGAGTTGTTTTCTGTTTGGTATATTCATTGTACGGACCTGTAATTCAGCAAACGTTGAAAATTTCAGATAATGTATTACTTTTTTGGCATTTTGCATTTTTTTTAATCTCACAATTGATTTAAGTCTATTTAGCCAATAAAGATTATATCTGCATACAATACACCAAAAGATAGGCGAATATTTTATTGCGGGAATTACCATCCTGTCATTCACGAAAGTGGATTGCAACAAATTGAATTCAAATATTGAGATAACAGAAAGGCAATATCTTTTTAAATCCCTTCGGCAAATTCAAATGCATAATTTCAGGATTACTTTACAGGAGAACTTTTTGTACTGTCGATAAGTTTATTATTTTAATTTCATTTCCTCTTTTAATACCTAAAAAGAAATTGCTTGTTTCGATGAAACTTTATTACGAAATATGTTAGGTGCAAATTATATTAATTTTTATTAAAACACATAAGGTATTTACATAGTGGAAATAAATTATATATTAGCGACAAAAATAAGGTATAACAGTTTTTTGTTTCTTCCTGGCAGCCATTGATGAAAAGAACTCTCGGATATCTTCTTCTCGAACTACCTTCTTGTTTTCTTGGAATTTTTTTAAGTACTCTACTAAATGACCTTTCAGATCATTATACCCGGCAATTGCTTCCATCAATGGTACCCTATCAACTGAATTTATCGCGCATTCTTCATCCTCTAAAGCTGTCGCCTTTCCTTTATCTTCATAAAATTGTACTGTATCATGGATATCAGTTAAAAATGTAACATTTTGATCTGTGTACATATTTGTGCATGTTTCACATGTACACAACTGTTGCCTCCAAGAGATATCTTTCATGAATTTTGTACAGACTTTACCGGATTTATTCTTTGGTTTCTTGCATTCATTTGGTGCATCTATTTCAATAATATCCTGATCTGTGGATGTTGTAGATTGTTCATCGGGTGCAGAACGAACTTCGTTACTTTCGGTTTCATTTTTATCCCCGGTAATATCTAATGCATCATCAGTACCATCTTGTGTAATCCTAGTTATTGTCAGACCTTCGTAGTGCAATAAGAAATCATGTTCCTTTACACAATTTTCACAAATCATTTCTGCAAACGTTGAAGGGATTTCCACACCTAAATGACGCGTATGATACCAGTCCTCGCATATAATACATTGTATCATCTCATCAACTACTGAATCATCAGGATCGGGATATGGGCGCGAACAGGTGCAATATACACCAGAAAAGTTTTGATTGTACAAGTTCAACTCATTGGTTTCATCTTTGTTACCGCTTAAATTGCACTTAAAATCAGGAAATTTGCTATTTCCACAATCACAACGGAAATTTCTTTTTGTGTATAATTCTACAAGTTCATGTCCATCGTGGCAATGGTAAGTGCAAGCAAGACAAATTCCTGCCCGCTTAGATTCATCGGTGCGGGCCTCTGGTATGCATGTTAAACAAGCATAAAGTGCTTGCCGTTTCAAATAACCCTGGAACAACGTACGATGCAGGAGTTAAAGCTGCATAAAACACATTTTGTTTATGCGTTTAAAACTAGCAAGGACTTACCTCGGAATAAGTGCAATTTTTATCATCGGAAGCCCCTAAAACCGCGTAGGCATCTGCGTATAAACTTTGTTGTGATTGCGCCACTTCTGTTAGAGTAACCGTTTCCATTTCATCCGCAGATAAATCGTTATTACTGGTGTCTTCTACGTTGCTCTCCATTTTCTTGTTAATTTTACGAAACAATTAGATTGAATTTACGGAAGAAAATCGGACAATTTTAATTCTTCTACGCGAATTTTGACAAGCTGTTGCAAACGGACAATCAAAATGGCCGGCATTGAGCGGGTAATTTCAAGGCTACGTTCTTTAGTGCAAATGACATTTATGAATTATAATATTTTAAGTAATTATCAAAATGGATAAACTTGTGCCGTGGATCTGAAATTCCCATTTCTTGTGAATCATAAGCATATGTTTCAGTAATAATATTAAATGCTTATATGGTTGATGGCATACATTATTTTATGCCTCATTTTATGATTGCCCGCGTGCGTATGCGTCCTGAAATTAAAGGGATAATAAAAAGATAGAAGGGGGACTTCCTTGGAAAAAGTTATATAACACGGCATTTGATGAAGCAAAGATTCGGTACATTTTTTAATTGCTTAAAAATATTGTAGATATGTAGAATAATCATTATTTTGATCACTAATAAATCGGATTCATGTACACTCTGTTAAGAATTAAATGCTTTCCAACATGTATAATAGGTTGCCTAGATATGAAATTGTAGGGCGGATAGCGTATAAAATTGCCTATTTTTAACTACCCATTTTTATTTTATCTAAGAGAGATTTATTATATATATTCCACGTCGTATATTCGTCGCTTTAGAGTGCGAGGGTTTTACCTGGGTTTTTTTAAAGAACGAGTTTCTAATATGATAAGATTCTATCTACCATATTTTTTTAGTTTTTAAATTAGCGGAATGAATATTATTGATATTGTTAAAGTGACAACGTATACATGCCTAGCATTTTTATTCATCAGTCGATTACATACATTACGTACTACATATATAGAGACACTATGCTTTTATCAATATTTTCATCTCATTTCAATCAATATTTACTTTTTTATTTGCTAGCTTGTGCTTTCATTATTTGAGTTTAGTTAAAATATTTATTTCACTTCATATTGTGTAGGTATTATTAATTTTTATTTTTCTTAATGACTTGTTAATACTTATTTGATTTTGCTCTCTCCTTTCACCTCCTTCCTCCTTATACAGAAATGGCTTCCTTGAAAAAAGTTCTCGTAGTGAGGATCAATATTTAGAAATATTTTCACAAAGAAGCGGATAAATTTTATCGAAGAAAATGTAAAGAAAAATGAGCATATTCAATATAATGAACAATGGAGCATACGTAATAAGGGTTTTTTGACGAAATATTAAGTATTTTTCTTTATTTTTTTTTGTTCTTGTTCTTTCCGTTTAGCCGCTTTCCGCCTATATTTAAATGTATTAGATCAAGAATTGTTTCGCACGCGTATTCTAGGACCTTTCATGGGTAAGAAGGGGCATCAGCATGGGCGAGTTTGAAGAGACGCCAATATTCATATGAAATCTTGTGGTAGATAATTTCGTACCTTGAATACGTTAGGCAACTTATTATACACGTTCGAAGCTGATCCCTTCGCATTTAATCGTATGTATTCTATGCATTCAATAGGAAATTTTGAACAGGAAAATAAAAATTTTTATCAAAAAAATTGGTTAAAATATCCATCCATAATTCTACCCTGCAGTTAGAGAAAATCGGGAGGCTCAATCACAAAATGTTTGCAGTTTTGATGATTACGCTCGATTGTTACAAATTATTGATTAATGTATTCGTGAATTTTCGTGCCGTGGGGCGTCACGACGATCCAGTGACGTAGACACTACAAACCTTCATTGATTCCTAGCCGGGTACTAGTTCATTGCGACCCAAAAGGGTAAGTACGTAAACAAAACTCTTCCTGATAGATGTATTGGCAATTTTAAAGATTTATCAGAATAAGATATAAAATAATAAAAAAAAAACATTTAATCTTTTAATAATTTATTTGAAAACAATTTAAAGTTCGGAGATAAGCTGATTGAACAGTTTTACATTATTATATTGTCTAGTTAAGGATACCTTTTTACGCGAAATAATTTGTGCTTTCAGCTTAGCTAAAATCTTTCGCACGTCGTTAACCGGATTTTTTACAGCGCAACAGAAAGATTTTGGCAAGCTGAATGTTATGGTCATTTGCGCTAGATACTTGTGGATTTTCATTGATCCACATAACAGGTGGTTCATTCACAATTTTGTCTTCTATTTCAAGCCTAAACATGCTAAATTACAACATATGCACCCCTTTTAATCGTAGTACGTATATTGCTTCTTTAGGTCCCTTCGAGGATGAAGCGGTTCGCGATTCTAGTAGGATTGGTTTGCACCGCCTTTGCTTACTATCCTTCTGGAAAGGTAAGCCCAATTAACTGTTTTAAGTCATCCGTCTACCTTTAAAGACCCATGTCTTGTTAGGGATCTTACGAAAGTTTCCACATTGTCAAGTTGGGCGGGTCACCTTGATAGCTTCATTTGCAGGAAGCACAATAGGCGTGAATTTTTTTGAAAACGATAAGTAAAACAATCTGTTCAAATTATATTCCGGTGTTGATATGGTAATGATGCTTGTAGAATTTAGCAAATTAGATAAGATAATCTTGCACTTAACGCCATGTTGTTTTATACAACAAAATTACTTGCTTTTCTTTTTCTTTTTTTAGTTGTGTTATTTAGCAAAAGTTTATATTATGCTTCTTCGGAAAAGGACGACAAATTCCTTTTACGGATTCAATCTATATATATCGGCAATCGTGTCTAATTTTTCCGTTAAATTCTATTGCCTTGAAATTTGTACAGGAACATCTCTTAACTGGTGGTCTTTTCCGGGAGTTAGTAAATAGAATGGGGAAGAACTTCATGGAACCATCTTATCTTGACTTTCCGGATAGTAGAATGGGTTCTCGCTCTTTGAATAAAGATCTGGAGGAGGAAGAACTTTTTCCGATAGACTATGACGTCGTGGAGGAGAGCAATCTTCATCCGAGTTTGAGAGATCAGGAATTTTTGGAGCACAGTAGCCTGTGGGGTGGCCAGTTGGTGTCTGGAGGTACCGGTGAAGGTCATCAAAAGTTGAAACCGCAGGGCACTTTGAATAATAAGCCAGAAATTAAAACGGACACGACTCTACCGGCGTACTGCAATCCACCGAATCCATGTCCAGTTGGTTACACGGGTAAAATGTTCTTCTTCCGTTAGTAGACAGATATTTCCTTCCGATTGTAAAAGAAAAGGACCAGTGATTTTTTAAAATTTTTTTGAATAATTTTGGACAGGGCCGTAATGCCATTGACAGTAATTTTTCTTAATTTTATACACTAAAATTAATAAATTCGTAAGCCTTTTAGTATTTCAAATTATATAACAGTTGAGCAAAAATGATTTTTGTTTCTTGCTTCGATTTAGCGGAAATGAATTGTCTGGAGGATTTTGAAAATACCGCTGCGTTCAGCAGGAAGTATCAAGCCGCCCAGGATTGTATGTGCGATACGGAGCATATGTTCTATTGTCCCGACCTTAGCGGAGATTCTGCCTCAGAAGAAGTTGTTGAGGGTTTCGACGATTTGGATTTCAATAGATTTTTGCAGCGTACTTTGCAGGTAACTTCTTTTATCGCCACAAAAGCAAGTTCATCTTTGCAATTGCAATTTTTTTGGATAAAAACGATGGTTAAATCACTACAGCAATAGAACGATTTAACGTATGTTATTTCTACAAATTATTTCTTTGCAGGTCGATCCAATGTTCAGCCACAAAAGTTTAGTTGCTAAGAAGTATCATTCGGACAAGGTATAGACATATTATTGTAATTATTAGATTTAGATAATAGCGGCTGGTGGTGGAGAGAAAATAGAAGTGTTACCACCAGTCGCCGCTGGATATCCTACGGCGAAGTGCTCAAGTTACTAACTTTTACGTCAATCAAAGAAAAAAAAAATTAAAAAAATCTAGAGAAAAAGAATGTTCGGATATTAATCCTTCATAATATACAATTTAAATATGTGGTCATATTCCGCTGACGATATAAGTTTGACTTTTTAAATGGATCATTCGGCATCATACGGATCTATCGGTAGTTCATTATGGAGATACACCTTTTGGTCAACCTCCATTGCTTTGGATGTTCTTTATCTATCCATGACCAAATTTTCATATGCGGACTCTGGTCCTATAAAGTATTTTTTTTTAATACGCCTGTACCTCCAAAGAAGCGGTGTTGTTTGTTGTCCTAGTAATTTTCAGCAGTAAGAGATTTCAATGCCGAGGCACTTCTGTCCTTTTCTACCGGATTACTGCTTCGTAGGTAATCGTTTACCTCATCAACATAGTGTTTAGTTAATGCATCACCTCTAGGTTTTACCGATAACTCTCTATGCGACCAACTTTGTTTTTTGTGAATTCCTCACTCTTTACACTGTTTTAAACTTATATAGGCAATAAACAAATTGAATTTCTATTGAGAATACTGCGTCTAGTTTAAATAAACTTGATTACGTAACAACGATGCTTTACAAAAGTTTAGTCGGCCGCAACGTCAATCCTGTAAAGATGGATTAATTAAGGGCGTCGATGTGTTATCGAAAACGTCTTATGAACCAAACTATAGAAAGTAGCCTCTTCTGATTTCACCATTCGATACATTGACCGTTATATATCTAGAATATTTTGTTACAGTAACTTGCGCAATTTCGATTTTTACGTGGATATCTAACATTAGAAACTTTATAATTGTTGTTACTGCATTACACGGATTACTTACAGGTTATGAGAAATCCATTTCTAACAGGAGAGAAGCTACCGGTTGCCGCTAAGAAGGGAAATAAGGTTTCGTATTAAGTAAAAAAAAGCAAACGTGTACCGGACAACGGTGATAACACTTCAACGATGCTCTTTATCTTATCCAATAATATAACTAAAATGTTAAATCGATTGAAGTGTTATTGGCCGGAAAATTTTTACATTTACAATAAAACGTTGACGACCACTGCAATGAAAAAGGATCTACGCTTACAAGTGTATAATAGAATAAGTAATATTAATAGTAACCCCTTACTTGTGCTTAACTGGTGCACCCGTGCTTATCGTATAGTATGTCAATGTAAAAAGAATAGAGAAAGTCCCCGTTTTAATGATCTGTGTGTTGTGAAAAAAATCGTACAGACCCCATACTGTTAAGAAGAAGTCTCAACCCTTCTCTTTCGGCCAATTCCTTCATAACGATTTAAGCCAAAACTACTGTTAGGTAAATGTAGAAATATTTATATGTATCATTGAAAAGTAAAAATATTACAATACCCGACTTAGACTAATCGACGATTGGAACATGGAAAATATACGCAAATAGGCATTTTCGTTGTTCCAATTTTTTTTCAAACACAAATGCAGCATGGTCCGCAAAAATATGCAACGACCCTATATAAGACGATATAACACGCGACAATCTAGAATTTTGGAAGGGCGCAGTTAGGCCCTATTGATTTTCAAAGGTGCGATCGAAGGAAATGTGCGAAAACTTAACGTAGGACCTGACAGAGCCTACATTAATTTTTCCGATAAGGCGCTTTGTTTTCGATAGTACTTGCGTAAAAATCAGTGCGCGCTTTGAAGATTTTATTTGATAACGTCGCTAGTAATAAAGACACAATGAAAATGAGACGAAAAAAATAACAACAAAAAAAAACAAAGAAACCGACGTATCCACCACAATGTTTAACAAAAAAAGATTGTTGGAAACATACGCATAACCGAAAGGAATGATTACTATGATGGTTATTAATACACAAATAGGACACATTAAGGTGTGCTTCTGACTTAGTTCGTTATTGTTATTATTTCGTTTTAATTCGTTGTTACATTTTGAAACTGTTTTAAGATTTAGATTTGATGTTGAAGTGGTTAACCAATTCATAGTATATAAATGTCAACATGTACTACATACATATACGTATATTTGTGCTTATGTATACATATATAAAGGCATATTGATTGTATTTTAATGATACGGCGAATTATTATTATCTATAACAATAATAATGATATAATGGATGTGAACAATACATATTTAATCGTGTAGTAAAGATGTGGAACTCTCAATGTAAGAACTGAATAATATGGCATAAATATATTCTAAATGTTTGTGTACAGCGCTGTGTTCAGTGTCTGTTCTCATTATGATGTCAGTTTGTCAACAAATATATTGTATTCTCTTAATGCACGCACGTCTTTTACTTACTTACACATACCTACCTTTCGATTAACCTGTACAGAAGAATTTATACGGCTACGAAATTATTCGCTTGCTTTTAAGACTCGTAACGCGTTAATTTGACAACGTTACAAGCTTGTAAACCATTTCAAACAAGATTTAATTCTAGCGTCATCATTTTATAGAGTTTATAGTTTACGGTTTCGATTCCCTCTATCATCGTTGTTGTATACTCTTGCAAGTTATAGATGTATTTATAGAATTTATATATTCGTAACCGTTTTTTTGTAAATGTTTGTCGTAAGCTACACTGATACCAGTGTAGCTTTTGCTCTTTATCGGCTCACATACAAAATCTCCGTGTTTCTTTGTCGTTTCCGCCATTATTGGCGCGTTTGGAGGATAAATTTAATGAACGATCAGGCCAAATCAAACGGAATGTTATTAATTTTTTCGTTTGACTAATATGCGGGTATTCTGCGAACTGCATTAGTACTCAGTATAAAATAACAAATTCTTGCTATAGTAGTATTAAATGCAGGTCTATCACAATTATTAATTTTTGCTTATTTCATGGTATTGGAGTTTATCGAAATAGAGACAAGATTCGTCAAAATCACGCCTCATTAAATATTTAAATTTTATGGAATAATTCATTTTCTTATTTTTTGGGCAATATATATTTCTCTCAGTTCCCAACTTACATTGATCGCGTTATCCTATTGGAATAGCCATTTTATTTTGGAATAGCCAATTTATCAGGCATTTTTTCTTTGTAACTACTGTACATAGTAAGACAAATATTTTCTTTTCATTACAACTAATAATAGCTATCGTCATTTATTTAGGACTAAAATATGAATAACAAGGGCAGCAAATTATATTTTACGCCAAAAAAAATGAAAGTCCTATAAAAGACTACAAAGCTGAATTATCAACGTCGTCACTAACTGATAGAAGACGGGAAAATTTGCTGTTGAAAATCTGAATACTTTCTTTTTGTGTAAAAGCAAATTTTTTGAAGAAACGTGAGATTTTCTCAATTCAGACAGTTGGGCACGCTAATAGAATTTATTCGAATGATGTGTAATAAATAACAATAATTACATATATTTATTATATATACGATGATGATTACAATAGCATCTAAAGGTAACAAATGGTAATAAAATCTTAAAGTAAATGAAGGAAATTAATTGTCAGCATAAAAATCATTTTATTCGCGAGAAAACCAAAACACATCTTTGCTCTTCCTACATTATGGGATCCAAAGGAAGTAGTAATAGTGATAATAGGAATTAATATCTCCGCTTAAAACAACGAAGATAGGAACACATAGTTAACATTTCTAAAGTACTACCAACTTTGAAAATTTCTCAAACTTTCTGCTGTATAATCCCATAATGCGCTTACAATCAAGACGTTTTTGATAAAATCCAATAATTACAGCGTAAATCGAAAATCTACGTTATTTACAAACTAAGTAATACTTCCTTTAAGATAACTGAGTCTACATCTCAACCTTTAGTGAATTGATTATTACTATATCCTATTCCAGAATTATAATTGTTGGATGTTGCCAATTGCGTCGATTGTTGAGCAGAGCTTTTATCTTCATCTTGAGGAGGAAATTCTTGAGGGCTGGTACTCTGTGTTGGCGAAACGATTGACTTCAAAGCGGACGAATTCTGTTGGATAGCCGCTGCAAAATTCGGCGGAAGGCTACTGCGCAACGGAGTTATCGGCCCTCCTGATTGAAGCTGGGATTTTATTTGAGCTTGTTGTTCTGGTGTGAAGTTCTCTAATCCAGTAACGATCGCGGGGCTTGTAGCGCGGAAGGGAATCTGAGGTATATATTTTTGAGTCGATATCTGTGCTAAAGCAGCAACATGAGGAATATGAGTGCTATGCCCGAAAGGACCTATCACTGGCAACTGAAATTGAGGCGTTTGGCTGTAGGTTTCCTGAGAGTTACCAGCTTGGACGGAATGCGATGGTACTTGTTGATGTTGTTGAACGGGAACAGCTTGAGCAGAAACCTGAGCCGAAGGAACGAACGGCGCAGTTGATGGAGCTTGGTGATTCTGTACCTGCTGATACTGAGGTTGAACGGTCATGATTTGGTAGGTGTACGCCGGAACGGGGGATGGTTGCGCGACGTAAGGCTGTTGCTGAGGTTGCGGTTGATAATTACCCTGCAGGAATTGATACCTCGCCTGCGGATTTGCGTTAAAGTAGCTCAATAATTGTTGGGCGGCGTGGGAGATCATGGACGGTGGTGGAATGGGCGTGGGCTGCGCTACTATGATCATGGCAGGCTGAGCGTGTTGCTGTGGGTATGTGACTGGTGCGGAAACGTATTGAATCGGTAAAGCTTGCTGTTGAGGCTGTGACAGTTGTAAGGGTTGCAATTGCGGCTGTTGAGATGATATTTGCTGTTGGTAGTATTGGTCTAGTTTTTGCGATACCGGAAGCGTATTGATTGTTTTTGACGATTGCACATTTCTGGCTGTCGATTGTGTTTCAACTGATTGTAAATCAGCCGCTACAGCGTACGATATTATAGCTAAGGCCACCTAGAAATAAAACAAAATATGTTAATACTAACTATCTTGTGAAATATCATATGTTCGAAGAATTTCATTTTGTAGGGTGCATTATTTATGAGAGATCCATTTTAAAAACAACTATTTCTAACTATTTTTCGATGATTTAAGGTAACGGATGAAGTACATATCCGCTAATTTCTTGATGTAATACGTGCGAATATGATCTTCATTGATGGAACTATTAACTTAATTTTTTTGCAAGTTTAAAAGGTTTTTAATGAATATTGGTACCTTACTTCTTAACTAAAGTAAATCCAAAAGAAATGTGCGTAGAGGAAGCACTTGTCAACGGATGTATTTCTGCTTATTGGGTGTCATTAACACCATATTTATTTCTCGACCCATCGAAGTAAGATGCTTGTACGTATCATTGGTATCACGGTCTAGATGTCCTGCGTGTGGTTGAGATGATGTTTTATAAATTAAATGATTTTTTTTTTTAACAAGAATGATTTGAAGAATGAAAGATGAGGTCCTATAGAACATTTGAACGTGTTATTACGTAATCGAATTTTTATCATAAAGAGAATATTAGATGGAAGAACATAGTGTCCATAATAACTTGAAGGAAATGTGTTTTGATGTGATTTATATTTAACGTATGTTGTATCGATGTTCTTGGCCAATGAGTGCTCGACATAAATATATGCGATTTTAACGAGTAAAGATATCACCCTAGAAAAAGTCCTTTTTATGGAAACAAGAAATATCACACTAAACAATCAACACCAAGTAATAACTAAGCACGCTCACTATTTCCTAAAACAACCCGAATATCTCCAACACTCTGTATATAGAGTCCCGACACGTCGTGCAAAGATGTATTTGGTAGTAACTACTTACAAGAATCTTCATGCTGCCACTCAAATAATTGGTAAAAGAAGCACTCCACTAACGTTCCTCTCACCGACGATCAACAAATGCACCTTTTGCCCAATCTCCGTCTTATATAGCATTAGAATTACCACATTTTTCCACAAATCATGTCCCAGTTTTAGTAAAAGACGAATGAATATACAATTTCACTGTTACCGTACGTTGGCGTTTACTTTCGCTGAAGGTTAGCGTTTTATTTGAGCGTATGGTCAACGTCCTTGCTGGCAGCATCACCGATATTCACCGAAGATGGTAACTAATTATGTTAAATCTGCAGAAATCGAAAAAAGAGATTGTCTCGCTGTACAATGCGTTTACATAAGATAATTTTAATATTCGGGCTAAAGAGAAACACTGAATCATGTCTTGTTCGTCGTTAGAAATTTCTATTTATTACGTCGAAACGATGACGGGGAAATGTTCGTATTTGAATTGAAATAGTAAATTTTATCATTTTCTAGGACAGTATGTCGTGGATATCGTATGAATAATTTAAAAGATTATCGATTAGAATTTACCGCAGATTACCACGTGAGAAACGTGCTCGGAATGACGAGCTTTTATTTGGTATAGGTGATTTAAATAGCGCACTTTAAATTGTACTGCTTAACATTAGATTATTTGATTACAATTGTGCTTTTCGTTCATCTAATAAGGCGGAAAAGCACTGTATGTGTGTGTAGCACTTACTGTATGTTTATCGCGTCAAATAACAAGTTGAGCAATTCGATTTATTCATGTACGTGAGGGAGGAGAGGTTATTTTTATCTTATTCCCTTTCATTGTCTAAAACAAGTTGTTGTGAAGTGGACATATGCCAGCTTTTGCTAGAAATCTTCAAAGACTACATTGTAAAGGCGTTCTCTTTGTGGTTTGCTATCATAAATTGTCAACCGCCACACGTTATCTAGTCTGCAACTATATTCCTTATTGTGATTGTTGGTGTTCTTGATAATTGGAATGGAAAATTAGACACGGAGCCAATGCAATTGCTCAAAATTTGAGCTATATGGTTTTAGACGTTTGGGGGTTGTTTACGCATCACCGAATTAGAAAATTAATGAGAAAGCAATGTGTTGCCATAGTTATTAAATATGAAGATGGTAACGTTGTATAGGTTGCTTTGGAGATAGTCGAATTGGCATACGATTAGGAAGCGACGGAAAAAAGGGCATTTATTTGAACATTTCTCAAGAACCAAAGATGCGAAATAATTGGCCAAAGATTCATGTTTTAATAGGTCAACGATCCTGCATATATCCTCAGCGGGGTATTCTTATAGATTTTTCATTTAGCAAAGTAGCAATTACTTTGCATCTGGGACTACCTAAATGGCCTTTTGGAAAAAAGTGCCTAGCAGGTTGAAACGCGATAATGGACGCATATCTTTTTGAAAAATAGCGTGAAGATCGGGAAAACTAAACGTGCTCCGGGTTTGAACCGTGTCAATCAACTGCGCAGTCGATTTTCGCCTCTGGCATAGTTTACATGCTGAGTTGGCGTGTTCAATTGCTTCCCGCTCAGTTAGTTTTGCTGTTGGTACATGTTGAGCTACCGTGTTAACTGTTGCTTATCAACTTTTCCTCTCCTGAAGAAGCCTCATACGATTGTTGGCGAAACGTTGAATTTTTAATTTAACAAAAACGTCGTGTCAGCGTTGAAACCCGGAACACGTTTAATTTCGACTAACTCTGGCCGTGGAAGCCTACATTTTTTACTTCTTTGTCTTTACGTCTTTGTTCGAATTAACTTTAGTTTGTTTTTTTGACTTTTCTCTAATTTCAGTTAATGCATGAAATTCGTAAATACGATACAGCTTGTAAGTTACTTGCGAATGTGGTTTTAACGTTGCCGTTCACACACAAACTGGTTGCAGAATTTTTGTATCCATTTAGCTCTGTGTAATAGATTAAAATTTTTTTCAGGAATTATTCAAGCGTATCAAGGCACCTAGAAAGATTTTTCAGTTCCAACGCAAGATTAGGTAATCACATTTACGTACATACGCCGCATACGAGCACACAAAGAGCGCTAGCACTACTATCAATTCCATTAGAGATGTAAGATAAGACGTGAATATAATTCGAGGTAATAGATTTTAATAGATTTAATTGGTTTGAAGGGGTAATAACCCAAAACACATCAATTTTTTTGAACATCATTTAATACGAAGACGCTGCATGCAAGTAAAAGGCCAGGCAGAAACTCGTTAACGAAAGGATCTAGAATTGAGGGAAAATCAATGTTTACATCTTCATTTGGAGAGGCTAACTTCTTTAACGTATTTGGTGATGCGAACTCTTTTTCTCCAAATTTGTCGGCAGGGATAAATACACTGGATATTAATAATTCTATTCGGGCAACGTACGTGACTTTTTGGGAGGAACTTCTGTATGTTACAGTTACATAATGTACATTTCAAGTGAAAGGCTCTTTCGAAGACGGCTATAATTTACAATGGCTGCTAAGATACAAGCAGAAGGATTGCTTAATCTTTTTGCTTTCTGTTGAGTATGATCCGTGGGGAAGTTTGATAATATTAAACGGTTGAAAACGAGTTTTCTCGCAAATGTCCTTATTTAATTCCACCGTTTCTTGTGTTTATTGTATTTTGATTAAGAATAAGACGTTGCGCAGATCCAATGAATAATTCGATTTGCAAACTTTCTATATGCGATTTAATATCATCGCGGGCATCGCGAGAGTTTCAAAATTTGTAATAGTTCGATTGCATTTGAGATTATCGCCTTACGTAATCGTTTTACCACCGAGATAATCTATCTTAAACGTCGTAATAACGGAGAAATGCACCAGCTGCGCGTATTTTTCGTCTTAATGAGGTTTTCATGCTTTTAATTTTATATCAGCAACTGCATGTTTAATTCTTCACAGGGGCATAATTCGAACATAAGCACTTAGAAGTAAGAGGCATTTGTACTAATTGTTCTTCCTAGACAATCTTTTTACTGTTTTGAACTTTCACTATTATGCACCGTTCGGTGTGCCGTTCGTTTCTATTCCTATTTACATTTGAAATATGACCAGACAATGAAACGAGGTTTTAATTAGAGCTCGCTTAAAAAAAAGTGGACTTTCTTTGGAGATCTGCGCGGAAAAAACCCGTTCTTTAATGTTCGATTTAAATTTATGCAAGAGAGTTTGCAGTGAAGTTGACGGATCAGATTAAAACTATAATCGTTGATTTAAATAGGAAATAAATATATACAGATTAGACAGACTTAAATAATAATTAAACTGCTGAACCGGTATTATTGATATTGAATTCGTATCTAATTATCCGTATTTATCTGAAATAAAAACGTAGGCTTCCACGGTCAGAGTCCGTTGAAACCAAACGTGTTCCGGGTTTGAACCGTGTCGTATCGTCGTTAAAACGAAAACTCGACGTTTCGCCCACAATCGTTTGGAGCTTCTTCAGGAGAGTGATAGACAACAGTTAGCACGGTAACTCAACGTGTAAACCGCGCCATAGGCGAAACTAACTGAGCGGGAAGCAGTTGGTCGCGGTAACTCAGCATGCGAACCATGCCAGAGGCGAAAACCAACTGATACGATTATGGGCGAAACGTCGAGTTTTTATTTTAACAACGACATGACCGTATTCATCTGATTCATCGGCTAACGATTTCTTTTTGTTCCCGAATGTAAAAAAAAAAATGTAGGCAACGATTTTTATTACCTCAAGAAAGTGTTGGTATTCAACAACCACGTTTTTGAAAAAAGATGTTTGGACGATCCAACGAATGCGAAAATCGATAAAACTTAATTGCGATTATTTTGGATGTCTTCGTAAGAACTTAAAAGCTATCCCTCGTATTTGCCGTGTATGGTTGTTGCATAGATCATTGCATCATAACTAGACTAAAAGAAATTACTCTTTAGTATAAATCTTCAATTAAATTGACATTACGCCAACATCATTACATATGTCACTATTATTAAGTACATACAATTATGTTACATAATACATATAATATAAGTAATAATAGGTTGGATGCAATTTCACTTTTTTTTGTTTGTTTGTTTTTTATTTTATTTTATAACAGAATACAGTCCTATTACATTTACGTAATTCTAACCACTGTATATACAGAGTATTTTACGAAATCTTCTATTCCAATAGTGTAGCTGAAGGTATACGCCCTGTATAAAATGTAATAGCAATAAGATATAAAGGAACTGGAAATTAGAGAGGTACATCGAAACAGCTGAAAAAGTCTCCAACATCACATGCACAAGCAATTAAAAACATTAAAAGAATAACTTACAGGCTAATCTTACATTTGATTTCGATTTCCTTTCTTTTTAAGGCCATAAAGTAACGGATAAACTGGCTCATTAAGAAACCGTACAGTTTACGAAATATAACTTTCCCAAGCATTTTTAAAAAATAACATATTTTGATATAGAGCGCCTTGAAACACGTTATTATGATCAAATAAAATATGCATATAAGCTGGCTTTGATTTGTTCTGTCTAATTTCTCCTTCGATCATTGCTGCAAACATGTACACGTAATGGCATTCCTTAACGCGATCTACAAATTAAGAAACGCATTAATAAATATTGAACAGTCCCGATTATCGATCCATCATAAACGTAATTGCACTCTCACCAATTTAGAGTGTGCTTCTTATCTATTATATACATTATATACACGCACCAGAAACCGTCATTTACGTGCCACGTCTAATGGACAAGATTTTTTTTGTATTAAGTCGCGGTCCGATGTTCCGAAATGCCGCGGTGATGAAGGAAATTCCTTAAAAATGATGGCCTAGAAAGCGTGTGTGGCGTGAAATAGGCGGAGTGAAGGTGACGTCGGAGCTCTGTATAGTAAAAGTCTTTCCGTTTCTGTTCCTTAATGATAGATGCTAGATTCTTTACAGATTTTATTCTTTTATTTTAAATTTATGCGATATGGAGATTGTTTTCTGTACAGGAAAGCCGTCTAATATAGGAAAGCTTTACTATTCCGATTAAAAGCAATGGTTTCAAAACTCGTTCGTGCTTATGGATAAATCGTATCAACAATTTATCTAGTTTGCGTTAAAAAGAGAATAAATTTCAAGTTTTTATAACAATATGGATCGTAGTACTCGAACTCGGTAACACTGGAAGATTGTAATACCTCACTAAAACCCTTACCACAATATTTCATTCTCACTGAATGCACGTTTTAATAGCCAAACTATCGTCATAAGCAGAAAAACCGAAATAACAAACTAAGCAAAACGCTAACCCGATACAAGAATTTTAAATTATGCGAATTCAAAAAATCTCCCAAAAACAATCGCAATATCATCCCGTGATCGTCCATTTCCAAAAAATCGTCGCCATCATTTCTTCCAACTGTTGGAATCGTCTTTGCCTTCTTTGGGGCGCGCATCAATATAATCAATGCGATCATATAACGCCACAGGAACTCACTGATGTTGCGCTTGAATCGGTCCAAACATTGCTTCGAAATAATCACGCGATTCCATGTTTAGTCAATCGTTAGCAAATGCGGCACCCATCTCGCCGGTATGTTTCTCACACTTAATTTTTCGTGATGGACGTATTGTAAGCATTTACGCACTATTCTAGCGGGCCGCTCGAAAGTTTCAATCGTGCCTAGTATTACGCAGGACGAATCCTAGATCTTATCATCACAACTGATACAATGATATTAACATGATCGACGAATAAGAAACGATATAAGTGAATAAAATAATTAATTATGTATTATTACCCCTAAATGAATAATATGATTATCTCTAAATAAATAAATTCATAATTCGTAGCGTAGCTATTGTTTAATTTGTCAACAATGCATAGCTACACATATACTTAGCGCCAATAAGGAATAAGAAACTCAGAGTTATTAACAATAGCGGGAGTAAAGGTAATTATACATTTAGATATATAACCATACAGATGCTGAAATATTCGCGGTGCATTTAATGATACATGTCATGTTTTAATGATATAGTACATACACAGCATATAA
Organism: Oryctes rhinoceros; assembly: GCA_020654165.1. Taxonomy (NCBI): domain Eukaryota; kingdom Metazoa; phylum Arthropoda; class Insecta; order Coleoptera; family Scarabaeidae; genus Oryctes; species Oryctes rhinoceros. The sequence continues at coordinate 5,764,775 of JAIOKQ010000231.1, forward strand.
GGAATTATCGCCATAGTACTGCGGCTTATATCTTAGTAGAAAGTAGAATTAGCGGACATTTCGTGTAATGGAAAAATTGGTATAATTGCAAATAATGCAAGAGCTGTATACCATATTTTGAGTGGCTTGTTAACATTCTTCTCTACATTTACATATACAGAATGTTCTGTTATAACGTTTCTCTGTATGTGCATCCTTTTATTTGTGCATGCGAATAAATCTCATAGCGATTGCCCAAAGAGAAAAATAAATATTTTTTTTTCTATTAGGAACTCTAATTGTTTATCTTCAAGAATATTTTATTTGTATTTTGTTCGTTTTTTGTCTGCCTGTATGCGTATTATTTTATTTAATATTTTTTTGTATGCTTCATTATCCTTAATCCTGTTTTATTACCTATATTTGCACATATTCTTAAAGATTGCATTTATTTTGTTTATCTGTATATAAAATTTAAAAATTATTTTATCGGTATTTAATGTACATGAGGCAAAATTTAAGAATTTGCCAAAATTGCATTTAAAAAAAATATATCAAGGCGCTTTCCCGCAGATTTATCTTCGCACTTTGTATTCCAATACGGCAGCGGGCTAAGAACATCACCCCTTCGCCTAGTCATCTTTCGAGCTTCGTTAACGTACCACTACCATTACGCACGTGCCGGCTACGGATACAGCGCCTGCTCGAATTGTACGGGCGCAGACAGGCATCGGCTAACGCAATGTTTTCGGTGTTCGTGGCCGGACAATCTATACGCTTCTCGCACAATGATATTAAGGAGGCTGCGACAAGGAGCAAGCAAAGCGAAGTCTGCGGACGTATATCTAAGCACACAAATAAGCGTACTCGTAAATATTAGCGCGAAAGACGCTAGGAGGACCCGGGTAGTCGGGAATCGAGTCGTATTTACTACTGTAGACGTTGATCGACTGTTAAAAAGCCACAGTCACCCTACCGAGTCTTCCAGCTCCTAAATAAGTATTAGTTGAGTTCCTAATACGAAAATCTGTACTTAACGTAGCAAATACTTTTATATTTATACGTATGTATAAAAGGTAAAGTTTATCGATATCTAAATGTTCGAATAATCGTATGTAATGACACGAATAAAACATCCTTTTGGTTCACATGAAAGATACAAAGAATAACAAGCAGATTTGAAACAATCACAAAATACAGAGAGGCAAGGAAATCGCATGTACATTAAAAAACAAATCTCCGTCGGAGACAAAGAATGGCGTCTAGCAAACACTAAATAGAACTACGATTACAAAATCTCCGACGGAAAGCAATACACCAACTTGACTCTGACTTTATTTTTTGAAACCTCCTAACAGTTCCCCGACGATTAGTCCAACAAACCAATTGTACGCAACATTTTGTTTATCGGATCTATTATTTAATTTTGTAAAATAGGAGCGCTTCAATAAGGTGCTTGGCAAAAGAACAATAAGGTGCTTAGCAAAAGAAGCAGCATGTTGGATTATTTAAATTCAAAAAGAAATAAGCTCTAATACGTTTAGTTCTTTCACCTGCCCCTTTGGGATGGTCCCATTCCTTCAATAAATTCACTTTTAATGAGCTATACTTTGAATAGTCTCCAGCCTATCACAGAAACAAACATTTTTTCTGTCAAATTCAGTTTTATTTCTTTAACCATGGTTTCCTCGTAAGGAAAATAATATTCTTTTTTTTGTCTTTCTCTGAGTCGATTCATCCTTCGCAGTTCAAGTTTTTCCTGTAGTTATTAATTGGCGCCAAAATTCCGACTTATTTCGCTTCAACCGCTTCAACATGCTAGAAATGTTCATTCGAATGAGTTGTTGGTCTTAAGCGAGCAAGCATGGCACCGAACAGGCGGTTAGCTTCTTCAAGCACAAATCTTTACCCATAAATATTTTCCATCAAGACATCCGCAAGCTCTGACATCTCTTTAATCTCAATTCGACGGTCATCTAGCACCATGTTCAGCTGGTCAAAATTTCACTATGGCATATGATAGGGGTCTTAGATTTAATTCATGTAGAATTGTTGAATTTCAAACATAAGAATTATATTGACGGCTTAGGTCTTGTACGTTTCAAAATTATTTACGTACTTCTTAGCGAATATTGAAATAACATTAACGATATCAATAAAATCTAAATATTCTATTACATTCGTATCCAACGATGAATCTATTCGGAGTTACATTTTCAAGTCTTTCAGTAAGTATTCGGCTTTATACAAAGATTCATCTGACGATTTTAAACGTCGAGAACTGGTAACAGGTAAGAAATAATAATTATTAAAAGCGCATATCGATTTCCGGACTTTCATTTTCAAGTGCAGATTTTGCAAGAAAAACATTTCACCGTCGCAAGCCTCTAGACGCTGCTTAAGTGTCTGACGCGAGTTCTTCGAATACCGGATACTTTCACGAAGTCGATTATCTGCGTAATGGAGCAGAACATTTTTATATTGTTGTCTCCCGTTATGTTGTTACAAGCATATTTCAGAGCGTTGCAATTAACACTTTAAAACGACGGATGCCGTATGGAATATTTCAAATTTCAACTCAATTTAAGCTTACACCAACGTTTTTAAATATTGTTCCTGTGTGTTTGTTGTATATTAGCCATTATAGGTCTCGTTTGGAATTATTGATCTTTTATTCGTTACCATGGAAGCTTGTTTATACGGTAGATATACTCAAGCAAATAAACAGTCATCTTAATCAGAACATCCACCGAAAATGGTTGTCATTCACGTCAAAAACAAGGACCAAAGTCAATTCCTTTACGAAACCACATTAAATACACCCGTCGAAGAGTTGGCAGTAAATATTTCATCCATATACAACGGTAGATTGAAGATCCAGCGAATATGTTCCGAAATAGAAGAACTAGCAAAGCATGGTACTATGTATCCGCCGGAAATCTTGGGTTTAACTGACGAGCAGGTCGAAGAATTGAAGCTGGTAGATCACTTTGGCGAAAAATGCATTCCCAGCGGCGGATTTACGCAGGTTAAGGATCCCGTGGGCCGAAGAAACGGCAAACAACCACGCAAGGAGATGCAAGACTTGTTGAATAATACGGCGAAGGAAGCCAAGGAGAGAATCTCGAAGAAGCTGGTCTCACAGGAAAAATGTTTGACGAAGAGAGCGATTCAGGAGACTATCGATCTGCTTAAGGGTGCCGTAACGATCGTGTATCCGATGAAGCTACCGCCGCACGATGCCATAAGGATGGAGTTCGAGAATATCGAAGATTTGGGCGGGACCCAAGCGTCTTTGGAGGTGATCGATCCGGCTTCGGCGCAATTGTGGTTTTGCGGGAAAGAGATGTACAGGGATGGTAAGCTAGTTCGAGATTATGTGGGAAAAATTGAAAATTGTAAGGTAAGCAAATTTATTGGACAGAGTTGATATTTTTTTTTTGTTAAATTTAGTTTTACTTCTCGACATAGTTTCATTATACGTTTAGACACCTTATTCAGTGATATCTTCTTTAATCCGTCTAAATAATAGTTGCCATCTTGTTCTGAAAAATGAATGCAATGGCCCCCTCAATCTATGAAAACTTCGATCTTTGAATCTTTGATCCCAGAAGACAGAAAAGAGTCGCTAGAAGCCTGATCAATTCGTGACTTTTTGCCATGAGAACCACTGAAGTGACTGTGCGTGGTTTTGGGGGAATAAAACTTTTTTTCTGCAAATGCGGCCTTTCTGTAATCTTTCTGTAATTTCTGCTTTGAACTTGTTAAGTAATGATGCGTAGTATGGTCCTGTTGTTGTTTTTCCTTTTTTAAAATTAACGCCGCTCCATGGCTACCAACATCTCCAAAGACAAGTTAATTTGGAAATATTAGCTTTCTAATGTCCAAGTGTTCAGTTCCTTCGAGATGTCCACAGTCTCTGTTATTGGTTTAATCGTCTTGGTGCTAGACCATTTCTCGATGTTGTTTCTAATGATGGTTAAGCATCATTGAAACTACCCTCGTATGACCTGCGTATAGCTACTAGATTTTTTACAAAAAAAAAGCGTCTTATGAGAAAGATTAAGGTAAATGTAATTAAAAAATCTGCTGCTACCCGCTGAGTCGGTAAAATTTCCACGCGACTCGGGTGTACGACAAAATAGCTGTATCCCAAGAATTATTCTGGTGGAAGGGGAAGCGCATTGTAGAATATATAATTTTCTGTGCAGGTAATAATGAAGATCTCTAAACGTGGTAGTGGTCCACCTGGCAGGGAACCCATTATGACTGAAGAGCAAAGGAAAGAAATGATGTTGCATGCGTACCGAAAACAAGAAGAACTGAAGAAATTAGAGGCTGATGATGACGATTGTTATTTGAATTCCGAATGGGCGGACGGTGGTAATTTGAAGCGCGCATTTCATGGTATAAAGAACATTTCTTGGAGACCGGGAAAGTAAATATTTATAGAAAAATTGTCGTAGGTATACATCCTCTAGAATTATCTATTGTTTTACATATGTGTTTCTATTTATTTGTCTTAATCGTGACTATCTCTCACGAAAGCAAAATGCCTGTAAACGTAAAAAAAAATTAAATAAACGACGCTCGTATTCAAATGGATGTTCATCCAGTTAGACCAGTTACTTTCTCGTAACGCAGGATACGTCGAAACTCATCGCGTCATTGTCGGGACCGTAAAAGAGATGAAGAGGCTAATTTTAACGCAGCAGTTTGGTATCTGTCTTACTTTCTAAAAGTAAGAGTGGAAGCGAAGTGTTTGCCGGTTAACGATTTTGCATTTATTTCTACTTTATAAGCATCTTAAAAGAATACTTGTTCTTATGCGGGAATACAACAATTATATTAATTGTGCCTTTAATCGTAATCGCTGGCTCGCTTCTAATTTCGACATTCATTTGGCAGCGGATAAATGCCGGATTGTCGAAAAAGAAAGGAGAACATAGATAGCGTTATTTGGAAGGAAAGATTTTGGTGTTCTTTTTTATTATTGTCCGTTTTCTAATTTAAACAGAAAATATTATGTTAATTGTTGTAAAAGCGGTCTTACGCACGTCGTCAAATTGATCAATTTATCGATCGTCAATTTATTGACGTCTGTAATATGTTACATATTTAAATTGTACGTGTCCGTTTGCCGAACAAGCTACCTGCCTGCTTCTTAACGCTCAACTAACCCGTTCTAAGACCGCAAGATTATTTATACGATAGGAAATACAGCGGCCAAGCCATGCATATTATTCTCCTTAAAAAAAGTTTGTTTTATATCAAAAGTGAAAGTCGACTGCGAGAATGGTCAATGTGATATCTTGACATTTACCTATTGCTCGCGTTAGACTTTTCTTCGTGATAATGACAAAGGATACCTATCGGGTATATTAAAATATGTACATTACAATTCTAATGAATTGCATTATCTCCTACTGCATTATCGTAATGAAACGAATACGAAGCTTAATGCATTGTTATTTATTAATCTTTATACTGAGTATTCCAGTGTCGCTAAGAAAATATCAAATCGACAAATGGAAGTATGAGTAGGCACTCGATGGATACGTGTGCCAATAGGCTGAATAATATGCTGGATACGTGTAGACTCTTGTGGCAACGTACGGTGCAGGATCTATATAAGCCCCAGCTACTACATTTGGATCAGCCTAAAAACGATATTAATTAAAAATCTTTGTTGTTTAATTTAATAATATATATAAAAAAAAATCAATAGTTTTTTAACAACACTTAGCGTTGCCATGCCGTTGAGTTTATTCTTGACGTCATTGTCTTATACTCCTCGTTGCATACATTGTGGGACATTTCCATGGTGGTATCGCTCCTTTGTCGGTGTTCTCGTAGATATTATCGATTTTACTTTGGACCTCCGCCAAAGTGAAGAATACAATCAATACAAGAGTCATCCGCTGCCACTAGATGTTATGCAAAATTTTAGCCGAGGATAGATATAAAGTCAATAACGTCTGGAAGTGAATTTTTCGAGAAATAAATGGGCAAACTTAACGGCACGGCACGCTCGAAAGGTTAGTTAACAGTACACAACGTCCAGGAAACTTTTATGTCTTCTAGGGAGGACATTATTATTAAGTAAACTTACCTTCGGTAAAGGCACTGCTGCGCATTGAGCTCCAATGAAAGAACCAATAATCAAAATGGTTACCTAAAACCGGTGAAGAATGGTAATCGTGATGAACTGTTAAAATTCAAAAACTTACCGCACAATTCATGGTTGAAAATTGTATAGAACTATATGAGTACGTAAGTTCGCAATTATTTATATGCTATTGGAAGATCATTAAAGATTTTAATTATTTTAATTGTTCCGTTTACGCAGACTTTGTTCCCTCGTTTTGCTAGGCGAGGATATGCGAGATGAAGGACTTTAATTAAGTTCTACTTTGACGTTTACAAAAACGAACTAAATTTGCCAATAATTACGGATTTTTTTATTTAGTCACGTCGCAAAAAGTTAACCAATTTAGAATGTTGAATACAGATGATAATTTTGATGCGATAGCAAGAGCTGCTGATGTACATATGTAGATGATTGAGCAATTATATTTGTTTTTTTCGCTTGTTATTAATTATAAATTTTGTTTAATTGAGTTTTCTTTTCCATCTTCGAATAGAGTTTCTATTAAACAATTGACAATAATTGTATCTACGTAATTTTATTGCATTCCTCTATCAAGAGTATCCAATGAAAGGAAGTGCTTTTTACCATTTTTCTACTATGGGAGGCATCTAATATGAGAATCGTTGCTTCTCACTACGACAGCAACTGTAAGTAAAAGTAGACTTTACGCAATGTCAATGTGCTCAAAATTGAACAAAAGCAGGGCTTCAGATACGCTAAGCAATTACATTTTAAGCAGATATAAATCGTATTTTTATTCCATTTTTAAAGAAAGACCCGTTGCCATTTATTGAAGGTAAAAACTGCGACTGAAGTGGGTTATATACCAATGTAGTAAGGAGTATCGAAAAGATAAATAGAAAACAATATCAGAAATTAGTATAAATTCAAGTAATCCATGTTGACTCTGCGTTAGTAATTCACATTCAGAAAGCAGTAAGTACAATTTGAGCCACACTGTATATTAACTTCTTAACATAATTTATTTTAAAATATGCATTTAATTGAGTTTAATCAATGCCTACAACGATTACCGCGTATTTTCCTCTTTCACTCGACATTGGCCGTTGTTAAAGGCAACGCCTAACACTAGAATGCGTTATTTTTAACGACACCAACGTAGTAGGTAGTCGATGCTTTACGAGATGACCTTCGTCTGCGTAGTTAGAGGTTTCCAGTGCAAATCCATTTTACAGCCGCGTTTATAATTATTGTTACGGCAAAAAGAAACCGAAGTGTACATATTCAGTTTTACCGTTTTACGAGCAAATAAAGGGGAGCACGATGCTTAAGCATTTAAAACATAAGTGGGAGTTATCTTGCCATCTTATCTTTTAATTAATAAGTTAATTAATAAAATAATTAAAATTTTATGATTGTGTTTAGATAAATTATAATTTTCGTTGCTTTTATTCGATTGCAATCCGCGAATAGTTCTAACGACGCATACGTCATTTTTGAAAAATCGATGCACAATCTAAACGTATTTTCCGAAAAGACATTGTTCTTAATTCAGTACTACGCCGCTATATCAACGGTGTAAATTTTCGCGCTACACCTTAATCCTTGCGCTAATTTCATACTAATAACTATAAAATCTAATGGATTTAAATAGTGTTGTAAATTTGTTGTAAATATTTAAATAGTGTGTAAAGCTATACAAAAAAATATATAAAAAACCAAATAATGAATAAAATAATTTACACGATGCGTTTGAGAATATAGAATTGGCTACAACTTGCGCAAACCTTTACTACCTTTGATTGTCGTTAACAGATTGTACAACAGACGTCAAGCTTGTTATAAGAAAAAACAGGTAAAACGCAATAACAACTATATCCTACGTTTTGGTATATCTAACAGCTTACCATGGCTAACCAATGCTATTTGTAAATTTACAGGTAGCATTCGTACGGTAGCCACGAGAATGTTACCAACACCTGTGCCGTTTCGCAGCTATATTATTCGCACAACAACTATTCCGGGGAAGAAATGTGAACCCGACGAAAATGAACCAAAAAAAAAAATAGAACCAAATATTTTATTAGAAAAAGAGTTTTCATTGCGATACTTACTAGTGAATTACCAATACTATCTGGGTTTAATCTTAGGGCAGGAAACGCTTGCTTCGATAACACGATCGGCGATGATTTAACTCTTCTGCGTTATTTTTCCATGTTTTCTGAGTAATTTCGTGTATTACAAAAGTATTGTTAATATCGATATTTAGGTTATGACAAAACAGATCATTGTTCACAGCTATCAAATTTTTACACTAATTTCGTGCTGCGTTATATAAACGCACCCTCATGTGTGGAAACGACAGATTTTTAAATAAATCTCGTACTCAATTCATTGATTTCAAAATGCTTTTTTTTTTTCTCTCAGAAAGTTTTTCTCGGCGTAAGCAAGCTAGCATACTCGTGAAATTAGCAGCGGGGCAACACGAACTCACGAACGAATAAACACGGGTCTGTCTACTCTCTGCTAATTTCGTAAAGTTGTCAGGCTTAATCATCTGTTTTAATAATTTTTTTGTGTACTAGACTCTTTAAAGCAATATAAGAAAGCAATAAAAAGTATAAAACATGCGGTGGCTAAAGTTTTAAGAAACCTACTTCAGATTTAGGAACATATTAAGAGATATACAGAAAAAAATATTTACGTTTAAGTCTTACTTTCTTCACGAGATTGTCTCAGAAGGTCAGTAACCGTCCTTTCGTATTACTGAAGAGATTACAAAGTTGTTTATTTGCTGCAGAGCAACAAACTTCATAATTAATAAGATAATTAAGATTCACGTAGTTACATAGCCAACTATGAAAGAACCACGCCTAAATTTTCGCTGCATCATTTGGTTATTACCCGAGCTCTTTTATTAACTTTCACTGCTTTGCAAATTGAATAACGAGGGAAATTGCAAATCATTTAATGTAAAAAATAATTAAGAGTCACCTTATATAAGAATATGTAGGGATGGATACTTATACAACGATAATAACCTTGATCAATCTCATGTCTTCATATATGTATATTGAAAGTATTCTGTTTTATATTGTCTTAAAAGAATTAAAGTATACATGACAGAATTCACATAGAAATTTTGTTGTAATTGTTGCACATTACAAACATCGGTGACTTAATTAAAACATCATAACGACGAAACACGAGCTTATCTAGTCTCTGCAAAGAAGTAATAATTCCATCCGCCTTTGTCCTGGCTAGTTATATTCTGACCTTGAGATTGTCTGAAAATATATATTTCGCTGTTTTCTTGTTATTTTGTTATTAATGGTTATTTTGGTAATAAAGTATCTATCATTATCGTTAAGAAAATTTATACGCAATGCGCTGGTTAGATTGGAGATTAGTAAACAAGTAATTCCAGGGAAACGTTACGTAACTTCCACCTTTTCTGATTTATAATATCGCACGCGTTTCTTCATGTACCCGTTACGCATACCAAGTAATAGAATGAACAAGGTAAGTAGGAGCATAAATAAGAAACTAACAATAATTTAACCGGCGAAGAAAAAAAAAGTAGAACATAGTTCTATTAAGAAAGTAATAAAAATGGTTAGTTGTGAGCGGTAGAATTGTTTATACGTTTCAGTGGCGTATTTGATATTAAAAATGAGGCGCTAAAATTGCGGTATTTTTATGGTATCTTTGAGCGTTTGAATTATTGTTGAAAACGCTTTAAGAATAATGTTGATATTGTATTTGTAGCTCCGATTATCAAGGCAGTACTAGTAATAATAATAAAATAGCATTCTGCAAGCAGCTAGCGTAGAATTTAAAATTTTATTTTTCGTTGTATTTAAATTTCTTTTAAAAGCACTACCGTCTATTAAACGTTCTTGAAGGATTAGATTAGCTAATTAGCAGCAAAATCGATTAGTCGCCTAAATATATCACGAAATTCAGATTTGTCGCTGCCAAACAAAACTTAATAGAACATACTGTATTGTACGCTACACTTCGAAACTGCTACGTGGAGTATTTTCTTTCATTTAGTTATAGGAAAGTTAGCAAGAACAGTTTTTGCTAATTCCTGAAAGGCATAGTTAATTTTTGTTTGTAAAGCTATTTATTTCGAACGAAGAAAGCTACTTATTTATCAAACCTGAGAGTTGTTATTATAATATTACCCCTACAGTTGTTTTTTTGGTCTCTTGGACACTCCTAACTATAAGACAATGCCTATGATCGAATCTCCCCAGAATATTCCATTTATAATCGACGATACGTTATCCATTTACTTTTCTCTATAAATCTCCATATAGACGTTCTATTTCCAGGTCTTCCTTTATTAAATACGGGATCGTACGCGGAAAAAATTGATACTAAACGATAACGCTTCTCGTAGCTAGAAATTGTGCGTCTATATTGGTTAGACTGTGATTGGTTGTTTGGCGAGGCTGCCACAGTAACCAGAGTCCCGAATATTTCGTTCCGATTGTACGTTGCAAGATGCATGGATATCATACGTTTCACTAATATTCGACTACGTTATAAATAAAAAGACGCGGGATATTCACAGCGTATGTCTGCAATATAAATATTAATAATATTCTTTCTTATATCGTAGACGACAAATTTTAACTCCGTATTCAAGGTAGCAAGAAAGAGCGAGTATCCGGGCTAAAGTAACGCCGCGTTTCCAAACGCTCCATATGTAGTGGGGAACGACGCTCTCTCGCTGATCGGCAGCAGGATGGCGTAGGCCCTTAGTCGTAGTAGGTGTTATAAGAGGAGTATTGCTCGGTCTAGTTGCATTTCCACTATTCGTACACGACGTTAAGGATGACCATTTGAAGAAAAAAATTAAAAATTTATGATGATGATGCAAAACGAAACCTGTATTCTCCTTATAAAAAGCTAAAGGTTAAATAAACGTTTATCCTAAAGGAAAAAAAATTAAAGTAAACTCAAATTAAATGTTCAAATATTTCACCGTGTTGTTCTCAACAATGCGCCAATCTGTAATAAAATTCTTGCCAGACGTACATAGCAAGTATTTCTGGCGTTCTCGTATGCAAAGCAATTATTTTATCGCGTAATTTTTTGCATTCTTTCATGCTTTTGTTTAATGTATCCCTTTCAAAAGAAATCGTTGGGCGATAAGTCTGATGACCTTGTAAGCCAGCTGATAGTACAATTTCTGCTTACGAAAGGTACTGTGAACAGGGCAATAGTCTTGCTGAAACTAAATATCTTCAAAATTAACGTTAACATTAATAATCATCGTTATTCAACATATTTAAATAATTGCCGGCATTAAGCATACCGCCGACAAAGAACGGTTATTAAACAAATAATTGATTTATTCAAAATGCCAGCCCATAGATTTAATTTTTGTGGATACTGTGTGTACGTTTGCGTCTTTAAGTATCTATTTTCCTTAAACCAATAACCGCTCATTTGAAAATTGTAAGACCCGCGCAACAAAAATGATGTTTCATCGATAAACAAAAGATCGTCGATGAAATTTTCTTCTACTTTACGCATGATTATTTCACAGAACTCAAACCGAGTATTTTCATCGCGAAGAAATATTTCTTGAGTAGAATGAAATCTTATCTATTTTCCCGTTCTTCGTTGATGTGGCTCTTCATCTTGTAAATGAGAACGTTTCCGGCAATTTGTTACAGATCAGCACGCCTCAAACCTATGAATAATATTTACTGCAGTATGTTCCGTAGGAATTGGCCGATTTTCAAATGCAAAGGCAAATCGCCCAACGCCGGTGAAGCATCGACGTCGTCTCAACGCCCTGTGTGAACCGCGCATGCGCAAAAGCGCTTGAAAACCTGGCATCAATGTTGAATCGACGCGCTACAGGACCTATGAACAACAAAGCCAATACGGAATTAAAAAAAATTGTTTTTATTTTTGTTTCTGTTGCGATAACGTTTAAGTTTTTTGGTTTATTATTAGATTTACTTCGTTACCTTACATTTTTACAATTTAGCGCGTAAGTGTAATGTATACAAATCAAAAAAAAAAAAAACATTACGGGTTACTCCCATGCATATTTACGACATTAGTAACACAACCTTACGGTCATATTTCTACAAGCGTAACGCTACATTATGTTACATTTTTTTTGTCCTTTCAAACAGAAATGGCGCTTAAATAAATCTATGTCACAAATTCCAGAGGTCACGAGCTGGTATTACCGGTGCAGTAAATTATTACTTATTTAATGGAACATATATAGTCCTGTATTACATAGATACTACCAAACATCTAAGTATGAATAAATAGGAACAAAGAAATAAATATATCTTCAAGAATTGGGGGAAATAAATTGTTCAAAGCTCGAATAACGTGTAGTGACCTTAACTTTCGAAATTTTTCTATGTCAATAGTATGCTGTATCTTTATTGAAGTAGATCGATTATCTATCGACGTCGAATATCGCGTACAAACAAAGAAATATACTGTTATTCATTGTGTGTCGTTATTGACATTGACCATTTTTGCTAGACCGGAAAAAGTTATATGCGAAATATTAAAACGGTCATGGTAATGATGATGACCACTTTTATAATGACGTCACCCATTTCTTAATTTAAATACTTTTTTCTAATACGCGCACTCATCCCGATTAAAAGATTTTATTTAATACTTATTTTATTTATTCAACCCAATATTTATCCAGTATTCCCTTTAATCTCAAAATGCGCGTAAAAAATGAAGGAAACAACAATTAACTTTGAATAATATTAAAATAGGTTAGTTTAAATGCCAGATATATTTAGATTTATTGACACGATTATATTTTCTTATACTCCATTCTTTCATGGTCAAATATTATTTAAATACAGGATCCCTCTAATTTGGCGGTTACGGAGGTCAACTTGAGATATAAAAGCAAAAATTCTCCTACTTATCACTACCATTCGCGATCCACATCAACCAAGAATAACCAAAATGAAAGCTTTCGTAAGTATATCGCACTACAATCACTTCTTGCTTACCGAAAAATGTTTACTTCATTAGGCCATCGCAATCTTCTGCGTCGTTGCTAGCGTAGCAACAGCTAGTTGGCAGGGAGGCGTAGCTCTTGTAGCTCCGCATAGCGGCGTCGTCGTTGGCGGTGGCCATGGGCCAGCTGCCGTGATCGCCGGACCCTCCGGAACCGTGTCGACCGCAGGACATGGTGCTTGGAACGGTTTAGGTTTAGTAGCCGGTTACGGAGTGGTCGGTCATGGTTTATTGAACGCCGGTCACGGCGTTTGGAATGGAGCTTATGGTGCGTGGCCCGGTTCCGGTCATGAAGGTCAATGGGTTCCCGACATCAACGAAAAATTGTACGATGACGGTTCTTACAGACCAGAACACCATTACGGTGGAAATGGTCACAGTAACTGGTAAATAATAAATCAATCCATACGAGGTACAATTTATTTTAAGGGTATTATTTCTGTACATATTACGTTAAAAATAAATAGTATTTTTCTAAACTATCGCATTTAATTGGTTATTATTCCCTTTAAAGACAACTATTTTAAACAAGTAAACAAATAACTAAGATTAAGCCATTAAAGCTTAATTATAGTAGGAAGCTCTATCCTAACCTCAAATTATTTAAGAATTAAATATCAAAATAGGTACTCCGTGTAAGGAGGTCCTAATACCTTTTATCAGCGTGACCACATTCAATCCAGTTTGGATATATTTACCTAAGAAGTCTTACTTTTAAAACAATTTAATTTAAATGTTATGATTATGAATCCATTCAGCAGGTTACTATGTGCAGCGAGAAGGTGCATGAGTTAAGACGTTTCCCGGAACACCTGCAGACGAAGTGTTCTACTGTTTTGTCCTCACCTTAGCAGTTGCCGTATGTCGGGACTTCGATCAGTCCCATCTTAAAGAGATAAGACCAATCGGAATCTTAAAATAGCGAGCGCAAGCGATCCAATGAAAGATCACATACCACCATTCTCGAACCCCACTCAGCCTTCATTGATAGGATTGTCAATGTGGCTCTTGAACCATATTCCATCGATACTGTTTGTTTTTGAGACTAAAAATAAAGACCTGTGGCGCTGTAACAGCAGATTTGACGTTAGTAGTTGGTTTAGCGTCGATTGTCGATAAAGTCAATAAAATCAGTTAAGTGCTGTTAGGATCAGCTCCAGCTTATTTCAACCTTTTAAAATTCTATAATAATAATATCTTGGCCTGTTTAAAAAGATTAATCCGTTTGATTTAAATTAAGATTTACTTGAAGTTCTTTCTATTACTTCCACATTCAACACATAATCCTCACGTTTTTGTTCATTTATTTTCACAAGTGTCGCTAACAATGCGTCATGTTATACGTGTACTTTACTTCTTGGTTATCGGCTTCAATCGGAAATAAAAGACAAGTTCAGTTTTCAAATAAATACTATATATTTCTCACACAAAAAAATCATATACACAATTATACGATAATAGATCACTGGTTTGGGGAAGGACTATGCAGGAGATGGCTTTAGTATCTTTATCCATGAATGAGTCCGTGGCCTAAACCAAGACCGAGGCCCAAACCGAGACCATGATCGCCGGCGTAATGATGCTCTGGCCTGTATGATCCATCGTCGTACAACAATTCGTTGCCGCTGGGAACGTATTGGCCTTCGATTCCGCTACCTACTAATCCATGTCCCAAAACGCCGAGACCACCCAAACCGAGACCACCTAGACCGGCGATACCAGCATGGCCAATAATTCCTGCCGGACCGACTATACCGCCTGGACCGGCGATAACTGCTGCGGCAGCCCCGTGTCCAGCAATAGCACCGCCATGTGCTGTGGCCGGTACGATAGCAACACCACTTGCGCTAACAGCGACTAGGACGGCACACAAAACGGCAAGACTCTATCAAAGAAAATATCGGTTAGTTGTAATAATCAAATACAGCGATCAAATAATAGTTCTGACACAAAATTAAAATTAAAATTATTATCTGATCAATTTCAATTGAAGGTTAGAGGACACTTACGAAGGCGTTCATTGTTTTGTACTATGAAATCAACGACTGATAACTTGTGGTTTGCCCGTCGCTGTTATATACTATTTTTTTGACCTCGCAGTCCCCTCTAAGGCAACCCCCGTTTCTGAAATTACTAGTTTCGTTTGTATCAAAATAATTTATTCAGGAAAATATTCAACACCGCCACTCATAAAAATGAAATTTCTTGCGAAATATATGGAAATAATAATGGCGGATATTCGCGATAGAAATACGCCTTGCATAGATAAATAGAAAATTCTTTTGGGAGGCTTTGATTGTTAGAAAATACGTATTACAAAATGAAGAGGTTCAAGCGCGCTGACTAAATACGAAACCATCAAATATGAAATTAAGAATTTGTAAGAATGGGTTTAATTTCTTTAATTGTTCTGTTAATCTTATTCAATATCATCTATTGTTTCATTGTTTTGGGTATGGCACTAATTTCAAATTACCAGCCATTGGTACATTTTGAATGACATTGAATAGTTTGAGGATCACAAATTTTACTTTTTCTTTCATTTGTTAAATATGTAAGTGCTGAGTAACTTTTCCTTGAACCGTTCCCTTAGATTCTTAATATCGTTTATAATACGTACAATCATATGCACATATGTAATCCACAAAGAAATTGCGTAAGAAAAAGCGCGTTCTACCTTTTTCATATAAATCATCGAATATATAGATTTTGCCCGAAAATTTACGCAAATAATGCGAGAGAATTACATAGCTCGGTTATCAACTACATCAAATACAATAGCTACGTATATAATTAACACACAGGAGGATACTTCATAGATATATTGCTTGCGTTCAGACGTCTGCTCCTTATTAAGCCATCACATTTATCTCACTTTTTCTTAACATACCCATACCGCATTATATAATTTGCAGCAGTACTTGGATTTTTGTTATTTTTGTGGTTTCTTTCTTTATTGATTTCAACGAAGAGTTTGTTGTACTTATCCTATTTATGGAATACATAAAAATGATTATTATTAGGCATACAGCACTATCTAACGTCCACCACAATCTAAGGTATGGTACCGCTGACGCCGAGCGTCCAAGTTAATCAATGTTGTTAAGCTGAAAATGTAGATTTTGTGATTTTGACCACGTTAAATTTTATTTTATCTGTGAGGCGTTCTTCAGTAGTACCTTCACTATTAATGATACAAAGGACACCGAAAATTATATTGATATATCAGTCTTTAATTTGTGATATAATGTAATACGGGGTTGGTTAGCAAAACAAACAAACGTGTAAATGGACCTTTTTTTTATTAATCACGGTTGTTACCTTTTATAGGTTCACGATGTACTATTTTAGATTCGAACCTACAGTTACAGGGTTGGCTGGGTATAAAGTACGTATGGTATAAAGTAAAGAACTTTTTGAATACAACTTTTATTTTCTATAACAACTAACCACAATAATTCAATACAAAATAAAAAACAAGGATTAATATATTATTCTAAATAAAAATAAAGGAAATATTTGATAAAGTGTCTACTGCCCTCTATGGTCAGCACCAATGGGTTATCGAATTAGATCTGTCAAAACTCGATATTGTTTTTTTTTTCTATACAAGCCGTTGTAACCTTCAATACTAAGTTAGATCAACAAATTTAATATTTTTTTAACGAAGAGATTATTAATACGTTAATGACAAGCTGGAGGAATTTTACTATTCGGTAAGTGGTAATGTGCAGAGTACGATAGAGCAGTACTAGTGATAGCTTGCAATCGGGACTACGACAGCTTCTTTCTGCGAAGTCGCATGATTGTCTGTCTGCTTGGACCGGCCTAAAAAGATATTTATTGCGGGCGACAGTGGTTCCATTTCATTATATAAATCCTTTATTTGATTTTCATAAAAAATCTTCCTTGTTATTTAAATATTTCTACACGGATTTTTGATTTTCGATAATTTGACTAATGTTAAAGTCTTTGTCTTTAATATATCTTCAAATTTGTCAAACATGAACATTTACTGCTTAGTTTTCACATATTAGAGTAAAATACTTGAATTTTAATTTATTAATAAAAATGATCGTGTAAATTACCAACAAGCGATGTGGAAGTGGCCTTGATGACCTATAATCTCGTAGACGTTTCGTTGCAACATTAGCATAATGTACGAAGTCGTTTCATTTGTATCGTCCTAATAAAAATGTTTAAGTACCTTAAAAAAGATTCAAAATTTAATCTTTTTTAAAGTACGCGTTTATTTAAGTAAAAAACCAAAATTTGAATTTCTGGTGTTTTATCCTAAATCCTTTTGAGGACTATTCAGTGCAATATAAAGGATTCAGTTACATGTTTTTGGGTAAAATCGGACTCGTAGACTCGATTCCCGCCACCCTCATTTTTCTATCTCTACAGAATTGATTTGTAAATGTTTTCTATTTGAAAAGTTTGCTTGAAGAAATACGTTGCATTTGATACTATTTTCTATAGCTTTCGGTGTATAACTTGAATCGATCATCGTTAAAATTAAGAGTAAATAAATACTAAAAATTTATAAAAAAATAATTTATTCTTTTAGTCAGTATGTAACACCATATACTTATACTACATATCACTGAGATGACAGGTATCTTTTCGTTTTGGCAATTACCAGTGGCCACCATGAACACCATGAGCACCAAGAACACCAAGAGCACCATGACCACCGCCGTAATGATGTTCAGGTCTGTAGGAACCATCATCGTAGAGGTGTTCGGTACCGTCTGGAACGTATTGTCCTTCGTGTCCAGAACCGGCCCACGCACCACCGGCCCATCCAGCGGCGCCATGCCAACCACCATTCCAGGCACCTCCCCAACCTCCCCAACCACCATGACCACCCCACGCGCCGTTTCCATGCGTGGCAACGGTGCCAGCTGGACCAGAAATTACGGCATTTCCATGGGTAACGCCTGCTAGAGCTCCACCGTGGGCGGCCGGTGCAACGATGGCGACACCACCATGCCAGCCGGCTCTAGCAGCTGCGATAACAATGCAGAAAATGACCTGAGAAGGATACATGGTTAGTAATTATATAATATTGTCAAAACAATCAAATTTTGCATTTTGGCAACGTGTTTTTTTTTTTATATTTTCGTATATTTTTAGAATAGAAAAGAGATGAATAAACAAGCAAGAATCTATCGACTTTCGTAGAATGGTAAAGGTGTAAGAAAATTCAAAGTTAGCTCTGATCTGGTCGTCGCAAAATTTTGGAAGTTACAGTATTTAAAAAGTCAAATTGGGTTTATGGCGTTAATGTCAAAGGCGTTTGTTTGATCACAATTCATGTCCAAAAAATCCAAAATACGTTTTCACAGGTAATATAATCAATAAAAAATTATCGTCTTTCACTGAATATGTCGCCACGTTTGATTTAATTTAATTGTTCTTTTCTATATTTGTCGCGCACTGTAGAGCTTGATTCTAAAGCACACTTTTACAAGAAGTCACTTCTTATTACTTAAGCTCATAGCTCTAACAAGCTTAGTTATGATGTTATTGTCGCACTGATACGGGGAGCTTCAGCTTGATCGATTACGATAAGATTTTTAGATTACTCCATGACTGTAATGAATTGTACAATACAATATGCACTTACCAATGTCTTCATTGTGATACGATTTAGGTAAATGGACAAGTGTGATTTGGTTTGAAGTGACTTGCTATTTTATACTAAATTCTGACCTCCCATTCTCTCAATTTCATTCAAGTACAACCCCCCAGTTCGCAAGTATATTCACGTATTTTTTACTTTAGAGAAATAATCATGTATGTGTGCCTTGGACCCCCTTGACATAGGGAGTGGTAGACACGAATCAGTGGATAAGTTACGTAACAGTTATTTCTTTAATCGCGTAATAATTATAGGAATTTTTCAGGAGAGGAAAAAAATTCAATGTCGATTACAATTAAAAAGAAGCGGGCAACGATTACCGGAGTATACGTATGTCGAATAGAAATGAATTGTCTATTCAAACGTAACGTATTTAGAACAGCCTTGCGGTTTGCTGCATAATCATTGTGAGACGTTGATGTATTGGTGCGAGATATAGGACTGTTCAAAATTCTTGATTTGCGTATACAACGGGTTAAATTCGCGTAGGTCCAGGTTTGTTCGATTCAAAGACGGCAACGCCGACTTACGTTATCTGTTTGCTATTACTAATTTTATTAATCGTATGAAGCAATGAGTTCGTTAAAGTAACAACAATATTGTTAACGACAAAATAGAATTTCGTAAAATTTAAAACTTTATCGACTGTACCGACCGAAATTCTTAGATCGTCATCAACACAAATTTCTTCATATCATGAAAAGTCTTTCTAACTGTAGGCGTAGTACCTAACTCTGGTAGTGCCTAACGTAGGTACTGCTAAGTATTGAAGCAATACGTTTGTTTAGCTCATTTTGATCCGTAGAATTGTTTGTATTGATTTTATTTGGTTTCCCAGGGGAACATTTAACATGCCATTTTCGAGTAATTACCACAATAACAATTCCTTGTTTTTTTTTTTTTAATTAAAACGAGTGTTTTTTGTATCTTATATTTGTAAAAATCTACAGGTGCTCCGTTTGTAAGCTTGATTTGTTTATGTTCGTTATAACGTCTAGGTATGTTTTGGCTCCTTAATTTGTGTAACTCTGTAACTAGAAAAGGTGTGAATCTATCACCTTTAAATTTTTTTACTAACGAAATTAAGTCTGCTTTACATCCTTGAAATGGGAACAAAGCCTTTTACAACGACGTTAAAAAAAGGAACAAAGCATATATTGAACTATTAACTAAATTTTATACATAAAACTGTTTTTCCTTGCCAAGACCAGGTATTTATCGATATTTTATTTATCGTATTTCGATAATTCTCATCCACTTTTAGAATTGAAAAGAATAAAAAATTGACCATTAAACAACTTAGAAAACAAATCAACAGTTTACCTAACACGAAGTCTTTGAACTTATCGAAGAATTTCCATTACAAGAGTTACCAATATCATTTACATACATAAGCATCTTAATCTCATGTCTTTTCAATGAATCCATTCATGTTTCTCCTTATACCGGTTTTGCTACTGGCATTATCTTCTAGCATTAACCAGTCTTGATGAAACTAGAATATCAGGTGCTTCCTATATCGGCGTTCGCGAGGTGCAAGGTTAATTTTATTTGGGTTCCGACCAGTTTGCAAATCGTTTACCAACAAAAACTTTTATGTAGGCCATCCGTGCCCGTATCCCATATGTCAGGTTCGGTCGTTAAACTTTACGAATAACTCACCAACCTGCTCGATAAGTTTTGCGTCGCCTAGGTCAGCGTACGCGTTAGGTGCGTTATGTAATCTTGTATTGGTTACAATATAGACCTTATTTAATATGCAAGTCTGGTAAACTGCATATTTATAACTTGTTTTCGGTTACTGCAAGGAAACTTTTAAATATTAAACGACAATGCTGAATTAATGAATTATTGGTCGTTCAAGAGTAGTGAAGGATTGTAAATACTGTTTTTCGAAATCCTTTTTATTTCATCCTTTATTATTCTACAACCTAACGGGGGATTCACTATTATTTATTATTATTAGTTTTTTAAAAGGCAAGTCCGTAGAGAAATATTAAAAATTACTTAAATATATCAATATTTCTACTAAGGCAAGGTAAGCATTGTAAATGAAATGCAAGCGTTATCGCATGCAAATAAATGTTATTACTTACGTTTGTGATTGTGTGGACACAACACTGCAAACTAGAGACGGATCTTCTTTATGCAACTAAGATCCATGTTCAACTGACGAGTATCGAATGAAGAAATTGCGATCTTCATTTCTATTTTATTTATCCTTCGTCTTATGCTAATTATACACGCGTACTTTACATTTTAAATAGTACGTTTACGTAAATTATATTTTCTCGAGGATTAAACAAGACTTTTCAAAGATATTCAATTTGATTTTTTTAGTTATTGGTATTAAAGTTCTCTTCTCTAAACTGTTAATCAGCAACGAATTTTTTACTTCGGCTAACCATTGGAGGAAATCGCGAATTAAAATGCGAACATCTTGTTAGCGAGTGTGTTACCAGAAATACAGCATTTAAACAAATACATAATTTATTATACGTTTGCAAATATACAATTAATGGTACATAACTTAAGTCTATATCATTCATTTGAGGATCACGCCTGATTCTAGAATCCCAGATGTCTTTACCAACCGTAAAGTGCAGGTTTGTAGGAGCCATCGTCGTATAACAGTTCGGAGTGATCAGGAACCCATTGGCCGTCATGTCCCGCACCAGGCCAACCACCCCATACGCCACCCCATGGTCCTAAGCGTCCTCCCCAAGCGCCCAAACCACCCAAACCTCCCAAGCCGCCTAAGCCTCCCCAACCCCAATGACCTACGCCGCCTCCGACAACTACCGAACCTGGCACGACACTGGCGTGTACTCCGCCTACTACGCTTCCATGGACCATGGCAATGGCCATGACAAATACAAATATCGCCTAAAACGAAGAAAGAAAATATCGTAGACAGAGAATTTTGAGAAAATCATGAGAAAATGCGGTTGCGCTACTTACAAGAGTTTTCATTGTGTTTACTGATATTTATCACTGGACAAATGATAAGTTTCCGTTAGTACATGAGTATTATATAGGAAGGTGGTGACCTCGACCAAGCCTATCCATCATAATTCATCTGCATTTGCATCCATGGGGCAGGTGGAAGTTTAATTCTCACGTGAGTTCGTATTTTCTGTGGGAAATCAAGATTATCAAAATTTACCAAGACGTACCTTTAGTGGATCCCAAAGATGTCCCAAAAATCACATCAATTGAAGTTAATCCGCAAAAGAAGCTATCCGCTTCTATAAGAATTAATGATTACAACGAGATGTTATTAAAAATTTAAGATCTCTTGTGGAATAGTGCTAACCGTATTCACAGATATGTAGATTAAGCAAGCTATGCTTTTTTCTAACATCGAAATTCTTCTAAGGCCATTTTTTTTCATCTTGCAATGCGTGTGGTTATTTGTCATTAACGACCTAGACACACACCCATTTTCTGTCACATATGTGTTATGTAGGTATTATGTTACTTTCATTTTTGCAAATTCATTCTACGCAAGTTCCTGCATGTACATATAGATAAAATGAATTATTAATTTTCCTTAGAAATTTAAAGACATGTACAATACTTCACGTTCTGCAAGATAAACTATAGAAAAATATTGTCTAGAAATTTAAGGGAACTGAGAATGGATAACGATAAGTAAATAATTATGGTAGAGTTGGAGTAGCCGCAACTGATTGTATTAGAATATATAAGGTTCTTTTTATGCTTTTAATCCAGATACCAAAACTCGCATCAATTTAATGCGCACCTTCGGGTTAATCGTCATTAATAACGATTTATGTTAATGTTGACTTCTTCAAACTCTTAAACCTTTAATTCTAAAGCAATCGTCGCAGAATTTAACGGGGATTGCAAAAATGCAATAACATCTAGGGTGAGACGGAAAAAGACGCCAAAAACTAAGAGTATTATGTGCGTAAGAAGATAATATAAAAAAAAACATTCAAACTATAGCTTAATTACATATATCTTACCCTCTATAATAAATAAATAAATAAATAAATTATATTAATTACTGTGAAAAGCAAATAAAGAGCATTAACACTGTGATTAAGGAATCTGTCAATTAAATATATTATATGGGAAAGAACAATAGAATAACGTCAAATTATATCGACACATTAGAAGGACTGGAAAATAACTACCACAAATATTTAAAAAAACATTATTAAGATAATTAAAGATAACAAATGGTAAAGGCATTTCGCATAACTGTTACCAACGACAGATTCAGAAAAAGAATGAGTAAACCAAAATTCTGGTAGAAAGACCACGTAATAAGGGACATACGACATACCACAACGGAAGGAGCACGCGGATGAGGCAAAGAGAACAGATAGCTACGGACAAGCTAGGAAAGAAGGTTGATAAAGACTTACGAGAACTAGAAAGGAAGTAAAACTTCATAGATATGTGCAATTGTTGAAACAGCATAGTGTTGATAGTTGGTTTCTTGTAATTAGTTTCCTTAACGTGATTTCTTCGGTAATTTTTCAGCTACTAGTATGTACATGAATTGAACAATACGAGAAATAAACAAAATATATTGTTATAATCTCGCCTTAATGTAGAAGGAGAAAAACAATAACAATTTTAATAAAAAATAATTTATTTATTCATTTATGTAATGTACATAAAAAAGCGTATTAATAAAATCAACACACGGGCAGTCGTAACATATATTCACTAGAAACCGGCAGGAGGATCATCGCAAAGGACCATTACCATCCGTGATCACCTTTGTATGAGCCGTCATCGTATAAACCTTCTGTGCCATCTGGAATCCATTGACCATCATGTCCGGCTCCGGCAGCAGCAGCAGCGGCAGCAGCAACACCGAGTCCAGCAACAGCGCCACCATGTCCGCCGACCCAACCGCCAGGAGTAGCGCTTCCGTAAACGGTGCCGGAAGGTCCAGAGACTACAGCTCCACCATGACCAGCTACAATAGATGGTGCAGCGGCTACGGCTGGTACAGCGGCAACAGCCGGTACAGCTGCTACAGCTGGTATTACAGCTGGTGCGATGAGTGGGGCAGCGCCGTGAAGAACTGCACCAGGAGCTACGGCAGCGGATACAGCACCTCCCGGAGTTGGACCGGCAGCAACAGCACCGCCAGCGGCTCCTGCTACTACATGGCTACCATCTGGTCCTACGATGGTAGTTTTTGATCCTGGTCCTTGGAGAACGGCTCCTGGAGCACCTGGTCCTACAAGTGCAGCAGCGCCATGTCCATATCCCCAGCCACTAGCTGTGGCGACTCCAAAGACGACGAAGAGTACTGCAAACTATTAGAGAAATATTTATTTTACATTTTTTCCTAAAGTCTTCATTGTATGAAGATATTGCATAAAGAGATATATTGTCTTGCATGTATGTATGTATGTATGTATTGCAAGCTACTTACAACGGCTTTCATGTTGTCTTGTCTATTTGGCGTTTGCAAATGATACCTCGTTGAACTCTAACCGTAGACTTTATACCTACGATTTGACCTCGCCAAACACCAGTCTCTAAATAATCGTGTTCGCTTCAGCTTTAGGAAGAACATCCGTCTCCAGTCAGCGGCAGCCACGTTGTTTGTCACATTTTCGAGACTAACATACGAAAATACGGTAGTTCGTTTACCGTTTTTCTTAAAGACATTGCAAGTCTACTTAATATTAATGAAGTGCCTACGTAACCGACGTATGGCGCGAACGTATTAGTTAGATAAACGGCGACCTTGGAGGTTGAACGAGAAAGTACTTCTGATAAAATCGGGTGGAGTCCGTGAATTGGCGACATTATAGAAGCGTGCTATTGCCGCACACTTACCGCTGCTTCACATTAACGTAGCAACGATTAAGAGAATAATTATATCTTATTTTAGATACACCTATCCACATCCGCGTTACGTGAAGGGCAGGGTCGGATATAAGATTATTTTACATTTGAGAAAGATAGAGAATTGAGAAACAATTGGATTAATGGAATACTTAGCTTTTAACTTGCTCTTTGATTTCGAGACTTGAGTTTTTGTAGATTTTTAATTATTCAATAAATTTGATAGAAGTAACCGAAATCTAAAAAATAAGCGAAATATATTGTAGCGGAACGTTCGTGTGAAGCGCGTGCTTCATTTATTAATTTTCACATTAGACATGAAAAGGCAGCTAGACTGGCTAACATGTTTTTTATTGGTGTTAACCTCTTTTGTGATCTGCAAAAAAACCCGTAAAGCAAACATCAAAGAGATCAAAGGGTAATCAAAAGTTCATCGCACTGAGAATATGTTCCAGGATACAAACAGAAGGAAGCACTTACATTAGGCTCGCTAAAAACAGCAAGAGTAGCTTTATAGTTTAGCAAAGAAGGATGGCAGGATTTTTGACAGGTCGCGTAATATAGGAAAAGCAGAATATTTGTCGTGTATGCTAAGAATATCTGGAGACAAAATACATAAAATATGCTATATTTGAAGAGATAGTGCGGATGCATATTTAGAGTTAGTCAGTACATTATTCTGCCAAATCAACCTGAATGGTTAGACTAGCATAACAGTGCCAGATTCATAGCTAGAGATGACTAAGGCAGCTGAAATTATTACTTTTTTTGCAGCGATTGGACATACCCGTATCTATTCGTCTCATAAGAAGGGGTACGTGGTGCCTACCGGTTTCTGCGAGAGACGACAAATCGTTATGTGCTATTACTTTTTTGTGTGCAAAACATAAGCTATATATTTGACAATAGTAACAGTGATAGATAATAGCACGATACACGTGCGAGATATATTAACACCTATTTACACGCTACGCGATTCCGGTACACTCATTAGTTTCTATGGTGTGAATTGTTTAGCCAATATTTAGCGGATTGTTTGGTCAATTTTCATCTGATGACGCACTCATAATCTAATCTAACTGTAGAAGTATGCATATACCAAATTCAATTTGGCATGTGCGATCGTCAGCAATACTCATGGGACATCTTCAGGGGGCAATATTCAATATTAAGTTTTAAAAAGGTCATATAAGTTAATTAGTAACTTTCTTATGAATACACGTACTTAATAATGCACGTATACGTGTACTTTTCATTTCCTATTACTTTTCCGTTGACCGTTATAATAGTTTGGCAATCACGTTTTTTTACATTTTCCATGTATAATGTACACACCTGACGCGAAGAATATTTAATGCGCCACGCCTTCGGAACTGATCCCGCAAAGGTGATCGCCAACACTATCTAATCGCACCGATTTACATTTACGTAGCTTTGTCTGCTCGGTAAAAATCGTATAATTCCAGCGACAATCTATGTATATGTATACCGCGCCGGCGTTTGGCGTGGCCGACCGTCGTAGATCTATTTCAGCGGGTCTTTCCCGAAGTATTTGTTGTTTACGAACGGTCATTTGTACCAAGGAATTCTTGTGGGTTTACGAAACGCGTATCTAAGAGGAATGCCAACATGTAGTTCCATTTGTTTACTCGTGGCAAGCTTGTAAGTTCGAAGACATGTTGAGCAGTCGATGAAAGGCGTTAAAAATTTAGTCGTGATTATGATGTAGATTTATTAAACGTTCCACATGACGCTTATCAGACGAAGTATTACGAACTCGAATATGTTTACAATCCTCCAGTTTGGTCCTGAAATTTCGACAAGTAGGAAAGGTTGGCAATTTTTTCTCTTTTATAAGATTCTATCATATTAGGTAACTTTGTATTCCCAAGTTCCCAAGTTTTTGTAACGTTTGACATACAAAAAATTGCTGTGAATATTTTTTAGCAAACGTTGATCTTTCCTTGCTCCTTTCAACATATTCATGAAAACTTAACAAATCTTGCAGAAAGTAATAGCATAAAGCTTAAACTTACATGATATTTTGTAGCAAATGAGGCGTTTCAACCATAAAATTCACAAGTTTATTATTCTTCAGATTTTTTTATCTTTTTGTTAAAAAATGTGCATTATTACAGGTAAATAATCACTAAGTACTTGCTACTTTTCCGTTATATGCCTTATTTTTTAACTTACTAATTAAAATATTTAATAATAACGACAACGTCTTTAAAACATTTAGATGCATTTATTTGTGCTGCTGCTGACATTTTTTAATCAAACAAAAATCGAAAAAAAATATTGAATTAAGACTTCGCGATGCTACATAACAAGCAATAGAAATAATATTAAAACTTGATGATGTTTTCAAGCGCACTAGCCAAATAGAACATCTTTCGCTTATTTACCGAGTAGGTACGCGAAAAACAATGCAACGGTTGGTTAGAGAGCGGCCGACCATAGTTTTACCAGTAAAAATATGAATTTATGGTAATCACTTCGGTACAATGAAGATTATGTAACGCCAATTAACTTAAATATGACAAATTGCAAACAATGTATTTAGTATGTAAATGATAAAACAATCGTGTATTTGATCCATCATTAGGTTGCTTACTATTCATATGCATGAGCAGAAATTTGCAATCGAAGCGGTTTTTCCAATTTGTAACATCCTCTTCAATTAACGCCCACCCGTAATCGTTCATGTATTACCGTTTGAGCTTCATTTGGGAAGGCATTTGAATTGATTCCGTAATTGTTAGCATCCTTTATTAGGCGAGAGTCGTCCATAAGTGAAGGTACTAATTTTTCTAAAGGTTCTTTCTTAAAAGGTATGTAGAATAAAAGTTCATATTTCGTAACTTTTTTCGCATAGACGGTATTAGTCCCATTTTATTTTTAATTTTCTTTGATTGAAGTAGTTATTAAAGATCGAAGCACTCCTACTTTATTACCTTGAAGTAATCCTTCGGAGTGGCAATTTTTTCTTGAGATTAGTAAAAAAAGGTTGATACATTTTTATACGCTTAATGATATAATGGCTAAGATATGCATGTATAATTGCATTGTGGCACTTACTATATACATCTATCATGCTAAAATCCATCTAGTTACAATATCATGACGTTAACACGGAGGAAGCAATAGCTTCACCCATTTCTAAACGTAAGTTTTTGACATTTAAAGGACTAATAGGAGGTTTCACATACCGCAAAAATATAATAAACTAGTAATTTATTAGTACACAATACTTATTCAGTACTCGCCGTATGCTGAGTGATTTTTTATTACACATGCACGCTCATTGGAGCGTATCAATTAGTTTTATTTATTAGCATATTGCGTGAGATTTTATCACCAGAAGTCGTTCCAAATGGTCAGATCACAAGACACGCCTCGATTTAACAAACAATTATATCTGATTACGTTTAATAAAACAGTTATGTCAGCAGTTACCACGAGAGTTTTGTTGTTTCCTCTTAACAATATGGGAGTGTTTCTTTTAGAGAAAAAGGAGCTATCTCTTGCCAAATTTTACATTTTTGCTTCCTGATATTATTTTTTCGAATTGATACTAGATATTTTCTTTACGACTGATAACATTGAACTCGCTGCAAGGCTACTGCAGAGTTCTTTCGTTGGTCTCCCAGCTGAGCCACATGGAAATTTTGACAAGGAAGAGGCAGACAAACTTCCATTCAAGAATCAGAACTATGCGTTACCGATGAAAATTTTTTGAAGGCTTTGAGTTAACCGAGCAAACCGCCAGCGTTAAGATGCTTAAGTCTTTTCTAGTCAAAGAGGCATTTCTTCAGGAGACCTGCCATACAAAAGCAATTAAACTGAAAACAGGGAAATCTAACATTTTCTCTGCGACGATTCTGGACAGCTCCCATGTCTTGTCGCGCAATTATGCCACATTACACCGAATAAAATGATTGGTAAATTTAAAAAAAGAGAAATACAGCTTCAATGTTAGCGGCCAATTTCTATTTAAAGAATTTACTAAATTGAAATCACTATTTGTCTTCGCAACTGATTCTTCATTTTTCCCATTTTCTTTTGATTCTAAGAATTGTGTTACAAGCTTAGTTACAAACACAGCTCCTTTCATTTCCCTTTTTTGTAAAAATTCTTGTTCTGTCTATCTCTTTTGTGGTGAGCCCGGCAATACTATTGAATGAAATTTTGACCAATTATTACTAAAATTAAAAACACAACTCTGGAAGTTTTTAGTTGCTCCAATCTCTTCTTTTACCTCTTCACGAATCCTCTTTGAGTTTAAGGATTGTTTGGGGGCACTTTAGACTTTATGAATACCCAAAGAAAAAAATTCGGGACGGTGAGTTCGGGCGTATGCAATATCACCAAACTTTAAGCAATTCATGTGCAGACATTGTAAAACAGCGATGATCCGTCTACTTGTGAACGCTGTAGCGCCGTTAGGTTGGATCCGGACTATATTTCGATCCTTAACTTGGAGCTCCGGCATCACAAATATTTCGGCTTGGCCCGAATTGTGCAAACAACATCCCCGATCGCAAAATTGCGCTTACGTAAATATTTATTTCACATTTTACACTCGGAAACAGTAAAAGAGCATTATTTGCCGTTAACAACGGAATTTTACAACTTAAAGACGACGTTCTCGAAATGTCGCAGTAAATACAATAGGACCAATACAAAACAAATTTGTTTATGTGCGTTTGAATAAGTTCAATAACTTTCCAACGATTGAAACATCAAAAAGAAAAATAAGTACATAATAATCAACTTGATTTCAGTTACAATTCCTGCAAACGTATATATTTATTTACCGTTTGAATAAATAATAAAAAAAATAAGTAAATAACATACGATTTGCAGAGTTATTTGAATTTTTCTCTCCGTAAACGTACGATTTAGAAATGATAACAAAACGATCAAGGCACAACGTAAAGCACGGTAGTAACCTTTCGAAGGTTAATTGTTTCACTTCACCGTATATAAAAGAACACGGGGTGAGTGATTGAATCGTAGTCGCAAGTTAGTCACTCGAAATAACCAACCGCCTACAAAACACCATGAATACCTTGGTAAGTAGGATCGACAATTGTCTTTGTGTACGACATGGCCTACGATTTTCTACCGTTTAGGTCGCTGTACTCTTCGTCGCCGGCTTGGCTTCAACCTACGCCTCATTATTACATGGCGGTGTAGTCCTCCATGGGCCTGGAAACCCAGGCGCGGTCGTGAAAGGACCGGCTGCGGCTGGCGGTGCCATCGGACCTGACGGCAGCGTTGTATCTGGAGGCGGAGATACCGGCGCCGTAGCGGCCGGACCAATTCCTGGAGGTGTTGTTACCGGAGCCGTCGCACCCGGTGGCATTGCTGTTGGACACGGTGGATGGGGATGGGGCGGCTGGGGACATGGTGGCGTCGTAGCTCCGGCTGTCGCATGGGGCGGTGCTTTGGGAGGTCATTGGGGAGGACACTGGGGTCATGGCTGGTAAACTGAATCTCTGACTTATCTGTAATATTGTATATTAAATTTTAAATACAGCATATTTTTATATAACTTATTGTGTATTATTATATTGCAACAAGTCGCTAATAGTAAGGAAATGATGATGTGACGGACAATGTGGCCAATATAAGTTTTATTGATATAATTAATCATTAAACAATACGAGCTAAAAAAACAAATTTTCTACTTTCTGTTTTTTTTTTTTCTTTGAACTACAAGTACTAAAATAGAAAGGTACATAGGAAGCACAGTCGACAAATTAATACTCGAAATCGCGAAATAAACGCCAAAAATTTAGATAATTGGTCCATTTTGTCTAAAATGTCAAAGCTTTTGTACATACTAATTATAAGTCTACTCATCAGAATTAGCTTCGGAACTCTACTGAAATGTCCTGGCATAATTCTCAATCTGACAGTTGTTTCCAAGGCTATAGTTGCTCTCGGTTATATTGTGAAAACAATCTTTTACCATAACAGTTTTCTTTTCCTTGCTTAATTTTAGGTATTCCTTTATGGAAGAATCTAGAAGAAGCCTTCTCTAAAACCTTTACCACAGCACTTCGCTAACGCTGAATGCATGTTTCCACGCCGAAAGGGTCTCACTGAAATCTTTCTGGTATCAGTGTACCAGCGTGTAATTTAGAAGAGTTCTCTTCTATATGATAAATTGGGTTAAAAAGTTAAGAGTCAACTTGTCGTTTCTTTAATCACACATATTATTTATTTGGCTGCTCTATCTGAATCTTCTTTTTCTCTCTTTTCCTTTCAATGTACATTCCTTTATTCACAGATTTCGAAAGGGAATTGAATTCACATCTTTGCGCTGTCTCTCTTGAAGTAATGATGTATAGGATGTCCAAGAACTTCAATAAGTTGAAGTTTTCCCGAATTTCCCCGATGTGTTCCGAACAAAAACAAGGAATTGCTCAACACATTTAACTTTGCTAGAATCTTTGGTCAAATAATAGCCACAAATATTTCAGTGCAACATGTTGTTCGTATATTTTAACCTTTAAGTGGAGTATGTAAGGGTATAGGGTTGTTTCCGGTCTATAATGCCAGTTATAGATTAATAAAAGTTTCAGAAGATTTTGGCGGAGGCGCCGATATTTTATATATTTTAGTATTTTGAGATAATTATATTATTATTATTATTTTGTCTAAAATATTGCAAATTGCCCGTATTTTTGAAGGAAAGAAGAAGAGAAACGACAATATACAGATTTACATTTTTATTAATTTTTTTGTGTGATATAATCTTTAGAGCAGCCTTATTACAAATAAATAACTAATTACCATCCATGTCCACCCAAAACAACACCCGGAGCTACAATACCTGGAGCAACAATACCACCCAATCCTAAACCTAAACCTAATCCTAATCCTCCGTGTCCCACAGCAATACCACCTGGGGCAACAGCTCCAGTAACTACACCTCCGGGAATTGGTGCTGCTACGATGCCACCAGTATCTCCACCTCCAGATACAACGCTTCCGTCTGGGCCAATGGCACCTCCGGCAGCGGCAGGTCCTTTGACAACCGCGCCTGGGTTACCGGGTCCTACCAAAACTGCGCTTCCTCCTAGACCAAGGATTGAAGCGTGGGCTGCGGCTAGGCCCAAAACGAAGACGACTGCGATCTAATTACAAAAAATACATGTATTGAAAATATTCCGTAAAAAAATTGAAATTTTGATTATTTTACCATTGAGTTCATGGTGGTTGTACTGTACAAGTGACTGACTTGTTCTGCCCAATTCTACTAATCCATGATGTTTATATAGTAGAAACTGACGCAATAAACCAATAGAATATATCACCTTACGTTCACATCTTATCATTTGTGTACAAGAACAAAGCATAATCTTTCAATTAATATTTCACACATGCAAAGGTAAGCAGGTTACGGACCTGCAAATAAGGTTGAAAAGGCACTTATTCTTGAATTCCTTGAGGGTACTAGATTGTCATATATTTTTACCTTAGAAGGATAAAATGCTTCAAGCGCTCGTAACGGAAAAATTAATATCCAGTCATTTGTATAATTAGTTAACATGTTACAAGGAAGTCTATTTCTAGGGTTGGTCAAATAAAATATTAGAGCTGTAAATGCGAGAAGTTGCTGATAAGAGGATAATAATAAGATGTAGAAAGGACTAATAAATAGGACATAATTTTAAAGTTGAGCTATCCTCGAGTGCATCCTTATTCATTCAGTTCGAGAATATTAATAGACTTATTGCGCAATTGATTTTTATAAATTCGTCAAGCAAATAAATACTTATTACTTAAAAAGATCCGATTAATATGTTCAAAATATCCACCTCCTTGTTAAACGCAGTTTGTGCCCGTAAACTCACAGTTGCGGTACCAGTTAGTGGTTCACGCCTATTTTGTTGTATTTGTTCGCCAGCCTGCTGAATGCGCTTTAATGATTCTTCCTTAATATTTGAAGCTTGCCTTTAGACTAAATCTTTCTTACATCCCCATAAATCAGAATCTAGAGGAGTAAGGTTCGGTGATCTTTAGCTGGCCATACAACAGGACTATCTCCGCCAATCCGTCTTGGATAATTACTGTTAATGAAATTCTGGAGGGCAATTTTAAAATGCGATGGTAAGAAGTCATACGTCTCGCTTTGTGGCAATCAGCCCAACATCTTCTAAAAGTGGCGGTAGTCCCTCAGCAAGAAACTGAATTATTTGCATTTAGTTTCGCACGAAGAACGAACGAATGTGCTTGTTATTACGGGATTTTCTAACTTTCGCCTAAGCACGTTTCCTGCACAGTTCTCGTGAATGAGGTTTCATTTATTCAGAGAACTGTTCCGCAGCAATTATGATAATAGAGAAATTTTCCAAATTTCAAAAATGAATGTCAGCCACTCACACCGCATGTATGTGCTCTACATGTTCCTGAAGTTTGATCACTTTTTGAATTTTCGGGTCATTGTGAGCAAAAGAATGGCAGAAGATAATTTCGCATCTGGAGAAAACATCAACGATCTCGGAGCATTGAAAAAGTTGGTAGCTCGATCTGGATGTTTCTAGATAACCTAATTATCGTATTGCATGGAATGATTCTGCAGAGATCCAGAACAAAACAGTCCATGTTGTGTGCTCACGGCAATATTTGATTAAGACGGGTATGTTTAAGAAAATTCCTCACCGATTTCCAGAAGTGAACAGGAAAGCGACAAAACATTTACAACAGAGTGGATCAATACATGGCAATCATGACAAAATCAAGAAAAAAGACGTCATTTAAGATAGCTAGAATGACAGAGAAATCATTGAGATTAGGGAACTAAGCAGAAGACACCAACAGAAGGAATTCTGAAGAGAACATGTTAACATGAGAAACAATATAGTGCTTTAAAAAAAAATCAATGAACACAATATTTACCATAACTTGGAAAAAAGCATCCCTGAAGCTGTATTTCAGCAAAATTTGTTAAACATAATTACTTTAAGTATAAATTTTTAGTTAACTCGTTTTTGTACGAGGTACTTTAATTGATATAAATAGTGTTATGCATCAAAATCATAAATTTGCTCTAATTGTTCAAGTTTTTTTCCAAGACTTTCTCTCAAGAATTTTGGACATCTCAAAAGTAACTTCTTTAACATTGTATATTTGTCGCAATTATTAGCCATAAATAATTAAGTGAAATAATGAAGGCAAAAAATAAACTAACGCCTTATTGTACAATTTTTTTTTAATATTCATCAAAAAGTCTTCGCGGATATTACTCATCGTCACAAACAATTTTGTGAAATATGAGTAAGTTAAGCAGGGTCACCACGGATTATTTAAGTGAAGTAATTAACCTACCAATAAATATGCCTATTAAGTATCTTTAACATTGAAATGCTTTCGAAAATTTATTTAGTGATAATAGCAGTGGTTCCTGCTTTCCGTCGAGTTGATAAAAGTTATCGTTTCAGCAACCTGAATGTATGATTAGAGTAGCAAAAGTAATCTTGGCTCTTTGTGCTTATTTTTTAACCTATCAAGTTAATTAGAGATTTATTTAATCTATTTAAAGCTTTCACAACAATTTTGGCGGAGGCGCCGTCATTTGATATATGTTTTGTATTAAATGTTGGCAAGTATGTTATATTAATTTTCTTCATAAAATCAGAGATCACCGTTACCTGAAAGGGAAAATAAAGAAAAGAAACGACAACATCCATATATACATTTTTATTAATTTTTTTGTGTGATGTAAATTTTAGAGCAGCCTTACGAATAAATAATTAATTACCATCCATGTCCACCCAAAACAACACCTGGCGCGACAATACCGCCCAATCCCAAACCTAAACCTAATCCTAATCCTCCATGTCCTACGGCAATACCTCCTGGGACAACAGCTCCAGTAACTACACCTCCGGGAATTGGTGCTGCTACGATGCCACCAGTATCACCACCTCCAGATACAACGCTTCCGTCTGGACCGATGGCAGCTCCGGCAGCGGCAGGTCCTTTGACAACCGCGCCTGGGTTACCGGGTCCTACCAAAACTGCGCTTCCTCCCAGACCAAGGATTGAAGCGTGGGCTGCGGCTAGGCCCAAAACGAAGACGACTGCGATCTAATTACAAAAAATACATGTATTGAAAATATTCCGTAAAAAAATTGAAATTTTGATTGTTTTACCATTGAGTTCATGGTGGTTGTACTGTGCAAGTGACTGACTTGTTCTGCCTAATTCTGTTAATCCAGGATGTTTATATAGTAGAAACTGATGCAATAAACCCATGGAATATATCACCTTGCGTTCACGTCTTATCAATTATATGCAGGAACAAAGCTTAATCTTTGAATTAATATTTCATACATGCAAAGGTAAGCTGGTTACGGACCTGCGAGTACGGTTAAAAAGGCACTTACTCTTGAAATGTCATAGAATTCCTCGTCGGTAATGACGAATACCACAGAGGGAAAAAGTGCTTCGAGCGTTTCTAATGGGAATATTAATATCCCGCCGTTCGTATAACAAAGAAATTTGTTTGCAGTTCATTGATCATGTAAAATCTTTAGAAGTAAAATGTAAATGGAAGAAGTGATTAATAAGAAAATGTATTTGTCAAGCCAATATTTGTAACATTTGAGTAATAGTAATGATTCTACCGTCATTCAACCAGTTTAATCCGTTGTTAAAGAAATCTGGCATAAAGTTAAATGAACGGGATCTAGAAGAATTTTCCAATAT
Source organism: Oryctes rhinoceros (assembly GCA_020654165.1). Classification (NCBI taxonomy): domain Eukaryota; kingdom Metazoa; phylum Arthropoda; class Insecta; order Coleoptera; family Scarabaeidae; genus Oryctes; species Oryctes rhinoceros. The sequence goes on from JAIOKQ010000231.1 coordinate 5,800,117, forward strand.
GCTAATAACATTAAAGCCTGCATTACACCCGTAAATTTTTACGAAAATAATTAATTGCGATAAACGTTTTACCAGATTGTGTGACATTTAACAATCATTTTCCATCTTTTATTGACATATAACCGTTAACACCCAGTAATCTATTTTTCCGCTTTTAATTAGAGAAGTGTACGCTTACGTACATACATACATATATTACATTAATCATATGCGCAGCGCTGCAATTAAAAAGTGGCAAGAACCGTGTACTTTCTACACCCGATTGACTATTCTATTATGGGCGTTGTTTTTGACCTTAACGGGCGCGTTTAGGCGTTTTCATGAAGTCAAATGTCAAGAAAAGTAGAACATTTTATATTAATTATGAACAAAAGGCTGCGGCAGGAGTGGATTCTTTGATAAATGTTAAACATCCGCATTTATAGAACTGTTGTGATCTTGAAAATGATATTTGGCTAAAATTTGGGTTGAATCAGATATATATATATACTTCCTATTCTTTTTACGAGAAAAATAAGATTGGAATAAGGTAATCTTAGATAAGATGAGGTCAGATACGAAGAGTTCGCATCTGTAGTTTAGAAAAACGCAGCATATTTCTGAACTGAGACTTTAATTTCGGTTCAAATTGGTAAAAAGTCGTAAGATTCACAGACTAGTTATATCAGCGCAGCAGTTGTAAATGTGTTTAGTTACATCTTTCGTAAAGGTGTTCTCATTATCGTTTGTGGAGGCTTCTTTAAATTTACCTTGAAGCCAGTGGCTACTTAACAACTACTGAAGAAACCACCGACACGCATCTAAAATATCGGGGAATCGATTGTGTGTTTGTACTCAAGAATCAATTGAACATATACTACATTACATGATTCATCCTTCAAAACAAAAGGGTTGTAGCTCAAATGAGGTTGTAATTTAATTCAAATAGCTCCAGATCGAGTAATCTCTAATTTAAAGGTGGTAGAACTTTTTACTTGTAATAATTGTGTACGCTACTAAGCTTCTTTCTTAAGTTTATTACGTGAATTGTCACGCCTCAAGTACTTGTTGGATGCTTAATGTAAGCTCTATTTCCCTCGTATGGACTTGCAGGAATCCGCCATATTTAAACGGGGGTACATCAACAGTGACGCTATCCACTTAGGTTTTTTTGTCTTTTCAATAAAGATTTTATCAAAAATTGCACGTAAAATTAAATATTTCACAGCCAAAGGATCTGCGGAAAGGAAAATTTCGGAAGTGTCTACGGGGCAGAAAAATGGGGATATCTCTGCACTAGAGCGAGATAATGTAATGATAGAAAGTTTGTATTTTATTGCACTACAGGAACAATAAAAAAAGAAATACTAAAGATAGTGTCTCTTCGATTGTATTCATTGCCAACAAATTTCGTAATTGGTAATTTGATACCTTTGGACACCACAGTCTTCAAAAGACCTTCTTGTATCGTTACATGAATTACGTTTGTTTATGCTATTTAGCCTTTAAAATTTAGGCAAATTTCTAATTCGTCTATGCTAATATGTTTTAATTGTAAGGAATTATCTATAAAGTCTTTGGAATTGGTAATAATATGTAAAGGATATTCAAGCAAAGGAGACCCTTAGAAATTATATAAGACGATTATGAAAAAATTGAGCTTTATTTCTTATTATGTACCATTATAAATATACAAAAAAAAAAATGAGAACACACTCAGTTGTACCTATTTGTCAGGAGATTAAGAAAGAGAAGATATATGAACTAGATTCCAGTTTTACCAGCCGCGCCAAGCACCACGCCAACCTAATCCCCATGGTCCGCCCCAAGCGGTTGCTGGTGCTACAACGCCACTACCCCAACCGCCCCAACCCCATCCGCCTGGGCCAACGGCAATGCCACCCGGTGCTACAGCTCCGGTTACTACGCCTCCGGGAATTGGTCCGGCAGCAACGGCTCCAGTATCGCCACCTCCGGCTACGACGCTGCCATCAGGTCCTACTGCGCCTCCAGCTGCGGCTGGTCCTTTGATGACCGCACCCGGATTACCTGGACCTGCGAGGATTGCACCTCCGAGAAGGGAGGCGTACGTTGTGGCTAAGCCAACTAAGAAAAATACGGCTACCTATAAAAAGAAAAATTTCTCTTTTAAGCGGAATAGATAGTGGATTGTTGAATTTCAAGCAAAGATCAAAAGATTTAATATGTATAACTTACTAATAATTTCATTGTGATGATCTATTTGGAAGTGCTTCACTTGCTGTGATCGCCATGAACACACTATGATCTTTATATACTGTAAATCGAAACGATTAACCTTCAGAACTTGCATTATCTGAAGGGAGTTGTATATAATAGAAATTTTCATTTATTTATTTAAATGTTATTCCTGCCACACCAATTTCTGCTCCCCTATATGGTATGCACTTTGCTTAATTAGATACTTTAGTTGCCTTAAACGTGATAATATCACGCATTGTTATTACATTAAAGACACTTTCTTTAAACAGTTGGTTTTTATAGAGCTGAAAATACAAAAAAAAAGATCGATTATATTTGTTAAAAAATAAATATTGATCCTATTTCGTTGTTTATTTGTAAGCAAAATGTTAACGTCAAATTTTGCTAGTGGAGCCTAATTGATGAAAGATGTGTAAGAAACTTAAAAAAAATCTTATATGTGTATAAAAATATAAAAATTAATTGGAAGCAGAATTCTGAATAATATGAAAATATATTCAGCTACAATGGTCACTCGACTGTTTTCTTGTAGTTTAATTTTTTTGTTTATGATGAGCCTACATGGCTTTGAAGAAGATAACTTGTATCTGATCATTTCGAGATGGAGGTGAGAGACATTTTTGATACAACAATAAGGATGTTATTCTGCTCGATTTAGATAGATAAACTTGCAATCTGTACAATTCGTATGTATTTGTTTTTCCTAGCATTAAGGCAGCAATTGATTGATTTACAATAAATTTCTACAAATTCTGTTTTTTTTTTTTTAATGTACTTAGGTTGACAGGATTTTAATCTTTTTAAAAAATGAACGTATTAACGTAATTGAAATCTGTAATGGAACATTACTTACGACTTAAAAACTCCATCTTTATGCATGATGATAATTAAAATGTTAATAGGAATAGGAACAGAAACGATGGCGTGAAGGACTTTTCAAAGAAGTAACAGTGCGAAGTCTAAGATTAAATTCATTATTCAAATGATGGGCGTCGTCCGGCCGGAACGACTGTCACCTATTCAGCAAGTGCATTTTATTGAATACGTTAGAGATGCAGCTTAATTAACTTCGCTACGCACGGTCGTGGTATTATAGGATGCCGGAGTAGGAGTCTTAGAATCCTGCTAGTCCAGACCGTATCGCACTCGCTCATTTATAATTGCTCACGTAGGAATGGCAGTTTAAATGTAATTGGATCGTAAAAACGATACGGTGCATTTAATTGTAATCGATAGTGTATTTTTTTTATGTTTCCTTATTTCTTTTGTACGCCGTTCAAACTTTTTTTTAACCGTAATTAGGAATATTACAAATTTTTCACCTCGTTTCATCGATAAGTAATACAACATGCTCACAAAAAAAAAAAAACGTAATCGTGAAGGCTGTTTTTTTTTTATTATTTTTTTTATGTTGGTACATGTTTATTGGTTATTTATTTTTATATTATTTGGTTACTTTTCTTTTCTGAAGTAGCTTTACATATAATATTAAAGTTTGCTAACCTTCAGTTTTATAAAGTTTAATATTGTCAAGTAAATAGTTCTTCAAGAAAAAAAAGAAATATTTTTTTGCTAACCTATGTGTTATATTTTTTTGAGTTCGTTCTGTTGCCGATGTAATTTTTTTGAGATTCTAGATGTGCCCCAAGCAAGAAAAAAATATCTAGATAATTTTTTATATGTTGAGCTTAGCAACAAATAAAAGGTGCAGTGTTTACTAATCTTTTTGACTCGTTATTCAAAAAAAAAAATACCGAAAAAGATTTTATTTTTTTTCAACAATTATTTCGTTTATTTTCTCGTATCTACTTAATGTAACCAAAGGTAATATGCAATAAAAATATACAATTAAAAAATACGTATACTTTATTAATTTACATATTTTACAAGATAAATCCAGCGTATTTCTGTTTTATTGGAGATTTACCAACCATGCCAACCGCCCCAATGACCTCCATAAGCTACGGCTGGGGCTACAGCTACAACACCACGACCCCAAGCTCCGTTACCCCAAGCTCCATGTCCCCAGGCTCCATGTCCCCAACCCCATCCTCCATGTCCGACGGCAATGCCACCTGGCGCTACAGCTCCGGTAACTACGCCTCCGGGAATTGGTCCGGCGGAAAGAGCTCCGGCGTCTCCGCCTCCAGACACAACGCTACCGTCCGGACCGACAACGGTGCCGCTATGGGCCGGCCCTTTTAAGGCAGCGCCTGGATTACCAGGGCCTTGCAGGACAACGCCAGCATGTAAAGAAGCGTAGGTTGAGGCTAAGCCTGCGACGAATAGTACGGCGAGCTAATAAGAAATAATTTTCGATGAGGTTAATTAACTTTTACGAATTTATTTCGAAATAAAATAGTAATGATAACATTACACTTACCACAGTGTTCATTGTAGATGTTACAAGACTGAATGACCTATGAGTACTGCTTAATTCGTTCACCCTAAGCATTTATATACCGCTGGCTTGTGAAATATTGACCTTAAACTAAAGACAGGTCATGCTTTTTGTTGTTATTGCGGGCACCGTTTGGAAATAGGTGAAAAAAGTAGGAAGTTGGGCGCGTTCTACTATGAGATATTTGTTTATATTCTTCAAGGCTGCTTTTGATTATTATTATAGACGTTCATAAAAATATATTTAAGAAAAAAAAAATGATATGTATGTGATTGTAGTACGTGTAAATTTGGTTTAATCGAAATAATAAAACCGAAAAATACGTTTGTTACAACAACGTCATTTTAAGCTCCACAATGAGCGGTTTATATTCATGAGTTTTATATTATTACAGATGTTATTTGTTTCTCTTTTAAATCACCCGAGATAGCTTCCATCCTTCTGCATTATCCTTTTTCTTCCCTTTCTCTTCCGGTTCCCTCGAACTTATTGTCTTCACTATTCTTTCCTCTTTCATTTTTCTCCAAATATTCTGCCCATTTTAATCGTCTTCGTATTCTTCCTTATACGTTCATCTCACAGTTAGTCTCCCTCCAAAAGTTCAACGCGATATTTTTCTCTTCCTATGTTTCTTCCTTTCTTTGTGCTTTTTTTGTACACCGCCCATGTTTGCGGTCCGTACAATATAGTCGATTTTAGGACAGTTTTATATATTCTTATTTTTGTTTTTTTAGAAATTTCTTTGGACTTTAACGCGCATGTATTATGACATAATGTAACGTTTGTTAACGTTAAATTCGAACTTGTTAGAGTTACGCTTACTTAGAATATTTAGGAAGATGTTCTCTGGCGTCTTGTACACCATCGGAAAGTTTTAACTTGTTACTATTTACGAAGTAGGTGCGACTTTACAATTCCGAAAGGTGGAATATCTACTATATACGTATAGAGGTTAAAGGTAATTGGATAAAATTCGTTTAGTGACCGCAAATTGAATTTGTTGCATTTTTCTGGGATTATTAATTAAAGAAGTCCTTCAAATACATTAATAACATTAATTTCTCAAACATACTCTTCAATGAAATAAGATTTCTCCAAATTCAAGAGAAACAAGAATAAAAGTTGCTTCATTTCATGATCTACATATTTTGCAGAATTTGTTTGCTAGCAAACTAAGAGAAAGCTAATAATACAAACTCGTTCGATGCGTATTTTAAAGCATTCCATCTACGCGTACGTAATCCTCGAAAAATATTCATATATTATGCGACCTCACTCAAGTTCAGTTTTCACTGTCAATGCTACTACTCCCCGAAATTTCATTGGTCCTGTACGAAATTCCAAGGTAACGGTCTCCTTTTACTCGCTAATAGTAGATTTGTTTTTGTTCGTAAGCAGGGTACGAATTAGGTAAGATATCGACTATTCCTCCGACACATGGGCGTATCCGTTCGACCCTGTACAACGCAAGCGGAGTAATTGTTCGTATTATTATTATTTTTTTTAAACGTCTAATGAACGCGATTATTATATTCGTGCGATTGGGTTTTCCGGGTCGAAATGACTCCCCAAAATTGGACCGGCAATTCGCACTCTTAAAAGACCTTCAAGGACGTAGTATTCTAAACGATAATTGGCTGATTAAATATTTGATTTTCTTGCATTCGTAAACGGCAGTTATGCTGTCATCGTTCGAAAACAGCGCGTAAAAAAATAGGTTGTCTAATTCGATGGCGTGCTTTAACGTCACTTTATTGATATTAAAAACAGCTTTTTCCTCTAGGCGAAGGAAGGCTACAAAATAATGCTGTTGTTTATAAATATCGTAAATTATGCAATGAAACAGAAAATAATGCAGAACCTTCGCGAAATATTGATGCCTCGTACGTGATCGAAACTATTGGTGGTGCTAAATAAGGCAGCCACCCTACAAATAAAATATTTTTTTTCTGGAAGCATATTTCCCAGATATATTAATGTCTTGTCCCATTTAGTGACAAGACATTATTAAACCATGAAACTTATTACTGAAAATTTTTGTTTTGAAAAGGAAGTTAAGCAAATAAAAATCAATTTTATAAAAAATAGATGTATTTATTTAAGACTGTACATTAAATTATATTCATTGTTTACCACCCATGATGACCGTGACTAGTTGCTACAATACCAGAAGGTCCAGCAAGGACAGCGCCATGACCTACTACTGGAGCTGCATGCGCGACAGCTACAACCGGAGAGGCATGAGCAACAACTGGAGCAACGACAGGTACCGGGGCGGCGTAATCGACAACTTTGCTACTGTATGAAACTACGCTGTTAACGACTGGCGCGGCACGAGCCACAATTGGAGCAGCTACTACAGCCGGCACAGCGTGAGATACAACCGGAGAGGCTACTACAGCCGGCACAGCATGGGATACAATTGGACGGGCTACGACAGCAGCGGAATGGGCGACAACTCCTGGAGTCGCGTGGGCAGCTATAACACCACCTGCATGTCCATCAGTAGCGACAGCTCCGGAATCGGCGGCAGCAGTAATTACGCTGCCGTCTGGACCATGGAGAGCGGCGCTGCTGGTGGGTCCTCTAAGGAGGGCACCGTGTTCAGCTGGTCCGACAAGAACACTGCCGATTGCGTGGGAGTACGCGGCCGATACACCGCAGACGAAGACAGCAACAGCCTAAAAATACGTTAGAATCACCACAAAGTATGTTACAATGAAGGTACTTACTAAGAAATTCATTGTCGGATGTATTTCGAATGGATCGTGGAACGATAATATGATAATGTTGATCGAGTTACGTCTGTATTTATACTTAGACATTAACCTTCGTTTTCGACAATTTCATTGAAAATACTTTAAGGTATTTTGTTCCTGTTGCGTCAATATGTTATTTGATCTTGATTTCTTTGGTTCATTACATCAAGGATATATATGCGTGCATTAAATCTTCCATGGAAGAATGTGCTTATTATCTTGTTGAATCCTGAGCTTGTCGCTATAAATAGTTCTTCGTCCTGTTTAATTTATTCATTTAAACGGCTTCATCTTTGCAGTTATGTAATGAAGAATAAAGAGCGAAAATATATCACATTCTTCTGTAGAAATATGTCTTTGAATGATTTCAATTTCTTCTTATGTTCAATGAGATATTACGAAATTGTTTAATGAGCTTATACAACGTTTTTGCTTTATATAAGCAATTACTCACAGATAATTTTCGTTACGTTTAAAGTATACTAGAAAGTAATTTTGGCATCTTTTATCCTCATATTGAGCGTTGTCCACACCAACACGATGTCACAATTGATGAGTATTTACTTTTGAAAAGTGTTCGAAACGAAACAAAATTTATTAATCTTACTGCTCACGTCTACAAGCTTAATATTGAGATACGAACACCACGTCATATTTTAAATGTTTATTTTATTATAAAAAAATAATAGAATATTCAACAATGTTTCTCTGCAATAATTTAATTTTTGTATATAAAAAGCTTACACCTACATCCTTACAACAATATACAGCAACAGACATCTAATAATTACTGTGATGGTGGTGCTTGTGGAAATAATACACATCAGGTTTGATCGAAGAGGATTGCACCAATTTCTTTAGAAAGAGACTTAAATCAGCAGGTATATTAGAACCGTATGCATTAATCGGGAATTTTATCACGTAACAATCATAGCTGCGATTACCGCTACCCCGTACGGTACCTTCGAAGGACGAAACTGCAGTTCCTTGCGTATTTGAACCAACGTTGCCAGGTCGTCTGTAAGTGGCTGGCGCAAATGAAGAGGATTCGATGTAATCTTGCCCGTTTCCGAAATTATAATTAACTCTCGAATTCGCTCCATCTCCGTCGCCGGTCGAGGGTGGCAAATATCCCTTTAGTTGACCCGATAAAAACTTATTGTTTCCGCTACTACCGGCATCTTGGACAAATACATTGCCGGGATGCGCGTAAGATGACGTGCGATAATAGCCGTGACCTATGAATTGTCCACTCGGATGGGTGTGAGTCGCGGACACAATCGACGATGAATCATAAGCTCCAGCGTTCTGACCTTGACCGTAAACAGGCGATGTATTCGGTACGGATTGGCCTACGCCTTGAGCGTTTGCATTCTGATGGTCAGGAGTTGCTTGCTTGATTGATGACGCGGAAGGACCGTTGCTGTTAATGTTGTAGTCGCTTGTAGGATGTCGAGCATTGCTGTGAGATGGTCCATTGTATTCAACATTTTTAGACGATTGGTACACCAAATTACCAGGAATAATGGTGTTCGAATTGGAACCTTGAACACCATTCGAGATATCCGCATGATTTGCAGTTCCAGCGTTCACGCCCGATCCAATAGGACGTTGAGAATTACCACGAAGGACGCTGTATCCAAACTTCTGAGATGATTCATGTATCGAACTACTGGGAATATACGAATGTATGGTGACTCTTTGACCATCGTTTAAGGTATCAAATTCATGAATGGTAGTTTCAGTCTTGCTACCGCAAGTATTTCCATTACAATTTGTTGAAGGTTGTGAATTTTCAGCATTATCGTATGAAAATTCGTTATTACCATATTTCGAAGGACCACCTTTTGCAACTCCGCCAGTGACGGTGGAACCTGTAATTGACGTTGTCGTAGATGGTTGTTGACCTAAAACATTACCTCCAAATAGATGCGGATGTGGATTCGAGGTGCGCACAAACTCTTGTGAAGTTGTAGAGTGATTCTGGGTATATTGTTTCGATAAATTATGCTTAGAATGACCGGAAGCACTTTCTCCGCCAGTAAATCGACCGTTATTAGCTGTAGTGTAAGCCTTGAACGTTGAACCAACAACCCCTTTATTTAATATTGATCCGGCACTGGCTTCACTAACAATTCTGCTTCCGCCATGGTCGTGGACGACGGAATGTTGATGGTACGGATGTGATATTACCGTATCTACTTGTCTTGACTCTCCAGGATCGCTTTCACTGCCAACAGGCGTATTTTCGGCGGATGTGGAAGTTCCGAATGTTGGACCAACGTTTCCTTTATTTGATATTGATCCGTGATAAACTTGACTTACAATTTTGCTTCCATCCTGACCGGAAGCTACAGCGTGTTCCTGTGAGCTGTGATTTCCGTTTAACGTAGATGTTCCTTGGTTAACACCGTTGGTACCTTCATGTGATAAATTAGTACTACCAAACTCACAAGCTTTACCACCGCAATTATAGGAGGATTGTCCAGAAGCACCGTTTCCAACAACATCCTGTTTATTTTGGACTGTCGTGTACGCTTTTGGGGCAACACCTCCTGCGCTTAATATTGATCCACCGTGCGTTTGGCTTACGATTTTACTTCTTTCCTGTCCGTAAATTGTAGCTTGGACAGAATGGTTATTTGGGTTTGAGCCGCCCGTTGTTCCTCCCTTATTTGTTGTTGTACTAACAATCCCACAAGCGCCACCATCACAATTGTATGAGGAGTGTCCATAAACTTCGTTTGCAGCAGTACCTTGACCTGTAGTAGATGACGTGAATGTTGGACCAACAACTCTTCCATTTAAAATTGAACCGGAATTTGCTTCGCTTGTCGTCTTACTTCCTTGTCTGTGGGTTGTAGATTGTCCAATATTCGAATTTGACGTGTCCGTTGGGCCTGCTGCAATTGTTGGATTATATTTAGTACCTTCGCTTGATAAATGACCACCACCAACTCCGCAAGCGCCGCCACAATTATATGAAAATTGTCCGTGAACACTTCCTTGTGTGTTTTCAACTGATGTGGAGGCTTTAAATGTTGGACCGATGATTCCCTGACTCGTTCCATCCTGGCCGTAAGTTGTGGTTTTCCCAGGATATGGGCTTGAATTTAACGAATTAGTCGATCCACAATTACCACCGCAGTTATAGGAAGTTAATCCGGAAGCGCCTCCACCTCCAGCAACGTGAGCATTGGCAATTTCCATAGATGCATCGAATGTTGGACCAACGATCGCATTGTCTGAAATCGATCCAGGTTCCACATGACTTACGATCTTGCTTCCATCCTGTCCATAAATTGTAGCATCTACAGACTGTGAATCCGACGAGCCTGCCGGTCCTACTACGATGGTTCTATCGTATTTGGTAGCATCACCTTGTAAGTGCGCACTATCACCTCCGCAAGCACTACCGCAACCGTGCGAGGATCGTCCGTAAGCACCATTTCCTCCAGTCGTAGTCCGACTATTTTCGACAATCGTAGTGGCCTTAAATGTTGGACCAATGACCCCCTTGCTTGTTATTGATCCGGCAATCGCTTCGCTTACGAGTTTAGTTCCATCCTGTCCGGTAATTGTAGATTGGGCCGTTGGTCCCTGTAATAAGAAATGTGGACCGCAGTAAGCGAGAGCGATTGTATTGATGAATACGGCGATAACCTACAAACAACGAGCTTTATTAGTGAATATCGATGTTAGGAAATATGTTTGAGATGTACGAAAAACGAATCACTTACAAGAGGTGTCATCTTTGTTGCTATTCGCCTAAAACGTGTTGTTGTTCTGATGATCTATCGCACATGGCGATGTTTATATAGTTTTTGTGTTACGTTGCGCACATAAAAAATCCCTTTAGTCACTGTAGTTAAAATGGAAATACGTATTATGTCGACTCTAATAGATTGGGTACACAACAATTAAGTCGGTCTTTAAGGTCCTGTACGGACGCCAGCATTTTTATTTATTGTTTGGTGTATACAGTAGCAATTACCATCTCTTAAGATAATCTAATAGCATCTATCAATACGGATTAATTAGTGCAATATTTGTTATTACATTAAGTTGCGCATCTTAACCGTTTAATGCAGTCCAAGTATTTTTAGTCTTATTTACATTCTTAATATTTCGCCTATTAAGTTGGCTTTTCCAACTTTTTTTTTTCGGCGAAGTTGCAAATTACGCGAAATGCCTTTTAGTCACTGCCATCCGTTTTCAGACAAAAAGCCAATTTAGTTAGATGACGGACCCGAAAGGAATCCTAACGTTTGTACAATTTTGTCATGCCTACATATATGTGTACGCATATTACGCTAAATCGATAATACAATTAGAGGACGTGTCCGATACGTGCGAACAGGGATTCCCAAGATACATACTAGATTTGCGCTTGTAATTCCATCCATACATATGACGACACGTTAAAATTATCTATTTGCTCATGTTCGAAATAGAAGTTCCACATCCTATGTTTACGATCGTAAATAACTGGTAAATTCCGTTGGAGATGATCAACAAGAGGACGATTAGAACATACATAGATTTTTACAATTGTCGAACGAGTCGAGAAAAATCTAAATGTTAAGAACATCGAGGTTTCTCTCCTCACATCGAATGATTCCATCGATTTTTTGGCTTTTTTGTAAACTAAGCGTTGCATACTAATCGGCGTTGATCGCTCTGCAATCTTTCAATGGAATTGCACCGATTGAGAGAAGAGCCGCCTTCACCTCGTTTCCCTTTATGGAGCTGGTTTAAAGTTTTTCGACGCCAATTAACGCGAACCGTCGAAAAACCGACTCACTGAAGGCAATCCATCTTAATCAATTGGCGCGATGTTTTTTTGAGCGACTGTTGTCTTTGGTAGTCGTTTTCTAAGATCGCTGCTGAGAGTGGATCCTGAAAGCTCTCTCGTTCCAATTCAGATTTTTCCTGAAGAGGAATTGTTATTTTTACAGGCCGTTCGATAAAAGCCCGCGTTATTATCTCTTATGATTAGAGAGAACAAAGGCAGGTGGAATTATTCTTTTTTAGCGGTCTCGTGTCTATCCGCGTGTTGCCTACTGGTGTCCCCGAGAGTCGTCAACACACGAGTCTTTGTCTAGTCTCTGCAAAAAAGTAATAATTCCATTCGCCTTTGTCCTCTCCACTTATGTTGACGTAACAATAATCCCTGTTCCCCAACATTTTAGGAAAAACCGAGACATTAATACCGATAATTATCCATCGCTAAACATTACAGCAGCTTACCGAAAGCGGAATTAATAGATCCATATTTTTTGAAACTATTCTATTACGGAGTGAAAAGAGAAATTATCACTTGCGAGCAGCGGTAGCTTATAAATGAGAACGTTAAACATTAGTAAATTCCTACGATTTTCTTAGTTGACCACGAATATCGAACATACAACTTCACGATAGAGTTAAACTGCGGAATTATACGATTTTTACCACATAAAAATGACATGGATAACGTTCGTTCTAAACCAATTACATTTTTTCCGACGTAAACGGATTTGCACGGGCAAAATTTTGCAAAGAAATTAATCACCATGAATGTCACTTCGGTAAAAAGATTGTCGTGCTATAAAAGACTGTTTTTAGTTTAGTCTCGCTTATACATTGTAAGCGTTCTCGCGCAAACCAGACAGATCACCATGAATCGCTTAACGGTAAGTGCCATTTCACCATCTTACGCTTCCTCCAAGTTGATCTTCGATTTATATTTGTAGATCGCCCCGTTCTTCTTCGTAACCGCGATAGTCTTAACGAATGCGTATCCTGCGATCGTGAAAGTGATCGGCCCATCTGAAAACGGCGTTATACTTCAAGGTCCCGCGACAAAGACCGTGATCAAAGGACCAGATGGTAGCGTGATTTCGACAGTAGCTAACGCCGGAAGTGTGGTATCTCCCGGACATCAAGCTGGCGTGATCATCTCGCGCGTAAAGCCCGTTCACGTAGCCAATTCGGATCACCAAGCCGCAGCGATTGCTCCGACGCATGTGACATTGCCCGTCATTTACGCAGGTCCGCTTCACGGGTACGGCCATGGTTTTAACGCTGTTCTTGTGCAACAACCGCATGCATGAGTCGATACGCAGAAGGAATGAATCTACTGGACAATATTACAGTGATGATATTTTTTGCTCAATTCAAGTGCAATGTGTGCTGTAAATTTTATTAAATCGTTTTTTTTTATTGATTTAGAAAGCTGATGGTGTGATATTAAAGCTCAAGTACCTCTCTTATTATTTTGTGCTGTAGTTAAGTTTTCCTCTCGAATTAATGCGTAATGCTTAAACTTCGTTCAAATGCAAACCTTTGTTTATAACGAAGACATGTTAAATAATAATATTTTGAATTATTATCCAAGATTGGATTAAATATTCTCGATTGTTGGAGAAACTGAACTAAGACATGGCGCTCTTTAGAACATGTGCTTTTTTACAAAGATTTACTTATACATGGTTGAAATTATGCTTTTTTAAATCTCGAACTCGTTTATCACGCACAAATTTTAACAGCTTTGCCAAATTTTAAGTCTACGATAATAAGCATGAAGAGGGTCGAAGGTAAGTCAACCTGTGTACATCATCAATTCAAAGAAATATATTGATTTAATTTATAAAATAAATTAAAAAAGCTTTCAAATAGGAGAATATTTCAGGCGGCAGATATAAAACTAGCTTAGAGGAATGCAATAAAAAAGTTCAGTTTGTAAACTGGTTTATATTATCCAAGTAGACTTAAATAATGATAGCAAGCGCTGCGGGGACTTCGAAAACAAAGTTTTTCAACAGAGGGCGTAATATGCAAAACAACCTTTGGATTTTATTTTTTATTGTTTTAAATTTATTTTACAAGCATCGAGTGTAACTATTCCTTATCACATCCAGTCTTACATGAGCAAAAAGAAGGTAAAAAATCGTAAAAAGTACACAGGAAGATATTTTGACTAAACTTAAACTGTAATTTTACAACTGTATTCGATCGAACTTATATACTATTTACGTAAAGAATTACCAGTGTCCACCATCCCCGTGCCAAGCACCATCATCGCCATTATTCCAACTTCCATCGTTCCAGCTGCCATCGTTCCAACTACCGTCATTCCAGTTACCACCGTCCCATGCGCCGTCATTCCAGCTGCCATCGTCTCCGCCGTTCCAGCTGCCGTCGTCTCCGCCGTTCCAGCTACCGTCGTCTCCGCCATTCCAGCTACCGTCATTCCAGCTGCCATCGTCCCCGCCGTTCCAGCTGCCATCGTTCCAGCTACCGTCATCGCCATTATTCCAACCGCCCCAGGCTCCTGGGGATACTCCAGCCGGTAGTCCTGGCCATCCTGGAGGTATTACTGATGAGTTTGCGCAGGCGACTAGAGCTAACACCGCAACTATCTGTAACAACGTGATGACGTGGAGATAAACGAAGAGGATCTGATTTTAACATTTACTAAAATTATTTTAAGTAATGTTCGGAAGATTAAAAGAAATACAATCAGTTTCTACGAATTTTGCAAAGAAAATACGTTATTTAAGAGCATAAACACGGGTAGTCCTTGATATATAAGTACGATAATAGAGAGTTTGTTTGTTTTTTTCGCGTTCTTACGTAACCTTCTACTTCCTACAGACATCATTTTAATCATTCTTGGAATTTTGATATCATATGTGCATTTCATGCCTCCAGGTCCACGCCCACCTACGTTATTTAAATAGAAGTTAAAACTAACATAAGTCGTCTAATACAAAGGCACAACACATACTAATTTTTCCCTCTTGAAGCTTGACATATAAAAGAGGTGTGTTATTAATTACCTATTAACACATTCTTCGTACGATACGTATATTTGATATTATTGTTTACGCTTGATTAAGTTAATAAAAGGACGAGATAAAATATTACATTTTTTTAACTTTCTCGAATTGTCGAACTTCGTCAAATGTAATCCCGAGTTTTCTGCAAAAACTTCAAGAAACGAAAATTTCTTTTAGTTCTGTTATTATTCTTTTTTTTTTAATTTTGGGTCATTTCTTAAATAGATAACGAATAATATTTTCAGCGCCATCTTCTGGAAATATAAATAGGCGTATTTTTACGAAGAAATAATTGTTGGATGAGCGACATTTTTCGATTTTTCACGAGTTTCAAAAGTATTAAAATTTTGGATCTACAAGTAAAACGTAGTCGAAGCAGAATGAGCAATTTGTTTAACACAATTTAAAGCATGTTAAGCAAAAGTAGGCAATAAAAGCAGTAACACTGAACGTTCTCGTTAAATTCATCAAATTTTCGTTAAATTCAGATTAAATCAAATAAAAACGAAATTCAAACATATATTCACAAAAAAAAATGATGATAACGTTATCTACAGTTGTGATATGCTTACCATGAACTTCATGTTTGCGCCTTTCTATGGTGGACACAATAATAACTAATATATGAATATTCCACATATTTATACCTCCGTTTCTGCAATAGATAACCTTCAGTAAGACATACCCTACGCTCAAGATCGATTAAAATTTTAAAATAATGTAGTATTTTTCTTCCTTTTCTTTACGCACACACATATGTCGTTAAACCGTGCCCTGAAAAAAAAACTAAAGCAACAAATTCCACACCATAACGATAATAGATTGTATCTAGCAGGTGTAACTAGCTGGTGAACCTATTGGACAAGAAAAATTCTTTCAGGAAAGTCACGGCTACCAATCGGCTAACAAAAAAAGAAACGTAAACACAAAAAAAAGGGTACCTATTGATTCGTATTTTACGGTGACTGATTTAAATAATTAAAAACGGTCAGATTCCATGTACATAAAGAATCGACAAAAAAGATTAAGTATATTTTGTATGTATTTATAGAATTACATATTATTTTCATTCTCCGCAGATGTATATAAACAATGGATGCATTGAATTATTAGTGGATACCAAATTAAAACAATTTATACATAAATATGCTACAGCAACGCTTTTTTTTCTATTTCTTGAGTTCCAAGTCTTCGAATTAGCTTGAAGTGATACTATTTTTCGAAAGTATTTTCTGAGCTTTCTAATACACTAATTTATTGTTAACTGGCGATATTGAGTGTCCTCACGCTCAGTAGAATGAAGGATATGCAGTCTGGGGATCTTAAAGAGCATCTTAGAATCCGTAAAGATCCCAACATAAGCTATCTAATGTGTATTGCAAAGGACATGATACCCATGCAATACAATTTTGATCAGCCTTATAAGATGATTGAAAATCGTACTTAGTGAGCATTTGGGAAGCCTCGAACAAAAAGAGGTAACCCGGCATAGTACATAGACGGCTCATGAATAGAAGGTGTTGAAACCGGTATGTTACTGGGCATAGTGGGCCTAAAAATGCCTACAACACTGCACATCAATGTATTTCAAGCAGAGACCTATGCTCTGAAGTTGTGCATCTTACAGAACCTGGAGATAGAGATACGAGGCGCGATCATAATTATATGCAATGACGGTCATGCAGTTCTAAAGGCTATCAAAGCCTATTGAATATGAATCTGATCTGATGGGGCGCAAGCCATAAAGGGATCGAAGGCGATGAAAAGGCAGACAAGCTGGCTAGAGAAGCATGCCCTTCATCGATCACGACCCTTTCTGTAGTCTACACATAAAGCAGGTAATTAAAGCACGGAAGGACGATTAAAAGAGCTCGTACTGGAAAAATGCTCCAGGACAAAAACAGGCGAAAGCATTCATATCGGATTCATCTAAGACCGCAAAAATAGTGCTATCGTTCGGCAAAAGGGATCTTAGATTACTAGCGGGATTTCGGACAGAACATGCAGTCCTAAAATATAAAAACACTAAAAATCAACTAAATTTATTATTACATCCCACAAAATTGCAAGTAACCATTTTTACAAGATCTAACTGTAATTAAACAAGTAACTTAGAAATTCGTAATTCGTAATAGATATATTTGTTTTTTCAATAACCTCCTTTTACTTCTATTTAGTGCCTTTTTGTACCCGTCCAAAATTAATTTTTACGTGTTGTTAAAGATTAAACATTCTTTGTTTACTGTACTTTCGAGACATTTATTTAGTTTACTGTACAATGTACACGGAATGTATTGGTCGGTAATACAGTTACCAACTATACTACAACTGCAGTTAGTCGTAAGATTATTTTTTTGTCAAACTTTTACTTATACAATTCACTTCCAAATATCTATATTTACTACAAAATAACACGTGTCTCAATTCAATTTTGAACTGCGGGATTCCAGAAATCGGCATTCTAAAATTACTTCCTCTAATTACTGTAGATAATATTGATCACGTTGATCTTGGTATCAAAAAAAGAAGAAAAAACAAGGAATTACTTTTACCTATCAACAAGGTAATACTTATTCCTTAAATCTTGTACTCAGAACGAGTTATGTTTGTGAATACGATCCTGGTAAATTCTTGGGTGTTGCCTGGAAATCATTTCTTTCACAATTAATCTAGTATATGGTAATAATCGTTACCCGTAATATATAAACAATTAATGCAAATGCCTCTGTTATGGCGGTTTTTATGCCTATAAAACAAGCAGTAATGAAGTAGGAAATGTTAAATATATGTGTGAATGTCATTCTGCAGTAAGTTGGAAAAGTATGAAAGTACGTACTAAAACAATAAGAGGCAAACAATGTATGTTTAACGCATATGCAAAATTATTAATCGTACGTATGATCAAATTTAAATATTTACTACTAATTCTGTCTGGATTATTAGAAAAGAAACTCTTTTTTTTCCACAGAGCGATTGAGGTAACGTACTTATTTCGTTGCTGGTCGATGGCAATAAAAGACCACACCCTTCAGTTCTAACAGAAGAGACAAAAAACGTTATCTATCGTCGGTAGCTATTCCTTCTATTAAAGAAGAAATCAACAACTCCTATCTACTAACTTGTTGCAGTAATACTATTACAAGCCGCGTTCTCCTTCAGCACAATCCTTGCACTAGCAAGCATTTCTGTTCCAGTTGCAAACACATTTCGAAAGGCTCTTCTGCTTCTTTTCTCTTCGAGCACAAAGTCTGTATTCATCGAGTGCGTCGGTTGCAATATTGAAACCCGTTTCGACATACTCTCTCTCTGAGTAAATGTACAGTGGCCGGCTTATGTTTTGTCTCCCCTCTGCAAGGACTAAATATCGATATATCTTCCGCGGGACAAGGCCAACCACTTAAGTTCAATAAATAAAAGCATAAAACCGCGTTTATTGGGAATACCCATCATAAACTGAAATGGGCGAATCCTGCAATTATTCCAAGCGCACGGCTACGAGTGGTAAAAAGTATAGATACATCGTCTCAGGAGGAGGCAAAACATAAAAATGTCACTCTACGTGTAATGGTTGGAATTGTGGCTTATATTACTTTGTTAATGAAACACTTGTACACATGTATAATAGGATTAGCATTACGATAATTGAATATCGCCCGGTCCCATTCCTTCTTGAATACGAGAGCTTGTTTATGTTTGAGACGGCCCAACGAGGTATATAGGTTTTAAGGCTTGTTGTACCTTTAGTTGCGTAAATGATCCGTATCTAGCGTCCAATGGCTTTACTACCAACATAAAGGGTGAAGCAAAATTTTAGTAGTCAACTATTTGAAGGATATGTTAAGAATGAATATAATATTAACATTTTAATTTAACATTAACAAGTCCTAGCTGTTCCAAAAGAAATGGACAAAGTAGAAAGGGATAAAAAGAAAATGGCAATATTAAAAAATATATTTATTTTGAAATTAAAAAAATTAAAATCACACGTTTTACGTCCGCTGATCGAAGAGAAATAGTTTGTTTCTCGTTTTTACATGTAACGTATTAATTTTAAAAGACAAGTATATACTTATTAAATGGTTATGCATTGTTTGGATAATTTGAAACAAAATGTTAAGAGTTGCGAAAAATATGCCCATATTTATTGATATGTATTTATGTATGCTTTGAATAATTAATACAACAGTGTTTACATTATATTCGAGTCAATATCAAAAAGGCGGATTTACATACGTACACACATTTAAAAATTTTGAAGGTGCGTCCGAAATGATACCAAAGAACAATTTCCAGTTAACGATCCATCTTACTCAACCGAGTTTTCGTTTTCGAATGACGAAAAATAATAAACACTTGCGTGTACTAAAGCCCGATATAACGAAGGTTAATGCGGGATATGTATGTATATCGTATATAAATACTCGATCAATTTGATTTTAAGCACAGTCTACAGTTAGTTGCAAAAGCTGTTCAACATGCGTACTCTGGTAAGGAGGAAACCACATTCCAGAATAGCTCTCACGCGTTGAATATATAAATATTTATAGGATGTAAACAAAGAAAAGTATTTCTTTCATTTACTTATATCTCTTTCTTCCAGACTATCGCCTTCTTCTTCGTCTTGGCTATTGCCAACGTATACTCCTCAGTTATCCCTCTAACTGCCGGAGCGGTAGTTGCTGGTCCACTTGGCGGCGCCGGCCTGACGATCGTCGCAGGTCCATCGGGAACCGTTACGTCATCAGGAGTTGCCGCCGGAAAGATTGGTTTGGGATTAGGCGGATTGGGACTCGGCTGGGGAGGTGTAGGATTAGGCGGTGGCGCTATAATCACTCCAGCGGTTAGTAAAACCATCGTTTCCGGACCAGCAGTTTGGGGTGGCGGTTTATGGGGTAAAGGCTTGTGGTGAGCCTAAACGATAACTTACCGTACGCTTCGTGTTCATGCAGCAGGCTAATGATATTATTAAGTTGTACCTAAATGTAAATAAATAAAAAAAATATTTTGCATATCTGCCTTTTCTTTGTAGGCTTATTTGATATTGCGTTATTTCAATGGCAATGGAATAGAATTTTTGGATCTATGTCAATCACGAGCTCTCGAAAGCGTGGAATTTTATACGTTCTTAACGCTCTTGGAGAGAAACAGCAACAGTTCTTCAATAAATTTGTAATAAATAACCCAATTACAGACGACGTATTATTACGCATGCGCACGCAAAGCGTCTTAGGATGTTTACTCTTAGCATCCGTTAAATTTAGAGCAAGGAAAACTACGAAAAAGCTTAATTGTGAGAGTGATGAGTAGAGAGGACAAAAGCGAGTGAAATCTTTCCTTTTTTGCAGCGACTAGACAGACTCGTGTCTATTCGTCTCATAAGAAAGGGTTCGTGTTGCCTACTGGTTTCCCCGAGAGTCGACAAAACATGAGTCTCTGTCTAGTCGCTGCAAAACAGTATATTTTCATTCGCTTTTGTCCTTTTTAGTGATGAGTTCGGGCTTCGAACCCGGTACTTCGAGACTTCCAATGCAGTACGGTATATTCGGCGTACAGTCACCGCTACCAGGGAAAAGACTAAAATGAACATTCTGCTCTATCTAATCTTAAAACTATATTCTCTTTATTTAATGTTAGATTGAAGACGAAATAAGGAATATAATGTTGAGCTAATAACACTATTAATTTAGATATGTATTTTGAGTAGAATGTTAGGTATGTGTTGTTTAGTGCCTATTTATTCTTCTTTATTCTTTTTTGTTTTGTGTCTCAACTGCATCGATCCGTATCTCAGAGATATCTGGAAAATTTTGAAACCTCGTCAATTACGGTTACACCTTCAAAAGTGAAAAATTGTCAAAACTTGTTTTTTTTTTAAATAAAACCACCTATTTTTCTTTTCTTTATACTTGCTCTTCCGAAAAAGTAAAGAAAATTATTTGGGAAAATATGTATTGCAACATTTGCTTCCAAAAAGAGAAAGTGAGTCTCCCGCTTGAAAAAAAAAAGATTTCTCCCACAAATAGGCGTTTGTTTCTGTAATCTCTTCATTGTTTGAGCCAAATCCATTTCCCTGAAGTCATTTTTGCATATTCTAAAATAGGAAATAACCGCAGGATCTTTGTACTTTGCAAATACAATTGTAAAAGATACATTTCAAATTAAATACAAAGTTATTTCTGCATTGCATTTTAATTAAATTTTTTAAATGCATCGTTTCCCCAAAAAGTCTCTGCCGCATTTAAACTGTCTAATGTGGCTTCTATATCTAGATCCACTTCCATTATCGTAACATTTTCACTTTCTTCAAAAAGCTGAAGGTTTGCTGGGACTCCACTTCCACGTACCCTTCGCTTGCTCCATCCTATTCTTATGTTTCTCATTCTTATCACTTCTTCGATGACTTCCGATTAGGTGACCTTGGATCATCTGTAGAAAATGGTTGAGATGCACCCACAATCTTTTCTAATAAACTAGTTGGTGTTTTACAGCGATCTGTTTCTTTGCTATTGCTTTGGTTTCGCTTTCTTTCTTGTATAACCATAATTTGCTCCCATCTTCCCTTTTTATAAAATCTTGCGTTAGAGTAGGCGTTATTTTTTATTTGTATTTTAAAATTAATCGAAAGAAATGTAAAATTTTTCTAACTCTTCGTAACGAAGGTAAAAAATGCCGCTTCGTCTGGGAGACCAGATAATTTTCTAACTCTCCTCGTTATTATAATTAATTACAATTAACGCATTATTACAATAACCATGTTCTATAGACTCTATATTGGTAATACTCTTTGCTTTTAAGTTGTAAGTTGTCTCGGCTATATGAATAATACAGCAAACAGCAATGCTTTCTATGTTGTTGCAAACTTTCGCGGTCGTTGTTTTCTTTACGATGCGGTTTCCGGGTTGAGACTGCATCGTCATTGCAGGGGAATGCCGACAGTATCACGGAGCTTCTTCTGGGCTGCTGCATGTTACGTCGCTACTTTACTTAACCGGTGCTTTACTTTCTTTACAAATAAAAGTACACAGAATTGAGGTTCTAGCATTGTTTATTTTTAATAATAACACATACAGAATCGAGAATCATGCTTAAACAATTTGGTGGACGCGCTAGTACTGACGAACCTTCTGAATTCTTCCGAATTGAAGCAATCGAGCAAATTTAAGATCTAATTAAAACCATGCAGTTTGCTTTTAATTATTGATTTAGGAAAGGTTGATTTTTTTCATTTTATCTCGCCATTGAAGTAGATACGCTTTAAAAAGCTACAAAGTTAATTATTTTGTACACTAGACAATTCCATAAGGGACTAACATCTCGCAAAACACGCGTACTCTCCGCCGCAAATATTATCACAAACAATAACCAGTTGTAGGGTATCACATGCCGCAAACAAACAATAAATCTTTGTTTCGTAACAAGTTTAAAGCGAATAAACGTCACAAACCTAGAAAATGTTGCCCGATATAAGGTGGCATGATGCAATAAGGACTTGTTATTAAATTAGAAAAGCCATGAAGGATTTAGTGCAATTGAATATATTTCATCAATACCCGGCGCAGAAAGTCCTACATTGCATTAGACTAGTCTTATTAGCGTATAAAAATTCTTACCACGTGAATGTATGGGACATATGTTTCCAATTTTTGTTTATACCGAATGAAGGTTGACAGGAAAGTTAGTTCAATATAAATAGCAACAATTTTGTAGGTAACCACATAGTCTAACCAAACGACTTCAATTAAACACACGCCAATCATGTATTCCTTGGTAAGAAATAATACTAATTAGAATTTCACTCATCTTCGTTTTCTTTGTTTGCAATTGCAGGTTCTTTTCTTCATCCTTGGCCTTGCCGGCGTACAATGTGCCCCTAGCGGTATTATTGGAGCTCCAATTCTTGCCGGCCCAGCAGTTGGTATCGGCGCGGTGCCTCTTGGCGGTGCCATCGTCGGCGCACCGCTTGGCGGAGCCGTTATTGGCGGTGCACCTATCGGTCTGGGCCTCGGAGTTTCTAAAACGATCGTTTCGGGACCTGCACTTGGATTAGGTTTGAAGGGTTGGTAATACCATATTGCATGATGTCTGTATTTTTAAACTGAACTATAATAAAGTTGTATTTAGAACTTATCTCTTGTGTTTTAATGTTAATAGTGATAAAGCATTTAATAAATATTTGAATTGAATCAATTCTACGTCTAGATGACAAGATAAAAAAAAGAATTCTATAATTTTTGATCTTTGCGAAGCACACTAAATCGCCTTATTCTCTTGACGAAGGTCATGTTTGATGGTCAAGGTTGATCGACTATTAAAAAGCCACAGTCACCCTACCGAGTCTCCCAGCTCCTAAATAAGTATTAGTTGAGTTCCTAATACGAAAATCTGTACTTAACGTAGCAAATACTTTTATATTTATACGTAGGTGTAAAAGGTAAAGTTTATCGATATCTAAATGTTCGAATAATCGTATGCAATGACATACGAATAAAACATCCTTTTGGCTCATATGAAAGATATATAGAATAACAAGCAGATTTGAAACAAGCACAAAATACAGAGAGGCAAGGAAATCGCATGTACGTTAAAAAAACAAATCTCCGTCGGAGACAAAGGATGGCGTCTAGCAAACACTAAATAGAACTACGATTACAAAATCTCCGACGGAAAGCAATACACCAACTTGACACTGACTTTATTTTTTGAAACCTCCTAACAGTTCCCCGACGATTAGTCCAACAAACCAATTGTACGCAACATTTTGTTTATCGGATCTATTATTTAATTTTGTAAAATAAGAGCGCTTCAATAAGGTGCTTGGCAAAAGAACAATAAGGTGCTTAGCAAAAGAAGTAGCATGTTGGATTATTTAAATTCAAAAAGAAATAAGCTCTAATACGTTTAATTCTTTCACCTGCCCCTTTGGGGTGGTCCCATTCCTTCAATAAATACACTTTTAATGAGCTATACTTTGAAAAGTCTTCAGCCTATCACAGAAACAAACATTTTTTCTGTCAAATTCAGTTTTATTTCTTTAACCATGGTTTCCTCGTAAGGAAAATAATATTCTTTTTTTTTGTCTTTCTCTGAGTCGATTCATCCTTCGTAGTCCAGTCTGTAGTTATTAATTGGTGCCAAAATTCCGACTGATTTCGCTTTAACCGCTTCAACATGCTAGAAATGTTCATTCCAATGAGTTGTTGGTCTTAAGCGAGCAAGCATGGCACCGAACGGGCGGTTAGCTTCTTCATGCACAAATCTTTAGCCATATATATATATATAAAAGAGAGAGAGAGAGACTGGCTCGGAAAAAGAAGACTATTTTATTTTATTATACACGAATAAATGTATTTTTTTTATATTTTTTTTTATACGTATCAACTTGACTTTATTTTTTGAAACCTCCTAGCAATTCACCGACAATTAGTCCAATAAACCAATTGGACGCAACATCTGATGTAAATCAATATCGATATTACTAAAGAAAACACGATGGAGAATGTCCATAATTAATGTGTAAATTTGCCTTATAAAAAAATCTGAAAACATTGAGATGTTGAACCACTCCTATCCCTATCTATGTAACGATAAGGATACAATTCAGTAATGTATTCACATGGTCACCAATTCAAGAATCGAAAATCAGAATAGATTTAACGTCACTCCCTATTCGGCGTTACCAAATAAAACTGGATGCCAAAAACAAACTTATTTTGACAAATGGCAAGAGTTCCTTTCTAAGAACGTAGTCTCCGGACAAATTTAGAAGTGGCTATATTCTCTCTTTTTTTGTATAAATAACGTAGAAAGGCTATACCTGTACGATTACCTTGTAGATCGTAGGATGTAAGTAAATAGTATAAGATCGGAAAACCTTGCTCTAGAAACACGCTTGTAAACGAGCTACAGTGTCGTGGATCTTTGGGGACGTCTTCATCTAAATAGATATATTTAGAAATCGTCGTTAAAATTTTAAATGACTAAATTTTATTTTTCAAAAATCATTGGAACACCCGCGTGGTTGTCTTCAAGAATGCCATTAATTTGAAACTTATTTTTTGCCAGGGCACACGATAATGTTCTATGAACACTTAAACAAATCTTATGTAAATTTCCAACATTCTAATCAAATTATAGTGCGCCAAGAAATTTAGGTTCGAGGTGTTAATCAATAAGACCAATCTCATTGCGGTCACAGATGTATTTATTTCAATATAATTTCACATCAACAAGTACATAATCCATACGTACAGTGCGAATGAATATTTTGTTTATTACACAGCTAACATTAATGTCAACACAGTACAAAGACGTGAACAAGCGTATATTACAAAAATAGAACTACGTATAAAGAAAATCTTATTTTCTAAAGAGTTCATGACACTATTCACCTTTTATTTTATTGTTTGTTTATTTATTAAAATTATCCTAAGAGCATCGTCCGCAAGATTAACTAAATTTTTGTTCAACGTTGAACGCTGAAGGTTATTGAAACAGTTTTGTACTAAGAATCCTTATAATACTAATATGTATTTCATAGAATACAAAAAACAAGCACATATAATTTTTTCGTTTTATATTATTTACAATTATACAATGAACACGTTATTTATTTACTTAATTGGTATAGTTATTATTGCATGTATTTTGCAGAGAATAGATAGTCCAGAATCTTCTGAGTTAATGCAAAATATTTACCATTTTCCAGATGGTTTGTATGAACCATCATCACCAGTGTCACCACCTCCGTTGTCTCCACCATCATTTCCACCGTTATCACTACCGTCATCACCACCGTCATCACCACCGTCATCACCACCATCATCTCCATCATCGTCACCGCCATTGTCATCAGGGTCGTCACCACCATCATCATCACTACCATCTCCGCCATTAGCGACCGCTCCACTTATTACGACGTTGGGTCCTCCCAAGCCTAAACCTCCTCCCGCGATTACCGCTCCACCAGGACCAGAAATTACAGCACCGCCGATACCTGGTAAGCCTAGTCCTAAAGGACCTGGGATTAATCCAGGTGCCACCACACCTCCAACAAGACCACCCGGTATTGCGCCAGCAGCTAAACCACCGGCACTGGCTCCTCCGCTGACGACGCTGCCATCAGGCCCAACTATCGTTGCGCCGGCCGAAGGACCGCCGACGGAAACACCTGGCGCTATTGGGCCGCCCAGCAAAATACCACCGGGTAGTATAGAAGCCGCGGCCACACAAAGATAGAAAGCAAAAACAACGATGATCTGTAAACGTTAAGTCTAGGTCATTACCAACATCTTTAAAAAATTGAAAATCGCTTACCAGTGGCTTCATCTTTGTTGATGATGATCGTCGAAGATTCAAGCAACAATATCATCTTGCAGCACGTTATCTGCTATTTATATATTGGGTGTAGGCCGTCGAAGAAATCCTAACCTTCAAATCCATCACACCTAATCCACATGATTACGATAAAAACAATAAAATACTTTTATTGCCTTATAGGAGTTGTACAACGAATGCGAATTAATGAAAATTTCATTCAGAAATTCCAACACCCTCGGAAAGAATTCTTTTATTGGCGTACCAGCTCTATAAATATACATGTTCTTATATGAAAATGCAAAAGCGATACATACGCATATTTTTACCGATCGCTCTACAATATTTTCAAGCTTGAGATAACTAACTAACAGTAATTGATCAGGTAATATCCAAGTGTCAACACTATCGCCTTACAAAGATCTTATATAAACCATGTATTGAAAAATAACATTGGAATAAATAAATAATAATAAATACTAACAGTGTCTAAGAGATTGTTTTAGTCCCGTCTTCATTTTTTTTCCAATTTATCGACTTATATTATTATAATCACCTGCAACGTCACGTTTATGCATATAAACATCTTGAAAATGAAGAATAAATAAAAAACAGGATTATTTGATCTAAAATAAATTAAGCCTTCATACTAGAGATAATCAAAATTCACTGATATCTTTCATTCAAAGCGATATACTTTACTTCAAAGAAATGATGGTTTTAGAATAGAGTCAAATAAATATTTCTTATAGCATGCTGCACTAATTATAAGCTACCCTTTCGATGGAACAAACCTTTCTCCAATGCAGCTATGTAGATTGTGGAGGTAGGTTGCTTAACGTAGTACTGATATCTCCACCATTTCTTCTTTATACAGGGTAATTCGGCGGTTTTCCTGCAAAGAAACATACGTATCACGTATCATAACATCTTACTAACTCTGGAATCTGGATGTTATACATGTAGATTAATTGAAATCATAGTTTAGATAGTGTCAGTGATATATTGTGGAAACATGACAGAAGAAGAAGATAAAAAAAATTAATCTCAAACCTATATTTACTTGGTAGCCGCATAATCGGTCTCGGCCATTTTTTTTTTTTCTGAAGCAGCCTTCTGGCTCCCTTTGCGCTCTCGGATTCTGCGTAGCGCCTCCCGCTGGAGACTTCGACCTATATTTAAATTTCTTCTTCAAGGCTCACTTTTAACCCTAACCACTATTTAGGCTGTGGTTACGCCTTTACGCTTTTCTTTTTTCCGACTCTTCCGTCTCCGAAATTCGCTTTTTATCTCGAATTTTTTTCAATTTTTTTTTTCTTAAAAACGTTAGTCACCTGGAGAGAGGCTATTAACGGGTCCTTGAACTTCGGCGCCTAAAACAAAGGATATGTTAAGGTAGGCTCGCTATTTTGCGGCGCTCTGCAAATTAGGATGATTTTCGCAACAACTTATACCTTGGGCGTTTTGGGATCCCGAACAATTATAATCTACATAGTGAGACTAGTATTTTCGTTAACATTAATATACGGATATATCACTTGCGGTACGTTAGCGAAACCGAGCACTAAGGTTGTAATTAATTAACCAGAAATGTAATTTTACTTCGCTAATTTTTAATTTTTTTGAAATGAATAGAACAAGGCACGTGAAGATTAAAACCTTTTTCTCGCATCATTGGCTTGTATGGTCCACAATGGAAATCCACTGATTCCCGAAACAATCGTTCCGAATTAATTAAACAACTTGTGAGGCGCGAAGTGTGCCGATACCTTAATGTTTAACTGTCTTATTACTTATTTCAGAACAATCGTCTACGAACGTTTTATTTAACGTTTTATTTAATACCACATATTGATTTAAGTTGCGTTTCGTAAGAATTATAAAAAAATCCGTTATTTAGTTCTTTGCAAAATATAGCCACAATATCAAAACAAATTATGTCGCTATTATACGTACAATAATACTGACTGCAATAACCACTTCCATTTAATGCCATTATAGTCACTATATCCAATTTTTTTTGTATAAAATCTTTCATTTCTCTACAATATGCACTTGGCTGTTAATTGAAGGTTACTTACAAATAATATATCAAATATAAATCTATTTACATACATATCAAAATAATTTTCAGAAATGTTCTAGATCATACTTGTTTTACTTAAGCTTTTTCTATGTTAATATTATCTCACGAAGGTAGCCTATCAATTAATCAATTGGTGAACTTGTTTTCACTTATTTTGTACGCCTTACATATTTTACGGCATTATCTTTATATTTTTAAACTTATATATCTCGCATATGCATACCAGCTCCAACATGATTGCTTAATACTCACCATACAATCCTACAAACGCGCTAACTCAATTTTATTTCCTTATTGCATCATGTGTATAAACTTAAAAAAAGCTAAGGTTAAACATTCTTCAACAACAAAAAATACCTAAATTCCTAATAACAGACACACCAAAATTAGTGTAACTTCACCCTTTAATTTATTCCTATTTTTTTCGGTTCCTAATGCATCACAAAACATGATCGCCAAGGAAAGGTGACGTGACGTTTATTCTAACGTATAAATACCAACAGCTTAAGCGATTTTATCAGTAGATACTGAACACCCTTAAGTAGCACAACTTCAACAACATGATATCCACGGTAAATATTTCATTATTCGCAAACGCTTTGTAATATAATAATACGTGTTATACTTCCAGGCTTTGATCTTAGTACTGTTAGTAGTTTCCCAAACATACTCTTCCATTATTCCTGGTGGTGTCGCATCACTTGTAGGACCGGGTAATTTGGGCGCGGTCGTAAAAGGTCCAACTTCTCAGGCAGTTGTAGCAGGTTCCGATGGCAGCGTAGTTAGCGGAGCCGCTGACGCGGGCGGTTTAGTAACCGCAGGTTTAGCCGGCGGTGTTGTGAACGCAGCTATTGCACCAGGAATCGTAGGTTCAGTAGTACCGGGTGCTATTGTCTCCTCCGCTATTCCTGGCGTTTTACCTGGTCTAGGTGGAGCGGTAGTAGCGGGCCCTGCCGGAGCATTAATTGCCAAAGGCGGATTGGGACTAGGCGGCCTTGGCCTGGGATTAGGCGTGCCGGGAGTTGTCCCCGGGGTAATTCCAGGTGTTGTTTCATCGAGCGTAATCCCGGGAGCTGTAGTTACGCCTGCCATTAGTAAAACAATCATTTCCGGAGGTGTTCTTCCTGGAGTTTTAGGAAGAAAAATTTGGTAAATAACGGTCTGATTTATATGCTATTGTGTTATGCCGATAATGTGACTTATACTTATTTAAAAATAAACATTATTAATGAAAGAACTGTTGTGTTTATTCTAATTAATTATTTGTAGTTTGTTCACTAATGAGAAAGTGTAACATAATCTTGATTTTATCAAAGCAAGAGAGTAAATTCTTGCTGCATTATTACTAATGCTATCGCCACAGCGGTGGTGGATGTTGACGTATCAAAAATATAGACTTCTATTTTTAAAAATTAACATAGCATGAAGCTAGAAACCAAGCGATAAATGTACACGATTCCCTCGACTGCCTAGTTTTTCAATCGCTATGTCTGGTACATTTTATGTGTTTTCAGAGTACCATTTATCCGAATCGTAGGCTTCTCACAATACTGTAGATATCATATTATAGGCGATGTAGAAGAAAACGTTGTTAATTATTTTTTACACATTTATTTAAATTATAGACGAGAGAATTACATGATACACTTAAAACTAGAACATATTAACATCAAAATTAGAATCATCAAACGGAACTTGTGGATTATTGCCGCCGCCTTGCATCTGCTGACCCATCGATGGTCTAGGACCAGCGCAGATTTGTTGCATACCCATCAACTGTTGACGATACTGCGGTTGCTATACATATATACAATAAGGTTCAACAGGTTTTACTTAAAACGCTTAAAACAATCTAATGAATTCTTGTTGACTTGCTGTAAAAAATGCGACTTTAATCTTACCTGTTGCAACAAATGTCGTAATTGATTGTTAGGCATAACAGGTCTCATCATTCTTGGCGAATTGACATTTCCACCTTGCGGATTACCTTGGTTCGCCATGCGCTGTTGCTGAAATTTTTGATGAAGTATAAACTCAAACTCTAATAGAGTCGATTTGTCGTTTATACATTTATGTTACCTACATCTAGTATTTTGTACTGCATTTCGGTTTGCTGGGCTAACTGCAGCGCTTCCTGTAACTGAGATGTTTTCATATGACTTATTCTTTCTAACTGATTCTTATATTGTTGTTCTTGTTGCTGAGCAGCTTCCAATGTCTGCTTTAATTGGTTTATTTTTTCCAGATTTTGCTGTCTTTCCACCTGCAACTGATTCTCGAATGGTGCTCGCTGAACTGGAGCACCCAGCATGCCACCGGTCATGGTATTGGTGTTACCGGCGCCCGGTTGGTTTAATTGACCACCACCTTGCGGCATGCCCTAAAAATAATATGGTAGTATCTTATAAATACAAGCTGCGGGTCTACAGAAGTAATCCTACAGGCATTCTAATTCTTGGCTGCATAGCACCAGTCGAAACAGTTTGGCCTAAGACAGCCATATTTCCTCCGCCTTGACCAGTTGAAGGTACAACATTCTGCGTGATTTGACCACCGCCCATGGTCATCGCGTTTGTTTGAGAGATCATCAAACCTTGTTGCGTTGTCTGCGATGTCGAAGCGTTACTACCTTGCATTTGAGTTTGCGCCGCACTCATAGGTACATTACCGCCACCTTGTTGATTTAAATTTGGTCCCGCGGTCTACGAAAAGTAAATGTTAAATAGGAAGTTTTACGGAATGCCGAGGAGGATCTTACAGGTCTTGGCATCTGTATCTTCTGTTGCTGTATTACTTTTCGCAATCTGTCTACGAATGCGACTTGGTCATTAGGTATAAAACCTAGGTATGCACGTTTCTCCGTTGTATATAATAATATGAGGACTTTAATATCGCAAGGTGCGTTATTAGCTGGACTTGAGAAGTGAACACATCCAGCCTAGAAAAACAAAGTTAGTCTCGTTAGGATTCAATAATAACTTTAAATACGACCCAGAATTCTACCCTTAATATACGCAATTATCTAAATAATGACCTCCGAGAAAACTTTTGAGAGAAAATATTTAACGTTACCGATTTAAAATATACTCCCTAATAGGAGATTCTGTTAGCTAAAAGTCTAAACTTAAATTTGTCGTATTTAAATAGGTTTCTGGTGTTTCTTCATTTATTTAACACTTACAAATCCGGAACTCATAACTTTAGTAAGAGATTCCAGAGCTTCACAGTTTTGCGGATGGAACAGTACTGATTTGGAATTCTTTAAATAAGCTCCGCCTATATTACCGATCAATTGTTTTGGCATAAGCTGCATTAATAGTTTCGGTGGCCAACCATCTGCTTTCCTAAAACAAGTATTTCTTAGTAGAACAGCGGTAGTAATAACTTAACAATCTTACAATTCTAATTCTCCATCCTTTGAAGGGTTTATCGACACGTGGCATGGTACTTGTTTTGTAATCTTTTGCGGGTCATTAGGATTCTTAGGTTTCTCCATCCATTCCAAAAGACCATGCCATATATTTTGTGGGTTAGCTAATTGCTGATTTTGTTGTGAGGGAGCCTTAAACGAGTTATCAAAATAGCACTGAAAAATAAAGAACGAATGACATATAGATATACCTGAGCTTGTGAAGTAATAGCTTGATTAACAGACGTCACTTGTGACGTACTAGGGGGTTGTTGCATATTATTTTGTGTATTTTGCGGCATAGATGTTTGAACATTTGCCTGCTGTTGCGTAATCAAATTGATTCTTAATTGCTGCTGTTGTTGCTGTTGCTGCTGTTGTTGTTGTTGCTGCGTGCTAATTGGAGAATTAGCTCCTACTGCAGTGAGATAGTAACTCTAAGAGATTGAATAGTGTTAATAAGTTGAAACATACGTGAACCAAACTGATTTACGCCTGTAGTTTGCATTGATGAAGGTGGCTGCGTCAGCTGAGCAATGAGGGTGCTGTTTTGGGTCGTACTAGCTTGTTGTGGTGGCATGTAGGGGGGCCTCTGCGGTATCACACCCCATCTAGGCTGGCTGCGGGCTGGAATACCTACAACGCGCAAATTATGAATTGAAATATTAAAATAATGCGTTCCTATTACCTGGAGCCTGTTGGTGATAGCTTGGTGGGGCAGATAGCTGTTGGTTTCCGAACTGGGGGTTCATAACGCGACCTTGGTTCACCATTCCCCCTATCTGGTTCGCATGCGCGATGCTTGAAAATTGACAGAGCTCTTTAAAAACCGGCGGTAATCCGAACTGCGTACTGTAATAATGGTTTTACCTTGTGGATTTGCAACGTTCGCGCGGAACACAGGATTGGGCATAGTTTGTAGGCCCGTTTGAACAGGATTGTTCGGACCCAGAAGATTTTGATTTGTTTGTGAAGTAGCTACGGTTATGGGACTGTCTGTATCTACTTGAGGACTCGGAAGCGATGGCATCGGAGCTGTTGCAGTTAATTGATTCGGGTTTGAGGTTACGACTCCTGGAGGCGGACTTAATGGTCTTTCCTTTAAGCTGCGGATATATAAAATTAGCATGTTGCACAATCAGAGCTGTTAGAACAGGCATTATCATTGATGAAAAATCATTTTATGGTGAGATGAAAATCCAATTAAATGTTCCAACTAAAAAGAATAGTTGTTAGTATTCTATAACAAGTTCTACGTCTATCTAAATTCTATAATCAAATTTTCACTTATTTGGACAGTAAACCGCGCCGTGTAAAAGAAGTTTAACAAACGGCAGACAAAAAGATACGTTTGAACTAATTTTTAACATAAAATCTATGAGGTAATAATAATTTTGATCTTGCTTATGCAGAAATAAAAAATTACATAATTAATATTAACAGGTACAATTGGCAGAAAAGAACATTGTACCGAAAATGGAAGAAATATAATACAACAATGGTAACCTGTGCTCCTCTATAGAAAATTTACCTAAATCCTTTCAGTAGAACAAGATGTCGAGGATCTTTTGCATAATTTTTGGTCTGCGATATACTTAAATCACCACCAGCCTTTTCAAATAATTTGTATAAAGATGGAATCTTCCTTGGGGAAATTATCGATAAATTTATACTTTTCTGGAACAACAAAATAAACGTTTCTTCAAATACTGTTTGAAACACTACACATTTACAGTAATATCCATACAGGCGTGCATTATGAGCGCCAAACTATTACATATATTTCTTGATGAGGTATTGAAAAGCTGAAGGAAAGATTTATGGAGATATCGTAGGCACCTGGAAATTTAACTCAGTGAATTTTGCTATGCCAGCGATTGATTGAAAGATTGAATAGAAAATGGTAAAAAAACACATGATTGGAACAAAAACCAAACAAAAATGAAAAAACTGGATATGACAAAAATATGGTGACCTATGTTTATTGTTCTCCTAAAAACAATACCTTTAAAGTTGTACCATTTCGGCCATTACTTGAATAATAAAAAAAATAGAAAAAAAGAGAATTTACCTCATCCAATATTACAGCTAATTGTTCAGCAGTTTTACCCGCATACGTTTGAGATTCCATGACAGATAACAGATACGGTGGGGAATTACAAATCAAAATACAATGCTTTTGAACGTTAGCATTGGCGTCCCGTTTCAATTTAAGATCTTCGAAACAATGTAAAGCAGTCGCCAAGCCTTCCGCGATGTGGGCGCGTGATTCTCCTTTGCCGCCTATTAATCTTAAAATGGAAACTTGTATTCAACGCTCTCTATCACTTTAATACTTACTCTAAACGTTCAAATGCTGCCTTAAACTTTTCTGAACTCGTAAAAGGTCCTATAGTGTCAGTGAGAGGATGCGGCAGACAATCAGATGTTTGATATATTACAATGCCGTATAGTGAATTCGCATTTTCGGATAAATAGGGAGTTTCTTCTATATTACCTTGATTGAAATATCTAAAAATAAGACTTTTAACTATATTGCTAGTTGCTGCTTCCAATATTGAATTGCAAAACAAATACAAGTCAGTAATGTAATTGTTATCAAAAAACGCAAGGTTACACCCCTTCTTGTAAAAGAATTGGTACCTCAAACCTTTTCAATTATCCGTTCGATAGTCATCATGTATAAGGGTATGATCGTTGAAGGAAGAACCAATGTGAACGTAAAGTTGTACTTACTCTAATGCTGGTACTATGTAATTTAATTTTAAATCATTTATGTATGCACCATTAATTGCTGTACTTTCTACTACGAAAATAATGTCTGCTTGAATACCAGGATCAGCAGGACAAACAACCATCTTCCTTATGATTTATCACGACTGTTTTAAAGTTATAATTTATTAATTAATTGAATTAATGTCTTTCTATATTAAGATTACAACAGATAACACGATCATACATAGGAAATATACACAAATAATGAAATAAACGTTGGTCGTACAACAGACAGTTGTATGGATAGTAGAACATTGATAAATACAAACAACTATAAGTGTCAAAACATCAAATTCACTGTAGCCAACTCCTTTCATGGAATAGTTTTTTGGTAACTGTGACAAAATACTGTTACTTTGGAAAGATATGCTGGTTAATAATGGTAGCAAGGACTGTGGCGTAGTATGGTAAACAACACGTAAGTATCGCCAACCTCCGCACCACACAAGTCACGGCTCTCCAGCCCAAGGATTTGAACCGCTGTAAGCAAAGCAACAAAAATCTGATGGATAGGAGCGTTGTCGTACTCAGTTTCATTCGATTTCGTGTTTGTTCCATTCTATTCTATGTACATCTATTCAACGTATAACCGAAAGTGCTACCGTTAGCAACTATTATAAGTACACAAAAGCATTACAAAGTTCACAAAGCTTGATTACCCCATTTACAAAATGTTGGCGTAAATACTTACAAGGTCATGAAATTTAGTTACAGGGAATTGAAGCCGCCGATAGAAAATTTGTATATTATCCATGGTCTTAGCACTTGTCTTTAATCAAGTAGATATAAGTTGTAAGACACAGATGAGGGTTGAAATGTACAATACAATTTAAAAATTATGTTTGTTTAGAAAGTATTAGTTAAATAAATAATCAATATATTTTATAAATTGGCAATACTTGCCTCTAGAACTTTTGACAACTTACGAAATCAGCTGTTTAACGTTTTGAAGTATTTTTATTTGCGTTGCAACTGTCACCCGATCTGAATTTACTACTTTTCCTTATTTATTATTTTATGACAAAGGCGCAGAACTATGGCATCCGCTGTTACGGACAAAGTAAAAGAACGCCGATCTCGCGTAAGTCGACTTTTTCATCCTTAATTTATGTACGGTAACATGTACGGTTTCGTAGGTATTTCTAGAACCGCTACCGAATGATTTCTTACGCGTAGCAGCATCGGTACAACAGCAGCAGGAAGCCGCTGACAGGCAAGCAGCGCTAGCATTGCACCAGCAATACCTCAGCGCCCAACCGTGCGTAACAAACATCGTTGGAAGGCTGAGTATTTGCGTTGCTCAAGCAAAA
This sequence comes from Oryctes rhinoceros, assembly GCA_020654165.1. Lineage (NCBI taxonomy): Eukaryota > Metazoa > Arthropoda > Insecta > Coleoptera > Scarabaeidae > Oryctes > Oryctes rhinoceros. The sequence continues at coordinate 5,836,210 of JAIOKQ010000231.1, forward strand.
CTTGCGAAAAATTATGGCATGGTTAGGATGGATCCTTATGCTAGGATACGTGTTGGTCACTGCGTATACGAGACGCATACTGATACGAATGGTGGAAAGAATCCCAGATGGAATAAAGTCGTTCAATGGTATGTACAATTGAATGTATAATTGTTGGTTGATTATGATGACGTTTATAGTTTGCTTCCACAAGGTGTGAATATGATTTCAATAGAGATATATGATGAAAGATCTTTTACTATGGATGAATTAATAGCTTGGACGCAAATTAATATACCTCAGCAAATTTTCTCGGGGGAAACGCACGAGGATTGGTATGCGTTAAGTGGTAAGCAAGGAGAAGGTGTTGAAGGAATGATAAACTTAGTGCTTAGTTATAATGTAAGTTCTTCACATTTGTTTACTTTATTTTTTCTTTAAATGTTACAATAACTTATAATATAAACTGATAGCAGAAATAACAGTATAGAAGGTTATTATGATTGTTTTAAATACCGTACAAATGCTTCAAATTATTGTTGATAAACCGCAATGATCTATGACTAATTCTCATTGCCATACAAGGTAAAAGGTTGTTCTACATACATATTGTCATAGTAATCTGTGTACTCTCTTTATCTTACAAGTAAATAATACAATAAGTCAGTATTAATGACTGTAAGCATTTTGCAAATCATTGTTTATTAAAATTAACTTTCTATCTCGTGGAATTCGCGCATTGTGTGTGTTTTTCACATATGGATTTTATGGACGCCTACTTAAAATTGCATAAATTAAGAATATCAAAAGTATGATTAATGTTGTTTATTTTATTGCTAATTTTGCAGTAACGGCTAAATTAGGCGTTTGGCGTACGTTGCGAACTATTAAGGGTGTAAGGACTTGTCTCAATCTAAAAAAAAGACTTTAATTTTATTTTCTTTTTTTTTCAAATTTAATCCATTTAAAGTTGTATAAAGACATGTACTTATGACTAAATTTCACCGCCCCACGAAATTAGCAGCGTCTAGAACAGACTCGTGTTTTATCGACTGTTGAGGAAACCAGTAGGCAACACGAACCCGTTCTTCTGAGGCGAATAGACACGAATTTGTCTGGTCTTTGCAAATTTCTTGAAGCGCACAAAAAGTGGTGAACTACTTATTACACCAAATTAGCTTATGACTGTATAAAGCTAGATCTGATTGCTGAAGTCAACTGTGGTTACTTTCTTCTAGAATACTAGTTCATGTAGTAGGCAAATAATCAAAAAAAGAAAAAACAATCATCATAATTCAAATCGAAGTTTATGTCTACATTTATTATTTTTGCTATACGACTTATGACATTATTAACCACATTTATTACTTTTAGCCACAACCACCGCTCCAACCTCTGCTGTATGCAGCACCCAATGTTTCCGCGGGACAAATGCAAACCATGGCTATTTATCCTGCACCACCAACTGCTCAAACAACAGTACCAGTTCTTAGCGAATCAGAGCTTAAACAGGTAAGAACATTTAAAAAAGTTTTTTAATTCTATAAATAGCGCGCGTGGCTAATACGAGAACACTACTCGAACCGTCCAGTTCTAGAGCTTGATATTTCATTTAATTTGTTTGGAATCGATGCATGTATTCTGTTAGGCATACATTTCAATGTTCACATTTTTCCATTTTAGATCGAGGAAATGTTTCCAAATATCGACAAGGAAGTTATAAAATCTGTATTCGAAGCAAACCGTGGAAACAAGGATGGAACAATCAATTCATTGCTTCAGATGTGCGAATAATTTAATCACATGTGTATTTATAAAGATTTTATATATGGAAATTAATAATAGTCATTCTTCTATAAGCTTACGCCATATATATCTCTTTTTGAACAGTGTACTACTTGCTCCCCTATTTTTATTATTTCGGTGATATGAAATATTATGTGCCAAAAAGCTTGATGATTTGTTTATACATGTGTGTATGTTCTTGCACTACATTACATCGTACGTTTGTTAATTTTTAACGTTAATATTACCAATTGTGCCCGTTCACCTAGAAAATTAAAAGGGGATCGTATAAGTCATCGACAATGTATATAATATATCTTATTATATTGGTTGTGTGATAACTGCTATGATGTAGCTCAATACTTCGATTATTATCATGTTTATAGGATAGGTGGTCGGAAGGACGGCAAGAAGAAGGGAGATGTTTTAAAATTGAATGAGCCCACGGGTACTTACTTTGCGTTTAAATTATACTTTAAATGTAAAACCGTAGCCAGCTGTGCGAATCTTAATTTTGCAACATTTCTCGAATATATAAAGTACTAAATGACTATTTAATTACTTATACACAAAGCACTTTCTTTATTTTTTAATTGAAAAGTGTAGCCGACATTTTATTTATACATACGTTTGTGTAAATAAAATGCATCTTGATTTCCAAGTTTGTTTTGCTTTTCCTTTTATCGAATTTCATAATTACTCCAGCAAATTTTTCGGTGAATAGGAGTAGCCAAGGTGTGCCGAACTAAGTAATAAAACAAGAAGGAAAATATAAAACTTTAAAAATACATTAGATAATACCTAGAAATAGTAATAAGAAGAAAAAGCACTAGTCGATGGACATGTTTCTGCCTGCCGGTGTTTCTCTACCTCGTGCAACAAACAAAATGACTTCTAGTGTTCAAAATAAAAAGTATATCACAGGGTTTCAGCTCTTGCCAGATAGTCTTGATTGGATATGGTTGCACTACCGCTTTGTTATGTGTCACCGACGACATCCTATAAACTATAGATCAGTGATACGCGGTGATCCTTGTCGTTCTTAATTACAACATGGCGTTTGAAACAGTCAAGCACGATGCGACATTGCGAATTTTCTCCCAGATAGAACTCGATGCATAAGAATGTATAGTACAACCTAGTGGCCTGGCGCAAGGCCGATCCATTTTAAATCCAATTTAGTTCTCCTTGTCTTTTTTGGAATCTCAAAGCTCAATTATAATGACGATTATAGCAATTCCTTTAGTATTTAGGTATCGAAAGAATTTAGAATCATGCGTATTACTCGCGCTATTTTTGAAAGTATTAAGAGTGATTTTGAAGCGTGGATGTAAACCTTGGCTTCGTTTACTTTAGTGGAATTTTCACAGTAACATTTCGATTTCGTGCGAATTTCATTAATTGCATGAGCGCACCGACGTTAATATTCGTTTTAATCGCTTAATAAAGATTTAAAAAAATTAATGTGTGGTTTACTTATCAATTCTTTGAAACCTTTATTTAACTTATACAGAGCGATTTATCGATAAGCTGCGGTTGCGATGTATTTAATATTTCTATAAACTATTATAAAAATCGAATTAACTCGATAGTGACCTGTTAATTTGAATCACTCGGTGTACTTGTATAATTCGCTCTGTGTACTAACATTTTTTAATCGGTTGCATGTCAAATCCCCGAAGACTCGCTTTTTATTTTATCTTGATCCATTTTTCCTCGTTACGCTCTTTAATCAGTAATTTTTCGATAGTGCTACATACGTAATATTCATGTTCCGTTATAACTTTTTCCATTTTTGATTACAAAATTGTGCGTATATTATTTCTTTATTTATTGTGGCAACTGGTATCCTTGAATGAATATTGCATCACTTTTAAACTATTAACAGAAACGCGTTCATTATCGCGTGTGTTGCCTAAGAGGAAGGATGAAGCCGCTCGCTTGTTTTATATTTATTTCAGTGATACATTTCGTTGTATTACAGGATATACAAAATGTTGTTGTAAAATTGATATTATTTGGCGTAGGTCTTTAGAGAAAAACAATGATACAACTTTTAGGGCACATACGAAATTAAAGATTTCAAATTAACTAGATGCAAAGGAACAGATGACGATCCTATTAGTTTAGAAAATGTAACAATCGCGATGGGAAATGAGGTGACACCCGTGGTTACTGGTGTTTTTTCAACGGACATCGATTTGGATACGCCGATTAAGGTAATTACTAGACGCATATAATTATTTAAATGTTTATTTATATTATTCATGCTACGTTCGTATATAATGCAAAATAATTTAAATTTGCGAATATTGCGAAAAATTTGCTGACGTCTATCTGTAATGCTTATCGTATTTGTTTTGTTTCTCTTCAATTTGTAAATCGGGATTTTTTTTAATGTAAAAGCGTAATTTAAATTTGTTTAAGCATCTTATCTAATGTTAACCTTTATAAAGACGGCTGATTTAACGGAAAACATGCTGAATGTCTTTTTTAATCTTATATTTTATTTAAAAGTTTGTGCCTAACAAAGAACATAAAAAGCGGTTCTTCCCCGAGATATTTCGAAGAGAAAAATTAAATTATATAGCTTACATGTCTTAAATATTGTCGCGCCGCTATATTGTAATTCAAATAAAAAAAGCAATCTCAAACTGATCGACTTTCATGCGTCGAACAGGTGAAGTTATTTTTTTTTAATTTTTATCGATTTCTCCATTTAACATTAATTTAACGTTTAAAATGTATATTATGTGAACACGTTACTTCTAATTCCTTTATTATTTTTTATATAAGAACATTTTATTCTAGTTACCAAAAAATACTTATTTAAAAACAATCCTATAACAGCGATATTCTCGCTTGACAAGCTCTTTTATGTACTTAACAGATTTCCACGATTTTGAAAAGAAGGTTTATCTGGTGGATAGAGATGCCGTGCGTAAATAACATGGGTTCGTGCACTTTTAACGATATTTGTAAGTACGGCAGACCTGAAGGCGAGAGCTGTCCGAAAGTATTTCAAAGCTTACCATGTCGTTGTCCTGTTAAGAAGGTTCAATTTGGAAATATTGCTTATCTTATCTTTGTAGTTTATGTTTTATCGTTCTAGGGAACCTACGTTATACCGCCGAGAATTAGCAGCGTATTTCAAGAATCTATAATCTTCAGCGGCGTTTACAAAGGCACCATTAATATTTCCTCGAACGGGACGCGGTTAGCATGTTATGATACAAGTTTTGAAATATATGAAGTTTGAATATTATAGCAAATTATAGGAAATTCGCATTTATTTTGAGAATTTTTTTCTCTGTTTTACTATTTTGAATATATTTAAACTGTAAAAGATTGTACAATGAATTAAATGTTCTAGACATTTTATTAGTGTTAAATGTGCGACGTGACTAACTAGATAAAAATGAAATATTCCTAAAACGAACATTAATTATTTCGTATTGACTAGAATGTCGCCGGAAAGGTCTTAGGTTCTTTCCGAAATAAATATAAATGTAAGAAACATTGGACTCATTGAAAATAAAAGGACAATAAATGTTTAAGATTTGATATATTTTATATACCAAAGAAAATATTAAAAAATATACATCAAATTTTCATTTTCTTTTTGCCCTTCTTCTTCTTTTTAATTTGCGGCGGTGCTTCTATATCTTCTTGTTTAAATTCACCCATTCTCTTCTCCCCGCTGTAAAAAAATATAATTGAATTAATTTACAGGTATGCATTGCTTTAAACTTACCTTTGCTATGAAAGGTAAGTCTTGAGCTCTAGGATCCATTTCACTAAACAAGTGTAAGGATTAAATTAATAATATTTGGTACAAATGTTTGCTGTAACACATTCCAAACCATGCAGCAATGTTGTAATAACTAAACTAAAAAAAACATCTAAACACTGTTGTACCCAAAATGCTTCTTAAAGAAGCTATAATCTTTGAAGTCTTAAATACTACTTAAGACATATGCATAATAACATTTGATGCGTTGGCACCATTTTTAACCTACAAAGACGAAGAGAACATATTCTGCAAGAATTTTAGATCGCGAGGGACAAATCAGTGATGCACATATTTGTCTTAATTTGATTTGTGTTACAATAAACACTCTATTTGCATAGGACACTAATTATTCGAAGACAAAGAAGTTATCTAAAGGGAAACCACACAATGTGAATTGAAACAAAATGGTGCTACGGTTTTCTATTTTCCAATGCAAGCACACTATGCTAATGATACACAATGGGTGCTCAAAAATGCAAAGAAGGAGATAACTTTATGGATACATGGATATCGTTATTTTAATGTGTAACATGACAGATTGCACTTAATGTAATGCAATAAGCTAATACGAATAATACTACAGTCCATCAAATATTTCGTGATGATTCTCGGTAATAATTCAATTTATTGCGTATTTCTTTTACTTGTCATTTTAAGCTTAAGTACAAGATATTTGACGGATTGCAGACCACATATTTTAATTTATACCTTTTAACAGAAATTAAATTTTTCTTTCCCTTGTTATCCAATGCTTTGCTCCATTCTTCTTCGGACCCCTTAATTGCAAACTGTTCGAAATTTTCTCTCTTCAATTTCTCTAGCTCCTTCTTTTGTTTCTTTTGCAATTCCTGGAGATGATATGGCTATTATACAAGACACATACGATAACGTACTAAAAAACGTACCTGAGCAGCTTCTTCTAACTCTTGATTCATACTCTTCGCAACAGGTGCCATAACGACATCCTTGGGCGCCGCTAATGTCTTTTCAACTTCTTCTTCCAAAATGCTATTCAAATACTGGACAGATCGTCGCATTAACCGATTGAATAAACCCAATAATTGAGAACTTGGTAAATCTAATGCTGTCGATAATGCATCAACTGTTTTATGTTGGAGGCCTATGCCTAATAGAATAGCCTAAAATACGATATATGAAGAGATCTACATGTATCAAATCCAGAGTAAAACTTACCGATTGAACAGCTGACATGTGAACGTCGCCCATTTGATTTAAGAAATAAATTCTTGCTAACGATGGCATTAAATCAACTATTAAGTGGTAGTCTACAAGATTGTTGCTGTACATTTCTAATCTTTTGATATCATATTTTGAAAAATAGACGTCTAATTCATAACGAGTTAAACCTAAAATTGAGTTAATGAAATCTAAAGCATTGTTATAAAACATTTTCAGAATTTCAAAAACTTAAAGCAATTCATAATATGCCTCATTAAAAACAGTAAAGGCAAATGAATTACGAACAAACCCCAAAAATTCAAACAAACATTTATTAATGGAAAGGCTAGGGCTGCCATTCTTTAGTATTGGAAAGGTGTTTTACTTGTAGAGTTTATGGAGCTTGCGATTATCAAGAAATTTTTGAAACTCGGTTGATAAATAATGATTTTCATTAAAATCTTACTGAGAAAGCTTGTCATTAAGAAATATAAGATACTTACGTACTGAAGTTAATTTACCATTCTTGTTACTTAAAATACTTAAGGCTAAAGATGGCGAAAATGAACTAAATTGATAAGAAAGTAAAGAAATAAAACGCTTTCTAAAATCTGTCCAATAAGCGGTAAGCCAGTTATTTTGTTCAGCTGCTGGTTCATCACCATGTAAAACATTTAACATGATGCACGAATGCTCCCCAGTTAAGTCGTTGGTTGTCTGTCTCAGGTATACCGGTACAAAACCAGCACGTTTCCTACGGATAACATATAAATTTCATAAATAAAACAAATTTTTAAACGTACCAAAATTTAAGCAGAGGTTCCGTTAAGCCGTAGGAAACTCCAATGTAATCCAATTTTTCAGGTGGTCTTTCATGTAATTTCAACAGCAAAGGTGGTAGCGATTTCCTTGGTTCTATACATTCCTCCAATAGTCCCACTTCCTCCTCAGTTACATTTTCAATTTCTTCCGATACGATTGCTTGTTCTTCATCTAGGTTTGTCATTTTAAATTCGTAATAATCCCTTAGAAGATTTAGAGCTTTTGCTCCGTAACCCATCTGTTTAGAAAAAAGGGATGTAAATAACGCAATTATACTATCAAATAAAGTTTACCCCTTGGTAATCTGGATGTGTCGCAATTCGAACTATTCTAGCTCCGCATAAACGAGGGAAATCTGGATCTTGATACTGTTGCCCAATTGTCCAAGGAATAAGGTCGCCTGATGCCCGTTTACCTCTTGAGAAATTTTCGACTACTGAATTTCTTGATATTTCTCCTTCTAGGCAGACTTGTATAACAACCAGAATTTCTGGTAATGCTTTAGCGTTGGGATTTATTGGCCCCAATAAACAAAAAAGATGGTGTGCGGGTGCATCAGACATCATTTGTAAATCATTTGGAGTGTTCTACAACAATGTTTAAAGTATACGGTTTTCTTTAACGTAACAGTTGTTAAAGTTTTAAGTTTATTTCAAACAGGTAATTACCTTGTAATGAGAGGCAACATATAAAGCGACTAATCTTTGTAAAAATTCTTCAGAAGCCCTATGGTAACAAAACAACGTATCTCGATTTATGTAGTATAAATCGCAATTGTCTGGTGGTGGACATCCCGATAAAAGTGGAGCTACAGATGTTGCATCTAAGCATAGCAATTTTGTTAACCATGCTTCAACGTCATCCCCGCCCTTATACCGAATTGATTCTTCAAGGGTTATCTACAGAATAAGATAAAATTAAATTACATTCGCCATAAAATAACTTTAAGATATCTCTATTAAATCGAATTGTAGATTGAGGTGCTTTTTTCTCTTCTCGCATTGTTTTTGCAGTGATTCCCTCAATACCACGAGGAAACTACATTATCTTTATTTGTTGGTTATTGTAATTTAGTACTTACTTCATGCAAACTTCGACCTGTTGCTGCAGCATTATCCTTTTTAGCAACTAAATTTGTATTAGCTCCAACAGGGGCAGCTTGTACTCTTAATTGCTGCAACAATTTCAACGAGAGTGATCTTCCTGTACCTTCGTAACCGTTTATGGTTGAAGCAAGAAATACTAAATATGGCCCTAGCATTCCTTTAACGTACGGCAAAGGTATGGCTGCTGCTTCATCAATTACTACTAATTCTGCTTGTGAGAGCATGTTGCTATCAGCTGGGTGGATGTACTAAACAAAAAGTGAATTAAAGCCCTTGTAATATTAATCTAATTAAATAAAAGTACCTGTATAGTTTGCCTGTGCTCCCTAAAAACATTAACACGAATTATAGCTTTATTAAAATCTGGGTTAGTAGATTGTATTAAGCCATAATCAATATGTTCTTGATACTCAAGTGCATCAAAGCCTTTAAAAACAAATTCAAAAAACGTATTTAAATTTTCTGGACTTGGACTTGTTACAAATATATTCGAGTAACCAAATGCAATAGCTGCAGCTACTGATAAGCCCAAAGCAGCACTTTTTCCTCTACCCCTGCTTGCTGTTAAGGACACTGTTGAGCGTAAGGTCTTTTCAGATATCGCTTCAATAAATTTTAATACAGCTTTTGCTTGATCCAACGTTTTGCAGCAGTTTACTAATGCTCCAACTGGCTGAGTGTCCCTAAGCTGTTCTCGTAAATCATTTAATTCAGATTCATTTTCTGAAGGTAATTCTGATCTTTCTACTGGCGTCACATGTAAATTATGAGACGATATCGGTAATACAGACAATTGATCATCAACAACTAAACATCTTTTACAAGAAGCCAGTGATAATAAAAACCTTTCGTTGAATCTACATACAACATCTTGATGTGCTTCTGTTCGAAACCTTTGATGAACATCCATACTCATGGTATAAAGTTGTTTTAACGATGCTAGTGTTTTTAATAAAATAACAACGAGTCCACCGCCTTCAACAGTTTCTACAGTCCTAGCTAATAAATTAGGAGTCATTGCTTCAAAATCTTGCAACACACACATTCCATATGTATTTCCAAGAATTTTATGAGTTTCAGAGTAATAGCAATATCGAATTTTTGTCGATGATAAGAACAATTCAAACGGATCATCTTCATTTACATTTAACTTTCCTGCTTTTATCTTATGTTGCAGATGCTTCATCCGTTTCTTACGATGGCTACTAAATCCTAATTCTTTTTTGTAGCACCACAATACTGACGGTCGTGCTTTTACTTCCGCTTTAGAAAGCATATGATGCAAAATCACTACCTAAAAATTGGGAGCTATATAAGAATATGGTGTACTATATTTCATTTAAAAAATATTACTTGATCTCTCCCTTTATCGCCAACTACTACAAACAGTGTTCTGTGACCAAGTTTAACACCGTTCTCTATTAGCACGCGAATGCGATTATCAATCTTTTTTCTAACCATTTTTAACGCTTTTAAGAAGAACTTAACTTTAAGAACTACAATCTGATATATGAATTCATATAAACACCGTTAATAACATGCATGGAGGTTACACTTCACATTTTTCTGTAATTGGAGGTTAGAACACTTAATCAGTGTTACCATTAATCAAAATATATTAATATCTATTTTTATTTTTAAAGCTAAGTACTATTAGTGTTGCTAATATGCTCAACGAAAAATTTCCTATTCTAATCAAGAAAAATTCCTTTTTTTATGCAATATCACGTGCTTTTTTGAATTATGTATTTACAAATATTCCTTCGTTATTTTATATAATTTTTCTTTCAATCTACAAATGGTGTGAAATTTAGAAGATAAAATTGTTCTCGCAAATTTGGCGGTACTAAGTTGGTAGCCCTGTTTTTAAATTTTGCGCGTTTTAAGGTAATATTTAAATTTATAATAAAAAAAAATGAATTAATTCTTAATTGTACAACTGGAACTACACCGGTTATTGTCAACTATCAATATAGTTTCGTTTGTGGCTCACTTTAAGCTAAGTATGCAAATACTTTTTTATTTGCACGTTCAGTAAGATTGTTCAATGTAAGATTTTCCGAGTTGTAAAATATATTATAGGAAACGTTTTGTCTAGAAAATTACCAGACGAGGTGGAAGTTCATTGTATTTTGTACAAACTGCTGCTAACACTAGCTGTAATATATCTATTGTAAATACTTCTTTTCATAGGCGTTGCCAGAATTTGATCAAGAAAGGACACTAATTAGAGTTGACATTTTAGAGACTTTTGTGTATCCGGGAATAAGAAACGAAATCGACATTATTTCAAAGATCTATGAGAGAACTATGAGCTCTTCCTGTTTACTTCTAAGTAAGCCCATGCTTCGTTTGTTATCGACAATGTTTTTCTTTTCTTATGGTAGCTTTTAAAACTGCCGGTGACTCCTTACTTTATAACCAGTTTATATCAAAATATTCGTTACATTAGAACTAGCACTAAAGTAAATCGGCAAATGGGAAATTATAAAAAAAAGGAACTCGTCGTTGGTGAAACACACTTTATTATGTTGGTTGTATAATATTCACATTAATAAAATATCCATACTGTAAGTGTACTGAGATTCCAATTTGTGCACAAGAAACTTACATGAAAAATTTTGTACAAAGTTTACAAACATGTGAATTTGCGTACGACAGTTTAAACACAATAAGCATAAATCTAGGAACTTAATGCCAGTGTTTATTTTAAGGATTTTTTAAATTCACGGACAATTTAAATTGGTAGTTCCGGATAAAGGGCATCTTCGCCAAGAAACTATTGCTAGAATCACCAACTTAAAGCATTCGCGAAATTTAAAAAATGCTCAGAGAGTACACGTGTATTTAAATGTTTTGATTCCAGTACGTACAGAAATCAACGCGCATTTAATAACGTCTATACGTAAGCAATGCTATTGAATGCGCGTAATCTGCGAACATACACAGGAACTTCCAAAAGTAATTTAACATAAACATTCGCATTTCCGAGTTGTATATAAAGATCCTGAAACTAGATAGTTCAGAAAGTACCAATCGCGGATATTTGCACAATTGATCATTCTTTTCGTTGTGATCGTTTTCATCACTTTTTTTGGTAAAAGAAAACATTGAATGAAATACTAAAATAAGGTGTACACGTTATGGAATTTTATTCTGGCGTTTTAATTTATTACTTGTGATATCTGTTTATTTTAAAAACGGCGCAATAATATTTTATAATTATTACTAAATCTCGTAATGATTAGTTAGTTTACGGAATGCATTAAATAAACTTTTGATTTGTTTAAAATTTTTTCGAATATCGGTATTCGTCGATACGTTAAAGCATTTTAACTAAACTAATAAAAACTCTATGTATAAAAAATATGTTTTAACAATTGACATTTGATTTTTATTAGTTACAGAGGTTGGTATTTTATAAACATACATAAAAGTGTTTATTGTATTATTATTATTATTATATGTATATTGTGAGAATTAATAATGTAGACTATGACAGACCCAGGATTAATTTTAGAATCTGAATTTTCAGGAGTAAGGCAACTTTTCAATCCATAAATTATAGTAATGATTATTTCGAATCACATCTTTAATAACCATTCGTTTATCATGAAAGTTTCTTTTTAGAGTGTAGTCATTCTACACAAATATTCAAAATTAATTAATAGAAGGCATTGCAAATAATCTTAGTGTATGTTTTACTGATTGTGAAAGGCACTTATTTATTTTACATTTAGATTATATAGACGCAACAAATATATAGCGCATCCACTTGGCGCGTGAACGGACGATAATTCCCTTCTTGAAAAAAAAAAAAATAAATAAATAAATAAATGTGACAGAACATAAAATTGTACAGGATGTTAATTTCCGCGAAGTACGAAACATACCGTATATTATTGGAATTTTAGATGTTTCTCTTTAATCCACGTTTACTTTCATTAAGATTCCTTAAACTTGCCTACCTTTGTTTTTAAAGTAATCTATACAGTTTGAGGTGTCCTACAAGTTTTATACGACCTCTCTAAATTTCTCAGGAAGGGAATTTTCTTCCACCTACGTACTCTAGATAGGCCTATTGTACAATGAACATGATCACAAATACTAGCGTATGAAACCAGCTAGCCAAAGAAAAAACAAGTAGATCGCTACAATTTATGCGATATGTTGCGTTTATATAATGTAAAGTCGTACATATATCACAAATTATTGTAATAAGTAAAAATTTAGATAAGCAATGCATAATAATTAATAAAAAAAAATAGGTTTTTTATTCTATTTACTTTGAATGAATTTTCAGCAATATCTGAGTATATTCTTTACCTACCGACTTAAGAAAATAAATAAAAAAATAGTCTTTACCCTATCTCTTTAAATCGCTATTCTTTCTTACATACGACTAAAATTTTGTATTCATTTATAGCAAAAAAACTGATTGTTTTCTATGTAACATGATCATTAACAATCTTAAAGACAAATGTTCTGGATCTGCCTATGTCAAGAATGCATCAAGAATATCTGTACAGCAAATCAGACCAATTATCATTAGCTAAAAACAATTACCCTGTGGGTTCACAAAAATGCATTTTTGTATATTTACATATAACCTACGTACATATATATCTAAACCTTACATTACGCAAATCTAAAACAAATTATTACAAACAATCAAATACTGATTATGTAGTGAGCAGTGTACGATAATAAAGTTTTTTTTTTTTTTGAATATACATTTATATATTTTGAACACATTTATTTACAATTCCACAGATTACATCAAGACACAGAATTTTCGATATACATATTTTTCGTTTTTATCTAAATGTTGTGTTTTCCTTAAAATTTACTTTCTGATTTAATCTTTAATTTCAATGAAAAAAAAAAAATAGCTGCGACTAACATAGTGTATTAAAAATACCAAAACCATGCTACATATTTCATTAAACATCACTAATTTCAAATAAAATTGAGCTGAAGTTAACGTTATACACGAGTTTAACTACAAATATTGCTAATGTTGAAACATTACACTTTAATATGCAGAATGTACATATATTATCACACGTATTCTGAGTTTTCACGTTTCATATTTAGAATTTGAAATTCCTTTGTGCATTTATATACCTGCTTTATCATCAATCAAACTTATATCGATATATTTTTGGACACAACCAAATTTTTGTCCTCTTAGTTATTAAGAGATGAGCTCGAAATGTAGCAGCATGTTTCAATAAACATAAATAACATGCAATTCCGAATTTAAGACAATGTAGCACCAGACTTTGAGTTAACAGATAACATTTTATTTCGGTAAGGCATGAAATGAATGCAGTGCCTTTATTTAATATTGGGAATCACACGTTTAATGTTATTTTGGAATTGAATTAATTGAAGGCATTGCATAGAGTACGAGATGAAGCAAAGCGTTAGTTAAATATCAGTAACAAATATGTATTATCAACTTATAAATAAGAAAATAAACTGCTTCAAAATTAATTAAAGAACAGAATATTAGATCGGCGTATTTCTATAAAACAATTGAATAATATCCGTAACACTTCATTTTGTTCAAAATAAAAGAAATAATGTAAGTTTTACGAGTAGACGTTGTACGGAGTGGAGCAATAATGAAGAGATTCTTGGATAGCATCGTTACTATTTTTACCATCTTTCAGGGAGTGTGGTTGGTGTTCTCTCGCCTTAGGTGGGTTTCTTTTTACTTGCGGCACCTTGAAAATAAAAACAAATCGCGCGCACGATTTTCGTGCAATTCAGACTCAAAGTCCACTTGAAGAGACAATTTTGACCTCCTTAAAACTACAATGTTAAGCATTATGCTTGTAAAATTTGCCTGTCATTCCCAACACCAGCGTTTTCATTTCCTAAAGTTGGGTCTGTGCCGATTTTCGATGCTCGCCAAAATTAGGTCACGCCCTTTTTGCCAGTTGAACACTTTTTTGTACGTGTCCAATAGATGTTTCTCCAGCATCCAAATCCCTAATTTCACAGTTTTCTCTATTTTGAAACCTAGTCCGCGTATGAAAGAGTCTGTCTAGGGAATTTCAAGTGTCCCGTACAATTTTTCCTCATCCCAAAGTCCGGGAAATTTTTACGGTTCTTTTCACGAATAATAAAGATGCTATTAAGATTTTTTGCACTACTGCCCCACCGTGTACATCTAATTTAATTTAAGATAACCAAGGTGAAAAATCATGTTTCCTTAAGTAATCGTAACAGTTTATACTTTACAAATACATTAATTTAAATATAGGTCTTGTACCATAAAAATTCACATCGAAAACATTTTGTCCCATTTCAGTCAGATAGAGACAGTTGCATAAAATTCGAAAAATCAATTAATTTAATCAGTCTCTTCATAGTACTGTTATATTTCTTACGAATGCGTTTAATTTTTTACTTTACAATTTCAATACTGGCTGCATTTTGGAACAACCCTTTTAATAAAATAAATCGGTAAACGTTTAAAGTAAGATCTTTTATAATAATAGTAAAAACCTAAAAAATACGATAAAGCTACCAAATACTATATTTTACATGTACAATAAAATATTTAAAACTTCTTTCGCTGGTAATTCATAGTGTATCAATCGGTTAGTGATTTTATAGAAACACATAAAAGAACCTTGTTGCAAATTTTATATCGAGGTTGAAAATTTATTAAAAAAAAACTTTAAAAGTCGACATTTAAGTGTAGATTAGGAATTTACTGCATAATCTTACCCAACAGATTTTTTTAACATTTACTTTAAATATTGACTACAATTAATAAACAAAAAAATAAGTACAATATACGATGATCGTAGATAACGCAATCATTTCTAAAATATTATCTTACCTGGTTATAGTTCCTTTTTTTAAATTAAATTTAAAAGACAGAATTTCAATAATTCCATTAAGTTATATGCCAGTATTGGAGATTTTTTATAAAAGAAACTCTCTTATTTTATTATTATTATTAATCCTCATATCTTCAGTCTTTTCCTCACATTTCAGTCGATCTATTTCAATTTGTAATGGTTGCATTAATGAATAGCAACTGCGAAAGTTGGGTTACTTCTTTATATTCACTATTTCGGTTAAAGTTAAAGTAAAAAGCGTTCCTCTAAAAACGAAGCGGTTAATGTTGCTTCCACTTAAGACACTTCAAAATTCGTTTTTGTTTTTTTTGTATATTTTGTAGTTATATATTTCTTTCTAATCCTTGATTTTTTGTGGTAAAAAGGAACAAGATATATTTTTTTGTATAAAAAAAGTAAAATCATTAAAAATAGCTTCGTATTTGAACGATTAGAGATCGATGCAGATAGTTCGTATGCGAAGATCAGGTAAGTCTGCGAGCCAATGTTCAGCCATAAGTGTAAAATATTTCCGCGTAATGCCGACATCGTTGCCAACGTCAATCCAAGCAATCCGAGATGGAAAACTAACGTTGCGCCAATCCCCTGTACTACTGAGGAGAACAGTATGATTAAGTGCGTCAAAAGCTTTCGAGTAATTAACCAAATCAATAAACAATGTAACATGAGTAGGTATGTTGTGAAAGTGTAGCTAGTAGATGCTGATTTTGCAAATATTTTCAAATTTAATAATTAACACAATTTTTTTGACTACTCGCTGATTTATTTTTAACCAAGCTGTTAAAGAAAACATAGTCCTACCATATTTTAAATTATTAATTAGTTATTGGTTTGATTACTTCTGTACTTGATACAACACAACGATATAAAGTTTGCAACCAATTCCATGAATCAAATTTCTCAGTACCTGTAAATATCTAAATACGTAAAAGTAATTGTCTCAAAATTGAGATTGTACTACAAATAAACAGACTAGATGAATCTAACTAAGAGAAAGCTAAAAATGCGACGGGAAAACATACTTCAAAAGTATATATTCTGATCTTTCTTTTTCCTTGAAAAGCTTAAAATGTAAATTATAAAACTAATACGATCTTTCATAGTACAGATAACAGATAACTAGGTGTAACCGAAAGGTAACTGCAGATAACTGTTAATACTTATTTTTTAAGTTTTCCTTTTTTTATTTGCATTCAATTCTTCATATCGATGAGATTGAGGCACGTTTTGATCAGTGAATATTATTCGCACGCGAGCTTACTGTCGAAGCTGCTCAGTGCAATGGCAAACGCTTGCAAAGCGCACATTGGATAGCGAAAATCCATAGTGAAAACATCTTCGGCAACCCTACCGAATTGCATCACGATGTACTCGGGATCGCTATCGTGAACGATCTGAAAATTCTTTACCGACGCTTGCGTGACGCGGCCGTGAAAATTTAACACGTACGATTGAGTGTCATCGTTCCAAACCGGTGTTTTATTGTGCAGCTCTATGATGTTATCCATGTTTTTCGCCTTCAAGCATTCTATCAGGCCTTCGCTCTCGTCCTGAGGATAGATCGTGACGCGTTGGTGTTCTAGGGTCATACCTGGCAGAATCACGGTCATTTTACGCGGGCCTTTGAATCCCAGTACGTTCGTGTCGTATATGACGGCAGCTAGTTCCTGTCTGGGGAGGGTGTCCTCGGCCAGTCCTTTTCTTGGCGATCTGCCGTTATCGTACACGGTGAATTGGGTTCCAAGAAGATTTGAACGCAGTTTTCCTATAATTGGAATTTAACGTAAAAATTTATTTGTAAATGCGGCATCTGTTCAAAAATATTAATCTACTTGAAGAAGTAGATTTAAATAAGCGAGTAAATAAACTTAAATAGTTTATTTAAAACAAATTAAATAAACTTTTCAGTACATGACTAACATTGCTTCAGAAGCAGAGATGTAATTTTGAGTTTGACTTTACTTCAAGTGGAAGTCATGTACATAGATTTTAAAAAGGCGAGATTTCGGAAAATGTTGAGATTATAAGGTCGCTTTTGTTAAGAAGCCGTCACTCATATCTTAGTGTTTGAGTTTGTACTCACGACCAATAAATAAATAAAAAACGCACCGGCAAAAATTCAACGTATAACGCGCAAATAACTTGCTGTTGGTGACCTTGATTTTGAAATTGATTTTTAATTAGCATTTAAACCATATTTGTTAGACCCCGACGTACCTTTGCAATGTTCTTAAACATTATTCAATATTTCCATTGTCCTTACGACATACGTATATAGATTTTATTGTCGTTTTAATAGCCGTTTGTCAATTTTATTGCTGTTTACAAATACGTCAATGAAAATAGCTAAACAAATATTCTTTGAAGCTGGAGAAGAAGAACGTTTTTTTCTTTTATGCTAGATTTTTATGTAGATAAAAAAACTAGGATCTTCGCAACGAACGTCCGTCTATATTTTTGTATTTCATATTGTATAAAACAAGCGATTACTGAAACATGTCTGTAAGTTGAACTTTTGTTCTCACGAAGAATTTATATTTTGAAAAACTAGAATTTTCTCGGTATTTCCGACGTTGAGAATCTAACCCGGCATCTTCCTTTTGCCGGACGGACGAGCTAAGCACAACATTGCGAGAGATGTCAGGTTCGATTCTTTACCGGGACGTGGTCATTTCAAACAATCAATTACGTCGAAATTACCAAGACGGAAGCCAAATTTAAATTTTCTGTTATTAGCAATATCATTTCAAGGTAATCCGGCACTTTACGACTCCCATTTTCTATGATCGCAAAATCGCCGCAATGTTGCCAAATTTTCGTTGGTCATTCGCATATAGAATTTGCAAGTAAAAACAATTACGTACCAACAAACGACTCTGCTCCTCTCGAAAGATCTGTAGGATCCGTTGAAATTAAATAGTTGCTGGTTGCGCTCTTTTTCCTTTTCCGGCCGGCTAACAAGAACACTTTCTTTCCGTAATCCCTCTCAAGGTGTAAAAAGTAGGTAGGATATAATCCCCTGTCCATTCCTTTCCTATCTCTAGTTATTCGACATTTGTACAGAACTTTTTGAGCTGCGGGCTGCAAGACGAATTTCTCAACATTTCCTTCGATATCACCTTCTATCTCTTGCACCTATGCATTTATGGATCAGATTACGATGTATACAATTAAATAGTCATTTACTTACACTATTTGATTGATTTATAAAGGTAGGATGCTCGGCAATCGGATTTACAGCGGCATTTCCATTGTCCGGTGTTGTAACCGGTGTAGATTCTTCATCTTCTATATCCATTAAATCGTTGCTGGGATTCATGTCTTCGGTTGGGGAGTCTAAAATGGAACCAATACATTCAACTTATGCCTACCTATTTATGGTGGTCTAACCTTCTAGTTGATTTGATTTGGATAGAATTGAAATCACCTGATCTGGATTATTGTCTTGACTCATTGTGTACTGCAAAGGACCATCATAGCCTGAAAAATACAACATAATAATTACATTATATGTGTTAAATGTCATTAACACATTATACTGTCGATAGGTACCATGTAACTCTCTTTTATTAGCAGTAGCTGATCGAGCCTTTGCTGAAGTAGTTCTGATATCAGAGGCTTGTATCATGCCGGCGGTTTGTCGTTTCTGCTTCATTTTCTGTTCCATTAATTGACGCTGTAATAATGCCACCACCTTGTTGTGCTCTATAGTCCAATCAGTAATTTAAAATTTACTTACTTGTTGTTCCAATTTTTGATTTCTGATATCCATTGTTGGGCCTTGTGAGAATTTTTTTCGTTAGAATAATAAAAATTTCACTAGCAATAACTAACACGTGTTTACGACTCGCATTACAAATAAAACTCGATCGATTAACATTTTCCTTCAAAACATTACCCGCTGTTTTGTTTACAATTTGATGGATGGGTTTCTTTATGACAACAGTCACGTGTTATGAGTAAGGTGGGCATTTCAAATATATTCAAAGTTGGAAGTTTCAATTATTTATTAGTCATCAAAGTGTTACTTTATATATGGTAAACTAATAATAATACTTCTAAATCTTTTGTAATCGCCGGTATTTAATCCCCGACCGATTAAATTTAAATTAGGACGCACTCAGCCATATTAATAAAAAATCGCTTCTTCTTCCGCCCGCTTGATACTGCGATTAATCTACAGCAAATTAAGCCAATAAACTGGATTTTATGTTACTAATTTAAACAGAACTTCATTTTTGCGTTTATAGCTCGGCGGTAGGTACTTAGATGAGAAATGTTATAATAACCTTGAAGTGAAAATGGTGTACCTGAACGAAATTAATATTTACAATATACAGGATGAGTCGTAAGGAATGGACTAAACTCTAGGAGTGTATTCTACAGGTAAAAATAACGTAACAAAATTCAAATGTTGTTATCCGATTTTTATTTATTTTCGAGTTATAGTGTAATTAAAAATGTCGATTTAGTACATCATGTTTATGTATGTATTCGTAATGGTGAGATTGGAAGCAGTCGAGAAATAGAGCAGAGCGTTTTGTATGTCTAATGCGTCTAAGGTAACTACCTCCAGGTCGTTGTTGGTAAACGTGAGGTGTGGTCTGATTGATGGTTTTTTAATTGGTCCTTACATTTTTGAGAATCGACTCACGGGCGACACCTATTTACGTTTTTTAGAAAATGAACTGCACGGACTGCTAGAGGATGTTCCTATAAACAACAGAATCTAAATGTTCTACCGGCACGATGGAGCGCCTGCGCATTACGCTCGTGCGGTCAGGCAACATTTGGATGAAAGGTTTCCAGGGAATTGGATTGGTCATGGTAGTCAAATTGGTCGACCTCCTAGGTCTCCAGACCTCACGTCACTCGATTATTGCTTATGCGGCTGGTTAAAAAATCAAGTGTATTGATGCAATCAGGAACGCAACCAGCGCCCTCGGGAGACGATGTAGAAAATATGTAGAAATGATTGGCGGTACTTTTGAAAATATATTATAAAGAACGCTAAAATACCAAACCTTTAATGTATGAAATTTTGTTTATTTTTAATTACGCTATAATTCGAAAACAAGTAAAAATCGGATAACAACATTTCAGTTTTTTTATATTATTTCCGCCTGTAGAATACATTCGTACAGTTCAATCAATTCCTCACGACTCACCCTGTATATGTACAGAGTATATTTTGATAATTTTCGTACAAAATCTATTAAAAAGATTACACACGTATAAAAGTTTATACAAATATGCGCTGTAGCGTATGCAACTTAATATATACGTAATATCTAATGAGGATGTACAGTAACACTTTTAAGTTCTGCCTCCTCCTAGGACGACCTAAATTTTATTATACCCAATAAATGCGGTTCTATGCTTTCATTTGCTGAATCTAAATAGTTGGCCTTGCCACGCGGAAGATAGCATTGATATAAGGGCGAGACAAAAATATTAATTGGCCACATATGTATTTGATACATCAATAAAGTTCATGAGCATCTTTTTAATAAATCGTAGAGATCAGTTAAATGTAAGTACTTTACGTATAGGATAGCATCAAAATTTGTACAAAAGAACTTTTTACAAGCTATTTGAAATTGAATTACCCGCCGATTTCTCGCATTTCTCCCAATGTAAACGAGTTTATCGAAATAAGCATCCTCTATAATAAATACAAATTTGGGAAATTCGAACATAAGTACTTACATAAATAAAAATATTTTTATCTAACATGACCGCTATGCGCATGCGCCTGAGATTTAAATGGTCATAGCTTAGACTTAAATAATCTGTGATTTTGGCACATTTTAGCGCACTCTAGCGTTAAACTTTTCAATCATCACTGTCAAATATCAAATCAAATGACAACGTGTCTTTCGTTGTGTCAAAAGTTTGCATTTCCAATTGTCAAAGATAATTAAGAAAATGGAATTGGGTCCTACACCAGCTGAAATTGACGAAGTTTTCCACAGACTAAGGGTTCTACCAGCGAATAAAGTTTGTATTTTTAAATTGTTCCCCAAGTAAGATAAAATGGGTTAAATATAAACATAAATAGGTTATTAAAGATCGAAACTCGTTAATACCGATGTTTCTAAGCATCTGCTGTGACGTGTACTATAAAGAAAAGCTGTTTTATTGTAATTTCGTTTTCAGACATGTTTTGATTGTAACGCTAAGAATCCCACCTGGGCTAGTGTTACATATGGAGTATTTATCTGTATCGATTGTTCCGCTGTACACCGAAGTTTAGGTGTTCATTTGACTTTTGTAAGGTCTACGCAATTAGATACAAATTGGACGTGGGTGCAACTCAGACAGATGCAGCTCGGTGGAAATGCAAATGCCGTAAGTGTTATTTTATCTTAACGTGGTCTAATATTTTCATATTTAAAACTTTGTAGTTGCAATTTTTCAACCAACATAATTGTAATACAACAGACGCTCAAAAGAAGTATAATTCTAGAGGTGCTCAGCTGTACCGTGATAAATTGCACCAACTTGCGTTAAATGCTTGTAAGAACAATTCCGAGGTTAGTAATGAAATAATACACATCGTAGAGCAGTCTATTTCACTGTATCTGTTGTTCTAGTCGAATCTTGTGCAATGTGCTCTCGATTCACGTACAGATAAGGTAGGGGTAACAGTCCCTCACCTTTTGTTGGGTTTATTTTTATTGCTATATTTGAATTTTAATATGTTTGAAATGCTTGCTTACGATATTTTTTGAAAGTTTGTTGAGCTAATTATTATTTGCTAGTATTTCCTGTACTAATTGGTTTAATTTTATTGCTATTATATACTTTGTAATTAACGCAAGGTGATTTATTGGAATCACATCATATAATTACATGAATAACAACAAATAAAGCACCTTGTTTAATTTAGCTTTTCTTTGACACAATTGATTTTAAAGATTAAGTGGAAAGTTTGTACTAACAACACTGTATTTCAATGTAAACGACATTGCAAGTGTGGGTTTTTACGTTGCATCTTGTAATATTATTTAGCTGCACTTACAACCATATGTGGAGGAAAATAAAGAAGAAAAAGAGGAAGATTTCTTTACCGAACAAGAAAAGTTCTCAAGCCCTGATGTTTTACCAACAAAATTGGTAGTGAGTACCTTTATTTAATGTAATAAATCACAGCGAATTAAGTCTTGGAAGAAAGCTTTGAATGGATGTCATATGCGAACACATGCGAATTAGTTTATGATAGGGACCCTGTTTTATTCAGTTTGTTTCAACATTTTCAGCGGGTGTCGTATAAACTAGCGATCTGAGGTCACCCCAGAGAAAAAAATTCAAAGTTTAAATCCGGAAATGGAGGTGACCACAGTTGTGGCTAGGTGGAGAACGTCCGACCTCCAGCAATTAAAATAAAATGTGCGAATAAAATAAATTTTTACTTGGCAATAAATATTATTTGCTCGAAAATATCTTCCAAGATTTGAAACACTCTGTTGATTTTTATTGTGCTTTTCTTAAATGCTTATCAATAGATAAAGCAGTAAGAAAGCAATAACTGTAGTTGCTTATTATGTTGCTTCTTATCCAGTTATTGTACATAACTTGTATTGATGTTTATTGCTAATTACAATATCCTAATAATACTATTCTAAACAGTCTGAGAAACAAACGATTGACATGAATGCTCAGCTGGGAGAAGGTCCGACAATAAATCTGACAACGCAACCTTCAGCAGCAGACGAACACAAATCTACAATAACAGCAAGAAAAGGCGCCACTAAGAAACCAGGAGTAAGCACAATTCAATTTTTGCCGTTAACTTTTTTTTTATGTTTTTTTTTAAACGCTACAGTTGGGTAAAAAAGGAGGGCTTGGTGCGACACGTGTTAAAACCAACTTTGCTGAAATCGAGAAACAAGCTACGCTGGCCGAAGAATCGAGATTGCGTGCTCAGGAAGAAACCGCTAAGGCAGCAATCCTATCCGAGAAAGAAAAAGAAGATCGCGAGGTGGCGATGCGTTTAGCGTACAAGGATCTAAGCATTCAGCAGCAGCAAAAAGAGGAGCAGTTGAAGAAGGTGGATCCAAAGAAAGCCGAGCAATTAGAACGTCTCGGAATGGGTGTGAAAGCGAGAACGTAAGTTGGAACGTGCACATTTGCTGTTCGTAGTTTATGCAAATTTTATCGCCGGCCTTATCTTTATGTTATGGAAGTAGTATTGTTGTTGAAATGGGAAAGGCGAGTTATTGTTATTTTTTGCGGTATTATTAATTATTCCATTATTACAAATGCCATTATTTTTATTCAATTATTACAAATGGTATTTTAAAGTGAATTACTAAAAACAACGATTTTCAGGGGTATAAGCCATTCGGCTTTAAGCGACATGAAAACTATAGAACAAGAAAACATTCAGACAACCAGTAGCTTAAGTTCACTAGGCAAATTGCGCATTTCCGACAATGACAGCTTCTTCGATGAGTATTCCTTTTCGTCAGGATTCAGCATGAACCGTAACGCCAATAGCGCATTCGGTTCAAATAAAGGCTTGGATTCATTGTTGTCCGAAAGTAAGAATTCAAACAGTCAATGGGTAATCATAGACGACGTTCCGCCCGAACCACCAAAACCCGCATATGGAAAGCCAGGTAAATGAACACTTGATCCATGACAATCTGCAATTTTAATTCTAAACTTTCGCAAAAAAAAAAATTGCATCATCTGGAAAGAATTGAGCTGCTTGGATAAGAGCGATAGTTCAAGTTCAGCTCATTTCTGTATGGATGGCATAATTTTTTTTTTTGAGAATAAAATTATTTTTGACTATCTATAAGTAGTGGAGCGGCCCACAAGAAGTCGAGAGATTTCGCAAGAGAGTTCGAGCGATCTGGCCCAGAAGAAATTCGGACAGGCGAAAGCTATTTCCTCAGAACAATTTTTCAACGATAAACCGAATGATTACGAAACTCAGGCGAATTTGAGTCGATTCCAGGGATCTTCCAGTATTTCATCGTCGGAATTCTTCGGCAATGGACGAGGTAAAGATCATCAGTCTTTGGGAGAGAATCTCATATTTGTTTATCGATTACTTTTATATTCTTTTTTAAATACTTTTTTGTCGTTTTTGAGCTGTTTCCGCAAGTTAGTATCTTAAAGTCATATAAACATGTGAATTCTCTCGTTAACTGTGGCTGTTCCATTGTCGCCAAACTAGAAACTTCATCAGCTTCATTACGAGAAATCGTAAGAAACTAGTTTTTGCATTAACATAGGGGTCAACTCATACTCATTGAGAGACTGTGTAAAAGCAACAATTTAAAGTATTGAAATAAGAATAAAACAAACACACAAATACTTAGTGTGGCAGAAAAGCGACTATTAATAAATAATTGTTAAGCTTTTATTTCTCGTCTTTAATAACAGATGATATGGCACAACATTCATTCCATACTCCCGATTTAGAAGATGTCCGAGAAAGTGTACGACAAGGTGTTACTAAAGTAGCAGGAAAATTGAGTTCACTGGCTAATGGAGTCATATCTTCTTTCCAGGTACATTTTTATGGTGATAATTTTTAAAGATACCTTATTTATTAATTGTTTTTGTTGTAGGAAAAGTATGGTTACTAGTATTTAGAACCGACATCCGCACATTGATTGAATTAATTTCTCAAGTGAAAGGAAAGAATCGTCTTTTGTGAAATTCGTTTAATAATGTGCCTTGTACATTGTTTAAATAGTGATTTATAGTTTCTAAGTGAAATTTTTGTGACCGTACAGTGGTATGAATCATAAAAAGAATCAATCTATTTGTATCATTTTGATCGATCAACCAATCAATAGCTATGCATCTCAGCGTTCGTCTATTTGAGTGATAACACAAAGAGGTTGTCCCAAAGTTATTTTCCATTAATGTGTAAGATTCGAGACTTAGTGCCTATTTGCATGTTGTTTGTTAGCCATAAGCGGTAATATAACGGCAGGTGGGGCATCTTACTTGCCGTCTATTAAATGGCGGATTACTTGATTGTAATAAATTATTCGTTTCTGTTTAGAAAGAAAAATTTTTGATAAGGTTCAACGGATGGGACAATCTCATTTATGTTATATGAAGTATATACATATGTATTGTACATCGTTAAGTTCTTACTGCTATTATTATCGTGTAAAGAATGTCTTACTATTTATACTATACATATTATACACACTTTGTGCTTATTCTTATAGAACGTTATTAATTCAAATAATAGTATTTGTAAAATTCAGGATGTTTTTTTTTAATCTTGTAAAATACTTTTGCCAATAAATTTTAACGTAGAATTGTCGTATTTAATTGAAGCGATTTACCCAACTTACCCAAAAATTTTTAAGTTTATTGTAGACCCAATTATTTAAAGCTGGATAAATATAAATATTTCTTTTTTATTTATCATTAGAGTCCACCATAAAGTTTAGAGCAGCAAAACAAAAAAAAATTGGCAAAAAAAATCATTTGTAACTATCTTAATTGAAGGAAATGAAACATGACGAATTTAATTTTATTATTTATTAATAATTATTTTCCTATTTTGATTTGTTGCTCACGCCATTAAGTAACAGTTCTTCATTTAAACTAAATTTAAGTCTACTTCTGCCGGCAGTTAACTGTATGTTCATTATGCTTCACGAAAATATTTTACTTTTTTCATGATCAATAGGAAGGACTGTGGCGTAGTATGGTAAACAACATATGAGACAATAACTTTGAAAATTCTTGACCGTTTCCCATTTTAACTTGAAAATTTTGAAAAGTTACATAGTCAAAAAGTGGAGAATCATTTATATAAATATCGCCTGTCGCGAGATGCTATAGTTGAACTTATTAATTCAAAAAAAGAGTGCATACCTCATATTAATGATTAGGGAAAGTACAAAATTGAGAGCATCAAATAGAGTACGCATACTTTATTTGATCTCATGTACGTGTAAAGCATTGATTATGTGGCAAAAACTGTTTTAATCAGACAGAAAATCACAGTTCTAAACAATTGGACGTTTTTCTTTATAAGTCATTGCTGGCTTATTTTGACAATAGCGTATTTCATATTCATATATAAAAAGATACGGGTTAAGATTACATTGAATTTGCTTCTTACGCTTGTATTGTGAACAAGGTATTAGATGAGCTGCATATCATGAAGGTATGCATGGTTGCATGCTGCTCCTACGATGATAGTCAACGCTTGGTATGCCTAAGGAGGGCTTCCTTTATCTAACGTTAAGTGTGTAGCGCAAAGCTCCCAAAAATTTTATAAACAAAGTAGAACGCTTTAAACGGCGGAAATAAAAATATGCAAATTTTACATTCCATTTAAATGCTAAATAATTGAGATTGTTTGTTGTTTTAGAAATGTGACTTCCGCCGGGCTCTGAATTGGCAATATTCGCTTTATTACTTTGTTGTCCGTATGTATCACTTTAAGTGGTCGTTTCATCCGGTATATTCATTTTTGCAACATGCTCAAAAGAAGAAATGTAAAAAAAAAATCCAGGCTTTATTATTTAAAATAGTTACCTTACATTAAATTAATTAATCTCTAAGAATCGATGTGAACATTAGATATCCAATGTACTGTTATACCTGTCTGCAATAAATACAAATATATACAATATAAAACAATATTTACATTTATCTAAAAAACGTAGATAAAAAGATTCTTCCTCATCCACATAATCCGCAAGTTACGACCGATATAAAGCTCCTGAGAAAAGAAAAAGAATTAATGTTAGCTAAAATGGTAAATAAGGAATGGTTTATTTAAAGTAAATCATACCTTCTAACTTGGGCATCGGGAGATTTCGGATTTTTCGCCTTCTTCACATTACGATCCTCCTAAAAGTAAAATATTTATTACAATTTATTTTAGGAAAACACATCCTCGACATTTAAATGTCTCTAATTGATAAAGTTACGCTAAACTCCCAGACACTTCAAAGCTACTTTATATGTTAAACATTTCGGTGTGGCGGTATTCTTGCGGCAAATTAAAAGATAGTCTCCATGCATTAACTGTGATTTTTATACATCCCTAATGGGCTTCGCCGGGATCAACAGAATCAGAGATAATAATCAGAAATAATTTTTATCTAATATCTTTTAAAACCGGTTCATCTAAGCCTTCAAGGACATATCAAAGTAGGTTACATAACGGACGAGAGCTTTGATGCACCGGTTGTTTCACTTTGTTTTAATAGAGTACGGTAATCTTACGTATCAGACATCGGCAATTACATCTGCATCTGCGGTTCAATTTCGATCAAACAAAGGTAGCACTCGAGATAAGAATTACGTGATGTTTTCGCGATAGATAAATGTTTATATTTGTAACATTGTATTTCTGAAACGTTTATTTTTTTAGATTACCATGTCGCGCCTAGACAAAGTGGCGTAGGGCATAAGTAGGTATTTCATCACCTTAACACACATATCGTTCAGGTCGGAATTGAAATGTTTACGATGTTACAACAGGGAGCGAAGATTGCGAATTATAATACAAAATTGTCTTGTGATTTGCATATTCCTGACGTTATTTTTAATGCACGGTACAATGCATAAAAATTATTACAATTTACAATTAGCGACGAAGCCTCGAGTAGTTTCTAGACAGGATAAAAGCGAGTGAAATCATACCATTTTTTACAGCGATTAGACAGACTCGTGTTTTGTCGACTCTCGGGGAAACCAATAGGCAACACGAACCCTTTCTTATGACACGAATAGACACGAGTCTGTCTACTCGCTGCAAAAAAGATTGCTTTTGTGCTCTCTAGTAGTTTCTTTGGAATTGCTAATGAGACTATGGAACTTAATCATCCTTGCAAGTAATTTTCCGCGGGGGTGTTTATTAAATTCGTTTCTTAATTCTTTAGAAAAGAATTCTTTTAAGATTTATTAATCACGCGTTAATTTCGTGAAAAGAAAAGCAATATAATCCTTCAAACTAAAAAAAAAGATATTTGTGCTGGTTTTAACGGACAGCTTTAATCTATTTAATTGTAAAACGATTTTTTTTTTTGCAACAGGTTTTGCATTGAATTTCGAAATAATTTTCGAAATTCAATTTTTATCCTATGTGGTCGTTTGAAAGAGAGCATGTTAACTGTTAGACATTGAAAGGTTGGCTCTATTTAATTTATCAACAATTCGAAATATTTTATTTTCGTTTGTTAAATTGCCAAGTTGATACTTCTGAACTCGATCTAACTCCAAGCATTTTTGGCGCCTTCCCGTAAAATAACGATTAGCACTTTAATGTATACTTGAGTTATCTGGGTAAAACTACTTGCTGCCTTTTTTGTCTTTTAGTATTTGTTGCGCGAAGGAAGAAAATGATAAAAAAAAAACAGGCAACCTGTTACTTTATAAACCATGGCACTATGGTAAAAAAAAAAAAAACACGAAAAGCACACGCAATTACTTAAATTAAATATAAACATTTATAAGGTATCAGAGTGACTGGAGATACTATAATCCGCTGAAATTGTATTAATTCGAAGTTTTTCACGTTGTACTTTATGGATTAATATCATGTCTGAACGAGGTAACGTTGAGAGTTCCCTAGATCCGACCGTGATTGTGATCTATCCATTTTTAATTCTACTTAATTCCATACGTATGACACGGTAATCTGCATTTATTTTCGAAAATCTATACCTTTTAATGTTGATCTAAATACTAGGTGATATTAAAAGAGGCTTTTATATTTAGAAGAGGTATAGAAGTAATTTTCAGGGCAAGTATACAATTATTATATTTTCACTGATTTTGGAAGTTTCTATTTTCCAAAGGACAGGAAGTATTACCGTTAAATTTTATGACTTTTATAAATATCATCATTCCTTCCATAAAAAAGGAAATGAAAATGGCATAATTTGACAGACTTGATACAGACTTTTTGCTTTAATTAATATAATTGTTATTTGTAACATTTATAGAAAGACTAACGTATCCTTAAAAGCAATAAATAAAACCTGGCCTTATGTAAACCTCGTATCGTTCGGTTTCGTTTTACCGCAATCCCATAGAGATGCATTTTTTTAATTATCATCGATGACGTTATTGCCTATACAGTGTGATACATCGCGACCAGTTCAGTAAACTATGTCGTTTGCCAACGCAGACTTTGCAAACGGTTCTTTTCTTTTATGAGGTCTGAATTGAAAATTACTACAGGCTGTCTTATAATCCGTAACTAATTAAAGATGTATTTTTTAATTTGAACAAGTAAAAAGGTCCTAACATTAAGGATTTCAAAGTTATTATGTTTCTCTTAGAAAGAGTCCAAAGCCAGAAGAACCATAACTTCTTCGAATGGGATTAGACCCCCAACAAGTATTTATTTAAAAAAATTATTTCTATTATTTTTGAGTAGAACACTGGTTAGTTTATCGCTTTAATACAATCTTCATATGCATTGCAAGCTTATTCCTATGTAATATTATTTAAATCATCAAAAAGTGCCCCGTATTAATTATTGCATTAATTATACCATTAGAATATTGCCGATTCTCTTGGAAAAAAAATGAACTTATTAAAAAAAAAACAAAACGACGAAAATAGAATCGCTTCTAATTTACAAGTTCTTAAAATTGATCAATTTATTGGCGGATGTGGCATTTTCAGCAGTCAGCTTAGAAAAGATGAAAAGTCGTCCAAAATTAGCTTTAATAGTGTGGTTTTTCTTTTCTCAGCTTGATCATTATACTTATTACTTGACGCATTATAAATCAAACGGGACAGTTTGATTTTTTGACTTATACCGAGTTGAAAATTTATTTTTGTAACCAACGCTACACTTCACAGATTGAAAATGGGATTTGTTTCCTTTAGTATAACATAAACCTTTCGGTTTGAGTAAAGGATTAACTTGCATAAGCTGCTTTAGTTTTAAGCAGTTCGCAGGCATCAGGTTAAACAAGTCGCGTAGTCGTAGACTACGTGAAACTTTACCTTTTGGCGGCTTCGCTGGTTCCCTTTAACATTCTCGTTTATCAGAACACCGAAGCAGAATTCAAAGTAAGCAAACAGGATAATTGGGAGTATTTATGCATCGAAAGTAGAGTAAATACGTAATAGTTCTTAGTGTAAATGGAGTCTGTTTTTAATATAAAAAAAATAATAAAATCTTTTTATGATGTAATTGTTGTAGATATTATATAGTCAGATATACGTACGTATATACTACTCGTGTTATTAACTTACCAAGGCCAGCTCTCCAATTTTGTACGGTTTTAGCATATTTCTGGCGTCGCTCGAATGCCCGGCATCATCGAACGCTTTTGTGGAATCTTTTCCACCCCATTCAGTAACTAATTCGGGCCCTCCGGGGTGCTGCAAAATAGAGATGATGTTTGTCATTAGGCAAGATACTTGATCGCGATTCTCTCTGGAACTTGTCTTCGAGTAATTTGTAGTTCGACGTGATTATGTGCAATTCATTGAAATATGTCACGCTATTGTAATATAACGTACGGACTACATGTAATAACAATAAATTTGCCCAATCACCGAAATTGACGATTTATATTGCTATATCGACCTCTACGGAAATAGGCAGTCTTTGCCATGGAACGAGGTCAGCTCATCAGGAGCGATTGAAAAAATTCACGACAGAGTAATGAATGATCGGAGATTAAAAACAAATCAAGATGTCTACAACCTTGCGACGAATGCCGTTATTGCTCATAACTAGAGATGGCAAAGGTAGGTGGAATTATTCCTTTTTTGCAGCGACTAGATAGACCCGTGATTAGATCTATTCGCCTCATGAAAGTGGATTCGTGTTGCCTACTGGTGTTCCCAAGAGTCGACGAAACACGAGTCTGTCTAGTCTCTGCAAAAAAGTAATAATTTCATCCGTCTTTGTCCTCTCCAGTCATAATTGACTATAAACAGATTTTTGGCGTCGATGTATGTTGACGAAAGATGAATTCATCACAGTATACCGGGGACCAAAGAACAGGCCAACAAGTAGTCTTCATTTTATGGGCCAACAAGATCTTAGCCGCAGTGTTTTGGGATGTTTTGTACGCGGCACAATTCACGTTGATTGCTTTGAAGAGGATAAAAGAATTAATGGCGATGTTTGGTGAAGAACATCATCAAAGAAATGTACACGTGCACACTTGTGGCAAAATTCAATATGAGTAGCTGACACACCCGTCATATTCGCCAGATTTGATCTCCAGGAATTATCCCCATTTTCCGAATGTGAAAATATAGCTGAAAGACGACGGACGACATATAAATCGACTTTTAAAGATTCTTTCTATTTGTCTTAGCTTGCGCTAGCTTAAAGATGACATTCTTAGGGGTACCCGTATTTAGGTAACCTTATTACAAAATGTACTTACTTCGCTTAAGAAATCTGTTACGTTATACACTTTATTTTTATAAATTATCCAACACTGCGACCCGTTCACTCCGTTATTTTCTTTAATTTCTTCTAATTTATAATATTTTACTTCTGTTTGTTCGGCCATTTTGCACACCAGTACTACTACACTGTTACTGATCACTAAATCAAGTAGTTAGTAACATTAACGCACTTATGGCATGCCGTAAAAGAATAAAAGTTCTTGTGGTAAGTTTACCGGGAATCTTTATATTAACGACGACCATTAATTTATCGGAGAAAAAAGAATACACACGGAGTGGGGGCCGCGTAAATCCCAACGCCGGGTTTTACATGTTACTGAGACGGTTCTATCGTATTATTTTGAAGAGTTTGTTTGTTGCTAATCGGTTGCACTGTAACAAACATATACGGTATAGATGAAAAGTAGCTCGGCGTATTTACACAGACTAATATCTGCATGAGCTTATCAGGCGCGATGTAACACATGGCATTCCACGGATGTTAAAAAAAAATAATAAGATGCGGAGAGTGAGTACTGTAGAATGGGAAATTTATGCATTAAAAAGAGTCCACTTTTCCATAATTTCCAAGAACTTTGATAATCGACAAGTTGATAGTATCGGAATGAATTTCGCAAGAAAGATGAAAACGGGGACAACTTCTATACGGAGGTCAATCATACGAGAGTCAAGGATAAATATTGTATTTAAGTAGTATAGGCGACCAAAAGAGATTCAGCACAGATTTAAAGTGTTAAGCAAGTGAACATTGTACCAGTTCTCATATTCGTATTGCGACATCTTTTTTGAAGGAAAAATGTTATTATTACATGTAGCATGTATAATAAGTGGATCCCTAGTTGATTCAGTAACTTTAAAGGAAAAAATCATAAGTTTTGTGGCAATTTATGTCGAATAAGTAGATTTATTGTAATATATATCTACCAAATATACCAAATTCAAATTTCCCAAATACCACTGAAAATACCGCAAAATGGTCGTAGTTCTTGTAATCAGCAGGATGAACTGCGTACGGGACCATCAATATCAATATTTGAAAATCAGCTGAATTTGCAAATTAGATTTTTTTCCATTATTTTCTTTATTTTTCCATATCTCTGTAACTAACATCTTCAATTATTGATTTCGATACGCTGCATCCATTAAAAGCGCTAAGCGAGGTATAAGTTTTAGAACGTTGGGAAACTTCGATCCCTATCTTTAACCCTTTTCTGAGTGTAATTTGAAAAATAAACGAGATAGGTTAAAAAAAAGAGGGTTGCGAAGCATATGTTTGCGAATCATACACCGGAACGACCGCCCCCATACTGACGCCTGTGAAGCGCACGAAAAGTGGCGAACTACAGCTGTTAATGAGTATATAAGTACATTTTTTTTATACGTAATACTGTTCTTACCTGTTTCGATAATTCAGACATCCATAGATGCATAATTTTGGCAGGTAAGTTAGTAAGTTACAGCAAATTTGCAAGAATATGAATATGAAACGTTCTACGAGTAAATTTGAGGAACCATTTTGAATAAATGCTGACGCGAACTGAACGTGATTCTCTAATAAGTAAGTAGTTATCGAGGCATACAATTTAATCAAATTAAGTACGTATTCTTTTAATATATTGAAATAATACACATTATCGTAATTATAATTTTTTAAATGTTATTATCATGGTTTACAGCAGTTTTATTCGATAGAAGCAAGGATTTTTATCAAAGAGTTCAGGATTCTAATACATTAAATACAGTTACTATTAAACAGCAAGAATAAGTAGAAAATTACGTACAAAATAAAAAAACAAGCTGATTCAAATTAATGCGTCACTGTTGTTATCTCCGTTATTGCCGGTTCTACGAAATTAGCTAAGTATTTTTTCTGGTGGTTAATATGCAGTCAATAGAATAACGATTGTAAAACGCCGTTTATAAAAAATCGAAATTTAACTTTTTTTAATATAATATTCTGTATATTTGTTGAAATTTCGGTGGTCTAATTTCGGTTGATTCGTTGCGACAGAAACAGCCAATTCGCCAAGTACTACGAGATTCTTTAATAAATATAAAAAATGTCTATGTCCTAAGATTCTTCGTCAACCGGAAACTGAAAGCGAATTCAATCGAGTTCCAGTATTGGACCCGACTTCTAACTTTCAATAACACGTAACTTATTTATAGCCTACTGCGAAAATAAGCATCTTATATAAGATTTTATTTTAAAATAGACACGTACATACAGGAATTTATCTTAGTTACACTCAAAGCATTATACGACCCCAAATAAAAATATTAATAATATTCTAGCAGAAATGTTAGAGGAGAGCCACGATAAACGAGTTGGAGATAATGAAATCGAAACAATAATAACAACCTCTCTTCATATCATGGCAACTTCACGTCTACCTATAAGCGGCGCCAACTGCGACGAGTGTCTTTGTGAATGTTAAAATATGAGCGATAGGGTAGATGCGGGCCTTCTTACCATCCTTTTTTAGATGGGAAGACCCAATTGTGAATGCAAATTCCGTCTTGGATCTTACTAAGGCATTATATTGCAATAATAATAATTGATCTTAAATTAATGAATTTAGATGTATTACGCCTAATATACCTTAAATTTCGACGAGCATCAACGGTAGTTGTCCATATACGTACCGAGAATCGAAGACAGCTCCAAGGTCTTTAAACACTATCCAGCTGATGAGTAAAGAATCGCAACTAATAACTGTATTTGTTTACAATCCAAACTTATCCATTGCATACGATGGTCAATTCTGCAAAAGTAGATGTTTCTCTTCGTACACGGTATTTGTAAGAATGAAATGTTCTTTCATGATGGTTTAAGCCAACGGACATCCCCAATGGTATTACAATTGCAGCGGCTTTCCACAATATTGCGCAACAAGTTTCCGCATGTAACTACTGCGAATTTGCAAAAGGGAGATTTCGCGAAGAGGAAATTAAAGGCAAAACTCAAAGGTCAAAAGTTCATTGTTCCGTAGTTGACATTTTGGTTGGTATTTATTAAAACGATTGAGTGGTAAATTTCATAACTTGTTTTTTTATTAATTTTTTTTGTACGGAAGCTATTGAACCAAGGAAGATTAAGTGAAGATTACGTGCATCGTTCGGAAATTATATCTATCTACGTCATAAAATATGGTAACGATAGTACAACAGTTTCGAGAGAATCGCGAGAACGTGTTAAATCTTCACTATTAACCGAAACTAAACGCGAAGATCAGCTTTTCTCCAAAACATTTAATGAACTTGAAAATGAGAATAATCTCGATTCGATACATTACTTTATAGAAAAATAAGAATAAAATGGATTTGTTTGAGTTGAGTGCTATGTACAATAAAACAAAAATAGGGCGTCTAATGGATAATCGAAAAGGTGTCGTGAAGAATTTCTGTAAGAATACGGCAAGAAGACGTCTAAACGTAACTAAGCAGTATTACCTCATTTCATGCATGTAGCAAAACAGATGATCTGCACATTCTAAACTTGTTGTACGACAATGCTTGATAAATCATTGCCATGGAAAAAGATGGCTGGGATGATTTGGTCCAATTACTTTTAATTAATTTTCTTGCCGTTTAAGCTTAATTTTGGGATTACGAACAATCTTCTGTTATAACCGTTTCGTCTAAGATAATAAATATTTTGTAAATAAAAAGTTGTATTTCTACATGCCTGTATTTGAAAACTTGTATGTACGTGTCGAGTGCATTAGAGCGACATTCTTCCGAGAATATCTAGGTACAACGTTATTAAGAGTATAAACATGGGATTTATAAATTTTCCAAGCTTACATTTAAATCAAATTTAAATCTCCAAATAGCCGGACATTAATCGTGATCGAAAGTTACTAATCTTATCAAAAAAAAAAATAATACCGCAGACGCGTTAAGCGTTGTACTTTGCTCTAATGTAGAGTTTGTAATATTATCGGAATGTTCAGTTGTCTACCGTGAATAATCCTTATGTTGTAATTTATAATATTATAATAAACGAAATGTTTGGAATATTATTTTTGTGTGTAGTAGAGATTTCGGTTTATTGCTTTATCAGGGTATATCTGGTCGATGATTAGACTTTTTATTGTCGGATATAAATGTGTGTGTATCTATTAATAGTTATACAAGAATCAAGTCATAGCGAAGGTTCTGCTTTAATAGTTGGATTAACATCAAAAAGCCAGAACTAAAGCGGGATAAAATATGTTTATCGTTTTTCTATTTTAATACATTGGTAAAAAAAAACTGTTATCATTTTTTATCTTGGTTTAACTATTTAAATATAATTGTTTTTTTTTTGCAGGATTTTAAGCCGTTAACAGAATAGAAAAAAGACCTTTCCTTTCCTTTCTTACATTTGTTTCGTTGCCACGTTTTTTTAAATTTTTGCCAATTGTTTCAAGCTAGCTTGCACTTCTTTCCCTTGTTTTATTTTATTGATTATTAAAAAAAATTCTTGCCTAACTTGCCCAAGAACCAACATTTTTTTTTAATATTTTTATTATATTAAACATAAAATATGTGGTGGCAACAGACACGCCGCCAAAAATTTTTTTGTCGGTGTCTGTAAATGCAGGAAAACAAAAAAAGTTCTTATCACATCTACATAATTATAGCTACCGCATTGTACAGGGTATATAAGCTTATTAAAGTTTGTCATAACATCAAGAGTCTTTGTATATTGGTGTTGTAACTATGACCCCCTCTCCGTAAAGGGAGAAACCTAGTCCTTCACTTGCGAATGGTGAATTAATATGCGATAAGTGTATGCTAAGCTCCGTATCAAATTAGTAAAGGTTATAATTGAATCGTGGTGAGAGGAACAAGGCCTTAACCTTGCTTACGCCAGGGTGGCGCTTGTTACGTAGACGATCGTGTTCAAAGTAAATACGGAATTCCCCTTGAGTGAAATTGCAACTTTCCTATGCTTATCTGTAAATCTAAACGCTTCTTTTGCGAAACGTAGTAAACACGGTAGGCCAAGTGGAGCGCAGAGGCAAGCTTAAGTCCAAAGAAATTGCTGCGTACTGAGTGAGAGAACGGTTCAGTTTTGAATACAAGACGCGATTACCTCACCAAGTTGAGTGCAAGAAGCTAGCCGATTTCGCATTGGTGCGATGCAAGAAAGATAATCGCAACAACCGTTTGACATTTTGTGCACGATTGCTGGTCCGTTAACATATTGTGCGATTTTTTTATAATATCAACAAGCAAATTAAATGTGGATTCAAAGCAAGAAGTAGAAATGCTGATGAATGGGGAAATAGCAAACATGTTACTGGGGAATTAAACAAAGTATTTCGCAGACGAAATTATTTTAAATTAATAGGATTTGTAAGAATACTAATTGCACTTGAACACCAGGAATATTTTTATTTTCGATTTCAACTAAACGGTTACCTTCAGGATAATCTACCAGACAGGCAAGAGGTAATAGCTAGTTTTTAAAATAAATCTTCTAACATTGAACTACGTACATAAATATTTCTTTTATCATAATTAACTATTAACTAACAGCGGCAACGTTTATAGTTAGTAAATTTAATCGTTTCCAATCTTTCGAATTGACTTTCGCCTTTAGAGATCCCGTTAGTTCACAAAGATAATTGAAAGTATAAAATAGATTTTAGAAGGTGAATCGAATCCCGAACAAATCCAAAAAGGTAGATTCCTTTGTAAAATAATATCGTCACTTACCTCTGAAAGATAATCTGTTACGTCGTACACCACGTTCTTGTAGATAATCCAACACCTGGTGTCTTTGCGACCGTTATTTTTGGAAATCTCGTCGAGGGAATAGTATATTACCGTATCGGACATTTTAAGATCGTCTTGGTGGTTTTGATTTAGTGGAGCTTATGCGGACGTAGTGCTTTCTAGAGACTGTATTGTCTTTTATACGATCGAGGATAGGATAATTCTTATCGAAGACGGGAGATTCTTTAGGATAGATTAGATTGCCGAAATCCACGTTAACAATGTACCGTATACGTGATTTTGCATAGTAGCGACAATTTATATAAATATCTGTAGTTATGTGAACGTATGGTGATTGAAATGCACGTAGACGTTTCTATCGAAGTGCAAAATTAAGTGTTGTCATATTCATTAGAAGCTATTGTTTGATAGTAATTACTTAATAGCATTAAATAAATCGTATTTTTTCATGGGATTCGTTTTATTTATTTTATGTTATCACAAAGGCGGCTAGTTGCCCAATAGGATGGAGCATCTTTAACTTAAATTTAAAACTTTAACTGATTACGGTAAGAGCAGTCCCTTGGTCGCTGAGATCCCTTCTTTATGTATTTAGTACTAAGTATTCAGTAATTTGTATGGTGTTCCTCGAAGAAGTAATTACAAAAATACAAGTGGAATTTTTTGAGCAATGGTAGATAATAGCAGTGCAACATCAACAGGAAGTCGATGAACTATTTAGGCGAGTATTTTATTGTTCTACGCGTATTTCAACCACCAACAAGCGATAATTAAATTTTGCATTCTTTGGTCACGTAATTCCCATGTTCTGCAGATGCTCTATTAGTGACAAATAAACAAGCGAATTACTATGTTGTTGATGTTTGCTCTTTTGTTTTGGAAGCTGTTAAAACAAGGGAATAGTTATCTGACCAATTTGAGCAAACATTTATAATTAATTGACTGTATGTCCAATTAGATGTGTAACGCAGTCTATAGTGATTGGCACGTAATTGTTATAATTAATCGGTTTGCGTTGATTTGAATTCAGACAAGTGCACAATTTTAGAGTAGTCAGCGCTTAACTTTACAACTTTTGCTCTTATTTTATACATAAACCTGATGTAGTTATAGCTCAGTATAATATAGTAAGTAATAAAAATATGTATTCTCCAATATCTCATTTTTATTGATGTCCTCTTTACGTCGCTTCTTTCGTAATTCACGCCATTCTCTTTGTGAAAACGCGTAACTCTGAATCCGTGAAAATTGCAAGATTCTTAATCGGTGTCAATATTTTTTATTGCCTTTGCGTTGGCCTGAATTTTAATCTCGTCTTATCTCAACATCGTCATTCATTTTTACCGTTTCAGTATGCTTCGCTGTTCTTCATTGTTATGCGCTATATTTTCTACTGAATTTGCAGAAAGGGCTTATAGTTTGAGAAATGTGCTGCATTTTAGAATCATGAATAGGTAGCATGATAAACAACACAAAAGTATCGGCGCATTCCGCACCACACCATGTTTAATTAATCGATCAGAGACAATTGCTTCGAGCATTCGTGGACTTTTATTTTTATTCACTTATACGGGTGAAAATGGGGATGCATCCTAATGGCCTTCTTGTGAGCTCGATGGCCCAAATTCAAGCGGACCTGCTCCTGATTGTGGCAAAGTTAGGCGTTGGAGGCTTATCAGAATCAAGTGATTTTCTCGTGGGTTCGATACAATCCCGGATCATTATTTTCGGGTTGGGTAATAATTAGCTTCACTTCACCCACGAACACTTTATAAATACTATTTACACGTAAAGCCTTCTGAGGTTATGGTAAACTGTGACGATTGTATACGCAATATCCGTACAAGAAAAAAAATCTCGCTAAGATTAATAAAAGTTAATAAGTGTGATGTTCAAGGTTAATAATAACAAGGTTGTTTGCACCGATCGATAGATCTACCGACTTTATGACACTTTGTTATAAAGAATATTGATGAATTCAGTGAAAAGAAAAATAAATTATTTTCCGTTTTAGAGCCCTATTGCATCGTTTATTCAGAGGTCTTTTACGTCAGCAGATCAAATTAGACCAGCGAAAGTGAAAACTTTGCAAATATTTTGAGCGTACAGCGGAATTTCTTTTTATTCATTTTGGTTTTCAGGATTAATGTAGCCATTTGTACTTTAAAATAAACAAATAACAGATTTTCATGTACCCATGTTTACGCTCGAAAATCCGTAATATATTCTACCAACATTTTTTGTTTCGCATAGGCTTTCGGTCGGGCAATCAGA
Organism: Oryctes rhinoceros; assembly: GCA_020654165.1. Lineage (NCBI taxonomy): Eukaryota > Metazoa > Arthropoda > Insecta > Coleoptera > Scarabaeidae > Oryctes > Oryctes rhinoceros. Next base: position 5,876,151 of record JAIOKQ010000231.1, read on the forward strand.
AACAGTCGAAAATCCCCTATGTAAATAATAGAATAAATAAAACAAAAGGAACCTACTAAAAACTATTACCGAACGTTCCATTAAATGCCCTGCGAATTATCATCGGCTTTATACATGGTTCCGAATGCTGTTTAAATTTGGTCCCTTCTTTCTCCCTCATCCGTTTCGGGATTACCAAATATTTCGTCCGAATGTCTAATTTAATACTTTAAATACGGTTTAGATTCGGCGAGATGGAACGGGCTCGCATGAATTATTCAGAATTTACGAAGACAAGCTCGATTTTGAAAATGCAGACGAGTTCCTGTGTTGATATTCTAATGCGAAACGATCGTTCTTTCGTTACCGAAGCCCTTTTCTGTATTATCGCTTGCGAGGCTACACTCGTGTGAATATACGAATATTATGCGTGTTAGCGTTCCTTTAAATATCGTTTTAATCGCTGTCTGAGGTAAATGTCACGTACGACTGAATACGTTTCGGTTTCGCGATTACATTTGAACGAAAAATAAAAAAAATGTGATATTTTGTTAGATTTCTGGATTCGGTAAAAATACGAAGTTATTTGTTTCGAGTACTTAATACGTTGTGTATTTTATCGGTTCTACGTGAATGCAGATACGAGAAATAAATCGATCACGTCTGGAGTTACGCAGGTGAAATGTTTCCCCTTTAAATAATACCAAGAAAAATTCTCGAGATATGGTTGATTATGAAACTATGGGCACTTGAGACGAAAATATTGTAATGTCGAGGCGGACAGCCTGTGTGCCGGTATTGATGCCGGGGCAAAAATAATCAACAGTTGACCGGTAACATACTCGCGTTTAAGAGAATGCAGCGTAGAATAGCGTTAAATGTCTATTAAACAAAAAAAAAACATTGTTAATTATCGAGTCATCTGCATATGACATATGCTTGTGCGGATTGTAGTGAAAAATAAGCAATTTGCAACTGATTTAGATACGGCAATAAAACTGAAAAGATACTTTATTCATTAAAACGAAAAACGTTACAATGTCATTGGGTTTCGGGAGCATCAACGGATAGTCTTCAGACACCTGAAGTAACAAATAAAATTTTGAGAATGACTAATCAAAAAAAAAGGAAATACGACGTTTACGCAAAAGCAAGAAATCTCGCATCTTTTCAAATAACTGAACTTGAATCAAGCTTGATATTCAAACATTATCGACATACAGTTAACTTCAACCACAGCTAATTGTGACATGCTTTCAACTTTCAAAATACGTATTCTTACAATATCATATTGCAAACTAGAATACCAGTAGCGGTGCGTGACTTTTTCATAAGGAGGCGAGATGGGCGATTGCAAAGAAAATATCTTTGGAGAAAAGCAAGGAACTGCTAATTGCTGCGCTTGTATTTTTTATAATTTTTAACTTCATTCTATATGGATCAGCGACGGAAATAGAACCGACTCTGAGGTAGCGTCAACCTGGAGATGGCCGGACCAAGCACTACACAAATCGTGCTTATCGGAGTGTTCGTTACCCGGAAACACTTGGGACTGAATCAAGCTACGACAGCCAGCTCCAAGCCTTAGAGTCCAGGCAAAGAGCTCCTGGCGTTAGGATGAATCTAAAGGATTCTCCAATCAGCCAGGATACGATCCCCGCATCAAAGCGCCACCTCCTCCTCTATGTACATTTGTTCCCGTCACGACCGTTACTCCGTGGCCAACTAGAGATTCGGTAGTGAAGGTGTGTTAAAAAGCGTTATTTTGACAGTTAAACTGGGAAACTTCTCCAGTTTTCCTTCTAAAAAATATCTTTAACATTTTTGGGATAAATTAGAAGCTTACAATTGAGTTTTTCGTATTGAATCTTAAATTTATCACCAACCTTAAGATTGTATCAAAACATTTCTATTTACGAAGAGAAATTCAAGCGGATCAACTTTTCCGGTCGAGTGTACCTATTATTATAAGCAGTTGCGATTCTTCAACGTCAGCAAAGCATCGTCAACAGTAAGTTTTAATTAACAATCTCGAATAATAAATTACGATTAGTTAATGCTCAAGTTTATTACGATTTGCAGTTCTTCAGAGCTGAATTATTGACTGCTTTATTAATCTACTTCGCGTATTGTTATCGTCATAGTGTATACGCAGAGTCCGCGATTTCGGCGGATTATATTGCGCCCTTGCAAATATTTAACCAAAACTCGGGCGCAAATTATGTATCGATTGTCTGACGCCCATAATAAAAAGAGGAATATCGTGAGAGCAATCCGTGGAAATTGGTTACCGTTATACCTCAATGCCGGAGAATGGGTTATTGTGTAGGCGTATATTACGAAAGGTGGTAGGTACATATGTATATATTAATCATAATAAAAAAACTCGAAAGAGGGCATTACAGGCGCGTAAAATTTATCCCAAGCGTTAGTACGAATAATGTTTGTTGACATGAAAAAATTATAGGAATTTCATTGCATTAGCTGCGGATATCAACTAGTTCGATATTATTATCAATTTTAATCTTGTTATAGTTTGAGTTTCTAATGATTTCAAGTATATTAAACATTTTTGAAGCAATTTTGTAATCTACACGTACAAGTGGTGTAACTATGTATAGATATTTGGCGGTAGCTTATACTACATCTGGTAAACGCTGGAAAAATATATAAACATGGAAGGATAAAAATTACTAACTAAATGAAAGCGAAGAAAAACGTTGTATTGGCTGCAGTTGAATAGGGCCAAAGAGATTTTTGTATTAAATAGATAGATGCACTGAGCAGCAATGGATTTAATGGAAAACTAGCTATGTTTCTTAGCTAGCTGCTTATTTGTAACTTAAATAACCACTTACATCGGCGACACTGATTTTGTGGTGGACAAGCAACGATATTATTATTACCAGGTGTATTTATTTAATTACAGCAAAAGTATGCCTCATGATAAGCTCGCACTGACAAGGATTATGTATCGCAACAATATTATCAATCATTTAGCGGTAATCGTATGCGTTGCTGGATGGTGCAATAGTATTATACAATTACATCTTTAAATAAAGAAATTATCGCCAAAAATAATTCAGATTAGCGAAATAGGCTACTTATATGGAGGGTTCTTTTGTGTTACTGATGACCTTCAATTAAGTATTTCTGTCTCGTACCTTTCCTTTGTGATGATGGCGCATTCGATGTTTATTTGTTTAATTAAGTACTTTTATGAATAGCTTTTTTTTATCATAAATCGTGGAAATCTTTCATCTTCTGACGAGGTTTAAATTAATATTTACAACACTAAGATTACGAAAAGGTTAGTCGTAGATAAAGTTTGATTTATTTGATTTTTCATGACATAAAAGATAATTCTCATAGCTTAGCATATTATAGAAACACATGCCTAGAAACGATATCAAAAAATAATGTTAAAACAGCTTCTTCGTGGTATCGATGCAATCATTCAACGTGGTTCCGAGAGTATTTTTACCCTACCTTGTACCGTTATTTATCGTACAGAAATAGTATATTTAATAAATTTTACTGCAGAAAGAAGATAGATACGCTAACATATTTGTAAATTTATTAATTTGAGATTTGTAATTTCATATAAAACAATTAACAAATTATTCCATCGTCAGACGGATTGCCTTGATTATTAAAATTATATTAATAAACGTAGGAAACGTTACTTTTGCCGTTGAAATATTGTAAAATACCGCGATTCACTCTTGAGCCTCCGTTTGGCAGGATATCGGTCCAGCGATTGTAAGTCGGTGTTAATCACGAATTTCATTAGTTGTCATCCGTGCAAGTGCAATGATTAACTTCACTGTTCACTTAAGGGTGTATATCGTAGAAGGCAGTGCTCCAATAATCAATTCTTTGTATATGTACGTGTAAGACGGGACGATCTAACAAATGCTGGTTCCACGCTCTGTCGATGATTACTTAGTTTTTAGTTATTTTGACTATTAAACAAGGTGAACTTCGAAATGGAAATTATCTTTGCCTTTGGTAAAAATCTAAACAAGAATTTAAGAGTTGATAGAGGTAGTGTCGGTAGTAGTATTTCCATATCTAACATTCCGCTTATTTTTTTTGCAAGAACATTAATTTTCTATTTGCTTAATTACACTACATATTGGACGAACTATATACATTCATTGTCGTAGTACTACTACGTTTAACAGTAGGATTACCCATGCACTATGTTACTGTTGTTCGTTCAATGATAATGTGATCCATAATTACAAGTAGCCTCTGATAATTGGCCACTATCGTATTGTTTAATTAAGGTCATAGGAGACGTACAAAATTTAAGCCCAGGAAATTGCTCTTATCGTTTGAAATGATCACTGCTATTAATAATTTTGTACCACAAAAATAATCGCTATTTTTCAATATAAACAAGAGCGCTTACGCGTTTAACATGCGTTTAAGGATAATATTCATTTTAACTCTTACTTGGTCGTACGTAAGTGCACCATCCTACTGGTACTCGCTTGTCTGATAATTTACATTCTGTTACAGGATAGCGAAGAAGCACTCCTTTTCACGCAATTCAAAACATGCGATGATCCAATAATAAAGGTTAAAGTTAATTTTAGGACGATAGGCGATAGCTACCAATTGCTTAATGTAACCTACAGATCTCCTATTATAAACGGCGAAAATTTGCGGGCAAGTCAATTACCAAGTGTTTTCGTGTTCTAAAACTTTCTAGATGTCTGTACGTATATTTTAGGCTAATCTCACTGCTAGAATTCTCGTTGGCGAAATATGGATGCCTTTGTTTGCGTTGCAGGAGGAAAAAGGTGTTTGCGCCTTGGCGCAGAAATATATGGGTCCATTTTTTGATGATTTGCTTCGAGGCGCTGCTTTAATGCAAAGCTGTCCTTTACCAAAGGTAATATTAATAACTACTCACTGTACATTATCTTTTTATATCGTGGTATTTTGCCAATACTTTCAGGGAACCTATTTATGGAGAAATTACAGACCTATGTTCCAGAAATTAAGACTACAACTTCCTTCAGGAACGATGAACCTGAAACTAATTGGAACGGAGATAAGAACGAGCAAGTTAGCCTTCTGTTTAGATATTATCGCTATTAAAACGTGAACGAAAATATTGTATTATGGAAAAAAATTGTAATCCTTGGTAAAAACAGTTGAAAATAAATAAAAATAATTGAATAAATTCTATTAACGCAATAACGTAGTATTATCGTAGGATCCTAAAAAAATCGGTAGCATTCGTCGAAACGTTGCAGTTTTAATATCGTGGGTAGCTTCATTTTATTCTACGTCACACTTTATAGTTTACTTAGAAAATCTCGCGATTCCTCGTAATTGCACGGATCGGAATATTTCCCGCTGGATCAACGGTTGAAAGTTGGTTTAACTGAAAAGACAGGACTCGAATTAACGGTGGCTAAAAATGTAAATTTTTTTAAGTGATTCGTGTTATTCGCGTATTTTCAGCTATTGATGAAGATTGACGTAATCATTGCTGTATTTGGATTTATACGCTGCATAGCGAATAGGAGACCGAAGCTTAAGGTTTTTAAAACATTAAGGCTTCAATTTGAAGTAAGCAATATTGCGAAGTTTGGTAATGACAACTCTGTAATTTATGATGCATGTATTGAGGAATTAACAATAATGTGACGCGATAGAAGCTAGCTAGAAATCTCCAAAAAAGTCACAGTTCTGCAAGAACCTTGTGATGTAACTACTGGAATATCTTTCGGCTATTTAGGAAACATTCGAAATTACGTTAACTAATATAAACAGGTTTAGTTAATTAAATGCTAAATTTTGTTAAAAGTAGAAATGAAGTATTCTTTCTTCCAAAAAGCGTATTTCCTCAGTAATATCTCGAAATATTATCTGTCTAACAATCGCCACGTGTATCGCGGAAATACAGCGCAAAAAGAGGAAATTCATTCGAAATGATTTCCGTTCATGTTTTTCGCACTCCGAATCAGTGGTACGCAGCCTTTAGTTCTTTTTAATCCCATTTCTTTTTTTTTTTCATTCCGAACACTTTAGGATAGAAATCATCCTGTGCGTATCCGATGAAGTGTAACGAATTATTACGACGGATTGATGATTGGGAACGGTTAGATACACACAACGAATAAATTATGTTGTCATGTTTGCGGATTGAACTGGAATGGTTATCATTGGAAAAGAAATAATCTTCGCGCACGTTGTTCCGTATCTTTGAAATTTTGCAGACGATTGTTATTGCGTACATGACAGGGACGATGCGTCCATAAGATCGCATAAGGCAGCGCAGCGCGCAGATATATCCTTTAAAAATACAATTGAATTCATGAAGAAGATTATTCAAATTTAAATTACGTAATCATAACGATCAGATACATCATGACGGCTTGCTTTGAGATCTACACTATAAAAATGCAAAACGTTAAGTTGTTTGTTTCGTAATTTCAAAGGCCAAAGTTGCCTCTAGATATGTTATATTCTGCTGAAATGGAATTACGGATGGAATATGAGATATTGCTCTGGGAAGCCTCAACTATTGTCGAAAGAATTTTCATTGCACAGAAACAACTTGTCAGGATAATTGCAGAGATAAAGCCTTCAGGATCAGGCAGACCCCTACACACTTGTACAGTTACTATGGATCGATACGGTACGGTTAAAGATATGCACAATCACGAAACTGGACGAAGACGTGAATTACGTATACCAACAAACAATGTGATCCACAACATACTGGTAGAGGGAGAATAATTCTTTTTTTTTCATCTGTTTCATTGAATATTGATTCCGTTGTCCTCTGCAGAAAACAAGATTTTTGGCAGTGTTGCCTACTCGTGTCGCCGAGAGTCGACAAAACACGAATGGGTCTAGCTTCTGCAAAAAAGTAATAATATCATCCTCCTTTGTCCTCTCTAATCATCAATGAAACTATTGGTGTGGCTAACAAACATGGTAAAAAATCAATTCATCAAAATCCATAAATGTGAAATTAATCAGCGCCTATATTTCTAATTTATTTCAGTAAGTATTTTATAATAAATTAACAATAAAAGACTGAGAATTATTAACCTTAAGCATGGTTTAATTAATTAATCAAAGAGAAGCAATCATACGTAAAAAAAAGTTAGAAGACTGCGAAACCAAACGGTGCAGCAGGTCTTTTTCTTTAATTTTTCCCTAGATTAATTTTTTTGTCTTCGTCTTACTCATAAGAACAAGGCTCATTCTTATCAAAAAACAAGTCAGAACAACTTTTGACGAGCAAAGCAAAATTCCTCACAAGAAAACTAAATTATATGTCTCTTAAATTCAAAATTAATTAAATGTATCGCGTATTAATGATCGGACCATTACTCATATGCATTATTTTAAAATATTAAAGTAAATATGGCGACCTATCGACTTCGAAATATTATTATCCAGGATCGCTGTGGTGGTGGGGTGCATACTGAAATCTGACAGGTTGTTATTTAATTCTACTCATAAAACAAACGTTGCTTGCGGAATTCAAGAAACAAATAAAAATAAAAAAAAACAAATTAAACTTGGAATCCTTTAATTCGATCTAATTAATTCGGAACAATTGTTTCGGAAACCCGTGGATTCCCACTGTCAACCGGCGATCGAATGAGAATTTGAAGGATTTGATTTGGATACAATGTCAGGGCAGGACTCACCAATGACCACGTACAGACGAGAAACAATGATAAGAAACATTCTTGTCAAATTAAACGAAGTAGATTTGTCGATTTCTACGTAAATGTACTTTAACAAGATGTATTACATACGCTAAGCATAATTTACTGTCAAAAATACTCTTTAAAAGCTTTAAAAAGCACCACCTGCGTGCTTGCACGATAATGCTAAGTAGCACTTTGGAAGGTACGAACTCTATCAATTAATGTATTCTCTTTACGCATTATAATAACATATAATTATCAAATAATGCTTTGAAATTATAAAGCGTTAAATTAATTACTTGAATTCAATACATTGCAAATACCAATATTGGCTCGTATCGCATTTTGTAAAAGTTTTGGACATGAATCCTGGCATTTAAGAGTCCCCGCTTTCTACTGTACTTGTATATGCTCCCTGCTCCATGTCAAAATTATCCCTTTGCGCGTAGCTCTACTAATAATACACGCTCGCACCCTTTATGTCAGGAAAATTATGTACTCAAATAGAGGTAAGATATTTTACGAGGCAGGTTAAACTCAACTGGCGGAGGTAAAGTTGTATGTAGTTACATAAAGGACGTAAGGGTAGTTAGTAGTAATATGTGTTGACTAGATAATGGAATTAATATCGCCGTTGTAATTGTAATTGTAGGCCGGTTCTAAGCATACATATTTGACGTTAAAGAGAAGCGATCATTTAAAACAAGGGAAAAGAAAAACGACCAGGAAGTATCTTATATTCGAGAAAATCTCAAAGTCTTAACTTCAATACGACATATTTCTAAACGCTAGAACAATATACATTTCGCTTTATCGCGTTTAATATTCGTAAATTCAACGAAACGACCTCTTAATAAGCTTTCTCCTTTGAAACGGAGACTAATGAAGAAGTAATCGTAAAATCGTCGATGCTCCCCTAAATTTTTATAGAAATTCTTGAACGGCTCGACATGGAAGCTCCGCCGTTAGTGTTATTTAACAAATCCCATCAAAGGCGTTTTACGCTTTATCACTCGGCGATGGGGCTCCGCGACTCACCCATCCCAATCGGCCCGCCCGTTGTTAATAACGACAATTTTCCCGCTGTTCATAGTCGTTTGTGAAAATTTCTTTTTAAGATCGCGATCATTAGGTTCACACGCAGTTACCCCATGCACGGCTGCTTTCTTTTAATATAGCGCGTCAATAGGACGAGTTCGTTGTGCGGGGTAACGTCTTTATTTTTTGATTTTCTTCCTTTACGGTAAATGTTATCCTTTCTGACAGCTTTTGTTTCCTTTAGAATTATGTAATTCGATTTGAGTGAGTGTGTACAGTGAAGCCAGGCCATGCGCCGTATGAACGAAAGCATTTATTACGCACATGCCTAAGAGGGGACCAACTTAATCGTGCGAAGGATATTAGTCTGCAGATATCATTGCGGTTTGTTCGATATTAATGCGTGAAGAAGTAATTCGACAGAATTATTGCTTGGCGGCCGATACTCGATAGACTATTTCAACATAGCCAGGCTTCAAATGTAACGGATCTCGTGTGAGGTGTTAAAAAAAAATATGTTACACCAAACTTCAGAGCTTAACAATTTCCATTTAAAAAATACATCTTTGAGTAGCTACAAAGTTACGTAGGTTTCAATAAATCATGCCCACGACTACAACCACATTACAATTGACAATCTACGAAAATATTTATATTGCCTTCGTTTTGCAGTAATTTAACATCAAGAAGGACATCAATTTCAGAAACGTTACTTCATTACGCGCGTATCAACCGGCAGATCATCTTGAAGAAATTTAGCTAATGAACATGTATCGAAATATACAACATTAAAAACAGTCAAGAAAGAAGGAAATAAATATAATGAACGCTACGGTTTATGGAGATACGAATTAAGTCAGCGGGTAGAATTACATAGTATATCGTTTCAATTACATATTTTATGATGATTTCTTGGATACATCATTATATTCGTTTTGGTTATTGATATTGATGTATCTAGCGCACATCCAAATTTGTTCTTCTTTCTTATTAACTTTCTTATTATTTAACTGGATGCGTTACTAATCTTGCTAAAAGTGCACTAAGTTTTTTTAAAGCCTTTTGGCTGCCGGTTACCATAAAAATCCTGTTTTTTTCGTCTAAGGTTTTCGAGCAATGATTATACACATTTCCGCTTGGAATATCCTTGCGCCTGCCAGAAATGCCTCCTTTCAATACATATTTTCGCACTAGTTCCCGGGTTAGATCTGCACATGAAATGATTAGACCAATCGACGTAAATTTTCCCTATCTCCACTCTTTTCTTATAGATAAGGCAATCTCGTAGGTTTTCATAATGATGTATGCATTAGGGATTCCGTTTAGGGCCATGCTTAATGCTTAATATGGAGTTTCATCTATTGTATCGAAGATGCCAGTGCTCTTGCTTTTACTAACAAATGCAAATGTAGAAGATTAAGCAAGGTCTCCGATACGGTGGTTGGGGTTGTCGTGATGGCATAACTTCATAATAATTACGTCTTGTTTGCCATTTCTAGTACATGGATTTTACTATTTAGCTTATTCCGTGTACTTTAATCCTTTAAATAGATATACAGAAAAAAAAAAAAACAAATAAAAATTCTTCATTTTAACCGATTTTCTGGCACCACAAAGTTATTCAACGGTAGAGAAACAGCGTAGATGTATTGATTTAGATGAGGCGGCAGTAAATTAGCATCCTACATAAAGTATAATAATACAATCATCACAAAATCGCCTGGCAAACTTTTGTTTTATTGTAAGGAAGGAGGAGAGAAGGAGAGCGTTCTAATGCTTAACCGATGTATGACTATTACTATTATTCAAGTCGGGCCATAAAAATGCGACAAAAAATAAAATGAAACTTCGACGGATTATGATTTGACCTCGACGCAGACAGAATAACGCAGTGGGATAATCGTGACGAAGCGCAGACAAACATCGATTCCATTTCTGACTGGAAATGGTAACTCATTCTGGAGGTCAATTATTTTGCTATTTACTCTTTTAATAAGCGGACGTCATATTCTATACAAATTAACGACCATTCCGCTTTTAAAATGATCGAAAACAACCATTAATATTAATGAAACATTATATTGTTAAGCGGATGTATATAGTTTAAATTCAATCTGTTAATTTATTAAAGTATTTGAGGGGGTGTTCAACAGTAAAAGTTAAGATAAATCGTAGCGTCTATGTAATTGATAATCTTGTTAAGCAGGTAGGAACTTAATGCCTGCGCAAATGACAGGTGACGAAAGCAACTAACACGTCGATAAATTCTATTTTATGAAATTGGAGCGTCCTCGTTGCAAAGGTAAACATTTCAGTTTAAACCAGCTTTAAAATAAACAGGGAGAACCTATAAAACACTTGATTTGATCAAGAATTTTTATGTTCTTAAAAAATTTTGTTCCTTAAAAGCCTCTATGAGGGTATGCGGAGACAGCATACGTATGTGTTTGTTAAAAAAAATTGCAAAAAAATGAAATTTCACGTAAAGGTTGCTGGATTTTTTTATGATTTTCGCAAAGCCCTAATATAACACCTCGAGTCTCTTCGTTCAACTTTTGGTTATGAAACACTGTCAGCAAAAATCAATTATATACATTATAAATTTTCTTTTTTTTAACAATTTTTGGGAGAAGTTTTAGGGGGAGAAACAATTTTTTTTTAAATTGAATTACTTATTCGCGAAACTGCGAAGTTTATGAGCCTAATTAATAAATTAGATAAAGCTGGAATTGTCGTGTAGTAAAATGACAACGGAGCATTCCATTTGTATGAATATGTTACAGAAATTCTTTCGATTCTCTTGGAAATTGTTTTATTTAAAAGTCTGCTGTGATTACTGTCGCCGCACCCTTTCGCTGTATAGGTTGCAATAAGTGTAACGTTTAACAGGCATCAGTCACAATACAAGCGTGCTCATATCAAATTTGGAACGTCTAATGCTTTCACTTAAAGTTTAATTAAACTTACACGTCCATCTAAACATCTACCTTACGTAAAAATTAAAATTCTTCACTGCAATAAATGATCTTTTTTTCCGTCCTTTATTCCTTCTTCCACATTATATCCTCTTTTACTTTCAAATCAAACGGATGTAAACGTTTCATTTTCTTTTATTGTTTTAACTAGATCTTTTTTCGATCCACTTTCACCGGAGAATGCAAAAAATTGTGAATCTTTGGGAACATGTCGAGCGTATAAACATTCTGTTAGATTAATTTCTGAAATTTTGCAAATTTCTACTCTATTTATGCATATAATTCGCTAATAGTAACAGATAGAGCGAAAGTATTGAGAAAAAAATTGTTCATTGGACCAGTTTAGCCTCAGAGATGTGTCCAAATAACAACATTTTAGCAGATTTAACCGCACTAGTTTTCCGAGTGTACATACCATAGATATAAGTAACTAATTATGAATTAAAACTTCCACAAACATCGTTAACATTATCGCTATATCAATAAATTGAGTATCATCCCTCATCAATTGCAAGAGATAACGATTAGTGCGAACCTGACGAGAACATCATAAATTAATTATTTCTATGGCAAAAACAAACAATATTTGCAGAAAAATTAGAGATGATAAAACTCTCCCATCGTCCTCAAAGCTTAACGCGACATGGAAGCGTCATTAACTCTGACGCCGTACCTTTCAGCGATTTTCACGGATAACTCGTCGTCCTTATTCAGACGTCCTCTTACCAGCGTTTTCGCTTCTGGTCGAAATGTTGCCGTTTCGATTTTCTCTCTGTTTATTTCAATCACGTTATCACCAATATATTTGGCTGCGTATGCATATTGATGCATTATCAAATTATTTTTGCTATCTATATATAACCCGAAGTTAAATAGATATACCTGCGTTGTATACTTAGACGTGTGTTTGTACAACACGGATAAAAATAATATTTATTTCTACTATGGAGTTTGTTATGTGGAAATAGCAAAAGCGAATGTCCCTGAAGGCTCCTTTTTTAGCTGAAGTTCTTTTGACATTTTCACTGTATGTTTTACAACACTAAATACTTCCCAAAGAGACGATAAATTTCTTATTCACGCATAAAAAGTGTGAATTACGAAGGTACTCTGAAAAGCTTCCAACTTAACACAAAGCAAGTACATTTTTAAGAAATTAAATATTATTTCTCAACGCGCTTTTGCCACATTTTTTTCAAAATTTCCTTCGTCCTTCTCTTTCCTCTTCATCTTTTGTGTCTCCTTCTTTTCACTCTATTGTACCAGCTCTTCTCCTTCCGCTTTTCCTTTTCTCTTTCAGTATCGTTCTGTTCATCTTCGTCTTTCGTTTGTTATTTCCTATCTTTCCTTTCCTCCTTTTTCTTGTGATATCTCTTCGTCTTTCTCACTTTATTAGGCATATTCAGTGGTAGACATTATCGAAATTAGTAACTAACAACAACGCGAAACAATGCGAATATAATAAGTATTTACATAAAGAATCTATTAATTCTGCACGAAAGGAAAAGAAAAACAGCTCAAATAATAATTCTCCGTGGTTTTTTCAATAACGTCCGTTCTAAAATTAAGATAAACTCGAGAAGCAAAGCGAGTAATTCTACAGAACTTCATTGCCGTCTCGTCAAAAGAAATGGCGTCGATTGTGATTAAACGGAAACGATATCAACTGGCAGGCATTTAAACCCCCCGCTCGAAGATTTAGTCCGTCCGAAGTTTACCTGTTACGTTTGCCTTAAACTTTCTTAGTCGATCATTCCGTCCATCTGCATAGAGGGAACGAGAGCTTGACCTCATTCGGAACAAAAACTTTAGAGCAAACGGACGGAATAAATTGCGCGAAACAACCGAGAGATCCTTTCCAGAAGCGCACTTCGTTCTGTGCAAACTTTCTAAGTCAATTAAATCTCGGTTTCTTTGTTTAATTCTAGGAAACAAGTACAAAAAGGCATCGCGGGCAAAAATCTAGATTTAATAAGATAGATCCATTTAAGTTATATACTTATGCGGATTCACGTTATGCGAGTTTACATTTAATACATTACCGCACAAGTAGACACACCTATAGCAAATACGAAATAACAAAGTGCCGAACTTTCGTGTTGTAAACGGTATTCATTTGGAAATTTATTTCAAATATCGCGGTATAAAATAAATTATTCGCTTTTGCGACGATATGACCTAACAATCGATCTTGCAAAAGTAGGCGTAGAAGTACATATTTTATTTCGGAAGAAAAGTAGCAAAAACCGACAAAAAAGCAGACAATGGAGAAGTGGTACAACAGAGTAGGTAATACATACGGGTGTAGTTCATCAATTACACTGTTTGTGAAATACGGGACTTAGTTGTGAAATAAACAATTTTTATTCTTTACCTTCGTCAAAATGTTTTTATTTTTATTTTTTTTTTATGGAAGAATATAGTGTGAAAGGTAGTGAAAAAAATCTTTGGGAACAGTATTTTTACCTCGACTAACAGAACACATTTGAAGCATGTTGTTTTCTAGCAAATAAAGCCGTGTAAAAAATAAATATATAACATAAAAATTGTTTGCTCCAGAATTATAAGCTTTTTGCCTTTATCAAATGTTAAAACATCCCTGTAAACGCAAAGTATTAATACTTTAAAGGGTATCTTAAAAAAGCATATTTTTCGAAGCGATCGCGAAAATAAGAAACCAATTGTTACCCGCTATCTGAGAACTTATTTATGAAAATCTGAAAATAAGCACACCTGCGTCCCTCAATATGCTTGAAGAGCACTGCGCGTAACCGGAGTTGTGTCCTTATCAATTATAAAACAGTTTTGCGGGACTCTACAAAACACTCAAAATTATTCGTGTACGGGGTGAGTTATCTCCGCGGATTCTGAAGATTCTGCTTTTGCGATTAGAGGTTTTTCAAACTTTTTTTTTATGAACGAGGACTGATTGGGTGTGGTTCAAATTATTTTGAAACCTCACCGGAGCTACACAAATTTCTATTCTTTGAAATGAATAGTTTGAAGGTTATAATTTTTTTGAAAAAATCGACGTCTACAGAAATTGATATTGCTTGGGGAGTGCATATGAGACAGCTGTAATTTTGGATAGCTAGATTATGAATAAATTAATCTAATCACGCATGCTTATGTTGTTTTGAATTTTTGAGGAGATCCACGTATTATGGACAGCTGCTTACGGCCCATCTTAATAGATCTAGTGCAACAAAATACTTTTGTACGTACTAGAATAGTTCAAGGCTTTTAATAAACCTTAGTACTGCTCCAAGACATCCCTTTTTCAATTCAGTAGATGTAAGAAATTAACTATTATAAAATGTTGGTGTCGTGTGCGATTGAATGCAACAATGCGGAATCTCTAAATTTCTCAGGAAACAAATCATCTTCCATCCATCATGCACTGGGTGAACACACTGTACATTTTTAAAAATAATAAAGCTCCAAGTCACAATGTCATCCGTAGCTGATCGATAAACAATTCATCACATCGATCAAACCATAGTACACACCTGAAAGGGATTTGTTTACTTAGATAATTAGTCGAACGCTTTCAGGTTTTTACCGAGGTAATCATCATTTGATGTTACAGTTCAATCAATATGATGGACGTATTTAAATCCGAAATTGATTCATAAACACTTACACTGACGCATACGTACTTTTTTACGGGAACGGTGTAAGACCTTAGCAGGTACGTCAAAATTGAAGTTATCGTCGAAGGTGGTGGTGGTCCCTTTCTGGACCAATTGTGACAAAAGCATGATGGCGCTGTAAAGTACAACCACCCTGCGTTTAGGGCGCTTGATTATCTTCGATGATGCAATTTTCTTTTATTAAAATCATATACTTCGTGGTTTTTGCAGTAACGAGCGAAAGGAAAGGGAAATTGGCGCGCTGAACATGTTGATAATGTAAAATTAGATATTATCGTTTATTTTGCCCTGAAAACTTGAAATCAAATTAATATCGCTGTATATGCATCCAATTTATATGTACGTATAGCAAATAAAATAACTTCCTGTCATATAATATACCGAATATACTCATATTTAATTTGCAGGAATGAAACTGTTTTAATTTCATCAAAATTCACCTTAAAACGTAATTATGCTTTTGCACACAGAACGATATATTTTAGTTACACATAGGATTTCTGGAAAATGCGATATGAATATTGTCAAGTTTCATATGTGTAGGTACCAACAAAGAATACACAGTATTAAAATCTAAATTGCAATTAAAAAGCTAAAATTAAACTAATATTGAAATGTACCCGATAAATAATAATGAAATGAAATGTAATAAAATATCAAATAATATTATCGCAAAATGTACGTTTTCTAATTAAACTGAAAATGGTTTCAGACCACTTTAACTCGAGTAAATATAACGTATTATTTAATTAATTGACGTTCATGGGATTCGTTTAAACAAATTAATCCAGGATCGTAGCATATTAAGTATTGTTCGTACTAACATAGAACTTCTAATCGTTAATTAATTAAAATTAGATCAAAAACAATTTTAAATTTATTTTTATTCTAAGAAACCGGTACAATAATTATGGGAAAATTCAAATAAAAAATGAGATTGAGGCAGTTGTCTGATCTTAATAAATAGTTCTTTGATGAAGTTGCTCAGATAATTTTTTTTTGCTAAAATCCACAAATGTATCTAAACTGAACTTACATATTCATAAAAATGAATTAAATCAGGCCGAGCATTTTAAGTTTTTGAGCTTAAATATGGGCTCAAATTGTTGCAAAATTAATTTATTATTTAATCGCAGCTTATCGTGCCTCGATGGAGAGAAGCTTTCAGTATGGCATATGCTTGTACATAAAGAAAAGGATTATTGGAAGCAGGCAATAATTACTTAGAGAAAGTAAAAGGTGCATGTATTTATACGCAAGAGAATATGTTCTACAGAACCAAGAAAGTCGCTGTCTTGAAAAAATTACTAAATTCAAGAAAGTGGTTGCTCGTCCAAAATATGTGAATAGCTCTCATTCTAAAATATTGCTCAACTACTTTCACCGTTCAACTACAACAGATATTTTCAAAATAATTCTATTTTCTTTATTTTATATCTTCTCCTGTTTGTCACCAATTTGTTTCGCTGTATCGGAATCCCCTCCTCAAAAAAGAAGCAAAAAGCATGGTTGAATACGTTTTGCATTCTTATATAAATACAATAACCGCGAAGAGGATCTTTTTCGAAAAAGTAACGAAGACCTACCACGCAGAAAACTCCTCTCTATCTAACACTACATCACCAGTAATTGAAACGATACCTCAAACGGTATACGCCGTGCTTAATTTTGGCGATTACAGTTTATCGCTACGTACAAAAGATGAACAAATCCAGTCCGGGGGGAAAAAAGAGATGCATTCGCGGACACCTACACAACGTAATGTATCTGGCAAGACCGCCCCCAAATGATGGGGTGCCGGTGGCGGGGGCAGTCGGTCATCTCCTATATAAACGTTTTACGCGCGCACTCCACGTCTAAATTCTACAGGGTGGTGAGTCGAGCCGCTGGTCCTTTACCCCATCGCCCTATCTGTGACGACGACGACGAAGTCCTCGTAACACGCATCCGAACTCTGAGTTTCGAACAAGCGCGCTTCCTGCTGGATCACGACAGGTTCATCACCGTTCGAAGCGACATTTAGAGTTTTCTCCGCGAAGTTGAAGGTAAGTTTTAATATTTTGATAATTTTTGCGTGCGTCTTTTTTTCGTTCTTTCAAGGGACATCGTTTCTAATTTGAATAGATTTTTTTTATGAGAAAGTCTAATAAATACTTCAAATAAAGTTAATTGAAAAATTAATTGGCTCGATATTTTTTAAATACATTAAGTTCTTAGAATTTGCGCAAGGATTGTATTTTAAATAATGCTTATATTTATTCTAAAATTACGCTTAAATGTGACTCAATTATTTCCGTCAAAAGTATCAACATTATTGCAATATACTAATAGTAAGCAATATTTTGAGTATATTGATATAGTTCAAGAGCGTCTTTTTCTTTACTCTCCTCAAAGGAAATCGTTTGTAATTTGAGCTTTTAAAAACGAAAATATATTCAAATATATATAATATTCGATATTTGCACATTTCTTGGATATCTGTACCCGGATTAAGTCTACGTGAATGGATGGATGTGCTTAACTTGAAACACTTACTTCTCTGACTCACGCCTATGATTATTAATTTTTCAGTTGGATTTGTTATTATATCTTCCTTCGAAGGTAGGCAAGTGAACTCGATACGCATTTTAATCTGACACGTGTCGCTATGTTTCACATCGTTGTCGATTTCACACTTGTTAATTTATTAATCAATATCAAACATAGAAGATGCGACTTCAAGGTATCTTATTACATTTATCAATGCCTAGGTTTAATTTAAAGTTCATTCATATTATATAAAGCTTTATTTCAAGAGAAATCACAAACTACTTAGAGGCAGTCATATACAGAGAAATCAGCCAGAAAGTTTCTTTTCTGGCTTCAGAAAGTCTTTTTTTTAGCGGTTGATGTTGGAAACAAGTCTTTTAAGTTCTAGTTTACGTCAACTTCAAGTTATTGACGTAATAGTCGAGATTTGTTAAGAAATTCTTCAGTTATAAGAAGCTGTTGAAGAAATCGTAGAAGTTGATGGATTGGAACTGTTTTGGCTTCAATTTCTTAAATATTTTATTTGTTATTACCATTACTGTTGTTATATGTATGTATGTATGTACGTTCCGATTTTATATATACAGGGAATAAAATCAACGAGACAAAGAAAGCGAGTAACAAATGTGAGAAAAGCTGGGTTCTCTCCGCTGTTAGCCAAGATAAGAAAAACCTTCTTAACAAAATTAGAACGATCAACAAAGTGGTGGGTTAGACCGTGTTTGAAGCTAAGAAGTTAGCAATTTATCACTAGTTGCATCGGAATTTGCAACAAATTCAGAATAGTTTAAAAAACAACATATCTAGTAAACTACTGAATGCTCTAAAAAACAAGACTTCAAAACAGGAGGTGTCCTTTGAAACGGCGGAAACAGCGAGATAAAAGTTAAGAATTATTTTATGAATCTCAACTACACGAGCTTCTCTTAATTATCTTTAGAAATTCAAATGTAACACTATGGTTTTCTTAAGTTTTGTTTGGAGAGTTCTAACAGACTAAATTCGTGGTGAAAACCGCGTAGTTAGCCCATTATCGTTCTAATTATCCTAATTATCTATTATAATAATTTGATTCTACAATATTTGAACAGCGAATAAGTGCAGGTTTTTATTAGATCAAAACCTGCGAATAATAATAAAATTTTGTTCTTATTAGTCCATTTATTCGTTCCCTAACGAGGAAAGGTTCCCAAGTTGAAAATTCAGAAAATTATAAATGTTTATGTGTGGGTAGCCTACGTCGCTGTATGCTCAGAGCCAATTTCTCTTATCGGTTGAAAAGCAGTTTATCAGGGTGGGTTCCAGTGTCCCTTGTAACAAAGACGACTGTTATATACTAAACCAATTCTTTCTAATGATGTATCGTATATGCAAAAACGTATACCATACAGCCATTTAAAAATTTAATCGAAAGTAGCTTTGGGCGTTATTTTCGCCCCATTGTGTTGAAGCGTTCCATGACCGACCGAGATAGATCGAGATTTATGTTGGAACGGACCCACCGTTCATTATTACGAATAAATAAACAAATAATGAATATCGAATTTATTGGCAAAATGAAATAAGAGAAGAGAAATACCTGAGTATAACGCAGTAAACGTCGAAATATCCCGAAAAATATCGTTTCGAAATATCAGATATGCTCGTAATCGTAATCTTTGCAAGAAGCAGACGCAGTAACTTGTTGGTGGTTTTACTTGGGATTGTAATAATTTCGATAAAGCCAGGACTACGTTGTCGCTGAAGAACCCCATATCTGGCGCAATTTACGATAAGAGCTTATGTAGCAACGATATGCGATAAGGAATTTTTATATATGTACGCGAGCCTTTAAATTCTGTACGATGCCGCTTATTTATGTTTGTTCCCCTTGATATATGCATAAAACAGAATTCTTATCAAATATTTAAAGACGTTTATGAACAGTAGGATGCTTATCATATATTTTTTAATGTTTGGCAGATTTCTTCCACAAATAAAAGTCTCCCAAAAGCTTTTCCAGTTAATTCCCAAAATTTCTTCCCTCTTTCTTTATCGTGCTCTTGGCATACGTTTCATCATCTTCGACCATTATTTCGTTGCAAGATTATTCGCTACGACCATTGGTAACAATTCCTTCAATACCAACAGGACAGTTATGTGAAAATATACGTATAATTATTTTGAAGAAAGATTCTTGGGCAGATGGTAACATGGCATTCTTTAATATATGGATATAATTTCTCGATGTTAATTTTCAATGAATTCTCCAAGACATGATAATTCATCCAGGTCCAAGCATTAACACAAAATGTCTATCATTTCCTTCCTTGTCCATCATTATTATGCACATATCGCTCTTCAAATTTCGCGTTTCGTCGTGGTCTATAGACGTGAGGTTGTTTTATTGTAGAATAAAATTCTTTTTGTTAGATTGTTCGAGGAACCAAAATGTTAAAGGTGGATTATTTAAATAGAGAACTGGTGGGCTTTGTGTTAAATTCTTTGAGGGCAGACCTAAATATTCTAGAGGGAACTGGATTATTTTCGGTGAAATCCATTTGTGCTGTATTATTTCAAAGATGGCTTCCAGCAAAATAATTTTGTCCTCAAAGAGAAATCATCTCGAATTTCGAAATTTCTTTGATTAGATGTATGCAATAGCTGTAAGTCAGAGTATCGCGGCTCTTCCACTAATAGCTTGATATCATTACTTTGCTATCGATAATCGATATTTGCAAATGACAATAGCTTCAAGGCTACTAGTTAGAATAATACTGTCACAATTTCAGACAACCTTGCCACATTTACATATAGGAAGCGCTAGCGTAATTTCAATTACTTGGCGATTCATGATGCATGTCACGTTTCGAATTCTGTGAAAACCTTTGAACAACTACGAGAATGAAATTATTTTCGTTTGCGGTGCTATTTCGCAATTGGAGCAGTACTGGACAGGAATATTACGGTAATACACAATAAACTAAGCTAAGTGCAAAGATTGTACGTTGAGCTGAATACAGCTTGAAAAGCACGCGGTGCTTCTGATATTTGTTTTTCATTGTGAACACAGAACTAGAAGATGTCGTTTTGTATCATTGCTGAGCGCCTAAAGGGCGAAGTGAGATTTATGAAAAGCATGTAATGAAGATCAGCAACAAAGACAACAACCCTGCCGGTCTAAATTTACATTTAACGTCGATATTATTGCTGGAACGAGTATTAGTGCACTTAATTACTGTGATTTGCATAGGTCTATGGTAACTTTTTTACTGCTTCGATTTTTCGGATAATTTCGTAATGTAATGTAACTTTTCATTTTTAAATGGAACATCCTCCTTTTCTTTATATTTTTCGAATTAGCGGGTTATTACATTATTACACAAAATAGGCCTTTTCTAAAATTTTTTTGATGTGATCGTTGAAAGCAATGTGATTCATAATGGCTCATGATAAGTAATGCAACTCTTTTTTTTATTTGATTTCCCTTCAACATTCGTCATTCTTTTTGACATTCTCTTTTTTCAAATGTAACCGGGGTGGGGATGTATTTCAATGGGATTTTATTCTTAAATTTTTGTTACAAAAATTTTGAAAACCTGTTAAAAAATAACGACGTTTCACGTTTTTAGAATTTTTGAGGTCGAACACATAATAAAATATGTAACTAAGGGCCAACATCTCTGGAATTATCGTTCCAAACGTCTAAAATTCTATGTATGTATCGATCCAATCGATTATGTTGTATTACTACTACAGCATCTTTCACATAGAAGTAAGAGCAAAAAACGTATTTTTAAGCTTTTTTTGTCGCTCGTTTTCTGGTCCGAAACTTCAGGATATTTTAACTTTAATAAAAAATTGCGTGTATTGGAGTTCCTGCCACACACCTGCGGCGTCGCTCTAAGCTGCTTCAATTCGACATCTACATGCGGAATACTTAAAAACTGCTGTCAAAACTACAGCGCAACGTAGAACATTGATGTTCGAAAAAGAAATAATTAAAAGTTTGCGTAAGTACTTGCTCCTTTCCGACGAGATGTTACGCTAAAGGTGCGCAAAAAGTTCTTTCTTGGGCATGGAAATATTTTTGACTGATTGCTGAATGTAGCGAGCTCTGACATTTTTATAATAAAATGTGCGTGTTTATTCTTCAAGTGATGTATGATATTTGTTCGCATACGTTTATTGGAGGTGGAAAATGATATGATAAATGCGAATGTCTCTTTTAGGTTTAATGTTAATAAAAAACGTTGAACACATTTCCTTTGTAAAGAGAACGAGAGCAATATTTTAATCAACCAGTTTTCTACATCATCTATTGTAAATAAAAATTAATTCTTTTCAAGAGAATTAGTTCATTACGTAGAGCCGAAAGTCATAATTTTACGGCTTTCTCTTGGCGCCTTATATGCCGGCGACAGCTAAGGGTTACTCTAAATGTTCAACGCAAGTTACCATTAGCGACGTACTTACCAAATAAATTTCAAATAAGGGATGAGTACGAAAACATGACCTTATGATCTGTTCTTTTCTTTGAAAAGAGCTTTTCATCCTCCGCAGACCTATATCGCATTTAAACGTTGCCTATAATCTTTCTACATATCTCATCTAATGCGAAAGTTTCGTTTCTCTTCCGGTTTAAACAATTTGCGTGTACATTATGATATTATCATCGATGCAGGAATATCTAGTGCGCGAATAAAACCGTGGAAGATATCGTAAATCCGTGTATCGTTTATGCATAAACGCGTATGCGATGCGATTTTCATTCGGCTATAAAACTGCTTCGAATCGTCTCTTATCCAATTTTCCAACATAAGTTGCAGCAAATATCAGGATGAGCTTGGTGGGGCGGGTAAGCTCGAATAGGTGTCATCCATTTTATTATCCCGCAATAAAATGGAAATCTAATTTCCGACTATGCATTTACCGCCATAATAAAATTATGAACTCGTAGTTCGCGATGTTTGTTTTTCGATCCTCTTAAATTAAATTCTTATCGGCTTTTCTTATTGTAAAATCGATACGGTCATATGCGAATATTACAGTTTCTCTTGAACATGAGATTGTTACCAAAAGGACCTTCTACATTTAGGGCACTAATTTATACGGTGTTCTGGAAAATGGAAGATAAATATTAAATGTGATGATAGAAGGAAGTAGGACAATATGTATTTGAAACTAAAAGCGTTAGTTTTAAATACGCTTCGCTGATAATGCTGTTAGCTTTTTCAGAAGATTTATCAAGACCGGTGTTGTTGTCTCTTGCCCCGCGTCGTATATCCTTCATTTCTGTCCCGCTTTGCTGATCCGTAACCGTTCCGTTTCGCTGAATCGCGTTGTTCCGTTGTATGGTGTTAACTTCTACGTATTATTCATCTTGAATCCATCTTTGTGTTGGTATTCTTCATTATTAACATAAAATAAACAATTTAATTAAAAAAAAAGCATTAAACAAATTAACAGCTGTTGAGACAGAGCTTTGCTTTGCTTAAAGAAAATAGACGATTTTTAAATTGCAGCTTACGTTAATATTTCAATTTCGTCGGCGGGAAGTAAAAAAACTCGATGCGAATATAAAAGCCTGCAATTTAATTAAAACATCAAAGCTAGCTCACCTTTGATATTCTTCGTCGAACCGAGTTGTTTCTTCAACTGTCTATAGTAATACTGCCGTAATACGTTTAGTAATAAGAAGACGTAATACGTTTGGTGTAAAGCAATAATAAGTTCAATACGTCTGATGCGATGCTCAACCGAAATACCGGAATGGTACGATAAACACCTGTGTTAAGCAAGGCAACGCAATTGCTTTGCATCTAGTAAATTTATCCCTCGACATGATCTCGATGTAGATCCATACACATACTTCGGGGATGTTGTAGAGAACTTTCCTTCGCTAAGTGGGACCTTTTCCTCTTTAGTTCAGGGTCGAATCGTCCAATAAATCAGCATTCCGGACTTTCTTAGCTTCCTCCGGTCATTCTTTGTTATTTCCGGAATAATTTGTTCTCTCTCGCGTCCAATTCCACATCATATTATTCTCCAGGAGAAGTTTGATGAACAGGGTGATTAGTATTCTTGGTCCTATTATTTCGAAAGGATAGTGCACGTTTCTTCCTTGTTCCGTAGCAATCTGGAACTCGGTAACAATTCAATTATTCATACCTAAACGTATAGGGGACGTAACGTTTTCTTTTCATCTCACGTCTTTTAGGAGATCCGTTTTGTACCTTAATATACCTACACATCACATTTCGCGTTATTACACGTCTAATCCTTTTTACGCGTAAACGTAATGGAATATCCCGTCATGTTATGCCTACCCGGAGTATTTACGAATGTGATACGTATAACCGTTTATTTTATGTGAAACATTAACGTTGATGTCTCGCATACAGCAGAAGATCTCCATTGTATCCTATCGAAAGACATCGGATGAAATAAGAAACGTAAGATGTGCGTCAAGAATCTGTTTCTATTATAAAACCAAATTATTTACGCCCTTTTTGCCGTTGCTTTAGGGCTGCTGGGCGTCTTTCCCGAAGAAAACTTTTACTATCCCTTTGGATAAAATGCATTCGAGCGCGATGACTCGACACCTTGCCGTTTTGCAACACACCAGCGGGCTGTATTTTTGTAAATTCATAAAATTCTAAACGCTGCATTGTAGCAAGAGAATTTTATTTTCTCGAAAATATAAGGCATCGAATGTGAGAAGTGTTATAAAATGTTTTATGCGCTTGGTCCTAGTTCAAGCATTTTACGAATATGAAAGATTGAATACCGTCAGCGTAAACGCAGGAATGGTTAAACACTTCTATTTTACGATGCACGATTTACTTACGATATTCACGTGACGGTTCTATAGATTCTGTTTGTTTAGCGCTTATTCTTAGGGATTATTTTAAACCGTCTTTGAGAAGGATGATATACTGAGTAAATGGCAACCTTGTACATTTTAGAAAACCATGAAGTTCATTCTAGTCATCAATATAGAAGCACGAGTTAAACTTCTGTAGCAAGAAGTGGATTCGATCTAGTCGTTCGAACATTTCAGATGTATTATTGTAACATTCAGATTATACTGCGGCATGTTTCTTGATTAATCAAAGAGAAATCAAGGTTTTGAAGGTTCCCAAAAGAAACTGAATTACTTTAAACACGCAGGAAATGTTGCTTATTTAATTTCTAATTATTTTCTAGTTATATAAGTTCTAGCTTTACTTACTGTTTTGATGCATTGTATGGTTATGGATAGCGAGAAAGTAAGATCTTTTATCCATGAAAAGACTCGTTACTGAGTGTTCCCCAGGGTTCATCCTTCAGTCGGGAGCTGTCTCTTATGGACACCTGCGGTTGAATTTGAATGTTATAGCAATGATACGACTATTTTACGAAGATCTTACGGAGCATTATTTTTCGCATCATTCATTTGATTGCGTCTAAGATTTTTTAGGCGTCTGACGATAAAGTACTACGATAGATCAATGTCTTACTTAGGGTCCCTTAATTAACAATATTCTCTTGGCAGACACGTAATAATGGCTTTGTGATGAAGTTCTTCATGTTGTTTTGTGATGTGTTGATAGACACGAAATTGGTCGCATTTTTTATTATATTGAACTGAATTAAATTCCTGAGAAAAAGGAGTCAATTTTTTATTTTACGTTTTGATTATCAACACTCACAGTCATTAACGATAATTTATGAAAAGGTTAGCTTGTGTATTGTGAATATATATATATTGTAACCTTACAAATAAACAGCAATGGGGTTAGCTGTCACCGGCGCTATATTCACGCCTCTTTTTGCTATTTTTATATTGTCCACTTATCGGATATAAGAGTTCATTTGTTGGTAGAAAGCCCGATTCCTACAAAGATTCCCGATTTTAGCCAAATATTTAATAGGCGTAAAAATAAAATTAATTATTAGTCCAGCCAATAACAATTGCGGGAAAGTCGGATCTTTCTACAGCGAGTTCCGGGGTGAACGTCAGTCGCATAAAAAGTATCGCAAAATTCGCGATGTAACTTAACGTTGTAATGTTGTATGTAATCAAGAGTGCCATGAAAGAATACGGAATCCCAGTATCAAAAAATTATCACAAATGACGGTGGAACGAAGCAATTGCCAACGTGGTTAGAAATAACGCAAATCTGATTAGTGACTTTATGTTTAAGTGTCGTCTTAAGGCATCTTGTGTATCGATATCCTCCAAGTTTACTGTGTTGGTTAAATAGTAGAAATAATGTTGAAGAAGCTGTTTTCGCTGGAAGAAATAAACATTGTATTTATGTGGTGCAAAGTTCGAAGATTTAAGGTTAGTATAGCCTGAATACTGTAAGAAGTACATGCACTTAATCATATATGTAATATGCGCGAGTTTGTTGTTTATGATTGGCGGTGTTATAAATCATTAAATGGGTATACAAATTTAAATATAAATTACATAACCTAAAAAAAATATTTATTGTTGTGATATGATGCATTGACAACTAACACGCTTCTGGGTGGAAGATTAAGTAAAGGTATTGTTTTGACCCATTCTTATAGTATTCGGGCTCCAGTTATTTTCATTTCTACATTTTAAAAGATTTCAATCAATAAATACGCATTTATTGAAAGAGTATCTAGGGTACATCCCCAAATTCACGATCTTCAATTTTTACAAATTTAAGGCTAAAATTTCGAAAATTTCTTAAAATTTAAATCTGTGGAAACACTATAATATATAAGTATTGCTTTTGGTAGTTCCTACCATTATAATTAGCAAAAAAAAAGAACTTGAACAGCACAACAATTTCTCTTGTTCGAAGTTCCGTCTCAAAGACGCAAATTATAGATCCAATTTTGCTATCATCGAAAGAAGTAATTTTACAAGATACCAACGGATAGAACTGTATAACGTTGATCGAAGAAGTTTGTTTTGTTCGATTTTTATTTCGCGTTAGGATACTTTCATTCGCAATATATATTTCTTTATCCTTAAGCGAAAATAATCTTTCGTTAACAACCAGACAAAAAAATAAAATGAAATAATTCGTTAAACTCCACAACACGAATCGATTCCATTATTTCATTTCATTATACGTAAGACGAGTGACAAATACTTATTGGATTCTTGAGAGGATCAACAATTTGTTCCACTTGACGTCGAATTGGCTACGTTTATATGTCGCTGGTCGCTTGGAATTGGCGAAACATTAAACGCAGTAGAGGCATCCTGCAGAAACTGCTACATACTTTTCTAGATACTCTATTTTTAATATTGTTTTTCTCATTTTGTAAGTAAGTGCTGCAATCGTTAAATGCCAACAATAATTTTGCGCAAGCGAACGGTTTGCTCTAAAGTAATAAAACAGTAGATAAACACAAAGAAGTAATAACAACCATAACATTGTTTGTAGAAAACGTCCTCGTCACTCTTACCCGATCTCTTCCACGATTATTCTCGAGTAATAAAAAAAGCAAATGTAGTTCTTTTAACATTTGCAAAAACAATTTGTAATCATAGAACTAACTTGCTTAGGGGAGAGTATCTAATTAAAGATACTCGAATCACCGAAAACGTCAAATTAAATTACTATATCTGCCTCTAACGAAGTGAGCACTAATGTCTCGCGATCTGCGAGGGTAGCAGGTTTCGACTAGTGACCTCACACCAAAGGTAATTAATATACAAATGAACCCAGCTAGCAACAATTACTATATGCAGACGCGATATTAACGAAAGCACTATTCAAGAATTTGCCGCGATATTTAATTCAAAATTTGAGAACATCAGCTACGTATACCAAAAAAAGAAAGAAAACGTTCACCACGTCTTAATATAGTCAAATCAAATCGTATTTTCGTTGTTTTCTGCCTTTGAATTAAAGATGTGTCTATTACATAAAAAAAAGGATCGAAATTGCTTCTAGTTTAAAGTGGATAGGGAATTGAAAAACGACGCGGTAAATAAACACAGAATACAATACAAGCAAAGTCAAGTAGGTGTTACATCAATAGAAATCTCATTTGGCGAAGTAACCCGATGCTTGCGTGATTGGCAGATCGCAATATCCGCGAAACCTGTTTGAGGTCTCTTGTATATCCTCTTCCAGTTGAGAGTCTATTTAAAGAATGTTATATAACATGTAGACTTTTGGAACACGAAAGGGTTTTACACGTTTCTGCTTTTGCAGTAATTATTGCGGTACTTACGTAACGATGTCTTTGAAGATCGATTTTCTGGGCTCCTCTTAACATTTCTTGGTGTCATCAGCGACCGCTACGATAAACATTTTCGCTTGATTAGATGGCGGTGACATGACCTGTCCTCCTGAGACGTTTTTGAGAGCCGTATTTTGTCCATCACAGCAGCACCGCAGCCTCTTTTCCTAATGCAGCCTCATATGTTGTATTGTTGTAAGATATTTCCTTATTTATGATCAGCTATGAATTTAAACTCTGCGTTTACATCGTTTCTAGCCCGTAATGCTTTTCAATGAGTTGTGAACAGAAAACCATAATGTTTCGTCAGCAATGGCCGAGTCTTCTATGGAGGCTATATCTGTTTTGAGGTTCCGTTCGCTGTTTTCACGTCTTGGCATGTAGATAATGCTGACATTCGCAGAATTCTCCAACTTATTCACAGCGCTATCGCAGTCCAACCTCAGTTTCGATGTTATCCATGTGGAGCCCGGTATCCTTAAAACTGCTGTATTCTCTTCAATACAATTTAGCATTGTCGCTCTTTCAAGTTGTAGTGATGTCTTCATTGTGAAAAAAGAGCTTTTCTTTATACTTCGCTACATGCTCGCTTTCTAGGTTCACAAATATAAGTCATCACGATTATGATGACTTAAATTTTGATGAAAAATGAATTTGGATTAAAAAGAGGATTTTCAACACGAAAACGCTCAGTCTTCACTAAAAATAGTTGTATTCAAGTGTTTGCAGAAATGCCGTTATATACATCGGATGTAATTGCTTTTCGGAATCAAAGCCTACCAGTATCCCGAAAGTTTAGATTTTGAGCTTTTTTATATTGACGTCAATAAGTAATACCTACTTCAAACATTTCTGTTCGGAAAAAATTGCGTCTGCTGCGAAATACGTTGGGAAATTTGCAAAATAAATATAATTTCAATTTTATACGCTCGGTAAAGATCTGATATTATTCTTCCCGGCGATTGTCCAGTAAAATCAACATAGTACGTTAACGTCGAGTGCATACTTTAGCGGACAGATACTTATGTATGCGTAAGTGTGTATATTACCTTTTAAATGTATCAGCTCTGTAAAGAAACTATATACGTAATACGTATTTGCTCTTTCCTAGACGGTTTTAACGTTTCCGCTTGCGGTAGGGGGTAAGCCCTTCACTTCTCCTTATTATCTCAATGCCGATGAAGTGCGGACACCGCGGGGATTATGTTGGAAATATTGCATTAGAGGTCGCGATAAAATTCAATTAAACGTGCTTTTATTCGCGTGGGTGGGGATGCATACATTTACACAGGGGTTAATTTATGTTTAATTTTTCACTTGGAATGGGAAATTCAAAATGGCGCGATTCTACTAATTACATTTAACGGTCCTTCAACACTAGTGATTCTTTGATCATTTTTATGAAGAACGATGTGTAAGGTAGATGTTAAATTAATTTTTGTTGCTTAGTCATTTTCCATTAATGATTTTTTAGAACATGACCTATTGTGTGTACAATAGATCATGTCAAACAAAGTTCGCTTCGACTTTGCATGTACTTGGAGCAAAAATTTTTTGTTTAAAATCCAACAAAGCGTTCGGGGAACCGATATGCGTCGAATTTGTTACTAAGGATAAGACGAAGAATCAAAGTCGATATGAACTGTAGTAATACTGTTATCTCAAGCTCTAATCAAAGACTTTTTATTAAATGAATATTTTTGGATTAAAAATATGAAGTTTATGGAATTTTGGGCAAAATTCTGTAAAAAATTGCCAACTTATTGTACATTTTTTTCTGAACTTGTGAGCTTGAATAGATCTGGTAGTACATCTGTTGTACCACAAATTGTGATTATGATAGCGGTGTGGAAGCAAAGGTAAGTGATTGCTCGTTCGTCTTAAAATATTTTAAAATTACAGTATCGTACAGTATTGTATT
Source organism: Oryctes rhinoceros (assembly GCA_020654165.1). Classification (NCBI taxonomy): domain Eukaryota; kingdom Metazoa; phylum Arthropoda; class Insecta; order Coleoptera; family Scarabaeidae; genus Oryctes; species Oryctes rhinoceros. Next base: position 5,906,137 of record JAIOKQ010000231.1, read on the forward strand.
ACAGTACAATAAATTATTTTAGGGTTAAATTACATACAAGCTGGTAGGGGATAGAGTTGTAAATTGTTTTCTTTTTATCGTGTTTATGCGATGCTATTATCTCGTCCAATATACTCGGTACAACGGCGCTATAATTGGTTGGATAAGCAACTATTAATCAAATCCTGGCAGATCCGTAATACCCTAACTATATCGTAAACAAACGTTCCATCTGTTTAGTGTATTCGTCTACATTAAGGTACTCGAACTAAAAACAATATTTAATTTAGGCATAATCTGTTTTCAATATAACATTAATCTTATTCAATGTACGCGAATAATATTACAAAAGCTTAGCAAAAGCAAAATTAGATGTAGGTAACAAATTTAACGGTGAATATTAGGAAAATACCCGTGTGATATTATACATTGAATTCTAATGTACGTGATATATACGTTTTTCAATTATGCCCTTCCCACAATTTCATAATTTAAATACGAAGACGATTAAAAAACTAAGGAAATCTAACCTTTTAGATTAGCATTGCTCATTATTTGCAACAATAATGAGCAATTTTCAAGGAAATTAACTGGATATTAAGAGCAATTAAGAGTCAAACATTCAGTTGCTCTGGTTACACGAGCGTATTTCAATCAAGGAAAAGATAAAATAGAAAGAAGCCAAGGAATATAATTGATGATTGTTTTCGTACATACTTTAGCAACATGAAATAATCGACCGGACAGAAATATGAAATACAATTACACATATAATTAGAGAGGACAAAGGCGGATGAAATTATTACTTTGTTGCAGAAACTAGATAGACTCGTGTTTCGTCGACTCTCGGGGACACCAGTAAGCAACACGAATCCATTCTCATGAGGCGAATAGACACGAGTCTATGTAGTCTCTGTAAAAAAGTAATAATTCCACATGCCTTTGTCATCTTTACTTATACTAAAAGAGAATGTCATATGATGCAATTATGTATCAGTATTATTTCAATTAATTCAGAATTGATCAGTATTTATTACAGAACATCGCTTGATTACCCAGGTTCATATTAGTAACGATGATGAAAATCGGATTTATTTATTATTCACAAATTGCGGCATTAAACTAATAGCGGGATCACCATAATTACTAGCCCCTTAATCTGATATTAAAGGTCAGTAGGGTCAGCAGGATTATACCTTACAATTGCGCGTAGGATGGTAGAGGTAAAAGTTCTAATAAACACGGTGTTCAACCCCAGACAGATCTATGTAACACATTCGAGCAATAGTTTACTTTCAGGAATCCCAAATACCAAGAATAGAGCGAGATAAAGTCAGGAATGTAATATGGCACGCAATTTGGGTGAAAGTGTAACTTCTTCGTGCTTTTATTTTAATTTAACATCCTCACTAGCGTTTGGAAGGAATCAACAGGTTTTGTTTTAAGCGTTCGAGGAAGTTCAAATATTGATCTGTAGGTTATTCGACATATTTGGAGGTCGTAACTTATTTAAGATAATGTAAATTATTTAATGTCTATTCTTGTACTGTAGAAGCGTGAACGGCAGTTTAGTTTTATCGGTTTATTAAAACGTGATAGATTTGTAAATTTGCCTATTTAGCTTTGGCTTTTTTATAAGTTTATAGACTTTTCTATAACGTTTAAAATATAGCTTTTTCCGTTTAATATATAGAGAATTCTTGGAGATAAAAGGAGAAAAATGTTTTTATTTCTAGTAATTTATAATTTTGTATAAAATAAAAGATTGTAAAAAATTAAAATGGAATGGTGGGTTGATATTATTGTTAGTGTCTGATGCACGTAATGTTGTATAGATTTGTCTTAATAATACTAAGGATGAATTTTTTAAAATAAAATGAAGGTTATGTTATATCCGAAGGAATTCGTGATGACTTTGGTTTATCTTCTCTAATCCAGCGTTAAGGAGCGCCGTTTGAAAATAATTCCTTTCTGGATCTATTTGTTTTTTATCCTATTCAAAATTATACACACAAAATAAATTGCTAAAATCGATATAATTTCATTTTCTTACAAAATGAACTCTCCAATAAATAAAGGAAATGAAGCGTGTGATTGGATCGTTAGTCAAAGACGTCATTTCCAGTGACTCATTTAGTTCATAAGTTTCCAGCAAATACAGACAGTCTGATTGATTATATCAGGTAATAGTGATAGCTGCTTATTCGATTTTGGAGGAAGTTGAACGTTATCGATGTGTAATAAGGTCCTTCTAATAATAACTGAATTAGTAGTAAAGCTAATTAATAAAATTCATGAATAAAACTTGTGGTTTAAAGCAGCGAAGGAAGAAACAGCAATAGATTTAATAAATTAAATTAATATAATGAAGGACAGCTTTTAGAATGATAATAACAGATCCAATATTAAAGAATCTTTTCACATATATTTTATTAAAGAAGTACAAAGTAAATAAAATATTCGGAAACCTAATAAGATAGTACAAGAAAGTAATGCTAAGAAAAGAATAGCAACAGGAGGGAACGGGTGTATTCCCCGAGGACAATAAAAGAGGTCAACAAAGGAACTAACGGTTTGAACAGTAGAGAGAATCGTGAACGACGAGTTAGCTTTAAGGGGTCAAATACAAATACGGAGCAAATTAAGAGCGAGTCATCTTGTTGTTGCAAAGATTCCACAATAGGAGGGCTAAAAAAAACAAATAAAGTGATTAATAGGTCGTCTACTTTCATTGTATTTACCATGAAAAATACAATGATTACATAACCTACATAAGTGATAATGATACAGGCGCTTCAAAATTACGGCATGTATAATTATGTAAAAAGTAATTCAATTTTCAGCCGAATATCGTACGCTCAGTACGATGTTCCAAAGTTGTCGGGTGATGTGTTTAATGTAGTAATCGTTATTTCAATTTACCTAAAATTTAGCTACTTCGTCTAAAATCCTATTTGTTCAGCAAGTATCCATGTAGAAATAGTAAGTATCCGGGTTCCGTCTAACTTTCGTAACTCGTCAACGACTCTTGGCGAAATTAAATGTAAAATTTAACGTATGCAAGGAAATTTCATTACCGATGTAATTCTTTAGCAATGCAAGCGTTGAATTTTGACGTGGAAATATTTCGAAATGTGGATTTACATGGTACCTACATATTATATAGATTTCGTACGTGTGTCAACCAAGCGAATGAAAACAATATTCAAAAGTAAAATGTCATGTTTCTTGTACAATTTTTTATTTAAAATCTTCAATTTTTAGAATTTTTTCCTCATGTATAAATAACAACCTGGTGTCATTTTTATTCCATTACACACAAAAAAAATGAATTATATAAATCGTATTCGTTTCTTACGTTTTGTTAAAACAAAAAAAGTAAGTTATATTAACAGATACATTTATTACATCAACGAACTACGTTTATTAAATTGGAACCTGTTTATCAACATAATAAATACCCATTTATTAACTGCGAGAAACAAAACAAACTTTACGGATTTTTTTATTAAATGCAATTCTTTACCAATAAACCGTTTATTGTATATAGTGTAGATTTGAAATTATATGTTCATTGATTTATTAAAATTTTTTAATCGGTGTAGCTGGTACCCCGTTTTGTATTTAACCAATAACTCCTAGAAATTGATTTACATTATATTCGTAGATGTAGCACAATCAGACTTTTCTTAGTAAGCTTAGTGTAATTTTGTTTCATAATTCGTGACGTCACTTTTACCATTTAAAACATTATTGAATTCATTTTGTGTTGTTAGGTTACTTTAAATTTGCTGAGTTTAAAAAGTTCGATTTCTAAAAAGGAATTTCCTAACAATCGCCAGGATTCATTCATCCAAACTCTTTCCGCTCCATTGACTAAAACAAACTCTGGTATCTCTTCGGAATGAATAGTCCCATAAAAGTGTGGACGAAACGTCGGCAGTAAGTACGATAACGACCGATTATAATCCGGAAACCAAGAGTATAGCACTATATTTGTTTTATTTAAGTAATTACTTTGTAAATTCTGATTAAAGGTGACCATTGACCAAATTTAATAACGATGTATATATTATATTAGAACATTTGCAAAAAATAAGACGGTTTTTCGAAATATTTTGTTTTTATGTTAGGCATTCCGCTCGTAGTACCTGAAATAAAGACCATTGTTATAGTTCACCTTTTTCAATACTTGTTAAGTAGTGCTTAATATATAAATCTTTTTTTTACGCGTTTCAAATTTGTACCGGAACAAAACTTGTTCTTCCTTGGATTGCTTTTTTACAATTATTTTACGTTACTACGATTTAATCTTAACTGAAAGATTTAACAATTTAGTAAACAATACAAGTGTATCTTGAAGTCAATGCTTGTTCCTACGAATTCGCTGGTTTATATAATAGTGACGGGAAATGAAACGGCAGTCTTAGTATCCTTGAGTGAAATGGATAGCAGCTGTTACATGAAAACGTCCACTGCTGGTTATATATAACACCAACACGAAGACACATTAATGTCAAAAACACTACGTCGGAGCATATTGAAAGGCGTTTTCTTGCTGAAAGCCATTGAAAAAATACGTAAAGGGAAGAAAGAAATTAACGCCAGATCTCATCAAGTTTATTATGTCTTTTGCTGAATCCCTTGTATACTCATGCGGTTTCTTACAATGTGCATTTTGTTATTTAAGTAATTCAGGGAAACAATAAAATCGGCTTAAATTTCCAGGTATTATTTAGCTTCGAAGAGGATTTCAGCAACATTTTAGTCAAATTACAGAATTACAGAAGTGGGTATCTCCTTCCAACCTTATCGTTAGGGTTACTAAAGCTATGCTAAAAGCATTCTATTCGGTGCACAAAAAAGGGATTCCAGGTAATTGAATTAAACATTCGAACGCTTTGGCAAACGGAAGATTCCGCGTTTGCTTTAAACATATTAAACGAAAAGATTTGCATGTGCAAACTGCTTTAGAGGAATCAACAATAAACTTAAAACAATCCCTTTAATGAATTACTAAACGCGTTGCCGTTTTGTATATATTAATTTTAGAAGGGAAAGTTTAAAGAGATTAAAATACTAATATTGACAAAATATTTGAAGCTCATATAAATGCACTATGAAAGGCTAATATCCTTTAATCGTATTACAGATTCGAGGATAATGCCCAGTTAGTTAGCATCATAACAATGCGCCATTAAATATTTTGCATATGTGATTCGCTGCAGTACGGCTATTAATTTGTGTTTGGATTCTCGCTAGACAGGGCTGATGAGTTTCGTTAATTATTAGTCAGCGATCCGTAGCTACAATCTATTATTTCTAATAATTGTTTCTGCTGTTATAAACGTGTTAATAGGCGTATATGCCTTAGGCAGCGTTCATTATATAGCTTTTCAATTAAAATTGATTCTAATTATCTGGGCATACTGATAATGATTTGGAAACAATGTTGGCTTTTATTAAAAGAAACTGTAGCTTGACATGATTATGTCTGCGGAACAAATTTTTTACGAACTCGACTTAACTAGAAGTTAATCACCTGCGGTACGAAGACCTAGATCAAACACTGGATCTAGGCAATTTAAATCTTTGGGTTAATGAATTTAAAAAAAATGGTTGTGTGTTATACAGCGGAAACAACTGTACGTTCGAAAGCTTTCTACCGTTGAAAGTCTCCCTATATAAAATTAAAAAAGCAGAAAGTAAGCAACTTCATTAATAGTCTTTAGGTAGCTTAAAAGATCTTGAAACACTTCACTAGTTTCGATAGTTAAGCTACCATCTTCAGCAGCAATAGTGAACTGCTGAAGATGATATCTTAGCTATCGAAACGATCGTACAGTTCAAGTGAAGTGTTTGTGGTAAGGGCTGATAGTGAAGTGTTTCAGTGTTCCAGTACTACAGTATTCGAGTACGTGATTCAGTTATGCACTACATTGATGCACATCAATCTTACCGTTGCTAAGTACCTATAGCATATCTGTGAAATATAATTTTGGTCCTGCCTTCAATATTTTAAAGTTTTCGTTTTGCTACTTAAAAAAGAGTACGAAGCCTCTTTGAATGATTATATCAATAATCTTATGCCGATATAGAGGTATAAAAGGAAATAATCAAAAATGTACTGAAAGTGACGGAGACATTTTCGGGAAATTTAATTTGATAAAATTTTGCTTTCAAAAAGGTTAAATATGTAACAATAGAATAATATTGAGTAACTTATGAAAGAAATTCTCGATATATCTTTAAGTTTTAACTCTTCGATTTTTTGCTTATTCAGAAATAAGCCGAAGTAAACCTCAGGTAATATATTCAAAAAAATTTTCAATTCAAAATATTTGGGAGACAGTAAAGTTTCACACGCCAGGATGACGCCTTATATTATGTAAATATGTCAAGAGAGAACTTATTTTGTATTCGTAGGTGAATTTTCGGCCAGTCACGTCACTACATGTAAATAAAGGGATCATTTTAGTGGGCTGAATTCGCACTGTCAAGTGCGTTTATGTGTACATAAATAAACAGGTAACACCTGTGCTCTGTTATTTCAAATTTCTTAATAAAATTATGTTACGTTTTTATTTACGGGAACTTTCCTTCACCCTTTTTCGCTTATTTAAATTTACGTTGAAATCAGTTTTATTTTGATCTGCTTTGGCACTTAACCATGCTGAAATCTCTGTTTTACATAAATACATTAAAATCTCACTATTGCAGCAACTAGGTCCAATTTCTACTTGCATTTATTTTATTATTTTCTGTAACTGGCGTTAGGCGACCAAATAAGTTCATGCGGTTCTTGTATATATCAGATTGCCATGAATATTTTCTAACTTGTTGATCGATAGAACAGAACGCAAATGTTTCGAGAATTCTTCTTCAGGAGATTTGAACGATGAGAGACTGTTACATAAACGATCATCAATAACGAGAACATTCAACAAAACTAAACTTGATTGGTAAACGTTACCACACCTTCCTTATTCTTTTGATATTTCGTCAAGTGATTGGACAAACTCTTTTGCAGCGATTAGATAAACGCGTTTTGTCGAATCTCGGGGAAACTAATAGGCACATGAACCCTTTCTTATGAGACGAATTTCTATGACACGAGTCTGTCTAGTCGCTGCAAAAATGTAATAATTCCACCCGCCTTTGTCCTCTCTAATTGTTACCTTTCTATATACATATTTTGATAATTATATAAGACATAGGCGAGATGATGTAATTAATGCATCATTAACTGTGATGTTAATTTATTTCGATGAATAATAGTGCCATTAAAACCCGCATGAACTTATTTGATTATCTGATACCTTACTTTCTGACAACCCCATATATTAATTTCCCTACATTCCACTGATGCGATTTACCCTAAAATGTTCGTACAATATGCCCATATGCTCCGGGTACTTAATGCCATTTTCGCACTTCTGTTGATGATAAACCGAACCCGGACGGAATTGTGTGAAAGATCTTATCTCTCATCTCGACCATAAAACGAATCCATAAAGATTAAGGATGACTGAACGCGTATTTTGTCCAAAAAAAAAAGTACGCGCCCAAACGCAACTGTTCATGACGATTATTGCTTGCGATATAATATTATAATTCCCTTTCCCGTAAAGCCCGAACATTAAAATGGGATTTCAAAACAGAATTGCGCTGCTAGTTAACAGTTCACGCATTAACATATGGGTATATTAAGATACAGATAAATTGTAGATTAATTTGTTTGCTTTATTCGAGTAACCGCCGTTATTCGAGCAACGCATAAATACGTACCTTTGGCAATATTTGTACAAATTTATTCGCAGCAATTGAGACAATCAGATGTCTTTTATGATACCAATACGATAAACAACAATGTTTTTGTATAAAAATGCCTTGTCAAATATCATTTAGATTAGGAGAATTTCTATGTTGGTTTAGTTCAAGATGTTAATCATTTCGTTAAATATTTACATATCGATTTGTCTAAGGCAATTGTAATGGTTGGTAATAATAATATTTGCAGGAAATATAAATATTAACAGAAAATAAAACTGAATACTTGATTCTTCGACATTGAAGCGATTCTATATGAAGCAAAAAGGCAGCGAAAGGGATCGGATTTCAAATTAACGAAATTATAAAAGAAATACTTAACGGTCAAAAATGAAATCAAAGCACATTACTCTAGTTCATAATAAAGTTTTACTATCGAAATTTTACATAATTTCATATTATATTTCCAAGTTACAACCAGAACTGTGATTTATATGTTTGACCGTAAAGTTTATTCTAGATTTTATTATCCGGAATAGTATTTTCCTTGCAGTTTTAGTATTTTGCCGGATATTCAAATACGTAATAAACCGTCATTGAAAGCATGTATACCAACAGAACAAAACTTCGCCTCCATTAACGGAAGAATATATTTTCATCTTTTGTCCTTCGTAAAGAAATGTCGTTAGCTTTAATGCATACATCCTGAAGTGTACTCACACGTTGATTCGTTGCGGAACGGTTCGTTTGTAAAAGCGAAGCGGAGTGCTTCAAATTTCCATCGGATAAGATTAAACGCCCCTCGGCAGCGTACCGCGATTAAGCATTTATTTAATTACAGCGTCGCGCTATTATTGTTGAAACTGAGGTTTATCTCCGGTCGATTAACTGTTAGTTCCTCTTGCGATCCGCGTACTCCGTGTTTTCCTTTAATTTGAATTAAATTGATACCTAGTGTGGTCCGGAATTATCTTGTTTGTACATAAATGAATTACATAATGTATTCATAGTTTCGATGCGTTGCAGCAAAATTTCTAGGGTTTCCTTTCACATCCAGAGTGCACGTATGATTGCAACAAATCATGTTTTTCTTTGAGAATTTTCATCTTCTTTTAAACACCAGTGTTAGATACACCTTTGTTGTAGAAAAACAACAAAGTACGAAACGAAGTAGTTCGATTAACTTTTATCAGTGGAGTAATATGCAGTTAGGATGGTGTAATAAGCAAACGAGATGTTCTCTCATACCCTTAATTCAATAACCGAAGAAATAATGCTAATGTAGCTTCCTGCATGGTATTGATAGAATTACTCACGACAAAACCAATGCGAAGATATAAACAAACGCACTAACCCACGAACATGTTTTTGTCTACCGACGCTCGGGGCATGTTTTTCTTCTCCATTTAACACCGCTACATACCTAACAGTTCATATTACTTCTCTTCAGCGAGCCAGATATTTCTGGGCGCCCTCTAGTATCACGAAATACATGTCTGCCGCTTAAAAGGCATCGGCAAAAACTGGGCACTGGGTACTCTCAAATAGTTCTTGGATTGTTTGTGCCTGTGAGGCAAATACGTTTTAAGAACGTATTAACGAATGTATGTGAAACATTAAAATCAACGATAAACTTTAATAAAATAAAGTTTTAGTTGCTAGGTCTATTGGGAATAACAGTATTTTTTAATGAAACATGCTTGTTACGCAATAAATGTTAACGTTTTTTGTTTCCTTTGCCTCATTTGCACGCATTTTAGATATTCCTCAAAATTATTCCTATTGGGATTTAGATATTCCCACAAAACAACTTTGTAAAGTGGGAGAAAACTTCCTTGCAAATAATAAGATCGAAGACTTCAAGGAACTGATTGAAGACAATTCGTTCGTGAAGCTTTGTTTCACGAACTCGGCAGCAATATATCCTTAAGGATTCGGTACTCATCAGAGAGTCAATTACAAACAACAGGTTCAAAAGAATGCAAAAGTCCAGATCAGTTTAAAGTACTCCTGCAGCATCTTTTAAAAGGCTTTGAAAATGCTTATTTTCATTTAATATGGAATTACGGAAGACCGAAGTACAGTACGCAAGTACGAATATCCATAAGTATAACTTGTGAAAGGAAAATTCTTGTTTTTGACATCTTTTCCTTTTTTGCCCCTTATTGGGACATAGGCAAGAACTTTTCGGCTTGAAATAGATCGTTAAAGAAACTTTTCGTTCTTAAAAAGCATTAGCGAGAGTAGGAAACTTTTAATAAGTAACGTAACCGAAAAAATATCCTTGACTTCGTATATATATCTATAACATGAAAATCAATAAGCGATAAAGTACGACAGGAAGTAAATTTTATCTTTTATGGCTACTAATAGTCTTGAAAAAGTAAGCAGTACCCATTACTCTGAACTAAAAAGCCTTTTTAATAATTTATAGGGAACCTACATTTAGAGATTATATTATTAAATTAAAAAAATTTAGTTTGCATTGATGTCCACATTAATTTCCATCATATTGCCTACGTTGAATATATGTGTTTATTACTAGTCATATTATTAGATAAGAACGTAAACATCTGAATTTCAAAATGCCTAAAAGCCTATCTAACGTAATTTAACTGGACTTATTTATATTCTATTCTCAATTTACACTTTAAACATGCGCGTCTACCTATACGGATGGCACGAATTGGAGGAATCCATTATTGTTTTTATAGAACCATCAATCTTGCGGTTAGACAGTAGGTCGTTCCGAAATTACATGTTAGCTGCTATCTAGAGATATGGTATTTTATACGTACTTTTAAATTTATCAAGCTTTTACGATTTTCAGAAGTTTTATCTTCATCTTCTATCTAATATCTTAAACAATTATGTCCATTAATAAAATTTCAAAACAAGTTGTTGTCGCTGTGCTTTATACAGACTTACTATTTTCCGTACATCGTATTTTAGAATATTTACATATAGGTAGTAATTGAAACATTTTATTGATCTTCATTGTTTCACACAAGTGGCCCAATATAAGAATAGTCTATAACTCTTTTTGTCAAATTCAGATTTATTTCTCCACGTAAGTTGAAAATCTTTGATCTTCAATTAAGGCTTTTGACCTAGGACTAGGAAACAAAGAAATGTCTGCGGAATCGTGCGCTGTATTACTGGAACAAAATTCAGTTTTTCTTCAATTCCTGCCGACTTCTCGTAATTTCTGCTTTTGGCTTATCAGGTAATGATGCCTAATATGCCCTCTTTATTGTTGTTCCTTCCTTCCATAACAGTCTCCAAAAATATCGTCATCGCTTTCCCGATCAATCAAGAGTCGCAGTACGCTGTTTTTGGGGGCCCATTCACTTTTGTGTTTAGTCTCCACGCCAAAACTGCGAATTATTTCGCTTAAACACGTTCTTGGAATATTTCGATTATTCAATTTGATGTCGAATGAGCAAGGGCGCAGTTAGCTTTTTCACATCCAAATCTTCAGTCAATTGACAAACAAGTCCTTTGTTTCTTTTGGCTTATAGTCTCTGCTATCTCTTTAACCTTAATTCGATGGTCGTCTAGTAATATTTGGTGAACATATCCGATATTTTTAGCAGTGGTTGCAGTTTTTGGTCGTCCCGAACGTTTATCGTCAACCAAGCTTGTGCCAACCCTGCTTTAAGTTGCGTAATCGTATTTCGTTTCATGGCAAGAATTTAATAACCGTTAAACAACAATTGTGAGTCTAACATCTGTAGTTTTCAAAAGCGTCGTCTAACACACGCGCAGTTATATTATCAAAATATTTTCGAAAAGCAGCATGAAACTTTCCAGACTATCCTCATATGTAACGCATTATGTAGCTCTTCTTATATCTGAAATTATTACGAAATAATCTGAGATACGTCTGTCCCGAGTCAGTTATACCTTTTTTAACACTTTTTTCTTTCATTAATTCAATTCAGATTCACTCTTCTTTAAAAATTGAAATGAAAAGTTTTGGACGCCATCAAGTTCCTTTTTACAACAAATTATGTTAATTACTCGGTCGATAATTAAAAACCTTTAGAAAATCTTTCAGAAAATTAGTTATGCATACCTTCATTTTTATAACTATAAAAAAATTCTAAAGAATTCTTCTTCGATTTTACTTTTAACGATATGAACTTTTTGCCGAGAGGAAATCTAAATTTTGGTAATTTTCTTTCAGATTTTTCAGAATCAATCTTTCAGAAAAACTTTTTAACTTGTTGAAACATCTGTACGTCATGTATACTTGCTGAAAAGCCTTGAGGATTGTTAAAATAACGTTATCATCAACTAAACGTAAACACTAGTAAAACGGAAGGTGTACTAAACTTCGAACTTACTAAGGTTTAATTTTAAGCCGTAAAGTTAACAGTAATTTGGAACTAGTTAACTTCTAATATACTCCAATGGTACTCACACACAATGGTAATTACATATATTCAGCAAGGATTCTGCTGGTTTTTATCTCCAGCGTTTGTCTGTAGAATGTAACATTTATGTTTACTGATGTGGAGTTTAGTTTTATTCTGCAGGAGGCAATAAAGAAAGAATAGCTTTGTTAATGTTTAATGTCAGTCTAAAAACTATCGCAACTTAGTCAAGGAGAAGTGTTTGTTTCTCCTAGTTTTATTATTTTCCTATCTGATGAATAAGCCAGAGTTGGGCTCGCTAGATCATCACCTTTCTGGGCCACTTTATGCGGCCAAGTAAGGTAACGACTTAGTTTTCTTGCTTGCAATAAAAGGCAAAATAGCAACCATATAAGTCAAAGAATACGTATTCGAAACACAGGAAGGATTTTGGTGTTCTAAGATTTATCTTTTGACTTCAAGTAATCCCAGAGCATTATAGCTTGTCTAATACGATGTCATCTCCGTTCATGAGCTACTCTACGTTTACATTTCTTAAAGTACGCTCAGAGGACCTCGCGCGAAACGACATCTAAAAATTATATTTACTTTTCTCGTTACCCGGTCTCGAATTAAATCTAGCGTCGCTAGAGGAGCTCGATGTCGATTTGGCAAAGGTATTAGGGCTGATTATCTTTCTCACGTTTTATTCTTAGTATGTTTTGTTCACAGTGTTTGCTCACTGACATCGTGGAAAATTGTAAAGAGTCGTCCTACGTAACATTTAAATTCGCTTTTATAAAAGAGGAACGTCCCCTTTTATATGAAACGAATTTATTTGACAGGCCTTAAGTGGTCTTATCGTTCCTGAAAATTGCCTTCCAGATATTCCTTTATTTATTGAGTTTATTCAAGACTTCTGCGTACAGTAACTTACTTACGTTTGCAAGTTGAAAGGACGCGAATATATTCCTTCTTGCTTGTTTTAAAAGCCGGTATTATTTATTTCTCTTTCTTGTGGCTGAAGTTTTTGCAGGAAATATTGCGATAATAAAAGACAATTTGTATGCTTTGTTTTGAATAACAAGGAATTTGAATAAGCGTTCTGCTCGAGGAAAAATATCTCGTTCATATCGAAGAAAACTTTTCGTGCTTATTTATTTATTCAAAGTGAATTTGTTCTTATTTTGTCTAATATTAATATGTTGCGATGCAAGTTTGTCAAGTTAGTGCTTATTGAGAATCGATTGGTACTGATAGTTAGCAAGGAAATTATATCAAAACATATCCCCAGTAGACAGAATCCTGTTTGTTATAATCAGAAACGCGAGAACGGGTGGTTGTTATTATAACTATGTGTGCACGTATGTATGTGCCTATGTGTTACGTATCTGACACTTATTGTTAGGGGAATATACACACCTCGCTGAATTATCTGTTTACAAATTATAAACTTCGTAACGGAATGAGCAATGTTTTCGGACAACTTTCTATCTTTTTGAAAGAGGAAATAGCAAGTGATCTGAATAAGAATATGGTTACTAGTACGTACAAATCCATGTATAACAAACAGAAGAGCGTCTTCGGTTGGAGAAGAGCATCAAGGTATCCTAGAAACAGCTGTCCTGGAATTTAATTCATAAATTTAAGATCAGTAGTTTAATTGTAAAGCATGGGATGCTGATGGTTTGCTAAAAACGGCAGAACAAAGAAGTTTGCATTCCTTTAAATGTTGGAAACAATTTGGATGCACTACCTCGTTAGCCAAGAATTTGCTAAAAATGTTGTTATTTTCCTTGACACCTAACTACCATAAATGACGTCCATTTATAACACTACCGCAATTTATTTTAATACAACTTCAGATTCCTTGGGTGGTGTCTAGCGTATAATTATAAGATACTGTCTTTCGTCTTATCCTTAATCGGAAATTTCACGGTAATTCTAAATTGGAAGATATATTTACTAATTGGTATAGGGTTACAGCTAAGAGTCAGTAGATATCGTATAAAACGAAAAAGAGGAAGTCTTGTTAATTAGAAGCCGTATTTTTTACAAGAATTCTTAGATGTTGGGGAAGCTTTAACTGCTTATAATGAACTTCTTTCGAACGAGTTGGTTTGATTATTGATTTTATACCCGACAAAGAGCTCATATCAAATGTATAAATCGAGTAATTAAGTAATTTTATTATTTCTAGAATGGAAGCATGTTCTTATTAAGAATTGTATAATAATAATAAAGAATACCGCGTTACGATTATGGTTGGATGCTGTGAAAGTCTAGAATGTTACCTGGTGGTGTTATTTTGTGTGTTTTCGTGTTTGTGGCACTAACATCCTTTCGCTAAAGATACTGTCACCTTCTACAAGACTGATTTTATTGTCTTCTGCTCTTTGTTGTATGTCGTTACTCCAGCATCATACGGTGTCGCTAGAGAAAATGAATGTATAATAGTAAAGACCAAGCAATACCAAAAGGACGCAGAATAAGGGCTCATGAAAGAGTTAGTAGTCATCAAACCTCTTCACCACGTAAGAGAGTACAACATTGATTATGACATCAAAATCCTTTCTGTAAAAAGCCACTATTACCAGTGTGTTATAAGGAAGCGAAAAGAAATAATGAATAGCACCAACAGCTGTAATAGTGAATAGTAAGAGATACGGTCCACCAGACCAGAAAGAAGATTAATTATGGCTCTATTCTAAACAATGGAGCTATTAACAGTTCCTTTAGTTACCGTATTCCAATGAATCCTTCAAAAAATCCGTCCTGAACCGAACACACGACGATAAATTATTGAAGAGAATTCCTAAATTTCAACCAGTTGCATTTGTCCTAGCTTCATGAACCACGACAATACCTAGGCAGTGGTGACATGCATTTTCATAGCGTGTAACACGTAGCGATTTATCGTACGTGCAGATAGTAGATTTAAAAATACAACCATTCATTTTCAGCGGTGTTATCTATTTGCGCTTTGGGAATTTTTATTTTTCTCTGCTGAACGCCGGGTCCATAACGTTTGTGGATGCGCAAACATTTTAACGTGAAAATAATTTAGAGTTACGTATGCTGTAGCCAACACGTATCCGTCAGAAAAGTCGCATTTCGAACTTGAATGCAGTAACGGCGAAGCGTACATATATCCTGAAACAATAGCAGCTTGCATACGCGTAATAAAGGTGCACATACATCATACACATGTATACGAACAGGGAAATTATCTAGATGAATTAGCAAACTTCATAGTTTATAAACTAATATTATCGTGTATCTAAAACTAAACTGCTTGTAAGTTTGCGGAGATGCAGTAAAATTATTCCCTGACGCGTTATATTTTGCCTTTACAACAAATTTCATATTTCTGCAATTGATAATTTGATATCCATTTATTCGTCCAAAAACTTAATGAATAGGTATGACATGACACATGACCTTAATTTCTTTGAGATTTTAATGGGCCATTAATACACATACGGCATGTGTTTAAGCTGGATGTAGCGACTTTTAGTAATTTCCAAACAAATTTGTTTTTATTTGAAGATTGGCTAACTGAAAGCCGAGAAACATTTTGATTTAATAAACGACATATTTCTCCTTATTTGCCCCAGGATAAGTTTACTCTACTTCTCCTTGTTTACTTTTGCGAGAGCTGTTGCTTCTTGCCGCGAGTTACTTGATTTTCTTTCAAGATTTTTCTCACGTTTGCCTTTCCTTAAACTTTTCTTGTGTTTTCCTTTGCTTAAAATTGCTCCTCCAACCTTTAAGGCTTTCTTTTATGAAATGTATTATAATCTATATTTCAAGTTTTTTCCTTTCATTTCCTAATTTCCAACGTTGTTTCTGCTTATGAAGCTTTTGATTCTCCCTAAATGTTTTACTTTAACTTCCTGTATTTTGCCCCGCAGTGGTATTAAACGTCGCATGCATTTGCGTTTAATAAGCATAATAATAAACGTAATAAGCGTAAGGAATATTATACATGAAGTCCATATTTTTTATTTCATATGTTCCATTAAAAAGACAACTTCGCAACATCTGTTTTTAAGCAAAAAATATCCTGTATATGTAATTACAGACCGATCCCTGTTGGTAAATTTAAAACAATTTGTGATCACCTCGTAGGTGTCCTTTCAACCCGTATGCATACAGCAAAACATGCATTGAGGCGTACTGACTTTAGTACATTTTTTTGCAAAAACTTGCATCGGCCGGGAATCGAACCCGGGCCGCCCGCGTGGCAGGCGAGCATTCTACCACTGAACCACCGATGCTTCTTATTGGATATTATTCCTTGATAAACATCGCATTTGAATACTTGCTATTAAGATTTACTTTCTATTATATTTAAAATAATCTATTGCATCTACCTGACACCTTGAGGAAACTTCTGCGTTCACGAGCATCGGTGGTTCAGTGGTAGAATGCTCGCCTGCCACGCGGGCGGCCCGGGTTCGATTCCCGGCCGATGCATATTCTTTTTTGCTAATGCTTTTAACTAACTTTTTTAAAAATAATTGTTTTAATATACGTCAGCACCCAATAGTTTCGTTATTTGATAAATTTCCATTTCCTTTGACCTCTTCTATGCTTATATCTACCTTTATAAAAGACAATTTTCTTTACGCAAACACTATACGCATCTTATTGCTTTTCTTACACCAGCGCCCCATAGATCACACCTGAAAGGGAATGCCACGAGATTACTACTCGGTTTTATACGAGATATAAAACCGAGTAGTATTCGAGATTCTCAAGCGATTTTTACGCAGAAATGAAAACGGATGAAAAGAGAAAGCACGCGTCCTTTGAAATGCTGAAACACGGCAAACACGTATGTATGTATGTATGGAGGGAACCCGGCGAAATTGCAATCTTTCGCGATGACTTTAAGATGGGAGCTGTAACCGATATGGCGTTAAGGAAAGCGCGCACAGATATGTAACAAGTGAGAAATAAATTGATTTAATCAACGTTTTCTGGTTTTCTGCTCTAGATCTTGGAAAGAGTTAAAAAGTTAAGCGAAGCGCTTTATTTGATTATTTTTATCGATTATCATTTAGATTAAAGAGATTTGATTCGCTTTCTAAATCTTTTGGATCCCTTTTGTGAACAATGTTTTACGTAACAACGTTGACTGGGTAATATTGAAGAAGTTAAAGTAATGGCAAGCGGCGCTTCTAGCCGCTATTTGCTAATGTGAGCCTATTTTGGAAAGAAATGAGTTTAGAGTACCCACAAATAAAAGTCCAATCGCTTCGCTACATCTGCTTTCTCAAGAACGTTAAACTCGTAATTTTGCTTGAAAACACCTTAATTAACTTCATACGATGCATTTCCTAAATGTACAGGATACACCTCTTTGTTAAAATTTTCCTTTATTAGAATATCTGTATATGTCCAATTACCATAATGACAGTTTTGCAATTGCATTTCGAACTCCGAGACAAAGTTAACAACAATGTGCAGGCGAATGGAAAATGAGGTCATGTTTTCCCGCTTGTAACTCCCTCGTTTCATAAAGATAGCCAATATAAAATACGATTGCATATTGTTAATCTATTTTCGATAACCGTACGACCTTCCATTGTTTGCGTAAGCAACGGGACGTATTTACAGAAATATTTCTATCTAGCTATTTCTCTATTTTTCTTTATATAATTGCCAATCTCATCATTCCCTTTTTAGTTCTTGTTAGTTTTCCCCCTTTTTGCCACACGTCCTCAATTAGTCTTGTGTTATATTGAAAAATGGAATCTGGTCCTAAGTTACATTCATTTGTTTTCGAGATCCAAAGCCAACTTGATTCCTTTTAAATAAGAAGAGGGATCAGTTCCTATGATTTTTGAAAAGTCAATTTTTTTCCGAAGTCAGTAATGTAACCGAATTAAAATGCATACTGTAAACCTGTATAAATGTATTCACATTAAAATAATCTCTTCAAACAAAAATCCGCCCTCTTCTACTTTTTTCATTGGATAACTAATGTCTTCCAGATATAATGGTAGTATAGCGCATTATTTTACTTCGTTGCGTGTTCCTTGTTTGTGGAAGTTGACCTTTCAGAGATTAAAGAATTTAGTAACTGCAACGTAAAATGTCAATCCTATTAGTTGAAATAGTCCGAACAGATTTTCCTTCAGTGGAGCTGCTACTAAGAAAATAAGTTCGTTGCGAACCGGACTAGAGATCCGATTTTAATAGCATAATCCAATTTTTAATCAGCTCTTTCGTAGGACGAGTGAAATGGTTACACCAGATGAACTATGAGCTATTTTAATAAATTCGGATTATACTATTTTCCATTGAAGAATTGTTTGAGCAGTTGCAAAGAGGTTGTTATTCGAGGGGGTATGAGTTATATGAGGCATGGCTTTGAATATTAGTTGAATTTTGTAAGACACCCTTTTTCATCGAGACCTGGTCTGTTTTCTTTAGCTTCATTTTTCAACAACCATCAAATTAACAACAATGTGCAGGCGAATAAATTTAGTTTTAATCATCCTGCACTTTTCTATATAATCTATGACCATGACTTCGTCTGTCCGCTGTTTTCATTGTTGTTTGTCAATGGTGGACCCAGGTTTTACCTACGGTTGGGTTAGTTAGCTTGAATTTACGGTCATTCATAAAGTTTTCGTGGACTTTTCGACGATTCAAAACCCTCAGCACTCAAATGCTTGTACGGCCTTGCTGTAGATTGCTTCAATGTAGGATCTAGCTCTACCGTAATCTCCATGGAAGATAAAGCTTTGACAAAAAAAGATCTTATAAATGGTTGCGCCTCGGCTTCTTCGACAGTTGGAAAATGATAAACCGTTGGAATTGCAGAATGACAACAGTACAACACAGTACTTTGAAACACTCAAAACATAACTGCAAAAATTGACATCGCCATAATGGCCTTCATTTGATCTGATGAGCAATCGATAAAACTCTTTTTTTCTCTTTTTAGTTTTACCCAAATGTAACTTTTAAATAACTTCTTATCTTATTATTACCTAGCAGCTTATTTTTCTTTAACTCGACACACGTTAACATCATCCAATTAAACGAAAATTCCGAATCAGAACAAATACGATGAAACAGAAAAAAAATATAGTACATATATACTTTACATAAAAAAGACTCTTCTTCATTCTCCAGGACATACCTACTTTACACATTGTCAATTTAATTAAGATTAATTGAAGAATATTTGGAGAATTGTTTCTTCTTTAAGGTAACATTAACGGCGGGTAATAAATGTACTAAAACGAGTATTACAGACGTAAAATAAAATTAACTCCAGCAGCCAAAAACGTACATATCTTTTCCTTTCGTACATTAACAATGTGCGCAAAATGTTTTAACGTATAATGGAGGTGATTTAAGGAGGCCCATTATAGGCAGTAATTATTCTAAAAATCGATATAACCGAAACCGAACTACCCGCATGTCTACACCATTTACGCGTCCGATATATTACTAGAGCAAACGGTCTAATGCTAAACCGATTAACAGGCGAGTATTACAGGTCATATTTGGTATAGAATTTCTAATTGATATCGAAAGCTACAGTTAACTGATTTACATGTTTTGATCCTCGTCCAAATTTTTTCTGTATTGAATCTTATTAACCTAAATTAAATTTACGCCTACAGATTTTATCCAGCGAGTATAACTTATAATTACATACATTAATAATGCGAAGTAAGGAAGTACATCCTGGATACTACCAAACGATGGGCAAGACAACCAGCATATGCCACGTTACACAGTTCCAAGTCGCCAATAAGAAATGTTATTGATTTTATATTATCATCTAATTTTAAAGCCTGTAGTAGTATAAATGAGATCATGAGGCATCATCTTACATCGTCAAGGTCCATGAAAATGTTATGGTCGATATTAAAAAGAGAATCCGAGGATGGGATAGAAAAAGGAACGTTTCCTATTTTCTCCGGGGTTGAAAGCACCCTAGCGAATTGACTACTTCCCCCAACTTTACGACAACGAAGTCAAAGCTGATTTATTTTTAGTGCCCGTCCTGCGGTTTGTTTTTCCCTTCGCTATTAATTTGGCTGCACAATTCGCTGGGTTTATTCGTTTATTGCTTACGACGAGATTCCCTCACGCTATTTCATAATTGAAATGCGAGTTTAATATATGTGCTGACATGGCGCAACCAACACTATAATATGTTTACTTTACCGAAGATTCAATCGTATTGCATATACATTGTAGTTTATGCTCATGATGTACTTGGGAATACACGAAATCAGACTTAGCTGCGCGTAAAATGTACGTTTGTACTGTTTGTGTTTACAGCAAGATATTCTTGAGATAAAAGGTATTTTCTGTTAAGTCGTTTTGTGTTGCTATAGTTGCCGAAAACTTAGATCAGTAGTGGTTATTCCAAAAACTTAGTTCTTTATAATCAGTGATTTATACGTAGCGTAATCCATCCTAGATTCCCATTTAATTGGCCCCATATTTATATTCCCGGGGACTTTAAAAATGTACCTAAATGAAAATTTTACATAAAAATAACACTACTGCAATCAATCAATCACTTTAGCAACATTTTAAAAATCTGTCAGGTTGAGGCGCAATGTTCGCCATCATTACAACCTAATCCCTGCCTGTGACGTTCGGCGAGGCTTTTCCCGCAACGCGCCCGGTGTAAATCTTGCCAATATCATTTCTGGCGCCTTTTCACCAGCCGAACCCCCTCCGTTCGCGTTTTCCGAGTCTCTAATCCGATATGCGCTTGTTTATTTTTCGAATTTCCGTCTGGTGGCGTCCGCGATTTCCCGTCAACTCCCGCGGTCTATTTGCATCGAAATGGGATAATTTACGCGCTTGTTTGTTGTCTTTTAGGGATGTCGTTGCGTGTAAATTCCTCGCCGATTCGCGGGCACCGGCGGTATCGTGCACGCTCGTCCGTTCTTGCATACGTGTATGAATGTCGTCCGGCCATAATTGAGTTAATTGTTGTGCTAAAGGCGAGATGTTAAATCGTGCCGGATCGCTAGTTGAAATATGTCAGATTGGACGTTTTGAATGTGCCTAGGCAGTACTTCTAATTAATTTATACGTTAGACAAGTAGCGGACGGGTTCAGAAAATCTCACGTACCTAGTTTATTGAAACTACTCTTCCGACAAGTTGGGAGTAATAGCGTCGGCACACTTCTTTCCCTACGGGCGATGTGTTAGTTGCCGTCTTTCTTCGTAAATAGAATATATTGCTTATTCCAATCCAATCAATGGGAATTTAATAAAACGCAAAAAGTTAGATATCCGGTTCCAGAACTTCGTTTATATTTACAATGTTTACCACATTATAAAACGTAGTGAACATTTTAACATTTAAATTAATATTACCTATCGTCTATTCCGTGTTTAATAGCTGCTAGATTAAGATGCGACCCCTTGGCTATCTTCTACACGTTTGGACGTCAGTAAGATTTTTGCACGTTTTTAATATTCGTGCGTCTTGAAACTGCAGCCCTTATCAGCTTCGTTTTTGTTGTAGTTTTTCTTTGTACTATATCTAACGTGACTTGTATCTAGCGTAAGTTACATTTTTTGCCCCAAAGTATTTCACCATTACTTTTGAAGCATCGCATGGAGCCGAAACTTGCTGCTGTTCTGTTGTCTTTTTGTTCTTTGCTTCGCTAGCTTTTAATTCTGAACTATTTAAGTGTCTTCTAATCGTTCTAGCAGACATTTTTGGACCAACTTCTATAATACTTTCTATGAAGAAGGGAGTTTTTTGTGTATCAATGAGAGGTAGTCGTTCATATTCCCAAATATACGGATTTTCTTTTTCTACATCTTACTCTAACCTGGTTCTAGAAGTAATTTTTCTTACCTTTCAAGTTATAAGGATAGTTTTCCAAAGTTGCTATTGCTAAATCGATATTGCCTATAACGTGCTGGATCGTCTATCCGTACTATAAAAGATAGAACCGCAAAATTGAATCTCCAATTTATATCTACCTTCTGAACAGAATTCCGCTACCGCATTTCTATCGGAAACCCTTGAAAATGTGAAATACACTTTTTCCACAACAACTTTGAAATTAAATTTAGGAGCCCGCTATTAGACTGTCTACGAGTAGTGCGCAGGCACTATTAATAATCATCCGTTCCATCCCCCTGGAGTTTCTTACATCAATTAAAAACTTTAATTAGTTTATTCTAAAACTCTAATCAACACAGGTTGATTATATCCCTTTCGTAAATTATTTACAGCAATGCTCCATTAAAGTAATTAATTTAGGTTCAAGCTAATTACGAATTTGTTATACTTATTTAACCTTAGCACCATGAAGTTAATTAAATCAAAGTTTTAACGATACCTATTTGTAAATATAAAAGTGAAAATCTCGAGACATAATTGAACAGGATATGACTATGCGATACCGTCGTATATTATAATGCAGCAACATCATCTCGACAAATTGAATTAATTAGAATATTTACAATAAGAGAGTGTTTCACGGTCCTAGAAGGAAGGAATCATAAACAGGTTAATTATCGTGTCGACTCAGTTGGGAACCTCTTCAACTTTCGTTAATTGCTTAAGTTCCCGAAGATTGGAGTTTAATTAATTGAAATTTATGACGGAAACAAGGGCAATAAGTTGATAGTATAAAATTCGTTTAACGAGCGCGTTTCGTTAATAACGAGGGACGGTGTCGATTGAAACATTTTCTAATTGCTTGTGAATTAATTCACCGCTTCATCAGAAATAACGAGAAATTGATTTTGAAGAAAATTTGTTCCTATGGGCGAGTACAATGGTTCTTTGAAGCTAAGATTATATTCAAGAATATCACTGTAGCTTACTTGGCGTCTTAGTAGATTCGAAGCTGTTTAGGCGAAATAAGCCGTAGTTTTGGCGCCGATTAATAACTGTTCTCAAGAACACGGCTTTTCTCAAACGATTATATGGAGAATCTTGTATCACCATCTTCACCTTTTTGTGAAACTGGGAGCGTTTATTCATTTTGCCCAGAAGAAGGAAATCTAGGGAAACCGCAGGACTCGAGGAAAGCCTCATTAAGGCTTGTTAATATTTAACATCTTCAATACCTACCGAGCATATTATCTTTCACTATTGATTTGAACCGCTCAACAAAGAATTGGATGTTACGTGCTTCCAAGGACATATAAAGAAAACAGAGCTGTCTTAATATAAGTTCTAATTAGATGTAGATTTAATTTAGCATGTTCAATTACTGAAAAAATATATTCCAGCGACCATTTCAGTATTCACATTTACTCTACCGACAGAATAACGCGCTACAATCACGCCATTAAAGGAAGGATAAAAGAGAAACAAACAAAGACGAATGTGTCGGTGAGTCATCTCATTTCACTCCCTAGATCATTAACGCAAGGAAACATCATTGTTCCTCGTGGTGCCCAAAGAAAATAAGTATGTATATTGTGCGGCGCGACGCACGAAGAATGGATTGTTCGTCGAACCCGAGATCATGCCGTAGCATTAGGAATTGTCTACGGTAGTTGGCGGTCGAGATTTTAATCTCGATTTAGCGCCATAGGACGAAAGGGACTTGTCCGGAAAGTTGGTAGGATGTTCGCAGCAACGGAGTTGTCACCGACGCGTCCAATTGTATTTCAATGATTTTGTTATGAGCCAGCTTCGTCGTAGGACCTACAATTTTATCGGTTCATCAAGCCGGGATCGTGACGTGTTTACTACGCGCAAGCATTGGCCGCTTTATTTGTTGTAGGAAAAGTTCGTTTTGCGAAAAGTTGTCGAATAGCGGGGCGAAACTTCGCACGAGAAGTTCAATTGAATCCGTGAGTTTGCCTTTTGATATAGAAGATGGATAATCCAGTATATAGGTGCATATACGTATATTACTACTTTTAATTTACTTACAAAAAAAGAACAATATTTAGAAAGTGATCCCAAGTATAATACATCGACGCATTGGCGTCGATAAAGGAAGTCAAGATCTAAGGTATATTAGGGAATAACAAAACAAAAACAACAATTGTACATATCAAACGGTCTTAAATATTTGGTGTTGTGATGCATTTGAAATATTTCGGCAATATTTAGGGTATATCAACATTTTACGATTCAAAGCGGTGTAAGCCGAACAAACGCAAATCCCATAATATTTCCACAGACGAGCGGTAAATCTTAATATCACGTATTGGTGAGAGGTTGATCACGCTGAATATGACGTGTGCGTTGTTAATGCGCCGTAACATGTCATATCGGCTATATGGCTCTAACGCATCCATAATTATGTTATACCGTAAATGTATGCGAGCTACATATCCGTTGTAGGCAACATTGTGTAAATGTATCATCTTATATATTGTACATAATGTCATAATTTGAATTTGAATGCTAGGACACCTGACCAAACAATCAATCACAGTCCGGACAATATATATGCACTTGGGCCGCATATTTTATGTGTCCAATCTTAATTTACCTACAAGAGGTACGCCTTAACTTAATGCCTTAAGCCCTAAAAACTGGGGAAAAAAATGGAAGAGAAAGTTTTCTAGAGATTTTTGAAAGAATATTGCGGGTCCTGCTTACTCTACACCGAGCTCGAGAACTCCACCACCGAGTAAATTAGTTTCTTCAAAGTGCACCTATTGAGATGGTGGAGGTGGTCTTGTAACAATACGATTTGGAGATTCTCACGAAGTTTTACGTTTCGAACAAGACAATCATCCTGAGGATGATGTTTTATAGCATCTTCGATTTGTCTAAGTTAGTTATGCGGCGATCATCCAAGCTAGCACATTGTACGATAGATTAGCTTTAGGGTTTGAAAATTCGCATTTTAGTTTCTAAATCAAGCTTATTTTTTGGCTAGAAGAGAGAATAACGTATTTCTAGCACGAAAGAACCTAACATGCTCTATATGGTGTTTCCACGTTAGGTGCTGCTCAACTAAGAACTCTAGAGCATCTCCAGGCTCAAGTTCTTCTCCACGAAATTTAATTGCTACATTTTTGCTGCTATTCAGTATTCAGAGTTTCCATCTACTTAGTTATTCTGCTAGGTGGTCGAATACTTCTTTTCAGCCTATATACACTCTCTTTTCTCGTCAATATTAATTCTAGGGACAAAAAATAAGCTAAATGTTCTTATGGCTATAGACAACGAGAGCATTGTTTGTTTGCTTAGGGGATCAAGAACTGATCCATTTAGTGCTAATTCTATTTGCAAACAAAGATGTTAGAATGTACAAATGGCATTTGGATTAACAACTGAAATGATCATATTCCAGAAGCACGCTCAACTGTCTTCTTAACCCGTGATAGTCGCTTCTTTGACTCGGTATACTTCGTTAGCAATGAAAACATGCAAGTGTTTACATTCAGAATTTGATTATTTAGCTTTCGTGTTCTCAACTTATTTGCTTCCAACCATTTCGGGGGTGTAAAAGTGCGAAAAGTATTTTTATCACGTTGTCTTTCATATTTTCCTCCAATTTATCTTTCACACAACGCAGGAGTCTGCATTTAAGCAAACAAAAGCGGCTAGTCAATCATCCTTGATTTATCCAGAATTGGGAAATCGATTTCAAATAATGACGATTGTTCCTTTTAAGAGGACCGTTTGAAACCCGTAAATATTTATCGAAACCTTTAAATTGCACCGTTAAATGCTAACGGGCACTTAAACGTAAAAATTTAGCCTCATTTGAATTCATGTTGAAGGATCTTTACGAGTCGTTATAAAAAAATTTACGTTACAACGTGATGTCGTAATCGGTTACGTATATTTATATGGTAAAAATGTGTACTAAATAATACTTTTATCCTAAACTCTATGCTTACATTGGGACTCCAAGTATATCTCATAGAAGTAGATTGCATCTACTGAGCGAGTATAATAAGGTAACATTTTAATTTTTTGGAGATTATCTCTATGCTTGAAGCACGTATGTATCATTTTATAGCAATTATTATCGACTACAACGGCTTCATGTATTTTAAGTAAGTTTTTAATAATTCACCTGAAAATATTGGTACTACAGTACTTTCTTAGTTACTATTTTTAATTAGGATGAAATCTAGAGGTTGAATCGGTCAATCCGCCAAAATAGTCATCTTATGAAGTTCCCTCAATAAACTCAATTACTTTTATTAGGTAGGTCTAATTTATATAACTTTGGTTAAACGAATGACTCAACAGTTATTTCTGCTAACCCAGAATTACGTAAAGCGTAGCTAAATTTCGCGATTTTATTCGATTATTCCGTAGTTTGTTCTTGTTTTCCGCACCTCGAACTTGGAAACTACCTCATCAAGTTCACTGAAATTAACGCAGTGTAAAAATACACATCTTTTTCGCTTACTGCAATCATTCATAAGATTAAATCCTAACTTAAAGGAAAAATATCATTTTCTTACGTATGTTAGTCGTTGTTGCCATAATTAGAGGAACGTAAGTGCGATTTACGGAGTTGCAGATAAAGCTTAGGATCGCATTTCAATACTTTAAAAAAGCAATGAAATTGTTTACACACTTTATGCATGATGCCAAGAATTATCGTCGTAGCAATTCGTTTTTCCGAGTTCAATAATGGTCTTATTTCCCTTGCAAGTTGAACATGCGTACTTCGCCAATTTATCGGCATACTTCTGTTCTATACTGACACGTGCTGGAATAACTACATCAATAATATAGCCCACATGCTTGACCTCATTAAAGTAAATTATGTCAGGACGATTCGCAATAATTGTACGTAATAACAGATCTATATCAGTATAATTTATCTACTTCCGATTCACATACGGCCTGTATATAATAGCGCATTCTGTCTGCTACATCTCCAATTCGGTCTAATCAGAAATTAGCCCGACGTAATTTGATTGGTGGAAAGAAATCCGTAACTAAAATCCAAATGATACCGTTCCATTTAATTGGCTCTATTTTTCCATGATTAGTTTGAGACTTACTCTTAATAAGCCAGGGTATTACGTATTATTATTTCCAACGCAAAACAATTTTTTTACGAGGCGCGTTTTTAAAGTAAGTTTTGTTTTGAAATTCGGTCGCCGCTGTAAGGTTGCAGTCGAAATTCGGCATATGTGGGCTGTCTACTTACATCTGTCGGTAAGCAACAGACACCATTACGGGTACATATATTCGACGTTGTTGGTATTCGTTTGTGATGATTCAAAATGTCTTCGCCAATTGAGAATCCCCTCGACTGTTCGTTGACGCGTTGTGATTCGTTTTCTTAATGCTAAAGGATCTATCAAAGAAATAAAATGGAAATATCAGTTAGAAGGCAAAAAAAAAAACAAATAAAGTCAAAATTCTAATGAATAAAAGAATAGAAGGAGCAGCCAACAACAAGCAAATGTGACAACTGACGAGAACTGGTCGTTACGGCTAACCTAAGCGTTCCGATTAAAGTTTACGGATCAAGCTGTTCTACAGAGGAAAAGGGAAAGCTAGAATCATTAGAGAGAGAGACGTAACAACTCGAAAGTATTCATGGCATTGGACACAAGATTAATGAGAGACGAAAATGTAGTGAAGGTTATGTTTAAGAGGATAATCTTTGTTTACGATCCGGATCCCGAAACTGCTTTATCACGTAATTCAGAGGGTACCATGTACCAGTAAAGTTTTAAATAAAAAATTATAACAAGGTTAAAGATCTGCAAAGGAAATAAGAAAACTCGCACTTAAAAAAAATATCAATTTGCTGAAATAAAAAAAAAAAGAAAAATCAGTGTAATGTATAAAACAAAGAATCTAGTTGGGAAGAATTTGTTTGGTCACCTTACTTGGTTTACAGACTTTACTATTTACTTTAGAAAGTGTTAGAGGCTGCCTGAAGATATTCCTTCTAAAGCAAATACCTGTCGTTGGGAAGTTGTTTTCCAGGTTGTACTTTATTTTGCTGCTAGGTATACTGCACGTGTTGTTGATTCTACCTTCGTTTCATTGGTTATTCTCATCCGGTAGTAGTGTTTAATATAAACGTGATCGATCATTCTACGAATTATTTGCCGTTGCCGTTTATTCTCTTTTCAGTAAACGCATGCTTCTCATTCTGTCCTGTTTCCTTTTAATATCTACCAATTTGTTTCAACGCTTAAGAATCTTATTTTGCAAGTTGTTCTTTTGTTGATTAGTGAATTTATGGAAGCTAGTGCAACGTTAAATAGATTGATATAAGAAATTATAATATTTACTCATGCGGCACGTACCTAAATAAAAGAATGGAAAGATGTATCTTTTATTATGAAAATTAATTTGCATTTTTTTTCTTTTAAAAAACAATGCAATGGAAAAATACGCTTAATTGACCGTCATAAGCCGATTTTCTACCTCTAACGGCGTCTGCCCAAAGTTTTGTACCGCATAGCTTTACTCCGGCAATATACCTCGGCGTAGGGAAAACTCACGCAAACAAAAAAGGTTTGCAAAGCTTTGAGAACTTTTTTAATACTTCAAACTTTATAGCTCCTTTCTGACCGATGTAATATGAGTGTATTAAATTATTTTTGCCGGAGAGATGCGAGTTTGAAGTACTTCAATAATGAAAACCAAGGTAAAACATTCCGAATCTACATTTTTTTAAGTTAGGAAGCCATGATCCATTTCGTATTCAACGTTCTAATCCGGAGTCTATATCGAAACCTAAAAGTTCAATTCGTTAATCAGAAGCTTCCTGTATAATGTGCTATTACGTATAAAAGAAAATATAGATACTTCAATGTATGCTCTATTTAGTTTATTACTTATCAACAGATCATGCTCAAACCGAAGACTAATACGCAAAAAAAACGCAAGCGAAATATATCAGCAAACGAATTTCCGGTTAGAGTTAATAGCTTCCAAATTTTTTGCCGCGCAAACTAAATCGGGTAAAAAGCGAATAGTATTGCGAGCCACAAACAGCGATTTAGAAAACGTCTGCTTTTGAAACCGGAGCTATAAAAAACCGAAGGGAGGATTTAATTCCGGTAATTTCTCGGAATTAAATCGGTCGTATTTGTTTCGAACTTAAGACTACGTCAGATGAGCGACATTATTGGGACAACGGCTGTGGTAATGGTAGTTTGCAGTAAACTTTTCGAACGGAAAAATAACGCTGCAGAGATTAAAGCGATGCAGTAGCTTATTTCCGGGCTAAATGTTTAATTAAGTTGTTTTATTATTATAGCCTTTGAATTTGATGTAGTTGTCTTAATACTTGCATCTTTAATAAAATAGCAATTTTGTCGATTTTTCTATTACCTACTTAGCGTTTCTTCAAAATATTTCAGGAATCGACGTCTTATAAACAGAAGTTGCACAAGGCTTAGTAATTCCAATTTGGTCATTCTGGACAAGCTTGCGAAATTGAAAATGAAAATAATTTTGAAAATAATCCTTTTCTTTCCTTTTTTCAAACATCCGTTCAAAATGTTATTTCGTTTGATTTTAATCGTCATTTCCTGTTTAGATCTCGCAGGTTGTTCAAATTAACGTTTCGGTAATGCTTTCAGGATCGGGTGTTTCCGATAATATATGAATACCTGTCAAAGAACACAAACGTATCGGCACAATCCCGTTCCAGCTTGGTTAACTTATCAAACTTGTGTGGCGCGGAGTTTGCCGATGTTGTTATGTTGTTTGCCATATTACGCTACGGTCCTAGCTATTATTATAAGTCCCTGCTTCGTAATGCTGTATTTGTTTCTCACGCATAAAGTTTATAAGAGACTTATTACTATTACATAAAAATATTGTTTATAAATTTAATTAAAGAAACAAAAAATTTGCATCGGCCGGGAATCGAACCCGGGCCGCCCGCGTGGCAGGCGAGCATTCTACCACTGAACCACCGATGCACATAAACAATTGTTTTTGTGTATATGTTAATTAAACAGATTTAGCGCTTTATTTTTTTTAATAATTTTATAAAAAAACCAGTTACGCTTAAACTTGATCCAACCGACTAAAATTCCACATAAATATTTAATAAAATTAATTTATTAATTTAATACAATATCTTAAGATAACAGTATTTATTACTTACGGATTAAAACATAAAGTGCGCACATGCATACAGCAACTTGTAGAATTCAATATACTCTCAACTTCTTCCATATTCTCCCTTAATCTTTCCTCAATAACTGCGCACAGTACAATCAAAACTACGTCGTCGAGTTTAGTGTTGCTGTTGTTGTTGTTGTTGCTAAAATGTCAATAAACATCTTAAAATGAGAGACACATTAGAATACGCAGTATTAAATATAACATACAACAATTTTGCAAATTTTTGTTGGCGGTGATGCGATAATAACCGAAGAGCACGCCAGCTTCAATACATTTAGGATGGGTTATAGCTTGCAGAATGATTTCTGTTAATATCAACAGATTTGCAAATGTAAGAAGCAAATTAACGAAGAGCAGTATGCGAACGTAGTACCACATTACAAATAATGATTGATGTTTCCACAAACGTCAAATTAAATGTTGACATTAAGTATTTTAGCGAAAAATCATCACATTTATTTAAAAACATTTGCTTGTAGATACGGGTCTTGCTTATGATAAAAAGGTTAAATGTAAATGTCCTCAAGAATTTACGCGTCTTCTTAAAGGTAGAATTTGGATGTTGCCTTAAGGCCCGCTAGTGGTTATCTTTGCTTCAAGAAGATGACTCGCTGACTTTAAACGGCAGTTTTTGTAGTATTGCCAAATGCTAGTACTGCTTATATCGTTTAATATATTTGTGTTAAAAAACTTCATAAAAGACTTTATTCTGCTTATGGGTAGAATTAATCATCAAGTACCTAAAATTAAATCATTTCAAAATCTCACGAATTTTTTTCTTGGCCAAACTGCATACTTCCAGATTTCATATCGATCTTTTTATTATAAACGCTTCTTATAAACGTATTTTAACGATAAAGCATCTACGAAAACAAGTATCGAAGTCAAACACTATAACGCAAACAGCAATAAAATAAACGCGGGCTTCTGATTAGTATATACACTTTTATGTAGACGAACATGTCTGTACGATTCACATATTCCGTCCTATTCGCGTTCCGCTAAATAAACGGTGCGGCGTAATCGAAACGGCAGACAATTTAAATTCCTCTCGCGACGGGCTCGTATTGCATACGGGCTTTGTGCAATTATTTGCTGAAACACGCCGGTTCAAGATCAACTAGATCAATTAATCCGCGATAATTAAGTGCAGCTCGTTGGTTCGACGCGCTATTTTTTTCTTGCTTGATTTTTTTTTTCCATCATATACTCTGCGGATTTTTTTTGTAATCGTTGATGTGCTGATATTGATTTTGGATCTGATATACGGATAGCGATACTCGATAGATGGTGTTCACCTAAAAATGGGTTACGTCACCCGCATTAGTAGTTGATTTTCTTCGAGGATTTAATGCATGGCTGCGAACGTGGGACT
This sequence comes from Oryctes rhinoceros, assembly GCA_020654165.1. Classification (NCBI taxonomy): domain Eukaryota; kingdom Metazoa; phylum Arthropoda; class Insecta; order Coleoptera; family Scarabaeidae; genus Oryctes; species Oryctes rhinoceros. Next base: position 5,937,684 of record JAIOKQ010000231.1, read on the forward strand.
CCCCTAGAAATAGACATGTGTATTGGGTACACGGCATCAGCAACGTTTTCGAGTACTTTTCAGTGTAAAAACATCCAATTCCTCTGTTACAAAGACAATAATTCGGTGGAAACCAAGAAATAGAAGGCAAAGACGTAGACCAAGATCGAATAGATTCTATCGAGGAAAATGCTGAAGATACGTTGCTTTTCTATCTTCTTTGGATGTTGAGTATTTTTAAAATTGACTTCGATTCTTGTTTATTGCCAAAATAAAACCGTAATTGTCAGTGTTTAAGCAGCAATGAATGTATTGTATATTGGTGCCTCTATCAACCTGCGTCGTTAATGTCAACAAGTATATAAAGATAAGAAATAAAATAGAAAATAAATCCATGAATCGTTACAGTCAACGTAAAAAACTGATTTGTAAAGATGTGTTCCCACATCTTAACAAATCGTTTTAGAAAATAAAAAATTCAAGCCAGCGCGGAAACAGGAAACAGCCAGTGTATTTCAGGGAAATATTACTGAAAGAATGAAGTCAACTTGAAACGGAAAAAACGCAGTTTAATTAATGCCGGCGTTAGTGAATGTCGTGTTGGCATTTTCCCATTTCGTCTCATAAACTTTATTTCCTTATTACGAGCTAACGCTAGTGTTGTAGAAATCTTAGGAAATATTTAATAAAGCCCACAGCTGTAGGATGTTTATACCTATAAGATAACCAAACCATTTCTAGTTATTAACTTTTCCATTTCGTTGGCTTTTATAGTTAATATAACTCTTATGAAATATATTTCTATTGTTGATGAAGATTGAATTCATAAAATAGACCAAGACCGGCTTCAATAGATTTAATTTACATCCTTTCTTTTTAATTTAATTGTTAGTTGTGGAATCATGTTAATCAGCTAATTTAAAAAAGGCAAAACAACAACGAGGACATACTACGCATCATTACTAGACAAGTCGAAGGCAGGAATTATGGAAAAACGGCCGCATTTGAAGAAAATAAAAGCTTTGTTCCGCCAGGACAAATTCAGTGGATTCCATGGAAAAAAATTCACAAATCGTTTAATTCCTAGATTCACGGTAGCACTCATAGACCAGAGATTATCATCGAAAGAGGAGGCCGTCATATTATATCAAAATTCCAACTACCTTTGACACGGACTAACCAGATGAAAGCTTCATTTGGGGAAGAGGTGACTTATAAGGAGACTATGTTGAAAAATAAATTCATTTGGTATAGAAAGAATGGTTGCTTCTGAAGCAGACTGAAAAGTTTTCGGACTATTATTGTATATAATTTTAAAGTTGGTCTTCTGAACGTCTTTATTGATGTCGAAGAAATTAATTAAAAACAAAGGAAAACGATCCATTTCGCTTTCTAACTAACGTAGAACTGCGAAGGAAAAGAAGAAATGAAACGTACGCTAGGGAATTTTTGAGGAACGGTTTTTTTAGTATTCGATGGTCACGTGAAAGTATGATTTCAAATCGAAAATTCATTCTACAAAGAATTTCAAACTACAATCTTTGTAGCTGTTACTTTATATGACAAATGCGGAATAGAGATCACTGTTAGGTGCATCACGTAAATGATACATGTTACACGTAAACCTGCTACAAACCTACATTTTTGACATGTAAAGATTTCCACTAATATAAGTGAAATATGTAGCAACAGGTAAATGAAGACACAATCAAATTTTCAACGAATGCAACCGCTTTAGCTTCGCACATCGTTCCTAACATATTTCAAATTTAATTTGGTCTATCGGATCTAGGCAAGCGTAATCTACTTCGCTCGCAGTAAACTTCATTGATTTGGCGCACTTCAACGTTTATCTTGAATGAAATTTTCCAATTCGCGACTATGATAGAATTCTGTAATTATTTCATTTCATTCGCCTCCTGTCGCTGCTACCGTGACGTTGGCTAATTTATCAAACTAACGTAGCCGGAAAATTCAATTTCGCGAAATGTCTTTCGCTAAACTACCTGAGTTTTAATATTCGTTTTGCTACGAAAATTAACGGCCATACATTCAGCGTTCGGAAACGCTTAAAAGAAACTGAGAACAGTCAAACGGATTCTAATTAAAGATTGACTTATTGTGATGCGATCGATCAACGGAAATCTTTGAAATTGGAACGTGAGAAATTTATTGCCTGAAATAAATCTATGCGAATTAATTTCTTTTTCTTATCGTCGGGTTCACTTTAAAACATACGGCGAGCTTATTCGAACTGGTAGCCGCCCTTGTAACTTGGCAGTGAATAAACGTTGAAGGAACAATTTAAACGAACTTGTTCTTTTAAGGAACTGCTCAAATGTATATTAAATTGAAATCTTTTTCATTTCTTGTTCGTGAATCAGTTAATCCTTTTCAAATTCTACAAAAAAAAAATCATCGGATTTCAGCGTAATTTCTAATGATTTTCTCCCGGTCAGGTATTACACATAAGAGCAAAATGAGCTAGAAATCCCTCAAGGACTCGTACTTCGTTCAATTTCCTTCTTGTATTGGTGCAATTGTTGCAAGCGCCATATTTATTTTCTACCATGGTAAAATTTTGGACTAATTCAAATTAAAAAATATTGTTTACGTCAACCAACTCAAACGTTGCTAGATGAAAACCTGTCTTAATTACAACGAAGGATACTAATGACGAGTAAAGAGCGAACGTTAATTGCACACCCTGGATAACGTCGAAACGCCAAGCACATCCATTTCTGCTTGTTTCGGTCGTAGCGTGCGCTGGGTGTACATGAATAGCTAGCGCGATTAAGCGCGTGTCCAGCACGTTCATGGCAGTTTTGATTTAATGGACGCTATTATCATCATAATATCTTACCCGAAATATAAACGTGCTTACCAGAAATTGCACGAACGATGTATTTAGACGCAACAGGAAATGAATTACTATTGTTCGTACATATGCAGAGCATCAAGTTAACTTTGCTTGAAACTGCATCAAATCCTCTTGTTCTTCTATACATAAACATGTGTTCGAGATGTAAATTTGGTGAATACTCATGTTTATTGAGTGATAAACGTTATTTGAAACTTTATTAGATTTTTCTTGTTTCATTAATGTTACTGTTTTGTATTTGTTCAAGCAACGATGAAATGAATGCTTTTGTTTAAGTGAATGTCATACTAGGTACCATGCGAGTATTTGTTAATTATCTGGTTTGTTAGTGCTAATAATCAAAATAAAAGTGAATACTACGAACAGTAAATGTCAGGAAAGATCGACGTGAAAGTAGCGACTATTAAGTTAGTTGAAGTAGAGTTGCGCTTGAGCGAGTGATTTATAATAAGGATGATTGAAGAAAGGCAATTGTAATTGCAGTAGTTACTCTAAACTCTTCTAACAGGCTTCTTCTTATAAAAATAATAAATTACCATTAAAGTAAAAGGATATAGAATATAATGATCCCCTGACGAAGTGTAGCTTAAGCTATTCATACTCAACCAGGACCCATCGCGATGTTTTGTCCGACCATGCTGAATGGGAAGCTTCGCAAATGTGTCTATTCCAATCTTGCGGAGACTGACTAATTTTGAATTTAAATAGAAACATCCAAAAGCGAGTAAAATTACATTCTTCGGAACCCAAACTACGTAACGGAGTTTATAAAACGGTTTCACCGTAAACCTCGCAAGCGAATGTGTCTATTACAAACTTCGTGCAAAATCGTATCAAACTCTTTTCCGCTATTCTGAGATTAGGAATTATTCTCAAGAAGAAGAAGCCGAAGGCAAATAAGTTTTAAAGAAACAAAACATTGTTTGATCGGCTTTTTTCCGCTTCTACCAGTTCTTTCATATGTGCACAATAAATATCTTCGATTTAATCATATGTAAAATTAGATTGAATTTGATCGCAAATTTTCAAGGAAAATACCTATGTATCCGTTCCGGTTGGATTACCCGTAAAACGTGAGCGCTCAACCGGATGTTCGCATTGTAGTCAGTTTGGTGGGTTTATTCGCAACAAAACGTACGGTACCGACTGCTGGACGAACGGCCGTTGTAAGCCTTGGAAAAATTAAATGCAAATGTATGGAAATTATTTCTGTAACGTTCGCCATTTGTTTATGATTCAATGAATAATCTGTTGTCCCATTAGTGCGGTTTTAATAATCAGCAAGAGCAGTAATCCGCATTAAATCTACGTTTTTTGGCAATAAATACGTATGTCGTACGTTATGTTTTTGGAATATTAACATACCTTCCATTTATGTTTAGGCAGTATTGTGTTTCTCATTGTATATTAACACGGAAATCGTACCATTTTTAGCCGGTGCTGTACGATCTTACTTTTACAATACTTTTAACCAAGTTTTAATCAACAGATTAAGTTTGATGCGATAAAAACCTTATATCACGACAAGGAGAGAGGAACCCGAGATTATATGGGCGGCTGGAGATCGAGCAAAGAAGTCAAAACGGCTTTAACCTTGTTCAAAATCAATCGAGTGGACAATTACTTTCAATGGAAACATTTTGTGAATAACAAATTATCAATTTGTAGACGATTTATTTAAATAAGATAATAATAAAAAAAAAGTCTTCCAAATCGTTATCTGGATACTTCTTTGGCAGATTAATAGAATAAATTGCAGATAATTTACGGGAAATAAATTCATGACAGAGAAAAACCGATCTTAAAATTTCACGTTTAGCGTGCTACGTTACAATATTTAAATTAATATCTCCAAGTTCATAAGTGCGTACTTTTCAAGCTAGTGTTTTGCAGTGGGCTGCGTAGGGTAAATCTGTTCCGAAAAGGACGGAGACTGTTCCGTCGGCCGGGAATGTGATATCGAATGTTTCTTAGAACGGTCATGTTAAAATAAATGTGTTAATCCTTTTCAAGATAATTAATCAAGTAACTAAAGAAAAAAAAAACTATAACGTGGCGCATGCTACACATCATTACTTAAGAGGCGAAAGGCAAAAATTGCGGGAAAACGGCCATTAAGGTAAGCAAATGGAATGATTAGATGTATTCTCTATAAAAAGCTAAGAAGCTCTACAGGAAGCTAAGAAACATTTTAAGCCTTTAATTTAAAAATTAAATTCAGTTAAAAAATCATTCACTACAACCCAATCGCTTCTCTCAGATCTGCTTACGCTTCTCGCGATGGATATTAACGTTCTAATCTTAACGCTTACGTAAAACATTTCCTAAATGATTTACTTAAAGAAACGACAACGCTCCAGCAAATAGCACATTTCCAAGTTCCGCGATGCCGGTAATACCGTTGGCTAAATGACAGTTTCCGACTAAATAAATGGAGTAACCGTCCGCCGACGACGGAAAATTAAATAAGACGTTATCGTATTCCGACTGACGGTCGCGAATCATTTGCAGTAGTAATTTGTAAAGTTGCGACGCTGTTGCCGTGCTCAGGTGCTGCAAAAAGCTCATTTTTAGCGGGAGCGGCAGATTGATACGCTCCAGCCGGTCCTCCGGCGCTAATTGGCTATGGATAAATTGAAATTGAATCCGCTGTTACCTCGGTTTTGGCGCTGTCGTCCAAATGAAACGACGCACGCCCGACTCCTCGTATATCACGATGCAGTCCAAAAATTACGATTGCAAGCGTCAGAATTCAATTAGTTCTGATGGTGGGGTATTTTAAGGAATTCATTAGCGTTAATGCCTGCGATGACAATAACGGGATTGATGAAAATTGGAATATTGAATTACTACTTGAGATATTTTCGTTAAGGAAACAGTTTGAATTGCTTTTGTCGTAATTTAATCTTCGCTTATAAATAGACAGTAAATTGGAGATTTCTACGAAGTGTAGTTACGGCTTATGAATTAAGAATACACACCCAATTCGATTGACCTTTTTTTATTTTTTTTGGGAAACGTGTACAAAAATAAATGAAGCTCATGTGATAAATAATACAGTAAACACATGCGTCGGAACTTTAATCTTATGTAGCTCATTTTCAATGACCTTCGGGCATACCAAGATGGAAAATCTACGTATCCAAGAACAAGATAGCTTTAGAGCGAGATGCCTAAAATATATATTTTTTTTAATTTAATCATTGTTTTACTTTGTTGCGCTTTGTTGTTTAAAAAAAGATCAATCTTTTAATGTCCCGTATTTTGAAAACAAAAAGCTTACGGCCATTAGTGTATTAGACCTTTTTTTATTAACTTACTATCTTCTATCATTGTTGTTTTTTTAATGCCTTTCAGTATAACTAAATATATTCAAACTCGTTTTTCAATGAAAACATTATTCTAAAAGAAGTATGGATATAAGAAGGAACTAACTACATAGATCAGAATTTAGTAGAGTCCCAACTTACGGGAAAAACGCGATAAAAATTTTTCTAGCGATAATATTGAGGGTAATGTACAGCATGGTGATATCAGAAGCCATTTATCATGGACATTCATTCGACGGTAGACACCTTGACGCAAAAATCTTGAATAATCTGATGTATCATATGGAAGCACTTCGATAAGGAATCCATTTAGGGCAATCGACATTCCCGTACTCATTCACGTTCTCTTTCTCTTTTGCCCCTCTTAACCCGTAAAGGTAAGGACGTTAGCATCAAGATGAAGGGTTCCGCTTGACATTTTCCATTTTAGAAGAAATTAATTAGATCGTGGAGGAATAACACGTGAAAGAATACATTTACGGTAATTGTTATTTTGTTAGACGCAAATTAGACGCAAGGAAGAAATAAAATTAATCTGTAATTTTACGCACTAAAATATTAATCCATGTGCCTGTCCTATAAATATGAGCTCTAGCTTGTGGCTATCTCTATTTTATTTGGAGCGAGTATTATCTTTAATTGTTGCAGTTTCCTTTAAGAAATATTTAATATTTCCTACGGTTATTGTCGGTTAAATAAGAGTAGTACAGTAAGTGTTTTTTGCAAATATTTAAAATACCTTTTTCTCCAAAAGTTTGAAGTCCGTAAGAATGATTGCGAAACTTTCAAACCATTGAAATAACATATTTAATATGACAAAAAAATTTCGTTCCATAGAAACGAATTCGAACTAAATTGTATACTAGCTAACAGCGCTTATGTATATTTCCATACAACACAAACACAGAGTTATTTACGCCAATATAAAATCCATTCCAAGCCGTGACGAATGTCAAGTTCAGCCAGCGGCTAGTGAATAGTCCTCCCCAACAATATGAAACATTTTTTCGCGCGGCGTCAGCTTTCTGTTGGTAATAACATATGAAATTGTTACGTGGATTTCCACCAACTACGTACAATAGCCTTACATTTTCGAATACTGACAGGTCTCCTCTAATGGAAACAATTATATTGGAGAAATGAGCGCTCTATTATTGATGGATATATTTACAATATAAAAATTTCGAATGTTACATTAAAGTGATCCGGAATATTTTGACAAAAATCAATTCATCCTTCGATTATTATTGACGGTGTTTTTCTAGAATGCTGGCGGTATACTGTTATTCAAATTTATTGTTGATTTTAAGGATTTCAGGCTAATCAATATACTTTCTACCCTTTCAACAATTTTTGAAAAAGTAATAGTTTCTCAGCTCAATAATTACATTTTGCCTAATGATAAGCTACCAACAATACAGTCGGAGTTTTGGCCTTCTCAAGCTACTATACTAAAGGTAACGTTTTCATAGCTATTTCCTTCTTAGAGAGTTACCTGCAAGATCGCAGGTAGTTGGTGAAAGTTGCTGCTAGGAGGTATGCGGTGCTTGAAGCTGCGCAAGGTTAAGTTATTGTCTCAATCCCTTCCGTAAATTTACTTAAAAATAAGATTTCGTACCGATATTTACATCAGCCTTATAATTAGATTCAGACGACAAATATCTTCGCACCTAAAAAAACACGGGAACCTTTACGTCAGGAAGATTCACTTTTCATTAATTAGATCTTATTTACCTGCGAATTCATCGTAATATTTTTATTTGTTACTCGCCAATTAATTGATTGATATAATTCTGCTTTCTTCGGTGAATTATGAAAATCTGGGGTTTTCAAGAAAATTCCCGAAAAAAGAGGAACCAAAAAGTTAACGTACCTGACATCAAGGTCCTCCTGGCGTAGCGATTAGCACGCTCGTTCGATTAACGAGATATCAGGTTCGGTTCCCTACGTGAGCATATTCTAAAAAAGAGCAACCATAATTGATCGATTCGAAAGGTTTTCGGTGTAGGTTAGTGGTAATGGCATATACTTGGTAAAGGTCAGCAGCATTAAATCCGAAAACTCGTTATATCTTTTAGCTAATTGATACTCTACAGTTAGTACTTATTAAGCAATTACGAACGTCAATTTACAATGGCCATTAAAGCGCTATCACCCTCATAGCAATCCTATCCGCGTTCTAATTGTTTCGACTGACCTCCGAAGCTTTCGGGTCGCCGGCGCAGCGTATCTGAACGATCTAATCCCGTTGCGATGTTCATAAAAAGCTGTTTGGTTTCCGTTCTGCAAGCAAAACATTCGATGATCGATAATGACGACGGGTTAAAGCGATGTTAAGATAAACATTAGATTTATTATGATTTGCAGTAATCCCGCATATAACTGCAGATTTAACATTGCATCGAATTTTAGTCGAAATTCTTGATCCCCAATCTCGGTAAGCTTACCGTTCAATTTACTCATGGCTCTAGTTGCTACTAAAACGAGAATGTAGTAGATTTCCTATGTTGTGCTATACCGCAGAGAAACTATAAGAAAAAGTCGTTTGGAACTAGTTAATTCCGTAAACCGAGATACCGATGTACATTGAAAGTTTCGTGGCTTGTGTTTCACGTGTACTGCGTTTAGTTTGTTTATCCAATTTATTTTCAGAGTCATCGTAGAGATTTTAAGAATATATTTCGTAAAAATCAGTATTACACGATCGTGGAATTAAATTAACCAACAATATAGACCCTGCGTATAGTTAGCTATCAGTCCACGATCATAAATTTTAGTCTTATTTATTAACTCGGGGGCGTATAGCATCCTTTATTTATCGAGGTTCCAAAGAAGTTAGCAAGCCAATAAATTTTATTACAACGAACTCTGTCGACGCCATAGGAACGGTTAGTTAATTTTGTCGAATACGACCTTTCCCAGAGAACACTTGGTGGTTATCGGGGAGGGAGAATCGACTGCCTATTCTATCTGATAAAGGTTAATGGCAAGCTGGGGAAATCAAAGCCGAAATTATTAACTCGGGAAAGAAATAAATTGATATCAATTAATTATTTTTGCAAGAAAAGAAGATTCAACTAATTGTCGAATTTAATACCACGAACCGATTTGAATACTTAGAAATAGTTTTTTCCAATGTACGAGTAACATTGGAAAATTGATAGGTTACAGCCAACTAAATTTATTTCGATAAAAGAAATTTGCTTGGATCAACTCTAAGTTGCCCCTAACTACACATATGGGAACTTTTATTTTACAATGACTACACAAAAAAGATCTATTTTTCCAAATTAAATCATTTTTCATAGAAAACTTAAGGATGCTCTTGGATTATTTTCGTAACTAAGAATGTTAATTGCGGAGTAATGTCGAGTTGAGAAGAAAAAACTATCTCTTCTCTTCATTATCGAAAGAAATTTTACTTGAAGAATTCTATTTCCAATAAAACGACGAGTAGACAAGCCCCCTGTATGCCCAACAATACTTTCATCGCAATCGGCGAAACATTAACGGAATGCCAACAATCTCGTAACAGAATATTAACAACTATGTAAAGTGGAAACACTGCAAAACATCCGCTGCCGTCTTTACGAACTAGAATACATGCACCCACTTAGGAGTATACCGAATAATTTACGTTTCTCTTTCAGGTTTCAGCCAGGCATGCGTCATATTATGCTGTCGAGCAATGTCGGAAAGCTATTGTGGGCCGCGCTGCTAGCCTGCTACTTACACGCCGGATATTCCATAGCCGTCTCCGACGACTCGTCTCTGGCCAAGTCGAGCGACGACACGAACCAACAGGTAAGTAAAATTTCCGATTGGATTATTGTCACCGCCGCCGTCGCCGTCACTGTCGAAGAAGACGTTGCCTCCGGTGGCGTCGCAGAACAAATTCCGTCAACGGCTAAACGAGAGGTCCGAATTACGATAATAGCGTTAAGTTTAGCGTCGCGCTTGATAAGTTACCTTGGTTAATTTATCGAGTTAAGAAACGGAAGGGGGATTAGGGTGAGCCGTGATGTTATCTTCTTCGCTTCACAATATTCATCCTTATTTTAACTTAAATATGTACTTACAATTCTTCGGATATTAATAATGTGCTAATAATTTCAGGAAGGGGTAATTTAGAAAATTCGTGTAGATAGTACTTTTTATATTTTGCGATTAAGCATGTAAATGGACTTTAAATGCGATCGTATTTCAATTACAGAACCAACAAAATCTCAGCTAAAACGTACTGCGATGATCGTATTTTGCCATATTCTGAGAGGTATTGCTGATTGCCTCTACCTACAACATTTTCGACGCGATATAGATTATCATTTTCCTAAATAATCACTGTCCGGCGTCCCTTTTTTATATTATCTTTTACTTATAAGGTTTCCCTAAGACGCTTTTCTTACTCCCCACATCAGTCTTTCAATGTTTGGTGATGATACCGCGATATGTACAAGTAGATTTGATGGAGACCAATATTTCTCGAAAAATATTATTGAGCCATAAAATAGACGAATCTGAATCAATTGCAGACATATTTTGAATTAGTTAAATCAGAAATTACAGGAAAACTACAGGGCGAAAAGAAGCTTAAAGTTAATTCTATGTCCTGCATGAGGCGAACGAGTTGGAAATTTTCCAAAACGAATACTTCTTTTCAGGTAGATAATTTGAGAATGCGCGGAAGACACTTCTCAATTTGGCTCTTCATAACTGTTACTTCATCATAAAAAAATCCAATAGGTACCTTTTCGAATATTGGAGGACGACGAAAACCTTTTTAGAGCAGCAATAACGGAAGAATATGTAACTCTATTACCTAATACATGTAGTTGGATAGTTACGTTTCCTAGAAGGTTTTCGCTTGTATCGCGTGCTTGTCCGATAGATTTAACGTTACAATCAATGAAAAACCCGTAAGTTGGGAAACTCTATATCTTGTTTATTCAGTTAAGCCGTATGGCAGGCGGAATTTGAAACGTTAGAGTTAATTACTTTCTAGCCCGATTATTATCCCACACATTCACCGAACAAAACCATTTTATGTCTGCCGAAATTCGTAATTTGATTATAACAAGCTATTTGTATGTAATTACGTTATTGCCGCTTAAGCAATTACCCACGATGCTTTCGAAATTTAGCCCTACCGTTTTTAGATACATACATATGTGTACAACATTAACTTTCGGTAGCTTTTTATAATAAAATACTGGAGATCCAACTGAACTAAGAAAGTTTCAATTACGCGTAGTGTCTTTGATTTAAATAATAAAAAAAATTTCAAACCATACACGTTATGCCAGTTGTTCACCTAGCAATACCGACAAAGCATTAAATACTCAAATATTATTTCGTTCATTTCATTGCTACGCAAATATTGACGAAACACTTCATATACATATGAACAGCGAGTTGATTTTAATTGCGAGATCGTCATTAAACTGTTGATATGTGAGACCTACGTACATGTGGTATATTCGTATTAACATTAAAATTTCTAACATAACGTACGTTTAAATTTAAGTTCCCGCTTACGATATAATACCAGCAAGCGTAAAATCTTTAAAGCATGACACCCTTTGAAATTAACTTTTCGTTACCCAAGCTGTCAGCTTTTTCATATCAGTTGATGTCAGTTCCATTACATTGTTTTACATCGTCTGGTAGAAGTTGATGAAAGTAAAGAACCGAGTAGGAACAGATTCTGCCGTTAATACGTTGCTGCAGGATGCATGTCGCTGGCTCTTCCCCACCAGCAAATTTTTATATTCCTTCTATGCTAAAATTTTGTACCTGTTTTTTATCGTTTTGTATCAAAAGTAAAAGGTTTTGTATCATTACCGTTTGGATGGTATGAACCATTTCCGATGGGAAGACCAACGGCATGCTAGGCAGAAATATCTCATATCTTCCAAATGGAGAGGGTATAACACTTTCCATCTTTGGTACAAAACTTTAACGTAGAAAAAATTTTAAAGATTGCTTGTGCGGGGGTTGCCGCGTTACTGCCCTTCCTATCGGAAGTGACTCATATCTTCTAAATGGAGATAGCCCAAAACATTTCACTGTAGGTACGAAACCGGTACAAATCAATAACATGAAAAGTCATATACAAGTTGCCAGTTAGAAAAAAAAAAATAAGTATGAATTTATACTTGTTTACTTATAAGGACACTCTTCTAAACATCTGCAAACATGTTTATCGAAACTTTGTCTTTTTAAAATTACATTCTATATTCAAGCAAGTAGAAAGCTTTACATTTCAGCGTCAGCAACTCCGGCCATGTCAAAAGCAGATTTTGTCTATTGTTGCATTAAAACTGATGAAAATGCTCACGTTACATAAATTGCGCTGAACCTGTGAAGGTATTTCAGAGCAATATTAACGTTTCGTGTTTGTTCAGGACTAATTTCCCCGTTACGATTCATAATATGTATCCCTAGTCGTGCTGACAAATTATATTTTTTGCATGTTTAAAAAAGGGCCAGAAAAGTACATTCTTCAGGGTAAAATTTCACTGTTATATTTAGCCCTCTTTTATGTCAGGCGATGAGTAAAATTTAAGTATGGGGAATTTGTTGTTTTGGTCAACGAATTAGGGTGCGACATTGTTTTTATGAACGAGAAAAGCACGGAATGTTAAATAATAATACGGAAAGGTTTTATTCGTCCTGGGGCGCGTTCAGGTCAATGTCGGATAGATGAAGGTTGCCGACAAGTTTTCTACCAGACCTATCATGAGCGAAGACGAAATGAAATCACTCTCAATGCTTTTAGAAGTGGGAAATAAATAAAATTTTAATTTAATTTAAATATATTTATTCAATTTAAATAAATTTTCGTTTTGCGTTTTCGCACCACTTGCTGACGTTATACTGGGCTGGCGTTCACAGATAAGATAATGTTGTTTAAACGAGCAAAAAATAAATTAACCATGATAAACTAAAGAAAATTAAATTAAAAGAACGAAAAGCAGTTGAAAGAAAAGAACCTATTTAATCGATTTAATCATGCGAAACGGTCTTAATCAAGCAAGCGTTTAATAAGCAGAACATCTTAATTAATAATTTCTAATAGTTCTAATGCAAAAGAATGTAAATTACGCCGGATATAACTTTGTTGTTATAAGTTTCCAATGAATCCATTAAGTAAATTGCAGCAGTCGTATACTTACATGAGAAAATACGTTTCGCTTGGTTAATTTACGACTCACGGTCTCACAAACCCTACCATTTTGTTTCTTATTGATTAAATCTACGGCCGCTTATGAATAAATTGATAGCCGCTTACCCAACGCGCGGGGTTCAGATGGACAATTCTATAGAATCGTCCAGCTATCAATCAAACGAGGTGTAGTATACTATCCCCTCGTTTAACCGATTGATATTGGTCTCTCGAAGCGTCTTCATTGATCGTTTTATGGAAAGTCGTATATTGCTGATACTTATTTTCTCGTTTACTTTTGTTCCTCTATAAATTCGTCCAGCTTTAGCAACCTTGTTGTGGAACGTATACCTTTAATTGCACAGAAATTGCTAAAATTGTTGAATTGCAAAAGAATGCTGATTATCAAGAACTAAAGGTCTTTCAGTTTCGTACTTTGGTGTTGCGCTTCGATGTTTATCGTCAAGGCAAAACAAGTAAGGAGCACGTGCTAAAAACCGGTTTAACCGGTTTACGAGCACTCGTGCCTCCAACTAAGCAACAACATGCAGCTCTACCGAAACTTAGATAAAAGAAAAATAACAAAGATGACAAATTTTTGGAATAGAGGAAAATTTATTGCAACGGCTATGATTACAATCCTTTTCTTCTGTTGGTGGTCAACTATCCACTTATCTTTTTCTTCGCCATATATCGGCAATGGGCCGAATTATGGGTTTCAGAAGTACATAAATCTCGAAAATTCGTTTTCTTTCAATCTAACAGTTTTCTCCGCCATTTTGACTATCTACTACTCGTATGAATTACGAAGACGTAATCGAAAATTCATAAATGTAAAGCCGGCTTAACTCAGGCGTTATACGTATGAAACCGGCTCTTCATAAAATAAACGAATCCTTTCCAACGTTTCTAAAGCTTCTTATTGTGAACTAAATTTTATCCGATAATTTAAACCGTTTCCCTTCAGATGTAGTATTAAAGCTAATTAAGAACATTGTAGAAGAATCAATTCAACAAGGTGCATAGAAATTGTACACAGAAATTCTGAAAAGCTACGCGACGTACTTAGCAATTGCGATTAGGTTAATTCCTACTTTTTACCTCAGCGCCATACAAAATTAGCGCTGCTAATTGAAAATGTAAATCCGTTTAAAATTACACCCATTGAACGTATCTCAATCGAATCAACCTGTTCCATCAATTAAACAGTGTACGCTTTGGTGTAAATTCGCGCGTTCAAAATACTTTTCTCGCAGGATCTTTTTTTTGTTCCAGATGGAATCGGCGATGAATAAGCGGGACTGGCACAAGAGCCTTCCTCTTTGGGGAAAGCGCGCCTGGCAGAGTTTACAGGGAGGATGGGGAAAACGTGACGCATGGGACGAGTCTCTCTATCCCGCGGCTGAAAAACGCGCCTGGCAGAATCTACAGGTTGGTACACACGCTCTTTGCGCTTTACATAATTTTCGAGCACCTATTCTCTGTTGTGCTACGATAAATGGAAGCTGTACGTTCTCGTGAGATAGTTCGATCTTTTGCAATTTATACAAGGTGTTGTGGAAAGTTACACCTTTCAGGTATATCGAAAACACAAAATTTCTTAAGACGTTTTTATTAGGTTTTAGTATATTTTGAGGGCTATTTGTTAACATAATATAGGTAATAATGTTGCTTATACTCGAAATGTTGCAGCACTTTCTCCTTGAATGCGACTTTAACGTTACGTTCTTCCCCACATTCGCTATTTATCCTAAATTCATATTCAGCGGGGAATGTTGTTTATTGAGGCTATATTTTAAAGCGGATGGTTACGAATTGTAACAGCGTGGATATATATAAAAACATTTTGAATGATTTCCTTATTTTCTTAGGAGAACATTTTTAAAAAGTAAAGTGTATTTGTTAGCTTCCGGAAAATGCCCACATTTCTCATTTCAGTGGTGTATATCACTTTCTTTCTTCTTTCTGCTACCAGAATTTGTTAAAATTACGTTATTATTATGATTAGAATGCGTAGCGCTTTAAACTAATTAAAGAATTAGTTTAAACATTTGATCCTTTTAATTATCTGTTTTTCTCACTTGTACAAAATTAAATTAATTTATTCAATATGGTGGCAGTTGAGAAATTTTATACCTTACCTACGTGGGATTGTCTAAGAATAAGCTAAAGTTTGCGCATGGTAATTCTAACTCTTTCCAAGTAATTTACAATAATCGCAATGATAACTTGGCTCATTGTCGCGATTTGCAAAGTTTAATTACATTAGCGTGCAATGAATTAACCGCTTCTATTGCTTAACTGCACGAGGACTTCAGTGCTAATTTGAACTCCTTAAATGGTGCTAATAGTTCGCAGCAACCTCACTTGCGTTAACTCTCTGATTTTGAAAACCATAGTTTGGCATATTTCAGTCTCTTGTTTGGAACTTAGCGAACGCGTGTCACATAAAGTTTAAGCCTTCATTGTGTAACAATTACCATACAATGCGGCAACAAGGATAATAGACCTTAAGCCTCCTTACTTACCTGATGAATATAAACGCGTGAGAGCCTTTTCAACGAATTTATTTGTTCTTCAATTCTCCGCTGAAATAAACTATGTTCATAAAAAATTATGGGTTTGTCCCATTCTGTTAATTTCATTAACATCCATGTATTTTTCAGAAAATTTCAGTTTGTTTTTTTTTCTGCTACATTTCTTTTCGTTAAAAAAAGAGCGCTCGTGTATACTTATTTTATAGAAAATTCGCGTTGTGATACCTGGAATTCCTAACAAAAAACGAATAACTGAGAGGAAAAAACAATGTATATAGGTTTTGTCCTTCGCATATTACAGAAAGTACAAAAGAAACATTCAAATTCATCAAAAACTAATGAAATATATTACTTAAAAACATTATTTACGGGGGCAGATCTCCAAATTTGCCCTTTCATTTTGAATACACGAAATTCATTAAATGTTATGATTTTTTTATATATAAGTATTATGGTTAATGATGAAAAATTATATCCTGCTTCTTTGACGTACCTTTCCCAAAATTTTCGGATAAATTCGATCCAATTTCTTCATTTGAATTAACAATGTCTTCTTAAGACTGTTCAGTGAATTATCAGCGCTTCCTTCAAGAAGCCCCGCCGGAAATACTCCAGCGTGCTGGTGCGAGGTTGTCGCCTTTCGAGAAATTGTTCAATCGCCAAACCTCTTCCTTAAAAGTTGTTTAACAAGTAGCATCGTTCTATTGTACCACGTATTTTAGACATCCAATTCGTTTGACATATTTGTTATCATTGTCCTGTACCGAACAGCCTTTTTAAGAGCAATCACGTTTCCTGGCCGGAAACATCACCCAATCGTTCCTCCTGGAAGCTATTTCTCCATTATCGCGGTTAGTCGCATGCCGATCCTCTTAGATCATGTTGCGCACACCATCGATGCTTTTAGGAACAACAACCCGTTTTGATATAAAGAATAATTCACATCAATCTGCAGTGATGCAAATTCTCCTCGAAATTTGAACCTAATTTGATTGTAAATTACGAGCAAATATAAAGAATTAGCGCTGCTCTCGTGCAATATAATCCAACCTCCCTTTTATTTATCTTTTCTATTCACGCGTACTAGTTTGGGAACGTACCGGAATAGTCCGCGATCAACGTGATGATTTAAATTTACATGCAAATTAAACTCTCTAATTAATGTTTTCCCTCGCTCTTCTGCGCGTACGGATTTCACGTTTGACGGCTTGCATCGCGAGCGCTTCTTTTTTGTTCCGTGTATTGCTTCCGTATGGGGATAACAGCTCGGTTGAGCTGGTTAAAGGTTAAGAGGGAAATAGCGAGAAACAAGCTAATAAATTTAAAGCAAAACATAGAATTTGTAGAATTCGTTTGTTTCTAAAGTTAGGTTCGTCAGTACTTAGAAAACTCCCTGTAAATAAAGTTTATTCGTATCGAAGTATATGAAATTATACATATGTATGTTTGAAATTTGTACGAAGTTCTTCGCATTGCAAAAATGATTGAATATATCTCACGATCCCTTAAATCCTCATTATAATTTTATATAATAAATAATAAGCCTCAATTTAAGGTACGTTAAGTAAAGAGAGATTATTTTCAGGACTAAACTTTAATGTTTAGAAGTTACTTTCTCGTTTCAAACTAAAAAGAAACAAACTATTCATGAACTTTCCCAAAGTCAATTTAAGTCGGAAAAGGAAGGAATATATGTACATATACATGTTTGTAGCAGAACGTGCTCAAGCATTAGTGCTTGTTCGAAGTTGTCTTTCCAATATTTACAAATTCAAATGTAATTTCACTATAACGAGTTTCCGAACGCATTATGAAATTTGTTCGACGATAAAGGATGATACGTAGATAGGAAGAAAGAATAAAAACTGGACGTACTAAAGGCGCGTTTAAAGCCGCGGGCATTAAACGTGTATGCAATAATTACTGCTTAGTTTTCAACAGTGCGAGACGAGTTTGTTTTATTTATTCAATACAGAAAGAAACGAGGATGCAAACTACTTCTAGAGCCATGAACCAACTCTGTCGCTAGCTAAATAGCTTCGTTAATCCAATTCAAAAAGTTCAACCAATCATATACGAAGTTGACCGAGTCAACCAATCTTTTTCTCAATGTACGAGAACGTTAGATCTATAATTTTCAATCGCAATAACGTAAGCTCTTTTACAGGGTGGTTGGGGCAAACGTTATGCACCCGACGATATTTACACATTGAGATTAGCCGCAGCCCTCGCAGAACAAGAAGAACAAGAACCTCAACTGACATCGGATCTTTCGAACGACGCTGATTTCGAGCCAATTGACGAAGAGAAGAGATCATGGAAATCTTTGAGCGGAACTGGATGGGGAAAACGATCCGATTGGACAAGTTTTAGAGGTAAATATAAACGCCCAGTTCAATCCATTCTCCATTAAAGAGTATAATTAAAAACAATTAGCTTTAAGAGGCACGTATTACATGTACTACCCCCTAAAAACCTACCTATGCTTTTAAATTTCGAAATACCCAGTTTTTACGGCGTTTTAATTAAAAAAAGAGGAGCAAACCATTTCATCATGCTTTTCTTCGCGTAATTGAAATAAATTTCGTCGCAACGTTAATCTAATGCATCTTTACCCTCCAGCTTGTACGCCCGCGGAAATTATCCGTTTAAAAACGCTCATTTTTTAGGTATGCGTCCCGTTAACTCTACCGGACGAGGAGAACTTGTTATTAAGCGGTAGCGGGAAAGTGTAATAAAGAATGTTTATTACATGCCCGTCATTTTTCTCAGGAGATATGGAGTGTTGAATTACCCCGGCTTTTAACATAAACATAGATTTTTAATGTTGTAATTTAACTGATAATGTCATTACGAGAGACGTTTCAAGCACAAAAAGTTTATCACTATGTATGTATAAGAAATGAGTTATTGTTGCATACAAATTGTTAATGGTGCTATGATGCTCAATATTAATGCATCATGGTTTTCGCTTAAATTTATTTAAGCATTAAAGTCCATTTCAAGAATATCGTTTTGGTCTTGAATTTTTTTACATTTCCTCATATTCTTTTTTGGTTTTTGTTAATAGCAAGCTTCGTTTGAAACCGTGGAAAATCATCCGTTTGCTTACTTTAAAGGCTCGCTGCAACCAAATCACTTCCGCTCTACCGCCACTATTTCAATAATAACAAACGTAAAATTTTACGAAAATAGTAAATCTCAATAGCGTGGTCTTTTCATTCCCGCACTATTGTACACGTTCCCAAAGTTTCATAATGTTTTAGACTTTCGGGATCGGGATCATCCTTTAAAATCTAAAAAAAATATATTTTTCTACCAGCAATTTTATGTGCATTAACGTTTAAATGCTTCATCCTCCCTTTTCGGTTGAAAATTTAGTTTTAGCCTAACTTTAATGTATACTTAGCTAACTATAAGTTGCATGGTTACATATGCTACGGTATTAATACATTCCTAACTTTATAAAAGTAAGGCCTTTTCCGTCGCGAGTGTTCTCTTTTCAAACAAGTCTCAACTCAAGCTTGAAAATAAATAAAACTTAAAAATCAATTCAGTTTTTCTCCGTAAAATATTTATTGACGTATAAACATCCTTAAGGTAGATATGAGGTAACAGATACTAGATTGCTAATTTGAATGCATTCCTTTTGTTGAATGAATAACCAGCTAATGTAGTATTATTGTGTTTCAGGTGCTTGGGGTAAACGCGATCCAGCGTGGACTAATTTGAAAGGAATGTGGGGAAAACGCAGCTACTCCGACAGAATTTATCAGTAAAAGCATGAAAAATTATAGGTAAAAAAGGTTGAATTTACGGAATTCTCCAAGCGCCGCTTTACGTTCGCAACGCGTCTTTGCGCGACGAAAATGTTTCATTTACGATTTTAGCATTCTTCTGTGCCTTGAAATAAATCTGGTAATTTCGGTGTATCATCCTAACGTAACAGCCGGGATAGGAATTCTTGTGAAATTTAAAGCGGCAGTCGCATACACTCGCCACCAAAGCGATGCGAGCGCTACCGAGCTTAAATTTCTACCTATCAAGTTTTGTCTGTGCGGTCGTTAAAGACGTACTTAATATTTTAAAAATAAAATGCAAGATGTGTACTTTTGTTTATAGCATGTTTTCTTTTCCTCTTAAATGTTCAATTTTCCCGAATCTTTTTTTTATCTTTTAATTTATTTTCTTGAACAAACTCCTCTTAAAGATATTTTATTTTTAAAGAATAATTGGCGCTCTTTGGCGCTTCATAAAAGGCCAAGGGAAAATGTCAAACAATAAAGGACTATCCTTTGAAACAAAGGACGATTGCCAACCCTAAACCTAAATATTTTGGAATTTATATGATGTTATATTTGTCGTTGTTTCTGTTTCAGATAGTGTAGAATACTGAAGCATCCGTTTCAACATATTTATTTTTATTGTTACTTAAATGGGAATATGCTAAATTGATCATCTTCTTAATAATACATTGTACTTAATGTTACTAAAATAAATATTGAAAGATGTGTTAACTACGTATTTTTGGGAACATTTGTAAACTATATTTACTGTCATTGTGAAATAAATATTGTAATTTATTTGTGAAAGAAATAAAATATGTATTATAACTGGCAAAGTTTTTTTATTTACCCAAATATGTTTAATAAAATATTAGAGACGACCTAGCTTGACGAAATCATCCTGCAGCGACTAGACAGACTCGTTTTTGTCGACTCTCGGGGAAACACACAAACTCGACCCTTTCTAATGAGATGAATAGACACGAGTCTATCTAGTCACTACAAAAAAGACATCTCTACTCATTATAGACATTATAACTTCTGGTATCTGTTCTACAAGAAATCTAAAGTTACAGAATATTCACTAAAATATCTGCTACGATCCACCAACACTTGATTAAGTTCACAATGAAGCATATAGATAAAATAAGTATCGTAATACACTTGAAAAATTTAGTTTTTCACACAAAATTTTTCACGATTTTTCACATAACGAAGTTAAAATTAAATGAAAAGGATCGATAATACATTTCAATTTAGTGATACGATATAGTTAATTTTTCTGAAAATTGATTATGAATGTTGACAATGAACTGCAATAAAAGAGTGCAATGAAGTACAACGAATATATTGAATTAATCAATTTCACTGATAAAACTCAATGCTGTAAATAAATATTTAGAGATTGATTCAAATTCTTTTAACTTATAATAACAATATTCGTTAATGTTAGCAACTTGTTACTGGACATTCTACCGTCTCAAAGCTATCCTACTACCAATTTATTTCTTCTTACAAATTAATAATAGACGCCAATTAGAAACAATTTCCATACATGTCTTCAAGGCATTTCATCCCTTTGATTCTTATTAAGCTGAACTGCCCTGAAATTAGATTTAATAACGAAGACTTGCCGGAAAAGATCTCTGGAAAAAGTATATGTTCTTAACGGGGGATTATGTTGAGTAATAAAGCTAAATTTGACAAAAACTACTTGTTTCGGTATTAAGCTGGAAATCCTTCAGACTACTCTCGTATTCGCAAGTATAATTCCTTCTAACGATTGCCTGACACGTCACTGATTGTGACGAAGCAACCCTAATAATCTTCGTACAACACGTGAATGCTATTAGCCATCATAAAGTCAGTTATGTATTCACTAGGCCTCATCATTCGTAACTACGAGTCTTTCCGTACTGCAGATATTTTAAAAATTCTTGAATTTATCCGAACTCGTCTAGAATATGTATCTTTACTCTTCACTTTAACTAGAGGAGAAGAATTCATTGAATTCAGTGGCTTAAGCAAGACCATGCTTATCAACAACAAATATTTGTATCAAATCAAATTCTTTTTGTTAAAGTGTTTGTTAAAATTTAATGCGGGTGTTTATAAAGAAGCAACGAGAAACAATGAGAGCAGCGTGTTAGTAAAAGGAGCTAATCACTGTGGGTTTCATCTTTGTAACCATAGTTACGGAAATAAACAAGGTACTTGCCGATTTTGCTAATTCATTGCTTTTATAATTTATTGCGGCTTCACTATAAACACACCCTAATGTAGTATCATATTTCAATATTATCTATTTAAGGAGTGAAAATTATGATTTTGTTTAAACAATAGGACGCTTTGTGCCTATTTTAAAGAATTAAAAGCATCGTTCTTTTGTAGATAATCCTTTATATTTATTTATTTATTCACTTTACGCTTATTTAATTTAGGAAACAAATAAGTGAAAATGTCCTTGATGCTTAAAAAATGTTGTAAGGTGAGATGTATTTTTTAATGAAGTTTGCTCCGAATACCAAATTTTGGAAGCGACGGCGAAAGTTAATACATCACTCTTAAATTATAGCCTGGCAACCATTCATAAATCATGAGCGTAATATGAGTTGCCTACCTCTGTCCGGTAAGTAATTGAATGATTATTGTGCACATGCGCGTAAAATGGCGTATTTTTTGAAGTAGGTAAATAAGTGTATCAGCTGTTCAGTTATGAACTGTTGACACATTTTTCGTTAATCATGTGTGAATTATGGGTGCCATTGCATCAGTATTGCAATGGCATTGTCGGCAATGTAGTCTAATAAATCCTACCGAAAGGATTCACTGCATACGCTGTGGCACGAAGCGGCACTTCGACGCAGACAAAGAAAATGACGGCGAGAATCTATATTCCGGGAGTAGTTTTGGTGGCAGCGCTAATTGCACAGTGATAAGAAGAGTTAGATCTAGTCGGAATTCATCAATCAGCTATTGTTCAAACAGGTAGCTATCTTATTTTCATTTGCCATTGTCCAGCAACTTAAATCAATAATTGCTTACCATTGGCTTTTTATTTTCAGTAAGCCTGAGGGAAGCGCTTGTTCAGCCTTGGTGAAGCAAACAGTGTTCAATTCATTGCTGTTATTACAGCGTACTACTTCAGATAAACACATTCGCACCGTAACAACACATTCCATATGTCGAAATTCCAGCGTTCCAGACCTGCGTAGAATTGGGAAATGTGACAATTGTCTAGTTATTATAAAGGGTAGTTCCATAAAGTGTTTGCTGTGTGATGGTGATATGGAAACGATGAACATTGCTAATTCGTTGTGTAAAAATTGTGCTTCGCTCAGTTTAACACCAGTCGAACATCCGCAGAACCTCAACGGTACAAACGCCTTGTTTAGAAAGTACGATATCTTGACATACGATAAGTCACGGACATGCACCTGTCAACAAGCCAATCCCAACTACATCTCTCTCTCGAATATAAAAAGCTTTAACTGCTCCATAGCTCAGAAAAGCAACTGTGATTCTTCAATAGATGGTAGTATACCAAATAATGTACGAACAACTGCTAGTGGTATTAATTACTCCAATGATAAAAGTGCTATAAAACGATTAAGTAATAATTACCCATGGAAGGTGAAAAGTACTCCGATTACAACTTGGACTTGCAAACGTTGCACTCTACTCAATAATCCTGGCACTATGGTTTGCGAGGCATGTGAATCTCCATATACATCTGATCAGAATAGCAATATCAGTCCAAGCGTTATAATAAAGGTATTAATTAACCAAATATCAAAAAAACATATTTATTTCATTTTAAACCAAAAATATACAAACATTTTTGGATATATATACAAATAACATATCAATTGTTTGAAATTTTTTTTAAGTATAAGAATGGAAAAAGCCAAGCAAAATTGGTAATTTGACTAGAAACTAAATACGAGAACAAATCATTCGCACATTCAATGAAATGAATAATTAGCTGAACATAGTTATACAGAGTGTTTCGAAATTACATAAAACAAGCAACTGAATTAAAAACAGCCTTTTTTACCTCTATCGAAAACGCTTCTGTTATTTGGATTTATTCTATTTTCCAACGTTTCGACGCAGCATTTTCGTTCGACATTCTCAAGCCTATCTAGAATAAATTTAATTGTTATCAATTTACGATTTGACCCTATTTTTAAGTTTACTTTTATTGAATATCACTTCCTTATTTTATTTTTTATTTATTTGATATTTATAAAATCGAAAACAAAAAAAAAGAAAGTAGTAGTTGTTTTCAATCATTTTTGCAAATTATTTCTATGATTTCCTTTTCTCGAATATTTTATTTTAGTATTTTTTTTATTTTCGTTATATTCCTAATATTACTCTGCCATTCTTTTTCTTTGCTATATTTTTTCTTTTATTTCTCGCTCGTATTGCTACCGTCTAATACAGAAATATTTTGTAGCAGGTTTAAATGTTAAGATCTGTTTTTTTTTTTTTTTGGTACAATTTATCTTTTTTTTAAATAAAATTTTGCCTTTTTGAATGTATTACCAATATACGTATTTATTTCTTATTGATCGTGATGAATGTTCGACATTTTGCCGTTTAAGGAGTGTATTTCTAAGCTAGAAAAAGCTAATACCTAATTTGTCATACTTATTTGAAAATTTCCGTTCTACGCGTATAAGCTGTAAGCTATGTATTCACTCCTTAAAGAGAACAAAGAAACTACTTTTAGTGTGTAGCGATTTTTCCGGTAATTTTACCGTATTCAATCGTAACATCCTTTAGAATTGGCATGATTCATTTCCTGTCCAGTAAAAATACTTAAGCAAATAATACATATGCCCATCGACTCGTATACCTTTTCACTTTACATCAAAAACAACTTGCACAACAGCACTTGCATAATGTAGTAGCTGCTCCTTTAGTTTATATGCAGTGATATAAAAAGACGTTTACTATTCAACATGATTATGGATGTATAAATGAATGTTATTTGAATACGAAATTAAATTATAATGAAACTGACTTGTCAATCATATCAATTTCAAACATGCATCGCTTTCCATGCTTGTAGTCGACTTCGTATTATGAAAGGTCTTCCTTTAATAACCGACGATAACATTCAGATGACTCGTAAAATATGATTATCAACTTTTAGAAATTGCTTCTTATTCGATTACATTATCCTCTTCGTATGTTTATGTTTATCGATATGGAAAACATGAAAATTCCGAAGAAGGGAATTGCTTAATTAGTCGAATACGCTTCCAAGAAACTATTATCGTAATTCCCAAAAATAATATTCTTAAGGAAATTGTCCTTTGTTATTTATTCATAAACCGCACTTCATCAGAATCAGTATAATATTGATCCGGTACAGCGACTCATAAAAGTTTACGTACAAAGGTAGTCTGATAAGTAGAGAGGACTAAAGCTAGTGAAATCATACCTGTTTTGCAGCGACTAGACAGACTCGTGCTTTGTCGAATCCATTTTTATGAGACGAATAGGCACGAGTCTGTCTAGTCGCTGCAAAACAGGTATGATTTCACTAGCTTTTGCCCTCTCTACTAATAAGTTACCAGCATAACAGCGAAATATGTTTTTTATCAAATTTAGTTCACTCAGTGTTCTTATAAGTAAAATCTCTTCATCGAAGTAAACTTTGCGTCTGGGAAACAGAATAAAGCCGTTGCGGAATCTGGTGAAGGTGGGTAGTCTAACAATACGAACCCCAATTTGTCAGTTTTTACAATGGCAAGCACTGAACTATGAGATGGTGCGTTGCCTTGGCGGAACAAAACTTTCCCTTTCTTTAATATCGCCATTTCTTCGTTAAAGTCGGAGACTTTTAGCGTGTCGAGTAAAGTATGCTTCCGTTCTTGTTTTCATTTCGTGAAGAAGGGCTGCCAACACCACTTCAGCATTATCCCAAAAAGAAAATTCTGATTTATTTCACTTAAACGCCTTCAATGGGCAACATTTGAAAATGCTAGTTCAAATGCGTCTTTGGTCCCTAGTGAGAGAGCGCACACCTAAGATGCGGTTAGCTTTTTCACTAAATATATTGTTCTTTCGAAATGTCCACAGCCTCTGCTATCTCCCTAGCCTTGTTTCGAACTCTTTGGTGGTTTTCCAATGTTGTCGGAAGTGGTTGCAGTTTTTGGTCATCCAGAGCGCATATCACTAACCAAGCGCGTAAAAATATTACTGCGGCAAATGATGAAGTTGGCCTCGATTTTCGATTTTCTTCGGTTTTTACAGAAGTACATTAAACAACGACCGCCATGCTGTCACTTACATTTGTTTTTAAAGTGTCTTCTTATAGTTCTCATTGAAATTGCAATTTTGCGATGCACCCGCAACTCACTAGGTAAATTTTTTCACGACTCTTCGATTTTGAAAACAATGCCATTGTTTTCAAAATTTATAGTTTTAATCGGGGTACCTGGAAATTTCTATTTCTCAGTTCTTGGAATTCCTCGGGGCTGCCTAATACAAACGATCAAAGGGGTACAAGCGCCCGGTAGGACGAACTAAATTGGACATCAAAAAATCTGAAAGAGAACCCGAGCAAAAAACATAAAAAAACATTATCGCGAATGATTTTGCTGAAAAGCCGCGAGACACATTAATACAGTATTAAAGTTTTTTTTTTTTTTTTTTCTGAACATAAAAAGAACGACTTTCGCCAGGCAGTATTTTATTTTGTATGGATGGCATCCGCTGATAAATTCCATTCGAAAGCTCTTACGGAAGCTCGACAATGCGTTAGAAGGAAGTCAATAAAACGGTTTTTTTTTATGACGGTACTCTTTGTACCGTTAATATTTTTTATGTAAATGTAAGAATATAACCTTCCTATTACGGACTTAAAACAAAATTAAGAAATATTGCTCAATAATATAAGGGTTTTAAATAACGTAAACTATAAGGTCCACAAATTATGTATTAATTTTAGTGACTTAAACTATTTAATTTGAAAAATATTAATAATTTACATGTATGTATTCCTCCTTTACAAAAATTTTAGATATATAAGAGCAATACAATTTTTTAGGCTGATTTTAAGGCACAGCCACTTTTAAACATTATTTTTGTAAATAAATATAAATCATTAATAAATAGACATATCCCTTATAACAAATAATATAAGTCGACATCTGTACAACGTCAGAAATGCAAAAACCGTGCAGTGCAGTCGCAAACAAACGGTGTTTTTATAGAATTTTATGGAAATTGAATTTTCGGGTTATCGGTAGTTCTCACGTTAGTTAAAAAGTAAACCGATGTCTGTGTAATTTTTTTTGTATATTTTTTTTGCTGTTCTTGTGTTAATTTTTTCATTGTTTGTTTCATTTTTTGGAGACATTACAGGTTGAGCAAAAGAAGGCTCAACTCAAGTATTTTTCTTATTCAAGCTTATTCTCTGACAAATAACATTAGTTTCTCGAAATTTCCGTAATTTTTTGAGCAGAATTTTGCTTAAAGTAATACGAAAAGTATTCCGATGAATAAAGGTAGATATTAGCACAAAATTAATAGGACAGTCAGCATTAACGAATTTATTTCAAAAAATTAGTGTTAGGTCTGCGTTTTATTAACAATCCAAAGCATTTGTAAAGATTTTTTTTAGAAATCCATAATAAAAAAGTTTTCCTTACTGTGATACCAGCCGACTATACATTTTACTGTACCCAATGCACTTACTTAAATTCTCAATAGTCAGCGTTTAACCGGTATGTTTATCATTGGAAAACTGCTTCTTGCGGTAGGATTTATTTTAAAGCGCCTACTCTTGCATAAGTCATGTTCGTTTCTATTATCAGTGTTTTCTCTTTCTGATTGCTGTAGGTTGATAACTGGGCCGACAACGAAGCGCTCCGGCACCCGTCACCGCACGGCTTCATGCATCAGAAGCCGATGTACAGGCGGTCCTTCTCCGAACTTCCCCATTTCCAAAACCACACGACTAACGCGTCCAACATCAACCGTCGCAGCCTCGGCGGCGACATATTTCAGTCCTTTCCGAAATCCAGCACCTCGATGACGGACATTCAGTCTTCGCAGTCGGCCTTGAACGATATCGGAAGGTTCGGCGCATTGAACAGAAGCGCCAGCGAGATAGGTACTAGTACGGAGACCGGCGGTAACCACGGCGAAACCGTCTTTACTTATATTGGAATTTCAGAACCGGAAAGGGATAAATCTCATCTGTATGAGAATCAAAGCATCATCGATGCTCAGAAAACGAAGTATACGTTTGATCCAAAAAGGCATAACGAAATGTAAGTTGAATTATATTTCTTTATTTAGCGTTATCGTACACGTAGATCAACTGTAATTCATTTTGCTGATTTTTTTTTGATCACCTTTGGTGGTAGTAAACGTTATTGCACAAAAATTGCTCGATGGAGGCTCAAGGTCAAGTCGCTCGTGACGTCATCTGCGTTCTATTACTTTTTTCAATTTTCCCCTTCATTAACGCGTAGGTCAAAATAATATTATTTTTTATGTGTAGATTTGAAAATTATATATTTTTGGGTCCCTACTCTTAATAATATTTCTTAGCTACAAGTTTGATTAAACTGATAGACAAATTTTATTTGTTTTGAAGTTGCTATTACTTGAAGAGAAATAGGAAAAAATCAACTTAGCCAATCAGCATTGATGGATTTATTAGCTTGAAACGATCATTTGTTTACGTTCTGTGCTATAGACAAGAACCCTTTCTTTTAGTTGTGTGTACTTTGCGTATTTTAGGGCATATAAGCGGTGAATGCTTCTTTTCTTCCATGCGTGCCCTAGAATTCCTGAAACAATTATTTTAAATTTTTCTAATAATTTGTGCCGATACTTTCATATTAGGTTGGATCTGGCCCTCGTATCCTCCATCATCCGATTGATATTTGGGTTATCTTAAAGAATAAATTGAAGAATCTTAACAAGGCCAGCTCGAAAATCTTGTTCACAACAAAGAGGAAAGATCGTTGCTGGTTGAAGAACAAACCGGCGGACATGTTCAATACTTAAACAGTTGCTTTACGGAAACAAACATATTTTCCTATGTTCATTAATTCAAAATTTAGATTTTATGGAAAACGCGGGTAACTAGGCTTGTAATTAACACCGAACTTTTTATCAAATAATTCCTCCAAATACATTCATGAAACCTGAAAATAATATTTATTAAAGCTCAAAAAATGTCACAAATCGAGGATTAGTGATTGCCTTAATTCTAGTTTTTTCTTTTTCTCGATGGAATAACATTAAAAATATATTGTCAACAAAGTCCCAGCCTTTGTATGGTAATTTTTAATTTTGATAATTGCTAACTAATGGGTAAATTTGACGCGCCCATACATTCTTTGCAGATTCAATTAATGCAGCGGTAACGGCACAGTCTTTGGTCAAGGGATTTCTTTTACGATTTGTTTGGACCGAATTCGTTGATTTAATTTAATTTGTTAGGTGGGTGTCCCCGAATTCGTAAATAGTCTCTTGGAAACACGTAATATGTGGACAGAACGAAAATAAGCCTGATGTTTTCGACAATCGATAGTGTAACAACGTAATCTTTTCGTCGCATTGCTTACTTTATTTTTTCATAAGACGTATTTCGTCAAAATTAAATACGCATCTGCAAAAGAAAAAAAAGTATTTAAAAAATTCTGCTGTGGAAAGCAGACAATATCGATATACGTAAAAAAATAAGGCATCAACATACCCTTGTTGCTAGGGTAACTTTTACAAGGTAGGAATGGGATCTTTTTTTCGCAATACCTAAAAAAGTTTTAAAATCGACCCGTGTAACGGTTAGGCCAAATTTATATATCACATTACAAATTAATGTCTTTCCCAATAGAACTTGCAAGTCCCGTTGTCCCCATATTGATTTCTAGGTAAACAGTCTATTTTTGGAGTCCGTCTCATCCCCAGTTATTATTATTATTATTACTATGTTTTCTTATTATAACGTTCTCGACATTAATTGAATGTGTCGTACGAATTACGATCATTTTTTTAAAACCATATCTAATTATTATTTTTTTTTACCTCGACGCGCACCTAAGGTATGTTTTATGATTCGTTGATAGCTTAGAGTCGTTGAAGAACAACGCGTCACCTTCGTGGGGTTTCAAGGAGAGAAGATGGACTTGTATTCAGTGCTCCTTCGCGTACAATTCGTTGGACGCGGAGACCTGCGAGGTGTGTTACTGCTTGAGAAGTCAACCCTGCACGATTACGGTGACTGAAGATAGAAGCAGTGCCGTGTAAGTTAATACTTTTATTTTCGCATTGTTAAGTAAGGATCAACAAGGTTATTATTGTAAGAGAACGATTTATTTATGGGTTAAAAATACATTTACTATTAAAATGTATCAACAGTAGTAATGTTGATATTGAGTAATCCCAATTTGTAACATTGGTTGCATACGCAAACGTGATCACGGGCGCTTAAAAGCACTAAGTATATTAACTGTTTTATTTATAAAAATATGAGTATGTATAAAAATATAAATATGTACCTACACTATCGGTCATAATTGGCCATTCTTCGGAAAAACTATATGTTATGCCTATAAAAGTATTTGTGTTATAACGAGATAGATTATAATTTATAATATTCTGTGTTATGTAGGCATTACGATATTAGAAATGATCCTTTTTTTGCGGTATAAGCCTATTCAGGTAGACGGACTAGATAAAGAGCAGTTTCTGGAAAATGTTTATTGCGGCTGTAGTAAAATGTGATAACAGACGACACGGGCGCTTCAAATATAATGAAAAATTTAGTTTACATTCAGCTTTCCCATTGTGATCAGCGAATAGCGAAGAGTTTGTGCAAAGTGTTTTAAAACAGCCAGAAAACGCGTATTCAAATAGTGGCATATCGCAACATCGGTAAAAATAACCGAGAAATTGCTGCAGTATTGAAATTAAACCAAAAACCATTGGATTATAATGTGAAAAAGTATCGAGCAAATGCCAGCGTATCGAATAAACGGCGACTCGTACGGCCAAAAATAACAACACCAGCAGAAGATCGTGCTATGGTAATGACAAGCAAGCGAGAAATTGCTGGCGAAGTGAATATTTCGCGTCCAAAATCGGTTAGTGTCACCGCAGTGGTAAGGTGTTCGCGCGAAGCTAGTTTATGTGGAAGGACTGCTATGAGGAAACCGTTCTTACGCAAAGCTAAACGGTTAACATGGGCAAGAGAACTCAAAGATTGGACGTTGGAACATTGGAAGAAAATACTCTGGATCGACGAATCTAAATTTCTCACTTTTGGTTCAAACAGAGAGACAACAGAGAGATCGAAAAGGGAACGAGCACTTGAATTCTGTGTTATACCGACAATAAAACATGGAAGAGGATCAGTTATGATTCGGGGTTGTTTTGACGGTGCCTGTGTGGGAGATTTGGTTAAAATAGAGAGTATCCTGAGAAAAGAAGGCCGTCGGGAGATTTTGGAGAGGAATGCTATCCCATCTGGAGCACGATAACGATCCAAAACACGGCCAAAACATGCTGTGATGCCACAGAAACTAAATTATTGTTATGAAATGGCCGTCCCAAAGTCCAGGTCTCAATCCGATTGAGCTTTTGTGGGAGGAACTCGATCGACAGGTTCGAAAATCTGCTCCAACTTGGGCAACAGTACGTTGGACGCAACTACAGGATACGTGGAGGAAAATAGAGCCACTAACACTAGCGATCATGCCGAAACTGTGTGCGGCAGTAATAAAAGGGAAAGGCGGACAAGGTGACAAATCCCAAATTTAAATAAATAGATGATTATCATTGTTAGAAAATTGACCAAGCACATTGTCTTTATAACTGTTAAAGTACTTCGTATAAGCACCTAATAATAAAGATTTATCTTATAATTAGTATTTGATTTGTTTTTGTGATATTTTAAGGATGGGTAAACACCTATGGCCAATAGTGTACATATCGGGTTGCTCACGGTAGCCGTTCGTTAGAAAACACGTTTCTTCGTGGTTTAACTATTATATTATGAATTGCTCCGCCAATACACCGTTGCAATCTCTTACAGGTCAATAAATAAGGCTATGACGATCGCTGCGAATTTATTGCACGTACTACATACAATGTATTTCTTTGATCGTTTCCGCGTTGAATTGCATTTTTTCCTAAAATTGACGCGACACCCTTGGTCCAATTTTTTTCCGCTGTTATATTACACGCATTTAACAGAAGCCGAAGCCAACACAAGCCGAGTGCTGGTTTCTATGTACCGGACCTCTCGCTCGCACACGCTTATTAGGGAACTCTGAATGGTGGACGTAATAAGACATTTCGTTTCCAATATTTAAAATAATCTGTGCAGTAACACACGCAATACGTATCACCTACATGATTGATTAAGTTTATGTTTATATTTGCGTAGTCGGGCAAAACCATTGTTTACATAAGATAATTTTATTTTATTTCTCTTAGCATACTTCAAAATATACGCTCAACACGGCATTTATTTGTTGGCTTTTGTTCATTTAGGCTGGCTTTTCCATGGAATGTTCGTATTCTTAGTAATAATTACGGTGAGGATATATTTTTCGTACACGTGTATCGTATTGATCCAAGGCACTCGAAGATAGATTAGAAAAAATGATCTCGAAGCAAAAAATTATTATTTTTTATTTATTTATTTATGGTAACGTGACTTCTTTCTTTACGTTACATCCTGAACCACTTACATTCCACGACATAATATGGTTTCATTTTACTAATTTCTGAAGGATATTAAAGTTGTCTATTGGAAATTCAAAATGATATTAGATGTTAAATTAAATGTTAGTATTAAGTACATTGCAATTTGTAGTTTTGTTTGCAGTGCTTTACATATTTCCAGAATACATAGAAGTTATAAAAACTATATCGCGATTAAATATAAATACAGTAAACAGTAGAGAGGACAAAGGCGGATGAAATGATTACTTTTTTGCAGAGACTAGACATACTCGTGTTTTGCCGATCAGTAGGCAACACGAATCCATTCTCATGAGGCGAATAGACACGAGTCTATCTAGTCGCTGCAAAAAACGAGTAATTCAACTTGCCTTTGTCATCTCTAATAACCAGTTACATTCGAATACGAAAAAATTGATATTAAAAGCACTTTTTGTTAAAAAAATAATTTAATGATTTTAGGCCTTTAAAATGGAACGAACCCCTATCATTACCCGTACCCATCGCAACGTTGGATCAAGGTCTAGAAGACGACTTTCAGCTACTTCCTGGTAAGTATTTGGAAGCGATTAGTGTGCGAGTCTATCTGTCGCCTATTTTATCACATTATTCATCGTTTATCGTATATTTGCATATCGGCATACAGTGTGACGCGT
Organism: Oryctes rhinoceros; assembly: GCA_020654165.1. NCBI lineage: Eukaryota > Metazoa > Arthropoda > Insecta > Coleoptera > Scarabaeidae > Oryctes > Oryctes rhinoceros. Next base: position 5,970,739 of record JAIOKQ010000231.1, read on the forward strand.
GTACTTACTTACATTACGTTTGTGTCCACCACTTCTAAATATACAAAAGACAGATATCGAATATGCTCCGAATCTAATAAAGTAAATTTCGTTGTACAATTTGACAGTATTAGATGTACCGTCCTGGTGGCAAAAATGCCGAAACCCGGTAATCATATTTCGATTTTATTTATACGAACAAGAGGTTCATGGAATTCAATAGAAATTAATTTCTTACAATTTCCAGGCGAGAATAGTTTGATAGAGGACCAGAAGTGGACTTGCAAAAAATGTACTTTGGTTAATAGCAGCCAATCGTTAACGTGCGAAGCATGCTACGGCTCCAAACTGAAATCTCTCTCTCTATCCAACGATATGACGTTGCGAAAGGGCGAGTTTTGGTCGTGTTCGAAATGTACCTTGAAGAATCCGCTTCTGGCTTCGACTTGTAAAGTGTGCAAGACGGAAAGGACTACTTTAAGCATGCCCGCGGTATCTAGAAGCCCATCGCCTAGACATGGCGGACTCAAGAAGCATGCGAACGGTACCAAAGTTACTTACGCTAAAGTAAACTATATGCAGAAATCATCTAGTAAAGTAAAAGAGAGGAGTAACGCAAATTTTGATCTAGATCAAGGTAATATGCATTTATTTTTTCAATAGTTAAATTATTTGAACATTTTTCTTATCTCAGTTTCAATAAAGTATTTTTCACCATAAAGACACGCTTTGCCTATTTCTTCATGTACATTGCTAAGCTTTAAGTTGGCGAATTGACCCATTCGAACCGAAGCAGCTCATATAACTTCATATCTATTTATAATTTCAGAACAATATTAGTTTAAAAGTAGATACATTTGGGTTTCGTTGACGAATTATGAAAATCTAGAATTTCCCCGGCGTCAAGGTCTCCCTGATTAACACACCCATTTAACAAACGGGAGATACGAATTTTTATTTTTCCAATAAATAATTTAGCTTGTTTTTGTTTTGTTTTTTTTAACTTATATTATTGATTCTTCAATTTTTTTTTTTTTTTGAACGAAATAAGTAGCCCGTTTTTCTTTGATTTATTTTCATCGTCGATATTCTCAAGCATATTTCTCACCTTCTTCTTAGTCGCGAATAAAAAGTAAAATAATAATAAATAGTCGTCTACCTTGTACTATTCAATTAATTTTAAAACATTTTGAATTAACATCGAACAAACGACAAACTTCAAATTCTAGTTATTTCTATGGCAACTTCATATCAACCTAAATCGTGGCAGTGTTCCATCTGTACGTTCGAGAACACTAAATCGCAGGCGGTCTGTGATATGTGCATGAATATGAGAGTCGACGTAAACGAAACTCCCCCACCGGAACAACCGTTCAGATTATCGCAAGAAGAATTGGCGAATAAGCACTGGCATTACATAGTTAGATATTGTAAATTGAAAAAACAAAGTTACGTGGACGAATCCTTCCCGCCAGCGCCGAGCAGCTTGTATTACTACCCTACTGAAAATAAAGACGCCCCTGTCGTTAAGTGGAAACGATTACGAGACATTTGCTTCGACGATGACCCCGACAAAGACTTACCGTGGGCAGTATTCAGAAGGCCTCAGCCTTCGGATATTTCTCAAGGTAAGCATACATCAGTAAGAATCGAGCACGTTCTTGCTTTGGAAATCTTGAATGAACTAAAGGGGGCAACGTTTCAGGTGTTTTAGGGAACTGTTGGCTTTTAAGTGCCTTAGCAGTTTTAGCGGAACGCGAGGACCTAGTTCGAGCTGTTTTAATAACCCGCGAGATCTGCCATCAAGGCGTCTATCAGGTTCGACTGTGTAAAGATGGAAATTGGAAGACGGTTTTAGTGGATGACTTCTTTCCGTGTGACAAGAAAGGTCATCTATTTTATTCGCAGGTAAACTAAATATTAACACAAAAAAATCAAAATATTGTTGTATTTGAGCTTAAGAAATTCATTCAGCATTCCTTCAATGCACAAAAATTATTTGCAATTTGCAGGCTAAACGAAAACAACTTTGGGTTCCGCTAATTGAAAAAGCGGTAGCAAAACTTCACGGCTGTTATGAAGCTCTAGTATCGGGACGCGCAATCGAAGGCCTAGCAACATTAACCGGTTCGCCATGCGAAAGTATCCCGCTGCAAGTCTCATCCATCCAAGCGCCCGCTGAAGACGAATTGGACACAGATTTGATATGGGCACAGTAAGTCGCTACCCGTTCATTCTTTCATCATCTTCTCCTGCCTAACATTCACACTCTATGTATCGTAGACTGTTATCGTCACGTCAGGCTTTATTTCTAATGGGCGCTTCTTGTGGTGGGGGCAATATGAAAGTTGACGAAGCTGAGTATCAAAGTAAAGGCTTAAGACCTAGACACGCTTATTCGTTACTTGACGTTAGGGATGTGCACGAACATCGACTGTTACAGTTGCGTAATCCATGGGGTATGTGCAAATTATATTTTTGTTTTGTTTTGTATACAAGGTGCGACAAATTAATTCTTAGAATGAACGGTGACCGAGGGGTAGAATTGTGAAGGAAGCGTTCGTACAAAGCCTTGAGCGGATTATCTGCTGCAGCATTGAGAAACTGTTCTTTTAATAAAAACCGCTGTTTGTTAAATTTGTAAATTATGGTTTCTGTTGTAACTCGTTTATTGTTCTTCTTCCGATTTCCTTTTTCCAACCTGCCCCGGAAGCATAGTAGTGTTGCGAACTGTGAAAAAGACTTCAAGATTCAAATAAATAAACAATTTAATTGGGAAATATGGATGAAATAGTTTTACTGATAAATTTATAAATTGTTCATTTATGTCAGCCCTAAATCGGGAACTAACTAGGATTTTGGGAAAAATTACGTCGTCACGCCGAGGTCGGTACCGACTGCGACTCAATTCCGGTACATTAGCCGTAGCTTTGATAAACTTTACAAACTTAAAACATCATTTGAACAAACTCTGCCGAAACTTAATGTATCATTTTAAACAACTAATGCTGATTTAATGAAAAGCCTACATTTTTAGGTTTAATATCCCTCAAAATATACAATCTATACGTTGTTGCTTCTTAAAGGATAAATGCCTTGTTATTTATTTGCTGTATAACTATAAAAATATATATTTATATATGTAACTGCTAGCTTGTTTCTGAGATCGCATTCTTAGAATTAAATTGTCATACTTGCTACATCATGTCAATATTCGTTAAATTTAGAGTACGTTCACGTTTAGAATAATCTTTTTAAGTTTATGTTGAAGTATTTTCTAATGAAGTTAAGTAAAGTGGTGGGATATTCCGTAAATTGAGAATTGCGTGTTCCTTTAAGCTTAGATATCTAATTACAACGCAATAACAATATTACAGTTTGCATAACTAACAAAATCATTCGCTAAAATCAACAGAGAAGTGTGGTATTAACAAAACTATTTGAAGGTCATTACGTTTGGACGGGTGATTGGTCAGATAATTCAATCATGTGGACAGGCGACTTGAGGACGGAATTAATGCCGGATGGACCCCAAGATGGGGCGTTCTGGATCTCATTCAACGATGTTTTGAAATATTTCGATTGCATCGACATATGTAAGGCGAGAAATGGTTGGAACGAAATTAGATTGTCCGGTGTTCTGCCGCCGTTAGCATCGCAACAGCACCTATCTTGCATATTGCTAACGATCCTGGAACCAACAGAGGTCGATTTTACGCTGTTTCAGGTAAGTACGCCTTTAATTATTGCTCTTGACTCAAAGCTAATCCTTTTTTTTACAATTACAGGAAGGTCAAAGGAAATCTGAAAAATCTCAACGATCACAATTGGATTTGTGCGTGGTTGTTTTTAAAGCTCGAAATAATACGCCTAATATAGGTAATCTTGTGGAACATAGCAAAAGACAAGTTAGAGGATTCGTAGGATGCAATAAAATGCTGGAACCTGCAGAATATATCGTAGTACCATTAGCCTTTAATCATTGGCACACCGGTCTTGATGATGCTATGTTGTATCCAAGGTAAACTGCTTCTTATAAGTAAGAAATTTTGTTTACTCCGTTCATACTAACAGCTTTAGTCGTTTCAATCCTTTTGTCCGTTCATTATGTCGCGGAACGCATTTATCTTATGGCATTCTGGCTCGGTGCATGATATTTGAAGCAATTTAGTGAATTTCTCTGGTTCCACATATGTTAAATCTTATCTTTACGGCACTCTCACACAAAGCTCAACGTGAAAGTCGTCAGTCTACAATCTATTCATTACTTTCATTATTATTATTTAACTAGTCTATAATGCTATTTGTGATGTGTGATTCAGTTGTTACACTTTACTTCAATGTGTTCACGGCTGTAGAAGTTAAAGTTTATAGCTTAAAACGTTTATTTTTTTTTTTCAATTAGTTGTATTTAAGTTAACCAATTTCACTTTCTTATAATTTTCAGATATGTATTAGCTATCCATAGTTCAAAGAAAGTGCTAGCCGAACAAATGACACCACCGTCACATATTCTGGCAGATTCAATAATATCTCTAACACTGGCAAGAGGTCAAAGACACGAAGGAAGAGAAGGAATGACCGCTTATTATCTAACGAAAGGTTGGGCAGGTCTCGTCGTTATGGTTGAGAATAGGCATGAAAATAAATGGATACACGTCAAGTGCGACTGCCAAGAGAGTTACAACGTAGTGTCGACGCGTGCTACATTAAAAACGGTAGATTCTGTACCACCCCTACACAGACAAGTGATAATTGTTCTCACACAACTAGAAGGCAGTGGCGGTTTCTCAATAGCACATCGTTTAACTCATAGACTCGCTAATTCACAGGGTTTGTACGATTGGGGTGCACCGGGTGCGTCGCACGACCCAGAATTGGATTTTCAAACAAGCGGTTTACATAGTCCAAGACTTATAACATAAGCTCACCATACACATCATCTCACTGTTCTTTTCTTTTTTTAATTCAGCCTAATTGAATATCGAAAGCATATTTACTCTGAAGCTATTATTAAGGTACTAATTTTTATGAATCTGTTTCTACTGTTTTTGTCCTTTTTTGTACCAATTTTTTTACGTTAAGTAGAATTAAGTTAGTAGTATTGCCCCTTGGCTCATACAATATGAAGAACTTCAAATCTCCGATACTGATAATATATACATTTGATGTTATAAATTTGGATATACCAATTACCAAAGATTCATTTCTTGTTATCCAGAAGTACTTCCACATTGAGCTTATGCCACAGGAATTATTCATAAAATTAAATACAATACGGTCTTACTTGTATTAAGGGTTTTGTAAAAATCCTAACTTGTTTCGAATTAAAAACCATGACAATTTATCCTTGTAGAACCATGTTAAAAGAAACTAAGCACACTTTGAATTAGATTGCAGCTCAATAAGACGGAAAGCCACATAATTTTTTCGAAAACTGCAAATATTAGTTCATCATTTTAAAAATTCTATCTTAATACGCTTCCTTGGATCTTTTTAAAGATGAGCTTACATGATCTACTTTAATATGGTTCTAGGTGTTTGCTTCATAAATTTGTTGAATATTCTGTCGTTTTAACTGACAAAAAAAAGTGTATTTTTAGTTGTAGTGGTGGGTGGGAACATAAGTTGGAAGGCACGGACCGACTCTCTCGCGTATATAACGGAATTACTCGACGAAATCGAATCTTTATCCACGCCGTTAAATTTACGTCACCACCAATCGCTACTGATTTTTAGCATAAATACTAGTTTCCCAAGTTTTGATAAATATCTTGCATAAAGATTTTAAAGGGCATGAATTTTAACGGTATTCCCTGGTCATAAAGATTTACGGAATATACTACTGCTCTGTAATTTTATTTTTGTTGTTAGCATAGTATTAAACACACCAAAGCAGAAACATACAGTACATTGATCTACACTAATTCCATGTACAAGAAGTGCAGTTTTATTTTTGTTACATGCTTTCCTTTTGCATTTAAAAAAATACTTTCGACTTCTGTATAATTGTTTTATTCATCCTGAATGTTTTATTTCTCATGATATTCTCACATTGTAGCATATAGTTGAAGTTTTAGAAAGATACACAGTCGCACACATCTGCAGTAAACGTGTAATATTTTTGGTGGTAATGTGAACATTTTGAAAAGTTTCTAGCTAATACACAAATGAAATGAGAAAAAAAAAATGTGTTCATGGTAATCGTAAGCAAATCACGGTAAATATCAAATTGATTTATTACAATATTTACGTTGATCAGTTATGGTAGATATCGTTGATTATATTAACTGTCTCTTAAATGTCTGTTTATACATACTTCATGATGCTTACATTATTAGATGATGCTGCATCTATTTTGTGTGACTTGTATTGTTATTTATTGATTAAAAAATAAGCTTTCAATTATTGTTTTTATTTATGGGATGTAACTTCCCATTTCGTAAAAAAATATATATATAATTTTCTAACTTAAAATATTTTACTAATTCAAGAAACTGATTGAGGTTAACATTTTATATTAACTTTAGAACTTAAGTGAACGTTTAAAACATTGAAAAAGTGCTGCGCTTACGAGCGATCCACAAATCTAAATTTTAACGCGCGACTTGGAGAAGCAATTAAGGTATTTGTACTGCCGATATCTCCATAGTGGTATTCTACTCTAAATTTACGCAAGAGCTGTAACAAAGAAGTCCAAGTTAAATAGTATTCGAATAAATAAGCAATCGTGTTTTAGCATACCTTGTAGATTAATAAACTCAATTCGACTTCAGCTAAATCCTTAGCCAGACACGCTTTAGCGCCGTGACCGAATGGAATTGTAGCCATCGACTCCATTTCCTTACCAATTTCCGGATGCATCCACCTTTCGGGCTTGAATTTGAGCGCATCTTCGAAGTGTTCTTCTCTAAGGCTTGAAAGTTTGGTGGCAATCAACATGTATGTACCTTTTGGTATTTTATATCCATGAACAGATATATCTTTTGTAAGAATTCTGTTCAATATCGGCATTGGTGGTTGTAGTCGTAGACTTTCCTGAATGCATGCTTTAAGATACGGTAAACTCGTTAACATGTTCTTATCGAGTTTAGATGGCAGTGTTTTAATTTCGTCATATAATTTTTGTTGGCTTCTGGGGAATCTTGCTAAATGGTATAGAAGGAAGGCAACTGCGTGAGAAGTAGTGTTAACTCCAATCAACATCATGTCCAACAAGATTGTTTGCATGTCTTCCGGTAAAACTGCTTCGCTAAGAAGAAAACGTTCTAACAACGACATGTCTTCAGGTTTTGGTTCAAGACCTTTATTCTTGTATTCTCTTAGTTTATCTTGAGCTTTCCTAATATATTTTGTAAGAATATTATCAATTGTATCGCAGTGCATTACAAGAGACTTCCATGATGGTGTTTCAAAAAATTTCCATAAGTGCAAGCCTTTGAAATGAAAAGATCAAGTGTTAATAAGTTATCAATATAGAAAAACTAAAAGCAAGACTTCATATTTATTGTAATCGTTCTTGTTTTAAGTATACTTACAGACAAAAAGAAATGATTTTGTTGATTGAGAGAGTTCAGAATAAAATGAACAATTTGACATGCACAGTCAAACCCAAATACTTTCACTTACCAGACTCACACTTCCTAATTGCATTAGTAGCACCGCTCAAACTTTCCAACATAACTGCAGGTTCCGAAGTGCTGCTAAGTCCTCGGGGATCTAGGAAACCTATGTGGCGATTAAACATTACCGAACATAAACTTTCCAAGCTCCATTTATGGATTTCATTGACAAAATTTTTAGGAACTTCCTGCTGCTTGTTACGAATAGATAGTATGCGGAAAATAAGTTCCCCACACGAATGATCAATCTTATCATATTGTTGAACGAGAGCATTTATCAAAGGTCCTTCGATAGATTTCCTCAGCTTTTCCCATTCTGGTCCATACCTAAATTGTAGTAAATATGGAAGTGATGCTTATGTAAAAGTTTGGTAATATCTTAAATACATTACGAAAGGTCCTGCATTCTTATATTTACGATGCTGTAATCTGTATTTTTCAACGCAATCTAAGGTCGACCGGATGGGATAGGGTCCTTCATTTTGGAAAACCGTGCTCGCGTGCTCTGGTCTGCTTACGATTACAACATCGCCTCCAAATGGACCATGTAAACGTACAACGGGGCCATATTCATCCAATAACCAACGAAACAACCATAAATTGTTACTCCAGCTCAATTGACTACCTGTTTACAAAAATTCATACAATGTAATAGAGAAGTTCCAAAAGGATCTGTAATTCATTTGCAATTATTAGTATACAATTTACCAAATAGTTTACCAGCACTTAGGAGGTACTGAATTGTACTCGCTGTAACTTGAGTTCCCACAACCGGAATAAAAGTCCAGAACTTAGCAAGTCTCTTTAAGATAACAGGACCGGGCACATCGTCAAAGGCAGCAGTGGCTTTAGTTTCGAGAATAGAATCAACCTGTCCAACCTTTACGTAAACGCCGGACAATATATCCTTGTTTTTAGACTCGCTTTGGATAGATGCACTAACTGGCGTTGATGACGCTGGAGAGCCTAAAATTATTACAAAAAAATTATTGGAGAATCTATATCTCCACGTGTGTCTACCTACCTTGTTCATTGGTATAAATCGTAGCTACCGGTTTTGGTTCAGGTTTAGCGCCGTCACTTAATCTTCTTATAATGGAACTTCTCATAAAACGCAGATTCAAACTACTCACTCGGAACATTTTTTCTGATTATTTCTTAACGCAAAATAATATTTTAAGGGCTGGTTAACATTTAAACGCGAATACTTTAAAATGGCCGACATACGCAAATTTTCGTGGCTTTGGTTTTTCAATTGTCTTTGGATTTTTACGCCCTGCAGCGTCTAGGATTATTCGATTATGGTAAAAGGATTCAACACTATTGAATCAACACGAATATATTTCTTTTCTAAATACAAGCCTTTTCTATTTAACTGGAGACTTTAAACTAAGAAATATTTTAGTACATCGTAAATTTGTACAAAGTTCCGTTATAAAATTGATTATATGTACATCTTTTTCGATCTTTTTATTCTCGAATATTATAACAAGGTGTATGTTGGGCTCCACGGATGTGTAGATATAAGACGTGTGTTGCTAAAAAGATACAAGTTAAAAAGTAATTATCAACATTTTTTTGCAAAAGTAATATAATGATTAATGCGCAGCATATTGCGCCAAGAACATAATTAAGCAAAGAAAGAATATGTGCACCAAAGATTTTACGCATTAAAATATTTTAACTTTCGGCCACCTTCTTCGTGTAATTTGCGAAAGAGTGAGACTCTGTACTTTACAAATGGCGTGTAAAGCGTTTCAATACCAGTAGCGTAGCATAGCATAGCATAGCGTCAGAGCTAATCAAGTAGATTCCGAGTTTTTCCTTTCTACTCAATTTGTTTGCGAGTGGGCAGCTTCCCCGGTAGGCGCTCTTTTTCTTATCGATCTACCCGATTGCGATTTTCGTTGCACAAAATAGAAATAATCTAGAAACCAAGCGATACACATGCGGCAAATCCCACCTCAGATACGCAACGTGTTTCTATTTGTTGGATGTTGGAGCAGGCGCACTGCTCACTAAACCAAACAAGACACAATTTTCAAATAATTAACCGTTATAAAATCTCAAGGTACACGTCATTCCAAGTGATTAACGATATTGAGGTAAGATTTATTTTTAAAAAGAAATTACTATTAATACTGCTACAATTTTAGCCTGTAAGTCCGAATGTTGCCCATTGAATTAACAATTTACGTATAAGCCCCTGTTTCGGCGAGTTGAAGATGACCGTTCTTTTTTTATAAGAATCGCAAAGAAAGTATTTAAAAACTTCGAGTTTTATCGATTTTTTATGGTTATATTTCACGACTTACCTGAGGAAGATATTTATATATCACCTTATCTGCTGTAAGCAACTCTTCGGATGTGTCCGCAATCATCTTCAAAATTATATCTAAATCCGTGTTGATCTTCTGTGGATATGAAATAATAATTGGGTAACAATCATCTTCCATAACATCATCAGTAATTTGATTATCAGATAGTATTACGATCGAAGCATCATTTTTCTTCTGGAATGCAATCATTCTAAAATTCAAACAAAATCGTAAAATACAAATTTAATACAACAAATCTGTGCGCATACTTTTGGTAATTATCGTATAATAACTTCGAACATAATTGCCTCATATCCGAATATGTTGTTTGTAAAGCTAAAGTGTTGTGAAAGTACAAACTGAATTTACTTAAAATAGCACCTTTCAATTTGAGCAGCCATTCGAACAAGGCTGGTAGTTGTGTATTTTTCAAAAAACCCAATTTCCACGTCTACAAAGTAACATTAAATAATTCTTTTTTTCCATAAGATAAGTATTAAATAACACCTCTCTATTTTGAAGCTTTGTCCTCCAAGAGCTTAATGTAGTATGGGCACTGTGAATTAGAGCTAAACTAGATAAGAAATTTAATTTTTGCAATTCGTTCATCGCTTTGAATAGATTTTTTAGAATTTCACATTCGAATGAAAACATATCTCTAATCGGAGTTAAACATATATTGGTAAAAGAGTAAAGATGTTCTTCAGTAACGTTGTCAATGTTTATTACAAGTTCATTGTATTTGAAGGATTTTGTTAATCCAAGTTGATATATTTTTTCGTAACTGCAAAATTTAGTTTTATACATAGCTATCTAAGCAATCTCACTTGTTTACGAAAGCTTACAAATCTATTAAATGTGTTCTTGCGGTCAAATATTGAATTATATTTTGGCAGTAGTTAACAGTTTCTCTATCTTGTGAATGCGACTTTGCCATTTCTTCGATTTTCTTTATTTCGGATTTTATCCCTTCATATGTCGCTCTCAATGAATTCTAAAATTTAAAATACAGATGTTTTAAATATACATTGTAGAAATTCATACTTGAATTATAACATTTTAATAGAGGAATAAGGAAGTCCTTGTATAAAAACTGCGCATGAAATATTAAACTTACATCTTTCCGTAAAAACCCTTTGTTCTTATTTTGCAGGAACCCGATTTCCATATAGCTCTTTTCTGCGGATGCAATCTGTATTAATTGAGTTAATAATAGTTGCCATGGTCCAATAACTTTATGCGTTTGCCTTTCTTTCTCCTAAATGTGTATTCTAATTAATGTGTTTACTACTAGATACAATACTTACCACACATTCTTTAGCTTTTTCATAGCAACCTTGTGAGGTGTATGAAAAGAAATTATATAAAAAGGCATCTTCAATCTCCATTATTCTAAGCAGCTTCGCTTTGTACCTTATTTATTGCCTTAGTTTATCCATTCTTTTGACAGATTCTTAATCTATCTGTCAAAACACACATGAGTGTAACTTCAAATTCTAACCTAAATTTTATTTGCGAAAGATGGTAAATAAAACATTCTTCGATTTAAACTTAAATTCATGGCTTATTCGACAATGTACAGTTATAGGTAAGTTAAATAAGATTTACTTAGAAGATCGTAGAATTTCAATGAATGAACTATTTAGGTGTAAAACATCCTACACCAATTCAAGCCAACTGCATCCCGGAAATTTTAAAAGGTAAAGATTGTATTGGAGCTGCGAAAACAGGGAACGGCAAAACACTGGCGTTTGCTTTACCTATACTCCAAGCACTATGCGAAGATCCATATGGTATATTTGCTTTAATATTAACACCAACACGAGAACTTGCTTATCAGATAGGGGACCAATTCTCAGTTATCGGAAAACCGATAAATTTAAAATGCTCCGTTGTTGTCGGCGGTATGGACATGATAGCTCAAGGTAAAGAATTGGCCAAGAAACCGCATATTGTTGTTGCAACACCTGGCAGGCTTGCCGATCACATAGAAAGTTGTAACACATTCTCATTGGCACGTATAAAGTATTTAGTACTCGATGAGGCTGATCGATTACTTGGAGGACATTTCGATGAACAGATTCAAACAATATTCAACGTATTGCCAAAGAAAAGACAAAATTTATTTTTCTCGGCAACTATAACCGACACATTGGAAAGGCTTAAGGAAGCGACTGGCAATGAGGTATTCTTATATGAAGCACCTGCTGAAGTAGCTACAGTAGAAGAATTAGAGCAACATTATGTATTATGCCCACACGATGTGCGTGATGCTTACCTAGTTGAAACCATAAGGACTTATAGAGCAAAAAATGAAACAGGGAACATAATGATATTCACCGATACATGTTGGTAAGTTGATTCAAGCAATTACTTACTATGTTTATTTGAATTACTTTTTTTTGTTAGGAAATGTCAGGTCTTATCGATGATGTTAAACGATGTCGGTTTTGAAAATGTAGCTCTTCATGCTATGATTAAACAAACTCAAAGGCTAGCAGCATTAGCACGATTCAAATCAAATACTATAAAGATCTTAATTGCAACGGATGTAGCTAGCAGAGGTTTAGATATCCCTACAGTACAGTTAATTATAAATCATACTTTACCTAAAGTACCAAAAGAATATATTCATAGGGTAGGCAGAACCGCAAGAGCTGGTAGAGGAGGACAAGCTATCTCATTGGTATCGCCACAAGATATACAAAAACTTAAACAAATTGAAGAACACATTAACACTAAGCTAACAGAGTTTAAAATAAATGGTGAGCATTAGACATGCGTGGATAACAACATATCTAACTGTTACATTTCAGATAAAGAAGTTGGCAAGATCTTTACGCAGATATCTGTTTCCGAAAGTGAAGCTCACATGAAATTGGATGAACAGGATTTCTACGAAAAGAAGATGATCAATAAACGGAAAAAGTGGATATTAGAAGGTTTGGATCCAGATGAAGAGGAAGAGAAGTTGTTGAATAAGAAAAGGAAAAGGTTTAAAAAGAACAAAAAGAATTTAAAATTGATTTCTAAAGAAGTTGTAGAAAATGCCGATTCATAATAAATTATTTTTATTACGAATGTTGTTTTAATCATCTTTATTATTATCAAAGCAAGTATTTGAAATAACCGAATAATTTTGGTATTCGAATTTGATTATCATTAGATAGCACCACATATCTATGTGTTACAGTGTTCTATATTATCTATAGCCTTTAATTCATATTGAACTTAAACTAAAGCCTGTATTTAATTACATCCCTTTACAAAAGCTAACAGGAAATAATTTTCTTCACGGAAATATAAAATTTTTTTATATAAGTGATAGGTATTTTCGATATAGATATAGATTCAATTTCGCCGCCAAATGCAGAGTACTTCTTTATCGATAATTTCTTGGTTGGTTTCCTTTTCCGTTGTAATCCGACAATAAACTGGCAGGTACGTAAAATTTCTCTTAATATTGATATTAATTTAGGTATTTTATTTAGGTTAATTTCGTTTTAAATAAATAATCCTGTATTATGTTTTTAACTTAATGAATAATAGTTGTTACAAGTCAAAAAGAAACGTGTTTACAACTATACATTACATGCATCCACACATGGTTTTCTAACGTATTTATAATCCCATTTCGATCTTTTATTTACAGAAAGATGCCTTCGGTTACATTGAAAGACGTTGATCAACATAAGTTTGTGGTTGCCTTTGCCCAGTTTTTGAAAAAGTAAGTTCTCATAATACTTCAAATATTACCAAACATAACCTTAAAATCCTCGCAGATCTGGCAAACTAAAAGTACCCGAATGGGTCGACTTGGTAAAAACTTCTCGGGCCAAGGAATTGGCACCTTATGATCCCGATTGGTATTACATACGTTGTGCTGCTGTTATTAGGCATATTTATATTCGTTCGCCGATTGGTGTAGGTTCGGTGACAAAAATCTTTGGTTCTCGCAAACGTAACGGGACACTTCCATCACACTTCTGCAGATCAGCTGGAAGCATAGCTCGCAAGGCGCTCCAAAGCTTAGAAGCCTTAAAATTAATTGAGAAATCCCTCGATGGTGGCCGCAAAATCACAAATCAAGGCAGGCGTGATTTAGATAGAATTGCGGCACAAGTTAAAGCGAAAGAACGTAAACAATTGAAAGCAGGTGTATTAACTTTGAATTAAGTTCTTATAAAATAAAGACTATGTAAATTTTTACACGTTTATTTTCATTTAATCCTTTTACGATATAATGTCTACATAGTATATTGGATAATGCAGCTTTAAATTTTACGCTGCACCATCATATGAAAAGGTTCTCTTTAAATGTATTGAACAATGCAAATGGGGTCTCGATGACTAGGAAGTGATGAGGACGGTGCAGAGTTGCTAGGTTTTAAATTATCACAGAAATAAGAGCATGCGATCTTTTACATTTAGAGTAGAAGTGCAACAAATTATGCTTTTTTGAAACACGAAACGATTTATGAGTATTACAGCGCAGTAGAAATTTATCTGTTCCATATACATAAACAAGATTTTACAAAGATAGTCTAAAAATACGTTCTCTACAATATATTTATTTACAAATATGTAATATTGGCACAGCAATATTCGGCATATCTTTGTCTTAAGAAACTTGCTTCCTTGAAGTCGATTTCAAACAAAATACTCAATGCAAATATATTGTATTTAGTTGCGTAAATGATTTATTTTGGGTATTACAATGTTTATATGTGTATTCCACTCTTTTTGCCGTACAAACTGAAATATGGTAACAATTTAATGATATTTGCATGACAATGATACTCGTCGAAATTATTACTTATATGCAAGAGTGGCAAAATATAACTTCAAATTCCCATACAAAAAAAAATACATTAATTGCAGGTATTACGAAGTATTTAAAGAATATTTTACATTATCTTTCTCCGAATTTGAAATTCTGAAATATATCCATCTAAAACCACCCGTTGTCAGTGAAATTTATAATTTCCAGAAGAACGATGTATGGATTATTCACAAAATTTATTTAAAAAATAATTGCCTATACGTATCTCTTAGCATTTGAAAACCATATGGAGTATAAACATTATCATAAAAGGTGTGTTTTCGCTTGCTCAAACCTTTGATTGAACAGCTTTAAAACAACCATCCTACTTTACTCCACTTATAAAAAACACATTTTGTTCGGACTATTCCATTAAAGATTCAAATAATAACAAAGTTAGGAATATTGGCCCATTAATTTGGATCGTCCCCTGTATATGTCATCGAGTCATATTTTTCTACACAAATGTATAGTAAGTTCTGGGGTAAGTTACACTGTACACCGTAGATACACATACACCGCAGATAAAACAAGAAACATGACGATAGTATACCGTAGACGACAAATTTTGAAAGAATGAGTGTCCGCTCTAAAGTAGAAACAAATACATTACCGCGTTGCCAAACGGTCAATATGTAACCAGAAACGATGCTATCCCGTTGATCGGTAACGGGATGGCAGTGGGCTCTTACCCATTGTTGATGTTAAAAGATACGGGAGTATTACTCAGTCTAGTTGTACTTCCAGCATACGTACACAACGTTTACGATGGCTATTTGAGGAATAATTTATGTAATATTTTGTGATGACGTAAAACGAAACTTTAAAAAGCTAAAATAAAATAAACAAAATATTTTAATATTTGTCGGCATTAAGCATACTGTTAATAAAGAACGGACCAATAATTGAGTTCAAAATGGTAACCCATAGATTTAATTTTTATGGGTATGCGCGTTTGTGTCTTTAGGTGTCAATTTTCTTTAGACCACTAACTGCTTGTTTGAAAGTTGTGAGACCCATGCAACGAAAGTGATGTTTCTTTGATAAACAAAATATTGATGAAATTTTTATTTTCTTCTACTTTCTGCATTATTATTTCGCAAAATTCAAGCCGTTTATTTTGTGTGCCGCGAGGAAATATTTACTGAAATTTTCGCCACTTGTATCGGTGCCTTTTCAAATTTTTTTACATTATCTGCTATTTCACGCTACTTTCATCAGATATTTGCTTTGCAGTAGATGCCTACAGAACAAATAACAGTTTCTCTATTTGCCGCTCTTCGTTGGTATACATATTTCTAGGCTCTTCGTATTGTAAGTGTAAACATTTTCTGTGATTTGTTACAAATCCGCACGTCTCGCAACATTGCATAATGAGCATTTCACCGTGAAGAATCGACGAGACATCGTCTCAACGAACTGTGAACTGCGTATGCTCCCACTTACATGCCTGCGCAAAAGCGCCTAAAAGCTAGTATCAGTGTTGAATCGATTCGTTATCCAATACGGAATTAAAATTTGTTGTCTACGGTATACTTTATTCTCGCATTCAATACGTTCGAACCCATCTCTATCGTTATACGTGTTTTGTTTAATTTAAAACTGGCACTGTATTTCTTACCGTTTACGAGATTCCAACAATAACGGGAACAGTTTTTAAAGATAAACCAACATAATGGATATCACCGGTTAAATATTATTTATTTATTTTATAACACCTAAATTGCAGAAACAAATCAACAAGAACTTTAAGAAGGCCTTTTTTGTTAGAAATACATACATTAAAGATATACATACATACATTCAACATTGTTAAGAATATGCACAAACTTTTTGAACTTTTGCAATATACATCCTCCGTTATAGAAAAAATAAAAATATCACATCAACAATACTTTTGTCATCCATTTACAAACCCTAAAATCACAAAACTTATTCTATATAAAACTTTCTTAAATACAACCTTGACTAGAATATACTTGGAACAGATGTTTTTTTTTTTTTTTATTGAGTAAAATATTAATATAATTATAATTACGCAGTTCTTTGTACATACGAAATTTAAAGATTTATCATCTCAATCTTACAAGTTATATTGAAAATATGAGAGATATTGATGTACATCAGAGATGTATTAATAAACAATTAATTGCAGTATAAGATCCATATTTACTCCCGCAAAATTAGGTATTACGTTGTTACGGCCAGTGGTGGACGGTGGTGACGTACTTGGCAAAAAAATATACGAGCAAATCGAAGCATCACCAGCCGCCACTAGTCACGTTGTGTAATTATGTATTGGGAAATGAAATAGGAAAATTTTGCATGTACATACAGGCACATTTGAATGCAGGAATTACATTCAGTTCATCCTAACACATGCATTAATTTCAGTCATGGTCAATCAGTACTTGTGATAATTGACTTCATCACGTAATTGTTTCTAAAAAAATCTTATTGAATGTTATTTCCGCATGGCTTTACCATCATGTGGGCTATTGAACGTTGTCGAATTTTTTGAATAAACGACGCTAAAGGAAAAGAGATTTTCAATTGAGCGAAGAGGTTTCTGCTAGCCGCTTATTTGTAGTTACGAGTATCGGAAAAGTAAACTTGTCCAATATGATCTGACATTACGCAGATGATTAATTAATCTAAGATCTTTTTTTGATCTTGCTATATAATGTGTCCCTTTCTTACGTTTGCAACTGTCAGAGTCGCTTGTATATAGAGTATGCAAAAATCATATTTAGAAAAATTATTTGCATAATTTTTACTAAGTAGCTAATGCCGGTGACTACGAGTCGTTAAATGTCACATATGTGTTCTTGTTGCTTTTTGATGACCTGAAGATTCGTAGCAATCCGGGGCACAGATAAGAAACAGTTTTGGACAGAAACAAAACGCTATTAATGTTATCCAATCATACTCTACTTTTACATAAAATTCGTTATTTGATATGTCGATTGAATACTTTTTAAAAAGAAATTAAGGCGCCAAATTATATTTTTGTCCTCAATAAAACTACAGCAACATACTATTTATTTTTGCGTAAAAATTAGGGATACATTACATATTTTTATTCTAATTAGCGTTTATATTATACTGATTTAGGTATTGAAGAATGATTAATGCCTCTACTGGTATTATTACCATCATTATTAGAATATTTATTCGCATAATAACTAAAGATTCTCTATCCTTTACTTATCGAATATATGTGGTAATACGGAAATTCTACGTTTTCTTTCTTTTGATTAAATACGTAGGTACAAAAGATAGTATCGCAATAATTAAAGCGTCGCTTGAGGCGAGTTACCATCGTTTGTCGAATCGATACCGGCCTGCCGTAGCCAATGTCTGAGGTTACGAGTCCTTTCTACCAACGTTGTTGTGGCACCTTGGGTGGCGTGCGTGACCACCGTACTTTGAGCATTCGCAAGAGCCACGTGCTGTCTGTAGTTGTGTAAACGATCCGCCAGTGTTGGTATTGACGGAGGTGCTGGTACAGATGTTGCCGTCCCTGCTAAAACAGGCCATCCCATATCTGGATAGACTAAGGGGAACGGTGCTACTACTGGACAGGGTCGGAAAAAAGATTAAAAACAAAAAATAGGATTAGAAATTTAGATAACCTTCATTCACTTATCTACGGAAAAGGCAGTGGCTGTTATGATGACAAACGTAATTTTTTAAATATTCACGAGGTTTTAAGGTTATAAGAAGCTAATATACAAAATTTCTGTAATATCAATTCAGAGGAAGCTACCACTAATGTATACAATTTGCATCGTAAGCTAATGTACAAGTCAATGTGTGCTTAATGAACGAAGCCTATCTCAAGAAAAACGAAAACTAAAAAGCTAATAGGTGAGGTGTCTCTCTCTACCATATGCGTTACATACCAGACGTCATATTTCCCACTTGTTGCTTGTGAAGGACCTCCCATATCTCCCGAATTTCCGAATTTAAATTCTCCAAGCTCTGGATGATCTCCGAAGATTCTTGATAGTGGTCCCCTCTAACCATAGCCTTGCCGTTGACCATATCGGCCGTAGCGAATTCCGTCGAGCTTATACCCGAACTGGCGCTATGCGATGATAAATCGCTGAGCGTGGCATCTTCCAATTTGTTGGGGTCGTCTGTCAGCGAGGCACGTTGCAACGACTGCTCCAGATGACGCAATCTGATTATCTTTTCGCCTAGTAAGCTGCGAGTACGGTGTAACGACACCTCCATGTCGGTTAGTTCTTTTTCTTCCTGGAATGTAAGATATTAAAGATTTTTAACGTAATAATTTTGTTATTGAAAGATCAAGATCGACATGTTAATTGATCTCTTGAAATCTTTTGAAAATACGTCATTATACAGGATTATATACAGTACAAGTGTATACTTGGGGAAAAGACAGAAATGTTCTTACCTAACTTTATTTAATTTTTAAAAATATATTTGATTAAGGAGATGATATGTGAGTGTATCCTTATGATGAACAATGACATTAAACTAAATAAATTCAATAAAACGTATTCCTTGTGTATGGATGTGTTATTGTACTAGTAGTAGAAGTCGTCGATGTCGATCTAAAAAAAAAAATTAGAAAAAGTCAGAATCGCTGGACTCATCCTTGCTTCAAGTTTCTAATAGTAAAACTTCTTTCTCATTTATGATATACCGGTTGCTAATGGGATTACGAGATTCTCTGGAAATTGGTATCGTTTTAGCAAGTATAATTTCAGACTTAGGGGACAGCCTATATGATGTTGATAATTTTTGTTGTTGTTTTGACAAAAATCACATTACCTGACATAATTGCTGCAAAGTATGCCTCGCCATAGATCCATGCTTTAATTTCAACTCCTTCTGTCGCTGCTGGAACAAATTCTTCTGCGACCTCAGACTCTCCTTAGCCCGTTTAATCGAATCCCTCTCCAAATGTATGCGATGCCTGAAGAATTCCAATTCGGAACTGCCTTCGTACTTTTGATCGTCGGTGAAAGGGTATCGTAAATGATAGGTGTCGCTGTGAGTGTTTTGCGGGAACTGGTCTTCCAAGTCTTCGAGCTTCTGCAACTGCCTGCGCAGATTCTCAACCGGTGAACAGGAGCGCTGAGATTTCCTAGACTTAATGTTGCTGTTTATGCGCGACGTGGAAGAACTCTTCAAACGCGAAAATAGCTTCTTCCGACTCCTTCCCGGATTAGTATTGCTGTCCGAGCTGTCGTCGTTTTTGTACTTGTCGTCATTTTTGTAGCTGTGGTCGCTTATCGAAGTGTCTAAGTCCTGTATGATAAGTTGTCGCGTGACTTTGTGTTCTGGCTTAACTTTATTGTGTGCGTCATTGTGTGTCGATCTGAGATGTTTCGGTGTCGGTGGTTTGTCTGAATTTCTACGATTCATTGATGGGGAATGCATTGGTGACCTGTAGGGGGAAAATTAGCATTCAAATTACGTACTATTTGGATTTACTTCAAACGCATACTTAACTACTTAACACGCAAATAACATTACCAGGTTAGTTCGAATGCTTTAGCAAGCAATTTGAGAGATTAACTACTGATATGCAGCTACGTAAGAATTGTTCTAGCGCAAGAACTTCTCTACAACGATCTCTCGATATGCCATCTGTTAATCTAGATCAACGTTTTATCTAACTTCGATTGATTTAAAATTTAATCAATACCCAGCGTTCTTTTTCGGCGTATTCTTAAATTAATTGCAATACAATTATTTTGCTTCTGATTAGAGCAGACGCATGTTTTCAGAATCGTTCAAACCAATCACTTTAGTAAATGCTACAGACTCAGAACGATTTAGAATCGGTTCGAGCGTAGAAGAAGACACTACATTGATTCCACAAATAGATGCAACACTCCAGTTACAATCAAAAACATACAGGATGATGCCGTAAATTTGAACAACTAGACATCTTGTAACGCAAAAAATTGCAAAGGAAAACTCATGCAAAAACATTTTTCTGAATAGGCCGTTGACAGTTCCTTACCGCAAAAGAAGCAAGAGCCTATTAAAACAGCCAGTAATTATTAATTTCTATTAATACCTTTCCTTATTTATAGAATTGCTTCGCTCAGTTTCGGAGCCTGTGGTGGTTATGCTTTGTTCCCTGCGTCTATTGCGTTTCTCGATCGTCAGCTTTACTTCGGTCTTGAGCCTGAGATACTTCTCTTTCAAACAGCGATACTTATCCTCTAGCAGTCTCTTCTCGCAACGTATCTTCTCGTACATCCTTTCGTCACCGCTGTCCTTCGATTTTTCCATTTCGATGTCGGCTGCGGTCTTCTTTCTTAATTCGGCCAGTTGGCTTTGATGTTCCTTTCTAATGATAAACTCCTACAATATCAGATTAAACGTACAATGTAAAAAGGGCCAGGAATATTGAATATCAGGTAGCACCGAATTAATATTACCCAAAAAAATTTGGAAAAAATTAATGTTGCTATTGATATGGCCACAGTTCAAAAAACGTTGGCGGTAAAAATTACGGAAATGAAAAAAGATGAAAAAAAAATCGACCCATCACAACGCTTTTCGCAAAATTTACACATTGTATAAAATATACAGCATAAGACGTCATAATCTCCAATAAAATTCAAATATGTCCCGTGTAGGTATAATTTTTAACTTACCTCTGCTCTAAAGTCCTTCTTCATTTCCTCAATAATTGCCAAATGCTTCTGTTTAATTTGATCTAAGATGGCGTTGTGCGAGACTATAAGTTCGTCCTTCCGTTTGTCTAATTGTTCGTTCAGTTCCCTCTCAACGAGATCCAATTTCTCCTGATTTTTGGCTTCTAATTGTTTCTTCTTTACTTCATATGCTTCCTCGACGGTCTTCGAAAGTTCTTCCTCTTTTTTCTTATGTTGTTCGTCAAGTTCTGTTTTTTTATTCTGCAATATCTCCTCCAGCTTCAATTTTTCTTCATTTAAAGTTCCGTTTGTTCTCGTCTCCATTTCAACCCGCAATTTTTCCAATTCGTCTTTGATGACTTCTTCCTGTTTCTGTTTCTCCGCTATCAGAATCCGTTCCAGTTCTGATTTTTGCGATAATTGTATTTGCTGTTTGTATTTCATCAATTCTTCGTTCTTTTCTTCCCATATCGTCTTTTTGATATCCTCGAGTTCCGCTTCGATTTTTTCTCTCATTTCTTTTTCCATTTTTATTCTGTTTCGGGACGCAATGATTTCCATTAAACCGTCGTTTTCGTCGTGATCCTGTGGGGTGAACGCTGATGAGTCACTTTCCGCGGAAATTTTACGCATATTTTCTATCCTTTTATCCTCTTTAGTTATACTTTTGAGTATCGAATCGTCCGAGTCGGAGAGATTATCGTTGGATTCAGAAGGTTTAAGTTTTGGCTGGATAAAATCTTTCGGATCTGGTTTAATGAGTTTTAAATTTGATAGTTCTTTTTTCTTATCTTCTTCATCTTCCATTTTCTTCTCTTCCTCTGCGTATTTATCGAAAATATCTTTGACCGGTGAAACTATAAAACGAGATTTTGGCTTGCTACTAATGGTGATATTTATTATTTCGTTAGCTTCGTTTTTGATGTCCTTTAGTTCCTCGTCGCTTAAGCTTTTATCTGAGAAATCAAACGTGATATCCGGGTTGTTATCCAGATTAAATCGAACACTCTTTTTGTCATCGTCGTCTTTATCTGATTTATCGCTTTTTGGAAATTCCATGCTTCTAGAGTTTTCTAAACTACGTTCCCGTAAAATACTCCTCGGCTGCGTGTGAGTATCTGGAGATAGAAAGTCCTTACTTTGCGGTAACGGCGAAGTAATTAGATTATCTGTTTTTACGGTGTTCGACTTTAAGAACATCGCACCACCGCCGGCTAAGCGGAATTCATTTCTTGGTACGTCTTCCCTTTTGTCGTCGAAACTATTAAACTTGTGAATGTTCAGCTTACGGAACGGCATTCCGCTTCCAATTCTATCCTCCGATTTCTGCTTGAGTAACTTCGGGTAAAATGTCTCGTTTTTAGGCGATGTCTTCACGTCGCCTATTTTAGGTTTCGCTTTCAAAGGCGACAGCTTGATTTCTTTCTTGCGCGCCCCTAGCGGCAACGGTTCGAGCGATTTGGGAGCGTGAGGCAAATGCGGTGGCTCTTCGTAACTGGGCAAGTCGTCCCTTGTGTAGGTCGCATCCTCTGTCGGTTCGCCTAAACTTAGAGATTGACTTTCTGCCCTCTTCTTGACCACTATTCCCCGATAAATTTCATCTAGGGGATGTTCCCATTGCGTTTTCCCTGTTGCATTATTATAGTAATAATACGACTTCCGTTTTTCATCGTAGCTGAAAAGTCGAACAATTAGAATTTAATTGGCTACTGGAAAATTTTAAAATGGTAGTATTGTTTCATAATCTCTAAAAGAGAACAATTTATCTGGAAATTTGTGACTTTTTTCTTTTTCTACACTTGATTAGTTCTTCGCTCAGACTGTCTAAACTACAACAAAAATAAAAGACCAAAGACAGCTTTTAAAATAATGTAGCTTTCCATTTGGCTACATTAAAAAAGACGCTTAAACAATAAAGATCAGCTTCATTTTCTTAAAGGTTTACTCTTCGCCATTTATCTGCAAAGTTTACGCCTAAATAAGTATTTGAGACTGTGCCAACACGAATTCAACAGTGATCTTGCAAAGTTACAACGTTACCTTCTCTCTTGCGATTTCATTCAAAACAAAACTTTAATTAATTCGAGTGCCAACTTTATGGTTAAACTCCATTTAATATCACCTTTCACTGAACTTTGTCCATTAAATTTGATCTGTAAAAGCACGGTCTGTATCGTGCAGTTTCAAGTTTTCTGTTTGTTAAAACCTCATAAATAGTAAATAGCGAGGCTCTCCTTTTAATTCAGAGAGACCTTGCGGGTTGCTGTTTACCGAATATTGCCTATCCGAGCGTCTACAATTATAATTGAAGTCGATCGACTAAATGAAAGATAAAATAACAATGGAAACGAAAACATATGACGGTATTGATTGACTTCGAAATAGAGCAGATACACGTTGAGTTGGTTTTACGATTTCAGAAGCACAAGCTCTTGAAACAAGTATGTACAATACATCGCGATCTGTTTTCCCCTTCAAAACAGACGAAAGCTATTTTGAGACGTAATAGATATATATCAATGTTAATCACGAGAACAAATCACGTTTTGTTTTCTTGTCAATTGTAGAGCTTTCATGATCGCTTTAACGTAAAATGTTTAGTAGCAAGTTTACTGTATTTTACGAGTACAACATCAAACTTCATACGCTTTTTATGGATTTCAAACATGCCTTTTACATGATAAACAGACACCAACCGATAAATGAAATGAGAAACATGAAAATACCCGCCGAACTTATGCGCTCAACGATAAGATCATAAGCTTAAATAATAACAATATTGCAACGGAGACAGGAGTAAGATAAGCAGATGCACTATCAACAGTACTTGTTAGTACCGCTCTGAAGGGGCTATCAATGCGTCAGGTCTAACTAAAATCATAACCTGCAGCAGTGTCCAGCTGACGATGCAGCTCTAGTCGCAAGAAGTCGAAACAGTTTAACAGAACCATTCACGTTACTGTTAGAGAAAGCAAAAAGGCAAAAATATATGCAAATAGCGAATGAACAAATAACTAAAAGCCAAATAGAAATAGGGAGAGCTTCAAGTACTTGGGAGTACTAAGAAAAAATGGAAAAAATCACCGAAGTGCTGAAATAAATGGACGGATTCAAACTGAGAATCGAACATACTGGAGATATTACAGATTACTAAATGACAAAAGGATTAGCGGAACGACTAAGCTACGATTGTATAAAATGACAGTTAGACCAATCGTTGCGTACGTCGTTGAAGTCATGTGACTAATGGTGAAGATATCAGAATTTTCGAAAGGAATCTACCGAGAAGAATTTTAGACCACAACAACGTTAACGACGAAGAATATCGTATGCCATGAAGTATGAATTTAAAAAATTCATAGGAGAAGATATAGTACAGAGCATTAAAACACGGAGATGTATGTGGTTAGCGGATATAGAGAGGAAGAAGGAGGAATCGGTAACCAAAAGAATAAAGGACTGGAAACTAACGGGGAATAGACCAAAAGGTAGAAGTACGAAAGTAAGATGGGAAGACCAAATTAAAAAGGACGTAAAGAAAATAAGAATAGGAAACACAGAGAAAAATGGAAGAAGGTCATTGACAAGATGAAGAATATTTACCTCTGCGACCTTAGATGAGCTGCTGCAAAATTTTAGTTATCCTACTACCACAGATAAAGGAGCTTTAAGTTTCTATCTGTGCACAAAGAGACCAGTTGCTGGTTATTCAATACTCATAAAACTCGCTAATATATAAACAATATGGATGTTATCTGCCAATATGCAACACACTTAATCATTAAAAAAAATATACCGAAAAATCTTGAATTGTTTTAAAATTACTTCAGTATATATGTATTTTAATATGTTTTCTATCTTATCAACATATAATAAAAGTAATTAAAAACAAGTATCCAACGAATATTAGAAATTAAAATACAACAAAAATTAATTGCACACAATAGATGTCATAAATCTTTATTTAAATAGAGGCCATTGACACAGATATTGAATAAAGGTCATTGCAACTATGTCCATCTATGTATGTATTTGTTTAATCTACAGTTCAATAGTACACAAATACTACTTGAAGCACGGTACCATTAAAAAATATATATCTAATTGAAACATAAATATTTACCATGGCTTCCATCCTGATGGAAGAGCTTTCATTAAACCCTCAGCAGCTAATGGCAGGAGTTGGGGTTCATTCTCAGGATCAATACCGATTTTCGCAGCATATTCAATAATTTCTTTGAAATGAACGAAACAAGCAATTAAAATTTAACGTATTGGTAAATACTTTTGGGAGATATTTCAGCGGGACTTGGGTATTTAATTTGATATATTTTTCTTTACCTTCTACGGAGGGGTGGCTTATTTCGTCAAACACTTCCTCGCAAACGATAGTTTGGTTACCCGAAGACATTTTTTGCAATAACTATATTTACGGCTAAAACTACATTTGCGCGTCACTTTATGACAATCAGCTGCGAGCGAATTTTTATGACAAATAAGGGTTGAAAGTTGAAAGCTAAAAAATAAACAAACCCTGCGCATTACAGCGCCATCTATGCGTATTACGTCACATTAACTTATCGAGTTTCGCTGCGAATATAAGATTATAATACGATAGTGCTTGGAAATGGGCAATGGTAATGAATAATCGTAAATCGCTGTTTTATTTGCAATAGAATATTAGAATATTATTAACTTCATCAAAATATACATATTATTTTTAACGTTATTATTCACTAACAGAGTGCGCTAGTTGCAGTAATCACAACAGAATCCTTCTATTCGGTCCATCTAAAATGGAATTTATTTATTTGTTCCTGAAAGGTTTACCTATACAATAAGACAGGACGCTAGTGGTACTGTTCAAGGAAAATATAAAACATTTAAATATTTTATTAATAAACTACTATAATATCTTTTCAAATTATATCAAATTAATTAGACATTAACTCAAAATGATTACGTGTTTGGACTTGTTGGCCTGGACAATCTTAGATTTATTCTGCATAAACACTTTATAAGTTACATTTATTTACTCTGCTCCCAAATTAAGCCAGCTTCACGCAATTAGTAGAGAATAGACGCACTCGTGTTTATTCGTCTCTCCGTTTCTTCCAGAGTCGACCAAACACGAATCTGTCTAGCCTTACTGTCGTGAAAAGCACGCAAAGTGCACTCGTGCTCTATAATTAGCAATAGGGCACAGTTGATAATTTAATTTCAATATGTCGGCTGTTAAAGAAGGTAATTTATATCATAAACGAATTCCCAGTAAGATTGTTTTACAAAATACGCTGTACTTTTATTATTAATTCAATTGAGATGGGAATAAGGAAAGTTAAATAAAACAATCCATGTATTCTTACGCAACGTCTTATTTAATAAGGATTTAAGACAACCGTTGAATCCTTCACGTACTCGTATCAGAAAATATTTAATTACAGAAAGTTTCTGTAACACATACAAGCGATATCAAACGTGAAGGGTATTCCCAAAACATTCTTCCCCTTGATGCAATAATACGAAAGACCGCGAATACAAAGTTATAGTTGCCTGATTGAATATCGGTATTCCGAAGGATTTTCGTTTCGCGGTTAGTTATACGTGATTATATCTTCCACATCACTACAGTTCTTTCCCAGCAACGATATTTTAGGTTTGATGAATTTATCGTAAAAGTGGTGAAATATTTCACTCACGCCTCTCCCAATAACCCTATTAAAGCTCCTTCAAATCGTATTATTGCGTTTGTCAGATTTACTGCTGCGGGAATAAATTCGAATGTTCTAGAGGTACGTTTGATACTGACAGAGAGGAGCGTAATGCATCTAGAACCTTATATGGATTTAACGTGATATATGTACCCACTGCAGTATGAAATGTCGGTGTAAAGTGCGCACGATTTATGCGAGTTATTGCCTCTGACGGAAGTGTAATGTGTTGTGATAGAGATGAAAGCAAATCTAGAAATATAGATATTTCCCTTTATGACGAAACCTGGGCGCAACAAATGAGTATACGCGCATTGCGCTAACGATCGACCGTGCTCGATCTGTAACACATATCCGTACTTCTTTACTTATAACGATATATTATAAATAAAAATGAATTAATAACTATTAAAAAACTAAATTTTGTACCTGCACACTAAGGTTCAACTTCGATGTTCGATCTTGAAATTCTGGCTTCGAATCTTGCTCCGTGGATAATAATTTTAATATTAAAAGGTCAAAATTAACTTATTTTATGGAATTTTTAAGTCTTTCGTTGAATTAGTTTCATATTAACATGAATTGACGAATTTTGGAAATTAGTCTTGTCGAAACTTGCTTATCCCATAGCGACCTCCTTCTCAATTTATATCTATAGTTTAGTATTTGAATTCAATCAAATAATGTTCGCTCCCATGATGTCGGTCAAGTACGGTAATGTTAGATACAGTAAAGTAGAAAGCCCACTGAAAACGGTTCTAATTTAATGGCCGTAATATGGATAACAGTACGCTTATCCAAATACGATGTATTAACATAAAGAATTATAATTACGCTTTCCGTTAGTAAATTTCGTTTCTCACATTAAAAGTTGTTTACTGTACTTCTTTAATTTGGCAAAATTACATGTGCAAAACAAAGACGGGAAGCCGATCTGGAAGAAACCGGAGAGTTTCGTTGTTTTTTATGCTAAACGCCGCGGACGCACTAATGGTGTACTCGGTATTAATCAAACGATAGATGTAAAGGTACAAACGTACAAACAATGTCCTAAATATGGATAATCAATGCCATTAACGGTTTTCAGCTAGAGCTATCCTGTGTACTGGACGTCATCTCTAGGGACTCGGGAGATTGGCGTTTTTTTTTTTTATTTGGTTGGGCCCACGATTTAAGTGATTCTTTGTAATAATAACAAAATCAACAAAGCCTTCGGAGCTAACTCTAAAAAAAATTGGAACAGGAGGACCGATAATTATAACAATATTTTCAAATTCAATCTTGCATTATTCGTAGTTTTCTATTTTCCTTCTTTTCCCTCCTTTCATTATTTTATTGAAATGCGGTAATTTTTGGTCCTTTTCCTCTTTCTATACTTAATTTCTTTTACATTTGCTTTAATTAACCTTTCTTTAAAAGCAATGAAAAATATGAATGTTAAATGTTAAAAATGTATGTGACAATAAGGACGGATGTTTTTAAACGAAAAACTTATTCTGGATGGCTTCATATTCAATTCACTAAAGACCTCTACATTTCAGATAAATAGCACAATTTTTATAACGAAATTTTAGAAAAGCTTCGCTGAAATTCTGAAAAAATATACAGGATGTTCCACTAAAAAAAAAAAAATAGCACGAATCAAACATGGCAACCGGTTGGATGGCCATTTTGTAGATTTAAGTTGATATAAAAAAAGTTGTCGGTGTGTTGGCGGTATCTCTAATCGAATAAAATTTGAATAACCACTGCAGATAGAAACGGCTGCATTTAGCAAAAAAATCTCACACTCTCTGAGTTGGTTCTGGAGAACCGTCATGAATTGAAGAATTGTAACTAAAGCACAATAATATACAGGTCATTCCATTTAAAAAAACCAAACTTGTATAGTGCGCTAAGCTAACTGAACGACCTGTTTACTTAAATTTCATTTTGTGCTGTGAAAGATTTGCCTCCGAACACTCTTTATTTGAAAACTTTTTCCCTGAAGTACTCAGCAAAAAAATTATTTTCCACACACGCACCATGTGGACATACTGTACAAGATATACATGTCTATAAGATATATACGACATTATTAGAATATATTAGCTCGTAGGAAGCGCAAAAAATGTGTTTTTAATTAGAATTTGCTAGAAACGCTTCGAGTATTGTGCATCGCGGCGCTGATATCGGCGTGGCGCGGCAGCAGCGTCGATCCGAACAGTCCTCTGTGCGAGAGAGACGCAACATGCGATAGAAGAGAATACAGCTGGAAGCTGTAAGGTCCTTATTGATCTCGAAGTGCTCCTCTACAGCGAGGACTCCACACCCGTTATCCTGTTGTTTCGGTTCGGTTGTAGAGCGGTCATGGCACGCGTGATGACGGACTCATTCGCACAATCGAACGCACGCAACGCATCACGACCTATTGCATAACGGGCCCGCACGCAGACAACCATGTAAGGGGGTTGAAGGAAGTGGTGATGTGCTACGCCGCCGGAAAGCAGAAGATCCATAAACATCAGCACCAGACCATGGCCACATCGAGTTACGCTAAATCCGCAATCGCCGCCAGTAATCGAAGCTCCGTTGAAGATTGCAAGATGCTAGGGCAGAAGAAGCGATTGAAACGGTGCAAGTTCAATTGGAAACCAGTGCACCATAGGGACCTCACGTCGTCACCGCTACAATTAGTAACGCTAATAATCGCCGTCGAACACGCTGTTTTTAGTACCTGAGAAAATTTGAAAAATTTGCATATATTCCTAGGAAGCGTATATAGGAGAGATTACTCAGATTCGAAACAGATCGATTTCAAAATATTTAAAAACTTGAAAAACGTCGGTGCTTTAAAAGATCGTCGTATCAACATTGATAGTGAACTGATTCTTTTTCGCATTCCAGTAGTAGTACGTCTAGAAATTAAACTACTATTAGCAAATAGATCTACAGAGAGAATACCAACGTCGTATATACACCATACATACGTTGTATAGTTACAAATATTCATTCATTAAAAGCTGTTACCGCATTATACTCATCACGCACAATTCTAAACGTATCTTCGTAATAAAACTACGGAATACTATTTACTTACTGTAATCTATTGTGATAGAGAAGAGATTGAACTTCGACTGCAACCACAATCTCAAGTATGTATATCCTTTGCTTACTTATTAGAGTTAAGTATTGTTAGTGCCCTAGTCTTTCGTTAAACTCAAAAAGATAAAAATCATTCGACTCCAACATCCAAATATAATCTTGGTATATGTGGGCATATAACGACAATATATATAAATTTTTATTAAAGATCACTTAATTTATTTCAGCTATCGTTATGAACGAGTCTACTTTAAATTACCATTTTTCCCACATCTTAAACTGTTGACATTGTCAGGGATACCTATTAAATGCGTGACCTATTTAAAAGCGACCCTAGCACTTACAGTGACTTGTGGAATTAGCTCTGTGCATTTGATAGCTGTCGTATATCGTTGCATTTGAACCGTAATTTATGAATTCGTCATTATGAATATGTATGAGCAATCAAAGGAACTAGATTCTGCACTATTCTATTTAAAATGCAAAGTAGGTGTCTGGTACGTTACTTACCGATCACGCTATATATAGGGAAATATTTTCGAAAGATGCTTTATGAGATCTGTTATGCTTCCTTCTTACTGTTTATTCGATAGGCGCAGTTTTACAATTCTAAAGACTTGGGACATTTACGCATATGTATTGCGTTAGTTTTATTTATTTTTTAAATTTATCGAAAATATTTTGTTATTATCCTTTGATTTAATCAAACAATAATGTTGAATCTATCAACTTTTCTGTATAAAACAAACGAGCAAACATTCATTCGAAGTTTAGAATTATGCGGGTAGCCTTAAAAGTTTCTAGCCTAACACAGGAACAAGTATTTTTTGCCTAATTCAATTTTATTTGCGAACAGCGTCTACTCATAAGCCTAAACATTTTTCTCGGCCATGTTCCCTTGCAAACAGTAGATTGCATCCTGTTCTGCAAAACGGCTATTTACGAATGCGACTGGCTCCTCGTTCGATGAAAATCTTAACCCTCCTAACGAAACTTTCTACCTGAAGACATGAGTACCTCAAGAAACCCTTTTTCGGAGCCTATTTACCCTTTGTAGTTCATTGTTCCGATGTGCCTTGACTTTAGGGACGTGCTGCTGTACCCAAGCTTCATCTCCAGTAATTAATCGACTCCGAATTCCGTCTGAGACTGCTTGAACAGAAGCATTGGAAATGTTCATTCGAATGCGTTTTTGGTCCTGAGTGAGCAAGCGTTCACGTATACATAAGTGATTGGTATTTTCATGTCCAAATCTCCGTGTTCTTTCAAGACATCCATAGCCTCTGCTAACTCTCTAACCTTAATTTGATGGCCGTCTAGCAAGATTTGCTGAAATATTCTAATATTACTGGTAATGGTTGCAGTTTTTGGTCGTTTCAAACGTTCATCGTTAACCAAGCGGCTACGACCACTTTTGAATTCAACTGTTTAAAACTTTACGGTGGCGAATGATGATGCAGAGTACTCGTAAACAGCATCCACCTTGACCCTAATCTATATAGACGCAATGCTTTTCAAATGCAAAAATTTAGTAACAGTTCGATGTTCGTTTTTTTTTCAATTTTTACGCAAACGCTAACATTAAATCAATGTATCTTTCGCGGTATATATCAGCATATTTTTGACGAGTTTTAACGAGTAGCGCCATTTTGTGTTTACACTTGAAAACTCTTTAGAGTACTCTCATAATTAAACATTTCTCCTCGATTCTAATACGATCTGAAGTTATAGATCCTTTCCAAATTATCCGCTTATAAAATTGATAAGACGTTAAATATATCATTACTTACATACATACTTTTTAGCGGTCCTCCATACTACGAAAAACAACTTATTTCGCGATCTTGGCAAGAACCTCTACACTTAGTGCTGGGTGAAATGAAAGCCAATTTATTTCAGGAGCTACCTTACCGAGATTACATATTAACTGTCAAAAACACGTATAAGGGATACGGTACAGTTATTCTTAATTTTTACAACGGGCTTATAAGTTTGATATATAGGTACTTAAATAGAACTGGGCTCGCGTAAACCTTTACCGTTAATCTCGCTGCAACAAGTCATTACCTCCTCAAATTATTTGGAAAATACTTCGTAATATGTTTGTGGTAGTGAGCGCAAGTTACGGGCGTTTTATTAGGGTGTTACTTTATGTTTCAAGTAACTCTGTAGGTAGTCCTTAATTGCATCTACGTACTGAAACGAAACCACTGTCACCCGTAATAGATATTTTTTTACGCGGGTAGAAACGGAAAGAGCCAGGGACCACGCAGAAAGAAGCTATCGTAGGCGCGATTGCAGTCTGTCACCTGCTACGCGATTCCGTGGAGATATACAAATTAAAACCGATAGAAACCATTTAAAGAGACACCCAACACGATTTCTTAAAGGTAAACTTACACAAAGACGCCCTGCATAATGTTAGTTAGATTAAGTTATTAAAATTATGTAAAACAGCCAAAGCTAATGATATAAATAGTATTACTAATGTGTAAGAGTTTAGTAAATGTAGATTAAGTTAAATACTCATGATTATCGCCACTAGAAATATCAAATACAAGTATTACAAATTTACAAATTTAAAAAAAATTAAATCTAAAAGAAAACTTACCTAAAAGAAGGGGATATAGGGGAAGGCCCTATATTCGAAGCTCAGTAAATCTTATCAGTAAATTTATTTTATAAGAAAGAAGAAGATAATAAAGAAATTTAAAATGAGGAAATTGGTAGAAATAGGTGTAAAATTTACTTGAATTCGATGAACTTGATTATTTTTCAAATTAAAAAGGAATTAATACTTCTTTTTCTGTTATCTTCTTCTTGTTAAAGAAGATTCCTATGCTATTTTGTTTATTTTAAGCTGTAAGCTTTGAGGACCCCTTTTGGAAAAGGACGCCACTCTACGATTCGTTAGATTTCAGTAGACTCGGAATTCTCATCAAAAGCAATAGTACGCTGTGTTTTCCTATAAGATGACGTCAGAATTTACCAAGTATTTCCTCACAAATTATTGTATCAGTAGAATTCAATCAACATACTTAGTAATTACTGCATTTCTTGAAGCATTTATCCTAGATGTACATCTTACATCCTAACGTAACCTTCCAGAATTCTTCCTGGGGAAACGCGCTAGGAACGCTTATCCCAATCAACTGTTTCATAGCACCCTGAACAATTAAAGTACTGGTCTATATTACCACTTACCGGATAATAAAACTGTTCCAGCTTATTTGTTAAAGCTGTAATAATGCTTTCGTTGAAAATTTTAATTTGTTGATCTAACTGAGTATTTAAGGTTAGAAGTAATTGTAAAATAAAAAATGAATAAGTTGTGATAGATCTAATTTGATATCTCATTAGTCTTGACGATAGAAGACAGTAGACACATTATGAAGTATTTCTTTTTTAATAATAATAATTTTTTTTAGGATAATACGTTCATCCTTGTTTTTTTTTGTATTAAATTATTGTAGTTAGTTGTAATAGCAAATAAAAGTTGTTGTATTCAAAAAGCCTAACATCTCGTACTAATGTAGACCTAAAAACAACAACAATCTTGAATATAAAAAAAGGGAAATTTACACGATTGTTTGTTTCGTTAAATAAGATTTCATTATCACCAATTAAAAACCGATATAATATAATACGTGCGGAATTTCAACGAATAAAAATGTTCTAGCACCGGCCTGGGACGTTGTATTGTGTAGGTAAAGAAGGATGGGAAATTTCAAAGAGAACTGAGATAGAAAGAGTAGAATTTATCCACCAACAAAATATTCGTCCACACTATGCAGTTGTAATAAAATTTAATTTTGCTATTCCAAAATTTAATTAGATTAAATTAAGCTCTCAAGATTTCTATGCAAAACGTTCGCAGTTCAAAAGGTAGCAATTAAATACAGCATTCTTAGTTTTAATTGTAAGCTTAACTTCAAATATTTGCATAAAGCCTTTCATTCAACGCCAGGCGACCTGAGCTGCCGCGATATAAATCCGTCTCTCCCCCGTAAGCTAGCTAAAGAAGAAACAACACATTGCTGCGACTTTGTAAGTTACGATGGCGGAAAGATCGCGCGCATTTAGTATTTAACAGCGCCACCTCTCGCGTTTTCATCTTTTTCCCTCTTTCGTAATTAGATATTTAAAAATTGAATTCCGAGACGGTCAATTAGAATCTTAATGGAAGATGAATTCAAATTCTGATTAAGCAGTACGTAGGACTAGGAACTTTTTCCTTCGTTTTCCGCGAGAAGGAAGCGCTTTTCAATTTTCCTTCCTCCTGTTTACGTTAATATTAATTGCGATTTGGAATTCTATTTGCGAAGTAACTTTCGCTAATTTCTTTTTCTCTCTTGTTGCAGAATTTGTCTCCAAATCATGGTTGATTTAGGTGGTTATGTGATAATCTTGGTTGAAACCAAAGATAAAAAAATTAAATTATATGGTAAGTATCTTAGCTTTATTCTTCTGCATGATAAAAGGAAAATCTTTGTCCTCGCAAAATGGCCACCAATGTTTTCTAAATTATTTGTGAGGAAATGCATGAAAAAGAAAAAATGGAAAAGTTATGTATACGTTTCTACAACGTGTATCAAAAAGTACGCACCACGAATTTTTTTTTGTTATGGACTCTTATAAAATTATAATAATACATTATATGCGGCGGTTAAATGCAATTTATCTTTTTCTATATACAGAGTGGCCACTTAAAATTGAAAGAAATTCAAGAGTAAGGTACCGTTTTTTTCAAAATTGAGGAATACTTTATTAAGAAGAGCTGCTCAGAATTCAGAATTCACAGTTATACTGAAATATAGCCGCCTATCTTAAAAATAATAAAGAAATTGATGTTTCTTCGTGATAACTCCTTATACAGTTCACATTTGCATCTACTCTGCGCCTTTTCTTCTGGCTTACTGTTCACTCAACATTTACATAATCTTGCGTAACGCAATCAGTTCAGATCCGCAGTGGAAGTTCGACGAAATTCCTAAAATCGTATACATACATTCCGAATATAATGATTGATGATCGAAGGTCAACATTAAATTAGGATCGGTTCCGTGAAACGTTGTTGTTAAACGGGGCGGTATCCCATTACGCCTTACCGGGTCTCCGTCTGAATACCGTTGTGAAAATTATAATTATAACTGATAATTGCATAATAGACCACACGATCTAGCGAAAATCTCGTATAATGATCGAGAGGGTCTTTATAATTAACGGGAATAATGTATAGTATGGGAACAGGCTGAAACGTGGCGTAGTCGGAGTAGTTATTACCGCAAAACTTCGCCGTCGTTTCGGATGTAACGGGGCCGCCGTTTACTCAACAGATCATTAATGTGTCCTTGTCGATTCGATAACTGGATATTTAGACCCAACGTTCATAAGGGTCGCGATAAGTAGCTGCGGCGTTGGATTTAACTTCGCGTAACTGTCAGGTTCAATTTTTTTTCTGGATTGGGCATAAATCAACGTTTTGCGAGGATATTCGCGCTGTA
The DNA here is from genome assembly GCA_020654165.1 of Oryctes rhinoceros. Taxonomy (NCBI): domain Eukaryota; kingdom Metazoa; phylum Arthropoda; class Insecta; order Coleoptera; family Scarabaeidae; genus Oryctes; species Oryctes rhinoceros. The sequence continues at coordinate 6,006,426 of JAIOKQ010000231.1, forward strand.
AATACTTTCTTTTTTCAAGCACCCTATCGCCCTTTCGGTAATATTTTTGAAGGGCTTTATAGCTGCGTGTACGCATAAAATAGAAATGTAACTTCGAAGCAATTCATGGCATATTTACGGTTCAACTTGAAGAAAAGCGCAGAAAGGAATGTTATTTGAAGCGAAAGCTATATAAAAAAAAATATGTTTAAGGCTTTTTTATTACTGTCGAGTTTCTTAACATACTCAATATTAAGTCGATACAATTTACAGCTGCTTTTTGAATTTTAAACAGAATTTTTTATTAAGAGCTAAGAAATTATTACTGCTTCCTGTCGGCTTCTTACCATGTTTTAGGTAGGTCTTATGTGATTATGCAAATGAATTTTTTTCTTCCCTAAGAATATGACTTGGTAACTTATTAAAAGTATCTCATGACGGAGGTAATATTGTCGACGAAGCAATATTAGTATAACAGCAACTCAAATATTATTAAAAGAGTTTATGGCGATTGTATATTCTATCTTCGACAGATCTGCATTAAGTTTGACGAATATTTAACGTTCATATTACCAGACATTTTTTCAGCAATACTATTCACAAACGGCAAAATAGGAGAGATAAGTACATAACGAACTACCGAACACCGGAGTAATTCGTAAAAGTAGAACTAAGACGTCTGTAGAAAGATTAACAAATTTAAAGGAATGGTAGGTGGTCATTTCCTTCCATCATCAATGTCAGAAACGAAGTACAGAGATTTTCACAATTTCTAATACAATGTACTTTCCTGCGATTATTCGTAACTTAATTATCCCCATTTCTGCCTTTCTTTTGGAGGTTCACCTGCTGATAAAGACAACTTGGAGGTGGGCGACGAAATCCTCGAAGTCAACGGGAAAACATTAGAAGACGCCACGCATACGGAAGTTATCAGCCACATACACCAGGTAATGATGTTCTCGTAATGTTTCCATTTTGATCTTCGCCATCTCGCAATCAACTTAACATTCCCTCATTAAATCCTAAATCATTATGCACATAGTAACATGTGGTTAATTACATTGCAGTGCATAAGGTCGAGGACGATATGTCTGCGGGTGAAGAGGAGAAGCGGGGCGAGATTGGGTAAGTGGCTCCTTAATTAGCTGTAATGTAAATGATAGCTTTCCAAAATCAAGTAACGCATTTGAGAGTGGATGTTTTACGTCCCAAGGAGATTCTGTTAAAATATTCGTTATTAATAAGTTTTATTATACGTTTATCGTCGAGGAATGCTAGACGATGTGCTCGTGCCTTACAGTATTGTGAGAAAATTATGGCGCCCAAATCTAGAATTCTAGAAATAGTTGCTATAAAGCTTCCAGCAACTTCTAAAGAGGGACTTGGTAATTTTTTTCTGCGATGGGAGCGTCAATAGTCAAAACATTAGAACATGGTCGGAAGTAAATTCTTTTTTTTTTTAAAGGAACACGTGTTCCCAAAAAGTGAACGCGTGAGCAGGAATAGTTGGAAATGATATTGTTGGAACATTTTTTTTTTGTAGCGAGTCAAAAATACCTGCTTCTGTTAACTTCCGGATACACAAAGAATTCCAATAAATAACAGAATAATTTGTGCGACTGAGCCCCTCCTCATGGTATACGAAAAATTGCAGGAACACCCATATGCTACGTGCCAGAAATTATTCAAAATCATACCATTCACACGAGATCATCATTTAAGAGAAGCCGATCCCAAAATCGCATATTTAAACTATCTCAACAGTAAATTACACAGTCCTATTGATAAGCTATTCGTCTACAATTTTCAAGTACAAATGCGATCCCGATTACATCCACATTCGTATCTGCAGGCATCCGGGAATTTCGAACCTTTAAACACCATTTCCGGATGAAGCTCGCTACAATTTTTCCAGCGGCATTTATTTTTTCGTCGTTACTCTCGAGCGTCCGGACAACGGACAGGCCTTTTTTCCTGTCGCATTTTCGACGTTACATAACGCGCGTTTATATAAAGCACGTACGTACGTACATGTGTGCACATACGGCTGTATACAGCGATGCAAGCACACACTGACAATAATTCCAATTAAAATCCTATTTCGTTTGAAATCGTGAACAATCGCGTTACGTCACGCACAGGTAGAGAGAGGTTACCTGTTCCTCGCGAACCGGACTGTTACGGCCGCGAAACACGTTAGTATTGGCCGACCGCGAACCAAAAAATTTACTACTTCACTCCAGCGTATGTATGTGTGTGCGTGTGTGTCCGTTTGTTTTCGTTTCCCAAGCCGCCTTCTGTTTTTTTTTTTTCCGGAAGACTCTTCTGGACGAGAGTCGTAAAATTGGAAAATGAAAAAAGAGGCGGATTGGCGTGCCGACACGATGATCTAATATAGAAGCAACCCCCTTCCAATTGCGGACTAGGAACAGAAACAGAAAGATCGACCGCGGTTGTGCATATGGTTTTCCGAAAACCTCCTTTTATCTTTCAGTGTTTGTGCGCTTTAGTTTCTAGTGAGGCAAGTGTTTGTTTTCGCGACGTATTCCTATATTATTTTCAGTTTTTTCTAATTGGATTTCCTTTCTTTTCACATCGTTGGTTGCAACATAACAAACATAAGGCGTACAGTACCGGATTCCATCCTTAGACGTTACTAGATCTCTAATCAAGGGTAAGCGTTTAATTAAATCTGTTATCTTTTCTGTTACGTACGATTTCGAACGCCTTGAAACGAGTGTTTTCTGCTCCGTTCTGTGATGTGGTCATTGTTGTCACTGCATAGCGTGTATTATGTTACAGTTACGTTCGGTGTGAATTTCAAAAACTGGTTTTAAATGATTTTGGTCTCGTCTACAACACTGCTCGCCACATATAGAGTTCACATACTTACATACATACATTATTACACTAAGTATCAGGAATTTTTTAAAATTGAACGTATAAAATATATTCTCGTTTTTTTTTTTTTAAGGAAAATTTTAGTTTATCCATACGATCTTGTAAATTATACCAGCGCACAGTGTGATACTCAATTTAACGGGACAGCCGCGAAGTTCTCGTTGGTTTTTGCACCTTCGCTTAATACAAGTTGCAATTAAATATATTTCTTTATAGTAAACCCACCGGTTGGATATTGCCATGTTTTTTAAAGGTTACCTGCCAGGAGACTTTTAGAAACATCATTTAAACTTCCTTAAATACCTAAGTAAACATATTGATCTACTAGTACGTTTATGTACACATTTTAGACTAACAGCCCCTGCGATATTTGCACGCCCCTATTGTTTGAACACGTTCACCCTCATGTTTTACGGCAGCTTCAAAATATTTGATTTTCACCAGGTTGTTTTTCGATATACACGTGATTACCTTAGTGTCCGAACCAAAAACATTTTTTTTTTTGTAAAATTTTAACTTTTCTTACGTCGATTAGTGGATAATCCTCACTTTAATTTTTTGTTATAAAATCTTCGAGTAGATAGAGGCTAATTATGGTCTTTAGTAGTCTTCAAGTGCTGCTGCTATGACTTTAATCTTTTCACGTTTTGTTGCGAGAATCGAATTAAACTAAAGTTCGGCGTATAAACAAAAAAATCTCATCTACTTTTTGTCTTATCTCAACTTGAGAATGGGAATACAAAACACGTTTCAGATTAATACAATCTTTTTAACGGTAGCAGTCCCAAAATGTAATGCATTACTTTAAAAGCATATAACATCAGCTTATTATTCATTTATTTCACGTACTTTTCCATATAGAATGCAAATGGAAAATTTTTCATCTAAAAACTTTCCCACAATTACATTAGTTTATTCTTTGTATTACGGACTAATTGCACATTTAAAGCAAACGTACATATTATGTTTACTAAAATTTTGATATGTACGTTTTTGAGCTTTATTTACGCAGAAAACAATAAGTTAATTAACGTGATGATTACAGTACATCTCAATTAATAATAATTTACTATGTGGTTTACAACATGAAATAACAACTCAACATATTCCAGTGACCTTCTTACGCGATGGTAATGGTTGAATACAACTAGTAGTAACAAACACAAGTCGTTATTGCTGACGTATATATTCGTAGCAGTAAGTTCTTTGCTTTCAAGTACTCAAGGTTGGCAAAAACCCAAGTAGGAGAATATTTAGTTTGCGACGATTTCGGCATGTATATGTATATATGTATATAAAATAATAATACCCGGTGGCCAAATAAGAATTATAACGAGCTATATCTCAAAAGCTAGAAATCACAAAGTATTTGGATAAATTCTTATTTAGTAAAAGTGTTCGAAAGAAAATTCTGGAAATGATTTTAGAGTTCGAAGGTGACCAGTAGATGACGTAGTAGTTATGACAACATATTAAATGAAAGTTATCGCCGAGTTTTGTCTAATTAAAAGTTATCGAAGATTCACCGTCACCGGATTAACCCATTAAAACTATGTGGTGCGGAGTGTACCGATACTTCCGTGTTGTTTGCCACTCTACGCCGGAATCCTTGCTATTATTACCTACCTTCTATCATTAATCAATCTGTATACACACCTTTGGAGCACGCATTGCAAGAAAATTTTTCGACCAGATACATTCTGTCGGCTATCGAAATCCGTCCAGCACGTTGCTCAAAAAAGAACGTAAATGGCACCTCCCGAGAGATCGGATGTGAAATTCCCACGTTTATAGTTCGAGATGTGGCAATTCAAAATTGTTAATCATCATGACCGAGCCTGCTTAAGAAACGCGAATTTTTAAGAATTTATCGAAGTTGCACCTTTCGTCGTAGACGGGTAATTTGATCCGATTTTCTAATTCAAAGTTAAATTGCGGCATTCCGATTTGAAAGTGAAATTAATCAAAAACGCGATTAAAAAATTAATTTGCGAACGCGTAGTAATAAAACGTCACTAAATCATAACCGAATGTTCCTATAAATTACAGAAATTACTTAAAACGTTATTAGACACCGACCCTCGTCGAGACCTTAATAAAATATCATCCCTGAAATTACTTTACGGGCTTATGGTAGATATTTTTTCCTAACGCGGAAGTGCAGCGAGGAACAGCTTAAGATTTCAATTCCGGACTCTTGATCCAATTATCGAACCAAAGCGTTCATAATTGCGTTAGAGTACCTCAACCCCGCTGCTACACTTCGCAGAGAAGTTTTTAGCGTTGCGAAGTCTCTCCCGCGGGAGCGAGAGGATTGTTTGGATTTTATTCCCATTTCATACTTCTCGGGGTTTTTCCCTTCTTCGATGAATAGTAAAGTGCATTTTGTAATTTTTATTAATTGAACAACTTTCTTGGGAAGGAAGGGAAGATTTTTTTGTCCGTTTCGTTAATGGAAGACGAATTTGATTGCTTATTTCTTACGAAAAGACAAGTTTTCTTATTCAGTTGGCCACTTCATTTTTAGTTAGCAATATTAGATTTGGGACGGCGTAAGAAGTGATTCTGCACATATAAACAGATTTTAATGAGAGATGTTCTTGAAAATCAATATATGTAAAATCAAATTAACTTAAATATTAAATAGTCCAACGTCTAACTTACCCAACTACAAAATCGTGCGTTTTCCGTATTAAAATGTTATCAGAATCGTTAGGTAAGTCCAAGTGGAACTTCTCAGTTCATTACCTGCCATCATTATGTTATTTTGGCCGTCAACCCCGTCAATCTCGATTCGATTTATAAATTTTTGCAATTGAGATTTTATGCGGACTTCGTAATTTATGTACTCGATTATGTGCTCGAAGACTTTTTCCTCTACAATGTTTATCCGTCCGAATTAAGTGCTTCAGACATCAGAATAAGTTTCATACGAAATTTAAATAAATTTACAATTTGTGGCATAACTCCCATTCTATTTTTTAACTATTTTTTTATTGCAATTGCCAACGATTAAAGTTATCTAGTAATGTGTTGTTTGGATGTTCTGCTGTAATAGTCTATTTGTTTTGTAACGTAAGAACCCTACATATGGATAAAAACATATCAATGCAATGCTATACAACTCAGCAACTCCTCCTATTGAATTCAGAATGTCTGTTTTTATGATACCTGATATTCGCATGAACGGGTAATAATGATGATTAAACATGTCTAGCTTTTACCGCTCCGAAATGATTATTTTCCTTTGTATTTATATATTATATATGCTAGTGATGAGATAGATAAGTTTCTTTTCGTGAAGTTGTCGTGAATTTATGATTATGAAGACGATATTCTTTCGACATAATCTCTTTTATGAGAATGATTTCTAATTACAAATTTATTTCTTGCCGGTAATAGAAATTACGGTTTTCCGTCTAGCGTCACCGCGAAGTGTCATCGTAATGTAACAGTATTTTTCGTATCTGTACATTCCTTGGCGAATTTCTTGTTTCCTTGAGATTAACGTTGGCTGAAACGATATTTACTGAATAAAGCTTCTAGAACAAAGAAAGAGGATTAAAAATGGGACTTGACTTTACAACTCGCTGCTACGTCATATTTTGTTCTAATACGGGAATATCGACGATAGCTATACGTAAAGGCTTGATATACACTATTTACAACCAGCGTTTATTATAATAATTTCTCATACACTATCAAGATCGTTGAGAAATTCTTTACATACCATATAAAATATGTAGTGTATATATATATGTATACTTTCATTCCGTACGATTTACAATTCATAGTCCACTGTAAGAAATCTGCGTTTTTCTTAATTATGAAAATGCGGTATTCAATAATTCATTACCGTCTTATAAACCTACGCACGTCATAGGCATACTTCGCAATTGTTTCGATTTAATGGGAATGAATAACAACACAACCGCTCTTTATTATGTGTACATAGTTATATGTAAAAATCGTGCTCACATATATTAATAAATAATACATTCTTGCACGATTCGATCGAGAACCACAAGTCACATCTTTATACAGTATGGTCGAAATTAGATTGTTAGTCTTAATTGCATAATGGCGTTTCTAAAAATTATAAACACAGAATGTCTGCAGTATTTCAATTTTTTACAATAGATTGATTGAAAGTCGATAGGTGATCATTTGTGTTTCTTCTCTTAAAGATCATTTTCTAATAACAAATGTTTTTTCAGTACAAGGCAAGTGCTCTGCTTATTATTGCAATATTATTAATAGCCGAATAATAAAGACCACGTGATTTTTGCTATTACATGATTAAAGTTTACTGTTTGAAATTTTATTTGCTTTAGAGGTTGTATGTAACGACTAGAAATGACAAAGGCAGGTGATTTTTTGCAGCGACTAGACAAACTCGTGTTTTGTCGATTATCGGGAAAACCGGTAGGCAACACGAGCCCTTTCTTATGAAACAAATAGCCTCGTGTCTGTCTAGTCGCCGTAAAAAGGTAATAATTTCACCTGCCTTGGTCATTTCTAGTAATCACTATCTGGAAAACACGACATTCAAATTTGCTTATTTCAAGAGAAAGATGCATTTGAAGATGAAGCTTCCAAATATGTTAGACGACCTCATCTCAAGATAAAAGTCATCAAAAAATAATTAGACGTAAATGAATTAAGAATCAATACATATAGTAGCAGTAATATTTCAAGAATATAACACTCACTATATTCGTCAATAGACGATGAACGGAATAATGTTTACTAACTTTTACGTTTAAAATTTGACCTAATGACCCATTTGATCCAATGGCTTTTAACGACGTTTCGTCCATTCAATGCGGCGCACCTAAGAATACATATATATCTCCATTATCATATATAGTGCGTATTATGTCTTTCCTTCACCGCAAATGGTGTAAATGTAATAACAAATGAGCGATCACGAGTTTGTTGGCAATACAATACAAAATTGCTTGCCATACCAATACCTTCAAGGCTCCAACGTGATTAGATAAGAATTTTAATGGATCAAAAGCAAATAATAACATTGCACGTGCCCGTTTTACGTTCAGATTGCCTAATTACATGTAAATTATGTATATAAATAAAACGGCCATCTTTGTTACGTGAGCAATTTCACTACAGACAATAAGATGTTTTATGCAAGTTCTTTTTCGTTTTACAAAACTCGCATCCACAGGATGCGATTTCTTGGCAGGGTGCCTTACCGGGAAGATGAAAGCGTCACGAAAAAAAATATATGGAGAGACGAAGCAAAGCTTTAATTGAAGCAGCATTAACCTTTGACCAGTCAGGGAGGGTATTTCGGGAAAGTTGGCAATTCAATGTATTTTGCGCAATTTGGAACGACCGCATTCTTCGTCTAGAGCAACACTGCTACTTCCTACTTTTGGAAAGGTGTTGAAATGTTGATGCATACTTAGCTAATAAGCCGTTACATAGGCTAATTATCCTGCTTACGTACCAACTATAAATGGGCAGAATATGATTCATGTATCTTAAAGGAAATTGCATGCATTTGGTGTAATAGGTTCAAACGGTTGTTTAATATCTATTAATCATCAATTACTATTTGTTAATTACCATTTTGGTATGGCAGTAGGAAGTACCAATGCTAGTTACCAGCACATGTAATTCGCACATTTCTCTGTATACCATATATGGCCAGGCGTGATTTCTTATTTATATCTAGCGTAAGTTAAAAATGAGCTTCGATTATTTTGGATTTTATTGTTTTCCATGTATGTTATGCAATAACTAAATTGATTATTACTTAACTAGGAAATATTTGTGGCGAATTAACCGACGCCAAATGGCTCAATATGTACAACAGAAGAGAAGTCCAAACTCTATCACATGTCCTAAAACTAGGCGATAGGCGGTAGAAATAGGTGCTTGTGAATAATATTTTTTTCTGGGAAGTAGCGATAGAACGTGCATGTTAGTTTTAGAAGTTCTCTCACATCTTTCGGTCATCGGTTGATGATGAGAACCATTGGTATCCTCGAAACGGTCGCCCCCGGACCAATTGTTATATATTATTACGAAATAAATTAAATTTGTACGGCGCGGAGGTTGCCGATAGTAGAAATGTCTTTCGGGTGTTATTGCGTGATTAATATTTTACTTGATCACGCTGTCAGCTTCTTCGGAAGATTTTTAAAGTGTGTTGTCTCTTGATCCAATTGAATTAAGAGGCAATAACAATCAATCCAGTTGAACTTCTTTCTTGCCTGTAGATTAAAAAGGAAGCTTGCTGTCTTGCAGACGAGTATACATTTTGCTTCTATATAAAAATTTTGTAAATTATCTGGACAGCAACCTTCCAAAAATGTAGTTTTCTCCCATCTTTAAATGGGTATGATTTATCTTAAACTAAAATATAGGTGGCACGCTTTCTTATAAGAAATGAAACGTATGCCCGTTTACGTTGAATCTCCTTTCCGTCTATTTAACAAGAATGCCTATACTTTCATTAACTAATCTCTGAATATGATCTCGCATAAGGCGTCTAATTAATTTTTACGGCGTTTAAATATTCCGCGATCGCAAAACAACTTTCTTTTTTTATTTATGGCATTCTATAATTACATGTGTACGAAGCTGTAGATCTTACATTTATTTTAAGCGGTAGCATTATGAGTTTTTCCATTCATACCTCTTCCACTTTTAATTTCAACCTTGTTTAATCGTTTTTTTTTTTTTCAGCAAAACGTTTGTGTACAACGTTTAATACGATGTTACGTATGTCGTTTAATATTCTACAGTCATAATTCAAGGCGGTTATGTACATTTGCTCTGATTTCTAATCGGTTAAATGTAAATTTATTTAATGTCGGTTGATTAACATGACTGTAACCTTTATGTCCTACAAATTGAACGTAATTTCTACGCGTTTGAAATAAAGGAAGAGATTGTAGCGTAAAATGTAGAAAATGAAAAAGTATTTTCTACATTCATGAGCGAAAGTATACGAATAACATAAATTTAGAGCATATTGGCTTCACTTCATAGTTCCTGGTCGCCATTTTAAGATTGCTATGAAAGTTCTAGAAAATTGGGGAATTATCGGGGAATATTCGATGGCAAAGTAAAACATGAAGTCGTTCAAATGAATTTTTCCATAACCTTGTAGCCTTTTTTGAAAATAATGTAATGAAGCCTTACCTTATCGTCCGATAAATGAGTTTCTCTTGTCAATTTTCCAAGATCTTTGCAGAAGACAATAAAATTTCAAAGTTAGTTCCGAGAGAACGAAATAAAGAAATAAAAACCTTCCAAATTACGCATTTAATAATTATTTAACGGCAACGTGATATTGTTATAGAACAATTTAAAAAGAGGAAAGGTTATATTATTATACACAGAAGAGATAAATGTTCAGCAATGGGATTTGCAAAGAAATTAAGTGCTATTGTGCAAGCGGTCGACGTCTACTGTAGAACAATCCTCCGGACATTGCGGAACACCAGGAACAAACTGAACGGGATTTATTTCTGATGTTCCGTTGATCATCAGCTTCTTCAGGTAGATAAAAATATTCTTTTTTCCCTAAAACTAATAATAAGCAAGTTTTTCATATGGTTGCATCTTAAGTAGGCACGCTTGGACACGTATCAGTGAAATACGGCGGTAATTTGAATGAATGTTGGGCTTCTCCTCTAATTGGCGTTTCGTCCAAAACTACCGCATCCATTGGTAGAAAATCTGACTGTATTACATGGTCAGAGATTTTCTTAATGCTACGGATCTGTAATCAGCTTAGAATAAATTTAACCTCACGAAGGACCTCACGTGCATACGTATACGCAATATTAATAGTGGTCTCTTCCTTACAACACCGAAGACATCTTTCCTTTCACTTCGCATTGCGATATGTATTTTTAATGGGTCTTAGGCCTTGAAAACGTAGCCTGTCGCACACGTGTAGGCGGATTTGAACTGAATACGGCCGCAAAGCTCGTAGATCGTGAACGATGCGGTGTAGCTGAAATTCGCAGTGCGCAAGTAAATTATATTAGAGGAAGTGCAATAAATTCTGATACATGCTGCCCTTAATTGCGTTTAAAGCGGCGATAAAACCATCGTCGTAATTGTACACTGTAGTCCAGAGCGTCATACGTTTCGCTCGGTGCTAGGTTCTTAACGTGACTATAGACGACGATGTTGATTTCCTTGTTTTGATGTTAACCAGATGAACGTGTATTCTTACATCAGAGCAAGAGAGAAAAGAAAGTCACTAAATCACTGTAAAACCTAGTAATCGAGCGTAAGAACATATAGAAGTATCTTTTTCGATTTGCTTAATTTTAAAGTTATAAAGATTTTTCGCGAAAAGACATTTGAGAAATGAAATTCGATACGTCGCTACAGAATACTATCTACGAAGTACGAACGAATATATATCCACTGTCATCATCCATAAACCGAAACTTTTTGATATGGGTATGCACTCTATAATCATATACATACGCACGTCCTGCTTGCAGCACTCTGATTTATATATTTCGAGTATACATGAAAAATCGACGCTTTCAGAGCATGTTTTCATCGCGTACGAGGAATACTTCGGGACAGTTTTGAATAAAAAGGGCATCGGCCGACCCCAGTCGCATTTGACGGCATCGGAGAAAATGAAAAAGGAGAGCCGTCTAAGCCATTCAATAGACTCCATCATATGCAGCATCGGTTTAATATAAAGAGAAAATTTTAGCGATATTAATCCGATACGAACAGTATATGCGGGATACGTATCGAAAACAAGACGGGTAGCATTTCCTCTTACGTATTTATTACGTAGCAGTATCCTCTGTGTTTCCCTTTTACTTCCTTTTTATTAGTAGCTTTCAACGGATTTCGACCGTTTGCATAACTTTTTTATTATGCAGTTTACTTTTGTGTCGATCGTAGAAGTCGGGTTTAGGGTGAAAAGGACACGTTCTTTTGATTTAATTTTAGATCCCCTTGTCTTTTTGTTTTCAGAACAGATTTTGCAATTTTACTAACGGTATAACCATTTGTGTAGATCCACACGTCGGTATTCTTTTAAATAAATTGACGACGGGATAAAAAGAGTAAAGACTATCTTCAAAAAAGAAGTTTTAAATTATTTTTTCTTGAACAGCTTCTAGTTTTTTTTTTTACTTTATAGATACTAACGTCACGAAAAACACTTGAGCCGCATGTTGTAGGAGACCCATTTTCAACAATGCAAATGTACACAGTAAAAAGTTTTACGTACGGAGGAGAATACGAGTCGTCGTCTTGAATGGATTTTGTACTACATTGGCCGTAAACGAAGAACGTTCCATTCGCTTTTTACCAACACCATCAAAGAATAAATTACCTTATTTTGGTTTCCGCTCTCTATAGTTCCACATTTAATCTCTAAGAATGAATAAACATGCCCATTTCGGATTATATTTCTTCCTTTGTGGAGATTTTAACAATTCAAAAGTTGCATTAGCGGCCAGACTCATTCGTCTTCCTTTACTTCAATTAATTTTTTTAACACACGTCTGGTTGTTTTTCAGAAAAAAGTTATAATTTTTATTACACTCCGCCAAAAAAGTATCGCATAATTTAGTTTTGAATCATAAAAGTATCGCATAATCTTTGTTTGTAGCATAAAGTTGTAAATATACTTTAATGCGCTCTAAGATATAATTTCTATGATTGTTTAAATAAAATACAGGCCAAATAAAAACAAGAACTCATACTTGAGATTTTTATTAAAACAAGAAATTATAATTTTGGAAAGAAAAATGTCATAACAGTAGCTTTTAATACTGAGTATTGCCACCTCTGGCTCTTATGACCGCTCGCATACGGTTCGGCAGAGATTCGATTAACCTCCGTATATAAGCCCGATCCAAATTCTCACACTCGTCACGGAGAGCATTTTCTAGTCCATGCAGGTCCGCTGGGGCAATATTTTGGGTTTATGTCCGGACTTACCGCAGGCCAATCTAAAACTGGAATACCAACATCGTTAAGGTATTCCTGGACGATTATTGCAACATGCGGTCGTGCATTATCGTGCATTAACATGAATTCGTTTCCTATAATTGGCTCATATGGTACTACATGTTCTTCTAAAATGTCCGTTATATACCTGCGGGCAATCAGTGTACCTCCGTCTACTGATACTAACTCTGTACGACCTGTTAAACAGATGCCAGCGAAGTTAGGTCTAGGTCTGATATTACACTGCGAATAGCACTCACCGTCTCGTCTGTACACTGAGATACGCCTATCTGAGGTGTAAAGACCAAGTCTTGACTCATCTGTGAAGAGTATATTGGCCCAGTCATTAATGTTCCAATTTACATGTTCTCTGGCAAACCTTAAGCGAGCCACCCGGTGGTTCCTAGTGAGACGAGGGGCTGTTACAGCTACTCTAGCTCTTAATCCACTCTGTCGTAACCTATTCCGAATAGTTTGAGTACTCACACGAGTATTTCTGACTCTAGCCAAGTCGTTCTGCAATTGTCTCGCAGTTACATGTCTTCGACGTAATGCTTGTAGTAGTAAATAGCGGTCATCTTGGCGAGTAGAACATCTTGGACGACCTGGTACAGGTCTTCTACTGGAATTGCCCGTTTCCCTATATCCGGCTACGGCCCTAGAAACACTTGACTGATTGATGTTCATCAAATTAGCAACGTATGCTTGAGATCGTCCATCTTCGATTAAAGCATCTATAGCAGCCACTTGTTCTGAAGTTAAATTGCTCGTTTTAGTTTTAAAAGCGTCGGTACAGAACTCTGACTTCGCACTTTAAAATTTGTCCGTATAGGAAGACTTTCAATAAACAACTGAACAAACCTTACACATATGCATTTTTCTAAATGTGTTCTTTTAGAAAAAAAAAGTAAAAAAGCTGTGTTCCATGATTTTGTTAGTGTTTTTATAGTTCACATACACGAGGCAAATTTTTTGTGAACGTATAAAAATATCTTGGTTTATAAATGCCCTTTTTTAGTTTATGCGATACTTTTTTGGCGGAGTGTTTATATATACATCAACTTCACTTTTATTTTTTTAGTTTTATTTACATAAAAAAACAATTGCGAGCGCAGGTGTAATAGCGATGGAATGGATAGCATCCTGGGTTAACCTTATCGGTAGGGACTAATTTTCACTGCTTTTAGTCCGGCGGAGAAAACTCCATCATGAAAGCACATATTAATTAATCGTGATAACGGTTCCGCAATAAAAGGTGCTACATACTTTATTACTCTCGCCGACGTACCATTCCGGCATCCTTCCTGGAATAATTCAACTCTAACCGAAAACATTATTAAACTCATTTGCTGTTACTTCGGATTTTCATAGCTCTATTGGAGTGTTAAACTTTTTCCTAATGGTAACAATTCAATCCGTCAGGATAAAGGTTGCCCTACAAACGGAATAAAACCACTTTAATGGATGTAATTAATTCCGTAGCGGTGGTATTACCCTTCGCAACGGAAAAAATTCCTTCCATGACGTAGTAATAGATGAGGTTTCATCCGTTTAGGAATACAAAATTTTTGCTCCAAAAGGAAGGTTCCTACAGGCGATTGTCGTGAGCGAACACCGGAAATGAGTTAAATTGGTGTTAAATCTAATTCTATGATATAGCATTGGTCGTTTGAAAACCTTGTATATTCCGTGGAAAATATTTTATTAGAATTTTGTATAAAAATAATGAATTCGCAAGCATCTAAGAAGATAAAGAGAACGACGTGTACGGCATTCTACAGACGCCATCCTCAATCTAATATAAAGAGAAACTTTCAGCGATAGGAAGCGAATATACAAGTTGGAAACAAATTGATTCAAATCTCCTTCTATACATATGTCTATACTTATTATTATTATTATACACGGCAATATTCTCTGCACTTTTATAGAAACGAAGGATAATGATTATTTCTCCGTAAAAGTAGTGCTCGTTTGAAGCTTCCTGTATCGTGTGCGTATCGTACTGAAGGGTAATTTATTTTCGTATGGGTTCATCGAGCGAGAGGCATCGTACATCGTTGCATGCGTGTATAATACACGGTCGCTATTTTAATAATCGATTTCTGCATTCCATTTTGCCGGGTAATTAACAGTCGGACGGTGTATCAAATACGTGAGGAGCTAAAGGTTGCCGTCTTAATCTTATTGTTTGTATACTTACGCCTTGGTACTCACTTGGCGGGTGAGTCACGGCGAAGGATCGTGCGGTTGTTATGAAAGCATCGATCTAGCGTATGAAATCAGTTTGTCAGCGTTCGCGGTGTTTTATGAGAAGCTGGAGCCGTTTTCCGTAAATCGATTAAGCGTGGGAGAATATCAAGCTTGCTCGGATATGAAAGAGGTACGAACTGCTATTCGTACATACCTACAGGTTCTCGTAGAAATTGGAATATCCTTTAGTTAGTGGATTTAGAAAGCCGCCATCTGAATGTCTTTTTGCTTCGAGAACGAGAACCATTTTCAAAATATGTATTTCTATTCGAATGCGGTTACAAGCTTGAAAATTACAGATTCTATGTTGTTAAATTTGTCGTTTTACAATGTTTCTAGAAAATTTCTTTTATAAAATGCTCGGATAAACATAAAAAGAACTTACCTATTTACAATAAGATTAAGTACTAATTTGGTATTTTATAGAAAGTAGGTATATTAGATTTGCTCGTGTGGATCATTCGCCAATTAGACCCTGAAAAAACGAGACGTTCAGACGATTTCAGAAAACTAAGCAAAATGCGAAGGGAAGCAGGTCAAAAAGTTTTTCAAACAAAATTTTAGAGAATGCAATGATATATTAAAAAGTTTAAAGTCACCCCTTTTCCAAGGGTGATCTTCGAAAATTAAGGCAAGGTGCCTTGTTGCTCTACAAAAGTGCACCAGTCCACAAGTTGAGACTTTCAACGGCTGCCGTTGTTGAATGCCGTTGCTGCATTGAAATTGATCGTCCTTACAGTCTAGATCTCTGCTGTGATCATTTTTTTCCAATTCTTAGAAAAACATTAAAAGGAACAACATTTATGGACGATGATGAATAGTACATGATGAACACTTGTTCAAAATCGAGCTTTCCCTGCTTTTGTAATTTTTCGTTTTTGACCCCTCTTACTGTGACAAGCACGTTGTAAACAAGAAGGAAAAGGATAGCAAATTGAGCGTAATTACGAACAGAAGAAGTTTATAGTTAATGCAACAGTTTGTCAAATACGACAGATTCTTGAGATAACCAATATAGATACAACAAACTATCCTATTTTTGTTCTGTAATAAGCGATGTTTTTATTATTTAATATTAAAATTCGAGAACCAATAAACTATCCTTAACCACACAATATTTCAAATAATTAACGTATTGATTATCGTTGGGATCGATAGGCACTCAGTTGCGGTATAGCGGTAATAAATAGGTTAACTAGATTGTACTAGGAATAAATTGAATTTGAGAACGTTCAACACGTTAGCGTTTACCCATAAAAAAGAAGAGAAATATTGTCTCGCCAGATGTTTTTTATTTTCTAACGCATCAAAATTATTGACACGAAAAGGGCATATTATTCACACATCAACAATTCCACGTTCAAGAAAGTATTCTCTCTCGCTATCCAATGGGCGTACTCTTTGTACTCGTCGCGCTGCTTTTTAATAAATTGTTTCTGCGATGCTCTTGACGTTGACAGTGTTATATTGTCGACAACAATCAGCGTCATACGAGTGGCAAAGTAGAATGTAACCGTTCGGTGAATTTGCAATTATAACAGATACAGCTGTCAGACGCAAAGGTGGACTCGATCGCCAGCGCACGAGCGGATAGTGATTATTGTATTTTCGAATTAATGTTCAACATCTCTGCTAATGTCTGCTCTGAATCGATTTCTGTTGTAGCCATAAAACGGAAATTAGCACATGGATCTAGCGCACGCGGTCGGTTTCTCCTCTATGCATTTTGAAAATTGATTGACTAGCGGCCAGTTTGAATTATTTTTGGAAAAATGGGTAAAATAATTAGAAAAGTGAGAATTCCTAAAAGGAGAAGTAATACTGAAAATATACATTTAGAAAAAGGAAACCAACAGTATAGATCTCACCACATCCCTAAGAAAGTCCAACATATTTCATATCAATTCATTAAGTAGAAACTCGCAATAAGAAATTTGTGAAATTTCCCTATCAAACAATATCGAAAAGTGAAGTTTTTAGGAGACAAGACATGAACGCGTGTTCCAGTTCGCAAAATACTAAGGTCGGTACTAACAAACGAAGCAGGCGATAGGCACCAGGTTTAAAGTGCATATACAAGGTGTCCAGAAAGGGTAGGGGGTATTTATAAATTCAATAAAAAAAAACACTACATGTCAGAATTTTTTTTTAATCGTTAGAAAAAGTTTTAGAAAGTTAATCTCCAAAGATTATGTTGTCCAAATGATAACCCTCGCGCTGCTGGCACTCCGCTAACCAAACACGTAAATTTGCCATCACACTTCTACATATCTCTCTGGAAACGGCTGTCATTTCAGTGTGGATATTGTTCTTCAATTGTAGTAGAGTTTGTGGTCTATTTGCATACACTTTCTCTTTAACGTATCCCCACAACAAGTAATCCAAGGGTGTAAGATCGGAGCTTCGGGGGGGCAACTGATGGTGCCTCGACAAGAGATCACTTTTTCCGGGAAAAGTTGATTGACAGCCGCAAGTGATTGGTTTAAGGTGTGGCAAGTGGCGCCCTCTTGTTGAAACCATGTTTCCTCATTAAAACCTTCAAACACCTGCAGTTGTGGACCCAAAAAGTTCCTTAACATGTCGCAATACCGTTCACTGTTTACCGTAAGTGTTCGCCCGCACCGGTCTTCGAAAAACAAGGCCCAACGATGCCCTCACCAGACATGGCAGCCCACAATAAGTTTTGGACTATGTAATGGCCGTTCATGTTTCTGTCTTGGATTTTCGTTGGCCCAGTAGCGGCAGCTGTGCTTGTTTATGTGATCATTTAAGTGAAAGTTCGCTTCGTCACTGAACATAATGTTCGAACATTGGGAAACGTTGAAGCATTTCATTTGCAAAATTCAGTACGTTAAATTCTGCACGATATAAACGTTGAGCTGTGACCGTCGAATCACCATTGCGATAATAGGCGCGTACGCAAAAAGCGCGATGGCCTCCCGGGTACATTTCCATGGCTACTTAATATCCAAAGAGCAGTGCAACAATCTATCCTTACCGTGCCTCTTCCCATTGCGCCGTTACATGGGTGGCACCAGGTTCAAAGAGCATATAGTATATTACCGCTATGAAAGAATCGAGTTGTCAAAAGTAGAACAATGCATGAAGGAAATCGACTGTAATGTTAAATTAAAAAACCTGTAATTCAATTAATTAAGAACATTAATTCGCCGCGAGATTTAGACGCGTACGAAATTTATATGAAAGAAAATCTAGGCGATAAAAGTAGGCACCTTTGTCGCTTATATATCTTTTAGGACAAGGGACGTTATAATTAAAATTTTTTCCTCGCTTTATTCGATCGCACGGTTGACAATGAGAATCTTTGAATTCCGTGAAAAACGAAAACAACTTATGTGGCGGTGCGGAGAGCTGCTAATACTTCAGTGCCTGGAACATTATTAAATGATGACGTAGCCACATAAATATTCTCGCAAAAAAGGAAATGCAATTTGAAGGACGAAGTAACACTTCCTGGCAGGAATCATGTACATGATGCGAATACAATACAACATCTGAAAGCGATTAGCTATTCAAATTTTAATCGTTTAAACCTTACCGATTGCACCCATGCGAATTTCAATCGAATGCGTCGGTTTCACCTTCCAAATATTTCGAACGCCTTGCGCAATGC
Organism: Oryctes rhinoceros; assembly: GCA_020654165.1. Lineage (NCBI taxonomy): Eukaryota > Metazoa > Arthropoda > Insecta > Coleoptera > Scarabaeidae > Oryctes > Oryctes rhinoceros. The sequence continues at coordinate 6,025,171 of JAIOKQ010000231.1, forward strand.
AACTATTCGTCCGTTCCTGGCTTTCAATGAACATACGACATTATAAATTTACCTACACGCTGATAGAGACCCCCGCGATTTTACGACAAAGAAATGTAGGCATTCCGGTTGTTATAGATGCAAGTGACTCATGTCTGTGCATTGTTACCGACATTTTGCGTTGATCAGAAATCGAATTCAATTAATCTTAGCCAGCTTATGTACATTTGTTGTATCCTAGATTCAGTAATTGGGTTCTGGATAAATTTAAAAATTTAAAAGACCTTTAGCGACGAAGCTCGCTTCCGGCTCAACGGTTTTGTGAGCAAGCAAAACTGCCGTATTTGGTCTAAAAATTAGGCAGAAGCAATGCATAAAACAGTATTATAATCTCTCAAACGAACCGGTGCACATTTTATATTGCAATACCTATTTTTTCACGCTTACTACTCCGTTACTGTTAGTGAAGTCGTTACCATTTAATCTTGACTAATTTTTTGGCTCGAATTGGTTGTTCTGGTTAAAGTTAAACGCGTTTCGGGTTTGGACCGTGTCTTCTTCAAGTCTTTTTTAATTGAGGAAGAGATGGTGGGTCGCAGTTAGCATATCGGTTGTTCTGGATTCAAAAGACCATTAAACACGAAGAAATTAAATTTTAATTGAATATATAACACGCTATACGTAGATTGATGTAGTGCTGATATACGATAACGCTACTTGTAAAGTCGTTGGTAATTCATGTATTTGCATATAATAAGATGCAATTGTTACATTATAATGCATCTCAAAAGCTATTAACTTCTAAACACATAACGTTCTTTATCCTCCATCTTAATCGCAGTAGAATTTTCCATTATGAAAAGCAACGTCCGACCGAATACGGGTATATCCAATTACGTACCCGCAAGCCCATGCGCCGATTAAGAAAAAAATGATAAACTGGTTATGAAAAATATGAATGTAGGCTGAGGTATGTATATTTTCACATTGCGCAATTTAGTTGTGAGTAATTATTGCCTGTTGTAAAACGTTACGACGTTTGTTTATTATGCGAAGATATTAGGGTCACCGCCACGTAAATAAAATATGCAAATACAAGTAATCTGGCCAGACCGTAAGTATATCTCGTTCTTACAATTGGCGGGAATTTTACGCGTTTCGGAAAGGCGGATTTATCTGAACGTGGGGCCACACCCGAATCTCATTTGGGAAATTTCGAGATTATAGATGGCCGGGGATATAGCGCAAAGCTCTTTCAAGGGACGAATATTATAAATAAGGTTAGAATATTCACTGGTAGCGAAGCGCTACTTGATTTAATTTGGATTTCGATGAGATAGAGAAGTGAATGATGCAATTTTCATATTAAGACGAATAGGAGAAAAGACAATAACGAACGAAAAATATATATGTATCTATAAGTATCTACTTAAGCTAACGCATGCTGAGTAGGGTCGGCGACGAAACGACCCCGTTTGAAGACAAAAATCATTTTATATAACGTATCGAATTTCTCCGAAACGTAAACGGTCAAATTCGCGGTAAAAGTGAAATCGCACATCGCACACACTCCATACGTGGGTATGCAGTTGAATCAGGCTATTTGAAATGCTAGGCGAGGGGTCGGTGTGTGTTCGATAGCGCAGCACAATGAGACGGAAACAATTTAAGCGATGTACATAAATTCAATCACATAGGAGGCGGACAATACTAGGTGTATGATGGAATGAAATTAGCCTTTGTCACAAGCCACGCTGACCTTTTTTTTTTGAGTGTTCGCTGCTTGTTACGGAACTTTTGATGTTCGATGGTATGCGGCAGATACATACGTATGTGTGCTTTGACGCCTTCGTTAGTGAAGTGAAGTGAAGTGTATCTACAGACATTAGCGCATAACACCTTTTTTATTATTATTTTACGGTCCTTCATCGCATGGCACTACGCATCGTACTTCTGTTTAACGTACATTGTTTGATAATAATTCGACCTATTGCACATTTTCAATTTATGCTACTTTTGTTGGTAAAGGTTATCAGAGAACGGGACTATCGGATAATGGATTCGATTGGATAGAAAATTCAAGAATTCAAAATTTCGAATAACGAATCTGAATGTTTTCGGATAACAGATCCAGATCCGAGGATTCAACGGATCCGAATAACGGCAAGGGTCCGGATATCCGGATCTACAATTATCCGGGTTTGGATAACTACTCTACTGAAAACAGCTATGCGACGACATTCAAAATAGTTTACCTTTAAGCCTCTTTATTAATCAACTAATAAGTTGACACCTTCTAACGTCTGTCAGTTTCTAATAATGATTAAATTAAATTTTGCGTTATTTCCGAAAGGACGCAAATCCTTAGGTGGATAGACAAATAGAAAAATACCAATGTCGAAGAAAATAGGTTAGAAATTGATTGGAAGATGTTACATGTGCTGCCCTAGAATTTTCTGCTCGTTGATTTTCTGTCACGTAAATCGATAAGTACCAGTACGAGGAAATTGTTCCTATTATCGCGCAAAGGTGGCGACTGAAAAAGGAAACAGGCAACCTTCTTTTGTCTTTAACAATATATTCAGTTGTATAGATGCAATAAAATCCGTGAGTTACGTTTAACCGCAACAGCTTCAAATCAGCGATTTAATTTTACGACACACTTCATTGACCCAATATTTCTGCATGATAAATAAGCACTTGCAGGTTTTGAAAGCAGCGATAAATTGCATTGGTTAAAAGTTACGTAATACGAACGCATAGTTCTTTCTCGCTTTTTTTCCCCCTATTTCTTTCCGTACAATACTGGGAATCCAATTTTTGTAGTTAATGAAGCTGCATGATTATAATTGGGTAGTCTCTACTTTTCATTTGGACTCGACTTTTAATTATGACAAGTTTTAATTCATTTAAAATCGACTGAATGGAGAGGAGCGTGTTTATTCAATAGTTCATAATTCAACTTTTGTGAACGTTTCGGTTATTGTCTATTGTTTAGTATTCGAAAATAATTAAGCAATGATTTCAATGTCAAAAGAATATTCGGAGAAACTCTTAATCTGAAGACGTTATTATGAAATTCAGTCTATATTCGGGGCATTTATATTTAACTTGAGTTTTATGAGAAAAGTTAATACTCATATAAAAATATTAATGTAAAAAAGTAAAGATAAATGCAAAGAAAACGAAAAAATATAGATTTTCAAAGAGAGAAAAGTTGTACGAGTTGCAAATTGAAGCATCATCGAGGACGACATAACAAGAACGAACCAAGAACTTTTGAGACTAGACTGGAAAGAAAACGGTTATAATGAATTTCATTAACAAAGCGAAAAGCCGAAGATTTAAATAACAATGATGCATTTACATGTTTTTTTTTTTTTTTTTAAGACGCTTGTGAAGACGCGCGTATGGAAAATATTCTTCTTAACAACATTGGGATATAAGAAGATTAATGATTGGATAAATGTGATAAGCATTGTCCTCCTAGTAAGCTGTGTCGCACTACAGAAGAATTCACGCTGCTAATCGTGTCCATCGACTGAGTGATTTAAATATATTTGTTATCTTTTAAGGCTTTCGAAAAACGCATCTCTTCAGAAACTAATAAATAAATATTTGCTCGTATGAAGATTCAATAAAACTGTTTGTTAAAATAAGTTTATTTCTCTAAATAAATGCAACTTTCTAGGGTGGAGGTTTGTTAACTATAATTGTTAATTAAGTAAATTTCTTCATCCGGTATTATACGACCGCTACGGAAAAATATGTATTTAAAAAGAAATCCGTGTCCAATTAGCCAATTTTCGCATCGATATATTAGTCAACCTCGATTCTGATTGTTACGGTAGATGTTTTACAAAGCTCCGCAAAAACAAATGGACTATATACGTCGCCGTATAATAAACTTTTCGATGAAAGCAAATAATGTACTTTACGACCTCCATATGCGCGACATCCGTTACGACTGATCTAGAACGTACGGCTATAATAATGATCATCTACCTTACGATGATGTGTTTTACGTATTTGTTCACAATTTTTCGCGATTAATCCGTGAATGCCAGGCAACAGGAAATCCTCTATTGCGGTGAGCTGTCGCACCCTGGGAGGCTACTTTATGTAAACGCAGATATTATATAATCGGATTGTGGATGGTGATTTGAGTAATTTTAATAGCGTTCCTAACTGTTTCCTTTTTGCAGTATCACCTATCCATTTATTTTGATAGTAAATTGATACGACTAGATATACGTATCTAATTAAAGTTAATGGATCAATTGAAGTAATAAATTGAATACCGGTTGTGAATTCCTTAGAGCTGCTGTTCACACAATATATGGAAGTGTTGATTGCTTTATTGGTTTCACTACGAAGAGGTTTGTTATAAATTAATTAATATTGAAGTTCACACACTGAAACGAAAAGGTGCCTGAATGATTAATTTGATGTTTATAATAATAATAATAACAATAATAAATGGCTTTATTAAATAAAGTATTAATATCATATGTTTAGTTCGGTAGCAAATACATGAAAGACGATACTAGATAGATTCGAATTCGAAGCATGCTTTCTTTTACGTTTCGAAGTGGGTATTGTTAAATTCCGCAAAGATTTATAATATCCCCAATTACGCGCGGAGTCTGTCCGTGGACATTTTCTCTTCGCTTTGTCTCTAAGATACATCATAGATTGTCAGTTAATCAGGGCGTTCAAGGCTTAGTAAGACTTATTGTTATTCAATCCCGTCGATAATTTCTAAGAAAATCAACCTATACCGATAGTCGATAACGTACAAAACGAACGCCAAACGCAGCATATTCGTAGAGTATTTCGCTTCGGGAATGAATAACTGGGAATGGAAGCCGCCGTGGGTCCGTCTCGTCACCTAGTTAGCCTTGACTCAGAGTTCAAGCGAGCCGTACAGGCTGCATACCTCCAGGAGTTTGTTTATAAACTCGTGCTGTCGGCGGCCTCCCTTATATGCGGCTTGCCGTGGCGGGATTTCATGTAAATCATTGCGATTTTTAAAAATTCCGCATTGTACTTTTAAGGCGATACCTTATAATGGCCTACGAGAGAAATAGAGGCCAAGAGAGAGAGAGAGAGGGAGGGAGGGGGGCTTATTTCAAAAGTTGATAAATCGGTTCTGCTATGTTGAAATATATTACAACACCGTACGTATGGCAGTAAGTACAAGCAACTAAGAATAAACTTGTTTCTGACCAGCATACGGTACAGTAGGTGGAGCACGTTCGTGTTGAAATTTTAGCTAAATACTGATTCATACATATAATTCCCGCTATAGAAATAGCGGTCTATCCGAGAACAACTCAAGTTGCGTACTCAGTAATGTGAGAATCTCGTTGTTCTTTTCGGTTTACAATAAGCCACAATGGTTATTTTAAATCTGGCGTAGATTATAAAAGTGACCGTTGACACCTGCAGACAATCGAATTCAATTACCATCGACTACACGATCGAATCAAGCTTTGAAATTCGCATCAATCCTCCATTTTAAGATGAGCTTCACGCTAGGCTTCGCAAAGGAAACTAATAAGGAACGTAAGTGCGCCCCGTGAAACTTTCATTTGAGTCTCAAACAAGAAGATGCATTAATCCGCATGGTGCTCACTAAGTTTATGACATTGCATATATGAAGTATTACAAGCAGAATTTATCTGCGGAATACAGCCGAGATCAGAACATTTCCCAGCGCCGTAAAATGAATCGCAGTGGGAACTGTACGGAATCGTTGTCCGGAGATTAACAAAGTTAATTACGCGGATTGAATCGCGGCCATCTCTTCCCTTTTCGCAATTATTCGCCGTTCGGAGTTCGAAAAGTAGTTAATGGCCTTCCTCGTACTTGCCGTTCAGCGCGCGGTTTCGCGCTAGCTTGTAGAGTGACAGAATTTAATAATCACCGTGTTTGCCAGTATAAATGAATGTAGTGACGTGTATCTCGTCTTCGTGAGATGTATCGTAATTACCGTTTCTATCCAATATAAAATAAATCGATCGATAAATACAAAGATAAGATGCACGTCACTATATACACCTACCTTTTTCTATGCGCGCCAATACTGAGGTTATTAAATTCTTCTACTGTACGTAGGTTAAATTATGGAATTGGAACGCATGACGCCCGCGGAAATTTTCTTGGTTGCCTAATTATGCGTAACTCCATTATTAAATTCAATATGGAAATTATTTTGAAATGTTTTCGGAGTGCGGATGCGTCTCTACGTATTCAAATATCGGTATGAAACTGGCAGGCAATTTTCTATAGAAATTAACGGTGATGCATAATGCATTAGCAGCACACGTAAGTTATGGAAGATACCTTGCGATAAATTTGAAATGAGAAGAAAAAGTTTCCTGGTTTTATGTACGTACCGAGGGAATGAAGAAGCATTAATCACTAGGCCAAGTACTGATTATTTTCTGAGCGAAAAATAAAATAATGTAATCAAAACATCGCTACTTCTCCAATTTCGTAATGACATATTTATTTTATTTTTTGTAATAACTTCTTTACTTTTATTATTACATTTATTATTTACTTAAGAGAGGACGTAATATTTTTTAGAAATGGTAAATCATCTAAAATTGAAATACGCGAGCGATATATCTTAAAAAACTTACAAGAAAAAAAATTATTATGTGCCGGACCAACCCAACAAGGCACATTAGGACGATTTACAAGCGGTTGATAAAGCTAGGAATTTATCCTTAACCGGAGAAGCTGCTATAGAAATGCGGTTCATCAGTTAAAAAGAAAACAGATACATCCTAAAATTATCGTTTATTCATTTCAGGCTATAACCATTCCTTATAAACACGATTCTTCAATCCTCGCTTATATTTCGTACTGTTAGAGATTGATAAGATGAAAATAGTAAGAGGAGATACAATCGAAAGATAATTCTAAAAAAGATGTTTGCACAAACCATTAAAAAAGATACGAGCATCTTCGCTGTTATCTTCATCATCGAGCTGCTGTGTTTGTTAGCGTATGGATCGATTTTTGACCAAATGGTAAATTCCAACGTAGATTCGCCCACAACAAATAGTTCATATATCGTTGCTACTCACCAGCTTATTCGCGCTTTAAAAAGTTGGTAACCAAACTAAGATGACCCTGGTCTAGATACCAAGATACGTGGGTCAACGAGCGTAATAGCTAGAGCAGGCTCATCAATTTCTTACAGCCGTCTGACATTCGAAGATATCGATCGGAAGTACATTTTATGTATTTAACAATATTTTCTGTTTTTTCTTTGTTTGTTTTCTTTCGTTATTCCATGAGATGCCCGGAGAAGAGACATCTACTATCAACAGAAATTACCAATCCTCTGCTCGACTATCTACATTTTAAGAGAATTACATTTGAAAAAAGATAACTTAAAAATATCGGGGCTAAATATACAGTTACGGTCAAAAGAAAGCATTCTTTATTACTTACTTTAGACGTGCTTATTCAAGTAAGTTATATAATTGGGGACGACCATTACGTGCTACTGAGCTCTTGTTATTCTGATAGTATCGGCTAAAATCATTCACTTGGAATGCCGATATATCCTAGAGTACTATCCGCAAAAGCGCATTGGATTTAACATGTCGTCTGTTTTACTGTAAATCGTGAACTGTAAACCTAGTTTAATGAATACAGAGAGCCAAATCATAACAAAATCCCTCCGTGTTCGTTCAAATAAGAAGTTCGCTGACCCAGCAGAAATCTAACTGTACTAGTCTAGCGCCCGCGTATATGAGCGTCGGTGAAACTCGTACATTATCTTCCTTTATCACCGCCCGTAACTTCGCCATTTCATCTTTTCCGCTTGAATCCCACGCACGCCATGATTAAAACATTATTTCATGAAAGAGTGCTGCCAACATATAACGTCTGCGTCTGATAATCTTATTAAAAGTAAAAAAAAATCGCATTATGGAGCGATCTACCTACGTGTACGTAAGACGAAAACCAGTGGGTAAAATCTTCACGGCGGTTGGATTTCCTAATTCCGCGCTTTGAGGTACATATACATAACATTTTAGATAAGAAAAATGTTGCTACTCCTTTGTTAACTGACGTTTTCCTTTAGGTAATGTCTGAAATTACGCCTTTCAAGAATCGTGATACCTTTTCGTAACGATTTAATGCTCGCAAGGGTATGGATATTCTAGAATCGTTCTCGATCCGTGGTGTTGACATTTTCGGTTTATCGCTTTCGCCGGTAGGATTATGCTCGATTCGCATTTGTGTTTTTGTTCACCGTCATAAATACGTATTATTAATTCGACGGTACGAAATGGATTTAGTAGAGAAGCTTTGGTTAGTTACCGAGATTATCGCCTTTGTTTTGCGCTGGAAGGTTATCAATACGTAAATACGTATCTTTTGCTGGAAGACGTTAAGGAATTTATTTGCATTTGCGAAATACTGAGTTACTTGAATTAAATAGGTCTTATGAAATCGTCTATTTAAGTTTCTGTGTAAACAATACCATGCGTGGTGAGTACGTAAAGGATGGAAGGAGAACTGCTCGGAGAGATCAATTTTTATATTGTCTTTCGTTGTGACGTATTTACGTAGATTTATCCAGAAAAGAAATGCCGATAATTCTAAAGAAGAAACGCCTCTCCACTGTATGTCGCTGGAGCAACGAACGACCAAATAATTGATGAGTTTCGTGATACTACCTAACATTTAACAATACGGAGTGAATTATTTGTAAATGTCGATGTTCATACCATATTTAATAGTTAATTAATCGATTCTTGATAAATCAATTAAGCAACTCGGCGTCAAAGTAATTTTGATGTAGAGGAAAATGGAACAGTTTTGAAAGATATTCATAAAAGATGTTGTCCTCAATTACAAAATATTACATAGATTAATTACTGATTGGCAAGTAAATCTATCTAATTAACTACTCCATAATATTTTAATCTAGTTTGACTCGGTTTCGCAAAATTAGGAAAATCCTATAGATGAGGGATAACTTTCCACAATTTACATTCATAATGAACGCGTTAAATAGACAGTTTTTATTGTGGCGGTATTCCGTTCTGCAAACTTTAATATTTCATGTACGTTATAAACTCCGTACCTGCGTCTAATTGGCTTTCAGAAACTTTGCCGGCATTAATTAGGCGATGTTAACATTTACATGTTTACGGGGTAAGTAATTCGTAATTCGCAGTTAATGATATGAGCCGTGAAAAATAAGATTGTTACCGTGTTAACTTAAGTAGCGTATAAGATCGCTACGACTAGCGCTACTCAGTTACGTGTATTCAGGCTTGCGTAAGATCCTGCTATTGAGATTTGGCATCACTGTTTTTATAAAATTTGCGATGTGCTATTGTTAAAGCAGTGGCAGTAGAAAAATCGGGTAGATAGTTTGTTTAGAGTGAAAAAGCAATTTTGTTGCAAAACGATTTTGTTGGGGAAGTTTTTTTTTTACACATTCCATCAAATACTCCCGGAATTCAAACAAAAGTTCCAAGATGTTTCTTTCGTTGTTGAACATCTCACAAGTACTGCTTGGGAGGATTGACAAACTTTTAATCTTTGCTGAAAGTCATCGATGAAATCAGAAAAAAACGATTATAACATTACAGTGGTTAATAAACATTTTATTTTGTAAATTATACGGCATATCGAACATTACGTTATTACGCAAAGCCTGAAGCGGCATCTCCTAGAGAAAACTTTTACATTATTAACAAAGTATGCCTTTGCGAAATGCGGAAGCTATGCATATATATATATATATATATATATATACCTCTTTCATTGTGTGCACCAATAGCGTTTGATCGTGAGTTATTGTATTCGCTTTAATGGCGGTCAATTGGTATGTTAAACTTTCTATTTTCACGACTGCGTACAATGTAAATAATGCAAACGGAATGCCGTCGATTATTATCCTCCCAGAAGAGGCGAGCACAATATGGTGTCGATTTTGATTTTACACGATCGGCAGTACAGTTAATTAAACGTTTCGCTTTAATTAATTGGAAAACTTGCGCGAGAAATTGCGAAATTCGGGCCAAGTTCGATTGCCGCGTGTTTTAATGAAGAATTCCGTCGCATGCCTTTGATCTGCACGTCGTATGTTGATTGGAACTAAAGGCTTCGAAATTTGCGAATAAAAGTAACAAACAGTAATGAACACCCGTAGATTGAATACCGAATGGACAATGTAACGCTCCTTAAATGAAAAAAAAAATTATTGCGGTACAGAATTTTATCCAGCTTAGATCCTATAAATGTGTTGTAAACAACAGTTGCACTTGTGTCGGAGCAATCTAACAGTTCTCATTTTTCTTTTGATTTGTCCCATCGACTTGTCGTCTTCTATTGGCCGATGAGATAGATTGAAAATTGACAATTTAAGAGGCTTGATCGGCTTATGTTGCTTACATTTGGTAGGAAATTTATCGATTTAAGCTTGTAATAGTGGTACCTAACCTTTGTTAGTCAGGCATATTACTCTGAGACCGCCACTTGCTCTTTGTGTGCTCCGACTGCCAACTGCTCTGACCTTATAGACTATTGTTCTAAATTTTCCAACGTAACATGTAACTATGGTTTAGAAAATTTAGCTCACCAGTGTTACAGTGTTTTAGTATAACGTCATTATACTAAAACACCTGAAATGATAGCGGTAATAATAAACAAAACAGTGTTAAAAAGAATAAAAAGCTTCAAACCGTAATACAATACGTTAATGAAATATAATCCTTTGGTATATCACATTAGAGGTAAACAATTATGAATAGATTAACTAAAAATCAGATTTCGAGACAAAAACTACTAAGAAAAAACGCAGAGAGTAAACCAAAGTATTCCACATAGCAAAGCTTTGTATATAAAATGTTTACTTTAACAAAATTAAATTGTTTCACTTATGATGTCATTGTTCTACACAAAGGATTGTTAATTACATTTGGTAAGATAATGGGTAAGTACGCCAAACGTTTAAAGACTACTTTACTATTTTAAAAATTTTACTTTGTTATTGTATGTAACCTACTCTTCAACGATGTTGCAGTACCATTATTTATCAAAGTCATCTACATAAAAACCAAGTGAACACTTAAGGATAAGAGGGCGATTTGGTTAAGTTAAAAACTCTGTGATTGATTACTCCAACCAGTAAAAAAGAGCATATTCAGATTTAAGGTCAACACAATTTTTTATCTCGTTTTACAACCTTGATAAGGAAAGTGTTTGGAACTCTTTTCTCGAGCTTCTCGCTGGTACTCGTAACGTGATGATGTGTAACTTTAAAAGTTACTTAGCTAGATGTAAAATATCGAGCAACATTATTGGCGCGTAATATTGGTTGCCTATATAGCAGGATGTTTAAACCGCTATATTCCCTGGATATATAAAGAATAAAGTTACTCACTTCCATAATTTTGAAAAATATTTTAAAATTTTTTCTAAATTAAAAACGAAATTACTATTTCTTCATATTGTCACAATATCTCAGGAGAGGCCTTATTATAATTGTTCGACATTGGATGGGATAATAATATTTCTAATTAATGGGACGTAAAAAGCTGGCGTGAATCTTGTAAGGAAATATGATGTTAAATTAAATCTAGAATCCATGTCGTGTCTCAAAAAGAACAACTACGTACCTATAATAACCAGTATGCCCTGTTAGATCTTTTCAGAACGTCTTTGCTGAGATCTGGCATTATCTATTATTACGTGAATGCAGTCGCTAGACTTTGTGCTGTTGTGTTTTTCTAGTATGAAGCATTTTCTTTTCATTCCTGATTTAATTTTGGTGACATTCTGCAAGCTACAGGTTCCCGTACAATAAACCATGTTGCCCTTCGTATTGTAATGTATTGAATATTCACTTTTCGCGCTCGCATTTCGATTTGTCGTTAACATATAAGCGATGGCAACTAATATAACGAATATAAAGTCATTCAGTTTCAGACAATCCATTGGTTAGGAAAAGCTGTGCAGTAATTCTCAAACAAATGTAATATTTAGTTATTTAATTCATCTTAAATCAATGTATTGGGGGTGTATAACTTTGTGACTACGTAGTTTCTGAAATTAAATCAATATTGTACAGTCAGCTAATTAAAACAAGGCGAGCTTTCATAATAAACGGAAAAATCAACTATACACGTGGATATTCCAATTTAACCTAACTCCAAAAAAGCAAATTAAATCAAATGAAGGACAGATATGGGTTCTAAAACTCATCCACTTTATTACATCCACTTAGATAGGTCGGCTTTCGTACAAAAAAAAAGGACGGCGCTGCATTGAAAGTGGCATTGAGAACTGCGGGTCTTCCCTAGCGTCACGGTTGTCACAGTTGCCTGCCATCCGGAATTACCTTCCATCGATTATGTTCGCGTCGCGGATCGCCCGGAGTATCTAACCGGAGTTGTTTTTGTTTCAGCGGTGGACCTAGATTTGTGTTCAAGCAACGTACAAGATGCCTTCGTTATCGCGGTGGAACAACAAGCCAGGGAGCGTTTGGAGCGGCTCTCGGCGCTCAAACGGGTCACCCCCGTCGACATGACGAAACTCTCACAACAGGTACGATTTGTATTGTTTACCTCGGGCAGTAGCCCTTTGTTTTCTGTAGAGTAGACGTACAGATGTATCTAGTTTACTCTCGGTATAGACGTATTTTGTGTACGTTAGTACTTAGATACAATTTCCAGATACTCGTTATTCATGCATTCTCGTCTCGTCGTGGCTAGAAATACACAGTCAATAGTATCAGACGGGCTTTTGTTAGAAATACGGTGGTGTATTATCGTTTTACAAAGTACACGTTAAGCTTGTCATTATACGAAGTTGTGTTTTATTTTTTTTTCTTTATAAAATGCACAGCTGTAACATTTCACGTCAGAACGAGAGTTTAGATAACTGTTACGTGTTGTCACGAGCCAGAACTTTTACGTTTAAAGAAATCAATCGTTGTTTGGTTTTAAAGGTAGATTAGAAGCAATACTTTATAAACATTAAATACCTCCAACCAGAGTGAAGTTATGACCATCCCAACAATAAGTATTTAAAGGCTTTGCGTTTGGGTAATGTAAAGACAAACCCTAAAATTTTTAAATTATTTGATCCGAAAGTAATTTCCGCTTTTGGATACCTCTTAAAAACGTATCCGATTCATCAGAAAGACAGTGTTATTCTTCCAATTTCTTTAAACCTAGCAGTGGATTTTATTACCTTATAATGCAGTCGCATTTGGAACGCCGCCAACCTATAGAAGAAAGTTCTACGTCTATTCAAAAACCTCGAAATAGCGGTAAAATTACGCTAATCGGATTACATAAAGAAATACGCCTGGACCAGATGTAATATATAAATCGCATTCACCAACGCCTTTGAACGATTTACGCGGTGCGATAAAAAGCGCGGCTTGAACCCATGACCGACTGTTTTACGGCGTACAGCGAGTCACTTCGAGCGTAAAACCGCGATCCGATGCAAAACGATGTCAATAGCGAGCGGGTCCGTCCGAGTAACTTCGCTCCAGAACAAGAAAATCCCATTAAGTGAGTGCATGTATCAAATAACGCAAAATTACTTTTCATCGCTAAAGTGCGAAATCTGCATTCGGCTTCGGCTCGAAAACCGACCTAACTGTTCTCGGGCGTTGCAGTCGTGACTGGAATAGAGTGCAGCGCGGCGATGAGAAACTCGGACAGAGATTTCGTAAAATGATTTAGAACGAGTGGAAGTAGCTACACTAACGCCATTATTCAAATCAGGCGTACCTTTTCGCAATATTGTCGGTTTTTCCTATAGGTAAACATCTTTCCTTTCATATAGAACACAATTGGTTGAAATCGAAGTAATTAATAGTAATCTTGAAATTGAAGAAAATTGTGATCTACTGTTTCGCGTAGTAGCATTGATGTATCCAAAGGCTCGTTTTTTTCATAGAACAGTTTCATAGTATGAGCCCAATAACAGAAAGTTCGACAGAAACTTCTTATTTCGCAAGAAAGCAAACGTGGAAATTACTGCAGGAAAATGCTGTGTGGATATATCGTTACTTTTTTTGAACTTGTCAAGGAATATAATATACACGATACGTTAATGGATTTGACGTGAAACAATGAAAACATGAAGCCAATATATTTAAAAATGGGGAAAACTGTATTCGCCGTTGTTTTAAATGCTTTTATTATCACAATATTCCTGGAAAAATAAAACAAAAGATTTACTGCTAATGAACAAGCAAAAAGAAGCTGACGTGATCTTGCTTCACAAAGCCTGGCATTATGAAGAACGAAATGATGCATTAAGTGAAAACAAAAGAAACAGAAGAAAGCTATTATTTTACATATAAATTTGTATCCTGTCTTTGTTTTTCTTTTAACGGACATCTTTCATCCCATTACCTATTTAATTCAAGGAAACTCGTTATTTATCGTAAGTTTGTATCCTCCAAGTGAAACAAATAACAATGTTGTCAATTACAAAATAAAATGGCCGAAGGAAATTTTAAAAGTACGCTAGTCGGGAAAGAAATTTTGTTTGTTAATATTCAATTTCTTTTATCATTATTTTCTCTTTTTTTATTGCTTTTCGCCAATTCCTTTGACGTTGATACTAATCTGCCGTATATAAACGTAATGCTTTTATCTTTTTTTTCTTTGACGAATCCATCCCGTCGCCAAATAGTTACAATTAGCGGTGCCTTTACTTTAAGGATTATATTCGTCTGTAATTATCGTGAATCTAGAAAAGAACATTTTACATTTTCTTTTCGTTTTTTTTTTCGCGAAAAAACATATCTAGCAAGGTTCTACAATGGAAGTAGAAGATATTGTAATTCCTCTAAACTATATTCAGTAATGCAGGAATAATTCGTGCGTTATGCACCCTGCTATTGCTGTTCTTCCTAATTATGCCTTTGTAGACATTCGTCGTTGTTGTTGCCCCTTTCGCAGCATACTCAACTAAGAAAACGAATATTCTTGCCTTTAGTGCGGTTAGTAGTGGCACAATGTGTTCACATAGTGCAAATAAACTACTCAACTAAAAGAAAACGAGCTGTTTACTTGTAACGACATATTACAGCAAGTAGCCAGGATTGCAGTAATGCAATTACCGCAATCTTATATACGGAATCACTGAGATAGGTGCGAACACTTTTGCTTAATCTAAATAACTAATAATGAAGACATAATTCATGCAATTGTGTCTTTATGTAGATGTAGACTAATTTGGAGTTCAATTTAGTTCTCGAAATACATTTACTTTTGATTTACACGGAAGGGAGCAAATGTTAATTAAAGCAAAAATGGAAATAATTCTCAATTTAACCTTGGAACTGGTCGATAATTGTCAAGTAAATGGCTATGTATATGAGGCAACATAAATAGAGAGGAAGAAACAAATTTAGGCTTTAGTTCTCATGGGTTTCCACTCCTCTATCGATTTCTTTAAAGTAATTAGAAGGAACAAATAACAATGACACTAACAAGCTTTGCGTTGAAATATCTGCAATAGAGCTGTTACATTTCATTATTAAAATGTTAACAGGACATATTCTTATTTTCATCGATAAAGCAAAACAACTTAAAAGATCATCTGAATATACCTGTACTCAACTCACCTTCAATTAGAGTCGTTAAATTGAATTTTGTCATTGCTTGCGATACCTTTGCTATTTTATAAATTGCATATTCTTTTAGGTTGGTTTTAGCTGAAAATTTGTTTAACGTAATAACCTCACTTACACTTCCACAATAATTATCGTTAATAATTATCATCATCAACGAATAACTTCCGTCTATTCGTCGATTTTTTCTCAAATATTTCGTCTGTCTTCAGCTGCACGATATTATATTTATTTTGAAATAACTTTGTAAGGCGAAAGGAGGATGAATCATATGTGATGTGCGAAATGTATTAGGTTTGGTCGTACACATGAACAAACTATCAAATTTGTATTTTGGAACTATTTCAATCGAGAATGTAATTGCAACCAGAAAAATGCTAGAAAATCAACGATGTTCTAAAATATAAAGAAGTCGTTCGTTAATTTTTCTACTTGACTGTCTCGTTCATCTGTAAATTTAATGGAAAGTTTTCGCGGGAGATCCGACTGCTCGAGAATCCATTAAAAATCGACGGATATAGATCTGATATCCGAAATCAATAAGTCGTAGAATCGCGTCTTCTATCTCGCAAAGACGCGAGAATAACGCGGATCGAATCGAAAGATAATTAAACGAAGAAAAATAAAACGCCCGTTAGGAGGATAAGCGGTAGTGTCGATAGATTGGTGGGAGTTTTTATCAGGCTCAATGGTTAAGAAAATCCTCGGGCCCTGAATACCGACGTTAATTAATCGACGTAATTGCGTGTAGAATCGAAAACTGAAGCGATGTTGCCTGGATGTTGCTACGTCCTCTCATGTTATGCGCAGTTAATGTGTTTATTTACGTTTTTCCGGAGTTTTTCTTTTTCGCAGAGGTTTTTTTCTTTGTTTTATCTCGCGATGTTTTTTATCCGGCTATTACAATGCTAATTAGAATAAAGCATGCAAAATAATGGAAGATTTAAATTTAAAAAAGAACGATCAAGAAAAAACAACGTATTTATTTCACACCAAGTTATTGCAGCGATATCATCGTTGTTTAATGCTCACGTTATATAACTTTCTCACTAAAAAGAGAAAGACACCTACATCAGTGATGACATTTAAAAAATAAAACACTTCATAAAAGGAATCCCTATCTGTGTATAATAACATGGACAACGTGAGAAATTTAGTTATTAATTGATTGTTCGACTTCACCGTTAGTAAATATATATTTCTGCGCCATGTCATCTCAGAATCTTGTCGGAGATATGACGTGAACTGCAAGATAATAAATACGCTTTTAAGTTGTTTCCTAACGTTGATGCTATGCAGAATGCGGTAAGAATGCCGATACGAAATAATCTTCGTCGGCGCTGGATCAGGTTACCAGAATGTTGTAGGCTTGTATGTGTTTACACAGTTCATTTATGCATCCCGGGGGTGACGTTTCATGTACAGGGCGCCAGACGTCCGGAACCACACGGACCATCCACCTTTCCGTACAAACCCTCGAAATTCAAGGATGAATTTTTAAAGAGGTTTTCCGAGAATTCTGTGCGTAGAATAATACATGAGCGCAAGCGATGGGTCAATGCTGATCGGACGAAGTAAGTTATTTCGGTATATTTCGCTAAATTTGTTTAATAAAGAAATTTCGGAATTATTAATTTTTAATTTAATTTAATTTAAACACAAATATTTTGATATTATTCTGTTAATATTAATTTTTAATCTAATCTTGTATTGTAAAATTGCGTTTCGTATTACCTTATTGGCATTCTAACTTAGCTATTATTTGTTGACATAGTTGATTTTAAAATAATATATCGGATCCTCCTTAACTGCGAAATGCAGTGAAAGCTAGCCGAATGAATTACGGCATACCGCTTTTGACGTTTACAAGTCCGTCGGGCGTCTCATTGACTGCAACTTTGTAATACAATACCTTCTGATGCGGCGCTAGAAAATCCACGGACTTTGAAATAATTCTATTACGCTTACCTAGATGCAAAAGAATCGTAAGCTAAGTGTAAGCGTATATGCTTATTATCTTCGTCTGACTGTGAAGATACTATACAAGTTTCTAAATTCTCAACGAACTAACTTGTCAGGCCATTAATGTGGTACTCTCCGTCACGTTAAAGTCAAAAATCGTTTTCGGTTTTCTTATCTTTAACCGTTCACGTTGCATCCTTTCAGATAGCACGATGACGTCTGCAGTTAGGTATGCAGGAATGATATACGATGTTATTGGTGTTCTATATGTACTTACGGATGTGTGCACTATCTGCAAGGCGCATAGAAGACACGCAGCGACGGAATTCTTTCTTGACGGCGAGGATCGCACATCGTACGTAATCATGCACTTGAAATGCTCCACATATCGAGGCGAAGATAGAGCCTTCGTTTTTGCCGGTCCTTTGAGAAGTTAAGTGGATACGTGTTGAGTTTCGTGTTAAGGAAAACTATCGCCCGGCATATTCAATTCACCGTTCACAAAAGGGCAGATATAAGTTTACCGAAGGGGAGCGGTCTCGGAATGAATAAAATATATTCATCTTTTTACACTGCGCCATCGCTAGCGGTAAAAATGCAAGGCACAAGAGGTTGCTTTCGTATTGCTGAGCTTTGTTTAGCACGTCTATTTGGAACTTATTCGTCTGACGTCAAGAAACGTGTCAGCGTCGATTTTTTATCGTCGAATCAATGCGGTTTCGTGCGACGTTGGAAACGCCAGATTTTTTATTTTTGTATTAATAAGCAGATTTTTTCTTTCCAAAAGAAAAGCGGATAGGAAACACAAAATGGAATTGATGCCGGCTATATATTTACGATTTTAGCTTCGCCTGTTTTCATCGAATATCCGAAATTCAATAGCTGGGATGACCTGTTGTAAATCTTCCTTATCTAAGTCCACTTTCTATTAGCGATATGAAACAATAACATCATCGTATTTAGTTATAGTTATAGGTATATTCATACGTGAAATTTATCCTGGCAGCATATCTAACTAATATCAAAATTTTATGGTACTAATCGGTTTATCTCCTCTTTGTTGCAGCTAAATCAGCAATCTACAACAAGCGAAGATCTAAACGGTTTCGTAAACAATTCACCAATCTACGTGACTTCTTTGACTGCCACCGAAAGTATAAACAACAATCCCACCGTAAGCAAATCGGGAAACGTCGTCAGCACAACAATCGTATCGGCTAAGGAGGTCGTGGAACCGCTATCCCAGCCACCGCAAGACCAACAGCAGCTAGAACAGCAGCAGCTCTTAGCTACGCCGAACAGCAAGCAACTACTGACGAATCAGACTAATGGACACGAACATAGTACTAGTGGTGATATTATTTTAACACAGCAGTTCGCGGATACTACAACGCCGAATAACAGACAGTTATCCGGCAAAGAACTTAACAACAGAGTGTCGAACGATGTACGGGTTACAGCGCCGGCAATCTCGTCAACGTCATCAGTTACACCAGCGTCGGGCGAGTTACTTCGAGCGAAGACGATCGACACCAGCGGCCAGGTGTTAGACGTCAGGAAGTTAGGCGATAGAAGGGCATCGTCGCCATTCCAGAATGGCAGGACTGAGATGCTGATAGGTGCTGATGACAATAAGTTAAAGACCACCGCTATCGTTGAAAACAACAACAACAAGCTAGGGCTAGATCAGGAAATCCGGTAAGTTACTGGATCTGTTACAATGTTTGCGAGATAATCATGAAAACGTTTAAAAATGCTTAAATCATTTCTGCGTGTTGTTTCTTCTTCAACTGAGAAAACTTTCAATATTGATTTTTCCATTATTTGAATAAATTCTGGAGTGATCACTCCGATAAGCCCCGGGAAAATTTAAGAGGGTTGTACAAAAAGGTAAAATAACAGTAATGCGGTTAGGTAGACGGCTAGGGCGATATCGGTACATTCCACACCGCACAAATCAATTACTTCCCGAAATACGGAGTTTGCGGATTCCCACAACCCGCGCCTCGAATAAATTAATTTGTTGGATGCGGTGTGTACAATAGGATGCATCTGTTTTACTCTCCCACAGCCTTCGCGATCGTTAATTATAGTTAGGATCATTAGATTCACTAACTTCGACATTGAGCCTATCATTCGCTATTTATTGTTTAATTATTTCTCATTTTATCGTTAGCATAATGCAAAGGTATTAAGCATTCCAGTTATGTATCTCGTATAATTTAAGGAGGATCCTTCCTTTTTGAAATTCGTTCTTTAATAACACACTTTCTAATCTTCGATTACGAACTTACGTGCTGCGTAGATGTACGCTGGAGATAGGAGAAATGGAAACATAAGCGTTTAATTGGGAGAAAATCGTCTCCGGTTAAAAAAAAGAAGAACGCGATGAAATAGGTTTGTCGAAGCCATCAAGCCCGAAAAAAGTAGCACGAGCCCGGACCATTACATTTTCTTTCATTATGGACGAACGCTCCTCTCTTCATTTCCATAGATTAAATGCATACCCGATGAGTTGCTGAGAATAAACCGTGATACATGAAAGGGACGTCGTAATTTAAACAACCATGCACCATCGACCATGTATAAATCCTTCAAATTCCTCATTAACGTTATGCAATTTACGGAATAATAAGATCGTTTTCGAAGTGTAACGAGGTTGAAATGAATATACAGGTGTCCGTGCAGAATCTTCTTACCATTCATCGCGTTAAGCTAACTAAATATGCGTTTATCTTATGCTATCCCAATCGAAGGTTTATTGAGGTCAAATAAAGAAAAATTATAACATTAAAAGATTCTACTAAATAAGCTGCTGTAATTGGAAACTAGCCATTGCATTGAACCAAACTCTAAACAAGCGTAAGTAGTCGTGAACTTGCTGTTTCTTGCCTAAAGTATTCCAATGTAATTTAAATGCCAGCCACTATAAAGTCTACCATCCTATCTGTTAGCATCTCGCGAAACGTTTAATTTATTTTGATTTATTAGCTACGGCGATGTACGCGGCGCAGAACTAAGTTTGTTTATTGCTGAAACACGTAGCTGTCCATAATAATGTGTTACAAATTCCAATTAGACTTATTGTGTGTAAATGTAACGGAAATAGAGTATGCGTCTTGTGGAGAATTACAAATTATAGTTTTCGTCCGCTGAATATTAATCGCGAAGACTTAGCCTGAGCGCCTCGCTGAGAATGAGAAGAAGTGGAAATGTCGTTGATGAAAACGAAAAGAGTGCCTCTGGTCATGAATTTTAATCTAACATAGACTGTTTAAACACCTACCGTACGTAATGTCGTTACTGGTTTTGCCGCAGAGACTCCCTTTCATCATGCGCATTTCTACAACGCTTTGATGGCGTTTTATTTTGTTTAAGGGACAGTTTCAATTAGTCCTTTTGCATATAATACAATTTACGAACTTGTTAATGTCATGTTCTCTTCCTATTCAATTTGATACATAATTACGCAGATGTCCGGAGCAGTGTATAATATTGAGACTTATTCAACCTGTAAAATGCGAAAATTGTAAAGCTTGCTGAATTTTGGACTTTGTTACGTAAGTATTTAACATGTTGTAGCTAGCGGTAATACCGGTGTTTACTAAAGAAATATGCTAATTATCGTTCCGTCGATATCTATTTGATCGATTTCACTCTGGACGATTCATTGAACCTCGGCTGACGAGTGTTAATGCAAATATACTCACGCCTTTTTCCTTTTCTATCTTCTTTCCCATATCGCACATGTAACTGTTTTTAATATAAATTTTAACCCTTTCATTGCGGAAATATTTCACCTGCCACTTAGTATATTTGCCGAATTTATTCGTTTAAAGCAGCGGAAGGGTTGAATTATTTATATGCTCAGGCAGTCGTGCTTTGTTATGTCATAATTCTATAAATACGATAAAATGGACTTCGCTAGTAACGTAGAGGTAAGTAGAGTTTTTAGTTACTTTATTCCATACACTCTATAGAGAGCGTAAATCATTCCATTATTAATGCCGCAACAAGGTCGTCAAATTTATTTATTTTGAGTAGAAAATTTCTCTCCGTGACTAGGCATAGAAAGAATGTTACAGAGAATGTCGAGAGATTAACATTCTTGGCTAAATAGAAGCGTGACCACTCTTCTTCAGCTGGTAACAAATTTACCTGGACGACGGAGGTTTTCTCCTGATTTTTTTTTTTCTGTATTACTTCCTTGCCAAGCTCGCAGGCAGATACAATCAACATGTCTGTAAAATAACTGAAAATGCTTTTTAAAATATCACGTTACGCTAGCATCCTTAGGTTTCCTGTTAGAAAACTAGCTAGGTATCTTATTTTCTATTTCCAAACGAGATAGTCGTAATAAGTTGTAGAAGTGAGATGCCTGTATGAGGTCAATTATAGTTCGAATAAAAAGGTTGCGGAATCGATAGAAATGGTTTTGATAGTAAATATCAAATTTACGGTTTCAAAGAAACTTTTGAAAAACGTTCTGAAATTTATATTAAGATTGTTCTTTCTGCCTGCTGAAGAGGTCATCATATTCAGCGATAACAATTTAAGAAAAACTGAAAACTGCCGTTAAGACACTGAGTCCTCCACATAATACAATACAATACAATAACATTACTTTTACCGGACCAAAATCATCATACAGTAGCAAAATTAACATTTCTTAATCGTGAAGTACAAGTTAGTTTAAAATCTTCTTAAAAGTGCTTTCAACAACAACGTTAACTACATCTATTCACTAGCACGCGTGAATTTATTTCAACCAGTTGGACGGGCTTAATTAGATGAATAGTTAATAAACTTGCGCGTTCTCTTAATAGTGCGTGTATAAACGCATTAGTTTAGGTAGGGAAATTCACGAACTTGTATAGAGTAGGTGAGTACGTCTACCATAAAAGGTTTGCGTCGGTATATGATTGTTTATTGTGTGCTTCAACCGCGTAATTGTTTCGAAATAATATATTTCAATTAGCTAACTGAAAATTATTTTAGTGATTTTATAGCATCGTGCAGCAGAAAAATGATCGATTTGACAAATTAGCAAAGTTTGTGGCAGATATCATATGAAAATTAATTAAAATTAGCTTAACCGTCTTTAGGGTATTTACCTTAAAACATAATTGAAAGTTAAAAAAGGAGTTTTAGAAGCGCGGCAAAGTATTGCGAGCCATAAATATTATGTTTAAAATTTAATTAAAGGATAAAATTTCTTTTTATCGGTACTTACGTAGGTGCCTGGTTGTCGACACGAAAACGATTTAAAAACCAGAAGCCCCCAGGATTACGGTTAATTTCGCAAAATGATGCGCGCGAACCTTATAATTTCGTAAATAGATTCAGCACCTGCTCTTCTGTACCCGTCGTCCTCAATTTATTTTATTTCGTTCGCTCCCTATCCTTTTATTGTACTGCAGCGACCGGAGGAAAATTAAGCGCGGTGTCATAATCGTTTTTCGCAGTATTTGCTTCCAAATTTACTGCATTAAGTGTCGAGTATAAAACTTAATAAATAAGCTAGACTTGGAGAATTATGAGCTAGTGGTAAATTTAGTTAAATTTTTTACCTTTTAATAAGTAAGTATTTATGTGCAGCTCAACAGCTGATGTAGATCTAAACAATAAAGAACAAAAGCAGATGTTGATGCTAATACAATTTTCTTGGTTTTCTCACTGAAACCTCATGGCTGCGTTGCTTCCATCGACGTTTCCTACAAACTTCTATGGTATCTTCAGGAGTTCTACTGTTGCAGCTGGTATTATTATCACTGAACGCTGATTGACGATTCTACATTCGGAAGGACTTTATATGTGGCTAGTTTCGGGCCAGTAGAACAAAAATATTGTTAAAACGATTATTGTAAATAATCTTCAATTTAGTATAGCATTATTTCCTGGCTCCAAACATATTTCAATAATTTTCTAAACGCTTACTCTGGCCATTCAATTGGCCAGATTAGCCAGGATTCAATCAATCAACAATAATAAAATAGTAATAAAACCTAGTACCTACATAAGTAATTAATATATACTTCCTTCTTAAATAATGTCGCAATTAAAATAAAGCGACAAAATATTTAGTATAATAAGGAAGATTGCGCTTGCGACTTAATAATTATTCTATTAACACAAGCAATAAAAGAACTATTCAGCTTTGCTATTCCAGAATAATGGACGCACTGATTGCTCAAGGATATAGCACTAAATTGCAGGACGCTAAAAGTATTCCTTAATTAGAGCAAGTTGGAACTTAATAGGCTTTATTAGCTGCAAGCGTTTGCTGAGAGTAAGGATAATAAAATTTCAATAGTGTAATGTAATATTTTCGCCATTCATTGTAAATGACGGTGTAGTCAAAGTTATTGGTCATAAGTTATAATATAATGTAAGTACGCAAGCGTTTTTCTCATGATATTTTCTATAATTAAAGGTACATCAGTAATTATCCTATTTTAGACTTATTTTATACGTCAATGCTATTAAGCACGTTCGATTGAACTGGAATTCTTAGAAGTACGATGTTTTTTTAAGTTTAGTTTAATTTTTAGTTTACGATACGAAATCTTTTGTTTTAAAATCGTTTCCAAACAAAGTACTCGGGAGTACTTAAGGACAAAACTGTAGGTCTTGGTGCAGTGGAAGGTGTGAAAAGTCCGCGTAAAAATTAAAAGCATTTAATTTTTCGGGATAATCATTCAGTAGTTCAACGCTGCTCGAGTTTATTCATTTCCTCCGAATAATGCGGTTGGTTTCCGCAAAATAAGATCGGAAATTAGCAAAATCCTTGGCCATGAAAATCCTACTCTTTGGACTGTTCTTTGCTTCCAGGTATTCTGTAAACCCGTGCGTCAACAATTATGAATCGACGCCAAGAAACATTCGTATTGCGTTTTAACATCACCAAACATTCCTATAAAAAGGTGTTTATTTCAACGAGCTTATTTTGACGACCTAGACGTCTTCATTATAAATGCTCGAATTCAGCTGTCCAATATTTTATGGTCAATAACGAAGGAGCAAAGTCGCCATAGACTGAATTCCGTACCTCATCATCCGTTTTCTATCCTAAAAATAAATATATAGTCATTGCTCTAAATTCGATGTTCTCCATTGTCGTTGAACCACTTTACATGGCTTTTCGAAATCTTGACCGGGCCCTTGTCAAAGGCTACTTTTACGAAAAACAGAATTAATTCTAGCAGCAGGAAATCAGGTAATTATCAAACTACCCTCGTAACACATACTAATTATTTCTATTAAATATTAGGTTTCTAAGAATGTTTTAAATAATTTAAATCATGCCTGGAAGACATACATCTTTATTATATTTTCAAATTGATTACTTAGATAAACGAAAATATTGTGTATAGAAACGACGTCCTAACACAGAACAAACCCACATTGCGTGGGAGAATCTTGAGGTATTGTGTCTCGTATTTCTTTAATCTGCGCACAATAGCGGCCCTTCTACTTCTGATGAATAGGCTTCCTTCACCTAGTACAAGGCACTTGTTAAAATAAATAAGATACCGAACAACGATTTCTACGGTCGAACAATTTTGTTCGGAATCATCTCGTATCTACTTCTAAGTTTGAAGCAACAATAATTACATGTGCGTAGCTGAAAGTGAAGTACTGCCATCCACGGTGACCTTCATCGAATTAGTTTAATGAAGGTTGGAACAATCTTCGCATCGTAATAATTGTTTATAATTGCCCGTTCGTTCTTTTTGTTGAACTCGTTTATATAATAATAACAAGCAGAGTTTTTCTAATAGCGTAGCAACAAATTCTGTACACCACAAGGTGACATGAACGTGTATTGATCAGATTTAACTTCTTTTCGCGTTCATTTAATTCGATGAAAATAACTCCATCGTTATTATTATGTTCTTATGGAAGTCGTTACTTAAAAAGTACTTAAATGTAATTGTTTATAATATAAGAACATTAATAAGCAGCGGTAAGATAGTCAGTAAGTAAGTAAGTCAAGAGTTGTATAATGCACATTTTTTGTTTGTTTTAGAGGTCGTGTAAATTTATTACATAGATAAGGTGATTTTAAAGAGAATCACTAGAGAATACTAAAAATAATTTTGTACACATAGATTTATACACCTCAACACTCGGAATACGAAATATCTTTTCTTTGAATCTTTACACTCCGTGGGATCTTAAACAACACGGGTTCGTACGACAAGATAAAGCTATCTGGCGTATACAGGATGTTAGAAAAAAATGGTAAGGCAGCTTTCATACTGATGTTTTATTCTTTGATAATTATCAAAGCATTACGTGTAAAATATTTATATGCAAATTTCTGTATTCGAACCTTGCTTAGTAGGTGCTGCATCAATGTTGGAATTTTACCACAGTCTTTCTGAATATATCAAAGCTGTTACCTCTTCTCTTATGTTATGTTAATTTGAATTTTTAACTATTTGGAAAATTTAATGTCAACAGTAATTGCGCATATCATATTCTGCGTTCATCTATTAAAAAAACAATATTTCCATAGATTTCCTACAAAATCGACTATTTCGTCGACTGTCTGCTGCTTCCCACAGAACGATCTGTACAGTGTAAGTTCATGATGCTCCGGTAACAAATTAAATTTAAACATCTGCAATCGCAATACTTACTTCGGGCAAATTAGCACTATTTTCAATTTACTTACCAAAAGAAATCGATTTTTATTCAAAATTTCATCTTGAGACTTGCTTAAACACGTCTCACAATAATACTTAAGTTTATGTGCGCACTTCATCTAAATTACATATATCATACGACGGTAATAACAAATTAAGGAAACACGGTACACGATGAATTCTCGAGGCGTAATCGACAGAAAATTTTCGTCAGTCATAAAACGTACAAATCTTCTTGGAAATGAATTCTCAGGTAGGTTCCCCCATTACTCGACCCTCGTTCGCCATTTTCGAACAGGTGCTGTCTCAAACGCTATTCTTTCGTGATTATACCTTTCCTTGAATCGTCGAGTCACATAATAACTTCAGTTTTTTTTTTTTTTGTATTTAAGAAGGCGATTCGATTTACAAAAAACTTCTGAAGAAATATTGTCCGCAATAATAACAACGGTTTCGTTTATTTTGTTAGAACAGGAAAGAATTTCTAAATAAGTATCGAGCACCTTGAGAAAGAGGGGGGAAGTTGTAATGTATAGCACTTGAAGTTGTAATGTGAACGCTGCTATTATTTATGTACGTATGTATGAAATAGAGGTCTTTTTAAGTACCCACTTAAGGTAATTTAGTCTAGTGGTACGTATCGTTAAAAAGGCTCATGCATATCATTAAAATATTTGTGTGGAGATTGACTCGGATCTATAAAGGTATTACGATTTGACTCGGGTCTTATGTGCTTCATATAATCGGTTTTAATGGGACGAAATGATCATTCACTTAGTGTAGAACTACAGCGGGTTCAAACGTTGTTCTTTCTTGTAATGCACCGAATTGTATAATGCTGTATACTGTTATATATGTACGATGTTCTTAAAGTTGAGATATTTATTTTAAAAGGTTGCGGAACTCTTAAAAATAAATCATTTTACCGAGAATCGTATATATCAGCAGACGAGTGCCGGTCGCCCGCGGACAATTGGGGATCCTTGAGAAAATTTT
Organism: Oryctes rhinoceros; assembly: GCA_020654165.1. NCBI lineage: Eukaryota > Metazoa > Arthropoda > Insecta > Coleoptera > Scarabaeidae > Oryctes > Oryctes rhinoceros. The sequence goes on from JAIOKQ010000231.1 coordinate 6,052,405, forward strand.
GGTGGTCGCTAGGGGGCTAGGCTCTTTCAATTTAATCTGTTCCTGTCGATGCAAAAGTTGAAAAAATAAGGTAATAACTCAAGCTGCACCAGGAAGTGAAGTTGCTTTTTTCAGTAACGAAATACTTGAAGTTCCGAAATATATAGTCCCTTACGTTGATTTAGTTGCTATATTTTGCGTTTTAAGTGATATTCCTTCTTTACTTCAGGAGCTTGGAGTATATTTACAAGAACAGCTTCGTCATAGACTATACCAAAAGCGATTTGATGAAGTTTTACATATGTTAACCGAATTTGATGGGAGATAATAACGCATAAAATCTTTTGCTCGTTTATCCCAGAACAAGCCAGCCTAAATAATAACTAAATGTCTCCTGAAATCAGTCCTTTTTTATAATACGCGAATGTTCTAATGCCCAAACATCGATGGTTACTGTCTAAGCTGTTCGCTCCATTTCTTAGATTCTAAATGCGGCTTCGTCAGCAACTAAAATGTATTTAGAAACATTTTTATTTCTGTGACAATGATACAAAGGCCGCAGACAAAAACCAATTCTTATGCGTTAATCCTGAGGTTATCCTTTGATAATGAAAAGGATAATATTGTTTTTGTCGCATTGTTTTACACACTTTTCTGTGAGCCACTCTAAACTGAGCTGCTATGTACGAACCTCGTTGTTGTTGTTAAATCGAGAATTTCTAAAATTTCGAACCAGTGCTTACCATTTCGCGTGGTGCGGGTCTTCCACCGTGATTTCATCGTTGTTCTTTTAAATACAAATAAACATCTATGACGAGGAAACGTTCTTAATTTTTTAAACAGACAACGGATAAAAACAAAATCCGTTTCATCCCTCGCATTATAATCGATGCAGTAGAATCGAAAATCAAAAAAAAAACAACAATATAATTGGTTTTATTTTCGGTTTGACGGATCTTTTGTAAATCTTACTCATTTATTATTTCAGGTAACAGCACTAAACGCGTCATATAGGATTTCGCAGAAACTATATTCTTACCTTTAGGAAACTCCTTGTTTCATCCGCTGCACGGAATATGAGTAAGCGTTGTACAGAAAATCTAGATTATACTACTTCTATATGTGTCAAGTTGAGATTACACAACGTGGAAGTAAGAAAAAGTTAGTAGTTGAAACAACAAACTTGAAGAATTTAATTAATTGATAATAATTAAACTTTTGTCTTGAAATCTATATGTTGATTTTTCTTTTATAATATTTACTAAATCTTGTAAATGTTATTTGTACGACATGAAATTTATTTAGTAAATTGTAAATACGCAACGTATTAATTGTCCACGCTCAGGTAGTTTGTTGTTGGTGATTGTTGCCCTAATCTCTTGTTCCGCGCAGATATATTTTATCATGTCAATTAGATTATTTACCTGATCGTTAAATAATAATAATAATAATAATGGCAGTTTCGCAGTCCCAAAGTCAAGCCCTCTTAGCCGCAAGCAGATGTTGACAATGTGTTGCGTAAACGTGAGTTTAGCCCCTAATTAAATTCCTAGATCCTCGATTGATTCGATACGTTCGATGTTAACTCGATTAAGTACATAAATATTTGCTGATATTCGGAGGTAGACTATTTGATGTGAACCATTGAGAGATGTACAAGTCGTTAGCCAACGGTAAAGCATTCGACAACACAAACTGAGGAATAAGTTGAAGATCAAAGGTCCAAAATTAGACCGTCATAGGGACCCCGAAGGAGCAACGTATCCACGAGACTGGAAATCATTGTAAGAGACACGAGATTGAGGCAGATTGAAGCACAAGCGAATTGAATTTTCTCGAAGACGTGTAAATCCTTTTCGATCTTCAATTTCCAAAAGAATTGCTTCTGCACTGTTTTATAAATTGTAAGTAAGAAATGATAGTACTTTGTGATTTTCGTACATATAAAAATTGTTCAATTTAATCCTTGCACGTCGGCATTTGTTTACACCCTCTCGCTCCTCGACATGAAACAAAGGAAACATATCCATTTTTTTAAGACGGTAGCACACGGTAATTTCTATCGTATAAATTCGCTTCTACTTACACGATACGACACCCGGTATACTACGATTCAAAAACACGGTTTCAACTCGAGGTACGGGCATTGAGAGTCCGTATAGACTGTAGAGGTTGTATGGACTCGCGGTCCTGATGCTTAACAGTCAGGTAGGAATGCCTTGATTACTTGTCAGGTCCATCGGAGGTAAGTATAGAGTACGCGTTCGTTAGCTCAGCCGTTCGTTTCACGCACAATCCTACCTAAACTTACTTCTTACGTACCTGCTTACACCCACTTGTTGTTCGCTCTTTGGAAATCCAGCCGATAGCCAGTTTCTTAGAGACAGCCATGCATTCATGGCCACTGCTATCTTAGTGCATTAGAATCAGCCCGGAGTAAATATACCTCAAGTGCGTTTGTGAGCGTATTTATGCGAGAGAGTCGGGGAAGTGTGATACGGTTCTAGTTTGTTTTGCGTGGTTCTTTCTGAATAAAATCGGCGCGGCTTTTGTTTCTAGCGTCAACGGAAAGCTTTTGTTTTACGTATACGATTCTATAGGACCGGAAAGCCGGTAGAAGAAAGGCGTAAAGTAAAACCATCAATGTTCTCTACTCTAATCGAATATTTTCTGTGAAAAATGCTGGATTTAATTATTACTAACATGTGCCGCTCTATTATTTCGTGACGGTGATATAATTTAACGTTATAAACTTTACTATAAGTTTGTTGTGAAACTCGAGATGAGGATACTGAAACATTACTGGTAAGCTTTTACGATTCACTTGTCGGAAAAAATAACATCCGATAAGGTTTGGCTTACGAGTTTCTACCTTGGTTCTGTTATCATTTAAGTATACGCCTAACGTAAAGTAAATATTGGGTGCGTTAGTCGAAAAACGATTTTTTCCTCGACATTTTTACGGACACAACACAAAACTAAATTGAATTACATTAATTAGGTGTATTAAAACCTTTGCATAAAGTTCATCTGTAACCTGGTAGAAGAATAAAACAGAAAAGGCACAACTCAACTTATATGTCTTGAACCTTGACTTTTCTTCTGTAGGCCATTGCTCCTGACATTAGAGCACTCGCTTTGGTATATGGAAGAGCAGCCTTTTCAAAATGAATTTTCAAAAATTACTTCAATGAGACGATATATGTATATAGTCTTTATCATAATTTTAAATTATTCAATGCTTAATTGTATGTGGTAAACATCAATGTCCTTGATAATGAATTTGTGGACATTATGACAGCGTAAAGGTGCATTATACTAATATTTAAAAGATTTGAATTTTCAATAGAAAACTACGGAATATTTTAGGAATAAAATAGGCAATTTTAAACGGATCCGTGGCGAAGCTTATTCTCAAATGCAAGCAGACACTAATGTGTAATTACATCTATGTGCTTTCTGTACAGTTTCACATTTAATTTTAATTTAATTTACATATAAGTAAGTTCTATTGGAAATTTATTCTCAGAATTTTCTACATTATAAGAAATGAATTTAAAATGCAAATAACAGATAATTAAAATATTGTATAACTACCAAATTAGCCGTATTCTTGGTAAATTTTTCAATAATATAGATTGCAACTACGCCGATATTACTTGTAGTTTCTAGTTGCTGTTAGATGACACACATTAAGACCCATTTGCAAGTAACATTGCTGCAGCGAGATCAGGTGATTTTAACGATGGTATATGGCCTAAGCACATATACATATAACGTTAATTAGAATATTAAATGTAGTTAGCAGCAATCAAATTAGATATTCAATAACTAAGGCAACTTTAGACTTATCGGCACTAATTTAACTTAATCTATTCTAAAAAAGCAAATTTCCAACTTGTGCAATTCTGCTTGTTTTAATTTATAGCGAAATAAATATAATTTTTCAACTGTGTGTTATTATTAATATACAGCGTGGTCACCTAGCACGTAGATGGCAAGTAGTTTCTTTTCTTTCCTAAAAAATTTAGTGAAAAAAAACTTAAGGTTAAATTTGATTACACCGGGTGTTTGGTTTCTGCTGAGCACGATTTTTTTTAAGAGAATGGTATAATTCCATTACATAGGTACTTGACATAATCATTTTCCTATATACATCGTTCCGTAAATTAACCAACACGTATAAATAACAAATTAAAAAAAAAAGAAACGTATAGACAAACCCTGATTAGAGTTCAACATAAAACCAATAAATTTATTTAAAACGTTGTATACAATAAAATTTTTATAGCAGTAATAAGAATATTTTAAAAAAGTTGACGATTCAGCTAAATAGAAATAAATGAATTTCTAAAGGCAACGCTTGATGTGAAGCTAATACTCCCGAGATTTCGAGATAAGTTGGTAAATGTTTACTAAAATACAAGGAACCGCATTGTAGCTTGTATAAAGGAAATTGACGTTCACTTCGAATAGATGTTAAAATAGTAGCGCTTCTGCGCACATCATATTGTATCAAGCAGTCCAAGAATTAGATGTGGCAACCATGTATTAACTGGCACTAGAGGGCGCCAACAAATATCTGGCTCGTCATTTTGAATGTTGTAGTATTAAATGTGAGGTAAACACTAGTACAAAGGTGAAGTAAAAACTACTCGAAATGACCGGGTAAGCGAACACAAGTCCATAAGTAGTATCTTCCTTATTTTTTTTTTTATCGTAAATAAAATACTATGACGAAGCTATTTTAGCAAAAAAAAGATCTCATATATACGTCGATTTTCTCATACTTTTCTACAATGTTGGCGTTGAAAATAAAAGGGTTACGCTGATTAAATCGATCTATAAATAATATTTGGAAACTCTTGAAATTCTTGTCCTACGACGTACATTTTCTTCTAAAAACTCGAATCAAATTTCCCGGAATTTATTAAAAATACAATGCTGCAATTTAATTAAATTTTAACGTTTGGAGATTCCGTTCCCAGGATGTTGTATCTACATTAAAACTGGAAATAATCGTTTGTTTCCGTTTTCTACACTCATTCTACCGTAATACGTTTCCTTCCCCTTACGGCTTCATGTGAATATATTGTTTAAAATACATGTACGCATTAGAACTGTTTAACATAAGAAGGAAGCGTAGAGACTGTAGTATTCTCTCTGAGAAAAGCTACTTCTTTGCAGACTTCTTTCTAGGTATCGATAATCTTTCGATTTATTTCGAAGATTTTAATGAATGTGTCGCCGCCAATAGGTTTTAATTTGCATGCATGAAGTAATGGTTTAAGGTTACTTCTACGCCGATGCATCTATAAGTGGTGATAAGGGCAATTTATGCTTGTGTATGTTTAGAAATTACATTTAACGGTACACATGCAAATAGGCGCCTTGTATTTTATTTATGTTGTACCGCTTTGCTGATATATGGTTGATAATTGAATATAATATTACCCACTGCGCTCGGTGTTTATCGAGTTAGTGATTTTAAGAACTGGAAACGTAGTAATATACGCACATGTATGTATACGTATTTAAGTGCATATAATTTGTTTTTTTGTATGGACGAACCTGACAGGAAATGTATTTGCATTTAATTTGATGACGTAAATTTTAACGAATATACAAGTCATAGATTCCCAACTTAGGTAATTGATTCTTACTTTCTTTGCTGTCTATGCAATGTAAACATGCTAATTGGTATCTTAATATAAGATGGTGATTTACATTTATTGTTAAACGTCAACGTGTTGAAGTTCTAAGAAATTGCCAACCGAAATAAGAAGCAATGGAGTTTTTCCTGATAATTATAGAAAAATACTGTTAAATCCAGTAGCGACTGGTGGTGACGTAAGTCGGAGGACGCGTACAACGCTTCCATACCGTCGTGTATTTCCGTTGCATATCGTGTACGTTGTAATTAACAAAAAATACACGAAGAAATCCAAGCGTAGTTCGCGATCTCTCGTTTATGTTTACTATCAGCCGCTACTGATTAATTCTAATAAATTAATTAAGGAACTTATGTAAACCTCCTCCAAAGGATCAGGAAATACTTAAACAGAAAAAGAACACTTCTGTAGAACGACGAATTTCTACAGCAATGAAAGAAATTGTGTCGCTTTTGCAACGAATTCTATCCTTCGGAATTTATCAGGAAGGAATTCATTCAGAAGGAAGAATGTAGGAAAGAAAGCGAAGTAATTAAATTCGCGTGAAATTCCGTTAAAATGTCACGAGTAATTACGGGCTGCATCTTTGATGTACTTTCCACTTAGTTTCTCGCATTTATTTCGCGGAGTATTATAAGGCATCGTCCACCAAAAACGATAAGGTATACGTAAATATGTAAGTATGCATTCTAAAGGTGGAATGCGTAAAATCATCTCTGCCAGATATGTTTATCTCCATAGCGTTGACGCAATTTAGGAGATGGCATCCTTAATATTTAGGTTAATTGCGAAAATAACGTTTTAAGTATCCGTTAACGGAATCTCAGATAATTTACATTTTTTTTTTAACAGCAATTTATGCTAATATACAGCGATGTGCAAATTCGATGCAAAATGTAGATATTTGTACTTATAAATTTGGATATTTTGTTTGGTACGGCGAGAGAACTGTTTTCTTCAGAATGCATAATTGAATTGCTTAAAAATAGTTGTTCAGATATGGTCTATATTGAAATACAGAGCTTGTGTTTGATTGTTCGAATCTTTTTTCAATTTATCGAGGCCGAAAACAACAACATTCGATGCTCGTATAAACTTACTATACTGGTTTAGATACATTTTACACAGATACACTTTTACTGTTACTTGCGTTACTTAAACTTTACTTTCCATGTATCTCAAGAATATTCAAAATCTCTTCTTTGTCCCACATAAACACCTTCAGAAGCAAATGTACCGTAACATTGTGACACTTCGCAGGAGATAAATAATAGCAGATGCTGCACGCCGTTGCATAATTGGCACAATATTTAGTAGATATGTAAAATCAGTACGTTGTACCATTAAAAGCTATTTATAAACTTGAACGTTCTAAAAAATCGTTTATAGTTTCAGATCTAATTATACATTATGCAATTAATTGTATTTATTGTGTATGAAAAAAGTAATTGCGCTTATTATGAAGCTTGGAAAGTGCCAATTAAAATTTATATTTGCGTTACAGCATAGTTACTTGATGAATTGCATGAAGAATAATATTCAATTAAGTGCGGCTTTTTTCTTAACGTTTTTCCTTATTAAATATAATTGTTGCTCTTAAGAGAAAAGATTCAGGTCGAAGATACTTAACTGTTTCGTCTTATATTTCATCTTGTACATTGAAGATAGGTTTTATAGCTGGCTGAATACTTATTACGTAGAAATTGTATTTTCCAGGGAACCTTAGCAGAGATTTATGTGTTTTCTCCGGCATGCATACGTTCAAATATCTCCGTTGAGTATAAGCAAACAAATCTTGTAATCGGCTAGTTTTCTGTTCCGTGTTGAATGACCCGATATCTACCCACCAGAATTGCCAACCTGATACTCATTTTAGATAAGATTTAATGGTGCACTGTAATTCTCTGTCCGCATAAGGCTAAAGTAAACAATAATATCTTCTTTGTGTTTATCGGCGGTATTCACAAAACAGATTTACATGTGCACAACGTACGCATAAAAAAATCTGGATAAAAGTAATTTGAATATTGCGGAGAAACCATTCCGACGCTTATTTTAGAGTTGATATCATCAATAAATGATTTTATGCAACATATTTTTGTTTTATAGAATTTGACACATATTAAATGTTAGATAATGCTGAATGTTTCAATTTTATTTTGATTTTTTTAATCCTTATTTCCATCTCGTCAGACCTCGCTTCAGTTGGTCTTCTTCAGTTATTTTCTGAATATTTGACTCATATTCTATTTTTTTTGTACCTTCTCTGTTTCTTAAGTTCTTTCTTTTTGTTCCTCTATTGTCCGCGATTCAGATGCTTATAAATGTTATTGTATGTGTTGCTGTATTCTTGAATATTTACATTTTTATGGATCGTTCTTTAATACTTATTTTCTCCAATCGAAGTTATTCTTTCAACCATCGAAGAGATTTCTTATTTGCTGTTTTTTCGGTTGTTATTTATTTTCGTAGATTTCTTTTCGTGATGGCCTGGTTTAAGAGCGTTCAAAATCTATCTGCCTAGGGTAGTACATCGTTGTTTAGTTTTGTCAGGTGATGTCGTTCTGTTTTGCTAACTGTTATGGTATGGATTAATGTTTTCTGCTCTTTTGCTGTGAGAGTTTCCTTATCAGCACAGCATAGTTTCGACAATTTGACGTTATGCATCCTCCACTGCAATGTTTGTCTCGTTTCTTCCATCACCTAATCAAGCACTATATGATGCTAACATTTAACTGGAAGTCGTTGAATAAAAAACCAATCAGGAGAAACTTCAAGCTTTCTGTTTGAAAGAGTGCATTTCGCAGAGTAAACTAAGATAATTGCCCCATTGGCACAGAAATCAAGAAAAATCGGTGGTTATCAAAATCTAATCACTTTATTTTTAACTAAGAAACTTCAGCTGGTGTTAACCGTTACATATCTTAATAACACTTCTAACTATTGCAGTGACTCAACCGCCTCTTATCATAGCAATAATTGACTGCGAATTGTTACTTGAATTTTAAGTATTCGCGATATATCAATAATCACATTTCATTTATTAATAGGCTATAGCTATCAACAGATTTGAACTGAACGAAGGCTACGTACGTGCTTGTTCTTCGGTTAATAATATTACCTGGTTTGCTTACCATAACAGCTTCGTATATCGATGTTGCTATGCCAAAGAATGTTATATAAGTGTCCAATAAAAAAAGTCTTATGACTACGTACGTATGCCATTAGCCAACGTACGGATTTGTTTCTGACTTCATCATTTTCACCGTGACTTCCATGAATCGGCTATCGTGCATTTGTGTGTCTATTATACTTCTGAACCTGTTCGAGTGTTATATTAAATCGCTATTAATTTGGAAGTTCCGAGAAAGATTAATTGACTTGTAATCCATACACGTTCACACGTTTGTCTTTATCTTAATGTACATTAATTGGGTCGCCGATTGGTCTAACTCAATTAATGCCGGGACTGGATCATTCTTGCATTTTGTTAATTTTCTATCCTCTATGTATACATACTGCTTGTGTATCTCGCTCATTGCGAAAGAATCCGAAGTTGATATGGTAGTGTATTTAGGTACCTTGACGGAAAATGCAGAACATTTCAGTATCATTAATGTCTGTTACATTATTCCATAGTCTTTCTCCGCCTCCTATCGTTGATCTCTAACTAAGGTAAAACTTTGTGATTCAAGAGAATATTTATATGCTGGACGCGATTTTTAATATCGGAGATACAAATAAACTACCGGAAACTTGGTTTCTTTAGCGTATACATGTACCAACGCTCGTCGTTTCTGACCGCACATAGCGTTTCAATTTATCGACTTCCTGCAGCAACGGTTCTTTAATTTCTCCACAAACCCTTAATTTAAGAGAGCGCAGTTGTGTTATTAGCGTTGCAATAGAAGTCGATTGTTTACTATCTTTCTTTCTGGCCGCGTCATTTCTAGGTCTGGAAGATAGAGCTTCCATTTGCAGTAAATAATAATAATACGATCTTAGTTGCTACTTCGGGCCATCCAATTACTTTTCTACTGCTAAGACCGATCCATTTGCAATGCTTTAATATATATAACTCGTAAGATATCCATATTGGGCGATCATAAAATGTTATTTGTAGTACCTTTAGCAATTTCACATCTTTTAATGTTAGCTCTAAGGGTTTATTGATCTAATCTTGTTATCTTAATGTTACTTTGACGATTAAAATAATTTTAATAACGTATAACTTGGCAAAAATAAATTTACCTTTGCCAATTAATACTACACCAAATGATCTATTTAAATTGTCTTCGTTCTATAGACCTTTGGAGATTCGTTCTAAGTAGTTTCTAATAGCCAACAACACCTGTTACCAGACGCACGGAAGCCGGCGTATCCAAAATGGAGACGCACTTTATGCCAACAAATTCTTCTGTAGTACTTGCATTTGCAAACCGGAAAGCTCATTTTTCCTTACCTGTGAGATGCGAAAATATTGCCAGCTCTGTGCTCACCTCAAGGGTACAAACTTGATTTTTAAAGTCCGTCCAGTTCTCTTTATGGTTCTTCAGCTTCTGCGTGGATTAAACTAGTTACCAGTTACACGAACCGAAGGCGAATTTGTATCTCCGTTTTCATTACTCGTTTCTGTATCTTACGTACTCAATGAAGGCGTAGCAAAATTGTCTCTCAGAGCAGCTACGTATAAAAGATTCTTTGAACATTTCAATAAACGTTTATACTTATCGGTAGTTCAATAAACGTTGTTAACTACTATTATTATTAGTGAGAAAGAATCCAAGCTTAGAGTAAAATTGCGTCATATATGAATAGGATGAACAAAGAATTTAATTTAAATAAGATTTTAAGTGGTTCATTGCTTGCTTTCAATATTTCCAAATATTTATTTTTTGATGAAAACATTTTCACCATTTTACGAGCAACCAGGCATGTTCTCTGTATATAAATTCATCACCAGTAAACATATTTGAAATAAAAATCGATACTCTTCTCCGCTCTAATTAAGGACGACGGGAAATTGAACATATTTTTTAGAAAATGGAGCCTCAGTAATACATAATACATATTTTAGGCAAAAGCGAGGCCGAAGCAAGGCAAAGCAACGATAATCGCAATTATATTAATATTTATTGAATCTACTATAATAAACCCTTTAAACGGTGTAGCGAGCTAATTTAATCCAAAAAAGGGGATATTCACGTTAATCCCAGAAGTGTTGTACCGGACCTAATTTCAAATTATCGTTAATCGTGCGGAATACAACTTCATGCTAGAAAATACTACCAGTAGCTGGCGTACGTTATTGCACTTACATCTCATAAACTTCCGAAATGGTTTCCTTCAATTCCCAACTTTTTACGTCTACCGTTACGGGATTAGCGTTGTAATTAACTCTGTTAACATGTCCAACTTGCGTAATTAGCAACTTCGTAATATTCGCGTTTTCTGAGAATGCCAGCATTTTAAATGGCTCTATTTAACTGTAAGAGACCCGTTCGAGTGAAGTTCTTGGTGAAAATCTGAGATTATTTTTCGTAGTAAGCGTAAACTCACTGACGTTTGTAACTTGTTACTTATATTTTTCGTTCAATATAATCACTGAACATAAAACAAAATTGTCTGCATTTGGACATTTAGGACGTATGTTATAAAATGAAATAAGATATACACGCACTGAAAAGAAATATAGTAATGCAATATATATTTTGAAGACAAAAAGAGTAGCGGAAGCTAAGTTAATGATCTTCAAACAAGATTACATCAGAACTAAATGTGAATGCCTGTAATCTCTAATTATTTTTATACATAATACATTTGTTTATTTCTCTTTCTATTATTAAATACTGAAAGGCCATCATCCAAGTTAGAGCAAAGACATAAACGCACAGATATATTTATAGCTTTCATCTATTTGAATAGATTGTGTAGTACTAACCGATTAAGAAATGATATAAGCACTTGCCATTGCTGTAAAAGACCTTGGCGCGAATAACTTTTAGAAGCACTTATGCGTGCGTAATCGCGTAATTTATTAAGTAAAATTTTCATCAACTTCCATCCAAGAAAAACTTTTACAGACGGGATCCGCAGCAAAACAAAAAGGGTAACTTTGTAATTATCAGATTAAATTAAGGAAGTTTCAAAAAGAAGAAGAAAGAAAATGTAATTGCTTCTGTCAGAACTCGCGTTTATTTTTCAACGTTGCCTCCCTTTGATATCTCTAGCTCTACATTCTCTCACACGTTTTCAGTATGGAAAGTCAATATTCGATAAAAACTTCGTCCTACATTTTCACCATTCCGTCAAGTTCGTAAAGGGGAAAAGTTACCGAGATGCTTAAATTTATTGAACACGTTGAGCGTCGAATTATATGATTCATATTTTGCCATCCTAGCTACAATCCTAATGGAAGATAGGTAGTGAAGTTGAAGTTTTGAAAGTTTTGAAAAAAATAATAATAATGGGTTTATTATGGTTTAATTAATGAACATTAAAATCAAAAACTATGTAGGAAATTAAATCAAAAAAAATATATAATTAATATAGAAAGTGTTCACATCTGGCCTGTGTGCAAGCCATCAGTGAAGCTTTACATCAATGAATCAAACTTTCCGTTATTCCGCGTACAAGATCTGGAGTGCTTGTTACTTGCTGCATTCTGAATTCCATTAAATGATTGCTAACGGATAATTTCGATTTAGTAAACAAGACACTTCATTGTACCCGACCACCATTTATCTGATCTACTTATTCGAGAAAAAATGTATTTAACCAACTACTAACATGCCTTCCATAATGCAGTGGCGCACCGTCCAACTGAAAACACATACCTTCAGCAAGTGATTTGTCTCGTACTACATCACCTACTACATTAGTTTTCAGGAAGTGCTTATATTACGATGATTGATTGATGGCAATGGCCAAAGATATTCTTAAAGTTGTAAAGAATATTTCTTATTGTGCATCCCCCGATTGTAAAATCTAAACATTTTCGCGATGATACAGATGCAACATGATTGTTAAAACAGAATGGGTAACATTTCCTTTACGTTGTACTTTTACACTGTTTACTGTTGTTAATATTAACAGAAATCACGATTATTACATCAACAGATTTTGACGATAACTCACCCAGCGAATATCACGGCGAATGCGATTTTTGATTTAATATAAAGTTGTAGCTTCTTAACGAAAACAAAGTAAACTATGTTCACAATAACATAGTTTACTTACAATTACACTATCTTTCATCTTCCAAAGTTTAACGAAGTGCCAATAGATCATCCTGTATAGTCACTATATAATAGTAATAATAATAACTTTCATGTCGGATAATTAGTCAAAACGTGTCACCACTGTGTTCTTGCCTTCCCATCTATTTTCATTCCTTATATGTACTAGGCTAATGCCGGTATACTCTTGCATCTCGAATGGATCATTAAGTCCAAGCAAAGCTGCGGAAATACACTAAACGCATTTATTTTGCCGGCCGATCCGTAAGCTTGCTCTCTAAGTAGATATTTTTAAAGGTTACGGACAACCGCGAGACATGCAAAATGCTCCGCCATTAATATAGCCTTGTCTGCTTCACCTACCGGAATCGCAAAGCGTTATAGCCATTGTACACGACCAAGAAATTTCAAGGTTAGTTTATCCGAGAGATGGAAACTTTTTTTTCTACTCGCAATGGTTCCCCTGTGTGATGTAATGGAACGAATTAGAATATTTTTGAATGAGTAGATGAAAAAACGAAAAACGATTCCAAGGTTAGGTACCCATGAATTAATAAGTATCACCGGTATACTAGATTTAATTGTTAACGCGTTTATAGGCGGAAATATGTCGTTTTCTATAAGTTTTATTACGATTTCCTTTTATAGTAACGTACATGAAAGGTAGTTTGACGTTGTAAACGTGATAAAAATTAATAGGTGACAAAAAGTTAATTGTTATGTTGTATTTTAATTGAACAATATATATTATATAATAAATGAACTATTTGGAAAATTACTTGATTGCTTGCGGTTGAAATTGTTCGAGTTCTTCATAATTTTCAATGATTCGCCTACCCTTCTACGGTGATAATGAAGGGCGTTGAATGTTTTTCTCTTTTATGGAACAGTAATAACTAAGGTAAAATCGTAATAAATACATTTTATTTCATTTTATTTTATCAAGCAAAAGCAAGTATTTCCTCGCTTTTAGGGAAAAACTCTTCACTTGCGTTGCCGTTCGCTTTAGGGTTCCATAAACCTTTTCCGCCATAAAAAGCAAATGATATCTTTAAAATGCTGTTGTGATGAGATGCGGTTGCAAGCGGATGTACACGTTAACGTTTAACGAGATCATATTTTGAGGACAAAAAGGTTAATCAATAATTTATATGCGGAAATGCATTTCTCTTTTATAACGGCCGCAGAACATTACCGTATAAGTATAGATATATATTAATAAAATCCTAACAATCGATGCATTTCTCTAAAGGAGCATATTTTTTACATATGCACATAATTTAATCATATATAACTCTTCACATATTACATTCCAAGCATGTTCGACGGCGTTCCTCTAGCGTTAAATTAAGGTGTGAACGTTCCTTAGCTATAACAACCTCTCATGGGAGATATTGTAACTCGTACTGTTCTAGCGTAGATTTTTTGAAGAGAGTTTACGGCTCGCGTTGAGTGCATTCCATTCCGATGTAGTTCAGGAAGGTGTAATATTTTACGACCGTCTCTCTATCCGTTACAATGTTTCAGTTGCAGCAAACTGTAACGTTTTGCGCTGGTATTCTTTAGAACTTCTAAGAAGCTCTTCGAACCATTTTATATACACATTTTATAGAAATTATCCGTTTCTTTTTATTTTTTTTTAAGAATTAAAGTACATACGAACGTTTGCTTTTCCAAAATTCAAAATATAGAGGGTGGCCTATCGGCAACGCCAGGTTAAAATTTACCACCGTTTTTTTGAAAAACATCTACTTGTAAGATAAATCATGAATTGCAGCTATCGCAATATCTCGCAGCAATGATGCACTTCTCTATAATTGAAACCAAGAAACTTCAGTCGTAAAGACGAAATTCTCGGGAAACTTCATTTTCTACGCATTGTTGCAAGCTTCGAACTTGGAAACGAGTTTATGTACATCAAACGCAAAGCCTTTAAGTCTCGAGCGCCTTAAAGTTGAAGTCTCGGCAGCAAAATGATAAACATCAATTCACATACATGCTGACGTTAGGTCGCAGCAAAATAATTTCGTTATGCTAAACATTCCGTACGTTTAGTACGAATAATTTATAGGAACTTTCACGAGTACGTCCAAGTAGGCCTCTTTACATTACGAATAGAATCGGAGCTACGAGAATGCAAATATAATTATTTGTACGGCGCGCGTATCCTCGGCGTAATCCTTTCCGCGAAATGATTCTTGTTGTACGTTTAACCTCGCCGTGACGGCACTTACTGACGCCTCTTTTTCCTGTCTTGTTTCTGCATAAATATTCTCGATATCAGACATATTAATTCAGGCGTGATTGACTTTTTCTTGTGGCGCAGCTGAAGCGGCAGAATATCTATTAGGCAGCCACATGCAAGGTACACATATCTCACGTTTCTTTCCCCGAGAAATACCGCATTGTTCTTTGAACCGCATCCTCGTAACTCTTGGTCGGGTATGGTTAAGACATTGACGCTATTCCGTGCAAACTATTAGCATAAACTGTCTTATTGAATTCTTGCAGTTACGAGGTGTATTTTATAATTTTTCTTTCTTTCAAATTAAGAAAAAATCAGGCAGACTTTACAATTTTATTTTTACATTGGCGTCGGTATTTTAGTCTACTTTTCTACATAATTTCCATCAATATTAAGGCACTTATAGTATCAGACAACCGGCTTTCGTATCTTAGGGTCTAGGCAAAGGGCTCCTGGCATTAGGATGAACCCAAAGGATTTCCCAACCAGCTGAGATGCGTTTGACGCTATGAAACGCTGCCACCTTTCCTTTGCATATTTACCTCCTCCACACCCGTTAATGTGCCCAGTCATTATTTTTCGTTTGCGCCCGTAAAAGAATCGCTTAGAGGGGCGCGATTTGAAAACGACGAAGCTGTTGAGGAGCATGTGCGCAATTTGTTGCCGACGACGGGCCCTCAAATTTTTTTGAACAAGAAATGTTTAAGCTTGTAAATCGTTGGAAAACGTGTAGAGCATAAGGGTGGCTCTGTATAGAAAGATTGAAGGTTCCAGTTTTGTATATTATTAGTCAATAAACGTATAAAAGGAACACCGTTTATATTTGAATCACCATTGTCTTTAAAAATAAAAAAAAAGAAAGTGTCATGGGCCCACACTTGGTTTAAGACAGCTCGCTTGATATATAAAATTGTAATTGCGGAATAACACCTGCGTAAACGGAATGCAATAACGCGTGATTCTCAATAAAAAAAATGACTGCTTGATTACTTATGTATAGCCTACGTTCTTATTTGACGTTAAAAGGCCGATGTCCAGAGCTTATAGACAAAGCTAATACCTTACGCAATTCGTAGTGACAAACCCTACCTCTTGCGAAAACAGCTTGTGAACACATTTTCGCTTCCGCATAAAGGTAGTCACCGGTGTCGTTGCACACTCAAGGCGTAACGTTGATTGCATTCAATTTGTGTGATACGACGTGTACAGCTGAAAATCTTGACGGTTCGCAATAATCCGCGTGAGTTTCGAAACTATTAAAGTCGCTATATAATCGGTTTATACATATACGTTCTTCTAACGAACAGAACAACGTTGTACGCCTCGCCTGGTCCGCTGTTGTTAGTAAGCGTTTATTGTTGAGGAATGCCCGCCACTCTACTACAGTTCTTTTCAGGAATACTGCTGTTCGTTTATCGAATGGAAGTTCCAATTTATTTTCGAGGTCGTTTTTTCGAAGAAATGGAATTTGAAAGCAATTGGGAAGGGGTTGATCAAAGAAAAATTGTGTTAAATATCATAAAAAAATACAATAACTGCTTTGTTTATTGTTCAAAATATTGGTAGCTATATTGTTTAGGTTTTCTAGTGTATATCTTTGTGTAAGCAGAAATAATATTTGTAACATCAAATTCATTACGCGAGCTACCATGTTGCTTCGTCTGCTTTCTGTCTCCTAAAAAAAACAAAAAAAACGCTAGTTATTAGTTTTGGAACTTAATGTATGTAAACGTGAAATTCAAGTCTCACAAAAACAGTTCAATGGTATGTATGGCCAATAATCGGTTAATGAATGTTATTGCCCCGTCCGACTCGCCGAGGCACAATCGCATGAATCATTATCATTAATGTTATTTAAAATTAAGCAATGCCTACAGTTCCTAATACGTTTCTGGTATTCTCTTAATGGTTGTTGCGGGCACGACTGATGTTAGTCGGTCGGTTTCACGGCAAGCGGTAATGTCCTGCATTACTGCTTGAATAGGTATAATTTTGTGGCATTAAAACTATATTCCCCGGCTCCGTACGAAATGAAATTGGACGACGTATTCGGAAGGAGAAGAAGGTACGTTGTGTTCTTTTATAATAATCCTCTTAACGCCGATTCCGTAATCTATTTTGTGTGTACGAGTCTAGCATTTTTATGGCTTTCAATATCGTGTATCGTTAAGTATGCTAGGTATTAAATAGATTGGTATTTTCACCTTTAGACAGATAGTAGCTTTAAGAAAACAAAGGAATTGCTTTCTTTAAATTCTACAACGAAAGACATTTGAAATTGTATCAGTTTGATTTATCGTTTTAGTTTATTTTCACGTTGATATTTACGTCATTACATATTTGTATTTATTATTATTAATTACTTCACTAGTTCATTAAATAAAATTATGTAAATCAAAATAAGTAATGAAATATATATGATCTTAGGCACATTTTGCATGAATGTTGCGCATTTGGGTACTTTCGACATTAACATATCAAAGAAAGATAGAATTGAACGAAAACTTTCAAGTATTTCATCGGAGAGAAAAATATTACATTATTCATAAATGTCAGTGCCTTCCTCCGTTCCGCTATCTCATCAAAAAGTTCCTCTTTCTGAATGTTGCCAAGAAAACTACTATGGTTTTTGTGAGGAACTCGGTATCCAAACTTTTAATGCGTTTAGTCAAATGATAGATATTGTGGTATTTTGCTTTCTTTAATTTAACGTATTCCCCAAAATATTTTATAAATTTTCTTATAATGTCCAATATTATGTAACTCTATAGTGATACGTTCATTAAAATAAGCTTTAGAAGATGTTATTTCCTCATGTTCATGAAAAATCCATTGGCTTAGAAATGCGGGCTTTAGATGTTCACAAGAACTTGAAGTATGCGATTGTTTCCTGAAGATTTCCATCTAGTCTTAATGACGTTTAAAAAATACGTATTTAAATGCTTTTTCTTGTATTATTCTTGCAGGCAATATTTAAATTTACATAAAATTCCGGATTATCAATAATATGGAACCTCAACTTTTCAGGCGTCAAAGGTTGGGCGTCGTATAGTTTACATATGTTCAAGAATGTAAACAAAAATATATTCTTAAATTAGCAATAAATCAACTTAAAACAATTGAACACTGTAGCATCTTAACACTGAAACACTAGACTATCATCCTTACCATGACACACCACTTTAACACTGGATACACGTTTCGATAGCTATCCTACCATGCATGCAGTCATAAAACAGCGATGGAACGTGTTAATAAAGCGTTTCAATTAAAAAGTGAAATACTGAAAGGTTTACTATATACGGCAAAAGCATATGCATGTAAATTCCTAAATATAAAATTTCAATTGGATTATATTTACGCCCATTTGAATTTCAAATGAACGGAAAACCTATTAATGGTATTCCCTTTTACGAAATGAGACGAGTAAACTTCATAATCCGGTGAAAAATCGAACGCGAAAGCATCGAAATTTATCGGAATGGACATCATCCCCTATCTGTTTCGTTTTTCTCTTTCCCTTCATCTTTAATATTTCGCGAATACCCCGAAATTCTCTCGTGTCCGATGTTCGAGAGCGTATTCGCATGATGTAATTTCGTACGGACGATATTCGAAGAATGCATCACCGGATTTATTAAATTTCAGGCCACGGCGTCGCTCCGGGAGCAGCATCGTCGTGTTGGATGGCGATCTAGAGCCGGTGAAAAAGCCGCCGGACGACTTGGACGATAATCTAGACTACAATATGGTTATGATGCTGGCTGGAGACAACGGACCCCATCGGGAGATGGCAGTAGATGTGCCGGACACCTTTATTGCCAGGAACAAAACGCCACCCAGATATCCACCGCCTAAACCCGTCTTACAGGTAAATATATTTTTTCTTATTATTGATTCTATTTACCGGTATATAACTCGGTTAACCTTAAAGCCAACCAATTTCTTTCGTTAGTAAAAGGAAACCAAAAAAAAAATAAAAAAATAAAACAGCGTTCTATTCCATTTTTTCTTCGAGATATCTAAACTTTCTTGGACAATATTTCATATTCTTGTCACAAAAGAAGAACTCCAACACAAACTAAGATGGCATACAATAGAAACAAATTTGATCTTGTATGTACGATATTTATTTCTTCATGCATTCACGATGAAGCACGCCTAGCATTGTATTCATAAACATTATTTCTGTATAATTGCTTTAAAACCCACGTGTCTGTTGAAGCCTTTTTTTTACATCAACGTCTTCTATGTTCTGTGTGTTGTGTCACGTACACTGGGAAATTTTATTTATTGGTTGGTAACCACTTACGGTAGTAATTGTTTGTAAAATTATGAAATCCCAAAATAAGGGATGTGAACTTTTTTGAAAGACATATGAATATATATAAATTACCTTCTTCGTTTTTACGTCCACTTGTTGTTTCTTGCACTTCTTAAAAGTGAATATAGACTGTTAAACAACAAACAGTTATAAACTGGCTGTCCATTAAAATGGAAGGATAAAAGCAGTGACTCATGCAACGCTAACTTTTTGTAAACGTGTTATTCTCTTTATTTTACTCTAAATCCACTTGACGAGTTTCCAGCGTAATACAAAGGTTCCGGTTACATGTTTTGGAGTAAAATCGCACTCGGGAAATCGATTTCCGCCGTGCTCATTTACCTATTTTGTTTATTTTTCGAATTACATCCAAGAAAATGGCTGAAGTCAAAGTTTCCCAACATTCAAAAAGACATAGTTCGCTTATCGTAAGAGAGAGAAAATCGGGGTAACTTTTAATGCATCCAACGTATCGAAATCTATGAATGAAGTTATTAATTGGCGACAAATAGGAAAATTTTCAAAATTATGAAAAAAATTTCTAAAATACTTATTTTGTTGATGGTTCCTGCTGATGCTCATTACAGGGATGTGATATGTGATACCATCAATTGTTTTTGAGAAATATGAGTTCAATTTCATTATTTAGATAACAGAAAAAGTATAAAGAGGTCGTTTATAAAAGGCTAGTACAGATATAAATACGAAACAAATAAATACTGTTACAATGACAATCTTCTAAATACATGTCTTAAATAGACATTCCTGGATATTCTAAAACAAGATTCATGCTCTTCGAACGACGCCGTTTGTTGTACAAGGCTTATTTAGTACCCTATCCGTTAAATTCCTCAAGAACAAGGAAATTTACGTTACAAGGAGTATCTTTAAGCGGCAATTCGTTATACGATTACCTGGAAAGTGCTATTTTTCGTAGACCCATTCGAATTGGCTTTAAACATCATATTTACCCGGACGTTTCCTCTAAAGCGCGCCAGTACGTCGGACGAAAATATTCCAATATTCGTTACCGAAAATTACCGTTAAAGTGAAATATGCTGGCGGGCACCCGTTTTCTCTCTTTGGATCTTTCAATGCGCAGGAATTTCGTAAGATATTATGCTCGCCTTCGTAACGTAATGCGATGTAAAAGTAACGTGGAATTTGGAAGTAGGTAGATTGATAATTAATCTAACATACATTCTTTCTGCGCGGATGTGTTTTTTCCTCCAAACACACGGCTATATATAGAATGAAATTTTGGATTGATTAATGATAAATATACTCTTTTATTACTTGTAATAATAAATATATTTCAAGAAAATGTTGGTTTTTGATATGTTTATCAAGACATTGTATGTAGATACATAATAAAAAAGAATCCAAAAATAATTATAATTGTCCAACGAAACATCTTGTATATTGTGAGCATTATTGGGAAATTACGTTTTTTTTTCCGATCTTATCTAAACAGGAGTCTATATAATAATAATGAATTATTGAAACAACGTATTCGTCGCCATTTTCTTGTATACAGAATTCCAACATACAATCATTGTTTGACGACACCTTTGGACTATTCCCCTATCATATCGAAACCTTCCATAATTCTATTCCTTCGCTATTTATTTCTACGGAATTTACGTTATTTCTTCTGGCACACAAAAAAAAATAAAATCTAGAAGATTGAGGCCAGTAGTCTTTGCCAGCCGTGCAATAGGTCCTCCACGACTGAGCTATCTACTTATAAAATGTCTATTTAAATTGACTTGCTAATCGAGAAAAATAAACTGACGCTCCCTCACGTATGAAGTAAAGGATCCTTGAATAGAATTTAAAAAGAAACAATTGCTAAGCTTTGCCACTCAAATGGTCGGATTAAAAAATTATCGATCGTACCTGCCCACACGTTCAAAAAAAAAAAAGAACGAGAAAGTTTCTTATTACAGTTTTATGGAGGTTTCGTAGCTCCAATAGTGCAGGTTGATCATATTAAGATGTCATCGCAAATGAAACTTGCTTCATCCGCAAATATACTTATTTAATATTTTGGACTAACACGAGACAAACGAAGAACTAAAGAATAAAAAATAGTGAATTTCATAGCCTACTGACCCTTGGACCCATGTTTACAAGGACCTTTTTGTCTTATTTTTAAATTTCCCGATTACACAATAAGATGCATAATACAAAAATTCACGTTTTTATCGAAATTCAATCATTGCAAAGTAGATCGAGTCCAAGCAATTTCAAATACGTAAATCTCATCACGACATCGAATAACGACCGAAATCAAAACTATTTAGGACACAGGCTCTCCATCTGTCTTCCTTCGTTCCGTCCGGTTTGAGCATTACCTTTATTGAACATCGATCAACTTTTGATTTTTCAGAGTGGCCTAAACGGCAACGCAACTTCGCCAGCGCCCTCCGTAACTCTAAATTCGACATCCAAACCGATCCCGCCGCCGAGGGATCACCTAAAAATAGAAAAGGACGGAAGACTGGTTAACAGAGCACCTGCTCCCCAACTACCTGCCCGAATAACAAATAACAACAATAACATTACAACCGCAACCCCCGTCACGACGACAACGGCACCCTCAACAGAACCGCCGACAAGAGAACAGCTAGATAGCATCAGGAAATATCAGGTGAGAGCCTGAACGCGTGTATCTAACTAGGTATGCGTATATGAGCGTATATGTTACATGCGCGCTACCTTTCACTCAAAACACAATTCACAAACTCAATTCAGTCGTCGGGCATTATCTTTCGCTATTATTAGTTGCACGACGGCTGTGCGAAAAGATAGATAACGTTTCTGAAATTCTATACGCGGACTGAATTTAACGGACGTTGGCGAAGGGATGTCAACGACGTGTCAATTATATAGAGGCGTTTCAATAGTTTCTTATCATTGGTGTTGGCCATACACACTTCGATTCTAAACCGTTATTGGGAAAACAAGGGAACTTTCTACTTGGACAGGTTCTCTTTCTTCTTCGAGGTGATTCTAAGGTAAACTAAAATATACACAACGCGGCATTCTACCTACCTTGTCTTAATACTTTTACCAAATTATACGAAATACCATAACTGTAGTAGACTCATGGTGGATGTTTTGAAATCTTCGTCGTAATAAGGTGCAATCACCCTAAAACTGAAGGGTTCAGAGTTATTAAGGTTTTTTTGATATTTACAGTTACTGCTATCTTTCGAGATGTGCGCAATAGACTTGGTACTTATACGTAAACGAGCCCGCTAAAATCCTTTTCCACTAAGCATGAAGATGAAAAAGCAACCGAAGACATCTCGACAGACCATAAAGCACGATAATATCTTTTTGAACTAAGAACTGTTTGTAAACTACATCTTAAGTTTTCGATGTAATTGTTTCTCAACAAATTACTTTTCAATTTCTCCTGTTACGCGTTTATACAAAGCTTAATAACTTTATATCCACGCGTTTCTTGCAAAATTGTTCGTTTTATTAGATACTCATAAGTTATAACTTTAAAATTATAAACCTGAAATACTCGTGTATTAAGTACTGGGTCTTTTTCTCTATTCTCGAAAGTTTAAGATTACCGCCGACAACGTTACATTCGAAAGTTTTCCAATTTTCAAACCATAATACGAAATAATCGCACGCAAGGCATATTGAAGTAAATCAAAATCATCGATCGGATAACTTACAGCAACGAACAAGTAAGTATTGCAGAAGATGCCAGATAACACTAGTTTTATACTAAATTAGAACATGTAATGTTATTAAAACCTAGCAATACCGCTTTAAAATCATTTAATAACTCTCACAAAAGGTTGAATTTTTACTTGTGCCTTTACGGCTAGTACATGTTCAGAGATTCGGTAACAAATTCACGCTGTTATAACATATTAATGTGTGGCGCTTGGAGAAATGTTTGAAGCGAAATACTTTGCATATTTTAAGCTGGAAATATGTATATAATGGAAAAATATATTTCGCTTGTAGCTAGAGCACTCAATAAAATACGTACATTTTGATTTTTGATTTATTTATGTAAATATATTTTCGCAATACCATAAAATTATTAGATGAATCAATAAAAAGTGTGGAATCTATAGGTTTTCGTTTTTTTTTTTCTTTTGTATTTAACGTAAAGGTTTTGCCATAAAGAAATATAAAATCCATTATTTATTGGGTATGTGTTGTGTTGGCCAAAGAAACTTGTAAGATTTTATTCTAGAAACGGAGGTTTCAACCACAATAGGAACTTTTTGCAAGGTTCATGCCGAAGCCATCCTAAAGGTGCCTATTAAAATAGAGTTGAAAAATCAGATCAATACCGGATACATTTTACAAGAATGTTTCCCGACTAACTTGACAAAGTTCGAAGAAGTAAAGAAATAAGGATGATTGGTAAAACAAGCAAAATATGTAAAAATGATGCCCAGAACAAATAACAAAAATAGGAATAATCCAAAAGTTAAAGTAACAAGAATTATTTCGGCTTTTAGAATTTAGATTTGCCAATTCGATATTATTTGGGTGAACCTAGCGTAACAGGACACAATTTGGCGCTTATCTTTAGCCAAGAACACATTACCAAAACCTTTATTGCTGGGTATCCTAATATTTTTTTAGGTGGTTACTTACTTTTATAAGAATTATAAAAGTTGTTATCATTTTCTATGATACGCATACAAAATTGGTCACAGTTTAACGTTAATTACTGGTGATTACTTTAATTAGCTTTAATTATGCATGGAAATTATATTAAAAAAGGATTGTGAGACGCATTGTAATGAAGTATGTATTGCTGCATTATATAGGTAACCATCTATACTCCTAAGCTTACATTATGTATAACTTTGAGCACATTTAGAAGCACTCGCATTTAATGGAGCAATTTAATGCAATGTTAACGGATACATTACTGATTAAAACAACAAAAAGAACACGATATAAAAATGCGGTGCTCTAAAACTAATAAAATTAATTTATAGATGGCTGCAGATATTACTAGATGCATTCTGGGCTGCATATCCACCTCATGTCTCTACTGACCGAATTTTACAGTGATTGATGGCTTGATTGATTAAGGAATCGTTTGCAATGTTGTTACAACATAGTGACCAATTCTTTTGGCATCATAACAATTTATTTAATTGTTTGGATGCGATAGCGTATCCAGAAATTGAAAAAAAAGGTGAATTCAGTTAATAAAGACCACGCACCTTCGATAACTATCATCAATTGAATATTAGCAAATTAGCTATGCTAATTTGCTAAGCTAATATTAAGCATGGTGTCAAACATCCATTTTTGATGACCGGCCTGTTTGTTCTAATGAGACGACTACGAAGGATGTGACCAATAAAGTTTATAATCTCGTTAACAGAGCGGGAGGAACGTCTTCCACGAAAAATTGAGCGTGAAAAATCTATTGGCGAGATGCGTGCCGCGTCTGCTGATGATTGACCAAAAACGGAAACGCGCGATAACTCCAAAGCAATTGATCGCATATACAAGTGAGTTTCTGCAGCG
Organism: Oryctes rhinoceros; assembly: GCA_020654165.1. Lineage (NCBI taxonomy): Eukaryota > Metazoa > Arthropoda > Insecta > Coleoptera > Scarabaeidae > Oryctes > Oryctes rhinoceros. Next base: position 6,077,395 of record JAIOKQ010000231.1, read on the forward strand.
CTATGCAATTGTAGATGAGATGTATCCACGCCAAGAACCAAAGATTATTCGACCAAATGGGCCGAATTTATCGAGACAATGAAAAAAAAAAAATAGTGAAAAGAGGTTCTTGTGAGTAAGCTTTACTATTGAAATGGAAGAAAGCAAATCTAACTAACTTGGAGGCGAGTTTTAAGAGATTTCAAGTTTTAATGTATATAACTAAGTTATTTTTATAAGCTGTACTTATTGTCTTCGGGATCTCTTGTTCTAGGTTATTTAGATACATATTCGAATGAATAGATCTCGTAGAAGTACGGAGAAATGTCAAAGACTAATCAATTAGATTCTTTTCACAAATTATTCGCTGAATTTCCTTATAGACTCCTTTGATCTAAATATATATATCAAACAGATTATCCATAATCCTTTCAAAACTACTGAATTTATGATCAAATTTTCTCTAACTGAAACACTGGAGTTTCCAAATCGCAAACTTGAATGGAACATACAAAATTCGAAATTAATACGTGCTTAGCACGTTTCACGGATGAAAGGTACGATTATATCGATTTGGTTACATTAAATCCGATGTTTTACGCATCCTGTTAATTTCTTATTAGATAGCTTTCGATAGAATCGTATTTAATAACAGCTTCCAAAGAATGGAAAGAAATGAACATGAAATAGATTCGGGCGAATTTACAACAAAAAAAAGGTAACTGCGTAGGCAACAGCTTCACGTAATACCCATATTAAAATTTCAATTACTTACGGTGCAAATATAGCTATTTTCTTTGTACAACGCTAATTTTAAGTATCAATACTAATTCAAGGACATCTACGCTTGAATATTGTTATGCATTATGATGTTAAAGTCGTTTTCTTTTTCTATCATTCGTTATTCACAGAAAAATATATTAGCATATCTTTCTCTTTAAGGTCGTGTTTCAATCAAAAAATGATGTGAATTGTTTTTTCTAGTTTTGTCAAATATGCATGTACACAACCGCGTGGTCGATTGAGTAGCTCAGAAATGTAGAAGAATATTTTTTATTATACAAGGGTCTTCCGACCTAACGCATAAGTAAATATTTCCTTATATTCCACGTAAATGCAGCATTTAACAAATACCTTGACCTAAAAGAAATACGAGGCAAAAATCTTTACAGATATTCTAAATCGCTAGTCTGTAAACTAGCGATTTGTAGGTAAAAACATAACTAGTATAACTAGCGGCTTCTATCTTTAATTGGTTCCAACAGCCAAGAACGTCCTCAATTTTCAATAACAATCAAAATTACGCTTTACATTTTTGCTGTAGTTTAATGTTTTGTTTAATCTGAACATTTTTTATGGTTCCGTGTGTTCAAGCGAAAATAAATGTAATTATTGCCGGACACTATTAAACATTTTAATGTTTGCAATTTATTATATTTCCTAATAAATAGAGAGGACAAAAGCGAGTGAATCATACCTGTTTTACAGCGATTAGACACACTCGCGTTTTGTCGACTCTCGAGGGGGAATGCAGTAGGCAACACGAACCCTTTCTTATCAAACGAATAGACACGGATCTGTCTAGTCGCCGCGAAAAACATATGATTTCACTCGCTTTTGTCCTCTCTATTAATAAACGTTGTATATGTAGATGCTTAGTGTAATTACTTAGTTCATAATGATGCATTTTCTCAGTCTAAAAAGCTTGCATGTGCTTTGTGTAATTGATCACCGCAGGAAAATTGTAATCGTCTTAATTTCTAGTTCTTTGAGGATAATGAGAAACACAATGAATTCCGCCGCTTCATACGTTAAAATATGTAATAAATTCATCTATCCTTTTTGGCGGGATACAACTAACTACATAATTAAACGAACATTCGAAAGGTAGACAACGGTTTGTGGTTTGCGAAGTATGCAGATATATAGGTACCAACATAATGGCGGTGATGTAATAACCCGATGGAAAACTTACATATAAATATTTTTCACACTACCGACACACGTACATCTTCGCGATGCTATCGCTTCATAGAAAACATGTAGCAAAATATTTTTCTAGAAGTCGCAATAGCGAAAGGTCACGTTGAGGTCGTTCGAGGTGTAATTATTGTTACTTTTTGCGATACTTATCGGTGTAATACTTTGAATGTCATTGTTAAAGAAGTGAGGATGATTTACCTGGGATTGGAAAAAAAACTACATATTCAGATAGAATCCAGTAATCTGTTCTTTTTTTATTGCATTGTTAATGCGCAGATGAATTTTTAACACCCAACAGTAAGCCATCTTTTAAACTAACAGCAACAATTCTTCCACTCTTCTTAACTCCGTTGTCCACAACAATGTGAAGAGATATGTGAATATCTCTTCACATTGCAAAAACTACACACAGCAAAACTTACGATTTCTTTCCATGTGAGAATCTTTTGATTAACGCCAAGTGGGAAATATCATTTAATTCTGTATTTATTCTTTAATAGACAATTAGACGATTTTGAAACATCGATTTTCGGTAACTTCAAATTTAGATGGATGACAGCAAGTGATATACAGTTGTATAGTTGCACAATTTTCCGCAAAAATCAATGGCAAATGACTAGTTAAGGCGGAATTAGTACCTGTAAAGTAATAGTAGCTTGACAGTTGAACAAATTCATCTAATTGTATCCATATTATTGTTTACTTTTCGCTTAGTCTAAAAGTTAATTATGAACCAACCACCTGGTCGAATTTATTTTTTGCTATTCCCGAAATAAGAACGTTTCATTTGTTCGTTTATATGGATATTCGCTTCTCCTTTCTATTGCTATTTATTTAGTTGAACGACGGAAATAATGATCTCTCGAAAAGGTCAAGGAAAAATTTCCAAAATGGCGTCACCCATTTACATTTTAAGAGTTCATTAATCTTTATTTGGGCATTACGGAAGGTGTAATTGCAGTGTGAGGAATTATGGAATTAATAGCTTGTTTATTACTTATTCGATTAGTATAACTGGTGCAAAGTGTCATGCGGGGGCGGAACTAGATAATCTTAAATGCAGTAGTAGTTCTAATTTATTTAAATGATCCAAATAACAGATGGCTGTTATGAACTGCTATTAATAAACCTTTGAAGAAGATGTAAAGAAAAAAGATAGAAAGACCTACTTTAGAAGAAATTAAAATTGATAAAAATTATATTTCTCTATCTTTTGTTAGCCTCCTTTCCTACTACGATTCTTCTCTCCTCTCTCTCTTTTATTTTGCTAATCTCTTTCATTTTGTCAAACTCTTTCATTTTGCCAAACTCTTTCGTTTTGTCAATCGCCTAAAAGATACTAACCATATAACTTTATAGAGATAATTTTGACGGGGAATAAAGATGTTTTTCTCAATAATTTTGAAACTTTGTAGACTTTCTTAACGCCCAATTAAATTTTGATTCGGTTCTTTCCTACGTAGTTTCCTTTCACAACATATATTCTTTGTTTTATGCTTCTACTAAATAAATCAAAAAAAAATTAAGCCAGAAAACAAGTACTGAAGAAGCAAAAACATCTCTCGTTTGAAACATTATAATTATTTACGTCGAAAAATCTTCTTTTTTCCGTTCAGATACTGAAACTCTTAACAGCGAAGTGATTTCAGCGTGAATATGGAAAAGACAAACTGAAAGATCAAACGATCCCGCAACTTCTAAACAAGTGAAAGAAAATTAACTGAAGCGAGGCCGGATGAAAAGGAAAGAAAAGGAAAATACACATCTAAATATCTCGCCGCAATCTACACTTTTTTTTTAATCTCCAGAGCCCACTTTATGTAATGCCACTGTGCTACATGTGTTTGATTCATTGTGCAAATATGTTGCAGGTGATAAGATTATTTACATATCAAATATACAAATACTTGTTGGGGCAATCGCTTTTTGTAGCGACTAGCTTATCGATGCGAAATAAATTGTGACCAATATGTATCATTTTTGAATGTTCAAGGTATGTTACGGTTATGGACAAGGAGGAGATGGGATAAATCTTTTTATAACAATAATTTTAAAGAATTTAGGAAGCCGCGTCGTATTTGCATGAATCTGTTGACTTTTCGCGCTTAGACATGTAATTGTACGGAGTTTCTTCCAGGCTGTTGTACCTATAGATATTAGCATCGCACAATTAATTGTACAAAAAGCTTTGCTAAAATCTGTATAAGTTACTTGATGCCAGAGATAATTTGGTCTAATTGGCCTACTATTATAAATAAGCCACAATAAATCAATCCAGTGCCTTGCCACACCTTAATATTGAATGTTTAAAGGTAAAGGAAAAGCTCAATGACAGTCTCATGATACCACTTGCTTGCTTTTGGTGAAGAAGTTTATGTTTCTGACTACCTTCTTGGTTCTTTATGGCCCATTATTAACAAAATACTTGTCTCAATCGATACTAGACTTCAACCCTTTACTACAATGCTACGTGGCTTATCAAATTCTTGATGATTATGAAATATATATAAAATGTATTTCCTCTACGGAAATTTTTGGAGAATTGTACGGGTGCCACGCGGAAGAGTTTATTAATTTCTTCATTTATTTAAAAAAATCAAAATCATCGCCAGTATCACTCATACCACTATGGTTAACACTATTTAGATCAGGGAAGATAAGATCTTTTAGCATCTTAACTGGTGTAAAAGCGTCTCCATTATGGACGCTATTGACATTTTATTAAGAGCTTCCTTTAGATTACATCGCTTTAAAGCAGTAATCCACCAGTAACGTCATTTCCTAATCTTTACGATTAACAACCGGAGGCTCTCCGATGATTAAAAGGATTCGCCTTAATATCTAGTGGTCGTCTGTGAAATTTTATGATGCTACCCTTGTACCCTGAATATCGTAAGCAGATAATGCAGATCTATTAACCGGACAGGATGATTTAATTGCCTATCACTGTTTACTGTGTAAGTTACCGCAAGACTTAATTAATTTAGCGGGGATATACGGAATCCATTCTAAAGTAGATTGACGTCAAATAAACTCCTCTTCCTATTCCTAGACATGTAGAAGGAAAACAAAGAGAATCATTTTTTTTTTTAGAAATACATTAATTCCATAACGGATTTCGGAATAAGGAATTGCTCAAAGCTGTTTCGAATTTCAATGGTCTTAATCTGTGAAACAAGCAGAACATCGTAATAGGATTTGTTTCGCAACGTTCGCCGGGTATCTCGTCGAAATTGAATAAAACCAAAGCAAGAAATTCACGTCGATTGTCCAAAATACCATCAACCTAGCTCGCCAACTTAATACAAAAACAAATTCCGCTTTATTTGTCATGTGTATTCGCATCCTACCTACCTTATACTAATTTAGTTGTGTGTATCGTACATGCGGATTGGACAGGTGGGAGTCATACCTTTTTTTTTCCTATTCAATTAGCAACGTCTGTAACGTTGCGTCTCGCTCGGACACGGGCAGTTGTCTATTGAACGTCCTTGTCGTTCGTTCGTCGTTTTGTGGTCTCATAACGTTAGGTGGCCGATGAATTTTGTGGAATATTTGTTTGAAAGTTTCCCTGCCGCGAAACAATACGCTACACATCGACGTAATATCTGAAGTAAGTGCAATATTGTTCTCGACATCGTCGGCGCGCCGTAAAGGTGTACGAAATGTGTCAGTGTGTGAAGAGTACACAACAAATGCACAGTTAAAAAAAAAATAACGTAGGATCATTCCTTTTTTTTACAATTTCCTTCAGATACGGTTGCAAATGTAGTGACAAAATTTTAAGGCGGTGAATATGTGCAGTAGCTCCGATAAATGTGGATGAGTGCGTAAGTGCATTGGAAAATGAGAATTATAAAAAACGATAGTGATGCTAATAAAATGGTTTCTAATACTACCACAGGATATCAAAATAATTCTTCGAATAACAACAATATCTATTACACCGCACAGGTAATAATGCTTAGACGTAATTATGAGCTTGGAAAAATTATTTTACGCCAAAGGTTTTAATGAATTTTCAATTATATTAGATGTCACGCTGCGGTTAATGGCTTTTCTAATAGATGATGTGTACGTACTTGACATAATACCTCACTTTGAATTGCTTTCTATGAATTATCTTTGGCGTAAAATAGCAGGTGTTACGAGTAACACGGCAATTGTTTTGTTTTCGATGCTTAGAGGCGGATATCGCGTTTTAATGTAAAAAAAAATTATTGATCAGAGTTTCAACGGAATTCATCATAGAAAGAAAGAAAAACAAGCGATTATCTTTCATATTTGGGATGCGTATAAAATTGTGTTAAAACTCTACGTAGCGCAACTCTTTGCAACATTGCGATTTTTCATACGGGAGCTTTATCGCCAAGCTTCTTGTTTGACTTGATCACAAGGTTTACGTCACAATAGTAGATTAGCCTATAATGTGCATGCTGTTAAATATATTTCTGAATACACTGTATATGAGGTACGTTTGGGGAACGAATCCCATCCAATAACCAGACATATACGAATCTAGTCACTCTCTTCTCTTTATGTGTTTGTATTGAACGTACTACCGCCCAATTTAATAGGTGTAAAACTCGCATTGTTTTTGTTTGTAATCTAAAAGGTTGCCTATTTACGGTATATGTAATTTCTAATAACACTACATACGAGTTAACCCGGTAAAGACTGATCGATTGATGAATCTACTACAACACGTTTATTTAATGTAACAAAATATGCGGTCGCCCGAACAAACTATGTCGTTGTCCTAACAGAAATTATAGTTGGATTGAAGATAGAGTGTTGCTGTTACATATTTTAGAGTCGATTATGTGACAGCAACACTTTATCTTAAATCCAACTTACAGTCAACGTTAGAAAGCAGCTGCTGTTGCAGTGTAAATCAAACTTCGAATAATGCATGTAAAACGCCATCTGTTGGTGAAAAAGAAGAGAGTGCGTAAAAAAGTCAACGTCAACGCTATTTTAAGTGTTCAGTCACATCGTAGAAAAGTCGAAAAAAGGTTTGCGTATCACTGTTATCCAAATTAAACCAGCAGCATATATAGTCCACTCTATCGAAACAGCTGCCTCTATAGCAGTTTTAAATTTTTTGCTCTTTATTCAATATAATTCTGAAAATATTTAAGGTTAACATGTACTTTACCATAACCTTTACGGTAAACGTAATCATCATTGTAACAAACGATAAGATATCGTGACCTCTTATAAATCAAAACTATTAAGATGGTGTCGTCAATATAGTTTTTCTTGCGGCTGGTTCCATATCTTCGCGATCTGAAAATAATGCTGTTGCTCAAAAAATCAATATAAATTGGGCAATAGTAACGAGCCATCCTTCACATGGATCACCTTCAAGAGATTCTCTGCTTCAACGAAACAATTCGGATTAATATTTAACTATGGTATACGATAGTTCAGAGTCTTTATAAACCAGCGTTTGTCTTATTGAATGTTATTTAAGGGCAAATTTATCAAATGGCAACTTTACTTGTTCTGGATTACTTTCTTATTGGATTCCTAAAGCTTAAAGTACGTAGATCGTACCTAGTACTTTTCTGGAGACTGCATCTACCGAATACTTCAATTTTTCAAGTATTGAATAAGAAAAAGGTAAACCCAAAATTGGATCTAACTAACCAAATTTTTCTTGCTAAGAAATGTAAAGATGTTTACATTTTCGTCGTAAGTATTTTTGAACGAAGAACATTATTACAAGCACATAAATGAAACGAAGCTTTTACTATATTAAACAATTCGTTATGAGATTTTTAATTACTGAAAGGATCGTAAAATAAATGTAACAGCTGTAGCAAACCTATATTATGCTTTATATTAACACCTCATTTATAGATAATATCTTGGAAAGTAGCACCTGGTGTTCATTAAACCTTTATTATTATGACTTAGTGTCTAGATGGATCCCTGAGTACAGTGTGGAATAAAAGCTCCAAATTCACATGATAAAATGCTAATGCTAAAGACAAAATCGAAGTAACTGTAATTTTCTATTTATTAACAATCAAGTATGAAGATAAGATTGAAAGTATGCGATGAAATGTAGTTTACAATACAATTTTGATAGCATTTGAATGAGATTTTCCATTGCCGTACCAGCAACAAATATTTAAAACTAGCATGGCTATTGTTGTTCTTGTTTGTATCTTTGCAGAGCAGCTTTAGCCAAAGTTATAAAATACATTAAACAATAGCTATACAGTTGGCGGTTTTCATAATCAGGCGTATTTAAAATAACGCCATCTCAAATAAGAAGCTCGGACTTCTTATCTTGAAATTCGGCTTTTTAAACACATACTTGAAGCAATAATACCCACGTTTTACTTATAACGCTGCTTATAGCAATAATTTCTAGTTAATGTGCGAGAACCAAGTCACAACTTCGCTGTAATTATAACTTAACTCCTTTATAGCCTTTTCTGCTACATACATATGAGCTATAAAGTTTTGTTAAACATTCGACTACGACTACCAGCGGATATTAAATATTGTTTCGCTACTAATATCAGAGAAATAATGTGCATAATAGCTTTCGTAAAATAATCTAGTGATGTGTAATTTAGTAAAGTAAGTATATACCAACAAGTTAATCCGTTTAGACACCGTAAATTACCGGCTTTACTTACGTTTCTTATCGCTAAAAAGCTTCTAAGCTACGAATTAACGTTAGTCAGTGCATAATGATAAAGTTCCACATTTTTCGAGCATTCGCAGCTATCTACAAAAAAAGTACGTGAATTCATGTGGTAGGTCAATAAATGTCGCAAGGTGGCGCAAGTAAGTGGCACTTTACGATTACGGCTTTATCTTTTATTTTACGAAAATTTCAGCCAAGTTGGAGGCTCAGTTTTTGTCTGTGTCGGTCGATGTTAGTGTTTGTGTAAAAAAATGGAAAAAATCGAATATGGAGCTGTCGTGAAATTCTTGCATTTGAAAAGCGTTATACCTACACAAATTAAAGCCGAGATGGATGCTGTTTACGAGGATTCTACCTCATCATTTGCCGATGATATTTTGGGAAGTTGGTTGTTGAGCTTGGTTGACGATGAACTTTGAAACAACCAAAAACCGCAATTAATACCAATAACGGGAAAATTCCATGTATTGACTGAAGTTTTTGAGCATGAAAGAGCTAATTGTCCCGCTTGCTCGCTCAGAATTAAAAACGAATACTCAGTTAACCCTTACAGGTACGGCTGTGGAATGTTGACGGCGATGGTGCGATTTGTAGCCCATTTGGTCCGACGTTGGGCGTCGTATTTGTAATTTTTTTTTCTTTTCAGACTATTCTCATACAGACGTCGCTAGCGTTAATGCCGCCGTTTAATAATAACAAGTTCTAGATTCCGAACTTTTCATCTATTAAATTATTTCTTGAACGTTTTGGACATATAACTTGCAACTTTACAAATTAAACTTTATTGCACTAGGTAAGCCGCGTGTTTCAATTTCAACTGTTGTGTAGGTTTGAAAACAACATGAACAATATCTATCTAATTTACACTTAGTGGCTATTGAGCGAAATTAAATGTCAACACGGACAAACATTTAATAAATGGGTAACACGGGAAACTCTACGGATTTACTCGTTATTTTCTGCCGCAAACCGTAGATGAATTTTACGTGCGCAACACTAAACATTCAAACCATAAATAGAAACGTTGAGCATGACAATATTTCAGTATGTACATATCTGACACAGGATATCCTCTAATGGCGACGAAAATACTCGCTGATGGTAGAAAATACACCTTTAATATTTACCGATACTCTTGCGAATGTACGCGCGTATTATGTGTATTATGGCCGTGTGTACGTAGTAAATTGATATTGTCGGGCGGGACGTGTTTGTCGATGTTCGCATCAACACATAAAAATCGTACTTTAGACTTTCCGTAAGCCTGTTTGTAGATGCTGAAAGAAAATTAGCAAACAACGTTTTACGTGTTCGTGGCTTTATTTGATGATGGTACAACATGAATCGGATTGAGTTTAAAACTCCAATGAAGCCTTAGATGTTGCGATCTATCTTTTACGATGCAATATTTAAAATCAATACTAAATCTATAAAACGGCGAGGGGTCGTCTTTATATTCTCGGGTTAGACGTTCTTTAACAATTTACAAGAGAACTGCAGCTGTATTAGTTCTAGTATCTGTGTTTGTCACGTATCAAAATGAACAAAATCGAATATCGAACAGTTTATAGAATCAACAAAACAAGGAAAATCTCCGAAAGGTTATCGCGGAGAACGATTGTCCTTCAATATCGAACGAGGGAATGGCCAAAATGGTTTAAACATGGTCGAGCATCGCTGGATAATGATCACCGTACAGATCGTCCTTTTGACGTGTTCACTTTCAATGCTATTGAAAAAAAATGTTTGGTAATAACACTTATGGATGATGACGAGCGCCTATAATTTTCCCTATCTCGTCTGGGATATGTCTATTTTCTTCTATTATATACTGTTTTCTTACTTGTACAATGTTATTTTCATCGCGATTGTGTTTTATAATTAATTTCGCAAGCATCTTAGATCCGTATTTCATTTCCACACAAAAAGAACTAAACACTTGGATTGCTTATTTCTATCAAATCTATAAATAATAACGTACAAAAAAAATATGTTTTTACAATAGAAATTGTCGAATTTGATACCATAAAATGGAGATTTTTACGCAAAAGTTTAGAATCGGGTTTGCAAGAGATCGAAAGTAGAAGTAACCAATTATACGGTCTTTCCAATCTGCAGATTATGTATCCTTCAGGTTTTGTGACTCATTATTACCAATATGTAAATTCCAGTTTTAAAATTACACCTGTTCTCGCGTTTACCAGCTGATTCCAAAAACTACTACTAATTAACCATATTTCCCTTTTTTTTTAATTTTTTTTGTACACTTCTCTCACGTAGCTACTCTGAATACTGAGACGTGAGAGTGTACGTCATATTAAGAATTAAGCGTGAAAAAAAGTGCGAAATCTTAATCAGCGCACGTATACTAAAATCATGTGAATATGAGTCTTTAATTATATCACTTTCTAAAGGCATCACATTGTAAACTAGAACGAAATCAAATGCAAAAGAATTGATGTAACATGCGAGCGTGTAATTATGGAATCTTGAAAAAAATTATATGAAACTCGTTCTATTTATTTTCTGCTCTAGCAAATTGCTGTAATTCTTCGTGATGTCTCGCTAAATTATATCCTATCGCGTTCTACTTAATAGATGGATTGGTTTTTGTATTCAACGTGTTGAAGTGTATGGCTAACAATGCCAATACTTACGGAGATGTAAGCGTTTATCATTTTTATAACGTTATTGCTTATTGTACATTCAAAGTAGATTTAATAAGCATTCATTTACATCTTAATAACGATTATTTACACACGTTGAAGGATGTTTGAGTCGGTAATCGGTATAGTCGCAGCGCTGTTTAGAAAAATATAATCCAAATGAAGATAAGAATATTGTTGGAATGGTTAGAAAAATAGTAAATTCATAATCGAAATGGATACAAGGATAACGAAGCAGATAAAGTAAATTGCTGTTTGTATTCTTAAAGAAAAGAAAAACATTGATGGTGAAGATCAATGTTCTTCAATAGAAGATAAAATTAAAATAAAATTAATGCAATATAAAAATGTAATAAGAAATTAAAAGCCAGATTTTCCTTTGACAATAATATAACCAAAACAGATCGAGTCTTTTCCGCTTTTCGAGGAACGCATCGGTTTATAGTGAGGAAGTAATATTGGTTTTTGAGAAATTAGGATTTTTAAAAATTTGAAAAGTCTTGAAAATTCTTCAGGATACTTCAGGATAAAAAAACCATGGAATATCAAAGTCGTATTTTTTAAATTGGGCACCTGCATGTATTGATTCATTCTTAAATTTTACTGAAAATAGTGCACCTAGATTTTTCAGGATTTCTTATATCTATAGAAAAATTGATTTTGGCAATTTTTTGAGCAGAATGGCAAGAAGAGGGTACAGAGAACTGCTTCATCGATAAAAAAACGAACAGATCACCGAAAACGGTGGTTGCTATTTTTTTACCATTGTAGCGTATTTCTTTTTGATCATTTTTGCCATGGAGCCATCCACCTATTTTTTTTTTTCAGAATTTAAGTGGTGCCAATTTTAAATACGAATACCAACGTAATTTATTACAAATATTAATTTTAAAACAGCAATTTTACATTTTAAACATACACTTAGAAAACATCGATAAGTTCCTATATTGCTCTACGCTAATCACGTTTCTCCTAACTGAACGATACTGATTTATAATATTTTATTGCTGCAACGTCTACTTCCGCAAGATACATAATCGTCTACTGCTTAATAAGTCGAGACACGTATACAGTTGCGGCCGTTATTTGACAAAAAAAGTCTTCCGTGTGCATGCACTGATCATAAATCATAAAGTAATATTTGAAATACAGCAAAACGGTAGTATCTAAGGGAACTTATCTATTCATCAGATAGAAATTGTGCGACTATTTAAACACAAAACTACAGAAAACTTTAGCAAAATTTTTTGGAGCTCAGCCCCCTCCAAAGATTAGTACGATTTTTATTTTTTTTCCGAGATGTTAAAAAAAATGAAATTATATTATATCGGAAGTATTTTTTGGAACAATATGAAGTATATGTAGGATTATACACAGTTCGGAAACTATATACTTTATTCCTTCTGAAATATATATATTTTTTTAATGACATCAATCTATTGACAAAAATTAAAATCGGCATCGATGGTATCTAAGCACAAAAAAGTACAGTAATGCGTTTTCGTATATCCTTGAAAATTTTTACGAAAATAAACAAGTATGCAAAACATTGCTTATAAGTAAACAATTAATTTTACAAGTGAAACGTATAAATTACTTTAAACGTGCTTACGGTAACAATAACATACATCAAGGTCCGGCAGGCTAGTAAAATTTAAATCCCGGTTATTTTTAATGTAAAACCAGTTGAATGAATGATACAAAGTAGATTACGCAACAGCGAGAAGACCGCCGATGACGTCACGTCAGAGCTAACGCGAACGTAACCTACTGAAGTTTTTTCATTAATTACCTTCGTTAGCAAGCGACATTTATAAAACTGTTACACGGAGTATGTTATTATTATATGAACGGTTTTAAATTTTCGAACGCCCGAGTATTCTGAAAATTTTGGGTAGTTTTTGAATACGGTGTCGTTTCGACGTGATACCAACTTTAACATTATATGGCCCAAAGTAACAAAGACAGTATCTTGTAGCCATTTCCAAAAGTTCATTAACCAGTAGTCCCTTTCTATTTAAACATGTTATTATGAACTCTTAACTGTGTTACTTGGGCTCAGGGTATATTTAGTAAATTGCAAGGAATTAAAGAAGATTTAATATTCCGATATTCTCGAAGCTTACATGGATCTTTCCGAAGAACAATGTCAATGTAGTACCTTCTACACTTATTATAGGCGTTCCTCATAAATATTCGGCGAATCCGCTTCCGATTGTCCGTCCGCTTTAACGATTCCGCTTTAATGACCGTAGGAAGAACTTCTGGTCGGGTACGCTTACTTAAAATTTCCGAATACCGAAAAAAACTCGACGCGCGGTAGTTTTAATGAGGTATTAAATATTAATCGTGGGTTTTCCTTCCCCGTTTCGCAGGAACAATTGCGGAAACGCAAAGAAGAGGAGGAGCGGATAGCGGCGCAAAATGAATTTTTAAATCGTTCGTTGCGTGGATCGCGCAAACTTCAAGCGTTGGAGAATCGACCCCAGGGCGCCATCAACGATGCCTTCACCGAGGACGACGTCAACGAGTCTTCCAGGTCTACGACGCCGGCACCGCAAGGCGAAAAGGAGATCGTGCATACGATTTACGGTAAGTTCCGATGGATTTGTTTATGACCGAAAAACTTTGTTTCGTTTATTGGGGCGCAGGTGAAATTTTTCAACTCGCAGCGGCATTTGAAGTTTTAGGAATACGTAACCTTTCCAACATGGGGTGTTTTTTTTTTTTTTTGTGAAATATTTGAATCATATTAGTTCATAGTAGACCTTAGAATTAGTTTGGTACAAAATTCCTTGCTTATTATGTAACATATACAACAGAAATTAATAAGCAATAAAGTAGTATTCATCAATAGGTAGTAAAATGAAGTAACGCCGGTGTTTATCAGCGCAAAACTTGCTTAAAGACATTTGTGCTTACGAAACTACTTGTTATTTGCACAGTTAGAAGCTCATTAAATGTATAGTACGTTTAAGTTAAATTCTCCGATGTAGGATAATTTCGACAGGTGCAAATTGTGTGTACAAATATCAAAAGGAGGCACGTATAACTATTGAACCATTGAATATTTTTATGCTTTTAAAATAATAAAGGTCAGTATTATGTTTGCATCATCTATATTTTACGTAAACGCTTAAATTTAACGTACAAAATCTAAATACAACAATTACATATGCCCCACATTTTAAGATAAAAGTATCTTCGTTTGAATAAAATTCTAAATATAAACCAGTCATGTCCTTTGAAGTCGTTAAGACACCCTTTCTTGTCTTTTCCCCGCATCGATCGCGCACTTCGACAAAAATAACTGGCGAAAATAAAAAGAAACTCGGAGACTAATTCCGGCAAATTAACACAATATTGGCCACCGAAAATGCCGGCACACAAATTCGCCAGCAGACAACAGATTCTCTAACATTATTTACAAACAGATTTTTGGGTCGCGAAGTGTACGGAAGTAGAATTGGGTCAGCGCGTGCTTCAAATACAGACGAAATAAAAATCAATTTCTGTTATTTTGTTTTCGTTTTACGCAAACCAAGGAGCGCAGACATACACACACATAAGTGGATGGGTCCGATGGCGATGGCTTTCGCGTGGCCGGACTTGATGAATGCGAACATTAAAAAGTTATAATTGCGAACATTCTGCTGAAATATTATCGGGGGAGATTACTCCAAAATATACGGACTGCCATTGGCAGCTTTTTTCGTGTCTGCGTTGTTTTTGTCTTTACATTTTTTTTTGAACGATCCGTCCAATCCATATCATTTTCTCAGTGTGGGTTAGATTTAAGTGCTGAATTGCAAATAATGCTGATGGGCAAAACGTCTGGTTTTGGGGTATTTGAAATATGTAGCAAATATTCGAAGAAGAAATTGTAAGAATGTTATTTATTTGATAACTGTCTATAGAGGACTTTGCTCGATCAAAACTTTGCTTGTATCGCATTACATGCATTGCAGAGGATTAAGTTTGATTCAATTTAGACATTTCATTTTTCTTCGTTTATTATGTTTAGGTTCGATTGAGGAGCCAGGTACTGATGTTCAAGACCACTTTTCTGAACCACTCTTTATGATTTTGGCGCGGTTTATGTTGATGACCCCTATTAATTGTCATTGCGGAGATATTTCATCCGCCACTCAAAACGTACGATAGCACGTGCGAATATATTCATCTAGAGCAGTGAAGTGGTTAACGACTCTTCAAAAAAGCCTCATATCTGTTCTCCAAACATGAAATATGAAATCCCTAATACGCTATCTTCATAGATACTTCAATTTTTCGTGGAATACGCGAATTCGCGTAAGTAACTAATTACGTACAATACATACAGGCGACCTCCTCTCAAATGAGGTAACCGCTTTTACGACCTCTCTTGCGTCCGTATAAAATATACCGTGCTCTTTTATAATTCAAACGGCATACAGTGGAGTTGCGAGCTCGGGGAACGATGCAAAGCACATCAAGTGCACTGCCATTACGTTCGCGTGTTCGAACTTCCGGCCGAAAAACCCTTTGAAACAGGAAACGATTATGCGGACAGGTAGACGGCGGGGCTGGCGTGTGTAATAAAGACGGTGGCAGGTTCATGTATGCGATACGTGAATGAATCACATGCTCGTTTGAAACGCGGCAAGTTAATAATTTTCAATATGTGCTTTAAAGTAAATACAACGGGCCTTTATGGCAAAGCGCTCAAAAACCACGCTATAATCTCTAGATTAATTGTGAGTCGCATCTAAAAGCGTAGTATTGTGTAATGAGGTTGCTCAATAGCACGAAACAGAGCTTTTATTGCGTATTTATTTAACAGCGCGTTATATAACAAACTTTTATTAAGCTTTGAGCAAAATATATTGAACTAGCATTACAACTTAAAAACTTTTAACGAGAGCTATTATTAATCTATTCATCCTTGCAGGATACGGTGACCTAGTCGCTGCCGTTCAACGTCTTCAAACGCAACTCAAGAAAGCCGGAACCGGCAGAGGACTGGGCGGTCTCGAAGGAAGGGTGGCCGCCGTGCAATCATTACTCCTGTCACCGCAATTCGGCCGAGCCTTGGCGATTCACAATAAGGTACAAGCCGTTCGATCACGAACTGCCCCAAGACCCACTGCGAATGCACAAGCTGCTCTCAGGGATTGTCTCGACGTTATAAGCAACACACAGAGCGCTTACGCGGTGGAATTAGCTACCCTTCTAACAGGTTTGTTTGCTTATATCACGTAAATGTATATAACATTAAATCAAGGAAAAACGGAAAGGAAAACGATTGCTTAAACGCTGTAATATTTTCCCTAAAATATATTATTTCCGAGGCTTATCAACTATTGCAATCCCGTTCACCTAGTTTGTGATACTTCACAAATGGTTAGAATTTACAAATTTTTCCAGAAGATATTAAACGTTGTGCTACATTTTTCGCATTTATTCGCAGTGAATCAGTAGATAAATATGTGCTACTACGAGATTTTTTCAACATGAAATTAAACTTGGTATGCAATTTTATTTCGATGAAGCATTAATTGAGTATATTCTTGAAATGAAGGTATTTCAAGAATATATTCAAGGACAAGAGTCCACTAAATGTTTTTTTGTTTGCATCGGTATATTAACGTATTAATTTGATTCACTTAACATATAAACATGGAAAATTTTCATTTGTCCTTACAGCGTACGCATACAAAATAGTTTCAATGAATACATTCGTTGGATAAATCATGACTTGGTTTAATAAAGTATGTACTGTATGTGGTCGGGATTTTTACAATTGTATTTATATAAAGGAAACATCGGAAAAGAATATCATGTTTGTATGTATTATTTGTAATACATTACATTTTCTCCAAAGCTTTCTTTAATCCTCCACCTTAAATTATGTAACATAATCTTGGTCTTTTTCCGATACAAACAAAGCGACATTCTCAAAGAAAAGTAAATCCTCTTTAGATGGTATCAATTCCATTTGATAGCTTATTCCATTGCGACCTTTTCTTTTTCTGCCTAACAGAACCTGAATATTTGAACATGGAACGTCCTGTTAAGCACGCAGCAATGTTTCACCGCATCGGCGTAGTAGATCTGCTGTAATTTAAGTCAGTACCTAATTGGAAATTGCTCTGACCTGAATACCTTCCCACTAACCTTAACCTTTCTTCTATCTCCATTACTAAATAGCTATTTCAACTATCGCGTATCCCATGCTTACAGAGAACCTTGCGCTTTTAACCAGAAGTTGCCGAGCTTAGTGAGCTGGTTGTCTGCTTTGATGTTTCCTTTAGTAGTTACCCATGTCGTTTTTAAGCCAAATATCTATGACACAAGTTTTAAAAATATCTAATAGAAGTTATACATAACATTTAGCATCTTAAGTAGATAAGTTCTCGTTTCGATACTTGAGAAGTCTAAAACTATCGTATACACACTCTTCTATTATCCAATTATTTTAAGGTTACGAATTGGAGGCTCTTATGGTAGCGCACGATGGAATAGCTTCAACGTTACCGGAAGATTCCACGACGCCAACACCATCTACAGCCGAAACGATACCCCAGTCCTCATTATCCGACCATTACCGAGAAGATAACATAAAAATAATTAAGATCGAAAAGAGCACCGAACCTCTAGGTGCGACCGTGAGGAACGAAGGAGACGCGGTGGTGATAGGAAGAGTTGTCAGAGGCGGCGCGGCTGACAAGAGCGGTCTCCTACACGAAGGCGACGAAATTCTCGAGGTGAACGGCATCGAGATGCGAGGCAAAAGCGTTAATTCTGTCTGTGATATACTAGCCGCTATGGAGGGTACGTTGACGTTCCTCATAGTGCCGGCGGCTCAGGCGCGGTCCCATTCCGGTCGCGAGTCCCTATTACACGTTAGGGCTCATTTCGACTACGATCCCGAAGAAGACATGTACATACCTTGTCGAGAATTAGGTATCAGCTTCCAAAAAGGTGATGTTTTGCATATCATAAGCCAGGAGGATCCTAACTGGTGGCAGGCGTATAGAGAAGGTAAGTAAGGTCAAAATCATGTATTGCTCCCCCTTTCTAGTAAGGAATTTGTTTCTTTTACTTACAAATATTTATTGCTAATGAAACGTAAAGATGTCATCGATCAATAAATTCGTATTGATGAGTTTTAGAATTGAATGAATCGTTGCTTAAATTATTGTCACAAATATTTCATCACTTCAGGCGAGGAAGACCAAACCTTAGCCGGCTTAGTACCTTCGCAATCATTTCAACACCAGCGGGAGAGCATGAGACTGGCAGCGGAAGAACGAATGACGAAACCGCAAAGGAAATCTTCAACGTTACTGTGCGGTAAAACGGCAAAGCGTAAGAAGAAGAAAGGAGCGTACGCAGAAGGAGGTTATCCAATGTACACAAACGCTGTAGATGGTAAGTTAGTGTGTCATAAACAATTCCAAACGAATAACTTGCTGGGCTGGGCTGCTAGCAGACAGACATGGCAATAGAGAAAATAATGTTCTAGTAATACTTTGAGGAATTCCATTGATTTAGAACAATTTACATTGCCTTTCCACAAAATACATCGACTATAATATTTTTAATGTCTTTAGAATACGAAGCAGAAGAAATATTAACCTACGAAGAGGTATCATTATATTACCCTCGAGCGAACAACAAACGACCCATTGTGTTAATTGGGCCTCCCAATATTGGAAGACACGAACTTCGCCAGAAATTGATGGAAGACTCCGAAAGATTTGCTGCCGCTATACCTCGTAAGTTACCCAATCGACGTTTTGTTCTGTACGAGCGCCTATTTAAGCGTTGTATATCGAAACTATTCGCGACTTCTTAATGTAATTACATTGCGTTGTAATACAGTAAACAATAACGCCCACAATTATATTGTCAAGCATTTCAACTATTAAACATTTATTATACATTCACATTTCAATTTCCTTTTATAGATACTTCCAGAGCGAGGAAGGATACGGAAGTGGACGGTCAAGATTACCATTTCATAACGAGAGCGCAATTCGAAGCCGACATCCTGTCACGGAAGTTCGTGGAACATGGGGAATACGAGAAAGCCTACTACGGCACTTCATTAGACGCTATTAGATCCGTGGTTAATTCAGGGAAGATATGTGTTCTTAATTTGCATCCGCAGAGTCTGAAAATTTTGAGGACGTCGGATCTTAAGCCGTACGTTGTCTTTGTCGCGCCTCCTAGTTTGGAGAAATTGCGACAGAAGAAGATAAGAAACGGCGAAACATACAAGGTACGGTTCGGTGAGAGATCTGTGATCAACCGTATTAACAATAAACGCGTCAGGTTTAATTAAAATCTGATAGTACGGGGTGTAATTGAAACACGAGAACATAAAAGCAAGCCATTTAAATTTTTTGATCTTCCAGCAACTTTTAAAGTAGTTTTACATTTATACAGAAGTTGTTAGGAATTAATAAAATTAGAAATAAATGAGCCTAATTTTATGTTTTCCATTCGTATTTAAATTACGCCTTATATAGATAATTCTGTTTTGTATATGTTTAAAAATGGACTATTTGCAATTTTAGGAGGAGGAACTTAAGGATATTATAGAGAAGGCCCGCGAAATGGAGGACAAATATGGTCATTTCTTCGACATGATCATAATAAATAATGATACCGAAAGGGCGTATCATCAACTGCTCACCGAAATCAATAGTCTAGAGAGAGAGCCCCAATGGGTTCCAGCCGCATGGGTGAAGTCTCTTTAGTTAGAGGTTCAATCTGTAACAAATGATACTTGTATATTACCATTTAGTTGTAAAATGACTGATCGTAAGAGCTCATATTTATTCAAGTACTTAATTTTCTAGATATCTATTACTATTTTAACTATTTTTACGTGCGTACGTATATGATTTTTATAATAATTATTATTATTATCACAACTAGGTATTTTATTGCAATACTTACGACACTTATACAGTTCAAATCGGTTTAGGTTTTAAGAGACTGCGCGTTTTATAAAAAGATTTTTGCAAGATTTTATCCACTACTTACTTTTAATCGATAATTCCATTACGGTAACAAAGATACAATGTGAAATGTTTAATATTAACAATACCTAGATACATACTTATATAAAATAAGATGGTGCTAGTCGATTGTAACTGTCACCTTAAACTGTAAATTGTGAATCTTTTAACGATTGTATAATTTTTTTTTGATCTTCTTTTCGAGCTATCGTTTTATTTATTGAAGTATTTATATTATCCGACGAACTATCGTATTTGTAGATTTAAAAAGGATTGAAATTGAAATATTTCACTGTTAAAGAAAACATAAGAACGTATTGCATACATATGAATATATAATAGAAACCCTCTCATCTTTTACAATACGGATAATTACAAATCTATACTATAAAATAAGATAATAGAATAGTTGAGATTATATCAAGTTTTCCATTTTCAATTTTTGAACTGTTCAAAGCTCAGCAACACAAGCGCACGATATATACTAAAGCGAAACATAGGAATTTCCTAGTTAATTCCCCAAAGCCGCACAAAGCGGTACATTTAACTATTAAATTTTAATCGAAATTATGGTCTGGCACCAACACAAAAATGGATTCATGATTTAAGCAAATCTAAGGCTTCTCGTTTTATTTAGCTTATCAGAAACCATAGTTATTATTTTCTTTTTATCTTGAACCAATTAAAAAATTATCAAAGTTCGTTAGGATAAGGATGGTGTAAGTTGGTAATAAAAATTTAGAATGTTTGCGTTATCGTTGTTTTCTCATTGTCAGGGAATTTAAGAGCGCTGGTTTTAATTTGTTTTCATAGCGATGTTACTTGGTCAACAGTATTTTTTTTTCAAATTAACCCTTTCTCCCCTATTTCGAGTGGTATATTATTGCAATTCTCTTTTATTATAGATTTCACATCATTGCCTGTAGATCTGGTATCATAATGATCGTTTTCATTTGAGGTTTCTGGCACAACTACAAATTGTCTTTATTTTCTCCTTCTTTTCTATATAAACCAACCGGTTTATTATTTCTTTCCGTTATAATTTTAGCGCACAGATGCAGCAGCATTAACTTCTGCTGAGAGAATAGAAGCATCAAATGGAAAAATTCCTTTTACATCCATTCTTAATGATTTCGTCCTTTAAGCTTTCTTCAACTAATTCCGTTGAGAATTTCCGTTTTAGGACTGTCACTCCCATGTTTTCGTTCCCAAATCAATACATCCTGGTGCTGCCTCACCTTAAGCGAATTTTTTCAATATCATGAATTAAAATTAATGCTGTATTAAAAAATTCATTAATTAAAAATTAAAGTAAAAAGAAAATATTTATATTATGGAATGCTATTTGGAGCAAAGTTCAAGCAACGTAAGATAAAGTGGGCGGATAACTTTGAAAATATCCTCTTCGTTACATTTAAAGTGTGTGCTTGAATTGCTGACTTAAAACATTTCTTTTCCTGAGAAAAAATAACGTTTAAACATCACCGGAATGCTGTGATCTTCGCTAAAGTCCTCTGCGGCGAAACAAAAAAAAATCTACGACAGTGTCGATGACATGTGCTTATCAACAAAGGGGAAAAAAACGATAGAGACGGCAATAATGTCTGTACATAATAAATATAAAAGTAATGAGAAAAAAAAGGAAATAAAATAGAATCGTTTTAATCTCGTATTTTATCTGTTCATAGCGTTGTATTTAGCGTTCGATTGTTGTATATATTTACAAGAAAAGAAAGTTATAAAGAGAAAAATAATTGTCTTTAGGTATAATGGAATGTAACTACAATACGAATTACCTATAATCGATCGCTCACTAAATAAAATAATAAGATGGACTAAGTACTTTTAAATTGGTGTGTTAGTTGATATTTTATAACTAATTCGACGTAAATTTTTTATCTACTAAATTTAAATTTTAAAATATAAATATGTCTAAACATGTTTCAGACGCTCATTTAATTCCCACTTCTACAATAGAATTCTAATATTATCGATGTGAAATGTTAGAACAATTACTTCCGTTATCAAATCATTAATTGTTTTCTCGATGGTACAACTTATCTTGCGGTTGCAGTTAAACTTCATACCATCATCCCGATACAATGATTACAAAATTAGTTGTTCTTTCGAGAGAAACATCTCCAAATATAAGGTTTTAAGGTGATTTTTAGTACGTATTGTATCTAGTTTTTACATACTATGCTTTAGTATTTATCTTTATTAGTGTAGCGTTGTAAGTTTAGGTGCAATTTAATTTTACTATCAGTAGTAATAATGAGAAAAGAACATACATATACATATTGAAGAGAGATGATATACATTCTTATATTTTTAATCGTCGCATTTTCATTTCTTCTTGCAGGAAGCGAAATTATTGTAAGGATTTACTCGGTTATATGGTAATTATTATTTTTCATCTCAAATCTATCATCATTCCAATGTATTATTAGTAAATGAACAACCTAGGAATACTTACAATAATTATTTTTACGATTAATTTTCTTCTATTCGTGTTCTCTTTTTTAAGTGGATTTAATAATTACGGAAAATAGATCTGAAGTCATACGGTTTCCATTTGTTTATTTGTTGTTATGGTTGTTAAAACTAATTGTACATAATATTATATGAGATATCAGGTGTACATACAGTGGGCGGACCCTATGGTGTCTGCGGAGATGTCGTGTAAAAAAAAAAACTACTCATCGTTAGAATTTTGACTTCGGGTTCCTTTTATTTTTACATATTTTATTATGCATAAATCATTGTTTTAGAACTGCAGAAATAAATATTTCTCAACAATAAACTACTGTTTTATTTCATCTTAAAAATGGGGTACTTGTGAAAGACACAGGGTCATGCTGTTATCAGTGTTCAATGCTCTCACATTTGTAACACGTTTTAGTTGTATACTATATTTCCATGTGTATATCTGCTCATCTAACATTCTCATGTTTATCTATTAATTCCCGACGATTGTCTGTTGTTACACATTGGGCGTTGTTCTATATCTTAACTTTAAACAAACGCCGGATTGGATTTGATTCTGTGCATTCTATAAAAATATGAAGAAAAACAATAAAATAATCTGTAAAATATATAGTATATTTTCTATTTGAATTCTTACAGCTTTGCAGCAACAATATTATAGAGATATTTTTAGTAGTATTCTACCTATCTGTCTATTTATTGATTTCGAACGCCGCAAATTGAGAGGCAGGTAGTTTCGCTTTTGAGAGCTAGTACCGGTATTACGGTGTACGTTAATTGGGTCGTATTTCTAACTTCCGCGATGATATCGTAAAGGTATTCCGTAGGAATGTCATTTTTCACGCTGTAGAATATTTTCAGACAACAGATAGAGTTGGGGTCGTATTCGTGACCTTGCTGTAACTTATTCAAGGCATAATCGAGAGCTTCTTTCATAATATCGAGAGATATTTGAGCATGAACTTTTTCGGTATTGTCTACATGGCACACAATCGCCGCTATGTTATTCTCATAGTTCCAACGTCGATATATCGAAATTGACCAATCCTCGATACACTTTCCTGTTTCTTCGTCTAAAATTACAACCGTCAAACTACCATCACATCATAAAATATATTCTTACATTCGAATTGGTTATTGTGCGTATGGGCCCATACATGCCACTCCACTAAAGCGTCTTTGGGTAAATTCGATACTACTACATAATCCATGATTGAATTATTTGTACATTCTTCCCAATACTTATTGGCAGTCTCAATATATCTCTTATCACATACATAACAAACACCCTACAATGAACACGTAAATATCTTAAATAAGGTGGGAAGTTTTATGCTCAATTTACTACACTTACTTGAACTACATCCCTAATTGTCAGATTGCCGTCTATAGCCTTGAGTAATCGGCCGATATGCCGGAGCGACAGCTTGCATTGCTGTTTAATACCGTCGCTGATAAGTTGCATACTTCCAGGAACTAATCCAATTTGTCCGGCAAGATACATTAGATCTCCTACTTTCACCACCTGACTATATGGGCCGATATTTGCGGGGGCCCAGTGGGATACGCTTTGGACATGCATGGTGTGTCTAACAGATAAAAATAATTATAGTTTCGGTTGTAAATGTTAGAGGTGCAGTCTTTGCGCCTTTTGGTCTTCAACAAATATACAAAATTACCACGTCATTTATCAGCATAGCGGCTGGTGGTGATGTATGATTTCCTATGTACGACACCACTACCACCACTAGCCGCTACTAATATAAAAATTTTCATTTGTATAAAAACTTCGAAGATAACTAATGTACCTTTCTGTCTGTAAATCTCCAGTAGCGTTATTGGTCATGTTACCGTTCCATGAAACCGCTTCCAAAATTACCGGGCAGTTGCCTGGTAAAGGCACTTGTACACAGGCTCTAGTTGGAGGATTTACGTGATTTAAAACTTCGCCGTAGAAACGATTCAATTCTGCAAATTGCGACATATCCGAAATATACATATTGATAGAGCATATATTCTCAAGTTCCTGCTCTTTCGAAGATACTTCATCTGAAAATTACATGGAATAAATCGATGGATTAGGTAGTAAGTTCTTAGATTTATGGAAAATAAAATATATGTTTTCAATTGGAAACTCTTGACATGATTTAAATAATAAGAAATGCAAATTTGGTAAATGCACAAAAAAAAAACATTGCAAGTGAATATAAAAAGTTGATCTCGCATACCTACACTTTAATTTCTCCATAGCTTCCTTCATTGCTTCGCATGGATTTTCTGAAGTTCCGTGAATTCCTCCGATCCATAGCCATCCGTTTCCACTTTTGGCAGAATTGATATCCTGGCAAATATCTTTAATCTCCAACGAAGTATCTTCAACGTTAACATTTGCAGAATTTGATACCTCCTCATTGATTTCTTCTGGAACGTACACGTTCTTTAATTGACGAAATTTCAATAATTAAATAAGAATTACCATTGTCCACCATTTCAGTAGCTTCTTCTCCATAATCGGTTACATATCCATCGCTATCTTTCAACGGCAATGCTGACAATCGATTTTGTAAATCGAGTGGTGGCAACTTTAATTCTAATTTTAACTTATTTAATTTTAAATATCCAACAGGCGCAATGGGGTCGTCTGAATGTATTACTGTCTCTGATTCTTCTCTAGAAATTATTAATTTGTATTTAAACTAAAAAAATTACTAGTATTAAGGTTAAGTTGTGCATATGCTGAAGAACGTAAGGAGTACGGGCCCGTATGCAATGTTATATATATTGGGTTTTCATAGGTCGTGGATACACTTTTGTTTGAAATTTTATTGGTTTATCAGGAATCTATTCTACAACTAATGCAACACATCCAGTTGGGGTGGTTTGGGCATTTAGGCAGAATGAGAGAGATAAGGCAATCTGGGAAACGAAAACCATTCCAAACCGGGAAAGAAGCAGGCCAGGGATTAAACGGAATATAGTAGTTGAAAGGATATTAGGAAGTAAGGGATTCACGTATCAAACAGCAGGAATTTAACAATAGGACAAGAAAGAGTGGTGTAAATTTATTTATAATGTTTAAGTAATATTATGCTTTAGCCTTACACTGGTATTGTAACGGCACCAAATTTTGATAAATCCAGCAAAAATGGCCAAACAAATCTATGAATTTATTCTAGCATTACACGTACATCCCAATATCTTATGCAACTTATGGCACAACGTACCCTTTTTACAGAAGAAATATCATTTGAATCGTGTGATTATGTATATAGGAGGATATATCATATTTCTTAAAGAGTATATCCAAAAATTACAGAAAAAAATCAACTTACATTACTATTCTACTTTTATAGAGTGGGCAGTCGATTGTAAGTGTCTCATACTCTCCTCCTTCGCCACAAATGTTCAAGCCATACTTTTCGTGCATCGCTAATAAATGTGGTTCTACTAATCTTAAGGAACGTCCTAAATGCCTTGACGGTTCCAATCCTAAAGCAGCTACTTTAATTATAATAGCATCTATTTCACATTTGATCATTTCTTGTAATAATTCTTCTTGGTCGCGTTGCCATAAGTAAGCCAACGGTGTTACATTTAACCTACTGCATCTGTAAATATCAACATTTGTATTTTCCATTGCCACCGGTTACAAAAAAGGTTACTTACACATTTTCTACCCTAATTCGTTGATAATCTGATAGGATTGCTCCCACCGAAACAGCATCGTAATTAATTGTACTTTTTACATCACGGAGTAGACAAAACAAATCTTCTACTTCGTCATCTTCTGTGGGTTCGTAAGTCTTTCCTTGTTGATGTGATCGTCCAAATGTGTCACTTCTAAACAGTGGTAGATCCATTGCTTCTGCTATTAGATCAATAGCTTCGTAGCCTACGCTTTGGTACATATAACTATCAATCTCGGTTTTAGCGTGTGGCTTTAAATTGGCTAAAGCGATTATCTCGTGCCCCGCCGCTATGCATTGCATCATATTGAAGCTGCTATCTTTTCCTCCGCTTATTAACGCTACCACTTTCATCTTAAAATAATGTAAAAAGCTACAACAGAAATACGTTACATATAGAACAAATGAACGCAGAGTAAAATGTCGCGCATTAAATAAATTGCATAACAAAAACGTGACTTACGTATGTGCACAAAATATTTAAAATAAATAATGAGACCAAAAAAAATGTTTGAAAAAAGGAGGTTAGGGCAGAATGTCAAAAAAGAGACAAAAAAAATTATAACATGACAGGGTGACAGGGTAAGGACACTGTAAAGATATTGATATTCGCCGTATTTCACATCGGGAGATTTATTTGAATGTTAAATAATTTTTTTATTGTAATGAACAATGTGTGCTTCACTAATATTATCTCATATAGGAACGATGTTATCAAATACAGATATCACATTATTTAAATTCAATAAACAGTGGCTTCCCTTTTAATTTTTATTTTCAGGAAAAAAAGAAAATTAATTTAATTCTTTTTATTTAGTTTTTTTTGAAATTGTAAATATAAAGCATAGTAAAGATTTTTCAAATATTTTTATTGCACAAAAACAACAACAAAAGATGAATATTTCATTTAAGTTAACTTAATACCAATATTTTAATAATAATTAATAATTTTTTTATACCACCATTTTTAAATTAAGCTAAATTCTTCAATTAATTTGAAATTTACCGTCTAGCTCCAGTCAATAGGATCGATGTTGACGAAAAGTTATTTGTTTCTAGAGATGTAGTACATACACAAGCTACATAAATGCAAAACTAACAGTATTCTTTTAGACAAAAGCTGATTAGAATTGATTAAGAATTTTCGTCTGGTAAAGTCTTGTAGATTACGATAAGAAAAGAATGTAGTAAACTTGTACGTGTTAAACGAGTTGCCTACGCGAAGCTGTGACATTAAAATCTATCTTTATTTAAAAAATATTCACCTTCATGCACGATGTTGTCGATTGTAAATGATAAGAAGTACTGTGGCGTAAACAACACGAACGTGTCGGCAACCTCCGCACCACACGTGCAATTAATTAATCCGGGACGATCGTTTCAAGGATACGAATGATGTGAGAAAACTAAAACTAACGTGCATGTTCTATCCTTACTTTCGCAAAAACATATTATTTACAAGTACCTAATTTTACCGGTTACGTGCCTTTAAGCCAAGAGGTACGAAAAAAGACAGAATACGTACAAATAGACGTAAGGGTCTCTTGTCATTGTAGTCCAACACACAAGCCTTACCTGAATAAATGTGTGACTACATCGGCCCGTTCTCTCTAAACATCAGCTCTTTGTTGCTTTTATGCAAACCGTCTCGTACGCATCTAATTCCCGCCGCGAAGTTACATTCTTAAATAATTTAAAGTTTTCTTATTTAATATTATGCGCGGTTTCGTTTATGTGCTGCGCTAGACTTGACGAATGCAATCTACCGAAGCGATAACATCTGATATGTTCCCTAAATCTGGTGCCTATCACTCCTTTCGTTTAACCATTACATATTATTGCTTGCAATTTTATAGAATCCTGTCCCTTTTTTCATTTTCGGTGTATCCTTCGGATTGATTGGATCCTTTCGGATCTGGATCCTGCAGAACTTTACTAACATTGTGAAAGGGGAGTTCCGCTAATTTGCCTGTGTTGAACTCTCTTAAGCATGCGGCGCGACCTTCATGCACAATCTTGTAGATTGTACGTAAACCGTATTTTTATATGAATTTAATTATTTAAATTCATTCTAATAGGTGCCGCTTGAACTAATCTATCGATTTCCAGGCAATACGATTTACTGCTCAATAAATATAACTTAACTTGCACAATAAAAATATTACCTATATTATTTAGAGATCAACGTCTTCTTATCCTTTGAGGAACACTCACTTTGACAACTAACAACTTTCTTCTCTATCCTAATTAATTAATTAATTGATTAACCACATCGCCGCATATACACATCTGCAATTGTAGGTACCTTCACAAAATTGACTTTTATTTCGGATTTATATGATTCGCTCTCAAGATTTATGTCCGATAATATTTATCACGAGTGACCTTTTTTTATTTATACAGGATGTTAATGTGTAGATCTTTCTTATCTCAATGAGCAACAAAAGTAATAGCTTTTGAACCCGAGGATCTGTTGTAAATACGAGAGTAATCCATTTATCAATTGTAATGTTACAGATTACACTATAAAAGTGTCCTCATATAAATAATATTGATTTTTTTTTAATATAATACATCAAGTACATAAAAATACAAAATACATTTATCTTTACTGGAGAAAGTTCGCTAAATGGTGAAGCATATAGTTTATTTTGTCCCGTTATGTAGTTTAAAAGGTCATTCGGCACATCGTATATATTCTATGTAGCTATTAAGATATGAAAACGCGACAAACATTTGAACCTAAAGAGAGGTTTGAGAAGAAGCTGCAGTTTGAAAGGAACCTATCGAAGTTACAAGGTACATGAGACCCGACTTCAAAGTTTAATTGATGAATTTTGGTTATCAACACAGTCTAGCTTGTGGCTGGAAACGTCGTCTTGGCTAAAGAGGACTTCCTACTTCGCCAGATCTGGCCAGTCAATATTCAGCGTTGATCGTTCGTCTTGCTCTTTTCTCAGTACAGATTCCCTTTGCGTTCCTAGAATGAAGACTATGGTCTTCTCCGAAGATGGCTTCTTCAGTGTTGGTTTGATCTTAGCAGTCCCGAGTAATGGATTCAGGTCTGTTCGATTGAACTGGTACAATGCTAAACACTATTCCGATACAGTCATTCATTGCAGTTTTAGTTTGACGCTGAGCCTCCTTTTTCTTTAGATATGCGGCCGTTTATGATTTTTAAGAATACTTCGGTTGTGGCGGATTTTGGTCTTCCAGATTGCAGCATCGTGAATTCTTATAGATATTTGAAGTTAGATATTCGCGTTTTTACAGTCGTAAATGAAGGAGCAGACTCCCCCGATGTTGTGTTTGGCCCTGCTTTAGTTTCTTTCATCTCTAATCATAAGCGCCATTCACGATCAAGAACTGAGAAATTTATGGGAAATAGGAAATACACCTCTTTTAATTTAGGAGTTATGGCGGTTTAAAATTAAAAAAAAATGAAACATTTGCCAACGTTAGGAAATTTTAGCGTTTACTGTAAGATTAGTATCGAAGAGATGGAGAGAAAGCGGTCGTTAGGTCCTCCCATTGTCAAGATATGAAAGCACTTAGATAAGTTGTGACGAATAGAGGATCGTGGTTTGCGGATTTGGGCAAAGATGAATTAGGGTCTTCAGAAAGGTGATGCATCTATTCGTAATGCACTTGTTAATGCAAGATAAAGGGTTCTAACTGGTAATTTATCTTCGTAAGTCATCAGTTAGGGTTTGCAATAATTCTACTTTAGGCTTTCAATAATTTACTGCCTAAAAGCCCCTAAATGCGAAAATAGGTGAGTTAGGGTGTGTTTGCAGTGGAACTACAATACTCGATAATGGTGGCGAGATAGCAAAACGAGGTAATCGGTGCTCGCTATGGAAAAGCGGCCAGTTTCGTTGGCTTGCCGCTGGCAGCTTCACAAACGCATATCGTACTTTTAAGACGCTTACGTATTATTGACATCATTAAATACATGTTGATGTTTGCACGTACATAAGTTGAGCTATTTACATACTGTGTGTAGAGGCCTTAAATTAGGAAGATATTAAAAAAATATATTTTTTTCTAAATATTCTTTATAGATACATACTTTAGAATATTCAAGGGTCGGATTTTTAAATGTTTGACAATAATTGATCGTCAATTATCTTTTTACGATATTTACGGCGTATACTTAAAAAAAATTATAGACAGAAAAAAAAATAACAGAAAACAGAACACCTTACGTTGACTGAACGAACATTATCTTTATGTATACGTATCATGTAAAATAGAAGATTAAGCCTGCAGAAATGAGTACGCTTCACGAAATTATCCGAGACTAGTTGTGTCGACTTTCGGGGAAACAATGAGACGAATAAATACGAGTCTGTCTAATCGCTGCTAACTTCGTGAAGCCCTGCGGACTTAACGATAATGCTGAAAGGAAAGACAAAATATATGAAAACATTATTTATTTTATTCAATAAATCGAATTCAACGCGCTCGTCGCATGAATTACTTCAGTTCGTCATCACGATGTCTTCTTTAGTTAACTAGGAGCCATGTGCTAGAGATCCTCCGTGTGTTTAAAATAGTTTATCCGCGATTGTGCCTACGTCATTCACGTCGTTAGAGCACGGTCTACGTTAAATATAGACACTAATCAGAGGTGAAGGCAGGTATGTGAACGAACAGCTGTATAATAAATATATTTTATTTATTTGTTTAACGATGGTACAGCTAGATAATCATTTACGTATCTATATGTGTATGTTGCCACTATAAAGAATCAATTTTGGATGATTTTTGAATTCCGATATTTTCGAAAAGTTGAGCCTGGATGATTTGTAAACATCACATATGTATTGGCAATACAAGTTTAATAAATCAAGGACGGTCGTTTCGAAGACACGAATGGTCCTCGTCATCAACCGGTAACCGAAAAACGGAAAGAGAAATGCAATCCATTAAATAATAGAATAATTAATTTTGCCTGTAAGTGCATACATAGCTCATTCTTTACATATTTATATACCAACTGTATGATATTCATTCGCCTTAGTGTACAACCCGCTTGGAACGTACGCCATGGTGTTACGTAGTTGTTACGTTTGAAGTGGCAACCTTTACTTCGTATCTAATTGTTTAACAATGTTTTATGTACAAAAGCACTCGGCGTTTATAAAAAATACTATCGGATTAAAACCAGCGGCGGAAAAGGCTCTCTCCACGGATGTAACGCGAGCGATTATTTACCTTCGTACAGAAATGTAAATAAAATATCAACCCTTTTCGGCGTATACGTATGCGGCGTAAATGTATAAAATAAATGGAATTGTGTTGACTTTATCCAACGGGGCGTTGTATTATTTGACGCTGAAGGGTATAATTGTCATAAAAAATATGGATGTAGCGCAAATTGGAAAATTTTTATGTTTATCGTCTACTATTTTTTCGATTCATTTCCATTGTTCTAATTCGATGACACTCTGCGTAATATATGGAAATGGTCGCACTTCGTTTTTTTTTATTGTTTATTGATTGCAATTTTTAGGGAAACTCAAAATATAATCCTTGAAAACGTGACAATGAACATAAAGATAGGAATGCTATATTATTTGATATGATCGGGTTCCTTAATCTTTACGTAGGGCAACCATTTTTGAAGTTTCGGCAGTCGGAAGAGGTCACTAAAGACGTTAACGAAAATCATACAGAAGATCCAACGGACCAAGGAGTTGAAGCGATAAAATTCATACCGGGAAAAATTAAATTAAAAAAAAATAAAATGCGTGGAATAGAAGGAGCTGGACCTGTAGCCATTGTAAATGACGTAGTTAACTTTCTCAGCTGACCATCCTTGCTCATGGTTTTCGCTATATCCTATGCGTTGTTACAAATGAATAATTTGAAACAAATCCGTCTTGCATCGAAATCGTAGATCCCATAGCTTCTTGGGCGTAAAGGTGCGTATGTAACATGGACTTTAAAGCACGTTTCCAATATTCACATCATTTGGCAAGTAAATACAGGCCAATTCGCTAGATGTGGCGGAGTAAATTTGCTAGGCTTTTATGAATTTGCATTTCAATTGGTGCGGCAATATAAAAAACGTTTGAGACAAGACGCCTTATAACAAGCAAGACATAACATATGAAGACATAACACCTTGCATAACAAGCATAGAGGACCACGTATTTGAAAGACGAGAGGGCGACCAGTTTTCGTTTATTTAGAAGAAATGTTCACAAACAGGGGATTCTCGCCGGGCTTGCTCGAACTCAGACCGCGTATTCAGATCGAAGTTGTAAATGAATTCAAAAACAATCTACCTGCGAAAGACTCGGCTGTGAGTTTTCTCCGAAGAGACAAAAACGATGTTGACAAACGGGTTTCACAGTACATTAATAAGGCGCGGCCGTTTCATTTCTCGATGAAATCGAGCAAACGTTACAAGGCGTACCTTCGTGCAATATGCCCAACTACAATGAGACCAATGTAAGTGAAGATCCACGTAGTAAAGAACGTACAAGGCAGTCAACATACTCCAATAAAAGATATTAATGACTCTCTAAGTGAGCTTTTGCGCGAGATACGTTATAGTGGGACAAACGAAGTGCGAAGGCATGAGAAGCGTAGACTTAACGTGGTTCTCTGAGCGTGGGGATATTCGAGAGATGAAGACGTACCAGCAAGAAGATCTCAACAATGAAGCTGAAAGTGATACACGCAGGGACAAAGGAGAAGCGGATCTAAAGAACGCGGAAATATGCTGGTGGATGAAAGAGGAAAACTTCTTTTAGATACGTTTGCAAGGAACCAGATAAATTTTAATAAAGAAATGAATCTAAGTCATTGGCTTGAAGAAAATAGATGGAGAGGAAAGTAAGTGCAAACTTCTAAAGAATGGTCTTAACAGCATAGCTCTTACTGACATCATCGCAGTTTTGCCAATACCTGAAATGAAAGAGGAGGAATATCATTTCGGCGATGTTGTCGTCGTAATTCTCTCACCATGTTAATCATGTTTAAGTATACTTAAGGACAATTTATGTATTTAACGCTACCTAAAAAGATTAATATTTATTTTATGTTATAAACAAAACATCGATATCTATTGTTGATTTTTTGTGGATGATTTTGGGACGAGTACCAACTAACCCCAAAATGGGACGCGATGATCTTTAGGTCCATGTGACGTATATTCCTTAAATAAAATTTGGGCTTCCAAAGTCGCCGCATTTCGAGTATAAGTTTAATAAGCCCGTTTTAATTTTATTCTTTAAAAATTCGCTAAAAAATTAATTATTAATGAATTAATATTAACATTAAGAATTAACGAAAACATCGTCTTCGTTCATTGCAAATGATTGCAGGCGCATACGCCAAAGTTTCATGCGTACATACGTTGCTGAGTTTCGTCGAATCGTGCCGCCAATTCATCTCCGGCGGATCCGCATCGGTCAACGGTCGGCGTATAATCGAATCCGTCCAGTTCAGTTAGGTACTTCCACCTTCACGACACGGAGTACCGGGCATATAAGCGTAACGCAAATTGCGAAAGACCGCGAGCGTACGCAGACACTCGTACATACGTACAATTCGCGCGAAAACGTTTTAAGTGAATGGCACGCGGTAGAAAATTTTCTCTCGCACTGATGGTGCGGTATTGATTATATTTCCCGCTTTAGAGAGAATGTAACGCGAACGCAACTTTCCCAGCAGCATTTCCACGTTGGCCGTCAGCGTGTCATATCGTGGCCGTCTGCTGACAATTTCCATACACACATTTTAGTTGTGAAGAGTTGCGCGTGAAAATAAAACACTCCGTAACTGACAGACGGACGAATATCGCCGGGAGAATTGAAAAGAAAAGGACGGATATGAAAAGAAGTTATCATATATATTATTGTTGAAAATAGGGACTTTTTATAATAATAATAATAATAAAAAAGCTAATGTTCACATTGTTCGTCGGTCTCTTGTTTAATCAAACATATAACACGGTTTTATTCGTTGACGAAATAAACCTTGTGATTATGGATATTAAACTTTTGTGAATTGTGTCATTCTTTTACGGTTTCCGACCCCAATCCAAGAGAAAACACGGTAATTAAAGTTCTATTTACATTGCGATAAGTGCATTTTTTTTTCGCAAGCTTTTCTTTGCTAAAGCTTTTAAATGGCTTTCCGTATTTTTTCAAGCCTATTTTCTTTTTTTTCTTTTTATGTTTTTTAATATTTCGCAAGTACACGCCAGCGTAAACTTTGTTTGTTATTGTTTATTTCGCCGCAGACTTTTTTCGAGTTGCAAACGCTACTTTCGTGTAGGTTAGAGTATGTTAGCAACGACTACGGCGATCGTTATCTTATCTATCGTGGAATAGGGGATAAAATGACGTAGGCATCAATATCGCTATTCTCTTTGGCATAGTTGCCTGAAAAATTAACGTCATCGTCGATATCGCACGCTCTCTATTTTTAGCCAGTTTAGTTTCATTGTACACTGATCATAATGTAGTTGTGCATTAGCTGGTGTTTATTTATACGTAGAAGAGAGAGAGAGAAAATGCGAATGAAACCAAAACAATTAAATCTAGAAAATAGAAATAAAAGACTAACCTAAAACAATACGCATCTTGCACGTATAGCATGTTTTCTTGGGTTATTTTAATTACTTGTTACACGTCAGTCGCGGCTCAGTCGAAAGATTCAAATAGCATCAAACGGCACGGGAAAATCATATTTCTAATTTTATTATTTTTCCAACATAAAACTTTTCCGCTTCTAAGCATATGTTTGACTCATTAAAAAACATCTAAACGTATTTTGGAAAGGAACGAATTGGCGAACCTACAATTCGCTTCGGAAAAATCGGTTCGCAATTTTTTACGCCGGGAACCTATAGTGTCGGGCTTAATTTCAACCAGCGTCAAGACAAAAATCGATGAATGTTACGTAACTGTAAAGAGTGGAGAGGCTTTTAGTAACCCGGAGGAGGCCAACCGCAAAATAAACTAGGACAAAATGTGTATCCCAAATATTTTGCCATCAAATACAACGAATCGGTCGTGTTCAGCGGAAACGTACTTCGTAGTTCTGTCAACTACGAATTCGTGATTTTATGTTAAGCTGTGTTTATACAATATACGGAGCGCGTATAAATTTGTGTAAACCTTTCGATAGATTGGCTTTTTATATGAGACGAGGTTAAATTAAATTGAATTGTTAAACACATTATTTAACAATTCAACTTAATTAAAAAAAAGAATACGCTCTTACCAAATGCACTAGCTACACTGAAAGAAAAAATTTTACGATTGCTTCGTTGTAAGACAATACTTGTAGTATTAAAAACCAATATTCTCGTTTCCAACAAACTGTGATCGTAGTTCGTACGTACCCGCATATCTCAACAGTCGATTGAATAAAGCGGATATTAACATCGACCGCCGATCGGAGATGCATGATGGATACATACATAAGTATATCCATCACGCATCCAGAGTTACATACATTATTAAACACATTGTACGTTTCAATAACAGCAACCACGTGGCAATTCAAATTAACGAATTTCAAAGTAATACTTGCTCAATATTTTGTAAAGTACTGGTCTAGTGGTCTTTTCATGTTGACTAATCTTAGTCGGCTATATAAGCACCAGCAGCTCGATGCAAGGTTGGTCTCGATGCCCGTAAAACTTTAAAACTTATTGTATTAGAAGAAGATGACGTTTGATTAATCGAGGTTAATTTGAAGAATATTAGTGTTTAACCATTCTTCAATTGTGTCGATATAAACAATACCTAGATCAACAGATTCATTTTGCCGCGTAATTTACCTTTAAAGATTACTTAAGCTTTGGATTATAGATATCAATTTTTTATTTTGACGAAATACGCAACTTCTAACGAGAAATAGTGAGAAACAACGTTACGTTGTTAATGTACTGTAAATTATTGATGGGTACTTAATATCAAGCTTTATATACAACCGAATCAATATTTATAGTTATGATTATCTACATAAAAGCTTTTTCCTCTTAAACAGAGTAAATAGAGCAGTTTCGAAAATATCCGCATGTTATATTGTGGTGTGACAGACACAAATGCAGTGCCAAAGTTAAGTCTCCAGTTGCCGTTGTTTGTCCCAATTCGCTTTCAAATGTCAGCTTGCTAGAAATAGAGCTTCTCAAGGGATTATTCACTGAATTACAGCCCGTCCGCAGGTATTGATCTCTATTGCATAGTTAATTTACTCTATAAGAGAAACTATATATATTGCAACGGAATCGTATCAATTCTTTATGCTTTAAATGAAAACTTTTCTGTAATTCCTGCATCACCAAAAGGGTAACATGCCCTCAACATTTCAGGAAGGTAAAATCGTCATTTTTAAAAGGGTCTTATTAAGATGGTTTTCAAAGAACTAATTTCGTCAATGTTGAAAGTGTTTTTTTTTTTTTTAACTAGAACGGTTGTCTATTTAAGTAGATCGACTTAAAACGCCTTATCGTTTTTTCAAAGTATTCTCCACAAAGATTGATAACTTTGTCATCCTTTCAAAATAATTATTAACCCATTCGTCAGTTGGAAGAGTCAGAATTGTCATTCTTCCGGCGATTGGAACTATTAATCGCTGTCCATTCTTGATTCTGGTAAACGTAAGAAGATTATGGATTGGAACTTGGGTCGGGGCTGTCCGGAGGATGCATTGCTGCTGCTTTAAAAATGTCTTTTGAGCATTTGCATTAACGTGATGGATGATAATTTATGGTTGTGACTTAGTTTTCCGAAGTAGTAGCTTCTAAGGAATCATTTTTTTTTTTGTGAAATATCTTTATTTTTCAAGTAATAAGGCGCATGGGGTGATTCTGGTCCCCAACAGTGCTACTACGCTCAATTCTCTTAGTTCACTAACCAACTAAGAAATGTACCAAATGTCGCAAATGTAATTCAAAAGACGAGTAGCTACTAAATTGTAATGCAAAATTGGGAGCGTTTTGTGAATGTTACATCCAAGAAAGACTAATTAATTAACTTTTTCATTTTCATTCAGAATATTTCGATGATGGTAGATTTGTTACAAAACGACTAGTATTAATGCCAAACATTCCTCATCTAAATTCCGCGTACGCACCCTTCTGGCCAGTGGATCTATTAACATAAGCACGCAACGTGTTGTACGCATTGTTCCGGCTGAATCTGGAAACATTCTAAATAAATCCCTATAATACGTACTACGAACAATAGAAACGAAGGGAAAACGATATATACACTATGTAGACGAGTTCGATTTTTTTTATGCTGCGATGTTGTCGGTGAGTTATAATGAACTATAACCTAGAAAACGACGACGATCGATTATCTAGCAGACGTGGAAACATTTTCGTCGATTCTTGTCGAAGGCGGAAATTAGATTATCTGCATAATGAATCGTCCAAATATTAATGGCGATGCTCTAGAAAAATTGCTGTTCGCGTAATATATCAGATTAAACTTCTTCGATGTCTACCTATGGGAAATGTTACGTATAAATATTTATTATTACGTTCGCTGCTTTCTTGACCAACTTTTCGCCATTCTCAATTAATCTTTCGGTGGCTTGGGAGTCGTAAAAGTTTGACGTAATTTTCGAGTCTCGATTGTCTTACGTATGTTAAATCGTTCGTATGTTAAATCGGATTTATGTACGTGTCGTATAAGTTTTAACAATTGAAATTGACTAAATTCACAGTAACAAGGTCGAATGTAGAAAGGTAATAATTGAAATCATTTTATTATTATTTGCCAATTATTCTGTAAAGAAGTGCCTTTTGGAAAACGCATGATGTATAGTGCCCTCTAACCCAAATTATTGTTATTAATTAATATGCTATAATACAAGCGGTAAATACAATTTTATTTTATTTTATTAATAAAGATTAATGGAATATTACCGAAAACGGAACAATTATGTACTTCGATAACGTTATTTTATGACTAAATAAACAGTTACCGCTTAACCATTATATATCGGGGAATGCTTAATTTATTTTATTGCAATTAGTAATAAACGAACGACTTCGATATATCTAATTACAGCGCACAATTCACGTCCCTTACCGTGCCTTTTCAGAAGCCAATAACAACAAAAATGATTAAATTCTGTATACCGATAAATATCGGCCCCTAATCGCAGGTGATTCATAAAAATCATGCAATGGAAATACTAAGAATCCGACAGGTAAATACGAGTTCTACGAAACACAATATCCTACCTATATTTAGAACAAAGAAAATGCGTGCATAACGTACGAATCCGTTAAATGAAGCAGAGTTAAGACGTAAGAAATTATGGCGATTTAGCGGATCAAAACGAATATGTAATTTACAGTAAGCAATAGCGTTTTATATATATATAAAAAAACAAATAAATAAATCGATAATAATAATTTTTCAATTAGAAATCGAAGACTCTTAACGGTGCTTTGCCTGAAATGAACAGCTGGGACCAATAAGATTGAGCTCCAGCAAATTTTCGCGATGTTCTTTCGGGAAAAATATTGACTCTAGAACTGTAAGAAAATCGGTTATAAAGACGGTTTGCTTCCATGTTTAGTAGCACTAGCGTTTCAATTGCTCTGAAATCAGGCATCAAGAAAGAGTAACTGTCTGTCTATAAATATTTCTAATTATTAAGGCAAAATAGCGTTAATTAAGTTTAAAGTAAAAAGGCACAAATTATAATTTTGAGTTATATAGGAATTTCTAAAATTTTATTTGGTCAAAAGTTAATGTTCATATTAGACGACTATCGGGTGTTCTAAAAGCAAGCTTGCAAATTAATCCTCTTTGGAGTAATAAGACAATTTCTCCGTGGCTATCTATAGAAATTAGAGCAAAAGACCCAGCAGATTTGGACTAGAACGGTTAAAAGGCTCTTGAATAATGCGGGCTTAAAAGGTTGTAAAGCAAGGTAAAAAAAAAACGATGAAACGAATGTAGTGGGGTAATTAATACTAATTTTAAAGGATAAATATGCACGGAAGCGATAACTTTCTGATATGAGCGTGTAGGGAGATATTCACATGTTCACACGGCTGTATGAATAAC
The DNA here is from genome assembly GCA_020654165.1 of Oryctes rhinoceros. Taxonomy (NCBI): domain Eukaryota; kingdom Metazoa; phylum Arthropoda; class Insecta; order Coleoptera; family Scarabaeidae; genus Oryctes; species Oryctes rhinoceros. The sequence continues at coordinate 6,116,935 of JAIOKQ010000231.1, forward strand.
CAAAAGTACCTAGAAGTACTACGTGCGACATTAAAGCCGTCGTATACAAGATTCCTTTGAGAGTAGCTTTTAAAAAGCAATTTTTCTATAACGCTCCCTAACCACAGAACTCGAGAAACTAAACAGTGGATACACAATGTCTTCCGGATTAGCTCGTCCAATCTTCAGGCCTAAATCCAATTAAGGTATTCGTGGAAGTTTGCAAAGACTCAACTAATGGGTAACGAACATTCTTCAAACACATTATTTGACATCGACATCAAAATACAGGTAGCGTGGAAAAAGATTCCGCTGGTCCGGCACATTATGCAAAATTGGTTGGTACAATGCTTAAAAGTATATAGGCAGAGTTCATTAGAAAACAATTATAATGTTGTCTTCATTCTAAATACATTTCAATAAGGTTGTCCATGTTTCCCGAAGATATTTTATTGACCAACACTCTATTTTCAACCATTATTCGATAATAAAACAGAGTTCCGAATCGATTAAACGCCGTTTATAATGTCGCTCAATCTGATTCTGCGTGTACAGCTTTACAGCGACCAAACACAGAAGTCCGCGAGTTTCCCTGAATTCAATATAACGGAAAAAAATATATAGTTGACGCTAGTTTCGACTAAAAATTGCACGGCCACGCTAATGATTTCCTTTGTGACGGGATAATATTTTTACATGTTTCTAGATACTGGAAACCAGCTGATGGAAACACGATTTTCCACTCTGATACTAGACTGCGGCTAGAATTCAGCTAATCTCTTAATCGATATGGGCGACATTGATTGAAAATTGTGTACGTATAATTACCGTGAAAAATGATTATATGTGGGGCCACCTTGAACAATATAACCGTGATATTAAACGAATTGAAAGTAAAATATTATTTTAATTCTTGGAGTCATTTGTGAGTTTCTTTTGCAAATAGACGACGTTAGTTTACAGCCTTTAAATATTGGTAATTACAATACAACACTGCTAACATATATCATCATCAATCACAGAGTCGCTTTTGCTGTAGCTGCCGTAGTTTGACAACAAATGTAGGTCCAGTAAAAAACAGGGTCCGTTAGTGCCGTGTACAACTAACTAGAACAAATGCATGTTGGTTAGAGTGAAGTCGGTCCAAGAATATAGCGTAATTAATACAGGGGGAAAGCTTCGCACAAACAATTTTTTGTATTTATGGAGCAGTGATAATTTATGGTATTAATCCAATGAACTCTAACGAAAATTGTTTTTATTACATATATAGCGCATTTGTTGGTATGTGGATTATATACAAAGTTTGGTAAATATAAAGTTTCCTTGAAAACAAATGTTATTAGTAACATTTGTTTGACAAGTTATTTTCTATTATTTCCCGTCACTTGTGAATTATCTTCAAACAATTTCTTGGCAATTTTTTTTTTTAATGAAAACTCAATGTGAATATGTGTTGTTTTCACAAGGTAAAATTGAAATTTAATCAAGTCCAAAACGTTCTCAAAAACTACGAATAATACACTCCGCCAAAAAAGTATCGCATAATCTTTGTTTGTAGCATAAAGTTGTAAATATACTTTAATGCGCTCTAAGATATAATTTCTATGATTGTTTAAATAAAATACAGGCCAAATAAAAACAAGAACTCATACTTGAGATTTTTATTAAAACAAGAAATTATAATTTTGGAAAGAAAAATGTCATAACAGTAGCTTTTAATACTGAGTATTGCCACCTCTGGCTCTTATGACCGCTCGCATACGGTTCGGCAGAGATTCGATTAACCTCCGTATATAAGCCTGATCCAAATTCTCCCACTCGTCACGGAGAGCATTTTCTAGTCCATGCAGGTCCGCTAGGGCAACATTTTGGGTTCATGTCCGGACTTACCGCAGGTCAATCTAAAACTGGAATACCAACATCGTTAAGGTATTCCTGGACGATCGTGCATTATCGTGCATTAACATGAATTCGTTTCCTATAATTGGCGCATACGGTACTACATGTTCTTCTAAAATGTCCGTTATATACCTGTGGGCAGTCAGTGTACCTCTTCTACTGGTACTAACTCTGTACGACCTGTTAAACAGATGCCTCCCCAAACCATAATTAGGTCTAGGTCTGATATTACACTGCGAATAGCGCTCACCGTCTCGTCTGTACACTGAGATACGCCTATCTGAGGTGTAAAGACCAAATCTTGACTCATCTGTGAAGAGTATATTGGCCCAGTCATCAATGTTCCAATTTACATGTTCTCTGGCAAACCTTAAGCGAGCCACTCGGTGGTTCCTAGTAAGACGAGGGGCTGTAACAGCCACTCTAGCTCTTAATCCACTCTGTCGTAACCTATTCCGAATAGTTTGAGTACTCACACGAGTATTTCTGACTCTAGCCAAGTCGTTCTGCTATTGTCTCGCAGTTACATGTCTTCGACGTAATGCTTGTAGTAGTAAATAGCGGTCATCTTGGCGAGTAGAACATCTTGGATGACCTGGTACAGGTCTTCTACTGTAATTGCCTGTTTCCCTATATCTGGCTACGTATCTAGAAACACTTGACTGATTGATGTTCATCAAATTAGCAACGTATGCTTGAGATCGTCCATCTTCGATTAAAGCAACTATAGCAGCCACTTGTTCTGAAATTGCTCATTTTAGTTTCAAAAGCGTTGGTACAGAACTCCGACTTCGCACTTTAAAATTTGTCCGTATAGGAAGACTTTCAATAAACAACTGAACAAACCTTACACATATGCATTTTTCTAAATGTGTTCTTTTAGAAAAAAAAAAGTAAAAAAGCTATGTTCCATGATTTTGTTAGTGTTTTTATAGTTCACATGCACGAGGCAAACTTGTTGTGAACGTATAAAAATATCTTGGTTTATAAATGTCCTTTTTTAATGTATGCGATACTTTTTTGGCGGAGTGTATAAGTTTAGAGCTTGCAAAGTAAAACAAATGAAGTAAGTACAAAAAAACAAAAGATCTTAACACTACATAAAGGAACATTATTATTACGGTGATAAATCTCATTTTTGTTTCATCCTCTACGCCGCCTTATAATTAAAAAGATCACAACGAAGTATAGAACAGTAAAAAAAATACATATACGAAAACAACAGACTAACGCGATGAAATCTTGCGCAATAATTGGCTGGTCGCTTTGATTACGCTACGCTAGCTTATATCCGCGCCACTTGTTTGCCGTTTAAATACGATTTACGACGGAATTAGATCGTTTCAAATTTCATACGTTTGCGCGCCCTCTTCAAATTGCCTTCTAAAATATTTAAGCGCACAAACGAATTTCTTGCTACTTTCAACCTTTCCACCTCCCCTCGTTTACGTTACACAATGCTCACGATGTAATTCCTTTTTATTTTGCAGTTTTTCCGTAAATATTTTCCGCCTGTCGAGGTAATCGGGGTGCTCAGATTTATTTCCTATCGTAAATCTGGTATGCCTTGAAATAAATTTGGCGTTTATAGCGTGACATAAAATTCGTTTCGAATTTAGAGATTCAGATCGCTAGTATTTAATTTTGTTTTTTTTTCGATGCTTTTGGATCCTTTGTCGATCAAAGCGATCGGAACTTAATTTGTTTTGATCGGTCGGTAATACGTCATGTTTAAAGTAACAATTTAAGAATACCGAGGTGTATCTGTACGTATAATTTCTTTTGGGAGAGTCGAATTAATTATATTGTTTTTGGGAGGTGTTTTCAATTGTATATGTAGAGAACGGAAGTCATAAAATTCTATTTTGGGAAAGCTGTAATAATTTTTTCTGCTAATCATTTAAACGTAGGAAGCAAGTAAAAAATAATTGTTAAACAATAATTTATGTTTCAATTGATTTAGACATAATTTACAGGAATAATCATTATTAAATTATACACAAGGATTAACTGAGAGTACAAATATACACTGTCTGCAAATGAAAATGCACCACTACGAATCAATGACAGTGGAATTTAAACCAAGCGTCTATAGTCGAGCAGAAGATCAATAGGCATCATAACTTCCTGAAATGTTATCAAAATAGGTTTTTTGGACCTATTAGCTTATGCCTCTATTTCCAGTTTTCTAATGGTTAGTTATTTTCTACCCTTGCCCAGAATACCCTTTGCCTTCTGGAAGTTGTCTTATTTTTCGTTGAGAGACAAAATGCGATAGACAAAAAACAATGAGCATCGAAACAAAGATCAATATTTTTGAAAAAGGCTATAAAAGTACGAATGATTAACATAATTAGGTAAGAATAAACTCATATTTCAACATATACATATCTAATTATCCGAATTTGATTCCTTCGCATCATTGTCCAACCATATTCTTGCTTAATTGTTTCCAGAAAAAAAAAAAACGCAACAATATCATTGCCCAACTTCTGTATTACATCGAAAGTATGAACAAGAAAGCTTTTATACGTGCATTCGATCCAATTTTTATAAAATTTAATCACAAGGGTCGAAGTAAATTTACGGCCAAACGCCTACTTCCTCGTCGAATCGACCCCATGTGGACAGGCGATTTCGCCGGACAAAAAAGAAAACGCAAAGAGAAACGATAATACGCAGAAGCTTATGATTCTCCGCACACAAAGCAATGTCCCCGTGTGCAAAGCATCATAAACTTGCGCGTGTTACAGGTTTTCTTGGCATTTTTTTTGGCCCGACGGTTCGCCGGATCTGCAGTGTCACGTGGAAACGGACTGGCATAGTATCCTACTTGTTATTATTCCCTCCGGAGGATTGGCGGAATTGCATATCGTCGATTTGTACGACTTGTAGTCGCGTTTAGGAAAAATGAACGATGAAAATCTTTCAATAAGAACCTTCTGCTACGTCCAATATACTTGTTGTATCGTTTCACTAAGACTTTTATGCCATTATATAAAAATACGATGCTTGGTTACTCGCAATATGCTTCAAAACTACTACGTCACGAATCTCTTAATTGGCGTTAAATTTTCTTCATCTTAAAGTTGGGATTGTACGGTGGTGCTCATCGAATCTGCATTGACGCATAATAGCCTTCGAAATTGTAGATGTCGAAACGAGAGCATTGTCGTAACAAAATTTTTTTAATACTAACCATTGTATTATCGAGTGCCTTATCGATGTAACACTTTATTTTGGCCGAATTGGACGCTTGAACAAACTAATAAAAACCATTAGGTTTGTTTACGGGACCAATGAGCTGACTCCTCGCATTTTCAAAATTATAGTATTTCTTCGCGACAGTAAAGATCTACTTTGTACCAAAATTCATGTTTCAGAGTATGTACATAAACACGTGTGTTGACCATAAGCGCACGTTTCTAATTTGAATCAGCGCTAGAATCTCTATTGTATAAAACGATGGTAATACGCCTATTAAACAAACATGTTAATCAATAAGTAACACAAACAGATCTATTTATTTATGCAAATGCGAAGCTACCGTTGCGTCGAATTTCATTATGTTGGCTTGGAATGCCGTCCTGTGAGATTTGCATGGAAATATCTTGTTAAAAGCAAAATAAAGTATAATGATAGATATGCAATTCTATACAGAGCGTTTCGTCGACGATTACAGTTACGAATTTGAAGAGGATTTGTATGCCTGGAGGTGTTAGTAACAGGCTCAGGATCAGGAAGAACCGGAATTAGAAAAAAGGACGATCAGAGGACGTAAGATGGAAGGATGAGGGACATGCTAAGATTAAAGCATCTTCCACACGCAGCAAAAATAAAATTATTCTGCTTAATAATTCGTCCTTCAGTGTGGGTGGTGGTGAATAAGCGAAAAGTTAAAATTAAAGGGGTGGTTATGTCACTATCCCAAGAACTAAGATAAATGGATATAAAGAATATTGATGAAAGTTAATATGAATTGAGGAGGAGTATTAAAAAATGTAATAAAATATAGGGCGTCTAATTAAAACCTGAACCGTATATTTGGGTATAATTTCACGTTATTCAGAACTCGTCTTAATTTTTTTTTTTTAGTAAAAAATTAAATGCTAATCTAATGGAAACATTTTCGACGTGATCCATCATACGACGAGGTATTATTACATAAAGTCCTAATTAAAAGCTGCTCCGGCTTTGATGTAGAGGATGTAGTACGTCCTTGAAACTAGGATATACATAGTAAAAAATCACTTTATAAAAGTTACGAAATACGGCAGATATGATTAAAATTTGATGTACTGGAAACCATTTAACTTCCTCTGTACTAAATGCGCAAACTTTCTACGGCTCTAACTCAAATGCATGACCGCTGTTACGTTAACCACAAATTGCAAGACGCTCTTGGTCTTCACCCTGTGCTAGATTGCAGTGTTAGGATGAGTTTATTAAATTTCGGCGAACACTTAAAGAGAGTAGTTTTAACAACTTGAGTAGATCATCTTCGAGAAAGGTTAAACGATGGTTGGTATTCATATAATTCTCCCGATTTAGGAAAACCTCTTTATTTTATAGGATTATCCGCTTCGCAGGTATTTGAAAGATAACATTATGTTACAAAGGTAATAGGCCTATTTTTAAAAAAATAAATACATATTACTACATCCTTTCTTTATGCCTAGTCCGGGAATATAATAAAAACGACCTCTCGTATACCCATATTCGCAGTTTTAACTTGACTCTACGTAAATACATCTACTGTAGTCTATTCCGGAACCTCAACTGAATCTGCTGGTAAATGTAGGCAATGATGCACTTTGCCACGTCTTTCGTGAAATTTTAAACGTTCAATATCGATTCACAATATCTTGGCAACTACGGAAATTAGCTCGTGCAAACGTGTAGTTTGATTCAAAATCTAGAAGGAGTTTTTAGGAAAGATGAAATAAGGACTAAACGGCTCGTACGTAATTTATTTTATGATGTGAACGCTTTCGAAACAACCGATTGACTTAAACCGCGTATTTTTTCTCTAAACGGGTCGTGTATAAAATTCTATACACGTATATTCTTTATACACTCCGCCAAAAAAGTATCGCATAAACTAAAAAAGGGCATTTATAAACCAAGATATTTTTATACGTTCACAAAAAGTTTGCCTCGTGTATGTGAACTGTAAAAACACTAACAAAATCACGGAACATAGCTTTTTTACTTTTTTTTTCTAAAAGAACACATTTAGAAAAATGCATATGTGTAAGGTTTGTTCAGTTGTTTATCGAAAGTCTTCCTATACGGACAAATTTTAAAGTGCGAAGTCAGAGTTCTGTACCGACGCTTTTAAAACTAAAATGAGCAATTTAACTTCAGAACAAGTGGCTGCTATAGTTGCTTTAATCGAAGATGGACGATCTCAAGCATACATTGCTAATTTGATGAACATCAATCAGTCAAGTGTTTCTGGAGCCGTAGCCAGATATAGGGAAACAGGCAATTACAGTAGAAGACCTGTACCAGTGCGTCCAAGATGTTCTACTCGCTAAGATGACCGCCATTTACTACTACAAGCATTACGTCGAAGACATGTAACTGCGAGACAATTGCAGAACGACTTGGCTAGAGTCAGAAATACTCGTATGAGTACTCAAACTATTAGGAATAGGTTACGACAGAGTGGATTAAGAGCTAGAGTGGCTGTTACAGCCCCTCGTCTTACTAGGAACCACCGAGTGGCTCGCTTAAGGTTTGCCAGAGAACATGTAAATTGGAACATTAATGACTGGGCCAATATACTCTTCACAGATGTGTCAAGATTTGGTCTTTACACCTCAGATAGGCGTATCTCAGTGTACAGACGAGACGGTGAGCGCTATTCGCAGCGTAATATCAGACCTAGACCTAATTTCGCTGGTGGCTCTATTATGGTTTGGGGAGGCATCTGTTTAACAGGTCGTACAGAGTTAGTACCAGTAGACAGAGGTACACTGACTGCCCGCAGGTATATAACGGACATTTTAGAAGAACATGTAGTACCATATGCGCCAATTATAGGAAACGAATTCATGTTAATGCACGATAATGCACGACCGCATGTTGCAGTAATCGTCCAGGAATACCTTAACGATGTTGATATTCCAGTTTTAGATTGGCCTGCGGTAAGTCCGGACACGAACCCAAACTGTTGCCCCGGCGGACCTGCATGGACTAGAAAATGCTCTCCGTGACGAGTGGGAGAATTTGGATCAGGCTTATATACGGAGGTTAATCGAATCTCTGCCGAACCGTATGCGAGCGGTCATAAGAGCCAGAGGTGGCAATACTCAGTATTAAAAGCTACTGTTATGACATTTTTCTTTCCAAAATTATAATTTCTCGTTTTAATAAAAATCTCAAGTATGAGTTCTTGTTTTTATTTGGCCTGTATTTTATTTAAACAATCATAGAAATTATATCTTAGAGCGCATTAAAGTATATTTACAACTTTATGCTGCAAACAAAGATTATGCGAAATAAAAATTATGATTCAAAACTAAATTATGCGATACTTTTTTGGCGGAGTGTAGTAACCGTATAACAAACTTCAGCTTTCGCCGAAACAATTCGGTCCGAATTTTAAAAAGAAACAAATTCAGATCTGGCGAAGCGCGGTTACCTTATAGGTACTACGGTTCCTTTCGTTGTAATCTATTTTTCGTTTTAAATCTCTTGGACGGTTAGAGTTTTGCGAACTATGATGAAGTTTCGTGAACCCCGCATACGGTTCCGATGTGCGTATTCCGTAATTTGTTTTTCCATCAAAGAAACGTCAGCGGAATGTGTTTCGTTTATTTTATTTTAAAACATAAGTTTTAATTTCCTGCTGGGCACAGCGCGATGAAATTTGCTCTAGACGTCTTTTATGTATCTTAAAATGTTGTATATTTATTCTCCTCTGAGAGAAAAAAAAAATGAAAAAAATGGTTCTTAGATGTACGCCGTGAACCGTTTTAGATCGACAATAATTGAATGATTTTAGTGAATCTAGAAAAACAAGTTCCGCGGGATGGCATTTTGTCGCTAATTTATCAAACGTATTAATTTTGTGTTGAAGTTGAATAGAAAAAATAATTGTATTAACAACGTCCACCCTTATTTATTATGTGCTTGCTTTAAAGACGAGGTTTAGATGACTCTTAAAGATAACGAGAAAGAAGCTCAAAAAAGACCGGAAGTAATGGAGATTCACGAAGGTAAACGTACTTTTGGACATGTCAGTCATATTGGTCGCTTAACTTAAATTGTTGTTTGTGTCAGCGATTTTTTTTGTAATCAAAGCTCAAAGTTTTTCTCAGATGGCAAAGATTTTCATCGAATGAAGAAGCTATTGCATTCGTAAACGCCTATTTGGACGGATAAAAGAAGTGAGAGCACCGTTCGAAAGGGCTTAGACTTCCCAGGGGAGTATGTTGAGAAATAAAATTGAATTCGACACGAAAATATTTCTTTTAGTGTTAAAGCTATCTCTTTTTAGATTATCCTCGCGTTAGCATGTATTTAAAAATTTGTTCAAAACATCAAAGTAGGAAACATCATCGCTTCTGCAGTTCATTAAAGCGCTTGTCCGTTAAATAATAAATTCCAAAGTCCGCTACAAACAAAACACACCTTAGGGAACAACAGTAAATATAATCAAATTGTCTCCAGGATTACAATTGCCGCGGTACTAAATTACCTGGATGTTAACATCACTCAACATGAAATTTTGACCGTAATATTTGTTCCAGCCTGCGCTACTCACGCATGATAAGGCGTGTAATATATTGTACCTGCAGCGTAAATTTAAATTACGACTTCATGTTGACAAATAAACGGTCCTCCGTCACGTCCGCACAATTTTGTGCGGTTTTGTAATTCGACTTACCAACGTTCGAGGGCGTCCCATATTATTGTACCCAGTTCAACGTTTGTTGCGGCATATAATATTGGCGTATATAATTTTTATTGCGGGGCATGTGTTCATAGGACCGTACGGTATCTGAAAGCGTCGTCGAAATGAAAACCATCCAATTGGATTTTATTGCACACCACGTGGATGTATTCGATGTGTTGAAAGCGAATATCGTCGTTTCTAAACGTTATGCACATTAGATTATTAAACACGTTGATAGTCCGCCGTTAAAATGTGTTAAAATTTTTGTTTTGCGGGTCCTCATAAAATATCAGATGTACATAAATAAATCCAATCAAAACGCGATTCTTTTTTTTATTAGCGGTGAACCGAGGATAAATCATGGGTTTATTATAAACATTCGCAATTAAATATCTATTGGAATAATTTCGATGATTGAGACGACGATTGTTTATATTTCTGGCGTGTTTAAGTGACTAAAGTTATAACATTTGCCTTGAGAGCTTTAAAACGTTTTGATTGAAGTGTTTGTGGTCTCATTTACATTGCCTCCAAGTTTTTCCTTCATTGACGTTGGCTACACTGGTAATGTGCATATTTGTTGAATTTCTGGTTTATTTTAATTTTTATCCATTAGACACAGTTGCCTAATTATGGGATAATATCAAAGGAAAGTGCACATATAGCGTATGTTTACATGAATTAATAACTAAATTAAGTAGCCTTAATTGAATATTTAGAAGTTTAATAAAATAGAAAAGAAATGTATATATAACCGTTATTACAAAACACTTTCGGAACCACGTTGATGACGTCGGGTAGGTAGAATCGTGTCCGTGGGTATTACATTTTTGTCTCGTTGCTTTACCTTTGTCCTAAATGTTTCCATCGAAGCTGCTTTAGCATTATTTTTTGGTTATTGTTTATATGCATTTTCTGATGCGATCTTTTTCCTATTCATGTTCTAATAGGACACATGTTATATAACTTGCGCAATAATTAACTTGGACTTTGGTTGTTATTGTTCTCGTTCGATGGTTTTTTAAGTATAATTGAAGAAAATCGGGGTACTAATAAGAATTATTATCAAGTACTCTTGGTAAGGTGGGCTCACATAACCTCCAGATCGCACCACCTTCCTGATACATCCTTTAAACATTCAATTGCGTTCACAAACAAAATTATTCAAATTTATATGCGAACGTAGTTTAAATATCCCAACGGGTTGCTATTTAATCCCTGGTCAACATTGTGAAATGAATTGTATACTTTATATATATCTACTAGTACATATATAACTAAATGAATGTTAGGTACCGTGTCACCAGATGGCGTGATTTATCGCCAATTTTGTGATTTTCATGAAATTGTTACGATTGCTTTTTATAATAATTCACAAGTTATAAGCTCGAAAATTCTTGGAAATACGTCTGTGATATTTGCGATTTCTGCAGTCATAGGAAAATTTTAATATATGTTAACATTTACCTTTAAAAAGTTAAATCAGTTCAATGCATCGTAATAGATACCATCCACCGTTCCTGTCACGGGTTACGGGATAAACTTATTTTATCGCCCTGTCGAATATTTGACATAACCTCGAATGCTTCGCCTTGATCTAGTAAATGTACACTCGTTTCCATTTTCACTAAATCTGCTTTCAATTTAAACATTATTAATATTAACAATAAAGTGTGTGATTTATATATTATTATTATACCAGCATGGAACAGTGAGGTCACAGTTTGCGCTTACGCACTTCACAAATGTTACAATTTAATTAATAGTAATTAATAGCAATTCAACGTTTACAAAATTAATTAAGTCGTCCAATACACGGTGGTTATCTCATTATAAAGCTATTGAAAAAGTTTTTTCTCAGTATTTAGTTGAGAATCATTTTTTTCAATATGCTCTATAAAGGACATGCAAGTTACTTAATCAAATTTATAAAAATGTTGAAACTAAATTAACTTTGATATTTTTAGAACCATCATTGAAAGAAATGTATGTGTAATGTGTCATTTAATGTTAACATCATTCATTCGGACACTCGCTGGTCGTATTCTTAAACCTAATGTTATGATATGACTAGAGATGACAAACGCAGATGGTATTATTCCTTTCTTCAGGGACTAGATAGATTCGTGTCTATTAGTCTCATGAGAATGGATCCGTGTTGCCTACTGGTGTCCCCGAGAGTCGACCAAACCCGAGTCTGTCTAGTTTCTGTAAAATAGGACTAATATCACCCGCCTTTGTTCTATCTAGTTATGACGCATGTAACTAACAATTTTTAATTGTTAATTAATGCATTAAAACTTGATCACAATTACTTAAACCTGAAGGATTGTGATTTTGGTTGTAAATTCAAAGAATAAAAAGAGTCGTCGGGAATGTTACCAGCACAAGCATCCGGGTTAACGCAGATCTGCCTTAATTTAATAAAAATTGTTGTTATTGTGAATTATTTTCAAAGTTATCAAAGCAACAGCTGAAAATAAAACGATTTTCCTTGGAGATTTATAAAAAAATAAATGGATGCGTGCAAGTGACGCTTCGAATTTGTTGTATTGTTTTCCCCGTGTTGTTCTATAATCATTAGATTATTGCTGATACTTTTTTAACAATATTAGTCGTAATATAATTATAGTAGCTTTTCGATCAATCAGTATATTAAATTCGATTGTTTTATATATAGTAAATTTTGTTGTGCATTTGAACTGGCTCTTAATTAATCAATACTCAATCCAATTGAGTTAGTGTGAGCTCAAATAAAACATGAATTGGCCTCATTTGAATTAGTATATGTAAAGATGCTTTTACAATAGGCAATCCACAATGTCATTTCGGACAATTGAAAAAAAATGTCTAGAACATGGTGATTAAAGACGAAAATGTGTGAATTAAGTGGATTAATCGATGATATAATCGAGCCGTTTATTATATCAGTGGCGAAAGGTAGTAGTTCAAGTAAAATGGAAAGTGATAGTCAATAAATAATTTAGAAGGTAATGTAATGTATTAACATGTACTTAAGGCCGCTATTGTTTACTATGTATACAGTACATTTAATTTTAGTCTAAATTGTTGTTCGCTTGTAAATAATCATATAAAAATAAGAATTGAACAACGTTCAGAAACTTCCATCAAAAAAGGTACAAAGTTGAAATGAAAATAAATATTATTCTGCAATGTTTTCTATATTTAATTAGTTAATTATTTATTTTTGTAATGAATGTGTAATTAACCACGTAACTACAATCCTAGCTAATTTTAAAACTGCCGCCAAAAAATTTCATTGTGTAAATGCGTCTTTTCACTGCTTCTTTTTATTACTCTCGAAATCGGTCCAGATTAAATAGAAAAACCGTGAAATACTTTACAGGCGAAGGATATACACTAGCAATACGTTGTAGAGAGCAAGATAAAATCAATAATGTAGTAATAGAAGTAACAAGTAGCAACAGTTAGTTTTTCAGTGATGGGAAAATTAACAGCTGTTGAACTTCGATTGTACGTATAACATCGTGCTCATTTATATTGGACGACCTCACAAAGACTTGACGTGAAAGTATATGAAGCACATGCATGCAAAGAATATCGTAAATGTATATTAATAAGCCTGCAGAAACGAGTTGCGTTTCACGTAATTAGCGCAGACTAGACAGACTCGTGTTTATTCGTCTCGGGAATATCTTCGTTGGCGCGTAATTCAAAACGTCCGGTTACGCATCGAACAATTGAAATACGAACGACATAGATTTTATAGCTTTCATCATTATTATTAAGCGAAATTCCTCGTGGCGTATCGAAATTTCCCGCGGGTCGCCGCAGTGGTGTGTATTCGCACGTATGCAGTTGGCGATGACATCAAAATAATATACCGGCAAAGCACAAATATTTAGAAGATGCACACCGTCGGTTACATATATGTACGTTGTGCAGATTCGGTTCGGGTAAATTTACGCCTTGGTTAAAAGTTTGTTTGTTTCACCGATTATAATTAGTCCTTGTCTAACGTATAGGTTCCCCGATTATGTTCGGCACATGGGAGCGAAAACGTTCCGCAGTATTTATGTTGTAAAGGCCTGTTTATATCTAGGAAAAATTTATGAATCATTCGTAACATTAGATGGTCAACACTTTATTTAAGAGGGTATCATTAAATGTTATTTATATACTTGGGTTTATAAAAAGCCTCGATTAAATTAACCATGAAAGATAAAAGATCTATACTATGAATACTAATAGAAACGTTTATGAAATACAGTTTGAGTTTATCTAGAATCTACGTACACAGTAACCCGTTGAATGATGTACATGCTCCGGATAGAATTCAGTTCAATAAAAGCAAATGTTGCTAGTTTTAAGATAGCTTATCTCTGAAAGGTGATGATTATAAACATTGTGATTTTTATTACAAGGGATGTGTTTTATTATTTAATTTTTTGAATAAAAACACTTATTTTTACTTTTTGTTATTAATAAAATTTTCCTTTTTCTCACAATTGTATCAAGAGACCTTTCAAATTTTTTTAGAGTCAACCTTCATCCTTTTTATTATTTTATAATTGTGCTGCGTATATGAATCAGTGGAAAAATACTTCGATTTGTCACTGTAGATCTGTTGACGAAAAGTAATTAAATCAGGCAATAGTGCCTACGCATATTGACGAGGATATCTAAAGCAACGGTTTTCACGTTCTAATATTACGAACAATAATCACACTTCAATTGTTACTTGTCCCAGTACTTATACTACAATACCGCAAGTATTGCCAACTTAGCACTACTGATTTCGACATCTTCGCCGTGAGTGAGCCGTTAACTTACATTTCATAAATATTCTTATCGATTTCCGGTCGGGTTAAATAAGTTCCAAGAAGAACGTAAATCAAGTAGTAGCCGACGTTAAAATTCGAGTAGCCCCGTGGATCACATTACCTACGCTAACTTCGCGTATAACGATCCGCTAAATAATTCATCAAATTGCGGGGTTGATAAAGAGGCATTCCCCGTGAGCTGGATGATGCGTTAAGTTCCCGCTAAACTGGTATTTACGCGAAACGATGCTAGTTCGGTTTTTTTTTTTTTTTTAAATAGTTAAGCCGTCTGTGCTTGCTCAATTTTTATTAATACAGAATCTGTGTCTATAAACATGCCGTCTCCTTTTAACGATCATCGCGATCTTAAGTTATTAAGAATATTTTGCTTTGATTTTTCTACACCGTGTATAAAGAATGGTAGTAATTTGCCTTCTTTTTTTATCTTAAGTTATATACGTAATTCCCGCTGTTTTATTCATCGGCACGGTACGGTTAGCTGTATGTTTTTCGTCCCGTAGCGTTGTTACTATTTTTGTAGGGCGATTGTGTTCAACCTTTTAATGGTCATGTTTGTTGTGTTATGTCGGATATTTGCAGACTTCATAAATAATACATTTTTTCAGATGCATGTCATCCTTTTAGATGTTACTCTTCAAATATTTACGGACCAATAATAGCTCTCTTAAAATAATTTGCTTACTACAACATTTATGCTTAAGTATATATTTTTTTTAAAGTAATGTATACATTGTAATATCAACATACGAAGACTACTTTACATTATAACGTTTGTACACTTAACTTTATAGGAAATCATCTTTTTGCCAAAATATCGGATTAGCTTTAAAGTTACTTTCAATTAATAAATTAATTTGCTGGTTTAATCATGACAACTAATAAAATTTCGATTGTTTCATATTTGTTTATATCTGCAATATTAGCATAGTTACAAAGGCAGCTTAGCACAAATCTTCTCGCTCTTAACATAAAATAGGGACCAAAAGCGGGGCATCTAAGAGAGCATCTTAATAACGCTGAAGATTCTAACGTTCATGCTTTTATGGGTACTGCCGACGACGCTACTTCGATATAATTTTGATCAACTCTATAAGGTATGGTTGAACCTCAACTTAGAAGAAGAACCAAGAATAAGAAGTGTTGGGGTTGGCGTAGGGATCAGTAGTCTTAACTATCATGTTTGTAGGTGTCCAAATTAACATATTTAAACTTGTGCACCAGGAAGGGCCTCAAGGAAGTCATGCGTACGCTGTGGTGGAGTGCCAAACAACCAGCGAAATGGGGGAAATGACAAATAGGATAAAGAACACTACTTGGTCCAAATTTTTATTGTACGAAACGGAAGAGCTACCTAAAGCAGGAAGTTAGAAAATTGAAGGAAAATCAAAGATATCAATGCAAGATAAAGAGACAATTAGATAATGAATATAAATAATAAAAAATTGCTTGACCTATTATCTTAATAGCTTACATACAACTTATGCTCTTTATAATATCTGATGCTGTGGATACTATCATGTTCAAAACAACCGATTCAGCCGCTGAAAGGATTCTACCAAGGTACTGTGTGTACAATTTCATCGATATCTGAATTTACGGATGACCCCAAGTACACTACTCGCTACAATGATTGATTTCCTACCAAATATTTTTTTAATCAAATCTCCTAGAATGATGTATCTCCTCTGCCTAGAATCTTTATTTAAAGCGTTTAAAAGGAATACAGAGGCTGTAAACCTCGATAAATCTGAGCTGACGTATAGAGATATTGAAAATGGGCAACGTAGCGACGACGCTTCCAGATACCTTCATCACTTTTCACAGAAGGGAAATGAAACGTATATAAAGTAGAATAGGAAGAATATGTCGAAGAGATTGTGTTTTTTTAGGATACGGCCGCTATAATAGACACCATTCGTCAAAATTGACGTTTCTCTAACACTAATGGGAACTATTTATAAAGTTTAGCGTTTCTCTGACGCTAGTTGTTGCGGTTGAAATTGCCAATTCCAAAAAAAAATAAATTACTTCATTCTTATTGATAGATTTTATGCGTTACTTACATAATATGTTATTGCGTATACTGACTAATACAATGAAAATACGCCGTTAATATCTCTGATGGAGTACATAGAAAGGGGAGCTGGTATTATTTCCCTAGAGAGATCACATGTGGTTGTACTTATCGCTGGGCTACCGCGAATGGAAAAACTTCGCCGTCTAGACAACAGTAATTATAGTAATTAATGCAAATTACGTAAGCAACACTCGACTCAAAAACATGCAAGCGAAAATCTAAATCGGTGTAACTGTATCCGCTAGAAACATAAAGCATACCCTTCATTGGTACAAATTCCTCTTGCGGTTCACCTAAAACGGCATAATAAGAAATACGCACGAACAAAGGCACTCTGCAAAGCTAGCAAAGGTTGTGCTCTTTTTCAATAAAGAAGATCTGAGATTATTGGCAAGTTTATTGGCTAGGAGGAGCTGAAGATCGCTTCTGTCGTTTACACCAAGAAGGTTTGAAGACCACAGAACGCGTTCAAACAGCGAATATGTTGCTATTTGGATGCTGGGTCGGTTTGCCCAGCGTATTCTACGATGCCGCCCGCAAATAAATAAAAAGTTTATGGATAAAATTGATAGTTTTTATTCATGAATTTCAGAACAATATCAATATATACAGTTGCGAGCAAATGAATAGGGACACTAATGCAATTGTGAAAGAAAGTATTTATTTATTTGTATTTTCGAATAAACAAAAGTTTAAAATAGGAAACTAAATACTACAAACTACGGACAATTAATACATAGCAATAAATTGCAAAATATACTTTATGATGCAAAAACACATGCTAATACAAATTATTCCATATGTAAAATGCGAGCATTGAAATAGGTACACTTAATACTTGGTGGGATACCTTTTTGCTTTAATGGCTGCGGCACATCTCCTAGACATGGAATCGATGAGATGCTGACATCGTTCCACGGGAATATTGTTCCAGACCTCCTCAACACATCGAAACAGTTCTTCGAGGTTTGAAATATTTTTATCCCGAATACGAAGTTTCACATCGTGCCACAAGTTTTCGATTGGATTTAAATCGGGACTACAAGAAGGCCAATCAAGAAGATCTACATGATTTTGTCGAAACCAGTCTTTTGCAATCTTAGCTGTGCGCTTGGGATCATTGTCTTGTTGGTACTTCCAAAGTACGGACAAATGATCCGCCGCATATGGCAGCATAACGTTGGATGAAATATCAACATACACATGTCGATCCATTATTCCATTAATTTTGTGCAACGGACCAACTCTTATATAAGACATGCAACCCCAGACCAACACATTTCGTCCAGACCCTTTTACTATTTTTATTGTATGCTTAGGATTCATCGCTTCATTGGGGCCTCGCCGTACATATCTTCTGCCATCCGATCCCATTCTATTAAATTTTGACTCATCACTAAACAATACAAATTCCCACTGATCTGCAGTCCAATGCAAACGATTTCTGGCAAACTGTAATCTTTTCATTCTATTTGTTTTGCTTATAAGCGGTTTACGTCTGGCAATCCTACCATGTAATCCGGCTTCTTGTAATCTTCGTCCGACTGTCCATACACTAATTGGTCTATCAATCTCTGTAATTACGTCTTTGTGTATATCTGCCGCCGTTTTTAATGGATTCGCACGTGAGAGACGTTCTATGTGTCTATCAGTGCGAACCGTCGTTTTCTTAGTTCTTCCCTGTTTAGGAATTTTGTCGCAGGGTCCATATTTTTGGAAATATTTTTTATCGTGTTTTTCTAAAAACACGAAACCTTAAATATATAATTATGTCCGTATTCATTTGCTCGCCACTGTATATATATTATAAACGCCTCCTTTTTTATGAGATATCCTTTATTATACGGGGTGTCCTATAAAACAGTAGTAGAATCCATAAAAATCGTGTGACGTATTCATTACGACTTGTCAGTTCCAACAAGCAATATTTCGATGGATTTGGTCGTGTAATATAATCCGTAATGTGTATATAATGAGTTCGCTAACACGAGAACCGAGCCATCTATTGTACTGTGTATAGATTAGTAGTTCCAAGCCGTATGTTTTATAACTTCTCAGTATTTTCGAAGAATCATAAAAATGTTAAGCAGGCAATTTTTATACGCGATATTAATTATTATTAATGTGCAAATTAAATATTAATAGCCAGCGGTGGTGATTGACATTAGAAACACTTCGTGGATGTTTCGTACGTGCTTCTTAAATCGAAAAAAAAAAATATCAAAACAATTTATCCGATGTTTCTCTTGGCTTTATTCCCGATACACGTTTGAAGTGTATTTGAAATACTTGTTACAATATTTTAAGCGCTTCGAAATAAATAGGACTAATACGTTAAATCGCAGCTAGAAGCAGGAACTAACTTAATTTGATGTAAGTAGACGTTAAAATTGATCGGGTTTATTAGAATGTCTGCGGAACATTTCAAACAATTCAATGAATCGCGAATCCACGTGGTTTAATTATTAATGTTCGTATGTACGAACTAGCGAGTCAAGAGTAATAGAGCGTCTGAGAAATATCTCTCCCGTACGCGAAATATACTCTCGCTAGATATATGTAATTAGTCGTCTACTTGTTCCTAGAACCGGGAGCCGTCAAGGTTATTTTCTTGAAATGTATTTTTTTTTGTTATTTTATTGTTATTTTTTTTTTAACGAATCCCTTCCTATATTTCTACATTTTTAAATTTTTCAATTAATTCCAGATACTTTTCATACAACATGCTTCACAGCCATCTGCGTCGTATTAAGTCATTTGAATTTTCGAGAACAAAGCAGGCAAACAACGAAGTAATAATTATTATTTTTTTTGTGACATGGTGGCGGCCCAACGGGGTGTATAAGCTTTTTCTCAAGCTTGTCATAACCTCAGGAGCCTTTTATTGTGTAAAGTTTTTTATGGGCTTTACACTCTACCCGGGAAAGGTGTAGCGTAGTTAATTGTACCCCAGCTGCGATTGGACCCACTAAGAAAATTTGTTGATTCTAGCGGGACTCGAGAACACACTGCGCTTAACTCTGTCCAGTTAAGCGTTGGCCCTCTTATTACTGGGTCACCGAGCTGTTAAATAAAAAATAAAAATTAAAAATAAAAAATAAAAAATAAGATAAAAATAAAATTTATAAAATGTACAAGATGTACCCTACTAACTGTCTTGCAATGGAACAAATTCTTTTGGCACGTTTTGTACTTGCATAACTCGTCGAATAGACTCTAGGTAGCCGTGTTTACCGAATTGGGTTTAGATTTATCGATGACGGTTCGTGACTTGTTGAGCAGGGGGGCGACTGTAAAAAATTATGATAAAATCTTTCTATTTTCAACTTTTTCTCCCGTTATTTGTTCCAGTTTTAACCAAGTTTACGTTCTATTCAATTTTTTTATTCTAATTTTTTTTCTCTCTGTTTTTTTTTTCCGAAATTACCGCGCTCGGCGCTATATATAAACGAAGGTAATACCTGCGCTAAACAGCAAAACCTCCTCTCACAGCTAAAATTGTGCCCGCAAAAATTGTATGCGACTATGATTGGTTCTTTACCGTTGCCATAACGACGACCGCTGTGCAAAATATTTCATTCGGGCTTACTGTAGGAGGTAATTTATTTCATAATATTGGCTATGTTGTAAGAATGAAAATGCGGTACACTAAAATTCTATTTTCTCAATATTTACACGATATAAATTTGAATAATTTTGTTTATGAATTAAAGCAAATTTCTAAAGGATATATCCAAGAGTGCGCCCGGCAGCTTCGCCCCTGCGTTAAGAATGAATAATTCAACTACGCAATATTCTTTTGAAGGCTGCACTGAAAAATTATTATATCAAATTCATGCCGTGTTAGTCAAACCTTGATTGAAATTGATTTTAATTTAATCACATTGTGTAAAAAAAATCAATTATTCGAGTATTGTGACGTTGGAAGCGTTTCAACATTATCTACAACATGCACCTAACACCAAAATCACATTTAAGTGGATTTTGTTTAGCTGCATCGCTTACTTCAGCTTCAGGCGTTTAACCTTGCAGCGACCAAATTTGCTTTCCTTTGCGATGCCTAATTTACGTATAAGCTAACGTCCAAGGTAATTCAAATTCGTTAATCAAGGCAGGCAAGGTAGTTTTTATAAGAAAATATGTGATAACGTAAACGATCCATCCCCAAGCGGTATTAGGAACCAGAAAAGTGAGTTTGTGCATTAAAAATAAATAATCAAACTTGCTCTTAGTAGTAATAATAATAATTTGTCTGCTATTATTTCTTATCGAGATCTATAAAATTGCTTCCAAAGAGTTCCTTTTAATGTATAAGCTTAAAGAAAAGCTGTAGTAGTTCATTTAGTTAGTTACGTGCTACTATAAAAACATGAAAGACTTTTTTTTTGGCGTACAAAGTTAAATACATTCATAAATTAACCTTCCTTTCAAATGAAAAGGCGAACGAAAATACTAGTTGCTTGACCAATAAAACGTGTAATTTCATCATTTTATACGTTAGGTCGTAAATGCACGGGCTTGCTTTGTTATACGTTTTTTTTTCTTCTTCTTTTCAAGCTACGACGGCTATTGTTATAAACATTATGTGTATGAAAGTATCGACGATTTAGTCTACTTCGTACGGTTATTCAAACGTTAAGTCGTTTATTTTATGATTTCACTAGTGCCAATTTTAACGGGTATATATATTCAATAAGTTGAATAATATTAAAATAACATCCGTCTGAAACTTTTATTTATCGTTCATAAATTTACAATAACTAGTTTGTTTAACCTAGACAAACTTAGACGTACCGTCTTCCCACGATAGCATCCTATAAGACCCATAAGAGAAATACGCTCATTTTATAACCTACAGAAGATAAATTTCTTTCTACTTCAGATTTATTCGTCCAATCAAGCAAAAGAACCAAACATTCGGCAAATTCTGCCTTATTAACATTCGACTCTTAAAGAAAACACCGTTATTGTGGTAATTGAGAGATAATCGGTAATAATCGACAAACCATCCATACGCACAATTAAGAGCTGCAGATGCTTTAATTATAAAAGAAGTCCCCGTAATCTTCAAACTTTATTAACATCTGTAATTTATCAACGATCATGTTTTGTTGATTTTCGTTGCGTTTATTGTTCTTCTCTTCCATCTTATACAACGCTTGCTTTGATTGTTTTACATATTCGTCTATCACAACACGAATCGCTGATATATGCTTCGCTATGGTGTCAAGAAAAATAAAGACACAATACGTCGGACATTCAACGTGTAAAACTGTTGAGCGATTCTAAAATTCGTAGCGCAATTGCTTCCTTATTATCTTCTGTTCTCCTTGTACGTGTTGAAGAAGAATTAATCTATCCTTGTAGCGCTGCACATTCTCAGCCAGAAAAAAAGATCTCCCGTCGGCTATGTTTGCTAACGATACATTTATTAAACTAAATACCGGCATCGCGTGTGACTGCGGTCTCTTCATTTTATATAAACCTTCGTGCGATATTTTAACGCCTTCGATCGATAATTTCGATTTACATAGCACATCATATCGTGTAGGTATATAATGTCGGCGGCCATTATATTACCTAACTTCTCTCAAAGTAAATAGATGTGTTCGAACGGAACACCCCCCGATGAACCGAAAGGAGTTAGGCACGCATCTACGTATTAACTTGACAACTTGTAACTAGACATTAAGTATTGAGTCTAATGTAATTAGTTTGGGTCGAGGTGTACGTACATGGACAAGTTACGAACTAGATTATGTGTATAGATTTACATAATTTACTTTGCGGGCTATCATTCCTTTCTATAGAAGTAAATATGATTAATGGATTCTTGATTAATGTACGACTACGTGAAAGCCGTTAATTAATACAAAAATTGTGACGAAATAAATTGGATTTTGGAAAAAATAGCGTCTAGCACGTTACATTTGTAAAAATTAATTAATTAAGATTTGTAACGTTTAAAACTTATTGGAAAGATGAAGATTCAAGTCGTAAATTCGGGTCTTTGTCGGAGTCCGAACATTTTACAACCGCTTGAAATACAGAAACAAGTAACGCATTACGTTCAATGCAAAGTAACTCATCCTTAACAATTGGCTCCCGCTTTGATCGATAGCTTTTTCAGAAAAAGACATTAATAATACTTTAACTATTAATCATATTTCTTGTGAAGACATATGAACCACTTTTAATTTAAAGAGTACTCCCCGATCCAATTCTTACCCACATCTATTACTCACAACAATAAAATAACGTTCGATGCATAAAAAAAATCAAAGTAGCGTTTGTTTTAAAGACATCAAGGCAACTATTAAAACTTAAAACCAATTTGCTATTACGTAGAAACAACCATTACGAAACGAACTCGAAGTAATGCAGCATCCGTTTTGGCGGAAAGGTTCTATCCCTCTCCAGCAAATATATCGTCAATCGTTTAAAATAAATGGAAATAATTAGTCTCCTGCAGAACGAACGTAAAAGGAAGGGAAGCGGTGGTACGGCATCATTTGTTATGGGGCTTACGCTGGAAACCTTATGACAATAAGATGGAAACTCGTAGCGGCGACCCTACTTTGTCCAAAACACAAACGAATTTAATAAATCATCGTTCTGCTGTGTCGCGACGCGACAAGGCGCAGGAAATACGGTTCTATGCTTTGCAAGTGAGATATCCCGCGGAATACATTACCGCAAACGTTCTGGCCATCATTTACGGCAATAATACGGGGACTCACTTTGGTTTAGTTGCGCCATCAGTTACACAAGCCGTATCGCGAATTTAGAAAGTCGTAATGTATTAAGTTCGATTTTAATTGGAGCCGGAAAGGCGGTAATGCGAAAAGACATTAGTAGTACTAACATTTAGTTTAGTATTTCACCTGGATAAGAATTAGCGAAGACGTTCGTGGCAATTGTCGCAAAATTAACGGATTAGAGAAAGAGCAAAATAATGACCTTCTTTTAAAGAAGTCTAAGATTTGGAACTGTTTTTTTTTCTTCTAGGATTTCATGGAATTTCTGAGGCGAATAGGTAACGATGAAAATTTCACGTCGTAAATGTAGTTTTCAGTGTATAAAACTACTTTAAAAGACGACTACTATTATGACAATTCATTGCTCTGATACTTCCATGGCCCATTAAGGAAATGGAAAAATTCCAGTACAAAGCTCACAACATGGAGACATAACGATTAGCTAACATTAAATAAGCGCGACTTAACGAGCGGCAGTTTAACTTCGAGTTGTAATTTAGTTACGAGCAACCAATCTAAGTAATGTGTTTTGCTTTTTTCGGAGGTATAACTTACTTCCAGTGAAGGAACGACGAATGTAGCGAAAGTTAATTTAACAAGAAACTTGGTCGGGACTTGATGTTTATTCGCTAATTAGAATTCCTGGTGGGATATTTGCTCTTATAATTGCCAACTAATTTACTTCAGTCCCTTCGCTCGCCCTCTTCCACTTCCTATTAAAAAGCAAGAAGAGGGCAAGCACTAAACGGATTTCGTGTAAACGTAATTCGGAAAGGTTTTTGTCGACATTTTAATGCCGAATTTGCCAATAACTGTAATTGAAACAAAATTTTCAATTTCCTTTTTGTTTCCTATATCCGCAAGAAGCTGCAAATAGATATAAGGCATTACATGCAAGACATGCTATTGTCAACAAATAAGTATATGCTACGTTGTGATGTTGCGTAAAGTAGCATGACACCATTTCCAGCTTCTTCGCTGACGTGATCTCGAATAAAGATGGATTTCATTTCTTTTTTATGTTCTTTGTTCTAGCCTGAAGGAAAGGATTTAGACGGCAGTTCCATTCTCTTCTAAAACGAATTTGCCTTTATCCGCATTACTGTACGGAAAAGTTCAAAACGCATAATTAAAAAGCGCTTTGTAGTATTATAAAAAAGGAAGATTCTAACTAAACGCAAAGAATAGATCCGTAGAGCCAATAGGAAATTGTGACGTTTCTTTTCCCGTTACCAAGAACGAGTTGCGTGAAACTTTTGGGGTAAAATTAAAACTTTTAGTGGTCTTAATAAACATGAATTTTCCCAATTACAATTTAAAAATTATTCCTGCTTAGCGAGTTGCCAATTTGCAGAATGAATTTAATACAAATCGCCTGAAAGGAAATTTTAATAAAAAAATGAAAGATGAGGTATAGATTAGGCATCAAGGTTAGTTATATACGTTTAGGAACAAAGGCCTGAATGAAACTTGAGGCGGTTCGACGAACGGGTAATTGTAGATCACGAAATACGTCAATTTCTAAGGAACATTAGGAACAAAGGTGACGAAAAGATTTATTTCAACGGGATCGTGAAAGGTGACCCTAATGACAAACCCATTAGACCTCGCCCATAACGATGAAATGGTTCCCTTTCTTACTGGTGAAATATTGAAACTATTCTTATATAATTTTCGAAGTCTTATATTTGAACTGGATTGTCTTTATATAAATTCGGATATTTATGTGTAACGTTTCCACATCGTTAAATACCTTAGATTGTTATAAAAATATTTATTACGTGACTAAACGGAATCATAGATTCCGCTCAGAACGGTGAACCTTTCATTGATAATTGTGCCCTTTCGCGTAACATTTTTACTATCTCGAAGAGGTTATAAAACACGTAGCGACTTCTATCTAAAAGCGACGCACCAAAGACCCAATATGTGGAGTTCGTTTGGCAATAAGACGGAGACATGTGGAGAAAGCGAAAAGGGACAGCGAGAGAGGTCTTACTATGTCATTTAGTTTGAGGATTATTATGACAGCACTGAGTAAACGAAACGTTCAGTTTTAAGCCTGCAGAACAGGCATTACAATTTCTTGTTAAGAAGCTAGTGTTAAATTAAGATCGTTCGTTGGGTTACAGCCAACGTAACAGTTCTACATAAATTCGATATAAGTAAGAAATTACTGCTGAAGCTATAATCATGTTAACAATAATAATTTAGTTTTAAAACTTCGAAGTTTGAGACGAAATTATGGAGATAAGAACTTTATTCGTATAAATTTCGGAGAAATTTATCGAGATGTGTTGTTCTTAGAGCTATTAAAAAAAACGGTTTATGCAATTATAGAACCATAAAAACAGAGCATTGCCGGCCAAGCATTCGATTTCTTTTTTTTTTATGGGAAAACGTGTGCGGAAATCAAAGAGATGCGGTTTATAAGGACCTTCAATTGCGCGACTTACATCATTATCATCATCATCGTAATGATAATAAGAATGCTTTAAGTCACGGCTCGATCCTCCATCGTCTCCAACCATCAGAAACTGGTTTAACGAATTTGAGCCTGGTCGTACACTTATCCATCTTTGATTAGAAGTCCCGTCGAGATAATAACGAACGATATGGTTAATAAAGCTAGATGATGCGTAGAGGGATTGCTATTGTGGTAAACATCTCAATTCAACGTGTACAAAACATCCTTCACGAAAAATGGAAACTGGGAGATGTATTGACGAAATGGATGCCGCGTCTGTTGGCTAAGCAGCGCCTCTACACGTTTACGTACAATTCAAATGAGTTTCTGATACAACATTATACGCCAGAAGCCAAAAGACGGTTGGCTAAACAGATTTCTTCCGGCAGACGTGCACCAAAGAAGGCGACGATGATTTTTTTGTATTTGCAAGGCAGAATTTTAATCGATTATTTCGAAAAGTGGAGGATAATCACGTAATCGTACTATGCGCCGATTAGACGTTAAACCAACGAGAAAAATGGCGCCCACTCTTCTACCAATAGAATCGGGAAATCTATACGTTTTTAATTTATTTTTAACTCGCCGAAGCTGAACGCTATTTACGGCAAAACAGCTCGCTAATTCCTTCTTAATAGCATATTTTTAGAACTAACGCTTTGCCGGCGGGCACCCACCGAACCAATATATCCAGCCGGTGTACATACACCGGCTACATGTCGCATATTCTTTTCATACACTTGCGTACTACTATCATCTTATATTTTCAACGTCGCACGTCTATAAATATTACGTAACGTCTTACAAAGTCTCTTCGTCGTAATTTATCCTGAAGCTGCGTCTTCTACTTGAAGCGGTAAATTTGACGACGGGAACCGAAGTTTCAAGAGAACAACTACCTATTTCTTGTCTCTCGCTTGATGTCTTTCACGGTTCGATACTCGCATTCAGTCTAACAACGGGTGATTACTCTAAATACACGCTGCCTGGCATTGTTTTGCCGGATACTAATAACTGCGGATAATACTGAGAGGAAAGATTAAATTAAAAAAATTCGTAACAACTTGTAAAGAAGAGAACTATTTGAATTTCGGATAAAAGCAATAGATTATTGCTGAAGCGTAAAGTTTTATTGAAAAAGAAAAGAAAAGCTTTCTTAAGCACGAAAGTCGCTATTACCGGGAGAAATCCGATTCAAGATAGAAGAAAATTATAGGCATACATAAAAATAAAGTTTTCCCGTTGCGCTTTAAGGAAGATACTCCTTCCTACGCACTGGAAAAGTTTTATCCGTCAGTGCACATTTCCCCGCGATCTCCATTCCATTACAATAGCCGAACATCCCCATTCAGTTCTACGACGGTACTAAAATTCAAAGCGTGAACTATCGATCGGAAAGTCAATGTTCTCTTCGTTATGAATACGTGGAAATATGTGTTCGTAAGGAGCGTGTAGGAAGATATATGTGTACGACGTTCTGCTAAAATTAATTTAGATTAATTAAATTGTTTACGAAATAATTGGAACAGATAGATATAGTGTTAATAACTATGATTAAACCATTTTAGAAGTATTTTTCTTTATTAATAGGGGCTACACTAACGAATACTAACCAGAGTAATGGTAAGTTGATGCTGAAGTAGTAAATTCATTGTGGATCGCCGTCGAAAGGAGCCAGTTTGTATTATATTGTTATTGTGACATTAAAAACACGTCAAAGGTGTTTGTAAACAATAGCCAATGATAATCAGAGACAAAAAAAAATAGGGCATGTGTTGCACTCGGAGCAAAGTTGATGAGGCTAGGTAGGCAGAAAGATGTCCATTGGCTACTGTCTTCTCTCCTGTCATTGTTTTTGCCGCGAGTCATTGTTTTTTTTTGTTTGTTTCTCCTTAAAATGAGGAGCACAGAATTACTCTTAATGACCCAAAGACAAAAAAACTAATGTTGTTTTCGTAAAGAGGTATTTTTGAAGATGCTAATGACATTCATTGGCTCATTGTCATCATACCTTTCTAATATACAGTATACCTGAAATTTTCGTTTAAAAACGTAGTCTTTGTTTCTTAAATTAATGTAATATACTCAGTATCCTGTGATATGGTTGTACAACAGATTTCCAGCGCAGTTATTTTATTAAAAAGACATGGAGGATCCAATGATTTCTAAAAGTATTTTCTTTGGTCTATCAAATGGCTTCATATTGTCTGTCTAGGAATAGATTCATTGTAAAGCTGCGATCTTGCAACCATATTTTACAGATGAAACACATGTCTGTAGGTGTGCGATTGACATCATCGTAAGATTGTTAGATTTCTGGAGGTGATTCTTGCCAATACGTTTTCATCTAAACAGCATTGCTGTGTTCTATTCGATATTTTGCTTAAAGGCTACCGTTGTAGCTTAAATATAGATTGCTTTTAAGCTGTCTTACGATATTTAACGTAAATATGACTACACTTTCATTTAGATTGACAAGTATCATGAGACAACGGGCTATACGAAATACAAATTGCAAAGAGCGCGAAGTTAAAACGTTAAAACTCGAAATTAGTTAAAAGTCAAACTTATTTCTCTTTAAGCTGCTGAAAGATCCCTTAATTTATAATTTTGCAATCGCTTTGTTCTGTTCTATTTAAGTTGTTTCTATATTTAAGCAATAACACTGTTCAACATCCGTAGCTGTGGCTCTTTTCTGTATTAATCTTCATGTCGACCTTACTCATTCATATCGTCAATGATTTAAGACTTTACCGCACTATTCTCGAATAAAAGGCGTACAAGAACCATTTGGATAAAAAAAAACGACAGTTACAAGGCTGCTAAAATTATAATTGTTCTTTCGTCCTACCCTTTAATAAGATTTTTAATTTGATATCCAAATATCTCGTAGAAAGCTTTTAATGTAGCGCGCTGATAAAATATCATAAATCATTAAGTTAACAGCGAACGAACATTTTTTTTTTGTATTCCGTTTTCCGTTCGCCGAACAAAAAATGATTATCATACTTCATTTCCCATTTCGCATTCGGAAAATCGTCTACAGTAACAATGTAAGATTCACGGATCCGTCTGATGGAGACAAATGACTCGAATAATTTCACGATCCGCACCAGAGACGAATGATTTACGCGACGTCACACAGGAACTTCATATTTTCGGCGCGGTAAGTGCGGCGTTACTAATGAAATGCCAACCTGAGTTGGCTTCCTATCGACTGGGCGAATAGAGGTGCAGTTTTGTTGATTCGCGTTTCTTCTGGAGCCGCTTGCTTAAGAATAGTTCACGTTCCATTACGATAAAAAACCATTATTTAATTTGAGTCATTTAAGTGGAAGGAAGCGATTAATGTCGAAAGGAGCCTAAAATTTCTCTAAATAGCCATACATTTCAGATAACGGTGATCAATGAATATCCATTCTGGATTACGTGTCTGTTTGTAGGAATTGCTTGAATAATACTAGCTGTAGTTTTAATTGATATAAGGCCGGCTGTGATTTCCAGCTGCAAGATTGTGTTCCATTGCCTCTTAGAAATCTCTAAAATTGTCACTAAGGCTGTTACTATTCTTCCTTTGTTTTGGACTTTTTTGTTTCAACGTATAAAATATCTCAAGGCATCGGAAAAAGCGTTCGAACTGTTTGTGGATCAAAAATAAATCAGATACTGCCCGTAGAAAAACTTGATTGAACATTTGAACTTCCTTCATCTTCTTCATGAACAAGTAATAAGCAGGATTCAGTGCTAAATTGTGATTTGAGTTTATTTATGTATAAGTTAATTTTGTCTTCTATTCTGGCGCCAACGCTTTTATTGTTCGCGGTAAGTTTTGGTATACTTCATAGCACATGTTCTCTCTGCTGAGTTGGTTAATACACTTACTTGAAAAAATTCACGACAGTATTGCAGATAAAAAAAATGTAGTAGTGGTCATTAGGACAATTATATAACTCAACCGCTGATTGCTATTAATGATTACTTATTGTTATCATAGATAATATTTCGCGAAAGGAAAATCAGGCGGAGGTCTTAATTTACGCTCTGATTTAATTGTGCACCATTAACGTTCGTTATCGATTAACGAAATAATGTACAAACGAGATAAAACTGTCAAAGGATGCACAACGCGCGAAAATAACGCGTCGGTTAAGATCTAAGCTCGAGGCTAATAATAAAATCCCGATATGGACATAGTAATTGAGGCGAAATCTGCACGCCACATACCCTGTCAGATGTATTCCAGATAAAGATCGCATATCTATAGACCCGGTAATGGTGGCTTAAAAACGCGGTAAATGCGCAACCAGCGTGAATGATTCAAGTGGTGACAATAATTTATTACTCAATTGTGTATTATTGGAGAACGGAACATCAATCAATATTTATGAATGCACTTGACCCGAATACTTACTTGTGTACGGTCAGGAGTCGGGAGAGCTCATAATCGAAACTTATTACTTACTCAAAGAGTGACGAGTAATTTATATGCGGACGATTATTTTTATAACGTGTTGAACGCTGTTAGGTACCGAGATACGTTCGTCTTTTATTGATGTTAGCTTATTGCAAACGTTTCGAGTTTAAGATCTCTTAAAAATGTTGTAAAACTCAAATTATTGTCACAAACAATTTTTTTTTAGAGCATTTTGTGTAAAATAATAAATAACAACACTTCTCTCTTGAGGCATTTTTACGTTTTCTTAATTTACTAACACCCGGTACATCTGATTTCGGCGTTTTTCGCGGCGCGATAATTCATTTGATAAGCGGAATTTTTCGAAACGATTTAACATTTCGTCCTAAAACTAATAAAAAAGATCTTTTCCCTCTTGTCAATTCCATCTGGGGGACACGTTGCGTATGTTATTTTCATTTTTATTTAATTATTTTATTTATTTAAAGTTATCAGGCACCCTAGGAGGATTTGAATTAACCAACCAACATTTTCGTTTAATTTTAAAATATGCTTAGTCGACGGATATAAGTACATGCATATAGCGTTTATTGCATGCGAACATACATTCTAACGCTTACTATAGTTCCAATAGCTAGCGGGAGAATCGTTAAAGCGATGTGAAACGAGAAACTCAGGGAAATTGCTATTTATCTCAGCGGTGATATTATCGGACGCTTTGTATGCAAGGAAATACGTGTGGCAATTGAATTTCAAATATGGTAGATTCATGTCGCGAAGTTTAATTAAATTTTACGACTATTGCTTTCATTATCCGAGTTACCCGGCGGATACTACACTTTTACGGCCGTCCAAAGTCCCATACAGAAATAGAGTTCTGCAATATGGGCACCTGTTGATGGTGTTTGAATGGATATTGTTATGGGGTGCCGGAAACGGTTTTTTTTTTTCTTTTTTTTTAAGCTTAGGGTTTAAGCTTAGGGTTATACGTATTAATACGGTATCCAAGCATTTTTTTGTTCACTGTAAATTAGCTCAAAGATATATCCATTATTTTCCATCAAATAATTATTATTTACTTACAACTTGAACACGTGCCTTCGTTTAAACTTAGAATGCAAAGTAGTTATCTGCAATTGTATCAACAAGAACGATTGGTCCCTCTCCCCTTCTGTCAAGTGGAATAATAAAGACAAGCAATATCTCTCCTTACATCTATCTATCAGAAGGAGATGCCGAGATTCCGAGTTCAGCTCTGGTTACACGGAACAATTATTTTCCAAATTTTTCGTTATTTATCTCATCATTTAAAGCATTAAATATTGAAAATTTTGTTGTTTTTTGAAGCTTTCCTGTAGACCTTTTATGTTGGAAAGTACAGGCGTTGGCAAAACCTCGTTAATTTTTTGCTATCATTTTTTCAATTATTTCTCTTTTACACTTTTCCTCTTTATTTCATGCGTGAAAAATTATGAAAAAAAAAACAAAAAACAAACGATTAAAGGAAACGAAAAGTAATTATTGTAAACAGGAGCAGACACAATATTGACCGATTTGTTTTGACCATCGGCATAGGAATCTCGCTTATTATTAATTAAGTTGGGCAAGTTGCTAAATTTTGCGTTTATTATGAATTCGAAGGGGGAAAAAAAACAAAACAAAAAAAGACTATTTTGCGCTTTTGCCTTTAGCACTTTTATTTGCTCTTGGGATGAGAAACCAAAAACACATTTTCCAGGTCGCTTGCGACCTTCCATACAATGTCGTATTTAAAATTTCGATATGGCGTTTCGGTTCTTTCTAGCCATCATCAATTTTATTATTTCTTATGGGCAGCGAATTTGACCACGGCAATGTGAATTTTTCGAGTTTAGCAAAAATCTTTGATATTAGGCTTCACCTGACAATCGAAAAAAAAAAGATTAAAGCCATTGAACGTGTCTTCCTTCCTTTTCCGCACATATGATAACAATATGTTTCTTGTATTTAGTTCTATTATACTGATTGTCTAATATATTACTATTGTTATTGTTATCATTGTCATTATTGTAATTGCCGAAAAGCGTCTTGGAAACTACTAACTCGATGGTCGGGAAACTTCGTCCAATCTTTAAGTTGATACTAAAAAAACACTTCTTAGTTACCAGAGCAACTTCCTTCTTACCTTGTTTACGCATACAAGAAACTTCTATTATCCGAGATTACTTGTAGTTTACTTTTAATTAATTTTCACCCATGCCATAGATGGAGCCTACTTTACCGAAGGTCCACCACTGTAATGCCGTTAACAAATCTGGGGTCGATGTAAACTTTCCCTTTTCCTGATTATGATTAAAACTCCCCATATTGGCTAATTTGATCTATTATACACTTAAACGGATTTCACGCCTATATCGGACATACGTATTCTACATGTTCAATATATCTTTACACAACTAATACAAATATGTATTTTCATTGTTGGTGTTCTTAGTGTTGCTTCTTTGTTAGATCTTTTGTACGTTTTTGAATTAAAATCTCGTATATATATTGACGTACTCCCTCGGTGCTTTTTGTTATACAAAATATAAACAGCAACATACGCCGCAACGTAGTTTAAGATTGCAAAAAGCTAAGGTGCTCGGTAAAAAGGATAATATATTACCCATTCATGTCTAGGAGAAAAATGATCTTGTGGCGGCAAAAGGAAACTTTTGAAGGTTTAGGATTAAATTTTTATCTAGATACTCACAGCTAATTGCTTTTAGGGGGAAATCATACTATCCTGCAGAAAATAGATGCCGCAGGTTTCCTGGTTACGTTTCTCATTTCAGTAAAACGTATTTCGCCGTGTATATATTGCTTCGTTTATCGTAGAAACTTGGTCAAAGCAAAGATTATTGGATTAGCCCAATGAGCGCTTGCACGGAATGGGAATCCGGTAGCTAAGTTTATTTGGTCGAAGAAGGCGATGTGCACAAATTCAAGACTTTCCTGTTCTATGTAATGGCATTGGTGCGCTGGTGTTTATCTGTTCTTGAATTGCTAAATGTAGTTGAATATGGTTTGGTGATAATCTTGTTAAAAATATGAAGGTTTAGTCGCTGTAACTATCGACAATCTTTTAATCTCATTAAGGAAATTCTTTTGCTTAAGCATCAGTTAATTCCTTCTGTTCTGAATTGAACGTTGATCTTCAGTATCTCCCTTTGTTTCTGGATTTTATAATCTTTTATCTTTGGTGGTAAAAAAAAATGAATGGTGTAAGCAAATTTTCCACCGGCAGTACGAAAAATATAGTATCGCCTTGGGATCGTACAGGGGTAGCGTTATAAGTTTCCACAAATAACCACGAGATGGCGCTGCTGGGATTTGACATATAAAATTTTTGTAAAACTTAACATTTGTTATTGTTGAAGCGGTGGTAACACACAATCGACCGAGTAGTTTGCTGACAGATGACTGTCGTGAAGTTCAGTCAGAATCGGTTGTTGCTCCAAAAAACATCGATACTTTGCGCAATATGACTAAAGGGGAATCGACGTGTTCTACGAAAGGCTGGCTTTGTTGTAGGTATTCTTCGAGAGCGTACATTGGCGTTGGTCAATCAGGATCATCACGTAAACGTTCACTTCTCATAAGGTGAAGGATGTGAGCTCCTGTTGTTTGGGTGATGAGTCGAATCCAATACAAATTTTTTGTTCGCGAAGCGCCTTTAAAAAAATGGCAAATATTGCTTTATACGATCAAAGAACAGTTAATTAAATACGTCTGCTCTTTGATTTTTCAATAATTCCGGCGCTACTTTCAAAAGTTATGTTCGGATAAGTTGTGTTGGTGTCATTGGCGTACAGTCGAATCCAAACTACCTCCCCTATAAGTTGCCTCTAAGAATTAAGTAATGCGTAAGCGAATTTAGCAGTATCGATCCCAACGATCTGAAACGAATTTCCTCTTCCACATTTGACTTGGAGTCGCCTAGCTCGATAACAATAAATTTTAAGTCATCTATGCACTTTACGGCCAAGCTCGCGCCTAATTGCAATCATGTAATATAATTTCGTTTACCAAGAGGTAAGCGCTCCAATTAAACCTAAATTGATTACTGAAACGGTTCATGCCTGAATTACTTACTTGATTAAAATCGTTAATGTTAGATTGGCGACGAGTACGGGCGTAAATTTGGAACATCGGGACCATTATTTCAGTTTTATCGCACATTACTGATAAGCTAAACTTCGTGGCCATGAAGCAAAAAGTGACGCAATAACTAGTGTTAATTTTCTTTCCGCGTGTATTATTGGTATTATGATCTCCCTTTGGCCATTACTTAATTGAAATGGCGCTTCCCCTGTGGTTAGTTTCCGCAATTTTAAATTCCTTTAATAGTGTTGGTATTATAATAATATTGATAATGCAATAATATGTTGCAACTACTTATCAATGAATAGTTCTGGATCCTTTGTAAATGCAACGTTGTGTTTAATTAAGCGTTATAGTAGATGTGGTATATACGCAGTACGAGGTTTGGAATAACATTTAATAATCGCTTGTTATTGATTGATCCTTGCCTTGTTTTCTATCCAAATTTTGGAATTTGGAATTGGGAAGGGTCACATGAGAGGGTTGGGTTATGTAAGCCACTAAGAATTGCTGTTAAGGCGCACTTGCTAGCCAGCGAATCGGTATATTAGCATTATTATTGGAGCTTTTCTGATCAATTTTGAGCTGAACGTTCTTCACTAATTTTTTTCAGAATAAATGGCTCAAACATTAATAAAACAAAGTAATTAATATAAATTGCAGGATGTACCTATTTTTGGGTTAATGTACGCCCACAGATAGAAAATACAACATTCGTTAGTAACAGGTTTACATTTAAAAAACCGCTTGTCAAATGCTTGTCATTAAGATCGAACAATATGAGTACATTCGATCGCAAAAGAATACGAATCGTTAGATTCGAAGAGTGTGATCTCGAACCAACCGACGCAGAGTTCTACAAAGAATTCGCCAAGTACAACGAAATGTCATGGTGGATCGTGCTACTGTTCCTTATGACGGCGTTCTGTTATTTTAGCGTCAAAATGGAAGATAGCCTTGATGAGCTCGGATCATTAAAAGAGGTGTCTTGCCTGCACAACGGTTTGAAAGCGTTGGACTGGCCAATTAACGAAATCGTTGAAATTTTCTATCCAGAAGTGGGACTCGCATGCTTGATGTACGATTACAATTTAACGGAATTTCAACTAACGTCCTACAAACAAGCGTTGGAGAAAGTGAAGGCGATGAAGGAGAAACCAAGGTTAATCTACTGCAGTGATCCTATAAACGCGAGCTTCTCATGGGATCCGTCCTTCTTCGGAACGTGTAGAGGGTACATTTATAAGCAACGGATGTTAGGATATAGATTTATCGGAGTCTCGCTTGGGTCGATTATTTTAGGCGTCGTATCTGATGTGTATGGTAGAAAGGTTTCGTTGATGATTTCGACCGGTTTATATTTCTTCGGAACGAATGCGCAAACATTGTCCGATAACTTCGTCTTCGTGCGAGCAACAACGGTGATCAGAGGAATCGGACGAGCTGGTATTGATCAGGGTTTACTATTATTGATGCTGGAACACGCTGGCAAAGTCAATCGCCCGTACTTAACCATTTATTCGATGTGTTTGGGGCCAATCGGTCTTTTAACAGGGGTTAATATGAAAAGGAATTTGCACGGATATCGCAAAGAATTGAGATTTATTCTCGTGATACCGTCGTTGATGTTACTGTTTTATTTGTGGTACGTTTCAGAATCGCCCAGATGGTATTTGAGCTATTGTAGGAAGAAGAGAGCGTGGTTGTTTCTGAATAATCTGGGAACGCCAATTGACCAGTTACATTTTCTACCGGACATTAAGCTAACTAAATGGAAGGTAGTGAGGGAGAATACGATGTTCTTATTTAATTCGATGAAATTCATAAACATTATGGTATTGGGGGCTTACCTACTAACGTTCCTATTATTCACAGAATTTTCGAAAAGAAAATACGTAACGTTGCAACGTCTCACGCCGTATTCACACCACCACATGCTGTGTTCCGCTAAGTTATTCAGCTATATGTGCGTCTTGTTGCCTATTATGATACTTAGACGTAAACTAGCCTTGCTCTGGTTCTATTTCTTGATATGTCTCCAACTTTTGATAACTATGTTTATTCGTGATCCTTATTTCTATGTTATTAATTCTTTACTATTCCTTTGTATTTACGGCGCTAAAAACATTTTGACCTTGTATTTATTGGAAGTGTTCCCTACTTGCGCAAGAGGTACCTCTTTTGGCCTAATTAAGTTTGTGGCGGTCGCATGTTACGCTGTGTATTTCAACTACGAGAAAATGGCTGTCTATATTACAACGCCAATCGAACAGCTATTATTCTTTTTCACTTCTATTATCTCGTTGCCTTTAGTTTGGATTTTACCCGAGATCAAGTTGGAGGAATTACCCGATTATAAGAGGTATCGTAGAGATTACAAGGTTGCTTAATGTAATTAATCGTTAGAAGTTTTCACCGTTAGTTAACTCAGTTAGCGGGTATAATTATGCTTATAATATTCTTGCAGGATGTTACAAATAAATTTATTTCCTGCTTATTTATTTTTTTATTATTTCCTCATTAAATGAATATTTGAATTACTTTATTAAGATAGCTGGTTTAGAAGCCTACAATTTCTTCAACTATTGATGATTTACGTGCTTTAGTGTAAGAACAACATTTCACCTTCTGCTTATCGTAGTTCTACCAGGAGCATGAAACATGGATTAGTTTAAAGGTTTAGTTTTTAAGTATTTAGAGCTTCGAAATACAAAATATACAGTTGTCAACTTTAATCCATGCATATTGCAGTCTTTTTATTTATTTATTTTTTAAGAAATTAAAGCTGTGATTAAAATATGCAAATTTTTAAAGTCCGTATCATTTACTTTACTCAATTCTTTACATTCATCAACAACCAACACATGAAACATTGTCTTAATATTTTCTTTTCGAAACCCATTTAAATACTCGACCGCGGTGAAAATTAGGATAACGATACGGATAATAACGAAAGCGGATGACAAACGAGGATCCTCTAAAGTTAAAGGTGCTCTTAGCTTACAATAGCGTAACAAATTTTCTAGTTAAGGAAGCCGACTGTCTACTTATCCCAGCGTTTCAGCAATGAGCATAAGATGCTCTCTCTTCTCCGTTCCATTTTCTGTTCGTAGAAATTAATTTTCCTTGTAAAATTACGGTCGCCGTATTGTTTCTGGTAACCGAAGCTCGGCGGTTGTAAAAACTTTATCGTTTTGGGGTTTGTATTTTTATATGCGGCCCGCCGTTTCCGCGGAAGCGTATTCAATTAAGATTTTAAAAGCCCCTCGCTTGAATTTAATTAACTTTATCGAATCCGATGTCCGTCGTCGTCGTCACCACAAATCTTTACTGAATTGTTTGCTTTGAAATTACACAAGACATTGATGTCCAATTCAAGTTGTTATCTTAGATGATCTCCACGATACAGTGAATTGTATTGCTAAACTGTACGTAAATACAAGGCTTTCCACGCAACATGTTACTTAAAATTTTCCGTAGCGCCTTAGTAAAATTTTTAACATTTTTACAGCTGGCAATAAGCACGTCTTTTCTATAATTATAAATGATTTTGAGGCTCGCATTACTTGCGGTAATCGTAACCATCACATGCTAAAAAGTTAGGGAGTTAAAAAGGGAGCTAAAGAGTTCTGTGCTCTGGTGTAGTAACCTTATATGCTTTAACTAATATACGTTGCCTCCTGTTGATTAGATACGTGCATAACTATGTATATCAGAAGCAGAGTTGACCGACCTGAAAAAGCTAAACCTTCACTTGACAATTACTGTAAACGACGATGTCGTGATTCGCTTACGCTTATATTTAATTCCGCAAAGCCACGCTAATAATTACATTACGACGTTACCGTAAGTAATAAAACGATATCGTATTCCACTCCCTTGATTGCCATTTCATGTCGTTGCCTACGCAAACCGGTGGAGGCACGAGAGTGGAATAGATTTCCGGATAAGGTTTTTCCATGACGCGTCGCGCAGGCTACTCATGAAACTGAGTATCTCATTATCGTCCGTCTGGGAGCAACGATGTTTTTAACCTTTGCCATACTACCGAAACATATCGTTGGCTAGAAATAAGCCGCATCGAATTTGTTTTTCTGTTAGAAAGGGTACTCTTTCCAAGTAGAACATCAGCCTAGTAGATATGTTGCATTCGTTTGTATTTGTTCATTTAATTCAGGCTTATCTTACAAGAGAAAGCAAATCGTTGTGCCAACGACTATTCGCAAACACATCTTTCAAAGGCCGACTCACGAGCAATGACACATTGAATAGGATGCTATCTGGTCTAAATCTTTAGAACCATTTAATTACGGAGAAGGATGAATGTCTGTTTAATTTCACGTGACGTTTCTTGAAATTACATCGTCGTATACAGCGTGTCCAGGGCATGGACATTATGGATGTTTTATTCAGGGCAACTTCCTTCAATGTTTCCGCTAAGATATCGACGTTTGAATTATGTTGTTCAATTTGTTATGGACACGCTTTACAATTTTAACAAAATCTGGAAGCAACGAAGATGCGATGTTCGTGGAAGAAGTATGGAAAAAAGCTTAAAATAAAACGATATTTATTCAAGAAGATCGCTAGTCAATATTGCTTCATGCTTAAAATGCGCGTAATTTAAATAAACTTTTTGACTGGCTTGTTTTTGCACCCATCTCTTCTTATTTTTTCGTAAATGCAATTATTACTGACTACCTACCTGCTTCATTTGAAAATTCCAAAATGCAATTCATTTTGGATAAAATATTGTACCATGTATCAACATACGTACACTACAGACGTCACATTTTAACCAACCAGAAAGTACCGTTTAGATTTATTCAGACGCGTATTATCGCGTAAAATTCTCCGACGTCGCATCGTCCATAAATATTTAAATGAACGCGTACCGTACGAGGATGCTCCAGTGTGTTTAATACCCTCGAAACTGTATAAAAACATCCGCCTCTATTCTTGCGGGGATGTGAGATACATTATGCATAAAAACATGAATAGAATTTAACGCTCCGCGAACCAAGGGATTACAGACATTGTCAACCTTACATATTTACATACGACCATACATTGATGAACACAGAAGCTGTGGATAAGCGGGTCAGGTGTTTGAATAGATAGAATTTCGTTCACTAGACCGCAATAGACGCTCGCACAAAATATATTTCAATACACTCTAATCTATGGCCAGCACGTTATAGTCCTACACGGCAAATAAGGTTTTAATATCCAAGATAAATTTCAGAATGTAACAGATAAATTTCCGGTTAGATGTCTTGTTTTAAATATGCTCTACGTATGTAATAAATTAATAATCTTCAGCCTTTTTTTCTGGACACTGATAAAAGTTATTTTTCCACGAACGGAATTCTGAACGATATCGATAGCTGAGAGTATCATAAAGAATTCAATAACGGGAGAATGGATAGAGGTTTATCAGATATACGTACTGCTGGAAACAAAAGACCTGCTCGGAAACTTATGTCCAAATGCAAAATCGATAAGTAATTTATACCTTAAGAAAGGAAAGAAAATATTTCCTTTCGTTATAGGTATTCCTTTCAGGTTTTGGCCCTTTTATTGAATCATGCAGATTTGCGTTCGTAAGGTAAGTAGGTACCGACCCAGATATGTTTGAACAAAGACGTATGGTGCCTTCTGGAAGTAATATGGACGCTGCTACGGTGTTCGATTCTTTTGTAAATAAATTCGCTTCCCGATGTTTCACGAACGTGTCGATATCAAAGCATGCAGCTACGGAAAAGTAAAATCTGCAATTTTAACTGTACGTAATAAAGTAGAGTGAGTAGTTTTCTAATTTAGACACAACGGGCGTTCGTTCGTCCTACCACGTTGTTAACCTGGGATAAGGCTCTATGTATATATGACTGTATTGCTTTGTATTCAATAGCTTTATTTACGTGAAGAAGCATGTTGTTATCGTTACATACAAAGAATAATTTTACAATTAAAAAAATAGATAAGGCAACCTAAATAATAAAGGTTAATAACAATTTTTATTTGAAAATTACTTTTCTCTTACGTTATAGGTAGAGATCCTCATATGCTTGTTATGGTAATAATTCTTTATTTTCTTTAGTAACAGCACACATTGTGACGAGCTGCTGACCGTATGCGCGAATTTTCAAATTAAAAAAAAAGGATAAAACTATTAATAGAATAATTTAGGTTAATTTTTCTATAGCATGTTTCAATTTTGTTTAACTTCTGTTTTGATCATTTACTTTTGGTCGCCGCTGTATGTTCCTTTTGAGCAATAGTGTATATTTCGAACTTTTTTTGTATATGTCTGCAGAATCTGTTTTTTTTTTTTTTTTTTCATTAAATCCGTAATCGATAAAACAAATTTTGATTCACGCAATAATTGTTTAGTTAATCACAATAATATTCGACAAGTTTACTTTTCTGCATATTTGAATGAAAAAAAGAAGGCAACTGATGTTTCATTTATTTTTATCTTAAGTACAAACACAGAAAAATATCGAGTAAAATTGTTTTTGGTTTTTCGCGCGCACTGAGAATTATCTAAACAAAGGGTTGGCAACGGGGTCAGTATCGACACTTTAGGGGTGGATGGAATTTTGAAGGGAATCAAGGATGATCAAGCGATTACCTACTTTATTACACCAGAAACGAAATACGTAAATATTAAGTATCCATTGTTTTGGAGAATTGCATTTAGATACGATTAATTCTTTTCAAATTGACACAATTGCCTTCTATATGTTCTCTTTCGTTATATGACGTATCATGCACGGTACAAATAACTAGTGATGACCAAAATTTTGCAGCGACTAGACAGACTCGTGTCTATTGGTCTCGTAATAAAGGTTTCGTGTTGGCTACTGGTTTCCCCCGAGAGTCGACAAAATACGAGTTGGTCTAGTCGCTGCGAAAAAGTACGCCTTTGTCATCTCTATCGCGGTGTCATGAAAGCTTAATCAACCATCACTTTACGAGTATCGTGTTAAGAAGACTTCTCTTCATATATTATATTTTATGTAACTCACAGAGGATATTTCCCTTTAATCATACTAGTTCAGCAAACAA
Organism: Oryctes rhinoceros; assembly: GCA_020654165.1. Lineage (NCBI taxonomy): Eukaryota > Metazoa > Arthropoda > Insecta > Coleoptera > Scarabaeidae > Oryctes > Oryctes rhinoceros. The sequence goes on from JAIOKQ010000231.1 coordinate 6,158,457, forward strand.
AAGAGATGAAAAAAAGGAATCACGTCGAGCGATGCAAAAAAAAAGGGTTAGGCGTACTTCATATTAAATGAAATAAAAATGGAATCACGATATGACTGCTACGCTGTGGAATAAAAAATGACGCAATGTCGTATAATACTAGGGATGGCGGTACATTTAATTTTTAATTCGCGTCGTTCCGTTGAAATGCGAAACGGTGAGAAGGAGAATGCTACCTTTAAATATAATGAGGTCGAAAGAGATGGTTGGCTGACGGTGAAATGGTTCTTCTTTTTTGCCAAAAAGCAAATTATGGACAAAAACATAAATTTGTAGGCTTTTTATTAACTCCGTTAATTTATTTAATACAATCTAATCACAAGAAAATGTAACCTGGGGGACCGTGTTTTTTTTTATTATTTTCATGTTCATTGCATTTGACAAATAGCTCCGAAGGACATGAACAAAGTTGACTGTAGTAAACTCCGGCTTAGAAACCTTGTCAACCTTGTTTGATGTAATTAAATCAGAATGCCGAACAAGGATGCAGATAGCGAACCAAACCGTCTAGCAAAGCATGATAAGTTGTTTAGCATTTGCTTGTCATTGTCTCACATAACAAATTGTGCGGTTACATTTGAAGCGAAGTAGCCCCAAAAGCGTTTTGAGGAGACTGAAACCAATTTAAACGTGACGCTTAACATTTATTGACAAATTTGTTATTGTTATGTTTATTGGCGTATATGATGAATTTTAAAGGACGTTTACTATAAATTAACAAGCGCCTATCATCATAAAAAAACAGAAAAGCAATAGAATGATGAATAGACAGGCTTATTCTAGGCAGCTATTTATGGATTAATTTCGTCATTAAGTTCCACATTTCGTATTATCATATTCCGATTAGAATCAACAAATTATTCGCTGCGTTGCTAAATTTCGGAAAACTGATTCAATTGGTTACAAAGCTAGCAGTGGTCGACTCAAGAAAAGATGGCAGGAAATGGATCATTCATCAAAAAAATCAATTAGAAAGCTTTCAAAGGAAAACTCACTATTATATGGTACTAGTTAACGTATTCTTTTCATAAGAACTCAAGTCCATTGATTACGTAGTCAGAGTGCAATTACTGTAATTAGTATGTACGATGGTAATTTCCTTAACAAATCCTTGTTCTCGGATGAAGCTTTGTCCTACTTTAGTGGTTTCATTAACAAACATTCTATGCGTTTATGATCAAGGTTGATGTTTGGATAGCAGCTTCACAGGGAAAATATAAAAATTTATTGGAAATATTTTGTTATTCTGTTATCATCACTGACCTAGGTTACTACTTTGGCCGGTTATGCTAGAAACAGGAATTTCTTTGCGTTAATGCGATTCAAGCCAGATTTAACTATGAAATATTGCTGTAACATTTTATCATATCGTAGGTATCTTCTATATCGGCAAATTTACGCCTTTATATTATCGGAAGATTCGAGCGTCTAAATAATGTCAATATCGGAAACGTTAATCAAGGGAAAGTTCTTGTTTGCCCCGTTAATCTACAACGACAAGTGCCACAAGATGTAAATTAAAGGGTGGACTGTCAAGAGAGATTTCATTAGAGCATCATTAATTACTCCCGATGACTTTACGACAGCTATTGATTCTAATAATACGCATACGTTATGAGTTTGATGTTTTGATTGATATCTTGGGTGTAAAAGCAAAATTTAGGATGCCTTTTTGCTCAACGTATTTCAATTTCAAATTCGATCTTTGTTTTAGGTCGAGTGATGGATTAATAATTGCGACGGAAGAAAAGTTATGCCTCACCTTGGGGTTTCCTTTCCGGAATCTTTGGGCATGGCTTTGGATGAACAACAGAAGCTTATAAACACAGGTAGGTAATATACAAATGGTAAGTTCTAGATTAATTAATAGTTCTTTTACACGAGACCCAGATGTTAGAAAATGCGTATATCTTCAATATGTCTTAATTAGACAAAATACGATAAAAGAAGTATTTTATTTGAAAGCTTTGTTGATCATTAGTTTCTGAAATATGCTTGCTCCCATTCTTATTTGGCTATCCTGTACATACGCATCTCTCAAAATTTAACTAGAATTTACATTTTCACAAGTACCATCTCTCGGAAAGCTTCGTGACGTTGCAGCATCGACTTGCGGCAGCGGAGGTAACGTTCGTTTGAATTAAACTGTATAATAAGTTACCTTCTTCTGTACGTACACTTGCCGAACCGGCTATTAAGGACAAATGAATATAGATATACGTGTGTGTAAATGTGTTGACGTTGTCTTTGTGCAAGCATACATGTAAGCTTCAGGGATGAATTATTATAAGTAAAAAAATTGAAATTTGTCGGGCTAAAATCGATATACGTGCCAATAAGTTTAACCTACCTCTGCTCATTAATGCCTCTTTAGAAGGAGCCGTACTTTTCCAAATTATTGTAACAGGGTGGGCTAATACAAATTAATAACGGTCACACTCTTCTTGATTAGAAAACTCCATGTTGCTAGCTTACAAAAGCTCCAATCAACATTAATTGGAAACCAAGTTTGTTTGCGCTTATCAATGGTTGTTTGCATTTAATGATTGCTTCCATAACTTACTACGTGAACAATTCGGAAATTAAAAGGGGAAAATGGCCGTAATTCATTTATTTGTAAAAAAGCCATCCTCTTCAACATTTAAATTACTATAGAGCTCTTAAGAAATTAACCACCAACACTATCAAATGAGAAAAAGAGACTTGTTAAAGATTAACGAGAAAACGAACTTTGTGTGAGACTCTTGTCTTGTAAAATTTTATTCATTGTAGCTTCGCCCATGGCCACTGTAATTGCGCTCGTCTTCAAGTGGTACTTGCGTTTGATATTTAGTATCAAGTCTCTTGCAAACTACCAGTGCTGGGTTGACTTGATATGCGCAATCGGCGGGTGCTACATACTTGAGAAACATCCTTGAGAGAGAGAGAGTATTTATTTAAGAAAATTAAGTTTCGGGCAGATGTTCACGCGTTAAATTTGCAATTTAAGCGCGCGTCCATTCCTTCACGTTGCTTAAACGATACGATCAGCTAGATTTATAACAAAAGGCCAATCTTTTAGCAAATTTTGCAACTAGTACAGCTTACGATAGAAATGAAAGATTACTCGTTTAACGGTAATTCTGTGTTGAATATGCGATCTGTTTGGTTTGGTTCTGATGACTTGTTTCCTGCATGCTGTTACCATATTAAGATGTGAAAGTTTTGCACATTTGATTATCCGAAAATTATTGTAATTTTCTCGAAAATAAGATGTTGTTCTTAGAAAGATTATAATTACCGAAGCTTTACAGACCTATTAAACGTTGAGAGTGAATGAGAAATTTACGCAATAAAGATCATTGGTTTTATTTATAAACTTAAGTAAGCAAACTACTTAAACGAATGCATTATATTCAAGGACTGCAAAAAGATGCATATGAGAACTACTACTAAAACAGTGCCACTTCACCTCAACTTGTAATTGGGACTTGTAAGAGTTACGTATAGTCTTTTGTTCCTTGTTTGCCGTAAAGGAGCTGCAAGCTTAACTACTGACGTCCAAAACACGCAGGAAATAAACCGTTTGCGAATAGACGAATTGTGTTTTACTACATTCTTTCTATCATTTTTAAAATCCACCTCCGTTTTGCCTTGTTTCCTATATTAACGAATCTACCGGTGCCGCAATTTTGCGCTATTTGTGTTCTGTGAATGAATCTCGTCGCTACGCCAATCTGTATTCTATCAAGGTACAACGGTCCTCCTAAGTCGCCATAGCAGATGTAATGCTTTCTCGTTACGTATATATCTTTAACATCGTTCTTTATTTGTTCAATATCCTGTTTAGGCTTGTAAATGTCGCTTACTTGCAGCATTGCGGCGAAAGTTGTTCCTTTACCGAAGCCGAATCCCGCGATGCACGCGCGACATCCCAATTTGCTTACTCCTCTGTACCATTGGGTGTGAGGTTGGACTCTATCATTCAACTTGAATCTGCTATTCAATTTAATTAGGACCAGATTGTGGGCGTACACCCTCGGACTTCCTCGCGGTTGCTTTAAATAATACGGGTCTATGACGAATTTATTCCCTTTTCTCTTTTGTGGGTAGACGCCTTGGGTCTCCTCCATGCCCATGGTGATTTCCACCGAATAATAAATTTCAGGCGGCGAACTCATTCTATCCTTCACGACGCAAGTAGCGGCGGTTAGTATCCACCACTCGTGGATGTACGTTCCGGTACATGTTTGATCCCAGGTAGACGTTAAGATATTTTTTCGGTAGCTAATGACTTTCGCCATCCACGGATACTTATCGATTGTAACATCTCTTCCCTGATAAATCCTCGGAGAAAGCTCGTCATCAGCGAGACTAATAGAACAGAGGAGAGTAATGTAGAAGATATGTGTAAGCATGTCGTTTTATTAGATTTATGTGACGTTTGTCTAATATTTTTGACATTAATCAATTTATTCGATATCATGTAACTAGTACTGTTGCTATAATTACACTGGCTAACAAAATTTTTATCCATATCAGTAACTGATAGAATTAAATAACATCATAGCGTAACGCTCACGCCTGTATGTAAATACACTCCGCCAAAAAAGTATCGCATAATTTAGTTTTGAATCATAAAAGTATCGCATAATCTTTGTTTGTAGCATAAAGTTGTAAATATACTTAATGCGCTCTAAGATATTTTCTATGATTGTTTAAATAAAATACAGGCCAAATAAAAACAAGAACTCATACTTGAGATTTTTATTAAAACAAGAAATTATAATTTTGGAAAGAAAAACGTCATAACAGTAGCTTTTAATACTGAGTATTGCCACCTCTGGCTCTTATGACCGCTCGCATACGGTTTAGCAGAGATTCGATTAACCTCCGTATATAAGCCTGATCCAAATTCTCCCACTCGTCCTTGCAGGTCCGCTGGGCAACATTTTGGGTTCATGTCCGGACTTACCGCAGGCCAATCTAAAACAGGAATACCAACATCGTTAAGGTATTCCTGGACGATTATTGCAACATGCGGTCGTGTATTATCGTGCATTAACATGAATTCGTTTCCTATAATTGGCGCATATGGTACTACATGTTCTTCTAAAATGTCCGTTATATACCTGTGGGCAGTCAGTGTACCTCTGTCTACCGGTACTAACTCTGTACGACCTGTTAAACAGATGCCTCCCTAAACCATAATAGAGCCACCAGCGAAATTAGGTCTAGGTCTGATATTACACTGCGAATAGCGCTCACCGTCTCGTCTGTACACTGAGATACGCCTATCTGAGGTGTAAAGACCAAATCTTGACTCATCTGTGAAGAGTATATTGGCCCAGTCATTAATGTTCCAATTTACATGTTCTCTGGCAAACCTTAAGCGAGCCACTCGGTGGTTCCTAGTGAGACGAGCGGCTGTTACAGCTACTCTAGCTCTTAATCCACTCTGTCGTAACCTATTCCGAATAGTTTGAGTACTCACACGAGTATTTCTGACTCTAGCCAAGTCGTTCTGCAATTGTCTCGCAGTTACATGTCTTCGACGTAATGCTTGTAGTGGTAAATAGCGGTCATCTTGGCGAGCAGAACATCTTGGATGACCTGGTACAGGTCTTCTACTGTAATTGCCTGTTTCCCTATATCTGGCTACGGCTCTAGAAACACTTGACTGATTGATGTTCATCAAATTAGCAACGTATGCTTGAGATCGTCCATCTTCGATTAAAGCAACTATAGCAGCCACTTGTTCTGAAGTTAAATTGCTCATTTTAGTTTTAAAAGCGTTGGTACAGAACTCTGACTTCGCACTTTAAAATTTGTCCGTATAGGAAGACTTTCAATAAGCAACTGAACAAACCTTACACATATGCATCCTTCTAAATGTGTTCTTTTAGAAAAAGAAAAAAAAAGTAAAAAGCTATGTTCCATGATTTTGTTAGTGTTTTTATAGTTCACATACACGAGGCAAACTTTTTGTGAACGTATAAAAATATCTTGGTTTATAAATGTCCTTTTTTAATGTATGCGATACTTTTTTGGCGGAGTGTATAAGCAGCATGTGCTCCCGCCCGATTCCCAGTTACATATATCTATGTAGTTGCTTGAGCAGCACGGTATACCAATACGCAGCAACTGATGACGCCTCTAAGAATTTGGAGGTGAGAATTTCTCCCGGTAAAAGCAATGTAACACTATACGTAGGTTTAGCGATATTCTTGCTTTAATAAGCGATGAATGAAAATGAATGATTTTTAGGCGTACACGGTGCCACCATAATTGTTCTCATAGCGTTGGTGGTCTAATAGACAATAAGCAATTTATTTACTTATTTATAAAACGAGCCATAATATCTCCTTCTACATCTACAGGTCGAACTCAGCTTTCCGTAAGCATAGTAGAAGTCGGAAGCACGCCACAACCGAGTCCCTTGTCAGATAGAAGTTCACAACAGTTGTTAGAAACTCCTCTAGATGGAGGTACGTATGTATATAATGTATTTGAATATGAAATTGCTACAACTAAAAAGAAATCCGGGAAACTTCTTGACATTATCTTGCAAGAAACTGTTTTTGAGACTTAACAGCGGGTTTTTAAATGGAAAAATCAGCGTTTCTTTTATCTATTTTTTTTTTGTTTGCATATTGATTTTTGCTTGGCATTGTAACCGTTTCATTAATTAAACGAGACCCTGCGGATCGTTCGAAAAGCGAGACCGCGTCCTGATATTTCGAACAGTTATGAATACATCTCCTCGAAATTCCAGTTCCGGAGGCGACGTTGTGTCAAGGCGTCAATGCAGCGTCGCTGTTGCTGGAGAGCCCCCCGAAGTGGGGTGAGGCCGCCCGATATGCATCGAGACAACATCGAAAAATAGCCGGAAGAGCGACGTTCCAGGGACAGGTGTACAATTTTTTGGAGCGGCCAGATAATTGGAAGTGCTTCGTCTATCATATAGTAGTGTGAGTAGGCTCTCTCTTTTTTTTTGCTCTTTTCCTTTCTGCGGTATTCACATGCTAATTTCACGCGACAGAGTTTCGAATTAATTGAATTGTCTCCGTGCGCTGTTTTCTAAGTAGAAGAGAACTAAAAAAAAAAAAAACGTAAAAGTTGCGTTGCCGCAGTACATTCACCCTTAAGGTTTCCTATAAATTGATTAGTTTCACATTCTTACACAAAGAGTTAGCGAATAACGTTATGTAACGCTAGTCGTCTACAGATAACTTGTCGTCTACGATGGCACAGCTGCTTGTAGTTTCTCTACGTGGAGGAACTGCAAAAACGCAAAGAGGAAATTGAAGGATTCAATCTTGCGTTTTCTATTGAATCGCGCAGGAGCGCACGTGGAATTTGCATGTCTGCTTTGACAATTCTATACAAAGCAGTTGGACTGAAACGCGCCAATTGATTTTATTAGTTAGGTATTTGTCATTGATATCAAAGTAAGTTAATTTTGTTTAATGTTTACGTTGGTTGAAATGGAATTCCAAAGAAACACTATAATGTTGTAGCCTCCTTCGCAAATTATATGTACATCGTTAGTTAATGGTGATACCATTAATATATCATAAGATTTCACGATCGCCAAGAACGCAAGCACGGATTAGAACTACGTTGTCGTGTACACACAGGTAGTTTTCAGTTATACTGCCCTAAGCTCCTCTATCGAGAAGAATTGCTCCAAGTGATCCAGCTTTGCGTTTCAATGCTCTGGAATTACTGTACCTAACTAGAAGATAACCTACCGCTTCACACTTCATTAGTTCCCGTGGTGAACATTCACGGATTCGAGTTCGAATGGATAGACCACCCACATCGAATATACAGGTCATCATATTCGAAGAATGCGTATTATATAGAACAAGATGCCGACTGCTATTTGGACGAATTAAAGAGACGGGAGCATCGCTAGAAGAGGGTAGACTTGCGAGAAAACCGTGTTAATAAATCAAACTGAGTTTGATTAAGAAAGCATCTGTGTAAATTGTGTGAAACTTTTCAGATAACCTGCTATAATCTTGTACCTTATTCTTCTAATGAAATTAATGAATTTTAGATTAGCCGCCTGACATTTACTGTTGATCTCCATAGCTAATGTTTTTTATATGTAAAAAGAACCTTGATTGTATTGGAATTATTCGTATTTTTGTATAGTTGCCGTGTCGTAGTGAATTATTGATTGCAATACTTTGCAGCTATTACACACGTGTATCGTTAAAAGAATATAATGTATTATAAAGTATTAATACGTATTAGAAAAATATAGTGTGGACAATTATAGACTGGACAAAAACAAAAAATTTTTTTATTATTTTGCCGTTGATCCACATATGTAAACACAAACACAAAGAACGAAACACACGTAATTGCAAATTGGTTTCTCAAAAAGTAATTAGGCAGACGTGTAATCAAATTATCTGTAAAAACTTTTAAAATTACAAAAATGCATTTATTTGAATTGCTATCAGCATTTACAATTTAAAAATCTCAATGGTTGTTCATTCTTCATTTTTCTGATTAGATATATCAGCTGTTATTAATAACAATAAAATTAATAAACATTTATTTAATTTTCACGTTTGTTACTTGTACACGTAAAGAAGATAATCCATTTTTTTTTCTCCTTCGAATTAGCGCCATCTATTGCAAGTTAGCTACAGCACAATCGCCCGTGCTGGAAATTAATTCAAGCGTCCGCGTCCCGCTGTACTAATTAAATCTGTTTGAAGGAGAAAGGGAATGGTAAATCGCACCGCCAGTAACTCTTACTACTTCTTACAGTTAAGTCGTACTTAATGAGCGGCATCTAAGTAGTCATTTTAAAAATGTATACGTAGGAAAATCGATAGTACCGTAAGGTGAAGTTCTTCGCTTTCAGCGTGGGAGAATCTGAAACCGGTAGATGGCGCTCGAGCTGATTGAATTGTTGAATTGTTGTAATAATAATAGGATGAACTAGCATGATTTAAAATATGAATTGGATAATTCAGTAAGACGTTCCTATTCGAACATTTATTTCATTTTACTTTATATTTTTTACGTAAGTAGAATGTCCGAGAAAATACTGCGACGCGCAACTATTTCATGGCACTTCAGCAGGTAGAGCGCATGTTCAATATTAGTTTTCGTAATTTTCAAATATGTTACGTGTGGTAAATATAATTCAAAGAGAAAACATACGTACTCTGAAAGCTCGTTTTGTCGTCTTTACTATATTTACGAGGTTTTCTATTGCCTAGAAAGCACCCATTTTATATAAATAACGATTTGGATATTTGGATACTTGGGTATTACCGTAGTCAGAGGAATAGACGAAGATGAAGTGTGTTCGTGAGAAAATAAGCTTATATTAGTCATTAAGATTTTGAAAAAGAATTACTCGATGGATTCTCGATGAATTGAGGGCCATAATTTTTCCATTTTATATCGACCACCTTTATCAGACACGAAATAGAGACAGGGTTCTATCAAAATGCTTCCTATCTTAAAAACTCAGAGGTCAATTTACTTAGGATCTCGTGCTGAAGATCCAAAAGAAAGGACAATTACATTGTGTTGTTTAAAATAAGACTAAAATTGTGGGTTCCATCTCAACAAAGTCAAATATGTTAAATTGTTTATTTAGGGGATATCGGCCAGAACGATGGAAATGTTGCTATGAATCCCCAACAAACAATCATGTCCCACTTAATAATTAGTTAATTTCATTAATGTTTAATATAAGCGTTTTGTGGTTCAATCAAAACAGTAGCACAATCTATAAATTTCCTATATATATATACCCAAAACTTCCTCTAAATCGCTATCACGACTTCCTACATTTAGAAAACCCAAATCCCACCGCAATCGATTCAGATTTACTCCTCAAGGATAAATAATTGATCTTGTTTAAGTAACCTTTGAAATTTCCGATTTACCCACTTCAATACAGCACACCGTATCTCTTTCATCTTCAAGTTCGCTCATTAAAACGCTAAGTGGAAACAAACTTTTACCCCGACGAATTCTTACGTCGTCGAGTTGTTTTGTTCTTATCCCGCGGTACTTCGCTTTAACAGCTAATTAGCAACCTAAAACCTTTACAGACGTTTCCTTTCAGGAAAGCAAACACGAAGTTACATTTTAGTTGCTGAAGGATGACGTCATACGTAAAGGTTTCCTCTACGAGCAAATGAGGCGATTCTTTGTTTTAAACGGTCGTTGACCTTAAAGGGTTTTCTTTGTCGAGGATCAACATCGTCAGTTGTAAGTAAAGGGCCGAAGAATTTTCGCACAGACGACTTCCATACGCGAAATCCGTACACCTGCAGAGGTTGAATCATGCGGGTTGCTTTTTTAGGGATCGTTACTTACTGATACGAAAATCCTTTAAAGAATTTTGGCAAGGGCTCGCCCAAGAGTCTTATAGTATTAAAGATTTCACACACATACAGTACGTTACGAAATTCGCAGACGTGGGAGTTAAGGATCACAAAATAAAATAAATAGAAATTTTAAATATTAGATGATTGATAACATAAAGCACTTTATTGCACGTTCGTTCGAATTGATTTTCCATGAAAAGCTGCGATGAATGCAAACAAGTTTGCCGCTCATATATAACAAGTAGTTTATAGGCCTACACAAAGGGCTCTCTCTAATCCAATGGTCTAAAAACAATAATTTAATTAACAAAGCAATTATTTTATTATTGTAGGACATTTTGCTTCCAAGAATCCTCCTTACAATATTTGCGAGCCAAGCCTCATTAAATTCAGAATGTGCGTGTAGGGTATCTTTCTTTACTAATAATTAGACGCTATTGACTGCAAACAAGAAACAAAGAGAACTACGGTATAGAATAGTTTACAATTATATGGGACGTAATTAGTTTTATCAAGGCAAAGGCAACAAGCAACTTATGGCAAAGAAACGAGTTCTTCCGTTAAAAAAAACTATAAACATGTTATCTAAATCGATTACGTTCTTACGTGACAATACAGAAATGACAAACCTTAATATTGAACAGAAGTCAACTGTAATTGCCGATTGTCATTAATTATACATCGACATGCTCAAACATTTAGGTCCGTTAACTTATGGTACCATGTAATCAATCAAATTCGGGACAGTGGGTTAAGGTTACGTTATCAGTGAAACGTGAATTATATGTTGCTAAACCGAAATGTAAGTTAAGGTTAGCAGTAACAGTTCTAACAAGTTGAACAGAAGAAAAAGAAGTTTCTTAAAAGTTCATAACTTATGAACTTTTAGGACGTTGTTAATGTACATATCGGTCACATTTGTTTGCATAATGACACGATTCATCGCTAGTGAAGTGGCAGGTATTCGCACCAGTTTTTATGCCAACGTAATTCCCGATTATATCGGTGCATAAGCTGGATTTCCTTTGGACCCTCACTGTGAAGATGCCGCTTACTATCGGAAGTAGACGGTTAGAGATTTAAATTTGGCAAAGGTGCTAAATTTTGTGTTTATTACGAATTCGGAAAGAAGATGTTACCGTGACAAGTGACGTTTGAGATTAAAAAGAATCGAAACTGAATTTCTTCTTCTGCTTTTAGGACCTTAAACTGAAAACAGTGCCCACTTTCGACCTTCTTTCTGATGGCGTGGCCAAAGTTTTTATATAACGTTTTGGTTCTTTTTGGCCATCATCAGTTTTCGTATATCTTATCAGTGCCATATTTCTGATTTCGATACCGCTAGAAAGAAACTCTTCTCGTTTCAACCGCGTATAACATTTTGAGCTTTTCGTCATTGAAAGAGAAGACCTAAAATTTCGTCATCAATGAGCTCAGCATCCTTAATTTTCTCGGTGAACTCCGTAACGAACTGAACGATAACTGAAAGTTGTCGCATTTCACAAGGAATGAACTTTACAGCTCTAATTTTTTTTTAAATGGCGTAGACGTAGCGTGGCGTAGGCGTAATGTTTATAATATTTCTAAGATAGTAGAGCAGTAAACATACAAAATACATGCGAGGAATTCTATATTTTACTTCTTCTAAGTAGTTTGATACTTCAACGACATTTTAACGACTGCTATTTACAACCTAACATAAAACGAAACGAAAGCGACATTAATATTGATAGACCCATTTCCTTAATTAACCCTTCATTCATCTTGGACGTACTAGGTCAATACATCTTCGTCTGTGGAAGAAGGGAACGTGGCGTACCAGCTAGCCGGATAGTTGTCCTAACGCGTCCGCTATTGCGTTGCGTGTGTCCCACTCATTTTCACCAAAACGATTTTGGTGACCTTCAGTCGATATCGATATTGATTGCTGTTCTGTTGTTTTCTCCCTCGTCTTTTGACATTATTAGGTCAAATTTTTGATGTAGATATATTCGTTGATGTACCAAAGGAAAAAAAGGATAGGAGAATATATTCGTGGCGGATATTTTTTTCTCATGATGGGCTCAATAGTGTCTCTAATGACAGTTGGCCTGGCGATATTCCAAATGGAAAAGCTTCACACAATTAGATAATTAGATGTAGTTCAGAAAATGTTCGTGCATTTGGTGGGCACATATAGACGAATTGCTTTTGATATAAATTAATTGGTAGACCTTTTATGTATGGTATTAATTGTAAGATCTCCAATCCACTGAATATGCGTTCCGCACTATGCTTCCAACAGATACGAGCTTTGGCATCAATTTCAGTTCGTTTTCTAGCTTATTCCGTTTAAGCTATGTGTATTTAATTAAGTCTTATGTGCATTCATAATTTGCTCTTTTTTTGAGTGTAAATACCTGAACAAGTTTGTTTTTCCCTTTTTACATGTTGGGTAAATAAATATTATTATTATTGTTACTATTTGCTAAGTCCACCCTGTAACTTAAACAGGCAAATTGGCCAATTATTGGCTTATTAAGTCTATTTGCTTGCTCAAAATTCGATTTCAGTAATTCGACAGAACAAAAGAAAAATTATATACATCGTGTGGAATAATGCTTTTCCAATATACTACCTTATATGTAAGAAGATAGAAGAAGATACGTTAGTTTTACAGAAAAAAAATACTTTTACATTCAAACGAGCTACTGATTCCATTCCAGATAAAATGTCTTTAATCAATTATCAATGTTTGTTCCATTGCATTCTACGTTCTTGGTTTTCTCTTTTAATAGGTACAAACGTCTACTCTTCCAACCAAATAATTCCAAAATGTTATATTCTCTAACACACCTCATCAAATTTAGCAGGTACAACGGATCATGCTGCAGTAACCGGTCGAAACCAAGGGTTCCCGCTTATGTATTAATTATTACTCGAGACCCGTACAGGACAACGTATATGTACCATGAAACGCCTCTTGTATAGTACGTTGGAAATAGATGCCGACCCTTTGATGTAAAAACAAAGGCGCCTAGAATCATGTTTTGTTGTTTCCGATTGTTTACGTTAGTTCCGGAACGTTGGAAAAAGCGTCGGGACCGAATTAATAATGGAAAAAGGAATTGTAGCGGCTAACGTACAAACATTCAGGGACTGTGGTCTATTGATATTCTCGCGTATACTTGTTATTACCTTTGCTTGTAAGGCTGTAAATTTTACTCAACATTGGCTGAAGTATGCGGATATACCGTATTGTTGAAGACGAAGGGAAATTTGACGTGTTTCCGCCGGAAAAGGAACCGGTCCCTTTTCCAATCTATAGTCGCAGTGCGATTCTTTGTTAATTTTAACAATTGGCGAAATGTTGATGTAAACGTGATAGGTTAAAGATAAACATGTTAATGTTCATTAAACATTAACACAAGAGTATCGGCACATTCCGCACCACGCAAGGATAAAACTTTGTTAAAGCATAATCAATTTAAATGTCATGTACACTTGCGCTGCGCGTTGTAGAATATGAAAATTAGCTGGACACTTCTATTCCCCGGCTGATGGTGACGTTATATGTAAAATTCCGGTGCTGTTAGAATAAATTGCAATTGTACATCTAAATATGGATGTCGGCCGGTATAGCATATTGCATTTTTTTTAAAGAAAACTGAGTGTTGCAGACGCGACGCGGCGATTAAAAGAAACCTTCGCCTCTGTAATTAAAAGCATGGTCTTTCGTCTATAGACGTCGTATATCAAATATTCATTAGCGTTTAATTAAAGTGCACCGGCTTAGAGCGGCTCCGCTCAAGCATTCTGTAAAATTGGTCCGTCGCGTGTATTTTTCCCCCGGAATGGCAGATTTTACATAGATATTTACTTTGAAAACAGGTGCACGTTACACAAACCTCAGTACATCACACACGAAACGCCGACAGGGTGGTAGCACTCCTGTGTGTACATTGTACTCCCAGGTTGCTTGAAAACACCAAAGAATTTTAATTTGTTAATTAGGTGATGTACGCGGCACAGTTTCGTTCGTTGTTAGCGTTACACAGTATATATTCTATAATTCCTCAAGTTCACCAAAAGCAGAAGAAGCAAAGCAACACCCACATAATGCAGAGTAAATACGCAGATGGGTAAAACTTTATTTATAACTCAGCAGGCTAAATTTAAAAAGAAAGAGGGACATTCAAATTTAAAAAGTTATTACAGATACAATTTCTTGATAGCGTGCTACATATGAATGTGTGTCGAAAGTCCCATTAACACAGAAGATCTACGATATACATACATTATTCATGATATTATTAAATAAATTCGTACACCGTGTACAGCGCAGCTGTTCCATTTTTAACCACTCGTAGCACTACAAAAAAAAAAATAAGTTCGCGTGCAGCAAAGCAGAGGTGGGTGATTATTTAGTCCTAAAGGTGCCGTTTCGTAATCATTTTCTAGCATGTCCTCCGAATGCAAATGAAAGATTATTCAAGCGAGAGGTAATTGAACGAGGTGGTCGCCTACATACATATTTAGCACAAATACGGTAGAGTCTGATTTTTTGTTTCGCGTATTACGTGTACATATATGAGCAACTCAGAAGGAAAACGTGTCGGTAATTACGCGTCGTAATTTGCAAATTCACATAATTCAGTGTTTTGTGAATATTGTGAACATTGATTTGGAGTATCTAATAAATAGACCAAAGCACCATGTTATTACAATTTCCCTGCTCGGAAAGAATCTCTTCTGCTAGAATCTCTTCGTAAATAACTAAATAAATAAATACGTCTTATGTTAAACTCTAACCAACATGCGTCTGCTTATGCTCGCGATTTACGCTTGTTGATCCGCTAGATTCTAATGGCTACTTCGAGTAGATATTGGTATTAGAAAAAGACCATGGATCTTTTTTTTTTAGATTTTCTTCGTTGTTTTATATATTTTTCTATTCATCTCAGATTCTTTTCAAATTTAAATAGAAACGTTATGGCAACAGTTTTACGATTATCTAGCGGGTAGTAAATACGCCGTATCCACTTTATAATATCGACGGTTCCTTAATGCATTAACGTATGTGTGTACGTACGCGCCATAAAGTTGAGATTACTCTTAAAATTTTATAACGTCGAAGCGGCGTCTCACATATATAACGTTTATTTTGCAATATCAACAAAACAAAATACATCATTGCTCGTCGCCTCCCGTTTTCGTCGGTTATTATTTTACCATTAGTGTATAGCATTTACCCGACTTTGCAAACATAAAAGCTCTGCGTAAATATTTTATGATTCGCGACATGGGCAGGTGGATTAGTTCCGTGTTGTAAGGTAAATATATATGCTACCACCACAGCAGAACACGTGCTTTCGTGATATTAAAGCTTTAAAACGGACAACATCCGCATCCAATAGTCGCACAACATGCGGTACTATATCTGGTTGTTGTGGTAATGCAGTTGCAGGATAGACACTAGCAATAAAAGGACTTCATAAAATATGGCGGAGCATGCAGTACGTAACGACCTTACGTTAAAGCGCTATCCCACTAGAAACAATGGAACGAGGAGTAGTATCTAATGAACAGAAAGTAAGTACGGAGTGTGGAATTGTTGCTCCTTTGCGGCGACCAGACAGACTCGTGTCTGTTCGTCTCGTGAAAAAGGGTTCGTGTTGCCTATTGGTTTCCCCGAGAGTCGACAAACGACACGAGTCTGTCTGGTCGCTGCAAGAGAATGGTTTCCACCTGTCTTTGTCCTCTCTAGTTATAAGTATCATAATCCCATTTACTATACGAGCGCAGCGTCTTAAGCTTTCCTAAACGATCATTAGATGGCGTTGTTAAAATTTAAACATTTGTTACTGTTGAAGTCGTAACAGCATAGAAATCGGCCGCAGTGGGCTCATTGATTTATCGCTAGCAAGTTCCTCAAAAGGCTGTTTTGAAAGATCACCTTTTAACTGACTGTTGGCCCATAAGAAAAAAGCCCATTGCAGCTTCGTTACTTTTTTTTGTAGCATATCTATATCTAAGGCTCGCACTTCCGGACATCGAGTCAAATGTAGAATTTCTTTGTTAAACCAAGCAAGTTCGAGTTTAGCTTAATCTTAGCTGGGAGTCAATTGATATTCATTACCATTAAAGACAATTTTGTTGAATGGAGGTTCCCTTTTGCAATAATTTTATTCATGTTTGTCCGTGTGTTACGTTAAATGTTAATAACAATCTAACGTTGTTGTCTTGAAAAAATACTTAGAAAAGGATTGGATTGGACTAGAATACAACTTCAGTTTACATTAATTTCAATGGTTTACGAGATGCTAACGTTCGAAAAATTCGGCAATTCAAAACTTGTAGGAAGTTGAAGAATACACATATTACGTACACTAATTCCTTTATTAAAGGCTCCCGCTGAAGTGATTACTACAAATTAGTTCAAGTTACGACACTCAGCAATGCATTTAACAAGTTCCATTGGTTCATTGGATATCTGTTGGCAATAATTTTTAATGCAATCCTCATCGCTTTCCTTTCGGTGTCTTCTCAATTGGACAGGCTGCAGATGCACTGAAAATAAAATTAATCGGTGAAGATCTACTGTTTGTTAGTTAAAAGGCAATGGAAGTGCATTTTGCAATTTAATTAAATGTCTTGTATTTTTTATGGAAAGAAACCTTCTCTATCACATATCACTTAGTATATCAAAAGAACTTACTGGCAAATATTATGCAAACTAGAAATAGTAGAACAATCTTCATTATGTAACCGTATTTTAATAAATTAAACTCAAGTTTAAGAAAGAGACCAACAACTTTCAAGTCCAGTGTCAAAGTAACGCTGTGGTATGTATAACTTATTCATACATACACAATAATTGTTGATAGAATTTCTTACGGAGTACTGCCGGATTTAATTGATTCTTTGTTACGTTAATAATGTAAAGGTAATAAAACTCATGTTTTTCAATTTAAGATTTGATTGGAAATTAACCACGTACAACAACAACATACTTACTTCTAACCTTGACCAATTCTCTTACTTCATTCCAGTGAATATTTCTTTCTTTGCTGCCCGTTTTACCTCTTGTTGCCAAGTTTTTTTGGTTTTTTTCGCATATTACTTCTTTGCAATCCTGCTTTCTACACTCTCCACTTGTGTTCCCAACCGCTTCTTGAATCCTTCGTTGCCGTTGCTATCTCTCCTCGTTTCCCTTGTAACATTCTCAAGAACTTCGTTTTTAACGCATTTATTTACATTGTGTTCCTCGCGTCTACGTTTTGCTACCGCGTATTAAGCTCGGAGTCGTCACTTTTTTTAATTGGTCTGCCGTCACTTACCGCTTCCAGAAAAATTTGCCTTGAAGTTTCCCGTCCTCTCGCTGCTGATGTAATGCTGTGCGTTTTGTCTCGTATATAATAATTAGGGCTCTTAACTTGTTTACGCTGACAATTATCTTCGTTTCTCCATTTAATACGTACACAGTCAGTTGTCCCTGTCTGTTATTGTGTTTACATCCTATATCATCAGCAAACAGAAGGTAAGTCTTACTGCTTCTTGCTTTTGTATGGTTTGATGAGCTTGTTACCCCCAATACTTCAATTTCCTGTAATTCCTTGTATGTTATTGCGATACTAAATATTTTATGGAGTTTTTGTTTTAGACATCCGACGCTAAATACTCGTGGCAATCGTATGTTATCATGATTTGACTCGTTGTGAAGTCACTGTGTATGGAGAGACAGATTTGTGTTCTGCATTTATCTGTTTATATTTGAATTTATTCCAGTGTATACTTACACTTACTACGTACAGAGTCGCTACGATATTTTCAGGTTTTTGCTTGGCAGGTGAAATCAAAATTTTATGAAAGAGATATCTCCTCGATTGCCTATATTAGCGGAAGTTACGCCATAGCGTTAGCGTGCTGCACCTCTTAAGTTCAGTCGTATATATGATGTTTATAGCAACTAGTAACATACGACCGAAGGTAAATAGCGAAATTTGCAACTCTTTAGAAAAAATACATAATTTTTAAGATTACCTTCCGTTGTTTCTTCCGCTTCATTGCAAAGTTTGTATAAGGATCCATTTCTGCTATCCTAAGTTGAATATTACAAGTACGTTGAGGCGATCTTCTCATCATTTATCTGTTGTGCATCATGGTTCCGACACTGGTTGGTTAACTCTCCTTTTCGTTTTATGCGAATGAAATGTTGAAATTAGTAAACCACGGCTTAATTAGTTGTTGTAGCAGTAATTGCCATTTCGTGCTTTGAAAGAACCGCCCCGAATTTCCTTCTCCACTCGCCTTTACGTACACTCCCAACATCTATTAACATTTGCGTGAAATTTTCGTAATGCCGACCTAAATCGGAATGGCATTGAAACGGCCAATCCATTTTGATTTAATTTATATAGAGAAGAAGGCGAAATTTTAATTAATAGATTGCGCAGAATACGACGGCCCGTGTTGAAAATGCCGGGCGGCCGCAATACGAAAAGGAGCCTAATTAAAAGAGTATCGCCGGTCGCCACACAATGGAGGTTATTTTTGGTAATTAAAGTTAAATACTGCGGTTCGATGATTAAGTAGCGTGACTGAATTACTGAATTTGGTAACCTAAATGGAAGGGACCTTTTGTCAAGCTTGCGGCGTGGCCTACATATCTATGTATATAGCACGCGGAAAATTAAATAAGAACCATAAAAAAATTAAGATATGAAGTAATAGAGGTAGTAAAGTAAAATTCTGAAGGATATCTCGAAGTTTGTTGTATCTTGTTAAGTTCGCAGCTATTTTTTTTAACAATTTGTTTAATAACATAGTTCTTTGTTAAAAGAGCCATTAGACATGGGTTCTTGTTGTAAACATTCTGGAATAAATGCATAAGTCTTTGATGTTGCATTATCCAATAAGTAAGTAGACAATCCTCTTCGATTTATGCAAATCAGATCGATTGTAATTCAAAGGGACAAAAGCCGTCTCTTCCGTTTCTGTTTACACAACAAACCGTTCATTCTACTCGACGAATACCGCACCCATCCGAATTTAGTGCATACTACCAAGCAAATGGATAGGCCGTCATTTCTGGGATGTTTTCCGAATTTTCAACGATAAAAATAACTCCCCTTACGTGACGCGAAATAGGCGCGCATATATTATTCAAATCGTCCGCGCTTCGCGTTCTCTTTGTCACGAGTAAAGATTTTTTTTTTTTATCCGTGAATATGTTTCTCGTGTTTACATTGTATGAAAATTTCATAATCGACTGATCACTTGCCAACTGTTTGTATGCTACAGCGACTTAAAACAAAAATAAAATCGTACGCGTCACCTCATTGAAACGCCGCTACTCCGAACGTATTATTTTTAACGGCGCTTATGGGAAAGCACGTCGTCCTCGTCTGAGACGTCGGCGGTGGCGAATTGAAAAATGAGCAGTCGAAACGGAATAACCTGTACGTGGCATTCGAATTGATCCTTTATTTGATTTAACTTCGGCGAGTTGATGCGAATCGTTTCGACTGGAAAAGTTCCGTCGAAAGGATGCTTGGCACGGAACACGTAACTTTCGTAAGCGTTATCAACTTTTTTCGAGTAGATACCTTAAAATTCTTATATACAGCGCGATGATGAATTATGAAACGGAAAGGACATTTAAAATGTTCATCTGGTTTAACTTTCACTACTTCGGGGTATTTTTGTTCTATTAATATTCACGATAAATCCCGTACAACGTTGTAGGTATAATCGTTTCAGTGTTACAAACCTTTCCTCTCAGAAGAGTATAAAAAGAGCTCGATAAATTAAGTTTAATAATACCACGGATATTTGAGAAATTATGAGCTCGTAATCGCATAAACATAAAAAAAATCTGGATTTTTCTGCAGCACAGTATCACTACGGAATCAAACGACTTTTTAATATCGTAATACTTCATAAAGTCATAACTATTAACTCGACTTCTCTTGACCTTTTCGCCGATGGAAGCAAGAAATTTGAAAGTATCTTCGGTGGTGTTGTGTTAAAAAATGATCGTTTGGTGCCAAATTTAATAGCGCCACAAAGATTTTATGAATGCTGTAATTTACAAAACATAATCGTAAAACTATACAGCGAACTAATCCGAAATTTTTTTCAAACAAAACAAATAATACGCTTTCGACAAGGATTTATTTACCTGTTCGATTTTTCAATGGGTTACACCAGATGGAGAATTTCCGTTGATTATACAGGGTTAGTCGGGAGGAGTGTATTAAAATGAGAATAACGTGTAAAAACTCATGTGCTCTTATCCGGTTTTCATTTTGTTTTATTTTATCATCGGGGAGCATTTCGGTCTCGCGCTGTTCGTTGAAAAGTCTGCTAAATAGGTTTTCATCAGAATTTCTTTGATGTACGACGGCCGTAACATCTTCATTATAAAAACAGTGAACAAACAGGATATTTGCATGTTTTAAATTTGAATAAGTGAACGGCATTTTCTAACAAGGTAATGTACAAACTGGAAAATAACGTTATCACAAAATTACATTACACTGACACATGTTGGAACGGCGAATCTTTGGAAATGATTTCAACTCGAAAAAACTTGTTCAGATAACCGGTACGTCCTGTAATAAGACGCGGGGAAAATGTGCTATGTTATTAAGTATTATACGGAAGCTCTAGGAAAGGTTAAAGTATAAAAAATAAGAAAAGTAGCGGTCTTAAGATAAAGTTGTTGGGTATTCGCTAATATTAAGAAATCAACGTTAGTCGAAGGCAATACGTCTTGACAAGATTTCAAAATACAAGCTATAGTCTTGCAACTCAAATATCTCTGCTAGATATATACAGGGTGAGTCGGCAGGAACGAACCAAACTTCAGAATTTGCACGTGATATTCGCTTGTTGAGCGTTTCCAGTGTGCGTTTTTATTGTTTAAAAAGAAATTATTTTCTATTTGCTATAAATATGTAATTTTATACCTACTGCATTTGTTTTTTTGAGGGAAAGAACGACGGAAATAACGCTTAGAAACCGGTCAGTAAAGAAAGCGATAATATCCGCGTGCGTATGTGACCATTCCGTTTAATGCTTGTTTTCATTTCAGTGCAAACACAATGCGTATTTTCTGCATCAATTTAATCAAGTGTTCAAACAATGTGACGATGAATAACTCTGGATAATCGCTTCCAAAGAGGCGAATCGCATTCAAAGCCAACATATCTCCTCCACTATCATCGGTAGCAGGCAGTACCGATCCTTTTTTTAATTCGGCTATAATTCTACACATTTAAAACTTATTATTAAATCATTGATACACGTTGAAGCTATAGACACACATATATATATATATATAGGTCTTGTTTTTGTAAAATTCAATCATGCGGTCGTACGGCGGTAGCGACATTATGTGGAAGCGCTTTAACTCACGAGACCACGATTATTTATCCCACATTTACGTATCTACCGGAGCATACTTTAATAAACCAGCTCGCTTGAACCTCCGCACGACGGCTTCCCGCTTAGCGAAGTTAGAATAAAACTGATGCGCCCCGACTAGCGTATGTAACTTGCCGGCGTTCAATCGAGAGAGATCCGGAACGATTTTGCGTTCGAATTATACGGGTTTACGTTCATTTGCTTACCTACGACGTACGTATAAAGCACGACTATATGGATGCGATTTGAAAACTATTATTAAAGATAACAACTAGACAACAACAACAACTAACGGCTAAAGCGGCATTAATTGCGATGCGCATCGGAATTGTTAATGACACCAGCGTACTTTATTTAAGATTTCGTCGGTTTCTACGAGGATATATTATAACATCTAATTACTTTTAACTACTTTGATTAGTAAATTTAAATCCGGCTTTAAATATATGTTGTTATGCGCCAGAAAGTTTACGGATACGTTTATACGTTTAATCCATCGATGTTCCAACGTTCTTAAGCCACCCAAATAATAGGATCTGTCTGTGAAAAATACGCCTATGCTTCGGCAACGATCTCCTTATTTGACATGAACCGCTTTCCGCTTAGCCGTTCTCTTAAGTTTGGAAGAAGAAAGAAATTAGGAGGCCTAGAATATATGGTGGATGAGGCACCAATTCGTACCATCAATACCATAACTGGACTAGTTTTGCTGGCGCACTTGCTGACAAGTGTCAGCAAGTGCAATTAAATATGTCCGAACATAGCTTTGAAGTTATCACGCGATTCTGATATTTAATCAATCGCCAGCAGACGTGGACACCCGTCCTACCGATAGCTTTCTCATACTCAATTGTTCGTGAGAGATGTTCTGAAAAAATTTACAGGTATTTTGAGTAGTACTCAATCTATTAACCTGTGTTGATGACAAAGAGCACATTAAGGACAAGTAATTTAATCTGAAGAGGGACATATTGTGACAAAAGTGATCAAAAGTAAAACTAGTGCATAGTACTCGACTATGGATCGTAGCGTGACTTCGAACGTCCCGGTCTTGTGGCTAGGGAAATAACATAGAATCGTCCTTTCTTGTGATCCCAGCCTTGCTAGGGAAAGCTTACGCCAACGTTGCGGCGGTTTGCTAAATCGTGCATTAGACAACGGTCGCAGAAGAAAGGATCACGAAGAGTGCGCATCGAACCATATATGGAATTAAGGTACGCATTTAGATCTCCTTAAAGTAGATAGCTTGAAAATCATTGAACGACGATCTCCTGTGAATTTAAATGAACTACGAAAGTGGATGATAATGGGTAATGTATCGACTATAGCTTTTCAAGTAGAGACGTAAACTTATGAAAGTTAGTATTTTAAGTTTGAAAGGCAAAGCTGAAGAAAAGAATCAGATTTACTTCTTCTAATTTCAGCATCTCCTTTACCCGCAGCGTTATTCTGAATAGATTCGTTGTTTTGGCAAAACCACATCACAATTCTTTTAATATTCCTTCAAGGATAACGTCGAAAATATCAAATTCCTTTATTCTATCGAAGCAGAAAATATTTGTCGTGTTGGAAATCAAGTTTGGTGTTGGTGGCTATTTTAAGGAATAAAAGTTATTTCGATAGAATGAAACAAGTTACGGAACAAAATGACTGGCGAATGTCACTCAAACCTACACCGTTTAATATAATAATCATTTTAAAGTATGAATATCCAAAATATATGACTTTGTTAATTAACCAAACGAAAAAATACCGCTAATGCTGTACCGTTGACATGAATACATACATATTATTGGCAAGCTACCAGGCAACATCGCTAAATATGTTTGGAAACTCCTCGTCAAGCTGTACTCAAAACACTTTCTCAGCTATTTTCTGTTTCGTTGTTAGATATAAATATAACAGCAGATGCGAATTCCTCGCTCCGATTAGTACCCCTTGAAAACGCCATATATGTATATAGCGACAGCTTAGAGAAATGTTGCAGTGTGCTTTGTGAGTAATACTTCTTGTGGTGCTTTGTTATTCTTGGGTTAATTTATTTATTTACTTCAAATTTCATCTGAAAAAATTGAAAATTTTTGAGGACTGTTTTGTTTGAAATTATATCGAGCTTGTATTACCAATATAACTGCAAAAAAAACAAAGAAAAAAATCAAGGGATTCCTTGTAATAACAAGTTATTCTTTTACAGTTAAAGAAGCTAGTTAAAACCTCGGATTATAGAGTAACCACCACATTGTACAATTTGCAATCGAATCGAATCAATATCGAACTGATTGCGGCATTTAATATTACAAAATTCATTTGTCTTATCATATGATATTCTTCCATTTTTGAGTTGCGCCATTAAATTTACGAACGATGGTGTAACTAACTAACATCTACGGCTGTTAATATTCGATCGTTTTACAAGTTTAATGACAATTATCGGCTCTCGGTACGACGAGATGCTGTAAACGGGTGCCCACATGGTGGGGGATGTAAGGGACATATTATTGAGTGTCGTAGTACTCTATAAGACGCATCATTCGCACAAAGCGACGGTAACGAGACGCACCAGCACGGCAAAAAACGATAATTACGATGAAGGGGGTATTACGTGTTGTAGAATTATTGTTATTGTTATTGCAGACTTTTCGGGGACGGTGGGGTTGGATCGATGGTTGTGGATAGTGGCGTCATGATCGCTCAACAACATGCGCGCGACCAACAGTTGGTTCCGAATCGCGAGCGGGTTATCACGCGCGCCAAACGCACTCATTAACCACTTTAAAAACAGATGTGGTAACAATTAGATCAAGTGTGCTGTAACGGAAAAAAAAGGACGATTAAAGAAATTACGTTGATTTCTTCGATTGATCGAATAACTTTCATGTCGATAAAGGAGTGTAGTGATAGGGAAATTTAAAGGAAATAATCGGCGCGTTTCCCTCGAATACAACAACAACAAAAGCACAATGCTCTTCGTTCTTTAACTCAACTTAGAATATACGAAAGATCAGATTTCAATTCCTCCTCAACAATCAAGAAGCTCTTCCGTCTACTACAGTTTTCATCTAATGAGTGCTTTTTAGAAATATGGAGTTTTGTTTCAGCTATTCAGCGAGCGACACAGTCTACGTTAATTTATAAACTGAAAAGGTATATACAAGGTATATGTAACAGCATATCGTAAAACTTTTTAAAACTATATAAGGCCATTGTTACATGGCACAAAACAGGAATGAAAAGGGAAAAGTGTGCTTTGGCTGTGTGAGGATAGCACAATGATAGTCAGTGAACTAACTTTCACGCTGACGCTTTATGTTTGATTTAGTGCGAAAGTTGTTAGATGGCCGGCTATTTTTATCTTGGGAAATTGAATCTCTGGCGTACAGCCTACTCCGATGATTTAGTTGAAGAGATTGATGAATGCCCGGGAAAAATTTATTTATTGCTAAAATGACAACATTTTATGGAGATTTTCGTTATCAGCACGATAACATGCGGAAACATTTTTGTTGCGAAATATTTAAATTGGAATCGAGGTACATACGTATCAATTAAAAGTTTGTTTTGTTTTATCTAGCATCTATAACTTTAATTCGGGAACGTTACTTGGCAAAGCAAAAGACAGGAAATCTTCACATCCTTTGTTCTACATTTTTTGGCACTTTTTTCGTAGTTCTTTTTTAATATTTACTGTTAACTTGCCAATCTCTATTCCTTTATTTATAGATTAGGTGACTAATGTTTTTATTTATTTTTTTTTTACCTTGATTTAATTATTTAAATAATATCTTTTTTTTAAGTTTTAGATAATTAATAGAAGAGAAAAAGAAAAGCCCTCTCCTTGATTTTATTTTAATTTTTTTTTTAAGTTGTCTACAAACAACTGGTTAATCCACGTGACGGTAAGATATATTAAAATTTTAAATGAGCCAATTGTAACTCTTCAAATGTCAAAAGCTCTTTTGTAGATAGCTTCAGAGAGTTGGCAAAAAGAATCAATGAACGTATAGATGAAGGAAAAGAAAAGAAGAAAAAGGAAAAAGGTTTTTTTTTCTTTTCTATTATGACCTAAAACCCAAAACAAAACAATGAATATTGTTTCTTTCTGAATTGATTCTTTCTGTAGTAGTAACTTGTTGGCATATTTCCTTTGCCCACAAGACAAGTACGAATTGAAGTAGGTACAAACGTAGATTAAAGCAAGTAGGCGGGATGTATCCAATTTTTTGGATTTCTCAACGACTTATATCTCGGCGAAGTCTTATTACATTCATTTGTTTTCCTTAAACACTTTCAAATGGTTTAATTCAGTATGCCGTGCGGGCAACTGCTGTTTCTTAAAACCAGCATTTTGCTTCTTACATGTAGTTACCTATGCATCAAGTATAATATTTATTTGATTCTGTTATTTTGTCATTCTTTACCTGCTTTGAGTATTTAACTGTTTACGTTTAATTAGACGTGGTTCCCACAATTTTTGATTCGGGGGAACCTAAAAAAAATCGTAGCCGGGTCTGCGGATGGTGAACGATGTTTTGCAGCTCTAAAAATTCAATTGAGCTCTACGTGAACTGGCATTATCCCGCTGGAAGATCAAAAATAACGACCGTTTTCTTCGACACACTCCAGGAACTGATAATCTTAATAAATCGTTAGCTTTCGCGATTGATCTTCCGTTGTCGGAGCGGTTCAAAGTTTCTCGACACCGAGATCATTATTGAGATTGGTGTGTTCGCGTTGGAAAGCAGGAAATTGTCGACTGATGTGGTGCTTGATTATCAAAAACACAAACCAACCTCATAACACATGATTATTTAGATAATCCCTTAAAAAGACCTACTAAGGAATAACCGTAAACAACTTTTCATTACTTAACTAAACAAATTTGAAAAAAAATAATCAAGAGTACATGTATTAGAGCGCCGAAATTGGACAAATCAGAAAAGAGGAACTTGAAATATAAGTAATCTTATTTCGTTAGATACCTTACAAGAATTTTAAAAATTAAACTTTGTGATTTCGGGAAGAATAAATTAAAGTTGGCGCTTATAAAGCTACGTGATTGATCGTCTTCGTTTACGTGTGACTCGATATCACTTTTTTCGCAAAAATAAATGACAAAATCAAAATTTCCCTATATTGATTAATAAAAGTTTCCCCGTATGATGCGAACTTTATGTCTATTTAATTTGCACATAAAATTGGGAAGTATGAAAGCTTTTTTCTCATCACGGAGTACTATTCTCGCATATCCCTAGCTATGGCTTTGTTTATTACCGCTCAAGTCTTTATTAATCTTCAATCGACCATTTTTCGAAGCTTAATATCAATTACGGAATTGTGCCCATAAATACGAAATATAGATTAGAGGCATATATTTTACTTCTATCACGCAGAAATCGAACGCGCCAATAATAACAAGCTATGATGCATTAAACTGAACGTGCGGACGAACAACTTTTCAGTAATCGCAATCACTGTGCTATTTACTAATTAAGTTTCAATTTCTGCTGCATTTGATTACGATTCCATTGTTACGACTAAGGTATTATGGCCGGATCGCATGATACTTCTACATTTTCTGTACGCTTTGTTCGATGCTACAGTTTGCATAGCAGATTTGCGAGATTAATTCACGCTAAATGTTTTTGATATTTACGGCCTCAGGTACATTTAGCAATACATCAGAGAGACGTGCGCTTGTTCTCAACTTCACTTTAAATATTGCGTGGTAATTCGTTTCAATTGGATATGTTTTTTTTTTTGTAGTAAATTGTAGTATATCTTTAATGGAACTTTATTCAAGTATATTAGTCTTTTACCAATTCATTTAAGTTTCCTCTAAATTTTTATTCTTCACCACGGCTCTCAGAGTTACTTTAGTATTGTCCATATCTTCTTCAGAATTATCATATTCCGAACCAATAGATTTCCTAGCTTCTTCGACCTCTTTTCAATCGTGTTTCGTCCCGATGATATTCCGTTGCCACATACTACGAAGAGCGTCACTATTATCTATTTGCACAAGAAGCAACATGAAAATACGTGGAGTATGTAATATCCCACCATACTGTTGCCATACTGTCCGGGAATCTTTTGTTTTCATCTTTGTAGCAGCGTTCATGGTTTGAATAAGATTTGTTGGAATATGATTGCCACATTCCAAATTTATTTATTTATTTTTTTTCAGTGTTCTCAGCTCGTGTGGTAAGAACAATCGTTTCTAGAGAGTGTCCTTCGAAGAACGCATGAAGATTGTTCAAACTTGTTACGAAAATACGCGTTCTATTGTTAACTTCGTGTTGTTCTTCTTTGGAATCACCTATTAGGAGTTTTGTAGTTGCAAAATTGGAGCGGGCCAGTCCTCTTCTTGATGTCAACAGATCATTACGAGAACGTGTTCGTTAATTATTTGAGAACTAAGTACATGTAAAGTAATCATTCGGTAGATTTTGTCAGAACGCAGCAATAAATGAGCTTTCATTGTGTCCAGTGCGAATATTACGTAAATTCAATCAATTGAATAATTTTAAAGAGTAAGGGCGTTGTAAAAGAGAGAATTAAAATAACTCGAAGGCCTAGGATTTGTAATAATTAGAGACAACAAAGGCAGGTAAAATTATTACTTTTTTTTGCAAGGACGAGACCGACTCGTATTTTGTCGACTTTCGGGGAAACCCGTAGGCAACACGAACCAT
The DNA here is from genome assembly GCA_020654165.1 of Oryctes rhinoceros. Classification (NCBI taxonomy): domain Eukaryota; kingdom Metazoa; phylum Arthropoda; class Insecta; order Coleoptera; family Scarabaeidae; genus Oryctes; species Oryctes rhinoceros. Next base: position 6,186,949 of record JAIOKQ010000231.1, read on the forward strand.
TTCTTATGAACGAGTAGACACGAGTTAGATATATATATATATATATAATCTTCTATATAATATTTCTCAACAGATTACCCTTTAGTCTGTTACAATACAGCGTTAGTAAAAAGTTCCGGAACGGTCAAATAACTTTGTTATTTGAAAATTATGATTTCCGAAATTTGGTATGGGGGTATAGTTAATATAAATGCATTTTATGCAATACAGTTAATATTTTTTTCACTTCCGGTTTAATCGGCAAATAATAATAACAATAAATCGAATAACAAAGTTATTCGACCGTTCCGGGACTTTTTACTAACGCTGTATATGATATTTCCTATCTCCAAAGGCAATGCGAATCAGAGGTCTAATTTCCAGTGTTTATATGCAATATAAATTAGGATACAACGCAATAACATTTGATAAAACTAACAGCGTTGTTGTCGCTCGTGAATAGTATCGCATTACATTTGATTAGGTCTGGAATTTCCGCTTATTATTGTTTGAAGTAACGGAGAAATCTCCCAGCGAAATACATAAACGCCGCGTCGTCATTTTCTCGGCGTTCGAAGAATTTAACATATCCGTTTTTACGCGCTTACCTTTATTTCCAAACACTACCTCATTCGATATTTTTTAGGTCAATCGAATCCTTTTTTCGCCCTTGTACTAAATTCAACTTTAATACGTAGGGTACGTCCAATTCGAACGTAAAAAATACATAAATACGCGAAATTTACTTCTCTTTAATTATATATTAAGCATCGTTTGTGCCGGAAATCGATCCCTTCGATAGATCCGAACCCTCGCCAAAAGGCATTGTTTCAGTTACACTTATTCATTTAATCGATATGACAATAAAGGGGGATTGCTGGTCTTCAGCAGAATAGATGCGAATTTATTTGATCTGTATGTTGTAACGAATAAATTTTCTAATTTCATTAAAAATGAACAAAATAACAAAAAATTTAAGCAACTTAAAGGAACTTAGAGGATATCTATTAAGAAAATATACAATCATTACTTGTTGTTACTAATTGAAAGGGTACTTTTTAGCAGAGTCGGGCTATCTAACTTTGCTACTACGAAACCTCCCTAATTGGTTTCATCCAGTCCACAGTGAAGTTCATCCGTTCCCCCTTTATACAGCAATTACCAATTTTGTAAGGTGCCTTTATCTGCGTTAGATAGGAACGTTAACGCAAAATCATCTTTCCTTTCTTAACTTAGGTTCCAGTTACTAGTAACTAATCGTTGATAATATCTTAATTAGTTTTTGGTTCCCATGTTTCGCATGGGCCATCGGTGTACAAATGAACAACATTATATATAAGTACACACGTCCAAAATACAATTAATAATTCAAGAGAAAACGTCCAGCGATCCCATCTTGTATTCTTCCTATAGTAATTCGCAACAAAATCAATACGTCATTCGCAGGAAATACAATAAATAAGCAAAGGCGCTGAAAACGCGCATATTTATCATCAGCGTTCCTTTATATTCGCGTACGAAACCTCGCTTTACTTCAACGTAAGTTACCGGATATTTTACGGAATGATACTATCGATTGCCTTCCGCTACAAATGTCATGTATTAAGTTCGATAAAAAATGTAATAATCGGTAAAAGAGTAATTTGCTACCATGGCCGCCGCAAACCTTCGATCGGGCCAGCTGTTGACGAACCCTATTTATTATTAAAATTACGACACTGACCTTCAATTTTATTTTCTTTTCAGACGTCGATGTACGACATTGTTTTTGTTTATAGTGTAAATTGTAACGCTTACAGCACATTGCAGCGCACAGGCGTGGTTGTTACATACGATTACGTGTCGTATGGAAACACTTCGAGGTCGCAATATGGCACAGATAATACCACAATTACTCTCTTGATGATGAGCCGTCGAGTAATTAAAGCATGTTGCTGTGCGTGCGGTTATTCTAATGTTATCTAATATCGTCTGCCAACTATATCGATCAAATCCTATAATGTAGGTAGACGATACTTTTGAATGATTTTAAAAAATGCCATCGGATCTTTTGGCGAGTTTCCATCAACAAGGACGAGTGATCAACAAAACGAAAATTGATGATTAAGATGAACGACCCGCTAGAGGGCGTCTCACCGGGAACTTGGCGATATTGTAGTGAATATTGAAACATTTAACAGCTATTTCCGGTACAAGTGCGACTGTCAGATTATTAAAAATATTTTAATTCCATAGTACATGTCGGCTTGTAAAGTACTGCGACGTTTCTGGAATTTTCCGATGTATCGTATATCGATCAATGCAGTTCCCGGCGAGATGCTCTGTATACATACTTGTATGATGTATCATATTGCGCTTTTGTTAGATGAAGTTTTGAAAATATTCTCTTACATATGTCATGTATATAATGCGGTCAATTGTATAGATGGCACGTATTGTTAACGAATTCTTTTCAGGGAAAGAATCCTTGCAAGGATGTAATTCGAGTAAACCCGTAAGTGATTTTTTCTGGAAAATGAAAATTCTATTATATAGCCCCAGGCTGTAGATATTTCATTCGATAGTTTTCATTATAAAATTGCAACGGGGTTGGTTTATCCCATGGATATTGGCGTTTTTAGCAGCTCTTCTTCTCTTTTATAGTAGTTTTATATGAATGCCTTCGCCTGATTTTGTCCTGGCACGTTTTGTTAATACGAGACTTCCTAGTTTAGGTGGCTCTTTACGCTTTAACAAGGCGAAGTTAACGAACAAAGTCAATGATTTATTGAGCTCACTTTTTCAGAGTAGCGGTGACGCATTTAGATTTTAAACATTTTTTTAGGAACTTTCGGAATTTTAACATCTGGCGCGCCGATCCATTCTCCGCTGAATCTTTGTATTCAATGGCCAGTAAAATTATGTATCTGTACATACACGTTCCTTTAGAGAAGTCACGCAATATCCGATTTTCAAGTATTCAAGCCCGTTATTGAATAATTTTGTTTATAATAAAAACGTAGGCGCTTCCACCGCCGGAATCAGTTGAAACTGATGGGTTTGAACCGTGTTACGCCGTTGTTAAAATAAAAACTCGACGTTTCGCCCGCAATCGTGCGAGGCTTCTTCAGGAAAATGGTACGGTAACTCAACCAGTAAATCACGCCGGATGCGAAACTAACCGAGCGGAAAGCAGTTGATCACGCCAACTCAGCATGCGAACCATGCCAAAGGCGAAAACCACTGTTGCCGCCCGGTTAGTCGCGGTTAACCAAGACGACGTGACACGATTCACACTCGGAACACCTTTAGTTTCAATTTTGTTCATATTTAAAAAGAAGAAAAGCTTTGATATCATGGACATTATTAATAATAAATTAAATAAAATTTCAAACGAATGCTACGAATCACTCACGAGTGATATCCTGCAATATCATCTTTCGTATATATGAACGTAGATTACAATTCACGTTTTTACGATATTTTCATTGTTTAATACAATAATACTTTTCGGCATACTAATGTTAAGTAGATTATGTAATCATTGTTGCAAACAAAAACAGAGCGCTGAAATATCGTGTCATTTCATTATACTATTCAATCAATACCCAACGGGCAATTCGCGTATCGTTAATAAAAGGTACTGTTTTGCACGTATTGTTTAATCAGTGCAGCGTAGAGTAAACATAACAAACGATCTATTAATAATAGATTGGTGGCGTTGTAGATACAAGTATCGTAATTTGATTCCAAATTATAGTAATTAGGAGCGTGTTACACGGAGTTAAAAATTGGATCATATCTATGAAAAAGCATGATGGTTACATTATTATACAATACACGTAACTATGTTGTCATCACACTGGCGGGCATCTAGCGTTCTAATGAGATTGTATGAGAAACATTGATTTCCACAAGTACCTGCTTTCGTTTAAACGTGTGAAATCAGCAACTATCAAAGTGAGAACCTGAGAAGATTCGCTTGGACGGTTTTTATTTGTAATTTTTTGGTGAATCTTCGACGCGACTTTAGTTCATCAAATTTAATAAAAGAGAAAGCAGGCGAGGAAGTACATGGAGATGTATTTACTTGTCGAGCTCATTATCTGGAACCATGATCTCTACAGCGAACATCGCGGACAATATTATTTCGCCGACAGCGAGTTATCTATATACATCTAGTCACGTTATTTGACAATTATTCCCGGCCGCATTTTCATCTTTCTATCGCATATGGCGTTCTTAACAAACGTAGAAACGAGCGAGATCGATAAAACTGTCATTGAACTTTGCTGATGCACTTTTGTTTGAAAAATTGTTGATACGGTGCCCGATCTCGTGTTTTCTTTATTGTATATTGCATGTTTGCGTTAAGTTTTACCGAGATCTTCAACGGAGTCTTCTTACCTTGGGTGTTAGTGCGTTGAAGGCAGCCTTAAATCATACTTTGCCATTAACGTTCTGACAACCTTTAGTATTGAGCTCACATCCTCGTTGTGCTTTTGTTGACGAAGACTTATAATGGAATAACTACATTTACTGTTTCTTTGATGGAGAGTTTGTGTTGTGCTTTGCGCAACTTGCAAAGATCTTGCAGTGAACGTAATTATCGCTTGAATGTTTGAAAGGTAAAAAAAACTTTTTCTACCTTTCTACTCTAAGATGACCCATCGTATAATTCAATGAGGTTCGAGTTCTATTGTAAGCCGTCATTTTCTATTACATGAACGGGTTGTACGAATTTCTTTGGTGCTCCTTGGGTAACGTAGGGATACTTTCAGATCACATGGATCCATAGTGAAAGTCGTATCATATAAATACGAATGATGTACAAAATAATTGCTGGCATCGCGATCTGCGAGGGTATCAGCAAGAATCAATTAAGCCAAAAGAATTAACGGAACTAATACTGATTATCTACTAAAATTGAATTTAATAAACTAATCATTCGTTAATTAAGTTGTTAGTCGTTACTTGCAGCCCTCATAAATCGTGATACCGGTAATCCTCGGTCACAAATGTGGAAGTTGTTTGCTAATATCTCGACCAATTATGTGATTACAGGGCCCCTCTAATTATATATTCTCATCCACCGATGTTGTTACGTCACGCGTTATTATCATTATCATTGTTACTATTACCATTAATTAATTTGAATGCATTTATTATTTTACCAACATTACGTAAACATATTCTTCGTACGCTTTAGCTATAAACACAGCAAAGAGGTTTCAATATCATACGTCAGCCTGCGCTAATAAACGATGTCAAAGTTTTTGCTGCTTAGCATCTGTTTATTATTAACATTATTTACGGTGGATTGCCGCAAAAGCTTCGCGAAGTTTGCTCCGTTTAAAATTACGTTAAGAATCGATGTGGAAAAACGCCTTGGGCGCGTGTAGACCGATTGACTTGAAAGTAGTCGGGTACGTCAGAAAGTTATTTATCTCGAAGCAAAGTCACTCGACCCTTTGACGTGAATCACAGTGGGATTAATGGCAGGGAATGTTAACGATCAGTGGCGTTCATCTTTTCCACGATGGGAAGTAAATATATTAGTTGCGATAATTAATGGTTTTTGTCTAAAACGGCTTGAATGGCAGCTCTCTCTCCGAAAGGATATTATTCTCTGGAGGGTAAATAGGTAAGCTTTTGTTCGTGACAGTGAAGACAGAAAACAGGATGCGGGGCTCGAAGCCAAAAGAGGTTTGCACGCCAGACGGTCTATCGTTGCGTATGACACCGAAATTTGCCTAATAAGAACCAAGGAACGCTCAAAGCTTAATTGTTGGATTAAAATATACTAAATTTAGAATTGTGTACTTCACATTCGATTATTACCTATTTCGTAACGTAAAAGTACGCGTAAAAAATTTGCAGAAAATTTCACAAAATCACATATTTGGATAAGAGCACTGTAGATTTATAATTAAAACAATATTTTGAAGTTTCCTTTTAAAGAGTCTTGTTTTCCGGGTTAAAGCCGTGTCGTAACCGCGTCTATCAACGTTCCAATCTCAATTGCATGGGGCTTCTTCTGGGCATATGTTACATGTTGTACCGCTGCTGTGAGAAGAATGACATCCAAACCCCTGAGGTTAAGACGCTGTTTCAACGAAAATCGAGATTCTTTAAAGGAAAGCAAGACCGGAGGGAGCTCTGCAATTATATTTTTAAGCGTCTTTATTTGAATTTTTGAAACGTGATCCGATTTATTGAAGCATGTTCTACGATGCAGAGTGTACCGATGCCTTTCGTGTTTCTAATATTTCCTCAACGCTTAAAATGAATGTTCGATTCATCTTTAAAATATCTAGTTCATTTTTTTTACCCTCTTACCGGTTAATATAAATAACTATTATTTGTATACTACAACCTAAATTAATAAGTATTTGTGTACATGAACTTTCCCCAAACACGAATGGAAATGATTGTTACATATAAATTTACGCTTTATCTAAAATTGAAATAACATTTAAGTAAATAGGCACAAGAATAGCTATCTAACCACGTGTATGTGGACATTCATACGTATGTACGTCAAGTGCGTCAAACGTAGCAGGTGTTACCAGGAGATATATATTTCCAATAGGGGCAAAAATAGGATTATTTATAGGCGCACAAAGCAGAATTGCCGCAATTCACTTGAATCAATAATTTCTCTTTAATAAAACCGAATTAGCAAGACTTAATAAGATATTACATCCGTATTCATAACAAATTCTCTTCTATTAAATATTATTATTAATTCTTGGTTTTCTTCTTTCTTTTTAAATGACACGGAATACGGTAGAAATTATTTTCATGACAAAGACATAGATATAGAATAAATAAATAAAGGAAAATCGGTGACAATTACATCCTCCAAGAAGATTCTTTCATATTCCATAAACCGACGAATTAAATGCAGTTGAAGTAACAATTGTTTTCAATGAATATTCTACGACTTACAGTTGATATCCTGTCAATATGTAGAAGCAATCTCGCTCAGCTCTGAAGTGAAGGATATAAATAAAAATTCGCAACGCAGCTATAGCTAATTACTTAGTTCTACTAAATCTCTTCTTATCACTTTTTGACAAGAAATTGTTAGAGTCTTAAGAAGTAATTTCGAACCTGGCGCGGGTATCGCGGTGTAGTGATTAACATATCTGCCTAGCAAACGGGAGATAAAAGGTATAATATACCAATTAACATTGTAATCAGAACGATCGGCTTTTAATTACTTATTAATTCTTAATCTTATTCTCGCATAAGGAATTAAACTATAGTCCTGCGGCAATACGATCTTTAGATGACAAAAATTCTTCCTGTCGGAAGTTGGAAGTGAATTTAGCAAAATTGTCTAAAAATGTACGGTTTAATCCGATGCTTTGTCCTATAATACAACAACAACAACAATCACTTAGTTCCTGATAGCGCATTCTGGATGCAATGCTATTTTTTAACGATTCTTTGAAATGCAATTTATTGCATTTTTTACTGTGACTTTTTCCGCCAACTGTAAATTTTTACGTAAAAGAAAGGGGTTACAACCACAACGGGAAAATCGACCCTAGCTGTTGCATTGCGCAATACATCGCTAAAAACTATCGTCTACGACGTCTATTACGTACTACAGATGATTAATCGTGGTTAAATTATTAATTGCGTACGAAAATGTGCGAAAATCATTTATCGGCGCACCCACCAAAGTTCCAAGTAATCCCCCAAAACTATTGCTAGACGTTTACTGGTGAATCGAAATTGATGTTTGGCCTAAACCGATTTTTTACCTTCGAAATTTCATCCGATTAAAACGCAACATGCAAACGCAAATGCCTCAACGCGCAACAGGAGATTATTAATTCGATCACGACGCGTATTTTTTTGTTCCGTCGGGGAATTCCGATGAAGCATGCATAATTCGTACAGGTATCTGCCGCGCCGAAACGTAGGTAGGCACCTACGTTTTTCGGAAGCCGTTTAGCACGGCACGCGTTAAATTCGCCGTGTTGAATAATCAACGAGCATTTCGACACGGAGGCTTAACATCGCGGAACTCTTTGATCCGCCTGGTAATGAACTGTAAGTTCATTCCCAGGAAGTTTGTAAATAAGGGGCTGTACTTTTTATAAGCGATAGTAGTAAGTAGACACAAGAGTAAATGGTTGGCGTTTCTTCTTTGAACATGCTACGGAGCGTCAATATTTAACGTGAGCCGAGCGAAGTGTTTGTAAATTTTAATTAGAGATAGGCGAAGGTGTCTTTGGAAAATTAATACGCACGCATGCATGTGTTGATATAAGGAAGATTATATCGTCGATGTTTAACTTGTACTTGTACACTTCGGGTTATTTTAATTTAGTAGAAGTAATAATTTCAACCCGTCGAGTTTAATTTTTTTAATCGGAATCTTCCCTGTTTCTCTTTTAAATTACGACATGTTCGTATTAAAATTTCTAATGATTCTCTGGACGATACTGTCGAGCTGCACTTAACAGCAAAAGCTTTGCCCCTCGGGTAGAATTCTGCAAAAGTTACCAATCTCGCAATGATTCCAGTCTCCTTATTCTATCTGATAAACTCTAATCGTGCCTGAATATCGATAAATTGACTCAAAAATTAAATTGTTTTAATTAATAGCAGTTCCCAACTAGCTTTACGTTATCCTTTATTTCCGAGGATCCAATGCAGGTCTATATCCATAAAAAATTAAGACGGTTCTAAAGTCGTGATGAATAAAAAATCCGCAAGCTACGCTGTACGTACTCTTCCCATCTAAGTTCACATCGACTTTTAGGACACGCGTAAAAGACAAATACGGACCTGAAGTGCTCGAACAAACTTACAGATCGGCGGCTGCAGAGGTCGCTTTTTATCGTTCGCGGTGGTTGTTTTTTTTTTTTTCATAATGTATTTTTTAATTTTCGCCTGCGTCCGCATCCCGACGATACCCCCTGCTCCGTCGGTGACGAAAGAGACGCAAAAAATTGTTCCGATGATGAGAGCAGCGTCTTTTATTATTTCTCCTCTCTTCGCTGCAACCTCCGCGCGCGTTCGTCTAATTAGCGCCGAAGTGCGGACTGCTCGACGCAGATTGCCGCCGTACGATTGCGGAGTCAAAGCACGAAGGATTATTGTTTACATTAGTAATTAACTAGTGCGGCTGGGATGAGAGCAGTACAGCTACGCTAGGAATAATATCTAAAGCTTGGATAATTATACTACATGGCTGCAATTAAAGAGAAGCTAGAATCTTATGAAGATGTTCCGGATTCAATTACGGGAATCTGTTTTAAAAATTAATTAAGCGACGGCGAATGGAAGGTCAGAGCTCGAGGAAGATTTTCATATGGACTGAAGAGAAGCTGACCAATCTCTTTGCGCCTCATTGACAAGTTCATTTCAAACCGCTGACAGCAAGTTTGATATTGTGATCTTTGATATCAGGAAAATATTTGAAAATATCCAGCTTATTTAAACCGCCTCACTTGACCATCATACATGAAACGATGAACGGGCGACATAGTCAAACACGTGTTAACCTGAAGGAATATTAGGTTCAAAATCAGAAATTCTTCAGCGTCTCCTCGCTTTCTCTATTTAAATTAATAAAAACTGTTATTTTTCTGTAAATTGCTGTACAACATACAGAGAAGTAGCAAAGACCTTAGAAGATTATGATTAATATTTATAGCACGACGTTTTCGATTTTTTATTGTTATAAAACGCCAGAGCTTCGTACATTTTATTTGCTTATAATCAGTTTTCGGTTATTGTTACGTATTTCCCTTCTTAATAATTACATAAGAAAAAGCAAGGATTACGTAGTACAGTAACCATAGTTTCGCTAGCCTCTTCTGCGTCCGCAATCAGAACACTCGAGTTATGCCGATGTTTTGCGAAATAGAAGGAATCCATTAATACAGCAATGTAATCAGGAACAACAACGGTTACACGCAAACATCTGCAAATTCCTGAATCAGAATTATTAATGCTCATTGCGATAGGTGTACGCGTAATATCCGACTAATATCTCCTGAACTAAGACTACAAATTAGTCTACTGCAATAAATCACTAGCGACGGCTACATTATTACAGCCATCGTGCTTTATGCGGACGTACTGAGAACAATGTTGAGAAAATGGATGTCTCTACGGCGGATCGCGTATTCCAGAACTAGTTATTTCACTTATAACGTTTCCGAATATAGCGGCTTAGCAACTCCGCCATTATATTTGTTCTTTAAAGCTTAATATGAATTAACTTAACTAGGTCGCTGAGCGCATATATCGATAAGTGTACGATACGCGTAGGTATATCTGCATCGATAATAGAATCGAGTTGATTTGAAAGGTACGAACAGATTGCGAAGAATTGTGATGTACGACTACAAGCGATGCGGTTCACTCACTATCGATTTTATAAGCGTTACGTTATACGTTATTAAATTCGACCACGCGGTTACTTCTGCAACTCCGCCAATTGCCTTCTGCGCCCATCTCCATAGTACGTGTATATTTTGTACTGCAGCCCGTTCGGCTCGGTTACATTCGGTTTTATGGTTATCCACGTTCTTAAACGTAAACGTAGACAATATACGAGACGTGCAGTTTTCTAACCAACCACTCAAGATATATTGTTTCAACTAGTTTCCATAATCTAGTTTACATTGTATCGCCGCCGTGGTAACTAAACAATATCCGACTGTACGTTTATTTCGAAACATTCGGAGTTTATCTACTCGGCTACGTTTCTGAGCGAAGACTTTTGAGTGACCTCATCCCTATTCTTCTATTATTCCGTTCGTAGCGGATACAAAGTGCAACAGCGCCGTCAGTCTTTGAAAACTCTTAACTAAGGAAACTAGTACAGGGTACATTGTATGCACTTCCATTTGCGGCCGTGTATTTCGTTTATCTAACATTGTAAACTTTTAACGAGGTGAAAGAATTAAAGAAGATATGTTGGCGTATCAGACAACCCTAATTTAAAGATACGCAGCAATATTCTAAAAAAAAAATGTTCATATTAGTTCATATTTTCCCTAAAATTCAAATCCCGGGATTTTTTTTTTTTTTAGTCGAAAAAAGGGCCAAAACATTCACTATGCGTTAAAAAAAGATCGCCGATTATGTCGAAAAGAGTATTCAAGCGGTTTTCTGCTTAGATAATTTCCATCCTCAAAGACGAAGTGTCGAATTTGATAAGTTTACGAGGAAATATCATATTTTTTTTGCTTGATATTTATTAATCCTCCACACAGCCAGCCGAAGCTTCTTCCTTTTCAATATTCTACGATAAGAGATTTTTCGCAAAAGAAAAAGACGTTTTACATTTTTTCACAGCGGACGCAAAATGTACATCGGGATAAAGCTATGGGTACGACGACAAAGGAACTCACTCGACGCGAGCGGATCGCTTGCGATCGATCACCAATAATCGCTAAGCACTTCCTCGGCGGCGTAAGCCTCCACCAACCGGCTCGGCGATGATTTAGAGTAGATAATGAGCCGCTCGGCGCGGGCCAACAGGCCGTGAAACAAATGCTGTCATTAGTGATGCTTGGAGATATGAATCGGTCTGAGCAAGAGAACCTATATCGCACCTCCAGGAAACTCAGCCTGGTCCCGATCACCGGCAACCATTCCCACGCCGGCGTCTTCGACAGCGACCGGAGGCGGACGTCGACGGCGAGGGCTTACGAGGACAGTACGTCGTCGAAGTTGCAGCAGCAACAGGAGACGGCCATCTATCCGGAAGATCTAGTGTTGAGTGTGCTGAAGAGTCCGGTGAATCATATCGGCGGCGATCAGAAGGATCCGACGGTGTACGGCGGTTCGCCGGGCTCGGAGGTCGCCTTATGCGGTGAAACGGCCGATGACGATACTAGGTATATATACGGAAGTACATAATTTTTACCGACAACTATCAGTAACGTAAAATTAAAAAAAAAGCCTATTTAATATTTGAATCATCTTCTTGAAGGCACCTGTGCGAGATTTCCTTCGGCAGTCTTTACAGTTCAAATCATCGACTTTGCTTTAAAATAATCGAACCTTAGGAAAACCTCGTATTCTTGCAGACTTGAAGATGATCAATAAAGTCACTTTTTGTTTTAACAACGACATCTAGAAAACCATTTAATTATTTCTAAATCAAAAATTCACTTAATGGACAAACATTAAAATACACCCGGTACGTTCAACAATACGTAGCCGTACTTATAAAAAGCACAAAAGCTCTCTCAAGATATTTAACGATTAAATCATCCGCACTGTTAAAATTAAGCTGCAAGGTCTAGAATACATAAGATTTAAAAGGTTAGAAGCTCTACGAAATTTATATTTAATTTCCTTATTTAATTCAGGAATACTCATACTCATCCCAGTACCCTAGTTAGTCAGATACCCAAATATCGTTGGTAATCATCAATAAAAGTCCATTAATACTTGCGCACTGTTGAAATCGGGGTCACAGCAACTTGAACGTCAGAGCAGACGCTGTTCCGAGTCTACAGAAGCCATTAATTTTCGATGTAGCTAGGATTTTCGATAGAAGTAAGCCAAGTAAGCGTGTAGCACCGACTTTTTAGCTTCGCTTTTACTTCTTCCCGGTTTAAAAGTCGTAGTAAACGATGTACTACCGCCGCCGCCGCCGAAAACGCTGATGTATATAATTGTAACGTTTAGATATTGATCCAGATGCTAGCACGTGACGGTGTGCTTTGATAAATGGCAAAGTTCGCCGGAGGTATTAGATGGGGGTCCCTTAGCTGAAGCGGTTAGGTACCTCCGAATTCGCCTATTTTGTTAAGGACGGGAGCTGTAATTTCAACACGAAAATTCTATCTAGATTTGAATGTAACACGTTTGTTGCTTGCATCCATGCGTGAAGACATATAAATTTAGGATGCTCATGAATTTATCGAATTTTACAAATTTAAATGATAGTATCACTACGGGAAAATCGTTAAATTAACAATTAACTTACCTTTGCGCTGATACAACTAAATGTCCTGAAATTAGTTCTCCAATGTTGAAAATCTAAAAAGTAAAATACCGTTAGCTTACCGTTTACGCATTGCACCGTTTCATGAAATGTTATCCTTTTCATTAAATTTTGAATCAATAACGTACACACATTTACGCATAAAGGGGCAGACAAACGTGCGAAAGGAAGAACTGGCGAAGCAAAATTACGACGATGCGTGTATTCTTTAATAAACCGTCACTCATTTGTCACGGGTCTGCAAACAAATGAATAAGCATTTAGACAACCTCTAGTTACTTTTTAAAATATGTTTGTTTAGTACTTTACGAACGGTGTAAGCTGCCATATGAAATGATAAAATAGCATGGAACATTCGGCCTTTTAAACTTAAGCTCGTACAATAGAAGATCTTATGAAGCATGAATTTTTTATGGGTTTTTGTTACGTTTCACACACAGTCGGTGTTTCGCGAACACAGAGTATAAACGCCTTATTGTAGATTGACTTGAATATATGATTTTCGATGTTTGTTATTTGAATTTGCATTAATTAATATCTTCTAACTAGCAAGCTTCTTAAACAGCAAACGTGTTCTTTTCTAGCTTCAATTTAAAACTCCCGCTCTTTCCGTAAGTTGAAATAACTTGAACCGACTATGCGACTAAGTTGCTACAATTCAGCTAACCTCGTTAACGGTTGGGAAGCGTTCGTCGAAGAAACGAAATAATTTTATTATTTTCTCCTATTGGCTCTGAGTGGTTGAAATAATGAGAAACGTTTGAACAGATAATTTCGAACATTCAGGTATATTTCCATTTAATTACATATAAAACCGTAAGTAAATTGATGTGTTAAACGGCCTCGTCTCAATCGAGCCTGATATGCGTGTATCACAGTTTAACATGCAATTCCTTATCTATTTTCCTTGTCTCATTCAAGTCATTGATGAGTGAAATATCGCTGCGAATGAAGATAAAAAATTCACGTCAAGCGACACTCTGATTGGTTTCTGCTCATTTTGGTGGCGGACATTGTATTAATAAGTCCGGTTAGGAATATCTATCGCATATTTATCTAGCCCTGCATTTGAGATCAATTTCCATTTAATTTGGATCCATATAACGGTAACCCCGTCACGGTTATATGGACGCGAACATGTACGTACAGCACTCTATTTATAGAATCACGTAATCAAGAAACTAGTAATTCTTGCAACGTGTATGTAACAGAATGAGAGATATGCAAATGTAAACATACAATAAACGAAACAACATTCAAAGTAGATGACAGACGGTAAAAGGGGAGTCTAAAAGCAATTACTCATTGGCAATTATCGAGTTTCTAGGAAACAATATAGTCGGGATCAAATAGATTCATTTACGATTGCGTAAACAACAATATCTAGCGAATTTCGGCAACGTAAATAAGTATATTTTTGTAACGTTGGATTTTACGAGTTGGCAGAAGATCTAATTAATAATCTACAAACATCACACGGTCTAATCATCTTTCTTTTGATGACAAAAATATTTTGATGATTTTTGCCAGGAAATTCGTGCTTCGTAAAGAGTTGTTTCGATATTTTGATCGTTCGCTAAGGACGAGGAAGCCGTAACGTACTTAAGGAGAAGAAGAAAGCGGCAATATAATCTGAGGTTCTTAAGTTTGGAACAACTTAATGAAAATGCAATAATAGTACGCAGAAATGACGTTTCGAACATAACAGTTCTAGCCCTAGGATCTCGGAAAGTATTCATTTAGGTTCTTATAGAAACGAACGTAAATAGAGGTCATAATCTGTTGTAAATACCAATCAAACTACGTAATTGATGTTGTTTTCATCAGCGATATGTTGGAAGCTTACATGGTGTGTTGAAAATGTTCTGTAAGAGCGAAATAATATTACTCCCACTTCGTGTCCCACTTAGAATTTAATAACGTGCGCTTAGCATGTGACAGAAATAACGTGTTAATTATAGCAGTTATAAAATATGTCCGACAGATAAAAAAATTTAACCCGAAAGTTATTAACATATTCACCGCGCGAATTTGGAAATGTAATTAATACTATCCACTAAGCGAGGACGGCTCTCTTCTGGGGAGCGAAACGAATTCATAAAGGGCCATTATTGTACTTTAAATAAGGCAGAAGTTCTTCAGTACAAGCACTTCGGCGCGGACGAGATGGCTACGGGATTAATTATGCCATTTACTTATGAATGTAATTTCATGCTCTCCTTTCCTCAAACGATTATTTAGAATTAACTTAATTGAAAGGGATGCCGAATTTTCAACTTGTTAATGGCCTCTTATTTATCATTCGTTAGAAGGGAATCGTTCTATAGCGACGGTTAGGTTAGGCCGACCGAAAATTAGAATTTGCAGAAATCTTGCGCCACGTTGATCGCATCGAACAATCAAATATTACATCTGATAAAGATGAAGAAATCAGCCAAAGCCGGGATCCTCCGTTTATTTTTGCGCGGTAAAGCACCGAGTTTACGAGGAGCTTGCAAATTATAAAAGCATTATACCAGGATCGCTGATAGACTTAATAATCCTAAGCGAAACTTGGGTGCCAAGTCGCAGTCGAAATAGTGCCGGTTCTATCAATGTATGTAAGTCATCAGAAGTCGTAGTATTGGAACTTCGAGAATAACCGACAAGCAAGCGTCATTAAATTTAAAATCAATGAAGGACAAAAGAAAAAAAATATTTTAAATTTTTCTATCCTTAACGAGATCCGCAATGGAAATAAATAATATTAACCGCTTTTGTTATTATCACTGGAAAACTGGAACTTATTGCTACCAAATAGGCCCTGCATAAATTATGTAACGATATCGATATTCCACTTCACAGAATGCTCACGTATATGCATAAATATAATGTCCCGCATATTATTATTTATAATTTACATGCTTTGCATACGCAGTACACACATTTGCCATGCAGATTAAATTAATTATAACCTTAATCATTAGAATAATAATAATGGAGGTTTTGTTTGCGTATGTTTGATTTAGGAATAGGTGAAATTTCAACCGGTATTGAACGTGTAGCTTAACATATTTCGCTTGATTTTTTTGTTAATAATAATGTTTACTTGTCGCATCCAAATATCTTAGTAGGTACGCACAAAGTTGGCCGATTAATGTGGCAGGTACGAATTCACGTTAAAAGTCCAAAATATTGAATCAAAAAGGATTTATTTGTGCATTTAAACAATAAAATCCCCGGTTTAATAAATCAAATTTGTGAAGGGAGAGTCAACAACATATCGTAGCCTCATCACCTTCCCCACAAGCTACCTGAAATGTGGACTGCAGAAATGCTTCTATTCGCTGCAGTATTGTCATTTCAGGTTCATTCTAGGTTTGTGGAGAATTGCGATAGGCTGTATCTTTTAATGATTCCCGCAGGTAAAAGTCACAATGATTTAGGCCAGGATGGTGTTCCTCCGTTTGTAAAACATGTTCTCTACCATATTTAATCCACGAGTTTTGGGAGCAAAGGGAAGTAACGGTCATACACCCTTCCAATGAAACCTCAAATACATTTTTCCATGGACTTTAAATACTTGAATGAATTGTTACGTTCTGCGGAGCTTGTCTTTGAATATTTTCATTTATCGTAATAAATGTCCGGATGCCCGCGACTTCTCCTGTTTGTTTCTAGCCAGAGAATGCCAATTTTTTCATTTAAATTCTTTGCTTGGGTGAACAACAATATTAGTCAGTTTTCAATTCAAATTTAATTTTGACTTGTTTTGCTTTATTGCTCTAGCATCAAATTAAAAAAAAAAGTTGGAAAAAATTCAATCGCTTTTAGCACCTCAAGAACTGTTTTGTAGGAGCAATATTTACAGGGATATTATGTACTTAAAACATCGATTTCTATTGAAAGTAAAAGTATTGCAGTACGGTGGGAATGGGAGCTTCTGGCTAATCTAGGCGGGCACATGTGTATGTATATAGAACATGCTTATTCTAGGTTATTCCCAAATTTTAAAAAGAAATCCGAAGTTGTGAATAGTCTAGCCAAAACACATGATCAAGCATTATTTCACAACATTTCAACGCATAGGTTACAATAACACATTGATCTAATAATTGAAGCGAAGTTGCCAAGCTATTATTCATCTCTATCTACGCACGAGATATCTAAATTCTTCGTCCAGTTTAACGGTAACCATATGAAACCCATAAAACTGTTCGCGCTATCTTTACATAAGTGAGAGAGCCCCGATTTTTTTAAGAACGGTTACGTATCATGAAACACCCATCTCAGTATATACCTAGTACACGTCATATGCGAGAAAGAAAGAGCGAAAAAACCGATAAATTCGAAGGTACAAGGCGACCGGAAGCGAGGACGATCTTACGGATTGTGAACCGACGGAGAGATTACCGTTTCTGCAGCGATTGAGGGGCCACAGGGCGCCGAGATTCGGCGAGGCGCACCATAAACGGGTACCGACGCCCCTCAAGAGGAAGCAGCGGTTCTCTCGGAACCATAAGTCGAGGGACGTGATCGCGGCGGAGGACGTCGTAGACGAGGAGGATGGCGAAGAAGTGGCGGATACGCCGAGAGGTGTACCCGATCCCTACTATCCGATCTATTTGCCTATCGATCAAGCCTTCAAAGCGAAGTACGTGTTCCACCATAAGAAGGGGAAGACGTTCCAGGAGCGGACCTACGTCTTCCTGGAACATCCCGGGGGATGGTTGTGCTTCTTTTATCACTTCACTGTGTAAGTCGATTTTTATCTCTTGTTTTTTTTTTTATATAGAAAATCACTTTTTCAGGGTTTTCTTTCCGCGATATCTGACGAATAAAAGAGGGTCTTTTACGTTTAAACTGTTGAACGGTTTTATTTGCTTTTGTTTTCAACGTCTCCATCATCTTTGTGTATCTATATCTGAAAACATGCTACGTCAAATATAAGATGATATCGTTTGTATTTAAAGTTGTTGGCACAAATTTGTTCAAAGTAAGAAAATATTTTTTCACGTGCTTATGTTATCAGTCGTTCCTTTAATCTTTGATATTAATTATTATATTCTTATGTTCGTGATCGTAATCAACGCTTTCCTTTCAACGAATATTACGAGTATTGTATTTCTATCTTAATGAATATTCAATGTAACTACAGTGTATACTTACTTAAAACGCGGGCATAATTTCGTGGAATAAGTGCATAAGTCTATTGGAGGATCTATTAATTTTAGCTGTAGAAGTGTGTATACCACCATGTAGCGTGTATCCGCAAAATTACCAACTGACGTGTTCAGAGTTACAATAAAGCACACGAGATCTACCTGGAATATCTCCGGAAGCCCAATGCACGTGCATACCCTACATGTAAAGGCGTATACACACACGCGCGCGCGTACATTATGCATGCCAGCCCCATTCACGTGTAACAGTACCAGTTAATCAAATAAAATGAAACATCTTCCGTTGATTTATACGTGGGTAATGCCGCAGATATACGTATATAATAGTGAACGCTGTGACGTTAATAAAAGCGATCGAGAACGTCGGGAGAAATGAAGGTTGAAGAAAAATATGTATATGAAATTGTGGACGTATGTACGTCTTGTCCGAACAAAAATAGTTGCCAAATCGTAGCAAGATGATGATTTTTTTTTTAGCTTTTTTTGTCTCTCGATGTGCCCGGTTGAAAACTCATTTCTTAAGAAACCGCAGATAGAACCTCTTCGCTCTAACGTGATACCGTTTCGCGGAATCAATGCTACGAGGAACGAAGGAGTATGAAGCTAATAGAGGGACCATGGCACATTATAAATAAAAATACAAAACGTAAAATTGTGTTACTCTTTTCTTCCTTCCTTCCTTTGTTTCCGGCGGACCCAATAAGTTCGTCATTCTTCTTCTTATAATTTCTCAGACATGTTCTATTGGCGGAAGGTCGGGAGATGTGGGTGTCCATATCAAGATGGACTTTTTTGAATTGGTTTAGGGACGCTCTTCCTGTCCATGTGTGGATAGGCATTATCCCGTTGGAAACGTGGTCAAATGAAGATATGGAACAATATGATGTTCCACCAGGTCATCAACATAAACGTTTCCCGGTCTTGGTGTCTTCGATGAACACGAAGTGAGATCGAGTCTCGTATGCTATAGCGCCCCATTATATAATTATAATCCCCTCTTTGGTATCATTATGTAAAGGTGGCCATCTCATAGCTTATTGATTCTTCGGCCCCCGATTCTTTTTCGGTGACTTTTCTGGCTCTCCCTAGTCCATTATTGACAATAAGAACGTGTGATGATGGATTGATTGCGATCAACGCGATTTGCAATTTCCCTTAACGAAAAATCATCTTCAATCCAATCAACACCCAGCCAATATCTCGACCTTTAGTCGAATTCGTTCAACTGACGATAATTAAACGCTCAACACATGTCACATCTTACTCGAGTCAAATTCGATCCGTAGCGTTAGTGGGTTCAACGCTACTTTATAGGCTGTAGGTTAATAAACATTTGAATGCCTCTACTTCATCAAAAAGTGGAAGACCTTCACTTACATCAAAAGCTTTCATTACGTACACACATGCTAGATTGAAACCTTGTCGGGTAGAAAAATTGTATATGCCAGACGCACGAAGAATTGTTACATTGCGCACTATTAGCGTTCTAAGAATACGTAATGCAATGCTATAATAGCCTACTCTCGTACGCTATTACGGACTTGCCAGCTAGCGGAAAATCGATCCAGGAAACCGAGGACTTTGAAAAAAATGTAACGCTGAAAACGCGTAAATAAAGAGCAGGCATTTTAAAGAGGCGCGCCTGAATAACGCACCGAAAAAGCTCGGCACGGAAGGAGAGGCGTCTGAAAAGAATTTTTAGTAATCTACGAAAGTGTTCAGTTATACTCTATTCATATCCAAGTTAAAATGTGGATTCATTTCTTCTCATCTGGAATTCTTTCCGCTTGTATATAATATGTAGCCGCGTATAGTTTTTGTAATGCGAGAATAATGGAGAAAACGCCTAGCTTCGCGGTTATAATACTTTCATTTCGAATTGAGCGTGTAGATATCACATTAATGGGATGCGGCAGGAATCTCTTAATGAACAATACGGATACCATAATTAAAAATGTTGATTATGTCGCTTCTTGTTTTTAGTTGTAGCGTCTGGATCGAAACATCGTTTAACATATTCATATCGCATTGTGCGCATATCGTTGTCGATTGTTTCTTGAAATATGTATAATTTCTTTTTATATCCTGGTATTCTAACGTTTTAGTCAATCATCTCGTGTCTTATTATCCTCTGAACGAAACAGGGCTGATTTCCCGAATTTTTTTAAGATCCATAAGGAAATAAAGCAGGAAGCATTGGAACCAGCTCCAATGTAACTAGTCGGAGAAGCGTTGAGGTTAATGTTTTTGATCGATAAATGAAAACACCGACAACTACGTTTCTCTAATTCATTCATTCACATTTATTACATCCAGTTTCGACATTTAACGGGGACCCTCCAATATAATTTACGTATCGACTTCGACTCCACGATACCCCAATGACCTAATACCTGTCTATCTACGCCCGGCCTGCTTATGAGAACGTCCATTTACTACCGATGAGACAAAGAGCAAACGCTTTCCGAACGATAACACCCCATTTCGCCTTACGCAACCTAACAAACGAAACATGACTAATTTAGGGCTGGCTTCCGTAATGGAGCGGCTCGCCTACCATCGTATATTAGTGCAAGCGATTCCCAAACAAGCGAAAAACAAGTAAATACGCACGTCACGTTATCGAACGTCAGGTGTGCCATGAATAAATTATGACTTCATTGATCCGAGGGGCTGCCTTGATGGTTTCACGTCTTTGGATTATACATCTTAATGAATTAATTACCTTCCCACATCGAGAGTCTGCACCGCAACCGTTCCATTTATCCGTTCAAGTTATTACCGCCGCGGCACATGTTACGTAGGTGCCGTGGTAGTTGCGAAACTTTTGAAATGTGCGCTCGGAGTGTAATTCTCGCTGAATTAGTAAGACAAGGGAATGTAGTCATCAGAACTGGGTTACAATGTAGGTTGCATAACGCGGCCAACTATTTGAACGTCGGAAGCAACCTTTATTTCGTAATGAAGAACTACTTAGCAATGTTAGGAGATGATATTGATGATTATGCTGCATTTGAGATAAATTGTCAAAACAAATACTTAAGATTAATTTCGCGCTACCCTATGTGAAGCATTGATCTCTCCTTGACACTATTCAACATCATCATCCTCATCATTACAATTCTTCGGTGTTACAAAAATGATTTCATCAGTACCATCGGGAAGCTACTTTAGCAGTATTTTCTTTTGTTATTCTCCCGGTTTAGACTAGAGAAATATGATTTACTTTTGTTTGTTATTGTACATTATTTACTTCTTTAATGCACGTTAAAATTAATGTTTCCTAAATTGATCGACGAAAAGCGGGAAAACATTCGTATTCAAGAGCGAAACGAAACTAGAACGATATCTCGTACATTTACAACAATCAGCGTTCGATTAATTGCAGATCTTGTTCGCCGGTTCCCCAATACCACCTCTAATAGGTGGGAAATATCCGTTTCGGCAATGTCGATGCACAAACAGCTGTATAATTGGTTTTCGCTTTGTTTGTGAATTAAGATACGCTCGTCGAATCCAATTTCATACGTCCGATCGCGAAATTAGGTTCCACTAAATGGTTTTTCTTTTCACTATTGCTTTTGCATTTTATTTAGGTGTGCGTGGTAATGTTACAAATCACTTTTTGTGGGCTCTTTAATGGTTTAGGTTATTTCGACGAATTTAAAGCGTTGTCCTTCTTACAGTACATTTAGAAAGTACATCAAGATCCTTATTCTATCAAAAGGAGAGAAGAATAATTTGTATTCTTGAAGTTATGGACATATACAGAAAGTAAGTAAGCTGTGAAATAAGCTAGGAAGCTGGTGACAATTTAGGCGTATCGTTGGTAATGTGGCAGTGTAGGCAATGTATCACATAGATGTAAAAGATGAAGGAAAATTCTAAGAATACGTCAATGTCATAAGAACGACGCCCATTGTTCTCACGATGAAAGAAAAAGGCCCAGAAAGCAATTCTTTTTTGGACACAATCTCATCTCCATCTTCTTCCTTATACAGCCAATAACTCTTATAACCAATAACTTTTATATAAAAAAAAGAAATTGCCACTGTGACGAACGAAACGAATTTATAATCTATCACTTGATCCTAACGAAATGTTGTAAAATCAAGTCAGATATTGTGGTAGCGATTTATTGCTACTTCTGCGGTCGAGGAACGACGTTTGCACCGTTCGTAACTAGTTCCATTATTATAATTCGCAAATGACCCCACCTGTCCGACCGAACATTGATCTTTCCGTCCTGACCCTGTTCCATTGGAATTGCTAACCGATATTCTCGACCTAATCCAAATTGATTTCGGATAATTTCCTGTGTCCACAGCTATCGTACAGAAATTACTTTAAGCGGAATCAAATTTCCGCCCTCTGTTTCCATTTTCCGTCGTCCTCCGGGAGGACCTTTAGAAATAGGCGACGACTATTGTCAGGTTCGTACCTGATTGTCACGGGAAGCTTCGCCGTCGGGCTAAAAATAGTCCGCGAATAAATGAATAATTCAAACTGGATTAAGATTAATTCGGTGCCCAAAGGCTAAAAACGGAAGGGGATGCATGTATGCGTTCAACGGGTGTTTGTTTAAGAATGTTTCCGACAATGATTTAGCATAAAAATAAATCACCATCGCTATGTTGTTCTAAAATTTCATATGTGTACATATGTGGCTTCCTCCTTTTATTGCGAGCTAATATGAAGTAGGTCATCATTGTTCGGCGTAAATGTCACTAAATATTTTAAGTTAACCTTTTATAACTTTAATACCGGGAACAATACACAAATACCCTGTGATGTTCTACAAATTTAACGTTTAAACGGGTTAGATACACAATTAATAAAGAAATTATTTAATTTTAAAAATTCATCACCGCCACTGATCGGATTTTTTTGGCTTCGCGGTTATTTAAAAAACGCTCAAAAGCAATTAAAATACCGCATTTCGATTACTGCAATTCAACCCGAAATGTACAACTTTGAGGAAAGCTCGATGCTGCCTCTCCAAAATGGAGGCGATATTGAAAAGTTGCGCTAAATAGGACATCGTCCGAGAACATAAAATTTTGTGTTGAAATGTAGGTAAAAATTTGTATTAAATAATATATTTTTTTCGCATCCTACAACTCACAACCTTTTCTTTCATATATCACTCGAGATGTATTGAAAGAAAAATAGCGCGATTTAACTACTAATGTAAAGTAATTAGCTTTGAAGCAATCGCTTTCAGTCAGAACAATATGCAACGGGGCGCCATCGCGAGAAGTTTTAGAAATTCAGTAATAACTTGCTGCCTTCCTGTTTTAACATTTCCTCTTTTATTCCTTGATTAAATAGTGTTTCCAAAAGAAGTTCCGTCCCATACGATATGCATTGTATTCCAGCTAAGACTGGTAACATATTAGACAGGACGTAACGTTTTCATCATTATATTAATCATAGTACAGTGAAACTGCTCATTGCGAACACAATACGTAGCTTTTATCTGCAGCGAACATAAGAATTCCGTTATGATTAGCTTTTCTCTTCTTTTCTTCGGATTCCAACAAAGGAAATCGCATTTCCTTTTGTACGTATCTCTTTTCCCGTGTTCTTATTGCACCACGTTCTAAGTATAAGGTGAGAATTTGTTCGTGAAAGTTAATTTTTGCGCTTTTCATCTTTTCATCGCTCATCGCGAGACACAAATTGTTCTTTCTTTTTCCTCCTTCTTCGGAAAGTTTTCATTTCGACTATTCTATATCGCTTGCTTAATCATTACCGCAGTGGTGGAGACTTATTGGATGGTGCGGATCTTCGAAAGTTCCCTTGTGATCAATCTCAAGTACGTTCAAGATAAAGATTTATAATTTATTGTTTAACTTGTTTCTTTAATTTCTGAATAATTCAATGTAGAGAGAATAATAAATTGTTCTCGTTTCCTGTACATTTAACTACAACACCAACTTTTTAAAATTGCTTGAACTTGAACACTTTTATTTAGCTTGTAAATATTTTTAGACCTACACAGGTTTACCGGTCTTATTGTTTACGGACAATTTATTTAAATACTACTATGCTTTTATTAACAAGAATGTACTTAGAGGGCTTTGTTTCCTTTGCTTGCTCTTCACTCTACTCGACCCCGCAAATCTTTGACGTCATCGAACCGCAGGAATCGAGCTTCCGCACGTCGCATGGGGATTCCCCTAATTTAGCCGTTCAACTTCGAATCGATAACCACATTACGGTGCACGTATTTATCCTCGCGCGGAAAAGTCTCCATTATATTTGTGTTTATACGGAAGGAACTTTCGCAACGTGCGGCGTATGCTGATGGACGACCTCTGTTGTTCGCGGCGCCCCGGCGATAATTGCCGGCCGTCGTAGGAATATTGACATTACATGTATGCATGAACCGCCAGCGGTATCGCCGCAGCTCGAACATAAACAGCGCGGATTGTAAAAAGTCGTCGGAATGCCGAACAGTAATTTCGTCGCGTAATGGGAGAGCTATTGTTACACGGTTACCATCTTGCATCGACAAGATTCAATACTTTACAACGCGTCGCGATGTCTAGCCGAAAGCTTTCGCTTTGTAGGGTCTCTCATTACCAGTTGTACGTATAAGCATGTATTCTTCGATTTAGGGAACGGAAGCCGTGCAATTTTTGTATTGAACTCGGCGACGTATACGTATACAAAACCAACGCGTTCGACGACGAAATATTAACAAAACTAATTACGGAGGTGAGATCTTTGTAAGGCTTCGTCTTATATCAATCCTTAAGAAGCATCGTTGGACACTAACGTCCCTTGTTTTCCCCGTGGGTGGACCCCCGGAAGCTTCGTTATTTCTCCGCCAGAGGTCTTACGAATGACATACTGTAAATATTGGTGTCCCACAAGGACCAGTGTTGGATCACACCTTTTAACGATGCAATTTTACAGATTCCTCTATAACAATTTCTCTTTACGCTGATGATATCGCCAGCACTTGGACAAGAGAGGCGATATAAGACGAGGAAAAAACAGAGTCAACAAAAATAAAGTCATCCCGGTACCTCTGAGAAAAGCGCATTTTAAATGCAAGCGCTCAAGGAAAGAACTTCAACCATTAGTGGGCGTTGGTATTCTTCAAAATTTCTACTTTTGGACGCATATCTCTAATATATGCGTCCTTGCAAGGATCTTGCAAAGATATCTTTAAAACAAATAAAATATTTACATCTTACCACATTCTTATACTGGAGGTTTCGTGCAAATAATGCTCTTCGTGGTTAGAGTACTTACCTTGCTTTCGCGCCACATACCACTGCTGCCTTTCAGTCAAGTCAAATAACGAGAAACGTGGTCTCGACACTCAAATCAACTCGACATTCAAATTAAGTGCTTTATTTACTGATAGTCAGAAGTTGTTATTCTATTGAAGACTACCTAAAGTACTAGGTGGCTTACTTTCTTTAGGATTAATAACTCCTTTTGTTCGTACATTCTCGTATTATGCTATCTACTGTGTATGCGTTCGAAATAAAGCTCTTCGTTATTATCGTTAATGTTATTATTAAAATTAATGATCCTTTAATCGTATAATTTATGGAAATGTTTGCGTATACCTCTACGATTGCGACGGGGAATGCAATTTCTCAGCACGGCTCGAAGTTTTACGATGTAAAGTGCTATCTCTACTTAAACGACCTAAGACAATAAAAAGAACTTAATTTGTAATACGAATTTTCCAGAATAGCATTCCGTGATCTTAAACACACGTAATACAATTTTGGTAATTGCGATTAGCCGGAATTTTCAACTACGCTCATTTCCACGTACTGCATTGGAGTCCCCATTTGCCTAATTGAAACAGTCCTTATTGTTGCACATAATAATGAGGCTCCATCGTGCACCAGTTTAAAAGATTTGTAGATTTTACAATTAGTACTATTTACTAATTGCGTTTCTAGTAGTTTTAAAATTAATTTAATACTGAAAAATGGATAAGCTAGTTAATTCCGTACGTTGTACGAGCAATGGTTTACAGAGCTTTTTAAAATGATTAGACGTACCTACGTTCTAATCTGTGAAGTGTACTTAATAATTTGGGAACGATGATGAACGATGAGTATATGTCGGATAAGAAACATTTTAAATTATTCATCAACGAAAGTTTTGAATTACAAAATATATACGCGCGTATGCATAAAAATGGCTTCGTATTCGTCTAAACGATTTCAAAGTGTCAGAAATAATTTTCTTGTTGTCCGTTCGTGCAATTTAAGCTGTGAGAAAGCCGCACGAATGCTTTTATATGTTCTGGCCGATCGCCGTACGCGCTTTTACATCAGAAACGTAAACTGAAACATTTCGCGCATTGAAAAGCGACCGCAATTTGCAACCTACTGTGTCGAAAGTATTCAAAACACATGTCGGTAACTTTTTTTTTGCTATCACGTGTATTGATCTCGAAACCTCGCTTAGGGATATTTTTAGCGAACACGTTTTGCAAGTTGTGACGATTTTTGTTGTTTTAAACCTTGCAGTGTTGGCATCTACTGCTGTTTTAAATGTTCTAAATTTCCACATTGCGCGCCTGACAGTGTATGACGTTAACACTTATTTTCCGTAACGTGACGTTTGCAAAAGGTATGGAGGAAATATCATTATTAACAAATGCCAGATTCCACAAATTCCTTTCTAAGAAATGAATCGATCTTTTGTGAGCAAGGTAGGGTTAACTTCGTCAGCTACGTATTGCTTGACGAAGCGAGATTGAGTTTCCAGCGAAGAAAAGTACTTCTTCAAGGTAACACACACAATTGTTTTGAGCCGAGGCAAATTAGAAAAATGAATTGGGAACCTCTGCAACACCGAGCCAGCTAGTATTATACAAAAAAAAAACAAGTTAGTTGAAAAACATTTAAATTGCAAGAATATAATCCAAGAGAATCTGCTCTTTTTAGTTCAAGCCTCTTTCGGAAAAAGACGTATTCGGCTAATTGTTTTATTCTCTAAACAAATTCAAGTGTTGTAGTATTAGAAGGTTATTTGAAGTATAAGGTACACACTAACATAGAGAGAGAGAGAGAGAGAGAGCGCGTAAACATGAAATTATTCAGTCATTTTTTATTTCATTAATTTTTCTTTTATAAAACGTTACTATTTGCATGTTACTCCTTTTGAAATCGTAGAAAGAGTATTTTTTTAAATAGATATTTTTTTAAATAAATTTTACAACATTGCGGTACGCACGAATCTTAAGCAAAAGGTAACGTTCTCCGATATCATGTAGGACTATGCGGCTCATAAGAAGCATACATTAAAACAACGTAAATAATGTGAATAATGAAATAGCGTATTTTGAAATTATGCGAGGGCTTAATCGGATGGCAGTTGCCACATCTATATTATGTAACCTACGTCGCTTCCTTAACTCGCCGCAGTCTAGTCTGCGAACTCTTTTCTCTTGTTTATGTACTCGGTTATCGTAGAAAGCCATCATCTCTTCCATACATTAAACTCGAAATGACAGCATTAACTTAAAGCAAACAGTCCGCGCCAGTACGCTAAGATCTTCGCGTGTGGTCGCGCATTCGGGAAATTATCGAGAGCTTACATAACATCTCATCCCCTTTAATTCGCCAATAGACTTTAATCTGATAAGAAAGAGTGGTATAGCGGTAGGTATACAGATATCGGCGGTATTACAGAAAAAGAAGTGGAAAGGAGTCACGCAAGTTCGCAGCGAGTCAGGTCATGAATTCACAATCACAGGAGGCGCACGTACAGTCTACCCGGTACGAGCTATAAATTTTCCGGCAAATTGTTACCTCGGCGCACAAAAGGAGAAGGACCATTACCACGCGAAAAGCCGAAGAAGACTAAACAAAAAAAAAGAAAAAAAGCGAGAGGAAGTGGAAGTGGAAGAAAAACACGTACGTTGTAAATAAAACATTTTTATAAGGTCAAGTAATCTTCCGTAACGGCTCATAAGCCGAGGCGTGTATTGCCTTAATGAAGATGCTGAGGCGGTCGTGCGAATACGACGCAATTTTCCGTCGAATTTGCGCAGAGTAAGTTAGTAAATCGAGCATGAAGATCCCACGTTACAATCGACAGGTTGCCTTCGGTGAATTGCTAATAACATTCAAATGGTTTTCTTTGTGGGAGGACTACGTTTCATGATAACGCGTAAGGAATATGCAAAGAAGGAATAACATTGCAGTTGATGTATTTTCTTTCGAGAAAGCTGCATCTTCGTTAAGAAGTAATGTACATCAAAATATTGGAACAATTTTATTGTAACAAGATATGCTTTAAAACTAAGCGGCCAAATGTCCCACGCAGTAAAGGTATTAACCATAGCCTTGATAGTGTTTAAGGTATGTTATATAAGTGATAAAAGTGTTATTAAAAAGAAGCTGGTTATGATCGTCCGGGAGGCGCAAGCCAGGATCCTCATTTTCCACCCAAGAAGACGGCTGGGATGCGCCGTTAGAAAACGCCCATTGGCCACACGTTATATGGTCTTTTCCATAAAACCGATACCTAAATCTAAAAAAAATCTAATAAGAGCGAAGTTAGCAATACTTCCTCGCTTCGAACAACCTGTATTCCACTTCCTGTACACACCACACAAAGAAACATAGTTGACCCTTGAATCACTAACACAGTGACATTGGGTTAACTTAATTACCATTTTTATTCCCAAGACATTTATTTGACTTCATCGTTATCATTAATATGTAAATAACTGCCCGCCTCCGAGTCTGCCAGCCATTATGCAAATCTTTTTCTTTTCCGTTCCGCACGGCATCGATCGTCTTGGACCTTGAGATTGCGTGATCGTCCGGTAAATGTCCGATATTCCAAAATTTTATTACGCTGTTGCATGTTCTCAAAGCAACCAAGCTGCCGCGCCGGTTCCACCATCCATTACGGGGAATTATTTCGGTGGAACCAGGTCCCGATCTCTTCCTGACCGGAAAAAAGAGGACCCTTTCCGCGCGTAGGGGACGGCTGCTGTACCTGATTAAATGATAACGGCGTCTTTAATGGCCTCCGCTGCAGGCGTCGGGTTGAATCTTTTTCGGAATAGGAAGTGATGAATCGGCGAATAATAATTTCTTATACAAAAAAAAATGAAAAACAATGAAGGTGTACGATATTTTACCGTGAAAGTATAATTAAGATCGTCGTGAAAGATAAAAGAGTTTTATTTGAAATCCGGCTTAATTGATCTTAATTTAAACAAATCTTTTATTAGCTACCCGGCAATGAATTCGGAGATAAAAGGGAATGAAATTGAATAGGCTAGAGTTTTTGTTTTAGAAACTCCACCAATTAGCAAAGAAAAACAAAAGAGTCGCTGGTCTTCACTTCGTTAAAGAATTCCATTTAAAAAGTTCCATCGTCCCTTTATTTGAGGCTCCTTTTTCGTTTAATACCATGTTATGGCTATGAAAAGCATGGAGGTGAGATGGATTCCACAGCATGTAGGCTTACAATAGGACTATGCGTCCTCTTTACATTATATTCTCTGGACCGTGAACCAACCCACTGCTTAGCTTGACTACTAAGCTAAGTCGAACGTTTTTTCATCACGAAACCTTCCTATCGACGCCATTGCTGGACACTTTCAACGAAAGTGTTCTATTATCTCGTTTTCGGCTTAGCAGCCTCTTCATGATGCCTCGTTTATCTGTAAATATCCAGTCGTAGTCTAGAAGATCTCTTCTGGACAGTGTCGAGTATCGATGCTCTTATTCAGATGGTTTATCTTCTGGAAACCTTCCACAATTACTCACTTACAGAAGAAAGCCATGATGGCGTACGAACTTGTATCTCTATGTTTTGAACAAGACTGAGATCTGTACAACAGCCGCAATAAGTTCAGGGGTTTACATGTCTCAACATTACAGAAATTTAGCTGCGAATTACGCCAGTTAACATCCACATCCTAAAACAAGATTTGTCATTCTTAGGATACTGAAGAGATTAAATCTTAAAAGGATCTTTAAAAACAATGGAAACTCTAATGGCCCTACCTATGGCAATATGATTCTTATGCCACACAATTTTGCTCACCCTTATAAGAGGCTCATTTAAAGCCGTATTGAACGGGTATCCGGCGAACTTGGGATAAAAAATATCTTGTTAACCAAAACCAATAAGAATTGTTACTCCAGCCGAAACATGTACTTCAATTGCTTCTGAAATTAGTTTGCAAATGGACGTTATCAGGACGAGCCTACTCCTCGTATCTGTCTCGTTTTGTAAAGGGACGCGTTATATAATTGGCTTTCTTTTCCAAGATCCTCAGCGGCGTAATAAATCAAATTAAGGAAGATTCCAACTTCTAAAAGATTTAGACTTCGCTTTATAAATATACCGCGCCGGTTTTAAATTACGAAGTATCTCCGTCTCAATTTGCGGCCCGTCACGGTCGTTCTGTCGACCACCTGTAAGTAATTGGCAAAGGATGTATAGCGTCGCGATAACGGCAACATATACACACAGAGCTGAATAAATCCCTCCTAATAAATCTGGCGATACGAATTCATCGTTCCACGAACGTGACGTCGGGACAATTACGCCGCTATTAAGCCGGCTCGCAGCCGGAACGAAAATTAAACTCTTAAAACGTTGTTTCCATATTGCGAGTTAATTGGCGGTTTTATAACGACGCGGCGCGTCGTACCTGAAATCTGCAGGACTGCATTGCGATGAATTATTTGTACACGTATGTATCCGTAATGCGCTTATGCACGGTGTTTATGGAAGGTATGCGTGTAGCCGCAAGAAAAAATTGTGTACACAGGCTGCTCTACCGTTGTCGTCCATAATCTCTTAATTTCGTTCACAAATTACGTATTTCAAGTATCGGTAGGATTGAATTTAAATGTTCCAAATTTTTACCAGGCGACGCGATGGAAGTTTTCTGTATATACAAGCTGGTAAGTGGCAAACCAACGCGAATAGTTATAAAACTTCCCTTGAATTCGATATTATATTATAGTGTGCTCTTTATATATTGATTCTGCGCCATTATTTCCACAAATACGCTACATATGCGAAAACGCGAGATTGATTTTAAATCCACATCGATTAGATCGGTTGTTTTAATAGGACGCCGGCATGATGCATCGGTATCTGGAAGTGACAATTCAATTCGGCCTGTTACCTGCAGCAATTTATACGGTTGCATGCGGATTTCGAGACAATCCGTTCGTATACGCGACTGCGATGCTATCCCGATGCCATCGTATTATGAATGGATGCAGCGATACTGCGGGATTTCGGAATGCGTCTAAATTATCACGGTGGCAATGCGACCCATCGCGGCGTACGTCACTTGGTTTAATCTTTCAATCTGCTGTGCATTTGATTTAGTGCATTTTATATTTCCCTTCGTATGTAAATCAATTCCGTAGAGATAGTAGAACTAAAAGCGACGGCATCGTATCCTATGCTGACGTAACTAAATGAAATGAAGAACCTGATGAAGTAAAACGAGTTCATCATATTCTAAAACCAGATAAGGAGCTCCACCGTTGAAGAAAGGGAAGAGTCGGAAAAGCCTCATTTTTTTGTTATATCATCAACAATCTACGTCAAAATGATATGAATTTAGCGTGAAACTGTATGAAAACACTCGACTAAGATGACTCTTGTCTAGACACCAGAACACGAAGGCCATCGAGGCAATGTAAAAGTAGACAGATTAGCCCGAGCAGGCTGGTCAACTGCTGACAAAAGCTTAAAGCACTCTGGAGGAAAAGCACTAATTCAAGCAACTACTGAACATGGCAAGGCGAACAATCCCAAGGCTGACGGAAGAGTATTGCAGATCAGAAACAGACCTGGCAATTTCCGTTCGAACACTGATCTACATTTACACCGAACCTACTAAGCAGGGTAAGACGCTCGTTAAAAGAATAGCGGAAGGAGTACATGAGCAACCTACGCCCGATAGATGAGACAGCAAGTAGATCTCTCTTTAAAATATTAAAAAAGGTCTACGTAGAGGGATCGTTCACAAGGCCGTTAAGTCTGGTGACTAGAGATGACAAAGGCAGGTTTTTTGCAGCGATAGACTCGTGTTTTGTCGACTCCCGAGTAAACTAGTAGGCAACACAACCTTTTCTTTCTTCTTTTCTTATGAGGCGAAGAGACACGAGTCTGTCTAGTCGCTGCAATTTCGTCTGACTTTGCCCTCTCTACTGATGACAAAGTCTAATCTAATAATAGAGGAACCGCCATAGATCTGGAAAGGTTGCAGTGGAATAGGTCAAGAACCTCCTCGTCGAACCTAATCAAGTCTAATCATTGGAGATGTTGTACGTCGTACGATAACGACCACGTTTATTATAGTACTTTATCTATTAGATTTAAAAAATTTAGGTATATTAAAATTAAAAAAAAAATAGATTTTACCTTCATGTGCAAGACAAGGACAGAAATAATTATTATGTAAACAACTTTACTTTCATATTTAAACAAATAAAATCGTCTCGATATAAATAGTAAAATATATATAATTATTATTATATACATTTTACTCGCTCTGTATAAAAATAAAAGGGAATGTGTTACGTACGTACATACTCTGCAAAAATGTGAACGATCACATCCACCGTCTATCTTGCCGGTAGAAAAGAGTACAAGTACCACTTCAACGCAACACTTGTGGCTAGAAGTTTCATTCTATTTTCACAAGTGGCACGAAGATCCTTCAATGAATTATCCATCAGGTAGTATAAAGGCAAATATAAACACAGAAAGAGTTTAATCAATTACCCGGTAGATTCTAGTCCTGTTAGTCAAACGTATGACTATTATTTTAATTAAATTCACATCTACTGCTGATTCTTGGCTCCAATTTGATCTTCCAGCTTGTTAGAAATTTAATCAGATAGGCAAATTTAAGAATGCGTAAAGGAAGGAAACCAGCAAAGGAAAATAACATAAGATCCCGTTTTATCATCAGGTGTTTCTTTCGTGACCGAAAAGATTACTCAGATATAACAACAGTAAAGACTGATTCTCTTATATGTTTCGATGGCTCGTAGTAGTTCAATTGTAGAATTACGAGATCGTATATGTCGTGCACCGCAGTAGCGCAATATTTAATATTGCGAATAGGATCGGTAGGATCGGTTACATTCGGTTTACGTAAGCTTAACTAAGTTGTAGACAAGTCAGTTTTCGGTTCCCGAAAGCTCATATTTTATGTATATTGACGAGGGCGCCCCCAACAGGCTGTGCAAATTACACCTAAGAGAATACAACATGGCTCGACTAACTTGAACAATATAATATTGTATTTTCAACAGGTCACTCAATAAATTATTACCTTTCGGGATCGGGCCGAAGTTTGAAAGGGGCACGAACGTATTCAAATATGAGCGATTTCCGCAAGGTAAACTTTACAAACAAAGTAGTAAAGTTTGGTAATAAAATTTTAACGACGCAGAAAGACATTTCTCCAATCCGCAACGGAGAGAGCCCGCAGAATTATAAGCTTACAACGTTCACCTCTTACACGATGCAGCGTAATATTGCGGAGGATATTTATCGGCTCTCGTTGTGCATTTGCGTGTTTTTACATTTATTTTTTCTAAAAGTTTCATTCATCGTTTTTATTATAAACGTAATTTTTAGACGGGTTGGTCGACGCCTAACCGAATTTAATAGACGACAACAGAGGAGCACAGCTTTATACTTGTATCTTTTAGGCTTGATCTAGTATATTTCCGCCTTATTGTACAACGCAATCTTACAGTAGAGAAAAGAAATAAAAGCACGAAGAGATTTCATATCCTGGATATAGGAAGATTCAAACAACAGGAAAGTATCGACAACCTCCGCATCACACAAGTTTAATTAATTAATTCATCCGGGGCGGCCTTACTCTCTCAACCGGCGATCGAACATTCGATACTGTGTGGATCGAATCTAAGAAACACCGTATCCCGACCGTCCCCGCAAATATACAAGTTATGTCGTGTCGACGAACTTCTTTTTGCCGCAACACTTATGTTGTATGATACACATGGTAATATTCCCCATATTATGGTCGTTCCGTATTATGAAACGAGTAAACATAGAGGATGTCGACATTTCAATTGATGGTACCTTAAATTGTTGCCTTGGTTCACTACATCGAACGAGATATCATTAAATTGTTTTTGCCAAACACCTACAGGTCGTTCGAAGAACCAACTACGCAGTAGGCCGTCGTCATCGACGTCGCCTTCGTCGCCGTCGCCGTCGCCGTCTCGGAGTCGATACATCGAACTAATATTTGTTTAAGCAAATGTATCCAATAAAAGAGAAACATGATACTCCGTCAACATCGCACCGATGTTCGCTTATGTATATATATATATATATCGTCGGAAGGGAATGTGATAAATTAAGGATGGTAATAAATCTACGATAGGCGCAAGTCTGATATTAAACGAGGAGACACACATATGTTTGTATAAAGATATTAAACTATAAATAAAATGCCTTTGTTTCGAACATCTCGATTGTTATATAAAACACTCGTTTCTATTTTGTTTGTAGTTCGGTTAAATAGAGCGAAAGCTCTTTTTCTATTTAACAGAGATTTATCAAAAATAGCCTAAAATCGTAGATTCTTTTTATATAATTGAAAAAATATAAAAATATACCTACCTAGTGTCTTTTCTTTCTTGCACATTAACGTATGTAAATGCAAAAGAGATGGAATTTCCTCCACCTTGTATATTCCGTTCTTGTTCAGCTTTATTATTTTACATTACAGAACAGGGAACATCAAACGTAATATTTGATGATGAATGATAAATCGTTACAAATGCGACGCGCTTATAGGAGCGACCTTTTGCGGAAACAAATTTCGTACGCGCACTTTACTTGCCGACTCCGACGCGAAATAAAAATTCATTTCCATGATCGGAAGCAACGCCAGCTTGTTATAAATCTCTGTCTGACGTTCTCGGGACCAGTTTCGATGATTCTAATCAATTTTCCAATAATTCGGTTTGCGCGATTCGATTACTTAGCTGTTCTTTTGAAGCCGATTGAGATCGCTGCTTTGCCAAATGGTTAAAATTTTCTCTAGTGTTATGACTCGTGTAAAACAAGAAGCCAATTGGATATTTCAAAAGCAAAATTTACACCTCTTACAATTGTATTCAAGCTAACTCTTGCGATATGTATGTGTTTTGTTTATGGAAGGAAGATATGTTGATCATAGCTAACATTTAAACAACAGCGTTTTCAGTAAAACGAAAACGGAATTTTCGGAAAATGAAGCTGCGGGTGAAAGTCCTACGTTTTGGTAGCGCTGAAGAGATTCAAGAAGGGATCGGAGGCTGTGATTAACGCGATAGAGAACGACTTCCTGAGTATCCTCCAGTACTGTTGAAAATGGTGAGATCGGTGTACAGCTGCGCGAGGAGATATTCTCAAAGTTAAGGCTACCTGTTCCTATTTTTCAATCGTTCAAGTAGAAGGAAAATTACTAGCCAAGACTTTCATGACGAGCAAGGGACTTATAGGAAACTTCCAATTGGCTCAATAAATAAATTTTGCTACCACTTCACAAGTTATTATCTTAATTTTGATTGAAAAACCTTACTAGTTTGCATTTTTATGAAGTTGGGTGTAAATTGTTATTTTTGATCTCTAATACGTCGTTTTCTCGTACCGCAGTAGAACCCTTTCACGCCCCAGATTACTACAAATTTGTAACGTTCTGACGTTTTCCTTCACTTGCAACATTTATCAATCTCGGCTGACTTAATTCGTAATTTCAATGCACGCTAGGTATACAGACCGTTTTCACTTCTGTCTGTATACCGGTTCAACGTAACGTATACCTTTTGTTGGTGCAAAAACAAACATGCTTTCGGCTCAACGTAAGGATGAATAGGAAAACTATTTTTAAAATTTAATTCAATCAAAAGCAACGCGAAAGTCAAACGGTGCGTCACAAAAGAAGCGTTGAACCTACATATGTATACCCTTTTGTACGTATAAATACCTCTTTCCTTTTGTTCAGCTGCGCATACTGGAACCTTGGTGAATTAATTGTTGTTTGTGCTTTGTTCCAAAGCGGACTAATTACGTGATGTAAGATTTTCAAATATTTCGTTGTGAAATATGAAATTTTTTATTTACAAGGGAAAGTGAAAAAGGGAAAAAGTCCACCTTCGGTGAACATCATGAACATCGTGCAAATCAGATGTTGCGAGCATTAATATATGGAGTATTACAAAGTTCCGTACTGGGTCGGTTACTATTCGTAATACACGCTACTGACTTACCTGTTAATATTGATGAGGAAATCTGCCCCGTTTACTT
Source organism: Oryctes rhinoceros (assembly GCA_020654165.1). Classification (NCBI taxonomy): domain Eukaryota; kingdom Metazoa; phylum Arthropoda; class Insecta; order Coleoptera; family Scarabaeidae; genus Oryctes; species Oryctes rhinoceros. Next base: position 6,223,384 of record JAIOKQ010000231.1, read on the forward strand.
CCGTTAAGATAGTCACCCGACTGTGAAAAGTCGGATAAACGTGTCTTTTATCGTTTCTTTTTAGACGGCAGACGTGTACTTCTTAAAGGAAATGATGACGCTAGGAGATATATTGTTTCGTATTTTGGAGATTATTGATATAGACTAAGAGGCAAAGAGCGGTGATATAAGGAAGCACTCGGAGCAACGCTGCTGATGACAGGGACGTTCACTGTCTTGGCAAAACGTTGTTTGCGGTTAGCAGATCCGGCCGGCGAACGGTGGAAATTAAGAGGGAGCATTTAATTACGTCGGATATTCCAAAGAAACTTACAGATTTTCATAATTCATCGACAGAAGCCAAAACATATTGATCAGTACTTCTTCTTTAACGTTACCAAAAAAAACAAAAAAAACAAAGATGAAACGTTGCTCTATTTAAGGGTTTCTTTTTCATCTATTCCTACGCAATTTTCGCGTACCCACAAACTCGAGGTACAATAAAAAATTTTCCGCCGTAGCTATACAAACAAAGCTTACGCGTCCCTATGTATATTGTCGTACCACAACACCCCGCAATAACAACCACGCATTCGATAAATTTCACAATAATTAATTCGCAGAAACGTGCTATAATAATTCTTTCATGTTCAACGGTTCCGGCGCGGTACCAACTAACGCATTGGTACTGAAAAGGTCATCATAAACTCCTATTAAAACGAACATGTTTAGTCATAGTTGGTTAATAATGCGGATGAAAGCTTTGCGAGGCCTTGAATCGCTACCGCCGGCGAATTCATTGAAAGCCACCCGCAAAGGCGTAGGTGATTCAGAGGTAATAGTTCATTGTGGGTGATTCCACGTTATTTTCCGATAAAGAAATTTCTTTTGTCATGTTTAAAGCTTCCACGATAAACGAGAACCGTTGTGTACTGCATTACGCTTTTTTCTTCATCAATATTAAAATGCGAATTATCCTGAAATCGGTACTTTCCTCAAAACCAATTTGTTTTTCACGAGCCAGCGTAATTCATGCTGATAATACCTAGTTTATTTTAAAGTAAGCGAAAGAAGTTTAAGTGAAAAGCAAATTTGCATTGGTAATCAAGCTATTACATGCAGATTTTTTTCAGCTTGTTGAGCTACGTTGAAACTAGGCTAACAGGAAAATAACTAACAACTCGCGATTTCCACGAAATTTCTTACACCGAATACACGGGGAGGATATATTTTTAGCTACCCGATCGTTTTGAAGTAAATTACACCTTGTTCATGTGGGGCAATTAATTTTTAGACCGCAACTGCTGTTAGAACCAATCGAAGGCGTGTTTGCTGCTTCTTTGGCTAGTTTCTTTGACGTTTTGACATTTCCTGCAATACCCCGGGGGCTTCGGACACGGCAAAGTAACGTGGTCATTGCATCCCAATTGCCTTATCTTGTGCGTACATCCTGCTGAAATGTGCGGAATCCTACACTTGTTGAACATGTTATTTTATTGATGCGTTGCGAAGCATCTTGTGCGTTTCGCATTAACGCAAATATCGCTCGCCAAAAGTACTTTTGAATTTGAAGAGGAACTATCCCGCGGAATAGAAAGAACCCTGCACAATCGCCATAATGAATAGTATCCTACCGTACGCCCTACGTATATTTCAATTAAGCTAATGAAGTACATGTACACATCGGCAAATTCGAGAGTGAGCTGAGCTTATGTTCCCCCGCTCACAAATTACGCATACTCCATCTCTAACAAAGTTTGCTTGTTGGCCGTGGACTACGCGTTCGGAAATAAATTTGCGCAGGTAACGGTAACAAGCGATCGTTTATAGTTTAATGACGCTACGGTAATCAGTAATCACGGCAGCAATGCAAACAGATATTTCTAGAGCATTGCGGCGAGCCAGATAGAAATTCAATTCAAATTGTTAACGTGGATATAGAAGCAGAAAAGCAACTAAAGAAGGGAAGAAGATAAGAGAAACGATAATTTTATTTTGGGAAACTCCATTCTTTTGAGAACTTTATATAAAATACAATAGCAAAATATCGGTTAGTTACGTCGTCGTCACCCGTCTTTTTCGATTAGGATAAGAAAAAACGTTTTTCTCTTTTTCTCTTGAGGATTTGGAGGTGTCGCGTCTTTTAGAACGTTCATGATAAGAGCAAGATCTTTACAACTGTGTCGATGCAACGTAGTAGTCGATGTTCTATGCTTCACTTATCGCTCAGTAAGGCAATGCGTTAAATCTATCTGTCGCGAGTCTTGTTCAAACGCATTTGGTCGAATGTACCGGTACCACCTTTCAGCAATCTTTAATTTCAGCAGCCTCACATTGTAGATAATAGTAGTACTACTTACTCTTTCTTTGGCACATACGAAAGTAATGCATTTGCATTTCGCTGCCTTACTGCCAACGATTCTGGAAGAATTTCTTTTTATTTTTTCGTAGTGCTCCAATTATTGAGGATGTTGAAGTTGTTCTAAAGTGATCTTCTGTGCTTCACGTTTTAGCTCTGATATAGTTTCTTGAACCGATTTCTCCATCCTCTGTTTTTATATCCATTCTTTTTTTTTCAAATCTGCTTTGTTATGCTTAATTGGAAACTTGATAAGTTCTAAGATGAGGTTGATGTACGGAGTGCACTTCGTTATTAGCCTCTAACAAAATGAGCGATTCTTGTTTTCTTCGAGTTCTTCCCCAAAAATCATTTGAATCATTTGAAAGAATTAAAAGAGACCATAAGGATTCAAACGAATGTTGGAAGGATAGAAAAATGAAAAGAAATGTATTAAAGAGGAACAGATTGTCAAGCTTATGAATACTCTTTGGAATGAGAGGAATGAAAAAGACAAAGAATATGCTGGAGGGAAATAGTTTAATCAGATTTGATCTATACGTAGCTTTTGTATAGATAAACATGTTCGTGCCATCTGCCGAACGTAATACCTACTCAAGCCTCTGAATTTAAAACCGATTGACAATTTTTTTTTCCATCGCACGTTGAAAAAAATTGCTTACGCTTCTGGTGTCATTCACAAACGCGCAAACTTAAATAGACTGCCTAATGCTAATAAACAAAAAGAGAACTTTTTATAAGTCAACGCTGTATTTTTACGTCACTGTTACAGGCGTTTGATATTGTTGTAATTACTTGTTAATTTGATGTCGATTGTAATGTTAGTTGTAGTAATAAACGCTCAGACGCAGATGTTTATTGAACTTGAGCCTTTATTACCCGACCGCCATTAAACGTACTGTAATGTCCTCGACCTAAGAATGTGCGACAGATGTTAGCTACATGCACCAGCGGACACCGCTGGTCGTTTTATTCTTGACGAGGTTATCACATTTTTGCAAGTATACGAGTAAGCATCTACACGATAGAATATTATCGGAAGACTCACGTAATTGGCATTTATCTCTTTGATGATGATTTTCTATGTCAATATTGTTACTAAGACCCATTTATTTGTTGCAGGTTTATGCTAGTCCTCGTGTGCCTCATATTTAGTGTTCTTTCTACAATAGAATCGTATACAAATTTCGCCAACGAAACACTTTTTTGGATGGTAAGTTAATGATTATTTTGTTAACATATTAACAATTTCAATCGGGCCTTGTTTTACATCATTGCTGATTAAAAAAGTACTACCTATCAAAATTGATCGTTTAAATAACGGCACCAATTCAATTTCATTTTAAGAATGGCGCTATTGGGAACGTCGAAGGTAGCTGTTATTGGCGCTAACTTTTGATCGACGAACATCTGGCAAGGTTGTAGTATTTACCCCGCATTCCTCAGTGGCTTATATAGCTTCGAATTTGCCTTCTCCTTGCCTTTAGCTTTCTATACATACGTTAAATTTACTTGTTCTTCACATCCTTTCAACTTAACATTTTCCTACAAACAGGTACGCAATAAATTTTATTTATCTTGAGCGTAATTTCGCCAATTAAGCATCGATTGGCAATAAGTCTATGTCTGTTTTACAGTTACCAATCCTCGCTAATATCAAGGAGTTAGTAAGACTTTCGATTGCGAACTCGCACGGTATATTACACGCTATGAGATAGTATTTTAAGGCAAAAATTAAAGTAACCAAAGCATATGAAAGATCGTACATTCGAAATACAACATTACATAGGCATGCTTAATGATGTGGCGCCAAACACTTTGGTGGAGGTGCCAGACAAGTTAACTTAAACATGAAATAAGGCTTCGATTTGCACTATCAGAGTGTCATTTCATAGCGAAGTTAGAAAATATGACGAATTTCTAATTAAATGAATTATTTAAGTCTGTTCTAAACGCGTTCCACGTTTTTTCCTGAAAGGATTAAGTTGATATTCGTACATTTTCATGTACTCTTGCTTCGCACTAGCAGCGAAGCAGCGAAAATAGACGCAATGCGGGCAGCGTACACACCGTTGCATTATGAATACATTTACCTTTTATGAACGTGAATTATTAAAGCTTTTGTGTTTGATGGAGCTTTGTTTTAACATCTGCTTACGGAAATATAAATACATAAATTGCATATAATGGGAAATAGTGCTATAAATAGATTTTGTTCGCGCAAAGTAGTACAACTCGAAAGCAGAATTCGTCAAACGGGAAGTTCGAAAGCACCGGTATTGTTTCCGAGCAGAGATTACGTTATATTCGGTTTTCTGTACAGCGGATAATTTTTATGTTCATTAATCGATATAACGTGAGCGAATGAGTGTATTACGTAATCGTGCGGTTCCCTTAACGAAAAACTATCTAAATCTCCCTCATCGGGATTGATTTGATTCTGACGGCGCCGTAGAATTATTTGAAACATCGGCTAATGATTCGGAAAATGGATTAAGTTCGTACAGGAGGAGATGCGGCGAACACTTCGAAAGCATCCGTATGAATAATTCAACGGGGTAAACTTAAAATTCCTTTTGCTGAGAGAGCGGTGCGCCGAGCCGGTGATCTCCGAACACATGAAAGGATAAAAGTCGCGCCGGCCCCGACCGAGTGAAACGACGAACGTATAAAATTTCTATGATATTTGGCACTGTTTGAAGTCATATGTTCATATTTGATGCCTTTCCGAAAGATAATATTGCGAATACATTTACGTTCAGTGCGCATCGCTTTAGATATATTTGATATTTTTCGCCTGATTGGCCAATAAAAGAGGGACGTATTTCGAGATGCTAGTCCAAATAAAAAATGAAATTTCCTCGTATTTTGGAAGTTTTATTTTTCAACTCGTATATACCGTCTCGTATCTTCAAACTTTATTTTCTATTATTGTAACTTATGCGAGTATCCGCTTTGAAGTTCGATTACATCAACAAGTAGTGAATTGTATCCAGAGAAAAATTGTAGGATAGCAACTCTTGTATTCATAAAATAAGAGCAATTTATATAAAAGAAATGTAGACACTATGATAAACCCCGTTGGGCCGTCACCGCACTAAGCTTCTTCGATCAATTTCTCTTACGTTAAAAAAGCCGATTTTGTTGAACATTACTATGTTGAATAAGGCGAAATATTAAAAAATTTACCGTTCGTAAACGTTAGAAAAATGTTATCGACAACTTTAGACATCTAAATTTCTCGCTGATAAAATGCTAAACACAAATGATAGAACAGTGAGAAAATGATTATAATGATTTCGTTCCGATCTATACGCTCAGTGATATTCCAACTGATCCAATTACCTCAAGAAACGATGTTCAAGATAGTTATCTCGTTGGAAAATCCCTTTTAGAGGCGCATTCCCATTAGCAAACGGTTTCATGACGGTCTTTGTAAGTAAACCGATTCATTTCGTTTTCTACCTGATAGAATTGGCCTATCCCGCATTCGGAACAATGTTCTTCCTACGAATATTAAGCTACAACCGTAGAAGGAAATTGTCTTGCTAACGACCCTTTCACTTTATAGAGGCAAATTTCGATTGATAGTTTCTTCAATTGTTGTTTCTTAACCAAACGCACAGTGTAATATCAATTTTAGAAATGGTAGGATTATTATCGAAATTATTGCAATAAAAAAATAATTTCAAATAAATAAACGCAGATGATTTTCAACTAAACAACGCAAATTAAAAAGTTGAAGAAATCAACTTTAAATACACGTCTATGTTACGAATTGACAAATCCTTCTCGTTTGTTACAGGAAATATGCCTTGTAGTTTTCTTCGGAGTAGAATATTTAGTACGACTATGGTCAGCCGGATGTCGATCCAAGTATATGGGTTTTTGGGGTCGATTACGTTTTATCCGAAAACCGATATGCATTATTGGTAAGTTTGTTCGTTATAAATTTAACGATGTTTATTAGGGAACCAATGTGAACTATAAAACTTTACTTGTTACATTTAATCGGCTTTATCAACTTTGTCTACTTTGTCGGCTTAACAATTTTTTCAATTTTATCGATTCTGTCGATTTTGTCGATTTTGTCGATTTTGTCGATTTTGTCGATTTTGCCGATTTTGTCGATTTTGTCGATTTTGTCGATTTTGCCGATTTTGTCGATTTCGTCGATTTTGACCACGGCAGTAAAACTTATAGAATATGAGCAAATCAGTATCTTTTAGTAATGCGTGAATATTGTGACCGCCAACGTTTTTTGCAAAACTCAGTAAAGATACGGTGTATCGGATAATTTAAATGTAAGGAGGCACGCTGAACAAACGATTTACCAAGAAGTGGACGTCAAGAAAAAAGATGGCTGAAGATCATCCAATACATCTACAGCATCCTCAAAAAGTGAATGTGTGGATCATTTTTTTAAGGGGAGATTTATGTACTGACTTCTTATATTGGCTGTACAATGGAAAAATACAACAGTAAATGATTTAATTTAAAGGTGCCTATCGATTTCGACAAAATCTTCTTGAAGTTGTTGAAAAGCATTATCGTCAGCGATACAAACACTTAAAAGTTGATACTAAAAAAAAAGTTTGGAAAATAGGCATGAAATGAGGAGCATGGAGGAGGTAACAGAAAAATGAAGCGACAATCGACTAGATCACAAGAACGTCTGGTGACCTTGTTACAAGACCAACAGGCGAAATCGATAGCTACCTTTAAAATAAGCCATTTTGCATTGATACTAATTTAAGTAACTTCATTTTCTTCGTTACATCAACTAATAAAAATATGGCTAATTACTTTTAACTGAAATTTTTCTTGTCCCTAATTGGCAAGATAAAAAATGCGTGTTACTAACATTTAATCTACATTGAAACGTGTTATTAGAAATGTAATAATGATTACAAAAAAATCTTTTATGGCGGGTCACGTATTTAACATTTAGCACAACAGTCGTATGTTAATTATCGGCTATTACAGGCTAGATTTCTTCAGATATGACATAAACCGATCGAACGATGGATAAAAAAGCGTTAGCGGCGCTAAAAAAAACGTTTTACTTACGACACGCGAACCGCAAGAGACACGCGAAACAGAATGGGAAAAAACGGTTTAAATTTTAAATATGTCAGAAAATAAAATCGACTTCGTAATAAATATGTATAAGGCATGCGAAAACCTTCGACTTCTTTGTTGCCGAGGAAAAGGAAGACATGAAGGAATGTTTGCCAGAAAACAGTTTGAATAAAAATTTACGGCAAAAATCTATTCCGCGCCATAGATATCTCAATATCTCAATCTTATCTGCGGTGATTTATTTTTATTGAAACGTTATTGCGCGAAAAATGTTCGCGATCACGCCATCTACCGGATTGCGCATTAGCGAGTGAAGTTTTATATGTATACCTAAGTAATTATTTTCTGCAGATACAAATCTACAGTCTAGTGCGGTAAATACGGAATATACGAGCCATGCGCCATCTACACGCTCCGTTATTTATTGTTTGTATATCAATAATGATTTTTTTTAAGTTAATTACAAATCTAACCTTTAGATAGGGAGTGACATTAATAAGCGACATTAGATACTACTTTTGTAACCACCTTCTTGCAGTGACAAAGGTTAATTACCATCAATGCAAAATATGATGTTAGTACTGTAACGCATAAAGAATGTTTGATGATTAGCGTAATTGGTAAAAAGGAGTTAAATCGATCAGGCTGCATCGCCCTTTCAATATTATTTTGTTTAAACGATGGCTTCGAAATGTTAAAATTTGCATTTGCGGCTTTAAGCAATTAATATTTTGCGCATTACCTACAATAATTCCTATTTTCTGTTTTTAATTTCTAGACTTAATTGTCGTCGTAGCCTCGATAGTAGTTTTAACGTTGGGTTCCAACGGACAAGTCTTTGCGACGTCGGCGATCCGAGGGATTCGATTTCTACAAATTCTGCGGATGCTCCATGTCGATAGGCAAGGTGGTACGTGGAGACTTCTCGGTTCAGTAGTCTTTATCCATAGACAGGTAAATTTGAGATTTATTGAAATGATAATTCTTATTCGATATGTGTGTATTTAGTTACCTTCTCTCTACTGTCTTTTATTATTATTTATATATTAACGCTCAAGGTGAACTTCGCGAAAACTGTAGTCCACCTAATCGTCCTTCTATGCTTGTTATTCGTCGAATCCTTTTTTTCACTACTTCTCACGTTGCATAAACGTTGCATTCCTGCTGTAAAGGATAATGTTTTATAGGTTCTAAATTTACTTATTCCTTGTATTACTCTTGATCTATTTTGCAAGAAGATTTGACCTTACAGGATTGCGCCACAAGATTGCTGCTTGGGCTTTAGAGGCAATTTGAAACGAATCATAATTTTGAGCAAGAAAACAAACGAAATCGATGTTTTTGGTGTGAAACCAATGCACAAGAAATTCACCAGAAACCCTTGCATCGATGGCATGGATGCATCATCGGACCACCGCTTTCCTAAAACATTGCAGGAGATGGAATTATCTCACCCTACTAATTCCAGATATCGACATAATTTCAAGGAATGCAACCGTTAATTCGCCTTTAAGAACACTGCTTCAAATTACTTTTTATGGGGATATTTGAAATATATGGTCTATGAAAACAAATTACGAACTCGATACTTTAAAATTGAACATCGAACGCTGCATTCGTAATGTTACGGCCGAATTTTTGCACGAAGTCATCGAAAATTGGGCAGCTGAAGCCTCGTTTTTAGTACTTCAGTTATTTTTGCTTGAAGCATTGTGAAGTAGTTGAAACCCTTCCGGTAGTGCTCGAACTACTTTAGAAGCTTCGATGAACACCTTGTACTTGGTTAACATAATACTGTATTTAATAATTCATCAAAAATAACAAAACGATCTTTCTTAATAGATGGCGTTCTCTTCTGAAATGTCCTGCTTCAAGAATGTATCGCACTATAACTTTTAAAGAAAAGAAAATTTTTTTTACGAAATGAAGTTACTTATTTTCTGCGAAAATATTCTTTCATATTAGGTGATAAAGTCATTAGTAGAATTTATGCTCCATCAATATTCGTTATCGTATACCTAATGGGAACCCCAGCTCTTCATTTTTAATTAACATAATCCATATCTAATACGAAAAATATTAATAATATAACACCTCATACTGTGTAATATTGAGTAACGCATGTGATTCGCGTCATCGTCAAGTGGTAGAGATACACAACCGTACGCATAATATCCCCTTCCAAAATATCTACACGTATACACGGAGCATGTAACCGTAATTATTAGAATTAATTTTGTATTAGCGTTGTTTCAGCGTTCCCTGATAAAAATAAATAATTACCCAAAGCCGGAGTATGGATTGGCGCATTTTGCCGCATATACAGTTATGCCGAGATAAATTTTAGGCACGCAAGCGTCATAAAAGCTTTAATGAGTTTTTGCAATTCGCGATTTGCAGATATTATTAACGTTATTCGTTCATTGCATGTGTTAGAATCGGTATATACAAAGAAATGGCATGGCAATGGCAATGGCATGATATGGCAACAATATTAGAGTCTTTCGTTTGTTATTGTTAATTGTTGCTTTCTTAACTTAAATGTTATTGGAGATACTTATATTCGATTATCCCAAGATTGAATTGGTGGAAATTATGTCAACTTCATCCTGAAGATACCAGCTGAGGTGTTTGGTGAAACGTCGACTTGTGCCAGCTCAAGAATACGACGAAGAAGGCCGGAGATACGTACTATTAGTACACACTTTTCAACTTTTACTTTGGCTAATGCTGGTTCTGCAAAGCCTCAAATAACAATCAACTTCTGTTGCTATCAAACATGTACGTTGGCACAATCGATTGTACATGTATCTTCCAAGATATTTCGCTATACAGCATCTTTTTAAATAGCAAAATTATACATATTCATTTGGAATGAAATTCTCAAAATTGTAACGGACATACTTTTACTCTTCGTAGTTTAACATTAAACATATCCAAAATAGTATATAATGTATTTACTTAAGTCCGTTGTTTTGCTTCGTTTTTGTTTTATTATGTGAACTTGAAAAAAAAAAGAAAAAACGTTTGCATTCTTGGCAATTTAACAAATGACATAGCTATTGTACTGATTTATTTTTAGCAAAAAGGAACGTTAAAAATATCGAAAAGTTACTTGAAACTCTGCACTTACCGTTACATCAAACTAGCAACTAAAATTCAATTATAAACGATGGAAATTAAATTTGCGAAGTAAAAACGAATAGAAGGGAGCGAGCAAGCAACGTAATTGTATTCCTTTCCATTAAAAAATGGACATTATCTTGTTTCAAATCTGATGGTAAGTAACTGTAAAATGTTACAGTTGTTTGGTATGCACCAAGGCCGGTTAATGGTTTGCATATTCCGTCGATTGTCTATTGCTATCTCTTAAACTAACTTGTACGAAAATTTTACTCGTCATTCTAGGTTACGTTGATAGTACAACAAGCGATGCTGTGCAACGATACCTTCCTAGCTGTATATCAGTTTTAACGTTATTACTTCGTGTATCTCCCCTTTTTAGCTTCTCGCTTCGTTCCTTCGTAATTTTTGCTAAATGCTAGGCGTACAAACGTGGTTGTAGATATAAAATCCTGTAAACTGACGAGTCACACTTTTTGCAGAAATGGATCAGAAACAGCAGATGTACTTTATTACGGCCCATTCAGTGGCCTTTCATTAAACATTTCTTTTTCTATAATAATACTCTTACAAAAAGTATGCCACTCCATCGTTTCTCTTTTAGACAAAGGATTGTAGTAGAAGAAGCAATGGCTCTAATTGCTTCTTCCCCAGTTGGTTAACGGTCACGCTGTCCGCTTCTTACAACTCAAGAAACTTTGGGCTACATTTCACACGTTGCTCACAACATTTATCAGTTAATTTTTTTTTATGGGAACATTTAGAGCAGCTTATTTCTCTACTGAGAGACGGGAAAAGGTGAAAGGCATGTTGAACACGTTAAAAAAATATGTGTATTGAATCGAAATTCAGTTAATTAACATTTAAGAAATATGTAATGCCAAAACAGATATGAAACAGCCTGTATAAGCCACGCTGTTACTTTATTAACCGGATTCCGAAACTAACATTTCGTTTAACTTATTTAAGTTGTTTTCCCTGTCGTGATCGATTCGAAGACGTACAGTTGAGAGTCGCCCTTAGAGTACAACGAGTTGACAACACTCGTTGTTCGAGACGAGGGAATCAATTACTTCCTCAATACGCATTATTCAACTTCAAAATTACCATAAGTACGAAGAATTTCCGTGCTTCGCAGTGAAGTGATGCCTTTGTTGACTGATGTGTTTATTTTCAATTATCTTAAGCGCTTTCGATGTTATATTGATCCTTACGTCGCCGTAATACAAACCGAAAGCGTTATCAACGGGTAATACATTATTCCTGACACCCGTTTTATACGGTAAGAACGTTATTTAAGCAGTATGTTGCACCTATCCACCTATATTAAATACACTTTTTAATACCGCTCTATAAATGCATAGCGTGTAAGTAAGTTTATTGAAATTTATTTTTTGTTTACCTTCGGATATCAATGTCTGTCACTTTCTTTTTCTGCGTTTTGTACTGCGAGGACGTCGCAGAAATAAAATTAGGAAATGAGGAATTTGAAAGAAGACCCTTTATTTAATAAGCACGTCTCTGCAATGCATTCTAATAAACGGAAATATCATTTACGGACATGTGAAAAGACAGTGAAACGATTTTTGACGAATAAAATATAAGAAACATAATGAAGAGTAAACGAGTAAGACTTAAAACGGAGAAAAGCAAACCAGGGGACCAACAATGGGAATGTTAGAACAAGTTGAACAAAATGTAGGAAATTAGATCGAGGAGCTGAAAAGCCCTAATAAAAGACAAAAAAGAATAAAGGAATGAAGTGAAGAAAGAAAAACAGGAAACTCAGTAAATGTAATTTAATATTAAAGGTTTAAATTGAAAATACGTAATTCCTTAAAAACTGCACCGTATCATGTAATGCGGCAGCGTATATTCACCTTGACCATGTTATTCTGCTTAAAAACAACTTTATTTTCAGACCAAACGGCGCTATATACTTTTACATCTGATATCGCGCCAGGGTAGGTTTCAATCCGCCGAAGACCTCGTTCTTGGCGAATTCGATATCTACGCTAGATCCTGCGCGAATTCAAAACGGAAATGACTTGGGAAATTGAATTAAAAGGTTACTCCGGGCGAGAGCAGTGGTGATATAATTTATAGTGGATCAATATTGATAACATCGAGCTCGTTGTATGCACAGAAAAGTAATATAAAGTATACAGGAAGGTTTTCCATTTTGATTTTTTCCGGTGCGAAAATTATAAACCGCGCTGGAATTGTTTCTTTCAAGTGCGAAAGCTTACTCTTTAAAAAGCAGGTAACGCTTAAACATTTCTCCAGCAAATGTACCCAATTAAATTTCAAATTCACTGAGAAAGAATAAGAAAATTGCGTCCTCGTTATTGTGTTATTTCTCTTCATCTTGGTGGACCGTGTACAAATACTAACCAAAAAAGAAAAAGCGCTATAAAAGGCAAAGACAAGTTTTACAAACTTCTTTGCCGCGACTCTTTTAATTAGATTGGGCATCGCATCGTCAAGAATTAAGTCCTTACCCCGTCCTTTTTGCTCTTGTTTCAGGAGTTAATAACGACGCTGTACATCGGTTTCTTGGGTCTGATATTCAGCAGCTATTTCGTCTACTTAGCAGAGAAGGACGCGGTTGGAACAGATGGCAAAAATACCGGCGACTTCTCGAGTTATGCGGACGCCCTATGGTGGGGCGTTATCACAGTAACGACAATCGGGTACGGCGACACCGTTCCAAGAACGTGGATGGGAAAGATCGTAGCGTCATGTTTCAGCGTCTTCGCCATTTCGTTTTTCGCTCTTCCAGCCGTAAGTATTTATTGTTGCAGAAAACGTACCGTTACGTTTCCTATAAAAGGACGGAACACTCTTCCGTCCGACTAGATCCGTTTACACGTAAACATGTCCCTATCTTTCTGTCTGTCTGTCTTTTATTAGCTCAAGATATCGCGTTTTATTTACGTCAAGACAACACTGGTCGTGAAGGAAAGCTAGAGATATAACTGCTGATTCTTTTGTAAATAGAAATTATTGTTGTTGTTTTAAAGAGAGAACGGATAAATTGTGTGTACAATTTTCGAAATATAAGAATTTTGTTCTTTATCTTATGGGCCATTTCCGCCGTAATGGAAATTGTTATAAGTACTACAAGGCATTTATGTTTGGTAACTGGACGAAATAGAATTCAATCTAAACTATCAATATTTTGGTGGAAGATTCTTACATTTTCTGTTTATAGTGTTGAAATAAAGATTATTATTGTTATTATTTGTAACGTCTTCATTGTAAATCAACATTTACAATGAAGACGGTGAAAAACAGTTGATATGCATATATACCTCCCTCTTTTACAAAACAAAAAGGAAAAACATCGATTATTGAAGAATATTGCGATTAAACGATGTTCAACATCGTAATCACCTTGAAGAATCGAGAGCCGTCGACGTTGATCAACTGCATTCATACCGCTTATCGCTCGTATTTTCACCTTGAAAAGTGCAACGGCACCTAACGCAATCAGTAACGTATTATCTTCACGGTATTCATATTTCAAAGGTATAGTGTATGCTCTCGACATCGTCGCGCATCTACATAAACTGGATATATTGCCGTCGACAGAAGTATTTGCGGGAAATGATCACGCATTGACAAGACGTAGATGGGGGAATTATACGACTCGTTGCCTTGATTTCCCCGGAGTAAATAAAGTCAAAGGCTGTCAACTTCTCTCGGCGACGACAATGTACGTTCACGGGAGCACTTTAGGCGTACGCCGTCGGTCGCGTGAGTTGCGACAAGTTATAAGTTTGATTCGCCAAAGGTAGACGGTACGCGAGTATTCATTCACGTGAGCACATCATCAATCAGAGAAATCGACGTAAATTTATTTAATGAAATTTTGTATTAAAAAAGAAATATTTTTCAATTGAGCGAAACATATAGTGACTTATAAACTAAGGTAATACGCGAAATTCTAGCTTTACTTCCCTTAGCGAAGTTACATCAACTATTTTAAAGTTTATTTTAATCGACGATTAAAACTTTTAATGGAATGAGTGCTCAGATTTCGTAAGAACTTAAAAAAATTAAAACGTTGTAACATTAAACCTAGCATCTGATACATGTAGATACATTTTCCTTCAGTTATTAACTGAAAATTATATTTTTAATCAATGTAATACAAAACTCGTTAAAGGTCGTGAAAATCGCCGTCGATTCGGTGCTTATAATGTGTACGTGCATATGTTTAATGAATGGCTGTTTCTCAAAGCAATTACGTGTACTGTTTCAATCACCGAGCCCGCTCATTCGTTTCATTGATCACGTTTAAGATGAATTAGAGTGTAATATGAGAAAACAGCGCTCAACTGACCCAGAAACTTTGAAAGAAGCCATGTTAGGCGGGCTTTGAGGGAGAATTTCCACCGTAGCGAAGTTTGATAAAGCCTATACCTAGAAGGTTGCAAACAACTTTCATTGTATGAGACGGTTATATAAAATTTCAGTAACATGAAATTAGACCGCTTAAATTAATTAGAGGAACACTTGTATGTATCGGAATAACCTTTAAGCCGTATCTTATCTTAAAATCTCACGTTTTGTTCGAATAGATTTGGAGAAACAAAGCAATTTTTCAATTCAATACTCTTCGCGATTTCGTTTAACTTGCGTTAGTCGAGTACCTGCATATCAATGACGTAAGTAAAAGTAATCCAAAAATCTTCTTTGCGACGGAATTAGTCTTAATGAAAGAACATATCTAATCGTAGCTTCAGAGAAACGAACCGCTCAACGATAGGATTTTAAGAGGAAAACAAAAAAAGCAAAAAGAAAGGACCGCTTGAAATATCGTCATGTTTTATGCAATTCGTTCTTTAACATCATTACGTATGATTAATTTTTGTTAACACCGACCGACGTGTAATATTCCTGGCAACATCCTCCACACGACGCATAAAACATAATTTACAGATTCGTGCTTATCTTTGGCGTTCATAAAGTAACAATAAACGCGAACTCCGGACAGATGAATGGCTGCTGTCGTAAGGTCGTGATTTATGGCCGCATATTTCTGTTATATTATCAATCGCGTTCGCCATTGCGGAATCTCATTTTTATCTTCGTTGAATCGGTTTCGCGTTGGATTTCTCCGGGGGTTACGGAGAAAACCGGTGATCGTATAAATCGATTATTAACGGTCAACTTGTAATAAAATAGAAAATTAATTAGCCATATTATTACGTGGCGCAAATAGTTTAATTAATTTTGTTTTTATTTAATTAAATTTCTAATTCGTATCGTTGCGTTTCAATTACACAAGTATCGAATACAAAATTAAGCAGGTAAAATATTGATGGAAATTGCATACGTTATTTATAAGTAAATACATAAAACCAAACATCATATGCTCACTTGCTACTCGGTGGAGCCGATTGGATCAAATTAAACTAATTTTTGGAATAACCGAACAATATACCGAAAGTGGCTATCAACTAGGTTATTTTAAACATCCTGTATATAATTACTTTTGGTAGGTTCATTTGATGAAACAATTAATTATTCAATAATATTGAAAAATAATTCAATTTGGTTTAGTATCTAACGTGATGTTCTTAATTGGAGAATTGTTAGAGGCAATCGAAGATCATTTTCAATATGAAGGTAATTGTAAATTTTTTATAACAAATGAAGAACTCGACTAAATCCAGATTTCATTAGATATTGAGGAGGAGACGCCATACAAAGCACTTTCTCTTCTGCCTAAAGCGCTGTAGCGCAATAAGAATCGGAGTTGGGTGTTACTTTAAATGTTTTGCTTACACAAAAAGATCATCACCTTGCCGTTCGGAGTTATAAATGGCCAACGATGGAAATTACCTTGAGCTTCCCAAAAAATTAATACTCAATACAATTAATGATCATAAACGATACTCATCATGGCAACCAATCAATTCCAGATAAAATGGACAAAACAGGAAAGCGTATCTTCTATGTTTTACTTAAAGTTAACCTTGTTCCCTGCTCATACGTTATGAAAGACTTATTCTACGGAAAAAAAAGAACTGTAGATAATTCGTTTATTTCGAACCATGGATTCTGCTGGAGAATGATAAAAGTACATGTTACATGAATTTCACCAAACTAGGTAAAAGCTCCGGAGGTAAACGGAGCTGTAATCGAGCGAAGAACCGACGAAGTTATGTATAAAATTTCTCCCAGTAGAATTTCCGTTGAAACAATTTAAAGTTTTCCGTGGAAGTCGTTCCTGAGAGTACGTTATAAACTTCAAAACCTCCATAAGGATTTATTACGAAATATACGACAACAGTGATGAATAGATAACGCAAGCGAAAAATACGATGTGTAATGGACAATTAAGATTGATCGGGTGGTCTTATTTTGAGAGCTGATGAATATGAGTAAGTTGATCGATTTGTGCAATAATAGAAAAGAATTAACAGCGGTCAGTGAGTCTTTGATGATTACGGTTTATTCAATTTAAGCGTGGTCGATATTCGCTAGATTTTGCCTCTTTCTCTTTCCATGCTTGAGAAAATGGCGGTTTACGTCAAATGAAGCGGTCATCTTCGAAACAGAGGCGTACTTTACAGAATTCTACAAATTCTATTATTTGCATGGCTTACCATCGGCAATTATTCGGAGCTACATGTGGAGATTGTTACGAGAAATAAATTGCTAAATATAGAACAATTCCTTAAGGCACGCATTTATCATACTACCCTCGTATTTACGGCAGACCTGTCTTGTACACATAAAAATTCGTCAAAAAGTCATTATTCTATTGCGTGCTTCCGTTGCGTTAGATTACGCCGTTAACTTTGGAAAAATAATCTCCAATAGAATATTATATATCCCTCAGCGACGAGGTTAGGTAATAGACTCGACCGATATTTTATTTACCCATAAGATATATTTAATGTAGAATTCATCCGGCGCAGAAGAGATAACTAAATAAGGAACGAATTTATTAAAGCGCTTGTAGGATGCGCTAATCGGCTAAGCGTTTGAGCGATTAAAGGGGTCCATAGAGGGAGTGATTAATGCCCATAATGAGCTAAAGTAACGCGCCTTCAAAGGCTATATCTTGTATGTATTGTGGATGGTACATATAAACAAGCATTCATAATACATAATACTGACCCAGATTATTTTGGTTAGACATTTACAACGCTACCCTTCATGCCGTCATACGTTCAAATGTGACGCCACTGTAGTTTGAGGATGTTTACACAATGAACTGGAAATAAAAATAGACCTATCCCAGGATTTTTTCAAGATGTCTTTACATTGCATTGCGAGCATGTTCATCTTTCCTTTTTAATTTCTCGTTCGTTTTTTAGGGAATCTTAGGTTCCGGATTCGCCTTGAAGGTGCAGCAGAAACAACGTCAGAAGCACTTCAATCGGCAAATCCCCGCCGCGGCCATGCTCATCCAATGCCTCTGGCGATGCTACGCAGCCGACAAAAGTTTCAACTCCAGCGCAACGTGGCAGGTGTACCTGAAAGATACAAACGCTGCCTCCGTTCCCAGTCAACCGTCGAGTTCGAACAACGCCAATATGCCGTTGTCGAAGGTGAGGGCCCGTTTTTCGTTCGATTTCGCCATATCCAAAACGAATACCTGCGGGTATAAGCATGCTGTACAGAATCTGTGGTGCATTGCATTTTTTCTTTGTATGACGAAAACGATGCCGCTCTTTCGAATCGATATTTTCCTTTATTGCCGTAGCTTTTGCCGTAGTATAATCTTATAAATTCGGGGCGTAGATGTAAATTTCGCCGCGACACGTAGTCATTTAGGAAGGAAAGCTGCAAAATCCGTCGCAGGCCTTCACCGCCCCTAACCACTAATGTATCTACCTTCTTACGTGTTTTTCGATCGGGCAATATTCGGTGCCGTCTTTTCGATGTCGTTGATGACATCGAACATCAAATGCAAGAACAATATACGGAAATGGATATAAAAAGGACTTCAACGACTAAATGATCGAGTTGGGAAAATGTAAATTAATAAGATTATACTACTCGCAAGTTTGTGCGAATGAATGTTTGTACTTAGTTTTCTGTATGATCTAGTAATATTTAGGATTCCTCGTTTAAATACCGCAATTAATGACGGTAATGCTATTTATATCCGTATAACCTGAAGAAGGAGAACATCTAATCCTGTTAATTAATTTGCAATAACTAATTAATTAATCATGACAGTGATCCATTACGAACCATAGCAGCCTCTATTTTTTTTTTTTTGCTTAAATACAAGTAAACGTACCGTGTATTTTTCGTTAAGTTTCGTGTTTTAAACTGTGATAAGGCTCTAACATGGCAAGCAGGTCGGTTGTTCATGTTTTAAAAGTTTCCTTTCCCTTTCTATTTTCTATAGCCTTTCTATTTTGTGACTAGAATAGTTTTAACCAACAACCAACCAAAACTTACATCAATCTTTCTTTAGTACAATCTAAGGAACTTACCTAGATGCCGCCCAAAGCTTTCAATCTCCATCGATCAAAGTAATGTTAAATTCGGCGCTATGCACGCGTTAGTTGTTTCGAAGACGAACACGAAAAAAACAGGAACGCGCGTTGATAAAAATTACCCATAATCCACCGCCATAATTCATTATTACTTGGCTACGGACAATAAAATGGATAAAAATCAAAAGGCAATTTATCAACCCGGCCATGTTATAAATGGGACATTTTTTTTCCAATCGATGGTTAAACAACGTGTAAAGCATCCGCCGGGCTCATTTAACTGGGTGTAAATCAATTTCATCACGTGTTAGCATTGTCATTAACTGTCCATTAATCTAATTTGGAAGGTGTCATCGGCAGCTATCCGCACATCCTGAATCAGCTTTTCACCATTTTTCCCCGATCCTAATTGAGTTAACGGTACGTAATTCGATTGAAGAATCTCGAATAAATTTGCCGAAACTATATCAAGAATTACATTTATCTCGATTAAATAAGATATATAGAAAGACATACGCTACAGGCATTTCCTATCAAAGACATGAAATGGTCCATCCTAAATCTCGAAATATCTATAATTTTATCTTCGGTAACTTCAGTAAATGTAGTCATACAATTTCTTAAGTGGCACAATATATTCCTTCGGTGTCCGGCTTATAGAAAATTAATTCTTAACGTGATGAGATATATTTCTAATATTCAAACTAAAAGAGATATTTTGAAAGATAGAAACTAAGAGAAGTCTTGCGTTTGGATGTTTTTTTTTTCTGATATCATTATTGCTTGGTTACTATAACAATAAACAAAAGGAATTATTTATTTTCAAGTTTTCCTTCGTATAAAACATTAAAGTACGTAACATAGATGTGAGTTTGGCTGTATATTCTCTTTAAAAAAAACTTTATCAATAATTGTTCTTTAAATCGAAAGTTTCTCCTCGGCCATAGAATTTCCGTCCGCTTGGAACTACGAAAGCAACAACTTCGTAGTTCTCCTTCACTACTTTTATAACACTCTTCGCTTGAAGTAATCGGATAAAAAGTAATTCCTTTTAAGCTTACTTTAAAGATTCTTCCGACAAAATGAGCTCTCGACTTTCATGGTCTTAAAAATTACACTTCATACAGTCGAAATCTTTATTTTAAACAAAGTTGTGAATGAGATATAATCTTACGCTAACGCCCTATATGTTTTCTTAAAATGTCTAGCTTGAATTTCGATGTGACTGGAAAGGGTGCTGTAATTATCTGTGCTTAATCCGCAATTACAAAAAGTTACAACCAACCCTAACCTGACGAATCGAAAGTTGCTCCAAATACCTGCCCGTATTTCAGCAAATTATAGCAGCCGACGTAATGAACTAGATAATTACAATTAGCGGCGGTTAACAACCATGCCCTTGCCACATTTGTATAATTAAATACAATCCTCATTTCCTGAAAATTACTTAATAACGCACATTTCCCCGGAAATTGTCTGATACGGCCGTACAATACATTATTCAAAAAGGTAAATTCGCACAGGGGAAGTATCTAAATCCAGCTTACGTTTCGACTTATTCTTTTACGGAACGGTGTATCGCAGAAAGCGTGACGTTCGTCGAATAAATTGCGAAAACTTAGAGGAAGTGTTAAAGCATCCTTTGTTATCTACGTAGACATGGGAATTAATGGTATGAGGCTATTTTTTTTTTATTTTTTTATTGAATAGATACTCGGGATCGTACCCCATCTTACCGCGTTATGTACAGATTCGGTAAACAGAAACTACTCGTGGTAAAGCTTTAACGCAGTAAATTTCTAAATGAATCAAGGAAGAATAAGGTTTCCGAGACGCGTTTTTTCTTTTATGTGTTTGCATATTCCGTGAACCAATTTACTATGGTTTGTTTGAGAACAAGCAAGTGAAGTAATGGACGAAGAAGGTAAAGATACAACTTTTGTTAGCACTGTCATGGTTAATTAGTTGAAAGAATTAGTAGCCTTGGCTATTGAGTGAATTTTCGGAAACTGTCACTTCAGAAACTAAAACGAAAATAAAAACTTACACTTTTACTTTAAAACGGACAAATTTTGAACTTGTAACGCCAGCAACTGCCCTCCGCGAATATTTCTCCAAAAATGTTAGAGAAACTGACCTATAATGCTGTATTTGTTTCAAATGAAAGCTTATTTTTTGTGATTTTGTTGGTATGACGCCTCCTCTTTTTAAAATGACCAAGTCGTGAACGTTTAGCCAGGTTTTGAAATAAATTTAAGCAATATGCGGTTATATGGTTAATCTATTTAAAATTTTTGGGGGTGTATTTGTGATAGCGCAGGTCTGGATGTTATAAGCGTGACAAATATCAAATATCAATCGATCTAAATCATGTCCTTGCAATAAAAGTAAATCTGTTCTTAGAAATTGATAATTTTTGGTTTAGTTTCTAAAATATTTCTAAGTCACACTGTATATTTTGTTAATAATTAATCTCCTAAGATTAATTCTATTGCTTTGGTGATCTCTTTTACTATCGTTTTGTATAACGTTTTTATTATTTTTCTTGATAAATGAGATAAAATGTGCTTTATAAAATAATAACAATTAGAATAAAATAGAATTACCAAGATCTATGCAAAATTGTTAAAAATATTGCGTTAATTTGATTTAAGCGCGATTTAACAAAACAAAAAGTACCATCTACATACGTAAATGTTTGGATGCCAACTGTAGACACCTACGAAGTGTAAATATCCACGTAAATATTCCGCTTTTACACGATTAACGTTTCAAAATAATAATCATTTGAGCAGGTCTCTTGATTCTTCATTGTTCAAGCTGTAAAATCAGAATATTTTGAATCTTGATAATCTTCAATGAAGGTTTTCAACGATTCATTTACGTTGTATGTACATAATTACATAGTCTCTTATCTTTCATGTATGCCAAATACGTTTATAAGTTCTTTATGTGCATCTTGTTTGAGAAGTATGAACAGGTTTTCAATTCATTGCTACATTAAGCTGAGCTGTCGTCCAAATCACACGGAAATTAACCCTTACGTCGCTGTATCTCGATTTAATAAAGGAATGCAATACGTTTCGTAGGTTATTTGAAGAGTATAAAATTTGTAACTAAAGACGTACGTTATTATTCTTTAAATTTGAGATTTTCGTAAGACTATATCTGCCAATTGCAAACATTTGTCCACTGAATATCCTATTTATAAACCTAGCAAATATGATTGAGTCGATTTATAGGAAAACGTATATTTTTGTTAATTATACGACCACCACATAAAGACTTAAAAGCAAGGAAATGAAGATGTGATCACTTAAACGGTTCCCAAATATTAACGTCTAAAATAAATTAAATTCCATCCGATAATTCACCGAAAATTAATCTTCCAATAAAAACGCCACCTAACGTAATTAAATCGCATCTACGTGCATGTTGAAGAATGCCTATCGGCAGCTGCGACTTAAGGGTTAAAAGAAATACGATCATCCGGAACTAGATCCGCGCCAGATCTAATCAGACCGTTAGAATAGACGCGGTAAGATTGAATTTAACCGGTCAGTTGTCATTAAATCGTATTTCGCGAAGCACAAGATAGAAGCTGGTAATTTGGACGTTAGTGTTTTGTTCTGTTAGGCTAGTTCTAGATGCAGTGTTCGGTGTCTTGGTGTTAAGTCTGCATGGGTTGGGTCAGTCCCTGATATTACAGGTTGCTAAGAAAGCATCCGTGCTCAAAAGGCGGAAATCTAGGAACAGAATGGACACTCCTGGAACACCCCAGGGCGACGCACCCGCTCGTTGCGATTCCGAGGCCGACGTCGTCTTCTACGTGGAAGAGCCGAAAGCAGGTCAGTCTTGGAAACAATCTTTAGGATTTATTATTACAAGCAAGGAGCTTTTAATAGAGTTCGTGTTAGTAATTTCTGGTTCTAACAAATTGAGGTTTGCATCTGTCGGCATTTTTAGAGAAAGGTTAATTTTTTTAAATTAGTGCCCTTTAGAAACATGACGATTCCACATCATTAAATATATTTAAGAAATACATAATGCACAGGGTGTTCGCACGATATTGGGGAATACATAATTTAATTATTAAAAATTATAATCAAGTATACCTACTGAAAGACCAACGGGGAAAACAATGTACTAATCAACACCAGGAGTAACAATCCTCACGAAATATAGACGAATTATTGCTTAATGTAAGAAAATGCAACCAGCGCAGATACCTCGTGGTGACAATCAGTTGCTTTTTTTAAATTTTGTTGATCATCACTATTCAAAGTTTTGTAAATACTAAATGATAGGTTTCCGATTAGAGACCTCTTAAATTCTATTTTTTTTTTTTCAGGAATTTATTATTAAAGACAGATAGGTAACAAGCAAAATTTACAGATAGAGAAAAACTATGGAATCTACTTCTCTATTTTACTACGTACAACTCATCTATTTTTATAATTTAGAATTTTTCAGATGAATAAAAAATTTAGACTATCATTATGAATATTTTAGTAACTTTGGAGTCAGACATCCGCGAAATTATAGCCTCCATGCTGTCCGTAGAACTTTTATTAGTCGAGCTGCATCTGGCGAAAAATATATATGTATGCAAGAAAATATACTGTGCGATTTTTTTAACCCGCTAGGTTACGAAACAGTTGTATGCAAAAATCCCTATCTTTTAACGTTGGCTTCCAAAAATCGCCAGGCTTATGCCGTAGTTGCATAATAGTACTAAAATGAGAGCCCCAGGACAACTTGTATAATAACATATAACATAAACAATTTTTTTAAACGATTTTATATTTTATTTATAACATGACCGTTGGAACATAGACAATAATTATATTGAAGCACAAAAGAGTTTGTTAATAGCTTCACATAGTTATCATTTCTGCACTATTAATACTTGCTAATATTAAAGTTCCAGCTCTTCTATGTTTGCCACCATTGCCAAAGCAAGTGTACGAAAGTCGTAAAAATTGCCAGTAAAGAAGCTGTAGTTATATATTACAAAAAGAGAAAAGATTTGGGACGGCAAACTCTTATATTTTTTAAATTAAGAGGATTTACACTAAGAATTGCAACAGGTTTATTTAATCCATTAATAAATATCGTTGATCTAACAAAAAGTATAGTTGAATTTAATATAAAATGTTTGCTATCACATATTTTTTGCTATACAGTGTGTTTCGGATGGATGTAACAATATTTCTAAACTTCCTTATTTTTCTTTATTAAAAGTTTTGCTTTAACTAGTAAATTCTTAGCTACCACCAAAATTTGGAGAAAAAGATGATTACACTACACAGAAACAAAAGAAACATTATTCTATATGTTGCCCTCCTAGCGATACATATCTTTCAACGATTGCTCTAAATTTTTTGAACACTAAGTGAATGGTATCCCCATTTTATCGATATTTCAAACATCTCTTTGTAGTAATACTTTTGCCTTCCTTTCAAATAAAACGTACTACTTTATCTCCATATTTTGGTAGCGGCCAAAACTTGTTAAATGAATCAAAGGAAATAAGCAAGTTCACAAATATCATTCGGTATATTTTCGGACACACCCCTTAGTAGCACAAACGGTTGGTGACAGTCACGGATAGCTTAGCTGACTGAACATTCTACACTTTCCCGCGAACATTGACTTGTAACGTTGGTGGAAAACTTAATGGCGTGGTTCAATATCGACATACTGCTAAGCCTAGTTGGATTATCATTTACCGATTGTCGCCTGGCGCTCAGCTGATTTTGCTGCTCTAAAACCAATCGATACTCAACAGTAGAAACGATACATTTGCTTTATCTATCTTTCTGAGCCTCTATCAGCCGTGGCTAACCGTGAGCCAATATCGCGATATCATGCCAACTTAAAGGCCAACCAACTGTGCTACTAAAGTCCGTGTACTTATTTCCCAATATGACTTTTTTAACCTTTCAATGTCTCCCTGATCATTCACGACTCTCACAATAACTTCCAATAGTATCCGTACGTTACGACGAAACGAATTAAAGATCACCGTAAATTTATGCCTCGGAAACGGGTCTTACGGCAGAAATTACTTTTCGAAGCGCGGTTCGCTACGCGCCATGTAATACGTGCGAATCGGGGATGGATTTTCGGTAACCCGACCGAGTTGAGAAGCTCATCGGTTAGGCTACTAAAGATTCGGGCGTCGCGGGATATATTTAGAATCTCATTTGCGCGCTTTCCAGGTACGCCGAATAGGGTGCGAAGAGGGGAAAGGGAGAGCGCCAGAGGTGCCATCTTCACGAGCCAGACAAGTACGGTGACGGAGGCAGCCAGCGACGAAATCGACGACCTAGACGGAGAGCTTCCACGAGTTACGCAGTAAGAAATAAGACTGATGTTTTAGTTTATCGTGTATACGCGGTGAGCCGTTAAACTTGAAGCAGCTTCACATCTCGAAATTGATGCATGTGTAGAGCGTCAAGTTGACTGCGTAAGCCAACGTATCTTTTGGGTGTGGAAATCGATATTTATTTACGGATTAAAGAGGTATAAATTTTGATCTGGAACGGAAAAAAAATAATTTTCCGTCTAAAATCTCTCAATGGCCTCAAGTTGAATGGTTCATCCTGTATAATAACGACGCGCATACTCTCTATATATTATATGTCTGACTGTATGAGCGAGCGGTAAGACGTTAAGAACACGAGCGACTAAATCGCCTTATTCAAATTTACGTCGTGAACGGGTTTATTCACTTGTAACATTGAAATATCTAAATACGTCTTGTGGGAAATATGCAGTTTACGTGGTTGAGTTATCTTCTCATATTGTCGCTGTCGACTGTTCCATTGTGACAATATTAAATTAGTTCCATAACGGCTTATGTATTTCGGGATATCTCAAACTTTTTAACATCAACATGTTCTATATATCCTCTTTTTATTTCTTAACTGGGAATTGCCAAATACGAACATGTCAATCTCCAATTTTTAACGATTTTAATGCATTGTATTGCATGATCTGGCAAACTCTAATTGCGCAATTGGGCTCCCACGAATACATAGACAGGCTTCAAATTTAAATAAAATTTACGATATCCGAATTTTAAATTTGTCCATCATGGAGGACTTTTGACGGTTAAATATGCTAATGTTGATTTCCATATTCCGTTATAGTCTTCACGCCGACGGAGAGCTATATACCAGGTCAATCCTCGCAGTTTTGTCGTATTATGCAATCGCTCGATACAACGGTGCGGAATGAGGTGCCAAGATGGTTTTTATGTTGTTTCTAAAAATAATTTTGTTGATGTAATCGATGACACCTTGAATGTAGGGCGATGTGCTTGTTTACGGAAAAATTACTTCTTCCTCTTCAAAAGGGTCTTCTTTCCTATCAAAGAAAGCGATCATTTAGAGGGTCTGCTATGTACCATATTAAATGCTCGTGCGATTATGAAGAAAACCTATCGGCCAACACTCGCGCTACTTAAGACCAGCGTTGTACGTTTTGGGTCCGCGCTAGTTGAGCGTAGAGTAAAAAGTGGCCGTTCTACTTGCATCTTGCCCCACAATCCCGATTATTATTGTATATCCCTGAATCTATATAAATCTTCATACATTCCAAGAATTTAAGTCGCGACAATGGGTGCCCCTTACATCATTCATGGAAATACCAGTGATTAAACCATCTATCAGCCGCCAGGCTGTATTGATCCATAACATTTCCGTTCCACTGATCCAAAGTGAATTCCTTCTGAATGAATAGTCCTCAATCATTGTCCAGCAGTAGCAGCAGCAGTAACAGAAACCTCGAGAGAATGCGGAAGAGACTATGACAACTGTTCTAGCCCGGAAACCAAGAAAATTGACGACCGCGGAAGCCTAAGTACCAGATTGTTGTGTTTCGAAATAATTTCTTGACACTTACAAAAAATTATTTGTTTGTTTCAAAGAACGTATGCATTTCTCACCAACGTATGCCATATGGTCAACGAGACAAATCACTGTAATTATGATATAATTGATTACTGCCTCCGGCAATTCTGTTTTCCTCCCAATTTCAGGGATTGCTCGAAGACGTGGACCTAACAGTGTTTATTAGAGTAAATTTTTAGCATTAGAAGGTGCTTCCAATTTCTTCAGTAGCACCACTACGAACCCTCTTATTAACAAAATTTCATAGAAAAAGTTAGACTAACCCTACTGTCGTTGTTTTTTCAGCGCTCCACAAAATTATAGAAAACTCATTTGTTCCATCATCGTACACGTTAAACTATATTGCATTCGTTCGTAGCGAAACGTAGTGTACCAGATACGAAACTCACGTTTTATTTTGTTCCTACCCACAGATTAACAGAAGCACACAAGAACGCCATCCGTGCAATACGAAAAATAAAATATTTCGTAGCCAGGCGGAAATTTCAGCAGGCGAGGAAACCGTACGACGTTCGCGACGTGATAGAACAGTACAGCCAGGGCCATCTCAACATGATGGTGCGGATAAAGGTAAGCTCGGCGAAACTCCGATATGTTCGAGAGGCTGGACGGTCGATGAAGCTTTCTAGTGTTCCTACGTGTATACAGTCCGCGATGCAAATCTAAATTACATGGAGCGCCACACTTCATGTATACGCCAATCAAAAAACCATTAAGGCGTAATCTTTGATTTAACGTTCCTTGTACGGGAACGTCCTTTATACGTATGTACATGCATGCGGGAAAAAGAAGAATTCCTTATTACTTTACCATCGTTAAAATTCTGACGGAAGCTGTACACACGTATGCCTTGCAGTAGGTATGGCTCAACGACTCGTCGATGCCTATCTTCTGCCAGGATGCAAATCGCCACACTAGCGAACTGCGCTGCGGCAGTTTATAAATAGTTGATCGGTTGCCTATTTCATTTTTTTCGTTTTCGCGTGCGAACAGGAGCTCCAGAGACGCCTCGATCAAACGCTAGGAAAGCCGGGAAGCTATCTTGCCGGAATCGACAGAGTTGGAAATGTAAAACCGATGACGGTCGGTGCCAGGCTATACAGAGTGGAGCAACAGGTAAGCTATACGATACTGCACACGGGGTAATAACTTGAAATAAACCAATTTATAACTAGTAAAACGTTCCGTAGGAAATTGATAAATGTAGCTCGGAACGAAGATATTGCATTTATCCACGTGACCACTTGTTTTCACGTTAATGGTGTATCCCAATATCCCGACGAAAGCAACATCTTTTCGATACGATTTCAACGAATCTGTTTTGTATCATTGTTTATACACTCCGCCAAAAAAGTATCGCATAATTTAGTTTTGAATCATAAAAGCGTCGCATAATCTTTGTTCGTAGCATAAAGTTGTAAATATACTTTAATGCGCTCTAAGATATAATTTCTATGATTGTTTAAATAAAATACAGGCCAAATAAAAACAAGAACTCATACTTGAGATTTTTATTAAAACAAGAAATTATAATTTTGGAAAGAAAAATGTCATAACAGTAGCTTTTAATACTGAGTATTGCCACCTCTGGCTCTTATGACCGCTCGCATACGGTTCGGCAAAGATTCGATTAACCTCCGTATATAAGCCTGATCCAAATTCTCCCACTCGTCACGGAGAGCATTTTCTAGTCCATGCAGGTCCGCTGGGGCAACATTTTGGGTTCATGTCCGGACTTACCGCAGGCCAATCTAAAACTGGAATACCAACATCGTTAAGGTATTCCTGGACGATTATTGCAACATGCGGTCGTGCATTATCGTGCATTAACATGAATTCGTTTCCTATAATTGGCGCATATGGTACTACATGTTCTTCTAAAATGTCCGTTATATACCTGGGGGCAGTCAGTGTACCTCTGTCTACTGGTACTAACTCTGTACGACCTGTTAAACAGATGCCTCCCCAAACCATAATAGAGCCACCAGCGAAATTAAGTCTAGGTCTGATATTACACTGCGAATAGCGCTCACCGTCTCGTCTGTACACTGAGATACGCCTATCTGAGGTGTAAAGACCAAATCTTGGCTCATATGTGAAAAGTATATTGGCCCAGTCATTAATGTTCCAATTTATATGTTCTCTGGCGAACCTTAAGCGAGCCACTCGGTGGTTCCTAGTGAGACGAGGGGCTGTTACAGCTACTCTAGCTCTTAATCCACTCTGTCGTAACCTATTCCGAATAGTTTGAGTACTCACACGAGTATTTCTGACTCTAGCCAAGTCGTTCTGCAATTGTCTCGCAGTTACATGTCTTCGACGTAATGCTTGTAGTAGTAAATAGCGGTCATCTTGGCGAGTAGAACATCTTGGACGACCTGGTACACGTCTTCTACTGTAATTGCCTGTTTCCCTATATCTGGCTACGGCTCTAGAAACACTTGAATGATTGATGTTCATCAAATTAGCAACGTATGCTCGAGATCGTCCATCTGCGATTAAAGCAACTATAGCAGCCACTTGTTCTGAAGTTAAATTGCTCATTTTAGTTTTAAAAGCGTCGGTAAGAACTCTGACTTCGCACTTTAAAATTTGTCCGTATAGGGAGACTTTCAATAAACAACTGAACAAACCTTACACATATGCATTTTTCTAAATGTGTTCTTTTAAAAAGAAAAAAAAGTAGAAAAGCTATGTTCCATGATTTTGTTAGTGTTTTTATAGTTCACATACACGAGGCAAACTTTTTGTGAATCTTGGTTTATAAATGTCCTTTTTTAGTTTATGCGATACTTTTTTTGGCGGAGTGTACATTCCCCAAAATTTAATAATTGTTATCGTTAATGGAATTCGATAAACCATTGGACGCGTGTATTGCTGGGCTTCCTACGCCCACTTTCCAGCACTTACGAGAACATTATACGAAAGCAATGAAAGAATTTTTGTTTTACAAATCGCTTTACGCTCTAGCAAGTGCTTTAGCTAACAAAGATCGCCATACACGCATTTTTTCTTTAACCTTGTTTTTGTTCCTTCTTCAAATTGTTCAATTCAATTGTTTGAGGTGCAACATTATCGTGATGATGGATGATGCGATGTTGCCGATTCCTTTCCTTGATTTAATCCTCGACTTCTGGTCATATATAAGCGATGATTTTCTTGGAACCTTTCGTTGGATTTTGTTCACCTGAGAACAATTGAGCAGTTGATTGTTGCGCAGTTTCCGGCTCATACGGATATATCCACGTGTATCCATCTATCACGATGTTATACACCTAAATCGTATTATCCTAGTTGCTACTTTATGAAAGATCGAATTAGTAGTTTGTAAATATTCCAAAAGATAATTGCTTGGTGGCCTTTTAACAAGTGAATGGATGTTCAAATATATTATTGCTAAAGAGAATTACTTCAAACATATTTAAAGTGAAATTCTAAAATACATTAACCGTTTCCTCTTATTCTCGATAATATCAGGTTGGCCCTCGTGCACCGAGAAAAATGCAAGCATCCAAGATGTAAATAAATTACAATCTTGCAATCAATAGTCCCGTTATTGCGTTCCACTTACAACACCATCGGGAATCTGGTATCATTACCTTAATGCAACCGACCGCAAAGGCGAAAAAACCGGACGTAAAGTAGGGAAGATATTATTAAAAGTTACTTCCGTTAACAATTCCCTAATCAATTTTCCAAATGCGTTCCCAATAAAAATCTTAGTAGACAATTTGTATCGAGGGTCGCAGACTAAAAGGACCGGGACGAAATTCGATTAGACGTACCAGAAAGGAACGTAAATATACACCAGAGGAAATTGGACGGTAGCCTGTTCGCTTTCGACGTGTCCCCGCAGTTCGTTCGTTCCTTCGAAAATTGATGATTCTATTTAGTAATTGACTCTTACCCGAGAGGAAATTAGTTTGTTTATAGACGTTTGGCGCGGTAAATCTTAAGCGAGCGAAGAAGCACTTATTAATTTCGGTATTCGAAATTAACATGTGCTTTTGACATGATAGTATGTCGAGCCTTAATAATGATTTTTCCAAAGGTAAGTGTATGTTTAAGAAGCTATCAAGTACTTCGAAAGTGGCTATAAGATAGAAATGAACACGTTTAAACGTTTGGCAATTTCCTACGTATTTTTAATTGAAGTCCAAAAATGTTGCTTGTTATTTAAGACGCTTACATTTGCTCACTTTTAATATTAAGCGGGAAATGAATAGATTGAAAAAAAGAGCAAACATTGATTTGAAATTATCATCGTTTTAGAAACGGAAATAACCGACCGCAATCAAGCAAAGATAACAAATCGAAAAAAAAATGTGCGCGAGGAATGCGAAAATTAAAAAACGTAAGCAGCACGTGCACGAACTCTTCGTGCGGTACTCACGCTGAGAGAAAACATAAACGGAAGCGATCATCTTTTTCCAACTTCGATACGATCTGAAATAACGCGTTATTTACGGGGATCCGCCGAACAGAAACTTGATAATTGCAGTAATATATCCGTTGGGGATGTTGTGATCGAAGCAATTTTATTTATAGACCGCTATTTCTTCAAAATGCAGATATTCGTACGGCGTCTTTCCACTTAGAAAAGAATTAGATCGCATGACAAAAGGATCCGATGTAGCCTGTTTGAGGGGTGATTATTTCAAAATCGAATGATGTACAAGGAAACTTAATTTAATTTTTTATGTGCTAGATGAGGAGGAAGTAGATTACTCCAGACGAGACCCCCTCTCGTAACTCGTCTTTCGTAACAGTTTTTCCGGTAATTTAAATGAACAGATTGAAACAGCGAACTCCGCCTCTAACAGCAGAGCTAATGAGCTGGGAGTTCGGCAGGGCACTGTTCTAGGACTAATTTTGTTTCGGCTTTTTATTAATGAGTTGGTCGCAATTTTTAACGGAGATTTTCGGTAATTTGATTTAAATATTTCTAATACAGCTGCAATGAGACTTCGTACAAATCACATAGACTAAAATATAACGTGCTGCTAATAAAAGAGAATCAGAATGGCGTGTAGAGTACAGAAATTATGTAGTTCTATTAAATGGAATTGTACAATTTACTCTAAAAAAGCGACTAATCCCTTTACAAACTGCATAAGTTCAAACGGATTGCAAAAAAATAAAATATTAACAGAGTGAAAGATCCTACGTGACGAATGCACAAACGCGTATATATTTTATTTATCATCGCTAATGGTGCCGAAACGGATAAAACGTACAGAAGAGTTGCTTTATTCCGTAAGGAATTACGCCCGAGACCATCAAGCTAACGCTTCAGGTTTACTTATTTACGTTTGCCAAGAAACTAGTTATTAATTTATATAAATACACCATGAAAGATATTCTAAGCCGAAAAATGTTGGTCTATTTCCTTTATTTGGGAGAAAATAAATATCAGATTTTTATCGCGAAAAGGAAAACTATTATTTCGGTCGCTGCGCTGCTTATAAGGTCATAAATTAATTCGAAAATGTTTAAAGGAAAACTTAAAGGTACCCTGCTATAGGTTAAAAGAGAATGGGTAAAATAACTTACAATTTTTGTAGATCACAATTTATGTAGCGACGTCGTATTTTTATCGCGGCCAACGGAATTACCGGAGCAGCTGCTTATAACCAAAGTTACGAAGCAGCATAATATGACCGTTTTTACTGATTTAATTGTAAATTAAAATGATTGTATCTAACGCCACCATCCGAACAGTGAGACAGTTTAGAGATCTTCGATGGCGCAGCGACCATTCTCTTCACATGTCGAAGCTATCTCTTCATCAGCTTCTAGACGATTTGGATTTTTATTTCGAACTTGGAATTTTATCGACGATGGGGCGCATTGCTCCCTTGGTTACTTAAAAAAGTAGGTATACGTTTCGGTATCCTGATCAACTACTTCTTAAAGAAGTTCAAAAGAGATTCCTCGAGTACGACGCTGTGTATTCTCCTCGTGGCGCAGATTACGGCATCTTGTCGGGAACTTGAATCTTCGTCCCATCCTACGGATATAACTAGTGGAAAGTTTCTTTTTAAATTAATTAATCACATGAACAAAAGTTTTTTCGTAAACATTAAATAAACGCATAAAAAAGCAATTCGAGAAAGAGGATTTGTCGAGTTTAGTACTAATATAATAACAATGATACTTCATTTTAATACGACCCCTTTTCTTTTTTTTTACAGTTGGGCAATATGGATAAGAAGCTGGACTCGTTGACTTACATCGTCAACGCTCTGGCGCAAAAGCAACAGATCGCCTTGAGGAGTGTCGAGGACGACGTGTGAATAGGGCTTAAGGCCCGCGTGGCGACCATCAGCATCTTTAAACAAACTATACACAAAGTGCATTCACGTCGGGCATCAGCCGTGGGCTGCGAGAAACTCACTACACGACTCAAACATTTGCATTTGAAAGAATAAAAGAGAAACGCTTTACATTAGATAAAAGAACACATCCATGATGCACGTACATCCTTCTATACTGAAAGTATTTTTCGAAAGCAATAAGAAAACATTTAAGAAACCGAGAATAACGGAATCCCATGCAAAAATCAGCTTGCGTGTATTATTGCGGGTTTACGGGGAAGAAACGATAATAGCGTCAATATTGGAAATACTGAATTAATAAGATGGACTCATTGTGTTTGTATATAAGGTTTAAAGTCATCCTTATTAATTCCAATGAATTCCTTCGGTATGCTACACGTCTTTTCTTTCTTTGGGGCCGTTTTACATTCAGCCATTTTTTGAGCGGGTGAGGTTCGAAGAAGTTATTAGGAGGAAATTTATTAGGATAGAAACAATAATAATTTCTTTTGAAACGCTATTGTATTGTGTTGGTGGCGCGGTAAATGCAAGAAATACGATTTTCGGTGATGTATAGCTTCACACCCAAAGTCATCCTCTTAGGAGAAATAAATATCCATTGGCGTATTTCTTCTTGACTCTTTCAGTTGCAATCCAAGATCATTTTAGGATCTGTAATTTAAATTAGCAAATGCAACGGCTCTCTATAGAACTACAACGTAAACGGGTAATTTTCTGGATGAATTTGTCTCAAAATAACTTTAATGTTTCTAAAATTTGTTCCTTTAAAAATCTGTGTGTTTTACGCAAGCAAGCAACCATAGATAGGCGAAACTTTTTACAAACTGTCGATGAGTACTTGACTTCTTAACTGTCCCTGCTCCATTCAACGATTTAACGTGATAGATTGTTAAAAATCTACGATATTCTCTCTATTTCTTGGATACATGTAACGCTCGAATCAAAGCGGAAAAATACTAAAGCATGAGAACTAGAATACATACAAGTAGATTGAAACTTTCTATTGAGAGTATATACGTATAAAATAATTTTGATCTATGCTCACTTGTTGGACAGCTTTGTATTAAATGTACTTCTACCAAGGTGCTGTTCAATGTAAAACGGCCCTCTTTAAACGTACACGACGGAAGAATCGTTTCATCTCATTTCATCTCCGTACCGACGTTTTAACTTTTTCAATTTCATTCCACTCCGATCCATCCCGTTTATGCGTAGATCCTTGCGACGATGATTTTTGAACGTAATTTTGTGCGTAATTTACGACGATTATGCGAGGAAATTACACCCAACCGAACGAGAAATGATACGGTGGCGATGTTATCTTGCCCGCAGTTGAATTTTCTTGGCGGCGAAGAGGCGTTATCGCCGAAAAGATGACACCTTCCTGCTTGTAACGTTTATCAGTTTCGCCGTTAATTACGCCAAAATCCGAGATAAACGTTTTTGAAAATTGGCAAGTAACGTATTGCACTGGGTTTAATTAAAATGTTCGTTAATATAGATAAGGTAATGTGAATTTTTAGTATCCAGTTAAAGGCTGTTAGAATCAAACCTTCACTTAGTGCTGAAAGAAAGTGGTGGAATCGAATCAGTGATAGCGATAAACGTTATTCAATAAAAAAAAATACAAAGTTGTTAAAGAAAAATATTTGCAAGTTGTTCAGATATCAACGCTTTTACCTGTAACATCTGTGCTATCATCGATGTTACTTCCCTTCACTCCTAAAATTTACGGAAAGAAATACTATTTCAATTAGAAATTTGAAGAAATACAAAGGAACATTGCTAGCGAAATTTTTAAAAATCCAGCAGCTACTTCTTCCTTCTCTTTTAAAGCCCTTCGTATGATGAATTCTCTCTTCGGGGTAGTGATCAGCGACTTGAGAAAGCCCACCTCCGTAAGAAGGCTTGATACAACTGCAAGGTATAGAAAGTAATTTTACTGAAAACACTAATACGAGGCCCGTTTATAACGACGTAGTAACGCGAACAGTTTTCTGCAAAGAAATTACATGGAGGACGCACAATTTTCAACTAGTTATAATCCGCTATTTGCAATGCAGCCACATTTTACTATAACATTTACACAAAATATTGTTCAGGAGCATACGCACAACTATTAGTAATATTCGGGCTGTAAGTTTCATTTAAATCGAATATGTTGGTATCACTCGCCGCTTCTTTATCAAAACATCAAAATTATGATAATCTTTCTATTATTGCTGCAAGTCTTGCTGAATTACAAGTGATAGTTTCACTGTTGTATTTAAATATACCAAGTGTTCCATTTTAATCTTGAAAGGAAATATCTCGGGAAATATGAATCATAATTATTGCTCCTCAATCTCAAATTTACAAGAAAAAATAAAGAAGACGTCTAAATTTTTATTTTATTTATTACTGCGTAATTGCAGTCCATTTATCCACTTGCTAAGCTGCAATTTTCAGTCTTTGAAGTTTCTTCAAAATAATATGTAAGTCCTTGCATTGTTAGAAGTGGGTAAATTGTACCAATAATACAGTTGGAATTGAGACGAGAATATGGTACACTTCTTACGTTATCTTCTAAAACTTTAGATTGATCTTGTGTACTTTTTACTTTAAAACTATTTGAGTCTAACCTTCTCTTCACCCTTTGTAATACCGTGGATTTTGAATCGATTGTTTTATCAGCCACATCTCACCATCGGTATATTGGAATTTTTCTAGAGAATATTTTTGACTTTTCTCTCGAAGAGCCCGTTTTTTTCCTTCCCGATTCCAGGTTTTTAATGAAGAATATGTAGATATTACGATGTTTCGTTAAATTCACGAATAACATATTACACCGTGTTTTGGGGAATTTTGAGTTGTTTTGCTAACTGCTCAAAGACGAAGAAGTTGTATGCTAGGGCGATGCGTGTTACAAACAACATTCCTGGATTTTCAAGGAACTTGGAAACGATCAACTTGCGGTTTTCTTCCTAATTTGAAAGCACTGCGTAATAAAGAAAAACGAGTACTGATATTACTCTACGTATCGCGCAGTACACGAACATACCAAATTTAGCACATTTAACATTTGCGTCTTGTTTCACAGCGACCTATTTGGTAACTAATCCTTCTTTTTTGCGATAGACGTTATATCAATTATCTATGTAAGGTACTTGAATTCAACCGAGTATTGATAGTAACGGTTGAGACTTCTCTCATTTTTTGCTGATTTATCTTAGCCAAATAGTATCTTTTGAAACTTTTCGTCTCATAGATTCGTGTTTTAACGTAAAGTAAAATATGTATGTGCAATACGTTACATTACCATTTCGTCCAACTTCACGTCATATTTTATGAAAGATTCATAAATTATTTAATACACAACAGGTGTAAATATACATATGCATAATATATAAGTAAAAAGTAACATTTCTTATTAATAGAACAGTCAATAAAATCGAATAATTTAAAGTAATAAATAATAACTTTGTCATGGTATTTGGGGGCACAGAATCCAACAGCTGTAATATATTATACATAGAGAAAAAAAAAAAAGAACAAAGATAAAAATTACTTAGAGGGTATTTTTAACTCAATAGGTATATATATATATTATATACATATAGATTGTGCCTACTTAGTAGTTAGCTGAATGACATCTTTTACGTTATCGTCTTCTCTTTCTACACGTGTTTTACACTTATTGATATTAAAAAAATAATAATAAAATAGGGAGTCTTTCCCGACTGAAATAAAAAAAAAAGTGAAACTGTACATATTTTTCCAAAAGGATAAGAAATATTCGTGTAATACTTAAATTGTTAGGAATTGGGATAGCATAAAAAAATGAATTATTTACGTTGAACATCCATTTACATTAAAATTTTATGAAGCTTTATCCTTGCTATTATCGGATGTTAAAAATCGATTAAATGATTTAAAGTTTAAAATAATTAAACAATTTAAGTATTCAATCAATAATATTTGAGTTCGTTAAATAAACAAGCGAATTACGTATTTCAGAACGGACAACAAGTTTTACAACTCTAACTTTTTATTAACATATTTCATACTAATATAATATAAATAAATCACCTTATTACTTGTAAACTAATAAGCAGAAAAATAATAACAATTATACATTTCTTATATGATTGAAACTTAGCATTAAGTCTAATAAATACTATAAAATTATTATCGGTAAAACGATGTAATAATAATAATAAAAATAATAATAAAATAATAATAGGGTTTCCTGCGGTTATGAGCGGCTTTATTACGGTAGATCTTAACGATAGGGTCCAACAAAACTAAAATAAAGTGTCTAAAAAGTCTTATTCTCTCCTATACATACATAGATAGTTGTGATGTCGTCATTTCCAGTATTTCCATTGTTTCCGTTGTCGTTATTGTTATCGTTCCGAGTAATAGTCGAGTTCGAATCTCGTATGTAAATTTTGTTATGTAAATATGTATGTAGAAAGTTGATGGCTTCGTAAGTTCTGCATCTCATATACGGTTGATCGATAAATTTGGTTTTGAAGCCGTTCCAAATCTATATTGTCTTTGTACAACTTGGAAATTAGCATAAATCTCAGAGTGGACTTGCGAAATACTTGTTCCAACGTTGCGATTCCGTTTTTTACATTAGTTCTTCTTCAATTTGGAAAAATTGATTCTTCGACATTTTATGGGATGCAGAGGGTAGGCATCTAACGAATGCTTTACGTTGTTATTTATTAATTACGGAGTGCCTCTTATCTGTGATCTCCATTCACCTTCTTTTTACCCGTTGTATAAGCCGAATTAAAAATAATTATAATATAATTAGGACCAAATTGACCTTCCGAACCAAAAAAAAAGTAATACAAAAGCGAAAGTGGAAAGATGTGAAAATTACACTTAAATAATTGATAAAAATATCTGAATAATCGGGATTTTTCTAGTTTAAATTAATTGACGATGACTAACCGAATATAAGAGTGTGTTATCAAAGAAAAAGTATTTTTACTATTGCAAAGAGCCTTTAGCTGTTTTAGAAATAAGGAGTGAATAAAATAACGATTTCTTGTTTTTCCAAATACCGCTCGCAAGGGATGATCCCGAATCCGACAATTCAAAAAATCGTGAAACTTTCGAAACAAATAGAGCAAAGAAAGAAGAAGATGAGGATTCTGGATCGCCCCTCGGTAATCGAAAAGATTTTTTAAAATATTAATAACGACCTTAAGCTTTAGTGTGGATTAGATCACAGCCATAATTACAGAACTTCCACTTTAGAAAAATATATCTAACACTTTCTTCGTGTACACTGTAGAGCAAAAATATCTAGTTCAAATAATATTTGAATTTCATACCATAGGTGCCTAAGCTTACACTTACTCAAAATAAATTTAAAAGAAAACCGTACGCTTGATTATGAGACATTCTTTCAATGTAAAGATTCCGAAATTCATATTGTAGAGGTAGTTACTTCTTGATAAAATCTGCTTACGAGGTGATATCAAAACATTATGACTGGATGTGGAATGCTTAAACGTGTAGGCCCAATTTCGCCCGTACGAGGTCGCCACTTTGTTAGCAAGCCGATGGAAGCTAATCTTCGATAATATTGTCAGTGTCGACGATTTCCCGATGCAGCGCTTGCCTTTCATTTTTTCCAAATTTTTCCAAGAGTACACTTGTTGCAAAGCCTGAAACGCGTCTGTTGCTGTTCTGCCCAATCGACGCATGCTTTTAATGTTGCACCTTTGCTCAAACTGGTGTCCTACTGAACGTATCGAATACACTTACTCCTCTAAGTGAATCAATGATAACGCGGCAAGATTGCCACCTGCCCCAGCGGTGCATTACGGTTGCTATATCTCTTGGATCTTTTGCGCTCAATTCCGGTAATCTTTTGATATTACCTCATATTACTAAAAAAATCAACACTTTCTGTGCGTTAATTTACTCTCAGATAGAAGCAATAACAACGGTATACTGATTTACGTTAGTAAAATTAAGTATTAACATTTTACGAAGCAATAATTGACGTATACATACAACGTTTGCACGTATACAGAATTTATTGTTAGATTTGCTGTTGTGACAATCGTAAGGTATTCATAGAATACCGCTGTAGTTTATAACTAAGTTCCATTAGAATGCTTGAAACTACGTATAATAGCACCCTTATAGCACGACAAATTGCTACAATTAAAGACACATATAATGATGCTAAGAGCTACCTATAATTCATTCACGTTAAGAATGCAGTAGACGATCGACGTCCATATTATCTACTCTAACAGCGAATTCAAATTGTAATTTAACAACATCTTTGTTTGTAATACTTAATAGCAAAGTATAGATTTTCAAAGTGCAAGAAACGCTATATGTTATGACTACATTATGACTTGATAAAGCGATAAGGTAAAAGTAAGTATAGATACATGGAACAGGTGTTGGTAATATCCATTTCTTTAACACTGGCCGACCTACAATTGTCTTGAGGTCCAGATACGGAGAAATTATAAGCCTTTAATCATCGCTTGCTGCCAATATGTTGCGCTTTAGGATATTTTGTTCGTCCCGTTTATTAGCCAATCACCTGAACGTTTCTTCTATCTAATCTGACGCTGGATTCTTATCGCGAATGAAGTATAACTGCTTTGAGGGAACCGCCATATAATAAAACAAAATAATTTAAAAGAATAGAAGATAGGTTCGGAGAAATTTCGTTGAAGCCAAATTGGCAGAAATACAAATACATCATCTTTCGATATTAATTGCTTTTGCAATGGTTTATATGGTGGCATTTTCAACGTACCTTGAACTACACTAGCACTACATTGCAATTCCGTAGTATTCATCATAGTTTTGAAGCCCGAAAGCAAAAATTAGGAAACCGCAAGCATTGTATTTTTGCAGATTTTTTTTCAAATACTTTGAGATCGTAATTTTATTGCGTATTTCTAAACAGTTAAGAGCTACCAACATATCGCGTATTATAGTCTTACATATCCCATTCAAAGAATTCTAACAAAAAAATCAAGATACGGAAGCAACATGGACCAACAGACTTTAAGGAAAAGCTTATAATTTTTTAATACAAAAGGTCACCTTGGTCAATCTCTCCACATCCAAACTAACTAACTCGTACGCGTAAACTGTGTAATAGAAGAGACAGAAATTCGATAGGATAAAAATAAGAAACGTTAACAGCAATTACGTATCTCTGAACACAACAGAATCCCGTCTCAATCGATAATTCCACAATAGCAAAAGAGAAAACTGAATAACTTCTACCCTTATACCATATTTTTATCCGATCTAGTTATGTAGTTATTAGATTTGTATGTAGTCGTAGAATAGGCGTTGCTGTTCGTAGATTAACTTAAGTTCAAGAAAAAGAGCAGTGTTTCTTTTGTTTTATAAAACAAATTCTGTTCTAGGAAATATTTGATTGTATAGAATATAGAAAGATACGAAACGAAGATTAAAGCAAGTGATACACGATCAAATAATTCCTCGTTCTATTTATAAATACGTACTCGAAAAGTACCAGAAATGTATACCTCGTTTCATGATATTTGAAAAGTGATTGACAAAAACTGTATCGATTGATTACATTTCTATTAATAGTTTATTAGCTTTATTGATTCAATATATCGTGGAACCAGTTATACGGTAACTTCTAGCTTTAGTCAATTTGATTTAGAGGTCTATGTATACCTACAATCTTAAACGTATCAGGTTTTGTTTAAAAGGATGGTATAGCATAAAACTATAATGTCCAGATTAAAATAAATAACGGACAATTATATTTTTACTCTTTGATTAGTGTACAAACTCTATATTTTTTACAGAAAGCAGGTGACGTACGATGCAAGAAGAGACATTTTTATTGATTATATTTAGCATTAATAAAGTTAAAAATAAAGTTAATAAAGTTAGTGAAGTTAAACAAAGTAATAGCTAATTCCCTACGTACCATACGTACCTTAAATAATCATTCTACAAAGTAAAGCAAGGAATACTGACATTGAATGGAATAAGGAATTGGTACCTTTTGATCTTCGGTAGTGTTAAAATATATTTTCATATCTTATATTTTCAATTTTATTTTAACACATTTGTCCTAATAACCGAATTACGCGGAAGAAACAGCGAATTTGAAAGGACTGTAAAAGGAGACAATTTATCCGATTTTTTCATTAACCTAGCTTTACAAAAAAGTAAATTATAAATATCCCCGCGTAGCAGACGTCCGTACAAGCGTCGATAACCTCCCCGACAGATTCTTCAAGTTATTCATAAAATTTCGCAGGATTGCGAATGAAATTTGAATCCGGTTTTTCGGGGCTTCGATTGTTACCGTGGCATTCTTCGGATAACCTATGGAGCGGCTAGGATATCTCCATTTCGTTCGTGCTTACTCGCGGAGGGTACACCGTGTTTACTCGGTAGTGCGCGTTTTGTCTTGTCGTTGAAGTCCTCCAGAGTTTGCAGGAACGTTCGATTCTGATGAATTTTGAAATAGTTGGGGAAAGGGCAACGCCCCTGCTAGCGGGCCATGTAGATAAGACGCTTTGATAGTCCATGCGCTATGATACGGGATTATACCGAAAACACGAATAAATCGTAGAAGCAAAACAGTGATGGTGACTATAGCCCGACACAACTTTTACGTATTTGCTTATTTCCTCCGTTTCCCGTTTAATTCTCCTTGAACCGATTTCTACATGAAATAAATGCTTATTTATTCTGCGGGTCTAATATTAGGCTCAAATTTTCATTGAACATACCATACTTTTAAACAAAAGCCTTGATTCTAAAGGAACAAGAACGAATTTGAAAATATACTTTCTTGATATTATCTCTTCGACTAACAATAAGTGAAAGTGCCCTACGTTCGAAAATTGGCATTCAATCACAAACCGTAGTTGCCTCTAAATGATTTATTTGTTGATATTCGCCGCTGGGCGAAATTTTTCCTATATACATAAATATATATATATTCTAGTCTGTAATGTAATGTAAATGATTTTCAACTTATAGCAGTGCGTAGGCTGTACATCTTTTGGCCTAATTTATTCAAACGAGAAAAGAAACATACTAACTTTTCCAATAATTGTTTTCTACACACGAATAACTAACGTATAATGTGACACGGGTATATAACTTTTACCTACATAAGGAAATCCGTATCTGAAAAGCTGGTATGTTTCCATATGCAGTAGACGTTTCGAATTAAGGCGTGACTACTTCGTTAAACAGGATAATCGTTACTTTTTTCCAATAATAATACGAGTCAATAGTAACAATTCTCTTCGATTGTATAATAAGACAAGTCACCAGACTTAAAGGGAAAGATTATCGTACTAAATAAATAATTATAAGTCTATACGACGAACCGATTCGCTATTGTGAGGACATATCTGAATCTTAAGTCTTTTTGAGATCCGCTTCTTAGCACTTATTCATTTTCTTTTCTCATATAAAGCACTGTGTTAAAAAAAAGGAAGAATTTTATCAATAATTATATTGTAAATATATTCAAGTTACTATATATTTAAACAATTCTAGAGAAATAGCATGCTCACAAGCAAAGTGATGGGGAAAAATAAGGGTACGTTATAAATATTATTGATGATGTAGGTGTAAATTATGAAAAACAAAAAAAGAGAACAAGAAGAAACAAAAGAGTAAAGGAACAAGGAAATATTATTATAATTGTTATAGAACTTTAGAGCTCTTCTTCTCAGTGCAATATCATATTTAGTACATTATATAGGCTTTACTTTATGAGTTATAAATTACAAATATAAAATAAATGATTTACAAATCACTATATCGTTTCGTTTATTTGTTATTTTCCTGACTATTTAAGACAATTCTCAAGCTTTTAGCGTAGGCTTTCACGGCCAGAGTCGGTTAAAACTAAACGTGCTCCGGATTCGGACCGTGTCATGTCATTCATCGTTAAAGGAAAACTCGATGTTTCGCCCACAATCGTATAAGGCTCATATTAGGCAGAGGCAAACCACGCCAGAGGCGAGACTAATTCAGCGGAAAGTAGTTGATCACGGTGGCTCAGGATGTGAACTCTGCCAGAGGCGAAAATCAGATATTAAAATTAAGAGTATTTTAATATTTAAGTATTTTATAGATAAGTTGTTGTGTATAGAGTGACTTTCAAAGATGGAAAGAAAGGAGAGGACTCAAGTGTAAATTTTATAAATGTGAGACTAAACGTGAGAAATCATTAAATGTCATAATATATATATAATATAATTAGCAATAACTTAAACAAGTAAATAAAATATACTTTATTTCATTTTTATTATATTTATAATCAGAAAAAAAAAACATAACAACTTCTTCATAAATTGGAAATATTTTTGCGTTTTTGTTTATAAACAACTAATAAGGACTAGATGTCGTATTAAAATAAATTATTTCATAATTCAAACTTACAAGCTAATTAGAAGAAGAAAATGTAGCACCATTTCGCGAAAGTTCGTGTATAATTTTAAGTTAACCTCAGTGTCCATTATTGTCGAACAAGTCCGCTATATAGACTTGTGCATTATTCATATATGTATATATATAGTTCAGGTACCCTCACTTTAAGGCACATTCTCACACGCATAGTACGCATACATAAATAAATTAACTATTAGATAAGTAACAAGAGAAGAACAACATTCTTACCCAAATGTATACATATATACGTACATACGTTACTGCCC
This sequence comes from Oryctes rhinoceros, assembly GCA_020654165.1. NCBI lineage: Eukaryota > Metazoa > Arthropoda > Insecta > Coleoptera > Scarabaeidae > Oryctes > Oryctes rhinoceros. The sequence continues at coordinate 6,267,364 of JAIOKQ010000231.1, forward strand.
AAAAGGCGCTGATCGCTTGGCTATTGACAGGATGTTGCTTGCGCGAGGTAAAAATCTATAATTATATGGCAGTATATGATCCTTAATTAGATCATTTTGTAAAATCTAAAGCACTTTCTTATAATTTATTTGATCGATCGTTGATCTTTGAACAGCAGTGTACGTATGTCCACAGCAGGATGTCCAACGTCTATAATTACTACCGGTTAATATTTCGAAACGGATGAAGATGATGTGTAATCTAAATTAATATGGAACTTATGCAAAATAAAGTTTGAGCTATTACTTGAGATTCATTATATTAAATGCGTTCCATTGCCTCCTCGACAACAGGAAAATCTAAGGCACCAACACAATAGATCAAATAACAATTGATGTTTTTCTATCACATGGTCAATAATAATAGCAACCGCAATTTCTCCTGACAATTGACAATCAGACATCCTATGATTTACTTAATTTGCAATTAACAATTTCTCATAACGCAATATTGAAAACTGTTCTTTTACAACCAAAATTTTTACATTCTTTGGCACCACCGTAATTTTACAAGAACAGGTCATCATTCGCGGATATCACTGGAAGTTAGATCGCTATTCGATAGCGCGGATAAGTTCTCAATATCCGCTTCGTTTTCGATATCCTCGGCGTCGCGAGCTCTTTCCTCCTGGTTGCTAATTTCGGGAAGGTAATCCTTCCAACTGCGGAACAAATACCTGGTGAATTTTCTCAGCTGACGAAATTTACAGTATGTGGCACCTTCGGCGGATTCAAGTTGTTGAGTCTGTATTAAAAAACCTTTTTCTTTAAAAGTCTGTTCCAACTTTTCCCTTTGCAAGGACTTCCTAGATTTCCGTTTCTTATGTCGGGAGCTTGAATCGGGAGTCGCGGGCAAACTTTGGGGTTGTAACTCTGGCGCTAAAAGAAAATCATGAGGAATCTTCCCTGTAAACTCCCCAGGGTTGACTGGAAAAATTTTCTCACCGCTAGCTTGAAGAAATGCACCCGTACTAGATCCCTGCACTGAGATTTGCTGTTGTAAGGTTTCCCTGGGAAAGAATTCGTAACCTCTCATGCTCTTATCACCGGTACCATTATAATATCGAAAATTTCCTCCAGAATCCACTGACAGCATTTTCTTCTCTTGTAAACTGGGCTTCGCGCCACCCGTAAACTTGAATTTGCATATACTGACTTCAGTGGCAGGATTGGTTTGGCTCTCGCTTGGAATGGGCGGTATAAATATAGCAGAACGTTTTCTCTTCGTGGGCGTTTTATCTGAAGTTCCTGAAGCATTACGCTTAGCTTTCTGCTCCGTCGATAAAGATTCAGCTTCATCCGCGTTCTCTGCTTTCTTAGCTTTAATTTTCGGTGCCAACTTTCTTAATTCGGTCGTCGTAACTTCCGGACTAACATGATTCACGTCAATTGGAATTCTACTTGAGTTATTTGGAAGGGCGTAATTGTTATTGGCTGCCATTTTCTGATAATACATTAAATGCTGTTGCAGCGCCATTGGATGGATGAATATGCCGGCATTGGGCCAGCAAACATATCCTCCTGGAGCTGACCCGTTTTCAGGGGATTTCGCACTATCTCCTGGAGGCTGCATTCCAGGTGATAATTCTGGAATCAGCGTGGGAAATTTTAATTCTTTACTGCTTGTCGAGCTGGGCGATGGGGTTTCGTGTACAAATTCCACGTCATCGTCACTCTGAGGTTCCGACTTAACATCGACAGTACTGTCAGATGAATAGACATTGTCGTGAGTTCTAAGCAATCTAATTTTAAGCTGATTGAGATCTCTAATGCACAAATTAAGCGGTTCGTTTTGGTCCGTTTCGCTAGTAGAGCTTTGAGCGGCCTTTCCGGACACTGGAGAGCCCATCAACGTCTCCCTCTGCCGTCTGGATTCCTGAGTTAACCTTTTCTCTAGTAGACTACTGATGATCCTGTTTTGAACATCGCTCCTATTAAAGGATTCCGGTACTGGCGATTCGCGGTATTTACTAGAATCGACGCCCTTCTTGGGCGTTTCCCGATCGACCAAGCTTTTAGGATTCGGCGTACCGGGATATATAGTACCGTAATTCTTATAGATCAGATGACAAATGTCCGCTTTTTTAGGCTTACGACCCCGGCGCGGTTTAGAATTGTCCAAAGTCATCTCGCCCATGTACGGCAAGTCCTGGTATTTCAGTACGCGAGAACCGGTAGAGTTTTGAACGGCACTACTCGTGCTACTAACACTGGATTTCATCGGAAATTCGGAAAATGCGAGATTTGGACTAGAAGGTTGCTCCAGGCTGAGCTTCCGTTGGATCTCGGTTTGCATTTGCGTTATCCTCTGCAACCAATTCCGTATTGATTCGTTGGATTGGTGCTCCCCGGATGAGGGTTTCTTTTCAACCTCCGGATTGCGGCCCTCTACGGTGATCGGTATTTGCCTCTCGCACGGATCGGCCTTGAAGTTTTCGTCCCCGTTTTCGGGCGATCTAGGAGAATCCGGAATCATCTTGATGTCACTCTCGGATTGGTCGTCCTTTTGTCGACAGCTTCTGGAAGGTATGAACATCAGTCGAAAAAGCTATTGTATAATTTACTGTCTAATTTTACTAAACAAGATTGGTCGTGTAAAGCAGTCAACGGAGCATTACTAGGTACTTACTTTATACTATCCTCGTTCTGTGAATTATTTTTAGGAGATGAAGAATTCGTTATGCTATCGCTGTATGTCATTTCACTCTTGGACGAAGGCTCCTCCAAGGGACTTGGACTCTCTTCTATTTCTTCTGACTGCATCGTAGTCCCTCCTATGGAAAGAAGTAAATATATTAGAACAAAGTATTTAGTAATAAAAGTAAATTGAACATGATTACTCGAATTTTTATTGTTGTATTATTTATCTATTAGATAAACGCAGGTTAATTTCTTATACATCAAAAGACATGTACTTTATGTGCTGAATTGTAAAATTACAAATAAAAATCTGCAGCGTTAATGTTAAACGATGAAAATTCATTTTTCAACAATTATTTCGATTGAACGTGGGTTCTTGTTCAAATTTGTTTTTATTCTAATTCTCTAATGCTCAATCGATTCAGTTTCTTCAATAATAATCGGTATTAACATGCAAAACTTAGTGAGTCATTCGCTTGTACTAGAGTACCCATACCGTACGTCTCCTCGTATTGGTAAACTAGTATGCGTACTCTAGCAAATTGTCTATTTAATCGAATTGCTTGTTATGCAAGCTACAGTGACCGCATTCAGAGCCATCTGTTTAATTTCTAACGTATCATTGCGCTCCATTTCCAAGAGCCGTATGCAGTACGGGATTTGGAAGTAACACTGCGTCTTTTATTATCCTTAGAAGATTCTCTTTTATTATCCTTAGAAGTTTACCAATAATACTATCTTTGTTTCATGTTGCTATGTTGCGAGATCACATGTACATATATTTATGTCAGTAACTATTTACACTGTTGTACTATGTACACTGACCGGGGTCTCTCCTAGTTTCATTATATTTTTAGTTAAATTGGCAAACCTATTTCATTTTGTTTTTTTTTTAATCCTCCTTTAAGTCCTTAATTGGAATGTATTTCTGTTGAGCAATAAAACTTATTATTATTATAAGTTTTAATATTAACGAATTATTAAACAAATTAACTACCACATTAGAATGAAAAGAAAGTTTCGTTCCGTCAAGACAAGTCTCATATTTCAATGATTGCCATGGCGAAGTTTCACTAATTTCGGTTCGAACTGATAGACCACTCTATTCGTCAAATCTCGCCTACCAGGCGACTTTTTCTATCTTCTAGGTTAAAAATTTCGCGCGGAGGATATTCTCATCGAATTAGACGTCAATTTTGCAGTACAAGAAGCCGATTACTATTTGACCGGAAGAGATTGCATTGCTGGAAAAGGACGACAAGGAGGCTATATTGCGAAATATGTAAAATTGAATTTAGTAAAGAAAGGTCTCTAAAAGATGTTAAGCTTTTCAGATTATCCTCGTTGAAGAACCAATTCTAAGAGCTTACAGTACTGTCACAGTTGATAATTGGCGAAACTACAATAAACATAGGAAAGGTATTTAAAATGATGGATAAGTTGCAAAGCAACATTGAACAATAACAAAAAAAGATTTTCTGCGCGTTTAAGTAATATTTTTTAAATATTATTTTCATCCCCATTCCACTTCTTGCTTTTTAAGATTTTTAAATTGAGTTAAACGTATAAATTTCGTTTAAACCTTTGTTCGTAGGAAATGTCTAACAATGAGCCAGAAATACTCATCGAACTCCCGTATACGAAGTTGAGACAATCTATAATAAGTCAGCCTCAGCACCATTCTGAGAGAAGTCCAATCAATGCTAAATTAGATCTTGTTTATAAAGACATACGCTGCAATCGTCCATGCGCATGTACGTATACATATATCTATCATCCGCGAAGTGATCAAATATTAAACCTTCATCGCGTGTATCATTATCCTTATGAGATCACGTCCCAACCATCTGTTTCTTTAGCGCCCTTTCTATCGCGCCAATATCTACGTCTTTATGCGCGAGTAATAACACGTAAATTGCTATTGGCATCTTAATGGATTAAAGTATATTTACAACAGCGGCCATTGTACCATAACAAAAATACCTTATACTCGCTTATAGCGTAACAATAATTATATACCTTCTATCGTCTGCAAGTACGCGCGCTATAATGGTTCATTTAAATTATCTCAAGGCTAGCAGTCACCTTGCAGGTGATCCCTCTATCCGAGTAAAGCGTTACTACATCGGTGTGTATTATACGTACAATAGACTCTGTGGACGGTGAAAATCTATCTGTTGCGGTGAGGATTTGTTTAATGTTGTGCGCTTTTTTAGCTTGCACGAACTCTTCATTGTTTGTGTTGTATTAAATTAGTTTTGACGATGACAAAAGCGTCGTTGTCTTGCAATATAAAAGCAATAGCGTGGTTTTCTTCAAGATTGACGTATTTAATATAAAAAGAATTACGTTTTGAGCTCGAAATAGAAGCATCTACCCAAAATACTTCAAAACCTGCATAAAAGGAACTCAAATTTTAAGTGCTTAAATTAAAAGGTGAATTCTATGCAACATGAGACCCTGGCCCTCGAGCTCGGATATCCATTCAAGACCAGTTGTAGAGTTTTCTCGCACATCTTACGAATCATCCTGTATAAACAACATTTGATATCCGGCATGCAAAATTATTCTCTCTTGCACAACGATCGGGTATAACCATAGAATATAATTAACTCTTACTTGAGACCAACGAGTAAGTTATAGTGAGTCATTTTGCAGCGGGACGAATATAGCTTACACGTTGGCTGGTACAATTTAAGCTACAATTCTTTTTTTTTTCCTACAAAAATTCGAATTCATGACTTCTCCGTTGATCTTCTGCTCCTTTAAGGCAAGGCACTTGTGTCCGATCGTTATTTAATGCGAAAATGTAGTGTTCGTAACAAATTTTCCTACGTGTCTATAAACGTGCCTACGACACGTTTATAGACTCGCATTCTTTCTTAAAATTACAATTTATAATCGTAGAATTAGGTTTGCTGGAGACGGAGGAAATGTTTCGCTTTAAACAAGGAAGACGCGATGTAAACGGATTCGCAAATTCATAACGTAAATATTTATAGAAGTTACTCATCCACATTTTCGGTAGATAATGTACACACTAACCTGCAACACTAGCTGATTTTATAGTAGATGCACTATACGTGGTGTTAAAGAAAACCTTAAGGGTCCTAAAGGACACGAATCCGCAGATTAACAATTTAGAGTTATGGAGGATTATTTCTTTTTGTGACGCCGGCGTATCTTTTCTTTGTCGTTATTCGCAAAAGCTTGCATTCTCTTTTCGCACTTGACGTAGACTCTGCCGAACATATAGCTTGTAGTTGATATACAGTGACTAATGTAAAATTTAAGGAATTTTCACTATGCCTAATTACTTTAAAAAATTAACCGTCAAGCATTTCATATTGTGGTTATACCAATACGACTGCCATCTATCTGTTGACGCTTATTCTAATGATTCTATGATACCAAAGTCACCAAAGGTTGACTACCCTTGAGACAGAAGAGGTAATTTTAGGCAACGGATAGAGATGAATCCGGAGACAAGTTTAGGAAGAACTTCAACAGAAATAGAAATTAGCGCTCTTCTCACAGTTTGATTACGATGAGAAGAGCGCTCCTGCGAGCCTTAAATTGACTTCATCATCAAGAATGCGTGTTCCTTTTTTCACTGGACTCAAATTTTTCTGACAATACCCTTTGTATTCTTTTTAACGTTTAATTACAGACGCAGGAAAATTTAGATTATTACGATTAATCTCTTAGAAAGAGCTGGCAAGCATAGAGTGATAATTATGTAACATGCGAAATGTTACAAAAAAAATAACGGATTGATGATATGATGATATGATATGATAACGGGTGCTGCTCCTGACTGTGTTAGAGCTACAAGTTGAGCTTTCAAGTGTTCACTTCACCCTTTATAACGACGGAGTTTTTACACATTAAAAGGCTCTTAAAATTTGATAAGCACAGAGCCGTTGCCACGCGTAAAAAAAGAAGAGGGTGAACAAAAAAAAAAATAAATAAATTAACTCATTTAGGAAAGAATTCAAACTGTTACACATGTTCTGTTCGATTTCAAATTAGGAGCATTGGGCATTCAAGTAATTATTTGCAATAAATCTTACATACGTACGTAGTACGTACAGAAACTCGTTAATGTCAAAATCAATTGGCTAGCAGCCTCATCTGCGCCATAAATTAATTTCGTCCAGATACACTAATAACGAGTAGTAATTTGAGAACGGGTCACTTTATCGACAATTTCCGAACCAATTAAGCTCTTATTACCAAATAAGGAACTTTCATTAGCGTAACTTGGCAAAGCAATCTAATTTATCTGAATTACAAATTCCGAATGGTAAAAACTGGGATTCCCGTTTCCAACCCCAAAACAACCAATCACAAATCGTCTCTTGCGTATAATGTAGCAGCGTTCTTTGAAAGCAAAATGGAAAATGACTTTCATTTTGAGACAATCTTCTTCTTCTTTTCCAGTTTCTATTCAAGTACTTGAAGTCCATATTGACTTTTTGAATCGTCGTTAGAAGGTGTTATAGAGGATCAGAATAAGGTAAACCGTTCCATAGTGGTATTTTTATCTTATTTTTTAGTGCTAAATCGAATCATCATGTGACGACAACATTGTTATTTTCCATTCACAATTGCCAAAACGTTTAAAGGTTTATTTGTTGTAACGCACAGCAGTGAAAAGGCGTTAGACATTTTAATTTATTCTTTTTCTTTGCCTTTTCAAATGATTGAGAATAGAACATCATAACAAAATAACATTTTATCATAAACAGCTACAAATAAAAATAATTTGTGATTTTATAATGTAAATTTCGTTAATATGCCAGGAGGAACTGATCTACATGATGATAATAACAACCCTCGCCATTGATATACGCTTTGTAATAATACTATTATATTGCTTTAGTTCGTTTTTTTAACTAATTTGCAAACTGAACTGCTAATTATCATTACATAATTATCCTTAATTGTTTTGCTTAATATAAAATATAATATTGAGATAACGAAAACAAGGGATGTGTGCAACATGTTTCAAAGAAAAAGTTTTTACCAAAGCTTCTGGTAGAGATTTGTTCCTTTATATTTAATGAAGAGAACGAAGTTCAAAAAGAGCTTTCAAAAGAAAACAATCGTTAGTTAGGGAGCCGATGGCAATTATTTTAAAATGATTCCATTGTTTGGGAGAAGATGGTGAATCTAAAAAAATAAAAATAAATAAGATAAACGAAATGAGCAAATCTCCCCTTTTAATATATTTCCGTAATATCAAATGGGAGCTCGTGAAATACGTAAAAGATTGTACCGCTTTGATGTATTAAATTAGCCTATATTTCAAAAATAAGCTGATGCAAGTAACAAACGTTGTTCATGCAGATTAAAACGTGTTATCTTCATCCAAATTCGATACAAACTTTTAAGGAATGTAAACTACCTTTGAAACTTCGCACGTTTGGCATGTCTAAAATTTTAAAAGTTTCAAAAAAAAAATAAAGCAACCTAATTTTCAAACTCTGTGTTTGTGATTTCATTTTTATATTTTCTCTAGAAACTTTGCTGAAAGATAAAAACTTCAAGGAAAAAGACGATGGAATGATTTGATACAGTTTCTTTACAGCAATGATCCGTATTTTAATACAACATATCGAAGGCAGCCACGAAAACATAATTTACAACAAATGTTTTTTTTTGCAATTTCCAAATTTATTAAAAAGAAAATCAGCGCTACCTAAACTTTATAGATGTGAACTGTATTACATATTGCTATCAACGACGATGAAATCATATACCCAAAGTGCCCCCAGCTCCCTAACTATGTAGCAATGTTGCCAAGTCCATTTATTTGCATTTATATGCATATTCGGCGGAGCATTCTGGAGAAAATGCTTAAATAGCATACTACCCTGGAAGGCGTTGTATATAAGCCATATAGAAGCTCGTGTTAAATCCCCACGCGTAACTCATTGGAAAATACTCACAATCAGATAAAAACATTATAACAGAAAAATTTGTTAAGTCTTCGGTTGGTTACACAATATAGTTAAAGTTAATTATCGCATTAAATGGTTCCTTTTCACCGAGAAGACAAAGACTGTCATACAAAATAACGTAAAATTTTAAATATTATTTTGCTAATATTTCTTTTTTTAGAATTTAGCAACGACAACATTGTTGGATAGAATTATTGTGGATTTGTGGAGACTCACCCTTACGCAATTTTAATACAAATTCTTATATCTAAGAGACAAACGTGCTCAAAAGTAAATCACAAACTCTTTCATTTAGGATCATTCTTTTAACATTAAAACTACATAAAACGTAACGATACCCAGTTTTGAAACGTAAAATTATCTCGCCGGAGCAATTGTTTCCACCGGTAATTAATCACGATCTATTTTTCCAATTCGCTACTTCGCTGCGACCATATTTAACTCAGTTGATCCAGCAAGTCACGATAGCTCTTTTTTTTTTCGAAATATGAAATTACCTTGAAACTATAAGCGCCTACATAAGTGATTAATCGCAATGGTTCGTAATAACCGTATTTCATGTCACGCCAAACGAACTTACTCACTCATTAAGGCGCAAATATAAACATTAACCGTCCGAAAAGTCGTAAGTTTTATTTATAAATCCGCAACTATCCAAGCATGCTGCAGCAGCACCGGCTCCGCCGAAACCTTACGGCAGGCCGAGCATCGCGTTATGTTGTACGGATGTTGGTCATCCGTTACGTAAAGAAGAGAATCCAGAGTCCGTTAAGGATTTTTCGAAATAAGCCGAGACGGCCGACGCGATAGTAGACGCGGGTCTCTGTGCAGCCTTGATGCGAGGGGATTTCGTAAAGCCCGCCAACAAAATGCAAAATCGTATTCTGGAGTTAGTAATTTTAGAAGACCCCGACTAAGTGCACCAATAATACACATATTTTGTATTATCTACATTTTTGAATTCGCGCCAAGAACCTTTTACGCTTTTCCGAGACCATTGAGTAAACGTCTCTGGATTATATACAATCTATACCGTAATATCTAGACGTTATAATGCGGTTTTATAAACAATAATACGAGCGAATGTAATATTTATATTTAACGATACCTCAAATACTAAACGTATTAGTGAATTGTCAGATTTATAGTTTACAAGTTACATCGTTACAAGTGACATAAAATTGACATCTTCATCGCTTTCCAAAATCAAAATTTAATCGTTTCTGCCGTCGAAAAGTATTCTCTTGAATAATTATTTAATCGCTAGTATTTAAATCAAAATCCAACCAAAGATTGACTTACACCAATCCATGTTGATGCTAATATTCGATATGTCACAGACGTGCTGATGTCGGCCAATCGCTATTACTCATTTTCATTCAGTCGAGTAGGGAATTCTGCGCACTTCTAGGACTTTCCTTCGTCGACACGATCATTCACTTTTCCCTTCCGTCCGTCCGCGAAACGCTAAGGCACGCGAAAAATTCCGCACACCCTCGAAACTCGCGACGCGTTTTGCATAATTTTATTATTAAACGGTCGCCTATCGCATCCGTATTATTATCGCTATGGTCGTGTTGATATTATACGGTATGTATGGTGGTTAGAGTTTGTAGAGTTCGCGCTATAGTGCAGATGCCGTTCACTGATCTACGTTTTCCGTAATAGGCGTCGCGACGTCGGAAATAGCCGCCTTGGACGCCCTCTCCACTTACTACTTAGGTATATTCTGAATTTGGATGTGGTTGTAACTCGAGATTGAACCATATTTGGAACTACACGATCTTGCGGCGCGCTGGGTTATTATTAAACCGTCCGACAGACGATTTCTTCTGCTCTGCTGCTGCTGTTGGCTGATGCCGGCGCGCGAGCTTATTTCTCAACACGGAATTATATTTCATATCCGCTCGTTCATCATTCAAGTGGAGATCTTCGGCACACGCCTTTCTGCCGTTGCTCGAGTGCAAGACGTACATTTTTTTAAATAATAGAATGTACTAAATAAGGAAATTTTTAGCTTCCGCTATTTTTAGACGACGTAGAAAATTTATTGTATTCTTCCACTTCGGGAAAATTAATTATTATTTTAAGACATTTTCTTGCAATTTAACTTATAGACATGAGAAGAGTTGCCATATGCAAGCGTTATTTATTACAAATATTTGACAATAACCGCCCTCCTCTCCCCTCTCTAAAAAAAATCGTTCAATTATTTGAAAATATTACTCATACGTGACCTTGTACATCTTAGTATAACTTTCTCATTTTTATTTTTTTATTGTCAAAATGGGTTCCATAACAAGATGTGCATTACCAACACAAATATAGTGATTTTCTATTCGTATTCCATTTGCATTAATTTGTCTAATCTTTTTAGATTTAAACGTAATAAATTCAATTTACAAACTTGGATGCTTAAATCTACATGATTAAGTAATGTTATCCAAATGATCTTCGTACGTTTACAATAAAGTTAAATTTCCAATTGCAATCAGATCTGGAGTCAAAATGTTATCCCCATCCCCTAAAAGAACCTCTATGCAAAGCTTCATTCGTATCAAATTATTAATAAATACGAACAAAATTTACTGACAAAATACAAAAAAAAAAAAAAATAGGAAGGAGAGAATTCGGTTAATTATCAAACAGTTGTAATGAACTAAATAATAAATGAAACGGATTATTCAAAGGTGAAAGCTGCACATTTTGAGCAACTTGTAATTTTTAATTTTTCTTTTAGCAAAATGATAAAAATGCAATTTAAATACAATATATAAAAAGAAATTGGGATTTATCTAAATATTCTTTCCTTATTAAATCCGCGCGTTTCGCCCAATCGGAGCATTTCTGCGAAGGTTGTTCTATAAAAGCAGATCTATTTAAGCATGCTTAGTTAATACGACCAAAAAAACAAATATAAAGTATGTTGTAAATTTTATACAAATTTAAATTTTTTTTTGCCAGAAGTAATACGCAAAAAACTAGCATTTCTTGGTAGCAATCCAAAGATAAAAACTACATGAAAAATAGCATAAAATAATTTTCAAAACAAGAACGCATTAACATGTTGCCTTTCACATAAAAATAGTTTCTTTACGGTAGAAATAAAGGCACTGGGAAATTTATAGGCGCCCGCTCAGTCGGCCGAATATTTTTTAAAGCCTGTATGTGTAACATAATAGAAATACAACCAATTATATAAAAATAGCTATTATTATTTCGGTAACCTGGAATGGCAGCCAACTTTTTCGCTTGAAATCTCGACTTCCACATGTACGCTAATTAATTGTGTCGCATAATGACCCAATAATAATTTCTTATTATTCTAGGGAAAAATATCGAAAAAGAAACTGGCGTTGAATATAAAATGCTTTTAAAGATATTTAAACGTTTTAAGTTTGCTATACGTTTGGATCCATCTCCCTTTTTCTCGTTATTGCTTCTAAGCTGAGATGACTTAAATTAAGCGGATCCACTTGTTTAACTTCTTTTCTACTTGCAAATTCTTCTGAGAACTTCTACCGAGACTTTGTTGTATGTTTGATGCAGAGTCATATCTATCAGTTTCGCCTGGCATTTCCAGCTTTCCAAAAAGAAGATATTTTCTCCAGATTGAGTCATAGTCTTGCCTAAATCTTCCTAAGTTTTGTTCCTTTACAATTTTTTGCGCTGTATTGTTTTTAAATACTTGGTCTGTAGTCGATGTTTCTTCTCTAAAGCCTCTTTAATGATCTGCCACTGCTTTGTCATTAATCTTTTCCAAATCTCTTCCGTAATTAGGTACCTTATATATCACATCCAGCAAAGATTTCGCTCTGTAATTCTCACATTCCTTTCTTCGGAATAAGACTATCGCTGCGTTGTTCCATTGTTCTGACATTTCCTCCTCCTTCTATACTCTTCAATTACTTGCTACATTATACAAATCGAAAAACACTTTCTTATAGCAAAGAACGTAAACGTAGATAAAAGAAGATAGTTGTAATTCCAAAAGCTTCATTATAACCCTATTCGCGACGCTACTTTAGGTATTTAATATATCGATAATAACGGCTCGATGTTCTTAGTGGCAAGAAGGTTCGTTTTTCACTGTTGCAGTGTTAGAAGCGATGAAATTAGTTTCTCTAATAGTTACGGCAAGGAGTGAGTAGCTTTTCTCCCATGTAGGAAGTAGATTTTGCCTTCTGGAAATTACGAGAGATGACCTAAAAGAACGAATAAGTGCCACTAAAATTGTCACCGTCGTAGCTTTAAATACCAAGAAATTGCGTATCAAATTTTAATTAAATTTGACAAAATTGTGCGTGGTATAAGTACATTTGAAATATTATTGCCAACTCATAGCGATTTATTTTTGTAAGCAGTAGTGAAGGTTCAAAAATACGCCACTTTCCGGGAAATATTTACGTACGCTTTAAATTAAGTGCAATATAGTAATAAATGTTTTAAACATGATCGTGCAATAACAATTCGAATGCACGACTGCATGCCCCGAACGATATAACGTTGTCAACGTTTCGATGAAATCTCGCTGGTTGTTTACCGTTATAGTTTATAATCTTATTAATAGTTTATAGTTAGGATGATTGAAACATACGTACTTACCTTCCAATAGTCACGTTGCAAAGGTTTTCTACCGAATTTTTCATTTGTTAAACGCAACTTTCATGAAAACATTTTCAGCTTCGCTTCAGAGTGGAAAAATACAACGATTTTGTTGTTCATCGAATCCTTATTTATGATCAAGTTAAATACTTTATTATCTCCATAAAATGCAATTATTACTGTTTCTTTTTTATACATACGACAATTTGGCGCTATATTAGTATTTATTACTTCCTCCGTTTAAGCCTTATTTATCAGCCTTCCTTCGGTTTAAAAAATTTACGGGGCGAGTTGTGTATTCAGGAGCAAGTTTCTTAGAGAGCTTTCTATCCACAATAGTATTCCCTTCAAGTTTTGGCAAATGATCGAGCACACATTAGTTTACAGCATAATGTTGTTTGCTTCCGCAAAAACAGTAAACGGATCCTAAAATGCCTTGCCAGAATTCCGAAAAATAAAAAAAATTGATGTACATGAATTCGTTGTTTGCATCCCACCGATGACTTTTATCAATTACCCATAATGGCGTCAAGATTAAGCCTTTGAGTGGCGCAAACATTAAAACTAAAGTGTTCTTAAATTTATCGTTACTTTTCCTCCGTTTATAATATTATCTTTATCAAAAGCCAGCGTTTTTATTCTTTGTTGTTTTCTGCGTACCAATCCTGGACACTTCTTCCCTTGAGCCGTTCGTATATTTTTTAAGGAAATTACATTATGCGGGTATTTTAACTTACTTGATAGATGTTGCATTGCCTGCCCCATAAGCACCCTACTTGCAGTTGTAGGTTAATAAAATCTTCAAATCATCTTTCGCCGGTTAAATTAAAACGTTCTTAATAATTTAACGCGTTGGCATTCGTTGTATACATCCATTTATTACATATCTACATGTATACGTTCAAAGACCTACATCAACCGCGTTTTGCATATAGCGGCATTAACTTCAATTATACATCGCGCATATACCTCCGCGTGCGTCTTTAATACGCAACCATCAAGAGACGTTTCCAGGATTTGTTCCTCAATTAACGGCAACATTAAGGAAGGCATGCATTACACAATGTTGTTTAGTTTATCCACCGTATGTTTGCACGGAAAACGTTAACGTCTTCCTTCTAGTTGGTGCGTATGCGCGTGGTGTGGCGTTTTGTAACTCTATATTTACGTAGCGTTCGCGCTGCTAGAGTACCTTACATACATGTATAACGACTGGCGACGGCCAGCGCTAGTTCAAATGCAAAACAAATTGGAGCGTCTATTTATACGTTGTACGAAATGAACTAATGCCTCTTTGATGGAATTGCTAAAACTATTTTTAACGCTTTTTTTTTTCGCCGTTCCGCTACATGTGCGCGCGAACGCCATATGCTAGCATGGGCCTTCCCGTTCTTCTCCTTCGAAGTTATTATTCCCCGTTAGATTTATTTCGGGGAAGGCGTTACGTTGCCTACGAGGAATTCGTTTTCCACCTTCTGGTCTTCGTAAAATCACGTATGCACATTTACACGTACGTGTAAGTGGCCAGGATAATTTCAAACATTTCCAGATGGTTGAGCTTAAGTGCCTATAAGTCACTTTCAAATTGCTATTAGACATTAAAATTTACATACCGCTTTCGACGAATAAGGTATTCGAATATACCATTTGACAGCTTAAGCGTTTCCTCCATTATTGTATTACCAAATAAGTAAATAAATAAAACTTGCTTGTGTTCTTCCGTTGTTCGTTTTTACATTTACAATCACTTCGGCTAGAATTTTAACGTTTTGGCAATACATTAGACCATTAAATCTTAAAATTTTTCTCCCATAAAACTTGTTTTCACCTTTCAGCCAATTTTATTTCAACAAATTAACGCATTTCAGCTACTGGAAACTATCATTTGCTGAAATTTATTTCAGATATCCGTGAGACATTAAGATCCACATACTACTAATCCAGCATATTGCTTGCCTGTTTTCTTATGATTTTTCTTGTCTTTGTCTTTGTCTTCACTTGTCCACGTGCCTCTCTTGTAAAAATCATCAACTACGTGTTTTAACAGAAATAGATGGAATTAAAGCAACTCCATTTAGCGCCTTTACAGTCTATATTACGTATACAATGATCGATTTGCATAATTTCTTTCTTCAATGAACTGCTCAATATTTGACATTTACTTAAACGGTACCTATTCAAATTTTCACCTCGTATACTAAACAGGCGTAAAGGAGTTTCGAAAATCCGGTAACAATAGACTAACGAACATTAAAAAAAATCAGGCGACATATTTTTAATGGCGATTGCATTATGGAGAAAGTATAAAGATAATCTAAACAGATTGTGCCGACGAAAACGTAAGAAAAAAAAAGCAGAACACTAATACGTATAGTACTCCATCAAGTTTTCGCCCACGTCCCCTTCTGCATGTGGCCGGTCTCTGGAAGTGTTAAAAACTATTCGAAAGCTGCTATAACAGAGGTAGCCAGCCGTTCGAGAGACCGTAGCCAGTTCGAAGTATCGAAAGCAATAAAGGACGCCACAAACGCGCCAAGTGATGCTTCATATGGACATATCCTCTATTGTGGGCCGAAACGGTACGAGCGTTCGGCGTAGGCAATATCGCCATTGTGCCCAAAAGTGGTGCAAGCTATTTCAATTTGAAATTAATAATCTATGTACATGGGGACTGTTGCACGTCGCCGATGCGGACGCGATTGTGTTACGTTAAAGGGGGATGCATAAATCTAGTTTCTTTTTATGATTTGTCAGTAATAAATACATGTACGTATATGTGTACGTACGTCTTGCTTGAAAATTGTAGCGAGCTGAGCGGCTGAGGTGAACATTTCGCTATTATCAATCGGATCAGACTATAAATTACCATAAAGGAAACCTAAATAAATTCACATCTTTTAGTGGTTTGACGGGAGTTCAATATTTGTCACTTTGCGATCTATTAATTCTTCAAAGTGATCAAATGTGTACGAGTAACCGACTCTAACTTGCCGGAATAGCAAAATTGCATCTATATTTAAATGAGCTCAACATTTTCAAGTAAATAATAACGGACTCGACAATTACTGACAGGAGCACATCATTTATTACATTACATTAAATAGCTTATATATCTTATGTTTTTTGTTCCTCCATGTAGAAATAAATGAATATCATATGGATATCGTATGTTTGCGTTTTATAGCCAAGAGCTCCCCTTTATCCTCTAAAATATTTTAGCATATCTTCCTCGAGATTAAGTGGAATGCTTGTCTATATTTAGACAGGGTAGCAAGACGCCATCGAAATATGCAGAAAATTCAGTATTGAACAGCAAATTTTGCCCAGATAGAAAACCCTTTGAAACGCCCTTTGAAAAATTTACCTTTACCAACAAAAAAAGTGATACAAACGAAGTCATGGAACACATTAAAAGGATCCTGAAATTATGAGCCAACATATTGGATACATCTTTCCAATGAGAGAGTACGCTCGAAAAATTCTATTTTCTTGCATATAGACATTCTTTTTCTATGTGCGCTATATTTTAACATTCAGCCATTCTCTGTCGTTTTCGTTAACTACTTCTTAAAATACGACAATTATAAAACTTTTTATAACAAATTGTTATAAAAAGTTTTAACAAATATATATATATATACTATATACCCGAACGCATTTATTTTAAAATCACACTACTCATGTTAACTAACAAACAAGATAGTCTTGAATACATTATTTACATATGACTGCATCCGATATAAATTGTTGCATTTCTACTTATTCTCGGCTAAGTTCGGCCTAATGCCTGCCTCTTCATAGGAAAGGGTATTAAGGCTGTCGCGCGAACTAAGTACGGTTAATAATAAGGGCGATAAATCACGACGACGCTGGTTGGAAGATTTATAGATGTGACAAACTCTGCATCGAACGTGGTGTGCACATTTCATTTATTTCTCTTCCTAGTTTGTACACCGAACACACATACAATTAAATGAATATTACAGATATTGCGGTTAGGTTAGAGGCATGTACATATATAGGTAATATTGTGATTTACAATATAAGTTGGATGAGAGCTCTATGCACAAATAATTACAATAAATACAAGAGCGGTATTCGAAGATTTTTGCTTGTTCTGGCTTTTATATCCGTTAATGTATTTTATTTAACTACTACTATAATAAACTATCCAACGACATATAGCAAAGATCTTGAGAAGTGAATACTTACGGAAGGAACATGTCAAATTTCCGCTAGATTTAAGATTTTAACATGACGAAGGAAAACATATAAATATGAAGTAACATGTGAACATTGGCAACACGACGAGCACGGCTTGCTAATAAACTTCTCAGTACCAAACAGTTTGGATCTTTGTTAATCCAACCCAGTAAGAAGTACATGTTTTTGAGCTTTGTAATATGTAACGACTAAGTAAGAAGCTGAAGTTTTCAAAAATACATTTCGTTACATTTTTGATAACCAGCACCATCTTCATGTTGAGGCTTGTAACTTTACAGGCTACCCTCGCGGCATGCTAAAGTGATAGACGAAGTTTCGTTTTCGTCATGTACCTCGCTCCTTTTTCGTTACAACTGCAAATTTAATTATGAAACATTATATGTAGAATTTATTGGCATCAAATCTAAATCTTTCAGTTTGCAAAATCATTGGATCTATATCTTGTCTTTATTACGAGCGGAGTAGACAGATATCGGATTTATTTTCATCTAGCCAAAAACATTTTGCCGTCTAACACATTCACGATGATATATATACAAGTCTATTTAACGACGTCTATATAGGCTAACATCAATATATCAAGAAGCGTTAACCTAGGAAACTGGAGACGTATGAATTCCACGAGACATACATATATGTGATGAATGTAAAAACATCCAAGACATACATACTTATTGTCAGACGTGGAGAAGGATAAATTACGCTTCGAAAATTGAATGCATTTGTCGTGGTTAAATACATCAAGTCAAATTGAGCTCCTCCATCCAATCAATCAATCAGTCTCCGTTCGCCGTCAACCCTAAACGTTAATTTATAAATCACGTGTCATAATGCGCTTTCCGTCTCGTTTATAGCGTGTTTGTGCGCTTACCGTGGTCGAAATGAAGAAGCGTTTTCTTTTCCAACGCATTCGTACTTCTAGTCATCGTTACGAAATTACGTACAGGTACATTACGTCATGTCAATGTACATACGTCTGTCGATAGATACAAGTCTATCTTACATGTAGGTGGATTGTAGATTATAACAGTATTCGAGAGATGTACTTGAAGAGGGTTAGACCCAATTTCGTTAGCTAAACGGAAAAATATGCAAAAGCATTCGTGAAAGGTATTGGTGGTGACTGAAAGTCCTGATAAAGCTACTAGTCGTCGTTTCTTGAATCGACTAATCGAAAACACTTAAAATTTGAATAATATCGGAAGTGATCACATCAGCAGATTGGTCTGGACGGGGGCCTACATCCACTGATTCCCGATCCCGTTTAAACAGTTTTGACAATTTATATGTAGGCGACTTTGAAGGACATGCTGAAATTCTGAAGTTTGCGTGTCTAATTGTACATATCTACGATCCCGAAGTAAAGGAAAATATTAGTTGAAGTTATTTTTTTTTTGTTACTTTGACCATTGTTTCACAAGCACGGGACGTAATAGATGATAATATTTATATTTATTTTATTTTTCAGACATGACAGTAACTCACATAATTTTTTATAGACAAAAATATAATTTAAATTCGAAAATCTGCTATACGTTATTAACAAGGAAACAAGATTTCCTAGATATATAATTTTTATCATAACATTTACATTTATTCAAAAAAAAAATGATGTATGTTTCCGCAATTATTTCGCAGAAATAAAGCTATCGCGCGGTCATTGTTGAGACTGGACGACCTTTTGAATGTTAAACTATATTAAGATTTTTTCATGGTATATAATTTGTGTATATATGTATATTTTATTTAACTAGAAGAGACGCGTATGGGAGATGCCATTGCCAAAGTTATTTTTGACTAATGTACTCAATTTACGCACATTATGCATATAGAAAAGAAAATTGGGAAAGAAAAGATGGTTAGCGACCTAAAAATCAAATTCAAAATTTTTTTTAAGTTAAAAAAAAGTATTTATTGAAATAATTCCAGAGTATTCTTTTATAGAGGAAATACTCGAAATATATATATATATATATACACCCTTTTTCGTTGCCAGCATGAATTAATGCATTAAACGTTGGCCAAGACCTATTGGTAGCACTCAAAGATATCAGAGATATGTATTTACTGTGTTGCTAGTTTATGCTTGTGTTACGAAGTGCCCAGCATTTACCAATGATTCATCAGTGAAAACGTTTCTCCCTTCGTTGCGTTATGTTTTAAAGGCGCGTAAATATTCATGGCGCCATCTCACGGTTCATCAACATTACTTTCTTCACAATTTTTCTCCAATGTAACAAATGAGAGCGCAGTGAATGATACTGACGGTACCGATATTATCATTACCGACGGTCACCAAAATCTGGCAACAGCGCCCATCGTAAAAAAGGACAGACAGACGCATACGGGTATAAAATAAAAAAGGATGTAGGATGAACTGTCGATTGTTTCATTTCACTGTTATTTTTGTAACACTTCAATTTCTTTATTTGAAATGAAACGTTTCTGTAAATTTTACGATGTTCGCTTAGTCCAACATTTTTCTATCTTTCAACTTTGTAAAATAGGCGTTTGTTTCTGTTATCACTTCATCGTTTTTCTGTAATAGAAAATCACCAATAGGGGCTAAATCTGGTGAATATCGGGGATGCGGAACCAATGCGTATCGTAACTCAGAATTTTGCCATAGCGATAGCACAAGCGTGCACGCGTGTATTATAATAATGATAAAAATAAACTTAGATTGCTAACAAACTCCATCCATGAACGTGGTGTAGATTGTAGCTTCCTTCTTTACAACGGCCTTAGAAAGCATTGAAAGGCTAAGATATGAGGAGGCGGCAGAAGAATTCAACACAAGCTGGTTAATCCTCGGTTAGCAACACTTTTTGACGATATATTGTGCTATGAAGTTAAAAATCTTTGGGCTAAGACTGTTTCGGCTATAAAAATTTACCAAAAAAACGCGTTCTACTTAATAGGTTACTAGATTCTGGATGATAATTCAAAGATTTACGAAAAGGAAGCAAACATTTACACACAATCAACCGTAACATGAATTGCTTATTGAGCACAATGAAACTTGTTTGTAGAAGATGAATCCTAAACTTCGAAAAATAAAAAAGAAGCTGTAATCTCTGATAGGGACAAATAATAAAAATATGCGGCCTAAAGCTAGAAATATTATAATACTACCGTAATTAACCAATAGAAACCTATACGTCTACTGAAAGCAGAAAGCTTTCGAATTTTTTCAACCACAAAGTATTACGAAATCGTTCAGGTATCCTTGACAAATATAAAGCAAATCAATAGACGATAATTATTACTTCATAACAAATAGGTAATAAATCCGTATTGAATTTTAACGGAATAAGTGACACAGCGGCTAACGTGTTAGAGTAGCCTAAGCACCATTTCACTACATGATAAATCACCTAAAGCTGTCATAATCAGGTGATAATTTTAATAGATATATTCCTATACATATCTACGCTATATACGCCATTAATCCCGTATAATAAATATATGTATGTACGTACGTAACTTTTTGTGGTTTTAAACACAAAGCCCGTTTCCAAAGGCAGTTAATTTACGACTATAAATTCTTGTTTATATTATTACTGGTTATACGGCGTTGGCTATGCACGCACCGACCGAAACACGTAGGTGTCGCGTTCGATTATTTTTTAAATTCCTGCTAGGGATAGAATTATTACCGGCAGCATAGGCAATTGTTATTAACATATGGACGCTGTATTCTCCTTATTGGTTTTGTAATAACGTTGAAATTTATATAAAGCGCTATCGAATCTCCAAATTAGTTATTTTGTCGTTTAAAAGGAAAATTGATGCTATCTATTCTGCGGCTCTGGTGATATTTTCGTAGATAGGCGGTAGTTATCGTTAAAATAAGGAAAAAAATTGTCCCAATTACGATATAACTTGAAAACAAACGAAAATCGAATAACAATATATAAGTTTTTTTGCGTTATTTTTAGGTGTAGGAGCTTGGTTCTGGCCCATGCTGTATTTTTTCGAGAAGCTTCACCATTTAATAATCTCCCCTACGGATCTCAGGTACCAGGATTGGATAGGATATATCCCTTGATAGGGTGGTAGACGCAATTAATTGCAGCTCTCTATCTAAATTACCCTTCCTCATGCTTCAACGATGCTTTTTATTCCAGACAATGTTCGCACAACAAAATTTCGAAATGGTATTGTGTTATTGGCGTAAACGTGAGCAATATTTCTGTTCCACCACTAACGCTTTTTCTAATATATATATATATATATTCTTATTTATGATATTTGCGCAACAGCGTAAATGACAATTTATACCATGCAAGGCGCACACCATGCGGTCCCACGCGAAAGAATGTACACCGAATGAGTTTCTTAACAGCTTTATTATTATATATATCAGAAGCGTACCATAAAATGAAATTAACTCGATATATTTTATTTCTACACTTAACGCTTTAGTTGTTGGGAAAAGGAGAAGCATCTTAAAAAGAAACTGCGTAAAGCAAGATCTAATTTAAGAAGACCGCTTTAATATGTTATCTATTCTTAGAGGAAAAATATCTAGTTAATTCTTTAAACATCAAAAATATGCAGTTACCACCTTTTCGTTGTTAAAAAACGAAATCGACGAACTAAACGTATTCACTGGTTCTTCGATTCAAGAGTTGACTTAATTTAAATATCTTATAAAGGTAAATCAAATATTCTCACAAGTCTATACGCGATGCCTTCCTTGCATTTGTTTAATTAATGGTTGATGTGGTAATAATTCAATTTAACAGCTGCTAATTTACATAGTCGTGTTTACTTTAAGAAGCTTCGTTAAAGTATTTTAATTCCTACCGCGTTCTAGATAATTTTAGTATGCTTCCATTTTGTTATTGCGCATTGATTAGCCCGGTATTTCATTTATACGACAACATATTAAATATATAATTACTATGATAACATGTTGAAAACATGTAAAATTGTCGAGCAAATCGCGTTGCTCCACATTCTGAAATGGTAACAGGAAGCGCCTGTACAAACGTATTTCGCCGTCATCGGTGTATTTATATAGAAGATAATGGTGCTTTATACATTGACGGATCTCATCAACACATGTTACTATCCAATTCGGGACAGGCTATCCAGCCTGAATCCCATTCCATGGGTAACTTTTGTGTGTCTTGAGATGAGAGGTTGGTTAAATTACAAAATAATATAATAGGTGTAAATAATGCAGTTAATTGAATTTTGAACGTCGATTTTTAATGAAACGCCTTGTATGTTTCTACATTTCTAGAATCTACGGTGCATCTAAATGCATCATTTTGTGAAACAAATACTTCCACTTCTCTGTTTTAAGAATTGATTGAATATTTCAATCAACTCTTCAATATACCTGCATACCTCTTGTTAATATGTTTCTATGTCTTGCAAATTGTACTAACAACTAATGCCAAGCCTTAAACCAACTCATAAAGCAACACATTGTTGCTATTTATCTGAAGTCTCCAGTTCGTAAGCCAGGTAGATAGTTGTTCCATGGGGGCTTGCATTCGCCATGTAAAAGAACTTAAAAATAAAGAATAGGAACCGTTCATAGGGCGAAGCAATAGGATCTTATAAGAAGGTTTCAAGATTAGAGGGACTTCAACATCAACATGCTTTGCTTAATAGGATCCCTACTTACAATGCAATATCGATCAACAAGCTAACTAATATAAAGATTACAATTTTCTTGACTTCCTGCTCTTTGTATGTATATGTACGTATAAAACATGTAACATCTTATACATCATACAGACCATTAAAATGTATAGGTACAAAATAAACAGACATAACCTGTACGAATAGAGATAATCGCATGCAACATACATTCCAATATCTCTAAGTATAATTACAGATTTCCATAAATCGAGTTAAAAACTGGAAGGAAAATGATATACATGAAATTTTCGCGTAGTCGGGGGCTTACAGACTACATACATCTACATATATACATATGTAAATAAGTGTAATCTCCTAACCTTGAATTATTACCTGCATTCTCTCTTTACCGCGACCGTCATTAACGTGCCGGAAAATCATCGATAATTGCTTCGCCGCGTCTCCCTTAAGTCTCTATATACGTAGATTTAGATATGTAAACATAGTAATTACAACAACGGCGCTTTCCTTTAGCTGCATCGTCCATATCTCTCTAAATGTGCATCTACCGTACGTATCTGCTACCGATCGGTGATCTAATTACAATTTCATTTTGGATTTTTCGTAGAATCGAAGATTTCCTTTTAATGCGGCCGTGACTATTATGTAATGACATCCTAGTTCCCACTCGGCGTTCGAACGAACGGTATGTAGATGTTATAATGTGCATAAGGCGGGAGATCATTAAGAATTCAATGGCTATAAAGAAAAAACAAATAACTCCTTTTTCGTATCGTATTTTATAGAATTGCTCTTGTTATTTGACGATTCAAATACAAGCGAAATTATCTATGTCTTCTCGTATTACTTCTCGAACTCTTTTATTATTAAATTATTGTGATTATTAAGAACGCCGTAATCCTTTATTATTATTGTTGGTGATGACTTTTTTGAAGCACCATTTTTTTTTTTAGATAAAACGACCGAACAAGCTATCTATCTTAGGAAGTGCTAGGACCACTACCATCAAGTCATTTAAATTGTGTAACACGTGGGAACAAATTAGATAAAGTAGCAGTAACGCAGATAGATATACTTTGAACAGAAAACTTCGTCAGAGAACGAGCGTTGCAGGACTCAAGTCCGCATTATCTGTGGTTCGTAGCTTTTCCGCTTATATGAAAAGGCAGTACCAGAGAGCATGCATACTAGGGAACAAATGGGTAGCCGTCTTTGGCTAATTTTTTTTATATACATACGTACTGTGTTTCATTTTGAGACGTACTAAGCAAGTATAAACAAAAGCAATCGGTCCTCTCTCTTCGCAAGAAAGATGAACCGAAGCAGACGATTAGCAGCATCGTTCTTCAAACCAGGAGAATGCAACTTACTGAAACGTCCAACCGCAAATGTACTTCCAAGATTCCAGAACAGAAGGGCACATTTGCTGTAAACTTTGGAGCTGTACGTACAATGAGCTTTCAATTATATCTACAGTGATCCACGCGCAATTACTCCTAATCTACTTGTTCCAATATTCCTCGCTCGAACGCGAACACGAACACGAATAGCTATGAACAAAGCCCTCCCACGTATGACATTCAGCATTCTAACGTTTAACTTCTCCTCGTAAAAGGCACGATATCAATTAATTCGTTGGCATTTTAAACAACTGCTTGCCGCTTTTTTCCCAAAAGCGTTGCGAGCGTGGTATGCCAACACAAACAAAACATACCTAATGCTTCAAGGAAGCCTTCTACGCGTAGCAATACGTAAACACATGCACGATTATAAGATCGGTCTTCGCACGTCCATATACCTACGTGAAACATCATTCTCCATGTCAACAATGATTGTTATACGCGATTTTCCTTGAGAACGCCTTGTCGATACGGTTTCTGTACGCTCGAATTGGAAATTTCGGTTGGCGATACACTTTTGTGCCATTTTTCTCGTTGCAACTTAGAAATTGAGGTTACACCGAATATCTATGCAAATTAAAGCCCACATTCTTTGGTAATGTTTTAAAATATGTAGGTAATAGCACAATCAAAAATGGCAACTTCGAGATTTTGCAGGTTTCATATACTGTCAAGATAAACATCTATATTCTGGCATCGAGGTAAGGTTCTTGCATAACGGTACAATAACCTAATTTAGAAGATTATTTTAATAATGAAAGCATATATAATGAATCAATTTGTTCGTAAACCTTGAGTTAAGCTAACTAACGTACGTAAGAAGACTAAATTACATTTTCTTTTATCCATAATTCGTCTGTATTCTTAACCATCCACCCTTTTCTTTGATATCTGATGCGCGTTTTCCAACGTAAAGTTATCATTAAATCGATGCCAGATTTATTTTTCATTCGCATGTCTTCACACAGCTTTTTAATAACAATTTTATAGTAAATTACATAAATTTTTCCGCCCACGAGCTGCGACTACAGAGCGGCGTCATACAATACCCTTCCCTTTCCCTTCTTTCTCATTCTAATTTTTGAACGATAAAAGCAATCGTTTTCAGAAAAAAGACCGATTTCTATCTTTTTGTGCAAAGATAGTTAGAAAGAAGCGCCAAACTGTTTTCCTCGACGTCAGGTTTATTCATAATTATTTTCCAGGGTGGATTAGACGCGAGCAGCACGTTCGTATGAGTTCGCCGGTTGCAATATTGTGAAAGGTAAGGTGCATCAAAAGAGCCATCGACTCTTGGTGACTTAAAGGAAGCCATCGAAGGGTACCGTAACGCGCTTAAAGCTAATTTTCGTTGCTATCGCTATAAAATGTTATTATGCGTCGACATCGAACAAGAATGAATCGTTCGATTGTGTTAATAAAGTATTTCTTATTATCCGTTTCTCTTTTTTTTTATTCTTCACATACGAGGGATCAGTACAGCCTGTATATTGCAACACAATACACGTTTATTTTAGGATATCAATGCGTCAAAAAAAAAAATACATAAGCGATGAATATATCAAAATATATCAAAGATCAACTTGTACGATGTAGTACAACCATAACGCTAAATTTTGACGAGAATCACGTTGTATACAGCAGATGGCGGATAACAAAATTCCACTAGCAAACAATTAACCTACCACTTAAGTTCGGAGAAACTATTCTTCTCAATTCGAACGGCATATGTTTGAGCGTCTTCAAATTACATAAATAACTATTAACCCAAATCATCGAATTGAGAAGGAGAAGCGTTAGATGCTTTATAAGAACATATTACGCAAAGAAAATATAAATTTTGTAATGTTTAAGGAGCATAAATGTGGCATAGCGTTGGACGGGCATAGATACGCACACGTGTGAAGTTCCCGAAAGGTAATTAACACTTAGTTGCGTCCCACGTACGTAAAGTCTTTTAAAGACTTTATTACTATCGATAGTTAACGTTAAGCAAAAAGGAAGGTTTGCAACTATGTACGTACGTACACATTGCGAAATTGCAAATGAAAAAATTACAGTCCATAAATTATTGTTTATGCATGTGTTACCCGTGACTTTTGAATAAACCTTACAAGTTAAATAAAATTAGATCCTAATGCGATAATGCTTGAAATCGAGACCAAGGTTTTAAGTTTGTTTCTCGTACATTTCCTTTTACATGCGCGAACCCAATCTATTAATTTCCCTTTTTTTTCTTTAAACGTAACATCGATCAGTTAGAACATCATAAAGAACTTCGCAGATCTATCGGAAATTATTTCGTTTATTTATTATAAGTGCCAACGTAGCGAAAGCACAAGAACGTAAAGATTAATCCCCGCATTATCTCGAAGGTGTAACGAATTCGAATTCAATTAGCAAAAGCCCGTGGTACCTGCTCAACTAGTAAGAATTGATCGCTCAATTTTAATGGATTGAGGGCAGGTGCAACGTCGTATCGCAGCTATGTTAATATTTAAAACCTGTTGTGGTATGTAAGATGGATAATGCTACTTATAGATGGCAAGTTTGTATATTAGTTATTAATTCTGTATCAGATATCTAGATGACAAATGACGTCATATATCTGCGCAATCTCGATTTGAATAATCTAATTAAATATTTGATTTAGAAAAGACGCCTTAACGATATTTTTTTTGTGTGCTCTGTGAATAATAGTCAGTCGCACCTTACTTACTGAATTGAAATTTACTTTTTTTAATAGAATATACCAGGGCAGTTCGATAACTGCTTGGACTTGGTATTTTTATGTTGATGGACTCAATTCAAAAGACGGAGCAAGTGCAAAAGAGGCACTTGTTTCTGGAATCACTTCATCGTTTGAGACAAATATTTTGCCTCCCTGTTTATGTTTCCTAGAAATAGGGAAACAATCGCTGATGCTAAATCTACGGAATATGGTGGAAGCGGAAGCAATTCGTATTCTAACTCATGGAATCTCTCCATAACGAGACAAAGGCGTGCACGCCTGATGAACTGGAATTCTTTCCTTCTCTAAATGCGGACGTTTTGCTTGTGCAGCGACCCAATAAGTATTTCAACAATTTCATTAACAAGTATTAAGAAGAATAAAGGACTGAGATTAGAGGTACATGGAACATCAGAAGTAACATGGCATATCGGACGTGAAACAATTATAAGTTACGAAAAATTGTCGCTAGTAAACGTATGACTGAAGCAGACCAACAAAGTAGTTCCTAAAACTCAAAAGAATACCGCGATGGATATGGTCAAAAGCTTTGGATATATCTGTATACCAGACGTCCACTTGACTAAGGCTACCGATTACATCGATTACTTCAGACGCGTACTGAAAGAAGGTGCGCAAATTAGTTACGGTTGATTTCCTATCAATAAAACCGTGCTGCTAAAGGAACTAATCTAAATATATCGACTTTCTACATAAGCTCCATAATATTCTACGTAGAATATTACAGAATATTCTACGTAGAATAACCACAAATTCTTTACAAACAACTTTAACGCAAATTATATGTTTTACGTGCCGTTGCTGACTTCCGCGGTCGTTGTTTTCTTTTAAAGAATTTGGGTTTCCGGGTTATAATCTCATGAGACGTTGCTGACGTTTGGTTCCTTCTTCTAGGCCGCTGCATGTTGCGTTGCTGTTCTACGTAATATTGCTTTATAAAAAGTTCCAAAAAGGAAGAATGCAAAATCATAAGCAAGTTAAGCAAAATACGCGATGAGAAGAAGCCAGATAAAGAATCTAAATAGTTTATGAACACTAACTTGCCCCTAAAACGGAACTTACTGTAAGGATTAACCCGCAAGAGTCCGATGCAACAATAGTCAAAGATTCGCTTTCTAAGCTTATATTGTACCAATAGCGATTCGGATTCCCAAAAGCTTGCCGCAAAGAAAATAACATTGCTTGCATACGCAAACTATTAGGAAGTCAAGCACGTTCCAATTTAAGACTGCCAAAGGGCAAAACTTCGTACTTTAATATTACGATATCTAAAAATTGTTTTGATGCTTTTTATCAGGTATCATATATTAGTCACTGTACTCAAAACGTATAAAGCCATTACAGTTTTTCAATTTGAAATAGTCTATTGGTACTCATGTAATTGAAGATGAACAATTGTATGATACAGGAAGTATTACATTAAATTAATAATTTAAATCAGTGAATGAAGCAAGTTCAAGACTAGATACCTTTCTGGACTATTCCAAACATAAGCATTGGTAACTGTATATATATTTGTTGCGGTTAAAAATTTGAAACTGGAAGACTTAGTAAATTTCTATTTTTAACACGCGGCGCAATTGTTAGTAAGTTAATTTGCTACAAACGTAATAAAAGGTATGTCTACAATCAATTTCCAGTTTATTCTAAGTTATTACCGTTCACAGCAGCTCTTTAAGTTAAGCTAATGTTAAATCGTGCGCAAAAGTCCTGCTCCGACGTCTAATTCCAAATTAGTTTCGAGGTAGTTGCTATTATTTCTTTCAAATTAATATTCCTAAATGTTAATAAATAGCGTGTCTATCTACTACGTAGTTCCTTTGCTTCTTCGAGATTTTTGCAAAATCTCGCTGTTTCTTTAACAACCGATATCTAAGCCGATTGATTCAGCGTATTTCTTAAAGTTTCGGGCGATGCATTTGCTGATGTCTGCAATATGGCCAACGAAATCGTTGCAATGTTTGATTCTGCTATTACTCTAGTGTTTTAGACATTTTTACTAAATTTCGCTTGGCCCTCATTTGCAAATGCATTTGGTTAAAGTAACAATACAATGTAGTAAAATCCGTTACAATAACACTCTGTGATTAATCTAACTATAACCTTCGTTAGAGCAACTACATATTTTATTGGGTTAATTAAGATATAAATTGTGGTTATTTTAAAGATACAAGAGTTTGTCGTCTCAACTTTTATCTCCGTGCAAAATTAAGGAAATCAGAAATATTTGCGTATTTAGGATAGTTCTAAAGATTACAATTATCTAGATGTACATTTGAATAGAAATATGAATATAAGAAATATCCGCGGATCTTAAATAAGTAGAGATTCACGTAGATTTAGTATGTAGACAAAGCGAATAAACTCAGAGGATATGCACGTCGTCCATCAGCGAGGTACAGCGGTGGACTCATCCGAGCAAATTGATGTAATTTACAGGGATTTACAAAAAAGCTTTTAATTAAATTGATCAGATCCACGCACATTTCTAAACCAAATTTTTTCGATTTTCACAGCATCGGTTGCTCCGATGGATTCACTGTTACATTACAAAGAGAAGGTAAGCGGTTTTTACGAACGGTATAAAATCGAAATTCGTTCAAATCGGGTATTTCTCAAAGTTTCCGTTTAGGGCCAACTTTATTTAGCCTTTATATGAATAGTGCAAGTAATATTTTCGTAAATTCCATTTTTTTTTATTGTATACTGATAATCTAAAATTATTTAACAAAATAAATAGTCTTAAGCATTACGAAGCGACTTTACCAATTACCACAAAAGTAAATCTGCTTCATTTTGAGTGCACTATTAATAATAAAAATAATAAAACAACTTACACAAATTGAGGAGTTCGGTTTGATTCTCTCTACCAAACTAACTTTTTAATTCAACGTGGATAATATAATTTAGAAATCTTAGTTTCATCATTCGAACATCGCAACCTTTCCAAGACAGGAATTAACATTAATCTTTATAAATCTCTTGTGATAAATACGCTGAGAATATCAGCGCCCCCCATTTGTTGCTTTATATTTACAGAATTGAGAAAAAAATGTACAAAATATTTAAACTTTAAATTCTTTAATTCCGGATGCGATTACATCATTAGTCTTCCGATATATAATTTACTTAACGTCGTATTAACGAATTTAGTTAATGCACAAGTCCTGGCCTGCTCGCGTCTTTAAGTTATACATCAGCCACATTTTATTTGTGAAATCCAGAGAACTAGTATTGGTCCGAGTTCTCCCCTTTACACATCTACCTTTCTACGCAACGATACCGTTAATGATTTTGATTTATTCTAAGCCTTCGCCTGATGATATTATTCCTGTATGTACGTGATACATCTAGTATATGCATATTTTGTGGATGCTCATTTGGATTTGTCTGCTTGGTGCCCCGATATAAATAAAATAAAAACAATACTTTTTACAATATTCGTCGTAAAAAGTTCTCGTCTATATAAGAATAAAAAAAATAAATTTCCGAATATTTCACATTTATAAAAAGAAAACCATGAATCTTAGATGTAAATAAAAAGTCCTTTAAGAAATTATCTAGCAATAAATAAAGTTGGCGATGTTGGGGAAATTTGTCACGTTAGAATTAATGCGATGTTTATAATATGCTAAGACAAATCCTATTAATGATAAAGGTTTCTATGTTCTAAATAAATAAAATTTTTCCAAATCGCATATCTTTAATGGACGTATTTAACTTAGTAGTGTTGACTAAGAGATAACGGCAAAATGTTCGGGAACATTCATATTCTACACATTAACTATTATTTATGTATGTCTTATTGCCTAGTTACGCACGAAATAAATGGATAACGAATCCTTTTTTATTTACAAACAACTCTAAGATAAATCTAAATCGCGCATAAAATAATGTTGCAAAGACTACCTTAGAGAATCCGTAGACATCCATCGTAAGTGTCCAGACGAAAATTCGAATTTAATTAAGTCATGATGTCATCCACGATAATTAGTCACTAAAACCAAGCGAGCACCTCTGTCAATTCAATTCACCACTATCATCATCACTTCGACGTCGGTCGCGGCAGGAAAACACGACGTCCCAAACGGCGAATAGGCTGTCGACGACGTCTTCGTAACGACAACAAAACAAAACAAGAGCGCACGTCGCATCTTCTACCGGTTCATTTGTTTGCCGACGGTCGTCCGCCGTCCGCTAAACTTCCCTTTGTCCCTGACGATGACGATGAGATGATAGAGCACCGTATAGGTACGAAAAATCGAAGCCCCGAACAAGAAGTATCTGCGCTTAGCAGAAAACGTCTCCTTTCCATTGCAAGGCTCAATTTACTGCATTAATCACGTAAATACTTTGAGAATGTGTAGGTTTTCATTCAGGGCGGGCATAACGGTACGTAGTAATTCCACCACGGTTGTTGTTTTCTTCTTTGAAATAGAGATATATAAATGGATATGGATGACGATAAACGGTGATGGTTCAGTTAGAGGTTCCTCTATTTTCTACTTTTTCATGCTTTATTTTTGAATTCTTTTCTAAATAGAGCCTATAGAACTTTGTAATTAACTAAATTGTCTAGAATAACATTTACCAGTTAGTTAGTTAGTTTTTTTTTTATTGGTTGGTAGATTACGTTGGTAGCATGGTTTGCAAAACTATCAACGCAAACAATCAACTCTCACATATTTTAGAAGCATAATATAGCTTTCTATTAAATTAAAAACCAAATACTTCTATTTTTTTTCATCGTTTTAATCTTAACCACTGATCAACATTAATTAATTAAATAAAAATGGCAGAATAAGAACGTAGGCTTCTACAGCCACGTTCAGTTGAAACTAAACGTGTTCCGGGTTTGAACCGTATCATGTCGTTCGATTAAAATAATCAAAATGGCGAAGCATCAATTTTAATATTACTACAAAGAAAACACTGATACTTTTTTCAAATAAAATCCATGTTGAGAAGCTCTTTATCTGATCGCTTAATATTTCCAAGATTTATACTGTTAAATATGGAGTTCCTCTGGGTTCCTTCCTCGGACCTCTCTTATTTAAATGATGTTTTTGAATACATTCCGCCTGATGCATGTAAAAACCCATGTATTTGCTTGTTTATAATCCGCAGGGCTCTCTCTTCGGAAAAAAGTATTTTCTATTTAAGCCAGCAAAAGATAAAGAACGGTCTTTTAATTGAATGTTAAGGTACAACGTGATACTTTGGCGAAATGTTCGTCGAAGAAAAAATGTTAATACCCTTGTTCCTTTTTATCCTAGACAATATTTGCAATTCTTTTCTTCTATATTACACCTTCTTCGTATAGAATAGGAGTTATTTGAACAAATACGACCGGTAACCATCGCTTACATTCAAAATAGTCGATTTTTCCACCTCATATTAGATCAACAGGTAGCTACCAAGCTACCTCGGTGGAATAGTGAAGATTCAAGGTAAATGAGCGGAGTGGCGTTGCGGAACGACTTCGTGTAAATGGTGGTACGGATGTTGCGTGGACCTGTCAAGTGTCCACGTGGGTGGACCAGTGTTCTATCTGCGTTTTTATCCCCGTACCGTCCCCACCACTATCGCCGCGCAGCTTGTCTCGCTCCCACCCATTGCATCTTCACGCCTTTCTAAAGAATGCTAATAGATTGGCGAGATTTAATATATACATTCACTCTAGGGAAAAAAATAAATTATCCGTACACAATATACAGGTAATATCGAAATAAATATACAGCGGCCATTGTTTGGGAGTAGCATCGGTAAGACAGATGCAGGCGTGTTATGAAACGACAATGATGCAGCTACTCACAGTTGTATCTAAAGCTATTTAAGACGGAGAAAACGAAAGTTAATTAGAATAGATGAAGAGAGAAGGTCTGCCTTTTGTTGTGTTATATTATTGCGGCGGGTTTTCTTTTATTTGTTTTGGTTATCTCTTCTTCCTTACAAATTCTAGAAATTATAGCACATAGAAAAACATTTATTTTCAATTTCGAAGCATTTCTTTAATTCCAAAATAACTCTACGCGTATCCCTTTCTATATCTTGAACGGGTAAAATGTAAACACGACTGTAATCTGGAACTAAACTGGAAATACAGTGGCGAGCAAATGAATAAGGACACTAATCATATATTTAAGGTTTCGTGGTTTTCTATAATTTAAAACGAAGCAAAAGAATTTTTTTTAATAAGATTCTTAAAAATGAATAAAAGTATACGCCTTAGACATTACACCTGCATTTCTCGGAAGTATTAACATGTTATGTTTGCATTTCTCACGATCGGTCTCATGCAAGCGAGCATTTAAATAGGGACAGTTGTCATAATCTTTTATTTAGTCTTCTTTAAGTTCTTTTAGAAGTAACTTAAAGAATTATATTATTAAAACGCAATTACACAAAATAGATTTTTGTATATTAAACCGTATAATAATTAATTTTTACGGTCGTGGAAAACATTGTACGTCCGAGCTTCGAAAAATTTTAATTACACTTCACGAAAACGGTTTGAGTTTGAGAAAAATAGCTAACCAAGTATCTGTATCGAAAAACATGATTTCTAATCAAATAGAATATTTCCAAAAATACGGACCCTGCGAAAAAATTCCTAAACAGGGAAGAACCAAGAAAACGACGGTTCGCACTGATAGACACATAGCACGTCTCTCACATGCGAATCCATTAAAAATGGCAGCTGATATACACAAAGAGGTAATTACAGAGATTGATAGACCGATTAGTGTATGGACAGTCAGACGAAGATTACAAGAAGCCGGATTACATGGTAGGATTGCCAGACGTAAACCGCTTATAAGCAAAACAAATAGAATGAAAAGATTACAGTTTGCCATAAATCATTTGCAATGGACCGCAGATCAGTGGGAATTTGTATTGTTTAGTGACGAGTCAAAATTTAATAGAATGGGATCGGATGGCAGAAGATATGTACGGCGAGGCCCCAATGAAGCGATGAATCCTAAGCATACAATAAAAATAGTAAAAGGGTTTGGAGGAAATGTGTTGGTCTGGGGTTGCATGTCTTATATAAGAGTTGGTCCGTTGCACAAAATTAATGGAATAATGGATCGACATGTGTATGTTGATATTTTACGCAACGTTATGCTGCCATATGCGGAGGATCATTTGTCCATACTTTGGAAGTACCGACAAGACAATGATCCCAAGCACACAGATAAGATTGCAAAGGACCGGTTTCGACAAAATCATGTGGATCTTCCTGATTGTCCTTCTTGTAGTCCCGATTTAAACCTAATCGAAAATTTGTGGCAAGATGTGAAACTTCGTATTCGGGATAAAAATATTTCAAACCTCGAAGAACTGTTTCGATGTGTTGAGGAGGTCTGGAACAATATTCCCGTGGAACGATGTCAGCTTCTCATCGATTCCATGTCTAGGAGATGTGCCGCAGCCATTAAAGCAAAAAGGTATCCCACCAAGTATTAAGTGTACCTATTTCAATGCTCGCAGTTTACATATGAAATAATTTGTATTTACATGTGTTTTTGTATCATAAAGTATATTTTGCAATTTATTGCTATGTATTAATTGTCCGTAGTTTGTAGTATTTAGTTTCCTATTTTA
This sequence comes from Oryctes rhinoceros, assembly GCA_020654165.1. NCBI lineage: Eukaryota > Metazoa > Arthropoda > Insecta > Coleoptera > Scarabaeidae > Oryctes > Oryctes rhinoceros. Next base: position 6,302,220 of record JAIOKQ010000231.1, read on the forward strand.
AACTTTTGTTTATTCGAAAATACAAATAAATAAATACTTTCTTTCACAATTGCATTAGTGTCCCTATTCATTTGCTCGCAACTGTATGTGCGTAATTTGAGACCGAGATGGCTTAATATGTATATTATGTTGCTCGGAAAAATTGTAGATTGTATTTATATTAACATTGAATAAGTTCGCTACAAGTTACCATTTATGAGGATGAAATTGAACTAACAATTTTTTGGACAATTTAATTTGATTTGGCAAATTACTGGTGTATATGAGAATCACCGAGAAACACCGAAGAACACCGAGGACTACAGAAAGCGAAGCAAACGTCACTCACGCAACCGCCATCTTTCACAACACCGCATAGCATATTATGATTGGCAGTATCGAAAGATCGGTTTAGGATAACTTGGCGCGGCTAACTGAGCTCGAAACAACCTGACGTAGAGATAATTCGGCACAAGGAGATGGGAAATGCGATTTCCTTAAACACATTCAATAAGTAATTACTTTAGTATTTAGTATTAGTATCAGTATTATTGGGCAGAGACATAGAAGACTTAATCACTGCGACCTTAATGCGACCTATTGTAACAAAATGTTTTCTGGCGTTTCTAGATCTTCTAGACATAGACGGTATATTTGATCTTCAGCTTTTCTTAGAGTGAATAGGCGATATTTTAGGGCCGCATGACCTGTTAGAAATCCCGCCAGTAATCTAAGGTCCTCTTTGCTGAACGATAACGCTGCTTTTGCGGTCCTAAATACTTTCGCCTGTTTTGGTCCTGAAACATAGCGTCAGTACGAAGTCTTTTAATCGTCCTCCCATGCTTTTATTACTTGTCTTATGTGATTCTCTTGTAGGCCACAGAAGAGGCTATGGCTAATAAAAGGCATGTTGGTTGTTTCCCTAGCCAGCTTGTCTGCTTTTTCATCTATGGCTTGCGATAATGTGGTTTTTACGTCCCAGATCCCTTAAGTTACATTCGTGAATTAGACCGGGTTCATATGTGTTTGATAGCCATTAGAACTGCCCGAGTATTATCGGCTTTCAATGATCCTTTTATAAGGCTGATCAAAATTGTATTGCAAGCTTGTCTCTTGCAATTGCAATATGTATCAGGGCTGCAATCCCTTCAGTTTACTTAGCGTGAGAGCACTGAATATAGCCTGCTTCTGGACGTAAAGTGGCGTTAATCCCAGCAGAACTTCCAGGGTTGCTGTGGGACACATATGTACGTATCACACCTGTGATGTTGAGACAAGCGAGATTTCATCACGATCTTTAGGATTTGTAAATCTTTCCGTGTATATAAGGAAAATTTCCAAAAGATCATTATTTACGGTTCCGTATTGTAAATTGAACGCAATAAATATACATGCAAGTATGAGACATTATGTATATACAAGCAAGATGTAGTCTATTATGTACGTATAAATAATAAATAACAAATAAACGTATAAATTCTATATGGGAGATATCTGCTTCTATCCTTATATGGTAAACGTGAATTACTTCGTCAATAAGAGATATGCATTACGTTCTGTGAGACAGTTTCGATATAACTTGTGTATGTGCAACAATGTACAAGGTACTAACATATTATACCTATTATAGAGAAAGTACACATGGTACCATTGAAGCACCTTTGTGTATTACGACCGTCTTCGTGGTTATTTACGTTTATTTCTTGTACCCTGTCTAGTTATGCTGTAATGGACAAATGCATGTAGGAATTTCTAAGACAAACTAAAGGTTATTACTGTTATTAGAAGTTGCATGCTACTTGCGCAATTAGAAATAGAGTGTGTTAGAATTACAGAAATCCTTATTACGGTAATAATACAGCTTACGTAGGTAGCTGACAACACAAATACAAATGAATGCTAGATAATTAGATGCATACGTTCAAATTCCCTAGCTACTTATTACTGTTTGCTTGGAGCGAATATGTATCTCTCGTTGTAATATACTCATTTAGGGAAACTAGATACTTTCAATTTGTTTTTTCAACTTATAATTGTACGGTTGCTTTGCTCTGAACATTTCGTAACTTGGCACCTCTTGAGTCTTCAAGTAATTTTAAATTTATCACCACCGAGCACTTCACTTATTTCGTTCGAGGCGAGGAAGTTTTAGAAAATATCGAAAGATCTCTTTAACTTGCGGTTTCACCGGAAGCGCTAAACTTAATTTTATTAAATGGATTGCCCTAATTTTTTTATTTTTTATAGAACAATTGAATTCAGCAATTAATTCGGCGTAAAATCGATCGATTCCGTTGGGTCCTGAACGATTTTACCATTTGAAGTAAAGAAATCGATTTTCTTTCTTTGTTTCTTTGTTGATTCCTAGCTCCGCGAGTTACTACATTATTTTAGATAACAAAGTAAGTATCGAAAACTTACTCGCTTTATGGAATTTTATTAGATCAAAGGCTAAACATATTAGAAAACTATATTGATCGGCTTTTATTCGTCTTGTTTTAAAGAACTATTCTATTTTGCTATCATAGATCTTGAGTCGTGGGGAAATATGTAGATTTCGAAAGAATTCTATATACACGGTTTTCAACGGTCTCCGCTGGAATCTATTATCAGTAAAATTCGCCGCATTCCAAGCGACTCTCGACGAAACCAGTAGGCAACACAATTAAACGAATAAATACGAGTCTGTCTAGTCTCTGCTAATTTAACTTATTTTTGCTTCAAATTTGTGATATTTGGGTTTCACTATTTTATCGGTGATGATATACGTACATATTTAACATAATCTATATTGAAGTTATATTTTTGTACTACTTATCAACGTCCACTATCATTGTTTTTGGCTGTTTTATATAATTTTTGACATTATACAGAGTGTTTCTGTATAAATTTACCTTTAAGAAATTGTATTAGGTATCTTTTTCAATAGTTTCTTTTGGTTTTAATGTCTATGTCTCATTTAAAAAAAGAACATTCATCATGCTAGCCTGGATTAATTGAACGTCCCGTATATTTCGCACTATTTTAAAAATATAATAATAATATACAAATATTTAATTGAAATATTATTTTCTATCTTTTGTATTAACTTAAATATTGGACTTTATCGCACTAATGGGCCACCCTGTATATGCAAATAAAAACATTTACCTTACCTTCCAGAAAAGATATAACTCACAGCAAAGTCGCACGCGACATTCACATACATATCATTATTACCATTGGTGATTGGCGATATAATTTATTAAATTGCTAAATTATTAAAGTTCAAATTATTTAAATATCTTCAATAAAACCGATCGAAACATTTAAAATTTATTATATGATGTGAAGCAAAATTCTACAAAAATAAACCGGCGAAATACACGATCGGCAACCACAAATTTCTAACTACATAACGGCTAATGTCCACAATGACCTTTTGTAATTCGTTACGAAACCTCCATAATAATACTAAATCATTACCTATTTATTAGGAGCTGGTTCGCCCGTTCAACGGAATCAGTATATATTTTAAATATTTTTGTCCGATATCGAGTAGGCGTCGCATATAATATGTAAAATATCTGCTTCGGAACGCTTGCCCGTATTTACGATTGTGTACGAGCAACACATGTCCAGATATCCGCAGCTTAGCGACTTGAAGCGATATAGCGGGGCATAAAGTTTAACGGTGGAAAGACCAACCTGTCACTTTGACGTAGATAAATGGCGAAATAGATTTTCCACCTACTTAAAGAGACAGTTTGTCTAATATAGTTTTTGTAACCGCGTTTGTAGATTATGGACGAACAAGGTGTGGATAATGTAATAAATCGTAACCGTTACCGGGTTGTACTAAGGATATAAATTTCCGTTGCATGATGCTACGTAAATTTTGATCTACATACGCTAGGATATGTAGGAAACCTTTACTTGCATATTGTCTGTAACTTCGTACTGTATAGATACTATCTGTTTTTTCTATAAGCGCAGAACTGCATTTTTCACCGCCGAAAATGCTCGCCTGAATCATCCAAACGAGTTCTGGTAACTACTATGAACTTTTGTTTTTTTAAAACATCAAACTTCTAATAAATCCAATAAATGTTGTAACATCAGGAAGATATATTAATGTACTAATCTCTCGATAGATACGTTGAAGTTCAGACGAATTTGATGGATTTTCAGCATGACCATGTGTATTCTTCCAAAATTTTAAAATTTTCGTGAGGTGAGAACCCTAAAATTGGACGATCCGGCCGTTAAGGAAAATATGCTCGCTGATGTCCCGTTGCGAGGCAAACAGTGCTGATTCTTGTATATCTAAGAATAAACGGGACACAGTCAGCTAATTTTTTTATAAAATTTTTATAATAAGCGTTCTTGTGATTTATTCTGTACCATCGTTCATATAGAATATTGTTTTTTTGCGCACTTACACAGTTCTTATGTTTCACAACACTATTCTTCAGGGTTTTGATCTTGCTGAATTCAAGAGTAAGCAGAACGAGTATTTATTTCTTATCGATCCTTAAATCGCTCTTTTTTGCTTCTTCTTTTTAAATTTCCTTTTAGGATAGTATTCTTCAGCCATTTTAAGCATTTAAGTTCTCATCAGTGCTGTTCGCCGGCTATTTCTTTTCTGATGCAAATTTGCCAACTACTCACGTCTCATTGACACTAAACGTTTGTTGGGTTGTTCTAAAAATATTACCAAAGTTATATAGTCACATTGTTCTAATTATTTCTGAATAAGAAGGATAAACCAAAATTCTTAGAGCTAACTTGAAAGCAATATTTTTTTAAAGGAAAATTTAAGTTTTTTTATATTAAACTATATCTTTATGGTTACTAGGAGCTTCACTGGGAGATCTGGTAAATCATATACAGCATTATTAACTCAATATCCAGGCAGAGCTCCATGTTAACAAAAACAGCCCCATATCCCTGTTCTCCTTATGATATATTTTGAATGAGAGTATAGCTTCAAATGTCCTAATTCTGAAATATCTTAGATGACATTTAGCTCATATTTGCGTTCGTCTCGCTTGTTTTATCGACCCACACTAAAGGATATTGTGCATAGGTATTTATGTGCATTTCTTCCACCATTATTTCGCTAATGCGATATGTAGATCACCCGCTAGATTGTTCGCATATGGGTAAACGGGTCTCCGTGTGTGTGTTTCTTTTTTTTTTGTCGTTCCTCTTCGCATCGCGCATATGACAATATCGGCTCACGAAACCTACGAAACCGCGTCCCCGTGCACGAGAACGAACGCACACTTACGTGCGCATTGTGCGCTGTATATGGTCGGGTTGACAATTTGAATTTGTTAACTAAAGTCGTATATTTTCGATATAAATTGCGCCCGTGTGGAATATACTCTATATGGATTTTATTGACCATTGGATACGAACGTCAGGTATTTATTAGTTGAGTAAATATTTTCTTGGGTAGATGTTTTCGCTCGCGGCCGGTCGAGTTCTCTTTCCGAGGGCGGATTCACGGGGGCGGTGGTAGCTTCCATATACGGGCAAAGGCTTGCCACGCCAGAAGGTCGATACTGCGTATATTTGTATATACCAGCGCGCGCTATATACGATGCGACTCACGAATCTCGGAGAACGTTCTAATGTTAAAGAGAAAAACACCCTTCCTAATTTGGAATATCGCGTATATCTTTGATAATATTTTCTTTATTCGGTGTTACGTACAGCGTAGAATACGCCAGAAATAAGTATATAATTAGGTGAAAAAAGCCTCTATTCAAATATAATATACAACCAGCAAATAAAGATGGCTTTTTGGCAGCAAGAAGACATTATTGCCTCAAAACACAACGAAAGAGGCAATATCCGCAAATAACGAAACGTTATCATTTCGGATTTCGGACGTAGATAAGGAATAGAACGGGTCACAAAATGGATCCCCGACGTACTCTGTCTATATCACGATAAATGGCCATTATTCGAAACTATTCTGCTTTCTTTCCTCCTGTCGCCCTGACTCTGCAACGATATATTAAAAAAAATTTTGAATGTCTTCGTGAAATGATTTCTTTGCTTGATCAGCCAGCAAATACATCGTTCTCTAAACGAAACGAACAACGAAAACATGCATATCCCTTAGCAATTGCTGCCGAGACAACGTACAAGCGTATCACTGTATACCAAATATACGCGAAATAAAACGGATAATATATTCGCCGTGCTCACTTGAAGAATAAGACGGCCGAACACTAATCACACGGTCTGCATCGCTGCTGTTCAAATTATTCAAGTTTTATTGCTTGGATGTGTCTCTGTATGGTAGTGGAATAGGTGGAAGAGATCGAGAAGGAGGTTGTATACTCTCGACTTACTCTCGGCATGTACGTATTTATTGCTTAATCCACATTAACTTTTTTTCACATCGCGAAGCTCTTTGTCCGTGTTAAATCCGTACGATCGACGGGACGGTCTCTCTTTCCATCCTATTCAGCGAATTTACAATGCCTCCGTCTACATTATTTACTTATGGAAGTATTTATGTTACGGTACAATTTATTTAGACTATCCGTAATAGACAGCCTGAATGCATAAATACAAATCGACCGCTAGAAAACCTGCCGATGAAGTTAGCTGCGAGGAAATAAGCTCGGAAAAGGAATGATTAAATTACCTTTAAGATATGCAAATGTCGGAGGGAGATTGCAGCGGATAATCTAAATGAATAAGTTCATTAAGGTTAATTGATTTTATTAAGGGAGAAAAACGACGACCTATTTTTCATTTAGTATTTGTACACATTCCTTATATAAACTTCTAATGTCTTACAAACTAAAAAGATTAAAAAAGATTCATTTCATCCACTTCCTTAAGGTTTCCATTAATTCCAAATTATATAATACAGGGGTAAGAGGCGCAAAATAATCCAACAGACCATTAATACTTAATACAGTGTCTGCAATAGCATTTTTCAATGGGTATTGTTAATAAATTGACAAGGCGTTCGTTGGGTATTATAGGCTGGTTGCTTGTCTTTTCTTATCAAGGTGTACTACCGAAACAAATAATAATTATAAGTGGAATCCAGTGGAATTGTTTCCTGTTGTACGATCGTGCAAATGACAAAGAAACAAACAAGGAACAATAAGTAAATTAAGGGAAATTCAAGAAGTGCTTTTAGCTAACCGTTCAGTCATCCACCAAACGTACAACTCTGGCGAACAGCTCCCGTCGAAACAGTCCCAATCTTCATAGTTGGATAATTTATTGACAATAATGAAATGCACATAAGACATTGCACTCGACCTACTCCTTAGATGTTGTTTTTGATAAATAAGTCGTGTGAAAGGAATACCAGTGCCGCCCGTCCTCCGAGGAAATAGCGTAGCAATTCTTTGATGGTACTGTTTTGACGGGAGTTGTTTTATTTTTTGGGGCTCTTTTATCGGATCACCCCGAACTCCAAAGTAAAATTTGTACAATGCAACACTTGAATTTGCATGAAAGATTAATGATTTAGCCAACAACGTCTCGGAACAGATTATCGTAGCGGCTTTGCGATGACTGTCAACAGTTCAAATAGACAACTTTTCATATTCTTACAGTGAAATTTTCTATTCCTTAATAATATCGCATTACAGCCTATAATACGCCATATGAGTTCGCCATCTATTTTGTAACGATGTTAGTATCGACAGCTGAACGATGCGCTTATTGCCGAGTAATATTTATTTTGCAAAACTGTGATGAATACAAAAAAGAAAACAATAATAATATCGGAAAAACAATTGAGTTTGAAGACAAAATAATTTTTTTTTACGGAACACCCTGTATATTATAATGTTGATCGAAGCTATTGGATATTTAGAATAAAATAAGTTATGATGAACTTATCGCTGGGATTAAAAACGACGGAGTTATAAGGACCTAGTGATACGTATGCCGTATGAGTTCGCCATCTATATTCTAATAATGTTAGTATGGACAGCTGAACGATATGCTTATTGCCGAGTAATATTTATTTTGCAAAACTGTGATGAATACAAAAAAGAAAACAATAATAATATCGGAAAAACAATTGAGTTTAAAGACAAAATAACTTTTTTTTACGGAACATCCTGTATATTATACTGTTCATCGAAGCTATTGGATATTTAGAACAAATCTGCTGCGATCTCCAATTTCCTCCTTTGTCTGTATATTTGATATAAATTCCAAATTTAGACGACTTTTTATAATCAACATGAAGATCACCATTTTATCTGGAAGTAAAATATTTTTAAGAGAAGATCTTCGCTCGGTATCTTTCTTTAATTCCTATGAAGCTTTTATATGAACTCTCTGTATATTTTAGAAAAGCGTAATAATTTATTTATCTGAAAGTTATAAGCTAAATGTTATTGGTGGGCGTGCAAACCCAATCCCCATTCTCCAAGTCCGTCCAATCGAACGTTAACGCATTGAATTGTTAAAAAAAGTGGAAGAATTCAAGTAAATTCCTGTTTAGAATGCAAATAATCTGAAACTGGAGATCCAACACTTTGTCCAAAAACAAATAAAGAATGTTTCATCATCTTATTTATGGTATTCCAGCGTAGGCGATTAAAACAGATTCTCGAACAATGGATTGGTGACATCACTATTCGTAGCCAAGTAGATTTATATAAAAAAGGATCGAAATTACAGTGTCTTAGTCTTATTTTTCGATTTACATCTCCACTCGCTACAGATTACTATTAGACCCGATGTATGTAATTGTCATAATTATAAAGATGAGCAGCATCTTTACGAAGCATTTCAGTGGAGTACACCACGACGGCTCGCCGTGGCCGCATTAAGAAATATAATCGATATATCGTGTTGATTTATGCGACCGGTTAAAAGTATCTCTCGGCGTGTGTGTGTGTGTCGAAATTTGAAAATTAAAGGTGCGCCCACCGAGTCCGGAGTTGTGGTTTTACCAACAAACTCGCCCGATACAACTAGAACCATAAGTGTAGCCCACACCGGACTCGCCGTATGCACATACATACAAACGCATATACTTTACATACCCGGCGATGTTAAGAAATGTAAGTAGGCACAGTATGCGTGCGTTCGGCGAATTAAAAAATCGACGAGAGGGACTGAAATAAATAGAATGACAATTTAATAATATTGTGGTCGTATGAGTTATTGCAGTACAATGCGGTTGATCGCAGATCGCCCTGATAATGCCCGTACGAGGGCAGTTATATGTGCATGCATATAACTGTGAAAGTTATTCTATTGGAAGTATTAAGTGTTTACCTAAGTCCGTTAAAAGATTAGGTGTTTCTTATGTAATCAGGATACATAATTAAAATAAATTAAAAATGTCCACGATTTCCAACAACCTGTAATTTCTTTTAATACATGGGATCCGATCAAAAGCTATGAGACGCCAGTTAGTATCCAGACTTCTTGTTTTATTATGCTTAGAATTCTCAACGACATCGTTGCGACAGAGTGAACTGTATTTTTTTTGGTTACAACATTTATTTGTTATATTTACAGCTTATATTAACTTATGATACATACAATAAACATAGGTTATGTACTGCGTGATGAATGCCTTCTCCCGTGAGTCACCCTTTTTCTCAGTTACATACCAAAGTACCCGCACTTTCTGTATTACCGGCCTCACATTGTGCTGCCAACTTAACTTAAACAAAATCTAACAAGTAATATGAACAGATACAGTAGCAAAATATTGATATGATAAGGTCAGCCTCTAGATCTTTCTTTTGATTTTCTTTTGGCTTTTGACTCAACTTATCATTTGAGGGCGGTATTTTTCCCGATTTACTGCTTAACCTATTCAACTATTTCAGGTTTTTAAATTGCTTGTTCAGCCAGTTCATCAGTTAGCTCAAGGTTCAATATTAGGCCCAGTTCATTTCTTATTTCTTATTATCCATCAACGATATTTTGTCATTTTTATTTATTTTAAATAAATAAGTCTTACTTACTTTTAATACTTGTTTTAAATGCGCCTTACGTGTTAATTAATATTAATAATAATAGAGGTCGGGTGCTAAGAAAAGAAAAATCGATCCCTTTCTCTAATATTTTACCACAGCTACGTTTCGTTGAACGTTTTCTAATCACTATCTATAGTTTTATCACTACTGATGCGACGTATGTCTATTACTTACCTCGCAATTTTATAAATTCCCGACTCGCCCCTATCGTTCAAAAGAATAGATCGATAAGCAACAGATTTAAGGAGCACATCAGATCTTATAGATATGGTAGGATAGAACCGTCAGATGTAACATAAGACATAAACGAAACCGGGCAAAGCAATAAATTAGAAGACCTGAAATTGATTAAGAACGTAACTTCGCTGCGGGAGCTTAAACGCTTATGAAACTATGTATTTAATATAACAAGCAACGCTAATTTCGGTCGGTTGAAAATGAAGATCGACGTATTCTCGAAATAACTAACCCAAATTTATTAATTAAACTTGTGCGGTGCGTAGTGTGCGGATACTTTCGTATTTCTTAGTAACAAAAAAAAATAGAAGGCCTACAATAACAATAATAGTCCAGTTTCTTCTAAACCAAACGAATTATCTGTTTATTTTCTAACATCATCTAAATTATAAGTATCCTACATGAATTCTCTCACGTTTACCACCCGGTATACGTGATTCATGAAAATTTTATATTAAAACAAGAAAGCAGACCTATTACCAAAAATGTCGGGCGCACGACATGTTTATGAATTAAATTACATGCGCGCTTGATAATCTGATACTGGCACACTTCGTGAATGAAATGCCACTATCACGACATCACCAACGGGATCATGTATTCGACCTTGCCCCGTAACTGCACGCGTACGAAACGCAATTGTGTTCCGTAGATGCATAAAACTCAATTAACTCCAATTTATATGAAATATGGATTTCGATCGGCGAGTGTCGATAAGCGTCTCGCCGAAACGAGAGAGGCCGATGAGGATGGAAGATGAAGAAGGAAAAAAAGCAGGTGAAAAAGCGCAATTATGAAGTTCGGTTGGCGAATTGTTTATCGAATTTAAATGCGTATTTTCGATCGGTATTGATTGTAATTATAGGTTAAAAATTATAGGGTTGATGGAAAGGTTGATCACGATTAATCAATAAACGCCATAATTTGTAATTGCTTAATCATGTGTGGTAAATTCTTGTATAAACATCTATATACTTACGTCTGAACTTTTCTACCTTATACGTAATATCGATAAATTATAGTTAATGGATTTACGCCTATCTGAATGTAGTATTTCGTCTTATAGTCCTTGAAAAAAAAATTAATTGCGTATCATGTACATAAGAATCTCCAAATAAATATATTGCTCGAGATAAGCATCTCCTTTCCTTAAACGTATCGCTTTCGTAATACATATTTTACAATATATACATTTATTCTGTGTGAATTTTCTTTGCTTTAATTTGATCGTAAAAGTTTCACGTAAGCCGCTGCCTAATTTGGGCATATTCAAAATTCTAAGCCTTTGGAATCTCGTAAATATATTGATGTTTAAGATATCTGTTGGGTATCTAAATTTTAAGCGGAATACGGGAAAATTGGCGTAAAGCGTAAATTTTTCAAAAGCCATGACCATTATTATTTGTTTATTAAAAATAAGTCTTCCTGCTGCAAAAATATTTCTATATTTGAAAATGGTTTACTTACTTCGTTAATACATAATATGCTCTCAATATGTTAGAAATTCGAATATCATGGAAGTAAAGTAAAACAAGCAAAGCCGTACGTTTACAGTTAAAGTAGGCACATGCAGAAATCAATTTAAAAAGTGAACTAGAAATACGTATAATATGAAACAATGATTAATAACATAGAGAAAAACATATTAAGAGTTAACGAGTCTTGTCTTGAATGATGTAGTAAGTAATCGGAAGAGAAATAAGCATATAAATAAGTGAAATGTCTGATGGATGAGATCACCAAACAATTATTGTACGTAGCTCCCAGTCATATCTTAATCCTGTTAAATGCCCCGCAAACCCTACATTGCCAGTACATTCATTTCATTCATCTCATCCGATGTTAGTGATTTCAATGTCTCATAGCTCATCTATCAGGAGATCTAGCAGGAAGATAAATTAGACCAAATCACCCCTTCAATCATTCTCCAAAATGATTGGTCAACCACTACATTACTAGAAGTGTGGAATGAGCAAAGCATCCAGCCATCCGTCTTGCCGCCAAAAACGGCATAGCTTTTTCTAAGCGTTTTGTTTAACATAATAAATAGAAGCGACAAAGGCGGGTGGAACCACCACTCTTTTGCATTGATCAGACAGACACGTATTTTATCGGCTCTCGGCAAAACCAATAGGCACACGAAACCTTTCTAGTGAGACGAACAGACACGAGTCTGCCTCTCTAATAATAATAATAAATCTCTAATAAACAACAGCACTTTTGTCTTAAGGCATTAATTTACCAACATCCTGTACGTTTCATCTTGTTTTTTTTTTCTGAAGTAAGCTAATTTTAAATAAATTAAAAATTTTTCCTATCGCCAACTCCATCCGCGAACACACTGTATATCTAAGAATCAACCAACGACAGCATTAACACTATCATGATTTCTTAGTGCGCAACTCTCGAAGGCTTTGGGTTAGCCAAGACGGTCGTCGCAAGGAGTTTCATTGTATTCCCACATGGACCAGACCACCGTTTCGGAGACAACCGTCCGATAATAAGCAATAAAACCGACATCCGAAAACGATCTTCCATATACGGTAATGGTGTTTATTTGTTTGGAGAAGCACGGAGGCAAACGGTGAGAGGCCATAAATCAGATCAGGTGGAAATACGCACCTGGCCGTTTCGTTGACCTCGCGACGCCCACGCGCGCATATGCATGAACATTTCAAATCATATAGGCGTGGATATCTTTCATGCAAATGCCCTACAGTATGACCGGTGGTATTAAAGAAAGACGAGTTTTTAGTAATTAAGCGAACGGCTTCGCTATAGGTATCTACCTACCTGGATTGAAAGGAAAAAAAAGGAAAAGCTTTTCGTAAAAGTGCTCTCTAGCTAGAGAATTGCGGATATAACATGAACGCGTACTCGAGTAGATATGATCTAAGGCTTGCAACGGCTACTTTTCGCGATGTTGAAAAGAATTAATGCATAAATATGATATTAGATGCAAATACATGATTTATTAGTTCTTAATGCGAAACGACATTCTTCGATAAATACATGCGTACCTAATGAGGCCAAACACCTTTTACAATCGAGCTGCTAGAAGCTAGAATTTTCCGATCTACATTTAATAAACCGTGAATGTTGTTTTCGAATTTCCAAATTGAACGATTTCGCCCCTTAGCCCTATTTAGAGATGCGCTAATGATACGAAATATAGCGACAAGTAAAATTGAAAAACACCAGAATTTCAGTCACCTCCGTCATTCACAAGGTATCTTACAGTAAGCGCAAATAGCGATTCCAACGTCTTGTCCGCATCAGTTTTGCCAATGTGTTCAGCACCGTCTGCGATTCTGCCGTAATCTCTAAATGTTCGGTCTTTCAAGTCGATTTTTATCTTTGGTACGAGGAAAAAGTAGCAAGTGGCAATACCTTGGACGAGGAGCAACGGTAGAAGCTGTTGTACGGTGAAAGCGGGATGTGGTTCCGCGTTCTCATTCCGAAAACCCCAGTGGTTCCTGCACCACCTTTCTGGACGTTTCCGTCTCATATGTTCCCTTAAAACAGATCGATTGATGTAAGGATTCGACGTCATCAACTGATGTTCAGCCATTTTTGAAACGTTTAAAGGTATCGTATATTTGTGATTGTGATTCCTGTGAAGTCCTGCTGGATAGAACTGTTCTTGAATTTTTACCATGGCGATTGTAGTTCGTGGTCTTAGTGAACAAAGCTTTCGTTTTTTTTTTCAAATCCCGCCGCTTTTTTACGATTCCTACCTTCAATTCCAACCTGGAATATGCCGCGACGATCTGCAGAAACGAAGATTATACTTACATACATACGTATGTATAAGATGACATCATTCTAAGTATTTTAAGAAAAACGTTTCTTAGAAAGAAAATAAAACAAATTGACAAAAACACCTTCAATTGTTTTATTAAATTTGCTACTTTATTGAAATAAAATAACCTTATTTATAATAAGAGACTTCTTTGATTTTCGCTGCGTTACGTGCTTTCTATTCAAAACGTATTCGTTATTCGCAGAACAAACCGCTTTAAAAAAGTCCTAAATCCCTCTTCGTCTGCGAGTCACACGCATGTACTTTAATCGATTTATCGGCATTCTACGAGAGTTTTTTCTCGTTATTTTCTCAGTATTTAGCTTGCCGTTAAATCTGTACTCATTGTGTAAATTGCAAGCAGAAATGCATACAGGCGCGGGAAAAAGTCAATTTAACATTTGCAGCACAAAAGAACAAAACAATGTTAAAAAAAAATTATGACGTTTTGGAACCTTTCAAGCAGAATGTGGGAATTCACAAGAAGGTTATTAAAAATCGATTATTCCATCGTCAATTTTTTTCGTACGAAGCCTGTTTTGAGGCGTGGAATAATATAAGTTATTGGTCCTTTCTTCTTCGGAAATAATTTAAAATAGAACAGCCGTTTGGGTATGCTGCAAAATTTTGTTTCGTCGTCATTAGAAGATACTAACATGAAAAGCATTTACCTTCAATCAAAGCTATTTTCGTAAACATTTACCTAAAAAGTCGATTGGACCCTTTAGACCATGGCAAATGCATTTCCCAACTCGTTAACCAGAAATAGTAACTTCGTCGCAAGCAGAAGATGGAGTGCAATTAAAGTAGAGGAACCTGTTGAGATGGACGAACATTACGTTAAGTAAACGTATTATTCTGAAATATAAAATCGTAGCTATCTAATGTATGTCAGAATTTTTAAATATTTTCTTTGACCTATCACAAAGCTAGAATACGTAACGACAAAGTTTGTCCGAACCTGTATATTTTCCAAACACACGTTGCAACTGTTTGTACGACATGCCATGAATAAAATTCGAATTGACGCTGAATAGACTTATAAATTCTCGTTTACGTTTCAATTTATTTCAGCCTCGCGTTTAAGTTAATTACGATATTTAATGACATCGTATTTATACTAGCTAATAGCCCATGCTGTAGTTATTTTACCCGGTAATAGAGCCGGGCTCAGCGCAGATAATTGCTAAAGGTTTCGAAAAATGTACTGTACAGTGAGTATAAACTACATAAAAGCGTGACTATGGGAAGTGAACCTGAAAAGCAACCGATTACTAACGAATATTACACGATAAATACGGAGATTACAGCATGGAATATCATCCTAAACGCCAAGTATAGAATTGGATAACATTTATATACATGTAAATTGTAAATTTATGTGTTATAAATGGATATTCTTCAATCGAAATATTATAATTTCAAGCATTCCTAACGTAAATATGAATGATCTTATATAAATGCATACGTTGGGTCGTAAAAGCCCACATACGCGATGAAAAATTGTTAAATATATCCTTTAAAAAAGGACAAATCGAATTTTTTAAGTAAACAAGCTTATATAAATGCCGCAAATAGCGTCATTTCGTAAAATAAATTATATCGATATATTTTTATTTATGTTCAAATTAACATAAATGTCTTGCTGAATTGTTTTGAATAAAGTTTTTTAGTGACGTCCGATCCGTCCGATCTGATCCGTGATATCAGATCGGTAACAGTCTAAAAACAATTATAGCTCTTATAAAGAAAAAAAATTGAAAAGCATAGAAACAGAATAAATAAGTGATGATAATTTACCAAAATTATATTCATCATCATAATCGCAAGCATAGTCGTTAAATTGTATTCATTTGTACAAAGATTAATATAATTTATGAGTAAAGTTCGCCATTTTCCGTGCGCTTCACATGCATCATGCGATTCGTAATATATACGCAAGCCATCTTATTGCAGTAGGAACATATCCGATACGTGTTTGGTGACCCGCGAGTATAGCGAAGTGCTCACGCAAACAGCACAACCTTAAAATCGCGGATTTCATACGTTATCGATTTTACTCAAAAATTCAACGCCGCTATTCTTACATTTAATATGTTTAGAAAACGCGCATTTCATTCTTCCATCTCTCTACTTCCATACTTAAATACATCAATGCGCAATATTACCCGAACGACCACTTCCGCAGCGACGCCCGTGGAGCGCACGGAAGGTGGCGAACTTTATTTATTATGTACAGTCTGAAGATATCGAAGCATATATATTTACATTTAATTTCCACGAAGGCGGGTTTCTCAATTATTTTAAAGGTGGTATTATGATGCTTTATCGACTTTTTCCCTAGCTTCAATCGGATTGAACATTTAGTAATAAGACGGTAAAAGTGCAATAAATATATCCAATTTCAATAGTTGTTTCGTGAAATATATGTATTTATTGTATTTATGTTTTTCACTAGAAACAATGTTTAAAAAATCACGTCTTCCTCTTTTAAAAACAATATTTTTTCTCCTAACCAAAGGAATACTTAATTTTTCTCGGTAGCTGTAGTATCTGATTGAGAAATCAATTTTTCTACGATCCAGCGCACACTGTACTTGATAACTACAATAGGAAATATAATCAATACAAACGACATTACTAAAAATCTAACAAGGAAACCCAAATGATAAGTGATGACAGATGGCAATTAGCCAATTGTTTAATTAAAATTTTACTGCTAAGATATGTTCGACGCAATGTGATACCATTAGGCGGCAAAAGCCACTGGTTCAATAGATGGCATTGTTTTCTTGTAGCAAAAATCATAAAGATATAATCGAACTTCCTTTTTAGCGCTGTCAGGCTATTCCATTTCTTTTACCTCCGCAAACCGCAGGCGTAGTGGCATTTATTTGTATTATGGAAGAAGTTTTAAGTATCCACAATCATTGCCGATAGCATGAAATTTTACTTGTTTCGGAAGTTCCATATAAAAGTTATTTGAGAATAAAGATAAAGAGTTCATTCGAATTTCACTATTTTAAGAGAAAAGAAAAGCCCTTTGAAAATCCTTTGAATTCATATTTTAATCACGTGATTTAAAACCCATCCATTCGATTCGGGAACTAGGCAGATTCGTGTTTAGTCGTCTCACGTGAATGCCTACGAGTTTCCCCTAGAGTCGATAAAAAACGAGTCTGCCTAGTCTATGCTAATATCTAAATCTTGTTATTCATGTTTTTTTTTTAATCTCGTTCAAGTATCTGATTGCTTAAAAAAAAACTAATAATATAGGTTGGTAGTGGTTATCGGCACAAACTATACATTATTTTATTAAAGCTGTCGTAAGTTTGTCGGATCTGATTAAACTAATCTGATCTTAAATAAATAACCTTATTTTGTTTTCAATAACAAAAAATTGAATTGAAAAAAATTTAAACTAAAATGTTAAAATTAGACGATTTGATAAAAAGAAAGGAAACGGCCAACGTTATCTTTTGACATTTTAGAATAATTGGAATTATAAAGCCACGTTTTTATTATTTTCTGAAGAGAGTAAGTCTTTCGCGTCCGTGTCCGCGAGATAGAAATTTAGAAGGTCATTTAAGTTAATCAGGAGTTTATCAAGTTCAATTTAACTAAACGTATATCAACGATCAAGCGTTCCATCCAAAATGCGATGTACATAACACAAATTTTGCGTATTCACATAGACATAGGGAACATGTGCACACAAAATAGGCGAATATCAGCAGTTATACTATTTTCTCGTCTTGATACCTTCTCGAAAGACGTTTTAGGACTGGTAACCAAACGATTGCAAATCACCGGCCGTGGACATCTATAGCTGTACGTCACCACATTGATTCCTATTAACGCCACTGGGTGATTTGAGTTCGTTTAATTTTATTTAAGAATTTCGCTAGGTTCTGATTTGTTTAGTCAAAGATCTGAATATTCGCTTTCCTGTAAGTAAGTAAAGATTGGAATTTGCTCTATAGAGATACCGTCTTTGGCATTCAGGAAATGCTCTTTTGTCATTTGAATATGCACATACACACACACATTACCATCGTTTATATAAACACATACGACGCATATATGCTTAGCATTTTTCGCGGAGTACATTGTCAGAAACAGAAATTAATTATCCGCATGATCTGCAAATTCCGTGGGTGGAAGCAGCAGAGAACCGGTCTCAAAATTGCAATACTCTTTTTTAACTATTCGTGTGCATACGTTTAAGTACATATAGGAATTACGTATGGATGGAAGTGCATGTGTGAATGTGTCTATATTACTGCAGGTATTTTCCACATTTGCGTTCACCATTATTTTCCATTACATATATATATTAAATGCTTATGCATGTAAAACGTAGATCATATCGTTAGTTTTGGATAGGTGGGCAATTATAATATTTCCTCAATACTACGCCCTAAACAAATATATACTTTCTAAATGCATACAAGGTATTCATACATCCAAGGCTGTCGCCGCTTTTTATGAAAAATAATTTTTTAGTGTTACAGATACTAAAATAAGTTGGTGATAAGAAATATGTTTTAAATCTAAATAAAGAAAAAAACTATAATTACGCAATTCTACAACGTAACAAAATGGGAAGCTCTTAGATTGTTGCGAGGAAGTTTCGGCCTTTACTTCTATTCCTTAGTTGTCTATTTTTACATCTCTAATGATAAAGCTTATATTGGTACGAAAAGAGCGATAGCAACAAGATTCAATAAACACGTTACGTATTACAATAACATATAAATGAAATCGGGCATGGATAATTATTAACAATAAAAGCGGTAGTCGCCGATTAAAGTTAACATTGTTAAAACTTTCGTATGACCGGAGGAGAGGATTGCATGAACGGAAAAATTAAATTTCAAAGATTTATGATTGGCGGGGGGAGGCACAACTTTCTCTGCCCCCTTTGGCTACGCCCATGATTTTTAAAGTTGGTTATGGAGCATGGTTTCTTAAAATCAGTTGGCGGGAACCCGGTAATTTAATACAAAAACTAGACGACAACGGCGCCTTGTATCCAGACAACCGAACATACTCATGCATCATAAATTGCTTAAAAATTGAATTATTTTTTTATAATTGTTATATTTAAAAGGTAATTACTTTATTCTACATGGATATGTCCTATTACATCCGAATAAACAAGGATGCTATATCAACAACCGTTTATATCAGTATTTAATAATCTCCATATTCGATTTAAAATTTTTCCATAAAACCCAACAGGTGTTCAGCTATCATCTCATTGGTCACTTCTACTTATTGTGTACATACGTAGTAACCGTTAGTTCATTTAAATCGCGCCAAACAGAAATACTGCATAGTTTTTTGTTGAATTAATATTTTATTTTTAGTTGATTAAATGTTGTTATAGTTAAGTGCTTTATTGTTGTTAATATATTTACCTGTCTTTATCGAAAATATGTCTTTTCCAAGAGCCAAAATTCTACGTTTCAATGATATCCACAGTAAGTAAAAGAGTTTTTTACTCACGCAAATAGGTAGATGTTTTTTGTCATATTTGCACCTTGAACATCCCATCGAACATATATAAGGTAGTTTTAATATTCTCTTTGAAGATTGCACGCCTTCGCCAGCTGATTACAATCCCAAAATTAAGAGTCATGTTACTGGTGCAGCCCTTTCAACCACCGATCGATTTTCGGAATGCAAAAGTCCCGCTGTCTCTGATAACGTTTCGGTGCATTCGCTTAATACTACAGTATGTTTTCGAACAGTAAGTTTAGACGTGCATTACTTATTTGCTAACTTAGCTTATGTAATTTCAAATTTACAGCCCACTTTACCTAAGAAGAAGAAACAGGCAACACCATCGATTGCTAAAGTAAAGTGTGCAGATATATTTAGCGAAACAAATTCCAATAACGAAGCTTTAAACGAGAAGATAGTTGAATGTAACAATAAGGATTTATACATCATTGAACTAACGGAACAAATAGAAGATGCGAAGATGCAACTTAACAAGTTGAAGTTACAAAAGGAGGATTTAGAGGAAGAAAGAATTCGATTAAAGAAATTATTGGAAGAAATAAGAGATGAACAGAAAACCGAATTACAGAATCTAAGTGCGAAGCATGTAAACGAATTAGAAATATTGCAAAAACAAATAGAAGACACCAGAATGAACCTAGAACTCACAACAAAAGAATATAACGAATTAAAAGCTGAAAACCTTGAAAGTAAATACGAGAAAATGCTTATGCAGGTCAAAGAAGAGCATAGACTTGAATTGGAAAACCTACATCTTGAACACTGCAACGAACAAGCTATTTTGAAAGGAAATATTTCTAAAATAAGTAGTGAAATGGTGCTTGCTAGAAGTGAATGGGAAACGTTGAGAATGAAGAACCGGAAGGGTATGGAAGAATTACTGGATAATATCGGTAAATTCCAAAACTTAAACAGCATACTAATTAAAATGTTTAACGAAGAAATGAGAACAAAAGAAGAATTGATTATAAAAGAGAAAGAAGCAGGCATGAGATTAGAAAATGAATTAATACAGCTAAAAGAAAGCCACACCATAGAAATGGAAAATTTAAAGACCAAACATAAGAATGAGATAGTAGACATAGAATACGAGATGTTAAAAGGTATAACCGAACTACAAAATAAATTGGATCAAGAAAAAAAGGTATTGGAGAACATGTACAAATCCAAGATAGCAAATTTAGAGAATAATCACGCTGAAACCATAGCCAAAATCAGAAATCAATCGGATTTGCAGATCAGTCAAATCGAGGAAGATTGTCGAAGAGCAAATCAATTAACAGAAGCGCATTTCCAGGAGAAATACAAGGACATTGAAAATGAATGGAAAATAAAATTGGAGACACAAATGAAACACACAGAAAAGATTATAGTTGAATATAAAGAAATTAATGAATTTAATCTAACCCAGCATAAGGTAGAAAAGGAACATTTAACGAAAGAGTTGGAGGAAAAACTACAAGAAATCGAAAATAAATGGAAAATAAAATTAGAAGAACAAATCAAAGAATCTGATGAGATACTAAAAGAGTGCCAAGCGATTAGCGAATATAACATCATTCAATGCGAATTGGAGAAAAACGACACTAAGCGTAAGCTAACGGAAGCAATAAATGATTTAGAAAACGAAAAGGAGATAAGCAATAAATATTTACATCAGAAGAACGACATAGACAATCTATACATGCAATTAAAACTAGATTACGACGACATAATAACGAAATTGGAAAGCGTACAGGATGAATTAGCGAAAGAAAAGGAACTACGGCAAAACGAAGTTCAACAAATTACCGCGGAAAAGCACACCTTCGAAGTAACGATTACTAAAACCTTTAACACTGTAGAAGCTCTTACAAAGCGACTATTTGATTCTGATAGGGACGTGGAACAGTTAAAATCAGAGCTTGAATTCTGCGAAAAGGAAAAGTTAGAGAACGAAGATAAATGCAACAAACTTACCGCAGAATTGGAAACATTGAAAAAGCTGTATGAAGACATGGAATTGCAAAGCGAATCTAATTTGAAAATAGCAAAAGATGAAATTGAAAGAGTGGGTAGAGAGCTCATAGATAAAGTAAATCATTACAAGCTAAAAGCCGAAGAATCGATTGCGGCAAATGCCGCAGAATTACAAGAAAAAACTCGAGAAATCGCAGAAGTGAAAGAGCAACTGCACCAACAACAGGCTTTAAATTCTGAGACTCAAAAGCTAATATCAAAGGCATCTGAGGAATTGAAACACTGCGAAGCGTACAATAATACATTAGAACAAAAGATATTAAGTCTAACGAGCGAACTGGAAGCAACAACAAAACACGCAGAAGAAATTGAAGAAACCAATAAGGAATTGAGAGAGCAGCTAAAAAAGCAAGAGGATTGTTACGGCAAATTTGAAGAAAGCTTCAGTAAAGATGCGGATTCGAAAAATGACGAGATTATATCTTTGAAGAAAGAGATGAGCCAATTGCAGGAAAAAGCGGATTCTTATTACCAATACTGTGAATACTACAAGTGCCAAACAAATAAGTGCGAGAAAGAAATTGAAGAATTGAATGTAATACAAAAGAATTATATTGATCAGAGTGGGAAGTATGATGAATTGCTTCAAAGATATGATGAACTGCTGATGAAAAACGCCGAATTAGAAAAAACGGTAATATTTTTGATATCATTTACTTTCGCCTGTTTATATTTACCTATTTCAAAACTTCTAACGAAATTTATTCTTATTGCCACTTCATTGACAGATTGCTCAACAAAAGTCTCTTATTGGACCATTTCGAGACCAATTAGAAGCCTATGAGATTGAAAGAGAAGCGCTTTTGGACCAGAAACACGATGCAGAAAATGAAGCTAAAACCATGGGCATGAAATACGCCCAAATTTTGGGACATCAGAATCAAAAGCAAAAAATAAAGCATCTAATAGACCTTAAGCGTAAAAATTACGATTTGATGGAGGTAAGTGAAAAATCATTAATTAACTTCATCGGATCGGTAGTATAATTATGTTTTTTCCTTAGAGCAAAGCGGAAATTGAACAAAAAGTGCGGTTTCAAGCGAAGACAATTGAAAAGTTGAAAAAGGAATTGGCAGCATTGACAAAAACGCCTAAAAAACAAATCGGTGATAATAAAGAGAACGTAAACAGTCCAAATCGTTCGCTAAATGGCAGTAATATGTTCAGTCCTTTACGGGAAAGAAATTAAAATCATGGATTAAGTTCTTCATCTATTTATTTGAATTTGATTTAAAAAAATATATATGTACCATATCTTAGCCATTATTTATAAATTTATTTAAACTTATGTTGTTATAATCATTTTTGAAATGACATTTTTAATGTATTTAAAATACGATGTAAGTTTGGATAAGTTTACTTTACGTTTAAGAATTTAGAATTTATCATGATCTGTCGGGTACTGATTTAATGTTAAATTTAATTTATATTTGTTATTATTTAAAAACCTCTTTTGTATCCTTTGTTCAATTAATAGAAGTTATATTACGTACTGCTAATTATTTCATTGTATTATAATAAATCGTTGGTATCTTGCCTTCTTTGTATTTAATTTGTATTTTTCTTTGCAAAATTGTTACAATTGTTAGTTATGTAAGCATGCAAAATTACAATTTACGGCAGTTTATAAAGTAGTCATTTTTAACAATAAGACTGAGCTAGTTTTCTTTAACGAAGTAAAGTATTTCTTTATACACTGAGACCAAATATTCATTTTAAGATCTCTTATTATTTATGCATTATTTTTTATATTATATTTATATCATTTTGACGTAATAAATGTGTGCACTCAAATAAAATATTTTTTTCTTAAATTTATCCCTAAGTAACCACATCAGTTCTTCTGTTGTGTGGATAGCAATTTCTTTCATCTTATAAATTTTAGGCCCTCGTATCACTTGACAACTTCAGCTACGGTTTTAGCACACTATCAAAAAGCTTTCGAGTCGATGCAAATTTTTTTCTTTCAAACAGTACTTATATGTTTAACAAATCTGATAAGTTTTCATTTTCTGTCCTCGTCCACGTCAAATTGTCTCCAGTTCTACTATTATATTTTATCGTTGCTACGGAAAAGTACCAAATCGTCTCAAGATCTCGGTTTCAAACTAATTATTGCAAATACATGAGATTTTAGACAAGATTGTATTTCTCTTCAAGTCTAAATTCATGTTTAAATAAAACTAAGCACTTTAAGGTGTGTGTGTATATATATTTCAATAAAGCCACAAAAATTATGATACAAACGTCTTTCGTCCAATAATAAAACGATATAATTTCATAGTCGTGAATATCATCGGCTAAATATGTTACTCGAAAAACTAATCACTGGTTATAGGATAGACGACAATAAAAGATGATTTAACAAATCTCTTGAATGATTATACGGTAATACATCTACATTAAACGAGTAATCTCTTTGGGTATGAGTATTTCTGTTTTATTTTATTCAGTATCGTTTTTTTCTGTAATTTTTTAACATTACAATGAGTGTCCTATCTTATCTTACTTCATACATATACAAAAGTTTCAAACAACATAACCTAATACTTATTGTGATAAAGCCCTTAACGAATAAATTATTAAAAATATATCTTACATTTTTTTCGATTTACTTTTTTAGATACCATAAAAATTTTATATACATAAAATGGGAGATCAAAATTTACGTCGAGAATCGTCTATAAAAAATTTGGCAAGTATAAACGCAGTCTTCCAGGACTTAAACGTCGGTAAAACAGTCTAAAATAATACAGAAAAGTGCAGTCATTTAAAGGTAACTAAAGCTTAAATAAACCACAGTTAACTTATACTTAATACCTACAGCTATACAAACCATTACAATATAAATTTTTAAATCATTTATATAATATATAAACGATAAAAAAAAAAATAGGAAAAAAAAGCATATATAAGGTATATGAAAATAATACAATAGGGTGTTCATTTTTTTAATTACGAAATTATAGAATTGTATCAAGGTATATATAAATATAAGATTCGCAATTATTCTGTAATCAAAATTTAATCTCGTCAACAATGATATGTCAATCCTATATAAAATACTCAAACACTAAATACATATCAATTGGTCAAATTATTTTAAAAATACAATGAATTTGAGGGAAAAATAGTACTGTCTACTTTAAACATTCGTTTCATCATTGGTTTCAAAATACTTGTAGATCGTTCTCAGATTATTCGTAAGCAAGCAAGTGGTGCGATATCCTAGAAAACTTTAGCACATTGGTGCAGATTGGTATGATGCTCGTTTCCATACTTAAAAGTAGTTATAAAATGAACTATAATCCAGCCAACCAAATGTACTATAAAGCAAGGTTACT
This sequence comes from Oryctes rhinoceros, assembly GCA_020654165.1. Lineage (NCBI taxonomy): Eukaryota > Metazoa > Arthropoda > Insecta > Coleoptera > Scarabaeidae > Oryctes > Oryctes rhinoceros. Next base: position 6,327,104 of record JAIOKQ010000231.1, read on the forward strand.
TTTTCTTATATGAAAAGAGCGGATTTGCTTCCCCATGCATATATAGAATCTGTCCAATAGTCACCAAAAAAAGCGGATAAACGTCTTGGTCATTTTCTTTGTAAAGATATTTTTTCTGAGAGGTCTATACAATGAATAAAATAAAAGATGATAACATAAATTAGCTTAAAAGAACTCCAATCATATTTAGACAATACAGCTTGTTTTAACACAACCGAGCTTTCCATATAGTAAATTTAAAACATTAGGTAACTATTGATTATGTTATATATAGTCATTAGAGACGGTCATTTTATCGATCACGCAGAGATGTGGACGACCCCAAAAGAAGATATAGGCAGACACGATATGTACTACTGTGTGGTGTCTGTTTCATGGAGGTTGGAAATTTCGAACGAACGGCGTGCGAAAAAAAAACGTTGTTAAAATAAACCCATGTACTGGACAATTTGCAGACTTATAATATAAGATGGTGCCAGAATACGATGCGACAAAATAAGGCTCGCGCGATCTAATTTCAACTTGTGTTACCATCCTGTAAGTACGATTATCAAAATAATGTTTACATCTGAAAATTGGTTTGTTTTATTTATTACAATAAGATACAAGTTTGTCTCAATTTAGATCTTCAGTAGATAAACGTTATTTGATAACCCAATTTGCAAAATGGCGATTTCACGCAAGCGTCTTGAAAACAATTTCGTGTGTATATTGCCTAATCTGTATGATTGTAGTAGACAGTACAGCATAATATTAAAAAAATATATATATCAAGATCTGTGTGAAGTGCACTAACCAACTAAAATTAAATTGAAATAAATATTACTCAAAAGAAAATGAAGACAACAAGCGACAATTGCTAAGACATCTTACTATCTTTTTGGATTTCGCAATAAAATTGTGTGTTTGATACCAAATCACCATTCTATTTTCTCGTATTACTATTATTTTTAGTTATTACAGCTGCCTGAATGTTTTACAATGCAATGTAGAATATTCTAGTGGGCTAGTCTTTTGCATAATGCACAAATACACAGTTCGCCTCAAATTATATGTGCAAATATCTTCACTTGTTTTGAGTAAAGCTTGTCTATACATAAGTGACAACTAAAAAAAAAAACATTTAACAACACAGTTAATAATAATTACATGAGTGTAATAACATATATCAGAGATGTACATAATATATTATCGATGTTGTCATCACAATTAAGTACTAAAAACATTAAAGCGATTGCTCAGTCGATATCAGAAAAGAACGACTTTAGTTACTTTTAAATGTATAATCTTAATATATAAATATCTTAATTCGAATGATCACATAAAAAAAATCTAGAAAAAAAAATGAGTCTCGGAAACATATTATCAATTCTCAAAACGAGATGCATGACAAATGGGTGGTAAAAATTACATTACCTTGCGAAGATGAGAAAAATACAGAAGGAGAATTGTTCAAGAAAATAAATGCATGTGAATTAATCAAGTTGTCCAAAAGAAGTTAAATTTTTCTCTATCCAGAAATCACACTGGGAATATTTTGGTTCAGCTCTCACATCTTGCTCAACAATCAAGATATCTCTGTTATGAAGCGCCTTCTCATCCATTTTACCATGCCAGACGTAATGATAAAAGAGCTGTTGAATCGCTGTGAAATATCGCCTTTGTTCGGGAGTCTTCGGTTCATATCGTCCTAATATCGCATCGACGTCGGAATCTATGTCGGCAATATCTTGAGGGCCTCTCGTCTGCGTTACTATGTAAAAGAAGGAATTCTCTGCGCGAGTATAAAATTCATATAGGGGACACACGAATCGTATATCTGAGATCATAGCGCTTAAGCCTTTGTAAGTCTTAGGGTACATATCTAAAACATCCTCGGCCAATTTCAAATTGGATAAGACTGAATTCTTCACATGCTCAACGATTAGATCTTCCGTCCAAGTCGTATATTTATTCAATAACTTTTCAGTAGCCGCAGCATGGGCAGTTACACCCAGAACTAAAGGTACGGATGGGGTATTATTTTCAGACTCGTTATATAACGACTGATCTTGCAAGATTCTCCCGTCCAAAACTAACCACTCGTGACGTTTTTTCGGATCTTCGCCCTTTTCTGGCAGATCTGGATGCGGTTTTCGCCATACGTCCGGAATCAAAGACATTAGTGTATAAGCATCGGCTTCTCTTAAGCATTTATAGTCGCTGGTAGCACATTCCATCGCTGTCAAGAACAGTTCGTTGTCCCTTTCGGATTCTCCCAAGGATTTCGTTGGAAGTATAGCACCTCCAGATGTAGCCCATGCTCTAGCAAAGTTCTTTTTACCAGGCATTGTAGCCAATGCAGTTACCAAAGTAGCACCTGAGAGAGAAGTTATTTTTAATTTTAATTGATGCAGTTTTTTTTTTCAGGAAATTATTAGATAACATTTTGAAAAAACTGTTTCATCCCAGAAATTTGCAACGCTACCTGCAGCTCCAGCTACATTTTTCCATAACAATTAACTAGTAGTAGTTTACTCGAGCGTTCAGTAGGAACTATTTTTGGGGATAGATGTACTTTTAAAACAACGAACAACGAAAAACAAATAGGTTTTTAAAAAATTACCTGCACGATGTCCAAACAACGTTACAGCCGATGAATTCCCTCCGAAGTGTTCGATATTCAATCTTACCCATTCTAAAGCTTGCAATATATCAGAAAGGGCGTAGTTGCCCGAAATATGGGGATAATCGGAATCGCTCAACGATTTGGTAGCTAGGAAACCTAAACTGCCCAGGCGGAAATTAGGCCTAACGAATACCACATCCTTAGATCGGGCGTATCTAGTAGATGGACGCATTTTTCCGGGGGATCCACCTAGGAAGCTTTCAGCTCCGATCAGCACGATAACCGGTAGAGGTGAATAGTATCGAACATACGGCGTTATGACGTCCAAAGTTAAGCAATCTTCGATCCCAGTAACAGTACCATTACCGTATATTTGAAGACAAGAATCAGTAGAGTTGTACGCGAGAAACGTTCCTTCCCAACAGTATGAGATGTTGTTCAAAGGTTGAGCGGCCTTGAATCTCAAATTATCTAAGGGTGGTAATGCATACGGTATGCCTCTAAATGCTACAGCATCGTCATCTAAAATCCTATAAAAAAAATAAAAGTGAAAGATTATCAGAAATATTAAACTATTGTACAGCAATATTTTGGAAATTTCATTAAGATTACCCTTTTACTTTTCCGCAACTCGTAATGGTTTCTGTCCTAACGTCATTATAAGAAATGGTTTGCAGTAAATTATGTTTACCAGGAATTGCAATCATTACTATAATCACCACCAGAAGAATAAATATAAATAAGGCACCTGAAAAGAAAGCATTCTTTACGATAATATTGAACATTACATCAAAATACGATATAAACGATACAAATCAAAAAATTATATTTGCATTTTACGTTTGACCCGGAACCGATCTCATCGTGATTTTACGAATTCCCGAAACAATTAAATAATGTTTGTGGTGCGAAGTGTGCCGATACTTTAATGTTTGCTACCCCGCAATCCTTCCTAACATTGAATTTCGATTAGTGCAGACTTTACAAAGTTCGTCAAATACAAGTAGCGTCCCACAAAAAATTAATATATATATTTCGTACGTCGCTTAACATCTTTGTTCGTTCCGCTCTTCTATTGCACTTAATTCTATATCGGCGTTAAAAAAATCCTTTATTGACAAACGAATAAATACAAAAAAAAAAATCTGCTAGGCAATATTCTGCTGTATCTGCTGATCTGCTAGTATCTACATTAACATTTTTAAAAGTTCTTGCGACACTCTATACGACCCCGTGCGGACAAAAATGTATAAATACTGTTTACTTACTAATTACAATACGATAGGCCTTCAATGAATCCTTGCATGAAGATTTTTCAATTTCTTCCTTGTCCTAAAACAAAAAAAAGGGACAGATTAATCCGCATCTTCTATTATATAATGTATACCCTTACATACTCTCCCATTTAGAGCAAATAACAAAACTTACATTTAAAGTAATGGTTTTCGCATCCTCGTTCTTATCAGCACCTTTATCATTGTCGTCCAGAGTCTCGACCGACGCTAAACCGGCTGTTTGATTTTCCAAATTTTGCTCATCTTTTTTCTTTTTTGGGAAGACAGATACTAGTGGCAAACATATACTATCAACAAATTTCTTCTTTTCCTTAGGTTCGGATCCCTTTTCCACTAACAGGAGTAACAAGATTAACATTTTGATCGCAACATAATAATAATAAATTTATTGGCCTCATGGTACAAGACACAAAATGAAGAAAAAGGAACCAAACGATAGCCAAAAGAAAAAAAACGAAATTGTTGCTGTATATACATATTAGCGAAAATAGTATTTACCATCATCATCCATAGCTCTAGATTTTCTAAATGGATTTGGCAGCTTTACTCTTGGCTGGTTCATTAGAGAATCGTCAGGCTTCTCTTTATCTTTTTGATCTAGGAGTTCAGTTCCTTCTATATCACCCTGATGATCAGAATCTCCATCCTGTAAAATTACGAAATTATTTGAATCTTTTTTGTAGCGAAACGTACTTCAATCTAAAATTATTCGATTAGTGCAAAGACATCTACCCTTTTGGAACGTATGAAATTTAAATTCGAAACATATCGACAATACCAACTGCCATATGATCAGATTGTCCACCAAAAATCTCTCGCCAAATCTTCTCCAGGCTCTTTTTATCGTCCGTGCGATAAAGAAAGGTTTTTAACAGATTAGGGACAGATTCCTAGCAACGCATACAAACGTAAGCTTGAAGCTTGAAGCAATGAAGTTAATATCACCTTAAAACGTGCGAAATATAAAAGCGGGTGCGCCGCCTTAAAGCCGGCTAGTTTGCGGGAAGAATTTTAGCTATTAAATCCCACCCCGCTTTTAGAGACAGAGAAAGATTATAGAAAATAACGCAAGAACAAATATATGCCTTCATGAATGCGTGCTTCTTTTTAAAACAGTAGAGAGGCTTTTGTTTAAGAAAAGGAACCTTTTCTGCCTGGAAAAGGGAGTTGGCTGGTAATGCTGGTAGGAATCCTAGACTGCAGGATTATCCAACTGCCTACTATCCAACAACTGTTTTTTCTTTAGACTGCCGATATAAAAAATATTAGCCTTGAATAATCCATTGGAAATAATTTATATATGCTGTGTAAGTTAGCAACTACTTGCTTAATTTCTTACCTGGTACAATAACATGAGCTTCTAGAAAAAGTACAACTCATCACATAGCAGTTACTTAAAAAAAATATCATAAAAATAAGTGATTGAGTGAAACAACAACAAAAATATTATGTAACCCTTAATTGCACCACAATTGAATACTTGGATAAATGAAGACGATAGTGTAGGACATATATAATGTACCACACAGGCAATACATAGAAATATCCATGAGTAACTATTGTTCTTTCATATCTTTATTTCAAAGTTATTTATAGTTACAATAAATTTTTGAAAAATGACTATTGTGTTCAGTTTCACTATGTCAATATTTTTAATTAAATATCCAGAATACATACACTATCTAGTAATTATGTATGCACATACGAGAGTATAATTTTAGGTTTTAACCACAGTTAAGAATAGTCCTCAATGTCAAATAAACCAATATGTATTATTTTACATCGTATATCTTTCACGTATCAAATTCAAGCCACTACACATGTTAAACATATGGAAAGAGAATTTTTAGGCTTAAGTACTTACTTTACATTTTTCTTTAGAACGACTTCTAGTAAAAAAGCCTGGCATTTGAATACCACCTATTGGTATCTTTTTTGGCTTTACTTCTCTACCCTCTTTAAAATCAGTCTTAATTTTGGACCCTTCATTTTCACTCTCTGAAGGCTGGACAGATTCAAATTCCGTAATTTTTTCTTGAGCTTTATTCTCTTCGTTCAGCATTTTTTCTCTCTCCTCCAATTCAATCACTTTTTTATCGTCCGTTTTCGTGTCCGTATCACCGTTGGGTGTACTCATCTGCAGGCAAAGTTAAACGTGAAAATAAATGCTACTAGCAGCTAGCAGAAAGATAAATTTAAACACAAAAAGTAGGCAGTCCGGAAATATATTCATGCGGAACAAAAACAGAAAAGCAAAAGGAAGTAGTAAAAATAAAATTTAAATATTGATTGAAATCTTACGAGCATTAACGGCTGGCGTAAAAAATAAAAATGAAATATTCGATCACAGAAGCGATGCTAATAGAGCGAACGCGTATTTACCTCCAACAATGTTTAAGTAATTGAAGTTTTAAAGTATTTGCACTTTGTTTACAATTAAATTTCATACAATCAATACATACAACATAACATATATATTTCACACAAAGCTTGTTTGACCCCACCACATACAAGCGCTACCACACTTGAGTTGAACGTACTTGTATGTTGTACCAACGTTACTAAATTATAGATTTTTTTTCGAGACAATAACTACAAATAAGAACTAACAGATTTTAATATCACTTATGACTAAGAAGATATTTACATTCGTTATCATTCCAGATTGATCAACACGGTCTGTGTCCGGACATATACACATGGTGTGCACTTGTCTCGTATATACAGCTGTCTATTTATCATACTCTATAATAATCAATATTTTAATATTTTTCTGTTAGTTTGTTTATTTACTAAATTTACATACATTATAAGTAAATATTGAATATAAACAAATTAGTAAGCTGCCTTGGGGGAATGACTGTATATGTATCTTCTTTCATCTCTACATTTACATATACACTCATTCTGCCCCAGAGCAAGCTGTTAGTTACTAGAAGTAATGTAAAAGCAATTCTTTAAATTCGTCTCAATCGAAATGCACTACGAACAGGATACCCCTTCTTGTTCCTCTATTACACCAATATAGGTATCTCTACTACCATTAGCCAAATGTTTACATTAAGGGCGTTATGCTATTACCTGTCAGTCCGTATATGCTTGTTGTGGCTTTAGTAGTATTGAATTTTAAATGATTAGAATTATTATATTAGCCAATATATTCGTTCTTTTCAGAGAGTCTAGCTTCCTTCTGCCTTGCTAGCACTTCGGTTCACATTCTAACATCCTTAAATAAAAAAACCTTTGCTGGAACGTGTTACCGATGTTCGCAGCTCTAAATTAATGCTGCTGGTATTCAACTTTAAACTTATATACGCATATCCAAGAAAGTATTTTATAGAAATGATTTAAATTTACGTTCAATAAGAAAACCAATGTTTAGTAATGTATGGACTATGTTTTCACGCAATCAAACATTAAATCATATAGTAGGAGCTGCAGAAAACACGCCTGAGTATAGGTGCTAAAGATTTGGCAACTCTGTACGTTACTCCCATCAGAGCTTTATAATGGCTTTGGGGCAGACTATGTAGACTAATATTTTTTTTAATAATTCAGTTATTTCGATTAGCTTTCTTATATTAATATAAATCAAACTACTTTTCAAAAAAAGTAGTAATAGAATCGCGGCAGAATTTTATTATAATATTAGCTCTCCCGTTTTACATATTTCATGGTTTTAATGCGGAATTCGAATTCAAATTAAATATATCATGTAGGTGGTTATTTTTAAAAATTACCGTGTTTTCCTTAAATTTAGACGGCTGTATATGACATCGTATGCAGTTATTTTTCTTTTTTTGTTGATATGTTGGTAGTAGGTGTGATGGTGATGTGCGTTTAGATTTAAAAAGGTAATTTAAGGAACATCTTTTATGAAATGAAATATTTTAGCAATCGCAGTAGGTATGTTACCTAAACACGTATATTTTTAATAATTTTACCTATGTTAACTTACATTATACATAATTTCACACTGCTAATCCCTATTCCTTGAAACTTTCGTTCTGTAATGTTTATGAAATACCTCGCACTTTGACAGTTTACATAAGTTGTAAAAACAAATATTTAAAATTGTATATTCCAATAAAATGAGCACAAGAAATTCTCTGTCTAGTTTACAAACTGATATAAATTTGGTAGAACAAATATTAGAACAAGGACAACGATTACGAGCCGCGATGGTACAAACGATATTGAATAACGACCCCTTTAATATAGATATTCTGAAAACACCAAACTTCAAGAGTTACAGCGAACCGAACACTTTAAAACCGATGCCTGCGGTGAACGTAGATAACGAATACGAAACGAAGTCATTAACCTTGGAGGATAAACACAAATTCTTAGCGTACTTAAGGGGAGAGAAAATGACACGAAACGACGAGCGAAAAGTGTTAGATACATTCCGAGCTATGTCGAATGCAGACATCTGTGATGCTACTGAAAGATCTTACAAGTCAGATTATAGTTGTTGCTGTGATACATGTAAAGCATATTATAAACATAATCTAAGCTGTGATTTCAACCATTCCTCCACTATTTTATGTAAAGATAGGCATAACGTGCCACCATTAAAGTTAAACAAGAACATGAAGATTGCGCCGAAGCCAGGCAATTTACAAAATCAAACGAACATTCCTCACGTATATCCAAGTCACTTAGCCGAATGTTTGAAATACGTAGATTCCTTGAAAATATCTGTACATAGCTTAGTGTTAAATCAAGATGGAAATAAGAAAGTATACGGAAATTCTCTAGATAAAAAATTGAAGTTACCAACTAGTATTAGTCATACGTATTTTATAGAGTATCAAATACCAGAAAGTATTTCTAAGCTTATCGTGCGGAGTAAATCCAAAGTAAATTCTGGTTTAGATTCGCATAATCTAGTAAGAATGTGCTCTAAGAAGTTGCATAATGAAGGTTCGTATATATATTTTGAATAACAAATTAGGATATTAGCTTAAGGTATTGTTAATTAATAATAGATGCGAAATATTTTAGAAGCTCTTACCTGCCAACATATACACAACATCAATAAATTCTCCTAGTAACTAATTTAACAACGGCTAAGAATTACAGAATGAATAATGGATTTTAACAGTAAATCTATTGTTTATTACGTTCATTGTAATGCCTGTAATGATATTGTCGAATCATAATTGGAGCTTCAATCTCTTCTTTTATATGGCTTAGTCGTGTTTTTTAATTGTTATAATCAGGTGTTTTTTTTTGTTTTCTGTCAAATTTAATTTTATTTCCCAACATAGTCTCCTTATTAGTTTGTACATTTTCCACAGCAATGCTCCTATCTGTTGTAATAGACGCTTAGGGTCAGATCTGAAGTATTAATGCGAACCCTAATTTTTCCTTTGGCAGCCATTGAGATGTGTTGTAACAAGTCTTCTTTTTCTTCAAGAGCGGTTGGTTGTTTGAAACTTATGCCTTTAGAGTGTCCTATAATGATCGGTAGTATGCCACCGTTGTTTTTTATTTTTTAAGAAATGTACCTTGACTTTAGGAATATATTGCTGTTTTCAAGATTCTTCTACAGTTACTAATCGACGCCAATACTTCGATTTATTTCGCTTTAACTGCTTCAACAGAAAGTTCGAAATGTTTATTCGAATGTGCTTTTAGCCTTGAGTGACCAAACATAGTACTCAACGCGGGGTTAGTCTTTTCATGCCCGAATCCCCTTTAAGTTGGGAGTTGATCAGCATTTTTACTATAAAAATTTTGACTACATTGTTTACTTGGTTTAATAATGTTTTTCTTGTAATTCCAGCAATATATTTCAAACAAATATCATTACATGACGTAGCTAATTTAAGCGAAATTGAATTAGCTGCAGTTAACATAAAATTTCAAGTCAGTTGTCGAACCTTAAAACAAAAAAACAGCAACATACTGGGATATGCAATGTTCAATTTAGCTTCGTTCTTGAACTCGAGACATCTTTCGATCAACCAGAATTTACCTGTAATGCTCAACGGCGACGCTCCAATCGTAATAGGCACGTTAAAGGTGTCGCTTCAACTTGGCTGTGGACAATTATATTTTGGGAAAGAATTTATCGGTAAAACAGATGGAATTAAAGTTTAAGGAAGCACATTCATAAATAATCTTGCGAATAATTTTAGATGCGATTTATTCTAATAAAGAGAACGTTAAAAACACGTCAGAGACCGAAAATAGCGATACTAATCGTGAAACTAAGCATCAGAATACGGAAACTTCACTTGTACATGCGAAAGATCCAGAATTCTCCGATAAAAACTACGAAGTTGTGAATAGAAGAAATGTAGGTTCTAATAGAAGCGTTTCTGGAGATGCTACGGAGAAATCACCTACGTTAGATACGTCTCCTGTTAAAGAAGCAAAAGAAGAAAAAATCGATGAATCTTCAAAACAAACTACAATTAATGCGAAAATGTTTACACTTAAAAAAGATACAATGCCAGATATGAAAAGAACGCTTGATACAGATGTATTTATAATAGTGACCCAAGTTTTAGTTTATACCTAATAATTTTTTTTTTGTTTCAGAAACAAGTTTTATTTGGATTCATATGCGTTGGAGAAGCGCAGTTCACGAGTGTAAGAGATAATACATTCGTAACTTGTCAACCGTTTAGTCAGGATGACGTCCTTTATAGCAGATTAGTTCATTCTAGTGCTAATCCCTATTACAATTTTAGCCAGGTGAGAGATGTAGATTTTTAATTAGGAATTTGTTAAAAGATCCCATCCCGTCCCTCAAAGAATCTTTCAAATTTGTTGCCACAGTATTAAATGCCTCTGCATCGAAAACTACTTTGATACAGATAGTTTTAAGTTCTTCAAGTTCACTTTTTCTATCATATCTCTTTAATTTGCACCAAAGTACCCAAACTAGATAATTAAGGGACCTGGTAGCGCAATGCCTAACGTGCTGTACCAACAGTCTCGGAGTACGGGATTCGAATTCGGGAACTCGTCACTCTCAGAGTAAGGTTTTCGGTAGTTTTCCCTACTTCAAATTGAACTGGCGAATACTTACGATGCTCTACGAGCGCAGCCGTAATAATAATCCATGACTGGCCGAGGTCACCTGTAATTGGCGAAAGTTTCGGGGCGATACGAAAGGCAGGGATTGTTATTATTAAACGGCCCAAAAATGTCATTAGCCCTATCATTGTTTCGATGTTGATGGCCTAAAAGTATTATGCTATGGTATATAAACATAATTATTACTATTATTTAGGTACTCCCGTTTGTTTACGACGACACATTTTTAAACAAATTGCGAGACAATTACATGATTTTCGAATTTTGGGAGAAAATTGAGGACCAGGACACTTTGATTGGTATCAGCAAAGTATCCCTACATCAGTTTTACGTAGCTTTCCGTAATCCGGTGATTACCAAATATCTTAGCAGGAATAAGGTAAACATACAATTCTAATCATGGCGGCTATTTTAATAATAATAATAATATGTTTAGTTACCAGTGATAGGCTGCGACAGAATAGAACCAATATGTAATCCTTTGAATGGAGAAATATACGGACAAGTGGAGATTTTAGTTGCCTTAGGAACAGACGTTCAAATACACAGTTTGAAACGCGAACGGGGATTTGAAAGTGAATTGGTAACAGCAAAACCACCGCAGTTGCATATCAATAAGCAGAGATCAACAAATGACCTGGCTGTATTAAAATCTAATGTACACCATAAAAATCTTAAAATATTTAAGAAAACTGTAGGCAGTAATAAGAAAGAAGAAAAGAACATCGTAGAGGAACGTCAGTCGAAAAAGAAAACGCCTACTAAAAATAAATGTACAAATACAAATAAAGAACCTGCTCCTGAACAATTAAAATCGAAACGAAATTTGGTGGATGTTGCGATACAATCTGACGTAAATATGGCCGATTCACAAGATAAGAGAAACGACGTAAATGTACCTCCCACATCAGATGTTCTCGGGGCATTTCTAACTCAACTTTTACAGCAGAAGCAGAAGAACTACGTAGAGAATTCCACGAACACCGGGGATAAGCAAAACATTACCGTCGAAGAACAAAATTCAAACATGGACAGCGTTAGAATTAGAAGAACGTCAGATTTGCTCGATTCGCTTCAGCAAGCATTGTCCATAAGCAACGTTCCTGACGCGCATAGGCAAAGACAATCTCAAAGTGATACGTTCAAAGCTCACGTGATAATTGAAAACGCCTTGCATTTGCCCAGCAGGAAGAAGTGTATAGTGAGGACCGTTCAAGGAAAGCCTCATCGTGAAGAACTATTGCCTAGCCCTTTTGTGACATTTGAAACTAGTTCGGAGTTGAAGGTCACTCCCGTGGTGCAAAAGAATAAGAATCCGGAATGGGATTATGGTTGTGATGTTGAGCTACCTGCTGATCTTTTAACTAATGTAAGTAAATAGTTGAGTATTTCGTTATAGATCCTTGCTATATACGAAAGGATTAAACTTTACACAGCAACATTTAATTTTGGTCGCCAATCTTTTAAAATCAAATTTCAGAATCAAAAACGACTCATTTTTAAAGTATGGAAAAAGCTTCTAAACGCACCGCCCTTCGAGCCAAATTTCGACTCGGATACGATACTTGGTTTCGCAGCTTTAGATCTTACCGTCTTGCTCGCTGGCATGCCGACAGTTTCCGGTTGGTTTAACATTGTGGATTTCTCAAATAAGTGCAACGGGCAGATTAAGGTAGCGAATTCCTTTGATTATTATAATATTATAATTATATAGTATGGTTTCAGATAAGCGTTACACCATTAGAAAATTTAAATCGATTTATTCGTAGCGAAACTACATTTTCTACGTCAATGCAACAAAACCCAATCGTATCTACTGGAATGAATAAGGTATCCCACGAAGTTCCTGTTGAAAAGATCGAAGAACCCGGGGAATTGCTAAGCAAGGCTTTAAAACGGAAATTTACAGAATTAGATGAAATTACACAACGTTTAAAGTTAAGATTATCTCATGTAACTAACGATGAATCCGATACATCTAACGATGCCGATGAATTTGAACGGGACATAAACACATTATGTGTCGAAGAAGATTATGATATGATTAATTTTGAAGAAGAGACGCCTAGTGCGGAAACACAGCAAGCATCTAACGCGTTATTGCAGATCCAAAACAGCAATTTTATATACGCCGATGCTGATCAAACGCCCTTATTATCGTTCGCGAAACAATTTAACAGCAATCACTATTCGACAAGTGATAAAGTCAGCGCTAGAACTGCGGAACGTAGCGATCATTCAACAGAAGCTTCGAGTTTAAATATCGACTCTACCGACCGGGATATATTAAATATAGGTTATGCTGGTCATTTGGACAAGCAATTGATCGAGGGTAGGCAGAAGATAGACAATTTATTAGAAAAATTGAGCCTGTTAAATTCGAACGAAGCCGAAGTGTTTGACAACCGTTACGTATCGGGATGCTCCACGAAACAAGATTTCTCGAGACAGCCTGCGTCTGATGATATCTTGAAGGATATTAGAAAAGATTTAGATCCCATATCAACCGATATATCGTCAGAGGAAAATTCCACCTCAAATTTACACACTGCCTACATAAATAAAACTCCCTTCAACATGAGCAGCTCAACTAGCAGCAATAATAGCGGATTGTTGACTCAATATTCCGGGTTTCGCTTGGCGCCAGATGGCGCTGGCAATACTCCGGAAGATGCGACCAAACCTGCAAATACCGCAGTTAGCTCCGGTGGCACATAACCCTAGGAAAACTTGTTTTTGTCGTTGTACACAGCAATAGCCGCTTTAAGTATTAATTTGGCACAAACGATTTATTTCTTACAATCAGGCATAAGTTTGAACCTCAGCATATATTTTGTATACCGTTTGGGTCTGGAATATCGGTGTATTATTCGATATATTTTTAAACGTTTTTAAAGAGAAACCACCGTAGATGACGTGAATTAAGTGGTACTGTATAGTAAAATAGTCTCTAGGTAGTAATATTGCTTTTTTAATTATTTAGATTCTTAAGTATTACAAATGAAAGCTAATCAGTTAATTATGTCATTATAAGTTTCTAAATAGTTAATGTTGGATCAGTGTTGATTTTTTGAAATATTCTATTTATTTTTACATCATGTCCTATATTTTATTGTACTTAATTATTGTAGTATGCATTTAATAAATCAATGTGACTTTATTGCTTACTTTTTTTAATAATTGCGATATACAATTAAGTTACACCCACATCGGTGCCCGTTACTTTGGTAAAGAGCAAAAGTAAAATTAGTGTTGATAAAACATGCGTTAATTTGTTTTATTTTAAATAACACGTTAGCACTTAATATACAAATCAAGGTAATTCTCAAGCCGTCTCTTTTTTCTTATCGTTTTGCCCGGTAACAATCTAATGGCTGCTGTAGTACCTTCATGTCGATGTCTATATCCGCAATTCCTCATTTTCTAAAAACGAAGAACGAATAAAAGCATAATAAAGCAATTAACACTGGAAGGTGATGAGTAAGCAAAATTACCTTAAATACCTTCAGCTGATCGACAGTGTACATTTCGTGTAGAGCTTTTTCTTCTATCATGCACAACTGGCAAAGGAATTCCGAATAGTTTACGTGCCAATAGTCACCTTGGCAAAGTTCCGTACATTTCGCGCAAGTATCCGTCGGTTTTGGTATGCAAAATTCCTCGACGCAGTTCAGCATCTTTGGTCGGCCGAAGTTAAACTCGGCTCTGGATCTTCTGCATTGTTTTTTGCGCACATCATATGTATCCGGACTAGAGGGAGATATACAATCTAACTTGTAAGGAAATCAATGTTTATTATCTATTTCAAATAAAATTACCCCGGCGTGTCTGATTCTGAGAGCGGTTTCCTCTTTGTTTTGATCCCGAAAGGCGCGGCACCTTCTTTTTTGGTGGGCCACTTAAGGAATGTGTTGTATCTGGTCGGTGACGGTGCGTGATCGCGTATCTTCACATCAAACCGTGCAGCACCGTTTGCTAAGGAACCGCATCCTTTTCTACTTCGTACCTTTTGTTTTGTAATAATTTATTGATAATACTAGAATGTAAAAAAGCTACCGCGGAAGGACAATGCAAAACGGTGAATATTGTTAAACACATCCTCGAAACAAAGTCATTTATCTATACAAGCTCGGGTTCATCAAGTTCGATAATTTGTTCAATCGAATCCATTAAAATAAAATGCTTTTATGAAGTTGCATACAGCCCCCGTAAATTGTGTCAATGTGAATTTTAATTTGTGCAAGCGTAGTAATCTTAAAAATACAAGGGTTTAGGGGCTGCTTGATGCTTGATGAACTGGTACAAACGACTGTTAGACAACTAAACGTCCAACCGAAATTTTCTTTTTCTAAGGTATTTTTCAGGAATATCTTTGACGAGCGCCGCCATCTTCATGCTGAGGCTTGAAAATTTTTAGACTACCCTTGTAATTAATAAATAGAATTGGAACTGGTCAAGGTATTCCAAAAGATTAAAGCATAGTGCTTTTGCATAAAAAAAAGTATCCGATGTAAACGGAGGGCAAATGTTTACAAAACGTGACGTACACATCAACAAGAAGGGGTACGTGATTAAGATTTGGATCAACATGCAATTTTTCGTGCAAAGCAATAAAGAAAATAAAATAAATGATTATTTTTTAATGATTGTATTACTTTTTTTAAAAATTGTTGATAAATTTATTCGTTTAATTTTTGTTTTGATATTTTAATTAAAATTATATAAGGCATAATGTCCTAAAACCTGAATATACAGACCTTATTAAGAAATTCGAACAATCCAGACCTGATATCGTACGAACAAGGACTGGTTTTAGTAATTCGAACAACATCGCCCGTTTTTCTTGGAAGCGTCGTGCCAAAGCATATATTTGCTTGTTCCTTTTTTGTAACAACGTACTCGAAATCTAAAATAAGGAATCAAGTTATTATAGGCAACTAGCATTTTAAAATTTCCATGTTAATTCTACTTTAAAGTTTAAAAGATACCCACCATCGTAATTAATATTTTGACTCAACATCGTACGTATGTATAGTACAAAAGAATACGGATTTAATATCAGAAGCGCATTCGGCGATCGGCGCTGATGGTCTGCTTCGGAAATCGTTCGCGTGCCACAAAACGAAATGGAAAAAATCGCGGCGTATCGTGACCGTTAGGGAAAGCGAACATTTCGAACATAACCGATTTTATTGACATATCAGAGTTGTGTGCTTTCGTGTTGCTCCTGATATGCCCCAATAACCAGTTTCGATTTCGTGCAATTTTCTCCCGATCGCGATCGGTATCGATGTCGCCGCAATATGTTGGGTCGCCCAAAACAAATTTTGTAGATACGTACCTACCTTGCATTTTTAACGAAAAAAAAATTTATCTTTCAAAATCGCAAATAGTGCGCGATAATTTTGATTAACAAAATTGACAAAATAAATCAGGGATAATTCAATTAGGAAATCGTTACCTCAGAAACGGATTCATTAATTTCTCATTCATTTGCGTGAGGATGGTGATTGTTGGGTGTTATTCGTGTAATTTTCGCCGCAGAATGCTTTTAGCTTTATTGAAATTCCTCCCATTTTGTATTGAAACTAGTCTACGTAGTAAGTATTTAATAAATTAAAATGCCAGGAATATATTAGATAATGCTAAGTTAATCGATGAACGTGTTTTTATTGGTTTATTTTGTTGCAGAGAGAGAAGCATCGACTTGCAGGGTATATTTTTAAGGTTCCATCGTTATGATTATGAAGTAATTTAAAGTATTTAGAGGTGTTGCAACTTTCGGGAAGATTTTCTCATTTTATTGCCGCTTGCTCGAGAGCTTTACTTCCTGTCTCAGATTACACTAAATTAAATTTGATTTGATGCGCAAATAAAAATTAATCGTCCGAATCGGGTATTGTAGCCGTATTATTGAAAATACAGCGGGATTACGCTAGTTGTCGACCACTTAGCCAGTTTTAAAATTATTCTTGCTTGATGTTTAAAACTATGTGACCAATCGGTATTAAAAGGTCATTAATTGAGGAGCAACTAGACGCGCTCTGAAAGCTCGAAGTTTCGTCCAAAATCATGGGGCTTCTTCGAGAAAGGAAAAAGTAAGAAAGATAGACAGGACAAACGCAGACGAAATTGCAGCGACTAGACAGACTCGTGTCTATTCGCCTCATAAATTCGTGTTGCCTATTGGTTTCCTCGGGTCGACAGTCGCTGCAAAGAAAGTAATCATTTCATCCACCTTTGTCATCTCTAGCGATAGATAACAGTTAGCACGATAGCTCAACGTGTAAACCAATCCAATGCTTAGTTTTAAAGGTAAAATGAGGCATAAAAGTCGAGCATTAAAGTTCCACATCATCGTTAGTACCTTTGGGCAGTACCGTTCGTATTTGCTTGCAAAAAGGTTTGTTTGTTGTCAATAAATAAAATACGCGAAATAAATAAAATCGTTTATTTCCAAGTATTCAAAAATTAAGTACATAATACAACAGATTCACTAACTTATAAGTTTGCTTTTTTTACAGATTGCGTTATAAAATTTTCGCTAAAAAAGAGAAAAATACGGTATTATATAAATACAACATACAACCAATCTATGATTATCACAGAAAGTGCTAATTTGAACATTTATCAAAATGTACAAACTATACAATACGACACTAGTAAAATAAAATATAATACAACGTGTAAGCCTATAAGTATATAATATTGGAATACAACGTTTGCAAATACAACTCGAGATTCTTAATGTAAGTTTAACTTATTGAAAGTGTACGCACTCTAGAGAATATTCCCGCAACTTTATGGCTTCATTAATAATTTAAGTAATTAAGCTATTTTTAAAGATTGTATTTGCAAATTTTTCTTTATACAATACATTTTTGTTGTTGTTCTCTTAATTACTGTACAACAAATAAAAGCTTTATTTAAGATACTAATAAGTATTGTAAAAATCGTATCAAATACATAATAAAATATATGTAATATAAACTGTATAAAATAATATCGACTATATTCATTTATACCAAGTATCATAATCGGCGTCACTGTCAGGTATAAAAAGATAATAAATCTATATTACGTATAAACTAAAAATTCCAAGCTATCATAGTACCTAGTTTTTCTTCCTATTAATCGATGATTATAATTTACATCCCAGATTCTGCGATGCCTTCATCATCTGAAATTATTGCAGAAATTTCTTACTAGATTATACACAAAAACATTAACGTTACTATTTATATCTCAAACAAGTATACAAGGAAAACATTGTATTTGTTTAAAATCGTGCTATAGAAGAAACTTACGCATACATAGATGTGTGTGGTATGCACAAGAGAGATGTTGAAATAAATACACAAATATTTGATCAATAGTAAGTAACAAGAAAGCTTGGGACATGCAAACTAATATAATAGATTTGTTGGTATCATAATTGTTAATCGTTATAATTAGTAATGTCAAATAAATAATGTGTTTAGAAGGTCCGAGTTAACACATAATTAATTAAAACGAAAATAATATTTAGCAATTTAGGTAAGCGCTAAATGCTCTTCGGGCATGATTAGGCTGGCTCTCACGATCAGCAAACTCAAGAATTATATTTATCCCAGACGTGGCATGTAAGTTCTTTTATATATTTTTTTCTCCCGTCGTGTCGGTGCGTGCTTTAGCGATGAAATCAATAGTGACTGTGAGAATAGTCTGAAAAATTTGCAGCTTAACACATTTACTAAATCTCTTTAATCTGCCCAAATAGTAATTGGCATTTTGTTCGATAAAATTGGGCGATTTCCAATTTGACGGCCTTCTTATTCGAGGAAAATTTTTCGTCCCTCAAGCGAAGCTTGGAGCTTTGGAAATTAAAAAAGGTCGCTAGGGACGGTCAATCAATTCGAACCCCGATTTATTAATTTTTGTTATGGCTATCGTTAGAGTGTAACAGTGTAAGTGTAATGCTCAGTTAGCTTTTTCATGACCACAACCTCTACTATTTCCATAACCTTAATTCAACGGTTGTCTAGTACCATTTTGTGAATTGTTCCGGTAGTGGTTGCTGTTTTTGGTCGATCCGAATGTTCGTCGTCAATTAAGCTGGTTCCATTACATTTAAATGGATTGCATTTATGTATACGCAGATTGATTGCATTTATGATTACACAAATTCATCAGCTGGTTCGAATTTCACCATGGAAAATGATGCATGATGAGTAAAGAGTCCAAACGATGTGCCCGAGCCCGAGAGAGTTTACCAGAATAACAGTGCGCTTATTTAAAAATAAATATATTGAATCACTTTACAAAACGTTAAGAAAAAACATAAGTAACTTACCTAACATGTTTACATTGTTGCAGAAATATCCGGATGTGCGCGATGGTCGGGCACATCGTTTGGACTCTTTAATGATGAGTATACATAAATAGCGTCTACTTCGGCTTTAATTTACGTAGGCGTATTGCCTCTCAAAGGCAAGAATTTGATGATGGCTAGATATTCCATTTTTTTAAACACCGATAGCTATTAAATTACAACTAAGCGTCCAACATGGACGAAATTTACCACATAAGCGATCGCGTTACGTTATATACATCATTCTCTGTACATGAGCCCCACGGAAATTCTACGATACCTCTATAATAGCTATGGGAAGCGCTTGCAGCTGTAATGCGACTACTCTCGGCATTTGAAATGCTTCGCAGTGTTTAAGATTCAAGACAAACATGCGTGTATTAAAAATCAAGAGCTATACGTTAGCACATTCAACGATATATCCACAAACATTTTCGAATATGTAGGTTTTAATATCTAAGTTAGCTTAAACCTGTTAATTTGCAGTTATTAGAAACATTCGCTATTGTTACAGTGCATTTCTATAATCACTCCATCATGCGTAAAGAATTTGAAGCAGTTACCAAAATAAATAACAGTTGTATGCTATTGGTGTTATGTTCCAGTTTGACTACCTTTCCTTTTCACCAGGCTCTAATGAAGGTTCTACTGTACCCTTTCCAACACCCTTACCTGAACCATAGAATCAAACTTACAAAATTAAGAAAAACATGTCAATTTATACATACGTATTACAAAAAAAAAAAGAAAAATAAACAAAGAGAAATATGCAAACCACTACAAGAAAACTATTTAAGCAAATAAAAATGTTAAAAGAAATCATAAAAAAATTAATATTAATCTCGCTCAGAAGCTCCTTTTTGGAGAAAATACTCAGTCTCAACTATTACGAGCATTTTTACGTGGATAATATTAAATAATTCAGTTATACCAATTTACTCGCAGTTAATCGCAAAATCGTCCCGATATAGGACTGCAATTTTGGAGTAAGGTTGCGCATGCGCAGCAGTTTTATTTGATTGAGTACTTAATACTAATATTGAGCGTAAAAAGCGTGCTTTTTGAACATGAGCAAGGAGATTTAGTAGCATACGATTAAGATGATATGATATATATATGATAATATTTATTTTCCATTTGTAGCTGTAACTATTTTTAATTAAAAGCTTTCAGTCACTAAACTTATTAAAGGATTTTTATTGGCAATTTTGCGAGTAACCGCATTTGCGCATCGTACACCGCTTTTTGGTCAAAATACATACGTATATATATACAAATGAAGGTAATAGTAAATAAATTTAAAAAAATCACACAAAAAACGAAATCATACGTTATTACATATGCTGAAATTAAACAGACGTCTTACCTTCAAATCCTTGATTCTCATGGATTTCCCTAGGCGACCCCGTAAGTTCTTTGCCTTCTAATACTGTCAACAGGCACTGGTGTATGCAAATATATTGCTGTTCAGTTTGTACCATCCACACCCTCTCTTTCCTCATCGCATATACTATTCCAAATATATCTACATAGTCCGAGACCGATATCTGTTGAATTATTCTATCTAAGCAAATAAACGTGCCTGATCTTCCAACTCCAGCACTAAAATCAAGAGGTTTCGAAGAAGTTCATGGAAAGATATTTTTCAATGTTCCCACCTGCAATGTACAACTATCGGTCGTTGATCAGGCGCTACTTTCTCGCGGAAAGCTCTCACGAATCTGACTAAAGTATGCGGAGGATTTGGAACACCGAAGTCAGGCCACGTTGTGAAGTGGAAGTGTCTAATGACCCTTTGGGTATCACCCTAAACAAGGATAAGATCTTTACATATAAGCATTTGTACGTAGTATCTTAAAGATTAGAGTTATACATACCCTACAAACCATGAATTCCGAGATATTCCAATCAGGATACCTAGTCTCATTCAATATTTGCACAGATATGTCCCCGTAATACACGGGCATCGTATCGTACGGCCAATAATGATCACATTTCTCCCTGCCTTTCTCTACGCACCTCGTCAACATGATAATAGCTCTCGAATTGGACTCCCAGCACATCCTCCAGAAGTCGTCCCTAGTGGAATGTAAAGGCCCTTGAGTTACGATGAATTCACGCGGGGAATTGTGGCCCTGAAATAATCGAAATAACAAAATACGCGGCAACATTTAAGTAGTGCTTACAGGGACGTAATTTGCATTGATATAATCCGATCCTTCCTCGTCGTCAACCGGTTGGAGTTTAAATCTTGAATGGTCGTACGGTAGAATATTGGTGAACCTATTTTTCGGTCGGTTGCATGGAAGATCTGCTGCTGTGCATGGCTGCTCGCGACCAACATGTTTAAGTTCTTCAAATTCTTCGCTAAACCTACATAATGAAGGCGATGTAGATGCAGCGTATTTTAGGATATATTCAAAAAAACCGGAAGTTTTGGATTACCTAAAGTCAGAATCGGCGGACATCACTCTGTAATGATTTGAGAAATTTTCTATCCGGATAGGTCTATTCGTCTCGATAACTGAATCAGGCAAAGACATGCTATCATTTGGTCTAATATCCGTCGTCTTCCTATTATCAGACCTCCTTCTTCTAATGATTATGATGGTTATAAATAGTAGGATAATCAGTATAATCGGTATAACTATTCCTAAGATTATTGGGGTATTATCTTGATCTGAAAAAGGAGATAGTATTTTAGATTATGTCTTTGTCCTTCGATTAAGTTTGTTGAAACATTACCGACTCTTAATAATCCTTGCGATAGTTAGAAAATTACAGAAACATTGAGGTCAATACAATAACACGTTTTTTTTTTTATATTTACCCGTGGTTATAGGAAAACTATAGCTGGTATCTGTAAACTTATCCGGTGCTGTAAACGCTCGTATTTTGACCCTGTAGGTTGAGCCAGACTTCAATGGACCATTGCAATAACCAGACTGTCGAATATCACATGAATCCGATCCAATTGTGAAATCTTCAACGGAATTATTCTGGAACGGGTAATAAGGTTCCATAACTTGGTACGGTGGCCATATTGAATAAGCCTGAACATCCCGCCAAGACGGCATTTCTAGCCCAGAAGCATTTTTGGAGTCGTCTTCGGCGACAACGACTGTATACGATATCACCTGAAGAAGTAACAAGTGAAAAATGTCATCGATGGAGCAGTAATTTTGATACATACAGGACCGTTCTGTTCACTAAAATAATTCTTTCTAAATCTAATTTGGATCGTAGTTGAACTTTTGCACACTTCAGTTGGCACCACCTGCATACTCGGTTTTGGCGGTGCTAAAATGGGCATTTTCAGGATATACGTGGAATTTTCACCATAGCCAATTCTAGTCTCCGCTTGTATTATGAAAACATACGTCCGGCCTGGTATCAATTGTTTTATTTGGCCGGTGAACTCTAATGGTGAGAAATCTTTTTGTTGGGTGTGAGGAGATCCCTAAAAAAAGGAAACACGTTTTAGATAGTAAAGTAAAATGTAATAAAGTTTAATACCTCCAAACCATAGGTGATCGTGAATTTACGGATAATTCCATTTTGTTCGCTTGTTGGAAGCGACCATCTGAAGGTAACTTCGCTAGGTTGCACGTCCACCGGTGTAAACGTTTCCACCTTTCCAGGAGCGGCTTCTTCAGTAGTGAAAGTGTCGGAGACCGGTGTTGATCGCCTAAGTATACTCGATTCGGTACCACTTCTCACTGTTACGGTGAACGTGTAGTTTCTATGCGGCTTCAAGCGAGTTAATCTGATAGATGGCACTAGTGTGATAGTGTGGTTCAGCATATCTCGTCCTGTCAAGTATTCGATTTCGAAATCGGTGTAATCACCGTGAGGCGGTGACCAATTTAACTTAACCTCGTTTCCACTGATATAGGTGGCATTCATGCCACTGATTGGTTCTGGGACTAGAAGAAGGTAAGGAGTTTAACGATTCCTTAAAGTATATCCAGTATATATTTGCCGAAGTACTTACATAATCTATCTTGCCTTTGAACAGGTTGGCTGGTAACGTTCTGTGAAACCGTCCACATTGTAATGTTGTACAATCTACCAGGTACTAGATTCGTGAATGTAACCAAGCGATCTGTATCGTTTACTGCTTTCTCTTGATCGAAAATGTTAGGCTCCGATAGCGAAAACCTATAGTGATCGAATTTGCAGAGGGTTTGCGGTGTTGGCGTGTACTTGAGACTGATAGAGTCGGTCGATTTGTTATTCACCATTATGATTTCGGATTGTATTAACGGCACTAGAATTAAGCAAAATTTTTGTAATACATATTCCTCTCTTGATAAGTCGAGGTAATTTGAGAAAATATTGATAGTAAAGAGGGGATCGTTGGGTAATACAAACCTATTTCAATTTGGA
This sequence comes from Oryctes rhinoceros, assembly GCA_020654165.1. Lineage (NCBI taxonomy): Eukaryota > Metazoa > Arthropoda > Insecta > Coleoptera > Scarabaeidae > Oryctes > Oryctes rhinoceros. The sequence goes on from JAIOKQ010000231.1 coordinate 6,350,799, forward strand.
CTGTTAAAAAATGCATTCAATTTGCATTTCAGTCAAAAGTCAGAGAGGTAAGTGGAAAAAATACAAGCCAAAGCAAGTGCGCCACAACCACTACACGTGAAGAAAGGAAATGGTAGAGGATGTTAAATTAAAACACAAGCCTGTGCGAACGCAAACCAACACTATTTTATTTACTACACCCAGATATAAGTATGTTATTCACGGTACATAAAAAGGTCTACTTCAACTTACTGGTTCTTGTTGTAAACGTCGTATCGTCGCTCTCCAAATCGTAGGAGATGGCTCGTATATTGAAGGTGTACTCAACGCCCGGCATCAAATTCCCAACCAGCGTTCTCACAGGACCGATGTCCTTTTGATTCTGTGTTACGTTCCGGATATTCGGCGAATCGCCCCAATCCTCCGAGGATTCTTTCCACGACACGACGTACCTTTCGACGCGTCCCTCCGGCCGAGGCCATTCCAACGTTACGTTATTGGAGTCGACCAACGGTGCAATGTTAGATACGGGATTGGGACCTGCGAAGAAGGCCGGATTGATTTTACTTGGAGAATGCACCATCGAAATGTTTCGCGGTACACTTACGAACTGTATGGTTCAACTGTTGAGGCTCGCTACTCTCCAAACCGTAGCTTACTGTATTGACTTGTATTGTGTAGAGTTCGCCCGGTGTCATATCGGAAATTTCAGCTTCATTGTAAGTAATTGACGGTAGTTTGTCCCAAGTTCGAACGGAATCCGTTCGATACCTTACGGTATATTCAGATACGACGGCGTCGGTGGGTGGTTGCCATTGGAGTATGATTGAATTTGTGGTTGATTTCTCGATGGTCAAATTGGTTGGTGGTTTAGGAACTACGAACGTATGAAGCATTGCATTAGCCGAATATTAAAAAAAGAGCATATACATTATCTATTGGGATATGTATATTAACGCATTCGATATTATACGGAGGAAGATCGAATGGTGTTATTCTCAACATGTACACATAGCAAAAATATGCAGAAGCAGGTTTTATTAAATCGAATGGAGCCTGTTGATTTTAGAAGACATCTTGAAGATGTCAACGTCGTACAAAGGGCACAATTTCCGCGCAACGCGTTCGATCAGCCTCACAAGGTGAATATTGAAAGGAAAAAAGGACCCAAGCATGATATACGTATGAACGCCTATCCTTATTCATAGTTTTGGAGAAAATTTTTTTACAAAGTAATTTTTTCACGTTTCTCGTTAATGTTTGGAAGAAGCCTGTGTAATATCAAGTAAAGGATTGTTTTCTTAACAAAGCCGTCTTTTATATTGGCAGGAGTGTTTCTTGCTTCGATGGCAAGATAAGACAAATAAATATTGAAAGTTCATTGTACGTATTTAATAGAATATTTAATTAACTGTCTACATAAATACAAGCGTCTATTATTTGTATATCTGTAATAGCCTGCTAACGTTTACAGTTTTCTGGAGAATAATACAATTGAACTAACGATTTAACGAGAAACGCTACAAAAGGCTACTGATATAAATCAGTCTTCATAATTTCTAACATCTTCCAAGAATTTATTACACAGAACGTGAATTATTTTTAGCAGGCTTTATATTATCAAGCACCATTTAATTGCGCTTCTTATTACAATGAGAAATTATAATATGTACTTACAAACAGGTTGAAAGTGTTCGTGCGGCTCACTAGGTAGATTATGCGAAATAGCGAACACTTTCACAATATACCCGGCTCCCGGATAAAGGTTATGCAGCACAATATGCGAGTCGTGAGTTGTCTTCTCGTTTTTCTCTTCGGTATCGTTACGTATCCATTGAACTTCGTACTTATCTTGTCGCGAATTCACGTCCGATTTCCAACTGATATTCAAGCCGTCCGTAAGGGGTCTCAGATCTTCGATTATGGGAGCGCTGGGCCTCGTTAGAACGTAGATGTGGCTTCCGTTGGATTCGGCCTTTTTTGAAACCGCTTGTACTGATACCGAATAATTCCTTCCGGGAAGCAATAGACCGTCTAAGAGCAGCGTGGTTGTATTGGATCTTACGGTATTACTATCTGCCGTCGAGCTTTCGACTTCGTGATAGGAGATTACGTAATCCTCTTGGTAACTGTCTGGATTTGCATCCCAATCGATGTAAAGGTTACCCGTTTTATCATTACGCGCTCGTAAGTTTACAACAGGTAAAGGTGCTGGAAAGTTTATCAGGATTAATAAAATATTCTCGTAAACGCGTTGCTATAATTAAACTTATTCGACTTACTTAATGTTACTTCGGCGGTCATCGGCCATGACGTTACTTTCCCAGAAACCGATTTGACCAACAACGTGTACGTCCTGCCAGGTTCTAGGAAATCTTTGAACTCCCAAACTAGCGGGCCCGTTTTCGGCCGTGTAATCGGCGGAAATTTCTTCGTGGTATTGTTTAAGGTTAATTGGTACTTGTCAAATTCGCTGAGGAGAACGAAAACGCGACAAAATTAGATTTTGAACGCGACCGCCGCGAAAAATAGCTTACCATTCTCCGTTAGGGCCTTGCCATCGGACGGTAAACGAATGCGATGTTACGGAATCCTTATCGATGCTTACGTTTGATACCCTCAACGGAACGGTCCTGTATTGGGCGGTTGTAGGTGCCGATACTTCATCTTCGGACATCGTCTGGACGGAAATATTATAAGCCCGACCGGGAACCAAGCTTTTGAAAGCGGCTTGAGCAGGTCCCGGTGGCTCTCCTTCTTTCTCCACGAACAATTCGCTTTCCAAAGCGTCTGGGGGATGGATCGATGCTTTGTAATGAGTATATATGGCAGGAGGATATGGCGGTTGCCATAGGACGAGTAACGTTGTCTCATTTCTGAACCATACAATGAATTTGCCCGGGGTATTCGGTTCTGCAAAGTAAAATTGTAATTAATCTCCACGCGCATCTTGCTCGCCGAATTAACTTACTAGTGGTGAAGTTTCTAGTTGTATAAGCGACGCTTTCTTTATTTTCGAATATAGTTGAGGCGTATATCTGATAAGTGGCACCTGGCGTAAGGTTATCAATCGTATATGGCGAGGAAACATCTTTGAATATCTTGGGCGAACTGTTCAACGTTTTCGAGAGTTCCGTTAATCTCAGTTTAAAGCTAGAATAACTCCCGTGCGTGGGAGGACTCCACGAAATCGTCGCAACCTTACCGCTTCTAACAACGACGGATAAGTTGGAGGGAGGATCAGGTACTGCAAAGAATAAAAGTATCCTAATTTATAAAAGCATCGCTATGCGTTCCTTTCTAATTGTTTATGAAAGATGTACGTATAAAACGTGTCGATGGACATGTAAAAACATCTTTGACATGGTTACGCATACAATTCTGATTAGACTGGACGTCAGTCGATCGCTTTACGGTTTATTTTTTTTTTGTTGAACGAAAAATTTTACACGTTTATTTATAGCGCAAACATCTGCCGAAAATATGAGATTAAGCAGAAACTACTGCTGTTCGCTGGTCAAAACGTGTTAAATCGAAAATTGCAAATATTCATTCGATTGAAATTATGAGGAATATTGTATTAAGTTTCAAAACGTTTCAGTGCAATTGGTGCGTTCGATAAGCTTGATCACTCACAAATAGCCGAATTTGAAAGACGATGATTCCCGTGCGTACAGCCGACATTATCACCACACTAGCAATAAGTAATTTTTTCAGTACTACGTCTTGTGGAAATTCTTTTTTTTTTTAATTTGGATTAACCTCTATACGTACAAAAGTATAATGAACATGTTCTAAACGGGTTTGGCTTCATTCAAACTAATTTTAGACGGATAGTAATGCCACCATGAGTGTACAACAAGAGCATAACGCAGCAGTGTTTATTTTTATCTAAATATATTAAGAAAAACCGCGATCGAATCCGTCATTATGGATCCATAACGACACTAGGCGGTAGTAGGTGCTACGTAGTCTCTGGTTCGGGGATATTGGTGTCGTTACCGACTGCATATTTGTTTATATAAACCGCGCTAGTAAAATAAACGATTACGGCCTGGAGGCCGCCAATACAAGGTTGAGCGATTTATTAAACAAATTCGTTTCCGACGGCCTGACATTTAGGTTTACGCATTAAAAATGAACGAGGAGGCTCTGAATTAAATCCTAATCGTGGCAAAGTAGTCAGATCAAATGAGTTCTCGGTTATTAGCAGTTTAGTGAAAGTTTCAGCTTTTTTTTAACCAATATGCATTCGTGTTATTTTTTTTTTTGTACATTATGTAAGTATCCCATAAGGCAACTTTCGTAATTTAATATATACGAAAAATTATAAAGTCAACGATAAAGTTGTGCAATCCTTAAGAACTGTAAACATTTCTTTCAAAAGTTCTTGTAAAAGAATAGGCGTTACAGTCAACCTCTACAAATTTTAAAAGATGCGTTTGGTTAGACTAAAGAGAATAAAACAAAAAAGAAATAAAAAAAATAAAAACTTAAGGAATCTTTGCAAAGAGGAATAAGATTATCAAGTTTAATACTTGGATAATAAAAATCTTCAGCATAATCAGAAATATTAACTTCGAATATGCACACCTTACAATACGAGATGGGCGCTTCCTTTTCCTACACGAGACAATATACTATGCAGCATTATATAATCGTATTATGTACAGACAACCGCGTGCACGTAACATGCTAATAGCACGTTTTAAAAATAAATATTTTACTGTTTAGACGTTCCAATGTCGATTGGATGTCATCGCCTATCCTTACGCAGCTGCACAAAAATAACAAACACACTTTGTATGTGAATATCCTGGTTTAGCGTTGCATTGACGCGAGATACATCCGAAAAAGAAAAATACAAAGAACCGACGTCTGCTCTTAAGAGCGAAAAGGTTCTTTCGTTACGTCACAAAGGCAAATGTGTACAACGCGAGATGTGCGTGTAGATGCGGTCCTTGATGAAGTGTAACGTAATACTCCGTAATAACGTTGAATGTAAACGAATGCTTGATTTTCATGGATTTAAAAACAGCAATTATACGCAAACAGTGGTTTTCTTTTGGTTGGAATTTTATCAAATTAATATAAACGGATTCATCACAAAAAAGTTGAGCTCAGGATGTCCTTATCGTTATTCTGTTTTTTTTTTTTCGAGTCATTTTGCCGCTAGTCTTGTGTATGTGGACGGTAACGTTTTCTTCCGGTTCTAGCAGAGTCTACATCTTATTTCTCCTGTTAAGTCTACTAACTATCGTCATTGCCACACCTATAGAGAGCTTCTAATTTTTATTAGCAACTAACAAGGCTAACTATTTTATCCTTTGCCTTTCAGACTTAATTTAACCCGGTCAATTCAGCGCTGTACCACCATTAGAGTTCAGTGCCCTTACCATTATTTGACCATCGGAACAAGACAGCAATGAATCGATAATTCGCCTCTTGCTCGTCTACTTCTTCAATATATACTAATACCGGGGCTATTTCTGGAGTACTGCAGGGTTATAAGTTGGGTTCAATATCTTTTCTATTCTCTATGTACCAGACAGTTCACCTTTATTGAGGAGAACTTTTTTCCATTCTTCTTCGTCTGGTATTAGCTCTTTGTAGTATTTATGAAAGTTATATTTGGGGCTATTGGCGTTACTGGGTCTGGTTGTGATTGGACTTATTACTGGATATTAACTACACGAAAATAATTTGTTGTAAGCGAGCAATAAAGTTTCGTAATTCATGGCAAACGTTGTAGTTCTCCATTTTGTTCGAATTGAAGCGTTCTACTCGCCTTTTCCATTAAATACCTATTTATAATATTATTTTTGTAGCAGTATGTATCTAACGTAGCTCCAGTGCTAATATAATACATTTACATAAGAACATTTAACAATAAGAAGTGAAACCATAAAATGCATTCCGGTGATAAATTAAACCCGGTGTGTTATCGGTTATCACTTAGTTTAGTTGAGACCGCTAGTTATCGGAAGTCGCGCATATCTGTTTATAACATTAGCGTCAATAGCTTTTATGAGCTGCGGCATTAAAATAAGCATAGTTCTTAACGATGTCAAAGATTACAAGTTTCAGATGTAGGTTTGTCGAAGTTTAATGAAGAGACCCCGACCGGTTTTAGTTGTACATATGTTAAAACTGACCAAAATATTACCTGTAGTGAAATTTGCGGTCCACGTCAATGTGTTATGTGTGGAATTGGAATAGTATAGCCAAAAATAGTAATTGGTCCCTGGTAACGCCTGAGAGAATTTAATGACTTCCTTAATGTCTTTTGAGGCTATCGTCGTATTTGGTGCTGGATGTCCGTGCGGCGGCGTATAGTCGAGCCTGTAGAGGACTCCGTCGTGGCCCAAATTTCCTGGAATGTGTATCACAAGATCGGCGCATTCGTGTATCTGAAACAACGAGGAATCGTATTAAACGTTTGTGTAATAAGACCAGGAATAAATTCATTAAATTACAAAACAATAAAAGTTAAAGCCGGAAACTACTCAAATTTGTTTGTTTTCTTTTTTTTTTCGGAAGTGATTGAACGTCGTAATCTCCTACCTTTGTTTTTCTCTTCTTTATCCAGTTAAAAAAAAATCCGAAATTTAATTTACATTTTCCTTTAATAAAATCCCGGAACAACAGCTACGTATTTCCTACTGGCGTTAATTATGGTTGGATATCCTATCTTATAAAGTTGAAATCAGTTGAATATAGCATATACGTGGTTTGAGCCTTATAATTAGTTTTATATGTTGTGCCGTCGCTGCTTTCTTTTAAAGAATTTAGGTTTCCGGGTTGAAATCGTATGAATTCATCGACGTTTCGCACATAGATACATTGAGCTTCTTCTGGGTTACTCATTTCTTCGTCGTTACCGTTGATACTACAAGCCAAGTGGTCGCACAAAATAATCGTATTTTCTTTAATGTAATCGGATAAATCCTTTAGGTAAATGAAAAACGTAACTAGAGCAACAATCGAGCCTTGTGTTAAGACTCAGGATATACGCAACACAGAAGAGTAATGATTGTTCCACATCGCTATCTGTTTCCTTTCAGGTTAAGTAAAAGAAATTGATAATCGCGGTGTTTGCTAGTAAAGAAAAGAGATACGTAAATCTAGTGGCGTGCATCTCATATTTGTTGAGATATATTATAAATATGTAGGTATTGTAAGCATGAAGTTAAACGGTTGGACAAATGCCCATCGGGGATAGCGATAATTTATATGTAACTAATGATATAATATAAACAGCTGGAAATGAATGAATAGGAACGTAAATAGCTTGGAGATTGTTTTCTTTTTTAATTTCGTAAGTATAAATTAGATCAGCCATATTTTATGATATATTTGGACGACCATAAGAAGAGAGATAAAATTACAGCATATCTTAGCTTAATTTGTCATCCTAATTTGATTTCTAACAAACGAGAGTTGCCTACATCTTCCGTCAGGGGTACGGCCGTTCTCCACGGTTCAGTTAATTTAATAAATTATGCACGACGACCGCATTTGTAACTTATCTCGGTAATTTAAAATTCGTCTTAATGAGGTTAAATAATTAACCTCTGGCGCGATTCAAGGCAAATCTCGGGTCTATTTTTAGTACTGCATTATATTTCAGTTAATGTAGTTGTTGTATATTGCATAATGTAATTATATTATCTCTACGTATGTATACTATGTCTCGTCTAATTTCATTTATGTTTATTATGGTTACTAAATTATTACTCACGTTCGTACAAGTCTTCCAATAGCCGAATGCGCTACTATTTGAAAGATTTGTCTTTTAAATATTAATTTGGCAGTTTATTGCTCAGTTAAGTGTAACAAACAAAATTTGAGCCGTCGTGAAGGTGACGTCCCATAAAAAAGAACGAATAAATACGATTTATAAAGACCCTATTCACAGTTAAAATTCAATCCAAATTATTTCGTTGGAACAGAGAATCTCTTGGAGATGATCCGCGCGAAGGGGGATCCGTTACATTTGTGATAGCGGGGGTAACATTACCGTGAATGTAATATTCTACACCGACTTGCTATTTCAATTATTCCAATCGCGCAGCTGGAATTTCGAAGGCTTGTGTGCACCAGTCAAAGAACTCGATTACCCACCGTATATGATTTTTCTTCTACGCGCCTTCCTTTTTCGCTGGGTTTAAAATACGAAGACCACAACTCGTACCGATTGTTAGTTTCTATGTATCGGTCCTTATTCAACATATATCTACATATTAGTACAAAACAACAAAATTGGCGTTGATAAAAGAGGGCGGTAACACTGGAATTGTGGAAAGTATTGGTACAAAAAAAAAACTTTTCTAATATGTATTCATAGAAAATGAGCCATATTTTTAATGAAACAGTTGAGTCGTATTCATGATGGTTATCGATTTTATTTCGAAAGAAACATCAACCACTTATCTTGTCATTAAGAATATTAGATTATTGAACATCTAACGTACTAACGCTCTAAATTTATCGACAGATCAAAACTTGGGAATATTCCGAAAGAAAGAGTTTATCGAACGTTTGTTAATCTGCCAGCATTTTTATGTAAACAAAGTACATATCTATTAAAATACAAAACGAACATATACAAAAGTAATGCTGATTTGTATTATTAGTCAAAACGGTAGGTTAATCGGTTATGAACAACAACATATTAGTGACAACAACGTGTCTATTTTAATTGATCGATGGATTAGAAATATACAGGTGTCAATCTCTAATTGTCGAAATGGTTCTTCAAAGTAGGCAATTGTTTGATGAAGCAGGGCTTATTTACGTAAACATCTTCTGAAATAACATTTTTCGGGGATATCTTTATCATCAATATTATGGTTAGATATGCCACTTGATAGAAATTGTAAACATGGCCTTGCTTTAAATCTACTCGTTACACAATGTTACAAATATGTTTGTTTATGTTAAATTATATTGTTTTCAAATTCGTTCATAACACAATGTTATTTTCCACCTATGACGGTGAACGAAATACTTTTTTGAGGTATTTCATAGCACCTTCAGTATAGTTTTTTTTTATTGTATTCTAAAAGTCAGCCGTCTTTTGGAAATATGTGCCTTAGGTAAGTAAACACTTTCCCGCAGTTTTCGCGAACATCTATATCACACCAAAATTCATATTTAGCGGAGGAAGATAAGGAAGAGTTATGTGTTATTTTGCTGGTTTAATTGCTATTACGTAGTAACTAACAAATTTTCTTTAGAAAGCAGAAAATCACGATGGTTTATTCAAGTAATGATTGAAAATCTTCACGAATGAATTATTTTGCATCGTTAAAAATTTACAGCAATTTAACATCAAGATGAACGTAAGCATATGGCCTCTTTTGAATTAAAATCGTTAAGGAATTCCTTTATAGCCGTTCGACATTGCAATGTCGAAGATTTTATGTTCAATTAACAATTCTATTAGTTACAGCATACAATAAATGCAAATATAAATAAAGGACGTTTCGATTTAATTGCAGCAGCAAATTTATATCTCGCATTTAATTACAAAGCTAATTAAGCATTAAGTGGAATGCGAAAACATTCTGCTAAGTTACTTACTAACGAAAAGTTAAAATTTCGCAGATAATTATCGGAATGCTTAAAGATTATATAACGCGGCATCAAGTAATTACACCCAGCGCTTAAACCTGTTGCTAGTTCTACAAGAAAATTACTTAAGTGAATATAATTTCCTCTATTTACACTTCGTTGAAAGACTTGGAATTTTACGAAAGAATAAGATGTAATTGACAGGTATGGGTTTAGAGTAATAAGCAGACTGCACAAAACTCCTTGAAAAAAAAAAAAAAAAACATTTTAAAAATCACCATTCTTTTGTTATTTTGAGCATTATAGTGCGTGTGGTACTATTTCCCTTATGTAATAAATAGAGAGGTCAAAAGCGAGTGAAATCATACGTTTTTTGCAGCGACTAGACAGACTCGTGTCTATTCGTCTAATAAGGAAGCATTCGTGTTGCCTACCGGTTTCCCTGAGAGTCGACAAAACACGAGTCTGTCTAGTCGCTACAAAACAGGTATGATTTCACTCGCTTTTGTCCTTTCTAGTAATAAAATTGCCTTTACACGTTAAAGCCAAACTGTGGTATTTTGTACACGCTGTATGGAAAATAGAATGTTATTTTATAACGTTACAATATACAGGGTAGAATTTAAAAGCGGAATTTTATCATAAATTATTGTTAAAAAAAAAAATAAAACGATTATACTTTCACAGAAAATTCTTGGCAAAATATTCAAATTTGAAACGTGAAACACCTCTATGATTTATAGCACGATTACGAAAGAGTTTTTTGAAATACGTGAGATAAATTCGTGATTAACGGTCATTGTGAAAGTATATTAACGTTCTTATAATTGCTATTTTAAGCTGAAGCTATGCTGGAAGCGATCTTCTTATCAGCCTGAATGATTTCTGGCTGAAACCGAGGTATTTATTAATACGCAATAACATTTCAATCCCTAATCTTATTCAAAGCTTAACGAAACGGAATACTTTGAAGACGCATACGTCGCCGCTTTATGGATTTAAGATTGATTTTGTAAGAAAAAGATAATAATAATAGGTAGTCTCTACATATTGTACAATAATTTCCAATATCATCCATAAACTGCCAATATTATTGCGCAATACGAACTGATGCATAATGATGAGGGCCGCTTATTTACGTGGCGGTACATTCCGTTTTAATGGTGGACGCCGTTAAATTCTAACAATTCCACTTCTTTCTGCCAATAAAAGCTGCATGATACAATATGAATCATACGTTAACTTAAGTTATTTTTGTATAGCGTGTAATTCTTAAAAATTCAAGAAACTTGTAGCTTTTTATTCATCCGTATCTTATTGTTAGAATATCACCTACAAAACATATCGAAATAGGTATTTAGTTATAAATAATTATCTATCCTTGACAAGAAAAAGCATTCTAGAAATTTTACTTACGTCAAAGAATTTCTATTTTACTTTTCGCCGTCGTTGCAATAATTACTGGGAACTGTTTGAAATAAAGCAAGCGTGTCGCCCATAAATTATAGATTATTAAACATTTAACCCATATTCAATCTTCAATTTAGCGAAACTCATTAAGCTCTATAGGTTGTGACCAAAATTAGGTAGTTCAAATTAAAAATCTTGATATGTACATCCTAATTAATTTTGATTTTACTAAATTTCTTCTTTGCGCGACCGGTTTTAGACAAAGCCTTTCCTCAGGTGTTAACAAAAAATTATTGTTTAGACAATTTTTAAATTTCAATTAGTTTCATTGGTCATTTCTGGCTGCTTGTGTCGAGCTTCATACTATGCGACAAAAAAAGATCTAATGAATCAAACTGAATTCCTGTTGTTATTGAAAAATTTCAGGTACAATGTTTTTTCTTTTAATATGTTTTTCAATTTAAAATGTTTGGACCTTCATTTGCACTACAACATATACAAATATGTATTACGTAATTTTGCTTTTCTGCCAATATTCACTCTGAGTAGGCGACATTGATTTATCAAATTAAGCAAAAGCATTAAATAAAGCAAAAGTCCGAGTTGTCGTAATGAGTTTTACGAAGCAAAACTATCAAACCATCTGATAGAGTTAAATATCTTTCCTTGTGTGCTGCAAGAAGACCAAATATTTCCCAGGGTAGTTGAGAATTTTAATAAAAAAAAATCTCATCACATTACATCATTTCATACGACTACAGTAGATATTTTAATCATCACCGTATCTCTTTATCAACTTGTGGGCGACCGCATCGCTATCTCTATCGGCGTATAGAGGGTACGGGTTACGTTTCTTCGAAACGAAAACCTGCTCCACCTTTTCATATACCAGGAACGGAAAGCATATTACTTAATTATACAAACTGGCGTAAGCCGAGCGGGAAGGGAGGCTAGATCGTGAATAGTGCGGTTATAAATATTAATTCGGGTAGAGAAAATGTGGACAAAAGGATTCACTTTAATTAAGAGGAATGAGGCTTGCTGTGGAAATCGGACTAATTAATCTTGATGGCTTTTCTGCTTACTCATCTAGAAAGCGATGATGTTTTTTTTCTCTGTTTCTTTTTTAGTGAAGAGGAGCAGCATTCGTGTAAATATTACTTTCAGTCAATTTCGCAAGAATTTGAGAGAAAGAGATTACTTTCTTAATATCGTTTACATATTTCTTGAACATTCAACATTCAACAACACATGCAGCAAGTAAGGAATAAGCTGTTCTCTACTATTATACTTGTTACGCTTGTAATTGTTTTGAAATCATGATATTTTCTAATGTAATAAAAGCACTATGCAAAATAATGTAATTTTCACAAATTTACAAATAACTAATAAGTCCTCAATCGGTAGTTCCGATGGAACTAAACTGAATACATCTTCTTCCCTCTTGAAGCTGATACTCGATTTCCATCAATCACAACAGAGAACGTTCCGAAATTCGCCAGTCATCAGCTCGATACGATCTGATCGGTTACGATTCGTTAGTTCCAGCTTTGGCAAATGAATTATTCCGCTCTCTCATATCCTTCCAAAGGGATCATTTATAAAGTAAACGGAATATCCAATAAATATGATAGATCTCTTTTTTTTACAGAATTTGAAATAACTGCGTCAACTTGGAAAAAAAATCGAAAACGATTCTCCAATTGCAACTTCGTTCGAAGCTTGCCTGTAAGAGCAACTCAATAAACTCTTTTCTACCGTATCGGTAACTTCCTCTCCCAAAATCGAAAACGACAAGCCTTCGGGCTATTGTTCGGATCCCGGGAGAGCCGCAATATGTAAATGTCCCCGGCAAATCTCATCAATCGTTTATTCAAGATTTTCCATTCAAACAATCACCATAATACTTCCCCGATTCGGAGCATAGGCTTATAAATATTCATTAGCGGATCTAAATATAAATTATTGTGATTCTGTCACGTCTAAATATACCATCCCGCTTTATTACAATCGCTACTATGCCACTACAACCATACCACCAGTGGGGCAATAAAAATAATTTAATCTTAAACTCCGTTTCCTAGAAGCCTTACATTTGGCCGGTTGCCAGTCCTGGGAACCCTAGCATTATTTTTTTTCCTTTTCTTTGATGTTAAAATGTCTGTCACATCGGTGTCGATGTAAATATTTATTTACCCGTTTCAGTTTGCTTGTGCGTAATTTGTAATAATAAAGAAAACGTTTATAATCTTTTTGTTTGTTGGAAGGGAAACGTTTACATTGTTTTCGTTCTTTTCTATAATGTTGTTGTAAATAACAAATCGGCAGTATTGGAACTAAGAACGTCACTATCAATATTTTTAGAATTCCAGTGACGTAGAAATTGTCCCGTGTTGATTAGTGAATAGACTGAGGTGCAGTAAGCTATTAAACACGTTTGTAAAGAATAACGCAAATGGCGTTATTTAACATCGAAAAAAGAGCGTAAGATTGCAGGAAAAGGACAAGAGAAACGTTAAGGACAAAGATATTCTTGCAATGTATAGAGAGTTCTCCCGGACAACGATCTCTTTGGCTGTAATTTGAAAATTAACGTATTAGAACAGAATTTTAAGGAAAATTTGAAAGAAAATTATAGCATACGTGGATGGTCTGAAAAGATGGCGTTAGTCGTCAATAGCAATAATCTGGTAATATAATTGCGCATGCGCAGAAAGATAAATATGAATATTTCAGCCATGTCGGAAGCTCACTTGTCCTTAGTGTAGAAGTCCTTAGTAGAAGTAAAAAGATCTTAATGAATGCTATACGCCACATTTCTTCGAAAGAGTCATTTAGAACAACGACGATCTGCAGTTTGCTGTCGCAGTGCTGTTTATGATTTTCAGTTGGTCCCACAAAACAAGCACATTGCGTTTCAGGAACTGATCTACTTCGTCATTGTAACGGACTAATATCGATGGTTTTGTTATAAATAGAGATTGTTTTGAGACTATTTCGAATGCACGAAGTAGTCGTATTTATCGTGATATTGTCGTAAAAAGCGAAAACATCACCAACTCCAGCAGCCAATGTCGCAGCAGCGGACTGTGAAATAACACAGCCATTTGACAATTTAACCAGTATCATTGCAGGAAGTAGGATAATGACAACAATTTCAAAATTGTTTGTAACCAAAATTGATTCTTATAGTTAGCAGATCCAACAAGAAATTTTCTGTGTATATCACCTGAAAGCAACTTGCTGTTATGCGTGTGTAGATAGGAATAATCAATACAATATAAACACAATCGAATCTGTGGCCTCTTCAACGCATTGTTTTGCAATATGAATTATCGGCAATTGTATAGCATTTGTAAATGTTTCATTTATACGTAGGTGAGTCATTTTGATGTGATCTCATTTCGGCTGCATGTATTGAAAGTCAATCATACGTGGTCTTTACATATGTAGGTTATGTCTATTTTCATTCGCGTGGAATTATCGTATAGAAAGTTTTTTTTAAACGGAAAGCTGTAAAACGGTCGGCACTAGTATATGGGTATTCACTTCTACAGGAATGTACACAAGCACAATACGTAATAACGGGGCATTGTTTTCGTAAACTTCTTACGAGGAAGATTAAATAGCAGTAATTGTATATCTTACTGTGCAACATACAAAATCGCATGCTACAAAAGACCGCTCGGAAAAATTACGATTTACTTCTGCGCGACTCCATCGCATTTCGCAATTGATTGTACCTCCGTAGCGGAGTGTACTTCTTAAATATTTAAATTTTTTATTATTACCCCAATACCTTGCTAACGCAGCCATAAAAATAACGTTCCCCAAGGGTAAGGGGGAGCGAACCGAACAGGCAAAGGAATATAATAAAACGGGGAAGAAAGTCAGTTATTCTTGCAGCGAACAGACTATTGCTGTTGAATTATACGAGCAAATTAGCCAATGAACATAAATCCAGCTCGTGATAAGGGCAATCAAGATGTTACTCAAATTAATCTTCGGTAATAATCAATCCGGTAAAATCGAAGTGTTTTGTGCGAAGCGGTTCAAATTTCATTTTCTTGCCAGCTACAAACTTTCAACTATTGCAATTCGTTACGATTAATTTAACGATTGTCTAAGTGGAAAATTCGACCGCTAAAATAATTGGATAATTTCGCTGAGATTATACAAAAACCGACTACCGCCGGTTATATAACGTTAGGAAACAATTCCTGCAAATCACAAACCAGGAAATTAGCGGTACGCATCACGTTCTCTTTCGCAAAAAATTACATTCTAATTTAACACGGCGCATCCTACATTCCATCCACTTAACCGAATTGAACACATTAGCGAATGTGGGTACGAAATTAATCAGCCAATTACAAGGAAGGGATTGCCGCGCACGCTTTAATTACATATATTCGTATGCATTACGATATTAGGCGAACGCTGCAGGTGCGTATTTACAAGGTTTCTTGCGGCGGAACATGTGTCGGAGTTAAGCCGGATTCGTACAGAATGTGTCGGAGGCATCGAGTCGTTGAACCACCCCGTTTTACACGCTCGTTAATTAATAGAGTTGTCTGAATATGAAATCGATATGTAGACGCACGCATGCAGTTGGCAACATGTGGAAGCTATCCCGTCACTTTCCAGACGAATTATTTTCGAAGAATATACACAGACACCGACGTTATGTTTCGAATATTTATGTTACGAAGTTTCTCGCCACTTCGAACTTCCCCCAAAAATAGGAATCGAAGAAAAGACCCGTCGGAAACGAACGTGGAAATGTAATAATATTGTGATACGATGATGTACTGCAATCTTCCTGGTTTCGGACGCGATTCGTTTGTTGGTTACTGACACAGACGATCCGGTTTGTTCCAGTCATCAGATCAGTCATGTTCCGGAACATTACGTTTCTAAAAAATTGAAGATTTATTGAGATATCCATATTTTTGGTAACTTTAAGACAAACTAAATCACATAGAAATTATGAATGACGGGACAAAAGCGGCCGAATATCTTTTTCTTAGTTCTGCTATTTTTATTTGTTTCAACAGGAAATTTTCTCATAAACAAAAGAACTTTGCACTTGAAACAACACAACTTTTGTTAGCTGCGAAGTTGAGACATCCTGCAGGTTCTAAAATACAAGTTCTGAAAATCTCTACTTACAAAAGCAGGAGAGAAAAACTATGCAAATAAACTTATCAGGAACGTGCGAATAACAAAATATCTAACAACCTGGGTTATAAATATGCGCCATAAACAACGATAAAGGAAACAAGAAAGTAAAAACAAAATTATGGCTACAACTGGCAAAAGAATACCTATAAATTGTTCAGAACCCGCTAAACTTACATATATGGCCATAAAATCCGTACGAAGAATGGCGTCTGGCGCAAAGATATAACATAAGACTTTAAGGTTCATCGAAGTTATAGATGCTTTGGGCAAGCATTGTAAATTTTAATATTCGCATGAATCTAGGATATAAAAAAATTATTGGCTGTATTGCGGGATGTAAAGTTGTTTTTCTTGGAAAGAACTTGATAATAGGTACATTCTGAAATCTTCAAGTTTGTCAAGAAAGATACTCTGTAAAGTATTTATTACATCTTAAAGCTTTTGCAGTACGTAAAGCGGATACTATTTAACAGTCGAGAATCGTATATATTTGGCCAGACGCAGCTTCCAATTCAGCGGAAAGTATGTTGCTGTAGGATGCACTTGCGGAATAGCAGCACAGAAAACAATCGATAATACACTGCTGCGGCGACACGGCGATCGGTGGCAGCGGCAGCAAGTGGAGGAATGCACAACTGCCGGCGGAGACAGGTGCTTTATGCGTCTAGGATCTTATGCAAGTATTCATTTATATGCCAGATATGTATTATTCATACGAAGATTACAGCTATTGGAGTGAACGTACTTTTTACGAGAATCATCGTACACACAGAAATAATCAATACGGGCGATATTTTTGAGAGATTCGATAATCAAATTGAATTAATCCTGCGCTTATTGAGATTAAACAATACGTTTGCTAATTAATTTGTATTTTTCCACCTATCCGTTAGCATACGTAATAGTACAAGGTAGTACCAGCACTGTGAAACTGTGTATATAAAAATGTTGTACAATATAGAGAGTTATTGGGAAGATAATAAATATAGAATTATGGCCAAAGGTTGCTAGTATTCATTAATGGTTTTTTTAAATATTGAACATTAACGTTGGTTATAATATTCAGACTTCCACAGTGAAATATAAGTAAACGGTGAGGTGATAATGAGGTTGGTTAGTAGCACTTATTTAATTTTATTGACGATCGTTACCTGTGAATTAAATAGAGCAATACGCATCGAACGTACGAAGATCAAGATAGATCGCCAGCAGATTGGTTGAACCCGGATCAGACATGTTCGGGACCTCTTAGAAAGGTGCACAAGATCTTGTAATGTGGCTCCAAACAACATGGTGGAAGAACGGGGAAAATTTATATTTGCAGGAATGTGATAAGAAACCGTCCTCGGAGAATGAGATGTTATCTGCGTTGTTTGAAATATTTCATGAGCTGTGGCATTGTCTTGTTGAAAGTATCCATTCCTCTAGTTCGCCATCATGGAAATAGTTTCGAAAAGGAACGTTTCACGAAGAAACATACAAGAAACAGCATGCCGAGGAGAATTGTCTCCTAATCAACAATATTTATGGGAGATGAATCTAAATATACGTATACATCTTATAACATTTATTTAGGCCAATAAAAGAATGAAAATAACTGTTAATGTAGCCTTCAGTAGAATATCTAACAATTTACAATAACGTTGGGTATAGTTATATTATGATATGACGTACGGATGAGAATAACGTTGGAATTTATATCAACAATACGCATTCTATATGTTTATTGCGTAGAATGTTTATAAAAAGACCCTGAATGAAGGGGCAAATGAATCAACTTCGTGAATGGTAAGTGGCAGAATTAGACTTTAATGAGTTCAGTTCATTGCGACAGATTATCTGTGTTACGATGGGAAACAAAAGCGCCAGAATCCATCATAAAACTAAGAAATCAAGTCACGCTTCAAACATAGGTAGGATTTCAATTAACTTATAAAGCACACGTGAAACTGTGCAAATATCTATGATCAAACGTATGTATGTCTATGGTTTGCGTAACTTGCGTTGGGTACGCACGTATAAATCGACTAGAATACAATTAAAACAAATAAATAAAGCAAACGTGTTCCGCACGCATATGCAAGTAGTGGCCATATATAAAATCCAGCAACTCCTTCGCACTCTTTACAAATAATGACCGATCAACTTTTGAACGACCTTCAGCCAAGGATATCCATCTCGTGTTGTAAGTATGATTCTCGTGTGGACAACCTTGCTGTTTTGGGAATGCAAAAATTACGAGTAGCACCAAAATAGACTTTCACACAATGCTCACAAATAGTTTTAATAGATGATGTATAAATAGTTTTTTGGGGATGCGTCTTTTCTTTATGGACTTTTCAAGATCTCGTAAATACCGAGAGGATGATCTTTCTTTGGATGTCATGTCTGACTGAACTTAAATTGGAAAAACCATCGCTACACGTAAGATAAAGAAGGTGAAATTAATCTTTCTAAAAGTTAGAGATGCCGCTGTCCAAATCTCTTTTACGCAGAAAATCTTGGGACAGCGATTAAAAAAAATTATAATAATAACTCAAGCGAAATTATATTTATAAAACAGTTACAAAAGATTTGAATAGATGTAAATAAGCGGCGCACCGGATATAAATAAATATCGTGACGTGGTAATGGCAACCGTGTATTTTTTTGATTTTCAATATTTTCTCTCTTTTCATACATTTAATTCAATCGTCATTGATAAATCTTCGTACGCTTGTAACCCAGTGAGTTAAAAGGAAAGAATAATTGGAAGCCCAAAGCTCCCTCTTTTTGAAATAACAACGAACTTATCTATGTATGCAAACATCCCCTCTTTGTAATTGCTTCATGTTCGAAAAAAGTAAGGAACGAAATTAAAAAACTAGAGCGGTTTAAATCTATTTCCAAAAGTAAATGGCGACATTTAAATTAACTCAGAGGGTGGAGCTCGTTCTGCTGGCTATATGTCTAGAGACAATTACCTCGACAGATTTTATTACCAGGAAAATTAGATTCGAACTGGTCTAATTTCATTTAAATCTTTTCGTAATTTATTGCCAAACTAAATACCTACGAAGTGTCATCGGTAAAAGCATTCAACAGTTTATTAAAAGGGGCAATTTACAGCTAAGATACGCCGTTTTGTTATTTATTGGCCGACTTGCCCGCATCGAGGATACTAAAGTTGGCCGTATGCCCAAAACAGAAGTTCATTACGTCTGATATATTCACGTTCAATGCGGTGTATAATGTGTGAGTAAGTGTTCAAGGAATAAAAATGTAGTGCGATTGGAAAATTTAGACATCATGTGCAGCGAAAGCTATCTCAAACAACATCATACAATTCAGATACCTTTTTCTCTTTGATTGAACGTCGAATCGATCGACTCCAAATAATCACTTAAGGCTAGGTCTCGCGAATCTGAAAAAATCGTCGCCATAATATGGGACTGTTTTCACCGCCAGAAAAAACTTATTTCGCCGATTGACTTTTTTTTTGAGGTTTTTGAGGTATAACGATGCCTTCTTTGGTTCACCCAGACATAACGCCGCACAAATTTATTTGTATTGTGCCTAAACAATTCAAAATATTCCGTTTCTCGGCCGTTCAGCGGCCTGATAACATGATATCGCGAACTTTAATGATCATATTGTCCATAATCACCTCAATGAGACTGCTCATTAAACATGGACGTTCTGCCACCTTTGAATTAATTAAACCAATATTTAATGATAGTTATTAAGGAGTATGACTTCTTATACACATAAACTTCCTCACTTTCAACGGCTCTCAATGCAAGACTAGCCAAATTTTTTAAGATGTTGACTAAAGAATTGTACTCACAGTTGGTAATGCAGATTTTGACATAAAGTGCCATCTCCAAACACGCGTTCTTCACATACCATCCTCGTGTACATATAGCGGCCACATATAAAATTTAGTAACTCTTTCGCACTCTTAAGAATAATGATCCATCAAGTTATGGACCTTCCATCAAGGACATCTATCTCGTATTAAATGTGTTGTGAAGTGACTTTGTCCTTTTGCTAGTAATTATCGACAGGTACCAAAATCGAACTTTGTCCAATTTACACAACATGCGCGATAATTATTTACAATACAGTCAACTAATATCTATTTATATATAACGCAGTATTAATTTAAAAAATGTCCTTGCAAGTAGTTCTTTGCGAAGTTTTTGTTTTATAGACTTTCAAGATCGCGAAAGTAATTATGTGTACGTTGGAGTATTTTAAGCCTTGTAAATTTGAGATTCTTCGTCTGTGAAAGGTGCCTGGATATTTACTGACCGCACGGAAAAACCATTACTGTGGGTAAGACATAGGGCGCTTCTCAAGAGTTGGAAGTACTACGGTCCTAAGAGTATTTGTGCTGAAGAGAGAGATTCAAGGTAATCTAGAAGTAGAATAGAGGATATTTATAAACCTACTTGGTTCTTGTATGAGACGATAAACGATTTTTTATATTTCGAGTTCGTCATTTCAACGGATTAGTTTGGCAAACCACGAATTGTCCTGGTTTTCGCAGGCAAGAGTTAAAATAGACATGGATAGACAATTTGGGGAACCGGGTAAAATGATGGAAGTAGAGGCTATTTGATAGCAAACTTATATGAGTGGGTGAATAATTAAGTAATACTATGCCAGCATTGATCATTTATATCAATACATGTAAACATGTTACAACTCCAATGAAAAGCACGGCATTTTATGTCTGTTTCTAAAGCATGTGACATCGTTTGGGATCCTCGACGACAAGTTTTGATGAAGACGTAAGTTCGATCTACTTTGTCGAACATTTTTTAAATGAAATTACTCTTGGACGTTGGTAAATCGATTTGGCGCGTAAGTACAATTTAAAATATTACTTAATGGTTACCATCTGGATGGTGTTGGACTATTTCATCATCGAAACCAGATATTTCCCAACACGTATATTCTAAATAACATTTCTCGAAAACACCTTAATTGGTTTGTCCTACAACCATACAAACAAGTTTGTAGAACCAAGCTAATTATTTTTTCATTACGATGTGGTATATGGAAGAAACACAAAGGTAACGTTTACAACGTATGCAAATATGTTACGAAACAGACTTCTTACGTATATACACTAAACTTCCCTAATTCAATTACGTACTTACATAAGTGTATATAAATTTACATTTTGAGCAGGTATCAATTCAGTAGCGGATATTTTTTTTTCTATATTTTCACAAAAAAAAAAAAATGTTCTCAGAAACGTAGACAAACAAAACAAGGTTATTGTTAACGTAGATGAGGATAAATATTCATTTTTGCGTTTGCGGTTTTTAAACTTGTCTTCACGCTAACGGCTGATGTCCGTTTCAAATTCAAGGTTAATGAATATTAATCATCGTCGTCGTGCTTATTAATTTCTCACTTGGCGCATTTGCTTATCGCGCTTAACGCTTCTCGATTTTTAAATTCTCCTTTGAACGCTTATAATAACAATGAGATGTACGAGTCGTTAGTTCTAGCGTACGAGAATGCGAGTACGCACTTGAGTCACGATACAGAATCATTCAGAATTAGTAACATAGATTTTATTGAAAGGAAAAGGTCAACGAGGTTGATAGAAGTTCTTTCTCGTAACTTGTAGTCTAGAAATTAATAAATGTACTCATTGCTTAGCAATTTATACGTATGAAAGAATATGCGCAAGTATATTAACTGCAAATGATTACTTGGCGATGTTAAAGCGCGATCCGAATAAACTGTTGACGAAACATGGATTAGCACATACCAAAGAATAGTTCGTACAATGAATTTATTTTTGTTGGTTAAAAAGGTCACGACCACAGGGCATTTTGGGCATGATATGAATCATCAAAATGATTTGACTACCTTGAACAGGAGTATTGTGCCAACTTATTTTCAACAATGCTGTGAAAGAAAAACGTTCTCGTTTGGCGAAGGAATGAATTTTGTATCATCGCAATGGCCCACGGATCTCATGGGTTGGGATAAGAATTGCTTCTACGCTCACCATCCAGACGATGGAAAAAGATTTGGCTCAAACGATGAAGTGAATACAGAAATAAGCGCGTGCAGGGTTGTGGAAATCATTTTTTTTAGATGGGATGAAAGTGTACCGGCCTCAAATCTAACTCCTCAACGGCCACAAATCGAATTCCTCCCGTATTTCTTTCTGTAAATATTTTGCACCATTGGATCACGATAATCGTTACTTTTTATTACTCGTGTTTCACACTGTATAACCATAACAACTATATAACAATATAGTTTTAATTGTTTTTATTACCTGTATTTATTATTAATATAAAGGAGGTAATAAAGTATGATACCATTAATACATCAACTATAATTTGTCTATTGTTAAACAAATATGCATTTTTGCGCAGTATTTGGTCGTAGATGATCTTATGCTTAAAAAAAAATAGTGATTACGTCAGATCTTTGTCAAAACAATTATGCAAAACAGGTATTAACGAATGATTTATGTTTGTAATTGTACCACCTCACTTTACCTTTACGTCCTGCACGATTTTTGAGCTTTAAGAACATTTCAGTTTGAAAGATGGAATTGTTCCTTATTTACATCTCATTATATTGGAGACTCGCTCTAGCCAAGACATCTATTGGAATTAACTATGCCAATTTGTTCACTGTAATGAGATGAGCCGAGACGTTTCAACTGAACGCGTTCTTGTTACAAGTATCAAAGTTTACACCTACAAGAACCGTCTACTTTACTACGTAACCGACGACAGGAACAATAACAGAATTCCATGCCCGTATATCTTGAATCTTATTATTGTTTCGTTATTTTTATAGCGCTTGTAGACGCAGATGGAAGTTGAGAAATAAAGGTATGTTCTTATCAATTGCCGAAGTACGCGATAGTTTACCATTGAGAAAACTACTACAATGGCTGGATGTTATACTTGAGAAGCATCTTCGTTTTTCGAGTGCAAACGATAATGGAATTCAATTTCATTTTGTTACGTAAATAAGTCGCCATTACGATGTGCACGAAAATAGTTTCCGTGCCGTTTTTATAGCTTTGCGTAATTTTACGATTTCCCTAAAGATGTTTCTTACTGTAGAAGAATATTAAAATTCTTAAAAAAAAAATACGTTTCGTTAACGGACATATTCCTGTTGATTAAACAAAAGAATATTATTTATAATATTTTATCCCGTTTTATACGACAACGAAAACTTCGAAATACTCAACACGAACGAGTTCTGTAAATCGCATCAAATAACTAAAAGATTAATGGAATAAACCACGACATTTTTCACGAACAAAACTCGTAAACGGTAACAACACTCGCCATGGCAGATCTAACTTAAATAATTTTGCTCGTATATCTTCGCAAGGGGATGTCACACATTTGTTCTTCTGGCCGCCTTCTTATCGCGACAACACAGTACAATCAATCACAATAATAGATCGATAAATTCAATAGTGATGTACGAGATGTGTTCTTGAGGATATTGCGAATTTGTTAACGGAATTTGGAAGTAGTACCGGTAGAATCAACAGCTATCTCCCAAATAGTCGAGCTCGTTTAAGGAATAGATGTAGTCCATTTAATATTAGGCGTTACAAATAAAGACATCAATAAAGCTTGTAACGAAAAAGATTCCAGTCAGTTTGTTAGTGTATCGCTAGACCAACTTCCGCTTCTCCTTTACGTAATCTAATTCATGATTCGTACCTATAAGTAGGGTAGGCAAATTTGTGTACGCATCGGCGCAGCTAACGAATGAACTCGCGTATGTGAAACATTAGTCAATATCTAGTTCGAAGTCGTCTAGGGCAGCAAATAATAGCGGCGAAGTACTCTTTGTTCTATTTTTTAATAACGTTGGAGGTACGTAGATTGAGAAGAAGAGCTATCATTAAAATCGATGGATTCATTCAATAAGGATTAACCGGATTTCACTTACGACGGCGTAAAAATTAAATGTTTAGTGTGTGATGTGTTGGTCACAAACACGGCATGTGCAAAGTGCAAAACATAAAAATACGAACAATTCTTATTTGATTTATGTACAATGATGATTCAATGTAATCTGGCGTTTACTTAAACGCCAACAACGATTCATTTATTTCATCTTGGAACAAATACGCCAATATGACATTACCGACAAGGATGTTGCGTATCGCAATTTGCCCACTCTATCTGTAAGCAGCATTTCCTTACGAAATCACCTTACGCGAAATTTAATGAAATAAATACGCGTTCTCCACAGGGTATGATTACAAGAAATCTAACTCGATCCCCCTTTACTGTACGGTTAATTAAAGCTATCTTCTGGTATGAAATTTCGCATCGTATACTCTGCTCACGTACGACTATAACTTTCGTATCTACTTGCAAAACTGGTTTGCTTCTTATGCGGATGCTGAGGTGGAAGTTTTCGTGAAACCAGACGACCGACTGGATATAGTTTCCAAGACGAAATCGCTTCTTTACGCTTGGCTGCGCGAAACACATACGTAAATATTGCCTTATCAGCGTATTTGTGTACTATACGAAATAATGGAAATGTCCAACCGTATTCAGTGTAATCTAGTGTTTTGTATATAGTTATATAGTGGTATCTCGGAATTAATTCGTTCCAAAAAGCACTTAAACTATATAAAAAAAAGAGACGAAATATGAATAGCCGAATGCATCCGAACGTCAGCGTCGGGCATTTTAATTGTCTCCCATAGTACATGTACTATTCAAGCTACAGAGATGTAACCAAGAAGATTCTATCCTAGCGTTAATGCGGCTCGTAAATTCGATCAATTACGTGTCTAACGATCTTCTTAAATGGGGAAAATTACTGTATACACGCGCATACTCTACCGAACGGCTTGTGCGACTGTCTGAATCGTCAATGTTAAAGCTTTCGAAAACAATTCCGTGCACCGTGTGCAGTTGTTCACTCCCGATAATGCAACTCATGTCATTCTTGTCTTCTTACGGCTATCGGTCTGAGGATACCGTTATCTTGAAAAAGTAGGAGTAGTATTAGTAATGCATTTTCTACGAAATATACCAAGTTTAAAAGGAATTTCTTTAGACATTAAGTTGCTGGTTGAATATTACACGAAGTTAATGGATGACGTATTTGTTATTTTCTGGTAATTTTGATGGATTTAAATTTAAAGTTTCTTTGACGTACAAGTATTGAAAGTTAAATAAGAATAGCTGGATGAACAATTTAACTTTATTATTTTGTAAGGTCTACCCTACTTGGAAGAATATAAGCGGTAACATGATAAGATTCGTTTGCGGTCACTTTATCATCAACCGCCACATCTTATTAAACTTCGTAGGAAACAATTCATTCATAAATGACATCAATCATATTCGTTGAACGACGAGGCGCCAAATAACATCAAGATGCTCCTCTTATTATCTCGAATCAAGCTTTAGGCGCCAGTGGGTACGAGTAAGAAGCCTTAACGCATCAAATAGTTGGCAGACGTTCAACAATTTCAGAACAAAGTAGTTTTACGTGTAATTGTAGCTATCCGAAATACATACGCCGTACGACAATGGGACATTTACGACGGTAAAGTGTCCTCATTCTATAAATTCCTTTTGTTTTCGTTACTACTTATGGTGACCGAAAGTGTTATATATAAAATTTATAATAAATTAAACCAATAGAAAAAAATAAAAATAAAAATAGGAAAGCTAGATTCTGGTATTTTATAAATTTGACAATGAAACAGGATCTTTTGCCCAGTTATAGTCTTCGTCTTTGTACATATGCAATACTTTTTAAAAGAAAATAGAAATTGGCGTGAATGACTGTCGAGTCTCTGCAGATATTGATCGCTTTAAGCAATTTATGTACTTTTTCGGGACCTAAAGCATCGTTTACTTATTTGCTCTCAACTCTTGCATTTGAAGAATTTTCGGCATGGCGCAGTTGCTTCAGGACATGTTCCCAGCGAGTTAGTCAGAAAATGAAAACCCAATCATCTTCATCCTTTTAGGCGATTGAAAAAAAAATTAAACAAAACGCAAAAAAAAAACAGTAGCGTAGTACTCAGAAAGTATGGTTCGGATGAAAAGTTAATTGGCCAGAACGTACATGTTAAGGTAATAGAATAGAGTAATTGAAAAATCCCTAAAAGTACGAGACAATATATCTTGTCTGGAGTATCTAAAACGTAAAGTACTAACCATTAAGACAAAGTATCTATGAGCAATAAAGAGCGTAACGACAAAAGATTGGATAACGGTGGAAGGTGCCAGTAGAGATGTAATTTATGGAACAAAGTAAATGTAACAACTTTAAAAGTAACATTTGAAATGACTGAAAGGCTTTTTATAACTTTCATTAATTAAAAATTTAAAATTATCCAATACAACAATAATTCTTGAATGAATTACAAACGATCGGTCTTCATCAGCTTTATGCAGCTCGCTGCATACACCTCGTTTTATGTATGTACTACTCACTGCGGTCATCAAATTTACACCAACCCGAGTCAATACCCCCGACAACCCGCCCAGTGCGCGCACCCTTTTATACGTCCGGATAACGCGAAAGAGGAAGCCAACTTAATGCACTTCAAACATTACGTACTAAAATAGCCGACAAACGAGAACAATACGTACAAATTTAGTTAGCGATCCCGCTTTTGTTCGGGGGTTTACTATCTACCAAAGGGGAATTTTCTAACAGGAAGAGTCTATTTGAAACGCTGGCCGACCTGTCAACTCGGTGAGATATAGCTTAATGCCACGCGGGAATACGACACACGGGGGCGTTGCAGTAAAAAGCTTTTATTAGTTGTGAATTTTGAAATAGCAAATAGCAGGAAGTCGGCAGGTAAATATAATAGGAAATTAGCTGCTACAGTCCCGGCAATGTCCATTTTAAACTAAAGCATCTTTCTAAACAGGTTTAATAGCAACACATTTATTTTCAATATTTAGTCATATTTGTATTAATATAAGAAGTCGAGAAGAATTTAACTGGTGACCAGTCCGACGGCAATACAATCGAATTATTGTGTAGTTTTAAATGAATTAAAATATTCTGTCGTTGATATTGCGATGTCTTCCGCAGAAGGTGTAGAATTGCAATTATTTGAACTTCATATGCGAAAATCTCGAAATGCAAAGAAAAAACGGTTAAAATATATCGGGAGCAATGTTAAAAATGATACTTTATCTTCGTTTAACACGAATCAAATCTTGTCAAACCATAAAAATGCGATACTACTAAAAATAGTTTGCTTTCAAGGCAAATTCGCAAAGTATGTAGATGGACGAAAGCTATTAAAACTGGTATGCAGCGTAAAAAGAATTTTGCAAATTTGCACGGGACACCGCAGGCAACTTCGAAACCGCGATCCCCGACGTAATCCTAACTATGTGTTTCCTTGTGTGCACGGTGACGACAGTGTACGTAACATATTACATAAGAGAATATAATTTTACACGGTGTCTTGTATTCTTTAGAAGAAGGAGTAAATATAGGTCTGGTTTCAATCCTGAGCTTGCAACTTTCGCAAAAAACTTGTTTTGGATGTTCTTTACTCCAAAACTTAGAAAATGCTGCGACCGAACACATTATCTATGCTTATCCAATAATTTTTTAAAGCATTTATAGAAACACATAACTACAAAGCTGCCTTTGGTCACTATTACCATTGCCATTTGCAATATTTTCTTGCGTAAGCTACTTAACAACGGCGATTCCGAAATAATGCAATAAATTCTTAACGAAGACGTCTCACGATTAAGCGTCGAAAAGAGACCGTTACCATAACGTATTATTTTAATTGTTCCCCTTTTCGCGATTATCTCGTTATTTCGAACGGCCGTGCAATATGTACAATGGAATGCTTTAAAGCTCGTGAAAACGACGATTTCGAATTACTTTCCAAGGACTCGCCGACCGTTTCCGGTCTGGTGCTTTACCAATCCGACCCGCTAGGCATAGTTACGTCACCGCAACTCATGTAAAACAATGCAGATGCGGTGTATCTAGTTTTCAACGGGACCACCCAAGCGAACGTGGTTTCCCTAAAACATTTAAACGAGTTCAGGTATCGGGTATTCTATCTAACGACACTTGCAATTGAAGACTGATGGATTTCTTGAATGTCAGAATAGAGTAGATTAGATGGTATTGCTGAAATGGTCATCCATAGTACTTTGAACTTTCGGAAGAAATGAGATGCTTCAGAGAAATGAGAAGAGTTAAAGGAGTGAATAAATAAGGGAAGAACTATTAATTGGATCAACAATGGAATTCAAAAAAAATATAGACAACTTGGTTGGTGGGGGTACTTCTAATGGATGAACAACAAAATAGCGAAACAATTATGTGAAGTTAAGACATAAAGGAAAATAGGCAGGCTTGGCAACACATGGCACAACGACATAGGAAAGATATTAAAAGCAAGAGAAACCACTTAGGAAGAAACAAAAAGAACCGTATAGAACAAAATTGAATAGGCAAACTTCGCATATAACAGGTTTTTGATGGAAGCTACATAGCTCAAATGCACATTATTCCTAAGTAAATTCAATCGAATTCGCAACCGATTCTCTACATATTGTACGTCAACATCCATTTGACATTTCAAAAAACATTTCCTTTTATTTCTTGATCGTATATAATTATATTATCTAAATTACAGCATTAAACTTAATTTATCCTTATCGAATAAACAAACGTACACTAACAGCCGAAAAAGTAATCATCGTCAGGAAGATGTCCAATCCGAAGCGCTTCCTAAGCGTATTCCCAGTAGCAAAAGTTCAATGAATCGAAGCACGTTAAACGAGGATTATTTCTGTACGTTTCATGTTAGGTTGCTTTCAGTTTTATCTTGCGCATTAATAAGCATGAGATTAACCAATCTGTACTTATATGAGCGTTTATAAATATACAAAAGTCGGGTTATTTGTACAAGGCTGGCGAGAAGGATTTATTTATACATATATATGTGTTTAGACATGGAGCATCCTGTGTAATTATTTGGGTGTTTGTTGATGATTATCTGAGTACCTAATCGGATATAATAGGAGTTAACATTGCTGGTGGCATATGTTTGGATTTATTAAAATTAGTGTCCAGATTTACAATTAACTGAAGGAAATATCAAATAATTCAATAATTTTTTGCTTTTTGTTAGAATTGCATACCACGTTCGGCCTCTCATTGTAACGCATTCTTGATCTAATTAACAGATGTAAATAGGCATCAGTTGTTTCTTGGCGCCAGACAAAGCGCCAGCGAAACAAAAGCGACCATATATTTACTCATACCGCCATACCAATGCTCTTATTTTCTCCACATTTCAATGCGCTAGGATTCAATAGACGGGGGGCGTACAATAGAAACAAACACAATCTTGAGTCCCGACTCCTCCAGGGCTATTCATATTTTCAATTTTGTTATGCAAAATATACATTAATTGGCGAGTCGTACCATACGTTGTTTCGCATATACCGGATGATATTGAAATGTACAGTACCGAGCGATAGATCATAAAATAATAAAAAAATTATGTTACACACTAATAATGATAGCAAGGACTGTGGCGTAGTATGCACATAAGTTATCGGAAACCTCCGCACCATATAAGTTTAATTTATTATTAATTAATCCGGGACGGCCGTTTAGGGGACACGAATGGTCCTCAAATAGAGATTTTTTTTTTGTTATGAGATATTGAAGGGAAATCTTGAAAACAAAGAGGCTTTTATTTTATTTTGGAGTACTTTCGTGACATGAAATTTAATAAATGCTGATAAGATACTATACTAGTCACGTTGAATGTATTTAATAAAAAAAATAACAATAACCATTATCAGCTCAGAAATACTCATCGCGAATTAAAACAGCAGCCATTCATAGCGTACCCCAATATTCTGGGATAACCAAAAATATTAAAATATGCATTCCTCACGTTGGGTGCCAATGACTACGTGAAATGTTGAAACGTTTGGAGCCAAAAATGTAAAAATGTTTGGAAAGATATTGAAAGTAAACATGAATGTGGCGAACTACATATTTCATTTTTAAATTAAGTAAAGCAAAATAAATGTTTAAAACTCTCATCCTATTTATAGACGCCGTTTCTTTCCTTTGTAACAAGTAACAACCGTATGCTGGAACTGCGTTTAGCATTGAGCCCGCTGCTTTGAAAGCTACTAACAGAAATTTTTGTTTTTTCGTTTGAGACTAACGATGCCCTAAAAAAGAATAAATTAGGATCGGATAAGATTTAAATAGGTATGTACAATTGCATTGAACGGGCATCTTAGGCCCCCATTAAAAGTTTACATTTAAACAATATAAGTACTTTAAATCTGAAATTGTTGAACTTGAGACCCATTGAAAATATCCTAAATCCCAAATATTAAATATCCTTCTTGATGATTAAGGTCTCTTGTTTTTTTTTTTTTATGTCGTACTGTACGTGCGTTTTGAGCTTTGATATCCGTTGGTACTTTTGGGCAAAAGTATTATTAACGAATCGGCGGTAATCATAAACATAACGTCTTACTCAAGAATTTGGAATAGAAGACAATCAATGACTCTTGTTAAAGTAATTGTTCTTCAGCAGAACTATTCAACGTTTTCTGCTTTGCGAATTAAATAGGAAATCTATTAAGAGTACAATGAAACTACTTCATAGACGTTAAGCACCAGATTAAAAGACCAAATTACCATTCAACGGTGATTTCAACATCCCAGTTACGCTTTTGTCCTATTACCCATTCACGTATGCGACTAAACAACATAAAATGTGCATTCGCGGATGTTAATGAAACTATCTAACATGTAAGACTTGAAAAGTCGATATTACCAATTTCTAATCCCTTCCAAATCCACTTTTATCAGACGATAAGGTCGTACATGCAGAGTCGCTGTGAAAAGCATGCAAAATCGATGATTACCGTCGCTGTACTAACGACACGACGTCGCTGCTAAAGCGTAGTTAACCAGCCAACAACTTTCTAAATTTGTACATTCGCCTATAGTAAAGTAACGCAATTAACCGTCAGAACCTAATTGAAAACAAATCTATACGTTTACATTGCTCCGTTCGGGAATTAATCGTTGAAAAATCGGTCGGTTAAGGTTTATTTTGGTTCTTTGTCACAAATGCATTACACAAACGGCGTATTTCAGCAGTGAGACATTCGAAATTAGAAAGTGGAACGCAATTAATAATCAAACCTGTTCTTTAAAGTAGGCGTACTTTTAAAAATAAACGTGCTTCTTAACAGATAAAGAGCAAAAGGAAATTATCTACTAACCGTGGAAATTTATCGTGTGTACGCATAAATTCGTTGGGAAAAATTTATATAACACGAACAAAGCTTCGGCTCATAATAGATTTAAGACGAACCAAACAATTTTTCATTGCCAAGTTAATAATCATATTTTTCCTTGCAAATGTTGAATTTCTACAAATTCCTAACTCAAAGCCTAACCGACAGCTGAAATTATCTAAAAATATTATATAAATGAATTAAATTAAAAAAATATATAATTTTCATTAATTACGTTATTAAAATATGGATAGTTAGAGGCCTGCAGAAATGGGTACGTTTTACGAAAATAGCACAAATTAGACAGACTCGTGTTTTGTGGACTGTCGGGGACACCAATAGGCAATACGAACCCATTCTCACGAGGCGAATAAACACGAATCTCTTCAGTCTCTGCCGATTTCGTTAACCGCGACTCGTTTCTGCAAGCTTTTTTTGAGATTTAAAATTTAGTTCCTGGCCATTAATTCTTGACAAACTAGAATATTTCGAAATAAGAATTAACAAAATACTCTCTGATAAACATGTAAAGGCTGTAAGCAGACATATTCACAATTAAATCATTCATCCATGAGCACTCTTTGACTTCCTTCCCTTTTCCACGCATATCGGCCAAAATTCAGACACATCTTATGTTAGTTATTTTCTGAAGGTAGCCTCTATAAGTAAGACCAAACATATTTTTAAGATGGTTTTCTCGAACAATACAATTCAATCAAAAGTTCCGATGATTGTGCCGTGCATATTAAAAGATTGAACAATTTATTTTATCAAAACCGCAAAAGAGTAGATTATTCAACTAAAGATCTCGTTTATTTTGACTATATCACGCACATTGTTTTATGGCAAATGCATTTTCTCAAAACAATCAAAGTCCATAAGACTTCAGAAAATGCAATAATTTGGACATGTCTGCTTTTAAAAAGTTTACTTCAATGGTACTTCAATGGATATTTAATTCAATGTAAAATCGTTTGGTTCCAGATACACACATCTACCATTACTTGCTACTATTTGCAATAGTTTACGTTAAAAAACTGCATCAAACACAAGATGAGTCCCTTTGTTGCTCGCAGCATATTTCGACACATTTTACTGAGGCCAAACGAAATTATTTAAAATTGCCAAAATATTGCTTGGTTAGAGTCGGGGCAGAAGTCCATTTTTACTAGACAAGAGGAGCACCAGCACCACTAATTATGATTTAACACAGATAACAAATGAATTACGTCGTTCATACCAAGCAGCATAGTCCCATGAGATTTTGCTCGGACTCTATCCCAAGATTTCGATTTTTAATAACGTAGGCTTGCACGACCAGAGTTAGTTGAAACTAAACGTGTTCAGGCACCGTGCCATGGGTAAACGTTTCACTCGCAATCTTATGGGGTTCCTTCAGAAGAGGGAAATGCGGTAGGGAACAGTTAGCACGGTAACTTAATGTATAAAGGATGCCCAGAGATGGATCTTCATGGTCATAGGGCTGCATAGGGAGCGGTATGCGCCCTTGGTTCGTAATTATTCTGAGACGATGATGCGGCTCCAATATTGTTAGATACGAAAGCAAACCTTATAAATGATATGTTAGTTATTTTTTACGATTGCCACTGGATATCTATTGTGAGATACCTAAACTACATAAAGGACCTTTTTTTTAAAAAAAATTAAATTCAAATACTACTCAACTTACATATTTATTCAAAAGATATTTAATGTAATATTGGCAGATCGCAAGAGTTATTAGTAAGGCTGATTTATTAGTAATGCTACTATTTACAATAGTAGCATTGTAATTTTGATCATTTTCTTTCTATAATTTATCAAGTAATACTTACATATCATTTTTTTTTAATTTCACGGATTGTTTTAGTTGGTAGTTCCGGTAATAAAGGGCATATTTGCAATTTTTTTACGATAACATATGCGAATATGTCATTTATTACCGGAACTACCAACTTAAATTATCCGCGAAATTAAAAAAAAATGCTGTGTGGGTATTGAAGTAATAATAGGCAAATTACCAAAATTAAGTTTCTCTAACATAGATTAGAGTCAAGAAACCGTTAGTTAACACTTATTTACAGACACAGTTAGCAAAATATGAACAACAAAATGTTCCAATGCGATGTTTTATTTTACTCGAATTAAATCGAATTTGTAAGTATCTATTACAGCAATACCTTATTACGTTAAACATTAAAGCGTGAGAATATAAACAAGGGACGTAGATACGTATTAAAAGTAAATCATTTTCGTCGTCTGAAATCTTAAAGACCACATGTCGGTTTTTAAAAATATACAGGAGTGTATTAGTGGGAACCTACTTTCTTTATCTAACGCACGACAAAGTAAGAAATAACACTTACCTTGATGAATAGCGATACGGAAACGAAGAGTAAAATCTTTTTGATGGAATTTGGCGACTCCTTCGATATTACCATCGTGGTTATTGTTGATAACGTGAACAAAACAAAACAAAAAAAGCGCACAGAACACAAAACACAAGAGAACTTTACGCGGAGTCGAATTAAGAAACTAGGCGACGCACACAAAAATAATAAAGAAACCAAAGGTAAGCGCTTCAACGAAACGATGTCAGGAATAACAATTGTTTCTCCGACGTTGTCCGGACGTACAGCATATTGAAGAAGAATGTAGGTACGAGGCTGACTTTCAAACGGATGTAAACTGCATGGTGTAGATGTGCGCACACAGTTTCTGGTACTTCACTAGAACGACGGCGTAATGGTCTCCAGGATGTATCTATTTAGGTATAGTTCGAGCGGGTCGTCATAATGCCATCGTTTTCCCCGTATTTCTCGTGTTTGTCTGTCAGTTCGTAATTGAATCGGCGGGAACGGTCGCCCGCTAACGACGAGAGTAGAGAATGCAGTGTCGAATTGGAACGATTTCACTCATAGCGTGCTATTTTCAGTCTGCGCAACAGGTGGAAGCAGGTGTCACGGTGACGAAAACGCAAATCCTAGCGGGTAGGCAACCCATTGTACGCTATAAAATTGGGCGAATACATCTAAACTTCTTTGGGTTTCTTTATCAAATTGTTATTTGATGAGATTCTAGAATTGCTATTCCGATTATGTCAAAATCCAATATCGCGCCAACAAAAAATAGTTGCTATATGTGATCGTAAGACGCTTTTGTTAGTCTTAACATACCCGTACGCTTTACCTACGTACCTTTACGTATAGCTATTATTAGAGCCACCAATGTTGCAGGTTCTTCTACCGTTTCTCTAATCTATAATCTTATAATAAATTTCGTAACCCTCCCAAATTCACTTTTTAATTGACCCAAAAGAGATAGTGGTACACGCCCGCGGGCAAGGTTTTGCATCCTCTCTTATTTTTAAAATAGAAAAGGCGAAACTCTGCGATGTCCCTAAATAATACAGGGAACCCGCGATACGTCTAAATCGTCGTTATTCTTGTTAATATTATCAGTAAGTTTTAATATTCTTAAGACCCCTGGTCTTCCCTAAATAGGTGTTCGCGAAATTTGTATTTTTCAAAATATAAATTTCGAAGTCAGAGATTTCAAGCTTGTTAAAATCTGGACCTGATATAACAATATCGCCCTTGTCTAATTTATCTTTAAATCCTTGGGATAAAAGTCTAAGTGATGTCAACTCCAGTATATCTTAGAAATTTAACTGGATTATGAACATCTTTAATAAACAGTGCCATTGAGTCGTATCATTCACATCTAATACATTACTTACAACTAATCCTATGAAGTGATCATTATTATCTTCATCTTACCAATCCTGTAGGTTTTTAACAATTTTTTTCTTGTAGGACATTTTTCCGGGATAGTCCTTCTCACAGCAACTGCAATTATCTTTTCGTAGAATTTCTAATTAAATCTTGTTAATTGTCTTGTCTTAATTAATAATTATTAAATTTTTTACGCGAGTATAGGAGACATTCTGTGTTATTATTCTACAAAATACACCAAATGAGAGCTGTTGTTTTCCATTAATCCTTGATAATAATTACACATACTTGCCCTAACTCCATAATTACCTTTGGACATTCTTATCATACAATCTACAAATAATACAGCCGTTCACCAGATCCCCAGATATTAATTGCACGTACTTTAATTGATCCATTTTAACCGTTTATCCCAACATTTAATAAAAACTGTAGGTGTTAATAATTAAACTTCCCTACGTTGCTACAATTTAAAAGCCATTAGAATCAATTATCTCTTTTTCACGTGAGCTGTTCAGTATTTACGTTACTAATCTTGATGCCATTATGGTTTACCCAGGTTAGTCGACAACTACTAAAATCGATAAGAAAACAGTAAAATAATGAGAAAAAAACGATTTTAGAGGCATGTCGAACACGAGATCAAAGTGCAGCTCATGTAGATATGAACTGGTAGAAATTATTATTACCCAGGTATGTTAAACAGTTTTAATCGGGAGTAGCAGTGAAAATGGTGCTTAAACTGCCCACAGAGAAAAGCAAAGCCGATCGAATATGTAACTTTTGCAGCAAATTTTTGTGACGAAATTTCCATTTAATTTCGCTGTTTTCTTTTTTTACAGATTTTAATATCAATCAATTCACGGAGCTCATACAAACCTATTTAAGCAGCACCCACTTACATGGTTGTAGATATATCGTGGATAAGAAATACAACATCCTTGCTCCAATATATTGGATAACTTTGCTGTTATTGAGCTTTACGTTCTGCGTCTCCCTGATATTTCTCCAGTTGAACAGGTATCACGATTCGCCAGTTTTAAACGTGATAACATCCACTGGATATCCGGTTTGGAAGAGTCCATTTCCCACTGTTATAATCTGCAACCATAACGTAGTCTACAAGAATAATAGTAGACATATCGTGGAAATTTTGTAAGCTATGCACACGTTTCTGGTGATAATACATTTATAGCTAATTGCTATTTTAGAAAGAATAATGGTGTAAATGACACGGATATAGACGATTTTTTGAATAGTCTATCGTATTTAATAGCTTGCGATGATTGTCTTGAAAGGGCTGCAGAGTTCAATGTTAGGAAGATGGCGCATATTTATAATATTTTGGATGCGTCGGGGTACGATCTATCTAAACTCATGAAAAAGGTGCATTTTAACATATAATTCTGAATACATATCTAGTCACCTAAGAGTATTTTAAAATTGCTCAGAATGTTGAAGAGTTCATCATAATTATTTCTTCAAAAATATATTAATTTTTGTAATGGGGAAAAATCTCAAGGATTTAAATTTTATGGTTTATAAATCTCTAGTTATATTTCAGCTAGCTCATCCATGCAGTACTATGCTCAAAAAATGCAAATGGCAAGCTATCCAAATATCTTGCGATACTTTCAAGTTGATCAAAACGAGTCTAGGATACTGCTGTGCGTTCAATTACTATGGAACAAAAGAGGAACAGTAAGCGTAGATTGTTTTAGAACTTGCATGATTTGGAACATTTTGGGATACTGGTTATAAGTCTAACCATTCCTTTCAGGGCATCTAACGAAGAACCATTTTACACTGGTGGTGCTGGTTTAGGTTCTGGTCTTAGCATTACAGTAAACATAGAATCATCTCAATACATTTCAACCATAAAATCAGTACCTGGAGTGACGGTACGCTTATTTAAGGCTTACAGATTCTTAAAAGTTAACGTTTCTCCTCAATTATAGGTGTTTGCGCATAATATATATAAATATCCGCAAGTTGGCGTTAAGTACACGTCTTTGGTGGCCGGACAAATAATTTCGTTTGCTCTAGATCAAAGTGTCTTTCAAAGCGACTCGGACATAGTGAGATTAACGCCCAAAAGTAGAGGTTGCTTGTTTGAACACGAGGTTAGACTTTTAATTTATCTTTATATTTTATTAATTAATTAAACTAAATTAAAAATGCTCCTAAAACTCTGGATTTGCGACTCGATAAATATAAATTCAGATCAATAAATTCAGATTGATTAATAGATAGCCTCAGTCGACTTTTTGTTTTGTATTTTGCCAACAAACGAGTTATGAGGTTGGGATTGTGAGGATCAACTGGCCAGCTTACAGTCTCGACCTCAAACGAATAAACATCTCTGGGGCATATTGGAAGGACACGAGTATCCCGTCCAAGCAACTTGGATCGTCTTCTAAATTTCTAAATGATCTAATACAAATTTATAAATGTAATTCTTGTCATGAAAACGTGTCCTTTATAGAATGTTAATTGTTCCTCTTAATTTATCACCTTTAGTCATCTTTAATCAACGAATCATCTTTTTTACGAAGAAAGATTCGCTTTTTGCTCTTGAGTGTATGTTGTAAATTGCACGTATCAGATATTAAAAGGTTAAATAATTAATAATAAAGCTTAACGTCGCTTGTATAAACCTTATTGACATCGTTTTTCTTCTTGAATGCAGGGTAGTCTGAATTGGACCAATATTTACAACAGCCAAACATGCTTTAACGAATGCAAAGCCAATTACATCGAGAAGATATGCAATTGCGTTCCCTTCTATTACCCAATAACAGGTTTATAATTCACAACATTTAGATTGCAAAGCTCGCTTCTAGAATATGAAGCATGCAAATCAAAATAGTCCTTATACATTTAATATTTTAGACGACAGCTTTGCAAAGATATGATGGTGATAATTATTTTAACACCGGTGCACTACTACATCTGCATTTTTAGATAACGTTCGAGTTTGTTCATTTTTAGACATGCCATGTCTAATCCATAACAATAAAAGGTTTGCTAATCTTATGCTCTCCGACGAAATGGAAGCAGGTTGTTGCAAATAACTACGCACCTATTATCCATTTATTTTTACCGTTTCAGACATTGAGTTCATGCAACGAAATGGAATTAAACATCCCGATTTCTGTTATTGCCTGCCGAATTGTAACGAAGTCGCCTACGGTCTTCATGACGAGAAAAAGCAAATGTGATTATATGCGAATCTTCCATTGAAAACCGTATAATCAAATCTTTTCTAGGCCTCCGGCTAATGAAACATCAATTATAAACGTTTATTACAGTAATGTCGCCGGAATTTTGCGAATAAGAACTGCTATCTTAACATGGGATACTCTCTTAGGTAAAGGAGCAAAACACAATTAATCTTTTTTTTTAATTATAATCAAACCGTTATGTTTTTACAGGAACCATCGGGGGAACCTTCGGATTATGCATGGGTGGTTCGGTCATAAGCATGTTAGAATTCCTATTCTATTTTATACAAGTGTTGTTTGGAAAAACGTTTATAGAAAGACGAAAGAAACGGGTGGTTAAACCACATACTGTAAAAATAGACGTACAACCGAATCATCAAAAAATTCACAGCTTGCACATGTAATATAAAAAGAGAAGTTTGGGTGTTCTATTATTCCTGTTTTTCTGATGTTCTTGGATAGTGTTTAACTTGAATATGAAACATTTTATTTTTTTTTCTTTTACAATTATTTTAGACGGCATTTAAAAAAATTTAAATATTTTAGCAAAATATGTGTATCTTGTAAAAAGTGATTGGAGTTGCCTTCAGACAGATTTTACCTAGTTAACTGCTTTTGTATAGATTTCTGTGAGTTAGGCAACTTAATATACGCAGCGACATTACGAATATCTATACTTCAGGCGCATTATTTACCCACACAGAAGAAATATTAGTGGTTGGAATGATTGATGTTTTGTTGGAGTAAGTAATAGTTCCTTCTTGTGATACGAGCGTTTTTTAGGGAGCTGAAACTTCGCGCACTTAATAAGCTCGTCGAGACCTTTCGAATGAGCCCTAATACAGCCCGCAGCTCGACCGGTAGCCGAGATATAGACAAGTCGCGAAAATTTGCTGGCTTCGCTGGCTCGGGAGATACGAGCGTTTAAAGTTTTCGAAAATGTCGCCGAAACGGCCGAAAATCGGACTGAAAATCAACATCGCTCCGGTTTTCGTCGGTTATCTCCTCAACTATGCATCCGAGATATGCGAAGTGACCACTCATTTTAAAGAGAATTGAACGGCGGATCGATTGCGCCTAAGCTGAAGCCTCTAGCTCTTCGTTTTGGCGTTTTTTTGGCTTCAAAGTTGAAAAATAGGAATTTTCATTTCTCAACTTTGGAACGCCGTAGCTTCCGAACGGTTGGAGCTAGGGAGCTGAAACTTCGCGCACTTAATAAGCTCGTCGAGACCTTTCGAACGAGCCCTAATACATCCCCGCAGTTCGACCGGTAGCCGAGATACAGACAAGTCGTGAAAATTTGCGACCAAAATGATGAAATTTTTGAAATAGCCAAAATCTAAAGTACGCGATTTCGGCGATCCAACGGCGCGAATCGATGGCCCTACGACCGCATATGTTGCCCCTGAAATTTCGGCCCGCTGGCTCAAACGGTTCGGGAGATACGAGCGTTTAAAGTTTTCGAAAATGTCGCCGAAACGGCCGAAAATCGGACTGAAAATCAACATCGCTCCGGTTTTCGTCGGTTATCTCCTCAACTATGCATCCGAGATATGCGAAGTGACCACTCATTTTAAAGAGAATTGAACGGCGGATCGATTGCGCCTAAGCTGAAGCCTCTAGCTCTTCGTAAAAGATAAAACGTAATCGGGAGGGAAGCAAGCAGTATTAAAATCTGAAATAAAAAATTGTTTTTACAAACGTGACGCGCAAATGCAACGTCTACTTAAAGACATTCATTTACAGTACTCGTATCCATCTTTCCAGCGCATTTAAATATAAATATACTGCCGTTACGATGGTTCTTTTTTTAATGGGCATCACATCCGTTTTTCACATTATTGTTACACGAGTTGCGGATGTATTCTCCCGTCATGGAAACAATAGCGTGGATATTAGATGATATCGCGGATTATTTAAATTCGGCGCTTGAACGCTATTTAAATACGTGAAAAAACGGAAATAATGTTTACGAATGTCGTTACGAACATATGTGTGTATACGTACATTGCAGGCGATGCGGGTAATTCGTAATTATTCCGCGTGTATCAGCACCGGATCTAATAAGAAGCTCGAAATACTTTTTCTGTTAAAGAAAAGAAAAGAAAAAGAAAAAAACGTTCCGAAAAATCGTAAAAGAGGTACTGCGGAAACAGTTTTTGTAAATTGCTTTGTATTCCTGCGAGGTAGGTGGTCGAATAAATTGAATTATCTTCATGTGATAGTATTAAAATTTGATGGATGTTTCCGTTGCAAGCGAATGCAAACCCCTACGTAAATATAATTACACCACGAAGCGGGTGTTTGTTTTACTTAGTCTCAAAGGCGAGAATTCTCTTGGTAAGCGGTGTCGCCAGTTATTGGTTATCGGTGTCCAAATTTTTGATATTCTCATTCTGGGTGGTGGGGAATTTTGAAGTTCTAGCACTGCTCGAACTCTCAATGTGCCTTTGGAGATCTTTTTCATGTATTCTGAGAGAGTCGGAGTGCTAACGTCCTCTCTAGCCGCTGGAGATGTGTTTTTGCTGCGATACGTCTATATCGTTTCGATTGCTAGGAGATAGCGTCTACGAAGTAAAGGTAACAGCTCTCCGTTTGCGTTGATCTCGTTGATGTTTAGCCGCCACCTATCGGTCCTCTCAACAAGATCGTCCACTGGTTACTGGAGCCCTTTGATCACTATATTTTCGTTGCGGCCTCCGGAGTAGACCGTGACATTGCCGTGTTGCTAAGGATTTCGCTCGAATAAAGAGAGAAGAAAGATGTGGTTCCGAAAAGAAATTTTTTGAGATATGATCATTGAATTTAAGGAACATTGGAATCGTTCATTAAAAGCTGCTTGAAAATTTTAAAAGAAATTATTCTCATTGGCACAGCGGATTTCTAACATCTTGAAGTCAACAATGTTTATTTTCTTTGTTGCTCTTCACTCAAAAATCGCATACTAGATAGAAGCATGACTTCCTGTCATAAATTTATAATTACGCCGTAATGTAATTATGTTGGCATCAATGGGTTGAGTATCGGAAGTCTTATTTCTCGATTACCATTCGTAATATAACGGCTATCCAATGGTCTATC
This sequence comes from Oryctes rhinoceros, assembly GCA_020654165.1. Taxonomy (NCBI): domain Eukaryota; kingdom Metazoa; phylum Arthropoda; class Insecta; order Coleoptera; family Scarabaeidae; genus Oryctes; species Oryctes rhinoceros. The sequence continues at coordinate 6,392,295 of JAIOKQ010000231.1, forward strand.
TAGGGCTAGACTTTAACGCCACCTACGTGTGCGTAATATTCATGACTCACTTCACGGTCCAAACCGAGGTAAATCAAACACTAACGGTAACCTAGGTAATATTTTCCTTTTTCTTGTCTATAAATGAACTCCATTAATTGACAACCATTGGAAAGCGTCGATTTACTTCCTGCCAAGCTCAATCGAAAAACAAGCGATTCCTTCCTTTTCGCCAGTCCGTCGCTATACGGAGTGAGCTTGTGTATGTACGATTGTACGTATGTAGTTATGTACACAGGAAGGATATGTTGTCCCAATTTCTGAGCTAATTTTAACGCCGTAACGGGACATCTAGCTCGGCACGTTGAGAATGCACAGCGTGCAAGTTTATGTTTAGCATTTAAATCGCGCGAAGAAGTTCAAACTAAACACAAAGAACTGGAGAAAGAGAGATGACGAAGCTAGCGAGACGAAGATGGATATCGCGGAATACTGTCGTCGTTTCTCAGCGCAATATTACAGCATAGGTAAGTACTATTGCGTAACGAAGGATCGCATCAACCATCGATGTATTTTAGGTTAACTTAAAGTAGGAACGGTATTAAGAATTGTATTCATGAAGAAAATATCTTGTTGGATTGTTTGATTTACCGGTGGGACTAGCATTTACGAAATTAGATGATTAAAGACGTTCTTAATCGGGAGCTTTTCGATTCGAATTTTACTTTCAGGATAGTACACGTACACCCTGTGATGGAGCTCGGTTCAGTTCCCATCGCCCGTTGTCGTAGTCTCATAGTGGACGTACTACATGTCATTATCCATTAATAATAATAGTATTATTCGCTCTACTTCGTTCCTGGTTCTAATAATCGTAGTCGGCGGTTTTCGAGAAGTACAAATACTCGGTCGCAGTAAAACTCCGTAACCCGGGCGCTTCGAATTATGAATGCTGTTCGAGAACAATTACGATGAAATGCGGCGTGCACGAATTGCATTAAAATCGATAATTCGAGAAAAATTCACCCGGATGACTGTTATTATTTTAAGATATTAAAGCGTGACCTATCGGCTGTACAAGTTATCTTCCCGTTGATTATCGACGTCGGTTTTCAATTCTAGCCATGTCTTCGCCTTATTTTGTATTTTATCCGGACTACTTTGTAATCTATTACAGTCCGGAGATTATTTGCTGGTTGAGTTGAGATCGTTCAAATTAGATGGTAGAAATGGATGGTTAACGTCGTTGATTCGATACCAAAGAGAGAATTTATCTCGCTTGTTAAAGCTGCACTAGATATAATTGGTGGAAATTTAGAATGGTTTGGATAAGTTTGATAAAAACGGTTGCCGTGGTGGATTGTACTGGGAAAAAAATCCCAATTTACGCAGGCGCCGATTTTACTGTATCCGGTTGTCCATTTTCGTCTAATCGCTCGTCTGGTCAAAGTTAAACATAGCAAAAATTGTCACAGGTCCAAACTTATTCAAAATTTGCAGCCGATTACTCCAATAAAATCTAATTAAAAGAGGTCTGGCTCCTACTGGTTCGCGACAGCATTACCATCAAAACAATCCAGTCTGCGCGTGCACAAACAATGGCTACTGCGCAGCTTGCTGATCGAACGCGAGTGATAGTCTGAGATATATATATTTGCAAAACAATGTGTTCAGCATCTGATTTTTGTGTTTGCTTAGAAGCTACAAATCCAGCAAACGGAGGAAATAGCCCCAAAATCAGCTTAAATACTATGTTAGTATGTTGTAGTGATTGTCGATGGTGATTATCTATAATTTTTTGTCTATCTTAGACGTGTCCCGAGCAAATCAAAAAAACGGGTAGATATTTTCATATCTTGCACTTGGTAGGCGAGGATGACGGCCTGTTTCACGCTCAAAAATGCAGCATCGGGCCAGTATGTTGATGATGTGTCTTCAATACCAATGAAAGGTTGTGGTGTTGTGTGTTCCAGTGGCGCAATATTTGAGCACGTGGAAGAGTACGCATTTAGGAAGGTTGAAGGCGAAAATACAGACTCTGGTCAATTAGATACATATTTAAACGTTGGGAATGTGTAGTATTAATTTCATTATTTGTAAAACTAACAAAGTAAGCAAGAAGTTCTTTTAAAAGTAAAATATAATTTTTTCGTTTGACCCAAATCTGTAGACACACTGTATATCGATATATGCACATATATCGATTATGTAAAATATGTGGATGCTCTTTTTGCAAATCATCGCCAAAGATCGTTTCCGTACCAGCGCCTTCTTGTTACGGATCCTACGTTGTCCTCGTTTTTTTTTTTTGTCTATTCTTACCCACATTGTACAGTCAACAATAAACACCTACACGCTGTACAACATCGATTTAAAACAGGAGAGGATATCTTAGGTCATTGTCTTCATTTCTTACGGAACAAGTTTTGTTTATTTATGCATTAAACAAAGCAAAAACGATCAGTTTTTTATTCAACATGATTATTGGATTTATTCGGTCTAAAGGTGTGTACGCTTACAGGATAAAAATTGACTCTTCGTATGTTTTAAGATTTTGCCAATATCGGAAATAAAAATAATTATGTTATGTGCAATAGAAATCAGGAAAGTTGTATACTAGGCATTAACGAACAAGTTCTTCGAGAAATGCTGCTGTAGGTTACTTTTTTTTTAGATCTTTTTGTGCATTTTTATAATTTTCACCGTCTAAATTGGTGACTAATCAAAAAGTAATCTAAGCTTGAACCGTTGGTTTTATATTTCTGCTAGTCTTAACATACATTCGACGGCAATCAAGTAAGCAATGTAGAATTTTTTTTTAATATCGGCAACTTTCGTATTGGTTATCTTATGCGTTTAATAAAGTATCAGGTTGGTACCAAATTTCATGTATATATATATATATATATATATATTTTTAATGCAATAGATATATCCTTCACGTATATACATTTCGTCTTTATTCTTCAGGAATTTTTATGTTTTTATTTCACACGCCCACATTACATCGTGGCACATATTAATTCCTGAATTTTCTTGGCATTACGAAATCACCATTCAATTCTCGCGCGTCTCGCACCAAACCGTCGCCCGCCGTTGAATACCAAAAAGGCGAATAATAAGGCGAAAAAAATGTTCCTTGGCGAAAAACAATTCTGTCGAAAGCGCGCGTCCATATTACCTAATAGCCGTCGTCGTCAGTTGTCACCTCTGTGCGTCCTATAGGCATTGTTCTTACAACGCGAACGCCGTCAAGCGAAAGACATGATGTTGCCAACGTGTAGATGTTTAATATTTAAATAAACAACGAGCTGGAATGAGCTTGACCGATGATGTCTTCGGGTTATTGGCCTTTTCGAGTGTACTTCCCGGTTTTGCTCGGGTCTCTTTTACTCATTTGCTACGGCTTGCCCACTTCGCCAACCGTGCAGAGGAACAGAAAGGAAAGGAAGAGAGACAGAAGGAGAGACGAAGGAGGCGAGAGAAGGAAGGCAAAATACGCTTCGCTATTGCAACAACAAGAATAATACTAGCAACAGACACGGTCCTTCTATTATTTCATCATAGTTCTCGCTTAAAATTTTTATCACGTATTTGGCTATTCGATACCTTCTTTTTCTCCATCTTGCCCGCTTTTAAACTTGGTCGCTTTTTTTCGTTCGTAAATTTCGGTCACCAAGGCGTTTAAAGCAAAATTGTTCTCCAACAGAAAAAGAAGAGAGGACAATTTGAAAGCATGGGAATTCGACTGTTGTGAAACGACGATGCCTCTTTTTTTAAAATAAGAAAGACGAAGAGAACATTATTAAGAAAATAAAAGAAGCGAGAACCGCGAATGTGGTTAATTGTAACGGATGATGGCTTGGGAAACGGTTTGGAACAGATTGGTGATGTATTTTACTGTGAAATAAAATTCAGCAGTAAAATAAATTTAAACTTAACTGGCGCTAAGGAGATGTTTTTAACGATACCCGGTTGCGAATTGATCACAGATGTTGCGAGGATGTAAAATGATATTATTATTTGTTCGATGCTCCAGCGATTCTGATGATTTACAAATTCAATAATTGATAGTCTTAAAGGAGAGGAAAAGGAACGTCAATTTATTTAGCATTTGTCGCCATCTTTTTTTTCTAATTTAATCTACTATAGCTACGATTCAAAATTTCTCCTTACTTGGGGTACGTTGTTATTTTGGTAGAATTTCTTCTTGTCTGATACGTACACTTTAACGAATAAATATCTCAGAAATCCTAAATGTGTTACGTCTTTAAATATCGAAGTGTGTTAATTTATTGCTAGAATCGCTTAGTTGCTACATAGCTAAATATTAATACAAAAGGGTCAGGTCAGACACGATAATTTTTGGGAGGATTATTCCAAATTGGTCTTGTTGGCAGTGGTAAAAAAATGGCGTTGGTTATAAAACTATTTTTGCTTTTTTTTGCTTGATCTTTTTAATAAATGGTCTAAAATATTCGTCACGAAGATTTTTTTATTTTAAACTTACGTGCGAGAAAAAACTTTGAGAAAAGGGTACGAAGCGTGGCCATAAGCATGTTCACAAATAGTCAGGCTCGAAGGCTCTATAAACTAAACTAATTGGGACGCTAAAACCACAAATGGTCTGAGGAAGAGGAAAGTGCCGATAAGTGGACCAAATGGTCTATAGAAGAGCCAAGGCTTCGTATTTGCAAAACATAGATCTAAATACGACAGAACACATCCCATATCAACATTTCATTAAATTAACAGAAAACCATTCTAGATTAGTGTCAAGATTCGTCAAAATCCCCCACTTATTCTAACACAAAAGGGCAGACCAAAATCAATCGCAGTTGGAAGGATAATTGCGTCGATAAAGGAAACTCAGGTTATTGGATTTTGGCTTTTCCACCCGAAACGTGATGATACCCTTAAAAATGGGTAGAATGGAGCAAGATCCTTTGGTAACGGTCATTTGCACTGCACTACGTAAAAAGATCTTTGTGTAGTTCCGCTATTTATATTAGAAGTACGCAATGTTACGCATACCAAGATGATCAACATGTTATTGCAAAATAATCGTGGTCACTTTGTGGATAATTGGATAGATGTAGGTGTCTCTAGCTAACAATAAGTGTAATTGTACTAAAAATTAATTCTTACGCAAAAAAAAAAAAATGGTTGTAATGTTCTGCCAATGCGATTTATCATAGTTTACTTTACAGTATGCGTCACCTTTCAGGCTGCATTTGGTTGGATTCCGTTGTTTGAGTAACAATTTCGCAATTATAAATTTAAATTTAATAATTCTTTTGTTTTAGTAATTTTTTAACTAATAATTGCTGCAGTTTATGAATCATTCTGTTAGCCTCGGTTTCACCTGAGAGGAAGCTTGGTCTCAGTGCTTGCTTAAAACCGTAAATTGTGGCGTTGAATAGGTTTAAAACCTTTAATTTTCTATTTTTACAGAAAAGATTTTATCCTTTATCGAAACTTATTTTGCATATTTTGAAAAGCTTTTTATGATAATCATCGTGATCAAAAAATTAAGTCTTTTTACTTTCAAATATCGCTTTAGGTTATTTTTTATTCTTTAAATTTATTTATTAAATTTAGTTTTTTTTTTAAATTTTTTATCACTCTTTAGATTTAATCAATGTTCAGATTGTTTTGTGAAGTACTTTTCTAGAAAAAATAGGTTTTTCTCAAAAACTGAAAAATACATACTCTGTCCGTGAACATACTGTACACCTATAAAAACTCGCATTATAACTAACCTATTTACTTATCAAGGATCAAAAGATTCTTCATTCGCGGAAAACTATAAATTAAATCATGTCAATATTTTCTGATATTGTAGAGAGAATCGAGGAAGGTATGAACATAACTCGCACCAGCGGATAATCACACTTTAAATCAATTCGCTGTGTTGGGTTGCTTTTCTCTATAGTCGGCTTTAAAATTCTTCTTCTTAAAGCTCTTGCTGTTGGTACGTACTTCTTTAATTACCCGTACAAATGTTAGGAGACACTTCGCACCTGTTGCGCACGACGTATTTCAATAATTCAACGAAGACACTGTATCAAATCGTAGAAGAAAAAAAAAGGCGTCGAACAAAAACGCGTAAATAAACCCATAATGAGAACCGTTACGTAATCTTTTTTCGATTTGCAATTACATTATTAATGCGCGCACATCTGTTTGATTCGATGTCACTGCAAGCTGTTATTCACCTTCTAATGGAGATAAACATTCTTTAGGCATACATACGATCGTTCCTTTTTCTTCTTGATCATCATCATCGTTTTACCATATCGACAATAACAGTAAATACGCATTATATGCGTTTAGTTTTAACCGTTTATTGGCGTTTATACTTTATTACTTTCTTTTTTAGCTCCATATGTTTTTTCGTTTACACTTCGATTACTACGTCGCATTAGCCGGTAATTTATGTTACGTACACGCTCGCATATCGGTGACGATTCTTATCTTCAAAGTTATAAAGTATACACGACATTATTCCGTAATTGATAAACCACTTTCAATTTGCCGATACTTAACGATAAAAAGTGTAATGGACAATCTGATGGGACGTCATTATATAGGTATGAGATAATAAAGTGAATTAACTATACCTACTTTGTAGATCTTGTTTGGTTTTTCTTTACGGTTAGGATGGTATGTAATGAACGGTAATGGTCCATTATTATATTCAATACTGTTGCTTATTAGATTGCGTGTAAGAATCAATTTTGTGTAATATGCAAGCGCGTTGTGTGGCATTTTATTATTATTATTTTTTTTTAATAGGTTTCATATTTATCGAACAAATAATCTTTCTAATTTTCTGTTAATTTTCAATTTCCTTAAGATTCTTTAATATTTGCTAAGCTAAAATAGAAGCTGCGCATAGATCTAAAAATAAAATAGAGAAAAACGAACTTCATGCTGTTATTTTAACGCGTCTCCAGAAGAAAGATTTAACGCTATGAAGATATGGTATGATTGAGGAGAATTCCTCCTTTATTACAGAATTGGTTTCGGTATAGGCGAATATGCAGAACCTGTTGGACGATCGTACTCAAGAAAATATTTATCGCTTCTGTGGCTTGATCAAACAAGGTCGTCTTTTCACTACTGCACGTTTAGCAGAGATAACTATCATTTCAAACGGTACAATTGGAACAATAATTAACGACTATTTGAGATTTCATAAGTATCTTCAATGTTGACGCCCGACCAAAGTCGAACAAGAGTCACCACCGTAGAAGCGAGCTTCACATTGTTCGAGAGTGCTCCAAAAATTGTTCTGGTGTCTAAGATGAAAAAAAATGAGAAATGAATATTCTTCTAAAAATTTTGACAGACACTAACTTCCAACTCCTGCTCTTTGCCGTTAACTGTTTAATCAGTATTGAGGTTCTTCCAAATGGATTTTTGGAACGCTCCTTGTAACACTTCTTGTATTCACTGGACCATAAGTAGCATGATGGTGTGCAAGCTTTGTGGTTTTTTAAAAAACTACCTTTATCTAATACCATCCGACGAAATTTTAAAACGTAAGCCTGTAATATACAAAGCAGCTCTTACGAAATTCGTAAATTTCAGTCCTAAATCCAAATCTACTCGAAGCAACTTAATTACCGGTTTTTTACCGTAAAAAGGAAACAGAAAAAATTCGCATTGAATCAAGTAATATAAGAAGTTCGTTCACGAATCTGAGTAAAAAAATTACTTTTTATGGTGTAGCCGGGAATGTCGTTAGTTCAGGTTGTTTTAGATAAATTATTTCTAAATTCTAGACGCTCCAAGGGTAATAACCGAGCCCGAACTAAATAAAGCAAATAGAGCAATAAACTAAATACAACAGCAATAAATTCGATAGCGCAAAACCAGAACACTCAACAACCAATAGTAAATAGCTCTGCTCTTCCGGCTAGATAAATTGCGAGTTCGAGCTTTATTAACGAAACAAGCGTGCAGAAGAAGTCTCGTCCCCAGTTTATTGTATTCCGAATCATGGACGATACGGCCAAGGAGTTTATGGTTGCCATTTTCGCTTTCCTCTTCTTTTTTCCCATTTATTTACGACGGGGCAATAACTTTTGGTTTCTGTTTAAAAATTTGAAACGTCATCGTGTGAATATCGTTTTTGTTATCCGTCGTTGTTACGCCATATTTCGCCCGTAAATGGAAACGGTGTTGGGCAAACGCGGCTAACGTTCAATGGGCTTTCCGAGAAGTACGGTGCAATTCCGTGTTCCCTTCCGAGAACGAAGCGATCGCTTTACTTTAAATTGTTATATTACGGCAATACGGGGCAACTACGGTTACTACGTTTTCTTTTTTTTTTTACGGAACCACGTTATTAAAAATTCCTAACGTTTTGCGTATTTCGTGAGATGATAGAGAGTTGAATATTTTAAAAAAGTCGGATTTCTTTGTCCGCCAACAACAACAACAACTTCTTTTGTAGGATGATGTGCTCCATTTACTATGTAAACTAATCGTTTTAAATTAATCTTGGAGAATACAATTCTTCAAATGCAAGGAAAATACAAAGTCAACACAAGTAAACGTTGCTTCTAAATGCTATAATCTCCGTCTATCCTAGATTTACGCATGAAACTAAACGATTTAGACCTACATATCTATAACAGTGCCTCGCAAAGACCTACGCTTAATTGGCGAATTTTTGTTTAACCTTCCGTCGGCTAATTGGGCACGGTCAAAGGTGAATTAAGAGCGGTCACGGCTGATGTGATCTGCGTCGATCGGGACGCCATAACCATAGACAACAATGGCCGCCCAAGGGCGAATTGCCGTATTACATACGCACGGATTTCGGTTTCACTAGCACGTCAACGCCGTAAACGAAGAAATGGAGTCGAGTAGGTACAGCTACGTGGTCTCGATCTTTCTAGCGGTCCGCCGAAACACTTTCGGTCCCAAAGCGAGTCGCCCGGTCAAATGCCACTAGTTCAGTTTCAATTAGATGTACAATATCAGAGGCAGACACAGAGAAAGAGAGAAGCTCCCTTTCATTACACGTACAAGTGAAAAGGACGGCCGGTTTCGATTGTTTGTGTGCGCGCAATAGTTTTGGAATTATATAACTGGAGATTATGGCGAACAATAAATTTTAATGTCTCTTTCATTTGTTGTTCAACTGTTGGACAACTATTTATCGAGAGAGTGATCTTTTCGAATTACGCCTAAATGAGCAGTTTGCCTCGTCGGACACTGAAAAATATAATAAATTTTGTGATAGTTTAGAAGCGTATACGTATGTTTCGTATGCGACTCTAATCGTCCAAAATTACGTCGGCAACATGAAAGGGTTATAAAACGAGCACGATCCGGGAATATTACGCACCGAATCACGCCTTCAAAAAAAAAAAAGGTAATTTAATTTACAACCCATATTTATAACCGCCCCCTCGAACGGGGGACGTCTGGAGCAGGAGGCTGGCGCGGCGATTTCATACTCAGAATACGTGGCATCTGTCGTTGTTATACCTGCATCTTGGCGCTTTCTCCTCGTGTTGTTGTCGGGGGATAAACCGAAAGAAATTGAAAGTAATTTGAAACCGAAAGGAAACAGTTGGTGGTTTCTACCTGCCCTTGATAACTATTTCCATTTATTACTGCATAACATCTACTACGCTATAACGTGTATACGTCGACGTGTTGGTTGAGTAATCTTTCGATGAGGATATCACAGGTAAACTGATTTTTTTTTCAGAACTGATATCGACAGATTCTTTTCCATTGATGCGTCGTGTATAGGAGGGTGTGTTGCTCAAAAAATATTGTATGAATGGATTTGGAAATTTTGCACGTATCTGGTGAATATTGGTTAGACTTCCGGTTCCTTTTTTTTTCGTTTAAAAAATGATAATAGAGGCCTGCTTCTTTAGAAAATTTACTGAATACAATAGTGAGGATGTGATTTATAATACCTGTTATGTTGCCTCCGCAATAGTCGTTGTTTCATTAGAAAATTTCGTATACACCATTAGGTTGACTTATTTTATTTATTATCTTTATAATTTTTACAGTTAAGTATATACAGATCTCCTAATTTTATTATATTATTTATATATTACACTGATCAGTAGAGAGGACAAAGGCAAGTGGAATTATTCCTTTTTTGCAGTGACTAGACAGACTCTTCTTTATTCGTCTCATGGGAATGGCCTCGTGTTGTCTACTGGCCTCCCCGAAAGTCGACAAAACATAAATCCGTCTAATTTTTGCAAAAAGGTAATAATCTCGTCCGCCTTTGTCCTCTCTATTGATCAGTATTGTTCCAGACGCCAAATACAAAGAACTGCTCATTGTTGCTGTGGAAGCATCGAATAGTTAAGCGTAGCACAACGCATAAACGAAACTGAACATTAGAAAGCCTCAAATTAATCGAGATCGCGGCGATAATTAAAAAAAGGAACGTGAAATTAGGAAAAGGAACGTGAATTCGTTAAATGAAGAAGAAGAATTGCTTATGCTTAGTCATCTAGCTTTGATGGAACTATTAGGGTAAAACGAACAAATATTTACGTTTTGTGCTAAAGACAAGAACCTTTTTTTATTTGCGAAGATTTTTCACGTATAGGACAATCGAAACGATCGAGAAAGCGCAATACAAAACGACTGTTGAAACAACATTTGGGAGTAGTGGCGTTTTTCTAGCGGCATATACTACTAATCTTCACTTCGAAGAAACGCTAGACAAGGATTGCTCGATAAAGTTATCTCGTATTGGAAATTCCAGTTCTGCTGCTTTATTATCTTCATTTTCTGGAAGACCAGTTTTATCATTTCGGCCACGTTACCGTACCGTAGAAGTGGCATCTACCGTTCTACATATTCATTGCTTTAAATTAAACTCATAAATGGCACATGTCTCGTACGAAAGTCTTGCGCGAAATTGTATCCAGCATATTAAGTAATTGACAACAACCCGCGGTAGCAGTTCGCTGAAAAGCACGGCAAACAAAGTGCGAACATGAACATGGTGTATAAGTGGTCCGCGTAATATGCCCGGCCTTACGGTAAAGCGGTTATTCGAGTTGAGCCAGTAGAAGAATAACAAGCGGAGGCCCGTCTAGGAACACGCTATTGTTAATTGTAAGTTACATAAACCTTACTAATTGCCGTTTAAGGCAGTAAGGCGTAATGTAATTATCGGCATAAATGGAGCATATAGAATAATTTGAACGGATCACGAATACATAAGCAAACAAAAAATTAACTGTTGTTTTTGTGTCTTATATGCCTGGTAAACGTATTTCTTGTTAACATCTTCTTTCTATTCCATGCAGGTTATACGAGGTGTTCTTGATTCTAGGCGGATGGGTAATAGATGGGACGATAAACAAAAATAAGCTGTGTAAGCTGCAAATATTTGCAAGTGATCGAACTGTTTATAAAATGTTTTATTCTTGTATTACCTCGTAATGTACACCTCTCACCAAACAAGTTATTTGATTACCTGAACTTGAACTTTTGAACTTACCTTGTATTCTCGGTAGTTTGTACATAGAATTGAAGAATGATGAGGGTTACTTGTAAATTTGTTCTTACTAATCGGAAACATCAGTGTTCGTTTTATTTTTATAATACTTACCGCAATTATTCTATCGTATCTTCGGAAGGTAGCATACAACAGTAGAGAATCATTATTTTTATATAAATGGAGTTGCGGTCTAAGCATAATTGATTAACATCGAGCCACAATACTACATACACCACATGAACAGAAATAACTACATTGTTGTTGCTTCGACCTAATTCCAGCTGCCTCATTCCAAACGCATAGATTAAGGATTGCATTTATGTGTACGCAGATTGCAGATATTTAAAAGGAATTGTCCATCATATGCAACTGAAATAAATTAACTAACAAAAGTATTGAATGAATATTAATGGGAGAGTCAATGTAATGATTCATGGCTATTATAATTGCAGAATAAAGATATTTTTTGCAGTTTAGCTTGAGCGACATATGAATTTAATGAAGAGGATGTTTGTGGTTGGTATTCCAAAATATATTCAGATTACGGACTTTTTAGCTTAAAAGAAAATCTTCGGAAAAAAGTTACAGTCACAACATAACGGCGGCTCTTCATTAGGTCAATTAGTCAATGATCTCTTAAATATGTTCCTAAACAACTGGCAAAAATATGCACGTATGTATTGATAATGAGGATGGACCTATTCTTGAAACAGTTGTCCCGGATTAATCGATTAAACTTGCGTGGTGCAGAGTGTGCCGACACTCTTCTGTTATTCCTGGAAGCTTTGCTGTCATTATTTACGTAATCGTGACTACGCTAGACGCACCTGGCTTTCTGACGTCTTAAATGGAACCGAAGATTATTCGAATTTCCACGATTGCAAGCAACGAATTTATTCAAGATATTCAAAAATCAAAATGTGTAATCTTCTGCTTACAGAACTCTTCTTAATTCTAAATTAAGTTTAATTAGAATTAAATTCGTGATTAAAAGTTATCGTTTACGTGTTCTTCTAAGACCCAGTCCGAATGAAACTTCTTCGTTGCTTTGTTGTATTAATCTCCAATTTTTATTTTTTCCCTATCAGTCCGAGTAGAACTGGTCGTAATTATTCTTACTTCACGTTTTCCCGATCTAATTTAACTTCTCCGATCTAGTTACGGCTGCAGATGATTTTCCCAGTTTGATTTATGGTCTGCTAACGATCAGATTTGTCGCGCTCTATATGTTCGCCAGCTCGCTATTATTTAGATTATTTAATCACAGGTTCGAGATAAAATCAATGTCTCAAGCCTTACTTAGTACCTTTCGTAACCCGTTAATTCTTATGTTTGTTAATTGAGCGTAATATAGGGATCCGCTTTTAAATTAAATGATATGAGAGCGGAGACTTTAATTATATAATTAAGAATACGCTAATTTTTAATTATGGATACGTGAAGACCGGTTAAAAACATGTTACGATGTTTATATCGGGTGAACAGAAAAAAAAAAACAAAAAATAAAAATTATACATTTCAATATATATAATAACGATGCTTTTGCTTTGAATTCAAATTTAACAATTGATTTATTTAACGTTAATTATATACAGAAATGCGAAGTTTTTTTGCTTGATGATATTATCATAAAAAGAGCAACAAAAAATTGTTGTTATTTATAAGTAGCAGGAAAGACGAAAGAACATCGACGTCCCAAAAGTGCCCAAAACAAAAAAGAACTGGTTTTAAGTTCGAATTTTACAATTAAAAAACAATAGATTCAACACGTATTTATTTAACTGGGTTTCATTCAAAATCATTGCTATTACTGCTGATAAGAAATAAATTTATTTTTGAAGCTGCGAAGAAACCAAAAACTTCGTGACCGACGATAATCGCTGCGAAATGGCCATTCTTTTTCTTTTTTCGGAGTACGGCGCGTAACTTAATATTGTCTACTGTATTTCTGGAAAACTTCGCTTGAACCAAATGGTTTCTATTGTGCACATTGTTCAAATTCAAGACAATGCGCTGCAATTCCATAGAACTGTAATAACACCGAAACAGTTATGCAAATTATTCGCCTTCGTCCACGTATATACGTATGACTGCTGCGTCTTCTATTTACACGAACGCGTACTATTTTTTCATTCTCAGTAGAAACATAAGAAACAATTCGTGCGGCGTACACAGAGAAATATTAAATAATAACAAAGGATTGCATCTCTTATGCGAGCTTAAGGCAGTAGAAAGAATCGACTCGTGTCGGCATTGTGTTCCATTCAAGCGGTTGTTTTCAAAAATTAAATTTGCTGCGCTTCAGGCTTGCGGTAACATGGGCTGTACTGGTACCTATGATAAGTAAACACGGCTATGTGGAAACCGGCAACTTGTTATCGCGCTTACGAACTGGCAAGTTCGTTGCGCAATTGTTTCGGTTCTTAGTTTAATTAACTAATTAGCCGCTACTCTCACGTTTTTCCTCACTTCCACGGATGCCAACTTGCCGTGCGGAAGTCAACGTCCTCGATAATTGCCTCACGCAACAATTAAAAAGGCTAATTTGGCAGCTCGATTGAAGATGCTTAGCACGACCGCGCGCGAACTCGCAGACGAAAATAATTGGAATTAATTTCCTATGAAATGCGTTTGGAAAATTGATTGATGGATTGCATCTGTGACACAATGTACATATGTATATGTGCGCTAGTAGCTAGCAAAACGTTCAGTTTTATACATTTTTTATATCAATTACCAGTTGCAATAATAAGAATCGAGAATTATTTACAAAAGAACATCGGTCACATTGAAAAAATTACAATGCATAGTACCACGCGATAGAGCAACGTGGATAAATGAAGGATCTTATCAAGATCCTATTAGCGTCAACTCATTACGTTTCTCAACGCGGAGGCGATCTATTTAGAAAGGCCCGGAACACACGCTGCGAAAAATATTAAGATGATCGATAGTACCCTCCTCCGCCGATGAAAAATGAAATTTTCGTTAGGCGCAAAAAACGCAAACAGCTGCCGTTTGCTTCCGAATCGCTCGATTCGGCTCTCCGGTTGAAGATCTCCGTGGCTTCATTCTGATGGTACTCGAACTCGATCTTGGGTAGGGTGCGCAAAGCACTACGGTGGACAAAGGTAAATCGAGGGCGACGTGGGATACATGCTCCATTAGAATTACAAGTGACACTACTTTACCTGTGCATACACCCTCGCCAATACAACACGGATTCATTATTTGTCTACCGTGGGAACGGGGAAAATGCGCACGTACAAATACGTTTACTTCGTATGCGTGTTGGGTATTTGCAGAGTTGAGGCTGAGGGAACGGAATGTTTCTATATCTTTATCCTTACCGTTTAGATTTTAGAAAAAAGGAAATGGCAGATATGATCATTGGATGAATATTTGTCGTTACCTAAAATGTTATCGTATTTTAAAGATTATCTTTGAGATATCTTTCTAGGAATATTCTTACCGTTCACCACTTCTGCAACTTCGTTTTGATTAACTTAATTTAATCAAACCCAAGTACTCGTAGGTTTAGCAAGAACATATAGTTCCGACTTATACTTTGCGAAAGCTTATATTACACAGAAGATATAATTTGATAGTTTCTGCATTCCTGAAGCAGAAGCCGCTTAAAATAAAAAAAAAGAAAAATAAAAAAATTACCTCAATTATTAACGAGATCCTTAAGATTGATGCTGCGAAAGTCAAGCATTTGATATCCGGTTCGACATTAATTTCTTAATTTGGTGATTGTCCACCAAAGCCTATATATTCAAGATATTTATCCTTGTATTTTGTTGATACATAAGTTAAATAAACAGATCAATTGTGTGATTGGAGCCAATGGGAAATACATTATCGGCAATTGATTTTAATTTTTTTTTGATACTAAGTAATCACGAGAAAACTAATAAAATAGGTGATCTGAGCTCCGCTCTTTCAAACGAAACAAAGCCTTGTAAACTAGAGCGTTTTTTAGAGTATACCTCAAAAAAATTCAATTTAATATTGTTTAATATTGTTTCTTTCCGAAGTAATTAGAATAATTTTATAGATATGTATAAGAAATTCTGGAATTACGTAACAAACACATATAGGATAGATACACATATGGATTTCGTACAAAAAAGAATTATATCATAGCATTTGAACTTCGTGGAAATAATTGATTACGCCCATTGTTCGCGTGCTCATGCTTTACCTACATGAATGATTTGCAGATTTTCAGTCAAATCATATTAACTCATGCTCGGTCGCGTTAATCGTATCGCCTGTCACACGACATTAGCGTTAGTTGAACGGGTTAGAAAAAATTTAATTATGTCCACGTCCCGTAGGAACGGGCGTAGGAACTATTTACTCACGATTTTGGTAATTATTAAAAGACAATAGATAATTTTTTTTCTGGCAACGTTGATATTGGTTTAATAACTAATAGATTATCTCTGTTTGATCTCACTTATCTGTATTAGACGTTTTTATGTACCTATGCGGTAATTGAACTTTTGTCAGTTTAAATTAGAGTTGTCAAATATCGCATATTAATTGCCAAATTTTATTTGTATTATATATGGTTATAAAAAAGACCGTAAAATACGAAAAAAATATCTCTATGTTATCTCAAAGTTAATAGATTTTTTTATGTAATGTACATATATACCCTGAATTTGAACATGTTGGTTTGGTTACGATTTTGTAGCCTAGAGTACTTCTACAAAAGTCTTCGATTACGGATTTTCAGAAGGATGTTATCGAACGTTTAAGAGTTTTACATGACGAGGTATTCATTCCACGAAACATGCTCACTCCCTCTATTAGACAATCCGAAAGGTAAGTCGGATACGGAAGAAAGGTCGGCAATATAACGTATGTATAAAATTTTTATTGTAATAAAGTTTATATTGGATAAATGGGCAACAAGTCCAAAGAACATATAGCACATTAACATCGTAGAAGAATCGAAGTGAAGTTACTTTCTAAATATTACTTTCATTAAACAAATAATTAACAATAAATTAAAAATGTATTTTCTAACTTTCAGACGATCAAGTAGCTGAAATTAACACAAGAGACACATTACTTGATATATCTGATACTGGCTAAATAAATTCTCAGATAAGCATGAGTTATTGATGTTTGTTTCTTTTAATTAAAAAGAGAAATGTTCCTTATTTTTTCCTTCATTCCATATATTGGGATGTACAAAAGAACTTGGATAATTTTTTTTTACCATTCTTCTAATATTTATTAAATATTCTCTTGAAAAGCTACAGTTCCTTTTTTAAAAGAATCACCGCCGATTGTGAACGAAATTTGGAGGTTGTAAATTTTACACGACGCTACGTATTCGAATAGATGGTAAACCGTATTGACATTTTGACGATCATGTCGGCATAATTAACGCAACATATCTTAATGCGGTTTTAACTGCGCCCGCGAGCATAAGCGAGTAAGAGTGACCCGCTGTTAATCTTTATCGCTCCATATAAATCAAAAGTATATTTATTGAAGCCATCATCTTTGCATACCCGAATTTGCGTGTGGCGGACTAACGACCCGCATATACATATGCACGTTACGTAGGTAGGTAGAGTGCAGTCGACAAAAGAAACGCAACATCTTATTTAAATACAAACAAAACAGATGACGACATATGTTTTGTGTATATACCACAACGGGGAGGACTGTTATTTGCACATGTCGCATAAACATGTTTGCAGTATTTTTATTTCACTTTTTAACCGTTATTTATTATGGGTATTCGTTCTTCTGGTGCGTTTATGTTGCGTATGGAATATACGGGTTTGTCCGTGCTTTAAATATTCCACGCTACGTTAAACGGATAGCAATAGCGTCGATTTTATGATCCAATCACGATTATAATTCTAGTCAGCGAGCTAAGTACGGTTCCTGGTAGCCGAGCCTTTGACTTTAAATAATTTTCTTTAGGCAAACTAAATTCCACAATGTATGGGATAGATTTAGTCTGTTATTAAATAGAAACTTACCTATATAATACGCTAACTCCATTCTATAGGAGTGCCTAGTATTCATTTCAACTATCTAGGATCTTTGCTAAATTCAACAAATTGTGATAGGTTGTCTTTCGAAAAGAGTCGGAAGAAATGAAAGTGAAGGAGTTACTTAAATTGGCATCCACAACATGTAGGGAGGAATAATACAAAATGCATTTCGAATGGTTTATTTTAAAGATAGCTATCGGCTTAGGCAAAAACTGTTATCCTCACGTTATCGTCAGTAATATAAGCAATTTAAAAGCTGATAGAGAGAGATGTAGGAGCCCAGTTGATTGGCTGATTGTTGGTTTTCTTGTTTAGGTTAGTAAAACCTCTGAATCGTTGGTCGACAATCGGGAAATGACGCTTAGCAGTAAGCACTTGAGTGACAAAAGGAAGTCGATGTGTGACGTCTCGGTAGGTAGACAATAATCAACCAATCGAAAAGGTTCGTTAAAAGTCGGTGTAAGACAAAAAATCAAGTAAATATTTAATTGATACCTTTTTATCGTTTGTAGAGAGTAGTTACGAGCTATATAAGCCACTGTGAAATTATTGCTCGTAGCTGAACGTAGTGTTGCTAAGATTCTTTTAACATTGTGATATACGCCTTTCCTCTTTGCAAATGCCGGTGTTCCTAATTCCATTTCTTCCTGTTTGTTACCGTTCTCTTCTAATCTGTGATTTTAGCTTTCTTGGTCTTCGCGACCCTCATCTTCCACTCTTGCTCTAGGGAGTCCTAGTACGATTCGTTGGCACGGATTTACACCAGCATATTCTCTTAATCAGAACTTGAAGTGTTCAGCTTCGAATAGAACCATATCAACGTAATCGTTGGGCTTTAATAAGTTTAAGAACATCTCCTTCTATAATATTTCTCATTCCATAGTTCATTAGCGGTTTGTATTTTGTTTCTTCGATTTTCTTTGGTTCTTCCTTCTGCTGGTTTTTTATACAACAGATTTGTTTCCTTTTAAATTCATCGCAATACTTACGCAACAGTCAATACTCTTCCGCTTATATATTCTTGAATGTTATAAGCTGACATTAGTGATTAAAATAATAGATTGTTTGTTACAAACAAAATTACTTCATTATTGCATTTACTTTGTCATAGTTAAAATAAAGCTTGAGCAGAATATTGTGCATGTGGCTCTTTGTTAAAGACTTACTTTCAATTTAGGTATGAGTGAAATTTATTTTTATTTAATTACATAATGCTTTTTTCTTAATATTTTTAGTCTTACAGATCTATCCGGAGATACGTTTTTTTATGCTTTAATTTTTTTATAATTACCTCATTTCTACGTCCTTGATACTAACAGATTCTGTAGCTAATGGTCATCGAATAGGTGTCAGTATGTGACGGTTACCATCAATCAATCAAAGATTGTACCATAATAGCGTAATTCATTACACCATACCAATAGGTCAATAATAAAACCCACGCGGCCGACGTAAAAAAAAAGAAATATTACAATATCACCCGGCAACACACCGATATTATATAATTCCTCTTCTATTATTCGCAATACGCTCATGCATGCATACATACGCATGACGTAAGCGTTCTCTATTTTTTTTTCTTCAACCACGCCGCGTTTCTTTCTCGAAGGTGCCCCACTTCTTCGTTCAATGACTTTCCTCTTACCCCGTCCGCTAACCGTCACGGTCAAGGCCTACGTGATGTCGCAACGCCAAAAACGCGGAAGTACATTTCAAGCAGCACCACACACACACACACACTTTAGTTTCCACTACTTTGTTAAGATAATCGTAGGAATATTATTTATTGTTTTGTGCTAGCTACGACGCGATGATGATAATGACGGGATAGGAGATTGCTCGTTCTATCCTCGTTCTGCGTTTGTCGATGTCTTTTTTTTTTCTTCTGCCGTAAATCGCTGCAATTGTAACTAAGTGGGCAGGGATAAGAAGGACTAATTACTGGAACGATGGTTTACGAGGGGGAAAATTTAGAAAAATTTTTCTTTTCGAGTTATGGCCGTGCTTTGGCTAATGGTCATTAATGGTCGTTAATTATTAGTATTTGCGCATCCTGAAAGCCGTCTTTTTCAGGAATCGGGTATACCTTCATTATGCTACCAGATTTTGGGTTTTTCGGGTATCAAATTGTAGGACCGGATGCCAAAGCGGTGAGCCGCGCAAACATTGAGTCACCAATAAAAATAAATTCAATAATTTTTAAGCACGTCTATTTAATTTACGAAAGAACGTGAAGATGGATTAAGAGGATCAGAGTGAGAAGATTGGATCTATGGATAGTGCATGAATGTATCTCAACGCATGTGATTGAACAGCTCTAACCATAATAATTATGTTTGACCTATTTTACTCATTGCAATGCATTATTGCAAAATGCATTGAGTGCATTGCTCAAAAATGCCCAGAAGGTACAAAATGCTCGTAAAGCTCCTTCATATTTATCGTACAGATATTCGGTAAAGACGTTACTATACAAACCAGATTCGTGCAGCTTCGGCAAAAGAACGACTTGGGGGAACAAAACAATACCTGGGAATGTTCGTCATGTGTTCTATAGCGGCGATAAGCTACAATCTAATCGTAATATTCATTACCATACAAGTCCCTTTGTCCTATAAGAGTTGTGCGCGATAGGTTAATATGTGTACAATGCAGTCCGCCGCGAGAGATATATGGCATAATGTCCCGATAGAAATCAATAATTATTTTCGAACAAGATTTCCAGTTCTCCTGTCCATATTGCCGCGGCAATAGAACAACGAGAAAATCCACACGCAGCTGTTGTTCTACCTAATGGATCTAGATATTATTTATATTGAATTAATAATATCCAATTAAGGGGGTATTATCGCTCACTCCGCGATGGATACCGAGCGCGATGGCCCTGATTTGGAAGGATGTATGCGTTAAGAGGAGCGAGATTCGTTTTTTTTCCACGCCGCGTATAGCTCGTTCCTCGGATTAGAATCTGATTTCCAATTAAGTCCGTCGTGGCGGACAAAAAGCGCCGTGAACTTACAAGAAGTCGATTATTCCTGAAATCGATCTATTGTCATGCGATATCGGTAGTGGTAATAATGCGTTATGCATCTTTCTTTGTGTCCACCAAATCGGAATTCTGCTGCCTTATTTGGTCGCGTTCATTGGCTAGATAGACTTGCTTGTAGTTGCTCTTTTTCTATTTAAAGTTGCGTATACTGCTTTGTTCGCCGGCAACTATACTAAATTCAGAATTTTGATGAAGAGTTCTTCGTCAATCCTAGGAGGTAGACTGTGTAATTTAGAGTAAAATGAAAACGGTTAGAATCGGGCCGTGTATTATTATTATTGCGAGTATTATTGGATACGTTAACGTTGATGAAAAATTTCAACGATGATAAATTTCGATGAACGGGATCTTGGAATTAGAAATAATGTTGTTTATTTCTATGTACAATTCAGGTTATTAGAAAATGGAAAATAAAATAAATTGTAAAGATACGAAGAAGAAGAAGAGGAATAGGACAAAAACAGGGAATAGAAGAAATGAAAGGGAAGTAAAAGGATACAAAAATGGAGAAGAAGGTACAGGAAAGGGGAAAAAGAAAGAGAAGAGAAAAGGAACAAAGCGAATTGGAAAGAGAAGAATAAGAAATAGAAAATGATAAGGAAGAACGAAGGAAAATTCCTTCCACCAATGGTGGTCCACAAACCTAACCCTTGTTTCATTATATTCAAAAAAATTTCATCAGGAGAGACATATGTGTTTTAGTGGGGCACATCTTACTATAATATGCCGTTTCACTCATTTATTAAAATTTTTTTAGTTGCCAGTAAAACGAAATGTTGGTTTATGTAATAATAAGTTTTAAAAGGGTGTCCATAAACCTTTCGCAGATAAAATAGCGAATTGATTCAATCTCCGATTATAAGTACCTGGGACAGCTTAAATAACGATAAGCGCCGGCATAAGTATCGAATTCAAGGAGAAATCCGTTGTTTCCGTTCCTAACCTACGCCAAACTATAACAGATTAAATCTCGCAGGTTGAATGTGGCTATAAATTTTCAAAGGAAAACACCTTTCGTATACCATATGTAAGCTTTTTGTACTTTTAACGTTGATGTAAATATATTCCTGGCCCTACTGGCATACTTCTCCCTTCCATGTGTTCGGACCTCTGTAAGTACCCAAAAATATTTTGTGTTTAACCAGTTGGTACGACCAATTAAACGTAGAGTAAATTAATAATTAAACATTTCTGTGTAGATGAGCCATAGTATAGAAAATTTAATCGTATTTTGTTAGCTTCGAGATTGTTTAACACCCACATTTTAATTATTGCAGTCTATGTATGATTATCATGATTATCGAAGGAAACGCCTACTAAGCATAAATATTTGCTTTTAGCGCTTTTTTGTGAAACAATGTTTTAATACCGATGACTTACTGCAAGGTTAAATCGATTAGTTTCTGTGATTGGCTAAAAGAGAGGAAATACTATAAAACTTCCGATATTAACAAATTTGTTCTTGTTTAGTTTCTGATTGGTTATACAGATGTTCTGTAAAGGGTTGCGACACTGTAGCATTTAGATATACGTTACAACGATGACGCAACTAATAAATATAAATCTCTTTCCTTTTTTATTACCATACTCATAGTCTCGAAAATGAAAATGAATGCCAGGTCAAATCTAAGATAGATCCGTAGACAAATGTATAGCGGGCGGAAGGGTTGTGTCAGCTGCTCATCAGGGTGTGGGAACCTATCACAGGTGGCTAGATGATGCTGAGAACATCGCAGCGACTTGAATGCTAGGTTTGCACACACAAAAGCCCCATCTCTCCTTGATTCATAAATGCAATGGTTCGTCCGGCCGTGCACATGTTATACGTACGAATGTGTTGCCTCTTAGAGAGCATACGTTCGACAAAATAAAACGCCCGGAGAAAAGAAGATAAACACGTCAATTTAGAGGCGAAATTGTATGCAATTATTAGGTGGGTAGCATATGGTTTCTGCGAAAGCCTAATTTTTTTTTTCTCGAGACATCAATAAGTGGTTTGTTGGATGGTTTGCGTTGCTAGCTGTTATCGTGGAACGATTATTTCTTCCGATCGATTAAGAGGTTCGCTCCTGACGATTGTGAACGTAATTTGTTGATTGTGATGTATCGGAGAAACGTTCGAAAATTTTAAAGGCTGCGATTAAAGAAATATTTAGGATGAATTAACTTAATTGGGGTCGTGGGTTTGTTGGGTTCGTCTTCGTTCGCATTGTTCTCGTTTTCTACTTAAAGCCATGACTTTGGAGCAGCTTTGGTGAACTATATGAATGTGGAATAGGTTAAATAATAGATGGAATATTTGGATACTGGATTGTTCGTCTTTTTTTATTGGCAATCCTGCCTAGCAGACATCTGTATGGCTTCCTATTTTTCAATTATTCTCGCAGCACAAGTGTTGCAACAAACATGTGGAGCTCATGGCCAGTAGTTAAAA
This sequence comes from Oryctes rhinoceros, assembly GCA_020654165.1. Classification (NCBI taxonomy): domain Eukaryota; kingdom Metazoa; phylum Arthropoda; class Insecta; order Coleoptera; family Scarabaeidae; genus Oryctes; species Oryctes rhinoceros. The sequence continues at coordinate 6,415,292 of JAIOKQ010000231.1, forward strand.
AATTTCAACAGAAACAATAAAAAAGATACAGTCACAGCAATAGTGATTACATTTAAAACCGACCAATAACTGCCAAACGTTGCACTCTCTCAGTTGATACGATGAACAACTCCCTAACGTAAATTTTCTTCTTCTTTGTATTTAATAATAATAAAAAAAATGTGATAAAAATGTGTAAAAAGATATAATTGTAAAAGTTATAAACAACAGAGAAAATTATAAATAATAATACGCGTTAACAAAAACAAAAAGAAACTGACATTACATCACTTGCTTAATACAGCTTGGTTTGTGCAAGTAGTACATTTGAAAGTCGTCTTTAAATAGAGATTATGTTACGTCGTAATTGAGATCCTGCAAAGTAAAAACGTTCAGCAACAGGTATTCCCTATCGTCGTTAATTACCATCTTCTTGCCGTAACAACGAAGGAAATACATCGAAAACCTCCGTTCGAAAGCCATAAAAATGTAGTTTTCTTCCCGAAAACGCTTCAACGCCAATACCAATTATAGAATGAGTTTGCGTGACTACTGTCGCGGGAAAGCTATAAAAAATCGTGGTCATCGCGCTGCGACATAAAAGTAAACAAGACGATATAAAAATAACGTTCCGATACATGCTATATACTGTATAGTTATGTAAATGGAGGATCGTAGATTCGGCAATTAGCGCTCCGTGATGTTTGCTAGTCAAAAATTCCTTCGCCATCACAGATTTACAGCGTGAAAGGATCTGGATTCCAAGTTCGTTGACCATAAGTCAGGGACGTATTCAGTCTATATGTTCACAATAATTACGTTTTATAATTTTTTTCTTACAATAAAGAATTGTTCATTCTTCTTTGGTCATCGCCATTATTAAATATGTTTTAACATCTTTGCTCCGTCCCCTTTTACCAGTATTTTTAATTTATTTGTTTAAGCATTGTTTTGTTTACGTTCCCGATAATGTGTGGCTGAACCTTTCGAACTTACAACTGCGTATTGATAATGTAACTTGCAATTTTACTTTTATAACAGATGGCGTAAAGGTAATATCACAATTTGAATGGGCTGCCATCTTTGCAGTTAACGTCAAATGTCATTGTGCTTTGACATTTACGATGTAGAAATATAGAGAATTAGTTGTCAACAAGCCATGGAACGATACACACCTCAAGAACGCGAAATTATTACTTCTTATTTAACAAATTGTAAGTCTGTTGTTTTAGCGCAGCGCGAATTTCGCCGTCGTTTTCCTGGTCGTCGTGTTCCATGTGCTCGAACGATTAAACGTTTGTCCGAGCACCTCGTGCAAACTGGGTCCACTAGAGATGACGCAGCTCAGGCAACTATGGAGATTTTAAGACACCAATTTCTAGGTCGAGTGATTTCCCGTTTTGGAGATTTGAATTGGCTGTCCAGATCGCCCGATCTAACAGTACCAGACTTTTTCCTTTGGGGCTTCTTAAAATCTCGCGTTTACCACAACGAACTGTGAACCTTGCAAGCCTTGAAAGCTAACGTTGCAGCAGAAATCGCTAATCTGGAGCCAGATGTTTTGCGAGCAACAATTCAAAATGCCGTAAAACGAGCGCCATTATGCAACAACTCGGGAGGTGGCCATTTGAGCGATATCATTTTTTTCCAACTAATGCCATTAATTATACAGTTTCAAATAAACTTTTTATGAAAACAGAGCTCTTTCTTTTCATTTATAACAAACAAAGTGGCAGCCAATTCAAATTATAACATTACTTTTGCGCAATCTTGTATAAATAACAAAAAAAAAAAACGTTAATTACTTAATTAATTTGTTTTCTGGGATGTTTCTTCCAGTTCAAAGGAGTGATTAGAATTACAAAATAAGATATACTTATGAGAAATATTCCTTTTATTCTAATTTCGTTAAATATAATTTAATAAATTTGAAAGCAGAAGAAAGCATTACGTCTTCGGAATAATTTACCTTAAATACTAATTCTACTCCGTACAGCTTTCCACGCTAATAATACGGACCTGATATCGGTCCTGTCGATAAATCGCTCCAAAGAATTGAAACGAACCCTTTAGAATTTCAAAGAGTGCCCACCCGAATCGGAATATATTTTTACTACAACTGTTGTCCATTTATGGATCTCTCGGAATGCGATTTTTATACTTATATAAGCATTCTGAGCCACGTTTGAGTTTTATTGACGACAATGTCTTCGACAAGAAGATTGCTTTCGAAAGGGAAGGGTATTTCGTTTTTTCCTTGTCGAATATATACGCAGATCTACTATTTACGATTCTGCGCAAAGCAGACGTTGTATGTAATCCTTTTTTTTCCGTTAGATTTACGATTCTTGTGAACATGGCCGAAACATTCATTTTAACGTAAATGCTTCACAATTACATATAAGGAAATTAGAACTCTAGTACAAATAAGCAGTTCTGAAATGAAGAAGAACGATGTTGTACGCTGGTTTTTATTCAAAATTTTAGTTAATTTTTTATGGCCTTTTTACCTGATAGATTACACCCTTTCAGTTTTCTTTCTTTTTAGGAAAGAGGTTTGTAAGATAAGTGAAAGTCATAAAATGAAAGGGTAAGTTTACAACACAAATTACATTCTACAACCAGCAACGAGCTGATCCAGTTTTCAGGTAAAATTTTTACCTGGCTTTTCGATGATACGTCGTTTCGCAGGGAATGAAGTTAAAAAAAATTATTATTTGAAATTTTCTTTAAAATTTTATATTCTTAGATTACTTAAACATACAAATACAACAATACTTTAAACTTCGCAGTGGAGTGTCGAAAAGGCGCAGCGTCAGATTGGTCGTGAGATGTGACCATCTGGTCCACATAATTATACGACGGACAAAATAGGTAATGTCTTCACCCTTGAATGTACGAATAGCAATATCACTTTATGCGCGCGAAAATATATCTTTGATGGCGTTCCTTGAGATGACCAGGCCAGGGGAAATTATCCTCCTTTCCTTCCTTCCTCCTTCCTTCCTTTTTTACAGCGACTGGACAAACTCGTTATCTATTCGTCTAATTCGTATCTAATCTCTGCAAAAAACAATAATTTTACCCGCTTTGTCATCTCTACTTATCACAGTTAACCATTTCAGGTCAAATGCGTTCACTTGTTTTTTTTTTTTTTTGAGCTGTCTATAAGACATATGATTAAACCTAAAATAGATTTTAGAAGTAATAATGATAATAAGGACTGTGGGGCAATATGGCACACATTAAATATGCACTAGTGTGCTAATAGATTTAGTATTTGATTCCAGAATGTCAAAGATAGCGATAAGTGATGATTAACAAAATCATCATTTGCCATTGTTAGCTGTTAAAAAATTACTAAGATCGCTAAATGAAAATTTCTTTTTTTCTAGAGTTTCATCTACGCGAAAACCTAGTTTCTACCGTATAAATCAAGGTATCGCTGCTTCTAGGAAACGATACATCATCGAAAGTAACATTTTTCTTCATACGGACGAAGCGGTACAATGTCATTGAAACGATGCGATGGTCGGTTAGCAAAAGCTTTTAATTTCATCTCAGAAATTCAATTCAACCATATACCTACATATAGATGATCCAAAGTATCCGCCACGACTTATAACCGTGAACAGTTAAGCCTATTCGAAAACGTCTGCATATCTGGCACACAGAAGCAAGGGCAGAGCGTGCGAGAGAGGCGCAGCAAAACGACGACGACGACGTAAAACAAGAGAATCGACGAGGAAAAGAAGAAATGTGTATATGGAGCCGTGTGGGCGTGTCGAAGCGATAGAGAAAGAAAATAGGAGACCGCGACGGCTCGAGATGAGAGGTTATATCATTGTTGATAATATGCCCAAACGGTAAATTTCCATCTTGTTTGCGGTTTGGTCGGCTAACATACATACCCGGCTAACACAAACTCGTACTAACGGGGTTCAGAAAGTAACCGTTACAGTTAGAACAGAGTTACTTTTGTTGGAATTTTGATTTCGTTTTATGTATAAGATCTTAGAGCGGAGGCCTCATCGACCTCTGACGTCACAAGGTTGCTCTTCTTTTTCGAATGTTTTTTATTCTTTTTTTCTTTAGGTATTTATCGATACATCTATGTATTTCCTCTTGTTTGCTTTTTAGCTTTGTTATTAGTATAAAATCTTGACCAAAATATTCCGTTATTCTTTCTTACAGCAGAGAATAGTTAATAATATCTCACGACCGCAGTACTCAACCAACTTCACAACATTCACCGCAAACTACAATATTCATCGAGAACTAATCAACTTAAAGGAATTAAGGGAGTGGATCAGGGGCTGAATGTTTTAAATATTTTTCGTTCGATGATCCTTCCGAAGACGATGCATCCACATTTATAAAACACGTGGTCTTTCAACGACCACGTGTTTCAAATTTCTCGTCCATACTCAACTGGTTTCTCTAAAAGTTCCCTCAAATAATATGGGTAACATATTTTTACAAAAAGTAGATTATTTAATTATGCAAATATAAAATTAAAAGCCTTGCATTTGAACATGAAATCTGTTACAAATAGCTGATTATCGAATTGTTCTGACCTCTGATGTGATCAAGTTGATTGATTATTCTCTCAACTGTGTAAAATCAACTCTTTTCAGTCAAGATAGCTTTATATTTGTAGAAATATCAACAATACTCTTCGTAGAAAGCTCCAACTACTAACTAAATGGACGCAACTACTTTAAGTTATTGTGTATTGCTGTATAAAGGGGTCTATGATATATAAAAGTAAATGTAGTTGGCTTCACGAGTTTATTATAAACAATAAAAACGTTAAAATTTATTTGCAAAAAAGAAGACCTTTTGGATGAACAGAGTAAACGAACATAAACATAAACAATCTTTTTAGTGCCAGCGAAAACCGTTAAATTCAAGTTGGGAAAGGCGCTGGTTACCGAATGACGTGCCGTTTCCTCGTTTCTTCGTACATTTTGGGACTCGTTTTATTGACTGCTGCGCATATCCGCGGTTTCATTAACGATTCAAGGACTCCGCTTGTTTTTTTCTTTTTTTTCATCCATCGGCCACCGCGTTACGGAGAGGAAAAGGATAGAATTCGGTGTGAATAAACCGGTGTCATTGGCACTATTCTTCGATCATCATCATCATCATCGTTGCGTCTATATAAATATTTAAATTGAGCGAGCGTGTTTTGGCCAATCCCGTGACACAATTTGAATGTGAACGCTTACGGACATACCGGCGGATCGTGTGACGCATACGAAACGATTACTTGGGAAAATTTAATCGACTCGAATTGGATATTTCCTCGTAATTTAATTAGATGTAGCTTTAATTCCAAACTTAAAGATAAATATCGATGTAATTAACTCGTTTCCAAAGAAATATCGTTGATAGACGATAAATAATGATAGAATTATCGACCTTTTAGCCATCATCATCGTAAAATATGGATGCAAAGAACGTTATACATTGTCGTCCATGCAATTCTTTCTCTTAGACGCAAGAGTTTAAAATTAAAAGAATCAGTCGACGATGAGTTACCAAAACGAACACTTCGAACCTCGCTACTTCTGACGTTTAGCGCAATTGTAAATGAAACATTGAGAAGAAATTCTCACAGAGACTCAGTAGCTCTGAATAATCTTCGTCACATGGTACCGGTTGTGAAAGCCACGTTCTTTGATTACAAGAAAAATTGTACTTGGACCAATTCCGAGTTAAGAAGAGACTTACTGTTTTTACTGTCTTTATGTAATCTCATAGAAATATTTACTTTATATTTTCATTGTCAATAAAGTTAAAATGTGAGAGGACCAAGGAGTCGGATAAAAACCTTCTGGTTCTGAGCGTATAACAATCCTTCTGGGGGTAGAACTGTCTAAGGCTGGAATAAGCTTTTGTGCAGGGACAAGATATGCGCTCTTTAAAGATCAGCATGGAGAATCCGATCCAAGTTCGGTACATCGTTCACAGGCTCCGAAATCGTGTCGCTAATCTCAACGCGCAAGCCATCCAACCACGGAAATATATTTTTTCTTCCAAACAAACAAGAATTGAATTGGATTGTTTAAATACTCGTTTCAATGCGAGGTTACCGAAAAATGCGCTTTACCTGAAACGAAATTGATTTTTAATGGATTTTATCAAACGGGGCTAATTGGACATCTCGAGGTAACTTCAATATTGCGTATGTTTTTTTTTTCGTCTTCTTTTCCGTATCGTGACTAAGTTCTGTTATGAAAATTGGTTTTACGCTCCGAAATAAAAACGAAGTCTTTTTAACATCTTCTCGCTCGTATATTTATTATATTTTTTTTTCCGAGTCTTCGGTTATTGGTTGAAATGTTAAGAAATCCGGAATAGCGAAGGTGATAATAATTTTTTTTTATAAAAACTAAGGGAACACTAGTTTTCGGTATTTTATGTTTTTCTTTATCTATGTATTGAAGAGTGTATTAAATAAACCCTCTTAATTAATATATCTTCATTCTATTTATCATATTTAAATCGGAAGAGATTGCTTGTAAATGTATGCTAATTTGAACAGATGTTATCACGAAAGACCACTTCATTCCACTTGTTTTATTCGTTGTATTAATAAACCTTGTTTTTTGAACACCTTCGCAGATTAAGGCCTCATCCATCTGAAGAATTTCTTAAGTCCTCAATCAATTAATTGTAATTAGAGGCAGCCTTTCCCATTATTCTATTTTTTTATAGCGATTAAACGCATATCTGTGTATAGATAAGTGTTATTTAAAAGCGAATAGTAACATTGGCAAAAAGCCATACCCAGTCAGGTTGCCATTTTGCGTCCCGGCATGGGATAAGATTAAGTTCCATGAAATTTGTAATTGAAATACCGGCTTGTAATTAAAGCTATATCGACATGAATGTAAGAGAGAAAAAAAAAAAGAAACACGAAACCGTATGAATAATGGTGCAAACCAGAAGTACGGGCATCGTTAGCAATGTTATATAAAGAAGCTGATATATGACGGTAGAATAGATTAAATCAAATTATGATTTAGACAGGTATGACAATCGTAATGTAATTTTAAGTGTAAGTTGTAGCGATATATGTCATAATATTCATACTCTTAGTATTTAGAAATTTAATTAAATTAATTGTAATTTATTCTATTTATAGGTATATCAGTTTAAATATTTATAATCAACACGCCTGTAAAAATTATGTCGCTTTACTTGCAGAACTTGACTCCGTAAATTACTAAATTTTGGTTAATAAGCTCAGGCATTAGAATTTTTCTGAGAACAGCGCAATTCTTCTTATATGAAAAGGCACGGTTTGTCTCGCAATAATATCTCGTCGGAAATTAAAGGCGTCCATCTTAGCTTAGCGCAAGAATCTGTCCTGGATCGAATATTTCTACTGCCACATTAACTTTATTCTACTTGCTGATGATGCGACTGCAGCTAGCTTGGACTTCTGCTTAAATCAACTTATAACCAATATTTCCACGCAACTGAAAATTGATTTACAGCAAACAAATTTATTGTTAGTCTGTATGAACTATTGTTTCCCTTCTTCGTTTTTTGATAAAAATCATTAGACCTATTATCTACCTTTTTCTTAATTAGATTCAACATTCTGAAGCAACAACCGACGGCCTTAGATCCTTAGTGTCAGTATATATTGCTTACTGTTGTCAGCATAACCAAGCTAGATTGAACACAACAACGAAGCATTTGGATGTTATTTCCAAAGGAAAGATTGGCCTTTGTTTGCAAGTAACTAGTTGAGATTAAAATTTTGAATTAGTAGAACACATTAATCGCATCTTCATACAATACTAACATCAAAAACCATTTAGATGCAATATTCAAATACAATGGTCGCGCTTACCCGTAAAAATCTTTTCTACTTTCAATATTACTCATATGCATTGTTGTACAAAAAAAGTTAGACGTAAAAAGAATTTTACATCATATTGTGACTTCTCTCTTCAGGCTTTGTTATTGTTCAATGGTTACGGAGCAAGTTGGAATACGTTAGCGTGATTTGATTACATGGCATTGACGGAAAAATTGCGCGTGGTTTTAATTGCAATGTTCACCTGAACTAATTTGGTACTGAATCGTTATATCTCAACGAATTTAAGCTCTTCTACAATCTCTTGCATTACACTTACCTGCCTACCACGGTCTTTTACCGACGGTTACACGTAATTCAATTCTCGATTCTCGTAACATTTTTAATAACATCTTCCTTTAGTGCCATATACAGTTGTAGTTTATTATGTAGCTTATGTTTTGTCTGATATTATTAGTATTTATTTGAAAATTGACATCTTTTGGATACGTTTACATCCATCGTTTACAACCAAGAAACTGGCTTTCCATTTCAAGAGTATTACGTCATTTACTCTAATAAAGCTGCTAGCGTCTTTCTACATTTCGAAGGCATTCCATTTTAAGTGGAATTTTATCTAAATCGTGACTTCGACCCTTAAAAACAATAAGTCGTAAAAAAGGCAAGACGTTCACACTCCGAATCTCTTCAGATAATGCTCTGGTAATGGATATGCGTTACTTCTCGGGTTGAAAATCGCTTTTGTTCCGTGTTCGAACGATTCGAAAGCGCCTGTATTTTTGTTTCGATAACCAGTTGTTACGATCATCTTGGTACTAGCGATGAACAAATTCTTTGCAGATATGATGGACAAAGTTTACGAACATCTGTACGTACAAACATATGAGTCAGTAAAAGTATTTGTCTGTCCTAAAAAGCGAGTTCATTTACAGTTAATCATGCGGTGACTAACGTATTCTTCAACGATCTGCTAAAACGATGTCGATATACTTTTTAAAGTTGTTTTGGCTGATTTTTATCCTTTAAAGAAATAAATGTGGCAATTAAGGAAATTTTTGTTTAAATTAAGATGGCAAAATAGAAAAAATAATTGAGCTATAGTCTTCGAGGCACCACCCAGAACCATTACGGTGAACTATTAAAACTATAACCCAAGAAAATTTTTTAAAGAGATGAGATGAAGACAGACAAGAGAGAGGCAGGGAATGTCTTTCTCTTCAGAGAAGCCATGAGAAAATCAGAGAAAGACTTTCTCATAGCTGGAAGGATTTCAAGTGAGCATTTTCGATTGAAGGTGGACCTCTTCAGGATAGGAATGATCACGGGCTTGTAGTAACTGTCAACATGATGTCAAGGCAGCAGAATACTTTCTCTGTAAGAAACTTGGCGAAGACTGGCTTGGTCTAGTCACAATTAAGGTGATTCCTAGTCCATGTTTTGTCCGACACCAAGTCAATTGGTCGAATTGGTTGATGCAATATAGGGCTTCCTAGTATTTTGGCCTAATTGCTGTGAGATTTCTACGTAACCTACGTGTTTAAGGGGAATACATAGAAAAATCGCATCGAAATAAATAATTACGTGTTACTGTGCCCACATTTATTCCCTGCTTACTGTTGGCGAATATCTGAGTTTGAAACGATATTCTCGGTTGATTTTCATTTACCGTATCAACAATAAAACAACCCGATTAAACGATTAAAACGAAAAATCGAGAATGTTAATTTCTTGCAAAACTGTTTTATCTTGATCGCTACAAAACTGGACTGTTACGAAGAAAATACGATTTTATTGCTTCACCTCACATATTTTCGGGTAACTGTACGCAATTGAAATGTCACGCAAGCAATATTTTATCTAAATTGTAACGAGCTCCAATTAATTTCGCACAACATTTTATATTTACACCAATAAATAACCACACATGACACAATATCGTGAAAGAATAATTATTAATCTATTAAATAAGTTCGCGTATTACAAGCGTAAATTTTGATATGTCAAATAATCAATAATTTATGTACTTTAAATTATACGTTGTAAGTAGTTCTTTTCTGCTTCAGTAGAAAGTGTAAGGTAATAAATTTAACAAATTGTTTCGTGTCCTGGTGCCAACTTCACACTTTTTTCTTGTAGTAACGTGATTTTTAACTTATAGCCTGGCGCTGACGCCTGATTACGAATTTAAATTAAACTAAACGGTGAATTCCAATAAGATAAGCTAATTTCAATGATATATATATATATATATATATCAATGTAAATACTTCAAGTTTTCATGTCTCGGTTCCATTTTTTAAAAAGGATCGAGATTTAAACATGTGCAACCTATTGACCGGAGGATGCAATTCAATGCACCACGAAACGAAAAAACTTAAACGAATTGGATCCAGTAAGGAACTAAGAATGAACAAGGTTCCTAAAAAAGTTTTAGATACGACCGGAGTCTATCAGCATGATTTTCATAAATATCGCATCATAAATTTCGTAATAAATGGAAGGAAGAAGTAGGAAACGTTGAGTAACAGCGATTAGGTTAGCAGTACCTAAAGCAACTGCTGCACTTACGGTGTACTGTACATGTACATACATAGCTCAATTTGAGTTTCATCGCTACAACGAGAGATAATCATGGTACAATGGAACTAGAATATTCAATTATCAATATCCACGACGGAAATTGCCCGTCCTCCCTAGCAAATTCGACAGTTGAGAGTAACCAATAAGGGCAAACCTTTACGCCGGTGAAATTATATGCTGCACGTCGTGATGTATTACCAACGGCTCGAATCGCAATCAAATTAATGGTAGGAAATATATGCTTACGCTTACGCGACGCGGAATACGTGTAGTTTTGCCCTCTTGAACGTCGAGGTGGTTTTTCGATCTACGTTTCCTGCTTTTGAGATTACGCTTACCTGTTCAGTTTCGCTGAAACGTACAATAAAGATAATGTGTAATAGGAGGTAATCTTCGGAACTATCGAGCGTGCTAGTACGTGTACGTTATCGGAAAGTAAAATTTAAAGCTGGAATACAGTTAGATTGGTAACACTCGCAGGGGTCAGTCACGTAAGTGATTTTACCGTACATCTGCTACTTGTGGTTTAGCTTTCAAAGCCTGAAGCGTTTAAAATGTCGAAAAATAGAGAGAAAAAAATGCAAGTAATTCTAACATGCTCTTTTTGAAGTATCCACTTACTTGGATATGCAGGACCGCGCCGCGTATTATTTCTAGTAATAAATTGTCTATTTTCAAATATCCCATTGGTTGCATAAAAAGGCGTTCATAATAATAATAATAATAATAATAATAATGAAGCTAGTAAGAAGGTTGTACAGCATCAAATGAAATTCTTGCATCTTATAGTGCCACTCGTTTTAATTATTTCCTTTTACTTTGTGGGAAAGGGTGCACCCGATATAAGCTTAAATCGGTATTTCATGAAATAATTTAGTGACTAAGTTTACCAACTGCCCAAAACGTCAAAGATCTCTGTCTCGGTCTACCGCCGAAAACTATGAGAGCTTATGCGAGAAGGCGTACAAGATAGAAACGATCGTTATGAAATGCAGGTAAAATTGCGATCGCTTTTTTGCGTTATTGTATTGAGTAATAGTGCGGTGGAAAGGGATCGCGTTAAATAGAAATCACGTCGGAGCGAAAAGGAGAGAACGAAAACGGTCCGACTGAGAAGAAGAAGTAAGTCATGGTTATTTCGCGGTTCGGCAACGGAGAGGCGTATCAACCTACCTACCTATAGCTATACCATAGCGGGCATAGCAATCGCCGGGCGACCAAGAGAGACTGGTAAAGCGGGTTGAACGCGGAACGAAGGAACGGGTTTGGTTCACTAGGCAATCGGAGGTCGTTGAATCCGTGGCCGTGGCCACGGAACGTGTGCGATCTTCGCCATTGCACTCGCACTCACTCTTTACGTTGCGCAACTCTTGCCTTCTTTTCGCCGATACGAGCCTCCGGCGGTTTACTTTTAGAGAGACTGCGACCGTCCAGTCGGTTCTTGTCGTTGCTTCGCGCAATGTCGCGCATCGTCCCAACGCAATGTTAGGTTAATGACGGCGACGGCGATGTTGAAGACCAAGGTTACAATAGGAACGGGAACAATAATGTCTTATTATACTTTAAATAGGTGTTTCTATTGAGATACCATATAGCGTGTCCACTTAGGGCGCGAGCGGAGGATAATGCAATAATGCTCTGTGCAATATACAGGGAGCGTTTTAAAATAAAATATATTTAAACAGAAAAGATAGTCCGATTTTGCCATGGCGACTATCTCGATGAAACACGATTCGTTTCATTTCATCGCAGCATTGTTGAAACGATCCAATAAGTTAGGAGTAGTAATCATACATCTCTAAACAGTGTGGCCCTGATCTTGTTGGCCGATAAAGTGGCTTTGGCCATCTTTGGCGTCGGATGGCCGTAAAAAACCCACTGTTTGCACCGTTTCTCGATTTGCAATGTACTGCAATGGGACCATACCTTGCTCTATTCTAGCCTATGCAGATGATTTAAAGAAATTTTTGTCCATTGAGAACTAGAATGACGCTATCTTATATATAAATGTGCATTGTTGAGCTATTATACAGCGAAACGAGCGTCTGCGAATAGCGGTTGGGTGGTACAGGAACTTCATTATTAACTATTAACCTAAACTCAAATACATTTGATATCCTAGCTGTTGTATCGCTTTATTGTGATATTGATGCCGGGCATAATTTAAGATTAGAAAACCGAACCACAAACATAATAACGATAACCTACACATTTAACTTTCGTGTAACCACTTGCCAATCTACGGAATTTTATACTCTTTGAAAACTCCAATTAAACTTAAATTATCGTCATTATTATTGCGTTCGGTATCGTTTGCGGTTTTCTATAGCCGTGCACGTTATAAATCAAACGTACAGCAGTCAAACCGATGAAAATATTAATTCTGCGCCGTATTGTCGTGTATCGCGTTCAAGGTTGAATGACTTTCGCGCGAAAATATCGATATACAACAATAAAGGCGATATTACATCGCTCTAGAATAATGTTTACGAACAGTAGAGGATAATAGGTAAGGGAAAAATTGCGATTCGTCTTGAATCTGTCGATGGAAATTCTTCATTATTCTCTCTCGACGATGTAATCGATTCTCATTACATGACCTGTTCGTTCTGGCTTCGACGCGACGAAAAATTCGCTAACTACCGTCCGTATGGCTTCGGTTAAGGTTGTTAGAGGTTGTTGGAGGAGCTTGTATATTTGAAAATAGATTTTTACTACATATAATATTGTTTTTGGTGGTAGATGTACATTTAGTACCTACTTAGTTTTTGATATACGGCTAACATAAACGCACTTTATGACACTCTGTATATTTTTAACTTAAGATAGCTGGATATACACACCCGGCCTTTATTTTATTAATAAGAATAGTCAAACGAATGCGTTACCTAATAATAAAATCTTGCGTGATTTTTCCAACTATTAAAATGAATGGATTCTTCCTAAAGATTTAACGAAATCCATTAATTTTTTTTTCAGTCACGGTTTCAATCTAAGGACGTCAGTAACTTCCCGTCCACTTTGATATTTAAATAAAAATTATTCCAAGAAATTAGGAGCTCGCTCGGACATGTGAATCGGCGTGATTTTTTTATTCCTTTCCTGGATACTCCGCAATTAAATTTGATATTTTACGGATCGTACCACGTTTAAATCGATGATTTCGTCAGCATCGGTAGTTATAAATAAATATAACAGTGCGAAAATATGCGTTCCGACAGATGGGTAGCATAGTTCGTGTTATTCATACCGCAGATGATATAATCTGTAGATTGTACCGAACGTGTTTTGAGTAGAATGGTCGGCGGTATTAAATATGTTACAGTCGGTAACTGTAATTATTGTACGTGGTAAGCTCGCCACCTTGAATTGTTTCGAATTTTATTGTTATCTCGTAAATTCAACATTTTCTTTGTTTCTTATTTTTTAGAACTGAATTTTTGATAAATTCAATGTATTTCATATTTACATTCATTAAATATATATCGCGAACGAACGCTAGATAAAAACTGCCGACGGAAAAAAACATTTCCAGTGTGTTTATTTTTCGCACAATTTCTGGTTTGTATCTTTCTCATTTCAGTAGGGCACAGCAGCAAAGGCGATGATCTATCTTTTATATAAATCTCTTACATTTTATATTTATGTTCATTGAAATTTAACGAATTTAATGTAAAAATAGAATTAGTTCCTTATAATGTACCAAAATATTGCGAAAATTGCACCGCTCAAATCAATAATCTTTGGGATGGAGCTGCCACTAACACAATATATACGTTTTGGGGTCCTCTCACGAGGAAAATATGCCGAAGTAGACAACTATCTACATTGACATCTACATTCTTCAAACTAGAAGATTGTAACAATAGATGATTATTGTGTGTGAAATTAACATTTTAAGTTAAACTGTAAGACATTTATATGCGAATAAAGAAAAAAAGAATAATTAACTGGCATTTTTATTAGCTTACCCACAGTATCTCTATTTGACTTTGTATTAAGCTCCTTAACGACTTACCTTAAAAAGGATAGAAATCGTTGGAGAAACCTCAAACCAGTTACTCTTTATTATCAAAGATATATTATAAACATTTCCCGACTGTTGTTTGTGGTATAATTTACAGTAGCTTTATACGTCTAGAGGTAATGACATAATGGGACGGGTACACTTATAGAAAAGCTAATTAAACAAAATCATCTTGTATTCAGCGATAAAAACAATTTGTTCAGGGGAGTCCACACAAGTAGTCATCGAAAATGTGCTTGCACTATTTCAGCAAGTTAACATGTTTGTATTGATAAAACCTGACCCAAATGTACCAAAACTGATACATACAACAACATAAAGTGTCCAAGTCTCCTGTTCCGAGATCGAACGACACATGCCTAAAGACTAAAGATTATCGGCTAATCTTTATAATAATAATAATTAATTTATAATAATCTTTATAATATTCGCAAAATTGTGAACATATAAAAGCAAGCAAATTGTCTTGGATCTAACGTAAGTCGAACGCGAAGTGAAACAATTCACATTAAAACAGTAACAAACATAGTGTTACCCTCAACGCTAAACATAGTAAAAGCGTCTACTATTAATACGAGAGCGTTCAAATATTAAGATTTGATTTCGCTCTGTTTCAATTCAATATTTGGGGTTTGCTGCACGCGCTGTCATTGATGTCTTCGACGTTTTAATTCGAAATTAGACGTTCCTTATCGTTAAGAGCAACCTATATGGATGTCACTACTGCCATTTGTTACAAATGTAAAATATAGCGTTTTACATTTGATCTTAATAATTTTTTCTTTGTTCGAGAGAACCTTTTGTTAAATATGTAAATATTGCTTTTCTGTTAAATACATTTCAATATTCCTTATAGCCATGATATGAAGTACATAAATATGCACATGTACATATTGTTGTTCGCAAATAGCAATAAATACATGTAACAGATTGTAATACGCATATAATTGTGCTACTGCTGCTATTATTACTTTCTTATATAATACCTGACCTATAATTGAAAGTAGATCGAACAGCGGCTTGTATTTTGCATATCACACTACATAATGGACATTTACGTGCATAAAATTGCAGTTTGGGTAAGGTTAGTCCGTTTATCATTAGTTATGTAAAATATTGCGTAAGCAACTGTGGTGTTCCGCATAGTCATTTTTTTTTCGAATTCCTCTACGTAAGCATGTAAATGTTCGCGAATGCATTTACATGCACCGGTTACGTAACATTTTCTTCAATCTCAGATTGTAAGTGACACAAAAGAAGCTGAGGCTAGGTAACTATTGCGATTTTCCTACAACGCCCGGGCTCGATTTTTGCCAGAAACTATGCGTATTCCTACCTACTAGAATATTATACTACAAATCGATCGTTTATGCAAATGGTTACGTTAAAAGTGATTATGCGTGAATTTATACCGTTAGTCCAGTGTTTTATGATGATATGTTTTCAATTCGATATTTTTTTTCATACTCATGCATTAATTATGCGCGAATCGTTCGCTATTGGAATTTACTAATTAATAATGGTCTGGTATCGCGTAGGTATACGTATACTACACCTCTCTTTGATCTCTGCTTTTGATCGGATATACTCCTCGTCCTCGTGAAATTCCTTCGCCCTATTAACATCGATTAAAATTAATATTATTGACATAAATGCGCTATTTATGTAAAAACGCTGTAATTATGTAGTTGTCGATGCAGGACGATGAAGTTTTTCTCTTAATCTATTCATCGGGTAAGGAATTAATAGCGGAGCTTGCCGCAAAAATACTTGTATAAAACACAAAAAGGTACAATAAAAATTCCATTATCCGAGCGCCAAATACGACGACGACGACGACAACGATAAAAAAAATGGAGTCTCAAAAGTATAGTTTTCGAAGGTTGACAAAAATAAAAAGAAGTCGTTAGGCGATGGTGAATCAGGTGAATACGGGCGACGAAACGTTTGTACGGTGTTTGTCTCCTTTAAATAATCCCTTGTTTGACGAAGGACGATGCGACGTTATCGATCGCTTCTCAATTCAATCGATGATCGTTGTATGCCATTCAGCATTAAATGTTTTTCGATACTCCGAAGCAATGCTTGCGATAGATCCAATACAACGAGAGAACGAATAACTTTTCGGTTCATCTTGTAACAGCTAAACGGAGTCGACTGCAGCCTAGTTTCTGGCTCCTACGAATATGTACAAAGTTTCGTCATCTGTTACGATGTCGTAACGAGGAAGAAATCTCATGGAACTAAATTACAAGTTAAATCTTTATTTTCACACGTGACCGTCAACGCCCCGATACAACCCTTTTATCTGGAAAAATGAATTTAGAAAGACGAACAGCTACCAATTTTTGCCGATAAATGATCTAGATACAGTATTTTCCTTTACTTTATTTAAATCAGCAGAGAGAGAATGAGGAAAGATATTGCAGTATATTAGCTTGCCTCAAACTTTTTTAACCGTTTCCCTGTTGTATGTAAGAACACACGACCTAATTTAATAACTCGCACACCTTCGTTACGTATGTATTGCAGGTATTAAACTTGATATATGTAATAAACACTTGAATATTCAAAAAAGAAGAAAAATATACGAATGTATAGATCATTGTGATTTTCTTAATGGTCTATCTCGTACCATATCTGTTAAACCTTGTAAACATTTTATATGTGTCAACTTATTAAAAATTGTCACGTATATGTGTACATAACGATTAAGCGTACGGTACTTTATTTTCTTCGATTTCCGCATTCACGTTTCATATATATGATATAATTGCTATATGATTCTTTTCTTTCGTGATATTTCGCATTGACATTTCATAACTGATTACGTGCGTACACGCGTATCTAATTACCAGTGTTATATTTTATGTTAAATTAATGATTTTTTTAAGGTGTCAGCATTAGCGATAAACTACTTCGATTCGCCGAGGAGGAAAAGGAAATTCAATCAATAAACGACCAGAGTCTTATGAATAAAGCATTAGTATGTTACAACAAACAAGAAAACAAGACGATTGCTTGTTTTCTTACAGCTAAGGTATAGAATGCCATTCTCGAGTAATGAAGGATGATTAACCATATAATATTCGATTTGAAAACTTCTTGAAGAGAAGCTGAAAGAAATTAAGACTTCCGAAG
The DNA here is from genome assembly GCA_020654165.1 of Oryctes rhinoceros. NCBI lineage: Eukaryota > Metazoa > Arthropoda > Insecta > Coleoptera > Scarabaeidae > Oryctes > Oryctes rhinoceros. The sequence continues at coordinate 6,432,856 of JAIOKQ010000231.1, forward strand.
GTTTAGTAGCAAGAATAACAAAGAACTCTTTAAGTACAGACTATCATTATTTTTATTATTGTATCTACGTGATGGCTAGAGATTTCCTATACTATGGTCGAGTGACCTATTCCGTTCTCTGATTCCTAAGTCCAGAATTTTCCCTGACTTTATGTTTAAAAGTTTTCGTACTCCTAAGCCATAGTATCTTATCCGTTGTATGCTTCGCAATGGCTGAAGAGTATACCTTTTCACCGCATATCTTCTACGTATTAATTCAGATCGAGCATTGAAATGCGCGTTTCATGGTTCTTCCTTCTAACGTTTTCCATGCCACTGATGTAGCTGTTTTTTAATTTGCGCCTTAGCCATCTTTAAAGGAATCCGAAAGGAGGGTTTTGGGCCAGTCGGCGGGAGTACACTGTTGCTCTTTGCCAATCAGTCTCCCTTTACATTGTTTTGATATGTTGATAAGCCGCATAGATCTCAGTTATTATAAGAATCTCTCACCCTACTTCCGACTTGAAGAAGACGAGATTTTTTTAGAGCAATTTCCTTTTGTTTTCGCCGTTCTTTAGACGACTTTAGCACGACTCCTTCGTAGATTTTCACAATGGTGTATCCCCCGGAAAATTTCGTCTGATACCATACTTAATACGGAGATTTCATATATTTGTTGAAAATATGCGTTTGCCTGTATACTTCCATTCAAATGATAAGCGCCTATTGGAGTTCTTGCCTTTCCCAGCAAATGCAGACAAGGGAGGCTAAGCGGGGTTTTCAGTATACCTTGGTGACCACATTCTTTTTAGGATAACAAACACAGGACAACAAATAGATAATATTTTCTTATATTACATATAATAATTAGGAATTAATTATTTCTATCGTTAGCAGCTTGATATGCGAAAAGGTCTTGAGCAAGTTGTAAAATGCGTTGATCTTTCCGTAAGCGTTTTGTAATTGTTGGATATGAAGAATGATGTGCACTTTAAGCTTATGTTGCATCTTCATTCGAAAGTGTTAAATGTCGATAAAGCTCGAATTAAAAAAATCTTAACGAGGAGGATTATCACTTCGAAAAAATGCATTTTACGTATCCCATCCGTCATTAATCTAATCCTTTTACTTATCCTTTACTAACGCACACTTGATTTATCATAATTAACACGTACGCAAATGTCCTTCCATTACTTAACCATGATAATTTACCTTTTATATTCACGATTTATGAAAACTACACACCGGATTGCGCCCGCCTTCTAACCTATCTGTACGTGTGTTGCGCATTCACGTTATGAATATTAACCGCTTATGCAATTCTAATTAGCGGCATACCATACCGATATAGAAACCTTGGCTTATCCAATGCACCTTCCACGCAGGCACCTGTTATTGACACAGAGTGCAACCAGGAAGTACGTTGGACGTCGAAAAGTCAAAACCTTCACGCAACAATAAACCCGCTGTACTGTTACTTGAGGAGCTGCAAATAATACGATCGGGAACCGTGAACTTTGTCCATTTTCTTCGGTCGGATCGATGAAATTAAAACAATACGCCACATTTAACAATAGATGATTCAGTCATTGATGTTGCTCACTTAGCAGATGTTCTATTGATCTTGAAAACCTATTGTTATGCAAATATGGCGCATCGGCTTAGGCATGTACGTTTGTAAATGCGGACGTACGCTGAATCTTAATTAGAAGTAGGGTGGAGGTAAATAGGAAGTAGAGATAATAGTTTTTATGCATTCTTTACTTTAACAAAAAAGAAAAAAATAACTCACGGTGATATTTAACCATAGTTACGTAAGCGGAATATCAATTATGCGGTAGTCCAAGCATATGCAATTTAGCATTCATTATAGGTATGATGCAAGAGTCCGTGATGCAACTATTTTTAATTATGAATATATTATATTATTATGCATTTGTAACGATTCTATTTATTCTGCTGTTGCTTTTGAGTTACGCCCTGTTAATTTGCAATACAAAATATTAGCGTCGACGGGAGAAAATTGCATCTCAAAACAAAAACTTGGTATAATAACACGGAATACGCAGTAAGTCATCCCTTTTACAGTTAACTTAACGCTAAATGACGATGTGAACACTTATGTAAATGACGATGTCGGCGTAAAGAAATTATAGCACTTTAGCACGGTACGTCGCTATAATTTTCTATCGGCGCATTAAAAAAGTTTAAAACTGAGGCTTAAATGCATTTGAAGCATGTTTAAATAAACGCTCAACGCTCTCGGAATACGTGCACCACATCACACCGTGTTACCCGTCGATAAATCTTCAATTTCGAATAATGACCTTTATTATTTGTTCTGGTATTTTCATCGCGCAAGGTGCTATCATGAAAAACAAACTAATTTCGAACAGTTATGTCAATCGTAGCTACGAATAGCGAAGTGACTATTGTTGGCAGTACAAAATACCTTCGAAAATTGCTTAGGCACACAATCGATTCTACTGCGTCATACGATCATTAGAACAAAACAACTAATGGAGATAACCAAAACGTTTGCTTAGACATTTATTGCTTACATACGACTTACCTTGCAGGCGGCGTCAGGTGCAAAAGTAATCAAGGTTTTATTACTTATTCTCGCAGTAACATTAAATACTTCTAATACCGTCTTCGAAGCCAAAACTGTCCAACTAACTTCTGCAATGAATGAAAATTGCTTCTAATAAGCAAGTTTGGGGAAGGGAAAATTTTTAAAGTGGAAATAGACGCCTGTAATGAAATAGTTAATGCGTGGCTTCGAAAAAGAAAGATCCGCAGATTTGTTAATTAGAGTTAGTCGTATAATTGCATGTTGTACAAATACGTCTACGGCATCGAAATACATACAACATTAGGATTATCAATCATTAAAAGAATTGAAAACTTTATTTCCTTTTAATCGCTGCTTAAGCAATTGCAAAAATACTTCGTGCATTTTCCGTATAAAAGAAACAACGCGGTCTTCATCGGGAAAACCGAAGGCTACGGTGTTTCGCGTTACAGAAGACTTAAATTATTGCTATTGCTTCCGCTAGTGGCGCTATTTACATTACAGTGTCGGTGAAAAAGCAAACAATAGCGGCAACCTAAAATGTCAGCAATTTTCCTGCGGAACTCTGCGACATATTGGAACGAAACGTTGCATCTTTTTTATATAATTTTTATTGAATTATTGAAGGTACAAAATATATTACTTAAAGATACCTTTGGGGATTATCTTTAAGAGACAAGAGACCATCCTCTCTCGATATCACAAGCTCTCACACTCAAGCATATCACAAATTCGCCAGTAAAGGAAGTGCGGACGGCAATCCTTAACGTTAACCTGAATACTCTCCTGAACATATGAATGAAACATGTTGCAAAGCAGTAAGAGCAGAATGTTACAATTAATAGATAATTACGGATAATTACTTAGTAATTGGCCATTATGCATGGCAATTGGAGAAAATGGAGATAGAAGACTCCTAAAAAAATAATAATTGACGTATTCCATATAAAAATATGTGCTGTGATCATGTAAACTAATTAATGATATAGTTAACCACCCCAAATGTTACGCAGAAGAATCATTTGAAATTATCGCTTTGACTTGATGTGAAAGACTGGCCTAGTATTTAAATTTCGCGTTAAATATTGCATTACGATCAGATTAAAACAAGGAGAAATAGAAGTGTTAGATGTATAAGACAACAGGTCTGTTAAAATTACGTGTTTTCCTAGTAATCCATTCATTCTATCTAAATTCTGGTAACTATCTTTTCCCCTGATTAAACCAGGACATGGATAATATACATTTTTTTTTTTAACCAACAGATATGCATCACGTTACCACACGCCGCAGGATTCCCAGAATCGACGTCAATCTTTGAAATTCAGAATGCCTCTCGTTCGGTAAACAGACTGTTTACCATACTACGATCCGCAAGTAGGTCAAGCCGGTCTAATCTGTACGTACCCATGAAGTCATAACTAAAAAGAGAATTTATATGATTCGCCGGTACCCGGCTGTAACGGTACCCCGTCATCAGGGAAATATGTACGAGCATGCTGTGCGAGTGTGCGTGTGCGTTTTGCCGGTGCGCCGTTCGAAGAGCCTTCTTCGGCGTTTCCTCCACGGCGCGAAGGCATCGGCGTTGCGCTTCAACGTCGGTCTGACCTATATAGACGCTGGCCGATGTTGCCGTTCGTCTTTATCGGATATTCCGAAAATTCTCGTTGAGTCAATAAAACTCGTTTCTTTCGATAGCCCGTCATCGAGATCGTACATCGTGAACGCGCTCTTTTTTTTTTCGATGAATCGCGCTTGTCGTTTCCACATAACCGCAGTTGCGTGTACTGCCGTCGGAGTCTTTTGAATACGATACTTGATCTTATCTTGATCTTTTCTACTATTTTTCCTGCAAAATCTTGTTCTTTTTGATTGTTTGTGCATATCGCAGATTATTTCAAACTCGACAGTCCATAAAGTAAACATTTCAGAAGCTGAAAATGATTTAGTCCGCAATATGTTTATTCGGATGTGTGAACTTTCGTCTGTTTTACCGAAACACGCTATAGAAGCTAAATGATATAAAGACGTCTTATAACGAATTTTTACTAAAGTTATTTCAAAGCATAATTTGTCGACTTTCCAAATAAATCGTGGTATTTTCATCAAAAGTAGTAACAGTATTCAATATGGACGACATTTTCTTCTAGATTTACCAGTAAGTCTTCTGATGGTATTTTCCGTTACGCGAAACCTATTGCGCGAAGGAAAACAAGCGCATTCATCGCATTGCTCTCTCTTCGCCGAAGCTGCGCGCCATTGTTTCACGTTCAAGTGCACCGTGTTCGTAAAACCATAATGCATATTAAACTGAACGGAATAGCATCGAGCTTAATCCACGGATGGATGCGTACCAAACGCATATTTATCGCGAAAGGTACGCCGTGGTAATGCACACGCGGTCATATCTAAGCAAAGGCGTAATTTAACGTGTACTGAGGCGCCTGCGCCAGATGAGGAATAGGATAGCTAGATGGCGATATACATATAGCTATACGGCCTATGTCAGCGGCACAGCCAACAGCAGCAGCAGCAGCAGCAGTAATAGCAACGCCAAGTCCCGATGATGTTAGCGGAACCCATTAGCACACTGTAACGGTAACGTCGACACGTCACTGCCCGTGCGCTCGCCATTCCGTCAGGTGCAATGAACCTGTTGCTGTGTGCCTGGCTGTTGTTAATACAGCTCTCGCCCAATACCCCTCTCTTTCGGCCATATACATATATCGCTATTCTTTCCCAACGCGCTGTTGCGAGCCTTACGTTCGATCCGCTCGCACGCACAGGACCATCGAGATGACGCGTACACGGCCAAGGTCCCACTGGTGACTTTTGCCACAAATATGCGCATCACAAATTGGTCACTGTCACATTCTTGAATATTGCACGCTATGTATTTATTTACATGGACCCATGCTAGTGTTCGTAAAGCATCACCAACCCTAATTTACGCAAACCTAAAAAGAATTAGAAACACCAATGCGATGTTGACGAAGAGCGATAATTTTCCAGTATGTTACATCCGAACCAAATATAATTCTCTTCATCGATGTAAACCTCATAGCAGGCTAAGTTATCTGCATTACGTATGCAGTGCATTATTTATAGATGCCTCATAAGATAGTAGATTTTGTCAGTGGGCACGGCTAAATTAAAATGATTTGTGTCGCGTAATTTTAATAGTAGAAGAATAATTACCAATCTCAAATGTCAAAAATCTTTTTCTAATGGACCAGTTCGTATGTTTTAGGAGGAACAGAAGTAATAGCTTCAATAAAAGAAAGAACAACAAAAAAAAAAACAGAGCACGAAAAAACAGTAAGGCTAGCAATCAATTACAGTCTGCAAAAAAGTCCAAAGAAGTCGTTCAAGCTGTTTTGTTACCAGAAGCTGGTAAGGAGTGACCCGGTCTATCTTTACATATTATAGCTGCCCGATGTTAATTCGATGTTGTTAAATGTTTAATATAAAAATTCCAAGTCTAGAAGTTGCTGAAGATTGAATAGCTTATAGCTAGTAGTTTTTCCTTCAACACCTTATAGTAACTACTTCTAGAAACCTCGAATTGGTGCGACAAATTTGTCAGACTACCGACGCGCTCTTCTTCAATTGGCCATCATCAGTTTTCTTTGAGTATTTCGATAACAGCACGGTTTCCTTATTTTTCCTTTTTATTGGATTCTGAATTTACGCCAGTCATAAAATTGTTGCTCTCAAAATAGTTTTTTGCTCTGTGATCGAATAATTTGAAAATTCGGCTGCAAAATGCGCTCGTCTGCTCGAAAAACCTTCAATGTAATACGCCATCGTTTTCATCGTTTATGGTATAGATAACAATTTATATATAATATTCAACAAATTTCGTACCCACAAGCTCGTTAACATTATTACATGATTTATACTTTTCAAACATATTTATATACATATAATATAGGATTGAATAGAGATCAAAAATTGCCTTCTTCAAATTAGACGTTTAGTTTTAACTGTCTCTGACCGTGGAAGCCTACGCTTTTACAAGTCTTTATATTCTTACACCTGGTGCATAGTTGTGATTTTACACATGGATTGCCCAAGGTTGCTTAGAAGATCGAATATGGGATTTTCCGCATGAGGTGAGAATTAGCAATACTCGCTTGTTAACACGTTCTGTACTCAAATAGTCAATTATATTATTACTACCTTACGTTAATACATTTTCGTTATGAACATAATTCTCCCGTTTGTTTAAAAGAACAATTCCTTATTTTCAGTGAATCCTAAATAACATCATGTTTGAGTTCACTGTTATTCAGTCTGGAAAAGGTAGCGCTTAAATCTTTAATAATTAAATAAAGTATCGAAATCTTACGACATTGCTTTGCGAAATGTTAAAGAAACTTTATATTACTTCTGATATTCTTTACACGATCCAAAATTCAACTTCACGCATTCAATTTAGTGCGTGATATCTTATTTTAAACACTAGTACGTGAAATAAAGTAGGTCCTACTGAATGTAACAGAAATAAAAGTAAAGTTATTAAAATTGAAACTGTACGATTACTAAAAATTTTAATATGGCCCCGATATTGGTACTCCAGGGATTATCTGCTTTCTTTCGATTGATCTGCAACATTTGTAGTAGAAAACAACAATTAACTCGATCCTTACTGGATATTTTAATTTCTTGGCAAATGCCTTTTAACTTGTAGTATGTCAATTACTAATGGTCTGTTTGTAATTAAAACTATAGATTCTTTTTCGTAATCAATTTATTTTTAACAATTTTAAGTTTTACATGTGTCTGTATATTACATATTAAAAAATTTTTGCATTTCACCGTATTTACACTCTATTATTGATACCAGTTGATTTATTGGAGCGTTTGAAATCTTTGAACTGCTGAATTTGAAATTTTCTAGCCATTTCCTCTCGTCCATGTACAGTGCGTGTTCTTTTTTAAGCTTGTACGAGTCTTTCCAAAGAAAATCTAAGTAAACACATAGTATTTTTCATTATTTTTTTCCTCGGGTATTATTCATTAGGTATTACTTTACACTTATACGAACGTTTGCTTCTAGACAACAATGATAGGCTCACAAATTTAATAAATCCCTGTAAATAAATCTTTTTTTAATTAACGATGATTACAACCAGTAATTAATTTTGGATTTTTACCTGGCAGAGTAACCACCTTCGATCTGAAGATTCATTGGTCCCGAGGACATTTTAACTTTATAATATAGATAACGTCATTCAACGTAGTTCAAGGTAAACTTTTTTTTAACCACATTTTATATGAAGATTTAACTTTCTTGGATATTTTAAAATAACACATAACATAACCACCTCCGATTAGGAGATTTCATGCCGCTGAAGACATTTTGCTTGATACATTATCAGTATACATGGACATTAAATTAATTACATGGTCTACCAACATTTTCGGCCACGCTATTCTTTGGTTCTGATCACATCTCGCCATGTAATTGGGGTTATAGCCTGAAAGAAAATGTTGGAAATTAGGTTATGTCATTAGTTTATTATTATTATTATTAAACAACCAGTTAACAATTCAATAATTCCAATTCTGTCACATGTTGTTTCGCAACATCAAATGGTCAATAGTGCTAAAAACAAATATTCTAAATTGCTTTTTACCCAATATCATTTGTAACTCAAGTTAATTGTATCCTTTTCATTGTTTTGTTCTCCTGTACCTCTTCTCGTAGGATTCCTACTGGCGTCCATATTAATAAAATCTAATGGGACGACCCTTGTCTCCAGCACGCACCCAAAATATCACGTTACAAACTGAAAGCAAATCATTAGATGAAGAAATACATTTGCCATGGCGATAAGTTAAAGAGAATCGCTGTTGTAAGTACGTTCTTCGATCTTTGTTTATATATTGCCGAAATTAACGCAATCCACTCTAGCTTAATACTTTTATAGGTACGTCTATTGTGTGTTTTTTTTGCGGAATAGCAACAATAACAATAATTAAATTAGTTTTAAATTTAACAGCTCCCATGCGCCCTGCCTCGTTGATATGTACCCTTGTTAATTTAGTCTTTAGACACGGTATAAAGTACTGTACAATCTTCGTGCGTGAAACACTTCCCGAATTCGCAGTCGCTCCTCCGCGAAAGGTCTATTCTACGTAAATAATTGTTCTACGTGTCATATTGCGAAGATGCGGAGGTGGGAAGGAGAAATGGCCTTTTTCACGTTCGTATTTGCCGTTCGAGCGGGGCCTACACGCTTGCGTCATCGTATCATCCTTGTTCGATGCGCAGGGACGATTTTCGGAGAAGCTATCCCACCCACCATTTCCATAAACAAACATGTATATAGGTCAGACCGACGCCCCTGACATGTTCACGCCTTACCGTTCGAAACGATGGCCTCTACAGCGAGCGAAATGCACCGTTCTTTTTGAGATGCGCACTTACTTATGTAGGTGCATAATTCTGCGATGTAGTGAAAGCTTTCGATTGATTTGTTCAAATCATTGGTACGAATACATCTGAATGTTGTGTTGTATTAGGAATATGTAATGAATAAGTAATTGTTATGGAAGATGAAAGGAAGATAAAATTGACGGCTGATATTCATCTGTTTAGTCGTATTCTGATGGACCTTATTTGTATGGACGATTGCAAAGAAGAATGATCTTCCATAAATTGAAAATATCTGTGTAAAGCTTCTAATTGTTTCTGGCTCTTTGACGTTCGGAAAACGTTTAAAAATCGTAATAAATATTCGTCCGTAATCGGCGGCGTTCCATCGCTGCTGAGCTGAAAATGTTATCGACCGAAACGGGTGTTGCACAACGAAAATCTTCTCATGGAATGGTCCTTCCGTGTGCGCCCGAACTTGTTCTACGTGCTCTGCTTTGATTTCCAATTTCCTAAAGACTAATAACGCCTTCATCATTCTCTGTTGGGTCTCTTCTCTCGAAAACAATTTTCTTCTTTTCCGCTTCAAATTTTTTTTCTAATGCTTCGTTTTTCTGATTTGGGTTCCATATTTCACTAGTGTACGTTGCTGAAGGGCGTATGACATATGTTTTCATACTTAAATCTTCTGTTCTGGGATGTATTTTTGGACCGAAGCACTTGTCGCAGTGTTCTGATACATTTGAAACCTCTGGCCGTTCTGGGATAGTCCTCTTTATTCTTGGTCTTTTCGAAGATTCGTTCTTGGAATCCAGCAATCCTATATCTCTATAATTGTCACAGATTTGTGTGTTTCTTTTTTATGTATCGAGAGTGGTATAGCTTCATTCCATTGGTTCGGCATCTTTCCCGTTTACCATATTTGTATAGAGGAAAAACAATGAATCTTTTATTCAGGACAAGGAAAACACAAAATTAAAGGCAAATGAATGGATGATGTATGCGATTAACGTAATTTTATATTTAAGACTTAGATTCTTGCAGCAAAATTAAATTTTTTGATCGAGAAATTTTTACAGCACCGTTGGCGCGGTAGTTGATTTGTTTTAGCAATTACCACTTTCTTAGAGCCGTAAAAAATCTTCACGGCTAAATTAGAATCCAATCTCCACTTCAGCCGAGAATATCCCAGAGCGTATGTAAGTAGGTACGCGTCTAATCGCTTGATGGCTCTTTTCTTTCCGTGCACTACACAGCATTAAAATGGTTGCGTATACGACTTATAATTTCATAATGGTCGTGCAATTGAACATCGAACAATAGGATCGCGAAAAAAAAGACGCTGCTCCATTGTAAGGCAATACGTTGTACGATTACGATGCGTCAACAAATTCCTCGCTCCATTGTATTTTATGCAATATTAAGTATCAATAGGATTATGCTGTCGGAATTGTTACCTTTTATTGTTAGTCGTATGCAGATGGCGTTGATGAGACGTCTGCTATAATAGATGTAGTGGATTATTGTGTTTTATGTGGATAGATGTATTTAAAAGTATGAGTTGCGTGTTTTAAACTTCGCAGAGCTACGCGCGATGTACTTGCTTTTCGAAATTGACGTGTTTAATCTTCAGACGGTAAATGTCTTTCCAAGTAATCAAATGATTTATTATCTCTGGTAGGACCAAATGAGCATAAGACATATCGCAAAGAAAAGATTACGAAATAAATGAAAAGAGCGGTAACAAAGCAAAAGAAAACAGAAAATATTTGGCTAGAAATAAGGTACGGTTGTCAAGCTTCCCTCGGTATGTTCTTGTTAGAAATGTCTCCAATGTATTGAGATAATGCGTCGAATAGTTTGATTCCGGTATATTGCGACGACCTTTCGTGTGTACTTAGTCCATATTCATCAATAAATCAATGCGAAAGTTCACTTCACAACAAGAAATGATCAAGGCAAGTGAATTGATTACTTTTTTGCAGCGACTAGACAGACTCGTGTCTATTTGTCTCGTAAATAGAGAGGACAAAGGTGGAGGAAACCACCACTCTTTGCAGCGACCAGACAGACTCGTATTTTGTCGACTCTTGCGGAAACCAATAGGCGCATGAACCCTTTCTCACGAGACGAACAGACACGAGTCTCTCTAGTCGCCGCAAAGAGCAACAATTCCATCCGCCTTTGTCCTCTCTACTCATAAGTAAGGGTTGGTGTCTATAACCTGTCTAGTTGCTGCAAAAAAAAAAATAATTGCACCTGCCTTTGTCATCTCTATTAATGAATTTCAAAGAACTAATCGGTGAAATGTTTTAAATAGTAATTAAGAAAAACAATCGGTTATATAACATGCGAGCCAGCTAAAAGCGAGGAAATGTATATCAATATCTTATAATTTGCATTACAAAGCCGGCGTGGATATTTTACTCCGCAATTAACTTTTCAATAACTCAATTAGAGGCAGCTTCAGCTCCTGTCCTCCACAACAATAAAACGGACGCGGATTCCGCGAATTAATATACATACGTCGAATGGAATATAGTAGATGCGTTTTTGTTAGAGACACAAACGTTATTTGTATAGTGGTTTAATGAAGACCACGTGCTAATTGAGGAAACCTTTGGTGAAACGAACGCAGACGTTTTCGAATAATGCAACGGGTATTCGGAGTTTATTCCTTTTTGCAGACTTAGTGGCTTTGCGGAAGTGTCTAGTGCTAGAGGCTGGCATAATGATAGGCATCGCTAGAACATAAGTGTACTTGGCTTATAATTATGATGGCGACAAAGCAGGATGCAAAAAAATCAGTCACGCGTACCGTAGTAGGATGTAAGTACGTAGATAGATACGTACATGACAGTAGGTAAACTAGTAAGTACATTAATCATTCTTCTCGACGTACAGTTGGTAAGAAAGAGCATGTGGTCGATTGTCGGAAAAACAAGTTTTGAATTATATACCTACTTGATATGCTATATGAAAATAATTTGATTTACAAATACAGTTGTGTTCATTTTATATTTCATTGTCATTATCATTGATTATACAGGGTGTTCAGAAAGGGTAGGGAGTATTTGTATCTGCGCCACCCATGTAACGACCCGATTGGAAGAGGCGCGGTAAGGATAGATTGTTGCACTGCTCTTTTGAGATTCAGTAGCCATGGAAATGTATCCGGGAGGCCATCGCGCTTTTTGCGTACGCGCCTATTATCGCAATGGCGATTCGATGGTCACAGCTCAACGTTTATATCGCGCAGAATTTAACGTACGGGATGCACCGAAGGACGACATCATCAGAAAATGGATTCGAATGTTTGAAAATACCGGTTCGATTGTACAAATTAACAAGCCAGGTCGCCCGCGCTTTGTTCTAAGCCAATAAACGATTGAAGAAGTGAGAGTTTCAGTGTGTGAAAATCCGAAAAAATTAGAAGATCGTCGTTGCACAATATTTTGAAGCAAGATTTACGTCTTACAGCCTATAAAATTCAGCTTCTTCAAAAGTTGAACGTTACTGACTATCCTCTACGACTGAATTTTGCAAATGAAATGCTTCAACGTTTCCCAATGTTCGATAACATTATGTTCAGTGACGAAGCGAACTTTCACTTAAATGATCGCATAAACACGCACAACTGCCGCTACTGGGCCAACGAAAATCCAAGACAGAAACATGAACGACCATTACATAGTCCAAAAGTTATTGTGTGGGCTGCCACGTCTGGTGAGGGCATCATTGGGCCTTATTTTTTTGAAGACCGGCGCGGGCGAACACTTACGGTAAAAAGTGAACGGTATTCCGACATGTTAAGAAACTTTTTGGGTCCACAACTGCAGGTGTTTGACGGATCTGTTTTATGACTTTTATTTTGTTTAATGGCCCGAAGTATGATATCTGCATTTATTATTAACGTTTTACTTTAGATATCCGATCGAAGATCGAACCTCTCCAATCTTTTTAACAACTCCCTAACTCGAATTGTTTTATGAAGATGAAGCGCCTATCTCTTCTAAAAGTTTACCTCACGAAGAGCAAGAAGGAAGCTTTCCAACATCGCTATGTATGTATGTGAACTCGGTTAAAAAATAAGGACCAATTTTATGGTACTTAGTAACATTTGTACACTTTGTTACTTGTACAGTAACAACTTTTTGTATCGCCGGTTAGAATTTGAAAAATTGGATCTTCTTCTGACCAACATCAACAATTTTCGCCGCTAGCGCCAGAAAACAGTGTTTCTATAAAAATATCTATCCATTGTTTGTCCAAAATTTCACCAATCGTATTCTCTGGTAATGGCGTAGATAGTTTTAAAATGCAACATTATTCTGCGAATTACCTTTTAATAACCAGATAAAATTGAAACACGCCCAATTCGAAGAATCAAAATTGGTCACACAAGTGTGTTACTTCATTGTTTAATATTATTCGCGCTTTAGTCGCGTACGCGCTGTTCAGTTAGCCGTAGATAGATATAAGGCTGCTAGGTCATGTAAAAATAGTCCAGGAAGTTGACACATCAAAATAATAATACCCAGAGAACGCTGTCTTTCAAAGATGCTTTCTCATCGGGTTAGAAAGAAAAATTCTTCACGACTGTCTGCGGAAATTAGTGCAGAAGATGGCCCAAAAATATCGGCCAGAACGATGAGGAGACACTTAAATAGTTCGGGATTCAGAGGCAGGAAGACAAGGAAAAAGCTGCTACTGTCGAAGATCAACAGAAAGGGACCGCATCAAATGTGTGTAACGACTGTAACATTGGAATATTCAAAGAAACGTATCAAGAGCAAAATGAACATTAAGCGTTGTTGATTATTAAAATCACTGAATTATTATAATACCTTACACAACATTGCGATACGTAACATTTCCGTGGCGCGCCAATGTGTGTCCCTCTGATTAGAACAACAGCTCAATGGCTTCTATAATTGTAGAAGCACGAAATCCTTCTCCATATACGTATGTACATATAAGCAGATAACCTTGAACTCGCCAAGAATCAAGCTTTTAGTTTATTCAAAGCACAAATAACGCGAGGAAAGAAATCGTTTAAGCGATGTTGAAAAGTCGATTATAAACATCCGCAGTGTGAATCGTTAATTTGAAATCGAAACAAAGATATATGAACGTATACGTCCATTAGAAACTAGTTCTGAAGGATGTGCTATCATTTTTTTTAGAGGATGATGGAATTAATTTAGAAAGAATAATATTCGAAAAATGCCGTTCTTAGTGTCAGGATAACCTTTAATTTATTTATTAAAGGATGCACGTAGTTTTCAAGATGCAGGATGTGAGACTTACTTGTTCTTTTCAAGTTTAAAGTAATTTTATAATTTGTAGCATGCAACTAGTGCGGTTTTACGACGAGTCTATCTAGTTTCTGCTAACGAAGCGCGCGGAAAATGGCGAACTTTAGACATCAAAGACGGTGGCAAATATCGTGAATTCGGTATTGTTGCAAAAAGTAGTAGTGCATCGGTTCTGTGAACTTTTCTGTTCGAGTTAAAATTTTACAAGGCATCAGCAAGCTGACGACTGGCGGTTGGTTATTAAGTATCGTTCCTGTGACTGCCCACAATTACTACGACGCGACGATTCGCAATCGTCAACAATGCGTTGTCGTTTACTCCGAGCGAGCGAGTGACTATTGGACGCCATGCTACACAATCGCGACGTTATTAGCTTTAGATTTTACGCTAAGTCCCTTTTTTTTTATTGTTATGCGTTAGTAAAGAGGCGTAAGACAGTGGATTGAAGAAAACGCAATCTCTTCGTGTAGATATAGACATCATTTCGTGTGACGGCGATCGGCTAATCTTGGTGCTATGAAATATCGACTTTGATTGGTAGGAAGGCACAAAAAACCTTTCAGCGTTAATGGAGGTGTAATTTATCGCTACATTGTTGATATAATGAACTTTTTAAAATAATTTTATTGCGGTTATTGAGATAGACGTCGGTAAATACGCGATGACGCTGTATGCTGATATTTAAATGGAAAATGTTAATATAGCACCAAAGTTTTCAACGAACTTATATGTAGGTACAAAAAATTGTTAGAATTGCAAACGACACTAATACAGGTATTGCTTCTACTACTAGAAGTAAGGCGATAGCGTGTCTCAAAAGTTTTCTTAATGAATTACTCGTGTTTTTATGCTTTTAATGAAGAATCTTGCAGTCAATAATGTAATCTTGAATATTCGTTAGAATTTGTGAAATTTGTTTTTCATTGTTAGTTAGTGTCATTTTATAGCTACGACGGGTCGTACCAACGATGAAGTTAAGGCAAAAATTGTTACAAAATTGGAAAATAGTTGGAGTTGTGGAACGGTAGAGAATTGCTTGCTCGTAGGGTAGCTCTCAAGAAAAGGAAAAAAAATGGAGGATCCATTATAAGGACGTTTGGTTCAGAATCTGGTTGCAACTAAGTTTGCCACTTGCGTCGAAGAAGTAAAAGAATTCAATTTTAAAATTGAAAAAAATTACACCGCAGCACAGCGGATAGTATTGGTAAAGGGACATAAGAGAGAGAAAATTGACTTTGCAAATTACTTTATTGCGCACAGACAAGAATGTCGAATTAGAGTAGATTTTAATAACCTCCGAGAATATTTTTATTTATGAATTATGAAAACACCTAAAAGTTCAGAATCAAAGGAAGCTTCCCGGAGGAAGCTTCACGACTTCCATAAATTCGGTAGAATTCAGAGAAATGGGTAAGATTAATTTAATAACGAATAACAACGCGTTGTTTGATATGAAATCATATCAAAAATAGTCAGCAATCAATACACGCCAAAGAACCACGGTTAAGATGCTTACGTGATATTTGCGACAAATATGGAATTCCACATTTACGTGTTTTTAAGAGTAAAGA
This sequence comes from Oryctes rhinoceros, assembly GCA_020654165.1. Classification (NCBI taxonomy): domain Eukaryota; kingdom Metazoa; phylum Arthropoda; class Insecta; order Coleoptera; family Scarabaeidae; genus Oryctes; species Oryctes rhinoceros. The sequence continues at coordinate 6,448,681 of JAIOKQ010000231.1, forward strand.
AAGCGAAAAGTTTAATTGCACGTCTAAGAAGAAACGAACGAATATATGCGCGATGAATAAAAGCAATGCCAGCGTCTTTTTAATACCTTTTTTTTTCTCACCGTATCACTAGATATGACGAATGATACGTACAGTTCACAAGATAGAGAGAAGAGTGGCCGTTTTTTTAAATAATATTTAGTGTTAGATTGGTTGGCACAAACGTGGTTTTCCCACGTGTACACGAAGACAAATATGTGAATATCGCATAAAATGTTATGTTTCCCGTTGTATCCACCTTTCTGGGACACTCTGGAAACGATAGACGGTAACATTGTCATATCACCCTGCTGTCTTGCAGGCGATTATGCGGATGCAGCGTAGGAAGGCCCCAATTAATAAAATTAATTTCACCATATTAAATGTAGAAGCTTAGAATTCAACTTATTTTGATGAATCTAATAAAACGTAGAATGCAAAACAATTCTTGGATGTTGACTATTTTTAGCTTAAGTTACTCCTTGAACAGATACGGATTTCCCTAGAACGAAAATAATAAAAACCAACATGTTTATAAATCAATCGTCATTTCCTTTGAAATTGGAATTAATATTAGAATCTGCATTCTAATAATCGCCTTAGGCTAATAGATTGTACCTGGATGGTTTACTAGGCGATATTTCCTGTATTTACGTAACTAGCAACTGGCTTTGACTCTTGATTAATTAGCAACTCGTACAATTAAATTCTCTTACGTGCGTTTTTTTTCTTTTTGTATTTACCGTTCGCGTTAATCCATGCGATCGCTCTTGTCTCCTTTTCGAAGCGATTTCGTTTGAATTTCAATGAGTCACGACATAAAGGCTATTCAATTCACTCAGTACAATGGATTATCCTCAAATATCGCGCTTTATCGAGAGTATTAGGGTATTTCATTAACGATTGCACATGCAAGAGCAACTGTTCGAGGATTCCTGGAAGTGCTGATTGCCTGTACGCGAAAAATGTTGCACGTGTATCTTATTTCGTATAGGTGCAACGACAACGTCTACTTTGAATTAATGAGTTTGTTAAACGGAAATAAATCGGATATAGTAAAATCATTGCTGCTTACAGCCGTCACCGATATATGTACATGTTTCCTTTGAAACGGTATTTCTGGAATGTTTTGAATGGTACGCCTGAGTAGAATGTAGCCAGAGCTTTGGAATTAAGCTTCGATAATTACATAAATTCTGAGTTGCAAATTTAAAGGAATATAAAATATAAATATAATAACAACGTCATTATATGGACTTTAATTACGATTCAATATGTGTATGCGCATAGTTATTATGGAAATACTTTAATGTTACAATGATAATTAATGTTAAATACATTGAATTTAATATATACACGTAACATAGATAATATGGATAGATAATGGGGTACAATATTGTTAATTAAAGGAATTGTGAATAATGTTTATTGTGGTATTATATTCTCATGAATATAATTGATTTCATGTTCCCATTGCTTCGTACTTATTTAAGTTTTTTTTTAAGTAATTCCTTTTTATTATTTCTCTTTGATTAATACCATTTGTAAAGCAGTATCGTTATAAAGGTTGATTATCGTTTATCTTGTTATTACAATGACATAATTAATTTCTCTTTTATTCGTAGTTGTTGCTGCCAGATAAATTCCAACCTTGTATATCCAACAAGCATAGCGTAACATATTAAGTTTGAAAAATACCGCTAAAATTTCAAATTATATGAAAAACGACTCATCTATCGAAGCGATGGTATTATATTAGTTTGAAGGATGGATCAAAGAAACATGGCGTTAGGCCTCATGTTTTAGATACAAGATCTAGGTGCAGGTGATTAATAGCTTCTTCAAAATGAATTGATGGAGTGAAACTTCTAATAGTTACATTAAATTATTCTGGAAAAAAATCATTTAAAAAAAGGAAGGAAGTAAACCAGCTAAATATACTGTTATCTCGGAGGAAGCGAGAAATTAACAAGATCCAACTTAATATATATATAATCATCAATTTCTAGCCCTTCAATTCTCCTAACCCGATGATTGATCTCTTATGGAAGGAGAAAATGATTGGCAATTCATTCTAATAACATCCAACTTTTTTCTGTTGAAACTTTCTCCAATCTATTCGATCGACGAGTCTTAATAAACAAATGCTCAGTTACAGATTTTACCAAATAATTGAAGCCGGGCATGTTCCGGAATACGAATTTTGAGGAAAGACACTAGCGTAGCTTCAGTTGGCAAGGAAAGTGAAGAGATTAATATAAGTACAATAATTTTCAATGCCCGATTTAAAAGGTAACTCTTAGAAAACTTATTGGCAACGAAACTTAGGGATGAATGAAGGATGACTTATTTGGAGAAATTTTTAAATCAGTTTTAATAGTTGTTCTGATTGCTACAGCGGTCAAACGTCACGAAAGTTTCTTTGAAATTGCGAACTTTCTCAATTCTTGTAAAACGGAAAATGTGCCTATCATGCGATCTAAATTTCAATCTCAGAAAGACGTTTTTCACGAAGAATCGATCTAATAAATGTATTATATTAATGAGACGTCAACCACTACAAGAATTTATTGAAAGATCTTAAATCGCAATTTGAGAACAGACTTACTAACTTAAAAAAAAATCGAGAATGCTACAGAAATCTTAAGCAATATTTATCCTCCGCAGCCTCAATCGTGAATGAAGCAGTGGCGCCACAAATGTTTTCGGAAATAGTGAAGCTGCTTTACAAATGGCAAAGAACGATTTGTTTTAGAGGGGAAACATTTGGAGGGTCTTTACCAAGAATTCTGCATAATATTCGTCTCTTATGATAAATGCCCAGAACTCAGGAATTTAGCTTTAAAATGTTCGACCCAATATACGTGAGTTCTCAAAGATGAACTTCATTCGTTCAATCGACTCGATTTCTACTCGCCAGTGACCATCTCGCAGGCTTAATAAAAGTAAGTTGCAGAAATTTAGCTTCACGTTACAAACAACAGCTCAATCTGGAAAGTGTAACCTTCCCATTAAGTTTCAAACAATGTTTGTCGATCATTGAGTAAAATTTGTTTATTTACAAAAATTACAAGACTGAAGTTATGTTAAAGTATCTTACTTTATTCTTTACATTGTTATGGTTTTATCTATTTTTTTGCTATTATATAGTAAGCTAGTTCATCAAATAAAAAGAAAATATTATTTTTATTTTATAGAAACTGTGATTGTTATCCTCAACATCATCCAAATCTAGCGTTTAAGTTCTTTATGCTTTCGTGAGGCGTCTATATAATCGTAAAGATAATCCAGACCTAAAAACTAACGTACGTATAATATAAGACTAAAAAGTGTGATCCCTACGTACGTTTGAAGTTGTCCTTGCGTTTCAGGTTTGAACGTCTAAAGATGTTTCGTCTTATACGCAAAAAGAAAAATCGACAGCAGTAAATAATGTATAATATACGATATTGCTAATATGATTTTGTATTAGCTTTCGCATTTAATTTTATTGTAGTCTGCGTCGATGCGCAAGTTTGTAGTCGCGCCATTTACATTCAGTCCATATAATATGACAATAATGGGTTCGCTTTAATGTCTGTAATTTATTTCGTTAGTGAATAATAATTCCTGACAAGTGGATGGAATTAACTGCCATAAATTATTTCCTGCGGATAATTTACGGGGTGGTCCCGATTATATTGCTTGGCAATCACGTTTTACGTATACGTTGTTCTCAATAGACGACCTGTATGTGATCGGTGAATCGAGAGATAGGCTGTAAGTATACGCGACAAATAAAAAGATTATTGTTCTTCTCTTCTAATATATGTTATTACGTGTAGTCGTTGTTGTTATTATATGGTATCAATTTCAGTTACTTAGATTTATTAAAACAATCGAATAATCGTGCATTTAATGATTTCTATTCTTTGAAATGGTACTTGAAGAATTTCATTTGGCGTTTTTCCCCGTTACTATTTTTACTCCATCTTTTCTGCGCTGAGTCGATTTCTATTTCTTTTAATATTGTTAAAAGCAAGAGTAACCTAAATCGGTTATTTTTTCAAACTCAAAAGAGGTAATGGTAACTATTGTAAGTTTTAAAACGAAATTTGTATCTTGTTTCTTTCTATCGTAAGGTGTACGACTGTTTGAATTGAGTCCATGTCCTTCCTCTTTTCTACATTTCTCTGCCCACAACTTCCTGTTCTTTGTGTCTTTCTTTATTCCTTCTGGGCTTTTTACTTTATTTCCTTCTCCCATGTTTTACTAAGCTTCGCTCTCGTCACTTTTATTGATATCTTTGTTTCATATAAGTCTTTCCTTGAGCATTCCACATTCACATTTTCAAACCAACTTGGTTGATTTTTTCATTGTTGCCTGAATGTTTCATTCCATTTTTTTTTTTTTGTCTTTTCTCGTTATGCTTTTAATATGCCTTAAGAATCTCATCCCCATTGTCCCATTTATATTGTCGATCGATTGTTTTATTTTCTTTTGATGTTTTTATACTTTTTCTCTTTTTACGATTATTTCCATATTGATTGGTTCTAATTCGTTTTTAAGGATATTCTAAGTGTGCTTCTTATTTGGCTAGAACAGCCATATTCGTTGGTAGACGTCAATTCTGTAATTTTTGCTCACTTGTTTATTTATTCATTTGTTTATCGATAACGAATTCAACAAATGAATAAATGAATTGTCTCCATCCTATTAGTTGTAGGTCACCTTACTCACGGTTATGCATGTTATATGCATATTTATAGGTCGATCTTTATTTCATTATACTGTTCGATGCTTGTTCTCGACCAGCTTTATTTTTAATTGTGACTTTAACAAGTCTGAATAAGTAACAGTTTGAATGAAAACGCATAATTAGTCAAGGAACATAGATTTCTCAAAAAAAGAACTTAGGAAATATATTTACCGTATCTCAACAATATTAAAGTCAACTCTATCCCACGATCCAACACAAATAATTATTAAAACATGTGAAAATTACGCGCTGCTTTATAAGTACATGTACGTGTGTTGCGTGTAAATATAAATGTTTTATTTAAACACGGTCCTGTATAACGGCTCGTCGTTTACGCAAACCTCGCAAATGGAAAAAAAAAATTCCAGATATTAAAATTTACTAGTTATATTTGCCTGCATTATGCAAAAATCTGCTCTGCAAGGTAGAGGTGTTTTCCATAACGACGATGATTATCGAGTCGAGCTTTTAATATTCAAAAGGTTACACATGTGTGTGACTATACGTAGCATTAAAATTAAAAGATGCGGAGTGAATAAAATGCCACGCCTTACTTTATCGAGATGGTAGATTCTTTACTGATACTGCGTTCATTACTAAGCGTTTAGTTGCGTGACAAACCGAGCGTACTCGGTTTATAATGAAATTTGAACATTTTAGACGTGTTATGGTTTTTAACTCATGCGTGGTTATTCGCAGGAAGATGTTAACTATAGTTTCTTAGATGATGAATAGAGAGGACAAGGGCAGATGGAATTATTCCTTTTTTATAGCGAGTAGATAGACTCGTGTCTATTCGTCTCACGAGAATGGATTCGTGTTGCCTACTGCTGTCCCCGAGAGTCGATAAAACACGAGTCCGTCTAGTCTCAGGCCATAAATTTGTTAAAAACACATCGTTCCTCGCTTGTTAAGAAAATGCAAAACAAAAAGACAGCAGGCTGATATATATTAATAACACCAATGTCAATGTAAATTTGCCGCAAATCTAGAGCTTTAGAAGTACGAATAAAGACGAAACAAGTAACGGAACGAACTTTTTGCACCTAAGTGTATTTACATACGCTTATCGTGTCTACTATTATTAATTATTTGTACTTCTACTACATGTAGTAATTGTAATATTCGCGCTGTAGAATAAGCAAAGATAGGATTTGTACACTCCTTGGTAAATAATAACGCCGATCAAACAGTTCGAAACTGACATATCACTAAAGCTTCAGCATGGAGGTTCAAGGATTAAATTTTCCCAGCGCGATTTTATTTAGCGGCAGACGCTTCGCGCTGGCATGTAAGGTCGTGCATGCGCTATGTACTGCGAGCTAGCGCAAATTGTGATTTACTGTGATACGCTACTACGTTCACCGTCTTCTACGTTGAGCCTCTCGGCTTCCGGTAAAGGAGTTCTGAACCATGAGAACTACTCCCGATCCGCCGTGCGTAACATTAATATTCGTAATTAGACGAATCTATGCGTTCGTAGCGTCGTAACTTACATATCTAGAATTTCATTTGCGTATTTGCTTTTGCTCCTTCGCGTAATTGCTACGTATTCTTCCTTATCGTCTTCTTTCGCTGAATAAACAGGATATCGAAGGTGGATATTAAATAATTCATGCGTTAATAAAAGAAAGAAGAGGGTATGGGAATCGTTGCGAAGCAAATTTTTAACACTTGATAAATGAAATGTCCACAGGTAATAAGTACGAATAATAGACTCTGTTGAAGGTAATTGATAAGAGACGAGGTGTGTTTTCGAGCGTCTGCTTTCGATTAGCATTATTACATAAGTGTAAATGTGATTGTACGAATCGGGGTTTTGTAACATGGCCAACAGCCAGACAGCTCGTTACTCATAGAGCACGTAATAAAATAATAACCTCAATTTAATAATAATTTCACTCATAATGTTCTACTTGAACAAATTTGCTACAAAAGCTTTATATTTCAAACGTGTTCAGAGAAAAATGAGGTTAAACAAAAATTTAACAAAAATAGTGCGTTTGGTTGGTATAGAAGAGGAAGACAAATAATTGAATATGCATCACCTGCACGTTCAGCTAAAGTTTTGATTCAATTAAACGCAAAGGTTATTTGACAAAAAATTTAAGTTTTTGGATGGTAAGAAGAAAGACTTTTGCCTACTTAACCTTGAAAATAGTAACCGTCGCATTTTTTTTGCTACTAACTTGCTCTTTAGATTTACTAACTTGTTCACCACTTTTATCGCCTTTGCAACATCTAATCCTCATTATTGTAAGTAAAACAAGAACTTCAATCTTTGCGTGTTTCTGCGCGTCTCTTTCCGCAAATAAAATAATGAGTGTAGGTATGTACGTGCTTAAGTTGCGCGGACGAGGTCGGATACTAATTTAACGCCAATGTTGCCGGTACAACACCGGGTTGAAAATATGCAGATAATTCGTTCGTTATAGGGTCAGTTCCCACGTTAACGTATCCCACGTGTGTGTAAGTATATATATATATACATATTTTTTCTTAAGGATATTATATTATGCGCGTGATTAATTAAATCAAGTCAGCGCATGTGGGATAATTAAGAAAAAAGAGACATGGAAATGCCAGAAACATACGACTAGATTGAAGACGTAAACGAGAAATAATGCTCAAGTATCCGGAAAAAAGTCCAAATATAAAATTATCGACACAAAGGTACTCTTTAGACAGCAGGCGTTTAATGTCAAGCAAGAAATAATTTTCTTAATTGTGAACATTACTTATGCGCCGTATGTTATTAATTTATGCAACAGTACTAATTGCGAACTAAATGAAATTACTAAGAGTGGGATCTCCAAAAAAAGAATATGTAATCTTGAATTTATAGGATGATGGATGCGGTCCGTTGACGGGAAACAATTAGCGTTTCGCTGGCGGGAAATGCGCAGCGTCTTCTCACTTTCTTGGTGGTAATGCGGCCCTGGCGTATGGCTTAGCTGGCGATAGTGATCATGTTCATTTTTTGCAGGTGTATAGCTGACTTAAATTATTATTTAGGGTATGATTAACGCCTTTGCGTATGAAAATAAATAAACATTCATTAAAACAACGGTTAAGATTAGATGTCCCATTACGTTTAGTACATAATTAATTTGAACTTTTTGAATTTATCAAGTTTCTTTTATCATCTCGTCACCATGTTGTCATGTCGAGTCAGTGAAGTCCCTATCAATTCTTTTAGCCTACTCGGTTTCAAATTCGTGCAAGCTGTGCCAAGTTCACTTTTTTTGCTTTGGAGTCTTCATCATCTTTTGCATTCTCATTTTTTCGACAAGCATTTCGTTAATCGCGGAATGCTTATGACCGGCTTATGACCAGACCGGTCCAATACTGTACTATATGTTTGTCGGTTAAACGTAAATGCCTTTTTGGGAGTAGCCGTTAACCTTAAAGCCGTTTCCCTTCCATAATACTAATTCTAATAGATTGATTTATACGGATGGAAAGAAGAATAATTTGGATTTTTTATCCAATTTTATCCTGTATAAAATATACACAAATAAATAAGTAATCGTATTATTATCAATCTAGTTTATAATAATAACTTGTAACTTTTAACGTATTGATGTTTGGCTATAGCCTATTATTGCAGAGAAGATTTCCCAAGCTTTCTAAGCTATATTCAACAGCCTGGATGTTTTGCATGCCTTGATAAATTGAAAAGCGAGATTTCCAAATTGAAGTGGACGATAATTTTATTCTCTGTCAAATACCCCAGAAGCAGGTAAAATTATACGTAATATATTGAAGCGTGTTATTTTAATACAATAGTTATGATAATGACCTTACAGGTAATACCATTAGACCATTACATTACGGGATTTCCACATGCCTAGGTTATTACGTACCTGTACAGCAATCGCCGGAAGAAATATAACATCGTCTAGTTTCTTTACAGCGTTCCTTTTACGCAGATCGCCGATGCATACAAAGTGAATATGCGTTTTCTGAGGTTCGCCTTTATTCTTCGGATAGAAAATTAACGGACGACTACAGGAGAGCATTGCATTTGCTTGTCGTTATTTCGGCACTCGATTGTACAGGCGTGCATATAAAACTGGCTGCTTGTTACAACATTACTTACCAACATTTTAAGTGCTGCTTTACATAGTTCGAGAGCAGATTTATACGCGGCTGTCGGTAAGAGAATTGCCTCTGGAATCCCGATGTTGTTTAATCCGACTTACGGCTAGATATATTACCGTGCACGTGCACCATTTGCCCGGTAATCAAAGGCGGAAATAAATCGTTATGTAGGTGGCACGACAGGCATGATAATATTATCTGCTGTAATACCTGCATACTGGTCGACACACGACCAACCAGCGACCATCGATAAAATAGAAAAAAATTGTATTTTAGAGGGTATTTATGGTTCGTGTATGCAAACACAGAAAGTAGATAAATAGATACACCCGCAAGTACTTACGGCAAACATGAAATAACGAAAGATGCGGATTTCTAGTATTATGAAGAATTAAATAAAGCCGTTTGAAGCATTAAAGAATTAAAGTCATTATGACGATAATAAACATTTTATGTGACGTGAAAATACATCAAATAAAAGCCAATATATCGTCGCTGGTCAAAATGTAAAAATATTAATATCTAAAGATCAAAGATAGGAAGACAATTGCTAACAAAAAGAATATAAATTACCTTATTTTCTCCCGATAACTTTCCAAATATATGCATGCGAGATCGTGATATGCTGATAGCAAAAGTTAACTTATCGAGAATATATATTATTGTAATTTATTAAAGGTGAATACTAACAAGCGGCGTAAGTATTATATAAGAAAGTGCGCAAGTGATTTTTATTCATTTGTCCATCTACTACGTAAGGTCCGAATATTTAGGTAAAAATGCCATTCAAATTTATATAGAAATTCGGAACGTTACCTCGCCTTGACATTAGCATAAGTTATTCAAAATCAGCTGCACCTTAAACAGCCATAGCTTGTCAGTCCTCTTACGTAAAATCGACAAAAATTCAAGCAATGTTTCCGAAGTACCATCCATCGCGTCTTAAAATAAACATCGCGGAGAAGGTCGAAAATGGAACACTTTGCGGTGACAATGTCAAAAACCTCTCTCGAATCGGTTATTTATTTATGCGAACGTACGATTTTTTCCCGAGTCATTAACACCGCAATAACGCCTATAAAGTGTTGTGGAAGAGCTGTTGTTTAATTAATTACTGGTTTTCGGTCGGACTATTCGCTGCGAATTTTATACACTGGTTTCTAACTAGTTGTCCTTTAAAAAAAGGCTTAGCGAAAATATTTACATATACAAGAAGCGTTTATTTTGACGAAAGATAAATTATTCGTGCGAGCGTGGCTTGCACGGTAACCGTCTAACAATTCGCAGACAGATGTTTCTATTTTCTAGGTAAACTTATTTGGAAGTTACAACTGTTAAATGGGAAAGGTTTTTTTTTACGCGGGATTTTGCTTTTGTTTAACAGCTGTATCTTTAGTTCGCCCAAATTTTCTTTAGGTTCGTCATTATAAAAAAGAAACTTGCCCGTTTTTACTTGATGAATCGACGAAATCCAAATGACGTAATTTTCTTATTGGACAACTTCATTTTAATAGGCAAAATTGTTATTATAAGGAAATATAAAAACAATTATTCCAGGAATTGCTTAGCTTCATCATCCATCACTTCTCTGCTCATCTTCAAAAAAATACGAATATTTTACATTAATAGCCGTAGTATACTAAGATCCGTTTAGTTAAATTTTCCTTTTAATATCAAACATATGTACTTCCCTATATACTTTTCCTTGTAATCACATGTTGTTATAGGTCTGTTGGCCAATAAAGTATCATTATTAATGCACTATCGCAAACTCTACATTGTGGTTCTCGGAACATTTTAAGTGATCCTTCTACTGCGTAAATAATCTGCTTTCTTATACATACATCCTTTGTTACAGAGAATAAAGTATTTTCTCGTACGTCGGTAGCATTCATACATCCGATCATTCTTTGTCGGGTCTTTTTCCTCTCCCATCATGAATAAGGCTGAGAATTCCGCCACCATTAACCGGCGCGGCGTCACAACGAAATGAAGATATTTAACGCTGGAAGAGATGAAAAAATGTCTAATAATAGACTAGAGGTGACTCAATATTTCTTAGCTTTATGGCAACAAATTGTAAGGAACATAGGAAATATTTGTTTAAGTTTGTTCGTCTAAGGATTTGTCATATAGAACAGGATTGATTTGAATCCTTGATAAATTGTGACTATAGAGAGCAATCTCAATGCTGATGGAAGAATATTCCAGAATAAGCAAATTCCGATTAGAGGCAGGCATACATTTACGGCGAATCTATTAAGCAGGGATAAGAAGTCCGTTGGAAAGACCTGTTAACAGAACACTGTATGCTCAAAAAAAATGAGCAACTTAGGCCTGACAGGAGGAACAAGATGAGGCTTATGCCAGGGTTCCATCGATAAAAGATTCATCTGGTTTACGTAACCCGTTTAAATATCAAAACCAATACTAAAAATTATAACATCAGAAGTCTTTACCAAGTTATTACACCCAAATTTAATAGTGGATACAGCAATATCTCTCAATAGGACAGTGTAGGCGTTTTGATGCGCTGAAGAATTGAAGATAGAAATTCACACCTTTCATCCATAGCATCGAGGAATAAGTTAATGCTCGCTTGTCGTAAAAACGTAACAGAAATCGCAAAAGGTGGTTGCTCATACCAACGTTTGGAAATTAAAATAAAAGTCCTTGCGGCTGGATTACTTGACTCGAAGAATCTAGATAATCTATTTTGTTGTCCGAAATGATTTTGAACTGCTAACTTGCTCGACAGCAATATTTCATTATTAAATTGTCAGCGTACCGAAAAGCATTAATTAGTTTAGCAACAATTAGAGCATGTATTTTTCCGAACCAATCACGACATCATTCTTCACCTCGGCGCCGTAGTATCCACACTTTATTTAAGAATCTAATTAGGTTCCTAATACGCCGCGCCGTACCTCGCGCCGAACCTGCATCTATCTTTCTGGTTTGTCTGCATTTCTCAGTCTAACAGAACGCCTAGCAAATGGCACAAGTCCGAGGTTAAAGTCCTTAGACGCTGAAAACGATGTTGAACTTCCGGTCGCAGATTTACAGTTATTTACTCTTCATAAGCTATTCTAAGCATTAGGAGTAGGATCGGCGTTCTCCTTCTATTCGTTACACGGACGGAGCGCGTTGAATAAAGATAGACGTATAAAGAAGAATAGTTTGTTTAAACGTAACCGCAATAATTGAAGTTACGTGTCCTGCCTATCATTTCCCTTGTACATACGGCGTTCTTTCTCCTTTTTTATTCGGCTCGGCGTCTTGGAGCATTGGGTTAACAATGGTATTCTTATTAGGTAGAGTTATTATTCAGCCTTAAGTTCTAATACGGGTCACGGGCTATGTTACGTGTTCATGTACGCCTGTATGTATTAAAGCGTGATTACATGCTGCTCACACTCCATGCTTTATCATATATTTTATGAATATTAAATGGCAACAATGGCCCGGCTGCGTGGTCTTATCGTTTGTGCACTGGAATATTTATTTACCATTCACCAAATGCTATCGGTGAAGTTAGAACTTCCCGTATTTGGAAATTCGTTATGAATGAATAGATTTTAGATTAGAAGCCGTAGTACGACTTCGATTGTAAATAACAGCGCGCTCGATTCACATTGTAAAGTGTATTTGTGTAACACAAACGACAACGAAGTTGTTTTCATTGTTCCATTACATTTTTCCTAGGTCTTGTTCGGTATGTTAGGACGACAAACCACTTGTGTAGACGTGCGTTGCGGTAACTTAAACAATAAAAATATTGTATACGGCTCAGTTAACTATTAAGTAAGCACGTATTTATATACAATGTGTTTCGCTTTACATGAAGACAATAAATAAATTGTTTATTAATAACACAATTAACATAAAACCTTGAATTTTTTTATGGTAACAACGAAGTTAGAGCGCAAAAAGTACTGCAAAGGTTGTTGCTAATTCCAAATACGCTTTACCGAGAAATTTTGAGTTTTTCTACATTTATGATGCAAATATGCCCGAAACAACTCTTATCTCAAATATCAAGCACTCGACGCATATTCAAAACAATTAAAAGTTGTTTAAAACATCAATTGTACTTAAGTGGCATGAAGTAATGGATAAACAACGATTAAGTATTCCTGAAAAGGTAGAAATCGTTTAACTTGCAGATGACAATGAACTCTCCAGTCAACAGACTGAACATACAGCTATCCATCATGGTGTAGTTGCGCATTTTAATCGCCTTACTAGAAGCTAGAAGCTAAAATTCGTGCTCGCTTTTTCTTTTTGCATTGGTTAAAGATGGAAAATTTTTCAATTTTTTTTTAGTGAGAAACAGATAAATAACTTATCTTCTGTCCATCTTCTTCAAATTCTAAATCTTGTTGAAATACCTTCCTCCAATTTAAAGCATAAATTCAGTCGTACCCCTGACGTAATTTTCAAAATTAAACATTTCTGGCGAAGAAGTTGGCGCGCACATTCGAAAAAGCCATCATTTAGGGATTAACATCAAAAGTTATAGAACCTGGTAGAGTCTGCATAATATGTAATATGCAATCTTTAGAATAAAGAAACTTCGATCGAAATTTAATATCAAACACGTGTTTCGCTATGTTTTTCCTCTGTTCGCTCCTATTTCCTAAGCGTTCAGTGTTTAAATTCTACCTTTACTACGAAGTAAAAATGAAGTTATGTGATGGTCTAAGAATACGTAAGATTCCAGAATATATCGTATGAACAAACATTTTTTTTCTTTCCTCATTCAAAACATTACGCTGAAATTCATGAAATTTCAAAAAAAATGCGATAACGTACTTTAAAGAATTTAACGAATTAGGAGATGGTGTGGCTTGCATTTTAATTCTACCCGCAGTTTTTATGTGAAAACCTCCAAAAGCGGTTCTTGAAATATTTAATCTGGAGCGCGGTTTCTAATTATACCACCTTGTTATCAGAACACAACATGCAATCGCTATCTGACAGGTGGAATGTTCGCATCGCAAGATTTCTGCTTAATTTATTGGAGAACAGGATTGACTGCCCTGATCTTCTTGGTTAAATTAATTACAGTGTAACATACACCCATTCACCTGCTCCAATCCATCGTTAAGATCTCCGATCAGCCGCATGCTTATCTTATCGCACATATATATATAAGCAAACATAGATACAATCTTTTAATTATATCTTTGTCGTATAAAAATAAAAATTAAGGAAAAATATTTGCCGCATCAATCAAAGGCAAATTGATGCGCTTCATGGTAGATAGTGCTGTGTCCTAGCGAAAGCACAAAATGTCGCACCAGCCGGCCTAATTATTAGAGATGACAAAGGCAGGCGAAATTATTACTTTTTTACAGCGATCAGACAAACTCGTGTAAAAATTCTTAGTCGTTTTTCCGAAAATAGACAAAACACGAGTCTATCTAATCGCTGTACCCGCTTTTGCAATCTCTACTAATTATACATCACATACATTACATGCTTTGTTCTATTAGCGCAGCTAAAAACAATCAAGTAGTTGCAGCAATTGATTTTATTCAGTTAAAGCAGACTTTTCTTGCGTCACGGTGGAAATGAATAGTCTTTAATAGTCAGCATCCTGAAAACTAATTTTTTATATTGAAGCTCCAGCGCACCAAAAAGCTAATTCTTTAATGGTATAGATTTTAGATAGAATTAACGTGGGTTTTATTTTTGGCAAATCGTTAAAAGATTAACTGATTGGGAATCCCAATACCACACACATGGACGAAGCGCAAGACTTAAAAAAAAAATTAGTGAACAACCATCAAGCTTCTTCGGATTAGCCAATGATAATTTTGCACGACATCAATGGGAACTTTGTGATTCATATTTCTCACAGGAATTCCATATTTAGATATGCAACAGCAACAGCAACGTTTAGAAGGATACTGCGGTCCACCTGACACTTTAAACGATTACGCTTGAACTCAGAGACTCCCGTGATGATGAATCAAAACGTATTCTCTGTCGTTCTCTACGTGTCTAATCAATAAAACTACTATTAACACTATAGAAGAAGTACGAGACCGTTTTGGGATTTCCTGTAGTTTTTTGTCCCTTTATAATGTTCAACTTCCTAGAAGCACTACTTTCCTGCTTGCTTCGTCTGCTATCGATTTTCTGCATTTTAACGTATTATAAAATTGCATACAAACTTGATACTACCGCCTCAATTATTCACATCTATGAAATTACCAGCTTAGTTTAATTACAATTTATTAGGTTGCAGGTATTCATCATATATGTAGTAGTCCAGAGTAATTTACGTTAGGTCTTTTTTTACATAATCTCTCGTTTACTATGTTAATAACATATGCGATGTAGGATGTCGTTTTTGATGTTTTTTTTTTTTGTATATCCGCATATAGTAATATTATTACTACTTAAGAGAGTCTGAATAAGTTTATTGTAGTCCTGCCCTCCATCTCCATTAGAATAGTTACAGGCTTTTGATGAATCTTAAGTTGGTGAACCAAAGTTAGCATTGTTTCTGTCGTCTTTAGGGAATTTGATAATAAATGGTTTCATCTATTCATTTATTCTAGCATGTTTTACTAATACAATACCTTTTATAGAAACAATCGATTTTCGCCAAGCTTATCAGTAGAGATAACCAAGGTAGCGGAAATTATTACTTTTTTGCAGCGACTAGACAGACTCGTGTTTATTCGACTCGGGAGATTCGTGTTGCCTACTGGTTTCCCCGACAAAACACGAGTCTGTCCAGTCGCTGCAAGATCCGCCTACCTTGCTCATCTCTACTTATCAGCCTTGTCATTTCCCTTAATCTCTTTCTGGTTTGAAGCCTATCGATTTTTCTACTTGGTTATTGTCGGATCTTATTGGTAGCACTCCGTTCCAAAGGCTTTTTAAAGGCCGAGCGCTCAGCATTGTGTTTAATGGCGCACTTCGGTAGATTCAAGAAAGGTTACATGTATAAGCAAGTATCATTTGAATCAAATGTAGCGGTAGCTTTAGTCAGCCAACAAACTACAAGTACAATTTTATATTTGTATTAATTTACTCAGGTTAGATTTCATGTTTTAAGGAGAATTCTAGCAAGTCATCGATAATTTTCATTAATCGCACAATACATTATTATACGTATCAGCTACTTATACATTTCGTCACCTTTTTTAAGACGCATTCCAAATTCTTCACGGTCTTGCAGAATGCTACGGTCTCGTAACGAAACTAGAACTTATTTTGCGGAATAATAAGAAACTATGCGTGTTTCGCGATCGATGAGTGGATAGATCGCTTTATTAAAATTTATATTTCGCTCCTGCAAATGTCGATGTGTACGTTGTATTATAAATATTGTAATTAATTTAACGTGGCCGGTCGGTAGTTTCAAAGGAATTGGTCATGCGAGACGCGGAGTATTGCTAGCTGTATGGTAAAGTAAACGGCGCCATCAGAACTATATGCCTCCACTTGACAATGGTAATAAATTGTGAATGTAAATAAGAATATGAAATGCTTGCGTTTGATTAACCGATACCACCTTCCTCTTTCCCGTTATACGTTTAGGTAGGTTAAAATTCGATGTGTCGTTGTTATAATTATGGTCTTTATTGTGTTCAGAATCTCTTTTTTGAATGTTCTTAGGTGTACGGCGTTGTTTTCCCGTCGAGAAGCAGCATGATTTTGTTGATGTAGAACTTTCCTCTTGCCTCTGAGGTCATCAGTGGACACGGTTAATTAGCGTAAAAGAATTTATCCAAAACATTTAACGGCGTAGATTGAAAAGCCGTGGTGCTTAGGCTTTAGTGGCTTTCGTTAAATTGTTTCAATCTCGCTTTCAATAAGTTTATAAAAATTTGCCGAAATCAGAACGACTTAGGCGCAGTCTAAGTTCTAGTAACCATAATAGCTTCCGGTCTTATATCACAAAACTCTTCGATGAAATGAGCTATCGCTTTCGAGCTTCGAGGGCTATTGATTGTGGGCATTTTGGACATTTGCTTTAGATTTTTCAAATTTCTTTTTAAGTAGAAACATACGGGTTGTAATTATATCAACAATATTTTTCGTATAACCCACCTTAGCGGCCGCAGAAGCGTTGTTCCATTCAACTTTGAGCACAATGTAATTGCTGCAGGTACACTTTTCGTAAAATCAATCTCGAAATAACAACTCGTTGATCCAAAACAAGCAAATCCCAAAGTGCATTTTTAAGTTTCTCTTATCCATTAACGGACTCTACCTGTTTTCTGGTAAATATCTTTAACGAAGGTGAACTAATAATATTTCATTTATTTGCCTTTGTTTCGGGTAATTCTCGTTCCGCAGATACGCATAATAATATCGCAGATTTAGTACCTGCCTCGTTAATAAACGTCTGGTTCGTTCATTAAAGAATATAACAATCTTCAATTTCTTCGAACACCCAAAACATTTTCTTTGTTGTAAATAAACAGTTAAATAAAATATGTACTTTACGGATATCGTTCGACATAATTGCATTTCTCTTTATGGATTTGTCGTAAGAATTCTCGTTAAGCACCTTTCGCGCGGGAACGAGAACCCGAAACGAAGCTGTCTCGTTTGGCCGTCAATAAAATCCTTAAAAAATACCCATCGGGTACGGTGTACGCACCCCGGCGCAACCAGTTTTCCGTTCGATTAACATTTATTAGAGTTCTTAAGCCACGAAAGAGATGAAAGGAAATGATAATAAAGTGGCAATCGAACCAGTTTATTTAAATTCGCGATACTGCCGTTGTTCGCCGTTGAATTTATGTATGGAAGAACGACGCGGAGTTCCATTAGCATAATCGGATGTCGTAGTTATAAGGCCCTCAATACGCGTACCCTACGTACGTACTCCCTTCGGGCGGTTTTGCTAGCGGTGGTCATGAGGATATATTATTCACGTTGTTGTTGTGGGACATTTTAATGATTTCAATAAATAATACATGCCCGTTATTTCGGATCTTATTTCGCGCGGCATGTCCGAATTGAAATTTAAAACGGAGGGAAAATTTGGGTGTTTAATTACGGCCATAAATCCTTTTTAATGGTTCAGTAGAATCGTTATAATTTCTGTATGCTTGTATTTTTACGTGCTATCGATATAATTTCCTTGGAATTATAACCTTTTTTGATTGTTTTATTACTCTACTTGACCGTACATTTCTCCATTGAGAATAACGTGCTCCTTTCGATGCATATAAAGTAAACGGAGACATGGGTGTTCGTTCAAGGGGATTTTTCAGACAATCCAATTAGTAACTGAAGGATAAATATTTGTATTTTATAGATTTCTACTGACGTGAAGATAATAATAATGATAAAAATAACGTAGTGAGCTATTAAAGCGAAGTGCGCGTAGTTATATTAAGTTATCTATTTTCTTCTATTAAGCTTACTTCTAAATAAAGCCGCCCTTTTCTCGTGAATTTTTGTATTACAGAATCTACAAGAAGTTTTGTGAAATTCTACATTCATAAATTAATCAACTTATCTTTTGTTCTAAATCTAAGAAGCTCAAAACAACACAGACTGTTTGCGAGAACGTGGCTGATTTTAAAAGCGTTATAATGTACTACCTTGTCACTGAAGACATAACATTTTATCTTTTAACGAGTAAAAATAACAGCGCCATTTTTTAAAGAAATACCAACATTTCAAACGACGTAAGCTTATTATGCAAGAATATGCTAATTTCGGTAGCTTCAAGCATTACAAGATCTTCTCCGTTTTACATAACATTCTCTTGGCAAGGACCGCGTTGCAATCACTTAACATCAGCTAATGAAAATAATGTTATCTTCCAGTAAGAGAAATCGAATTCTATTGGACCCTTTCTATATTCTGAAATAAGCCGATAAAAACAGAAAGAATAATTCGACAAAAGAAAAGAAGAATAAAACACAAGAATAAACAAGAAAAGCCGGAACCTTTCGTCACCGAAACAAGCGAAGCTTCTGACATCGTCACGTGATCCGCGCCGCCGGCCCGACATTGGCAAACCACGCAGCGTCAGAACGATCCGTTATGTTGGGTCGTGTTGTGGTGAGCGCGTTATGTGTGTTTGTGTGCGCGCGAGCGGCCGTCGGTTCTTTCTCTCTCCGTGTATGCAGAAGGAAAGTTCGCCTTTCGCTGAAAGAGATGCAGCTACTTTCTTTCTACATCACTGTTATTCGTGTGGTGAACGGATATTATGTAATCCGTGTTTGTAATACGTTATGCAAGGAAAACACGAAAATCGCCTATTATTTTCGCATTACACGTAAAATCGCTTATCCGAGAACTTTGTTCTTATGTTCTCCCTTACCTTTTTAAATAATTCTTGTTTTAAGGGCGGAGGGTTGATTAATTGATAAAGACGTAGAGAGGGTGACCTAGTTTTGTATAGATGATTTAACAAGGAACTAAGAAATCAGCAAGTTATGTGTATAGTCACACAAAATGTCTTGTTCGAATCTCAAATTAAGTATTCACAATATTAGATCATCCAACCATAGCAACAGTTGTGGTATGCTGGATTATTCAAACAGATGGCGGATTTAAACCGGATATATTCAAGCAAAGGACCAAATTATTTATTTTTACAGAAGACCCTTAAAAAATAAATGGAACTGTGATGGCTGTACATGTTCTATTCACCTTTATCCTAACGATGGAAGATGTATAATAAAATGAAAAGAAGAACAATAAAAAGTAGAACAACAATTACGTCATTCTGCAGCATTAAGTAAACTTGTGGATTGCTTACAACATGTAAACTATCTCTGCTTTTCTTATTAGTTCGAAACTTTACATCTTCCAATTGTTTTCTTAGAAACCTATAAAAGCAGCTCTTCTTTTATGATCGGCGACATTCTCCAGTATTGTCTTCCATGCTTCGTCGTTGTCGTTTCGAAGACCTTTCTTTTTGTTTCCTAGGATAACAGAATCCACTTCTTTGCTAAACTTGACACCATTCAACTGGTTCCATCGATGTTGCCACGTGAATGCTTGTATTGCATGTCAGTGTATGGATGTAATGCGTTCCGTTTGCGGTATGTACCATCATACTTGCCAACTGCTGTGTGTTATGCATGAACAGTTTCTTTACATTAGCGTATGTCGCAATAATATAACAATAGCAAAGTACAGACTTGTGCTCTATTGTACGATTCTTATTATCAACTGAAATTAAAAGAAGCTTTAGTCTACCCTTATTTTCTTCTAATGAATGCTTGATTTTTGAGAAAACGTTAAACAATATAGAGGCTATACGGTTGAACCGGAAGTGGTTACCAACTTTCTTATTTTAAAAGCAATGTTACACCTTTTATCAGCTTAATCGTTGGCACACATTGCATGTAAATAATTTATATTAAGGCATCTTAAGCAAAGTTTTTAAGTTTTACCTAAAACGCCATTAGAAACATGTTTTTTTTTTTGTATTAAGATCAAAAACAAAATCAATCATTATGATCGCGACGCCGTATCGAGCAATTACCAAACCGTCATCTTTGCAAGTTTAAACTTGCAAATTACCAGAGTCGACTCTCGGCGAATAAAGATGAGTAAGTCTCTCGCACATAGAAAGTGGTGAACTTTAGTCATCATTCAGTAAAATCATTTGAATCACTCACTGAACTTACTAAATTTCGCCATTCAAGGACTTAGGATCGCTCGAAGGATTTCAAGATTGAATATCCTTCTAGTCTGTTCCGTCGTCCACATAAACAAAGCTTACAAATTCCTCCAAATTATACAGCGGGATTCTTCTTAGAACAACAATAACGAGCTCCGCTGAATTCTTTAGTCCGTTTCTTCTCTCCGTTCGTTTGTGTCTTGTCCGCAAATCGGATGTATATTTCGTCGTCCGAGGCGCGCGGCGATCCATCGCTACCGCGTGCATTCACGTCTTCCAAATGTGTTTTGACTAGAATGAGCGGATTGAATGCGGCCTATCGTCCATCTCGTTTGACCCGCCATCAGCTCGATGCGTCGTTAAATCGAGCTGCTCTTACATATTGATTTAGAGGAGACGGGCCCGGAGTTCGACCGCTAATCACGTACAACGTTCATACACAAATACGTCGGCTACTGTTCGATGCGTGGTCTGTAGACAAATGAGCGAATCATAATTCCTGTAATGGGCGAATTCGTGTGTGTGTGCGAAAATCACTTCGCGGTTTTTGGAATGAGACAAAAAGTAACGTTACGCGTACACATCTGCGTTACTAATTCTAATGCCGTCAGATACAGCTGAATCTTTGATACGCAAGGAGAATGCGCGTTTCAAGATTTCATGTTGATGCATAATCCTTTGACTTTTTCAGTTCATCAAAATTTCCCATCGTTCTAAAACTAATAGCTCGCTTACCGTAAGAGATGGGAAATCTGGGTAAGTTTCAATGGATGCAGCGCATTGAAATCTATAAATGGAGCTGTTAGTTGAAGAGATAGAGAAAAATTAAGAAAATGATGAAAAAATCTCTGATACTTAATTTTTTTATAGTGTTGCTTAGTAGAAGTACTTGAGCTGCTACCAACTGGTGACTTTCGTTGTACTTCAACTGTACTTACAGAATAAATATGTCAATTGCAATTCAATTCATAACACGCTACGCTGCGTGTATCTCTCTTTTATTGCATATGTGTGTGAGCACTTCCATATTCAGATTTCAGTCACGTAACCACTCTTCTCGACTAACTGTTCTTTCTGAAGCTATGACCCCAACATTTTTCACATAGATTACTCTTTATTATTACGACTTACGTTTAGATACGTCTACGACTTGTTTAATTCAAGTATTTACTTTGTGTTATTCGTTCATGACAATCGTCATTTATGATTTGACATTAACTGTAATCTTTGTTTAGTCTGTTTCAATTACGAATGAACTTTTGAAGCGATAATTGAGCAAAATGATAAATGTTCTTAATCCTCGTCGATGTAAAAGGAAATATAATCTCTTCTTATCCACGCTATAAGTTCCCACCAAACGCGGCACGTATGAGTACGTAATTACATTTAGGTTAAGCAATTACCATTCCGCCAGGACGTAAAGTAGTAGGAAGTAAACTTAACCCAATTAGATAGACTCATTAATTCCGAGGAGACATCGGTAATACCGAACGGGCCAATTAAAACGGTATCGAATTTTTACAAAATCCCGATGATGGCGGCTAGCAATTTGCCAACGTTAATTGAAATTCGTCATGTAACAAACAGCGCCCGGCTTCGCGTACTTGATCTAGTCGACGTGCGAGACAATCTATCGAGTCGTTCGCGCCACATTATTCAGAACCTAATTAATTATGTCGCGATAGATTAGAAATTTGTGTTAGTAAGTTACGCCAGCTTGTTACTTACCTTTTCTTTTTTTGTCGATCGGAAGACTTAATTATGTAATGGTCGGAACGTTATTAGATTATTGGCGCCGGGGAAGCGTATTACACGGTCTGTCAACTGTCGAAGAGTCGAATAGTTTCTTATACGTGCATGTCATGACACTAATGAAGTTAGCAATATTATAATTGCGGTAAAGGTGTGGAAAAAAACATTAATTCATTATAATTTATTTATAAGTTGTTTACTTAAAAAATGGTTCGTTAAAATTATATATAGGACAAGCACCTGGACCAGTTTGTCTATAACTGGCCAAGCGTTAATATCTGCTTATATCGAATGCTTCTCAAGATCACTAGATAGACGAAGTATATTCGCAGCACAGCGTTGTCTGTACTCTATCCTTCGATTATTGTTATTGCTATTGTCGAAAAAGAAGTACTACGAGTGCACTACGTTAAAAAGCAAATAACTAATTGAACAAGCAAACCACCGCAGACCGGTTACCTGGTCACTCCCGGCCCTTCTTCCCCTACTTACTGCTGTTAATTGAATTTAATTTAGCTTTAAATTTTTTTGATTTAGCTTAGCATTTCCAAGCGTTACCATCTACGCAAATGATACAGCAATCGCGTAACGCTGAGTTGGCGTTCAAACTTGCGCAGGCGCATTTGACCAAAATTTCTTCCAAACTACTTCGATGACGATCAACCCCAAGAAGGCGCAAGCGATTGCATTCGCCTAGAACCAACACGCTCCGCTTTCCAAGATCAAAGTCGTAGCTACGGAGATCGATCGGAACAACAAGATCGAGTAGCTCGGAATGATTCTTGACGAAAAATTGAATTTCGCGGAGCATCTTAGAAATCTCGCTGCGCAAGTCACGCATACGCCCGATTCTTACCCACGCCAGTCTCGTCCGGTTCACGGAAGCACCCACCTACGTTACCTTCCTTGCGAGGCTACAAGATCGCTGCTTACGATTAATACGCAATACAATGGTAAGAACGCCACTATCCTTCAGGAGCGGCTCACAAAACTACCTTAGTAGACTGGCATAAGTATCGCCGAAGTACATACTAGTACCATATTAACGTATATCGTTCTGTTTTAGGAACACAGTAGTGGAGGGTGTCCAGGGAGAAGATTCCGAGGACCAAACGTCGAGGACCGTACACCTTAGTGTGATTGATGAAACTGATGGAACTGGAAGGAGATGGGCAAAGCTTCGGACAACCAAGGACATCCGGGAAGTATCTCCGAAGATTCTTCAGCCAGTTCCCAAGCAGGCAATCAGCTAGTGGTTGGTCTAGTCCTGGACGGCGTGTGACTAGCTTCATGGGCCTTCATGGGAAAAAGAGTGTTTTCTTCAATAATTTCTTTCTTTTAAATGTTCAAACATAGTGATGTGTAGCCAACAATAATAGTAATAATAAGCATTGATGATTCATAGAGTAACTTATGAATGTTTCTCGTTAATAAAGTTTTCGATTAATACGGATGATTAACCATTATAGGCTTAGGGCTACGAAATTCATTATTTTTATGATAGTAAAATTAACATCCACAATGGTCTTATAATGGCATCCTATGATTATAATATATCTATCCCGGACTTATAACCTATAATCTGATAAAATATGTTACTGCATCTAATATGGAAAACATAATTAAATACCTCCCCTTCTTTAGCATAGTCCTCATTTAAATAAGTTTTGTGCCCGATTGGGTGGTAATACTTGCGAAAAATTACTTTATATCCTTCAATATCGTACAAAGAAATAGACTATTAATAATTAATTGATAGGCACTTAGAAACCTTATTATTTTAGTGATTGATGTTCGTTGTACACGTTCAATTCCATCAACGACCGTGTACGTATACAGGCAGGTTGGTAAAGCATTAACCATTAACCGTATCAATCTGTCATCGCGTAAGGTTACATCAAAGCCGGTAATATCATCGCACCATACATTTATTCATACGTTTGATTGACAATTCCTTACGAGGCGGCCGATCCGACAATCGGCATTCGTAAATTAAATTACCACTTTTCATTATCGTGGCCGATGTATCATCTACATGCCGGACGGCCGGATCTTTTTTATTATTCTTTCGCATCGGTTACGCATACGATATCGTCGCCGTATAATAGCCGATCGAACATCTCAAACATCTGCGAAGTTACGTCGTTATAATGGCCGTAATAACAGAGGAGTTATTGGATGACGTTTCGCGAAACGATTGTAGAAACGTCGCGCAAAAAGCTAGGCGATTATTTTAATCTCCCCGATACGATTTTTTTCAACGGTCATCATCCTGATGTCGACGTCGTTATGGCACGGCTGGTTAATTTGAGCTATCTATATCGCCGTAGTGATACGGTACGCTAACTGTTAGAGTTACTTCTCAAATAAATGCCTACATATCGATATAAATCTGTCGTGGATTATTGCGTTTCCGATTTGCGCTGTTATATTAATCACCGTCAAGGGTACGACGCTAGTCACCGTGCGGAAAGTAATGCTCGACTGTGGCGAAGGAAATAAACGGATTATACGCGGAAATCAAGAATCCGCTAATAATTTTTAAAATTACTCATCCGACAGATGCCGGAGTTGGCAACGACGGCATCGTGTAACGTTCGAACGTTGTCCTGTCGCTTTGCGCTTATCCGGTAAAAGGTAAATGTTTGACGCGTACAGTGCAATAATGTGTAGACAGTTACGTGAAATTAATAAAATAACAAACAGGCACATTTCAGCCGTAAACATATTCGAAATTATTGCTGCAAAACTTGATAGGTTTTAAATAAGTTATCTACGTGAAACAGCGAAATATAGCATATGGCGTGAGGGGATTTCTGTTGAGCCTTTAAAATTGTTATTTACGTAATTTTTTTGGTAATTTTGATAATAAGCGCATATGAATACTTAGTTTTAATCAAACGTATAATACGAAAAATACAAAAACGGAAAACCACAAAGAAAATAGTAAAATAAGAAAAGAAGAAATCATGCGAGGTATCTGGAGGAAAAAAACAACAAAGGATCGCTGGCTAGTGCTTTTCCTTTTCACATTATCTTTGCTGTGATTCCATTTATGAGAGCCTATATTCGGATTATCTTACTTAAAGGCTGCTTTATTAAATGTTCTGAGAGAAAACTCGTTCTCAACCGTAACTGATGCGAATCTTCCTAGATCTCAGGCAACAGGATTAAGCAATCAAATTGAAAGGTAAAAGCGCTGCCAGGAAACCTTCTTCTTAGAGTATAAACCGATCAATATTATATCCGCAAGGACTAGAATATTAAAATTACAACAATGTGTATGTGGTAAACAAGGTGACCTAATCCGCAAAGGTTGTGGTGAAAGACTTTTCAAGGTAGTTGGAAATTTTGACAAAAAAAAAAAACCGTTTTAGAATTTTTAAGCCGCATTACATAATATAGCATTGATTACGTATTGTATTAAATAATAAATAAAATGTAATCCTATAATCGACGAATTGCGCGGCGGTGAATAATTTCACCGGGTCCACGTACCTTTGATTCACCCTGTATATTGCGAAATAATGTTATCACACCTCGAGGCTTGTAAATATCTGTGAGTCGGTATTTTTACCCCTTGCAAGAACGTTGTAAACTTCACTACATAGCGTGATGCGGGAAAATCAAGGATTAATTGCATTTTCATTGCAATTAATCCTTGCAAGGATTAATTGCATGGATGTTCATATTGAGATTACCGCATCACTATTGAAAGGGCAATACCAAAATTACTCAATTATCCAAAGGATAAGTGTTTAAGCAATTTTAATTTTGGAAATATAGAAGCGCGTTGATGATTGAACGAAACAAGGAAACAGAACACAGTACCATATTAATCAATTATAGCCGGAGAGCTTGCACGATTACATAGTATTTTATTATTATATTATTACTATTATTATTGTTATTAGCATAATGCGCCGTTTTATACAGCGTGAAAAAGTGATTATCTCATCATTGAATTATCTTAGCATTACCGCTTGGTGCTAGTTTGAATGTGTATATAGGTCTTTAAGGTCATTTGCTCAATCTTCTTATCGTAAATAAAGTTTATTCCATACGGATCGAAAGTAGTTAGAAGGAGGAATCCCGTAAATGTTATCGCCGTCGCTTACGTGTTGATTTTACAAATGAATACGCCATTAAAATTATCATGAATAGATTTCAAAGAATACCTACGCATAGGCAGGCAAAGTAATGTTTAGCCTTTAGCTAATAACCTCCGCGTTGTTTTGCGTCGATTCAGCATAAATAAACAATTCCGCTTGGTTGCTTGGTTAGACCCGGTAAAACGGATTTGCCAATGCAACGTTGGGATCGGTGATTGGCGCGTTGTTCGACGATAATTACTTAAATATTAACCATGATTGGATGTAAGATTTAGTTCTTCAAGTTGAACAGAAGAAAACCTCAAGTGAATTGAACTTTGGTAAGTGAAAATTTAGTTTGGTTTGTTAGCGTCAAGATGCGCGGATTTTATTCACGTTATCGCGAAATTTCACGGAATCATCGCCGCCAAATTCTACGTTTCTGTTTATAACTTTCATATCTTTATGATGGAAAGGCGGACACGAGAGAAGTCGCTTCTACAAATTGATAAAGCTTTATCAGAAGAATGCGGCAAGTTCTTCTGCTCGAAGTGACGTTTACGTAGCGTTACTTAGTTCTTCCAAGATAAATTTAGTTCGAACAAATAATGCGGTTCCGTCAGAACGGAATTCCTTGTCCTCACCAAGCTACGATTGATTTTTATTGCGTTAGCCCGTTTGCTTTCTTGCATGTGACGTAAAATGCGACGAGATTGCCTAATAATAGCATCCTTATTTCAAATTTTTCAATGGACAGCTTCTTGCGTAGTTGATTGCGAATTAATGAAATATGAGCCTGTATAGGGAAAAGCAACACTTATGGTCAGTTGTACTGTCACGAATTAAAATTTAATCTTGAGTTAAGTTAAAGCGACAGCTAGCATATGACAATTCCTCTTAATTCTTAATTACCTGCAATTATCACATTCCAGCTGTCGTTTTAGCTTAAGTCAAGATTAAATTTCAATTCGTGCCGGTGCAACTGGCCAATAGGTGTCCATTTTTAACTTTTAAATTAAGCTAACATTGCAATTATCAACGTATTTCTTTTTAATAAATCTCAACACATTCCTTTACATAGCAACGAATATCTATCTATAGGTTAGAAATACTAATTTTCGACGGATAGGGATGGGCATAACACTTGGATAATAGCAGATTCAATTAGGCTTGTTTGAGCGAAGCAATTAAACACTTCCTTTATTATTTCGACAACGTTTTTTTGAGAAATGTCGCTTGTGTATGTCGCATAAAATCTAACGTTACGTATGCTATACGCTTATCGAAGGTAAAAGTCCATCCAGCGGTAGAATGCTCGATGTTGATCGATGATGATGTTTATGGTAGAGGGATGATATAAGTCCAGCCAACGACGGCAGTACAATTACTTTGTAACGTTTAGTTGTATTTACTATTACGGTCAAAATTCCAACCAAAGCAAAATTGAAAATATTCCATAGGTCGATTTTACTTCCCGTATATCGATTATCGTCGAACTGTTATTTCAAGTGAAAATAAGCGATACAGTTAGATTTAGTATTTATTTTCACACTTTATGTCGCGCACACTATCGTCGTTGCCCGGCCAACGATGCAATTAGCGAAGCCGAACGAGTTTTCGTGCGTTATTCCGCCTTTGTGTTTGTGCTTGCGCTCACTGCACGGTCTAGAATATGTAAATTGAAACTCGTGCTATGTGCGAACGCGTCTAATTTGATTATTACAATTTACGGGTTACGATTCTATGCGACCATTCAAATCGCCGACGACGGATCGATTCGGAATGTAAAGGGAATAACTGGAACTCGGCTTTATATAAATATTTGTCGTTGGATACTTCGCTCTTCTTGAAATATATTTGCGCTTGTTTTTGGATTGATTTTTTT
This sequence comes from Oryctes rhinoceros, assembly GCA_020654165.1. Lineage (NCBI taxonomy): Eukaryota > Metazoa > Arthropoda > Insecta > Coleoptera > Scarabaeidae > Oryctes > Oryctes rhinoceros. The sequence continues at coordinate 6,476,889 of JAIOKQ010000231.1, forward strand.
TTTTGTAATAAATCGAGCGCTTACGTACACAATGGCGTTTAGGAATAAAATTAGACGAACGAGCCAGCCACGTCGTGGCTTACGTCGAAAGCCTTACGTCTTTCTTGTCCATCGATTTGGAACCGCTCTGTTCAAAGCATCTTTGACGATAAAGCTGGGTCTCCACCACATTCGAAGAGACAAATTTAAAAAATGACGAACGCAGGAAATCTCGATGCATTGCGCCCTCCTTCCTTCCTTTTCCTTCGCCGATATTCCATCCGTTCAAACAGAACATTACTAATTAGTCCTTGTTAGATCGTAGAAACAAACCATATCAGTATATTCCGATTTGCAAATAGGAACATTGAAGTTTTTAGGTGTAATACATGATGTACATATGTACGAACCTGTTCGTGAGAAAATTCAACTTTCTCGACTTCATCAATAAATTACGAACAGCGCACCGAAACTCACGTAATACCGGTAGTGCGAAATATACGTACGTACGTGTTCGCAAACGACATAGGTAAGTTCATCCGAATGTTATAATGGCGACAAAATATCGCATTTTTGTAACGGTCGCGATTATCGTACGCACATAAGTCATTTGGAACCATTACACGTGTACGTATGTACGTAAGTACCGAAGACATTCAGCTCGGTCTGCTCTTGAAAGGTCGACGTAAAAATGCGGTGCAATATGCACTGCACTTTTACGTTCAGGCACATATTAGCGATACGTACACGTAAGCGGATGATTTATTAAACGCTAACCTTAAACGAGCAATGTCTTACACGACTTCTGTCCTATTCGCGGATGAAATACGTGAACGCCGCCGCGGCCGGTTACGTCGTATGTTTACGGAACATGCAGAAAAGGCGACCGCTATGAATTTTTAAAAACGTCCATATGCGCGTTACATAATAAAATGTATCGGGTAACCTTTCCAGATGAAAATCCGCAATTATACGCGATAATAATAGCATAGGTAAAGCTAGCCATAACTTTTTCTTGCATCGCCCAAAGGCATACTTGCTTACTTGAAGGTGCCTATAGCTTTCATTAGGTTTGTGAATGTTCAATACTTTACCTCTGTTAATCCCCATTATTATCATTTTATACGTTTGCGTTCTGCGTAATAAATGAATTTAATTTTTCACTTTCAGCACGCGGTAATGATCTTGATTATTTGCATATCCATAATTAACTCTGTATTTGCATTCTTTATATAATATGAACACCACGACTATCTACAATGTTACTTTACTTCTCTTATCGTACTCTACAAAGAGAAATGTCGTTAAATGAAAGAAACTTGCAGCGGTATAAACCGCTCTCTTTCTGCACCACTCAGTATTAATATGATGCACTTGGAAGCGCATTTCTCACCTTAAAGTATCTTTTTAAAAAATAATCTATTCAAATAACCATCATAATAGCTGCGCAATAAAACTTGGAACACCCCGTATAATACGTACCTGCTAATGAAACCCTCCTATAAGTTAATCCACATAAATACAAGCAATACAAATTATGAAACATTCGACGTACGTAACGCAATCGAACAGTAGAAGCTAATTAAAGCCCGACATCATTAAAATTTCATGTTATACATCGTTTATTGTTTCATTTGCAAGGTTAACCATTAATTATAATCGAATAGCTATTAATAATAAAGCTTAATAATAGCATAACTGCTAACAACTGTTTCCAATAAGTACTGTTTGGAAGTCCAAATTAACATATTATACGTCTGACGTCCGACAAAGCAATATCTTCTTACGGCGTTGGATTAATTCATGAAGCGACAATACCAACTGGATGGTTACATCTAATACATGTTTTGCATCATCGTCCGGGACATGGTTACGCCGCGAGTAAAAAAACAAGAAAGAAACGACGAAAGAACGGAAACTGAAACGACTGAGGAAGCGTTGACATTTAGCGAAACGGGGTCTCAATGACCCAGTAGTGTGTCCAGTATGTTATTATTATTGTGCAAGCAAGCCGTAATGGAATCGAGAGATGCGTAATAAGATACCGCACGCCCATATGACCGGGCATTGCCTGAAGACAAGTTCTGGCCTTGACATTGACTGTCACATTCCCCTGTCAAGAGAGAGGCCCTGGCAAGGCGAATTTTCTTTTTCTCTTTTTTTCTTTTTTCCTTTGGCTAATTTTTATATCGATTACGTGGCGGAGTAATACCGATACGCGTGCTAAATAGATCATCGATCGATTTACAACCATTACTGTATCGCGCGGTAATCGTACACCCACTTAAATTGCGTAAAAACTCGCTTACTTTGAAATGTTAGATTTTTGTTACCGAGGCGGCTACTTGGCTTGCGTGTCGTGTTTAAAGCTGTTTACATACACTCTCACGTATCTCCATATATAATATTTTATGTACGTGTACTTACATAAAGAAGAGCACGTGTATTCTATTTAATTACAGTTATTATATAAAGCAACAGAAAAACAGTTGAATGACGGATTTCGTTCGGAACACAGAAATACCGCAATTTTCATATAACCGCGATTGTTTCAACATGTAGCAACGGAATTGTTCATTTCTTTTAACCCCAAGATCATTGTCATTATACTGTAAAAATTGCATAAGTATCATTTTCGCAGACCTTCTTTACGGTAAAGAGGATTTTTTTTCTATTCTCACCGGATACGTTTAACAAAGAATCTACGTAAATTTTGACAGCATAACTTTGCTTGTATTAAGCGTAGCCATTGATGAAAAGTTACTGGAATATCCCATTCCGGACGTACTTGCAACGATATAGCGGATGCTCATGCTAGAACGGGAATTAAACGCCCTCCGCTGTTGTCGGGGCTTCTATGTTACATTTCGTTTAATGCTGCCAAAATATATGTATTTTGGCAAATATAATAATAAACAAAATAAATATGTGTAATTTTACCTTATCTTGGGGGGATGAAAAAATGAATTGCGGAAAGGCGCCAATTGTAATATTGATCCTACAGAGGACAGAATAACACTCATATGGCGAAGAGGGATGCAAGTAAAAAAAGGAAATGTAAGGCATCAGAATTTAATAGAAGATCATCTGTATTTCCTTAAATTTTCAATGGACGGATTCGTTTAGAATTACGCAAAGGCATAATTTAAAGATCTGTGGATTGGGTAAAAAAAAAATAAATAAAGATTGGGTTAATATTATCCTCATCGCCATCGTAGAACCACATTCTACAATCATCAAAATTAATTCATAAATATTAACAACGTTTCCAAAGTGATTCAAGAGTCACCTTCAGGTTCAGGTTATTTGACGAGGGATTAAATTAGTTCTTCGCAAACTTGTAATTTATACAATTTTCGCAGTAGAGGTAAACAAAACTTTTTAAAGTAATTATCTCAAACGTCCCCAAATGATTTAGCATTACTGAAACCGACATCTACAGTTCTCCAATCGAAGCTAAAGTTTAAGCTTTTTCTCCATTTGTTGGGCATCCTTTCTAAAGAACATGTTGGCTTCCACTTTTGTGCTGACTATTTTCTACAATCATATTTTGATGCTAATCCACGAATAAATAGTAATTTTTTTGAACAATGCCCTATAGCAGAAACGTCTTTTGGACGTTGTCGCGTACTTGTTGCTTGGTTTAACGTCTTGCTGATCATGCTATCAGGTTCTCCGGAGGGTTTCTAAAGACAACTTTAGACACTCTCTGAATACATTTCTACTATGGATTACGGTCGTGAAAGCCTACACTCGACAAGGTCTTATCTATATCAGCATTGAACGCGTTATATTTCAATATATTGTACGGATATTAAGTATATATCGAGTTCTTAGTTTTCCAAAAATAGAAAACTATGATACTATTAAATATCATTATTGAATAGAGCAGAGAGAGATCAAGAGGCAAACACCACAGATAAAGTTCATCAAACTCCATAAGAGATTAACTTTGTATATTCTAAAATGGTTGCGAGAAGCAAACTTATAATAACTTGGGTTCATTTCGTGCCTTTTCCTCGCAGTTTTCCTAAATGGAATGTTACCTATTTTATACATGCTGCTTTCGTATGTAACATTTATGCCGTAAAATATCTAACAGAGAACGGTTTGTACATAAATTAAGGAGCTCGAATAAATAATCGGTAATTATACTGGTATTAGTGTTAAAAAAAATTCGGAGAAATCTATATTTAGAGTGACTAACACACTAAAGCATCTAACGTTTATTAAACGCTCCCGCTCTGTGTGTAAACAAAATTAAAACCTTGACCGTAAGGTTTTTTATGCTCGCAACAACTAACGAGATGTAATCGGCTACAGTTTCCTATAATCTACGTTCGCTAAAATACCGATTTCACGTTCAAATCATAGAACTACTGCTAATATTAAACGAGGAAATCCGTTATGTTCCATCGACGCGACTTCAGTGGAACTGATTTTGTTGACTGCTTTTTCTATTTTATTTGCATAAATATATATATACAGATATTGACCCTCCTGGTCCAATAGCCATTTACCAGGATTAATAATTGGATATTAGTTGTATACAGAGTGACATTGAAAAAAGCCACAATGCGTCGTACTGCGGAATAGAAGACGACAAAGTAATAAAAAAAGGCCCTAGTACCCGTGTGCCTTTCGTTTTCAATTGGAATTTTTGCATCCCGTAACAGATAAATGTCGCCACTTAATCGACACGTACTTTAAAAACAACAACGTAACATGACGAAGAGAAACAGTGACTGCATTAAAAGATATATAACGTAAAGAATTTGGGTTTCTGGGTTGTAATTGCACGAGAATGTTGACGTTTCGCTCTCGGTTGCCTGGAGCTTCTTCTGGGCTGCTGCATGTTGCGTCTCTGCCGTACGAAGAATTTCAACCCGGAAACCCGAATTCTTAAAAAAAAAACAAATAATATAACAAATATCTAACATATTTCGGTCTAACGATGATATGCCAAGTTTTTGGATACATCTCTTCAATCTTCGTGTTACTGGTTTACGTCATCTTCGATATACGTCTCGTTATTACGGAATCCATCGGCATCTGTTCCAAAGTTGCTGTCCATTGTTCAGTTCTTTGGCGTAGGCTTTATTTTTCATGAACCCAAAAAATGAAAAATCGAGGGCCAGTCTCCATTTCCTAAATATTTCGAACGTTAATTCATCTGACGTGGAAGCGTTAATCTTTGCTGCCTACGAAATATAAAATAATATAGTTTGAAGATCTGAAAGGTATTAGTAGCAACCTAGTGTAAGTTTTCACGAAAGTTTTTCCTTCTTCGTCTTACCTGGAAATACTGTCGAGCCTTATTTACCCTGACATCTCATAATTATAGATGACTGCAGCGACTAGATAGACTCGTGTCTATTCGCCTCATGGTGTTTCCGAGAGTCGATAAAACACGAGTCTGTCCAATCTCCGCAAAAAAGTAATAATTCCATCCGCCTTTGTCCTCTCTACTTATAACTGATTTTGGACCCACTTTTAATTGTACCGTTTATTTTTTAATGTTTTCCTTAATTTATTGTCGCTAACCCAATATTAGGTAGGTAATCCAACTTAACTAACGCGAAGCTATTTAAACTGTTAAAATAATAACATGTGCCAGGAGTAGATTAAAGCATTACACGTAGCGTTTAAATACATCGCTGCCGATACTTATGCACTCTAATAGGTATAGCAAATAGTTAAATATTGGAATGATTAGCGCGTATTGCTTTTTGAATTGGGTGATGTAGCAATGAGTTTTAATAAATTATTGAATCGTTAGCGAAATTTACTGTTAGATGTAAAACGCAGTACTTCATCGTGATTCATTTGCATTATTGTTAAAGTCAAATTGAGACGGGTTTGAATTTATATATTATTACAACTTATAAATAGGATTGACACAGTAAACGGACTGCTTTTTTACTTTGGATGTTTGTCGCTTGAATTAGGTAGCAACATAGAAAACTGGATATTTGTCGATAATGTTTCGGAATTTGTTTTTGCAATAATCGTTGTGTTGAGTTTGTTAAACAGATAGAATTTGCAACGCACAGCATTCTTAGAATGGGAGTTAGCATGGCATCTTATTGTGTAAGCCAGACATTAATTATTGTAAGAAATTATAGCACGTCCTCTAATTTGTTAATTTAATTGTTGCAGGTTGGATCTTTAGTGAATTTTTTCTGCTGAGTGTTAGAGTCCGATAGGTGTTGAAGAAGTTTAATCTGATATTGATCTTTGGGTTTGAAACAATATTTTGCCTGGCCGTTGGATTGGCAGACATAGTCCGACACTTATCTCCCGATTTAATTATTTGCGATCTCTTCATATGGGACCCTTTAAAAGTGTCGATTTACCAAACACTTACGTCCGACGTTAACGAACTAGAAACCATCCATTCCAATTACGCAACGGAAACGAAAAATAAATAAAATATGTTTAAAATATATCCGTGGCAACAATGTCAAAGCTCACACTAACCAAGCCACATACAACATAACCTGGCGTTCAAAGCATAACAATGCGACTCCCAGTTAAGGCCACGATCAACGATGATACCCATGAGGGAACTTACAAGCATTGATCCATATATAAGACCAGCAGAAATGCAGAATCTTTGGTTTTCTGCTTCTGCTATATCATTAGCTATATTAACAAGTTCTTCAAAGCAACTTGGAACTGGGAGCATCATCTTCATGATGCATGAATGAATGAACACGAAACAATTGTAAAGGCTACAACGACGTCGTTACAACAAGACAAAACTGAAAAAGTGCGAACGAACATGAAGAAGCCGGAAAACGTCCGTAGCGTATGTTAAACAACACATAAATATCTGCAACCTCCCTAGCACGCAAGTAAATTAGTTATATGATAATTAATCAGGGACAGCCGTTTCGAGGACATGAACGGTCCTCATTATCAAGCGGGATGTGCTGCGGAGGTTGCCGATACTTATATGTTGTGTACCACACTTAGCATTATTTCTTCAGCTTACCATTTTTTTAAGAATTAATTCTGGCTTGATGATGTGCCATTTTAACAGAAAACCAAAAAGCAAAGTGTGAGATAAAGGAATATTTTATTCAACTTTTCCTTTGTTCTTTTTTATTTTATTTTTTCTATTTTTACGCAACTAAATATGAATTATATATGATTGTATCAGTTTTCCTGATTAACTACATGGCTTTGTAAGCCATTACTAATTTAGAGCATATTCATTATGCAGAACAATATTAAAAAAAAAAACAAGTGCTCTTTAATCGACTTCATCGAGTCTACATTCAACACACCTGAAATTATAATGATTACTTCTAACGTCACGGACACGTTGGTAAATTTACCACCAAATAGTAATAATAACATGTACTACATCACTTTGACGTAACAAACCATTCAAATTTATTCCGGACAAACAGGTTAATGGGAATAATAAATAATATTTCGGAACCCGGCAGCTCCAAACGTACATATTACACACAAGTACGGACATTCAGTTTCGTATACACGTTTGTGAACAGTTCAAACAATATTGGCACACATTGGGAGAATAATTAATGCTTGCTCAATGGCGTAAACAAACAACGGAACGTGATGGATGTAAACGCAACGGCGTTTACGAACTGGGAGCATCATTTTCATGATAATACGTCGACTTCCTCCTATTTGTACATCCCATTTTAGCCAAAAAAAAAAATGTATTCGAGTCATTGGCGGTGGTTATTGTTTACGACTTACATTTGGCCTTCGCACGTTTCGGATACTCCCAAATTTATTAATTTGAAAAAATGTGCGTCGCTCACGACTCGCGGCGTAACAATCGGTACAATGAAGAACCCACGGCTGTCGTTTCTTTTTTTCTTTCCTTCACGCGTTAGATCGCTCCGGCATAAATTATTATTATGACTAACGATTATCACATAATGTAAAGGTAATGATCCACGGTATAAGCCGGTTAATTAATTTTTTGTATGGCTTTTTCTATTCGCGATCTTCCAATTGTGCGAGTTGTAAATGCTAAACAAGATGTTAAATGATAATTTATATCGTTACATATTCAATAGAGCACCATTTGGACGTTCTGACGGTAGGAGTTAGCCTTACGAACGGACATTGGCCGGTTTGTTTCGCCGTAAACAGACCGTTGTGTGAATACGCTAAGGTGATACATTCGAGAATTGCCTATTGTGCCTTAATACATTTAAGATTTATTATATAAAGGAATCTTTAAGAAAATTAAACAATGCCGTATAAATCTTATTACTGCTTTTCTATTTAAACTAAAGGGAGGAATTATACACTTGAAGTGTGCTAAAATATATTGGATTTTTTATGGATCACGTCGAACAAGAGTCATACAGCGCACGGCAAACATCAAAAATATCAATTATCTCTACGATAACGTATATTTTGTGGCAAGCTAATTCTGGTAATCGTAATACTTATAAAGGAAGGTTTCCTTACATTACTTAATCCATACTGTTAGTGTTTACTTGATATAACTGTTGTTCTCTTAAAAAAAAAGAAAAAAGGATAATTCTCATAAAACTGACTTTGTAACATGTAAAATCTGTTTGTTTGTTAACAATTGCTTTTGTTACCAAAGATGCATTAAGACTACTTGAAGACTAAGCCACCGTTTACTGTTAACAGTGTACTTGCCACTATTTTTTTTTATTTATTTAGCCTTTCTGGCTAATCTGCTTTTTAAAATTACAAACGTAATCCACTCTGGGGCGATGCGAGCGATCGTCCACTTGAATGCATATGCAACTAGTTAATCACGGCGGCTCAGTGTGTCCGGCACGAAGAGTCGCATGCTGGGGCGTTTAGCTACACTCTCTCGTCGCCTTTTACCTGTTCTTTACTTATTCACTGCTCTTTTCTTCCGTTGACGCCTAGTTATCTTCTTTAAGACTTTCTATGTTTCGGTTTCGCAGTGAACATCTTTCATGCCATGGCATGTATAAGAAACATCGATTCGGTAAGTATGGAAAGACATTTTTGAAATATACAACTCAGGATCTTGCTGCTGATACTATCGAAATAACTAAATGATGACGAACTGTTCAAAAATGAAACGTACAAAACACTTTTACGGGTGATGATGGGACAGTAACAACGACAGCTATAACATTAACAAAAAAGGGGTGATAACCCATATTTCCTTCGATCATTATGGCTAATGGGAACCTGTTGAGGTAGACGCTGCTTTACTAATCCTGCTGTGCGTCTAGATTTGAAAAATATAAAGAAAATTATTTATTGATTACTTCTACATATGTATATAGCTTATTAGAAAAGAAATAAAGCCAAAAGCTATATTAGACGAAGTCACATCAAGTGAGAATTTATAAAAAATTCCTCTAGCCAAAGAAGTGGAAGAAAGATCGAAAATATGGGAAGAACAATAAATTTTGGGTTTTACACGAGGGCGTACAGCAAAAGTAAATAAGTGCATTCAATATACTTTGAACGGACAATGATTGAAGTCACAAACAGACCACCCCGTCCACAATAAAGACATAAACATTTACAACAACAAACCGTAAAAGCTCGTCGGAGCAATAACAAGAGGAACGAGACCCTTCCGTTTCATTTAACCGATTTCAAGTTAGAAAGATGCAGCGGCACTACGTACAAATTACATGTTTTATTACACACCGTAAAATTCCTTACTCTTTTAACATTTACCTGACAATGAGATTAACTACGGTGCGGCAAGTCTGCTGTTATGTAACCGACACTAATTTATCGTATAATCCAGCAAAGTTCAAGACAACGTAATGCTGCTATTTTTAATACCCCGGCAAAAGTGATTGATACGTTTTAATATTTCATTTCGCACCTGTCAGCTATTGTTATGACAAATGAATTAAAACAATATGGTCGCTGCTATTAGCGTTCAAATAATGGCATATTAAACAACCACGCCGCGCGATAAGGTACAAAGATTTAAAAGAAAAAAAAACAACGTAATGGTCTGGTTTGAATGATTTATTCCAATTTGCTCAATTTGGAACTAATTTATAGTTCAACTTTTGCATGAAAAATCAACAACGCCTTGTCGTAGGGCTAACGTTACGTAACGTAATTTATAAGCGACCTTCGCTTGTTTTTCTTTTACGAAAATTTTAGGTAAGTAATTTTTAAAAAGGCTTTAATTATTTGTTCATGCAAATCCATATTTTTCAAAAAAAAATATTTTCTCCATTTTGTTTTGATATTCTAGGAAAACCGTATATATTAGCAATTCTAATTTTTATATAAAAATATGCACAATTTACTTGATCACTCTATGTAAACATGAAAGACCAGTTAAAAAATATCTTTAATAACGTTGCGCAAACAAATCTGTCAAAACAATCCGCGAATAGAAATCAGTCGCAGTTGCATATTGCGTTACTCTTATTTTTGTTATGTTACTCTGCGCACAAACAACAACGGGATCACAAACAAACCCACTTTTTCTACGAAATCGTCTGACGTTTTCGATGACTAATTATAGAAATAAGCTAACTAATTGGGTTTTAAGGTTTATTTACGGCTAACAGTATCGTTTAGTTTAACACAAGATTAATGCAGATGTCGCGTATAACGTGGTTGCAGAACTATTATATCTACTCGTTTAACACCAAAGTCCTTTCGGATTCTTTCTCGGGGTCTCCGTCCACTATCGAGATGGTTGCGATGTTAAGAGCTAATGTTATTTTACTCCAGCGAGCGAATTTTATATTAGCTAGCGATGGTCGCTGAAAATAGTAGAGAAATGGAAGGAACGAAAGAAAACAACAACTACACAGTATACGGTAATAGCGTATGCACATATACAGCGAGTTACAACAGTTAGCGATCACGCGAACTATTATGTTGTAATACCGTCGTCAAGTTCTACAATACACACTTGTATATATATATATATAGTATATACGGGTATAAACACATACATATAGGACGACGCACACGTACAACATACGTATATATGAAAACACGCGACGTTGCCTTTTAGAATAGTGGTAAAGCTCGCGATACGGTTGCAAGAACCGCTTTATATCGACGAGGCAACGCGGCTGAGCCCGAGACCGTGATCTTGGCATTCCTACTCGCAAGAGCAACAGAAAGAGACACCATGACCAATCTCCAAGTTTATTGCAGGTAGACTTCGTTCCAACTACGCTGTCCGTTCACACGACACCGTATCGCTAACTCCTTAAGGTAGATTGCTTCGCGTATAGTCTCCGTATACGTACAGTTTTACGTCGGGTAATTCCTTTTGTTAATTTTGACACCTGTTGCAGGCGAAGATAACCGCGGTAGCTATTAGATGGTAACAGGTGCTTTATGTCTGCAAATTGCTGAGCGTCAGGATCTAATTTCGATGGTCATTAGAAAAACTATGCAGGTTTCAATACAGATCCCTGCTAATTTATTTCGATGCTATTATCGCTGAAATTCTATCGAAATAGGAAGCGACTTCAAGACACATCCATACAATCCGCTTAACAGGATGCCTTCGCGGGATACCATCGGCTTTTCGATATAGCAATGCTCCGTGACGATAGATCATATAGTAAATAAGTTACTGTTAAAGGCGGAAATTGAAGTAGATTAGAAGCATAGAAATTGATCCAATTTATTTACGGACGTTATATATTGCAAGATTTAATTGATGACAGTGACGCGACTTCCTCTGCAATATCGTTTCTTACGTGTTTAAATGGTCGTTTCCTTTATAATTAAAGCCTCTTTTGTTTCCTAGATTTTCAGAAATGTGATAGTCGTAGCAAGCGATGCAACGGATATAGCAGCACACATACCAACTCTACATATTTAAAGGTATGCATATGTCACTGAAGTTGATGCTACTGATTTATTCGAATTTGGTACTTTATTCGAAACCGAATCTACGGCATAGGACTTCCATCCACCATGACTTTTTACCGGCCTCTGCATTTGCCAAGAATGTTGCTGTCGAGGAACGTCTCATGCTGCGTTCCTATATACGATTGTGCTGCAGGTGGACGCGGGGAATAATCTACAATGTAGGGCATCTTTCGGTCTTAAAGAAACGATGTAAACATCGAAAATGTTTAATGTTTAATAATTACAAAGCTTCTGTCATCTTTAATCTCTCTACTATCTCTCATCACTGCGGCAAACGCCTGGTATTTGCATTATTAATGCGAATTAATAGAAGAAATACAACTAAATGGAAATACCTTCATCATTAAATGAGGATAGATTGGTCCTATGAGACCTATTAAAGAGTGACATCAATGATAGGTCAAGTGAAATACTTTTAATGAACGAAACTTCTGGCGGAAAATTTAAAGGAAGTAGAAAAAGGAACGACGTGTAAGTAACCAAAAATATAGAAAATCATATTGTTATCAATATGGTATGGTATAAATATGGAGGAATATCGCTTCAATGTCCTTGCAAATGTATTTAAAATACACAGAACGAAAAGAGAAAATACAAGCGTTGAAGACCATATTTCCACTATAGAGCAGCTAATAGAACGAATATGGAGCAGTTTAGGAAAGAAGAACATAACTGGAGAATTAATATCAGTATATATAAGAAAATAACGGATCAATTAAATACATAAAAGAAAATATTAAAAATACTTATTATATGTTTAAGGCGTACGAGAAGTTTCAACCTGGTGCTATTTATAGAGACTCTAGATGAAATAATCAAAGGATATGAAACTAAATTCAAGAAATTCGAAATTCCAACGAATTCGTAACAGATGGATGGGAAGACGGAATATTAAGAAAAAGACAAAAGTAGATTATAAGTAGCCAAAACGGGATACCTCAAGAAAACGTTCTCGAGAATAAGAAGAATAGCCAAAATTAAGACAAAGAGTGACCCATTAATAGCATTCATAGAAGAAAAAACACTAAGCTGGTTACATGGCATATTATTAGAACGGATAATAAAAAACAAAAAAGATATGGGAAACAAAAATAATGGGAAAAAATGAAAAAAAAACATGCCAGATTAGAATGAAATCGCTGAAATAAACGACAAAAGAGAAAATATGGCGAAGCAAAGCAGATGTCAAAGACTGAAAACGTTTACCAGAAATAGGGTATAAGAGGGAAGATAAATAGAGATAAAAGAAAATAAAAGAAAAGAAAATCAAAACGACAGAAACTTATTTAAGGGCACGAAATTGCTCAAAAACAGAATTAACGCTTGGTACTCACGTTCGACAAAAGGGACGGGACAATCGTCACAATCGTGCACAAGCATTGCAATAAAATAGGATTGTCTTATTATTTCCTTAAGTTAAATAAGATACTCTACAAAAACTAGCTATTAGCAAATTCTCACAGTAATTTATACTTCAAGAGGTAATATTCATGTATCTAGAACGTTCTGTTAACATATGTTGCACTTTGCAAAAAAGAACATATACAGTTATAGCTACTCTAAAGTATTTATAAATTATAATATTAGTAAGATAGGTAATTAACGTACGACTTTGTTTAAAATTTCCATTTCTTCCCGTTTTTGGAATTAGATATTCTATAACATCACGTATACGACGTTCAGTTTATTTGTTTTCATGCTAAAAGTGTTCATAAGCCTCCCGTGTGAACTACAGAATTGCTTGACCCAAATCCATCCCAATACAACTAATAAATGCTTCCAAGAGGATAATCAGGAAATGCAACGTAGCGTAAAAGCTTTCTACTTTGAAATTAGTTAAAATATTGCAATTATCAAGATCTTTATGTTTCTAAGTACTGAAGTAATTTTCAAATTGGATCCTTCCTTTATCCAATGCACTGTGTGATTAATTCCAATTAGAATAAGTTCGATACGTTTTTACAAAGCACGATGGGAAATAAGTAAATTTTCTAACAATCAACAACAAATTCGTTGTTATGTTATAACAGTATTTAGTTTTATATGTTTACTTTAAAAGTATTTACTTATCCTCTAACTCACGCTACTTTACACTTGCACACGAAAAAAAAATTGTTATTATTTGCTTAAACGTTTTGTGTATGTTAAAACTGTTCTCGACACGGCAATGTTTGTATGGATACCAGTTGCCAAGTAAGTTAGAATAGGTAACCTCAACAGGTCGAATAAACGACAAAAAGGTTCGCTGCTGGGGGGGCACAGGAGACGGGGGCTTGCACAACGGTTCACTTTGGTTGGGGCCTCCGCGGTCATCAGTCTTAGCAAGGACTTCACGAGCGAAACACGCGAATCAAGTTCTATAAACGTGCTGCTCTATGATGGATATAGTAGTATTGGTTGTACTTGCTGATTGTATCTAATAATTTTTTTTTTTCAACAATCGGATACGGTGGCGGTATCCTTTCAGACATTTTCGACATCATCGAAGATCCGTGGTAGATTGGACTTAAATAGAACAATTTGCGGACTTTTAAAATAGTGTTCTTCCCCTCGAGAAGTGTGTGTTGATTTAAAAAACAAAAAAGAAAGATATCGTAATCATGTGTTAGTGATCCCACACGCCGTATATCTTGGATTATTCGTACCCAGTGACTCTTTTACTGTGTCTCGGTTCAAAGCGACGAGATGCCGAAAATATTCTTGATCAAAAACAGACTCCATCAGCAACAGTTGCGGCTTTTGGAGTCGCAAAACGCCGCAGCGACCAAGAACGAACTTCTTGGAGATTCACAGCCGCTATCGTTGATCGTGCAGAAAAAAGACGGTAAGTAAAAGTTCTCTTTTATTGGATATTGTATAAGAAAAATATGTAACTTCCTGCATCGCCTTGCACGTTATTTGCGGTGCATACTAGACTATTACACTTCTACCTGTTGCTTTGTTGCGAGTGATTGTTTTGACATTTAAATAGTCAATGTTAAACCGCCGCGTAAGGATACATAATTAAGCATTAATATGCAGCGATTTGGAAAAAAATCGATCCGAGATAGATAAAATAAAATTTCTTTGATTTCTATCGTTGCTAACTTTGTAGATATGAAAAAGCACATTGCTTATATAAGAGATAGTCCAATAATTTTCAAATATATAATGCATCTAAGCAAATATTTTATGCTTGTTATGGATATGCGTCAGAACAGACGATGTTTTTTTTTTTTGTAACAAATAACGGTCTTGCGCCGGTGACTTTAACGATGGTCCATGCATGTAACTTCAATAAATCTTGATCCATCTTATGTGAGATTGGAACTGTGTGACGCGAATTTAGCTGTGTTTCATCATCGATGTTTGAAAATAGATGAATTGCGTAATATTCTTATTAACATAACAATATGCTAGTATAGAATCTTGTTAATTTACCAATTGTTATCAGTTCATATTTTGTCGATACAGAGTTTTTCAAAAATTATTTGCAGCCATTTGCAACTGTTTTTCAAAACTACGAAGCGAAAAAAAAAAATAAATTCACCCTATAGATTTCACTTTTCCTCAATAAGTGGATACTGAAAAAAAAACAAAAAACGAATTCCTGCACGCATAAGCTTCAATCTAATTATCGGTTATCTGTTCCTTAATTTTCGTTCCTGCGTGAAATTTCTAACCTATAAATAATGAAGCATACATTCCATTCCTTTTTCTTCTTGATTTAACGTTCTATTAAATTTACTCCAGTAAATCGAATAGAACTGGACGCGACAACGGCCTCTTCCCTGTATTCACCAGATTTACGTTATTTTTTACGTAAACCGTCTCTAATCAAGCGGCGAAGTTACTTTCTTAATCAATTTCAAGTTTTCTAATTTAATATATGGCCCGGTTTGGTTTATGTGTTGGGCGTATTTGACGTATCTAATCTACCAAAGCGATTACACCTGATATGTCCCTTAAATCTGGCGCCTATCGCTCTCTTTGGTTGACCAATATAGTCTTCATTGTTTTCGGTTTTATAAATGCTTACAATTCTTATATGTACACAAAATGTATCTTTTCTTGTTTGATAGCGACTTATCATTGAGATTCACTATTTAATGTTTTGACACATTTTTTCTTTTGTCTTCTTCAGAAACAATTTTTTACTAATTACTAAGCTTATAATCATGTCGCACACTTAATATTTATTTATTTTTTAACATTTATACATTGTACAGTCGGGAAAGATGGCTCCTTTTTTTAAATAATTTATAAATGTGTATTGATAGATTCAACTAGTTTCAAGTAAATCTTTGATATAATATATAAAACATTTATATTGGATACGAGGTAAATGTTATCATATCCAAACAAAAAACAAAAAAAAGGGCAATTTCGACGGACCGGCTCCTCTGATGACGCTTATATCCGGCAACACATGCATATGCTAGATTTTTCAGAGATCCTTTTCCAGTAGTGACTTCTCGTGCTTTATTATTTATTTAATTGGGAACCAGTCCCATCCGCGCTAAGGGTATTCCCCGGTTCATTAAAAAGCTCGTTGGAGCTGATGGTGTCATCCAGTAAAGTAAAATAAACATCTGCATCTTTTCAATTCATCCCAAATGCTCTTCCTTTCCAATTTTGTTACTAATAAATCTGTATTTCTTACCAAAAATGGTCACTCCACGAAAGAAAGATATCTTAAGGAAAGGAAACAAACTTTGGGATTTTTTTTAAGTATTAAATATATCATTTATATCAATAAATTCGTTTATTGTATTTAGTACGCGTTCATAAATATAATAAACTCAATTTATCAACATGCTAAATTCGTTCGTTGGATTAACTTTGTTAAAAAGAAATTGTTATATTAATACAGTGTTTACGTAACTTTCTCGTTCGGCGAATCGAGAATTAATATGATCTCATTGATGAATTGCTATAAAACCACGCGTTCCTAGATTTATATTTTTTAATCTATTAGTTCATTTGAAACAATCTATTAATTTAACAATTAGAAACGAAATTTAACTACTTGCTAGTTTCTAAGAATAGAATTTGTCCAAACGAAATCGAATGACTAATGAGACATTATTTTAATTCTTTGAATAGTAAAAAAAAAAAAATAGTAGATTGTTTCGGTTTCAGATAGTATCTGATTCGCTGAATTTACCTACGTTCGTGACGTCAAAATTCTTAAGTGAGGAGCCATGGTTTTCGTAATTTATGTAATGGTATTCTGTTATTTCCGTTGATTTTCTGTTGATCTATTTCAATAGATGTAACAATACGAAATATGAATAGACTAAGTTAAACGCCTAAATACACACAAGATTCCATGTCGAAAATTCAATATTTTCTCTGGTCTTCATAGAAAACCAAACACACCAAGGAAGTATAGGTAAATGTAACACGATACCTTTTAAAAAAAGCTTTCCCAAAGCTGAGACGTAACTCAATATTCTATTATAGATCCCTAATACAATAGAAACACAAACCAGTTCCATTGATAAGTAGATCAGAATTTCGGACAATGGTGGAACGCCGCTGGTGACTTCAATACGCGGTGCAAGAACGTACCCGATACTGTAGAAGCGTACGCGATTAGTCATATATGTTAATTTCAGTTAGACAAGAATATTTTTACCAATTCAAATAATAATAGTCCGTGACATTGAGTGTCAAGGTGAGAAGAAATCGTCTAAATCTTAGTCGTTAATGTAACAACTGTAAATGACTTGATACGCGGTAGGTATCAAGTTTTGGAATATCGAATGCACAAATAAGCGTCTACTTATAGTTCGTAACGTTTTTATTCAAATTCTTTATGCTGATGTTATCCGTGAGTTATGAGTGTTTTCTGGTCTTGTTTTCGTCGACTACTCTACGTTATATTTATATTGCTAGCATACGATCGGCATAAATTCATCGTTAAAGAAGTGATAGATATCTCTATACATTTTTTGTTCATGTTTTACTGCAATTATTTTTTTCTTTTTTGTTTTCTTAGTAGACAGTGAGTTGTACACCTTGACCATACCTTTTATTGAATTTTGTGGTCAACAAAAGAAATCTTTCTAATACTAACGGAAAATATATTCTTGGAACAGGAAGTGATGATATGTTTTACAAATTCCTTTTACTTGGCTATAAGAGGAGGATAAGTATTGGAATTGGACATTTAATTGGCAGAGTATGCGACCAAGTTTAATTTAAAAGTAAATTTGCAGCGTGTTCACCTGATGCGTAGGCGGATGATAATTACCTTCTTGAGCAATTTAGAAAAAGTTTTCAAATAAAAAATTTGCTGGATACAATATAGTGATAATTTTTTTATGGAATTTCCTGTATACTTCTATAATTTTTGGATACCTCTTTTCACTTCATGTCAGCTTTCGTCAAGATTCCCTATACCTAACTATCTTAATTTTTGAGATAATTGAGATATTTTGAATGATACTTTAAAGAAATCTTTCTTCTTATTCTTCTTATTAAGATTAAAAAAAAATAATAACATTAACGTTTACAGGCTTGCCGCCTTCAACTTTAATTTACTAAAGAAGGACGCATTTTCAGTGATAAGAAGGAGTTTCTCTATTATATTTTGCGAAAGTATATGGCGTGTTTAAACTTGACAAAAAATTAAGACAACATGGATCAAGCTTGGGAACGATATCGGAGATCATCTTGTAGAATTTGGTTGATTGACCCTATAAACTTGTATCGTGCGGAAACTGAACACCCTGTATACTTGAATGTTATTTTGTGCAACATTTGCCTCCTTTGCAATATTTGCAAACTTCTATCTCCTGCCCATCTAAAGCCCATATGTATTATGTAAAATGTAAAAAATAAATTTATTTTTTTATTACTTTCAGTATTTACACAAGACTATGTATAAAGCTATTGACCGCAACTTTGATCAGATATTTACTTGCGGTAATTGTCTTACAATTAGAAGAAGGTGATTGTAATTCATCATTTTCAAATCATCGATGCAATGCACTTTGGTTTTTGGACACTAGACCCCGCAAAAACACCCGATTAAACTCGTCGATGTAAAACTATTAATTTGAATAATGTATGCACGCAACACGATTGATCAGCAATTTTTTTTTTGTTCAATTTGGCTTGTCGATTTGAAGAAACATTACTAAACCTAAATCTACAACTAACAAAACCAACATTCAAATAGGTTATATTTACAACAGTAACTCTCAAAAGGTCCCACTGAATACAGGGACATATACATATCAATTCCAAAACCTTACCGTCTAAAAATAACGCGGAAATTATAGAAAAAAATCTCGTTATTATTGCCTACGCGTATGTCAACGTTGTGACACTACAAATAAACGACTGTATAGCAGGGTCCTTGTACTTCCTATTGTAGAAAGAAACATTCTGATTTAGCCGATAAATTTAATGTAACACCTTGCGTCTTATGTTGCGACAACTTTATAACCTTTTGCACAAGCCATTAATCTAAAATGAGAGAGAAAAAAAAGAAAAACGTATACATGTAGATTTCGGAATGGGCGTTGAACTATGAAACAAATGAACCATGAAATGAAATAATTTGTACCAATACACGCAAAAAGCCAACTTATAAATGCCGCGATATGCCCATATTACCAGTACAAATTAAATGTCTTTACTTACAATAAGCGGCTATTTTTTTTTTCTAATTCGGAACGATTCTTTTCGCTATTGTAAATTGGCTCATGTAATTTTCAACTTTTTATGACGAAATCGCCACCTATAAAAGAGAGGTTACCCATCTGACGCTCACCGTCATCGCCAACTTGACGTGTTAAAATTTTGCAGTACATACATACATAATAGATTCAATCGTAAAGTAACGTAATCGGTATAATTCTAAAAAATTGAAATGCCATGTAGAAGTACGTGCTTAACGTGTCGTCTACGGTGTTGTTATTTATCATCTCGCCAGTAGACGTTCCGAGATAAAAAGCTATTAAGAAAAAAAAGATAAACACGTCTAGTACACTTTGTGCTTTCAAATTACTAGCGTAATGCTTCGAAATTACGTCTTTACGCGATGATGGTTAGAATTATTACGTGTAAAATGTGACATGCGGCTAACGCTGCAGCTTAGGTAGTAATTTAATACTTTTCTATTATTCTATTCTCTCTATTGTATACGGGCATTGTTAGGTGTATCCGGTTAGCAATTGAAAAATGCTTTCTTGAATGGAATTTTTCCCATTAAATTTCTGCAAGTTTATATATGATAATGAGCTAGCTAGGCAGATATATTAATCAAAGCATACTTAATCTGTTCTATCTCCTATAAAAGGAAGGTTGTAGTAAAGTAATTTAGATAAAAAAAATGTAGCTAGTATACTCTGGTTAGATAAACACCGTGTAATTTGTGTAATTTAATAAATTAACGAATTGTTTATTTAAAATGTCAGGAAAAAAATAAATGATATAGTCCCTGTCATTCCCATTAACACTTGATATTTACGCTAACATAAGTTATTCAATATATTAATATTGATAGATATTCATTTTAAGCATAGTAAAAAAATATAAGAAAAAAATCAATTTTTTATTGGGCAATCCTCTGTCTCCTTCCTTCAAAATGGCAAAAATAAAATTTCTTTTGACTCCTCTTAAGAATCCGAACGATAAAACGGACATGAAGAAAAAGATAAGAATTTATAAAGTTACATACAGTGGCTGTAATAAAGCGAATACTGGTCAAACAAAAAGAGCGATAAGCACCAAAATCAGCCAGCGTATTAGGTGCTAGAACTATGGAATGACGGAATCATCGAGTGATCAAGAATTAGAAAAAAATGAAACTCATCAAGAACGTAATTTCGCTGCGGAACTCAAACGTTAGACGAATAGAGAGAACAGAGAATAGTATTTTCTCTTGATTTTACTAAATCCGTTGGGGTGGCTAGGAACTACGCGCGCCTTTTGTCGCTGTTTTTCAGGCGACAGGCGTCTAACTCACAGACACTAGATGGTACTACATATATTTGTCGTTGTTTCGAATGGTAGTAATATAAGTCAAGAAGCAGATAGAGGTATCAGCCAGAGAAGTACTTGGAGCAACATTAAGGATGATAGAAAGTATAGATGCGTCGTATCAGAGGGAGACAAAACATAAAAACGTCACTATTGCATTTCAATGGAAGCACTACATTCGTTTTGGATAGACAGTTAGTAACAGAATTCCAGTTGTTTGTTTATTCGTTCATAAGCATATATTAAGTAATTATCGCATTTCAAGAAGAAGAAAAATCTATTTGAAACGGCAGCAATGAATGTCCGTTCTCTCCTTATCTGCGGAACGCAACTTGAGGCTAATTAAATGGAGATCGTTCTCCGCCATGTCTCTCGAATAAAACGTAAACAACGACTACTGTTGCATACAACCATACATACACGTACTCGTAGGCATAATAGACGAGTTGCACGCCCGTGGACTCTGCGCGCCAAAGAATTACTGTTATACGGTCGCATATTAATTGATCTATTGCGTACACACAACGTGCGCCTCGCGTTCTACCAATATACCATAATATTGCGAACCGCCGCGGAACAGCAACAGGTTACCGCCGACCGTAAATGGTGCAGCCAATGTCGCGCGTGGGTTCCCATAACATCGGCGCATTCGCGTTAATAAGAACGTCGTCCGGTGCGCTGCAATCCGTAAAAATCTATTGCGATCGCTTATGGAAATTCCGTTGAATATTCATCGGCTAACTAAATTAGGACTACGCGACGCAAATTTGTCATGCATCCTAGTTCTGGTCGATGCATCACTTTGGATTTTTCAATATTTGCGCTTTGAATGAATAAGCTCGAAAGATATTTTGTTTCGGCTTTTTCGTGTTATTATATAAAGGAAAAAAAAAACGTGTTATTTTCAATTGTTTTCACTAGTAGTTTGAATTGTTTTAAAATCTGAAAATTTCAACCATATTGAACGCTCAACTTTCTTTTTACATTTGTTTGTGTCAGTTGTTGTTAGCGTCTCTGCAAAAATGGAAAAAATTTGAATATGTCCAGCAATCACTAAATTCTTGTATTTGAAAAGCGATACGTTTACGCAAGCCCCGATGGACGTTGTTCATCGGGGACTTTTTATCATCCTCTGCTCTTAAACATGGATAATAAGCTAATTTCAAATAATAGAAAATGTTTAATATTTGCCGGAGCAGAACTTCAAAAATTAATATAGCGTAATACAATACCCATTGAATGTACGTAACTCCAACGCAAGAAGGAACATGTGGAAATACATAGTCTTTGAGACATAGTGAAACTAAAGCGCTAAAAATTGGAAAGAGGAATAAAGTGGATAATAGTCCAAGTCCGATTAATATAATGGAAAGTAGTCCAAGGTTGAATCATCTAAACGTTATAAAAGAAATATACTTAAGACCCAATCTTCTGCAGCGATTCTTAACAATGTTACAAAAGCAGAAGTCTCCGTAGATATTAGAGTATCATTAATCCTAAAGTGCTACGCTATTAACTTACAAAGAGAACAAAGTTTTATAATTTTCCAACAAATGTAAATGTGGCTAAAACATAGTGCCATATTAACGTACCAAAGAGCTCTTATCCCTCCAATTAACCTCCACATATACATCTTTCTCGACACTTTTATAATCATATGAAAAATGCAATCCATCAAGGAACGAATGACTTTGCGCAAGCCATTGGAGTGAAGTCTCATATGCAGCTGACCTTAAGTGCAGACTTGATCGCCACGCGGTACGAATATAGAACTACAGTATGCACTAAGCTTTCGTTTCAAAGGCGCAACAGCCTGAGCGTGAGTTTGAACTCGCATAAATTTTGCATTAAATTAATTTTAATGAACATTATACTAAACCGCGGGGCGCTGCATTAACGTTCAATTCCATCTACTAAACTTCCACAACTCACTTTGCAAATTGAGCACTTAGCAAGAAAAAGCTGCGTCATTCGGTAATTTTCACTTTCTATCCAGCGATTGTCATGAGACAACGACAAGAAAAAGAAAACGTAAAATTCAAGGTGAGAACGTAAATCTTGCTGTTGTAACTGTTATTGGGTTAGAACGCCTGCAGGGATCTTCTTGGATAAGCAAAATATTGCTATAATTAACCGTTCATGGACATATGGTATCTTCCTGAGTATAATTTTTTTCCATGTTAATTATGTTGCATTATAAAATACAAAATCACGTGCGTTTCTTCGAGAAAAATAGAAAATCTTTTTTTTGTAAACTTGTCGCATGTCAGAGATATTACCGGAAGAAAGAAGAGATTTAGCAACTGTATTACATCCAGATATCTCAATAATCTCACGGAAATTGCCTATGGTGAACAAAGACACGTAGTAATCACCAAATTCACAGAAGCCATCCATATCTTCAGAACTCTCAAACTATTAAGTTCCATTATTCATTTATCATTATTCATTTAAGTCACCAAACAAGGGAAGTACATTGCTTAATTCTAAATACAAAAAAAAAGAAAGGAAACGAAAATAAAACTCGATTTTCTACGCAAATCCAATCATCTACGCAAACGAAGCAGGTGTACGCGGTATCACTGACGCGGACCTTAAACGATTCAAAATTCAAACAGACCTTAACAGCGCTAACGAGCCGTTACCGTCTGTCCCATATTGCCAGCCGTATCAAGGCACTTCGAGCTTTCGATGAATAGGTGACGGCGTATGAACGCGGCGCGCTGCTCCGACGGCGTATTGTATTGTACAATGTATATACGAATATTCAAGGCCGGTAAGGGCAGCCATCCAAAAAGAACAATGCTCTATTAGAGCGAACGTTACCTGAACGTGCGAAAGAGTAAGAGAAGGAAATCGGCGACGGAGCAAGACGATTCAATTATTTTAGACAAAGGAATACCGAAACTTACGCAAGTTCGCACATTGTATGTACCATCGAGGAATTATGTAACGACTCAGTTGTAAGGTGTTACACGCTGAATTATATTGTGTATTCCAGATGGGCCGCGCAATTTAATTCAAAACGCGAACAGATGTGAACATTGCAAAACCTTAGTTCGTCACCAATCAATTAACATCTTTCCCATATATAGGCTGTTAAGGTAAACGATATTTGATTGTAGTCTTGTCCTTCTCTATGTAGCATGTCGTATACGAGCTTTAAGCGTTAAAAGGAAGAGTGATTTCTGAATTATCTTATTTATAAAAAATCGTATTTTGCTGCCGCATCTTACGTATGTAGCTTTCTCCTCAACATTTTTTTTTGTTGTCTTAAGTTCTGCAAATTAAATTATTTTAATCTAAAGTTATATTATTTGCTAATTCAGTCTTATCTTATTAGTCAGACCTTATTGAAAAAAAGGATCTTTGTCGTCGGCGAGCGTCGCCACCAAGCTATCCTCGCAAATTTATTGCAGACGCAATTTTTGCTATGGCGTTCAGCACGCTTATACTTTATTCTTCCTAAATTTTTATGTATGATGTCTTAAACTAGCTGGTGATATTCCTACTCCAACATCAATCGCTGAAACCATTATTCTTCGTTCTACTAAGACCAGTTCTTCGACTTTCTTGATGGTTTCGTTAGTTCAATATTGTTTATACGAAAACCTTACAGCAAAATATGCTAATGGATCATAGAACGTTCAGCGATCCTGTAATACGTGTAGTTATTTTTATGGGTTCTGCTTATTGATTATATTTTACATTGTTTTTCTACGTTTTCTACTAAGTATCTCCGCAGGTGTTCATAATCTATTTGCAACGGTCCAATTATGTGAAATTACTAATAAACGGTTAATTATGTAAGACGAATTTTTGCAACGTTCATAGTAATGTGCTTTGGGTCGTTATACAGTCCCCCGATGGTACACATCGTACAGAGTACAGCGCGTTTGCCGCGTGTTTTTTACTCAAGGACAAAGTAATTAGTGTACCCTCGGACTTGTACTTGTTATTTCTACCGCGCGGCTATCCGTAGCTGTTTAACCGACCGTTCGGTTTCTACGCGGTTCGAGTCTAGGAGAAGACCCGTTTAACTGTACTAGAGTAGAACCGTAGCACACACGTAACAGAGCTTTTCAGTCTCGGATAGCACCTCGTCGCGTCGATGCCGGCGAAGTAACCCGACGGACGGGCAGACTGGAATCGCAGGAGGCGTTGATAATATGTAGTCTCTTAACACCTCTGAATTATCCTACAAGGTCTTCGTACCATACCCGTCTCGGTCTCCACTTAACAGATATTTGCTTTCATCCGGCGTTTTTATTTTCTCCTACGCACGCAAGGTTACTTTCTTTAAAATACCGGCGTTATACGCAACTCTCGGTCTTACCTGGACCGTTGGGATAATTCGTGGAATGTTAGGCGATATCATTAGCTTGGGGAAAATATAAGAATGCAAACAAAGGGATGGGAATACGAAAGCAAATAATGTTTCTATTAGAATGGTTATCTAAGTATTGGTACAAACAGAGATACCTTTTATCTTTTAACCCCGCACAAAGTAAATAGAAATATAGTCCCACAGCTATGGCGCTACTAGTCTTTTACGTATCGATATGTCTTGTATATTGAAGAACTAACGATGATTTCTGTGAAATGGATGGTTCTAAGATAATGAAAATCAACAGACGGATTATTGCAGAAAAACCTACATATGTATCTCGAAAACTAACTGTTTGGACTGTATTCTTTCAAAATGAAACGTGAAACGTGAAAAATGAAACTTCTGTGCACAATACATTATTAAAAAAAAGAAACACCTGAAACTAGAAGAACACCTTAGCCAAACGAGATATACTCGTAACACAGTCTTGTATTTGCAGCTCTCAATCTCGTGAACCAATTCGCACAGCCACGACTTGCTGTCCGAATCGGTCTTGACGAAACACAAAAGGTGCTTCTTCTCCCTTCGTCGGCTCTTGACGAAACTCAGTTCTGCGTTGAGCTTGCGCATCGGTGGATTTTGATCAAACGATCGAAATCCACTTTCTTGGAGCATCGAGTAATTGTGGATCTTGAATGGACAATTCTTGTTGGTAAAATTCACAAACATTTGTTTGAGGACTGAACCACTTCCCTCACAATCAGAGCACCTTCGTCCACTTGAGATTTAGTTTAATTTACCTGTAAGTTTTCCATTCAATCTGACGTGACCTCCACGAAATTTTCCAAAACCAAATTGCTGCCGTATTTTTGTTGAACCTTCTCCTTCAATCGATATATTTGCTCAAATGCCGTTTTGGAGCAAATGAATGAATGAAGGGCCGTTGAGACCCCTTTCGTTGTTGTGCCATTGTTACCGTAGGCGATTAGAACGAACGAAATAAGTTGATTCGTGCAAAGCTACGGAAACGTCACTGATCTTTATGCACAAAGACTTATGGGACAAGCTACCAAAAATGCTGAACAACTTTTTGCCCAAGTTCATGATTTGGAGTTAAATAAGAAGATGCAAGTGCAATATCTCGTAAAAGAGTAGAAACAACAACTTATAAACACGAAATTTCCGAAAATCATTCAATGTGCTACTGTTGACAAGAATAGAGGCCAATCAGCGGTAAACTTCATAAAACCCTTCGAACACGGCGTGGATTTGAGATGAATGTAGAATACAATTTACGAAGTAATAATCGCGTACTTTAGTAAGAAATACTTGAACGAGATTCATTTACTAGTACTGAATAATCACAGAACACGTATGTTTACTTTACGCTAACGATTGTGGGAAAATAATACTTACTCTCTTAATAGGATGCAAAGTACATCTGAATTTTTTTAAGATATAATCAATACTTTACGCGAATATATTGATACGATTTACATAGCGAAGAAATCTTTAAACGACACGGCAATTCATTCGCATTCGCTCTCTGATCCGTTGAATTATTATGTCAATTTTCGTAATTAATTTCACGTCTCAAGGATTTTCTTTTTTCGCGAGATTGCTTTCTATCCGCCGGTTCGTTCGGCGTTTTGCGATCTCAAAGTCAGATTGTGAAATCGGTATGGCAGTCGCAGACGGTCCGGCGAATTTATAAAACAAGCCAAGACGGACGATGTAGAATACAACGGCTAGCTTAACAATGTTTTAATGTTGCACTTTACGATCGATATTTACGGAGTAGACGCGAGAGTACAACAAAAACCTGATTTAATGTCCAACTTACATATAAGAATTGCAAATCGTGCAACACCTAGAGAAATTTAAAAATAACCCGGTATGTGATATGTATATACATATCTATATGTTGCTAAGATAACTCGTTCCGTCGGTGTAAAAATAACCTTTTTCTTTACGCTATACAGGCATTTACTACGCTTAATAATTTCATATAAGCTGCTATCTTTTCTCGGTAAGATTATTTACAGTATTGCGATATGATTGCTGCCATCCGGAACACAACGTTGCCAAACGAGGTAATTATAGGCAGTTAGTTATTTTTAGTATCGTGAAATAGCAAAAAGAATTTCCCATAAGAAGACAATTATTTTTAAATAAAACCGCAAGTTAATACGCGTCCTATCGCAATAATCGTATCGAAATAGTTTCTGTAAAGTACTATTGAATGGATAAAATCGAACTTATACGAGCGCTATATAATGTACATAGCTGAATTCACTGTTGTTTTCGGGAGTTTCTCGACGGCGCTAGAGATAAAAGAAGAACATGTTTTTTTCTCTTTTTTTTCCTAAATCTCGAACGTCATTTGTCACAGATCCATTTTCTGTTCGGATTAATAACAAACACAAGATCTAGCAATTTTGCCAAATTTAAACCTACCCTCTACCTCCAGCAATAATCGAGGTGGCGAGGGTCAAAAAATGAATCGACCTGTATATGTAAAAGTGTTTCGCTAAATACGAACACGCAAAGGTCCCGGAATGTTTCACGCTCTACTTCTTCGGAACAACTTCAGCGAACCTTTAAAAAGTGAAAACACAAAAGGGATGGCACGTTCAGCACACTTTTATACAACATTATTTATGATACCGTAATAATAATCGCTACAGTGCATATAAAAGGAAGGGGAGACAGAGCCAAGGAACCAGCAGAAGAAGAAGCAATAGTGGAATCCGGGGGGGAAAAAAACGAAAGCGTGTTGAATTGAAAAGGTCTCCTTTGCAAGGGTAAATCGGGCACATGCGTTGTCGTCTGCTTTTGAATACTTGAACGCGTGGCCTTTGAGAACGGGGTCCTCTTTTACGTCTTTGGAATGGAAAGAAGAGGTCGCAGGTTTTTTGGTATTCTAATTTAATACGTGGCGTCGTATCTAATGGAAACGTGCGCGCGAAGGAGCACGGTACGAATGAGAGGATGAACGTATTCAAATGGGCCGTACGTACTTCTTTATTTTTTTTATTCTGAACAAATATGAGCTTAACACAGTTCTTCGATGACCGCCCATTAATGTAAGGTTGATTAACAGGGTTTATGAATTGAAAAGTTAAACAAAACCCATTCACCGTTCCTTTTATTACTTAAGGTTACGCAAACATGGGGGAACAACGAGACGTTATTCCTTTGTAGTTAAGTTTTATTCTTCTTGGCATCTACAAGGACAAGTTACTGTATTGTCTTGAAATTGGTACTTTCCTGTTTTACACTTTGCTTGTTGTACTTTATGAACTGTTTGAGTTAATTATTTTACCGCAGAATTTTCGGAATTTAGATTATAGATAAAATGGCTATTCACGTTGATCTATTTCATTATAAAAGCTCGAGACAGGAATAGATGTGAAGAAAGAAGGATTACTTGCTGGGATAAAATTATTGTCGATAAACACATTCTTATATCGGCCTCTTATGCCCATATAGTGGCTAATTTGTTGCGACCTCACTTCCGAGGAATTAAACCCCCTTAATATATGTTCATGAATAATAAAGATAATATGAAGAAGCTCACATTTGTTGCGTGTTAACCGATTCTTATTATCTGCAAGATACTAAAACATCACTTTGATCTCAAAGATACTTTTATTATTTTACATGTCGCGCATGAAATGCGCTTTTCTCAATACCCTTGAATCTTTAGAGATCGTCAAGAATTATCAAATCAAGAACTACGTCTTAATCCCCAATTAAATTTGATGTAGCTTCCTTTCACAACATAATTTTTTGGGTTTCAACTTTTCCTACAACGCAACTTTCCAAGAATACGAAACCAATAGAAATTAAAATGTTTCACTGACTGAACCCTTCGTTTGTTACGTTAATTTTCAGGGTAAAAAAATCTTATTTACGTCACAACTACAGCTCATCGTAAAAGAGTGAATTAAAAGAATGACCCATGCATCTAATTAACAAAACGCAATAACTCTTACCCACAATAAAAAAATCAATTTTAAATATGCCATAAGGTAGTTACGGATATACTTTTATGACCTTGTCTAGTCCGTCGATAATTGACGAGCGACCAACTAGGTGCGTATTAATCCTTCATCCTCTATATACAACATGCAATCAATGTATCTAAAGCATAGGAAAAAAATAGACCAGCTCGTTCGATTCTATGACAAAATTAATAGCAGCCTGGTCTCCGTATCATGATATAGTGGTTGAAAAAAAAAAAAAAAAAAACAATAAACTCAGACTGTGGGATATTTATGGCAGGTGTAAGTCTAAAACTAGAGAATCAGGTATTTTTTATCGGACATGAGAAGCCCTATCGTTTAATTCCATAGTTCTATCCTATTATTCTTCCTATCACCTGCTTGTCCTATTCGAAGAAGAATTAGGCGCGATAATTTGTTGTCTAGATTGTTGTCTGATAGTTATTTTAAAAATCTAAGTGTTGCATATACAAAGAAGATAACTAGAAGACATAGTTTTTTTTTTATATTAATTCGTGATTCATGTACGTTGAATACATTGTTCAAATTACGGTATTTCCAAATTCTATGCTTGTTCACAATAACATCTAAGTCCATTCAAGCTTGGCAGTTATGTTAACAAGCACCATAACTAACCATTTTAAGTGTCATAACCTGCTACGTTAAACGTATGCCATTTTCAAAGCAACGGATAATATAGGTGAAACAAACTAATTGGTCAGTCACCTTGTACAATATGTCTGCAAATAGCGTGAGGCTGTTGAGGCATTTTTCATTTTACTAAAAGCAGACAGACTCTACATGGATGTTTATCAAACATATGTCGCTTTGTATATTGTTCTTTCAGTGTAACTAACCTTGTACCTTCTAAAGCGAGGCTGATGAAGAAAATTGTTTATTTTTTAATACAAAAATCTGTAAACAAGAAGATTTTAGATAAACCGTTGTTATTTCCAACCACCTTATATGAAACCTACATTTAAAATTCATAACTAAATGAATAGAATGAATTAAAAAAAAAAACGAATAACTAAGTGTGGTCATGTACAAAAAACGTCATAGAAAAACAAGCGACTGCCAACTATAATTGACGTCATTAAGCTTTCAATTCATTAGCAAATGCTTACAGGTTGTTAGCTTAAGGCTACTTGTAAAAACAAAATAAAACATTGTAACAAAGATTTTTATTGGCAATACCAAAAAAGGAAAACGAATAGTATATCACGGAAAAGAGCATGCTATGAATTGCAATACATTAGCCGCCCGTAATAACAAGCAGGCGACCATACTTAGTTAAATTGGCGGTTTCAAATGTGCTTATTAACATTTTTTTTTATTTGTTAGGTATTACCGTTGAATGGAGAATATGTACGAAATATGTTACGGTGAAACGGAATTGTTTTGCGGAATTTGGTACTCACGACCAATCTCATTTCGAATTTACCCCAATTTGTTTAATTTTCAATAACTCTCCAACATCTAACGCGATCACTTTTAAAGTTTCACAATGTTTAGACACTTGTTTAAAAAGAAATTCGATCAATAGCGCTTATGTCAAGGAGGTTGCCGTGACAGGCTTAGAGCGATATATCCATGAAAAAAAAAAATACAACGAATCATAGATTTGTGTATGTTACTAACTAAATCAGGCCATCTTTGTGGAACTTCACCAGGAGTATTGAACATCTCACTCATCGAGTACCTTCTTCGTAAAACGATCGAGATGCCTTCAAGATATTCAGAAAATTTGCTGGAACTTTGTGTTCAATAACACTTTTATTCAAAATTAGTCCATCTATCAATGCAAAAAATTATTCGTAAAGCTTCTCGCATTCGTTCTTATTTCCCCGTTTGTATTTGTAGTAGTAGAATGTGTAGATCTTCAGATACCGTCCGTGGTATGAATAGTCGTCTGGTTAAAAGCGAGAACGGCTTAGCAGAGGCGGAAAGAAATCTTTTTAAGCCGTTAGACGTTAAAATCAAGGCCAAGTTCAGATTGTCAGCGTTACATTAACAAATAACGTAATAAGGAGTGTATAGAAAGTGTTTTTCATGACTTGATACTTTCACTTAAGAGTTGGACCGAGAGCGTATACGCGTATGATATAATCACCGCCGTTTGTGGGTCATTATCATTTACCTACTTATTTAGAAATTTCTCTTTTTACACGTGGTCGCCGTTTCTCAACGATCCCAAGAGTATGTATTATGTGCATTATACAATAACGCGATGTCGGACGCGAAGAGAAGACGACGAAGTCAAGGTTAACGGAATTGGAGTTAGTAATTACAGGATAATCTTTAGCGCTTAAAAAGTATTTAAGGTATAATTTTTCTAAAGACGTTATTTAAGTCGTGCGTAATTCTTAACGGTCTATTAACGGAAAAAAGCTACCATACATTATTTAGAGCTGCTAGATAACATTACGGCTAACCGATTATGTAATGAGAAGCGCAAGCTCAGACAATAATGGAAAATGTTTTTATAAAATAAAAATAATTCTTTCGCCCAATCAAACCGAAGAGGTTGATAAAACACAACTGATGCATCTTGTGAAAGAAATTATCGCTTAGTGACTTGCCTAAATAGTTTGTTCTTATTGTTTTTACCTCATCTTAGCAAGCGTAGCTGGCTACAGAATGGCTGTACAGAACTACACTCAAATTTTACATTGCTGACAGGAAGTTAATAGAAATCTAAAATATTCGAGATGATTACCAGCTCATTTCGCGCGTTAAGCATTAATCGTATTAAGGTATATGCACAATTTAACAAATGACAGAATGTTTAGTTACGTGTAGAATGAATGAATTTACCACGTACTTTAAATACACAATATCCTTGTGCTTTAGAGCGACGTCTCTGCCACCGATTATATATAAAGCTTCTGATTGAGAGCGCACCTACCACAAAGTTGCTCTTATTGAAGCTAAAGGCCAATTCTATAAATTTTGTCAAGAGGATCTGTTGAGAGAACGACGATCGAATGTTAGGTATAGTCCTGCATGATTTAGAAGAAGTTATTGTCTGCTTCTCGATAAGATAATTCATTACCAACCGTCAAAAGCTTTGTTGGCCAGAGCGAAGAAGATTCATTCGATATAGAACCGTAACTTTGACATCATACCTTTCTTCGCTGATTAACCCATCCGAAAGTTACACTACGCACTAAGATCTTTTATGCATTTGCACATTTTTATTTAAAAATAAAATTTCATAACACGTAAAACTAGCTTTATTATTTACATTTTAATAATATAAATGTTATGCAAATAGAATTCAATCGATGACGACTAACTTGGTAACGGGAAAGATATAAAACTCAATAACAAATATTTTTCTCTCTCCTTTTTCTCCATTTAAGTTTTTTCTACATCGAAATGTTAAAAGTTAACCGTTGAATACACGCCGATATACATACATATATTCATACGTAAGCCTTCGTAGAACCGTGCCATTTGATCCGATGTCGGATTTATTATTTATTTATTCAGACGTTCGCGTTTTTTTTTCTCCCTTTTTCCTCTCCCGATATGTTTAATTAAGTATGTACGTGCCGTACTAATTAGTCATCTTCTGTCCATTGTCGCTTTAATGTCAATTAAATTGCGTGGGGTTATTGATTCTTCTTATGGTTGCTCCGGTAACCGACCAAACAAAAAGCAAACCGCATCTATTACACATCTGTAAACGTATTGCGTTGGGAAACACATTGGTGTAAGCACGGTAACAGACAATACATGATCGTACAGGATAATTCGCTGCAGTTAAGCAGTGTCGAACCTGCACGAATGTTCATCCCGACCATCCCCAATGTGCACCAGATCTCTCGCCTGGTCTTGTCCACGTTCTAAGACGAATATTACTTTCGTTAATCAATCTTCGTCTTATCGCTGAACAGTATTCTTAACCATTTCTCTGCTACACATGTTCTTCAGCAATATGCAAGGCGACGATGTAAAATTAACCGAGATTTCCGTAGTCGTCTGCCCACAAACTTATTCGTGTGCCCGTTTAAGCTCGCTTTACAGGTCGTTAGCTTAAGTCTGTAGCAGTCATCTTACGTTTTCGGCTTTACCCATCTTATAAAGAAAAAAAAAACAAAACATTTTGCCTATTTATTGGCGCAATGTATTTTGAGATACGTGATACTTCCAATTATAGCAAAAATCGACCTTGCTTATTTTACATAAAACACCTTATATGCTGTTGAATTCTTCAATTCTAAGCCAAGAATGATTAAAAATTCACACAAACACTCCCAATTATTTTAATCCGCTTTTGGAATTTGGCGGTACAGGTGTATCGATATGTTATTATGCAAACTATATCTTTTTGTCGTATAAGGTGCGTCCACAAGAATGGTAAGTTAATTCGAAAATCTTGAGTAGAAGCTCCCCATTTTCCGGATAATTTGTATTTTAATGATTACGAAAAGCACCTTTGTCTAGATAAACAATTAAGTCTACAGAAACGAGCGCGACTTAACGAAATTAGCAGAGATTAGACAGATTCGTGTTTATTCGTCTCATGAGATGGGCTCGTGTCACTTACTCGTTTCTATGAGGATCGACAAAACGCGAGTCTGTCGAGTCTCTGCTAATTTCGTTTTTGCAGGCTTAATTGTGTATCCATACAGGAACGCTTTTCTTTAACAATTCAATGGTGCTAGCTCTAGCACCTGGTCTGGTTTTTCCTTAGCATCCGCTTGCATAAGTAGCTAGAATCGACGAAGTGAAAATTTTACAGTGTCGCTTCAACAATGCTTAAATATTTTTATTTTCAAGAAGCCAGATAGAGACCAAAGAGGGCGCTAGGTATTTTTAAAGAAAAAAGAGTAAACTATCCTCAAGACTTTACGTCCTTGATCATAAATAAAAAAGAACTGAAAGGTAATAAAAAAAATAATAACAATTGAATATTGATAATATTTGATGCAGATAAGAAAATGACGATCCGGCAAGTTGATCAGGAAGGGCCTCAGCACATATCTAAAGTTTCTCTCTCCAAATTGGAAATCTTGCTTTACTTGCTTTAAAACAGGTGACGACTTAACTAAACCGCGAGTTATACTTACATTATTACGGAGAGTCCTCTCTTACTCCGAGAAATCTTTATCCGTGTAATCCCTCAATGTTTTGCTTGATCTTGAAGATTAAGTTTCCGCAGTCTTTGTCAAGCTTTTTCTATCAAAGCACGGACAGCGATATAATCATGCGGTTCGATTAAATTAATTGTAACGTACTCCATAAATCCGACCAGCAATTTCTTCGACACATTATCGCACCGTAAATGGTATTTGATTTTAACGTATACGATTCAGTTGTTTACTTGCAGGCAGTTATTTTAATGGCTTTATAATAAATAGAGTCGGCTATCGGCGAGCAGAATGTCAATGTCGTTTTTGCTTTCAGTCGTCGACGAGAGGAATCTATCTTGAACTTCTTTAAACCAATGCTGCGTACTACGCATTTCGTTCTTCTCCCTTTAGATGCGTTTATTTGCTCGCGTATTATAAGAAAGCCGAGCGCTTATTAATTACTAGAAAAATTATATCATTGGAAATATGCTTCTTTGCAAGAGTACAATTTAGACGTAATTGCTTCCATTTTCGGATGTACGTAGATCCCAAGTAATGACTCAAGTAATTCTTGTTGTTATGAATAATATATAGATGGATGTTAATTTTGAAAAAAATACGAAACTTACCTTATCCGCAAATAGATTTAATCAGTCAGATTTAATTTCGGTTAATTTTTAATGTAATTTGTAACACCTTACCTAACATATATGAGCTTGTGTATGTTTTTATAAAGCTATATGCGAAGCCATCTTTGTCCGTTTTAGTTTAAACTTCCTGGTTACGAAAACGCGATTATAAATATGGAAGTACATGCATACCTTTACTTGTAGGTTTAAATTCCAATTAGGAAGTCAGCGTTCTTTTTTCTGGATTTTTTCCTTTTC
The DNA here is from genome assembly GCA_020654165.1 of Oryctes rhinoceros. Classification (NCBI taxonomy): domain Eukaryota; kingdom Metazoa; phylum Arthropoda; class Insecta; order Coleoptera; family Scarabaeidae; genus Oryctes; species Oryctes rhinoceros. The sequence continues at coordinate 6,512,032 of JAIOKQ010000231.1, forward strand.
TTTTTTGCGAACACGTTGTACTGCATTTTCTTGGCTTTACATATCCCATGTCAACTGGAATATTCAGACATATTTAGCATTCAAACTGTCCATTGTATAGCAATTAACCGCGACGATAATCTGCATTAACTGCTCTCTAGACAATTCAACATCGGCTTGGAAGAACCTTCATTTACACCAGCTGAATTTAAATTACCCTACGCGTCGTCCGCACATTTTCCGCGAGTAAACGGTCCACATTTGGCGATGGATTCGAACGATTCAAATACCTTTAAGCGGCCGATTCCATATTCATTAATCGCCGTAATGGGCTTCTAATAAAATTCTAATCGGCGACGACGCGAAAGCAGCATTTGAAGCACGCGTCATTGAAATAGCTATAATGAGTGATGTACCTACAACGCAAACCAATTAAACTGTCGTAGAGAGGTGATTTCCTTGTTGACTTCGCAAATGTCACAAATCCGCGTACATAAGCCTTGTTCGCCTTCACACGCTAATCTTATTAGACATGAAGACGCTCTTTAGTCGTTATATAGTTGCGAGTCTCTGCTTTCTTATCTGCATGCGTGCTTAATGTTGGTACACCTGTGTAACATCATTTATTCAAGCGCATATATGCGATTATGTAATAAGAACGTAAATTTATCGGATGGATATCTTATGTTGATCTTTATAACACGCCAGCATGAGAATCAACTTCGTTACATTCTAAAATCACTTCTGGTTGATAATTTAGAATGTACACTCGTCAATAATCAAAATGACCGCTCGCAGTCTTCTAGCTTAAGATGAGCGCTCACTCTGCCAGCGATATCAATAACAAAAGAGATAAAAATGTTGACTTCGGCGTCAATAAAGTCGGATTTTCTGTGCTTAAAGAAAGGAGAAAGCTCCGCTAAACAAGCCCTTACATTTTTTTAAAGAATACGGAAAATCTTATCCTGAGAGTGACGAACCTGAGGTTCGAGCTCAGAACCTCGAGATTGCTAGCACTACGCTACCAGTCCTATAAGTACATAATTCAATTATTTTTAAAGATGAAGTTGAAACTAAAGATGATACAGGTTACAATAACGTAAAGTACATCATCGTTAAAATAAGATGCCGCTACATAGATTCAACAAAAAGCAATTCGGGTTGATTTACCTACGAATGTCAAGGCAAAGCGAAGGTTAAATTAAAATATTTATGTAGTTGTTTCGATCTGATGGTATTTACCAAACTTACACGATGAAGAATTTAAACGAAATCAAGATCACGCGAAAAAAAAAACAGCCTGCATTACACGTAAGATCTCCTTTAAAAGGACATTATACGCTATGCAAAGCTGCACAAAAAGCGGTTACAATCGGCCTTTATATAGCACGTACAAGAATAAGTCATACTAATCAGCTCCTGTCTCATTATCAATGCGTTTTCGAATCAAAACGACGTTAATGTGAGAAAATGCTATCCTCGTTATAGCAGTTAATATACGTTGTATATAGACGTATCCACCGTATAAGCGTATGGGCATTGTTCCTCTCCGATTCCTAAGTATAGTCAGTTTCTGCACAGCATGCGTAACCTATATGTACGCGTGTACACAAAGGGAATGCTGGTAAATTATAAATTTAGACGAGTATGTTTATATGGTTCGATAAATAATTGATGAACCGTTTTTTCCGTTCCTAAGAGTACATGGCTAGTTAAGGGCGAATAAATTGTGTTTCCTTTTTACTTTTGCTTTGCGAGAACTTGACAAACAGATTGTACCTCAAAATTATATTAAACAATAGGACCATCTCTAAGATTTCTGTAAAATATGACAATAAAATATCTGCAACAAAAAAAGGAATCAGGAAAATAATAGGTTCTCCTGCAAGAGCAGGAGCCTAGCCGTCAGTGATACTGGTAGAAATTCACCAAAATCAGCCCAAGTCTTCAGCAATGAGCAATGTGAATGCGGAATACTCGTCAAGGACAATCCTAGCCTGCGATGCAAAACGGAAGATATATGAAAGGACATGAATCTACACGGTTATACCCTAAATTTGTCTGCTTTGTATTATTTCTCGCACAAAAAGGAGCAAAAAAATCTTTAAAGTAAAATGTTACGTAAGTACATATATATTATTTCTCGATTGCTCAAGAGCGGCGACCAACATAGAAGTTAAGCAAAATTGAAGAAATAATTTGAATAATTTGAATAAAACAGGAATAAAAGTTTTCCCCATTAACAGTATTTATCCGCCCAAAATTGACGAACTCATTGGTTCCACGGTTATATCGAGATAAGACGAACTTATGGTAACAACCACCTTATTTGGCAATTGTAAATTTGCGATGTATGAAGATAGATTTTAGGCCGGTAGGTAGGTTAATAAAAAGTTCTTCTATGTACCTATTTCGCAAATTGCAAGATGGCTTCGACTAAATTGGAAGCAAGTCCTGGTATCAATATATAATAGTAATAAATTACCGTTTAAGCCAAACAAAGGAACGATATCATTGAGAAATAATTAACTCGCATCGATTCTACGTGGGTAACATGCTGAACGAGAATATAGAAGAAAAAAAGACACCAGAAGAAAAAATCCTTTTGAATTATTGAATCCATTGCCTACATAAACAATACCAAAAACAATCGGCAAAACATCCAACACGCGTTCGCCGCTAATTTCGAGCGTGTCTGTAACAGACGATAAATTATTATGTCACTACTATAAAGCATTACACGTTAAACAATTAATTCAGCTGTCATTTTCGAAACCTTCGCCATTAATTCCTCTTTGTAATTAAGAGGTACTATTTTAATGACAGTCATACGCTTAATTTCAACTATTGTAATAGCTGTTGGTTTCTTTTTTTTTTGTCCCAGCATCTCCTATTTCATTCGTCCGATCAATTTTAATACGATTTACTTATTGAAATGTTGTAATAAGGCTACGGGATAATGAAATGATAATTTAGATCTGTCTCAGTAACGATGTCAACACGCTTCTTGTACCACTCTATCATTCCAACAAGGGGCACTCCTTAAATTTAGCGATTATTAAAATTATTATTTCAATAATAGTAAGAAGGAGTTTAGAAAATAAAACGACGTAAATACATACAGTAAGAGTTGAAAACCTTAACGTTTTACCTGGCCGGTATTTCTCTGTTAAGCGAGAAGGCCCAATGTATCAACGCGTTTGTGAAACGGATAGGTGATACACTACTTCTTACGTGCATAAATAAATAACAAAGAATTTACACATATTTGCACAACGGTGGGCAATACGTGGGTTGCGTTAAACGCAGATGGTATGGCGGTGCTTTTCTAAACGATCCGAAAATTAAGAATCGCCACAAAATGTATCGCTATGCCAGCGATTGTTACAATCAAATATGATGAATGTGAAGTACGGCTAATTTCAGAGAGCAACGCTATACAATACAATAAAATTGATTTCAAGGTGTTCGGCAAACAAACAGTACTTTTGTTGTATATACTTTGATACTTGATACATCTGACCAGGTGCTAAAATTTTGCGTGGGCAGAATACGTAACTCTGCCTAATTATTATCCGACGCACGGCACCGTCTAAAACCGGTATTTACTAGATTACGATTTTCTTAGAATATCTATCAAATGCTTTATATTCTATATGTTTTCTAGTTGATAAGTTGTAAAATACGTAATAATAATGAATAAATATAATTTTATATCCATTTGCATCGCCTTTGGAAAATTTGGATGCTTAATATCTCCGAAGAAAATAGAATATTCTTTTACCAAATCAGGATAACACTTCAATATACGCGGAAATGCTTGCCAATTAACTCATAGTCAAGGTATTGGCATTTAACATTATATTGGCTTCTCATGAGTGCAACACCTCTTGTTATGTTCTAACGAACTAAAGATGGCTGACGAACTACAAATAAACTGATATTCGATTGAAGTTAAAAAAAAAAATAAACAATTGTAAATTCAATATCATTAACAAAGCGGCAACACGATTCCGTAAAAGTAAGAATATGAAGATTCGGGAAAGCTGCCGGACGTCAACAACTCTTGTACAATATCGCCAAATTTAAGACTTCAATACAGACAAAACGACACTCAGTCATCTTGTACATTGAATATCGATCTTCCTGTAACTACAGGAGTGACTGTATTTAATCTAACAATTAGAAGAAAGCTCCGCGAATTTGGTTCAAAAGGCTAGAAGAAGAGCTATTCTCGAGGCAACACAAGATCATCTCTTCTCTAACGAGTCTTATATCATTCAGAGTTTTAGTGTGCAAGAGGCGTAAAGAAAGATATCTTGAAAAAATTATGGCTCCACGCATGACATTTGGAGATGAGGGTGTTACAGTTCTACGTGGCATATCTTTAAATAGTCGCACCGAACTGGCGATTTCGAGAAATCGATCCATGAATGCCGGTCGAATAGCATTCATAATTACGCAAATCAGACACAAAGAGATGGCCGCTCTTTTCAAGTATTTATACCGGCAAAGTCTTCTATTCGCTGAAGGAAGGAAGTAAACGAATAAATAGACAATGAAACTACTTATCGACTACTTCCTTCCACTCGGAAGTCCAAATCTGTCAGGCAGAATTGATAAGAATTAACAAGGCATGCCTTACTAAACGAATATAATCCGCGTGTCCGATGGATCTAGTTCGGTTGCGTACCTACATACAAGGAAGCGACCTATATACGTACCGTACAAAAAAATAATAATAATAGAGCACTTACCCGCGCCGCCACTAACCAGAACACATAATGGAATAATAGAAGTGAGCGCAAGCAATTCATTCATATGCATGTGTGTGGACTTTTGATCTTGACCGCCATATATGTTAACCCAACCCACCATTATCTAGACAATGTTGTCGACAGGTCGAGTGTGATCTAATAATTTATTGGATTTCTTTTGGCGAACACGAGTTTTTGTCGAGCATTGTCACCTGATCGTCTATAAAAAAGAAGACTGAAACAATTCGACTTCGTCGTGTATTTAATTAATCAATTTCGAATGTACTTCTTAGGAGTCCTTTTTTTAAGGTACGGCTGATCTGTATATGGTATGTTAAGGATATCCTGATCGTTTCTGCCGTAGATAAAGGCGGCGTTGTAGTATTGTATAACGTGCAACATGTAAAAATTTTAACCTCGATAAAATTCCCCAGGCAAATGCCAAAGAAAAAGTTTTAGGATTTATTTTTTAATTTAAATAAATTTACTCGTGGTAGTAGATAACTACGAGTTATCGTCTGTAAAGTGTAGAACATTGTTCTACATTCGCTATTCAATTTAATTAAATTAGAAACAATGCCATTATACTCGCAATGATTACTTATAAAGGAAAGTAAAGGAGATTTGTAACTAACAAACAATAACAATAATAATAATAATAACAATTATTATTATTATTTATTTTAGAAGCAATACACAAACATCGTGAAATACATACTTAAAACAAATTAGATACATGTACAGCCAGATCTTTTTAGGCTGTTCATTCGATTATTCATTACTCAAAATCAAGTATTTGGAACAACATTGGCATTACAAGATTCCATTTGTAAGAGAAGACAGACTAGCTCGCACTAACATTAAGAACCTCCAGTCATCGTTCAAATTTTCCGATCTCCTAAATCACCCTCCAATCAGAGAAGTTACAACCGTAATTCACGCCTTAGTTCCTCTTCAGCAGAAGAGTAACGAAAGTGGAAGCGCCTGCAAATTCATTAATATATCTTTACGTAGACTACTCATTCCCTCATAAATTAACGAGGTCGGTATGAAGGAGACAATGAGTGAATATTTACGAAAAATAATGTCAACTAAATATACGAAGTTAATAATGAAATTGAGCCTGATCAGCACAAATTTACGTTTTTGTTAAGGCTGCCACCGTCATTTCGTGGCCTCGCACGTTGTGCGCTAATAAGTTTACTCTTGTAGATTTTACCTTTGGTATTTGCAAGAGAGTAAGAGATGAGCTTAGGGTGGAATGCAGAATATTAGTAAAATGGCGATAATTGCAAATGGCAAAAAGACTGAACAAATTTTTTAGTCTTTCTTCCAATAAATTCCAACATTGGATTTGGAATTTACCTTTACTTCCAGTGAATTTTGATTAATGTTTAACCTAGACATAGATAGTCATATTCTTATGAAATTTGTGGATTTGGTGCAGAGTTAGTCAGGGTCGTAAGAAACAATGTATTTCTTACGATCTCCTCATCCACAACTTTTAATATAAACACCATAGTCATTTTTATGTTTTTATTTAAAAATTTGGATTACGTGATTACGTTAGGTTTCTTCTTTCATTCCTTGAAGAATTACATAAGACCCATGTAAGAATTTTGGAGTTCCTTCATTTTCCCCAATGTTATAGATACGCATACATAAATCACCGGCAATGTTGGTCTGGGTAAATCTTTAATTAATAGTTTTATTTAAACATATCGGGTTACTTGTTATTACGCTTTTACGCACATGAAACGAGGTGACAATTTGTCAGAATACCCAACACATTTAAATTTAATTAACGCTAATTTCAAATGATATTAAAACATTAATCGGCTAATCTGAATAACCAACCGATATCCCGATTATCGTTACGTCTATCATCTAAGCTAACGTCTATTGACACGTTTGCATGCCTAATTAAGACACGTAGAGATAAATATCCAAGCGATACCACTACGCTTACTAATTAATAAATGTGTAAAAAAAATTTTTTTTTGGGCAAGCCTCTGAAAAGCAACAAAGAGAGGCAGACCCAACGTAAACGCTAGGAAAGAGAATAGGTAACCTTCATTTATGTTTCAACGACCCGACCGCGCGCTGTCAAAAAATAACTCAGCCGCTTAATTTATGTCAACCTTGGAGTTTATATCAAAACAGTTACTATATACCGAACGTTAATAATTATGTACCGCCACGTAATCCACTATGCATGAACGTATATGATAATGGGCATATGTGTATACGGTTTACATTTTGAATTTTAAGCTGTCGTGAAGCATTTGAAACGCTTAGCAGTTTGTTTCCGCTCCGCGATGTTACAGCATTAAAATGCTAATGGAGGAATACCAGGAGATATATAGTTTTGGATAGCATCTATAACGTTTCCTTTAGAGAGCATCTGGTGGGACCGGTCCTGCATGTTTTGCATAATAAGAAATACTAAAAGCCAAATGATTGGAATTCCTGAGTGCTAATAGGACAATACTGAATCAAATAACAGGTTATTTGCCCATAAAACACTACAAACAAGGCACCTCTTACGTGGACGTTTTGATAAGCGTGACGTTGATTTTCCTCCATGTTTCTCTGATCTTCCCAATCTTTAAAAACGCAGCACACAAGATTCATGAACCCTACCAAAGTAATTCGATGTGCGCGTAACGCGATAACGTCCCAACATCTCGCCCATGGTTTGTTTTGGAAGGAAAGGAAGTAATTTCGAGCATTTACTTTGGTCGTAACCAACTAGTTTGTTCTTTTTTATTTATTTTAACCTTTAATTCGTGATTTTCAGTGTTTTCCTTGCAATGCTCCTCAATGCCCAACAAAGCTAATTCTGGTATATAAAGAACATTTTTTTTGTGTTTGTTTACTTTTTATTTAGAGCAACCAATGCTAAAATTTAACAAAGCCATATAAAACTACAGCATATACACATTTGTATGCTGAAGTCCGCACAAAATTGAAAATTCCATCAAGTTATATAGACGAATCTAGTTAATATTTAATTAGAACTTTTAATTAACTTTACCAATTAATTCCTTCTGCATAATAACGAGTTGCATATTATGAGCTTTTTCTCGAAGTATATGTCACGATACGAGCCTTAAGTTTTTAGTTTTTCTGTAATTGATGTAACTTTAGCATGATCGTGAATGTTATCGCAATTATAAACGGACAAGAAATAATTCTCTAAAGCTTAATTAAGCTCGTTTTCAGCTTCTTCGACGTTGCAATTATCTACACCACTCGCATTTATATGCAACATTGTCCGTCTACGCATAGGCGTATATGGTATTGTGTTACATACGTGTACGTCGCAGCGCATTCGGAAAAATATAAAAAAATAAAAGGAGGAACGTCAAGAGGAAGGTAGGAAGTTTGAAGGTGATCCGGGAAGATCTTGTGCACCTGCAGGCTACAAACCGGTACCTGCATTACACATGGGTGTCTACATGTCGTGGTCGTGTCGGTTGATAGCGAGAGCATACAGTTAGGAGCAAAACTTTTCCGTTAGCGACGCATCTAGTAGAGAAATGAGGAATACTATTCGCAACATCCTATCCCCGCTTCTGAGTTACCAATCAGGATAGGGATACTCGTAGTGATCGTGGCATCATTTAAGGGCGATTGCGGAACGGTCCGCGCGTCCGAATTTGTGCTTTCGCGATCGGGGTAGGTAAGTATCGCCTTGCGTGAAATCGAAATTAAAGAGGCAGCTGATAGTTTAAGTATATTCAGCGCAAGGTGGTTGGAATATCATCTTAAGGATAAATAAGAAACGCGGACTGAAAATAATCTCCCGTTTAGGCTCGTTACTTCGAAGCAGTTTACGGCCACATAAAATTCAAAAGAAATAATCGAGCAATGCCTTAGTTATGGTATTACGCATACGTACCTCTCACCTCTCTTTAGCGTTACGTTAATTACTGTAAGTTTAACATAATCTGATGCACACGTACGTTACATGTATTAACATAACCTGTTTTAAATATTACAAAGTATTCTTAATTACGCAATATTATATCAAGATTGGTAAAATCTTGATATAATAAACGAACATATTTTTGAACAAATTCGACGTTTATACGTCTTTTAATAACTTTGAAAATCATTGACAATACACTGGCTACGATTAAGCCAGTGTATTGTCTGTTGCATCCGTTTCCAGATCACCATTGAGACCTCATACAGAACATAAGCATAGCCATAAGCATAAACCTTATAAGCATGCAGAACTCCTTGGAACTCGTGGTATTAAGATGAAGCTCGACGTCATACTTCTTCCAAAACATGTAACACGTGCATATTTCCAAGAAGATAAGACGGACAAGTTAAGATATCGATATCCACAGACAGCTAACGTGTTAATCACACCACGAGAATAAGAGTATTCGTTCATTGGAAAGATGAATTACGAAGAAACGCATCGTGATTAATCAAAACACTATTTAGCGAAAAACAATTTAAGCGAATATCTTACACGAACGAGCACTTTGCATGCGTGCGTTCGCGCAATTACGAGTACGTATTTACTCACGTAAATATAACAATCGCTAACCTTATTACGCGGGCAATATTCTGACTAATTCCGCCCGAGGCGATGCATGATAAATCACCTTAAACCAATGTAATTTACGTTTACGGCTTAACCTTCCATTTTCCATTGCATTACGAGCAGATGATGGTGAAGTACGCCGTCGTCTTACGGAATTATTCACTGAACGACCGACGACGAAGTGATCCACGTTAATTGAAAATTTTCGATATAATGAGCGTTATGTACCTCTACGGAAGCTCATTCGTTCAGTAAGGCCGCAGTATTAAATGGTGCAAGATGTGAAGCGATAAAATAGTTTTTATAGTGTGATAATCCTAAAGCACAACGGCCATTAGTGAGAATACTAAAAAAATATTTTATTAAACAGATACTAAAATAAGCATGTTCCTTGTGAGACACAAACGACCACTGTGGCGCTAGTGAGACTTGCACTATTTTACGTTAAATTGGCCTTTCACATTTGATAATTTTTACGATTGTAATACAGGCCTAACACAAAAACTATATTGCTTCGTTTAACGTTTTATAGTGAACTAATGAATAGAGATAGCAAAGGTAGAAGAACTATTATTTTTTCGCAGCGACTGGTTTCACTCGTGTTCTTTCGACTCTCGGAGAAACCAATAATCAGCCAACATGAATCCCCTCACATAAGACGAATAAAGACGAATATGTCTAGTCGCTGCAAATAAGTAATAACTGCACCGCCTTGGTCATTTCTACTAATGGAGCGCCAGTATTACGGTACTTTATAGTTTAGTGAGATTATTATCGATAGTGTGATCATGAGATCACGTGAGTTGTTTCTTTATTTGACGCCAGCGACTTCAGCTTAATTTAACATATTTTGTAGAATTAACAAACTACCAAAGGCCAACTTCATCTTCATAATTTCCATAAAATTTATGCTGCAATTGATGTTAACGTAATACTAAAGAAATCAAATTGTACAGGCAACTGGAGGTTCACTATTACGTTCTTTCACGATGCTCTCGATCTTAAAACCGAAATGTAAACGAATAATAAACAATGGAGCTCCATTACCAACCAATGAATCAAAGTTATTTCACCTCATGTAATGGTGATATATTTATTATATGCGATGTCTTGAATAAACCATCATTCGCCGATAACCGTTGCGAGCATTGAAAAGAAAATCGCGGAAATTTCCACCATAAAATGTCTTTAATACAATCGCATTAAACGCATTTTATGAGCCATTGATAAAGCCTTTTAAAATGTTTGCTTAGCGCTTCATGAAACGAACGGAATTTCCTGCGCCGCATTCTACATAAATCATTAACGAACAGTTTAAGCAAATCTGTTTTTGAACGAAACATTCCCGATGCAACAATGTGCGACCAGCTTATCAGTTTCTCCGTATCTGCTCGCCAATTTCCGCGATCAGATAAATACGAGCATGTACTGGTCCGCCGTAATTAGCGAAGAGAAACAGCTGAAAACGTGACTCAATAAAATTCCGTGGCTATGGGGCGGTCGTTAATACTGTTTAGATTTTTCTCGACGATATACGATACGTGTGTCCTTATAGCTGTACTAATAAATTGTCTCGTGTACGGTCTTCCTTATTCTTATTCCGAGTCCTTCCCCGTTGCAAAGCGTACTTTGTCTCGTCAATATTATACTAAAAGCGTTCGTTATATTAAGCTTTTTCTCTTGATTTTCGTTTATGTTTGCGTAATATTTTTTGAAAACTTACGAGAGATAGCCACGACTAATCGCCAATCCACAAGCTTCGATTTTGATCTACAAATAAATTGAAAACAGTCAACGGCATCTCTTAACAAACGTAAAAATTCTAGCGAATGAACACAAAAATACCCGAAACACTTGTACGCACGCATGAGGAATTTCCACGTTTTCTCCGATTATACGTTCACGTGCTTTGGGAAGTACATGAGAATCTCTCGAAAATCATGTAACCGGCTTACTCATCGATCACCTCGTAATTATGCGTAAGCTGCTTCAGTTTGAATAAATTTCTTCCGAACAGAAACAAAAAGGATACCTTCAAATTAGTCAAAAGCGGTGAATTTATTGAATATTACGTACACCGGAAAGGTATCGATAAAATAGTTACTATAATTAATGCTATTGCTGCTGTAAAGGAAGCGACGGATCAATTTAAAGGAGAAAAATCAAGGCGGATTCTAAGTTCAAGGACTATCTCGATCGTCTACTTCCCATAACTTGCATAACTTACTTACGTATCTCTACAAAAACTTCGATTATTTTGCGATGTGCAAACGTGTATACGACGTAATGCATCTTAAATGGGAAAACGTATTTTTTTAATTACTAAACAAAATTAATTTTATTTCTCCAATTACTCTAGCCTTTGTTTGAAGTAATAAATAATATCTTACGTGTAAAATTCTAATATTCTAAGAGGCGTTGTACTTCCAGCACTTCAAGCAGGTGATTTTTTTTACTTTCTCATGGCCAATTTACCAAATTTACCACCTGAAGATCCCACAAACCTTTACCGTTTCAAAAGTCTTAGATTGTACATGCAATTTACACACACTCCAACCGTTCAATAGCGCGCCGGTTTAGCAAGTTCGACAAGTTTTGAAAAGCCACACAATGTACCTACCTACCGGAAATTGTGACTCGTAAGAATTATGTTCAATTACTTAGCCAGCATATACACCGGCAGAATTCCGTCATAGTATGGAGAAACGTCCATACGTTCAGGCGTAACTGCATTTGCAAGAAAAATAAGCTATATGCAAAATAGAAATGATTGTCTGGTCAAGCGTCTTTTATTTCCATGCGAAAAACCCGTGGAGTCCGTTAGAATAGATAATAAGGCGGATATTATGGTTCTATTTTGTAGTAACAAAGAGATTTTGCTGGGCATTCTCTTTCTCTCTCGGTTCGCCAAAAAGTAATAATTCCGTTAATGATGAACCATGTTGAAAGGAAGAAATTGAATACAAAAAATAAAAGAAACAAATAGCATTAAAAAAGGTATCTCTTCGCTTTTAGCAACTATATTTTTAATTAAAAATGCTCAAATCTCTCGAGGATTTTCCTCAACCCAAGTCCTAGAGCTAAGCTTATTTATAAACCAAATGAGCCAGAAACACGCTTCATCGGAAAATCATATCTTTGCTACTACTCAAAAGCTCAGTTCCTGAAACTTCCATGTAAACGACGATGGAGTTGGAATAAGATTCGTACGAGAAAGGCCAAGTTGTTGAGAGCGACATCTCTTACAACAGCAACATTGACCTCCGATCGGGCGCACTAATGTCGACTTGTCTGCGGCAGCCCTATACTTTGATTGTAGCCTGTAATCATTATAAGTAACATCATTCGTATTTCAAGCAAGACAAGTGAACACCCTTCTCGTCCAGGAGTTGATTATCGGGAATTGAAAAAATTGAAAAAATATGCACAATTGATCCCGAATACATGTAGGAGAACCTAATACAACCGCTTGGTTCTTGCGAAGAAAGTCGTAAAGAATTTATTTGATTTTTTACAACTTTATTTAGCTCATATTCCGGGGACATGTCCACGCCGTACCAACGACTAAAACAAAATACCAGTACTACATGTATTTATGCATGTATATGTAAGTGTGCGTACACTTCAGCATGTACTTACAGGAATTCTGTGAATGGACGATTCCTAACGCGCTATATAGATAGATACCTACGATGAATTAATATTATATATCTTCATTTGTATGTATAAATAATATTACTTACATCCTCTATAGTGAATCGCCGGACAAGCGATGCATAACAAAAAACCAAGTTCAATGTTCCGCCTTGAATTTCAAATTCAATCATTCATTCCCCATTCGCCGTCGTCTGCGCGAAAAATTCAAAAACAACCGTTTCATTTCGCGCGAACCGTACATCCATATATACCACTATGTATTTATGTATGTATATAAAACGCTCGTTCGTACATACATACATAAACATACGTTTCTGTAATGCGTCGATATTTATTTATAATGGCCGGTATTATAATGCTTTCGATTACCATAAAATCCTTGACTAGTTAACCTGAACTTAAAATGTGAGAGGAAGTGTTCTCTACAAGCGTATATTTCTTTATTATTTACTATAACATCTCCTCGTGCTTCGGAGGACGTAACATTTGAAAATTCAAGAAGGAAATTTTACGCAGTGACCTGAAACGTAATGTACTTAATACACATACCGTACAATAGATCTTTTATGTTATCCAAAAAGTAAACTGGACAAGAAAGAAACGCCATCGCGATTATAACTACGAACGGTTGTTAAGATTAACAGAGCATTATTACACGTACAATGGGTGACCTATCAACGAATAATCCGAATAACGAACTAGTCGTATAACGAGGCATTTTCCTGGTTCATTTAGAAATAAACTAGCATCTACTATATTGGCTAGCTATACCATTGAATTCAAACGGTCCTAAGATCTATTGTGATCTGTTATGATCAGTTCTCTTTCTCATAAATTTTGATCCACCTTGCTCAGTAAATGTTGTAAGAACTTTGTTCTCAATGTTCAAGCTTACATATGTACTAATTGCAACCAGCAAGAATAAGTCTTGTTGAAAATTACTCGCTCCAATTCCACTTTTTCCAATTGCTTTGCCTCTCATCGATACTGAAAATTGAAAGATCGACATTGCTTCTTTATTGACGACCAAAAGGATGGTCAACCGAAGCCGCATTCTTAAAACTACTTCTGAAGACGTTTTACGTATCCATACGATGCATTAGCAATTCGTATTACTTACCACTTTTTTATAATTTACACGGCGTCTAGCTTTCGGATCCGCGGAAGATGGCATTCAAAATGTCATCGGTGAGGCTTAATAACGCCGCATTTCGCGTTCGTGCGCGCGCCAGAGAACGCCTATACCCCGCTAATAAAATTCAATGTCGTCGTTTCAAGGGAACGCAAAGCCGTTCGCTTCACCGCCACGAGATGAACTAGTACAGTACGCCATTTTTCATAATTTCCGCGCTGGCATTGAGCAGCGTTCCCGTATACCGGACTGAATCATTATTATTGAATGTCATTAATTTAAATAATCCAATACCATGACGTCTCGGCACGCCACGCCACGGCGGCGTAATGATGTTTAGATTGTACACATTATGTGCCCACGTTAACAACGCCGATACATAATTGCAGAAAAACGGTATAATTATATCGGTGAGAAAGACGGAATGGGAGCGCTTTATATAATTGAAACTCACACCTTTATAGGTGACCTTTGCCGAGAAAACCGAGTGTATTGTTAGATATCCTATACGTATACAGCGTGTCCGACCGAGAGGTGCCCAATCTACAAGAGAAAAACGAAAAGAAGAAACAAAGCTGCTGATATAGCTATTCGTCGTATTGGTGGTGGAATCGCTCATGCCAAATGCAATGTAAGGAGAGAAATTGGTGATCAACGGATATGTTTCTGAATATTAAGCACCATCAGCATTGTTCCGAGCGTATTCTCTAACTCACGCCGTTATGTCGACTTATAACACCTTCCTTCCTTGGTGGCAATGCCAACAGATACACGCCGAAAGTACTTACAAAAAGCGGTTGAGGAAATGTACCCTCTATCTGTCGTTGCTTGAAGCAGATGTTGTCCAAATATCCACGACGGTATCCACCACAATATGATTTTATGAGGTATCATACCTTTAACACACGCACCAATTGTATCTAATAAGCATGCAGGTGTGATTCTCAAAATATTCTGCAAGGACCGTCCGCTCAACACTAATTCTTGTTTGCGCCCTCTTGCTGCTTTCATTATCCCTGAAAAAAAGAAGAACGTCAATAATAAAAACGTTATTTGACATCTAAATTACGCACTACAAAAAAATTACATAATGAAACACTGAAACCTGAATTTCAAAAATACGAGGTCGTTTGTGACGTCACGTCAATTGCTTTTCAAAAACGCGAGTAACAAATGCAAGAAATTCTGCAAAAATTCGTTTAAAATTCACGTAAATAATATTCATAGCGTAACATAAAGAAAACTGGAACCGTGTCCAAAGATTTTAGGTACGCGGGCCCTCGCGACGTTAGTAATCTTACAATCTCTCAGATTTCTCCAAATACCGGTATAATTGCAGTTCCCGATGGGTCACCTGTATATACGTACGCGTACCCATACCGCTAACAACATCACGTACATATAAAGTACAACATTAAGTAGCGTTTATGTCTCACCATGGTGGCACCACATCGCCCGGATCGCTATCTGAGCAAAAAGAAAAAAAGGAAACATCGCCCATGTCCCTGAATGTTGTATTAAAATATGACCGTAAAACGTGCTGCGGAGATTACGATTTTTATTTTATTATTTCGACGGCCTTATTGTTGTGCGCGGTGTAAAAATGCTCCAGATTCACCGCCTCGCGTTGTAATTGTTATGTTTCCGTCCGAGACAAATTACTGAAATAAAATGAAATCGCATTCATCTCGATGCAGTTTCTGCGGTTTTATTTACGTACGCTGCACACATACAGCCCGTGTAGTTTGAGCGATGTATACTTGACGTCGTTGGTAAATTTAATCAACTTTTTCCACATACCGAAATTATAGTGCCGGTTTAATGCTTTCGATGTAATGGCATAGAGAAACAAATTGTGTACATATATTATTGGAGAATTAAATTAAAACGACAAACAAAACCGAATAATTCGTTCCTTTACTCGTCGTGCGCGTACTCCGTTTAAGTTTTTGTAAAGAGATGAAAACGTGTTGTAATTTTGTAACGACTAGCTCAATGTTGAAATAGCCTTTTACACCTATAACGAACTCGACGAATACAATAGTTGGTCATATTAGCTATCCATCCTTTATTTTATGGAAAAAGAAATCTGGTCTCAATACCAAATCATTAATCAAGAATATTTATTCTATTCACTCGCAACTTAATTATGCAATAAGCTCCTGTTAAATTCGAAAGCAAAACCTACAACTTCTTTTCTATTTCACAGATAAGGAAAAATCTGAAACCGATGATCGTAAAACCAAATCTCCAACGCCCGAAGATGCCCAGACATCGACATCATCGTCAACGAAGAAAACCCAAGACAACGTTCCTCCGCATCGATTCAAATCTTCGATATTGGGTGGAGATGTGCCTTACGGGAGCAGGGGCCACGTTCTAACTCGCGCGGAAAGGAAAGAATACGCGCCAATAGTTCCACCGGACAAGGTTGTACTACCTATCACGAAGAAACCCCCCGAGCAAACGCCAACTGCTCAGAACTTATCCGCGGTTCGATGTTCCGTGATTCAGCGCACACCTCCAACGACGAAGCGGGAGGAGGATAAAGATATTCGACTTCCAGCGCCTCTGATAATCCACGAACCTGAGCAGGAGCAACCGATCGACTATCATATACCGAAAAGACGCGGCGAGACGGAAGATGAGAATGAAGAACGCAGAATTCGAGAGCAGAGGAGAAGTCATTGTTCGAAGATAATCAAGCCGCTTATCGCCGCGAGAACATTAAGTGGTAAACTACCTGGAACTATGTCTTGCGCTGCCGGGCACGGAAGAGGAAGTACCGGAGCGCAAAATAGTAGCAATCAGTCATCCGGGAATACGTCAAGTGGCGGTGGTTCTATAAATTTTGGCGGCGGCAGTTCCGGTGGCAACGCCGGAGGTTCGATGGGTAGCGGAACCGGAGGCGGCGGAATGAATCCCGGTAGAGATGGTAGGCAAAATTACGGCCCTAGCAGTCCACCGACGGCTAGCCTTCCGCCGTTTTATGAATCGCTAAAAAGTGGTAACAGTGGTAACAACTACAATGCGAGCGGGAACTTTACGAACGGCTACAATGTAGTGAACGGACCGCATGATATGGATACGGGACAAGAGATTAACAGCATGAACATGAACGGTAATCAGAGCCCTCCGAAACAGTATTCGACGCTGCAGAACGCCGCCTACGGAATAGTGATGAAAGACGAAGTTGATCTGGACATATACGAGACGAAAATTGACCCCATGGGTAACTTAGTACAAGGCTCATACGCGAACTACGACGATTCCATGATGGTTGATATGGTAACAGGTAGTGTTGTAGATCCTTTACACTTTTCCGCAACCCTAACGCTTTCAACTTCTGCAGAACACGCCCTGTTGGAAAGTTTATCGGACGCGGCTGATCTGTCGAGCTTCCTGCAACGGCTTCCCAGCGAAGAGAACGACAGCGAAGAGATCATCGCGAGCGATATAAACTCACCGTCCATGACGCCGGATTCGGCGCAGCTGCAAAACGTCGAACAGAATATGGAATCGTTCCCCGAACACATACTAAATAGGAATTACGAAAATCAAAGATTTCAACAACACCATCAGTTTTCGAAGATGTATCAGGAATCGTTGCCCTCGTATCCGTCGTTGAATACGGAAGCGTTGCAGGTGCAAGTGCAGATGCATCAGCAGAACATCCTCTCGCCCAGTTTATCGTTTAACGGGAGCGGATTAGATTTGGACTCGCCGACGAATATGTCGCTACCCTCGCCGGGAGCGGCGAGTTGTTCTTTGGATGGCGGTAGCCACAACGATTCGGGATCTCCATCAAATGTGAGTGGACGACGAGATTCAACTAGCAGCGATACACCCTCTCTGCAAGGGAGAGTTAACGTATTGCAACAGAGGGTAAGCAAACAAATTGATTCGGGCAAAGCTTTATTTGGCATAATGCTTAAAACGGCTATATCACAATATTCCGCCAAATTCACGATTTCTTTTTGAAAAATAGAAGTAAATGAGGTTATAGTCACAGAAATTCGAAGAATTTGCATTTGTACGTTATGGAGTTCATCATTCTTTAGTAAAGTTGGCAACGCAAACGGTATTTTTGGACATTTCAATAATTATAATTTTTACATATGCGAATAAATATTACGCCGATAAGAAAATAAAAGGATTCCATAACACCTACTAATTGTAACAAAATAAGAAATTACGATATTTCTTTTTAAGTCTAACTGTACGTAAAGTGCGAATTTTGTTTATAAATATCCTCTTTCATTTTTCAAAAGCAATTGCAGAAATCGGTGCGAATAACACATGGCGTCGTTTGTACATATTTGTTTATCTTCTCGTTAGCACCTTAGTAGAAAACATAGAACAAAACGAGTTAATTGAATAAATTAGATGAGGCATCTATGGTGAAGAGCGTTATTCAAGTATTCAGCAGTTAATTCAATGTACAGATCTAAACAAATTACACGACGCTATATCCAGAATAAATAAATGGCTGTGCCAAAATCAAAATGTATGCTTTCCTTTCATCTAAAAGCGCTGCTGATCTCATTTATCTCGTCTTCTTCCAGCTGGGATTACCGGCGGAGGTGCAACTGGAGTTCGTTAACGGCGGTCACGGCATCAAAAATCCTCTCGCCAATCAGGAGACGGTCCGACAGGGTACCAGAACTGAAGAGAAAACCAAAATTACCTCGATCACGACCGAGGATGGATCTTCGCAGTTCTGCTGTCGCATCTGCAACAAAACCTTCGCCCTCCAAAGACTACTAAATAGGCATCTCAAATGTCATTCCGACATCAAACGGTACCTATGCACGTTCTGCGGTAAAGGATTCAACGACACCTTCGATCTGAAGAGGCACACTCGCACACATACAGGTAAAGAGAATTAAACCGTTCAATGACAATGTAATAGTGTAACTCTTGGATTTTCTTGTATTTTCTTAGTAGCTAATTGTGTTTTATTTTCCGGTCTTTTCAGGAGTTCGTCCATACAAATGTAGTCTATGCGAAAAATCATTCACACAGAGGTGCTCGTTAGAATCGCACTGTCTAAAAGTTCACGGCGTTCAACATCAGTACGCTTACAAAGAAAGGAGAACCAAAGTATACGTTTGCGAAGAGTGCGGACATACAACAAGCGAACCGGAAGTACATTACCTCCATTTAAAAGATAAACATCCCTACAGTCCGGCGCTGTTAAAGTTCTATGACAAGCGTCACTTCAAATTTACGAATTCAAATTTTGCTAACATGCTGCTACAAGTACGTACCTAAACTAAAGTAATAAATAACACTATTTAACATCAGTCTATAGTAGTGCTTATATAATAATAACATCGTGCGGTACTATCTACGCAAGGAGATATTTATTACTTTTTTGTTTTTAATGACTTTTGTTGTTTCGCCTCATTCTTTCGACACGAACCAAATTAAAAAACTGAAACGAACCAAATGCGAAAAGATCGAACAGTATTTCATTTAATTGATGATATTTTTCCATCTTTGCAGGGTTTGAATTTGAATAAAGACTAGATTAATACAGAAAAACCAAACCGTACAGAACTGAACCAAGAATGGCATGATTCTTCGGAAGACTCGTTGGTGGTGGAATGCAAACTTCTGTGATAATTTGTTATAATTTAGACAAAAAAAAAAGAAAGATTAGTAAGATATGCATGTCATTCCATTCTAATTAACGAAACGTCTCTCACGCAAAACACTGAAGTCATTCATCGATTTGTAGCAGCAGTGCAATTTTTTCGTTAGAAAAATGATATTCTAATAAGCTAAAATAGGGATTAAGAGAGTGCCTTTATCGTACAGCGACCATCATCATCGGCATTTTTTTCCTACCGTAACGGAGGAGTCAAAAAATCGGGTTTTTTGTGCAATCAGGTGTATGGTAAATATGGGGTTACGTAAGTTTTTTTATATATAAAGAAATAGTGTAATAGAGCAAAGTATATATTAAAAACTGTTGTTTGTATAGTTGAAGGATGATAGGGAGCAGTCGTTAGAATTTAGAAAAAAAAATCGCTGAATTTTGGGTATCGTCACGTTACTTCTCCTCCTTACGCAACATCCAATTCAATTTTAAACAATTATTACTTATTCGGCAAACTCATACACCAAATACTTAAAGCTTATTCCATTTAAGTAATGTGCAATACAAGCAAGCTTTTTAAATTGAAAGCTGACCATTTCAAACTATCAAATACGTTTTACTAACATTACGAAATTAATGTTTAAAATTGAATAACCGTGTTGTCCTCCTCTATCTTTCTTTTATTCGTCTAAAGATAAAAAAAAAGGCATTTTCGATAAAAATAGAAAATAAATCGTTGTGGGTTTTCGGGTTTTCCTATTTTTTCTAAACTTTAACGTGTTCCCGCTTATATTCTGGTGCTTCATAGAATCTTCTCTCTCTCAAAAAATATCGTGAACTATGGTGCTACAGAATTGTTTGTTCGTTTGTTTAAAAGAGTTATATTTTTTACACTTATAAGCATCGTACGGTACACATATTATTATTATTACTATTATTATTATTATAAACAATGTAATTTCCCGTGTGATTTAAACTGTACTTTCCCATTTCATTCATAAATATTGTCTTCTTCCATTATTTGTTTTATTTTTTTTTGATTAGTATAAACTACATTACATCGAATTATCACTAAATAAAAAGAATGTTGTCTATCTATTGTATTCGTTTTGATACCTAATAAATACAAGATATGCATATATTGTTTTGTACGTTTTCCCTTTGTAAATATATTCATTATTATTATTATTCTTATATTTAATACGTTTATAAGGTTTATTTCTACTATTAGTACCTACAACAAAGATGCGGTCTTTAACTTCATCGTTTGTTGGTTATTATTGACTTAGCCAGTACCTAATGTTATATTAATTTTTTTTTTGAATGTAACGTTATTTATGTTCTTCGTTTACGTCACAGTATTCTATTACTATTAGAGTGTATTATATTTTATATTATTTAAAACGACTGTTGTAATAGAAGTAACCTGAGATTTTTTTCGTTTGTTTGTTTCCGCGTATTTTGCTTGTATTTTTCTCGTCGATATTACTATTTTAATATTTTTTACTAGCTTTAATACCGTAGGTACATTTATTTACAATAATAATGCGTTGAACAAATCGCAAAATTCTCTAGTGTACTTTTAAGTGTGGACTGTCTCAATCATGTAATGAAATAATAACTCACTTTTTTTTTATCAGACATTATTATTATATTATTATATAATGTGCGTAGGACAAAAATGTGTATCTGTTTCCTAATCTACGTTGTTATAATATAATAAATTATATACATTTTATGCGAATCTATCTTTGTTTATTCCTAATAGACCTGGATTTGAAGCATGTAACTTACAAAGAAACATTACCGATTAGCCGATCGCTCGTTTCATTGCACTGCTCACCCCAAGTAAAACAACTAATACATAAATAAAAAGCCAATCAGCTTTTCAGCACTTTTTATTCTTTCCGTACATTCAATAACAACTATTACATAGTATTCTTATTTCTCCAAGTCACAACAATATTTCATTGAATTAATTCCGATCATTCTGCAGCTCCCAGTTCAACATTATCAACGAATACTGTTACAATTTGGAAATGGGTAACATCTACACATGTACACACCAAAACTTCACGGAGTCTAAACACGGTCAACAGTCAGAGATTAAATTTTAGAAGATAACATCAATATTTTTCTTTTTTGGAAATGTCTCGTTATCCGTAAGCTCCATCTACTAACTAAACATAGTAAAGAAATATTGTATCTAAGAAACGAATGTTGATGCCGCTTTTTAAATAATAAAAATATCGAAAACAACGAGTACAAAAATAAAAATATGTAAAATAACATGGCGATACGTATACATATATATATATATATAAAGATTATATCACATAAAGATGTATACTAGAAGAATATTACTCTGAAGAAAGATATCTTCATTGACACGAACGACTACACAAATATGGGCCTTTCCATTCTTCAAACATGTACTGCAGTTCGTATACGAATACTGTCGATCTTCTTGCTCAACTGGCGCGAACTTGATTTCTTCACAGAAGCTTGGTAGTTCAACTAAAAAAAGCCAGTGGCAACCGTTAATATTTCAAACGATATTTGTAAGTAACACTATATGATATGCAGCCACCATCAAATGGTAACAACAATAAAATGAATTGAAGGCGAGTATCTTCACCGAGGGTTAAAAATCGCGTGATGTGTGGTATAACGGATTAACAAACAACTAAAGTTTTGTTAAATGATGTCGTTTTAAAAGTCATGCGCACTCCTTTAATAAAAAGCAGATTCTAGTTATACAGCTTAGTATGTATCACCCCCGAAAGTGAAACATAATCGATATGGACTATGTAGTATCCTGGGGACAACTGTATGTACAAAATTAGTGGCGTTATGAACTACTATTATTTTTTGATAAATGAGAAGCCTGAGCAGAAAGGAGACTCCAATTTATTGGGCCATATTCGCAGGACCTCCGAAGTTTCTTGATAATTACTTAATACACAACGTTGTAGATACTATGTACATATATGTGAATTTAGTGGATATCGATATTATCTTACTATTAAAGCGCATTAACAATATTTGGAAAATATAGAAAATATAACGCATTAAAAATAAACCTTTCTAAGTGCTCTGCATCTGAAAATCTTAAGTTCTTCATACATACAATAGTGTTACTTGGGTTGTCGATTCTTATAGTCCCAGATTTTTTTCTCAAAATTTAAGACGTTAAAAAAAGAATTTACGTTACGTAAGTAAAGGAATAAAAAATAATAAATAAAACATATCTATTGATTAATGTTTGTATTGTTAATTATAAACGACCAAATAAAGCTACTTAATTATAATTATACGCAATAATTTTACTTCTTTTGTTAAAACACATCACATAAACGCAATACGAAAAAATTAGTGCAGCGTTAATACAGTGCTGTTACCTTTAAGCTACTCACTGCTTTATAAATAAGTACATCATCTGCTAAAAACTTATCGTCATTCCTCCAGTGAGTTTGGACCAAACGAGTTTCTCTATAAGCTGATTATTGAATAATGAAATCTACATCCAAATACACTTAAACCTTATAAAATACGTTAACGAATATTTCCGCGCAAAAAAAAGATTCTTGATGATTTACACATACTTACTAACCTGCTTATCAATTGATCTGAACTGCCAGGACCAGTTGGCTTTGTACAAGAACGGACGTAAGTCGTATCGATTGTCGTCGGGGCTATAGCCCTCAGCGTGATAGGACGGCGTAAGTACTGTCATTTTGTGACGGTTTATAGCATAACATCTATAAAAAAAGGGCTCCATTTAAAATACGTAATTTAGAGTCAATAATAGAAGCAACGTTAGCATTTCTCTTTAAAAACTAGAAACCATTTAGAAATTATTTTAAATACAGCTCTTTCCAATGTTAGATTTAATTTACCTAAAGAAATGTTTAACTTTCTCAGCAACCTCATCGGATGTATACACGCCGGACCATGTGTTAACCAGCTTACAGAACATCGAATACGGCCCGCAACGTTCCTGCTTTCGCAATTTCCCAAAAACACTCAACTCCGCGTACGTCATGCCCATGTCCTCCTCGTCAGTTTGTGCGATAGCGCCATCTTTGAGCGGTTCCAATTCTGCTGTCGGTGCGGCAGTGACTATATCTCCTACAATCGGTATGTTATATTTGTCTTTAATGTAATTCAGGAACATCTTTAAATCCGTCTTTGATATCCCCCCGATAGGATTGATATCGGCGCTGGAACAATCGTATTTCGTCATGTAACCTCGAAGGGCTTCATCGACGTTCGCAGAACCTAATACGAGGAGGCCACCTGGACGCTTTCTAGCCCATAGCATGAGTTGCGCGAATAAATACGAGAGGACCATACGCAGTCTGGCTTGGATATTTTGAAGGGCTAGGTTTTGGCGGGCGCAACCACCTTTGGTAGCAAATCTTGGGAATAAACCAGTTACGGAACTAAATATTTCTAATACTGTTGTTACAGCCTTGTCTATTGTGACATACATGTGATAGCTGAAAAAATTATTAAAGATACGTTATAAAAAAATACAAAACATTCGACTTTAACTAACAAGTGATTGATTAACTAAAATGGAAGTGATCCTCTTTGCAGATTAATTAATTCTATCTCATTCCATTGTCTTGATGTTACTTTATTTAATTAAGATTTCATTTTATTTAAATCTTCCTCACCTGCCAATTGCAGCAGCTAATGATGCAGCTCTCTTCTTCGTTTCTTTGGACGAATTATCACTACCCATGTAACATGTCACTAACATGCGGTTACACAACTCGTTAGGATTACTTGGAGCGTACTCCCCATCTCCTAGAATCCTTCTAACATCAGAAAGGACTCTGGAATCTAACCAATTCATTCTTTCCATTAAATATTTCAATGCAACGTAATAATCATTCGTATACCTCCTTTCTGAACGCTTTCTACAACCATCCTGCACATAGAATATACCATTAATGCTGAACTCGAGGAGTCTACGCCGCCACTTAAAGGGAGGAAAAATCCTCCTTGTCCTGAACGCCTTAAATAATCCCACAGCCAACATGCAGGACCCTAAGTACCGCCAATTAATTACACGTGATTGATAAGATCTACGTTTGTTTGTGGTACCTGAGTTATTTCTTCTTCGGCAGATAAATAAACCCAATCAATTGGTACGGCGGTTGGAAGAGTAGTGTCATGTTCCAAAGACAAGGAGAAATCGACTACAACTCTAGGATAATTTGGACTAGCCGAAGCTAAAGTGGCGAGGCTTCTTTTTGAATTCCTGTAAGATCTTATGTCTTCTAAGTCAATTGTAGCTGTGGTGACTTCCTGAAAAATTACAATTAGCCTTGAATTGAATTGATTCTATTTTTTAAAAAAAAAACCTTACCACTTCTTGTAAAGCAAATTGTTTAGCGTGAGTAAGTATGTTTCCATTCAACGCAATGCAGGATCCGCCGTTATGGTAAACTCTTTGCCCATCACAACCACGCATATTACTAAAAATGTAACAACCACCGCATTTATAGGTGGCGCTTTTGACTAAATCTCTAACTACGTAAGCCTTACGTAACTCTGTGTGACTACCTGAGCTATTAACTATGATTTCTACTCCATCTAAACAGAGGTCGATGTGACTGCTGCGAGGACTCCATAATTCTTCACATATTTCATATCCTGGGAAAAATAGCAACGCAAACTAATTTCTATAATATATCAGCCGTAATATATTTAATTCTACAACAATACAACACTAAGGCCATGCGTGCGTTTCATAAAATTAAAAAGTCATCGTATAAATGTTTACTATCAAAGCTTTAAAACAATACCTATGCAAGTGTCTCTGGTAGATATAACAGCGTCTCCGATGGGAACTGTAGTTTGCCTTGTAACTTCCGCAATCATTCGTGGCAAATGGAAATCTTCTATTTGCCTTAGCTGAAATCGTAGAAATACTCCAGTTAAAATTAAAAGTATGTAGGGTGCAACTAAAATAATGTGACAAACTTTGGGGAACGAGCTCTCCATACCAGAGTGCTTCTTGATTGTCTGTGAATATATTGATACAATTCGAACCCATACACAGCTCGGAAGACAATTCATAACCAAGTTTTTTAATCTTATCATTTGTGGCACACTATATTCAAGAAGAATACTTTTGTAAGTGGTGGTCAAATTGCCAATAAGGGATGTTAATTAGTAGCTGATGAGATAGGTAACTTCCGATACTGACTGAGTTAAAATTGAAGTCAACGTAATTATATAGGCAGGTGAAAACCCATATACTACATGTTCTCGTATATCTATTACAAAGTATTCTTTTACCAAGGACCAACATGAACTACGATTCAATAAATGAACACCATTGTACCAGCCATGTTCGTGGTTGATCTGTGAGTCAATATTCCAGTCAAGTGAACGCACAAATATAATAAGCCAAGTTCAAGTAGATTTTGATAACTGTCTAAACCAATTGATACATAAATAAGAACCAATTGGATAGCCTTTGTGACTCCCAACCTCAACCCATTAACTTATTTTAAATATTAATTATTATATAATAAGTCCAAAGTGATAACGGAAAAACATGCTACCTGCACATGTTTATTGCTTGTAAGGCTATTCGTAAGCACCCACGAATCTTTGGAAGAGTGCTTTGAGCAATTATTATAGAGAACATGGTACATTTGTTTGGCTTGAGATATATTTCTCACCTCGCTTGTCATGCTTGTCTTAATATTCTAATTATACCTTGCATAATGCCCATCAACAAAGAACACTTACTGTGTTCATTGTCTAGAACTTTAAGTACAATACCTAATAAATATGGGAAAACAAATTGCATTTTTTGATTTCTCTACATCCTAGCAATTAATTATCATTTAAAGTGCACCTTGTCAACGTTATCAATTAAGGAAAGTGATCCATTCGACCCTGCTAATCAACTGCTGAAAGGTTTATCATCTTTCATATTTTTCTCTATCTTACTCTAGAGGAATGGCTCCAATTAATCACTTTTTAATAGTCAATTTTATAGCTCTAACAACAACAAAATGTATAATGGCAAAGGAAGAACTTTGCGAAAGAGTGCATATCGCTATTATTAAATAATTGAATTCCAAAATAACTATTCATTATAATGGACTTTTTATTTGCTTTTTATCTAATTAAATAATCGCGAAATTTGAAGGATATAAACAGTGGTGTAAAAATTTTACATCATCGGAATTCTTTTAAGTGTAGCAACCAAACTGACCAAACTGATAATTTAATTTTACATAACTATCAATTTTTTAATTTATTGTTACTTAACATAAAAAAGTAATCTACTTTCTGTTTTAATAACATTAGATTTTGTAAAACAAAAAAAAAAAAATGTTCCGTGCAATAGTAATAAGTCTCCATTTATGATTCAATATCTATTATATAATTCTTAATTGAGTAAATGTATCTGTCCTTGTATTTACTCATAACATGGAATAACAACTTTAATAATTACCTTCTTCCAGCCAGTAAACCATCTTGTTTCTCGATAATTGCCATCGTCACACATCAATAACTTCGGTTTGATCAGGAGTATCTTCTGGTTTAAGAATGCAACTCTACAATTATAGGCGACATTTTTGTGCATAACAGGCATTCCCACATCTATGAGCATATTCTCGCACAACGGCGCAGTCAATAATTCCAATAACACTTCCCAACTGTGCAAGAATGTATCACTCTCGTAAAAGTGATCCTCACAATTGTACCCGCTGGAATCACGCAAACGGGTGCATGTTATGAAATCTTATAACAGAAAACCAATTTGAATTTACCATATTTCCAATTCGGGTCCCGTCCTGTACGTAGCTCCTATTTCTTTCGCCTCTAAAATTGATTCCAGTATCCTCTCCAGATTCCCGTCGAAATCGAGCACCCATTGATTTAAAGTTGAAGCAGCAACTGTTATTTTTCTACCCATATTTAAGGCTTTGTGGAACTGAATTTTCTTGGATTGGATCTTTGTATTTCCAGCCGTAATATTCGCGTTATCAGTTAAATAAAAACGATTACGTTTTAACGATGTTGATGTATGGATTAAACAAGAAGGTTATGTCCCGCCTAATGGAGACTTTATTATAACGGCCTCCATGTTCCATGTTCTTAAGGCTCAATTTTACTTAACACCTCTTATGAATAAGTTACTAAGACAACGCATTGGCGCTAAATTTGAATGTAGATACAATTATTAATTTAAAATACTATTACTTTTGCCGCATTAACTTAGAAAGAAACTTACCTGGGTGGCTTTATACATTAAAGTACACAAATATCAAAAAAAAAAATTGATTTATACAATTCACTTATAAAAACTTGAAAATCGAGAAAACATTAATAATGTTAGTTTAATTAAATCAAATGCTTTCAACACGGGATCTTTCTTATAACGTTAAACAATGAAATATTAAGCTTGATCGAATATTTAAAAAACAAAAAGAATTTTGCAACATTTTTAAATGATGAGAAACACGTAACGAAGATTACAGAAAGGTGTAACGCTCATCGATTGGCCCCTGTAATCGAGCATCAAAACACATGCTAATGCACAATTTGCCTAAGTTATTGCAATAATCCGCGCGTGAGAGGTCAATTTTATGAAATAATGATTGAGATAACAGATGATAACGCAACGTTTCTTCATAGAATTTCTTTTTCTTCTTTCTGGACGAAGCTACTTCTCTAAATGGTCAGGTCAGTAGACAAAACTACAGATAATGGGCGGAAAAAAATCCTCATCGGCCAAAAGACGTCCGCGGTTAATGCTTGGATGAACATTGTTAAGAATAGGGTAATCGGTCAATTTTTCTTTGTTAAAAGCACTATTAAGGAAGGATATCTACACTCCCTTCAAAATGATCTAATTTTAGTTTCGGGCATTCTCTTCTCAGAAAATAAGTTTCCTCATTCCTGAAGTTACCAAATCGGTTTATGTTAGGAAGTAGAGGACTTCAGTACAATTTTTTCGTGGCGATAAATATTGTAGACGAGGGTTCCCCAATCTCAGCCCCCTAAGGCAAGCAACGTTAAAAATTTTCAGGAATTTCCATATCGGTTCACGGAGCACATTAATCAAATTAACCGACTTGATTATGCAACCTTGCTAACAAACGTGGATTTTCGGTGGCATAACTCGTACAAAAAAATCAAGTTTTTAAATGTGTAAAAGTGGGAAAGAAAATGGTTCAAAACTTTCCGAATTTATGTAAGTTATATACAGGAATGCTGAGAAAACAACAATAAAATATTATATATTGCATCTAATGCGTTACTAGTCATCCTGTACTCACTCTGCTGCCATAATTTTGAACGGTGCATATAGGCATGCTGATTCTCTCTCTTACTCATGTCATTAAACGCGTTTAACAACTATTTACAGCTGTGTAACGCATGTTATACGATGCAGAAACGCATATTTCGATAAAACTGGCACCGCATCTCTTTTATGCAATCGTTTAAGGTGAATGCATTTATTTACGTTGTAGAGATTGTTGGCAAACGTACAAACGATTAGCAAAATCCTTTACGTTTACGTGAATTGCTTGGTGATACTAACTCATGACATTACGAAACATGATTTGCACAACGACAGACTTATTTAAGATTAATTATAAACTAGAATCATATATTTCAAATAGTATCTCCTTAGAACAATTAAAGAAGGTGATTAGCATCATTAATTTTAATTTTTCTTATCGCATCAACATAGAATAATTGCGCATTGGGTATCCTCAGGGTAGGGAATCATTATTTATGTCATAAGGAACGTAAGTTGGTTTAAAAACTTGTCCCACATTGAAAAACGAGTGCCAACTTCACGCATCTTACGCACTTTCGCTTTTTCAGAATTCGACCAGGCCATCGTTTCGTGACCATTTTGTGCTGATTTGTATCATCTTGGAGACATTCGAAAATCAGGATTTGTGCGCATCCTTATTTAACAATCGAAAAGAATATTAAGTAACTAGATCAACGTAGAAATAAAATATTTGTTTGTATTACAAGATAACATCATGTAATAAAGTTGCAGATAATTTCAAATCTTAGCATGTTCGTTGCATTTCGATAACTATCATCATTTATTCACCGTTTATTTTTATTGGCGATTGGCTCCTGGACGCGACACGGCAATTTTCTTATTCCTACGTATTTGCGACTTACGTAGATTGCGACGCCATGATGTTTCGCCCGTAATTATATGGAGCCTCTTCAGTTAACATGGTATCCTAACGTATACAGCGTGGTTCACTTACTGAGTTATCATGATTAATTGCTTCCAGCTCAGTTAGTTTTGCTCTTCGCGTGATTTACACGTTGAGTCGCCGTATTAACTGTGGCCTACCACCTTTCCCTCTCCTGAAGAAGCCCCGTCGAGTTTTCGATTAACCATGATACGATCCAAACTCGGAACACGTTTAGTTTTAACTAATTAAGCATCCTTGCTTATCAAAGTAAGAATGGGAGAGACAGGGGGGTCGTGCATTTAATTGGCGAAAATGCGTTTCTTCACTTTTCCCAACTTTTGTTTTCTTGTTATTCGTCGCTTTTGATGTTCCGCGTTGTCGAAGCTATAAGATGCAAAAAATAGTTTATGTCGAATCAAATATAAAATCGATGTTGCATCGATGTTTAATTTGCGTTGCAAGTTCATAGTTATCAAACTCTAAATTACGCAATTGCCATTTTAAGCTAGAAAATTATAAATAATATACGAGCAGTAAATCACGCGAATACTATACACAATAGAACCCAATTAATATAACGAAGCCTAGGTACATACAACACACACACCTACTTACACGCTCTTAATAATATATGGGGGAATGCCTACAAACAGAGGAGAAAGATCAAAAATAGCAACGCGCATCGTCTATGCCGCTTCTCGACATGAAAGCTTCAAATGTTAAACTTCCACAATCATTTGATGTAAGTTTAATCGATGACGTACATTCCCATAGCAATATAAATAGTTTACCTGTTCTGGCCGTCAGTCTATTGGGGTTAACGTCGGTGCACACCACCGTGAAAATAACCTGAGATGGGATGCAGCTGATAATAGCTTCACGTCGTTCATCGTTTTCCTTTCATCTGAAATGGAGGAGGAAAATATTTTTCCATTAAGAGGTCAGTGCTTTCAATTTCAAAATTCGTCGTCGTCCTCGTTACAGTTCATAAATGAAAGCGCGGTGTTTTTATAAAGTTTACGTTTGATAGATGTCATGATTTAAATCATCCAATGTTTTCGTTGTGCTTTCCCTTATGACCGTTTAGAATTACGAGTATTGTTTTTAACGCGATGTTGATTAAAAGAAAACAGGGACGAAACACAATTGACTTGACAATCTATGGTATTACAAAAGCTTTTAGTTACTTTATTCTTTCCTTTAAAATAGGGTGTTTTTATTCCTTTTAGTTAATCAAATGTTTTCTCGTAAATCTTTTCGAAGTCTTCTCTTCTTTGTCTTCATTAGACCCGTTAAGTAAATGTCTAAAAAATTATATTATTTCAAACTTAGGCAATTTAAATAACACTACTTATTACAATGATTTATTAGAGTTATAGGCCCTTATTTTAATTGAAAAATTAATAGTTAATTTATAGAACCTTGATTGCTCGTGTTTAAGTAACAATGCATTAATTTTGATAATAAATCTATTGATCTATTCGTTAAAATTAGCAATTTTATGCTTTGGCGTCGCTATTAACGTGCATAATTTCCCGAAAATGTATAGATAACATTTTACGTGACTTTCAAATTGAAATCAAGGCATCCTATATCACTTGGCTATAGGGTGATGATGTTTCCGTATCACGTATATCTTCGATTTTAGAACGCATAAATTACGTTCGGCGATTAATTAAATCTAAACGTCCGTTTTATTAGAGATCAAAGAATTTTAACGATATTTCCTCCAATATCTGTGGACTTTACTGCATCTATCTATCGCTATAAAAATTTTCGAAGAACAGAAGCGGAATTAAAAATAAAATTACCACTTACCGGCTTATTGCAAAATTTTAACGTAATTGGCTGTCGTTCAAGGTTCTCTAGTCAATCAAGAAGAGGCTATTTTTTGCACTAAACCATGAATCTTTTTAAGTGAAGCTCACTACACTTTTCGACGATGTTACATCTGCTCGCAACGAGTTCGGAAATTGATCGCCGCTATTTATTAAGCAATTATAAAATTGATCGTTATTCTGCATTCGGAAAATTAATCTGACATATATCTAAACAAAAACTCAAATATAATAGTTAGGCAGTTAATGTATATTTAAAATTTGGCTACGTCATTTGACCGCTAGGTTTTTTATTTATTATCTGATATTCTGCGGATGAAAGTTAAAGCAGTATCTAAATGTCTTTCTTGGCAAAGAAATTCAAAAATCTTGAGAATTTTTGAGTAATAATGATTCGATACATACACAATGCTCGCCCTAAAAAAATTGAACGGCACAGAATAATACGGTATTCTCTAATTGGTTTGCGGCGATTCTCTTATCTCGGCAACTTTACTATAACTCGCTAGACACGTATGTATCGAGTTGGGACGTCCAAAAAAGTGCTGTGCCGAGCTGGGCTATAGTTAATCTGTACATTTTGTGCTGAGTTAGATATTGCCTTTCATTTGTTCCTTTTGTTTCTATTTCCTCCAATAATGCGTTCTCTTCATTATCTATAAAGGAAAATAAGATACAGATTTATTATAGTATTTACTATATCAGATTTACTATAAGTAACTAATAAGTAAGGTAAATATAAGAGAAAAATAATACATATTTTTAGAGATATTATATATTTACAAGAAACACATATTTTTGTACATTTTCTTTAAGTTTCTATATTTATTACCGAGCTTCTCCTGGAAGTTAATAGATTTACTTGTAAGGTCCCTAACTTCTTTTAAAATTGCTGGTTGAAACTCGCCTTGGAACGTCTTAAACCATGGTCTGTAATAGAGAAAAAAAAATTTACAAAAAAAAGTTTTACAGCGTCGAACCTGTTACAAGTTGGGATCTGATATAACTGATATAAAAACAAGATTTCCTCGTCGAACATGAAAATTGCTGTCAGCGAGGATAATTTGGGATTATATTGATGCTAGCAAAATTGTTGCCAACTTTTCAGTTTACGACAGGTGTAAACACGATAGAGAAACAGAAGTTCTGCGAAACAACATGGACGCAACTACTTATGTTTTTATACCGGCATTTGTTATACACCAAAAGGTATTTCATATGTGCGTCTACGTTAATACTTATAGAATATTTATTTTTGTAATTATGACTTACCTTGTGTCTCAGGTTTTTTTCATAATAAAATTGTTCTAGATACGTGTAGTGTCTGAGAACATTATAAAATAAAGCGGGAAGACGTAAGCCGAAAAAATACGATTGTAAATAAGAAATTGCACGAAATCTGTTGAAGGTTTATACCGATTATACCAATCGGTGGAAATGTTGATGATAACGTCAGTTGATGTGTTACTGATGGATCCACCAAACATATTCATTTAAAAACGCTCCTAACCTTAATGTTGCGGATATGAATGTGATTTTTTCGAATTTATGTTGTTACTAAATACATGTTGCCTGCTTTTTTTGATAAAATGGAAAAAGGGAACCTTGTTAATGGAATTGGAAGGTTTGTTATTGTAAAAATGATTTCAGATAAACCAGATGATTTAGATGAAATAACTGAAACTGGTTCCGATTCTAGTAATTTTTCAGAGAAAGAGTCACACTAAAATAAGAAATTATGTTGAAAATACAGTAATGTTGTATGATATTGAGATTGATTCATCTTTCGGTTGAATCGGGAAATTTAAGAACACTTTCTGGTGCACCGCCGTAAATTAAGCGGCAATTTAAGAACGTCAGCGGTAACACCAACTGCAACCGGTGAATCCACCGATGACATGAAGTACGGGCCCTATGTGTTGGTTGAATTAAGCGGTACCAATAGTTGAAATGTGTTGTCAAAATAAATACATGTTGCTTGTATCAATTTTTTCCTTCCTAGGTTATTTGAGTTGCATAAACGGATTAAGCTTCTTCAGTTAACTCCCTTTTTGTTGAGTGAACGCTTAAAAGGTCGACTACGCGAAAGGTGTTGGTTCAAATTCATTTTTCTCAGTGTACGTACTGCGTTGTTGGACGTTTTTTCCTCGTTTTGTCGAAATCGTAGGTGTTCGCTGCTACAAGTCCCGGATTAGGAAGGCCCATTCCAATCCGGAAAGTAAACGTTGGAGTTTTTTACCGTGTATCGTCTATTTTTTTTTATACGTCGTATTTAAGACAAGCGAATCTTCCACAATTACCTATTACATTATTTTCGAATATTTTTTTCAACAACTTAAATTTTAGCGATGAAACATCGAATATTTTCGTATTTACTCCTTCTAACTACATTGAATCAATACAAATCAATTCTCGTACGCATACCCCCGCCGATCCCCAAGTCCCGTAACACGGTATCTTATCACCCTGACACGTCCAGGTATCCATGCACACGACGATCCTTCCTCCCCCTACGAAATTCGATTCCCTTCCCGAAGGAATTATAACACCCTCTACGCCGCTACATCATATTTTCCCGAAAGGTGAAAGACGGAAAGGCGTAGGTTCCGTGCATCGTACGGGGTGAACGCACTTCCCGCCGTTTTCGAGAATTAGATTATGCCCTGATAAGTACACGCGCCACGACACAGCTTCGTGTGATATGAGTTCGTTAGCGTAAGCCGTCGCTCCGCGTAGACGCGCGTGAATTAATTTTGAGCGTCTCTATAACGTATAAGTCGGGAATAATTATCGCGAACGTAAAATTTCTAATAAATTAAGTCGACGGTGCTTTCGTTGAACGCGTTTGTTGCCTACTTTAATGAGCTTGTTTTCGGGTTAAAGAACGTTAAAATGATGTGATATATTGCAATAATGTTTTTGTTGTTAAATTCTTGGAATCCCCGATAAATTCCGATTCATATATTTTTAGTTCGATTTTCAATTAATTTTACTCGGACGAGCGAACTTACGGACGGAAAGCTGCATGGTTATAGGAACTAAGAGAAATAACTTTCAATATAAGTCAATTTTAAATTAATGGTAATATCCTTAATATGTATAATACAAACGATCACGAATTATAATTTATTGCATGCAGGATATCTATTTTAGGCTCGTTAATATTACGCATGCAATACGTTATTTCGACCCATAAGTTCGTATCTGGTTCACATTTATCTCTACGGCGACGAACATAAATTCTGTACCTATCCACAGCCCAAGTAGTAACGGATATTAACATACTTTATTTAGAAAATTAACGTCTATTAAGTTGCCGTAAAAATTAACGCAGATAGGTGTACAGCGTGTCCCCGGATTGAGTTTACAAGGCTACAATCTTTCTTTCCGAACAAGTTCTCTTAGTAACACTTCGACGTGCTGTGAACGGAGAAGGTACTTTACCTGAAGCGAAAATAGTTTTTGTTCAACTGTAATGGACTACTTGATTTTAAACAATCGAAAGCACACTAATAACAAGTTTCAGACCAAGCAAGGCGGAATCCCGAAATATAAAATTTCATTTCAATCCATCATCCCGATTGTGGATTCAATCCGGAGACAGATGGATCTGTCGTATTCAATTGTTGTTTTATTTCCCAGAGATTATTTAAAACAGTCAAATAGAAAAGATGTAAAGTTATACGAAATATGATACGTCAGTGACCTTTTCAACGTAAAACTCAGATATATATTTCCGCTGTAGTTGCTGTATTTCGCCTACAAGTCCCTTGATTTATTCATAGATTTAATGCAATTTATAAATATACACTATCGGCAACAAGTGTTTACCCATCCTTAAAATATTACAAATACTAACTATAAAATAAATCTTTATTCCGTGCTTATACAAAGTACCTAAACAGTTACGAAAAACAATGCGCTTGGTCAATTTTCTAACAATTTAAATTTGGGATTCATATATATATGTCCACGTTTCGCTTTTATTACTGCGGCACAGTTTCGGCATTCTTGCTAACAGCTTCGCTAGTATTAGTAGGTCTATTTTCCTCCACGCATCATGTGATCGCGTCCAAGGTACTGTTGCCCAAATTGGAGTAGATTTTCGAACCTGTCGATCGAGTTCCCCCCACAAAAGCCCGATCGGATCGAGATGTGAACTTTGGGGCAGCCATTTCACAACAATAATTCGGTTTCTATGCTCCAGCTTTTCTTTGTTTATTCGATACACTGCCACTCGCTTCATACATTTTCACATTATAATCCACGGCTCTACGGTTTAATTTCGATAACGTAGCAATTTCTCGGTTACTTCATCGATGTTGTGATTATGCCACTATTTGGACACGCGTTTCTGTCGATAAT
Organism: Oryctes rhinoceros; assembly: GCA_020654165.1. Taxonomy (NCBI): domain Eukaryota; kingdom Metazoa; phylum Arthropoda; class Insecta; order Coleoptera; family Scarabaeidae; genus Oryctes; species Oryctes rhinoceros. The sequence goes on from JAIOKQ010000231.1 coordinate 6,548,143, forward strand.
TCTTTTCTTGGCGACGTTACTTTAATTTTTTACTGGATGTTTTAGAACGCGTTGCATTAACTTTTCACTATTCGCCGCTTGCAATGGGAAGGCTGAACGTGCACTAAATTTTTCATTATATTGAAGTGTCTATGTCGACTGTCATCATATTTTATGACAGCCGCAATAAAATTTTCCCCAAAAACTGCTCTTTAATAGACCTAAACCGCGAAAAATCTTAATGCCAGCTGACTCATTACGTAACGCAGAACATTATAATCTATCTCATACTTACAGTTTAATAACGCAAATACTTTAATAAGGATAGCACAGTTCATTTGAAGAATCCACAATTATGAAAGTGGGTAAACTCTTATCGCCGGTAGTGTATGTATATTTAACGAGGCATTGTAACTTTATAAATATAGGCGGTTGCTGTACGTAATGAAACATTATTGAGTTTTTGTTGGCATATAAAACAATGGAGTATTTTTATTGGTATTTTAGTTGTTTTCTTTCGGGACTGGGTGCAAGGCGAAAATAAAATAACGTTTCAATGTGTCCTGAGAGAAAATATATGTTTATTTTCCATTTTAACTGTCAACAAATACGTATTTATTTTTGCTTTATTTTCGATAGATTTCGAAATAGCTGTATAATCGTAAATTAAATAAATTTGAATTCTCTGGAGCGGACATAAATTATCGTTTTGCTAAAGTAAAAAAAGAAAAAAAAAACGTATGTTTATCTCGTCGATGTCAAAGATAAATCTCAACGGAAACATTTTGTTCTATATATTCTCATTCATATTTAAAAAAGCAGTAATTCGGATGTAAATTCTAAAACGCTGCTCAATCTCATCTTTTTCGTTGGAAAGTTTTCATAAAACGTGCCGAATACGCGGATAAATCGTATTTAATCGTTCGACGGGCTTTCTTTAATAAATTTCCCAAGTTGCCAAGCAACAAAGTTATCTCAACCCGTATATGCATTTACAAGTTCCAAACATATGTTCCGCTAATGTAGGTTGCATGTATACGAGGGAATGCAACCAGTTCCTAATTTATAAATAGTAAATATGCTTTTAATATTCTTCATTTTATTCTTGAACACACGTTGCTCCCAGAGTGTGGTAGCACTTCCTGAATCTATTTCTGTCCGATGAAAACATGCATGCGTAATAATTTCTGTGTCCTAACATATAATATCATTGAAGACATTTCAACAAAGAATCCTGCCTCCAGAACGCTGTTGCGAAGGAGTGTTTCTTTCCACGTCCATGGATGCATATGGAGGTAGTCTGAAAAGTTCCCAGCGTAACGCGGAAATTTTTTCTTTAAACTTACAATTAGTCTGACTTACTTAAACTTAGTCAATTGTTGGCGTCTCATTTTGCAAATCGGGCATTTACGAATCAATCGATGAAAATTGTTGTCCTTCCAGCGAAACATTGAACCTAGAACAAAACAATGTTGATTGGCGATCCGGTGAATAGGCAGAGTGGTCAATCAACTCGAATTCCAATTCCTGAATTTTGCCCATAGCGATCCGTTGGCGCTAATTGCGCTCGTTTTCCCGCAATTTCTCCCTTCGGCCTGTAAAGTAGTGATGCTTAGTATATACATATTCACGTTATTGCCACTCCTTTTTTCAAGAGAGTTGATTAACGCACAAGCCCATGGCTAAAAATTTAAAAATTATTCGTTCGCATCGTATTGTTGATACCGGCAAAAGTAAAAAATTATTAAACAAATTATAGACTGGTAGCATTTATGAATTTCAATTAGCCAAGATACACACTGACAACTTTTCTTTCTTTCTTCCAGCGTCAACTTTTAAATTCAATTGATTAAAACTTTCTTCATCGAGTCACTTATTGACCAGATAGTATTAGTAATATTTTTCGCTCCCTGTAATTACGATGTATTGGAGAAAAAGCTTTCCATCTCCAAGTGGTAAGTAAGTAGCGTTTGGTTGCATTCTGAAGTATTAACAAGCATGCGCACTAATCTATTAATATGCCGTGGGTGTTCATTTTTCTTGTCACATAATTCATTCCTGCCAACTTGCCAAGAAAAATGAATCGACGCGATGAGAGTAGTGGACAGGATTATAATTTAATGAAACAGCTCTTTTTTTGCCTAAAATAAAAGCGCACTATACGTTATGTAGTTGTAGTTAAATCATGTTTACATCATACTTAAATATAGTTTATGCTCACTTAATAAAAATTATGTCTGCGGTGTAAAAAATTGGCAATAAACTCAAATCTAACGCCTTCATAATTCTTTACAATTTTCTTCCGCTGTCCTGTCGCCGTATCGCGATGTATGTACATCGTTTGAGGGGACGAAGACAGGTTACAATTTTAAGGACGAATAAGGATATACAGGATGTTTAAAAAGAGCGCCGCAAGCTAAAAAGGAGGATTGTATGGTACGTGTTGTATTATGTACGAACGAACGATTTATTAACAAAATAGCAAAAGCGAAAACTCCACTTCACAGGAGTCATTTTATCTCCTTTGCAAGGACGTTCGACATCCTTTGAAAACGTATCCATTGGGTTGGATTCGGTGACTTGATGTATTTATTGTTCGCAATCGTTTACAGACGTAGCGCCCACTAAAGATTTTAAAGAAAAAAGAAAGCATTTTTCTTGCATAGCACGACTATACGTGAAGTGCGCATGCGCTGCATTAAAGAGGCACAGCGAAAATTAGTAAAATTGTACACTAGCTCCGAAGCTGTCCATTTGCGGACTTCTAATGCTCTTTTAACACCCTGTAAGTATCCCTGTTTTCGCGTATCACAACAAAACAACCGTCACACAAGCTTCCACTAATACCCGTACTACTCTACAAGATATCCTATTTTTAGGTTAGTGTGTCGTCAAAACTTTGCCAAGCTTCTAGCATCCCGCTCGATTCCCGTCGAGTTATAAATACTTGCGATTTTACGGGAGACAATTCGAAAAAAAAGAAAGAAAAGAAAAGTTTTACGAGTTCCTCCCGTCGTGTATACAAACCGGTGCTATCGTTCCGCGTTCTATTTACATGTCATCTGCGCTACGGTACGAACATGCAAGGTGGTTGCAGGTTATCTCTAAATTGTAATTATTCGTTCCTGGCGTTTTCGCGTCCGCTCCGCAGATTCTTGCGTTCTTACTCCTCCTTTTACTTTTACCTTCTTCTTGTAAACTAAGCGTTCTTTTTTTTTTCTTTCTGTCGTCAGGCGACTCCAGCGTGAAGGATTTGCAAGCGTTACTGTTCCCGATTAGCCCCCGAAAATCCGATAGTTTTTTGAGTAATTTCTTTTTGAAGTCGACTTCCTCGCCGCGTCTCGAAATCGAAGAGGAGCAGCTCGAACAGGTCGTGCGATTTAAGGACGCGAAGGAGTACACCGCCAAGGATGCAGATTGTCCATCGCAACCAGCTCGCTGGCCAACAGAGTGCCAGGTAAGTCGTTTGGCGTTTGAATGCGAACAGCATAATCTTAGTTTGTTAATCTTGATGATTTTTCTGTTGGAGAATTGAAGTATTGTAAAGATTATTTGTTGCGTGTAAATAATTTCAATTTTAATTGGTTTGTAGCAGACTATCCATCCCTCGATTCAAAAAAAAATCGAAAAGATTGGTGAGAAAAATCTGGCAATTGGACGTGCGTTCTTGTTTCATTTCTATGAATCTCATAATTTCATGTTGATGAAGTTTAAATAATAAAATTGCATTGCCCATGGACAAATTCCGTTAATGGTTAATTTTCTAAAGCCCACAACTTAGTACAAAAGCTTAAAGAATGCTGTGCATTTACTTAGATTTTCTTTGGCAAAACAATCAAAGCATAAAAATGGCATATGCGCATACAATAGACCAGCAGGCGCCGCAGTTACAGGTGTTAAAAAACAACGCTTGGTAGACTAATCTACTAAAGCACAGATAGCGGTGTTTCAATCAGTGCGTGGCACTGCCGGACATCATTAATTAATCCTTATTATTCCGAATTAATAAGTATATATATGATAATTAAGTTTATATCATATAAACTTAATTATCATATATGTACATATAAATTATATGTACATGTTTCCTTGGAAAGTGCAAGAGATGGATTATTAGTCGTTATAAGACGTCACTAATGTGCGAAATAAATACGAAAAATCGTATAAAAGACGATTTAAAGAAAATAAATTAAGTAGCGCCATCTAGCGACAATGCCTATAGTTTTTACAAAAAATTACCAGAGAGAATATATGCTTCCAATATATTCAATCTTTGCTGAGATACACCAGTCACAAAACATGTTGATTCTCATGAGCATACAATTAACGATAAAAGCGATCTTGCACATACGTTTACAGTTGCATACATGAAGAATGCCCGAAGCCAAACTTACGTAACCAATTTTACACTTCTGCTGCCTATATTTAGGCGCAGGGAAACTATGCTTTCTCGCTGCAATTTCAAAAGAAGTCACTGATGAAATGCGCTTACGTAATTTTTCAAATCGACATCTGTTATAAATAAAGAACTATATCTACCTCCACCATCCGCATGGACGGGTGTGACCGCGAGATTACCGATTCCGCGGCTCACCCACAAACCACATCTCGATATATCGCACAGTCATATTTCCATTTCTTTTCCTTGGAAAGGTGCTGGAGGAGAAAATCGAGCACATCGACTACGTACCTGCCTTTCCCGAGCCCTATTACACGCCCACCGGCAAAGAGGTCCAGCCGAAGCCGGTGGGTGAAGAATGCGGCCTCGTCGTCTACCAGTACTACCCAATAAGCGCTGTGAGTTATGTAAGTCTTTTCGTTCTCGTTGCCCGCGTAAAATCGAAGGACAAATTTTAAGAAACCGTTTAGTTTAGTCGGTCGAGCGTAGGTGGGAGTCGTTACCTTTTACCGACCTGCCCGTGCCCGGAAGAAGATTGTCTCCGGTTCGAATCTCGCTTCGAGTCCGGCAACCTGGCCAAAGCCATCAAAATTACTGCCACGTACTACGAACTGTACCTCAGGACTGATTTATACACCAATAAGCATACACAATGGTTCTATTTTAGGATAACGAACATGAGGAAGAATCTTATGTACAGGTGAGAGGTGATTACCACGATGCTGCACACGCATACGTAAATACTCACGATCGCGCTAGAATTAACATACTTACCAGTTCCTTTTCTGGTACATTAAGTACATCCAACGTTTTCCTTTTAGCAGATACTTTTGTTTTTAATATAATTATCTCGCAGATCACGAAAATAATTTACTTTAATTTTTGATAAGTTACATTTTTGATAGATTACCCAATAAACTTGCGAGACTGTCCTTAAAACATTAATAAATCGGACCATTTGTTGTTTATGTTTGCAACGTCGTTGCCAAGATAAAACAGAAAAATCTAATAACCTAGATCCTATTATTCTGGCACATTGTATTGAAAAAAAAAAAATCGTTACTTAATTAATAACTCGGTCCTGGACGTTTCACGCTTTTATTACAGCTGCTTGACGAATAGTCATGCAGAGGTGGTGTTTTTGTTGATGCAAAATTCACGGTCGCAGCTGTTTTGTTTGGCGGCGGTCGCGATACAGACTTTATACGCTTTTCGCTATTTTCAATGCACGCGAATTTCAACATTTTCCCCGAAATGAATTTTCGCCCATGTTAAATGGTGCCGCTCGCAAATTTGGCATTCGAAAATTCTTTCTTTTCAACAACCAAATCTTACAAAACGGATATAAATAAAGCTACAGGCGTATATGCATGTTCTTAAACGTAGGCTTGGATTTGTGACAAGGGAAGAATTAAATTGTTCAATTGTGGGACTGTGTTTTTGGCGAGTCCACTGCTGCGAGATGTCCTATATCGAGCTTCTGGCGTGGTTCATATGCTGTGTTGTCGCATATAGTAGATAAGACAAGATTGAAAACGAAACGTCGAGGAACATTCGGAACATGTTCAATTTCAACGGAATTAATCGCGTCAATTTTAACGACAAATTCACTAAAGTGAATAAAACATTAAAATTACGGAATTTCAGAAAACATAAGGTTGACAATAAAAAATATTTGATAAGCTGTTATTTTAATGCCAAAGATTCATCAAATTTTTTATTTTTCTAGATTTTCTATAGTTAATTTAGCCAAAGAAGAAAGCCTTTACAACGAAGGCATGAAGTTGCTAATGTACTCGGCCAAAGACGCCGAAACACATTCGATAGGTTGGCGTAGATGCGGCGAGAACATAACTTACTTCTACAATGAAAATGTGTACGTAGCTTCCGTTTCGTTTCTATTCGACAATAATCCCGTTTTACTGTTGTAATCTAGCGGGCCGGATGATCCCGAACAACAACCCTTGTACACGCTTACTTTCACAATAGAATTCCCGCACGACGATGATACCGTTTATTTCGCACATAGTTACCCTTACACGTACTCAGATCTCCAGAAATATCTGCAAGAGATGACAACGCATCCGGTCAAATCCAATTTCAGCAATTTGAGATTGCTTTGTCGAACATTAGCTGGTAATAACGTTTACTACGTTACCATAACTACACCCCAAGTACCTGGCGATAATAGGGTAAGTTTTATGCGCTTATTTATCGCTGTCTAACAGTTCGATTACGCACCATACGATGGGGATCACGTAATAAAATAAGATTAATAATTTTTCCTTTCGTTTCGTTCTACAACTGCGTATCACGAGGGCATTGTGGTGCTTGCGTATCGCATTCGCGCAATGTTACTAGGTTTGCGGATTGTTGAAAATAACGGCGGAAACTTCAACGGGAGATTAAATGGATTTGCATGTCAGAAAACACGCTCGTTCGTGTTTCCATGCCTGCTGTAACACGGAAATTAAAAATTCACTGAAAGTTCAACAGTTAAAAGCGCAAACACGGTGATAAGCTGCGCAATACCTCGGCGATATCCTTGTAAGTTTGGTTTATTACCAAGAAAGGACCTACATTTCAGATATTGGGTACTGCAATGGGCAAATGTAAATATATAGAGCTGGTTTGATAGAAATATTTCGCGAACTTGGCAATTTGTTCGGAACTCTGGAAGTTAGCAAGTTAAAAAGGGAACGAGCACGTAAAGTAAAAGTTTAAATTATTGGTATTGGGCATGGTTTTGGGAATAGAATAAGCTCGTAATGGAGTCATAATAGATCAGATTGTTTTTTCAGATCTTTGTTAGCTTTGCCCTTTCAACATCTTTCAGCATCTAAAAGTTTTGTGAGTGATCTCTGGATAGGTTACGGCCCTTTCGCCGGTCTTTTCTTCTAACCAGTTGATCTTATATGTTGTATCATGTGCACAGTTAGCAAGTCTACTGTTGCTTTAACGTACTTCACGTCTCTGACGAATAAATTTAAGTGCGTATCCAATTAGAAATTGCTCGGCCTGTTTCTAACCTAGAATATTCATCCACCACTCTTAAGATTTTTTTAGCACTGATTAGTGTCCGCTTTAGCTCCATGATTACAAAGGATTTCGAGTGTCCGTAAGCAATGGGTGGTTTTTATAATTCTTCTTCTCTTAAATAGATCTTTATAAAGAATTACGGTCCATCTAATTTCTCCATATTCGTCTGAGGTGCGAGTCATCGCGGACCTAATAAGCGCGGACGAATAGAATCGCTCCGTTTATGCGACATAACACTAACTGGTAAAATCCTCGATATAAATGCTCCTTCCGTTTCCTTCCTTTTTCAAAAAGCACTATTCACGTAAATGGTATAAAATCAAGCCCGCTATTCTCCGTTTTTATTAATGATTTGATAATAGACATGGATTTGTTTGAAATTCGTCGGCGCCCCAAAACATTTTAATGGCGATTACGTGATCTCAATCTACGATTTTCCGAAGCGGAAAGCAGCATTTTCGCGGAGGCGAAAACGATCTGTAAAGATCCCACCTCGGTGTAATTAGCGTTGGTGCTACCGGTTGGTAGGCACCGCCTATTACAGTGACATTTGCGATCACGCAACCGGGCTAATTAAGTTCCTTTCATTAATTCATCATCTTGATATGTTTTTTTTTATAACGTTTCATACCAGCGATAATGCACCATTTACTTCTGTTTATTCTACCTACAAGGTTGGAATGCCTTGATAAGTACTTTAATTGTCTTTTTGCATGCTTTACATTAAAGAAATCGGCGATTATGTCCTTTATTGTTGAAAGCGCGAAATTTAAAAGATATTCGTATTCGAGAAATTAGAAATTTTCTGTTTGAATAAAATGTACAAGCATCGGTGGTTCAGTGGTAGAATGCTCGCCTGCCACGCGGGCGGCCCGGGTTCGATTCCCGGCCGATGCATTGTTGTTTTTTTTATAACTACTTCCAATATATACAATGATAATTCAGTTGGTGACCTATTTTTTAGAAAAAGCAAGCTATAGTAATAACGTCAAGAGTTCATCCGGGAGAGACGCCGTCTTCATGGATGATGAAAGGTTTCCTGGATTTTCTCACAGGCGATTCGGGACCGGCGAAAGAATTGCGCGACAAATTCATTTTTAAACTGGTGCCAATGTTGAATCCCGACGGTGTAATCGTAGGCAACAACAGATGTTCTTTGACGGGCAGAGACCTGAATCGCCAATATCGCACCGTTATCAGGGAGACTTATCCTACGATTTGGTACACCAAGCTTATGATAAGAAGGTAAGATCAATATTTCTTCCAATACCAAAGTTCAGTCGTAAGTAATCACAATCTAATCAACTCATTCAACTAACGGTTCCACTCCAAGAGCAATGAAATATGAATTTCCTATTATTAAGATAATAATGGAAATATAGATCATGGCACCACCATATTTGCATAAAATCACCTTTAAATATTATTATTACGAACGATTTTATCGTTTCCCGATAATTGCCTTAATTGGAGACCGACGCGAACATTTCAGACTGCTGGAGGAGTGCGGCGTAGCGATGTACTGCGACCTTCACGCCCATTCGAGAAAGCACAACATATTTATTTACGGCTGCGAAAATCGAAGGGGCTACGACAAACGTCTGCACGAACAGGTCTTTCCGCTGATGCTCCACAAAAATTCCGCCGATAAGGTAAGCACCCGTACACCCTGTATATTCGCGCGAAATTTATACGTCCGCGTTATTGTTTGGTTCGTATCGTTATCATGTTGGGCGACGTGAGATATGGCTTTTCGATATGCTTCTTTTTTTGGCCCTCCTCGAAGAAGTCCCGTATTTCGCGGAATTCGCCGTCGCCGAGCTACCCGAGCGAATCGGTACCATTAACTCGCCGCGAGCTTCGATTATAGAATTTCCCAGAAAACTTTTACTTTTTCATAGCCCCTGTAATGGATTCGCTCAATACAACCAGAGCTAAAAATAACCTGGTCGTTATAATTTTATTGAAATATTTTTAGTAGTTCGCTTGTAATGGGAATAGCCAATAAGATGCGAAACTGTACAGTAGAAAGTTAAATAGGAAGAATAGGAGACATCCAAAGCACATGAATTGCAGTTTCTGTATATTCCCTTTTACCTTCAAAATTCCATAAGACATAATAGCGTGAAAAAGAGAAAAATACGCTACTTTAAAGATATCTTCCGATATCGAAGATAACAAATGTAAATCTTATTTGTACAACTTTCCTCTTCACCGTTTCCCCCGTTCTATTATCCACAGTGATGTATTATCATTATTATTTGGTAGAGTGTCCCTTAAGTATCGAGGAATTTTATTGTACATCAATAACAAAAGGCGAATTTTAGCCATGTCTCCATTCTCCAATACAAACATTAATAATCTTCGAATTTCCTCGCGTTCGGGCTAAAAAGTTCGACGGCCGGTTGATAAGTTCCCATTTTAGTACTTGATCGATGTAATAGACGTGGCCCACTTTTCCGCAAGCTTAATGAAAAATTTGTAGGCCAAGGATGTGTACGTTCGCATTAATCAAGCCTATTAGGCAAGTCGCGGAGTTGACTCCGATTCAATCCCATAATTGAGAAATAACGTGATTTATGTCCTCTTCGTTTCTTGCGTAGTCCTCAACATGGATTCCTATCACGTTTAACGGCATCCGGTCTACGGAATAAAATTAAGAGGATAATTGTTTAAGAAAAATACTTCGTGGAAGCTCATCGATCAGTCAGACGAATCCTTAGGATCGCGATAAAACCTTCGGCAAAAACAAACGTTCTCTTTTACCTTCGTGATCAGTATTCATTTGTTTTGTTAAGTACTATAGAACGCGGAGAAAGGTAAAATTCTTTTTTTTTTTAGCGAATGGTTTAACGTTCTCTCTTCTTTTAACAGTTTTCCTTCGAGAATTGTAAGTTCAGAGTACAAAAATGCAAAGAGGGCACCGGAAGGGTAGTGATATGGATGATGGGTATCGCGAACAGCTTTACCATGGAAGCGTCCTTCGCCGGCTCCACTCTATCTACGAGGATGGACTCGCACTTCAACACCCAAGACTACGAACAGATGGGCAAGGCCTTCTGTCAAACGCTGCTGGACTTCTACGATGACGATCCGAGAAAGGTATATGCGAAGACAATTAGACTAATAGTGCTTATCGCCGTGCTATTTCTATACTGCGCAGTGATTTATACGCACAATTGAACAATTAATAAATCATTCGAAAAACTACAGCGCGATGTTTTATTTTTGCTTTTCTAGGAACGTCTACGGACAAAGATTATTAGTAGGTTAGTTAAAGAAGGATCTAACGCCGATGAACCGACTAATATAAAATTATCGGATTATTCCAGGTAAGTTCCCTTGATTTATTTGTTGTGGAATGGTCATAGGAATGCAATCCGTCGATTGAAGCTAATAACTATGTGTTGATATGCCTAGCACCCAAATAACTAAATTTAAAATAAGCCGGGCTTAATGCCGAATATCAAATTCTTCTCTATAAGCGTCAATACAAGATCAAGAAAAGATCTTAGATGCCAAAGGACGTGCTTGCACATCAACAAAACATCGCTTTAATTAATCCAATAAAATTCTTTTCCGCAACTTACTCTATCTTTTTCACTTTGATCGGTGCGTGTTACCCAGTGATTCTGGAGATACATCCAGTAGTTCTGAAGAAGGAGGCGGGAGAGATTACGAAATACCGCTAATTGTACCCCCACCATCGCCTGCAATTCCGAAAAAGCTTTCTAAACCGAGAAATTTACCACCGGCTAAGCCCAAGCAACCGTCTAAAAGCCCTACCGCTCTAAGAAGACCGCTACCGGTAATCTCACCTATTCTAGCTTAAATTGAGCGACTAATCGAGATAACGTGTAATTTAACGAAGACATTCACTTTTGATTTTGTATTTCTAGATGTTCAAAGCCAACTTAGAAATATCGTTCAATCAAGAGAAGAGCAGCTGTTACACTTCTGATTCGAATTCGTCCAACAGCGATAGTGACGATGATTGTAAGAGTAAGAAGTTTTCGAGACGTCGCAGGAGGAAGAAGAAAATCGTCAAGAAGGTTGCGCAAGAAGAGACCATCGTGCAGGCAGAGTATTCGGATACGGAAATTCAACTTAAGAAATCGTCGGAACGGTGTATTTCCGTGTTGGAATTACTACCCGACACAAAAACTAGGTCCCAATCGTGGCATAGGAACACGAAGACGCATAAAGTGAGGTAAAATGTATTCGAAAAAGCGAAAGACAACTATGACGAATTTCTATATCTTAGAGGGTTATTTGAGGGAAGAAGGTCGACCGCTCAGCAATTAGCGGAAGTGCAAGCGAAGCTGATCTCTTTAAGGAATAAGCTTTGGTTTGGTATTGGGGATGGCGAAGGTGGGGAACCATTATCGTGGGGCGAGAGCACTTTTTGCCTTTGTAGTAGTACAACTCCACAGCTGACAAGGTGAGTTTATTTCAATGGCAAATCTTTAACGACGGTCACGTCCGATCTTATTACATTTGATTCTTTCAGAAATACTAACCTGACCGCTGCGCAAAATGTACAAAGCAAACCGCAAAAGAAGAAAGCACCTAAGCCAGAAAGGGAAAGCAAGAAAGTAACCACGAAGAAGTCTAAAGAAAATTGTAAAGAAAAGGTGGCGAAGAAAGAAAAAGCGAATGTTGGGTACGAAATAATTTTCAACTATTTACAATTTCTAAAATAGTATCTGCCGTTCCAAGTATCTGGGGCTGTCTCTTGCAGCCAGTGTAACCGGTTGGAACGATGGATTCTGCACATTATTCTTACCGGCAATTCAACATATGTACATCGTTTGCAGTTTTAGGAGGCAAACCACGATAGAATGGGTGAGTTTGAATAATATGTCTGAAAAAATCAAGAAGTTGAAGACCTTATCGGATACCACTGCCAAGTTCCATAAATTGGTGAAAGGTACAACGAAAAAAGATGCTACAGTCACCGTCAAGTGCGATCCGTTAGAGAAACTGGACGAATCGAAACAGAAGCAAGAGAACAAGAAGCGGAAGAAGAAAAAGAAGAACGGCAAACTAGAAAAAACGGCCAAAACAGTTACCAACGCTAATATATTTATTAGAAGGGAGTAAGATATATTTTGGTAGAAATTTTTCGTGCGCGGATCTCCGGTAACTAACGTCAATATTGAACCTTTATTAAAACGTATCGAATACGTATATTCATGATGTCAGTATTAAGTTGTTTTTTTTACCCGCATTAATACATTCGTATATTACCTATATATACCATTATGTTCGTGCTATAGTAACTATACCTACGTGTTAACCGACTTTTTATAATATTTTTTAAATATATAACTGACAAAGTAATTGTTGTTTCCTTTACCATCTGATTTTTGGTCATTATTCTAATAAAAAATTATCTCAAATAAAAGCTTTTAGGTTATGCAATGATGAATGTATAAACATGAAAACACTGAAAAAACGTGAATCCATTATTATTCTCCGTTACAGTTTTTGTCTTCTGGATTGTTTTTTGGACGATGCTTTTAATGGACAGGTTGTCTTAATAATAGACAATTTAAATATGCCGCTTTATGTTGTCTATGCAACAAAATTTGGAATACCCGACATTTTGTTATTTGTCTTTATGGATATTGTCAGTTTACGAAATTTTCAAATATCAATAATTGTAATTCCCGCCAGCACATCCTATGTTATCTATGCAATATCTTATAACATACGAAGTAACCAAGCTCAATTTACACATCGTAACAACTGTTCTTTTGTTATGTACTTTAATAATATAAACTTCACATTATTAGTAAACATCCTGTAGCGGACAAACACTAGAAACGCTAATGGTTCCGCAAAGAAGACGCCTCCACCTTTAAGATTATTTCCAATACCTTCCGTAAGCGTCGCCCTTGTGATGTAAGTGGTAAATAGGGAGCCCGTTGGGAATGTACGTACACATATGTGTATTATTTACATACATCATACATACATATATACGTGCTTCAAATGGAACGCCTACGCACTCCTTGCGGAGCCTACCTTGGGGATTGGCTACCGCCTACGACATCCGACTAGAAAGCGTGGAATCACCGCCAACGTAGTAGCCTGGGAGCAGAAAAACGTCGTCCGGGCACCTGTAGACTCGCGTACCGTATCGCGCCCCCGTCTTTTCATAACTTACAGCCCTCGCCAACGATCTTGTCCTATACTACCGGCCTTCCTGTTACGGTTAATACGCCGTGCTTGTAGAAAAAGGTGCACGTTTGATACTAACAATAAGATATCGAGTAGATTCTAAATATATAACATAAAACAATATTGATGATTGCTATATATATCAATGCAAGGTAAGCATAAAATTCGATAGCGAGATGATTGGCAGCGGGTAACAATTGAAATTGAAGATACAATTAGAAAAAGAAAAAATCTCCGCCGCTTTTTGAAACGTCTTCGTCCCTTCCTTGTTTTGTAATTTGTAATTCTTTTAAAAATTGGAGTATTCTTCCAGGAGCTGGTTGGATCTGATCTGTCGGTTTTAATAAAAAAAATATTTTGGAGGAGCTGATGCAAGTAATCGATTAGTTTTAAAAGTTTAATAATGGATACAGTTGATTGCCAGGTGTTTCCTGCGAAATAATTTTATCACCATATCTTAGAACGTTGCTCATTTCTTGTACCTTTTCAATGGTTAAGCGAACAAATGTTTTATATTAAAATATATCTATGGTTTCATGTGTGCGTTTCTGTTCGCATATGTTGAGCGGGACGTTGAATGTTAATTAAAACATTTACTCACTGTCGGGTGTCACGCAGCGTAATTTAATCTAATGCAGTGAACAGTATTTGTTTATAGTTGCAATTAATTTGTTGAGTGTACTTTGAAAGAGACAGAAATAGAATAGCGCACGTGTTGCTTAAAGCTGCGATTAATCATACAGAATATATTTTTTACCACTGCCAAAAAAAAAAAAAAACATTAAAATTACACCACACTGGCGCCGCCACCAAATTTATTTGAACACCGAAAGCCGTTAAGTTTTGTAATCTTTCGTAGAAAAGAGCTATGATTATCTATTCATTTTAAAAACTACATACAACAACAATAAATCCTCCGAGAGAAACACTTTAAACACATATTTAAGGCGTACTTCTTATTGCCAGTACTTACGTCGCATATTGAAATCTGTAAGACTATTTGTTAAATGGACTTAGAACAACGTCACTTCATTACCATCTGCCGTGTTCGCTTATCTAGATCTAGTTATTGCGAGTGATTTGCTCCTACGTACTTGTTGCTTTCGAAACGACAGAAACCCGTTCCGTTTTACGTTGGATAGTTCGATCGGAGGTGTTTAGAACGAATCGTTTTAAGCCTACGAACATATCTGATGGCGGTCTTCGTTTGAAGCGACAGAAGTTGACGGTGCAGACACAATTAAATGAATAAATGTAGGTATTTAGTTTAATTTTCTAGTTGGGACAGGTAATTTTTTTACATTTGTTAATTAACTAATGTCTAAGAGAGAAGAAACGGTTTAATGAATTCTAATCTTTTAAACGAGTTTTTCTTCAGATATTTTCTCATCTCTCCTACTTCTTCTAAACCAGGAGAGTTACATATGTGAAGCGTTTAACTTTTTACCAGGCCAGGCCAAGCCGTTATAATTTTTATTGAATTAAATTGAAAAAAAGGAATATTTTTATTCAACCTATAATACAATTTTCTAACTTATGAAATGGATAATTCTACATACAAACAATATTTAATGCGTATGTATGCATTATTTCAATTTTAGCAGCGCCATCTTACCATTATCCCAAATAACATTCGATTGATGCTTATTACTCCATTGCTTAATTAAATGGGTTAATTAAGCAATGGAGTGTTCATGGACTGAGTATAAAATTTTAGAATTACTTGTTCTTAAGAAAATCAAACTTCTATCCCGTACTATACCTCGCCAGCTAGATCCAGCTTTAATTTTGCAGCAGACTGTACCTTGTATGTACTAATTAATTTCCTGCGATCTGTGAAGGCGTCAACATCTTTTACATACGAACTCGCACTAACAAGTGATAGGCAGGAGATCTTTCGAAATGAGAACTAAGCAGTCGCATTAACGCCCTAGTGAAACGACGCTATACATTATAAAAGGTGTGTGCCTATTAATTTACTGAAGTAACGTTTCGATTCTTTCTATGTATTTTTATATTCTTTAACTAATAAGCAAGGTAAAGACAATGTTAACTAACAATTTTATAAAGCTATCTTAACTTGTCTATCTACCTATCTAACTTGTCTAACTATCACTCCATCGAATATAGAAAATTCCTTTTTTTTGTACTTATTTATGGAGTGTCCGCTTCGTACGTGAGTAGAAGTTAATTCCGTTCATAAACAATTTAAAGCAAAGCTTTTCAGATCAAAATTATTTGATTGTAAGTGCTAGGTACATAATATGTTCCTCGCAAGATGTCAGTGTGAGTGAGCTTCCTTAACGTCCGATATCTTAAACGCTTTACAAGAATGGTGGTTCTACTTCTTGTTACAACTTGGTTGACCTGCCCTGTTACGGCGTTGCAACTTGGTAAAATAGAACAACCGCTTATAGTTACAGTAATTTATGTGGTTAGACATGATTAAAGATGCTGTATTGCGAAACACAAAATACGTACATCAAAGGGCCGTCTGCACTTTCTATTAATTTTATTCGACAATCGACGTCGCATATGACCATGATGAAGGAATCGCTGATATATTGGTCGAAGACTCGTTGAAGACGTGAAGCGAAATTCTAAGAACCTAAGCGATCAAGATATTATTTAGAAATCCCTGGGATCACCATGCCCATCCATGCCTTAAGGAAGAACCCAAATTTGTAACGTGCAAAACTTTTAATTTGCAGAATTGCTCAGGGTAGATATCATTTCTCATCTACCTTCTAGGTTTACAGACAAAGCTTCCGAAGTATGTATGGGGGTTTCATCCTTGAACCAATGAATTGGTCGTAATTATCAAAACCTTAGATAAGACATAAAACCATAAGCTCGGTGCCAATATGATACATAAACATACTATAGAAATTAGAATATTTCGACTTTTAACAGAATTTGGATGTATGAGAGATGTACCAACGGTTACAACAAGTGATACTTTAAAAATGAAAGATATATACCCATGATGCACGCCTGTAGCCTGCATTAAATGTTTAAATAAAGTTTTCCTCAATTATATTAATTGATCAAGTTACTACGTCAACAGTACTTATTATCCCGTCTCCAAGATTGGTTTTGAAGTGAGATGTAGGTGCCTCGAATTGTAGAAGCTCGCCGAATGCGATGTTGTAATTATTTTATCAGAAAGTGTTTGCACATTAAGAAAATTAGAGGGGCTAGTGTGCTTCAAACTCGGCATTTTAATCAATTTGCTAATTTTAGTAACAAGTTGTTTGCGTTCCGCACGCCCATAACATTAAGCAAATTACATCTGATCGATTTTTTTTTATACGTTATAGCTCGTCGTAGAAGTAGAAGAAGACATCGGTTAATTAAATCAAAAAGGAAAATAGGTAGTCAGTCGCATGTAAAAGATAATAAATACTGCACCAATAGAAATTATGTTAGTATGTTAATTCCCGGAAAATAACACAATGCCATTTACAACTTTCACCGAATCAATTACCCAATAAACCAAGTGAAATATCGATGGCCATGATTCATGTACGTATACCTACATATGTAGCATTATTGACGTTATATTTGCCTGTATGTATTGTTGTCCGTTCGAAATACGCCTCGCAATTGCCAAATACGCTCGTCAATGGGTTAAAATGTAATTTCCGGTTGCGGAGGACCGACCTAAAATGACATATTATTAGATTAAACGCGCGTAAACAACGGTAACTGTAAATTTGCATAAATTTCGAAGGCATATTTCCGTGCGTATACACAACGTAGTGGGCTTGAATTGACGAGTAGAAGTGCGTAATGCCCGATAATGTACGAACAAAACTAGGAATTTTATATTCTTTTTTTTTTATGTTTAGGAGCTATAAGCACATATACGAGGTGATTTAAAAGTATGAGAACCTCTTTCGTCGTGGTTATACGTTATACATAAAAAAGAACAAACAAAAGATGTGCAAGAATATTTCGTCGTTATCTACTTTCCATGATTCGTATTTTATCGCACACGAATCCACGATTAACCACGAGTCTGTCTAGTCTTTTCTAATTTCGTGAAGCGCACTGACATAAAAGATTTCATTTTCGTTGTTCAACAGTTTTTTAATGGGGTCGAACAAAGATAAACCTATAATGGGGCTTCTTAGATAAGACTACAGCTTACTGAAGACAAATTTGGATGCTTGAATTGGGGGTTTCAAGGAGGAGGAAGGAGAAAAAGGGGGGGTGGACGCTTGATGGTTGTATGACGTCAGTTACACTGAAAGAAATGTTAAAATATGCGCGTTTATTAATTCGCAAGAAATACTTTTTATTTGGATGCTTCTTCTCAATCGTTGTTCGTATCAATTTCTCCCATATAGTCTTCCGATGTTTGCTTTTACATTTATGGAAGATGCAACGCCAAATCCTATCAATAGAGTACTTGCATTTCTTCATTCTGCTTTTTTTTTATTGGCCGAAATTAGATCTAATTTCATGCAGATTTTAATGTTGATTTTGAACCATATAAAAATTTCCTCATACTCTTGCTATGTTAATGCTTATTCTGAAGACAAGTCGCCGAAACGCGCGTCCGTACATGATGCTTAGAGATGGTATTTTTAGTTAATCATTATTACTTCATCACTTGTAATCATTGATTCTAGATGATTCAAGTCTGAAGGCGACATGTTTACATTTACATATAGCAAGTTCAAACACCGATCACAAGTGATGCAAATTCAAACAAGTTGAACGCATTCTCACTATGTTCATCTTTAAAACACAGCAGGTATCTCCTTTTCTCGAAATGACACCTTCGTACATTTTTATTTCGGAAGTGTTTTATTCTTCATTCATGTTTACTACTCGTTGAGATTTTATAGTTCGATTAAATAACAGATCTGATCAGTTACTTTAATTACCACGAAACTAACTCGTTTCGTATGTGGGAGGAGCCGCCCACCCTTCATACATACCATACGTTGATGACCTAACAAAAATATCTAAATCGTCTAATTAACCGACTCGACGGCATTAATAACAACGGGGATAATCAGTACCGTATCGAGCGTAACAGGCGTACGCACAGATACAAACATATAAAATACATAGGACCGTATGTAATTGCAATGTGTATCGTCGTCATGGTGCGTTCTGTATTTTAATGAATGAATATTGTACACCTCCACCAATTCCGGGAATTTTACTTTGTAAGTCGCCCACGCTCCTATAATTTAACCGTATTTTTAACATCCACCCACGCGATCAAAGAGACACGTTATATCCTTTTGTATCATCGGACCGTTTCGATAAACGAGACACTTCGAAAATTCCAACGGTGCCTGGAACGAAACAATGATCCGTGTTCGTATAAAATAAATGCTGGCACTGTGATGATGTTGTATTTCAAAAGTTTGAACGGCTTAGCTGCAATATTATCGGAGAAAATGAATTTTAAAGGACTTTAGATTCCTTAAAAATGAACTACCTAATCTTGTCTATAAAATTTTGATTTACCGGCATTAAATAAAACAAAAAAAGAGCAATTGCGCAAAAATTTGTTAACCTATTACGGGATCAATGCTGCAACTTTGTTGGGTGCAACACAAATTTGGTGTGTAATGTTGGTTGCGAACTTCTAGGAAATATGAATTCTACTAAATGCAATTTTTTATTTTTTCTTGAGATTGCTCCAGCACTAAATATAAAAGTTCTTCGACTTCAGACTACAAAATATCTACAGATAATTACTAGCGGTTAGAAACTGGGACAAGGTACATCAACATGACTAATCAGCGTTAAAATATGTTTTATCGGTGCCCACTTTCAATTTACCCCGGCTGCAGTTCGTATCTATTGTACAAATAAATTTTTCTATTCTCTGTTGCAATGAGATACGTCACGGATGGACGTCAGCAAACTGATGGACATCGTTCATCCTTTGATCGTAAAAAAATATTTTCAACGAGACAATTAAAGAAAAATAAACAACAGTAATCTAAGACCAAATTAATCATTGCTTCATTTCAAACGATTCCTTTTAGGAGAGCGGTAATTTTGAGAAGTCCTCACAGCTTTTTCTGATATTTTTTGTTTGGTATATTGGGACCTGCTGATCATACGAAGTACATGGCAGGAAGTGTCTATATGCTAAAAATAATCGTTTTCCGCTCTTATATATAATTTGCTTTGGAAGCACTAAATGATAATCAGCAGTATCTCGCCCAATAGAAATGAATTGAAACCCAATAGCATAGAAAACATGATCCAAAAATTTTTTGGTTATCAAGGGACGAGTTGCATAAATATAAAAAGAAAAATTAGAACCAATTAATTAATATAGAGAAATCGGCATTTTCCCTGGATTTAATAGAATGAAGTTTATGCCGTGCACATGCGGGTTTATTTTTTAAATCAATTATAGCAGAACAACATGATACAATTCTTAAGCATCCCACTAATAGATGTCGCGCGGTGTCATTGCAGACGATTAATACGTGAGTTGGGTTCACGACCATTCGCGCCGATCGATACCGAGCCACGCCGAAGAAAAGCGCGGCGAAGTTGATTTGATCCTACTCCCAAGGCCAACTATGATGTGTTTACGCTCGTAGAGAGAGAGTTATCAATGACCACTTGTTGGTATTTCATTCTCAAACTTCTCTCAATGATGGATTGCCAAGTCGCCGGCAAAAATCAAGTGTAATGACCGATCATTGTTTCAAGTGGTATTACATCGCATCGGTGCGTAATTCTTCCCTGTTCCTCCGCGTTTAGCGGGCGTTTTGCGTTGAAATTAAAACGTTTTAGCACATGTTTATGTATTAGGCCGGCCACTGTATTATGTATAACGTGATTCGCGTGATATTACGCGACCGTAGCCACCCGATAGGAGTATGTTTTTGTGTGTAAATTCTTCGTAATTTAAAAAAGTTGCGGATCGCCTACGTACACATATTTTCGTTGTTATTCACGTTGTTGTTGATGTTTTTGTTGTTCTGCTGTTATTTTCCTTATTGGAACATGGCTTATGTAAAATATAATAAGAAGTGAACAGGATTTACAGTTGACGTCAAAATTTTTCGTCCATTATCGTCGCCGACGTTGAAACGTTCATTGTTCACACGGTTCACGCTTTATTATAAGTGTAAAAGTAAGAACGATTGTTACGTAATAATAAGCATGGTTACGAACGCGGATTTTTCACATTGTACTATATTCGTTTGTTCTATCTCCCCTTTGTTTTATTTGTATCATAATTTTCGGTGTCTAATGTTTCTGAGTTGTTTTAAATTATATAATTCAAGGTAATCATATTTAAAATTGATAAAGCGCGTGGCCAAAAGTATGAAGGTTGCTTCGTTTCTTTGTCGCTAAAGCAACCGTGGCATTTTGACGACAAAATTATTTTTATCCAAATTTGTTTTTCTGTCGTACTTCAACCTCAGTCAAGATTTAGTTCGCTGTTACATATTGATCAGACCTTCGATGCATTCATAAAATTCATGAAAGTACTAAATAATCATTCATTTTACGACAATCATTGATATACAGCGACTCAAGCTTATCTGTAGACGTGTGGCTTAACGTAAAATTTAGAAGATGTTCAATTTCTACAACATGAAACTCTCAGACTATCTTTTCGGATGTCTTCCTTTAATTCATGTTAATCTTCATTAATATCCTTTGTACGCATCTGTCTCTTCTACTTCTTTTTTTCTTCTTCTTTTAGATCTAGTTTAGATTTAGTTCTTTTAGATAATTGACGTAATTTCAGATTTTTGATATATCCCTTATATAATATATCCCTTTTCAAAGCTTTATTTTATACTTTTGTTGTAAGTAAACTTCAATATGCTTCACCTGTTGTTTGGTCACCATTATTTATATCTATTTACAACTTCAAATTGAGAAGATTCAACGGAGATTTCTCAAATTCCTATCGTTCAAGATTGACGGAATATATCCAGTGCGGAACCATCGATTATGGCGCTCTTCTTGATCGTCATGGGGTGCACACCGCGGCTTCTCGTCGGGATCGACAGAGTGCACGTTTTGCCTGAAAGTTGGTGCGTGGTGTCCTTGATTGTCCCGACCTGCTTTCTTCCTTGAATTTTCTAGTTCCTCGGGTATCTTCACGTTCTTCTCCTACTTTCTCTCTTCCTGTACCTCGAACCAATCCATGTTATCCATTTCTCCCATCACTTTGAGTTTCTTTCCTTTTACTCTTTTTTATTTTTTTTTATTTTGTATTCAATTACTATTCAATACTATACGTATTTTTTTTTTGTATAATATTGTCCTGTAATTATAAACCGTTGGGCAATAAATTATTATTATTATTATTACTTGAGAAGTGAACTGTTATTTACGACGAATCACATTTCCTTCTTCTTTAGCATCTATAAGATGGCTGTCGAAACGGTTATCATGTTTGATGATGACGTTAATCATGATGACATTGTTTAAATTTTTTTATTGGAACATACTGTACATACCTAAAATGTGTCGTTTTGCTAAAATATAGAGGATGTTCCGTCTTCCTGGTTTCAAGAACAATGCCGCTAGTCTGCTTCTGTGTACGTTTCTTGCGACGAGGAACGACCGATTGCATATCTTAGATTCGCAACGTATCGTATTTGTCTGTGTAATTATAAACGCGTCTGATCTGATCGATGAATTTTCCGGTGAAATGGACACCTGTACATGCATATGGTAATGTTTGTGTATTTATTTAACGTCCGAATATTTTTTAATCAACTGTACTTTTCTGTAGTACATATTATCATATTTTATACATGCAAATTCGAGGAGAAACTGGTTTCACTTCACTTCCTTGTTTCTCTATGGCAGTAGAAACCGTTCCATTTTTTTTACTTGAAAAACATGCTTTCCGCAAGCGCGAGCCTCGAAAGGCTAAAAAGAAATTAATTTCTACGAATCCCTGTATGGCGGCAATAACATTTTCCGCGAACCGTAACTGACAGTAATTTGATATCTAAAAATGTCACGCCAAATAAAAAAAAAATGATAAGAAGACTTTGAAGGTATTCAGAGAGTTTATCTGTTATGGAAAGCGACCGTGCGAAAGTAATACTTTGGTGGGAGTTCATCGAATAGTAGATTAGTAAACGGATATACAAAACGTAACAACGGATATTGTAGCAGACGGGTGCGTACGAAAGAACGAATCAATCATTCTATAATAACGGCGAAAGAAATTGATGAAGTGCACACCTCTTCAATATTCCATCTGCAGGTGATAGATTTAATATTAACTCAAGATTTCTTAACGATACTTTAATCGATTACAATCTTTTGTATTTATTGCATTCGGACACCAAGAGAATGGATATAAACTTTTACATCTATGGCTAGAGATACTTTGATGTAAGGATATTTATTCATTATTTGTCATTATCATATCATCATGTAACCATGTATTATATAATCGATAAACGCATTGATTTTTATGTAACCAAGATAATATTAACCATATATGTAAGTATAAAGCGGCCTTCACATTTGTTGATTACAGGAAATTTTCACAGAAACCTAGTAAGTGCGTATTATTGATAATCTTACGTACTAACATAAAATATTGGAAGAGGATAACTATCCTCTTTGAACAACTGTTCAAATGTTGGTTTGCTTTAGCGCTGTTATGAAATTACCCCAAATTTTGTTTACTTCCATAGTTCAAAATAATATTCTTTCGAAACAATTGAATCAATAGGTGTAAAACGGGTTTAAGTTCAAAGAATCAGTAGCCGTTAGCGCGTCTTTAAACAGAAATAGCCATTTCGTTCAAAAATTAGGAAACAACTATCAAAAATCGCATGGTGGCCTCCATCTTGTCAAAAATACCTATTTTTGCGGCATATTCTTTGTCTAATCAATACCGGTTCGAATAAATTGTCGCGAAATAGAATTAGACCACACCACGTCTACGACAAGGTGATTCGCGAGAATTCCCCACGATCCAATAACGGCAATCTTGTTTCGTTACTGAATTATTATTGAAACTTGCTATTCTCGACGGGAAGCCCGATATGGTCATCCTGAAGCGCTTGATCGAGCCCTTCAAGGTTTTTTGGAAATGTCCTACCAGGACGAAACGAACATCAGCGATAAAGAAATTGAAAAAAATCGAAAAGTCTTATCAACTTAGGTTGACATATCCCGGCCATATGCTCCTCATCATTGGCGCCCTACGAAATCCGAACGAGAACATACGCAGTCACCTAAAGATGCAGGAGTAGCAACATTTAATATCGAAACAATATTATATAACATGTGGAAATACTGCGAGTCCGTGAAAACAATTAGCTACTACGAAGTCGTACTTGCCCGTCTGCTAAGCGGATGATGGCGCAACACCAACGTTGTACCACGCTAACATCTGCATTTCATCTAAGATATTTTTTGTAGTTTCCCATTTTGAACAAATCTAAAAAATAAAGAACAGCTTGGCACGAATAAGAGGACATCTTGGCGTTGATCTCGGCTTAGCTAAACAGCTATTCCGATGCGAAGGACGTTTGACAACGGAGGTAATAATAATAATTTAGTTCCTTTGTTTTTACATGTATTTTTATTCGTTATGGTATTTTTTCAATATCCACATAGCGATGAGATAAGTAGATTCAATATCGAAAACAGAAATTTCATATTTCACATATTTCGTAACGTTAAAGAAATTATCTATCATTTACATGCCTCAGCGAAGGCGAACACGGCATTAACAACAGCACACCCCGTAATTAAACATTATTAGCATTATTTATCTGATAATATAAGTCGTATATATGCATCGAGTTGCGACAAAATGGTATATATGTAAGCTTATCGGAATTGCTAATTTCGCCATTCACTTTTATACGGAATTTCATTCATCGGATGCTCCTATACATACATATCTACGCATATGTTTTATTATGTATGTTTATTAGTTTTTGAAAGACACGTCCTACGAAGGTTACGCGTTATGGCTTCTTCTCCGCTTAAATGAATGAAATGCATATTTATAAGCGTTCACCAGCTCGTTCGCTACAAGCGTTCCAGAAAAATTTAGAGTAAACAAGCGACTGATATTTTCCTACTGGACGTGACCATGAATTTATCGTCGCTATGTAGAATTTTTAGTGATAGTAATGCAGTGAATGGCACCAAATAGGAATATTTCCATAGAGTTGAACTATTATAACAGCATTTGTATATGTAGATTTTTTTTAGCAGACTATAACTCTTCTATCTAACGATCGCTGGGTATTATTCATTTCCAATTTTTATTTAATAATAATCGGAATAAGATCCTTGTATTATTAAATGAAATTAATTAAATCACGTACGGACTTCAATTGAATTAATTCAACATACAAACTTGTAATTACCAAGATGGCACTTAAATAGACGAATCTCAGCAAGCGGAACGTAAACTTTGTACCAGTATTGGTACACCATACTGTAAATTGTAGAAGATTTCACATCAGAAACGTGCTTCGTTATTTCAAACGGAACATCCTGTATATTATCACCTATTTCGTTTCTCCGTCTAGAAATAAACCAAGGTAATACGGATTTCGTGTCTATTTCTAACGGATTTCGAGATATTTATAATTTTGTCCTCAATCGCTTATATTTCGATACACCTATTCCTTCAGAAGATCCCAAATGAAAATATATTTAAGCGTAAATTTTTACAGGACCAAATTGCTTACTTAGAAATATACAGGCTGTTCAGTATTGAACACTAAACTTTGACAAATTCAAATAATTTCTTTTTAATAGCGCCATATATGTCTTTTGCATTAATTCCATATTTCTAACGTTCTTTAACGTTGCATACGTCTAATATTGAACAGGTATGTACAATTGGGGGCGAGATATCATTATCACCAAAATCATTCTAACAAGTAAATATTATTGCCTCTCTAGTTTTTCCAAATAGAATATTTTATCTTCTTTTAATTTTAATTAACATTTAATAACACGCTGCTTAGGATACTGGAGTACCTCGTTTTCCTTTTCAAGGAGCCTGCAGCTATCTGTAAAATACGAAGTTAATTTTCGAAGCAGAACAATTCAAATTGGAAGGACGAAGAACAAAGAGGAAGTTAGGTTGAAATATAAAGAAAAAGAATTAATTAATTGCTTTTTGAGTCCTTTTTAAGCAGAACAAGATGTTGAGAGCTGCTGTAATGCATGCAATATTGCAGCTTTCTACGTCATGATGGTTGAAGAAATTTAAACATATTTTAACCTATCCTCATTTTAAATAAGATGACATCTCGTACCTTGACCCAGCTTAAAATTTAATTGTAACTACTTATGTAGAAGAATTTGTAAACAATTTGCTATTTGCATCTATAATCATTTAAATAACTTATCGCTACTGCTCAAATTAACTTCTAGGTAAAACGATTAATAAAGATAAATTTCCTTTCATTTTTTTTTTATTGATACTATAAAGTACATAATAAAAATTGGTGTTGATATTTGTTTATATTTTTATATTACGTCAATTAGACTGGAATTCATATTCCAATAAAAACATTGATTTTCTTTTTACTTTCGTTCTTAAAAAGGTTGTAATTAACTTTTTTTTCTGCAAATTCGTCGCCCACGTTCTAAGCAATGTAGGTGTGACTTTCATAAAAAAGATGAAAAATCTACAGCATAATGTCTTTTTATGTACATACACGTTCGCGTTTTATTATTGAGATAACGACGACAAACCCACAAACATTATTCTTCTATTTTTAGACGGGGGAATACGTTAAATGACATTTTACGATTGAGAAAGGTCACATGAATTTCAGGCTTACTTCGTACACAGGGTCGTAACACGCAGTAACTATAAATATTGTAAAACGTCTGTGCGGAATGCGTACGCAACTGTTTTTATAAAAAAAAAAACAAGCAATTGCTTATTTATTATCTCCTTCAAAAAATTTCGATTTTTGTTTAAAATTAATAAATTTTTATTGGGAAATAAAACGTTCGTTAATTACTAAGCAAGCTGCGTCGCCCAGTATTCCAAAAACTTATAAGCCTATTAATGACAGATAGCTAATAAGATAGCGTTTCTACGTCATTCCGTATTAAAAATTTCTGCAGTTTTAATATGTAATAAACGAAATAATCACCTAAGCAGTAGCAATAAACATTAATTATAATGCGATATGGGATGTTAAGACTAAATTAAATAAGCAAGTCTATGAGGGAGACCAACTTCTTCTTCATTATAAGCATTTCGTTTTATTTTTATGGCGATCTCGAATTTATTTAAACATTTCCTCTCTACAGTTGGTGAAATTTTCGTTTCAACTTAGATGTCCGTGGATCTCTGCAATAATTTCATTTTCTTCGAAGAAAAATATTTGCATTGCAACCGTTCCGCCACATTAAATATCGATAGCATCGTGGAAAAAATTCAAACTTAAAAAATTTGTATTTTTTAAGCTTGAATCATCCCACGAACTTTTTACAATTATACCTTCGCTCATTCTTGCTGCTTTATCAAGAAGTTCTTATACGAAATTGAACGATCCTGGTTCTTTTCTCATCAGCTTGTGCTTATTCAGTTAAATAACCTTTTCGAGATCTGGTTCACTTAATAACTCTTTTATAGCAGGCCATTTTGGATGTTTATCTATGATAATTCTGTTACGAATTAAATTGCCGGTTTGTATCTTAAACTCCCACGTTTTATTTACAAAGAAGAGCTCTCCAAGTATCAAATTCAGCTTGGATGAATCGGATGAAACTTGGTGGGAATCTAGAGTATGTTATCATTACTAAAATTGATGAATTTTAATTTTTTCGATATAATCCTCGAGAAGTAAGCAGTAAGGGTCAACACGTAAACCTTAGAAATGGCAGCGTTTGTAAATAATGTAAAAAGAAGATCCCCAAGTTTGTTAAATCTGAAAGGATCGAGATGTTCGCGCTTATTGACCGTACTTCCTCGGCAAATGGCTTATGCGGCCATCAACTAATTGTTAACATTTGAGCGGTTCCTGTAAGCAATGCTTAAAGCTACGTCAAGGTTGATTGACTATCTAAATGGTGTGAGATCTATTTTAACCTTTTGTTGTCACTTACCTACCGATTTTTGGCAAGCCCTACATACTTAAAAAAAAAAGACAGGATCCACGCGGACTCTTCCCAAATACCGATACCGAAAAGAACGTTAAGCATACATATATTCTATGATTTAATTTAGTTACATTAACGACGATAATTTAATTGGAATAAGTGTGACGAAATCGTTTCTTTGTTCTGTATAACTGCAGACGTTTAATTTAAATTTAGCACACAATGGAATAAATTACAGGAATGCATACCTGGAGTAATTAGAAATAAAAATGAATACGTTTCGCACATATAAATGTCTCGATTTCGTTGCATATGTAGAGGTGCGTGTATACTTACAGCGATACTTTAACATTACACACGGGAATATTATTTATATACGCGACTGGTATTATTTTTATGTGGCTCTCAATGTATGTATATGTATATATACAAGACATTGTAAGTATGTACTTATATGTATACATGGTACTATATACAAGCGGTATAATATATGCTTACATAAATAAGCATCCCGTGGTGGATACAAATCGAGTTTAATTATTTTTATGAATGAAGAAGAAAACCGGTCTATATACAATAAAGGCGGAACAAAAAAGAGTAATAGAAAACGTAGCCAAAGGAATCTGTGTGTGTAGTAATAATAAAACAAGTAACCGACGTATTATCAGTGAAGATGTATGAATTTCCGGCGGGGACGATGTCTGGATAGCTAACTTCCGGTGTATTCACGTCAAATTCTCCCTCATCTTGCGTTGTAGTTGAATCATCCTAATAAAGCTCTTCCATGCAAGTCTTATTGTTATATCGACGGGCGTAATTATTATCTACGCGATAGGATAGATTTTCTGACTATCATGGACGCTTTTACGATTTACGGCGACGTTATTCGAAGTAATAGACGGGCGTAGTCTCGCGACCTTTTACGTTTTATGTATTAGCATGTGGCAAAATGGGAAACTTTTTACGGCACGTCTATATGTGTGCGCCTATAACAGCTTCCCTCCAGAAAATTAATAGAATCTACTCCGCATCCCTATTGCTCAAGTCTTATATCTGTTCCTTTATATATACATACATGCTCTTGCTATATTTCTCTTTTTATGACGTAACAAAAATACATCTATTGCGATTGATACTCTTCAAGTTTTTACGAAAACAGTGAGAACATGATACCTCCAAAACACTGCTTTTGAAGGTTTCAATAGCTTCTTAAAGTGATAAAAATCGACATATAGGCACAGAAGAAATACGAACAATGAGACGTTAGTTCGCTGTTTTTTTCCTTCAAATAATCAATTGTTTGACGTGCTCTGTAAGAGGTGGCGTCGTCGTGTTATATGACGCGACGTTGTTGATCGTTTCTTCTTCTGAAAGATCGTATTAACTGTTCCTCGACCCTCCAAAAAACTGCTACGAATTTGACATTTTTAGTTATCCTATCGATTTTCTAAGGCCTACTTATTAGAAGTCGTTGGATGCTGGTTATTGTTGGAACATCCAAGGCATTTGAGCGGCGCGTCAGTAACCAGGAAATCTAAATGAAGATGCGGCCGGGTTTAATGATTTAACTGAAGACTGGTTTAAAAAAACGTTTTGTCTTAAGTTCAGAGAGGTAAACGACGATGTTAGGCAGATATAAGCTCGGAACAATGCTGATGACGCCGGGTAAGCAGAAACATGTCCGTCGGTTAGCGTTCTGCTTCCTCACATTGCTGTTGTGGTGAATGATTCCATGAGTAGCTGCATTTGCAGCATTGTTTGGTTATTGTTTTTAGACATGTTTTGTTGTTTTTTTTATGTTACGTTATGGTAAGCTTGAGGAACCATTTACATATGCAGTTATCCATTTGTTAGGTACCACCATATCGTTCCAGTTTTTTATAGATACATCACACATTAAGAAGCATCGGCGTCAATTGATTCCACCAATTAGAAAAGCAGAAAGTTACAATTTTCTTAATTTGAAGTACCACATCCAGTGCGATACATTTTAATGGTCACGTACTACTCCGTTATATCTGACAAAAACTTGATAAATGATGAATGGGAGGCGTATATAAATAATAAAGAAATTAATTGAGGCATTAGATAACAAATGTTAGACAATCTTACGAACAATACTATATCATAAGCTTACGTACGCCTCATTGATGGAATATGATTTATCTGAATCCTAAGACTTATAGCTTTAAGACTCGAGGTATTATCTTTTATAAAAACAGAAACGTCCTTCCTACGACAAATTCGATTCATTAGCTACGAAACAGGTTACTGAATGAAATGCGCCATTCAGAATGCATTGGATTAGTGTTTATATACAATACATTGCAATTATCGATATCAAGCGCGAATGAGTTGCAAAAGTATGCGATACGTTGCGTTATCATTACAGTTAATCGAAACCTGCAACGCTGATGGCCGTACCTAATCAAATAAATTATTAACGATTTATTGCACGACATCCTGCATTGAAGGTATATTACAGAAATATATGTACGAGTCTATCTATAGCTTCTCTTTGTTTGCGAAGGATGAATAAGCGATCGAATTGATTTACTGATAAGGTAGGAAACAAAATAAACGGAAATCTATCCTTTTCATTCGCATCTTTCTATCTACGTTACTTTGGAAAATCCGTTTATGGTACGGGATCACCTTTTCACTTCTTTGCAATGACAGATTACTAATTCTTTCATGCCTACCCTGAATTAAAAGTAATCTAAGTTAATCGCTGAACGTCAGAATTAAACGATTAAAAAGTTATGAGATGAGTAACCGGAAAAAACCTAAGGATTTAAATAATAACAATAAAATAGCGAATCAAGAAGATGAATGAAACATATCTTAGTGTTATTTGGAAAAGGATTGCATTGTTTAAGGATAAAAAAGGAACTCCTAAATTCTTCTAAAATAGAGTTCCCAAAAAAAATGGATCATCCTTCCTTGCGGCATTTATCCGACATACCTACCTGCTGCTCTAGAAATGCAGAATTTACCCTTCCAGTAGCGAATCCGATGAGAAATCTTCGTTTCTCATACGCGTACATACACCATACCACGTCGACCTATAATCGGAAAAGCAATTAAATTCCGATATTTGCATCCCGACTCGCGATCGGCTTCGCGTGACTACGAACCATCACGGCATCTCCACGTCCATCCACCATTCGACCTCGGCCAGAGAAAATCCTGATTCGTGATGCACAGTTCTAGTACGTGGATGTACCGTCTGGCCTCTCGGACGCGTACGCTGATGCTTGGCTTGCGGGCGAAGGAGAGAAATAACGAGAGGACGCCCCGTCGGATGGATCCGAAACAGGATACAAAATATCACCATCTATCTTTTCCCTGACGACCGACGGCCTCCGCCCGATCGTACCGCAGAGAAAGACGGAAATACATCGGAGATCCATACATACGGATATCGCAACGTCCAGTGACGGCGATATAGGAGTTGCGTTAAGTTTGCGAGTGTAGTTGCTTTAAATTTTAGATTTTTAGTAACAGTATTTAGGACAATTGTTTCGATGATACGTCAATCACCATGTTCCCGGATTGATTAATTATATTTGTGTGGTGCGGAGTATGCCGATTATTTGGTGTTAATGGCAACACAAAGCAATGAGGTACAAAGATAGTATTTTAGAGACAGTAATAGAAAAACTGGAACGCTGTCGTATAATTTCCAACCAATTCTTGAAGATGATGTTGATGAACAGACCTTGCAAGGCGATTTTCGTAACTATATTAAATGTTAAATGTACCTAATAGTTATGCATTAAGAGAAAGAATAAGACAAGGTCGGCGGTAGTAACTTTAGGTAGTCACAATTATTTTCACCTTTGAAATGCAAATAATTAAAGTAATAAATATGAAAATAACATTAAGGAATGCGTTAGTTATTGTATTGTAATTATAGGTGTTGTATGTAAATGGTTGTTTTATAAATCCTTCTGGTTCTCCGCGTAACCTCCTGCAAACCTTTGTCCAAATAATCATAAAAAAGACAATAAGTAAGGAGTGTTATCGTGGGGTGCGCAATTAATGCTGGTAAACATGCTCAATCTCCACATCTTTACGTGCAGCATTTTATACTTTAATACTAACGAAGCAAATCGTGGATATCTTCATTTGGACATGGAATTTTGTGTTTAAGCAACGCACATACAGAGTGTTCTATATATTTTACCATCTGAGTACCCAAATGGTTTGATTGGTATTTTTTGTAGCATAAGTATAAGATTATGAGACAAAGCAATCGTTTCAAGTCAACTTGTTCAGTAGTATTTAAATAAAAAAAACGAAGAAAACGTACAATAACACAAGAGAAACGTTGAAGATTGGCTGTTAAATAAATAATAGATGTTGGAAGTTATACATGTAAAATAATAATGTTGAGATTTTAAGTAGCTACAGTAAACGTGTTTCGTGTTTACTAAACGGCAAAGTAAACGGGGAAAAAAAAATATATAAAGAATATTTGGCGAAGGTAATTTTTGATAACCCAGAGTAAATACCGATAAAATCGGTAGGGGGGACGACCGCTGGGACCGCCACTGTCAAACATACACACGCACGCAGTCAGTGAGCCGTCATTCCGTCATTTCATCGTTCCCACGCCGAACGCCCCTCCAACCGGAAGTACTCGTCCCCCGGCTGCTGGAATCCGACCTGGGTTCCCCTTTCGCCTCGATCCGATGATCGCCTCCTTCGCGTCCCCCGGCCTTCCCCTCCGTTATCGTCATCGGGCGCGCGGTCCTCTCCTCTCGCACGTCACGCACACATCTACGCCGACGACATTTTTAATGCGTGAAGTCGAAGATCTGTTTTTTTGCATTGTTTCCGGTTCTTTTACCAATTAGTTGCTGTGTCTCACTTGAGTTATCTTCGCGCATCACTCCCAATTTCCAACCACATCTTTTGCTTTACTACCGGCGATTTTTGGTTGGTTGTTAGAAGGTCGTCACTTTTTTCGACGATCTTTAGCGATTTTATAATAACGAATACGCGCAATTATAGAACACTTTTATTATAGGTAATAATAATAATAATAATAATATCTGCTCGTCTTATAGGGCTTTCAACGAAGAAACACGAAGTGGGTCTCCTTTCTAACAAAAGGTAGATTTCTAAATATAATGGACATAACCTTAACCTAATTGGTTGCACAACAACAATATTGATTGAACAAAATTGATTATATACTTGAATATATTACATTATTTGTAACTGCACAATTTGTTGCACATCAGCGATGAGTTGTTTGTTCATTCACAACATGAACATCCGCTCCTCCATACATACATATTATATGCGGTCTCTTGTATTTGAAGACGTATTATCTATTAAATAACATTACCTGATATCGATGTCTTTATCGTCTAGTATTGTTTCAATGTCAACAATGACGGAAACGCATTAGCTTATCTCCAGCATTTAATTATTATTTATACATACTAAGCGATTAAGAGAAATACCGGCATAACAGAACATGTTACTCTATAAATAAGTTAGCATAATTTATCAGCTAATTGAGCAATGTGCTGCAATTACATTTGCAGTTCTTATAAAGTAGGTACTGTATTATTGATGTTAATATCGCAACGCAAGTACCTTGTTACGAGGTTAATAAAGATGATCAAAGAATAAGTCAAAATGACTTTGATTTATTTACAGCTAGTTGAATGTAAGACCCCGTAACTGGTGGATTTTAATCTCATTGAATATCTTCTTAAAAGAGCCACTTGACGTGGACACGGACATGTCTCCGTGCCTACTCGGCTTCATCAGCGTGATTCCGAGAGTATTTTAATTCCACCTTGTACCATTGTTATATCTCAGTTAACGCCACAACATTTCAAAACAAGCTAGACATTTTTCGGCGCCCTCTAATGGCAAGAAACACATATGTATTTGTCAGAGAACAAAATTCCACGTAACTTTCAAGTAAAATTCCAACAGATACGTTTTTGTCCAAGAGATGAGCAATAGGTTTATTACCCTTTTGATATGCTGAGATCAAGAGTAAGATAAGGCAAGTAAGCTATCGTTCTTGTGCCTCCTGGCTACATATAATGTTCAAGTTCCCAACAATTTGCAAAATATACAAAAAAAAAAAAACATTCCGTCTCATTATTGCATTTAACACGGTGTCCATAACACGTCTATTTTTAAACGGCAATCTTCATAATTGAATAGCACGCTATGGGATTTTCTAATCGTAGCGAGCACAATGTCTTTTTGCCAATTAGCAAATCGCACCAACCTTGACTTTGAAAAAACTCTCCACTCTTCGATCGTTATTAATTAACACTATCGTTGTCAACGGATATACAATTGTTGCTGGTCCCTCCTCCGTTGGCGTATACGTAACGTAATAAGTAACGTTAATACGAAGAAGTTAATAGTAGTAAATTGCAATTACCGCCTTGCCACGTCATGTCTTGCAGGCTACTTAATAGTTCGTCTAAGGTCTAATTAGTGATTTCTTCGTGTATCAGCGCGAAATTTATTAATATCGCTTCCGTACGCCTCGCTATTCACAATTTACTCTTCTTTTTGCGTCTCTATGTTTTAAAACTAGTAATCAAGGAAGCAACGACGGATTGTAATTAATGCGAGTACATTCGGCATTTGAACGCTCTTTATATAAATAGCAAGGAAAGAGGAAAATGTTAAACTTAAAGAACCTCAAAATCGAAAGATTTTACATTTCATATTTCAAGTTTTTAATTTGTCTTCTTGATCTCGAGGGCCTTTAGTGGTGGCGTATACAAAATGGCGAGTTCAATGACTATGCTATAGCACATTTAGCAATTCCCTAATAACGAAGTAATAGAAAAACTGGGCATTGATACATCAACTTTGGATGAATAATGATAACAAGGATTGTTGGGTACTACGGCAAGCAGCACTAAAGTATCGGCGCACTCTCCACCACTAACTTTAATTAATTAATCTAGAACCTTTTTCGAAGATGCGGGGATCCTCATTATCAGCTGTATGACCGAATGATGCGGGAAAAAGCTTTAAAAAAATGTTAATCAAGAGGACGTTGGCCAATTAAAAAAAATCTAATCACGTTACCGATCGGAGGACATCTTCAACGCAGATAAAAATGGACCTTCTTTCTCCTTACGTTATTATACAAAATCTTAACGCTGAAGTCAGAAAAATTTACTTTGTTTTTTAAAATTTTTTTAATTTTAAAGAAATTTTTAAAATTTCTTTAAAATCGCACGTAAGTGTTAAGATCTGTAGCTGAAGCTACACCACTTTCAATGTTATTAATTTAATCTGCCTTTGATGAAAAGGTACACACTTAATATCCATCTAAATGAATTATTGAAAAAGGCACCCTAAAAAGATTTTAAACCAATTGTTTGGTGAAGATTTAGACCCGGAAGAATGACAATGTAATTTTTTCATCCGAACACATCTCGACCAAGTTTTTTACGTCATATACATTTCCTTAATATCATTCATAGAATAACATTTTTTTTTAATTTTATTAAGTATTTTGAACCGTAACACGTCAAAGAGGGTACGTTCATATATGCGGTATATACGCGTAGGGAACGTTTAATACAATATCTAAGCAAACAAGGCGAACACGACAGTCTGTCAGTTTCATTCATTGTTAGACGCAGCGCTTCCGCATCCAAAGGGATCCAAAGAGGAAACCGCCTCTAGCCCCCTCTGTACGAGCGCCCGGTGTCTTTGTGTGTGAAACGCTGCTTCTCCGGGAGAGAAGAGAGGTGTTGTCGTTCGGCACACACCTGCGCGTACGTTCAATTTAATTGTTTTGATTTGAATACAATGAGACCAGCGTGCACTTTAAATCCTGCGGCAAAGTTGCGTCACGTCCGATAAATTTTTTCGTGATAGGGGGTCATTAATTTGTGCGTGGAATATAATTTCGTGGAACGTATGTTACAGGAAATACGTTTGGGACGTTCCGTGAATGAACAGGAACGATTTCGGTAACGAAAACGGAACCATAAACTATACACTTATTGTTATTGACCTTATGTAGTCGTCAACATCGTCAACACTAAATATAGAAGTATATGTATATATACAATATGTTGGTGCCAGGGACCACGATTGCTTAATGCGATGTCATAATTTCGCCAATTAGAAATGAAATCAATGGTACTTTTAGATACGGCATACTGATTCCTTTGTTTACTAAAATTAGTATCGTCCGATTATTATAGCACGTTGAATAACAATCCATATATTTACCTGATACGCGTCCAGTGTGTGAACGGAAGACAATTTCTTCCATAGCAATACTAGCTATTCCTCCAACCGACATAGTTGCGTTAGCAAAAAAAATCTACGCTGAAATTATTAAACTGAATAATATCGTTGTTCATTCAAGAAAAAATCTCAATCTTCAAGGGCTTTCTTTAATTTAACAAGCGACCTTCTATGTGTAGCGTTATAAGTTCCACATATCTTTCCCCATTTTGACATCGGCAAAACTTTATCCTTCACATGTTAATTTGTAGATCCAAATTATGTTGAGCAATTGATGTCCCAGCTTCTTATTGTATTGAATAAAGATCTCTTCATAATTAAAGAGACTCCTTTAATTCACATTTGTTGTATACGCAAGAGAAAGATTATTAACGGCATCATATCTGATTGTGGTAATTTTATGTATGTGGTACCCTAAGGTTCTGAATTAACACCGCAACGGTTTCTTCGATTAATCAATTCGCCTGCAACATGTCTAAGAGGAACCGTTGATATAATGTTATATATACAAATAATTTCTTCCACAATTGTCTTGGACTTTCTTCATACAGATGATCGGAACTAAGTAAACTACCTAAGCGAGAATGTAATTTCGCCAACTCTGCAAAATAGGCGTTTGTTTCTACAATAACTTTATCGTTCGAGCCAAAACGCTATGGTGACGGAGATGCTCGCACCGCTATAGATATAGTGTTATAGTTGAAATTGTACTATCCAATATTTTATGGCCTATAGCGAAGGTCTAATCCTTTCAAACGAGCTCATATTTAATCTCTTAGTTTGTTAATGTGCCGAGATGTAGAAGAGCCGTAAGAATTTACTTAATTTGGGAGACTTACAAATATTTATACGTAGGCAATACTGTACAATAAGTGAGCGATTTGTTTCGAGCTGGTCCTTTCTTTTTGCAAAGCAAATCTCAAGAAATTGGACCAGTTGAGCAACGATTTTAAGAATATTTTTTTAAACTGGTGTTTTTTGAAAATTTTTCTATGTACAATTAACATATAATTGTCTGATCCAATAGAAGCTTCGTGTTTTCCGAAATGTTTAATGTTTGCCGACAAGATCTAATATCTGACATGTACGTAATTACTTAATTTCTCTAAGATGACAAGATGCTATTCTATAGATTACCAACGAGTACTCTGATACACCGAGAATCAAAAAATCGGTGCAGATGAACTTATCGATTGGCATTTACGCAATCAATCAGTCTCTAATAGGCTAATCCGCACTGTTGCTGAAATTGAAAAGTGCTACCGAGCCCCCGACGTAGTATTAAATACAATTCAGCGAAGTAACCGACCACAATTGCCCGAGCGACTAACCACAACTCGATCCGAACGATTGGACTACATTGTTAGAATAACTATCATTACTTATAATTTGCCTATTTTGTATTCCGCGGAATACATTAGCATGGTTAATGTAATACAAGCGTAATAACATGCGTGCAGGTGATCCCTGGTAGTTGATTTTTTTTTCATTAATAATTTGTAATAATATTGCCTTTGAATTATTCGATTTTAGATGCACAATTTCCGCCACGTAATTGTCGGTAATTTGTCGCAAATGACTTCTGGATTTATGTAAACGTTGATGACAACCGTTAAACTTTAGCGTTTTTCTAAAAAGGTAGCTTTTCTCCTATTTTTCATTAATTAGTACCTGTCGCTGTATGTCTTTTCGATTAAATATTTCTTCGTAGAAAATAGAAAGTGTTTGCCTTAACAAAGCATTCAAATGTTTCTTTTGCTATAATTAAAGCGATTTCAAAGAGAACTGTATCGTCCATATAAGCGATATGGAAAGTCATAGTAGCTTCATTAACTGAAAAGGAAAAAATAAAATTTAATTGGGAAGCTTTCCTTACTATTTATTTTGATTTATCAAGATCTTCACTCCTTTTTGGTATTATATTTTTATCAATTTCCCCATTTTTATTATTTTTTTTTTAATTTTAAATTGTTCCTTATTTTGCAATAATCCAACTAATTTCCTTTGACGTGTTCAAATTTATTTATTTTTTTAAAGCAATTCATTTTCAAACGATAAGATTTTTTCAATTACCAATGCTTTACTTATGATTGTCCTTGATTTAAAAATAATTCAGAGATTGATTGATTAATGTACATCGCATTCTTCAATGACAAGGCGTTTTTTCACAATTAGATGCTTTCATTTACAAAATCAGTTATACAAGTTGTTGAGGGTTGCATAACTAGTTCGATTGTGGGTTGCTTTTTCCCTAAGTGGCGAACGCACGAGAGTGCGAGAGAAGAATCGCGTTGAAAATGATCATTCTGAAGCGTTTTGGCTCTTGGTCAAAAATACCAACGAAATCCTAGACTTCCGAACATAATATGATGTTCATTAAGATCGCAGCATATTGATAATCAATTAACTAACTCCTTTTTTTAAGTACCATAAAGCATCAAATAAATTACACGCATCGAACCCCGTTTGTATGCAAATTCGTTGCGTCGAAGCCGCCTAAAGTGATATGCTAATGAAGGATTCCCAAATTAATTTTCGTTGAAGAATAAATCCGCGATGAAAACAGGATGGACGCTACATACGGGTCTGCGTACGTACGTATTATGACTAGCAATGACAAGTTAATTACCGGAAGTCGTATTTAAATTTGACGAAGACATGCTGCAAATTATATTAAGCGTATGGTAAATTGTTAATTTTAATGATGTGTGTGATAAGAGAATGAAAT
Source organism: Oryctes rhinoceros (assembly GCA_020654165.1). Taxonomy (NCBI): domain Eukaryota; kingdom Metazoa; phylum Arthropoda; class Insecta; order Coleoptera; family Scarabaeidae; genus Oryctes; species Oryctes rhinoceros. The sequence continues at coordinate 6,586,812 of JAIOKQ010000231.1, forward strand.
ATGCTCAACATAAATTAATTAACCCGTTTACCTTAGGCCAGTTGGTAAGTTTATCCAGGACGCTGTAATTTATTTCACTTCGAAATGTTATGCAAGTATCAGTGGCGGTGCGTGACTTTTTAACGGGGCCGTGTCGATTGTACAAGAAAATATTTGTTTCATCGTGCAAATATTAACGCTGTATTTGGAGTTCCTTTAAAACCACTAGAATTATTTAAAGATCTCGAAGCGTCCGATCTAAATTATCAGAGCAATTGATTAATTCCTCGAATATACAGGAAGATCGGGCTTCCTCCCCTATCATCGAGATCTTTAAAAACCGATGTAAATCAGTACCATTCGGTGCTTAAAGAACATATAATGTAGTAGAAAAGGTCGGTCGCGTTTGAATATGTGGAGCGCAAGCGGCAAATACGAATGGTTAATTCATGTTGTAGCTGACAAAAGTATAATAAATGTTAAGGACTAGCCCCGATTTTATAAACAGAAAAACTACTTTATCGGTTGAAGGCTCGCAAAGAGGTTTACCAAGAGATAGGAGAGCTTCATTTAGTGATAACGGTTTCCATCAGTTCTCTTATTGCAAGGACGATGGAAAAGATGTGGTGGCTGCGAAAGATTTAAAGACTATAAAGAAGAACTTTGGCAAGAAATTTTCGTGTCGTTCATTGTACAATAATAACACTTGTATTCTTTTGTAATTTTTAGCTTTTTTTACGTTTTTCTCAAAGCTTCAGTTCATCGACTTGTAGCTTTCCTGCAATCACAGATCCAATAATAAACTTATTGCCAACGTCGTTCTTTTTTTTATTTTTCGGATGCGTGTGAGTAACTATCAATATAAAACAAATGCGGTATAATTTTTCCCAATTTTCTCGTTATAATCAACACAACAACATGTCGTCGATGATTAGTATTTCTTACTTATACGCAATTACGCATCTTGGTGACTTTCTCGCGGGTAATTGCGACTCATCCAGTATAAAAGATGTTGGACATTTTACTGGTCATTTAATTTCGCGGGTAACGCGCCAGTTTATTTTCTAGCTATTTATCATAGTTGACCGTCGATTGCTACTGTGCTTCTTATAATGTCTTCTTCGTTTGTGATCGTATAAGTTATCGCAACAGATTTTCATTTTTTGTTTTAATTCTTAGGCGCCGACTTTATCTAAAACAGTAAATTTTGCTGACGATGAACTAATTTGCATCGATTATTTTTAATCTGCTTGAACATTTATGTTAGAATTAGGGAATCGCGTATATAGATTTCGCAAGCAACGATTTGTTTTTTTTTTATATTGTTGCTTATAAATTTCGTTTACTTCTTCTCATTTACATAATTAACGCTTATACGAAGCGTTAATTAGGTGTGGAGCTATTCACGATCATTTGATATATGTAAAAACGTAAATGTCTATTTCAGCAATAGATATACGAAGTCGCTGAATGCTAGTTTGTTTGCCCAACCAATACATAGCAAGAGTTTATTGCACAAATTATCAGCATACCATCGGTTATGTCTTCATAAATTTATAGTAAGGTTTCCTCCCAACAGCACTTCGTAACTTATTTATGACGGAAAAGTAGTCTATTATAACACTTTTAGAACGGACCCCGTAAAAAAATTTCCACTATCGCTTCTATATAAAGCGCCAGTCGATTTTAGAATATTCCACGAGAGACAGCGACTACTTTTTTTTTCGTACAGCTCGCCTACACACGATCAATACGCTTCGGAATAATTATTATTTAAATCTTGGAAAAACACGTTCATTGATCAGTTGTGCAATTCATTCATAGCTCACCGTGCCTGCACATGCGTGCTCATGCTACATGGCAGAAAAGCGAAAAGAAAAAGAAACGGGACGTTTGCATTTATCGCATACTTGCGTTGTTTCTCCATCGGTGGCGGCTCTATGCTATTCTAACGTAGGGGCGAATGTGCATGTGTATGTAAGTGCGTTGACGACGTCTACTGTACGTCTCTTCGCTTGTGTGAGACGATGTGTGTTACGTGGCATTAATATAATAAGTCAATAATTGAGTTTTTGAGCAATTAATGATATTAACGTCAGAAGATCAAATGTTACGGAGGCCATCAAAAGCAGCTTCAGTGTTTGGAGCAGCCGCTGATTATAACCATACATGCAGAAGGTGTGTTCCTCTAATTTAACCAATGTTTTCAGCCGACGGTTACATCAGCTGAAAATGGTTAATGTGTACGCATTTAATGTAATATCTCTCGAAAGTTTTACACCTGTATTTCAAAAAGCATCGTTTTCTAACATAGTCAAATACTAAATTAAAAATTCTCGTATATTATGTAAACCCTTATTACGCAGTACATATCGTACTTTCCGGAAGGCCTCGTATATTTTCCAACAAAGATTGATGAAATAATAGAAGTAATTAAAAAGTTGTGCAGCCGCTCTAAAAATCGATTGTTTTCGCGGCGTTACTACACTTTTGCTCGATTCTGTATAGCGCACCATCTACGTCATAATGAATTTCGTCTGTGAAAGAGCAGCATGTGGGTCGTCGTCGGTCGTAGTCGTGTCATTTACTATTTGGATCACGTTATTTTCATTGAGTAATTTCTTGATTTATGGACGGATTGTGTGTTCGGGTATATGTCGTAGTACTTTATATTCCGTATGGGATAACACGAATTCAATTTTACGTCAGATGATGAGGCGGGCAATAACTAAATCGTATACGGGATTATCGCTGGTCTTTTGTTATGTCGCCTCTTCTTTTCCTTTTTTTTTTTTCTTTTCTATTTTCGACACCAGTAAAAACGTCTGTCGAATAATTTAAAGGTATATCTTGCAGAAAAATCAAAATGTTTAAGTAAGTAAAACATTTCACGTCGGAAGGCGTTTTTTTTTTTTTAGAATTTCGTAGCGTGCTTGCTAGATCATAAAACGTTCAATGAAAATACTTGAATAGCAAATACAGTGAAAAAAAAAAACAACACTCGCTTATCTATAAATATCTCTTTTATTTTTCAGTATTAGACATATCCGACTTATTTAAAGGAAATATATGATATTGGGCTTTCTCCCTCTTTTGTATAAGTTTCTTTTTAGATTATTTTTTTTTACTTCAAATCTGTGATACTTGTGGCGATGATCATGAATACTTAACTGAATCTACTTCTAAAACTACATTTATTAATTTCTTATACACTACCTATACTATTTATCAACGTCCACCCACATCGTCTTTGCTAGTTTTACATAACGTTGATAACTTATTCTAATTGACATTAAATAGACTGTCTCAGTAAAAGTTTACGTTCGAGAGACTATGTTGGGTATCTTCTTGAATTGTTTCTTCCGATTTTAATTTCTACATCCCCATCGAAAGGCGTAGCAGGTGACAGACTGCAATCAGGGCTGCCACAATTCCTTTCTGAGTAACCGCTTAAATATCTCTCCGCTTCGGTTGGCCTAAAAAATATTTGTGTAAAAAATATACAGTTGTGGACAAAATTATAAATATCTGGCAGTCTGTTAGAGATATGCGAATTGGTTCATTTCTAAATGGAGAAATTGAAAAATACATAATGGAATAAAAACAAGCAGAATCGGAGGAAAGAACCTAACAAAGACGCTCAGCTCCATCCTACTAAACTTTACTAAACGTTATCTATATTCTGCAACTTTAATTTAACTTTACAGAAATGTCTCTACAACAAAAACTTCGCACGGATAATCTGAATCTTATTTGCAATACATACGTTACAAGAGATGAAGGAGAATGGTGAATTTCATGATATACCCGTTCTATAATGAGAGATAAATAACATCCGCTTGATAAGCTTAATAAATTAGATATATGTGCTTTTTGGCTCCCATTTCTTACACTAGTTTTAGAATAATCGTTAATATAATCTGTTGTTTCCTGTAGTTACAATAGCAGGAAAAGGTAGTCGCTACTCACACCTGGGAGATTTGTGCGTTTATAGTTTCCGTAAAGCTACTGAAGTCAATAAAGATCTTACAAAAAAAAGCGCATTATTCATCCAGATAATTAGATAAAATCTTAATTATCGTGCTACTAATGCCTGTTTCGCTGTCAGTGCAACAATTTCCCAACGACAACGGCAAAAAAAAATGAAGCCTTCTTTCCTGCAAATATAAGCACTCGATTTATTCGCAGACAGACTGAATATTTTACGACGTTCGTATTTTATTCATTTTAATCGTACGAGGCATAAAAACAATATCGGTGCGTACATAATACATACTCACCTGCATACATATACGACTATTAAAAAGGTAATAAAAAAGGATATTGTTATGAGTTGCCCAGACTGCCGTGCCTTTCTGCAATGCGTACGTTCAGAATCCGCTTAATTGATTCAATAATCACGCCAGACAAAACATATTCATTGAATGAATCGAAAATAAAATACGGTAACTTCCATTATTGTTACGAGAGTTAATTGGGCGAGTAATCAAATTATGAAAAATCGTTTTCTTTGATTCATGAAAACGAGGAACAACGTAGTGGCAAATAATACATGTATCGGTTAAAATGAACGAAGAATAAAATCGAAACGCAAAGTCCAATTTACACCGTGATTAATTGAAAATGTCCCTAATAGCGCTTTCTGTAAGTCTATCGAACTAATGTTTTATTAACTGTTTTTTTTCATGCAGTTCCACGCGCTTTGCCAAAATCCTGCTTCGACATAGTAACTAAGCCCAAATCGTGCTTTCTCTTAAAATTCATAATTTCATAGCGGCGAAGTTAAAAAATCCAAATTGATTTAATATGTGATGCTTGTACTTTAATTGTCGATATTCTTTGATGTTCAGTTTTTAATCCCCAATTAGTCGAACCCAATCATTAATAAATTAAATAAATAACAGGGGGCCAAGTATAGAACCTTGAAGGGCACCCGTGGTTACGGGCAAAACTGGACTTGCTATATCCTCGACTTGATCACCAATTTTAAACGTTATCCTGACAAACTGTACCCCATCCAAACCAATTTGCCACGACACAATACTCTTTACAAATACAAAGTCTACTTTATGAATAATACTAAGTACATTAACAAAAAAATGGGCAGCACACGCAATCGCGTTACAACGAAAATCAATCTGGAATAAAGCGAGAGAAGACATCATCATCAGCGCGCGAACTTGCGACCATATTGAACAATCTCACTTTCAAACGTAAATAAATAAGAATAAATACACCTTCAATATAATTCTAAGAAAAATAATATAATTGTGAACCTCATTAGAAGTAGTTAATTCCGGCAACATCGACATCACACCTATACAAAATGCGAACAACAAATGCAGGAAAGCGCTACTTAATACTCGTCTGCCAAAATATATCTAATCGAATATCGTAGGGAATCATTATTTGCAATACGCGCAATTTCTAGGTATTGTGTTAGTCAATACCTACACATTGTATTTACAAGTACGTACGTGTGTGCGTGTTTCCGGTCCGTAAGTTCACGAGTTTACTCAGATTATCGCCTTATCTCGCTAAACACTCATTATCCGCGCGATTTAACTCTGTTTTTCTGTACACTGCGTTCCCACTTTTTGGAGGCTGTTTGTCGATCTGCTGTTATCGGACGCGAAGTATAACGTGGATTTACACTGGTAACGAAATTACATTTAATAGCGCTGAGATAACATTGTTTTGTGACGCCCCATTCATTTTTAACTGAACCTATTTTTATTCGCTACATGTTACATCTGGCTCCTATATCTCTCATTCATCAAATTAATCCCGAGGGCGAGTTTCACAATGAATTGAAATAATTGTAACTTTCAATTTCAAAAATTTCTTTTTACCACGACGTTTCGTCGAGTTAGTTTCTGCTTTTGGTAATGAAGTACCACATCACTCACATCACATTGTCGCTGGCAAAGACGACGGTCACACAAAAAAACATCGCTGCTTCGTGCCAACTTATCAAAGATGATCAACGTGTGATATATCGCGAGATTCAAGGGTTTCAGACATCCAACTCCAAAAAATTCTAGCTGATAAATTGTGATGATAAAGAATGAAGAAGTGTATCAATCTTTGTAAATTAAAAAAAAAAACCTTTAAGACGATTTGCTATTCGTTATTATGGCTATATGCTACACTAGAAAGACAATGTAAGAAAATACATCATAACAATATCCACATTAGAAACTTTTCTATCTACAAGCAATGTAGAACTTTTCTTAAAAGAGGTTGAACGATGAGAAGTCGACAAACGTTAAGCAATCGTTTGATTTTGTCCAAGATGGACAGTGGCTCTTGCCGTTATTAATCGTGTATTTAATAACGGGTGTCACCGGTTCAGATAAATCTTTTTATCCACTTGAAAGAGCTTACGTTGTAACTTTTTAATCTATTAGAAGTTTTATCTAATCTGCACATTGGCAGGTCGTTCACAATACACGAAGATCCTTTAAAGAAGATTCGATCATGACTTTCAATAGAACTGATTATTTTATTTTTCTTTAAGTACCCCAGTGCCGGGTGTGAAGAGTGTCTTATGTTGGCCATGGTGTCCGTTCCGCTTGTTAGCAGTTACAAATATTTATTATATTTGACTATTGTTTGCAAGTGGCTGATAGCAAGTACCCTGTATCGAAGTTAGATAACATTTGTGAATAAGACACTGTTAATGGCGGGAAATTGCTAAATAGGTTCACAATAAGTACTCATTTGGAATTGCGAAGACTTCGTTTCTTCTATTATCTTTAATCGGTTGACGTTTTAACTTACTTTAAGGTCGTTTCCTTATTTGGGATTCCCTGTTTTAGTTTGGACAAGCTCCTCTAAGAAATATAGTAGTTGGCGTTTTAATCAAAAGAACTTTGGATGCGGTGCATTAAACCTTCTATTTACGAATTATATGCAGATACGTCCGGAATGCGAAAGGCCATAATCTTTCGCCTATAACAATAAGTATTTTACCGTGCCGTTCGTATAATGAAGAATTTGTCTTAGAAATTTATCTCCATCCAATAGAACCTCGCATGCAAGTTTTAAATAAATAAATCACGCGGACACTGGAACGTTACCAGCGCTCATATACATCCATTCGTACGTCCTAAACAGGAAATCTAAATGTTAATTAACGATGCATGTATTATAAATTTTATGAGGCAATAAACACATTCCTCCGTCGTAGGATGTAAATTTTCGTTAAATAATTATTTGAAGCAATACAATCGTCACCTTATTCGACTATTTATCTTTACGCCAATTGCCTCTATAAATAGCGAGTTTCTTCGTCTATTTTCGATATTAGTCGTTAGGGCCCCCGTCCCTCTTAAATCACTGCGAGTTCGAAACAATAAAAAGAAAGGAAAAGAAAAACGAACACGTAAAAAGAAAACCGTACAGGTGGTGGATATGTGACATCTATTAACTCCTGCATTGTGCTGTCAAGGAATTCGAGTTCACGAGTGGACAGGTGTCATAAAAGTTGGAGATAACTTGTCAGGTACTTGCTAAAAACCTGCTATTTTCTTTTAAAATCGACGAGACCAGTCAATCTATACCCGCATTGTTTAATCTTGCAGCGGCTGTCGTAAACAACAACAGGATGGGAATACGCATCGCTTGACTTAAGGGAGATGAAAAGAAACGGGCAAAGGAAGAAAAAAAAAGGAAGAAAAATCGAAAAACTTAACATGCGTGAATAGATAAAAGATGATGCAGAATAAATAAATAATGGAGTGAGCAGGCAACGGTTGGCGTTTCAATCTGTTACGATCGTTGAATTATGTGTGAAGTTTTGTAAAGGTTCTTTAGTGGTAAACGTTCCTTTTATATACGTTCGCCATTCTTATTTGTTTGTTCGTTTGCGATAATTCCAGAAACTATATATATGTATGTATATTATGATGGCGCTAATAGATTTTTCAAGGCAACAGACCTAAAATTAATAGTGATAAAACAATAATCTAAGAAAATACGAAGGAGTAGAATACAGCGTAAAGAGAAATATTTTGATAATTATTTACAGTACATTGGAACGTGGATAATGATATAACATACCGGGCAACCAAAAAATTTCATGGGGACTTTAATAAAGGGTCTCTTATCTTGATCAAGGCCCATATGATGTAAACTTTCAATTTACTTTTGGTTAGGAGGCCAAGCGAGAGCAGCGTAAGTAAGAATAGCCCTGCGCAAAATTAACTTGGTTTCAAGGTACAGCGGACTTCTCCAACACATCGGAGTCATTAGTTGGTTTCTGACTCGGAGGTACCAACTGAAGGTAATTCCTCCAGGTAAGTCGCTGAATCAATATCAACCTCAGATATTCGTTGCAAATTCTTTCTCCATCAATGTTGACTGAGTGAACCCGTCTTTAAGCATCCACGTAGACGTTTAACGTCGAGAGGAAGGCTAAAACAGTGGAGGACGAATCGTCCCTGAAGGAGGCGGGAAAGTGTGTTGACTTTTCGAATAATCGTGCAGCTATGTTAACCGACAACATTGAAAAGGAATAATGCGTTTTATTACCGGTAACAAGCTGGAAGCAGAAATTGCGGAAGAACGATCGCATTTGTAGAAGAAGTTCCGTTTTAGTTCCAATTCCATTCACCGGATCTAGCTCACAGCGACTTTTTTCCTGGGCTCCTATGCTCAAGATTTTGCTAGGAGCACTTAAACGTGGATACAATCACATTCGTAAATGTCTACTTAGCAGAAGAAGATGTCGATTACTATTTGGACGGATTAAAGAGATGGGAACATTTCACGAGAAATTATATTGTTTCTACGTTAGAGTGGAAACTTTTTGGACTACCCTCGTGTAAGTAATATAAATATAAAACTAGCAACAATACTCCTTTTTATAAAGTCGTCAATTACGTAGGTATCTCTGGTACTTCATCATCATATTGATTAATTTTCAGATGCTGCGAAAAGATAAAGGAAATCATTTATTGTACATGCTTTCTTATTGAAAACATCTATGATAATGATTTCCGGTGGATATAAGTAGGCTTACAATTCATAACAACGATCTTTACTTTTGGCCATTAAGCTGTGCCACGTGCAATTTCCTTCTTGTATCAGAATTTAAGAATTAGTCTTTTTCTTTTGATAAACGCAGAATTAGCTTTCTGTCCTTTTAGGTGGAAGGATGGAGAATCATTAGGAATTGTTGCGCGAAAATATTTACGGTAATTTTCGCACAATCAACTATATTTCACGTATAAAAAAAACTTTTTAAGATATCTGATATATTAAAAAGATATGTTACTCAACTACAAAAAGCAATTAAGTATGCGCATCACAATACTTGGAACTATTATGTTGGACGCCTCTATGCTTCCTTTTCTAAATGCTAATTAAGAAATATCTAAGCACACAATCTCTCTCGCACAGAGGTCGTTTCGCACGCCGGCCGAACATGGGTGCATCCCACGTCTTTGTTTCGAGAATTTTGATCGATTATGTATTCGAACCGTTCAGGTTGTAATACTTACTACAGCGCAACACATCTGCCCCGGCCCGGTAGAACAGAGGACGTTATGCACCGTGTGCAAGTCGAGCATACGGTAAGTTCATTGTATTGTAACCTATAGGTGTGTCGGCTGGAGACTTTTTGGAAGTGGTGGCTGCTGCACAGCTGCAGGTAAGTCTACGACCCTCTCTCCATTGATTGCACGTATTGAATGAAAAGGTCGGCCTAAGGACGCTCGACCGGAGGTAACTTCAGGTGGGTGGATTGGTAGGTTTGTTGCTTGCTCGTTCGCTTGCTTGCTGGCGTTTGTGTGCGGGGCTATATACGTGCGCGTACAGGGTTTCTCATATAAAGTGCCCTACGTCCTAATGGGAGTGAAGTCGATACTTGTTACGTTCAGAAATTTTGCAATTGTGGTTGGCGCGTTCGCCTTTAAAAATGCACGATTTTTTCCTTAACATTTTTGGCTTGTACGAAAGATATTGTTCAGGCACAAACGGTACAATAAAGCTTAAAATGAACGTAGAAGAGACCCAAAGAATTTAAAAATTTCTTTCCTTTTTTTCTTGTTCTTCCCAAACGATGAAATATGAAAAGTTCAAATAGAATTATTAGAGCTAATAACGCCATTTGGGTATTAGTTGAGGATCTACTTCTATCAATCAAATTTCGTTTGGCTAGCCTGTAATCGCTCTGCGCACAAGTTCATTACAAACATGCGTTTATTACGGCGTGGTTTTCGATTTACCAACAGGATATCTCATTCAGTACAAACAGCTATCGCTGTTTTAGACTTCTGTATCGGAATAGGCCATCTTAGGTGGCTAACCCTGTACAAGAGCGTGTGTATACGTCGGGTGTTGCTGAATTCTGGCTTTAGGAGATTATTCCGAGAAGGGTTCCCCTGCCGGCGTCCGCCCCGCGCGCCTTCGACAAAAGCTATTTCAGGAAAGTCGTGCCAGCGACCACACTGGATCTAGAAATCGCTTCCTACTCATCTAAAGTGTGAGCGTGAGGAAGAATGTGTTCGAATGCATTGCGTTCACCTAGCCCACATATCTCCATCCGTGCAATCTGTCCGTTTCGTGTAGCTATCGGAGAGGAGGACCGTCGGCGTAGTGGAAAAAATTCGTACATACCGATTTTTCGATACGCCGGCTGGCCGATTACGTTCGGCGTTGCGTCCGATTTGTTAAAATATGACGTAAACACAACGCTAATTTGCATTTAAATTTGATCGTGGGTGATAATTTGAAGAATACTGAATGAAAGGAGTTCGACGTTGTTTAACGATTACACGGTTCGTAGTCGATTCTCCCGCCCACCGACGAAAGAAACCAGCAGCAAAAAAGAAAGAAAAAAAAAAAAAACAACAACGGAACGGAAAAAAGAAATCGATTGTGGATAATCGCGAAAAATATGAATAGTAATGGTGGCATTAACACGAATCGGTTACATCTGGTCCCACGTAATGTATTACCGAAGAAAATGCGTAAGAAACGTGGAAGAGAATTGGTGATATTTCACATTAAAATAAGCATTTCGGATCGTTGTATTTCGCAAATCACGTATCGAATTATATTCGTAAGGAATTAATGGAACATTAGACCGTTATAAATATGCAACGCACACGTGTTACCCGGTTTGTTCTTATTTATTTTATCGATTATATCGGCTATATCCAGAGGAAGTATGTGGGTACAAAGTAAAAACTTCCTTCGCGTTTGCTACCATTTCCAATTAGATAAATATCTGCGTGCACATGTTCCAATTAGAAATCGATTTTATTCAATATACACAATATTGTGGTATGAAATATTACCAGGATGTTACCGTGGATGATCGCTATTGCATTATCGTGTAATAATTCGGCGACTTGGGTGAGAAAGGGCCTAACTAAAAAAAAAAAGAAAAAAAACAATTCGCCGTCGGAAACATCTTTCAGCAGAAACGGAAACGAGTATTTCATATAATCCTATATGGTCTTACAAACCATCCAAGTTTCATTAAATTCTGAGTCTTATATAGGTGAAATAATGAGATATACAACGTAACAAACGGAATCGTAATAACAAATATTAACGTCCCAAAATATTCCAATATCACTATCAAATTAAAGCACTTTTAAAAGGTGTCCGTATAATTAAACGATGCGGTGCGTACAGAGTGTAATAGTAATAATACGTGTGGTCGACCTATTAGTTTTTTTTTGTGTCGGTTGAAAATTCCTTTGAGTCAAAATGAGGATGTAGCCAGATGGAAGTCATCCTGCCTGTGTATAACTGGCGTTTCCGGCGTACGTCCTGTGACCCGGGTACTCTTTCGTCCGTCTCTTTTTAACGTATCGTATCGAATTGCTATACCCGTCTTTCCTTTGTAGAAGCATCGTTTCGGTTCTACGCTCGCTCTCTATCTTTCTCCAGCGTACGGTACGCTGCGATCTCGGACGACGTCTTTACGTCTTAGTGTGCGTACTGTGACGGATCGTTCGTCTCTCTCTTCTGGTTCTCCGCGTCGACGTTTAAATTTAACCCACTTCCGTTCGTTTTGAATTCATCTCGGACACATTTTTTGCCTCATATTTTTATCGGGCTGTGATGTGATGGTCTTTTAAGAGTGTTGCATGCGTTTGAGCGTTGTACCGCGGGATGATGATGATGATGACGATAAGATAGAAACTTTTATCTTTTAATTATGACAAGCGATACCTATACGATAATAGGAATTATTTCGAGTATACTAACATTGTACTGCGCCATACGTAAATTTGGATTGGTTTTCTGCATAAGAAGGCGGATTTTATTATTACTTGACTAATGTTAGGATATCCTTTAGTTCAAGGAAATTGAAATGAAAGCATTTGATTATTACAAAATTACTAAAGTACTTAAAAATATAAGACCACAGATTAAACGCAACAAGATAATGTTTGACATATTTGGCAGATTCACAAACAACACTTAAATACCGTCACATTACGCAGAACACATTTTTTAATTACATTCATTATCGTTGATAACGAGCCGTTCCGGATGAATTACGTTTGTGTGGTACGGATGGTGGCGATTCGTTAGTGTTGTTTGCGAAAATCGCAGCGTGAGATCTGAGTTACCGAGTTAGGTAGGAGTTAGTTACTGAGTTAGGCGTAATTTACACGTTGAGTTGCCGTGGCAACCATTGCCTATCGCTTTTCTCCCTCCCGAAGAAGCCCCGCATGATTGTGGCCGAAACGTCGAGTTTTCGTTTAACCATGACACGGTCCGAACTCGAAACGCGTTTTGTTTTAACTTACTCTGGCCGTAGAAACCTACGTTTTAACATTATATTTATTTTCATTGGAATCACGTATCTAGAGAGAGGTGCAGTCGACAAGTGATAAGATTTCCCATTGCATTAAACGGAATTCAACATATTTATTTGATAATATTTGGGACAACAGCTGGACTTCTTCTACTTCTGGCCGACTTTCATACAATAAAACTGATTTGGATGATCTTAAGGAAGCTATAGATGCGTTTGCTAAATATTTGTCCAAAATGTACATATTCGTCGCAACTGTAAACGTTTAACGTTCGCTCACTCTGTGAAGATGATGTAGCGAATATTTCAAATGGTTGCAAGCACCAAGTTTTTGATTTTGAGGTACTTATTTTGTCATCTTCATTTGACTTTTATAAATTTTTGTTGATTCTTCGAATATTTCAAAGTTATTTAAATCCTATCACCGGACATCTGGAAGCGATCAAGAATCTTGCCAATCTGCGAAAATGGCAACTAACCTTACCCATGAATTTCTATTCTAAGCAAATTTAATAGACGACAGTAAATTTAAGCCCGTTTACGGCTTGTATTAGTGGAATTATGGTTAATCAAAAGCGTATATACGCTGATTTCTCAGGAAGCTCTTGATGGGCTTGATCGCAAATTTCCAGCATATTAAACACACGTGGTTTAAGCTTTGGTCCTCTCCTTTTTAATTTACTTTATAATGATTTCTAACAATCATTTACCGGTTAAGTTTTGCGCATGTGGACGGTATTAACTTGTTATATGGAGATAAATGCAATATTTAATGACTTGTCGATCCAAGTAAATTAATAAGCTTCTTGTACAATTCCATACAATCGGGGTCAGTCGTCTTCCTAATCATCTCTCTTTTACGCGTATATTTCAAATATTTCAAAGCAATCTCTTGTCTCGTATAGCGTTATACGTTTCCTTTGAATCGCCAGCCGTTCCTTCAAGTCTGCTTACGGAAATCGAGAATGCTTTTTCATCTAAACGTAATAAATAAGCAAATAGTTCATTAAAATCATCGTTAGTATCAAATTGTTGTAACGGCACCAGACTTTTTATCGCTCCAGAAACAATAATAATGTATATCCCTTATCGCCGTATCTATTTCGAAAAAATAATCATTTTGAAATATTCCGCAAACGAATTAAGATAAGTATCTGTACACATTTGTAGTATGCGTATTTATTTCTTCCAATTATCTCTGTACGTAGTAATATGTAGGCCATATTTGCATAAGACGTAAACGTTTCTGCTAAATGTTCTGAATAAATGTTAACATTGTAAATTTATTTTGTGACGAACGCTTACGATGTGCTTTTTCGGGGTATTACTATATAGCTAGAGGTCGGATTCTTATTTATTTTTTTTTGAACTTTATTAATTATAAAATAAGACAATAGTTGTGATAAAGTGTACAGATTGTTGTTTCGTGATATGTACATTCAAACATTGCTTTTAATTATTGCTCCAGAAAATTGTTCAAAACTTTATGTAGATGTTAAGCAGAATGTTAGTTCTTGTTTAGAACAAAATTCACACGCTTCAGTGCTACAAAGCCCTTACATTGCAAGTTTATCATATCGAACATACAATCTGGAAAAAATAGCAGGAATTTTATTTTATTTTGCACGTACACAGGACGAGTATCCTCATATTCTACAATGACGCCTTTTTTCCAATCTCTTTATTTGCCTGTCAAACATTGTACCAAGCTATCGTTTTGGGACTTCCAAATATTGAATTTATTCAATGTATACGGCGTCAAAATATACTACAAAATAATTTTACTTCGGCTACCCATCTCCTTCAACTAAAACTATCTTTCTTGAAGAGATACAAATTACTAGTACAAAACATTAAATTGGGTAAAAGGTCTACGTAATACTCTAGCCACATATCTACTTATTTAGGAGAAAAGGAAAAAAATAAGAAAATCTAGTACCCGTTGACCCACGGCCTGATATATATTTTGAGCAACTAACGAATATTCCCCCTACCGTTGCACATATATCCGAGTAAGCTAAGAGCGACCATAGTACCGACATGTGACACAAGTTAACGGTTGTTCCGGGGATAGGACACCGTGATAGAGACGCTCGTTAATGTTATTAAAAAAAAATCTGCAACAATTTTCTCGCCAGGTTTTTTTTTATATTTAGACAATGTTCGGGTGTTCAAATTATTTTTCTATTTGGAACTATTGTTTTAAGTCAAGCTTAGTTTTAATTAAAAAAGTAGATCGCCTAGTGAATAACATTACTTTAATTCTTGCGCATGGGAGATATTAAGATAACTATTTTATAGCCTCAATATACTTACCTAGAAGATTAAACTTATTAAGCACTAATTTACTTACCCAGTCTACTAAAAAAATACTTGCTTTAAATAGGTACAAGCTGCAACTCTTGGTTTATTGAAACTAAGATTATACGTATTAATTTTTTCTAGCGTCAATCTTCACGTTTCCCGTTATCCATTGAATGGGTACATTTCGACTTCGGCACTTGGGGATCGTTAAGGATGAAAGAAATTAAAGAAAATAAACAACAACATAAATTGTTCACGTTTCTTTGTTATTTAATTATAATAATTATATGTACAATATACAGCTCTGACAGCTACAACCATTTCTTGCGCTTTTTTTATTTAGTTTCCTCTTTTTGGCACAGCAATTCCGATAGTACTGCCCTTACAGCCCTTACAACTCTGTACAAGACCACCACATATAAACGACATTCACGACCGGCAAATCACCGCCGACGCCTTCTCCAATCCTCCGTGCAAAACCGATTCGGCGATTTCTCAGAAGGAGCATTTGATGCAGTCGTCTGGTAGAAGGCAATACCGGACAGTGATTTGTCCTTGCAAAGCTGCAACTTCAGATTTGCGTCCAATTTCAAAACGAACCCGTCGAGATCGACGTCCCGAAGCAAGGCGGGAGATCGATCTCGATGAGAGCATATTCAATATTGAATGAGAAAATTGCAATTCTAAGGTTAGACTTTAAGTGACATAATAAGCGTATAGAAGTTTTTAAAATATCTAAGTTATAAATAGAAAAAAATATTATAAATAAAAATACGTTTATAAACGAACGTATCTGAGCTTTAGGAAAGAGTACATTACTTATTAATATTTGAGATTGTTTTGGTAGCACTGTAAACGATGACGTAGATACTATTTGGAAATGCTTTCGTTACAGTGTCGATAGAATGAAACGTGTAGAACAAATTAAAAAACTGCAAGAATTTCACATGCATATATAAAAACCTGGTTGTTATCAAAACGTTTCTTTCTGACGGAACATATTTAACATATCTACATACATACATAGCTTAATGTTGATTCAGTCATCCATATATATAAGCGTAACATTCTGGATATAGCGAGAGTGTTTGATAACTAAAATCGTAGGACGAGATAATATTGATATAATACATCATTGTCATCTATTATTAAATTTTTCCAATAAAAAAAAATCGAATTTATTTTCGTGGGACATCGGTTTCTCAAGTTTCTGAATATTCATAGAACCCTTTTTAATTTGATTAAAACCAGTTGAAAAATTTTATTTGACTAACTATTTGAAATTGTCTCTAAACAAGACGAGCACCGGGTCGGTCCAGAACAGATCTCTTAACGTAATGTTAAAAAAAAAAAACAAAACAAAATTTTTATCGTCAATATGACTTAAATAATTAGCTTAAAATATTGCAATTTTCTCATCGTAATTTTCTTGTAAAATGCGGATGTCGAACTAGGAAAGGCAATTTTGAAAAAACAAAGCGTTCGTGTGAGACAAATTTCTTTTGAGGATTACATACGCAAAAGAATAAAAATCATGGTGATTCCCTTCCTCGATCGATCATCCGGACGATCTGACATTAAGATTAATACATATATAAATAATAGGTGTCGCCATCGTTTTGGTTGCATTACATTACAAGTTAAATATTTATATTAATGTATCTCTTTGCAAATAGGTTTTTTGTAAGTTGTATATACGTTGTACAGCCTACTTAAATCTTTGTTACATGTTACACATACATACATACAAATACGATTCACACACATTCGTATATTTTTTTCATTTCTTTTTTCTTTTTTTTTTAATTTATACCGTAGGTACGACCGATACGCAAACGTTTTTATTTCGAGAGATTACTAGATTGGCGGATGTCTAACGTGTACTATGTTTTCAGACAGTCATTTTTGCTAGCTCCTTTAATCACCGAACTGCTAAACATTTCAGTTCGAAACGTCAGCGTCTGGAACACTGATATGATTTTTCAAGTTTCAAGTAGAAAAGTACTAGAAGCTATGGTCATAGGAGCTAATCAAGATTATAATTAAATTTGCAGCCTATTTCAAAAAATATTTTGATGTATTTAACTATTTTAATAAACCCAACAATTTATTCTTCAATATTAATGATATTCTCACAGAATTTAATTGATTAAAATAACGTTGCTTAAACATAAGCGAAGATTAATATTTTAAAGCGTCGAAGCCAAAAGAAAAAGAATTAATTGAAATTCTTAAAAGGTAGCCAAATAATACTTGTTTCTCTTTCATTAAACGACTATAAAATTTACAACATACATATTTTTTTTGAAATTGGCCGTACTTTATTCTTGTCGTCAAAATAAAAAAGTAGATGCTAAAATGGTACATTTGCACGCCGGTCGTACGGTGGTTGTCTCAGCGCACAGGACTAGATAATACTGGAGAGCCGACCCCTGGCGCCCCTACGATCGGACACCCCTGGCTGCAGGCGTTTCCGGCCCGCTGAGAAGGACCGGTTCCTGGACGAGGTGCCTTCGCTCGCTATTCAGTGGTCAGTAGAACTTGCAGCCGCACTCACTGACGGCAGTCCTCAACATTTTTTTTTTTCCTTTCCGGACAAGAATAATATATTCTCACTAGATGTTGTATACACTTATACATATACGTATATATATTAGACATGTATAACTCTGAAACGTTTGATGTTGAGGGACACTTCAATACATTAGAGGTAGAGGGAAGGGGGGGTGTAAGGGGCGGATACACAGGCGAGTCGCGAGCCACGAAGCATCACGGAATATACACAAAATCCACGTTACACTTGGATATTTACAACAAGAAGAGAAAATAAATTAATAAAGTGTCGATTTAGGGGAGAGAGTTGTTTGGTGTTTGTGTGCGTAGGAGAGAGAATGGAGTAAATATTTATAATATAGGTACACTTTTTTAAACGGGCTGGCAGATCGTTTCTGTTGCTTCTTTTAACTATTTTTTTATTTTATAATAGTCTATTCTGTTTTTGTATTTCTTTATGTATATTAAATATGTTCATCGTTTAATATAATTTCTAAAAGTCCGGGCTGCCGTCCAAGAGTCTCTTTTCGGGCGTGTTAAGAGGAGGCCTGCAACGGCAGCCCTGCCTCGAATGTCTCGAGTAGCAGGCTTCCACCGACTTCTTGCCGCACTGCAACGGCCAGTAGAGGAGCAGGCAAGGTAGGACGCACGAGAGCACCGTGAGACAACCCCATCTCGCCGCCCGCCTTTCCGGACCGCAACCGCACGGATCGTTCGCACACGATTCACCGCCGTCCGATTCGGAACAATGGTAGAATACGCCCTTGACGCAGCACAGACACGACGCGTAATCAATGATCGTGTCCGCCGAACATAAATAGTTATTCCTACATATCCAGCATTCGGGTAGCGGCCTCGGCTGCTGGCACGAGTCACACCGGCACCTGCCGCACTCTGGACACATGATGGATCGCCGGGCCGTACACTCGGCGGGCTGCTGCTGCTCCTTCCTGAACGAGACGGTGGTCGGTTGCTTGGTGACGGGCGGCGCCGGCGGCGGGATTGCCAGGCGCTGCGGCCTCTGCAGGGTCGTCGTGCTCGCCGGCTGCTGGTGAGTGGTCGGCGGCGTCTCCACCACATGTCCTCGACTAACGAACGGGTTCTCCACGTATTCATTGGTTGCTCTTTCAGACTCGGGCCGCGGTGCTGAAAGCGTGACCGGCGGCGGGGGCCGCAAGGGAGCCAAAGGTGCTGTTAGTGGCGGTGGGACGCTCATAATGGGCGCCCGCGGTCGGTGCGCGCGCGGCGGAGATGTAGGCCCTCCATGGTTTGCCATGTGGCCCGGAAGTCTAGCGGCCGAACCAGGCTCCACCTTGGTCCGTCATCGTCGCCAGCTGCAACAAACATAGACTTTAAGTATCGCTTACAGAAACAACAATATTAGAGCTTAAAATCAGAGCTATTTGTATGTCTGGATTTTTCAACATTTTCAACAAGGTCGAGAACAAGAAAATTGTGTTAACGTTTTAGGAAACTAACTACGATTGTAAACACTTGTTGCAAATAGCAATTTAAGTTTGAAAGTAACGAAAACATATAAAAGAAAATAGATGTAAAAACAGATAAAGCTATGCGTAGAAAAAGAAAGGTACATCATGGGAAAAATAAAAGGGGCGAATATCCTTTATCGAAATATTCATCAAAGCTGTTTAACATATTAGCTCATAATTCTTGCTGCTTGAAATCACAAATAATAAACAGTACTAGACCTAAGAAAATGAAAAGGGCCAAACGTTCCCCCAAATTTGTTAAAAAAAAATAATTACAAAAATTACAGAAAAAACTATAGGTTTGTAATAAAATAAAAGCTTAATTGAACTAGCTTATTACATACTAATGCTTAAAAGGTTTAATGTAAACGGTGACTTGTTATTACACGGTAAGCAAATATAATTCATACCGAGGATGAGAACATTATCTATGTAATCAAGAGGTAACTAATCTGATTGCGAGATTGTAAAGATAACGATCTCTGTAGTTTTCAAGTGCTTTATTACGGGAATATGTCAACAAGCAAACATATCAAAGCATAGGAAAGTTTAGCGCCATCGTACATTTTTTAAATAAAATGGGGCTGTAACAAGCTTTGTTAACGAGGTGAAAAATAGGAAAACGTGAACAGGTATTTAATTATAATCAATGGAAATTTTATGAGGTCAATGGACGAGTACAATACTATCTAGGATGATGGAAGATTACGTAGATTTAATTATGTTAGTCAAATTGAGATATAAGAATTGTATGTTACTAGAAACGACAGTGGAAGATTAAAATTAAAGGTAATAATGGAATAAAAAAAAAGTTGAAGAAATGAAGCGGTGTGAATTATAAAACTTGTGATAAAATGCATTACAATGCTCAGTATATTAGGCAAAAGGCACTATTATTATTATTATTATTATTATTTATCGGGTACATAAGTGAAGTTGGTTGGATTGTTAGTACCCAATACTGAGCGCACTCCTTGCAAGATATAATCAATGGCATCATTAGTTTCTTCTTTAATTAAATTAAGGATATTTTTATATAACATAGTTATATAAAAAAAATGCTGCTTAAAATGGATGCTAAAATAGCCTTACAATCGTAGAAGATTTACAGCTGTCTACGTACTGCGTATAGTTGGTTGCCTATAGTCAACATTTAGCGGATAACGAAAGCCTTTTTGAAGAGAGATTTTCTTATATGTTTTACCTAAAAAGTTTGTAATACTCTGTATACAAACTTCTAGCTTCTTATTTTATTCTCAAAAAAAGGTAAACTTGAAAATTCTAAATTAGTCATCGTAGGATGTGATCCTATCTATACGTTTGTTTGATCAATCAATGTATATGTATCTTATGTAAACGGTAACGTGTACGTTAATAAGAACGCTTCCAAAAAGAAATGTTTCCAATAATTAAACATCGAAAAAGGAAGTTTACATTAGCCGATAAGCTGATAGATATCATTTGAAGTATTCTGAATCTATTCAGTAGTATACCATAATACAATTAAATATTTGTTTTTCCGATAGGTTGAACGCTGTTACGAAATAAGGTGACGCCACCTATTAGATGAGTGCTGTGTGTATGTGTATCTATAAATTTTGCAATATTCAAAGGACACTTGTTTCATTCATACGCTTCCGACGCCTACACTTTAATATCTATATCAATAATAAAAAAATACGTTTAAATTAAAATTGCGTGATTTATTACAACTACATAGATTGATAAATACTAATTCAATATCTGATTGTATAATTTCCATGATTCAGAACTATCGTTCAATGTTGCGTAGAAAAATACTTAAAACTCTACAAAAATTGTCAAAGAAGTCGTTCCCGAAAGCATTTAAAAATAATAACAACCAATGAATGAAAGTTTTAACACAGAAAGTTGGCACAGAAATTTAAATATCTCGGTTTATATATAGACAGCTAATATAATTCATTCAGTAGATATACGTACATATGCACTTATTTTTAAATCTACCTCGAAAAGTTAATGTAAAAAGATATCTTTCTAATAAAAATTTATAAGATTAATACAAAAAAAAAAAGGATTCTAAGCGATTCTCGTACCTGCGGGTATATTTTAGCACGGCGAGATTCGCTGTAGATACGTTTTGTTTTAGATAAAATTATCTAAATGTGCAAATCGTACAAAAATTTATAAGTATTTCGTTTAATTATAAAAGTACCTATTTATAGATTTAATTCATCTGAGGAAACTTGCCAGGTTTTCAAGCGATTAAGAACACGTTTGGCTTATTAGGTTCGGCGAGGAAATTCGGAAAACTTTGCCGGCCGTTCGGAAGAAGCATGCGACTGAGAGTTTTGGCGACAATTCTTCCTTATCGTTGGTCATTCGGTGGCATATATTGTCACAATTAGCAACCTATCCACTAAAACTTTGCAATGTAGAGCAGTTTATAAGATAACATTGGACAGCTTATTCTTGTTACCGCCCCCTAAACTACCGCCTAAACCGTGATAATTAAACACAAATATTTCGTTAAATAAAGGAGTACAACCTATTTTTAAGATATATTTAAGAACTAATTAACCTAAATCCCGCAATGTGTTTATAAGGACGCATGCGCAAATTGAAAGATAACAATAAGAAACACATATCTCTTACTTTGTTTCAAGATGTAACTTAAAGATGACGCGTCTATAAACCGTAGATATAGGATTTCTTTAAGTGGATAAACAGATCATACAAGTTGTACATACAAAAAAAAATAAATGATCGTCAGCAAACAGCAATGCTATGAACGGATGGAGTGACTAAAGCCTTGTTTCTAATATTAACGTCTTCTAAAGATAATTCTTGCAAAAAGAAAAAAAAAAACAATGGCAATTTGGAATATCTTGTGATATAGGCAAATACATTGACTGCTTATGTTTCGCCTACATTAACTCTGCAGCGCATGTGAAACGTACAGCAAATAGATATTTTGCATGCTGGGTGTCATTGTTTGAATCAGAATTCGTTATCAATCCTTACCCTTAAATTTTTGAGAAGTAAACGAAATGTGACGTTGGTACTATTAACAATGAAGTATGTGCTATTGTGCTCTCTGCTTGTTACCAAATAAAATGGCTAGCGTCTTAGCGTGAATTAAAATGGAAGATGCTATTGTGAAGACTGAGAAACATAATCAAGCACTTGTTGATAATCCTGCAAATATCTTGCTGGCTTTAGAAGTTAAAACAGTTTATGAAGCATCAGCACGAAGACATTCTACAAAGTTTTGGATTTCACGCAAGCTAATTATTGTAAATAAACCTAGCCACCATTTTGATTTGTACACTTCGCTTCACAAACTATGTATTATTATTATTAATCATTACCGCAAATTTCAGGAATTATGAATGCAACATAAAACGAATGTTTACCAAAGATTACATTTTTTTTTTTTCAAAATGCTATTTACACCGGATTAGACGGTTAATTTTTAAATATATATAAACCTAATCTTGAGGTGCGTGATTTCCTTTTCCGTGGAAAGGAAATTGGTATAGTCTTTTCTAAATTACTGTTAGTTATCTTTAATTTTATACGCGAAACTTCCTCCGGACGCAAAATAAGCTTGCCTATCATAACATGTTCCAACGATTCCAACGATAAAAACGCGTATTATTCAAGTATTTTTGAAGGATCATTTCAACGGGCGTTTGTCCTTCTTCTTCTAACAGGAAGCAGGAGACAAAATGGCAATAAAATTACGACTGGTGTTGAGTAAGACAGCCTTCCACGTAATCAGTTATTCCTCCGTCGCCCAATCGCATCACACACAACAGTTGGGACGATGTATATCCCGTATGAAAAAGGAAACTACACACACAGAGAACGTCCGGTTGTCATAAATCATACTATCACAGTGCGGCTGTGTAATAGATAATAATTATTATTGTATGTATGTACCACTCTCTCTATATGGGAGGATCGGCCATCAGAAACAGTGTACACCGACAAAAGAGTTATCTTATATAAGCATTTCCACCCAGTTATCTGCTAAAAGGCGGGGTGTTACACCGCACCATTGTTGTAAATGATATTTTTAACACTTGATAGTGGTATATTTTTCTAATTTTGATGATACAAACGTACATAATCGCGGTTGTAGATAATTAGTAATATTTACTTGAAAATATTGCAGCCACAAACTGGAAGCTTATCAGAAGCTGTTCTAATATATGTATGCACGTTATCAATTGTACCGGGAAAAGAAGACATCTGCTGCATCCAATGTATCTTCACTAATTAAAGAAAAATAACGTCAGAATTTTTCATATCGAACCAATTCGAAGAACAGCATCCGCAGAGTGCGAGGAGATGTTAAACACGAAGTAGCAAGAAATGTTCAATGATTTACAAGCAGTATTTCCGATATCCTGGAAATTTACACACGTGTGTCAGAATAGGAATTACTGAGAAGAAAAGTCACACAAAGAGAAGTCAGCGTTTCGTTGGAATTGCACAAAAAAAAAAGCAGCGACCGGACGAAGAATAAACATTGTACTATTTCAATTTAATTCTAAGCCATATGTATGAAGCATCGAGTGGTTTCTTTGGAAAACGCGAAGCATCGCGGTATCAAAGGCGAAAACAGGAACTGCAGATTTTCTAGGACCGTGTTCGCTTATTTTAAACAAGATTCGTTCTGATTTCTTTCCTAGCGCTGCCGTTAACAGATGGAAAGGATATTGCGCGTTCGATCCCCAACAACTTACGAATTTTTCAATTTCCAGTCGGTTTTAGCTCGTAGGCAGGCGTTAGAGACCGTGAACATGATATCAAAAACAGAAATTTCTCCCGGGAAAAAATCGATACGGCTACGGTTCTTATAATTCGCCCGTGTTATGCCACCTACTGTTCTGCGGTACGTAGACGTACATGTAAAAATGAAAAGAAATACACACGGCGCTGTAGTTAGGGGAGAAGTGGGCGAAATATACCAACCCCCGCATACAATATACGGCCCATATAGATATAAAAACACTATGTTCACTCTATACACTCACACGACTACGGCCACGGAGAGTTCATAAATATGCATATACAATAAATAAGTGTTGGACGGCGAGGTTTGGGCACAAGTGGGTAGCTCGGCCTACGCGGACAGTGGGTGCGGCGCGCGGGTACTCTTCTAAAACCGCGCACCTGGTGCGGAACGGGTTCGCAAGAACTATGATATCCGGTACTTAAAGTTAAGAAAAGGGCGTACGTATATCTACGCTTTAATAATACGTAGTCGATCTACAGTAAGGCAAAGGATTTAAAAAATATGTTCTAACCGATCAATTTATATTTCTACGCGCATTTGTTTGTTGGCTTTTTCTCCGTTTCGGGTACAAGGCGTGAAAGTAAAAAAAAAAGGAGCGTAGGGATAGGTTTCTTCTAGTGAATGGATGTGAATTTGTGTAGCCACCACCCACGCAAATAGCAATGTCACATATGCATAGCGCGCGGGTTATTGATGGGATCTTTCTCAACATATTACAATCGATTTCTTTCTTTATCGGCACAGATTGATTAGTAACGGAAATACATACTGCGGATGCGTTCTTTTCGGACTCACTTTGCGGATTTTCGACGATATAACAGCAGCAGATGTAGAACTCGCAGCAGCAGCAGCAGTAGTAGTCGTAGTAAAAAATATCCTCTCTTTATCGTAATAACTAATAGAGTTCCACGATCTCGTCACAACGATACGATAATCGTTAGACAACAGGAACATCCTGATTATGAATAGACACACATACGCACACACACAAGCACAGACACACGCTGATGCTTTAACGTAGTACACCAAATAAACGCACTTATACAAGAAGCGATGCTTTATATTGCGGGACGACACTTTTTCAAACGATATTGGCGTACGCACTGTATGCTTAAGGTGTATCTCAACGATCGGAATTAATTTTTCGAAAGCGAAATGCGTCCGCAACAATACAGAACGATGCGAAGAAGTACGAGCGTCGTCGTACTGGTCTCAATTTAAAACCGACGTTTTCGCCAGTATCCGTACAGCAGGAGAAGAGACGCTCCACCGGCCAGCACATCAACGGAGGCACTTTTAACATGCAACGCGATCATAGAGAGCGTCGCCGAACGACAGTACAGTACCGTACCACATGGCGAGATGAACTGATGTAGTGCGCGGGTCGAAGAGAGAGGCGATCGTAGCGCGGCCTGACGACGGCCGCCCGAACCGCGCATCGGCTTTTTATGAATGGGAGGCAGCCATTATGAATGAAACGGCGTACATTCAAGGAAACGAGCTGCGAACAATTCGCGAGCCGCAGTATGCTTTATGCTCGTGCCTCCCCATTCATCCTGGTGAAAGTGGCTTATTATACGACTCTAGATACTCTCCCGCCTAACACACACACACACACATCTACAAGATACACGTCATGCACATGTACATTTACACATAAATATATGTAATAGTAATAAATAAAATACGTATTGCTCGTTTTTTTTTTTCTTTCTAATACATTAGCGTTGTTATAGAATTCGTATTCTTTTTCGCTCGGTATGCGTAAGTGTGCACTTACGCATACTCGTAAATATGCAATATTAATTGCCATTATATTTGATTAAAACGCTTTAGATATGTAGCCTAGACATTCCGGCACCGTTATTGTGCTATTACCGTACACCGCGACGTCCGCGATATTATTTTTCCTGTACTTAGGATAAAAATCGTAATAAATTTGCATTCTAACGCTACTTTCGGACGATTTTATAGTGAAATAAACGTGGTTATAATGAAAAGCCTGGCGGTTGGTGTGATTTTCACATATGTTCTTATGGAAAACTCGTTGAAAAAAACCGACATGTTCAAGAAATTATGTACGTCTTTAAAATAATTATTTTATTATTATAATTACGTGAACTACACTGCAAGAAAGAAAATTAATTGTCGAAGTATATAAGTACCTATGTAATCCTGTGTATCCTTTGATCTTGGATATGACAAAAAACGCAAATGCGATCAATTGGCAAAAGTGAAGGAAATAGAAGTGATAAACGGAAAACTACCGAAAAAGCACAGAGAAAGGATCTGTTTCTAATATCTTCTAGGATTGTTAGCGAATTAAACCTTAATATTATTGGTTTGACAGTCAAAAGACGTCTGTTAAAAATCTGCGCGTTATAAGATCCAAAAGAATGTCACTGTTAAGGTTAAAACGAATCTCGGCAAACTTATATCTTACAGAATATACAGAACTTATATCGCCTACAGAATACGCGGAAAATAATCACCTTGACGACGATTTGTCTCAAAATCAGAAACTTAATTAGCGTCATCTTATTCCTTTATTTAATCGATTGTTTTTGGCACACAGCAATTTTTGATAATGCTGCCTTTCCAAAATACCTTGACTGAATTGAAATTATTTTTTAGAAATAACATAACGCAAGCGATGCAGGGACGCAAGTGCCTCTATGGCATCCTACGAGCCTTACGTTACTCGTAAGGAAACTTACAAATAACTACGTATGTTTACTTATATCGCCTATTGTAGTTAATATTGTGGATTTACAAGCTTCTAAGAAGAACGTAATTATTGGATTGTTCAGTTTTGTGCGTTAGCGTAAAGTTCGATCGAATCAGCGGTTCTAGACATTTTCTTCATTGATCATTTTTGTTTACATCCGATTTTGAACCTGAAAATAGCATATAATACGATATATTGTAAAAATCTTTCACAGGAAATTGGTACCCGTACGTGAGCTCTTATTCTGCCTTCGCAGAAACGCGGGATCAATGATTTATATTTCATCGAACAGAATTGCTATTCGTGTCTTATAAAGCCGAAAACTAGCTTAAGTTAGTTGGCGGACTTGGCTTTCATTTTTTTTCCGCCTCGTCCGCCTCGAGCGGCATTCTATATAACATCCAAGAGGGCGGTGACGTAACGATTTCCGTGGCGTATTCGACTCGTCGATATTTTCGTCGGGCATCAGGAGCCTTTATAATAGTTATGCATAGAAGGCTGGTGCCTTATTATTGCCTTGTGTTTGCGGTACGTGGCGACGAAAATTATTTTTCACCGCTCGTCGTCTACTAACGCCTTTCCTAGCAGCTTCGCCCATCGTACGTACGTATAACTAGGCGTTCGCCAATTCGAAAACGAGCGGAAATAAACTGTAAACGCGTCAGCGTGCTGGCGAAACCGCTTACGGGATCGGTCGCTTCCCAGATACAGTAAATTTCCGATACGGACGGTCGTCAAAATCCTTATTGTTTGGAAAATAAGTTCCGTGGATACATAAAAGAATAATGTAACTGTCCGATTACTGTTACGTAAATAGACGATGTGAAAAATCTCCATAATTTGGTGATCGTAATACCCAGTTCGGATGACGAAACGAGTACACTTTCCGTGCGCTTCAGGAAGTTAGCAGCGAGTAGACAGACTCGTGTTTCCTCGCGAGACGAACAAACATGAGTCTGTCTAGTCTCTATTAATTTCATAAAGAGCAACTCGTTTCTGCAGGCTTATTAATCAATGGTAGGTATTGAAACTGCTTAGTTTTACGTATCAGAATACTGGAAAGTTTATTGACAGGTCATGTATATCGCTTGTATAAACTAAAAGAAGCCAAAGATCAATCCTGTTGTCTATTCCAGGAAGCTCATCAGAAGCTACCAACTCTCGTAGTAGACCTGTTTAGGCAGCAAGAACTACGATTGACTACAGCGATCGCTATCATTCACCACTTCTATTTTTGGTTGTTTTCAATGTACAAATTAAAGCGAGCGTTATAGCATCAGTTACTTTTAAAAGGATAATACTGCGAAATGGGCGATATCCAAGTGCGAAAACCAACAAGTAATAACAATTAAACCGACAATTATAAGTCACATCCAAGCGTGATATTGCGATGAAAATTCAGACAAATATCAGTTACTACAACGCGTGCAATCGATGACAATACTAATACAAGAAAGTACTGTCCTTAATGATGGTTACGGTCGGATAGCAAACGTTCCCAGTTGTTTACTGAATGAACGACGCGCATATCTGTAACTACTGCGAAAACGCATAAGAATTCGAAGTTGAAGTTGGCAACAGCGAGACGTAATTCATATTTAGAAATAGAATTATTAATAAAATTCAACATTTATATATTCGGGCCCGTGTGTGCTAACTGGAGTTACAAGATCAATGAAATTTGGCAAATTATCCAAAAACAATACCGTGACGTTCCCTGGCAACGATTCAACATTTGATTTTATAATGCCTGAAGCTGTAAAATTTAACATTGAACGTTTGTAAAGGACTGTGCATGATATGTGTTCGCAGGTTGTTGAGATAGCAAGAGATAGATTGTTAAGTGGATTATAATGTTCGAATAGTTTTCGTGAAATATGTAAGCGTAATCGTCGATTGAACACGAAAATTGTTTGGTTTTATCGTGGCGATATAAGAAAGATGTATTGTAAGTATAATTACATGTATTATCAATCCCAAATTGTGGAGATCTGCAATCGCCGATAACTATTGTATATATGCAATATTCGTGGTAGTATTTGCTGCGATATATCGATGCTACGTGTTGCTGTGCTCTAGCTGAGACAACAATGCCAAAAAAAAACAGCTTTTGTGCGGCATATTGTTGGTACGAATAGTGAGTTTGAAATTACGTCCGTTATGAAAGGTATATAAGGAATAATAAATCAAATCTCCTACTTGAAGGGCAAACACTTGAGATTTTCCTGGAAAATTGAATGGTCAGCTAAATATGTCTTCTTGGCGATTTGAACTAAACAGAACGGCTGCGTCCATTTTACGTTTGTAAAAAAATCTTTCTTTAAAAATATGTTACACAGCCTGTGCTTGTATTATATCTTGACATTTTAATTATTTCTTGAAGAATGAGTTTTTTATGAATTGACCACGTATGTATAATATAATGTATAAGAACAAACATTATTTTTTAAAAACTACGTTTGCCATGGAAATTTACGTATTCGTGTAGTTAGACCTGCATGAATATACGCAACACAATGACAGATATTGCTTCAATTTCCTCTTGAATGCCTTGTTTGAGAGTTCGGATAGTTCTAGTCGGAGAAGCCACGAGCACGTTTGCTTTTAGGCACCTTTCAACCTTCAAAACATTTACAGCATCCATTGAAATTCTTTCAGTGCGACTTATCGCCCGATCTTGCTGAAAAAGTGTGTCATCGTTTCAACGTACCGCCGAGAATTAACGGTTGGCTCATGTTGAAAAACTGAAATCCTCGAAAAAAAAACCTACGACCAATTTACCAGCTCTAAAGTTCGTTTCAAATCACCCCGCTTCGTTGCCGAAACCTGTATGTCGTAGGAGTTCGTGTTCTATCGTCCTACTCGACGATAGAACGCGTCGCGTTTATTCTTTCGCGTTTATTCGTCTCGTCCTACGAGACGAATAAACGCGAGTCTGTCCAATCTCTGTTAATTTCGTGAAGCGTACGGAAAGTGGCGAACATTAGTTATGAGCAGAGAGGGCAAAAGCGAGTTTTGCAGCGATTAGGCAGTCTCGTATTTTCTCGACTCCCGGGAAAACGCACCGCGAGCCATTTCTTATGAGACGAATACATACGAGTCTGTGTAGTCGCTGGAAGAAAGCTATGATTTCGCTCGCTTTTGTTCTCTCTAGTTATGATTGTTTAGCAAATCGGATACTTCTCCGCTGAATGTAAAAGCATCTAAAGTTTGCTTATTAAACTTTTGTATTTTCTTTATGCTTAACGTACACGAATGATTCCACGTACGTACGACACTTATATGGAGGAAATTTCCTATAAAGCAATGAAGAAAAAAAAAAAAACGTCGACGCTATTTTAAACATCATTCGCTAATCTTTTTCAAATTAGCAGTGCAAATATTTATCGTACATATGTATACAGTACTGTAATTCATGCGCAGTTTATACGGGCCCTCGTAGCTAAACATTTATTATATTTATATTAAATACTAGGCGAACCAGGCTATTTACGATTTAATTTGCGTCAAGTAAATACAACATACAACATACATGTGTACATATGTACGGACGGAACACACGATGAATTATCTAAAATCTAGGTAGGCTAAATGGCGACATAATATTGTACAACGCGCAGATATAGGGTTCGTGTGTTTAATATATGTATACATATACGCAGTCGTTATCATTAAAGCAGTTGTTTTTTTTTTTTTTTTTGATAAAACAATACGAAATCATGTGTACACCGGCTTAGGCCTATTAGTACGAAAATATCATTGGTGTTTGAGTCATGTTATTAATGGGGACACTGTTCGTAATTTTTAACGTGTTCGAATGTACTCATCGGCATTGCTCATTGGCAGTTAGAAAGAAAATTGCAATTAGACGAATAGATGAGAAAGTGCGGGTAACAACTGCGATTGCCACATTATCACGTAGAACAATCAGGAAGAACAATCTACATTAGTCCATCGTTCTTCAACATGGTAATATCAGCTCTCGTGAAGCACGTCAAAGAATTAATTGCTTGATGGAGAAAAACATGGAATTAACTTAAAAAGCATTATTTTCATAATTTTGAATAAAAAAAAAATTATTAACTTAAAAAAAAATGTTCATATATCTCATTAATAAACAAACTACTAACCAACCGTTTCCCAAAATGGATGCTAGAAGAATCAATATCCATACATTCGCGGTTTCCACGGCTTAATTTGCGTTATTTTTCATTTAATTGTGATCTTATCGGCCTCCCGAGCCCGGAGTTATAATGAAATACGCGCGTCGGACACGAAAGGAAATAAACTACAAGTTGCCTATCGATTTCCTTTTCAGCGGCGAACTTAATGGTTTCGAATTGTGAATTTAATTGGTTTAGAAAGTTACCTCTGGATTTATTTCACCTTGACTGAGCCCAGTATGCAGTCACACCCTTTGGCAATACGTAATTAAAGACAAACTCGGCTTCATCGGATCGGGGGACGTCGCATTCAACTCGGCGCGCGCCCGGCATTAGCGATCATCAACCAACATTAAAACGTTCGCAATAGGACCGCGCCCGCAACGGGTATTAGCGGAAGTGAATCAGAACATCGCATTTTTCCGCAATCCTTGAATTCTCATCGCGCTTAATCGCGGGGCGGATAGCACAATGAGAATTTAAGGAACGTCGAAATTCCCGTATGCGTGAATAACGAGAAAGCCACGCAATCGACAACCGACGTCGTCGCATAACCCGGCTGAAATGAATGGCATACGTAAGTGAATGAGATGTTCGAATGAATGAATGAATCGAGCGAACGGAAGTTTTACGCACCACATCGACGCTCGCGAACAATCACTAATTGCTCTATGAATGGGTCGAAAGTCGAAATGAATGTGGCGAATTGTAGGACTTGTAGAAAAGTTCAATTGCGGCTTCGCGTTTTTACCAGCTTCTTTATTGTCTAAATATAACGCGACGATATCGTGATTCATTTGCAACCGCAAATTGCACTCATTTAAACGCGGATCGTTTGTACAATGGTGGAATTCCTAAATGGGACAACGTGAATTCCTCGACTTTATAAATTTCTCTAGCGGCTATGTAAGAACTATCATTGTGTTTGAAATAATCGAAATGAAATACGTAGATATTGTGGCTGTTATACAGAAAGTTCACGATTTACGTAAATTCTACTCGTATAAATTTGTCGTGTGACAAACGTGTGTTGCTACCATTAGTGGTCTACCCAACTATTATTTTGCCGCGCCGGCGATGTCCGATGCACGCATATTTGTTATTGTCCGCAGCTTAAAATTAGCAACCGACTTAAAATTGTCTCACAAACGTATTCTCGTAAGAAAACATAAATTATCTCCGCGTATGTACCGAAGTTACAGATAAAAAAAAAAATTAAACGGGACAAAAATTATTAACCATATGCCCAATATGTCATTGTCTAATCGAAGATCACCAAATCTCTTACTACCGTTTTTTCTTCTTATACCTAACTACTTCACCAACTCACCAAACGTTCGTTGCAGTCGCCTATTATGTCTTTATTTTAAGATAACATGTTCTCTGCGTATACAGAATGGTGCATGCGACGAACTCGGAGGACGGCGATTGTACAATTTTGGCACCAACAGAGATCCCTGCGGCACCCCGCCTCGGATTAATATCCTAGATGATGAGATCTGGCCGACACGGTTTGAAAAAGTTCGTATTACCCTCAAAAGACAATAGCGCCGTGCCCCAATCGTTCCTCTATGTTCAAACGCATTTAAGTATCAACTTAGTTTTAATCTACTTTATTTTCACCATTTGCTAATCTATTAAAGAAAAATCTTAAGCGTATCCATACGAGGAAGCACATCCTTACATACCTAAACGGAGGCCAGAAGCAATTACATCGAACAACACATGCTGTCACTTTCAAAGTACACAAACACATAGATGGAAACGAGATCGTGAATATTAAGCGCAATAGTCTACCGATATTATTTATTTACACGTTCTAGACAGCTTCTCTCTGACAGAAACAATGTTACAGTTTCAGTCTGGTGAAATTAGTTCGAGTATTAGCGAACATAAAAATACTTATTACGTATACGCGCACACCACGAACCGTCATAAATCAAAAACTAATTCAATTTGTCTGCGTTTATACGACCGGATATCCTCGTCGGTTATATTCGTAAATAGCCTTCAAAATTAAAATCCCCGCATAAAAACGGTACAGTTAATTACGCATGTTCGCATATTGGACGCGTTTATAGGCGGATATATTGGATTTGTCGCATTGCTTTTTGGACGCGCGAACGATCAATAAGCTAATTATAACGAATAAATTGAATTCTGTCGTATCGAAAAGCACTGCAATATGTTAGCGGAGAACGCACTTCAAATAAATTGCTTTTTTCATCTCCAAATTTTATTAATTAGCAAGTACTACTCAATAACACAATCATAGAACAGATACGTAGCTAATTTTTTTTTTACAAAGAATGGTACATTGCACGAAGCGACATAAGTGATGCATAAATGATTAATTTTAAATAATGTCTTCATGGCAAGTATAAATATTTGATCATTGAAAGGTAATATAATAGACTAAAAAATTATACTCGGCTTGGTTAAACGTTGTCGTTCAAAGGAGAATTGAACAGTAAAGACATATTAAATGTTACAGTTAATATTTGTTCTGTTTTTAATTATTTGTAGTTGTAGATTTGGTTCTAAGCTATAGCCAGCTTTTGAATGGTTCTATTTCCTCGAGAAACACCTGTAACTATTTGAACACCTTTTATGATTTGACAACACTAGAAAGTTATGGGAACTCCGTACCTTCGTTGTGGACAGTTGAATTTTTGATGAAGAACGTCTAGATCGCCCAAATTAGGTCACCGCAACAGAAATTATTGAATAATAAAAGTACTACTTAAGTTGAAGGCATTTTAATTGATCAGGTGCACTAGATTTTAGAAACTTATTCGAATGGAAGAAAGCTTTCCGCAAGATGGGCTCAGCGATGTTGGCGGCTGTTAAAGCGCAACTTAAATGATTTCTAGCATCGATTCATAACTGTTGAAGAAACAATCTACACCAGGGACCAGGCTAATCGCCACTAAAGACACTATGTCGGCCAACAGGTTCATGACCACAGTATCGTAGGTTGTATGCGGCGTAATACATGTTAACCATCTTGAAAAGATGCAAAACGACTAATGTCGAGTATTGTATCAACTGATTGAATCGTTTTAACAATGTTATGGAATAAGAACTTCCGCATTTAGCGAAGAAAAGAATTCGATTTCATCAAGACAATTTAGCGATTATTTCCTACAATCCGAATATGACGAAATGTCTCGGTAGAAAAAGATTTAGCTCGGACGATGCAGAGATTGCAGAAACAAACGTCTACTTTGCATCGATGGAGAAATCGTATCTTTTAGATATGATACGAAAGATAGAAAAACAAAAGGAGGTTAGAAATAAAATCAATTGAGGCATAAAAATGTTTTTTACCAAGGCTTAGTTATTCAATATTACCCAGTATATATTAGCATCAGGACTACATGCAAACATGCCGACATTAGAGAAAGAACATCTAGCAGTCGTTAGTAAAAATTCAGTTAAAATTAACGATTTCTATTTTTTATGTTTGATCGAGCCTTGCTTAAATTCGTTAAATGATCCTATTAAATTCAACAAAGAAAGGACAATTTCTGTGATATAAAACCATTAATTTAACATCAAATTAAGTAGTTAATTAGAGAATTTAATGTTGTTTGTAAATATCGTTTAATCATCTAATATCTCGATGTGACGTATGTACATTGCCAAGGTATAGTTCGTAACAAACATATTTTGTTTTTTTTTTCTTTTCCATCCTTTCAGCAAGAATGTTATCGTTATTTTACTTCGAAAGTATATTATTCAAATCGCGCTAGATCCCCATCGAGTAAATATTTTGCTAAATTCTTTTAGCGATAACGCGTTCTTTTTAAACACTACAATGACCTCGGTCGCTCGCCATCGGAGTAAATTTGTTTTGCTCGATCGACGATGAAGTTTTTACAACGAAAGTCCATTCCATTCATCTAAACGAACTTCATTGATGAAGGGAGCACATCTATCAATTTGATTATGGCGCGAGTTCATAACACGTATTATAAATTTATTCCGAACGTACCGCGGCTAGTATACATTCAGGATAAAAATACATTAAGTGCCGAAATTATCTGCAGAAGCACCAATCCTTGTACGAATTATCAAAACATAAAACATCCTGCTGTCGAGTATTGCCCTAATCGATTGATAGATTGTATTATGTATTCGCGATTACGTGTGTTTAGATAGTTGAATTTTGATTAATGTTAAGTTTAGTGATCGAAGTGCTCGTTAACGCGTTTACCTAATAGTTACTAAGTGTTAATACGCGATTGGTGTAGTTCTATACTTGCACTTGACTTTAGAGGATGATCTGATTCGCTAAGTATATACGTTTAAACGAAATATTTGGGACAATTTTAACGTTAATTCAAAAAAGTACATCATTCACGACCAGGGATGGCAATTAATACGTATTAAATGTACAGTATTACGTACAGAATGGGTCAACCAACACATAATGAATCGGAGATTCCACTTCTTGAAAAACCTGCGCTTACGTCAAAACATACGCCAAATCGTTGGCGGAGATTTACATGAAATGCACAGGAAAACCTATTTAGCGATATTGTGGCAGGTTGTACATTGTAGCTAAGATCTTCGAAAATGTTGATGCGCAAAATAACGTTGGATGCACCTGTAAGTTGCAGGAATCTTTAGGCGTTGATACCATTTCTTACTTATGTCCTTTTTCTTTCTTTTGTTAAACACGTAACATTGCAATGTTATCCAGAGGCGTCGCACAATGTTCTAGTGTGACTTTTAAAGGAATTCCCGCAAATTAAAATAAGTAGCATCTACGGTAATAAATTACACGGGATGTGCTAAAACTTTCACTTATTGTTCAATTAGACGCGATCGGATAGTCTCTCAGTATTCGGGCTGAAAATCGTCAGTATGTGAATGATTTGTTGTTACTGGCCTCTTTTAAGACCTTTTATCTTTTTTTGGTTACCGTTCAGCATATGGAGTGGATTGTCGCAAAAATATTTTAAATGGGAGTGTTTAACCAATTACGCAAGTTGTTAACCTACAATTCTTTCAACGTATACGAAAAGACATTTACCAAAAAGCTACAATTATACATACGTCCTGTTAACTATCCGATAATTTGCCTTCGCTAATACCTAACAATATCACGGTTACGTTCTATTACGTGCCGTTCTCCCGCAACCGGCAATTTCTTAGGAAACCGGAAATTGGGGATTTATTTTTCGGGGACGCGCGTGCATACGACGCCGAACATTTGTCTCTCCGCATAATGCGGAAGTTGTAAAAGCTCACAATAGATGGATAAACACGTTCTACAGTTCTTAATCCGTACGGATGAGGTTCTGCGACGTCGATGACAATGCAGCTGTAAAAACTTTACCCGGGTGAAATGTGGATGAAAAAATAGACCGTCTCGATAGGTCGTGCCGATGGCGTAGGGGACGTTTACGTGCAGGTGCATTTACCTTCTTCGCTTTAGTGAAAAGGACGTAATGCCAAAAGTAAATTATGTTGAGAAGTCAGGTTGTTTAGTTTACGACGGGAAGATTCTTTTAACGTTTCTCGCATCTAAGTTTGGGAAGAGTCTGATTGAAGGCGAATGTGTCCCGACGCTGATGGGCGATGTGATAAATTCAGCGGTCTAAATAAATGTAATAAATAAAGAGAAACAATTGTTTTTTTCCTTAAGTATAACAAAGTTACTACTTAAGGAAATCGAGTGATTTCGCTTTATACAAAAAAAAAAAGAGGGCGACTTTTAAGCCCTTTTAAATTTGAATAAAGTTACTTTGGTAAATGTAGTAATAATTAATAATATTTGTCAGATTTCGAATGATTTCCTAGCGCGGCTAAGCTGCTGTGTATCGAAAAATAAATAGCTTAGATCGAAGCGCGTTATTAGAATAAAATTTAAAAAAAAAATAATTAATTCGAAAGCTTTACATTTTTTTTTTTCTACTTACATTTTGCACGGAATCACCACTTTAGTTTCACAACTAAATAACAAACTATCGAAATTAACAACGGGATCCTTTTAATACTACTCATGATAACTACGAAGATATGTGTATACTTATATATGAAGATAACTAGTGTTGATGTGAAAGAATGTATTAAAGCGTAGGGAGAAGGGTATCCAACCGAAGAAAGGAAACGATTGCGAATGGAAATTTAAGAGTTCCGAGAAATTAAATATTGATATAAACGTAGGCAGCGCACTATAATTGTATTGATGACGATGCGAACAGATTTTTGTGTAACATCCGGCCCCGAAACAGGAAACGGTGTTTTGAATATCGCGTTATCGCGATAGTTACCAGTGTATGCGTGTAATAGTGCGTGTGCGGATAAAACAACCACATCTACATATGTGTACGTACATATCTCAAAGCCAATTAAACATATCACGTTGCAGGTCTGTAATGGATTACTAAACAGAGAAATTATGTTCTCGAACTGGATTGGATATAGTGGGACTTTTGTGGTAGTTCATTCATTGACACGCTTCAATATTTCTTTTTCTGTAAAGGTTTTTATTCATTTTATTATCTGCGTGACATATATTATATGTATCTAGTTGTCTGGCGAATAACAGGATATCTAGTGTCGAAGGATTTTAAACCCATAAATAAGAAGCCTTCTTCATCACAACCTCACATATTTACTATGTCGAAACGACCGACCGGATATGATCTCAAAACTTATTAATTAATAATATGACAAAACGTAATAAGAAACGGGAGGAAATAAGTGACCGCTTATCAATAATTTATTTTTTCATGGCTCGGCGTTGCTATCATTTATTGGCCATAAAGTGGTCGCCGTCGGAAACGCGGAGGTTTTCGAAATGGTATTAATAACGAGGAAATAATTGCCGATAAAGGGAATTTGATGTTAAATATGGAATATTAATTAATACCCTATTTCAACACAATGATTTTTCTTCATCATAATCTGGGTAATTCCTAGAAATAAAAGGCGGCATATTACTTATGAACGGGCGTCAGCTTTTTAAGTACTAAATCGAGCAATTTATTTATAGATTCATTTTGTAAGGCGAGATCGCGTGTTAATGGATGCTTTTCTTATATCTGCGGAGGCACGCCTTTTATCGTGCACCTCTGATAAAAATTCAATAAATGTAAGTATTTCTATATCTGCGTTTATTCCAAAATAATCTTTGATATTTTAAATGAAAGCGATCTTAATATCATCGCTGATTGTCGCGTGTTTGTTGTGCGAAACAATTGTAACAGAACGCAATGGTAGAATGGCAAGAAAAATAGAATTTTCCATCTGGATTTTGGTACCGTAGGCTGTACCAACGAATACGAGAAGGTTAACATGTGAATATGCGCGATAACTTCCTTTAAGTTAAAGTACTCCCGAATTCTGGCAAGTAACTGCCGCCAGAGTGAACTTAGAGATGGTATTACGCGTAAGTATGTACGTTTCGCAACTTTCTATATGTTATGGGTTGCACAACGAGTTTTTATAGAACAATGATTCTATAAACCTCCGCAGCTTTAACCTCTTAAAATAAGCATCGAGTCGACGACAATTTTTTGCAAGAGCTTTTGTCCGTTGATCTCATTTCAGGTTCGCGTTCTTCTACAATAATATCAAGGAAATTTATCACCCATTGTACGCAGGTGTTTGTAGTACAGATTACTAGATCTTGCATCTTATCACTGTTGATCTTTAATTTATTTCGGAAAAAAGCGATTTTCGCCATCAACGATTGCTGCGTTGGATCTTTAGTACAAGGAATGTGCATTTGGTGGATAAAGATGGTCTTTTAACTGCGTTAATTGAACCTTACTTGCGAGGCAAGATTGTGCTGTCTTCAAAGGCGTTCGTTTGCCAATGAAATAATAAGATATTTTTAAATAATATTAATAAATAACTATTGGTTTCGAGCTACGCGTAGGTTAGTCCGAGGGTGGCTGAAAGCCATCCATAAGATTACAATTGGAATAAAACTGTTAAATCAAGTATTAATGCTGGACTAAGTTATGGTCGTTGTTTTGTATATACAATTAAGTAATTGTAAATATGTAAATATGAAATAAGAATTACTTGCAAAATAAATAAATAATAAATAAAAAAAAAACAATATAAAATAATAAAAACAATCCAGAATAGCCAACATATTGGCTTTACGGCAGCGCTTCGATACCTAATTTCATTTGCTGTACTACAAGCTAATCTTCCTACGGAGAAAGAACCATCCATGATCTCGGTTTGCGTTGTACCGATAATGTTATAAATAAAGACAAGCTCGGTTGAATCGAACGACGAATTTTGCAACACCTGTAGAATTATCGAAATGTTTTTACTTTACCACGGCCGGCTACGTGAGCAGGACAATGGTTTCCATATTAATAAAGGGTAAAAACCTGCATTGGTTTACAACGAAGCAACAATTACAAATTGAAGAGAGGATACACGAATTGCTATCGATATTTTGAGAAACTTACAGACGGTATTGATGGGAATAATTCCGAAACGTGACAAAACAACTACTCGATCCTAATAAAATATGACACTACAAGAATGTTTACAATTTGAAGTTTATATTATGTTACTTGTGAGAATGTTCGCGATTTTATTCATATCGCTTCCCGTCTTTAAAGGAACCATGGCTAGAGCGACTGGTCGTAGAAGAAGAATATCTACGGATTCTCAAAATAAATCGTTCCGAATTTCGTCAATCGATTCGCGCGATGCGGAGTGTCCCGGTACTTTAACGTTCGCCATTACATTGGCAACGAAATAATGTCGTTAATCCTCGTTAATTCTTTAAAAAGTTAGCTATATAAATTCACATTAAACTGCGTGCGTCAATACGTCAATAATATTTTAATATATTAAATAATTGTATAACGATCTAACATTTAGCTTTTACGCCAGAAGATAGGCGTTAATATTTCTTTGAATTAAAGTCAATTTCGTACTGCCCACACGAATACCACGACTATATATCGGAGACGATTTATTCTAATGACGGACGGACTTTATCACTTTATTATGTTGCTGGTGACGATTAAATAAAAACAATAATTAATTTAACATGTTCGTGTACGCATTCTACGTAACTACTGACCTGTAAACAACTTGATTGCCCAATTTCAGATAAAGATTCCTCCATCGATAGCGTGAATGAAGCCTAGACGTCTCTACAAATGTGTTGGTTTTGTCTTCGTTACGTCAATAAATCTGTGTATTAATAACAAATGTAAGTATCTTATGTAACGCAGACATACGCTTTAATGTCGCAGAAAGCGCGGTAGTGCTATTTTTCAAATTCTAATCATTAATGCCAGCCTAAAGAAAAAAAATCGGAATTTTCGCTACTTGTTAAGGATAATCGAATAAAATTTGTTAAAAAATAATTTAAACGTGGCAAGTTAAATACGATATACAGAGCGAGCCGGGTTTACTAAAATAAATTTATTGTGGGATACGAAAGATGGAAATATTGAAATGTTTGAAAATTTTTTTCTTGCAAATGCCAGGTATTTATCGTACTTCTCTCGTAAATAAGTGTGCATGTGGCACATTGTGGTTCTTGAATCACCAGCGTTCTAGAGGAAAATGGTCGAATAGACCGAGTCAAAGTATCTGCGTTTTTCCGATCAGGTAATTCATGAGCTATAGCATCGTTTATGCGTTTTAGCGTGTTACTTGCGACATCTCGTCAAAGGGAAAATCATTAGCTACAGCAATGTAGTTAAATACTAACATGAAACTTCCACTTGTCCAGCACACGGAAAAGAGCCACTACGGCGTCAATAATATGTAGGACTCTCAAGTATCAAACGATCTGAAGGATCCCAACGTATCTCATGCACATTACGAAGGATATGATGCATATGCAATACATTTTCTGATTAGCCTTATAAAGCGATCCTTGAAGGTCGTACTAAGTGAGCATATGGTGACCTTCAAAGCAAAAGAGTTACCCTTATATGGTACACGGGCGGACCAAGAATAGGTGTCCAAACAGGTTTCGGAATTTATGGGCCTAACTACCATATTTCAATAAACTCTGCGCCATAAAGAATGTCGAAAGAGGGATACCAAACGTACGAGTCAGACAGTACTAAAGACTATCAAGGTTTACACATACGATTCTGGTCCTTCATAAGAATATGTCCAGAATCTAAGGCAATGTTACTCACAAGGTGCTCGAAGAAGCAGCGAACCTGCCTTTCAACGGCCCCGACCCGTTTTGTGATTTCTTAAAAGGGTCAGACAAAACAAGCAACAAATACGCAAATAGGCGAAGAAATAAAATGTTAAACGCAGCGATATCGCGTAATATAAAACATTTGAAATGAAGGATAAATTGAAAGAGAAGTAAATGTTTTTGCATAAAAATCGATCAGATCATCTCGAAATAAAATTGCGTTGCCTAACCGAAGCGACGCTTTTTTTTTGTCTACGTTTGCATGCTAACTAGTTGTGAAAGATCTATTATAATATTATTGAAAATTTCAACTTAACCTATTAATTACAATGATGTTTAATATAATGCGAATGTTATAGTAACGTATTTGTGCACCTGGTAGGTATATAACTTAAGTAAATATTTAATTTGACAACTGTACATTACATGCACTATGTATTTTTTCAATTACGTTTAACACCTACTTCTATATGGCCGCCCTAACAGTATTAATTTGTTTTAAATACAGCTCGCTACGCTTCTATGAAATGTTTCCTTAACGCTCCTTTTAGAAATCAAGCTTCAATAAAATAGAATCTGCCATTAGATTAGAAAGAATGAAAGAAAAAAAAAAAAACTTTACATACGCATACTTTCTTAATTGGAGCTGCTTCATCGGTTAACTGAAACGGAAAACGCACTATAATAATCAATAATTGCTTTCTTAGCTCGACGTTCAAGTGGTTTAGACACCATAAGTTATAATAATAAAATCCATTTATAATCGGTTGTAAACGTTTTAATGGCGTCTGGTGTTCATGTCCTTGATTTTTAATTCATTAATACGATTGCCGAGTGGAATTTACAATCCATTATGATACCTTTTTTTTGAATTCCTTTCGTTTACAGCTTATCATTCATCCACATTCATCTAATTTTTCAAGAACCTAAGAACTTGTATTCCATCCAATAGTTGTTTTAGTAATTTTCGGCACCTACCCATCGCGTCATTTCATGTTTTCAAGACGGGAACGCCGGTAATCCGAAAATTCAGATCCCGATAGGGCTACAGTCTGAAAGAGTATCATAGCACAAGAATAACGCATTTCTTTTTTTAGCTGATCCGAGCCATAGATACCACAGTCAATATATTAGCCAAAATATAAGCTAGCGTGAGTCAGTTTGTAGAAAGTATCCATTGATGTAATATCCAAGGGGACAATTATTATTATCTTAGAAAAATCTAAAACTCAGGTCAAAATTTTAACGCACCGAAACGCATAAGACAGAAAGTTTCTCCGTAACCAAGTCGTTTATTTTTTTCTTCTTTCTCAACCTGTACATCCTAAAATAAAATTCATTCACATGTGTATGAATGGGCTGCTTTATGGCACCGGAAATACGTACGGCGGAAGGGAAGGCGTGACAGGAAGAGTAAGAAATTAAAGGATGTGAGAACTCAGGTTTCCAAGAGGAACTAATCTAATCCCAGCGATGGGGACTCGCCGATACGCCGGGCGGGCACGTTACATGATTTATGTCACGGTGCAAACGTGGCGTTACAGTTTTCGAAAGCAAATATTTTTCGGTTGGCAGGGAACAGCGGAGATAATAGATTATGCTCTGCACGCATTGTGCGTTTATTTGAACGGATCGAAAGGTGTATAATTTGATTTGCCGAATTGTAATTAAGGACAAAACAAAATTTATGGAATGTCGTTGTAGAATTTTTGTTTGTCGCGATAATTACGTGTAATTTTAGACTTTTTACGTGACTAAATACGCAAACGTACCTCTTTGTCCAATTTATGAATGGAGCGGCTTCTATTTAAGCTTGGCGTTAGCGTGATTAGCACAAAGCGCAATAATTTTCAACGGTTTGATTTTTCAATTTTCTCTAAATTCGATTAGGTAAGCAAAAAAATATAGAATTTCCACGAATGTTACGTGGCGGTATTGTGTTTATCGTGAGGTCACAGATTTTGTAACTATCACTAATTTCTCATAAAGAAAAATAGAATATTATTCTTCAGGGCGCGCTTTATGAGAAAGTGTGCAGATAGAACATAGAACTTCTTTTTTTTTATTTGAAAGACCAAAGGCTTGAGACAAGTCAACACGCTAATTAGAAGCAAAAGAAGAATTGCCCAGCCAAAGAAAATGAAATAAGCTGAAAAATAATACAAAGATTTTGGTGGCTCTTCCCTCCTGGTACCTCTAACTTTTTTGGATATTGTTGATCCTATATATATCACTACGAGGGTTACTTTTTCTTAATTTTAAATATAGCTGAATAAAAGGTGTTACCGATGAAACGTCGTTTATGAAAATTGATTCCAGACATTTAAAATTTATTGAAATATGCAATTGGGATCAAATTATCGTCACGGAATAATTTTTTACAAATATCGAAGATATTATCTCAATAACGTGGACATACCAGTCGGACGGACAATCCCATTCAAACCAAATGAAAAGAAAAAATATTTCGTAAATCTTAGATATGATGCTGCCGGTTTCTTGAATTCCACATCATCGCACATAGAAAATTAATACAAAATTTATCAAATCAAATTTAAATTACGTAGAGATACTTAGCCCAGTTTTCTCTTTTCATCTAGCTGATAGGATGTGCTTAGGCTTTCTTGCTATATTCCAAGTAAATCGTGAAAAACATGCATTTTCATTAATATACAGATCATTAATTATAGTACATCGTGGCTTATTCGAAGGCGAAGGAAAATCTACATCGACCATAATCGGGATCGATGGCATTAATAAAACTTTCATCATAACAATTTCATTGAATTATAGCATTAAGCTTTAAATATAGAGAATTCTATTATTAGGTTGAAAGCAATAAATTACTCTTGATTAGCAAATAAATCTCAGTTATCGAATGGAAAAATAAAAGATGTAATAATATTATAATTTTGTCCTACAGACGAACTAATCTCTAGCGCCTTGGTTAAAAATAAGGTGTTGATTCATGCTTAATAGAACAGCAGACGTGATGCATTCCACACAGTTGAACTAATATTGTGTGCATTATTAAAAATATTAAAAATATAACAAATCTTGATAAATTTAATGAATTTAAACGTGGCGGGAGGGATCGGTCTCAAGAAGGTAGAGAACATAATGAAGCAGGCTTTGGACGACCTAAAAGAAGCACCGAACGAGAAGATAGGAGGCTAAAATTGCTTGTTCTTCGGAATCGGCAAAGTCCTTCAAGGTTTGTGGGAAATGTTTTTTTGAGAGAGGCCATTGAATAAGAACATATTCCATTGCGAAGTAGGATTCCTTTCAGTCATTTAAATATCCAAATGTATATTTACAAAGTTCTAGAACTATGTCTTCCACATTCCAATAAGGCAATGCCCGTCCTCATTTTGTAGCGATTACATTTCGATTCCTGCCTGTGGTAACGTCAGTATTCTCAATTGATTTGCGTGATCACTAGACTTATCGGCCGTAGAACGTGTTTAGGATATGACAGATCGAAGGGTCGATATGCTTTCTAACCCTCCAATGAACTTACAACAGCCGCACGATGATTTGAAATGAGAACCGAAGAGAAGCATGGTCAAGCGAATAGCACAATGTATTTGTTTACGTGGAACGACAATTACGGAGGATGTTATGTTACTTTAAACTTTAAATGATCCCTCAGTAAATGTATTAAGTTAGTTGGAACATACAAAAAGATCCTTTACAAAAAGAATTTGC
Source organism: Oryctes rhinoceros (assembly GCA_020654165.1). Classification (NCBI taxonomy): domain Eukaryota; kingdom Metazoa; phylum Arthropoda; class Insecta; order Coleoptera; family Scarabaeidae; genus Oryctes; species Oryctes rhinoceros. The sequence goes on from JAIOKQ010000231.1 coordinate 6,631,466, forward strand.
AATGCTTATTGAATTTTCCGTATTGGAATGGGAACGGTGAAGATCTGAAGTATAATCACGCAGTTCCTGTTGGTCTTCTTCATTGTTTAGTTGCGCTACATGAATCTACGTACTGAATCAGAATCTACTTAATAACAAATGCAATAACAGAACAAGCGAGGAATTTTACTTGAAATCATCGGCTGACCGCATTAATTACACCATCACTGAAAATCAACGCTACGAATGTGTCGCGCAATTGACGACGGATTGTGAAACAACGACGACGTAACAATTCCTCGGACGTTTTTTTCCCTCACTGCTGGCGAGCCGCCGTTTGAACATCGTCCGCGAGAAAGAAGCCGACGACGTTTCATCTTTCGTCTTAAAGTACGCTTGTAATGCATTTATGCATGTATTCGTATGTAACCTTATCTAAATTATGCGATTACAAAGTAATCGCTGTTCTGTAATTCACCGGAAATCGACATTTGTGCGTAAACAATATACATACATAGATCTATACATACGCATACATCATGCATGTACTACATACGTACTTAGATACATACATACATTGATGTATGTACATACGATACGAAATTTAAAAGTACAAATGCCAATACTCTTGTCCAAGGATTTTCTAGAGAGCTTCTGCATATGGAAGAGCTTAGCTTCGTGTTAGAAAATCGAATGTTCGCGATTATCGCGCTGGATATTTGTTGCCATCGATTATCGTAAGCATTCTTTGTGCGCAGATGTGTAATACTTAAGTAACGTTGCAGAAAAAAATACGTACGCGACTATTTTTTTTTTTATATCTGTACGTCATTTTAATTATGTATTATTGTTGATATTTAATATCCCATTAACGTAATATAATTTTTTGCATTATCCTTTCGTCATAATAATATGAAGCAGCGTAAGAATTATGATTATACTATTAAGTAATTGCACAGACGACTTTCCAATTACGGGTGATATTGTCTTTGAAGCACGTTATATTAGCGAGATCTTAACTGATACGCACCAATCATGCTTTTTTAAGAAGTGTCCAAAAGAAAACAAAAACTATCAATTTAAATCTAGCAATTGAAGCTTAGAAAATAATGTGATGAACGGCTGGCGAAGTGCTTGATGCTTTTGCTTATTCACACCCTACGTTCTTGCAAAATGGTAGATCGTTCAACGTGAAAACGCGATTTCAAATGATCCCAAAAGAAAAAATCTAATCGGCTAAGGTTCAGGCTGCTCGATAATTTCTCTACGTCCAAAGCAACGACTTAAAAAAGGAGCATACAAGAAATCCTCAACTCATCTATCACAGTTGCGAGGCACACAATCCTGTTGGAACCAAAAATTCTAAGCCAACTAACAAATGCCGGGTTTGTTTGGTCATTCAATAGATTCGATTCGACTGCTTTCCATTCAATTTACGTTTATTGTAAGTCAAGTATTTTTCACAACTTTCGTCCAAACATGCAACTTTTTCGGATGTTGGGTATGGGCTTCACGGATCCAGGGAAGATTCTCATTTGTCCAATATCTTGCTCAATTTTGCAGGATGTTGCTTCGGTAAAACACATCACATTAGCTGCAAAATGTTCGATCAAAATCACCATTAAATCTCCTTTATACGGATCGACTTTTCTTCTTTTCAATATTTTGCCTACAGAACGACGACATACACCAAGGTTTAGTGCTAAAATTGCGGCAGAAGTTCGAAGTGATCCTTCTAATGTTTCCTTTAATACCTCCTTTGTGGTCTACGGTTATTGTAGATTTTTTTTTGTATATTTTGCGTATGGACATTGGACTAGACACGTACATAAAGTGTAATAAGGTTGCGGACGCTGCTAAACGAATTTTCAATTTAAGTAAATGAAAAACTGCCTAAAAACATAATGGATGAGGTGTTAATCCATAGAATTCAAAAGAACGAAGTTCCATATCAACGGTATTGAAATGAAACTTTTATTTTGGCACGTACTATTTATTATGATTATTACGATTTCTATGAATTAGAATTTCATTGCATAAGTTATGAAATATTCCGTGAACAAGATCGATTAGAACCGGATTTGATGTAATGACGCTTAGTTGGAAATCTTCGAGGTTGTTTCGATTCATCCTTCTTCAATAACAACGAGTTTGCTTTCCTTCTGCATTCGAACCGATTCTGAACCGTTCGAAATGATTGAACAACGCACATCATGGTCACCGCTGTATGTGATACATAAGTCTGTAATACTCGGACTGGTCTGGACGATTCTGAATCGGTTAAATTGTCGAAGAAAAATCGTAGATACATCGTAAGTTGTCGTAATTAAAAATTTTACATGTACTATCTAGTCGCGTCAATAACAACAAATAACAAACGAATTTCAATATAAAAGTATTTTAACTTTCACTCTGCGTGCGGATGAAGTAACAAAATCAGGTTACTCCTATAGCAAGTTATATAACCGCCATGGTTACGTAATACTACGGATTTTATCAATTTAGTTTCTTGACAATCGAACATATTACCACTTATTAGAATAGCAACATAAAAAAACGCTAATTTAATACAATCTTCGAACTGGCGCTGTACACACATACATACAGTATTACGTTTTTCTTTCTCGTTTCCACGTATGTATGCGCGAGCAATCCTCTCAGTCTATCGCGTCATCTTACCTCGCCAATTAACGTGATATACATTTTAGGTAACCCTGCGAGAAGTGGGGAAAATGCTTCATCTTTTTCGGTTCCCTTGAATGTTGAACGTTTCGGTTAAAAGATGTTTCTTTTTTTCGCGCGACGATGGAAATCACGCGTGAATGGGTCCAGTTGGTCGTGATGGCAGGAAGCACGCTCGACTAACACACACTAAATTTTGGACACAACGCACAAGCAAGGAGATTAACGCCTCGGTATAACAACGAATACAATACGAACGGCAACAACAACAACAACAACAACAAACTCTTTTCGCATGAGTTGTTTACTCTCGAGCCAGATCTCTATGGGCCTCGTCGTGTCGTTGTTATTGGCTGTTTTGCTTGGTGAAAATTATGAATGAAACCGTGTGTTCGGGAACTTCGTTCGGTTTCGTGACTAAACGTCGTCGTGGTCGGCCAAACGATAATTAGCAATCTGAAGTATGTATTCGTCGTCGTGCTCGGCGATCATTCGGGGTCAAATAGGACGACTGACACTATTTCTAAATCAGTCAGAATGGGTGACGATAAGTCAGTCGGACGATGTTAAATTACGAACGTACAGCTGCGGATAGTGAAATAGAAATATACGCACTCGAGGAGAAGATTAGTTTATCGTTAAGAAAATAAAGAATGTCATGCGTATATATAGACTAGCTCGCCATATTATGCGTAAAGTGCGCAGAGACATATATCTTCTATTATTCTCAAATCTAATTTTTATGGCACTGGCCATGTTTCGACGGCACCAAGCAATGGTGATTTTAAAGTCTCAAATTCAAAGTTTTAATTTATCATTTGTTTAACAATTGATTTCCACCCAACAAAGTTATGCGAAAATACTACAAAACCTAAAACTATTCCTTATTTAATTTTTCCAAGACGTTAGACATCCAAAAAGGGAGTTTCTCGTAGTTGTTGAGATTCTAAATGGACGTTCTCGGCTAAAGAAGCAACCGAAGATTCGTCACGAAGGAAGACGGTAGAGTGGGCTTCTTATTGGGCTTTAATTGGCCATGCCGTCCTTCCATTCTATTCGCAGCGTGGTTAGTAAATAACTGTCGGAATAGAACGATTCCCGTGATGCTTTGTACCAAGTTTCTAGGCTGTTCCAAGAATTAATGCTCGACTTAGGAGAATCATGTGTCGCAGCTCCGCGCCATGTTTAATTCTTTGGTAGAGGCGTTCAACAGATTGATGTATTGCGTTAACTAAGAGAGCTTACAAATATTTTACCACGCACATGTTATATCTAGGCCGAGATACGCTGAAATCTTTTAGGGCCAATTCTTTCACTTCACTCTGCGTTGTTTTGTACTGAAAAATAGGATGATCAGTACGATGTTCTCGCCACATTGCACCGATATCCACATAGGGCCTTATATGTAGTGGAATATGGATTTTTTTCCATATTTACTTGGCAACTGAATGAAAAAAAAAAATCCGATCGAAATCGCCTAATTCCGATACGTCTTTTGCTCTAAGACGCGTGCACTGGGGAATAGCTCGAATTCGATTTCCTAGTTGTCGAAAATCGCTGCCAAAAACCGTAATAAAAGATCTATTTATAAACCCCGCCGTTTAATTATTGTTAAGTCTACGGCGTGCTTTTACGATTTCTCGTCGAAAATTTCGACTTCTAACAGAAAGAAGAAAAAGAAGGGAAATCGAAACAGCGCGACGATCGAAAACGGAACGCCATGCCTCGGCAGCATCTCGCGCGCGCGCACACACACACATACACACACACAGACTACTACTAAGAACACTATTAACTTAAAGCGAGAAAATAACTCTTTAACGCTAGGTTTTATTGCGGCAGAGAGGGAATCAAGTGTGCCAATTTAAAACTTCACTATGTTTATTGGTCGTTTAATTGGATCATAAAAATTTCATGGTCGACTGTGTTTACGAGAAGCGAGCGCAAATTTCAATGGAAACAATAAAACGGGTACAGTTTAGATGGAAGAATAGAAACAAGAACAAAAAAAAAAAGAAACGCAACAATACGTAGACTCTGATCCGATGCATTTTTTATGATTCGTTTGATCAACGCGGCGCGTAAACCAAATTCGAAAATTGCGGGGAAATCATTCCTTACGTTCCGATAGAGTAAATTACGATGGCGCTAAAGCTCGAATAGGAATGGAAAGGCAAGCTGGACGGCTTAGACGGTAACTTTAACAACTGGCAATTAATAAAGAGCCTAAGTTTCTCTCATACGAGAGAGCTTTATAACAATATTATTAAAATCAACTTCACCATCTAATTAACTCCGTGAATAGTTTCTTTTTAGCCTCCTCGGCGCTGAGATGATTACATAATTACAGTATTTAATAGAATATTTATGATGTAAAGTACCGAGAATACATTTTAACCGAAATTCTTCTCCATATAAAAGCAAATTAGATCATGTATCGTATATGCCGCATAAAGCCTCAAGAATGTAATCACTACATCCGATTAATTATTTATGAATTATACATAAAGAGACCTGTTTGTTTGAAATACATTCCAAACATAATAGACTACAGGATCTCCACAAAAGGATTTGAATGAAGAACGATCATTTGTTTAATTCATTTTATACAGTACAACATACAAAAAGATTGGCCGAAGTATTCCCGTTACAACTAGGATCGTGTCGTCCATGTGTTTAAGACAACGCGGAAACCATTTGTGAGGGCCGACAAGATTCCTTCTATCTAAGCCCGATTTTAGAGACAATACGCCAAAAAAAAAACAAGGACCCGGTATAGTAACATTGAGCGAGTATTTGCTTGCCCAGGACGGACCTGGCGTAACATACGATGTATGTTGTAAAAGATATATGGATTCTGTTGAACTTCTGGATAAAATGTGTAGCAGTAGCCACTTTAGTGATTAATAGAGTAAAACTTCAACACCATCAGCGATATCTCTGGCAAAATCGACGGTCATTGCCGTGAATGTCTGACAGTTTCTACCTTTGGCTGTTTCTATATTCCATACTCTGTATCTTCTTGCTTACGGTCTGTACTAAGTACGAGGGGAGTTCCATAACTACCTGGATTCGGAAAGAACTAGGCGCTATTACAATCGAATTAACCATTATTCGTAAAAGTAACCTTTGAGAAGAGTTCTATCAAGTTTTTAAACGGATTCGTCAGTTAGTTTATGAGCGACGTCCAAATGAGGTCGTCACATCAGAAATGTTTGAATAAATGATCGGAGATTGAAACTGCCTAAGATTGTTAAAGCCGCGTGCATGTCATTCGATCATGTAGACAACACTGTAATATTTGCGAAAGAGGGGTGCTCATAATTGATCATAAACGTGCACTTACTTCAACTTTAAAGGAATGTTTGGTGACACTGTAGCGCAATCGGAATGTGTTCATAACTGTTGACAAGACATGGATTGATCCGAGAACAAATGAGATCAAAAACAATCTACACCGGCAACCGACAACCGTCGTCAAAGAAGACCGAAGCCACTATCGGCTAACAAGACCGATGGTCACAGTATTTTGCTTTGTACACGGCATTATCTACATTGATTATCTTGAAACGAGCAAAACGATTAAAGGAGAGCATTATGCCGATTAATTGGGTCGCTCGAACAATGCTGTAAAAGGGAAATGTCAACATTTGGCGGAGGAAAGAATCCTGTTTAACCAAGGCAATGTAGGCGTATATAATTGTTGGCAAAATTCGCTCCCGGCAATTATTTTGGCGGAAAATGACTTGATCGAAAAGATAGAAACAAACGCCTATTTTAGATAAGATACAAGAAATAGAAGAACGTTGAACTAAGCGTATCGATCTCAAAAGAGATTATGTTGAAAAATAATAGCTTCTTTTTAGCAACTCAGTAACCGGTATTCCGTAACTTTTTTTAGATGCGACATTTACAGAATTTTGGGTGTAGTTCTAGATTGTTCTACACATAAGCAGGATTGGAAATCCTACAAAAAAAAAGACAAATTTGTTCATAAGCTACAACAGTTTCTCGAAAGTTTCCGATTATATCATGGATAATTTGAAAAATCAAAATCCCGATTCGCTTTAATGACTCATAGTTTTGGTATTTCTTACGAAAAGAAACAAAAAAAAAGGCAAAACAGATTCGCCTTCGTAAAATATCGTAGTTCAAGTTTAAATCGCCACTTACGCGCCAAAAAAAAAAGAGCAAGGAAATCCCAATGGCAAGTTCACACCTACAACATTTGAAGGAAACCGTTAATAATATTGTCAATTCAAATTAAAATTGATGCGAACGCGATTACCATATTCGGACAAACAAGAATTGACCTTTGGAATCTGCGAGACTCGTATAGCGCCAGGAACAACTTTACAGATCCAATTAGTGGAATAAAACGGTGTTCCGCGAATATATGAAAGATTTTTATGGGCGAGAATCGTGTAATTGTCTTTTTTTTTCTAGTCGTGTTTCTTTTTTTTGCCCCTTGTATGTTCGCAAAACGTAATAGATTATCGGTCACCCATTGACTTCGGATTAAATTTCAAGCGCAAATAATAGCCCGGCTTTTTGCCCTTTCACGAAGAATAGAGAAATGTTTCACATAAATTTGACACACTACAATGCTCTCCTATTTCGGCCGCAGTTATTGTTCCCTATTTCTAGGAAACATGGCGCTCTTGTCAAGCGATTCCTATACCTCATTGTTGGGTGAAACTAAATATCACTGAGCGATATTGTAAAGGCCTTGTTTTACATATACGGAATTTCATCTCTACAATACAAGATATACTATTGTTAGTAGAACGGAGCATTGCTGTATATAATATCTTTCACGCGTACGCGTAATGTTGTTACTCGATGGTAGCAATAAAAATATTTAAAATCTTTCTTGAAAAATTTCCTCTGCACGAATCGTAGATACGAAAAGAATTCAGAAACATCATTCGTTCGCCCGTTAAAAGACAACTGAAAATGCGCCCGTCGGCGTAACGGACGCCTCGCCATCGCCATCACGATGACGGAGGAGAAAATAAATCGTCCAGTTCGGTTAATTCATTTTACATAAGCATGTCAACGACATTTAGATTGCACTCTCCGCGCTCTCGGGGATTAAAGTAAATCCGTTTGGAATCGCGCGAGGCGCGCACGTTGCCCGGGTGATATTTTACAATAGTGTGCGCCTCTACGCAACAACAATACCTCTCTCTTCTAGAAAGCGCACGTAACTGCATTTACAGCGGTGGCCGTACGTTTCTGATCGATCGATTTTAGCATTAGCAACTATACCCCAGCGCCCGCTACAATCTTTAAATTTAAGTCAAATGCTCGTATATCCTTCTAAAAAATTAAAGATTACAAAAATTACGATAACGTGCCGAATCCTCTTGCCGGAAGTGAACGCTACCTTAAAAGAAGGGCGATTAAAGAGGAAACTGCCGAAGACGGTGCAAGCTATTGTGAATTTGCTGACGTAGGAAACCTGCATACAGAGGAGGACATGGAAGCTGCAGAAGGTTTACTGCAGTTGCTTCAATATCAATAAACAGGTTTTACAAAATTAAATAGTTTCAGTGGAACTAGTTGGACACGTTAGAACCTAGATCATTCTTTTTCCTGTTTTCTTTTTTGGATTCAAGCAATTCTTTTTCCTCTTCCATTCCTATTATGATCCCTATTAAGCGCCTAAGTTGTGCCTTTTTTTTACAGGGAATAATCTCCAAATATTTCGTTTGCATTCCTTCTAATTTTCGCAGGAACCTCATATACATAGATGCTATTTAACTTCTTTCGTCGGCTTTTGTTTATTATCCATGTTTCATAATTTTCCTTGACATCGTCCGTTTTTATCGTAGTGGGGATTTCATCTTTACTCGGGAAACTTCAATATAATCAATACAGATTTATTATTGTGATTGTGTGATTGATGTGATGATGGGACTTTCGTTAAACATTAATAAATACATTATTATTTATTAAACATTTTAAACTGGACGTAAAATTTAAAAGATATCAATGCTAGAGCATGCTGTAACCCGTTCACTAACGTAAACTACTCTTATTATATTGATCGCTAAGTATACATTGCATTCGATCCTATTTAAATGTTCAGCTTCCTACTTAGCGCCGTCTAAAGATAAGATTTTATTTATTATCCATTCCTTCTTCACAACAATATTTATGACGAATTTTCTTGCGGATTTTTAAGTTAACTTCATCAACTTAAGTTAATGAAGATGAATTACGAGTTCTGATGTGGACGGTTCCAAGCCTACGATTGCCACTGTATGCGTACACTTACAAATACAACACGAACACATAAAATTACAGGCATTTCGACAAAAGTTCAGTGGGAGTCATGTAAAAGCCGGTGTGTGGGTAGTACGTTTTTTAGACGGTCTGTACAGGCGGCCTCTGGAAGGTCGACCACGAAGTTATGTGTTATCCGAGGGGATCTGCGCGGCAAAGGAGAGGGCTAGAGCCCGAGCCGTGCTGCACATACACTCTTATACACACACTCACACATATACGCACGCACCTCATAAACGCGGTGCCGTGAAGGAGGAAGAAGGATGGCCGCAGTGGGAAGGTTTCAATTGTAAAGTGACTTAACTTTGCTCAGCTGCCTTTGATGGCCTGCATATATGTACAGTAGCGGTCAGCGGAAATGAAAAACACATTTGTCCACTTGCTGGTCTCGCTGGTGCTGCCGTTGCCGTTTGGTTGCTTGAGTTGGGCCGAGGCGCGCACATGTAATAATGTTGACCGTTTTTCTGCGTTAGCTTGTATAACTGTGCCTGGATGGTCGGCGATGGATGCGGGTATATGCGGATTTGCCAAAAATATCGACAAGATCGAGCTCTAAATGGCATAGATGGGCCTCTATTTTAAATTAGTTTAATAAGGTTTATGTTTGCGTTGAAAATCTATAATATATATCGGCGCAAGCTTTCGTCTTGCAATTTTTCGCAATTTAAATCAAAATTATGTATATTCACCACTCCAAATTTGATACTCGTATATATATGTCAATTGGGTACATATAGTATTAATAATGAGTAAAAGATCGGTAAAATATGACGCTTTAACGGTGCATTTATTGTCATCTTCAGAAAAGCCTCAAGGAACGCTCTTTCTTATCAAATTTACACGCAAAAGGGATATTCTGTCATGACACGCAGACTCCTCACTTGCTATTCTAGAGCCGAGACAGGTCCTTAAACGTGTGAGCCTCAAGAAACCTCAGGGGTTGGGTCGGGCCCATGATTCTGTCCCAATATACAACTTCGCATCTAGGATAACTGGGACACAACAACTGCGCTACTTTGTAGCGTGCCCCAAGTCACCACAGAACGAGCGGAAGTGAGGAGGCACTTATGCCTTATCTAACCTCTCTTGCCCCTTCAAAACGGCCGTTTGGCCCCGGTACCCCGGTATGCCATGGTAAAAATATGCAAAAGCACATATTGATTCGTCAAAGAGAGCACAAATGGTGCTATCGTGCAGCAAAGGGGACTTTAGAGTTGTAGCAGAATTTTTGATCAGCAGAATACCCTATTAGTCGTACCAGTATCAATAGGCCGCATCTACTGAGCTGAAGGTACGCCATCATTAAAAGGGTTCATTAAAAGCGTCTAATTGTTCTAAGACATACAAGGGCATTTCGTTACAATAAGTTGTGGTGTTGCTTCGCTGACTTCCAAAATCATGAATTTCCAAGGGCGCTGTATATTTATACGTTCACAATCAGTATGATCACCAGTAGTTGCTGTGCATAACAGTAGTTATTATAACATTCGCATATGCGTGCCGGTTCAAAGTAAACAACGCACATATACATACAAAGTTCACTAAACGAGTACATTGAAACGGACGACGCAACGTTTTCGAAGAGGAAGTCTCGTATTTCGACACGTATTTCCGTTTCCTGATGACGCGTAAATTTTATTTATTCTATCTGTGCGCTGATAACTATCGCCGTCGCTTGTTTACTTTGTAACGTTGGTATTTCTAATACGATGTAATTTCGGCCGGAGCTCGCGGTTGACGGTCGCTTATAATCCGTGGAAGGTCACGGATGTACATGATAAAAAAAAAATTGATCCTTCCGATGGATTACCTGAGTGAATGTATGTATCTCCTACCGCAACAGATAGAAAATCGGGATAGCTTTTAATGGATCCGGCATATCGAAATCTATAAATTAATTTAGTTGGCGGGATATAGGAAAATTAAGAAAAGGAAAAATTTTTTAAAGCTTTGGAAATTTGAACGATTTGAAGATTTCAAAAATGTTTTAAAATACATATTTTGACCTGCTGATTACAGAGATTACCATCAGTTTCCGGTAACTTCAATGGTTTTTGAAAATTTGTGTTTTTTTATTTATTTATTTTTTAATAATTGCAAAATCATTCACAAACCCCTCGAACCCTACGGTACACCCCGCAGAATCCTGAATTCAAGTCAAAAGAGAAACCACACAAAAGAATTGTAGAGCGTCAGTGGCGCCGTTTAGCGTTATACAAAACGTGAGTAGTACCTACCAATCACAAGTAGAAAATCTTATTCTTATCTACCTATACGATAAGTTGTCTATATTTGTATTGTGCCTGTAATGCTGTTACTATTAAATCCAGAGACAGGTATGCTTTCCAGAAGTTCTACTTTAACACGTAGTAAAACCGAGGCGTATTTTATCATATCTACTGTAAAAGACAGATAAAATGTATCTTCTTTTGGTAGACGATGGTACTAACATTATCCAATCATTTCTGAATACGATTATTATTTCAGATTTATTATTATTATTATTTCAACACATCCATAATGGCACTTAAATCGATAAGAGCGACGATTGATTTTGAGCAGTGCATGGGTAGTATTACTTTAGGGTACGTCTTATACAAATAGAAATACAAAAAAAATACAAAAAGAAGAAAGCCCGAAATTCTGAATGAATTTGACGTACCCAATACGAATATCGCTTTGAGAAAGACCAGCATTCAAGTACCTGTATGAAAAAATGCCCCCGCTCGGTGAAGCTAAGATTAACGAAGGTGTTTCAATGGGGGCCCCCCATAAATCTTCAGAGATCCTGTCTTTGGGGACGTTCTTCGAAGTAGAAACATACAAATATGGAATACACTCTCTCAAGTTGTAGAAAACTTTGTTGGGAATGGGAAAGCCGAAATCTAGGAAATGATCAAGGAAATGTTGCCTTTCTTTCATGGATTCGGTTGTAATATGTCATGTAAAAGTCAACGATGACCACATCGAATGTCTCCATCTACATACGTTGACACGAGGTACACATATGTAGTAGTATTCGAAAAATTTTCTTTAATAACCAGTCTGCACTGCGGACTTTCAAGATAAAGACTTTCTCGAGAGGCTAACCGAAGGGATAAGCTCAAATTTCAAGTAATTATTCATCTGAAGACGACGCCACTCTGGCGATGAGGGCAAGGAAGCAGGCTTTGTTAAAACGGTAGCAGACTTCACTTGATGCTGAACATTTAATTAATGGATCATTTAAAGCAGCCAAAACGCTTGTTACTTACTAATTCGAACAAGAAAAACCTACGTCTAGCTCATGCGAGGACATTTATATTATCCAGCTAAGACAGCGTCAGGGAGGTTAGAATATGACAAAAATTTGACCTTGTTCAACTAAAGAAACACCTAAAATGGCGGCTCTATAGCAGGAATAGTATTTTTAAGCTTTCGCCAATTAAAGCAGTAGCAGCTGCTATTATACCTGCGCGAGCCTCGCGAGCACCGTGTCCATGGCGGTCCTGCTATTTATATGCTTACCGTTTTTCTATCATATTCCATGCACTGGTTCATAGATAAAACTCAACTGATAGCAAATTGTTCGTCCTGATCGGCACTTATCTGCACATTAAGTGTTAATAGTTACAGATTGGAAAAATGAGTATTTTTGCAGCAATCAATCATACTTCATTCGTTAGTTCAGGATGTTGTTGTGAAGTTTGTGAACTTGCCCCTAATAGTAGTTTATATGATTAAAATTGTAATTTAAATTAATCCAGCGGAAGTAACTTATGTAAATCAGAAATTATTTTCAAAAATTTATAGATTTTGACAAAAATGTACAAAAATCAAGCGAAAAACTATCTCTGCTGGAATCGTGACATCGAAAACCATCCTTCGCATCATTTTAGTCGAAAGGAAACACTCTGAATGAGTTTAAAGAGAGTAAAGGTGTTGTACATCTCAGTTTTAATAGATAAGTAACTTTGATAATACTTCAATCTCAAATAGATCTAAAATAGCAGCTAAGATCTCCATTATTTCTACATTTAGACCACTTTTCTGATGCATTCACGATATATCTCGCTGGAAGATCATCTTTATTCTTAAAATGTGACGATGCGTTCGGAGAATGTACGTATCAAAATGAAAAGTTCAACAATATATCATTTATATACAATTAGATGCGATTAAAAACTAATAAATAATATATATCTTTCATCAGTTATGGAACGTGCACGCACTTATCTTAAAGAGTTCTTTTCCTGTTATTCTCCGATTGTTGCCATCAATAAAGCATCTGAGAGACGTCGTAAAGTAATTTATCTCGATTGACGTTTTTCCTGCGCCACCGATGATTTATATAAGATATTAAACCGATGCCCAGCGAGACGCCAATGTCTTATAATGCTATATATATTATTTTTAAATCAGCATCGTAACCGAGAAATTTTCCACGATCATGTTTCATAAGGCGAATGTATGTAACTTACTTTTTCTTCGAGAATAACGGACTTCTAAACGCTTTTAACGTTATTTCGCTAGCTTTAACATAGCGGGGAGGTTCTTACGAGGATATTTTGTTAACATTTACATTTGTACTTAACTATAGTTTTGTCGAAAGCTATCAGCTAGCCTGAACATGAGCTGTGCGTAGCTGTAGACCTAGACACTGCGAAAGGAGAATTGGTCCATTCGTCGAACTACGAAGTGTTGCACACTTCTGTATTCATTCAACTAAAAATACGCCCATTCAACGCTTTAGCGTGTATGTTCAACTTACCTTGAACTCATAAATAGTTGCTACTAATTGCTAGTCTTAATAGGAATTGGTCTTTTAGTCAAGCATGAACTTTAATGTTGTGAATTCTTCAAGAGGTAATAATATAATTGACAATAACTCACCTTCATTTCATTTCAGAGTTGGAAACATCAATGTAGTCTGCAACAAAAGAAGAGAATAATTAACAAATGAGTTTGTAAATATAAAAAAAAGCAAATAACTACCATTCTTAGAAGTTCTTAAAGATTAACCATAATCACAATAAACATCTTGAGAGTAGGTTTCATTATTTTATTTAACTTTGCTTAACTTGCCTGGATAAAGATAAAGGTGTATCAATGAAAACGTCACAACTAAATTTAAATGTTATATCTTGTTAAACAAAGTTAAACAAATGAAAACTACTCTCGATTTTTATTGTTGAATTATTATTGGACGAGAAGAGCAACCAGGAGAAGATTGCCCAACAGCTACGAACTGCTCAGAACGCTACTTCCCAAAAACGTGAACAATATTTCAGTTTTCCAAGATGGCTTAAAAAAATATTCAAACGATTCATTGTTTATCTTTTAATCTTCAAGTTTACGGCTTTTGTAGCTAAAATACAAGTATTCTTCATAATAGAATAAACAATTGATTAAATAATCTAAGAAAATCGGTCTGCTCATTGGTTAATATTGACGTACATGTACAGTAATTACGAAACGCAGTTCGCAGTAGCATAAGGATACGTTGCGTTACCTTAGCGAAGAGCTGCGTACATTATAAAAAGCTGCTTCATCAATAACTCGCTTCCGTCTAACGGCAGCTAGGAGGAATAATTTTCATACTGATTATTCACAACTCATATTTAGGTACCGAGAAAAAATACTAACGTGCATTTCCGGTAGTTTTACTGTTACTTGAATATTATTTGTACGATCGCAAGAGGAAAGTATAAGGCCTGTAGAAAGCGATATCCTCAATAGCGAGTAATTACGTGTAATGATCTAAGGTTGCAGGTAATCATTTTATGAAGAATGTAGCGTACTGCGGTGATCTTGAAAAGTATGTGGAAATATAGAATATAAGTAAATGTCAAATACGAAGGGAATTTAATAAATACCTGGACTTGGTAAGAGAAAAACACTTTTGCATGAAAAATTGGCTTTATTTTTCAACGTAGCCTCCTTTGAGATTGATACATTTACAATTAGTTCAATATTTTCTATCTTCTGTGTTCCATCTATAAAAAAAAATGTCTCAAATCCTGCAAAATAAGCATTTGTTTCTATCTGTTTGGGCCAAATTTAATCGCCGAAGCAGAATTTTCCTCTCATAGCGTTGTCGAAAGGATCCAACAGGATGGCATAATACTCGCCGTCAATCGTGTTGTCGGATTTCCGCGCATTTTCCAAAATGCCACTGTAGATAGGATCTTACTGGCCGATGAAATGTTCATAGCCTTCTATGGTAGGTTGATCCCGAAAAAAACATTGTTTGGGTTGCACTTTGATTTCTGTCGTCCTATAATTAATCCATGTTTCATCAACAGTTGCGAATCGACACCAAAAATTATTCCGATTACCCTTCAATATCGGCATACATTTCTTTCATGTTGACGCAGGTAAGCGTAGTCAATTGTGAACAATTACGGGACCCATCTTGTGGGAAGTTTCAAGCTTGAGATGCGCACAGTTTCATTAATCTTATGCACTTTACGTACATATCGTGAATTTTTCTATTTCTGATGTGATAACCTCAATTTGGACGATGTGGATGTTTTTCATCAAAAATGCTCGTCTTCAAGTGCCGAATTTTTTATGGTTGATGATGATAGGCCAATATATCAGGTTATTATAAGCACAGTAAACGATTTAATAATAAATTATACGCCGTAATTGTAAGAACATTGTTTCAAAACCATAATCGCCTTGATTTAATTAAATATACTTTACATTGAGCTTGCTTATTGAATATGCAAATGAGACACGTTAAAATAAAAAAATATTACTTAATGGAGATTATCGTTAGTCGTTACCGTTAATAATTGCAATTTTTTACATGCATATGAATATTTAACAGGACAGAAAAAATAAGACGAGGAAATAATAATCATTATTTTGCTCAATAGATGATACATCCAATTACAGCGCAAACTGAACTTCTATGAATCTCATATAATGTTAAAGATTGAAATACAATTGAAAAGGTTAGCCAAAAATTTACCTAGCAATTTTGTAAAGTACAAGTACGAAGATCTACGTAAACGTACGTTCACACTGGAGCAACATACCCCAATAACAACTCATTTCAACACCTTTGTATCAATCTCTTTTATTGTACTGAACAAGTGAAAAGAAGAAGATTCATTTATAGTTTTAGCGGAGTCTGTTAATTTAAAAAGTTTAATGGGATTATCATTTCTTACAACGTCGGCGGCAAGTTGGTGAATGTTGTTCCAGTGTGGATCTCCTCTCGCGCATAGTGGCCAAAGCGCGAACGTCATCCCCGGCGATTTTTAGAATCAATGCGTACCAACTCCCGATATCGACATGTAACTCCCCACCTTAAGGCTTCCGTTATGATGCTTTACTGTAACACTCAACGTGGAATGCTTCTCTTAATCTATAGAGTACAAACTGTTCTCCAAGCTTCACAAGAAGATGCATTGGAAGAACAAAAGAACATAAAGAATTCTTCCTTATGGATAAATTTGTTTGTCTAAAATTCTGCTAAAGTAACTACTATTGCTATAAATTCGTTACAAAAATCATCTTGAACCAATCTTCCACTGAGCAGTACGCTTATTTTTAGGCTCATTTAAGTTTTTTTTTTTTGTTTTGGGCATTCGTGTTAGATCGAATTTCTTCGCCGACAGACGACAATACAAATTACGGGGTACTTATATATATATACCGTATTGATTTTATTAGTACTCTTTTACGATTTTCTTATAAAATGATAAATATTTGGGCGTACAGTTGAAGCATTTAAATAAATTCTTAGAACCAAAGGAGTTAATCACCTATTCTACTAATCGACTTCCACTATGTGGAAGAACACACTTCGTAGATATCATATCACTTCTGCGAAGCTTAAATCAGTTCTTATTTATAAAATATTACATACATTTTAGCAATCCAAACAAAGAGATTCAACGTTAAGGTTAACGAGCGTGTACTCATGCATACTTCTTGTTCTTCGTTTCGCGGCATACAAACCTACGTTAATATACCGCATCAGTCAAGGATGATATTTATAATGTTGCGCGTGATATTTCTCCTCTGACATTAGACGTTTGCAACTGGATGGGTACATTCACAAGTACCTACACTAACGGTCACGGAAGTTTGGCCGGAGAAACAATGCAATATTTCCGTCAGGAAAAGCCGTTAAAGTTTCATTTTCTTTTCGTATAGCGCATGTAATTAGAATTGGAAGACCGTGTGAATACAGAATCGTCACAAATGCAACTCCCGTCGATGACCAAAATTCAAATTTTGTGAGCACATTAAAATGTTGCATGGAAGACGGGCCGTTACCATTACTGCGTTGCGGTAATCGACTAAAAATGCCGTGGAGGACATAAGAACATCAAATTTGGGTCGCAGAGCAACGAAAGAATGCAATAGAAACAATTTTTCGGGATGTTCCGAGTTCTCCATTCAGCCAAACTTCCACGATCAATAGTGTAGCCGTTAAGCATAGTACACACGGCGAAATATTTAAATGAACGATCATTACATAAAACCAGAGTTATGCGCCGCAGAGAAACCAGGAAACACATCTCTTTCACCTTCTCGATTTTATAATATTTTCACATAATGGCCGTATTTAATCCGAGATTACTCATCAGGACATCGTTTCCTGGACTTAACAATTACATACCTTATACGAACTCATTAGTCCGCCTATAATAACGTATTTGTACTTGCTTCGCGCTGCGTGTTGCATTCATACGAAGTTACGCCGTCGAGTTATTATATTTGTACGTCTATTTCAATTCAAGTCGGTGTTCATACGGTTCTAATATTTTTCTTGGAACAGACCGTATTAATTACTGTCACTTGTTATATCACACTTGTCACTCCGATGCCTTAAATTAACGCAATAGTTAACTCAATTGAAGAAAGAAGAGTTAAGTTCGGATTAATTGGACGTTCGTCACTTTCTTAATTAAATACATATATTAGGTCATGTATTCTTCATATTTGCGGAGGTAGCGATATGAGAATGTTAGTCATCGCGAATGGCTTAAACGAGGCAATTAGAAATTAGCATTACCTTCATTCTGATGGAATTATTAGCATCTAAATTCGTTTTTAATTGCAAATAAACTTCAGGGCGTGTAAGTATTCGCGTATAGTGAGATCAACTATAAAATTCCCTTAGCTAGATCGATACCCTTTTCGGCTGATTTTAATACCACAATGCTTAGAATTTCCTTGAAAATTAACCGCTCTTGCCTCAAAATCGACTCGAACTAAACGAAACGTGAATTATCTTGGCGTCTATTTGCCTTTTTTGTCACCGATAGCTTTTATTAAATATTAACCACTGTCAACTGCGTTACACGTTTTATATAGGCATTGCTTTATATTAAAACTTCGTTTGTAATCGGCAAAACTTCCTTTGCTTAACGATAAAATGAACAATTGTCGCCGGACTTGACGACTCATTACAGGAAGTAATGTTTAATTCGTGAAATTACGATAAAGACAAAATAGAATTTGTTTTCTACGTGTCTGTCATTTAAAACAAATATTGACGATGGGTAATAAAAGCTGTATAAGCCGCTGCAGCAACCGATAAAGTGTAAAGAAAAAGTTGAGTCTAACAGATGTTTTCGGAGCGTACGGTGCTAATAAAAATGAGAATCAAAGAAAATTTGGTTACAATCATTTCTATAATCTAATCTCTCTGAATAAAGAGAGAGAAATCCTCAATCAAATGTATCACTTACCGCAATAAAGACGTGGGCCTGCCATCATCGTATATCCTATTCATTTTTGAATGAACCTGGAAATTCCCATTCACGGCAACAGGCTATGAATTCGTATTAAGTACCGCAATTTATTTATACATTCATAAATCCATATGCATGTATACATTCTGGTTCTGCCTATTTCATTAAGTACGCATTTAGATCGAAGCAACATCTCATATTTCCGTATGTAAACGGTTTCCTTATTGATTACGAAAGCGTTATACCGAGTTAATTAGCGACATTTGTGCGAACATGCACGACAGTAATCCCATTATTGCTGGAGATCATGAATAGGGATAGGAGGTACGGAGTAGAGAACGTAACGAGAAAAATATAGCAGCGCATTTGAACAAATCCGTCGTCGATACGTAATCGTCTAATCATAGACGGTTGTTTATTTTATTCGTTATACTCCTGCTACTTACTGCAGCATAAATGAATACTAATCTTTCGACAAATATGCATATATGTGTGTCAAATACATATATGCTTGTAGGTATTATAATCGCGGACAATGTCATGCAAACGTGTACGTGTGAGATCCTTCGGTTGAAGGTGCAGCAGGGTCATTGCGTTCGTAAATGCTGATGTAACTTGATCGGTGAAGAACGCCTTTCTTTCTCACTATTATTTGATTCAGATTCCCCTTCAGCATTGCTTAAGAACAATTGACAAACGCAACAAAAAACAAATAACAGCAACAACAAATATCAATTGAGGTTAATATAATTCAAAATAATCTTGAAGGTTCTACTTTCTTATGTATTTTGATCTTTATAATTTTTTTTTCTTTATTAAAACGCCACAATGGAACGAATGAATTTTGTGTACACCAAAGCTGTGCGAAGAATATCTATTTTCCATAATGAACTGCAGTAATTACATAAACGGTATTGTTACTTGGTTTATTAAATAATACGGTCATCAAGGAGAAAAAGCTCTTACATGTCCAGAGGCTGGCAGGAGGAGCTCCAACTCTCATCCCAAAACAATTATTTTTCAAGTGTTTACGAGCGTACTTTGGGAAGCTTCTAGCGTAACACAGAAACGAGTATTATTTTACCGAATTCAGTTTAATCTTAACGTAATAGCGATGCTTCCATCTAAATACTGGCTGGAAATTTGTTCTGCAAGATAGAAATGACTTCTTCATTCTATCCTGCGAACGAAACTTTGAGTCTAGGAAATAGAAAAAAGTTGTGAGTCTGTCTATTTATGAATTTTTTTCATGAAAATTTTTTTCAAACCTCCAAATCAAAATGTACAAACACGTCCTGTCGGGATGCTTACAGCCTTTACTATCTCTCTAAATACCATTTAGTGAACTTTGAAACTAAATAATGCGTTAAGAATGATCGTTTAAATTTAAGAAATCTATAATTAGTTCGCATTAGATGGTCCTTAATGGTACATCACCTAAACGATCGGTGCGAAGATACGCGCATAAAACTTAGATATTACATATTTATGGTACAAGGCTGTGCGGAAACGCGCATCAATATATGGCACGCGCACGCATCGTCGCTCGCTCCGCACACAAACGAAATAACACACGGCACGAAATAAGGAGGCCTCTTTTCCAGAAATAAATACTTCGAGTGAAAGAAATAGTAGCCAGTCATGTAACGCTTAATATGGAAAATCGACATCGGTCTGGAGAATTTCATTCATAAAAACGGTCATTAAGTGTGAGGAGTGCGCGCTACATTTATTCCTTTACCTTGGCGCGATGCAAACCGAGGGTCTACGAAACTATAACGCACGGTCGCGAACAATGGATTCTTGAATTAGATCCAAGGAAATCGTTCCAATTATATACCGAGGAAGTACATAAATATCGGCGTACTTTATTTACATTCGGTGTTGGAAAAGAATGGATTGCCGTGCGTGCATGCGACACAGACACAAGAGAAGGATGACGACCCACTAACACTGATATAAAGATAGTCGAGATAGGTCTATATTTATACCGCAACCATGAAGCAAGCAGTGACGTTAAGTTTAGTACAAAAAATGTACCGAAACGTTAGCTTCGTAACTGTCAAAACCATTAACCAATTGAGGATTTTGCTATTTAGAAGACATGAATTGCTTTCTAAGCTATCTGAGCTACTTCGTTAATAGATATAAGAGGCCATAATAGAATTTTCAACATCGAGCTCAGTTGTTATTAACGTCGTGGATAGTAAGTTCAATATGTTAAATTGTTCAACCTTAAATTTCCTTCTTCCGGCTATGGACTTTCTCTTCCTTTTATCTCCTGCTATCTATGCAGCAACATTCACCATTAACACTTATACACCTTTGGATGCATTCAAACCAATTCTCAAAACATTTTTTTCTGCTTTGAAAGTGGTATTTCCAATATATAAATATTGAGGTCTTCAATAGGGCGAAGGCGAAATTGTTCGGCTAAACGACGTATCGTCTTTGCCATTGGAGCCGAGTAGCGTGGATAATTTCGGCGAAAATTTCGCTGCGTGGCTCCTCTTTCTTAATAAAGAAAATATATTAAAGAAAATTAAAAATTATTGCTCTGGTGAACGACTACGACTCTCAAAATTAAATTGACTTAAATAGTACAATATCAAAATGGCGGCCGTCTTAAATCGGGTACTTCATTATGGCTTCCCCTGTATAGTAGTTATTATAAATGAGGCTCATGAATACGGCTGCTCCTCATTGAATTAATGTAGTTCTTTAGACGATTATTAGCTGTTCTTATATTTTTAAAAGCATACTCGAAGCCTTCGCCATACCTAACCTATATAACTTGGGGGACCTTGATAGGGAAGCTTCGAGGGCAACTTTATACCCCTATAGTAGACCTCTTTGTTATAAATATATGCGTTCAGTTAATATATGAATAGAAACACTCCAACATTAAACAGGCACGATATTCAACGTTTTACGCTGAAAAGGTAACGGCCAGACCACTAATAATCACGTTCTAATCCACAGGATAAACAATAACAAATAAACTTTAATTATGGACCTAGTGTTGGAGCTGCTTCGAGCGTTTAGTGCGTGTCCTTTCAAAACGTACGCATTCTAATCTCATCATCTGTCTTTAAGAGGGTTTAAAGTAAAAAAATCAACAATATTACCTACTTCGAATTGGTCATAATTTGTTTTCACTCTTCTCTCGGACGAACAGACAGACTGGAGGAGCCAC
Organism: Oryctes rhinoceros; assembly: GCA_020654165.1. Taxonomy (NCBI): domain Eukaryota; kingdom Metazoa; phylum Arthropoda; class Insecta; order Coleoptera; family Scarabaeidae; genus Oryctes; species Oryctes rhinoceros. Next base: position 6,653,312 of record JAIOKQ010000231.1, read on the forward strand.
AACCGAAAGAAGATGAAGAAAAAGAAAAGAAAAAAACGAGGAAGAAAAAACAAAAAGAACGAAGAAAAGGGTCCGCGTCTAAAACGGTAGCCACATCGAAGTGACTCACACAGGTCAGTAACAGTATTTGCTTTAGGACTTAGAAACCTGCTTACTCGGATGCATCTTGTGTGTGTGTTTTACTACGAAACGTTTTAAGATACTATAAAGCTTTTAAAGATTGGAATGATGATTCGGTTCTATACGATAAGCGTAATGATCCTAACGAATACCGATAACTCAACAGCTAGAGGCCAAAAATAAAAAAAATAACGAGTTATTATTACGCCTGCGCCCGTAGAACATCTTAAGAGGTCTTGCTCTTTTTGCACTTGAAGAGTTAGAGGCTCAAAATCTCATCGGACGTGTAACCGGCAAGAATTAGTGCAAAGCATCCGATGTGTTTGTCAAGAGAATCTTTGTTAAGCGAGTTTTTCATCAAATTAGTTGAGTGTTGAGGAATAACGATTCACCAATTTCAATTTATTGTCAAAATAAAGATAAAATGAAAATTTCACGTAATGAGACGTACGTACATAGTGTACATTTATTTAAGTGGTCGGAGTTTGTCGCACCTCAAGACAAAGCTCTGTTAATATACAAGGTCTGGTTGAGACCGATGCTTACGTACGACGTCCACGATTCGTAGTTGCCATCTGAGGAAAAAATGAACGCTGTTCATGGTGATATGTTTAGAATCATCGGCGGAACCTTCTTGGTACATACCCAATGAGCAGATAAGGAAGAATCTGAAAATACCCAGCCATAGTAAAGAAGTAGCTAATAAAACGCGAGAGCGAGATAGCATCTCGAACAATCTTTTGCTGGTCCGTATATTTCGGGAACCACAATACTGTCTTCCTTCCAGAAGCCGTATCGTGCTAGAGCAAAATTTGGAGAGCAGATTGGACTTTCTTTTGCAAGGAAGGTACTATGTTCATGGTTGAGGAGAAGGACCACAAAGAAGTGATAAACAAGCATGTAGAGTAAAACAGGAGAACAGGCAATTGTGCTTACGTGAAAAATTTGCTTAACATCTAAATAGACGTATCACAAATAATCGAATGGATATTCCACATGTTGCACAAAAATTTTCTACCTATACCTGAAGCATTTTGTACCGAATGCAAAAGAAAAAAAAAACAAAGAGATCTGTATAGCAATCCCATTTCATGAATGCATCACCGCTGCACAGTTATTTTTAGGAATGAAATACTCAACGGCTTTTTTATGGATGCAGCCTGTCAAGTCAGAAATAGTTCCATATGCATTAAGGCAATGCGTTAGTACATGCACACGTCTTCTCCTCCGTTTCGTTCCTCTTCCCATTTTTTTCGTGTATAATTTCTGGAAAGTTTGTTCATCGGAACCATCCCATTTTGCCATCGCCTCTAATAATAATATACAGAGTCGACTGTAATCCAAACATTTACGTCACTTCGAATGTTTTAATTACTTTTCGACATACATTCACGTCTTCCGAAAAAAAAGGAGCACATCAACAAACTGCGAAGACCGTCTCGAAATAGAAATACGCAATTGCGTGCACTTCGCGAAAAAATTATCGGAAATTATAAAACGTTTAATTCTTGGGCGTTGAGCAAAAAATTTAAGGTGTACGTGCTTCTAGAAATTTATGTGAATTATTAGTCACGCACATCTCAATAACAATATTTGCGTTTGACGAAATAAATTTAACCGACTGGTAGGATTTTGCAAGTATATTTTGGAGATCCTGCGAATTGAGCGAGATGCTTTTTTTTTCGTAGAGATAAGATTTTATCGACAATTATTTATTTCTGGCTCAATTATGATAATTCCATCGCTTAAAATCATGTTTGTACTACAGATTACTTAATAAAATGAGATAATGGCAATCACTGACTGATGTTTGGAAAAAAATGAGCATTACACATTACATTTTTCTTGGAAAAATAGATGCATTTCCAGTTATTGCAATTACATTGATTTTTACCGGGTTTTATCAGATTCGGGGGGTTCAATTAATGTAAAAACTTTGTTTGGGTTAAAGAACTATTTTTACGAATGGTTTCAGTCCGCAGATGGAGCTCTTTGACTCCTTTTTGTACACATTGCCAAGATGGCGCCAGAGTCGAATGATTTTGAAATGTGAAAGTGTACTATTAAGTACCGCCTGCTTTGACGGATTTCGCCATCACCCCTACCACAGCACATTACTAGCATCGGATGCACGTTTTGGTAGGTAAGTTAGTGGCACAGTTAAACAGTTGGTAAGACTGAATCCAGAGCAGTTAACTGCTGAAGATGATAGGTTAACTACTTAACCGTGTGCTTAAAAATAATAAAATCTTTAAAATTTAAATGCCTCAATATTAAAGCTATCCTCTCATGCTACTAAAGCTTTCGGTATTAATCAGGAGCACCGTTAATACCAGTGTTGGCTCAATGTGACATAATCCGCCAAACGTAAGGGTAACATTTAAATTGACGAGCAAGAGGCGTTTCTTTCATGGTTGTACTCTGCAAAAAAGAATTTGTCCCTTACAATGAATAAGATGAGAAAGAGAGCTGCGCGACATTCATTTCATCCGGATCAAATGGCATAAATACTTCGCATTCGTTTCCCTCCTAGAATGAGAACAATACGCAATCGTTTCTGTATATAAGATCGTTTATGTATAATAAATAAATATATACGTATACATTATGTGAGACTCGTTACTCATTTGACGCAACTTTTACATTACGTAAAGAATGAAGTACCAAACTTACATAACGTACCGAAACATTTATATTCTCTCCTTTGGGTGTATTTATGGATGTAGGTATACGCGCTTGTATACGATACAACCCATGGAAAACTGACGCAATCGTAGATACTACTGCTTAAAAGGGACATAGTATTGTATACAAATCTTTATTTATTATCGGTAATAGGTAATATGCGTTTTCAATACTGTTCGCTTTCTCTAAGCGTTTAATTTCTACATACATGAGCGTCAATTTTTGTAAGCATCAGCAGTAGTTAAAGTTGTGGGTTGCTTTAATCTCAGCTAAATTATCCAGGCGTTTATTGAAATTAATTTAATTCAATTTTTCTTTAAATAACGATAATAATAACGGTGAATTTAATGCAAAATGAATACTTTCAACACTATTCCTACTACTGATATGCATTATCTGCTTTGGCTTTATTTCCTACAAGCTCTAGGTATTATTTGCCTTATCAGACAAAAATCATTATTGACAATCAAGTTCGACAATGTTAACGTAAACTCCTTCTTCGATTGATGACAATTACATGTACATTTTAAGTACGTTTTATATCGGGCAATTTACTTATCTCTATGAAAAACCATGAGAATTACGCTGAACGGTATCTACGAATTAGGCATCCGAATATACTTAGAGGTTCGAAGAAACATATAATGAGAGTATGTTCCAGCAGTCTATGTAAAATATTTCTTTCTTTCTTATTTAAGTCGTATTTGATTCTATTCGATCGTTGGATTGTTATCTTGATTGTGTACAGGGTGAGTGAAAAGAAGGGGTAAATTTGGTAAAGGTCGCAAAAGAGATGATAATGGAAAAAAGAACAACGCTTCGCACCGGGCGATAAAAGAGCCCGAAATAAGAAAAAAGTCTCTATGAACATTGTTCCGAAGGTTCAAACAGTTTCTGTGTTATTAGATGGTGAATTGGCGTGAAATCCGTTGAGAAAATGCGGTTATTAATTTGATTCCGTTATTTTCTTAAAGAAGCTTTATTTTTGTTTTTGTTTCCTGTAAAATGGCGCCGTGCATTTTCTTAGAATACAAAGACATGATTATGTGTTATGACATACAAAAGATGGCTGCTGCACGAAAGAAAATTGGCAATAAGATCCAAAATTCGATAGTAATCTAAGAACTAGCATTAACAAAATAAAACCAACTGTACCAATAAGTCTGTCAGGCAAGTTCTGAATGAGCAGCTTCTTTACTCTTTCTATTATGTTTATTATAAAAAGAGCATATACTACGTGCCCAATACTACAAGTGACTGCAAAACCAAGCCCAAAATATAAATCTATCGTTGTTAATTATGTTTCTCGATGAATCAGGTTTTATTCGCGACGGTGTAACATTGATTAAAGGACTGGGTAAAACCATAATAAAACACTATCCATATGTTTTCTTTAAACGTGTAATCAAGAGATAGATGTATCATCGATGATCAACTGAAGCGCTCCCTGTTTATTACTAGAATTAAAAGGAAGTCTGGACGAACAGATATTTATTCAACAAGACTTTGCTCCGGTAGTAAAAAGATTGTAAAAAAAATGATCATTCTACCGAGGCCATCTTGCTTACGTCCTAGGCATCAATTATGAAAAGGTAGCATTTTGTCACCAAATTTTTGACACCAAACTGATGTGCCGCTGCAGTTCCGATCATGACAGTGATTACGATCAAAATGACGAGTAAACCGCGCAAAATTAATGAAGGAGAACAATCATAAAATAAGTAACCAGTTGCAGCTACTCAAAGGTTTAAAGCATTTCATGAAAAAAGATGTTAGATATTACGTCTGAGGGGATTACCTAAACATGTATGAGGCGGTGGACGCCATGGCTCACTTCAAATCTGGCTACGAACACAACAATACGTTGTCCAATAGATACGTAGAACTACGTGGCATCTTCCTAATCTGTTCAACAAGTCTCCTCTTTAGAAGAGAGATGAACCACCACAAGACTACCTCCATTTGTTACTGATTCCACGAAGACCCGATTATGCAGATTTTACGAAGTAGCTTGCTACTTTGTGCACCCATCATGCAAGCGTTTCTGGACCGTCAAATACAATAACCTCTTGTTGGTATTCGTTTTTCTAGTGTTTGATTTGGCACAGTGTAATCGGTAATATTCTGCGTTTGGACGTAATTTTTGGGAATACCCAGACTCTCACGTATCTATTTAATCGCTTGGACGCATTTAAGCAGCTCCTTATAGAATACAACCAACTAAGGTTGGCAACACCAATACACTATACCAAATACCTTTAAATTTACTCAATCTTTGTGCAAATCTGAAGTAAATGTAAGCATCTATATCTGTAAACGCACAAAAATCTAGCGATATTGATTCTATATTAAGGATCGAACGTTTTTGAAACGTATTTGCGTTACAAGGCGCCCACATATTCAGATCTCTTCGAGGAAAAGCGCTGTACACACGTGAATATTATTATTTAATTAGTTCTCATAACAAGCGTAATTTGAAATCGTCGCTTTCTAAAACGGCGAATCCGACATCGATTTTTATTTTTATTTTGGATTGGTCCACATCCGTTCTCGTAATATATACAAAACCGGCTAAACGAATGCCGCCTAAACCTACATAACTATGTATATGCATTGAAATATTTCAATGAAATTGAAAATTTTAAAACACCTACGATCGTTTCCAACCCACAAGTACGTCGCACACACGGGGGATATTACATACCTCTACCATACATATACATGCACACACCACAAGGTATTCACCTCTAACATCCTTGATATAGCACCTACATTCGACACCAAAATACGGCCTGCATAGCAGTCGTCTATATATATAATGTACTTATATGTACAAGCGTATATATACATACCACATACACATATATAACCACATACATGTAAATACTACATATGTATGTACACTTCATGTAGAAGTGTGTATAATATGTGGTGTGGTGGACCCATCGCGGGCTGCCGTTGTTGTTGAACAGAGAGAAAAATCCCGATCGAACGAAGACAACAGACCATATGGTGAGATGAACGTCGAGATCAGGACCGGCCAATTCCGTATTTTCCACTATTTAGGGAATATTCTTAATCGTGATTTAATCTAAGCCGTTTTAAACCTGTATCCGGTCACGTAATGACGATCAAGTGTTATTGAAGATGAAATTATCATATTACTCGACGGAATACTCGAAACATGGCAAATATGAACTCGAGATAAATTCTCGGGAGACTCGATCTCATTCAAAGGAATCATATCCCATAGTGGAAATTTTTAAAAATTTAAAAATTTTAAAAGATGGGATGCCGCGCGCATTACGCTGAAGCTACTCCACGTTTAGCCTGTTAAATAAATGTCATTATTACAGTTCTGCACATAAGAAGAACAACACTCAAGAAGGACATATCAAAATCAATTCGGAGAAGACGTATTTATAAGTAAATAAGCTTAAATAATAAAATGTTATTTACCACGACGTCATACTTAAAACAAGAATTTTTCCGTTATGTATCCTTATTGGTATATAATAAACATCACAAATATCATAACAGTAGCGTGAGAACACCGTTAAATATAGGTCCATTTGTTCCTGCTTAAACTAAAAACATGTTTACCTTGTTTTAATACAAGAGGTGTTATTTGTTTCTTTATGGGATTGATGGTGGCGAACAGGAAATTTTAATGATACATTTTGCTACCTCCTTTTGCTAAAATTTTCTAAATACTTAAGGAATATATATTGGCTTTCATCGGCTATCGGCACACTAATCGGGATGTTGTAAGCATCGATCATCTACGTTTTAAAAGAATTCGTTCCTGGAGACTCGGTGTAGTTGGTAATGGCGGGTCCAGCAAGCGCGAGTCGTACGTTCGAATCCTACAGGCGTCTCGAGATTTTTAATTCCAAAAATTCCTTTTAATTCTCTGTTCTGAGAAGGTCGTAAGAGGTTCTGAGAAAAAAAAGGAACTCTTAATCATGAGAGCCGCTACTGCCAAGGAAAATCCTTAATTTTTTTTCTCATTTTTCATTAATTTTCAAATACAGCTAGGTAACTGTTTCTCATCATAAATTAGATAATTTATTAATTGGCTACAGAGAAAGCAGCTTTAGGAACCGATATTCCGATGATTCGATGAAGTTACTAGCGCACGAGAAGAAAATAAACAATCTATTAGGAAAACAAAGAAATATATAGGATCAATTGCTTAAAAAAGTCGGATTGGTCGTACAAAACGCGTATTTTTTAAATAACACGGAATATGGAAAACGTAATTAATTGAACCGATGTATTTACTTCTGCCAATTGAAGTGTTAAAGATGCCGTCGCTATTTTCATCTTCGTATTTGTATTAACAAATCCTTAATTTGTATTAAGGAACCTCAATTTAAAGTGAAGATGCGTTCAAAGTAAAGACGTTAGCCTTTGCAAATGCAAATCAGCAATTAGCTGTTTTAATTCATCAGCTTTTCGAAAATCATGCAACTATTATTTCTGGCATAAACAAAAACACTCAGAAATTATACCTTGTTGGATTCTAAGTTTTAGTAGAAGCAGTTATAACGAAGGAGTCGATGGCTGAGACGGATGCTGGGGATATTAGATTCAAAGAACTTTTTAACGAATCGCCGAAATCTGGCAGAATATTTTCTAAAGACTCGATGGAATATTACCAGTTAGTAAGTTTTACCAGTAAGTTTTTTTTAATTTTTATAAATAATTTATTTCTATGACTTATTCACTCGACAGATTTGGGCACGGACCTTTTCCCAACGGACCATTTAAGCACATTTCATCTTCGGAATTGTTCCGTATCTACAGCATGTGAACACAGACGAGCTGTAAATATTTTAATCACGTTCTAGTAAAGAGTTTCAATAGATATTCTCAAACTTCATAATTTTAAAATGTTAAAATACGATCGCTTTTACTTTTATCAAAATATGCAGAAGACTATGGACGGATGTGAACCGCCACAGAAAATATTGTTAATCTAACATATGTTGGGATCTCTTTCTTCGACTTCTTTTTTTTTCTACAGAAATCGTCAATTTCACAAGTATTTTGTATTAGACTATTTAAATTGGCCCAAATGTTTTTCTGTTTGTAGAAACCATTGATTTCTGAAACATGGTCTGCTAAAGACGTTTTTGTATTCTCGACTTTATTTGGTGTAATAAATTTGGTAATAAAATTTCTAATTGCATATATACGGATATGATTACCTGAAACACTCTGTACATTAAAAACAAAATTAATGTTAACTGTTCTAGTGTTTGTTTCGACATTTTCGATTGTTCATCTAGAGTTGTACAATGCTTTGCGCCGGCCTCCAGAAAAGTATTTCCATTCTAAAAAAAAACTTAGCGCATGTGGTAGTGAAGCCAACAACATGTCAACTTTGTGCAGGAGTGTTACCTCACCCTTACAAAACAGCAGCGTATCGTTTTCGCTATAAACTTAACGGGACAGCTAGTAAATACCACGTACAGATTATTACGATAACTTACAATAATAAACAATAATGATAGCAAAAACTGTGGCGTAGTATGGTAAACAATATATAAGTATCGGCAACCTCCGCGTTATACAAGTTTAATTTATTATATAGTCATATAATAATTAGTCCGGGACCGGTGACCGAATAATAATCGATAGTTCTTTGTTTAAATTAAAATATCAAGACGACGATTTATCTTTCGATAAATATATATTTCCTTAATTAATTAAAGTTACCGTGTACAAAAATGCCGGAATAATACTAGTAAACAGGCGGATATTATTTGAATTTCTTTAAATGAATAAAGCGATTTTCGTCGCGCAACTCTCTTCTAGAAACTTATCCTAAAACCGCTCGTTCGAATACGATTTCTCTTTTAAAACGTCGACCTATCTACAAATATATGCATATATAAATATGTTTGTAAGTTACGGTAAAATTAGTCTGTGTTATGTATAGCGGCGGAATGTCTAGCGCCGGTCCTGACGCAGACAATGACGGACGGCGGACCGTCACAGTGAGTGCGAATGCGACGGAAAGAGCCCGCGATTCAGAAGAGAAGATAAAGTGCGCGGCCGTATGTACGGCTGTGTGCGCCCGGTTCGGATCCCGGCCCGTTCGTTAGAGCGAAACATCCGATCGTCCGCGCGAGAGAGAAGGAAAGAAAACATTGACCTGTTGCCTACCGGTCCGGCTACCGAGCTACGCAGCGGCGGACGTGTATATGGGCGAGGGCGCGAGAGGCAAGGGGTGAACGGGGACAGTGCCGCGGGTAAAATAAGAGAAATAAAGGTGCGGGTACGCGGACGCGGGTGAGGAGCATTTTTTTGTTTCTTCTCTTTCGCCTCTTCTCCTCCTTCGTCTTTTCTTTTCTTTCCTCTTTTCTTTCTTAATTTATTACAATCAGTATTACAGTCTTTTACTATATTCATATTGAACCTAAATATTGCAACGGAAATTATTCAATCGTAATATTGGTGAAAATCACAATGTCTGTACCAGCACAAGAGAATAAAAAACAACCAGCAGATTGTAACGAATCTGTTAAGAAGTTTTCAAAATCAAAGCGAATCGAACATATGACGATTCAAGAAAGATATTTTTATTGACGCGTCTACGTTTAACGTAGGTGTAAGGGAGCTTTCGTACAAAACTGCTAAACTTCCAAAACGAGGAAAAGCCAGCAATTTGGACCAATTACAATTGATCGAAGGCAATGTGAATGTGACAAAGTATTAAGAAATTTGCAGGAGAATTTGTTATCCAGTAGATAAAATATGTACGACGAACCATAATGGTGCCTCTTCCCTGGAAGTTGTTTCTTTCTGCAACATTGCATTGAGCAAATTGCTCTCCCTGACTTTTGATGATCTTGAGCAAAATCTGGAGTAATCCGAGAATAATACTCCAAGCGACGCCAATCAACGTGATTGCAGTTTTCTGCGTACATACACATTTCTAACTTCTTCCGGTCGATTTGCCATACTAGCCGTCGGAAGTCTGGATGCCTATCTTGCAAAACTGAAGAAACCACCTTGTTCGGATGTTCTATGCCATGATTCTATTTTTCTAGTTTGGACTGCTGAAACTATTGTCCTGATTGCATCCGCGCTGTATATCTTTTAGATCATCGACCATAAACTTGTTAACAAAAACTTCATTTCTCTTTTATTAGCAAAATGCGAAACAAGAATTTTTTTAATAATACAAGTGTTAATTTAAATTTATATACATCATATTAATTAGAGGAACAAACAAAGATGAAACGCGCAATGGCTGGAATTTCTTGCATCTAATTGTAAATATAGCTGTTATTATGCTCGGAACTGTGATTTTCTGTAATAGTCTAATACTTATATGCAAAAGTTACAGATTATTAACATTCTTATCGACTTCATACCTATAATGTTGCAGGAAGAATTCTTAGCGATTGCGGTGTCCTCGAGTAAGATTTTTGAAAATTAAAAATTACGAAATGTAGAACACCTTTTGAAAATAATTACAGCTCTATTAACGCGTTCCATAATTCAATTTTTTTAGTTTAAGGAACTAAACAGAGTCGGAGAATACGTTCGTTTAAAATTAACATTCAAAGGAAGGGAAACGATAAAAAGCAGCGCAAGTATATCAGAACAACGCGATTGATTAATGATATCAAAGCAAACGCCGTTGCAAGCGTACAAGAAAGCGATATGCCGACACAATTGCTGTCTGCTATTGCATACGCTTCGATATTCATATACATACATAAATATATATGCGCGTTTATGAAAGGTAGTAGTAGTAAGCTGGGATTGCGTAACGATTTTATATATTTGTTGTAAATAACAATTAGTGTCAGCTGTTCGAGAGACTTTGTTCCTCGAGGTCTCTTTCCGCGACGAAGACAATGAAATCGATCCTGAATAAATCGTACGGCCACATTTCGATTATAATTTCTAATAAAACGCATTAGCGTGTCGCGAGATATCGCCGCATAAGCGACCATTACAATTAGAATTGCACAATAAGCAGATACGTAATGAATGGACTTTTAAAAATGGCGTTTTGCATCAACAAAGCTGTTGAATTAAAAATAGATTTTTTTATCCACGTTTAGTTCCCGTTAGATGGACTCGATGGACATCAATATGTTTACGAAAATTTATGAAAGGAATATAGTGAAATAACAACGAACTAATGTGGTCCTTTTAATTTAATTTAATATATATCACTGCTGTAAACCGCATTGTTTTCCTTCGGAGGATTACTGGAAATAGTAGACCGTGGATGTACATAAATAACAATGAATAATCTCCACTGTTTGCACAATAATTTAAACTGCGCAAATAAAAATAAACTAAAGTAATTTACAACCATCTGTATAGTTTAAGCTAGAATAATGCCAGGAAAAGCCAAGGAGTACTAAACCGATGCAAGCGAAAGTGAAACACGTGATTTCGACCATATGAAAAACACATGTCTTTTTCGCGTTGTTGTATTACGGCTTTGCCTTAATTTATTGAGTTGTTGTTGGAAGTGTTAGTTGCGTCATACATTCCGTTAATGGTAATTTTCTGACTGTTTGTGGTGACAATAAAAGCTCAACATTTTCTAATTATCGCATGAGATGATTGAGTTACTTACTCTAAGCAATGAAACAACTAATAACAGAGATGCTGTTGTATTTAAAACAATTGGTATTTGCAGTCATCAGATGCAAGCATTAAGATCCTAGAAGGGATAAATCAAAGTGCCGGTTTTCACCTTCTCTTTCCAATATTTAACATTTTCAGATCTCGCACCCCGGCAGACTATTCCTTTTATGATTATTTCAATTTAAAATCATTTCGGACACCTCACCTTGGCGCAACGTTGGCTGCTCATTAACGGATCGCTCGGCTCGACGTTGGCAACGATGTTAGCATTACGTTAAAGTATGATCGGACATTAGCTCGCAATGATCTTTGGGAGAACTTCCTATTTTTGCAGTACACCGAATTTAACGAGCATTTCTATTGTTTTACTCCGCGTGAGATAAACAGCGGTCTAACTGTTTGCCTCACAGATAATAACGAAACATTTAATACGACGAGACAGACATCTCTTGGCGCCCTCTAGCGTCAAGAAACACATGCTTAGGTAGCAGCAGTGTTGAGCAGTGTTCTTGGTCGTAAGTTTAATCGACCAGAAAGATACAAAAAAAAATATTCTACTCACCCTAATTCGCAACTTATCGCTGAAAAATTGTTAATATCAACTCTAAGAATTTCATTTCAGAGCAGAAACGACTAGTAAAGATAGATCACGAAAATAACTAGGCACGTGCTTCAATGAATATATAATCACGGTACTCTTTTTTTTTGTCTTACAGCTACGAAATGTCGTTCGCGTGACAAACGATGACCCCGCACGCGTAATTGATCGGTACGATTGTGAAATGTAAAGTAGGAATGTTCGACGCGACAAAAAGAAGACAAAGGAAAGCACAACGAAGATGGACATCTGGCGGAATAGTCCAATTGCTACGGAAGCGTTTCTTAAAGTGAACGAGGTGTAACAGATAAATTGAAAACGGTAATATCTCGCTTGCCGTTTATTATTCGTTCAAGCGCTGCATTGAGAACTACCGGAACAAGGCTGGCCGAAGTACTTGCGCTAAGATCACGTCAGTTCTATATATACATAGATATGTATGTTTCCGTCCTTAATCTACAAATATCTGTTACAAGAACGTTTTTTAACCTTTTGCGTGTTGCTGTGCGTCCTGTATATGGACTAATGCAAACTTTTAATGGGTATTGATGGATTTGTACATTGTTACGTATGTATTTTTAGAACTGTTCCAATTACGACTTACCGGCCTAGCATTGAACATGTCACGAAAAATTAATGTATTTAATCTAATATTGGCTAATGCTGATGTATTATTTTAACCAACCGGTTACGTTAGCTTAATAAATTCTTTTTTCCTCTAAAATATGTTGGTACATATGATTTAGACCGTCAACTGGTTTTCATGTTCAATCGCGATACCTCCAGCGAGGCATCAAGAACACCATGCAAGAGTGCAATAATACGTTGGGTATACTGTTCGGCCTTGAAAATCTAGTAATACAACCAGCAAAATATTTAAATTAACAAAGAAAAGAACATAGTTTGAAAGCACGGAAAAAATCAGTGTCAATTAATTAATATTTAGCGTTAAACCCAACGTATAACGTAATAAACCTACACCACTTGACGGTTTACATAATTGCAACCTTTAATATGCGAAAGATACAAAATCTACGAACTCGATCGAAAATTCAAATTCGCATTTAAACACATGCAAAGTACGTACCGTATTTAGCGCGAGAAAATTGCATTAAATTCCGTAATATACGTCGTCCGTACATGCTCGCTACCCGTTAAAGATCAATCTCGACTTCTCTAGATAAGCGGCCTTTCCTCATTTACATATACTCACATACTTACGTATTCATTCTATTAATAGAAAATCAACATTACCATAATATTTTTCGTTGATCCTCTTTCTCTAGAGCGAAGCGTACAAAACCAGATCCGAACTATCGAATTGTAAAGAGGAACCCAGGACCAGTTTCGTCCATTTAAAAATCACATTCTTCACCGATTATCGATTTTTTAAACGGAGAAATTTATTTCGAGAAACCGCGCGGTCCATATACCCGCACGTATGTATGTATGTGTCGCCTTTACGTTGGTGTGTCTACAGTCATGCGCAAAATAATGACAACTGTATGGATTCGAATTTAGTTCTTCGTGTATTGTTAATTTTTTATTAATATATATTAATTACGTCCCCGCCTGGCTTATAGGTTCTGATGAGAAGCACGTATCGCGTGTTCATCTTGCGAAAATAACTTACCTGCTTAATTTACAACTTAAGTAAGTCATGCCAATTCATTTCGAAGAAATCGCAAGTGTGCTATGTATATAAAATAAACTTTCAACTAATTCGATAAGAATAACGGGAAAGTTATCGAAGGGATGAGTATTGCGTCTGTTGACGATTTAAGGGCGTTACGTAAGTGTAGATGAGATAAAGATACATCACTAAATGTCCAAAACAAATCGACGAAATAAGTTCTTCCCGGCGAAAGTGATGATTCCATCAGCCGGAACAGTTATGTCGACGATTTTCTAATATTCGCAAGGCAAAAGAAGACAAAATTAAGAGACGGTACCTTGCTGATTTACCGAACCGATTCGACGGTGAACTAAAGAGGAGAAGACGCCAACTACCGAAGAAAAAAATTCTTTATCGTCATGATAATGACACGGTCCATTCATCGGCAATTGCGCCAGCAAAACTAATACGAATTGATGCTCCATTCACCATATCCGCTAGATTTGACCTCTGCGGTTCCCTCCATTTTTGCAAACTTGAAAAAATGGCTTGGCGGAAAACGGTTCACGCGAAATGAAGAGAAAAATCAAATTATTCGAATCGCTTAAAAAAGTTGGAGCATCGCTGGATTAAGTCTTCCTCCTCGTAAACTACAGCCGTTTTCCAGTTTGAATTACTAGATTATAAAAATAAACATACTAAACTACTTGCCAAAGAACTTTAAATGAGCTAAACAACATGTTAATGCGGAAATATTGCAAATCTCTTAATGACTCAATAAAAAAAGAACAGGGATTTGATCCTAATTTCTTCATACGAGTTCTGCTAGCTATATCGGGTACTAAAACGAATTAGTGCTGTTCGAACAAGAAAAAAAAAAGAGCTATATGTAAGCCTAAGCAATATTTAACGCCGATTATGTAATAAATTCTTTAGATTTTTATAGAACATTCGCAGCCGTTGATTTCCTTTGCACGGTACTGTACGGCGTACGAAGTGCTTTAGCTGTAGTACCCGCTTGGAAAACCTTGAGTATTGGCGCCAGCGTTAACCTTATTCGATATATGAACCCGTTCTTCGCATTATCTGCATTATTACGTGTTTTTTCTCTCCTCTCGCACACCGGTACTAAAGCGAAGTGATATAGTGGTACGCCGTAGAAGCAAAGCACACGTATAATATCGGTTACGTTATTTATTAGGCGTTATGCGATCGAAATTAAAGGTCTTGTAGAAGCGTGCGCTGCGTAATGCGGAGTTATGCATGATGGGGTAACGCCTGCGATCGATGGCCGTCGCTGTAGTCGTTTTTGTTACAGAATATCGCTGTTTTGCTGCTCGCAAAAATAAATCTCCTCCAACTTCTGCGGGACCGAAAGGAAGGAGTGGCTTGAAGACATTCAAGTGAATACTTTGTTGCGACCAAGTAACATCAAAGCAGACATTTTAATATTCTGCAGTATTCTTTTAAAATTGCTTTTTGTAAGCTTGTAAAGCTGTAAGATTGCGCTTGACCGCTTAAACCGTAATAAGCTCGATGCGATTTACATAGATCTTTTTAAATATCACCGTCTATATATATATATATATATAGAGGTTAATAGAAGGGAGAGAACCCTGTGTTTAACTCTTTAAAGTTGCGCCCCGTTTACAATTTTTTTAACTCAATTAATACTTTTCTTTCCGACGAGCTCCGACCGTTGTCAGGTTGATTATAATAATAGAATTGATAATTATGTGACTTGAGACGATTTTGATTGGTTATTCGTTGTATGCGCTGATTTGGTGGAGGCGCTCGATTTTTATAGATAAAAAACAAATACGCATAAGAGCTCCGAGCAATGCTCGTCGAGTTGATGAATTGCATGGACAACAAGGGAAGTGATATTTATCACGACAATCAGTTTTAACATCGTGTATTTCTCATTTGACAATATCTACAATTTATTCTAATTAATACGACAGGTATTAAGTGTAATTTAATAACAATTTTAAAGCCGTCTGAAAATCTTGATATCGAAAAAAGGACATTAATTACTTGTACTAGTATTGCTAAAGTTTTAATATCAGATAAGCGTTAATCGCTGCAAGAAATTTAATTTATCGCCGAGTACTTAGAAGCAAAAAAGGCTGTGCCTAGTACGCAATTATTTACTTCGTTGTATCGCAACCAATTTCGTATCCTTTACAACCAGAACACGAAAGTGTGATTCTAGTGCGGTCTCGTCGAACGTTCAATTTGGTTCGCGTACAGCTCGAATAAGTGGAAAGACTTCGTCAAATCGTACCGGATACTTAGGTAACGATTTTAGAAACCACGACGCATACGATTGCGATAAATTCCGCGCAAAAAAGATGCACCTGCATATTTCATGACGGCAATTTGCGGGAGCTGCTTAATAAAATCGCCTCGTACGGATGCAACTTTGTACAGTTACGCGTACATCAAATGCACAATAAAGATGCTCGACCTTCGCGTCGCACCGTGTTCTTCGTATTCCCGCGCGCGGAGTTTGGGTTTTTACGACTGAAGAACTGCATTAATTTTCGCAGTAGCTGTCGGAACAAATTGTCCTCCAATTTGCTTTGTTATTTTGTTTTGAAGCGAGCGCAAAACGATCTGGCTACCGACGATGAAGGGAATCGAACGAATCTACGAAGATAGGCATCGAGTACGAGATTATTGCCGTTGTAAGGTTGTAAGAGGAAGCGAAATGTGGGTAATTTGAAGTTAATTTAGTTTAATAAGGCCTGCGTTTGGAAAAGTTTTTGTAAATATGTAACTATAAATGGTGAAGTAATCAATGATAATATACAGCGTGTTCACTTATTGTTTTAGTGCATCGACAGAAGGTAATTCCGTTCTTGCGCAATTTAGAGAAAAAGTTTACTTATAACACATTAACTTATTTCCTTCATTTTTTTTTCTTTCAGTGACTTTCAAATATTAAAATTGATGCGTTAAAAAATAAAACACAATAAAAGCTCTAACCTTGACCGGCTGATTAAATGACTTGTTTATAGTAATTACGTGGATGTAATCTTAATTTTGATCTAAGTAACGATTATAATTTACGATAAGTTAGCAACTTATTTAACGTAGTTTCCTTCTATTATTTTCTTCATCATCGGATCGATTCCAAACTTATGGCATGCAGTGTACACACATACATACAATCAAAGCGGTAGCAGTAGCTGTACAGCATCGGTAGCAGCAACAGCAATAGCGGCAGCAACGGTATAAACGATTAAATTCAACATCGCCTCGCTATCGAGGCTCCAAGTCCGTGTGTCTGCTGCTGCTGCTGCTACGCGACCGAGAGGCCGGTTATAAAACGGGCACGCACATCGCGTGGACGAAATGAGATTGGTGTCGATATAAAATAGAAGTTGGCAAAGCGGATGTCGATAACCATATAAACGCCGTAATTATACATTAGCTATAGTAACAGAGCGGGTACGTCACTTCCTGTGTCGAAGAAAACTCTCGGCGGGAGAGCCCGATCTGGAATAAAAGTAGCATCGTCGTGCCGGCCAGCCAGGCAACCGGGCAACCCGAGCGAACGGATGCTGCGCTGCCGGCCAGATCGTAACTGCACATTAAATATAAACGGGTTGTTTAGGTTTTGTTTGCCGTGAAGAGATTGAACTGAACTTCTCGTACATTCATGTCGTGTATGTATATGAAGTTATATATAGGCACGCATTAAATAGAGATAAATATATATATTATAAAATCGTCTGATTTAATAGTTTAAAATTTATTCCGGGATTCAAGCGGATTGATCAAACATATAAACTTTCAAATTTATTTAATTATCTTAGCATATATAAATAAAAATTTGCGGATTCTTCCCAAGCCCGGATTATACCGAGTTTAAATCGAATAATACTTTACGGTGGTAAAAAAATTGGGGAAATGTCTACGGCAATTAGGCTATCTTCATGCAACTTTCAAAGGTGTTCAGAAATTCAATTTTTAATATTAACTCGGCAATAAATTTTTAAGAGGACGGAAATTTCGCAAAGAACCACTTCAAAAGTGCTCCAAAACGGCTAGCTTAAGCATTGGAAGACGCAGCATAGGATACATTACAATACATACAAATATATAAAATGGATGAAATGAGTTAGGCTTTAAGATGTTAACAAAAGCAACCTTTCTAGACAGTAATGAAGAGTCGGCTCGAAAAACAAATGTTGTTCGAATGAAGCAGAGACTCATAAATAGAGATCACAAAGGCAGCTGAAGTTATTATTTTTTTGCAGCGACTAGAAAGATTCGTGTTTCGTCGACTTTCGGGGAAACCAGTAGGCAACACGAACCCTTTCTTAGGAGACGAATAGACACGAGTCTGTACAGTCGTTACAAAGAAAAATAATAATTTCTTCTGCCTCTACTCATAAAATTCATTTTTTCGTCATTAGCGAATCGGCTAAACTACCCGCGTTCAAAAACTTGAATTAGTGATCCTTCCACAGGTTGTTCCAAATGTAAAGTGATAGTTAAATAATACAAGTTTGTCCAACAGAGCGGCTATACTTTCGAACAAATCACCAACCCATCCTCACGATCTGACCTATAATATATCTGATATGTCTTCCCATCAATGTGACTAACTTAGTGCAACTCATAGCCAACGAGTGATAGAAAGCTTAAAAAACAGGACAAGTGTAAACTTACGTTAGAAATTTTGTAACATTTAGAAGGGCTTTGCAGAAATCCTTAAAAAAATCAACATTAAGAACGTCATTTAGATGTTAACTATAGCCCTTCATGAAATGTCGTTTTTTACGTTTGTAAAATCTTGAAGAAAGCGTTGGTCGGATATCGAAAAGCTAGTTGAGAATACGAGATTCTTTCAGAGTGAAAAGAGAGATAGTTATCGACGTAATGCAACCAGAAAATATAAAAAAATTGGCTGAGAAACTGGGACGAGATTCTTGAAAATGAACTAATGACCTATACCTTTAGCGACCAAGGAACTGGAAGAAAATGATAATGAGAGTGGTGAAATTGAAGAAAAGGAATAAGAGAAATTTGAAGCCAGAAATCCAATGGAAGCTGCATGTACAAGCAGACTGAATCAGCTGCTTTAAATGTTTTGGCGTCGAGAAAAATAGGATGATGTAATATCTAGACAGGAGAATACACACGTCGTTTTAATAGGACAAGGGTGTGACCGGTTAAGAAGAAATACTGTATTTATGTAATGCTATCCTTTGACATCAAATTTATTTGAAATTCCGTTATGTTCTTTTTTTTTATCATAACACATTTGACGTGATTTGTTTGTTTATACACAAATACTTTCAAATGTGCAGCGCCAGCTAATTTCCCTTTCTCGAAAGTAACTATTTGATTATATATGAATGTGTGTGTACGTACAGCCTGCCAAAGAGATCGCTTCCATAAGATTCATAGTGGCTAAGTGTAAATTATTATATCGCATAACACAAAGCAGACGTATTTTTCTACGTAACCCGCATAGAATATTACACATAGATACATACATATGGTGTGTATGTAGTGCGTTTCCTCGAAGTGTTTAGCTTCAATTTTTAGGCGATGATTTCGTATATTTTTAGATGGAAGTAATTTTGCATATGTATATTTATGTAAGGAGGAAAGGGTTTCACAATTTTTGTATACTTTTAAAGAATGAGCTCTTAAAGCGAAATGCGTCTTCATTTTCTTAAAAAAAAAAAAGCGTAACAAGTGATTGAATATTTGTGTAAGTGTAGATCAATTAAGTTGCGGGAATCAAAGCAGGCTACCTTGTTAAATTAACTTCTTGGTTTAGAAGAATAGACTGTAATAAATGCTTTTTTGAAAAGACGCATTCATTTGTAGGTTACAGATTGCAAGAAACAAAAAGGAACTGCTTGGGATCTATTCTATCTGGTTGCAATTGACTTTCATTACTACTAACATCCATATGTCTGGCTTTGCTTGCTTTTTCTCCAACTAACACGAATATAAAAAGAAACGTTGGCATTCATGGCTTTATATCGACTAAACCGATCATTTATGTCGCCGTTCCAGACTTGACAATTTTACTTTGGATCAAAGTGTTACAACCTATTGCATTTCACCCAATGATCGTTTGCCTCAGCAGATACCACTGAAAACCTAATTCGTTGTAACACCTATTCTACTTAGGAATCACATATTTCTACAGACAGCAACATGTTACAGACCAATTCAATACTCCCTCTAGGCATCTTTAATTCCCTTTATTTTTGCTCTTGGTTCATCAGATTTCTTCACTCCTTCCTCCTACATCGTCTAGAACTAGAAAGGTAAACGGGATAGGTACGTACACATACGACACGTACGCGCATTATACAAATCCCTCCCGTGGCAGCCCATGCTGTTTACGCCACGTTTGCATAGTGCGCAGCTCGTAACAAATTAGGTACTAATTTATGTGCTTAATTAAAACTGACCTACTAACTAGCAGAAAAGGGCAACCTACGCGGGCAAGTCGCGGCCCGATATGTGCGTGTGCGCTCGTGCGCGTATGTGTCGGGTCGCCACAAATATCCGCCGTGATGGACGAGCGCACACATGGCCAAGGAGCGAAATATAGATCGTGTTTTCGTGATGTTTCAGCGGCGCGTCGCTGCCGCTAAATGGAAGAATTTAGAAATTTTAAACGGTGACTCCTTAATATAGCATTAATTAAATCTAATGCTTTCCGCGACCGTTCTATTTATAAACTTTTCCCAATTAATCCGGAGCAGCACAGGCGACATCGGAGTTGGTACATTACGTTAGGATAATGCTTGTTTACGATGACAGGCCGACGCGCACACGTACAGCGCCGTTAATGACGAAGTCACATAAATTTTAATAAGCATTTCATTCAATTCGTAGTTGATTCGTTCGTTAGCGTAACAGTTACGTGTAGGTACGGTTTTGGTAAAACGAACTTACCGCTTTTCAGCCAAAATGTTGGGTTGGAAAGAAAAAAATATTGTTTTTTTTTAATACCTTTTGGGATTGCCTTGTTTTCTGTGACCAATCAAAGAATTTAAAATATTCCCATTTCACTCGGCCTACCTAATGATCCCTTGCAATAGAATTATGGTGTTTCTTGCGCAATATTTTTCGCCCGATTCTGCGAGTCCGATTTTACTCACCAACATGTAACTGAAGACTTTGTATCGCGCTGAAAAGTCCTCTGGGCCATTTAGAGTAAAGCACGAGAAATTCAAATTTTGGTTTTATGTTGGATCTTATCTACGCTTATTTTGCAGCACAAGATGTCAAGCCAACCAAGACAAGAAGTCAACCATTCGGACGAATTACAGAGATAGGAGCATCGCTAGAAAAAAATGTAGGGACTTACAAAGAGATTATGTTAGGCCGGAAACATCTCACACTATCTTTGTAGAACATCCAGAATGCGGGCGTATTTCCGAATTTATCCTTAAATTATGGCAGCGAGGTTACACATTTGAAGGTTTGCTAGATTTCTCCTTTATGATCAACAGAAACCGCATAAGAGGTCATCATTAAAAAGAACGCATATCGACGGTAATCATATTAAATAATAAAACGTCGCTGTACGGTGTGACCTACGGCTTTATTTTTATTTCGCAGCTTGTAATGCACAGATTTTTTCTTGACATTTACTTGATGGTTCTTGACTTACATATTACATATGTGTGCCAATTATATCATAATAAATGATACATGCAGATTCGCGCACATGCAGACGTTCTCTTATCATTATCGTATTATGCTGATGTTTTCGTAAATAAAACAAATCACTAGTGGGCAAGTGTTATAAAAAAGCATTGCACGAAAAGAAATGGTAAACTCGTACGCGATGGAGAAAAACGAATGCAACTACATGAATGCATACTAAGAAGTCGACTGCTAAGATCGATAGGTTAACGTTTCGTAGAATATGTGTTGTGTGTTTGTTTTGAAATAATTGATTATTTCATCTCGATGGTCCATCATTTATAAACCGTACGCACGTACACATGGACGGCTACGCACACGGACTAGCCGCTGAAACGGAAAAATGAAAATAGATGGGAGAGAGCACATAGAGAACTGATTGTTTGCAAAGGCCCGGATGTATATTTCGAAATAGATAACCTCGAATAGATTATTATTCTATGTTATGCGATAAACATTATTTTATTTAAATGTGTGATAGTGTGTTATGTATGGGTCTGGATTTAACATGGTCGTGTACTATAACGAGCAAAAGTCTCCAAGTTTTCGCGGGGAACGTTTTAATCCTTTCAGAAGCTTTTGTTTCTAATTTTTAACAACTTAGTAATTATTTATTAGTCATTCACGCACCTCCAAAACTTATATATGTATATAACGAAACTAATTATAACCTACTTTTTATTCTTGTAGTTTATACTTTCTTGATAACAACGCTTGTAGCTAGCAAAAGATCTCGTATTGGGGCCATGTTCCAGGACAAAAACAAGCCATATATAAGGCTCGCCTAAGAGAGCAAAAATAATGATATCGTCCAGCAAAAGCGACCTTAGATTACTGGCGAGATTTCTGAGAGGTTATGCAGCCCTAGGAAAGCCGAGGAGCAAGTCTAAAGCGGGCAGGTCACATTTTATGTAACTTCAGTCGCACCCAACAACAACATTTCGAGAAAACGAGAAAAGAATTTTGCAATCATACATCTCCCTTCCGCTAAACTCGCGAATTTTAGGCAATAATTCCGTAATACATTGCGACGACGGTTTGAAGTCGGAAAAGCAATGCTGGGGATTGCGGCATACTTCAACAGATCAAAACAATTGAAATAGAAAAAAAGAGCTAAGCTAGCTTTTCCTATGTTTGAATTCTTTGTAAAATTTTTGTTTTTTTTTATGATGAAGCATTTAGGATTTCAATCTTTAATATTGTTCTTCCATTTTCGAACCGTTGTCTCAACATATGCAGCCAGCACTTCTGCTCTGCTTATAATACACTGCGGATAGTTATCAGAAAATGTACTAATACTGATAGCTCCTAACTAAGTGCATGTTGATTGTTTTAAATACATATTGGCTTGGGAAGACATATTTAAATTTAAATTTTCGCTGCCCTTTCTCGGGTCCAGCTGATCTTTTATGTCATCGTCCTTCATGTACCACGGCATTGCGTAGCCCTCATACAGCTCTCTTGATTGCCTTTTCGTGTTTGCCACTCAAATAATTAAAGTACGCCACCAATCGCAATTTTATCTTCACCAAAGTCCATTGTTTACTGATTTGACTGAACTGATCTATCCGTTTAGTTATTTTTGTGCGTCAGTGTACGCGCATGTACTAAATGTGACGGTCTGTTCGTTCTTTTGCTTTTTACATAATAAATATAAGCGGAGCGCTTGTTTCCTTTCTCGTCTATATATGTATGTATACAGGCATACGATTATATTATTACTCGTGATGTTATGTAATAACAGATGATTAGCTCGAATACAAAAAAAAAAAATAGAAAACAATTTCTAGAAGACCCACATATTAGCAACTACGTAAACATCACAGAACTCGATGTTGCCATACGTATAGTTTCTCTAATACATACATATATACGGAGATACACAGATATACATATACGGTGGTGATGATCTCCGCTTCCTCCTAATCAATTTCGTTCCTTTTTAGTTTATATTTAGACTATTTTTTATCAATTTGTAAATAGGTTAATGTTTAAAAAATACACACACTACAATGTTTGAATCAAGCCTCTATTGATACCGCCGAGAAACGAAAACTGATAACGGAGATTTTAATTTTTTTAATGGGAATAGGTAGTGGGCACGGTGAAGGGAATAATAATCGACAAGGGACGAGAATGTATACATTTCTAAATAAACAGACAGCGTATGTGGCATCGCCAGTCATCCAAATACTAGAAGATGTATTTTATACATAAAAAAATATAAAAATCTTCCTATATACCGACGTAAGTATCTATAATATTCATATATTATAGTCACTTTCCAAATTTGCTAATATAGCATTTTGGCGTAATACAGGGTGGCGCAGGGGAACGGGAAATTTTGAAATAACGTCATTTCCACGAATAAATTCATAAAACTAGTAATTTATTAACGAAAGTGCACGTATGCAGTATGCCATTTATGTTTTTACAATCAAAATGTCCAAAAGTGTCTCTTCGCTTTTTAAAGATGACATCGAAAAGATGTCTTCCCATTCGGCGTTCACACTCTAACGGCCTGTTATGAAAACTCTGGAATGCGCGGCGTAGCAAATCTTGGGGAATGGCAGTGATTTCGTGTTGAATGTTCTCCTTCAGTTCATGGATTGTTGCAGGTCGTGTAGGTTGCACCTTGCCTTTAAGATACCCCCACAGGAAGAAGTCGCGCACACTAAGAGCAGGGGATCTCGCAGGCCATTCAATGTCACCGTTAAGTGAAATAATGCGTCTTCCAAACAATTGACGAACTGCTGCCATCGAATGACGAGCAGTGTGTGACGTGGCTCCGTCCTGCTGAAACCACATGTTTTCTATGTTAAGATCAAGCTCGTACAGTCTCGGTGTAAACACTGTTTGAAACGTTTCAACATATCGAGCGGATGTTACTGTCGCTGCACTACCATCCTCACGTGCGAAAAAATAAGGACCGATAACACCATGACATGATACAGCACACCATATTGTGATCTTGTCGGTATGTAGTGGTCGCTGGTGTAACTCGCAAGGATTGTTCTGGGCCCAATAACGAAAATTCTGTTTGTTTACGAAACCGTTCAGGTGGAAATGGGCTTCATCTGATATCCATATGTTACCAACGAAATTTGCGTCCTCGTTAATTTTAGCCAATATCTGCCTACTAAACTCCATACGTGACGCTGGGTCTTGTTCATGTAATTGTTGCACAATCTGCAATTCGTGCAGTATTCTTTGTAAGCTTCGTCGCTTAATCCCTAGCGTAGATGCATGCTGTCAAACGGAGCGGCGAGGACTTCTCTTAATTGCAGCTCTAACAGCCTCAATGTTCACCTGGAGCTTTCTTTTTCAAGACAGATCCTGTTTCTTCAAAATTACGCACCCACGTTGTAATCGCATGCGCAGATGGGACACGTCCATGACGTGGAAGCTGGTTAACGCTGTCGAAATATTCTCTGCGCGGCAGTCGCACTATCGCCATTTTTATAAAACGCTCTCACAGCTACTTCACGTTCCGCACCAGTCCAACGATCCATGATTACTAAATGGCAATGCGTTCACAACAATTGTGCCGGCTCTACAGTGCTGACAACTGTAACGTTCAAAATTTCCCGTTCCCCTGCGCCACCCTGTACAACTGATTTGCTTGAGGACTATAGATTTAAGCTGAAGGCGTACGCATGCAGTAAAGTAAATGAGCCTAGTGTAATTATATTGGAACTACTGGCTTTCTTGTTTTATTATTACAACAAGTTGGGTCCTTAACGGTTTCCTGACACTCCAATCAAGTGTCCCATTTTGCCCAAATTTCGTGTAAATCCTCCTAAAATTTTCCTCCTAATATTCTTACCCGTTTAATCTGTTCAGATCTATTCTGCGAAATAGGAGCGATTGTGATGGCTTAATGAAAATCCCCGTCTTCCGCGCGAAACTTCAGGCTAACAATATCTCGCCTGAATATTCAAACCTTTTTCTTGAAATACAGCCGTTTTTCGGCAATTGATGTCCTAAGCTTATCATGATGCGTAGTATGTCATTGTTATTTTTTTCCTTTTCAAGGAAGTCGATTAATACAACTCCATAACTGTTCCGAAAAACGACAGCCTCCGCTTTCCCGGCCGATGGAACAGTCTTCATTAACAAGGTTTTTTTAAATTAATTCCTGCTTCTCCTTTGTTCGAAATTAATGAAATTAAAACCTAGGATCGTAAATCCCGTCTACCTCTACAACTATGTATATCTTGCACGTCCGTTGATGATTATGACACCTCGACGGTGGCTTATTACTACAAAATCCGTTTACCTTCTAACGAACTTGAGTCATTATTATTATCATCAGAAGCAAACAAAAAAAAAAAAAAAACGTAGTTGTCATCCTTGAACGAATAATACGTGACTCCGTGACACATTTTCTTCGTACGTACGCGTACTTCTTGCGTATGAAAAGCGGCGCGGGCAAGCAGGAAAACAAGTACACAACTTCCGCGACAAAACGCCGGTATGTAAATGTGCGCGTTTATTTGCCATCCGTTAAAAAATATACACAAACGCACGCGATCCATATATTTGTATACAGAACGCTACCTACCAAGTTGTGTTTTTTCGTTTTATCAAGACGCCTTGTTCCGATACGATTTGATTAAGAAGAAGCGACGTAACGCGTGCTAGCTATATTTTTCTCGGAACTCGCGCTTATACACAGACATGCAACGCTCGTCAAATTACACATATATGAGGATATAAGAAAGAATGGGAGAAGACGATGTCGAAGAAGATTTTTTTAACAAACTCGGAGAGAATGCTAACGGTAGAGGGAGCTATTGACTAAGTTGTGTAGATATAAGACAAAAAAACAAAAGCAAGAATTTAAGACAAAGAAAAAATGTTTTTTGATGTTCCGTTGTTTATTTTCGTACCTTGTTCAAATAAATTGTCCTCCAGAAAGCTAAAATTTAATAATTTCACAGGGAACGTTTTCTGAAAAAAAAAAAAGAAAAAAAAAACGCAACCATCTTGTGGTTTTTTCGTATATTTTGGAAAACATTTATTTTAGATTAAATTTATTAAAAGATTTCGATTCCAACATTCTATTTCGAGAAACATCTAGTCCAACAAGCACTGCCAACACTAACAACACGTATTTAAACAAATGCATAAGAAAACCGGTGATCCCGTTAATCGGAAAGTATTATTCCGCTGAGATTGTATTGTTTTAGTCTGACTGACCTTATGAACATCTCTACAACAATTTACACCGCCTAATTGTAATACTGCCTCAAAACTTTGACTGTTAGAAATGCGCAACGCTTTTGTCGACGAGCTCATACATACATTACATAAATATGTAAAAAATAGACATAGTTTTGTTCGGAATACATGTTAATCGTCACGTACTTAAGTGCGAACAAGACATGTATGTTAAGATTACAACTAACCAGTCGCTTAATCCATAACGCGGCGATGTTAATCAGCTGATTATAAATAAACTTTTATCATTTTAACAATTAAAAAATAATACGAAAAAAAAAAGAACTTTACGCTCTCTTACACGCTTTGCCCGATAGTGAATGGGTTTCTTGTTTACGCTAATGTGTACAAGATTCAATTTCGAGGAATCGGGAGGAAGCCTGAAAATAATAAATGGCGTCCAATAAAACAGATTTAATTAGATGAAAACGAGAAAAATCGTTTCTATTAATTTACGTCGGATATAATTGCGCATGAAAAATGGTGGCTAATAAAAATAGCGTTTAATCAAAATTAATTTTTATTTGTACATACAGATTGAACGCTTGTTTAACAGCGATTAATGCTGTTCCATTTCTTTCAACCGCAACGTGAATGCATACATCTTCATCAAAAGTTATCTGTAAGGAATTGAAGAACATTGTAATTAGATTCATTGCGTTGATTCTTCAAATTTAAACATGTAAATATTTCGAAATACAGTTGTTCCCTTAGAAAAAAGAATATAATTTGTTCTTAATTTAAAACATTTGTCAACCAAGTGTGTTCTCCATTACGGCTTTATTAATCCTTCACTGCAAAGATGGCTTAGAAATTACAATGGCGCACGGACGAGTAAAATAAAAGCACGAATGAGATGAAGGTTACTCTAGGTAACCTGCAGGATTCACAAAGAGATGACAGAGGCAGGTAAAATTATTACATTTTTGCAGCGATTAGACAGACTCGTGTTTTGTCGACTCTCGGAGAAACGAGTAGGCAACACGTATCCTTCCCTATGAGGCGACTACACACGAGTCTGTCTAATCGCTGCAATTTCGTCTGCCTGTGCGGTCTCTAATCATAAACAACAAATCAAATCAACTCAAATCATGGAGTGTTCGCCGAATTGACCAAGAATTCGAAGGTTTGAGTTTGCATTTGTAACTTCGATTCAGCTTCTACTGTGACGATTGCAACAAAGCAATTATGTTGGGTCCTCTTAACGCTTACAGAACATCGCAAAATTTGCTATTTTAAAAACTGCTTTTTCGTGTCGATTTCATCAGTATAAGCAAGTTGGGGCAATCGACAAAAATTCATAAAAACCATAGACGCGAAGACGTTAAAGGTGAGTCTTCTTTCCGCTTAAATCCCCTCTTAAACCCGTTTCAAGGAATGACCTAATGGCCAACAAAACCTGGTAAACTCAATTATAATTATGATTTCCAAGAAGTTATACCTACTTATTAAATTAATGCGAAATGCTTAGCTTAACGCTCCGAAAACAATAAGATTTCTTTTTTCAATATAACTTGTGTACCGTTCATTGTAACATTGTATATTGACACCTTCATCAATTTTATGGATCCTTCTCAGAATTCTATGGACGTTAGAAACTATTAACTTGTTCTCTGTACCTACTCCATTTTATGAAGCAACTTCGCTTCTAATACCGATGCTTCTTTACTAGAAGGAACCGTATAACGAGAAAAACCACAACAGCAGGTAAAAAAGACGTCTTCATCCAGTTCAAGAAGCAAAATATTTACATTAAGAGGTCGTCGACCCCGTGTTTCGCGCAGGGAATTCCCGAAAACTTCCCTTCAAAAATATCAGCGGAACAACTAGTCCGCAAGTAGTACTAGTTACGCAAGAAGAAAGATGAGCATTGTCATAAGATATATGCGAGATATACGCGCACGCAGATGATAACTATCTCAATAACAAACGACATTCCGTTCGTCTTCCTTTTGCGTTCTTCTTTCTCTATTCCTTCTCTTCGCTTTTCGTACGGTCGTCGCTGTTTTGTTTGATACGAGAGGCATTTCCGGTAACCTCTATGCGTGTTCTGGGCTATTCTTCCTAGAAGAGCAAAACCGAGGTTCGACCGTGCGACTTCCAAGAAACAATAATAATATCGTTCGGTGTGTCGAAGTTTAACCAAATGGCAGGTTGTACTAGGATATACCTACTTGAAATTGATCTTATCATTTGAAAGACAAAGGTAGCATTTTACGTGAACGGGTGTTGCAAGATGCAGACAATAGAATGTGAAATTTGCGGTTGGAATTAATTTTGTAACGCTATATAATTAGTGTCCATAATTGCACAGGTTTCAATCAAATATGAGGAAGATTTCGAGGAGAAGATATAAAAGCTACAATACGAAAGAAAAATAACAAAGCAAAACGGCTTGTCAAGCATAGATTAGGAAACGTTGCGGTAATTGGAAGGTGTCGTCTTCTGCTTAGACTTACAATAACACACTTGTTTTTTGGTGGAATCCACTAATAGCATTAATACGTTCATCCAATTCCAATTATCATGTGTGGCTCATATTGTTGTTTAATCCTTACGTTAAAAGTACGAAGAATCTCAAAAATTACCCATTGCCTTTTACTAAATAGGCAAAAGTTTACAATTATTGAAATACTCTTTTTCAAAATTAAACCTACACGGCTCCAAGAAAATATTACCTGTTGCTTGAATTGTTTCGTCCTCTAGCTCTTGCCTAACATTCTTTCATGCAGTTTCATGGAAACCTTTCACTCCTTGAAATACAAGAAGATTGCAAAACATCTCTTTTGCAATGAACCTTACGGTGCATCTTCTGATGGATTTCTCTTTGATAGAAGGAAGATATCAAAATTGTCAAAATTGTAAGCCGTAACAATGATATTCTGCGGATTTTGAAAATCAAGAGAGAGAGAGAGAAGAATAGTACGTTCTTTGCTTCAAAATTCAACGGAGATTCGAAGAATGCGTTATAAAAACGCAATTTTGAGTAGCTTTGGCATTTATTAGGCACCCCGTAGGTTTAAATATATTTTTAAAACAATAAAGAAAAAATCGTTTTGAACAATCTCCATTTACAAAGGCACAATCTTCCGGGCCTCCGGTAATAACTCACTCGGTATAGCGATTTTATTGCGTAGGTAAAATTGTGTTTGTAAACGTTATGTATTTTAAGATAATGGAGGTTTCATAAGAAAATATAGGAGGTCTTATGAGTCGACGGTTTTTAGCGCCAAATCGCGCGATCGTTTTGATAAAATGGTGGCCTACAGACCCTATTAGTCGAATTTAAATTACTAAAAAGTCAAGCCTTTTAAATGTTATTCTTAACATTTTTTTCTTATACGCCATATCTGCCAACTTTGTTGACCCAAGGAATTTCTTGATAAGGAGCGATGTAGCCTATGAACGTTATAAATACGAATACGATCGAGAAAGAGTTTACGTATACACATATATATATATATATTTGTATGTAGAGTACTTACGCTAACGTTTCGATTCCTGATATCTCCGTGCGTGTGGATCGATGATATTAAAATTTATCACGTCGCCGTATCGAACGCGATCCAAATACTTCGGAGACGTTAATGTGAAGAACACTCATAACTCGTGTGTAGGTACACATATATTCATCTGTTTGCTCACTGAATTAGCAAGGAGCAGGAAAAAACTGACGGTGGAACGAAATTTATACACATACGTGCATTTTCGAATGAATATTCCACGATGGCTAGAATTTCTTACCTGTAACAAAAGAAAGGCGTCTCTTAGCAACGAAATGAATACGGTCAGAGATCTTAAAACGTGTAAGAAGAATAGATATAATTTATTTACTATCGTGTACCTTAAAGATTGTACATGAGTTACTCGGAAATTTTGAGGAGTTAAACGTACTGAGGTATTCACGACGATCGCTTGTACATCCCACCAAAAAAAAAAAAAGAAAATAGTTTAGCCGTATTATACAAGAAGTTCTAGCTTCTAAATGTACTTTTCACTTCAGAGTCTTTTTAATTAACATGCAGTGGTAGTATTAATATATTGTTCCAATTTTGTGGAGGTTCTCATCTCTTTAGATTGTGGATACCGAGAAAATGCAAAGAAAAGCGAGCTAAACTCTGTATACCAGGATGCTTCACTTAATCGGTCTCGTGAATGATTGTGTGGACTCTTCATTAAAGAACATTAACGAAGATTATTATTATGGATTAGTTAGTTAGAAACTCAGTTAGTTAGGGCTTGCAAGGAAGGTCCGTAGTTCTAAAACTGAACGACACAAAAGAATACTTGTTTGTATAAGGCTGCGAACTATTTACACTACCCTCGTGTAAATATGGCATTGAGTCGTAAATAACTTGGCGTTTGTAAAATGAAAAATGCAAACCTGCAATTGCGATACAACTGAAATAATAGACCATAATTTTACTTTTTCGACGTGCGCATTTCGTTTCGGCGATAACTTTGTTTTCCTTCCCATTTACCCTTTATAGTAAGTGCCTACAGATGTAAAGCATTATTTGTTGCTAAGAAAATAAGCATTTGCATTAAAGCGACATGCACCGAGGCAAATTACCCATTTAGAGAAAAAAAAAATAATAAAAAAGAAGGAGGAGATACGACAGGCTAAACATCTCAAAGTATATTTCGCTTCTACGTTGAACCCAACCGATGCAAACTTCTCATATTCCCATTGTCAGTGGGTAGAAACTCTTTACTGTTGGAACAGCAACGGACAAATGAAAAAAAAAGCATGAAACGCTCAACCTTCTGCTTTACAGATGTAAATACATACAGACGCACTCATACACACGACCGCGGATCTTACATGTGCACATATACACAAACGTAGATAGCATGTATGTGTACGTAAGTATATATATTTAATATTTGCAGCATCTGAACATAATGCTCTCGCGTTGATAATGGTACCAGGCGACACTTAAAAATGTCGCCGCACCGTCTAGATAAATTGTGATCTCACCTAACGCGTTGCCTTACGCCACGAACCGCCTGCACAATAAGCACTTTCTATCGTTTTCAATTTTAACTGGCTCTCCTTCTCGCTCTCTTGGTCTTTTTATCAGTTAAATTGGTCGTAAATTGAACTTAACTATGTATATGGTATAAACAACGTGCGGTTGTGTACATTGAAGGCGACGTGCCACCTGGAATTAGAAGAACCTTTTGTTCATGAATTTGGTTGTGTGTAAAGAGTATTTTTGGATTCGAAAATTACAATTCGAAACGGAACGCAAGCATATTATTAATTTACGTACAATAATATAAAATGAATTTATGTAAGGAATATGGCCTTTTTTAGCGTAGTGACGGCCCAAGCTGTATCGTTGTTTCACCCCCACATCGTCCCAGTGCAAGAACAGAGAGAAATCACAACGGGTTAACTGTGATCGAATTATAGGCTAAAAATTTATTGAAATCCTTGATCGTATTAGCGCCACTTCATGAATTCGTAAGTTTTTTGTTCTTGTTTCATCAATCTGTTCAACCTTCATCGTGAAGAGGAGCAACAAGGCGCTGCATGACATCATTTCAGTGTTTTTCAAGAAACAGAATTTTCTCCGTTTTGTAACGCCTGTTGCTCAAGACCGGCAATTAACCAAAGCATTAGTTTAACTGATGAGAATGATGGTTCTGTTGCTCGGCCTAGCATTTGATGAATTTTAAATGGAATAATTTAGAAGGTGATTTTTAAGCATTTAATTTGTCTATTTTCGCCGAAGGTACCCGGTACCTATAATCCGCGATCTTGGAATCTTAATCCTGAAGCCGTATCCGATTTATCCAAATCCTTCTCGCAAGTGGGTGGCTAATTTTCGTTGATTAAGAGGTTCAAATGGTTTAATAAGTGTTATTCAAGTTATTCTCGAGAAATTTTTATTACTATCGAAAGGTTTATTTTCTCTCGACTATTTTTCTTATCGCCACCCATAGAAATCGATTAGATCAAACGACACCTTTGACGTTAACTAAAACTATTCGAGATGCTCTGTGATTCCATGGTGACGACATCGAACTGATATTGGTCACCAGAAGGAAATTCTTATTTTGATTGTTACGGACGAACAGCAGTAAGGAGTATGTGCAAGATGGTGATGGAAACCCATTCTTTTATGGGAAGTTGCCTCACAGAAGAAAGCAAAAATGTAAACATGTCGATTTGGAACACTTCCCAACATATTGTTATAACTCACATTAAAAAAAAATTATTCTAAAGTATTATATTTCTCATACCTGGTATTATCTATTTTTTTTTTGAATGTACAAAATAAATCAACATGCTTAGTTAGTAGAAATTCGAAGAATAGATAGTTTATCATTCTAAAGGTGTTGTTAAGATATTGATAAATATAGAGCAATTCGCTAAAGAATCAGTAGGTTACCCGTATCCGAATTGTGACCTTTTCAACATTTTTCATACTAACCATGTTGAGAAATTATTATTTGAAAACTTAATCAAACGCTTATATCGCTTCGTATATATATACACTACCAAATTCCACGCTAATTGTGTACGTTATTAATAGTCTTATCGGCAACTACAACGAAAAATTTCGAATTCGATAACTCAGGCAGAAAGTTTGGTATATTTCGCATAAACATCGACCACATATGTATAATATAGATATACTATTTTCATTGCAGAACGCCAAGTAGATAGCGAAAAAAGTAAAGTAATGACAAAATCTCCAGCGCTCAGAGGTTATCGCTAGCGTTATGTAAAACAACACTATAAACTGTTATCTGTCTATTTGTAAAAGTTGTGTATATATTTTGTTTACTATTTTTAAAAGGCCATCCGTCATCATATTCAAGTTATTAACGGTTCGATTGTAGCCACACACACTATTGCTAAAATTAATTTGACGGAAAAAAATATCTAAAACGGGAATGAAAGATTATATACACACACACACACATAGAAGTACGCACGCACACGGACGCGCGCTTGAGTTTGTTTTTTAGTGAATGTCGTGACCTCCCGATATTAATCCGATGTATTATTGACGTTACAAAATGTAGCTCCTTTCAGAGTTCCAATATCTTACACATTTAGCAGACAGCCACTTCATTATGTCTGCTTGCGGAATCTAATCCTTATAGATGCGTGTGCATGTATCCGTATAAACCGTATTGGTTCTGGACCAGCACTACATTCGAAGATTACTAGAATTCTCAATTAAAGCTAATTAGGAGGTTGATCGTAATTTATCCTTGTTACTCATTCCAATAATACGATGAATGAGGCTTCTGTCAAGGTTCGTCTGCTTAATGTCCATTTTTTCCCCGGCTTTCAATGATCACGTTAAAAGACATAAATGAATATTTTCACGGAATTTTTATTTTTTTGTCCACTTGGTATCATTGGTATTGTTTCAAGCATTCAGATCCCAGCATGAAAACTGTCCAAATACTACAAACATTTTTCAGCGCTACTGAAAAATGTTAACGCAATCCGTTTTTTCCAGAAGTACTACGTCGTGACCTTCCAACAGGACCAAATCCGGCGTGCCATCGTCCTCCTGGAAACATCGTTCGGAATGAGGAAGCTTTGTAACGTTGAGAAGGTGATCGCGGCATTTTTGCGCTTT
Organism: Oryctes rhinoceros; assembly: GCA_020654165.1. NCBI lineage: Eukaryota > Metazoa > Arthropoda > Insecta > Coleoptera > Scarabaeidae > Oryctes > Oryctes rhinoceros. The sequence continues at coordinate 6,687,483 of JAIOKQ010000231.1, forward strand.
ATTCAAAATGAAAAGGAAAGCCTTGAACATAACTCGCAGAAATTTATTTTAAGATAAAAGAGATTTAATAATATTATTGCGGGGAATATTAACGAAAATATTATCAACTAAAGGTTACGTAAATATTTGTGGTTCTATATGAAGTGACAAAATTAATGCCGATAACTTGATGAGGAAATTACTATACGTACGATGGAGATAGGGTGCACACAGTTCATGCGTGTAATTAACCTAGAAGTTCCGTGATTGCGAGTCTTGCGTGGACGATGGGATAAGCGATTGCAATTGTCGAAGCGATCGTAAACGCATTGCTCATTTCGTTTATGTGTGTCACACCATTAACGCGTAAGCAATCTCGCACGGCCTATGGCACGATGTTCCGCGTAGATGCGTCCAAAAGCTATCTAAGGAATTTAAATGAGGATATAAATCCTGGAAGTTATTGCCCGCGTAGACATTTGATTTTTCGACGAGAACATTCGATGATTCTCTTCTCTCAATTGCACTAGGTAAACTATAGTAAATGCCACTTATTTTATCTAAGTAATAAATAAGAATAATGATAATTGCGTTGGTTTATACTGCATAGGTACGAAAACACATAAAACTACCAACAACAATAACAATCAAATACTGAAGCAATCTGCATACAATCAAAGAAATAAAAAAAAAGTAATGTATATATATATATATATTTATATTTTCGTTTCAGAAAATTTCTTTACGATTTATTATTGAAATTATCTGTCTCTACATCAGGAGCCGAGATGTTAAATCGATAAGCTCTTATTGGTTATTATTATTAGATGGAGGCGCTAATTGGGCTTAGAACGCGTGTAGTGAAGTATACAAAACCAATGATACTTTTCTAATGTTGGGTATCGATCGGCTGTAGATCGGCAAAATCAGTTAAGCGTTGGTCAACAATCAGTGAAAGATTGCCAGTAAAAACTTCAGTCGCTGCAGATCATCGCTGAAGATCGTTACCAAGTCGTCATGATCGGTATACAAAAATGTTCCTTGAAGGACGGATGTACGACAAAAATTGATAATTCGCTCAAAGATCATGTATGTGAGGACAATGCTAACCAATGTTCGGCCAAAAGTGAAAAATGTTCACATTTTCACGTAATGCCGACATCGTTGCCGACGTTGAGCCAAGCGATTGTATAAGGTTATACCAAAAAAAAAATAACATCATTTGCCAGGATATAGAATAATAAAGTTTATCTGGTACGCAACCAACATTTATTTTATTGTTTAAATATTGTTTAAATTTATTTAAACAATATGCGCTTGTACGCAATCATATTTTCGCCTTGTTGTTGCCATCAAAACCATTCATAATTACGCCGTGATGTGCTTTGCATCTTGTATCGATGATGATTATGAATTATTTGTCGATAGCGCTAGCCAGTCTCAACAAAGTGCATAATTTACGCGATATTAGCGTTCCATTCATCAATAAATCCTAAGGATAAATATCCTCCGAAACCATGTAACGCTGTATATACAGCGTTTTCGGAATCGTGTTTATCGTGATGTTCAAAACATACAAAGTTCCACACTAAAACATTTGTTTTAGTATAAACAGAGGAGGAAATGATAGTCTGTTTATCTATTGTGAAGTATAAATATTGCCTCTTCCCGGTAAATAGACGAATTTCCCGTCAATTCCTCTAAATGCAGACGATTGTCATCGGAATGATGATTAAAAGTTGAATGAGTTACCTGCGAGGCGCATTTTTACAGCGAGCGTTAACAATTCACGAAGTTTACGGTAATTCCTTAACGTGATCGTGTCTTCTGGGAATAAGCCCGCAAAAATTAAACAACGGATAAGTCATACTATCGTAAGCGCGCGCGAAAGGTACGAGAGTAGGAAATATTTCAAAACCACCACAATGGCGTTGGTAACGTGCGTAATAAGCTTGCACAAGCCAATGATTTATAGATTATGCCCGTATAAGACGTGAAGTACGCTAAACATATATGCTAAGTGATTAACTTGTTTATAATCCGGGCCGTTTTCTTGGCAGGAGTGGCATAATTTTCCGTGTTGCTTTTCGTTCGGCCGCGAATAAATCTGATCTGCATTTTCCCTTCGACACACAATTGTATTACGTACAATTTGTCCACGATGTTGCATACGAAGGCTCTTCCAATAGCACAAATTTTACGACTGCTAATTCGAGCAGTTTAAACATACGTTGTCCCTTAAAACAAGAGCAGACAGGGAAGGTATTACCGACTTTATTATTTCCTTAAAACGATTAAAAATCCGTCGAGACAGTTTTTATAGCCGACGTTTAGGAAAATAATCATCGTTATTTTCCACGAAAATTTAATTGCCGTTTTAACCATAATAACTTAATGAATACCCGTGAAAGCGATTCTTTCAGTTAATTTCCAACGTATTCTGGCCTTAATTGAAATTCGATTCATTTAATTTATTAACTCGTCTAAACGAATATAACCGTATACGTAATTTATTTAAATCTGCTCGTATATCGCGAAATACTCTTCACAATTAAATGGGAACGGATGTCGTCTAAGGATGTAGAACCGGAAACTGCAAACCGACGCAGGAAGTTCCCGAGACTTTACGGATTCGTTAATACACACAATCTTTTTGTTTTAACACATCGTTCGAATATAATAAGTTCTTTTACCTCCCCCCTCGATGGAATTGTGAGAAAAAGGAAGGAAATTAATTCGCCGCTGTTAATAGCAGGTAAAGGAACAATTAAAGTTAATTTTCTGTTTACGGGACGTAAGCGTCAAAGGAAGTTGAAACCGTACGTGCACCACGGTATTACCATGTTACGTAATGTTCGTTTGAAACATTTTTAAAGCAGTTTTATTCCATTTTTAAAGCAAATACGATCGTCTGCAATAAGTAGAGATAAAACTCACATTTTGATCTTCCAAATTAATCATTAAATAAAAAGCGGTAATTTATTTAGTGAACCGAAGAGAATTATTTTATGCGAATGGCGCTAGTCTTCTGCGATAGTTCCCTGGATCAAAATCATTCAAGTTGGTCAATAATAGCGCCGGTTCCTCGTAAGAAACTAGAGGCACTGTAAATTAAAATATTGAAAAATAGCCGATACCATGAAGGCTTCTAACTATCAGAGTTAGGCCAACATTTACGCGAGCTGGTAAGAGGAACGCCGGAGAGCGCCGAAAGTTTCCCCGTTCCTTTACTGACACGAATCGTGGGGGACCGTCCACAAACTTGGCGATCCGGATTCAGAGGTCTTCATCTGACGATGGATCAACATTTCAGTCCCCATTCGATGATTCGTAATGAGTAATCAAAAAAGGTTAGAGGCAATTGACGGATGTAAAATTAATGAATTTCATCGTTTTTCCAACGGTGACAATTCTGCAAGCGACTTTATCGCGCCTTTTACAAACGCTTCTACGAGCGGTAGTACTATGTAATGAAAAAAAAAAGGTATCACGCATAGAAAAAAACAAATATTTTTTTCCGGTAATATCTCGTCTCCGTAGGTCTGTTTCTCAGTGTAACTCCTGTGATCATATACGTTATATCCACAAGCTGTATCATCAATGCCCTGTGTATACGCGTCTATGTATTTATTATGGGTACGCTTACGATAAAATGTAATAAGATGCGATAATTTCAAAGAGATCGTTTTAAAAATGTTTTCTTAGGCGTAGTGTGTTTGCACAGTGTGTTAAAAACGAAGAGATAAAATAGAAATTGATAAGATTGAAAACGTCTTGAAAATATCTATACACGTTCACATCCACACACGAAGGTTTTATAGATGGATTCACGTTGCATACAATATTTTCTGTGTGCTTTTTATCGTCGATTTCCCTTTTAATCAATATTACGAGCCTCATGTTTGATTTCAATTCCGTATTGCGGAATTAAGAGCCGATGAGCCGTTTGAAAACGACGCTTCGTCGAGATTAAATTCGTTGGTGAGCTCGCACAACCAGAAGCTGTCCGAGAGGATTTTTAACGCGATGATAAGTTTCGAACAACTACAAACATTTGAAATTGTAGCGAAGTCTGTAGGAGAGACCACGAATGTTATCGAGTATATTAGACTGTACATGTACAACAGATTGCATATTACTAGTACGTATTATCGTATTAATATTCCGTTATTTTGCGATAAAGAAAACGCACAGATACCATTAACGATAGCCAAATTCGCAATCATGAGGAGATGCAAGAATTGTATAACAACACAACAGTGCTGTTTCTCTTGCAACAGTGCTGGACCTCACGTTGAGCGCCAAGTTGCGAGACGATAGTCGCCCTACGTTGGTTGCTAAATCGGACCGGAGCTGATTGCAAACTAACTGAAATTGTAATAATGTAAACTGCTTACTTTTAAATAAATTAGCTCGTCAACTTGTTAAGTCGTGCGATCCCCGAGTAACTAATAGTCATGCATTAAAAAAATAAAAGAATTAACTCAATAAATAACAACAGATTTTGTCACAATAGAAAAAGAGAAAAATAATAACGCTACAGTTACATAAAAATAGAATCTGTTGCTGGAAATGGGGCCCCGAGAATAGAATAAACTAAATTTTATTAAACAACTAAAATTTCCCATAACGCAACATATTTCAACGACAAATTTAAGATACACTCCGCCAAAAAAGTAACGCATAAACTAAAAAAGGACATTTATAAACCAAGATATTTTTATACGTTCACAAAAAGTTTGCCTCGTGTATGTGAACTATAAAAACACTAACAAAATCATGGAACATAGCTTTTTTACTTTTTTTTTCTAAAAGAACACATTTAGAAAAATGCATATGTGTAAGGTTTGTTCAGTTGTTTTTTGAAAGTCTTCCTATGTGGACAAATTTTAAAGTGCGAAGTCAGAGTTCCGTACCAACGCTTTTAAAACTAAAATGAGCAATTTAACTTTAGAACAAGCGGCTGCTATAGTTGCTTTAATCGAAGATGGACGATCTCAAGCATACGTTGCTAATTTGATGAACATCAATCAGTCAAGTGTTTCTAGAGCCGTAGCCAGATATAGGGAAACAGGCAATTACAGTAGAAGATCTGTACCAGGTCGTCCAAGATGTTCTACTCGCCAAGATGACCACTATTCACTACTACAAGCATTACGTCGAAGACATGTAACTGCGAGACAATTGCAGAACGACTTGGCTAGAGTCAGAAATGCTCGTGCGAGTACTCAAACTATTCGGAATAGGTTACGACAGAGTGGATTAAGAGCTAGAGTAACTGTAACAGCCCCTCGTCTCACTAGGAACCACCGAGTGGCTCGCTTAAGGTTTGCCAGAGAACATGTAAATTGGAACATTAATGACTGGGCCAATATACTCTTCACAGATGAGTCAAGATTTGGTCTTTACACCTCAGATAGGCGTATCTCAGTGTACAGACGAGACGGTGAGCGCTATTCGCAGTGTAATATCAGACCTAGACCTAATTTCGCTGGTGGCTCTATTATGGTTTGGGGAGGCATCTGTTTAACAGGTCGTACAGAGTTAGTACCAGTAGACGGAGGTACACTGACTGCCCACAGGTATATAACGGACATTTTAGAAGAACATGTAGTACCATATGCGCCAATTATAGGAAACGAATTCATGTTAATGCACGATAATGCACGACCGCATGTTGCAATAATCGTCCAGGAATACCTTAACGATGTTGGTATTCCAGTTTTAGATTGGCCTGCGGTAAGTCCTGACATGAACCCAAAATGTTGCCCCGGCGGACCTGCACGGACTAGAAAATGCTCTCCGTGACTAGTGGGAGAATTTGGATCAGGCTTATATACGGAGGTTAATCGAATCTCTGCCAAACCGTATGCGAGCGGTCATAAGAGCCAGAGGTGGCAATACTCAGTATTAAAAGCTACTGTTATGACATTTTTCTTTCCAAAATTATAATTTCTTGTTTTAATAAAAATCTCAAGTATGAGTTCTTGTTTTTATTTGGCCTGTATTTTATTTAAACAATCATAGAAATTATATCTTAGAGCGCATTAAAGTATATTTACAACTTTATGCTACAAACAAAGATTATGCGATACTTTTATGATTCAAAACTAAATTATGCGATACTTTTTTGGCGGGGTGTATTTATAAGTAAAATCAATTTAAAGTTTTTCTTGTTTTATAGCGATATACCTTTTCTTTTGGAGGATCTCTTTTAGAAACGTGATCAAGTATTTGATTATTAGTAGCGGCATATAAATTGATAGAATTCAGTTCTTCATCAATAAGGCGAAGAATTATTAGCGAAAGATGAAAGCGACGCGCCATTCCTGCAAACGTATTTACTCGTACATTTGTTCGTATATTTTGAATTTGAGCGAACGTATGTGACATAAAAAAGGGTGAAGAAGCGCTATTAAAGAAACACATGTGACCGTATTTAAATGCAGGACCATGTGTAAGGAGATCCAGCGGAGGAAAATCAAGCCTCATAACCAATGTGCAGTCATGTGCGATTTTACATCAGCACATTTTACAAACACTCGCATACACACATCTCGTACATGCCGTGTACATTATGTACACATAGGAGTATATCTTATACATGTGTATATGTGTACACTATACATAACAGACATTATGATCGCCTCCTCGTCCTGCCTTCTCTTTCTATCCTACTCGCAGATGCAAAGATAGCGACTAACACATCTACTTGCCCGTATGAAACATGGGCACGTACGGATTAACATATAAAAGAAAAAGGAGCCGTGGCCACGTGGGTGCTGAACATTGTACGCTGTGTATGTGAAGTGAAGTGGTTCTCGCAGAGATATGCCCCTCTGTATATCTCCTCCACTTCGAATAAAACGGAGCGATGAATCTTTTGTGTCTTCGCTTTTAAATGGATCTGATTTATTTTATTCCATCTTTCGTTTTTTTTCTTTTCTCCCTTTCGAATGTTGTGTTATACGGCGCGCTTCTCTAAAATCCCGTGTTCTGCACTACGGACATTTCTTGAAACTGATATCGCAATTGATTAAGTCTGGACGATTTGGCACGCTTAAGGATTTGTACATTTGTGAATTGGAAGGAATAAGAATTTTGAGAGGAAGTGGTTCACGAGAAATTTAATGATTTTCCAAACATCACTTGCATTTAAAAACGATGGCACAAAAAGGAGCTGGCAGACACTGCGCGATGCAATTCTTAATTATGTTATTTATTTCTTCAACTTCTTCTTTTAATTGATTATTCTTGTCTCTCTCGAGCTCGTCTTATTTTTCTTGCGTGTTGTGTGTTAAATATGTGGCAAATAACCTTGTTTCAAAATCTAAGGAAATTCTCAGCCATTCGAGCAACAGTGTCGAGCGTCATCTCAATGTAGGATGAAGGTTCCTCTTGGACATTTCTTGTGGAGTTGAAGGACTTGTGCCAAAGAAAAAAACTATATTGTACCATTCAACATCAACAGTGAGACGATCCTCTTGTACTACAATGGAAACGTGTCCAACAATTCCAAACAACGAGAAGACCATCTTTTTATTTGGGTTTCTTCCATGAACAACTTTTGTTGAATTCCATTCGTTCTAGGAGACCCAAAGTGCTTTGTTTCGTGATCAGAGCACCTTCTTCTTCCTTCTTCCTTCAGAGCCCCTTTCTTTTTTCTCTAATAGCAAACTACCAACACCGCCATCTATTGACAGGTTTCGCCGAATATTATTAATTTAATTAATTTTCATTTTCAACTCACCCAAGCCTGTTATCCTCTCAGAATTTTGAATATTTAACTACATTTCCTTTTGTTGATATCCTTATTAACCCTTGCAATTTGCTTCAAAGAATCGTCTGAGATTCTACTCAAGGAGTACATATACGCATCTTGCTGTTGTGCTAATCTAATAATAAATAATTTGATAAGCAACACGCATTGAAATAGGCTTAAATAATTAATTTATAATCATTGTTCATTTGTTTTCTTATGATGAAAATGAAAATAGAAGTAATTGTAAGTATTATTTACTGACATTAACAAGCGAACGATGATTGAAAATTAATTTTATATTTGTTTCAAATAAGCCATATTTAATAAATATCTTTTTATTACTTTTATCTGATCCTATTAGCATAAAGATCTGTATACAAGCAAACTGACAGACAATGGATGATGTAAGCCGCTAGTTATGGGTAAATAAGAAATAATTCCGTAAATATCGTCGCGCCGGTATCGTTTGCAACGGGATAGTTGGCCGTTTCGATTTTCGAAGTGGAAGAAAGTCGTATAGAAACCACAAGTGTATCTCGAATGCAAAGGCAAATGTTCTAAATCGGTAGCATTATTTATAAATATTCATCTACCGGATATTTGAAGTTCGTTTCTCTAACGTCACGCATTGAAAACAAACTAAAAATACAGGCGTGGTGTTCCTTATTCTTTGCTTTTTCATTCGGCCCTCATTCTTTTATCAATGGTGTGATCTCAAAGGCGCACCCTTTGCGCACGTTTCTCACAAAACGCGTAAACCCATTCACGGGATAGAATTGTGTGCTGATATACTCACGAAAGCTTACCTTGAATTAATCGAACTCGAGAATGTATTTTTAATATTTCTCTAAGGAAATTCTCCTGGCACCAAACACAGCCGGCAACGATTTTAATGTGCTTACTCCTTCATTAAAATTAATTTCAAAATTTAATTTAATGCGTATTAAAGAAAAATGGAAAGCTCTCAGAGTATCTTAAATTTTTATTAGCATTTTTAAATGATACAAATACTAGATTAACATAAACAATAAGCACCCTACTACAGAAAGTTTCCTTGATTATTGTTTAATTGTCTTGGCGTATATATTCGCTATACGATCATATTGTTTAAATGTTATTTGTGGTGGCATAGCAGAAATATTTTAAAGACCATGAACTCGGCTTTCACTTTTTAACTGTAATTTGGTAGCAACGAATAATAACGGGGAAATATTTCGGTCGGCGAACAGGTAAGAACGTATCTCTAAGCGCCACATCGTACCCAAGAGATTTATTTTCGGATAACTGTCAAATTCTTGCCGGGATAATTAGCATTTAGTTACCTTTCTTTTAAAAATAAATCTCGATGAGACCTCTCTTGCGACTGACATTAAAATATGTTCGTTCTGAAACTTTCCCTGGAGTTTTTTTTCCTTTTTTATCGGCGAATAACGAGATTAAACATGTGAGGGCATTATCTAAGATGTACAATTAGGTTCACATAGATCTAGTATAAACAATTTTTGTTTCGTTTTAGTTCATTTTTTTAACCTCATCAATGCATCGAAAATGGAAAAAGAAAAAAATATGAATTTAGGAAAGTCGTACCGTTAAATAAGTTAAAGAAGAATAGCGTTTAAACAAATCTGCAATGGTGCAGGTTGAAGAAAGTTGAGAGAATGAAGGCAGCTCGTTAGATGACTACAATTTGAATCAATATTTGGTAGCAAGTCCGTTTAAAAGTGGAAGTGCTCTTCTTGAAACAAATTTTCCTGGTTTTCGGCAAACGACAAATCGGAGAGCCAAAGACAGCGAATTAAGTCACCGTCGCACTTATTGTATGTGTTAAATCGTCTACTTTTCTGACGAGAAAACTTCACTCAATAAGTAATAGTACGATACGTGCTTGTAGACCCCAAAACATAGCCATACTTGATTAACAGGGATAGATAATCAAGATTTTCAATTAAAAAGTTAGTTTCAGTCAGGTGTTGGAAAAAATTCTTTCAATAAAATTTGAAAAACTGAAAAACATATTTAATCGTTCTCCATTGGCAATACTTGCCTGACCATTGAATACATACATCGTAGAGTAAATGATTTTATAGTTTTTAGCTTTTTTAGCAACCTCCTTGGTTTTACAACGTACTACATTGATTTTCATATTTCTTTCTCGATTGCTAAGGCAGTACATTAAAGGTCACACCTCTTGCTACGCTTCCAATTTCGGGAGATGTACTACATAAAAACTCGCTTGTGTTATCTACCTCGATAGTTTCCATGTTAATGTTTTTACACAACCAACGTCGCAACACATTGACACAATTGCTTCCGTTTATTCGTCAACTTTGTATCGTCAACCACGAGCGCAAATATCTATTTTGGATAGCGATTGTAGAAAAAAAATATTTCCTTAAAGTACGCGCTTACATATTTCTTTTTGTGTTCTTTTCGTCTATAGATTAAAATGATATTAAACGTCGTGATAAGATGCTGGTAAAAGTCATTGTACTGATGTCTATTTAAAAAAAAATAATAAACATGTTGAGATATCTACGTATGATGGCATTTATTCCCGGGAAACAGTCTATTACAAATAAGTAGGATATCCGTCGTAAACGGCCACCATAAACGTCGTCGATATGTACGAAGGGTACACGCTATACACGCCACATTATACGAGGTTTGTATAAAATAGAGGCGTGGACAAATAAAACGCCCGCTTTAACGCATAGGAAAACATAAATCTAAATATTAAAAAGATATACGGTCGTAATTTCGTGCACAAATGCAACAGGACCACCAGCCTTGGATACAGAAAACTGCATTTAACGGTTTAAATAGGTACTGAACGGACGTTACCATTGACATCTTCGTTATTTATTTTTTATACTAAGTAATCTTAGAAAATTTTGACAATCTAGCAGTTATGTTATGTTAGATATATATATGTTAGCTTAATTATACGTATCGAAGGACATTAACTTTACATTAACAACAAAGCCTAAAAAGATCTTTTCAAAAGATCGGTAAATTGATGTTTAACGTGAAGGTTCACGATTCCGTAAAAGCGTAACACAACAACAATGCCTCGAATCGCTTCATCTTGCTTCCGGTAATGTCATATTATAGAATCAGAAAAGGCAGAATTACGAGGGTGATAAGTTTAGTGAAGGTTCAGCGAAATCGGCTGTTGTTCCAAAAAAACATCGATGCTGCGGGCAACATGATTGAAGAGGAGGATCGAAGAGCGGTTACACGAAATACCGAACAACATCGCATTATTCTTCATCGCGACAGCGTCAGCTCTCACAGAGCACGTCAAACGATTTATCCTTAGAATCAAATTATTGTATCACTTGCTCGTATCCATCTTACCTAAGGATTTCCGTTTGTTCTCGAATGTGAAAGAAAGGCGCATAGGCAGTAGGATTGGCGGAAACCGTGTCTTTCAACAACTAGGTCTTCATCCAACGTTCTACCCGGTATTCGGTAAAAATCTAAAAAAGCTCATTTTCCCCTTTTGCTCCCCAGCATATTTATTTATTAGCCTTCTAGAGAAATACTAAGACCACGATCATAAGGTTTCTTTGGATCTTCTAAGCGATGTACTCGAAATTTTCTTAAGGTTTCGGGACCATACTGGGCACCGTCAAAATTTTGCGCCTTACTTGTAACGATAAATAAAAATAACAATTAACACTAAAATATCCGCACTACAAAAGTTGATAGTGAGAATTCGTAAGTCCATGAAACACCAGCACATCGGTCTTACGTCTTATACGACTATCATCAACGTAATAAGACGAGATGTACGATACATAAAGAAATAAGTGGATCTTCTTATTTTTCGTCCCAATTGCAATCGAGAGATGAACATTTCGAGAGTAAAACTATTCAATTTTTACTAAAATTCACCGATGAATTCTCACCGCTAGAGCTGCTAGAATAAAGTGCAGGATTTACGCTTCCTAATCGAAACGATTTACACGATTACTTTGTTTTGTTGCATTGCTGTTACCGCTAATTTTAACATTTATTACTACTCGCAGAGAAACAAAACCGAAATTTTAATATAAATTGCGGTTAGATGTCTTCGGAGAATTTAATGAAAGTGCTTAATATAATTTAATTAACAGTAATTACACGAAGCATTAGCAACTGCGGACAGTCTCAATTTATTGGCTAACAAGTCTCTCGATTGATGGGTTAATACTTTAAATAAAATATCAATCTATATTTTAATGAATATTCTCTGTACTTCGATGAACACGAAGTCGATCATTACTGTGCAAAATTTTCTGAATACTTTGCATGTAAACCGGTAAAGATATTTTCTGTACGTGTCCGAGAGCTAAACAGTTTTAGTACGGGAGCACTTTCAACCTGTTTACTCGGTTAATTTTTTTAGTACGCATTCTAGTACTCACTTCAGTAAAGAATCTCAGGCATTTAAAGCTTTCGATTATAGCGTATATAAACTATGATTACCTTCGCCATTTTTATTGCGCTTTTTGAAAAGTATGCTAAGATCTAATGGATATTTAATAACGTAGATGAATTGGGTTTTGTTACGCGCGAAAAAGTTAATATTGCTCCTCTTCATACGCGCGCACATAGCATTCATTCATCAGATTTATGGAATTACAATTTATCAAACGAAAGCATTTTTATTTTGTCATGCGAGTGCCTCAAAATTAGAATAAAATATATTCACGAACTTACTTACGGGGAATCTTTCGCAATTGAGCTGGTGCAAGTAAGGATGTCGTTTGAAGAATACATATAGAAATTGCGGTGTGATCGTACAAGATTAGAGCCAAGTCGCGTATTTCGAAAGATTCGTTTTCTTCAGCGTTTGCAACGACGATCCTGCCACTGCTTTGATTTCTGATTCTTATTAGTACGGCGACCATAATGACTCAGCATTATCAGTGCACTTATACCTGCATAATGAAGCAGGAAACATGAGAGACATATCTATACACGTACGTCATACGTAGTAAGAAATAATATTAATCAAAATATATCAACACTAAGTAAGATATACGAGAACGAACTTCCTCGTCAATTTAATACCAATCACATTGGTTCGTTTAGGTCTGTACGGATATACAGGTTAGGCCTAGTCTAAGAAGGTGAGAACATCTAACATTAGTTACGTATGAAATTCTTACAGATGATGGAGCCACCATTTTGAAATTTGATGATGATGATGTACTCCAAAAAATTTTTTTATGATTTTCTTACGTTATGCTGCTATATATTATCGTATTAAAAATGTAACGCGCAAACTCATGCGCCATGTAAGCTAACGTTCAAATATCTAGTTATTAGGCATTAGATCGCGAACTCCTATGGCGTTTTACAGGCCGTAATATGGTATTTCAGGGAAGACGTATTTGGCTAATTAATTCTCCAAAACAAAACCAAAGTAGAAGTAAATACTCAGAAGAACGCGTGTTTTTTCTTACGTGACGTGTTACCTAAAACAATGCGATTAACCTTAATTTTTATTCCATCAATTTAATTGTCCATGTGACACAATATACTATTTGCATCTGTGCGACAAACAAAGTGGTTGCTACGTACAGTAGTCGCATATGGTCGACGCGAAGTGAAATACGTCCTCTAGAGACGCGCGATCTGTATTCGTGTATCCCTACAAGATAGATATGCATAATCCATACCCATACCTGTATAACCTACGCGTAACTATACCCGTACATACATACACTTGGCACATTTAAAATTGCAGATGCGACTCGAATAACGCTTCCTTAAGCAAACAAGACACGTGCTCAGCGAAAAAGGCAATACACCATTGAACCGCTCGGGCGAAAGAAACGAAATATATTATGCATCAGATATGGGGTTAAATGGTTTTAATAAGTGAACCATTCTCGCTTGTTTCCTTATAAAGAATACAATGGACGTCTCATAGAGAATAGAGAATACATTGATGATGTCTTCACCCACATTTTTATCTACGACTTCTTTCGCGTCTCGCGTCTCCGTCCGTTTTGTGCGAGGCTCGAGCGAGACACGACGGCCGTTACACGTCGCACGTACACTGACGGTTCTCGTTATTGGAACGATCATTCACGTACAGCCCGCAATCGCTTTAAAATTTGTTACGGTATCGTCGTCATCCGGGATATTTTTACGACGTATTCACGAAATGATTAAGAGGAGACAATAGGCGATTGTCAACCCTTTTTGGCCGTTGTGATATGCGTGCCAGTCTAAAATTAATGCATATATAATCCATATTCCATCCTTTTTATAACGTTGTTCAATCAATGGCTGTTAATTAAATTTACATGATACCACAATGAGCACTTGTCTTAGCACATGTCTGTTCTTTATGTTATTACTAATATCGTTGTGTACTATTACTACACACTGTGATCGCAACGAAAAGAGTAAATTCAATACAATATTAATAGTCTCGAAAAGATCCACATAAAATGAACACTAAAGTCATGGAGTCAGTTAAAAACAAGCAAAAAAACAGCAGGAAGAAGATCCTAGAGTAGTATTGAGGTATATTAAAAGCCTTCACCAACACACGAAAGGACATTTTCTTACAAAAGACCTATTAAGATTGCAGTGACTAGAAGCAGCTATGTTGTACGGCATTTTTACGTCCAATTTTTACTTATTTATTATTTTTTCCCATGAAAAAGTTGAATACCACCGATTAAAAATTAATACGACCATGAGTTCAAGGATCTATTGGTGGAACATGCTCATGGTATATATATGCGTATAAAATGATTATTAATACCATAGCGACGTACACATCCCAAATTCTAATGAACAAGATAAAACGATCTTACAGGAAGCCATCATTCCTTTTCCGGGAAACGGTTATTAATCGCCAAGATTCGTTTTCTTTAACCGAAACGCATACGCAGGCATTTACATGTTAACTTAAAATACGCACCGTTACGGTGGTTAAGCAAAAGAGAGAAGGACGCTTATAAACACATCAAGCACAAATACGTATAACGTTTATACAGCCGCTAATTAATAATTTATATATTTTCTCTGTAAATTCTGAGGATGTATGCGCAGCGTATCTCATAATAATACGACCAGGTCGGCGTTATCCGGTTAGATGCTTCGACGTTAACGCTACAAAGGTACACGCGGTAATTACCGGCGGATACCTATTACAATATTATCGATCAATGAATGGAAATAATCGCGCATAATTGATCTTGCGCATGCAGACGCATCGATAAGTAGCTTAGTCGAACTAATTTACTGCATGGGAAAAAAAGATGTAACATAATAACAATCGGAAAAATAGCGTCTGACGATTACATTTATCCTTTCCCTGGTTATGAAATGATGGATACGCTAGATCTATTCGTTAATGCTTCGTTACACTCCACGTCAACTGATTAACCTAACAAGAAAAAAAAAAGGAAAACTCAGCTTCTGTATGTGAAAACGGTTTTATTGTATTATAAAATTGAAAATCGAGAAAGTAACGATTTATTTTAAGAATAATAATAACGGGTGTGACTTGCACTATTATTGAGATAATCTTGGGACACGACGCTCCAAACAATGTCTATTACGTTACCTGGCTATCACCATATAACCGTTTCGTTAGTCATTCCCAGACATTTTCAATAATATTTAAGTTTGGTGATAAACTAGGCCAATCTAGGACTTGCGCTAATTCTCTTTTTATTAAATTTTGAAATTGCCTTTGGCCAATAAAAATACTGCACAGATCGAAGGCTGATTTTTTTTTAAATAATAACTCTATTAAATTCTTGCATCCTCTTTTTTCGGAGACATCTTTATCTTCAGAAAAGTCTCTAAGAAACATATTAAAAAAGTCGATGGGAACGATGGTCGCGATAGCTTCTGCCTCGCTAACGAGGCAGTCTTCTGAATACCAGGTCTATAGTAATTTATTCATAAATAGAGAGGACAAAAGCGAGTGAAATCACACCTTTCTTGCAGCGACTAGACAGACTCATGTATATTCGTCTCATAAGAAAAGGTTCGTGTTGCCTGCCGGTTTCCCCAGAGAGTCGACAAAACACGAGTCTGTCTAGTCGCTGCGAAACAGATATGATTTCACTCGCTGTTGTCCTCTCTCCTCATAAAGTTACAAGTGATGCTTTGTCAAGAGAAGCTTTGGCACTAAACTCGCAAATTTATGTATATTATGATCCGAGATGATTTCAAGCCTGGTGATACAATTGTTTGCGTTACATGTTGTCATACATACTATTTGAGTTATCACTTCCCCTTTAAATAAATACGAAGCTATACAATTTCCAGCAACCTAATGCCTCATATTCGTATCGAACCATTACTGTACATAAGAACAAATAGATTTTAGAAAACGATGTCTAACACCTCGTTGTCCGACATAGTTTTACGCAACATGAAATTATCATGGCCGCCAAATACTCCATAGCGTTCATGTTCCGCTTAGGAATCGCCGAAAATCAGGCGCAGCGGGAGAAGCGTTCCATAAAACGAGATAATAAAACAGAATTGGCAAGGCGTGCGCCGAGCAGACGTGCCAAAGATAACAATCCTTCGATGACCAGGTGTGTTACCGGAGTCACTTCTAAAGGGCTTACAACTTCCGGTCGTATTCTACATACTCGTTTATAAATAAAAATTTGCAGTCAATGGGTTGTTTTTCAAAGCACTTGAACATTCCTGAACGGCAATAAATAGATGGGATAAGGCGAAGAAGTCACATAAAAACATTATACGTATACAAAGTATCCGTGCCTATATGTTAGCGATGTTTTTTAGTTACAAGATTACGAGATTTATCAGTTGGCTACCTCTAAACAAAGCTTGATTATTGTTAATGGTATCGCCTTCTAAATCATTGTACATTATTATATACAATACAAGCTATTGCCGCCGTTCGCTATGGCTCGATAAAAAACTTCAGATGCTTCAGGAGCAGAGAAGATAATCGTTAAAACAGTTAACTAGAAGCATGTACGTCATCCAAATGAAACATTTCCATAAACATCCTTGTTTACTTTAGAAATGTTATCTAATGGTCCGAAGCACGATTACAATTAATCGAGAATTTTCAATTACAACGATCTAATTCCGTCATTTTTTCCGATATTAAAATAGCAAAATTAATACCGGAGCGATATTAATAATGGTATACCTTTACAACGTCCGAGTAGTATACGTTGACTTTTTGTTTCTCTTGCAATGGTAGCCACCGGTTTTTGCGAATAATAACATGAATGATGAATACTTATTACCGATTGATTTTAATCAATGAATAAACCGAGCAGATTGTAAAATTAACCAATTAACCAATTACCATAATCGTTATTAAAACTGGTTGCGCTATGAAAGTCATCCTGTTGCATCCGTGAATGGCATAAAATAGCCATCTATGTAGTGTGTAGCGTCCGCGCGGAGTGGTCTTGCATGAATAAAAAGACTTTTCGATGTACAGACGCAAGTATATGAGATATACGTTGGATGTCACGTTAAATTCAATGTTGCGGTATTATTGTAAATTCAAATTACGTATGTAATATAAAAACAATCTGTATTACATTAATGATTCCCGACTATATTTACAAAATAATGTCGGAGGTTATACACTCCTTTAAATTTAAGAAAAATAAGACGAATGACATCATTTGCCTTTGTTAACTTCAACTCGTAACTGCATTTTTAACAAGAAATAATCACGTATGGCTGTAAACAATAGCAAATCATGAATTATTACGTGGCCGCCTTATTCCCAACTGCTTCCTATTAACATCATTACCATTTTTAATACTGCGGCAATAATGTTCACATTGAGAAGTCGTTTCTCTGTAGCGTATCGTAGGGCGCCTTCCACTTTTTACAGCGGGAGCTTCACCCAGGTTCGTGGCATGCGTCTCATCTCGGTATAGTCTAATGTAAGACTCGGAAATATCATAATACGACAATTTATCGTTTGAAAGCCATAACCAACATGCTTAATAAAAATGTTGAATAACGAGAAGATCGAAATGAACCTCATCATATCCCTCTTTCGCACAGGAGAATACAATGGTCTACGAGATCGAAAGGAGTTTCCCATAAGATTGACTTTGACCTGTGGCGCATAAGGTGTATAGGCCCACTTTGACCGTACATAAGGGATGTGTACTTAACTACGTTCATACGTACGTTCGTTTCTAAATACGAACGTGTTTTCTTGTCTTGTCTCCTTTCAAAAATAGACTCCGTGAAACACGCATCTACGACACCAACACACCGCCAGATACCCACGTATACATACATATACAGCCACCATACGTACATGCACACGGCGTTCCTTGTTATTAGTAAATGGTACGTTTCCGTTCCACGAATAGGGACTTTTTCATTCTGAAAGATGCGTTTCTGTGAATGTCAGTGAATGCGTGTACGTACATATGTAATGTATATCTGGTGTGGAAGTTATTTTTAGACGGCGTGGACGATGCGTCTTCTCCGATGTTGATATAACGCTCCTCGTCTTCTGGTAAACAAGTTTCAGATCACGATCGGGATGCAAGAAACGCGCGAGGTCCTCCACCCAATTGGAGACCACGGAGCGGACGGGCGCGATGGATCGTCGAGAAAGTGAAAACTCGAATTACGTAAATAATGAGCGAGACGGTCGTCTTTCCGTTGTCGAAAATAAATCTATAGTCGGGTATACAAGTCATCTGACTGGAATTACCTTTTCCCTACGATAAATCTTAAAGAGTTCAACAGAGAGCAATGGTTCAGTAAATAATGTTGATTAATAGTAAAAAGAGGCATGAGTATCCGCACTGATTGTTCTACAACTTATTTCTTCTCGGTTACATAACCGAAAGCAAGCAGTAGAAATTAGCAAAAAAAACACCTCGAGTAGGTGTTCCGCAGGAGCCTATTTTAGCCTTTGAATTTCAATTTTGCCACACCATGCACAATGGTGGGATGACACCGCTCAAGACGTTCTTCGGTAGGTACTCCAATTCACTCCAAGAAAAATACGTTTCTTCGCCGATTGCTTAAGAATATAAATGGATTTCTATACAAAACACAGGTTGGACAACGAGCGATACAATTGAATACGTAAGCTAGGAAGAAGTATTATGGAAGAATGTTTGCCACGTAGAATCCAGAATTTTTTGTCGAATGTGTGCACGTGATGATAGGCACAGTCGCTTAGATGGTTACGTCAAACATCAGACAAATCGCTTTTTTGATTTTGAGAGATGTTATTGTTCAGAAACCTGTGTATTCCTCGCCCATATGGCATATTGGACCCTTATTTCGTCTACGATGAAAAAGGCAGTGCTTTTACCGTTACCCGAGGACGCTACAAGTGTACAATAGTATCAATATAACACATTTTCTTGCCTTATCTTTGAGGACGACACATCCTCAATTTTGAACTGAAACCTCTTTATTTAATACTTTTCCTTTTAACCGTTCTTTTCTTTTTCCAACAAAGACATAGAATTCCAACTTTTAAACTTATAACGAAGAATTAAGTTCAACAGAACAAGCCCTGAACCTTCACACTTACAAGTTAAACATCATCTTTCTTATTCAAAAATCTACTCGCCGGTCGTTCATTTTCGTAAGCAGAAATTTGCGGACTAACACGATATATCACCGTACGAACGTGCACCACCTGCGTGAACGAAATAAGAAGAAACGGTAGACGCTACGAAGTCGCGGCGTGCAGTTGTTGTATGTACAAACACGCGTCTTAAGAGGAATCACTACATTTGCCTAAATAAATATGGAAAAACGCAGAAGGTAAACAAGGAATTCGTCTACCGGAGAGACGCACTGCTTCGCTGGAGTGCTGTACAAACAACAAATAAATATTCACAATAATTTAAGTCGAGGCAAGTTCGTTCCGATGGTGAAACGATCACCTATATCAAGATCGACTTTCAAAATACAAAATGTACGAAGTGTGATGTTGCTCCTTTCTTGCCGTAGAATAGATTAGTAGATGTAAGTCGCATATTTCAGATGTATTTGTATTGTACGAAATGTAGAAGTAATTTAGATAGCTATCGCGCAAGAGGAAGATGTTATCACTAGAGATGGCTAAGGCAAGTGAAATTATTACTTTTTTGCAGCGACTAGACAGACTCGTGTCTATTATACGAAACACGAGTCTGTCTAGTTGCTGCAATTTCACCTGCCTTTGTCATCTCTAGTTATCATACTTTTCTTACAGTTTACGTTGTGTCAAAGAACTTTAATGTCTTCTATTCGAACTACTTTGATCTGTGTTTCTTAGTAAAATACTAAGGTTTTTGTATTCTTGTATTTCTATTCTTTCTTTTTTATTAAGTTTTCGTGTAATCGGCTTTCGCTGTTGGAGGAATAAACTTATTATTATTGTCATTCATTTTTCGCCCTTTTTCTTTTTTACATACCTACATACATCTTCATAAGCTTGGGCCGTGTTTATCGATATTACGTTACAGACCAATATGCAAATCTTCTTGTTTGCATTCAAACTTGTAATGGTTAACCGTAACGAGATATATTATTTTTGTGCCGGTATTGCTAACCTTCTTACAGAGTGAAATGACGAGTCATACTGGAAGAACTCACAACCGTTTCAACTTTACTTATAACAATTAAAGATTTAAGCAACTAAGAACCAACACTTGAAAGTTAAATAGGCAAATATTGTTTTATTTCCATAACAATATTCGTCCTACTTAACATATTAGTAAACCTTCGCACACTTCGATAAAGAAATTGCGTGGCTTTTCTTAGCATTACAATAGAATACATCATTAGTTTGTAATGCTGCAGATGTATTTTGATTTGAGCTTTGGTAAGTTCTTGTATTCTGTGTGGTGTATTCTTAAAAACCTAATTTTAATTAAGAATGAAAAGGTATCCTCAAGTAGGCCACGATGGGATTGAGCAAAATCTACTTTTTGCTAATAAAACTGTTTAAATAACCAAGCTTCGTTTAAAAAAGACGAATTTTTCAAAGATATTAACGTTCATTGTGATTCTTGTGAAGTATTGCACTCTCACTTGATATACACGTTGACAACGAAATATGATTTTATAGCTACTTGCGTATCTAACAGAGAATAGTACGTTTAATATAATAACGTATAAAATCGGTTTTGATTGTCCACCTGTACATGTTGTCTTTAATAAGATGCTCATAAAATCTTCCTCTCTTATTCTTAGGAAGCATCAGTAAAATACCATTAAAATGCGTAAAGAACATTAATTCGAAAAGTACACGTATTTCAAAGCAAAATACAATTCAGGAAGCGTGAACAGCCAACGGTCATACAGAAGCATAATTTATATTCCTTTTGTGATCGAATTTCCGCGAAGAAATATGAAAAATAAACCGCTTTACAAGAATTCGTCCACTTCATGACCGATATTTATGTATTTTGCTAGATCAATTATGGTGATTAAGAGGAATTCACGAGGTATACCACCAGCATGATCTCAACCAATAATAAACCGATATTACCTCGGAATAATGCGTAAGTCCCAGACCTAATCTCCCGTTACCTAACGATCGCTGGAAGCCCGATAAACGCACCTTATCTACAGAGGAAGTCGAATAATAACACTACACACATTATAATCAGTATAATATTTAATAATAAGTGATTATCTAAATCGGCTAACATAAGTAGCTGTTAAGTTGATCCATGTCATCGTAAGAAGTTATTAATTAATGTCTATTTATATTCTGTAAATATGTAAACAATGGTTTTGTGTTCATTGTTGAGAACGAATGTATACATTTCCAATCGTAACTCTCGAGCGTACATATAAAAATTGTATGTAACTATTATTGTTGGTTTTCCTTATCCAATTGCAATGGAATCCAAAACTTTCATTTGTTTTCGATTGCTCGGTATACGCTTCGCTTTGTTAATTAAACATCTGAATACTTCCTGCTAATATTATTATGTTAATATCATTGTTCTTTACATTAAACATACCAAAACAAGGCTATGGGATAGCTACATTTCCTGTTTTTCGATATAAACGTTACATAATCCGTGGAAGAATTCACGGATTCTTTCACTACAATTTGGAAGCGGTTATACTTTTCTTGTTTGGCGTAATGATGTGTGCAAAACAATTCTCAAGGTTACCAAAACCAAATGACGATAACGTATCAAAGGAAAACCACAAACTGTTTACAAGGCCGTAGGTACTACGTGATGTAAAATTGAAAAGTTCGAAGTAGTAAGCTTGTTAGAAATAAAAATAAATTTTGTTCGAGGGATAATGTGTAGTTATCTTTATGACCCCTCTATTGGTGATTTTTCGCAATTAGACCTCTGTGTTTCGCTTCTCAGCGTGATGAGATGCATTAGCCGAAATACATCTTCGAACATATCAACTTTAAATTCAAATTTTTGGATTAAATCTTGGCAAACATTAAAAAACGTATCGTAATGTAGGGTTACTTGAGATACAACTCTCTCTTCCTGCAATACAACGAAATTTCGAATTTAATTTGAAATTAATCATTATTACGAGGTTACCATCCTCAAAGGCTTTGTTCAACGCAACATTTTTGTCCACATACACTACGTATGTCGTTTTTTGTTTAATAGTACTGGAACTACGAACTAATCCCTTTTGGCAATCCTACCTAATTTTAGTAACAACGAAGGGGTGTGTAAATGTTAACTATTTGCCACCAAATGACGCGAACCAGGTAAACTTTGGTACTTGCAAGCACTGTACAATATTCGTCGTCTCTAACGCAATAGGGGTTCCCTCGCACAACATATTCGTTGTGTATCAGGCAAACAAAGGACCATCCGTTTTTATGACCGAATTTGTGTAAAATTAAAGATAGAAGCTGCTCAGGAATTAAAAAAAGCAAGCTTCATGCTGCCAATAAACAGCCGCAGGAGAAAGGTTTAATAAACAAAACAAATCCACGAAGATATGATTAGTAAAGATGAGAAAGGCAGGTGAAATTATTACTTTTTCGCAGCGACTAGAGAGACTTGTGTTTCGTCGACTCGAAATAGTAATAACTTTCAAAAAGTGTTCTTAGCTTCAATATAGTTGCAACATCCACCCTCCGGAATTACCCCGCCACAACAAGAAAAGACAGGTCCCTAATAAGACAGTCAATTTCTAGAATAACCTTAAATTGCAACACCGTAATAGAAACTATTAGCCTGTCTACGCAAATTTGCTGCAAGGAGCATATTGAGCAACAGTAGCTTTTCGTTAAATGCTTGTAGAATGTTCAGTATCCATTTCAAATACAATTTCAGCTCTCCAAGCGCGAAAAAGCAGTCATTCTTGCCCGGAAAATGATTACGAGAGGCTTGCTGATGGGATGATGGGAGGCACATTTATTGATTTAGCGAACTCGAGTTTCGTTTGTTCCGCAATCGTGAAAAGGACGATTTCCGAAATGCGAACGAGTAAATGAGACGATTCCGACCTTATGGATGTTTGTTTACTTTACATTCTCATAAGTTGGGCCTTGTAATTTATTGACTTTGAAGCCTCGGGCGTTAGTTAGATTTGTGTAGAAATTGATGTGCAATACAGATGCGGTAATCGCTAGAACGACCCGATTATCCCAAGTGTACGAATTTCGCCTAGTAGTATATCGCTATGTGGATGTGACAATCCGTTTGTTTGTTTATTTTTAAATATTATATTCGGTTTTTGCTTCGAGGCACGAGAGTTGAACGAACTTATGTACGACGGCTCAATGAATTACAATCTGAATGAACAACAGGCGCTTTCACGTCGACCTCATGATGCCAAACTAACACACGCGTCCGTGCTCCCCCATTCAGCGAGACCTGGAGGACTCTGCCAAGGGCGATCGTCATGGCATCATACCTCGGACCCGGCGACCACGTGTACCGTGTGTTCGGGTAAACTGACGCGGTTTAAATTAAAAGGCGAAAATGCGCGGCTTTATAAATATACCGCCGGAGAATGTATTGTATGTGTGTGTATGCGTGTTTACAAAAACCTTACCTCAGCGGTGTTGCTACCGTCTCGAACGGTATTCTAACGTGACGATGATGATGATGTAGTGATGTTGTACGGGCCCCGATTTGTCTGTGCGGATGTATTATTAATTGCTAAACGAAGAGGAGAGTGTAGATGTTGCTGTTTGCGAATCCACCGAACCAAGAGGACGCACACTTGCCGAATAGAGGATGATGCACTACAGACGTCGTAACCGTCGCACATGCACTTACTTTTTTTTCTGTTAAAGAAGGAATAGGATGTCCTCTGTGTCCCAAATCATGTACGGTTTAAGCAGCGTCCCAATAAATACCCGCGTAATAAAAGCATGTATTTATAAAGCGGCCATTTCGGATTTTCAATTCTCTGTTTGATTCTTCCCCTTGTTCGGACGATCCTCGCGACACTATTGCATACAATACACCTACTTTAGATATACTTTCGCCGTGTGTTGTACGCTTGCAATGCACTGATGTTTACGTTTCTCCCAGTATACTTTCGGGCGCGAATCGAGATAAACGGCGGATACGAAGACGCAAACCTAAGAGGAACCGCACCAGGTCGGAACGGTGAGCACCCGTTCTTCTTCACTCGTTTATTTACAGCAGATTCTAGGTTGTTGTAACAACAACAATCTAGGTGGATGGAAAAAAAACGCGCACGGTGTGTTGTTGTTCACAGATCCTTAAACAGTCTGAGTCTGGGCCGCCGCTGTTAGCTCGCGAGAAAAGAGCGAATGCGCTTGCGCAAGCCTCGCCTCGCAGCTTCCGTCGTCCCGCGTTCGTCGCAGTAACACTCTTTCTCTTTCTTTTTCTGGCCATTCATTCATCCTTGGGTCGAGATTCTGCGGTTAGCGCGCGCTCTCCACGGCGATACGCCCGTATATTGGTGAATACGCGTTCCGTCGTTACATGTACACTTACTTAACAAAGTCTCCGTGTACCTATGCGAAGATACCGATTCTTAAACGATTTCAAGAAAAACAAGCTTACCATATTAATAATCGATATACATTTGGTTGACCTTTATGCTTACGATATTTAGTGTAATGGATCTATTTATTTTCAAAAATTAGTCCATTCCGAAGAAACAACGGCAATCCGAAAATTCAGAGTTCGTTGCAATTGTACAAAGTGGAAGAGTATCATGGTATAAGAATAACTTATTTTTTTAAGCGGCCGATACAACGCCCCCATTTTTAGATTTTTAACCAAAACCAAAGATATCCAGACGTACCACTGCTGCTGGTTCTCTGACTATCTTTAGAATTATCTTTTAACTCCAATTTCTGAAGTACGATAGTATAACGCCCACTCCAAGAGTCAATCAATCAATCAAGAGAACAGCATTGGGTCCGATATTTGGAAAGAAAACTTCTGTGTAGCCAGGTTTTGAATTGCTTCGAAGCGAGCTTACCAGATGTCGAAGAAGAAACTCGAGATTCAAATATATCTGTAGAGTATCAAAAAATTGCGAAATTAAGCGTCCGCCTGCGGAAATGACTCGCAAATTTGTATAACTGTACGTTGTAAAGTGCAAAGATTGTACAACACCTTCCACAATTTTCTGATCTTTTACTTTACTGCAAAAGTACGACAGGAGCGTATTTCTAGATTAAACCCACTCTCATCGGCGTTGTATACGTTGCTTGTGGCGAACCTAGTAAGAACTCGAACGATCGGGACGCCACTGTATGTAGATCACAGAATGCATGTCTCTACGAGGTTACTTGATGTCTCTATTAGTTAGTTTAATAGCAATAATGCATGTTAATAATGAAAAAGGCTCAAAACTAAAGTTGTTTCGGGTTCGGGCAGCTTTAGGGCCAAACCAAACTCTACGTTTCGCTCACAATGTTGCAACTAACCTTAGCCGTGGAAGCCTACGTTATTATTATTATTTTTTTTTGCTTTACCTTGTTAATGTATGATAACATCTATTTAAATAAATATTAGTTTCTTAAATGTTGTGTCATGATCTGTAACAGGATAAGAGAACAATTCTTTATGATTCCTCTTCGTATTCAATTGTTCCCTTTACCAGCTTCTTAATTGCCATCGAAGCCAAATGATCTCTCGTACTACCGTGTCGAGAATTTTCTTACGTTAAATTCTACCTTTATTACAGATACATTCTATTTTTTCATACTGAGACCTTCAAAAGGACGTCCTAGAACTGTTGCTAATCAAATACTTTTCAGTGTAGAAAATAAAATGTTTACAGCGGTTTTGTAACGCAGGTGTACGGAAACTTTTTAGAGCAATTATATGCGAAGATACGATATATATACGTTGGTCGTGCATACGTGCGAGTTCGTTAAGTTGTACTTGTTTGCGCCGATGGAGCCAAAACAAGACGCGCCGTTTACTTATACGGAATTAGAACGGCTCTCTCTAACAAAACGATGAATGAGCGTGCTGGCAATGCGAGATGTGCATGGAGGTAATGAGAGCCAGATATCGGCGGCCTGCGTGCATATTTCGCGCGGCGACGATGCACCAGTCGCGGGGGAGCGCGCGAAGGAGATGGAATAGACGAGGGCGGCAGGGTGGCAGAGAGAGACTTCGCCGGCGGAAGTGAGGATTCGCCAACGCCGGCGTCGATGCGTTTTGGTGCCGGAAGGACGCCTACGGAACGGCCAGATGATGATTTATTTATCGCTGGCTATGCCGTATATATTCAATTAGATTGACATCATCTTACAACAATATATTTATTAGATATGTTGCTTTGGTAATTTACGCATCAGAGAATTGTGATGAACTACAACATTTGGGGAAATCACGTTATACAGGTAGGACCCTTATTCTTTTATTTCGTTTATTTTTGGAAATCGTGTGAATTTTTATGTGAAATAGTTGGAATCTAACATTTTCTAATAGTACAATAAACATCATAGAGCTCTTCTAAAAATATTTACGTACATATATGCGTACGGAGGATAGTTATAATAGTACATGTTATGCTTTCACATCCCCCCAATATAATCGCAGGAAGCGTCGGCTAGACGTGAGCATTTGTTACGTTTACGTCCTTTAGATGTTCACCCTTATCATTCATCAAATCTAGAATAAGGAAAACTAGGGAAGAACTTTATTCTGAGAGTTGAGAGTCCGATTTTTAAGTATTGCGCCAGAAGCAGCGGATCTGACTTTGTTAGTATAAATCAATGCTGAAAAAGACAACTCCTTTTCGGAACCCATTGGTATGTGCCACAAGAGCTTTTATAATACCGTTTTTTGAAAAAAAAATGTTTTTCAGGTAATGGTGAATATAGGTTTTTCCTTCCGTGGCTCCTAGTCATAACACTTCGTATATCACTTAATAATGGTTTCTAATGTTTCGTGGTTAATGTACATAAAAAATAAGCTCACAAGACACAAACTTAAACATCGACCGTATAAACCGTTTTCAAAATCACTTTAAGCCGGTTTTGAGAACCGGTTTCCTTTCATTAAAAAAAAAAACATTGTTAACCGAAGACCAGTTCGTGGTTAACCGATTTTGGGTTCTCTAACCAGAAAGAAACGAAATAATGATGCGAAACAACGCACATCCCGAACAGAAATTACTCGAGAGCACAGCAAAGCAAGTTTTACATCGATAATTAAATAATTCACCGCGATATTCATAAATATTTCAGGGAAGTAGGCACTTTTTTCTATACCTCTCGCACAGGTAATGCATACCTTCTAAATAAATTTACCTATGCGTCATCCTCCTAGTGCGCGCTCCTTTTCATAATAATCACTTTACGTTTCTGCAACGGTTCGAAATAGGAAATCTGCAGTAGAAACAGAATTCTAAATAACGAATTCTGTACGGCAGCATTGTTTGTCATTTCCTGGCATCTACGGCGTATACATTTCGTCGGTGTTACGTTTCCGGTATCCGTCTGTTTCCGTTGTCTTTTGTTCCGCCGCACGTTTGTTTACTAAATGGAAAAAAAAAGTTGAGCTATTCGAAAGAAACGCGAATGTAAACGATAATTTTTGATGATGTTTACGCTATCATTTGTAGGAGAACTGAATTAGACTAGAAAGCGAATTTAATGTAGACTACTATACAGGGAGACTCGTACATGCCTACGTATGTACAGAGTGGCGCAGGGGAACGGGAAATTTTGAAATAACGTCATTTCCACGAATAAATTCATAAAACTAGTAATTTATTAACGAAAGTGCATGTATGCGGCATGCCGTTTATGTTTTTACAATCAAAATGTCCAAAAGTGTTTCATTACTTTTTAAAGATGACATCGAAAAGATGTCCTCCCATTCGGCGTTCACACGTCTAACAGCCTGTTATGAAAACTCTGGAACGCGCGGTTTAGCAAATCTTGGGGAATGGCAGTGATTTCGTGTTGAATGTTCTCCTTCAGTTCATGGATTGTTGCAGGTCGCGTAGGGTACACCTTGCCTTTAAGATACCCCCACAGGAAGAAGTCGCACATGCTAAGATCAAGGGATCTCGCAGGCCATTCCATGTCACCGTTACGTGAAATAATGCGTCTTCCAAACAATTGACGAACTGCTGCCATCGAATGTCGAGCAGTGTGTGACGTGGCTCCGTCCTGCTGAAACCGCATGTTTTCCATGTTAAGATTAATCTCGTACAGTCTCGGTGTAAAGAATGTTTGAAGCATTTCAACATATCGACCGGATGTTAGTGTCGCTGCACTACCAAACGCTCTCATAGCTACTGCACGTTCCGCACCAGTCCAACGATCCATGATCACTAAATGGCAATGCGTTCACAACAATCGTGCAACGTTACGAACAACTGCCGGCTCTACAGTGCTGACAACTGTAACGTTCAAGATTTCCCGTTCCCCTGCGCCACCCTGTAATTGATTCTCTCATCTACTCTGTAAAATCCGACAGGTGGGGTTTTTGAAAATATTACTTACATCATCGATATAAAGGTTAAATAAGGTTCCAACCATGGGGTACGCCTGAAGTGATTTCATCGAATATTTAATTTGACACCGTTTGCAACAACCGCTTGCGAATCCATCGGAGCAAGTCGTCGTGAAAGTCGAAGGATTTCAATTTTAGATATAAGCAAAGAATGTTGGATTTTGTCAAAGGCATTTTCTCTAAGTTCGTGTAAATTACGCCAACTTGCACAGATGTATCCGCCGCCGAGAATAAAATTGTTTGTATTCAAGCAAGTCTATGACGATTAATTTATTTTTGTGAAACCTATGTTGTTGAAGTTTTCTTACTTATTATTATAGTTTTAACATCGTATTGCATCTTCAAAATATCAAATTTCTATCTATATATATAGATATAGACGTATAAAATGAGCAAAGCGTCTTCCTAGAATACTTCGTGGTTTCCTTACCAGACTTTCTACTCTATAACATACCGGAATATGCATCAGACGGGAACCCCACCTTACTTATTACCGATAAAATTATTCAAGTCATCCTCGTATTGCTCCTACCAGCACGTTCCAAAAATATGTAACATTCTTCTCCACTGATTCACTCAATGAATCAGATAGAGTTAACTCAAACCTGTATATGTCTTCGTGCTGCGCCTGTTTACTTCAACATCTTCCAAACAAATTCCTTCTTTATTGTCTTACACCGCCTTACGCAAGCGGTACACCTTTTCACACCTCTAACCGTTTCAGCAACTACATAATGGCGGTTCAATATAAACAAATAGTATATAATAAACGGTAGCCAACAAAAATGACATTTCGTTTAAAAACGGCGGAGCGAACGCGCTCGGACCCGCGGCGCTAGGCATGTGGATATTAGAACCGATACTGGATGCGCGGATGATAACCGATGTCGAAATCGAAACGCAATAAACTCTTTAATTTATTGACGTTGATCGCCAATTTGAATGAAACGGATTTTCATTGTTTGTTACATCGCGTCGTACACGGTGCCGTGTAGTAGTACAAATCTTACGCAAATCCATTAACCGACTAATTAGCATTAAATTATATGTCAAGATGTTTTTCTTTCGTTTTTCAACGGTCACGGCACGAGTTAACTTAATGGACATTTAAAGAAATTAGAATGTTTGTGTGTGATTCGGGTTACGTGTTCGCGTACTTCCACCGTATTACGATATTTACATAGACACGATATAACGGGTGACGTACGAAGAAAGGTAATTAACGATTTTATTACGTGAAAAGTCGAAGAACTAAACGTAACAGCGTAAGTAACATGCGGAAATTACCCTTATAAACCACCGATTTTTTTTTTTTTAGGCAACGGAATACGGAAAGGTTATATCTTAAAGGAGACCGCATTAAAACCTGCCACAGGAGAAGAGGATAATTAAATAAATATTTTGGGCTATTTTCATTCGCATTCCAACAGCTCAATATCCGCCGTATTTTCGCAATTAAGAATTTCACGGAAGCCAAGAAGCGATAACAAGTATGTCATTCCAAATATCAAAGTTGGTTACGTCTTCCGGTATAATCGGAAATAACACGGACCTAAAAATATGTTATTGTGATAGAGAGGACGCATTTGTTAATTGCTAGAAATTTTCAGAACGGGGAGGCGCAATATCAAGCAAGTGTGCACGTGTACGCATTGTACTTGTTAAAATGCTAATGCAACGAATCTTAGCAGGTTTAATAAATTCTTCGGCCGGTCATGGCAATGACAAAATGATAATATCGTGCAATTAGGTTATCTTCGAAAATGAAATCGACGGCGAGCAGGGGAGATGTGTCCTAATCGCCTTTCGAAACGTACGCGTCCCTTTACTTGCGGTGGTACTTAGGTAATAGTTCCAGTGGCGGTTCAAAATGTCTTTGTTAGGGGATCAGAAGATGATGATCATTCAAACGCAACAAGTGCTTAATGTATGCAATTATTCTTCTAAACATAAAGGCAATTCAGTACCAGAGAATAAGATAAAACAATCAGTCTATGAAGCAGCTGATGTGTTGGTGTCAATAATCAGAAGAATTGTTAAGGAAGGAAAAGGTTCTGATAAGAAGAGACCAAGGCAAAATAATGCCACAAGCTTACCGCTATATCAAATACGAATGGTGTTAGGTACGGCTTTAAGTTTTCGTAGAACGGATATGAATGGAAAGTTGCATGTAAAGACAAGAAGTCAATTAGAACAATAGTAAGCTTGCTAACTCACAGTATGCGCAAGAAGCAGATAAGCACTAGCCCTGACAAAGAGACTCATCTACGTGCTGAGCGACTGCGCAGCACCAACAGGAATACAGCTTCCGGAAATGGGCTAGGAATACGTAAAACAGATCGAAAATCACGGTTCCCAAAGTTGTACACGATATCTAGCGTTAATTTAGAAAATTAACTTTTTCATCCTTCTTCTCTCACCTTCACTAAATCTTGCCGAATATTTCGTGCTAAATACTAATTACTCTCGCATATTGTACCATTTCTTAAGCGTCGACCAAACCATTCAGGAAACCAGTTACCAATTCCATGCCCGAACGTAAAACGCTAATATCTCATTTTTCCTAATTAACATTAAGTTACACATTGTAGCTCATTCCGTCTATTATCGATTACCTGTAAACGCGTTCGTCTGTGCGAACCAGTTAATTTAAACCCGCACGAAAGCACCTTACGTACAAAGAATTATCAATACGTGCCGCAAATTGCTTTCATGCATCGAAATTATTGGTTATTTGAAGTAGTTTAATCGGTTAATGCCATATAATGCGCGGCAGACGTATCTATTTTAAATCAACAGATAGAGGTGAGACGGGTGCATATTAATAATTTTCCATGCGGCAACTGAACGACGAAGATGAAAGAAAGAGAGGTACGAGTAGAGGAAAAAAATTATTATTAATACTTTCCTAATGCCGATACCTTTCGTGACAAGCAGTGTTTAATTTTAAAATTACAATCGGACAGTACCATTCTTAATTGTTAATTGGATTCTATATAAGTGTATGCTTTGACCCGTTTGAATCGAGGTGCTTTAAATGTACAGCGTGTCGCAAATTTTAAAGACGAAGTCAGCAACTGAATTCAAGAATTTGCGAGATGGAAATTTTGGGAGAAATAGGATACCTAAAAGTAGCAAGAGGTGAAGTACTAGGACAAATCGTTAAACTTACATTTTATGCAATCGGCGCAAATCCTAACTTCTTAAAGCGACTAGTTGATGATTCGTTAGGAAAATATTAAAGTCGAAAGAAATTCAATTAATTGAATGTAGACTTTCACGACCGTAATCGATTCCAGAAATGTCTTTCGGGTGTTGTCGCGTACTTGACTAAAAACTGACAGACTTTAGAAATCTCCTGAAGAAGCTGACAGCATGATCAGCGAAATGTGAAGTCGAACATTAAGTACGGGACAACACCCGAAAGCCATTTCTGCCAAGATCAATTAAGGTGGATGGAATATATCGGTTGAATGAAGGATGATGTATGTAGACCTAAAGAAATCACGGAAAGGAAAGCTTCAGAATCGAGACGAAAGAAGCAAGGCAAGATCGATGAGATTCCCAGCACAATATGGAGAAATACTGGATGCTAAAAATACATGAATTCTGGATAGCCGCTTAGTTGGATTTGATATTAGAGGAGACGCTGTCGAAGGTGGGATGTTCGGCTAAAAGTCTTCACTAAATCAATAAAAGATGCAGTTGAGACATTCTACGCGGAAAAGTACGCATAACTTAAGTGCGGTTGCGCCCCAACGGGGTGTATAAGTTTTTTGCAAGCTTCTGATGTGTAAGTTTTGCGTTAAAAGGATATATCGGCTTCCATTCTTCCAATTATTGCAATATATCTGTGGATATTGAAGATCTAAGCATTAAGAGGACTTATTCCAACGGCAAACTCAATCACGCGGATTATGCAAGAAGCAAATTAAAGAAATTTTAATAGATAAAGTTTATTCAAGAGGTTCTGTGGCAATTATTTATGAATTATTTGTTTTCTTTTTTATATGTTGGGGCTCTGGCTAATTCCATCATATTGTAATAAATTGTGAGTGAAGAAACGGCATTATTATTATTACTATCACTTACTGCAATTACTAGAATAAAGAGGCACTTCTCTTGATGTTGTCGCGTTATTAATTTTACAAGATTCTAGGATAACCATTAAAAATTTAAGTTAGAATCTTATATTACGTTCTCCTCGTGTATTTTACAACAATTATTGCGTTCTTTAACGTTTGTTGCTATTAATACATGTAAATATAAAAAGCCTACCGCAAGAATTTCAACTTACACCTATTTTATTTCGACTTAAACCAAACAATTTTCGGTATTTTTAGAAATCAAACTACTTTATTGCGTTTACGCGCAACGATTTTGATATTAGTTCCAATGTTGAAAGCATTTTAATTGAAATTTCTCATCTATGAATAAACTATCTTACGTGCGACGGCGTGCCGTAGGTAGTCAATTAAAATTTTTCGAGGCGACTTCTTGTGCAACGGATCCCTGTGATCTTTTTCTCGTAAATTATGAAGAAATTAAGTGCCCGATGACGACGGTGGAGTGGAAACTGAATACTGGAGCGCAAGCAAACGCGCATCGCGCGGCATGTTTTTAATACGCACCACATTCAAAATTAGACGAACTTCCTGGCGGCTTACTGGTAGACCAGTGAATCAGATTCTGATTCTATATTTACAATTAACGATATAAATAAACAGCGACACGTACACAAACACGCACGAACTCATAAATAGACGGAATGCGTGCATATACATGGGGCGTATTGAAAGTTGAAGGGTAATTAAATACGGTGAAGGCACTCACGGTTCCCGTTCGCGTTTGTTATTCTTCTCTTGGGATAAGCAATTTTGAACATGTGATGCCGTGTTTTTCGTATAGTCGAAGCGGAGTTTCCTAAATTTCTTACCGCTAGTTTCTGCCGGGATTAAGGTCATGGAATTTCTCGCGTAATACCTACGTTGGAAGCACGCGATCGACATCTGTAGAAGAGTAATCGTTGTAAATAGCTACCTTTTTTCTTGTTGGGAATAGGGACAGAACAAGCACATTGGATTTAGACTTTTTTCTCGCATCAATCGGTCAACGGTTGAAAATAAGAATCGACGCATCCGCGAAACATCTGTCCCGGATTAAATAATCAAACTTGCATGCTGCGCAATGTGTCGATTCGTGTTGGTTGCCATACTACCTCACAGCCTTTGCCAGCATTATTGAATACGACAATAAGAAAACAAGGTTGGCTGAAAAATTTTAATCTTGCAATTCTTATGTAAACTTACTGAGAAAATCCTTATCTTGGATATTAAGTGTGTAAGCGCATATTTGGAAGAATTTAAAATACGTTAAACGCGAGGTAGAGACACGCTCGAAAGAACACTGACGACGTCGGGTAGACAGAAACGTGTGCGTACATCTTATAAAAAGCAAGAAAGAAGTAGTTTGAAGTTGCTATAAGCGCACAAAAGGTTCTTTATTAAAACTACATATTTTTATTATTTAGGCGTAAGTATTATAGGAAACATTTATCACACATTTCGGTTAATACGTTTCTATATGTATTTGCATTACAGAATTATCTTCGCGGGCTCTTTAAGTTTACCATCCAATTAATTTTCAGATTGTTCCAATCAAAACTTGCGGCCGGAGGAAACGAGTCGACTAACGTGTAAGATACTTAAGCTGATTTCATCAACTTGTAATAATCGGATACATCCTTTTCTTATTAATAAACACGCCGATCTGTCAGTACGACGCTTCGTGTGTTTATAAACATTTGTGCAAGGGTCTCTAAATTAATTAGGTTCGCCCATAAATTAGAACATTCTCCGTAGGAATTGTTATATCTCGCTGCGGCCGAGTGAGAACATACACGTAATCATAAAACACAATCGTTAGATGTGTATCTATATTCGTCGACGTACGCACAAACTATACAGATGATATACAAAGCGAGGAACATAAAAGGAATAATTATGTGAAGTAATTATTCCAGCGCGGCGTAGAAATATTTGCATTTTCAAACGCTTAAGTAGAGGAAGTTCGTTCTTCGAACGCGTTTAAATTACACCTCGACGACGTCCCTCTATCAGCTCGCCGACGACGTCTCTCTATCGTTTCCTTCGGAAGACGCGTTCGCGGGACGGAAGTCTGCATCGTAAAAGTTAAAATTTATTTTTTTGCCCCCGCATCTCCGTTTCGGGTGCGGATACGTGCGGTAGAGGCATTAGTTCTAGCGGAATAATTCTCGTAAAAAGATTAAAAGCTAGGCGAGCGGATCTTCTCCTAAATGATTTTCCCATTTAAGTATTCGTTTATTCTCATCTCTTTCTCCGGTCTACTTTCGAACGTTAGATGAATGAATGTAGCGGCGGCACAGGAAACGCGCGGGGTTCAAGGATATGCCTGGCGCGGCTCCTTTATGCATACTTGTAATTTTAAATCGACGGGAATTCAGTAAAGCAGTTCATTGAATCATAAATGATGGCATCCTCATCACAATAAGCGACTTTTTCGTATGCTAAAATTGATGATGGCACGTCGGTTTGCTTCCTTTCTTTCTAAGATAATGTAAATTTATGAACGCAAGTGGGAGTGCGGGTATATATGAATATATTGCGTATAATTGTTAACAACTAGGATAACAAGGAAGACCCTCGTCGAATTGAACAATATTCGGTAAGCCTATGTTGTACGTTATCGTACATTTAGATTCATTACGAATCACTCTGACGCCATCTTGAAACTGAGTATAACTCACTATATATAAAGTACTTTAAAACAACACAAGTACCATCAACCTCCGCACCGCGCAAGTTTAATTGAGTATATAGTCATATAATAATTAGTCCGGGATGGTCGTTTCGAGCACACGAATTATTCCCATCATCAACAGCTGACCGAATTCGTGTGCGGAGGTTGCAGATGCTTCCATCACAGCCCTTGGTATCAATATTGACAAAGTACTTTAAAACATATTTTCTTGGAACAGCAACATTGAGATATTGAGCAAAAGGAAACACTTTGCAATATGGAAAAAATACAGAATCAAGTGTGCGTCCGGTTCACAATGGTGTTCCTCAGGGAACAGTATTGGCCCAATACTTTTTCTAATATGTGCAAATGATCTCTCATACTCTCACGAGACTTCTTTAAATGAATTATATCAAAAATTCAAGATTTCTTTTCGATAGAGAATGGTAGCTTAGCTGTCAAAATGTATGTCCGGTTTTCGTAAAGTGGAGTGGTAACGGTAACGGTGAAGTGTCGTGATTTACTCCGGTTAATAAAATTAGGAACAGGTCAATTAATTGATTGTACGAAATATCCAAAAAGGCCACTATTTCTTAGCTATACTTCAATCCCGGCACAGCCACCAAATTTCAGATTGACGATGATATTAGTACCATATATTACACTTAAGCGCAACTATTGAGGTAAGTTGGTCACATATTCACATGTTATTTCAACCGAAAGAGGATAAGCAATAAATCAAATCCTACAATCATCTCTTTGTATGTTTGATCTGAAAACATACAAAGAAATAATCTACATACTTTATCGATTCTATGAAAGAATTCTGCGATATTCTTCTAGAAACATCAAACTAAAATATTCTCGAACAAGGTGGTAATTATTATGCTGATCTCATTAAAAATTCTGCGATTCGATGTACGCAGACAGAGGTATTTACGTTTGCTTTCGCTTATTTCGCGGGCATGCTTGTTTTTGTACAGCAAACATTTATTTACAAGCGAAATTCAATTGGCTTAAATATTTACTTATATAGTTGGTCTATTTACACGTACGATGACGATAAAAATAAATTCTGTTAGTAAACATATCGCTGCTATTGAATTTGTTTCATATTTTTCGGTAAATATCCCCAAACATATACCATCAGTTGTTACAAGATCAAAGGCCTCAGTGCGCTTTGTATATCCAAAAAAGATGCCTTCTCCTTATTTTGGATCATCGTGAAATGCTTCGGTTTATAAACTGTAGGTGTTGCTGACTTGTATTATACATTGAAATGCAGTTGAAACGTTAGAAACGTAGCATATTTGAAAAGTTAAGAAAACAATGCTTACCACAATCGTTTGAAAAAAAAATGAAGTTACCTTTCATCGACGCTGAAGAAGTCTAACCGGTTAGATCTGGAATGATACAATAACAACGCTGTAAAATTTCACTTGCTTATTGTGCGCATGTTAAACGTTCTTCCCATAATATGTGTTGTATGTAATTCTCTGTATAATTAATTATCACTACATTAGCCATTTGCAAAGATAAAGAAGTCTTTGGAGAATAAACGTAGAATTTAACGTTGATTGATTATTGTAACATCCCGATTACACCGTTTGCCAACTAAATTGAACTCAATTTATAATCCGTATTTCCTGTCACTCTTTGGTTTTCGCTGTCTTCTCTTCTGGTTTGCGTTTTCTGCATTCTTCAGTTTGCCCTTTCGTACTTACTTTACGATCATCTATTTTCAAATAGTCTTCTTTCTTCCATTACTTCATCTATCCATTGTCTTTTCTTTAAATCACTTTCGCCTTTTAACTAGCGGTCTCTCAAATGTGCTGTGAAAGCCTTCAGAAGCCATGTCTTGGAGATTTACATCAAAAATTGTTTTTTCTTTCATTGTTTTTGCCAGGAAAAACATCCTTCGCTCATTATCTCTTAGGGCATATCTAATACACTAAACCACGAAATATTGATGCAAATTGGCAAGTATTTAAATAAGTAATAAATAACTTTTAAGAGCTTAGATATCTAGATGCATGAGAAGTGATGCGATTTTATGTGTACGCGATGTACGTTTGGAAGCGCTCACATTGTCAAGTGGAACCAGTATATAAAACATTTAATAACACTTAAAACTTGTAAAAAGCCAAATAAATTCCATCCGGTGAGATCAATCATTATTACGTATATACATTTTTGAGTGTTTTATCTGCATACCTCATTAAGGGTTTTTATATCGACCGATTTATTGCTGTGTTAAGAGCTTCCGAAGAAATCAGTATCGCCGGCACGTTATAAGAAATTAACGAGTAAACGAAATATAAATCCTCCGATGGCGCTGATTACGACTACAGATGCATGTAACAAGGTCAAATAGAACCACCGTCTTATTAATAAAGTTCCTTAACTGAATGAACGAGTGTATTATTAATTGCTTAATTAGGGATGCGAAGAGAGCAAAACGTGTAGAAGGAGCATGTATGTATACGCGATGCGGAGGATATCTCCGCTCTCCGGCGAAGACTTATTGCACACCGCGAACTTCTCGCTTGTTACAACGTAGAAAACGTAAGTTAATAAATCGTAGCGTTTTACAACGTACAGTTATACATTTATCCTTTTACTCCTTTTTCACAATTAAAATAGATTCACCTATTGCTAACAAGTCATTAAGCGTTGATGAAGTGCGGGCATAAACTGCAATTTTACCGGGCGACGTTTATTTTTACAGTTAGTTAACAATTAACGAGCATGATTAATTGTGATTGTCGTCGGATCAAAGGCGAGAACCACAATCAAATATATATATTTTAAGATAATCACCTTCTTTGCGCCTCGTGTTTCTTAATTTTTATCTCGTTAAAACCAGTTTAAAATAGTGTTTCCACACACCTTTCAGCGGCAGTTGGTAATGCAAATTTAGAACCCACCGCTGTATTCTCCATTCGAGGAGACTACAATAACGGTAACTCATTCTATTCCGTTTTAAAACATCTTTTAATTTAAATTTACAACATGCAGTTCCTACAATGACGTTTCGGCTGCATATCTTGCAGAGCTTTTAATTGAGCTTTAGTTGAAGATGCGGAACTATGCTACGTAAAGTATTTGGCAATTCATGCAGCCGTGACATCCCCAACGTCCCGCGATGACGTGCACAGAAACAACGCAACCCTTATGAAACTGGTCGTTAACTAGACGACGCGCAAAAGTACTTGCAGAGGTATCGAAAAGCTAAACGAAGAAGGCAATACGTTTGTTTTAAAACTGTTATCACGATCAGTTTAAAAGTAGTACCTTGTTAATAATTAACTTGGCGTTCCTTTCGTCGGGCCACAACACCTTTTTCCAATTTTCGACGGTCCAATGCTGATTATCCGAAGCTTGGTTCGTAAAATACGACACCTGCTTGAGCGGATATCACCGATAAGTTTTACTTACGTAGGCATCGCTTAAGCAACGTCACGAATAGGGACTATAGGTGCGGGCAATTAGTAGTCTTAATGGGTTATGGCCAAAATGGCTCAAAAGTTCGTGCAGACTTTTCACCAATTTTATCTGTTTCACTTAACTGTTCTTTTTCATCATCGTAATTGTAAATATAGATATAGAGAAACATTTACCACGTGTGATTTAACGGCCTGTGCGTAAGTTAAATGAGTCTACTATTAAACAGTTAAGCAGCACGTTTGCATCGAACCGATTTTGGCTCTTCTCTACAATTGTGAAAATCTACAAGTCTACATGACTTAACAGAAAGCAATTTTTTTCAAGATACTTTTTCGTGAAATTCATACTTTCAGAAACATTCAGTTCTAATCAAATCGAACTATTTTATTAACAGTTGATACAATTTCAAGTTGGTAGAACTTGAAACGCCCGGTTCGATGAAGATATATGTGCAAGCTACGAAGTATAACCTTGAAGCTATCTACTAAGGGAAGATATAAAGATCTTATGAAATAAGTCGCTGTTAAAATCTTCTTTTCGCATAAAATTTAAGCCATGAATACGTTTTAGAAAAGTTAGCAGCGCTTATTCACTGCAATAAAGAAACGAATAAGGAGACCGTTTTTAACGTAATTACGTACTTCTTTCTCGCTTAACGTATCATGATTTCTTTAATTGCTTAGGAATTAACCCGTTAATTTCCATACGAAATTGTTACCAACGTAGGCAATGACGAAAAGAGTTGAGAGACAGCACACATGCTATACTTTATCTCGGAACTGTACAGACAAAGGAAATTTAACACAAAGTGTAACGAAAAGAAAAAAAATAAATACAGCCTGGGGTATGTACTCTTATATGAATACGCACGTATGTGTTGCCTGCTACATCCTGTCTGCTGCACTGGGCAAGAACGTTATAAATACTAATCTTACACGTCGTATATTCCCGGTTAAAGAGCCCGTGTAATAATTTTTGTATACGAAGCGTACATTAAATATTGACATCCACGTGACTCTAACCGAATTGAAATTATTGGCATTAACATAATATACGCGTGTA
Source organism: Oryctes rhinoceros (assembly GCA_020654165.1). Classification (NCBI taxonomy): domain Eukaryota; kingdom Metazoa; phylum Arthropoda; class Insecta; order Coleoptera; family Scarabaeidae; genus Oryctes; species Oryctes rhinoceros. Next base: position 6,727,422 of record JAIOKQ010000231.1, read on the forward strand.
TTTCCAATAATACAAAAGCAAGACTTATTGTTAGATAGACTTACATGGGTGATAGGTAACATTAATTGCGCGCAACGATCTATTTATTTAATTAAATTAAGTTCTGGTTGTACTTCATTTATTAATTACGAGAATTTCTATATGTAATGTAATACTAATAATAATCCATGGCTTTGCATCCTTCAACAGTATTCGCCAATTACAGGAAGGATTGGCTGGGCATAAGATATTATTACGTCTGCACTCGCAGAACGTCTTAAGACGCATTCGCCAAATTTGAAGTAAGTTCTCAGAGTTGCAAGCTCGAAGCTTCCCGAGATTGATTGTCCAGCGCGCTAGGTACTATATCATTAATCGTAATTAAATTTAATTAAAAAAAAAAAGATGAAAAAAATTGAGTACTAAGCTTTTATTGGGAGAGGAGAACTTTTCGCTACCTTTAACGCACAGGAGAACCTGCAAAATGTTAACCAAAAGTCAGCGTCAGCGAAAGAACACTTAATTCTTTAAAATGTGACCGGCAAAACGGAAAGCTTTTGGTCAAAGCACCCAAGATACCGTAAGATATCCTCAAATAAAACATTGTAGATACTAGGGCAATAGTTATTTACTTTTAAGCCTGTATATCCACTTGCTTCAAAGTTTTTCCTTCAATATGCTGACGATCTACAGATATTTAAGCATACGGGATTGTGCAGGGTTGCAGCAGGACATGTAAGTATTAAGCCTGCAGAAACGAGTTGCGCTTCACACGAAGTTAACAGAAACTAGACAGACTCGTGTTTATTAGTCTCGTGAGAATGAGTTCCGTATTGCCTGCTAGTTACCCCGAGAATTAACAAAACACAAGACTGTCTAGTCTCCGCTAATTTCGTGAAGCGCATGAACAGTTTCTGCAGGCTTAGTGAGTACTGCCTCGAAAACAAACTTTTTATTTTTAGCTAATTGTCTCGTAAGCAATACATAAATATTCGAACAGCGTCGCGACAACCGTAGAACCATACGCATGAGTGAAAATAATTATCCCCAGAACAATATAATAGTTGAACAAACACGTGCGCGACCGCAAAACCTCCCGACATTTCCTAATCGGTAGGTTGTTGTGCGTCTCTTGCCGAATTATACGCTACGTACCCGGGCATGATACACTTAACGGTATACGTATGCGCAAAAATTCTTGTAATAAAGCGATAAACAAAATGGCTTATTGTTCTATAGCAGTCTCTTATCGCAATTATGCGGTGTTGAAATCAGCGGATATTGCGTGTCATTCGAAACTGCCTTCGATATTTATATTGGTGGGTGATAATCTTTATTTGCCTCTTTCAGCTGGCCTTAGACACAACTAATTTTAATCTGGAAAAGGATGGTCGGTGTTCGTGTTAATCGAAAAACATATACGATTAGGATACATGCGTGTAGCTGTCCGCGTGTTTGTGTGCGGGCATGAATGTCTCTATAGACGGAACCAGCTGTAAATATTGACACGGGAATCAACGAAATGTTAAATTACGTACATATATTTTATTTAGGTTAATCATCGTATGGAATTGCCACATATAGCAAATAACGACCGGCAATACTGAATTTTCTTGAAATTACTTTGAAGGGAGGTAATGTAATTTCTGAAAATTGCGAACGAAATATGTTTCTTACTCTTCGCTAAACGGAACAGCTTTCAAGATTAGAGCTATTTATGATTATTGAAGTTAAATGTTCCATGAATTTAATAAAAATAAATACGCTGGAAATATTTGACCGTATAATTATCGAACTTTGAATAGTGTTGCCGACGACATAGATTCGTCTATTATTATTATTTCAATTTTTTTCAAAAATTTAAACATAGTATTCAACGTCCCAAAAGAAGCAACCACGGTCGACCATAAAACAACGAGAAGATTCATCGCCGAGAGAGAAAACAACGCGAATACACATGTGTGTTGTTGTAGAGTTCCGCGGTCGTTGCTTTCTTTTCAAGAAATTGGATTTCCGAGTTGAAACCGCGTCGTGATTACATGAGAATGCCGACGTTTCGCTCTCAATTTGGGCTGTTGCATGATGCGTCGCTGCCGTACGCCCGAAGAAGCCCAGAAGAAGCTCCATGAAATTGAGAGCGAAACGCAAATTCTTTAAAAGAAGGCAAATATACATCTGTTTATCGGAGAACATGAAACTTTGGCGGAGAACCAGCGACGCGATATACTACGATACGTAATGTAACGTTATACCCACACGATGTTTGGTTTTCGTCTCTCTGGGTACTCGTGCTAGGTACATTTATATAAATATATACAGAAATACGTATACAAACAAGCAAATAAGAGAACCTCCCATTAACAAACATGTAATACACAGATATAGGCATATTTTTGTAAATAAGATGGGAATCTCGCATCTTTTGCCGGTATAAAGTACCGTATTTCAGTAAATTATACGTCTAAACATAATCAATTCGTCCTCCTTCTTCACAGGAAGAACTTCAAAGAAGAAGTCAGGAGAACCGTAACATGTGAAAACTTACATATTTTTGTTTTTTTTTATCTAAAAGTTGGGTAAAGGTTGAATTTGACCCCGTCTTACTTTAAAGGATATTAAAAATAGGAAATCAGCAACCAACGTATCCAAGGAATTTAAAATAATAGCAAAGCTAAAACAATAGGAAGGCAGAAGTAATTGAGAGAAAAAGTAGGTGTTCTGCAGACTTCAACCAACATTAGAAATAACATTCAACAACATGGTAGTGATAATCGATCTTACAGTGTAGAAACCAATGGAGGAGAAGTGACAAGATCTAATACTGGAGGAACAGTAACAACCCAGGGGGAGACTGAAAGCACTAAGCCCTTTAGCACAAAGCTTTTAAGCTAATTCTTAAGCTACTCTTTGGGACGTCTTGTCTTATAAATCCTTGACTTGTAAATGTAACTATTCTTCTGGAAGACTTCAGCGGACGCAGCGAAAATGTTCTTTTTCCAAAAAATGCCATCAGATTCTCGTAAAACTTGATTTAGAAACAACTGCAGGATATATATTTAGAAGATAAAAGCAGCATATTTAGAAGACAAAAGGATTTTTTTATTTCGATGAAGCATTTCTTGTAGACAAAGGCTTTTGCTGTTATCAAACTCTTCGAGTAAATCTGAAAGCAAAGCAGGAGGGCCATTGTTAAAGATTCAAAAGAATTCAATTTATATCAGTAGATCAACAACGCAGATGTACAAATAGAGGGAAGAAGAATAAAGGGCTTAAGAGGGAAGAACTGTAGAAGACTACGTACTTTGGAAATTTAAATGGTTTCATGTTTTTTGATTAAGTTCTTCATTAAAACGAAAATGGACTCTTGGTCTACAAATTATTAATTTCAAAGGTCACGAACATCCCTAATTCCCCAACGCGCAGAGAATCCTAACGAAATATATTCCGACACATTAATGTAAAACATATCTTCGGTTTTACTAATAACCTCACGTGACCGAATAATTAGCATTTCATTCATTTTAATGCCTACGCCCTTAGTGCGTGCGTCATCGACTAGATAAACACGCGAACACGAAGACCCGGGGTTTAATATCAATTCCAAGGTCCATCAAAATTTAACAAATCTCCCTTCCCCATAGCACCAGCGGGTAATTCGAACGCAGCATGACGAAATATACGCCAGTTTCAGGGCGAGTCCGTCGAGGTGTTCCCGTCGAAAACGTTGGGTGTGGATCCGGCGTCGCCATGGCGACGACCGTGAAAATCGTAGGTCTAGGCCACCCCCTTTCGCCTACGCACCCGGCGACGGAAACCGCCCATCGCGGGGATACCGTAGTCGTTTGGCGGTTCGCGTGCGCCCATTTTGCGCGTTCCTAAGGGCGGTTTTCGGCGTGGGCGACCGGCGACAATCCATAAAACAAATTAATTTTGATATCTGATCGAAAGTACACCCACCCCGCCCACGTGTGGATCGCCTCCGCTCCACGCCATCCACAAGAAAAACGTTATTTTTTAACGTGTTTATTTTGGATTGTGTAAGGTATAATTGATGGGAACGATGAGAGTGTATTGTTGGTAAACGTTGTGTTGGTGTTGTTATATATATATTTTTCTTTATGTCGAAGTTTTTTTGCTGCGCTAAAGAATAAAATGCTCAGTTATCATACACAATAAATGTTTGAAGGTAATACGAAACCAAATAACTAAAAAAAAGTTCCGTTCACTCATTGTAATCGGCGTAATAGTCGTAGGAGCATAAGAAACGATCTTTTTCTTTTCCCAAAATCTCAAAAAATTCTTCGTTTCGACATCAATATCCAAAATATTGCCCAAACTACAAATTAAAATATTTTCCATAACGGAGTCTATATAATCTATATTGGGTGATGTAGGGTAGTTTGTCGTAAGTGTATCACGCAATTAATCTTTTTAACAAGTCATCCAATTTCAAATTTTCTAATTTAATACACTCCGGCAAAAAAGTATGCATAATTTAATTTTGAATCATAAAAGTATCGGATAATCTTTGTTTGTAGCATAAAGTTGTAAATATACTTTAATGCGCTCTAAGATATAATTTCTATGATTGTTTAAATAAAATACAGGCCAAATAAAAACAAGAACTCATACTTGAGATTTTTATTAAAACAAGAAATTATAATTTTGGAAAGAAAAATGTCATAACAGTAGCTTTTAATACTGGATATTGCCACCTCTGGCTCTTATAACCGCTCGCATACGGTTTGGCAAAGATTCGATTAACCTCCGTATCTAAGCCTGATCCAAATTCTCCCACTCGTCACGGAGAGCATTTTCTAGTCCATGCAGGTCCGCCGGGGCAACATTTTGGGTTCATGTCCGAACTTACCGCAGGCCAATCTAAAACTGGAGTACCAACATCGTTAAGGTATTCCTGGAAGATTATCGCAACATGCGGTCGTGCATTATCGTGCATTAACATGAATTCGTTTCCTATAATTGGAGCATATGGTACTACATGTTCTTCTAAAATGTCCGTTATATACATGTGGGCAGTCAGTGTACCTCTGTCTACTGGTTCTAACTCGGTACGACCTGTTAAACAGATGCCTCCCCGAATCATAATTAGATCTAGGTCTGATGTTACACTGCGAATAGCGTTCACCGTCTCGTCTGTACACTGAGATACGCCTATCTGAGGTGTAAAGACCAAATCTTGACTCATATGTGAAGAGTATATTGGCCCAGTCATTAATGTTCCAATTTACATGTTCTCTGGCAAACCTTAAGCGAGCCACTCGGTGGTTCCTAGTGAGACGAGGGGCTGTTACAACTACTCTAGCGCTTAATCCACTCTGTCGTAACCTATTCCGAATAGTTTGAGTACTCACACGAGTATTTCTGACTCTAGCCAAGTCGTTCTGCAATTGTCTCGCAATTACATGTCTTCGACGTAATGCTTGTAGTAGTAAATAGCGGTCATCTTGGCGAGTAGAACATCTTGGACGACCTGGTACAGGTCTTCTATTGTAATTGCCCGTTTCCCTATATCTGGCTACGGCTCTAAAAACACTTGACCGATTGATGTTCATCAAATTATCAACGTATGCTTGAGATCGTCCATCTTCGATTAAAGCAACTATAGCAGCCACTTGTTCTGAAGTTAAATTGCTCATTTTAGTTTTAAAAGCGTCGGTACAGAACTCTGACTTCGCACTTTAAAATTTGTCCGTATAGGAAGACTTTCAATAAACAACTGAATAAACCTTACACATATGCATTTTTCTAAATGTGTTCTTTTAGAAAAAAAAGTGAAAAGCTATGTTCCATGATTTTGTTAGTGTTTTTATAGTTCACATAGACGAGGTAAACTTTTTGTGAACGTATGAAAATATCTTGGTTTATAAATGCCCTTTTTTAGTTTATGCGATACTTGTTTAGCGGAGTATATTATGTCCGGTTTCTTTTATGTATTGTGCTACACTTTACCGAAGCGATAACACCTGATACGCTCCTCAAATCTGATGCTTATCGCTCTTTTAGTTTGACCGATATAGGCTCTATTACCTAGGCAGCATGCAATTTTATAAATTCCCGATTTTTCTTTTATTTTCGGTTCATCTTATAATTATAACGTTTAACACATCAGTGTGATTAAAGAAACATTGTAAGCCAAGCAATATTACAAAGAAAAATTACAAGGAAAGCCAGAGGAACTAAGTATAGATCATGAAATATCAAACAGTAAGAAAGATGAAACGAAGAAAGAAAGAAAAATAAGTAGCAAAAAGTGAAAAAATTCATCAAAAAAATTATGAAAAGGAGAGAAAATAATAGTATATTTTATCAATTTCTAAATGTTATAATCAGTCTTTTCCACGCAACCCAACAATCTCCAAATGTCTTTCAAATTATTATTATTAAAAGAAAATATATTAATATCGGTCATATTACACAAGAATCAATTTAGATTTAACAACGTGCATTTCATTATGGAGCCTTATTACAAGTTAATATATTCGGTTACTCTCATATCCGCATTAAAAGATGTGGCTTTCGATAAAATTCTATTAAGTATCGACGTGCTTCTGTGTAGTATGCATTCACATACATACATATACTCATATTACGGTGTGAGTATGGCCAACCTATCTGCATTATTAATACATCCTGTTTGAAGATAAATTCAACGCGGCTAACAAAGAAACCGATGTAAAAGAAGTGCCGGTTGAAAGCGAAGTTATTACATTTGTGTATTGTTATTTCGCGTTCACAATTCAAACGAAATATGCCACAAATTGAGTACGAAGCTGGGAAATTATGCACTGCCGCGAGAATGTGCGTATGCCGTGTTAGAAGCACGTATCTCTTAAGAAAATTGAGCAGTATTATGAGGAATGAAACATTTTTTGTTTCGACGTAAATTAGCTTAAAGCTTCCTAAAGTTTTTAAAATTGTTCGGTCTTAATGCTCCATATTCCTAGTGTTATTCATATCACTTCGTTACTGAACGAAAATGTTCTTACTTTTCCTTCTCTACGATCCAATCAAATTGACGTTGGGCTACACTTAACGAATCTAATCTACCGAAGCGAGAACACCTGATATGTTCCTTAAATCTGATGCCTATCGCTCTTTTCTTTTTGACCAATATAGGCTTTATTACACTCACCGCATGCAATTCTAGAGATTCTATAAATTCGCGACCTTTCTCCCATTTTCAGTTTATCTTTCAGATTTCTGAGCCTTCATCTCAGGTACGTAGGCCGTAAAAGTAGGTACTTGTAAATAATATTTTTTTCTCGAAAGTAGGGATAGAACAAACAAGCGAAGCAAGCAAACGTCCGTCTCGGATTAATTAACTAAAACTTGTGCGCTAGGAAGAAGGTTACCGATACTTTTATGTTGTAAAATTGTTCATCATCAAACATCATCGTAGGTCCTTGTTTGGAGTACTTCTATTTCGAACATAGTCCCAATTTTGATGTCCGAAATAGAGCAGCTTGAAGTCTAATATTTGTTTTATAATAGCCAAGCAACGTCGATATCTTTAATTTGATGTATTAAATGTTTAGATACACTTTCGACAAAAACTACTCGAACGAAGTGGATCATCAATCAATCATTAGTTCTAGTTAAATCTTATGTTATTACATCTAACTAAATTCTATTGAATGAATTTGATGCTTAATGAATTTGATAATGTAATTCAAAATAGTTTATATAAACGTGTAAAATTGAAGGAACGATCGAAGGTGTGTCCTACAACAGCATATATTAGATAACTTCGTATGTGTAGTTGAATAAATCGCTAATGTTATTACAACACGTAAAGCCGGCTTACGGTCATTATTCATGAATTAACCCATTTGCAAATTTCATGAATTCTATGCAAATTAGTCTTATATATCGAAGAGATGTAGTTTTCTTGTACGCCTGTTTGCTTCAAACAAAAAAAAATGCTAAGACGCACAATCGCTTTGTATATGTACGTTATAAATTAGCGCGATGAAATACGCTATAGTGTATGCTTACAGTTAGAAACTATGTAGATGGTCAAACATGAATGAATAAACACAAGCGTTACCTCATAATTTTTTGCGCGATTTTTTTCTAATTACGCATCTCAGACTCTATTCGCCAAGCTGTTACTTCTACTACAACTAACATATAAAGTATCGAGAATGATCTTCAGTTGTTTTCGATACTACCAAAGTTAATAAAGGAAACGGCAATGTAATATTGTCGCTGATAGACGGAGAAAAAGTACGCATAACATGAATAGAGATAATCCTCCATTAAAAGTAGAACGACAAAGAATTGCAAATGAAGTGATGCTGTGATGATTCCGCAGCTTATGAATCAACCGGGGACTGATTAATGAAAAATATTTGGCGCTGTTCATTATCACTGCGCTATGACGTATACGCATAAGTCTCCATAATTAGCCCAATTATATTGTCACGAACATAGGTTCCACCTTTATTTGAAGACGAAGAAGAAGTTTATATTAACTTATGCCTAGTCAACTTCAACCTAGTCAACAGTACCGCTGTTTGACCTCAAGAAGCTGGAGGCATTACAAAATAGGATATTGGAAGTAATAACCTATTTTAATTATAATAATAAAACAAAGTAAGATAATTGGAAGTTGCCGATTCTATGAAGGTCCGTAAGTGGCCACATCTGCACGAGGTTGAGGGAACTGGGAAGGTAGAGGAATTCCGAGAATTATTTACTAGCACGAAGTATAGAGGAGCCCCAGGAAGGTCTGCCAGCGCAAGTTGAATTTGCGGACGTATGTCGCATTTGACGATTTTCATCCCCCATTAGAAGATCCAAATCGACAACCGCATCGAGAGACTTAATAAAGCCGCTTAAAGACCGGAGCTCAAGTGAGAGGAAAGAAAGAGTATTTATCTACGGCTGAAGACTGAATAAAAGATATGCGAGATTCCACAATTTTTCAAAAATTATGGAAGATACCGCAAAATGATCGTCGAATTGCATAAGGAACCATCATCAAAATGAATCTTTTAAAACATTTTTGAAATCGTCAAATCGGCTGAATTTCCAATCGCCCTTGGAGATTTTTTTCATCATTTCCTTAATTTTCTTATATCTCCCCAACTAACAACTTCATTTATAGATTTCGATACGCTGAATCCATTAAAAGTTACCCCGATTTTCTATCTCTTGTGATAAGTGAGCTATGAGTTTTAGAATGTTGGAAAGATGTGTTCCATATCTTTAGCCATTTTCAGGTTGTAATTTGAAAAATAAACAAGATAGGTAAATAAGGGTGGCCGGAATCGATTCTCAGATCTCGTTTTTATTCAAAACATGTAACTGAAGCCTTCGTATTATACTGAAAAGTCCTGAAAGGTTGTTTCACTATAATAGAAAGGCTTTCGGGAAAAGGAGTTTTGTCATGTTTTTGATCTAAAGGGAGATACATATTTCCAAATTCATGGAAATTTTCAAGATCTCCACGTAAAAGAAGATAAACAGATTCATTGAAAGACTTTTTGCTAGAAAAAAAAAAGAAACAGACTAGTTTTGCAGCTGAAAGGTACAGAGTATTAACCTTGAAAAAGTAAATGGAAAAAATTATGCAAGCACAACACTATTGCAATACGTAGTTCTTACTTCTATCTTGGCTTCCATCTGACAGTATGAAAGACGTCCTTTCAAGTGCCAACTCGAAAAGAAAAATCATATCTAATTCTACTAGACGTTGCATCGAAATTAAACACATCATCCGCTAAACTAACATCCTGCTAATTCTATTTAAAACCAGGGCAGATGCTGCGTCCTACTTACCATGTACCGTGTGTGATGTATTATCCGATTGTCCGTCCCTTCATTCATGCGATCCGTTAATGCATGTATGCGTACGTACCTGCATTCATAGGTGCATAGAGAAAACGCGGAACGGTAAAAATCGAATGTGAATTAAGCGTCTTGAATGGCGAACGCCGTTGCCGTGTCACATGATCCATTGAATTGCAAATCTAGCCGCTGAAAATCGCACTATTTAAACGTTACAACGACGATAAATACTGCAGCTGCCACGAAGTCAAATGCGTTGCGTATGTGTATGTATGCGGTTGCAAAGTCGGGTTACTAATCATCATGATTGCCTGCTGAACGGATGGATATTTCATGAATGGTCTGGTAAAACCGGAAACGGAGCCATTCATACAATCCGGCGGGTCTGTATTTACGTGTTTTGTGCGAACGATCAATAAAATAAACGTGAGAAACGGAAAAAATAACAACAGCCAGCAACACGTAGCTTGTGTTTTATAATTACGCTAGAGATCGTGAAGAGATTCAATTTATATTTATGTAAATGGTCGCCGAAGACATATCTAGGAACATCTTAAACATATCGGCGAGGGTAAACGTGATACGCATAGCTGAATATGTCTTATTATCTCAACGTTATCCCAGCATATAATCATCCTCAGTTTGTCGAAATTAGTATCCACGAAGAGGAATCTTCCCTGTTACTTTAGGAGTCCCCCAAGACTCGGTCTCGCCCCAATCGTTTGCTATCTTCTTAATCGACTTCTTTATAATTACGTATGCGGATGAAAAATTCGCTCGTATAAAGCGTCACTCGAAGCTACACTACGACACCGCAAGACAACGTTGTTCTGTTCATGTTCTGTTACTATTTTACTTAATGCTCACCGAGAAAGAAACGAATCCATTGATCGATCCGATGGACGGATACGGCGGGGAGTTTGCGCACAGAGTCCCGCGCCCCATTCACTAGATTCTCGCTCAATAGAGCGAGGCCAATGTCAATCTCATTTCACACCGTTGCGTTGGTTGCCGAGACATTAAATTTCGCCATTGAGAGAATAAGAACATGTAATACGAACGCCGCAGAGAGAGAGAGAGAGAGAAAGACTACGTTATGATCTTATTTCGCGTTTGTTTCGTTTGATTACGCGCGTACAAAGGCGCGGCAAGCATATTACATATTTTGTGCCATAAACGTAAACAGAAATACGTGCCCAAACCGCGTCGATGCCGTTCTGTTTTTGCGAGCGGCAGCAACGCGACCTTGCTGTTAAATAAAAAAGTTCTTTAAATCTGAATGGACCTTTACGTCACTCGCGAAAATGTTAAACTGGATATTCTCGTGTATACAATACATATGTAACATGATCATGTACGGAAACGAACATTCTTCGTTATATCCATTTTTATGAATAGTAGTAGTAGAGCGATGTCCATTTCAGATGCTAGGAAACGCGTACGTCTGTTACTCGCACCAAATGTGACGATGAGAGCTCTGCGAAAATCCTGATATTTGAGATTTAAACGCGTAAGTAATAATAAGAAGGATTCTCCATTTCTGTTGAAAATAGTTCCAGTATTTTCGTTTTGGGCATCACGATAAGGGTAAATAATTTGCGGAATGTTATGAAAAAAGGAAACGCATCAACAACAGCGACATCGTTTAATTTTTCTAGATCTTGATAGAAGCTTGTTTGAGGAAGGATCGTTTACTAACGAAAACTTGAATAAACATCGACAGTATATTTTACAAATGGCGTTAATATTTCTGACTCCAAATATTTAGCTTCAATATCAATCACATTGTTTTTTTCTTTTTTCTTCAGAACATTCTTCTTCCCCTGATTTACAACATCCGCCATCTTGAAATTTACGTTTCTTACTGTAACAATGTTCTCTGTGACTAGACCACAAATCAACTTGATAAAAACTGTGAGTCTTTCACGCTATAGAATTTCGTCGAATTCGCAGGTTTTATATTGATCCTTACGGCATTTAATGACTAGTGTCATTGATTGTGGCTTTAACATTCGACTACCTAAAGGAATCCTTTTTAACGTTAATCAGGTCCTTTTTACTATTATTTGTTGGAGTATGATTCTTGTATGTATCGTAGTAGGACGCATGATCAACCACAACAACAGGATATGCGGGTACATTTGCCTACAAATGCCTAATTCTCAATTTTTAATAATTGATAGATGGTAGCAGGTTAACTTCAAGTGCAGTAGATGTTCACATAATCACATCTTATTGTTATAAAATAAGACTTTACGCGACGAATCTTGGATCCGGGCGCCTCCACCAATTGTAATTACATAAATTTTTCTCCGATAAACATGTTATAGGTTGTAATAAAAATAAACGGAGAGTTTAGCCATATATAACGTCTACGGATGAAAATGAGAATTCTACGACAAGCTTAATTGGTGTTGGTTGAACATTGATGGCTTACGTTACGGGAAAATGTGATGTTTTCACATTTTCCCTACCCTCAAACAAATATACAAAAAGGTTACTTACCTACTTTCGCAAAAATATTTTTTAACAAAAGATAATATTGCGAAACTTACAAGTTATTCTAAACAATGCATACATCCAATTACATACGTTATTTATTAGCTTGTTTATTTAGATAGTATATACGTATATATGCAATACATAAAACAAATATATCATGAAGAGAACACAAAAACAAACCATACGGAAAACAAAGTACTGGCACAAGTGTCCAGGGAAATCAACATGTATGTGCGCCGAGATAGAAGCGCGGTTTAAAAATAAATTCAATTACGTCTACTTGTTGACGGCACCATAGCCAAGAAGTTAGAATTCGTTCATAATCAAGCTGATCGTATATAATAGATAAGTAACCAATATTTCAAAAAACGACTTAAGACGTGAGGTGCATCTTGAATGCGACGCTAATTGTAAATTCGTTAGATATTCTAGTGTTGAATCGCCATATGTTTCCAAACATTATTCGCCGTCACTTACCTCAACAAATACGTTAAAAACAAACAAACAGCTTTTAATTTTATGTGAATATTCGTGAGTATATTTCGGTTAATATTGAACCTTTACGCAACAGCTTAAAAACAGCTAATAGTTAATCGACGCATTGAACATTAGCTTTAACGTTGACAATCGTCTTTACGTCGTTCACCAAAACACATTTATGGACAATTTAAATCTATGAATAACACCACTCACATGACTTTTTTTGACCGAATACCATCCACATAGATCTCTTGACTATTTTTAACTAAATTTGTACGTGTACTTTTCTCATCATGAATGTAAATTTTTAGCGCGATTTTTTTTTCACAGACGTTACATACAGATGTTCATCGTTATATTTTTAGAACGTGGTTGTTGGCTCTAATAGTGAATGAAATTTACGTCCTTATAGATTATGACGTCCAAGTACTTGGCGTATAAACCGTTATTTTGGTCCGTGTCACATGTTGACTGCCGTATTTTACAAATATTTTATTATATTTTTAACTTCGGGGAAATTCTAGACCGCTAACGCCCACCGGTCGGCTTAATAATATTAATGTCGCCATCGACACACAAAATACCTACTTATTTTTTTGTAATTTGCGAAGAGGAAACGTAACGTTTTTGTTTCGGAGAAATACGTGCAACGCGGTCACTCGAAGACTCTTGTGGTTTCGATAAGGTGCACAATCGCATATCGTCTCGTACCACACATAAAAAGGCGTTTATTTTAACACGTACATATGTGTGGTACGTTCGGATATACAGGATATCACAATATAAGCTTACGTTAACCGTATATCAGAAACTAAGCAATGTCTAAATTTGCAGATTTATTGTGTTCGACGGGGCCAACGTTTAGAAAATATTGGGAGATCTCCTTAAATACCGATTTTACTGGAAGTAACATACACGTAATTTTCACGAAAGGATTGCCTTAATTTTTATAACACCTAATATGAGTTTTTGGGGAATTATTCGCAATTAATGTTATTGCCTGGACAGGCCAACAGTGTTAATACCGTCTAAAGATATAGTTTGACGATTGATTAAAAATTGTACAATTTAAGCCGCGAATAAATAAATAAATGAATTGACGGCGAAATTGTCGAGATTAGATCTTTAAAGCAACCCGACGGTATCTCTTCGAGAAGTAGCTACAATGAAATCTCGCGAATACTCATTGAAAGCCCATTAAAGAAACAGAAATGGAGACCTTTACCATACTTGCATTCTCAAGATTTTTTCAGGAAGGTGCTTTTACGAATTTTTCACCTTGCTAGGAAGACGAAAACTTTTTTATAGAAAGGATAGCATTTCAATAGCGAAATGAAAGAAAGTAGAAAAAACAAAAGAAGTTATGGTTTGTTTTTTTTTTAATCAATGAGGAAAGGAAATAAAAGGAGGAAGTGATGCTCAGAAAAAGGAAAACTTTCAGAAAGAAAAAAAGGAAATTATACATTACTAACAAATAGATAGAGTTGAAAATGTCGACGAAACGTTGCAAAATAAATCCGAAGAGAAGAAGCTTTTTGTTCTCTGTTTACCAAAGAAAACAAAATATTGGAAACCTATCCTTGAAAACAAAATTAACGGTATTATATATCAATAGAATTATTAGACAAAATATCAAATTCGTGATCGAAACGTTGATCCAAAGTAGCATTTATGGAATAATGGAACTTTAAATGAAAGATCTTGTGATGGTTTTCCTGAGTCAATGAGATAATTATGAGGCACTTGTTTTATATGAACTATTTAGCTATAAATCTTCCAAGGGGAAACACTTATATATCATACTTAAATAAGCAGAGATATAAAAAAGTTGCCGGTTAGAAACTGATGAAACTGCTACAAGTTAACGGTTAATTATTTTACCAAAAATTAACAAAGAATCCGCTATAGAACAATGGAAGTTTTGTATGTATTAACGCAGTTATAATAACCCCGAATGAGTAAGGTAACTTACCCTGATAAATAGATGCTTAGTAACTGCCATCAATTAATAGAATAAAAACAAACACCTAATCACATTTTGCACAAATTTATTGTAAATATTTAATTACATAATCTTTTATAAATATACACAATAGTATTCTAATACAATCTCGTATTATATCAATACATCCAGATTTTCTTTAAAGATTCGATTTCGATACATATCAGAGCGAATCAAACATTCAAAAAAATATTGTAACAAAAGTAACAAGTAAGAAGCAAACAGTACAATAGGACCGAACACGTTTGTTACTTTCGCGTATAAATCATGAAACGACGACAGTATAAATTTTACCATTTGAGAGCCCTTGCGTAGTGGAAAAAAAAAACAAAAGTTAAGAAAATAAGAGGAGTATAATAATAACCATTATAGCTGATACGAAGCTTATCTGTTTTTTTTTTTTCGTTTTTATTTTGTAAAGAATTCAAAATAGAACCTAAAACCAGTTATACACATCGAATATACTTTATGTTCTTTATATCAAGATACTTTGCGTGACGGCTTGATCTGAAAACACCAATGTTAGCAGAAAACGTGTGGCCGCTATAAAATCTGGAAGATCTTCTTCAGTTCGACCATCAATTGCCAGTCTGTCTTGAGTAAGTCATCTCTGAAGTAGTCTTTACATGCATCTATCGATTGCCTGGATATCTGAAAGTGAACGAAATTGAAGATTAGATTGCAGTAAGTGCACAAAAAGCAATAAATCAAATTAAATCGATTGTCCTTTACATGCCCCTTCCTTCTAGGTAAGTTTTAACGCCGATAAATAGATTAATTTAAGAAGGAGTTGTTTCCAATACGACGATGTAGCTAAAAAAAAAAAAAAAAAAAAAAAAAAAACTTTAATTTTGACCATCTTTTTTAATTCAGAGCATCGATTAATATGAAATTCGAACAAGCCACAACGCAGTTTCGTACATTCCGTGCCCAACGCGACGATGTCATTAGCTAATTAGCGTTTGCTAGGACGATATTGAAATATGTACAACCGGGGGGTGTCGGGTTTAATTCAATTAGGCGTCGCCGCCTATATAATCCATCACATTATCGTCGTTTAATTCAGCTCAAATATGTACATTCCTTCAACATTCGATATGCTAGGAGGAAAGTCGTTTTTAAGTGATGAGGTCGCGTTTGACGTCATAGATGTCCTACTTCCGACTTCAATAGCGTCCGGTTCCGGAGGAAGCCCGATATACCCCCCGACTAGGATGATAGCGGCGGACTTGACGACTCGAATGATGAATAAGGTAACACGGTTAAAGGTCGTTTCTCCGCGCGATATAAATACGTTCGTCCGCGATGAATAATAATTTTCCGAGTCGTTATATAAAGTTACAAGGCTGAGATTATAATTAATTTTATTACGGAATTGGAGCTTTCAGTTTTTTACGGGAAGATAGACTAAGAACAATTTATTTTAGTAATACGGCATCGCCGTTGTAATTCAAGAAGACTAAACCAAACCATATATTACGGAGCTTCGTTAAAAGATTTAATACTATTTCTACGAGGGGAGAAGATTAATGGATGCAAACATCGGAAAACAACGCGGAGTAAAAATGGAATAAGGGTATTAATTTGGTCATAGTTAGATTAACGAAGTAATTTAATAATTTCGGGGGGGTTTGTCCATTAGACCTACCTCTCAAAGTATTTTTAATTTCACGGTACTTCCGACTATGTTAGATGTACCGTTCTTAATTCAAATAGATCTCTCAGTATACAATTGATCCTCGAATATCGTTGGTCAAGGAAGTACCAACTTTGAGAAATAATTTTTTTTCTGAGAATCTTCACAAGCACAAACTACAATTTAAACAATGGAATTCTTATAAATACTTAAGTAACTATTGATAAGTTACAAGTAAGCGTCACAAGTATTACAAGGTGTTTCTAAAATCCAGACCAAAAGTAAACATATTCAGCTAGGAAAAATCCAATTTTTTTGAGACCACCTTTTTGAACATTTCACATTCTAAATTTGAAAATATAACCGTAATTGGCGAACACGCTGTACAACGTTCCCGATTTTTTTTGTCTGATTCTGATACTACAGCAAGAATAGATTAAGTATAAGAAAAAATATGTTCTTTATTTAAAATAAAAATTGCATCGGCCGGGAATCGAACCCGGGCCGCCCGCGTGGCAGGCGAGCATTCTACCACTGAACCACCGATGCTTACATCAACTAAAGAGATTTACCAAGAATTGCAACTAGGTATCTACTAGAAAGTGAAAGGAACTACACCATACTCTCATAAACATTGCGATAATTCTCCTACAATAGCGATAGGATATTCTCCCAAGCTCCATGTACAAGTTCCGATATGCAACAGCTCGAAATGCTACAGGTCGAATCGCCAAAAGATATCGCCGAGCTTTTAGGGCAGAATGCATATTTCATTCGAAATCGAAATGGGCGGTGTATTTGACGTCCACGTGCTATTTTTAGTATCCTCATTTAATCTCGCTTTCGGCTACCGAAACGTAACAGGCGTAATGACCAGCAAGTCAAATTATTTTACATTCGAGGCGATCCGTCATTATCCGCGCGTACATCCGAGCATTATTTTGCATTTCGCCCCGGGTCTTAATCAACTTTCGAGTGAATCTTTACTTCTGCATTTTATTGGCCGATGCGTTATTATCGGAGAGAGTCGTTGAAGTTTTAATCTACTTAGAGTCGTGCATCGAAAATAGCTGGTATTATGTACGTCGTTATTTCAGAGATCAACAGTCTTCGTCTATAAGCCTGCGCGGAAATTATTAATGGTGAATTGTAGAGAAAATTTTGTTTTTATCTGTGATGACGATTATTAATAGAAATATAATCTTCGTACAGAGCAACGTTCATAACAATAAGGAATCTTTCTATCTTTTAATCTCTTATTAACATTAACAGGTGTAAATGAGGAGAGTTTAACGAATTCGGTCATCGGTTGAAGGTATGGATTGATGCATCTACGAAACAGCCGGTGAGGAGTGTGCCGATATATTGGTATTGCTGCTTAGTACTTAGGAACGTCTTTTCTCTTAAGCAGTACTAATTCCAAATGGACATACATAGGTACATAGGACAACTATTGATCTCCCTAGCTGTGACAACACCGAAGCATTTCTTGAAGCAGATAACAGTGTTGATCTTCCAACTTCCTCAAGTTGCATAAATAATATTTAGGATAGCACATCTCTTGAGCACTTGTTGGCATGTCTCAATATCATTTGCTGGGAGATCTTTCTTGAAATCAATATAAATGCTTTCGCCTGTCTTTATTCTAAGGTATTGCTCTAAACGTGGTGATACGTCGGGAGTCTTTACAAATGTTCCGCTTAGTGTACTTTCTTAGATTATAAACCTTTACTTTACTTATGCTTTACTAATTAATCGCATATACTTATTGGAAAGATACATACATACGTCAACAAAGAGACAGAAACATTAGAGGCTATTAGAAAGCAGAACTAAACGCATGATTGCATCTAAGAAGATCGCAGTTAATGCAAAATAATACAAAATGGAAGTACACTGCGGTACGATATTTTTAGCGACATCAACTAGAAAGAGGATTCACGTCATATATATAATACCAGATCATCCCTAATATCACTTATCAAAATTGGCTCTCGGACATAATTCAACAAGTATTAAGCGAGCGGCTAACAGATACCACCAACATTAACGACGGTGAACAATGGGAAACGGCGCTACCAATGAGAACTCAATGCCGTCGCCTCCGCACAGAACATTTCAGCCATCCAAATGTCCCGGCGACGGAAGATGGTAACCGAACGCGTAGGCGGTGGGGCGGGGGTTCGCGGCGATGCCAAGCAACGGTGGGCAGGGAACCGGTGGTGCGACGCCACGCTACAGCGCTGCAGTATTGATTATTTCGCGCAGGATACAACGCGGACACAAGGAACGCGAGAGGGCAACGGCCTGCAGAACTGCAACGCTCAGAATGGGGTTGATCAATGAATGGATTATCCGGGTCTTGGCAAGCGGGAACTCGAATGAGGACAACGTCGAACGAGTTCCGGGAGAATTCCTCAATGGATCCGCAATATGTAATGAATGTTTCGGTTATTGCTGGCCGCCGAACGAAAGCTATAACGAGAATCCGCTTCTTGAACTGACTTGACCGCGATTTTAATAACTACTGGCGTACGCTCGGATCGAAATACGTATGTATTAATGTTAGGTAGCGTACATACATACATACATAGCTATTCGTAAATTGGTACGCGGCCTATGAATAAAACCGATCAGATTTAATGATTAGAGGTTGGTCTTAGTATTTCCGGAGATTGAAAAATATAATCGATTCATGATTATCGGCATGTCTCGCAAGTATTGCATAATATCGAATGCTATGTTATAAATATAATGAAATAACGAACACGTATGTGTATAACTATATATTTTTCCTAAAAATATGCCGACAGGGACTATATCATCTATGAAAGAGACAGACTCGCGTTCTGTCGACTCTCGGTGAAACCAGTAGGCAACGCGAGTCCTTTCTTTCTTTCTTTCTTTCTTCTGCAAAAAAGCAATAAGTTCACCTGCCTTGGTCATCTCTAATAGTAAATGTTTATTGATATGTAGCAAACGTGCTTCAAAAATCACTTTAGATATATTTACATACATCTTCCCTTCGAAATCGGGCGTTTCAACCGCTGAAAAAAATGAAGTTGTTTTTATACCCAATTTCTGAGCGGTGAGTGTTTCCCTTGCATGAATAATAAACATGTCAGTAAATCACGACCTCTTCAGCAATCAACAATATTTATTATTCTCTCGTGAAGCATGCTATTCAAACGGAACGCCATTCGCCTGGAATTATATTCCAGCATCCCCTTTATAAAACGTTAAGACATCGTCTACTGTGCAAACAAGATGGAAAACTTCAACGTAATGAATTTTCGAGAAATTTTCCGATCGAAACAAAGTAAACAACAGACTCAGACTGATCTCAATTTCGACGGGGTTGGTGTACGCATCACGCGACAAAGCTCCGAGATTTCCATTCAAACGTTCTGCTTCCCTAGAACTGAACGGGGAAGAGAATTCGCCCGGCGTATACGCGCAGTCTGACCTACTTCGACAGCCACGTGCCCTACCCTCCCGCACGTGTGACCCCGTCTCGCAAATGTGACCCTGCCCGCATCATCTCCCATTTACCTGACGAATCCCTCCTCTATCCACCGCCCACCGCCGCCACCAACGACCTTCTTAACTGGAAAATCATTACAATTGGTACGGGATCGCTTAGTTAGTTTTCCTCTGCTCGTGTCAATTTAATTACGAAAACTAATTGCTTTCTGGATTTACTCCTGCTTGGATAAGGAGAGCGGTTAGGAGGTTACGAGATCTTGGGTACCAGTATTAATAAAGGTGTCTTCCGCCGCCGCTTTCCATTACTTTTTTCTTTTTATTTAAACCGTTCGGTGCCAAGCCCAGACCGTCTCTGTGTTTGCGGTCTTCTCTGCGTTCTCACTTTTTTGCTAGCGGGAATCTCCTATGAACCTATTGCATGGCTTCTTCTTTTGTCGGTAAGTTCCAGTAACACACTCGCATCTCATCGCCCGTTACAATTTTCGAAAAAGGATCTTTGTCGTCGGCCAACGCCACTGAGATCACCCCACAAATTCGTTGCCAACACAATTTTTGTTTAGGAGCAAGTAATTTTCGAATCCAACGTACCGACACCTCCTTCATTTCTATGTTTGCCCAGTTACCTTTATTGCATCGAAAAATTCCTTTACCACATAAACGAGCGTTGATTTAACTATTTCTTGTATCTTCTATCAATTATATGACTATCCTCAGAGTACCGAGCCCAAAATACACCCGTGGTATTGTCCCGGTGTATTCACCTCGTTCATATACCTGCGCATGCAGTAAAAATATTTAAGTAGAAAGTTCCTAACTGGAATAAGATAGTAAAATACCAAGCAAGTCATCAGCGTACGACAGAAGCGGATCCGTCCGTCTAATTTCTATATTACAGTTGTCGCGCGTCGATGCATTATACCTAATCTCATTACAGATTACATTGTCGCAGGAATTTAAATTCCGTATTCGAACGCGCCACGGATTTATCGAGAAGGAACGCAAGAGAAACCCTGAAATCCCACCTCCGCCATCGGTCGTCTATAACGTGTGTGTGTGTGTGTAACGTAAGTATGCTTAAGCGATGCTTGTACGTATGTATGTATGTATAAGTAAGTACGCTGCCTGACTGGCTGTTTGGCTCGCTGACCGGTACCGTAGAGTACCGTCCGTAACGCGATATTCGACCGTTCGTGCGTTGAATTTAAAGAATTCGACAATAACATTTGGACGATATTTATTACTTCCTGTGCGAGATATTGCGACATAGAATCGGCCGACGACTCGCTCTCTTAACCAATGCGCAGTCAACTCAAACGGCGAGATACATCGCGTACAATCTTGACGATGCTTCTACAGCCGTCCCGAAAAGAATGCTGCCCGTGGAAGTTCGTACTGTTTTAAATAAACGCACAGCCACGGGCAAAAGTGGAAAACACCGTTCTTGTCCGTTATTATAGATACAAGACAATCCTTTCGTCCACATATAATAATTATATGTATGTTATATATATATTATAATAATAATATTAATAATTAATAATATAATAATTACATTATCAACAGTAAGCTTCTTCTGATTTCATTTAAATTTATTTTTTATTATTATTTGTTTTAACAATCAACTATTTAAAAAAAAAATGTAGAACTTTTGTAATTTGTAGTGTTGACCTCCGTAACTTTGAGATGAGAAGTGAACGGTAAGATCCAAGGCTAACGCACCTTAATATGTTCACTTTGAAACGCTTATCCCGAAAAATTCATATTTAACACAAAATTCCTAATTACCGTTAATTATTTCCAACATCGCATGATAGTATTAAAGTGTCAAAGGAGCATTGCGTTTGAATTACGTTACCATGTACGTTTGTTCCGTATATTAGTTACTGTATTACAGAGAATTCTCGTTAGCGATTCGCAGAAACGTTTGCATTTTAATGAGTTTTTTTTCCTTTTTTCTTACTGCGCCGTCGTTTGGGCTCTTCTCTCTTCTCCACCTTTGTTTTCTGTTATTGCGCGCTCACGACCTTGACACTGTTTTCCCATCATCATTAATAAATACACACGCGCACACGTGACCTGAAATTATTGACCACACTACGCCAGTAGGTGTGCGTATACATGCCAGCGCTGACCAATGTCTGTACAGTCTAATTATTAGCCATATACGGCGAGTCTATGTAAATAAACTGAAGAAGTATCCCATGTCGATATTACAATTATAAAATATCTCAACTCTAAAACTTTATTTGTGAATCGCGCAGCTGCCAACAAAAAGTTAATTAGGTGTGTCGGCAGTCTCGTGTGCCCTTAGCAAATCTAACCATCCAGCAAATCTAACCATTCATCGTCAGTATGTTCGCGGATGGAGACGAAAAATCTTCGAATTGGAATTTAATATCTTATTATTTTTAGTCTACTTCTCGAATTTTTTAAAATCAAGCCATTGCGGTTGAACAAAATCCATTTTTGTTTCAAATAAAATACTTTTTCCTCCAATCGCTATTCAATACGAAGTTGACTTTATCCGACAACCGTCGCTTTACCGCTTCAAAGCAATAAAATCGAAAAAAAAAAACGCCCGGCCTTCGAATCTTTTTTTGTTAAAATCAGATGTCTTAGTGGCACGAATAAACAGGGACAATTATATCACTTCGCGCCATTGTATTGGCATAGCTGAAGAAAACATTATCGACAAAATTGAAACGACACACAAAACCATTGGATCTACTAGGACAACGGTACAAGGCGAATTTCCGTTTATAATAACCGAATTGGTAGATACGTTACCACGAAAAATTGCTTGGAATAAACAGTTCTGCTTATTATTCATTTCACAACAAACAAAAGATGAAAAATGGTAATAAATGAACTGAATTTAGCCAAAAGTCATTTGTAAATGTACGTTGAATTTCTTAGGAAAGCAGATCTTTTGATAAAGAATAACTCTTCGTTGTAAAATATACATCTTACGTGTTACGTAACAAACATTGAGTGGTTTGCAACGGCAACGGTTCTTCAAAGATAATTGTTAGATTTAAATGGTCTCTTCAAAATAATAATTCGTATAGTAGAGGTAACGTGGCAGTCTCTCGTTCGAAAGGAAGAAATTATATGCGTTAACTAAGGTGATTGTCCCAATATTTTCTTATTCGTGCTGCTAAAATTGTCTAGCGAATTCTACTTTCCATCTTTTTCTCCTATGTCCCCGCAGGTAAAAATGTATCCAGTTGCTTTAACGTGTGCGTAAATTATATGAGAGCATAATACAATCACTTTATTGAACCTCATTCGACTTCCTGCATTTAATTTTCTATTTCTCCTAAATGCAACTTAACAGTATACCGCTTTGGAAATTATATAAAAACACGTATTTCTAATCTCCGGAGTTATTGCATAAATTCATCATTTATTCTAAATATAATTCGTTAATCGGACGCCTCAAAATTCGTCATAATGTACTCTAATGAAGGCGAAGAATTCCTGTATTGCCTATTTCTGTGGGCTTCTTTTTTAATTATTGAAGTTTTGCCGCTAATTACTGGAATTAGTTGCGGCTGGGTTATCTCTGAAAAAATCGAGTTTGAACGGATGTATGTAATTTAAATATTTGTTGAAGCGATATTTCTTAGACATATGTATATCCAAAGTTGATGGGAGAGTTATGTACGTCTTGATGTATTTATGTGCTTTTTCTTCTCGACCTGTCTTTTTGATGATATTTCCAGAACGATTGTTGGACAATTTTCCATTTCAACATGAACTAACGGCAAATCGACAATAACGATGTACTATTAAAAGAATTGTACATCGTCGTACATACTAAACCTGGATAAGTATCCCCAAATGCTGATCCAAAGCTTACTAAGAACGTGTCAATCAAATGTTTTACAAATAAGACATTGAAACCTTCAGAAAAGATATGTTTCGCGTTGGATGTTGCACCATATCGATCGTTATTATTATCGGTGCGTTGAAAAAAGATGAATGACTCGAAGTTCATTCAAATTCCAAACATTCTATTTCTACAATTGCTTATTTCAAGATAGAAACAAGAAAAACTCGTTTTATTCATAAATTCGAACGTTTTATCAATGCAATACTCGCAAAACTAAATGGACGTGGTTCAATAGCGAACACGACAACATTCGCATCGTCCTCCAACGACATCTATTTTTACTGAAACATCAATGGAAAACTCGGCAAGCAAGGGCGCGTCGAACGATCAATGAGAGCGCCGTTCAACTGTCCCAGTTTCATTCACTAGAAACCCTCGCCGGCGCATCATCTTCTCCCGCGCTCCGCGCGCCGTCGCCGTCCGCCAAGCGAGATAAACAGCGCACCGGAAGGAAACGGACATTTATATAAGAAGTAACCGTGCCTTATTACTAAGGCAGCTCGACGAGAAGAAGCTGACTCCGCCAGCAAAACGCGACGCGTATAGAAAGTACTACATCCTTTTCAAATGGGAAACGATAGAAAAGGAGAAAAACCGTCAAAGGAAAGACGAATGAATACACGATGTGTAGAAAACGATACTTCGCAAATGAAAGGAAGGAAAACTATTAATTCAATCAGCAGAACGTAACGTGAATATAAAGATGCTCGTACGCGAAAAATGTACACGTATCGAAAGGAAACGACTTAGGTTGTTAGATGATCCAGTGGTGTAACGGAATGGAGGAAAGAAAATCATGGTATTCGGGGCTTCGATGGTAAATGGGAAAGAATAGCAAGGTATGTTATCAGAAGCTAATATTGAATGAATTTCAGAAATTTCAAGATTCGTGAAGGCAGCGAAGTTAGTAAAAAAACAAACAAACAAACAAACAAATGCAATATGTGTTTACATTGATTGGTGGGAAAATGACATGCCCAAAATATTGTTCTGAATACATTTTATCATTGGCAACTAATTGGCAACTGCAATGACTAGTTTATCATAGAATACAGTGTGACCCATCAGAAATGGAAGCCCCCTTCCACACACAGTTTCAGAAGAAGCAGTATGGTCAATTGTTAACATATTTGATATCTGTTCAAGTTAGAGCTACACATAAAAAGATGCGCCAACGGACTTCATCACCTACGCAAACTACATATTTCTTAACTACTCAAACAAAAGCAGGCGTCCAGTATTCTAGATTTCCGGAGTCTATAACAAAATATCGGACTATGACGGAAGCACGTGATGGCATCGAAGACACATCCACAGGCAACTAACTGAAATAACGAACGTAACATCTTGTAAACGGGAAAACGACGGATGCCTGACTTTGCTAATGAAACCTACAATTGTGAAGATTCACAATGTCTTGTACAATAATAAATGCTGTATAAACTAACGCCTTTATTCACTTTATTCACCGCTCATCGGAGGAAATTAATAACAACGGAAGTAATCGCGCGATTCGATTACGTTTCAACACCTCGGTAAACAATGGTCATCTATAGGATCGAACGTTGTATTATGTAGATCTGAGAAAAACGCTTCATTACCGGAATTCTCACTGGATTATTACCATTCGCGTATAAGAGCAATTAAATCGCTAATAGATATCCGCGATTTAACATAATGTTCCGTTAGAAAATCGCCTTCGTAAAACGATTGCGTCATCGCCTCATCTCCTAACTATTATGTTTGTTGTTCGAATTCTTACCCGGTGCTACCGCGTTCTCACACTAGTACACGACGTACGTTTCTCTATAAATCGTAATCGTTACCGAATTAACGTCTAAATTGATGTTTCGATACAGTTTACTGTTTCCTATTAAAGCCGAGGCGTTGTTTTTATTCATGTCGGCCGTAATCTACTAAATAACCTCGTTGGAGTACGATATATCCAGTAGAGATGACCAAGGCAGGTGAAATTATTACTTTTTCGCAACGACTAGACAGACTAGTGTCTATTCGTCTCATAAGAAAAGGTCTCCTATGGTGTTGCCTATCGGTTTCCCCGACACACAGCTACAATGTTTGAAAAATATATCGTATCTTCTTCTATTACCGTACAAAAAAAAAATCGAGACTCTGTTCGTCCACATGAAAGATTATCTCCGAAAAAAGGTACTATAGTCGCTGAGCCGGAGCATATTTCTTCAGACAAACCATTTTATTCAAATGCATCCTTGATAATCTCTCGAATTGTCTCAAATAAGTAAAATTTCATTTGCTTGTATTTGCTCTTTCGTCTAATGTTTCTAACGATCCCCAAGCGGTCCTTTCCATTTTCGCAAAATTCGCTTTGAAAATCACTTGGATACTTACTAATCTTTTCTTTTCACTTAGTTTTTCTAATTTTTCTTCAACATCGACGTAATAAGCTTCATCGTTGCTAATGGCCCTTTTTCTACCTACTTATCCCGTTTACTTTGATTGTCAAGATATAGTCAAGCGCGCTGCAACAGCATATATACGCTCCGTACGACCGAATTTATAAACTCATTCTTTCTAAATATTTCTATTTATCTTCGTGTATTTTTCTAAAGCTGGTAATGTTGAATTGGTTGTTACTGTGATTACTTACCTTGCTGACGATGAAATCTTTTTCATCGAAATGTCTTCCGAACATCTTAGGCGATTCCCCGGGAATCGGTTCAATCTTTATACAAACTTCCATGCCCTTCCGTGCGGATTCAACGGGTTTGTGATTGTTCTCTATGCTAGTTACAATACCCAGCTCGACAAACTGAAAACAAAAATTACTAGCATCAATTTTTTTTTTATACGACTCGATCGGTTCTGGGGTTTCACTACTTTCCGCTTTAAATTGATTGCGCTTCAAAGTTGAGACTGAGGCGTACCTTTTCCAAATTTTTAAATATCATAAATAGTCAAGAAATATTTCGGGCGCTGGAACAAAAACTGATTCGGAGCAATTAGATATTTTGACTTACTTCTTTACTAGGGACGCATACTGGCGTTCCTTCCTTGATAATTCCAGCTTCCACCATGACGCCCATCACGATCGGATCACGAGAGTTAAAGATGAATTGCGGCAGTATGCGGAGTTTGCACGGGAAGACCGCGATATTCTTGAATTCTTCGCGTTTCTTCTGCTTTAACTCCTCCCTGTAGGCCATGAACTTGTCGAACAGATGATAAATGATGTCGGCCTGGAAGACTTTCACGCCCAAATTGTCGGCCAGTTCTTGCGCGTCCCGCTCTATTTTCACATCGAACGCCAATATTGTGGCATATCTGAAATGGAGAAATAAGAACGTGACCTCATCTGAAGCATACAGCGCAATACAAATAAGCTCTTTAACGAATTTCAAAGAAGAGATGTTATACTGCACAACTGGAAAAAAATAAAAAACTACCATGCGAGATACGATTTCTTTGTAGATATTAAATACAAGGATCTTGGTAAAATAACACAATTTAGCGAAGTTTTACTTGAAAATAATGCTCTTCATAATCAAAGCATTTTTTTTTGTTCATCTGAACTAGATTTGCATTTATGTAACTTATAAACATCCTACATCAGAGATTACCACACATAAACATCTCCGTATTGATTGCCTGGAAATAGCTGTATATGTGCACAGGAAATGATCTCATTAAGCAGTTCCACCGAATAAACTAAAGGCGTTTTAAGCGCGCAAAAAAGTACTACACGGAAAAATGATACATCAAAGGAGAAATGTTATTCGAAACAAAGACGTACTAGTCGCACCATTCTTGTAATTGGTCACTGATGTGGCAAGCCGTTACAAATATTACGAAAAGAGGATTTCTACGTATCTGTACAAGCATATCAATGAAACTTAATCAGTTGTTTCAATTTGCCTATGAACAGAAGAGGCTTCCGTTATTTATGAAAAGCTTCACAAGCTTGTTGTTGATAGTTAAGAAGATATACGTTACGAGTTACTCTAGTAAGGTATATGTTTCGAGTAAAAAAAAAAAACTTTATGCATCGGCCGGGAATCGAACCCGGGCCGCCCGCGTGGCAGGCGAGCATTCTACCACTGAACCACCGATGCTACTGATTCGGAATCTAATGTTCACCGATGAATCGAGCTCTGCTGTAAGTGGTTTAATACCATTTCAAAAGTTACCTTTCACTGGATGCAGTAAGAATGAAGGCACTATTAATTTCTACGTTAGTATCTATATTGGCTCGTTGTAAATAAGCATCGGTGGTTCAGTGGTAGAATGCTCGCCTGCCACGCGGGCGGCCCGGGTTCGATTCCCGGCCGATGCAGTCGTTTTTTTTTTTTTGTAAATTTGTAACGCTACCTTATTTATTAACTTATTTCAAGAATATTTTCAAGGGACATGTGATTATTTAAATAGATTTGCTCAATAATGTTATAGTACAGGCAGTACAGGTAAAAATGTGAAAGGACGGCATAGCTTGAAAACTCAAGATTAAAAACCAAATCAAAAAGAACTGATACAAAGGGGATGATAGAAAAGGGAACTGTGAGATTTAGGATCACTAACGGTTGGATTATTAGGTAAGAGAGAAGAAAATACAAATTTATTGCTAACAGAGATAGGATGATGATTTTTCAAGTTATCTTGGTAAACAAGAGAGAATTTTACAATTAAAGGAAGAGAGGGCCTGAGATTGAGGTAGCGATCCCAGCTAATAGTTCAAGGTGACGAAATTGTGACGAAAATGGTAAATTTTGGCAAATTTCTGTCTTGGCAGCAACTTCGCCCATATCTTCTGAGAAAAGAACTAGTTATTGAAAGAAACAAAAGTGGAGTCAAATAAGAATGATCCAGCTATCCACTGTTGTGTACCACTTACT
This sequence comes from Oryctes rhinoceros, assembly GCA_020654165.1. NCBI lineage: Eukaryota > Metazoa > Arthropoda > Insecta > Coleoptera > Scarabaeidae > Oryctes > Oryctes rhinoceros. Next base: position 6,756,083 of record JAIOKQ010000231.1, read on the forward strand.
GCTAACATGACATATTGTTTGGTTAAGTTTTGTATCTTTATTCTATTTTGTTATCATTGATGTTAAAGTAACCGTCTAAATTCCAATGATTTTTCCACAAAAAGAAAAAAAAACATAATTTTAGTTATTGTATGAAAAAAGCGGCGAAATCAAGATAAATGCTCTGTATTACACACACATATATCTTTCTATCGGGTGGCTACCGAGAACGGCGTGATGATGACTGCTTTCTCACAAGCACTACCAATTCAATCCTAAACAAACACACAAGATAACGAAAAAGAAATCTTTGTTTATGTGTTAAACGCGTTTGTGCGAGAAAATCTTTAGGTATATCTTATTTACACGTCGATCGTGGTTATATTCACAGATTTCCTTACACTACGAGGGCACTCTAAAAAGTTTGAAATCTCGCACACATATTTTTCGTCAAATTCAGAGTTTTATTTCTTAACATAGTCCCCTTGTAAGCTTATACACTATTCCCAGCGATGCTTTCATTTCTTTAATACTACCAAATAGTAGTTGGCACTTTTAAAGTTTACGGAAACCTTAAGTATAGGAAACAAAAGAAAAAGTTTTGGGGGGCTAGATCTGGTGGACAAGGCCACGGCGATCGCTGAAATGTGGGACGATAACGACGATTAAGGGTTAAACTGCTCCAATAGGGCTTTGGAAATGTTTAGCCGAATGGGTTTTTGGTCTCGAGTAAACGACCGTGGCAAAAGGGGAACAAAATCGAAGGTCAGATTAAAATTTTGATGTTTCCATTTTACTGTTTCAGTATTGGACGTTTCTAACACGACGACGTGGATGGGATTTAGGAATTTACGTTACGCCTGTCGCTATATGCTTAGAACCAGCTGCTGATATGACTTGAATTTGAATTTTTGATATCGCATATATATCAAGCTTAGCCACACTATTGTACCATGCTGTTAATTTAAACATCATAGTCAAACCTATACTTAATATGCGGTAACACTTTGACGTGTAAATTTAATTTTTTTTTCATTGTTTACAATATGAAATTACGACTTATTAAGAAGGGCTACGAAAACCTGTTTGTTCAATAATAATTTAAGATGTTATTTTCATTGTGGAACTTAATTGTGGAGAATCTGGAGAATTTTGGAAACATAGCAAGATCGTTCTATTTGGAGTGTCAAAATTGGTTATATGCTTGGAGAATGTTAAAAATTTAATTAAATCGGCAACTAGAAAACTTTTAATTAACGGGTTATTTACTATAACAGCATCTATTGCGTGAAAAATGCATAATTACATCATCTATCTCCTGCTTACTCTCATAGTTGAAAATGTACACCTTCCAAAATACAATTCTACGTATTTCAAGAACATTGCCGCATACCGCATATACGATTCGAATTTAAACGGGCAAGTCGTTTTGGAAAGGCAATCATTAAGCAACGGCGTAAAACGAAGCGAACAAAAATCACGGCAAATAAAACCAATATTCTCGAATCTATAAAAACGTTTTCCTACGGTTACGTATACTCACTGACTCTCGTGTTCCAGCATAATTGACGCTTTCATAACATCCTTTTTCACGACTGGTCCGATACGGATGCCGGAGTACTGAAACAAACGGAACGCCATCAGATTCAGTTGCGTTACGTAATTACGTTATATAGGTCCAAAACATAAGTAATAATATATAATTTATCAGCGAGAATATGCGTTCTGGATGCCATTAACATTTATTACGTATCATTGCTTGAGAAGACCATTATTTTTGTACGCTGTGAATATACTTCTAATAGGCTACAATGCGGGAATACAAACAACCGAGCACGAAGTTGTATTTAGTTACTAAGTTCTTTTTCAAGAGAAAATATATTCGGTGGTACATGTATGTGTTTTATGAATATTTTGGATGATGCAATCAATTTATTCTTATTTGGAAATCGAAGATTTCTCACGTAGAAACAATTGAAAGCCAAAAATAAAAGTACATCTTTTTTCTTCCTCTAGATCCTTGTACCCTAAGAGCATCGACTTTCTTCCATCGTCCATTTCTTCCATTCTTTGATATCTTTCGCCAATTCTATCATGTCCTAATTTATTTGGGATATAAAAATTATTCTCGGTATGCTTGTTGAAAGGTATCAGTCTTTGGAATTAAATTAAATTCTAGTCCGGTGACAGGGAGCACCAATAAGGTTATTATTTATTGTACGTGTTTCGTTAAATTCTTATCATGGCTACGGTTCAGATAGCTTTCGTACATTTAAGTAATAATTGCAGAAGAAAGAAGAATTTTAAAAGTTAGTTAGAGGAAACCCGAATAAAAGTCACTCAAAGAATATTTTGGAATAATACGTTGGGAAAAATTGTCCGTGTATGTTTGTTTCCTGCAAAATGTTCAACTCAGATTTCAATATTATCTTGGATCAAAAGGGTTGAAAAAGGGAATTAAAAGGAGAGCCTGTTCTGCATCGGCCGGGAATCGAACCCGGGCCGCCCGCGTGGCAGGCGAGCATTCTACCACTGAACCACCGATGCTTACAAATAAAAATAAACAATCGTAGATTTCTGCATAATAAAATCTGTGAAAGTGGATACCTTTCACTTACGATACACACATTTACCTTTTCCTACGTAAGTTTTAACTCCAGGAAATGGCGGCGGTAAGTGGTCTAACGCTAAGCGATTATACCAGTGATGGTGTCAACCTTACAACAACAAATGATGCAGGAAAAACTATCAATCACAAGATTTGAAAACACATTCCGCTTAAAATGTTAATATGCACAATATGCCTATAATCCATCATTATATTAGGCTTGTTGTTATTCCTTGAATAATCTATAATCATCTCTTTATTTTAGTTTATTTGGTTTATAGATAAAATGAATTTCAAAAACTAGTCATTGCAGTTATACAGTGAAGTATACTTCCTGTTGTACGCAGAATGACTTCTACTTTGTGATCGTGTATAACCACATTTTACGTCCATATATCAATGTTTATAACAATGTAGACATAAATCACAAATTATTTCATTATTAGCTTACTAATCAAAAAGAAAAATCCAAAACGTTAGAGAAGGACGAAATTAAAGAATTTATTGAAAAAGTTGCTAAAACTAAGCCTGCAAAAACGAATTGCGCTTCGCGAAATTAGCAGAGACTAGACAGATTCGTGATTATTCGCCTTACGAGATTGGATTCGTGTTGCTTAAATAATTGTGTGTGTTGTAACACTTTGAAATGGAAAATAGAAAAACATTATATTGAAAAGTAAAACATACACTTAAACAAAATTATCTAGAGTTCGTAGAACAGATCCATGTTCCTTTACGACGGCAAACATGATATCCGAAACAGATATACGTCGTATAATGTATCACTTTGTATATCCAGAAAAAGTAAACATCACAAAAACTTTACACTTACCGAGGAACAAACTACTTAATAAGGAATAGGAAGGGTAGAACACGATTCTAAAAAAGAAAATAAATCGAAAAAGGAACTTAGTAATATCTTTTCTACCTGTTTCACGACTTTTATCTCCTCTGTGGGGAACGAGGTCTATCCTTATCCGTCCAACGGCAACCGTACCGTTTCACGTGACGGCCCGAGCGAGATAGAGAAGGGAAAAGAAAAAAATCATCCCATATTTTACTCGATTGTGGCAACCGCCTGGGCGTACGACCCGGTACAGAACGTGCAGATGGTCAGAACATCTGTACAATTATTACACAAGGATCAAGAAGAGGAGAATGTTCGGTTTTGTACGGTTTGTATGTAAGCGTCTGTGTGTGTGTGTGTGTGAGTGTTGGTTCCTTTTCGAGTGACTGACAAAACAAAAATTCGGCTTTTTCTTTTTTTTTCAGCTTCGTTTCTCTTCGTTTCTTCGTCTTCTTCGTCGATGTCGTCTTCGTCTGCGTCGACGGAGAGGCCTATCTCGTGGTCCCTTCCCGTTTAAAAAGTGACAGCTAATATTTCAACGGTACGAAGACAATCGCGTTTGTAGGACCGTGTCGAACACGACAACTGTTACGTCTAATGATGTGTGACAAGTTTCGAATTGTCGATATAATTGCGCGGTTAAAATATGGCTAAAAAATCGAAGGTTTATATGTGTTTTATACATTTGCACCAGAGATAATGGATCCTAAGCGCGACATTTATAGTTTTCATCAAAATAAATAGAAAAAAAAACGAAAATACTTTTAATTGTACATTAATTAAACTCAGCAGTTAATGATGTTACTTTCAAGCGCAAACGAAAGAAAAAAAAAGAACGAACAAGAACAAATGAGAACGCGAACTAAAATTTCATTGCGTAGTACATTTTTCCAGGTGTCCAAAAATATTCAATTAATTAACATTTCCGGAAGTGCAATATGATCATAGAAAAGCGTAACCGGAAGGGTCATGTTTTATTTTTTGATTTATTTGAAATTTCGTGAAACTGATGCAGTGTGGCACTGGTAAACTCAAGAAAAGAAATACTGAAAAGATCTCTACCAGCATTTCTTTAGAAAAGAATCTCAAAAATATATCTCTCTCAATTTCAAAGGTCTTAAATGAAAAAACATGCCATTTATATCTCGCCTGAAATGATAAGGGCATAGTACCAATAGATTCGTTTCCATCCTTTCACCTTTCGCAATTTAAAAACGCCTATTATATTAATTCAATATCCAAGCACGTCACAAGACGTATTATTATCAAAAACAAAAACGGATGGAATAATAAACAGCTTTCTACCGAAAATTTTCAATTTCGTATTGCGGTCGGCTACCGGTCGTGGCGCGTTGCGGTCAGTCATCATCATTAATATCAATATCGTCTCTGATGGTGCCCGTGCTTCAATTTACGTCCGAAACACTCTCCATTGTGCCCATCTTGTCAGAGATAATAATAAATGGTGCTTTATGTCTTCTGATGGCAAAGGCCTCTCGTCCTCTTCTCCTTTCTTTTTTTTTTTTGTTTTCGTCTTTTTTCCTTTTTTCCCTGCAAGCGTTGCCGATTACACGAGACGACACGCTCCTCCTCATCGAAGGAATTTCGAGTTTTCGACGTGATGTTATTGTATGATAATCGTACGGGTAACAATAATAAGTATATTGGTCGGTGGGTTGTGTATGATGTTTTGGTTTGCGGTCAAGGAATAAGTGGACGTTCGTGAGGTCGTTGAATCCGATGAATTTTTAATGCTTACGTACCCCGTTTACTAATGTTAAGATATTCGAAATGTAGACGTACATACGAATGTATATTGGGAAATATGAGACCAGGTGATATAGTAAAAGCAAAGTTATCTTTTGTTATTCGTAGAAACAATTTCGTTTCCGCAGAAGTTCATTTTTTTTTTCTTAACCGACAAAAATAATTGTCAAGATATATTTTTCTGAAATTACAGTACATTTAAGTTAAATTGATTGACTGCTTGTTAGCTATTGGCAGCTGAACAAGAACTTAAAAACATATTATTAAACCAACACTCACGTAACGTGCTTTTGAATATAGGTCTAAGTTCAGTAGAATTTTTTGCAACATTCCACATTTACTCGAAGATTCATACAACTTTATATTATTATTAGGTCTTAATTAAATCACAACTAGTCGAAATATATTGATTGATTGTCACCATAAGCCGGATACAGACATTAATATCTTAAACACTGCAAGACAGGCCTCTTGCATTTACAAACGAACACAAATCCTACAGCAAGTGCTAAAAATATGGAGAATTTTCCCAAGATCGGAAAACCTAGTGGCAAGATGTACAAACAGTATCAGTAGTTACAAATAACCAGCCATACATACGTACGTACATGGTCAGAACTTTCCTCTGTATTCTTTCAATCACGCTGATCCACTTAAAAACATTTTCAGACAAGCACAGAAGCAGCGAAGTTAGAATTGAAAAGTAAAGCAAACGATATTTTTTTCGAAACTAACCTGTTTCCTCGTTTTCAGAGATACCACGAAATAGATATTCCATAATAATGGGTAACGTCCTCAGTTGCAACAATAATCTTTTCAACATTTGGATAATAAGTCCAGCTAATTAGATGAAGCAAATTTAAACATACTCATTCATTCTTAAGAAGGTACCTACTTTCTAAAGGAGATAAAATCGCCGTTCAAGGAAAACACTCCTAAGGAATGATAATATCGCCATTTCTCCTTCGTACATTTGACACACATATTCGTCAATTTCCACGAAACCGCTCATATACCTACGCCCACTTTTACGTAACGCAGCGGATCGCCTGTGTGTGAAAGATTTCCGCGAAACGAACAATGAATGAAACGAATATCCGTAGGTCATCTGTTGATCGTTCGTCTCTGTCTTGCTTCTTGTTCTTAAAAAGGAAACTTGCCTGTAGACTTCGCAGCATTTATACATACACAATTAATATATACACCGTGTTCATTATAAAGAGGCTCGCAAACTTAGTACTCTATTAGAGGGAAGAAGCATTACGTATCGGAGCTGAAAATGATCGCCATGTAGTCACAATTAATAAGAATAATATGTTTTTATCGTAGCAGCAAAATAATGCTACTCGTTTAGCAAATCCGCAGAATTAGCCAAATAGCTAACTATGTACATATAACTGCATAATCTTACTTAATCCCTATTTCGCTATTGCTTGTTAATTACCAATAAAAAAGAAAGATTAGGAAACTTAGATTTCTAACGAATCCAGATGAAGCTGTGGATTTTTCAGGACTAATAGTAAGTGAGCGATTAAAAAAAAAGTAAAGTAAACCACAATGCTGCTGGACAACCGAATACACGGGAGCAGTTCGATAAATACCTGGTTGTGGCACGAAATATGTAAAATTTATTTTATTTTTTAATATAGTCACTTAGCCCAACGTGCTTCTAGCTTTCGTATCCTTTCGAAGAAATACGATCTCTACAACCCTAGCAAATAGACGTTTACTTCTGTTCTTCTTTCACAGTATTACCGAAACGATCCAATAAATTGGTATAGTACTCGCCATTAGTCGTTTTACCTTTTTCAATCTATCCAAGATGAATTATGCCACGCACATCTCGCACTGGTACTGCGGCCATAATCTTTGTTGGTCGACAAAGCGACTTTGGCCTTCTTTGGCGCCTGTTTGGAATGTCCCTTGGTCTTTAGTGTACAGTACCGAATGCATGTTTTGTCGCCAGTTATGAATCGCCAAAAACACGCCTATTTATGGTCAATTATCAGCAATCGTGATACCCATCTTGCGGATAGCTTCCTTACTTTGGAACTTACGCAGCCAAATCCCTCAAAGATGCAACATTTTAGATTATCGGACAGCTTACATCGTTAGAAATAAGCGGAAAAAATATACACAAATTCGTAAATTCTACAACGAACACGCTGTAAAGAAAACAATACGCCACCATAAATAGCGACAGGACACACAGGGGGGAAACGAAAGTGGCACATCGCTCGCATACATCATTGATATTCTGTTTAATTAACACTCGATGGGTGTTGTTGTCCGGTCTGTCTTCTAAGAATTCCGGACACCCACCGGTTTCCGGTGGAAACCAGCTCAGCTTCTTTATATACCGTCATGTTGTCGGATGGAGGCACCGGCTAGATATTTTATTGATGTAGGGTGGAGAAGCGATAATAAAAAAAAAGGAATGAAAGGGAAAGGAGATATACTGAGAAGCTTTACTATGAATGTGGCTCTTTAATTGTGGGCGGGGCACGAAAAGAGCATTCCGTAGGCTTTATTTAAACTTTATACGAGTAATTTTAATAATAAAAAAAAAAAAAAAAACGAACATTTATATTTATGCACGATAGTTGAACAAATTAGATCAGATTCGTTTGGATGTTAATAAAAAGATGCCTCTACTTATTAAATAACAACTAATAAATAGCAATCGCAACCTCCGTTCTTAACGTAACAGTAATCTGCTAACATAACAGGATTCTATTAACATTGGTATCGCTTTTCCGCCCCCAAAATATTTTGGCGGAAACGCTATAAAGCTCATCACTGACGTTGCCCATATCTTCATGACAAAAGTTCAAGCGAGAATGGAGAATTGGCATATTAAAGAGAGTAGCATGAAATGCTGGAATCAAGTCACTTTTGTAATTTCCCATCTTTCCCAGGAAACTGTTGAAAACTTATCACCGTTGTTTATATGTAAAAGGACTTCTGCTGAATTCATTCCACTAAGTTAGTCTTTCCTCTACAATTCTGAAACGTACATTTAAGTATATTTAATCGATGTACCTAAATATATACGCTTCATTTTTTTTAATAGCTTCCCTCCGCGTTTCTAACTAACAACATTCGAGCAGTTAACACATTTAATTAACAATCGAGCGCGTAACATACATACAGATGCTTGTTTACGTCCGCCCATCGCCAGATCAATATGAATATTAATTAATTAAACTGATTATTAGTCGTCGGTAGTCGCGGACGGACAAAGAGCTCGTATCCCTTAAATAGTAGCTATAGCGACGTGGTGCGTGCTTTCTTGACGGCCGCCGTCGCGTATGTATCATTCATTCGGTTCCCCTACGGTTACAATGTGTGCACATTTCGCGACAAGGCACGTCCGCTGCATCCGGCATTGCCGTCTTTCAATTCAAATACTGTGCGTATGTGCGCCTGCTCCCTTCTGATGCCAGGATGATGACGGGTCGTGTTTTCTTGTTGGATTTGTGTCACGTTGGATGTCGGCGGAAGGCTTTTGTTTACCGGATAGTTCCGTTTTATCCCGGACGCCTTCTACGGTCTACTTGGAATAATGGAATATATATTTTTTTAATGAAGCTATATAACCCGGGATCATAAGTGAATGTTTAAGGATAAAGAAAATCCTTGAAATATACATTTTTCTTTTGGTCACGTGATTTCAAATTAATAAGTACTGGACCGCGGAGTAATATCGTCCTTTTTCTTCCATTATCAAACATAAACATGTAACAACTGATGTTTACAAACACAACAATGATAATTAGAAATATTGGACTGCTTGATTAGAATTGTCGAACTAGGCGTGTAAACTTCGAGTGCGCTCTAGTGATATTGTTGAAAATACCAACCTAAGTTATCCTCGACGTTTAAAAAAATATGAAACGACTAGCAAATGGCCAATTATCAAAAGATATCAAAGAAGCTGCTATCATATCACGATTAAATAAACGCATTTCTTCATCGAACAGGTAGTGTGGAAGTATCCAAGATTGGTTCCTTGCGAGTCTATAACACTGATTTATTCGGCCAAATTGTTCGCCCAACCATTACCATTAAAACAAGAAAGGCGTATTTGTTAGTGGTGCATTAATATCAAAGTAACTAGAACACTTCTAATATTCAAACGTATAGAATAACGAAGCGAGCGGTTGCTTCACATCGTTGAATTTCAAACATTTTCAGAATTCCCAAGAGAAGAGGTTCTAGCGGATGAAAAAGGTCTCCTCTAAGATGACGCATATCTTTCACACAAAATTTAAATTCATCTACCCATTACCATTGTATTGAAATTATTTTGTTTTTCTACAAATTACGATCAATGTAAAGCAGTTAATTGTCCGGTTACGTGTGTAATTTGATATTCAAATAAGTACTTACCATTGTTTTAGAGGCTTATCCAGCGGTGACAAAAAATCCGTAGATGATCGTACGCATACATTAAGAAAAGGAAACGGCTTGTAAACGTCGTGGACGCAACAGTTACGAAACAGCGACGTTGTATGACGTGAAGCTGAATGTATTTATTTAAAAAGGAATAAAAAAAAAATCGTAGCGTATAAGTGAAAATGTGTTATGCTGGCGATAAATACTAAAAAAAGGTGCCAATACAATGTTAATTTAAAACAACGGCATCAAGAATAGATGTTTTCAATGTAGGTGTGTGTGAATATGTTATTGAGGTCTGTAGACGTAGCTTAAGTATCTAAATCTTGAATTTTCATTTCTTTCATTAGAAAAGAAATCTTCTTCGAGCAAGTAAGCAAAAAAACAATGATAGAGGAAGCTACGCATCATTACTTGACAAACTGAAGGTAAGAATTGCGGGAAAATGACCGCATTTGAAGAAAATGTTCTATCAAAACAGCGCTTCGTCCCAGTCTTCAGCGGTTCCCATGACAAGAATCTACGAATCGGGGTTCGAATTAACAAAGTAGTTTGATAAATTGAATTGATGAACACCTACCCTATTCACCGAATCTGATTCCCAGCTATATTTCGTTCGGAGGATAGAGATGTTCATCGAACGAAGAGATAAATCTCCGTTTTGCGGAACAATTTACCAAGAAATATGTAGATGAATTAAAGAGATGGGAGCACTATTGGGAAAAAGACTATAGACTTACAATGGGACTAAGTAGGTTCATGTGTTTATCCTGAAAATATAAAAATATATTTTAAATCTGCTCAAGTAACCTATTTTTCAGAGTTTGAAAACCTCCATATGTAGGCAAGTAAAATACAAAGAAAAAGATTAAAAGGAATACTTCTACTTATGGTAATGGTAATCAATTATGAAGGATTGCAATTCATTTCGATGTAGGTGCTGCTTCCAATAAAAGGTGCCACCTGGAAAATATTTCTAAGCGCGGAGATGGAGAGTTAGTCGTGAATTTCATGCATTCCGAGCGATGCGGTTCCACGTACTGTATAATGAATTTAAAAATTCTTCAATGCAAATGCTAACGCTGAAAGGCGAAAAGAAGATGGATACAATCGGGATTTTCCCCGGTAGTAATTCACGGAATGACATATGCAAAACCGATAAATCTTGCCGTGAAGTACGCTGGTATGCATTCATCCTCACGTTACAAAACAGCGAATATATTAATACCATCAATCACAGTTTTAACCTTTTAAAAGCGTCATTTAAGCGAAGACTCAAGGAGAAGCAAAGAAAGCGAACAAAAGCGGTATTTACCTGAGAGAAAATTGCAACAAAAGTGCACTAATGAACTTCAGAGGAAACAAACTGATATAAATACAATGTTATCCGTAAGATACGCAACATACAAGAATAGTGGGTGTTTTGAAAAAAAATCCTTGACTTTCGAGAAGTTTGTGCGTTCTATCAAATTAGGCATGAAGATTTCTAATTGAAGAGCAAAGTACTCTTATTAAAAAAATATATATCGAAAAATGCTATTTAAAAAAATTAGTCAAATGTTATGTTAACTCATGTAATTTTTTTTAATGCGATAAACTACATGAACAGTACCAACCAAAGACAATCGCCACAATACAGACAGTTGCCAATCAACATAATGCTATCAATCAATTAGAAAATAGCGAACATGTTCCTGTAATCTAATACCGGACCAAAGTAACCTTCCCATAACAGTTAACGCGCAACATACGACTTGACAGACTTGAAATTAGCCCGTAGTACACAAGGCGTAATGGAGTGCAGTAATAGAGTCGCGCTAATAGACCGAAGCAACCCAATGCAAGAACCTGATTATCACGGAAATTTATAAAGCATCGCCTATGCGCCAATTTGCGTTACTAGCCGATGTCAATTACTGGGCGCAAGGATTTTAAAACTTACGGAAGCGATTAATAACCCGTGTGCGCGAGTAATTGCCAATAACCTTGTGGGTTTGTGACAATTTCATGCCGGGATATATTAAAAGAAGAATGCCGAATGTGTTGATTATTTCGTAATGGATTTATCCGGTATCGTTACATAATAATTGCGCCATAAATTACGCCAGTAATACCAGATGTACGCGTACGTAACCTACAGACAAACAGCATATAATTATTCTCAACTTCCCTTAACTAGGATTGGTTTATTTATCCATGCACATAATTTCCACCAGCGAGGGAAGTCATTAACCTGATACGAAGTGGAGAACTCGCAACGGATGCACTAGACAATGCTGTTTACCTACTTATTACATTCTCATATACACATCTGTTGACTAGAAGACTAGAAGACGTCATAATGTTGTTCTATTCGTTGTAATCTTAAAAGAAAAGTTCATATTCGATTTAATACAACAACACACGGTAAACACGAATGATATTGCCAAGAATACCTACGTACAAATCCACTAATGTTATGTTATGGTTCAATATGAAAGGTGAAATATCCAATTCAACTCGAACATTGAGGCTCCGTTAAACACAAGCATGTATCTTGAATTGGAAAAACTTCTCAACAATCTCTCTGCAGAATTTTATCCGAAAAGTTGATCTATTACTTCTCTGACAAACTTTAGTTGATGAAAAGTACCGCAATTCCTAGCAAAAAATGTTAATCCAATCAATTCCTCTTCGTGAAAACGTTATAAGATGTAATTTAAGTTACGTAATTTTCCGTGGTGGCGATTTCGGTGTTAGAAACGCGTCGTTGTCGTAGCTTCTGTCGACATTTCGTCCTCACTCTTATAGGACATCTTCAGAGCTGTTACTACACACTAACCGAAAAGTACGACAACGACGCGGATTCAACCTGAACGCCAAGAGTTTGTATAACACTAAGCTTCACCTTCAGCAGCAAAAATACATAGTTCCGATTTAGTGCTTTTATTGATAATTTTTACAACACTACGAAGAATTTACCATCCATGACGTTCATGTAATTTTAGAGGGATTCAAGATGTCGTTACAGACGATTCGGATTGTGAGAATTGCACTAGCTTTTATATCGCCAAAGATTGTCGTATCACTTTACTTTTTTTTTTAATTATTTTTGTGTAGGTAGATTAAGAGACTACGTTATAAATAAATTCTTACTTCAGTATACCGAGCATTATTTTTTCTTTTTAGCTAATAATCCACTTCGAAGCGTAGTGCAAATAAAAAAAAAAGATGTTTGCATCGGCCGGGAATCGAACCCGGGCCGCCCGCGTGGCAGGCGAGCATTCTACCACTGAACCACCGATGCTGTGAATTCTAATGCAGCTGCCTCTAATGAAGCCGGCGTTCGCTTAAGAATATGTCTTCGAATAAATATTGCCTTTCACTTGATTCAACGTAACCGTAAATTTCTATCTTATTACCTATTTCGATTTTGTTGAATAAGGCATTGGTGGTTCAGTGGTAGAATGCTCGCCTGCCACGCGGGCGGCCCGGGTTCGATTCCCGGCCAATGCAAGAATTTTTATACTGCACTAAAGACAAATCTTTATTATATTGAATAATTTCGTCCTTTTTTAGCGCTCCGCAAAGTTATAGACTTGATCTATCAATCTCTCTAATGTTTCATGAAGTACCTAAATTAAGTTGCTTGAGATACACCTGCAAAAGATCTCTTCTAAGTCTTGATAGAGATTTGGTCGAGAATAGATCATTTACCAAAGCATATCATGCTTATTTTTACAAAAAGTTGAGTGAAAACCGACGAGATTTTTCTATGACTAATATATTATATGCACGTATATAGTACATAATTTACTGTAGAATGTAAAGCATCTAAAGTCTATTTTTTTTCCATTTAAGTTGGATAGGTATCAACATCGCTTCGATATTTTCACATTTTCAAGCCCATCATTTACCGAACACACATATATACACAGAACAACGGCGAGGACGAACAAAATAAAAAGAAATCAAAACATTCTGGATAGGATGCTCTCTATTAGGCACTTCCTTTCGGCAGCGTATTTATACATACGTTTTAAAAGTTCTGGCGCGCGATCTATAATTAGGACCGAACGGAAACGGTTAGACCTCCGTTTTCTTGTTAGGAAGCCACTTCCTGTCGTCGACGTTGTTTCTTATTTCGAAATTGGACAAATTATGTAATGCGTCGACGATGTTTTCGTCGCCAACGTATCATCTTTTTGATCGACCAACTCCCTAAACGACAAGGACATAATTTTTATACGGGTCATCGACGACAATATAGCATCTGCCCTACGCCGAATTCTTAGCCGTACAAACACGAAGCAGGTATAAATATGTAGGTAAAGAGAGATGATGTAAAATTTATTAGTCAGTTGTCGTACCAGGAGACTAATGATATAAATTGTAAGTTTCCTTGATACTTTGCTAATTTTCAACACTGACCTATCGCTTAATTAAATGCTTTAATTATTACATTAAACATTAGGTTACATTGTTATTTATTCATGTCAATTTTCGAATAAGTTACTTTTAATCATTCCAGAAAAGAAAAAAAGGAACGGGCTTCCTGTTTTGATGAAATAGAAACAGCGTGATAAAAGCACTGCTAACTTTACCGCCATCCTCGTTTATAGTGTTTATCTCGTTCCTTGCGCGTAAAAATAGCACTATTAATATTTACATATGTAAGGAAGATGTTTTTTTAATGTATTCATTTCATATAATAAAAAAATGCATCGGCCGGGAATCGAACCCGGGCCGCCCGCGTGGCAGGCGAGCATTCTACCACTGAACCACCGATGCTTCTTATAGAACTTCTCTAGAAAATCTCAAACAAAGATTTTTATAAGCGCTACGTACCTTTCACTATTTATTTTACGTTACTCTATAATAAAACAAAATTGTACTTTCTAATCATTAAAGATAGCATTAACAGCATCGGTGGTTCAGTGGTAGAATGCTCGCCTGCCACGCGGGCGGCCCGGGTTCGATTCCCGGCCGATGCAGTTCTTCTTTTTATGTTTCAGATAATTCAAAAACCAATTTTATTTTTGATAGATCTGGCTGTTTATATATAATTTTATACAGCCATGTTTGAATAGATACTCAACGCTATATTGCTTTAACATCTAAGATAACATATGTATGTATATGTGGCGTGTGTTTATATCTCTGACGAAAACGAGGTTAATAACTCATGAAAATGCATACGCAGTTTATTAGTTGTGGCGCCGCTAAATCGTTAGAATTAATTAAGCAAGTTCAATATCAATTTTGATTATCTCGGCACTTAATTGGTCCTGCTGGATGACCACCCGTCCGTCAGAGGCGAAGATCGTAAATTTTTCATTCATGTCCGCTTTCCGTCAATGAAGAAACCGACCGTAATTATGTTTACATTCTACATCTAATTAGAATTCTTGCGCTAATATATTAATAAACATGATTTTTAGCGCCATTGATACTTGTTTCTGTAATACCCAAGATTGCCGTGAATCCTCGGCATGGTGGTAAAGAAATAGGATATGCCGTGGTAGTTTAAAAATTTTTGAGTATTAAGGCGAAGAACAAAGGAAAACGCTAACACTTAAAGAGGTACAATATTTATTTTGTTCAAAAATGAGGAATCCACAACTTTGTTTTTCAATTTCCAAAAATTAAAAACACCCTTCCTAATCATGCAAATGTAATTAAACTATAATTTTTTAACTAAATAGACCATTTTCATCGAATTAATCAAATAATTAAAAAAAAACTTAATGCATCGGCCGGGAATCGAACCCGGGCCGCCCGCGTGGCAGGCGAGCATTCTACCACTGAACCACCGATGCTCGTACTATTGCATTTAATTATCTTCAAGCTCGAGAGGAATATTGTACAGCATTCACTGTTACCTTTCACTAACGTTACATTCAGTTGCTTTAAATTAATACCACGATAAAATACTCTTTATCGATCTACTTTATTTCTGCATAAGCATCGGTGGTTCAGTGGTAGAATGCTCGCCTGCCACGCGGGCGGCCCGGGTTCGATTCCCGGCCGATGCACGTCTTTTTTTTTGTGCTTTTAATGTACAAAAGAAATGTAAGCGCTTTATCAGAAAAAAAAAAGGTTGAAGATATCAATAATAATACCTCTACGTCCGTTTACCTGAGGAAAACCATTTTCCTTCCGCATATAATATCAAATGAATTGTGGCATTTAAGAAATTAGATAAGTGTTATGCAGAGGATATTTGTGGTATGACGACAAAGATGATAATAACTTTATTATTTTATATCTCATCGAAACAGGATGTGTCTTGTAGGTTTGTTGAAAGATAAAAACGTTTTTTATAGGATAACAACCATTAATAGTGATGTTCACCTATCTATGTCCTTACGAAAGAACAATATATTATTTAGATTAAGTTATTGTATTAAATACAGTAAATTTCGTACATCTTCTTGAAAGATGGTATTTTTCTGGATCAACAACTGTTTATTAAAGTTTCAAATCTAAGAATACAATCATCACCAAACTTGATCTCTACAGTACATGCTAAATGCTGGCAATTTCCCAAACACATTTTCCAAGCTAATGTCGTGCAAAATGCTATTTCATTCAAAACATTACGAAAACCTCGCTTTATATACTACAAAGAAACAATAACTAAAGCGTGTGATTGTATTTTCTCAAGAAATCAAGAATCAAATCATTAAGGTCATCTGGAGAAGCATTTTACTGCATGCTGCTATGAATATTTAACATTCCCTTTTTTCCATCTTATTGTTAGTATTACTTAAATACACCATTATCGTTTGAGGAAATCGCCTAGACATCCGTATCTAATAACAGCAAACAATCAATTCTAATGGCTTTGTACGTCCATATCTGCCTGTATAACGTCCCATTTAAGCATTACGCTGCACAAGCATATAAATGCGTTTGCTACTGTGTGTGCATTTGTAAAAATAACAGAAGTACGTTAATTACGACTGCTTACATAATGGCAAAAGGAAGTACATAATAAAGTTGAAAAATCTTTCTAAACTGTCGCGAGTACGCAAGAGTTGATTATGACGAGATGTGTCCTCTATTACGATACGTGCGTACATCGCTGTTCAAAAGTTTCCACGTCTCAAGACGAGAGGAATTAAAACAAACACCTGAACACGGTCGATAGACTGCTCACTGGTTTCCCCCGAAAATTGATAAAACACGAGTCTGTCTAATCTCTGGTAATTTCGTGAAGCTCTGCACGCTTAGACTATGCATTATTGCTCAGAACGAGGCACCGTCTAAGTGAGCCTTTACAGTAACAGACCTAAATAATATAAATAATCTTTTGTATTGAACAGATAAATTGAGAAACGAAATCTGTTATTTTGGAAAAAGCTCACGCCTTATGTCTGCTTTGTAGCCAACTTAGAAAAAAGTAATTAGGAACTTGTTACATGAAAATGTAAGTATATTCCCATTCACGTAAAGTAATAGACAATCTTGCCAGAACCCAAAAAGTTATATTCCACTTAATTAAAATGACTTTTCCTTGAATCTTAATCAATTAAAATTAAATAAATTAATTTAATTTAAACATTCCCTTTATATTTACTAATTGATCTAATGCCAAAATATTTAAAGCATTACTAAACATCGCGACGGCCATTATTTTACTACACGACGACACGCATAAGGTTGATTGTTGTAATCGAACTTTCGGTCGGTAATGTACATTCGTGACGCGCTAAAAGACGAAGCAGAGCGAGCCGCGAGAAAGACGACCGTCTTGCTTATACGTTTTTAAAATTAAGAAGACCATTAACTAATTTTAGACGTACTCCCTCAATAAACAGTGTTATCTCCGTGGTGGATTGCCTTAACGACCTTGTTATATTTGTTGAGACTCGAAATGCTGATAACGTTGATAATTAGTCCATTGATAACACATCCGGCCTTTCGTGTCTTCTTTTATTTATACGAGGATGTAAATGTGTGCGTCTGTGTGTATTGTGCGCGATGATATAAGCGCGCACGCTTTATTTGAGAAATTTGAATGGGGAAGCTGAATGGAGCATTAACGATTAAATTATCAATTGTTACGATTTGCTTTGAGAGCGTTTTGTTTTCGGATTTCTTTTTCTACGGCGGTCTAAATATTTTTATTCGGGATTTATAAACAAAGCGGTGGTTTACAGTACACGAGCGTAATTGTTGTTTTCCTCTTGTTTGAATCGTTTAAAGTGCTACGTTGGATTATTTATTTGTTTACACACACCCAGCATCTCCGGCTTTTCCTGATATTTACTTAATTATTATTATTGCCGCATACGACATTCATATAGATTTTTAAATACTAATCACAGTAATCACTACAATGGCATAACGTCTCTATTTCCAGGTACTTACGTGGCCCATTGCACTGTTTACATAATGAATTACCTATTTACTTATCAGTTTGTTTGCTCCTTTATCGCGATACATAATTACCAAGGACATACGAGTACATTTGCCTGTTGCTTAACTCTCTAACATTACTAAATGCAACAACAACAAAAATATATAAGCATATACACTTTGCATTTAATTCCTTGAACTGTACGGATGTTAAAATGATATGGGGAGCCTACTACGATATATCAATGCACACGATAATCCGAAATATTGAAGAAAGTGATTTATTCAAATCTTTGGTAAGACCTCTACGTACCTAGATTGCCCCAAATATCCATAAGTCCCTAATCCCAGAAATGAATAAATAGGGCTAATAATTATATCCATTATCATATTAAAATAATCACCTCTGTTTCGTACGTACAATTTCCAAAAATAGATATAATGGGAGGTAAAACGACTTTTTTTTTTATTTTATCGCTCTGCCCATATCAGCTTTAGTCCTCAAACCGAGTAACTATAGTGCGACATCAATTTATCAAAATGGAAACGAAAGCAATGTTAAGGAAAGAATTTGTCGGAAATTAAAAGAAAGGCAACATACTGCCGCTTGTTTCGACTACTAAGGGGAAATTGCCTTCCAGCCCTGCGCAACCATTATCCGTTTTGAAACCACAAAACTAGAAAGCGAAAAATGGAATACCTTCAGACAGTCGTGCATTAAGCTATCGGTTTCATTTGCCGCAGTTTTTATGGCGTAAATATCAAGAAGTTGTGCTCTTCAGCGAACAGAAAAACTCGAAATCGGCTACTGCTAATGAATACTTACACCATATTCTTGGTTTAATTTCTATTAATCCTGAAGAAGTGGACGACGCAATTGCATTTGATTTCCAACCTGACCAATCGAATAACCCAAAAATCACCGAATTTTCAAACTATTTGATCGATACATATTGTAGTGGTGATCTAAAAGTTTTGGGCAACACTAAGTTTTGTATGGCAAACAACACAAAAAGTATCTACGAATCCCAAAGTCCGAAAACAAACACCGGCGAATACAACGTTGGTTTCGCGAGGCTGTTAACGTAAAGTCTTCACTATGTGAAACGGATCTTATGTCTTATCCAAGTCTTATCGTCCTGTGCAAGAATCCCTCATGTCTGACGGCGACAAAAGGAAAAAAACAAGCTTGCACTGTTTCTCTTTTGCTCATCGAATACTGGATTGCTTCCGTGAATCTGAAGAGCTGGTAATCCCTCACAAACAAAAATATTGTACGTGGATGTAAAAACATGGTAAACGACAACTGTCGATTTAAAATCATTTCAAATCGTACTAAATTAACTGGTGTTAAGGTTGAAATAGTTTTTTTTTTTTTCCAAAACTAACCAAAGTATCGCTAAGCTTTCAACATTTCTTCTAAATACATCTGTGTACATATATAATATTTCTTTTGCTGCTTTTGCTTTAAGTAGGTAACCGTTACCGTATGAAATGTACCACTATGAGTCGACTATTACAGCAGACATAATCGCCATTATAACGTTTGCGAGGTATTGATATATAATTAAAAAAAAAAACGATTTATAAAAAAGCAACAATACACATAACAATAAGAGATATATTCGTGAAGTCACAAACAAATAAAATAATATCGTTGTAAGCATAAGCCCATACTTATATTATTGAAAATACACAGGCAAACATTCTTTGCACGATCTGTTTTACATAAAGATATGGCAAACGTAATTTAATATCACTCTTATTACATTCAATACGTTACGTTTACCAATACTATCGCGGCATAGGAGATTTGCATTCGGTTTTGGCAAATGCTTACTTAATCTGCGATTCGTATATGGGCACGATTAAAATAGAGTTCCTACCACATATGGCCTAATGTAATCGGACGAACAAGGACGATTTACACAAAACCGAATTCAAATCGACTCGCGGACACCGATGCGCTTCACGTTTATGGCCAATTTTGGAAACGTCGAAGGATCTGCTAAACCCAATTAAAGAATAACTCTAATGGACGCCGTTCCGATTCGAAGAAGGTTGCATTTACCCTAAATATTTTCGCTATTACACTAAGAAACGAAATCGCATTACTTTTACAACGTCATTAGTTTAACTATTGATCTGAGACCATTCGACCAACGAAAAATTGTATAGCATTGCTTATACTTCTTGCGAGAATTCAATTTGCGGTGAAAGCATAATTATTCGACGTTAAATAGAACGCTAGCCGTGCTTCAAATTTTCTGCTTTTCTTAAATCATTTAGTTTACAGAAAGCGGTGAATGTAAAAAGATGTGTTCAATCCCCTGCTAATAAATTCTTCCAGTGTTGTAATGATCATATTATTGACGCAAGCAATGAATATAATACGTGGGAAAGAAGGCAGGTACGTTTACAGATATGTGTTAGTTAAAATTAAGGTTTTATTTAAATATTTTTCAATTTATTTACGCGTTGTGCTCTCAATTTTTTTTAATAAAATAAAAAAAGGACTTTATTTCAAGCCTTTTTCCCTAAAAAAAAAGTAGAAAAAAAATGTATTTTGGCTTTTTTTTAATTTTAAATTTATGAAATACAGTTGCAATAAAGAAAAGTCTTATTCAAACAGGAGTTCGAAATTTTAGTTGATTACTTTAATTTAATTTCAATATATAAAAAAAAATTATCGAACTAGCGACATCTATTTACAAGTAATCGTACTGCGTTAAAAACTGAAATATAGTAGGTATCTCTTAGACCACCCCATTCTTTATTAAGAAAATAAAAAACCTATCAAGTTTTAAAAAAGATACAGCATTCTTTAATTTTAAGAATACATAAACGATGTAAAGAACAGCACAGTTATAAAATGTTTATGCGGAAAGAATATTTACAAAATAATCTAAAT
The DNA here is from genome assembly GCA_020654165.1 of Oryctes rhinoceros. Taxonomy (NCBI): domain Eukaryota; kingdom Metazoa; phylum Arthropoda; class Insecta; order Coleoptera; family Scarabaeidae; genus Oryctes; species Oryctes rhinoceros. The sequence goes on from JAIOKQ010000231.1 coordinate 6,776,936, forward strand.
GCAAATAAACCTGGCGTATTAAATAGGTCATCTAGAGGACAGACAAAAATACCCGATTTCTTTTGTTTATTGAATAAGAATATATAGTAAGCTACGCGTACGTCGTACTTGCAGTAAGTTACCATAACAACTTTCTATAATTTGTTCTACGAGTTTAATCGTTTACATCCAACAATAAAATAAAATCATCTTCTTCCAACGGCACCTTTAAGAAATACGCATGCGCTTTTAACGAATACAAAACAGATTGGCTGGAACCGCCGGAGGGTAGAGGTTATGTACGGTAAATAGCGACGTTATACTTAACAAAATTTTCGTACACGTAGTATCAGAAAATAAGGTATGATTTTTTTGCTTCCGATTTAAAATACTTATAATACATATTGTGCCCTTTTTAGCAACCGCATGATCAATTAGAAAAAAAAACAAATTTACGATCGACATCTTGGATCGTAATTTGTATGTGTTCATTTTCAGAATTCGTCTTTTGTTTTACGAATATTCCATTAGCTACAATTTGTCACGTGCCATTTATATGACAAATCTAAATAACCTAATTTGAAAATAGATGCAAAACGTTAATAAGAAACTGCCACACAATATGACTGATGATAATTCTATAAAATTATTCTGCACAGAATGGTTGCTACAAAGCGACTGCAGCCGTGGAACCAATTGCATATTTATACATGCTAATATGCGAGATATTACTTTGTGCGATGAGCTAACCGACGAAGAAGTTTTCGTCAAAGGATCGTATAATCAGGGGTGGCGTAAAAAAATTAGAAGTAAACGTGGCAGACCAAGAGGTAGAAGCTTTCATCAGAGGCAAAATGGGAACAGGGATAGTAATAGTAATCATAAGTATACCACAAGAAGCAATAGTAACAGATTTCATGAAGCAAATCCACCGTCAACATCATCGAATCAATATGTTACCTCCAATGCATCAGGCTCTAGTACGGGCGCATGCAAAAAAGTTATAGACAATAGTAGGAAATATGTGCAACATATTTTTAACTCAAATACATCGGAAAGTGAAGATGAAAATTCGAAAAACTTGCCAAATTTACAATTTGCTAAACAGAAAGACTGGAGTAATTCAAGTGAAATTGTACCGAAAAATGCTAAAAACTCATTACTCAATAAAGAAAAAGACAGAAGTGATACTAATAATAGTGAAACTGCAAAATGTATATCGCCAAAAGATGAAAAGGATGATACGGAAGTTGCCAGTGCCTTATCTGAACCTCAAGAGAAGATATGTGGAATATGTTTTGAGGTGGTGATGGAAAAAATGCCATATGAACGTAAATTTGGAATACTACCAAATTGCAACCATTGTTTTTGCCTTACCTGTATCCGTAAATGGAGACAAGCCAAACAGTTTGAAAATAATATTATCCGAGCTTGCCCGGAATGTCGTGTAACATCAGATTTTGTATGTCCCAGCTCATATTGGGCAAATACTGAATCAGAAAAGGAGACATTAATAAGCAATTACAAAAAAGCACTATCGAAAAAAGACTGCAAATATTTCCGTAAAGGGGTTGGCTCTTGTCCATTTGGAAACAAATGTTTCTATCTACATGCCTTAGACAATGGAACTAAAGTTGATGTGGGTCCACCGCCAAGCCAACTATTTGGAAGTGCCCTTAATGAAGAACTAGATTTATTCCAGAAAATGATCTTGCTGGAGTACGTTACTTTAAATAGAGATCTTGAAAGTGATTCAGATAGCGATGATGATGATTTATTCGAGTACATGTTCTGGAGTTCTGATGATGACTTATGTTTTTTCTGATTTTTTTTTATGTATATATTTAAAGTAAATGTTACAGCCAATTTCATTCTTTTCTTGTTTTTCAATTACTTAATAAAGCTTCATTAAACAAAAGTGGAAAGTTTTTTTTATTGTATTGATTTGGAAAAACTCATATTTTCAAATGACTTGTTCGAAAGTAACTTAGGCGAAGATTTTTTTAAAATTAAGTTACATACAAACAAGAAATCAATATATACATTTAGCAATTTTGTTTTGAGAAGAAAATATTTAATATAGTGAGTAAGTTTAAAAATTGCAAATTTCCAATATCCCTTAATTGCATTGAAATTTAAAATTTGAAACAAAAAAAAAATAATATAGTAAACCATTTCTTATAGCTGATATAGACGAAAATATTTATTTAAGAAAACTAACCAACGAGTATAAATGGAAATACCAAATTTTTATGTACGTGCTTATTTTTTATCAAAGTTCAAAATTTGTTCCGTTAAAAGAAACGGATTATATGAAGAATATTAGCAGTAACCCTTTTTTTATTTCTATTTACATGTAGTTATCGAATCGTATACTTACGTGTTCCGATTGGCTTAGGGTTGACAAATATAAATAATATATATTAAATAAATAATATTCTTCGTGACTAATAATCTAAACTAACAATATCTATATGATGTTACATGTTAAATCATAATGTCTACGTCTACACGAAATTTTAGAAATGCATCTAAATTTTTAAGCTGCGACTAATTGAATTAAAAAAAATTATTAAAATTTATTAGTGATCTTTTTTAGACTTCCTAAATCTTGTGCCGGAGTAAAGTTTTGGATTCATTACGTATTCAGAAAAAAACTGTTTTATTCTACTGTAAAATAGAGGTTTTACACGGGCGCTTCCATTTCAAATGGCTCACACTATTAATTCTGGTTGGACACAATCTTGAAGGAAAGAAGGATAAGATATGTTTTTTAAAGTAGCCATACTGTTTTTTTTTTTTTTTAGCAGAAACTCGAATCAGACGAAACAGTATCTATAGAACGTATAGAAAATCTCTCTCCTCTTGTTAAGCAGCAAAGATATTATCGTTGTAATTTGAAACATTATAATTATATTTTAGAACAAAATGTGTAATATTCAAATATTCGATGGCATTTTATTAAATGCTACACATGGTTCTTGGAAATAATGATATCAAAGACTGTGGCGTAGCATGGTAAACAACACAAAGTATCGGTAACTTCCGCACCACATGCGTTGTTTACTATGGTTCTTGTACTTTAACACACAGTTTTATGAACAATTAAAAAAAATCAGCCACATAGATTGATTTAACATTCTGCCATATTGCACGTTGAATTAAATATTACTGGATGTGCATTTTATGAAAATATAATTATATATTATAACCACATCCAGCTATTTTATGTTTAGGTACGCGACGCCGTCTAATCGTCAAAGCAGAAGTAACTTATTAATCTAATTACTTTTAATTAATACTATGATCAGATCAAATGAGTGGTCACATTCGGTAAGGTTGAGTAGTTTCCATCGCCGTTACTATTTGCGAAGAGAATAAGGAATTGAACAACTAATTTTTTTTGTACGCTCCGTACAAACCAAATAAAAATATGAGTAACGTTATTAACTGTTGCCAATTTCGTTAGGTGTAATTCAGATACTATTTGTAATATAACGTATATCGTAATATATATTTTTTAGGAAGTTTTTGCTACTTTTGGAATATGAGGAGGCCATGGCATTGAACAACCGAGTAGAGAAACGCACAGATTATCCACAATCATACCAGACTCGAAACAACAGCCATTAATTTCACGGAATACGAATCTAACCGAGTTGCTGTACGACGGCATCGTCTCGATCAATTTGAAGGACTACAAGGAAGTGATGCGGCCCACTTACGTAACGATTAATTGTTCAACTTTGCAAATTGGTACCATTGATAAGCTAGTGTAATGATTGTGGCTATAATTTCAAACTGAAACACGAATACGAATAAAAATTCACAACGTTACTTATGGTATTCTCTCAGATCGCTAAACCTGTAAGATATTCTTTTGCTATAGACGCATATTCGTCGCTAAAAGGGCGAATCCTTAAAATATCTAATGAAGTTAATTTTTTCAAAATATTACGTACCGGTATTTTGCTTGTTCTCAAAAACTCCAAAAGCGCCTCCAAAGAGCCAAGAGTTGATGCTTGGACATACACACCTCGCTCTTGCAACTTAATATTGGACAACGCGGACTTCAATTCCTTAGCAACTTCCTCTTTCATGATATCTACTTCATCGGGTTTGTGCGCGACGAACAAATTTAATCCAGCTATAGCTTTTTCCAATTCTTTGGCCGCTATCTTTACTCCCTGGGCCGCCTTGATTTCTCTATATTCGATGTACGAATTCTACGAAACAAAAAAGAAAAAAAAATAGTATATTAGTGTAATAGTAAAGTAGATGTAAATACTTTGACTCGTAATTCTTTCATAGGTTGGGGCATCAAGAGAGATCGAATTTGGGTAACAATAGGACCGTCAGTTCCGGCGAGTAACATTGTGTCTCCCTCTCTTAGGGTGCCATTAACTAGAATCACATCGATGGTCGTTCCCAATCCGGGAATGGCCTTAACTTCTAATACTGTTGCTTGAAGCTCATCAGAATACATCAATCGTTTAGCGAGCATATTTTGTGAGTATTCGACTATCAATTGCAATAGATTACCCATGCCTTCACCGGTCACAGCACTCGTCGGCACCAAGGAAATATAAGTCCTCACGTCGGGATTATCGTAGAACAGGGCTGCGTTCAATCCTTGCTCGGCAAATTGTAATATTACATGTTTCGTACGCTGTTCAAATTCTAACTGCGTATTTGCGGCCTGCGCTTTGATAATATCTCTAACGTCTTTTCTATTCATCGTTTGCCAATCGTATAAACGATCGATTTTATTTAGTGCAACAACGAATGGGGTTTTTCTTTGCTTTAGGAGGTTGATAGATTCGATAGTCTGAGGTTCCAGACCGTGCATGATATCAACGACTAAAATAGCGATATCGCACAAGGATGAACCTCTGCTTCTTAAATTACTGAAAGATTCGTGACCTGGTGTATCGATGATTAAAAGCCCTGGGATTTTCAAAGACATGTCTGTTGCCTGAAACAAGTAAAAAAGACATTTTATTACACGAATCTCCCTAAATATAGGGTTCATTGAGTTAGTAAAGAAAAAAATAAATATGAAGTCATGTAATTTTTGTAATGGTAATGATAAAGAATTTACGCATTTAGATTTTTTTTAATTTCGGAGACATTTCTACGTGTAAACTCATTTTTTTTTATTCATTACCATGATTTGGACAAACCAATTCTTCATCAAAAATACTCGTTTAAATTCATCTGTCCGATATTTTACAATCAATAACGAAGGTGTAGAGTTTCCACGAATTTCACTTTTATCTCATCACTGATTTTCATCAGTGATGAGATAAAATCAGCTCTAAAATGAACTCAATTTTTAAAAGAAAAATTATATACTGAACTATAGTTCCCCTACAGTTGTTCTCCATATAAGTCACATAATTAACACTTGCTTGGTTGTGAGTGAGGATGCAATTTTCTTTTAGTTACGAAAAAATTCTTCCCATCGCTATAGCTATTGGAGCTTCCAATATATTGTCGGCTCTACTCCTAGTAGGACACGCAATTTAATAACAAATTTAAATTAGCATCAACACTTAAACAATTCTCATTGATTACACATCTTCATTCTATTTTTAAATATTTGAAGGTGTTATTTTAAAATTATTACTATTAAAATACAACCTACCCCTTTAACAAATCGTATATTTTCCCTAATAGCATCGATAGGAACATTAGTTGCACCAATCTGTTGTGTAATACCGCCAGCTTCGCCATCTTGGACATTAGTACGCCTTAGCTTGTCTAAAATTTTAGTTTTCCCGGTATCTACATGTCCTAAAACGCAAACGATGGCCGCTCTTAAGTTGTCGATTGATCGATTTTTCTCTGCTTCTATCCTTCTCTCCTAAAAGCAGCGATTTCTTAGGAAACGCGATAAAAAGCAAAAAAAACAATACCTCTATTCTAGCCAAGGCTTTCCCTCTACGTTTTTCAGCGTCTGTTTGATGATCTTCTCGGTCGGATTCTCCGGACTCGTCCTCATCTTCTGATTCATCTTCATCTTCTTCTTCACTGCTGCTTTCCTCTTCATTCTCATCATCATCTGCTATCTCTTCATCCGGTTTAGTAATAGCTTTATTCTCTTGAGCCTTAGTTTCTAATCGTAAAAAATTCTTTCAGTTTTCCTTTCTTTAATAAATTAAATAGTGCAGAATTTACCTGAGACGGCGCTTATTTCTTCAGATTCCTCTTCCTCTGAGCTATCAGCATCCCATGCATCCTTTACATCATCTTCTGGCTCTGGTTCTTTTTCTGGAAGTTTCTCTATAATTTCCACTTCAACTGGTTTCTCCTCTTCCTTTGGAGTCTCATCTTCTTGTTTAGCTTCTGGTTCTTTTTCAGTCAATCCAGTTTTCTTATTAGGTTTCACTCTGGTACCTAATCTAGGCTTTCGAACGCCAACATCCGGAAGTTCCAAACCTTGTGCCTTTAAATTATCTATCATAGCTTGCGCTCTGGCACGATCAGCTTTCTGTTTTGAGGTCAAAAGTTTCCCTTCAGCCTTTAGTCTCTCTTTTCGTTCCTTCTCCTTCTTTTTCTTTCTTTCTTTTCTTTCTTGCTCTAATCTTAGTTGTTCTAATCTTGCTTTTTCAGCTTCTTCTTCCTTTTTTATTCTCTCTTCCTCTTCTTTCTTTAAACGTTCTTCTTCTTCTTTCAATTTTCTTAATGCTTCTTGCATTGCAGCTATCGTCTTCTTGTTTGGACCTAATCCAGAAGAATACATTAGAACTTAACGGTTGCTAAATAAATGACACAAACCTTTTTTGGCATCTTTCGCTTCCTTTTCTTCTGCTTTGCCCTTCTTTTTCTTCTTTTTGCCTTCCTTTTCACCTTCCTCATTTTCCTCGCCATCTTTATCCTTTTCCTCGGACTTTATTTCTACTTTAAATTTATCTTCTACTACATTTACTTTCTCATCTTGCTGAATATCCTTTTCATTCTCATCTTTATCATCAGTCTTCTTTTGAGACTTTTTTATGGCTAATTTCTTCTGCTTTTCCCTTTCCTTCTTTTCTTTCTTTTTTTGCGCAGCCGTTTTCACAGTGCCAACTTCACTATCACCTTGAGTATCTACTTCTTCATTATTCACATTCTCTTCTATCTTTATCTCTTTTTCGATTGACTTTTGCTTATCTACCTTATTTGCTTTAGCCTTTTTTTCGTTAACTTTATTCTTCTCTTCTTCATTATCAGCCTCCACATTTATATCAAGCTGCTCTTTCTTAACACCGGAATATTCCATTTCAAGCTCTGCTAATATGTCATCAATATCTTCATCACTTTCATCCTTCTTCTTTCGATTCTTTTTCCCTTTCTTTCCGCCAGTTTGTTGTTCTTTAGTCCTGTTTTCACTTTCTTTATTTGTTGCTTTTTTGTTACTTTTTTTCACTACCATAGTTTCACTATCACTTTCATTATGATCATTTTCAATTTCAGGACCGCTATCAACCTCCAAGAGAGCAAACGTCTTTGTAACTTTCGTTATTGGAACCATTTCGTCATCAGAATTATCTACTGCATCCTTCTTTGATTCCTTTTTTGCTTTTGGAGGTTTTTTAATCTTTTCCTCATTCTTATCAACAATTTCCTCCTCACTCTCATTAATCGGTTTGGTCCTACAATTTGTAAAGTGTATGTGTTTATTTATTTTTGTACATTTATATATTTGGAGTATGACAGATTCCTTAACCTTACTTTAAGTTTTCTTATATATAAAGAGCAAACTTACTTTACACCTTTGGCTTTTTTTGTTTTAGTCGTTTCTTGAATTTTTATCGTTGTTTCTATCTCAACTTCAGAATCGCTATAAATCAGTTTTATTATAAAATTTATACCATTATGACACAGTTACTGCAAGAAGTCTTACCTGTTATCGTCTTTCGCTCCTTTGCGCCCTTTTTTCGCCTTACCCATATTGAAGATTCTTTATATTCGGTAGTGTATAGTTTTATAATAAATATTCGCATAAGTACAGCAAAATAAAATGTTTTATTCGTATTGCAATCTGGTTACTCAAGCATGCTCTTTCGATATTCCATGCAATTTCATGTCGTGGCTTAGAGATTTTTGTTTTGAAACTATAGAAATGTCAAACTGCGCAAACTTCAGAAGAATGAAGTCCCTAGTTGTAACAAACCCGCCAATATTCAAATAATAATTCAATTTATATTAGCCTCTTTAAAAAGGCTAGAAAAACCAGAAAATATTTCACTTTTTTAAAAAATCCAGGAAATCTCTGAGACTAAATCGTCTTAATGAAGGAATAAATATCAGCAGTGAGGAGCTTAACCCCGCAACTATAATTGGATTACTGGGTACTAAATAATTTATTAGAAACGAAAACAGGTTTTCTTATTGGAAAAGAAAAATAAGAATAATACTTTTAAAAACCGTTACAGAATCAAATTATTTTAGTGTATTATGATAAGTGCTGTTTTAAACAATCCTAATAGAGACTTATTATACTTATTTAAAATATGCAACTTTTGGTTTAAGGTAACTTGTGTTAAAACATCACATCTTGAGATTCATGATGATACACTCTAGAATTAATTAAAAAAATATATATATAAAGAAATACTTTATTACTTATTATAATAACAAATATTTTAACAAATTGATGCTTCCTATTGTTGTAAAATATATATATTAAGAATTTTCCATATTTGTTTCATATATTCCTTCGTCAGCTGAGATTATCAATTTTTCATATATTGATGTTCGTAGCGGAAGATGTGGAGATATAAGATTTGGATCAGCAAACAATGGGAGTGGCAGCCCTAGCTCTCGAAAACCACTTTCCCTACTTGTATATTCACGAAGAACATAATTCGTATTAAAATCATGGAAAAGCCTAGTGTCGTTGACCCTGACCATTACATTGTCGACCCTTAGAAAATATCGTAAAAGTACAAAAAATGAACTTGGCATAACTCTCTAAAATAATATTAAAGTTATAAGTAAATTATTTACTGTTTATGACAACCCTTAACATACAATTTTCACAGTACAGGAGGCGATTCCATTATCATGTAACTCATCTTCGTATAGCATTAAATCTTGGTAAAATAATATTTTCTCCCGTTCTTTTAATTTTTCAATATTGATTCTCTCATCTGTTTGAATTATATTAAAAGGACCTGTTACTGTTCCTCTATAATCACTACTGAATGTCCAGTCAAAAGGCTTAATTTTTTCTTCTAAATGAGAAGGAGATCTAAAAATAAAGTAAAGTACTAACCTAAAAATTAGATCAATCACAATACGAATTACCTTGATTCTTTCCACACATCGGCACATGCAACTTTAATTGGTAATTTCCCATTACACACCTTTCTAAGCGCATCTAAAGAATTAAATTCTATTTGAGCACCACTCGAATGTATCAGATATAAGATGTTGTTCGGAAACACCATTTCAGGTAAATGTGGCAGCTCCAAAGTATTTGTATATCTACAATCGTAAGCTTATGTATGGATGATGTGAAACACTTCGATCTTACATGCAAAACTGGCATTTATCATCTGTACTAGTCGAGCACTTTTCAGTTGTCGAACATTGAGAGTGTAATATATGGGATTTCTTGTATTTTATAATCCAGTTGTTAAAAGTATGTTCCTCGGCATCTACTGGCAGCCTTTGGATGTCTATTTCGCCTTTAATGTTGTTAACGGTTGTCATTATAAACTCTAAGGCTGTAACAAGTACCTAAATGATATGGCTTGTAAACACTTAGGTTGACAACAAAAACACGTATGACAGATGACGCATCTTCATCTACAAATATGGTAGGTTGGAAAGTTTTAAATTTAAAAACATTAAATTAAGATTATTTCTTTGGATAATTAACTAGGTACTTTCTAACTTTTTACGTTTTCGAAAAAAAATATGAACAATAATAAATAATTTAAGTATTTATTTGATCGCTTTTTCATGTATAACACGATATTAGGCTCGTTCCTAAACTAAACAATTTCCTTCCTTGGCACCAGTTTAACGGGAAATCCTTCAGCACGTTTCAGTATGATATCAGCTTGTAACTGGAAATCGCTCTCTTTGAAATCAGAATACACGCGATAATTTCTTAAAATTGTAGATAGCAATATTTTTAGTTTTAACATGGCGTATTTGCGACCTGAAATCATTTTTTTTGAAGAAAATCATTTAAGTGGTGAGTGTTTTTATAACTTACCAACGCAACTTCGCGGACCAGCGCTGAACGGGATAAAGGAGTAATAATGCCTATTTGCGGTTTTTTCAGGGAGAAAATTATCTGGGTTGAAAACGTCCGGATTTGGATAAATATCATCGCGTCGATGTATTTTGAATGTTCCAATAACGACCGTGCAGCCGGCGGGAATAACGAGATCTGAGGAGGCTGGGAAAATTTTCAGCTTAGTTTTACGATCTCTTAGAATGCCTAAAATGCAATTTATTCTTACCAAGTTTTATATCTGTTTTTAATTCTCTGGCAATAATCGGCACCGGTGGATACATTCTTAAAGTTTCCATCAGACACCGTTCTAGATACTTCATTTCTAATGTATCGGCAAAAGTAACTGGTCTATCAGAGTCCCCAAAAATTTCATCTAATTCTTGAATAACCTTATCTTGAATATTTTGATGAATGCCCATTAGAGACAAAAAGAAACTACTGGCAGCTGCTGTCGTATCGTGACCTTCAAACATTATAGTGTCTACCTGTTCCTTAATTTCTTCGTCGCTTATCACTTCGCCATTGTGAGCTGCTTCCAACATCAAGTCTAGGAAAGCGCTCCTTTTCTTTTCACCAACATCGTTGTCGTCCACATCTAAATCATCTTTAAGTCCTGCAGATTGACCAAATGATAATCCCTCCACGACGGTTTCTTCTTTGGTATCACATTCTTTTGCGCATGCCTCTTTGGGAACGTAAGCACTTGAGGAGCGAATTCCTTGTTGGAAATCCGATTTTTCTTTTTTATTACCTTTCTAGTTAGACTGTGGATGATATCCAAGAGCTTCTTCTGCATTTTACCATACTTCGTAATGTTAAATATCCAATCTGAGCGTAGCCATACTTTGGTATGTCGTAAGTGTAATATATCGCACATTTTCATGACTGCCATGGCGTATTCGTAACAGCTTTTATCTTGTGTACCTTTGCTGACACCCATTGCTGTTTCTGTGAGAAATGTAGATGCATCAGGAAATTTCCGTACAAGAACATATTAAATATTAATAATATTACCCAATAATATTTCAACTGTAGCTTCTGACATGTAGTCATGGCAATCAAATGTTTTCCCGTCTTCAAGTTTCAATTTCCTCACTACTGCACGACTATTTGCATTAAACAGATCTATGAAAGACTTCAAGACATTCAAATGAAACGTCGGCGCTATAAGCTTCCTGTGTCTTCTCCATTTCTCACCTAAAATTAAACGCAATCGAGGAATTAAATCATTAAAAAAAGTCGAAATTATTCAATAAATAGATGGATACCATACTTTACCTGTACTGATCAACAGACCATTACCCAACCATGGCTTAAAGAATCGATACTCTGAAGCCTTGTCTATATAAACGTGACTGCTTAGAATCAGTTCTGCGTCTCTTGGATCAATCAAGAAGGTTATAAGTTTTGGGCCAATCCATACTCGGCATACCGTTTCATAGATGAAGGAATACCTGTACGTGTTGTAAAAAATATCTGAAAAATTAAACAATAATGATAGCAAGGACTGCGGCGTAGTATGGTAAACAACACATAAGTATCGGCACCTCCGCACCACACAAGTTTATTTATTATATAGTAATATATGATAATCAGTCCGGGACGGCCGCTTCGAGGACACGAATGGTCCTCATCATCAACCGCTGAATTCGGATATTGTTGCCGTCCAATTCGTGTTCGCCTTGATGATCATCAATTGATGCGGTACTGTATTTATGTTATTCTTTAATTGGAATTTGTATCAGGGACACAGCCTCCTCCTCCAATTATATAAATGTCTCCAAAATGTCAACTGTAATTAGTGCCTTTTTGACCAAGTTTTGGCTATGCCCATAGCTATTATTACTTATTTACTTTATTAATAAATAAAATATTTACTTAAAATACTTCTTTTTGTTTTAGATTTAAATTTTTAAATAAGTGGCGTCAACGTTTCAAATGTTGAAAAACTGAAGAAAAAGCAATTTTGAATACATATTCTTGTCGTATTGTAATAATACTTAAATGAATATGCAAAGTCGCATTTACTTTCATCTACAATCCACATCTATACATATCTTGTTTATCTATTGCAATAAGAAAAAAAATAATTTTCTTCTGTAAAGAAGAAAGTGCCCATGACTTTCACTTTCACTTATTTTATAAGTGGCCATAAAACGAAGAACACGGTAATTTAGATGTATTAGATAACTTAATGATTGTCATTTTTACCATGCACGTTGTAAACAGTACATAATATATAGGTGGTTCTATATGTTGATGATGTAATTGCCCATTACAGAAGTAATAATATAATAATAAACAAATATTACCGGAGTTGGACCCGAGGTAATCCAACGCATTTCCTATAAGAGGATATCCGCGTGGTCCTGGTATCTTTTCTGCTAATTCTATCATATGCTTCCGAGATATTTTCCAATAGATGTAAAATAAGATAACCGTCGGTATGAGAAGCGAAATGAAAACTAGGCTGGGAGATATGTTGATGTTGTGGTTGATTAAAGCCGGAAAGACACCGTCCAGCAACATGTTTTATTCCTGCAATTAGGAAAAGTCTTTTAAATTGTGAGATGTTGTAGATCTTTCACTAAAAAACAATCTACAGATTGTACAGATTTAATGTGATAATATTGCATTTACATTTGTTTAAAATTTGTCTTATACAGTGTGTACGAAAAGTGTGAAATATCCAAATAACGTAACCAATGTGTTTTGAGAAAAGTGATAAAACATGTCAATCAATGTTTTAAATAAGCTATCTTTTAAAACAATAGTATTATTTTAACAATGATCTTGAAAAAGTTCTGTACTTCAAGCAGCAAAAACAGGCTTTTCCAATTATCAGAAAAGAAACAATGACAACATCTCAGATTTTTCAACGAAGAAAATTAAAAGTTTATTAATATTTATTTCCAATATAAATTAAAACATTGATTATAAGTTTATATACTTACAGTTTATAATAGTTCTAATTCAAACTATTTCACTACAGCGTTAATAAACTTTAAGGCAATTTAATTATATCAGCGAAATTTGCTTCACTTTCACACCAATAACCTGCGGATATAAGAAAGTATCACGAATGATAGATTCGCAGTATTTCTATCCAGTACATCACAATTGTGCAACTAAATTTCGTTTTGCCGGTTCATCTATATATGTATGTATACCACTAGCCAAGAGTACCTACCGAAAGTTGTTAGCCATTAGATATGTCTTGGATTCGATTTATATAGCTCCGCGAAAGCAGGAACATTCGTAGCAATTTTACTAAAATGCTCTTAGAAATTAGTTGTTATAAGTATGCTAATTATGTATTTAAGTAAGTCTATTACTAAATTATTAACAAAAATGTATAGATGGAAAAAAACAAATGAGCTATTTTTTAAGTTTCCAATAGTCTTTGTTTACTATAATTTCGTTTGAAGTTTGTAATAGAGAGTGGAAAGAATAGGCAAGAATAATTTCTTTTATATAGCGGAGTATTTCTAGACTAAAGAAGTTTCATTATTATAAAAAAGAAAGTAAAACGCAATAGGTGCTTTGATTATTATTATTATTATAATTTATTTCGCAAAAGCATTTTGTAAGCTTGACCAAAGCATCAAAAAATATCAAAAAATCAATCATCAATCAAATGAAAATTAATTAGTAAAAATAAAAAACCCAGAACACGTTTAGTTTCAATGAAAATTAATGTTAATATCAATAAAATTTCGTTGCAGTTAAAATTGAAAACAAAGAAACGATACCACATTCCAAAGTTTACTTATTCACAATATTTTACCAACGGTTTCTATAAAGAAAACGACGCTTGGACTCTTCTAGGTTTCCATTAATGTATTTATAGGAAGATTTCTGTGTTGGGGTACACATGTAATTGTTGGCTTCTAAATAAGTATGATTTTTATGCTACGACACGTACAAACATACATGCATATCATACTAGATGTCTAGTTTTCCTACACATAAACAGAGTAGTATGTATGAATAGATTAAAACTTTCCGAAATGCAGGATAGGTTTGAGGTCGGCGTAACGGAAAAAATAGGTTTGTTATTGAGGTGAATATTTACCTCTTGCTATACTCTCTATATTGTAAACCTATTTAAGAGAGAAAATTTGTAAAAAGGGTAATGATGGGAATTGAACTTGGAATTCATTTTTGTAATTGATGCAGTAACTAAATAATTATCATGTTCCCTAAAAGAATAATGCTTGTTTCTGAAAATTGCATATATCGAAATGTATGCAACCCAAATTACAGCGTATGCTGCTATCGATCCTTCAGTAGGTAAATTTCGTAAAACCACCAAGTATATATATATATATATAGGGGCCCTTCGCAATGATAAAAATAGGCAGTAGATCTTTGACCAGAGCAGTGGAACGGTCAATTCAAGGAGCTCAAGCGCTAGTGTAGCTAGGTTTGTTCTCTGTTAATCTAGATGAAATTATTTATGATTGTATTTATTCAGAAACATTTCTGATAATAAAATCAATTTCAACGTTTCAAGCGGCAAGCTAAAACAGGTGAAACTAATTTAAAGAATGTTATTCCATTTCAAGCGCGCATTAAGTATTTCAACCATTGGATAGAATTTTGAATAAGAACAAATTAGGATAAGTCCAGTAACCGTTGGCTTCTGCTTCGAACATTAGAAAATATATGTATATGGTAGCGACTTGAACACAATGAGTGTTTGTTCAATTAACTTAAGTTGTTGAAAATAAAATGATAAGTAACTTTTTTTGTATTTCAAGATATTCTCGATGAACATCATTGTCGCATTAGTAGTGGTTGTAATACTAATATGAGAACTTGTACAATGCGGAGATACAGTAGAAATAATATTTAAGACGTTTGTGTAAAAGAAAATTAATAATTTCCTTATTTTTACTCCTTAAAATTATTTGGCTAAAAGAAGAGCTACATAAACCCTCATACTCGACTGATGAACAATGTAAGAGGAGGTGTGGTAGTGACGCTGATGGCTTATATCCTGATAGACGTTTCATTGTAACATTACGACATAATTAGCTCAATAGACCAAGTTATTTGGTCTATTGTATCGTCCTATTAAAAATGTTTCTGTTTAAATGTTGAATTCTTTTTTAAATATGCATTTATTTAAATAGACAAAATCCTCCCTAGATACATCAGATCAAGAACATCGCATTGAGCGTTATATACATATCTTAGTTTACATGTAAAAGTGGTCCATAAAACGATTTACTTCAGTATATATGTATATACTCCAAAATCCAAAAACGAATTCAATATAAACGTGCTGAAGTACCTATTATGTGTCGTTCTATACAAAACAAGTGCATTAATTACTCACGATTGAAAAAAATAGTTATACGCAAAGTTGGTCTAAATTGTGAAATTAAATACTTCGTCGTATAGGCGATAGGAAAGATTCTAGAAAATAATTTAATAAAGTAACAATGTTTATTAAATAGATTAATATAAAATATAATAATATTTACATATTTACGGCAGTCTTTTTGAACATTTTTTACAATATCAAAAATAGAAGAAGTTTTAAAAAGTATATTATTACAACAAATAATACATAATTACATATTGCCTACATTTTCTTCTTTCTTCTCTTCTTTCTGTTCTTCCTTCTGATTTTGACATTCTTCACATTCCATTATTTCTATGGAAAAAGACAAACAATGTTCGAATCTATTTTATGAAAATTTAACGAATGTCAATTTTACCTTGTTCGGGATGCAAAATCTTTTCTACTTGCTGGATACCATAATCTTTGATTGCGCAGGCTGTTTCTACTGCCGGATCAATGTAATGCTTTGCAGTTTCAACTGCGGGATCAATGTAATGCTTAGCGGTTTCAACTGCGGGATCAATGTAATGCTTAGCGGTTTCAACTGCTGGTTCAACATAGTGTTTAGCGGTTTCAATAGCCGGCTCAACCATGTGATAACCAGCCTCAACCTTATGCTTGACGGTTTCTACGGCAGGCTCAACCATATGCTTGGCAGCCTCCATCGTATTCTTGGCGGTTTCCACGCTTGTACCTACAGTGTTAGTGACAATACCTTTTGCACCGGCGTACATCTGCAAGAACAGCTGAAATAAATTTCCCAATTTGATGAACCTACGATATGCACAACCGAGTGAAATGAAAACATATTTTCTACGACAAGGGCACAAGAGAAACGAGTATCGACGTGGACTCAACAGAACAGATGAAATTTAAAAATGTGTATCTAGCGTGAATGTGATATGTTTATTCTTTATACCTCGCCAGGTGGCAGTTTTACTGCCGGAATTTTTTCTTCGACGTAATCTAAACCCGTGCACAAGAGACCATCCACCTTCTGGATCGGTTCCTTTAGCTGGATAACGATCGGAGTAGCATAAGGTTTGGCAATTTCAACAGCTTTATGAGCAGTAGTTTCCGCCGTTGATAATGTCCAATTGGTGACGGTGTTGTAATCCTAAGACAAAAGAAAATGTTTTGATGCAGCAGAAAAATTCATAGACATCTACGATATTTTCAAATATCAACCAATATACCTCATAACTTTTATTATTTATTTATTAATTTAATTTATTAATGTTAGTGTTATATCAATAATAAATTATTTTTAAACAATGACTTCTGACAGAATATTTTAAGTACCTTTCCTTCATATTTCATGAAAGGTGGAAAGTTGAATTAAAAAGGACATTTTTTCAGTGTTAATATTCCAAAAAATTTTTACTAATTGCAAGGTGAAAATTCCCGAGAAACTACAATTCAGCCAATAATACGTAAGAATTTACTTCTGGAAATAAGGGATATTTTAAAGACACTTATTTTATTCTATAATTGTTTCTTTCTTTTCTAATAAAATTAACGGATGTAATATTTTTTAAACATTCAAACAATAGGGAACACATCCGTTCTAGTTGTGCATTCGTAAATTATTAATTTTTAATTTGCAGTGCTTGATAACATATTCAGATAAAAAGTAAGAGGAAATGTGAGCTAGAAATGTACGGAGAGCTTAAGCAAAGCGAATAATGAAGACTATCGAAAGTGAGTTCGAGAAATTACATTTTCTAATCGATAATTACGTTAAGTTAAAATTACCGTTAATTGTGCGAAATAATAAACAATCTAACAATGTTGCTTATTCATTTTATCCAAACAAACTATGTCAAACAAATTGTTTGAGCGAATATTAAACATTTTAACCGTGACAGAAGTTGCCAAGACAATTTGCAATTGGGGACTAAATCGTGGCTTCTTTTAAATTTTACGCGTTCGCAGATTAACCAAGGATTAAAACTTTGCGTTTTGAATTCTAACTTCGTTTAAAAATGTTATGAGGAATTTTTGAATTCTTCAAATTTATTTAAATAAAGGGGAATATTTTATACGTGGAAATATTTTATTTGTAAAAAAAAATGATGTAGTATAGATAAAAATAGGAACGCGTTTTTTGTTGATCATTTTTTGATATATTTTTTTACGCAATAGAGGTGTGATATCCATGTATAAATTTATTTAAATAACTTAATTTACCTTTACTTTAGTGTAAATATTAGTAGCGGTTTCTAACGTTGATTCCACGATAGGTAATTTTGTGATCCTATTAACTGCTTCCAGGTTAACGCCATTTCCCGATTCGATCTGCGGGTTAGATTCTTCAATTGACATTTTTATTCTGCAAAAACAAAAAAAAATTAAATGAATTTTCCCACCTCAACCGTACAAATTAATTTGAATAAATTATTCTATATACTACTTGGGAAGTAGATTTTCTCGCGCTGAACTTACTATGAGATGAACGGTAAAACGTTTAAAAAGAATTAAAATAACAATACGCACTTTCCACTGAGAACACAAATTAAAAATGATTTCGAAAATGCGGCGCTGGGTCGATGCAATTTTTAAATCGAGAGGATGTGATGGTGGGGAACTAGATAAGGACAGCAACGTCCGTATCAAAGTTCACGGTTTTATCGTATTTCAAAATTTAAAATTATAGACGGTGATAGTAGGATTAAGTAATTGGGCCATTGTTGCCTTAATAACTTTAAATTAACGTCCTAATTTATTTATTAACGTCGTCTAGGGTTCTTCTCCATTGTAAATGCATTTCCATGTGTGAAGAGAATTTTAAGCTCTTGCTTTGATCTGTTTGTACCTTTTTTAAATTCAATATTTTACTTTCTATGAATACGAAGCGATAAATATTCGATACTCGAGTAAATACAAGGATTTTCTTGGCTTCAAAAAGTAAATAATGCAGTTTTCACAAAGCTTTCTAAAAATACAGTTAACGCTCCTCTCAGGTTGTTCACCTATTGATTTATTTTCAAATTAAATATCGTTTGATAAATGTATTATTAATACTTACTTACCCGTAATTAGTAAATATATTGTTCACAAGCGTAATATATAGAGAACTATATCAGTAGAATAGTACTATTGATGCGAACTACTCAGCGTAAAAAGCACGAGGTACTAATACACAAACAGCGACTGTACCCTATTTGGTGAATAAATTTCTATCGTTGCGTTCTATTTATGTGACGTACATTGTACACTATACAATTATGTGGAGGGGAAAACACGAACGGACTGTAAGGAACGACATCGAACTTGTCGGAATAAAGTATCGAGCGTCGTTCCAAAGTTCGAACGGACCGTGAATCATAGAATATCTTTTAGATGTAATTGAAGGGTATTTAAGCGTCATGTTAGTTGGGTTTTTCATTGATTCAGAATTGATGTATTACTTGATATTTTTAGAATTAAATTGATTGAATTGTTGAAAAAGAATTGTTGACCAAGTAGCGTTACTTCGTACTACTCCATACTCCGTGAAACATTTCGTCAAGCTTAGATCTATCTTTTTTATATTATTTTGGATTACCTTGGTCACTTAACTAATGATTACGTACTGTTATAGGTGTAAGTATTTGACCATCGACCATTGTTAACGACAAACATATATTGTTAAATAAGCTAATTAACATGGCAAGTGTTGGTCAGTTCCAGTGGCGTTGGGGCGATTGCAAAAAAAAATACCTTTAGTTCACAATAATACAGACCAACAAAAAAAAGTTCTTTTTTCAATTGCCGATTTCATATTACATTCGAAGTCAAGAATTTAGAAACAACCGTAATTTTCATATCACGATAAACGAGAGTATATTGCTTAGACGACCCTTTGCTTAACACAGATAGATTTATTTTTGCCTCGACTTCACGTAAAGCTGGAGCTCGTGAAATAATTCGTTAGAATCTTACATGAAGAAGGGGAATGCTTTAAATACGTCTGTAGATCGTTCTCCAAAGTAGGTTTAGAAAGATAAAAAGCTGTGTTAGGGCGTAATTCGAATATTTAAGGGTTGCAGTGTTAGCGCGCATGTGCAATACGTAACCGCCAAAGAGCAGTGGAAAAAGGACATAATTACGATAGAAAACGGCGTCAGCTTTGTTACACAGTTTACATAGTTATGTAAAACGTATATATTAAAGTTATATTCAATTATATATGTGGACTACATAATCCACATTTATTTCTATTTACCCTAACAGGCTGTAATATTTCATTGTCCTCAAATTTGCAAGCTCATTAACGACTCGAATTTCCCAAAAACTATGACTCATGTTGAAGCTTCTGCTTTGTGTTCTTTTGTTTCTGTGCTTAAGAACTTCTTGAGTAAAAAAAGAGGAATAATTCTAAGAAAAATGGCTGTTAATACGAGAATTTCTGCATAATCGTGCCTATGTAAATTTAGTGCAGGCAACAAGGCGAGCGATAAATTCCATGGAGCAAAGGTATCGAGGAAATTGCTGGAACCTGCAACGTGATTGGTATCAAGTCCAACACAGTTAGTCACCTAGCATTCATAGTAATTTTGTTTTTTTACTAGAAGCTTTTTATATCAAAGAAGATGAAGATGATACAGGCAGAAGTCGGAATGGATTTTATTTATCGATAAATAATAATATTCTAGTATTACCCTTGGTATAAAAGCTTCAGCAAATACAAGATTAGAAACCGATCAAATTTCAACGGATTAAGTCGATATGTAAAGATAGAATAGCAGAATGATCCTATGCTTATCAAGCCGCAAAAGACCTTGTCTCCGCGATCTATATGAACATTAATCGTACATACGGAGATGCTGCCTTCAAACATGTTGACATTCTTATTACATGGAACAGCTAGTCATTCGCCGGAATGCACGTGAGTACGCTAGTCCAAAGTCCAACGTTTAAACCGTGATCTGTCTATACGACGAAATAAAATTTTGTGAGTAGAGAGCATCGGAAAAGAGTCACGCTACAAACATATATTAACGCACATTGTTTTGGCTGCTGGCAATTTTGATAAGCGATGAAAAGTTTTGTTTGATGTTGATGACAAGAATATCAAGATACATGCATTTTATGAGTATAATAATAATCGAAATAAGCATAATAGAGGTCGTTTTCTCTTAGGAATTGTTAAAGTTGACTTCAATGACAAAATACACTCAAAAAGTATTTAAATTTAACAGAAGACATTATAAAGAGTTTGTTTATTTGAAATTGGACGATTTTGGTCACCGGTTAAAAATGGGGATCACTCGTGTCCGTCCCGTTTTGTAGCGTGGAGGTTACCGATATTTTTTTGTGTTGTTTGCGAAGAACTTGTTTACTTCAAATATAACATTCTAACAATGCATTATACCTTTCGATTTTTTTTTGAATATTAATTTATTCAAATCTTATGCCATTATTTGATGCTTTTGTATGTATATCAATAGTTGATATGTAAATTTAGTAATTTCGAAGTATCGTTACTTCTGTTAGCTACGTTAATATTGTACACTCCTTTGAATCGTTAGACAAACATATTCCTCGTTTCATAAAATGTCTAGATGCTTCGATTTCCTTTGATATTTATTTAAATATGATGGCAACTCATAGTATGTTTAATAAATTGAATTGAAAAATACAGAATTAAGCAAGGTGTTTGCAAAAACCTTTAATTGTACTGTAGTAATACAAATTAAAATTTTAAAATATTCGCGCCTTTTCAGTAGTTTTTAAGGGAGTCGCTAGAGAGCGAAAACAGAAAGAAAAGAGGGTACTCTTCTTGTCAGACGACTTTACTGTTCTACAGACAAAACAGTTGAAAAAATCCGACTGTACAGAGAGAACGGACCGTTGTCGTACTCTCCCCTTCTAATCTTCTGCAGTAAGGCTGGCAGGTGCTTCATATTTTGGGTTATGAAAGGGACCCTTCCCATTTATCTGACCGTGTTTTTCGCATATCGTAGTTTTAAGGCGTGCAGGGGGTTGAAATAGGCACCTGTAAACAAGATACTATTTTCTCGGAAGAAGGTGTAGTGCATGCGTGTTAAGTCTTTCACATGTCGTAGTAGCTAGAAATAGACACTTGTGAATAAGACTTTTTTCTGGGAAGTAGGGATGGTACATACATGTTTAGTTTCAGAAATTTCTCATTCGCTTACCGGTTGACTATTTGTGTTCGTCCCGGATTAATAATTAATTAAACTTGCGTGGTACGGAAGTTGCCGATACTTATGTGTTCTTTACCATACTGTGCCTCAGTCCTTGCTGTCATAATAGAAAACGGCTAAAAAGCATTAAAATCCCAGTTGACGGTATACGTCAATGATAACAATTTGGTCCACGTATAATTTTAAAGTATCTAAACATTCTATATTTTTTCTTTCTCAAATTATTTAATTTTGATCAAAATAATGCTAACAATATTCAGCCAAGTACTCATGGCAAAAGCAGGAAACAAACCACTAGCTAACGAACATGTTGCTCTGGGTGCTTCCCTACTTCGCATCGTGATTTGGCTCTTTGCTTGTTATATCCATCTAGTACCAAGGAATTATATCAGTATTATTTCGGTTATTGTTTCTAGGCACTTTTTTCGACATGAACATAATCTTGTTTACGACTCCGTCGTGACTAATTAAGGTAGCTGATTACGATTTCGAATCACACCGAGATAAACATTATTATCACTTATTTTTAGAAAGACGGAGGTAAGGTCATAAGTCATAATTAATGAATTTTTATTGACCCAAAACCCAAACTTCGATGACCTTGAAACGTTCATTGCTACTATTGTAGATAATCTTAATGTATGGGTGGTGTGATATTGGCAATTGAACAAAAATTAAATTGTACGAATACATACGCAATATACGTCGTTATTAATGGAAAATATGAGTAATCCATGATTATTTACGTAGGGATTCAAAAAAAATGCAAATTCTCTGATAGCATTAATTTTCTTCTAGGATCCTTCGCATCTTTACGATATAAGCGAAGAAGATTTGCATTAGCGAGTTATTGAATAAACAAGCGTGCAAGAGTTTTTATCATTTTCTTCGTAGTCCTAAAATTAATCAAAAATAACGATGTCTAGTGTAGCTCCGATTATAGTCTGCCACCCGGTACACCTTTCTGTGAAGGTATAGAAATCAAAATCAAAGTAGACCATTTGAAAAGATATTCAAAACAATTTCTTAGAGATAAACTTGTACAGGGGCACCTATATAATGTCATTTTAGATAAGTTACGCAAAAAAAAAAAACAGTCAAAGGGACGTTGATAAATAGGATAGGTAGTGTATAAGAATTTAGTAAATGTAGTTTTAGAAGTACTGTAGATTAAGTTAAATATTCATGATCATCAGCACTAGAAATTTTAAACGCAAGTATCACAAATTTAAAGTAAAATAAAAGAGAAACCTTACACAAAAGAAGGGAAAAGCCCTATATTCAAAGATCAGGTACAGAGTTGTACCATTCATCGGTAAATTTGTCTCACAAGGAGACGCATCAAAATGATTCGATGGTGACATACTAGAATTCTTAATAGAAAGTTTTAAAATAAGAAAATTGGTAGAGACAGGTATCAAATTTATCCGAATTCAATAGACTTGAATACTTTCCAAATTAAAAAAGGAATTATTTCTTTTCTGATATCTTCTTCTTCTTCTTTAAGAAACACTCCTATGCTATTTTGTTTATTATGAGCCAATGAGGAGACGTTTTGGAAAAGGACGCCGCTCCACGATTCGTTAAATTTTAGTAGACCTGGAACTCTCATTAGAGATAGAAGTGTGCTGCATTTCTCTATAAAACAACGCCACCGGTTACCAAGTATTTTTTTAGAAGTTACTGTATCATTACAACCCCTAGTAATTGCTATATTTGTTTAAGTATCTATCCTAGACGCCCTACATCATAAATTATTCGGAAGCAATCTTCCAGAGAAACCGGTTAGGAACGCTTATCCCAATCAACCGTATCCTAGTATCCTGAAACAATTAAGGTACTTGTCCATCGTACACTACATATTACCTCTTACTTAGTAATAAAATCCTTTTTTGTTTGTTAAGGTATTAATAATTTATTCCTAAAAAAAGTTGATCTAAATTATTGTTAAGATTAGAACCTCTTATTGGTTGATTTAATTTGTTAAACTTCTTAGTCACTGACCATAGAGGGCAGTAGGCGCAATTTTTTTGTTTGTTTGTTTGAGTCTAACTTCTCGTAATTTGTATGCAGCCATCCGTGCAATCTAGGTTCGAATATGAAAGCAGTAACATCGTAAACCTACAAAACGTAATAACATTGACAATAAGTATAAAAAAGGAAAAATTAACACGATTGTTTGACTAATAAATTATTTTATTTCAATAAAATCAAGTGTTCCTATATAATAATTTTTACATATATCATGGTTTTATGTTGGCACTTTATTTTGGTAATTATTGTTACAATTGGAATTGTTTTCCTTAGATGTTTCTATAAAATTATAGTTATAAAACAACTTATTAACGCCCGTAATGTTTACATTTTATTCTTATATCACAGTTTAAGCTATGATATAAAAATGTTTAACTCATAATACAAAGAGCTAGAAAAGGAAGAATTTAATTTTTTTTGAAGGATTTTCAAAATATTAATTAGAAAATATTTTGTGATGAATGAATTATTTTTTTCGAATTTAATATCGGCAATTATTACTCTAAAACCGAATTAGATTGAAACTGAGAGATCAAACCTTACCTAAATAAAATAAATGACCTAAATAAAATAAATGCTCAAAATTCTGTACGATCTACGTAAATACCAATAAAGTATGATGGATTACGTATTCTTATGAAGCCCAGTAATAAATAATAATAACAATAATTTCACTGTCTATCATCTAACACTACGTTTGTTTAGCTACTTATACTGACGTCTCATATATCACAATTTGTACAAGTGGTGTTTGTTTGCTCTTTGCTCCCTGCGTCAGATCTCGAATTACTGCCTCCATTGCGTCTTCCCATTCTTTCCGTTGACGTTTCTTGTCCGCCTTGCTAACTTGGTCACCCTTTTTCGGCATCGTTATCTAAAATAAAAAATAAATTAAATTTATTTATATAGTTATATATATAAATAGGTATATATATTTGTATTACTTACCACCGTTAGTACTTTTCTAAGATCTTGCTGAAAAGCTGTAACGTCCAACCCGGGAGCATTCTCGGCTAATTTCCTCAGGTTTTCCGCTAAAGGGCCCGATAACGCCTGCAATTGCTTCCAAGATTGTGCATATTGCCTGCGTACCAGTTCAATTATGGTAGATGTTAGCGCTAGGCCAATTAGAATGTATAGGGTGCATAGAAGCATATACTTTGGTTTCTCTGTTAAAATAAATCTCCTAAATATTTCATTGTATATTCAATTAAAGTAAATACTAACTGGGAACGAGATCGCCGAAGCCTATTGTAGTCATAGTCACAAAACAAAAGTAAAATCCGTCAAAGAATGTCCAATCCTCTTCCCAAATAACGAATAAACCTGCTCCAGCTGCCAGGTAGAGGAACAGGAACATTACAGCTCCGAGAGCGTACGAGGAGGTTCTACTGGATTCAGCAAATTTTCTGAAGGAAAATATCATAATTTAGGTTGTTGTGGTGTCTTTGAAGCATTATTAGAGTTACGACAGTAGAAATATTGTCTATTCGTTTTTTTTTTACGGCGGATTTAGAATCGCACGAAGATGCACATACTTCTCGGTAAGCGTTATCTTTACATATTGTCAAGTACGATGGTTTTGATGGCTTATTTGCCCCGGATTTCGTAATGCAATTTCGTGTCATAAAACGTTCTTGTTATCTTTTCTGTCTAGACGTTCGTAATATAGGGTTACAGCATATTTTACAGCTCATTTAAATTTATGCATGTTACTTCATTTTGTTATTTTACGTGTTTAAATAATTCGTTTCTTACACAGTGATCGCCATATTACGCTAAAAGTGAAATGAGAAAATATGAAAACTAAATAGGCACGTATCAGATTCGATAGCGTAAATAAGCGCATGATATGACTTTTCTCAGAGACGTTTCTGAACATTTCACAACAACGGATTTAGCAAAAGGTGCATCTATTGCTGTAAATACATTCATGTATTGGTTCTTTAACCATCTGTTAAAGTTTGTTTGAATTTCAAAAAGTTTATGAATATATTAAATATTAGAGTAAAAAAGAGGCCACAACTATTTCTACAGTTGAGTGAAGTTCTGTAGAGAACATCGCCTTCACAAAGCGTTTCTTGTTATGGATTCATACTATTGTGTAGCGTCCTTGAGTTTGCCTGAGAAACACCGGACCTCCAAAGCATACTTTTTTGTATAGGATATTTATTACCTTACTTCGCTAAAGATTATTGGTGAGGAAGAAAGCGCTTTAAAATGGTTTAAATATAACTTTTAAACATCTAAGTGTGAATATAAGTTCTACAAATTTGCAAATAATGTACCTAAAGAATTTACTACATGTTTTATAAAAAATAAATACTCCGATACTATAAGGTAAAAATAAAATTGAAGTTATTTCTTTCATTAGAAGACAATTTAAACAAATTAGTTAGAAGACAATAAAAATGAATCGATAATTCATTTTTGCGTAACGAGACAAAAAAAACTATTAAATACATACATTATATAATTACTAAATTAAATAAGTATTTATTTTTGCAACAAAAAGAGGCCGCAGCTATTTCCACAGATTGAATCTGTTGAACGCATTAGATATTGACCCTTAAATCTCTTATTTTTCTGAGAAACATCGGACCTCCGCATGTGTGACTTAAAGCCAATATATTTATATCAACATATCATGTATATAGTTTGCATGAGTATTTTAATTATTAGAACGGGAATAATTTCTTGAAAATTTACATATAAATTAAATTAAATTCTACAAATTTAACAATAAATTATTTAATTTGATAGATTGTAAGTAATCGCTTGAAAGTTCATCTTAATATTCCGGAAAAAAGTAAGAAAATGGATCCATGTTGAGATACGATTGATAGTATTGATGAAAATATTTAAGAGACCTCAAATAAATTTGTACTGCCAACTTAATTCTAAAAAATTAGCTTTATTACCGTTTATAACGCTATTTTAATAAAAATTAAAAAGAATAATTTTATAATACTTCAGGTGATGGTGGTCTCATAATTACTCGGTATGCAACCCATTATACAACCATGATCCCCAAAACAACACTAGGAATTATATTTAATAATAGATTTACGAAATTCTTATCGAATATACAAATATTGCTTTCAGAACTTATAATTTGGGTAAAGTGACAAATAATGATAAACCACAAATAATGACATTCTAGGTTATTCAAATGCAAAAAAATGTATTGTACGTTATTTAATTTTATACGCCTTATGTTACCTATAATAATTATTATATTAAATTCTAATAATTAAAACAGTTTAATTGTATTTGATTTGTAGAAAAATTTTGGTAATTTATTTAATAATTAGCTTCTTCTTCACTTATTCCTCACAGATACATAATCTCAATTCTGCTGTATAAATACACTGCATGAGAGAAGATCCGCCGGAGGTCCGGATTTTCTCAGGAAACATTATTAAGATACCTTGACCCTTCGATGGCATATACCGATTAATAAGCACAACTGTAGAAATGACGGTGGCCTCTCTTTTTTGTACTTTTTAAATATGGAATAAAAAATGTATTTATTTTTTAATCATATGTTTTTTATTGTGAAGAGATCTTTCTTTTGGAATTAAGATTTTTTTTAACACCAGTCCATTTGACAATATCCAAAAGAAATATTGGCGTTTCACCAGAGGATCGTATAAATTTTTAAGAAAAAAATATGATAAATCGTTCTTTATTTGGGACTGTGTGAAAGAACTGCTCATTGCATGACAATAATATCCAACTCTTTTAAAGATCACATTTATTTTTATTTAATTTTAGCACGTTTTCAGTGTTCTGTTGGTGTTCTGCCTCTGAATCGACTGAACCAATCGTTAGCAATTTAATTAATACTTTGGGTAAACATGAGCTGAATACATAATTTAAAGTGCAATAAATAACGCAAGCATACTATGTATTAGAAGTTCTATTTAAAAACTTAGTATACGAGATTGCCGTTTAACGGTTTTTAATAACGTTTTACATTCATTACAATATTCCGTTTCAAATATACTCACCTACAGCTTTGGGGCAATGGCGGTAAGTAATTTGTCATAACGGAAAGACTTGTTGCGAAGAGTCGTCCCCAATCGGCAATCACCGTTAAAGTTAAAGGTATTCCAACAAGGGCGAAGACTATACAAAAGGATCGCCCTTCTATTGTCATGGGAACAATGTTGCCATATCCTAAAATGGAAAGAATCCAGAGGCTTTAATCGTATATTTGTCCATTTTCAATTAGATATTTACAATATAGAACAACGTAAAATTAGGTCAATTATACCGTGTGCATAAATTTGTATCACACAAAGGAAGAGGGGGGATTGTTGCTTTTATTCGATTTGTCTAATGAAGCGTTTGGGGTTGATATTTACATTTAGTCGATTTTGTTTAATTTGGTTAATGGTTATTCGCATAGATATCCTATTAAAATAGGCAAACACATTAGTAAACTTGAAATAATGTCTATGGGAGAACATCCCATGTCTTACAAAATGAAAATAAATCCCACAACAAGAGTAGTTTACTGTAATAAACAGCTTAATTTAAAAAAAAGAATGTGAAAGAATACAAATAGACGATGAACACGAGATTCAATAAACATATAGCTCATTACCGCTACGGAAGATTAGAATCGTTAAGTGCAGCACAACATAAACGAAACCAGGCATAATATCAAATTAGGAAACCTCAAATTAATTAAAAACATAACTTCACCACTGGAATTGGTATTTCCATGTCTTCGACAAGTAAAAAAACTTTGTAACAATACTAAAATAATAATAAAAGACCTAAGATAAAAAAAGGCGCCGATTCCCGTCGACGTTATCAATCTGGGAAATAAGAGAATCATTAAATGCAAAAGCTGCCAGTGGAGTACTGAAAATAAAGAGGGAATAGTAATAACGGCTTCTGCCTTTGCAAATAATAGTGATGTGTTACTTGTCATATGCTTGACTTTTATTGGGAGGAAAGAAATAACTCAAAAAAAAAAAATGAAACTGGGTGCAATGATGTTGGAAAAAGATATTAAAGTTCCCGGACAATTTGTCAAAAGGATTTTAGGTTATACAAGCGTTATATTACAGTGTACATCCTATATGAATTACCCCATTAATTTAGAACTCTAGAAAGTAAAATAAACTCAAAGGCAGGTAACGCCAATTAGCTCTACTAATATTCATTTTTATGTTTATATATCGGGAAACTAATTTAGATACGAACGTGTATCGAATTCGGGGATCAGTCGAGCGCTCAGATCCACATGTTTATGCGTATATTTTCACATTGAAAAGTGTATACAACTTGGTAGTTCGACCAAATTTTCTTACACTCTCAAAAAATAAATATACTAAATAGTTCTAAAAAAAGATTAATTCTCGCGAATCGCACTAAATATATCGAAGTTTACGCACACATTTACGTTTCAATTCAAACATCGTTTGATGCTATTTCAAACATTTATTGCATACTATTGTTACGGATTGCAAAAGGAAAGAGTCCCGTTTAATTATTTGTTGCTGGAAGCTGACTGATTGTCAACAATGCATTTGCCTTTGTTCTATATTTAATGCTGAAATGTTCTTGCTCTCAAAGTAGGTAAATAGTATACGATATCCCAAGCGAATTACGGAAACTATGTACACCCGACAATATTAATCAAAGCGAACAATACGGCCAGATTTCATTCAAGCAATCCATCAAAACGAACTTGATTCGTCATTGGGATATAAAACAAGAAAGTTCGTGCATGCAATGTAGAAGCATAAATTGAAATATGTTATATGCGCTTTATATTTATATCGGAACTTTATGAACTATTATACGATGTATATTGTGTTACGGGCTAAGTATGTTTATGCTGCATACGATTGATCTTTGGTCGATTTTAGCACGGTTATTGTTAAAAATTCCAAGGTTTATTTTGTTAATCGATTGCTTTGCTAAATTATTAGCGCTACTGTGTAATTTCCTGCAGTAAAAGATAAACATAAAGTGAAATGATATAGTACAGTAGCAGTATTAGTTAACGAGCTAGCGGCAAACAGGAAACAAAGGCAAAAAATGATAGAAAGCTAAGGAGAGAGCGTCATGGCTAACACAAATAGTAGCCCTAGATAGAGGAAGAGGCAAAACAGAAAGATGTTAATTAGTTAGCCCAAAGTAATAGTTGATATAGTCGTAATCCCAACTTCTTGAAGAAGTAAAAAGATAAAGAAGAAGACGAATACAGTATTTTACAAAAAATTTGCATCTATTATTTAAAGTTAGAAGCAAAGACAAACAGTGCATAATTAATTACCTATCGTCGTTAATACCGTTGACGAGAAGAACACGGCTTTTAATGTGGTCCACTTCTCCGATTCTTCGTTTGGCGTCCCGGCTATCCAACTCTCCTCAAGACCCTGCTGAAAAGTTTCCCTCAAAAAGGTCTCGTAATCGCTGACCAACTCATATATTTTGCCTTCATCTCTAGTTCGAATTAAATTCTCTAAAAAATTAATGCGAGTTTGATGCAGCGATGCGTTCAGGAATGTTAATTTGGAGATTTCAGCTGGAGATTCGAATCGTCTGAAAACCTAAAGAAAAAAACGTTAAGATGCATCTCTTCATTTAACCTACGGAAGAAGATAGAGTCGTTTCAAATAGCATGTAATCACGATTTTTCTTAGTTTATCGAATAGAGCAGATTTATGTACATGGATTCTAACGTGTCTATTTTTTCTTTTTTTAGCCTTAAATAAACGAGGGTTTTCCATCGGAACTAGATGTGCGCTTGCTGTGTTTTTTAAATAGAAGCTTTCAACAACCCACGTCACGTTTGTTTTACAGTATGCAGCAGTAAAAACAAATTATTTGTACGAAATTGTGTCAGAAAATCAATATACAGGCTCGTTTACGGTAGTCGAAGACGGAAAATACCATCTCAACTTTAAACGAGTTCAATAAATTGTTTCGTTTTATAGTTCGCAGGTGATTTGGGACGTATGGAGTTTCGCCGATGTGAAATTTTATGAGCTCGATATTACCTTTGCTTCGATGCAATATTCTTAATCGGAACTATATTTCACCAAGTTTCATTAATAATACGCAGATCTGAACGAATATTTTTTCTTCTCACAAATCAACAGCAACAAAAAGACAAAACACCTACGCTCAAGTACGCTAAATGGATGAATGACAGCTAAATGAACGTACATGAACGAATGTTTCCGTCATATTCAATCTATTCTATACTGAATTAGAACCGTTGCTCTTCTTGATTGCTTCAACTTCCCGATTTGTCAAGGGATCGGCTCGTGGGAGGCTCCAACGTTCACCGGAGGACGATATCCTACATACATATTTCAGGTTTTAAGTGATCCTCTCAATTTGATAGTTGAACGTTTTCATTTTCAATGTATTGATAATTCCTCGGAGGGTGTTTCTTCTGCCGGTTGCAATACCGACAGAGGAAATACACTCCTTTGACTCGGCACGTTAATTTATCTCGCGCCTTTCTTTATCGGTTGCGTGTCCTATCCCGTTTTTGCAATTATTTAAAAAAACAAAGCTAATTGCTACCAAAATTTAAGCAGAAAACTAACTTGTAGGCGCTACGTCAATTTGAACCATTTATTAAACTATAAATATTTCACCGCTCAAGAGCTGAAACAATGGTTATTGAGAAATAACATTATTTTTAGCTTTAACGATATGTTAATACATTAGAGGGTCGGTTCTCACTTTTACTTGATTTCCCCAAATATGGATTTTATTTAAGAAGGGACAATAATACACAAATTCATCTAAATATACTTGATCATGTAGTTACTATAAGTTGGCAGTAGCATTATTAAATTTCAGTTAGTACCTTCTCATTTACAAAGGAATTACGTAAACATTATAAACAGATACGAAGTGTTATGTGCGCATGAAGTTATCGGAGAAACAGATATTCGAGTAGAAATATATTCTGTGGACGTTCTCAAGTCGCTGCAAAGGTATTTAGAGAAAGTAAACAGTGGGTTCCATAATATATATCCCTAAATTTTCCAAATGTTGTATAGGAATTCATTTATAGAATACGTATTGGGTTAGGTAGAGTAATAAATCAGGAGTTGTTACGAAAACAGTAACACATTGTAAGTACGT
The DNA here is from genome assembly GCA_020654165.1 of Oryctes rhinoceros. Lineage (NCBI taxonomy): Eukaryota > Metazoa > Arthropoda > Insecta > Coleoptera > Scarabaeidae > Oryctes > Oryctes rhinoceros. The sequence goes on from JAIOKQ010000231.1 coordinate 6,808,821, forward strand.
TAGCAGAACCTGCAACCAATTTTACCTGGTATTGATAAACAAAGGACGATAAACAAATAATTGGAGAAGATAATAAATTACCAACTGATTAACTTGCGTAACATTGTGATAGGTGGCTTTGTTTGTAAAATACTTGCCGGTGATTGCATTTGGGAGAAGACCAACTGGCACAGAATCCAGTGAAGTAATAAGATGTATACAACATTTGAATTTATTAGGAACTTTCCGCGGGATAGATAAGCTTTCATTAGTTTGTTTTGTAACATTTATTGACTACAATCTTGAGCAAACGTGTTGAGAGACGAAAGAAGAATGTCGATTTCTCATGGAATGTACGTGATAGTCGCCGCATTTTTTACTTTTTTTTTTTTTCAATGGATAATGGTTTCCAGATCTTGTTTCAAATAGCAGAAAATATTTTTTGGCAAACTACCAGGCCACAGCACTACTCATTCGAAATAGATGGCTTAAATAAATATCAATTTTAGTATCATACGGTCATTATTTATTTATGAAATTAAATAATATTACTACCGTTACGTTAGCTTTTACCGGCTTTCAGGTATGTATAAGTCAGTTTTACTGCTGGATCCGTTCAATAGCGTACATGCAGTGAAAATTATTTGAGAAACCTGCGTCTTATATCCAATCAAGATCAGGTGAATTTCTGAAATATTGTAAATAATGCTATTAAAATTAAAGTTAATGAAGTTTGCCTTGAAGGATAATTGTTATGGCATTTGATCGTTTGGATTTAATAATAATCAATTTCTATGTTTTAATTTTAGACTTTTTTCAATGTGTTGTAGCACAATCTAATGTTTGCGGAGATTTCGCTGCGTATTAGCTACACATTACATATTTCTACCAATGACGACCAAATCATATTAACATTGCTATCAGCTCTCTAACTATAAGTATGAACATTTGTTGATTACTTAATTAATTTAGAAAATTTGACAGATGTAAGAAAATATCTGATGTAAGAGGAGGAATGTACAATAAAGCCACAAAACAAGAAAAGTTTTCTTTTAAATTGAATTGGAACTTTGTAAAAGTAAATATATAAAAATAAACGTTATTGTTTACAAAAAGTTAATATTTTTAAATCGACTATTGCTTTTCCTTAACATCTCCACAACATATTCCAATTAAAAATAATGGTACAAAAGGATTCCGTCTAAAATTGCTAATAAACGGGCTTATTATCTCCTTAGTATCCACAGGTGTGTTGCAAGCTTTCAAATTGCTCGAAAAGAATCCAATTAATTCAGGTGTCGTCCTAAACTGAGAACAACGATGAATTTCAATCGTAAACGTTACCTTTGTCATTTATTTGATTGTTTATCACTCACTTACCGGCGCTATAAAATGTTACCGATACTCATGCCAAAATATTACTATAACCAACTTGCAAATCTTTCAGCAAAGGAATAAATCCATCATTCGCAGACCTGTTTTAATACATATATTGCATTTTAGAATTGAAGGCAGTACCGATTCATATCGTCGTGACCCATTTATCATCGTCATTTATAGAATTAGCAGGCTATACCAACAATTACATCCGGATATTCGGTTACCGATGCGCGAATTAAAACGTTATGAATCGATATCGTTTACGAAATTTTAATCAAGATAATTGATTGCGTATACTACCGTTAAAATAAAAGGAGTTAGATTAAAGCTATATCGGTTACCGTTGAATATAGATGATGTTTTCGTAGCGCATCCATTATCTAGCATCGCGAAAGGAGGTTCTTCAAAATCTTATACGGGTGCGAAGGTGATAGAGGTATTAAGAGAGATTTTAATAGCAAAATCGTGCGCAGATAATTAATGTGTAAATAGAATTAATTAGGGATATTCTATCTGGTTCGATTGTTGGGAAGAAGTTCAGGGGATTTTTATATTTCTGTAAAAAAAAGTATTTAAAGAAATCGATTTTTTTAAAATTTGGTTTCATGGAACTTCCTCATGAAAAAAATATTAAGTTAATGGTCAGTGTTATTAGAAATATGCATCACTGTTTCACCGTTTCAGTGCACCGCGATAATGCATAATTATTTGATATAAAACATTTTTAGATTCTTAAGATTTTTGTGGGTAACGAAAATATTTATTAAGTGAAAGTATTCCTGGATCAAATAGCGGCTCATTGGGGTATATCAGCTTAAAACTGAGATCATGACGAGGATCTCAGGATCCTTTAGTATATAACAGATTTTTCCTAATTTTGACGATTCCATCTCTGATTTGAAAATTCGAATACCCTGAATAATATTCCGAATCTGTTGACACAACCATTAATAATAAGAACCTTCTATATTAATTTAACGAAGCAGTTCTTCCATTCCAACCAGTATAGTTTCTAATAAAGGTAATTAAAGTTAATACTGCGCACAATATTGTTTAAGAATTTCAAGAGGAATCCCAATTTATGGCGAAATAATAGACATTTCCTTTAAAATAGAAAACTTAACATCCAGTTTCCGCGTTAGCTGAACAACATTTTAAATAATGTTTGCAAAATTTCGATTTTCTACCATACTTACTTTTTAAAATATTTTAACGCCATGATCAAAATGTTTTCTATGCACGTAACGTAAAAGAAAAAAAGATTTGATGTTTTAGCTGCAGGGTAATAATATGATTAAATTCAATCATGCAGCTTTTTAAGTGAAAACGAACCGAAGAATATTTATGACAAAGATGATTAATGTCTATGGAAAATATATGCCGTTACTTTTTACAGGATGACACAAGAAGAAGCAACGAACGCATTATGAAAATTAGAATAATGATCGCTGCTGAAGCAAGTGCATCAGAAGATGTAATGGCCGCACGGTGCCAAGTCTGGACTCCAACTTAATTGATTTTTTGGATTAAAATGGTGATTTTCATGAATTCTAGTATTGTATCATCTTTCGCCCGCAAGTTTGAAGTATTTTTTGGTTAAAACTCTCTTGCTATTGTAATGCTTTTCTTCATATATTCAATTAACAATACCCCTCCTGCATCCTGCACAGCTATCCCGTGCCCATCACTTTTCCCGAGCTACGTTCTTGCTTTTCTTGGTGGCGATGATCCCTTATGAACCCAGCGCATGAATTCTTGTTATGTCGGCAGGTTTCAGTGATACTCTTACGTCGTATAATTTTTGAAAACAAATATTTTCATCGACGAATGCTGCCAAGATTTTCATATAAATGTGGTGCTGCGACAATTTTTGTTGAGGAATAGGTAATTTCGGAGTCCGACATGCTGCCACCTTATTCATTCTTAAGCTTTTATGCAAGATGTTAAATAAGTAAAACTTTTTGTAGAAAATCCGTGGACTTAAATTGATCCAAGGAAATAATTAAATAATGAAATTGCTATGAAAAATATACAAATTTGCCTCATTGTCTTTTTAACTTTTAGGATGAGACTTAAACAGAGACTTGAAAGGTATAAAGTGAAGCTCAGATGTACACACTTTCGAATAAACAAACTTTCATACATTTTAACGTTGTCTTTTGGACGGTTCGTTACAAGGACGCAACGGTAAAAATTTACTGTGTAGATACATATAAAAGCTTCTCGATTATAATTTTCCGTCACAATTTGAAATCAGTATTCTTTGGAACGTAGGATTTTTACGATCGGTTCCCTATTGACGAAGCGGGGCTATAAATTCGAATCAGATGCGGAGCACATTAAATAAAAATCGATAATTGGAGAGAAAAAATTTAATAAATATTTATTCACCCAACCCATCGGCCGATCGCTATTATTCGGAAATATGAGATTGTAACTTTAACTCGAAAAAGATATCGGGAGGTCTATAATTAAACGTGTTCCTTTAACCTTCTTCAAATCTATACACGTAAAATCACGTAAAATTTACGAGAACAATAATAATAATAGAGGGTATTTTTGGCAACTTTAAAGACTTACCAAACCACCGAACACTGTGTAACCCATAAGCGCAACTAACAGGCCGAGATGTTGCATGACGGATTTTAAATTTAGTTTGTACCACCAATAGCGTATTGTCGATTTTAAAGTTCTTCTCGGCGAATTAACGACCGAAACCTCCACGTCCATCTCTATATAGTATTAATCTAAATTCGCGCGAATTTTTTTTATTGAAACGATGAAAACAGTATGTTGCATTTATTTAATGGAAAGATGCTAGCAGTTTCTATTATACATAAAACTGCATTACAATGCGACTCTGTTCGGAACAACGTCGCGACGTCTACTGACGCATCAAAATAACTAAAAACGGCGGTAAACGCGCGTATCAGAGCATCCAGTTGGAGGAACAGCATTAGATTACTCCGAAGAATCTCCTCTTGATGCGATATAACTTCTGTTATGAATGAAGAGTTGAAAAAGCGAGGGGATGATAGATCAAATTAATTTTTCTTTGATATACGTAGTTATACGTGTAACTAATTACGCGCGAAGCTAATAAAAGTTGAGGGAAGTGATTTTTAGAAGACGTGATGACCATGTCTGGGTAAATAAGGTACATTTCGTCTGTATACACGTTTACGGAATCAATAAAGCCATTAAAGGAATGCGAGTGCAATTTGATAGCGCAAAGATGAGTTATTATTTGTTTGCTGAAAGAAACGACTGTTCAAATAATTTGAATTCATGGAAACTTCGCTTGTGTCTACGTGTAATATGGAAAAATATACAATTTTCAGATTTCGATGAAACTTTAGAGTACCTTGGTCAATCCGTTGATGATTGAATTGCGCGATTTCAGACCTTCCGAGGATTTTTAGTGTTTTTAAAAATTCGCTAGTTTCCGGAAATTCTATAGCAGATATAACTTTTTTTAGATCATCATTTGTAGCTTATTATACAATCGCAAGGACGATTCATATTATTTTCAGAGAAAATGCGTAATGGGATGGGTAACCCGTATCCCATTTTTACTATAATTTTTTTTTTATTAAAATTAAAGGCTTTTATAGAAAATGGTGCTGTATAACAATTAATAATAATGATATGAAACTAAATATTTTTTGCAATATATTTTTTGAGGTTTTTCATAGTAGTAAAGATATAAAATTTGCCAGAAAAGATCTGTCGATTGATTCACTAAACGGAATCAGTATCACAAATTTGAACGTTGGCCAAGTATATGTTAATGCTATAGTTGTTTTTTCAGTAACCGGTAGTATTTATTTCTCTACAATTACAATGAATATATAGTTTATAAATAATTACATTATTTTTACATTTCGGTTCTAAGAAAATGTCAATACAAGACTTTAGAACAAATTTGTTGAATGCTGTAAAAAAAGAATTTGCTGTGAAACATGTGATTAGCACTAATTGAGAAAATATAAAAAAAAAACTGAAAATTAGTTTTAGTAGCTTAATGGCAACATTCATTGTATTTAATATACGGGATATGATAGAAAAGAAATGAGATTGTTTTTTTTTGCAAGAGGTTTCATTTATTTTTATGTATCAGTGTTATTCCTTTCAAGGAGCAACTACATTTTTCCGTTCAAATTCTGCTAAATGAGCACGCACTTGATTTTAGATTTGCTTATTCGAGCTTACTTTTCTCATTCTGAATGGCACCCATGATCCGTCACCAGCGGTCATACGACTGAAAAAATCTGTGTCACTTTCGTTTCTGTCAAGAAGGTTAAGCTACATATCCTTGCCTTGGTCTTTCTGTTCAATTGAGAGGCTTTTTGGCAACATCTTAGTATACGCCTACGCGCCTTAAAAAGAAAGAGCGATTTTCTCAGTTTTAATCGACGATCTAACTTTACAAAAGCTTTCATTCGTTCCACATTTTCGATGTTGCTTTATCACCATCATCATCAAAAAATTTGAACTCTTAATAAGGAATATTGCTTATTGGTTTATAGGAAATTTGATGGTGCAGCGTTGCTTTTAATTTCACGGTTTTATTTCTGGTAACGCACTCGTGGTTGCAACAACGATTATTTTCAACGAAAGTTTCCGGTATGAATTGGTGACTATTACAGCATAAAAAGACATGAAATTCTATTAAACGAACAACAAAACGTAGGTTTTAGTCGGTGTGCATATTAAAATCCGAAGATTTTATAAACGCTCAGTTACGCATATCTTTCGAGTTTCGATTCAGCTAATGTACCGAGTAGATATTTCGCATTGACTTAAGGGAATTCGGCCTATTTCTGAATGAAATTTGTCAGCCATTTTTGATGATGCTTTGAAACACTACCACACTGCTCATTCTAAATCAATGGAAGATTGTTGAAAAAGTGTTTGGTTGAAACTCACCAAGTAGAAAAGCAAGAACAAGTGGAAGATTAGCTAAATATGCAAAAAAGCGTTAGGAGGAACGGAAGAAGGGAATACTGTTCAAAAGTCTCCATACAGTTGTTGACAATTACTGCGACAAGCTTGATTAGAAGATATCCTAATAAACTGATATTTTACGAAGGTTAACCTTAGTTTTTGTAACATATTAAAAACATCATTATTCCTTAGGAAACATGATACGACCTCGTTTTTGAAATACCTTTACATTCGATTTTTTTCTGTTATCAATTAATATAACAAACAGACATTTCAACAGTATATCGACTTTCCTAATTCTTCGAGGTTCGAGTAGACTGTTTGTTAATCATTTAGTAACGTATGTATTTCAACTGCAAAATATAGGGAACAGTGCGAAAAATATACATTTAAAAATCAAAGTATTTTCAGTTAGTACCCCCTACAACATGTTCAATCCACATCAAATTAAAACGGCCTTCTAAAAAGGAAGCCAGTTAATCATTCGTACGGTTTACAAAAATAAGAAATACGTCACAAGGCGCATTATGATGTCGATATGGTGATCTGTAAGACTCTGGTCCGCTCCATCATTTATCCTTGTTGATAGCTTTATCTTTAAACTTGTAAGCATATAATATTAACACTGCTTGAATTTATTGGTTGTTAATTTTATTCCAACTGTACGATTTTTTAGTAGGATTCCTACAAGCTGGAAATTTGATGTATAATACAAATATGCACATATAAATAGTTGAAATTACGTCAGTATTTTCGTGAAGGTTTTCGTATACAGGGTTGGGATAAAGTATGGAATTTGAAGCGGTTTTTGCAAGTAACCCACTAGTGTTCACGAACGAACGATTTTTAGTTATCCATGGCAACTTTTAAAACCGTATCGATATCTGTCAATAATCTACAAGACGAAACTTTAAACCAAACAACCTGGAACATGGCCGCCGCCGTAATAGATAATTGGCCCACCTCGTATTGATGGTGGTTCCATTAAATATCAAATTTTTCCACTTTCATTTAAAATCGGCGGATGATAAATAGAGTTGCCAGATGTTAGTTTCATTATTATTATTATTGTAGATTTTTTTATGTTGCCCAGAGATAATAATTGGGCCAATATTAGGGGACTTTGAGCCGCTGGTGCGGCATTTGTTGATACTTTGGAATTATCGATGTTTTAAGACTCCAATATTAGATTTTTGTGCGTTTTAATATTTAGCTTCCGACCACTTCGTAGATGATAAGACACTGAAAATATGGCGATCTACAGTAGTGGAGTTGTGTATAATATCGGCCAATCAAACGCGTTAGATAAAAACACGTATTTTTTATCTGTATTTCGATACCAAACATGTCTAGATTCCAAAAGGTTTTATATATTTTTTGTTAAAAGTTGAGTATTCCCTGTAAGATAGTTTTAATCTTTTTTTCTTTAAAAATCAATCAGAATTCAAGCAACTATTGTAAGTAAATACGCTTCTTCCAAAATACAACAGCGAATTACCGAAGTTTAACACATTAGAATTAACAAATCCTCGCTTTTTAATAAATAAATATTTATTCGTTACTTCTTCATAGTAGCAAGCTCCTGGCAATAAAAGATTTGGCGCATACTACACGAATGTTAAATACAAACATTCTTTTATTATTGGCTGCCAAACGTATTACGTTAACGTAACGTAAATGTAGGAATCTTCAAAACGATTTTCAATATTCGTATAAAACACGTCAAGTTGAAAACGTCATAGTCAAAATAAGAAGTCACAATTTTCATAAGATAGTAAATAAGTTAATTAACTATTGTAATTTATTAGTTAAGCGTGCATCTACACCTACTTTCTTCATAGCCTATTCACCATTCGATATTCTAAAAGCTTCGTCCATTGTATTTACTACAATATTATTTAAACCATTAGACGTTTTCGTATTCAAGAATTTAGCCATTTTACTATTTTTATAATTGATTTCAGATAAGTTTCGAAGCTGCGTAATAATAATAAGGAATAAGAGCTACACATTTAACAAGAGAGCCTTTTGTGACTATAAGGAAGAAGAATACTACAATTGTTTTAATTTTGGTGACAGCCCTAAGGTAAAAAATTGTCACTTTTTGTTGGACATTTTTTTCTAGAATTCTTATTTTTTTTTACTTATTTTTTTGGATATTAACTCCGGCGAATCATGTCAATGCCCATATCTATTGTTAAGAGGGATAAAATGAGAAAGGAAGATCGTTTAAAGAAACGGGCCAAAATGCGGACCGATCTGCCCAATCTGACAAAGGAAGAAATACGAAGGTAATTTTATTACTTTATTGAGATATACGTCGAAAATTACTTGTGTTTTGTCGACCTTGGTCAACCATTCTTGAGACTTTGCTCTAATGCTCCTCGGGTAATATTAATTAATTTTGTTACAAAGAAACTACGCAATAATATAGCACAATAATGCAAAACTTTAAAAGTCGTCTAAACAACTTACCGTAAAAGCTTCGCCTGTTCATATTTTATGATCAAATTCAGCGCTTAACGTGTTTTCCTAAGTTCCAAAATACCTTAGAACAAATTTCTTGCACCGCCCAGTAGCTGCATACAAAGTAATCCTAAATTTTTGGGGTTTCAAGACAAGCAAAACTTATCATTTAGAGTGATTTTTTTCTGAAAACACATTACTTGTTTCGCCTACTGATCTAAAAAATAATTCTGTCTTATATTAAACTAACTAGTTGAAATAAATTTCAAGACATTTTTGGATATGTTACACTAATGAAAAATGCTTTATTCTTGCGGAAACTTAATAAATAATTAAAGCTCTCTAAATATTGGTTACAATACGTTTGGTTTACGTACAATCACGAAAGAATTTATGAATTACATTCTTAAGCTTGTAACGTTCCATTGTACGTACAAAATAATCAATTTCCCTTAAAGAAAATAACAATACAATTGGATGGATTGGGTGCCTTCCTTTATTAAAAGATCATATTGCTTTTGTACAGATATCGTATGATGTTACATCAAGCACTCTTCTGCGAATTAGAAGAGCAAAATTTACCGTCTTCCGCGGCATTACTGAGGCAACTGATCGACTATCAAAAATGGCTGCGAAAATCGCACGGACCGGACTCTTGGTTTTGGGCAAGACCTAAGCTCACGCGTTCCCCGGAGATTCTGAATAAGTTAGTGGATGGATTTAAAAAAGCGGAAAAGGCACATTATGCTCGTACGTATATTTTGATGGAGGTTTTAAAAAAGTGGGGATGCAATTTGCTTTCTAATTCTCGTGAGGTTCTCTGTATGCAACCGTATTTGGAAAAGCGATTTTTTTATGATCTTATCCCAAATACCGAGTGAAATTTAATTTTAAGTAATAGGTATTTGTACTAGTGTTAAAAATATACATAAGAATAGCTGCGAATAGCGCATAGCCACGCTACGTGTCGTAGGCAACAGCTACGAGCGGCGTTTTTCCGACGTCGAATACAACGCTTTAACGGCATACAGAACATATTGAGGTTCACTTAAGTTTATCCTCTATCTATCTATCTAAGTTTCCTTCTATTTATTCGATTCATCCGATGTAATTAATCCTTGCAGGAGATGCGGCGACTGAAGTTGACAGTTTCTTACATTTAGGCGTTGAATTCAGTTTTGGCAGTAACGATTGGTGGTGGCTTGGCGAACAGTTGCTTGTTCAAAGTGTAAATATAAGCACTAAATATCATGGTGATGGGCAAAGGCGATTGGCCACCTCTAAATATATACTTGGAAAATTCCTGTTCGAAAATCGTGAGATCGAGAGAATTTTTTCGAATGAAAATATTTTCACTGTCGTTGATGCTTTCAGAAAAAGAACTTGAACCCGCGATAATAGCGTTAAAGGAAGCAAGAGTTTTGGCAAACGGTCATTCATGGACTGCCGCGAAGTATCTTCATTGTACGCAAAAGACAGTCTTCGTGGAATGTTGTACCGTTTTATATAACGCTTTGGTGGCGCAGGCGAAGTCGGTAATGGCCTATGATCCAGAAACTGCTATAACATTATGTTCAAAAGCCAGAAGAAGAGCCTACGATGGTGAGTATCGATCATTCTATCATCTTTCTCCGTAATTTTGCGATTCTGACTATTTTCATAGCATGTGACCACGAAGGCGAAGCTAAAGCTTTAATGTTACAAGGAAATTGTGAATTTAGAGCCGAACTGGTAAATAACGCCGCTGAATCCTTCTATAAGGTCTTGTTGATGCATACTAAAGCTAAGAGAGTGGAGGAGACTTGCGAAGCAAGGACATGTTTAATACAAGCGTATTTAAAGTTAGTTTTTTTTTTTTTTTCTGTAAAACAGCCAGTCTTGCCGACATGTCTTAAAGTAATCCTTAAAGCAATAACTATCATTTAAATAAGTAAATTCCTCCTACTGTGCATATGTAATGTATCACTAACGATTTTAATGATAATTTAATGTAATGCTTGCAGAATTTGAATTGTTTTTATTTATTATTCCAATTCTATCATTTCAATGATTTATATCATTAATTTTTTTATCTCTTAAAAAAAGACTCTATTAATACTTTTGAACAATTAATGACGTTCGTACAAAGGAAACGTCTTTTATAAGTTGGCCAACGAAGTAGCGAACATGTCTTTTAATTTAATAGCTAATTTTTAAATAGGTATTAATTTAATAACAGTGTTGTTCTAAAATGCATATGACTCATTTAGGCTTGGCAATTGGAAAGAATCCTACTATCATCTTCAGCAACTGTTAGAATTCGCCCAAAGTCACAATATGCCTTACTACATCGGACAGTCCTACCGATACATGGGAGAATACTATCTCAACCACGGCAATCCGGATCTTGCAACGCCTCTGCTTATAAAGGCGCTGAATGCGTTCCACGAAATAGGCGACATCAATAATCGCGAGCAAACTAAAAACTTTGCCGCGGTGTCCGCGGGTAATTACGAAATTTCATTCCCGCACCTTTTAAAATGTTCCCCGTTTTAGGTCAAGAATTAATGCCGAAATATATTAACTTCATATTAAAGTGCGGTCAAGGCGGCAGTGCCGGTTGGAATTACTTGCAAAAATTGATACGTTGGAAAGATACAAGGGATATCGCCTGGAGCGAATCCAGCGCTGATATAGTTAAATCCAGCTTGAGCTTCGAAGAGGCTCTAAGGAAGACAGGTGAAAGTGGTCAGGATCTCAATTCCATATTGGAATCTGAGGAACAGATGCTGCTGGAAATGGGAGAAGAGCGCGTACAGCTTAAAGGTGTTGATACGGATAAACTTTCTCCACAGGAACCTCAAACCAAAGCAGGCGAGCATAAACATGCCTCGCTGCTACTAGATACTATTGAGGAAACTGCATCTGTTCATGACGATAGTTCACAAGGACGTACACTAGCGGAAGCATTTGATGTTGCGACACTGAACACGGATGGCAATGAATTATGAATTAAGCTGCCTTTGCATTCTATTACCCTGATGACCCTACAAATGTAACAATTTAATTAAATGTAAATAATGCAGTATTTTACTTTCCTTTTTGCTCTAGTTAAGTAGATTATGGAACATTTAAAAAGACAAGTACGCGAAAGGTGGTATTTTTAGAAAGCATAAAGTATCCATAGAACGGTGTTTAAACTAAGCAGTCTGTATATTTTACGAAAATTGTTAGTTCCAAGTATTAATGATGTTACTATGAATGCAACTTCGAAATTTTCGAATGGGTCCTGTTTTTTGTATGTCCTTGTATAACAAAAAGTGATATTCAAATGCAGACGATATTTTGCAGACGGTATCAGAAAACAGAGGGATATATATTATTGAAAAGTAGGCTATGTTAAAAATCTATTTATTAAACATTGCTGGTACATACTTTATTTTCCAAAGTTCAAATAAACTTAACAACATTCAGCTTTGAATTAATTTTATAAACTAGCTTATGTAGTGGAATTTACACACATATGTATAAAAAAAAAAACTCAAATAAAACTAATGTGTGAGTATTTATGATAAATGCTTACCGTGTTAGTAGATAAAGGGACTTCAAAGTAACAATGAAGATTCCCAGTTTATAAGCAACGAGTACGAATTGCATAACATAAAATAATAATAATATAGTCAAAATTTTATATGAAATATAATTTACAGTTAAACATATACATAAGTGCTACTAAAAAATATCCCGTGACCATTGGCGTTCACTATTTTATTAAAATAAAGCATTAATGTCTAAGCAATACTCAAAGAATGTAATTATGCTAAGCTATCCAAAAGAGTTTACGAGCTAGTATTTATAGAGCCTTTACGAAATAAAAAAACAGCAACATTATTCTCGATTACTTTAAGGCATATATTACAAGTGCACATAATTACGAGAAAAATAAATAACTGGATATTATTTGTGGTAAGTTTGCAACAGGGAAGAACTAGATTTGGGCCAGAAATAGACAATCGTGAGCGTCTTTATTTGGAATTGTTGGTGCTTATCTACTGGAACGTATTAGAATCCATTCGATTAAAGACAATTCTGCACCTTAGGCGGACGTTTATTGCTCGTCTTAATTTAATTGTAGCATTATTATTTTGCCAAAACTGCTGTAAAACAACACAGTTGCCGTCCTTCCTCTTTAAAGCTAAGTTTGTCACTCGTGTCATCTACTGGCAACAGCGCTCGGTCACAGACTCGATTGAGAGTAGCACACATTTATGTTATAAAAAATACTAAATCGTAAGTACAAGTAAAATGGAACCTATATACTTTTAACTTATTTTTAAACTGTGAAAATAGTATTGTCGGTTAATGAACTTCGACATTACGTAATTCCGGTAGCTCTTTTTCGGTGATTGAGGGACATGTATTTTGTTTTATTGATTATTTGCAAAAGCTGCAAAGTTTTTAAGTTTGGAAACATTGAAGTATATGTTAAGATGATATATTCAAAACGCACATATGTTCAACAGTTTCTGGGGCGTAGAAGAGGACATTCTTTGAAATGTAGAACTTTGAAAAGAATCTTTGTTATATTTAATACGATAGAAACATCATTACTATTATTAATATGGTGGCGGGTCAATTGTCTATTGGATACGTATGTAGTTATTAAATCCGATTTGGTTGCCAATGTGTATGTAGTTTATTAGTTAATTCATAATTATTGCTAGTTGAGCATCCAAATGCATGTACCAACATGTTTCGAAAAATGATGAATCTACCCAATAATGCTTATATGATTTATGAAGTAAGAATGCTTATCTTGAGAGGTGTTCTATATTCTAAATTGATGTTTTACAATATGCAATGCACACATCCAATATTAATAATTACACCTATACAAAAATTGCTTTCTTTTCTTGTAAAAATGTTTTCTTTAAAGTTTGTACAAAATCTCTTACTTGAATAATCGAAATTGTACCATCTAACTTTCACTTAAGTTTCATTATCTTCCTCCTTGTCTGGTACAGGAATGAGGGTTTCCTCAACCTTTTCCAGCACTACGCCCTCTTGATCAGGACTATAAATCTCTTTCTCATCGGCGAATCTAACTTTCTTTCTCTTTGGTGTTACATCGTCTTCGTTCTCTGTTTCCCGCTTTCGTTTAGCGGAATCCGTTAGAGTTGTATCGTTGTTCTCGTCGATTTCTTCGGAATCTATGTTAGTTTCAAGAATATTAAGCAAGTCCTCGCATGTCATTACAGGCGGGGATACAACATCTGAATTACCGAATTCGTCGACATTGTCATTTTTATCTTCTTTTTCTTGGTATATTATATCGGTGTCCTTACAGTTAGTGATGTTGTCATGACTTTTTTCAATTATTTCATTATTTTCATTACTTTCTACATTGTCCTCATCAAATATAGAAGTTGAATGCTCTTTTATTTCTGTGGTTGCGGATTCATTTTCATTATTATCCTTATTTCTTGACGAATCTTCTATCACTTCTGCTACTTCTACAGACGTGTTATTCTCATTGTTACTTTCCATATTGCTAGAGTCTGTTCTTTGCTCTTCGGAGTCTTCATCCAACGATATTACAGAAGTACCAAGTTCTCCTTTATTATTATCTTCCGTTTCTTTGTCATCATCTTCTGAATCTGATATCGAAATGGGTATATCTTTCATGTTTTGATCTGCGGCCTGGTCTTTTATTTCAGATTCTGAATCAGCCTTCTCTTCTTCGTGATGATTATCAGCACCTGCATTATCAATTTTATTTTTTTCGTTATCTTTATCAGAACTATTAATAATTCTATTTTCATTATCAGCTTCAAGCTTACCATCATTATCATCATTTTGTTCTAACACTTCTTTGAGATTCTCTGTAGTGTTAACATCCAGTTCTTCATTCTCTTTTTCGCTAGATTCGTCAACGGTCTCAGATTTATCGGGATCTTGAGATTCGCCAATGGCCTCAGAATTATCAAAATCTCGAGATTCTTCAATGGTCTTAGATTTATCGGGATCTCGAGATTCTTCTGTTTGATTTTCGTTCGAATCTTTTGCTTTTGAATTTACCGTTTCTTCTTCAATCATTCGTTCTGTCTTTTCATTAATGCATTCATCGGCAGCTTCATAGAGTTTTGCAGCATGTTCTCCTATCCATTTCGTTAAGAGTCTGTTAATATTTGCTGGTGAAGTTATCTCTTTCAAGTGACGCTTAGGAGATAATTCTGTAACATTTAATTGTATAGGCAAGTCATGTCTTAGGACGTTTATGATTACTTCTTCCATTTTTTCATGTTTCAAGTTATGCGCTAAATAGTCACATTTTACTATAAAATTTTTATCGCATATTTCACACGTAAAATGTTTTTCTGATTCGCTTTCACTTGAAATAACCTGGACAGATTTGCTTGATTCGTCTGAGTCGTCCCTTTCTGGTTCTGATTGAACAGTTGGTGGTGTTTCAATTAATGATTGAGAAGACTTTTTAGTTGGCATTTTGAATCTGAATCTGCCTCTTTTCTTTGGTTTCTGTTGGCTTTTTGGCCTATCCTTTTTTATAAGAGATAGATTCAACTTTCTGCTAGGTGTTCTGATTGGAAACTTATTACCTTTGGAGTCATCTGAAACTGTTACATTCGTTATGTCATTTTGAAGAATTTTATCTTTACTAATTTGGCTAGTAATGGGGATTTCCACAAACGGTAAAGCATTTAATAATTTGTCTTCTATATTAGTTATATTTAAAACTACACTCCCATCCCGTACAATTTTGTTTACTGTTTGAAGTCCTTTGAACTTCTCGTTTAAGTACTTGTTCCACCATAATTTTTGATTATCACTACTATTAGTAGTTTTGCTATGTCTTCGTATTGTTGTGTTATTGGGGGTAATAATTACCTCCGAATTGATGCTGGCATCACTTGTTGCGTTGCCATTCTTGTCAAGAATTGATGTAGTTACAATCTAAAATATACATAGAGAACATTAAAAAGAAGATATTCTAGCTTCTGACAACACGAACAAAAAAGTTTGATTCTTTTGTTCTAATACTTGCCTTGATTGGCGTATCATCGGATGTAGTTTTTGGTTCAGATATTTTAAATGAAGAATAGTTCAGTCGGGTTTTATCATTTCTTGTTGGAGATTGCACATCAAATAAATTCTACAAAGCGAAGCAAAGCTACCTTTTAATTGATTTGTTTTATGGAATAAATAAATATTAAACTATTTGTATATACAAATATACTATAAAATTCATACGACATACCAATCTTATAAATAATTTATTCCTCATTTCAGTCCAGGTTTCCAAATTGTATAGACACCTGATACATGATTTGAAATCCTTATAATTACGTTTAACATTGACAGAATTCAAAAACACATTGATCTTATTCTCGGCCTCAATAGGATTTTTATTGAAGTCTATTAAATGAGCCGCTTTGTCCTCACAAAAGAAGCACTTTTTAGAATTGAGAGTGTTGTTTCTGTTGCATGTCTCTTTATATTCTCTGACAATCTCTGATGAAATTTCTATTTTGTGTGTACATATTACACATAACTGTATTTTATCAACAAATTCCTGAAAAATATCAGTAATGAAAATAACTTCCTGAAATTAAATTGACGCCAGACCTTGTGGAACAAATTCTTGGTTAAACTGAAAAACGCATTTTGTATTTGTGTGGCAGTAAACTCATACCCCAACAGCAGATCATTCCTTTCGCATAACCCACAATTGCTTTTAATCATAGTTATTGTTATTAAATTTACAACACGCTACATAATTCAAAAACGTACAATTAATATAACAAAATAGCCATAAACCAACACTTTCTTAATAAGATTAACGAAGCTTGTCGGAGGGGTATTGGCGCAATTTTATATGGACGATGTCTCGCTACTGGTTATTTAATAACAGTTATTTTTGAGTAACAGGTACGAAAATCACATTATATTGATTGAATCTGGTATCTCTGATACCAAACGTTATACTATCAATAACTAGAGTGGGCAAAGGTAGGTGGAATTATTTATTTTTTGCAGCGACTAGATAGACTCGTGCCTATTCGCCTCACGTTACCTACTCTCTACACCTATTCTCTGCACAAAAGTAATAATTTCCCCTCTCTATACAATAATTGCTTATGAGCTAGTTAGCAAAAAATTAATTGGTGGCACAATAATAATTATAAATATCCTAAATGTGTTCCGGGTTTGAACCGTGTCATGTCTTTTGGTTAAAATAAAAACACGACGTTTCTTCAGGAGCAACTGATCACGGTAGTTCAGTTTCGCCTCTGACGTGGAGTTTTTATTTCAACCAAACGACATGAAACGGTTCAAACCCGGAACGTTTAATTTCAATTGACTGTGGCGGTGGAAGCCTACATTTTTATTCTAAATATCCTTTATTACCTGAAATTATATTACAAAGATTTTGTGCTCTGCGTGATCACTAAATAGACCGACATCGAATAAAATGAAAGGGATTTTCTTTTTCAATATTTGAAAAGGGATTACATTAATAATAAAGAATGGGAATTATTGGATAATTAAATTAAAGAGCAATGTTTCTTTGTATTTTGATTTATAATGCCAATGTTTATATTTTTCAGAGTACATCTTGTTTAAAATAAATAAACTCTTTGAATGTTGTATTTTCATTTTTATTATAATTAGGAAAGATAAGGAATATATTTTTTTGGGGACGAAAATAACAGTTATTTTAAAATAACCGTCGCTGTTCTAATCGCAAATCTACATAAGCCAAATAAAGTTGACTCCCAACATAAAGACTAAAATGGCGTAATGGTCTTAGGTTAAACAGAAAATAACAAGTTATAAAATCTATTACATAATGCTGTAATAATTTCTCAAATATTACTTATAAAAGACAAAAATTTCAGGTTCCCAAATAACATTATAACATCATAGCTATGAATCAGTTTAGTTAGGGAAGTTTTGTTTTAGTGATTTATTTATAGAATGCGATAGATCCGAAAGTTTTTGAGGTTATATGTATTAAGGGATATTACACACCTACAATTTAGATATATACGTATATATATAATATTTGGTATTTATAACGATTTAGATCAAGATGACAACATCCAGCGAGGACGTTTTGTTGCAAGTGCCTCAAGTGCGATTCAAGAAGGGCGATGGCACTCTGTTCTTGATGGATCAGAGGTTAGCTTGGATGATGGAAAATAGAGATACAGTTTCAATTTCTCATCTTTACGCCGACATAAAAAGTAAACGGGACTAGTTAAATGGGCAATTTAGGTCTTAACTTTGGATTTTGTAGCTCAAAAGATTTCTCCAGAAGGTAAAGCGAAAGTGCAATTGCAAGTGGTATTACACAACGGGGTGACTTCTACCTTCCATTTCTTTAATCGTAACGGACCTCAAGCCCAAGCAGCGGATAGAGACCGCGTTAAAGAATTGCTACAAACTTTATTGCCTAAGTTTAAGCGAAAGGTTTGTACGTTGAATTTATTTTACAAGAATAGTATATGTTGCATTTTATTTAGGTAGACCGTGAATTGGAAGAAAAGAATAAGCTTTTATCATCCAACCCAGCATTGCTGCAATTATATAAGGATCTTGTTATGACTGAAGTGGTTACCTCGGAAGAATTTTGGGCACAGCACGCAACACAATATACTAAAGCGCAAAATGCTCAGGTACAAGAAATAGGTAAGGGGATATTTATAAATAAAGTTCCAACAGTTAATGTTATCACCTGGTTATTATGATTTGAATTAAATAAAATAAGGTAGGCGGTACGCCTTGAGCTAATAACATCAATGCAGACATGCACGACTTCTTCAAATGAATATTAATCTTAGTGTCTGGCTAGTCGCAGTCGCATTAGTGGATAACATAACAAATGAACTCTACAAATAAGAATTGTATACTAGTAGTTTAATGGAAAATAGGTCTTCATCAAGTATAATGTAGTATGTGTAGTACATAGACAGTGGTTATTTTTTTGATATGTAGGTTGTTTGCTAAAGGAAGGAAATGAGAAAAGTCTTTTGATTCTTTATTACTTTCTGCGATGTTTCTTTTCACATGTTGTCAACTTTTTCATTGTCTACAAATATGGTTTTTTATAGGACAAACCTAACAATACATACGTAAAATCATTTACACCATTGCTAATGAAGTCTCTAGGTTCCCAAGTTACTACAATGATTTGCTGTATATTTCGAATTAATTTCCAGGTGTATCAGGAGCGTTTTTGGCTGACATTAAACCTCAAACCGATGGTTGTAATGGATTGAAATATAATATAACTGCTGACATTATCGAATGTATTTTTAAAACTTATCCTGCAGTGAAAAAAAAATATATCGAGCATGTCCCTGCGAAGCTAACAGAATCTCAGTTTTGGACAAAGTTTTTTCAATCCCACTATTTTCATAGGTAAAGTGTTTTTTTTTTAATCCGCTATTTTAAATGATTTCTTGTTTTTATATCAGAGACCGCAAATACGCTGAAAGTAAAGATTTATTCACCGAATGTGGAAAAATCGACGATCAAGAAATGAAGAAAGACATTCAAAATGGAGTAGAAGATCCGCTTGTAAATATTGTTGAATTCGAAGATAGCACGTTAGATGAAGGTTATGGTAACCAAGTAGAAAAGACTCCAACCTCAGCAGGTACAGTGAGTCAGGCGATGATAAAACGTTTTAATCAACATTCAATTATGGTAATTATGAGAGCATGTGTCTTGTATAGAACAATTCATAAAGAGAACATCTTTATAGGTTTTAAAAGCCTCTAAAAATAAGATACAAGAAAATGTACAAAATGGTGTAGAATCAAGTGTGAAGGTAAGCGAAAATAGTAGCGACGCCACTGAACATATAAATAAAAAACAACGAATTCAAGAAAAAATACTCTACAATGATTTAGATTCAGAAGCTGATCATAAAACAAATGTCCAGCAATTGAATTTATCCAAGGTAAATTTGAACGTTGTCCACAAAGTTATCTTTTTTTTGTGTCGTTAATTTTTATTCACTTAGGTTGAAAGGTATTTGCATGGGCCAATGCCAGGCGCTACGACAGAACAACTCTCCACAAGCGAAGTAGCGTCTGTTTGTCGGAACGTATTGCAAGAGGCAAAACACTGGTCTGGAAGACAACCTTCGAGCGCCTTGGTAAGCCCTGCTGCAGCTGTTGGTGTTTTAGGCGAATTATCACCAGGTGGCGCTCTGATGAGAGGTTTCCAAGAGCAGTCATTAGCCGGTATGAAATTCGAAATTGTTCATATTTAAGTAAATTAAATGTACTCTATGCTTTGTTACTTAAGAACTGGTACCCAGCGATATCGAGAAGGAGGTGAGAAATCTATATTTGGCTTTGGGTGAATTGCTAAGTCATTTTTGGAAATGTTTTCCACCTACGACTCCCAGTGCCGAACAGAAATTGGTGAAAATGCACGAAGCATTACACAGATACCACGCTGTAAAATTAAAACCTTTCGAGGTAGTGTATTTATTCTATAACATATTTATTTCTACTTACATATCGGTATATTGTAGGATAAACTAATACGAGAGTTATCACCACTATCCCAGCATCTAACGAAGCATCTAAATCAACTTTTGAACGCCGCCTATCAGAAATTCGGCAACTATCAAAAAGTGAAGACTCATCATCGGTAGCTAGATTTTGGAAATGCTGGTCCTTTCTTAACATTATCATTTATAGTTGTGATTTTTGTATTGACATCTTTTGTGTTACTACTTTATAGGGGTCCAGTAATTGTTTAAAGATAATAAGTATATCATACTAAACACAATTTTCTGTTTTAAAAATATAGGCCAAAAATATTTTCCAACAATTTTGTTTTCATAAAGTATGTGTCTTGTGTGTGCGTTCAGTTCCAAGCTGGGAAATTGTCTGTTGAATGATGAATTAATTTATTATATTAGTTGTAATTGTTTATATACTATGTACATTGATGTACAGTTTTGTGTAATAAATTTGATCAAAGTAACTAGTGTTTTTTTATTCGTTGACGGTCTATTCGCTTCTTTCGCTGGTCGATAGTCGCCAACGCCCGACAAGTTGGCACTGTTTCGACGGGCAGGAGCTCCCGAGAGATCGGTACCGAGATGGTTATCTATCAAAGGTTGAGAAGGGAACTTCTTTAACATGGGTACCTTCCACTGAGGAATCGGCCTCGTGCCGCTTGTTCCTCTCTATTGGTTTATAGGAGCCTGCTGGATGCGGAAACGTGGCCTAGCACCCCAAGAGCTAAACCTTTACAAAGATGAACCCTTTTAATATCGTTTTCTAGATGGCGCTGTTGTGTTCTCTCCTGCAAATATGACTCGTAGATGGCGCATTAAATTTTTAATATATTAATTTAACCAAGCTTTGAAGAATTGTTTTAGTTTGCTGCCTACTTTAAGTACTATCATTAACAATAATAAAGTACTGACGTATACTACTTCTTATAATTAGAAAAGCTCGTATAAACGAATATATGTTGATGTTAATTAATATTGCAACAATGCTCAACTGCCAACGATAATTTATTATCCAATTGGCTTTAACTAGTGTCTGTAGTTTGTGTCGGAGCAAAGCTATAGCTGATGTTCCGAGTATCGCAATAAAAATCAAAATTTTAAATATTTATTTATTTTTATTACAAGTTATTACATAAGGGATACCCGTCCATTCAGATATATTTATACCTAAATAACAGGCTCGGCAGTTTTTATTTCAAGATATTTTTATAGCTTTTAGTTATAACAATACAGGCACTCTATCTTAATAGTAAAAGTGATTTTGATAATAACCAGATATCGGAGAACCATGGAACGGATGACTAGAATAAATATTGTCGCCATAACCACCTTCATAAATAGGAACGTTATTCCTACGAACGGTATGATAGTGACCAGGGTGGACATACCCAAAACCACTGTGATATGGTCTATGGTCCTCCACAATGTATCTTCCACTTTCTCCCACTCTATCAGCTAGATTCGACTGACCCCGACGAGCAATATCGTCATTGTAGTTTTGTTGGTTGTAATTCCTTCTCGTTCCAAAATTTTTACCGTACAAACCTTGATTGTCGTAAATACCCAATCGTGAATTATCGTTGTAGTATCTTCCACCGTCGTAATTTGCGTTGCGATTTCTACTAGACGCAAGATCGCCGTATAATCCTTGCTGAGCGTTTTGTAGGTATTTACTTCCTTGGTCGTCGCTTATATCGTAATAATTCGACTTGCTCCCGGTTTCGTCTTTGTGATACGAGTTCGTAAATCCAGTATTATGGTGTCCCTGCTTCTGCCCTAGTTGGTGACCAATATTCGATAGGCCGCTTCCACCTTGCCTGAAGAAATTATCTTTGCTAAAATCGCTTTGTTGCAAGATGTGTTTGTTATCGGCCAGACCCTGAGAATATCTTCCGGCATCTTGATTTCCGATTTGCTTACGTTCGTTGTCGCTATGGAAACCGTCGTCTAAAATATGCGTTGAAATTCCCCGATTCGAATCATAATCGAAGATGCCGCCGTCGAGGTCTCTCGCACGATCCTGTATGATGCCGGTCTTTATCAATATCGCTTCAGTTTCGACGAGGAAAATCGCGAAGGTACCGATGAATACGACTAATTCGCACGATGTCATCTTCGTTTGGCTACTGGATCTGTCGTGCATAAACGAATTCTTTTTATACGGAACACGGCACTCGAAAATAACAGCGACCTTTTCAACGTTCAATGTTTGTAGTCTAACATCCTGTTTGATCCGAGACAATTTTACGGTTTAATACGGAGGGATGTGCTCTTTTTGCGCGTTGACAAAAAGAAAAAGGCGTTTCGATCATCCGTTCGTGGCAAAAAAGGCGATCCGATGAATCGTATACAAGGCGAACAGATGTTACATTA
Organism: Oryctes rhinoceros; assembly: GCA_020654165.1. NCBI lineage: Eukaryota > Metazoa > Arthropoda > Insecta > Coleoptera > Scarabaeidae > Oryctes > Oryctes rhinoceros. Next base: position 6,831,508 of record JAIOKQ010000231.1, read on the forward strand.
TTTCGGACGGTGGACGCGGAGTTCTTGCCGGCTAATCAACTCGATTTTAATGATGGAATAGAATAGTTTTACTTTGGTGTTAGAAATTATGCTTGAAGCGATTATAATGTGCGTACATTGTTTGTCGCTGAAGGGAATTTTCAAATGTACGGTTAATTTTATGGTCGTTTTCTCGTTGCAATAGTTATCTTTAGACGACGTCTTGGAAATAACATTTCTTGACGGATAAAGCAATTCGTTATGAACGATTACACATAGATTCGATTGAATTCCAAGCTAAAAACGATAATTGTTTCGGAATGTATATTGTTGTGGTTTCTTCGCGAACAATTTACTTATCGGGGAAGGGTGCACCGTTGTCTAAATTTTTGTAACGTACAGTTGCAAGCTTGTGAAGTGAAGGCTCCTCCCTCGATATTTCCTTAGTTTGTCTTTGTATGTCTGCCTTACATGTTATAGTTTTGATTCTTCTTAGGCCTAGTCAACAATAAATATCGCGGAAATCGAAATTTTACTATCGTATGTTGATTTTTAAAATCCAATAAACGTATTTAGTGATACTTACCTGCGTTGTTTAGAACACTACTCTCCGGAAGCTATTGCATTTTTATCGTAGGTGCCTTCAAGATTGATTTATGTCGTTGCCCTTGCGAAGTGTGAAGTTTTAGGAGTTCGCACCGAGCGGAGGAGCGACACTGTGGCCGTGGAATTGCACTATAACATTTCGATCCCCTCGTATACTTGTGTATCATGTAAATTGAAGCTTGCGACGGAAGAACACGAAGAAATCGACGTGTTGTAATTGATCTCTCGTTTACGTCAGCTCTAGCCGCAACTGCCTGTACTGGCTTACGCATTATAAATATGAAATAGTTTTATCATTTGGCAAGCAAAAGAATAACGTAACATAGGGCGTCAGCAGCCATATTTATTATGAGTCACAAGAGTTCGTTCATTTATTTAAAATAGAAGATCAATTAAAATAATAAATACATAATTTATTTGGCGACAATAAATTATTATTTCTCGGCTTTAACTTTAATAGTAACTACATTTTTCCTGAGATTCCATTCATTGCTTTTTACTCCAGAAGCTTCCTCGAAAGCTTAATTAATTCATTATATTATATACGAGGGTTGGTCAGAACAGTTTCGAACCTCAGCGTGAAGATGACGTTACTCATCAAAAATATTCTGGCTGTAGAAATGGGAAGTCGGATGGTCAGTTTTTGTTTAACGGTCATTTATGTCAGTAAATGTTAGTAATTCTGTGAACATGGAAAAATCAAATATCGAAACGTCATTAAAAGTCTTGTATTTGAAAAAGTCGTGACGGACGTTGTTTACTGAGATTCTGCGTCATCATTTGCTACAAATTTTGGGCAGTTGAATTTCATCGTGGTCGTATTAACTTCGTTGACGATGAACGTTTAGGACGGCGAAAAAGTGCAACCAATACCGAAAGCTTATCGAATGGTGCTAAACTACATTTACAAGAACATCACATTAACATAAATAACAAGTAAATAAAAGTGGACGTATGCACAATCTAAACTTAATCAAGATCGACCCTTTGATAATGCATTGAATGTTTTTAAAATTAAAAATTCCTTACGTATCTCCGCAAGATACGCCCGCGTTATGCCCAGCTATTTCCATGAGCATGTATAGCAGGCAACACTCTTAGTTAAGGTTATGGAACGATCGGAAAACTAAAAGGATGATATTCTGTTCAACTATGTTCAATCGCAGTTTGCATTCAACCTCTCGTTTGCTTATTTCAATGTATTTTCGAAGAATCATCGACCTCTAAGTGGCAAATGTTTGAAATAATATTCTCTGACAAAAGATTTGTTTAACGGCAAGCTTTTTAAACAAATTAAAGAATGATATATTTTGGATGGTCTTATATGGGCTTCTATTTTTTTTTTTTAGACATTTTAGTTGGTAGGCGACTAATCAAAAATATTAATTTTGTATTTAAGGTGGGGATTTAAAAAAGAAGTAGTACTTCGTGGAATTTCATCATTGTGCGTGTTTAAGATAAATGCAACTAGAAATCAGTTAAATAAATGATGAATTTCTATTGGTGTTCATCTATCATAGAAGAACTTAAATCTGGATGTCTTTTGCGAAAGATTATTATTCTTGTAACATAATTAAATGGTGCGCTGGCTATTATTTTCAGTTATTAGTGTTACGTGTTATATACGTAAAAATACGTGCAATCGTAAAATAAAATGTTATATGCGTTTAATAGTATCTAAATTATTCATAAGTTAGAAAATCATTGCTTTTATTTAATGAATACAATGTAATAGAAGAAGCATGAGTATAGTTTACACAATTAAATTATAATGTAAGAATAACCGATAGAAACTTAAAATAAATATTTTTTTACAATAAATAAGTTAGAAATTACATAGGAGCGTTTACAATCGGAAGATATATTTAATCAGTACAAGATTTTAAACTGACCCATTATTATGGCAGTGAAAATTTTTCACATACAGCAGAGCATATTCAAGAATGAAAATTAATAGTAGCCGTGCTTGTATACGTTATCCTCATCGTAGTATCTTCGTTCAAGTGGTCGCTTTACCAGCAGATGAACCGAATCGTCATATCTGTTGTACTCGGGATAATCGTCGTAGTCGGAATAGTGAGATCCACTTTCGTAAACTCTTGGGTCCTCGTAGATAGTGATCGTACGTTTAGGTGCACTGTAATCAGCGTAGTAATGATCTTCTGGATAATAATAATCGTCATGCACGTAATGTTGTGGTCTGTGGTATTTCTCCGCAACGTACCGTCCTGATTCTCCGTATCTGTTGCCTTCGTTGGAATGCCCTTGGTTAGCCCTATCGTTTTGATATTTTTGACGATCATAGTTCTGTTGGGTACCGAAATCTTTGTGGTAAAGTCCTTGATTATCATAGGCCCCTCTTCTAGAATCGTCTTTTACATATTTGCTACCGTCTAAATAAGATCCTCTATTGACGCTGCTGTTATCATCCAAGTAAGCACCCTGTTTGCTGTTAAGGAAGTATTCGCCACCTTGGTCGTCGCTGTCGTCGTAATAACTAGATTTGCTCCCGCTCTCTTCTTTGTGATAAGAGTTCTTGAAGCCGGATTTGTGATGGCCTTTCTTATGTCCAGCTTGTTTTCCCACGTTCTCGACCACTCCTCCGCCTTCCTTTTGAAAATTCTGGCGATTGTAGTTGTTCTCCTGAATATGGTGTTTATTATCCGCTAACTCCTGCACGTACTTCCCCGAATCCTGCGCGCTGACGTGTTTTCCTTCTTTGTCCTTGTTGAATCCTTGATCGGCTTCGTAAGAGGAGATTCTTTTTTTCGAAGACACGTCATAGACACCTCCATCTTGCTGCTGGGAATGATCTTTGGCGATACCGGTTTTGATGATTATCGGTTCTGCACGGACGCCAATAAACATCAACAGTACGTAGAAAACTACGCATCTTCTCGTCATCTTTGATTTCGATTAAAAGTGCGAACCGTGCAAAAACTAATCGTTAACTGAAGATACTTTTATATAGACACGTTCTTTTTATATTAGCAATTGGGACAGCGGAAGGTGACCTTCTCTACGCCTAAGTGTATGCCGTTCTGTGAATTTCACACTTTAATCGGCCAGGATGTGTCGTTCTTCGCGATATAATCGCGGGCGAATTGAAATTGATACGAGAAGTTACGGCACATTCTTATAGCCGGTGGAGTACAAAAAAACGTATTTTGTACTAAACTATGATTCACCTGCTATTCGCATCTAAAAAAAGGAGACCGAGTTAGAAAAGCGCTGACAAGCAATTAAATACTCAATTTCGTCTTTCGATCCGGTCATCCGCTTCTATGACAAATTCGTATATATGGGGCTAACGAATTTGCGAGTGCGAAAGGTATTGAGTACACAAGTCGCGATTCATGGTTTAATGAACTTGTGGCTTGTGATTTCTTTGATCTAATAATTGACGGGCATGAAAAGTATTTGTTAGGAATTTACACTCAATAAAAAAAAAAAAACATGAAAATATATAGTTTTCATAACTGGATGGAAAGTTAAACACATAAAAACAAAGAATAGAGGGAGCCTACATACATAGCTTAAATTCTACAATAGGTAGATAGCCAAAAGGAAAATATAAAAATATAGGTGTGCCATTGATTAGTAAAAAAAGAGAAGAAAATAACAAGTTAGCTACTATAAAGTATTTACCATTTAACCATTTAAAGATTAAAACATTCAAGATAATGGAAGAAGCATTCCAAAAGTGAGTTCTCCAAGAGTCTATTTCGAACGTTAATATTATGGAGATCTGAGCAAGAAGATAGAATCGAAAGATAAGAAGGATCTTTCTTGACCAACATTCTCTGGAAGAGATTTAGAGTGCGCAGAAGATAGTGATTGCGCATATTCAGCCATCTTAGCTCACGAATAGAGTGGGCAAATTCGGGTGCGCACCATCGGCGTAGCTGACGAATGGGGTCTTGCATGCAAAAGGAGTCAGGGGAACAGTGTCGTTCCGGTGCTAGATACAAACAAGTTTTTAAGATGGTTTTTGTATATTATGAACCGCTCTCGATAAACGTTACTGAATGAACGCGGGGAATTCCCAGCTCTAGTCGTATATATAAAAGATAAAATCGAGAGTGTACGTAATTCGATGATTTAAAAAGAACTTACCGTCTTAAGCGTCTTCCGTGACTTGAAAAACTGGAGAGAAGTGAGATTAAATATTTTTAAGATAGAGTTATACTAAACGCTAGTATGCTAAACTAGTATAAAGAAAACGATCACTCTGCGTTTATATTTGCATTAATTAATTTAAAAAATCTTTGAAACCACTTAACGCATCTATAGACGAACCTTCGCAAATTTGTCTAAGTGTGACAAAATCTAGATCTTCATGTAAAACACGTTTAAGTTTAATTAGAACAAAGCTGTTCGTGTACATCTTTCGCAATTTGCAATGATTCCTCTAACGACAGGGAGGAATTTTGTAATCTTTCTATCGCTTGCAGTTACTCCGATGTAATCGCTGTAAATCACTTTTAAACTGGCTGTCTTCAAATTCTTTCAGACTTGTTTCGATAGCTGCACATTCTTTGGAACTGAATAACAGAACCACCAGTCCAATTACATTTAAAATTTTCTTTCATAATTTCTTATATTTACTTATTCCTGCTGCAATGTCATATGAACAAGTAAAACGTATTGTTCTAATTTTGCATTGGTTCAAACATTTTTCTTCCTCGGCAACCAGTGTAAAAGTTAAGGGTAAGGTGTGAGGCAAAAAAACGATGTTTTAAGAAAATTGTTTATTCATTAAGTATGTATCTATATTGTGGATTAACAACTAACAATATTGCACAATACAAAAACCTGAAAAGAAACGGAATTAAATGGAATTTCATGAAATGTATCTGATGTGACGTGTATTTTCAGATGCCAAGCTTGAAGGTTTGTAACTGCTGACACAATTTTCATTTCTTTTTAGAAACTTTTTTAGTAGCTTTCTCCGTTACTTTCTGAAGCGATTCCTGATACTGGGTGCCCCTATTTCATACATGTAAAGGTAACAATAATTCCCAATGATTTAATACTAGCCATAATCGCATTCAACGTACTTATTTTCACCAAAAGAAAGGAGTAATTAATTTCGAAAATTCCCAATAATCCCAACCTCTCAAGTTCTCAAAAATTTACTTCCGATTCAGAACGCTACGTTAGGAAATGTTTCCTGAATGTAAAAATATCAAAACATTTCTCTCGTTCTTTCGATAGAAGAAATAGTCGCGCACATAACTTTACAAAATAGATACTTACGGACGTCAAAGGATGAATGTCCCGAAGACAAGAATTTCATTTTACCAAGTGTCCCTCGAAGGATTGAGTTGCCTGGATACACGATTCCATCATCCTGCGGAAGGAAGACGGACTTATCGTTCTCGAATGCATATGAGCGGGACGTACATACGTACTTGACAATCCTTTGACAATCTGCACAATTCGAAATAACTGCCGGACAATGGAAAACACCGGCAAGATCGAGATCTATCATGCGTATGATTAAATTTTATGAAAAATGCCGTAAGGTGCGCTATTGGACGTCTTCTACGAGTGGACGACCCGATGATTCAATTTCGTATTATTTCAAAGAGGTAAGGATGATATGTTTTAATATTTGAAAATTGTTTTTGGGTACGAGAGACGTTTCCAAAGTTCTGGAAATTTTATTACCAACGCGGCAATATTGGTCGTATTTATTTTCATTAACGATGTAATGCTACTCGATGACGTAACGGAGATTAAGCCAGGCCTTCTCTTCTGTTAGGAATAACGGTTTAGTAGATTTATATACGCGAATCATCGATTTGTTACAATGATTAATAAAGATGGATGTATACAGGCCGAGATTGCCGTGAAAAATTTTAGAAGACGATCGATGTCGACCTTGGGTAGTTCATGGTTCTGGACACAATAATACAAAGTTATTCATGCGTCACAGCCTTCACACCTGGGTTATTCTTATAGAAATCAGGAACTGTGGTTAAACAAAGAAAGTTACCTTTGTACATGAGTGTGGAACGTAATGACTTAATGGTATAACACATAGTTTGCTTCGTTTGATGATGGGTTTTTAAGGAAATTTGAATAAATACTGTAGTGCAAAGGGCTGGTTATTGTTATCTTAGAAAGTTAGCAATAATTCAAAAAATATTAACAGTTGTCCTTTAAATCGTAATTGGCTTCTCCTTTGAATGTTTGAATATAATCAAATGCTTTTACTTCTTCAAATTTCTTTGTCTTCTGAAAAGATTTTTTTTTAATTTTATAATTAATAGAAAACATAAAAAAAACATGCTAAGATAAACGCAACAAAAGGAGAGAAAAAATATATTAACTCACGAAAATGTTTCTGTCTACCCGGCGTCATCAGCGTGGTTTCGAGAGTATTTTTTGTCTCTATCTTCTGTCGTTGTTGCCTCCCAGTTAATGCTAGAACTTTCAACTGCTTAACGCGAGATGGCGGCGCAAGTAGCGCTTTGGGAAACCTCATACGTGAATATATAACAGAACACATTGCCTACATCTCGCGTTGAGCAATCAGAGAGCTGCTAGAGAGATGATTTGAGGAACAGTACGCGGCTTACGTCGCTGCTTCCTGGACGGCAGGCATGCGTTGCTTTGGCATTAGAGGCGTCAAGTTTGTCGTTTTGAAGGTTACGCCATTAACTGTGATTAGATTTTTATTTAACGCACGGATCGAAGATAATCTTTATCAAATTATTTTGTATTCAAGAAGAACTTGGTTCGAGGGACATATCCTTCGAACAGACTTGCTGTTCATCTTGGACGTTCTGTAGTTCCTCATACGGTTTTTATATTGTTCAAAGGTGTAATCCGCAATGGTATGTGCAGCAGACAAAAAGACGTCGCGAAGAAGAAAATGCCGAAGGAAAGCAAAAAACGTTTTTCGTTTTCTTTTACCTCCCTATTCGGAGGGTTTATTTTTTATAAACAATCCTATTTTTGAATACATTAAATACATTATTTTGAAAAGAGTAAATGTTAATTCCGCACGGCGTAAAACAATTAAAAATTTAAAGCGACGTATAGAGAAAAATAATCCTGTTCGCATCCCTATTACAGAACCGTAAGGCAATAAACGATATGGAACGGTCGAGCATCAAAACGGCAAAGTACAAACGCAACGGTAACAACAACCGTGGAAGTTAAAGCGCTATATAGTTTTCATTCTGTTCCGCGTGCGCATAAACGTTTATTATTCCGTTTATGTGTACGACTTTTATGCCGTTATTAACACAATCGTAGCGTATTAATCGCCCGGCTAAAGCAGAAACAAAAGTGCGATTATCCGCTTTTGAAACTTCCCCATTCCGAACGGGGCGAGAAGCTATAAGGCGCGGCACTGTATAGCGCCGGATCAAAAGTTTAGGATTTATACGAGTCTGATTTCTGCAGATAATGCGATGTTGTTTCTTAGCATTCGCCGTCCTTCCCCGGATCTGTCCCCGTCTCTCTTCAAGTGTGATATAAACTTTGTTAATTACAATTCGATACAGTTAAGAGGGAACGATAAAATAGACGGGCGCTCTAGGCCATGCTGGAGAGAGGAAAAGTGAAAGGCCCTAATTTATCGTCGAAAATTAGTTATCAATTACGCTTACTATATTGGGAAAAGGGACTTTGATCAAATAAATTAATAATAAAAATCACGCTATTTTCCCAACCTTTTCTTGCATTTACTTCTTTTAAAAAAATGTTTTTTTTTTTTTATTATTCAATACACGCATAGTTGAGCATAAATTATTTAGCTCTTTCTTTAATACTTGGCCGAAAATTGTTTGACAAAATTCTTAAATCGCCTTGTTTAAAAGTATTCAACATATTTCTTCTTCTAAAAACCATCCTCGAGAAGTTCTTCGTTTTATAATTTGTTAAATACGTTTAGCAATGAAATAGAAATACGATTTACTTGAAAATCGTCAAGAGAATTCAATCGAATTAATTTTGTCAACGTGTCTGTAATTATTTTCGGGTTTAAGTCCAATCCGGATAATAAGAGCGACAATTCTAATTGAGAGGAACAAGGAAGTATATTGGAAGACACGGAAGCAAACACATACATCCATTAAAGGAAATAAATTCCTTACGGTTCGACAGGCAAGCGAAACTTCGACAAGATAAATGAGTACATTGTTAGAAAATTGCATTTAAGACTAAAATCGATGACTATTACGCCGTTATAGTTCTTAGAAGTTCCTTTCCAACTTTTCGAACTCTCATAAAAATTAACACTTTTCTTTTGATGGGTAAAGTTTCGTGGATGTCCGAATTTACTTACGATATAAACGTACGAACAATAAAGAAACGTGCAATTAGATTACTTGTAAAACGTTATAATGTAAACTATTAATATTTTAAATAATAATATGTAATAGTAATAATGATCTAATAGTTGAACACACAAATTTATTAAATTTTAATCAACTGGCTCGTTGGTCTAGGGGTATGATTTTCGCTTAGGGTGCGAGAGGTCCCGGGTTCAAATCCCGGACGAGCCCACCTTTTTTTCTCACGAAATTACATTATGTGTAATTTTAGACGTATAATAAACATATGCGTCCTTAATTATGATTACTGCTTTTTAAATTATTATGAATTATTTGAATTGATAATTTTTTTAAAACAAATACTATGTATTAGTTTTAAAATTACATTATGTAGTAATAAAATGCGTATTTATACATAGTAAAAAATTAGTATCTTAGTTTTGATTGGCCACCGTAAAGATTAAGCGATTTTATACGAAGCTCGTATTTTTTTCTCCAGGAAGAAAGCGCTAAAGCAGCGTTTCTTAAACTCCGTAAATATGAAGACCCCCTAATAAAAATTAATATTTCTACGGACCGCTCACGTGAATGAATGTCTGTATTTCTTATTTATTTTTCTTATATCTTTAATACACAATAATTACAAATATAATAATAGAAATAAAAATTGAATGTTTTCATGTAACCGATGAAGTTATTTCCTACAAGCTAGTACGTTCATGTTTGGAGCAATATTTGAAATATTTACTAATAAATCTATTTCAACGTCCAAGCGAAGGGTTGTTCAATACGTCCCTGTTAAAAGATAGAAAAACAAATATTTTCTGTAGATTTCTATTTGTTTTTCAATATTTCCATTCAAACTTTATAGCACATTTTAAACTGTTTCTCCAGTATTTTTAAACCCTCCAATAAGTGAGATTTCGGAAGGTCGTCAATGTGGGGATATGACCTTCTCGTTCAACGTGAACCGTTATCCGTCGGGCCATTTTTTTCAAATTTGGAAATAGAAAGAAGTCACTAGCTCCCAAATCTGAAGAACGCGCTGGATGTTGTATTAATTCGAATTTCAATTCCATTATGTCGATTGCACCCACGCATTGTCTTGATGTTCTTCTTCTTTTTCAAATGAGGGTGCTTTTTCTCGATTTCTTTGTTCAACTGGTCCAATAACGACGCATTATAATTTCCCGTTACTTTTTGTTTTTTTTTCCAAGCAATTGGTGTAGTTGATTCCGCACGCACCTCAAAATACCGAGGTCATCACATTATAGGCCTATTTCGCCTCCTTAGGAGCCCGTTCGCCTTCAAAAATCCGCTGTTTCGATTGTTCCTTTGTCTGTGAAGTATAGGAGTGTATCCATATTACGTTCATAGTTATGTACCGACGGAGTTAGGATTGCAATGGAAAAGCGTCTAGACAGCCCCGGAATCGACCACGCGATTGCGTTTGCCTGAACGATTTCGCGCATTTTGATTCGTCCATCATTTTGGGGACAGTTTCGTCCACTGGATGTTCAGAACGATGTTATTTTTTTGTGGATGTACAGCTACGTTTGAAATCACATAAACAAAAATTCTTTGCTTAAGTCGACAATAGAAATGAATCTGTGTAATGGATATAGGAGAGACACTGACAACTTCATTAATTTAATTCAATGCTGCTTAGTCTATGAAATTTTGATATTTTTTTGCAATTAGTCTAGTCATTTGCAGGATTTGGTCTGGAAGATGACTCCTCAATGATTCTTTCAATCTTGTAAACGAATGACTTGAATTCCACATAATCTTTTAATAACGTAGTTTTTTGATGTAGTATTTATTCTAATCCCGTTTTAAATTATCGCTGCTTTATTACCCTGAACCAAGAGAGCATTACGGTCGAAATAGGCCACTTTTCTCAACCAGTTAAAATCACTAAAACAATAATCGAAGCAGAAGATGTTGTGCTTCTTTAAAAAGAACGCAACTTTCGTTCCTCAATTCAAATACTCGGTTTAATATTTTTCGACGATAAAGCTAACCTATTTTTAGTACGTTGCCTTCCAAGTTCGTCGCAAATATCTTGAAAAATTCGAAAATTTAATAGGAGAGCTTTGTAAAAAATTACATTTAAAATAACTTCATCTGACAATGTCCAAACCTGTAAGTATATTTTTTGCAGCTAATGCTTCTCAATGTATGAAACAATGAATTCAGGCAGCACAGGATGCAATAGTTTTTACAAAATTACATATTGCCACTCTTAGTACGAGAAATGTATCACACTATCGTCTCATCAATTTCATTTCATTTGTTTTTATAAAGTAATCCAGGCATTTAAAAGTCTCGTTACCTGTAACGTTTGTTGGGAGGAAAATTAAGTTACGGCCCTCTACTCGGACCCCAGTTGCCCTAAAGGAAATGGAATACATCTTTAAGGTAAGTGTTTTCTCTCTCTAGTGATTCTCTTTTGAAGTTATTCACATCTTACGCAATAAAACTGAATACAACGGACTGTACTTGTTCTAAGGAAAAAGAAAGTTGAAAATGAACTTAAGCTAAAAGTTTCACGAAGCCTTTGGGAGCCGTAAACAAATTAAAACTCATTTAAAATAACTGAAAGCGTGTATATGCTAATACCTCCACTCTGGAAGTTTATATCGTCTGAGACGTAAATTAAGAAAAAGTAAACGAAAAATGTGAACATACATACATGGGAAAGAAGTGCGGCGCGAAGAAGAAAGACAGTTAGAGAGAAATAGAGAGGTACAACGGCGTTCATTGGCGAATGTTTTCAGCATAAAGGAGCAAGATATTAAAACTTTGGCGAGAGGATTTGTAAGAGTAATTAGGCGCGATGACTTCGCAGTCGTATATAGCTGCTTGTGTTGGAAAGTTGGTCGTTTTGGGTCTCTGGTATATCAGGATAGTGCACCCGAGATGCAGGGGACCGCCAATTACACGAAATTGTTAATTTATGCAAACGAATTTCGCTTAACTTGACTGGGAGGTCGACTGAAACGTAGATATCCGTACATGTAGGTATATCTTCTTCCAATCAGAGCACCTGGTCAATTAATTGTCAGTGACATTGTAGCAATATTCGATTTAAATAGAAAGAATCTTATCTTTACCGATGGCGTCACTGGCTGTGATTGTTATCGTCTCCGCTTTGAATTCCCTTAACAGTTTCTGATGATGCACACCACGCGATTTAATTATAGCAGGTAAATCATCAGTCTGTAGCTTGTTAACCTGGCTTCTCTTTTTTATTTGTTGTAGCTGTAATGTTTTCGTCCATCATTCCATTGAGTCGTATGTTATTATTGGTCTGATGATACTCATATATAATCATTTCTGGGCTTTTCAACGCAGTCTTCCGTCTAGGGCAATAGTAGACTTGTTGCTGGTTTTATTGACGTGAAAGTTCCACGCAAGACTTTGATCGAGCAATATTCCACGAAATTAAATTTCTTTGACAAATGGCATCTTCACTCCTCCGAGCATAATTGGACTTAAGCTTGGAACCATGCGTTTCTTCCTAAATGCGATGATTTTCCTGTTTATTCAGGTATTTATCGTATATTAGACATTTTGCATTTCTTGCTTTCTATGACTATTGCTAGATCGTCAGCGTATCGTAGGTGGTGGACGGCTTTCTATGGACGGCTTTGTTTTAAGCTGTCGATGAGAGACGCCTATAGAAAGGACGACCGCACTCCTCCCTGTGAACATCCCATTTCTGCTTTCTTTTTTTACATTCGCCATCCTTAGAGACGCCACTATCATGCGACTATTATAAGCAGTAGAAATTGAAAGTCGTGAACAATTTAGGTTGTCAGCTCCGGGAATAATGTTCGTACTTGCTCGTCCATCAAAAAGTTATTACCGGATCTACCAACCTAAAATGCCAGTGAAATTTTAAGAATATCTACTGAGGGCGATGTTTACTAGTTGAAATTATTTTTTTATAAATTTTTTTATTTTTTACTAGTTATTTTTCTTTTTTATTTTTAACTTACAAAACGAACGAATAAGTTGTATACGCTCAGGTGAATAAATAAAATAACGTTGCGAAGGCGAAAGTAAATATTCAGCGGGCATTATTCGGAAGGGTAAATCAAGTGTGAAAACAGTATGATTTGCCACGTACGTGATGGAAATACATTTATAATATAGTCCTGGAAATACTTCCCCGCATACCTTTGGAATATTGATGGCAAGAATCTTGAACAGGATACAGGATATGCCGCGCACGCTGCTGATGTGAATTTTGCATGATATCGCGTAGGTATTGTAAAATCAGCTACGATATTAGCATGTGGCTGCGAACTGCCCGTTAGATATTTGCGAGAATTCTCCGAACGGTCCCCACATCTAGCCTAGAATCGTCTACATACACATATTGTTGCAAGTATTTAGTCGGTTAAAGTAACCTAGCTTCGGTGCTTCGGAAATTTCTGCAGTTTGCATCAGGCATTCCTGTATATTTTGAGTGTTGAATTTATAGATTTTGCACGAATAATTACTTTGTTTAATTTAGCTATTTGATATGCAAGAATTACAAGAACTGATATGCGAAACAAGGGGATCGGTACCTTTACACATCCGGCAAGGAAAATACTTTATGCAGATTGCCGATTGCGCTCAGTGTTATTTTAGAGAGAAAACGAAAATTTAATTGATTGCAATCATTGCCCAACATATGTAGATAGGCGATTCCTCATTTTTAAACAACTATGTAATATTGCGTTTCATGGCATATTACATATAGAAGTTTTAGTTGTAGATGAAGCACCTAAGATCCAATTTTCATAGTACAATTGGCTGTATTGGCGACATAGAAATGCCGTTCGACAAAGTTAAGGGGGAAGATATACGCAGGCCATTAGAAAACAGAAAAGTTGATGATGAAGCAGTAAAAGTGGTAACACATCGATTCTGTCCTTATGCGAGAAAATTCCAACAACGTACCACTGCGTGAGTGATAAAATGAGCAACTGTATTCATATATCGAAATGATAACGTTTCTGCGTGTTTGTTGGGGGTTGTAGGGTGTTCCCACCAAAATACTAAAAAGCAATAAAACTAATAAAAAATTCAAAGAAAGTGATCAGTGACAGTTTTCGGCTCTTTTAAATTTCGGGCCCTGCTTATTAATATTATCAAACACTTTAATAGATAGATAACCTCAGTTAAGGAACGTTCGATGGGGTGAAGTTTTGGATATTGAAGCCGCCCAATCCATTCACGAAGAGAGTGCTTTAACGCATATGCATGTAATTTCTCGTGTACGGGAGGAGCACGATTAAGGTGGTAAAAATTATTTTGCCATCTATTAAAATTTGTTACATAGCTGGAAGAATTGTGTTGATTAATAGCTGGAGATGCTTTTGAGTACGAAATATAAAAAATGGACCTGGAATTGTTCGTTAATTTTATCAGCCTACTGGAAGACTCTTCCTCAGTTATTAAGCACGCGTTTTTTTGGGGCGCTTCGATTTCTTTGTTTTCTTCTTTCTGCGTTTTGAATTTACGCATCCAAGAATCGTACAATTATTACAAGCTTTTAAAATAGGTTTTTGGTCTCGGATCGGACGGTGCGGACATTCTATTGCAAAGCTGTCTGGTCGTAAAACGTGGAGTGTAGCATGTCACCATTTTGTTTTTTTTTTCATCGTTCGGGTAGACAGGATTGGAAAAATTCATTATTATCAGTTCACGGGCATCTAATAGGTAATCGCTCCTCAATTTTAACTACAAATATAAACATTTACAAGTTTTATTACTTATTTGATCTGCGTTCACCTGATTTGTATTTATTCTTTTGTTGTTGTTTATACGTTGAATAATTTTTATTAATTTGAAGAAAAATCAAACCTTTTCAATAATTATTCATACTTAAGAGTGCTCTGTGTACATTCGAAACATTTCAACGTTTGCTTTGTAGTTAAAGATTATAAAAATGAAGAATTTAAAATTTATTATTAATTATAACACATCACAATACCTTTACGTAAGAACAACAAAGCTGTAGATTTTCTTACGGGTAAGAATAAGATACTAAACTAATTTCTTTTTTATTATCACATAATATAGTGTCGAGTAAAATGTTTCCCTGTTGTTAGAAACGAATTAACTCGCCGGCAATCCTTACAGCGGCGTCTTACTCGCCTAATAATTCAAGCGAACACATTTCGCGTTAATAAAATTACCCTTTTACAACCGGTGGTAAATTTCTCAATTAAAATAACCATTTATCTTTCTTCTTTCTGCAGAAAGAAAATAAGAATTCGACCGCAACAGCTCAGTTACCTCCTCCTCGGACAGCTTTAATTATAGTTGTTACAATTTATATTCCACGCTTGCCCTAAAAAAGAAATCGCCTATGTTTCGCATCTACGGAACGAAATAGGACTTGTAGGCGTACATAGGCGATTTGTATGTGGTTGTAATATATAATACGTAGCTTTTATATAGAGGGAAGGGTTTCCTTATCAATATTAAATATCTAGCGGTGGCGGTCGCAATGTCTTTGCGTCAGACAGTTCGGAGAATGGAGAAATGCAAAGCTGGGCAGCAGTAAAAGTTAATAAAGATAATGCCAGAATACCGGAACAATGAGCAAATTGTAGTTAGTTACACCCCGCTATGAAACGCAATGGCAAATGTTCGCGTCTCGACTCGACGAACAGGAGAAGGAGACGCTGTTCCGCTTTTCTTCAGTGGATCCCAAGGGCGCTCGCTAACTTTACCAATTAATATTTTTACAATGCAGTACTTTATTATCCTTGAAGGAATTATTCCTTTTCAGATAATTACAACGAGAAAAGATAAAAATTTCAGTGGTAAAGGAGTAAAATTTACTATCATCGCAGGAATTCTCGTCTTGGAAGATAATTCCAGATTATTTTCATTAGGCGTTATTGCTTCTGTACCGGCAGCTTATTTACATACTGTTTTAAGGATGCGTAAAGAGTATTACGCTTTGTTCAAGTTACAAATACGTATTACATCCGATTTTCAAATATTTTTTTTACTCTTGCCAGATCTTCGTTCGTTTTAGAAAAAAATTATTTCTGAAGTACAAACAAGGTTTTCGAAACGTAAAATCTTAATCCTTCAAGTCCTTTATATCGAGGAGGAATGAATATTCGATTCACGTATGAAAGGATATCCGGCAACTGGGCTAATAAGAGAAAGCTGGATACCCAAAGAATATCCTTTAAAATCCAAGGAGTAAGTGAAGAAGCAATCCAGAGACAATTGTGAGTAACGCGGGTTCATAACAAACATACAATTTTTCAACTTTGTCAAACTTAAAGCTACCCACAATTTTTAATAATTAGCGAGGCTCCCACGGTGATGGTCGAAAATGAATCTGTCTGAAAATGAAGCTTGTAGAATTTTGCTTCCGCGATATGTAATATACTTGTAGACGTAAATCGCATTGCATTAGATGTTATTTCAAGGCGTTGGAGGTGTTGAATTTGTCTAAAATTCGTTTATAAAAGAATATGGTTTATTAGCAAAATAATCAAAGGAAAATGCAGGTTTATCAAAAGTTTGAGATGTTTGAAAATACATTTTATGCATGGAAAAAAAATGTTATTATTGTCGCATGTTTAAAAATTAGATCTCATTAACATATATAAACGTATATCCATAATTTATCAACATTCATTAAAGTTTCAGACACGCATACATAAACGAACTTGATTATTAATGGTCTGCAACAGCCCCTGCCGTTCATCCCACATCAAACTTTTCCGAAAACAAATATATAGCCGAATATATTAGCGTTTAGCACACCAACCCATCCGTCCGTGCCGAAAACTGATTCGGAGTTTTCGAAACAGATAAAAGAATTTTTCCCGCACAACACGCCGCTATCTTATCTCGCATATAATTACGTGACTGAACGGATATATCTGCTTGGAACATTTTTGAAAGGCGCGGATAGGTGCGTGCGGGAGTAATTTGTAAATCATCGCAGGGAGACGCCGCGTCGCTCACCCTTTTTCCGAGGGTGTTTACGCGCGTTAAGAACGTTACGACCGAGGTAACGGGATGCGGTTAAAAGATCAAAGAAGTTCGTGTCGTCTTCGAATTGCCACCGTCTTTAAGAACTATCCTTCATCCCGAATCATTAATCTTTCTTTATACATGCAGTGAAGGGCTTCCGTTGGAACAATTTTATGCAAAACTTGCTATTTATCCGGAGCGTAAAGAGTGACGGACTTATCTTCAGTTGCCGTCGCTTCTTCTCCTTGCGGACCCTCTTCTCTCGATTACCGCGCGTAAATCGCGTGTCATTTGTTAACTCCTGAAGCGCTGAGAACGCACAGGTGCACGCCGGGTAATTTAGCTAGGATTTAGTATAGCTGTGTAGGTGTACGTATGGAGGTGCGGAAGAAAAGAGAACCGGTCCCATTACGATGCCGGAGCTACGTTTCCTACGTAAAGTTGGGCACAATTCAAACTTTAACACTTTCCCTAGTTGATCTTCGACTTTGACTGCTGAGTCGGTGCCGGTTGAAAGTTGGGAGATACTAATCTGAACGGATTGGAAAGCATCGGAAAGGGAGCCGTGAATATTAACTCAAGAAAGGGTTGAATTTAATAATACATAAATGATATTCTTTGCGTAGATGGAGATGGTTGTCCAAAAGATGTTAAATAGACTATCGAATAGAACCGTAAGAGCAAGTAATTAAAATATATTTCTTGCGAAGGATGTCTGATCTATGATGCAAAAGTATTAGGTGTACGGTCAGACGTATTGTATCAGATCCAATCCTTCATTAGAACTTGTCGTAATCAAAGATTTGCAACTAGCCACGTTTATAGTTAGAACATAGTTCAACATACGAAGACATCGGGAAATGCCATAAATACAAATCACATTCGGAATCAAACATAATCAAAAATTGTTTCTTATTTGATGATACGATATGATATTAATAATGAAGATGAACCGAAAATAAAAGAAAAATCGGGAATTTATAAAATTGCATGCAGCCTAGGTAATAGAGCCTATATCGGTCAAACTAAAAGAGCGATAGGCATCAGATTTGAGGAGCATATCAAGTGTTATCGCTTCGGTAAAGTGTAGCACAATACATAAAGGAAACCGGGCATAATCCACTCCGCCAAAAAAGTATCGCATAAACTAAAAAAGGGCATTTATAAACCAAGATATTTTTATACGTTCACAAAAAGTTTACCTCGTCTATGTGAACTATAAAAACACTAACAAAATCATGGAACATAGCTTTTTTACTTTTTTTTCTAAAAGAACACATTTAGAAAAATGCATATGTGTAAGGTTTGTTCAGTTGTTTATCGAAAGTCTTCCTATACGGACAAATTTTAAAGTGCGAAGTCAGAGTTCTGTACCAACGCTTTTAAAACTAAAATGAGCAATTTAACTTCAGAACAAGTGGCTGCTATAATTGCTTTAATCGAAGATGGACGATCTCAAGCATACGTTGCTAATTTGATGAACATCAATCGGTCAAGTGTTTCTAGAGCCGTAGCCAGATATAGGGAAACAGGCAATTACAGTAGAAGACCTGTACCAGGTCGTCCAAGATGTTCTACTCGCCAAGATGACCGCTATTTACTACTAAAAGCATTACGTCGAAGACATGTAAATGCGAGACAATTGCAGAACGACTTGGCTAGAGTCAGAAATACTCGTGCGAGTACTCAAACTATTCGGAATAGGTTACGACAGAGTGGATTAAGAGCTAGAGTAGCTGTAACAGCCCCTCGTGTCACTAGGAACCACCGAGTGGCTCGCTTAAGGTTTGCCAGAGAACATGTAAATTGGAACATCAATGACTGGGCCAATATACTCTTCACAGATGAGTCAAGATTTAGTCTTTACACCTCCGATAGGCGTATCTCAGTGTACAGACGAGACGGTGAGCGCTATTCGCAGTGTAATATCAGACCTAGACCTAATTTCGCTGGTGGCTCTATTATGGTTTGGGGAGGCATCTGTTTAACAGGTCCTACAGAGTTAGTACCAGTAGACAGAGGTACACCGACTGCCCACAGGTATATAACGGACATTTTAGAAGAACATGTAGTACCATATGCGCCAATTATAGGAAACGAATTCATGTTAATCCACGATAATGCACGACCGCATGTTGCAATAATCGTCCAGGAATACCTTAACGATGTTGGTATTCTAGTTTTAGATTGGCCTGCGGTAAGTCCGGACATGAACCCAAAATGTTGCCCTAGCGGACCTGCACGGACTAGAAAATGCTCTCCGTGACGAGTGGGAGAATTTGGATCAGGCTTATATACGGAGGTTAATCGAATCTCTGCCGAACCGTATGCGAGCGGTCATAAGAGCCAGAGGTGGCAATACTCAGTATTAAAAGCTACCGTTATGACATTTTTCTTTCCAAAATTATAATTTCTTGTTTTAATAAAAATCTCAAGTATGAGTTCTTGTTTTTATTTGGCCTGTATTTTATTTAAACAATCATAGAAATTATATTTTAGAGCGCATTAAAGTATATTTACAACTTTATGCTACAAACAAAGATTATGCGATACTTTTATGATTCAAAACTAAATTATGCGATACTTTTTTGGCGGAGTGTAGTTGGCTTCCTCTTGCATTTAATTCTCCACGCTTAATTCTTGTGAATAAGAACGTGAAAAGAAAGATTTGCAGTAAAGTAGTACATCCATAGCCAACCGATGTACACGAATCATTTTAACATGCTTCCTCGCAAAATTCCTATGCCTCATCGTCCTTCCTTTCCTGTCAGAGCAATGAACCACGAAATATTTTTTATTCATTTGATTAATACATCTATCTACAAAAATGATTTATTTTCAGATGTTACTAAGGACATCATGAATCTTGCAACATCACACATTAATTACCGGTGTTCTGTTCATCAAAAATACTATCACCTAAAAAAAAAAATAAATAAATTGGCTACGAGTTCCCCTAGAGAGGTTGTTATATAGCAGCGAATGATATCGGTAACTCTAATCTGCGTGTCCAGCGAACATTAGAAGAACCATTAGGGTTAAGGAGCTGGAGAAAATCTAGCGAAACAATGCGCACAGAATTACGGCACACGCAACAATTATATCGTGAAAGATAACTCTTTTCGACGTGCCGTTCAAGCGATAGGTGCGATGTGAACAGTAACGGGATACAATTTGTACGATTTATCTCCTTTTGTGAGAATCCTGTCGGGGGTTTAAGGCGTTGCGTAACATCTTTGTTTGAAAATGATAAATAGAGGTAATTAATACGGCTTGAACAATGGATTTTGTATTATAAATATCCTTATCGCTCGTGCAAAGTTCCTAATAGGAGCGTATTGATGAAGATATGGAGGTCCTGTGGAAAAATTTGAAGAACCAGCATAGAATTGAATTCATTTTAAAAGGATCTGCCGAATTTGCGTTCTAGATTTATGAAGATCTTTAAGTGTTCGTGCACGTAAAGCGGTATAACTCATTTATGACAAAGTTTCATCTCTCATCAAATATCTTACCTCCATCTCTGATAGGAAGTGGAAATTGACAACAACAAATAGATCAAAAATAACAACCAACTAAACGTACATCCAGTATACTACAAGGGAGTTCAACTCATTTCGAACAAGAGGTAGGTAAACCTCTCTCGCCTTCGTATCCATTTCGTTTGTCCGTTGTTATTCGCCCTATCGCCACCGACCATTATAGCGAAAAATACAATTTCAGAAAAGCAGCGGCAAGAAGTGGTTAATGATGGTTATTTATAAAGGTTCGTGTATGTGGGAGAAGACAGCTGCTCACATTAGCGCTATCTTCAACGGCGTTTGTGGCGCACCCGCATTCGGCCTCATCAACCCTCGAATGTCTTCATTTTGCCCGAAAATATTGGTTTGATAACGGCTTACAACTGCCTATTACCTCCGATGCTTTTCCGTGTTTCCCAGGATATGTAGTGAGTGTATGTGATTACGTTCGCGTAGGCGATGCTTTCGGATGTTACATCGGGATGCTTTTACACTGTCTGTATTTGTGTGTATAAACGAATATTTAAAGCGTTGGATGAGGTAAATATGATTAAATTTAGGATGAAGGCCGGTTAGAGATTACAGATGAAGAATATCTTGATAGTTATTTTTCAATCTTCAGCAGACCTTTCCTGTGCATCAATCATTCGAAGAAGTGTTGATAAACGGATCTGTTTTCTTTACAGCGTTTCGTGTAGAAAAAGCTAAAACTAAGACAATATAGGTAAATGTTGTAGTGAATGCTATAAATAGGAAGTAACTTGAATTCGGAATTCATCAACATTCTTTTCAACATTTCATTTATGCCTGAGAATTTTATCGTGATGGAACTAGGCTCTTTTACAAGTCTTGATTATTGGAGAAAACTAATCAGATCATTGGATCAAGACGATTGGAGATATCAACCAAAGTCAGGTTTACGCTAACAACACAAAACGTTCAGAATTTGTGGGAAATGTGGGATACTTTTTCTGGGATAAAAATTTATAATGCTCTACCTAACTAGGTAAAATTTGGTCCAGCCCACCAACTCGAAATCCATTTAAAGTCATATTTGTCAACTAGAAATTATTAACTGCTTAGAGGAAGTCTATACCAAAAGGAAGGTCTGAGTACTGAGACATTGGAGACTTTAGTGATTCTTTACCCCTTTTCTTACGCATAATTTACTTGGTTTAATGCCACGTATTCATTTATAATTTTTTAAAAGCACGTGTCTTACATACGTACATACCTATATTTGCGTATTTGTTATATGTACCAAACTTTATCAAATTCAAACAGAAACGCATTTTTTTCCGGAGGATTATAAGATTCGCAATAAATTATATTCAAAAACGAGGAACAAAAGGATGGCCGTCCCTTCGGTTTCAGTTTCAGCGATATCAAACCACTGCGGATCGACGTTTTACGTGTCCACATTTCAGGTTGCGCCCGTAAAAACATCACGTCCCGAAGAATGTTTCGACCGACGCACGCAATATTTTAATACTTTATTTGTTTTTGGGCGAATGAATGACGGACGAGGCTGGATACTCCGTCGCCAGCATTTCGAGTAAATATCGAACGCATTACTCACTACGGCGTAGGTACGGGCGTTTATGTCGCGATACGCGATGTGCGCTCGCATATTTTACTCGTGTCACTACCTTGTTTAAACGATCATGATTCTTGTCGTTCTGACAAATAACGCGCACCGTACTTGTCCTCGCGCTATTTATTTAACTTTTCAACTAATATTCACAGCGTGTCCGGGAATATTTAAACAATAACCGAATTTACGACGGTCCGTCGGCGAATCTCGTTTATTCCGGTGAGCAAATACGACCTGCCAGAATTTAATCGATTGTAAACTGTTGATTGAAGACCAGTCAGAAACATATTGGCGCGAGTAGCCGGCTGGGGCTTTATCGTTTAATCGATATCTTTCGCAATCAGTGTATGTACGTGAAAAAATTCAGATATGGAAGCAAGAGACCTGTTTCATTTTAAATAGAACTTCCTGTATTATTCATCTAGCCTACTGTGGGTCTCATATATTTATTTCTAACAGATATCGAGTCTTCAATCACTTAAATAGATATATCTCTTTTCAAAAAAAAAAAAAAGAAAAATCGGGATGCAAATACATTTTAGCCTTAATTTTTTTGGAATTAAATTTTGTACTTGACTCCAGTGTTCAGTCACGGCATCAGAAGGCCCTCGAAATATTCAGGATGTCATTGGATACCAATCTTTGCTAAATTCAAATACCAAAAACGTCATTTTCTTAATAGCACCACGCATCCGCCGCGTAACTTATATCTTATTGTTAGAGATGGCGAAGGACTAGGCACGGGTCTGCCTAGTTGCTGCAAAAAAGTAATAATTTCACATGCCTTGGTCATCTGTACTTATTATATAATGACGTATATTTAACATCAAAAGTATATTAAACATTGCATCTGAATATTGAATCCAAGTTGTTTCTGGTGTTAGCATTGTTTGGTTACTAGGACAATAGTAAACGAAACATGGTAGCATTGTTTTTAACTGTTTATTTGAATGCAAAGGTAGTTATACCGACGCGTTAATATGTGCGATTCATATATGAAGTTATTTTCTTTGTTCCTTTGCCCTTGTGAAAAACAAAATACATGAGCGCCCGGGCTGGCTTTTCAAACACATCAACAATGCACATGCGTTCTACATTGTTCGTTATATACAACTTTAATGTTTCTGTGAACTTTAATAGGTGAGGCGAGGAGTTTTTCAGTTAAGCTGAAAGTTTTGCGGTGTAATAGTCGACAACTTTAAAAGTGGTTACATGAAGGATAATTCCGAAAACGTTATGAAAACCTTCATTCCACATGCGCACGTAGAAAAATGGAATCATTTATGTTCAATATATAAAAATCACATCTACCTCAAGCGCCATATGGCTCAAGTGCATAAATTTAAATGAAATCCACCGCAATGATCTCGTTTATGTCAAACGTCGCACGTGCTCCATAAGTTTATAGGGTTGGCTGCCGCTCGAGGACGTTCGACCAAAACAAATGGATTCCATTTTTCAATGAATGGTAGTTTTTCGGGGAGTTTGCGATGGTCTCTTAAATATTCCTTATTACCGAAATAACATATTACTTTTTATTTATTTTCTACGTTATAATAAGTTTAAAAACGAGATTGAACAATTTGATTTGATCTACACGTTAGTTACGTGGCATTTATTTCTGGTGTGAACATTTATGCAAATTTCCGTTACCTCGAAACCATTGCTTCGAAGAAGATGGTCTAGATGAGAGTCAAGAAAATTTAATTTCAGGACATAGTACATTTAGCATTTCAAAACAAGTATAATTGTTAATGCAAGCAACTTCAGTTAATGCTTTTCAATCGCCTTCTTTCAGCTTCACATAAAATGATCAATTACTTCAAATTCACCCAGTGTCAAGTTCTATGTTGAGGCGGCGAAAATAGTAATAAAATTACGAAAATATTCTAATCAATAAGCTCGATAATTATTATTTGATTATATTTTGCGGTCCAGCAATTGTTGTAGTGTTGAAATAACTCTCAACGGTACAAAATCTGCATATATATACATAAAGGGCAACGCCTGAAATCCAACTCCATTATTAACACGTATCCCGGCTGTGAAATATCTCAATTCGTGGACGACGTATAATTTTCGAATAAGTACGCCAGCGAATTCGAGCTTATGCCGAGCTCATGAGCCACTTAATAATAATCTTGGTCGTCTACGGCCGTAGTCTTAGAGGGGTGGTTTAGAGATCTTACGACAACAGCGTTGCAATTATGTGCTGTTTGGGTTTTGGAATTCAAGAATCCCGCCAGGATAAGGTAGGTCCTTGCCCGGGGCTGTTTGCAGAGCCGTGGGAATTATACACATACAATTGCATTTCGCCTGTATCAAGTTAACAATGTCGTCGGTAAAACAATGTTCAAACCGGAGATGCTTCGCTTTGATTATATTATGGTAATTTGGTTGTTTTTGCGCGGGAATTAAGCCGTTTGTAAACTTTATAAGCTTTACGTTTATTTCGTATCCGGGCGAATTCGGTTTATTGTCGAAAGGATTCGGAGCGTCTTTCGCGTATAAAGCACGGGGAAAACTTTGTTTAATGTCTTTCTTTTCGCTTTGAAACGGATTACCTGATTATTGTCGAGAATGTAAACTTGTTAGGTGAAGGGAACTTTTTAAGGGGTTATAATGAAATACGGGGCATAGTAGAATATAGACGAAGTAATAGGCGTTGCTTATAAAAAAAAAACAATGTCATTTATGGTGGAATTTACAAAGTTGTTAGGTTCGCTAAAAAAGCTAACGTAGACAGACGACAGATCTGAAAAGGCGAAATCTGGTGTAAATTAGAAAGTTTGGACTCCCAATTGTTTAATACGCCTTATTATTTGATATCCGATTATAGAAAGGCTATATAGGCTCGAGAAGAATCTTCAAGTAAACTTCCTGTAGATGTCCTTTTACATAAAAAAAATTGTGTGAACTTCGCTAATTCACTTTCTTGAAAAATATGTCCGTATAGCTACACACATGGTATGTGGCAGTAAGGTTTCCCTATTAAGTACGCGTCATATAACGTAAGCAACGTAAGCTGAGGAGTTCAAAAATGCTTTTGAACAACGGTATTGATAAATATGTTTCTGGCTCCAGCGTCGTCAACGTTGCTCCGAGTGATTTCTTACCCCTACTCTGCCACAGGTAGCCTTTTCACCAAGATATGTTGATCCTATTCATCTTCCAGTTTATATCTGACCATTTCTGTGTTATCCTTGAACATTTCCTTTATCAAATTTCACTGTATCAATTTTTGCTATTTTCACTATTTGGAGAAGTATTCCTCGTGATAAATCAAATAGAAACGGGAAAATTGAATTTATTCTTTCATTTAATCGTATCGTATACAAAGAATAGCTTTGTCGGAAACGATATTTAAGTCTAATTAATTATCAATAATATTAATTACGAGGGATATTTCTAAAACAAACCTTACGTCTACGTTCGATCAAAATTCCAGGGATATAATTGACCGCAAAAACCAAATTCATCTGCCGAATTATTGCGTCTACAACCTTCCGTTAACTCCAAAGTATTTACTGTATACTAGGATCTCAAATTAAATTTGTACATACCGTACGTGTGAAGGGAGTCTCGTAGGTAGCAAGATCTTATCCCGCCGTCTAATTACATACCTGGAGAGATATATTATGAACTATGTTAATTAAGATCACATATTTGTACAGCGAAGGGTTCTTACAGTTTCCCCGACCTGATATTATAAATTTGCATCTGCGGCATGTTCTAACAACAAGATACAAGATTAATTTAATCCTTTGTTAAGGTGATCATGGGTTGCAGCACAAACAGAACGTTTTCTGAGAAAATAAACAGCTCCTTCCTTGGCACACAAGATGATATACCTTCCTCCAGAAGCTACAATAATACTTAATATCAATATTGTCTTACAGATTATACACCGTTGCCGAGCTTACGGCGCGGCAATTCCCTCCATGATAATTGCCCCTGCGTACGGTAGTGATAGGCAAAGAAATAGGCGTAAGAGTTTACGTTTTAAGTGCTTGCGGCATCTTCTTGACATTGGGAGCGAAGTCATAGTAACATTGGTCAAGAAATTATCAGGAACGGATATGATTTCAATTGATTTATTATATATAAGAAGGGCGATCGTCTAAATTTTATTTTGTTACAACGATCACAGTAGATATTTTACAGTCACCAGTAACGCCGTCCTTTATGTAACAAAATTCGAATAAAAAAGAATTCTCGTTCAAAATTTAATCTACTGGAGCGATTTGAATCTAGCGCACGTACTTCAATCGTACGGCAGATGTGATCCGATATTACGCTTTTCCTCTATAGCCCGGCTCTCCCGTATTACATACACGGTTTACGCCCTCATAACGACACGTTACTGCCGCCAACCCCACATATTCTGTCAATCTTATTTCAATCCATTTATATTTTATTTGTTTTTATGAACGTGGAAACTTCAGCCGATGTATGTGTAGGTATCTACAGATGTATAACAGGAGCTTCCGCCAATATCGATACAGCGTAAGTCGATTCCGCATCGTCCAATAAGTTATGCGGCGGATATTTTAATGCTTCTATTTTTTTATGTCTTGCGTTGTCGCTAAACGCCACGGAAACGTTCTGTATTTTTTATATCGTTACGGAGTAAATTTTCGGACTGGCACTATGAAAGAGAAAAGGATCCCTGATTTATTTATCAATCCATTAATTTGGGGACTTTGCGTGAGTAACATATGATTAAGAATAAGTAAGAGAAAAACGGTTGGTCCCAACAAACATATAAAAAAGGCGTCTAAGAGCAATAAGCAAAGACGATGTTAAAAAAGCTTCTAGCACTAGTTAGGTGATAGCTTATACGTCGTTTGCTGTTTCGAAGAGTAACAATATAAGCCGTGAGGTGATGTGAGAAAAAGAGAAACACTTGGAGCAACACTGGTGACACCGGATAAGCAATAACAAATTTTTTGATTAGTGATTTCTCTCTTTACATGGTTTTTTTGTTTTTGCCATGACTTCATCAATTCCATGAGCTATATTAACATTATTTTTCGTTATCCTTCCTAAACACTTTTTATGTATTTCATTTGTTCAAAATATGCAAACTGCGATCTTTTAAATTAATTGTTTTGATCAGGAGACCAATCGTAGTTGTACTTTCGAAATTTGCGTTATCAGCGCATAGAATAAATATCCTTTATTATAGAATAAATCCTTATACAGCTGAAAACGGTAATGTTAATAATATAAATTGGTACTAAGGCAGATCTCTTGAGAACCCTAATTGAAACATTGCAAAAATCCGATTCGAGATCTTCAAATGAGATGAAGAAAGAAGAAAGAATTGATAATATTCAGGTTTGCAGTTGAGAAATTGATAATTCATCTAACAAAATAATGGAGGAAACAGGCGAATATCTTAGACATACCGAAAAACACCGCTTCAACATTCCGTTTCAACAATAACATGTGATGCGCTTCCCATTAAGATATTTTTCCAAGTTTCGAAAAAGAAGAAAATAATACCAATTCCTACCGTTACTTGACTAGCTTCGCTGTCGCTTGCGCGTTATAGTCACAACAGAGCATTTTCTTCTGCTAGATCTCGAAA
The DNA here is from genome assembly GCA_020654165.1 of Oryctes rhinoceros. Classification (NCBI taxonomy): domain Eukaryota; kingdom Metazoa; phylum Arthropoda; class Insecta; order Coleoptera; family Scarabaeidae; genus Oryctes; species Oryctes rhinoceros. The sequence continues at coordinate 6,859,099 of JAIOKQ010000231.1, forward strand.
AATTCGTCGCCATAACATTTCTGACTAATGGAACAATGTTCGTCTTCTTTGGTGCATCGGAGGATATCCGCTTCTGCTGATTGATTTGTTGTGAAGTGTCCATGTCTCATCTATGGTCGCATAACGCCTCAAGAACTCACTTGCATTGGACTTAAACGTGTATTTGCATTGAAGTTAACGCGTTTTTAATCAATCGAAAATACAATAGACGCGGCATCCGTCTCACCGATAGTTTCCTCGCATTCAGTTAATAAAATAAAGGATTCTTATAAAATTTATTGGCGTATTCGTGAAACAGGTAAACCTGCTTACTTATCGATATACTTTCTATTTGCTGATTAACCTTTATCAGACAATAACGTAAAATATCATACCTATACGTGCCGGCAGTTATGAGATGAGCTAACCTTTACATTTATTGCCCTTATAATTTAATCAGGCGCTAGATTACTGAGTGCGACCTTTTCAGTTTCGACCAGCTTCGTGATAATACCACGCTAGGCATTACTATACAGCGAGTGAAAGAATGAAAGGATTCTTCCTTATATTACAACGCGACGCCGATATAGTAATAATAATAAAGGCCGTGCGCGTCGTAACATATTGCCACTATACACGTGCTAATAATTAGGTATAAATAATATTCTTTCGATTCTTAGCTCTAGAAGCTTTATTAGCTCTAATAAAAGAGTTCCGCCCAGTTAAGTGCGGCATTATTCAAGTGAATGTATTTTGTGCGACGGAATCTTTATAAGTTACATGTTTCGTTATCATCCTGTATCAAAATTTTATTTGCCTCCGCTTTAATTACCACCCATTTTTATACGTGCCACTACAGCGCAACTATTGAAGGAAAGTGCTAAGGGTGAAATGTACTTAAGAACTTGATAATGATCTTATAAAATTTCCATATTAATTGAAGACTTCGTTTAATACTCTGTGAGGTATCGTGACTAGAAACTCTTACTCCACCTTATTTAATACATACCGTCTCTTTTTGGAATATAATAAGTAAAACACATCCATTACGGACTTAACTTCTAGCATAATATAGTGTGTAATCGGCTAGCATTTCTACCTCGGTAAATTATGTAGGCGCATACGTACATACGCATGAACACGTCACGTAGTCAGACATTACAAACCAGTCAATTAGCTTTATGGCAAGAATTTGGAGCTTTCTAGGGATGTTCGCGTATGCATCTAGACATGTGAGATGTCAAGTTAGTGTCTGACTTGCGGAACAACGTCGTTTACCTTACGCCGTTTCGTAGTAGGGGAATTTCAATTTACGTTGGCTTCAATTAAATCGTTTAAGGCTAAATAAGTCAAATCCTCATGTTGAATTATGTGCTTTGTATCATCGTCAACTTACGTACAATAAAATTTCTTTCGGGAGGACAGATACGTAAAAATAACGTTTTTATCCGATTTGTTTTCAGGTTATAGCGTGTTAACCACCCTTTTTTGTAGATGGTTAACGTTAAATTAATACGTTTGAAGAATATAGAAAATTATTGGAACGAATTTGTACCACCTTAGGTAATATTTATAACTGTTCAGCTTCTTAGCTGTAGATTGCTCTTGATTGGTTTTTGCCCTGTGGCGCCATCGGGTTATTAGCACCTTAGAAGAATCGCAATTTCAAGATGTCTTCCTCCCGCGCAGTGTAGAGAGACATAGAACGAAAAATATTACATCATTTTTTAATATCTACAATACTTTACTTCAAAGTAGGAGAAGTAACATAGAAAAATAAATTAATCTTTGAACGAAGCAGATAACAATTAAATACAGTCAAAGAACGTAACCGATAAGAAGTTACAACAGCAGGATCACATTATTCTGATATTCTGGTTGTTTAAGGAAGCTCGTATTAAACAGGACGAACGATACTTAATTAAGTTTGGCTGAAAAATGAACTTTATAGACACCTCAATCGTACCTGTTGTTATATCCGTTTGCTTTATTCATTGTCACAAGAACACACAATATCGAAGTACCAGAATTCGAATAATAACAAAGAATAATTCGAATTCTGGAGATATTAGATGATATTTTGATAATTGACGAATCATCCAATTAAAATAATAAAAATCAATGAATTAAAGGTATACTGAGCTTCATATCTACGTCCTCCTATAATATAATCCATTGAATATTTAGTATGCATTGAATGTACATAGATACCAAAACTTCCGAATCACAGAAACGTACGCTTAAACCGAGACAGCATAAATCATGCCTTTTTAATGGAAAAATATAGGAAAAGTATTTTATCAAAGAGCCGAAAGGCGAATACAAAGCGGGAAGTATCAAACGGTCATTGTGGACGAAGTTGCGGTTACATTGATAACGCAAAACTTCCCACAGTGCTGTTTGAAGCATAAATCAAAACTTGCACTAAGCGCCGCTGCGGTCTGAATACTTCTACCCTCTCTTCTTCTCTGGAAACGATAAAAAAGGACTTTAAGGGAATGTATCTACCACAAATACATGCATATGTATGGAACACTTGCATTTACATGGATCGCGCGAGTTATGCGATATACCGGGTGATGTTTTCCTTATTAAATATCTACTTCCTAAATAACTCTTCGGATTTAGAGCATATTAAGGAAATGTAACCGTTAATTGGCCGCTAAGAAGTTGTAATTTAACCTTTCGTGGGTTATTTTAATTTTATTTAGGCCGCAAAGTCGTTGAAAATTGGATTCATCGAATTCACTAATGTTCACGAGGTGAACGCTAAATCGATGCGTTATTTAAAACGTAATGCCGTAAATTGCCCCCATTGGTAACCTTTATTTTACGATGTTAATAACAAGTTAATAGTTTCCGCAATATTCAGAATTCACCTGATTCGCTTAATTTACTAGATTTCGGCGCGATTACGGTCCTCCTTATTGCCGACCGCAAGACCAGAACTAACCCGGAGCCTCCGTCGGTTTATTTATGGGAGGATAGTCCGGCTCATTCATATTTAATGAAAATTTAATCAGTTTTCTTAGTTAAACTTGAACTACGATTTCCTCTCTTTCACGGCGGACCGCCAAATAAATCATGGCTGACCACATTTAGAAGCGTTCGATAAATTATTCCGTATGAATTATTCGGACTCGGTAGAGGAGTTGTGCTTTGGAACTTGGCGCAAAACTAGAACTCGATGAATATTTAAGTGTGGAAAGGTCCACGCGGGTTATAACTATTAACATCAGCTTGTCAATAACGTAGTATAGTTAATAGAAGTACTAAAATATTGGCAAGAAACCATTTAATTGGTTTCTGTAGCGGCTAAAAGGTTTTCAAGAATTGTTTTACGAGCAGCTGTTGAATATAGGCGAATAATAACAACTGGTTAAAAGTTGGTTTTGTATTTGTACCCGGTTGAGGTTAAGAACGTCGAAAGTTAAAAAGCGGCGTAAGGTAAGGAAGCACTCGGAACAACTCTGATGACGCTGGATCAACGAGGTTACCTGTCACCAGCGCTATATTCACTTCTCATCTTGGCATATCATATTGTCCACTTATCGGGTACGAGGGTCCTTCATCTGTTGGTAGGAAGCTCGATCCCTAATATTAAAGGGGCGTAAAAGTAATAAAATCAATATAAGTCCGACCAAGACTCATATATTAACTACTTTCATCCGTCATTCACTTTCTCATTAAATACCTTTGAATGTGCTTCATACAAAAATCAGTACGTTAGAAATATTTATATTCACACGCAATGTTATCTTAGAACTGTTGTAACTATTTCAATAAATATCATGGTTTTCTCCCTACACAGACAATCGTCATTAATTATAACGATTTACCAAAGAATTTACTTCCACACAGCCGGCAACTATTCCTTTCGCAAATATACGGCGCTAAGTTAAATAATATTTAATTCGAGCAGATGCCGATGACAATGAACACGCTTCCCGTGTTGCCCAGAAGAGACCGCAAATTCTACTTGAATTTGGACCTGAACTCGGCCGCACTAAACTGGACAAATCGTACGCAGATGTTGCATGTTTTATACGTGTTTGCGAACAAAACTTGAGTAATTTGTCACCTTCTCTTTTTGCGAATTGATTAATTGTTCCATTTAGTTCGCCTCACGTTGGAGAAGCCGTTACTATTGTAAATTAAATTGCGTGGCCCCGGGGAAGTTGCACTGGATGTGAAAGTGTGTTATTAGGAAGGATGAAATATGTGTAGCAAATTCCGTCGAGAGAACGAAGATTATTAGCTCGGATTGTATTAAATTCTTGTTTGCGTCTTTTGCTAGAGCTTTCGTTTGGAATCGTTTTCTTTTTTTTTTAGAATTATGAAGAGTGACGTGACGTAAAGCTAAACGTACAGTTATTTCATAAAGTTCATGCAATTATCCAATTTTTTCATCTGTCTATACGTCATTTAATTTATTGATATTTTTGTAGACATCGAGGAGGATTTGCGTAAAAGCTAAAAGAAGAGCGTACATGGCGTGCAATCGCGTTTTAAAAAGTTGTAGGATAAATTTCCGCCCATCGACCATCGGCATTCTGTAAGCGTATATCCTCGCAGAACAAAATATTTTTGTCCGTTGTGTATGGTTTGCATGATATTGTGCGTATTGTTCGCGAATATAACGGAACAGAGACACTGAGCAGCCAGACAATAAATGTACGTGTACGTATAGATATGCACAGCATCCTCTACAGACGTTCCGCAGTATTCTGAATGAAGAAGTTTAGATCTATCACGAATGACTTGTCATAAAGTTAACGTCGGTGTAACTGGCTACACGTGTGTTTAAACTAACTTTGTTTGGGGGAATATATTCGTTATCTCCGCGAATGTACATACGAAGTCTCATTCATACGACGTCCCGTCAAAAGACGTGTCATAGGCGGAGATTCGGGCTACTGAAGCATGATTGTTTATTGTTAGCGCGAATTCGTAATTGTACGCAAATCGATCCTATACAAGCATCAGCCGTGATACAAAATACAACGCTGAATGTTATCAGTTGCCATGTTTTCTGGCACGGGTCGAGAAAAATTAAATTCTAAAAGCTTAATGTTGTTTGTCTAAGAGAATTGTCGAAAATGACGATGGCAAAAGCAACGTTTTCCTTGAAAATTGACGCGCGATAATATACATTGCTTCTTGTTCACATCTTCGCTTCGAAATGGCTGAGTCTTACCATGAAATAAATTTCTTCTTCATTTAAACACGTTCTTCTATTTATACGAGGCGCTAGAAGAGTCTAATAAATTCAGTTCCTAGTCGCATTACATCATCTAGTCTATCGAAATATTAACCATTGAGCTTTTCCTCCATAAAAGCAGTCTAAGCAAATCCTTTGGAAGTGTTTCATGCCTCTAGATATATACGAAACATCCAAATCCCCATTATAAATCTTAGCAAAAACTTTTTAAACGGCAAACGACTATTATCGCCGTAACAAAAGTTTAGGAGTGACGAAAAGGTGCAAAACACCAGCTACCTCTTAGATCTTCGGACTGGATCCGAGGCGATAAACTTGAAGGGAAAGCTCCGCTTTGAATAAAACAAGCCGGAAATGGAAAAAGTAAGATAAAGGTCGACTTAAACGGCTCCGTACGTCGCTTGAACGCGAAATATATACGGGACATCGTACACACGATACATACATATATGCATGTAGCTGAATATCATATGTGACGCGTGAATTGATATTATTGTCTGCGTGATAGATGATCGTCGAGGTGAGAATGGTCTCCGTCGAGATATTTACGGCGAATCGCGTTCATCTTTTCGATGTATAAATAATCCTAAATGTTGCCGAGGTTTTCGGAAGACGCTCCTATTTTAAAGAAGGTGTATTTGTATCTCTGACGTTAATATACTCTTCAATATGTTGATGCCTGTAAGATGAGTGAAATTTACGAAAGCATCGCTTTGATTTAATTTGTTTTATTTAAAATTTCTTCCTTTCCAAAAACTCCAAGTCTTTCCAGGAAATAACAATCATAATATAGGAAGAAGAGTATAACTGCTAAGACTAACTGAAGGTGAGTTGTCTGGTTTTTTTGGCATTTTTTGGTGGTAATGTACTTTATATATTGGATCTTAAATTCTAAGCAGCCTGTACGTAATCAGAAAGTACGAACTTTACATTGTCTTCGGTAACAATATGATGTAAATTCATTAAACTAAAGAGTATATTGGAGAAAAAAGAAATCAAAAAATTCAAAATCCAAGCTCCATTAAAAATATACGACTTCCGGTATAACCGGAAGTAAAACATAATCTGTGGGCTAACATACTAATTACGAAAGGCTTTAATGAGCGGGTTGCGTGGAATACTCTGTATATACAGTCAGCGAATCTCCGTTAGGAGAATAAATAGACCAAGCTGTTGACTATCTGTACATCATATACCGACATACCGTACTTACTTGAGATTGCTTCACTTTTTTTTTATTTGGAATGTTCTATGTTGTAACGTTGGGAAAAATGTTTAAGAAAATTGGAGCCCAAACAGACTACGACCATGAGTGACCCTCTCATGATTAATTGATAATATACACGGATTAAAGTTCTTGCTCTTCGTTACATTCTTCCAGCAAATTTTCTATGAAACGTACTTGTCTATTTCGTATTCAGGACCTATAGTATTGATTTGCCTGCTCATCGAGACAACAGAATCGGCGCGATATTTATTAGATACGAGTATGGCAGCTAAGTTATCTTGAAGTCGTCGAAGTACCTGTACTTGAATATTAACATGCGTTTGACAACGTACAACATCAGAGGAATATTGCGAGATATTAGCGGGTTTGCGGATGACATGAACCGCCACCGCAACCGTGCCCTCTGGCGTCTGCGGCATACTCCTCAAGTTTGGAAGCTTTGTCCAAGGCTTACTACGGTAAATATGACGTGCGGTTTCTCTGTGAGCATCGGATCTCCATTCGACGGTGGACCCAACGTTTAGGATTTTTTCAAACGGAAGTTGAAAGTAGTTAAAGTAATATTATATATCAAAGGAAAGGCGCTTTATTGAAATGTATATTAGGCGGATTTTAATTAATTTATTTTTTTTTAGTTTAACCGGAGTGTGAAGATCCTTTTAAGTTACATACAATATATATTCTTTCATATATTGATCGATGCAGTTCTCGGTGGGACAGCCTGTACAGAGACGTGTATGGATTTAAGTTAGTATTGAGACATATCCCTGTTTGAGTTTATTCGATTTATTCGTTGCATTAATTCCGTTGCGTTATATACTTCCTTACTTTATTTTCTAAATTTTGTTACTAAATTCGACATTAAGCCACACGTATTGAAGCGAATAATTCGATTAAAATCAACGTTCTTTTGCTAAGAGTATAACAAACTTTACTAATTTGAATTTCTATTATCCGCAACTCTTTTGGGCCGAAGAATAATCCATTCTGGGTGGACATAAATCTTTCATTAGTTCTGTGATTAGCTACATCAATTTGTTCTTATTTGGCGTGTAAGACGGTCGCTCTAACTTATCGAAGTTCTGTGTCTGCGAAGAAGACTGCATTAACCAAACAAGTATATCCACTCCGAAGGCCACCGCACTAATCCTTCGTTCTGCTTAACTATTGATAGGTCGAAGGGGTTCGTGCATGCATTAAATATTTAAAACTTCCAAGCTAGGCCAATTAATATAAAACCGAAGTCTGATAGCGACAGATTCATATAATTACGTTAAGTATTAAATTCTTTTTAACCAATATCGTGTCGTAATGGCACATAATATTGGTTGCACGTGACTTTAATAATCGATGTAATCGAATAATGATCACAATCTCAAGTCGCCTGGTTGAAATCGTTAAGTTAAAGATCAACATGTTCTATTAAAAATATTGCAGGCGCAATTTAACTGACAACTCGCTAATATCTAAACAAACTCTTCAAGATTTGTTTCTACGTAAATTTTTATGAAACGCACGCATTTCATATTGACCACGAACAGCCAGAATTAAGGTGTTACCGTACAAAGCTTGTAGCAGACGTTTTAGGTAAAGAACTCTGTGTACTAAACAAAGGAAATGTTGTTGATCTTCCCTTATCGGAACCAATTTTACGACACATCTCTGTGATGTTCCACACACGTCTATCTCGAGAAATATATGCGGGTAAATCGATTAACAATAAAGGAGACGGGCGTACCTCCCGAAAAACCGGATTTTTTTCTCCGCTTCCACCAGCCGCGATGATGTTGCGCCATATAATAAAGTGATAATGTGGAGGTAATGCGGCCAGAGATAAGCGGCATCGCGATGATCCCGGACCATTATAAAAACATCAAGCATCATTTATAAAGATAAGCGGTTGAATGTCGGGCTGACAGGTCGTATTGGTGATCGATTAGGAATCAATCCGACACAGAGAGCAGTCAATGGGCGTGTGACGTCATTTCCTTTGTGGCGCTATCGTACTTCTGGTTCATAACGTTCGCATAATGGGCAAAATCGAGCACACGTTTATAACCCCACGGGTTGTTTTGTGGCCGCGTCTGTATGAGTACGTCGATATACGTAGATGGCGTACAAGTGTTCGCGTGAACATGTAGGTATTCCGCGAATGCGTATTGTATGGAATAGGAATCGTATTATGGCGGCGGATTCTACACAATCACAAATTTAGACACAATACTTTGTAACGATAACCGTTTGTTGCAAAGCGATTTACGACAATTTACATTTAGAACAATGCTTTTCGGCAAATATTGGGCGAGCTTCGGATTGAGGATTGAATTTCGCCCATTGCGTTGCGAAAACCTCAAAATAGTAGAATCACCATGCTATCCTTTGTTTAAACGCTACAAAACCGACTACATTTCTTTTCCTTTATTTTTTTTTTCTTGTTACTTGCGTATATTTTCGAATAATAGTGTTGCTCAAACTTCGCTTTTAATCTAGGTATCGCTTTAAAAAGTAATAATTACCAAAGAAGAAAAGTCTGTCATAAAATTACTTTTGTGCTCGTATAAGACGTCTTTCCTGATATACGCTTCCCAACCCTGAAAAAAATAAAATAAGGATGCTCTGGAGATTATTAGAAAGAAAGGAGAGGCTTTGTGATTGTTACAAGTCGTATTGAGCCGCTCATTTCACATACAAAAAAAGCTTTCTTGTAGTATGCGAGGATCAATGGTAAACTTATATATATCCGACCGAAAATGCTACCCACGCTTTTCGTAAATTTTTGAAAATTAATTTTTCTTTAATGAAGCATAACAAAAAAAATTGCTACTTGGTCAACATGAGCTTTAAAAATAACAACATAACATAACAAAGAGAAACTTCGATATATGTCTTGATTATTACGGCATCTACTTCAAGCTTCGTAGAGCACCAAAGTGAAAAATCGATGGAACTAAGATCAGGACTATGAGTTGGGCATGACTCAAGTCCCTCATGACCAATCCATTCTACCAAAGTGGCTGTGATTATAATATTGCTCACCATACTCAAAGTTACTAAAAAAGAAGAGAACAACAAAGGTGTCCCCAATTATACTTGCTACTTATTATATACGATATGACCAAATCGCATTTTTAATTCTGTAAAAATGTTGTTAAAATCAAACTTCGTCAATACAAATAAGAAGCTGCTGATTACTGAATGCGATCACGTTTCTTTACGTGATCGAATTCAGTACGTTACGAACGATAGATTTTGCAACCAGCTCTATTGTTAGAGTAAACACGCAAGATCAGATAAAACGTATTGTTAGCACGAGGTGTAAAGTTTACTACAGATTAAGGTATCATGCAGAATGACAGCTATTGTAGGTATACCTAGACGCCGATAAGAATATTCCAAGGTAGTTCTATTAGTGCTATATATGTGTATAAACTGTAACAAAATCAATACTTATATTGTCGACATTTACATAAAGATCGGGGAATACCGTTTGTACATTTTTCTCGGATTAATGAATAGAAAAAGTACCTATACTGACGATAATAAAATTCAAAGACCAAAAACTAACAAATACATCTACGTATAACCACAAAAAAACGATTATACGCTATTTGTTTCTTTGAGAACCAAATTTAAGCTTTATAAACTTTGAAATTTTTCAGAGGCCGTCATATAAAGAAGAAATTCGTCCACGTAACAAACATATTATTAATTTAACCCACAAAAAAAAAACGAATTACAGACGTTCCCTCATTTGCAGAAATGCACATTCCAACGATTTTTACATAAATATAAACAGGAAATAAATCTGCTTAACAATTTAGAGATAGAAGAGAGTCGTTAGGATGTACAGACTTCGCAGTAATTGAAAGAACCTCCGCTTTAAGTCGGGTGCGCTGAAGTCGCCTAATTTCCGGAACGAGACAAGATTTTTATATTTTTAGGATTCCTTTTAATTTTTCACCGGGTGATTTACGCGGAAAACATTATGTTCATTTATATTTGATAGGATGGAAGGAGCAGATCAGAAGGGAAGGAAAAGCGACGGAATGAAAATTTAGAATGTCGTCGTCCGAAAGTGAATATGGATTTTTTCACGGTTCCGTAGTCCGGGCGGGGGGATCTTAAATTGACGCGGAAATCAACGGCAAATGAAAAATAGGTACGATTTCGAATGTACGGGTGTTGAGCCAAGATGATTCTTATTTATTCGAGAACCTTTAACTGATAGAGGAACCGTTAAATTTATTTATATTTAAATAGCAACAAATTATTTGCTTAGTTAAAATAACTTTTGCCGATTAGCCTCTTTTGTAACGGTATTAAATAACTCCCCAATTTGGTTTGGTTTCGCCAAAATCCTCGTTTTTTTTTTTATACAGGCATCTATTCATCTTCTGCAAAAGAAAAACTATCCAATTTGTTGCCTAATTTGATCACAAATCACTAACAAATCAGGGTTATTTACGTAACACGTGCACCGGCTAGACAAATGGTACAGTTAAGCCGTTAGATTCAGCTGACCACCGCAATGTTTCAATGTCTGGTGCGGGCACTGCGACGATGCCATCGAAAGCACACGAGCAAGCAACAAACCCCCGACGATGGCCGGCAGCGTATTTCTTGTCGAGAGAAAAAGAAATGATTATATATGGCTCGAAGATTAGGGTATTCGTGAAGTATACGATACGTATTATTTTAATATCGTCCGTTTTTTATTCGGTATGCAGAGATACGGAAGATATAGAGGTAGCGACGTTTGAAAAATCTCAAGGAACAGTTACATTGTAATATTTAAATTAACTCTAGTTAGTGTCGTCACTAGCGCTGTTCAACTACGTTCGTTCAGGTACGTTCACATGTAACAACTTCTTCGGTTTATTTAATTTTATTTAGCAAATATAGCTCTAACGAACGATAATTTCTTCTTAATCTTCACCCTCCATTCTCTAGATCTTTAATTTTTAAATTTAAAGCAAGTTTATCGCTAAAATAATTACATTCGGCGTAAAATAATGTTTTTGTATATGACGAGCTTAGGCACACACAGTTTTATTGTTGCCAAAGAATACTTGTGTCTATATGTTTATCTGTGATTTACTCCCGAAACAACAGATACGCAACATAAAACAATAAAATTACATTCAATCTTTCATACCGGGTAAATATTATAAATCACTATTCTAAATTCCAACGGAAAAAAGAAGGAAAGGCACAAAAGATAAAGCCGGATGGATGTACATTTCATATTTAATTCAATATGTGGCAGATGATGCTATACTTCTAGCGAAAGCAGACATCACCAGAAAAAAAAAGAACACCATTCTTCTTGCGGGAAGATTTTATCATGCGACGGACATACATCACTGTCTATTTGGACGGTCATCACGAAGTCGTTCAGAATCGGAGCACGTACTCTAGATTAGTCAAACTGTACCGGACAGTAGAAAACTAAATTATAACAGCTGAAAGTATCGGATACCATTGCGACGTTGGCTTTGAATACTTATCGTTTGTCAACATGAATTTGTTGCGTTTCCTAGAGATATTTATTTGGAGTGAAATAGCGTCAATAAATTAGTTTATATCGTTTTAATGTCAGCGAAAGTAAAGTTTATGAAAAAAAAAAAAAACGAATACATAGAATAAACAATAGAAGCATTCGTTTATAATGAAAAGTAAAGCCGACATTAACTTACGCATTCAACTAACATATAAGAATAAGGGAAGGACAGCATACAATATCTAAAAACGACGAATTTTGGTTAGCGTACACCGAATCCATGTTACATCTTCATGAGGAATTACTTCTGTATTCGTTCAAGCTAAAACCGCTCGCACTCATCCTAAGGGCGACGGAGGCGCCCTCACCGTACGTGTTTTTTAAATTTAAAGCGGTTTTAACTTTTTTTTAATTGCCCGACGCGTAATCTAATCGCGCTGGCAAGGATATACCAGTAATTGGTCCGCGTGACGTCATGTAGAGTCCAGCGGGATTATTATCCCCATGAATAAATTAACAATTATCTTAAGCTCGCATAAACATCGTGCTGCACATTTTATGCAAGTAGGGTCGACCGGCAGTGAATAGTACGCAGAAATGGTAGTGTTGTACAAGCGTTTTGTTGTTTTTGGCGGTCCATTTGCGTTGTGTACGTAGTTAAAACTTTAAACGGAATCGCAACAAAAAGCGATTTATGTGGTTGCACGTTTTGCAATTTAAATTATGCGGGCGCTGTATGCTTGTATATGATATTTTTGAGTTGCAGTTTGTAAAGTGCAATTGTGAAACGATTTTTTTCTAGCAACACGACCGGTTAGTCCGGCGCGATTTACGATAGTAAGCGATTTATATGTAACAAGAAGAGCGAACACAAAAAAAGGGGAATAGTTCATGAGGAAGTTTAAATAATAAAATAACGGGAAATGCAGTGCTATGCATTCATTAGATTATATGAATATTCATTAATGTACGAATCAGCTATACCCATATTTATTTAGTAACGAGATAATGCGAGATAATCTTAGTTTACTTGTTCGTACTATTCTTTTCCTTCGTGTTTCTTCTTCTAGGTTCAATTCGTTAAAGTCGTTCTTATTGTTTTCTTTTAACAAACGAAAAACGCAAAATACCTGATCAATAAGTTTAGTTGTTACCAGCAACGCTACACTGGTCAATTTTTCTAGATTTTTAATTGAAACCTAGCTCCTAAAACAAAAAAAAATAATCTATTTTCATAAAATTTAGATTCTTGCAATTTAGGACCTTTAAAGTAATCATATCATAAAGTTTCTACTCTATTTTCGCTATTATCTTTCTTTAGAGCGAGTAAGTATTTCATAAAATTAGGCATTTAGCCAAATCTTAAATCTAGGTTAAAAATTATTTCTTTTTTTAATATTACTTACTTATTGACATGCTTTAAGTGTAACGTGGCATTTACATAAAAGATCAAACATACAGTGCGTTACATTGATGTGGGACAATTCCGTAGCCGTCGAAAAATCAACGGATCAAAAAAAAATATTTTTTCAGCATGTAACTAGACGAAAAATAGATTCTGGTATATTGATTTTTCTCACCGGATTGCTACATAGCGTATTACGTGTAAACAAGTGCCCCCCATCAAAACACCAAATGCCAAGTTTCATTGTAGCATCTTATATGGTCTGTTCACAAAATTGAAAGAAACAAAAAGTTGCGACATTCTTCTTTTATCAAAATTGATCCAATAAACTAATAAATTTCTGTTTATTACATCTACGAAGACAAGCTTTCGAATTTGATTTTTAAAATAATTTCGAGCTGTGCCCGTCGTCCGCGATAATCGAATATTGCGTTTGCACATTTCATCAGCCACCTAATAGTGACGTCATCGCAGGGGAAATTCAATCGAGATAAATACGAGATTTCAATTGGATGAACGTTGCAACGATAGATGCTGTAGCGTTACCGCTGTCGGGGATTCACTGGCAGAGAATCAACGATACCGTTACGTTAGCGTCCGGCTACATCGCGACGCTTCCAGCTTACTTTACATGGTTTCCGCTACATTACGCGCATTACACATCACTTTGTATCAAATTAACTCGGCCGGCATCTGCATGACGCAGGAGATTCTCAAAGCGAAGTGACAAGTTCGACGGACCGGAAGTAAATTTTCGATTCTGTGCATTGATAAATCACCCAACCCCTTGCTTGCTTTTCTCGCACGATCTATGTATAACCGCAGCCGTTCTTTTTTTTTTTTCTCCACAGCGCTTCTGATCCTCTCTCCTCGGTTTCTCCATTTACCTTCCTCCGCAACTCTTGTTCGCTGAACATCATATATTTGCTATTAAATACATATCCTAGTGTCGTCTCTTTTCGAGTCGTTTGTTCTCGCGTAAAACGAAGCGAGAGGCAATACCGGTGTGAATATGAAGTTTTTGGGGGTCGACGAAGCGCGTTATCTGATTAGGTTTGATCGCGGTTAGCGACGACTGCCTTCGCTTACGCTTGTCGTTTGTTTTATACATTTATTCATGGTACATTAGATCCTGTGTCGGTTAGATGGTTAAGGTTCCGTTATGTGAGAATATGACATAAAAGTACGTCTCTCTGCCTTTCCTTTTCTACTATAAGTTACATCTATATGATGTTAATAAAATAGACGATGTGGTTAGATAAAGTTGTGTGATCCCTAATTCAATTACTACAAGCGCAATAATAATAATAATAATAAAAAATGCAGACTTCGTTGCAGTAGATTGCTTTAGATCTTCGTGTAAGTTTTGATTTGGATCTTTTCATGAACTTTCTTAGATTTTACGTAAATTTCGTCCTCCCATTAAGATAATCGCTCTTCTTCAGATCCGCTTCGCTATTTTCGTCGTACTCGTCAACGGATATGGAAGAGGTAAATGATTCATGCACCGTTGCGGATTTACGCGAATTTGAACTGAACCTTCGGCATCGAACATAGTTGAGCGTATCTTCGTCCGAACTATAATATGTTTGTGAAATATTAGTTTTCGGTTAAGCGGGGAAATTCTGATTACGGAGTAAGGAAGCCGAAAGTCTCCGGTGCAGAACTAACAGAATTTCACAGACACGCTCCCCTGCACTAAACCAATAAGCAGTTTTCAATGCAACGTTGTGGCAGTCGAGTATAGTTTAGTTAGGTATAGGTCGGATTGTGCGAGACACTACAAGCGTATAGCGGGTGAGTACACGATGATAATTATGCGGCAGACTTTGATAAACTTAGACCTAGCGGAGAGGCGGTAGGTGTGTATGTGTAACCCGCGGCGATATGGAAATTCTGTTAGTCTTAGGTGCTTCCCGAAATTAGGATAATTTAATTATTCCACTTGTTTCTCGCGACTAAATTCAATTATCATACGTGCGATTGTGTGTGAGCGTTTGTGTTACGCGTCAACGTGGAAGTTGACGTCGTATCCCGTTCGTCAGTAGTTGCGATTCCGACGCCGCGTACATCAAAAGTAATATGATAATTGGAGATCGTTTCATCCGTTTTGAAATCAAACACTGGCGGTGTGTGTATGTCGGCGTATCGAATTTAATTAAATGAATTTAGCGACTTTGTAACGCAATGAAGGATAGCTCCTAGGAATAGAAACGATATGGTGAAACATCGTTAAATTGATTTAGGCTTCATTTGAATATATCTTTATTGATCGGAGGATGGACTTTTACAAGGAATGTCCGCGTAGTATGAAAATTAAAGTTTGTTAATTTAACTGCCTGATTTGCGTTTGTAAAAGGGCAATAACTTTTTTATTGCCCTGCGAAGTAAGTGCCTGGTTCGTTACTTACCGATCACCCTGTATAAATCGAAATATTTTTGGTTCTCGGATGATTTTAGCTTTCTACTGCTTGGCTAATAGGAGCAATTTTGTAATCGCGGAAGGTTAAGAGCGCTTGTATACGGTAATTGTGTCATTCAATTGGCTAGCATTAAAAATTGTCATGATATCATTCATTCAAGCATTCAAGCAAGTCCAGACAGACGTGCTGTACACATACATCATATTTCAATAGTTAAAAAAAATAAATTCACACAAATAGCAAGTGCTTCTGTATCGTAAATTTATACAGGAGCCTCCACAGCATAAAGAATAATAGATTACGGCCAGCTTTACCGTATGATTATTCCGCAGCGAGTTCGATATAACGACTGGTAGTTTTTTTTTTTTTCGTAAAAAAAAGGGGGGACGGAGAGAGACGACTGCTATTACATGGAGATCTCGCGGGACCGAACAAACCGACTCTAATCTATACGGCTCAATAAAATAATGAGCGCGATAGTCTTAAAAAATGGCCAACTATTAATCTTTCCGGTCTGGCTATCGGGACCGCGCTAAACACTTTATTTTATAGAAGCCCGTTTCCCCTTCCTTCGCTTCTCATCCTACGCCCGGGCGCCCGTCTACGATTTAGTAGTTAACGCAGGTTAAATAATGTAGTGCGGGCATTGTGAGGCTGTGCTGGTCATCCCGGGAAATCCTGGGGGATTTGCGGATTAAGTTGGTAGCCATTACTTTCAGCTCTGAGAATATCGATGCCTTGCGCTACCGGGCGAACGGACAGGACGTTGCGGTCGCACCGTGCGGTCTCAGCACTAGAGGGATTCGTGAAAAATTACCACCATCTTAACCGGATGTATACTTTATATTTTTTATCCTGTAAAATTAACTTCCTCACATTGTGGTTCTGCATTGAAGTACTAAGCTACCAATAAGAAGTTATTAATAACGTATCCTAACGTTCTTGTAATTGTCAATATTCTCTAGTCGATTATTATGGTTTTTAATGTATTACCGAGCTATAGCTTCCTTGAAAATAGCCAGTTGGTGTTAGCGGTGCTTTTCAGAGTACCAACAGTAAGTAATTATCATCAAGAATTATGAAAATCTGTTCGTACCTTGTAGCTTCTAAAGTTTTGAAGTTATAGTTAGTTAATCCTGGAACTTTTACGAACTAACTTTCAATTAACTGTTGATCCTAGCAACTACGCCATTCATTTTGACTTCATTAAATTTACCAATGCTAACCGATCTAGAAAATATTTGGACATACTTGCGAAAACAACGACAAACATCAGTTTCTCGTATAAATTTTAAATTATTATCTTCCATTCATTCAGAAGGCGAACGCGTTGTACGTACGTAGCTATATTTTCCTGACACCGCAACAGACTTAGCAAGATGAGACGCTATAACCAAACGATCGAATCATGAAATCCGAAGCAATTTCTCCGTTCGCGTAAAGCAAGAAAAAAGGAGCGTGCGATAAGTTAACAAAGTCACAAATAGGCAATTTTTAGGGAAGCGCAAATAAACGCTCGAACCAATTTACAGCCGTCGAAGCTCCCGATTCAATTCCTCACCACCCTCTTTCTCGGAGTTGTAACTCCCATTTCGACTTCGGTACCCTGTTTACCCCGCGTCGCCACCATTACGTCTACGGCGTCAAATGTTCCATATTAAATAACAAATAACGTAGTTAGCGACGAGGTCTTTTCGCAATGCACGGGTAACGCCCGCCTCGCTCAGCTTATTATTCAATAGTTTATAAGATTTCCCAAACAATACAGTCGCAAATGGCAACTTCAATTTAATATATAAGGACAATAATAATGGAAACCTCACCCGGGCAAACAAGTCGACAACTTCTAAATTGTAACATTTAGTCAAACAAAGGCGCCCCTCGAGTGGTATTGTGCGTGTTCTGTTCCGTGGCATATACAGACCAGATCGTTCCACTACGGTTACACACCGTCGAAAAGACGAAGAGCAGTACGAGAAGGACGATGGAATATAGACGAGGAAGGAGGTATATGGATGGATGAAGGTTTGTTTGGCGGTAGCGAGACGCTAGTTCGCGTCCAACTCAAGAAACGGCGCTGGTGAGGGCGCAAGGAAGAGGGAAAGATAACGGAAACTTATATGACAGGGTTAAGGGTGATGAAAATGATAGCGGCAGCCAGTCAAGTTTAGTTTTCTGCCGTGGCCAACTACTGTAATAGAGTAATCGAGATATACACTGGAGCGTCATTCGATTTTTATTCTCCTTGGAAGTGGATAGATGATTTATTGTCCTTTTTTCATATATTGTCTACATTCTTCCTTTGTTATTTGATTTAGTTGATTTTATTTTTTCTGCGAGCTGTGTTAGGAAATTGAAGGTTGAAGTTGAGCATCTTTTTATCAACGATTTTAATGCTCCAAATGGAAATGTTTCCATAACACGTAAAGAGGTTGTTGAAATCTAATTTTAGCCTTTAAACCTTTAAATCGACGAGCTTTCTGACGCGGTAGAGCCTTGTATCAGAAAAACAATTTAATGAAATCTCTGCACAAATTCAGGTCTGATTGATTGGCAAAATTTATACATATGGTTTAAGATTCAGCTGCGATTTAACCAAGACATGGTCTTTTCGATTATGTTTGTTAAGCGAAAGTTTAGTGTTATTTGTTAGTTTTAGAGTTAAAAAAAAAACTTTTATAATCCTTTGAACGCTTCGAAGGTCAAGCTTCAAATATATCAACTTCATGTTTACTCCTTCTATAATCATACGCAGATTTACCATTTCGTGAATAATTATCGTATTATTATAAATGTCCATTATTTATTGTTTTCACGTGTTATTAGCGTTTGCAAGACCGCATACCAGCTAAACATATTTACGGTAATACGCCGCCGTATTCCCATCTACGCTTTATACGAACGTATGTTTGTTGAAAAGGCATAAATAATTGCGAAACGTTCATAAATACGGGCCTCGAAATCGCCCTGGCCAGCCAACGCCAAATAATAACTTGTGGAGTTTTATTATTCCCAATTATCGGTACGGCCCGGCGGGCCGCGCCTGGGCGACTACTAAATATTTATTTATAATAACCCCGGCAAACGTATACATCACGCTAATCGCCCAATTAATTATTGTTAATTTGAAATGCAAATACCGCGTTACAACAAATCCAATTTGATCGCTAATGAGTTTAAAGCAAACACACTCGGTGTATTCGGTACGCCAGGCGACTCGGTGCCCGGCGTCCGGTTTGCCTTCAATTATGCGTACCCCGAACGGGAAAAATCTCTTAATTGTATGCAATCAATTCATGTTCAAACATACGTACATACGTGTGTACGGTTGATCAGGGCCGTACACGATCGATTTCGTGCACACGTAATCGGGGAAAACTCAAACAGCTCATAATCTCTGGAAAATCTGCGAGATCAGTAGTTTCAGGTATTCAGGTAGTCTAGGAGTAGAAAATTCACTAGATCTTGAACGGCGCAAATTACTCGAAAGGCAACTGCTTTAAACATTTCAAAATGCTTTTTAAATACTCACTTTAAAATAACAAAAAAATATTTAGCATTTTTGCCATAATTTTTGATTTTTTTTTTTATTAAAAATATTTGGGCTAAAGATTTTTAATGGAGATTGTACTTAAAACGCTACCCAATACCTCTGTTCTTAGCAAAGTAGAATACGCCAGCTTTAGATGAATACTTTAAAAAACTATTATCTTTGAAGGTTGATGGAGTTTATACGCCAAAAGGTGGCTTGTAAAATGATGTGTTGTGAGGATGTGGCTTGGAATCTTTGTTCAAGAGACGGCGTAAGATTTGTTGAATACCCTTTGTATTAGAGCTATCCTTGAATTTTTACTACCTCGTGTTTCATTTAATGACTTACGCTTAGGATGCAGCATCTTGTGACCTTCATTTCAATTATACACGCAAATATATCTTTTTAGTGATAAATATGTTATTATTATTATTATCATGTCTTTCAATAGCTTTTATTGCCTCCTGCTTAGATTTTTACGAGCAACAAAATCTTTACAAAAGCAAATTTTTCCATTTAAAATTATAAATCAGGGCACTTTCTATAAATCCATTAGTCCAACCGGCTACACCGATCCTGCATAAAATTGCCCTACCCGCTTTCGCCGAATCGCATGGTTAAGCGTCGCGCACTGCCCAGTACACCGCAGCGGCGAAGCTCATGACGTCGAATCTATTCGATCCATCAATCAATTGAATTTCGTTGTACGTATCTGATAAAAACGTTCCGCCGATCCGCCGTTGCCCTTTCCCTCGTCCATAAAGGGTTAGAACGGGATGGGTTTTGCGAGCCAAGCGTAAAGACAGCGTCGCTCTCGTAACGTCCATGTGACGGCATAAATTCCCAGAAGCGGTTCCGGAGATCGGCTCCAGAATATGACCAATTGTTTATGACATAATTCTAATTGGACTGACTGGCTGCCGTCGCACCGTACCTACTTGTGTGACGCGTTCATTTTATATCATCTGTCTTTATCGGTGATGCGGTAATCTGATATTACGCGAACGGGTAATTACGCCGACGAGACAAGACAGATGTGCTTGTTTTGGGCGGTTTTGCGGACCCCGAGTACGTGTTCGTAATTAATGAAAGGGGCTTCGTATGTCTGTGTTTTATGAATAATTTCTGTCCGACAGTACTGATACAAACATACGTATACAGAAATTACGAAAAATTTCCTTATTTTCAACAAAATGCTTATAAAAGAAAGTTGTTTGTTGTAGCTTTGCTTTAATTAAAATCATTAAAAAGTTGAAGCAAGATAAAGTTGCGCTAGATTGCTGAAAATTAACAGATTGGCTAAGAATTGAATCTAAAAAATACTAATTTACCTAAATTTATTAATAAAAAATATAATACAAAAATGGAGGCCCAGAATTCTTTAATTTTTCTAAAATTACTTCTAACAAAGAAGAAGTCTATAACCACAAAAGGTTACAGTCAAAATAAGCTATTAACGTAAGGATCGCGTTTATTCCACCCACCGACAATACCAGTTATGGTTTTACAACACGTCGAGTAGACCGCGCTATTTAAAGTAGAAGTCGACAAAGATCGCCTCCACTCATCTCTGAAAACCAGCTCCGATAAAAAGGCGAAACGGAAAAGTCGTTCAAAAGAACGAATGGCGTCGAAGCAAAATGCTTCTCCTCTTCACTTGTATACCGTACGACGGCTGTATGTATACAAGCCCGCAGAAAGCACCGACATCAAGAGTAATCTTTATCTGTTGTGATGTCTCCATCAGCGTTCGCCGTATCTCTCGTCGATATTTTAGCGCTTTCTATGGTTTCGGTTAGTTTTATCGTTTATAGTTTCCGATCCGTCCTTTGTCCGCGATGATGCGATCTTTATGCCGGTCCGGGCGAAGTTAGAAAGCTGACTGCCGTCTCCCCTCCGGTTTTCCGCGAGGAGTAATACGAGTACGTCTCAGGATTCGACACAAAAACGCATTGGAAATATTATGAGCTTCTTGTTATATACGCTTCCGTGTATCTGGTATATTTTATTTATATTTCAATCTGGAAGGGGCGATTTAGTTATTCTGGACACATCTTTCGAACGAAAGAATAACGCTTAGATTCCTTGAAAGGTGGGCATATGTGAGCCTACGCAAGAAATGCTGAAAATTTCGTGTTTAAGTGTTAGTATAGATTTATATCATCGATCTTAGTAGAGGCTACTTGATTAATAAAATACGTATTAAGTTGTTATTTCAAATGCAGAATTGGCAGCCACGTCAAACAAAAGCGGACGTTGCCTAAAGTCATTTTATTAAATAATTATACAAACACGGACAACTCCAAATTTCACTGCATAATACTACGTTATTCAAAGCTGGACATGTTCAAAGTCAAGCGTTGTAACGTTTTTGTCGAATTTTTGCATCGCTGTATGCGCTATACAACATACAGAATTGTCGCGTTGATACGCCGAATGAAATTTCTTCGTTTTTAGAGTCCCGAACGTATGAAGCATTAAGGCCAACGAGGAAAAAACCTTTAAATGATACTCGTGTTAAGGCTTTTCACATGTACACCAAACTATTTTTTTATATAAAGGCCATTAAAGCCCCTACACATACAAGAGAGCAACATAAGGCAAGCAATAAAAGTATGGGAGAACGATCAAAAGACCTCGTACCGGGGCAATAATGTTCTACGACAAAAACGGACGAAAGCATTCATATCAGGCTCGCAACAAGACAACAAAAATAGTGTTATCGTTCAGCAAAAGGAGACTAGATTATTGGCGGAATCTCATGTAGTCTTATATCGCCTATTGAAACTAGGAAAAGCTCAGGATCAAATATGTCCAGAAGATCTAGACACGGCACAGACAAGGACGAAGATCCTAGAGTAATTGTAAGGTTCACTAAGACCCGTCGACTTCTCTAACGTTGATAAGAGCATCTTTTTACGATATCTTAAGATCGTTGATAAGGTCGCTGTAATCAAACGCTTTTGCATCTCTGCCCATTAATACTAATATTAAAATGATACTAAATCCTATTTTTACTAAAAATAATTTGAATACAGAAATTTTTATGTTTATTCAGCGCGTATAGTTACCTAGCGTTGAATCTAGCCGCCTAGTTTTTATCGTAATGTACGCTGCTATTCTTTTCGAACTCGCCGCAGGAAAACAAACATTTCCCGGTACGTATCTTTCCCGAAAGTAACGACCGCCTAACGCATAGCTCGCAGCACCGCGATAGAATTAGGGTCAACCGAGGTGTCAGAACGAACATTTTCAACACCAGATAGCACCACATTGTCTATTTATGGCCCTGTTTGTCTCGTTTTGGCGTTTTTCCAGCGTCCGGAATAATATCGCCCAAAAATAGCGACCGCACACAAAAAAAAGCGCAAAAAAGAGGAATGCGAAAAGGGAACTAACTATGCCATCGATGGCGAAGCGAACACAACTAGACGCAATAAATTTTACGCCGAGTTTTAATCTGAATCGTGGATGCTTGGCAGACGAATGCGTGTATCTAACGCAAATCTGTAGGCTATCATCGGTTGTTGGTAAAATTTGGGGAAATTTCGGATTGAAAAACGGGGAATTCAAGAAAATAATAATATGATGATAACACGTAACACGTAAGGTTACAAGTTTTTATGAACAATGATTTTCTTTCAACTTTGATGATGAATGGAATCTTTAAGGAACTCTCGCGACTCTAATGATTAAAATACAATTTAAATAGATAGCCCTCCGTTAATAAAAATATTTTGACGATCACAATTTTTAAACACCTCAAAGTATGCTTTTATTTCAAGTCAGACACAAACTGAATTTAGGTAAATTTAACGAGAAAACCACGTACATTTAAAACTGATTCCTGGAGAGCTTTCCTTGTAAATGTAGATTAGGATCGTTACATAATGTAAAAGAAGACAAAAGATGCTATGGGCGACCCACCCTACCCCCACCCAGTTAGAAATCTATACTTTAAAGATTAATAATAGAGCATATAATATACTGAAGCTTAGAAAAGTGCTTTGAATACTTGCAGGTGTTATAAAATGTCAATATCTTAGTTCAATCATAATTCCACGCGTCCATTTTCAGAGCGTCCATATGTATAGCGGAACACTAAATTTTCCTTTTAAGACGCTGCTACCTATACGCTATGGATGTGTGTTCGCATCCTAAATCATCCGACGGTGCGCCGCCGTGTGTAAATTACACCTTTATGACCCTTTTCGCAACATTAAAAAAGATATGTGTTCGTTTCATCGACTATCGCAAGACATAATATTGTTACGGATTGCCCTAGAACACGTGTAATATAAATATAATACCCAATCTGTCCACATTTACGGAAATCCCTTCTGTCTGCCGGAGAAAATAAACTTTTTTCCGGGTTGTTTATCTTGATTTTCGTTTAGAAGAATGACGCCCTAGCTTACGGCGCAAATATACTTGTTTCTATCTTGTTGATTATATTTTTATGAACGATTCGCCGTAAAAACAAATTTTCGTATTTAAACGTATGATCGCCACTATTGCCTTTTACAATTATCACAGCGATTCCAAAGAAAAGCGATACCAATAAATTTCCCGCTTTTTATCCTTTCCCGCAGGGGTGGGGCTCCAAAGTGTTAGTAACGCTGACCGAGTTGTAATCATTCCATTAAAGGCAGATCCATGCATGAATCAAGTCCCTAACATGTCCCCGCGGACTGTGGCCACGGCCCTTTTTGCCAGGTATCATCTAGGGTGTAGTTAGCGTAACTCAGTTGTAAATCTATGCTGTCCACCTTCGTTGCTTCGGAAGTTTCGAATGCTAAAGCGGAAACTTTGTTCTGCTATCACGGCCGGTTCTGTCGGAAAAAGTCTTCGAAAAGAAAAAAGGACCATTATCAAGAAATATCGTAATAATAAATGTTGCAAAGAATATATAAAAAAGGCGGGATGTTATTGGAAATTATAATTTTCTTCCCGAATGATTGTTAAATATATCTCCAACCATCAAAGACCGACAACCTCCATATGGCGAATGAAAACCTGGCGAAATCAGTTCAAGTTCTCTTGAAGCTTTCTGGTTCTTTCCTTCTTTTGGTTATTTTAAATGATTTTCGGAAAATTCGTGATTTTATTAATGCAAATAACCTGATTTACATATTTTAATACATCTAAGATCCAGCCTTGGTAATGCAAGGTACGCATTAATGTAGACCGTATTACGCTCTTTGAGTGACATTAGATTAACTTCCTGCTATTCCACGTGATATTATTATTATTATGTGGTGCAACCTATAATTCTTCTCGACGCTGTATTACCGCATATTTTATCAGCCGAATTCATACCACTACGTTTCTGGACGTTGATTAAAGTTCAACAATTTCGAACGATAAAAGTGCAACAAACGACGTGCAGAATCATCCGTACGGGGCTGAAATATATGACGCAGATGCTCTAACCAAGGACCGGTGACCGTAATAAGCCCTTATAAAACAAAGGGGTGTCGTTATACGGGTTGAAGTTAACGCGGAATAATGAATAGCCCACATTAGTCCGGGTAAGTCCGGGCTCGGAGCGGTTAAGTCCGGATTAGCGGCTACTAATCGGCCGGTTAATCGATGTCGTCTCGGAGAGAAATAGGACTTGACTGCCGGCGATAAACTTGCTTCTCTTCTCTCTCTCTCTCTCTCTCTCCCTCCATGTTTCCATATGGCACCCTTTCTCACTTTGCGGTGATGCCGTACGTGGAGAATTGTAGGTACTGCATGTACAGAGCGAAATGGTTCTCTATAAATCGAAACGGCCTTTGCCTGAGCTGATTTAGACGTCATGTTGATCTCTATAGGTATAGGATTTATTGGATGTAATTCTTATTGGTATTAGACTATGGAGTCACGTAATGGCGGATGTGAATCATTACGGACAATACAAAATGGCCTCGATTATCTTCTCGATGAATAGATTAGTGATGCTTCTTTCGTTAGAAACAGAGAGAGAGAGAGGCGTTTTTGAGAAATTTTGCGATCTTAAGTTGGGAAGAAATCTTCTCACGATCGGTATATCCGGCTGTTCTACCGCGTTTAAGAAAATGTAATAATCTCCAGTTAACGTGTCAACGGCAAAGTAACTCTTCTTCTTTGATTTCTTTTTAAATCAAAGAGTTTCGTAAATTAAAATAGCGAAGGACTGACGAAGAGCCAAACCTTTTCAGTTGCTTCCTCGCCTAGTATGCATCATGCTATTTTTAGAATACGCGAAGGATAATTTAAATTTAATATCAACTTATGGCATTCCGATAGAATTTGCCGTTTAGCGTAAGTGCGAAGTGTCCGCAATGTGTATTTGCAAACCTGAAATATGCGAAGAAGAGACATGAAGATTGAAAAGACGGGGCTCGGTTATATAAGCCGCTGCTACGTCTAGGACGGTTACGTGAACGTTCGTGGTTGAATAGCGTCGTTGCAATAATTGCAAAATCATTCATGATGAAATTATGAAGCATCATTATTATTGCAGGACAACACAATATATGCAACAAATACTGTTTTTCTTAATAAATACATATTTTCTCTAGTTGAAATTTGTTGCGGCTTTTATTTTTAACTAAATTCAAAGTAAAGTAATGCGTAATAATAGCTGATGTTTCACATACTTCGAAAATTAAGTAAAATTACAAATAATACGATCAAAATCATCGGATATTCTTAATTATCCTCGCGCAAAAGGTAATACGCGAGAGGATACAATCCGTCCTGCTAATATCTATCTAAATGAAAATCAAATATTGAAACCGTAACGATTAATTAAATTAATTTACCTCCGAGCCAATAAAACTGGGCCCAACGTTAAATTGATTCCGCCAGCGAGCCCGGTAAGTATATTGAAGTGTAGATTATTGATAAAGCAATTAATTAGGTTTAACTATCGACTACAAAATCGATGGGGATTTAATTAAACTGTTCCAATTAAACAAGAACTATAACAATCCCTAAACACGGTTAATGAAATAACCAAATATCAAATCGGGATGGCAGTCGACCTCTAATTGTTTGCAGCGCGCGTATATAAACCATAGACGTTCGGATCGGTACCAATAATGACGGACGCGTTTATCTATTTATTCCATTTGAATTGCACGAACTCCGACTACAACGTCTAATAATGAAAAAGGGGCATTCACTAGTATGAAGTTGGGAGCTTTCAACGTGAGAATGTCTCAGTTTTATGGCGACATGTATACAATTTTTAAACGTTAGCTACAGTTAGTTGAAGAACCAAATGAATGAATGGCATTATATGTTATAATCATTAGTGCCAGGATGAATACGGTTCAACGATAATTGCAACATGATGTTCCAGAATGATGTTTTTCCGATTTTACAGCGGTCTCACCTTTGGTTCTCCTCTTGTTATCGTTTTCAATATACGTGTTTCTAGTCGCTGGTAATACCTGGCAAAACGACGATATTTTTCTTCGATTTGAATTTTTACGGCTGTTAGTTCTTATGTTTAATGTAACTTCTTTCTGTAAATACTTAGAGAATGAGTTTACTTGGCTCACAATAATAGTTTTTCCAATTAAAAATCAATTTTTAATAAGTTATCCGTTGACCGTAATTGATAATGGACAAAAGCTCTCTGCTATTGACGAGCGGAGAGACGGAAGCTCAGATATTGTTAATAATGAAAAAAATTAAACATCGTAAGTAACGAAAGCTACCGGTAACAGATGAGCAAAAAGATGCCAAGACAATCGAGGTTCAAATAGACATTTCTTCTCTTTGAGGAAGAAGGAAAAGACCGAATCTTCACCTTGTTACTATTAAATGACTAGATTGCTGATGTTCATCATCTTGATTGGTGATTAATAATCATGTGCTTGTGATAAATGCGTTCTCTCCAATGTTGTGATTTGGAAACTACATATCTACATACACACATATATGACAAATTAGGCATGCGTGATATGTTGTCGGAATAACAAGATGTTCCTGTCGTGTTAATCGCTCGAATCTCGAAGTTGGATTACGTAAAAAAGTATTTAATCTGTATGCAAACATTCTCCGGCGTTGCACTAGAGAAACCGTACATTTCCGCAGAGGAACCTATCGAATATCCGAACGATGTACTTCAGCGCTACGCAACGTTCTGCGCGCTTGCATTACGTCTATGATACTACATCGCCAACCTAGGATCGAAAGTTAATTATTGGTAATTAAATCCGATTAAAGTAAGCGGCGCTACCGGTATGCGAACGCATACACACTCAGAAACGACTAATATTACACACGGTATGTAAATTAACCGGTGGAATGGGCCCCGGCCACCGGAATCCGCATCCCCCGGAATCAGCCTTTCGGTCGGTTGAGATCCGGAGCGTTTGCGAGGTAAAGGGAGTGCTCGTCGGGGATCGAGAGTTATTGGAAACACGATTAAACGACCCTTTGATCAGCGCTCTGTTTGACAACCGATACGCCTGAGCTGTGTATTATTGTTATTGTTATTACACTTTATTAGTGAACAATTCCGACCATGAGAGGCAGCAGTAACGTTATACTAATATTAAAGCGCGTGCTGTGACGTCGGCTCCGCCATTATTATGCGATACACAGGTATTATGTACGTACAGCTCGAATACATACAAATGGACGTATATGTACATAAATGTAGCTTTCGTGCACGCTATCATAGCTATTACGTGTGTTATGATTACTGGTCTGTATTTCAAGGAGTATGTTTGATCATATACTAGAATTATAGTATTACTAATGGAGAAATTAATTTTCATTCAATAATTCATACCTTAAATCTTTCTATTGAATACTCGCACTTCACAAACATGTTAACCAACGTTGATCTCTATATCCTACACATATCATATTTTCTTCGACGTTTTAACTGTATTGTTCGTCAGCTCTAAGCCCGTTCAACATCGCATGAATTTGATTTGGACGCTCTCGTACCTATCCGAGTTAACTTACGTATAATATGACTCCGGGGCGTTTCAGTATTTCAGACGGTAGTTGGGAGATAACTTTGTTAGTTTTGACCAGGGAGGCAGCCGAAATTTCATGTACTTAGACAGGTGTGTTGGTAAATTAATTTACTTAATAAGATAATGTGTATTTTGGCGAGAGGGACGTATAAGTTGATTGTGTTTGTTAGTAAATTGGTAATATAACGAGGTCTGAAGCGCAAATAAACAACCGTAGCTGCAGAGCAAATAGCCACTTATTCGTAACGAACACGTTGTGGGCTGGTAAAAAATATACATGAATGCTAAATGTCTTCGTTTCACTCTTCAAACTGAAGACTGAATTTTTAAATATCGTGTTACATATCGCAATTAGTCGACGTGTCCCTGATAAAGAGAAATTTTTAACGTTGATTCCTTTTCCAGCGAAAAATGGGGCTGTAAACAAGATTAAGTCAAACGTACGCCGCATTATTCATTAGCAACGCATGCGCAACGTATTAGTCACGAGCTTAGCACGTATCTAAATACAAAACACCCAATTTAAGTAAATCCCCGCAATAATAAAAAGCGGAACAAACACAAATCAGTGTGAATAAATGACCATCGCCGTGGCCTCTCTGATCCCTAGGATTTAAATCTGAATAAACGGTACGCTTCCAAAAAGCTCGTTAGTTACTATAATTACTGTTGCTAATTACTGATTTTTATCAGAGCACGTGCTATATAAAGCTGAAACGCGGGGCCCCGGCCGGGCTTCGCTGCTCGTTCGGCGATGTTGGCGTATTTTTGCCCCCCGGCCTAACGGCTCCGTCCCCCTTTTACCCGTCCCCCTACGGTAATTATGAATCAGCATTGCATGTTTTAACCCTTTTATTGACTCTCGTATATCACACGACGCGCGGCGTGTGCATGTGTGTGTGTGTGTGTGTGCGGGATCACAGTCGGTTCGGACGGTTGTGCCTTTTCCAGGTTATTTCCTACGCTCCGGTTGATGTCGTCCGTATTAAAATTTTAATTATTTTAAGCCCATCAATGGAAGGCTTTCCTCATTTTCCCCACTTAATGAGAATGTATTTCCCGACGGTAAATTATCGCTTCTAATATTTACATTAATATTCATGCAATGTGGCGTTGCGTGCCCACCCAGCGGCGAGCAAGCAAGCAACCCTTTCGGTCGCCTTCTCGAGTCTTCACCGTGGTCTTCACTTCGTGCCGGTAAAATCTTCCCTATTCCGAGCTGGAAGGAAATTACCGGCCGGAAGATCTCAGGCTTTAAATACGGGCGTATTTTAATAGCTCACTAGACCTTTCAATAGCGACGATTTACCATTTCCAGTAAAGTTATACGTTTATAAATGAAGGAGAACCACACATCTTCAAGCATTCGAGTTAATTAAAGAATATATTCTTTTATTAAATAGAAAGAGAAAGTAGGTGCAAAATAATTGATCACGCTCTGATTTGATTGCGTCGTCTTATGTATTGAAAAAGACAGCATTCTCTATATGTAGTTTTTACATATTCGATTTGTTGAATAACTTAAGTATTTTGTGCAAACTACTAATCGTTCACTGCGTTATTCGACAGCATTAGCTTCAACGAGAAGCGGATATTTCCTCTGTCATAATAAATATGCGCGGATCCTACCGCTTGTCCGCGTCTTTTTTTTTTAATCGGACAAATCCGAAACGAAAATAAATTTAATCCCTTGACACGTTTTATTCACGCACACGCACAAACAGACGTACTCTGCTTACCTATCTCGCGTACATTCGTACAACACTAACGTTCATTCTGCATTTCCACTTTCACGTACACTCACTCTCATATCAGTCATATGTTGAGTGACAGGCCAATTACAGCAGATTGTTTACAGCAGGACCTAAATTACCCCCAGCGGCGAGGCAATACGGGTTGCCTTTTCAAGGGAGGCGGCGGAGTACGGCGAGGACGAGCGAGAGGTGGGAGAACGCAAATTAAGGACGATCCGGTTTGGACAAGTGACTAATGCGGTCTCTTGGAGTATTCAAACATAGTGAAATTTCATTTTAAAAGGTTCCTGCATCCGTTTGTTCTCTTATATGCGTGCATGCATGTATCTGGCTCGGCGGAGAGAGCATTTGATGGCCGAAAAGGAGGAAAGAAATTCCTTTTTGATAAGCAGGCGACGTGAAACGTGTTTCAAGGGTGGACTTTTGTTCGTAATTAAATTTCTAGAAGGGGTGAAATATCATTTTGTGGAAAGTTCATCATTTTCATAAAAATTCAAATTTAGGTGAAGTTGCAAGAACGTAAGCTGCATTTAAAACAAAGATAACCATATGTGAAATAGCTTTGAATTAATTTTTGTATTTAGTAGATGACTGCATCTAACATAAATTGAGCTTATCGTCAAATATCAACTAATTAATTCGAGTTGCATCGTTTATATGGTCGACTTTCGAAGTTTGGATGAAAGCCTATTGAACAATTTATATTGTATGTTTAACCAAAAAAATTGTACAAGAACACTACAGCTGCTTTGAACTTTGATTAAACTAACATTAAGTAAAAGGTGGACCAAATTAATCACTAAGAATTAAGCCAGACTATCCTATTTTGTGGCTGTGTCTTTAAGGAGTAGGATAAAGACAGGATCGAAGTAGCAGAAAAGTCGAATCATTATCAATATCTTTCGAGCGATTAGCAGCACTATGATCAGATCGTCAACGTTGGGAAATAACATAGGAATAAGGTGTTGTAATGTAGAAATTACAAGAATAAACGTGGAATATGTATTTGGGGTAATAGATTGAATTTCTTCATTTAAACGTGTAACGATAGGTGACCACCGTTATTGCCATTATAGGATGGCTTTCTGAGTCCAACCGATAGCCAATTGCATTTGCGTTTCATTTGCAAACCGCTTCTGACCAAAGGTTAAGGTTTGGCTGGAAAATGCTGAATCGAGGGGAAAGTTGAAAGACCAACAAAGTACTAGACTTCATATAATCGGCAATCAGATCAGATCCGATGTAGGAGCTCTTGCTTCAAGAAGTAGTAATAGTATTAAGAATAATATAGCGAAAGATACAAGAATTCCCTACCGCATGCTAATGGGCTTCCAGAGAGGTTATTAACTATGTGTTCTTGTAAATAGGAATCTCATCGTCCAGTACCGTCAAGAGAAACATTAAAGAAGTGTTAATTGAGAAGAGATTCGAAAATGTTTTTCTTCCAATTTAAAAAAAATACTTTAAAGGGCATATTTTGATCAAGACATTATTTTCTAGAATTAAAAAACTATATTTGGCTTAAGAAGTTAAATATTTAAGCAAATAACATATTCAAGAAGTTGTGGTACTTGATTACTTGGTGCAAGGAAGATATGTTTGTTTTAAGAAAGTACTTTTCTGCGTGTAGGATTAGAAACCGAATAAATTTTAAGAAAGGACAAGTACGAAGGCTTCAATTTTTAAAATATACAACTACCTTCTTCTTTCTTTCCTATCAAATTGTTTTTACAAAAAAAGAAAACAATCGTATTCGAAACGCATCTAAAATTCTTTCCGAGATATTTAAGAAATTTTTTCTAAAACAAAAAAAGGGTAGCTCACGTAACAATCTATTTATTTTTCCTTAGACAGCCGTCGCCGTCATATATCCCGTACGATTGATACGATTAACCATCACGCTAAACTTAATTCATTTAAATTTTTTTCTTCGTTCTTGGCGTTGGTGAAATCATACTTCGAGGATCGAAGCGGTTGTTGCTACAACGGATCCACTTCAAAGCAGTACAACGTGCAATCGGATGTTCCCTACGGTTCTAATTTAGGGCCGTTGTCACTCTTACTTTACAAGGACGATCTGCTAAAATAAAATGCTAAAAAAAATATTGCTTTGTTATAAAACAACTTGGATGAAGTTGCTGAGTGGTGTCAGAATAACGTGTGAAAACTACACAAAAAAATTAGGACCGGCATTCAATACTTGCCGAGCAAATTCAACGAAAATTCTTTAAGTTTATAACAATAATAATAATAATAATAATAATAATAAAAACAACAAGAAGTACTTATGTTAACGCGCATGAAATTATGAGCGCGTAATTGTATATGCAATTAATTGCAATTAGAAGAGAATTTCAGTGGATAGATGATTTCGGAACTATTGTTGTTAATTTATTATAAATTACATAAAATTACTCTGTAATTATGTAACAGCGGTCGGTAACCTTTTTTTTCCTTGCAATCCATAAAATATGGCTTTTACGAGGTCGCTTTGACATAATTTAAAATAACACAATTAAAAGATACACGTCCACAAATAATACATCGCGATTCTCCTGTACATGAGAGAATAAATTTATCTTGATATTTATGATCAATTTTATCAATTTTTGGCGCGTTTTGCCGATGGTTCTGTTAAAATGTTAGGAGTCTCTAAATGTTCATTTGACGCATCAATTTGTCAACCATTTTCCGATTGAAAAAAAAAATTAATAGATTACTTTATTAACTCATTTTGCAGAAAGGTTGTTAATTTAAAAAATATTACAAAAAGTCCATTACACCTGAAGCATTATGGTTTTACTTCATTTATGTTACATTTCCAGTAAAATAATTACTTGCTTCAACCACTGCAGTATGCATTTAATTATTTTTTAGTGCAACATGTCAATGTATTAAAAAGTAAGGTTAAATCTTTCATAGTTAAATATTAATATTAAAATCTTCAGCATAGCCATCATTTAATCTCTAATGTCTGTTGAAAGTTGAATGCTAGCAACCAGTACCATCGCTAAGAAAATTAAGCAATATATGAGCGATGAACTGAAAGAAAGTTTTCGAATACAACGGTATTGGGGGGGTCGTAAAATGCTATAAGAAAAAAAAAATTGCACCTGCCTCATTTCGTCGTAGTATCCGCACGGGGTTAAAGTAAATCTAATTAAGCGTATTCAATTTTTCAAATTATAAAGGTGCTTTTCCAAAGTCTATTTATGCATTTATTTGAATTACAACTACTTGGCATTACTACAGCCAGCGCTATTATTAATTTCCAGTGAGGTATTGTTGGTACTGTACAGGCATATGCAAGAGAACGTCGTAAGCAATAAAATATTTCCGAAAATGGCAATCAGCTGCAATGGAATGTCAAGCGTTACCGTTAAAACCGAAATTATGCGACTTATCCGCGACATCTGTGCTTATTTAATAGACGCAATTACTTTAAGGATGCTACTATATCCTGTGGTCAAGAATACAGGTACATATATCCCTTAAGCAAGTCAATTCCATGCGACCAATCGATTTTGGCATGTTTTATAAATGATTGCTTAATGCTTATATCACGATATGTTCTTCTAAATAAAGTATGAGAATAAACGTGTGGTATTTACGGCGTAATTAGCATATATAGCTTGCTTCCTTTAAGCGATTTACCATCATTATCTGCAAATGCGGTCCCGTATTACCGTTAGTTACCGTTGCTAATAGTAGATAATAAATTGTTATAATATGGTTATTTCAATGATATTTAAGTTTGCTGTTAAGTTGTGTGTATTTACAGGGGCACCAATCTAAGGATTTCTATATTTAAGTATTTTGATCTTTTCGATTATTTATTATTTATTTATTTATTATTATTGTAAAGCAGACCTTTGGAAGTAACTGGTGACATATTACACCTTTCCAGTGGATTTCGTCGAACTATTTTTAAGGATACCTGTAAACTTGATTATTCAAGTTACTTAAATGCCGGAATTTAGTTAACAGGATTAGACCGTTCAAATTCTCTAGATTTGATATCCGAATCTAGGATGTATGTTAAAAATTGTATTTCTTTAGAACTCTATGTATTGTGTCTTATATGCAGCGGCATTTTTTGTTGTCACTTATATCCTTATATGGAATGTTCCGTTCGATAATAAATATATTGTTATGGTTAGAGATGATAAAAGCAGGTGGAATTATTCCTTTTTTGCAGCGATTAGATAGACTCGTGTCTATTCGCCTCATGAGAATGGACAAAACATGGGCCTGTCTAGTCCCTGGAAAAAAGTAATAATCTCATTCGCCTTTATCCTCTCTAGTTATGATATTTATTTACACGCTCTAGAAAGTGCTTTATTTTGACTGTTGCTTTACCATTACGGGGCAAAACATTGTTTTTGCTTCTTGACTTCTTCCCTCCAATTTCCCTCCAGATAAATTTTTCTTCTTTGTTTTATGTCAATTAGCGCGAGAACCGACGTACACAAATGGAAAGTTCAATTATATTTTGTTCTTTTCTGCCGTATATGGAGAAGCATACTGTTATTTACCGTTCCAATTCAACGAACTTGCTGTTACCATGTTCACATCAATAGTTAATTCAGATACTAAATTGGGTATCTGAATTAAAAAACAAATGAAGAACTATTTTGAAAATTCGTAGATAACACTGTTTTAAGGAAGAGCTTAAAAACTTCTCCGAGTAAATTTTTTTTCTACCATCTACTAACAATTATTATGCAACGGAACAAGATTTAAAGAAGGACACATTTGATTTGGAATTATAGCATTTACAATTTGGCTAAATAAACAAGATAATTCAGTATTAATTAATTTCTTTTAATACAAAACTTCAATACAGTTGTCGACTATATTGGGCTAGGTTTTTGTCCTTGACTGTGTTGAAAGAATATAATTATTTTAAAAACTTCGAATTAAAATATTGGATTCTTTGAATATTAGGAATGGTGTAACTTTCTATTCGTTTCGATTAGCAAATGAAAACAAGTAGATTCCGCACATTAAATCATGTATAAGAATGTTAACCCTGAGTTATTAATTCATTTTATTCAGAGTCTTACGTCGAAAGTATATTTTCTTTTATTCTGTTCTTGAACTCCAAGTTTCGGTTTGATTGAACCAGGAATATTCGATGGGGACATAATCAATCTTCTGTATATCAATCAATAGAGACAATTGAAATTTGGAAATGAAGAAAATAAGTAATATAAATGATGCATGCGAACACAAGATTAATTTTTGGCGAAAACTACGAAAATATAAATAATAAATAAAGCTGTTCTTATAATTTTTTTCTTTTTCATATAAACATAGAGCCTGCGTTTTTACAATTTGAATCAAAAACTAAGTTTATGTTTGTCTTTTGATTGCGAGCCATTTATTTTCTTTTCCTCTTTCTTAGTTAAAATAAATTTTATTTGGTTCTTATCAATTATCTCCACATAATCCTTCATAAAACGTCTATGCCTAGGAGTAATTCAGAGAACGTGTTAAAACCAGCTTAAATGTTACTTCTATATTATTATGTATTTGCATAAAAATTATATATCGTTGACGCGAACATTACAGATCTACCAAACATTTTGAATGCTTCAATATTGAAAATGGCCTAATTAATAATAATAATAAAAATATGGTGGTTATTGTTAGAGAGGACAAATGCAGATGAAATGATTACTCTTTTGCAGAGAATAGACAGACTCGTGTTTTGTCGACTCTTGGGGACACCAGTAAGCAACACGAATCCATTCTCATGAGGCGAATAGACACGAGTCTATCTAGTCGCTGCAAAAAAGGAATAAATCCACCTGCCTTTGTTATCTCTAGTTATTGTACTAGATATTACTTATTTTCCAGCTCAATTCAAAATACTAAGCAGATAGGAGGCGTTTCTTTTATAAAAGACATTCAAATTCTAGCTTGTAGCACTCATCATGTATACATACATATTTTTAAACATAGGACATCTTATTCAAATGCAAATAGTCGTAGATATCCGAGGATACCTGGATGCCTCCGTACACTTCCTTGTAATAATTTTTTGAATGCAAAATGACGTTATTGAAGGTTGTGTGTAGACACCTAAACTCTTCTATTGTTTAAATTATTGACGGGGTATAAGAATTAAATTGAAACAGGTAAACAGATGCATTGAAATTTTGTTTTCACATTATTCCATTCTTCATAAACCACTTTCTGACTTTTCTTGCATTATACAATAAAGACCTAATTAACGTTTTGTTGTCTTTGACATTTTAGCTGTACTTATGTCTGCTTTTGTGCAACATGTCGTTTAGCCAATTCTTTTCCTTTGAAAATGCCATCAGCGCGTATTATTACAAAGATATACCGGAAAATATACAAAAAAAAGGTCGCCCGAGGAGATCCGTTTGAATGAGTCCGCGATATATGAGCGTCACATAGTACTCCTTTTATTAGACACAAAGGTATAAGTTTCAGAAGCGGTTAATTATGCGGATACTTCGACCGTTTCGCATCATTTCTCCGTTTCGCTCGTGGATTTCCCTTTGTACGGAAAGTTCGGTTTCCGCCCAACGGTGCGGCCGGCGCTTTGAACACGGTCCGTACCCCGGGAGAGGAGAGGATCCGTCGGACAGCGCTATCAGCTTGTATCAAACATTTCTTCTGAGATGAGGACAACCAGGTGACCGCCTTTCGGAGGCTGTGGTGCTCCGCCTCGGCAACGCCCTCTTCCAATCGCTTCGTGCAGGCGGCCAGACGACGCCCGGCCGTCCCGACGCCACCAGGACACGTGATCCGGTCCACGTGCCTCTACTAAAACGAGACTACCTCCTGGGGCAGGACATAGCACTTTTTGGTCGATTTTCTTAGTCTGCCTCTCTGTCACGGAGGGATGGTTCGGTCGTGGCTAAAGAAAGTTTTACTGCTGTTTTATGGGCAAGGCGAAAACGGACGAGGTGGCGTTTTGGAAACGATGCTCTAGAATAGGTCGAGCTCTTGACTTCGACGCGCTAGCTAGCTAGCTATTTTTATAATTTTTTTGCTCTTTTTCTCTTTCAAGTGAGCTCCGAGTTACTATATTCGTTCAGATAAGCGAATGGATCATTTATAAGAAAGTGTTTAAATATTAAATTTATTAAGGGGCATGAGAGAATGTCATAAAAGTTATGAATTCAGTGAACTTGTTAAATTTTCCATGATTAATGCAGATAAAACGTCGTTTTAAAAGAACTGAATTTTACGATAAAACGGATTAGTTTAATTTCTTTAAGCACCCGAATAGATTTAAAATTAAATAAATTAGTAAACAAATCTTAATTCAATCTGCAACAATTCTACATGTTAGTCCAACGCAAAAAAAACTATACGAAGAGAAGCTTTGTAATGGCAGAATGGTCTTTTGAATCTTTCTTTTGGAAAATCGGAATAAAATCTAAATAAATGGGATCTTAGGGAAATTTGGATTCATTATTATGGCTAAAATCAAAAGAGTTTTGTTGTAAAATGTAATTCTATCAATGTTTTTATTGCAAGTTTTTGAAAATTGTCCAAACAGTTAAAATTTTATTTTTTTTTACTTGCCACGTTTTAAAAATTTTTATACAATATGTCAAATCGATTATCATCTACTCAAAGCAATCTCTTCAGAATAAATATAGTCGAAGAATTGTTTCTCATTTTCTTGTACTAAGGATACTGCGTTTCAAATTTCTGTTTTTTTTTTGTTTTTCTTTTTTTTTGAAATTCTGAAGTTCCAAATCCAATGTTCCCTTCTCAGTTAAATTAATTTTGATGTGGGGAAAAATCTCATGGTTTCATTTTGATTTTAGTTACAAACAACGTGCGTGTAGAAACACTTAGTTCAATGAAAGACAAGATAATCAAACTAGAGAAAAGCTTCGGTTTACTGATGCTTATCTTGAAAGAAATGCAGATTGGGTTTTCGGTTGAAAAATGTGGATCAATATATCCTCGAAGCAGCTGTCCTGGATGAATCAATGAAATTTGCGTGATGTGAACCGATACTTTTGTTTTCTCTTAATTACAGATTACATCAGCTTACAAATTCGCCATAATTTTGAGCGTTTGTAAGCCAGTAGCGCCATATTTATGCTTAAATTGTTACAAAATAAAATTGACCCCTCTTCTCTGCTTACTGCAGTCAAATTTAAATATCTCATCTCATGTTACTGTCAAAAAAAATCATGTAGAACCTTTCCCATTACATCAGTACTTTAGCGTTAGCTTTGTGTCTACATTTTGTTGTTTACTCTTGTTTGCTTGTAGCACCCAAAAAAAGCTCAGATAGTTTCCTTTTTGTATTTATTTCCTGTTGTTAAGTTGTCTCACAATTGACTACCACTGTGGGACCAACAAAAATTGATTGATTGGTTTAATTCATTCAATTTTACAAGAATCAAGATTTTCTACCATCGTTCCTTTCTGTTTGTTTGCCTGGGGTGATTTGTTAGGCAATTACATTTGCCTTTATTGATATCTGTTTAAAACAACACAACATTCTCCATGTGACTTCCATTCGATACAAAAATTGAATTTTCCGAGTCTTGTATGAATAATCTTAAGACGATAAGTCTGCTAATGATATTTTGTAATGTGTATAACACGCTCTTGAGGTTCAATTAACTTCAGCGTTCTGAAGGAAGGAGTCAAACAATCGCAGCCACCTTATCGAAACTAGCAATGCATCAACCATAGCTAATCAAATATATTTTAAGTCTATTTATTAAATTGAATATCCATAAAACATACGACGCATTGTGATACGTACAGGTATGTAAATGTTGAAAGTTCAGAAGCCTGCCGGGCGAATACTGTCAATTTTCTCAATACAAAATTATTACTAATAATACGTTTATTAAGAGATGTTAAACATCTACGTTGTCATTTTAAAATAAAGTAGCGGGAAGTAGTCGTAACAATGAATCCTTGGGATGAAGCAGCAGTTTACTTTGATTTAAATTTACGCCCGAATCCCGAATCTGCAATTGGAGCTAATACAGTAACTTCCTTCTTTTAAGATTCGCTTCAAAGAGAACTGAACTGAAAAGGAGGAGAACGGTAGGTACTCGAGCGCGAAGCTGTTTTCTTATTTTGGTTGTGACAACAACGTAGAATCAACAAGAAATATGCCATTTCACCTCGAGACAATGCCCGACGATTCTTTTACGGGATGGCGTGGGCCTATTTGACAGGGTAAATAAAGGTAATTACTCGGCAAACATTTCGAAGACGTTTATATTGTAGCCGGAGAAACCAATATTTGGTGTGCAATTATGCGTGTGGGACTATATCAACATCAATTTTTTTTATAATTGTTTTCCAAGTAGACGGCCGTTTTACAAATACGTTTGTGAATAACGCGTACGTACGACAATGCGTTCTACACGCTTGCTTCAATTGATAAATAATTAGTATATCTTGGACGAATATATGTAATTCGTCATGCATAAAGTTTTCACGGAAAACGGTAACATAAACGCCGTCGAAACTGTTCCATCGGTTCGACGAAGCCGGTTTG
This sequence comes from Oryctes rhinoceros, assembly GCA_020654165.1. Classification (NCBI taxonomy): domain Eukaryota; kingdom Metazoa; phylum Arthropoda; class Insecta; order Coleoptera; family Scarabaeidae; genus Oryctes; species Oryctes rhinoceros. The sequence continues at coordinate 6,898,636 of JAIOKQ010000231.1, forward strand.
AATAAATTAGTAGAAAACATAGCGTTTTTATCGGGCTTCCTCGCAATGGACGTTTGTGCGTGATGGAAAAGCGGAGGCGACGTATAAATATGTAAGTGGTCGGCTATATCGTTTACCATTAGCTTGGAGACCGTTTTGTGCAGCTTCGCTCTCGTGATAACAACTTGAAAAAGCGGTCTCTTTGACCGCTAATTTCGTCGACAAAATGTGGCACAAACAAAGGAGCGACGTAACTTCAAATCGAAAATAGAACAAAATCGTTCGTAGAAATTTGTCGGAGGTACGAAGTTATCCAGTTGCCTGGGTTTAAATAATTAGGTACTTTGTACGGCAAGTAGTTTTTTGCGTGACAAGTAATCCTTATAATTAATGAACGAACCGTCGATAACCTATAAGGGGCAATAATTTTAATGCTCTTGTCATAATTGCATTTTTGTATAATTGTATATCGACAGTATTTTATAATAAATTTTTAAACGATACTGTTGTTACGTAGAAAACATAATTAATACAAGGTGAGTCGGAAGGAACAGACCAAACTCTAGGAATGTGTCGTGTACACGCGAACATTTCAATGAAATGCAAGTAAACGATGTTATAAACAATATTTTATACATTAACATTTTTTTAATCATTAATATCAGGATTTCATTGATGCGGGTACCATTGAAGATATTATTCAACAGCACCTATAGCATTTCCATTACAAAAACCTGAAGCGCTATATTTGCATATTCCAACATTGCCTATTTATTAGTTCACATTTTTTAATTACGTCATAACATGAAAACAAATGAAAATCGGCCAAGAACATATGCGCATTATTTTCACGCGTAGAATACGCCCCTAGAACATAGTCAATAAGGTTTGCTTAGAAAATCGTTATCAAGTGAAAAAATGAAAGAAATTCTGCAGCCTTTGTCTTCACCATCCACTCTCAGACATCTTGTTCGACGATATTACGATCACGATGTGATTTTTCAAACAGAGGGTGGGTCTCGAACAATTTATCTTTATTGTCGTGTGGAATCATCTGAATATTCTGTCAAACCATTGCAGTAGTCACCATGGGCATGACTCCTCGACTACTAGTTTCGTCAAGATGGTAATTTATGGTTTCCCATCACCAATAAAAGAATATAATTCATCTCTTGTCGAATTTCTTCCTCTCTGTGACGTATACAGATTAGATTGATCATCGATTACGGTGTTAACAAAAATTAGAAATACATCTGTTGCAAGCAGAGAAATGCTCATCAATAGGACTTCCTTTAAAATTACGCCCTGACAAATCTAAGCTTTTACCATTTTTCTGTCAGCATCTTGATTCTTCAGCCTCCTTAATAATTGTCGCAAACTCTTCATTGCTATCTTCATTATCTGCACCATGTGCAACTTCAATGTCAAGTTCTTCTCTATCATATTACAATCCCTCTCTTTCTCCATCCGTTTCTCTGCTACTATTTACGGCTTACATTCAAAGAAAAACTTGAATATTTCCAAATATTTACGTTCGTTAAAGATTCTCCGACATCGACAATCGGGTTATTTTCAAGTAAATGCAGATGATCAATATATTCGCGATATTTGTCAGTAGAGCTCAAAAATAAAGAAACATGCTTAAAAATAATGTTGGTTAAAAAAATGCTTAAAAAAGTAATGTTGTTAATAAAATGTTAACATTGAACAACCAATATCAATAGATTCTATTTAATTATAATCTTCTTGGTTAACCGTGTTCGCTGAATAAAACATGTTTTGCGTCATTCCGTCGCATTTTTATTTGATGTAACCACCTGAAATCAAAGTCTGAATAATTTTCAGCTTTAACGAAAGCTCGTCGTCGTATTCCAACATATAAATTCCATCGTCCGTTTGAGGAGTGTTTGCATACTCGGTTAAGTATTTGTCATGCTATGTTTTAATTAAGCACATATTTCGCGACAAGGAGAAGGTACAGGCGGCTCAAAGCTCCCTCTCGCAGGCGCTGCTTTCCGTGTTAGAACACGCCAAGGGCTTCCTGTACGTTCGCTGTTACCTGCTTTTCGTACGTACCAAGAGTGCCTGACTAAACTATGCGCGCTGCGACATCAAAAGGACGAAAAACGGGTTAAATTCTCGATATTGTGTACTTTTATCTATGTGTGTGTATGTGCCTGCCGTAGATTAGCCGGCAAAAGGATAGGTGGATGTAGGAGCGGCGTGCAGAAGGCACGAAATTCACCAAAGAGAAACGTTAAATTCGTCCTCGGTTGATTTTTATGCAAATAATGCTACGCTGGGGCAACGGAAGTTGGAGGAAATTCCTGATTCTGTGCGGATCTAGTATTTGGAGCATTCGTTGTATAGAGCTAGAGGTGGGTGTTTTTATCTTCACGTATTTATATATATTTTTTTGCTATTTACCGTGTTCTTATTGATATTTTTCTTGATATTTATCTTATTTGTAATCAATACTTTAATTTATTGGTGCATGCGACTATTTAATTATTCGCGAACCACTTGGTGTCGAAGAACTTGTTGGCTGTTTAATGAACTTTAGCTTCACAAGGGATCTGCCAAGGAGTACAGTTGGAGCACTTGTTACAAGAACTTTAATAACCATTGAGGACAATACTACTTAATTCTCCGTTTACAACCGTTTCCTTATGAAAGGTATGAGTATCATTAAGAGAATTGCGCGATATATCAAAAAAAATGTAATAAGAATGGTACGTTGCCAATTGCAAAAATACTCGATAACATTGCCATTTTGACGTGTCTTGCCTTCTTGGATGCTGCAATAAATGCTACTGTCAAGGCTACGATATTCGCTAATATTACAAATATCGAGGGGAGGAGCCTTACAACATTATTAAAACATATTCACTAGTCGAGATGTTCGAACTACGACCATCGGCGCGAAACTCCACTTCTTTTTTGTTTCGCGTTTTCCAGTTTTATCGTTGACCGCGCCATAAATTGTAGTCGGTGATAGTATTAACGTAGGAAGTAAAAGTCCATAAAACACGCCGGCCAACGTCAAACGGAACTATCGGTTACGATATGAAATGTATTCCTGCCTAACAAATATCATAAATTTCGCATTACATTTCGCGCAAATATGTTTTCGACGGGTACGTTTTTATTGTATTCGTTCGTTCGTTCGTTCGTTCGCGATTCATTTGTATTTTGCATTTGATGGGCACGCCGAGCCGGTTCTGTCGTTTGAAACAATAATTTTTCCGAATGAAAGTAATCCAATAATGAAAACCTGTCCGTTTCACGTGCGTAGTTCCATTACATTTATATTTTTAATCTAATAATTATTTCAATTCCAAATTATTCGCTTTAGTAAAGCTTAACAATACAATATTGGATATCCATGCTTTGCGTTGATTGTATTTGGAGGAAATCGATGGTATATTTTACTATTTTCTGAACAAATAAAGCAATTAAACAGTAGAATAGCAAATCTGTAATGTATCTGTTGCATTAATTAAAATTAACTTATTTCAAGTGTTCGCATTAGTTATTTCCATTATTTGCTTGGATTTCATTTTAGTTTAGGATGGGAGTTTGTAAAATTTCCGGTTCGACACAGAAATAAGCAAGTTCGTATATTTACACATTTATGTAATACGCAGTGTATATAAACGTTAAGTATTAATAAGAATTAATATATCATTTACAAGAAAAAAGGAAATTATTAATAAAAACCTATAAAAATATAAAAAAATAAAATGTTAAATTAAAAATAACAATCCTAAAGATTTAATTGTTTATAAGGTGTACGTACTCGTTTACGTCATCGTTTACATCACTTACGATTGCTTAGAATATACTGCATCGCTATCTACGTTTGGATTGCAACGGATTCTAGCAGATATTTCCGTAAAAACATGTGCGAAAAACATCTGGCTCTTGTAATTGTCGGAAAAATAATCGTTTAAGTAGGCATTCATAAAAATATTTGTAACATTTTAGCGGAATACTCCAATTTATATGTGGGGCATTTTTAATTGCAGATAGTGTATTACCAGATTTTTTTTAACGAATAATGTTGAGACTTGCAGCTTTTCTTGTTACGTGAATGCTTTTTATACGTAAGATACAAATATTTATTTTAATTGATAGGTGCTTCACTTAATACTTACTTTTTTCATCTTATCTAGAAAGACAGAGCCTCGTACTGAGTAAACGAGAGATGTTCTAAAATAAATACCTTCACTTTTAGGTTTGATTTTTGTTATAAGAAATCAATTAGTCACATTCTGATGCGCAGTTATCTCAAATTAACGTTTTCTTTCGATGAAAGAAAAAACATGTTGCTGAAGCAAGGCTAACGCCTTTCAAACTTTAAACCAGAACGATATTGATTGGAAACTTCGTTCGATTTTCAAACAATATGACGACATCTAGCAGTTGTACCAATCCAATAGTACATAGTGTGCTAAAGTTACAATGGAGCGGATTCCGTTAATTATCGAAAATAACCCGCAGTCATATCGTATTACCTTTGTAGATAAATTAATAGGCATTTCAAATGCGTAATAGGGACCAAAGTGCATACGTTCGGATGCATGTTGTGTACAATGCCATTTGTATTCTTTGTAAATAATGCATCGATGCGTTCTGTACGGGGGATTTCGTTTATTCTAATTGGGTAATAAACAGACCATCGTAAATTGCAGCGCATTGTTTCGCGTTTTTCAACTCTTTTGTTCTGTTCCGCACGTTGTCGTATTAAATTTGAAATTATCAAATATGTAGGTGCACGTTATAAATTAGAATGCGTATTGTTTTTACTGCGTTTGTGAAAACGAATAAACGTCCGGGGAAAATAATTTTATCGGTTGACTCTTTCAGAAGTAGCATTGCACAAAAGGATATTAAATAAAAAAAATCTGTTTAGCCCATATTTATTGCTTGAAAATTGTTTTGTCTATTTTGCGAGAGAGTAGCAAATAAGGACTAGCTGTTTACAAATAATAATGACTAGAAAGTATGGCAATTTTCTGTGAAAGAGAAAATTGAAAAATTACAAATTTCTAAATGGATTAGATGGAGTTTAGAGTCGTGGGATTCGGGAGCGTCTCTAAAGTACTCTTTCGCCAATTTAAATTTCACTAAAAGAGATAAAGGGCTAAAAGAGTTTTAGATATTCGAAGAAAATTAACTTGATACAGCAATCTTATTGTAAAAGAAGAAAGAAGCACAAAAAATAAAGTACCTCAAAACTAGTCGATTTTATAAGTAAGGAATCTTGAAACAAATCACTCCGTAACAACCCATAGAATTTAAGAAAGCAATAAAAAGTAGGTTATTTCATTAAAAATAAAAAAAAATTGGTTGCGACTTCCGGTATGTCCGGAAGCAGTACGAACTTAAAATTAATTTATTACAATAGACTCGCTTATTAACGAATTGTCAGAACCAGGCCAAGAGACTGGATGCGAAAACTTTTAATGAAGCGGTTGCGTGAAAAATCCTGTATAAGCTATAAAATATTAACAAACGATCTCAGTGTTGTATTATTTAATATAGAAAATTTAAAAAGGGAAACGAAGCTTAATATATCAAGCACCGGTCTCCAATTTCTTTACTACTAAAATTAGTGAGGAGAAGATGAATGCTCGAATTTGTTAAATAAATAGAAAATAGTGCTGGTTTCATATATTTTACAATTCGTTGTAGCTTTATTTAAATTTGCCAACTACCGACTGGCAATTAAACAATCGACGTGATTTTGAAAAAAGAAAAAGGAGAAAAGTAATTTCGACTTGACTTTGATTAACAACTTTGTTAGATGCCTTTTAATTACCTTGGATTCTAATAAAAGTTTACGAGCGGCTGTAATAAACAAGTTAATACCCTTTGCCCGATTCATATCATGCAGATATCAGAGCAGCTATTCTGTCATCGGATCGTGTGAAGTTTAATAACGCGTTCATTAATAATACCGAAACGTCTAAAGTTTTGGTCAAATGATATCGGGACTGTCCGGTCATGGGCGTAGTTCCGCGGCGTGGCGTCAGATGGCGCGACAATCGCCCGGTCGCAGCCGCTAATATACAAATTACGGTCCCATCATTGATATATTAGCAAACACCGGTCTCGCTCCTCTCTTTATGAAATCAATCATTGCACCATATTGCTTTACCACGCGGCCTAATTGGTTATTCTGCACCATTTCAGCGATTTTTAATTAATACCTGCAAAATAATTTATACGCCGACGGGCGACCTAAAAAAAAAAAAACGAAATCGTACGATTCGCCCTTGTTTTCACTTTTTTTTTTCGATTCTTTGTTGTTTTCGTTACACTAATTGCCGCGATCATTAGAAAACGAGAAAAATTGCGATTTCCGAAGTTCCTTTTAATAACTGTTACTTAATTAAGATTAATCGATTCTACAAGGATTGTTCGGAAAAGTGATGATCCAATTAAAATTTTATTGATTTCCATTTTTTCCATGGACTATTAATGATTACATTGTTATTAGATATCGGTATTAAGGAAAGACATCCTTTGTTGTTGAAATGTGGGCAGTTATTAAATTATTATTATTATTGTCAATTTTACTAAAGATCAAATTTTAATTTTACTGAACTATATTGTTATACATTTTAACATGAAATTAAGTATATTTTATGATAAGCTGCTTAACGGGCCTTATAATGTTTATTACTATTTTATCAACCTTTCACTGTAGATAGTGGCTCAACTTTTAACGGATCGCAATCATCGACCGTTTCGCGTATATATCGCCCATTCTACCGCTTAATCATCGGCGTTTATCTCACAAACGCTAGAACATATTTAAAACAAAGTTGTGTCGAATGTATGGCTACACTACGACATCGAACGTAGCGCCGTGTGATGTGCTGTTCAACCAATCTCCATCCGGTCAGCTTCCGTCAATGAAAGCCATTATAGGCTTTTCCTCGTTTTTATCAATGGCTTAAACCAACCTGTGACTGTCGGTTTGTTAATTAGAACTATCTATATTCTGCTACTAATTCTAGTGAAACGTCAAAATAACTCGTCTTCTCTCCGTTTTCTTCGAGTCGTAAATGTTCGTTGTTAACGTAACATTTTCATACGAAAATGCACAGAATAAATCTCATGTTATCATCATAACTTTGCAACTAAGTACTTACTCGGCAAGAAGTCGTTAATAAAGGAGTGAAGGGAAAAGGCGACCATCTTTCTGTTTGGTTTAAAAAGCCGTTTTCTAAGAAAAGAAATTTCTAGGCTTTGCAACCTTCAGTGTACAGAATACAGTATCTATATTTCATTGCTCAATTAACTATAACCTTATTATTACAAATTCTCAAATATATGCTTTTGGATTCTTTTCTGAAAAGGACGTGAAGTCCAAGACAACAATAACGGCGCTAGCTCCTTTAAATTATTACATCGATACTTGTTTTTCGGAAGTAACACTGTAGCAATAATTCGGCGACAAACGAAAAGTGGAAATACATATTTATATTAATAAAATACGCACGGTTACACGACATAATTAAAACGATGGTGGCCCGTCTGCCCGACTGGGCTTAGCGTAGCGTAGTTTAGTTGCGTTGTCGGATCTGTGGTGGGGCACCCTTTTCTCCCGTGGCCGTTATGTGTTGCAGACAGATTGCTGTCATGTAAATATGGCTCTGGGCAGATTTAATTAACAATCTGCATATCGAAAATAATACGAGATAGCCACGCTTGGTTAGATCCTGCTCCCCCCCTAATTCGATATACGCAGGGCCGGAATCGACACCATAAACATTTATTAAACTCAATCGGGACGGGCGTAATGAAAAAGTGTCCGTTTTCCGACAAAGTACGAAGGCTTATTGAATGTTCGGGTTGGATATTGAATTTCGAGGTGGAACAAATTCGCTCTACTTCATTAGGCAGATTTGATGCGAGTGCGACTAATTATCCTCGCAAAACGCTTGGCGGGCGTAATGTTTCGTGAAAAACTGTTGAACAAGCATTCAAGATAAACGTCTTCAAAACGACGTAGAAATTTTGGATTCTTGTAGGCTAAATATCGAACTTAATTTTACGTGGGAGAACCTTGAGTTACTGCGGGAGCTGTGCGATTTACTCCACAAGAAGTTCTAGGCGTGGAAGGGCAAAAACATTCATCGTCTATGCAGTGTAGGTTCCATCATTTCAAAAGGAAAGGATTAACTTTTGTTAGAAACGTTTTCGCTCTCACAGTTCAGACTAATTTTTCAAAAATAATTAGTTTCTTTAAGAACAATGAATAGAAGAAGTAAATATAGATTTTTGCTTATTTGATTAAGGATAAATAACTTCGTACAATCATGTCCGAAAATAATTTGGCACAATCTCAAAATCCAACACCTATACGAAATCTAATCCACCGTAACGAAATATCAATATTTTTAGAGACGGTACGGCGTTGCTCGTTTATTAGGTGCAGCAGCCATTATTATCGGTAACCTGATATCTTTAATTAGGCATTCGTGACTGGCTTTGACAAATTGTCGAAGTCTCAGGAGCGAATTGGAGAACCGCTCGCGATGCAAGGCGTTCGTGTACACGGAGGGGGCCCGGATTAACTATTCATTCTTCGCGTAGGTGTAGGTAAATATTTCATTAAATATCGATCAGATTATAAAATTAATATGTTTACTGGAACTACTCGATTCGGTCATGTGTTCTTAATTTAGTTATCGAAACTGTCGAAGTACATCTACATTAATAACAACTTCTGAACGCCGACGGTGGTGCGCCGTTAGCGGATGTTTTATGGAGGACGTCGCTCTCCTCTTGATTTTCATCAGCTAACAAAGTTCGAACCGGCGAGAAGCGGTTGCATTTATATCGGCGATTCCATTATTAATACGTCAAACATGTTTTTCGCTTCGTTTTAATTAATATGCGCATGAAATAATAAAACGGGAGAATTGGACGGAGTGTACAGGATATCAGTGCAAGTACGCTTGCTTCTCAATCATACTCGAGATCAGCGAAGCCGTTGTTTGTTCACGATTGCGGAGAAAAATACACTCCGCCAAAAAAGTATCGCATAAACTAAAAAAGGGCATTTATAAACCAAGATATTTTTATACGTTCACAAAAAGTTTGCCTCGCGTATGTGAACTATAAAAACATTAACAAAATCATGGAACATAGCTTTTTTACTTTTTTTTTTTCTAAAAGAACACATTTAGAAAAATGCATACGTGTAAGGTTTATTCAGTTGTTTATTGAAAGTCTTCCTATACGGACAAACTTTAAAGTGCGAAGTCAGAGTTCTATACCAACGCTTTTAAAACTAAAATGAGCAATTTAACTTCAGAACAAGTGGCTGCTATAGTTGCTTTAATCGAAGATGGACGATCTCAAGCATACGTTGCTAATTTGATGAACATCAATCGGTCAACTGTTTCTAGAGCCGAAGCCAGATATAGGAAAACGGGCAATTACAGTAGAAGACCTGTACCAGGTCGTCCAAGATGTTCTACTCGCCAAGATGACCGCTATTTACTACTACAAGCATTACGTCGAAGACATGTAACTGCGAGACAATTGCAGAACGACTTGGCTAGAGTCAGAAATACTCGTGTGAGTACTCAAACTATTCGGAATAGGTTACGACAGAGTGGATCAAGAGCTAGAGTTGCTGTAACAGCCCCTCGTCTCACTAGGAACCACCGAGTGGCTCGCTTAAGGTTTGCCAGAGAACATGTAAATTGGAACATTAATGACTGGACCAATATACTCTTCACAGATGAGTCAAGATTTGGTCTTTACACCTCAGATAGGCGTATCTCAGTGTACAGACGAGACGGTGAGCGCTATTCGCAGTGTAATATCAGACCTAGACCTAATTATGGTTTGGGGAGGCATCTGTTTAACAGGTCGTACAGAGTTAGTACCGGTAGACAGAGGTACACTGACTGCCCACAGGTATTTAACGGACATTTTAGAAGAACATGTAGTACCCTATGCGCCAATTATAGGAAACGAATTCATGTTAATGCACGATAATGCACGACCGCATGTTGCCATAATCGTCCAGGAATACCTTAACGATGTTGGTATTCCAGTTTTAGATTGGCTTGCGGTAAGTCCGGACATGAACCCAAAATGTTGCCCCGGCGGACCTGCACGGACTAGAAAATGCTCTCCGTGACGAGTGGGAGAATTTGAATCAGGCTTATATACGGAGGTTAATCGAATATCTGCCGAACCGTATGCGATCGGTCATAAGAGCCAGAGGTGGCAATACTCAGTATTAAAAGCTACTGTTATGACATTTTTCTTTCCAAAATTATAATTTCTTGTTTTAATAAAAATCTCAAGTATGAGTTCTTGTTTTTATTTGGCCTGTATTTTATTTAAACAATCGTAGAAATTATATCTTAGAGCGCATTAAAGTATATTTACAACTTTATGCTACAAACAAAGATTATACGATACTTTTATGATTCAAAACTAAATTATGCGATACTTTTTTTGCGGAGTGTATATAGTTCATATAACAATAAATATGTGACGACTCAAGTTTTTCTTTAGAGCAATTACACATTTTATTGGATTAAATGAACGTGTCAAATTTATCTCTGTGATCGTCCAGGAAATGGATATAATATCAGATTATTGCCTTGAGGTAATTAATTAAAGTATTAGAAAAATGTTGTATTTTTGATCGAATATCCTATTTTATATCCTTGATAATGTCGCTGGTACAATTAGATTAATTGAATAACAAATATAATAGCCGTAACTAGAAGTCGTAGTATTATACACGCAAAGTAGAAAATCCTAACCGTCTGCATCTAGTTGAATAAATTAAATAAGCTGGTTTAAAAAATGCACACTTGTTGTTTCAACGAACGAATGAAAAATACGAAATAATTTAACAATTTAAAAAACAAAAGAAACACATTCGACGTCTGACGGAGGAATACTGAAATAATAAACTCTATTCCCTTCGATAATCTAACCCGCTGCCTTTTAACCTTATTGTATGTTGGCGTACTATTACAATGTTAACCAATCATTTTCAGTAATATATCGCCTATAACCATATTTGAATACTCGAAACCTTTTAGCTTTATTGGAACGCGACATGAGGCGGTCTCAGTAAGAGAACATTTCTGATTCGAGTATTAATTTCGTAAATGTTTCTGGGATGTTTACCAAACAATTTCGTCCTGATTTGATCTACGAAAATATTTCCTCAGAACAGACCTATTTATTAAAATTGATACCTTACGGCGCCGCCACGTTGTACGATATATTATTATATTTATATTTGTATCTTGTACTGGCGTTTTGGGTTGTTCAGTAATGTATTACAAGAGTACTTTATAGCCCAAATGTTTATCTACGCTAGGATAAGGCGTTGGCATGATGATATAATGCGTAAACGTTAATACAGATTATTACCATCGATTCACGTAACGTACCGGAGTCGCGCGAAAATACCGCCGAACCTACATAAGCGACAACATATTTTGTAACACGTACATTTGAAATTACTTTAGTCGAGACAAACTCTCCGTTTTGATGCGATACGTTAAAATATATGATCCCAATAGACGCACGATACTTCGCACGTGCATGTTGAATAGACTGATTTATTTTTCTCTTCCTCCCTGTAAAAGGGAACTACACATATAGCTTTATTAGAATTTACATCTTAACAGTATTCGTCTTTCGAACTACCCCCATCGAAGGATTTTTACGTATATTCGCGGAGAATTGGCTTCAAGTCGTTTTGTTGCTCAATTCTACTAAGTACACAAAACATTTATTAAACCGAGGCTCCAGTAACGTACAAGCAATTCGCAGGCATTCCGGTATTATGCGCCGGATTCATCACACGAACATACAAAGGAACACGTACATACGTACAACATGGATGGCACATACACGCAATAAATTAAACAATAAACAAACGCGTTAACAAACTGTACATAAATCAAAATGAATCGGCTTAATGTCGTATCGCCGCGCCAGCACCTGCGTTTGATTTGGCGCAAATAAAAAGATTTAAAAGTTATAAATGATCCAGGTAAAAATCCCACAATTGATAGTTCGTTTGGATTAAGAGATGGCGCTGCGAACGTTTGATCCTGACCATAAATTACGGGCCTAGCTTAATCCGTTTATGATCTGCAGCCATTACGCTACCTGTGTTTACGACCTATTCAAATATTATACGTACAGGCGTATAACGGGTAACAGCGCATACGATTCTGTAGTCCTGCACGAATGCGTATATAAGGACAGGATTCAGGGTGTTACGATACGTGGAGCTCGTGCAATGCGGCCGGATACTGTAATAAGTAGGAAAGATACGATGATTATAGATTGTTAAGAGGATTAGGGGTGACCTGCTAAGTTTTTGTACTGCAATGGTATGAAGAGGTACTTTATTCAAGTTTAAGCGCGTAACTTGCGGTTGTAATTCCTTGCTTACAATTATTGTGAGTACATCGGTGCGACATGCGAGAAACAACATATGGAAACGCAAGGAAATTATAAAAATACTCAGTAATTGAATCGCTTCTTTTGCTATTCAAAGATCAAATAAAAAATATTCAGATGGGCGTATAGGGCAGTGAATTTTCGCATCCAAGATTGTTTTTTTAAATGCCTCTCTTCACAGGTGAAAGTGAGATACTGTGGAGTTCCTCAGCTCGGCACTCGGGCCTCGTGTTGGACCAGCGTCTTAGTATTGTCAGAAACGTCGTACGACACGAGGACGTTTAGCACCTCAACGAGCTCATTCATTTCTTCATTATTTTCATATTGTTTTTTCCACCTACAATTTGTTTATTTACAATTTTTTTTTCACGTGTAACATTTAAAACATTTTCCGAATCTTCTCATCCTATAAGTAGAATATTTACGTTATATCTTCACTACTTATTATGCAATGCAGCAAATGCTATTATCTCAACGTACTACATCGTATAACAATTCTTCCAAGCGGTATGAGGTAACTCAACGCAATCAATAGATGCCGTACCTACTCAAATCGAGCACTTGGATGTCGTGCGCATTGAGCGATCGTAGCCATAATTAAATTTTATGTATCAACAATAACCGGCAGGTTACCCTTCCAGTAATAACTGATATATTGGGGAAAACCGCAGAATGCTGTAATAACGCCCGGCTTACTACCAGATAGCCAGTTGCGAACGTATACGTGCGAGTATGACGTGCTTGCTTGTAGCGGACAGTTCGCTTAATTGAACGAATTACTCAATATATAAATTGGATACTAATTAGTCGCCATTACACAAGCGTAAACTCTATTATTCTATATCATAATATCCAGTTACACGTTACGATGCTGTTATTTAATAAATTAATTCGAGCGTTAATATTTCTGCACGCACGGCATGCGGTTGTTTTTTTACGTGAGGCGAGGTTCCCGAGGCGTTTTCATTAGAGGATGAACACGATGGGCGTAAGAGTTTCAATTTAATTCGAAATTAATAGTTATTTAGACGTTAAAATTACCTAGATCACCCATGTACGAGGATAGTCTAAAAAACTTTAAGCCTCAATATGAAAATGGCGCCGGCTGACACAAATATTCTGGCAGCGTGCGTTGAAGGGTACTTTTTGAAAATATCGGCCATGTTGGACGTCCAGTTATTATTTCTCGATTTTGTTGGTCGATGTGCTTTTAGTCGTTAAATCATTTTACAACGTCGAGACAAAATTCTTATTTAATCTACTTATCGTTAGTTTTGTTAAATTTTACTATCACTTGTTTCTGAGCTACGACAAACCTCAAAAAGTGCAAGTAGAATTGGACGAAGCTATAAACAATGATCCTCCAAATAATGAAGATCGTTTTGTTTCATAATTTTTGGTTGCCATTCTTTTTTTTTTCATAATTCATCTCAAATCTTGATTCTTTTCAATTTATGAATCCTCGATTTCGTTCAAATAAGTTCGAAAGAAGTAAACGTCTTACTTGTTTATTTTTTAAAACCGTCCTCATCGGCAATTTCTCAATAACGCAGCCGATACGATAAAGCCGCGAAGGAAAACACTGCCAGAGCACCCAATATTTTAGAACGCCTTATTTCTGAAAGCGATGTAAATCTATAAAACACGGTTTTAAACCCTTATCAATAAATTTACTTTCAACGTTTGTTCGGGGCGAGAGCATGTGCGTTATTACCCGACGCTTTCTAACCTCCATAAAACAAGCTTTCGTATAAAAGTTTAGAAATGTCACTAAGCAGAGCCTACTTTATGTTATGTTTGGACAACACGTGCTCGCTGACGTTTATACTAGAAATATGATGTAATATTTTCCGTTTTATGTCTTTCTACGGTGCGCGGGAGGAAAAATCTTGAAGCTGCGATTCTCCTGAGGTGCTAATAGTAATCCGACGGCGCTACATTTTACTTGAGACGTTTCATTTCATAAATACAGCAACCGTTTCTAATCATTTCGATAAAATCACGTAATCGATTTTTTTTTAATTTAACATATTTAATGTAATCCATTGTAGATATATATTCCTTCTCCGCTTTTTTTAAGGAACTATGGGATGTACCATAATATAACTCTTAAACACCGTATAATTAAAGAGATAATATACTGTAATGTTATAAACGAGAGCAAAATTGGAAACAAAATATATTTTTTTAATTGATTTAAGTTTGAACTTGAGGGGCTGTAAAGTTCGGAAACATTCCTAGACACTCGCTCCTTCGCAATGTAAATTAAAAACAAATGCCAATTATTTACGTTTTGCCAGAATTAATTTAAAAAACAGGAAAAACTTATCTCAACAGCGATGTTTTTGCATAAACCCGAAGGTTAAACGTACCCGAAAGGACCTAAACTGAGAAATTATAACCGTTGCTTGACTCCTTTGTTTGTCTGTGGATTTACAAATTTTAATCGACCTTCTGTATTACAACAATAAATTAATGCATGCCATACGACCCCAACTCCATGATTTATTTAGATTCTTTGAGGTGATGTACAACCTTTAAAACTGATTGAATATGATGAAATATTCCCAGCATACTTGTCGACTTCTTTAAGATATCTAAAGATATTTAATTTACAAAATAAATAAAATTGAGTTTATACTGTAAATTGTTGCAGGAGAATATTCCAAGAAAATTGAAGAAAGAGGACGGAAGACAAGCTATTTATCCGTTCCACCATGATCGTCGCTGTCGGGAGATCTACTTACTAACATTTTTGCGACAGAGAGAGGGAGCACTCGAGGCTATAAAAGAACCTGGCGATACTGAGATGGAGGTCAGAAGGACTTTGTCTATCATAAAATTTTATATATATAATAATTAAATATGTATTATTTTAATTATTGTTAAATCAATAAACATTTGAAGCATTTCAAACATGGGCTCGTTATTTAGACGTTTCGTCTTTCAAATACGCTATATGATTACGACGAGATCTAAATCCCCTTTATGGTAGCGGTTTTGAATTAACGGAAGATGTAGCAGCTTGTACATTTTGAAAGGCCAATAATATGCTGACGCAACCTACTTATAAATATTATTTTTTGAATACTGTCCCTATCGCCCCGTTAAGAAAATTGTAGTTAGGCTTACGTAGAAAAAGAATACAGGTTCTGTTATAAGTAAGTTAATTCTTTAGCAACAAGTAGCGGAATGTTCTTTAAATATGTATATTTCTTAACGTTGTGCTTTAAGGAATATTTAGGAAGTAACCATCATAAATGCAAGTTATTTTAATTATACAACCTTATTAACGCATTAAAACTTTTGCTGCTGTAATTTAAGGCCCTCAAATGGGACCTTCGGGAAAATACTATTAATAATAACGACTCTTGGATTTGATTTATTGGAAGACATTGAGAAGTAAGTAAGTATAGACTGCTAATACTTTTACTTTTTTTGTAATTGTTGAGAGATACCGCAATGGTTTCGTAAATATTCTTATTTAACTTGTAAAAATAATAGTAAAACGTTAGAAACTAGATATGTTAGGTTAGGTTACGTTGTCGGTAAAATAGAGTGTCTGTAAACTAGCGATTTGTACGTAAAAACGTAACTAGTATAACTAGCGGCGGCTATCTTCAATTGGCCCCAACAGTAATTGTTCAGTGTACATTATGGCGGTCTTTTCATTATATTGTGTAAACTGTATGAACTAACGTAATAGCTCTTCAGCCTTTGCTTAATTTATACTTAAATGCTTGATTAATTTATGTTTGAAAACAGTTACCAATTCCGATATAAAATACAACGAGGCATACGGCGTATTACTTATGATGCTTTCAAGAACTAAGGACACATACTCAACAATGACGTACTCTCTATTCGCTTCTACCCTCATAACAGCAGCACGTTACAGCCGAAATAAATGAAATTAATATACTAGCGGCGTATAAATTCGGCGTTATATATAAATTACGTAAGCCTAGATGGCAAGACGGTGTTCTCGCGATGTACGTAGTTTCCGTGAAACAAACGCGAAATGTGCTGGCGGGAGAATGAGAGAGAGAGAGAGAGACGGCGCACGAATAAGTGCGGAAGTTGTAATTACGATGAGTGGTACAGGTGTCTCTGAGAGCAATGTGTAAAATTACAGCGCGGGGAGTCGTTTACATAAAGCAATTTTCTTGAAGCCATATATTGATATTGAAAACATTATTAGGGAATTACGTTTATGATATCCGCCGGCGGGCGGTTCACCTTACGTCGTTACGTAATGAGTATGTATGCATTTGCCGCGATGCGGCGGGTCCTATTTATGTCAACAGTAAACTGTAAATATTTTCCCTAGACTCCGAAATGATGCTTCTTTCAAATCTGTATTAATTTTGCCAAGGATACACTTCGAAGGCGCGTACGCTTGTGCAGAATCCGAGCGGCGGTTGAGAAGAATGAAAATATGGCGCCTCCACCAAAATAGCGCATCTATAAAGGGAAGACGAAATTTTATTTACCATCAGGTAGAAAATGCTATGAATGGTTTCCAAATCTAAGCTTTTTAAGCCATAAGAAGCCCTCGTTGATAATGTAGGTACTTCCTAATTACTTAAACGTTTATTAAATTTGATTAGCGTTCAGTTTCGGGTAGAACTCTTCTTCTGGCATTAACAATTTAACAGTCCGTTAAAATCGAAATATTTTCCGTGAAAGAATTTTCTTAAAATTTTGTGAATTACACCATTTGTCGACAAATCCACGTGAAATTCTATTTTAATATTTCTTAACATATTTATTGGTGACCAGCCATTGCAAAAAAATATACTCTTTTTTCACGTATCCACTGCAACGCCTCGAACTCGAGCTTACTTGGGTAACTTCCTAAAGTTAAGTGATTTGTGGAAAGTAACTGTTAAAACGTTCCCATCTTTGAAAAATAGTACGACAAGACTGTAGCTCTAGCACAGAGTTGCAGCAAAAGAAAATAGTCTTGCAAAGCTTTTAAAGAATTCGGGTTTCCCGGTTGAAACCGCGCCGTAATTGCTGCGATACGGATAATTCTTCGTATAGCAGCGACGTAACATACAGCAGCTCAGAAGAAGCTCCATGTAATTGAGAGTGAAACGTCGGCATTCTCATCTTCACGTTTCAAACCGAAAACCCAAATTCTTTAAAAGAAAACAATGACAACGGAAGTCGACAACAACATATATGTCTTGTAAAACATTGGAACCCTACAAAATTGAAATTATTGTATTTAGTAATTGGATAAATTTAGTTACATATCGTCCATAAACATTGCCAAAATACAAATAATTTGAGCTTTAAGCAATAGCGTAACGTTTTTATCTATAAACATGTGCATCTCTTTCATATCAACTGTAATACTCCATTTAGGAACGAGCAATAGCGACTATGAATTTACTCTAGGACAGGAAATCCGCATCAAACGTAATTAACTTCTTCGTAATGGCAAGAATTGTCACGGAGGCAATTTACGTATTCTTCCCCCATAGGAGACATGTAGAATACAGAGTCGTGGGGAGGTTCAATGTCAGTAACTCTCCCAATTTGCTCGGATAATTGGCGGCTTTGCTATCCTCTCTAATATTAACCGTCCGCATTCGAACGTAGGAATGTTTCTATACTAAGTTAAGCTTATATGCTGACGCAATTACCATTACAACCACTATCGACTACGAATTATTGTGTTCGATTGCATTATGTACGGTTTAGTTATATAGCTTACGTCTGTGTATTAGGATGGTTGAGTTAAGCTGGGTTATTCGTAATTTGAACGTCCGATAATGTTTACTTTAATTATCGCTTGATTTTTCCGCTGAACGAAGAGCATCTAACTGAAAGTTCTACCTATAAATCTAGCTTTGTAATGTTCGATTCACCATATTTTGAAGTAGTCGCCCGTTTGATGGTAACTGTAAATAATAACGAGTCAGAGTAAAATGATTTATTCTACCATTGCTTTTGTAACACAAAAAAGTAAGAAGGTATAAATAATATATTTTAATGGTTTAATTATAAATGTCGTATTGTCAAAGAAAAGTTGCGGACAACATCTCAAATTTTTCCGGCATTGAAATGAACAATGAACAAACAAATTACAACGAGGACCGCTGGAAAAGACTTTTGATGCAATTTAGAGCTAGGTAACCTAAGTTAATGTGCAAACGTTCTATGATCAAGCTTCAAAAATTTTCGATTACATCCTCGGGGTATCCAAAGCGTTGAAAAATCGCCCAAAATACGCTGGAGATAGATCGATGGTGTGTATATATTGAAGTCTCTGAATGGTTCAGCATTTCAGGTTGGTCCACCACCATCAATTTAACAACTATTATAAGTTATGTCTAGACTATTTCAAATTTGTGCAGGCGTATCTAAGATTAACGCTTGGGGCCACTCTTATATCATCTTTATTGGCGATCTATTGCCCTCACTTGACTAGAAAGTTGGATTATATTCAATTACAATTTTTTAATGCTTTTCACAAGAAAAACCGAAAACTAAGCGCTGTTACTATTGGTGCTATAGTAACATCGTATACCACGTAAGGAGTTAAAACTTCATTGTACTGGATACAATCCCTTTAACAACTAATACATTCCCGAATATATTCTCTATGATACGTTAGATCCTCCGCTTTTATGTACCTTCTTAGCTATTGGAAACGCGTTTATAAGAAACCGTTCATTAGACAAGCTGAATTAATTAGTTGGTAAAGTAAACTTGTACACTTCAGCACTTGAGCTTAAAGAGGAAGGTAAAATTTCCAAACAAAGTCCTCCGCCCGCGCATACTTCAAATATATCCTCTGTAAGGGGCGAACTTGAACATAGGCGCGCCTCCTTCTGTCCGGGTATGTTCCCGTCGAATCCATTATGGATAAAGGATACAAGAAACGCGCAAACAAAATCCTCGAGCAAGAAACAGGAAACCGCTACATCCGAAAATTTCGGCAATATCATTATAAATTTAACGCGATGGCCGTATAAAACAAATGAAGAATTATTGTTTACGCTTTGCCTTGCCGTTTTCTGAAATGGATAGCTACTGTCTGCCTTCTATTTGTAATAATAAAGAAATGAGAAACTTAATTTTTATATGTACTGCTTGATATAGATACATGTAAATGAAATATGCTTGGTTTCATCGTTAACTGCTCAACGACACGCTATATCAACACAACACAGCGAATACAATCGGATTAATCCAAGATATTCGCGGTGGAAAAGGCATTTTTCAGGCCACTCGCTCTTCAACTCCGAGTATGCTTTGCAAATACCATAAAACAAGAAAAGCCTCTCAATCGTTATAATAAAGTCATATTTCGTATTAAGCAGCACTCAGTCTACGATTGTTACAAAGATGTAAAGAGTCCAAACGATGTGCCCGATCATCGCGCACATCCGGATATTTCTGCAACAATGTAAACATGTTAGGTAAGTTATTTATGTTTTTTCTTAACGTTTTGTAAAGTGATTCAATATATTTATTTTTAAATAAGCGCACTGTTATCCTGGTAAACTCTCCACGCAACGCCAATGCTCGGGCACATCGTTTGGACTCTTTAAAGATAAGCTATCAATACCCAGATATAAGAAGCAACCCCAACGACTCTGCTACCTGTAACTATCTTAAATAAACCTTGTAAAGTTGTACGAATTAAACTGCGCCAACAAACGTCGTCCTCCATTAAGAATCTACCCTGTGTACCTTGTATATTCTCCTCTTTACAACAAAATTGATCAACGTAAATGAAAGAGCGTTAAATCGAACCTATTTTGCAGCAATATGACCACTGCGTTAATGGAAACAATTCAGAACTTGTTTTGGCATTTATTTGATAAACCATCGTTACATATTTCAAACGCAATTACGAACCCGCGATATCACACCTTAACCCTCGCGAACGTCTACTTTCCTTAAAGACAAGAAGAAATATCGGAGAACAACAACTTAACGAGCTTTTTCCTTCATTTCGCATCTGCCACTCCGTAATCAACGTTTTTTTCCCCTTTTTTCATTACGAAAGAGACAATTTTAATTATGGCCGGCATTAAGAGGATTATAAAAGACCTCCGAAGACCGCACATATTCAAATCACCTCGACGCGGCGCAACGAAATCCTTTTGATTAATTACGCTTGATGAGTTGTTTTCGTCGCTAAATCTATATCATTTAATATCCCCGTGCAGTTAGTTTCCAGGCGACAAATCTCTCTCTTTCAAAAATCTAACCGTCAAACGGTGTACAAGGGGGACCGCTATTCAAACGGACGAGGACGTCGCGAAAGGGGTCTCGATCATCGTGCCTTCGCCCATCCCGTCGCCACTCGATATTAAACTGTGCGGATTTGCATGAACGGAATCTAGATTTTAGTTGGCACAGATGCGAAATATATACGTTTGCACCTAAATTTATTTCGTGACAATTTAATGCCGCGCTGTAGTTGCAAACAGATTATAAAACTGACACCGATGGATTACGGAATGGAGCAGTCAGTTTATATCGCGCGCGTGTTAGTTTGCTGTATCCGTGTAAGTACTACACGTGGCAATTTAAACGGCGTCCGGAAGTTAGAATACATCCAGCTTTTATAACGTTTATCACAAACGTAATAAGACTAAGAGATTATTAAAAATGGCACGCTACACGTTTACTTGCCTTAGAATTATTAGAAAAATGAGGAACAAGGGTCACCGTTCAAAATTCAGTTGACGCAAGAGCAGCTTATTAGAAACCATTGACAACGAAGACGCCTCGTCAATTGAATTTTGGCATATAACGAAGCGAATATTGAATGAATTTCAACGGAAAAAACTCATTTTCACCTTGATGATTTCATGGATTAATGAAATTATCGAATCTTGGACAGTCTAAACCTAATTCATACATTCATAAAAACTAACGGTACGACGTGTACTTTGGTCTGGCGCGGCGAAGCGATTCGAACTTATTTCGGCGAGAAAGTCGCTTGTGTTATGGCGAAGGTTATTCGTTACCGTGAGAGTTCGGGGAATATCTTCCGCCTCGATTGGAAGATATGGACGTAGAAAATATTTGGTTTCAGCAGGAGATAATACGATTATTACAGATCGATCTTCCAGGTCGCGTAGTCTCTCATCTTGGAGATCAAGACTAACCGGAAAAATCATGCATTTTAATGCCTTTTTGTGGGGTTATTTGAAGAATAAGATGTATGTTAATAATCAAGAGATGAAGAACGGTATTCGAAGCTGCATCGAAGAAATTAACTCACAGACGCTAGAATATGTACTTGGAAGTATTATTATCTGTTCAATATTTACCAACTTATTTCCAATTTTTTTTGTTTTTTAGACAAAGGTAGAAAACATTTTAGAGATTTTGTCTTTATCATATATGAAGCATTTTGAAAATATGTTTTGATATTCTTTATTCATTGCATATTATAGCGTTGTACGACTAGAATACACGTTGTTTAGTGCTATTTGTCTTCCATAAGCTGCACGTTGCAGGTTCCACATATTGAAAACAAAAAATAATCATTTTTTAGTAACCCAGGTAGGTCAAGCACAAAATTTCTAAAAAAAAAAAAAAAAAAAAAAAAAACGCCTCATATGTGCAAACATTGAATAGTCAACTATATTCAAACGTTTCTATGATTAGACTACAACTTACAAGGGTCATTTCGATTATCCCATATAACACATACGTTGAATTGACCAGAATGCTTGCAGTTGTTGTATTTGTACGTACACGTCTATTCGTTCGAAGTATTAAATTCGCTGGAGCACGGATCCTATCTAATTTGAAATCGTTCGTGCGAAATTAGCTTACGCGTTCTGCACGTCATAAAAGTCGTACGGTACGACAAAAATAGACGCCATCGTATCTCCAGGCACTATCGCATCCACATGTGTTTCGTTTTCAGCAATTAGCGCCGACTGATATCGCCCATTTTATATTTAACATGCGTGGAGTATCAGTTTTATATTGGCTGGTAAAGATTTCGGGTCGAGCCATTTGATTCGTTTAAGATTCTTTCGAAAATAGGAACAAAGTTAGCATCCATACGTTACTCCTTCTGGCTTTGTAAGCAATATGGTGGATGCGTTTGGTGGATAATACGCTGCTGAGGGATGAAATACTTCGAGGACACGTGGATTGGACGGTCACGAGGGCGCTAATATTGCTGCTCGTGATATGTAGAACTGCTACGAGATTGTAGTAGATGGACTACCAGTCCTTTATAGAAGGACGGGAGCGAAGGTGCAAGTTTCAGCAGACGATCCCAGTTTCAATTTTTTAAAAAAGAATCAAGGAAAAAATTTATGAAGCGAAAAAATTATTAAATAGGCAAATATTACGCTGCTCGTCTTAAGCGGAGAAAAAGTGTTAAGATTATCGGCGAATTGCTTGTTAATAAACTGCTGCTGCGAAATCTTCGCACACTTAACCACTACCTTTTTTAACTGTTTTATACAGTGCTAAGTGGAAATATAACTCTTTATATTCATACATTTAATCCTGTCTTTTAACTAATTAATCAAACTGTTCCGTGGCTTTTATAGTTGATTACAAATTACAATGTATTGCTTTAATAGATTTAAATAAATTCGATAAGACTGAATCAATGACATTAGCATCAAAAGCAAATTACTTTGCTTTTAGT
Organism: Oryctes rhinoceros; assembly: GCA_020654165.1. Lineage (NCBI taxonomy): Eukaryota > Metazoa > Arthropoda > Insecta > Coleoptera > Scarabaeidae > Oryctes > Oryctes rhinoceros. Next base: position 6,921,740 of record JAIOKQ010000231.1, read on the forward strand.
ACAACGCGATGTCGATCGATAACAACGAACAACTATTACCAATTCACTAATACGTGAACCTACGTAAATCTATTTATAAATAATAGAGGACAGCATTCTTCGATAATCGACAAAGCATCGCACGAGAGCGTAGAGCACCTACATACAATAATGCACCGAGCGCATTGCTTAATGGTGCATTCTACGATATGCACTATATTTATCTCTTCGGCCCGAGCTTAGCCAAAGGACCCTAATGAGTAGAAATTGATAAACCAATCTAAACTCGGGCGTTTTATCTGGATTTCTGCGCATTTAAAAGTTACTTAGTGCTTTTTCAGGTTATTCGGTACCGTCCAATACTAAATCAAATTAAAATGCATTAAAATATATATTAAGCTCCTTCAAAATCAAGTAGGAAATGCTATTCAAAGCCGCTTTAAATGCATTATACGTCAACTAATGTGAATGTCCGGATTTTTACGAAGACCTAATACGCTATACGCGATATGCCCGTAAATTTTAAAGCACTTAAAAGATAAAACAAACTCATTAAAATTAGCGGTAGAGAAAGACATGGAATAAAATAGACGTAAGGGCGCAATACATTCAACGTTTTCTTTCGCGAATTGAATGCTTAAAGGACGGAACGAGAGCTAACGACGGAGACAATCGGATAAAATTTTCTCCTTGCGAATTCGTATTCAAATGCAATTAGAATGGAAATTGAAACATCTTTGGATCTTTCTTAATAATTAGTAAACAACGGGACGAAATTTTAAGTGTTTTAAGCTCTTCCGCCGGCACCTTATTTTCGTCCCAACTTCTCTCCCTTTCGTCGACAGTTTTATTTCGATTGTATAGTTTTAAACTTGCTTTCCGCTCGTTTAAATTGTAAATTACTTATTCGAAGGAGCGGCATTTAAATCTAGTTTAATCTGTCTTAAATCCAATACCGATTCGCCCTCTATTTATTTGCGTTTCAACTTTACTAAAATCCACTTTGCCAATTTAATTTCTCCAAAGTGAAAAATTGTATTCATTCCATGTTACGCAGATAAAAACCGTATCGATGTACAATGTTGGGTATAAACTTCGAGACAAACAAGAAACTTTCTTATTGATTAACTTCCTTGGTTCTAAAGTTCCTACTTGCTTTCAGATCTCTGTATTTCTGTACTTCTTACTTTTTACCAATAGTAATTTTCAAGCTGCTACTTGAAAATTACTATCCATTCGAAAGGAAAGTAATAGATTACTTACGTACTTGCAGGTAATTCATTATTTTCCTTTTAAATGGAATTAACAAGACATCTAATGTTGCGAACTACAGCAACGATACGATAATATGATTGATTAAAAAAAAATAACACAAATCAAGCGAGTGATATTTATCAACAATTTCTAACAGTTCGCAACTTAGAAAGTTCTAAGTTGAAGCAAATATTTCATGGATAACACGGTTAGTTAAAATAATTTCGATAAATTCCCAATTTTTCAAGGATCCAAGATGGATCCTTGAGGTACTCTTCCAATCATAGACTTCTAGTACTTTTTCCGCTTTCCGTTTGTTAAATATGACCTGACAAGATCGTTTCATTTCATTAACGCTATGTCATAGTCCATAGTATCAAAGGCCTTACTAAGGTCGCAAGAATCCAGAATTACCTCCTTCCTGTCATCTAAAGCTTCAGCTACAAGCCCCAGCACATCCGGGATGGCCATGCTGGGTAGTACTAAACAGCTGAAATCGTCAAAATTCTAATTCCCTAGTACGGAAGCTCTTTCAAATGTATCGTATCACTTAGCATCAAATGTTTTGCTGAAGTCGCACTTTATGAGCCTGAGTTTAAATTTTCGGCTAGCGCGCCTATGGACTCGATCGAGGCTATTATAGTTGATTTAAAAGTTCGGCAGCCATGTTCTTTTCCACAATATGGATTCAAAGGAACTCGTTGAATGTTGAGCTGTAGCCACTTCGAAAACTTTCGACAGCGTCGTAGGATCGAGCTAAGATGTGGGCATGGTGCTCACTTAACTTTACATCGAAATTTTTGTTCTTACGCACAAAACAGTTAAATAGTCGTGAAATACGTGCGATAAAGAGAAATATATTCCTGATGCTTGTTTCGTTAACGATCTCACTAAAATCAGAACAATCGAAGGCAATTCCGCATCAAAAAATTATCAACGATAACCGGCAATGTTGATAACATTTACAATATTATTGATAATCTCAACAATCTTAGTCTAAACGCTAGAATATTTCGCAACGTTGGTTCACATCTTGGCGTAAAGCAATCAGAAGGGCAACGGGAGCCCTTCGTAGACAAAGCATAAAATGTTTAGAGGCGAAAGGCTGTAACTGTAGCTGCTAACAAAAGTCTCCTCTTCCTCGGAGTTTGGAAAGGATAACAAATACATTAACTTATCCTTTCCAAATTTTAAGGTGCGTAGATGTATCGTTATATACCTACATATGTCGGCAATTGAGAGGATCTCACGAGTACCTCGTCTACGTTCAGCGACAATTCATTTCCTCCATGCGATAATCGAGGAACTACTTTTCCACCAAAAATGTTAAGATTTTATTACGACTAAATAGATTTTATATAGAAGAGATCTAATCGCAAGATTAAAGCCTTGCAACATCCAATAAGCCAATTCAAATTATGATCACCATCGTAACATAACGTATTGACAGCTGAGATGCTCACAAGACGGCTTTATATGGATTCGCAGACTTGTTCTTTATTCATAATTCAGTAATAGAAGCGACCGCGTGTCAAAACACTTCTACGTAACAGAGAAATTGAATTTGTACGTTTATAATATTCGCATTCAGTACGTCAGTCGTTCATGAGCTACTTAAATAATGACCGATTACTGAACGAAAACCAACACAGACCAGCTAATGGTTATTTCTTGTTGTAATAATGGAATTAATTTCGCCGTGAATTGCATATAAATGACGGGTCTCGTAACAATCGGTTCAAGTAAGTCGACGGCTGAATCTATGCACATATACATATACAAGGCTCACGTTGTACGTACGAATTTCAAGCAAGCGGGGTTACCGATTGGAAATACGAGGAAAACCGGTAAGGCCATAGCATTGAGAACTAAATAGCAACATAGTTAATTGTAAACTTCTTTGGACAATATCACAGTAGTGTATGCATACATAGGCCATTGAAATGGTTCGACATGCTTTCAAGAACTTATGAGCTGAATTGAGTTATTCTACGAGTTACTTTGACTCTTACGAGCGCGGCATGAATTTTTAAAGAATCAGCGCCAGAGCAGTCAAAGAACACCCGGCTATTCGTAACCTTTTAACTGTTGTCTTTTATTCTGTGGTAGCGCCTATAACGTAAGGAACCGTTTTCTGAACTACCAGCGCTAGCTTTGAGTACCTTCGTCTGATACGATTTTCTGGCTCTCTTGTACATTAACGAAATGCATATTCGTCGCTTCTTTAATTAACTTATCTCTTTTTTCATAGCTTTTGCGTCCCAAGTAAAAGATACGTTTGGATTTTGATTTAATTCGAATAGTTGATGAAAACTTTGTATAAGTAAGAGCATTTGCTTTGTTTTTTGTTTGTATTGTCCGATGCGCAAGCATGTAAGCTATCTACTTCTTCCTACACTCCTAATTAGACTAGTAGTAGAAATTTTGAGTAATGATCGCGCGAAATTAGATAGTTCCCTTCCGTCGAACATCGACTAATTAACGCGATTAATATATCACAATTAGCGAAAGCATAGTCGCGAACAAAGATAGCGAACTCGTTAAAACATCGCGGCGGCAAGCAAAACACACAAAACAGTGAGAGCGGCCGGCATTAATCATAATAAGTGGCGAGGTTAAAAATGTAGCCGCTTCAAGGCGACGAGCACTCGTAGCAACGTCAGCGACGGTAAAGCGATGTTGATGGCGGTTGCGATGCGGCCTGTTATTCGGCGACCGCATCGCAGCCGTTTCGAGATCAGTTAAAAACGCGATCGGTCGCGACGCCCGCCCACCGTATAAGAAAATTAGCTCGCCGGCGCGGGGTAACTTCCAAATTGATGAATGCGAATTAGGCGCGCAGTTCGAATTGACAAACAAAATGGATAGCGCAATTAAGCGACTAATCGAATGATTGATGCAGACGGGGGAAGGGAGATCGAAACGATCGGAAAGAGACGGAACATCCGTAAGTGATGGGTTAATAACACAGGGACGGAGCGGCATGAAGCTATGCGCAAGCTAAAATCAATTATTATACACAAGATTTGGATGTTGCGTTGGGATGTTTCAACTTTGAAATGGAGGATCGTTTAATGGGCGTTATTTAAATAATCGTTTAAACTAAAAGGATGGCCTCTTGGAAACAATCATCTCTTAACTTTAAATTTTAGTTACAAGCTATATAACTAGAATTCTCCATTTGTGGGAGAATTTTCATGAATTTTCATCATCATACGTTCAGTTTATTTCGTTAATTTATAACATTTCAAAGCGTTTCTTTTTTGCATTAAATTATACAAACAAACATTTAAATGTATATGCAAACTTTCAATAACAAACATAGTAGAAATGTCTTCCGTGTATTGTCGTGTACTTGATGTTTGACTTGACGCTTCGCTAATCATGCTATCAGCTCCTTCAGAAATCTTCTAGAGAAGCTGACAAATGCGATTAGCGAACCGTCAAGTCGTCAAACATCAAGTACGCTTGATGATGGCTACGCTCAAAATAAACTACAATCAATCTATATGTACATTATATCGATCCAGGCACTGCTCGTCCCAATGCATGATCTCGTTCCTCAACGAGTTGGAGTGCAGCAAGCATGAGTGGTCGCATAACGCTGAGGATGCTCTGTAGCGCAGAGCCCTTCTAGGATCAAATACGCTCCTCGATATCCTGTCTTTTAAGTATCGAGGCCCCCACTCCGGATCTGGATTCACGAAAGTCTTCTTTAGCTTAAAAAAAAAATAGTTGATGAAGCTTTTCGGTATATTCTTGGAATTAATTAGATGCCGCACTTACACCGCTTTTGTATCTGATAAATATTACCACCACGCCGAGTATTATAGGAAGAACGCTGATGTTCAATAAAAGTATATCGGATAAGGTGACGGACCTTTCAATAAACTTGACAACCAAAGAGGATATGGATATCATCTAAAAGAAACGAAATTTGTTGTAAGAAATGTTAAAATCAATGTGGTATGCACAACAGTAGAAGTATCACGTAAGAACATAAATACAACATAAAGAAAGAATGTAATATGATAAAAAAAAAATGATGGAATACACAAAGCAGCGTTGGACCTCATTGTATTGGAATCCTTTCTTGTTATCATTTCCATAATTACTTGCCAAAAGGTGGTAAAATTGGACGAAAGGGTTGATGAATAAAAAAGCTAAACGTTTATCGTCAGATTCTTCGTGTTATTTATATATTTGCAATGTTTCAAATGCAGCACTTACCGTTACCAATAACATAGCCACCTTCAAGCCGTGTATCCAAAAAACGTTAAGCTTCTGGCCGTACGTAAACTGATAGTCGTTCTCGATGCGATTTAGAGTATATAAGAATATGCCGATTAATGTACCGCATATCACGATGACTTTCACTTGAATGTACGATGCACTAAACATCGCTCCGGTTACCGTGAGGATATTTCCTTGCATTATAAGCACGTTGAAGGACGCTGCGATTATGCATATGGAGCCGCTAACTAAGCCCTTATACATTACAAGTCTGGGATATTCTTCCATTAATGCTATCTGGAAGGAGGTCAAGCTGTACAGCGTACCGCAGAAACTCCATAGAAAGAGCACGGTGAAGTAGATCAGGTTCGCCAATTTCGGCAGGTAACGCCAGGTTAATATATCCGGTATTGTGGCGAACACGAAGGTAAACCCTGCGAAAGCAACGGTATTTTCCCTTGTTTAAATTCCGAAGCTAGTTTGGTCTTTTTAATTTTCTAATTTTAGTTAGTCTTGTGCTTACCTCCTGTATCTAAACATCTACTGTCCGCAATTTTATAGTACTTTGATATCAAAGTAGATCCAATTGAAATCCACACCGTTATAATCAATAGGCATAGCATCTTTAACGTATATATACTAATCGTATTTACGTTGGTGCTTAGACCTGGACTTGAGAGGGCACTGTACGTGACGATGTCTCCTGCTACTTCTTGATATAACGAATGTTTTGCGACCGCCATCAGGAACTGGAATGTAAGTAAGAAAGAATAAAGTCGTATTGATCGCATCTAAAATAGACACTCTTCAAGATATTTAGGACGTTTCTGGTAATAATTGTCTTCCGCTTGATCACTGACTCATGACCTCCACACGTCAGCCTCGAGAGAGCCATAGAGGTCGAGGTACTTGACCATCTTCACCCAAATTAGATGAATACAGCCAACTGTAACGTTTCAAGGAGGATCTGCAATTTTGTCAATGCTTATGGTGAGTCTTCCATCTTATGTGTACATCTATAGCAGCCCGAAGTTCGTGTGCAAACATCTTCTCTGGGGTAGATAGTTATCATTTCGATGGAAAAACTGTGTCTCAAAAAGTAATTTTTAACAAGACGAGTCATGCGCGTATTTATTCCGGTAAATTAAGCCGTCGTGCCAGATCGAGTCGTATTAAGCAAAGAAATACTAAAACACCTACTGACAAGAACGGTGGGAATCATGAATGAACGCTGTCATTTGCGAGAATCGGTTCACTGAACGACTAGCGGAAGCACGTTCTCATGGACGGGTTCTGTTTATTTTATACCAACTCCACCATACCAAAATTTGAACTTTGTATTACTGAAGTAGATTGATAAATCAACGAATTGCGCCCATTTCACATTAAGACAACATACATATGTTGTCCTAGCTATTTTCTTGCAAAAGATATAACTTCCTCGATAACATTTGTCTACCGAAGATAATTGTATTGGGCCGTTTTGGTTATATCTTGAAGAAAAAAAAAAACGAAGCTTAATCGGAATACCAACCGTATAATTAAAAAATACGCTGTAATTCATCGGCAGCCCAGCAAACATATCATTATCACCATAGTACACCGTTATTCCAAGAACAGGACCAAAGAATATAGCACCGATGATAATGGTTAACGACGTGGAGATACGACGGAATTTCTTCAGTCCAACCATCATCCACAGAAAGATTAATAACCAGATAGAGATGGCATAGATCGTAAATATATGCGGCGTGCCTTTTCCAACATTCTGCGAAGGATTATGGTCCAATATCAACTGATTACGTATGAAATAGTCGTAAGCGGCGTATTTAAAAACGTTTGCGCTCCACAAGGCATCTGTGCAGTTTTCCGTTCCTAATTTGCAGCAAGTCAAGGCGTAATTCGCTGGCGGCCGGTCGTAACAATCCGAAGAATTTCTTAAGAATCTACAGTTTCTCCACGGTTGCCCTTTACTGCTTAACATGTTCCATAAATAATTCAACGATATGCTTCCGATCGTCACGTTAATTAGTTCGTGTTGTGTCGTAGTAAGAATAATTGCGTATGCCACTCCTAGAATAATCGCTAAACGTTTATCAGAAGCAACGTAGTCTACCGCTTATAATGTTTACCTTTCATTGCGGGTACGCATTCCCAAAATTTTATAAATGACTTCTTGCTAAAATTTCCCATGAACATGAGAATCATGTAGATAGGCATCCCCACACAAGTGGTAATTACCATTTGGACTGCCAACACGGGAACTAGAACATAAAGCGTGAGCTAACACCGTAGAGTACACTATATGGGCATGTACTTGTGCCCCATGTGGTCACCATAACTACGTGTCTTAATATGTAAGGCAGCGATACTTGAAGGCAGAACATTATGGCCATGAACTCCTTCCATTTGAGTTCGCATTTAGAGTCGACGTACATCTAAAAATTTAAATAAAGTTTATTTCCATCTTTTCCAATTGTTTTTAATAGAAATATTTTGCCCAATAAATATATACATTGAGCCTGTTAAAACTTGAAAGTTTTAACAGGCTTAAGGAATAAGGAAGGAAGCAACTTTTGAATGCGCCTCTTCATCGAAGGAAACTGATCAAGATATTCAATCCTCTCAAGTAGATCCCAACTACATCCAAGCGAATATGTGTGTTTACATTAATTACAACAAGCAATATTGTATTTTTAAGATTCTTAACAACACTTACGTTTTTGAAGAACCTAATTATACTCAGTATAATGTTATCTTTAGTGTCACCGTACGGCATCGACGACGTCGACGTTTTTGCAGGGATCGCTTTCGTTTCATCCGTGTCTATGATGTACATACCCATCGCTCCGTGAGTGTCAATGGCAAGAGATTCAATCTTTTTACTCTTCGCCCTTTTCAGTTCCAAGATTTCCTGTTGGACATGAAATTTTTCGAGAGCCTTAAGGGTTCGCATTCTAAACTTTTCCTCGATTCTCCGGTCATCTTTGATAGCCTTTGGAGAAAGGGAAAAACCTTTGGACATGCTTTACAAAAATTAAAGTTGTTTATCCGATGGTCTTTTAATAGTGAGAGGGTACCAAATAATCGTCTGTCACTACCACTGACGTTTTCAAAAATCCAGGGATGTCATATTTTCATCATGATGAAAGCGAATAATACAATGGCCATAAACCTTATTCACATTAAGGTAGGAGATTATCTGTTAATGGAAAGTAAATGGAAAGAAGATGATCTAAATTTCACAAAACTCTTTAATCAAGAGTCACCGTGTTCGAATAATTTAAATTATTTGTTATTGTTATTGTATTGGGCGAAGGTTACGACTTTCATGTATTAATTACAATTCGTTTCGTAGGATCACAACGTCCTCTTCCAGTTTTCAATTGTCCATTGTAGGTGTCTTCTTGTCCACTTTAAACGATTCTTTTCTGTTAAACTCGGACAATGATGGCTTTTTTCTTGCTTTATAAATCATTAATCGTGCAGTATTTAAACGTTCTAGCCCGAATATTTTGACCTCCTTCTGCGCTAACTTCTGTAGACATCTGGCCAGAAGCTTCTTTCCTATCCTGAAAAGAAAGTCTCTCAAATACGCGATACTTTCTCGCGGAGGTTAATTTGAAACGGCCACTTCCTCCTTTTATTTTATAAGGGAAGTAGTCCTATTGCTATTAATGACTAAAATTTACAAGTGTTCCCATTTATGCCAAATCCCTGACATCAGAGTTGAAAAGCAGTGTATATCGAAGTACAATGCGTCCAGCAATCGTTGTGGACTTTCGTGAATTCGGTTTGATGGGAAATTGCATGATGTGACTAAAGAACGACACCGTTTCCGGCCGAGTAGTTTGTCGTGTTTGTTCCCCGTTGCGAAGACCGACGCCGATGGAACACGAGGCGGCGCGGTGTCGTCGTCACGACGTAGCAGCGCGCGCGAGAGCGAGACGGCGAACACAATTAAAGTCGACGGTGGCGACGTGCGGTGGCCACGACGAGAATTACATGCAAATCGAGACCATTACTCTCCGTCCGGACGCTATCGCCTAAGCGATCTAATAACTAACCCTCCGCGATTATGCGTTTTGCTTTTGTGAAATAATAATGTTTTCGATCTGGCGATCTTTTCGTAACGCGACTTTCGCCTATTTGCATACGAAAATCGTCGCACGCTCTGGCCGTGCGGAAATATTCGATTCTTTTACGATATTGCCGCTGTATAAAAGCGCGTAACGAATCCGGCATTTACGACATTTAACTTGCGTTTTTCTCAAGCGAAAGGAAGTGGCTTGCATTCGTTATTGTTCGCTAATTTGGCTCTTAAATGTACGATTGCTAATGTTTAAAATTTTTGTTTTATATCAAACGCACACTGAAAAACCTATTTCGTTGTGTTTAATTAAGTGATATGTTTAAGTACTTGTCACGTACGTTTTAGTGATAACTAAGACCATTCATTTATTCAGAAAATGCAGTTCAATGCGGATCGATGCCTTGATCAGCACCTGCCGCTTTAAAATTTCATCTACGTTCAAGGGGTCGATATCGACCTCTCTGAAAACCGCTGGATTGTTTGAAATGGCTAATTCGAGTTGAATATCAACGGTATCTACGTATAAATATACAGTATTTATCACTTAATTTTTTATATCTACATTGAAATTGTATTAAACGGCTTTAGAAGATAACAACTAACAGATAGATCTAGATAAGTACAAACTTTAATGGTCTTTGACTTTCATAATGCCTAATAACAAAGCGCCTAATTCCAATTATACGCCAACCTTTCACGTATTGAAGCTTGTCTCTGCAGCAAGAGACAAACTACACGCGCCATCAGGATTATACGCCTCTATTCCTTATTCTATTTTTAGTTGCGCTCCGGTGAAAACTTAAAATGTAAGGGGGAACTCAAACAGAAAGAGGAAAACTTCGCGAAATAACTTGTTAAGCATAATTAACTCTTTCTCTTAATTAACACAACACTGACGCATCCCTAACAAGCTGTATAGTCTCGGGGTTCTTCAAAAAGCGAGAAGACAAATCGGCGAAACGGATCGCGTCGAAACGAGACGGCGAATTTCGACTACTAATGCCACTTCGTCTTCTTCGTATCCTCTATTAAATTCCGTCCTTTGTTTGAAATGTCACGCCGCAATATTTCGAATTTCATTCCTAAGTGATTGAGATGATTTCTAAGCAAATATACGGCGTCGACTTGCATCCAATGACATCGTCTTTCGCTTTAAGAGCAAGTGCCGTTGAAGAAGTTTAATTATGTATCTAATAAGGCGAAAGGAGGAATCATTGGTGTGGTCTTTACGAAATTTGTGTATTCTTCTGCTGATTTACTTCAATTTCTTTTGAATGCATATCGGATGAAATTCTAAATTTTAAGAGGAAAGGGTAAGTGTTTCAGGACAAAAATAGACGAAAGCGCTGATACCAAAAATAGTGCTTTCGTTTAGCAAAGAAAATCTTAGATTACTGGCAGGATTTTTGTCGGTCGTGCAACCCTGAATAATCGTCTACTTAAGACTACTGAAGAAGGTAAAGCTGAAAATTAGATCTCATGACCATCTGTGTTACCATCGGTAATATACGACACCAACATTTCAATAAACCATTCTTTCCTACTCGCTGAAATAAAGCAAAGATCAGCATTTTTTCTGTAAGATCTTCTGTAGGAAGAGAAAATTAAAATTATTGGAAGGATGCTTAATAAACAAATAAAAGAAAACTTGGGATAAATTTCACTCGGGCTAATTGAAGTAATTGTTGAGCTAGTTGAAGCAATTGTCAAGTTGAGTCAACCGTTTTATTAATTTAAACATTTTTTTTCTCCTCGGTCTTAAATCAATACATCTTACTCCCTTTAATCGTTCCTTTTCTCTTTTTATTCTGTTACAAAGTGCGACAACATTCTTACCGCACCTCAGGCGACGCGAAAACCTTGATATTTCTCATGAAAAGTATATTTCGATCTCTTGTTGCCCTTAAAAAGCCGCAAGAGCCTTTTATAAGAGTAGCATAATTAACTATTGAATAAATTAACTCGGCCGGTATCAGATTCGCCACGCCAATGGGATTATATCGATTGAGCAGTTCATTAGTTCTCCCCCCTTAATTAAGGCAGGCGAAAAGTGAACCTTCTTTTAAATTTAATGGTCTCCGCAAGACAAAATATCTATCCAATTTATAAAATTTTCCTAAAGCGGAAAAGGACCTATTTTTCTCTTCGAAGACAAAGAAAAAGAACTGTACGTATAATGGCGGTTGAAATTTTGAATTGGGGAATGAATGGAAAGAGTTTCAGAATACATTTGTTCTCTTAAATAACGTTTAAAGTTACTTATTGAGTACTGCACCAAAGGGTTTAAAAAATTACATTCTTCACGCCATTAAACTTAACATAACAGTTATTATCAAAGGTACTACAGTTATACAACCTTAATCTCGTGATCGTCTGTATGTAATCGATCCACTTGCATTTGCTGATTCTTCAGGCTGTAATTGTTGATGGTATCAAATCAGTTTTTTTTACTTTGTTGCTCAATACTTTCCTGAGTACATGCAGGTACGCTTATTATCACTGCCAAAAGGAATTTCTATCGTTAAGTATTGGGAGCTTTCCTTATTTGTGGTTTTCGTTAATGAATTGTGTCAATTTTTCACGTTCGCTAAGGCATCGATGTGACGTGCTGTACGGATGACCTGATATCCTACAGCTCGCTTTGGGAAATGCAAGTAAAGTTAAGAGATGAACTAGATGGTAGTTTAGCTCGTTAACATTAACGAGCATCAAGAAAACACGAGAAATATCAAAGGGGGCTCAAAAATATAGGTCCAAATGATTGCAATAATTTCCTTAAATTAAATGTACTACCCTCTAATATATCCTAATTGTAAGACTTGGTTATTTGTTATCTTTTTAAATCCAGTTTCTTCTTTTTTTTTTGTTGAAAAATAGCTGTAATTAATAAACATTTGTCTTAGTGTCAATAAATTTCAGTTTGCCACTGCGAGCGCATAAATCAAAAAGAAAAAAAAGATTTTTCGCCCCCTCCCCCAGTAAAAACCGCAAGCCGACGCGTCATCATCTTCCCTCCTCCGTCGTCCCCGTCAGTCCGATCGTATATTAATAATCCCGAATTTATCGTTGAAAAATTCAAATTACAGTAGTTAAACGGTAATTTGCGGGATCTGTGATTAGTTTTTAATTATCGCCCGTGATTTATTTCGGTATTACGTATAGGAACGGCCGTCCGAATCTCCCTTTCTCCCGCTCTCCTCCCTCTCCGTTTATTATTCTAAATGAAACTCCCACGTTTGCCCGCTTTTTTTCCCTTCAGAGCCGGACAGATAGAAGGAGGATGAACGCGAGGCTTTCCCAGACGAGGACCGGGACTTTTTTCAACGGATCTTTCGGCCCTGAAAAAGAATTATTAATTGCACGTTCGAAGAACGAAAAAACACCTAACGTGAAAAGATTTGCCGTTTAGAATTTTAATTGCGGTTTTATTTTAATTTTTGCATATTTATAGGTGGAACTTCGCCATCCCATTTCTTTAAGTTCCATTCCATGCTTTGTTTCTAATGTAGTACTGCGGACATGAGAATATGAACAAATTATTGTGTACAAGATGGAACTGAAATAACTTAATAATTGCTTCTCTTTTAATAAATATATAATGTAAGGCTAATACGAAAGAAATATCATCATTTTAGCAAATTTTACAACGTAGCATATGCTTCTATTAGGTCTTCGCAGGATTAAATACTGCTGCTTGATCTCTTTAAAATCCTTACTTTTTTTGTTCTCTTCACAAGCGGAAATAAACCGGGAAGCTGTAAAGCGCGAGATCGGTAGTGATGACGATAGAATAGTTTAAAGCTAATATAGGGCCATTTGTATTGATTGTTGTCTCTTCTTCTTCTTGCTCCTATTTTTGCTTTTTCGTTCTCTTCTTTTTTCCCTTCTTCCACTTCTTCATCTGCTTATTCCTCCTCTTCATGTTCTATTCTTTGATCTTTTTCTACCGTCTCCTGTAATTCTTCTATTTTTTTTTCTTGTCTTCTTTCTTTTGCTCTCTCTTCTTCCTCTTCTGCTTCTTCTTGAAACACTTGAAATCGAAGTTTCTTTGCGTTTGCATTTATAAAACAAAGTGCCTTATTAGGCATATCTAATAAACAACTGTACCTAACAAACATATAATTAGATATTTAGCAAACTTTCGAACCTGATACTTCTTGTTTCTTCTTTTTTAAGCTAGTGGATTATCGCTACTGCAATATGCTTTTCATTGTTGAAATATCTACAAAGCGCATGCCCATCATAATGTCCATAATCACACCAAAACTCTATACGTCTATAAAGTTTTCCTTTTTTCCCGTTGCTGTTTTCACGATACTTTAAACGTACACCGTTGTTAGCTTGTTATTTTGCTGTGTTAAATGCAAAATAATTTAAATATTGCATGTCGGATTTCCTCGGTTGCTTCGGTGGAAACGAGTTTTGTGCGCGCTAAATTGGAATTATTTAAATAATGCGTGGTATCTAAAACTATTTATGCTCGTGATGTATGGAGATCGCTTTATGCTTCTTTCAAGTCTCGCGTTTTAAGTGTAAGCAAAAAAAATTCATAATGGCGAAAGAAAAAAAAAACTATTGCGCTTGGATTGCGAACGACAAATATGCCACCAGCTCTTATAATCTCGATCATTAAAATAGCTTGAAAAGGGTGAAATTGCTAATATTCTCGACGGTGTTAATACACATTGAGTATGCACAAGAAAATTAAAATTCAAATTCAAGATATCAAAAGATTATTTCAACATTTTATAGTAACTATATAACGGGGATACTTTGTCGCGTTTTCGCCACGTTGTAGCTCGCTTCTTTTTAATTTTTAGGAATATCGATACAAAGAAAAAAAAAACGTGGCGCTGAGCTAATCTAATTAGTACCTAACTAGCCGCTCATTTAAAATGAATTCTACTAATGAACTCGTAAAAATATCGAATTTACTTTTTAAGAAGAAACCGGCAATAGAGCGAGGAATTAACAATGCGTCAACGTTCAGAAAGTAAACACACGAACGAAAGATCCTTTATGACGGCGCTATTCACCTCGGAGAGTACGCTTTTAATTATCGGAGACATCAATTTTCAGGCTAACGGTGCCGCATGCATAATTACAAACACCGACATATTGTATCGGGAAAAGAACCGGAGAGGCCGTTCGTAACATAAGTCTATGCCCGGGGTCCGTTCTCTTTCTAACGTTCGCCGGGAGCCGCGGCTAAATCGCAAAATCAACACGCGCCACCGTAAACCGTACGGAACCCGTCGCCTAACCGCATTTCTGTAGCGGCGCATGTGGAAGGTGAACCAAGCGAACACCTGCCAGTAAACCGAGCCGCCGTCGACGCCCAGTAACCGTCTGGTCGAGTGTCATAGAGGGGAACCTCCAATTAGTGATATTAATTAGCAAACACTTGAAATTCTACCGTCCCGGTTAGATGTTATGTCGGAGCGGCGCTGCGCCGTCTAGCTGCTGTGAGAGTGAGTAAAGAGCTCCGGCCCTCAGCGTTCATACGTATCTGCGTTCTAATATAAAATTTTATTTTAGAGGCGCTTTTAATAACGCTAATTTCGTAATTTGTTTCGTAGAGTGGGCACTCATTAAGATCCCTTTTTTCGCGGTTGGTACACATGCATGCATATGGGGCGTGCAAAAAAAAAAAATGGTATGCTATGCTGAATTAATGTGTGCGAATACGTCGTGTATTCGTACGAACGTTGTGATGTAGAAGAGCCCCGGTTTGTAGCGCTCAAAGACGGAATTAACCTTTATAAAGTTCATGAAAGGGAATCTTACAAATGCGAAGAGAGAAAAGGTCTGTGTTTGTTAAACTTTATTCAGGAGTGTATATATACTGGTGTATTTATGTTATTCATATGGTTATTAATCGATGGTAAAATTTCAATTTATAACATTTAAGCTACTTCAAGAAGTTTTCATTCGAATGCGTTTCTGGTCCCGAATGAGCAAGATGACACCCAACGCTCGGTTAGCTCTTTTACGTCCAAATCCTTCAAGTTGCCCACCGTTTTTGGTATCTCTTTAAACTTAATTCGACGGCCATCTACGACAATGGTGTGTAGGCATTAATAATAAATATAAATAAATAAAATCACCAAATACTTCTGTTTCATTCACTTGCAGAATTTATTCGTTTCCAACTTAACTATTCACGTCTGCATAAATAAATCTCGAAATTTTAACATTTTCATAATCTTCTTCCAACGATCAATATAATTTCACCTTATACTTAATCATGCGAAATGTGACCAAATTATTCACCAAAGAACGGTCGTCGGGAGGAACCCTCCAGAATAAGAAATATCACGGATAAATTCGAAGGAATATCAATCTTACATTATCTAAAATACCTCGAAAATAAGCTCAAAAGCTGTGATAAATGATAAATCCGGGAGCCAGCTCACGTAGTACCTATCGTAGTTAACCGGTCTTAAGAGAGTCCTGATAAATTTAAAAAAGCACCTTAAAGTCGTTAAGACGATGAGCCGCCGGCAAATTGAGCTGAAAATATGCACCGAGTTTTTATTCGCCTTGACAACGGTTTACCGGGCTCTAACTTATCTAAGATACGGGCTACGGCTTCCTTCAACCATCCACCTCATCCTCCCGTCCCTCATTTATCCATCTATTCTAATTCCGGCACTCGACTTCGACTCACTTCGGCTTTCTTTTCTCTCTTGCGTAACGACGTTCGGCCGTTTAATGCCGTGCTTAACACCTTTTCATTATCAACGTGAGATGTGTATTGATAAGGGTGAGACTAGTCGGAGAAAATCCAGCGGTGTACGTTTGAACGACTAATTGTTGCACGATAATAGCAGGCTCTAAATATTTTTTTTTAGTGGGGGAAAACAACAAAAGTAATTGTACTACGTAGTACTATGTGCAGAACATTAAATATACGCTAATTACGTCTGTGGTATTTGTTAAGGGAAAGTGTCGTAGTGAGTTGTGTCTGATTACAGATAAACTTCGACAAGGAAGTGAAAGCAGTAATGATGAGTTGTTTCTTTGCTAAGGCAGGTTTCGTATGTAACTGAGAGACGGATTGGACGAGGTGAATGCATAACATGGCTTCTTAGATCACCCAACCAGAATCCCACAAACTACTTTTACTGGCTTACTTCAAAGAACAAGTTTACCACGAAGCTATTGTAAAGATGTCGTAGTTCATATTTACAATAATTTATATTTGTTAGCGTTTGTGACTTTGTATCTCGCATTTTTATCTTTTATTGATAAATTGATCGCAAAAAGCTCGAGCTTTTCACTATTCATTTTCTATTTCTATTTCTTTCAACTTTTTTTAGCCCAATTTTCCAAGTAATAAAGGCATTTTTCTGTATGTCAAAAAATGTCACCGAATTTATTCTACCATAGAAACACCATAACGTATGTATCAAACTCTATTACTGAATATATCTGATTTCACCGTTCATTGGGAAGTAGATTAATAGATTTTATGGTGTTAGGCCAACATAGATATTGCCTTATAGTTTCATTGAAATTTAAAGTGTCTCGGCAAGCAGCAGATTTCTTCTGACGGCAAATACTAAAATTTTGTTGACGACATCGCCCTTTTAGTTGAAGTAACTCTTGGCATGGACGGAGAACTCAACTCTGATTACTCTTACGTAGCGTTAATTTTCAACTGTCGCAATTCAACATTATTTTCTGTGGTATCCTTTCCTCTTTGTCTTAAATATTTATTTTTCCTCCGCTTAGATTCATTTTAGTTGCCTTGTAATAATAGAACTGGATTAATACTTTCAATCTTTACACGGATTCTCGGAAGCCTGGATATTAATATTAATTACAGGATCCCTTAATTAATAACGATTAAGTTTTAATTATTCCGCGAGCAAATTCCTTTGCTAACGTAATTTCATCAATCACCTCGACAATAAATTAGAACAATAACCTTCCATCCTGACAATGCCAGGATCTCAACAATAACCAATGATGCAGCTTCTTTTCGAGACCTATTAGGAGCTGAACGAGGGCGACTTTGAAAACAAACGCGATCCATAAGAAAAACGATCGCCGAACTCTTTAGCATTTGTTTAAATAATAGCTTCTCCGCCATTCCGTTAGCGTTACTCTACGTACTACAAGCTGGGTAAGAGGAGCCCAAGCGGAGGAAAACAATTGAAATAAATGTTGTTGTGATACTAAAAAACAATGGGTGGCACGACAATACCATTTAATTAGTTCGTAGCGCGAAGAGGAGACAAGAAGGAGAAAGACAAAGACGGAAAGAGAATGGGATAGGACGCGATTAATTTAGAGACAGCGTGTATATAGAAACAATGTAGCAATAGACATCAATTAGTACGCAGCAGTGAACTTGTTTAGTCTCAATTTCACGCAACAGACGGCCAGTCGGTGTGCAAACTCGAGATAAACCGGGTATATACGCATCAGTCCCGGAGTGATGGTGTCGCGCGGTCCAAAACTGTCTAAAGCTCCGAATCGTATACATTACGGGCCTCCCTAATACCGCCGCCGTGCTGCAGACTAGACCGTCCCTTCGCACGTTGTCGCTATAGTTCAAAAAAAAAAGGTAGCGGGAGGGCGTACGTCTGATGAAGACAAGGATTACCACGTGACGCTCACCAATTGCGTCAAATGAATCACCGCTGCTAAATTTATATCAAAACTACGCACGATTTCGAGGGTTATTTCTACGGGTTATTTTCCAGCAAAAAAGATAATGTCGCTTAGTTAAAAAAAAAAGGAATAACTACATTGACACGTAGGTTATCTTACTGCTGCTGTGAGAAGAATGATTGTGGTCGTTCGTGGTACGATGAAAGACGTACCGTGTTATGTTGTAGTTTTTTTTTAACTAATTCGAAATGTAATATTTTGGTTGTCTCATCTGATTCAAATAAATGACCAATTAACATCATCACATCATATAAAGTTTACTACGTTTTTCCCATGGTGTACGATCACGTAAAGAAAAATATCGATTGTTGCGCCGCTGCTTCGCCGAAAATTTATTCGGCCCTATCAAGGAGTAATGTGCGAGGTTCAACAAAGAATAAATTAGAGCACTTATTATATGTAAACCTACTAAATGATCGTTCGTATAATACATTGCTTTTTTCTCGCTTGCATAACTATCCGCAAATAGATGAAGAAGATTTCAAAGAACAATTACATCCGTTTTTAGGGGTTAATCCGTTTGTTTCCAACACCTGGTTCTTGTACCAACGTAAACATTAAATAAACTAAATTTAATATCCACAGCGGCGGGTAATCGCAGATGCCACAACAACGACCGATACGCATTGCGCAAAAGGCAATTTGCGTGCTCCTATAAATATTTTTTTAATTTCCGAACGTAATTCTTAATTAAAGCTTGCTTTCGAAATGAGTTCGCCCATCCCGGTTCCGACGTAACCGCGTGTATATGGTACGTACAATACATAGTCGCGTCGCTGTGCGATATACACAATATAGATCTACATAGAAGTGAGATTAAATATCGTAAAACAAGCAATAAGCAGAAGCGAGGGGTCGCGGACAATATCGCAACCCTTTATTGGATGGGTTAAATTAGAAAAGCCAATTCCAGGAGTAATTCCGGGCATACCAACCCCCAATTGTAAAATACACAATCATGAATTCGCGTTTTATAGTACTTTTGAGCCGCGTTTGCGGTGATTATTAGTTGGCAAGAATCGCTCCGAACGGCGACGACATGCGTATAAGAAGCACGAAGAACGGAACGAAGAAGGAACGATGTGAATAAGATCCAGAACTCGACGGTAGTTAACAACTGGCGTCGTCAAGCAGGATACTGCGATATACAGGCGTTTATTAAAGAATGTACATGCTGTTTGTACCTACTCGTGGCATTATATTTTTGCAGAAAGGTCTGCAGTAAACTCATCCATAAGCTTTTTTTTTTTAGCTAGTCTGAGTGAAGGAATTTAAATAAGGGGACTTGCCTCCTGAGAGGAAGTTATATTTGATATTTAAATAAATTTGAATTCGATGGTCTAGTAGACCTGTATGTTCTTTCTTCTTAAAACTTCTCGTTTCGCCGACAAATTGCTAATTTATCGACAATACTCTTGTATACATAACATCATCCCTATCCGCAATATAAGCACATCCATTAATTTATGAACAACCTGTACGCAAGCGAAGAGGAAGACAGTAGTAATATTAACGCAACGACGACGACCAAGATGAAAAGAGAAGAACGACGAATACAACACAACTACACCGCAAGGTGCTGTACATTAAAGTCTTCGCCCGCACGAACTTAAAGAATTTAATTAATTATTTAATCATTGTTGTTCGCGAGTAATTTATTTCGGGACCGCGACTTCTTTGTTTGCCCCCACCCTTCCTTCCCTTCCTTTCCTCGACGATATTAATTTCTATAAAATGCCCTTTGATATGAAAATTAATTCGCTTTTTACAACTTTCAGGTACAAATTAAATATTTTCGATAGTCGTTCTCTCTCTAATTACAATGCGATTTCCTTTATTCGTTTACGAAGGTGGGCCGCGATGATGAGGTTCGAAGAGGGTAGGTATGAGAGCGAACGCGTGCGGCCGCTTGCTCACGAAATTAAATCACAAAACGAACGAAATTAAGCTCTTAATCGATTTGGTTCGTATTAAATCGGAGGCATTTAAATAAAAATTCTTTAACGAGGCCGATTAAGTATAATGTATTAAATATTTACCTAAATGGTTTAAAAAAGAATTGTGTCGTTTTTACACGATGGTACTCTTCCAGTTCCATCGAAATCTGAAAAAGTAGAAGAAGCAACCAAATGGTACTATACAGAGGGACGAATTCTCTCTTCACCTTGTGAAGTTACTAGATTCTAGATATGTACGTGTGGATTTACTAGCAAGGAAAACATTACTGCGCTGACTTAGACGAAATTCATCAGCGTCATAATTCTGTAACCCGTATGCCATCATCCATAAATACGTTACAATAACTAAAGTATCTAGAATCTATACGGCTGCGTTAAATCAACGGAGTTACTAGTTAATCACGCCGAATTTAAATAGTCGCCACCAGGTTAATATTTTCTTTATGGTGCAACCGGCGACCGCGACTCTACCACCGAAAACCATTATTCGCGTGAATGATGGTCCTGTTTCAGGTTTTAGGTGGCTGGAATCAATTACAATATATTTGGGGGGGCTTCACTGTTCTCCCCCGTGTGCATTACGATTATATTGATCGCGGGCGAGCTTAATTCTCAGATAAATAAATTCAGTTAAATTCTGTTTTGGACGTAGTTTAAATCCGCGCTATATTGGCCATAATGGCGCTAATAGCTATTCAGAAGCGTTATGTGGTAGTATCTCGTTAAACCGACGACCGCAGCGCCCGGTTTACGTGTCATTTGCGGCCAGACTGGAATTAAAAGTTAGAGCACTTTTATCCATCGTCAATAACTGATCGGGGAACAACGAGGGCTACAGTGAGCCTTTGGGTACTGGTGGTTGATCAGCCTTGGTCTACACTTACATTCGCATGTGTATAGTCCATTGAAAAGAAGTTCGTCGGCAATCCATTTCAAGGCAATACGAGTTCAAGAAGTAGATGATTAGAAATTTTCTTTTAATTCCTTTGTGAAGTACTTATAATCATTAAATATTTAATGATTATAAGTACTTCGCAAAGGAATTAAATCTAAGAATTAAATCTTCCATAAGATTCTACTATTGTTTATAGGTCTTGGAAAAATTACAATATGGTCCTGAAAAATACAGCGCCATATTTCGCTTTCATCTGAACGCTTACATCACCCAAAGAAAAATCGAAACTGCGGAAATATGTAGATACACATGCACATTTTCCGTATTTTTCACGATAACACCTCTAATTGACCCTTTTTTGCTACGTCGATCCAGCCGGATGTTTCATTAAGCAATATGCCAAAAAAAATTAATAGATGTCTATCGCTATATCAATTCACCGGTCAACCGCACGTCAACGTCAAAATCGTCTCTAAATTGGCAAAAGTGGTAGAACGTAAAATGTGTTTTCGATGTATTCATGAGCCACCTGTTCCACTGACCTAACTTGTCCAAAAAGAGTTATGCCCAAAAGCAGTATTCATATGCATTTGCGCCAACAGCACGACCAGTTTCAAATGCTTAATTAACTTGAATGGAATACATTCATTGAATATACGATGATAGTAAATAAATACTAGGATTAATTCGATCGGCGTGTGCGTTTATAACGATGTATATAACGTTTTCTTTGTTATAGACATTAAGTATTGACTAAGTAGAAATAGAGACGACGCGACGCCTCATCACTAGAACACGACCAATGGTTGAAGATGGCGTTATTCGTCAAAAACGTTCTGGAAATATAATTGCGCGTGCGTTGAAAGATCTTTTCGAACAGTCGTTCGTGTCGGTCAATGTTGGAACACTAACACATGGAAAATATCTGAATATGTTATTTAACACGCTGAAATTTTAGCCAGTTAAATTTTAACGCGATCGTATCAGCTTGGTTGACGATAACTGATCAAAAATTGCAGCCGCTACTGATAACATCGGAAAAGTTCGTCAAATGCTGCTAGATAATCGTCGAATTAGGATTAAAAAGATACCAGAGAACGTGGTTTACTTGATATAATGCCTTCGTGAAGATTTGAGCATGTAAAGGCAAACAGCACGTTGGGGTGCCGCGTTTACTCGCCCAAAACCAAAAACGCATTCGAATGGACGTTGTCAAAGTCCCTTTGAAGCATTATAAGTGAAATTAGTTTTGCCGTCGATTAATAACTGCACCAGCGTAGTCCTAAAGCCAGGACCCGGTCGAAGAATTGGACTGGCAAGGGGCAATCAGTCCCAAAAAAGGTGAATACTCTTCCTCTGCCTAGGAACGTGATAGCCCCATTTTGGGGTAGTCTTGGAATTGTATTAATGGACCGAATTTGTTAGTATTTTGATTCTTTTTACATTATAGTCAATCTATTCATCTCCAATGAGGTAGACAATGATGTATATGTTTGATTTTGAGCTTTACGTATGCTTTAGGGCAGTGATTATTATCTGAAGATATGCAACCGTAGCTAGAACAAAAGATTCTTTAGACATCTGTAAATTCTGTAGTAAAACAAGGAAGTACGGGCTTTAAAGTAAACACATCTTGCTAAGCATAACGTAATACACGTGCTTGTCATATTTAATATTGATTTCACTAATATATTTCGTCGTAAATTTGAAGCTAACGTATATCCGAACCATATTCGCTTCGAAAATACAAGTTGAAATAACTCTTGTCGAGGACTGTACAAACACCGCACATATCGCCACTCTCGGGACATGTTTTCCAACGTGGGACGGAGATTAACATTAAAATAATTGTTTACTCCATCTGAACGATTTTTCCCGATTGTAATGAACGACCAACGCGAATACTTTTTTTTTTTTAGGGGAACAATCGTTATTTCATATTTTCGGTTTAACGACCATGCTTTTTTATCACTCTTTTCGGTCGCTGATAAAAATGTTTACCGTCCATTGTGCCTGCAACGACCTCCCCACGCAACAGAACAATTCCATTAACAAGATACAAATTGCCGTTTTTAATTTCGTTTAAGCGTAACATTTGCTAATTCGCTCCTCCTAAGTTCGTGTTCGACGCGATTAAATTTGCCGAGCAAAACTATATGCGTATATAGGATAATAGACGTGGTAGGATTTTTTATAAGTGCAATACTAGGGCGTTAGCGTTAGTTTCGTTATTTATAAAATGATCTTCTAAATCCAAACCAAAAATTTGGAAAGACCGCATCGACGTAAATGCTTGAAAGTAACGCCATCCCCTTCGTTAAATTGTAAGGAATTTGCTGTAAAATCTTCTGATTCCGTATAAATTACAATCATTCTCTCATAGAAGTAAGACACCTTGATTTTTCCCATCTAAGCCAATTATATGTGATTATTATTCAGTTAATCGACTACAACGCAGATACGAGCGAGTTCCGGTTATTCCAAGATTTCTCTGGAATTTCTGCAAATTAAATCCCTTTTACGAAGAATTTCGTCGTGCTACTGGTATTTGCCTGCGCGGAGATTTTTCTCAGTATCCATGATGACATCGTCTGTTACCCGAACTTAACGCGTCAATTTCCTGAGATCGTCGCCGAGGACGGCTCAGTTTCAAGGTTAGTTCCGAAGTCCCAGAAATAAAGGAATAAGAACCAAAAAGAACGAGTTTTCTTGTCTATTTATCTGTTTTATTTATTCATTAGATCTGTCAGCTAGTAAATCAGGAAAATCGGATAATATAACAAAATACAAACGTGTATTTTTTCAATGTATGTTCATCTAGACTAAAGAACTTGCTATCAGAACTACTTGTGTTGAAATCATCAATTTTCAGCTATTTTAATGTATTTTTCAATTAATGAAACTATCTATATTTTCCTACTTGTCTGTTCATGTTCTACATCTACCTTCTTTTGCGTTTACGTGAAGCAAACTTTAGTAGAAGACCATAAGTATCTTAAATACCTCAAGTGGTTCCTACATCTCATGCAATCTTCCATCAGTTTTCATTATCTGATTTGTCATATGAACGGAAAACTTGTTTCTCTCCAATATCTCATAACAAAAAAGGTATTCAATCGATGGCCTTATTATTAGATACACTTTTCTCAAAGTCCAGACTACGACCAGGTCATTTGTTGGACCACCAAGATCTTCCTTGCTTTTCGAGAAAAACGCGCCGCGCTCCGTCATGCACGTAGTACATTATTTGAATAATATTCAATAGAACATTTCCTAAAATATTTCAATAGAAATCGCCTGGCCATGCGTATTATTTTTTTCATCCTTCTAATAGCGCACGCATACTACACTCCGCCAAAAAAGTATCGCATAAACTAAAAAAGAGCATTTATAAACCAAGATACTTTTATACGTTCACAAAAAGTTTGCCTCGTGTATGTGAACTATAAAAACACTAACAAAATCATGGAACACAGCTTTTTTACTTTTTTTTCTAAAAGAACACATTTAGAAAAATGCATATGTGTAAGGTTTGTTCAGTTGTTTATTGAAAGTCTTCCTATACGGACAAATTTTAAAGTGCGAAGTCAGAGTTCTGTACCGACGCTTTTAAAACTAAAATGAGCAATTTAACTTCAGAACAAGTGGCTGCTATAGTTGCTTTAATCGAAGATGGACGATCTCAAGCATACGTTGCTAATTTGATGAACATCAATCAGTCAAGTGTTTCTAGAGCCGTAGCCAGATATAGGAAAACAGGCAATTACAGTAGAAGACCTGCACCAGGTCGTCCAAGATGTTCTACTCGCCAAGATGACCGCTATTTGCTACTACAAGCATTACGTCGAAGACATGTAACTGCGAGACAATTGCAGAACGACTTGGCTAGAGTCAGAAATACTTGTGTGAGTACTCAAACTATTCGGAATAGGTTACGACAGAGTGGTTTAAGAGCTAGAGTAGCTGTAACAGCCCCTCGTCTCACTAGGAACCACCGAGTGGCTCGCTTAAGGTTTGCCAGAGAACATGTAAATTGGAACATTAATGACTGGGCCAATATACTCTTCACAGATGAGTCAAGATTTGGTCTTTACACTTCAGATAGGCGTATGTCAGTGTACAGACGAGACGGTGAGCGCTATTTGCAGTGTAATATCAGACCTAGACCTAATTTCGCTGGTGGCTCTATTATGGTTTGGGGAGGCATCTGTTTAACAGGTCGTACAGAGTTAGTACCAGTAGACAGAGGTACACTGACTGCCCACAGGTATATAACGGACATTTTAGAAGAACATGTAGTACCATATGCGTCAATTATAGGAAACGAATGCATGTTAATGCACGATAATGCACGACCGCATGTTGCAATAATCGCCCAGGAATACCTTAACGATGTTGGTATTCCAGTTTTAGATTGGCCTGCGGCAAGTCCGGACATGAACCCAAAATGTTGCCCCAGCGGACCTGCATGGACTAGAAAATGCTCTCCGTGGCGAGTGGGAGAATTTGGATCAGGCTTAAATACGGAGGTTAATCGAATCTCTGCCAAACCGTATGCGAGCGGTCATAAGAGCCAGAGGTGGCAATACTCAGTATTAAAAGCTACTGTTATGACATTTTTCTTTCCAAAATTATAATTTCTTGTTTTAATAAAAATCTCAAGTATGAGTTCTTGTTTTTATTTGGCCTGTATTTTATCTAAACAATCATAGAAATTATATCTTAGAGCGCATTAAAGTACATTTACAACTTTATGCTACAAACAAAGATTAGGCGATACTTTTATGATTCAAAACTAAATTATGCGATACTTTTTTGGCGGAGTGTATATAGATGCAAAACATAACGCCGACTTAAACGTGCTTCGTCGGTGAGCAAGATACGCATCCATATTCCATATCCATCCATGTAAAAGCATACGTATACGATATACGTGTCGCTACACACCTGTACGCTGTACACACGCTGAGATTCCGAGATAACGTACATTTTAATAGTTCTGCAGAGGTATTTTGTTCGCTAAAAAGTTAATTTGTATAATGCGCTGCTGAATAAATAATAATTTGTTGTCCTGTTTGCGTTAACCGGTTAAAATGTGCCGCACGCCGAGTTGACAAAATAACAAATACACGTAATAGCGAGTGGTGTACGAGCATTTTAAAGCCCATTATTTCATAACAGCGGCATTTAGGCCATGAAATATTGAGCACGGAGTGGTACCTACACATGCATACTAGCGCGTCGATTAGGCCATCGTACTATCGCCGGCCTTGCGCGCTTCTCCGCGCGGTAACGCGTTATTTACATAGGTGCACGCCGTTATTATTTATTCGCCATATAACGAAGTTTCATTATGTTTTAACATCCGCCCCGTATTGACGGTCATAAAGCGCCGATTGAATATCGGCTCGGCGAAATCTGGATTTGTTATTTTTCGGAGCGGTGATTTACGATAGATTAACTTGTGGATTGCGAATAGGGTGCGTATTTTACGCGCGTTAGAAATTAAAGGATTTTTGTCTAATGTGCTAAATATATCTCTAGAATTTTTCAGTCGGCAAGGCAAACAACAAATAGTCCATTTTTGAAGATCGAGTTAATCTCAAAAGGAAATGTAACAAGAAGGAAAACTTTTTTTTATATCTTAAGTAAGTGCTGCAAGAAAATGATGGATTCCCCTGGGAGATTTAAGGGTGACTGTCTTAAAACGCATCTTTCGGATCTTTTAAGTTACATCAAACGAAGATAATTACGCATTTTTCCAAACAAACATCCCTTCTATCCGTATACCTAAAGAACTTCCAAGATTACATTTTACACTTGATCAGTGGTAACGCCCGAGAACGTACACACCATATATGTACATATACGTATCTCTCTGAGTGTGTGCGCGTGTCCTTATTTCCTTTACACTTCCACCGAGCGAGATGTGCAAGTAATCTGACGAGGAGTCTGTTAATGTTTCCCCTGGCGGTCGTTACGCGGCGCTCTTATCGCCGGCTGAGCCACTGATTGCTTCATTTCAGACAATTGCCTGTTTATATTCGGCGGACCGCAACCAGTCCTTATCCTGATAAAACAAGGACCTGTTCCTCCTTCTACGCTATACAACAGTTGTTTTGTTCGCTCGTTTTCTGCACGCGTCTCATCTCTATACACTGCCGACGACGCTACGGCATTCTGCTAGCCGTACGTTCCGTTACCGTTCGCTGATGGTGCGCTGCTGCCTCTAAACAGCCACAAGAACGCGGATAATCTTCGGAATAATGGTAATCGTTCCTCTGTTTACTATTGTCACTCGCTGTTTTCCACTTCCCTCTTTCGTCTTCTTCTTTATCTGTCGCGCACTCTGAATTGAAATTCAACCGGAGGAGCTGGTTGGCGTACACGTACGTTTATGACAAATCATCCCTACTGGACGGATCTGTTCCTAATTTCGGACGAACGCAATTGTTAGAGATGCCTTAAGAATTGCGTGATGATTTGTAGCCGGTAATTTTGTCTCTGGGAAATATGTCATTGAGCTTCAATTCCATGAAACTACAGCGATTACAACAGGCATTGTTAATGTTTTAAAGAAGTAGCAAACGGATAGGTTCGTCCCGGCTTTTGTAACGGTTACTTATAGATGACCAAGCTGATTTGGTGCTACAGCATCGTTTCCAAACTTTCTGCCAACCCCGTATATAAAGACCAATTTCTACCTAACAGTCCCATTAAAACCGCTTCAAAAATTTACTGTTCTACAAAACGTGATAAACGAATCCTAGTTAACTTTAACAGCATCAGACATATAAAATTAACTGCCCCACATACATCACTCATCATGAGCAGAAGTCCGAAGAAACATCGCCGAGACAATAGCAATTCTATCCCGAACGTCAAGTAACTAATACTAAAAGTCCGCACTGAAAAACCTAACCGGGCAAACATAAAATGGATCCGTCAAAAGTTTGACATATAAAAACGGTTGTCTTCTCCGTATGACAATAAAAACCTCCTCCTACTGTCGTATAATACACTGTCACGTCAGCTGTAACGAGTTTTATGCCGATCTGAATGGATGTACGTCATCGTTTTCTTAATGGGGAACTAGAAAGAGATGAATAAACAACTCCGTGCGCTCCGGTTCGGTGCCGCGGATTTTTCCGGACGCGCTGCTACTCCAGACGCCAGCAGAAGAAAAGAAATCGCCCTACGGATCCGGCAAAGTTAGTTTCGACTCACCCGTCGGGCTGAATGGACGTGTTTTTACGTCGAGGCGGGTTCGCCTTCATAAAAAGAGCTAACATTGTTGTTGAGCTAATTCTCTTTCACAATTATCTGCGATTACAGCCCCATCAAAGTCTACGCTGGAGGGTCGCTTTGGAAATGGTTTGAAATGGGCGGGGAGTGTGTTCTAAACACAAGTTTGATGTCTTTATGAGCCCGTGCGGTTTAAGACTTCTACTTCAATCTCCTCATACCCTCGACTTAATCTCTTTCTTGTTTCTTTCATATACCGACGACCATTGATGGAATTAACTATAACGAAATTGGGCTTTGAGCACAATTTAAACCTGATTTCATTTGCTTCTTTGAGATCCGTTATTTCAGGAAAAACAGTTCTTCTCCCCTACAACCTTTATTTAAAATTAATTTGTAGCAGCTAAAAAGCAAGAACTTTTTATGAAAGATTACCTTAGCGCCAAAATATTTGTATCAGATGCAGCAATCATCAAATATTGACCCGACTTCGAACAAAGGAACCTGATAAACCTTCGTTGAACGGTGAGTAATCCGCCGTGTTAAAGAAAACGAGAATCTGTGAAGCAAGTGAGTATGTAGAACAAAAATTGGTGATCTTAGGTAAGCTCCTTGAGCGACATCCGATGTAATAGCCACCTCCTACTTGAGCAACGAAGCAATTTAATAAATTGTGATTTGCTGAATACATAAAATTGCCTTCGCGCAAACCCTAACTCAGTTAATAAGTGTCTGCCTATATATATAATCCGCATTACCGATCATCTCTGCATCAGATGATCTCTATCGCGGAGTTGAATGGCAAATAATACTAAAGTATCGGCACGCTTAGCACCACGCGAATTAATTTATTAATCCAGGACAGCTGTTTCAGCTGTTTCGAGGATGCGCCTTTCCTCTCGGCCATACGGTTAAATGATGATCGATGCATCTTCAAAGGAGCTGTCCCGGATCGATTACCTTGTTCGATGCGAAGTGCGCCGATATTCCAGTGTTCTTTGCTAACTCGTAATACATAAAAACACTTTTACCATGATTCTTTCTTTGACATTGCATCCGTCTTTTAACTCGCGTATCTTCATCCGAAACTTATATATATAGTATAATTTAAGCTATGGGCCGGTTATAGCCCATTATTTTTTAATGGCATCCCGAGACCAAAATCCGCAAATAAATTATCATAGTCGAGTGGATGTTAATTTCCAGCTAGTGGACTTAGGGTTGCTCGCTGAGCGAGACTAACGCAAATTAATGAATTTTGGCACTGATACAACCAGATAGCGGCGCGGCGTTGGCGAGGTGGGTATTTTCTCTCTTTTCCGCCACTTTTGGCGAAAGGATCCGGTATTAAATTATTAAATGACAAGATCTAAATCGGGACGTGTATACACCGCCATTTCCCGATATAAGAACGTATATAATTAATGCGGGTGAAAATGGATACGCTGGGCTTAGATTATAAAAACAGCACGCAGAGGCAAATAATAACAAATTGATTTACCATTTCTGGACGGTTAAACATTTACGTTGGTGCTTATTTCGAGTTTGTTGGAGCTATTTTTGATGTGTCCTTTTTTGCAGGCGATATCAATAATTTAGAGAGCAATTTACGTATATTCGCGTAACCTTCAGACGTCGCTTCCATTGTTGTGAAGTCAAGTCTATGCCCACTTTAATTATTCCGATATTCATTTTATCATTTTACTTGTAATTCCGCCTTATCCCCTAAGTAGAACGCTGACAGCGTTATTCGTACGCGACAACGCGGGCGTCCTTGGTAGGTATTGTTCGTATTTCACGGAAGAGGTGTCTAGTTGCATTATTGTCAAGTTACGAAAATGATTACTTATGTGGATCGCAAGCGTCTTCTTGTGATTAGTTTGAACTAATTTAACAATAACGAAGATGCGTAAATACCAAATGCAAATAGACGTCAAAGATGAGGTATGATAATAATGACCGGTATTAAGAGCCCCATTATTGTAACTAAGACACGTCGCCATTTAAATAATTCTTTAGTGAAAAACACGGTTCCTCCAGTGTGTTGATTTTACAATAATATGACTTTAAGACCTAAAAACGAGGATAATTGTACATTTATCAACGTTCAAATTAACTATTAAAAGAAGAACAATCATGAATTAGCGTAATGTATGCGTGGACATGAGAAAGGATTAAACTATCGAAAAATACTTATTTTTAGTATAAATTAACTCAAGAATCTTTGAAGGAATAGAGGACGTTACATTAAAACCGCGCCGTCCTAATCGTAGTACATTACTTCTTTCCTTCTAAGACACTTACGAGACTGTGGAACAACGAAACGAGTATAATGGATTTATGTTACACATGCGACGCGCTATGTTAACATATCCACCGAGTACGCGTATCAATGTTGAAAAAGCGGAATAATAATTAATTAAGTTAAATAAAGTATAAACGCGTATCTTAAACATAACGGAGCACCAGTCCCGACGTGGGATTATTTATTTTACTTTTTAGCCGGAAGGAAGACAGGTAGGTACAGACAATACACCGCTGAGGAAAGAAGTTTCCCGCTTTATTTATGTACGCTTTCCAAGTTTTATTTGCATAAAAGGATCTTAAAAGCTGAAATAATTTCAGATTAAATATTTCGCGGGAGGAGTTTTTGTTGTTTTCTTAATTACCGTGAGCATCCCAAGAAGCGGTATTCACACTTGGAAACTTTTATGTTTATGGATCATAACTGTTAGCCGGATTCCTTATTATCTATTGCAATTAGTACATTACTTTTCGCGTATTTTAAATCCTCTGCGCGGAACGTCTTTGAAAAGAGATGTTGATGATCGTCTTTCGAAACAAGAGAAAGAGAAAATTACGATAAGCTTAAAGAAACAATATGTATGTACATCGGCATGTCCGTAGAAATGGATGAAGATAGATGGTAATTTATGTTTTTTGAATTTTAGAACATTTACGCATGCGTGAGATTTCAATAATTTTTTCAAGTCAAGCGGATAATTCCTAAGTTGAGCTAAGTTAAGCAAAATTTGTACGTTCCTTGGTATACCGGACGGGAGTATTAACAGCAGCTTTGCAATACGGAGATCTTATACCAAGAGCATTGACAACACTTACTTGTACAAACGTACATCTATTTACATCCAATAATTTAAATTTGAACTATGTTCATGGCAACCATTCTCTTTTCAATGTACCTGACGTTGCCGTATCTGGATGTGAAAGATATTTCGATGAATTTTACGTCATCAAGGGTATTATTTACTTGAATTGAAATAGGTAGCGATAGAGTCGTAAATAAATAACTTGTCTCATGTTCAAATTCTTCAGATCCTAAATCTTCCGCTTTAACGTTATCTTTTCCTGTAACAATCTCCAGGACGATTTCAGTCGTATCTCAATTGTAATTTCATAACATTTCATAAAGTAAAAAGAAGCCTTTCATTTCAATGAAGTTCAGATAAGATACAAGTAAAAAGACGACGTACCTATAAGCGCCGTAGAAATACTCTCCGTGGATTAGCAAATTAGAATAGATATCAAAATCACGTACAAGGTCCATAAAAATACTACGTTTTGATTATCTTGGGGACATACTGTACATAAGATTCGTATATATTAGTTTAAATGGTAGGTAGTGAACGGCGGCACGAGAGATGTAAATAAACAGTCCTAAATCACGCGTGATATTGGTGGACAGCGGTTCCGGACTAACTAGATAATGTGCGCGGGTACAACTAATGACCGGAGAGCAGAGCACACTGTGATTTATCCGGGGTTCGCGCTTCCTGTATCTCTCCGTTTATATTAACACGGCTACTCCGTTTGATATATTCGTGCATGTAGTCGGCTATACCTATGCGAGAGAAGGGTGTCGTTATACCTGTGCGCTTCGGACGACGGTAGGATCGAGCGTCAGGCTCGCCGCTTCGCCGAACGCCCTCTTATTAGCAGACAAATCCCCTGCTAACTCAATTAGAAACATTAGATTGACCGAGAACTGCTGACCCGAACAATTATTTAAGGTATACGTTTACACGTTCCCTGGCCTCCGGTCCTGTTTTGTTTTGTAACGCAACCTCTAGATTTTATCTCTTGTAAAAATGTTTACGGAACGATTTTCACACCTTATTAGAGGTATGCCGTTGGCATTTCCCTTAAATCATTCGCAGGTGGCAGAGTCTTTGTTAAAAGGTATTAAATCATCCGGGACGATAGCGGCGATAAAAATATTCGTGTATTTTATATACAGTGGGTCAAAAAACTATTTGAACAGGCGGCAGTTTTTACATACAGACACAATGAAAGAAATTGTTCCTTCTATTCTAGATCTTTTTATCGGCCAAAGATTTTCTTCGAAATCGGTCAGTAGGCTTAACCGACAACCTGGAGGAACTAACCAACTATCGAGGAAAGTCAACTAATCACTCTTCGTTGAAAAGGAAGACCATATCTTTATCCAAGACTCTAGCAGATATTTCACCTTTACGGTTTAATTATCAATTTAGATATTTGTTTTCTTTTGTCTTTGATCAATTGTGCTGCGGTTCTTTGGGCAAAGAAGGCAGCAGTTGGGGTCTTCCTTTAAAATAGGTGAGGACTTTCTTATTTTTATGAATGTTCACTTAGACTCAACGCATCGCTGATCTCTCTCTCTCCCTCTGATAACTCTACTCTGAGCAATCTCTTTATTCGTCTCAAATTCAACTTTAATGGTTAAATTTTGTTGAAATTTGGTGACAAGCTATACGTTAGTCGTTGATGCCATTCTAACCGGGCTGTGGTTAACGCCCTTTCGTAAGGGCGTTCGTAATTTCATAATTTATTCATCAATATATATTTTCTTCAAGAGATAATGGAAATCAACTGCCCTTCTCGCTTGGCTCCGGTTGTTACAGCCAATCGCTGATGCTCGGACGCTGGCATACGTCCGTTCGCCTTGGTCGCTGTGTGAAGACGCTTTTAGCACACGCCTTTTACCTAAATACTTGCGCTTGACATATCTCACCACTCACGTGAAATAAAAAAAAATTGAACAAAAAACCAATACTTCTTTGAGCTACGCATTTACCTAATTCTAACGTATCAAATGTATACATAATGTTACGTCACATAAAGAAATTACTTATCGCGTAAATTAATTGGCTAACATAAGCACCGCATTGCCTTTTTAGATATTATAATAGCCTCAAGACAATTTTAACAATTACCATTATACCATTCGTTAAATGCAAT
Organism: Oryctes rhinoceros; assembly: GCA_020654165.1. Classification (NCBI taxonomy): domain Eukaryota; kingdom Metazoa; phylum Arthropoda; class Insecta; order Coleoptera; family Scarabaeidae; genus Oryctes; species Oryctes rhinoceros. The sequence goes on from JAIOKQ010000231.1 coordinate 6,955,317, forward strand.
GTAAGAAATTCGATTTTACATTATCGCGTCCGCAGCCCGTTTAGCTCTGCCCGAGAATACAACATGTCTATTTACATAACCGGTATATAGGTGATGTTCTAAATTCGGAGAATCCTAAGGGTATCTTCATATAGACGCAGATCGCTGGGTAGGCTTCCTATAGTAGCGACTTAAATGCTCCAACATACACATTCTATCTCCTGTAATAGTAGTTAAGGGGCAGATAATAGCAACAGCAGCAGTCCGCAGCCTCGCCGGTAATTGAGTTGATGAGAATAACAACCTCGAAATTAGTAAGAATCCCGTTTTTAGGATCACTAACGGCCGCATTTACATTCTTTCCTCCGCCGATTAATTAACTTGAAGTAGTATGTTAACGATCGTCCGGAATCGTACGATCTTGGAGTATTTAGGATGAAATTTGTTATTTAAATACGGGTTTGCGCGGTTATATACTCCGAGAATCGAACGTTTCGTAACAGCACGAAGAACGAGGAAGGATAAGACAAGTTTAAAATGAATATTAAGAAGGAATACATAATATATACATAATTCGAAAAATGTTTGGAATAGTAAAGCATTATATCAATATTTGCATTCAACAACAATAATAAAGCTTTTGCGCGTTGTGTTCCATCGATGTGTGTGGACCGGTTACAATTCAAAGAAATTATCGGGCATAATTGCTAAAGTTAATACTTTGTAATGTGTGATTTGGGAAAAATAATAAATAAAGTTTGCAACTTTCCGCGTGCCTCACGAAATTAGCAGAGACTAGACCGATTTCTCTCGATAATTTTTAATAAATGAGGACGACGAATCATAAACACACCGGAAAATTAAATTTCCGGTGTGATTAAATAAAAAAAATTAAAGTTCACCATTTGTTAGATAAAATACAGAAGAACGAGGTGTTTCTTCTCTTATTTCCAATATTTTTCAATCCTCTTTAGATGTGCGCTTCTGTTTGATAATTGCTTCAGATATCATTTACACCGCGACATTAACATTATTAATCGCTCCTAAAAATCATTCGTAATAGAAATAAATCGTTTTCAATGTACCTACAACGCTATCAAATAAATGGAGGATTAAACAGTACGCCACGTTCAACCATTACTACCAGTCGTGTCGTTTATTATTTTAACGTTAAACAATTGCAGATATATTAGAGAATTACATAAGAGCAGCTAATTGGATTTCGCATTTAGTACGGCCATCGCCAATAATTATTTCACAGCTGTGGGGTTATACCTAGCGGAGAAATTAATGCCGTTCTAAACTTCATTTTAATTCGTTTTAATGCTCCGCCCGAAATCTCTCTAGATATTACCTAAAACCCTTTAATCAAAACTAATTTCCTGGGTGACCAGCAGTGGTCCTCTTAGCAATTAAACTAAGGACATTATTTTGCTAATTTCATTGCTATTCCATTAGAGGGCTGCGTGATGCAAGATAACCTGAGCCGCTGCAGGCCACTATTAATGGTCTGTGTCGCAGGAATGCCGTTTATTGCTTTACTTTATACGTACATGTAGATTCGTTTATGTATATATATGTGTATGGCTACATGCATTCGCGTAATTTCACCCTAAAATTTTCAATTATATCCAAAGCCAGTATCTCTACAATACCGCATCCGTCGTCGTGATGTATAAGAGTAAGATGGAAAGTGTATATTACACATTTTCCGTGTTTAACAGTAAGAAGGATGCGATTTTACATGAGCGTATCTTTTAACAACAAATGCCTTACAGTGGATCTACTTTCGAAGTACATCTCTATAAAGATCAACAAGAAGATCCTCTCCAACTTCATCGGGAGATGCCTCAGAGCGGTTAGAAGGTCATTAATCCGGGATGGAGGAAATGCTATCAGAAGATTTGCCACTTAGAGTTAGGAACGATTCGTTTTAATTAAAGAGGAAAGCTAGAAACTAATAGCTGCTAAATTCAGGGCTACAGCTAAAGATTAACCTAAGAATCCGCAGGAAAGCCCTGTTCCATATCCAAACATTATTCTATAAAAGCAAGTATAATCAAAGCATAATATAGATTTAGCAAACAACTGTGTTATTGAAGAATAGTGTTTATCCTTTTAAAATTATCATCTACCTGATCATCAGTATAAGTTCAGAACCAATAATTGTCCCTAAAAATATTGTACATCCATTAAACGAAATGGCGATTACGTTTGATGAACTTACAGGATAATTTGTTCGAGTAGTTGGAGGCTTTTGCTCCTGAATGTTTCTTTCTTCAGTGCAATAGGTGTTAAAAATGTGTCGTCCACAACAGGCAACAACACGTTTACATAGCAAGTCTTTAGGTCTTCGTTGCCATAAGCAACCTAGTTACATACATTTTCCCAATTTAAGTGATATTGCATGACATGCTAATATATCTGAAATTTTTCTGGCACCTTTGGTTTCATCTGATTTTCTTCCAGAATGTTTTGTCAGCATAAAGCCTGCTTTCCTCTAATGTATTGCTTCAGGCGACTCTTCCGTGGACTATTATAAAGGTTTGAACCAACAAAAGACGCATTCAGCGCTTCTTTAGCTTAACTTATCAGCCTTCTCATTTCTCTCAATCGCTTATTGTTAGTTGCTTGACAACCATCATAAGGTAACGTGATTTCACCACCCCGATTGCTTTAAGTTCTGTACAGATTCATTCGCTTAAACTGCCAGATCTTTTACATAGCGATTAAAGCTGTGTGATAACTTACCGTGCAATGTCGTGTCAATGTGTTTTTTTGAGTAAGAAGAAAGGAACGTGTTTCGTTCAAAAAAAATTGTGCGTTTCCATGTTTAACCACCTCTCTAATCAAACAATTTTATTTAGATTAATCGTTGTTTCAACAATTGGATATCGACGAATTTCGGGAACCGACGAACCTTCATTTAAATATATCGATTCGATTAATTCCGAAAGGAGGAGAGACCGAAATCAAAACATAATAGAATATAATAATACGATATCAGTTAAGTGTGCGGCTTCGTACCATAAACTAGTTACGGCGTCGAACGTTTGGCCGGCGGAGGAACAAGGAGGAAGACGCGTAACGGAGAGAGACCGAAGAGGGTTCGTTATCAGATAACGGCGTGAAATCAGCGCATAACAACGCGGTTTACCCCATTATAACACGGTGTGCTCACTTCACCCCATATATATTGCGATCACTTACCCGCTTCGGTCGCACGCGTTATGTGACTCTGTATAAATGCATTCTAGATAAATCGTCCCGATAAAATATGGACTTTCGGCTTTGTATTAAATATATACGTCGACGAGGCGAAATTAGATTCGACGATAGAGTACATTTATTGTTAATATGTAAAGTGGATAGCTTTTTTTTATTATTATTATTTCTGTGCGTCCACACGTACTGATTTTATAGCAACATTACTGTTAAGTACAAATTCCACTAACAAAGTTTACGAAGCATGTGGTTTCTTATGAAAAATCTTAGAAGCATTACGTAAAATGATATGCAATAATAATCAACAACAACAAAGCAAATGACATCGTACTTAAAAGTCCCGCTTACACATATGTAAAGTTTTAACACGATTAATATTGTGTTTAAATGTCATTATTTGCAATAAAATTAAGGGCGTTATTTATGGTTAGGACGAAATTACTTTTCTATATGCGTCCGGGGAAAAAAGAGAAAATTGACGAAACGAGTAAGTTTTCTTCTTCTTTTGTGTACTTAACACATCAATATTGTGATACAAAGCTTTGAAAAGTGGCAAAAAATAAACAAAGCGCACACGTGATGAAAGCCGGCGTAAATAAATATTTATAAGTCAATATTTGAGGGATAAATTGAATCGCATAGTTTTGTTGAACGAATATAACTTGAGGAGTTCTTCGCCGCGAAAAAAAGGCCACCGTACACATTTTAGTTCGGACTTTGCTATATACATACATAATTTATAACAAATGAAAAAGTTTCTTAACTTCAGTCATGCAGAAAAGGAAACGTAAACCACGATTCCACTTCAAATAAATATTCAGGAGCTTTCTTCGAATTGGGCTACTTATACAACGTGAATTTCCGGCCGGCACAAAAATATATGTATTTGTGGACGATTTACCAATTCATCTCCGCGCTACCTCGGCGGATTACGGATCTTCATACGTAATCTTCGTATTTAACGACATCGGTCGCGTACTGAGGGATCTTACCGTAATGAGTAACGTAATGTTCCTTTTTAATTTATGCTCTTACAATAACAATATTACTAAGATTAATACCAATCGTCGGAAATACAAAGCAAAATAGATTCGTAAATATTGAAATTTAAATTAATTAATCAGCTCGATCAGCGCAGGAAAATTTTCGTTTCGTTAAAAAGTACTTATACCGCAATTAATTCTTAAATACGCTCTGAATCTGGCTTGTTTGCAGAGCGAAATGTAACGTTGCGTTCGGATATCAGTGTATATAGATCTAGTCCGCAGCAGGAAAGAAATACGTGCATTTTAAATAACTTACAGCAAAATGTCAAGCTTTATCAACGTCATCGTACGACACGTAACAAGAAAAATTAGAACGTAATTAACACGAATTAAATGAAAGTAATTACGTTTCGAAAACACGACAGTTGAGAGTCTCGTAAATAATACACCGTATTATTGTTGATGTTATACTATTCCTTATACGCGAAGGAATAAGTATTTAAAGCAGAAATTATGCAGATAACGATGATTGGGTAGTTCAAACGTAACAATTAGTACAAAACAGGAATAATACATCGAATTAGTAATAAAAACAGAAGAAAACATCCGGTCAAAAGGGGACAGATCGGGGTTAAATTACCTCCGCTTGTGCCCCAATAATTAAAGAAAAAAGAAAAAACAAGCTGTAAGTGATGATCGTAATCCGATACTTAATTAAAGTAACCGTTTTTACTGTTGCGAGCGAGTAGGTTGTGGAATCATAAGAAAAAAAAAAAAAAACAATACGGATCAGTCAATTCCCATTCTTGGATGGAGAAACATCAAGGAGGAGGAAAGTAGATGCAGTTTATAAGCACCGTGTGCCTTCGATGATTGTCAACAAATACTGGTTTGATGAATTTAAGCATGGCCATCTTTGACGAAGAGCGGCCGGGTCATCAACAAACCAAACGAGTTAGCGTGATCACTGCAGGAATTTGCAAATAGGAAAGTTTTCCATATTCTTTTAATTAATATCCAAAATACGGCATAACTTATTCTTCCCCAAAGTTTATTTAAGTTTGATACCTCCTACAGCCAACAGATTTGCAATTACTAAACCTGATGATACACGATCGATCATATGACGAAGCAACATTTTGAGTACGTAGACTTGTAATGGGAAATGTCGTGGAGATAACTGCGGTGGCGTAGAATGATAAATTTCTATCTGCATAAGCGAAAAAGTACCATTTTGACGAATAGAAAAATAAACGGCAGCGTATCATTCGTATAAACGTGGCGTAAGGAAACGTATAGAAAAAAAAATGCGTCCCGTTTAAATGAAACGTGAAAAGTTCAATTCGACATAAACAATAGACGAAGAGAGAGAGAGAGATGTATAGAGGAATCGTGGTGGTGCCGAGTCCCGCCACCGACGCCGCCGCCACAAAACGTTTCGGTATTTGATTGCGAAGAGGCGGCTCTGGTACGGCTGTGAGAGGGCGCCGTCACAATATTTCCACGGCTACACGGAGCAAGAGAGAGACTGTATCCCAAAATAATAGTGTATAACCCCATACTCCGCGTACAGCGGTGGTCCGTGTGCAAATCTGCCGTCAAGCCGATTCAATTACGATCTTATCTACAAAATAGATGACAGTTATTTCCATGAAAGGGCAATACCCATAAGGATCACAGTCCGGACGACGATCATGGGCGAACGCGAGCGAATTTCGCCTTTAGCGCAGGTCAGGCGACGCAACATGTCAACCTAAAGACGTTTTTCATTTTATTTAATTTCGTATGTAACCAGAAGATGACACCACTGTGCGGTCTGGCCGTTTCGTGTTTTTGTTTGCGCTTGTAATGGATATTCTTCTTTGAGCGTCGCGTTAGAGTACCAGAGGTGAAGTCGAAAAGGGGGATCGCGGCCCGGTAAGCAGCCAGACATGAGGGGGGCCCGCGCTTTTATAATCAATGGTTAAATGAGTTTGCGTTTCGAAATAGCCTCGGCTATCAGTTTAATCTCTACTCACATATTTCATTGCAAATATATGTATTTTTCAGCTTTTTTCCTCCTTCTTTCGTTGGTATTTTATTTTTGGCGTTTACGTGCGTGTTTGTGTGTCTGAGTGTATCTCGGCGCGAATCAAATCAAAAAATGTTAAATATATCCTTCCACTTTACCAGTTGTTTTCTGTAACTTGCTAGTCGAACATAAGCCTCAACTCCTTCGGATCATCGAATTTTACGGTGTGTTGCATAAATTTTATCAACTGCCGAGTTCAACCAGCGAGACTGTTAAACTGATGCTTCTTTCTATTTTATTCGAACACAAAAAGGCAGCGTAAACACTATCATTCATGATGTACAACCCTGTGTTCAAAAAACAAACGAAGGTAGAACCTAAATTTATTTTCAGGAAGTTATGGAAGCCTTCAAAAATCATGTTTTAAAGATATCACCTTCATAGTGCAAAAAGTCTTTTAAGAATTCGAAAGAATTGAGTTCAAAAGTACGAAGGTATATAAATCTTAACGGGGAATGTTTTAAAAAACAATAAAACGATTTGAATCATTTTTTTTTCTTTCGTTATTTTTGTAAAAACTTACCCCTCGTAGTTTTCGAATTGCTCTTGTTTAAATGTGGGCAATGTTAGTAGAAATGAAATATTCTATAATTGATAGATCGATAATGTTTGGTTTGTTATTCTCTTAGGATAAGAGCAATTAAAAAAGAAGACATATAAATAGGATTTTGATAAACGTTTCTAAAACGCAATAAATCTTTATTTTAAATCAAGAAACGGCCACTACAAAAAAAAAGAAACAAATACACACTCCAATATAATTCGTTTAATAGATTTACCCCTTATCATCGATCACTATTACGCCTAATAGGCCTTAAATAATCAAAAATTGACATCTATCCGCCGCACATACAAATTTTCCGTCGGATACATTTCGAAAGATATACCCGGCCGGATAGGGCGAGAAGAGTGGGAAGTTCCATTAGTCGGACAACAGACTACTGGTTATTTCAGGTCGGAAAAATGGAAGAACAGTGTTTCTACGTCCCCGGTGACAATAGTGTTCTCCGGCTATTTCACTTATTTAACCTAATAACGTACGGCCGAATAGTTTTATACTTATTGCCATCGACAACCAACGGCGACTAACACCGAAGTTGAATTTGATTTCCGAACCACCTACAATCCGATGTAATATTATTAATGCGACAACGGGGAGGCTACTTTTAATTTCTTTTCACGAGGATTGTGCACGATTCCTCATATCGCGAATGGAATACCGAATAAACTAATTTAAACGCAATTCTTTCTGTGCTTTAGTACGTGTATATTTGAAACGTTTTAAATTATTAATTAATCGCATTAAAGATGATTATTACATAGGTTTTAACGCGGCTTTCATGAAAATTGTAATTGTCAGTGCAATTTCTCTTAATCATTTACACCTATTCAATTTGCCGGTTTCAAATTAAGAAAATAAAATGTTAATCATTGTAGTTCAGCCTGAAAATTGTCTTGGTACAATTTTATATTTGGATTCGATTGTACAGAAGTAGCTACGCTTATGGACAACGAGAGGTTAAACGGACCTCACAATAAGCCCTCTCTATATTAGAGAACGTTTTAGGTCATCGATCAACGTATTGCCTTGGTATAAGTTATTCGTTTGTCCAAAAAAAAAAAAACATCCTCCCCCGGAACAGCGCAGTTATTCGTTCTCCAGCACGGTCCTTCTAACTGGCGCCTGGATATTGCACTTGCAGGGGAGTGCTCCATTGACTTCTCTTTTGACACATCCTGTATGTCATATATCCAGTTAATCCTATTCTCAAGAGATGCTTCTTTAGTCGGCGATGTCTAAATCCCACCATAAACCAATCGAAAATTTCTTTTGGACAATCTCAAGTGTCTTCAGCCGTATTGTATCGATGTTAGTTTTACAAACTAAGAAGAGAGCTTCGTGGCAGCCGATTAACAGGTTCGATGTTATTGATGGATTTAACGATAATAAAGTAGTCACTTTTTTTTCGTACTCACAATTTAGAGCATTGAGAAGCATTGCGATAGGGTACCTCACATTTTGAACTATGCGTAAGAAAAAAATAAAATAAATAATTTCCATAAAGAGTATTTGTTTAAAGTGCTGCGAGCGGCACAACAAACTACAAGGCAATCATATACTGGTGTATCCTTGCAACGCCTCGTATTAATTGTAAACAGAGACGATTTTTCTTTCTCAATATTGATAAGTATTGGTTAATACCATTCATACCTTTGTAAATGTATTTGTTTGGGAAACAATAGTATATCCAACGAATTATTTTTGGATTTCATGAAGCAAAAGCGGAAAATAAAAAAAAAATGGAAACGAAGAATTTTTTTTAAAACAACCGTGTTCGATTCATTTGTCGTTGATTAAATTGAAAATGTACCCAGTACGTCGAAAAAGAGAAAATCTGTTATTTTTCGATTAAAAGCGTCATGTGGGTAATAATTTCATACCGGAGCCGTGCACGTCGAAGCGAAGGGAAACCGTCATCATGAGAACATAACAGCGCCCGAATAGGTAGGCAGAATTGAATAGCAATGGGGGCAATGAATTAACGCATGTGTGATGTACGGGTTTTAGTGGTCGTTAGTGGGACTCGTAGAAGTGTCAAGCTGTACGGCCGATTCTGATTGACGGCTTGGATCAGGCACTTTCATAATAACGGCGATCCGATCTAGCACTTACCGCCCCTAAATATTTAATTCGAAGCCAATAAAAGAAGTGTTTGTCATAAAAAGCAAAAATATGTATTATGCGACGTCTCCCGTCCGGTACGTCTCCTACGCAATCAGTGGCGGAGGCATAAACCTGCCCGACGGCGAACTGCATTCGGATATAAGAATTTCATTTTTCTTTTCATATCTATGTTTATTGATATTTAAATTATTGCTTAAGTTTCTTTAAAGAATACAGAGAGACGTGTACACTGCTGGACAAAATTGCTGTAACGCGAAGTAGAGGAATCAACATGCATCACTAATATTCCAATACTATCATCCAGGCTATTTAATTGTATTTCATATTTTGTTTCATTTTAAGAGTGACTCATAATAAAAATTATGAGAACATAGAACAACTTGTTACTAGAATTATGGAATCAACAGAGAGTATTCATGTTGATCTTAAAGTTGTTAGTAGAAGCACTTCTGAGGACAGCTCGAATGTGATACAGCAATTGGTTGGGCATCTTTCTAATATTTTTTTTAGAAAAAGCAATGGTTTTTCAATAAGATTTTGCATGATACTTATTAAAATTCCAAATTAGCCTATTTGGTTTTGAATATTTTTGATATGAAATTGCTTGCAACAAATCCTTAAGCTACGATGGAGCACTCTGTATCGGTGCGTTAATCTTGTTCGGCACTACAATTGAAAGCATCAGTTGAATATATATCTTTTCTAACTGATAAGCCAATATTCTTAACTATACGAATGACAAAACTTATAAATTAAGGCTACTAATGGAAATCCAATTTCATCTTATACACGCTCCCCTACTTCGAAGCCTTTGGATCCTCAGATCCTACAAAAGAAAATTTCTTAGCAACGGAACAATCGAAAATTCCCGACGCCCATGGAGAAACCCTACGCGGGTCGATAGAATAAAATAACGGTTTTTAGTGTTAAATTCGTCGAGCTGAAAATTTAATTGATGCATTTGGATTGTTTCGACGCCGATCGTTTTTTTTTTTTTGTCACGGTAATAAATAAACTAGAGAACGAAATAAATTGATGATATACACTCGCCGAAGGTATATAAATTTATCCGCAGTTGACGAAAAAATACATGGAATGCATTTTACTTAATGTAATGGGACAGAGCGGTGAGAGACCTCTACATTTACATTATAAATTCATTCGTATATACGGCTAGTTTCATAATATAAAATGGAAAACTATGTAATAGAACAACATATTTGGCGGGAGTTTTTTCCGCGCCTCCCGTTTCCGTTTTTTGCCTTCTCGCTTTCGCTCAAACCTTCGGAAACGACTCTGTCCTTTTCGCCGGTTTCACGTTTACGGTCCACATTGTAAAGTTACAAAAACTTTACTGGATGCTTTAAACAACTGTTTAAAAAAGTTGACGGTGTTAACCGGAAGCTAGTGTACCGATTTCGTAAATACTATAGTTTAGGATTATAAAATTCATCCGAGAACTTTACAATCTAGAATAAGGCGATGTCACGCTTATTTTGAGGAATTTAGCGATATTAATAGACTGATTTTGATTAAAATTACGTTGCGCTTGCTGATCCCAAGGTATTGCTTGGATAATATTTTTTTACTATTCCCGCATGTTACACGTACACGAACTTTCGAAACAGTGACTTGGAAGCTGCACTCGATCTGCTGAGAAAAAAATGTGACAAGGCAAGAAACTTGCTTTTTTATCTTTGATAGTCGCAGATAGTGTCTTGTACCTTCAAACCAATTTATTTTTATACATTCAATGCTGACGTACGAGGCGCTGACAAGGTTGGCAGGTGCAAAAAAATCACTTAAATAAATTGGAAACAATACAAATTAAATTCCTGAGAACAATGGAATCGCCACCATGATACGTCAGAAACGACCAATTACATAAGGTATTGCAAATACATACCTTCACTCAACATTTACGCGAACTGCCGTGTATAAACGATTGGAAGCCCGAAAGGCCAATGCTTTAGTATAAGATAGGCGATCTTTATATTCGTCTTTAATTTATTCTTGAACTACTGCGGTTTTCTGCAGCTTTTGAGGTCAATGGAAGGCTTCATTTAAAAATATTCGTTTATTTAACTTAAGCGATTCGGAAGAAAGTATTGATTCTCTGCGCGTTGTGATTAGTCCCGGGCAAGCGTCATAAAATTATCACAAAGAATGTTTTCTGCCGGTGACCAAGGCGTTAAGACCAGTGTCTCAGCATCAGCGGTTGGTTATATCAAATTCCCCTCAAAAAAAAAAAATCAGCAATCTCCTCCGGTGCAATTTGGGGACCAACACCGTTGCATACTAGATCTAATGACCTAATACCTCTTACCGCATGAAGTATATTTTTTATCGAATACTGTCGTCGGTATTAGATACGCCTGTAGCTATTAGATCAAATTTGGTTGACAACCTGTATAATTTTCTGGGTCGCAGTAAAATTGTGGCCTCTTTAAGAACGTGTACACGTTACAGTTAACATTTTTTTTAAACTTATTCACGAGCTCGTTGTTTCTTTATTCTTAAAGGAATTGCTTAAGAGTACTAACCAGTACTGAATTGACTAATTAATAACAAAATAATCAGCTAAAAACGGTATATTTAATTATCATTCACATTTTCTCACGCGACGATAATAGGCATTGCCGTAAGTGTGTGTTAATACAAAGAACATTATAGCAATATTTCAGAGGTATACATTCATAACATAATACGTCCACACGGCATTATATAACGACTTCGTAAGTAATTTGCATGTAAATTAATGGAGGATATAAACAGATGGTTGCTCCTTATTGAGCACAAAAATCAAACAATTTGCCAAGCAATCTCAATAATTAATGATGTGAACAACGTAATCACGGTATCCAGATACGTACCTTTATAAGCAGATTCGAGAATATTAATCTGGAGATATAACCATGAGATTAATTATTAACAAACTAATAAGCAACCTCCCAGGAAGCCTTTAATATTAAACAGTAGATCAAAGCGTATCATCTGAACGAAAAATTGTTTCAGTAAAGCAATTACAGTATGCAAGGGCTTTAAAGTCTATTTCGGTAGGGAACTAACAGCGTTGGCCAATAACATTTAGTCGGTAAAAATGTATTTCGCAGAGTTTTTAACAACCTGCGCAACATCCAGATGCTAAACTCGGAACGAGCTACTCGATAAGGTTTAGAAGAGATAGAAAGTATTGTGTATTTAGCACAAAAACGTATAACGACTAGCTAACGAAGAATTGTTACTCATTTGGGCATTCCACAAAAAGAAAAAGGAAAGGAAAAAATAATAAACGCATTCCCCGAACAAGGCGTACTCAGCGTACTAGCGAGCGGAACATTGTGCTAAGAGCGTGAAATTTTGTCGATGGTTGTCGTGATATATGTGTGTGTGTGTATGATGTGGTATGGTCTATAGTTATTCGATTAGCTCTTTCATTTTGGTATAAATTTGCAATAAGTGTACTTATGTGTTCATTCATAAAAAATCCATTTGCATAAGCCGCAATTGTTCTTTATGGAAACGAACGCTATATCATGCTTAATTTCTATTTACGTGATCACAAACATGAATCATTGTAATTTCATCATCTGCCAGTGTAATGCATTGTCATTAATAATGTCCCGTGAAAACCCGTATCTCCGAGCGGAAAAAGAAACGTTTCGCACCGAGATCTAACTGTTGGTACGCCACCAACATCTCACGGGAGAATTTCCACTTCTTCATCCTCGGATCTACCTAGCAAATTGTCCGAAGAAGATTCAATTCCTCACATCTTATATGACGGTACCACCGCGTTAAATATTCAGAATAATAAAATTCTATTAAAAACTTCTTATTCTATTAAAAAAAAATTATAATATTGCAGGAAAAACTTCGAGCCGTTGATTAAATAAATAAATAAATAGATAAATAAAGAAATATTTCTATTCGAAACGCTTGACGTGGATTTATTGTTTCTCTGAGAGGTATTACTATTATTATTACTTAAGAAAATCTTTTAAACGAAATAGTTGAATCTTTACGAAACGATAACGTCACTAACAAATTATTCATTCAGTTTTTCGCTAACGCCGTTAGAGATTACGCAGTATACGGAGAAGCAGTTGCTGTTCCTCTTAACTCCTTTTGTTCTCGCAAACGAGCAAGCTATGTAAGGCAGCGAACAGCACGGGCAGCAGCCAAAATATATAAGGTAAATGTGCTAAAGGTTTGTATAATACATTAAGAGACTTAATTAAGATATCAGACTGCACGTTTTCTATAAACAGGGGAAGTCGGTCCTTTTCTAATTAGCATGTTGCGATCTTAAATAATGGCCTGTATTAAGAAACGTTTAAATAATCTGGGAACAACCAGGTGGAATACAACTTTACTCACTAAATGCCTCTATTCTTCATCTTCTCTCCGTTCTCTCGCCGTCCTTATCGCGTATCTCGCTCCGTTCGCACCCTACGCCGCCGACTCCCGTATCTCTTTTCTCGCTTCTTCTCCGTTCTTGCCTTAAGCCCCGACAGATTTACATAAGATTATTTCACAAACTGCAGCCTTTAACTTTAAACCTACTTTAGATACTAAAACGGAATTCTGAATTGCAGAACTTCAGACTGAAGTTTTGCATATTTGATTGGGGATTTCAGTGTCATTCTAATCTCTTTAAAGTTGATCGGGACCATTTAAATTAACAACTCTAATTTATTATGATTAAGGCTACGGAATGAGTTATTATTGGGTGTAAGGCTTATGATGGTGGATCGTGAGAGGGCCGATGTCGTCGTTTCATATCGAGAATTTTCCAAATAGTCGTTAACGACAAAGCGCCATTTGCTATATTGATACGTTTTCAATTGTTTATCTTAAACGGTCAATTAAATACGCGGACTCGTGATTAAGTCCAGGTTACAAAACATAAAGGACCATTATCGAAAAATGGTAAGATTTACCTAACTTACACCGTCGATTAAAACTTTGTATGTTTTACTTATTTACAAAATCAATGAAATTAATGTGAAAGATGCGAGTATCGTAAAATTAGTTACAAAAGAAGACACAGCTCAAACAAGAAGCTAAAAATACACCAATACTCTCGGACAGGTAAGAACACAACGTGGCTATCGTGCGCTACAACGATTCGTTCAAAAGCAGTAAATTAGGTAGTAAGAAAATCAGTAATACGTAACTTCGGATTATGGAAATTATACTTCTTAGTACACACCATCGTCATTTTACGATGAATCCGTGACCTATGTTAATTCTTTGACAACGTGAATGTGCGCATTTGACATACCAAACCGTAAACGTATAAAATGGGAATTACTTAGACATGCGGCTAATACTACATACGTGCGCGAACACCTCCCCACACGAAAGCTTACGCTGCTTACGCGTTTACAGATACCCCATTCGTAACACTAAAAAGAGCTTAACTTGTCGAAATTTATATTTGTTTACATTAGAAATGTAAATTCTCTCTTTCTCCTCCGACATCGTCTCTACGCTTTTCGAACGTTATTTTTTTTCGCTCTTAAAAAGAAGAAAAGGAAGAGATCCAGTCGAGAGGCACGACGTGATGTAAGTATATACGCCGTCTTATCTAAATAAGGCATTCATTTTCGAGAACGTGACACTAATGCGCGAGGAAGTAAGTTGTACCAATAAAATTTGATAAAACGCGCATTAAATAATCTTTAAGGAATCCGTAAGTGTCTTAAGCCTGCTCTGATGGCAGGCAGCGAGTTTAAGGCTCGAGAGGAGCGAAGCGACAACAAAGAGTGGCATAGATTATCGTTCAGCGGAGAGCTTAGAGATCCTCTACCCGCTTTAATGCCGCTATTATAAACTACTAACGGAACCTTAATCTTGTTACATCGGGTAAAAATGTTCCAACACTTCAGACTTTCACGAGAGGTATATATGTATACGTGGGGCGCTGTATAACTGCGTGAAACACGACGGCGGATGTAGTAGGTTGCCTTTCTGAAACGCTAAGCGCCCGACGGACGCTATTTTCGAGAGGTATTTAAAGATGAATTTAATTAGCTCTGGCGGGATTAAAATCGTAAATGTGATTAAATTTCTAGCGTTTTAGAATTTATTAAAACACCGAATTAATAACACGACGGCGAGAAATGTAAATTGAGTTAACACGTTTCGTCGGAAGGGGAAAAAAAATCGGAATTTTCGGGACAAATTTTGCAATAAATAACTACAACGCCGGTAATCGCATCTTTACCACGCTTCCCTGTAAATTACATAATAATAACAGTATTTACTTCAAAAAGACGTGTTACAAGGAAAAGAACAAACATGCGAGAAATAAATCAAAGAAAGCAGAAAGGAACGTGTTGTAAGCAACGTTAAATCAATGAGAAGAAACCATTCAAACGGCAACAATTTAAGAGAGCATAATTTTTATTTCCTTTCATTCAATTGAGTTCGTAAAACTAATCCTCTTTCCCCCATTTTCATCGCCTCTCTACTAGTTTTCCACTAGTTTAAAAGATTCCAATACTAAGCGACGGAAGAAACTCGCGCCGTATACGATCGCCGACCAAAACGTCCCCTAATCAAGCACAATAGAAACATATTTATTACTAATAATTTATTGCAAATTACGAAATACACTTGTCCCATAAACGATGTTAGGGAGCCGGTCCAAAGCTGCTGTTCACCAAGTCGCCCGTTAAAGCAATGTAGCAAAACGCGCCATCGTTGGGCTTCGGCATCGCAGACAAGAAGCTTGTCGCTTCTGGACCGGTTGGATCTGTTATTGGCCTGTTATCCGCTGCCATTTTCGCAGCCTCTGCTAGAGGTGGTAAAGTCCTCCAAGGTGGATATTCTGCAAATGGTCCGATTAGACGGAGCTCGTGAACGTAACTGAAAGGATGTATTCAAATAAATTTAAACAGTGGATTGCTTGTGCGTCTATAAGCATGCATCGTATCTTGTATAGTTTATACGTACAAATGGTAGAGTCGATTGGTAGGTCAACCAAACGTTGCCTATAGTTTCGGGATAGGTTGGTTTATTGCATTTCGTCCGTTTAAAACTATTTTTACCTTGAATCTTGTGCTATAAGGAACCTACATATACTTTCATTCTTAATAGTAGTCCTATAACTAACAAAGAAAACAACCAAAAGAACTTATAATTTAGCGTTGTGGGCATATTATTAATTTGAATTGAACAAATTTAATTATCAGAGAACGTCCTCGTAGATGCCCCACCATCGCTATAATGGACTCCTCCGTTTCCTATTGTTACTTTCGAATAACCGTCCATTATATATAGATTTAATTAAATTCAATACATGTACCAAATCCATTGTTATTTTTAGGGATCGATTTCGATAATCTGAATACGGATTTTTAATTTGTCTAAAAAGTTAATCATTTTCATTGAATTTAATTAATTTTATTTTCAACAGAACCATCACAAAAATCCATCATGAATGTATAAAATATGCACTAATTGAATTAACTATTTATATTTATGATTTTCGGATCGATATGCATTATGCATTTAAATTTTTCGTAATTGGATTGAATAATTAAAAAATAATTTGATACATGTATTTCGAGGCTTCGATGTTTTATTGAACGTCGATTTTGATTAATTCCTTTTTTCAATAGAACGTAATAACGACGACCTGATCACGGCGATGATTAAATTAATTTTTCGAAGCGTGTAATTATCGCAACGGAAAGAAGCGATCTTGACAGGGGCGGCATTAATATAAAACAAAATTAATTAAAAATAAACACATTTAGTAATTAGTCGATAAAAAATATATAATTTTTGACGTGAAAAACACAATCGATACCGCCGATGCGGGCGTGTTAATCAAGCGGTTGAGTCATTGGCAAATTAAATGAATGTACACCTACACCGCCATTATTACAAAAAAAAAACGAGCATTCTGAATCGAATGAGTTAAATGAAGAGCATCTCGCACCTCGCACGACTCCCCAACAGATTGATTAAAATTAGTAAAAATAACAGTGGTCTTCAACCTGTTACTCAAAAAAAAAAGGAAATATTAAGAAACAGTGCGCCGTACGGACTGACACACAACGGCAAAGATCAAGTCTTCGCATATTCCAATGATGTGGTAATGACGATGAAACTCCGCAAAATTTCCAAACTGTTCGTAGAAAAAAAAAAAAATAAAACGAAATACTTAAGAAATGGGAGAAAATGCAGAAAGAAGCAAAAAGAAATTTGTGGTTGGAACAAATCAGGGCAAGGAGTACCGTGAAAATTGAAAAAGAACAAGGCTTTCATTTATTTCGAATCCATCCATCCATCCAGATAGTACCAAGTTGTTAAGATACACCAACGTTTCTGTCATGGTATTTAGCCGAACAAAGTAGCCAAGCTGATGGTAGCTATCGCCCACTTTGTGAAACAGAAACAATAAGCAGAAAAACAAAAAGCATCAGAAGAAAGGAAGAAGGAAAATAATAATGGCAAGAACACCACCAAAAGCCAACCCAAGATTTGACGATGACGATAACCCTCCACTGCAGTGATTTTTTTATTGTCCTGATTAGATTTTTGCAGCTCCGTTAAACAAAATAAAGATTAAGCCGCATCCTTACCATCCATTTTTGCCTCTGCGTTGATTGCAAGTCGACTTAAAGCAACAAACCTTGCCCGTCTCTCCTCTACAGATCTTTGCGACAAGTACGTGCCACATTACAAGGAAAGATGAAAATTTCTAGTTTGAATACGAACCCTAGCAACGCCATGATGTAATCGTTCCTTATTCCTCTCATGCTCGAACAGGAATTACCATGAATGGTGCACAAAGTTTGCAACCAAGTTGCCACTCTTGTCGAATCGTATCGTCCCTGCAACATGGCCGCGTACGGTTTAGCTAGGTATAGTAGAAATTGAAATTCTTGGTCTAGAATCTGAAGAGCTTTCATTTACGATGTATGCAGTAGATAATCATGTGCTTACTATATCTAACTGATGGTCACCTTCACATTCATCCGGATTCTCGTGTACGGAACATTCCAATTCCTTAAAATCATGCGGCAAATTCTGCAACGTTTCTTGCCAGGTATTATCCAGCTCCCATTCGGCAGCGGTCACGTGAGCAATCTGCACCTCGTTTAGCTCGGGTAAAGCACCCTCCGGTGGTGCCATAGCAAAGATCCCGTATACCTCATCGTTTAATAGAGTCAAAGTTAAGTATAGGAGGTACCTGCAAGGTACATATTCAACGTTGCGATCGCTTGATCTGATAATTACCTACTTATTCCTTTTCTCGCGGAAGGGCGTACTGTGATATTCCGGTCTAAAAAGCTTATGAATCCAAGGCACAACTTTTTGTCTGTTGTCGTCGGTTGACACTGCGGGAGCAACTACCTTCAATACAGCACTGAAGTACATAAATTCTGTGTTTAAAATGTCAGGTTTAGCAAATGCTCTGTAAATTTCAATACGAGAATTAATGCTAGCTAGAAGAATCTTCGCAAAGTTGCCACGAATCATCAAACCTGTTGTAATTGGATGAATGTAAAACTTGCGAGAGATCCCCTTCCATTGTTCAATTTTGATTTCGATTCACTGGGTCATTTCTGTTTGTTCACTTTGACGTATGAATGTCAAAGTAGTGACGTGAAAAAATGTATCAATTCCCTCTAGATAGATGGCGTTACTTCATTCTCTGCTTTTTGCTGTGCTTTTCGCGAAGCAGCACTTATAATTTTTTACGTAGTATCTAAAATAATGCTTTATACATCTTTCAGACACGCATTCAGCGGGACATTAACATGAAGGTAATCAAGGAAATCCTCAAAGACAAGATCTCCTCTTCGAAATGCGTCTACATCATGTCTAAAAGCTTATACTTTAAACCATCCTTTTGATTATTATGTTCCCGTCTCGTTCGGTAAGAACTGCCGTTTTCCTGTCGATTTCGTCTCATCCGACTTGAAACGACGTCAAAATAAACCACTTCAGTTGAAGTGTAAATCCGACCGGCTCAGGATAGCGCCGCCGCTGCCGCCTCGCTATCGTAAAGTTTCTCCGTCATAAAGCAAGACTGTATTACGGTTACGAAATATAACTGAAAATCCGCGAAATACTTTATCTTCGATGTTAAAACGACACCAATACTGAATACAAATACATATTTAAGGCGAGACGCGGATGCCTTTTCATCGAACAAATCGCGCCACGATCGCGCCATTGAACACGGTTCGTATTTAAATGGGACTATCGCGTCACACACACAGCCGACTTGATCTTCACAATCGCCCCATGCTGGCGTCAACGGCGGTATTTCGACAACGTTATGGTGGGAAGAAGGTATGGAATAAAGGAAAGGGCAGTCGAAAAGCAGATGAAAGATGCTCCAATAAAATAATCCGCATGATACGCTTGAAAGAGTGAGTTGGAATGAATCTGTAGACGTTTTACAATGAATACTTTGATATAAAATGTACCGAATAACAAAAAAAGCTATATTGTTATAACATCTCTTATCAAGGTTATTTTTACGCGGACGGTTGTCAATCATGTCACTTTTTAAACCACCAGATTATAGTTAGCTTTCCCCGTATTTACCGTTTTTTTTTCAATTATTATAATTTACATTTATACCCAGCCAAGTCCCATGTTTTGATCTATGGAAATAGAGAGCATCCAAATTCAAGTAACAACACTGACCGGCTCGGTGTCCCAGTGGTAGGTGGGCTTGCACTTGACTGGGCAGAATTAAGCGTTGTGTGTTCGTGTCCCGCTGGGACGAAGAAATTTTCTTGTTGGGTACTGTACGGACCCGAATTTGCAGTTGCGATATAATTAATTGCGCTTCACTCTTTACGGTACGACAGTAACAAAGCCCTGGAACAGTTTATACGCACAACTTACGCCCTAAAAGACTCGCGAGGTTACGATAAGCTTATACACCCCGTTGGGCCGTCACCGCACTTTAGAAAAAATACAAGTAACTACAAGTGTAACAAACTTAGGACTGGCATCAGATACGTTGCGTTTCCGCAGGCATATTAGCAAATGTATATAGTCCTCATATTCCATATTATCCTCAGTACAAGAGGCTTAATGAAGCAATAAACAAATAACTGTGTCACTTATGCGTTTTTTGTCTAAAGTTATCCATGCCTAAACGACGTTATTGTTAACCGAATGCAAAAAGTTCACGGTATGAGAAAATTCGACAATATCACGCACAAGTTGAAAGAAAACGAGCTAAATGTGAGAAATGAGAGGAAACAGCAAAGTTTGGCGCTCTATCACAAAATACCTGAAAGTGTCCGGCTTTTACCTCAATATTACTTGACGCCCGTGAAGAGCTATCTTCACGTTTCCTCTTGATATTAACTGTGCCAACCTCAAGAAATTGATTTTTTATTTTGCAGCGACTTTCAAGCTCTAAGCCTATGTTGAAATAAATACAAAAAAGATCCATCCTAGTACTGCAAACACCCTGAAATTATCCAACTTAGAAAACGCGAGTACAATATCGTAGAGGTGTCCGCATGTAAGTGCTCTTCGGCAATAATACGTTTCAACCGACTGAATACAAAATAAGCGAAATTCAATTTAGAACAGATATGTTGAATGTTACCTCGCGGGGACAAGTGTTTGTCAAGCCAGTTCAATTTAAACTCTAACTTAAAGTCTAATTTGGCCGAAATGATAAAAATAAACCGCCCGCAAATATTTAAACAATACGCCGACGTCAACGTGAAACGTCCGGAACCACTTATAGTTGCGAAATGAAATCAATTTTGTCTGTTTGCGTTAAAAAAAAATCTTTTCAACGACGTAGCGGCGTCTCATAACATTAATACCCTTCGGGCAAGTCCATTTACTACACATAACCCACCTTATTATATAGAGCAATTTCAGATTTGCGGCATAAGAAAAATTGCACCTCGCCCCTCGTATTTTCCGTCCTCGTCGCGCCGCCAGACGATCGCCCGTGGGTCTCGCTCGAGACTGATGAAAACGCTATCTCCACAATCTTTAATTTCGTAGCTTGTAAACTCAAACTTACAACAATAACGGTTGGATATTGAGGGGGATTTCCTTGCAATATATTTACTACGTTACATAATATCTGTTTTCTATTAAGTAAATAGCTCCTTGCAAAATTTAAAGTCCGCTATAAAATTACGTCGTTTTAGTGTCCGGGCGAAATAGAATTTTAGTCCATAAAACAATGCCGGACCACTTACAAGAAATATATTAGCGTTTTAGATTGCTTTAAGGTATTATGTTTGGTATGAGTTTATTTATAGTCCGCATATTCCAGCGTCACAACTCTTGACGTTGGATGTTCAACTTAAATAATAGTTTCTAAAAGTTCAAGTTCTTAAAATGGACGAAGAAGAAGGCGAAATGGTAAAAATAATCCATGTTCGTCCAAAAACTAAAATAAAATCAATCTTTTACTGAATTGCTGTTACATGTACGGAGAAAAATCGCCAACCTAACTCGGAAATAAATATTTTTTAATTAAATTCAATGTAATTTTTCGAGGTAGTCTCCTTGTAAATCTAAACAACTTTCTCAGTGCTTCTTCCATCTCTTTCAACCGTTCGAATAATAGTAGCTCTGCAAAATTGGCGGTTGCGAATGCGATGACCTCCTCATTCGATTAAAATCTTTGTTAATATTGTTTCTGTACAAGTCAATTTTAAGTCTCAAATAGGGTAGCGCCTCTGAGTGATCATATACAAAACTGGCACATGCGCATTTAGATTTTTTCGATTCCTTAGAAAGTACGAAGGATCAAATGTAAGGTTAGAAATCAAAGCAAGCTTAAACACAGAGGTTTCTTTATAAAATGTTCGGAATCTACATGATGAGATCATAATTTCACGTTTTCAACCAAAGAACACAGCTTTTGTATTTCATTAGTATGTTTGGACAAATTCAAAAGGTTAGGCATTTATCCGTGACTTCACCGTCTCACTCAACAGATTATCGCTAGGATGAAAGAAAATGTAAGGCACACAAGTGAGGGAGAATGGCCGTTTTGTACGTGTAAGAGCTCCATGGTTAATGTTAATTTTGAACATATTGGATTCAATATTTGAAGAAATTTTACTTCTAAGTAATCTACGCGGGGTGGGCTAGGTTCTTTTCTATCGTCCTTCTGTTAGTAAAGATCGATATACATTATAACCTTTTTAGATCTTAAGGATAACTTTTCATTTTGCTTATTGGACAATATTACAAAATTTCTTGGAAAGACCTTCTTACGTTAGTATATCTGGAGGGCTATCTTTTGAACATTATTGCTTTAGAATCTCTCATAAAAACTGATACACCGATAAGCTATTACGTCCAAATCATATTGTTGAAAAGTTTCTCGTCTACTCCCGATGTTTAAGTACCTTTAATAATTAAACCACACAGCGAGCATGTGGTATCAATGCCTTCTATGATTTTGCACTTAAAAGCAAACTACATTGAATGTTGACTTAATGGCAGGAAATGTGCTTTTTATCTTCACCAATGCTTTAGGAAAAAGGCTGGTCTACACTAATTCAAAAAATAATTACTCACATTGCAAAAGCATGTAATAACTAATAATTGGATTGATTAATAGACCTTTTATTATATAATTATACTGTGCTTTCCAATTTGTTTTTTTTTTTCTTTAAGCTGCTTTGATTAATTTTTTTAATGTTTTTATGTTTTTATTTCCCTTTCGTCTCTGTCAACTAAAAAAATGATTATATTTAATAAACAGAAAGGTTTCAAAAAAATATACGATATTAGTTTAGCTGCTAACCCTTGCAATACCGTCTCGATATAATTTTTAGGTAAATAAAACGCAATGTTTATTTTTAAACTATTTTATTTCTTTGGTCAAATCATTGGTATCATGACTTTTTAAATATATTGTACACAAAATAATAGTACTAATAATAATAAACATTTAATAACTGTAATAAAAGTACAAAAATTGGCACCTATACATGCTTCATAATTTAATACAAAAGAACAGAATAAAAAAAAAAACAAAAATGAAATTAAACATCTTACAAATAAAAAAAAGAAAAACGAACTGATCCAAATACCGCGATACACAGTGTGTACGCGGACGAACATTTAGGATATACAAGTAAGTACGTCTTTTTCAAACAAATAATATGAATCATGGCAACTGTGTTCTTGTGGATATTATCATATAATAACATTTATGTGTTCGTAAACAACTATTTCTTTATTGATTTATCAATTAGTGGTTTGTCTTCTTCAATTTCCTTTTCAATATAATACAGTATACGGAGTCAACATTAAACGCTAAATCTAACAATGTTTATTTACAATATTTTCTTTATAATTACAAGAAGTACAAAGAAAGATCCGTAGGAGTGTCATAATATTTTACAGGTTATATAATACATAATACATCATATAAAAGAGGAGGATATAATCCCGATGCAGCGGTTGTGTGGTATGTCTTACAGAGAATATTTTAAGTTAATGGCAGACTTTCAATTAAGTAATTCATAATAATAGTATACGTACATATTTACATTGAATGTAAAACGTTTAATTGCTTCTTGAAATATAAAGTATTAACATTTACGGAAGGAAATTAAATGAATGTGGCAAATGTCCGTCGACAAAATGGTTTTTAATTTTGAAAATGTACATTTAAACCGACTAAATTGTACAAAAAAAAGATATTGTATAGCAAATTTACAAAGAAACAAAGAAATAACTCTCTAGAGAATATTTTACGAAATTCGTTAGTTTTAATGATGCCATAATGAATGGAATTCGGAGATTTTGGAATAGCATCGGACCGATTAATTTAAAATATTTTCGGAAACAGCTGATTCTAGGAGTAAAGTGCACTAAAACAAATTATCTACAATCGATTAAGCTGAAAAAAAGGGTACCATTACATTTGAATTAAGAAAATTGGTAATCACTTCCGGTTCAACCGGTAGTGTTTCGTAGGCGAAAATATTTTAAATCAATAAAACTAAAGCAACTAAGGAGTTCCGTAAAAATACTCTACACAGCAATTAAACGTCTTTTAGCCGAGTTGAACCATCATAGTTGAAAGCAACGTAGACTATTTACAATCAAATCCGCACGATGAGATTGTCCCTCTATATTTCGCAAGGATTACGTAAGACCATTCTAAATAATTCAATTCATATTGCACATTCTACCAGTTTCCACTTTTCGCCTTTTTTCGTGTTTCCGACGGTGATTCTCACCAATATTACTGCTTAGAGCTTATTATTTTTCTAATTGCTTCTTTTTTATATTCCCATCGGTTTGTGAAAATTAGAAGAGTTATCTTATTATAGTATATGTAGGAATCTTTGCTTTTTTTCAGTTGCATTGCATTTGAAAACGCCTTTTTTCGTTAGATACGTACGTCTATGCTATTCAATCGTTACATTTTGTCTGGTCTTTTCCCTTTCACTATACGTACATACAAGATATTTACAAAATATAACAGAGAAAGAAAAACGAGATTCATGTCACACTGATTCAATCACAGTATCACTGATGCCGGCTTCAGCTGGTGGCTCCTAGGGACATCGCGCTAGTTTTCAAATGTCCCGTCGGCGGGAAGGACTGACTCGGCATTGAATTGGGAGGCGGCTGACCGGAACCGGACATATTATTGTTGAGATCACCGTTTGAGGAGGGTACAGGTGGTCTGTGCCCGTTCATCATTTGATTTGGAATGGAACTCTGTAAGGATGGAGAAAGAAGAAGATTAAGCATGGTTATTGTATGTCGAAATAGAATAGAATTTAATAATAACAAAAAAATAACATACATATATACATGTTAAAGAATGTTAAGAATAGAATTAGTGTTAAATGCGCACGAATTAGTATTCTTTAGTTTGAAATGCTCCCTTTCTAGATTGAAAACGACAATAAAATTTTTCCAAAATACGCCTACTTTTATTTATGCGAATCACACTTATGGCGTTTACATCTGCGGCCTCACGAATACCACTTCAAAATGGAATGAACTATCGCGGGGTACCTTAAATGAAAGCTTACCTTCTTACAATTATATTGATTTTTTTCTTAATTTAGCATCTTAACAATGCAATCATACAACATGAGAACCCCTCAATATATAAAAACAAATAAAGAAAGCTTAATAATAATCAATACGGGTAAGATGCTAATTATATCATTTATATTTGGGTAAAAAACAGAAAAAGGTCGTGTTTTAGGTTCAGATGCGTGTTGGTGGATCCAACTTTCATCTACGGCAATTGAACGCAAAGCTACGATAAATTTCGCTGAAACTGTTTTGTCAAGACATTGAAAATGTTAATTCGAAAGCGTTTCCTGTTTTAAATGAGCAAGCCCAAAGCTTTGCCATGCCAAACTCGTCAGTCATTACGTGACAAACACGTCCTTTCGACGTGCCCACGCAAACTTAATTCGTCGATTCCCTTGCACCATTTGGTAGGTTTTATCGAGGTGTGTGGCTTGTGGTTTTGGCCGTCAAACAAGCTGATACCGCTTTAGATCCATCTACTCAAAAATTTCAGCATAGTCCATCCCGAATTCAGTTTACGTCGGTCGTATTGCTTTTCTAATTGCAAGAATTTAGGCTCAATATTCGATTTTCTCAATTTTTTGCAGGAACACTAACATCGACCAACACAAAAAAAAATCTTAGGAACAGCTCAGCGTCCAACGTTGTGGAATTTTCAAAAGCATACGCAATTATATTAACACATCTTTGATGAGTAAACGCCATCTTCATGTAAGACTTGAAGCTTCTCTATGGCTTTCTTGAGAAATTGATGTTCTCTTCGCCGAAGTACAAGTGACACAAGAATTTTATTTGATCGTAATTTTATTTGTTGTTGTATTCTTGCGACGGATTATCATTAATTGATTCCACCTTGAAACTTGTTCCCAAGCTAGCACGTTGGCTTCAGTTCACTTTCTTTTACTTACCTATTGTTACTATTGCAGTTGTAACTAGTAATTAATCAACTTGCCTGTAATTATGGCTATTGTTATACAAAATAATTTATTACGCGCTTACTTCTGTTGTTAATAGTTCAATATCCGGCTTTGGAAATTAATACTGAATCACCTTATTAGATATTCAACGGACAATAATCGGATACAATCCCATCCGTGAAATGTTAATTATCCTCACATAACCGTCAAGCCTTAACGCAAACATCTTAACTTGAAGCGCCAAATAACATTCTGAACGCTATAAAGCTAACAAAGTGCAATAGGAACATAACACAGCAGTATACACAACACCGATACGTAACACCAACATTAATAAACACACTGACAATCCGATGCGACAATGACAATAACAGTAACACTGAAGCACAGATAACTTGTAAACTTCGTTTTTACGTCTTTATTATTATAGCAGCAAGCGGCGATAAAACGTTCGTAAGAGTATATATAATCGCTCTTTACTTTTTAGACGTAATAATAAAGTTTACAGACACACAAACAATAATCGACAACGTATGTATTATTACAAAACAATGAAATGATATTTGGAAATCATCGAAGGAACTCTTACAGTATTTATCGACCGGCAAAATCCAGTAGGCCATTTCCTTGTTTTTTCAAGCACCACACATAATATTACTAGAAATTAAAGAATAAAATAAATAAATGGGTAAAATTAATTAGGACGGGAATAAATGCGCTTTCCTAACATACGCAAGCGATGCTTTGAAAATCTACGGGACCATTTGTTCAAATCTTCGTGAATTAATATCAAAGACAATGCGCAAAAGGAATTATTAAATTCGCATGTACGCTACCAAGTGGACAAAGTAGTAGATGTTTCATATGGTTCTATTAACCAAAAAAAGCTTTATTAATTAAATTAAAATAAAAAAAATAATTAAATTAAAATATCTTCAAATTAATTGTAAGTATAGTTTTCTAATCAACCTCTGATTTTATTATTGGAATGTTAAAATGTCCAGAAACAGTGATCGGCGAAGGGTATACCCGTTGAACGGTTCAGAGAAAAATGTTGGATCCGGATTATCGGCCCAGTTCTCTGACGACTTTTACCTGCGATCATTTAATTTGCTTGAAATGCAAAACAATTTTTAATTATGTACATGAAAACCCAATATTACTCTGAATGCTCAAGAATCGTATATTGGTTCCGAGTATGTGGATCGCGTTTTTTTTTTTTTTCGTTTGATAGCTACAGCACTAGGAAATAGTAATTCTTGGCCGTGACTATCAAGCATTACTTTATTCTGAATATTCCTGCGGTCACATATTGGAAGGAGAGGATTACTCTATTTCAACAAACACTTTATTTACGTCATTTTAATCGCCGTAACTCATCACAATACTAAACAGTTCGATATCGCTACTGAAGATGATGCCTTAGCTACTGAAACGTGCGTACAGTTTTAGTGAAGTGTTTGTGGTAAGGGGATTCGAGTACGTCCTTTACGGACAGCTCTTGTTAAATATTAGACAAGACCAACTATAATACAAATTTCATTTTATTTTTATTTTCATTTTTTTTGTCAATAATTAATAAAATTACGTTCATCTTGACTCATTACAATCCGTAATATCCCACGAGAGTTCGCGATCTAGTAAGACAAAGTTCTCCAGCAGTCTTGACAAGCACATCAAAAAGAAAAAATTGAAACGCCGCCAATTAAAGTGGATTATTTGCATGTCGCTGCCGTTTCAAATTCACTTAATTCTATACGGAATTTGGAAACCGGCGAGATGCTAATTTGACAGGACCGCGTCATTTATCTAATTCATCGCCGATGTACTATGCAATGATGCAATCCAAAATGCAAGCTATTCATGTCAAATTAACGCATTCCGCGTTCAACCGCAATCCTACTATCTGAACCGATATAATGTAAATAATTTACAATCAACGTTCATTGTTGCCGTAATTTTCGGGAGGGACCACGGCGGGGTATATGGGTACCTCATAAATACCCATATGGACACGGCTGACTTAACATCAGCGAATAGAACGGAATAATATCGAACGACCACTCGGAAACAATGGTCGCCAATTTCCACGTACATACGTTCGCATAATTTCCTGGACGAGATAGGAAAATTTTCTTGGCCCGCACACAATTAGCCGCCCGCTTCATTAGTTAATTATTCCCGGAGTCATGGAGAAGGACGCTTTCTAGGAAGTCGACGGGAGGTGATGTACAGTCCACGCGAGAAGTCTCAAATGAATTGCGATTTCATGGATGGAAAAGGAAGAATTTATGAAGGTACCTTATCTAAGAAATTAAGAAATAATATTCTACGGAACCATTGTGACGAATGTTCAATCAATCAACTTCTGCAGTGTTAAATGAATAGTATCGTCATATTCTTGCTGAAGCTAAAAAATAAGAAGAGGTCGAGTTGCAGACGGGTTTCGACTATGAACATTGTAAAGGTGTCTGAGAGAAAACGACATCTAATGGTAAGTTATTGATGGATAGATCACAACGACCTCCACACCCTACTTCCGTTTGGATCCAGGTAAATTCTTCGAGAAAAATATGTTTATTGGAAGCGATCTACGTAGTGGAATAGATCCGAGGCAATGCAGTCGACAACACTACAAAGATCTTAGAACAAAATAATCTGTGATGATGAAGCCCGAAATGAAGACGTTGAGTCTGATAATGATGATGTTAAGGTTAACGCACCACTCGCCGAATTGCATAACCCAGAATGGATGCAAAGACGTTAACATAGAAAACACTGAAGAGGGTAAAAGAGGGTAAAGTAATGAGTAATCCTTCATACAAAACTCGCACTCCCGTGCCTCTTCAATACATGCTAGGTTCTTCGAGTTACTGGGTGTAGCAGGCAAATGAGTTCGTATCTATAAAACTTGCTTTACGTAATCTTTGGGCTGACATAGTTGCAAGATCAAAGAATGGAATTATTTTGGATTAAACGTTAAAATTAAACAACTTTAAATTAAAGTGACTTTATGTTGTTCATGGAAAGTTGTAGTTGCTACACATTCGCTATATATTACAGTCATAGAACAAAAAGTTAGTTAGTCTTAGATATTCAAAGAGCAAAGAGTACTGCTACAAAATCATACCATAAATTTAAAAAAAATAATAAAAACTGGAGACAATTGTTTTTGATGAAAAATACAATCAAATTGAAGGGACCATAAGTGTTAGAACATTTGAGTATATCACTATCTCTGACAGAACAATTCGATCTAAAGCACAAATTTAAGGAAGAAATTCGTCATAAAAAACGCTTCTTTTATATAGAATGCATTTAGGAATTTTATATTCCGTAAGTAATAACAAAAGAAATACCTTTAGGTAAGAAATACAATTACAAGACAACTTTATAATCTATATCTATCACAGACTGGGTGGATCCAGCTAAATTAAAGGAAAAAATAATCAAAGGCAAGTCGAACGACGATAATATGTAGTTGCTAATAATACAGATGGGTACGTGTATTTCTTTATTTATTATTCCGTGTATACGTATGATCTTCGTGTGGTCTTATTAGTTACGAGATTCGATGACCGCGATACGTTTGTAATAATATAACAGTAAGCTCTGGCAAAGATACCAGGAAATAATTAACTTACCGGTGGTATGGCCGTTTGCCTTTTGAGATGAGCGAGAGGAGGTGGATTGTACGCCATATTCGCAAAAACTAATCGTTCTTCGTAATCGTATTCGCAGAGGATTTTATTCTCGCATAGGTAGAATCTATCGCCTACGCAAAATCTGCAACAAATGAAAAAGAGTTATAAGATTTGGACCATCTTTTTTCCGTTTTTCC
Source organism: Oryctes rhinoceros (assembly GCA_020654165.1). Lineage (NCBI taxonomy): Eukaryota > Metazoa > Arthropoda > Insecta > Coleoptera > Scarabaeidae > Oryctes > Oryctes rhinoceros. Next base: position 6,985,066 of record JAIOKQ010000231.1, read on the forward strand.
ATAAAAAATAATCGTTGAAAACATTCATAAAACAAAACACGCTTGAATGTATTGTATAACTAAATTCAGAGCGGCCCTAGTTCGCCTGTCAACGTGAAAAACATACCTCAATATTTCAGGATTAAATGTATTATAAACAACTGCACCGCGCGGTACATCGAAGGCCATACCGGCCAACGACAATCGTCAAGCTACCGTCGAAATCCGCATCCGTATCGAGTTGATTCGGGTCCGTAAATCATAGCAGCCCTTTCTCTCCCCGTTTAGAACGGTAGCGCCAGTGGCGCTACTGCAGCATTTGCGACCGTTACAAAAGCTACATGCATACCGGAGGTATGCATGTGTAGGTACGTGTTCGTATGAACAAGTGTATAAAACGACCCATACTCTCGAGGGTATATCCCGGTATATAAATCAAGGTGTTAAACATTGCCAATGAAAAACTAACCGATGCGCGCAATATTTCTCATTTTGAAAGGGCACTAATGTCGGTAACGGGACCCGTAAATTGCGCCCGATGTGCCGGTAATTGAATACCACCCCGACGACAATTTACCGCCCGTTATCGATTTAAATATCGGTTTATACCGAATTTTTTAATATGAAATTAGCAAAAGCGGATGCGTTCCGTCGCGATACGGCAGCCACATTGCATTAAACTTTAATACAAAAAAATATGTTCGCATATTTTGTCAGGCAACGACTACGTACTGATTTTCGAAGATTTATGAAGGTACTTTACATGCAATATAATAAAGAACCTTCACAATGCATACGATTAAAATTTAAATGTTTTATCTTATAGCCATATCCAAATTTAGCTGATGTTGAACTTGACGTGATAATTTTAACCGAATATAAGAGAGAAGTAAACATCAAAACAATAGAGTAGATTTATTTAAATAAATTGGATGAATAGCAATAGTTGCGTACAATAGAAAAATAATGTTACACTGGGTTACATACGTCATTATTTATTTGTTTTTTTTTTTGTTCTTAATAGAATTTTGTTCATTTTAGCAATTTATTTAAGACAGGGTGTATAACTTATTAAGTTAATCAAATCGCAGGAATCAAAGATATCTACTCAAATATTTCTAAAACTATTAGACGAAGTAGCCATGCGAATACTCAACCCAGAGACATACTCTATTATGACTTATGAGTAAAGAGTCCAAACGATGTGCCCGACCATCGCGCACATCCGGATATTTCTGCAACAATGTAAACATGTTACGTAAGTTATTTATGTTTTTTCTTAACGTTTTGTAAAGTGATTCAATATATTTATTTTTAAATAAGCGCACTGTTATTCTGGTAAACTCTCTCGGGCTCGGGCACATCGTTTGGTTTTGCTTATGAGTCTTATGACCCTCGACATTGCCGGCATGCTTCGAACGTTAAGTAACAGCAGACACAAATGATAGTGATGACATGGAGTAGTGTGGCAAACAACACGAAAGTATCGCCATATTTCGCATTTTCAAATGAGGATTCGCGCATCCTCGAAACAGATGTTGCGGATTAATTAATTAAACCTTTAGTGTTGTTTAAGAGTACGTATCTACGATTCCTTCGTCAAAATTACTAAAATGTGAACGCAAGTTTGCGTTCAAATGAAATAGTTGGTATTAATATTTGAATAAAAATATTTCTACATTTATTTTGCTACGGCGACGATTATACGCACGTGTTGATTTTTTAAAATAATTTTATTCATATCGTCCCCGGCGTTGCATGATACATATCGCATATATTTATATTTTGCACGTTTGAAAATTTAAAAATTAAATTTACATTCGGCGCATATTTTGCCGGTCCGTTTTTAAATCTGCTATTTTAGAGCATTTTTACGTTTCGGACATTAAATATCGGATTTCTAGAAAATATCGCATTAAAAATAAACAATTAAATATCGCGAATATTCAGATTGGGTAATGCAATAGGTATGTCGGCGATATTCAAATTTTGTGTCAATCACAGATAATATATACAGATTGCTTGCACGAACGCTCTACACACTTCTATCGTATATTTGAATCGCGACGATGGCTCCGCCCTGGCGTATCACGCGGAATTATACAATTGGTCACCAAAGGTAAGCAGGCTGAGCTTACGTTTTTGTATATTTAATTTTAGAATCTATTATTCCTCCATTAACATAAATACTTTTCTTTAAGTTAATTATGGGTTCGAGTATTAGCATGAGATAATTAACAATCGCCTAAGAATAGAATTTAAATATCAAGCTGATTTCCATTCCGTCATTTTAATTTCTTTGTTTGCAAATTTTTATTAAATCCAATTATCAACGATCGTATAAAATTAATGGGATAGTGAGGGTTAATTAGTTCAATGCGAATATTTAGAATCAAATAGGTTCTTATTACGAATATATAAAATAAACATTAAGAAAATCTACTTTGATTTACTTTGACATTTAAATATCACGACAACCTTTCATACGATCGTGTTAATAACGCGATTGTAAAAATAGAAGCAAATCGAAATGTTTGCCCGCCATCGTCACTGGAATTAATACTTTCAGGAGCAGTAAAAGTTAATGACAATAAACGATAATAAAGCGGATGTTATTTAACGTGAATGTTCTTCTTCCTAAATTGTAAAGTGCTGCCTTGTCTACGTTAAGCTTCAAATCGTTGCTTTTGAATTATCTTACAAATTTAATAACCATCCTCTCCACCACATCTATCCTACGTTGATTTATCTCAAAATTGGAGTCAACGTAGGTAACAATTATCGTCCCCACACATAATGAAATTACAGGAACTTTGCGCGAACAGCAAAGGCCCCAAAACGGAACCCTGTGGTACCCCCGATCGTATGAGAAGTTTATCTGAATATTTTGTATTTACCGAAGCTGTTTGCCTTCTTTGAGTCAATTAAAACTTCACTCGCTTAAAAGCTCACGGTTTGCAAGATCAAAAGCCTTGGATAAAAGTGCCTTTCTTTGTTAGTTTCTTATATTGTACAACTTACTTCATACAATGTTCAGTTTTATTTTGATTTAATGAACTAAAGTCGGAAGTACGAAGCGGTTGATGTCTTCGAACGTAAGTGTATTATAGGAAAATATGAAACGAAACAAAAGCCGAAAATTTACGACCATTTCTACATTTAACGACAGCTTCCGTTCCGTAAATCCGATTAGATTTTGACAAGTCTATTCAATTTTATGTAAAGGAGTGACGACTCCGTGGTCCCGACATTTCAGTGAAACGTAGAGTCAGATGCATGGCAGTGAGTAATTGCATATTGGCTCCATTTGTCATTCTGTACGGATTAACTCACTGTTACATTATGAGTGGCCTGTTTTGCATGGGTTGACAGGACGTTGGCAAGCATAAATTCTGCAAATAATATTTAACAACCGTTCCTTGGTTATTAGCAAAGCGGTGCTGTGAGCGTTTCTCTTTCGCTTTTACAAAATTATACTCACATATGAACCTGTCCCCCTACCTATATACCAATAACGCAGGCACGTTCTTACAAGTTGTCATTTATTATTACCGTTGGAAGATAATTACGTTTCACATCCACGATATTTCGAACGCCATTAACATATTTATATCCTCGGCATAAACGAGTGCGGTCTCGAATTTAGATTAAATTTGCAATTCGAATATATTAGCCTCTCTATGTCTCATTGTGTAATATAATACGTTTACCTAATAGGAATTATACAACAATAATAATATTAATAAGTTTCTGTGTAATTTAATGGTCGATGGCCACAAGGAACGCTCTAACCTTGAAGCTGCGGTCTGGCTATTAAATTGGTTTATGTGTGTACTAATGGGCCGTTGCTATATCGGATTTTATGTAATACGTACAACAGGATATCCAATAAATATCGTGCTTCAATATGGAACTTTCTGCAGCTTATGATTACGGAACAAGTTTTCCTAAGAAGCGTACCTTTCAAATGCTAATAGAATGCGCGTAATTAGATACACACGAGATTTTAGAAACTCGTTCTGCGAGTGCTAGTATTGTTTAATTCTCAGATATTATCTCTTAATATTATTATTTACAGCTCCTTTTAAATTTATATTCGTTCCATTCAATATTATTTTTTCGCCACGGTACAATACACTAGCTGACAACAATAATTTCACGGCTGTACAACCGTAGCAATAAAATGATCTTTACCGACTCTAAAGATATCGAATCGATAAAAGGATGAATATTAACTTTTCAATCACGATCCGTGGTGTCAGTAAATTCAGTTTCCCGCTTGTCAATCCGTCGCGGACGCAATTAAACGTCTTGTGAGTATAATTGGAGTGAATAGCAACGGTGTGTCATAAATTATCTTTCGTGTCGTTTAAGCGTATTCTACCGCAGAAACCAATCGCCTATAAGCTTTCTGTGGTCAGCTATGTGAGACGATGTTAATATAGGAATATTTCTTCCTTCATGTCAGGCCAGAATTTTTATTATTTTTTTTTTTAAGAATTGAGATCAGATGAAATTCCCGTATTATGTTTTCTGTTGGGATTAAGTTCAATTTATTTCAGTCTTGATTAGAGTCTGTGAAATACCTTTGAAGTAACGACATGTTTTCTTCCATTTCCACTTCTGAAGAAATGAGATCTTGTCGCCTTTATTCGGCTAGACTTTAAGTTGACAGGCCTTGATTATTTCATTATTGGAAACAGTCAGTCCTAAAAAAGACGATCTTGCATATAGGATTAAATCGTTATAATATTGACCAGAACCTACCAAACCTATCAATCGACTTGTAACTGTCGATGAAGCGCATTCTCTAGCTACATTTCTGCAAATCCGTTATTAGCGACTAGGTGTCCAAATGCATTAAATAGGTAAATAAATCCATGAATAGACGCGTACACGTTCGCACTTTGTCCGGAATATAATGCCGTAATACAATGACGCCTAATAATAATAATAATAACGATGGCGGTCCGATTAGGTCAGGATTTAATTTCGACGCTTAGCCGAGGAAAATGTATCACACAAAACGGTAATCCGCGCGCCGCGCCGTCATTGTAATACGAAACGAGCTATGAAAACAAAGCGTTCGGCTCATTCGCTCTACACCACTGTCTACCGTTTGTGTCGGTGTGCCGGGGCCCCACGTTCTCACCATAGGCCACGGCATAGCACGAAGTCAGATATATTTGTTAAACGGGGAAAGGGCTCTTTTATAAACATTTTAATTGGTGTCCTAAATCATAGTCATTACCCCATTCGACCGTGTCCATTGTGAAGGCGCCGCGATAGTCCAACAAATGAATTCGGATTTGCACACACACACGTACACCTACGTACATAGAAAAGCGCACAACGCTATTCCGGATTTCGAAGCTATGTGGTCCTTTTACTCTTAGCGGGTAATAACAGGTCACATCGTCGATTTTTATCTCTCTTGCGCGCACTACATGTCGAAAGATCCAGTTTCCAGACAAAAAACGATTTATGTTTCTAGATAAGTAGTTACTTCTATTGGTGCAAAGCTAACTCAAGATTGCCTTCTAGCTAAGCAGATACGTCCATGAAGAGCATAAAATGGGATCTGATGTTTAGAAATATTCATCAAGAATGGTCGACAATTTCTATTGGTGTGCAAAAAAGATATTGTAACAATGGGAAACGCTAATATTACTTGGCTTTCAAACGAAAGATTTTGATTTTTGCATGAGTTTGAACCACTCTTCGAAACATTTTTTTTTTAACTCTGAAAGCGGTATCTCCAGAACATAGTTTTTAAAGCCTTCAATAGCTTCTTGAGGTGGTAAAACTGGCTGTCCACGCTTCTTTGACATTCGCGAACAAAGAAATGTCGCCAGGCGATAATCGGACAGGGCCACTTTAATTCGACGTCTTTCTCTCTTTGACGAGCCGTGTCAAAAGCTAACATCGATGACTTCTAGCAAACACATTATTGCACATTAGGAAGCAATCATTTCTTTTGAAGTGCTTCGTGAGCGAACAACTTTGGTTGGATACGGTTCATCACAATCGTCGGTAAAAGAACAAGCGCACGCTATTCATAATCTAAACATTACTTAAAATTCCTGAATAGGCCATCTCTAAATCATAAGATAGATCCACAAAAGACGGTAAGCCTCAAGTAGTTGTAACAATTTACTAGGCGCTTTCGCATGCTACCGTGCATCATGCGGCGGTTTATACACGAATTTACATCCAACAATACCACGTAAAACACTTCGGATCGTCGCTCGGTTCGCTTTCGCCCTTCGTTCCCAACGAAGCGATTGTCGCACGTCTTCTCCGCATTCTACAACCGCAGCTCTCGGATCCCGGTATTACTCATTTTGAAGCATAGTCCTTCACGAACAAAATAATGGTAGTTCTTTGATCGCGGAACGATTTTAATGCCCTGAATAATAAGGAAGGCTTAATTAAGACAGCGGCCCGTAAACAAGTAAGATTAAATATAGAATCGGTAGACGCAAAATCGCTGAATAATAAACGGAAATTTGCATAGATATTATTTCTCGAGTTACAAAATAGGATCATGTGATCGGAATACAAAAACGACCGACGCGAATGCATCGTATAATTGAAGATGTGTTTTAATTTCGAAATATAAATGATCACCTGGATCCTCCCTCCCGTCTTCAGATATCGGCCCGCAGCGCTGGCCCGATCCCGCTTAATTTGAAAGTTATTACGATTCAATGCGATGCGCGAGACATTACTTTTTAAGCGGTCGGAAATCGAGTAATTCCACAAAATACCGATTCGACGTTGTTGTACCGTTCCGTAATTAACGTATATTCAAATTTTAATTTTGCGCGCTGCTGGTTGAAGCCGTAAATGAAAGGCATTCTTAAATTAAACGTCTAACACTGACTCATTGACTTTCCATTAAGCGTGCTGAGGAAATCGATAGTAATTTAACTGCATTTTAACTTTCTTTCGGAGAAGTTTTATTGGAAACGTCAATTAACTAAGTAGTACCATATTTTAGCATTACACCAGTTATTAGCGGATTATAAAAATGCACGCATGCAAAATGAGGTGCGCAAGCGAAGAAATAATTACAAGAGTGTTTTTATGATATTGACGAAAGTACTTAGCTGGAAATAGTTGATACACGAATCGCAAAATTGCAAGGCACTGCTGATGAAAATAGGTCAACACTTAGCGAATAGCGTGAATAACGAATGTCTAATTGTGAAAGATCTTACGCCGAGAAAAAATATATAAATAGTTAAAACAACAATATGATGTATTAAATGTATCTCTGAAGATACCGTTTAAACATTCAATGGACGATATTATGGACAGTGCGATGTATTTCTGAAAAATATTTTCAGCTTCATGGTACTCTCGATTAAATTGGAAACGGATATTAACTTCCTTATATCGAACAGTATTTCTCGTAAATTAAGCATCCTTTAGTCAGATCTTTTAACCCATTACTCACCATTGTCCCATTCTCGGGTCACTCGAAAAAATCACTCTAGCTTGGCAAAAAAAAATTTAGCATATTTTTAGGGAATTTTAGAATATTTTAGGTTTATCGGTACTTTCTCTTGAAACTGAGTTGTGAAGCATATGCTTGTCTTTATTATTTTTTCAACTAAATTTGGAGGCTAATTGCTTTTTTGAAGGAAAATTTTGATTATTTACCCCTGAACCCTGAAAAAGAGGCAAACGATTTATGAGAGTACATTGTAAAGTATTAAACGACAGATTCAGTATTTACGATGTCATTTAAAAGAATCTAAATTACCTTCCTCATTACACCAATTAACGTGTACACTTTTATAGGTTCCTAGCATATTTATAGGAACTTTCCCGTATTTATCATTTATCAGTAATTTTTTATCGGAAATAAATCGCTTAAACGGAATTTCGCATCCATTCTACCATTGCAACATTAAATTTGTCGTATAACTTCCAATTCATTGCCTTCCATGCGCCCAATAAACGAATACTAAATTTTCACGCCCGAACAGTTCCAAATTCACTTAAAATCGGAACAATGAACGTACGGAACGGAACACACGCACGCACGCACATATTCGCGGAAAAAAAGCCGTGCACGTATTATAGGGAACGCAACAAAACGACGAACAATTACGCATACATTCAGTAAATCAAATCGTATTATGCCGGAGAGAAAATGGAACGGAAACGGCATTTTTTCCGTGAATCCCCGCCATTGTTTTTCGTATACGGTTAATTTTTAAATAGCACAGGCGTACGCACAATGAAACAATTAGTATATGAAATTGGGCGGAACATATAAACTAAACGTTGCGAAACGGCGCAACAAAGCGAAATCTAATATAAAATAAACAATAGGTTGTGGACAATAAGGGACCTACCGCAGGAAAAGGGTAAAAACGTGTATAGCCATTCTCAGAAATAATATGCATGTCAATACCGGCACTTTGAGGAAGCAGGTTCTGCAGAGATAAGAGAACGGCGGCAACGAATTCATACGGTGATTGTAACGACCTAATCACCATCTCAACTAGTTGCAAACAAATACTGTGGTTAGATCATTTAATCTGCATAAGTTAAAAAAGAGTACGAAGGACTTACTTAGGACTTAAAGTTATTCATTTAAAAAGGCATACTGCAACTGTTATTCAATAAATTTGTCGATGGGTGAACTCTCGCACGTCAAAATTATTTAGTGAATAGCGATTTTGAGACAAAACATTAAACTTTTAAAAAATTAAAACGTTTTGTTTCAGTATCAGCTTAATTACATTTTTTATATGAGTTTATTTCAAATCACTGGTGCTAAAGATAATCTAATAAAATGAAACACCAAAATGATATGGATAAGCATGCCAGACGTAAGATAATTTATTCAAAAAGACCTTGTGCATTTGCAAGCGGCAATTATCCTATACTTAAAATGGGAACACAGTTATCGACGCATTTCGAACGTATCACTCGGCGCAGACTATCTTATCGGACAACAAAGCAATTAAGCGTCTAATAGAAAAAAAACAAAACCCGAAATTCCATCCTTCCTCCTTATAATTAAAAACGGAAGAATGACACTTCAGTGGAGATAAGATAAAGCGTTGCAACAATTATAAAAGCAATTAAGGGCGTATAGAAGTGACCATCTCTCCGAACCGATGTTGGATTTTTGTTTCAAGAAGCGGACGATTCTTGGTGTTCTCGTAATGAAATTGTAATTTAATCTTTTCATTAAGTTTTATCTTCATTGATAGAATATAAGCAATACGATTTCATAAATGACCAAGAGAAAAACGAGATTCGATATACGATTTAGTCTTAAAATATTTTTGTAGCTACTCACGATGCCAAGTAAGTCTAATATTACGATAATAAACAAAACATTTGAGGAGCTGCTAAAATAAAATGTCTACTGTCATCAGCGGATCCCAACGGGGTTGCTACCAATCCCTTTACTGGCGGTGTCATTCTAAAGGGTCAGCAGTGATCAAGAGTCGAGATAGCCAAACATGCACCGAGCATTCATGGGCATTGAGCATTGCATTATACGATGAATAAGAGCGTGATCAGCTAAAGTGAACTAAAGCAGGTTCTAATCAGGTCAATAACTTACTACGGGAATGAAGGTATAATATTGTTGCGATTTCTGCCCACCACCGAGATACGAAATGGAAAAATTTGCTTCTCCGAGTGTCGAGATGGGAGATACGGATGGAACCGTTAGCAGTGATTGCGATTTGCTACGTCTAATACAAATTCACGGTACTTTTCAAGCCTCTACGTAAATATATGAAACGGAGAATAGGAAACAGAGATTTAGCATTTCTTAATTTTCTATCGCAAACTTTTTGCCTCTTATGTAACTTAAGAGTCCGGACCATCATGGTTCGGCTTCCTATCGTCGAATCGCAAATTCCCCACCACCTTCAAAAATATATCCCGGTATTGTTCGGCCCGATTCTCCGAATGCCAGGCAATTCACAACGCGGCGCATCGTACAACTACTACTACCGCTAATACTACTATCGTAGACCAGATTGTCAACTTTTGTTACCGCTAACAGATAACGCCGCCGCGCGCCACACAAATTTAATTTGTACAAACATAAATTTAACAACCAAGTAAACAATGGCCGGACGGTTTATCGCGATGTTCAGATTTCGGGGCCGCTTTATGCGCGCTCGCATTTACGTGGAAATCGGCCGCTAATAAACGACGGAATGAATGGAAATGTTATTGAAAGCTTTTGTTACCTGTAGTAGTTATACAATTGGACCGGCGTTCGATCGGATCGGGCCCTGAATGTTTTCCGCAATTATTGGTGTTTTCATTACTTTCCAGATATACAATATCCGCTATAAATGCCTGCCAATCGGGCATGCGTTCGTGCCTACCCCATGTATACCCATCCTGGGTTTGTAAATGGATGGCGTAATTTTTTATCTTACCGTTTTGCGATCACTTCACTGTTAAAAGTCATTAATTGCTTGTGCGTTGATGTTGCTCCGCATTCAGTTTCCACGATTTTTGATTACTTATAAATAGAAGCAATCGATCATGTTGAAGCAATTATAAACTCATACAATTATATTTGATGTATATGACCTTATTTTATTCAACTGTTCTATTTCATTAACATTTGTTATTGGTAAAACAAGCTTACCTAATGATTTTAAGAGTCTTTAAACTCTTAAAACTTCTCATTGTAGGGCACCTCCCTAAATGATTACAAGCCTAAAGTTCCAGTTGACCTCTAAACAGGAGCAAGCCCACCAAAACACCAGAATAAAGGGACGTGTTTATTCTTGAAAGAACACTATCAAGAGTGTGATAAACATCAGCAGTTAACAAGCTAAATGAGGAATTTCAATACCTTATTCATGCTCTTTCTTTATATACTCCGCCAAAAAAGTATCGCATAATTTAGTTTTGAATCATAAAAGTATCGCGTAATCTTTGTTTGTAGCATAAAGTTGTAAATATATTTTAATGCGCTCTAAGATATAATTTCTATGATTGTTTAAATAAAATACAGGCCAAATAAAAACAAGAAATCATACTCGAGATTTTTATTAAAACAAGAAATTATAATTTTGGAAGAAAAATGTCATAACAGTAGCTTTTAATACTGAGTATCGCCACCTCTGGCTCTTATGACCGCTCGCATACGGTTCGGCAGAGATTCGATTAACCTCCGTATATAAGCCTGATCCAAATTCTCCCACTCGTCACGGAGAGCATTTTCTAGTCCATGCAGGTCCGCTGGGGCAACATTTTGGGTTCATGTCCGGACTTACCGCAGGCCAATCTAAAACTGGAATATCAACATCGTTAAGGTATTCCTGGACGATTATTGCAACATGCGGTCGTGTATTATCGTGCATTAACATGAATTCGTTTCCTATAATTGGCGCATATGGTACTACATGTTCTTCTAAAATGTCCGTTATATACCTGTGGGCGGTCAGTGTACCTCTGTCTACTGGTACTAACTCTGTACGACCTGTTAAACAGATGCCTCCCCAAACCATAACAGAGTCACCAGCGAAATTAGGTTTAGGTCTGATATTACACTGCGAATAGCGCTCACCGTCTCGTCTGTACACTGAGATACGCCTATCTGAGGTGTAAAGGCCAAATCTTGACTCATCTGTGAAGAGTATATGGCCCAGTCGTTAATGTTCCAATTTACATGTTCTCTGGCGAACCTTAAGCGAGCCACTCGGTGGTTCCTAGTGAGACGAGGGGCTGTTACAGCTACTCTAGCTCTTAATCCACTCTATCGTAACCTATTCCGAATAGTTTGAGTACTCACACGAGTATTTCTGACTCTAGCCAAGTCGTTCTGCAATTGTCTCGCAGTTACATGTCTTCGACGTAATGCTTGTAGTAGTAAATAGCGGTCATCTTGGCGAGTAGAACATCTTGGACGAGCTGGTACAGGTCTTCTACTGTAATTGCCTATTTCCTTATATCTGGCTACGGCTCTAGAAACACTTGACTGATTGATGTTCATCAAATTAGCAACGTATGCTTAAGATCGTCCATCTTCGATTAAAGCAACTATAGCAGCCACTTGTTCTGAAGTTAAATTGCTCATTTGAGTTTTAAAAGCGTTAGTACAGAACTCTGACTTCGCACTTTAAAATTTGTCCGTATAGGAAGACTTTCAATAAACAACTGAACAAACCTTACACATATGCATTTTTCTAAATGTGTTCTTTTAGGAAAAAAAAAGTAAAAAAGCTATGTTCCATGATTTTGTTAGTGTTTTTATAATTCACATACACGAGGCAAACCTTTTGTGAACGTATAAAAATATCTTGGTTTATAAATGCCCTTTTTTAAAGAGCTTTTTTAAAGAGACTCTAAAGTTTCTCGGGCAAGTAACAAATAGAGTGACTTAGTCCAGCACCCGGCAAACGTAATTCAATTGTTAAGTTGTTTTTCTCTATTCAATGTTATAAAAATAGCCAGTTTGGCAGTTGTTACAACTAAATTCTTTTCCTATTTTCTAATCAGTTTACAATTGATTTATTTAAAATTTGAATAAAATAAATTATTTAACCATTGATGAGAATTATATTTTTAGGCAATTAAATAAATTGCCTAAAATGTTCAACTGATAGTGTACTCTTTTACCCAAGTAACATTTTCAATTACTCGGACGAAGTTCGCCGCAGTCGACCGCAATTTCGAGAAGGATTACAAAATCGCCGTGACTTTAAGAAATCGTGCGTCAAAGAATAAATTACACACGTACGATCGTGCACACTTTGGAACGTATACCCACACAGGCACAGGTCACATGTAGACATATCTATCTAACTCAAATAGTCCGCGGACCGGGACTCAAGAATGATTTCCCAATTGGCCTGTAAAATGTTTAAAAAGACACTGCGCGATGGCCAAGCTCCATCTGCCGTGGACGGATGCAGATACAATACGTTCTACACCCCTACAGAGGACACTATACTCTCCTTTGATTCGGGAAATATGGCTCGTCTCGTCAAATATTCAGCACTGGTCTTGTTCTGAAATGACACTACACTTTTGAGAATTCTACCTATGTAACTTTGGTCCGATATATGCGCCTACTATACACGAATGCGGATGGATTGCCTACCGTTCGCTTCCGTTCCGCCTTCACCATTACCGATTCCAGTCTGCATGGTTATTGGATTACGGTTACATATGAGATTACTGTAAAACATAGCTAGAATGCTTAAGTAATCTAAATCTCTGAAGCCCGCGTCGTCAAATTTAAAGTTATCTTGACACTTGCGGTGGGTATATGCTGAGTTTTCAGTGTGTATATGAGAAGTTTTGTTGTATGGATAGAATTAAGTGCTCAAAGTAATCTTTAGTACTATTCCCGTCTAAGTAGCTTGTTAATTTTCGCTGGAATAACTTCCAGCACACATACAACTGAGTCAATAAATGGAAGGACTATGGAGTAGTACATATAGCACACTTCGTACTACAATATCTTGCAAATTCTTGGATCTCAATGTCAACGGTATAATCGAATAAACGTCTCTTTCTTAATTTTCCAAACATATGTTCTGAATTTATTAAAAATTTCGTGTGCTGCGGAATGTCTCCGCACCTTTGCCAACCTACTAAGTAACTTAATAACTGGAAGTAAGCCAACTATGAAACATTTGCAAGTTTAGCGTATTTTTCCTCGACACGGAAAAAATCTTAAAAAGCTCCATTAACATGTGCAGCATTACTTTTTTGGTATTTAATAAATTGCAACAACCCATACATATTACCCAATTAATTCCCTTAGCGTACAAAAGCAGGTTTACATCCCATTATCGTTACGATACGTCGAGATCCTAAGCAAATAGTTATTCCTAACATAACCGCATCAGAATAGGACGCTTCGAATTCTATTGGTATAACTCTCGGCTTTGCTATTCATCTCATTAAAATAAATAAGCTTACATATTTCATATTCCGCGCTATAATTAACGGGATATTTTCAATACGCTACTTCCGAGAGACGGTAATTCGCCCGAACCGGCGGGATTTCACAATGGTAATCGCTGCATTTATAATATATTAGAAATAATTAAAAGAACGGATTCGTGAAATTAGCTTTAAGGAAATTCCGACGGAGCACGTCGGTAGCCCAATTTACGGAGCTAATTGGCGCTATTACTTCGATTAAGCAATTTGAGCAGGTGCAGACTTGGGGAAAATAACAAGTCGCGACGTGTATAGCACACAATTTTAATAACGACATGTCCTCTCCTCAATGTAATTCGGAGCCGCGGTGGCGTAATGACCTTAAAGACTCCCATTTGTAACTATGGCGAAACTTCTGAATTTAGAATGATAAATACTGGTAGTCGTACTTGCGCCGGTTTTATTCATCAATTTGCATAAATTGGTGCATGTATTAAGATTAATTGCACGCTTAATATTAAAGCGCACAGACGAAATCATCTTTGAGATGCCAAACGTTGTCTACTGAAATAATTAGCGGGAAATAATAATCTTAATTGTATACAATTTATTATAATTTTCAATTTTCTGCAATTAAGACGTCATAATTAGCATTAATTAAATATGAAATTGGAGTTAACTATGCGAATCAAACGTTTTCTCTACAATCACTAGCAAAAGCGTAAAACCGATCGTAAATATAGTTTACTGGAAATACTTAAAAAACTAAGCATAGATGCGTTAGATGAGCCTTATTTACTTTATACATACTTTATAACTTATAATTTATAACGTTATAATGCATATGTGACTACTTACACCATTGCCAGTCACAAAACGCATATTTATAAAACTTTCGTGCCGACACGGATCAAAATTAAAACAATTTAGGAATTAGACCGAGAATCGCTTATTTAAACTAGTTATATTCGTAAAATATTAATTTATTTCTCGTCGCAATATATATAGACAACAAAGACGCGGGCGAAACCATGCACAACACAACCGGATACGTACGTACATACAAAAGAATTTCTAGATTATCGTTCAAAGAGACGCGGTAACGACTTACCTGTGATTACACTGTTGACACGCGAAGCATTCTAAGTGATACACGTTACTCCTAGCTCGCATAACCATTTCAAAGGCCGGTATAATTTTACTACATGCCGCGCAATAACCTATGTTACCGAACAGTCTCAGATAGTCTCTTTTGCACAGGATCAGGTTGGCTTTCGTATACAGTGTTGAGCCGACTTCGCCTAATCTACAGTCACAACAGCCGCATTTTAAGCAGTCCTCGTGCCAGTAGAGGTCGAGTGCTTTCAGCAGGTAGCGGTCCGTTATGGGTTTACAGCAGCCGGCGCATTCCTGCGGCCCGCCGCCGGAGTTGGGCTTCGATGGCTCGTTTTTGGACACGTCCATAGTCATCATCGGGCCGTTAGCCCTTCGTTTTATCTGCAAAGAGAAACAAACAACGTATGAAAAAACTATAGAAGAAAAACGCATTTAATTATTCAAGTTTTGATATAGCGTAAAGGATAATGATAATAATACAAAAGTGTTGCGGCAAATCAACTTTAATGATAAATTACTTACTTAGTTTGTTGCTAAACGTAATAAAGTGGCAAATGTCTTTTTCTATTTTGAGCTAAATGTTAAATTCAACTTAGCTTACAATTAGTGCTAATAAGACCTTAATATGTTCTCGACTTTTTAAGCTCCAAAATTTACTTTTGAGAAACATTCCACTTCTTCAGCATCATTTAAATTACTTGAAAAAATAAAAAAAATATGTATATACATATATACATTGCTTATGATAAGAATTAAACAGGAAAAAAGCTTTCTCAATAGACAAATGCAGTATGTCGAGTTCATTCGACTCAAAGAGAAAGTCTTCGCCGAAAATTAAGTGTCAATTTGCACTATTGGTATGAGAAAGTATACAAACCTAGTACACTGTATAAATTTTGCACACAGACCCAAGTTGTTATCAGACTCGCCTGTACTGTGATGGACAATGCATTGTAGGTAATATTGTAAGTTTTCGGAAAAAGAGGGAGTCTAAGCGCTGCGAATGGAGGTTTTTATAAGCAGAGATAAAACATCGCTTGTTTTGGGTAAAAAAAGCGTAAATCATCACAAAAAATCTAGAAGATATAGACTCCTGCAACTTTCAAGTAGGAAGTGACTGATCCGGTAATGAAGCACCATTACAAGAGACTGTCCACAACTGCTTCGTAGAATTTCGTTCTAGGTCCTACTTTCGAATTTTGTGAGAGCGGACCTAAGCCGCTTGTTGTTCCAAAAACACATAGATCCTGATCATTGAAGAGAGTCGGCATATGACACCGTGAAGCAGAGACATGAAGGATCCTTACACATATCGAAGACTGCGGTATGGTTTCGTATCTAGGTGTGAAAAATATTTGTTCCCGACGGATTCCGCTTAACTTGACCCAAAAGAGGTTTTTGCCAATTAGTGTAAGGAAATGCCCAAAGAATTCGACATAAGAACTTAAAAATTCATGTATATCTTCGTAGCAGTTGACAAAACTTTGATGTATTCTATATCTTTTCGTATAAAAACTTAAAAGGTCAAACATTGTTGAAAGATCTTTATACTACGTCATTCTATCATGCTTAATAGTATGTCGGTGATTTTTAGACGACCTCCGTATTTCTTACATGGCATTCCATGATTTTCGCTAACATTGGAAATCCGCTGATATTATAATGTCCACGATCGTACCTACCGCGTACAATATACATACATGTACAGGGGCGGCAGCTTTTTATTATTTTGCACACGAGTTGGTAGCAGATTTTCACTCGACGCGACAGCGAAACTTTCATAACGGAGTCGCGCTTGTATATCACTGTGCGCGTGGAAAATTCATAAAAAGCGCGACGCACGACATCTGACGGCGTCTCGCTCGAACTAATAATCCGGCGCGTAGAAGCGTCTCGCTTATCGCGCCCCCCGATCACGTATGGACGAAATTATTTCAAGACGCAACGTATCAGGGCAGGTCCGGCAGCGTGCGGATAAATAATGTAGGGCAATAATAAAATATGACTAGTCCGGTGTAACATACCTCGCTAGTTTAATAAAAACGTCACCGGTCCATATACACACTCAAATACACACATCCACACACGCACACACACACGCGCGCATATACATACACGTAGAGATGGGAAGAGGACCCAGACAGAGTGCTCTCTTCCTTTTCCCAAGCTTCGTATTTTATACTTCCTGTTCCTTTTCTGAATACAGCTATCCAAGACGAGGAAGTTTTGCGGTCAGTAGCGTAACAACCGATCTCATTTTTGATTGGGAGCAACGGAATTGAAATGGTTTCCGCTAAATGTTACATTATTCTCGACGATATACAGTCTTAGTTTAAAAAAAAGCACATCAATTTAAAATCTAATATTTCATTTTATTCTGTTTTGTAATAAAATATTTCTGTTATTAATATGTTCGCTACAAGGTCCGTTTTAAGTAATAGCGAAAAGTTTTTACTTTCTACGTTCACAAAATATAAAAGTCGCGCCGGCCAAACTAACATTAACCATAAAGTACAATATTTGCATCCCAGATTTAATTTAATTTGGCATTTTCCCATAACGCAATAGTATCTGACAATTAAAAGTTGGTTGTAACCGGCGCTTTGTTCATAAGAACAGTTTGTATAGATTCCACAAAAATTCGAGAATTTGCTAGTTTTATAGGAGCCATATACCACGGAAAATTTCTCTTTGGTTCAGATCTTAATCTTAAGTCATATTAATTTGTATTTTACTTTGATCTTCATGTTCGTTTCACTATTCGTGATCGACTTACTCTTATAATACCGCTAGCATAAACTTTTCAGCCAACAAACGCTTTCCTACTGATAATATTTTCTAACAAGTTCTACTGCTACGCCACTGGCGGAGAAAAACGGAGGTGATTCTAGGGATCAGTTTCCTTCTCATATTAATACTTTACAGAATGGAAAAAATAAATATAACAACTGTATAAGGTCGTCCTGATGTTATTACGTATTCGGGCAAGATGGAAATTCGGCGGTCGTCGTCCACCCTGCCTGTCCGAATCCGAAGGGGCTGAAAAAGAAAACGAAATGAAAAAGAAACGTCGCTGCCGCTGCTGCTGCTGCTGCTTGCGTGCGTGTGGGCTACGAAGGTTCTGCGTCCAAATTTATTATGCTGTTTTGATTTTTGGACAGGACAATGTTGCCTGCCAAATCGCGCGGGCATCTTAATATGTCCTGCGCGAACGGGGACTCGTTTTCCTTTTTGTTTATCCCTTTTCGAGTTCGGAAAGTAGACCAAAATATCCGGCATTTTCGTTTGAAATACGTTTATTGTTTCTTGCGAATAATATTGCGACATAACTCAAACGTTGTGTACCGCTTATTTGTACGCAAAAATCGGGATAATATATTTGCGTGCGGGTAAAGTATTATAGTCGAATACGTTAGGACAACTACGTATATTATTTACAAAAACCATTTTAGTTCCCTGCTATAAAGAACAAGCTAAACGGAATATGTTTGCTCGATCTTACTACGCAATATATGTCTAGGCTCCAACGCACATTTCTTTAGGTAGGTACTGCATATTTAAATTAGCCATCTCTTTAGATTAAATTAGATTGTTCAAGACGGAATGTTTACATTATGAAAGCGTCTGAATTGGGAGCTTAATCTAGTGAATATAATTTTACATGCAGTACTCTACGGATCCTCTGTATAAACCTATCTTTAAAGCTTAAAGTTGAAATTAAAATAGCAGGAATATAAGGTCATGTTAAAAATTACGTTATTATAAGTATAACACAAATAGCGCCCGGTGGTCACTTACATTGAGGTGCTTGATCGACGCCTAATATGACTTACATACATAACATTATACCGAGAGACTTTATTCGCTGGCAAGGGATATTGACATAGACGCTGAGTCATGTCCACTGGCAAGAAATGTTGTCACATCACACCCCGTAATAACATTGTAATTGAGACTCGTAACTGAGAAACTTCGTTCAACACTTTTGCCTGCGCCGCGTATTTCGTTAACTTTCGACCACCTAAGAAAATATTTCCATCAGCCAACGAAAAAGGTTTTCTGACTCAAAGACTTCATCAGGTCTGAGAAGGAAGATCAATCGAATATTTCATGGAACTTGGATCAATCGCGGGAAAAAAATTGCTTATTCGGCAATTCTGTCTGGTGAGTTTGCAGTGAAATCTTGATGGTCATGCCCTTATTCTGATTTTAACTAAACCAATATGCCGCGTACATAGCGTATTTTGCAAAAATATATCGCCTTGTTCAGAATATAGGCCTATACGCCGAAAATCAGATAAACGTGAACACCATGCGAAGGCGTATACGTCGTTATTCTTTAGGCTTGTTAGCTGTAAGTGCTATAACGGAAATCACCGGTAGATCCTTGGATTTTTGTACTGAAAGCCATTGTGCGCATATGTCGTTTAACATATTTGCCTGTATTTACATTACACGATTTGTCGTTCTCGCTAAAACAACAGCAAACTGGAAATGCCACGGTTTTTATGTTAACGTTTCGTATTTCAAGTACGCCCTGTGTATATAATTGAATCGAGGCTTTCACTTGGATCCGATATTGCATCGCGTACACGTAATGCTTACAGACGCCAGCACCGTATACATAGATACACATGTCGAAATGAATATTTTAATAATACAATTCCGTCCAATCCTCGTCGACTTTTGTCAATATGGACTTTCCAACTTTAATTCTTTATGCAAACACATCGATTGTAATGCTGAAAAAGCGACGGTCCGCCACCCGTCCCGTGGTCGTTTCCCGTTCGGAGCCAACAGAGAAAACACCACGTATAACGCACCATATAATTAAAAATATTGATCGAATTTTTATCCGGAAGATTAACGTAAGAGAGTGGGCGAGAAGTGCGGCGGGGACGAGAGGTACATCACGAAATTGAGGACGACGAGGGGTCCGGAGACGGGCGGTAATTGTTAATTAGAAAAGCGGGCGACTCGTGTTTAGTTTGGAAGGGTTCCTCCGAATTTATTTACATGACGGGGATAATGTTAAATCAAAAATTGATGATTAAAATTATAATTAAGCCCCCTTACAAATAAGATTTAATTACGTGCAGTATTAAAGAACAACAAAGGTTTGATTTATGTACAAGTCCGTGTACGTATCTCCGTGGGAAACGATGCGGTAGAAGTTGCGTATAAAAGAGCTGCTTCTACTTTCATTTTCAGTAGAAAATTAACTTTATGAACTTTGATAAAAAAATATGCGAAATAACCTATACAAACTGTTCTCGCTTTCATGTAATGGAAATTGTTTCCTTCATTACCCTTTTTGGGTAAAAACTAATACAAAGTTACTTCATAACCTCTAATAACAGGCGGGTTGTGTGTCTTTCACTGTTATAATTTATAAGATTAAGCAAACAACTGGTAATTTTTTTTTTTGCTATGTATATACACTGTTTCCAAATAAATTATATTTTGTCGCCACGGAGCTTTTTTGGCTTTTATTGAGCTTGAAAATAAACTTAAAATAAAGCTCATAACTAAGTCTCCGAGTTGATCCCATTGACACGGCTTCAAAGAAACCTTATATCAAGTAACAGTACAATCATTTTGGTTCTCTCAATATTTCACTTTTGAATTAAATAAATTTAGAAATCTTCGGAAGAAGCCACATCAGCCACACGTCATGTCAAACATGAAGTACGCGACAACACTCGAAAGACATTTCTACTAAGGTTTATATGTAGATACTTGCTGCAAAATTTGTAGCATATCATTAAAAATACGGTGGTATCAAGGTAAAAAAGAAAAAGAAACTAACCTAACTCTAAACATTAGAAAATTGAAATTATACACTTTACAAACGATTAATGTAGGAGATGTAAATTACGCATTGTTTAAAAGTTTATCTGTACCACTAGGGCAATGTTGCGCGGTTTATTTTCGTATGATCAGGTTCCGATGTGTATATGTATATGTACTATAAAGAGAATCGCGAATGTAAAACTTTACGACCAAACAGTTGAAATAGTATAGTTTTACTACTTCTGTTATTACCGCGACAAATTTATTTTTCCTGTTCAAACTTCTTTTCGGATTCAATATAAACATCGCCATTAAATCCTGCGCCGCTGTAAAAGATCCAATTTTATTATTTTATGATCGCGACATGGTGAAATATAAAGAAAAAAATGATACAGCTTAGGGGTAAATAATAATAGATAAATAACAAGGAGATGTTTAATAAAAAGTTACTGACTATGTAAATATGTTACTTCCATTTTTATTGCGTGAGAGAATTTAATTTGTTAAGCGATATCTAGTCAACAAAGATTCGCCACGAAACTAGTGTGTATGTATTTCATAAATAATCTTATAGAACGTATATCTACAAATGCCATGGAACACTTTACAACGCACCATCCACATGTTTAAAGGCTTCCGAACTTGAACAAGCTCCAAAGCTTATGCCAATCACCACAACGAAAGGAAATCTATTTATAGAGATTGCAATTGTCGTTTCTGATCCTTAATCATTATTTAGTTTTGTAAATATATCCGTTGGTGACGAAGTGCAAAAAAAAATTATTGGAAAGTACTCTCAAGCTTTACAAAAGGAACTCTTAATTCGATTCTATTTTCCGTGAATTACTTTTGTTTGACATGAAGTACCGTTTCGTGAAATAGACTCCGATAACCCCGTAGATGTTAGCAAATATCCCAGCATGCGTGCATGTTAGTCTGTTCTCGCACCTAATCCAAACCCGTCATCGGTTTTACGAAGCACGTCGAATACGCTGCATTTTATAACTGTTTAAAACTTGCCCGTTGTAATAAAAACTCAAATAAATCTGCGTGAAGTTTAAAATTGGAGTGTTCCACGGATGACCATTCGCAGTCGAAGAACGGTTTAATTTCCTTCTAATTACTGCCGTTGGTGGGGTAGTGAAGGAAACGGGGAATCGTAGAGGACGGGCAAAGCGGAACAAAACATTTTACCCCCTTCAGGTTTATTTGTTCCACGGGCTACTAAAAACAAAGGATACTTTTCAAGTTTTTAATTAAAATTGCTACTTATTTTCCTTTTACTGCTTCTTCTTTCTTCGCTCCTCATTTCGAACGGGAAGCGTTAAAGATTCTCCGTTCATACGATTGGACGTAATTATACCTACCTACGACTGCACTACACCGATGTCTCCTAACAACTAACACTAATAGTCCGTAAAATCTTATTGAACTCCGTTCGTTATAATAAGTACATGATTCTCTTCTTTTTTCCTATTAAAGAATAGGATATGGTGCAATAAACTTAACGATTCTTCACCCGGAGTATAATTAGTTTTATACAAACTTTAACTTGTACAGAATTTTAATTACACAAACTGCTATTATCTAGATTGTTAATGAAATTTCGTCCGTTGCTCGTGTTACTTCTAATAGGCTCAGTAGCGTCAATTCCCTCTTATAGCTCTCTACTAAAATTAATTACTCCTTTTTATACCGCGCAAGACGTAAAATATTAAGCGGTTTATACACACTATTGTCATGTTGAGCAAGCCGTAAACAACCAATAGATGAAATACATTGTAAGCTATTTACTATAACAAAAAATGCTTTAATAAATGTTAGAGCTTGAAGAACTTAATGAATACTTTTTGTAATTAGAAAATGCAATCTAATTACTAATAGTTAAAACCGCTTCCTTTAATTTAATCTTTGGAAGTAGCCTCGGGTACTCGTGACTCGACGATAAATGAGTTAATTTCTCAAAAGTTTCTTTTTACGTCTACTTTAATTTTTTTGAAATTTATAGATATTTTCTAATATGCAGTTTCTATTCGTTTCTGACATTTTGTCAATAATCTTCAATAATTAATTAAATACCTAATTGCCCAATCTATTAATAAAAGAGAAGCGATTCGTAAAGAGATATTCATGCTTTATTAGATATTCAATCGACATCAATTTGTTTTTGTTGATGCATTTATGATATAAATGGAAGCGGAGGGAGAGGTATAACAAAAATCAATGTAGAAGAAGAATAAACATTTTTATTTAAAAGTCTTTAAATGCCAAGAAAAATTATTGTAGTGAAAAAAAAAACAAATTCTGAATAAATAAATAAAAAACAAATCGAAATAAATAAGCAACAAACCAAATAAAATCAAATTCTGAGAAAACGTTAACGTTTCGCTGATCATGCTGTCAACTTCTTCGGAAGATTTCTAAAGACTAAATCTATACTGTTCTCCGATCAGCCTTGCTATAATCTGGACAATTTCTACGGGTCCACTGCTATATATCCAGCTCCAAAGATCGCAACTAATTCGACCAGATCTCCTTACGGGCTGAACATTTTGCAACTGATGTTGTTGTTCCGGCGCCAAGAACACCCGCGTTGTACCGTCCTACAACTGCTCTTTTATCTGTGTTGAAGTTGGAAAATGGCTTTCGCTTCGCATATTCTACATTCTCCGCACTAAAGGTAAGTCCTGTTCTGGGTCCTTCGGTAGCCTTATACTGATATAACCCGTCTTCGCCAACCCCAAGCATAATGCAATTCCGAAGCAAGTCGACGATTTTTGTTTTCAAGTTTGTTTGATATTAGAATCTCTGTTTGCTGTTTACAATTGAGTTATGTTGTTGTATTTCACTTTATTCCAATGTGCAACCGGTTGCAGGTTTATTACAAACTAATAATTTTAACCAAGAGATTAATATATGTAAAAGTAAAAGGTTTTTGTCCTTTAAATATAATATAATTGCACCAAGACTTCCCCCAATAATGATAACCTTTTACTGCTCCTCTTCTACCTGTGAGTCAGAGCTGAACATAAGTATTCGCGCTTGCCACGCGGAAGATAGTATCAATATATAGTAGTTGCAGGGGGAAGACAAAATATAAACCGGGCATTATACATACACATATAGAGACTAATTCAAGAAACGGCAAAAGAACACAAAAAGAGACTATGTGTAGATTTTATAGATTTTGCAGAGACATACGATACGATAAATTAGCATTTTCAATTAAACCTTCCTTTTAAGATGTTTATCATTAAATACTGTATAGGGAGAGAAATTAAACGTTCATTTCGACAACGTAAATAACCTGGTATTGACCAGCCTTATTTTAACGTGTAATTAAGGAATATTCATTGTTGTTCGGCCATTAATGCTCCGAACGGGAGTCGGCAAAGAAAAGGCGAAAGAAAGAAATTAAAAGAGGCGAAACAATAATGAAGCACGTTATACGATTCGCTACAATAAAATTCGATCATTTTCGTACCGGTTTCCTTATAAATTATTACCGGAAAGCGAGTAACAAGAGGCGTAATTTTTTTCTCTGGTCCGTAAAAATTAAGGAGAAAAAAGGGTTGGGTTCAGTTCGCAATCGCGATTTTACCTTTTGAATAAGGCAGAATGATTTAATGATAAGGACCGACTCGCTCTCTCCAAAGTATCCGAAGAATAACCCTGTTAATTAAGTTTGTCACTTTACTGTACACAGGCAGAGCAAATTTAGGTTTTTAATTATTTTTGTTCAGCATTTCCTCAGTTAGTTCATTATATAAAATTTAATTAAGTTTCGCCGGCCTTAATTTAACGCTACTAATCAAGTATAAAGTTTTTTCGTAAACTGCTCCTCGTTTGCACTCAGAATTGACGTACGTGCGCGGAAAGTTAAATGACGCATTTTTTAATGGCCGCCTCACTCACTCGCCTCACTCTCTATTGTTTATTTTTTAATGAAGAGTTTACGTTTTTAAATTCAGCTTTTTTTTTTGCTCGTGCTGTCACATTAATTAACAATTTCATTTCATGCCCGTTCCATATTTACATTGTATTTTCGCGAATTAATTATAACTTTAGCGTTCCTCTTTTCAATTTACCGCGACCAATAAAATCAAATTAAACTGGTTCTTAAGTCGATCTTCGCAAAAGAAGTCCTTGTGTTCTGCTACCGTGAAGGGCTTTTCGAAAAAAAAAATTGAAATACGTCTGAAGTGTCTCGTCCACAATCAAGCAAGTCAAAAACTGCTCATGGTTTTAAATTACAAAAAGTGACCATAATAATTATACGTATTCATACGTACCAATTGGAGGAATATTTCTTTTTACGTTAAATTATAATATATTTTGCTGCCTTAACAGCCCAATAAATGTGGTCGACGGTTTTGCAATTTCTTTTTAATACTCCAACAGGACCATTCTAGAAAAAAAAATGTTTAAACGAAATTAATACAATAAGTAGCAGAAAACAGAGAAGTCATTACGGTAAAAGCTGCATTAAGAAGGCCTTGTACCTCGCTCGTAAAAAAAAAAACAAAGTACCTGTGTACAATGAAAAACATATACCAGCTCCTGCCGACCGAGTACCGATGAATTGAAAATGATACGCTGCTGAATAATGGGGGTAAGGTAATATCTGTGGACAAAAACCATGATGTCTTCGCCGGTACACACAGCTGTTTAATGTTACAATTTACACCGAAGACCATCATTAACAGCCCCCAATTTATATCCACCCTTCAACACCCAACATCTTACGAGCTCTTTCACAGAAGCTCCTTTTACTTCCTACTATCTAACTAGCGGGACAGTTAGTGGAGAATACCATAAGTCCAACCAACGACGGTCTTGATGGAGTGGTGAATAATTGGCTTCCTGTCCAATTTCTTCACATCCTGAATCCTCTTATTTAATGTAATATTTTTCTACAATTTCGAGAATAATTTCAGTCGTATCTCAGTTGTAGTTTCGTCCTTCGTGAAATAATCGTCTCGCCTGTTATCGCAATTACCTATCCCAATTAAATAAAAGAGTGAAAGGCACGCTAATTAGTTTCTCACTTCGCGTCCATGGCTATTTTCCATCCTTAGAAAGTGTTTATTTACATTTTTCCATTAATACGAAGTTAAAGTTAAGTGTGATGATTTGCGAATAATGTTAAAACTTATATAATTATACTGCAATATATTGATAGATTGATAGATATAGATAGAAGGATCAAGTTATTTCTATAATATACAATGCTGGCTCCAGCACTCCGAATTCTTAACTTATCGCAAATATCTACAAACAATCCTTTCTCATATATTTTCACACCCGAAGAAATTAAACAACCTCCAGTTCGGAAAACTTCGTTCACCGTCGTACACTTTACCGGCGTCTAAAGCGGTAGCGTTTATCTCACTTATATTAAAGCTAGATAGCAGTGCTGCAATATTTACTGGACATATTAATTTCGTTAATGAATTTTTTAATTATGCTTTTATGAATATCCTTCTTTAATTATCCGCCGAACGAAGAATGCTAGTCGATGCTTTTTATTAATATTAGAAGAGTAAGTGTACAATGGAAAACAAAAATTTAATAACGGCACCGTCGTTTTACTATATAAAATTTCTAACTGCAGAACGGAAGACGAGATTCTGTCATCCAAAAAAATTCTGAGAAGAGCCAAGCTCGTCTCCAGAGAAGAGAGATGGAATATTGGAGGGTTGGAAGGGATACGGTGAAGTACCGCGGCTCGATTTTTATCAGCTTCCTTTTAATTAATACTGTTAGCTTTCATTAACATTCATGTCCGCGCCGGGCTTTATTATTTATTTTGTTTTTGTCTATTTCCATAATTTACAGGCGAGATTAAAGAAATGAGAAATAATATTAGTGAAGTAAATTACTCCAACATTTTTTAAAGGGCAAAACTCCGCACTAAACTATTTTAATTAATTTTCATTATAAAACATTATACATATATTACGGCGGAGTTCGAGGTGAAGTTCTGATTAAAACAAAACTTTGGGAAAAATAATTGTTATCGCGCATTCATGCTTCTGCTGCATGAAGTTTCTTGCCTTAATGCATTTTTACGATCCACTTGAATTTTACGAAATTTTCTGCTGCGGATTGCTTTAATAGGATAATAGACTTTGGCCGCAGCACAGCATGTGTTCCTGACTTACTTACAGCTTCTTATTCATGATTCAAAAAACAAGAGTGTTTTGAACGTTAGTCAAGCACGCTTGTTTTTTATTATAATTTTCGCCGCAATAACAGTCTAAATATCCGTTAGTACTTTTCCATTAACAAAAGTCGAAAAAAAAAAAACAATCGGGGTAAACATATTAATTTTCGTATTGTTCCGGATTTTATAATTTTGGCACAAATAATAATTCTTTCGACTATCGCCGCCATATTTGATTTTTATCACTTTATCAAATGAAGCTTTTAAGCTAATAAATATTTTACTTTTCCTTCGAGATATTTAGACTTGTTGAAAGTTGAAACACAATATGCGAGATGAATAAAAAAGGATACCATATCCTTTAAATTAGTGACAATATTCCAGATACAAATTATATAATGTCTTCATATTGAGCAACGTTAAAGTAATTCATTTAAGTTCGTTAAATCCACGTTACTGCAAATTCGCGAGTGTTGGAGGATTCAAATAGTTGCATAATTGAAGAAAGAAAAGAAGAATAGAAAGCAATTAGTCTAAAATATCATCATAACGTTAAATATTTGTTAACGGCGTTTTCAAAAGAATATTTTATTTTTCTTACTAGCTATCGGTTTTACAAGAAAAAATTAAAATAACCAGGTCATTAGATGCTTGACATCTAATAATTTCCTGTTATTTGCGCATGTGAAGACTAAGCTACGCGCTTTACCTTTAGCATTGGCCGAATAAACAATTGACAAATTTAAAAATGAAATCAGTAACTTGATGTGGGAAGATCAGAAAAAAAAATAGTTTTCACTTATGCAAAAATGCACTCACAACACATAATCTGTTGTGTTACTTTACTAATTTCGGCGGAAAGAGAACAGTTCTCATATGCGGCCAATACTTGAAAGAGTGCCACTATACGAGTGAACTCTATTAGAAAAATATAAATGAATGCTGCAACGCTGAGTGCTAGTACAGCCTTTGAGTACTCTGAATGGTTCCTCCCCTAAAACGGGAACTTTTACAGGTTTCACAACCACCATACGCCTTACACGTACGTACATGTGTCAACACTTGACCTTTGTGTTTCTGCAATTTGAACGAATCATCCAATTTATGGACTCGTTAAGCTAACAGAAAATATGTTATTTTGTTCTTTGCGTCTTTCCTCTGAGCTTCTTCTTCCTTTAACTCATTACTAATGCACATTGCGGTGCAGCTGCAACAAGACAAAAGATGTTACCGCATTAAACTGTCTTATCGCGGCTCACGTAAAGTACGTTTTAAAGAAACGCATTAATTTCTTTCCAACACTGATACACGCAAAGCACTCACTACATCTATGCACACTTCAGAACGTAATGAGATGATAAATTGAACGAATATAATCCGAAATAAATAACCGGAAGGAGAAAACAAAGCCGTAGGAGAAGAAAATAAGTGCCACTAACCGAACTGAGTGACGAGTAGAGAAGAAGGGAGAGCGAAGGAAGAGAGAGAAGGCGGATCTGCAGCGTCCGATTAGTCAGAACGGGATGGACGCGTCGGCGGGACAATATTACCGTGAAATTGATCGGTGAATGCTTTGAGGACCGCTATTTCGAAGTTCAAATGTTAAGCAAATCCCAATAATACGCTTCCGAAACAATCCAGTGCTATTCCGAATTGATTTAGAACAAAGTAGTTTCAATGAATATTCGAAAGTTCCCTTTTCTCTAGTCTAAGCGATCGTGTGGTGAATCGGACGAAAGCAGATAAACTTACCTATTTGACAGTTCCAATCGGATAT
This sequence comes from Oryctes rhinoceros, assembly GCA_020654165.1. Lineage (NCBI taxonomy): Eukaryota > Metazoa > Arthropoda > Insecta > Coleoptera > Scarabaeidae > Oryctes > Oryctes rhinoceros. Next base: position 7,013,796 of record JAIOKQ010000231.1, read on the forward strand.
GGGAATAGAAAATATATTTGGACAAGAAAATATTGCCTGCAATATGGAACAAATGAAAGTTAGATACATGGCCCAAAACTCACAAGTGACCATACTAACTCCAACATTTTTTTAAGAAACCAAAAATGTGCTCCTCTTCTCAATTTTCAACATTTCTGCACCGGGCAACAACAATTATTTACTAAATTCTGTTATTAGAATTCCAACAGCATTTACATTATAAAAACAGTTTGACAACCATATAGCTTACGTATTGATAAAGGGCCAACAGAAATTCTTTTTAAGGAAATACTTGATACTCTAGCTATAAAATGTGGAGACCAAACTATTCAAGAAATAGATAGACACCTCTTGGCACTAGAAGGATGCCTGCCCCAGTTACTTACCATGCTTTCAAAATCATTATTTCATACTTATCGCCGACAAAATAACAAGGAAACTGAGCCTACGCTGTATTTTCTAAAACATGCTGCTTCGTCCAAAATGAAAACCTTTTGGAATACAATTTTGACTATGTATTTTCATTTTCGCGCTCGTTTTTGATCCATTCGATTCACCTACAACAAACCAATCATTTTAAATATTGAATTTGCTGATCATTTTTTTCCATTAATCCCGAATTTCAATCAAAATTTGCACGCTATTTGTGTATTCACTAACATTGGAATGGGTTTAAAAGTTTAATGCTTCAACCTCCCATCTTTATCTGATTAGCGAAGAGCATCCCTTTCTCCGCCAAATAGAACTAATTAAAAATGTATGGGTAAATTAACAAAAAAAAAAGGCGGCCGACGTTCCATAAATTGCTTCGGTTACAACAATCCACCGCAATCTGCACTTACGTAAAAATTACACCAAAATAATTTATGAAAAGAGAAATTACCTCAAGCTAATAAGTTTTCCAAAAATTAATTAAACCTATCCGATGAGAAGGAGCCTCGAGAGGGACGAAGAGAGCGAATAACTGATTAAAACCGCGGAAAAGAGATGAAACGTACATCATGCACACTCCTGTGTAAAATTTAATGAATATAATACCGAAAACGCAATTAGTAACTAAAATGCTCTACACTAATACATAATAAATTAGACGCCGATTTAAAATGGAAGATGAGATTTTCCAATTAAAGTAAAACCCGTGAAATTAATTAGTAACAAAAATCATAATCAATCTAAAGTACGCCAATTATCTGTTAAGATCATCAAAGAACGTCTGGTGGTAATCAACGCTTCCAATTAAGTAGCTCCTGGCTTCGGCAAAATCAATCAAAAAACTAATTGAAAGCCTACCATGATCCCCAGAATCCCTTCGACGGTAGCCGTCTCGCTCTAATCGAACCTAATCGCTCGTACGTCGTCTCTCTTCCGCCACGATTCTGATAAACGTTGTCTGTTCTGTTTCATTAATAATTTTCTGGATTCAATTTGGTATTTGACTTTATGTGATTGTGGCCGGAATCTTATTGTTCCGCGATATTACTCAGTTTATTGAGTTTTAGTTATATTGTTTTTATTGGAAATTGTTAACCTTACTCTCCCGTTCTTCGTTCGATGAAAGAGCGATTTCTCCTTTTATTTTCCATTATTTTTCCATTGTCTAGCACGTAATTGTTTTAGGATTACGTTTATTTCAACGAAAAATATTAGTAGTATATGAATATAACTGTCTTTCTCTTTAACCGTCGTCTTTCATTATTTCTCTCGAAGTCGGAAGATTCCAATACGCCGATCCTCCAATTGATAAATACTTTTCGATATCGTATTTGTCGTTTTTCAAAATAACTTCAATATCTATTTTTTTTTTATCTTCAATATTCAATGAAGTATTTTTCCCCAATATTTTTCTATCGATTAGTGTTAAATTTAATTTGGCTTGGATATGAACATTAACTTTTTCAACCTTTTCAAGTTTTAACCTCAAAAATTGAAGATAACTCAACAAAGAAATTCAATGAGCTACCAGAAAACGCTAGAATAAGATTCGTACGCGTTTCTATCGAGTAGTCTAGCTTCCCAGTATTACTACTGAAGAAAGCAAATACATATTCAAAAACGTCTATATCGATATCCAACTTCAAAATGTTTATAGTAACAAGGAAGACATTGAAAAAAAAGTGAAAAAAAGAGGAATTCAAAAAACGCTGCTCCTAAAAAAATGGTCATCAGTAAGCAGCGAACGGCAAATCCATCAAACTGTCTGAAATTACGACTGATCAAAGGAATCAAAATTTAAGAAAGTGAAGAAATATGATGAAAAAAAGAATTCAAAATAAATTCAAATGATACGGATTAAGGCGTAGTAATAGTATCAATGTCTCCTAAAATTCTGGGTTTATCTATTCGCTATCTTTGGAAATTTTCTTAGTAGCCAATTTTTTTCTGGGAGAGTCCTTATTTCCTGCTGCGAAAATGTAGAAGAGCAGAATTAGAAATAACTCTCGATTGAAGCAAAAGAATTTACGAATTCGAAATAACAGTATCGTTCGCGTTATTGAGCCGCTCACATACATTATTACCGCGTTAATTAGTCACTAAGCTCATAAACTTTACACAATTGCAGCCTTGACAATAACTGCAAATGCCAATGAATGTGGTGCAAATCGGTTAAAACTAATTGTTAAATGCGCAATAGAAGCAGATTCCTTAGCGTACGTCATTACCTACCTTAACATAAATTTAACCGTATACTGGAAAAGAGAACTTCCCAAATGGATTACATTGGTTTCACGTTCGTATAAATATATCATATACGCCGCACATAAACTAGATTATTTACAGTCGAAGCAAGCGAGAGTGTCCCGTGAAAATAAAATATGAGAAGCCTACGGTTAAAGGTGTTAATTAATCACCTTAAAGCCGTCCCTTACCTACGCCTTAAGTCGATTTACTTTCCATACAATTATTTACGACGCCATAAAGAATGTTTACGAATGCCTTCTTTCCTCGACTGTTTAGCGTATTTTTTTTAATTGTCAATGCCGAGAGCGCGTGATCCTTGCGTATTAGAAAAAAGATGAGAGATGCTTATCGTCTAGTGTTGCTGTAAGCGAACGGCGATATCACTTTTCTCGTTAACACTCTTAACATAACTATTGGAGGTTAGGAATAACCAATTAACGCCGCAATAAAATACGAGCAATAACGTGAAACGTCTTTGAAGGAAATTGGAGAAGACGTTGAGTAACAAACGAGAACCTTCGGTTTTCACGGATGTTAAGAAGCAATATGCTTATAGGCTTTTACTCATTGCCGTTCTGGTTTTTAAAATGAAATATACAAATGATTTTGCACGCAAAGGTGAAAAACATAAAAACGTCAACATATACCATACTTTGGTGACAACACTCGATTAAGACCTAGACACCAAAGCGAAGGAAAAAACTTTTTAAAGCATCAAAATACAATGAGCAACGTTTAATAGTCCTCTGTGTCAGTCGATGTTAGTTTCTGTAAAAACAAGTTGTCAATGTGAAATTTTGGACAGCTGAATTTAAACGTGGTCGCATCGACTTGGTTGCCGATAAATGTTTTGACGGCCAAAAACTGAAAGCAATGCCGATAACCAGAGAACTTCATCAAAGGGTGCCAGCTGGCCGTCGAATTGAGGTTAAAGAGAGGCATACAAAAGCTGCCCAAATGGCAGCTTGAATGAGCTGAATGAGCAGAATGCAAGAACACATTCGAATGTATCGACGTCGATTAATAACTGTAAATGAAACTTGGATACACCAATACCAAATCGATACAATGGATTGCCAAAGGTGAATCGCCTCCTAAAAACGCCGGTCAATGCAGTGATAGCGATTGTTTTTTTGGGAGAGTTATGGAGTTGCATCAATCGATTATCTCAAAAAAGGAAACGCACACTACGCATCATTACTTGACTAGCTAAAGCGGAAGATTGCGGAAACACGGCGAGATTTGAAAAAAAAAGGTTTTGTTCCGCCAAGATTGATACACCACCACTAGATCTGGCCCCCAGCATCAAAGTTTTGCGCGGGAGACAGAGATTTTCATCAAATCAGAAAGCCGTCACATTCGTAAGCGATTGTTACTATGTTGGACATGGGAGAATCGCCGATAAAAGTGTACAAACTTTTATTGGCAAAATAAAAAATTGAATTTGGCAAAAGATATTTGTTCGTGTGTTACGCTAGAAGCCTTTCAGACTACGGATAACATAATAACATACTTAAGACTTCCTATTGCAGATGATGCTCATACCTTGCATTAATTATTTTAAAAAGCCTAATTTGTTGATATATTGCTCGCTTTTCTGTTGCTCATTAATTAATCTTTTCGATAAGGTTTTGGCGAAATTTAGCTTTTTACAATCTTGAAATTCGCTAAATTGATAAATTAGAGAAATTAGAATTTTAGCTGTACCAAATCAACTACTAGTTTTTCTTATAAACAATATTTGCGAAATTTCAAATGATTTACTTTAGCAAAGTAAAAGCGCAATATTGGAACCTAATGGATTTAACACCTCAATAGGAGAAAAAGAAAAAAGAAAAACACCGAACAAAGTAATTCATTCCATTTTAAAAACTTATTGTTCCCGTTTAATAGAATAAAGTCAAACTATTAGGTTCAGTCAGAGACACAGTTTTAAAGCGTGGTTCTTTCTTTTCATTCTTTTAAAAGGATATCTATCGCTCTTTCATCTTTCTCGCTCGATTTAACGGTTCGATTTCAAGACGGAACGCTGATTTTCCGTTTTATTTTAACAACAAGAAATTAATTACACACGGAGAAAAAGAAGTCACGAATTCGATTAAAATTCTTATTAATCCTTCGGCCAACGTAATAACCAATTTACAAACAATGTGCGCGGTTAATTTAATTTATTTGACAGATTATACAAATTACAATGTTATTTATTACAATACATCAGTATTTGTTTTCTCTTTTTCATTCCTGGCCGTTTTGCACATTATGCGCGATTATTAATATTTTCAATTAAATGCTGTTTGATGTTTGTCTGAATTGCACGAACCTGTAATTTGCATTTGTGATATAGAGATATTTATAAGTTTCAATTATTTTGAAATAGCCAATCAATTATTTTTTTTTATAAATAATAATCACTGCATCATGTATCATTGTTCTGACAAATTATTGTTCTACGTAAGAAATAAATCACAAGAACGACGAGTTTCGAACAATAACAAAGGCAGATGAAAAGCTTAACAAATTAAAACTCAAACATAATTACAGCTAGCTTACAAGCATCTCAAATCATGACATAAGAAGGAAGAACGACCATGGGTGAATCTGCGAAACTGTAACAAGACGAATTCAGGACTTATCCATTAACGCTAAAGATCAACCGAAACGGAAAATTGCAGAGTTTCAAATTTTTCAATTATAATTGTATAACAACTCGTTCGTCGCTACCAACCGAAATGAGTCGTTGTAGCACCAAGTCAATACAGCTTAGCAGGGAATACCACAAGGAATGAACCCAAAAAAAGAGAATTATTAAATGTTTACTGCTTTTTTACTTTTCTTTTACATTGTATGTTATGTATGTTGTATGTGTAGTATGAGCATTTTTAATACCAAAAACATTATTTCCCAAAAATTTCTTCGTGGTAAATTTTTAATTGCAGCCAGTGTAAAATACAGGGGTGATTTAGTTAGCTAGTGTAATAGGTCTAGTGTACAGATATGGACAAATAGGAAGTAAAAATCAGATAAAGATTAAAAAGAGCCAAGCAAGCAATTCTCTTACGATAAAATCACTAAAAAAAATATAGAAACTCGAATGCATTATTGAGTTCTGGAAGAAGTACGCAGCGAAACGAATCCATACCTTTCAGCACATACCAAAATCTCACGCAAATAACTATTAAGAGAATAAACATGTATCAACAACGTATTTCGCACCTTTCACTCACTCCGACACGAATATGTATAAAACGTAAGCTCGTTAAATATGTGTACACACATAACCTATACATACTCAGGTATGTATGTCCTGAAAGTAACTTCAATCGTTTGGATAGTAATTAGCCGTGTAGAAATAATTGCTAATTAAATTGGTGTCAATAAACAAGAACTCAAGGAAAACAAATTCCACGGTATTATAAATTAATTACCTGCGGTTTATATCGAGATACGAGCAACGGTAACCTGCTTTTACACACAAAGCGATGAAAAAAAATGTTTTCGAGTCGCTTTATCTGATCGAAATTGCTTAGATAATTAATTGTAGGCTACTTTAAAATTCTTGCTAACTTTGAAAGGAACTAGCTGCTAATAGCGAAACAGTAAATCATTATCATTAAATACATTGGTCTTACAGAGACACCATTTGAAACGATAACTTTAATAAAACCGCTTTAAACGAACTCCAGCCCAGCGTAGAAACAAGTAGTTTGTTTTTTATTTCCCAATATAATCCGCTTGCAAGTCTATGTATTTTTTCCAGCAAAGTCCACATACCTTTAATTCGTCTAAATAGTGGTTGGCATCAGAAAACGCGCTTACAAATGTTATAGCCTCCTCATTCGATGTTAAACGTTGAGCCTATGAAATGCCAAAAGCGTAGATACTCTATAAATTTCATGCCCAATTCATTAATTTTCAAATAAAACTTTCTCTTTCTTCAAAAGCATCCTTTCTACAGCAATTTATACTAAAATAGTCGATTCCATGACTATCTCAAAAAAAAAAAAAAAAAAAAACAGTTGCCATCACTTTCCCGGCCGATAGAACAGTCTGCACCTTTTTGGGAGCAGATTCATCCTTCGCCACTCGTTATTCCTAGATGCCCCCACCCTCCACTATATCCCTAATGTAGTCGATCGTCTACACCATTCGATGGACTTCTCCCATGTTATCATTCAGCCATGTTTTTGGCCGTCCCATGCATTGTCAGCCAAACTGATATTGGTTCAAATCCAGCTGGCCAAAATTTCTGTAGCAAATGATAGTACTGAATCATCGGCTTTGTGTAGGCGTACTGCGACGAACACTGGCATCGAAAGACGCAAATGATTATTAAACAACAGCTGAACGTCCGACATGGCTCGAATTTTCAAAAGCATCTTTCGGCACATGCGCCAGAATGTCTTTGATGAATGACGCCGAAGTTTGAAACTATTTAAATTCCCCTCATACGTACATAGCATACACAAACCGTTCCTTCTTTAGAAATTTGAATTTGGTAAAAACCGACTAATTCGCAAAAATTACATATAGTGGACGTTCTGTTTGTTCAATCTTATAAACTATCAAAGCTTTAAACGAGTTCCTGTAAGTTAGCATGCAATAAATTCAGATAACGTAAACCTTGCTATAGGTTTACTAGGTATAATAACATATTTATTATATACACCTGTAAACTGGAAGTGGAAAGATTGTTTATTGCAGCCAGAACGTTTGTATGCCATAGTATGTTTCTTAATATTCTTTCAATTATGTGTAAATAGTAAAAGGCACATTGTTACTGCATAATTATGTATTAGGTGTAATAGATGACCATATCAGAGCAGAGGAACGATGAAACGAAATGAAACACACCTCGTAAAGCATATTTTGCTTCTACTGAAGCGTTTCTAAAACTTGTATTTATAATTCTTCGTTTTACTTCAAGCTTAGCTTCAAAACCATAAAATACATCGTTTCATTTGGTGCAATTACCCACGTTAGAAACCACGTGCGTCCAGGATTAAAAAGATGAATAGACATTGAGATTCGAAATAATGTTCAAGTACCGCTGGCAATTTCATAGCGTAGAAGCGGTAACTAAGAAAATTGGGAAATAGTACGTTCGAATACTTTCCGTTATTAAATAATGGAAAGGCTCAAAACAGAAATTAAACCTTTTAGATTGAAAAATGGATTAGGAATCCTTTCAGTTGAAAGAATATATCAAAATTTCATTAAAGTAGGGCTTTCATGTGACGGACCAATGAAGTGCAATTTTCAAGTTAACGCACTTTCGGATTTTAGGATATTAATTCGCAAAATGTAATAAGAGAGAAGGCACTGACAGTCTCGCTTCTAGCATATACATAAGAAAAGTAAATATAGACGTGAAACCAGATTTAAGAGTATATTGCTGCGTAACAAATCCATCCATCGTATTAAACCATTATTATTGTTATTATTTCTGTTATTATATTTATTAAAGATTTATAATTATTTTATACTGATATTATTATATCATTTTATACAAAAAAAAAATAAATAAAAATTCCACAATTTCAATTATTTTTTTATTATGGGGAAGGTGGAGGGGGCCTTACACTATACATAAAGTATAGAGCTCTATATATTTATCTAAATCTTCTACTTAAATTAATTAAAATTAAAAAATAAAATACTGACATTCACCGTTCAAATTATTAAAATACACCAAAATTTCGTTTACATCAAAAACAAATATTTCTGAAAATTTACTTTCAAACACCGTCCCATTCGACGCTGTATTTCTTAGCGCGATAAAAAATTCTAAGTAATTGTACCGCTAAAAATAGATATATACACTACATTGCCTTAATTAATTAAAGCTTACTTTATAAGTGTCTCCATGGCTTTCTTCTTGATTACTTCGCGTCGACTGGATGCGAATCTTCTGCATATTACACTGTCTTTCGGCGAACATTTTCATAATAAACTTACACCAGGCTCGAGTCAAATAGTAACCGGGCAAATTAATTTAACGAGGAGCGCCTCTTCACAAAGAAATTCAAATCGCTTAACGAAGATTACAAGCGCGTAGCGGGCCCCGCTGCTGTAGAAGAATTCTTCTTATATGTCGCGAACTTCTTAACCCCAATACAGACATCGACCGACTAACACAGCACACGGAATGTACAACACACGCAAGCAACGGATCCCATCCAAGGATCTCGGGGTAACTGGCTACCTACCGTACATAAACAACGTGCCTAACCGAATCTGTATGTTTTGCGCCCCCTCTACCGAAAATTTTACCCCGCTTAATTTTACTCGATTGTGAAGGGTGTCGCGGTCTACGGCAAGCTTGGAAGCTTGGATGGCGCGATAGTACGCTCGTATATAGTACAGGCAAACCAGTCACCCATCCCGACTGGATGGAATAATCGAGTAAAAAGAACCCGTATAAAGCAAATAAAGCGTCAGACACTCTCTCATTATACAAGATTCGAAACGAGCGTTTTAATTCCGACCACGAGTAGAATGCATCCAGTTCGATAGTATAAAGAAAGGCAAGGAAACTACGCTGTCGCCGTGTGTGCCTTCGTTCGTTGTTGTTGTTGTTATCCGTAGGAACTAAACGAGAATACCGGTTAATTTATCGATTGTGGGGTAATTTGGAATTAATTAAATTACGTTCTCTCCTACCGTCACAGCTATGCTGCATGTGCCTTTTAGGTATACAGTCTGTCTAGAAAATATACGTCCATAAGTTACTGCAAGTATTGCAACTATACTTAGAGAATGTCATGTAATATGTAGAGCTCTAGTTATATTGAAGTTGAACAATTTGCAAAAATCACGTTATTGATAAAACAAAATATTCCTACGTGTACACTTAAAATTATAGTTTGGTTCAATTTATTACTATTCAATTATTGAACGTATCTATGCGGTTAAACACAGTTATCCTATTTACATAGCTTAATTTTGCAAGATACCAGAGGTGGAGTGCTAGATAGCAACTGGCAATTTTTAACAACTAAACATAAATAGCAGTTAGCAGCGCTTAGGCCAAATAGAAAATAGCAGCTAAAATTAACATTCAATAATAACTGATCAAATACATTTTTTTTATTGACAATAGATTTCTCATTCCACTGGTTTAAAGGCGAACAGTTGACAATATCCTTCATCTATGTACTGCTACGACGCCAAGAAAAGTAGTGATTGTCTGGCGCTAAGAACCTGGCATATGAACAACTTCATCCCGTCAAACTTTGGGATTTTCTACGAGTCTCTTTGGGCAGAATGCGATCCAGCGAAATAGCACGCAATTTCTGTTGATCAATTCAGGATATTTCTCTCTTGGAACTGCATGCAATAAAGAGTTTAGCGTCCAGCCACTCTGGTACAAATTCAAACTTCTTTTAATTCCACCGAGCTCAACATCAATTCTTCTTCAATAAATTTCGATCAGAATTAGCAATATTTAAAAGAACAAAATCTTCCAAATGCAATGGTATGAAAGAGTTAAATAATCCGCGAGGTCAAATGACCACCACTACGTTGGTCCTCTTCTTCCTATATACGATTCGCCTCTTATGTTTTCAACCAAAAAGAACGGGCCAATTACTCGCACGGTCGCAAGAAATGAAACATTCATTTATATTATAAGTATAGATACAGGAGAATTCTAGTGAAGACCGCGTTTTCTAAGATATATATCCAGACAGGCACAAATGTTGCTGGAAATAAAGCAACGTATTAACGAAGACTCATCTGCAACGTCTACCACTTAAGAATAGCTCTGAATGTAGTAAAATACCAAGCTTTGACATATATGTACGCCGTTCTGAAGTTAATATTATAGAGTTGCTTCTGTAATATGTATTATAACGAACTTCCATTTTTGTAATTGTTTAGATACATATGTTTCGTTGGACCTTCTGGTGTGCTGCGGCATAATTACAAACGATGATTCTCACGTTCCTGTTATTAATGTCATTATGCTCCTTCTGTGCGTGAAATTATTTTAATTATTTATATTACTGTATTGCTGCATTAAATACATACATTAATGTAATTAGAAGAAAAAGCATAATAACTAAATGGAAAAACAAACGCGTAGTATGCACGGGATGGACAAAATTAATCTAGGATATGAAAAGACAGAGAAAGTTGGTCTAGAGATAGTCATACTAACTGCCATAATTAACGCATTACTTGGCATAACCTTCAATAAATAAGCAGTTGCGTGATGCTTGGGACAAAATTCTTGAAAAACCTAGCAACAAATTTAGAAAAAGGTAATTAAACTTGTCGAGTTGTTGAGAATAGGTAACTTTATAATTTGGATAAAATTTAACAATTAGCCCAAAATACACGATGGGATAATTTTTGGCTTTTTTTGGGTCAATTCACATTTGCCAGTCCACTATTTCGACTGGGCTTTGGCTTTACGAGTATACTGATGTCATCTCAAGTTATTAATCTGCACCAAGGCTCCGACTTATTTCGCTTAAATTCCTTCAACAGGGCTTCGGAAGCGCTCATTCGAATGCGTTTTTGATCCTGGACGAGCGAATGCCGCACCCAACGTACGTTTAACTTGTTCATAACCAAATCTTTAATCAGTATATGACATACATTCTTTCGATAGGCACACGGCCTCTGCTATCTCTCTATAGCATGAGTTCAGGTGATTTTCATCAGCAGTAGTTGTAGTTTTTGGCCATCGTAAACGTTCATCGTCAACCAAGCTGATACAACCACGATTGAATTCAGCAGACTGTGGCCAAAGTCCACTTAAGCTTTAATTTCCATGGACCAGAGCCATATTCCATTTTTTAACTTGTGTAAAGCACTAACACCGACTAACACGAACTGACTGGCCGTTAAACAATAACCGGACGTCCAACATGGTTAATATTATCAAAAGAATCTTTCCTCGCATTTCCATTTACTCTTCAGGCTATCTTCGAAAGTAAGCTAAAAAGGTATCTAATTTCCTATAAATAAAGCTGTTATTTTATTACTTAACAAAAGTAGACAAAAAAAAGGAGTTCTACAATCTGCAAAAAAGCTTCGCATGAATTAAATATGGGATCCACTTTAAAAGTATCTAAGGTAAATTACATGTGCTCAAAACAACAGCCCCTATATAACCCGGTAAAAACGATACATAAATTCGTAACTGCTGAGTCATCCGTTTTGTATATAAAATATTTAATCCTTGTCCTAAAAAGTATAAGGTTTTCCAGATCTATAAAGAACGGTTTCAGGCGAAAATATGGACTCATGTGTAAGTGGATTGAATTCTTTTTAGTTGATTACAGCAGTCAATTTGGATAATGGGCAGATGTTTGATATATGCACGAGCTCTCTAAGTGTATTACGAATAGTGATACCGTCCCTATATTCCATCCTATCATAGAATTGATGACGTCCGATCCATTCTATTATTGCAATTCGTGTTGTTCTTATAGCCAATACAGAAAATTACCTATATCCTTATTAGTCGGAATTATTCAAGACGCAGCGTCGCCGGGCGCCCTTAAATATTTCATATTCGTTCGGTCTATCGCCGCCGCGGTTTTAAGTGCTAGACGCTTTCCCAATTTAATTTTCGAATATCGAAAATTAAATTGGAAAACTTCGTACAGCTTCCCATCGTAGCATGTTAGTGTTCATAAAAGAAAATTGATAATGTACATAGGTATGCATTGAACGGTTTAATAATTCGTCAAATTATTCGAAACCTCCAACCCATCAAACGAATCGCCTCATTACAATGACGTATATTATCCGAATAAATATACGTCATCCAATACGCCAAATAATCCACAAAAATAGCGAATATGTCCAAATCTCCGATGCAGACTGCAAAAGATTAAAAGACTTCATATATAGAAAATACACCAGATAGAAGCATCCGCATCAAGTTTGTCAATTAAACGTTTTCTTTGCAAATATCAACTAATAACTTTACATAGCATCCCCCATTGTTTAGGTGAATTACTTGGTTCAAATAAAACATATAAACACGGACATTCAAACATTTTTTTAAAGCACCTTTCCCGACAAACATAACATCGGAATTACCGTCTGTTAACTGTTATTTCGACAAGTAAAAATAAACTTAAAAAAGGGAATATAGTTGTATTTATTAAATGTCCCCTTATACACCATTACCACGTCAAGTATTTATTGCAGGGAGTCGGCAAATCAATGAAAAAAGAGCACGGATTCTCACCGTATACATATAAATAACATAATCAACGTCCATTAATTATAATTATGTTCGTATTTAGAAATGATATTTTTTTCTATCCGATAACTAAATGAACTCTATCGATAATAACTGAAAATGTTTAATTATACATCCTCAGTTAATTAGAATTGGTACTTAGTTGTCTAATTAAACTATTATATTTAATTGTATTCGCGTCAATTTTAATACATCATACAAAATTATTTAATAACGAAGCTTTATTAAATAATTTTGTAATTAGCGAGGAACGCTACGAATACAATTATTTCACATTGCCAATCTGAAAGAGAACTTCATATGTTACTTTGACCAACATACCTCATATGATGTACAGGATTCTTCACGATAACTAATTCGCTTTTTTTACATAAAATTTTCATTTCGTTGACGATTATATTCTTGTACAGACATCAGTTGCTCTAATTAGCAATTTTATCAAATACGTTAGGTTAGCTACAAAATAGGAAGCTGTGACTGGCCAAACTATTCTTTTTACAATAGTTGGACAATAAAAAAAATGTATCAATTTGCAAATTATCAGAAGATGTAGAAACAAAGATAACTACTAACCTTAAATTTTCGAAATTTCCACCACTTAAACACTATGTTTATGTGCTTCTAGTGAACGCAGCTACTTGCATAAGATTTACTTAAACACACTTTTAACCTTCTGAATTGGAATATATGACTAACACTGAAGCAACTTGGAGGATATTGGAACGAACACAAGATGCCTGATTGCCGACGGTTAGTCATAAAATTCGCGCAACTGTTTTTATTTCATTGTCACCTATGATAATTTCTCTCCGTTTAAAGTATTTTATTAACGAAATAGATGTTGAAACCAACGGTTTTTGCTGTAACATGATGCAGAAATGCCACAATGATACAACACTATAACCTCAAATGACACTGAGAATTTTAATGAAATGGACCGAAAAGCTTTTATTTAGCAATAACTTTGTTTGTTGCTGTTAACGTTTATCCTAACTCTTGCCGTAGAAAGCTATCATGACATTAATATACAAAGAAAGAATAAAATAGAAAAGTAGTCAATATATGTCTCTTTTCCACAATTATTGTTGCTTAGACATTATTATTATTATTTCTACGTCCCTAAAATATTCGGCTAAAAACAGGAATTTTCTCTACCTAATAACCTAGACCTAATTCTCGATAGGTGGAATGTAATATGTCAAGAAGAGATATGATGATGAGCCTGGCAGCTAACCTCGTAGATGTTTATTTGAAACATTTACATGTATTAATTTGAAACATTTAATATTGACTAATTAAAAAATTAAAAAAGGGAACTTTTTCAATCATAAAACAGGAACGGATTTTTGGATTAAATAAATCTGTCCACTCTTATTAATTAAAATTATACAAACAGATACTCTACGCGTTGTATCGGGAAAATTTTTTTCATAAATCCACAATAAAAAAAATGTGCTTTTATAACACGTCTCCAATAACACATTATATATACTGATTGTTCATTGCTCATAAGTAGAGATGACAAAGACAACTGGAATTTTTCTTTTTTTGAACGACTAAATAGACTCGTGTCTATTCGCCTGCTGGTGTCCCCGAGAGTCGACAAAGCACGAGTGTATCTAGTCTCTGCAAAAAAATACGCCTTTGTTCTCTCTACTCATAACTCATAAGGTCACTTGTAGTAGTAGTCGGCAATTTTGGGATATGGAAAAGAGGAGGCGGGCGCGTGGCGAGCGAGCTTATAGCGCGATCGGGTATCATCGATTGACTATAAGGCGCTTGAACGTATACCAGAATTTTTAAAAACTTACTATTAGCTACTTCTAATGTAAAAAGGATAACTAAAGAGACAACATTAAACTAATTTTCTGTAACTCCTCCTCTTACGTAGCAACAAATAAAGATAATCCTAACTCAAAAGAAATAAAAAATAAACATATCAAACCTTTGACAGATTATCTTCCAATAAACCCATCTGGTACGGTTACTCACTTGATTCTGCAACAATAGAGAAAACAATTATTATTTCAGTTAAATCCCAAGATTCATCTTAAAATCATCGGTTATATAACCTCCTGTATAAAGTCAGATATGTAAGGAGGTTACCCGAACAAAAAAAAATTGTTTTTGTACACGACCAATAACAATAACGATGACGATGATGACATCTTGCTAACCAGATGTATCGCATTAACTGCACAATTTATATTGGGTGCATAGCGGAAATTAGTTTTTAAGCGCGTGTAATTTCGTATTTTACGCAGTGGGAATAAAATTATTAATAAATAACTTGCTTTAATAAGGAAAAACCAATAATGATTAATTTATTAGACAAAAAGATGAATAAAAATTTGAAATTTTGAATTTCCCACTTGCGTAATTGGTTGCACCCTTGGTATACCCGTGTTTAGTTACTTTTAGGAAGAAGCAGAACGTAGTGAGATAGTCGTTATTAGTCATTGCGTTGAGAAAGTAACGTCATGTGAAATGAAACTGTTAAATCGTTTATGTATGCATGTGTTTTAATCGAACCTGACAAGTATTTACATAATTGTTCGAGTTTGATGACCGTCTAAGTAAATTAATGCGTACATCGAGCATTCTGAGAGGAACTTCTTATGTACGTAATTTGCAAAATGTTATTTTTTGTCTCGTTTAAGGTTCAATCACAATGAGTTGATGATATACATCTGTATAAGTTAAACTTATTATAATGGGATTCTTTAGTCGTTCAAGGAACAAACATGATAATATTTAAAGAGGTTTAATAAAATCCTTTTTCCGCAAATATACTTGCTACACAGCGGTAAGTGTTAAAATCTCTCTGCCGAATAGTATCATTAATTTGATGGTTCTATAGAAAGTCTATGCTTGGGCATGTTTACTACATTCAGTTGACAAAATGGGCTGTCCCAGCAAACTCGCACCAAAGAAGGTGAAGACACAGCCGGAAAAGTTACGGCGGCGATTTTTTGGAATTTGCAAGGCGTAATATTAAATTATTATTTGGCTAAGAAAAAATAAAAATAGCTATCACACCATATGCATCATATTCGCCAAATTTGGCCCTTAGATATAAAGAGCTCTTAGTCGAAACGGAGGCCTATTTTGGAAACTTCGACAAATCCTACTACTTAGATGGCTTGAAAAAGTTGGAACATCACTACATTAAGTGTGTACAGCTAAAAAGGGATTTCGAGAAAGAAGTTTGCTAAATGCAAAACAATTGAGGTACAGGGAATATTGAAAAGATTGACAAGAATTGAAGAGAGACGTTCAAAAAGGTCAAAATATGCAGGGTGGTCCATTAAAAAATAAAAAAAAGACACAAGGAAGCATCCTGTACACTTAAACATAATTTTGTGTTATGCAGCTGTTGGTTCCAAGTATTTTTTATTTGAAAACGGTTCCCTTAAATTGCTCAAGAAAAGAATTATATTACAACTATAGACTAAACGGGTACGCTGTATATATTTTGTATATTAAAATATGGTAAAGGCACACCATTCCCAACATGGCGTTTCTTCTTCTAAACTTGAAGGTTATAAGATTTGATACAAGAACAGTGTGAAAAATTATATTTCGAAGCTTTAATAATTTAAATATTGCATTTAAATGCAAACAGCACTTGAATTAGAAAGTAAACAACAGTTGCTTCAAAAAAATAACCTTGCTTTATCCCAAAAAGGAAAAAAGAGAATTGAAATTATAATTTTAAACAATTGTTAAATTATAAATGAAATGAAAATGTCGAGCCAACGACAATACTTACTGCTAAAAAAATATTTGCAATCGTATAGAATTATATGAATTCACTAAATTTTATTTGATATGCAAGCAAGATGATTTCTGTGTTGCTACGCCACTGTATGTCACGAAAATTCTTTCGCGCGATAAATCACTCAGGTGTCAAACGTTTATTTTCGCGAGCGATTGTCGCTACGACGACACCTACAACGCGCCCGTTAAACAATCTCCCTTCCAAAAGCCGTTCTCTTTCACACCTAAATAAACTCTGCGGCCGCTCTTTGGTAAACGCCTCGAAGGCAGAGCTTTAACTGAAACAAAACTGGCCGCGTCCAACGCGACGGGTGCGAAAGAAAAAGGACATCTAATCGACGGAGTATTTAAAACGTGCCATAATGCCGAACACAAAAAGTTCATTTCTCTTCCGTTACAGCTGAAACATTAAGTACAGATGTTTGGTTGTTACGCGTCACCAGAATTATTTACTATCGTTAAAACAGCAAGGTTGCATTAAAGTAATCAAATATTAAACTTAGGTGTATTCGACGTATACTGAGTATCGGTAGCATTATCGTGGAAAGCCTTCGTCTGGTTATAAAAGAGTGCCCGACTAATTTTAATGGTAAATATTCATTACGAGTGGAATGAACGTGTGGAGGTCTGACAATCGTTCGTAACTCGGGTATATGTATTATTGTATGTATGCGTGTTACCTACTGCTTGAGCAAATAAAAATGTCAACGAGCCCGCATCTCTTAATTACGTTTTAATGTTATGTTTGTAGCTAATTTTAGAAGCCATTTGCCTTTTTTTCCCTTTTTTCTATTTAAGGACAACCGACATATGACATAATTCATAATTATATACTATATAAAACAATCTACATTATAATTTATCATATCTCTGTATAATACTACGCTTAACACATGCAGGGTGCAAAATATGCAAAAAAATCATAATGAACGTGGTTTCGCGAATGGACGGTTTTGGAACATTTTGCGTTTACAACTAAAACAACTAAAAATTCAAATAAGAAATTTTTCCTTTGAAAACTCCAAAAGCAACAAAATTGCCAATGCAAACGCGATTTATAATAAAACAAAACAACGTTCATCCAATATTTATCAAAACAATGGAATTATTCTTTCCGGCATTTTCAATTTGTCATATTTTATATGCGGATCGACGTGCCGCATATATATTTAATAGCTACAAAAACAAAGGAACCACGATAAACTGCCATTTCGAAAATGGCGAATAATAAAACAAAATTATTTTTAATTTGGGCAAACATTAATTACGCTACGGCGATAAGAGCTAATTTCAATTGGATATTGCTGGTGGTGGTTAGTGGCAATACCGCTGTGCTACAATGATGGATCCCCCGCCTACCTTTCAAAAAACAAAAAACCTACGCATAATGAACGCGGAATATAATGACAGCGGGCATGTATTGTTTGTTTTAATTATGGCGTATGTCAACAGAAAAAGAATCACATGTTATACGGACATTATTGTGTTTATTTAGATTTAATATAATTGAATGATGTTAACAATGCAAACGGAAATAGCGGATGCCAGTTTCCAGAAAATTATTTAAAAACAATGTTGAATTAAAAATAAATTACTTTCCGATTGTTTCAAGCGCAAATGTCGATGCTTGCTGAACTGCCGAATTTTAAATTTTCCAGCCAATTTTCAAAAGTTATAATATAAATATAAAGCAATTTAAGGACTTGCCCAAGAACATTTAGGCAGGTACCTCGGACGTTATTCATTATATATCATCAATTAATTATTGTTGAATATTTTCATGCTCCTTTGCGCTTATGCATATGTTTGCTTCTAGGTAGTAACATTAAATTTAAGAATACTCCAATTCCACCACATTTAATTTTGTAATGTCAAATGATCATTAGTGCTAAGAACCAGTATCCTAAATTACATGTTACTCGAAATGATTTGTATCTCAAGTAATCGTTGACTAGTCATTTCGTAAATTATATCCTTTCAATTGTTTTTTTTATGTTTTGTTTTCATGTGCCCATTCCTGTACGATTCTTACTGGCGCTCAAATTAATCAAATCTAATGCAAATAAGAGCCTTGTCTCTGCCGAAAACGAACACCCGCTCAAAAAAGCACTTTATAATAGTAAAAAGGCCAATAGACAATAGCTTAGGAAGTATTGGTTTTTTTTTTTGAGTACTCGTTACTAGAAAACTACCGAAAGAAAACCATCACGTATATGACTTTTCACAAGACCCATTTAAAGGAAAAAGAAAGTAGCAATAAGAGACTTGAAGATCGCCAGTTGTTAAGGTTCGAAAATTAACAAATGCTATCAATAGGAGGTAAGTGGAGAAACGCCAAGACGATCGCGAACTTACTAATTATCGAAAAATAGATAATAGGAAAAAATTTTATCTTATCCCTCTGAAATGTTAAAAAAGAAAGCTTTCTTCACGAAGACAACACACCAGTGGTCGAAGAAACGATCACATCGATAATCAGCTATTTTATATGTAAAATCACATCTCGATTTCAAATATACTTATATGTATACATTGTAAGTAGAGAGGACAAGAGCGAGTGAAATCATACCTGTTTTGCAGCGACTAGACAAACTCGTGTTTTGTCGACTCTCGGGGACACCAGTAGGCAGCACGAACCCTTTTTTTGTGAGAAGAATAGACACGAGTCTGTCTAGTCGCTGCATAAAATGTATAATTTCACTCGCTTTTGTCCTCTCTAATTATAAGCATTACTGTCTCTAATTTAACTTGTACACATTCACACATTCGTGGAAATAAAGAAGCTTACCGTATCATCTACATTATTGTCCATTATTACTTATAACCATCATGGCAATTAATGTGTCGACAATAGTAAGTCTCAATTTTATTTGTATTTTTGCATTATTCACTTTTACCTATTTACGCTAATATATCCGAATAACTCACCCTGTATATCTTCCTGTAACTTTGATCTCACTTAAATGGACTCGAATCTAACCAGTATTTGTAACGGGTACACGCCCTTCCACATAAATCGCAATTACATCGGCCAGAAAAAAAAAATGGTGATAGAATTGTCAGGATGGGCAATTTCTTATTAACTTAATAAGAGTATGCATTACGCTTCATCGACTAATAAAGTTACCCGTAATAACTTAAAACTTATAAGTGTCGATTCTTATGAAATGGATGGCTTTACAGTAGCCAGGGCCTTTTAACTAAATTGGAAAGTGGGTAAGTTACAAATGTCGATGAAGCCGTTCAGACACAAAACAGTCTCCCTCTCTTATAAATTACTTTTATCGAAAATTTAGTATTGAACGTTCTTCCACATCCTACTCCCGGTTCTTCTTCCACCATAAAATTATGTTTTTATTTTATTACCGAGTTCGCGTTCTGTCTTTACATTTATTTAAGTAATAACTCCGTTCCAGTTTTGGTACAATAAATGGCGCAATTTACGGTGTTATTAAGTACAATGCTGACTTAAAGTCTCCGTCCCCGACGGTCGAAAGAAACAATTGCCGATGTCGCTTATTTGACCTAAAATAATTTAACGAGATCTACCACGTAATCGGTCGCATCTTAGTAATACTCCAAACGCTTCAACTTTATTCTTGTATTCTTCTTAAAGCATATAAATTAGGTATTTTAGTAGAAACAAAGATGTCACGGCAAGTTATTATCATGTCCCCAAATTCGTATCTTATGAATAGGTGTGACACTGCAATTCCTGTCCAGATTTCCACGTTAAAGTAACTTAATGTAATGCATTAAGCCGTTTTGGAAATTTACATTTTACATTTCTCCAAATTGATTGTGTTTGGCGTGTTTATTTGGCAAAAACAATGTACCTCAATCACCAAAATTGTTACGCTAATGCTTTCGATTGAATCTGATAAAAACGAAGACTCTCCATTTCGCCAGTGATGCGAAAGACTCATCCAAGGCTTAACATCAATTCAGCGTAAAAAAAAAAAAAAAATGGTAACTAATATCATGTCGCTGTTCGGACATTTTTGCTATGCCCTGCACGGTACAGAAAATTGCCGTACATTAGAGTTATTGTCCCTATAATTTTAAAGCTATTTTATTGGACATTCTCCGACTAGTGTTACCCATTACCCTGTCTCCCGTCGTTATACAATTCCGAAAAGAGAAGTAAGGCCGGTTTGAATATAAATATTGATTGCTGCGTGTTTGATACCAATAGTCCACTTAAGTGGATTATGAGAATAATTTCGTTAGAACTAGTTAATCATCCTGTAATTCACATAAACATTCCTTTAGAAAAAAGAAGCTTTTAATATTTTAACAAAGGAGAAGGCTGTAGGTAAAAACCAGGATTATCAGATGCGGTAGAAGGCGAAATTGATTATTTTTGTTGTACAAAGAATGTCAGAAGGGCAAATAACTGTTACAGTGGATCTTACACTGGACGCTGTTCCTAAAAACAAATTCTTAAAATTGGTTACGCTAAGAATTAAGCTATACAAAGTCGGCAAAGGGTAACTAATGAACAACATTGTACATCAGATATAAGCATCCAGAGATATGTTTTTTTTTTTTTAATTTTTCGATTCCAAAGAGTCGGAGAAGGCAAACCAATCCCATCTTCGTTAAATGTAAAATATAATTAATAATAATTGTGAACATTTATTAATGTATCAATTATTAAGGGTCATATAATGGATGGGGACCATACATGCCAAATAAATTGCAATTTTGCGATCCTAAGAATAACTTCAAGAGTCAACCTTAATTAATTCCGATGACGCATTTCAATATTCATATTCACGTTACCAAGTATTTAACAACCTTTCCAAATCAATAAGGTTAGTTAAGTTAGTATGTCAGGTGTCCCAAAAGTAAATTACAATCGTATAAGCCTCTTTAACACGAAGATAAAGGGATAAATAAGAAAATTGATTTTGAATAGATGAAAGTCATCGAGGAGCTACCTGCCGAAAAAGTAACAGTATAGCCCCGCCTTGTACCAGGTGTATGAGCGACGAAGATAGAAGAGGCAAGACAGGATAATGCCGTCGATCGTCAGTCGTGCTCCCCATTTAATACTAATGTGTGTACAGTGGGGCTGACAATGAGTTCGTTAGGAATGCATTAGACACTTTTTCAAGATGTCATGCTCTATAATTGTGGTATCCAGTTACTAATTACCTTAATGGATGTCTGTAAATAATATGAGAGGTTATTGCCAACGGGATTCACACTTGTCCGCTAATGACGACCATCTGGTGTCAGGATTCCACCACCTACTGTGACTTGGTGGTGGTCCCTTTTCATACAGCCACAAATATTGAGTTAACGATATTGCAAAATGCGGTTTACTTCATTGGAATAAGGATCAAATGAAGCTAATCAGGCAAGAAGGATAATCTAAATTCATCATAAATCCACAACAAAAGTACTACTAAAACGTCTACATGGGGTGATAGCCCAACAGGGTATTGCCGTAACCTCATTTACTTCCATTTAATGTATTGCTTAAATTAACACTAAGAGGTGCTCTTGGTATCCGCTCTAAATATTTTATCTATGCATTGAACGAGATTTTTCTACTGTGTGTAATTGCTTAAGTAAGTTATCCAATATCAATATATGTGATAAAAATTAGAGTTAGCGCAACGCATGATCAAGACTGTTTAATCCATCAACTCCAAAGGTTATAATTACTAGGCGCTTAATTACTTTCACGTATAGCTTATACGAAGAGATAGCGTTACGCCTAGTCTATCATTTCAACGCGACAGAAAGGACAAGCTCATTTTGAACCAAATTAATGAGTAAATATTTATTGACACATAATAATTATTTAGGCACAAGACGGGTTAAAGCAGGTAGAGATATAGGTGACAGCCGAAAACATTAGCAAGCGTATTGATTACCCGGCTGATAAAATTTAATTTAATTATAATGTGCAATAAACAAGGTGTGACGCGCAAGCTTGATCAGTTTATTCTTTTATAAATAGCGTACCCGCTTTGTACTGAAATACATACATTTAATACCGGACGGCTTCTCTTTTAAATTAATCGAATCTAATTTAGAATTCATCAATTATAAAAATTATTTATTTTTCGCTACGTTATTTCGACGTTTTTGATTAATTAATTAGATTCTGAGAAAGGCACGGAACGGTGTGCATTACATAATTAAAAATTTTCGAAAATAATTTACATTTAATTATGGCGATGCGTGTGGATTATATTATGGGGCATATGTTTGTGCCGTTGTAAAACGCGGCAGTGTTTCTATACGTACGTATGTCTTAATTTGTATAATTGTACTCATATTTATTCCCCCCGTAAACCTTTTTACGTTGAAGATGAATAGCAAACTAACACATCATATGAATATATACAATTAAATGTGGGTTTTCCAAAACAGACTGTTATTAACATGAGTCATAAAAAAATTAACATATCAATTTGTCCGCATGCACAATTAAATTAGTTGGATTAAATACTGATGAATTAGGGCGCTGTTTACAATTAATATAATTAGGTTGTTAAGAAGTTAGAAAGTAATACGTGTTGATACATTTTTCTTTGTTGTGACGTAAGACGGGTTGGTATTATAGTTATAACAAAAGTATTGCCCGTTGAAGAAGATGTTTCTATTCAGTTACACCTAGACGAATTGTAACTTGTATGAAAAGGCGTCAAATTGCATTTTTTTTAAAGTAACGAAAGCCCTTCTATCTTAAAACAATAATTTTATTTCTCCCTCCAAGTCAAGTCAAACAACACACGAAGAATAATTACCTGAAATAAGATTATTAACATTATTTAGCTATTGGTCCCAAAATTTCGTAATAAAGGCTCACACCCGACATCCACAAAAATTAAACGTTTAGGCTGCTATTTAGAGAAACAATTGTATTTTTTCAATGGCAACCTAACAAGTGAACTTCATACCTGGTCTGATGAAAGAGAGACAGTTACTATTAGAAATATGACAACTATTAGATACTAAATTCCCTCAAAAAATGGGCTGGACGATAGAGTACCATTAAGTGACTTACGAGATCTCCAGATTTTAGTCAATTGGAATATTTCTTGTGGCATTATCTAAAATCAATACTTTATTCCGAACAATCTAATACGTTAGATAATAATAATGTAGCAACACGTCAGTTTATGTTGATATTTCAAGATTAGAAAAATGAGAGTTAGTAGATGTTACGTATTTATATATTTTTCAGATATCATTAGAGAACAATCTCACGGATTTACGTCCATGATTGAAATCGTTTTTACTTCTCTTCTGACAAAATGCAGACTACCATTGACATTTAGCACACATGGAAGGGAAATTTATTGACATGATAAGATCAGAAGTGTTCAAATAAAGAAAAAGTTCCAGCAGTTGGATTATATCATTTATGCACGTCAGCAAAAAGCCGAATGTCGACGATGAAACACTATATACCGAGTGTTTCACAGTTTGCAAATGTTGCAAAAATAATGAAACTAAAAATACCATCATCTCCTGTTGGTTTATTGTTAGCTCTATGGAATCGCTTAAAATGAGCCTAATAAGCATTTATAGTTACTATTTGAACGCTTATTTGGCTTACATTTAAATGTCAAAAAGTATATACGATATTCTAAGTTACTCACATTTACTTAGTCTACAGAGATCGTGTGAAAATAGAAAAAAGTTAAATGTAGCTTCTTACATATATGTTTTTCCAAAGAGAAGGGAATTATGCGACGAAATTTGAAATACCCGGTATATAATTTCCATTAATTCGCACATACGAGTAGAAAAAAAAAATCTATAGTCAGAACATCTTCCGATAAAGAAAGAGAGAGACCGGTACAGTTCCAAGACGAAAATAGATGTTAATGGAAAATTAAACGAAATCCTGAATAATCTATATCCAAAATCACGGTCTTATATCATATTAAGAGTGTCAGGTCGCGCATAAGCATGGCGTGAATAATTCATGGCGGCAGCTTTCTTACCTTAACCCTTAGCGACACGCCACCAACAAGAAACTGTCAAGATGCAAATGCAATTAACATCCTAAAGTGCTTTAGAAAATAATTACAAACATCCGAACGTCGCCTTACATTGTCGGCGCGGCTAAAATTACCGCCGAAACACGGGCTTGCCGTCCCGCGTCGTGCCTCATCCTCGCGCAGACACGTATCGGTAATAATAATCTGTCATATAGTAAGATAAATACGTAAGGGTATCTAATGAAGGGCTTTTACGTCGACGAAAGGTGTTTATAAAAAAAAAAAAAAATAGAAAGAAGTACAGAGGAGTGATAGTTAAAGAACTGCTCTTGAAAAATTGAAGGCAATCACAAACCTTGTCTTTGGCTCGATTTATAATATTTACCTACGATTTGCAAGAAAGCACTTTCTTACCTAAATATAAAGTATACTATTATACTAATTTTTTTATACTTTTCCTATGAACATTAATACATTTTTTATCTATTATAAGGCGCCGCGAGTGATAAATTGCAATGGATATTGAAACATAAAAATGATGCAATATACATAATATCTTACAAACGGCAAGAAATACCCTGTTTTATCGAATTTTTAAGGTTACTAAATATACCTCACCATATCTGTCCGTTAATTTGGATACAGTTGGCAATATATGCAATATCAATAATAATCAATAATAACCAAATCAATAATCAATAATATAGTGCATTGATATTGAACAAATTTCAGTTCTATATCTATTTGTTGCTTTTACGTGTTTGTAAAGGTATACTTTAACTATTACTAAACGTATCCGAAAATACCATCGCCTTTCACAAAAAAAAGACAATAACTTAAGAACAAGAAATACATAAAATTTCCTGGGCACTTTCTGTATACACGAATTGCTATATTTACCATCCCCAGATGGAATGAATGCTGTGTTCTGGTGCGACCAAAAACCATAAATATTTAGCTGCTGTACAAACAGATAAATTTCAGGTCCCGTGGGGCTATCAACGTGTTGCACAGCCACTATACCGGCACTACCACACCACCACCCGCGAAACAACAAGCCCAAACGCAAGACGGCTAAGACGGAGAGGGATAAGTGAAAGAGAAGAAACGAGAGACACGAGGAAGGAGGTGAAATATTCTTTTATTTAAACAGCTGCGAAAGTCATTTAGCAAATAAAAGATGTTAGTCTTCGCACGTTTGACAAGTTGATACGCCGGAGATGAGAGAACATCAGATGTGTTACGGTACGAAAAGACGTTTCCGAAATTAGGTAAGCAACAAGTTGCCTCTCGGTGTTGCTCTGCGATGGTGGTGCGACTTGAAATCTGCTTTGCTCAAATGCTGCATCGCGTCCGTTCGCAAAAGGCGGAAAAAGTTTCCCGCACACCTTTCAGCGGCAAATCGAGGCTGTTATTTCTACATCGTGGAAAGGATTATTATTTATCCTATGCAGCTGTTTGTTCTAATAGCACCTTTGCACGTTTCACGGGCTTTAATGAATAGGTTACCTACCACGTTGTTTCCTAACTAATCAATACGTAATTCCGAAGGTTTAGAGTGCTAGTTTAGTCACATAAAACGGCTGTACGTATAATAATTATAATTAATGGCTATTTACACTTACCATGAACATTTGCACATTGACAAGTTAATTTAAATGTTTTATTCAATGCGTACACATATTTTATCCGCGGATAATATTCCTTGACATAATGCACATACCGATAAATATTATGTAATCATTTTAATAAAATAAATTACTGCAAATTAGTATCCTAGTTTAAGTCGGTTTCCTGTTGAATGTTTGTATGGCGTACGACAGCGTAATTATTAAATATAGTAATTATGAAAGCGGATATTAAGAGTATACAGGGGACTAAAATTACTCAGAAGGCTTTACTGGATTTTCTGCTAAAGACGACCGAAATCAGATTGGTTTAAAAAGCACGTGATATTTTTTCAAAAATTGTCAAGAATATACTTCATAGTCAAAAAATCTGCCATCAACACTGGACCAAGACTCGAACGAGCAACTCCTAATTGTACCGCAGTCAAGAGCAGGCTCTCTTACTATTGTACCACGAAAGCCAATAAAAAAGTATGATGACGAAATATATTTAAGCATTATAATATGTTATTGTAGACGCGGTCCATGTTTTCTTTTAAAGAATTTAGATTTCCCGGTTAGAACCGTGTCGAAATTGCATGTCTCAGTTGCGCGGAACTTCTTCGAGACTGTTGCATGTTGCATCGATCCTGCATCCACATATCTTACGGCTATGGCTGAACTATCGTCTAAGAATACCCAGTGTTCATTGTTGCAGTAATTAGGGATCTTTATTTACTTGTTTGAATCAACTTTAATATTTTCGGCTGGTCTATCTCGGGCAGAACTGCGTAGTTTTGGCAATGCATATATGTTCGAAGTCGAGCTTGACACCTGTCCAATGCAGCTTTAAGTTAAAGTAAAGCAACATCATTCAAAACAGATTTTTAAATACCTTTAAATATAGGTGTATAAGCTTCTTTCCACGATATGCCGTAATCTTAAAAATATCATCTATCTAAATACAAATTTACACAAATTTTACAAATTGAAACCCTTTTTCATATCTCTTCTCGTCGTAAATAATCTACGATACGGGGATGTATTGAATGATATCAATGATAGCGTTTAAAAGAAACAACAAAGTTCGAAACAGACGAAACAAACCCAAGCCGTGTATTTATTTTCGAAACGTCGGAATCGACGGAAATACGAGATTTAAAACTCCTCAACGGTTTATTTATAGTAGATTCATTAAAAATACGTAATCCACGCGGATGTCTTATATACCCACATATCGGTCGCCTCCTGCCACATCACATCCCGATCGTTCTCTTGTCTCTCAATTATCCGTTGTTAACAAATTAGTCACGTCGGCCTGTACACGGAATGAGTTAATGGCGTATCCCCAAACCAATAAGACGTAGACCTGCTACGTTCAAGGGGGTTGTCTTGTTCTGGCACCTTCGTTGCTGGCGCGCAAGAAAGAGCATAGTCGAGCCACATCGGCGTGTACGTAGAATCACAACGCAGCCAGCCTACGGAGGAGCAAACGCGTCTGGTTTATATATTCTGGCACGCATCAAACAAACTTGAAATATTGAGAGACTCGGAAAAATTTAAGGCCCGATGCTTTGAAAGATTTATTGGAATTTCTGAAACATCAACCAGACAAAAACCTACGCACGCATAGCATCAGGACGTAAGCGGTGCGTGTCAACTCATTTCGATCCTATTAAAGCGCTTTAAGCGTGAGAAAAACGAGGTTATTTCGATTTAAAAATCGATGGGTATTAGTTATGCGTAATTGCGTTTCGACAACTAATAACTTTGGTGATGATTGGACGTATCATTTTACAAGGTCGGCGTTGATTGAAGCTCTTAAACCATAAAACTAATTCAGACATTATAAAATGGTTTAATATACAAACGCGGTATTCAATAATTAAAAGCCTTAAAGTAACAGTTTCAATATGGTTTAAAGCTCAATAAAATGGATAATATTATTTATAGTCAATCAAAGAGAAATCGGGTATTGAGATACAATTTGTTTTTCCTGATTTTGTTAAAAAAAAAACGAATTTTACACTCACAAAAACAAACGTCTAATTCTTTGGAATCACGAATACGAAATCAGTAATTACTTTATTTACAACTTCAAAACATTATAAATTAGATTTGTATAAACACATAAATTCAATATTTATATTAAAATTTAAAATGAATCATCAATTGATTTTAGAAACGTACATTATTTACAAGATATGGTCGAATATCAGAAGAAAGAACACATAAAGATATGGGAGAAGTGTGTTCGAGATGGCCTACGCAAACATCAAATCTTCTTACGTTATTGAATAATGAGAAAAGAAAAATGAAGTTTTTCAATAATAATGGGTGAATATGGATAAAATCAAAACAAAGTTGTTTTTTTATTCTTCGTTCTATCTCTTACGCCCGTATATTCTTCCGCGATAATGGACATTTCTTCTCAAACTAAGTAATCAGAAAACAAATGATAATGTAGTCAACACGTTCATTTTTATAACTGGTGCAACATTTATTACGGCCACTTACGTCTTCTTGAATAAATTATATATAGTTGACAGTCATATAAGGCTAGGATACGTCTAATGATTGGAGCACTAGCCATATAAATTGTATTTGTGAACCGAGTCAACCACACCCCAAGATAATTTAAAAAATACTAAATGCTAAAGTGACGCTTGTCACCAGCACTCTTATCGCTATGTATGCATATGCAATTTCGCCAATTTTCATAGGAGGTGTGGATTTGGGGCTGATCAATTTAACACAACAGCTCCAGAAACCGGTGCTAGATAGATGGTACGACTGGTCGCATTAATATCGCGATATTGCCTAGCTGCCAGATGTCTATTTGTTTCCCGTACAACACTTACAATGGCGTATGACAGTCTCCCAATATTACCCTGCGATAATGTATATGCTGCGTGTGTTTCGATTTCTTCAATAAATGGAGTAAGAGAGAACCTTTGTTTCAATGATTCAATTAAAAGAGAAGATGTTAGGGTATGAAAGGAGAAATTTTGAGTGGGTACTTTGCGTCCTGTTATTAAATTTTTAGCTATTATCGAGTACTGCTGCGTGCGGAAGCTGTTAGATGTACAGTACTTACGTTTAAAGTCTTCCAAGACGAAAAATACATAAATCACGAATAAAAATACTTTCTAAGTTTTTACGAAAACAATGATGAAAAGAAAAAACGGGCACTAATCGTTCTTTTTATTTTTTTTATTTTCGTTATTGCTAGTTATACGTCTTTGCATGCGTTCGAACGAATTCTCAACACATTTCTTTCACTCGAACATTGATGTTCCCAAAACATGCTTTTTGAAGGCTACAACAGCTCCTTAAGGTGGTAAAGATCGCTGTCCATGTATATTTTGTTTGGCATTCAGCAACTAAATGAAGTTATAGAATGTATTCTTTCATATTATAGCGGCTGCAGAAGCACTATTCTATTTATAATTAAATATTTATAATAATAATTACAATTAAACTAGTAATATTTTAGGAATGTCTCTTACTTTGAATAACGTCGGTAAATACAAAAATCCGAGGTTACGAATCATATTCTTCATGCATATTATTTAGGTATCCTAAAAATTCCTTTAGCTAGCCTTTTACCGTAATGCGCAACTAGCTAGTTCTAAAACAAAATATTTAAAATATGCAATGCAACGAATAAAATGCGAGAAACAAATAAGGTAATAAGTTATTGGTAATTATGGATGGTCAGAAGTTACTAATAACCTGCAGATACGCTAATTGATTTTTTAAATAAGCTATTAAAGTAGGTATTCGAAGAATTATTTCTTGTTAAATTTGGAAGCTTCTCTTTAATGTATTCCGTGTATATCCAAGCGAGGCCGATGTTAATGGAAATGAAGTCCGGTCCCTCTTTATCATAATACGTCTATATTGCTTTTGCGTTCTCTCATCTCGTTACTCCGACTTAATTAATCGCTATTAACTTAATTGATGCAGTACAAAAATAGTTCCCGATCGTTTTTTGTACGCCGTATATAATAAGACCTGCTATACTGCACTCAATTCAACACATCGTCAATCGTTCGCCATGTAACAACCTCAACACTAATACAACATCGACAAGAACAACGAGAACGGCAACAACGGTATGGCGAGGAGGAAAAAAAAACTACTGCCTCGTATACCCTAATTGATTCACCAACTAATAAGATTAATTAAATAGCAGTGGCAGCATTGGCTGCAATTTAAAATTAATTTAGCGCTGGAACAAACAACGCAGCTTACAATTTAAATAATTGAGTTTAACGATTGAAACACTGGAAATTTGAAACTGAAATAACTGTCGTAATTTAAAACTTTGTCGAAAAGTTGCCCGTTTCGATTTAACCTCTCGCCGCTGCCGGCGCTGCATGGACAACAAACATGTTGATTACCAATTCGAAAAATTAGATTCTTGTTTGTTAGTAGCCCCGCGGATTAAAAAGAACTCGAACGGTAAATAAGAAGTTTCGATTGATTTAAATTGCTCGCCGATCCTTTACAACGATAAAGTGAAAATATTTGTTTGATCGCTAGATGTTTCCAATCGATTAAATTTATTCATAAATTAACAGGAAAGACAATGAGACATAAGCTAAGTAATTGCTCCTGAAAACTGGGATTTGTATGATATGACTTTTCCGACGTTAACGATTGTAGTTGGTACGATCACGTTTAAATCCAATTGGCCAAAATTTCAATGCGGCAAATGAAGATTCTACCACATTGAAAATTTGGGCAGCATAAACGGCCTCCATCTCGACTAATTTTCCTTTCAATTGTTAAGACCTGATTCTATGTTCACAGAAGCACTAATGTCGATTGACACAAGCAACTGTTAAACAACATGTAAGCGTGCAACATGGCTAAAATTTTCAAAAAGATCTTTCAACGCACGCGCAATTACATTACCAGCATATTTTTTGCGAATAACGGCATCTTCTTGTTAAGGTTTGAAACCTTTCAGACCACTCTCGTATGAAACTAAGAGCCACTAATGATTATTGGTCCTACGAAAAAAATAGCTACTTGCATACTTGAACTTGTTTAATAAATATTTCTTCTTCAGTAAAGGGTGGCTTTCTGTATTAGAACCAGATCTTAAAGATCGAAATAAATTTAACCGAAAACTTCACCGAAACAAATCGTTTTGAATAAATTCCAAGGTAGATGTTGAAAGTCGTTGAAGAGCAAACAGAAAATACCTTTGTAGAACTAGGTTATTCACTAAAACACGTAAGAATAACATCGAACTTACTTCAATAAAATCGTTTGATCCTTCAATATACGCACTCACAATACACTTAAAGCGCACGCATGAACGCGAATATGCGGAAAACAACGAAACTTGCATGCGAAATAAATTAAACCTTCTCCGTTAATAAAAGGCGAACTAGATCGCGGAGGTAAAAAAGACAATCGCATTAAATTGCCTTCGATATATCGATTGCAAATGTTCTAGTTTATTTCCGGATATATATACATATACGAATTTGCATATTATGTCAAGCTATTCGATAAGTTAAACGCACGCAACGATTGTGCGATTGGAATTGATTTGAGTGCGCAACTTCAACAAAAACAAACCGCGAAAGTGTTTATTTACCACCATTCTCGTGTAATACGTTCAATGTATGATACGAAACGCAACCGCTTCCAAACTGAATTCAAATACAAACGCATGTGTATAGATAACGAACGCAACGCATCGCCGGGAATGTAAGAATTCGAAACCGAACGGTGTTGGAAAAGAAGAAAAGAATTCGTTCGCGCCACCATCCGATAAAACGTCAACCAATTAGATCCGTTTCAAACACGTCAATGTATTACAATTGCAATTCTACACGCTGTCTACAAGTGTGACTTATTTAATTTCCTACTTAAAGCAATAAATTAAGAGAAGGAACTGAGGAAAAGTACGACGCTAGAAAATTGGGTAGTCTTGTCTACTTCGAACGACGGCCATACCATTCATTCAACCGTTTCACTTTTCAGGTATTCATGGTCGTGAAATGGAAAATTTAGGGTAAAACTATTTAATGTACAAAGTAATATGACAAACGCTTATACATCAACGATAAATGTTTCAGTATATTGGAAAAAGTCAGACCCCTTATCTTTTTCATATTTTTATTTATTCTTCAATTGTTTCTTTATTCTTCTTTATCAAATTCTTTATGAAATTGCATTTGTTAGTCTTCATACGTCAGTTTTGATCGCACCCACCTTAGTCGAATATATTTGGAATGGTAGAGTGGATATTCGAAGAAGTCAAACTAGATAGGATAAAGTTCAAAAGAGGTTGGTTGTCCAGTCTTGAGCGGAATGGTCGAAATAATAAAATAAGCGCTCGCTTCGCTCCTTATCGAGTCATCCTGTATGTGCTGAAAATATTTTTGAAAGACGCTTTGTAACAATAAAAACGTAGGCTTCCACGGCCTGAGTCTGGTGAAATTAACGGTGTTACGATGATTTGAATCGTGTCATGTCGTTGTTAAAATGAAAACTCGACGTTTCGCCCGCGTGTGGGGCTTCTTCGGGAGGGTGATAAGCAACAGTTAGCACGGTAACTCAACGTGTAAACCACGCCAGAGGCGAAACTAACTGAGCGGGAAACAGTTGATCTCGGTAACTCAGCATGTGAACCATGCCAAAGGCGAAACACGTCTAGCATGTGATCAGAAAGTGTTGGCTTCTTACAATTTTCACTCCAGTCATAATTTTACAATTCCAGAAGCTTGAGAAATTACATTGCTAGGCTCTGTTATAGTTCTTCTTGAGGAAAATAGAAGAACCATAACGCATTAATTAATAATACTAATATGGAAGTTATTTCCTTTTACAATGCTATGTTAACGTTGTGAAAATTAATTTTTAGAATTATTTATTGACAATCGTTTCCGTAACCTGCTGACAAGGAACAGTTTAGTTTGTTTCAAATTCGTTATTTTCGTTGAAGTAACCAGTTTTTATCTTGGCGAAAATGTTGACTTCCCAAAATTTTAAGCGTCAAAGTACTAAGCGATTTGATATTACAGATTCGATTTGGTTTCTCGCAAGTTCCTACCTAAAACGCCTACCGCCGAAATTGATTCTGGCCGGCGCTAATTTAACAGATTTTCATTAGGCCAGCGCGCGCTATTACCGCAAATACAACCGATTAAAACGGCAGATTAAACGGACGGCCCTCGTAGTATAGCTCTATTAATATGCAACGGTTCGGCGTATTGGGACGCATTTAACATTTGTTTGTTGTCATATCGTCCGGATTCGATGACCCGAATCGGGTTTCATTCACTGTTAACTTATCTTAGCGTAATTAATTCAATAATGAGTAGAAATCATTACTACATTTGCGTCAGACTATAGTGCTGCTAATGCCTTATCTTCTCGGTGTGGGCAGATTAATTAGGATTAATTATATTAAATTTAAATATGGTAATTGGATTCATAATACTAATAAAAGACGTTTAAAAATATATAACGCGACGTTTTATCGCGACGCATCAACTGCCTTATTATTAAATCGTGCGTTGTTTTTTTTTTTCTTGTAGTGAGTATTAGTAAGCACGATAACGATGCGCTAAACGGAACCGATTTGTTTTTTGTTTCGAGCTTCTGATTTATTAACAATTAAAGGATAAAAGTCAAACTATTCTCGCCAATTAAAGCTCCACGATTATCATAATTACAATTGCGACTAACCATTCTGTTTCAATTTCAGTAATATTTTCAGCATCAACAATCAATCAAAACGTACAATTAATTGTGGACAGCGTGTTCAAATTAAATATGGAGTAATACTTCAGGATTACGTAAGGTCCGGCAATATATTGTATTGACACCGTTTTCAGTATCCATGAAAAATGCCTTCCGCTTCCATGAAGGTGTTATGTCGATATTTGCAATTTGAGAATGAATACCATGCTTTAATTGATGCATGTTTGTCAGCACCGGCTGCTTCAATTCATTTGCACACGTAAAAATGCAACTCTTTAAACTGGAACGGTGTTTCCCTAAAGAAAGAGAAATCTTTGGGATGAGAACCGGTGGATCTGACGGGTTGATGGACGGACCTGATTGGCAATGCGACGGATCGGGCCGATTCGAGCTGACAAATGAGTCGGGCTGGCTCGACATAATTCTTAAAAAGCGCACCTCCTAAATATGCTATTGGATGTAGTTGCCAGTGATAAGTTCTGTTAGATTAAAGTTAATCTTCTGCGAAGAGTTTTAGAATTGCCTGTTACGAAATCCCGTAGTCATGATGCTCGTTCGTATTCTTAAAAGCTTAAATCGTTATCCACATTCCTGTGAATCGTGAAAAATATCTACAAAATCCCAACGTGAAAACCAAAATTCCAAGAATCCAAAACGGTTTCAATACTTAAACCTCACAAAGTTATCCGGCTTCCCGTCATATTAATTCTAAAGAGACTATCTTGTCGGGACCACGCGGAAACATATCTCTTACGAAATCCCTGTACACGTACTCGCAGCCTATCGAGATACAAATTACGAGAACGAAAAAAATTGGTCACATTAAAATCTCCTTTTCGCCTACATTTACACATCATCGCCTAAATCTCAATGAGTCGTGCGAACAAGTGATAACCGCGAAGGCATCGCCTGAAAAATTATCGCGACCGACAAAAACTTCAACTGCTGTCGACAAGAAAACAAGAAAAAAGTCGGAGCGCTCGCATGCTCACTCGCCAATATTTTCGAGCGCCCAGCGACATCGTGACAAATATTAATACCACCTGAAGGAATTTTAAGGCGACTGCCTTTGATCTGCATAAAGAAGTTAATGAGCTCGACTCGCGGACAAATAGTTACAAATCGGCCGTTCACAAAGATGGACTAAATCGAGCGATGCGAGTATTTATAATGCCACCAAGGCGATACATTCGCCGCGCGACTTCGCCACCGCGCGACTTCAAGAAACACCCCGAAACGACGAAAATAGAGTACGTCGTTGACGGAAAAACGAACAAAAAATTGCACGTACGTACATATACACGCATTGGCCAGCGTAAAACTAAGGCGACACGAATTTAACTGGAATTAATCCAAAACAATCTCGCGGTAGGTATTAATCAGATGGCTTTGGGCTCGTTTAGATTTATGACGATCGTAAATCATTTATCCGATGCACGGAACGAATATCCGTAGTGAAGATGTGAACGATGTAAATCTTGCGGTATATTTTTGAAATTATTCCAACTTCATTACAAAGTGTATAAAAACTTGCCGGTTTCACTTGACATGCACATGAGAAACTTTGTGAAACATATCTGAACAAATGTTATAATATTAATAGCATGTACTAGCACGTACTACTCGAACTAAACGAGGTGTAGGATATTAGAAAAACAATAATCCTCTTGTGATTTGTCCTTCCTACCAAAAGTGGCAACAATAAGTATCTCGAATCAATCGATACTTGTACATTTGAAAGAAAAAAAGTTGTTTTGAATGTTTCATTTCTTGAAGTAATAGTACAAAAGCAAAAAGATTCTTTTGATAGGCATGTGCTTCTTGGTAACACAGGATGCCAAGAGATGTTTAGCTTGTTGTTTCGAAACGTAGTGGCATTGATAATTGTGAGACAACAGTGGCACAAGGTAGAGTTAAAATACTCTCGGAACTACGCCGATGACGTCGAGTTGATAGAAATATGTTCGCGGGTAGCATGTTTCTTCTCTCCTTGTGTTGCGTTCGCCGTGAATGATTCCATCAATATCATGAGAAAGTTATTTTAGCACTATTTTGTTGTTGTTGCTATTGTTTCCGCCGCTTGTTGCTTTTAGACGAAAGGTGGATTGTACTTTAAAGAATGATAATTACGTACAATAAACAACAACAAAATATTAATTCTTGGCTTTACGATATGCACAAATATAAAATGAATTGATTTATACTTATCGGCGCTATTATGATAATGAACACTTAGCAGAAGAAACTTTAGAGCCTTTAAAGTTAGTGCTAAACCAGTTATAAATTCTAACAAACCAATAACACCGTAAAACCTTTACTGTACACACTATTACAAAATAGTTCCCAATAAAAGCAATCGATGTAGCCAATTAGCTTATCAGAAAGAAACAACTAATAAAAGTTTTATGCTACCTATAAATATATGACGTTTCTACCTGTTAATGTCATCGTGGAATGCGACACTCACCTGCAAAAAAAAAAGAGGAAATCGCTTCGAAGTACACGTCAGAAATATCACGGCGATATCAATTTCGCTTAAAAATTTACGAAGGCTTAACGCAAGTCACCGAAGATATTATTCACATGTGAATCTGACGATCGCGTTACGCGGTTAAAAATAAGTTAAACGATAGGTAATCCGAAGACCGTACGTTGAGGGCAGGGTAACGTTTCTGGGTTATGAAATATAACTGATTGTGAGAAATTGCAATAAGTTCGCGATTTAACGATCACGACGATTTAGATTCAAAGGTTGTCTGTTACGTACTGAAATTATACGGGAGGTTTACTTGAGCGTACATAATTGATTGGATGTTACATTTTTTATACGTCGTTTACACACAAAAGGGGATGCAAGCGAAACAACCAGCTAAGAATTTCACGTCGTTATACGTGAACGTAGTAAGTAATAACATATTAGAAGATGGTAATTTTGTTATTTTTACATGGTAGAGATCAAAATTAAAGAATAAGACGTAAGCAAAAACCATTTATTTCTGATTAAGGATCCTCAACTCTTTTGATCCTGATCCCAAGTAAAAGAGTCCTAAGTAAAAGAGTAATTGTCTGTTTTTAGGAGTTAGATTTTTACCAAAATTGTTTCGCAACAATAATCAATAAAACTGTAACCAGCTACATCTTGGTTAAAGAAAAAATTCTTCTATTACCTTTGTTAATTTTTTTGTTAAAGATTTAGCCTTATTTGGGCCGGTCAACGTTTGACATATAGGCGTCTGATGGCCGGTACTTTATAGATACAGCATCTTTGTATTTCTTTTTTGATTCGATACTACCATTAGCTTAATCTTGTCTATGCCTACGTTCGTATTCCTTTTGCTTAGTGCCTTATTCCATATTTCCACGTTTCCTTGCTCTTCGCATTTAAAGCTAAACGTGGTTCGGATTAAACGAAAACTCTACGTTTCGCCCGCAATCATACGGGGCTTCTTTGGGATGGAAAAAGTTGGTAAGGCACATCAGAGGCGAAACTAACTCAGTGAAAAGCAGCTGATCGCGATAACTCAGCTTGTGGCGAAAATCAAGTGCGCTATTCTCGCCTCTTGCAAATACATAATACATTGCACATATCAGCCTCCTTTTAGTCTGTTAATCTACATCAAGCTCCTTAGATATCATTAGAAAGACACACGCCTAGACACCGAAAGTAGTCCTTAAAAAATCTTGGCGTTCTACTTACTAAATTTGGTTGGAAACAACAAAATCGATAATCTTTATAATCTTTATAAGATGATATTGTCCCTTTACTTCCCGCTATCTCAAAGCCCGCAACATTATTAATTTCAGTTTTAAGTTCAATATCACTTCATCAAGAGATAACTAAGAAAAACGAATGCCTACAGCGCAATAGAAAAATTAATTCAAGCGTCAATATATTATTGAGAGCACCGTAATAAGAATCATTAACACGGCGAAACGAATCGATAATTTTATTAATCATAAAACAGCGCCAAACAGATATAATAACGCTAGTTCAATTTGATATTAAATGTTATTGCTTCCGGATACGATTGCTCAAAAAATTGCAGAAAATATCATTAAAAGAATGTGGACTAATAAATTAATAGATCCGAAAACATTTCTGTTCTCATAAACTCACTAAAATATTCGAAATTAATTTAATAACATCGAAAATAAATTTGCCCCAAATACATACGCTTATAATTTCCCCAACGGGGCTTGCAAGCAATAAATTTAAAAATCTACATCGTCACCTATATAATTACGGATTTCGTGTTTATCGTTTATCGCGTAGTTTTTGGCTATAAATCGCCGCGATTCCGCCATATTTCCACGAATTTTACAACTGGTTAAAGGCATTTCGGCAAAGAAATCGGGAGATGATGGCATGACAGTGCGGCGAGCGTAAATCAAATGTAAAAATTACGGCCGCGTCTTCCCCGGTTCCAACTTTAAATATCGTTCCGACCAACAAAAACAACAACATCCGCACGTCCGTAGTACACGCAGTGAAATTAGTTATAGCTTAAACAAATCATTAACACCACCTGCTCGTCAGCGTTAAACATCGTTATGATTAGGATGTTTGGGAATACATAAATTCTGGGCGGTAACGTGTGTAAATTTTTTGTCATCCGACCGAGATTCCGCAAAGACGAACCGTCTTCGTTCACCCTCCACATCCGTAATGTCGTTCTGATAGATGGGGGTAGACGTTTCGAACAATTTGTAACAATTAGAAGTATCCGGTACTTTTCGCAAGAAGGTTTGTTTAATTCGTGCATTTTTTTTATGTGCGCTATTCTCTACTGCGAAAAGTTTTCAACTGATAAACACGCGTTTCTCTTCTAAAAAACGAAGATGAAACGAAAGCCGGTTGCTGTAACCTTCATTACCGAATCGATAAGAATAGGGTTATTCAGTTTTATTTCATTCATAACTTAACAATAATCTGTAATAAATTTAGAAGTTAAACAAACTGTTCGTACGATAAAACACATTTAGCTGTATAAGAAATAATTTTTTATTGCTACTCAAGTACATAGTAGATGTTAAATTAAGAAACAAGATCTAAAAGTTTAATGAGCGGAAAGATTACGTATCCAGCGGATAATGGAATAAATACTTAATTAAAATTAAACATTTATATGATTTGTGATATCAACAATATACAATTACTGACCGATGATTAGAATGACTAATTGCTTCGTAATAAAAAGCCATAAATAATTAGAAAAACGTAATACATCTATGTAGTTATCCAAAAAGACTTGCTTTTGTTTCAACTTTGGAGCAATTTTTTAATTTATCGATTGTTACTCTTTTTGTAAGCAGCAAGCGAATGTTTGTCATGAAGCATTATTCTGAAATTTAACAATTTTTTGTTTGCAACCAAACAATATTTTTTCAGCAAGCATCCTGTATCTCACTAGCTCCAATTATTACTTGCGTTAGGGACCTGGAAAATATTGAATGTCCTTCAAAAACACCGTTGAAATCAAATTGAAGTACGACCACGATTTGTGAGAATTCCCGATAATGAAGATGAACACCAAAGCTTAAAAGTTGGCCCTTTATGTGATAGGTTCAGTCACAAGATTAGCAGTCATTTAACAGACATCAATTAATGCAATGCAGTACAATAAAATACGCTTTTTCCTTCATCTAACAACAACAAAATTTGCAGTCTTGCTATGTATCTGATTGAAATGAAATTTGTAAATCATTACCAGCTTACAAAGGAAATCGCGTTTATTCGCAGCTTATACTGGTACGTGCCAATTGAAATTTATTTCCAAATCAGGAATATGTTTCATGGCAAAAACGACCGGATAAACGTATCTATTCGCGTGCTATTCCCGATACAGATGCAGTACGCCTATCGCAAAACCGAATATAAATAAAGCCCAATGCAGGAATGACTTTGTTAACGATCTAATTTAGCAACGTCAATTACATTCGCTGCGGTAATTTTAAATCATCCGTCTGTATGACACCGGTACGACGCGAGGAGAAGAGGCGGGAGAACCCCAAACGTTATAATAACAAGCGCTCGACCAGCAATAATAGAAAACTAGGCGTAATAATTTCGATAATTCCGTGAAACAGTAGCACGAAATTGCACCCAGCCGCACGACGAATTCGATTGCGATAATCGCTGCTGCTGTTGCTGGATGGGTATACGTTGATGCCCTCAACAGTTGTAAGAACGGGCGACGCGCCCTCAAACCTACACGCCAACGTTGCTCTCGTTTCCTCCAACAGATGCCGACCTTAAATCATCGGATTGTGCCGAAGATCAAAATCATCCCCGGATGTGACTAATTGATACAAATTGCCTCATCAGCATCTAAAATATCAACGCCGACGTTCCGAATATTTTCAAATTAGCGTGCAAATAAGCACGGGGCGGCGTCATCCCTCTTCCTACGACTTCTAACAGAATCTCAAGAACCCGCAAAGAAAGACTTTGGCTAACTTTGTCTTATTTAACAACCATTTTCTTGCATTTTCCATTTGGTTAAAGCAGAGTAAAGTTGAATAGCTGCTTTTATCAACATATTATCCTCAATGGAATACGGGAGATATACATATAAAGATTCTCAGTAAAATCTTGATTCCATCTCCAAGATATCGTTATTGTTGCAATATTAACGTATGTTACTATTCGTCAAACAATCGAGTCAAAGTAACCCACTCTTCGAAGTCTCAGCACATATAATCGTTTGTGGAATTCTAATATTTTATTTCATTAGTATAGGTTGAAGATGAAAATGATCAGCTTCCTCTTTCCAATGCAAGAAGGTATATTTTTCGAGCAAAGCGATAAACGACTAGCTATAAACGTAACCAGTAATGGAGGACGATTACGCTACGTTTCATTTGCAAAATGAGCTACGATCCAATACAGAAGACCGATAAGCGTTAGCAGAACGATGTACGTAGTGGTAGCACTCTAGTGGTGTACGTCCGTGGTGGGTCGTAGTAGTAGGCAAAGGTAATTTTGAGCCGATGCGAACCGGAGGGGGCAGAAGGGGAACCAAAACGGTGGGCCGCGGTATGAGGGCCGCAACGGTGTAGCGTATAACGTTCGGGCCAGGTCCGAAACGGCGACGTTAATTGAATTCCGTGTTTGCGGATGCTTATTACCAAATTAGCAACGCTTAATTACCAATGTGTTTTATTAGTAAACAGTACTACTCGCTCACATTAGGCCGCATTAACGTTCAAAGCTTTGCGCCGTGCGCTCCGTGCTAAATGAAGCCCGTTTTCATTTACCCCGTCCGCTGAACAAAGCGATTCCTAATCTCCTTATAGACTATATCTGTCTGCTATCTTTCTCTCGCTCTTGGTATTCCTTCGCATCGCGGTATAGTGCCATCCATAAGGTACGCATCATATAGGAAACTTCTTTATTCTGGGTTTTTCGTCCGTGTGTGATTCCCGATGAAACACCCGGTATATGGCGCACGCTTTATGAATGACGCTGTACGCGCGTCGACAATTTTTATTAAAACGTAATTATTTCTGTCAATTCAAGAACGTATCGCCGACAGCGCGGACCGTCTTAGTTATTCCGCCAGAATGCCATTAATTAGCTGGAGTGTGTGTGCAACGTACAAGTGACTGAATCTAAATGATCGATTGCCTTTAAAGAATTGCGTATTCTCTTCGGTACCTACATCGTAACAAAGCAAGAAAGAAATACATATGTACAAAGCAATACGTTCGTAGTCTTAAAACCGCACTCTATAGATCCAGTTTTTTTTTTTTTTGTTTTTAATAAAATGCTTGAAATATACTCATAAATACATTTCTATGTTCTTGCATGCTCGTTCTTATCTTAGTGTCCGAGCATTTGGATAAGGATGAGTCATTCATTGTTCGTTCAAGTTCGCTCGCAGGAAAGCGGTTTGGCAGATCGACAGCATAAAACAGGACGGCGTTGCAAGGCGACCGCGAGCTCTGGAGAATGCCTTCAATAAATTGCCGAACCTGAAGACTAGAACGGGCCACAATTTGCCTACAACAAACGTGATACACCAACAGCGATGAAGCGATGAAGACAGCTGGTGTCGTTTCATACCAACAGAGAAACTGTGGCAGAAGTCTTTGTTGGGCTCCACGTAGCCACATAACCCTAACAGTGTACTGACAATCAATTTACCATCATCGGTACCATCATACCGCATCAGCATTGAACCGAGCCATTTTAAGAATTGATTCAACTCATTTAATTTATGACTTGGTTCATCTTTCGCAATGTTAAATAATAGTTATAAGTAAATATAAAATAAAAAATATAAAAATATAATAAATAATAGTTATTGGTATCAACGGATCCGGATATTTTCTTTGATTTTCATTGTTAAGCATCAATTCAATAATGCTTCATTTTGCTCTTTGTCATCCCGGAATAATTACTTCTGCATACCTATATACTAAGTCTGCTTAGTATAATTACTCCTCGCTAAACCTTAAGCGCATTCATTATGTAAATGCAAAACGAAGACCGCAGACTCGAGGAAATCTATTTCCATATTTTATTGACATGTTGGAGTACGTGAAGAGCAAGTTATCTCTCGTGAAAAGCCCTAGGAAAAAAGTTCGCCAATGGATATGCGCGCGGAGTCAAGAATGCACGAGCATGAATCCGTTATTCTACAAATAAAATGCCAGAATAGTTGGCTAATCGTTGAAATTATTGTGCATTTTGCAACATTAATTAAGGCTTAATGGTTCTCCTTCCTTCTGACGTTGGATATAAATATTTATTTCTGATATAGTAATGTGTGTGTTGAACATATTACGGGACGAACGCACCTCGATAATGAAAAGACAGATGATGAGCTGCGTTTTTACGACTTCCCGAGGACAGTTCCATTATTAATAGCATACGCGTTAATTAGCGAGCCAACGTTAGCATATCCATAATTTTATGTACACTTTAATAAATTTTCCATATATGCATACCCAAGTAGAATTATAAAGATACAAATCGTTGGCGCTATGCTATCAAGGGAAAAAGTTTATTGACATCTCACTTTATTTGCGCCGAGCTGTTGCGCCTACGATGGGAATTATCGCTGCCACACGAGATTTAAATAAGTTAGTACTTAACAAGTCCCCGAAAATTACGAAGGTAGTCTGAAATGTTTCAAGCCCTGAAAATTTCATGTTGGGCGCTCACCTGTTCTTTCATATCGTTTAGATCAGCAGAAATTTGGACCAGTTTAATTCGAACGTGGGCGTATCAACAGCGACGATGAACGTTCGGAACGGCTAAAAATTACAAGCACTAACATAACATCGGAAAAGATCACCAATTGATGCTAGACGACTGTCGAATTATGTTACAGAGACAGCGGAGCTGTCAGCATCTGAAAAAAGCCTGTTTGCTATATATTAATCGGAGATTTGAGCATGCAAAAGCTACCCGTCGGTTGTTTGCCACAGTTGTTTGTCAGATTTTTACCGTCGATTAACAACTGGAAATGGAGCTTGGGTATAGTCGGAACAGTGGATTGCGAAGAATAAGATAGCTCCAGAAACTATTTGATTGGGTCGACCTCCTCGCGAAATGTTAATTCAGCTTCAAGATTTTGTTACGCGATGCGTTGTAATCTTACATGATCCAGTTATTTAAGAAGAGAATTCAGTAAAGGGAATAAGCGGATAACGAAAAAGGTTATTTTTTTGCACGAAACATGAATAATAATTGATGACTACAGTTACCATTTATTTCTTGTAAACATCACTGGCGATTCTAGCAAAAACTACTTTATTACTAACATCATGAATACATGCATTACAAAGCAAGCTCTTTTTAGTAACCAAGCTGAATTTATTAGTAAAACGATTACAATGTACAATCGATAATTATACCGTCTCTATAGTTTTAATCGATGATTTAAAAGACCGAAGCGGCGTCACGAAGTATCTGAACATAGCGCGTCTTTAATATTATTCACCTCAAAATCGTAAAAAGTTTATTCGACTTCGGAAAAATAAATTCCGTTAATGTATAAATGCAGACTCCGTCCATTAAAACTGTTAATTTTATTGGAAGTTTTTTATTGCTTCGTTTTATCGACGTTGTTCAATCGAATCGTAAAATGATTAAGACTCATTTCAATAATGAGCTCGACAATTTAGCTCGTTCCTTTCTCGATTTTGTTTCGGCTTCCATCAGGCAGCTTAAAGTTATGCGGGAGACTTTCGGACTACGGCGCTCTCAAGTTGTAATAATTTGCATTCGTAATCGAGTTTGATCCGCTATTAAGAAGAGATTAGATCGGTAATTAAGAGATAGAAAAAAATATTTGTTGTCATAAACAAAACAAAATCTTTAGTTCAAAATTTTTCACGTTTATTGAAAAATCGAGAAGCACTTAACATAATCAATACTAATATGATAATATTGAATAAACAGATAAATCGCTCATACAAACACAGAGATTTGTGAGGATATTTCGCGTAAGCTAGAACATTCTTGTAGACTCTCGCGAGTTCTTTAAGTTAAGGCATACATGGCCACATTGGCCGCGTTTGATTCTGCCTG
The DNA here is from genome assembly GCA_020654165.1 of Oryctes rhinoceros. Classification (NCBI taxonomy): domain Eukaryota; kingdom Metazoa; phylum Arthropoda; class Insecta; order Coleoptera; family Scarabaeidae; genus Oryctes; species Oryctes rhinoceros. Next base: position 7,058,325 of record JAIOKQ010000231.1, read on the forward strand.
AAGGCAATGTATAGTTCCATAAAGTACGCTACGACCACATTAAATGTAGAAAACATGCTTAGTAATATCCATTAATTTTCTCTTCGATGTATTTGATGTTGCTACGAAACGCTACCTAAAAGCATTGAGACGATATCAATGTTAAGCCCCATTGTGGTTAACGAACTAAACCCTCGGAGTATGAGAAAGCATCCACTTATATGCTTTGCTTACACAACGAAATGTTAACCGTTTCGGCAGTTTTTGATAAGAGTCGTTTACCCCTTGGCCTGCGCTATCTTAATTAGCAATTCTACGTTAAAATATCGATCTCCACGTAAGTAAATATTAAAATTAATTTCCACAGATTACGCACTTACAATTTCATGTTATTAATTGCAATTACGTGTAGCAACAATTCCCCCATCTGTTGACGTCCCGATAAGAACATCAAAGGCATCGATTAACAACGAAATCGGGAAATTGAAAAAAAAGGAAAAATTACCATGGCGCTGAGCATAGCCACGAAACGAAATTACAGATACTTCGTTAACAAAAAAAAAAAGCCAAACAAAAGCGACGCATGAAGGGGAACCGGGAAACGCAATATCTTGTTGCATTTTCCCTTTCCACGCCGACTAAGTGCCATAAAAATGCACTACTTTACGGAACTAATTAACAAGAGGCGGTTGAAGGGTTGATGGTTATTGATATTAAAACAAGTGAGCGAGTGACAACAGGCTTGATTTATTCGCGCAATATCCTGGCGGGAAATTTAATTCGCGCTCGCGTCTTAAAGATTTTCAAAATTAAAAAAGATCGTAATATAAATGACAGTGTTATGACAAGGTCTCGTAAAATGCGAGTTTTTAACTTTCATTATTAAAAAATATTATTTCGAAATCTGCATCTGAATGCACCCGGTTTGACTTATATGAAATATTAAACGAGACAAGGTCTGACGTAAATGCGGAATGAATGTTTTATGAAATTTAATCATTTTCATAGAGGGTAGATTTATATACTTTTATCCCATACTCTCTCTTATCATCGCTTTTCTTACCAACGACTTTTTCTGTGATGAACTTAAATTATTCGGCTTATTGATTACTACGTACGTACACGAGATGCACAAAACAGACCGAAAGATGAGCCAAAATTTGTTTCAAGGAAACATGACTTCGAGTTCTATTAGATTTGTAATGATGGTAAGTAGTTGTATTGCTATACCTTTTTTTTTAATCTCATAATATTCCCGCAATACTTGATGGTTTAACTTGCATAACTCCAACAAGTTATGCAAGTTAAACGATAAGTTAAACCTAAGAAAACCGGACATTCGTTTTATTTCTGCTGACACTCAGTTATCTTTAGACACATGTGTCATCACACACTTATTTAATGGCAAACATAAGCCCACCGTTCCCGCATTTTTGGTCCTAAGTGAACAACCGAGGCAATCAGCGACAAACACGTTCCTTGGAAGGTTCCACAGTTTATATATTCTTTCTAACATCAATTCGACGGTCGTTATCGACAATAGTAGCGATCTTTAGCCGCTATCGCCAACGAAGCCGGTACGGCCAAAATAATTTCACTGTAGTAGACGACTGGACAAAGAAGAGAAGATTTAATATTTTTCCATTTTTAACAGAAACACTAACATAAATGGTCGTTGGTTGAATTTTTCAAAACTATCTTTCAACACCGCCCAATTATATTAGCAGCAACATTATCTTCATGCTGAAACTTTACAGCCTATCCTTGTATACCTCAGTTTAACATTAGTTACATGTTATTAGTACATGAAATCATCGCCATCTAAAGTTTCATGATTGCTTACGAGTTATGTTCGTTCTAAGCAATCTCTTTTGCCATCAAACTAGCATATAAATGTTGCTGTAATCAAGCGTACCAGATTGGCGGCAATAAAATGGTTTAATTAAGTTCTATTTTATTCAAGCCTGTATTAATGTAAAGCGTTTTCTCTTTTTTTTTCATGAAAGTCGTAAAAATAAAGAATTCCTGTAATATTAACGCACACCACATGGAAATCGTATAATATAAGCATAAGCTAATGATGCGAAAAGACCACAAGCTTTCCTGCATGCTAAGAATTATTAATTTGAATAAATTTTAAACGATCAAAGATAAGTTAGCGAAGTGGTTAATGTTGTAAATGATAAACCGTTTGTATGACGTACACGAACTGTTTATTCGTACAAATGATCTTATAAGAGCGCAACAGCTCAATTATGACTAAGTAGATGAAAATAACATGAAAATATCTTCTGTCAAATCTTCCATTTTCTTCATTTGCAAGTTGCTAATTTGACTCAAGTAACTCACGAAAATGTACAACGATTGTATTTATGGTTAAATAGTTTGTATTTATAATTTTATTTGTTGGTATTCATTACTTTATTGGATTGTGTTTTACTACTTCCTTCTTCTTAATTTTCAGTCTCTTTTCTGCTGTTTCTCCATTTTCCACCTCAACCAAGACAGTTTGGGTCAATCTAGCTATGCCTTCGAAACATACAGGATGTTCAGTATTAAACACCGAACTTTGCCAAATTGAAACACCTGGGACGTATGTAATTTTTAATGATTGAAACCTTTATAAAAATAATTGTTCAGCCAATAATTCAGCAGTTATTTGCCCGGCCACGATTAATACATAACAATAAGATTCGCATGGTTTAAATAACCCTTGTCGGTTATATATTAGGACAGCGAATGCGCTCCGTTCCTAATTAATTAAAAAAATACTATTATCAGAATAAGATGTAAAAGTAAATAGCAAGAGGAAAACAACGCAAATCCTCCCGTATAAACCTGAATTTATTCCGTTGTTATTGACGTGCTCCCGAAAACAGTGCAGCAGTAAGCAGTAAGGGTATTTTTAGCTCGCCATTAGGTAATTGAAGAAAAAGTAAATTATCCTCCGCAGTCTCAATTACATTCCGCCTTCTCGATATTTGATAAACCTCCCATAACTTTCACATTAATTTATTGGTATTAAACAGAAACCCGCCGCAGCGGTCTCGCCGAAGCAAAGCCGGCCATACTATAAAGACGAAGAAACTTTATTTGGTTAACAATGTCTCTTACATATATAGCGTAGAGCGGTATATAGTTCCGATCTATAACCTAATCCATTATTTCGTCCCGATATATACTATATATATATATATACGTTCCCTCTCTACTCCATATCTAGACTAAATTGTATTACATCTCCCCAATCTATCTGAGAGCTAAGAAGCTGTGCTTTACCCGAAACAAAGCAATCCCATCAAGCGATAGCATCGCACATTATGACGTATTATTAGCGCATTACAGCTATTGGAGAGCGATTCAATTATTGGAATAGCGCCATTGCGGCGAACCGGCAAACTACGATCAAATATCGCAGATTTCGTCTAGAGATTATACCTAAGTCATTCCATGATTCTTCATTTTTTTTTTTGTGTATGATCTTGTTCTGTTGCTGCGCGCTCCTCTATATTACGTATGTATCTATGGTGTATAGCGCCCGGGAAGGGAATATATTGAAGGAATAAATCGTCGTACGCATTGCAATTAAAACAATAATCGACGGGCAGTTTGCTTATCGCAGTTTCTTATAATCGAATAGGCTGAATGTGATCCTTGGTAACTCAAAGATCAAAAAAGATTAGGGAACTATTAAGAAGAAAGCGTCTTTTTTATGGTCGCTGAATTAATTTTGCTGGTTTCTTCAACGTTATACTCTTGTAACGTGTGGTGATGGCTTTACGGGGTGTATGATCTTTTCGCAACCTCGAGAAACATAAGCTATGGCTTTGCTGGTATCGCCCCACGCCACGGCGAAACGTAGTTACTGTTCAACAAGAACTACCAACATGTGAGTGATAATTCGATGTTGTAGTAGACCCGCTAAAAGAATCTACCACTTGATCCTAACTAGGCTTGGACGCAACGCACCTAACCCTGTCACAGTCAGGGGCAGGCTCGTTCCTCACTCGTTCTCCTTATAGAGTTCCTTTGATCAACAATCTATTTATTGAGAAAATCATTAGCAACGTTATTTTAACGCATTTCGTAAACGTTGAAAGTTTCCAAATCGATTTGGATACTCCAGAAAGGTAGTTACTCGTTACAGAGTGTGAGAGATGGCCCTAGACCATTTGCAAAGTGATGAATCGGTTACTTGCCCTGAACAGTCCTAGCCATCTTCAATGTAAAGGTAGTTTTACCCTAGACAACCCTGGCCGTCTTCAATATAATGAGTAGCTTTACCCTGGATACTTCACTGTAAATATAGTTTTACACTAAACAGACTTACCCGTCTTCGCTGCAAGGGAAAGTAAGAGAAAGAACAGGAAAGAATTCTTACTCTTTCCTGTTATTCGTATTAAAATTCAAATAATTCTACGGGTAATTAGTACGTCATTGCTGAAGAATAACATCCAGCGATGTCAAAAAGTAAGAGACGAAATAAGTTAGATAAAACTGAAAAATTAAAATTAATTAACACGAAGTCATAATTTTTCAATAATAATTTTAATCCCTTTCTCGATTTAAAAGTCTTTAAATTCGACCGGATGTTGGTCATAAACAAGTCAAATTCAAAAGTCAACTAAAACAACCGCGAAAACGCTCCGTATTCATTTGTATAAGCTTCCAGGATACAATTAAGAACACGGTTTTGTTTTCCTTTTCGCAAAGAAAATTATAAGAATGTTATTGCAAATGAGCTTAAGGTACTAAACGACAATCCGCATGTACGTCGCCTAAAGTTACTCACGCATGAACTAATTAGAAACAGTTTAGAAAGTCACATACGGCCGGTCGACAATTCGAGTTTATGTCAATTATATCCCGATTCATGTTCATTAAGTATCACCCGCGAGGATGAAAAAATACAGTCACAATAAGCAATTATCGCGTAAGTGGCCCAGCGACTGTTACTATATAAGCGGATTTGCCCATTTTGTTTAGAGTTTCCATTCTGATTATAACTGCGCCGATTACTTTGTTTTATAAAAAAAATAGTTATAGAAAAAAAAAAACGTTGAAAATAGAATTACGGAGAGAGATAAATGGACATGGGAGTATTGAGCTGAGAAATTAAATCCTACGCATTTAACGGCCGATAGAAAAGGTAAAAAATCCCCACGTAATTAGACGATCCATTCAACGAGGAAGTTTACACAATTAACCGAGCAAACGCGAGTATTTCTTAAGAATTTACTTAATTAAAATCCTTTTCGCATTCTCTTAATATTGTACTGTACATATATACACTCGGCGTGTAGCGTTTATTTGTACTTAAGGAAGTAATTTTTTCTCTACTGCGCACTTAATTACAAGAATGTGTACACATCGAAATTACTGTTGTGGAAACTGAAAGATATTAGTTCGCATACTTTACATTCAAAGCTAAATTAGTATAAATGATAGTAACGCAAATTCTCCGTAAAAAGTTGTCCCGTAGAAAAAAAAGAAGGAAAAGTATTATTTGTTATCACCTAAGCCTGCAGAAACGAGTTGCAGAATAGAATAGATTCGTATTGCCTACTAGTTTCCACGAGAGTAGCCGACGAAACACGAGTCTGTCTAGTCTCGGCGTCTAGTGCGCACGGAAAGCGTACTAGTTTCTGCATGCTTAGTTATCACACATCTGCGTATAACTTACATGGAAATCGAGCACCTATTAAACAAGTTTAACAAGTAGCGAAATGTCTTGATAATGTTGCTAATTAATCGAGCTTCACCGTTCGCGAGAATATACCTCTGCATGTGGACCCCCTTCGCATACACGAAGAGTCCATTGGATGGCTACGCCGATGGTGCGCACCCGAATATGCCCACTCTATTGATGAAGATTAAGAGGTAAGAAAACGGAAACAATAACAAAAAAAGGAATTTAATTAGGTAAAAACGTCTTTGTAGACGAATACTTGTGGCAACACGTACAACGAAACGTCGCAAAACTAAAAATAAAGAAGATTTTTTTCCTTTCCCTCCCTTTAACAAACGGCCTGCATCCAAAAAAAAAATAACCGTCAATATTCTAATAATAACTAGAACTTTTACTCGCCGGTCAATCAACACCAAATCTTCGTTTTCTTGTGGATATTCTTCGAGCGTCTGCCTTCTTTCGATACAAATGTCCATAATGCTTCGGTATTCAAAAGGTTCTACTTGAACCAAACTTGTATACGGAAGACTATTATCGGAATAGCATCTTGTCTTCATAGCTAAGTAGATAACTCAAAAAGAATGCTCTTGTACTTGCACCCACAGTTTCTACAACGCAATGAAGTTTTCCTATTCGTCCTGATGGCCGAAGCTTAGACGTGTGGAATTTCAATACCTTGGCTGTTGCTAGACTTTCTATTAACGATAGCAGCTCCCGCACAGTCTTCTGTATCTTAGTAACAAGTAACATCTTAATTAAAAGGTGTTACATATTGAGGTCTCTATTAAGTTGGATGTTGTCAACAGAAAATGAGCCGTTCTTTATTTACAAATTGAGTTAGCATTAACTTGCTAACGATACAGATTCTTTACTACAAGACGTACATAAGCAACAGGATTGGGTTTTAAATATAGGAATACAGAAATAATTCTCCATTCTCCAAACTATTCGAGCCTTATACGATATAATTTCATTTTGGAATTAGCCTATCAGAATCCTTAAAGGGCAGTACAGTGCAGTGGAGTAATTGGTAGGTAATTAATACAATTTTCTATGTACAAGCTCCATACGAGATTAAACGAGCAAACCATTCAATCCCGAAGCTTTAATTTTCTCTCCACAAGGCGGATATTACAACACACCGTATCTATTTAACATAGAATCACACGTCTATTAAAAGCGATCCATTTAAAATATACACGCACAGGCTGTAGATTGTAATAAGTGAAATAATGGAAGAAAAAAAAAAGTAAATTGTGTAATCAGCGTCTTAACTAAGGCCATAACAACAACAACAACCTGAGGTGTGCATCGTACGCGTAATAATTTCTTGAAATTTAAATATTAATTGAGTTCTACCGCTTAACGTTACGTATAATACGCCAGTAGAAAGTGCATTGGGCGAATTGGCTCACTTTAACTTATTTTCGCTGAGAGGCAATTTATAATCTGAGGATCGGACTTATTATGTTTGTTGGCCGGTAATTAATCATTTACGATTTTATTAAGTGGGTATTAATTAACATATATAACTAAATAAATCGCCTATTTATACATACGGATGTGTATATAAATATATGTATGCGAGTATGTAAATGTAAATGCGGTGTTTGTTAATTAACATACCTGCCTGCATAAATCTTTTAATTTTTTATCGTAGCTCGCGTAACAATCGGTGAAATTCGTTTTATTTGCATTATAGGTTATAAATTTACAGATTGGAAATAAGACATGCCAACATAATGGAATTAGTTTTATAAATACGTACCTACCGATACTCCGTCTTTTATAAAAGTCAAGGATTTCTAGTCGGCTCCTATTACAAACTACACGCACTCGCTATTGAAGCTTATGAACCAAATACTTCAACTGATCTTCAACTACAACATTTTTAGAATAATAATGTACAGGTGAACGAGAATAGAAGCGCTTAAAGAAGAAAATGAGCGCTTTTCGTTTTCTATTGCAACAGGTCATTTTTTTTTCTTTGGATTCATAGTAAACACAATATTTAGCAACCTCGCCAAATTTAAACCAAATTTATCGACTAACAGACGAAATAATAGGTTTCTTCTGTCGATATAGGCAACGAGGTTGTTTGGTTTTAAAACGCCTATGCAGAAATGGAAACAAAGACGACGGGCGGATATTTAGTCAGACGGAAATAAAATCGTAACGTATCCGGAACAACAGATTTAAGTGTTACATTCATAAACAAAGCCGGATACGAACTATGTACTGTATCAGACGTTAAAGCAGATTTCCGCAACCGGCACTGTTTGTCATCGTAGCAGATAAACATTAATCCTGATTTCTAATATATTATAATTGATGTTATTGTATACACGAGCATATTTCTTTAATGTATATTAACATTTCCATTCTTTTACATTAACTCTTCTGCAGGCCACATCGAGGATTCGTTCCAATCGAAGATAGATTCGTTGCTTCTCCTACTATTTTTGCTGCCTTTTCATTTCCCTCACTTCCTTGGCGGTTTGGTAACCACAACTTAACGTAATTTAAGGCTTACTTGACGCTAGACCTAAAACTGTTGCGGCACGAACAAGCATTAATGGTTTGAATACGGAACTGTACACTTAACAGTAAATCAACATCTTATTGAAAGCGAACTTTCATATAAAAAGTGAGATACGATTGGCTAGTTACCCTGTTTTTTTCAAAAACCAAGAATTAAATCTATGATGAACGGAATAATACTCGTTATTGAATATAATTCTTCGCATTGTTAAAATTGCGTTCCTTTCTCGACAATATCGAACCGCAAAAAGATCACAATTAACCGGATTTGGGCGTCTCAATTTACGAGAAAGGATCACTTCTACATTTTCCTTTTTGCCGCTTAATTCGTCGTTCGACGAGTTTAATACATAATATAAAACAGAGGCGGCGACGTTCGCCGAGAAAGGAGATGCGGCGAAGGGACGCGAAGGAAAGAGAAGGAAAGGACTCCTCGGCCGAATCGACTCGGGGAAAAAATGACAATAAAGCAGTTTAGTATTGGGAACACGTTAGCGAAACGCCGGAATTTCAGAATGAGTTATTTAGAATCGGCAAGCCAATTTATAAAAACCTATACGGGCGCTCTCTCGAACATACGTCGTCTACCAGCCCGGAGAGCAAAGACGCAGACACACAGGCACACATATACACAATAGAAATTGGATTGAATGCAATTAAGCCGGGGCGAAATAAATCTTAACCGTATGTAACTCAAGATTGGGTTTTGTATTAAGGCAAGTTTCCCTTTTGGTTATGATGCCGGGGTGTACGTTCATACATATGCGACCAAACGCGGTACGGACGCTCGTGTAAGCGACGGAGGGGTTGGCCTCCCTGTCAGTATAAATGCGTGGTTAATTGGATTTGTTTATGCGTGCGTTACGTTTGAATATAATTTTGAGTGGCTGGAAATTGAATAAGCTCGTTGGGGAAATTGTTACTTTTCCTTTTTTGAAAGGATGTAAATCCGATGTCGTCCTTCTTCAATTCTCTCGATAAGAAAGAGAAAGATACCAAATGGAGGCGAAAGAAGAGGTTTTTCTGTTAATCACGCGGCCATCAGACAGTCAGAAAACGTGATGTGGGGTGTCCCTATTGTGTTTTTTGATGGTTCTATTTCGCTGCTCTGCCGACAATGATTTTGATAATGAAGGAGATGTAATTGAATTACAAATGCATTGTATAGACCATGATGTAAAAGTAATGCCATTATTCGCCGAACCGTGGTCAAATATATAAAGCGTTTGTAGTTTAGGTTCATTCTAAATTAAAGCAGCAATAGTGTAGAAAGCGATTCGGATGAAGTTGGGGAAATGGTTTCTTTATTTGCTCGACTATTGACAATTGTTTTGACAAAACCTCCAAAACTTTAATCTACCTTATTATAAAGCCCACCTTAGTGTAAGAAGCTAAATAAGAAATGACCAAGTAATGCGCCAACACGCACCATAAGAAGATAAACTTTCTTTTGAGGTACGCATTTAAAATTCGTTAAACAATTCAAGTGGATCGTTTTCACAAGATCACATCGTATATACAAAGACGATGTAACACAATGATATTGATATAAAAAGAATATATAAGGGATATGATTTACAACTAATTTGAACATGCAAAATTCTAAGAAAACAAGTACGTGTTCATTCTTAACATGCTAATCCTTAGCGTCGAATAGAATTAATTTATCATTATTTATGTCAAACTCTTTTTTACAACTACTACTATTTACAGTGTTAAAACTGTCTGAAAGAGATTGGTTATCTTTGTCGTACAGTTAATTCCATCCTGCATAGAAGCAAACAATTTTAAAGATGTTAAATTGTTCAAATCAACCAAATAGGTACATTTATTATAAACAGAAAGTAAACAAGAGTAGTTATCAATCAAGGAATTTCTGTCTCTGCTGATCCCGCAACCAAAGATCACAGAAAATTATCCTTTATTGTACGAGTCAATACATAAAAGAACCTGTTATCGAAGTCAACAACAATTCCACGTAATAATTCGACGGCGATTTTATTCTTCTTCTCCTACCGTTCCACAAAAACCATTAGGTAGTTCCATTAAAAACAGAATTTCGCCAGCGCATGGCATTACGCTTTAACATGAAAATTTCAGATGGGGTGGACAAGGGAGACTTCCCCAATTTTAGGGGAAAAGGAACACGTAGAAAGGCAATAGCTTGACGAAGAAAGTGAAATCGAAGTAGGATTGAAAACCAATTTTGTTCGAACGTGGACGTACCTATACGAGGAGAAAGAAAACTGCTTCACGCCCGAGTACGATTTACATATTTTATGATGAATATATATGTACATGCGTGCGTAAAAACGCAATACGTGGCTTCTTTTTAATAAAGTGGAAACGATGTGCAAATAACGGTCGCTTCTTTTAGGGCAGCGAAACCCTCGTAAATAAAGCAGTATTAAAATTAATGTTCGCGATTGACGTGACATAAAAAGATGTTAAAAAAAAGAATTGCGAGTATTTAGATCAAGATTCTCAACAAACACTTGTCTCCACACACGCTCAGTTACCGTGATCAACTACTTTCCGCTCAGTTAGCTTCGCCTCTGGCGTAGTCGACACGTTGAGTTTTCACGCTAACTCTTGCATACCACTTTTCTCACTCCTGAAGAAGCTCCATATGATTGCGGGCGAAACGTCGAATTTTCGTCTAACCATAAGACGATTCGAAAACAGAATACTTAAATCTCTCAATTTGTTCTCTCGTAACAGTATTTCCGCCTGTTTATTGATTTCTAATGCGTAAAAATTCATTTTCCTGTTCTAAGCGGACTTCCTACCGATCGCCAACCTACTTTGTGGTTACAAGCATCTTCTTCACACAAAACTGAACGTTCGCTTTCATTGTATTGCAAACGCCGCGTACAAACATATCACCTTACAAACTAAATGCTAAACACATTCGTTTGCGTTTTAATAGACAATATTACAATGCGTTAGAACAAAGTGCGTCTAATCGATAGGAACACTAACAAGTTGCTGCAGCGGATAGAACAATCATTTCCAAGAAAGCCTAATCTAGCGTTGCTGTACCCGGACGTTATTTACGATACGATATATGCAATTACGCATGGAATATTATGTAAGAGCGCCTATAATACGGAGTTGTTCTTCATAATGCACGACGCTTTGTACATAACCTACACGTATAGACGCATTCATACAATATTTGCATAAATACATACTATGTGCATAATAGCGTCGTGTTCATAATAAAGCAAAAGGTACAGGTAGGTTGGTTTGTGGGTGTGTCTGGCAAATCAATTATCATTATTGTTATTCATCGCCGTGACACGTCCCAGAAGAAGACGGCCGAAACGTGAAACGGACAGGAACGAGAAAGACGGCAGAAGCGCTGTACTCAACTATCAAATAAATTCGCGTAATAAAAGGCAAACAAACATCGGTGTTTTAATTATCCTCGACCCCCCTCCGAGTGCTACGTTTGATTATCATGATCTTCACCGACGACGCATGAATATTCCTCCGATATGTGTGTACCCTATGCACCCTATTGTATGGATGCAGTAATGAGACTAAAGTGGCACTGAAGAGAACTTGGTGTCGATAACACAAGTGCTATGGGGTCGTGTATGATTGATTGTTTCTTTTCGAACTTATTTAACATGTTTTGGTTGGAGCTTTAACAACGCATATTCCTATCAATTAATTACTTGAAGAATGCATATTGTTAAAGGAACTTTGTGCACAGAAATTTTTAAATAACTGTAAATATATATATTTGCGACTTTAAAAGATTCGTAGAAATTACGACAAATTAAGAGATACATGTAAAAGCTGTAACTTATTTCAAACCCTAAACCAGTCGCCAAAGAAGACTGAAAAAGACTGAAAAAAGAAACACCGAGAAAGTTATCCAACAAAATTGAAGATATATCTCAAATCACTGTGGCCAGAATCTTGTTGGTTAAAAAAGTGGCTTTGGCTTCTTTTAGCGCCACTTGAACATGCAAATCCATTATTTGGACCTTTGTTTTTTAGTTTTTAGTGTACTGTGATGGATCCATCTCTCATTGAAAGTTATCAATCGACGCCAAAATTAATTCAAATTTGCTGTAACATCGCCAAACGTTCCTTTAAAATACGCATTCCTTTAAAATCGCCACACGTGCGTATTTATTGTCAATTGTGAGCAATTACGGCACCCTATATGCGACAAGCTTCGTTACATTCAAATGAGTTGTTAAGATGTTATACACCCGGTTAATTGAGGTGTCCATAGCTTCAGCAATCTGGAGCTTGCTTAGAGCTTGCAAGAGCATTCTCTTCTTGATTACGTTCCGAAATAAAGCTCCCAACAGTCTAAATTCTTTCTTTCGATATTAGAAACAGTTATTGCTTTTGAATTTGATTCGTGTCTCCTGTTACTAATTACGGAAATATTTCAATAAAGCAACCGACACATTTTTCTTTTGCGAAAGGCGCTAGCAACGTCAAGTCTACTTAAATCTTGAGCCTAATACAGGTTACTTTGAAGAGATTGATGGTAGGTCAAAAAAAATCATGTAACCGCACAATTTACCCACCACTCTTCCCACATCATTACCGAACGTTATAAATGCGCATCGATATGTGCACAACCGAACACACTCATTTACCACCCCTTTTTTGTCCCCGCTCACTATCTTCTCCGCCTTACCGGTCCTCTTCTGACGGTTCTTCTCCTTCTTCCCCATCTTCATCGGTATGCACGATCGGTCCGAAGCGAAATGTAAAAACAACATTCTAGTGGACGAGGAGCCGGTCTTATTACAGTTTCCTTTTCAATTTTGTTTCTCTATTTGAGCGTAAAAAACAAATTTGTTTTTTCTCGAGTCCATTATATAGGGACCGACCGGGGGGTTTTAGATCAACCGGCGCGCGAAGCGTAGTCGCTCCCTACCGCTGTATCTGCTACGGACAGCTAGGCTGTAAGGATTTCGTGGTAATACCGAACGGTATGTACATATCTATACGTATGTATACCGACTCCCGGCCGAAATTGGCCACGTCGGTCGCCGATCGTATAGGACCTACGCAAGATATTACACCGCTAATCGATAAGAAACCGTTTAAAAATGGGGATAGCTTATACTTGCGACCACGTAGATGTATGTATTTCGAATTGCGTGCATATGTATAGGATTTTCTTTTATAGGAGATCCTACGCAAAGTAAGGCGAATGGTATATTTAAATGGAAGTAGTAAAGGTTGACAAATACTGGAATTTAATGGAAATTATCTATTATAAAATTGAAACTTGATTTTCCTGTAATCACATAAGATAAGCTTACCTTTATTATATTTTTGAACGGAGCCCCTATAAGTATATTACATTGTTGTTAAACCGGTTATACGCCCGCAGATGTTTCCTGTGCTAAATAAAATAATTTGCCGCCGTTATTAAACAGTATAAGTCCGAATATTAGGCGCAAGTTGTTCATTCATAGTAGCTAACAAGTTGTACTTGGTACTTATAGGCGATCTCACAATGCTTGCCGTAGTTGATTTTATTTGTTTGAAACAAGCCGCTTGAAGCTAATCGATTTTCATGGACGCGGTATTAAGACGACTCCCTCGTTTGCACGTTATACATCGCGTTCTCCTACCTATTCGTGTTCTTTCCTCGCCGCCCCCATTTTAGATTTTTGTCTTGTTTAACAACGCCATTGTAACCTTTAAGTTTTCGTTGTGCGGCCAATCATAGTTGCGGCCAAATTATCTTGATGGAACAACGACGCTTTAGATGCTATGGCCTCTCTCTTCAAAATAAGTAACTGTAACAGTTTTGTACTGTTAATAGAGCTCTTTGTATCATTTCTAAAGCTAGAGTTCTCTTGAAGATGCTGGAAAATCAGCTAGACCAATGCAATACGACAAACAATCGTTTCAGAAATACATTTATATAATTTCAATTGAAAATAATTCAAGGGTGGTGCATTTCTAATTGCAGCTAGTGTATATCGAATAATTTTTCTTGGTGGTATGCAAGGTGAAAATCTGCCGTCGGTATAACTTCGCAGTACTTAAACTGCACAAAAGAAATTCAATGAAATCGTTATAAAGAAACTTCGTTCCCTCGGTAATGGTATAGCCGTACGTTTTAAGTAACTTCTTCGCGTTTTCCCCTGGACGACCATAAACGAAAACATAAATAATATTTTAATAATATATAATTAGCAAGTGCCCGTTTCCACATACGGATGCAATTATCACGCTAACCGAGTCGGTTATATACGGAGAGATTTTTAAAATTCGGTCCGTATTTTCGAGTACGCATTTTCATACGGCATAGCTTTTGCATACGATTACGCTTCATTATGCATGTATGCGCTCACGCCGTTTAAACCAGATCTTATTAAAGTGATTATTTCGAGACGTAATGGGGTTTGCCGCGGCGTTAAAGATTTTATGCGTGCGAATAAATTGAATGTTGATTTTTGACGGGCGCTCTCGACGTTCTTCTTTCTGCTTAAGGTACCCTATTATCGTCGTTTTATACATCATACCCTTCCTTGTAATTCAAGTTCCAATTAATTATTTCGAAAACGTCTACGAGGGAAAATAACATTAATAAATAACGAGAATTAATACTTCCTTTTTAAGTTGTATCCAACTATATAACCACTTTAAAACGGTTCTTCTTATAGCTCTGTATATACTCTGCTTTCTTAGCAGATGTTTTCGTTTCTTCATTAAAATTAGTAATGGTTGTATGTGAGTAATCGGTTTAGACTTAATTTTACACACTACACATGTACGTATGTAGACCGGTAAATTCGTGAAACAGCAAATTAGTTCAACTCATATTGTATACTTGCCAACAAATTAATCCATTTGTTCATTTCTAGCTTTGGCGAAACCATTTTGTAAAATCTTGTATTATTGAATTAATTTTTACAAATGTTTGAATCAAAAAACATTGTTGGTAAAGGTTCGCTTAAAGATTGCTAGTAATCTACTGAACTAGACAACTTTAATGTAAAAATAGGGCGTTGTTACCTAAAATTCGCACTTGGTGTATATTAGTAACATGTGGGTATTTAATTACTTTATTTTACGAGTTCATTAATACATTAGGACAACTAACCAACTGACTGCAAAGATCCACACTATCGACCACAAAATCATCCACACTTCCTTTTTTTTGCATGAAACCTTAAAAGGTTAGCAACCTCTGAAGTACAAAACCTGTTTGTAGCAATGCTTTTTGGGCTATACAAACTAAGTCCTTCGGATCGCTCTTTTCACAAGAAAAATTCTTCTCTTTTTAATCTACAACAATATCTTTTTTCCAACAAGTTCAACAAGGAAAATAAAGGCGATTTAAATGTTTTTGGGTTACCAGCAAGGCAAGGAGGATCCTACACAACAAATCTTGATAGGTTAGCATCGATACAGTTATCGATATACTTAAAAATTGGCTTTACAGCTATAGTTTATACGACCAAAAATTATATGAAACTTGTTCAAAGAAACGGCTCTGTAAAGTTGTAATTTTCGCACGAGCGAATCTAAGAGTTCCAGTTTCCAGATGTTTACCGGCAAAAGTTCTAGTTTCACGAAATGCACAGCGAACAAGTTAATTTTCTTTAAATAACAAGAATTCTTTCTAGGAGCCGATCCGTCAAAGTCAATTTAATCTTTTCGCGTCGATTAAATTGAAAACTAGCATGGGAGCTCATATATTTCCATTTAATTACGTCTGCATAGCTTTTCCCAAGAAATACGTTTCCAGTGCAATTTTCGTATTTACTTAAACGTATCTGGATTTGGTTTTCTACAAGGATATTAACTTCGGCGCTACAAACGTTTCCAATTATACGTACATACGTATGTATGTGCATACGACGGAGCTATCGTTTCAAAAAAACAGCGCACCTAAGCGTAACAACAGTCGCAAACTTGTTTATGCAGATGTAATTGCCGTGCTCGTTTCATTAACAATTAATTCGAACATTTACATCATACACAGGCTGTTAATTCACTCGCAGGCAGTTACATCATTTACAGAAAATTAAGTTAAAATGGGCTAACGCTGTAAATTTGAGTGTAGCGCGCGGGAAAGCGGCGGTATTAAACGTGGTGCGCACCGAAAACGGGCCCCGGTGATATTATTATTGCGTTACGGTAAGGCTAATTTTCAAAATAATCCGAAAATATCGTCTAAATCGTACATCGCATGTATACGAGAGCTTATATAAACACAATGGTTTCATTTATTTATATTTGGCCTCGTGATACTCGGAAGGTACCTACTTAACGAGATTAGAGACGTAACTAGGAATAACTACTACAACGAGCTGAAGACATTATCTGACGTCTGAATTCTTTTTAATTTTCCATTTATTTAAAAAAATATTCAAGTATTAAAGATTTTTTTTTATAATTGACATCTCAGGATCGTAGTTCAAGTGCTCCTACGTTACGAAGACAGCATCTTTCTGAAGCAAAAAAATAAAGTTGTGGAAAGAATGAAAATTTGATGTGAAGGTTTTCATTGGATGTCTTACTACGACTTTAGTGAAGGTCTAACGCAAGAACACTGCCTCGAATCGCTTCGTTCCACTTTTGTTAATAAAGAACCACTAGGAAAAGCCGCTTACAACTGATTTTGCTGTAATTCCATCGTGGTCGTACTGCCATCAATAACAATTCTCATGAAAGTCGACCAAAATTAGTTGTTCCAAAAAACATGCTGTCCTCAATAAGAGTGAAAAATACCGGTATCCTTATGCCTCATAGAAGGCCTCAATAGAAGAGCTCAAAATCTGTGCCCAACATCGTAACAGGTGAAGAAGCCTGGATACATTCGTACGTTGCTTAAGTGTTCCTAGCTGAACGTATCGCAAGCATTGGAATCAATGTACAATTCGAAAAGGATCTCAGAAGACTAGCTGAATTATAAAATATATACCGAATGCAACTATGATTTATTATTATTTTCAGGCGTCTCGGCCCCCTATCGGTACGGCCTTGAATGGGACAAATAAAAACCAGCACGAGAACCCTGACGTCACACGGCCGTTGTTCCACTTCTCCGGCACTATAATTATATTTAAAAATCAATTAACGCTTCTTCATTTAAGTCTAATTTCGTTTAATTGAAACAGTTTCGACACAACGAATGCAATTATCCGAAGGAAAATAAAATCGTCGGCAAGACAAACAAGTTGTCAAGCGAAGTGGCTCCTCTTCAAGCGATTAGACTTGTTTGGTCGTGCATTTCGCCCATTATTCATGGGAGCCTGCTTTATTAGCCGCGTTTTACAATATCCCCCGTCTGTTGCTACCGTGAGCCTCGGCCCGCATAAATATTTAATTATCAATTTATTCCTACTACCGCCTCAAAATCGAACCAATTATTCTATATTTTACTGCTAATACGTTCTTTCTTCGCATCTATAGCGGTCGCAGTCACTAATATCACTACATCCGGTTAATTGTAGTTTGAAATTTTTAATACTCGTTTAAAATTCATCTATTGTCTCGCAATCGAGCTTGAATTGACGAAAGGGCGTTCTTGAAATTTGGGAAAAACTTTCATTTTCTAAATTTCCTCCATTTGTAAAACAATACAATGCATATACACACCATAATTACATATAAACCATAATTACAAATACAAAGCAACAAACCAATATTTTCCGCTTTATCTGAACAAAATATTAAATATTCGTTAATGAACGAGCTGCCACTCTTGGTGGCTCTTTCGATTCATCTTTCAACGAGCATATATCAGATACATAGACGGTATTCACGACTAGCTAATTAGCGTGGCATAATTGACAGAATAAATACAGTAGCTAACTGTGGAAATGACAGGAATTACAGCCACCCAAAATAACGTGTGCAATGGATATAATTAAATTGATAATACTGCTTTCGGGTAATATGTTACTAAAAAACACTGCACCGTCAGTTGGTTCATAAATACGTTGCCTAATTAAGTTCACCATGTAACGGCCAACATCGGCGCGGGTAATCTACATGATCTTCCAAAAATGTAGTATCAAATTAGCGAGAAAAAATGTTGAAAGAGTTGTCGCTAGATAATGTATATTTCATAGCAATATCTCTTGATGAGTAGCTTTACGGTAATATTAAGGAGGATCGCGAAAAGCTTACAATCCTGATATGCGGCCCATAGTACTAAAAACATTGGTTACGTCGATGATACGAATTTTATATTCGAAATTCGAAAGGTGTAAAAAAAAAATAATAATATTTTGTTAAAAATCTGCGATCTATTTCGTTGTACCTACCCTATAATAACGCCTGCTTATATTGTTGCGCATTCCGCTGGTCACCGAACGAATTACATTTCAAACACCCACAATAAAATCCGCTGTCGCGTATATCAGCTCGACAGCGAACAATATTCCGCCATGACCTATCGCTATTACATTTTTAATAACTGCATCGGATATCTTCTGACATTCGCCAATTACATTTATCTCATATAATTAAATGTTTCTGTGGCGCGATGTGGGCGAGATCGAAACGAGCGTTTAATTAAACAGTTATTTACCTGTTTTAATTGACGTATTAATCATTTTTTGAAGTCCGATCAAATAATTGTTGTACCCGCGCTGTTTTATCGGGCAGCGCCGACGAGGAGGCGGTCGCCGCAAAAAAAAGCTTCAAATGAAACGTACGCCGACGTTATTATTATAACATTATTGATGCGAATATGGGCGCAGAATGCGGGTACCCTGAAAAGAACTATTACGCCAGCAGAAACGCTGCTGATAAGTTGAACCCTGTTATTGCTGTTAATATCGATGATGAATTGTTCGAAATTTACCAACGCGTGATGAACGTAATATATTTGTATCACCTTTTTTTTTTATTAAAATTTCCATGTATCTTCCGCGAAATCCACGGATTAATTACTTCGATAATCGTTGATTGCTAGCGAGTAATATGGGCATATAATTAGCATATCTCCTGTAATATTAAAAGAATCCCATAATAGCAAAACCAGTGTAAGGTGGAAAGCATGTGCGATACCATGAACTTGCGGTAAGGTTCTTCCTCAATTATTTATCTTCTAATGAGCTTATCACAAAAATTGCAAAAGTAACTAACTCCTATATTCCGTACGAACAAAAGCTGAGAAACAATAAATATGGTATAAAGCGATATTTTGGGCATATTTTTAGCGTGAATAATTGAGATTTACCCTCCATCGCTGAGGTAATATCACTAAATAAATTTGAAAAAGTCGTTCAGTTCATATATTTCAGCAATAACCAAACTTTTATACGCCGCGATCCGCCAAGGCACGACGTGCTTTAAAAAATCAGACGTTTCCGCCAGATCTGTCAAATTTCTAAATAGAAACTCCTCAAGAAATAACGCTAATATAGCTTTCTCGTGATATTGGCGGAATCACTCGCGGTAAAGGCAATGTGAAGAGAGAGAAAAAAACATACTAGCCTACGAACATGTTTCTCCTATCCAGCATCATCAGCGTTGCTCCGACTGTATTTTTCTGTACCTAACACCGCTATTTGTCTCGTTGTTCGTATCATTTCCTTTCAAAATGACTTTTAACAGCGACAAAAACCGCGTACTGTTCGTTGAGCAACATGGCTGGCGATTGGCTGTAAAAGACTCCAACCTCCGAGAAAAAGTCGTTGCAAAAGAAAATAAAAAAAAGAACGTTATTCTGTCATAATATAGCCTATAAATCGATAGATGTCCCATGAGAAGAACGGCGCTAGTTGGTCATCATCGCCGTGGAGCCCAAGTTTGAGTCCTCATTGTCCTCCCAAAAAAAGAAGCCACCCATCGAAGAACTACGCCCAATCAGGTTTAATCGCACCACAAAATGAATCAATCAATTTTTCAATTTAATAACAACTTTATAAACGAAATACTAATTTGCAACACCCGTAAAAATACTACAACCAGTCATATAGAACAACCAAATGTAATTGCAATAATTTTACTTAAATACTTTCGAATATTTGGTACTACCGATCCTCAATCAACTACGACGGACATCAAACCTTATGGCTTATGTTTGACATTTATGGAAACTTCAGAAAGAAAGCATGAAATTTACGATTTTCTTAGTCAACCTCTTTGATAACCTTTCGTGGCGCGTTAAAATTCTTCAGAAAACTTGAAAGCAAAATAACTCGGAGAATTTTTAATACGCCCTCTATAAAGATCCAACAAAAAGTAAATAAGAGGGTAGAAATCACATCGACGTCCGAAATCAGATAGAATTATACGACACTTAAACAACACTAAACGACTAAATCGTAATTCGGTTGCGAGGGATGGGCGCCCACCAGTGTAACGCAAAAGTTTTATTGGTATGCTACGAGATGAAGTAGTATCCATCCAACGGCGAAGTAGTATTTTAACAGTGTAAAAGCAGTATAAAACTAATTCAAATTCCGGAATTGGTTTAGGAGTGTGTTTGAGCAGAAAACAATCGTAAAGAGAGTCGTATAGAGGGAAACGGGGGCAGCGTAGAGGAGCCGCCCAACAAGTAAGCAAGCGCCGGGACGAGCGAACGGATGAGCAAGAAAGCTGGTGAACGAGAGAAGACGGCGAAGCAGTACACAGAAAATTCCACGGTCAAGAGATGCTCATCCAAGAGTTCGTAAACAGATCACGGTGATTGACAATATCGTCTCGAATTCACCGACTGACTACCACCGCATCGGCATTCGCTCTTTACTTCCTCAAATTTATAGAGATAATCATCCTATGTCAACATTTACTTCGGAGATTTGATATTTCCTAGGAGGGTTTTAGGTTTTTACCAACGAAAAATGTTATCAAACCATATAAATCACGTAAGTAGAATGTATATGGACGCTCCGTTTACGTTAACCTTATATTTCTTGACATTTTTTTACTTTTATAGTTTCCTTTTTAATTTATCTCTACAAGAATAATAAATTGCAATAAATTCGGTAAGTGTCAATATTAAATAATTTAGAATTGAATTCACCATACTTTTCCCCATCACTGCATAAGAATTGCAGTCGATCAACTACCTTTTATAAACGTTTAAACTTTTTCGTGCTTTATTGGAGAAAGAATATTTAAGGGAAACATTGGTTAACGTGATCTAATTACAAAAACATCTTTAAAATTATTTAAATTAAGAGGGTGGATCAATAAATACATGCGTTTCGATATAGGCGGCGTTACTACAATGAATTTTCATCATTTACAGGTTTCAGATCGATTAGTTGAAGACCCTTCACCATCAATGGACAACTGTTTAGCTTAACGAATCAAAACGTGGCCGATTCTAGCTAATCCCCGAACGAAAGTGCACGAAGTAGCATAAAGAACGACATTCTCCAGCATATTTTATGGGCGAGAGAGCTATCGGCCCGATGGATGCGACTATTGCCAACATTAGACTATAAGGGGACACGATTGTCACATTCGAAACAACGTTTGGATCCACAAGAATTCTTAAATCAACGGACTTCTCAAATCGAATCTGCTCCAACGAAGGATAAGATGGAATTCGAATTCATTAACTTTTTTCAGAAAGGACGCATGTTTGTGAAAATGTAGCTCGCAGGAAAGATATTCTCAGGCTCGGGCAAAGAGGTCATTACTGAGGCAGAAACTAATTTTAAGGAGTTTGGAGAAACGTATCGAAGAGATTAAGAAAATGGTAGGGGTTGGGAAAGATGTGTCTTACTAGAAGAAGAATATGGAGAAAACAAAGATTCTTTCGTCTCCATTGCACCCTCGTAAAATAGGTTATAAATTGCAAATAGAACATGGGTTCAAATACCATTTACAGCCTATTTTCATTGAAATAACGTTAAAAATGCTTTTTATAAACAGGTCACGTTGTTTTTTTTAATTGCTGAATATTATGTTGCTGTTTGCTCTTTCTCTGATGATATATCGAAAAGGTTAGAGATTTTTAAAAGGAAACCCTTTGTTCTGTGACCAGGTGTAATCTCCGTTATTGGCCTAACATGTGCAGCTGGTACTTCTTCCACTTAAATAATAAATTTAGGTAAAGTAATAAATCGCTAGATTTTTGATCAATGAACAAGTTTAATTTATTATATTGTTACCATGTATAATATAATAATTATTAGATTAATTAATTACTATATACTTATGTGTTCTTTACAATATTAGGCCACAGTTCTTGCTATCATTATTGATATTTTAACTATATTACCCCCAAACATTAACTAGAAGCTAATAGCTGCTTTATAGAACTTGTTACGTAAAGTGTTAATACTTAATAATGACGGTCTGCTATAATTTTACGTTCTCCAAGAATTCAAAATTTAGCCCGCACATAACGATGATTACAAGTCATTCTTTTTTTTAATGAAAATATCTGTTTAACATTTGGCATTAAGTAGGATATATAAATCACCATTAACGCCTTCCTTAATCTGTTTATAATAAAGAAAATATTTACTGATCTAGGATATTTATTACAGTCATAACTATTTCTTTTCAGTGCCGGTGAATCTCTGTTGTTTTCGTTTTTCCGCAAGAATTCCGGGCAGCTGGCGTAAACAGAGCGGTAACGGAATACAATCAATCCATCATCAATTTATCCATATTTATGTTATTCCCTAAATATTTACAAATACTTCGTGTAGATGTTTCGACGATAAGTTAATACTTTAGGCTTTCTAATGCAAATATTTGCTCCTAATAGAAGCTAATGGTAATGTGAGGTTTATCGAAAATAAATCTTCCTTCACAGCTCAGTTAATATCCATTCTTGAATCATATATGCGTACATATATTTTTATAATACACCGATTCAAGAAAACCGTAAACAATTTATCTCCGCATAAAATATATTTATATATATTTTCTAAAACTTGTTTATTTGTATGTATAAATATTTATAGACAGGTGAATGCGTTTGATGTTAAACTATTTACATAAAAAGCTAAATTGATGCTAAACAGTGTCTTACACGGTTACATATACGAAATATGTTTTGAAAAAATAATCTTACGCAGGACATTAACACGGACCCGAAGAAGAAAATCACGGACCTACCTACAACGTTCTCGATAACAGCTAGTGTGAAGAGATCGCCTATACGTATATATAGGGTGAGTAAATCAGAGGAGATCCACATCGCACGGTCGAAGAAGTTTTGGAATAGGTAATTACAGCATCGGACTTATTAATTTAAACTAACTGGAAAAGGCTTCCACCGCCAGAGTCGGTTAAAGCTTGTTGTTAGTTTGAACCACGTCGTGAGTAATTAACTCAACGTTTCGCTCGCAATCATATGCTACCTCTTCGGAAGAGGAAAAAGTGGTAGACCGCAAATAACACGATAATTCAAGATGGAAACCATGCCAGAGTGAGCAGCAGAAAGCAGTTAATCATGGTAACGTCTGCAGATGAATTTCGGCTCTTTGGCGGTAACTCACATACTGAGTTACCGTCGGATGCAGGGACAAATTAAAGTTATGATAAATTAAGAATACAGTCGACAATGTTCAACCACTTTTTAGCCCCTCTCCAGGCGGTTGATATGAATATTTTAGTTTCATGAAGATTACGTTGGTAAATGTAAACAAGTGCTTCCATTACTCAAAACTCCCTCGGCTGCTACGCGTTTTGATGAAGAATTATTTCAATTATTATTCCAAATAAACTCCGTAACTCGATTAAACGATCTGATAACAATAAATACGTGTAGAACGTAAATAATCGGGCTACGAGTAGCTTGAATAAGCGCATTGACAACCGTATCTGATATCTATAAGCCATCGATATAATTCCTTTTTGAAAAGTACGTGCGCGCTATTTATCTGTTCGAGATTAGCAATTCACATCGTAGGCACCTATCGATTATTTAAAACTGATGCGGTAGTTCGAAATAAATTTCAATCAGAAACTATTTATAGAATGTGCACAGCCACAGTTAACCTACCACAACAATAATAATAAAACCTACGATGTACGTTTTAGATTTATGCGTTCCTATTGCTTAATCAAACCGTATTTAGAACTCGCTGCTCGGGTAGTAATTGCTGTATTGTCTACGCCGGTATTTATTTTGCATATTCATATATAAACAATCCGATCGGTACGATCGACCCACGGCGTGTCGCAATTATTCAATATTAAACGTAAAAGTGTCGTCCTACATCCTTGTGTATTTGTACAAATACTGTCGGGTAAATGTATTTATTGTCTCCGCGGATTGTTAAGTATTCGTTTCATTGCATTATATCGTGCCCGTATGTAAGGAACGTATATATCAGAGAAATTATTAGGTTATTGTGTTTCGTTTTAATTATCTAAGAGAAGCTCTTTAACCGGTACCCTATTTTTTCCTGCTTATGCTCGACATACATTCAGCAACAAGTTAACACATCCATTACAGTAAACGCGTTAACTGATACTGCAAACAATTGCAACCTGAATGCATCAACGTTACCTGACGACAAAGTCCGGTAAAGAGTCGAAATCATTTGCATAATGTATTATTATTATTATATGTTTATTTAATGAAGTTGCGCAAGTAAGGATTTGCCAATTCAGTGTAAGAAAGTATGTTCGAATATTTCGTTATACAAGTCTTTACTGTGGATTCAAAAACATCTGCATTTTTCCCGATGGTTGCTGTTGATGATCATATCCAGCGAGCGTTTAAAAAAAAACAAAGCAATTATTAGAAAAATTGATATTTCACGTGGACGTTTTCATTGGGTGATTTTCTACGGTTCTAGTAAAGGTCTAACGCAGCAACACTGCCTCGAATAGCTTCATTCAACTTTTGTTAATTACGAAACATCAGAAACAACTGGCCACGAATTTAGTGAAGGTATCGATGTTGAACGCGAGGCGATTGAAGAAAATTTGCATATAACTTGCCGAAAGATAGAGGCATCCTTACGTATACCCAGCTAGTTGCCTCTGTCACATCTCGTTGATTTAAATCAATGAGATTCAAATCAACGTTGAATCTTGTTGCCGTTAAATCCATTGAATCCGTTGAACGAATCCGTTGAATGAATTCGTTGAATGCCGCTGAATCCGTTGCCCCTTTATAAATTACTTAGAAACTTCTTGCAGATCCTAGTGGTCTGCTACTTTAATTTGGCCTGGGTTACTAACAAAGGAATCTCCTTGTAAGTTCCCCATTGCTGTTACAGGAGACAGCAATAGTCCCGCTACTGGTTGGTTCGTATACTAAAATCAAGCAGGCAAGAGATCTGCCATTTTGTTCCAGAGGATTTTTTTACAAGAAAACTCCTTTTGTTTGAAAAGTCCGTGCAGAGTCGGAGAGGTTGCCCCGCTGCTGTGTACCAAAATTATTCTCGGTTAACACTATTTGTTGCAGCAAGTCCAGTGATTTCTAAAAAAATGGATGAAGGAGCATAAAAGATAAGTCAGCTCAGAAGACTAAAGAGGAGCTCGATGAATATTGTAACGATTCTGTCCCTGCGATTAGAACGATTTTCCGAGTTACCACAAGTGACCGCAAGTACTGAAAGTTCTTGCTTCCGCCGTGTTGAAGCAACTGCTACAGAAATCGTCGATAAAATCAATGATCTAAAACGGTTCCCTCAACCGGGAAGGTTATGGCGACTATTTTTTTGGCATTATCGAGGAATAATCTACGTTAGCTGACGTTGTTATTGGGAAGTTCGAAAACCGAGTTGCGAGAAAAACGTCCACAGTTGACCCGTAACAATGTCCCTTTCTTCCAATCGCTTCATTCCTTAGGAGTCGTAGTCGCGAAATTAACAAAAATTAGCGTTCCAACTTATCCCGCATCCCAAATTTTGGCTCTCTCCAACTATTACCTTTCCCATAATAGATGCTTCTCGAATTTCATTCGAAATTTCGTGCACAGTAGAATTATTAAAGTTTATGGTCTTTACCATCTCATCAAAACCCATACTACAAATGCTATGTAAGATATTCTCGTAAATGTGGTCATTTCGTATACATCCATCATTGTTCGAACTATCCTAGTAGGTTATGGAGTACCAACACATTTATCTTGCGCCCGAGATACTGTCCTGTTGCCATATAATAACGTTACTTATTGCTTTTTTTGCATCATTTACAATTCAATCTCGAGATTAACCTAACCCGTGCATGCAGTTAATAGAAATCTCAAACATCGCACACAAAATTTTCAAATTACACCCTAATCGAACGCTTATTTCCGATCGTTTTCAGACCGTAAAGACAAATAAGGATTCTAGACATGTAGCTGTAGTTGTAACGAGAAGAGCCACACACATGCACGACGTATGAATATACGACGGTATACCTTGCACAGACCTCAATTACCCCGCAATAATAATTCAACAGAACACCATAATTTCGTTCCTTAATCGCCTCGTGTATAACCATACTTAAAATACAATCTTTCACA
The DNA here is from genome assembly GCA_020654165.1 of Oryctes rhinoceros. Lineage (NCBI taxonomy): Eukaryota > Metazoa > Arthropoda > Insecta > Coleoptera > Scarabaeidae > Oryctes > Oryctes rhinoceros. The sequence goes on from JAIOKQ010000231.1 coordinate 7,084,928, forward strand.
AAATTAAAAACAAATTATTGTGCGCTCAATATATCTGCGGCAATCAAGTCCACAAACTATTTTCAATGCCTTTTTTCCTCTTCTTCGTCTCTTCCTCTCTTCGTTCTTCCTGTGCTATCCGCCGGCTCTGCTGTAGTATCAGGGAATGTGCCAAGCCATCCGTAAAATTACTTATTTCTAATCAATTTACAAGTATATCGAAAATAAAGCAATATCTTTCAAATCCTATTGTTTTCTGCTCTTGTTTCATATTGGTAGATATACCTTGTTTTTTTTTTTTTTTCTTTTTTTGTACTTTGCCGGTAGGGACCACTTTCCTGCTCATAACGGCGTTATCAAAACCAGTACATTATTATTTTCGAAAAATATATACAATCTTAACAAAAGAATTGGTTTTGTTTTTTCCCTGAAAATTATTGCGGTTGATTACCTAATTTTCAATTTAAAATTAGACACGTGTTCATAGATTTCTTGTAAATAGAGGAGAAAAAATTTTTTTTTTAATAAATTGAAAATCATCTTTCAGTAATAGAATCAATCTTCAATATTATAGAAAATATGAAACAAATTGATGATAATTAATCAAAATTTACGATCACTATTATTTTTTACATAATAACAATGTTACGTAAACCGCATGATTTGCTTGAAAATGGACTCGAAGAAATTATAGCGGCACTGTCTTGCATTTACGGCATATTATGCATTGTATAAATTTAAGTTTGAGGACAGAGAATTTATTATCGTTTCTTAGAAGATTGCATCATCATCTCTCAAATAACGTATTCTTCTAAGCCTTCGCAAGAAATAAACGGGATTTTCAAGTTTGCAGTTCTTATCCGCGATTACCTGCAAACAAACTTGGATGGTTGGAGAATTTTAGTCGAAAGTTGGATTGTTGTCGTAACATCTGCTGATATTTCGCGTTCTCACTCTTACATGTCATTTTCAGATCTGTTACTGCATACTATCTGGCTGACTAAGATTCCTGAAATCTTTCTTTTCGACCTCTTCAGGATGAGAGCAACACAGCTGAAGGCGATACAGCGGATCACTTTACAAGAACCAATCTAGATGGACACTGGCTACACCTTACCACCATTTAAGCGGCTCGTAACTTGTCATGTAGGTTGAAGGCCTAAACGGCTTTCCAGAATGGCACAAGATGCATAGTGAGCCTGTTCCGGCCTAAACGTTGTGATTCGTCTCAATCTCTCTCAGTGGCGATATGGACAATACCATTGGAAATACAAATTGATTGCATTGGACTTCGTACATCTTACTTCGTAATCTTCGAATTTGGCCATTATTATTATTCTAAATTTGGCAAAGTTGCTAAATTTTATGTTTGTTACGAACCAGAAGAGAAAACGAACCTGTAACCAATGACGTTCAAGATTTCTTTAAAACGAAGAATTCTCACTATCCTCTTCTACTTTCAGCATTTTTATGTGGCTTTGCAGACAAAAACTAAAGATACGTTCTCAAAGCCACTTTCGATCTTCGAAATTTATATATAACGTTTCGGTTCTTCCTGCTCACTATGAATTTCCCCATTTCTCAGCGGCGCCATATTGGATTTTGATACCAGCCAAAAGACCTTTTTTTCTGATGTTATCCATGTATAACATGTTAACAGAAGGTCTACAACATTGAGTTTTGATTGCCGAAAGATGCCGATTTTAAGACTGAATAAGATTGCCATGAAATTAAAAACCATCAAACACAATTGTATTCATCGTACAATTTTTCTAGATCTTGATAGAAGCTTAGTCGAAAATGGTTCGTTTATTAAGCCTAATTCTAAGTTCTTCAATGCTTTGTGAGATATCAACTTTATCCGAAATATTTTTAATAATTTCCCATAAAAAAAATAACTCGATCGACGATTTAAGACAGCAGATTTCGCCGACCATACAGCAACTCCTTTATTTCCAATCTAATTCAATGTTTATCCTAATTTAATCCAAAACGATGTAGTGGTCTCCTTGATCTACTTCGTCTAGGATTCTACACTGCTCAGTAATACTAGTTCTTCTGTTAAAGATTCCAAAATGGATAAATTTTGATTCACCTGAGGTGATTTCGTTTCAAAGATAAGTGTTGTCTTCTAACCTTCCCACGCACTAATCGCAGTACTCCGGTCGTCACAAATTACCAACAGACTGTTACTAACATGAATGATTGTTTAGTTAAAGCAAATCCTCGAACTTGGAGCATATTCAGTTGCCACTTCACGTGTACATATTGATGGATTATTATTTATATGCAAAATACAAGATTTACATAAACTCCGCAAAAACACATATGTATGCACACATATTTAACTTAACATTTGTAAAATAACCCCTTGATTTAAATTCAAATTCCTGTTAATATAAACATAACGCCGCTCAGTGAACGTTCCGGTACTTAATATAGCTCGGTTTTCTTCGTCGGTGCACATTTCTCTATTACAAATGGACGATTTGGCAGTTAAAATGCATTTTTCGTCAATTAAAGCATATCAAAGACCTTTGTCAACAGACCATACATGTTTAATAACTTCGCCAAATTCAAACCTGCTCTCAATCGCCAATAATAAGCGAGACCCTCATGATAAAGGTACGTATATAATTAAATTCTTTAGGACCATAGATCCTTGATGAATATATGTTTTGATGTTTCTGTTGTTAGATCAAATTTACTTGTAAGCAGCACTACTCCCACTTTTAGAGATTATTATCTTAAGTGATAGGCATTACACAAGCGTTACAAAACTCCTTACTTTAAAGTTAATATAAATGGAAATGTGTTTTTTTTTTACCTGTAATATATCAAACACTTGAATATGCTGTATATATTTACATTTAAGAAATTGCTCCCAACGATTACAGCTTGAAAAAAAAAAGAGTTATAAATAAAAGCTTTCGTAAATACCTTTTGTTCCGACAACATCAACAACAATTATAATTCAAATTAATATCATCTTTACGTAATATAACAATTAATTAAATAGACTCTAATGTATAAATTTAATTTATTCATTTCGTCGTTAGCCCACGTTCGCTATTCACGAAACAATTTATTGTATTATTTAATGTTGAATTTACAGTAACATTCTCGCCTATGATTAATTTAATGAACGTTCATGTATGTATATGAACTATAAATTTAATACCATCAACGGGAGGACCGTACGTATGTGTGTATACACATATATGATATGAATTCCCACATTCCGTATAATTGGTTATATTAGTATATAAATTCATTAACTTGAAACAATGTAATTACATGTGATTCAAATAATTTCTGTTGCTTATTGCCCCTTCAATATTGCGTAAATTAGGTTCCTCCAAATGATCGCAAATAAAAAAAGAATAACACGTTCTGGTCGTGAAGTTAATTAAATATTTACTCGTAAAAATGTTATTGAACATTTTTACGTGTGTAATTGGCACGGCATACAAATTGTTGTATACCGTAGCAATTACTGCAGATTAGATGCAAAATTCCACTTATTTAACAGGATATTCTTTACTACTTGAAAAAGCGTATACGGTTAAATTCGTTTGCATTGGTTATAATTAACGGTTTTATCTTCACGAATAATGTTACTTATCATTTCTTAAGAAGATATGTTCGTTCTTCGAAGCTCCAGGTACGGACGTTTAACGAGAAAATGCAATAATATAATTTAAAACAATAATTTATGGAAAAAGGTGCTCTTTATAGTCTGATAAGTTATAAGATAAGAACACCACAGTAGGTGCTCCGATCTTTAACAATAACAAATATATTTGTTTCTATTACTTAGGATCAAAGAGCATCCGAAAAAGATTTAAATGTCGAAAGACATGGGACGAATTCGAAGGAATTCGAAACAGCTACAGAGATTATGCAATATGCAAAACAACTAATAGGAAAAAATAAACATCGTGTTTGAATAATGAGGTAAAAGAAAAAATTAACCAAAAGAAAAAGAATTATGGAAAAAAGTAAAAATGGCCAAGCGAGAAGGTAAAGAAGAAAATCAAAAGATTTGATTCCCACACCAAAAGAAACAGTCTGGAGAGAGCTTGGGGAAAAGGTAGGAAGAGAATAAATTCTTTAAAAGCTGAGATAATTACTAGTACAAGGTAAAGATATAGTGAATAGGCGAAGAAAATATTTGTACAACTTGCTAAATACAGAAACGAATAAAGAAGAAAATTCAACTAAAAAGTACACAGAAGAAGAGCCTTAACGAGAAAAAATAGAAATAGAAGAATACGTAAAAGATGAAAGAGCCGTCAGCCACCTGCCAAATAATGGCAGAGATTATAAAAAATATAGGACAAAAGGAGCAGAAGTACTGATAAAAATCGAAAAAAGTAGAAGAATATAGCTACTGTAGCAGAATAGCCTTGCTGATTACTAGACTAAGGCCAATTTTGGAATCGGCTCTTTCAGAGATACAAAGTGGATCTAGATCACGACGAAGGACTCAACATAACATATTCACCTTAAAAGTAGTACAACACGGTAAAAATTTATAGATACGAAAAAGGGATTTAACAACAACGGCAATCTTTATAATTTTTAAATAACTACAGTATACATGTACTAAGAATTACAACACGTTTATTAAATCTAACAAAATATATAGTTACCTTAACAAAAATTATAGTTGCAGGGATTAGTAAAACAAATGCGAAGCGAAAAATCGGAGCAAGGTGAAAATAATAGCTAAGGGCGAAGGACTGCGGAGGACTGCGGAGGAAGTTGTGACCACATCTCTACACCTGACATCACGTAGTGCAAGGGATATTGATAAATGCGTGCTTGTTATCGTTCGGCATGTTCACAGATGCAAAATTAATATCGTACAGTGATCTAATTTATTCCAATAATTAACCGCGCTTATACGATATAATTCCGCACCGATTCCTTTCCCACGATGATTTATTATTCAGACCGGGAAGAAGATCATTCATTAGACGAGCACAAAATAAACAGAATTCAATTACCTTTTTAATGAATGCGTAAAGTATGTAATTTCGCATTATAATAATAAAAGGGAAGCCAAAATAAACTTGTCCCGGCTCGTAAAGATCCCAAATTCCCATTAATCTAAAATTGAAATCAGCCGGTGTGCATGATTACGGTTTGAAAGATTTATTCCATGATGGAACAGCAGCAGCAGTGGTACCGGCAGCGACGAGGGAAAATATTCATTACGAAATAAATATTAGGTTCGATTGTGTGTACCGGAACGTCGTGAAAATTGAATATTTTATTGGGAGATAATCGTGATTTTTTCGAATTTATCACGTATTGGTTGGGCGTTTTACGTAATGGAAAAATCGCACTGGCGATTTAGTTACGATTTGTTCTTCTCGAAACCAACGCCAAATATTCCACGAAGTTCTCTTTGGAATTTATATGTTTCAGCGTTGTCTAATCTGAAGACGATACTTGGAGTATTAAAGGCCAAAAGAAAGATTTCAACATTTAGGAAATTTTATTTTAGGTTCTTCGAAAAGAAAAACAACTTAAAGGACATATTGGTTAGTGTAGCAAACAGCAAACGTTAAGGAAACGATACAAAAAAAAGTTTTATTTTTTTGCTGCTTTTACTAATCTTCTGATTCCAGTTTCGAGTTATCATTAGTTGCTTGCTTGACCTCCTTTAAGGAGCATTTCGAAAATTGCAGCAATTGTAAATGGGTTATCAACGGTAATAAACACACATACCTTTCCAGCTTACGTCGTTACAAATTTCTTCTAAGGTAAAGGTAAGGACGTCGTTGTTTGTCGACGCTGTAAATTATAACAGCCTCTTCAGCCTCTCTCAGGCAAGTGTATAAATCACATTTTGCTTGTAACCGACGATAAGGAACATTTACGCAATAAAAGGAATATATTGAAATCGTTAAACCTAATAGAAATTTATTTTTGTTCTGTCTAATGTAATTATCGGAGTATGACATGACATTCCACATATTCTTCTTTCTCTGATTTGCTAAAAAACAACAATTACATTTATTTCACTCTCTTCAATACCTTCGTGTAACAAACGGGAGAAAAGAGGTAAAATTGAAGGTGGTGCAATTTACTGCTATAAACTTCGCTACCTTTGGACTTCGCCAAGCAACAGCTTGCATCAACAAACACCGTTCTTCGCTTCAAGCTACTTTGTATATGTAATTCAAAATTCGCGCTTTTCAAATTGTGCTTCAAGTGCTGATCTGTGGTATCGACATCTGAATGCGCGGATAAATAATAACAAAATTTATGAATACATAAAAAAAATTGAAAAAACAAGGAAATTGTAGCATTTTTGTTCAATACAAAGTACAAGAACGAATTCTTAACCTGATCGTGGGTCTTTCTGGTGGCGTTACCTAAACTGGTTCTCAAAGGGTGGTTGGATAATTGAATAAATGGTACCCTTTAAACATTTAAGTAAAATTTATTTATATGTAACACTCAGCGTAAATAACGGACGGAATCCATTTTACAGGGTCATCCTGAAGATGTTAACAGAGCGATCCGAAACGTCACAGAATATATCGTACGAATACGAACGCATATACGGCTTTAGCCAATTATCGCGTATTGTTACAATTAGGAAAAATTAGATAAAAAAATGATGTACGGAGTGTGATAATTTTTTGTATTATTTTCCAAAAATATGAAAAATAATAAAAATTTTAAAATTTCCACAAAAGCAGTAGATGATTAAAATATATTCTTCACAAATAATGTTTGCAATAAAAAATTAATAGATTCATATAAAAAAGCATCTTAATAGAAGAAACGATAGGAATACTTTTAGATGGAACATAAAGTTAATAGGTCCAACAGAATATACCTAACAGGATATCATGCTGGAAGGAACCACGTGTTCGTTACATTCGGCGCGAAAATCATGTTTTTAACAGCGCTAGAAAATTGGCGCTGTTCGCTAAACAACTAACAGGATAATATCTTCTCGTCAGAACGTGTACACGCAATAAAAACTTCACTAATTGACATTTATTACGCCTTCATCTCTTCGGCCGTAATACCTTTTCTGATATTGGTACGGTCGTTAAGCCATTCATGATCAATTCGATCTTTATTTAATAAATTACTACCGTAGAAGACCACGCCACACACCATGTGTTTCCATTATAAACGGTATTAACGAGATTGCAGTACACAAAAACTCTTAATGTAATTGATTCTCTTTCTCGAGTTATTAAGTTAAAAGCATTCGCGGCAATAATGGATGGTGATAGTATGCGATTCGAAAAGAACAAGAGAACGAAAAGAATACTCACCGGTTTAATGTTGCGGCTGTTTTTGAAGATCTGAAGTCTCACCGAAGATATCTGCGACCCCGGCAATTTCTTCTTATGAAAATTAAAAAGGAACAGCACTCGACGAGCAACGAAAAATCAAACAAATGCAATACGAAAATGTATCTATGCAGCACATTAATCGAAACACAAAATAACGTAACATAAACGGCGCTATTCTATCTTCTGAGGTCTTGTTATTGTTTGTTGCTATTACTGTTTATTGTCGGCAAAAACTTCAATATGACGTCCGCTCCGTGAGCGAACGCAACCACTTCTTGACGCGTCCGAACTCGCTATGCGAAAGCTGCACGAAGTCGAGCGCGAGAGAACCCCCCGAAAGCTAACGGAGCTTTGACAAACGCGCATCAGCCGAAAGCTCGGCCCAAACGATGGGGTGGGGGCAAGCGTGTGGATAATAGAAGACAGTAGCGCCCGCCTGTCAGAGACGTCATGTTCAAATATTCAGACGCGTTCGAAATAGGGTTTGATGCTTAAAACGTTTATTGAAAGTGTCTATTTTAACGGACAATTTGCGAAAGTGCTTTTTCGACTGCTCGCACCCGGCGCACCGGTAGTTTAGTGCGCTGGGCATTTAATAAATATTTATTTTAATACGACGGATTCCGCCAAGATTCGAATTAGTTTTTCAGGAATAGACAAGAAAATATTTACGTTATATTTTAGTTAATATGATGGATGGCTGGAAACTAATAAAAAAAATAGAGAACTTGGAAACCTTTGAATAAGGAATAGGGAAACAATTAGAAAATGAGAATAAATTCACCTAAGCTAATAAATCCAATGGCTAATAATCGCTAATAATGTTTAAAAATAACATATTATTTACAATCCTAATTGTTCTTATTTTAATACTTTTTAGGCAAAGGTACATCTTAATATTAATTTAATAATAACAATATTTTCCAATCTCCAATCGTTTCTCTCCCTTTCTGCATAAAGGACAACATTCTTAACGAATTGTTGGTTTTAAACAGAAGATCTCGGTAACGTTAGAGAGGTGCTTCGCAATCAGACGAAACCACAAACGCCCACTTACGCATACTCGACTGTACCAAAATCATTAACCATCACAAATGTAAATTTAGCATGCGACGCATGAATTCATGTAAAAAAAATGAAAGGCAAGCATTAAAGCAGTGCCGATATATCTTTATTAATCCTTAGTTGGCGCATAAACATGTTAATGGGTGCTGCATTGCGCTTATTGTTACTAAACGCCAAATGTTTTACGATGTTTTACGACCCACCGATATAAACATACAAACAAGGCAATTAGCCTACTTCAAACGAATAATAATAATCGCAATCCTATTATTAATTGATAATTTATGAAACGGCTGATAAATACATTAAATATCATATGTTTACTCTGATGTATGTATATAATGTTTACAGATTGCAATATGTATACGTATTGTCATACATATAATTAGTAATTTATTTCTAAATGGCTTATAATTTAATTAAAAAGAGAGAAAAAAAAGGAGAAAGCTCGGTTAGTCTAAAAGAACTCCAAATCTATAGGCGTTACAAAGAGTTAATCTATCGTCGGTAATGTGAATAGGAACGGATGTCGGATTCCAAAACTGCCACTCATCCTCGTAGTAGTTATAAGCAACCGCATCCGCTATAAGATACGTTCAATACTGTAAACATTTCCGCACGATATTTGAAAATGGGGTATTACGCAAGTTATCTTCTGTTATGCCAAGATTTTAAACGACTCTTATCGCTGTATAGGTGCAAACAATTTAAGGTTTATTGTCGGCATTGCCCTAAAGATATCTGGATGTGTCTAAAATCGCAAATTCAATCATTAAACATATTAAACGAGATCGATATAGGATATAGAATAGCATAGTAGGAGATACATAGCAAATTAAAGAAAAACGAAATCAGCGCAAAAAATTATAATATATTATATGCTTGCTTCCAATTTGCCTGCGCGGGTAATTTTACTTTTGCTATTTTTATAACGAAGAATATATCGTAATCCGACGTAATTAATTGTTCGTAAAAACTTCATCCCGATGAGGAGTCGAACCTAATACCTCCCGTTTGCCGGCCGGGCGCGCTAACACTATTGGCGGCACGTTGATAACAGAAACGTTCACTTTTCTATGTTAAGTTATTTATCTGCTACATTCTCCTCCGCTTCATAAACTCTTCTTCGCACTATTGCTACTAATACGTTAACAGATAATCGGACGGAACCTTGAACTTCGAATTTTGGAATAATGTAGATTCGTACATATGATATACGAAAAGCATGGCAGAAAAGATATGGGATAGCCTTAAAAACATCTACAACAAGCGATACTCAATGTGTACATAAACACCTAAAATCATGTAAAAGCAAAACATGCGAGATCCAAAAGCCGTCATAACCACACAAGGCGTTACACAAAGAGGCGTTCCAAGCCCAGTACTCTTCATAATTCTAATTGACGTTATTATTATGACTATATGTAAAGAAACTCCAACAGATTGAAATCCGCTTTCATGTCCGAATGTGCTTTTACAAACGGCTAGAGAGGACAAAGGCAGGTGGAATTATTCCTTTTTTTGCAGAGACCAGACTAGACTCGTGTCTATTCGCCTCAGAGACGACAGAACACGAGTTAGTCTAGTCTCTGCAAAAAACGACTGCAATGACCGAGTGCCTGAGTGAATATATGGAACCAAGTTTTAAATAAAAGAAACGTGAAAATAGATACTCAGAAAGCCAAAGTACTGATATAATAGAAAAGTAAATATCGCCATTGGCTGGAACCAAATTAAACAAGTCGAACATTTTAAATACTTGGGTATCTGGTTACTACATAACGGTAGCCAAAAAATTGAATCCAATGTGGTTCAAATATTTACGAATGACTTTCATGGGAAACGGACAAATAACAACTTAAACGAAAGCAAAGATATTTGATAAAATGTTCTGCCCTTCATTGATACGTTGTTGCGAAAGGTGGATCACTAACAACGAAATAAAATCAAAAATCCAAGCCCTTGAAATGACGTTCTTGCGAAAACTCGTCGTCATAACTAGACGTGACCGTATAAGGTCGGTAAGAAGATCGAGAGGGAGACCATTAAAAACTTGATAATATTTTGCGTGGGTGATCTCCAACTATTCCATCGCTTTGCTTCTGGGAATAGTTAATATTATTATATAATATTACCTCTTATTCTATTGGACAAAGTCGAAAGTTCAAAGATAATTCCTAACAAATAATCACTTACTTTGTCGCATCGCTGACATTGTAATCTATATGAAAAAGCCGCCTCACCGTGGTCGTTTTCCATACGCCAAAAATAATTTTTAAAGATATTATTTGTAAAAGTGAAGTTATTTCAATTATATATTTTCTTATTCCTATATTTAACTTTATCCAATTTATTAATTTCTTTAACATTTAAAAAACATAGTTATTTTATTGGTTATGAGAACGAGTTAGGTATTCCTATTCTCTTCATTTCTTGTAGTTCTGTTCTATATTTTATGCCAAATCCATAACTGTAACAATAATGGAAATAGCTAAACTTTGATTACACAAAAGAACTATTCAGAACTCAACGACATGTCGACCATAATACTTATTTTCAACTGCTTGACTTCCAATAGCCCTTGTTGATTTCCAATCCTTATTCTTTCGCCTTTTTTTTTTTTTCGTTCTTGCGAAGAATTTAAAGTATCGTTCAATTTCCTAAATCCGGATGACTGTAAAATAAGTTGTTCCATTACCTCTCGACGCAGAAAACCGGCACTCTTTTATTTGACTGATAAGGGAACAAAGAACGTTGGCAACAATGGCATAAAGACTTAAGTGATTGTTATGTGATTGATTGATTAGATTTCGTTTGACAAAAGCGGATTTTTTCCGGCGTAGAGGCAGGTATTACGAAACGTGAACGATGTACTAATGCATTCAGATAATTTGATCTTTTAAATTTTGTCGAATACTGTTTATTAGGAGGTCGAAAATATACATGAGTTCGTCCTTTCTTTCCGCAAGTATCTAAGAAATTAAGCGATATGCAGAGATATTCAAAAATTAATGCTTAGTTGGTACAAATCGATCAGCGGCCTTTAATAATTAAACATCTACTTATAATCTATCATCTGGCATAAGTATTGAGGGAGCTCCAATAAAACCCAATGAAATGATTAAAAGCAACATCATAAAAAGTATTTTTGGATCCTCTAATGGACATGTTGCAAACAAACCTATCTTATTCTACATTTAACACAACAAATGCCAAATTAACGATAAAGATTGGCATACAACATTACATTAGTTTTATATAAAAAATGGTTGAACTGTCACCTCTTAGTAAGGTTCCTAAAATTAGTAAAATTCCTAAACTTTTACCCTTCGACAATTAATGAAAATAAAGACTGCTCGTGTAAAAAAATCTATTTTAATCTATTTATTATGATTTAAAGTATAAAACGTCGGAGTCTTATTATTCACGCATAGAGACTTTAATTGACGGAGGATTTATACATATATACAAAGGCTTCTAATTGTTGTTTGAGAAAGATCCCTTCATTGAATATTTTTAATGCGGAATAATTCAAAATAAATAAACTTCGTATTTCAATGTTGATTTTCTCATGCAGGAAAGATAAATAAGCAAAAACGCAAGGCGGATCACTACATTTGCCGCACACTCGAGCGTGTTTCGTGTTAATTTCCCCGCTCGCAAAACTTTACGGCGACCGCTTACCCAAAAATTTATATATATTATAAAAGCCGGAATTATCGGGCGTATCTTCGTTGTTTGAGCGTATACATTATTCTTATATAAATATATAAATGCGTATAAATCTGAAAATACGGCCGAAGATAAACCGAGACTGTATTCTTGGCTAATATTTGCAGCAGTTTATGAAGTTATGCTAAACAGTTGAAGTATACATTAATAGTGAAACATCTGCTACCTTAACAGACTTTGTCTGCTATACCATCTCAGCTCGTTTTATGCGAAATTAATATAGAACTTTACGCCGGAGAGAAAGTTTCAACGCATGAAATAGCAAGCGGAAATCTGAAACGACTCGCATTTATAAATATGAATATATGGAAAAGCAGTTAAATGGTGGGAGATGTTAGAAAATAAATATAAAGAAGAGTTGCTGATATTGTGATATTACATAGCTCTCCTCTAATTAATAGACTTGCGTTTATTAATTAGACCTCATTTTTCCAAGATCTCTGATAGTTCTTGGAGAGATCAACCATTACAATCCACAAGCTTAAACGACAGCTTCTTGGACCACCATTAGCAAATTCATAATGAAGAATAAGACAGCGCGATGACCCAGTGGTAGAGGAGCCTGTCGCTAGCTGTGACAAAATTAGACCTTGTAAGCTCCACCATGGTCAAATTGGGGCAATTTGCGGTGGATCTGACACGATCACAAGCTAACATGTTGGGAAATACTTAATTGTAATTTACGCTTTACGAAGAAGAGGTGACAATTATAAGACCACGAGACATTTCACACATTAAAAAAAAATCCAAAGCTTAGGGTAAGGCAATTTTCAAACGCTTTATTTGCCCCCCAACGAAATGTTCAATGATAATTAAGAGCTTGCTGTAGTTGTTCTAATTGTTACAAACAGACCAGAAAAATTGAAAGCACTCCAAGAACTATTGAAGAACTGCAACATTTAAACATTAGGAATGAAGAATTGAAAATTGCACAAATTCATAATCAACAGGTTCTTCTTTATGTTCCCAAATCCTTGACCTCGTCTTATGTACAGCTAAGAAGCGACGCAGTAGTAACATCTTCCTAGCTTCATAAACATCTACGAAAGCTACGCATGTGTAATTGTAATTGCAAGATTGTAATCTTCTAAATTGGTACAAGCTAAGTTCAATTGATTCGTGTTGAATTATTCAAGATTGCGTCATTTCGAACAAGGACGAATCAATATACCGAAGAACCCCCAGGCACAAGTGTGAATATTTCCCGGAATCCATCCTCTCGTATTAAATTCGCAAATTAAAATTGGCTCTTCAGTTAAGAGCGCGCCGTTATTATTTTTCGCCATTAACTCTTCAATTGCGTTTACCTGATTAAACGGAAATGACTATCCGTTTTCTCTCGCTTTTATCGGTAGCTCGTTTCGAGTATCAAATTTGCATATTTATTGCATTTGTGGCACACATCATAAAAGTACTTAATATGCCCACATGTACGTATGCAAATTAAAGAAAAAAATCACCTATGGCAATGACCATCGGACGCCTATACAAGTACGATGTTGTACACTCTCCGCCTGTTTAACAATCGTGTCAATAACTTTAAGGTAAAACAAAGATTTTTGTGAGAAAATAATAATATTAAAATAATAATATTCGATCCCAACGAAGGATAACTCCATAAACAAAAATTAATTGAGACTCAAGTAATCGACGCATATCAAAAGACGACCATTAGCACTAACGTATCTATCAATTTTTTTTTTTATTTACCCCCAAATTTTACATCACCGAATTTTCTATTACTTCATGTACAATCGAAACTCAGACGCGTATAATTTTAATAATAACGTCGGCGCATCCAAACAATAAGACGCGTAAAGACCGGATTTTATCTAGTTTCGACGGGGTGTGGGGAGACCGATCGTGGGAATCATACTTAGCAACTGGCTTGCTGTTAACACCCCATACGAAGGGTAGGCATTAGACACTCGCCACCTTATTATAGACGGATGATGCGGTCCGATGATATTGTATTGTGCAATTTGGTAACTTTTTACGCCTCGGCAGGATAATAATAGAATGTACTTTTAATCAAATTATGGTTGATTTATATTCTTGTCCGTCCTACCAGTTGCAAAGCGTACAAACATGTTATTCCCACAAGGAATAATGAACAGACGTTGATTATGTACTTCCAATGCAAGAATATTTTTATTTTATTTAATATGGCGAAAACAAATGAAAATCTAAACCATTTACGAGAATTACCTTTTAATTACAATACAACTTGAAAAGAAATGAACATCGAATAAGAATGTACGAGTGTTTTAACGTTATTTTCAGTTCTGGAATTTGGCTTACTTGTCTCGACTCACCCTGTATATTAAATTGTATATTTTGCAGTAATCCTTTGAGTTGTAGGAAGCGAATAGTGTTAACAATAGAGAATGGCCGAATGTCCTGCAATATATCTGAATGCGTTGCAAAGTATCAGTAAAAAGTGGCCTACCTGAATTATAATTTCATTGCAATAAAAATCAATGGTGAGAAAAAATACCGTAGCCACGCATTGTTTTTATATCAAAGCATACTTGAGTACTAATACAAGCTATTTTAAATGTACGTATACGAACATCAAACAATTCAATATTTGTTTGCGCTTGTGTAAGAGCGGCCAGAAAATCAAAGCGACATGAAAATGACTTTATCGATATGGAAACGTGATGACAGTTCGTTTAATGTGGGGTTTTGAGAGAAATCTGCGGTAAAAATGTCAGCGGATCTTTTGCCTTTCGTTTTCGCGCATTGTTCTTATCATTAAATTGAATGTCATTTATTTACGATTTTTTATTCGGCGAACGATTTCCAATTAACACTTTGCCACTTTTTGCACATTGCAGGAGAAAGGCCGATCGCAAACGAACGTATTTTTAATTAACTTGTTTGAGCGTTGCGTTGCCTCCTTCAACTGACGCCCGGAGGCGTCGATCCGAATTGGTGTTGCCATTTATGCTGATTATCGATGTAGATTCAAACGTATTGCAATACAAGACTGTCCTAAATTGTTGTGAGATATTCTTTGCCTGTATCCCGCCGGAGCCCGAAAACTTTTGCTGGATTTTTACTGGACTTTAGGCTTGTATTTGTTAAATATATTTCTTAGTTATATTAGTTTGTGATGCAAAGAAATTAATTTTTCTTACGTTTTGCATTTGAGCATTTTACAAAGTTCCTTTAATTTTAGATGAAGAATACGTTCTCTCTTTATCATATTGACATCATTGTTTTGTGCAGGAGTTGCGATGGAGGGGGGAGTTGTGGAAGGTGCTTTCTCTGATATTAACAGTTCGAAGTGGGCCAACTTCATTATAAAGAAATGTAACAGAAACGTTTTTGGAACAGACAGCTCAGCTAGTCCGGGGCTCCGATCAGAACTTCTCCAAATTGTTATGTAAAATATATATATATTTGTCACTATCAGTACTCGCGATTCTCTAAAAGCGTCGCTATATGATCCTCTCCCTCATAAACCTAATTTTTTTTGGAGTACAAGGACTCTATCTATCCGTACGGTATTCCCCCAGCACATTATGCTACATCTAATCAATTGTTGCGTAGCGCACAGAGAGAATATTTCCTTATTATAAACTTGCTTTATAAAACGGAATAATAGATATTTTGCCTTCCTTTAATATTATATTATTTTCTACCCACCTCTCGATGCATTTATAAGCCACAGAAATTGATACATGTAGAATAGGAAAGGATATTAGTATCGTCCACGTAGCAAATAAAATCAGGATAAGACATTTGCAACAATAAAAAAATTATTGGAAGTTTTCGGCAAATTACATACAGTAAGGGTCCGAGAATAGATTCCTGCGGTACACCGCGCTCTACTAAGCAATCTCCGCAAGTGTGATTAACCCGAACACACAGTCGACGGTCTTTCAAATTTTGTAACAATATCGATGATTCGCCAGATCGAAGGAATACCTCCGTAAAGCACCGTGTCTACTCAAATGTATCGATACGTAGATATTTTCTTTTGTTTATTACCATAAAGTACTTGTTACTATTACATCTAAAATGTCTGAACATCTATGTTATCTCTATAGTTTGAAAACTTGGATCATCGGATATTTCACCCTGTATGATTTGTATCGCGCGTATTAAAGTATGAATCACGTCCTTATAAATTGATTGTTTGCGAGTTCGCGTAAGTTTTCTTCGGGACGTTGTTAGCTCGTTAATTTATGGAGTCATTGCCGGGATTTGCGTCACTTCGTTTTAAGCCCGGTACATTAGTAAAGATTATGACGGTTTGTGTGTTTAGCGGAAGAATTAGATTCGGGGCCGATGGAGCGCGGTTTATGGAGGAGATCTGCCAGCGATAGCCAACACGTGACTTCTGTGGCTACTGATAGCGACAGGTCACGTGGCGTTCCTATTGCCCATTCAGATCCGATTACGGATAGTGATCCGCTACAAAATAAAATGCGCACTTTCAAAACTTAATGGACAATAACAACGGACGGCATAGAAGCGTAAGTATGTATGTACATATGTCTGAAACAGGAGCGTTTGTTAGATAAATTGTTCGAAATATTCCATTGATTACGGTACGTACTAACATATTTCCGATTTATACGTATTATTGCATTGAGGAATAAATGCTGACGACAGCAGATACATCGAATTTTCAGTAATTTGATCCTTTTCTATTTATTCTAATCTATTTTTTATTCAAGGAGATCAAACACGTTTTAAATCGAAGAAAGCATATAAAAGCGGTTACCGTTGCAAATTCCTTGACAAAGATCAGATCAAGAAACACGTTTATCATATCATAAAAACGTCTTCTTACGTCCCCCAACGTTCTTCTATCTACGACTAATAACAAAATTAAATTCAAGATGGAGTTTACAATATTTTTTATTTTAAATGGAGGTCATATTGGAATGTTTAGGGTTATTTTTAGGGTACCTGAGCAATATACGGCAAGCAATGTTACTAAGCTTCAATAATAACCTCAATATTTTTTTGAGGAAAAAGATTGAAAACAATGACACTTTAGACGACATTCTTTATTGATAAAACTTAGTTTCAGTTGTCTCTGAATCGTTGATTTGGGCCAATCATACGTTAGCAATTTTTTGTTTGAAAATTTTGGAAAATCCAAAGTATTCCACAAAGCTCATCTCAGTGTCCCAGTGTCAAGAAGGAAGTGCGCTTGACTGGACAGAGTTAAGCGCTGTGTATTCGAGTCCCACTAGGATCAACACATTTGCCCTTCGCAGTTAAGGTACAATTAACTGCGCTTTACCCTTTACGGCGAGGGGGTGACAGTAATAAGGTCATGAAACTAAAAAGTTCCTGAGGTTACGACAAGCCTCAACAAGCTTTTATACCCCGTTGTGCCGTTACACACTTTAAAAAAATTAATAACATTCTTAAATGTAATATTACGGACGTTTCATTAACAATTTAAAATCATATAAGTGCGTATATATTAGGTCAAGTACCTTGCAACATTCTGAATCATTGCTTTGTTCAATTTTTATAATGATAGCAAACAACACGAAAGTATCGCCAACCTCCGTACCGCATTGATTAATCCGGGACGGCCGTTCCGACGATACGAATGATCCTCATTCAATGACCGGTTGAGAATGTGCTTTATTCGTATCCTCGAAACGGCCGTCCCGGATTAATTAAATAAACCTATGTGGTGCGGAACTTGTCGATACTGTCGTATTGTTTGCTCGTTTTTCTAGCGTAATTTCACCAGCTCATAGATTCTGCTTGTTAAGATGTCCCCTCCGTACTTCAGATATTCAGCTGCAATGCAAATATATTATTATAAACAAAATGGGCGTTTGTTTCCATTACAAACGCAAAATGGCAGAAATAAACTCGTATATACATCTATAAAGCTAGCGAATCAAAATCGAGCTTTCGATACAAATAGTGGTTTATGGAATAATGCATACAATAAAATTCCGGAATAATATTTTAATACAAATTCAAGCTATTCAAATCAATTATTATATATTTGAATAAAAACAATACAAATTTAATATTTCATAATCCAAATAAGCATATTTACATAACGAAATTGATACAAAGCCAATAATGCCAAATTAAAAATTCGTATTTTGATCGAATTGCAGATTTATTACAGCTGAAGCTGTATTAATTTTGAATTTCCGTTGTACGTATAGATAATCGAACATTTTATATAATTTTATTACGACTAAATACGAAAATACGACGGAGTGCATGCAGGGCAAAAATCGTTTCGAACAAAAATACCATCGACGTACAATCTACATAGATGGTAAAGCAGGAATGCGGGTGTATATCTACAAAGGAAAATAGTAAAACAACAAAACATTTAATTAATATCGTTAATTGAAAACAAAATATTGGAATAACTGAATGCAGTAAATCAAAATTGAAAATAATTGAAATAGTTCCTCATTCATTACAAGTATTAAATTCAGGACGCACAGAGAGACGCGAAGCGAGAGAAAAATAGCAGGAGAGAGAGCGAGAGAGAGGGAGAGGGAGAGAGTGCTAGGGAGCGCGGAATTCTCCCCGATTTATCATTTTATCCGGCGCAAATTATAATTAAAGCTAATTTAATTAATATTCTACGTCTCACCGCATTACGTTTACAAGTGCCTACCAACTAAATATAGAGGCAGTGAATTAATAAAGACTGGTGCAGGAATATTATTACATCTATGTGTGTATATCTAGATATATAGGATATTAGTAATTTAAGGGAGAACACTTGGGATTGTCAAATTCGAGATAGTGGTATATTACATAGCGGGAGATTTAGTTCTGCGAATGAAATGAAATTGGTAGCGAGCTTGAACTAGGAACGAATTTAATATCCACGCTCGCGATCGTTAATTCCTTCTTAATTCGCCGTATTTTAGATATAGTCGCATAGATAAATAAAAATATCATACCCAATAAATCGTTAATCTCTATAAAAACGAATACTACTACTCTGATGCATAACTAACGAACTAACTAGAGTTCCATGAGCAACAATAACAATAATAATAATACTTCAAGGTAAACATAATTGAATCAGCGCAGAAGATATGATCGAATTAATTCAAGAAAATCCCTACCGATGCCGAACAAACTCCCAACAAAATACGATAGTTTATGAGGTTGAACGCACGCGAAAGATCGGCTTGGCCACCCCCAATGTTTCAGCTACTGTTTGAGAAATGTCCGCAAGGTTAGCTGTGGTACACCCGCGTGACATAAATCCATGCTGAGATGCAAAAAGGTAGGATCCCGTAGCGCTTGTAGGTTAATAAGTTGATCGAGACCCGTAATCTCGTAACTATCCAAAGTTGTGTCTCTTTAAACGGGACAGGTTGTGTATTATTGTTTCTCTTAAAAAGTTTCTTTTAAAGAGTCGTTGGTCGAGTTTCTCTTGAAAAGTTTCTTAAAAGTCGTTTGTTGAAAGCGTCTAGTAAGATCTTCGTTTTTAAAATTGCGAGTTGGCTTACCAGAGACTGGGAAACTTGTACATTACCGCCTTACTGCCAAAAGATCATTTACATGAATAACAAAGGATAAAACATTTAAGCATTCTTACCTTTACCAATCGCTATGCTTTCTGCTTTTAGTTCTTGAAGCTCCTCAATTTTTAATTTTTAATCACTCCTTTAATTAGGAAACAAGCTACTTCCTGCGATAATACCTACCTGATTACATTTTATCCCAGAATTTAACGAGAACTTCAAGGATTCAATAATATATTCAATTTAAAAAATAGACCTTTGTATAGCTACGAACTTAAGACTAACAAAGACCCCCAATCAGGCCTCGTAACAAGAAAACACACAAAAGCACAATCTTCTTAGTAGGCCGAGATGTCCTTCCCTGTATACTCGAAACCCAATGCAATGACATGATATGTCAATGCGAGTCCTCAATGTGTCAAGATCGAAAATAGCCCAAGTATCAACAGCTGCTATGGATTGACCGGCTCCAATTGCTTTACTTCTTGTCTAAATCTAATTCAATTAACTTGTTTCCTTTTGTATATACCTTCTATATTGCTACGTCGTTTATTTTAAATGGCGAAAAGCGTATAACCAAAATTTCTCATTTTCGTAATAGCGCACTTTATACACAGGTCCAAATAAACATAAGAGAAGAGCACAGTTAGATGGAAAATGACTACAACTTTCCTAATTCCCTAAATTTTTATTCGATTAGCGAAAGAACACACGATAGCCGTTCCATTCTAAAATTGCCTTCGAAACGATAACGTCGAACAGATACCGGGAATAAGTCGGTCGAAACGACGAAAAGACAGAGAGAAAGCGAAGGAACGGAGGAGCAAACGAGAACAGGGTGTAGGTAATTCTGCGGAGCATATTTGCTTCTCTCCCCAATTTATGCGACGACGTCCTGTACCGAATGTCCCTCTTAATTCTTTTCCGATGTAAACCGCAGCATTAAAATAAAATTAACCTTATAAAATGGGAACGGAACGTCAAACACGCATTTTTACCGCTAAATTTCCTTTTTAAATGTGCGCCTGCATCTGTGCCTGTCTAACTGTATTGATGAACGGTCCCCGGGTTTTATTGGTTCGATGTGAAATAAAATGTTTTCAAGTGTGTCTTGTTTGCCATTAAAGATATAGGAAGCGTGCTGTGTTTTATTTTTGTTAGCAACATGCTTTATCTTTTTATTCTTATTGGTGTTACAGAGTCCCAAATAACGCTCGCAGGCAAATTAACATTTAGAGATGGATGGCTACAAGCCTGCTTTTCTCCAACAATTTCTAGCAGCTTACAGCAGCTCGTGTTGCGATATTACTGGTATATTGCAGCACTAATAGTGAGAAATTATTGTGCAATATTGCACTAATTTAACCATATTATTAATGACTTACAGCGGTAGATTACTACGTCATAATATTATCATGAATCAATAGATTTAACGACTTTATAATTATGGTGTTTCGTTGTGCAAGAAAGTTGCATAAAAGTTGCTGGGAACGCTGTATCTACGCGCCTGTTCTTGGAACTTCCTTCTGAATGCTTCTCGATGTTCCCCATTGTTTAAGGTTGCAGAAACAGATGATCTTGCAAGTTGCTGGTTTCCGTATTTATCGATTGTTTCCGAAATTTTGATGTCGTCTGTGCTTTTATGAAAACATTATATTTACGAATATTGAAACATTGAACATTGAATAAGTCTTTTTCAAGGAATTCTCACGAACATTTTAATGCTTTTAAAAGTCTCCATTTATTTATTGTAATTCGGTTGACGATAGACTGCTTTCCTTTCGCAACAAATATAAAATAAATACGTTCTTTTCACAAATACAGTTTAAAAAAAAATTTTTTTATATTGTCTCCCTGTATATATATATATATATATATATATCTTTGCAAGAATATTTTTATCGTACTTCATTATTTATTTACAGCTATGTGGATTGAGCTTTTTATTGAAGAAATTAACGTAAAAACACTAAACATAAAGCGAATAAACAGTCCGGAATTGTATAATCATCAATGCATTGATTATCCCAAATTCAATATGTTCAAAATAAATCAGTTGTATAATATACATATAATACTCTGCTGTTACGCCCAGCACCTCCGCCAAAAATGTGCAGCATATTTAAGGTAACATGAATACGAATTGCAGATAATAAGGTAAATTGACAAGGTAACAAAGAGGACACCAGATTTATCAGCTTAAAAATATTATATTTTTCTTATGTGCCTTCTTTATGTAATAGAATCTGTATAGCAATAATAACATAAAAATAATTCAGTTTTCTGCGAAAGCTGCAATGCGTAGTACATGCATTCGAGCAGCATTTGTAGAGGTAAGTGCAAAATTATTGTAAAAATTAAATGCCCAAAGTTCGGCATTATTTATGTAAAATTTAAAAATTACTGAATTTAGCCAACATTAAATGAACAATTCTATCGTGCCCATCAATCATACTTCATTTTGTTATGACTAAACCGTATTTGCATTCCATAAATAAATAAATAAATAAATAAATAAATTGCGAAAATTAGTCACAAAAGATGTTATTCATCAGTCTTTATTAGCGGTTACTCTTTGTTAATTATGAATGATATTTGTCCGTCTCTGCAAAGTACCCGCAATGCAAATTAAATAGAACCATTTATATTTCACTGCTGTGCAGAATTAAGAATTAACGCAACTTCAATGTTATCACGACTAATGAACGATTTATAATTTCTCTAGAGTCTCAAGCAGCAATTATCAAACAGATAAATTTGGGTTACATTGTAACAAAGCAAATGATTAGTGGTTCAAAATTAATTTCGAAAACACTCAAAATAATTAATTTGAAACATCCTCATATGCGTAGTTCTTTCAAAACATCGATACCATTTTGACGAAAAAAATATACCTGCTTGCGAGAAAGTATGTACAAACGTTCGCACATTTAATCCATTGATGAACATGAAATATCATCAAGTCATCGTTCTTCAACATAGTACAAGACGATAGATTATTAAGCTGTGACAATCTATTAGCGTTTCAGATACTAATTGGAACCAAGACAAACAGATTCTTTCGCGCGCCGGGGAAACGGCGAAAATGCACAGCGCACCTACACGCTCTCAACACCCGCCGTACATAGTTAACGCCGCAGTGTGCACAGGTAATAAGGCGCCCCGCTCCGGGCCGTATTGGAAAGTCGTGTAGGTAAATTAATTTCATTAATTAAAACCATACTGAAATTAAGTGCCTCACCTGATTTAGCTGAGCAGCGTGAGCGCTTCTTCGCCGCAACTTCGTATCAAATTAAATATTTGGAGCCGATATATAACGTGTACAAGACGGAGACGGCACGAGAATGTGTGTTGAGATTAATTGCGAATAGTCCGGAATATTTAGAGAAATATTACGTCGTTGTTCCGCAGTGAATTGTTTCTGTTCCTAAATCGCCGCGGAGGTGTCGCTGCATTTCGGAACGAACTGAATTTTTAAGTTAACATTGTGGAATATGTTATGTTAGACAGAAAAGTTGAACGAAAATTATTCGGAGACAGCTTACAATCATGCCCGAATTTAGGAGTTATCCAGTTTCCGCTACGAACGATACATGTTTGATATTTTAAATGGATCGCTCTTAAATGCGTCTTTTCATGTTAACCTTCTTCAATATCCCTTACACCCAAACATTTCTATTTTAGCCCAAATTGTCAATCGCAAAATTTGAAAAACCTTGAGACAATAACCCGATTTCTACAAGGAAAAAAAGAAACACACACATTTCATAGTTGCTGTTTTATTAAGAACAATTTACATACTTTAAATTATGAATTCTTTGTTCTGCCACTCTCCATTAACGCTTTTGGATATCTGCAAATCACTTTCTACGTAAGTCATTAACATCTGCGACTATCCTCTTCATTTGTTACTTTCAGTTCCCCCTTAAGCAAAAGCCAATGCTTTTCAATTGACTTGGGTTCTCGACAATTCGGTGGGTTCGCTTCTTAAGGTAACTAAAACTCTTTGTTCCTTCTGTAAGGCCGCTTTACCGTAATAGAGAAGAGGCGATGTTGGGCCAAAGAAAAAGATACCCAATACTGACTTACGAAAGCCAGTGACATTTTTTCTAAGCATTCTTTGACAAAATTGTCAACATTAATCGTTACAAATGCGATAAAAGACTTGCTTTGCTTTGCCACAACTGCAGATAGCTTGCAAAACAAAGATATCTTGGGGAAATTTCGACGGCTTTTTTGGTTTACATTTCCCGCCTATTTCGCGCAAGAGATCAGTGTAAAATTCTTCACCATGAAGAAAAATTAGCTAAAACAGAATTCATCACCCATAATGCAGCACTTGAATTTTTCGGCAAAAAATTGCCTTACTCTTTTTTTTGCATCTTTTTAGCCATTTAGTACCATCGTGATTGCTTTCGCGTTAATTTTTAGTTCTTTTTTAAAGGGCATTCCTTAGGCAATATCGGCTGGACTCCTCGCAAATCTTTAATGAAGAAATATTAACAATTGCTTGCCATTTTAAAATGAATAAAAGCCTCTACTAACTTCAAATTTCAAAGCTAATAATGCAACAATTTTTGAGATTGGTACATCTTTAAAAAACTCTTCTTCAAACCCCCTCTTTACTTATTCTTAACTTAATTCTTCCCAAGATTACTTTAGATCGAGTTTTGTATGAATGCTTCCTATTTATATTAGCGATATTTTTTATGAAAGCTTTCATTCCTTTTACCACAATGTTACATGAAAATGAAGTAACTACTCACTTTTTTTTCTACAAATGACTGTAGATATTTTTAAATGACTGTCGTCCAGTGTCACTTTTCAAGTTCATTATGACAATTCGTATTTCGTAAATTTTCAGTATTATTTCATGCAATCTTGTCTATTATGTAGACTACTTTGCTGCATAGTTCATCCGAAATGTTGGAGAAACGAAAAAGATGAAAAGGGAAAACCAAAAGCAGAAATGAGCTTTTCTACCATACATAACGAATACGGAAGTAAAATTAAGAAAGATATGAAAAACGTTTAGGTGCCGAGTCGCTTTTTTTCAACAGATAAAGAAGTAACGTATCAGTAGGTGTTCCATCCTATTAATTTTAATTGCAAAATAAAGTATTCAAAAACTTCAGATAATTCACGTCTACTATCCCGGATTACTTCTTTCAGATTCGTGGATAAATAAGCAAAAATGGATAAAATGTAAATTATTGCGATCAATCTCTTTAATTACCCCCCGGTGCGAATAATTCGCGGGCAAATTAATGCAGATCCCTCATAAATTACATTTAATCAGGAACTGTTGCAAGTAATATCCCTTTTGATAATTTAATTCGCGTAAAGTAAGTAAATTCTGATTTGGCTAATCATAATTCAATGATAAATGATACGAAATGACTTACAGGGTCAATCCCAGGAGTTCCAGAAGTGGTGCCCGAGTTGTCTAATGGCCGTAGAGACGCCTCAAGGAGGGTCTTCGATAGATTACACCGTCGGGATTCGAAGTTCCAACCATAAGTTCCTAATCCGTGATTTGCAAACCTCTATTCCCGTGCCATTTGCGAAAGGTTTTAGCATACTTGCGAGATACCTGCCGGTAATGACGACGTTCGAAACTAAGATTTAGAACTTTACTATCGTTTACGAAACTTTTTCGATTATAAAAAACTGCATCAAATTTTATTTCGTTCAACTATATGACATATACATTTTATCGAATGAGATGGAATAAATACAAAAATATTTAAATTGAACGCATTAATAATACGGCGGATAGAAACTGATGCTAACTCAACAGAAAAAGAATAATACTATTGTACTATTGGCAACATTTTTTCAATAAATCATTTCATCATCCTTCCTGCATTTCATAATAAATATATTAAAGAGACAGCCAACTTAAATGGAAATAGATAAATAAACTTAATCTATGTATTTATCTATATTATTGGATACCAACGGAACGAACCCATAAACAGTATCCCAAGACATAAATATATATCACTATTACGGTATTACAGGAAAATTATTCTAAACATAAGAGACCATTTTTTTATAACTTTCTTATGGCTTATGTCTCGTTATTTTGTCAAGTAACATAGAGTATTGCTAAAATATAAGTAAACAGATGTGGAACAAGAGGAGCAGTGAAGACAAAATCAAAACAGAATGCTGCACATTTGTTGCTGGACTCGAAACTTGCAGGTTCGAAACCTAAACCAAGCACTTGATTTTTAACTGCAAGAAACGTCGAAGTAGATGCACGCACTTTTATTTTTAAAACTCAAACCGAAATCGCAGATATATCAAGTGGCGTTGATACCCTTCCTTCAAAAAATTTAGGTTTCCGAGTTGAAACCTCGTCGTAATTGCATGAGAATACCGGCGTTTCGCTCGCAATTTCATTAAGCTTCCTCTGGGCTGCGGCAGCGTAACGACGCGGCGTAAGGGCGTAAGCCCAAAATTCTTTAAAAGAAAACGACCGCGGCAGTCTACAATAACCCTTATTTGGATCTAGTGAAATATAAATAAAGTTAACAAGGCGCAACCCGGAACAAACAAAAAGTGTCCGTTGTAATTTACTATCAATCTGAAATTTCATTTGCAACTAATTGTGGCCAATAACGAAGCAATTGTATTCATAGCCGAGCAACAGAGTAAAAGATTATCGGTACGATCCATTTTTGTTTCTAATTCAAAATCTTCTACCCACAATGTTGAAGAGAGTAACCGTTATCGCTTATTTTCCAATCATCTTTCTATTCTCTGGCATTTTTTTGTCTTTGTTTTTTTTCCTTTTCGCATAAACATTAAAATTCTATTCAAATTGCATAGTTTTATAGACAACAACTATATTTACAGCATAGCTAAAGCAACAAATATGGAAGTATCTACAACAGAAAGTTTGACAATTTCGAAAAACAGATAAATACAAATTAGAGTAACAAGGTGGCATAATGGAATGAAATTTCGGATAAGAAATGGTACCTATCTATTTTGTAGCCTAAAGTAGTAAATAATAGAATTCAATTGTTAAATATACTTTTATTTAGCACAAAATTGCACATAAATTAACAAATAG
This sequence comes from Oryctes rhinoceros, assembly GCA_020654165.1. NCBI lineage: Eukaryota > Metazoa > Arthropoda > Insecta > Coleoptera > Scarabaeidae > Oryctes > Oryctes rhinoceros. The sequence goes on from JAIOKQ010000231.1 coordinate 7,111,615, forward strand.
TTAGGATTACTAACTCGTAATGGATGTTACAGAAACACAGCTCATCTGGACGGAATTGGTTACAATTTTTAATAAATAAAAATAAATTACTGCGCTTAACATATGAATAGATGAGATCATTCAACATTTAAAAGTAGACTCTCTTCTACGGGTATCAGTCGTCGACTATCCAACTTCTCCGCACACATTGGACATACGTCTTGGGATTCCAACATTCTAGAAAAGAAAAGAACTATTTTGGTTAACTTCTTTATGTTCAAAGTAGTAGTTTTTAAACATAATTCGTTTTTCCCAACAGTGATATGTTCTCTTTCCGCCGACAACTATGAAAAGGGAGTAGCGAGCATCGTAATGCCTTTTACCATTTTAAGCATTTATCGCGATTTGTTGTATAGAATCAAAAAATTTTAACATCTTTGATTGGAATAACAAACTTCTAACCACCAAATCAGTTTTCTATTGATTTCGATTAAATGCGATGTAACTTCCGAACAAGTTGAAAAGAACCTATTAGAAAATATGAACTTGATATGTTTGATTCTAAAATCTATTTAACGGCGTCTGCGAGATTTATTATCAATTCCGATCTCCCCGTCGAGATTTTTCATTGAATACCGTCTTCCTTGTGTTTGGACCGCAAGCAACCAAATTATACAAATAGATACAGCACAAAATGACAAAAGACATAGTAACCTTCTGACATTTCCCCATCATTCAAGTTGTCAAAAATCATTCAATGTAGATAATGTATAATTTTCGAACATGTTATCTGTTACATTGGGACTATTTTCTTTGGTGAAATCGACTCATAATTCGTCGAAGAATTTAATGGGGTTCGTTAAAACAATTGCCGGTCTCCGCTTATCACCGGTTCAATTCATACAATGCAGGAATAATACAAATACAGCTAAATTAAAATCTTCTCTTATAAAAAAGATAAATTCCGATGTGACCAATTCAAATCTAATACGTCTTTTGACGGCCAACTCTACTAAATTCAACCTAAAGGGTAATAAAAATCACTACTGCACAACTTGCGAAGAAGATAAACACGATGGAGATTTGAGATATCGCTATCACGAAGAGACAGAGAAAGCAGTAAATAAGCAAATAACAACTGAATTTACGGCTGCATTGAGTTACTTATCGATGGCTTGTTACTTTGGAAGAACGAGCGTTGGATTACCTGGAACGCGGAAATTTTACTTACGCATGTACGACGAAGAAGTTAACCATGCTTTCACTCTAATTAATTACCAGGAAATGAGAGGTGGTCACGTAGAAATAAAACAATTGAACATAAGCAATTGCGGTGAAGACTGTACTATACAGAAATCTTTAGAATTAGCGCTTCAGATGGAGAAAAGTGTCGCAGATCAGTTGTCTCAAATAATGACGCTAGCAAAGAAACATCAAGACATACGTACTGAAGATTTTATAATAACAGATTTCATGAAAGAGCAAGTTCAATCGATCAGAAATCTGGGAAATTTAGTAACCATGGCACAGAAAATGGCTGAAGATGGATTGTCCCAATATATGTTAGACAAACAACTTGCTGCATCATACGGCCACACCCTTACTACAAAGAAACAATGAGACGACAATGAAAAACTTACCTTTTAAATTCAGACATGACAGCTGGAAAATTACATTCCGGGCATACGGTAAGGTCGTTTTTTACGATATGTCGCCCCTGAAAATTATAGCCTTTGTAATCGTGCATAATAATATAAAAAATGTAATCGAAATACCTCGTTTAACTTAATTAATTATAAAATATTTGATAGCGGTACAAAAAAGCTTACCGTCACAATACAGAAAGGAATATTAGTTTTGCAATTATTGCAAAATGTGTCAGTTTCGGGTAATTCGACGTCGCAAAACGGGCATGGCGTCAATGGCTCTATAGGATCATCAATTTTATCGCCATCTTTAGTTGGTTTCGGTGGTTTTCTTACTACTGCCTCGATCTTTTTAGCATATTTTGGGTCTATTTGTCTTCTATATTCTGGGTTCATCAACGTAGTAGCGTATTTGTATGCTGCAAATCTTAAGTCTGCCCTGTGGCACTCTATTACTGTCGAAGTAAGAATTGGTACAATATCTACAATGTAAAGAAATAAACAGCGAAAGCAAAGATATTAACATCTGACGCTAGTACTCCAAAAAAAAAACTTATTCTAGAAAAACTTAAGTAATTGAAAATTTGTAATTTTCTTACAAATTTTGTACAAATTTAATCAATCAATTTAATACTTACGTGACGGAAATTTTGAAATATTATTGGCAACCCTTATTAGCATCCTAGCACCTTTCAAGTGGTCACCCTTGCGCACGTGCAACCTCACCAGTATATAGCTATGTAGTAACATTAAATTTGAATACATCTCGTAAGGAACTTTAATACCATTATGCCGTAATTCTTGATACATAGCAAATAGCACATCGTGAGCATTTCTATAGTTACCATTAATTTGTTCTTCGTTCGCAATAATTAACGCGGATTTAGCTGCTTCTTTGTATTGTTTCCGTGCCATATACAAACGGAACAAATGCTTCGGATCTTTAGGCAACCCATCTGTTTCACCAAGAAGAAATTCAATTAGTTGATTGGCTAACTGTTCATCGTTAGATGAAGCAACAACGTCAATAGCTATCGATATAGCTTCATTTTCGTCACTGTTTGATTTAGCTGCCCTCAGTAAATGTTTCATTGCCTATAAAATATAGATTATTTCCACACAACGAAAAATATCGCTTTGGAATGGATCTCACCTTATGATAATCTTTCGAATGGTACCAATACCTTCCCGCTAGTAAATAGTTCCTTTCATTTTCAAAATACAAAGCCAAACTATTAAAATCTTCCGGTTTGATTTCGTCCGACGAAAAGGTGTTTAGAAGGATCTCACCGTATAAATCCAATTTGTTATGTCTTCTGGCCAATTCAAATGCTTCATCGTTACATCGTGATAAAACTAGAAACTTAATGGCAGACGAATAATCATTTAATTTTTGGAAAAACCTACGGAAAAGTCACAAGTAAGTAATGATAAAAAATTGCAAATTACGATTGTTTTATTATTATTTACTTCGCAACTAATTTCGCGCCTTCAACACTCTTCGTCTCTTGAACCAAGTCAACAGCAACTTCTGGATTATTCAAATAATCCAGCTGCAGTCGAATAACTGAATCGAAATCTTTTGCTATGGAATATGACCTTGCAGCGTCTTCATACTTTCCTTCTCTTTCCTTTGCTTTCGCGTATTGTAAGTGTATCTTACTGGAAGTGATATGTGGTAACAAATCAGCGACTTTTTGCCAATTTTTCTGCCTGATGTGGCACAAAGCGGCTCTTTCGTGATTTTGGGCTTTTTCGTAAAAATTGGCTGCCTCGATTAATTGTTTTTTACTCTCGAGAATTTCGGCACATTCCTTATATAGGACGGGGTTGTTTAATTCAACGGCTACATTGATACCGTGCTTAAAATTTCCAGATCTTATTGCTGTTCTAGCAATACCAGATTTACATATGAATATATGATCCGATGATTTGTTATCTTGGAGACCTTTTTCGTAATGTAAAAAGGCTTCTGAATAATTTCCACTAAAAACGGAATTAATAAGAAAAATACTTGTTTGTTTCACTAATCATGAGTTGTTGTCTTTTTTATTCAATTTTATATATATAACAGAAAGTAAATGTAATTAAAAAGTTCCTTACGTGAACTCTAATTGCTGAGCATATTCTCTTGAAATGTATGGAATTTGTTCTGGTGCCATCTTTTTAGCCAACTGTAAGGCATGATCCCATTGTAACAAGTCTCTGCGCATTTCTAACGCAGTTTCTGGTCTAGAGGATTTCAAAAACCATTGTTGCGCATGGTCAAAGTCGTTTAAGAACATAGCAATGTAGCCCGCTAATAACTTCAGGTCATCAATATCCATCACATCTTCTATTGCGAATGCCATAGAGCAATCTTCTAATATTTTATAGACCCTTACGGCTAAGAACAATTATAGAATCTATAATTGAAAAAGTTACAAGCACCGACAGTACTTACTTACCTATATCCAATTCTAAATTAACTATAGCCTTCTTCGCTAGCCGTTTCCAATGCTCTTGAGAGTTAAGAAGCTGGCACGTGTTCCACGCAGAAGAAAATCTAAAACGAATTTTATTTTAAATCAGCACATATTGGAAAAAGAAATGATGAACGTACCTATGTAATGCTAATTGTTTATTAAAATTATTCTCCAAATTTGCTTGATCGTTATCGGTAACGGTAAGAATTGGAGAATCATGTGTGGATAGTGTGATGTGAGATAACTGACCGCCAGTTGTAGCGCACATAACATCGCCGTTGTACATTAGCAAAGGAATTTGCTGCGAAACTAAACTAGTTTTACCCAACTTTTGTACAGAAGGTCCTAGAAGAGAATGTTAAGATTTAGCAAATTTCATTAAACTTAGGAACCGGAAGAGTTTCCTTCTAAATTAACCGAACATAATACTTACCATAAACAGAAAATTTTACGTACAGATACGTAAAAATGTCATGCTCATCGAATATAATGAATACATTTCTATCGGATATGTTGCTATCCCAAGTAACTCCTGTTATTGTCTGTGGTAAATCGGGAATAATAAGCACATCTCCATTAACAGCGTTGTACAAATAACATTGTTTCTTTGCATCTATAAAAACCAATCTAGTTCCGGCAGGATCGACGAACATATCTGCAATGCCAACTGCATGCTTAAATTCGTTTGAATTTGCCCATTCTTCAATACAAAAGTAGATTATATGGCCCATCTGAAATCAATATCTTAATAAATAAACTTACATCTGAAAATTGTAGCTGTAAATATCAATAAAAATTTTGTTATTGTATTTCATTATCATTCATACTTCTCCAAGCGTGCGTTACTTACATCGGTACCATATATTAAGAAATCTGTTGTTAAACAATGACAAGTAATCGTATTTACATTATTGTCATTGGGGATTATTATACTTTCTTTTTCTTCAAAACCGACATCAGGTTGTTCAATCTAAAAAAAATTATAATCAATAAAAACAATCAAAGTTTTTGATAATTATTAAATTCCTCACCATATGCATTTGAATTTTTCCTGCATAAAGTACAGAAGCATACTCTGCGTTAAGCTTCATACTTGTAACGCCACCTAAATATTGCATCTCCTTTAACATTAGCGGTGCATCTTCGGTATATGGTTGTGATCTTGTAAGATCGTATATCCATGCTCTATTATTTAAACCGACAGCCAGGTGATATGGGCCAGCAGCTATAAAACTAGGCTCCGTTTCAAGTTGTATAACAACTGGTACCAGCTTTGACTACAAGTTATAATTTCGATAAATTCATCTTATTTAGGTTATCTCTTGTGTTAAACGCTTACTTTATCTGTAGAAAAGTTGAAAAGACTGACTTCAGTTAAACTAGATAAAATAGCAATTCTAGCACCGCAAACGCTAACCAATGTAGGCATATGAGAAACATATACATTTAATGAACCACTGTGCGTACAAACAGCTAACAATTGGCCATCGGAACTCCATGCTACTCTATCCACTCCAATTTCTTGACTTAAATTTATGACAGTGGATGTTTCTTGTAAATTAGTTAAATCGTGGATTTTTACCCTAAAAGTGTTAAGTTTACAAAATGAGATTTACAAAATTCTGAAGTTGAAAAATAGGGATGACACACAATGTTAAAATAGAATTAAGTATACAGGAAATTTGACTGAATGGACATTTGAAGGAAATGTCTGTTCCGGAACACTTACGTATTATCTCCACAAGATGCAACCTTTCTTATTGCACTACAGACAGCCACATCAGACAAATTAACTTTATGATTACGAATTTGAAAAAGTTCCTGTCCAACTTCTTTAATGTGCGTGGAAATTGCAATGAAAAAACCTCCAGAAAAACCAATTAAGATATATCCATCTCCAAACCATTTATAAGTCACTATGGAACCATAATGCTGTTGGAATGCTAACTCCACTGGGTTCTCAGGATCCGTAAGATTATACAGATATAATGTTCTTTTGCCAACAATCACGCTTACCTAAAATATCATTATAATCAATGATGGCTTGTGCATTGTGGCTGCGGAGCTACGTCACAAGGGAAATACACAATTCCCTTGTGTACTATGGAATGGAAACACAAGTGTTGTAAGTAACTTTCCATTTTTCTCCCTTAAATTTAAATACATTAACATGCTTACAGTATTTTCACCACCAACACGTTCATCTAGTTTCATCTCAGAAAATTGCAAATCAGCTGGTTCAGACCGAAGGGCAACCACTTTTAAAGTATCACCATCTACGTTGCTTATAGATAACGTCTTATCTTCTGAACCTAGAGCTAACAAATTCTCGGCGTTCCATGCACCACAAACAATTTTCTTGGAATGCTTTCCAATAACTGGGATTCTCCTAGAAAACTGCAGTTGTAAAAATTCACTTTTGCAAAATGTTAACAAAATACCTTGAGGTATTATGATTATAAATTGAAACATTTCCTTTTGATGTGCCAATAGCTAATATAGGTGCAGACTTAGCCCAAACCATGTATGATAAAATATCACGCAATCCAATATCAACTGTTTGCTTTTTTTCTGTGTTAGCATCCCATAATATCAATTGGGAAGATTGGTAAATAATACCCAAAATATCTCCATCTTGATCCCAAGCAAAACCGTTACATAAACTGGAAGTATAATCATTACGATAACAGAAGATAGAAAAGCAAATGTTATACCTTGGCAATCTTATTCGTTCTTTAATTTGTCCGTAACGGTCAAATATATTAACCGCACTATCAACACCAGTGGTAGCAAAATAATTCCCCGATCCATTTTGCCATACAATGTACAGATCCCCATTTCCGTGTGGCTGTTCCAGACGAAACAACACCTTTAGAAAAATATGTGTACAATGTTTGTAATGTACACATAATCAATAAAAATCATAAACATTTATTCCTAAAATAGTTGGCCAAATTAGTAACACACTGTCTTACCTTATCGCTGTTCATATTTGGTTTTCCATACGGTTTCTGTTTATTTTAAGAAGATCTATCGCATTTTTCTTATATTTTAGATTTCCATTTTAAATATTTTGTTTGTCCGCTCAATGCGCCGATATAAATTCTCCATATTACCAAAATCTACCTTAGAAATAAACCAAAAACTTGAAAATGCGAATCTAGTGACTTTTATTGTATAACTAAAGTATTGAAATGAATAAGGGAATACGCTAAAACTCAAGAACCAGCTATGTACATTAAACTTAGCTTTAATAATCAGTTGTTCGAACAATTTTAAAACGAACCTTCTGTTTTAATTTACTTTTGAAAAACGCTTTTGTTGCTCAAACTGTTCGATAAAATGTCCGAGCATTTACAAACTACAACGCTGGAAACTATACTCAACCACGACATTTCGGTCGCCGCTTTGTGAGATAGCGTTATAAGTTATATTATCAAACAAAATACTATTCGGCTGGGATTATCTACCTGTTACACACTTAGATTGTAACGATACGCCACTGACGTATTTTTTTCCAGTATCTACATTTTAAAGTAATCTATAATAACTTAATAACAGATGTCGTTACTAGTTGCGTATTATATTAACAGATGTCGCTGTTAATCGTTGCGCGTTATGCAAAAACATGTCAACAAGGTTGCATAACCAAGCTTTTATTACGAGGATTTTAATACGAACTGTCAATTTTTGACAATGATTTCGCAACACCGCATGGTATTATCTAATTAAGGAAACTGATCTGCGTATTTTAATATATAGCATGGACCTAGCTGGGGGCCCGGACCAAGAAGAGGCCATAATCCACCCTAAGCCTCTGAAATAATTTCACTGCCGTTTCTTATTATCGGTCATATTAAACTCTCTGAAATGTCAACTCTTTCCCCTTTGGTCAAATTTTGGCTACGCCCATGTACAGCGCGTTTTAAAAATACGATATAGCAAATAGTGATAGCAAAGATTGTGGTGTAGTACGGTAAACAACACATAACTATCAGCACCCTCCACTCCACAACAGTTTAATTTATTATATAGTCATATACAGGGTTAGTAAAAAGTCCCGGAACGGTCGAGTAACTTTGTTATTTGAAAATTATGATTTCTGAAATTTGGTATGGGGGTATTAGTGAAAAAAATATTAACTGTATTGCATAAAATGCATTTATATTAACTATACCCCCATACCATATTTGAAAATCATAATTTTCAAATAACAAAGTTATTCGACCGTTCCGGGACTTTTTACTAACCCTGTATAATAAATTTAGCAATAATAATAAATGAAACTTGTGTGATGCGAATGTTACCGATACTTATGTGTTGCTTACGACATAGTAAGTATTATGATAATTGAATAAGTGAGTTGCATCTATTTAAAAATGATATCATTAACCTTTTGCACTTACTTGTATTTTAAATTCGTAATTTACAAAGAAAAATAAAAATACAAGAAACGCATCAAGAAATAGCTACTACGAACTATTAGACCTGTTATTTTCCTCGCCGTTTCAATACAAACTCATAACCTTCAGTCAAGGGTTCACGCTACTCGAGGAATATTATTAAATTAACGTGATAAAATACTGTTTATGGTCTTATTAAACAAACATATATGCACCGTGACCCAAATATAACGTATAAGATGAGCATTTCGCTGCTGCGACGAAACACATTTGCGTATGGTAGATAGATACTAGTTTTAAATTTCAATTAAGTAACCATGGAAATTAGGGCTAGAACGTTTGCTCTATTCTGTAGAAGCGTTTAACCATTTCCACACAACCTGCAAATCTGAATATCTTCATTATATATTTCTCAGGCGCACATTTTAACAAGAAGAAAAAAAGTGGAAAACAACCAATTTAGCCATGTTGCAGCGTTCCTAACTCAATATTGTTAATCGCTTTCGAGTTACGGGACATTGGAATCATTTGTATAGTAATATATTAATACTTTACGCCTCGGGGGACGTTAAATTCTATTACATCCCGCTGATAATAGCAATCAAGGTAAATAACCTATAAATGGCACTCGTCTCCCTCCTTTCTGTGCACTAATGATTAGAAATGACAAAGGCAGGTGAAATTATTTTCTTTTCTTCGAAACATCTTACTTATGACAAGAAAAAAAAAAACAGTACTACGATAAACCACAAAACACTTCAATCTAGTTTTTATTTATTTTTTTTCAGAGACAAAATACAAACAGAAATATGAATTTTTTTTGCGTTTAATCGGGCGTCATTTGAGAAATACAAGATATTGAAAGCAAATGTATATTTAGACGCTTTTTTTTGTTAACATAAAATTGAAACATTAAATGACAATTCACTTAAGCAGTAACATATATTGTGTGTAAAAACGAAACTCAACAGAACATTTTATATTATCACAAATAACAGTCATACAAAGTACACTTTTTTCTGTCACATATACTTATATACCCATTTCCCATCAATTATTTTATTGTTAAATGCAGTAGTTGAACAATTAAAATAATATTCAGAAGCACCAACTGGAACATTAGAATCGATTTAAAGTATGATAAAATCGAAAGATAATATTACACCATACCAATTAATTGTTCTGAATATCGTCAAAAGTTCGTAATTAATAAGTTCATCAATTATTAGAATATTTACACTATGTATATATAGATGATATATTCCTATAACATTTAATTGCACATTCTAATAACTTTAAAAATTCATATAATTTCTCCTAATTATACAAAAATACCAACTCTGCAGGACAAATAATATGTTTGCTTTCTGTATTTTTTTAAATAATATATTATAAAAATAACAATGTATTAAAGGAAAAAATAAAAACAAATAAAATGTAAGAGTACAGTACGTAGATATAAGACTCAGACTTTTAAGATTAAATTTCAAAGTTCCCCCTTATCTTAATTTTCTTTCTTCTCTTTCTCATTACTTGACGGATCTTCCTCTTCATCTGAATAATTTGTCGGTGCTTCGCCTGGTTTTAGAAGACGACCAACCAAATCGTATTTTTCTGTAATTAAATTAATTTTTAATATGTAACAGAAGAGGTTATAATTAAAGATATGTACAAATCGAAATTGTTTTTACATTTGAAATCGACTTTGAGTACAAAGCGATAAAATATTTTTGTTTAGGGCTATGCACATTCCTGGGGAGATGGTTTTCAAATTGTTTTGATACATAAAATTTAACTGGCATATCCTATGTATTGTTGCATGTTTTAATTGTATGGGCTAAATAAAGGAAAATTAATATTATGTTTCCTACAGCCCATATAACTCAAACCTCGTTTAAGTGAAAAGAACCTTAATACAATTTTATGAACGGTTAAAATTAGGATCATAAATACAGGATGTTCCATTTAATACACGAAAGTTATTTGACTTTCCTGATAGTCCAAATTAAAAATATATTTCCGTCTACTCAGTATGATTTTTAAAGGATCATTTTTATTCAACGATCAATTGCAGTGTTTAGAGAAAAAAATTAATATAATTTAAAATACCTAGTTGAAATACATAAAACAAGTACTTTTAAATTGTGGACAGATAACTAAATTTATCAAATACGGCTTGAATGAGGTATAGGAAACATATTACATGTTTTCGTAAATAAGCCGGCCCGAATGTGATGTTCCACCCTGTATGTATGTATATGTATATCATATTTGCATGTGAATTTTCAGGATTAATGGCCAAAAGACACCCTGTAGTAAGTCAACGTTGCTTAACGTATGAAATGTAATTGATAAGATAATGATATTTAGTGCTTGCTTAGAAGATAAGCAAAAATAGTACTCCACCGCTGATAATTTTGCACCGAAATTCGGGATGACAAATCTCTCGTATCAGGCCGTTCAACAATATTTCCGTTGATGCTGTTATACTTGTTTCTTTAGAAATATTATAACAATTCTGATCTAATGACCAAATAATTTGTGGATCTGACGTAATAAGTCAACTAATCAGTGAATACCGTCACGGCACAATTCATCTAATTGTTATGCACGTACGCTCGTTTTCAGCTCTGACGTCGATCACAGACTCGCTACTCATTCAGATCCCGTTAAATGCAGTATAAAACTGGTTGACTGTGTTATATTACATTTTAATGTTGAAATTTTACCAATAGTACTTTGCCTGGCATCAGGCATAGCTGAAGGCATATATAGAGTGTTACATTGAAAAAAAAATTGGAAGAACATAAATTGAGCTTGGCAACAACTTCGATAGCTATTTTGTAGAATCTAGTAATGTAAAAAAATCGATGTATAGTCAAAAACCCCAAGAAATACGCATTCAAATAAAACGAGGATCGCCAATCTCTACCATGTAACGCCTTTTGAACATTAAATAAACGGGCATTTCGCAAAAATCATGTAACTGCGAGCATACAACAATATGGCATTTGTTCGGCTTATCATTAGAGGCGGTGTGTCTCCATGTGGATAACTTAGCGAGAAGATACAGTTTGAATATCATGCGGCTTCCTATTTATTCGTTAATGTCAAATAAATTATACATCCTAATACCTCATGCTTAAATAAATGTTTGGGCCGCAATGAAATCGCAGCTCTGATTGCTACGCCAAAGGTACGACGCCTGGCTATACAACCAATCATAGTCTAGCCGGCGCCTATGTATTTGGGACGCGCAATTTCCGCGCTCAGTCTTATTTTAACTACAAGAGGGAATGTTGTTAGTATAAATTTTCCCGAATAGGTATGTATAGGAGATTGTAACGTTTGCCTCGTGAAATTGCTTCTACTGGATGATAACAAGGACTATGATGTGGAATGCGTCGATACTTTAAGTGTTATTTGCTTGAATTAACATCGTCTACTTTCCGATAAAAACGGAAGGTCTACGCTTATAATCAACATCATAGATTATCTCCTTGAAAGCATTATAAAAATTCCTCGTAATAGTCTCGTGAAAATTTGCGACATCAAAGATAAACATCACTACAGCTACATGTTTGATAGATGAGTTGCCTATTTAAGCATCACGCTTAAAATGATGACCTCAATATAAAAGCCATAGTCACTGTTTAATTATATAGGACACGCACATCTGTACAATGCACAAAAGATTCATGTTGATGTTACGGTATGCATATTTATAAAACGAAGAACCTAGGGGCGCTTATATGGCGATGAATACTACTTGTAAAACAACGAAAAAAACTTAGCGTACTGGTTATCTCGATTTTCGTGTTTCCTATGACAATATAAATACTAGTAATAGATTCCGAAGGTCATATCCAACGTAGTTAATATTCCTTGACACTATATTATTACGACTCTATACTCCGTAGACTTATTAACTGAAATTAATGTAATTTCGTTTTCTTTCACAGTAACGCAGTAATAACTACACTGTATATGTACTTGCACGTGATACGTACGTTAAAAAAAAAAAAAACATGTATATCTAGTAATGGGTTAAAAGTCAAGGTTAAAAACGAATTCGAATCTAAATATCATCTGACACAGACACTACTTGTTTTTTAAACTAGGTACGCGAATTAATTCGAAATTGTTTTCCACTTTATTTTTACTTTAATTGGTATACACCGCTGCGAATAGACACAAATAAAATCTACGACTTATCTTTATATAGTTTAAAGATAATTGTAAATGTTTTGAAACTGAAAAAGTAAGGTAACAGCCTATGTAGCTGCAAGTACAAATCTAGAATAAAATGGATAACTAAAAAAAAAAAAACATCAACATTCTCATTTGTATCTTCTTACGGTCTATTTGCATCGTATAATCGCAGCGACTAAACGTTACGATAACTCGGGTCGGTCTTTTAATCGAATCGCTTTGAAAGCGATTTCACCATCTTTTCCATCAGCACAAGATCAACCCATGTGAACTTGTATCTTGCATTAACAATAGCTAACGAAACAATGAAAACATATTATTTACAGTCGAAATACAAGCTTTCTGTTCCCTTTGAGTAAACGAGCATCGAATATGCTTCTGATAAATTGCTTCGCAGCAATTTAGAAAATTGGATTTGGATAAGTAAAGATTGTCGTCATCGATCGAAATTTTGCATTATAACATATTCAACGTGATCGCTATATTTCCTCTTCCAATTTCGTCACCTTCTTAATCCGGGTATAGCTAATTAAATCTTCTACAAGATGGTACAAAGGTAATGCCATACTTTCAATTGGTTGCCATTTTGTTATAAACGAAAAAAACGAGCTCTGTTTTCATAAAAAGTTTTTTTTGAAAATGTAAAATTGATTAATTGGAAACAATTACATCGCTCAAATGGCCACCTACCGAATTGATTCATAATTGCGTTCGTTTTTCGCGGCGTTTTGAATTGTTGCTCGCCAAACATCTGGCGATTTCTGCTTCAATGTTAGCTTTCAAGGCTTGCAGGGTTGGTGGTTTGTGGTTTCTGTATGAAAGAGTCTGGTGCTGTTAGATCTGGCGTAGATGACAGTAAGTTAACCTTGCCCGACGGTCAACAAGCAGCAATTCGTGAATAGTTTGCACTTTGTAGGGAAACGTTTTCAAATCTTTCACCAAAATTCGTTGCAATGAACGTTTGCTGATGCCAGCTTATGTGCATCGTCTTCTCGTTGATGTTTGTGGATTCTCTCTGACATCGTCGTCAACAGCAGCTATGTTCTCGTTCAAGCGAGCACTAGGAAGCTACGAGGTAGTAAATATGTCGCACTTCTTGCGACATCTCTACTGGATCCAGTTTGCAAGAGGCGCTCGGACAAACGTTTAATTGTTCAAGCACATGGAACACGACGACCAGGAAAACGACGGCGAAATTCACGCTGCGTCAAAACAACAGACTTGAAATTTGTTAAATAAGAAGTAACAATAATTTCACGTTCTTGAGGTGTGTCTCCATGGCTTGTTGACAGCTAATTCTCTCTATATATACATCAGAAATGTCAAAGCACAGTGACATTTGACGTTAATTGCAAAGATGGCGGCGAATTCAAAATATTACATTACTTTTGCGCCACCGGTTACATAGATAGAAATATCATGACAAACAGTACTAACAATTTTCGCGGATTTGTTACAAATGGTATCGCAACACATTTTTGTGATACAACAGGATAAAATAGTTGCTTGTACGAATCGTTGCAACCGAAATATTTGCACGGTAATAAATTGTAGAAACCAATTAACTTTCTTTAAATACAGGATTACTTGCAGCAGTTTGTCAATCATTAAAACCGGTTAACTGATGCGTTGCATGACTCCAGTAAATCAATAACACGAAAAAAAAATGCAGTTTTGGCACTCTGTCAAAGATTTCGTAGAAACTTTCTGTAAATACCGCATAAAAATCCGTTTTCTTAACTCGTGTACACTAGTTTGTTAACGATCATTTTTTATGATGCGTCCTTGCTCTAAACGATTTAGAATTAGGAATATTTTAAAATGCCATTCGATTTGTTTAAAAATATAACTGTTACAAATTTGACAAACATTAAAAGACAGTTATAATGAACACGAATATAGGTCGCGTAAAGGTCGCATTATAAATGTGCAATGTGTGATGTGAAAATATCCATTAATGTAAAAATGTAAAATTCTAATCTGCGTTTCCTATTCTTCCGAACAGCAAGGCCCGTTGAAATCTAGATACATAACACTAACGCCCCTCCTCTTACCAATGCCCTACATCAAATAGTATCGGATTGGCTATGTGCAAAGCTCTCTTATCTGTGGTCCCACATAACAAACTGATAATTAAGCAAATTCATATAACTTACCTATGAATCAGCAAAGGATGTATTTGTCCCTAGCTACGCATGCGCCGGTAAATACTTCTTTAAGCAAGGACGTAATTTTTTTTTCACATTTTTAATATTCAATTTTTGCGTTATCTAATAATAGATATATAATTGATCCTTGAAGAAAAAACTAAATTGTTATGAAAATATCATAGCGTCCGGATTTTTAAAACAAAATGTCCAGGGACCTCTTTTGGTAACCCTAGCTGATTGCGACCAATTACTTGCTTGATCATAAATGTTAGTTTATTAGCTGTTTTGGCGGTAATCACGAATTCTAAAATAATTGTAGACAGGGTCGCGGTATTGTGAAAATTTGAGGCACGAACACCTATAGCGTTACTACTGTAGGTATCCGAAAAGACTCTCGGATGTCGATCCACTGCCCAATTCTCTCTCTCAACATTATAGAAAAGAACGTTATAAAATTTATGGGCACAATTCAAAATTGCTTTGAATTACATAGTTGTTCAATAAATCCGGTGATTATTACTAGAGAGGACAAAGGCGGATGGAATTATTACATTTTTTTTTTTTGCAGAGGGTAGACAGACTCGTGTTTTGTCGACTCTCGGGGACAACCAGTAGGCAACACGAATTCATTCTTATGAGGCGAATAGACACGAGTCTATCTAGTCGTTGCAAATAAGAATAATTCCACCTGCCTTTGTTCTCTCTAATTATCACAGCTATATTGTTCGATAATTACTCGACCAGTTGCAGAGAACGAGGCTGGAACCGCGTTATCGGATAATGGAATTGAAGAGTTCAGATAGCGTATCTGAATCCAAGTTATCAGATAACGGATTCGGATCCAAAGTTTCGGATAGTGGATCCGGATCGGAGATGTCGGTTAGCGGATTCGGATGTGAGGTTTCGAATAATAGGTCCGGATACACCATGATCCGGTTATCCGAATAGTTATCTGGATGTGCATAAACAACTCTAATCTATAGTTAAACGTATAGGTTCGTATTGGGCTAATTTCGCGCTACCCTACCTATGCGAACACTATTTTTTTTTTCGCGCGGGAAATCATTACAGTGTGTAACAGCTTAAAAGCATGTAGTGTTGGAGACTATCGACAGTCGGACCAACTATCGATAGTACTGTGGATGTTATCGACAGTCCCCGTGCCGATAGCAGTAACCCAATTTTAAACGTTCTCTAAAAGAGAAACGTTTCGTTATTTTTATTGTTTTGACAATTGCTTCGCCTTATTCGATACTATCGATAATTAAAACTGTTGGTAATACCTACCGATGGCTTATTACTAATCGCACAATAAACTGTTTAATTAATAGCTAACTCTAAAAGTCACTATTGTGAATGAGCTCTTCTCAAAATTAAAATGTGACATTTCTAACCTTCGACTTCGATAAAAATTTGTAATACTTTATTCATCTCTACACTTTGAACTCGATTTGTAAATAATTTTACCCACAATTTATTTAAAGCCAATTGTCTCATAAGAATCCATGGATCTACAGCCATAACCTTCACACACGTAGGATCATAGCAAACATTTGTTGTTTCTGCACTCGCAGAGTCTATGCCTTTATTCTTTTCACACTGCTGTTCTATTCTCGAGCTACTACTAAATATGGGGTCGATAATGAAATGAACCATCACGCTTATTTGAAGCAATATGAAATATTTCAAGATAAATGATGTCATTTCTTGAAAAAATATTCGTGATAGATTACTTGTAATTGCTGTTGTTGTTTATGAAAAGATAAAGTACGAAATATTTAAAAGTTATATTACGACATAGCAAATATCCCAATCGACAAACCATTAATCAAAAATTCTCACCTACCTCGTCAAACAAATGCTACGTAGAACAGTACTTTATATAGTTTTAATGGCTTTCGTCTAAAAAATACTTACGTATATGCCTCCGAATGGAAAGAAAAATTGAAAGCCTAATTTAAAGTCACAATAATTTTCTTCAAAAAAATTCATATATGCCACAGCATGTAAATTCTATTGAAGAAAACAATATTCGTACTTTAGTATTCATAAATTCAGAAATGCATAAGTTAGGAATTTGCATTTCTAACAAATGAATTTTGAATGTGATGTTTATATTACGTGCCTTAAATAAGTCAATTCAAACATATTCGTGTGTTTTGTGACTTTCTGTATTGAAAGCTTGTTTAACACACATATTTAAGAAGCTTTTACTCATAAATATTTCAATTTTGGGATGCCATTAGCAGCTGAAAATATGTTAAAAATACATCTATTTATGAATGATTCATAAGGTAGGTTTAACTTTAATATGTTAACTTCAAACGAAAATAAAAATTCTTATCGACTAGGAAGGTATTTTCCTAAACTTTAATAATAAACGAACCTTTAAATTGATCATCCCATTCCCGTACAGACTCCATTTCCATAGTATTCAAATCACTTAGATCATCGTACTCATCTCCGCCACAAGAAACTGAAAATGTTGCTAGGCCTCTTGAGGCATCTCTACCGCCAAAAGCAGCGTATGGGCCACCTGAAGAAGAATAGCGTCTAGAGCTACTTACTATTAACAAATGATATTTAAATTGAAGCATTCCTTACCCGGGCCATAGAATCTCTTTGCTTTGGTAACATCATAAACATTACCATTTACCGAGACTAATATCCTGCCATCGGGTTGTGTACCATCGTAAGCTTTGAGTTCTTGTACTGTGAAGTCTCTTCTCAATTTTGGAAGTTCTGGCGGAGCTGGTGCAGGCACTGAAGGGCGATTATTTTTTAATATTTTATATACAAGTATCGCGATAAAAACTACTAAAACTATATTTAACGGACTTTGCACTATTTCGAAAAATATATTCGTTAGAAAATTGCCGGAATCACTCGTTTCTTCGACCATTTTGCCCACGCACTGCACTTTACTGCTTCAACTACAAGCTAACTGCTTATTGTTGTGCCTAGTGGGATGGCGGCACTGATAGCAAAATAATTATTCAAGAACATGCGCTTTGGACGCTTTAAGGGGCTTCAGTATCTCCTACGTTAAAAATATTCGAGTTTAAATGTAGGAATGCGGCAACTTATTTTGCTTACATGTTTAATTTTAAGAAATTTTACGGCGATGACACGGTTTATATTTTGCACAGTCACCCAATTAATAAATTGTAATCGCAAATTTATGATCGCTGTTTAAAATTATTTGTCATCGTGATTTTCATTTTAAAATATAAATATGTCAAATGCATCAAGTGTGTTTGATACGATTTCTATTAGAAGAAATCGTTTATGTACTGGTCCCCTTGCTTAGTAAGCAATTTGCGGGTATTTCACATAATTCACGAAATTAGCAAAGATTAGACAGGCTCGTATTTGGTCGAATCTCGGGGAAACCGGTAGGCACGAACACGAAACCCGGACGAGTAAACACGAGTCTGTCCAGCCTCACAGAAATACGTAAATTCCTTCTCGTTCGTGCAGGCTTAGCGCTTGTCGTTCTATTAAAGCACTTATTTGGATTTTCCATCGTATAAATCAAAGAGCTTAACACTCCTTCGCCCTGGCCCGAATTAATTATTTTTATTAAACGCCTACGTGCATTATTAAAGTTTACTGGACAAAATGAATGCAAATTCTAATACATTGGGCATAAGCGATTTATTTTGTACAGTAGCATTATTACGAGAAGCAAACCGAAAAATAGTCTTAAAATAGCGCTCAGCCCAAGAAACCATAAGTTCTGAGAGTCGAGTGAACAAATAAGGCCAATTAACTTTGTAAGTCGGAAAGTTTTCTTAATGAAAAGTTTTGATAAATTAATTCTGGGCAATATATACAATGAAATATTGTCAGGGTTGGTTGATTATGAAGCCACATCTCCACAATACTTCTTTAATAAAATACGCTGAAAATCGTCATATGTCTGATCAAACATAACAAATGAAATTTTAGAAAAAACATGTTACATATACAAAACGTTTTATTGAAAATTGTGTAAATATTTACAATTTCATTCGCTTTCATCTGACGACGAAGCCTCTTCTGCTTCTTGCAACCATTTGATAAATGGCATTACTCTGGCGCTCACTCTGCTGCCGCTATCCAAGTTTCTGAACCATTGAAGGATGGCTTCCTCAGACAGATGGTCTTTGTCATAAAACCAATTCAAGACTTTTGCTATACACTCACACAATTCGTTATTTGAAGCGGCAACATCCTAGAATCCGTTATAAATCAATGGAGCACAACTTAACTAAATCAATTTATTCAAAACATTAGACTACCTCTATAGCTTGCAAACAATCCTCCGCCGCGCTTTCATTACGAACGTAGTTCTTTAGAATTGGCGAGAAATATACCAACGTACGCAATAATGCCGGCAAATATTGCTGTCCAGATGAGTGTTGAAACGGTAAATTTAAGATAGCTTTGACCACATTGTAATTTACCTAAAATAAAGTATCTTACATAATACTTAATTTGGCATTTATAAGAAATGTAATGTGATAATAATAGGCACCTCTTTTAGAGTAACATTATAGGCATAACGTGAAGAATTTATTTCTAAAATTAAATTATCGCACTGCAATTTATCTTCGTAGCCTCTTGTTAAGCTGTCAATTACTTCGCTAAAGAACACTGTAACAAAGTAAAAAATATTGTTAAAAAAGAAAACTACTCAAAAAGAAATGCACTACAAAACAAAAAGGTGCGTGCAATTATTTTTGAAAAGGCTATCATAATCAGTGTTCAGGATGAAGTATTCTTGGTGGTACAATTTTACAATTGATATTTTGTACTGACGTGTTTGACTGACAAACACGGGCACTTTTCATACCACCTCCGTATTTCGATTATTTCTAAACTAAAATAGTTTTTATGTATCTATTGCTTCTAATTTTGCTATAATATATGTTACATATGTTATATACACGCAAATGTGTTTAAATAATTTAAAGTTTACTAAAAGCTTTATTTAAAATAAACAAGAATGTTTTAATCAGCCATATAAATATATTTTTACTATAAGAGCAAACCATCAAGTTTTTAGTTTTTTCCAAGCACACACAGTGACGGTTAACACTATGTACTTACTATTCGTATCGTCTGGCACAGGAGAATGTACATTAGACAAATCATCTTCACTATCTGATGATTCCAGAAGATCGTCATCTGAATTAGCATACCCCTCGTCAAGATGCAATTTTGAAAATTGTCTTGCCAACTTATTACCATCAATATCTTCTTCATCATCATCGTCTATTAATTTTATTTTATAAGCCTTTTCGCTTAGTTTATCGCCATCTTTATCTACGGAGGCAAGAATGTCAATAAAGGCGTAAAGAGGGCATTAAGTGTTGTTGCAGCTCACATTCCTCGGGTTTCCTAGATTGCACCAAAGTATTCTCAACACACATCTCCTCGTTTAGTTCTACATTTGCTCCAATTACGCTTCCTAATTTCACAATGCAACCACTTCTCAAGATCGAATTTGGGCCAATCACGCTGTTGGTTATGAAGCAATTGTTGTGTATTTTTACATTTGACATTATATACGCATTTTCCAATTTAACATTTTTCCCTATTTTAACATTATTTCCAATAATTGATCTCGATATGTTACTGCTTTCTGATATTGAACAATTACTACCAATTATGACTTCTCTTCCAAAGCTTCCAGAAAATCTATATTTTGTAAATTACATATCTAATTTTCATTGTTTACGAGTAAACTTACGTTCTTCCTTCTGGAGTGATTGGATAAAACCAATGGTTTGCTAGTTCCTGGCTGCAAAGTAAATTATGTAAATATATTTGAGCAGATTTTTGATAGAATCACCAGAAGTAACCAATGAAATAGGGTGTATTTACATCGCTGCGATAAAAGATAAAATAACATCGATACTCATGGTTACGGCGTTATATTCACTATCTGTACATAATACCGTGTCTATCTCTGTAACCATGGTTGATTGGCTAACTCGCCACTTTTATCGTTTATTGCGGCTCCTAAAATTGACACACTCCAAAAAAAACTGAAATATGCACATATAATGGAAGCTATTAGCGCTTTACCTGAAATATTTGAAAGCGTTAAAAGCGCAACCGCAACATTTTTATTGCATATAAATCTATTCTATAGATAATAGAATATCCAATTTCATTGAGAGTAATAAGGAGTTTATTAAGATGTAGTTAAATGAACTATTGATAATTACGTAAACTGTGCATCCAAGGAATAGGCAAATACTTTGAATTTAACGAAAACTACATTTTATCTAGTTCAAGTAGTTTAGTTTAGTAAAAACTACATAAAAGGAAACACAAATAAGTTAGAAACATACATAGTCGAGCTTTAGTTATACAGGATAAGTCGCAAGAAACAAGCCAAACTCCAAAATGTTATAGAGGCAAAATTTTAGACAAATTAAACATTTTATCATTTAAACAACAAGGAAAAAAAGCAGAATTCCTATAATATTAAAAAGCAATATACCTTAGAGCCTGATACATCCTCCAGTTAGTGATCGCACCACCATGTTGATTACCTTTAATTAAATGCCAGTATATTGTACTACCTAATATTTCTTCATTCATCAATAGACCTTTAATAAAATCATCTCGGGTTTGAAAATCAAAATTATCGGAAAATAGAGGTAATACTGATGGAGAACATATCGCAATATGCGTATCTTTTAAATCGTGACGGATGGATACACAATTATTATCCAGAAATATTTCCTGAAATATGAGTACTTAATGACACAGCACTCACATATGTACATTAAAGTTGCCACTTTTGCATGTGTTGTCTATAAGGAAAGGTAGTTAGATATGCGACTCAAGAATTACTGTGTTCTTAGGAATTTTTACATGCAACATTATATATGAATTTTCCTTACGAAACAAGAATGAGTGGCAACCCTAAAACGTGCATAATTACTAATGGAAAATTTATTTTTCGGTCACGACCATGATTAATTTTTTTATGAAATAGAATTCTATTCTCAGAGTTTGATGCTACAACAATCTCTTCCGTTGGACACCGACCGTATTGACCTACACCAGCTTCTTGATATATTAATGTCATAGCCGCACCTTTATCTTTCGTACTAGTTTCTCTAAAAGTGATTTAAATTAAAATCTAAAACGTAAACAATAAACGAACCTACATATGCTTCTTTATAATTGGCAACAATTTAACATTTGAAATAACGCCAGGTTCACACAAAACAAAATTTCCTCTAAGTAACCCTTTCGCGTCCAAGTCCCTCAAACAATCACCAAATGATCGACAGCTTTCGGAAATGATGATATTTACTTTAACGGTTTGTGACCATACTGCATCTTGATTACGACTATTACTAAAATAAATAAAAAAGGGCATTATTTTTTTATATGCATGCGAATTATGAGAAACTTGTACTTTATGTAATCCTTGATAATATCTACATGGCTGCAACAAAACAAGAATACTTCCTCCACACCGCCAAAGGATAGAAATTCTAGTGTGTATTCAATTAAAGGTTTATTAACGAGTTGTAGAAGTGCCTGAAAACGAGAACAATCTTGATACTGTATTGCATTCTTTTAAATTATGACTGACCAGTGGCACATCATTTGATAATGGTAGGAATTCGCTTCCGAAACCATCAGCGATTACAATTGCTTGAATTATATCAGATTTTTGGTCTATATCGTTGCTTTTCTTTGCCATTTCGCTAGCACCAGAAACTAGAAACTCAAGAGCTTATACGTGCTTCGTCGATTTCAGCTTTTTTTTAAGGTTAGGAAATGTCTGACATTTCTATTTTAAATTTGTATTAGAAAATGGAAAATCGGGTGAACGTTCTAATCAAGATTTTCTAGTTGTAACATTTCATTACAAAATACAGTATGGTCTCATTTACTTATTCATGTATTACTCTTTATTACACATTTTCCTCACAAGTATTGCACAATATTCAGTTCTGTTTCGTGATAAAAAAAACATCCATCCAAAGTTCTTTTTTCATTTTCCTTTATTAACAATAAAATCTTTAAATTATATTAATTAGATTTTATTCCGGAATGTAGTAAATTATACTCCGGATCGCACATCATAGATGCAGCCAATCGTGCTTAGAAAATAAACATGAATGCTAATTTTAGAATTATCTGGAAGTATATGGGCAATATGTAAAGTGAAAGTTTAAAGAAATACATAATAATCATAAAAAAAAGTATACAGCGTCAGAAAAAGGAACCCTTCCTTAGATAACGACACGTCCGATGTGTTACATATACAGCGTGGAAGGAAAGTAACGGATTTTTGTTAATATCTATTTTTCTTGTTAATCTGGAATGATTATAGCGATTTAAATTATTCTACTTCATGCTACATCGTTGTTATCTTGCTACGTCATTTGTTTTTAAAGTTATGCCGTCATTAAATGTTCTTTCAACTGACAACTTACATTTTGAGAAGGTTGAGGTGATAGTAATGATTAATATAACCTCATGTCGAATTCTGTATTTGGGATCTTCTAAATGATGTAGTCGATTTTATACACTTTATTTTTTAAGTATCCGCATAGAAAGGCGCCGAATCGGAAGACTTAGCGAGTACTATCGGACCTCTTCTTCCAATTCTTCCAATCCTCTCCCTATTCTGGAAGTACTTCCAGGATAATGGAATAATAGAATAGAGGATAATGGACTTCCATTAACCTGGAAGTCAAACGGTATTGTTTGGTAGTTCAGGATTGCTTGCATTGGGAAATAATGCAGTTAATTTTTCTCCAGTTAAATTATTCTTAAATAATAATAGGCCTCTAATTTGGTCACCAATAATTCCTGTTCATACATTCCGATGATACTGAGTATCCAATGAGGATTTTTCCCTAATCCAATATTTACAATTTTGTCTATTAACCATTCTGTTTAAACAAACTGTTGCTCTATCGGAAAATAGAACACTTTGAAAAAACATTGAATCGCGATTACAACGTTCGTCATCAAGTCATCTTTTGCTAATTCATGTTTATATGGGTGAAATTATTAAACTTTTAAAAAATTTTAAAATCGAAGTGTGGCTTACATTGTAAAACAAAGTAATGTTCCTGCAGGTTGGATATGGGTTATTTTTTTATTTTAATGCCACCAGACCTCCGCTTTTTGGATTTGGAAGATTCTATACGTCGCTGTGTTTTCTAAATTTGTTTTCGATTCTTGTGGAATAATTTGGAATAAAAATCTGACAAACTTCATGATGTGATCTGACTGTCGCCGTAACCGATCATCATTAACAATTTAATTCTTTGTTCCTCGCATTATTGTACCATTTTTATTTATTACTTTTTATTTTTATAACAGGCAAATGCCAATAATCATATTACAGGTGTAACTATGGATTCTTGTTTGCTAACCACAGGTTAACTGCGTTTAATTAATTTTCGATATTCGAACTTTGACGCTGTTTTTCACAACTTTTTTTCAAGTGTAACATTGATGATTTTATATCGTTAAAGACGGAATAAAAAGTACTACTGAAATTATATAATAAAAAAAAGTTGTCATTTAAAAAACATTTGTTGACGTCACAAAGTAAATTAATTGAAATCGCTATACCCATTCGGGATTTAAAAAAAGAGCCCTTACTTTCCTTTTACGCTGTATATTAGAAGTATAGGCAACACATTATATATTTTCGGCTGTTGGATACATCAATATTTTAGAAAATAAAAATTATAACATTTTTGAATGCATTTCAGGCAGAGTTTCTGGAAACTATTACGTTTAATGTTCGCACAGCACAAAATAACTATTTATTAAATTCGTATGTATTTGGATTGGATACGGTCGCGCAGTTTATATTAGAAATCCAGATATTTTCTACTTTGGTCAATATTCTTTGTAGTATTTTCCATACGGTCCTACTTTACGTAGGAATTACTTAAATAATTTCCTAAGTATCATTATTTGACTATTCTATAATACAAAACATTCATTATTTTAATATGGTTCAAATCTTCTTTCTTCCATAATACGCACCTGAAAATTACAATTACATTTCTTAAAAATTGCAGTCGAATTTGAAAAACATTATAACGCCCAATATTTTTAAATATTACAATAACAATAAACAACTTATTATACAATAAAGGAATTTATTACACACTTAAAGACTTCCGATATTTAAATAAAATATTTCTTTATAAATGATCATTTGATTTTGTAATAGAACGTAAATAGGTATCAAAAATGTGCGCTTACAAATATTATTTTGAATTTTCTGACTACAGTTTTATACAAAGTCCAGAAAAAAAAATTAAAAACGAGAAAAGTATTTCTTAGTCCAGAATGTACGACATCCGATTCTTATAAGGGTAATTTGTTTTCTAAAGCGCCCTGTATATTGTGTACTTCTAAATTTCTATCGATAAAAAGTTGTGGTGACCCTGAAACCTTCATACACCTAACTTCTTTGTTGTCTGTTCCGTACCCCACTCCGTAAGGGAAATTAAATTATTAATTTTCAATAGCAGATTCGCGCATAAGTATGTGACAGTTAATGATCGTTGTTATTTTGAAGTTTCTTGGTTTTTCTTTGTCTTTAATATGTATTCTGTTTCACCTCTTCGTCCTAAAGAATCGCCATACACTATTTCCTGACGTCAGCGATGACGACACGAAACGTCACGAGATTCTTCCGGCACGCGATCCAATCGCCGTCCGTGTGTCAGTCACATGCGAGCTGGTAACCAATCATGTACGCAGCTGAACTTAATAGAGTGAATATTTCTGACAAGCGTAGAAAAAGTCGCATCAAACAGCCGCCATTTTGTCTCTTCGAGATCGCGTTGAATTTCGGATTAATTCTTTAAATTATCGTGACTCATGTAAATTAAAGGGGCCTTTTTTCGCCTTGTTCGGTTTTTAAAAATCAGCAAGTATTTCAAACGATCTAATGTTTGTTACAAAAGTGACAAAAAGAGAAGAATAGTGACTGATTGGGTTTGAGATCATTGTGCGGTTCCGTCGGAAGATGGTGAGAGGCAGTCGCGAAGTATAGTCGGCCAGTCGGACTAGTCGAAGTTCATGATGGCCGATGGTTGAGTGTGTTGTGAGATAAATATGTGCCTTGAGAGATGCATCCGCTCTCGGACACTCGATACATGGACTGTTTGTCATCATTTATGTTATATTTTTCGTTGTAAATAATGAGTTTTGTGTTTAAATCACAATAAATTGTGGGTTACAGTGCAGTGACTTCGGTCGGCCGTAGCATTGGGCCAGTGCTTCGGCTTTGGCTTGGTAAACAGGAGAGTGCACCGATTTTGATATGGCCGAACATCTTGTAGATGGGCCACCGACTGCCAAAAGGCAAAAGTTGTCCCCTTTTCAGGGGACATCCGATTCATCGGGTAAGTTAATATTCGTTGTATTACTTCTGTTTATTTTCTACCTACAGCATGTTGTGTACGAAGCGCGCGAGAAGGCGTTCCTGATGTTTGACATGTTGCTAAACATAATCGCAAAACACAAATATAGAACAGCTGTTTTACGGCGCTTTTTTTCGATATATTTTGATATTTTATTTAATATAAAATGCCCAAATGTCTTGCAAAATGTTCATGATATGATTTTGCACTAAACATTTTATTGCTCAATTTTATGTGTAGTAAACAGAGCTGCTCTTGAACTTTCTTTGGCATGGTGGTTGAGGTTGCGCTTGTCTTGCATGTTTTGAAGATTAGATTTAAGAATTTTTAATCTCTTAAATTAAAAATAATCTAATTAAAAGTACTTTTAAACTAAACAAGTTAAATCTTTACATCTGTATATAGTTAAATTATGACATTAATTGTGGAAATAGTAATCTAAATTTATACCTAACCATTAGTGACAGTGCAACATGCTTTCAACAACTACGGCTTGGGGCCTGGACAGGGCCTGGGACAAACTCTTGGTGATGGTCAGCCCAATCCACATCAGCACTGGAACTTGCGCCAACACCAACGTAAATATAGTCTCACTACATACATAAATTGTATAACGTAATACTAATCAATTTATTCAAAATTTACACTAAAATAATAACATGTAAAAATATTTGCATGTTGCTTTATATATTAACGATAGTTTTTATTTTTGTAAATAAGTAGTTTTCGTAGCATTTGAAATAGTAGTATTTGATTAGATTCTTCTTTAATATAAGTGTCCTCTTTTTGCTTTCTCTCTTTTTCTTTACAAATTGAAATTACGTGTTGTTTATTCCCAAAGATACCTATTTAAATTAATTTCAAAACTTACAAAACTTGTACATGGTATGCTCATATTATTGTTCTTATTGTACAGATATTTTGTCAAGTATGGATATGTATGATTTGGAAAATAATTTACCGGATGAACTAATCGGTGGTCCTTGGAGTACTTCTGATAATTTGGGGAACAGTAAACCTCCCGCGCAAGGACCTGGTCCTGGTAGCTTGCAAAATGGTATAGACAGCAGTGATGGAACAAATTCACTTAGGCATCCAATGCATCATATGATACAGCAGCAGGTATTTCTCTAGCGTTAATTAAATTTGCACTGAAATTGATGAGAATTATGGGCATTATAGGGAAACAAAGGTCTTGTCACGAATGCGCTTTCTATGGCTGCTGGCCAACTAGGAAGCAAAAGTCCAAATTTACAATCTCCTCCAAATGTATCTCCTCTAAGTGTAGCAAAAGCAAATGTAGTTGGTATGGAACCTATGTCTCTGGGTAGTTTGCCTTCCAGTTTGCCCAATAATGCCGGTTTACAATCTATGGCCAATAATGGAAGTTCTCCGCAGGTTATGAGCTCCATACAAGGTAAGCAGTTTTAATAAGTGTAAAATTTTGGACAATTAGGCGATTTGCAATGTTCCAATGATGGTTACTATAATAGATCTTCCAGGTATGAACAATAGTGCGGGTGGCAATATGGTAATGACGAATACAAGTATGAGTATGAGTATGGCAGGAGGAGGCATTATTGTTAGTAGCAGTGTAAACAAACCTCTTCCAAATTCGACGAATATAATGGCTCCAGGTCAGCCACACCATGGGCAAAATCACACAGTTCCGCAGGTAATATAATAAGTGCATGGTGCGAATTTAAAAAAAAATAGTTTTATCATTCCTAGTTTCATGTTACGAAATTTATCTAATGGTAGCATTACACCAATATACTTACTTAATCCACA
Organism: Oryctes rhinoceros; assembly: GCA_020654165.1. Lineage (NCBI taxonomy): Eukaryota > Metazoa > Arthropoda > Insecta > Coleoptera > Scarabaeidae > Oryctes > Oryctes rhinoceros. The sequence goes on from JAIOKQ010000231.1 coordinate 7,139,684, forward strand.
GTTGCCTTATCTTTTGTTTCTTATAAACTGTTTATCGTTTAGTTTCCTATGTAATTTATACATCTATAATTTCTGTGGTAGTGTTTAAGTTTCGACAATGTTATCTACTTGAAATTCATTTGCCGTTTTTTTTTTTATTTGATTTGATATTATTTGATGCTAATATTACATCTTAATAGTGACAATAATTTGTATGCAGGGCATTCAAAATGGTCCATTGATGAACAGATCTGTTACTATGCAGCATTTGAATGCAAGAGCTCCTGGTCCTAATGCAATTCATCCAATTGGACCTCGAATGCAACCACCTATGCAAATGCAGTTAGGTTCTGTGAACCAACCCGGAAATACTCCATACAATACTTACCCGAATCAATCCGCGGGACCACAAAATGTTCAAGTTGGTAAGTTTACTTTTACATTTATTTACTTAAATACGTAATAAATTGCCTGAAAATATGCTTTCAATAATTACTTGTAAAAAAATTGTCGTACGTTTCGTATAGTGTTTATCTTTCAGTTATTTTGTGATATTCGCAGACGTTCGTTAGTATTAATTGTAAAAAACAAGATAATTTAAAATTGTCATAAGTGTGATATGTGCTCCATTTTCTACTCGTTAACTAAATTAGTTAAGAATAACTAGGAGAAAAGGTTTGCTCAATAATAAATTAGTGTTTTTTTTTTTTTTTTCATTGAAATTTATCGTTTAGCTTTGTTTTTTCTTCATTCTAAAACTGCAACAGGCATATTATTTTTATATCATTGTTAATCTATTGAAGTTATAGTATACTGATTTTAAAAAATGCCTTAGTAAAATTTATTCCGTCAGGAGTTGTCACACCTCAACAAAGATCTGCCGGAATGGGTATACAGCCAAGATTTGTTGGTCCCCCTGGACAAGTGGGTTCTAGTGCAGGTGGAGAAGGTGGAATGGCACAAACTCAACCGCCTGCACCTTCGCCAGCACAACCTCAATCGGGCGCACCAAGTGGCTCACAGCCCGGACCTCAAGCCGCTACACAAAATCAACCGGGAGCCCCACCAGCACCATCAACTGGTAATATTTCAAATACTTGCATATTCATACTTTAGTTGTTGCATTAAGTTAAATTCATGCGTCTAGCAAAATACGTTTTACAGTGTTGTGTTTTTAGTTTAAATGGAAAATTGTATATTATATGTTTTCACTTTTTTTTTTTTGCAGATCCGGAGAAAAGAAAATTAATACAGCAGCAATTAGTGCTACTTTTGCACGCGCATAAGTGTCAGAGAAGGGAATCACAAGCGAATGGTGAAGTTTGGCAATGCACGTTACCACATTGTAAGACGATGAAGAACGTGTTGAATCATATGACAACTTGCCAAGCAGGCAAAAACTGTTCGGTTCCTCACTGTAGTTCCTCGCGCCAAATAATAAGCCATTGGAAACATTGTGTAAGAAACGACTGTCCCGTCTGCTTACCATTGAAACAGGCAGATAAAAATCGGAATAATCCTACTGGTAATGCTACACATTTTCCTATATTTTCAAGTTTCTTTACGTATTTTTTTTTCTTTAGCCGCGACTATACCTGCGCAAACCACGCAATCGCCGAACCCAACACCATCTGATATGAGGCGAGCGTATGATGCGTTAGGACTTCGCCCAGAACATGGGGCGCCTCCAACTAATCTGCTTCCAAATACTGCTCAACCCAGACCCGGTGTGAGATGCGCGATTCCTACCCCTAACATGAGCAATATTGGTAGTGTAAGAGTAATTGCGCCATCCCAAGGACAACAAGCTCCCAGTGTTAGTTTACCTTTAGGAAGTGATTCTACGCCGGCTTCAGCGCAAAACACTATTGCGCAAGGTGCAAATAGTTTACAAAATGTTAGTAATGCTCAAGTGTTTGGAGTTGGTGGACCAGACGGGCAAACTCCCCAAGGCATCGTAAGCGATTACTACTTACTCATGTAGAAAAATGTTAGTACATGAAAATGTTGCTATTTTAGATACCCGGCGATGCGCGAATTCCGTTACCAACAGGATTACAACCAGGCCAGGTAACTGCCAATCCTGTACAAGGAACCAAAGAATGGCATCAATCGGTGACACCGGATTTAAGAAATCACTTGGTTCACAAGTTAGTTCAAGCGATATTTCCTACTCCAGATCCCCAAGCCATGTTGGATAAAAGAATGCATAACCTTGTTGCCTATGCTCGGAAAGTCGAAGGGGATATGTACGAGATGGCAAATTCTCGGTCAGAATATTACCATCTTCTTGCTGAAAAGATCTATAAAATTCAAAAGGAACTAGAAGAAAAACGCCAGAAACGAAAAGAACAACAAATGCAGCAGCAAAGTATACAACAACAACCACAACTACGATCGGCGGTGCAACAGATCCCAAATGCTGGTTTACGACCAGCGGTACCTAGCTCGATAACACAGCCTACCCAAGGTCTACGCAGTAATTCTCCAGCTCTTCCCAGTTTGAATATCAACATAACTCAAACTCCGCGAGTTATATTTCCTGGTCCGGGGGGTACCCAGACTGCCAGCCAGCCACAACAGACTCAGCAGCAACAACAACCGCAATCCCAACAGCAACAAATTCAGCAACAGGCGACTGTTGTTGGACTTCCCGGCCCTTCTCCAACGTCAACCAATAATCCAGGTCTTTCTCCTTTCGCTCAAGCCTTGTCACAGGGTGCAACTACTCCTACTCCCACGTCTCAGTTTTCATCGACTTCTAATGGACCTAGTTTACCTTCCACGTCACCTGCTGGTAGTCAACAATTTAACGAGGTTCTTAAAAGTCGTTTAGCACCATCACCTTCCGCATTTGGATTGCAACAATCTACCCCCAGTCTTAATCAGGTAAACAATTCGACAACGAGATCGACACCAACCGATGTTACGTCCACAACACACACAACAACAGGTCCCACGTCAGTTAGTTCTTCAAGAGGTCCATCGCCGGCACCGGCGACACCAATTGTCGCTTCACCGGCAGCCACAACGGCTGTCAGCTTAGGTACGTTTAACATTTCTTGTCTATCTACTTTCCTCTATTAGATATTAGGATTTAAATAATTTTTATCCTATTACAATAATCGGTGTAGCGAAGGTTTTATAGCGAATGTTGCGCGTTTTTTTTTTTTAATTTTGCATCAATGAAAAGCTTATACGATAAAATCCGTGTTTAAATCATGGCATTAGATACATAAAGAACAAACAAGCGTAAACAGTGGTCAAAATTTGTGAGATGTAGTCTGTTCACGTGTATCGCTGCTAATACTTCAGTGCACTGAAAAACTACTTCGAAATATAATTTGCAGAATTATCGTAAGAATGTGTTACATATATCCTTGCTACAAAACTTACGGGCTCGATTATTTGCAATATATCATGTAGCGCATATATCTTTCGATCTGAGTATCGAAATAAAATTATAATTAGGTATACATAACAGGAGAGAGGTACATGGTACATGAACAATTTGGCATTTATTCGACTCACTTGGAAATGCATCCGTTGCGTTTTCTAAAAGCGATCAATAAGAAATCAAATGTCAGGCATACCGGGTGTTTCCTACAAAAATATCGTACGCTATAACTATTCTATTGTTATAGGATTTCGGAAAACTAAAATGCAAAGTAAATGATATTATTTACTTCTCTTCCAATACCCTCAGAAAATAATTTACCAAATTTAAATCGTGGATAAAATTGAATACGAAAATAGCCTAAAAAATTTGAAACCTCAACATGATCTCTACGCCAATGTTTTGGTTTTTACATATATATCCTAAGCACCAGATCTGGCTCTCGGCATCTTTTTTCTGTTTACTAAATCAAAGTTTTGAGCGAGGAGACCGTTACATTCGTTAACGCCTATTTTGCAGAGCAATATACTAACTAGTAGTTGAACGAATTAAACGGAAGGGAAATTGCTGGAAAAGATGTATAGACTAACAAGAATACTATGTTGAGAAACAAATCTGTGTTTGGCAAAAAAAATCCTTGTTGACCTAGGTTAACTGATGTTTTCTCTTTTCAAATTAATTCTTATAAAACGTAAACATTCGGTGTTAATTTTTAAACTATCTAAAGAATTTGTAAGAGCAATCTACGATCTACAGATCGTACTATTAATCAATTGATGAATTAATTTTAGAAAAACCTTATTTTTCTAATTTTTCTTTGTCGTTTACATTACAATAGCAGGTTACAAATAGGTTGTCAGGTTAATAGAAGAACTCATTAGAGGTAACTTCTGTCTTGGTTTCCAACATTAGTGCTGTTACGTATCTTATACAAGTTGACGCAAACGTTATGCATAACATGTAAACATTTTATTTTTTGAAATGTAAATTTAGGATACCTACTTTCGCATATTATAGGGAAAGGAATGACTAGTCAAGAAAGAGCTGCTTTAGTTTCATCAGCAAGACCAAGCACAATGTCCTCCCAATTTGCAGCTATTGCAGCTGCATCTGCTTCGTCGCGAGACGATGACTCACCACCTCCTTCAGAGGGCGGTATGAAAGGCAAACTAGATCAAATAAAGCAAGAAGATACCTCGATGGATATTAAACAAGAGAATGATGAAACGAACGGACACATGGATATAGGAGGAAAGGGAATTAAAACGGAGATTAAGCGAGAGATAAAAATGGAGGATTCCCAAATAAAAGAGGAAATAAAAACTGAACCGCCTAGTCCTTCTGAAAATGCGGATATCAAACCTCCTGAAAGTATGGGAATGATACAACCGAGTATGGATCAAATACAACGAAAGTGTAGTAAGTTTATTCGAAGCAAACAAAAATTAAGACGCTTTCTAATTGAATATTTTCTTAATACAGTTTTTAAAACAGATGAGTTACGTCAAAAACTCATGCCAACACTGGAGAAACTTTATAGACAAGATCCTGAAAGTCATCCGTTTCGACAGCCAGTGGATCCGCAAGCATTGGGTATTCCTGATTACTTCGATATAGTCAGAAAACCAATGGATTTATCCACAATTAAGAAAAAATTGGACTTAGGGCAGTATAGTGATCCATGGGAGTACGTGGACGATGTTTGGTTAATGTTTGACAATGCATGGCTTTACAATCGAAAACCAAGCAGGGTTTATAGATATTGTACAAAGGTAATTATTACTTCTGACTTTATAGGTTCTTCTCGTTAAAAAAAATATATATATATACTTACAGTTGTCAGAAGTTTTTGAACAAGAAATTGACCCTGTGATGCAACAGATGGGTTATTGTTGCGGGCGGAAGTATACATTCAATCCGCAAGTCCTCTGCTGCTATGGAAAACAACTATGTACTATACCTCGTGATGCAAAATATTATAGTTATCAAAACAGGTGAGTTAGTTCAAGAAACATATCAAACACATATTAATGCATTAAAAGTGATAATTACTTCGCTTTGACAAAATTTTTAAAATAGATATTTGCCATATTGTCTAAATAGACCTATTTGGAGGGGTACCATGCACACATGATGGTCTATATGAAGCACAAGATTTTTGTAACTTGTTTTTAATATAGTCATTAAGTAAATGGGGTTTAAAAAAAAACACAGGGCTACCTACAATCGGAAGAATATCCGTAGAGAAGCACCAATTTTCTTCCACTATTCACATGATTGAAACGCATTTGGGGTTCAGACTTTCACCACTACCTCGTCTGTGTGCCGTTATTCCATAATAAATTAAATTTTGATTTGTTGATAAGCAATTATCTAGTAGTCGGAAGTTATTCAATAACAATCAATAATTATTATTTTGAACACGTTCGAGTGAGAACATATATTTTAGTCCATTTTTCTGCAGACAATCATAAAAATAGAACGTGTCTTAAATCAACGACATCCATTATAAAAGTACGATAAAGCTATGCCCATGTACTTACTATCCAAGCAAAAGAGAAAAATTATCAAACAAAACTAAATTTAGGTTACTCATAAAATATGTTTATTTTTTTCTTTAATCGCCATAAACCGAAGGTCAGATTCAAGCTGCCAATAAAATATTTTCAAAAATTTAAAATTTTATTTTATGATATCGAATGTATGATTAAAGAAAGCAGCAAAAAAATATTACGTGGATAAATATCTACCTAGAAATAAAGTTGTTGAGTATAAAGTGAGAAAAACTAAAGTACTATATAAATCATATTCCCGATAGCTTAAAACAGTTCGCACGAGATGCGCAGCGAGGTCGAGCAGCAAGTTGACAGCTGCTGCTTAAATTATTGCGCGGTTGTATTAGAAACAATGATTCCCCTGTGATAGCAAACTACCAGCTGCAGCGGCTCGATCCTGCTTATATATTCGAAGTCTAAAAGTGGTGATAACTCGTTAGTATAAATAGTTTGTAAAAAAGTGTATGTTTTTAGTACTAAAAATTTTTCAGAAGTCTATTGTTTTGATATTAAAAGTAGTGTTCTTGTAATACTATATTGAGGAAATCTGAATAAATAGAAATTTTTCAGGAGATATCCTGAATCGATATCTGGTTATTATACCTAGCTCAAATTTGTGAAGATTAAGTAAAATAGCATTGTCTTTTTTCTAAATTTTTGTGCTTCATACAGATTGAATTTGTAGATAAAAGGGAAACTCACATTTATATATTTACGCAATAGTTACGAAACATGCTGCAAGAAAATCTATTTTTTTTGAAAAATAACACCATATTTTTTGTTTTTTAATTGGAAATTCCTTTTATCCATAGAATCATCTTTGGGTTGAAATAGATTTTGTTGTACATAATTACTTGGAACAACTGCATGACGGACTGGCATACATTACACCACATTAACTAGTTTTCCTCTCGTTATAAAATCTTGTATTTTACAATGTAGCTTATCTAGTCCTGCATTTGATATACAGTTTAATAGTGAGTTAATAATAGAAAATTTAAAGTGACTAAGAACAGTGTGTGTACCCCAGCTTTATCTACCTCCGCCTTAATATTTGTGAGTTGTGTAGTAGTACATACACTATGATGAAATTTGTGTTTGATACACTAAACAAATAAGATGTATATCTAGTCATGCACTATTTTGCTTCTAACACGTTCTGGTGTCTTTTTTCTTGTTTTCTTCACCCATCCTAACACTTGACTGTGCTTGCTTGTCTGTGGTACGATCACAGTTTAAAAGCATATGGACTCGGATCCAACAGATACACGTTCTGCCAGAAGTGCTTCAACGACATCCAAGGGGATACAGTGACGTTAGGGGATGATCCTACACAAGCTCAAACGTAAGTTGATTTCTAGATTTATTATATACGACTGTATTCAATTGGGAGATTACGTATAAGAATAATCGCGTTTTCCCATAACTCCAAAGATCGATACCCAAACAGTGTCCGCATTTTCGCATTTATTTTATTGATTTATTCAAGCAAATTTTGTTCTTCAAAATATTTTCCGTTGATGAAAATCATGACATACATCTACTTTTATCAGTGGCATGTTGTAATTTTTTTGATTGAGTTACAAATAGATCAAGCTTCTAACACTTTCATAAGACTCGAAACATAAACAGTCGCGCCAAATACAAATTAGTTCGGCGGTACTGACTGTGAAGCTGTAGAAAACACAATGACAGCGGTTCGATTTCTTCCTGTAATTTTTTTATCAAGTACAATGTAAACGATATGCAACGGAAATACATAGGGAAGTGAAGTATAGCAATTAATATCATGCATTTACGTCACCACCAGCCGCCACTATAAATTTATTAATAAATAATATTCAGGGCATTTCTATGCTATTGCAAACAGCCAAAAAAAATGTATTTACGTGATAATCGATCTTTTCGCTTTGACTAGGGACCACTTAGATCAAATGAATCAAATGAAATGATATTTTGCAATTTCATAGAAATCTAAAGATCCGTAATTAATGTTCAAAAGCTAAGGATGTTAGTACATGTCTATATTTATTATTTTATGTCTTGTGATGTAGAGCCATAAAGAAGGACCAATTCAAAGAAATGAAGAATGACTACTTAGAACTCGAACAATTTATAATATGCAACGAATGCGGTCGTAAGCTTCACCAAATATGTGTTCTTCATTCAGAGCAGATATGGCCTTCGGGTTTCACGTGCGACGAGTGTCACAAGAAGAAGGGCACAAAAAGAAAAGAAAATAAGTTTAACGCGAAACGGTTACCCGTTACCAAACTCGGTGTTTATATAGAGACGAGAGTGAACAATTTCCTTAAGAAGAAGGAGGCGGGTGCCGGCGAAGTGTCAATTCGCGTAGTATCCAGTTCGGAAAAGATAGTAGAAGTGAAACCCGGCATGCGTAGTAAGTTTGTAGAGACTGGCGAAATGGCTAGTGAATTTCCTTACAGGGCGAAAGCGTTATTCGCGTTTGAAGAAATTGACGGTGTGGATGTGTGTTTCTTTGGCATGCACGTGCAAGAGTATGGCTCCGAGTGTCCGCCACCTAATTGTCGCCGTGTGTACATTGCTTATTTAGACTCGGTACATTTTTTTAAACCACGACAGTTTAGGACTGCTGTGTATCACGAAATTTTACTCGGTTACATGGACTATGTGAAGCAACTTGGATACACGATGGCTCATATTTGGGCGTGTCCACCGTCAGAAGGGGATGATTATATTTTCCATTGTCATCCAGCCGAACAGAAGATACCCAAACCCAAAAGACTGCAAGACTGGTATAAGAAGATGTTGGATAAGGGCATGGTCGAAAGAATCGTTTTTGATTATAAGGTAAGTTCGTTTTTCTACATTGCTTTATACTTTTGGTATATATAATCTATTTTAAATCATTTTTGACAACATGACTACAGTTAACTTGCCAACGACATCATTAAATCAAAATGGTCAAAAGCAGTATGTGTAGATTCTCAGGAACCCTCAATAAATAATAACAGTAACATCTGATTGTACCGAGAATAAAAAATGTAAAAAGTATATCACATCAGAGACAAGCAAGGGTGGACAAGTGATATTATGTTTCAAAATAGAAAATAGTAAATATTAATTAACTCCGAACGTCAATTAGAAAGCTTGCCATCAGAAATCGCAAACTAATCACAGTCAATCATATACTGCAAAATCAGTTAGGAAACACTTTGTTTTTTTTTAGCCAGTCGAATCGCATCTGATTAATTAAAACAAGCCTATCGAAACCGCAAGAGATCGATTTTTTCAAATTTTTCTTACACTTGTATAGATTCTTCTTATTCTGCTAACTTTATTATTATTGATTTGTATTACTACATTAGCCACACTTTAAACATTGCAACTTTATCATTTCCATTACAACATACAAAATTACATCAAAAAGGAACACCTACCAGTTGTCATCGACGTTCTCCTTGCGCCCCAAATACATGCCCCTGTCAATAATTTTTTTTTTTATAATATTGTACTTACCTTAAAATTAATTGTTGATTCTGGACTAGTTGCAACCTTCTACCTCACGTCTAGGTAAATCGTTATTAACAAGTGTGTACGCAGCAATCCATCCTCAAGAAAAAATTGTTTTCAAGATAATTTTTTTCTCTTTAGGATATTTTAAAGCAAGCGATGGAAGATAATCTGCGGTCCGCAGCGGATCTCCCATACTTCGAAGGTGATTTTTGGCCTAACGTTCTAGAAGAAAGTATTAAAGAATTAGATCAGGAAGAAGAGGAAAAACGTAAACAAGAAGCTGCTGAGGCTGCTGCGGTAAGTATTACTCGTATTCAGCGAAAAAGGTAGCTTACTTACATTAAAATTCTTATTTCCCAGCAAATTTTTTCTATCGGTGATGAAAACGAAACCGGTTCTGATGGGAAAAAGAAGGGACAGAAGAAATCGAAAAAGAGCAATAAATCTAAGGCTAATCAACGAAAAAATAGTAGTAAGAAATCAAATACTCCCCAAACCGGCAATGATTTGTCTGCTAAAATATTCGCGACAATGGAAAAACACAAAGAAGTGTTCTTTGTTATTAGGCTACACTCCGTTCAGTCCGCTGCCAGCTTAGGTGTAAGTACATGTGTCTTTTAGTTTCATTGTTTAATAAATTTGTTAAGATAGTACTATCTCTGTTAAGAGAAAAAATCGTAATTAATGTAAAAGCAAATTACAGAGATACATAAGAAATATTTATTTGTATATTTTGTAAAATTTCATTTTTACAAAGAAGCAAATTCTGAATGGAACACATTTGCGTTCAATAACACGCTGCTGCGATGTGACATGGTTGCTTTGTTGTATATTTCGTGCTATTAGCAAAAAAATCAAGACAATATTATTATCAGACAATCTACACATAATTTATGCATAAATTAATATCTGGTATAATAAACTTAATTTTTTTAACTAATAGTTTGAGATCAGATAATGATTTGTAAAATGTGGCAAAATCTGAGTTACATAATCTTATTTATTACTGATAGTAACACCCTTTTAAGTTCATTGAATATGTTCCTTCGGTTATCGAACCCAAATTAAAGTGTTATCGATTTTACATTGAACTGGTATGGCAATGTGTATAAAAACATTACTGAAAATGTTGATCGTATTACATCAATAAACATTTATACAATGAAAAGTATGGTATCTAATGCGTTTTATCTTTAAAACTACAGCCTGTTCAAGATCCAGATCCGTTCATAACTTGCGATATGATGGACGGTCGTGATGCATTTTTAACGTTGGCGAGAGATAAACATTATGAATTTTCATCTCTTAGGAGAGCTAAATTTAGTACAATGGCTATGCTGTATGAATTGCACAATCAAGGGCAAGATAAATTTGTGTACACGTGCAACAGTTGCAAAAGTCATGTGGAGACACGGTACCATTGTACTGTGTGTGACGACTTTGATTTGTGTATTCAGTGTAACGAAAAAGAACGCCATCCTCATAAGATGGAGAGATTGGGACTAGATCTAGACGATGGATCTTCACCGTGTGATCAGACGAAGGTTAATCCGCAAGATGCGCGGAAACTATCCATACAGCGTTGCATACAGTCGTTGGTACACGCTTGTCAATGCCGAGATGCCAATTGCCGCTTGACAAGTTGCCACAAGATGAAACGTGTTGTTACACATACCAAAGTTTGTAAGCGAAAAACAAATGGCGGATGTCCGATTTGTAAACAGCTTATCGCTCTATGTTGTTATCATGCTAAACACTGCCAAGAGACAAAATGTCCGGTTCCATTCTGTTCAAATATCAAACACAAACTTAAACAGCAACAACTACAACAAAGACTACAACAGGCTCAGTTACTCAGGAGAAGAATGGCTGTAATGAATACACGTACTGTAGCTCCTACAAATCCAATGCCTGGTGGAAATATGCCTTTAACGTCAGGTGTAACGTCGGTGTGTGTTCCCGGTGCAGTTAGTCCGGCTGGCACAATGGGCTCGGTTAATGCAGGTGCACTGGGAGGCTCTCCGATGCAAACGCCGCATCAAACAGGAATAGGTTTAAAACCTGGTACCCAAACACCACCAGCAAACGTACTACAGGTCGTAAAACAAGTTCAAGAAGAAGCGGCACGGCAACAAGCACCACACGTCAGCGGGTATGGAAAGGTTAATCCTGGAGGAGTGCCAGGACAAAACATGCCGCCACCACAAATGAGAATTGGAGGACATCTTGGACCTCAAGGTAATGTTAAGTGAATTAATTTCAATTTATTACATTGCGCAAGACGCAACTTCTTCTTTTATTATATTCTGTTGTCACATTCTGGATACTTTATTCCCATTTCACATACTACTAACCTTAATGGAGATTATCGGGGTTACTTCAAGATTACATTCACTTGTTATGATTTCATTTTTTGTTAATATAGAGAGGCGAAAGTCATCTAAGAATAGAAGTTAGTTAGTTTTTTTTTTTTTGTGTCTAGGCGGAAACTTGCTGCCAATGGATCAGTGGCCGCGGTATACTGGTCCGACAACACAAAATTTACGACAACCTGGTCCGCAGTTAACGCAATCATCTGGACAATTGGCATCAAGCCACATGCAGTCGACAAACCAGCTTAGGCAACCCATATCCCAAGCGTTTACTTCCACGAATGCTAGTAGTAAACAAGCGCTACAGCAACTGATGACTGCTTTGAAATCTCCTCAAACACATGAACAGCAACAGCAGATACTTCAGATATTAAAGTCAAATCCGCAATTAATGGCCGCCTTTATAAAGCAAAGACAGGTAAGTTTGAAACACGCCTTATAAAACCTGATCGTAAAAGGTAACGTAGTCGGTACGTTGCTAATATCCTGTGATTGTATTTAAAAATAAATATTTTTTATCAAACATACTACAAGCTCAGCAAATAATTCTATCAGCAGATAGTACCTTCTAGTATTCCTTACCACCTTTTCCCAATTATAATAGTCCTCTAATATTTTTTTCTAGAACGGTGCAGAATAGACAAGCATTAACAAGCTGATTACAATGAAGATGATAAAAATGCATTGAAAACTACGTATGCTGGAAGATATTGCAAGTTTAAAGAGAACTGTTGTGAAGTTTACGGTATTACTTTCCCTATTTTTATATCCATAAACACTTACATAAAGTTTAATGCTATTTTGTTAAAAAGATATTGTATTAACTCTCTGAGAAAGATAACGTTAAATAATATTGCTCAACGTAGCATCATGTACGCAGAAGAGTCAACGCATTCCGTATGTATTCATATAAATGTAGATGTGTCTCTTTTTCTATTTTTTACTTCTTGGGTAAACAGACATGCAAGGTAATTCTCGACAAAACTAGTTAGACCAGACTAAACTTCTGCCGACTGCTTTTTGTTTCCAAATATTCAGTTCAAATAATAGCAAGTGAATAACAACAATACCAATTTTTAAATATAAATTGAATTCCAAAACAAAAGCATTTTTCTAAATTAGAACTTTATATCAAAATAAATTGCATTTACTTGTAAGAGTTCAATTCTACCTCTTACTACGATAAAGATTTTAATAAGCAGTCATTTGCAGCATATGCTAATAGCGTAATACGATTTACAAGTAAGAACATAATTGAAAAAAAACTATTCACAAAGTAATCAAACGCATCGTTTGATTACTAATACTCATTGTATTTTAGAGGTTCACTTTATTACGGAACTTTCTATTTAATATTCTATAAGCTACGATCTTAATTTAGAAATGTTCTTGATCCTTTAGCAGGCGCAGCAACTTGTTCAAAGTGGAGGTGGTATGGTAGGCAATACGTCCCAGCAACTACAAGGAATGCTTGTACAGCAGCAGAATCCAGCACAACATCAAAATAGAATGCAAATGCAATCATTGCTTCAGGGAGGTCCGACTCAAGGCCCTAATGCTGGACCGCCAAGTCAGGCTACTTTGGCTCAACAACAAGCCTGGTATAAGCAGCAACAGATTTTGATACGTCAGCAACACCAGCAGCAACAACAGCAGTTCCAGCAACCTCCCGCACCGCCGTATCAGAGATTACCGGCAATTAGGCAACCGCATATGGGATATCCAAATACTTTCCAAGATCAAAACTTTCCTACCATGCAAGGCTTGAAGCCAACACCACCACCAGTGCCATCGCCGCAAGGAGTAATGGGGCCGCCACAAGGAAGCATTTCATTGCAACAACAGCATCAGTTAATACAGAGTGTACGGAGTCCTCCGCCTATAACCAGTCCGCAGCCGAATCCATCACCCAGGCCAACACCTAGCCCCAGAAATCAACCGGTACCCAGTCCAAGAGGTCCGCAACCGTCACCACACGAATTAGCTACTTCAGAAATGCTATTGGGACAAAACCATACTAGTGGTTTACATCCGCATGCTTCACCAGCAAGTCAAAATCAGGAAACTGGTGACATGACACCTCAGGATCAACTTACTAAATTCGTGGAACAGCTCTAGTGGTGAATGTTAGCTCATGAGAAACATTTAATTTTACCGGAACTAGTTATGGTGCTGTGCGACTCGTACAAAGTGATGTATAAGTAAATGTATACTTATCAAAACAAGAAAAAATGACCTGGCCAATTATGCCAATCGTGTAGTTATGTATAAAGTTTAGATTTTAATACTGATGGACGTATTAATTTTAAAATGTAAATATGTTTAATACAATGTATTATATACAATGTTAGTGAAAATGTTTATCTTACGATGTGAATGATATACCTTAAAAGTATTTGGCTTTGCGAGGCTGTGTTATTATCTTAACGGATTGTTACCTATAAAAAAAATGAAAGGTGTAGACTGGGCTACGCTACGTGCACATTGCTATTCATTTGTTTTTATATATATATATGTATAATTTTGACGAACGTGAGTTTTATGATAGTGACTTTGTATCATAGTAGGCTCATTTTTTTACCGAGAGAGACTGTTAAGTGTCGTGTTTTCGGTAGCTATTGTGATGGAGGCACAGGCCCTTGATTGTTTTTATATAATATATTTATAATTTATATATCGTCTTGTTTCATGTGTTACATTCCACCCCTGTGGAGTGGTGCTGGCACCTGACAATCGCAACCTCGCCAGTGCAATACTTAAAAAAAAAACACACTCCCTCCTTAATTTATTACTATTGAACATACATGAGTTTAGATTAATTAGTGTTAAGGATTATATAAAAGAATAAACCTTATACAAAATTATTTGTTTTTTATTTTCTATTCTCTTAACATTTTCTATTGAGTAATTAATTGTACTGTACCTACTCTCGTTTATTATAAAAAGCAAATAATTTAGGCCATTTTGATAAATTATTTTATTTATTGCCAAATAAAATTAAAATATTGTGACTTGTAAGTATTTTGCGTACAAATAAATCTTGTATTTGTAAATATTAGTAACTTCGTTCGCTTAATCAGCTGCCAGTACCTCCATCTTTCTATTCTTAAAACTCACTTTCAATATTAAGTAATTAGAAAATTACTTTGAACAATTGTGCGATGTATAAAATTAAACTGTAAATCAACGTTTTTTACCTTCGACTAGCGCTTAATAGTGTATTGTACGTTTACTAAAGCATTCTTCGTGCGATTTATCCTTCAAACTATAATCTTAACTTAATTCAAAGTAATTATAGCAAAGAAATGTTCGGATTGTTGCAAATTGCACAAGTAGTAGGAATTAGCATTTACTGTAGTTAGCTCAATTCAGTCATCGGTTCGCTTCCAATTGTAAGTGATATGAGTACTTGTCTTGTGGGGAATTTGATTGTTTTTGAGAAATATGGATGTGCTGGCATGAGCTTTTTTTTTATTACTACTTAGTTTCTTGACAGATCTGTATAGAAATAGTAGCATAACAATAACGACAAAACTGGAGCTGTGCTGTATGGAATGTAGAATTTCCAATACTTTAAATTTGAAGTTATTACCCACTCTCTTTGGAAATTATTTAATTAATTAAAAAATAATTTAAATTATTTTTTCGTTGTAACATTGATCTCGTCTTGCAACTATAGCTTTGCTATAATATATTGTCAATTACTAGATATAATACTTTTCTAGCTGCTGGATTTATATGCCTTGGTACTTACAATTTCAAATACTGGTTTAGTACTAGCTTATGATGGAATTACGTAATAATTTTAACTGGAACAAGTGATGCAATGAATCCAACATTATCGAATACTCTTTATTGAACTATTTTGTACATATGTCGATGCGATTTTTAAATTTAAGATGAAGAATTTTATATTTACTTCCATCATGTTGTTCTAAAACTTATGCTATGTCATTTAATTATTAGAGTGCTTGAATTAAGTTAAGATGCCGTTTTATTCTTATTTAATAAATTTTAATGTATCTCTTATTTATTTTAACATTAGGTCTTTCATTCGATTAAGTATATACACCATATGAAATTAAATCATTTATTTAGTCTATACCAATTTACATAATTTAATATTACGCAAAGTACAAACTAAAAATTAAAATGAGTTAAACAATCATCTCTGTCTACTTAGTTCGGTTAACAATTGAAGATAATTTCATTGTATCATGGTTTAAGCGTATTTTTTATGATCGTAGGATTAGATTTACTGACGGGCAGTAGAAAATTTTTCGTTTAGAAAATTTTATAAGCAATAAAAATTATTGCCCGTTTGAGACATGCTATTTGTAACCCTTTTAAATTTTAATACTTCCATTGAGTTCAGTATTGTAAAGTATATCATTTACATCGTAATATAATTTCTTAGATTCATTTACAGAAAAATTTATTATGTTATTTTTTTTAATTTTAATTTATATGAATCATTTATAATAAATAATTAAAAATCTGTGACAATGTTCTACTTGTTTTAAATATAGACGCAAAATATGCAATTAGTTAAATATTTATTTTTCCTAATTATTTTCAAGGTGCTTTTTTTTATCAAGTTCTCTGCGATAACAAACAATGTTTCTGATTTTTTTTTCAATTGTTTGATAGTTTGCTACTTAAGGATACCCGCAACTCTTTACGTGGTGTTATGAAATACTTTACCAAAACAAAGTAAGAAGAGGATTTTAAACAAAAACACATAGTTTTATTTTCGTTAATGTTTTCAATTTCAAAACATTCAGACACTTTTTAGATCAAATTGTCATCTAAAGACGCTTCAATGTTGCTTGTTTCTGTTATTCGTAGCTGATTTCGATGCTTAATTGATTCCAGAAAAAGGCCGGATTAGAATTGGGCCTCTATTGATGTGGGAAATACAAGCAGCGAAAAATTAAATAGCACGTTTTAAAATTAAAATCGATAATCTTACAAAGTACGAAGGTGAAGAATAATTTGGTAACATGTTTATACAGTATTTATGGTAACGTAATTAGCATCTATGTTCAAATACATTTGTGGTCTATTAAAACTACAAATTTTATTGTAGCGACGCATTTTATTTTGTAGTAAGGAAAATAGCTTTAGAACGATAACTTGGTTTAAACGATATTACCATACTGTCATTGAAATTGGCTCAAATTTATCTGGCAGGGTTCGCGGGTGAATCGTCGTATAAGTAACTATACAAAAACTAGAAAAAATTATGTATCATTACGTTGCTTGGCAGCCGTGGTTCTTTTGGGCAAATGTGTATCAATTCCAAACTCGATAAGAATTATGCTTTGAATAATTACCCTGTTAAGTTTGCAACTCCAATATCCGCATATATCACAAGGTTCCTGCCACAGATTAAATTTAGTTGTTGAAATACTCCAATTTAGGGGGTGGTGCGTTTTTTATTGCAGCCAGTGTATTTAATGATTGGGTTGGAAGTCATGAAACGAAAGGACCGTATTCTATTAATGCTATTAACGTCCTATCTTCAACTGCAGTAGTTGCATATGGTCGTTCAGAATTCTCCTTTCAAACGATTTCCCTTGTTTCTAAGGTTTTTGCCAGAAAGTATACTGTGTTTTTGGATAATTATAAATGATCTGAGATTTTACGATGAGACATACCATTTGTGACACCCTCAAAATTTTAGATTTACATTTTTGGTAAATTTCCTTGGCTCTCTTCTAGGTCCAGAGCTTTTCATTATCTCTCGCAGTGACACACCATGACTACCGAAATTGACTGGATGGATCGATCAAACCAATAGCAATTAATATGTTGTTATCTGTTTCATCGGGAGTTCCTCCCGAGGAATAATTGCGTAAACGCGATTAGACTTGACTGATCGCGTAGACGGGGTAGATTCTGTGAAATATTTGGAATCGGTTCTTGATCAAAAACTTGCATAAAAGGATGACAGTTTATAAAGAAACATCTTTATAAACTATATCTGGGAGGTACCGAGAGGTAATTACGAAGCCACCTCAAGCAGCCAGAGAACTGAAAGGCACATAGCTCCAGCTGAAGTTTGTGAGTCAAGTTTACGAACTAGATGGTTGCTGCTCTTTCTTGTTAAGTAATCGTAGATAAGATTACCCAAACTTTTAAAATACACAGAAATAGCAGCATTATTACTTATATTCCATCATGTGATTTTGTATTAGTAATATCAGAGGTATACGGATATAATTTCGTCTTAATAATTGGTAGTTTTCTTTTAACTAATTTTATGTTTATTTCGTTTATTGATGTATTATATATTAAAAAGAAAATAAAAAATTATGGCTGGAAACGTTCCAATTTATTTAAATACAAAACGTCAGTTAACTTTATTCATTTTATAAACTATGTAACTAAGTATTTACACACCTAAAAGTGTGCATGCATTACTTTCCGATTACATTTTCTTACATTTATTAATAAACAAATATTGAAGTAAGTTGCTGCGATAGCCAAGAAGCAACCAAAGAAAATCTCAGGAGAAATGCTTTATAATGTAGGGAGCTGTGGAAGAATTTTCATTACCTTAATATACTGTATGGATTCTGTTTTATTTTTACCTGTACGGATCATTCCTATTATAGTACCAAACACCAGTAAATTTGAAACTACCGCTTCTCGGGTTCTTCTTTTTTCTTCTTCTGGATCCCTGGTGCCAAATGTGCCTTGAATTCGTCGCATATTTGATGTATTTTTTCAAGAAATGTAAATTTGAATTGAAGTAATTGCAACTTTCACGAAGCAATAAAGCATGTATTATTTGACAGTTGACAGACGAATCTCACAGAACCTCCTAAGATATTGATGTGAAAGCGAAAATAAAATGGTGTTGGTCTTTTAATTTTCAATTTATAGCATATTTTCGGTTCGGTATTACTAAGCAGGACGTATATAATGAGAATCTTACATTTCGTTAGAAGTATATATAATCTTCAAGGACCTGGATTTTAGAACGTACCCCAATATTTCAAACCCGGGTTTTTCGAATAAAATCGAATATCAAATCAATAATTACTAACTAAATTTTTCTGTGGTATAAGTAAGTTATTTGAGACGAACAATAAATCCTATTTCATTCAAATCCCGAAATTATTATATACAATTGAAATTTATGATATTTCTTATTTAATAGGCGAATACCATTCTTATGTATACATTACCCCAGTTTAGGTATTGCATCATAAATGCTGAGAAGTTGAAATTCGTTAAATTTCTTCAAAACATATAAACTTTGTGCAATGAACGAAGAAACGAAGCAAACTATTCCCCAAAAGAGTAAGATTTTCAACGTTTAAGTTTATGTAGCATCTAACCTAATGCATATGTTATCGTTTTCGAATGTTTGTAGGTAAAAAGATTGGCGCAGATGGTTTATCAAAGAAAGAAAGGAGAGCGTTGAAAGTCGCTCAAAAAGGTGATAATCCTATTAACCATGTAGAAAATGCAAGAAATTTGCCAACGGGAGCGAGCAATAATGATACGAATCAAACAATTGTGAAACCAAAAGGAAGTCACCAGAAACAGCTACAAAAAGGTGATGTTAAAGAAACTGTTGCCGACAGTAAGAAAGTCCTTGACAGTGTGCAGGGACATAAAAATAAATGTGATCGGTTGCAAAATAAAAGTACACCAGATAAAGATGTAACTGCTGCCACAACTCTATCTAAAGCTCAATTACGTGCTGAGCGTAGAGCAATACAGGAGAAACAAAGATTAGCAAAGGTTATTGAAAAAACTGAAAAGATAGTGAAGGACATAAAGGAATCTCCAAAAACTCTAATCAAAATACCGGCTAAGAAAATTGAACCGAGAACCGATGCACAGAATGAACACAGAGTATACCTCTTTAATCATTTGTACTTCCAAAATTCATATATTGGTGTTAGCCAAGAACAAATAACAGATCTCCATTCATCTTTTATTAGATTAGGTGTGCAATATTCGTCTAAAACTATATTGGGTTCCAATGCAAGATGTTTTGCTCTATTACTAGCATTACGAGAATTTATTACGGACTTTGCTTCACCTAGTAATCAAGAATTTTGTCGTTCAGTTGAATTTTATTTACAGAAGAACACATCATATTTGCATAAGTGCAGGCCGATTGCCGTATCTATGACCAATGCTTTAAAGCACTTTAAATTGTGTCTTACACAAATTGATACAAATCTTTCTGATTTTGACAAAAAGAACAGATTACTTGATATAATTGAGACTTACAAGCAAGAACAAATTGCAAAGGCGGGGGAAGCAATTAGTATAAAAGTAAATGAGAAGATTACTGATAAAGATGTCATACTGACATATGGATGGTAAGTATTACTATGTTTTAATTAACACTTTGAAATTTGCACTTAATGATTACTGTAGAAATGATGGATGAATTACTCTAAAAACAAGTGTTTTATTTGTTAAAAAAACGAAAACTTCTTTCAGCATTTACTGTAAATAAATTTTGTCCCAGGTACAAGGTCGATTCTTTAAAGAAGGGTTAATAATTTTCTAGTATGCAATAGTGGTTGATGGTAATGTAAATGGGAGGCACCGATAACGTTTTCATGCCCTCGTGTACTTTCATTGTAAAAAAGGAAATCCAAGCGTTGTTGGCGCCCTCTTATTTACCACCAATGCTCCTGCTAGTATGCAGGCTCTAGCAGGTAATGCTAAGCTCCTGCTAGTATGCGAATTTTTCTAAAGATGTCATATTTATAAAATTAATTTAAATACAGTAATATCTCACCACTTGTTTCATAACATTTGTCTTGTCAAGAAGGATGTACACTTAAGGAGATTATGTTTCGCGTTTTATTTTTTTAGTTCATCGTTGATAAGGCAGTTGTTGTTGGATGCCCATCGGAAAGGTAAACGCTTCAAAGTAATCATAGTGGACTCGAGACCTTTATTGGAAGGAAGAGAAATGTTGAGAACTCTTGTAAGAGAAGGGATTGATTGTACATATGGTTTAATTAATTCCGTTAGCTTCATAATGAGTAAAGCAACAAAAGTTTTATTGGGTGCTCATGCACTATTGGCGAATGGTTATGTGATGTCTAGAGTGGGAACAGCTCAAATAGCTCTTATTGCGCAAACTTTTAACAAACCTGTATTGGTCTGTTGTGAAACCTACAAATTCTGTGAGAGGGTTCAGACGGATTGTTTTGTTTACAATGAAATAGGTTAGTCTGCGTATTTTGTAGTATTAATTAGATGTATTTAAACGTCATACTTTTCTAGGTGATTCCGACAAGTTAGTAAATATAGATACAACTGAAAAGGATAGTCCACTAGCAAACTGGCGTCAGAGTAAATACTTGCAGCCGTTGAATTTACTTTATGATGTAACTCCTCCTGATTTTGTAACTGCTGTTGTAACAGAATTGGGCTTCTTACCTTGCACTAGTGTTCCTGTTGTGTTACGAATAAAACCAACAGAGTAATGATTATTTATGGAATTACTTTTATTTCTGAGACTTTTATGAATGATAAATTGTATAAAATATATTCCAAAATGTTGTTGTTAGAGTTATTTAAATTAATTTTTGTAGGGGAACTAACAATTTAACCAAATTGTTTTTGTCTTCTTGATTTAATATTCATTTAATCTTTTCTAGTATTTGCGGGAAAAATAATAAACTCATAATGTGTATTTTATTACAGTTACCTTTACAGTCATAAACTGCGTTTTTCAATCCATTTTAAACTTAAATATTTAAATCTAAAGAAGCATCGTAAGTTAAAACATAAGAGCGCTTCTAAGTTTTATCTCAAAATCTATAAACTTTTCTATGACGTTATTTCATTTTTCATTTCAACTAATAGTTCAATTAAAAATTGAGCGTTTCTATATATTACCTAGGTTCATAAGTACGCTGTTTATAGAAAGATGTATCAGACGGAAAAGGGCAACATTTCACAAATGAAGAAATGTGCCCGTACAATTGTGTGCTCAAATCAGGCTGTGGATTTGTGCTTTTCGGTTGTATGAAATTTACAGGCTCAAACTTTACTGCCTGAAATAACCAAAACAGCATCTCAAATATAAATTCAGTGTCGAGAGAACCGCACGAATTAGAATAAGTTGATTCAGTGACGTTTTCTTGATAATAATAATAATAATTATGCCCTGTTCGGTCAAACTCAAACTGTTTTTCCTACTTAGAACAATAATTTTTATAGACTCCAACCCGGTCATAAGCTTTATATTTGTAATTTGTCTTTAAATACTCGTTCTTCTAATATTTCTCGGAAGTACAGTTCTCATCTCTCGTAGGCTTCTTCGGCCAGCTTTGCTTGGCCATGCTTCTCCGCCTTTTCATTATCTGCGATCCCTTGACGGCTTGGGATCCACCGCAAGGTAATGCAGTTTTTATGTCCCAATTGCTTCAAATTGTGTATGCATCTATGAATCAGATCAGATTCGTATGTTGAGGCTTTGATAGTCTTTAGAACTATTTCTGTTCAAAGCGGAGATCTCCGCAATGTTCACGTAGGAATCTGTAGTAATTTTAAGGTGTTAGTTAGCCCGACTAATGGCCTATATCAGTTCCAAAATTTTATATTTTTGAGCCGTCCGTGTACTATGCTAGGGTACCTCTCTTACTTTGGGGCTGACCCAGTCGGTACGGCTTTCAAGGATTGCCTCATAACTTATGAGGCAATCCTCATTATTTGATGCACATTGCCTTATGAGTCATAAGGCAATGTGCATCAAATAATTTCTGTTGGGATCTTCAAGGTTATGAGATTCGCTTTAAGATTTCTAGGCTAGACCACTAGCGTCAAATAGAGTTGACATTTTCAGAACTTATTATTAGAGAAGACAAAGGCGGATGAAATTATTAGTTTTTGCTGAGATTAGTCGATTTAGTCGCTGCGAAAAGGGAATAATTCCACATAGCTTTGTCATCTCTACGTATTATTTCAGAGATTTAGGAGGAAAGGGCATGGCTCCGCTCTATCCACCTTTGACTACTACGCCTATGGGAATTTAAAATCTCCAGTTTACATCTAAATTACCTTGTCTTGCACATTTTTTTTCCTTTTCTTAATTTTAAAATGAAAATTAGGGGAGATTACAATTACGAAGAATTCTAATTACAGATTTCTATAATTGAAATATGTATAAAAGTATTGATACCAAACGCTTATTAAGAGGTGGCAGCAATGGCATAGGTAATGTCACATGCGTGTTTGTGTATATGTATTGTGTTTCCATTTCTTTTTTTTTTTTGTTACATTTATACATCCAATATTTATTTTCTATCGTTTTTATTTTACCATCCCGTTAAACAGTAAAATTTATTCAGTGATGGCAACTCGCTTTGCATGTTGATGTGACAAGGGGGCGTACGTTCCAAAAAGGTATACAGTTAACCTAACTATTTACTGACACTGACAACAACAATATTTACATTTGTAATCGGATGCATTAATAATATTCATCAGCGAAAGTGTAAAATGGGCAAATCCGAACGGGGTAGTGATGGTGTACCGGGCATTTCTCCCGAGAACGAAGCTAGTAAATTGTTGGAGGCAGCCTTAATGCAAATGGATGGTATTATCTCTGGTAAGTTTTTAATTCGTGAAACGCGTTTTTTAAATTCATTCCTTTTTTTATTTCGAATAAACCACAGCAACAATCTTATCAGATTTAATCTGCCGTATATCTATGCATTAATTAAATAATCTACTTAATAGTTTGGCGACGATAGTATGTTTGGTTAGCGCAAAGTCGGTGATAACTTTTTTCAACATAAGCATTCATTGGTTAATTAGTCACCTGTAATCGTTGGGATGATTTACATTTTGCGACGTTACTACAGTAAGTTTGTATTATACGTTACCCAGTATTGTTTCTATCTTGTAAAATTTCCGGCTTTATAGACTAAAAATATGAAAAAGTTACCTTCGGAAAGTTAAAAAATTAATATTCCTTTCGATAGGATAATCTTAGTATTAGTTCTATCAAATTTAATTTCAACTTATGTGTATATCCATGTTTGTAGCGTATCCTAGAAGCTATAGCTATAAGTACTAAATATTCTGCCAAAGTTGTTACGGCCTTGAATTGTTTCGAAAAAGAAAATGATAAACGGGGAAAATTAACAATCAAGATAATAAAAAAAAATAACGTTGATTTTTGTTAATTTTCGAAGAAGATTCCTTCGAGAAAATTCAAAGAAGAAATTTCCCTCGCATTTCATGTTAAAAAATAAATTATTTGGAGTGGTTCAGTAATTCAAGGAATTACGTATTAAAAAAAAAAACAATTTATTCACTTAAGAATGGAGCATATATAAGTTCTTAGAAAAACAGAAAAACAAAGTATTTTCTGTAGATTTCTATTTACTTCTCAACATAATCTCCATTTCATTCTATACACTTTTCCAAGCATTTCTCCAACGTTTTAAGGCCGTCCAAAAAGGAAGATTTCGGAAGGTCTTCAAAATAGCCACCTGTTTGGGCAATGGTTCGACGTGAACCATTGTTCGCCGAGCTAGTTTTTCAAATTTGGAAATAAAGACAAATCATTGAGGGCCAAATCCGGTGAATACGGTGGAGGTTGCACTAATTCGAACTTTAATTCCATAATTTTGGCCATCGAAACTGTGCATTTGTGCACTCACCATGTATCGTTTTGATGGAAGAGCATCGTTATAATGTTTAAGATCTTATCTGGTGCGATTGCAGTGTCAGATAACAAATCTTAATACGAATGTATTGTTATTGTATTACGAATTGATTTTTATTATCTGATAATTTTTGCATCTACACGTTTATACTTTAGCATAAGTTTTATGAATTAACTTACAATTGGCGTAAGTGACTTTCTTTTTTGTTTTGTTTTTTTGTTGTGGTATTAGAATGTATTTTTATTAGGAAAACTTGATTTTTTATTATGTTTTTTTTTTTTTTGTCACCTTGATCGCCGAGATTTCTAAAGATAATAAAACGAATTTTTTTTTTTATTTCGGATAGGCAACTTATTATACACATATTTGTGCTTAGTTTTTAAGAATTGCCGCATTTTGCTACCGCAGTTAAATTTGTTGTATTATTGGGCGAGGATTCGGTGTAGAAAATGCACCCAGCATTCCTAAGAATCGATTACTATTGATCGTTGACCGATTCTATTAGAATTTCGCCGAGTCCTCAGGCGTCCCAACCACTGGTAAGAATTATTAACGTGTCAATTGATACGGCAACAATCCTGTTTTACTTCTTCACCCCGACAGGAGGCATATGGAGGTTTGAATCCGCTTCATTCGGGTCGAAAAGCAAGTATGATGGCCGTTCGTCGTCTGTGGCGATTAGTTGAATTTGTTATCTGCAGTAATCGAATGATTGATGATTTTTTAACAAAATTTTAGATGATTTAAGAAAATATTGTTTAGATTTCATCGTCCAAAAATGAAAAGCATACCCTGGATAGACTTTTTTTTACGCAATGCATTAACAATTATAATAACTAATACTTCTCACTGTGTATTTCGAAGCGAAATATAGCATTTAAAGCACCCGTCTTAAATATTCCCGTCGTTCTTTCGCGACGATGCCGTCAAGGGTGGTTGCGAAAGTACATTCTGAAGGGGACGTTTTCGAGTGCTACATGAATCACAGTGAATTAGAATGAAGTTCGCGTAGTTGCAGAAGACATTTTCATTATTTACGTCATTCATACGGACGTACTTTCGACTAGGTGGTAGCAGAAATTATTCCAATTTTATTATCCTTCGGGATTTGTACGGTGAAATTTTAATTTCTCCGTTCATAATTTACAGCTATTCACACCGTATGAAGCAAAATGTTGAGTACTTGTGTCGGTGGAGGCTGTTGGATTTCGGTTTCCTTAAAGAGGAGTTAACTGAAAAATATGTTCAGTGCGCCTCTAGAGACTCTAGAGACTTTTGAGGGAATAACACTAGGTATTAATTTTTTTTTGTGATCGCTGCAATTGAGTTAACTACAGTTATAGCAAATTTGAAAGTCACCCAAAATTTTAATGAATAAAGTTCATTGCTTTTTTCATTCTTCGTTCTTTTTATTATTTTTCCTTTATTTATTTTGGTTTTATTAATTATTGTTATTTCGTTACTTTATGAACTTTATTGCAATGGTGAGTTTGTTTAAATTTGTCTGATTTTGATAAAGAATGTACTTATTTTTCAATTTCTTATATTGTTGATGTTTTTTTATGTTTTTTGTTGATGTTTTTTGATGATTTTTTTGATAATCTTGATGTTTCCTGAATTTGGCTAAAATTGTCATAAAGTGGAAAAAATGAAGATGAAATAACAAAATAAAAATACAACGTCAAAGGCCAATGTCATTAGCGCCGTGAACGTGAACGTTCGTCCAAGTACGAAGTTAATACATCAGAGTTAACCTGTTTCTGGCCTATTTTCAATTCTTCAGGTAAAGTATAGTACAACTAGTCTACTTAGACGCCAAGTCATATCATTATAAGATAGATCGCGAACTCCTATGGCATGCTACAGGCTGTAATTTGCTAGCTTTCAACAAAGAAAGTTAGAATTTGAAAATTTTACATCCAAAAGTTGGCAGTGATTTTTGATAAATGCTATCGGTAATGAAGGAGCAAAAGGACAAGACGAGCTTTTTAGACAGCTTTTTAGTTCAAATTCCCGATCACTGAAGGTGTATCTCCCTATGTGTTGTCTATATTTTAATTATCCGCTAGGAATCTAAGGTTTTCATGAAAAAATCTTTGTAAATTATGAATAGATGAATAGGTCTTGTGGAAACTAAACAAAATAGTTTTTGCGATATAAAAATTTAGAAAATAACGCGTTCTTCTTTTCATATTCAAAGCTCTGCGATTTACTCCTATCAATATTTTATTAGATGGTTTTACGGTCAACCGCCGAATCCTTTTTGCCTTTTTGAGCACATTCTCTTCTTTTGCGGGAGTACATTGCTTTTAACATGGGGAAGGCGCAGTCTCCGCGTCTGTCCGCCGGTTGGAAACCAGCGTCAGTCGCACATTCGGAAAGGCCTCAACAGGTGTGTCGCGGGAGTCCTCTATATTCGCAACATTTCGCGTAGTTTTCGTTTTTTCTTTTCGTTTATGTGAAAATCGTAAAATTTTCTGCCGCGATATCTCGATATGACGATTAAAAAATTTGGTTCTTATACAATTGCAAAACGAAGAACAGTATCTGTGTTTCTTAAATGAATTATGGACCGTGTCGCGTAAATAGTATTTTCTGTGGAGTTTATGTAATTTCCTATAAACTGTATATAGAATGCTCGGTGGTGAAAACAAGAATTTCCTTACTTTTATTTGGGTTCATAGATCTATTTTTAAGTTTATAGGGATTATCTGCGTACATATTCACAAATGATTCAAACTAAATCCATCAGTTGCGTAATTTCAAATTAGTTACACGTTAATTTGCCGGAGGCACAGTTTTGCACTTTCTGAATTACCAGTAAAAGTAATCGGGTTTACCCAAGATTATGTGTTAACGCAGTATTCGAATAAGATTGGAATATTAATATCAAGGCGTAGTAGATTAACATTTTCCAGTCCACATTCTTCCTTCTTTTAACAATTTCTGTGCTTTAGTTCGAATTTAGTTTTTGATGTGCATCCCGCAGTTCCTTCCTGTCGCCTGCCGATAGCTTATTAAGTAATTCTCAAAAACTTGTAAATCAATATTTTTAAATTTCTTTTGCGGTCGTTAATTGGAGATCAAAGCACGTCCAGTAAGAGTATTTATATTTCTGAATTATTGCACTTACTATTTTATGTTGTTTATTAGATGTTGGTTCCATGAATGTGTACGTATGAATATTGTACGAATTATTATCGGGCGTTTTTTATTGTTTCCACTTAACTATTTACGTCTAATAATAAGTGTAATTGGCGCATCCACCATATTTGGAGTTTGAATTAGTAACGTGGTTTTAATGTTGATTAAAACGCAATTAAGAAAAATATTGGTGAAAAAATCCATATTTTAGTATTTTTTCTAATAAGATATGTTAGATTTTGTGGGTTTTAGCTTATTTCAATGGCATACCTTCATTGCGTAAGAAATATTAATAAATCCCCCAATTCTCCAAAAAATATAATTTAAAATTAACCGAGATTCACTGATTAAACAAATTTCTCCTTCTGTTTGTACTATAGCGATAAATTTGTATAATTTTCTATATAAATGGTTCGTAATTACCTACATTGAGTAACTTTCTATGTGATAGTACTCTATATAAATTTAAAACTTTAACAACCAAAACTCACGATAAAAGCAGAAGAAAACCAAACTCTACAGTAATAACTTCGATAAATTAAAATAGACGAGATAGTGTATGCATTAATGTTTTAATTTCTAAAGTTAGAGAAAATGAAAACGTTTGTATTAAGGTTTAAAAATAAAGCCGTGAAGGCATTTAAACGGCCCAATAAATTGTTTTAAATCTCAAGAATATATTCGAAATAATAATATTAATATATTTCCTTTTTTTTTGGGAGATCCCCCTGTCTCCTAGTCACCAACCGAAACCGTTTAATACCTAACTTCGGGCTGGAGTTATTTAAATGGCTATGTAGGGACAAGTTCATTTTGTAAAATTTTCATTTCAATTGGCAATACACCATTAATTTACTCTCCATATCATAAATGTTCTAATGCGGCGACATAATCTACCATCGCGATCGAAATTTTCTGTGTGTGTGTGTGTGTGTGTGTGTGTGTGTGTGTGGAGACGTGCAGACCAATTGCGTTAAAAATTATAAATTTGATTTAGCTATTTAATATTTAACTTCGTGAATTGTTGAATATGCCTTTCTATACGTACTACTTTTAAAATATTTGTATCACAACCTTAACACTTTTATTGATCATATACACACACGTTGATTTATCTGCTTTTGCATGGTACGCGTTATACATTTAATCGTTAATTGGTTGTTGAATAACTAACCCAGAATACTGAAGGTTACACAACTGCAAATTGTCGGATACCTACCTATTTTATTAGAAAGTTCGCCGTATAACATGCACCTCTCGCCGTTGGGTTATTACTTTGGCTTATCGGCTCGAACAAAAAGCGGTGGCCCTGATCGCATGAACGCCGCCGAAGCGAATATTTCGCGAATATTTTAGGGAAATACCTCACTGCGGTAATGTGTTACAAGCTATAATTTTATACGTATCTGTCGAGATCGAAATATTCTATTATTGGAGTAAACAACACGTTAAGTATCGGCGACCTCCGCATCACACGAGTTTAATTAATTATACATATAGTGATTGGTCCGGCACGGCCGTTTCGAGTACACGAATGGTCCTCTTCATCAACCGGTAACCGACCCATACTTATGTGTTGTTTACCATACTACGCCACAGTCCTTGCTTATTTTTATTTTTCTGTTATTGTGGTATATTTAATTTCTGTATAAAGTCGAAGAGAATGATTTTGGACTTGCATACGTGATGACTAATTATTAATTGAAACAACACACGGAGTAGCTAGATAATTTTATATAATTACGTAAATATGGGAAATCCTTGAGAGACCTTCTTCAATTATTTCTATTAGAATAATTCTGTATGTAACGATTCCCTTGAAATTTTCCTTGGATTTGTTGACGTATTTTGAACCAAATTTAATAGTTTGTGTTTTCCCAAGATTGAAGTACTGCTCTAATTAAAAAAAGGATAGTTATCTGCACATCCATATAAATTAATAAGAGAGGGCGATGCTGTATAACACATTAATTATTCAATTTTTTATTAATTTTAATTGAAGTTGAATCGTAGGTCGGCGGTGCTAAAAATAATAAATACGTTGATTGTTTTAATGCTTTGTGGTGCAAAAAGTTGTCAACATTATGTCATTATTGTAGTCAATTGTTTCTCAAAAACGACGAAGAAAAAATGTAGTGTTTACGAAGGATCGTCCCCGGTACACACAAATAAATCCGAGAGTCTATCTATACATTGAATCGGTGATATGGCACGCATAAATCCACTTACACCTTCCATCGCGAATTCATATCGCGGCGTTAACATTCAAGATGCATTACATTACCGTTAATAACAAATCGATAATTCCAGCAAACTGACTGTCGTTCCGACGAAGAACGTTTCTTTTTCCTCACACAACTCTCGCGAATACGTGACTTCTTAAATCAGCGTCTCTCTTGCATATCTCGTAGAATATAAAAGGAATACGCGTTGGTATTTGAAATATTCACAATATATCTAGAATTTGCCGTAAGTCTTATCGGCTGGTACCGTCTAGTACGTATCGTTAAGGTTCCTTTCCGTTTATTCAGCGCATCGCGTTATTTATTATTTTACTTCTGCTGATTAACCGCTTGAGAATATTGTTTTCTGAGTCACACGCAAGAATTTGTTTATCACTGCGTGCAGGTAATTACCTTCTATTTGAACTTCTTTAACAACGTTCTTAGTTAATGTATCAATGTGGCTTGATTTATTACGTACTGCTTTGCTAAATATTTATGAGTATCCAACTATAACTTGCATGGATCCCGCCGTACAAATCCCCGCCCTTATACTTTCATAGCCAGCAAATGCAACAATGTCCCTGCATTTTTGGCCGCTTACTTTACAATGGATCTTTCTGATGCGGTACATCCTAACATGAAAGTCATTCTTTTTTCAATTGGAACGCCTACGTGTATGCATTTTTTTGGCGCCAATGGACCACTTCCGGGAATCAGCTCGTATAATAATTTGATATTTTTACAACGGGAACGCGTTGTTCCCTTGTTTGATCATAACGATAACAATAACCTAACTTGTGGCAATAATGTATTAACGAGAATATTTGTATGTCTTAGTACATTGTGTATATTAGAACGGTAATAAAGCGGGTGATAACTAGAGATGACAAAGGCAGGAGAAATTGTTTCTTTCTTGCAGCAGCTAGACAGATTCGTATTTTGTCGACTCTCGTGGAAATCGGTAGGTAACACGAACCCTTTCTTATGAGACGAATAGACACGAGTCTGTCTAGCCGCTGAGAAAAAGTAATAATTTCATCTGTCTTGGTCATCTCTAGGACATAATACTAATCATGCGTAGCTTAAGCTGAGTCTAATGTTAATTATATTGATAAATGCCTTAGTACTTATACTAGTATTGAATTACCTTTGTTACGCTTTTCTAATCTATTATATTGATTAATTCCAAGGTAGTCAGATACAAAGAGAGTAAACAACCCGCCGCAAACCACATTTCTTTAGCGTATATTTACATGTATATGTGTAAATATGCATCTATGAAATTTAATACGGATACGACGTTATCTTATCAGCAGAGTATAACCCACAATTCTGGTGTACTTTCTACTTCAGTAATAGAGCAGTTATTGTTTCGGTCCCTATCGGTTGTTATTATTATCGCGTTTGCCTCCGTGATACCTTCTAAATTCGCCGTTAGTGTCATGGCCAAAAGAATCCCTTAATCAGGGCCGACTAGTCGATTATGTACTCTCATAAAATCATAGAAACGTGGCGGCAAAATAATTTTATCGCGCCGTTTTATCGATGTTCTAC
Organism: Oryctes rhinoceros; assembly: GCA_020654165.1. NCBI lineage: Eukaryota > Metazoa > Arthropoda > Insecta > Coleoptera > Scarabaeidae > Oryctes > Oryctes rhinoceros. The sequence goes on from JAIOKQ010000231.1 coordinate 7,171,076, forward strand.
CCCGAACCTGACTCATACGGCGTTTTTATAAAATAAATATAATGTGATATTGTGATTGATCTTGATCGAGTATACGGCAAGATGCCTGTACTTTCGGTTTGTGATAGAGTGCTATATTTGTTTAAGATGTAACTGTTTGTGTCCCGTCAAATTATGAGATTTATAACGGAATAAGTTTAAATGGAGTCAAGTAAGTTAAATAAGTGAATGTGATAATATGTGTCTGCACCTTTCTTCTGCAGTGCACAAATTTACCTTCCACCCTTGAGTAATATTTATTTGAGTTATATGCTTCTTTTCTTTCAGTATTAAATGCTGTAACTTTATTGTTTATTCGCAGTTATTATTATTGAAGGTACTTGTCGAACGGTGTTTATTTTGCAGCTTGAAAACAAATAGTTATCGTTTTAAAGTTGTTAACAGAATTAAAGTATTTGAGCAATCTGAGAGAGAGAGAGAGAGAGAGAAGAAGCAAGCGATAAGCTATCTTTTCCTTCAAACAGAATATGATAAATCTAAATATGCATTTACGATTAACCAATTTTTGTGAAGAGGAGAGTTCAACCGACGACACCCAATTTAGTAAACTGGAAAGATGTGGAATAGCCTCCGTATGATATTCCATATAACTGTTTTTTTTTAGCTAAAATGCTTAAGTTGCTAAATTGCTGACAACTGAATAATCACCAGTTTGAATTGTTCAACAAGATATCTTGTAATCGCCTCTTGAAGACGGATTTGGTGCTTTTACGTAAATTCTTTCGTTTCCGTCAAGGATTAAATGTAACGCAGTAACCAGCAATGGTTATTTTGACTATGTCAGCGTTTTAATATTGGGCACCACAAATATTGTTATTTGATGTCTTCAGAGACATACACACCATTTTTAAAAGGTTAAAGAGATTTGAAACAGCGCAATATTCTTGTCGATTAAATGGCAAGAAGAACTATACAGGTACTTGAAAAAAACAAAAAGTGAAACAACGAAACATTGCATCTTAAACAAACTTTAAAGAGAAGGGTTGTTGTCTTCTTAAATCTTGAAAATTGTAAGATAAAGTATGGAGGTTTAGCAGCAACATTTAACGTAAGTATCGAAGAAAAACCGGTAATTGCCCAAGTGTACTTGTTAAAGTTTTGCGCATGTCATCTAAATAAGTTCAAGAAGAATCTTTCACGAAGTAGAACATTGCCTTGCACAAGTGAATAGAATTTTTTGAAAAAAAACTAAAACGCCAATCATTCGGCGATTATCAATGATTTAAATTTTGCATAAAATTTACCAACACTTCATGTGGTCCAAGTACTTTTGAATAACCAATAGTACATGCACGGCATTTAATCTATTGTTTTGTTGGTCGCAAGAAATACATCTATTTGTACCCATCAGAAATGTAATTTGTATGTAAATTGCCTTAATGCATTAATTCTGTATAATCCTTATGCTTTGGAAAACAACATATAATTCGAGATAAATTTCCTCAATTGTAGATAAGAGATCCTAAACTATTAATATCTTTGTTTTATACGTTTGTCATAATTCGTTACGTTTAAAGTTAAAAAAAATGATACCGATTATCTTAGGTCGCACAGACTAATTAGTTACACTTGAAATATGTTCTGTATCTTGTCCACGTAATAATTGTTTTATTTTTTATTCAATTTGACAGTAATAATTTGTTCTATATTTTTAATGTATTGCAATATATAAATGCTTGAATATGATCGGAGTGTTGTGGCGTTAAAAACGCATTGAAAACAACTTCGGATATGTTGGAAAAATATTATAAAGTGTAAATCGTTGTTCAAAAGATCAAATGTCCCCTGAGCGGATTCATATGACACACCTTGAACATACGCTTTCAATTTGCTTATACGTATCGGTTATGCGATTTCGAAACGCATGAGCGATCTATCCCTCGAGAAAAACAGGGACTTCTGGCGTAAATTTGGGATGTTTTTTTTATTATAACGTTGAAATGGGATGCCATCATTGCTCGAGGTTCATCGAATGTTAAACTGAAACACGTCGAACCCCTAAGCGGGATTCTTCTCTTTTCCTGTAGTTCTTATCCCCTTGTAATGCGGATATCTTGCGTGGTTGGTATTTATGCCCGGCTTTGTGAACATATTCACAGGAAATTATTTGCAGCTGATGCAGGAAATCGGTGAGAATGTTTCTCGATATCCTGCCTATCGATTTTTGTATATTAGACTTGTCGTCTACAGATGTAACCCTCTGAGTTTTTCACGCTGTCAACTTCTGTCTGTTCTTCCGTTAAAGTACGTCTTTTCCTTTTTTAGTTACTGATATTACTTTTCCATTAGTTTACCGAACGTCCTACGACGGTTTGAGGATATGTTGCTGGTATCGTCGTTAATTTATTAGAAAATCGGGATCATTGCTGGGAACTTGAGAAAATATTCATGCCGATCCCGACACTATTAGCAACATAAGCAGATACCCTACCACTTTGGTTTTGCAAATGTTAGTGGAAATATATCTTTATACGCTTTTCACTATACAGAAACCTTTTGTTTGTAATATATCCTTGTAAAGGCATGAAGAACTAGGTTTCCTTTGTTGTTCTTATAACGTATTATTAAACCCCCAAATAGTGAAGAGCCTCAGATGAAACCTTTTGTATTCCGCTGCTTTTTTTAAATAATAATAATCATCCATCAGATGCGCGCATCATTCTTGCCGTTCCGTATACGTCCGCATTACGTGTTTTCGTATGTTCTAGTTCCAAAAACCATCCCATTTGGACGCGGACTCCGAATGAAATACTCCCTCCGACTTTTTCGTTTGGGTCGATGTAAATTGAACGAAGCAAGGTTGACGGACGCTATAAGCCAACTTTAAAATATTTCCCGCAATATATGACGTCAGAGAGGTTATTTTTCCTTATACAGAGTTATTTGTGGAAATTCGAATCTTTGAACGTATTTAGGAACTTTAGAATTCCATTCTAATGAATTTGTATTTTCTGCTAAGTTAGATGATAGCGTCTGGAGCACAAAGTTTAAGCATGTACATCGCCGATTGCGATAAAACTTCGTTAGTTTGTACACTCTATCGGTAATCCGTTGTAATCTGTTCTTGAAATTTGCCATAAATTTTCAACATCATTTTTGTGCGGCCAAAGAAATGATGGCAACCAGTTATGCCAATACAATTCACTATGAAAATGATGTAACAAATTCGACCAATACAAGCGCTCTATGAAAATCAAGCGAATGAACATCGGATATGTTGTTTCATTTTCATTGTGGCTTTCTGTATATGCAATCGAGAGGTGCTGAAATGGTGCAAGTTCGCAATTGAAACTTTCTTTCCTATTTTTTTCTTTAGCCACGTTTTGGATGAAAGAAATTAAAAAAGAATTTCAAGGGCAGGTTATCGTTATCGTTTCATACAGATAATCCTAAATATTTTACTTGTTTTGTTTCGTATAATTTGTTTTTTGTTTGCCTCCTTTTTTTCTAGACCGTCCATTTTTTCGATTAATTTCGTTTTTAAAATAGTACCACAATAGTGCTACTACCATCTTGTTTGTTCTCTTCCATTCTTTATTTTGTTTATTAGATCGATTGTTGCTGATATCGTTCTACGTATTATACCGTTGTGTAGTAGGCCTTCGCTTAGTTGCGTTTGAAGGCTTTCTTTTTAAATTCATTTAATGGAAAGGCATGTTAGTCGACAATTTACTAATTTCAGCAAGTTGTATTTTTTGTGAATGGTTATGATTAGAGATGACAAAGGCAGGTGGAATTATTCCTTTTTTTGTTGCGACTAAATAGACTCGTGTCTATTTGCCTTATGAGAAGGGATTCGTATCGCATACTGGTGTCCCCGGGAATCGACAAAATACGAGTCTGTCTAGTCTCTGCAAAAAAGTAATAATTTCATCCGCCTTTGTCCTCTCTAGTTATAAGCTCTACATGTTAAACAGAATTGACCATTTAGACATTCTCTCTAGAATTTTTCACCGTTTTACTCTATTAGATGGTTTACAGTAAGAAGTGGGCGTGAAAAATGTTAATCACTTTAAGTTTATGACTGATTTTTGTATGAAAAACATTGTTAGGGTACGTTAAGTATTCTCGAAAAGAATGTGCAGGTATCATGATTGAATATTTACATCTGAATATAACGTTGGGAAAGGAAAGTCTTATTTACAAGGTTTAGGTTTATTCCAAAAGTATCTATGTTTAAAGTACTGTATATGATGAAAATATTAAATTTGAAGAAAGGCATTGGGGATATTCATAACGCAAATGTTTGTGATAGCTCTAACTGCGTTCAAATGTGTTATTGTAATGGTTTATCCAGCAGATTTTGATGATTAGACATTTCTAAATATTTGTTACAACGTTTTGAATTGAAGTTTCTTGCAAAGGCGATGTATAAACAGATTTATTATAAAGGTGCAGATGTTAGACCTAAATTTTATGAGCTTGTAACAATAACAGTCTAACTTTGTTTATTGCAGTTCATAAGAATTGTGTATGTTTTAACCTTTAGATGATTCCAATCTTGTTATGTTCGCCTAGAATGGTGTTTTTATTCCGTGCAACTGGTGCAAGCTCTTAATTTTTCTATGCTTGTCCCGATGGTCGTTTAGCAACTTAAATACTGCGTTGTAGGATTTTTCTTCTTTGCAACTACAACAAAATGCATTATATTCACATTATATTCGGTGTAAATTGACAATATATTAAACGTAATTCCTTAGTGCAAATAATTTCCGGGAAAGATAATCTCCAAGGTTGTTTGTGACTAAACTCGATAATTTAATTGACTGATTGTTATTCAATAGCTCATACGAATAAACTTTGCACGCAATAAAGCAATAATATGCGTATGCGCTAAAGAATCAGAGGAATTTCATGTAATTCTTTAACCCTCGACGAATTGAGTTAATGTAATAACAACGTTTTATTTAATGACCTAATTTTAGCCAGACGTTGTACATGTGTATGTACTATCAGCGTATACGCAATGAATGTAATTAGTACCCTTCTAACTGCTCTAGACGAACCTAAATATATTGGAGAAACGTAAACGTAGTGGTTTTTCCTCCTCAACGGCCTATGTTTCCACTTTTCCGCAATAAAAACAATTAATTCAGCTTACGGTGTTCTGAATGATCCGCTTTCTTCTTTCGTTTGCGGCTTTTTTTTTAAGTGAAATTGTGTGGTCATCGAAATAGTGTTGCTTACGGCGGCGGTGTGTCAGTGAATGTTCGAGGAAAATTAGCCAGCATTACGATAATGTGAAGCGGAACCGACCAATGCGATTACCAAAGAACCCCTAGCCTATACGGAGCCGGATGACACGCTGGTGGTGGCTTAATATGTGCCACTCTGGCCAACTCAGGGATAATGCAGACAACGCTTGCAGTGAGTGGTATATTGTGTATCGTTCTACGTGTAGCTGGCTATGTATTAGAATCGATTGTTCTGTTAGTTAGGTCGCCAAACGACACCTGTATGCTTGCAGATTAGATAATAATATGTAAATGTATGCCTCGACGCTTTTGGCTTATCCGCGAGATGTTGAAACAGAAACGCTGTAAGCCTGTCTGAATCTCATTTATGTACGTGCTTCTCGATCGAATATTGAAATTGAAATAATAAAAATTAACGAATTAAGCTTTAACTGTACGCAATAAACACCATGGATACTCATTTAATTAAATTTTTGATGGTATATGAAGGTCCTCTTTTATTCTGTTGTTTCCTATGAAGCTTTGAGCTTTCAGCCTTAATGCTTTATTTTATTCAGATTCAAGCGCTTTGATTTTTCTTGTGGCAAGCTATTGTCGCGCAAGTTAGTTACGACTTTAATGGATCTTCCACTGTCCATGGCAGGTCATTGACTGTCAATACTTTCAGTACCTTCTCCGTTTTTGCTCTTTTACGGGGTGAAAATTATATTAGTTCTTTCATTATTATCCTGAAGCAAAAAGGCAAAATGCATGGAGAGGCTGCCGGCCCCTCAAGGATGAAAAAAGCAAGAGAAGCAGCTCCAAATGCAAAGTAATGTTAATTTTTGCAATCTCTTTAGTTCTTAAGCAACACCATAGTCGTTATCTATTATTATATTTGTGTAATTTCCTATTTTGCATCTTGTTTGTTGATTTCTGATGAAAAATTTACATTAAAAAAAATACCTAATTTGTACGAGTGGTTTTCTTCTAAGGATACATTTTCACGGTTTTACGTAAAATTTTCCAGAATTTCCCGAAAGAATTTTTTTTAAATTGGTGTTGTTATTATCAAACTCGTTTCTTCTACCTTTTGACAACACTATATATAATTTCTGCTAAAACAGGTAATACATAAGAGAGAGAGTTTTTTGATTGAATTTACCAACTAGAGTATGCAGTAAGTTTAATATATATATATACCTCGCCCGTATTGTTGCACAAGCATGCAAAAACAAACCTACCATTCGTCCAGTATTAAAAGTACAATCAACGTGACCGTAGCTTAGGCAGCAACGCATTCCGGTGCTTATATTGGGTTACATACACTCGACGGACGTGGACGTTGTCGATTTATGATTGTAATCCATTGCGAGAGTTAAATGCAGACGCAGCAGTTTCATTGGAGCTCGAGACCGTTTTCCAATCGATGTTAAAATAATACTCCTGAGCTTTTAATGTTAGCGGCTTTCCTATTGATGGAATCTATTTTATCCCATGATTTTTATTGTTCGGCATTGATATACGAACATTTCCCATTTACTAGTATCTCGCATAGTATATTTTAATGCATTACTTCAGTATTGATTTCAATGTGATATATCGATTAGACGATTAAAAAATTATGATTAGAATTGCGCTTCGGTATTTATTTATTCGGTATTTATATTTAACAATTCGCCAGCGGTTGGTGATGATGTAAATGACAAGGCTTGGGCAGTTGTTATCCTTGTTATGATAATAATAATTTAGAACTTCTGGAAGCTAAAAATATATTATTTTTAGAATACGTCGTTAACGAAGTAGCAAAACAAAAGCCGAATTATGAAAGTAGAAGATAATGAACTTACCCTGTTTCACATCGACGTTTATTACTCTTGATTGTGAGTGTATTTCGTACGTGTTAAATATCCGGCGATTAAGCCAAAACTTTGTTGCGAAAATAAGCCCAATAGACTGTATTTTATTAGAGAAGTCAAAAGTTTGCGCTGATAATCCGTATTCCGTGCCGACACCTTTCCCATCAAAAACGCCTAAAAGCAAGCTGGCGATAATAACTAAGCCATCGTAGCTGTTTCTCACCAACGCCGAAGTTGCAGATTGAATTTGTTGTTCGAAGTTTGCCTTGGAACTTTTAACAAACGTGAAATGTTGTTCTCGCTATGAAAATATACGATCAGATAAAGGGTACAAGTTATGACTTTTATTTATCGTTAATCGCTTTTATTTTTTTAATTAACGAGCTTCACGTAAACCCACGTGAATAGAATTGATAAATGCTTTACATATTTAAAAGAACCAATTAAAAAATAATTGTATTTCTGAAGCCAAAATTTACCTGCGAGGTATATCAATTAATGGCACGTAAGACTTCGAACGATTTTTTTATCCTTGCGAAATCCGAAACATCCAAAAGCTCAAAGTTTTTTGCTGAAGGCAACATTATAATTCTGAACGATGAGAAATATTTTCCATTTTCTCGTTTAAAATTGTTAAACATTGACAAATTAACTCAATACTTTACATTGTTTTGTGTAATAAATTCCTTGCACTTCATTCTGTTTCGTATTTCCTTCTGACCTCGCAAACAATAAATACAATGAATGTGTCCTACGCTTCTAAAGCCGCAAAAATTTTAACAGGAGAATGTTCTCAACTATACTCTAAGACCGGAAAACAGACTCATCAATCTTGAAAGCCTTATGCTATTAAACTTGACGTTTAGGACGTTGCCGGTCAGTTCATGATCCATTTACTCCTACTGTTCGGTCAGTTGAAGTCGATACACATCTTGCGGACTGCATGTAGCGAATTACATTCGTGAACGTGCACATACATTCGTTTACTTTACAGAATTGGTGGTTCCAGCGTTATCAGAATATGTATTGTCATATTCTGGCATAAAACGCCAGAAACTCTTAGTTGTGAACAAACTTCAATACATCGATAAATTTTAACAACTAAACTATTTGTACCTCCTATAACTACAAGTTTTCTGCGTCTTTCTGCAGGGAACGCCTTAAATTCACACGGTTTATTAAATGTATTGCTACACTCGTATATAACGTCTAAGCTCGCCATAAAAAGTTTTACGAGCCCAAGATTCGTCGGCAGGTTTTACTTTCACCTCGGAATCACCCACCAGACGATTGTATCCGCATATATAAGTTTGGACTTCATGGCAGGCAAATCGTAACACCTTTCTGTTTTCTTCAGAGCAAAATAAAGGTTGTTTTTTTTTGTTCTTTTTTCCCCATCCTTTGCGAAACAAATATAAATAAAGTACGTGCCAGTAAATTAGTCTACTTTCGTTAACGATCATGGGAGAGCGCAAATTTTATTTTCGTCTTTGTATGGAGGTAAACAATAAATCATTTTAGAAGGAGATGTGTTTACCATTTACAAATTGGTTACTTATCTCTTCGCTAGCTTCTTATTTGGAGGAAGATAAATAACCTCTTTCGCAAGTTTCCGTGAGCACTATCATTTACTTATCGTTTATGGGTTTTCTCTTATATTCCGTTTAGGTCGTTCTTTTCGGGCACGCGAGTTTATCTAAACGGCGGAACGTTTTTCTTCGTGTTTTAGAACCTCGCGATGCACGCTGAGGAATATATCAGTAGTGATTTAGTAGTACTAAAAAGCCACACATGACATTGTTCCCTCATGAATATATAAGTGAGATTTATTTTTTGCATACATACGGTTGTTTTATGCACACGCAAAATGCATTAAAATTACCTACGCTGGTTCTACTTAACAAGAAGATTTATGTTGGTAAAGTCAAAATGCTATTTTGAGCATTATGCTTTCTAGATGTGAAGCAGATTCCCGTGTGTTATATGATATCTCTTATTTAAAGTTTCCATAAATAAGACCTAAACTTTGTTTTTAACCTGCGGCAGGCTTTGGTAAGCAGTAAACTTGTATTATTATAACCTCAAAGAAGGGCTTTGAATCGATATTCCTCATATCCATCTCATGATATAGTACTGTTGTTATTTGTTTCAGAAACTAAGGATAAAATTAAGTAACACACGTAAACCTTAAGACTGACATTTTGAATGCATTATCCTTTAAAAAATTTCAAAAAGATCTCATGATTTTCTTTCATATTTCATCCGCCTAGTAAATTATCCTCAGTACTAGCATCCATCTTTAGTTTAAAGGTTCTAAAACGAACCGGGAAAATAACTTACCCTCTAAATCGAATTGCACGTCGTTTGTTTTAAATTAAATAAACGAGTTTCTTCTGCCTCGTTCGCTTCATTTAGAAATACTCCGCAGAGGAGAATGCTTTGGGACTAGAGAAAAATCAATCTTCTTTCTGCAGCGAAAAGATACTTACTCATGGTATGAATATGCATAATTTCTCGCTAAAATTTGTGCCTTAAAACGTAGCAGTCAGTAGGCTGTTAGTATTTTTCATGTCCTGCCTATAGAAAACTCATTAAGACATCAAAGAAGTGCTGATTGACGTAACTAAGGAAAACATTACACTTCATTCGGTGCCAAAATGTTTTACTTTCCAAAATAATTAATTAGATGTTGAGTAACTCGTGATTCATATGTACTTCCTGCTTTTGAATTCCGTTTTTTTTTTTTTTTTTTTTTTCTGAAGAATTCGGTGTTAGTATTAAGCATTTGGAAGTCATTTAGTCATACTTCTGCGGAAACTTTTATTTTGAAGATATGAATTTCCATGTGTTTTCAGGCAATATTAACTTGCTTGTCGTTATTCTTTTTCAGCTAATTTCAATAATCAATCGTATGCCTGATTTAATTAAAAAGAAGAACATTATCCGTAATAATATACGCGAATGATAAACTATTGACGCAAAATATTTAGCAGTAATTAAAGATTATCAAACAGGTATGTAACGAAAAGAGAAGTAAACAACTGAAATATTTAACACAAAAGTTAAGTTTAATTGGGACACTACGTTCGCATCATTCATAATTGAAGCAAAACACTGCAGTCCATGATCAAATTCAATAATATCTGTTTATTTATAATTATACGCCATCACGAGCTTGAATTGAATCCGTTATTATATATTTGTTTGAAGCTTTTGAGTAACCAATTGAATCTCGGTTTTTAGCAATTTCCATTCTCATAAGCGCCTCGCTGAGATGGCTCACCCCCTAGATGAAACGATACTTTGGATCCCGTGGCCTATTTCTGCTTTTTTTAATATACAGTGACCTTATTGTTTTGCATATATCTTGAAATTAGTTCATTAATATTCACTGGAAAGCGATATTACTTTACTAATCCTATTTTTAGTAAAGAAAGGGATCAATGCCGCGAAAGTTTATGGTATATCTTTCATAAATTTATAGCAGGCTCATAATGGAAAACGTATTAGCTTACTTTGTAGAAGATGTAATTAAAATTCTCAGGATAATATATGAAATAATTAACAGAGAAGATATTTGAAGAAACGCGAATTTTCAGGCGTTAGGTGTTTAAATATTAGATAATATCGTTACACATCTGAGATGCTCGAAATATTTAAGAATTTTCGATAAGGTACAAGGACAGCGTAAGAGGAAACTTAATTGAAATTTGAGGGGTTTATAAGATTTTTGAAAGGGTTCGAATTCTTTAATTTCATAGTTGCCACATGGGTTGGTATTTTTTATACGCGAAGCCTGTAATAAGATTCTCGGTGTTGAGCGTACATTTTTTTTTGCTAATTTTAGAGCATGTTAAAAATGTATGCATCGGGTCATACTGCACACTTACCGCAAGCTGTTACCGTTCTTGGTGCAACATAACTTAGCTTTTAATACGTATTAAGTGCTTCTCTGATGGGAAACAGCAGTCAAGATGGTGTAAAGTGGTTATAAGTTCCATGTACTACCGTAGGGTCGATACATTATATTTATTGATTATGAGTAGGGACATTAATGTCTACTACATATTTAGTACACAGTTTTTTTTTTTTAATTTTTTTAATTGTTGTTATTCAGAAGTAACTTAGTACTAGAAATTATGTGAACAACAATATTTTATTGTTTCTTGAATAACCTCACACGAAAATAATTAACTCAAATGCAATTAAAGACGATGAAAGTTCAATTTTGGTAACCTAACAAATTTCTTTACTTTAAAACAAGTAATTAAATCCATTACTGAAGCACATGTAATCAATGTTTCCAACTGTGTAGCGCTCGAAGAACAATTAGCTCAATTTAAAGTTTTGAGAAGATGGAAGGCAAAAAGTTTCTTATTCGAATTAAGTATTTATTCTTAATAGTATTAGCTAATAAAAGTTGTCTGCCTTGTGAAAGAGAAACATAGGAATTTTTTACCTATTACTGCATTTGCCCTTGTACTTGCATTTAATATAATACAATTTTGTCGAACAGAATTTTATTAGACTGAAGTTGTGTGTAAAATGCAAACATCTAGCTAGGAAGCAGTTATTGTTTTTAAGTTGACACGACTGAGCGCCAGAGTTGGTATTGTTTCTGACAGCGTGGTCAAATTAAAACGATTTCATACCCTCAAAAAGTCGGATTACAAATGTCATCCCGTCATAGTAGACTAATGTTAGTGGAATAATTCATCTGTTAAAAAATATCAGCGTTAATGGAATAAAAGCGTCATCTTCTTTTTTGCGTTTAATCCAGCTGCAACGGAATCGCAAGCGCCTTTAATAAATACACTTAATTAATCCGCAATTACCGCAGAGAAGCCGGAAATATACCCGTTGGCCGTCGGCGTTTCTCATGTACGGCAATAACTCATAATGCAGATCGGAAATAAATTACACGTAAACTTTAAAGCGATTCATTAATTTAGCACAATTAATCATTAGAGGTTTTCGCTTGTCCGACGTCGGTTATTCCGTTAGATCGGAACGATCGTGCGTCTCTCCTGCTGTTGTCGTATCGCGTATTGTTGACGCGATCGATAAACCGAAAATTGGTATTTCGATAATGACCTGACGGTGATCCGTTAATATTTCAGGCAACAGCGGATCATTGACGACTCATTCGCCCGATTACGGATTTGTATCGTCGCCTCCTGGGGTCAGGGAAGCGGCCAACACTCTAATTACAGCATTACAAAACTGCCCCGCCCCACCGCCACCGGAACCGGCCGTACTACAGATTATCTGGGACTGGATACAGGTAAGTTATTGTGGTTTTAGTATATTTTCCGGTTATCCACAGCAATGGACTTCCTTTAAATCCAAAGTTCCAAATACACTTAGAGTTTGCAATAATTTTGTAGTATATGCAGAAGTAGGCGTTAAATAGCTGCAATATTTTTGATTTAGGTTGAACTGGTACAGTTGGGATCAGCATAGTTAAAAAACCACAAATACTTAGCTATATGTTCTTGTAAACTTCCGAGGTCGTTGTCTTTTTTTTTTAAGAATTTGAATTTCCAGATTGAAACCGCGTCCTAATTGCATAAGAATGCCGACGTTTCGCTCTGAATTGTCTGGACCTTCTGGGCTGCTGTAGGGAACAGTGATATATATCAAAAATGTGGAATATTATACTTGTTAAAATAATGTTTAACTACCGCTCGAATAAATAACCGTGAAGACAATTCCGCAGCTCATAGAATTTATAATTTTTCCGTTTTGAATAATTTATGTTTACTTATAATTAAGAGAATCTCATAAATTCCACCAGCAGGTTTAAAAGCAAAATCCCCAGCATCGTTTCCCAGTACTTCGTTGTTTACAGGAAAATATTTCGGTTTGAATATTCAGTAAGTTTGGCCGTTTTAATTTTCTTGAATTTAGCCTAATGAGGAATGCCATTAATCTGTGCTCTAAATCTTAACGCAAACAGTGCTCAAGTCGGCGGTGTTGATTTATTATTTATGAAACCCTCACGCAAAATTGTTCCTTATCCGGCTATGGATAATTTTATCATCTTGCTTTGTTGTTGCGTAAGAGTGTACCAGTAATTAAATTTAGCTTGATGTTTGCATACCGTTGATGTTATTTGAATTTTCAAAATATTAAAAAGAGATTACGTTAAAGATTTCAATGCTTCTGATCTTTCTATTTTTTTTTTTTTGTGTTTTACTTTCTTTGAAATATCAGAATGAAATCTTCTCCCAAGAAAGTTATGTTGCTCCAGTTTAGAGTGGATGCAGATTTCACAGAAAACTTTATTTCTTTATTTTAAAAGAGGTTAGCTTGAGAAACTTTATGAATTGCCCATTATCTCTTGCTGTTATTTCTATAACAAGCTCATTTTAGACACTCGCATTTTTTTCTGGTATTCTTCTATCGTATGAAATGATACCAAAAGTTATAACTTACTGTATAAAAAAGATAAATGTTATGGCCTTACGCATTTTAACATTCTCATGCTTTTTGTTGCGGGCACTTATAGAGAACCGGAAAGTGCTCTCCATTTCTGATTGCTCAAAATTACATGAATAAAATTTCTAGAATCTCTTTGAGGTAAATAAGCAGTGCTTGCCCGTACTGCGATGACTAAACGCATAACGTTTCTACTATTAATTAGATCACTTAGAACGATCAGACGCGGAGTAGATAGATTCTTTCAAGTTCCATTTTCTCCCTCGTACACGTACGCGTGCACACACTCACAAAGACACCGATCACTTCGGTCGTCAATAAAAGATTCGCTCTTTACATTAGGCACTCGCCACAGCGCATTGGTTCCGCATTTAATCAATCTTTGTGAAATCAAACCTCCATCGCGTTTTCTCGAACCATTCGTTCTAAAACGGCCTCCTCTTAAGTACCCACATTTCATTTTAAACTGTTGTAGAATGTACACGGGGTACGCTAAATACGAACGTCTATAATATATATATATTTTTTTTTTCGTACAGCACCACCTGTACTCAGATACTTAAAGAGATTATGAATGTGTCAATTCAAAAAAGTTCCTATGAATAAAACTATTAAGTCTTGTCAAATGATTCCTCTTTTTTTACACATGGTAACGGTCCAACGGGATATATAAACGGGGTATGTTTAAACCTTTTTACGGTTTCTTATTTTAAGTAAAATATCCGCCAAAACCTCCTACTGGCTTGCACGTTCCCTTTTTTTCCCGTGCTTTCCCTTGTTGAACAGTTAAAATCTTCTGAACAACCTATAGTAAATTGTTATAAAATCCCCTCCTTTACCGCGGGTTTTAATCTTTCTAGCATAATTCAAATATTTTCCATCCGTCACATAACTTTGAGTTACTCCTTTGTTATTAGGTTTAAAAGTTCTTAGTTCCCAAAAAATTTTCTAAGAGAACTTCCAAAAAAATAACTATTTGTTACATCTCCAAACCCGAAGTACGAGCTCCCGATAAGTTCAATATATCAAGGAAAACGTCAATTTCGGAGATTTTATAATAATAGTTGGGGAAGAACAAAATTGAGGTTACGTAACTTAATCTCAGAGACCGCTAGTAGACAGCGAATGAACATTCAATCAATTTTGACAGGTCGGATATTCCGTTAATATCGATTACCGTCTGGCAGGTAGCGGCAAGCTTATTCGGGGAAAATGAAGTGATACGTGTAACAATATTTCAATTTCGTTTCGCGCAAGTTCCGAAGATTTATAATGCTGTTCGGAGATAATAAGATGTTGCAAGGGAAGGAAAACGTGTGAAAATTAGAAACGCGCCGAAGCTTGGGTTGCCGATATCGTTTTTCTATTTGAAAACTTGATATTGTCGACACCCAATAAATAGTAAGAGAAATAATATGTAGCGAAAATTGTGCATTCTTCTTTTGGAATAAGAAACACGTTTTTCTACGTACATCACGTTTCTTGGAACTTACATACGTTCAAAACATAGATAATAAAGGCGAGCTATACTAGGCCTTATTACTAGAGATGACAAAGGCAAGTGGAATTATTCCTTTTTTGCAGCGACTAGATAAACTCGTGTCTATTTGCTTACTGGTGTTCCCGAGAGTCGACAAAACACGAGTTTGTCCACTCTCTGCAAAAAAGTAATAATTTCATCCACCTTTGTCCTCTATACTTATTATCTTTTAATACCTTATACGTGTTTTCTAAGATACAGATGGCCAGAAATTGAAACTATAGTTAGTTAACTGCAATTGTTGCATTCCATCTATCGTTTTAACTTAACTCAAGATTAAATTTAAATTCGCATTGGTGCAACCAACTAAGAGCATCCCATTTTTCTGAAATTGTAGAACTGTGCCTGTTGTGTAAACGGTAAGTTTGATATTTACATGTACATGTACAGTACTCGATGTAATTGGTTTAAAACTTAAAGCTAAAAAGAGTTTTTTTCATTGTCGCAAATATGTGAATTCTTGCTGAATATTGTGCGAGCGCACTGGTCGTCGTGTGAAATTCATCACAATGCTGAATTTCTCGTGTCATCCGAGTAATTAGAAAAGGTCAGCACGCCAATAAAATTTAATATGGACGGGTGTGAGTTCCAGATATGCGAACTACATGGAACATTTTAAACCGTCTCTCTCTTTCCCGTTCCATTGTCGAGAGTATAGGCCTGCCTCTCATTAAAACCGTACTTTATTCAATGAAAAAGCACCGGTTTTAATGACACTTTTCTATTTTTATATTTATATAAAGGCTGCACACATTGTGGGATTAATTACGGTCTCACTATAAAGTTGCCATTGCAGCGCTCGCCTTTGTGATAGTTCGTAAAATCTGAGAGAAATCCTGGATTTGAGTTGAATATGTAAGCAACGGGAGGAGATTATTCAGCCGGAATTTATAGTAAAGCATTTGCTAAAGCATTACCTTGCTGTCGTGTTATGTGCACTCGTCATTTCTGCAACTATGCAGAACGGAATGCCTTCCGGATCGTGGATCCTGCACCGCAGACTAAAAAGGATAAAGACGTTAGGAGGAGGAAGGATGCATAAAGATTTTCTCGTTTCGTAAAGTATACCGTCTACGTAGGGTTAATACACTCGCAACAAATTATATCTAGCCATTTATTGATTTAGCTCTATTGTATGGATTAAGATGAATGGGGAAATGGTATGTAAACTAAATGGAGATTGACAAGTATGAGTTTTAAACCGACGACGGTTAGGCGTACAAATAATGCAATAAAGTATTTCAAAAAAATAGATTTGTTGCTTTTCAAAGTAATTCCCACTTCTAAGAGCACTACGGGTATAATTTTTTAGTGTCTCTTCGAAGCGGCGAGAAAACTCATTTACATCATTAACTCTACACATTTGTTTTCTAATGTTCGTAGAGTGCACGTGACTTTTCTTCCGTTGTAGCCGGGCTGAAACGATAATTTCACTTCAGAGCCAAATAACAATTACTGTGAAACTTACCTGCTGCAAATTTACGAGAAAATACAAAATATCCGTGTGTTTGCCTGGATTGGTTTAAAGAGAATAAACAATAAGGCAACGTACTTGGTCCAGTGAAGTTTTTAGATGACGGTTGCTATTTTCATTTTATACGTAGTCTTTATCATTTACACTATCGTCCCACTCAGAATTCTCAATAGATCGTTTGCCCTTTTTGGTTTGTTCACCGGCATCGGCTGTTTTTTTTTTTTTTTTTACCGTGGCTTGAACGGGTCGATTTAAACTTAGCTCTGCACTCAATTAGTTATTTACGTTCTTAAAATCTATAAATCTAGATTTTTGTTGCACTAAGTCCATCAAGCCACGTAATATTTGGCGCATTTACGAACCACATTACTGGATATTTAGAAATGTTTACGTAGGCTTCTTTCGATATTAAAAAAATGTTCGTGAATTCATCTACACTTATACAAGAAGTTATTCGGTGTTCCCAGTGGCTGTGCTCAGCAACAAAAGCGATTCTTCGTATATCAAGCTTCCGTGAAATATGTTTAAATTGTTAAGTAATCAGGTATTATCTCGAATTTTCGTGTAATTACCGTTGGGAATTATGGAAATTTAACTGCTATTCACACACAAATATAATACGCGTGTTACCGTCCACTATACTAGACATTAATTAGAGATAATTCATGTTCCCGAATACGCTATATCCGGACGCCCGTTCTGGGAGGTTTCGTATGGTGATCATTCAAGTCAATATTCTAATTTGATTACAGTATTTCGCACTACGGTAATTGAATATCGCTAACTTTGTAGATCGACACCTTCTCCATGTTATTTTGAATGTGGGTCAACAGATTCTGGGCGGAATCAGTTGTACGTAGTTACATAGTACATGTGCACGTCTATGGGAGGCTAGACGTGATGCTGGTGCGGGAATACATTTGAATTTCAAACATTGATTTGCGTACACAGCTAGGCGGCGAAATTTAAGGAGAAATTTATGCATTCCATATTTACAATGGCAGGGAAACGTGCTACCTATCGCCTTTTAGATGACGTAGGGGAGCTCTGAATGGCTATATATGATGTACATATTTGTAAGATATATTATTCCGGCGTTGTATACGCGAGGGAAATACCTAAATATACAAAATCATAAAAAGAGCTGCTGAACTGAAATCAACATCGAGTTTCTGTTGGAATGTTTATAGCTTATTATTCTACAATATGAACAGAACGTGAAACAATGGGATTGATTTTGGGATTTTCGACGTGCCACGTCAGGTTATTTATACATCACGGTATTTTCTTTTTAACTTTACGTAAGCCAACATTTTTATTTGAAGTGGTAGTACTTCTACAAGCAACATTGTATCTGATTTTCATCTAACTAACGCCTGTTTGCTTATATTTGGAAAAAATTTGGTCGGTGTGATATCTCTTTAAAACATTTTTCATGTTACAGGTTTGACGCTTCCATCGCAAATGAATATAATTAACACGTTTGTCGTCAGTCATTAGAAAAATGCTGAGCAGTAGGCTGACGATTCCCAGATCCATATAAAAGGAACGTGACAATTATTGTATTGCATTATACCAGACTTTCAGTATAATCTAATTTTAGCATTACCGGCAGCAATAGCGGGAATTAGATCGACATCGCAACAATGGCCGGCCGGTCTAAACGCCAACCAACCACCCTATCGCCATTACGACTCTCCTATGATTAATAACCGTGTCACAGATAAATCTAATTTTAACGTCTCGTCAACATTCCCCGTAACAGTATCATGTCGGTCATCGATTCTCTCTCGCTTCCTCTGTTCAACGCCAGCCCGATGTGCACAATATACTGATACGTCTTCATTTTGCCGCCAATAGAATATGATTTTGTTCATTGTCGAGTCTTTGGTGTAATATTTTTGTTTAATACCAACATTGTTGAACACTATCTATACGTATCCATTTATAAATTGTGTGTTATTATTATTATTAACATTTAAGTATTGTCTGTGCTCATATTTTAAATACATAACTGTATTGTACCAAAAAATCTTGCCGCATAAAGTAAAAATAAACGTAAATGTTTAAAGTAAAAACATCGAACAAGAAAGTAAACAAACATTGCTTTTAATTTCTTCATAGTTTCAGGTTAGTACTTAGGTAAACATTATTTGGACTACTTCTTCAATAATATTTATTTATGAAAAATGCAATTCCATTGTTTCTGTTTGTTTACTTCTCGTTTTCCCACACGCACGATTTAGAAAATACTTATTGTATCGGCTCCCTGTGCGACTGGAATCCCTTCTATTACGATACTCTATTCTGTCAGTCAATATACAACACAAGGACGTCCTTAAGTTTCCCTTCCAGTACACAAAGCCGCTTACCTTTTAAAATAGTAAAATGTTTCCTTTTCTTTTGTAGTTTATAAAGGGAAAACCGCAAGATCCTCTTAAACTTTTCGAAACAAGCTTCGTATAAAATGTTACCGTTTTTCAGTTCGCAACTAAACTAAAACCTTTTTAATGCTCAAGTTGTACGAATAAGCGGCAGTTACTTTTTGTTTTTTTATATAATACGGGTGTTTAACTTTTAAGGACCTAAGATTAAGGCTCTATGTTGCAGAATTATTACGACTAATAAAAATGCTATCACAGAGTATCACATCCATACGTGCAGTACATAAGATGAAATCTGTTTTACAGTGTACATATGTTTTATGCTAAAGATATTCTGAATAAAATTCAAAGAGAAAATCGTTTGTTATTGGTCCTTCGGTCGTAAAACTCAAACTTATCAGCGAAGCATTTTCGTCTGTGCGCTTCCAACTTTTCCCTTGTGGAATATCGAGAAAAATATTTTAAAACTGTAACCTTTGAAACGTATAATGAAAACGTTGAAGCAGGTTCGCTGCAACTGTTATTTAATATGCTCTGTATCGGTAGATATCGCTTATGCTTAATTGCTAAAAATCGAATACCGTTAAATTACAGTATGTTGCTTTTTTACGCAAGGAATCGTCTAGGACGAAGGCTGTTCCATTAGTCGGAAGTTCTGTACAACACTCAATACATCACTTTTTGAAATATGAACGTAGACTTCTAATTGTGTTCTTTTTACAAGCGAAAAAATTTCAATATGTACAGCCGCAATTTTTCATTTGTCGTCGCCCTTAATAAAATGTCCCCTCAATATTGTGGAAATGCACGAATTTTCCATTAAAATTCTGTTCCTGCGCCGGAGCTATTGCTTAAGTAATTAGAATGGTAACCCATTCTGCTCTGTAGGTCCGCTTTAACTTACGTATAAACCATACCACCGCAATAAGTAAATGTATTCGTGTGGAACTTCCCTCGTATTTACGCCAGCGTATGTACGTAGTTGCCGTTAACGCACCACCTGCGCCTTCATCTGACGAATTATAGGTGGCGAAATAAAAACATGAATATGTAAAATTACTTTCGGAGGAACGGATTGGTGCGAATTTCACGTTACAATTTCCAGTACCGAACAGCGAAAAAGTTTGCCAAGTTTATTTCGGTATTACATATATTAATAAAATCAATAGTTTTTTTTTTTTTTGAAAGTCGTACCTGTGATAATGATTTAATAAAATTTCACATTTAGCCACGTAAAGAGTACGTTAGCAGAACAGAAGTTCAATGTCAGATTCTGAAGATGGTTATTATTCCTTGTTCTTGTTATAATTTGTTCCTTATTATTATTATTTATTGTTATAATTTGAAGTGTTTGGGGATAAGTTGTTCGTCTTTTCAAAAGCTTGCGCAGCGTGTGACCGGTTTACCAACATAGTCTATTCCAAGACTCTCTTCGCCACTTTAATTGTTTTCCAAAGTAATTGATTTTTATAACCTTGGCATTCCCTTCCCTTTCCCTTGACGTTTCAATATGTGCAGTGATCACGAGATATTGACTTTGCTCAAATTATTAATGTTATCAAGGTGCTAGCTTATATACATTGTGGGTAGAACTAGATATGTCCACATACAGTGCGTATATTTTCGATTTAATAATGATAATGTCAAAGTGTTGGTGTAATAGCGATTTTTATAATCTCTCATCATACCTCAATCAATATAAATTTGTATTTCATACGTTTCCAAACAATAGAAATTATACAAATTGAATTATTCTAAATATTGTTGATGGGATAGTACACCCACTGTTACTATGCTTTTATAGACATTTTAAATAAAATTTAAGCCAACATAGAAAGCTGTCATATTATTTACGTTACAAAATATAATTTCTTAATATACTTAAAGTTCGTTCTCGTTTCGAAACGATGGTTATATAAACCACGCACTTTGCAAAATTTACGGCAAGCATCTGTTTAATTGTACTTCACAACACATTTCAGGACATCCAAGATTATGAATTATTCCCTAACTTAATAAGTTTGTGCGTCTAATAAAGCTCGGAACTTTAAGTAACTTGTTTAACGTGAACTTGCAGGATCTCTGCGCAGATCTTGTAATCTCTTTTGTTACTAATCTACGAAAAAGGACTGGAATTGTGTGAATGTATTAGGTGTATATTCATTATTCATCGTGAGGCTACTATTATCCGTGAATTTCACAAAGTACTGATACTTACTTCCACCTACTTCATTGTACAATATGAAGGGAAAGAATAGGTAAAACGTGACCGCATCTTTTCGGTTTTAATCACATTAGTCAAAGCCCCGCTGGTGATTCTGGTGAAAAATGTATCAAAGGGAACGTAAATTTATCTCTTTCTTTACATTTACTTTGAACTCAGCACACGATATATGCGGGATATTTTTCAGAATTAGAAAGAAGCGTAACGAGAGGGGAAATTAACTTTTTTTTAGTCAACTTGGAAAAAAAAACTTGTTTCTACTAATTTTTTAAATGTAAAGTTTCTATTTAAGTAAATCTGCGTATTTTGTTGAAAACATGTACAGGACTTGTAATCATTGGTGTTAATTGGAATTTGGATGTGGAAACGTTTACTAGAAGTTGCATATTTAACTACACAAATTCTAATTTAAATAGGATTAAGGTGGAGATTTTATTGTTATGTATGTAATTTTGGGTTAGTTCCTCGTTGTGGCGAAATGTTTACTGTGCGGAAACGTTGAAACGCGCTAATGTGCTCAGATTGTTAAACGAGTTAGTTTGGAAGTGTAAGTGTACGGTTGTGCTAAGCTGCAATATTTCGTAGTTGGAACTGTAACCCTGTGATGTCATAGAAGTAAACACTTTCTGGCGTGATTTCAGTCTTTATCACGGTTTTTATACTTTTTAGAAGGAAATATAACCAAAAAGAAACTCTAAGCTAAAAAAATAGCGTATCTTGATGAAGCCAACCCTCGTCCATTTCAGCTCGACGTATAATAAAGTGTACAAGTGCACTGATGTGTCAATATTCAACGTACACAGACCTCATATTTATTCGCCGAATGTCTCTAATATGAAACATCATTTTAGTTTTACGACTACATGCACATAATCATCGCGTTCCGATGATATACCAGGGAAGAGGAAATAATAAAGAAATAAGTGATACATATTTGTAGTCGAGATTAGTTTCGGGGCCTCGCACAGGAGAAACATCATTCGTCTTTAACGAGCTGTTCGCGGGCCCTTTTACGATTTCTTTTATCTAAATTTAATGTTTCTTCTGGAAGAGCATCGGGGCATATTTGTACGGCTTCGCGTAAAGTGCCGACGAATCCGAACGTAATTACAATTTAGTGACCAAGGTTTGTCTGGCCTATAATTGGAAATTTACTGACGTCTAGGATCCTTATTATATGGCGAAAGTTTCTGTAACACCGTATACGTTTCAATTTAATACTAGTTACGGTTTACGGTAATTAACTTTAGACAATTAGAAAATATTTAAGTACAAAGAGGAGACAAAGTCGAGATAGAGACAGAGTCGGATAGAAATAAGCATTTAATTCGTTCAAACTACAGTCTTGTAAATTTCCGGTCTATTAGAAATAAATGGTCCAAATTATTAATAAACTTGAAATAATCTCGTGATATTCATTGCTTATCGGAGGTTCTGTTAAAAAATGTTCAAACAAAAGCAATCTAATCGTTTATTTTTATTCTGCTTATTCTTATTCTGCCGCTTTGAAGTTGAATTTAAATACGGCATGTATTCTTAGAACCTGAAATCCTCTAATACCATCTCAGCGAGCATTCCATAACTGCATTTTTCAGTGTACACAAGGTAGGCGAATATACAGCTGCTCAATACTGCAAGTTAGGAAAGGAAAGACACGGTTCACCCTTCCGGAAACTTTACAACTTTTTTAATCAAAACGCTTTTGTTTTCCTTTCATAAGTCTCCCGGTGAATTTAAATCGTAAAAGTCGGACCCCATGTGTTCTCTATATAGACACAGCTCGCTATCGCGGACGGCAAGCCACAGCTAAGGAACTTCCTTCGATCATTTCGACTGCTATTGCTCAGACACACGGCCCCTTCCAGCGGAAAGTGGTCGCGACTACATCAGCTCGGTATAGGATCTGGATGGAAAGCGATTTAATTAGATTTACTTTGAAATTCATTACTAAAGAAATTAGAAGTACCGACTTCAGTTTTACGAGAATCATTTGGTTTACTCGCTTCTGGGTGGAGGTTAATAACTGTTGCCAAGTATTTCGTAATTCAAATATAATTTCAATAATTCATTTTCGCTTCTCAAGGCGACCAACGAAACATTTAGATACGGGGCAGTGTAAATGGGAACAACGTGACTCATATTTGAAATATACAGGTTATAATAACGCAGGATTGCAATACAGGATCATCTAGAAATCTTTAAATTAACTTTATTAGAAACATATTTATACTAAGTGGTACGATACTATTCAATTGTTTAATTTTGTTAAATTCTTGATTGCGAAGTTAATAAAATGTAACTTATTATTGAGTAGACCGAAAATTTTGTTCGTTACTTAAAGTCACTGTATTCAACCATTACATTACGAACCTTATACATAACTTTAACATAACTAGAAATGCAGTAGATGACCAAGAACTACTACAAGACTTGAAAATCAGTCCCTAGCTTGAAGAGCAGGAGCATGAACACGAACATGTGCACGAGCCCCCTTACCTTTACTGCATCACAAATTGTGTTAATTTCGTCGTCGCCTAATTAGAAGTAAACTAAAAGGATATTATAATTGTTCCCTAAATCCTCCTTCTAATTCTCTACATTTGTTGAGTTAGGATATAATTCTCTACAGTAAACGAGGGTGCTCGTAACAATGACTTATTACCCAGTTTGTTGGTTGTAGATACGCATTCGCTTTTCCTTTCCAAATAGTTTGTTTCCAGATATGAAAAAGAGTCAGTACTGTTCCAATTCGTAAAAAAATGGCTCTTATACATTATTATCCAATTATAGACCAATATTTGTAACATTAAACATTGCAAAAGTCTAAGAAAAAGTATAGTATATACGAGCATTTATATTATAAGGGTGTTTCATTGGTTCTTGTCGGACAGCATGGTTTCATCTTTAGACGCTCCTCAGGTACTAATTTAGCCACGATAACACAACATATTTGTGAAGATTTTGATAGACGCGGTTAACGAACGAATGAGAGAAGAACGTTATGGTGGTTTGAGATCATCAAATTAGCGCATCTAAAATCCACGAAGCGTTGACCAAGGACGTCTATTAGAACATTGATGGAGGACATCGTTTCGACAGAACAACGATCTTAAGTGCTTATATTAATAGAGTGCAATCTGACTGGCAGACTAAATGATATATCATTTAGACCGCAATTTGGAGAACTCTACTGAGTGCCTAAGACTATTAGGCATGATGCTTCGTATTTGTAAGGCCGTTTTAATGAAAGGCAAATATTTTGCCGATAGGATTTGGTTATTTGTGACGAATAGTTAACGATTTTGGAAATAACATTGGTACATTTTACAATTTTCGTGTATTTTTCCAATTATAAATTCAATTCGATCGAACTTATGGAGCAATAGTGTCATTCCATCTTTTTCAGTAATATCCAAGTTTCATTGGCACGAAGTTTTATAAATAAAGTAAATATAATTCGCAGACATAAAATAAAAATTTAACTAAGGATATTATTGCATCAAAAAGCCGTGAGCATATAGTTCTAAAATTAGCACCATACACCACCTGAAATTCAATCCGATAGAATTAATGCGGGCTATAGTCGAAGTTAGCGCAGCTAAAAGAAACATTGATTTTGATTTGGAAAGCGCGAAGCGCCCTAAAATTGAGGTGGACGGTTGAAAAAAGGTATTTTCGCGCGATCAAGATCGAAAAAGCTTGTGTGGTACGCGAATGTAATTTAAACGTCGAAATTGAAGCTTTTATTGGAAATGTTAATGGAGACAGTTACGAATTCCATTACTTTCAAGGAATTGGAATCATTTTAGACGTTTGATGGCAAGATTGGGTGCTTTTTTTTTACTCCACGAATAGCAATTCAAATATTTATACTTTGACAGTAAATGTTTTAAGGTCTTTGTATTAATTACGCATTATTATTCTTAAGAAATTAACTATTGATTGCGCATACTTAAACTTTATTGTTTGGATATTGTTGCCAGCGAGCATTCGAAATACTAATGGCAATATGGCTACCTTCTAGATACTTGGAATTTTACAAATACATTGAACGTAAATTTAGAGATACCTGAGCTAATATAGAAATAGCAGCTCCTTCGGGTAATGGCTTTAATCAAAGATGGTTGGGAAGCAATTTAACTTTGTTGAACTAACCGAGAACTATTCGCACAAACATTTTGTAACAATAACTTATCGGTAAACAATAACTCTAAATTCATTTTGGGTGTTATATTGAGTTTCGGGTCGTTCAACCTGTGTAATTTGTATCTTTCCGTAATTATTTATCCTCACGTATGTTAGTTAATCCATTGATTAAAAATAAATAGTGTCTTGATTAGTGAATTCCTAAAAAAAATAAAATACACATACGCAAGGAAGTCGGTGAGGTATATTCATGGTCTATTTTTAGTCTTTTATATTAATATTATTTTTATCCAATCACTTCAAAATAAATATAGCGTAGTCGGCAATGGTAGCAATGCTTTTTCGAGTCACAGGCTACCTTCTTATAAAAAATTGTTTAGCATTAAGTAAAATTTGTTATTATACAGCATGGATTCCCTTTTTTTTTTTACTCCTTTTGTACTTTTAAAGAGGATACGTGCATTAGCCTAAATGCTGTCAGTAACGAAATATCGCTGAAACGCCAGCGTGTACTTTGCCTAATTTGGGCCCCCTTCAAGGGAAGATGTATTTGACCAAGTGGTTAATTTTAAAAATAACTTCAAGTATATTACCCGATGGTCATAATTTGAGGTTAGCGTTTTTATTCAATTTGTTATTTGCAATTTACAACTTCTCAACTGTCGAAAGAATATCTTAAGAATACTCCCGAATCGACCATTTGTATGTTTAATACTCAGATTCTTCGGTCTTGACCGTCGTCTATACAAGCAAAAAATTACCTCCGACAATGGCCTCTTCTTATTCAAAAGTCGGTTGTTTTTAGTTTTATTACGGTCGTTATTTCATGACACCTGACAACATTATTTCCACCGGCGTTCCTGAAGGAGTGTATCTCGTATCGATTGGAATCTGAAAAGCACTTGCTATAGGAAGTTGGTGGTTCTCTTTGCGTAGCACGGCATGGGGATACGATTCAATTATAATGCAGTCGGCGTAACACATGCGACGCATTAAGCAGTCACCGAATTAATTAACTTTGCAGTCAACAGCTACATAGTAATGATGTTAATAAAGTTTATAGCTCTCTCGACGGTGTAGCACTTTGTAAGTTGAAGAAGGTTAACGCAGAAGAAATCACCTAATATATATGTATAGTCTACAGATCGATGGGTAGCGGAAAGGAATCTCAGTATCTGCATTCTTCTTGGTAATTGCGTATTTAGGTTGTAAATAGACAACTCAATAGGGTAGATATGAGCATTGCTTTGCAGTTTACCTGTCGCCTCTTGCAAAAAGAAAACTAACTCCTTTTGTTCGAAATAGATAACTTTACAGATATAAGATTTAACGTCTTTTGGAAATTAATAAAAGCTGCAGTTAATGAACACTTGATCTTGATGTTTAATGGAAAAAGAATGGAAAAAGAAGAGGTGGTGAAATCGTACAAATAATACAGCCGACCCGGAATAGTCTCAACGATATATATTTGTATGTGGGTACCGTATAACAAACGCAAAGATAGAATAGAATAGCGGTTTAAGCGTTTAGTCTGCGTGGAGATTTTCTCGAGATATGTCCCGAAATCACGTAGTAGTGGAGCGTATTAGTACGCGCGCGTAACATAACTTGCTGGAAGTTTGTCAACGAACCAGAATTAACGCGGAACATTATTCCTGAACTATTTCTGTTTCTGATGTATTATTTACTAGAACAAGTGTGTGTTAAGTGTGGCGCATGTAATGAATGAGGAAAACGGAAGGAGCGTATTCTCTCTACTTTTCGGCTTCTTTCAGTGTTAATTATGCCGTAAATGTAACGACGTTGCGTACTCACCGAATGCCTCAATCTCAATCCGCGTTTTGATGATGTTTAGTATCAAAGAAGCTTTTCAAGTATCGCGCATAGTAGCTTTGTTTCGTTCTTTTGTTTATACGACGTTCTTTTATTTCGGATTTTAAAAGGATATGTGCCATCGTAATTAAATTTTCGATCGCGGTTCTATCACCCATCTTCAAAATAAAACAATATAATTTATGTATAGAAGAAACTAATATCGTAACCACCTGATGTTGAAGCGTGAGCAATTTGTTTTATGTGTTCTGCTTTATAAATATAACCGGTGACACCTTTTATTATACGGGATTAGGTTCAACATTTATTATACGCCATTTGCATTTGACACTGTTAGAGGAAAAGCAAGTGTGTAATAGATTGCCGTTCTACTTGTATGATAAATCTCTGGGCCTTTATTATTTTCACGCAAAATTCACCAATACGTGATTGTCCTGATTCTATAAGTCTATCTGTTAAAATTTTTATTCCTTTTTAAATTCTGAACGCTCCTATCCTAAATGTTTTGGTAAATCTTCGCTACATACGTGGATTTGTTTAGTCTATCGTTTTTCTTTATTTATCAAAAATGACTATTGATTATATGAAAATTAATGTAATCTTTGTAAATAATATTATTTTTTCTCCTGACCTTTTAGAAGTATGAAATTTTGACAGAGTAAGTTTTTCCTATTTTGTAGTTTATAGTATTCATAATAAACATTAAGATCTCGCCCTATTCAGATATTCCACGATTGTAAAAACGCCCAAATCTTAAACCGATAGTTTGAATTTTGGTCCCAATCTACTTCAGTTTGCACACTAAGGTTGCATTCACCTAAGAAATTAGCGTAGGTTGTATTTTAAACATTATGGTTTGAAATACAAGCCACAGTTCGTCGTCTGCACCGATAGGTGAGGATAGTCCAGGTTTTCCATTAAGATCCGAAGGCGTTTGTGTCTCAGAAGTAATTAACTGATTATATGCTTCTCAAGAGGTCACTTGCAAGGGTCAAATATTGGGTTTTGGTTAGTACACATAGAGTCATTCATGATGACTATTTTTTAAGTACATCTCTAAAGGTAGTGGCAATTTTATTTCAAAATTTTCATCAGCAATATTGCGGGCAAAGACGTCCTTTAGGAAACTCGCTGTAGTCATTTTCATCTTGAAATTTTCATCCCAAATGGAATATCAGGTGACTTATGGGTTACTTGAGTATTAGAGATAATTTCGATGATACGGCAAAACGTAGGTATGGAATGTATAAATAACAAGAAGGAAACGGGCAAGTTTACGTTACTTACTTGGCGTATTTGATTTCAAAATTTATTATTAACATTTATGGAATGTTCGAGATAGGGAAATCTATAGCAAGTGCAAGAAAGGACATTTTATAGAGTCTATATTGAACTGCCGCTCATTTTAAATTATCAATTCAAATACAATCAAAGATCAGGGTTATACGTGTTCAAAATAACGTCACACCATTGCATGTACAGGTCGAAATTTTCCATTCATATTGGCGCTATTGAATGCGCCGTAATTATTGTACGTAAATGAATTAAGTCCGTATATAGGAACTGTGTGTATTCCGTAGCATTTCAGTAATGTGAACATACGAGCTTAATGGAGGCAGGGGAGAAGATATTTATTATTCTGATGTCGTCGGCTGCTCACTTTTGGCATTCAGGTTTTGACGCCCGGCCTTAACAACTATATTTTCTGATAGTTAATGAAAAGTAAAAAAGAAAAAGACATATAACTAATTTTTAATTTTTAATTTCTGTCCAAATTCGGAGGAAATTGATCCAAATATAAAAAAAAAATGCTTAAAAGTGGTAGTTCGTTGTGCACCTCTCCACTAAAATGAAAACAGGAGATAAATCCATGTTCTTCGGAATGAAAAAGGTCTGAACAGTCTGGATAGCTTTAATGAAAACTATATACCTAGCATCGATATTTATGAACCGATTTGGAATTTTATGCCCGGAGTCTCCTACGACGCCGAGTGCTGCGGGCGTCGAACGGATATTGAATTTTAATAAATAGTTTTGAAATTCGATTATCCAGATCGCTGTTAAAATTTCCGGTTTCGACACGAATATTGGCTTGAAAGAGGATGTTTTGAAATTGAATAGTAGGCAGTCTATAACCTAGAAAATCTGTATAAATATTGCGGTAGGAAATATCGCATGTGTTTGATGTAATATATTATAAATAATTTGTTTGGCACGATGCGCGTATTGTTGGAAAAATGTACACCTGTTTTTGCTAATAGAGAACTATTTATTTAAAGAGCAACGTCCGATGAAGTTGTCCATAAAAAATTGAGGGAGATAACGTTTTATTCTGCTCACAAAAATAAATATGTATGTTGGCCACCTTCCAAACTAATAAACCCATGGATTAATAGCATGTAGTAGTGTACAATATAGTAACGGATCTTCATCGACTTGAAATACTTTTTGAAAAATTGTGCTTCCCTAAGGCGCTAATGTTATAATTTTAGTTAGCTTTGCATGTGGGGATTTTAACAAATAAGGTTTCGTTTCAAGATCCCTAATGTTAATTAATTATTTACCTTCTTCTACGTAGCGACGAAGAAACACCAACAATGATAAAGGAATATTGAGCTATGAATAAAATTTTGTAGGCGATGTACTTTAGAAGTACGAGTCTGTGAATAACAATATAAATAGTTACAGCTAAATAGTTCATTGAAAAATGTTTGCTTGAGGCCTCGACTAGAATTCTTGACAAGGATATATTGCATTACGATAACGCATTGTCTTAGACCGCTAATTTCGTTAGATTTCTTTTTGAAATTGATATTTCATCTGAATAAAACAGCGAATTGTTATTGATCTGAACGTTTTTGTTTGTTGTTTTGCGACAATTTTGAAGCATATAAACATGTATCATCCCTGATCTACATATATCATCCAGTATCTGAGAAAACTTTATTACAAGGAATACAAACTAATAATGCAGTCTTTTCATCTTCAGTTAAATTGCCAAATTGTTTTTTGCCTAAATTTAAAATTATTAAACATTTTTTGAAATCGAAAGCATGTATTGCAATTAACTAATCGTAATCTTTGTAAATATATATTATTGTTATTTTAGACAAATAATACTTTATCTAAAAATAATAACCAATAGATAAGCCAAATAGGGCAATATGTATTCTATATACGTTCTCTACACAGGATTTTTCCCACATGTCTTTTCTCACATTTCGTCTATCTTGTGTATTTTAACCAGGTGCTGTTGACACTTCAAATTCCTGTCTTATTTCTTCTTCCAGCTTAAATATTTTCAATTTCGAACTATCTCTTCCCTGCTGCAATGATGGTAGATATTTTGTTTCTTTTTTTGTCTGCAAACATATGATTTGTATTCACTCTACGTATCAAATAAAACTGTTGGCAGAACTTTAAGGGAGTATTTGTTTGACCTCGTTCAAGATCGCCTGGTTGCACAAATTAAACTGTTTTTTTTCATGAGAATTTTTCTCTTGTTGATCATTCTAAAGTAGAACGTTTCAAGTAACATTTAGAGGAAAGTAATTAGATAGATTTCCTGAAAATATCCGAAGGAGGTTCGACTTCTAATTGGGTAATTATATATTTTGTGTTACGTTAAGTTATCGAGATATTGGGAAGTTTTAGCTGAAATCTGAGTTCTGAAGAACTTCTTTAATTCTTTTACCTGTGCTCAGTTTTTAGTGAGTGTACCAAATACGATGGCTTCTGTCTAGAATGTACAGCCCGCGAATATCGCTTCGTAGAAGTTTGAATCGGTATTTCCTTATGAATTTACAAGGTGCACCTAATCTTCTTGGTGGTACCTCCTATAAGAAGAGTATTAATCTAATATCTTGAATAAAAGCTACGCAAAAGGCACAACATCAATTACCTATTAATGAATATCCTCAATACTTCATCTGTGGCTTCTTACTTTCTTTATACAAAAACTTACTATACCGAAACCTTAATTTTGCTAAAAATACGTGGCTAATTGCTGTTTTCCACCTAGCCTTTCAATTCTCCAGTCTTAAACTTCCGATTTCAAAAGCCTATTACGTGTTCATATTTGATTTGTACGGTTCCATCTCCAAGCTTCGGTAAATTTCTTTCCCATACGCAATAACCTTTGGTAATAAAATAATCATATATTATCGCTAATGAGAATGCGTGAACATAATACGGTTCAAACGCCGAAAATAATAGGATTCCACTATGTGCACGTTGTAGAAAAGCGACCGAGATGCGGAAAATATCCGAGAACAAAATGAACGGTCGATTCCCTATTTAACATTTTGTTATTCAAACCCATTACGCAATAATTTATGGCGGTTTAAAGACAGGGGCTTTAGTAGGAAGCAGATCCGTAGTCGTAAATTTTGGACGGAAAACATTTAAGAGTACAGAAAACTCTAATTTTATACGTTGTTATTGTTTATAACTGGCCAGTATTCAGAGACAGAACATTAATTCTGACGGATGAAATAATGTCTAAGGACGACAATATTTTATAAAGATATTTATAAGATTAACTTGATGCTATTTTCATAAATGCTCTCTCTCGTTGATATTAACATTTTGTAGTCTGCGGGCGGCTTAATATTTTCAAAGATTTATTATTGAGATGTAAAATATTGATACTGGGACTTATTTATGGAAAGGTAATAGAAAGTACTTTTTTATAGAAGTGTTAACGGACAGCAATTTGAACAGTTTTGTTAAGTGATGTTCGTACCATCACCTTTGTGTGATTTCACTTTGGAACTATCATCGTTAAAAAGAAAAATAGCTGTATTCTCTCTACATTTCCTAAGAAAAAAAAAGAAACTCGTAGTAGAATGAGATACGGTAACGTGGTAACAACAAATAGAAACCGGAATAATTACGACCTTTCCTTCTCACTAATAAATCGGTAAATTGCTAGATTTAATGAGTTAGCAAAGCCAAAATTAATACGAGGGCTGTTCTCCTGTCGCTGACGCACAATTATGATCAATTTTTCAATTATCATTGCATCAATGCATTTTCTCATCCTCAAATTATTTTCCCCAATCTTCCCGCAACGTAACGCCGCAATTTATTATTATTTATTGGGCATTCAAAGACTGGATCATTGAATGCCCAAATGAAGTTGAATAAAGTTGAATTTGGGGCCAACAAATTTATAATCCTCTAGTCGTGTAATTCCAAAAAATACGGCGATCATCTTTTTGTTTTCGCTCTTCCCGGGAACAACATTGATTGAAGTCGATTCGTTCTGAAAAACTCGAACTACCGTCGAATCATAAAAAGTCAATAAACCCTAGTAAATTCTTGGTCAAATACACGACCTGAATGGGGAAAAGAGTATCAATTAATGATCCGCTGCAATTGTATTCAAATAGTGCGTTCATCCATGTCCAATTGAAAGTGTTGAATATCTGTCGATGGTAGACAATCGTTAATTGCTTACCAGGGATGCACATATACAATGTTTAACATATAGATACCTACGTATCTACGCATATTTTTGTTTTTGCGCGACTATTTTGTGATTCTGCGCTTTTGGGATCTTCTTTTTTTTAATGTATAAATGAAAAATATACAACGATGTTATACATAGCAAATTGTTGCGTTCCAAAATTTTTATTGACAGTTCGTGCTATAAGACAGTTCGTCTTATTTAGATCAACGTTGGGATTTACATCCGGAGTCGTTACCTAAAAGTATTGATGGAACGGACATGTTGTGGCCTACTCTGCATCATCAGCGGTGCTCCGAGTGCTTCTGCCAAAATCATTTACATGCCCAGGGACTACTATTATGTCGAGACCAGTTGGCCAAGAGTTGATCGAGAGTTGGTTCGGAAACTGTACCTGGCTCTTTTATCGCTGATTTAAATAACTCGATATTCTTATAGTCGATTTTTGAAGGATAAATATTTATAACACTTGGAAGTTAACTCCTCATGCGGCACTTCTTAAATGCGAAACTATGAAGATGAAAAGTTATCAGAATTGCGGCGCTGTATGATTTTTACAAAGATTTTGGACTGGAACATATATCGGTAAATGCGAAATAGAAAGTCAATATGCAATGTTGCCAGCTATCAACACCTAATAGTGTGATTTTATTAAATACTGCCTTTAATATGGTTACATTTCAATCCATAATAATTATTAGGCGTTCACTTACCAATTTACAATATATTTTAGTGGATATGTCGTATAAATTTCCCGTCGAATATCTATGAGACTAAAATAACTAATAAATTAATATCAAAGTAATTGCTACTGTCGCTTTGAATTTACTGGCGTCTGTTAAACTAATTATAACTTTTGACGAGTCTATGCTGACATCACACTATTACTTCAAGATTACGTAGTCACTGTACAATGTAATATATTCTTATGTCGCATGTGCTGGTTAAAAAATAAATGCACATTGCCAGATCGTTGACTTGTACGATATTCATATATGTGTTAACTCTCCCGTTTCTTCGACACGTGGTTAGTAAGGGTGATAGATACGCTGTCGAAGGGTGCATCTCTTTAGCTTCTCGTTCTATCCTAGCAATTGACAAAGTGCGATGTGTGTGCGTGCTTAACAGAACCGTGAAAGTGATCGATACTCCGGAGACATTGCTCTAATTTACCGTATAACATACCCGCGTTAATTTTAGAACGCCCCTTAAAGCGGAGACTATATCAGGTGCGAGGCTATGCCGTCGTAATGGATACGTAAATAGATTGTGCTTTTAAAATACATGCATACATTTCCCCGCCGCTCTTCACTACTAATCGATGTAATTGAATGAGAAGGATGAACAAACGAACGTGTGACGATACCGATGAGAACACAAGCGAAGACGAGGTGACTTTCCTTCTGCGCTTACGGCCTTCGCCGCCACCCCGCCAGCGCCGTCATAGTTTAGATTACAAATCCAGAGCAACCGGAAAACAGCATTGTACCTCGCCAACCGGATGGGACATCACGGTCGAGCACAATGAGCAAGATCCTGGAAGGAATAAAGGGAAACCGCCACAATCGCCCACTCAATGTAGACGTTTCAGTGTTACGGAGGGAAAAGAGCATCCACAGTAAATAGTCGTTTTCACTGTTCAGCGCATTGCGTAAATAAAACATCGAATCTAACTTAATATTCAAATGTTCAATATCTAAAGCCGCATCTATGTTCTTGCTTAAATCAGTGAAGTATTCAACGCTTGGAAGCTGACAAAATTACTTACCACATATTCTTGAATAAAGCTACTTAAGATATTTTTACTTAAAAAGGGCAATCGTTGCATTCATTTGGCTCTTTAGCAAGAATATAATTTTATATTACTCTAAGTAAATACTACATTGGATACTTACTTGTTTTCTTTGACGATTTCTAAGACAACAATAATAAGCAATGTTGGAGATTTATTAATGCAGATTAATGTAAAAGTAGTGGTGTATGGGTGTCTCAATAAGAGCGCAATATTTTAGAAATCTCTCTCGTCACAACTGCATTGCTTCTTGTGCCGTGTGACAGGTTGCTCCCTTTTGCTCGAACTGTATATTTTTTAAATCCATACCAAATAATAATGCACGTCGAAAAGCCACCATAACTGTAACGACATTGCCGGTTCCCTCTTTTTCGAAACTTCTTTTGGCTGCACCTTTTTTTTTCTTATAAATCTTCGGAAGATTCTAGCTTCATCGCGAAACAAGATATTTTTCATAAAATCAATGTCGATTTCTTGAATTTGTTAACCAGACCTTATAAGGACAAAGATGAAGATTTTTCTTTTATATCGGCTGTAGGACTTTCAGTCATTGCGACAATAAGTATAAACTAAACGTTAACGCTTTTCAATCGTGTAACTCTTTTGATAATCGAGTCTACTTGGAAGTTTTGATTGAAAGAAAATACCACGAAGCTAAACTCTTATTGAGCCACCTCGTAAACAATGTGTTCCAGATTTAGTAATTCAGAGTAACAGGAAGTATCCAAGATACTTTCTGCTGCTCAGATAGTCAATTCGATGAGTCTACTCTCACGTATGTAGATTACAATATTAAATAAAGTTAAATATTACTTTTAAGAGAACCTTCGACAAAGATTCGGTGCCGCTGAATTATTATTAATTTAAATTATTATTTTGTCATATTTACATATTTATTAATACCTGATGACCTAAAAGATGTTGGAATTTTCCAATCTTTTTAAAACACGAAAGAAATTCAATCTTTTATATCTTCATTGATTGACTTGCAAGAACATCAACTTATCTTATTTCAAGGTATTAGATAGTACCAAAGAAGCAATTCTTTTAACTCGAATGATTTTATTGCTCAATTACATTCTAAAAGGTTCCCTTTTATGCTTCCACTCGTCGCAGATAAATTGCTTCGTTGTTACCTCGAATTGCAAGATAATAAAACGATTTAAACGGGCAGTATATTTCCAATACAGAAAGAACTCTCCTAAAAGTCCATTGAGGAAATTTCCTAATTTCGGATTGAGGCGTAAGAAGGAGGAAACCCGTTCCTCGCCGAATTGGGAGGTTATCATAGAGCAGAAGGGGAACGAGCGTAAATCGTCAACCCCACCGCCGGTTCCTCCGAGAATCCAACCGTCCGCACCACCACAGGAATTCCCGGAAAATTGGTATCCTCTAAAGCCGCCACCCTTTTACGCACCACATTCGCCGCAACTGTATCAGCATCAGCAGGATAATTGTGGTGGCCTCGTTTCTCCTTATCGCCGCTGCCTAACGGATCAAAACGGATTTGAGAACGAATTCCTCAGCCGGAACAACCTGACAGACAAATCCTCTATGCGGAATCCTCTAAGTCTATCGGTGAATAATAACCAAGTTGCATCTTGTTTGGGAATCGGTTGTTATAACATAACATTGACGGATAGTCCGGAGTCCGCGAGGTGTTCACCATCTCAGAACTTTGCGAATACAACTAGGAATTCCATCGCGAGTGTTGGTTGTTCGGATTTGATTTCCAGCTATACCGTTTTACCGCCGTTACCGTCTCCCGGTTTTCATGTTAATACCGTCGCAATTGTTCCGACATTATCACCGCGGACTTTACCGTTGACGTCTTTTGAAACGACTAAACCGCCACTACCATCTCCAAGAGAATCGCTCAAAACAGCGAACACTAATGGAGGACGAACCTTATCAAAGGCTAAATCAGATTTATCGCTGAATTTACCGGTTAGTACGAAACTCTTTTTATATCTAACAAATGGTTTGAAACATTCGTGTATTACAGATTAAACACTTTTTTAACTAAAACTAAACGAGTGGTAGTGAAAACCTTGATTAATTCTTTAACTAGATAACTGCTATTACAGAAAGAACATACTTTTGTTCAAATATATATTGAAAGTAAAAAAAATTAGGAGGTTTATTTTTATTTTACATAATAATAAAATTACATAATTAATGTACACCTCTGTATTCCTTGCTGCTACTCTCTCAATAATATTGTATTTAATACAATATTATTACTCACATTAAAATACAATTACTATATATATACAATTACTCACAAAGATAGTTAAGTTGCAAATGGTTTGCTATTGCGTATGCAACCCAAACAGCTTATCTTCCTCAATGCTGTCTACTTCTTTCAACTGAATTTGTTTCGACCTGCTGTTTAGGATCCTAACAAATGTCAAGAAACTTGCGCAAGCGCAAAAAATCGCATTGAAAAGATGGATAGTAAGTCTTGTACAAATTGTTTGTACAATAAATGTAATATACAATGGCTCTTGGTATAGTCTTCAAGGTTCAAGTTTAAATGTAAGAAGTTATTAGATGTGTTTAGTTTATAGATAATGTTAGTAAGGATTGCGAAGTACAATAAATTGAAAAAATAGCTGTTAAACATTTTTGTAACAACTTTTTGTTGCTTGGGACGATTTGTTGGCAATAAAAAACGTCTTAGTCTAGTTTCTATTGTTTTGTAGTGTAATAGGCTCTTGCCAGAAATAAATACAGAGATCAGACTATGATCATTTTTATATCGGTTCTCTTAATTTTCCAATAAACGTGAACACCGCCACAACAAACGTTAATAAATGCATAAAAGTGAATAAAAAAGGGCAACATTTGTAAATTCTCTAAATTTCCTGGCTAAATCGTAATTTTCGTATTTATTTTTTTATTCAGTCAGTTGCTCATGGTTTCGCCAATATAAAAATATAATTCGCCAACTAAAATTGTCGACTTCGTTAGGTGCTACTATCCATTTTGTTAGCCTTTTCGCAGTCTCGCCCTTAGCAATATGCTCTGCATCGGCTGACTCGATTTTTTCCACCCCAACGAACAGGTAAAATTCGCCGTGCACGATTCTATGTTTGTTTCATTAAAATGGGTTTAGGTACATACATACGTACGTCCGCCTCCTTAATTGTAATGGACAGACCGTGTACGTGATGCTTACGAATGCGCTTCCTATGTTGTCCCGGCATGCTAAAACTTCAGAATATAACCGTCCGCATGGTTCATAATTGTGTTTCGAGTGTAATGTGAGCTCGGCTACGTGCTGGATCCGAGTGAATATTTAATTACATTATCTGTGTGGCAGTTATAAGAATTAGGTCAAACTTTTCTGTTCTTCCATTCCTCTTTCAAATCCAGAGAGTTGGTTGGCTTCGTGTGCTTATGGATTTAAAGTTTTGTTTCCCGTTTGATTAATAGTAACAGGAAGAATACCGATTCTTCTCGTCCCAATTGTTATATGGGAACAAACAATATACCAATATTCTATTCTTTTATTTATTCGCCAATATTTACTGTCTAGGTCTAAGTAGGCTTGTCAACCAAGTTCTTATTCAACTATCTAAATAATAGGAAATATAATTATAGATAATTGGAAAGCTATCTATTATATTTCAACCTAAGCGAATAGTTTAGATAGAAAACTTTGGAAACGCTCGATTTTTGTTTTCAATTTGCAGCCTTTTTGCAAGGTGATTATGGCGCCATAGATGTTGTTGAAATACAGGCAACCCACATACTTTTCCCTTTCTGATTCTTATCAATTTTTTTTTTCAATTTTTCAATCTTTCTGATTTATTTTCAAATCAGCTCTTCGTAGCTGATGTTTAACCTATCTGCGGATTTTCTACGAAATTATTGATTTAATTAAAAGAACAGTTAGAAACGTTTTTGGTGCAAATTGTTCTGGAACAAGAAGTTGATACCTCTAACGATATCAACCTTCTAGAGATAAGTGTCATGTGTTGAGTATACAAACAAAATTTGGTGATGTACGTGTTCTGTTTAAAGATGTAATGGGAGAGTATATTTTTATCGCTTGCGTAAACACGTACTGGGCAGGATAAAAAAGTCAGTAAACAGTACAAACAAAGAGGCCACAAATTCGACCCTCGTGGTACTCCAGAAGGAGGAATAGACTATTTTCCGCAATTCATTAAGTCATTTAATTTTTTTTTTGTTAATTTTAGCCCTTACAAACAGTCGTAAACGCATCAAATATTTATCTGCCACAGATTACCAATTTTCGTAGAGATATTAAGGGCCGCCTTTTATTTTTGGAGCAGCCGTTGCGTCAGTATATAATACATTTAATACACCACTGTCACCATTGTTCGTGAAACCTATTACAATACTCTTTTTACTATCGATAAAACTTGCCTGTATAGGTTTGTGTATGTGCATTTTGTGTTTCCATACAAGCTCACTTCTACCACGAAAGCACACTTAAAGTGCTGCGACTGACAACTTCTTGTACTAACACTTAACCTTTATTGAACTTCCTTGTTTGTGGCCGATCAATATCTATGCTTGTCTTTATTGCGTTCCCCTTCTCGTATTTTGTGCGATGTAAAATGTTCTTGACACTGGATCCAAATAAAGTGTTTATCGGAGATACCGAACTAAAGTGAAAAATGAAAACCTAGTAAAAAAGGTTTGTTGATATAATGTGAATGCTGTAAGAGGACCAAAACTTTGCTGTGATGTAAATTACAATAATCCGTTTATTTCTTTTGTGAAATTCTCTTTTTCCAAAGTGCTTTTGCTTGTTTAACACATTCGATTCCATCGAACTTAACAGCAAGTAACATTTAAACAAGCAGCGGATTTGGAATATCCCGTAAATTGTCATTATCTGGGCCGTTGGTAGTAAGTGTTACCGCAATTGACAAGGAAGTTATTACGGAAACGAGCTTTTTAATATGAATGTAAAGTACCTTCGTTGTCGTATAAATACAAGTTTCTGAAATAATCGAAGGCCGATTCACTTTATTCATAAATAATAATGATAACATTAAAGTCCGATTAGTTGTCACGCAAAGGACTTGCTAGCCTGGTATTATGCAGCTGATGATATAGTAAACGGAGTGGAATTTTTAATAGGCGTCTTTCACCGTATTATATATTCTCCGATGTGTAATTGTATGTTACCTTACATTCTGCCCCATAACTACGCGCTACATTGGTGGGCAGTATTTTAACCCCAAACAATTTAATAATTGTCGTTTATAACTTTTTAGTTTTAGCTATATAATAACTAAGTTTTCAATTTTTTAATGTCGAGCCTTACGTGCTTTTCGTCGTCCAAAAATATATATAAATCATCATTAGAGAGGACAAAGGCGGATGAAATATTACTTTTTTGCAGAGGCTAGACAGACTCGTGTGTTTTCGACTATCGGGGACACCAGTAAGCATTCTCATGAGGCGAATAGACACGAGTCTATCTAGTCGCTGCAAAAAAGGGATAATTCCACATGCGTTTGTCACCTCTAATCATCGTTCATGTATTCTACATTTCCACTGTTTCTAGTAGTTACTCCGTTCGTAATTTTAAAGTAGTTATGGCGTGAAGACCAAAGTCTATTTATACATTTTTTTTTGTTTTTCCTTCGATGTCTTTTGTTCTTGTTATACAGTACTTTAACATGTGCTACTGTTGCCAGATTTCGACAATATTTACTTTACATCCATGGGTAATCTACAAAATGTTAAACCACGACCTGTAGCGCGAAAATGTCAAAGTCATACTATTTTATTGTACATCATGTAATATAATCTGCGCATTATCGAACAAGTAGTATACACACACGTATTGTTAACTTTTGGGCGTAGTACTCGTAAGCCGCAGTTCAATGGGGGTGAGGTTTAATATATGAATGCTTTGTTCAAATTATCGCGCCGGCATCCGTTCAGTAAACTGTAAAACTTGGCGGCCATCACTCCGGATCGTTAACCGACGTACGTAGTGAAAAGCAATATTAAACCACCGCGGGAAACTGCCTACCTACATAACAACATTATGAGGTGCCAAAACGTGCCGACGGCATACTTTCACACCCCACGGTACCAGCGGAGGTATAAATATTAAAATAAATTTCATTTTAGGATGGTCCGGATAACAGCCTAGCTGATAATTAAGTAGCGCCTGAATGTGGTGTGATAATTGTCGCGGGTTACGAACTTATACCGGTAGATAATCTGATTAATGTATATTTTTGGAAAGCACCTACGTATTTTATCCAGGGAAGACTTGCTTAATAAACAGTCGGTACAAAAAAATAGCATTGATTATTTCTGAATCTCTGAAAATAATTCTCTTTTTCCTTCGACTACTATCGCGCAGACAACATTTAACACTCAATTCATTAAACAGATAGCTTCCTTGTGTCCTATCTCCTATGTTCTTCTACTTACTGTTACCGTTTTTAAAAAACCCTTAACTTCCTTTTCGGGAAAATATTTAGTAATTACAAAATTAAAATTGTTAGGCGCAAATATTTAATAAATTCTATTTTGTTGCAGGTATGCCATACTAAGTAGTTTATTTGGTGATACTTAAGCTGTAAGTAAGAAAAACTAGGTTATTTTTAGAGGTACAAATAAATTTAAAGAGTCAAATTTCTTCTGGGCATATTGAGCTGAAACATGCAGAAAAATTTCCAATTTTTAGTAAAACCTATAATGTCTTTAATCAACAGCTTTCTTCTTTAAGTTGTTTTAAAAATAATAGTCACAATTTTAGCAACAAATGTTTGGATATATTTTATATGCTTGTAATTGCTAGTAATTGTGCATTTTGACATTTTCCTCAATACCAGTTATGAGGAAGAGGCGACGCTTTAGCCATGATGAAATATTAAAAGCTCTGCTCTAAAATAATTCATTGATTGATGATACAGGCCTTAATGAGACCCGTATGTATTTAATTTTTAAAAATTTGATAATTGTGCAAATGTACATCGTAAATATTTCGTTTTGTGCTCGACCCGTTTTTGAGATATTTGGGCTCGACGGTTGGCTGACACAATGGCCTTCGAAAATTTTTCCAACCTTTGAAAATTTGCGGCGTTTTGTATTTGTTATGTGGTAGTTTGTGACGTATACGTTTTGTTTTGTGGTCGTCCCGCAAGTTATAAGTAATGGTTTTGTAAAGGTCTAATTTTCGAATATCTCGGACGTGGGGCCAGCACAAATTGAAATTTTTACGACATAAATCAGCACGTAACGTATCGCTATTTTAGGAATATTTTAACACATTTTAAATTAAAAAAATGATGGAATGTGAAACTTTTACTAATATTACATGACTTTAAATTAGACTCGTTTTTAGAGAATAATTGGGTAATTTTGATTGGCAATGATAACGCATAACAAACGTTAAGAAAATGTTAAAGGAAGCTAAACAAAAAAGAAATAACATTTATTGACAAATATTAAGTGCAAGTAAGAAGTAAGCCTTAAGTAAGAATTGTTGCTATCGATTACGCTTTTAATTTGCAAAATAAAAGCAAACCCGCATCCATTTGAGAATCAGCGCAGTGTATTAAAGGGAAAACATTTGGAGATACAAGTGGAGTTGGCAAATTAAAATCTCCAAGTTACGAATTTTCTGAATTTTTAAAATTTTTAAATCTATAGTTTTCTATTGCTAATATGCACGTCAAATAGATAAACGTACATCCGACCATTTAATAAGGTAACTTTGTTATTGAATGTTTTATAGATCGTATTAATGAACTAACACTTCATGCCAAACGCTCAATGGATGACCGTTCGTAATTCCGTTTAATATGACAACCGGTCTGACCATGACCGGCGCTTAAAATTCTAATATCGACCCTCATCTAGCCTATTTATTCGAATCGTTTTATAGAGGATGAATTGCATGATTGTCTGGCGACGTTAATTGGCAGGAACGTTGGAAGATTTATTACGTCAAGTTTATTTACTTGTAACACGTTTGCTTTTTAAGAAAGATTTGTTGTTGGTATTAACGTGGGCGTTTTGATATTCCTCTTTGTTCAAAAAATACATATTTGAATTACTACGTAATTTGAAAACAACAATTAGCTAACTTTCTTAATTGTCTCAATTAGTAATCAATAATAATGAGACGTTGTACACGAAACGTGTTTAGGTACGCGCACACCGCTCTTTTGAGCTTCGTTTCTTTAGCTGTCATTAATGGAGCTACTTCACTCCGGTTATTCAAACGATGCCGAGACTCTATTGGTTGAAATTGTTCATGTTTTTAAATATAAATAAATTAAACATCAGAGCATCTGTAGTTCGTTAATTAATATTAAATTCTTCTTGTGCGAGTCATACCCGTGTGGCGGCGTTTTGTGATAGTCTCTTACTGCTCCGCAAGTCTTTTTTAATTTTCTATCGACGTCTCTTCGCCGTTATACCGCTGAAATGAGACTTTTTTGTTCGAAAATAGCATTTCGAAATAGATTCCTTTTCTTACCGTCGAATCCAATCTATAATAAAGTCTTTATGTGTTAGATAATTAAATCAGCGATTATACTCTGCATCAGAGCGGTAATATTTTCATCTTATATCCCTTCTTCAAAGTATTCATACCGTGTTACGTCGACCGTACATCCATATTCGATTTGCATCGTTTCGTAGTCATAAATCGTTACATGTGCGTTCACTAATGTGCATGTATTACAGATGTTACAATTTATTCATGTAGAAAGCGTTACCATCAAATGCATAATATTATATTTACAGGGCGATGGCAGTATTTCACGCAGCATTTTTTATAAACTTTGATCATTGAAATAAGAATTTTAATTTTCGGGATCAGCTGTAACTATCAAATTACGTTTAGAAAATAATTATTTTCTAAACGTATTATTACTATTATTTCTTGCTCTGCTTTTCTTGCCAAGCGTTGTGACCATTTATACTACAAGCTAGAAGTTTCAATAATTTATGTAAAAAG
Organism: Oryctes rhinoceros; assembly: GCA_020654165.1. Taxonomy (NCBI): domain Eukaryota; kingdom Metazoa; phylum Arthropoda; class Insecta; order Coleoptera; family Scarabaeidae; genus Oryctes; species Oryctes rhinoceros. The sequence goes on from JAIOKQ010000231.1 coordinate 7,214,426, forward strand.
TTTACACTTACTTACTTTATTTTATTAACAATTTTTGCAGAGGGAGAGAGGGAGAACATGAACTTTCCGATATTTTTCAATAGTAACAGTAAGAATGATCTACACATGGTTCTGTGTGTCACATGTCTAATGCAGGCGAAGAAATATTAAAATTTTATTGAAAAACATTCAATAAACAAGTAGATTTAGATGATTTTCGATTTGATAATGTTAAGTTCATATCTTTGATCTTAATGTTGTGCACATTAGTAGATAATAAATTTAGTAATTTCTAATTCATACTGTATACGTAATACGCACATTTCTGGAATGTTCTTCTATTTATATATTTTGTATTTAATAATCAGTAATTAAAAAAAAACAACTAATTGCAACGATTAATCTCGAACATGCGTCCTTTTTTATTGCACGCAACCTTACCCACATTGCAGATATGCTCGAGCGGACTTCATTTATTATTTTCTCTTATGATAGCAATTACCTATTTATCACTCTATTAAATTAGGAGCTCGCACGCCCTGTGCGTCCCTCCGCTCTAACATTATTAGACAATTTTGGACGTAAGAATGACGATCAAATAAGGAAAAAGCAATTTACGGGATCTAGCTTTCTGAGCTCTCAACGACAAAAAAAAAGCGGCGATACAAGAACTATTCTACGACGTGAAGTGACAATTTGTCTGTCTTTTCGGACCTGATTCGATTTACTACAGCTGGATACAAGCGCGAACAGATGTCACATATATTTCTGAAAAAGTATGCTACTAGTCGTACGGAAAATTCAAATAAATGCACGAGAAATTCGACGTAAACGTAATTGTAAATGTTTACACGTCAGTTTAGTCAGCTTTTACTCGGGAACAAGACTTTCGTTTTGCTTGTGTAAAGCGAATTGTACTTCTTAGTTCAATCTGAATTGGCAACAGTGCAGCCGTTTAATAGTCCAAAAAACTTATTGAATATTTGAAAAAGGCTTAAAATTCTAGATGCTGCTTGCCCTTTTGATTACTCTGAGCATTCTACAGCACACAAAGCAACGTCGATTAGGTTCAATAACGGATATTATTGACCCTTTAGTTAGTTTCCGCCTTCATAGTATGAAGATATCGAAAACCGTTTTGAAAATTTTCCTAAAACGCAAGAGAGGAATAAATAATAAAAATGTTCAATTTTGATTTCAGTAGCTTCTTATTCCAATGAATCCCGGGGATCTATTTCGTAAACGTTGTCCATTTTAAAATGCCTTTTTTTTTAGAATTTGGATCATTGTTTCTGTGCTTCGCTAATTTTACGTAGTAGATTGTTTACTTGAAACAAACAGAAACCGAAATAACAACGAGACTATTAACTATCGGCAACCAACGCGTGACTAGTCCGGTATTTATAGCTACCACCATGCTCAACATAAAAACTGGCAATTCGCTATAACATCTTGACCCTCTTGTGTTGGTTTTTCGGATCTAAAATTACATTCTAAATTTTATTTCACAGTTGTGATATCTCTTTATGCATACGTTTTACGTGCGGTTGGAATCACAAATATTTACCTTATCAGAGGCGGTACTACACGGGTATGCATCAACCGAACGATGCGGTAGGTTTCACGAAGCACCTGTTTACCAAGTCTTTGGTCCGTATCTCTACGTCGCTAAAGTAAACAGGGGCCAGCGTAGAAATAATTATGATTAAGCAGCATCTCTTCGCCACTGAGAATCGTCTAAATAAAAGGTCTAACGTGTTATATGTTAAACTTAATTTTTGAAGTTTGTTATTTTTATTACGCTTAAGAAATGAGATTTACTATACCATGATCTTCGAGAAAACTATTTCCAATTGCCAAACACATTGTTTTATAGCTTGTCTTTTTTTTTGGTTGTCGATAAGATACAGGTGATCAAAAACAAATGTTTGTCGTAGAATAAACATGGCTTCTATCATTGGTGTTTCTTCATTGACGGTACTAAGATCGGAAGCATTGTTTATTTTTGAAGTAATATGAGATTAGGATAGAATAATAGTATCATTATTGGAAGTTTAGGGTTCTATTGGGTGTAGATTTCGTAGGCATTCATTCAAGTGTACTTCTATACCTGATAGAGCGATTTAGAACCCTTCGCAATATTAAGTTTACGACGGGGCAGCTCTGCGTCTAGATATGCAGCGTGAATAGGGCAAGAGGATCGAGATATATTTGGATTTGAGGTTTCTGTAAATTAAAGAGGATACTTGATTCAGAATGCTAAGTAACGTTATGTGATATTAATGTGTATAATAAGTAACTAAGTGGGGTACAAGCTATGTCACTGAGAAAAATATAAACGTAAAAACAATAAAATAGGAGATAGAGGAATTCCTTATATGAATATGAACAATAAGAAAATAGTGATTCTTATCATTAAGGATCTACGCTTAAATACTGTACATAAAAAGTGAGTACTAATAACAGTTTCATTTATCCACTTATTGCTAATAAACCATTTTAGTGAGATAAATAGGAGCTCGCCAACTAACAAGTTTTTACTTACAATCAAAAGCAGACCGATACTGCTCCAAGCGCAATGGTTGCAATAGTCCTTTATCGTTTCGATATACGTTCAAGATAATTCGGTAACGCTCGTGACACACAACGAAACAAATATAGAGGCTACAATGACGTCGTCAAACAAAACAAACCTGACAATAGAGGATGATGAGGAGGCGAGCACGAACGAGCCGGAAAACTTTCCCACGTGATCCATAATGTGCGAGTAGGACGATCGCCTTTTTCGGAAATCGGCTAGTTTCAAATAGGTTATATTGTGAAGACGTAACATCAACTACGGCAAACATTGATGATTCACCTACAGATATGCCATACGCGCCTAGCATTCCTTCATACAAAAATATACTGTTTAAAAATGACAATAAATTGTTTTACGTAGCACAGCAAACTATTTTTCGCGGATTTAATAACTGCTAGTTAATATGCAGTTATAGTTATTAGCAAAGCAGTTTAATGGGACGAATACAGAACTCAAATTAATCTCTCTAAAAGGCGAACGATATCTTCAGCACTCAGCGGTAACTGATCCAGGTTCGTCATCTCGCTCGCCTATTATAGTCGAAGGAAATGACAATCGTTCATTTAATTCTGTTGCCGGCTGTATATCTTCGTGTGTATGTATTTATACGTAACTGTTTATATGAGTGAGTTATTTTAAGGCTGTCGCGAGCTTACGCATAAGGCATTGCTGTGCACAGTCGTCCCTCAGACGTTGTTATTAACAGTCAACCCGTCTAATGTGTGCACGTCACTAGCGTCATCCATACTATATGCACAAATCATAGTGCCGACGTTGTATCTCGGTCCCGTCGCGGTCCAGCAGTGCCAAATGATGCACGCACGCTTTTCTTGCGCGTTATTATTACTAACACCGTCATTTTCATCTGTGAAGCAGGGCGTTGTTTACTAAGAGGAATTCGTGTAATTACCACCGCTCGAAAGCTAAAGAACCACTTGTACTTTATCGCATCGTAAAAATTATTTTTAGTACAGAAGGAAGGTATACCTACGCACAATGAGGGACGTGGATGCAAGAAGCACGAGTACTAGCACTAATCTGGTCGCTGCAGCTGTTGCGATCATCGAAAAGAAGAACCAAATTCCAAATGGGACTAACACTAACGGCTTTAATGCGATCGACCCGTACGCAAGTCTTCGTCGCAAATCCAAGGGTAAAATACTAACAGATTACGAAAAAAATTCAACAGAGGGCGTCGACTCGCTTGATGCCGGGAAATCTGCGTTTACAAATCTCTGCTTCTCCTCTAAAAATAACTATCGGGCGGGTTCAGGAGAATCGAGACCACCAGATACGAATGGAAAACAGTCGTCGGCGATTAATAGTCAGACGCGTGCGGAAGAAGCAAAAGAAAACGAAGAAGAAGAAGAAACGGTAGAAAAAGTTAGTGTCACAGCCGGCACGGATGATATATTCGAATTGGCCATACACGATTTCGATTTAACCGCTGAAGAAGTACAAAAATTCGTACTGGAAACCGGCACCAAGAAGGTATAGTTTTCTTCAAAAAGAACGCCAGAAAATGATTCTTTACAGACAGCCTTGGTAAAATGTATTAGACATCCCGAATGAATTTTCGGCATGTATTTGTGACAAAGTTGTGCATGTAAAATTGTTGATGTGTGCGTGTAGTATCATTTGCGTTAAGGGAAACTCTTCAGAAATTTTGTACGTATGTAGTGCAAAGGTCCACAATTATTAACGACATGACGACAATCATTCCATTTCTTTCATGCTTCCACGTTCTGCAGCTTTCAGTTCGTAATACTAACAACTGATGATAGTTGTTTGTGAGAATAAGGCAGAATAAGGTGCCTTTGTATTTTAATAGAAAATTTCAGCACTTTAAGAAACAATCGTAATATCAAACGTAGAAACATCCAATGTTTACTGAAGTTGCGATGGGGTATCAAAAATAAAGAAAAAATTACAAATTAAAACTATCTGCGTAAAAAATTGTTCCCGTAACACTTTTCGCGAAGATAATTAATAGAGAGTAGTAATAGATATGCAAAAGGTTAGAGTTTCGTCCACAATTTTGGTGTCATCTTAATTTCTTAAGGACGAATGTCTAAACTGACTCCAAATGATGTTTAATACTAATGACCTCGGCTGTATCATGTGCAGACATCTTCCATAATGAAACGATTAATTCCTTCCAAGAGATAAGAATCATTTTCTTGCGTGCTCTCAAGAGAACCATTCGTGCTTAAATAAATCGAATGAAAATCGGTCAACAGTGCGATGTGTGTTTCAAGTTGAATCCGCACGCAATATTCCAGAGTCACCGCTTTTACGAAAGCAAAAGTGAGAGATCGTCTTCGGCTACGGAGTACGCAGTGAGTGCTTCGGATGGCATTGGTTCGGACGAATCCAGTGATGAATCGTCCAGTAGTGATAATTCGAATAGTGATTCCGAACGAGAACATATAATCAATGACGGACTCGAAACGATCACCGAGGAGGATAGAGTGACCAGTAGTTTGCAATCGACCGAAGGTCAGAGATCTATTAATCAAATAATTTGTTTCTTATCCATTAATTTTCTCTTCGCTTAGTAGCGACGTTTTGAAAACGTTTCTTAATTTATGTTATAATGTTTTATATCACGTAGCTTAAATTATGTTTACTTTGAAGAAGTTACTAATTACATTTAGGTGAGTTTGGACCTACTTTGCGTTTAGTGGAGCAACTTTGGACCGGTACGGAACTACGCACGTAAATACGAACTTGCGTTCTTGTGTACAAATCCTTGAATCTTGAGTCCTTGAATACTCTCGAATTTAGCAACTTTTTCAAATTGAACTGTACAAAGCAATGCCACCGTATTTGCAATCGCCTATACATCCCATAGATTCATTTTAGTTTTTTTAAATATATAACGTATTGAAACTGAAGCTCTCACTGAAGTAGGCTTTTGTTTCATGCTTAAATTTCTCTGAAAAGTTGTTCTTAAGCTTGTACAATTTCATACGGATTTAGAAAGTAGGCGAAGGATTTCTTGGATATTATTTGAAAAAAATGCAATAAACATAAGGATTAATGTGAAATGATCTACATTTCTAACAAAATCGTTTCAAATATCTTCTCGCTATAATATTTGTATACATTACTAATTTACACCACCAACGTATCCATTTTACTAAAGTGTACGTAAACATGTTCGCTTTGAGTTTTATTCGCAAAAAAGTTCGTTTGTAAACGAATTTATTGCTGTTGGTAATGGGGACGTCCTAAAAATGCAGTACTTTGATTACATTTTCAGTGAAACGTGTATAAACATATCACATGCACGCCATGTGTTCGAAGTGCTCCTGATTGAAATCTATTAATAAAATAGGTTTTTTTTTCGCGAGAAATCGCATTAGGCATTTCTGTATATATACCAAGACGTGCTACGAAAGCCGGGCAATTATTACAGGGTCTGTATTGATTTCTTCTGAATTTAATTGGATTTTTTTCATAGGTATTGTATACATAATAAGTTTTTTTACCACAAATAAACATGTTTTTTCTTTCTGTTTATGTTTTAAGCAGCCGGTTACATTATGGTGTTTTGAGATCCTTAAAAACTGAACGACTGATGCGCGGTGGCTGTTGAATGGGGGTTCCTACGTCGATCTTCAAATATATCGAAAACGGGACGAACGCAAAATAGAGTTTGTGCAATATAAGACGGTTGCCATTATTGAATCATTAAAAATCGAAAGATAGGGCCCCTACCAGGCTCCATTTTTCAAGTATCTCGAAAACGAGCGAGCACAAAACGAGTTGTTATCATCAAATTTTTACGTATTGAAATATTGGTGGTTATCCAGCTTTTACTTCCTACAGTGACTGACAAATAAGATTTATCAGCAATCCTCATTTCTCTACGTCTTCCTTTTCAATTATGGGGAGAAGACGATGAACAAAAAATCTTCCCGTTATCCCGCTCGTAAAAAAACGGTAATGCGCTTAGTTACATAGTTAGGGTTGTCCTTGGAACTAAACTCATTATACCACAGATATTCAAATTCAAATAGTTAGTTCAAAGGTTAAGAAGCATGATCAAGACAAAATAGGAACTTGATCTACATTCCACATAAACAGGTTTTTGATGCGTACACTGAATATCCGGGAAATTACAAAGCTGCGTATTTTATTAGGCTTCATTTTCTTGAAGTATGAATGAAGAGGAAGTTTGTTAAATTGTTGTCTTACTGAGTATATTGGTGCGCATGATCTATTTTGCCTTCGCCGTAGAGCTACTACAACGAACTTCATCAGCGCTGAAAGCACGATCCCGACGAAATTTTGCAAACAGATTGCAAACAGTCGTTTCTGATGGCGCTACATCGCCAACGGGTAAACGAAGCGATTCGAAGCATTGTTGTTGTATTCTGCAATTATTTTACTCGAAACTACTCTTGTACATATATTAACATATCAGTTACGCTATTCCTGTTTTTCGTTTATGTGTATTCTGCGCATAAAAAGACTTATTTTATTACTTCTTTGTCCTCTTCCAATTTGAGGAGGGAGAAAATTCACTAAATCGGAAATACACAAAAATACTTTTTTAGTATGTAATAAAGTACGTTTTTGTTTATGAAATATATTATAGTATTCTAATAACGTTGGTATTTAATGAACACGCAAACTATGTTGTTTATCTGCAATAAAACGCCAGGTGTAATGTAGATACCACGAAGCCTAGTACAACAGCGAAATTATGTAATAGATGCAAGTAGTAGTTTGGAGTGCCTCCAAAATGACTCACTTTCAGATATTCGAAAACTTCAGCGCAAATGACCTGTAGGCATTATTCCCGCTAGTTGTCCCCGTCAGAAAATGATTTTGCACGTATTTCGACGAAAATAGTTAACTGAAATATGCGCGTCTACATGTTTGATTTTTTTAGACTCTTTGTTAGTGTTTTTGTTGTTATTGTAAACTTCAAATGGATTAGTCGAGAACGGCATAAGGATATATTAACACGTCTAAGTTAATGGACGAATTGCTTTCGAGGCGAGCTAGTTTTTGTCTGATTTTAGATAATCGCTATTGATGTGTCACGTTAATCTAATAAAAAGATTGTAAGTAAAATCGATGATGCATTGCAGTAGGCACCTTACACGCATACACAGAATAGAATTTCTTTAAAAGGAGGTATCTTCTACTTTCGCAGCATATGAGTCACTCTCTCGTTTAGTTTCTAGGATATAACAAATATATAAACTTGAATATTTTTAAATATTTTACATATCTACAAATATTCCGTTTGTTAATGTTTGTAGACGTGTTGCATTGACGGTAGCAATATCAACAGTCTTAAAATAATCTAAAAATACACAAATTAGTTTAAGAAACGAAGAAACAAGGTATGAATAAAAATGAATGGGGCCAAAAAAATGATAATAAAACAATTTTTTTTTCTTTTCTTCGAGGGAGATTTGAAACAAGTTCCTGCATCAATATTTTGATAAAACTAAATTTAAAGAGGCAACATTGCACGCAAATTTTTAAATTCTTTCCTAGTTGACTCTGGAATCGATCCGATCTAGTTTCGTGTGATTATTATTAGTTTAAAAGTAAAATCCTCATTTTCCATGGAAAGCGAATGTTCTATTCAATTCAAAGTAAACGGTAAAAGTTTAGAACAAAGATGAAAGTATGCAAATTTACGCAATCTGGTTTCAGATTCCTTTTAATGTAGAAATGTAACGCTACTTGTTACATTCAATTTGCAACTTAGAAGCTTCGTTATAAATAGCTTCAAACATCCGTCTCAGTCACGAATTTTATTGTAATATTTGGTCTTTTTAATTATCATTTATTTACTTATATTTTGTTATCCCTTGGTTTACAGAACACCTTTTAATGAAGTTAATCTCGGATTTAAATTTAATCCGTGTTTAAATTTTAATCCGTGTTTACATATACATTTTAAACTGGTTTAATTCACGATTAAGTAATTAAAATTACATTTGAGGAATGGGCAACGTAAAAATATTTATTATCATCTGTTCTGTTTTAAATAAATTCTGTTAGATTTGTGCATATAACAGCTATTTCCTTGATATTTTACTTTTTCTCATGTTAAGATTGACAGATGTCGAAGCGATGTTTGGCTTTAATCGCGAATTAACTTAATTGTTGATTAGAGTGCCAGTATCGGCACAAAGTGAAGTCAGGTAGAAATTAATGTGCACATTCGCGATATTTCTTAATTCGCCTACTCGAAACTGGGAGTATTAGATTACTTTATATTTGCTTCCTTTACAATGTGGCTTGGCAACAATGCTAAAATTAAAATTTTTAGTAACGTATTACTGAGAAAGAATGGCAGTTTATTGTCGTGATAATGAAGCCGGACAGAGCTCTAGCTCCACATTATGGATTTGCTCGTACGTATATAGAATACGAAATGAACCGACATCCTAGATTAAAAATATGAAAAGTTTACAACTCTGTGGTTGTACTGCATGCATTAAAAATTGTCGCTGTGATGGAGAAACTTCCTTCAATAGAGACGTGTGCTTTTTTTGGGTTAAAGAATTAAGAGATCTTAAATTGAATGTTACGAATACCGTAATCTATATTTTTCTTAATATAATTATTTTATATTTATCTCACAAACAGGAACTCGTAAGTAATTCTCATAACGTATACGCTTACGTATTTATATCAACATTCTTAACATCCTTCCAGGATGGAATTAAAATTTATCGTAATCGTGCTTGTTTTTATTCTAAAATTACACTTTATAATTTGACCTGTAAGGTTACAAAACCAACGTTTCCTTTAGCATTAAGATTAGAGAATTAAGAAAATAGAAAACATCCTGCCATGACCTATTCAAGTCTTGCAGATGTTGACAATTGAATAATTCATTTCAATTGTGTTAGACTTTCTCGACAAAGTGCCTGGCTAAAGTAGGATTAATGTGGATAGATCGTATGATGTGCTTATATTAGATTGGTATAAATCTACATAATATGCATCGTAGTAGTTCGCAACAGTATCTAACGAACAATATAATTCTAGGGAAGCTAAGCTACATATTTACGCCGAATAAACGTTAAATTAAAGGGCATTCGCCGTTGTGAAATTCGATTAAATACTAAAAGCTAAACAACAATGCTATTATAAATAATAACGTACCGCTTCGATGCATGGCTGTTACTGAAATGTATCACTGCAAATCAATTCGAAACGAAGCGTTCCGCCCAGTAGTACGCTTAGACACATCCCCGTTAGGAAATGCACTCATTAAGTTCAACCATGGTCTGGTGCCCGAGCTTAGTTATCTCTGCTCGATGTAAGCTTAATCTTCTATGCTGCTGTATGCGTTTTAGCCGCATCAGCTGAACCAGACAGCATACCTCTTTTACCTTCTTCGCCTTTCACAATGTATTCTGCATCTGGGAGCGATATGTATGTAATTTTACTTAGTGCTTATTGAAGACGGGTTCATACCTAATGTATCATTTAATTAGTGACCCGTCCCAGAGAATTCCGCCATTCTGTTAATATTTAAATTTAAGATTTATACATCAAAGTAACGGCTCTTTTAATATCTTTTGCGTTCCATGAGAAAGGCAACTTTCGTGAACACAAACAAAAACAACAATGTCGTAATTATTACCGAACAAACAAAACAGCAATTTGAAGTATATCAAAATTTTTAAAAGCCTCATTCGAAATGTATGTCAGCTTTCGGATAAAAAATAATAACCTTTGTTAAATGGTGATCAAATTGTTGTCATTTTTAAAGATAATATCAAAATTTATTTCAAGAAGTCGAATAAGCGTCTATTCAACGCCGCGTACAATTCTGATGGCGATAAAGTAACACGCTTGCCTACGATGTTAGTGCGTCTGTTGCTTATTGTTAGCCGCAGAAACTCTGACGTAAACGTGCTATTCTCTAAAGAAACGCGTTACGCATACGTGTGTTCACTTATTTTCTGGATGCTAGAAAAAAAGAGACTATACGTTGCTTTAAACTAAACTTTTCTGTAAAATACAAGAAATCAGTAATTGAAAAACGCCATTTCTTTTCGGCGCCCCGTACAAGACAAGGAAATAATTTGTAAGGCTAAGAAGCTGGTAAAACATTTTTCATTTCAAACTGGGTACTTCCACAGATTAATATTCAATATTGCCCAGAATTTTCAAGAATCCGCCGATCAGTGCGCAACGAAGAAAGAGAATTCGACGCTGATTCAATTAATGCTGAGAAAATCTTAGAAACCCACCGGTCCGCACTTTAAATTATCGATTACATTCTGTAATGGATCTGGCCAACCTTAATCAAGATTCGATGATGATCTCATGAAATATGGTGTCGCGCGAACGGGCTCGAATAAAATAATTGACCCAATTAACGCGGGAAAATTTCATTAATTAATAAATTAGTTTTCGTGTACCCCTGACTCTTGTGGATGTTTTCTGGCGAGTTTCCAATAGTACGCGCGTTGCCAAAAATAACTGCGGCAGTCGTATAGTTTTGGGTTCCCGAATATTAAAATGCTTTACCAGTTTACCCGTGCTCTTTGAGCCCTGAATGTTTTCTTTTTTGTTATCGGTAGATGCTCGTCGGGCGGAGTGCGGTGCCGAAATGGAAGATATTACTACGAATATGTACCGTGACAATAAGTTACAGACGGGTATGATAGATGATGCTAATATGTTATCCGCGTGTAAGAGGAAATATGTGTAACGTATTCATTTCAAATCGCGAAGCTGTGTGCAACGATAGATGGTTTATTTTTTGTCGTTGCGAAAGATACGACAAACAAATTTGTCAACGCCTGTATGGTACAAAATCATTCATATTCTTCGTATACCGTACAAGTTTAAACAGTTTTTATTAATATCACCTTGGGCGTCGGACGCATACAGCATACGGTGAATCTATTGTGTGTAAAATGCGATCAGTGCTCGTGTATTCTATAGATGTTACATATTCATTCAATTGGATATTTATGCGCCTTTATTCGCGTACAAAAACATTCATCGTAGGGAAGAAATTCCTTACATCGGCGCGTATTTAAAAAAAGAAAGATTATTTATCTATTGAAGTATGTAACATTCAATCTTTCAGCTTGTTATTAAAATATTTTAAATCTGGAACCCTGTACTACGTAACATGTAATTATAACCTTAAATATTCTCGTTTCACGTTAGCATCCTCGCTCTCCAGGAATAGAAGTCTTTTTTTGAAGCTAACATTTATCTTTCATTGTATAAACATTGTAACTGTGTTAGGTATCAATCAGTACAGACTGAACACGGATATTTGGATCTGGTACTCTCTGGTTCGTGACTCAGGATAGGTTAGGTATAAGGTGTTGTAGTTGTTTATGTTAACGTTCGAATCTCCCGTAACTGTAACGTGTGTAAATGCGCTCATACAAACATTCTAAAATATTTTACTCCGTAGTATTTATACGTGGTTGTCTATTGATGTTGTTTGAAATTGAATTTTATATTTCTAATAATAATACACTGCTAGGTACTAACCACACCGTGGTTAAGGATAAGGAAGATTCAACTGATGATGTTTTGCTATTAACGATTGGTAAACAACACTGAAGTATCGCCACAATCCCGCCCCACATAAGTTTAATTAACTAGTTCGGAGCAGCTCTTTCGAAGATGCATGGATCTCCCTAAAAAAATTTATTGACAAGTTTTGCCGCCCAAAATTAAAACATACGAAAAACGAAAGGGTCTCTTGTTAATTTTTTTCCCTCAAGAGTAGGAATAGAACGAGCATGTTAGAATTAGAGCTTCTTTTTTCACATCATACGGTTGATAATGAGGATCAACTTCGACATAATACAAAGTACTCATCAAGGGCATATATGCAATTATTCGCTAGCAAAGCCTTGACTCTGCGCTTAAAAGATACTCTTACAATAGGTAAAGCATTGAAGAGATATACAATAACCTAAGTATGTGAAAATTAAGTTTTGCTCGAGCATTGTACTAATGAACGTCGTTATTACGCAAAAACTTGTCCTTATTTTTATAATTATAAATTCAATAACTTTGAGACTTCACGAGAATTATAATTGGCGCATAAATAGTTCCAAATTAAGGTTATTATTGGCGAGGATCTTATTTTCCCTTTCAAATACGTAAATGAGACCACTGAAGATACCGAATTGCACCTCTGCGAGTGAAATATTACCGAGCATTGAAGCCCCCTTGCAATTTTATTTACGGTCGTTAATCTCGAATGCACCAAATACGACCTTTTCCGCGACATTAAAGTGCATGTACTAAGTTTTTCTAATCGACGAAATATGCACCGCATGGAACGGATGTAATACGGTGAACTTCGCTCCGTAACGTATCCTACGTATTCCTTCTAGTTTTGCTGCTTTGCCGTAATCGCTGTCATCGTAACGTGGAATGTGAATTACTAACTCGGACGCTGTTTCCCCGTTTAATCGGGCTCTGGCGACGGTCTATTTCTGTTTTTGCTGGAACTTCTTTTTCTCCGACTCTCTGCTCTTCCCTTCGCGTCGTGTGTGCCACATACTGCGCACTGGATCATCGTTTTTCCTGGTTTATAATTAGAATGTATTTCATCGCGAACCAACTCTAAATCTATATTTAATGGGCCCATTGCGAAACAGATATGGTATATATGAATTCTCCGAGGATGGATTGCGGTTAACTTATCTACAAGTTGGCAGCTCCAATTGGACGCGGATTGGAAAGCAGGATATTGCTTTTAAATTGTTTCAGCGATTCACTCTTCAGATCAACACGTTTCACATGTTATGCAAATGTTGAACGTGTTTTGGTTAAAATTTGTTTAATGAGGAGTTTGAGGCGTAATGAAACGCGTATCGTCTATTAGAGGTCGTTACAGACAGTATTCAAAAAAGACAAAAAGAATGATTAGAACTAGAAATAAATAACCACAAGAAATTCAATGTGGCAGAAAAGGTAAAAACAGATCAAATAAGACCAAACCACAAGTTCAGTTCTATAACGGCATTACAGCATAGCGAAAAGCTGCGTATATGTCTATTAACTGGCCTTTGGCTGCGAGGAATCTCGTTGCAGGAAGCGGTGCGAGTAGTAAATAAAATTCAGAATGCATTAAGAAAGCACTTCCTCTCTTTACGTATTCATAGCGTCAAATGGCGCCATGCCAGAAGCACATGGAGTCCTGGATTCCTTTATAAGGCTATCTAATTGGCGAAATTGTAATTCTGAATTCAGCTAGGGTTTTACGGACGAGCGTAATAGCTGCAGTTGACATGCACTTCGTTAAACAACAATGCCAATGAACTAACCCCCACTAAAAGTTTAATCAAAAAATAATTTTTTTATATTTTCTAACTATTTCCCTCACTGGGAAGTATACTTATTTAATGCGATGTTTCATTTAAATAAAAGCAGTTGAATCATGAATTAACCTAAATATATGAGAAGCCCTGCTGCTTCCACTGAGAGATAAATAAAAGGCTTATGAGCTGGAAAATGAAACATGAGAGGAAAATTAAAAGGTTCGTGCAGGCAAATCAAGAGAAAGCATTCATGTTGGGCTGACCAAAAACACCAAACGGAATGCCTTCGATAAAGGTGATCCTAGGATATTGGCTGGTTTACTGACAAGTTATGTAACCCTAAAACAACAATTATATAAACTAGGAAGAGGTAAGGATCAACTCTGTGGTCTGTGCCCAAAAGACTTTGGGATGGAGAAATGTGTTGTCATTAGTCACAAGCAATGCAGATGTTTCAATAGGCAATTCCTAACACTTACTAAATTGAAGGAGGAGCTTGTTAGAGTAGCATTAAAGTTCATCAAAATCCTGTGATTATTCTAAAATGCGCAAGAGTATAGCCCCAACCAGGTCACAGTGATTTAAAGACATTACTGCCAATGTTGTACCAGTGCTCCAATATCAATATAAAAATCCTCAATTGTAGCTATAATTGGTATAATTCTGGTGCCTATATACATATGTAGTGTGCATAATTAATAATTAATTTTATGGTTAAATAAACATTAGTTTTTTTATTCGTAACTCTAGTTGAAATCGTGACTAATTGAACCAACTAGTAGATTAGTTTATCAATTAATTACTGAAGGATTGTTATTAAACAAAAAACTAATAATTGGAAATTAGTATTACTATTCACACTATCACCGCTAGCTAAATTCTAACGAATTCCCTCGTTTCACTTATCTTTTCCCCGCGATCTACACAATATATTACCCATCGATTCGCAATGTTTTTTCACTTAGTTTGCTCCCTCTGTTACAAATTGGAGTTTTTTTGGGGTTCGAAATCTTAATCTGATGCAGTTACTCTTAAAATAAAAAGGCACTATCGCAATCCAATACGAAGAAATAATTGAACGAGCTGCTGAAAGAGCTATCGAATAGATTAGATTTTTTTTTTAATTTGTCAGGTCTGTACACTCCGATTTAGAACTGTAACATACAATGACTGTATGATATCGAACCATAAATTTATAGTGACGCAAGGATAAAAATCGAGTCCAGAACAACTTCGGATGCAATTCAATTTACTGCGATTACGTTTATTTCCAAGTTCCTTGGTAATTTCCTGAACAGATTAATTTCCCATTTCTTTAAATCATATATGTCCCGCACACGAAACAGGACGATAAAATATCTGGAGCTGACGGCTTATACGTCTGTACAAACAATTTCTTCCTATCCTGCCGTGAAAAAGGAAACAATGAAGTGGGTAGTAGGATTAGAGGCGTTTTATTGTGTTATCCCTGGATTGATGTTACTAGAGGAATGGGAAACTATAAAACCTATAATAAATTTTCAATTTGACCCTTTGAAACTTATTTTTATTTTAAAATCAAGTAGGCATTGACAGTTCAGCGAAAACTATTTTTCTTTCTGGTTAAGGTACCTTTTTCGTTCACCGTATGATAAACTATTACGAAGAGAAGTCGTTCAGAATGAAAACCTATGGCATTGTGCAAATTTTCTAAACGATCGGCCTACTTTGATAAAATCCAGTATTTATCAATATCGTTTCAGATAAAGCGCCCTTTCCGTTCGCAATACGCCAAAGTTTTACTGAGAAAAATTATTCAAAATAGCAAATTTAATCCCTTTTTTTTAATATTTTTCCACTGTTGAGTATTGGTTGAGTAAACCAGGTCCTCCTCCTGCTCCATAAAAAAATATCGAAGATAGTAAATATAACTTTTGTTCAATTGTCAAGGTTTACTTGATTTGAAAAATTTGAAAGTAAGTTTTACATTAAGCAGAGTTTAGTTTCAAAGGTTAAATTACGATTTAAAGATTTTTAATTGCGCTTACCTCTTGTAACATAAATCTTGGAACTCGCTGCATATTTTTTGAAAATTAATAGTTAAAAATACTAAGTTTTTACTATGGAATCTTTAAAAAAATTATTTTCAAATGTCTTTTGTCTATTTATTCCTGTTCTAAGCACTATTTCGAAAAATATACATCTTCTGAAACAAGTAATATAATTTCGATCGTTCTTTCTTAAAAATATAAATTCATATTACATGAATACCGCTAATCTTGATTATTTTTATATTGATTATTAGACTTACATACAATTACACTATTATCTACTACTTTTACGAACCAGGTTAGTCAACTTGATTAATTTGTTGACTATCGTTGCACACGGTTATACTAATTCGTACTTACCTAAAATAGTTCAAAAAATAAACAATATTAATTATTAAATTAATTTACTCGACGATGTAGTTAAAGTACTGCATTCTTAATACCAGGTCTTACCGCGATTTCGTATCACGGAATCTATTTAGTTGAATGTTCATGAAAGTAGATCTTAATGTTTTTAAAATTGAAAAAAATTCATATGTTCAGTTCATATTTTACAATATCATTAATAAAAATATGATTTAAATCGGAGAACGAAGTACCTCAACCTTTTTCATCAAGAGTCTAAATCACAACTAAATAGATTGCCAATGGAATATTCTTTTACGACACTCTACAATATTAAAAATTCCACAAATGGATACAGTTGCTTCCAATGTATCTACCTATATACGATATTTACGCTTTATAGTTAAGACGGTTAAAAAGGTGAAAAGGAAATGATGTTGTGTTGGCCACAGGAGGGGAATCCAGTCTGGAAGATGATTCGACCGTGAAGGAGCATGAAAGATGGTCTGGAAGCATCTCGAACCGAGATTCGACGTCAGATCTGTCAAGTTCATCGTCGGATCAGAACAGATTGAAAGGTGCGATTCTCGCTTTCCGTGCGGTATTATCCTCTCGATTTCGCCCCCGTGACGCAAACGTCGAGATGAAAGAAGAGGTTACTTAAAATTTTAAGCGTTCCGGTAGCAAAGTGGGTGTTTATAAATAATTGAGCCGATGTAAACGGTTCCGCTTCTCCTTTGAGCATTCGTGTCCATAAAATAACATCAATTATTTGAACTTGGAAGGAGCAGCTTACATTCGAACCGAAGTAACAATGGAAATCTTTCTACATCGTGTGGATGTATTATGAATTATCGCAAATGTCATGTTAACCTTCTGTCGTTCGTTTTTGTTTATAAAAGTAAAATTAAATAAACAATTAAATGTAACTAAAGTTAGTCACGGTTATTTTATATTTGTGGCGTTCTTTATTTGCTTATATAGTGCTTAAAATTTATCAGTTGAATGCAAGGCAACTCTCATTAGCCTTGAAATTTTGGCATTTTTGCCCGAAATCCTCTTCCTTCCTCTCAACATGTTTTACCTTGTATTTCTTGATTCTCCATTTCGAATTACACTGGTGGAAGTAACCAGTGATTGCAGGTTGGTCGATTTTGGCGTAACTTTCCTCTCTTGCATTTCGCAACAATACAAAAATGATTTATTTGTTTTCACACGTGCAGAACTTATCGTTATCGCAAAAAATTCTACATTTTTTGAAGCAAATAACCCCATAAATTCGATTGTTCTTCCTGAGAATATCGCACAGGCGTTGAACAGTTTGATAGACCGGCAATAATAGTAATTTTTCAATGCAGGGAGCCGTTATCCAGCACCACTAAAAGCCCAACACCTTCAACAGTTACAAGTCATTGTTGTTTTTTAGGAAGTGAAGGTGTGGGGTATAACCGACAAAATCCAGACGTTCTGCTGCATTTCTATAGCAAGCAGGCAATGTAGATAGAGTAAATGGTGCGTGTATAAATGTAGAAAATTTTGAGTTAGTTTCGTTGAGTTCGACTTAACGATGGGTGTAGCTTCCAATCCAGACATGGCGCTTAGACGCATTTTTTCAATTCCAGGAGGTTGGGACAACCCATATCTTCTTAATGCAAATTTCAAGGTTGCGATAACAAAGTTACATCACGACTTGAAGTAAATAACGTATTATACTGACCTGTACTATATTTATCTGAACAACTTAATCGTACAAAAATAATCCAGTTTCTAGGACGCAATATTATTCGCGAGTTCGTTGGTTTATTTTCAATACATTTTTACACGACGTAAGGTTACCAGATAAAGCGATATGAAATGGTATTATGAATGCCCGGTTTCGGGTGATATATTTCAAATCTCTCGAATAAAATCTAATTGAAAACCGTAAAAGGGCAATCGCTCAATCGAAATGCTTCGAATGTCTAAATGATCAACGCGTACTACGTAGACGATACGGTAGTTAAAGCGAATAGCACAATAACTCCTGAATTACTTATGAAACTCTGTATAATTTCGCGTTTATTGCACTTGCCGCGCGCACACACGCGCGGGAAAGCGGAAATCGCTCGTTCGCCGGCGTAATGGAATGCATAAAATTTTAGTATCCTCTTAATGCCATCTCGCAATGAAATTCGCGCGCTAATATTCAAAGTTTAACTGTAGCACCAATCCAAACGTATACCTATGCAGATAGTTCAACTCGATGTAACGAATTCCAATGGATATTGAAGGACCGTGAGAAAAAATCCGTTTCGCCGAAGATGGAGGAGCAGATGCCGCAAACGAAGCCGCCGATTAACCGCGCCAGCAGCAGGGAGAAGGCTCAGCAGCATCAGAGGAAATCGGGCGAGAAGGGCGCCCCCGGAAGTCTCGATCGGCGACGACATCATCTCCAAAATCGTCACGAACGCGACCAAAAATCTAGATCTAGTCACGTGATAAAAAGCCCGCCGCGATTCGACGATTACCTAGCGCCTAATTGTCAAAGTTGGTGCTGTAATCCTCACGCGGAACCGCCGCCCCCGCCTATTTGCTACGAGAATTTCCACAGACGGCACGAAAGGATAGATCCTCAACGCTATGGCAGCAGCCCCATGCTCATGGAACATCGTTTTATGGAAAGAGGTAGTCATTCTGATATATACAGCGAATGCGGTAGTAGATATCGATACGACGCTGCTTCTATGGGATGTTGTTCTCCTTATCACGTGGCGCCACCTTGCTGTTTTTTCGGGGAATCGAGAAACTATCACTGGACACCACCGCCATTCGTTAACAAGGTATTGAGAGGTGAATTACGATGTTCTTAAATTATTGATAACGTCTCGTTGCCTCGTCGGCGCAATTTAGATAGGGGAAACGTTCAGTTAAATTATTTTTATCAGGAATTGACGATAAATGAGAAGATTTGTCATAGTAAAATGTTCTTAATTTAAAATTGGGAATTTAATGTAGTACTTATTGATGAAGCGTGAGTACGCGGGTAGCAAATGCAAGGTGACAAAGAAATATCGGAAATTAATCCATTTGAGCGGAACTACAGAGGCGCACACGACCAGAAAATCCGCTACTTGGTGGTTTCATTGACTCGAAGAAATATCTGTAATACACGCAAGTTTACTATGTTTTGTAATTTACCCGTGTGCAAAGCATCGTAAAATATATTGACGAAGATGCCGTATGGCTGCCATATTTTAATAATTTTAACGGTAGCCCCGTGGTAAAAGGACGGTGGCAAAGTTAATTATATGGGTTGAGGTCTTACCAGAGTCGAGTGGCAAATTTCTTTTTAATGGGCAATTATTCCGTTACATCCTCATGTCGGATGGGGGTCGTCACCACGCGTGAAAAATACAGATAATTCGCATTGTAGGATTAAGGATTTCTTTTAGCTGGTGTACATGTTTAACGTTGCCAAAATATTTCATTCAAATGATGAATAATGTTTACAAAAACACTCCCATAGTACTTCAGTGTATAATGAATCTTAATTAAATATCTTTATAGCTCTTCTAGGAATATTAAAAGGGACGAAATATATATTATATACGAAATATATATTCGTATTAATTTAGAAAGAAATAAATTTTAATTCAGGAATTACGCCGTGATATTGTATTGTACAACAAAATCAGATTCCATTACTATCTTACGCATTCAAATAACCAATTAACAGGCAAAGCCGCGGAAGAGGTGTAAATCCGGAATGCTAATGTTTATAAAACGAACTGGGACTTTAAGCACATCTCCGTCTGATACGTACGTATATATGTACGTACATACATAGGATTTCTCTTGGTGAGGCAGAGCGATAGAAGAAAGTAAACATCTTGATGCCTTAAGTGATATAAAATGAAATCATCCAGTTAAAAGACTATCCCAAAATAGAAATATACCTTTGTCGAGTTTTTCAGATACTTTTATACAGAAATAATGTAAATAACGTCAAGTAGGATGTTTCTAGAGAGCCGATACATTATTAAGTACAACTAAAAGCTCACAAATTAACATATCCTTGAGGAATACGATGCGTAATGCAAGAAATAAAACCAGCTCAAACAAATTCTTATTCATTTCGTAATTGCCAGTACTTAACGTAACATTTTAAAATGGAGGGTGCATTTCTCGAAATAATTTGAAATTAGCAGCTTTCTGCGATAGCAACGAAAACTCGTCGACTTTCATGCTTTCTGTAACTTTACGTTCTGGTAAGAGAGCTTTACGATCCGCCAACTTCACTTTGTAGTTGTTTTAATTCCTGCGTTTGGAAATAACTCCGTAATTTACGTATTTAAAATACTACCGCCAGCGATCCCTCTAATTTTCGATAACTTTTCAGCCGCAAGAACAAGATGAGAGATATAGAAAACTACAGAGCGAGCGGGACAACCTACAGCTTCAAGTTCAAGTTCTCAGCGAGCAGATCGAGGCGCAGACCGAAAAGATCGCCGACTTGGAGAAATCGCTAAGTGAAAAGAAACAGCAGTTGATCAACACGGAAGATATGCTGCAGAGGGTATGTTTTTCAAACTTTCCACGAAAGTGAATAATGGTGATATTGTTCTCCGCCCTTCTCCGTTTGTTTGTCGGGGTGTTTCTACCGAGATTTCTGCAAACATTTCCATGTAATTCTATAAAATGTCAGTTTTGTGTTTTCAAATAATGATGCTCTCTTTATACAAAATCTATTTTCGTCATTTTTTTTGTTTTGTTAGGTTTTTATCTTCACTTCATCGTACAGTAATAGTCTGAAATAATATAAAAACAGGAATTCGGAATATTTTTCCTGTCTTATTCTTTGAGAGAAATTCAATAAAAAAAATAAGGTATAAATGCTGGAATTAACATTTTTCGGTTTCCACACAAGCAGATGACTTGAGTTTGTTTATAATCAACTGTTTTGCTAGGAATTGCGTCCTGTATTTGTCAAAAATTACAATTTCGGAAGCTAGATTTTTACAATTATTTCAAAGTTTAAAAGTAGCCGTAAATTCAGTACGAACTAATTCTTTTCTAGGAGATGCTATCGAGATCATCGCTGGAAACTCAGAAATTGGAACTGATGTCTGCCATGAGCGAATTAAAATTGCAGCACACCGAATTAGAAAGGGAACTCGTACATCTGCGGAGTAGCCAATTCAACAACAATTCCAATTTAGATTCGACCAAGAGGAGTCAATATCTTCCGAGGATATCGCCGCAACCGCACCACACATCCACACCGGTACACCATTTAAGCAATCAAGTACTTAGTGATTAATTTGAAGGAAATGTCGAGAAAGTACATTGCTTTAATTTCCATTTTAGAACATACGAATATCGCCGTCGCCTAGTCCGCTTTCAGGTTCGTTGTCCGCTTCGCCTAGAAAAATCGATTCTTCATCTATGCAACAGGATGTCCAACCACCAAAGGTAATTTTTTTAAATAATCGTTTTAATAATTGCAATGTATTATTCTGTTAATTAACGATTTTATTTTTGAAATAGTTTCGTCTTCTGGGTTATGCTTCGAAAGCTAACAAAGTAACGTTTTTCACACATTTTTGCTTTATACGTCCTGAAAAAATTTACTGTGCAATATTACAAAAAACATTCGCTGTTCTCCCAAAAGATTATTCCGTCATTTTCCCTTCCCTCAAAAAATTTGCAAAAATAAAATGTTTCAAAGTAATTTGTTTCCCTCATTTTTCAGACTCCACCAGCAAGTTACAGGAGACAAATCGACCTCCAATATTCTAGTCTGCCTCGACAGCAATTCTTAAGTAATGGAGGAACTCTGGGGGTGGTGGATTCAAACGCTAATCCCGCCGATGGGGCCAGGAAAGGCGTGGCGTTTGGTAGGGGGCTTTCTTCTCTTCTTGGGGGTCGGGCCCGTGGGCATTCAGTACCCAATCTAGGTGATAGCTCTTGTCCAGAGGCATGCAAAGTACAACAAAATAACTATCGACTCATAACCTTCAACTAACAACAACATACGTATACGTATAACGTGCAGTTTGTTTTGTTTTTGTGAACTTGTTGCTTGGGAAATGTCCTATCATCACGGCATTCACACAACACATCGCTTTTTTATCCAGCCATACTGAATGGTCGCCAGATCCGACAAAAGACCTGTATCTGGTGATTTATTTTCTTACTACCTCGTATGGCTTATGCTAGTGACTTGAGCTATCGATTGACATTTGAAATGTAATTTGGTATTTATATTTAATTTTGCTGACACGAACTAACATTTCAGTAAGTCTTATTAGATTACTTGTAGATTAATAGGTCGGGAAATAAATCCCAATTTATAACGTTTTTGTTACAAATTGATCTAGTCTTGTTCATAAATTTAAAGCACTTACGCATACTGATGGTGTTATTGTTTTTTGCCTCCTTTAACTTGTGAATGCGTGATCACAAAAACCAAAATGTGATTTTTTAAAAAGATGAAGGTATCAATTTTAGCGATCACGTTGAACCTAGTACTGTAATCGTTTAAAAAATATTTTTACGATAAATAGTGGAAGGTGCTGTTAGGTTGTGAACAAGATTCTACCGCAACGTAAAAGAACAAATCTGATAGCATTTTATTTTTATAGATAATAGCTTCACCTATTAGAAGTACTCAATTGGTGTTGTTCTCATGTATGCAGCTTTCTAAAAAAAAAAAAGAAAGATACGTATCCGTTAAAGTAACTTTTGGCTACTTGCAACTTGCGTCGTAATGTCCCAGTATTTACGGTAGTTTCATACCCATTAACTATTCGACTTCCCTTTCTTACTGAAATTTTAGAGTTATTTAATTTTTATTTTTCAGATAACTTACACCTTTCCTGGCTCCTATACTTTATGATTTTGTCGCTCTATTTGCACGTATTTAAATAATATTGGTATTATATGTGTGTGTTACTAACATTACGTGAATATATGGCGAATTAACGCGCAAACAACAGAAAAAAGATTAGAGATTAAGAACTTTAAACAAAACGATGTAACCATTCGCCGTATATTCATAAATGCACATTGAAAACTGCTTTGGAACATGTTTTGCCTTTAAGAAGTTTATTCGATCATCGTACACTGAATGTTTCAGCTGAAACAGAAAAGATTGTGATAGAAGAGTTAAACGACACGTCGCAATCGCCTTCATTGCAGTTCAATAAAAATAAGGGCATTAAGAAGATATTTGGAAAGCTAAAACGATCAGGATCCGGCAATTTGGACGATCTACCAGGTATTGGGGAATTTCAGAGAGGCGGTGTCAGAGCCACCGCGGCCGGCCGAATTGGCTGTAACGAACAACCACAAAAGTAATTGCTTTTATTTTAACTACGTGCTAGATTCGATGTTTGTTTGGAAATCATCGCCTTATTAATTTCTTTTGTAAACACTTGATGTATCATTTAAAGAGTAAACGCGTTTCCGCGCATTCTATGTTATTAAATGACTTCTAGATCAAATAAACCTTTCGAAGAGTGGGATGTCGACGATGTTTGCAATTGGCTACAAAATCTAAGCCTTGATCAGTATATTACCGAGGCAAAACGATGGGGTAAAACAGGTAAGGAACTGCACGAAATCTCCATCAACGACATCGAAAAGGAGCTAGGCATCAAAAGTCCTCTCCACAAGAAGAAGTTGCAGCTTGCGCTTGTCGATATACAGGAAAATGGTTCTAGCGATCCAAACTTATCGAAGGCCGGGAAGTTAGATATGGCGTGGGTCTTGCGATGGCTTGACGATACAGGGTTACCACAGTACAAAGAATCGTTTCTTATGAATAAAATCGATGGACGTGTTTTACATCGATTAACTATGGACGATCTTGCATCGCTCCATATAACGTCGTCGCTACACGTGGCCAGCTTGAAGAGAGGTATACAAGTGTTGAGAGAGAATAATTACGAAGCCGGATGTCTGCAGAGAAGATCTCTACCCGACGATCCCGTTCAACCAACGCCAAAACAGATTTGTCTTTGGACGACGCATAGGTATGTAATATTGCTTTACGGATTAAGTCGATTTCAATATCTGTGTGCCGTTGCTATTAAAGTTAAACGGTTATTAAGAGTATATTTATTATTGCATACGCATTTTTAAGGGTGATGGAATGGTTAAAAGCAGTAGATCTGGCGGAATATGCACCTAATCTACGTGGTTCCGGCGTTCACGGTGGCCTAATGGTTCTAGAAAATAAGTTCACTGCGGAATTATTAGCGTCTTTATTATCGATACCTCCGGGAAAGACGCTGCTGAGGCGACATCTAAATACACATTTCAAAGAATTGCTCGGGAAGGATACAATTCAAGCGAAACGGGAAGCCGAAGGCACCTTAGGATATATACCCTTAACGCCATCTTCTAAAATCAAAGTTAGTTGATATCATAAAGTAGGTGTTCACGGTAATGATGCCTTATATATTTTAGGTAACGAAAAAATCACATTTTTCATTAAAACGCAACAAAAGTAAATCGGAAGCAGATTACGGAGATTTAGTGTGTCCAATGAACGCTCAGTCAGGTGAACATAACGGTTCTACTCTTAACAGCTCTCTGGGTGTAAGTTTACTAACCTCTAACTGTTTTATACTATTTTCTTTGAAATAAGCAAGAAGGATTTCGGTTTGAGGATCTACGAAAGCCGGAGTGGCGCGAAATTTATTTTTTTTAATTGGTCAACTTTACTAAATATTCTTTGTAACTTTCAAGCTCCTCTGAACTGATAACTATTTAGAGGTGTACTAAGGAACTAGAGGTACTAGTAATGTGCGTTGAATTATGTGTCGAATCAATCTTGCCCGTATCTTCCAGAAGCGTTAATTTACAAAACAATTGAATTTGTTTGTCGTAGATTCAAAATGCCGTATCGCCAAAACAATTGATTGTGCCAGTCCGCCGGAAATGACTCCTTAAATGGAACACCTTGTATATTTTTACATTTTCGGAATCTACTATTTCTCTAAACAAAGAATACATCAGTTCCTAACCCTTTATCGATAAATTGCTCAACGTGCCCAGCATTATGAGCTGGAGCGCTCTTCTTGCTGAAATATGGGGTATCTCTGTTTTTAGTGTGATATATCATCCAAAATTTCATAGAGTTTCAGCCTTGAAAGGTTTATGAAAGGTCTAGGTAGCCACTATCAGACGTACCTTGAAGGGTGCGAAAAACATCCTATTTTCTAAAATTCCGTACCACACATCAAAACGAAATCTATATTGAAGATGAAGATTTTCTCGCGAACAGTAGTGACTACTTTTCCTTATGTACATTCCATTATTTTAAAAGTTACAATCTTCTATCCACAATACCTTGCGATTGATTCAGCAGCCCGTTGCCATAGTCTAAACGCCTTTAGTGAAGGTTTGAATTTGTTTAGATCAGTAATTAAACTAATTATAATTGTTTTCCAGGATAACCTTAATGAAGTAGATAATTAAGGGCATTATGAAAGAAAACAGAAAAAATATTAAAATGAACCTTCTCACGATTTACGCTCTTGTTTATTTCAAGGAAACCGCTTTATATTTTAACTTATTCGTACATATTTCAAGATCCATTCTTAAACTTGATCGTGCTTTATTGTGATTATTATTTATTTTTATTTTTTTTAATCTACGGGAGTGGCCTCCGACTATTTTGAATTACAATAGCAATTTTCTTTCATGCTGGACATGGAAATAGGTACCAGAAATATTAATTATAGAGTGTTGATCATAGTGTTTCTTTTTACAAAATAGCTTTTTGGATTTCTTTGTTTAACAAAGGTGTGTGTGATGTTTTTCTTTTTTAGGTTAGCCAAATAATGACTTTTTCATAATAAAAACGTAGACTAGTGCATCCTTCTTGGTAGCAGCATCTGTTATATTTTGTGCAATAACTGAGAATGTCCAGGATTAATTTTAGTTTTACATTAACGATGAATTGCGTACGCGACGTGTAACTAAACAACTGTAGTAGATTTCTTTTATTTACTTAGGTACTATGTTCTAGAATCTGCACTTTTGCACCTTCTTGGTTTCCGTGGGCTTAGAAGAGGGCTCTACGTTAAATTACTTTAAATGCAAATGCACTATTTAACAGTGAAGTTAGAAAAAATCCTTCGATTATTAATTGTAGTAATAGTAGAAGTAATAAACTAGTAGAAGAAAGTAGTAGGAAATCTTAGAAAGCGACACTGGAGTAATGGATTATAAATAAACCCAATATGTACTATATACACGTGGCGGTCCTGTAACTAAATTCTAGAAATATAACGAGTTCCTCCTATTCTTTAACTAGAATTGTCCGCACATTTACAATATTGTTAAACGAAAAGAAAGCTCTCGGCATTGTATTATTTTATTTTGAAAAAATCCGTAAGACTTCAAAATGATGTCGTCTACGCCTAATGTATTTAGAAAAGCTTTTAATTTATGCACGCATATATTTATTGAGTCTAGTCAATATACAAATGTCATCCACGGCAAGTTCTTGTAAACATAATGTTGGCATGGGAAGGTAGAATAATCACTTAAAATTGAATGTGGAATGGAGATAAAACGAAGCAATGCAACTCATTGCTGTAGAATTACTGTGCATACAAGCATGAGCTTTTCTATTATAGAGAAATGTACTATAGACTATAGCGTATACGCGATGTTACACGTAGACTACTTTTCTACAACATCCAGATATAAAAAGCAAATTCGATTCAAAAAAGCGGTCATGCTCGATAACCAAGACCTTTTTGAAATTGTATATTGAAAAATGTAGTTTTAAAGCATTGAAAAATATCAAATAAACGGATAGCCAATTCGTATTCTGCACCGTTCGCAACTTATATTTGGAGGTATTGTTTTAGAAGATAGCAAGAAGTTATGGGCAAAGCATGACACTCTATAGCTGGGTGCAGTTAGTAGAAATACGTCCGTTAATTGCAACAAGGCAACGTAAGACCGGATACCATACGCAAAACGAAAGAACTTTTGAAGGAATTGCTGCCATATCCAGCTTGTTCGCTAGATTTGGCTCGCAGTGATTTTTATCTATCCCCGAATTTGAGAAGCCCATCGCGAGATGTTCAATTTCAGAACCTAAATGAAGTGAAACGTGCTATAAGTAAATATTCTAAAAATAAAATCTTTGAGGATGGTTAAAAAAAATAGTCGATCTTTGAAATAAGTGTGTTCATTTAAACGAGGACTATATTGCAAAATTACATTGTAATAATGACGAAATGAGATGTGCTTAAATTCTTAGAACTCCTAGAACATCCCTCGTATTTACGCCATTGAAGGATCACATTTCCGCACAAGTAATAAATACCTCAGCCGCTAACTGTAGACTAACTACAATTAACTACTAGTAACTAACATGTAACGCTAACGTTACATGTCGTAACTGAAAAATTATAGCACGCTGACACGGTGTGATTCAAAGTCAATAATGGAAGTTCTCGGTTCGCAGTTATATGCATATTTAATAAGAAAAAAGTTCTCGGAGTAAGAAAATTTGCCATAAAGGATAACGAAAGCCTTGGTTTTAGCCAGCACGTAGCCTGGATCGCTTGAAAATTACTAATTTTTCACACTCTTGGAGTGGGAGTTTGCCTACCCGATCATTTATCCTACAAGGCGTGGACTATGAGTCCTGCCAGAATTATTTATCGCGCTAAACACATTGCACATCCATCAAAGGTTTTTAAAGATCTTAAACAAACCTGATCATGGGTCGTAGGTTCGCGGCGAATTGTTAACATTAGAAATTGCAACTAGACGCTCGATGAAGATGTTGCAAACGTTCCAGTAATTACTTTGGTAAGGTGTCTCACAAATACGCTTCTTTTTTGCATTACCACTATTCTGTTACACCTATTTTTAGAAAAAAAGAAATCTACTATATTGCTGTATATGTATAAACATACCCCAACAACTTTTATTTGTTAATCGATTCTTAATTTGTTTGATTTAGATGATGATGAAGGAAGATCAAAAGGACGAGGTTGTCTCTCTGCGCGCTGAAGAGATTATCGATTCCAGCACGCCATCCTCGTCGAACTCGCCCGTTCCGGACAGACGTACCGTCTAATTCGCATTTATATCAGCAGTAACGTAACATTCTAATTACCGTATCGCCACCTAATTCGTCGAGACTCCGGAAAGATTACATTTTCCGCAATTACGTCTGGATGTATTTCAGATTTTTTTTTTTTTTAACAACAACGGATTTTATTAATCGGTAGAAACAATAAGACTGTTATAATATTCATATTATACGCATACGTAAGGATAATTTTGCATAAAAAAATGGCGACCACGTATTATCTATAAAATCTGTACCGATTTTATTTGCGAATTTATAAGATGATATAAGTTAAGTAATATCTTTTGCTAAAGAATATTTTACATAATGTTAAAATAATATTTTTAGGTACCTAAGTGTTCATAAATATTAATGTATGATTCGGTAAAATATTTCTAATGATAAAATTACGTACGGCTTTTACGGCCAGATTTTTGAATGGTATTGTATATTCTTTAGGGTTTCGCTATGTGTCAATATTCTTGATAATCATACTGTCGACTTTGCAAGATACCGATGATTTCCGAAGTGATTTTAAGTTATCTCGTCTGCGGAATGAAATATTGTAAGGAATACCTTAACGCGTGACGAATTTGCTAGTATTTCGCATTAGAGTATTTTCACTTATCGCAAATATATCCTACACACGAAAGACCACCTCAAACGTAATGAAGGAATCGCAAGAATACGAGGGGAGTAGCGGGTATTAATGAAAATCGTTTCCCTGACTTATGTATTTTATTTCAGTATTTTCGTAGCTACTCCCCAAGCTAGCACAAGAATTATAACGATAACTAATCGTATCAACATGCTTGTACTGGATCTCAAAAATTCCGTGATTTATTCGCTTTATCGGGAATTAAAGAAAACGTTTTACGTGTAACTTTTTTACTGAAACCTTCCTTCAATAATGTTTTACGTAAAACAATCTAAGGCGATAATTTTGACGAAATCACTTTATTCTTGAGATTCAAGACTTGCACAAGCACGCACGACCTTGAAATCTCCCATATTTTACGGTTCTAAGTGCCAAAAACTAGTACGAACGCTGGATTCAGCAGTTCAATGCTTAAAGACAAAGCTCAATGAAGTAGATCTGTAATAGCCAATCCGTTATTCACGACATCCGATACATATCCCACGTGTATAGCTTAACGATCGTGGAATGATTTGACAACAATAATAGAACCAATAAGTATAATATTAACTGTTACAAAAATTTCATCGCGTTAACACTTCAACATTATTAATTTTAAATTTGATGGTATTATTAAACATGGTCCTGTTTTCGTAAATAAAAATTTCTTAATCAAATGTCTTCCCTAGAATTTGCCTTAATATATAACAACAACGTTTGATCGATAATGTTAAAAAAAGGTATTGAAATTTGCAATTTTTCTAATAAACGCTAAATTAATACGACTTTTAATTCTTTATTCACACACCGATAGTATATGTATTGCTTACTTATTCGAAAAGAACAAAAATGATATAGAAAAAAATCGATGTAATTGTGCCAACTTAAAAGAAATTAGCTTTATTTTCTTATGCGTATGGTATCGCTCGGAGATTTTCTACACGTATATATTTTTAAATGGATTGTAATCTTAAGTGGATCGTTTACTGAAAAAAAAATGGTGTAAAATAAAACGATACTGTATCCATAAGATATTCTAATCGATGTTTCTTTAATTTAAAAGTAATTTTTTTTATATTATATACATATTGTGTAATTTATATACTGCAGTATTTATTAAAACTATAATTGTTACCAATATTATTATAGAACGGTAGGACAAATCTACCCATTAGATTTTAGATAAATTTTACAAACTGACCAAATTTATGTTTAGTTAAGTATAATAATTATATCCGAGAAGAGATATAAGTATATAATGAACACTCTATACATATAAATACGTCAATAAGATAACGATTGTTATTTGTTGAGATTTGAGAACATATAACGTGTTTGAATAATAAAGAAGAACAAATAGAAATCTTATATAGTTTTATTAGAACGGTGAGATAACTTATACAGTTTTGTTGGATGTTTATCCCGAAGTAACACGCTGTATAATTAAGAGTTAATAGGTACAATGGATTCTCTTTTGTATTCGTTTGTATTGATTTCGTGTATATTAACATATTGTATTTTGATTCAATAAAAGTAATTATTAATTTTGGTGGTTGCTTTTTTTATTCGTTCAAAAGTGACCTTTAATTCGAAATAGATGCAAAGGCACGATCGAAAATTGAAGCGTATGTAAAGCGGGATTCTCATTATGCATTGCGATGCTGTTGAGATCTCCGTAAAAACGACGCTACAATTCAAGATATATATAAAAGAGCGAACATCGCACTAGCAAAATAAAATGCATTGATCGGCACAATTATTATTCAAGATATTTCCTGTTAGTAGTGAGCGAAAGATATTAATGATTTTCTTTGACGAATAAGTTACAATCCAAAAAGTAGTCACTAGAAGTATATGTATGAATACAACGCTATTGATTAAATTTAAATTGAAGACGGGGCACGTAGACATCTGGTTTTCAGAGAACGTCGGACGCATCGGTCCCGTTTGCAAGGCTCCTCTTTCCGATAATTCACCATGCTGTATTGTACTCGCAGGATGCGGGTTCCTTATCCTAAACGTGTGTGTGATGAATAGGAGGTATATACCTCCTATAACAGATGTACGTATCTACTTCAGAAATGTTCGTTGGATTCGTTATAGAGGATCGGTTTGTATGCCATAGAAGGGATACCAAACATCAACCGCGCAAGCTCAGAAACAACATAGGCAAAGTATAGAGTTGTTGGAATTGTGTCAACGTTATGAAAATCTCTATGGATGCGAATGATATTTATAAGTAGAGAGGACAAAGGCGGATGAAATCATTACTGTTTTGCAGCGACTAGACAGACTCGTGTTTTGTCGACTCTCGAGGGACACCAGTAGGCAATACGAACGCATTCGGATGACAAGACGACTAGACGCGAGTCTATCTGGTCGCTGCGAAAAAGGAATAATTCCGCCTGCCTTTGTCATCTCTACTTATAAGCAACGTATATATTTATGATAAGCGTGATTAGAGAAAATAAGCTTTTTGTTATATGTTACGTCCGACTTTTTGAATTGATGACTACAGTGCAAACAGCACATATATTTTATTAAGATTGCCTGGCAGGAAATTAATGTTTCAAGTGAGGAATGTATGATGTTGCATCTTTTAATATCATCTGCACAGAGTAACAGGAAATAATATCATGATAATAATAACGTTTATTTACGCAACAGGCTAAAGCCCCTTAACAGCACAAATACAAAGGCAATAAAATGTAGTAAGTTGTAATAATTACAGTTATGTGTAGAATTTAGACCTTCATAATTACATTTGCACCTTTTAGGGTACATACAGTAGTCTACATAACCGATAAATGATCCAAGAAAAGCTCATGTGATAATATTCTCCGATCACCCGTAGCCCTTTCTGGATAGCGTATATTTAAATCTCTTTCATTAAATTTGTCAGTGTAAATGGTGCCATGAAAGTTCTTTCATATGTAGAACTAATTCGAAGGACAAAAAAGGCCGTATGAAAGGCCAATACTGTTTATTTGAAACAATATATTTTAGTATAATTTTTAATGGATATACATATCTGCTATATAATTATTGCATAGTTTGTAGGGAAAATTAAATAAATAAAATCGATATTAAAATGATTTTATTGTCAAATAGCCTGAAATAAAATTGTCAGGCTTTAGAAAAATCCAACCATATTACAATTTTTATGTCTGGCCTTCAATTCCGATAATTATGACTAATTCATGTATTTGCAATATTATGAAATTGTTTTAATCCCAAGTTTTTAATATATTATTGTAAATTAACGGTACTCCTCAAAGGAAGTAAAAAATAAAGGAAGAAGAGCAACAGTTAAAAAAGTGTATAAAATAAATAAATAATAAAACAAGACTAAAAATAAATCTAGAAAGACCTCGACTGTCGACAGATAAGCTTGGGTAAGTTTGAATTCTTCTTGATTTATCTGCTAGATTTACTTTTTCGAGAAACCATATAATATAAGTAATTTTTACAAATGCAGAAAACACGTGCACGAAATTAATAAAACTGGGATCCATGAATAATCGTTTCGTATGATTCACGTTATCGCAATTTTTGTTACTTTATCTCGATGATTGCTTTGGTTAAGTGAGTAACAAAGATTAGACGATAATAAAAGTTTATTTTGCCGTTATGATACGAATAATACATGGAGTTTCTATAATCACGATTAACTTTGGCGTTATTTCTTAAGAAATGTATGGAAAATTACAGTATCCGCGAAATAATCCAAGAGGCGTAGTCACATACATATAGTTCCACAAATTTTCACCAAACGCCATTATAAATATTATTATTGCCTATAAAGAACTACTTCCTAGTCACCGGTATCATATTTAGACCTTTTGCCAATTCTTATCGAGAACAAGGGACCCCGTCTATTGGTAGAAAACCCGATTCCTATAAGAAAATCCCTTTTTTAGCCCAATATCTTTGGGACGTAGAAACAATAAAATAATTGTCCAGCCAGCGGCAATTCTGGAAAGGACTCGCACCAACTGT
Source organism: Oryctes rhinoceros (assembly GCA_020654165.1). NCBI lineage: Eukaryota > Metazoa > Arthropoda > Insecta > Coleoptera > Scarabaeidae > Oryctes > Oryctes rhinoceros. The sequence goes on from JAIOKQ010000231.1 coordinate 7,247,382, forward strand.
TTTTCTATTCGATTCTCTTTTTCATTAACTAATGTCAGACCTTTCTACAGCCAGCTCCAGTATGAACATCAGTCGTATAAAGTTATCAACCTCAATTAAAAGGCTTTCGGTCAGTTACGTCAAAATTCTCAATGTCATTTAACGTTTTAATGTTGTATATGGCCAAGAATGCCATCGAAGAGCACAGAATACCAACTTCAGTTGCGTTCCTGCATCGTACTACAGCAAAAATCATCGGTTTCGATATTAACTTCGATAATAAGATATTTTTAAATTAAAAAAATTAAAAATTCATCATAGGTAACAATGGAATGAAAAGAATTACCAACGAAATTAAACAATTGTTGTAAACAAGACGAATTTTATTGGTGACTTTACGTTTAACCGCCGTCTCGATATCTTCCAAGTTTTACAGTTTATTTAAATATTTCAATTTAAGAATTTAGAAGCGTGTTCAGGTAAGTGTAATTCAAGTAGCCGTGTAGGCTGGAGGCACATAAGCATAGCGTTTATGGAAGGGAAATTTCGAAAATTTAAGGTTGGTAGTTATTTTCATTTCTACATATAAGTTTGATCTAATTTCTAAAATGCCGAAAGATTGCTTAGGGACACGAGCCCCCCCAACGACTGTTAATTTAAATCTTTTGGAAAATTTCGAGTGGTTCTTAAATTTTACGCGACAACATATTAATAATAGTATTTTTGTCATTATATTTTATTTATTTATAAAGTTATTTATAAAATTGTTTGCATCATCCATAAAGATAGATTACTGCATAAATGAAGATATGCATGTAGAACAATGGGAAAATTCCTTATTTATTTATTTAATGTTATATACGAGACAACACAGCAGTTGGCAACGCCGATGGTTTTCCCCCATCGTCCGATTGTAATTTCGGGACGCGTTGTTTAATTTGTTAAATCCGCAATTTGAAACGTTTTATAATGTTTCGATTCACACGAAAAATGAATACCTTGTCGAAAAACTCAATTTGTTGCTATGAAACTAAGAACTTTCAGGTCAGGCAATGGAGCTTATTTCCGATTATAAGTAAGCGAGAACTTTTATAAATTCAAAATAATTTCAATTCTTTCATTTATTCAAAAATAACGTCTCGAGAGCTCAAAGAATTTTTCAATTGGCAATATTAGAATTGAAATTTAACTCATTATAACGGGGCAGCGTAGTGTACGTTTTTAAAATGGATAAAAATAGAAAGCAATTCTGTATTAATGGTTACAACTAAATGGATTTAGCAAAATTAATATTGTCGTAAAAAATCTCGCGAAAACGAAACCAATACCATTTGTTTGATCTGTTTACCCCGTACTATCAATTGTTAACAAATGGCTATTGATTTGGCTATCTAGTAACGTCACGAGTTAACAAATGTAGTCACGAGTAACATGAAAATACAGTTAAAAAACCGGTCGTGAATCATAAAACACGCGAAATTTCCGATTCTATCTACCAACTTCCTTTTTACTATCTTCCCATAAAGAATTATATTGGTTAGAACAATTCGATGAAATATATTATTCTTAGATCGTGCTCCATATTATTCTGTAGATAATATGTGGCTAATTGCAACATGTTGATGGAATCCTAAGAACGGGACTCGCATGACCTTCCTCATGATGACCTTGATCATTATTTTCAATGATGACCGAAACAATATAAATGATTGTTTCGGCACGCCTTTCATAAAATTCGATCGATTCCCATATCGCCTGAAATCCAACCGGATTCCTGACTATTTTTGCATCGCTCGTAGTAACTTCACCGAGTTCTTGGGTATGTGTTGTTTACATTCCCAACGGTATAAGTGCTTGTAATAGGCAGAGTCGCGCGACAACAAATCGGCCTAAATACTTGTGCTTATCAAAACATTATCGCATATATCGGTAATCTTTATGAAAAATCTATAAAAACGGTAGTAACTATAGATAGTTGGCTGAATTACAACCTTTGGGTGTAGTTACAAGTTTTTGTACTAATTAGGTAAGTCATTAATTTCAGTGTACAGGCTTAAAACTACGAAACAACTTATTTCTTCTAATTATCGTTTTATTTGTTTTACAACTTCACACGTTGCACGTATAAGAAAGAAAAGACGGATGTATTGTCGCGTAATAGTCCTGTCAAATGTGAAACAGCTGATTCTGACAAATCAGATTGATTATTTTGCATTATATATGTTTCCTTATATCGACAAACACTGGTTGTTTATTCTACATTAACTTAGTAAATTAAAAATGTTATTTATGCCAAAAAGATCTAAATGTACACATCATATAATGTACACGTCTTCCAGTGGCGTAACATACGATCGTTCAGGGGGTTCGAAAATTTGATTTTGTGGCAGGATCAAATTGCATTAAGCCAAAAAAAAGTATCAACTTTGGATTGAGTCAAAGTAATAAACTTGAACCGCAATTGCGAAGATGGCATCCTTCTTAAAAAGGAAGGTCGAAAGATAGGGCCTTAATCCAATTTTATGAAACAAATAGAAACGCTTGAATTACACCTGCTTGCCTAATCGGGAATCTGTTTAGAAAAATCGTCCCGATACGATCTGAGAAGAGGGATGCGCGCGGAAAGTTTAGAGGAATGCCCGCCATCCTAGCAACATGTATAGCACCCATCTTATTCTATCATCTAAATTTTGCGATTCGTACGAAACACTTACAAGATTTGATTTATGATGCTAGTAAATGTTCACATTAGCATTAAATAAATTTCATATTCTATTTGGAATACTTGAAATTTAGTTTAGTTTACAATCTGGGTACAAATAACTTTATCTTATCTTGCCGGTAATATGAGAGCTAAGTGCATAATTCCTAGGCTTCTAAGTCCTCATTTGAAAGATATTAACAACAATTTATCATTAATAAATAGTAAATACTGGACTAAATGTTAAAAGACTAATTAAACGCCAAAATGTACTGTTTCAAAAGACCATTAGAATAAGGTATTACACGATACCCCTTTTTATTTAAGATTTTTAAGGGGGTGGCTCCCGGTAGCAGGCGGTTAAAGTAGGTGAGTCAATTTTCGCATAAAAAGTTGCCTCTTTTAATTAATACTTCATACGTGTTTCCGGAATTTTTTCGTTAGACGTTTCCAGAAATTTAAAGCGGGAAGTTTTCAAATGAACACCCGGTATAATAGTAATCTTCACACTAACCCATCGATAATACTAATATCCTAATTTTGGACCAAAAATATTCAAATTTAACGAATCATAGGTAGTCTTACAACCTTATTTCGAAGCTTACATTGAAATAGGTACGAAGAAAATAACAATTTTCTTCGTACAATACAAGAAAAGAGCACGATGCATTGTATGTTGCTCAGTATTTTCGAATTAATTTAAAAATACGTTCTCAAGTCTTCATCTCTCTAACGTCCGAAAATAACTAAATATCTGTGCATCGCTAGTTGCGAATTGAGAATTATGAATTGGCGTTGTTGCATCTTTTTCAACACGCTTGGGTACAATTTTAGCACCGATGCGTAGAGCGCTCAGAAGACAATATCTGAAAAAAAGTAGATCGAGTTACGTGGGGGAGACGATCGATACGTTATCGAGCCCAAGAACATTTTCAGTACAAATCGTTTGTTTCGTGTTAGATGGCCAGAAAGGTGACTGATTGTGTAAAAATCTAAGCGGTAAAGTATCAATTAATATCGCTAAAATTTTAAAATAAAGAGCTTTATCTAATTGAAAATACGGCTTATATTTAACTGCATATCCTACTTACCTTGGAACCATCAATAGTTTACTGTAAAATGTAAACATTGGTTCTAACGTCGAGCGAGATTGTTTCTCATAATAAGTTTGGTTTAAAAACAGATGGGCAAAAAAATTGTGACGGTTTAAGTCGACTATTAGAATAAATGTTGCCTTTTATTCCAAAAAAGGCAATTTTTTTGCCCTAGTTGCCTTTTCTGAAACTTGGCTTTTCTTTGGTTATTTTTATTAAATCATATTCAACAATAATACAGGATAAGCATTAAAAAGATTGCTATAAAATTGTAGAATGCGGTTTTTTTTTTGCAAGTATAAACAACTAAATATTATGTCGGTATCTACACCATCTTCTCTAGGTACTAAAGCTTCCATATTGGTTGCATAAAATCTAGGCGTTGCTAGGGTACTCCGGTAAATGAATAAAGGATGTCAATTTCAGTGTGCCAAATGCGGATAACTCGATTACTATATCAAGTTTGCTGCCACTTCCTCAAAATGAGCTAATACGTTTATCTGTTCGCGCTCGATCGTAATCTTTAAAAATACATATTTACTAATTAAAAAAAGATTTATTTAATTTCGAAAGGAATTTAATCTATTCTGATATTCTTATTCCAGAATTATATCACTACAAAAATGTCGGAAGAAGCACTCACTCACGTATGCAATGGCAACGCAAATTTCTCCAACGAGCTGTACGGAATCCTCTCCAGACAAGAAGGGAACGTCTTCTATTCGCCGTTAAGCGTACACGCAATTCTGTCTTTAGTGTACCAAGGCGCTGACGGTGAGACTGCGAAAAGTATGGCGAAAGGATTACATCTCTCAGATACTAAACTAGCAGCGGAAGGATACCAGAATTTAATGGAACAGCTAAATGCCGTCGACAATGTTAAGTTGCACATTGCCAACAAGATCTTCGTCCATCATGAGCGCATCCTGAAAAGCGAATTCGATGCCGTTGCAAAGAAACACTATTTGGCCGAAACGGAAAACGTGGCTTTCGCTCCGGATACGGCAGGAGCCGCTGCGAAGATCAACAATTGGGTTAGAAATAAAACGAATAATAAAATCGATAAGCTTATACAGGCATCCGATTTGGATGATCTTACGCGTCTCGTTCTGGTGAACGCGATCTACTTTAAAGGCGATTGGATGAACAAATTCGATTCAAAATTGACGAAAAAGGAGAAGTTCTACTTAAACGATACCGATACAGTGGAATGCGATATGATGCATATCAACCGGAAGTTCAGATACGGTCAGGATGATGATTTGGATGCGCAAATTTTAAGCTTACCATACAAGAATCCCAATTTGAGCTTGATGATTATTCTGCCTCGATCTAAGACTGGCATTCAAGCGTTGGAAAAGAAGTTGTTCACGAAGAATTTAAACGATCTCAATCGAAATCTGTACCTATCTGACGTTATTCTTTCAATGCCCAAATTCAAAATTGAAACAACCATGGAATTGAAAGATCCATTAACGGAGGTAAGTCTTTGCGAGGATGTACAATTGAACGAAGTATAATTCACGACCATTGTCCAAATAACCTTGATTTTCTTCTTTGATTTTCTAAATTAGTTCTAAGTTCCTTTAGTGAACTATTGCATACATCTGCATATTTGGGAGCAGATTTAATATCTGTATATTTTGTAGAGTATACGTATTGTTACATTTAACATACTAACTATCCTTATATGCTCGAGTTTATTTTTGCAAAGCTGAAGATATTTAACATTCTTTTAACATATTTTATATTATTATTACAGAGGACAAAAGCGAGTGAAATCACACCTGTTTTGCAGCGACTTCACTCCCTTTTGTCCTCTCTAGTTATTATATTACATTTATACTGCAGCATTCATTGCTGCGAGTCTTCCACGTTATTTTTGTGGTTAATTCTATCAAATATCAATAAAATAGTCTTGCGCGAAAGAATTGAATATGGTACATGCATTTCAGTTAGGAATGGGCATAATGTTTTCCGATTGCGCCGACTTTCCAAACATGTTAGATTCCACTGAACCGCTAGCAGTCAGTAAAGTGATCCAGAAGGCCTTCATTGAGGTGAATGAAGAAGGCGCCGAAGCCGCAGCCGCTACAGGTAAATTATATATATTTTTCTTTGAACACGGAATGTCATAAAGAATTAGCTTGTTGTTGATTGTTTTGTTTGATTTTGCTTTTTATGTGTATTTTTTTTTTGTTTTTATTACCTCATATATTGCACGTATATGTTATCCCTGGCTAACTTAATCGCAAAATGTATTTGTTTCTCACATTTTGTTAACAACGAGAACGTTTGATTGTATTCGTTGCCTTCGTGCAGTGCTTCTTGTTCATTTGTTTCTTGTTTGCATTAGCATTGTGACTGTACAGTTACTTACAACATTGGACTAGTTAATCAGCACGTATTAATTTTCCATTTTATCGGGGCATCTGGCATTCTGTACGGCAAAATATGTGTACAAATGTAAATAAATTAATGATAAGTCGAATAATGGCAATATTATGCACTGATATTTATACAACTTCATTCGTTTATTTTTAATGTGCTTTGAAATCGATTGTTGCTGCATTTTATGTGTTATGTACATGTACATATAATTGTGGTAAATGAACTTAAATTTTAACATCTTGCCGAAGAGTATAAAAGTATTTTTTTATACAATTTCTTGGTTTCTGGTTTGGAGCCGTTTTAGATACAGTACAGAACAGTACGCTAAAGCTACGTTTAATAAGTCCTTGTTGTAGATAAAATATATAAAACAAGGCGATTATAATATAAACATACTAAGATAAATAATAAAATTTAAGTCTACGTCACCTTTGACCTACGTTGGATTATTCAAAAATAAGCTGTGATTGTCACATAAATAAAATAAAATAAAATAAAATAAAATAAAATAAAGAGAAAAAGACCACGAAAAAGTAAAAAATCGGACCTGCCAGTAGAAAACAATGAAATACTGTAAAATGAACCATTTAAAAAAAAATTCTCTTATCGCATCACGCGCGACCCAAACGGAGTTAATTTGACGTCCTATTACAAGCTTGTATAATAGTGACCGGGAACGATTTAAAATATATTCAACTACATTACTCAATACTTATTTGTTTATTTTTAGGTGTGACGATTATGCTCTGCTCTCTTCCATTGGAAGAAACCTTCACAATTGACCATCCCTTCATGTTTGTCCTATGCTATCAAGGAAACATGAATAATCCGCCGATTCCACTTTTTGCGGGAAAACTAATACAACCATCTACATGATGCATTTATTTTATTATTATTTTGTTTATAACTGTAACCGAGCGTTGTATACCGCGTTAGCAACTAATGCTGTTTGTCTCGTTTTTTCCGCATAGAATTTTTGAAAGAGCATCCGAATTGAAACTAACGACAAACTATGTTAGCCAATAATTTTTCGTTAATTAAATCTTTCTACGATGTTAGTATGTATAACAGTGGGCCACTACTATATTGTTGTTCATACTGTATAAATCATGTTAGGTTACTAATAATTCTGAAAATAAATGATGAAGGACAATTTTCTTTTATTTCAGTAAGTCTGCTTTATATGCAAATATTGGTCATTGTTTGAGAGGTAATAGAAGACATACATATATTACTTGACAATATGTTGCGGATAAGCAGAAATATCGCACAGGCATTAATGTGTTCACAAAACTCTTCATGTTTAGTACTTAAATGATGTCAACAGTCCCGAAGATGTCCTATGAGACATCTTCGGCCGTCTTTATTTCATCACCGCCTTTATTTTGGGAGCTAAGTAGCTCCTATTCATTCAACGCTTTGCTTCTGTCTTGTTTTTTTTATGAGCAAATGAACTGTTTAAACTAAATGTGGTTTAATGTCCATCAGTAAAGGAAATCTTGATACTGTTAATTAATTATTTCTAGATGAAATAGTTGATCATTGGATGAACGTCAATTTCATGTAAAGAAATCGTCAATCTCTTCATGTTTGCCCTCCGTCTTACATTGTCGCATTACTTATCTATTTTTAGGTGTGGTAATGGCGTTTTCGATGTCCATTCCGCGTCGAGAAGCCTTCATAATTAACCACCCTTTCATATTTACTCTATGCTGTCAAGAAACGAACACATTGATTCTACTTTTTGTCGGCAAACTTATGGATCCTTCAGCATGATCAATGCGTCCTTCTTAATGTAACTACAGCGCATCCAGGACGAATTGGACGCTGGTAAGAACGTTGACGGACTATTCTCATGCAACATTGTTAATGCCTCCTTCGTGAGAGATAAATTGGATGCGCTGAAGAAACGTGAGCGAACTGATAGTTTCCTTCTTGCGAGGAAGACCGTTTCTTGCGAATACTAATAGTGCTAAATTAGATATAAAACCTTTGCAACTCAGAGTGGTTCGGGGCTTGTCGTTTAGCCCAGCATTCTTTTTCCTGTATATCAACAACGATGCTCATCGTTATGCAATATACAAATACTTATCTTTTCTTTTTGTATGTTTTATATTGAAGTAATATGCTGGTATGTTTTTTGTACAATGTATAAGTGACTTAACCCATGTCTGCAATGTCGGATATGACATTGTGATTGATTTGCTTTTGTTTCGTCGCTATGCGAGCAAATGTGGCGGTTGAACTGGATGTGATTTATTGTCTACCTTTGTCATCAATAGAAGATTCTTTTTAATTAATTAAAGGAGTAACTACGTATATTCCTATGAGTGCTATTTCAGTGCTGCTACAGAACCTGTCTTGTTCTACGTTTAACCTTTGTAAAGTTCTCGTAATTGCGTTTAAACTAAATATAAATAAGTATATGTTAAACATTTCATGTCGCTTGCCTTGTAAGATTGGTTCTCTAGTAATGATCTCAAATATTTATTTAAACCAGAGCGAACATTTTTCTTTTTATTAATATAATGAAAGCTCGCCAGAAGATCAGGAGCGTTGGAAAACCCATCCTTCGTTAATCCACACTTTAGATGGGTAAATGTAGCCTCCTGGAAGTCCACTGCAGACGACGCAAACGAGAATTACCGAGAGAACGCTTTGCAAAAGCTTTTTGCTCCGTTAGCCTAAATAAGAATATTTTAAAATTTTAAAAACTCAAAATTAAATGGCGTGCATTTATTTGTAATTGAACATGATTTTAATGCGTATTAAATGTTGACAAAAATCTATTTTCTCTTTACCAATAGCTAAAGAGGAAATAGATTTTTTTCTTTATTTTCCAGTAACATAGAACAACTGCTCCCGCAAATTTTTTCGCAAAATTCTTCGCAAATTTACAACAACTTTAAGTCTTAATTCATTACAACAGCACTTTGGTTCTACAGCCGTATTTCACAGTATTTTGATGTATTTTAACATTCCTTCATACGTGTTTATTTTAGTGGATAATTGACTTAATTGAATACTACAGCATTAACGATTTTATTGTCAAATTAAGGGAAAAAAATCTCTTTTTGATACGAACATCGGCCAAAAACTACAAAGGTGGGAAATAACCATGTAAAGCGTTGTTTAACATGACAGTAAATAATGTATTTTAAGTTAAACTTTATTTATTTTTTATTTAAACGTTATCCAAATAAATTCTATTAGTCCGTAAAAAGACTTGCACCTTGCACAAATATTTGCTTTTTTTTTAATATAATGCAAGCGATCCTAATCAATTGAAGATATTGTATTCCAGGGTGTATCAAGAAAGCGAAATGTCTAGCGCTGGTTGAGCCAGTTGATTTCGAAGTAGATCATCCGTTTATATTCGTTTTAAATCACCGGGCGGAGAAACAACCTTTTCAAGTTCAACTTTTTGCCGGAAAAATGTCCCAACCTTAAGTAAGAAGAAACGAAGCATGAGTGTGATGATTTGCATTTCACTTCGTAACAATGTTTGCTGTTACGCACCATCATGTACACGCAAACGTTCAGTCGTTCAACACTCATCACCTTTTCCAAGCACATACCGCGCTGGAAAGTTCCGTAACGTAGCGGCCGTTAAAATACGCGGGCACTGTTGTCAAATTTGCTCGCTATAAATGTGCGGAGTCGCGCGACGCACAGCGACGGGATCGTCATGCATTATACCCCCCGGGTTGTTCCACCAATTGATTATCGATCTTCCACTCCGTTCTTGTTTCCGATTTGCATTGTTGCAATGCTTAATGAAATATTACAAAATAGTCTAAAACGTCATTGTTACTTGTACTTACGATTTAACATATTGATTACGTTAAATTTCTTTGCGGATCTTCTAATTCTATAAAGGTAGTTTTTAATGGAGAATGGCTGAATACATTTTAGTTTAATACAAAATTAGCTCTGAAGTTAAAATAGAAACAAACCAAGATACGTCTTTTTAGAGAAGGTGACAACGACTATAAATTACGATACGTACAGTAAATTCTATTACGCGTCAGACTTCATTATATTATGATGCTTATTTATTTATTTTTAGGCGTAGTAGTGACGCTGATGTCCGCTCCAAGACGAGAAGTCTTCCAAATCGATCATCCCTTTATATTCGCATTGTGCTATCAAGAAACAAACTCATTCGTTCCACTCTTTTTTGGAAAACTAGAGGAACCGTCTACCTTATGAATTCATTCTACATCCTCTGTCTAATAATTCTCTTCCTGCTCTGCTTTTACGTTCAGCATCTAGAACTTCGGAAAGGGGACTAATATTGTATTTTTTTTTTAATATTTCCAAATAACCATTGTATTGAATTTTTATCCAGCTTTTGTGATAAATATCTGCGTTCGCTTAAAACCATTTTCTAGCTTTATAATTAAGGATAACTGTATAATTTCTTATCGATATTAAATATTTACATTAAAGATTTATTAATGAGTTATTATTTTTTTAAATATAGTTCGAAAGCGGTCAAATTTAAATTCATCATCGGTATTGCACGGTTCCTTTTCGGTGTATCTCCTGCGTGTTGTACCTTTTAGTGTTCTTCGAGAAGTATTTATTTTGAATTCCATGAGTGAGTGCGTGAGATGCCTTCGAACATGCAACAGTATCTGTGCACATGTTCGTGAAGTACTTCAGTGCTTAAATGCTATAAGATTAATACTTTTACCTCTACGGCAGATTAAGGTATTACGAATATTTGAACAAATTAATTAATAACGTTACATACGTGCATATAACACACAGCAATTTGTATGTAATGTATGTAATGAGAATAGGATACAAAGAAACGGATATGTAACGTATTTAAATACGCGTACTAATAGAAACAATTGTATTCTAGGTGCTATTATGATGTTGAGATGTGCGATGCCTGTTCCCCGACCCAAAATTAACTTCGTAGCAGATCATCCATTCATTTTCGTTTTAAACTACGAGGCACAGGAAAACTTTCCACTTTTCACTGGAAAATTATCCAAACCTTCGGTATGAAAGAACGAAATGTACGCTCGATGCCTTAATTACGTGTAATAAATTAACATCAAAGAAGCTAACGTTGAGTACCTGCACAAAATACGAATAATACACGAATAATATTAATACGTAATTCATGCATATACTTTGTTACTAACATAAAAAAAATGATTTTTAATTAAATAAATTATTGATAACATTAAAATTGAATTTCATTTAAAAGTACATAATTGAAGATACGATGAGTAGGTATTGTAGAAATGTTGATTGGGTAGCGAAGATGTGAAGAATGACATTAATCAAGATGTTATTAACGCTAGCAAACAAGAAACAAATGAGCGACATACTCGAATTATGGATATTTTCCATTCGAATATCAACAACAGTCTTTCAGCTATTAATTAATAAGATGTTATTAAAAATGAAAAAATTAAGTTGTATTTATCACCAATGAGATTCCACTAAAAAACGTTAACTTTTTCTAGATTTTGGTTAAAATAGTACTTCCGACTGCTATTAATTTTGCACAATAGTTCATGCTTTAAAAAGAACTAATACGAAGAATAAACGGCTTTGTTGTTTGGTGGTTTAATTCTCGTGAATACATACAAACTTCTAGATAAAGTTATCACGGCAATAAGCACAAGTAAATTTATTAAATAAATTAATGAAAACTAAACTTTTAAACGTATTTCACGAAGAAAAAAAATTTTTTTAGTGACAAATGCCTAATGGGATATCTCAGATTTTCTAAAGATTGTCACAGCTAGAGAGGACAAAGACAGCCGGAATTACTACTTTTTTGCAGCGACTAGACAGACTCGTGTTTTGAAGACTCTCGGGGACACCAGTAAGCAACACGAACCCCTTCTTACGAGACGAACGACAGACACGAGTCTGTCTAGTCGCAGCAATTTCATCTGCCTTTGTCTTCTCTAGTCATACCCATAAGAACCTTTCTATGTAAATTGTCCACTAACTGCAAATGGTGGTTACCGATCCTAGCGGACCCGAACATGTGCCTGCTTAAATTTGTCCAGCCGCACGCAGACCCTCTTACCACTGGACCGCCGAATCGTTATCGTTAATTTCGATAAAATCAGAAGTCATTCTTAAGATCATTAAAAGAAAGCAACTAATATCCACTTAGGCATGTGATAGTTTCCTACGAAATTCTTTTGGGCATGTCCCATAAAAGTTCTATTGAATTTATGTCGGGACTCTCTGATAGCCACTCGATAAACTATGCAAACATCATTAAGATAAACTAGCATGACTCTAGCCACATGAGGTCGGCCGTTGTCTTGGTTGTCCAGGAATCTCGAAATATTGCGAAAAAGTAATAGAAGGCGCTAAATTGATACGATGATAGCGCTAATGTACTACTTGTACAACGATCTGTCATCGTTTCCTTTCATAATGCGAATTTGATTTCATTACTGCCTAATCTTTTCCAGCTGTTATTGCAATGATGCGTTGCAGCCTTAGTGACCCAGTTTACCCTTTCGAGGTAGATCACCCCTTCATGTTTGTACTGTATTATGAAAATGACAACTATATGCTTCCCCTCTTCGTCGGAAAACTGACCAATCTACGAAACTAGAAAATTTGGACGTAACATTGTAATGGTAATAAGTGGAGGATATGATCTGATGAAAAAAAAATAAATAAATAAATAAAATGTATGTATTTTTACAGTGAGGACTTAAGATATACGTTTTTATTTTTTGTTAACTAACTCTTGGCGTTGTTGATAATTGTAATTTTGGATGTCATAGGATGTGCATAATGCAGCAATATCATGTAGGTTAAATTTTAGTTTGAGAATTGCTGTAATATGCAACTATGATCTTTTTATAGAAAGATGGCTAAGAAAAAGCGACGAATTGCTGCGACACCAGCTTGATTCGATGGTTTATTTCTAACCGTTTTGTTATTTCTTACCGCCAGAATTAGTTAGCGTCGTTGACTTTATACTATTTATCGTGCTGATTAATTAATTCTTTGAAATATTTTTAGCTCTACAAGCCTCTAAAAGTCCTTGTTAGGTTCAGTCGCAGATGTTAAGATTACCTCAAGTTTATTTTACGTGGCTCTTACGCAACCCATCGTAAAAGGAAGAAATTTAAACAACACATTCTTACATATTTCATTAAGAGAGAAGTTAAAGAGGCTAAAGAGAAGTCAACATTGCAACATCTCCATACTTTTGCCCGATGCAGCTATTGATGGTATAGGACAAATGCGAATACATTACCGCTAATAGCTGCTGCTTTTGCATACTAAAGTATTTGAATTTTAACTAACATATTATTAAAGATTAACAATTTAATTTTGATTGGGTGTAACATTATGGCGCATCCTTGTTCCGACTACTACTCAAGGCGAGCCTTTCATCTGTTACACCCAGAGAGTTCATCTTTGCAGCGAAGCACCCATTTATATTTTTCTTAAATTATGGAGAGATAGGGACGGTTCCTTTATTTGTTGAAAAAATTGTCAATCGTTGAAGCTACCGCTATTATAAAATTTTTATTATAAACCGTGTACCTTGGATATATGGAACGAAGTCCCAAGTAAAATAAAATAGCCAATTTTAATATAATGTAAACTCTTCTCACTCCAGCAGCAATAATAGAAAGAACAAATATGATTTAAAATTGACGATGAGTCTATTCGTCACGTTCATTTTGCTGATGATATATTATCATTTTACTATTTAAATCAATTTGATTTTCACTACGCAGGTCACCTTGACTTAACTTGCGTCGAAGGACATCCGAAGTTGCTTAATGCAACACCTAATTCACCGCTACTCGTCTTGCTTTAACAGAGAAATTAGCTTTTTTTCCACTGTTGAATTTAACTGCCTCATAACTCATAATTGGCGTTACTAATGATACTTTAGAACTGACTCGATGTGATTTCGTAACAACAGAAGTCTACTAAATCTCACAAATACCTTTAATTGAATATGGCCGAGTCACTTCAACCTGTCGATACAATTGTCTTAATTTTAAATCTAAGCGAAAAACCTTCTGATTTCGTTTTTGACCGCATTGAAACATCTTGCGTATGTATGTTGTTGAAAGAGATGTCCCTTCTAACTGATAATCCTTTACAGACAGAGCTGCTAGTCCAGTATTTGATAGATTGAAGTTCGTGCGAGTTGTGAGATTTAGTCACCCATTTGCCCATTTCTATTTAATATCATTACTTCTTGCCTTGTATCTACATGTTGCAAGTATTAGAATGTTTGAATATTTTAGCTGTAATCATGATGAAGGAGTGTGCTGTTAGGAGACCCATCAGAAAGATCGTTTTTGAAGCGGATCGTTCATTTATATTCCTCTTGAATTACGAGGAGATGGAACCAGTCCCTCTATTTGTTGGAAAAATTGTAAAACCTTGAAGCTACTACGTCGCACTATCATAAAATTATCATTCATTTTACGTTTTCTTCCGTTATATATAAAATGCTACTTGTTAATAAAATAAATACATCAACCCTCTAAAACCGACTATTATTAATACTCAACATAAGTTACAGTAAGGTTAATTCCAATATTCAATAATTTAAATGTGCAAAACCATATAAACCAAATTAAATAGACTTTGTCGCATCCCTCACGTTAACTTTAACGTTATCGCATCCCTCACGTTAACCCTCGCGTTAACAATCACCGCAGACTTTTTAATCGTGATAGGTCCGGTAGGACAATTTTCATCTATCCAACTATGATCTTGTACGCGATCCACGAACGGTTTGTTTTACGTACATAGTGAGATATAAGCAATCCTGTGAGCCTAGATTTGGAATTTAGACCTTTTAATTCGTATAAGATACGATAAGGCAAGACGTATAAGAACGATCCTTTAAATCTAACTGAAATTTAAAAATACATGAAAATCACTGGGATTATCTCGACCAGAAGCAGTAGAAGAAGAAGTCAATAAGCGACGCGATAGTTCTCATAATATGCGTACGGTCCATAACAAATTGCTTAAAACTTGCTGCGTCAAGTGCCTCTATCAAGGAAATGGATGAAACATTATTTGGTCTCCGTAAATATTGTTAGTTTTATTTAAATTATGCACAACGGCTTAAGTTGTTGTTTTATCGTAAGATGTAACAAATAGAAAAATACATAGTTATCGCTTTACCGTTTATGCGCAAAGGCAACTGGTGACAGTCAGAAAGTACTTGATTCTCAGCGTCTCTCTCTCTCTCTCTCTCTCTATCTATCAGAAATGGCAACCTTTTCATATACAACTCATATACATTAAAACTAAGATTAAAAGTACCTATTTTAACAAAAGTACTTATATAGATGGAGATAAGAAATGTTAAAAGGGAGACCCTAACTTATCAAGAAAATTTCGGTAAGATGCTTTGGGGGTGGATATACAACGCCAACAACCAAGGTCCGAGTGTTCCGGCCAACACATATTCTTATCATTACTGCTCCACGGAATTGGATGGCTGTAAAACAGAGTAATGTAGACCCGATCTTATGTAACTCAGGAATTACCATCAGAGCAAAAGTTAATATCCGTCATGAACCACCCTCCCGTAATAGTTATAATATCGCATGTAAAATTAAACATAAGGTAAATTAAGTAATTAAACATTGTTAAATTATTAATTAAACAAAGTTGATTTTCATCTGTAGCGCAATACACAAGTAAAAGATGGAAATACCTAAGCGACGCATACAAGAAAGTACGTATATTCATAGCATACCATCTCTTTTTAACTTACGGGTATTTACATTTTTTTGTGGAAATATAACTTAACCTTAAGAAGAAAAATACATCTAATTCTTTATGTGATCGAGTGAAAAAAAGTAACATTTATCATTAATGATTCGTTCGAAATATTAAAAAGGCGACTATATTTTTTAGGTTTTGTAATTGGTCTTTTTGGTGCCGTTCCTATACAACAGCCAAAGTATCGTTTTAGAGCGAACCGTCCGTTTATATTCTCGTTGAATTATACGAATGAGAAATTAATTTCGTTGTTCGTTGGAAAACTTGGAAAGCCCTAAGAAGATCTTCAGATTCTTTTTCTATATTAATTAATACATTTGAATTTTATAATTATTTTATAATTTTATAAAACAAGATAATAAACGTATAAAACAACGAGAAATGTATAATTATTATGTTAATATCAAGGCCCAATTTCGTGGACGCAAGGATGTTTACTTCTAACGTGTACCGGAACAGCGCCCCTTCTTAATTCGTATAAATCTCTAAAATGCTTATAAATTCTGCAATTAAAGATATATTTAAATAAAACTTTGTTAGCAGCAATTTGTTGCAAAGAGTAAACCGACTTAATTAACTTTAACTTGAAATTACTATTGCAGCAAGGATAGGATCTAAAATGTTATCGTTTTGTGTGTTTAAAGACACTAGCATAATTTAAGAAATCATTGTTTAAATTGTCTCGGGAACGTCAGATCTAATTTACGGGAAAAATCGGTGAATTCGGGGAAATCAGTAAGCAACACGAACCCTTTCTTATGAGACGAATAAACACGAGTCTGTCTAGTCGCGAAATTCTACCCGTAACTCGATCCATTTAAGTTTTAGGCTATACAAATCCTGTAATCACAACGTATTAGATATTATTACGTCGTGGGTAATCCAATTATTATCTATTTTATTGTTTAATATGGTTTGTTTTCATTGAAAAGATATATATAAAAATAAGAGAAATGTTCAAGAAAGAATCGAAAGCTGCATTTAAATTTAAATTTTTACTGTTAAACACATCTTGCCGCGACTCGTTCAAAAAAGTGAAAGCAAACGCATCAATAGCTATACTACTATAATGTCTTCCAGTCTAACTGGTCCGATTCAAAAGGAACTACTGCGATCAGATATAATGCTATCAAATACGTAAACAAATGACAAGTAACACGAGTTAGCCAACTCACAACTGATACTAAATTGAAAATAACTAAAAAAACCACCAGTAGTGCGTGACCTAATTGCAAATCTGTTAAGTTACCAAGACGTTAGTAATTGTAATATTTTACGTCGCCTATGATTAAAATAAAACGAACTAATGGCATTTTTGGCAACTTCAGTAAACCTGGGATATATGTGTTTTTTCTCTGATCGGTTTCTGACAATTTAGAACGTGCTATTCGTGAAACGGAACATGGTGTCGATAAGAATCGAAAAACATTGACGAATTTCTTTCTTGGTCCTTTGCCAAACAGTCCACGAACAAGTCGTCTTAACATTGCATTAACCTGGTTAAATAATCGATAAGCTAACAATGATTTTTTCGGAAAACTTTTTTCTTGCGTTACTTGCAAAGACGCTTAATATTTACGCTTGCGTCATCTAAAATTTTTCCGATACTTTGATCGATAACATATAGGTAGCACAAACTGGCGAAGTTAATTCCAATTTAATCAACTTCTATTAAAAAGCCTTTAGGAATTCGCGAGGTATATCATCAAGGGACTTTAGTTCGAAGTATTGCAACGCATCCTTCACGTTACTTTCAAAATCATTTAAACGAATTTTTAAATTTCATAATTCCTGTAAAAAGTAATGTATTAATGTAGTCATTAATATTACATATCTTTAACTTTTAAGAATTTCTATCTTTTTAGGTGCTGCCGTAAGAATGAAGCGGTGCCTTTCCACATGCCGAGAATACAAGATCGACCATCCCTATCTGTTTACGCTCGTGTACGACGACGGCGGCCATTACACGCTGCTTTTTATTGGGAAATTAACAAATCCTCGGTTATTATAAGTAACAGTTGTAGCAGATTATTGGCAGATCTTCCGAACTTGCCTGAAAATTAAAAATAAATTCACCCGATCCTGAAAATTCCTCTATGTGGATGTTCAGATCACAAATAAAAAAAAAATCACCATTAACGAATCCAACAACTGAATATTTTGCAGTATGCAAACTCTGTTCACACAATGTATTGAAGAAAAAAAAAAAAAAAACAATAGAAAACTACGTAGACATTTGCCTACAAATTTTCAAGTTACTAGAGTAAGATTGCACAGCTCCAACGGTTTGTCTCAGAACCGGATATGATATGCCAGAACAAAAAACTGACGAAGATATAACCTATGGGATGCACTAAATTAATATTGTTAAATAAATCTTCTTCCAACAAAAAAGAAAAAAAAACAAAATTAATGGGAAACTATATACGTCATAACACTTATAACTTATCTTTAATCTTATTTTTCTACGTAATCTACTAAAAACATCTGATGTGTTGATCCTGAAGCTCTTCAATGGCTGGATTCTACTTACCATTCCGTTCTCGACAAAGAGATCGAATCGGCATTCGTATAAAAGAGCAGTGTGTTGTGTGGTTATGACGGTTTCCTCGTGTATTTCCGTTACATGATAGGATGCACACGATATTCAACGAAAATACACGAGGGAATTGAAGCGTCGGCCATTCACAGTGAATCATTCCTCGTTATAAAGTTCGCGATTTTCCGTGCGCTTCACGAAATTAGCGAAAATTAAACAGGCTCATGTTTATTCGTTTCGTGAGTATGAGTACGTGTTGCCTACTGGTTTTTTTCCAGAGTTGATAAAAACGAATCTCTGCCAATTTCGTGAAGTGCACGGAAAGTGGCGAACCTTAATAATTAATAATAGACTTAATATGTATGATGCGCCAAATGTGCGTGAAATACATGAAAAGTTAAGATTTCGTGATGACGTTCAGATTTCCTGAATTATTCGTCAAATACATTAGTTTCTATAATACTATCAACGTACATAGAAGTAAAGAAATTTGCAGTCTCCGTATTTACGAAAACGCTTCAAGAAGACACGGGCACCATGATCGAAAATTATCATTAACTTAATATTATTTCATTAATATTATTTCTTTTTTACTCAATTAACCGAGTGTTATTTTTTAATTAATTTTAATTTAATTAATTTTGTCAATTATCTAAATTACATGGTTTTGTTAACTTGTTCGAGATTTAAATGCAAAGACATGTAACATTGAACGTCGTCTCGCAGTTTGCAAAATTTTTTATTTTAATTTTATATAAAATTACAATTCTCGAATATGACCATGTATATTTACAAATGTATCACATTATTTATATTCTTTTCGCAATAAAGTCTCAATTATTATTATTAGTATTATTACTATCCTTGCCTTATCCTGCCGGCCATTTACATATAGCTGCAGTTACATCTTAAAAATAAAAACTTGTCTTTAGGGAGTAGATCCAGCAAGCCATTCAAAAATGTTAAAGCGAGTGTGGTGACTCTTAGCTGTTGAAATAGAATTTTTGTGAGATGAAGTTTTTTTTGCCTTTCTTCACCAAATCCATTAGTTCAAATTTTCTCGTACTTTTTTCCTTTCTTTTCTACAAGTTCTTGGTTTAAAACCTGCATAGTACTAGCTTAAAATGAACCATAAGAATAATCAGAAACCAACAGGAAGAGTCCATCTAATTTCTCAAAAATTCCGTCGTCCGAATTCAAAGCCTTGTTGATAGATGAAGATGCTTTATTGTAGCTCACGTATTGATTGTTTCCATCCTCGCATGCAAAATGAGACGAGTTATTGGAAATTTTAGAATAGAATAGAATAGAACAAATTGTATCTGTTGGTTAGGAACAACTTACAAAGAAAGCTTTTCAGGCGTCAAATTCAGGAAACTGATGAAAGTTGTTAGTGATGTAGAGGATATGTGGGATAAGAGATATAAAGGATTTTTCTTCAGGGGTGTAATACTTCTCCGAAGCGCTCTGCATCACCTCGAACCCTTACGGTTCAAATTTTCGTCGATAAAAAAAAAATCCTTTAAATATCTACATCCTTAACAGGTTTCATCCGATTCTGAATTTGATACCTAGAGAGCATTCCACGTTTGTCTTTATTCGGATGGTTAATTTCGCAAGATCTGGCACACGTCCCACCGATAAATTAACGGAAATGGTAGAATAAAATGCGTCTTTCGGCAATGCAAGAAAAATACCAATATGACATAATATCGCAGAGGGCAAGAGATGAGCAACGCACACTGGTCCGGTTAAAAATAGCGTCGGCCATACGAAAAACAGACAAACAAGTAAGCATCGCGCGCGAGTGGGGAAGCTGCATCCCGAAAACCGAGTGGATTAGATGGCGACATTTCTATGATTAATACGTAAAGACGCACTTCCGAAGTGCGCGCAACGCAATTCTTATAATTTGCGTGCATATTTTCGAATCCATCCGGGAATCGCAAAGCACGTCAGAAAAAAGCAGGTGCGGCAGCATGAATTACAGTTGGTAGATCCTGTACACTAATATTCGATAATAAATAATACGCCTTTTCAAGCGAAAATAACTTCTTTTAGATCACAGAATTAGAACGCGATGCTAAAATTAAATTAAAATTTTGGTGGGGTTCGTATTACTAGATTTTCACATTGCTTTTTCCATTCGGGCGTCGGTAAATTGTAAAATCAGACAATTTTTTAGTCGGGTAGTGTGTGTGCGTGGTGAAATACATAAGAGACCAAGGCGGTAAGAGAAACGATTACCATGGCTAATAATGCACGCAGTAGAGCTTCTTTTGAAGAGATTAAGCAGATGATTAATTAAAACGTTTAATTTCCCTTCAGTTTCCGGAATTTTAAGTAAATTAAAAAATTTGGAGCAGCAATAGTAACTCTTGTAAAGGCTATTGAGCAAATTTATCATTATTTTCTCAACAACGATGAATGCTATATTCAGGTTGAGTGAAATGCTTTTTCGAACATTACCTCAGGAAAACGCGTAACTACCATCATAGATAGCTGTGGGCCAGCAAATCTACAGCAACTCCTTTGCCGCTTAACTTAACCGTCCTCTTTTTAATCGGCTGAATGCTATTCTTTTAAATAAACTGGAAGTTCTCTAACATTCCCTGTTGCTATGATTAAAATCTTTTTCAAAAGTTTTCTGATATAACTTTTGGTGATTTCACGTACTCAATATGGAATGGAAAGCATGAAAGGATATCAAAAAGGATATTCAAATAATATAAAAAACATGTTGTGACGCAGGGTACATATATTGCGCATATACATCTAACCAACTAAGACCACTTTCTTGCAATTTTGGAAAGGATATTGCAATATGGTCGTTTTAATGGAACAGATTAAGTTTTGGTGTGTTGCAGCTTACCCATAAGTCTTAATTCTATAATTCCGTAGACGTAAAGTAATCAGAGTCAACGCTTCTCCAATGTTGTAAACTTTTCAATGAACGGAATGATAATTTTGCAAATATTATGTTTGCATCATTTTAATATCCACTCAAAATTTCATGCAGTCAAAGATCAGCGTCATATTGAGCCTGGTCAGTTAGCAATAATTCCAATCCATTTTCTTTTTATGTTGGACATCTATTTGAACATTAGATAAATATTTATATTTCCATCAGAACAATATTATTACGCGTGGGACTCGAAACGTTGGTTACCGCAATGTTTAAAGGTGCGTGTTAGTAAACATTAACCAAGTACTTAAACTCATTCTGAACGTTCATTCTCGGAAGACATTTTTCAATCAAGAAATCGAACTTCGGATCAATAATCGCCGACACCCTCTTTTTTATTTTCAAATTCTTTCATTTCCCATTTCGTTGACGTACTTAAATTTGTTTGGGAAGGTGTATGTACGGTAACATCCGTAGCTGTACGCTTTTAGAAATAAAAAACGCTTGACGCAAACATTTGCCATAAATTGGATAGTGTGCTGATCTTTCGCATAAAATTTGAATAGTGTACTGGCAAAAACTAATGCCAAGGCGAAACTTTATAAATAAGCACGAACCGTATACCTATTACTGTTGTCAGTTTAAGGCGTGGTTTGTATTAGGAATGGTCAGGGAACGTGTATTATAAACTTCAAGCAATATGGTTCCTTCTAAATACATCCTTATAAAAATAATAGCGATAGCTAGCAATAAGATGGCTTCTGTATTTGACAAGAATGTCCGAATCATCAATCATTCGTAAAACAATTATTTATTGTTAATTGTTTACGTTTTACGATCTACTTTTTGTAACAAGGAGCTTCACCAGGGGAAAAACAAAAAGAGCGAAAGAAAAAAATTAAAATGTAAAAGTAAAGTCTACAACATGTGCACTTTGCTAAAAGCAAAATTAATCAAAATCTGAGCATAAATGCAGAAAATTCATGCGTACCATCGGTTTTGACGAATTCAAAATATCAACAGGTTACTAGTCAACAAATTTAAAAGGCCTCCTATGTTCTATGATATTTACATCCTTCTCGTCAACTTCGCAGCTTTAGTTTAGTTAGAGATGAACTTCACTAGCTTCAAAATGATAATTGCTCTTTCAGCTCGAAACCTACATTGCTTTTCCGTTTTCTTTAATGTTTTCTTTAATACAATTAGGAGGTTAATTATTGTGAGCTGATATTGACCCGTGTTTGCTTGGTTACATTCCAAGTAAGCAAACAATAAAATTATCCTATATCCTGGCATCCTATATCCTACATTCGATATCCTGGCAAATAACAGCTATAAGCGTACCTGCTGAGAGTTGGGCCCCAAATTTGCGAGGAGATGGAGCTATTTCCAACAGTGATCTATCTATCTTGCCGACTATTTGGGACTTCATTCATTGATTATGTTGCAACTGTTCCGTTCGAAATGTCTCTTATCTCTGCTGAACGTCCAGTAGTTGGGCGTCGATCTTCTCTAATCAAGTTGCAGACATGATCGATATTCTCTTGAGTACGGTGAACCAGCACCTTTTAAAAGATCGAAGCTCTAGAAGCCAATTCTTCACTACCTGATGGAGAAACATCACCACCAAGCACACATTCCATTTTTTCATGAATTCGTTGTGCCCTTAAACCTTCTTCAGCAAAGATTTAATAACAACATGAAGCTTGTTCTTTTCAATCTGTGGAAATCTTCCGGTAGCGTCAATTTTAACTTAATACAAATTCTAACAAGTATACGCGTATAAAAAAATATTTTTTATTTCCAAGCATTAATCTGTATCAAAAGAAATATAAGTTTATTAACCTCCTCAACTAATAGAAATATATTAAGTATCGATATCTTACGTTATACGTTCACTTAATGGTCTAGAGTATTCTTAGAATACGTAAATTCAATACTTTGCTGTGTGTATAATCTTCGAGCCACGCCAACTATGTTAAAAGCATATTTTTAAATTTTTATGCTTTCCACTGATGTCAGATATGACATGCCTAAGTATAAAATAACATATGTCTTTCGGAAAAAATCAACAATATTGTCACCACCTATTACAATCTCTAAATACCGTAACCATCAAAAGATGCTTTCTCAAAATTAGCGCGCGCATCCTAACTATTAATAACCGACTAACAACTTACATTATTCAAATGTTCGACTCAACTTTAAGACTTGATTAAGCACGTACTTATTCTTTAACGTGTGATAAATGTCTTCTTCGGCGCTTCTGCCGCTATAATTTAGTTTGTATTTACAGACATAAACAGAGAAAATGGCGAACGCAGTTTGTAATGCAATTACGGACCTATCCTATAAGTTATACAGTGTTATTTCGAAAAGGGATGGGAACTATCTCTATTCACCATTCAGCCTTCATGCAATATTATCTATGATGTATCAGGGTTCTACAGGAGGAGCCGCCGAAAGTCTAGAAAAGGTACTTGGTATAACCGGTACTAAAAAAGCCGCAGCTGGTTACGAGAGTTTAATGGAGGCAATCAGCTTCTTGTACAGCGTTAAATTATACGTGGTTACCAAAGTCTTTGCTCAAGGTGCCATACAGGATGATTTCAGCGCTTTAGCTACGAAAAGCTTCTTCGCCGAAGCAGAAAGCATAAATTTATCCAACACAGACGAAGCTGCGGCTACAATCAACAGCTGGACGGACGCGAAAACCGAAAGCAGAATTAAAGATATCGTAAGTGCGTCCGAATTGGCAGGTTCGAACTTGGTGCTTGTCAACACAGTCAATTTGAAAGGCGATTGGCTGATACAGTTCGAAGAGAAAGACACGAAGAAAGCGAAATTCTACATCTCGGAAACGGAGACGGTTGACTGTCAGATGCTCCATTCAAGCGAAAGAGTGAAATACGGCGAAGACTTAGATTTGGAATCTCAAGTTGTTTGCGTGGCTTACGAAAACGAGAGCATCTACCTCATGGTCTTCCTACCCCGGGAAAGAATGGGCATCAAGAGCCTCGAGGAGAAGATCCAGCACAAAACAATACCGAAGATACTGCAAAATATGGATCTCGCCGATGTTTTGTTGTACTTGCCCAAATTCAGTATTGAGAACAAAATAGATCTGCAAGCTCCACTAAAAGAGGTAAGTTGTTTGATGTAACGTTAAATTAAAGCATAATCTGGCTTTTGTTGTAGCTGGGATTAGGTCCTGTCTTCGACAATCCTGAATTTCCCAGCGTTGTGGATGGAGCAATAAAGGGTGTAAAATTGGTTCAGAAAGCGAGTTTCGGTGTGACTGAGCAAGGCACGGATGTTGGTGAAGCTGGTAAGTAATCCATGCACATCCTTGGCTTATTCCTTTAAAAGCAAAATTATTAGAAAAATTTCCAATTGAATTAAATTTTAGCACATCGATATGTTTTCAGAATTTTTCATTGTATTCTCTTTCATATATCGATGCGAATGCAGTTATTGCTGAGACATCTTGTAAAAATGCTGAACTCATATGTTCAGTCATGAAAGTATGAAAATATAAAATTACATCACATCTTCCTATGAATGAATTTTCTTTTTTTTTTCTGAGAACAAAGTTTATACGTATGTATATACTTTAATCTTGTGTCAGCTGCTCTACTACGGAACGTATAGCCAAAAATATTTATTGTTTCTCTTTACCATTAATCAGATGCGTTTATTTTCCGAGAATCGTGTTGCCCACTCTTAAGGCAAAGTTATTGTTGGATACAATAAATTGTAATGTGATGAAACCATCAAAAGCGACAAATTGAAATAAAGCAGAGGCTTAGGAAATTCGAAAAGAAGACCACCAGAAAAACTTACACGAACGAAACTTATAGTTTTTTTAATTTAGCTTGGCTTTCTTAACAATTACATAACACTGTTAAAATAACTACGGATATATTTTAGAATGAACCTGTGGTAATAAAAAAAATTAAAAATAAAATTTTTAAAAAATATGTGCCACCACGTTGGCAAGTAAACATCTCTTAATTTCGAACAAGTATGCAGGCCTGCTTGCTATCGTAGTAGTATCTGGAGTAAATAAAAATGACTAATTACCACCCACATTTAGTCTTCCTTTTCGTCCTTTGGAATTTTAGATACGTTGATGTCAAATATAGTTAGATAAAATGCAACATCCAGAGACCGTCGCTTGAAATAAAATTTCAGGCTCAGAAGTGCTAAAAATATTACGATATGAACGTTCGTCGAAACAAATATTTTAATATTTTTTTTTTTTATAGAAAAATATAAAATTCCCGAATATAATTTCGAGTCGTAAATACTAATAGAAGCAGGAGCGTTATTGAATTTAATGGAATTACGGCAATATCTACGCAGTAATACGGTTTATAACAGGTTACAAATCGGTTGTTAACATTTATTGGGTTCAACTCGTTATTCCGAGTAATATTTAAAATTAGCTAATTCTCATACCTAAGAGTTGAATAGGTGATGCATAAATAACACCGCAATCGTTAATATCGTAAACCATATATTTTTAAGACAAAATTTGGTTTGCTTCAGTTGGCGATCCGCTTAATGATAATCGTTGGAAATAAATCTACATTTTAAATCGAGGTGCTCGCGGTATTTTCACGCAATTTATTATTTTCCATATAATCTTTGCATTGGTCTTTATCCATTGCTAGGAATACTTTTCCCTCAGTTCTTTCACACTCCTATATGTAACTCGACAAGATATTTCCTGGCAGTGTCGACTATAATTAATTAATTAATTAATTCTTGCAACATTTTTCGCATTATGATGGTGATATCTCCAAAACATTGTTTTCGAAAGCTTCAATAGCTCATTGAGGCGATAAAAGTCGCTGTCCGCGCATTTTTTTGTTTGACTTTCGAAAACAAAAGAAGTCTTTAAGTAGTAAGTTCGGTGAATACGGGCGATGAGACATTAATTCGATATTTCGCTCCTTCAAACAATCAACGAGCTGCGTAAGAGGGAGATTGAAGTGAGATGAAAGATAATTATTTTTTCTGATTTCATCGAAGACTTTTGGCAAACAAATTATTACGTCCCATTCAACATTAATTGTTCTCCGATCCCTCAAAGCAACGCTAGGAAGCATTTTATGAACGAACAATTTTGTTGGATTCGCCTCATCTGGCTATTTGCGGCTAATCAGCACTGCTTCGCAAGTGCTGGGAAGTTGTATTTATACGAATATGCACGAAATTACTTCCAATAAGTATCGATGAGATCGATATCGAAACATAGGTATTGTAGTCGATTAAAATTGCTGAAATTCTCCGTCGTTTTCGACCAGTCGAACGCAATCAAACAAAAAAACATACCAATCTCCTATATTGGCTTCCTCTTTCATCTCTCTTTCACTGTAAAAAAAATAAAATAAAAAAATCATCAACCCAAATATATTTTGCTTTGCTACATCATTCAGAGCTTAGTCATCAAAAAAATGTTATGAATAAGTTAGTGCTATTTTCGTACAAATAATAAAGGAAAGTTAACGAACTTTGACTTTTATGAGTATCATGGATATGCACATCCGTTTCGCAACAATTGGCAAACAAGCGTAAATAACATGGTAACTAGGGCCAATTAGTTCCTTTTTTACATTTTGGTGTTACCAGTTTCAGGAACTTTTAAAATTAGTTTATTTGAAGATGTAGATTCCAAAATATTATTTTTTTACTTTAGAGTACACAGATCACAGTAACCAACAGCGAATTAAATTTCGGAGGTGTTCAAAAATCCTTTTCATCTTTGCGGTTATTTAATACAAGTTGGCAAAAACTTGTAAAGAAAGAAAATTAAGGAAAAGTTTCCCGGTATTGTTGAAAAACTTAAAAAAACGGGTAAACCTCAAAAGAGGCGGAGCCCTAAGCCCCAAAATGTTTTGTTTTAGGAGGCAAGTTTCATTCAGATCTAAATCTTCGAGTTGCCAGTATTTCGTTAATTGTGTTTGTAGGTTCAAATCTTAGCAGCAGATAGAACAAAACCAAAGGTCTCTAACTTGGGGAGAAGCGAAGGATGCTCTATTGTATCGAAGCCCTTTGACATGTCTGTATAAATCATATCCAGTTGTCTGTGTTTATTCGGTAGTTTACTAAATAAACTATGAAACGATTTAAATTGGTAGCCGTAGACCAGTGATAAAGCCATGCTAATTATCTGATAATTACTTTATTTAGGCCAAAAAATCTTCACTAACTGCTGTTTACAAACAAAACCGGGTGATTTGGGCAAAATCAAAAGTAAATTGAAATTTTGGCGATCGGTGGAGTCTTAGTTTGACTCTTCTTAAAAGCTTAAATGATACAAGGTTGTCTGTAAAGTGAATGCAGGGGAAAGTGAATGCTGCCAGACAGTACGAGATTTTGCAGAATCTCTCAATAAACATGCGTTAGGAACATTAAAAGGATGATGTAGAATCAGCACGCTGCTTCCCATCTTGTTAAGGCTCGCACTATCACGGTAGAAACATCAGCTAATTGAAACTAAAACTATAGTTACCAACACAGTGCCTGAGATATTTAAAGCTGTTGTTGATATTATGCCTATTTTAACGGGCACTTATACTCCGCGATATACACAATCCACCCATTTGCAAAAGATGTTGTTTGACATACTATTTGTTCACAACTTCAGGCGTAAATTTGCTAACGCATAAACATGTTTACTTTAGAAGCGAAAGCTTCTAGCAGCCAAACGAGCGGTAATGTGACGCTTTCTGTTGGAGAATAACAATCTATGCGTCTTGCTGTTGGCGGTACAATAGGCATAGTAAAACGTGATATTAATTCATGCCTGCTAATAATAGTAGTTCGGGTAGATAGAGGTACTTTGTGTTATATTAATAGCTGAGAAAATAAGAAGCATTGTCGAGATTTATATTTAACTAGAAGCGCAATATTTTGGTCTGGCAGTCTAGACCATAATTCAACCGGCGGTGACGTCTAGCTTAAAATCTAAAAGCGATGGCGAAAATACGATAATAATGAATGAATTAGCAAATGAGGTGAACGTATTAGAACATTGTTTGCGTAAATGTTGCCAAACTAAATTTACCATAATAAACATGTACTAACGTCAGCCGTAGCAATAAAAATGTGCGTAATTTTATTCAATAGGTGTACGGATTTAAACCCCAGTTCAAAACCAAAAGCAATACTTTTCAATAAATACAGTTTAAATTCTTTTCCTTTCGAAATGATTTTGTAAATATTTCTATAAGGAACCAGGATGCTATACGCTGTACTTTTAAATATTTACGAGCGCGCAGGTTTTTAATGAAGCATTCCTTCAGAACAACTTTTTTCAACAACTTTTAACGACCAGAACGTACTTGATGGTGTTTGCGAATTTATTGAAAATCCAACTCAATTTTTCATACCTTCTAACTTCACCAACCCGGCATTTATTTTGCTGCTTGGTTCACTGTAGAACTTGCAATTTACATTTATTATCCAGCTACAGACGCGATCAAATAAATCTTTTCTATTGTATTGACAAACTTGCATACTTATATCTAATCTAATTTTTGAAAATTTAAAGCCGTTGTTTGCAAATCTCGATATTCAAGAAATCTTCAGTTATTTCTGAAACAAATTTTTTCAGTGACAAAAAACTACTAGTGTTAAATCTGATGTTACAAAAAGTAATTAGTAAAAGTTAACAGCTTCTAAATGATCACTAACAGGTGCTCCGCATGCTAAAAGCAAACGCTGTGGTAATCTATTATTAATGTTATTCGTGTTGAAAACGATCACTCATATTCATCACTCATACGCCGAAAATTAATTACAAATTACGCACCGGACACTTCGAATACGCAAAACGATTGTTTGCATTCATCTTTTGATTTTTTTTTTGATTTAATCCGCTGCTCTATTGTCTTCTCGATGAGCTTTACCGATCTTAGGTACTTTAGTTTCTTTAAAAGTTGCTCTTTATTTTATACTGTTAAAGTGATTTCTTCGCATAAATATATATTTTCTTTCAAAAATAAAATCCTGTTTTCGTTGAAAATCTGCCAAAATATTATTTACAAGGTTAAGTAATCGTAAATTTCTTTCGAAAAATCGTGAAACTAATTGTTCGTGCGTAAGAGAAACTTATTACCAGAATAAATAGCATGGCTATATATCACCGCAGGTATTTTCGATTTTGAGTTATTAATAATGCTCATTACAAGATTATAGCCAATAAAATCTATTTTAACTTTTAACTTTCGCGCAAGCAGAAAAAGAGCTACTTTATTGAAGTAAATCATCGTAAATGGACCTTTTTTTTATACATTTTTAAACGTTCAGAGATTATTTAATGCGCCATATAAAAGTTTCAGTATTGTCCTAAAGCCAATAATAAAATGATGTACCGTACTCGAAGATGAAAGATACGTGCTCCTATCATTGTCGTTTTTAATTATCGTTGTCTTAAATAGCTGTAAATTTCAAAACATACTTTTGGCATTCTTGAATCTTTATTTACGGTCTTCACTTGTAATCAAATACATTAATTCACTTTTTACCGACAGTTTTTGTATAATTTTTGTATAAGCAACATGGCTGCAAACAGAGATCGATGAACATTTTTACTAGAATCAGATATAAAAATACCGAAGTAAGGTATTTGCTGGTTTAAACATCTTTGTAATTTCAAGGACTGTATTTTAGAAACAAATTGCAAAAGAATAAAATGCCAGTCACCGACCTTGTAGGAGATGTGCTAAATAAAATAAATAAATGACTTTGAAGCATCGCGGACGAAAATACCCTGTAGACATGATGCAGAAATTACATAGTACGTGAGAAAACAATCACAAATGAAGGGTAATGTTATACAAGAAGCTGTTTTGGATGTGCTAAACAAGAAAACTGTTTAGCTTAAAAAAAGGAACTATGCGATAGCGATAACCGTCGAAGTCTTAATGATTATTAATACTGCAAGGTGATCTACTGATATGTAATCAAGTGCACCAATTACTTTCGGGAATTGCCTCGTTATATTTTGTAAATTCTGCTGAATTTTATATTTATTTATTTAATTGGTTTTTGGGACTAATGTTACTATCATTATCGTTTAATCGTCAATTTCACTCACTTTCTTTCCATTTCCAAACATATTAATAATCTGAATCTTTCAAAAAATTGTTGGTCCCATAGTTTATTAAAACCCAATCACATAAATGCCGTTTGAAGTGACCAATTTTCTTCATTTATAAAAGCGCGTTTAGGCTTATTGCAATGCATTATTTCACTTTCAAACTTCAGCATACGGTTCCTTTGCTCACGTAGGTACATGTATATATCTTTGTAATTGACTAAGATTGCTGGTTTCATCAGTTAGCCCCTCTTAATTTTTAGGTTGTTACCGTAACTTTCTCCATGCGCGCCGTTTATATTTTATTTCGTGGCAGAAGTCCAAACATCATCGCATTTTGTCCAGAAAATGTTTATACGTATCACTTAAATTGGGCTAAATTCATGCTGTAATCCCATGTAAAATATCTCC
This sequence comes from Oryctes rhinoceros, assembly GCA_020654165.1. Classification (NCBI taxonomy): domain Eukaryota; kingdom Metazoa; phylum Arthropoda; class Insecta; order Coleoptera; family Scarabaeidae; genus Oryctes; species Oryctes rhinoceros. Next base: position 7,278,285 of record JAIOKQ010000231.1, read on the forward strand.
AAATAAACTTGATTAATCTCTTCGCGCTCTCGGATATTGTTGTCTAATGTTACGGACTCCTTTGATGTCCTACCAGATAAATATCTATTCGAAAACATGCTATTAACGAGAGAGGAGAAGTTGTAAATTTCACGTGAAGAGCACATAACGTGCAATTCGAGTTTATTATAATTTAAAAATAGCACGAAAAAAACGCTTAAGTAAACAGAAATTTCCGGAAACCTTCGACGCATTCACACACTACGTTTATAAAGGAATAAATTATAAAGCCCGCGGAAAAGTCTGCAAAATCTAGTCGTTAGAAACCAAAACATTTTCCGTAAAAGTAGAACAATCTTTGTTTGAGAGCGAAGAAACGTGTTATGAACATAATTGGACTATCCTGAAGCTACTCGGCTAAAGATGGACGTTTGTCGAAAGTAATTCTGGAGAAAATCTAAAAGGTTGTGTAGAGTGTAGAGAATAAAGACGTTTAAAAGATATCTTATTCTTAATTTTATCTTAAACAATTCATTCAATTTTTACGTGCAAGTATTTTTATAATATTTGCTTTTGTAACTTCAGTGCCATGATAAATTACTTTTCAGAAGACTGCTTGGACATGCCAATTTTTACTTTTAATTTGCCATCTTCTGACGTCAAACTAGAACCGATGGCGTCTTTGCCGTTTATGCAATTGCGTCATCGTTGCGCTTACACGGTAACCCCTTTCTCTAATTAGACGTTACTGCTACATTACCTTTCAAAACGACTTTGATGAGCCTTCGAAATGATTCAAATTAATTAATTTTGAATAGATATCTTTTTATTGACAATAAATCGTTGCGATCAAATGTAATCTTCAGGCGAATGAGCATCCTAAAAACAATCGTTGCTCTTAAATAGGTTTTAATCCTTTCCGAAATGAAGTCATTGAAATATTTCACTTGAGAAGCGTCGGCAGCAACGGCGTCATAATTTTATTGGAAATACGACTAGCGTTTTCATTTTCGGACTAACTATTTCTGGCCGGAGAAATAAATATTTACTGGGCGGATCGATCCGATTTATTCGAATATGTACGCGTTGAAGCAAAATTGGCCGACGTGCACAATACGGATCACCGATCGAAGATATACTCCGCCAGAATTATGTTGTTTAGCGGTGTACGATTGTAAATAACGAAGTAATTAAAGCGACGCATTCTATAAATATTTTTGGCATCGATTTAAACGAAACGGTACGGGCATATTTCTATAATTGGGCCAATTGCATGCGCATCATATTTACGGACGGCTATCGTCTAATACACCTAGTTGTACGGTGCCTTATTCCCGCCGCTGTTTATTAATTGAATAACATCTCGAAGAAATCCGTCTTAGAATGTATTTACGGCACGGAAAGTAAGGCTACCAGATTCCAGAGCGGCGGTGAATATACATAAATCACGCTGCCGTTCATAAATCACGCTTAGCGTTTGAATAAATGGATATCACTTGATTCGCTAAGACAGTATGTAATTTTGATAAGGTGATTCTATTTAATACGTCCGAGTGCGCTTTAATGATATTAAAAATAAACTGCCGAGCGCAGGTAGTGCATTTTGGCCAAGATATGGGATATCGTATTAATGTTGGGCGTGCGAGAGAAGCGTCCGCATACACAAAAAGGGCAACGTCCAGTACCGTCTTGAGTTTTTACAAAATACAACTAAATGGCGCTATTAAGGTTTAATATTACAATATGCGTAAAAATATTTGTAACTATTGAATTGAAAGCAGAAATCGCCAATATACACGACGCCAAAAAAGTATCGCATAAACTAAAAAAGGGCATTTATAAACCAAGATATTTTTATACGTTCACAAAAAGTTTGCCTCGTGTATGTGAACTATAAAAACACTAATAAAATCATGGAACATGGCTTTTTTACTTTTTTTTTTTTCTAAAAGAACACATTTAGAAAAATGCATATGTGTAAGGTTTGTTCAGTTGTTTATTGAAAGTCTTTCTATACGGACAAATTTTAAAGTGCGAAGTCAGAGTTCTATACCAACGCTTTTAAAACTAAAATGAGCAATTTAACTTCAGAACAAGTGGCTGCTATAGTTGCTTTAATCGAAGATGGACGATCTCAAGCACACGTTGCTAATTTGATGAACATCAATCGGTCAAGTGTTTCTAGAGCCGTAGCCAGGTATAGGGAAACAGGCAATTACAGTAGAAGACCTGTACCAGGTCGTCCAAGATGTTCTACTCGCCAAGATGACCGCTATTTACTACTACAAGCATTACGTCGAAGACATGTAACTGCGAGACAATTGCAGAACGACTTGGCTAGAGTCAGAAATACTCGTGTGAGTACTCAAACTATTCGGAATAGGTTACGACAGAGTGGATTAAGAGCTAGAGTAGCTGTAATAGCCCCTCGTCTCACTTGGAACCACCGAGTGGCTCGCTTAAGGTTTGCCAGAGAACATGTAAATTGGAACATTAATGACTAGGCCAATATACTCTTCACGGATGAGTCAAGATTTGGTCTTTACACCTCAGATAGGCGTATCTCAGTGTACAGACGAGACGGTGAGCGCTATTCGCAGTGTAATATCAGACCTAGACCTAAAAAAAAAGCAACTTTAAAAAAAGCAACTTTATGTAAAAAAAATAGAAAGTTTTCGTTGGATGATCTTAACGATTTTAGTAAAGACCTAACACAACAACGTTCCGTCAGTAATGTGCTTCGTAAAGGTCAACCAAAATCAGTTGTTATAAAAAGGTACCTGATTATCTTAAATAAAAGATAAAAGATGTTGTGCGCAGATAGAGGTATCCTTAGACAATGTCTTCGATTTTTGCATGAATACATATTTAAGTGTGCACCCGAGCAAAAAAGCCTCGTCTCAATCTGCGTAAGGAAATGCTGAAAATATTCGACAGAGCAATTCCATATACAACATTGTAATCGTTAAAACTAAACGTTTTTCGGGTTCGAACCGTGTCATGTCGTTAAAATTAAAATAAAAGATAAAAAATAAAACATTTTTTTTATTTATTTATTTATTTTTATTTTTATTTTAACGACATGACACGGTTCGAACCCCAAAAACGTTTAGTTTCAACAGACTCCGGCCGTAGAAGCCTACGTTTTTATTGTTTACATTTCTAAAATTTTTGAAACGTTGCATTTCAATCGTGAAAAAAGGATTCGCTTCAAAGGGGATGCGACGTTTGTTCGAGAGTGTCCATCAGCACATCTTTACGTGCGGGATGCAAAAATACAAGCGTATATTTATAAGGAACTTGTATCATAAACAGGATTTAACACATTTTTACGTTTGGAAAAAGCCATTTTATTTGCGCCAAATGAAGACAACATACCGCGTTCGTACGACAAATTTGATAAAGTTAATAACCTAACATAGTATACGTCCTCTGTTGGCAGAGATTACGTCCTGATATTTCAATGGAAGGAAAGCGTTCAGTGTGGTTCTAAAAACTCAACAAGACCACTTAACACAAGTTAATTCAGATTGACTAAGTTACCTATCAAAAGAGACGTTAATGACTTGTTTTCAAATTGAAGTGTAAAGAATACAATTTTAGGCGCGATTCAAAATATCCATGGAGAAATTTTAAATAAACAAAGCAACGCATTGATCTATGTATCTTTCAAAAGAAATTCTCGAGCTATTTAACAATGCCAAAATCCTACTTCCATCAATTATGACACGAACCGATACGTAAACTTGTCCTTTGAAGTGTGCCTACAATGCCAATTCCACTCTGCTATTGTTGGACAGTTATTTAAAGGATCAAGCCACTAAAAATAAAAGTTATTCTGGACTACAAACCTGTCAGGAATAGACAAGAATTTAAATTTAAACGTTTACATGTTCAAAAATCGAGCATTCTTTATCATTATTCCCATGGCAGGTGTGCCAGACGATAAGCGTTTCGTATAACATTTGCGCCATGATGTAGGAGCGTTATAATTTTAAAATACAACGTTAGAGTTCGCAATTTTAGATTTGATTATTTCGTATCGAATCAAATTCGTTCGTTATTTCTTGCGGGCTAACATGCTACTTTTCCTCTTTTGCGACAATAAGCACTGGGACCAATTCTAATTCGGATTCTTCACGTTACGTTATCCCATAAGGTACAGGTACGGGATACATGCTGGCCACTCCGTAACACATCGCCAATAAAAGGTAAAAATAAGGTTAGGCGCTAGATTCTCTTCAATATACAAGTACCTGTCAACCTCGTTCCACTTCCCCCTTTAGACGATCTCACCCCCTCTAACGATGAGAACAAGGTGGTTTGTGCTTCTACGCCAGATCATCAGGATCGATGTAGCATTATGCAAACCACTTTCCAGAGCAGAACTAAACTATTTCAACGTTGAATTAAGATATTCCCGCGCGAATCTCACGCGTGCTTGATAACGATCTAACGTCAGTTTTGAAATATTCACTCCTCGCACTTCACAGAACTGTTCTTCCACTTCAACCGCATTGTGTCGACAGTAAGAAATCTTACAAATCGTTTTCTGTAGGTTTCTGGTTGACGATGGAAGGATCTATTCTCTTCGTTAGATTTATACACCACCATTCCAACCGCTCACCGTATCATATTCACATATCGGGCAACAGCTTTCCAATAAAGCCCAAATTCAACAAGAACTGTTTCGGGAGCATTTTCTAGGATAGTCTATATTTTGACATTGATAAATCGCAGGAAACATGGGTAAAAATAACAATTGTAATCAAACACCTGACGATAATAATGTAAACATGCGGAGCTATTTTTTTTTATTTTTGCGCTTGGAAGATAAGTACTCTTTATGAATGTTTGCTCACGTTAAAGCGTAATAAATGATCTTTCAAACGGCTAAAGTTTCATTTTTTATCTGAGGTTAAGTCTCCAAGTGGTCGATTTCTATGGAAGCTATCCATCTAACTATTACCTGAATAGCATCGCATGTCTGTCTTTAATATTTCATCAAGGAAAGTAATATCTTCTTCGATAAACAATTTATTTAAAATGTGTAGCACCGCTCTGGGATTCAAAAAAGGCGGAGCTTCTTAAATTAAAGCATTTTAAGATCGTTTTATTCACCGTTGCTATTTATACGGTGCTTTCGTACGGTTCTCCTGAAGCACAATATGCAGTCCATGGATCTATTATAACAACAACTAATAGAAAAAAAGATCTACTTTCCGTCCCAAAATCCTCCGTTTAAAATTTCATATGTAAAGAATTTGGCGAAACATAAATTTGTAAATCGGAGTCCGTTAACATTTCGTTAGTCGATAACATCTAAAGAAAGGCTGGTATTTATTTAATATTTAGTTGGCTTACGCATATATTCATCACTTCTTATAAACAGTTTTGCTAATGTGAGCTTTTCTGAATCCAACAGTAGATAAAATCGGATATATCTAATTCGAAAAGATTTACGATTTGGCGTGGATCTTTTCTTTTTCTAGTTTCTAAAGCCGTAACTTCCAAACTACGCAAGCTTCAATTAATATTCAATACAACGAAAATCACACATTTGTTTACAGCAACCCGAAATCATTTCGTAATGCTTGAACGGTTGCCACGAGGCGGAGGCAAAAAGAAAAAAATGAATAGGGTGTGAATAGGTGACGTGCGACATGAGGATTCACTGTTCTGGTCTGAAGTTTCTGTTTTCTATTTGTCAGTCGGCGGGTGTTTTCTTGGCAAATGAAGCGTCGCTGGAGATTCAATTAACGATGTAAACCGGACCAAAAATAAAAGATGGTTTTCGCGTATAGGAAATACATCTTATTAGTCACGAACCAAACGGTTCAACATAACGTTTGCTAGTAAACTCGCGACACATGTCTCCTTTTCGAAAAAAAAACCGTTGATTTATATCCTAGATATAAATAGAACCGCATTCTAGATTAGGTATGTAACGTAATTTGTGATAGTTAGAGCATTAACGATTTGAACTCGAACAAAATATGCGCAAATTATCCTATTAACTAATGCACATGGGGTATTTTTGGTAGGTTCTCGTTGCGCGTAGAGGACCAGAAATAAGTTACTTGAGTAGATTACAACTGACGTCGAAAAGCTGCAGCACTCTTACGTTAATGTTTCTTAGAAGAAGCGCATACTAGTTGTCTAAGAATATTTCACCTCAATACGATAATTGGGAACGTGTTCAAATCAGCTCCGATCTCTTTTTCCGTATTATTAATTACTTGGAGTCGCTTAGCGTAAAATATCTCGAAATCGAGGTTTTTGGCAGCTTCAAGCACCGATTATCTAAAAGCATCGCACGCGAACAATAAATGTAACAACAGTATTAAACACTGGATCAGATTCGATTTTGCATCTAATGGCGTATTCGAAGTGTTGGTTCATTCTGGCCAGCATCAGTTTCTTTATTTCTCATTTGCACCGTATAAAATTTTGACACGGCCAGAAAGAGCTTTTCTTTTGATTTAATAAGAGTTTTCCTTATTGTTATTAATGGAGGAAGTATTAAACAAGACATGAAATTTCAAACTGTCAAATGTTAATATCCCTGTTGTGCTCTACTTATGTAACTTTAACCACTACTGAATTTTGTGCGTGACGTACCGTTAGATACATTTATATAAAAACAACAAAATGTACTTGTAAGCAAAAAGAGACGAGTAGAGTTTAAGAAAGTGCGTTGCGTTATTGGGAACAACTAGTTTTAAAAGAAATATTTATTTTAAGCGAGATGCAGACAAAAAAATCTCTCTGTGTCTTCGCGTTAAACATTTATTTAATAACTCTTTTGTAGTAATTCGCCTTTACTCCAACTACTTTTTTACACTGTTACAATTCAAAAAAGAACCTGAAAAAAATAGGGAAAAATTGAGAACATATACCATAAAATACTTACATACGTGTACGTTCGTTCACTATATATCACACCCTCCTCATTTATAATTTATATATACAGCGTTAGTAAAAAGTCTCGGAACGGTCGAATAACTTTGTTATTTGAAAATTATGATTTCTGAAATTTGGTATAAATGCATTTTATGGAATACAGTTAATATTTTTTTAACCAATTTTTTCATACCAAATTTCAGAAATCATAATTTTCAAATAACAAAGTTATTCGACCGTTCCGGGACTTTTTACTAACGCTGTATAGTGGCGAGCAAATGAATAGGGACACTAATCATATATTTAAGATTTCGTGTTTTTCTACAATTTAAAACGAAGCAAAAGAATTTTTTTTAATAAAATTCTTAGAAATGAATAAAAGTATATGCCTTAGACATCACACCTGCATTTCTCGGAAGTATTAAAATGTTATGTTTGCATTTCTCACGATCGGTCTCATGCAAGCGAGCATGAGCAAAATAGATTTTTGTATATTAAAACGCATAATAATTAATTTTCACGGTAGCACAGACTAAATTATTTTAAAAATGGGTCGTGGAGAACATTGTACGGCCGAGCTTCGAAAAATTATAATTACACTTCACGAAAACGGTTTGAGTTTGAGAAAAACAGCTAACTAAATATCTGTATCGAAAAATATGATTGCTAATCAAACAAAATATTTCCAAAAATACGGAACCTGCGAAAAAATTCCTAAACAGGGAAGAACTAAGAAAACGACGGTTCGCATTGATAGACACATAGCACGTCTCTCACGTGCGAATCCATTAAAAACGGCAGCAGATATACACAAAGAGGTAATTACAAAGATTGATAGACCAATTAGTGTATGGATAGTCAGACGAAGATTACAAGAAGCCGGATTACGTGGTAGGATTGCTAGACATAAACCGCCTATAAGCAAAACAAATAGAATAAAAAGATTACAGTTTGCCAGAAATCATTTGCATTGGACTGCAGATCAGTGGGAATTTGTATTGTTTAGTGACGAGTCAGAATTTAATAGAATTGGATCGGATGGCAGAAGATATGCACGGCGAGGCCCCAATGAAGCGATGAATCCTAAGCATACAATAAAAATAGTAAAAGGGTTTGGAGGAAATGTGTTGGTCTATAGGTCTATGTGTTGGTCCGTTGCACAAAATTAATGGAATAATGGATCGACATGTGTATGTTGATATTTTATCCAACGTTATGCTGCCATATGCGGAGGATCATTTGTCCGTACTTTGGAAGTACCAACAAGACAATGATCCCAAGCACACAGATAAGATTGCAAAGGACCGGTTTCGACGAAATCATGTAGATCTTCTTGATTGGCCTTCTTGTAGTCCCGATTTAAACCCGATCGAAAACTTGTGGCAAGATGTGAAACTTCGTATTCGGGATAAGAATATTTCAAACCTCGAAGAGCTGTTTCGATGTGTTGAGGAGGTCTGGAACAATATTCCCGTGGAACGATGACAGCATCTCATCGATTCCATGCCTAAATGTGCCGCAGTCATTAAAACAAAAGGGTATCCCATCAAGTATTAATCGTAGTATCGAAATTTCAGTGTACCTATTTCAATGCTCGCATTTTACATATGGAATAATTTGTATTAACAGATGTTTTTGTATCATATAGTATATTTTGCAATTTATTCCGTAGTTTGTATTTTTAACTTTTGTTTATTCGAAAATACAAATAAATAAATACTTTCCTTCACAATTGCATTAGTGTCCCTATTCATTTGCTCGTAACTATATATATATATATATATATATATATATATATATATATATATATATATATATTAGTCAATATATAATTAAAAAAGGGAAAAAGTAAAGAATAAAAGAAAAAAATTGATATCAATGAACGAACAAAAACAAGCTGGCAAGTTTGAAATCCTTTATAGATCTTGTTTGATAAAGTTGATAATGTAACCATAAAAGCAAAATACATAAACAGTAGCACAACAATCAACTTCTAATATAAATTAAGGTAAAAAAAGTCTCTATTCTAAAGAGAATCATTGTAATAACTAAGACAGTTTACATATATCCATTATGGTAAGAAAATTTTTAATACTCTCTTACAAGTATGTTATTATTAACTATCATCTTCCAAAAGAATGTAAATCAAAGAAGCTTGCTTGATATAAATAAACACCAAGAAGAATGTTTCATGCAAATACGATAAAATATATTTTGTGAAGAAGCCTACCACCTAACCGAAGAAAAATGTTAGAATCGCGAAACGTATGTCGGCGTATCTAAAATAACGCACTAAATTTATGCATTTGTATATATGAGAAGCGCAGTGACTTTGAACACGTAGAAGCATGCTAAATTTAGCGATTTTTTAAAGGCAAAGCAAATCTAATGCAATAGTTAGGTATATCTATAGAGATTTCGAGTATGTATTCGCCTGGCAAAAACGCCTCCCCTTTGCAAAAATATCTCCGGTGTATAAATAAATGGTAAAGTCTTTTTCTGTCCAGGAGAAACGTGCACAATATTTGCTTTAATGTGTCTGTGCTGTTTAAGTTTTTTTTTCCCGATGTTCTGGCATGCGAAGCTTATTTACTTGCCACAAAATATTGACATAGTTGTTTTTGAACTTGTCGCATTTTTGCATTGAATGTTTACGATTATACCTAAATTATTACGTCCTTAGCTCCAAAAGAGCGCTGTGTATATACCACACATTTTGTTTAAAATAGCCTAATATCGTTTACGATGATTTCACATTTAAAAATATTCCACGGTGACGACTATTTATTTTATTTCTTAGCGTTAACTTTAACGTTTTTAGAAGATGTGAGCCCTAAATTGCTCAGATAATTCAAATAATTCAATTTTTATAAATTATGATACCTATTTCCATTCCAAAAAATATCTCGAATATCTACTTTATAACGGAAATATGATCGTCAAAGTATGAACTTTATCGACGTCATGTGAATGCACAGTAAAATAAACCTTATTTTATTAGACTTAGACACCCGCGTTTTTTGGAATGTAAACAAATTTATACGTTTAGCGAATGTCGTGTGGGCGTTACGAACTTTTAAACATCCAGATAGAAATACAACTTCACGTACGTAATTAATTTTGCGGATACTAGGTGTTCATACGGGAAAGGCTCAATGAAATCGAAATGACGTTTCACTTTTGAATACACGCAGCGCAAATTAATTACAGGAGCACTTGTTTTCATCTCAACTACTTCTTAGTTGTAACAGATAGAAATCTTCTAAGGCGTATCTTGAAAATTTTTGAGATAACAATAACGATTCGAAGGATTATTGCGGGCATTGGAGAACTTGCATGCCTCTGAAGATGTCTGCTTAACAATTCTCGCCCATGTTCGAGTTCGTATCGTCGTAAAGGTCAATCCATGGCTTGCATCTCGCGATATTGAACGAAGGTTTTTGCAGATGGACGTAGTATTGAGTCTGTCGTTATCTTGCATGAATAATTTTGGCTTATACCATTGCGTAATTACATGCACTGTATTTCTCGCTTGACTGTTGCGGAAATTCCCTCTTGGTCTTTATAATTAAATAGGTGCATATGTTTTTCCAACAAAACTGTTGGTTGTTGTTGTTGACGAGATTTCTGCAAATCATTACTTCACCGTTCCTTAATTTATGCGTATTGCACTTGTTTTGTGCTTTGTATACTATTCTTCTTTTCTATTTTTCTACTTCCATTCTTTCTTATCTGGTATATAAGAAAATTTAAAGCAAAAACAACAATCTAATCTAATCAAGACTAATTATAGTTGACAATATGGAGAATGAATAGACAATCTTTTAATACAAAATTATAAGTTACCATTTAGAAAAAAAGCAATAGATAAGAGAGTCCTATAGTTATGATTTTTTTGAACCTTTTTTTCTCTCTTGAAGAAGATGACCTTTGTCCGTCGAAACGTTAGACTCAACATATTACATTAGTTAGAAAATAAGCCACTATACTCAAGAGTTTTATTTTACCATTTGCGTATATTAGTTACATAATGGAAAAAAATCGTCAATTTTTTATATTAAATTACAATTTTACAAAAGAACTAAGAAAAACGGAATATCCTTATCACTGTGTGTGCTCTAAAAAAAAATAATAATATATCATTTAAATTGTTTGCATTATTCGGGACATAAATAGATATATAGATGGTAGATTTCCGAACTTTCGATGCCACTATTACAAAAAAAAAAAATGCCGACCATTAAATTTAGCCATCGTTGGTATAATTACACTCTTACACCTACACGAACGTAATCGCGTTCATACAATCATTTGGCAACACAAGACGATTCCCCGACGAGCGTTTACATAGAGAACGATATGCACAACAAATTTAAGTTCTAATAAATCAAAAAAATCCAATGCTGCCCTAAATAAACTATCCAGAAACGGAGCGAGTGGAATGTAAACCTAGATGAACCGCCAGCTAACGGCCAGCAATAACTTGGCTTTAGTCTAATTTTATTTGATGTATAAATTTGACATTTCTTTAGAAATCAACTGAAAGCATCTAATCTAAATGGATTGTCGTTCGTTTAGTACGAGGCGCGGGTTAATAATAACCAGTATCCATGTCAATCGTAATATATCGTATTTTACTTTGACTATCCGGAAGACTTTTTGGCAAGAGAACGTTAGCCTATAAAGATGTATAATAAGATTTCTTTGGAAAAGAATACGTAATTAAAATATATTTTCTATGCTGATCTGTTCTACTTTGTAATGGTATACCTTCTTAAATATTTGATTTTTTTTGAAGCTACGTTAAAATATGAGAGGACAAAAATATATCTAGAAAATTTAAAGCCATACAATCTTCCAACAGAATTTCCTCAAATATTTATTTATTTAGCCCTCCGACCTATTTATCCTCATAACTTGTATGCAATTACCTATACTGAAATTTTGCGAAAAAATAGATTTAAAAAAAATATATAGATGCACTAACTAAATTAATTGACTTAAAAAGCTATGCAGATTATGGAGGAATTATTCCATTAAACTAACGTAGGAGGTCAATATTATTAGTAGTTATTATTTAGTAACTTATACAACTCAATGTAGAAGTTCAATATTCTGAAAAATTAACGAAAGTATATACTTGCAGGATTCGTATTCTCCAAGGGTGGCCCACAAAATCAAAGAATCCAGTATCGCGAATTCAACGCGGATCATCCGTTCTTAATCATGTTAGTGTACGAAGAGGAAGGAAATCGCACCGTCCTGTTAACTGGACGAGTGGCAAACCCGGCATCATCGTAAATGGTGACATTGAAAACATATCGAGTATAATCATCATATTTATGTACGTATAAATTACATATTACCTACCAGACTATTATTATAAATATATAAATATGAATACCTACCTATAACAATGCTTATTGTATTTGTTTTGTTTTTTGTGTTTAAGCAAAAAATGTACCAACGTTTTTATTAAATATGCTAAGATAGATATTTAAATAAACTATAATTTGCATTCTCTTGTTTTATTGCTACTCCTAAAACCCAATTTTTTTAAATCAATATATTTGGTTAGTTCTTTCTTTAAAGTTTGGATTTATTCCCGATGATGGATAGCTTGGTGCGTCCGATGCAAATGAAGTATTGTGGTAGTTTTTAGTGAACTGTTTCAATGTCACACATTTCGAGTACTTGCTTACCAATATTAGGTTAATCCCCGCTAAAATCAAATAACTTAAGTTGTAGTTAAATTAATTCAGAAAAAAATTATTTGTAAATGTGGCAATACATAACGAGCTTAAATCGATTTCTTCCGAGTAAACAGTCGACAAAACCCAAGGTCTTCCACGTGTTTCACTACACCTGAGTCATCCTTTGTTTACGTGAAAAGTTATACACATTCGCATACAAAAATCTGTATTGTAAACAATTTTAAAATAGGACCACAAACATTACTGTGCAAAATTAACAAACAGTTTGTTGCGTTTACTTTAGCACAACATTTATTAGCTTTGATAAAAAAAATATCCTCCCACGGAAAAGACGCATTAATACATGAAGGGATGTTTGTATTTAATCTTACACTCAAATAAGTAAGCAACGAGAATAGAAGAAAAGTTTGCTTTTTCAATTGTTTTCTTTTAATGCTTGTCTTTCGGCCATAAGACCGTAAGAGCTTCGTTTTTCTTTAGTCTTCTCTTCTTCCACAATACTAATATCTTCAATAGAATCGGCTTTCTTTTTCGATTTCGGCAAATGCGTGGATTTAACGCCATTTTGATTCTTCTTCTTCTCTTCTTGAGCGCACTGTAGTGCATATTGTTCGGGAGGCGTTAACTCTAGCAATCTCGAATCCATCGCTATCCAATCGGAATTCAAAACTTGTTCTACTTTCCAACGTTTATTTATATCGGGCTCCAACAAGTGCGTCGTTAACTTTTTAACTTGCTCACTTAACAGGTCTATGACCTTAGCACGAAACCTCCATCTCTTGTTCGTCTGTTGTTCGTACAACCGCTTGATATTACCATCATCGAAAGGCATAGCTTTATTCAACATAATGTACAAAATAACTCCAATCGACCACATATCGGCAATTTTCGGATGATAGGGTATACCGCGAAGAATTTCTGGTGCTGCATACGATAATGACCCACAATACGTGTCGCTAGTTACCTTCTTGCCATGAGTATCGACGACGTACCTAGCAAAGCCGAAATCCGCTAATTTGATATTGTAATTCGCAGTTATTAAGGCGTTTTCACATTTAAGATCTCGATGCGCGATATCCATTTCATGTAAGTACTGTACAGCTAATACTATCTGTCTGAACCAAACTCTAGCTTGTGCTTCGGACACCGCGCCCTTCTTCAGGATAAATTCCAAAAGATCCCCATTCTCGGCGAATCTCATAAATATGAAATATTTGTTCCTTCTCTGAAATATATTCTGAATGTGAACGATATGCGGATGATTTAGCTTTATTAATATGTCCAATTCTCTTGGTAAGAACTTTTTAACAAAGTCCTTGGGTGCCTTTGCCACATCTATAATCTTGCAGGCCAATTGCGCCGTCTTCCCATCTTTGGGATTCTTATAATCGGTCAGATAAACCTTTGCATATGAACCCTCGCCTAGTTTTTTGTATAACCTGTATCCTCTCGAAGAAAGTGCTAATTCCTCAGACGCTGTAGTGTCCAAATCCTTTGACATATTTTTGTTTCATGCATATTTCTGAAATAGAGCTTTTTCTAGAATAAATTTAAAACTGTTGTAAACTCACATTCACTGGAATTTAGAGGGCAACATAATATTCAGGACATAGTTTGACAATATAATTTGACACCCCTTTGTCAATTGTAATTAAGTGACAAATCTATATAGTTTATTAACTATTTGTTTCTTTCTTTGAGGAAACATTTTTCAAACAGCTTACGATGTTAGACCTTAAATGTTTGGAATCGTAGCATCGAGTTGAGTACGTTACATTTTAGGCATGTATATCCTCAACCACCAGCAGACACTACTCTTGCATTTGCTTGCAGTAGATAAGTAAAGCTCGCACTTCCGCGCATTGCGCACACGATTTGCAGTATATGCGCATCTACTCTAGCAAAACGGAAACAACCAGCCGACGGGAGAAACGAATACTAACATCGGATACGGATGGAAGATAGCATGTATAATGTAATTATTGATGCAAAAACGAATAACCTTTTGGAGCAAATTATACAACCGGTTATTTATAAAGATAGAGGCTGGAATATCATATTCGCGTCGACTTACACAGGAAATGTGATAAAATATTTTTTTTTGAGAACTATGTAGGTTCACTGGGACTAAGTCTTAAAATTGTTTTGATATATACTAAGTAATTTTGATAAGTAATTTTTTTAGAACACTCAGTATATGCCCGAACAACCTTAAAACTTGCTCCCAATGAATCTTAACGAAACAAACATTTTATCGTTTCCATCTAAGCCGATGCGAATGTCGTACATCACCCTGTACGGAAGCGAAAAAATGTTTTTTTTTTCTATATACAAATTCATTTATTTATTAAAAAATTCTCCATATAAGGACATCTTTTGCATAAATGGTTGAGCTTTGCAGCTGAGTAATTCGTAGTTGTTAGCCCAAGACGAATTTATCGGATATTTGTTATCATTTCTAAATCGCTCCAGCATCTTCTGAGGATCAAACTTCTGCTTAGGAACATGGGGTATTACGGTCCTAATTAAGCGAAATATTTTTGTGTTTTCGCTTGTGGACTTCTCTTTTTCAGTAGCATTAGCATCCGCAGGGGTAACCTTTTCATCGTCCGTCTCATCCGCTCTCGAAAATAAATTATCACTACCATCAAGTTTATAACCCTCAGTAGATTCCGTTACGATTTCTACGCGCACTTCCATGTGGCTTCCTTGAGCTTCTTCAGTAGTACTTATAGTTGCGTCGACGTTTTCCGGAGTTTGAATTTTATCATTTTTATCCTTACTTTTAACCGGTTGGCCTCTTAAGCTCTCCCCATTACTTTTCAAATCGCCAAAGTCAAATAGTCTTTGATGCGGTACTTCATGACAGCAGTAAAGAGCGCTGGGGTCTATTGGATGGGCTTCCGTATTAAAGACATAACCGCCAGCTTCAATGACGCACTCTCCGTTCGGGGTATCGATTATTGTACCATGTTCACCTTGGTTATGAATGAAGTTGTCGGTGTCAAATAATAAATAAAGATATTTCGTCGTTTCTGCTAAAAAGAAGGACTCCATACGATCTTCTTTTCGATGATCCCTTACATCCTTAATCTAGAAAAAGAAAAAAAGAAGAAACAATAATGGAATTTCTAATTTCACTGCATTACGTGTTGCCTAACTTCATAAAACACTGTGATCGCCTAATTGTAGGAAAATATGTTGAATCTATGACGTGATAACTACATGAAGCGCACATTGTTCAGCCAATATAAATAATAATCTCTATTTCAATGTGGTAATTATAACTAGGGTTCACAAGGAAAAAAAACTTACCGTTGCATAACCACAAGGTGTTCTGGCACTATATTGTATACTTTTGAGGATATCAACCCCTATCTCGATTAAATAGGGATCTCCAGTTGCACGGTAAAGGTACATAACAGATTCAATCAACTCGGGCCTTAGAGGATAATTTTCTCTATTATTACCAGCTTCCGTTTGCAAAATATTATAGAATTCTGGCGTAAATCCGTACTGTTGCCAAACCTGATGATAGTTATGAAGAGTCTTCATTGCTGATGACGTTTCCCCTACGCGCAAAATCAATAAAACCTAACGTTTTATATGTAATCACCGCTGATTTACCTATCAAGCTTAAAACGCCAGGCCAATACGCTTCTAGTGATTGAAATACGGGAATGGTGACTTGACCCTTTGTCATTGAAACCCACAAATACCAATCGTCTCTTTTAAGGTATTTATCAATGCCTTTCCTAGCTTCGTAAAACATTTCCAGAAGTTCGGGTTTTTGGAAAAGGATTGATCCTTTGACCAAGTACTCGAAATAGGAATCTACACCGGATCCAATCCCAGCGTCTTGAGCTGTCCAGCGACCAGTGGCAACGTCAATATGATTACCAAATAGACCTATTTGAGATTGATGATGGTATAAAGCGTATAATGCGTTCATTGCCACCTAAAATTATAATATTTAGATTG
Organism: Oryctes rhinoceros; assembly: GCA_020654165.1. NCBI lineage: Eukaryota > Metazoa > Arthropoda > Insecta > Coleoptera > Scarabaeidae > Oryctes > Oryctes rhinoceros. The sequence continues at coordinate 7,294,862 of JAIOKQ010000231.1, forward strand.
AATATGTAAAATTTGAACTGCACAATAGGATCCTGAACAATTTAAGAAATTTCAAAGTTAGCTGTCACCGTAACTGTTCTGAATAAATTGTTCAAAAGTTAGAACGAAGTAAAAATACATTAGGACGTCAGTGTAGAATGGACCAAATATTAGCGAAAGCTAAACGTTCACGTTGACAACTAATTTTATAAAAATTCAGTATCCAATGATCTAAACAAAATTATATAAAAATATACAAAATTTATATTCTTTGCAATACTAGATCACTTCTGGGTACTTACATACTGCCATACTTATTTACTTACCTCTTCATAAAGCGGATCACCAGTTAATCGACTAAGGGTACCAAATTCTAAAATAAAAGTACCAATTCCTGCAGTGCATGTTACTGTTGTTTCACCAAGCGGTATGCCATGCCTCAGGTTTATAGTACCATAGGGCATACCAGTAGGTGTATTAAATGCCACAATAAGCCTATTAGCAACGTCTTCGGCTAACCGTAAAAGAGGTCCATTACATGGCCACCCAGGTTCTAGTTTAACACCTGCTCTGTAAATAAGGTGGCAGCAATAAAATACAAACGAAAAACAATCAACTAACTCCAGACCTGTGCGATAATAAATGAGCGCTAAGAAGTCCTCCGATAATTCTGATATTCGTTTCGAATACTGATACATTTATGTTAGAATCGAAATTATCTTTAGCCGTTAAAATATCGGTTACCCTTTGGAATTCCGTATAATTGCCCATGATAGCTAAAGTATCCAGCGCATCAATTAAGGTTAAAGAATAACTGAAATTTCAAACAAGTTTGCTAATTAGCCTCGTGTAAGTTAAATTAATGTGCACCTTCCATAAGTGTCAACTCCATCGCAACTGAGGGGTCTTAATTCGTCATAAGGGTATGCGTATTTTAAATAACTATTGTATGCATGATAAAACATTTCTCTTACTTCTTCCCTACAAATTAATTTGGTTAAACAACTATATATATAAGCCTTGAATTGTATGTTATCCAGATACCTAAATTTAATCATATCTTCTTTGGTGTAAGTTCTTAAAGTTTGTGATCTTTGTATAGATAAATATAGAAATAAAATACTGAAAAACCAGTTCATCTTGTTTGTTTTATATTTCACATTACACCAATTTCAAATATATTTTTGTGGTTATGGTTTCATAGATGTCACAAGTAATACTAGCATTCAAAATGTTACACATATGCGTACATGCAAGCTCCCATGTTTTGTGTTATGCACAAATTGTTTGGTAAAAATATCAATAAGAACGAATAAATAAATAAAAAAAATGTCGGGTACAATTAAAGCTATATTTTAGTGCGACATTGGTACTTATTGCTCTATTAATACATTTTCTGATCAAGTTAACCTATTTCCTAATTTTTAAATTTCGCGGATAATTTAAGTTGGTAATTCCTATAATAAAAGACATATTCGCTTCCGTAATGCCAAAAAATTAGCCAATGTATTCTCTGTATTGCCGGAACTACCAACATAAATCATCCGGGAAATTTAAAAATGCCAAGTAGTAATATAAGCAGCAGGAAAGCATGTAATTAGCATAGAAAAATATGTTTTTGTTTATTTAAAATTTGACATTAGCAAATAGACTTTTCTACTGTTGTGCAAATGAAAATGTATTTGTTCAAGTGATTGTATATTAATTCAGACAGAAGTTTAATGAACTATACGGAACACCATGTCATGCTAATGGTTTTTCCAGTTGGTTCCCATATTCCCCGTTTCTTACGAAATGTAATAAGTATATGTAGATTTTCATGTTGTAAAGATTAAGTAAAACCAGCAATTAACCGATAGATAAGGAATTCATTTAATAAAATTACCGTACCATAAACTACTGACATACGAGGGTGGCTGGAGAAGTCCTAAGAAAATCTAGGAGATGGTGACCCTAGTATTGAAAATGGTTTGTTTCTAGTAATAATCACTAATCGCTACATAGACAGCTATCAAAGCCACAATTATATCCATCGCACATTTTTATTTTGTAAAAATGTAAAAAAGCGAGTTTCGAACGGTAATTAAGCACTTATATTTAAAAAGCTTAACACCCAAGGAAATTAAAGCTGACTTGGATGAAGTTCATGACACATCTGCTCCTGTGTTAACAACTGCTTACAACTGGGTAAGTGAATTTAAACGTGGTCATACATCCACAAAAACTGAACGTAGTTCTGGACGTCCAGTGGAAGTGACTACCATTTGATAAAATCAACCATATGGTTTTGAATGATCGATGAATGTGCACAAATTGGTTGAGGTAACAAGCATATCGCAAGGTACAGTGTTTTCATTTTTGTACAAAAAATGGGGTGTAGAAAAATCTCGGCAAGATGGGTGCCGCGTTTGCTCTCAGTGGAGAATAACCGCAATAGTATTGGCGTCTTTCCGTCGTAATTCGGACAAGCTTCTCCGTCGATACACCGATACACCACATATACTGCTACACTCCGAAGATAATGAAACAGTTAAAACAGTGGCTTTTTGAAAGTGAACAGGTTGGAAAAAGCCGAAGGTCTAATCATCTACGCCGATTACTTGTGAACAAGAACAAACAATGACCGGAAAGTATTATGCGTTGTTATTGGACCCGTCGAGCGAAGAAATCCTCGTTTGGAAAAGAAAGAGATCCTCTTCAATTCAGACAGCGCACGGCTGCACACCTGCGCAGTTTTAGTGGCCCAGCGGACGATCCACGCCGAACGAGGAGAAAGTTATCGCCCAAACAGATGCTTATTTTGAGGACCTTCGAAAATCTTACTTTTTGGAAGGTTTAAACATGCTGGCGAAACGCTTGGAAAAGTATATAGAAGTAAATGGAGATTATCTTGAAAAATAAATAAAAATACCTTGTTTGTTTCATCGTTTTCTAAGGATTTATTGAACGACCCCTGTACACTATAGTAAAGTACTGAAAATACTAGTTTTTACATCGTGAGTGGTAGACGTGGAATGCGTATCCTGTTCTTTCCTTTGTGTACCACAACATTCGAACGTGTAAACTTGTACGCTTCGAACAATAAAAATCTCAAACAATACAGACGAATTAGTCTATTTGCATTTTGACGTAAACGTAATTCAAATTGTTAGAACAGTTAGAAGGATTATTAAGAATGGCAACCATAGATGATCTGAAAAAGATAATATCTCCTGGATTTACAGAAACCGTCCTTCAGGAAATATTAGAAAAAAAATCCGGATTAACAAATATAACAGTTGAGGAGATATTATTAACATCTTCCTCAAAAAAAGGAGATTCCTATTTAAGCTGTATTACCCGCTTCACTGTTATAGCATTTGGGGATGAAGGGTAAGCCAAATATAAAGTTATTTAATTAATGTGTGGGCAATTGAATAATTACTGAAATGTATCATTATCTTAAATGTTATGATTAGTGGAAATACCACACCGAATCAATGAGAGAGCACAGTTACAGATTGGATAATGCGGAACGTTATCGGCTACATTAATACATTCCGTGACCTTGTATTTATATCGCCATTTTGTAAACACGCCTATAAAATTAATTTCGTATTTATAGGTTATTAAGCACCATTTGTAGTATATGTAGTATCACGATGCTAAATATTCGGCTTTATTTCTACTTCAATAAGAAAATGGCTACACAAAAATACTATCATGAATAATTAATATATATTATTGATGATTGATGATTACTTGATATGTTCGTGTTATATCCTCATATGATAATCATCATATAATAATCCTATAATATCCTCATCATAATCCATCGAACACACATATGCGTGTGCACAAGGTTTGTTATTTAATCGCAAAGGCGACGTTCGGTGAAGTTTGCAGCTTTTTATCTTTTATCTCACATAACTTCATCCATTTCGTTACGCCCGTGAAATGTTTATCAATACATTCTAATTATTCGACCAAATTTTCAACTTAAACAATTAATGCTTGGGGTGTTGTAATACTGGCAGGATCTTGCTTTGGCTTTGGTACAAAACGCTTTAACGTATGAAAGTTTTGTGCGTAAAAATTGCGGCTTTTACCATCTACTTCATCGTGTCATTATAATTTATTGGCGGTAAAGGTATATTCGAACACATTTCTTTGTGTAGCTTTATCCTAGTTAGTGCTTTTAACAAATTTTCATGAATAAAATCGAAAACTTCGTGGATAAATTCAGCAATGCCATGTATTCTATGCGTAGCATATGTCAATTGTAACGTATTAGAAAGAAATAGAACTTTTAAACAGTCGTCACCAGCTACTATTAAGAAATAATCCTGGTAGTCTCATTTGCAGTCACACGTAATCTTACTTTTGTGACTACTAAAAATTAAATGGGAAGATCTTCTGGGAACAACCTGCCAAACTTCCTTTAATGTCTGCGTTTATCCAAAGCCGGTTTTCTTTTAGATTTGATTGCTTTTTATTGAAGATGTTTGTAGCTTTGTAAATGTTGCTACTGTTATGTTGGGGCACCATCATTTGAAATTGTATGAAAAGAATTGGCCTAGTTTTATCTAAAGTTCCCATCTATATTCAGTGCTCTGTGCAGTGGTTTTATTTACATCCATAATATAAGCAACGTCTCTTATTGATGTAACATACTAGCAGATAAATAATTATTTGCGCCCTTTCAACGAGGTCACGTTTATTTAGTAAGTGGCAATGTGACCCAAACATTTGTCAAAGATCTTTAAAATGCTGGATTACATAAAGAATCTATGTCCTATTGAATAATCATCACAATTGTACGTTTGAGAAGTTCAAATTCTTGCAATATTTGACGTGATTGTTCGCTAGCGCAATTTTCTTTCACTAGCTTGTTAATTATCTATAAATGAGCAAAAGGTGCCTATTTAAAAAATAGTATTATTAATTTTAGGTCTGGTGATGCTTATGATTTCGAAGTTCACGTTATCGTTAAGAGTGTTCCACAATCTCAGACTAGGGCGAAATCATTTCGTTCACTAGACTTCTTTGAAAACGAAATAAATTTCTATAACAAGGTTACGAACAATTCTCGCTTAAAAAATTGTTCCGCGTGAAATCGAGAATCAATTTTTTTAGGTATGGCCACAATTAGACGCATTTCAAAAATCAAAGAATTTGCCAGAAGTTTTCGATGCCATCCCGTTATGTTTGGCGACCTTTACAGATGGTAAAACTGATTTCATTGCTTTAGAAGATTTAAGCTATCAGGGATTTAATGCGCTGGAAAGAGGTATAGGCTTAGATCTCGATGCGGCGTTGTTAACGTTAGAATATTTCGCGAAATTTCATGCCATCAGCGTGGCATACAGGGAGCAGCATCCTGACGAATTTCAAAAAATGGACGAGGAGCTAAAGGTTTGTATTGGAAAAATGAGCGAATTGTGAAATTATAGTTGAGCATTGTCTATTTACAGGAAACTTATTTCGATGAAAAATTCAGGGGTTGGTATCATGGCACGATGAACAAATTATGCACGGTGATAAAGGATGTTGCTGAGAAAGAGTTTCCAGTGAGCTTTTTCAGAAAAATAGAAGAAGTTCTTTCGCAAGATCTTTATGGGTAAGTCGTTAGAGAACAATTGATTTTACATTTATTTTGGATTTTTACAGAAATACTTGTCAATTACTGAAGAAACCAAGTGTATTGACTGCGATTACTCACGGCGATTGTTGGCCTCCAAATTTCCTGTTGCAAGAGCAACAGGGTAACCAAAAACTAGCTCTGATAGATTTCCAATTATCTAGGTGATACTAAAGCGATTAAATTTAAACTTGTATGTAGTAATTATTGTAATTACTTGCAGGGTAGCGTCTTTATCAACGGATGTATTATTCTTACTGTTCACTTGTGTTGATTCCAAAGTCCTAAGTAGTAATTGGGACTTTATGATTTCGTGCTATTACTGCAAGTTCGTTAATGCTTTAAAACAACTCGATTCTAAATTGGATGTCACTTTGGAAATGTTGAAACAAGAACTGCGAGACTATGGATTGTTCGCTTTTGGGATGTGCAACGAAGCACTCATAATGTCCTTGATGGACGATGAAGATGTAGCAGATCTCGATGCTCTTGAAGTAAGCGCATAAGTCCAGCTATTTTTCTAATAAAGATCATTTATTTTTTTACCATTTGAAATTCGAAGCGGCTACATTATGTGTATATCTATAGGTATACACATAATGTATATCATAACATAGACTATAGTTTATAACTATATTCGATAGTTATAAACTTTTAATTATGTAATTTTTCATCTTCAATGAGAAAAATCATTGTTTATAAAAGGTTAAAAACACCGTTTAAGCTACAAGATGATAGTGAAACTTTTTATAAAAATCTTAATACAAATATTACAATACTAAGGAGTGGCCCGTTAATTTTGATCAGTCCTGTACATGCTGTAATATTACAAAGCTCACTACAAAAACTGCATTTATCTTTTAGGGCGAGGATGCGATACCGCTCCACAACATATGGAAAATAGAACCAATAAAGGATAAAAACAAGAGAAAACGTGTTGCGGATTACCTAAGACTCCTTATCTGTAACAAACTAATTTAAATATTACTCATACTTTGTAAAGAATACTTAAGATAATCCTCATAGTTTCTCTGATTAAATTTCTTAGGCCTATTTGTTATTTGTTCGGCAGAAACCTTTGTAATATGCATTAGTTTAAGTAAACAAACAACTCTTAGATGTATTTGCTTACAAATGAATATAATGATATTAAGAAAGACCGTACGGAGATAAGGTCCCATATTAAATCCTCTTAATGCCCAATTTCGAGATGGATGAAATTGCAGGAAATTGTAAAATGTTAATTATTGCTGGAATTGGGTAATAAATTAAATAAACAATTACTACAATTAGATGATGTATTTTCTAAACTGTACCCCTCACCCCTCATATTTTAGCAAATCCAGCAATTATTATATGAGTCACAAAATTATGCATAAGAAAAAAAAAAAAGAACAAAGCCAAAAAAGCTCTTTAAAAATACCAGATATCAATATACTTTTACGTTTTTAGATTTTATCTTCAATTGGAAAGATAAATTAAAATTAATACCAACTAAAAAATATAAGTAATTGTTGACAAATCATAAATTATTTAGTCCTATATTAATTTTAATTATTTTAGTATTTGAATAGTGTAATAAATAATATACTCTTGTTGCATGTATTACAACCGGATAATTCTTCTGTTATCTTGGCAGTGATTGATAAATTTGGCTTTTGGTTATACGTTGAGTAGATATACATAGAGTAGAATCAGACAAACACGAAAACGAACGAAACCCTCTAAACTGCTTTTTATTTGAAATCAACTTAAAAGATAACGCCCATACCCAACTTAAATTCATTTTTTTATAAGTGAAATGCTTGTCATATTCCAATCGTACAGGAACACTGGAGTGCAACTATTCTACTCATAATTTTAAACCGGGGAGATTACCATTTAATTAATTTAATCCACAAAGGAGGCAGAAAGTATTGTAAAGAAACCCCTAGAAAAAATATTGCGGCAAATCGCCCCATTCGAACTCCAAAAAAAGTAAATTATACTCTCGTCTTTAATAATATTATTCCTCGTGACCTAGAGATACAATCCATCACCCTAACGGTAGAACTACGGAACCTACAAAATAAAGTAAAAGGAAAAAGTTGTAGAAAATCAGAACACTAAAAAAAAATTCGAAGTTCTATTCCCACTCTTAATGATATTGTCGTATGTAGAATCCACTACCCTAACGTTGAAATTGAGCGATTGGAATTTGATAAGCATCTATTATAAGCCTTATTTTTCCCGTTGATTTCAAATAAAATCAATTTCGCGCTTAAATCGCGACATCCGATGCGGTTACGTTCGACTTCGTGTTTGTCCGATTCTATTCGATGTATACATAACTGTTAGCGGTAGCCTTACCCTAAATTTCCAGTCACTGATTGATCGCTAAAAATCACCCTACAATATTTTCTTAGTAAAAAAAATGTTAAACAACTAACTTGAGATACACATAATTCCATACCAACAATTATGGATAGTTTCGAGTTAGCTTTGTTTGCTCAATTAATTAAAAATTTAAAAATGTTTTAAATTCCTCATTATTTGATATTTAGCGACATCTATTGAACAAATATTGCTTTAATATGTTACAACGGATTTTTAATATTATGAATATTTTAGATCCCTTTTAATCCTTCGGTTTTGTTAATATTTTATTAGTTCTCCTTTATTTCATATTTAATACTTTTGATCAAAGTGAAATTTATTCGGCTATCAAGCGCTTCGTATATTGGCTGGATGCACCTCTTGTGATATTTGGAGTTTCAACTGAAAACGATTACATCAATCTTCTAAAACTTCGCTTTAGCGAAAATCAAGTAATAATGCCAGTAATTTTAATATAATACATTCAACTGTATAATTTGCAAACATTATTTAATAGATTTCGATTAAATAAAATAGAATCAAGCGTAAATCTATTAAATTTGTTTGATAGATTCTTATTTTTACTGAATTATTCTAATTTATACAATACGGTTAGTAAATCTACAACATAAAGGTTATGAATATAAGATAAGGATTTCAAGGCAATTAAAATATTGGTTAGTATCCTTTTATTATTATTTGTGTGATTCCTCTGGAACTATTGCACATACATGTTAAGATTGTATTATCGAACTTTGCCGAGTATTAACGATCGCATTTAATATCAATAAGTTATATCTGAACATTTTATGTTTATTTGTTGTCAGTTTCCTAGCAAAACAAATCCCTCCGCATTGCTTACCTAATTTAATGCGATTTTAATGATAGCACAGGCATAAAATTTGGAGGTGGAATAAATTATACCCGCTAAAATTTGTTTGTCGCATGTGCCGTCTTCAGTTCGCATTCGTTCGTCAAAGTACCCGGTCAGCTTAATCGGTTGCATGTAGCAAGTGGAGATTACGAAAGTTAGTTTTGTTACGATTAGTGTGTAGAGAATATATCGTCGGTAAGAGTACGATATCTATAAATGGAAGACATGGCGATTTCTAAAGATTTAAAGGCTTTAATTGAAGCTAATCAAAATCAACTGAAAACTGCCATTCGAAATCATCAGGTAAGTTTCCCATCTACGATTTATTTTGCTGTACGTCAGTTCTGTTCGACTTAATTACACATTTTCCGCAATATAGCGTAAAAGAGAGATAGACGCGTTGTCGTATTCAAAAGTTTAGCGTATAATGCTAAAAATGTGTTATATAAAATACGAGATTCAAAATTCAAAAAGAACTTGAATTTAACGAACGAGATTTGGCCAATGCTCGATAAAAGTGTACAAAAATAATTTTCGTTTATTTACTTTTAGGTGCTCGTAGCGAAATTGAAAGAAGACCCAGATGTAAGTTTATATAATTTATTTGAAACGCTCACGTATAAAAACGGTATAATTATTTTGTTGTAGAACATCGACATCCAAAAAGACATACAAGAGGCCCAACAGAGCATCGTCATTGTAGGATTGGAACAGGTGAGTCATTGTAATCTCAAAAAGAAATATCCAATACTTTAGATACGTTTTACCTCTTGTTGAGAAGACAAAGGTAAAAGGATAAAGCCCTCTTATTTAAGACGAATTAAATTTCGTCTTAAATATAACAAGCTAACTAATCGGTGAAAAGTTTTTAAAATGCATTTAATGAAAAGTTGCTTTCATTTTCTTTCTAAAAGTCGTACAGTAGTCCGTGTAGCTACTACACGAGTAGCTTCGTCTCTTTCTCTATAAATAGCATCCCGTTTATACGGAATTGTTGCCATATTTTCCGATTAATTTACTTTCTTGTTATTTATTAAAAAATAATTCTTGCAAAATCACGGCCGAACATATGCTTTACTTTTCCTCACTTTCGATATATCAACGCGCAACTTGACTTCGTGCAAGGTTGTTATTGATCTTACAAACTTAGATATATTAAATAAAATTCGAATGCACTAGGTACGTTTAAAGTAATTTAAATTTCGACATTAAACGATTTCTGCTTCTTCGTATCATTATTTACGTTCTTATCTTAATTTCGGAAAACGATTCAGGACGTACGGCGATGTGGAAATATAAAACGTAGATTCCGATATAAGCGAAGAAAATCACACGCGTTATTTCCCTACCGAATTAATTTTTCTGTTCGGAATGCGAGATTTTATTGATTGACGTGCTAAAACGTAGCAAAAGCCGTTAGTGCGGAGATGCACGATGTCGTATATACCAATAAAGACTATTATTGTCTAATTTTAACAGCCTATCTGAATCTTATTGACTTTTCGTTAAGGTTATGTTGCGTTCATTCCTTGTAAAATACGGTTAGATTAGGTGAAAAGCGTTATGTAAGCTGATATAGGGAATATCTAAGTCCGTCACCTGCTCTCTGGTGATTTGTTAGAGCTTGTGTTTAATCGTGGATTTATAACGAGTAAAAACGATGGAAAATTATGTTTTAAGTTCGCTAATAATGTCCGTTCGTTGTAGAACTTTTGTAGGAAACTTGTTATTAATTTTATGGGGTTGCTTTAAAATGCATCGATTTCAGCCTAATTTTGTGAGCACGAGCTGTATTAATTCAAACTTAGATACGTTGCATATTTTTAAATTTTGCCCATTTATTCTTGAATGTTTGAAAACATGTAATTGCCACGTAATTGATACTTTCTAGTTAGTTCATTATCGTTAAAAGTATTATGTAATTTCACAAAACGACCGCTACCTAAATGTAATTATCTGTTATTTTATTGTACTCATTCTACTTATAGCGTCTTCCATTCTATTATTATATTATGTCTTATTATTTTTCGTTTTATATTATCTTTGTTGTGAAAAATGTCAAAATAAGCTCATTACATTTAGATTCTACGGAACTTAGAAATATGCGTTCCTTGCTCTCTTCCCTTTTCACGGAGTTACTCAAATTCCACAACTTTTACAACCCGACCGTGAATGTTAATTTGAATTAAAAGGAACTTTGTATTTAATCCGGGATTAACAAAAATTGCTTATTATGAAGTGGTAATAACGTATTAATAATTTGTAATCAGATTTATCTAAAAGCAAACATTATGGTTTGCTTTAAAAGAAGTAACATTTTAATTTGAAATTCAAAAAAGAAATTAGTTCAAGAAAAAAATTAATCAAAACTGCACAGAATTAGTATTCCAAGAACATACAAAGTAAACATCAATTAGCACGTCATTACTAGAGGTGGTGGTTTTTGTTGGCAGGCAGCGGCGCAGGCCGTACAAGGTCGATCGGCATCATGCATATATATATATAATATAATTATAATCGATTATTATATATAGAGTTATTATATCATATATATATATATATATATATATATATATATATATATATATATATATATATATATGATATAATAACTCTAACTCTAGTTATTGAGAACGGTTGCAAATTCCCGTGGTACGTGCTGTCCTCCTATAGTAATCGTCAAGTTTTACAGAGTTATCTTCGTCTTATCGAGAGTGTTAAATGATTTCCGTAAGCGTCCGTATTCGACGATCCCAAAACAGTTCTTGGCTTATTTTAATAGCTTCAGAATCTTGTAGTTTCAATGTCGAAATAAAAGATTTGATATTCTGAAAATGATGGAAATGTTTATAGTAATAGGATACCTTTGCAAGTCGGGTACACCATCTGGCTAATACAGGTTCAGGTGGTTGTGGAATTCCCGGGCAGCTCTCAAATTGGAGAATCCGTTTAGAGGATTTGAGAAACACCTTCTTTATGTTAGCTATGAGTTGGTCTACTCTTGGATAGCTGAGTCTGATGGTATCTGCTACAATATGAAGCGCATGTAGTAAACATGTTAAGTGATGGAGTTACCGAAAATCTGTTTTTAATAGTCTACCATTTTAATCATAGTTGCGGTTCCATCATTGACAAATATGTTTAATTAACTTCGCTGTACACCAACTGAACTAATAGCATCTTTTTTACCACTTGCATTGTAGTTTCTGCTTTCGTATTTATAACACGTTTGCTGCACGAAAGAAATGGTATCGACGGTCCATCGAAGTATATAACATGTATTGTCTTTGTTGTTTCGTCCACGTCTTTCTCCTTTTTAATAATATCTTGTACAGCATTTCTAGCTTAGCGTTGTAGGTCTTGTAATATTACGTTCGTGAAATGCCATCGCGGTTGGTTTCTACTCGGAAATTTCCAAACAACAACATATTTTTCGCAAAATGAACACATTGCCGTTTATTCAACAATGGTTTGTGGGATATTCCAAATACTTGACATGTCATGTAAAATCTGTCACGAAAATCCGAGATAGTATATCATTTTTTACATTTTCCTATGTTTCGCCGATTCCACGTCTCGTTTCGCTGTTATTCATTATAAGCCATAAGTATCACATTGTAAGCACCACATTTTACGAAATGGTTGTATTTTAAAAACGAATATCGATGTATCTTTTTTTCGCGTATTCCACATATAGCGCAATATTTTTATAGTACACCGGATGCGAGGAAACGGATTTATGTACGCATACATATAACTAGGGAGGACAAAAGCGAGTGAAAACATGTTTTGCAGCGATTAGACAGACTCGTGTTTTATCGACTCTCGGGGAAAGAGGTAGGTAACACGAACCCTTTCTTATGAGACGAATAGGCATGAGTCTGTCCAGTCGCTTCAAAAAAAGATGTGATTTCACTCGCTTTTGTCCTCTCTACATATAAAGTCGATCGAACTTGTACGTCCTGTATCGCTGCCTGCTAACAGAAATCACCAGGTTTAGTCGTTACTTATTTCCAGAAATTAATGTAAGGAATTAAAAAAAAGACACGCCAAAAAATATTTTTTTTTATTTTTATTTTTTTTTTTTAAGAAGGAAGATGTTGAAACGTAAAGTTTCATGTATTTTATATGTTTAATAAACCGAGTTTCCGCTACCTGAAATTCGAAGATATACCTTCATCGGTTTTACTTCACCGATTATTATTACATGGAAATTGCAAATGAACTTAATTCACAACTTCAAATATTTATCTTTAAATTTAAAAAAAAGCTACTTATTAAATATTTTCAATAGATATTACACAGCTGAAATTACTCAAGTTGACCTTATCCTGGTTACTATAAATAGATTGAGCTACGATAAAACATCTATTGCACCCTTTACATAATTATCCTTATTAATATTAGTCGTTCAATGAATAGTCAATTAGAAATTTAAAAGCTGTTTAATTGCCACATATTACCGGCATTTTCCTTCTATATAGTTTCATTATTCATTAGTTATTTACATACGTACTTTGGGCAAGGTTGTTATTGATTTTACAACTTAAATATATTAAAAGAAACCTAAAGTAGTTGCTGTTTAAACTTATGGTTTAATTATTGCAATATACGATTTTATTTTATGATATAAAAGGGATTGTAGTGTTTCTACATTACTTTTAATTTTAGATAATTACGTATTTTTCCGGCGTAAAGCAGGTTATCTATACTATATTGATTGATACGGCGAAATGTGCACGAAAATACAGAATGTCAAATATGAGCATCTTATATGTATATCATGGCAAACCCATATATAATTTATGATATACATACATATATGCGCCGATTGTGGATCGTGTTCATTAGCAAAAGCTAATGTTATTCAGATGTTTTTCTCACTACTTATTACCAAGTACGCCCTTGCTTAAACGTATGATATTAGTTTTTGAAAGTTGCAGTAGATTCGGTTGAAACAAATTCAGGGATATCAGAATGATAAATCTCGTTTTTTAGTAAACGGTTAATAGATCTGTGTGCGTATGCAGGATGTAAGTAAAAAGATTAGAAAAATTGAGGATATGTGTTTTACGTTTGTGTTATTAAAGTATTAACCGAGATTGAATTTATAAAAGAAATTGTTACATACGAGATTTTCCGCTTAGTAAGTAAAGGTTCAAGTTCCCCAAAAATACCATCGTTACGTATTTCGTGGTTTTGTTCACACTAAATTGTAATTAGCTATTTGTTGCTGTCCAACGTTTAAATCTACCGTTCGTACATATCGTTGCTCTAAAAAAATGAAAAATATAAATTCAACGTTTTTACAGTTACTTTCGTTTTAACTCACAATAGTTCTTGAGATCGTTAATATTTTATCTGGGGCTAATTTCAAAAAGGACCATTTAACAATTAAACACGGGAGAAATTTGGGAGATACTGCGTTCCTTTCTAGCACATTAAGGGCGTAAACTATACACCTGGACAAAGTTGATGCACCAATATATGGGTGAAGTGAAGTTGTCTCTTGACTTTGAAAACATTTGCCTTTTGTGCTGATTTGCGCTCGTTCCGAAAAACTGAAGCCTACCTCACGCAGTTGACTATTCAGACACTTATTTGGCAGCAACCGTCTGTGCTTGTTTTATATGATTTTGTCTGGAAGTGTATTTGAATAATGATAGCAAGGACTGCGGCGTAGTATGGTAAATATGATCAATCGTTCACCGGTTGAGAACGTATTCTCGAAACGGCCGTCCCGGATTAATTAATTGAAATTGTATGATGCGGAGGTTACCGACGCTTTTGTGTTGTTTAGGTTCTGTTGTGTTGTTTCTGTATAAAGTTGTAATAACCTACTGTAGATGACTTCGCACGTATCTTTTTAATAGTAATTAAAAACTACTATAACTTTCTCACTATTTCTTTCAGAGTAATAGTCGCAGTAAAAATACTAGTAGTTTGCCAATTTAATCTATACCAGCAATAGCGGGATGTTAATTTTTAACCTCTTTTATGGCCATGCTTAAATGCAAAAAGTATTCAGCTTTGTGATTGCAGCAACTACTTTGACTCTTCGGTTAAAAGCTTCACTCTATCTTCCACATAATATATTTTTTAATTTAATTTGTATTTCAATGTTATTTTTGTTAAAAATTTCAGTGAGCTCATTTTTTTAATAACTGTCGTCCATTTAGCGAAAGATTTTCAGTTAATTTCTCCTCTTTCGTTTTAGCTGCTAACTATTGTTTCTTAAAAATAATTAAATCTAATGTGCAGCATTAATAAATGTAGCAAATATATCAATGAACGCTTTGTTGATGCGTGATGCAAATCTTTAATTGGAGTTGGAGTATATACCCTACTTCTTTCAAACTTCGCAAAGTTTCAATTTTGAAACTTCGTTGGTCCGTATAATCCTTGAGGAATTTCTTCTATTTTTTTTTGTTAAATTCAATATATATATATTTTTACTGAAATTCACGTCCATTTTCTGAATTGTAAATATAAATGATCTTATGCCGCGATTTTTGTCCACACATCAAACAGCAGTTGCTGCGTGATTTTTACCAGCGACCGTTTCCGACGAAAGATCGAAATACTGTTATTGTGGTAATTATTTCAATATTCGTATTGTTATCTATAGTCACTCGATATGTTCCACATCTACGCGATTTGAAACTCCTGCAGTCCAGTTTAATATTTACGCATTAAAAATGGTCTTTTAAATAAATATTGTTTTCCATCAAATAAACACTAACCGGATAAACGTTCGTGCAGCAAATCAAAATTTATTCGGGAGTTATCAAAGTTTAAACACCATCCCTGTTATTTTCGAAGCGATACACGAATGTTGTATGTGTTACAAATGAGCTTTATTAAGTAAGAATAATCGCCTAAGTTAAAAGTTCACCCAAAGACATAATTGTACATACCATACAATATTATCTCAGTGATGACGTGAAATTATTTATCTTAATTAGATATAAATTGGCAGCGAATTCGATGTCGACGACATTTATTCTGCGTTTACGCTTTACGTACTTATAAACGGTTTATAAAAGTCCCGGTAGTCTATCGCTAAGACGATTAGATTAACATTTAAGAATCCCTGAGAAAGATATACGCTTGATGAATTTCCGGTTAGGAAAATGAGAAGCAATCCGGGAAGAAGTTCGTGTTTCTCATAAAATTACATGGACTACCATCTAGCGACGAAAAGTAGAACAACGTAAAATATAGATTATTCACATATTGCTAAAAACATGTCTTTGGGAGAATACTTCTTCAATTGAAGCTTAAATGGATGGTTAGACAACCAGTCATACACTAATATATGTAAGAGTCGATTGTTAGTTTTACTTCTTGGAAAATGTTATAATTGGGAGATATTTAAACAACAATTTAAATTATGTCTAGTAGCGACGCGAAAAAAGGAGAAAAAGGAAGAAGTAAAAGTAACAGTGTTCTTAAATACTATCGGAGAAGAACAATAGACATTATTTAATACTTTTGAATTAAATCATGGAACTTGCACATTAAACGAAGTCATACAGGCATTCGAGAAACATCTAAAACAAAGAAGCTAGAAACCGAATGAAACATTGACTCGTTCGTAGTGGATCTAAGAAAACTAAGCAAAATGTGTAAGTTTGGTGAGCAAACAGAGTCATCGATAAAGGATAGAGTAGTAATAACGGATTTGAATAAAGTCATAGATGCATGCAGATCTATGAAACAGACAAAAGAACAAGCTTCACGCATAAGGAAGGAACCGGTTACTGTAGATGCACCTAAAAATCAAAAGAATTACAAGAAGAAAGAATGAGTAATGAAAAAGTATTTATTCGGAATGCACAAACAAGAATACGGGAAGAAGGAGAAGTGGGGAAAGAAATGAAGACGTCAAGATCATACCTAATGAAAAGCAAAGAGACGCTGTACAGAAGAAATTCAAATGCCATTAGGAAAGACAAAAGAGATTGAAGCAAGACTGATGTGACAAAAGAAAATAGAAGTACAATGTCTTATCTTTATGTAATTAATACAAAACTATTAAATAATTATATTTAGATAATGGAATTCATTTTAATTTGCTGGTTTATATATATGTGGCTAGGAGTAGTAGTACTTTATAATAATTTCTAATAAATTCTTTGTCATTACAGAAATCAATTATCGATAGACTGCGAAAAGAATATAAAGCTTACCAGAAGACTGTAAAGACGAACACCACCAAGAATGGCGTTGAAGAACGAAGATTCAATCTGACCAACGCTTTGAATAGAGCGAGAAAACAAAATATGTAAGTGCTATGGAGCATTATTGAGCTTCTTTTCTATTTAACTTGATATACAAGGTTACGGGGGATATCCTCGTTCTCAGTTTGGCTGTGTACTTTTAGTTTAATAGGATTTGTCCCTTTTAGTATAACAAGATCAACGTCAGCAACATCATTCTTAGCCTCAGACGAATCGCAAAGCTCTTCTAGTCCTTCAACACCGGAACCGGTGGTAAATCCGATCAACCCCTATGACATATCACAGTGTGAATTCCTCAATTATTTTGGATTGGCCACTCATGATGTGTATAAAGAGATGCAAAACAGGAGGGCCGAGCGCAAACGGCGGAGTACTGCTAATCCACAGTTCCTTTATACAAGAGGTTGGGACCTTACATCAGTATGTATTTTATATTTTTATCATTTCCGTTTAGTTTGTGTTTTATTTGTAATTCGAGATACTCAGTTTTAACTCCCTTAACTCAAATCTTGTGAAAGCTTGATCAATATTATCGACGGGGATTAAGACTTCAGTCTAAACGTAGCGGATTTTATAAACAAGTCTTCTTTTCTTTCAGAAGCGTAAACGTAATCTTTATTTGGCGCAAAACGTATCACCGCCAAATACTAGACAAGCCGTTAGAAATAAAAATAGGACGGAGCGAGGAGCTTCATCGCCCAAAACCAATTCGCGGCCGTCGTCGCCTGCTGAGCCACCAAAAAAAGTTCTTGCTCCATTCCCGACCATTCCAAACTTACCAAGTGGCCTTACTATTGAAAGACTTCCTCCTACCGGCCGTCAACCAACTT
This sequence comes from Oryctes rhinoceros, assembly GCA_020654165.1. NCBI lineage: Eukaryota > Metazoa > Arthropoda > Insecta > Coleoptera > Scarabaeidae > Oryctes > Oryctes rhinoceros. The sequence continues at coordinate 7,312,763 of JAIOKQ010000231.1, forward strand.
TTGACAGCAAATTGTGCCTGGAATGTCGATTACCAGGTAAAGATTTTACATTTTAATGTGTGTTTATTTTATGGACCAAATCTGAAATTAAATTGAAGAAGCACATGTTCGTATTTCAATTAACCTCATGAATAATCTCCAATCTTGTTTTCGCCTCAACATTTTTATTAGTATTGTTCTACAACTTGCAAATTTGTCAGACGTGCTGTCCCGATTTGTAACAAAATATAAGGTTTTGGAGATACCTTTACGTTCCCTTTTCACGTAATCTCAGATGTTCAAAGTTGTTCAGAGATTTGAAAGTCATTGGTAAATGCCAATAAATGTTCTAAGTTATTACTGCTACAATATTTCATTTGTGAAACAAAAAGTCCCCGTGTCAAGTACTTCTATTATGACATGGCAATGTTTCAGAGGTAGTAGTTTTAGTCGATACACTAACGCTTAATGTATTGAACGAGGTAATGAGCTTGGTGAAGTTGCTGATGATTCTATGTTTTTTAGGTACACTGATCAAATGCGAATCGTGTTTGTATGGCTTCCACTTAAGTTGCCACAATCGTCCGTTTGTGCAAACGCCTCGTCAGTGTCCTCGATGTTTGTTGAACAAAGAAACGCGTACCGTTGGTTCATTAAACGTGCCGTCTGGTATGAGCGTGTCGTATGTCTCACCCGAGATAACAGGTTAGACAATTCGTTGTTAGTTATGTGTACTGTTCAGTGTATAAATCAGTCAAAAACTATCAATCAAAATTAAATCACAAAAAAAAACAAAATCCTAAAGCTCCTTTCCTCTTTTAACACACATATAATTAAACAACATTTTATTAATCTTAAAGATAAACTTCACGAGAAGAATCTGTTGCTAGAGAAAAATAAAACGTTGACAGCCGAACTAACACAGCTGCAGGACCGTCATTCGCAATTGACGATCTCGCTAAAGAACCAACAGAGTGAACGCGAGGAGCTTTTAATGACTCAGCAGTCGACAGAGGATAAAATTAAACAGATACTTACGTTCATTAGTAGTGTTAAAGGGAAACATCAACAACAACTGGCTCAACGACAGCTGCTGCATTGTGAAGAACAAGATTTAGAGAAAGAACAAGATTCCTAATGTACATACCTCCTATTTCCAATTGACGATTTTTCTTATAAGATAATTGATATTGAACAATTTCTAGATTTTTTATTAAATATGTTTATAGTTAAGACTGATACATTTTGTATATTTTGTTATGTCAAATATATAATTTTACTATACATTCGCTTTAGTTCCTTCTTGTCAGACATCCAGCTTAATTCTAATATTTCAAATATTGTACCAGTATATATTAAAATAAGCTAGAAATTTTTAGAATAATTTTAAAACTAAGTAATTGACCAACCCAACTGAAATAACCACACGAACGTCTAAAACCAACGTCTGAAATCTTTTTTTGAAGAGAGATAACCCAGGTCTGTTTTCAATTTGCTGTTTTTTACGTGACTGCTGACATGTCTATTTTACATTTTACAACATTTTAAAGAGTTGCCTAATATTATTATATATTTCGAAACTAAAAGAATAACATTGAAAAAGGGAATAAACACTTAAAATAACCTTAACTGGGAACGAGCGTAGCAGTCGTTTAAGTGAAGAAGTAGGTGCAGTATTCAACCGCAATCCAAAGTTTATATTATTTTTTTCTCATAATATATCAACAATAAATTTGAACGTTGAGCGCCCGAATATCGGGGCGCCACGCATTATTTGGACCCGAACTTTCCGGACTAGCCCAGTGAACGAGCCCGTCCCGATCCCATTAGTCCTGGCAAAAATTAAAATGCCTGGAGCGTCGTAATTAGCCTAATTAAACTCTGCATCAATTCAAGTCCAACTCGAATCGAAATTAGAAATCACCCAATTTTCAATGTTTGATGTGCGAGATGACTCGTCGATCGTTACATCGTTAATTCCGTCGAGCGCATTTTTTACTTTGGAAAGTGAAATGTTAAAATAAAATTTCAATGTTGGTTCTCATTAAATAAAGCAAAGCATTTGTTTTTGTTCTTCAACGAGTGTTACCTTAAATAAAACTACACATGCACTAGTTGTTATTTTTATTTATTATATACAAAAAGAAATTTGCAATTTGCCCAGCATGTATGACATCTATATGCTCAGTTTTAAAATAGTAAAGTGCAAAAACGTTTACGTTTACTCTTACTAAGAAGTAGAAAAATCAGTTGTTTTTAGAATTATTACAAAATTATGTTTGTTACAAATATTGGTACATCACAAAGTTTTTATAATTGCGAAAAGAAAACGTATCATATGATAATAGAACGTACTTCGAACAATTTCTATTTAGTTTTACGTACATTTAATAGTATTATTTTTATTTATTTCTTTATTCTATCACACAACTCAAACAATTCTTTTATATTATGTATGTATATAATATATATTACTAATAAGGTACAACTAATGGCAAAAAAGTATTTCACATTGGGAGAACAATACTTTTTTATAGGTAAAGATGGTTTCAAACAAGATTAAATGACGATCTATTGTAAAGTCTATACGTTAAAAGATTCGACGGCGTGCTAAGTAGGGAGAAAACTGGGATTTTAACGTATTACCTACTTTGCATAAATAATGTTTTTTTTTGACGTTTTCAGCGAAATTTTATACTAAAAAGGGTAAGTAGGAAGATACTTTTTTCTCGAAGATGTAAATAAACAACTGGTTGAAGGAACAATTCAAAACATATAACAAAAAACTTTTCCGGCAACTTATTCAGATCTTTTAATTGTACTATGAACAAAGTAAATACTGATATACATTATATTATTACTTCCTTTAAAAACAATGTATTACGTAAAATAAGTTAATATGCGTTCGTAAACTGGGAATTGTTTAAATTACAGGTTTACATCGGTTATATTTTTGAATTAGTAGTACAATTGCGCGATGTAATGATGATGAGTATAGTACCAATATAATATAAAATTTTACAAACTATTAAATATAAAATATGTTACAAAATATACCTTTAACGAAACAAACACACATATTTAAGAAGAATATGATGAAGTCGTTACAATTCCTCGCCGTAGCTTCAATAAACAGAAACAGATCGTAGCAAAATATTCCCTTCATATTCTTTTTAAATGAAATACGTATAAACAAGCTGTCAAGTATTTTCCTAAAAAAAAAGTTGTACAGAAACCCTCTACCATGGATTGCGTACGAAACTATGAACGTCTCAAACGGCCAGGTTGTTGCCGGTGTTCATTAGCAGTGTTTCTAATTTACGGGTTTATTTGTAGATATCGCTGGATTGTGCTCAAGCGAAAAATAGTCAGAAGCTTACTTTTTGAAGGAATCAAAACCGAATTCTTTTTTTTTGAAGTGTGAGGTAACAGCGTGGAAATACGAGGACTCCTGAAGGATTTTGATAAATTACTTTGTAGCATATGCAGCAGGGAGCAAATCGCGTAGATGATTTGGACGATGTTTTCGAGGAAAAATTGCAAAATTTATATTCCCGAAAGCGAGCGTCTTGAAGATCTTGAATTGATGAGGGCTCATGCGCTGTTGGCAGATATATGTGAACTACAATTGAACTAACAATTAAAAAAAAAATACATGACCGTTTGGTAATCTAAGTGTTCCTTAGGATAACTTCGTCGCCTTGGAATGAGATGTTTATATCTGCCGTTTCTCTTCAAAAAAGTCTGAGAAGAAAAGGAAAAAGAACGGCAGAACCTCTTATTCTACTTTGACATTCGTAAATAAATACAATGCAACCACTATGTGTCCGTTTTAGTCGACATCTTTTCCTAGAGCGATAATTTATTATTTTCGTTAGTAAGTATTCCTCTGCTTAATCGACTTCATACGTAAATTACTTTAAACGTAACACGAATTTGGCCAACGCACACCATTAGCAACATGGCGTTTCTATTCCAAGGACAAAGATCAAAGGCGCCGGTAGAGGGTTTCGTATATATACAATCTGCGCCCGTGCAGTTAACGTACAAAACATATCATACAAAAACTGTCTTTTCCCGCGATAATAATAAGTAGCATTAGGACATCTATTTACATTGTGCATATGTTAGTTCATTTTCATTAATTATTACGTAGCTTGAATTCGTCCCAGCATCTTTAGGCATCTTACTTTTTTTTGAGCATTTTATACACAACAAATAAGATGGAATGGTAGCTTTAGCAATGACGAATGCAGTGTGAAATAAATTAGAAATGACGAGATGAAGAGAAAATAATGGATCTAAATTGTATTTCGTTCTATAATGGAAAAACAAGAGGGAATCGAGAGAACGATGAGGACAATTCGGTATGTTGTAACCTTTATGGCATTAAAAGGGAGTTACGTATTTACATATATAAAAGCAAAAAACGCTCAAAGATGGCCCTGCATTCGTCATCGACGAAATTATAGTACATAATATCTTTAATTTCGATTATCGAACCTTGTTTAGTAAACTTAGGCCAGTCAATATCATTATTATCATCGTTTTATTTTATATATTCTAATATCATTGAGTTAATAAACCATTTGCATAATGTCGATAAATGGGAGGTATACGAAGAGTTACTGACAAGCTACCTCGTTTTACAAATACACGTATAATATGTATACATTTTAAGGAAATTTAAAGCATCAGTGATAATATAAAATTCCCCATTCAGCATTTCCATGCGTATTAAAATTAAATAGTGAACATATGTATTCGAAACGCACGCCGCATCGTTCCTCTAAAATCTTCGTCTTCTAATTTACGATGATGGTAATTCTATATTAGCAAAGCGCTTCAATTATCGTATATCTTTAATATATATGAATTCATGCATAAATAATTTATAAAATAGTTTTCAACGCGGAAAGATACCTTCTTTTCTGGGTGCAATTTACATTTACTTTCAAAAATAGTAATAATACAAGTTGGCAGGATTTAGTTTTTACAACAAATATGACGGATCGATTTAGGTATGTGTTCTAGTGCACGTAAAGTGAGAAAACCAGGTATTGTACAAAAAGGAGTTGTGTGTCCCGGCGTTATACGTTTTCATCCTTTTCAAAATTTCTAGTTCGAAACATTTCACGGAAACCACCTACGGATAAAGATCACTTTTCCCGAGAGAAGGGCATGCTTCGCAAAATATACGCGGTATCAACTCTAATTTGTTACATAATATATTTTGTGTCGTATATTGTAAAAATTGACTATAATTGTTGCATACATTTTGTGTACGTGATGTTCTAACGACATGGTGTGATCTAATGAAATTCTTTATGAGGGATGAACATCTTAGTAGTTAATAATATATGTAGTTGTCTGAGTAAGTAGTAGTCTAATTGGATTAAAATACAAAAGGAAACAGTAACAATTAATTAGTCTTTCTCTATGTTTTATGCTAGTTTGTTCATCACTGACTGTGCAGCCTTCCTTGTTTCACTTTAGGTTGGCTCTTGGTCGGAATAGCACCAACGCCACCTTTCGGTACAGCACCGACGATACGAACTCGTGTAACTTGTCGATTATCACTAAATTGAGGTGGCGGAGCTAGTACGGCTTCTGGTGTATCCGAGGCGCCGGCGATTTCGCCAAATTCGGGAGGTGGTGGCAGGCAGAATTCCTCCTTCTCTTCTGCGTCTGCTTCTATTGGTGGCGGGAGTTGTGCTAAAGAAACCGCATGCCTTGATAAACCTAAAATAAGTAACGTAAGAGACATGCATTATTGTTTATAAAAAAAAAATAATGATTGAAGCGAAATTTGTATTAAGTTGCTTTCACAAAGTGTAGTCTAAAATTAGTGCGAAATTAAGGTAATGTCCAACTAATGCGTGTTTTACACGCAAGTAACATTTTGCGTAATGTCTGCATTATATATTGTCATCCAGAAAGTAATTTTATAAACATTTACATTCAGCTAAATTGTGAAATTTTTTAAAGATCTTGCTATATACTTTAAATAAGTCTAAAGCGTAATGAATCCAAATTAGCATCAAGGCAACATTGCGATCAAGGTAGTCTGTTAAATAAACGTTACTGTTGCAATATGAATGTTGTACTTACCTATTTGGGATCTTTGCGACTTGGATGTGGGTAACGTCATATTGTTTTGTTCTTGACTTAACCTATCATTTAATTCGTTAGATGTCGCCGGAGGTACTTCTTGATCAGAGCTAACACCCGACGAACTATTATCTCCGTCTTCTAAAGCACCGACTTCCAGGTCCTTTTGTTTCTTTAGGAAGTCGTCTGGATAGGATTTTGACGATTTTAGTAAAGATCGTCCTTTTTGGATTTCTTCCACGCTAAAGCTATGGGGTATGGAACTACTACCTGAGCTGCTACCACTAAAAATAATATAAAAGGTGTTCTCACGATTATCTTTCCATTCTTGCCGTTATGATCAGGGGCGACTGGTGCACAGAGCTGCATTACAACGCTTCGATTCCCTCCTATATTCCGTTGTAATTGACCTCCTATTTACACCCGCCGCCACTGATTATAGTATATCGAATTAAATAAAGATTAATTGATATCCTTATTAAAAGTAGTAGAAATTCGTTAAGGGTTAGTGATACGCGATGCCAAATTCATTTCCGTAAGATATAAATTCACCTTGTATTACTATTTCCACTATTCTCAACAGGTTGAAGTTGTATCGCCGCCAACCTCGTAGATAACTTATTTACATCTTTACTGTCTTCGTCGCTTTCCACCTCGGAATCGCTACAACTATAATCTGGCTCTGGGATCGGCGGTGGTCCACCGCCTTGCGCCAAAATCACAACGTTACTCGCCGATTTGCTATTGCTCATCCTTTTCTTTCTCTCCTTCGTACCGGCGGTCGAATGAGAACGTGATGCCCTGATAGGTTGAGCGTATGGATTGTTATTGTGTCTACTAGGTAAGGTAGATGTTGCGCCAGGTTTAAAGGTAGAATTTGTCCGCATGCTGTGCGATTTGCGTACGTGCGATTTAGCCGAATGCGACGGTAAACTCCTTGATCTGTAACCAACGGTCTTCATGTCTTCCGGGGAGGCGTACAATTTTGCGCTGGCCGTTGGCTTAAACGAAGATACTATTCCTGCAATGTCAAATAATAAGCAAAGAAATTTGAATGGTATTTTTTAATGTTATAATAGGTACCTTCTTCGTTTTTATCCTTATTGTTGAAATTTTCGTATTCCGATTGGTTACCTCTTGAAACATCTACTTTGATGACCTGTACAATTGGCGGCGGAGGAGGTGGAGGATGCGTTGGCGGGGGTAGAGCATTCCTATTTGTTCCGATGAGATTCACGTCTTCCTGACTTCTGTGTCCTTTACTATTAAATAAACCGTTCGTTAATATTGGTACCGGTTGCGCTAAATCCGGTGTGCTATGGAAATTCCTTCTTAACTCGCCGCCGAAACTGAACGGATTCGTAAACCGTACTTTCGAGTTTTTACTCTTGCTCCTCTTCATCTCGGCGACGCTAGCGTAAACTCGTCCTTTCGCCGGCGAGCTCGGGTGGCTGAGCGTGTTATAACCGGTCTGGAAATTCGACGTGCTCATCATAGACGGTTGCTGAGCGTTCTCGTCGCCTTTTTGCCGCTGGAACAGTTCTTCCAGTTCCGCGGAGGTGATGCGACTTGAGGTAGGTCTTTGTCTAATGGAAGCAGTGCGAGGTTGAACCGGTGTCGAGTTGCCTGTGCCACCCGGCGTATTTTGGTGTATGGATTCAGCCGAACTAGATTTTGTAACGTCATCAGTCTCATCTTTTTCTACTGCTTCTGAAATATAATGCAGCGTGGTTTTAGAAATAATGGTTAGTAGGACTTATCGTTTTAGATCAAGCCATAAGAATCTAAAACGTTGTATATGAAAGTAAGGTAAGTGGAAGGGTATCAAACGCTGGCGCTGTCGATTATGATTAGTTTATATTAATACCGCCACGGATTCAAGCTTAGATTGAGTCAATTGAAGAAAATATTGAATTTAACAAAATGCGTCTGTAAGCAACAAATATTTCGATTTCGATATTGTTCATTCTAGCAACCGAATGTCGTTCTGATGTGATCCTTGCAATAAAAAATTCCGTTTGTAAGACAGATCATTAACAAGCCCTCAAATTTTCAGACCAATGGTATTTTTACAAATAAAAGGGAATATCATGTTTAATTGGTGGTTTAGGTAAACGTTAAGCTGTTTGCCGAGGGTCTAACATGGCGTGAGTGGAATATTATTTAGCTGAAGGAATTTCAAATTCAGTAAGATACGATTGAAACTTACCTAAACCAGCTACCAAACTTTTCGCCCTCGCCCTTCCAACGCTCAAAGTTGTCTTTGGATCCCTTCTGGGAGGTAACGGCGCATGCGTCGATCGGCTCAACGTACCAATATTACCCGGTTGCGTGTTCGTCAATTTTCTCGGTAGCGTGGCGTATTGCCTGCTAAGTGGCACCTCTATATTTCCGCCAGGAAGTATAGTCGACTTACTGCTAGGCAATACCCTCAGCGTGGCCGGCCCGCAAAGGGACACCACCGTCATCGATACCAGATTGCCCGATTTCCTAATCAAGTCGACGACGTGCTCGTGCGACGCAGACGACACGTCTTCGTTGTTGATCTCCAATAAGAAATCGCCTTTCTTCAGTCCGGCCATATCCGCGACGCCACCCGGATCGACATCGTCTAAATACTGAAGCGCCGGACATCTCTCCGACGGTGTGAGATCCATCAGTGGCGATGTCGCCTTCGCACCTCTCAGTATGAAACCGAAACCTTTCCGACCTTTGTGGAGGACCACCGTTCGAGGCTCCGCTGTAACGCATGGGTATCTAAATAAAAATGAAAAAAAAAAGAATTTAGTTTAGATATTGATACTTTGGAATTGCTGGTTATACATCGATACTTTAACATTGAAATTGTAACGCAAATTTTTTAGGTAATACGAATATTTGCCGGCACTTACGATTTTTTCAGTCTTGGTGCCGTCGCGAAATGCTTCGTACTCTCTCTACGACCCAGAACCCTATTGTCTGGTCTAGTCGGTGCTCTAGCGTCCCTTGCTATTATCATAGGAGCCTGAATGTTGTGGTGCCTCAAGCGCACTTCTTGTACGGTGTGCGTAGGAAAGATACCTGATTTTCCTCCGCCCGATTTTAGAGTTCCTTCCAGAAAACCGTCATCCGTCGCGCCAGTGACTGAAAAAATCACAGAACGAAGGTTAATTCCTAACCGATAGTGTAGCTCCTTTCATTGCTGATATGGCACAACTTTTCTTTAATTTTTTTTCTAATTATTACTTTTTCTTTTTAATGCTTGATGATTCCATCAGCTCTCTTATTAATATTTAAAGCGGTCTGACCGTAGGCAATGAGATAGGCAACCCAGTTTACAGCGGTAAAGGTGCTTATTTTTCTAGGTACGCATTGCAAATTTCGCAATTTTTTTGATACGTATCAAACACTTTGTAACTGATTTTTCGGGTTCAAAAAAAAACATGGCGAATTTATCGATTCAGACCAAAAGGTTTCTCAGGTTGCCTATTGTTTTAAGTCCATATTAGCACGTAAATTATTGAATATTTTGAACTGAACTATACGACTCAATAAATCAGTAATTTGCAATGTTTACTTACATAACGAACGGATTCTGCGTTTCATTGTCTTACGTTCGCGATACACTCGACGACACATGAAAAGTTTCTTTTCTCACCTCTCTAGTTTAGACATAAAAAGTTTCATTAATGAAATACTATTTGATTAGTCGGACTCCACGTGCGATCGAAATAGACATGATCCAGGTAAAGTTCAGGTATAGGAGTCAAGGTTGTAATAAAATGACAATTTAATTTGTTGTCCGTTGAACGTGCAACGTCTATTAATGCGTATAGCTTGCGATCATCCGATAAGGTTATTTTAAAATGCGCTGTGGAAAAGCGTCGTAAATGGCGTAGAGTGGATTACAATGCGACGTCGTAAAAGGCGTAAAACGGAAAGAAGTAACCGAATGTCGTACGCACAAGGTTATACGTTGGAAATTCGCCGTAAAAACTTTCTGTTCGTGCGGCGATGATCCTATATTTGCGAGACCAAGTGATGTCAGAAGCAACGCTAATTAATATTACAATAGAGATATGCGAATTTCGTTATTGAGTGGAGAACAGGTTTACTGTAATATACGATGAAATCAAGGAAGATTGTCTAAACTCTTCCAGTTTAAATTTTCGCAAAAATCTACACCAAGTGAAGGTGCGTCGGATACAAGCACCAAGAATGCTAGAGGTAATTGTAATAATCCTGTCTGTGATACTTGAAGCGATGATACTACTGAAGATAGGTGATATACCGTGATTATGAATTTTACACCTAACTGGAAATCCATGTGTTAACAAGGTTGCATAATCGAATATTTACTAACTTAATATCGATAGTTGCAAAGTTTCTTGTAACTTGGAATTAGTTGTAAGTTGCTTTGTACCAAATCTATAAACTAGTTTATAACATTTATAAATTCATTTTTTATTGGCGGCCCTAGTAATAATAACCAAAGAGTCTAAACGATGTGCCCGAGCCCGAGAGAGTTTACCAGAATAACAGTGCGCTTATTTAAAAATAAATATATTGAATCACTTTACAAAACGTTAAGAAAAAACATAAATAACTTACCTAACATGTTTACATTGTTGCAGAAATATCCGGATGTGCGCGATGGTCGGGCACATCGTTTGGACTCTTTAATAATAACTTATGTGAATTATTAGTTAAGCACTTTAAGGTGTTTTAATAAACGATCGTTTTCTACAAGTTAACGCATTTAATTCGGATTAAGTTTGAAAAAAAAACTATTCGTATCGATGAGAAGATCTTAATTTTTTTTTAATTTTCTACCACTTATATGTATGTTTTTAAGTAGATGGTTTATATATATTGTGGCCAATATCTTTAATGGCTTTAAATATGTATCGCCACGGTGCTCTATGCCAAAAATTTTTGGTTTTCTCAATACCTATCTGTTTCCAAATTTCACAAAAACTATAGATGTGATGATGTTTTAGGAACAACTTGTATATTGAAAAGCCCTGTTTTAAACAGAATAATAAAACAAATAAAAATAAATAAAAAACAGGTCGGAAGACAGCGAAGAAGACTTCTTAATAAATGAAGTAAAACAAAAAAAATTGATGAAAGTACTTATTATTTTATTAAATCTTTTGAATTGTTGACTAACAGTTCACCGTGGCTCCCCGATTGTAAAATTGCACCAACTCCGTGGGTTGTAAGGAACCATTCGCGAGGAACACTTATGCGCGTAATAATATTCACCGGCTGTGTAAAGGCCGCTAGTTGGAATAAGCCTTAAAAGTTATTTTTAGGTTCCGATCACTTTGAATACATGCAGTAAATTCTTATTCGTTCCTTTGAGTAACCTTTGAGTAACGCGACTATTTAATTTAATTTTTTATTTAAATTTAAATTAATTAGCGCTTCAAAGAGACTTATTCATGGTTGAGGAAAATTCGCCCGTTCAGAAATTTTAGTATTTACTAGATTGAAGATTCACAAACCCCTTTTTTGTAAAAGAAAAAAATAAACGTTTTTTTTTTTATATTTATTTTCGAGGATCATCCACGAACTCGTAATTAACGATCCGCGTTAACATTGCGACTTACCTTCGATGATATCTCCCTCGCGTATCTGCAGGTGTCCCTCCTCGTTAGACGTGTAGGTTTCGATGCAGACGACCGTGCTTCCCGGTATCGAGATGCTTCCAATTGTCGTGTCAGAGTTTGCGGTACCGACGCCGGAACTGTCGCTTACTATGTCGCTGGTATCTCCAAGACTCTTATCTGTAACACCCAGTGCGAGCACTGAGTAAATCACTGCATGAAATCCTAGTGAAACGGCGCTAGCGAAGAACGTGTGTCGCATCATACTAATCGGGAGAGGGTTGCATATTTCACGTCTTTATTTTCGCGTGTGTCTCGATATTAACTTTGAAAATTTTGAACATTTATTCAGACGAGGACTTAGTTACTGCTTGTAGTATCTTGCAAATGTTTCGTTATGATTCGTTACGATACACGTAACATATCAATTAACGCCAATTAATCTAAGCGATTTATTTCTGTTCAATGTCTTTTGGCAAAATTAAAAATAGCTACAATTGGCCAAGGTGCCTGAGATGCTAATGAGCGAATTAGTTACTGGCTCATTGTAGACGTTGTGGTGAAAGTCAGGTATATGTACGGTTAATATGCGAATGGTACAAAGATAAGTACAAAATGATTTCAACTATTCCGATGTCACAATATTTTCTAATCATCTCGTTAATATTGATCTCATGTCGTAGAAATTTATCAGCTCTTCAGAAAAAGTTTTACTTATTTCCCTGATCGCCTGAAGTTTCTGCGCAATGTCATTTTCTCGATAACCTTAGATGATAGTAGATAATTTTTAATTAAAGCCAAAGACATTGCTTGAATGCTAAATTAACATGTTTTAAGTTGTGTGCATAATTAGCAGGTGTACTGATTGATTTCGCATAATACAAGGAATAAAGAACAATTTGGTAACATCTTCTGCTATCTTTATTAAAAATAAAATGAACATAAAAAAATAATTAAAATGCAGTAAAAATGCACAGTAATCATATATAACATGCACCTTCCATATAATGAAATCTAATATGAAACGGAGAATTTTATTCTCAAAAAACCAAACGTTAAACTTAGATGTTCGAATACAGTGAAATATTTGCCAATATGTATCCAAGTGTAACGTTTAGTTATTTAACATTTTTTAAAAATTAAAATGGTTATTTTGATGAGCGGTTTGACATTTTATACTTTCAACATATACCTTCGTGCCGAAAATTGCGAATCCTGTGAGCTTTCATCCGCAAAGCAGAATAACCATTTTCCCGGCTATCCTGAACGTTCATGTACATACCTGTGACGATACTGGCTGTATCTGTCTCGTGACCTGGTGGCGCGCTTCCATCGCTCATACTAGAGCTGGCAGAGCTGAAGGGGGCCGAGGAACGGTCACTGGGACAGGGGGAAGGAGGCAGGGCAAGACAGCTCATTGAAGGGGCCCGATTAAGCCAGCCTACGGCAGACCGGCGCTTCGGATTATAGCTTGGAGGGCCGCGGAAAGGAACTGAAAGATATAGCTAAAGATCTAGAGACTGTCCAAAAGAAAATGTGTGGTGTGTTGTAGGCCTACCGATAATAGACCTGCGTCTACACCGGAGGAAATAACTATAAATCCGTTTCGGATTTTGCGATTATTCCTTTTTAATTTTACAAATTACTCGGATAATGTTTCCTACTGATTTGAATACTCCAAAAATCCCAATATTTTTATTTTACTCTGTGTTTGCATAATTCTGTAAGCTTCCGTAAGAATAATGTTGGATTATAGTTAGGTACCAAATTTAAAACTGTTGAATTTGTTGAATGAAAAACAAATTTTTATCTGTTGATGTATGCATATAAATAGCGATATTATAAAAATTCCTGCGAGCGACCGTAAATGTACCAAGTTCTACATAGTGATAACAAAAAAAAAAAACAACTTTGAAATTTTGGATTGACTGTATCACGTCTTTAAAATTAGACTTCCCCAATTCTAGTTAATATATTGTTAGAAAAAGGTTAGTATAGTTGATAAAAGAACCAGAAAAGGACAAAAATGTTAGTTCTGCTACTTTGAAAACAAACATTAAGTATATAAATAGATGTGTAAACGATTAAGAGGGTTTATACACAAAGGGGTCCTGGAATTTACTCACTTCTTTCCTTGTAATACAGTGCTCAGTTATTAACATACATTTATTGGCACTACATGCATATCTACAAAAAAGCGATCCATGCGAGGTAAATACATATAAAAAGCATGTTCTAAAAAGCATCATTCGCCGCAGCCGATACATATTTTACCAGTTCCTGAACGGAAGAGGTTGACATTTTTTTACCGTTGCCAATTTTTAAATTAAATATCGCAATCATTTTAGGCAACCAATTCTACAAGGCGGCAGGCTTCGAACTGGTTGCATACCTCTAGGTCCGTTAAGTTACGTAAAATACACAAAAGCGCTGTACTACACAACATATTTCGGATTCATACATCGATGGATTCATCTTCTGTTATCGCTTCGAACAACAAATAAGACGTATCCAATGCATATGTAAATCCTTTAATATTCATCCGGTAGTAAATCATGCTTTGTCAGAGATTGCAAAATGTTTGTGCTTTTGATGCGAGTATCATGCAACCGTCACTTGGGATTACAGTAAGCTGCTCGCTTCACATGATAGCAAAAATAACATTACAACGAATAATTTATAGACGAAAAAAAAAAATAAATAAAAAACGCATGCGAATACGAAAACTATGTAATTTTACATCGGTACAAAACAGCCCAAAACTGTGCGGTTTTTGAGCTTAGCATAAGTATTTTGCTGCTCACAATATTTGTAATTCCTATTTTTTTAATGTCTGGAAGAATTGGTTTGATGTTCTTTTCTTTTATTAGAAGAATTTAGTAACGCAAGGAAGAACGTTAACATTAAACTACTTCCATAATTCTTGTACGTCGGTTTCCCACTGGTCTTGTAAACTAATTGTACGCTTGTCAAAAGTTCCAGTAAGCGTCGAACCGCATATGGCTTTAAATCATCAACACCTACGCTAGATTTGGGAATCTCAGTGTCCGTAACTCAAAGTCTTAACCGCATTAGCTTTCGACGTTCAATTTCTCTCGGATGTTCTCGTGTGTCATTTATAACACGTTTGAAATTAATTATGTACAGCGTTTTAATAAATAACGATGAACATGGAACTGAGAAGAATTGTACTAATACGAGGTTTGTTCTTTTAGTTTTGAATGTAGCCGCGTAGAGGACGTACTTTAATGTATATCGAACTTAAAGCCAAAGTTTCATCAAAATATAACAAGTTACAAAAATTTTTGATAACTGAGTCATTCGAAAAATAGAAATGAATCGAGAGCATTTTTTTTACAACTTTCGGAGAGGATTACCTCAACAAAAATGTCTCGTTGAGTGGGTCTTTGAATAAACAGCGGCTCACGTTAATTGGTGTTGAAAAACTTTAAATTGGATCAACAATGGAAGCTCAAAAATGTTTATAGTATCGTGAATGATCGCGAATAATGTATTTATTTCTGCAAACCTGAAACTGGACGTCAATCCGCTGTGTGGTCGTTTCAAGACGAGGAGAAGCCGACAAAAGCTATTCGTTCCCGAAGTCGAAGAAAATACTCGCAACTTTCATCATGTTGCAGCAATTCAATTTTAGACGACTTAGCAATATTGACTGTTCCAACTGATGACTGGCAAACTACTTTAACAATCGACTTGAAACAATGGAAAAGTGTATTAATCTTATTATTTTTTTAACAATAGAGCACTTTAAAGTTGATCTATTGGATTGTTATCTAAAGATAACCATCGTACAGTGTCTTCAAAGTTCTTAATTCCAAAAGAATGAAAGGTCTTAATTACTCTCGCGGTATTCCGCGAAAGTAGACTAATTATGAGCTGAAATGTACTGGTAAAATTACAAGATTTTCTAGCGCCTACGTGCACATCGCAAAAAATAAGTAATAATATACATACCGACATCTTCCTGCCTATAATTCTGGATGATCTCGGCTAGTTCCATGTTGCCGGCAATTACCGCCACCTGATAGGGCGTCTGATTCGCATAGTTCAATGCTTGCCGGTCCGCACCCCTGAATAAGAGCTGTCTGGCGCAAGATTCTTGACTGTTTACGGCACAGACGTGGAGTGGCGTGTTACCAGACGCATTTCTCGCGTTCATATCGGCGCCGTAAAACAACAAGTGCTCTAGATGCTGCAGCAGGCCGGTCCTACACGCCTGAAATGAGAAACAGAAACGGTTCAAGTGATTTAGTGCCTCTTGGCCGCTAACTGTTTACGCACGTAGGTATCTTCTACGTATTAAGGTTAAGTCTATTGTACGTTTACTGTTTGGGCAGATGATG
Organism: Oryctes rhinoceros; assembly: GCA_020654165.1. Taxonomy (NCBI): domain Eukaryota; kingdom Metazoa; phylum Arthropoda; class Insecta; order Coleoptera; family Scarabaeidae; genus Oryctes; species Oryctes rhinoceros. The sequence goes on from JAIOKQ010000231.1 coordinate 7,328,808, forward strand.
TACGCTCGCAACATTGATTTCCTCTACTTTATTTAACGAGGCGCAAAAAATTTGAGACGTATTAACGAGAATCGATAATAATCTTTACAGATGGTAAAACCAGCGATATGTAATTATGATCTGGGTCTCTTGGCGTGCTTAAGGAGAGTGCTTCGCTTCTTGGATTTTAAGTATAAGCGGGCATGGAGTCTAGGTAAAAGTGTTTATCGTAGAGAAGAAGAAAGTATCCTGCTAAATGCAGTAAGGGATGATTATTAAACGGAGGAAGGATATTTTTTAAATGTTTAGTGGCAGATCGTAACCTTGCCTGAAGTTATAAAATCTTCGTAAACATGTACTACTTTATTATTATCTGAAAAAGAACAACGCGTTAAAACATTTTACATTCGTACACAAATACATTAAAAAAATATTTATGTTAAAGATTACACATTAAAACCTTTTAATCTTTCCGTCTTTAAATGTGTTCTATTTTTGTCCAGGAATTCTTAATGCTTTTTAATCTTGGCGGTATTAATGGCGCGTATCCTGCATTTCTGCAAGATACCGGGATTATCGGAATATAATACCTTATTTTACTTACAAGGAATTAGCTAAATCCTTCTTTTTTATTTTTTTGAGTTGATTGAGACTATGTTTGGGATAGCTGTTTCCTTTAGTTGTTGTTTTGTAGGAAACATAAAGTTACCAACAGTACTCTTTAAGGAATATCCTCATATACTGATTGCCTGAGACGCTCAGCAGATTTCCTGATTAGCATATTATTTCGTATCAGGATAACGCATTGTTCTATATCCTTGCTCTCCACAGGAAACTTGTTTTACAAAAGTCTGCGTGATGGCTTTATAAAGTGTAGAATTCCTAACTGTATAGCGCAACTATTCGCACGTACTCCTTTAAGCTGTTCTTTGAATAGTCACCGATCTCGGACAGTCAGTAATATTTCTTCGATTTACCTCCGATAATGTATCGGGGATAAAATATAAAGCACCGATATAAAACACCTCCGTGAAAGGATCTCGCTAGCTCGGTAAATATGTAATAGATGTCTCTTGCTCCTAAATAAATTCACCTAGATATAGGCAGACAACGGGATCGGAGACGCGACCACAAAGAGAGCAGTCGAACCTATTCGACCGGCTTTGAAAGCGGAAAACACAGAGAATGCGGGTCAAAAGGCAATTCACTACGCTGTTTCCTTTTGATATCCGATTCCGAGTGTTTACTGGAAACTTTATTACAGCCAATCCTGTGCGCCCGGCGATATTCATAAATTTACATTCGCAAACTGGCCGGTTGCTACTCCCGGAATTATAAATATGTATACTTTGTGCGAGTATTCAATTCAATACGTTAGCTGCAATTATACATGAACGACGATGCTTCTTTCTGCACGTAGTAAGCGGCTTGGTGGCGCTATCCTACATGGATAATATGACATCGGTATGTGCATATTTAATGGAATAAAGCCGAGATTCGTGTCATAATTGATAAAATCTTCTTTATTTGCTTGAAAAGTACAAACAATAAGCTTTATTTTTAGCTCTACTTTAGATTGGAAAAGGTTGGCCAGATAAACGACATCATGCATCAAAATCTATTTTAAAACACAGTTCGTAGGCTTCGATTACTAGTGTGAAATTGTGTGCCTCGTCTTCTTGTCGATTTTCGTTGAAACGGGCGATATTCTTTCAAAAAGGAACCGATCGACCTTTTGCCGGAACGCCTGGAACTTAAAGTCGTTCCCTGTTGAGTAAATCGAGCTGCTGAACGTCGAATTGTCTGGGACGATGTCCGTCGAAATTCTGCTTGCGTTAGCACAAGATTTCTCTACTTAAAAATAGTATTATGCTCTTGAGATGTATATTCATGACGAGAGAAAATGATGTAAATCATTTGAAATAAAAAATGGACGCGTCTTAGAATAGGCTGATGGCGAAGTATAACGTACCCTACGAGGAATTTCATTTATTTCGTTAGAGACGTATTTCAAAGAAACGTGGAATACCTCTTACATCATCAAATAAATTGGCAATCAATAAGTCGTTGCATTTTCACTAGTTGATTCGCGTACGCTACTATTTTATTGCTTCTATCCGGAGATCCATGTACGTACGTACGAACGTAACTTATTGTCCCTAGCATAAATCTAATTTTAATTTTGACGCCGTCGAGGGAGTTCATACGCTTAATTAGAAATAATATTCTGCATTTCCCTCGTACTACGCGCTTAATTACTTCATGTACTTTCTCGGGGGCGGAAATTGCTTTTTAATTAACTTACTGCAACTTCGCGTCCGTTTCAGCAATTTCGCTGGCCGCTGTTGGATACGGTGATAACGTGTGCATAGTTAAACAGACGGATTCCTATCCGTAGGCGAAGCGAATCTTCTATTAATTGCTTCCGAAAATCGTTACGTAATCTAACATTTTATAACTGGAATCAAATCTACTCCCATAATCAAAAAAAAAGGAAAATATACATTTTAAAGGGTAAAATAACGTTAAATAGACAAATCAATAAAAAGAAATAGCTTTTCTTGTACAAATAGTACGTTTAACGGTGCTTTTTAGCGTATGGAAGACAATCAGGGTGAGATGGCTTTTTCCTTCAGATTACGATATTAGCGACGCTACAAATAATGGAATTTTCATAGTATTGCTGTATATAGCTATCTCTTTTAAGTGCGTATACGATTCGCACGAAAATTCTGCCGAATCTGTACACAGATGTAACTTGAGTTTTGTACTCCGAAGCACCTTTCGGTTTTAGAAACAAACATCCACAAAAATTTTCTGTCGTAACTTAAAAATTGCGTTCACATTTAAGTAACAGCTATCTGATGTAGCATGTATGAGGACGGCGTGAGAAGTATTCGTCCTTTGTTTTCAGAGCTGTTAGAAGTGGACAAGTTTATGAATATGTGGAAATCATACAAAAATAACAATTTACGTGAGCAATTCGATTTTTTTTTAATAAGAAAAACTATGTAGAAATTAAATAGAAGGTTGATATATTTAATAAGGACCACGTATCTTTGAAAACTACCATCAGATATTGGTTTAACGAATTCAAGCGTAGTTGAACTGGCTTTTCTAGTGAGGAACGCTTCTCCTATTGATGTGACTTCGAACGATAAGATCATCGAAGGTTGTGGGTGAAAATTAGAAAATTTACTAATATGCTTGTTGCCTGCTTGTTGGCGATCGATCAAGAACGGAATCGCGTGATAACTCCAAAGCGTTGTTTGAGCGCCATATGAGTGAGTGCGACGTTATATGACATCACCATGTTATTAACCAAAGGTCAGTTGGCAAAATGGGCTGTTTCCTGCCGAACTATTTCATCGATCCTAATACTTAGGGCGACGGTTTTGGGATTCGCAACGAATAATCTTAATTCATTATTTGAAAGACTGAAGGATAATCACGGAACGGTGACATATTGGGACGATTCGGCATCGCGGCTCAATCATCAGTTGAAAAAGCGATCTGGCGGCAAGAGGAAACTCGTACCGCCAGAGTGCGACAAATCCTATTATGTTGGTTATGCCGAGAAATAAAATTACTAAATCCAAGCGTTCGCCATCATACGTCGAATCTTCAATCATTTCTCGATTGGAGCAGAAATCCAAATTTGTAAGTGCGATATTTCACAGCGATCGCAAAATTTGCACCTTTCCCACCAAAAACAAAGTTCACGTCAATACCGGCTTGCAATAAATCACGATTTCCAATTACTGCCCATTCCGTACTTACCATTAAACGTACGCATAAATTGATAGGTGTATTTATGGCCGCATCCTGTACGGCAATCTCTTTCAAATAATAACAGCATTAAATCAAATTGTGTCCAATACTTGATAATTATTATGTAAGCCGATAATTATTACATGTCGGTAATTAGATGTGCGTTCGGTCGAGAATGGTAATCTATGACGTCGCAACCAGGTAAAACATAAATATCCATACGCAGGTCTAATAATGCTGATTTAGTACAGATAAATACCAATTATTAATCGAAACATTATTCTAGCATTATTGGACTTCGATTTATTACATTATGTTAGTCGGAATCGTACATCTACAGTCGATAATAATTACACGCTACTTACAATACGTCACGTCACAACAAGCGCGTGTATTATGTACATACATCTTGTTAAGTGGCTGGCAAATGATCCGTTAATAGATTAATTTTTAATTGATTTAATTATACTGGGCGGCGTTAGTTTAGAGAGAAAGATAGGCGTATAAATAAACTGTTGAATTATGAGAGGTGCCAACTTTTCTCCGTTATTTGTAACTGTACATATACAGTATGCGAATTGAAACACTCTAATTTGATTAAGTTCCATTAAATGTTGGTACAATAGTCGAAAGTGGTATACTACTTACGGCGTTAAAAGCATGATTAAACAGCAACGCGATATTGCCAGATTTGAGAATGAGAAGAATGGTGCTTACAGTTATCCAAAAATCATACATTAAGTATTATATTACATGAGTTAAATTATAGGAACTTGCTTTAAAAGTAAAAAGCATCGAATTGTTTAAATACTTTAGGATGCGCCGCGGCTCTAAGCTTCACTTGAACGTAAACATAATTGCCTTTGCTAAACTTTCAAGTAAAAACTAGCCGCCACTTGCGCCTGCAACAATTCAAAATAAAATATTATATAAGCTCACTGTTATTGATTTTATAGGGCCACTAAAAGAAGATGAACTATGGCAGAAAAGAGACTAGATTAATTCACCAAGAATAATCTCCCAGCAATTGGGACGACCAACTAAATATTTTAAAGATCTAACCGCGAGGAATACGAGAAGAAACACTGAAGAATTGAGGAAACGTACGGAAATTAACATATGTCACGTAGATGAAATTGCGCTAAACATAATAGAGGACTTGTCAACTTGCTCGGACTTGTACGATAAGTTACAAGAAAGCGTACACTCAAAAAAAAAGACGTGCAAATAGTAGAAAGCAATTATCACCTTTACGTGCTTTATCAATATTTGTCGAAGGTGACTTATCCAGGAAGCGGTATATGGTTATATTTACGAGCAAGGTGTGTCATCCCTGCTACAACGTACAAAATTGCGAGCGTATTCGGATAAGAGATCCCATAGAAATATTAAAACTTTGGGTGAGGTGAAATTTTAGTGATTTTCAAAAGGACGATTCTTTATTATTCATAAAAGATTCCACGATAAGAAACAACATAATGAATAATGAGTCAGCTGAGGCTTTAAACGACAAGTCGGGATTGATGTTTAGTAACGTACATCGAGCGAAAGTTTTGATACGCGCCGAAACGCGAAAGGAGTTAATAGCAGTATCAACAGTTAAAATACAGTATTGATGAATCAAATAAGTCTTACTCACTTGATGTACTTCTTGCCAACCTTGCAGATCCTGCGCGCCGATAGTCGCGTGGTCGTGCAGAAGGGTTTCGGTGAATTGATGTTCCACGTTATGCGTGATGGTTAAATATAGGGGTGTCAGTCCTTTCGCGTCCTTGTAATTCGGCGATGCGCCCAATTCCAGCAGCGTCTTCATCGCCTCCAAGCTCTTGTGTTCGACGGAACGGTGCATGGCTGTCGATCCATCTCTGGTCCGATAGTCAAGCAGTGCACCTCCATTCACGAGAGCTATTAATACTTTGGCGGGTTTCTTGATACCGGTGGCTATGGTTAGCGGAGTTTCTGTTTAAGAGAGAGAGAGAAAAAAACGTGCGTAAATTATAAATATACATTCGATATACTTTAAGGTTTACATGGGTATTTATCATAATAACAGGAAATCTTTTTTTTTACAGTATTATCAATCTGTGCATGTTTTATACAGAAAACAGATTTCTCGCGCCTTTTGCGTAATTTTCGCTGTTGCGGAAGTTATTTTTATGTAAGTTGTAGAAATATGTCAAATTAAAATGTGATAAAGGTGTCGCATTGTCCATCGTAAGTTGAAAGAATAATGAAAGAATTAACAATTTAAACGCTGTATGTACATTTATAGTATTTCGTGTTGCTTTCCTTAGAGGCGAAGGAAATTATTAAGTATCACCAGCCTAAAATAAATATAAACATATCTTTTTAATATTTCGTAAATCGCCCGAATATATGTGTTGTTGTAGGAATAGTAAAAGGAGCAACCTTCGTTTTGGCCAATGGGTAATCTGTTACACAATCAAGGAAAAATCAAGGAAAAACACTTGGTACTCGATGTACACTCCGCCAAAAAAGTATCGCATAAACTAAAAAAGGGCATTTATAAACCAAGATATTTTTATACGTTCACAAAAAGTTTGCCTCGTGTATGTGAACTATAAAAACACTAACAAAATCATGGAACATAGCTTTTTTACTTTTTTTTTTCTAAAAGAACACATTTAGAAAAATGCATATGTGTAAGGTTTGTTCAGTTGTTTATTGAAAGTCTTCCTGTACGGACAAATTTTAAAGTGCGAAGTCAGAGTTCTGTACCAACGCTTTTAAAACTAAAATGAGCAATTTAACTTCAGAACAAGCGGCTGCTATAGTTGCTTTAATCGAAGATGGACGATCTCAAGCATACGTTGCTAATTTGATGAACATCAATCAGTCAAGTGTTTCTAGAGCCGTAGCCAGATATAGGGAAACAGGCAATTACTGTAGAAGACCTGTACCAGGTCGTCCGAGATGTTCTACTCGCCAAGATGACCGCTATTTACTACTACAAGCATTACGTCGAAGACATGTAACTGCGAGACAATTGCAGAACGACTTGGCTAGAGTCAGAAATACTCGTGTGAGTACTCAAACTATTCGGAATAGGTTACGACAGAGTGGATTAAGAGCTAGAGTAGTTGTAACAGCCCCTCGTCTCACTAGGAACCACCGAGTGGCTCGCTTAAGGTTTGCCAGAGAACATGTAAATTGGAACACTAATGACCGGGCCAATATACTCTTCACGGATGAGTCAAGATTTGGTCTTTATACCTCAGATAGGCGTATCTCAGTGTACAGTACATTCGTAGTGTAATATCAGACCTAGACCTAATTTCGCCGGTGGCTCTATTATGGTTTGGGAAGGCATCTGCTTAACAGGTCGTACAGAGTTAGTACCTGTAGACAGAGGTATACTGACTGCCCACAGGTATATAACGGACATTTTAGAAGAACATGTAGTACCATATGCGCCAATTATAGGAAACGAATTCATGTTAATGCACGATAATGCACGACCGCATGTTGCAATAATCGTCCAGTTTTAGATTGGCCTGCGGTAAGTCCGGACATGAACCCAAAATGTTGCCCCAGCGGACCTGCATGGACTAGAAAATGCTCTCCGTGACGAGTGGGAGAATTTGGATCAGGCTTATATACGGAGGTTAATCGAATCTCTGCCAAACCGTATGCGAGCGGTCATAAGAGCCAGAGGTGGCAATACTCAGTATTAAGAGCTACTGTTATGACATTTTTCTTTCCAAAATTATAATTTCTTGTTTTAATAAAAATCTCAAGTATGAGTTCTTGTTTTTATTTGGCCTGTATTTTATTTAAACAATCATAGAAATTATATCTTAGAGCGCATTAAAGTATATTTACACCTTTATACTACAAACAAAGATTATACGATACTTTTATGATTCAAAACTATATTATACGATACTTTTTTGTCGGAGTGTATATTTCGCCTTCGGCATTGCGAGGAGATCCTTACCAAATGTGTTTCTCCGATTGCGTAAAAAATGTTTCATCAAAAGCAATCCATTACCCCGTTTAATTCTTTGACACATTTTTTACGATTCAAAATCTTTTTAGACAAAAACCACATTTTTATAGCTCGTCGGCAGGGGTCTCCATTCGGCATCTCCGACTACGAGGTCCCGGTGGGGTGCATCTGTTGCATTAGCCTAAATAGTTTCGACAAATCAACCCATACTGTATATTTTGCGAACTGATTGTATACGTTACCGGTCTAAAAAAAATCTCGTTCCAAGTCTGCCGTACGCGTACCTATCTCCGCATGTCTGTATAAACATATAGTAGCGCGCATCACATGGCTTTCGGAAACCTTCATTGATTACATTATACGTTCCCGTATGGACGCCGACTTGTACGCATTAGAGGATCGTGCGAGATAGCAGGCGAGAATTTATAGAAAAGCTCCGCAGAAATGATGTCCGACGTTTCGTAATCGCGCGCGTGTTTCGTAATTAACTGCCGCATACTTAGAGCGTGCGAGGAGCGCCGCACCGCTTCCAGGTACGTCGGGCTTCGCGCGGAATTTTTCGCTTTTACCGCCGTAAAACGCGAAGACGCGTGTACGCGTTAGCATTAGATGTTCTTATAACGCGTTCGATCGAGATATGGAAACGATTTATTGCGTTCGCCGTACGTTCTTGAGCATTGGTCCTGTTTCTACTTCCTCGTCTTTTTCGTTGGTTGTTGCGCGATGTAAATGGAATACGCATATTCATTAAATCATACGTAACCAGATACACGCGTACGACTTTCGTCATTGGTCATCGTCGGCGATGTTGCGAACGTCTATAAGCGACGTTGTAGATGTTATTTGTAAGTGGACAGAAGGACGGAAGCAACTATCACAGGGATAATAATATAGAAACAACATCCAAAAGAGGTTGAAAAATTGACTCCAAATTGTTACGTGAGTCAACGTAAATAAATATAAATTTCGATCTCCTGCGGATAAAATCTGGTAATAGCGTATTATCTGAGGCTGAACGTACTTCATTTTGCTCATCAGTAAGCGGCCGTGGAATGTACTGCAGCAGCTTGTACAGCTTTTGTACTGATGCGCTTAATTGGACGAAAATAACACAATATTTTTGTCTAGTGATGCAACATGAGCATGTTACAAACTTATAACGCTTAGAAGAAATCAGTTACCTTAGATGCACCTCGGTAAGCTTGGTACAATAAAGAGCTTACAAATGACAGGTAACAAGCGTATCTGTAATAGAACATCTATCAGTTTCAGATATCCGCCTCGCCGTTATAACATCACGGGTAAAATTAAAATTTCCTGCTCCCTATTTGACATTATTGGGTCAGGTTTATGCCCCGACGACAGATGCAATTTATGCAACGGAACATTATATAACACCTAGCAAACTTGCTCAGACGTTATTAGAAACGCTCGACTTATCGCAGGCTACACCCACAATCAACCTCATTCCACGACGTACCTCCAATTAGTTTCCATAACATACCGCTCCAACGTGGATTTTATAAAATTTCGTCGCTATTATTACGGCCTGTCCGATCATCCGACCTTAATAATAATACCCCTGCTATTGTAATAAATTACCTTACCGTTGACGTGACATCGGTATTATCATGAAATTGTTGTTCTTGAAGTTCGAAAAAATCATTGGCAAGTAGAGTATTCATTCGCCGTTATAAGTACTGTGTACTTTGCTTTATATCGAGTTAGAGTACATTTCTTCATTTATCTTGTTCTTCCATTTTTCGTATATGACATCCCACGTCGCATGTTGGGATATTCTTCAAAATTACTAGTTCATTGGTTGGCTATTTTGTAACTGACTGGAATTTTCAGCAGCTTTCAGCGGATTTTTTTTTTTATCAATTAGATTGCTGCCAAGATTGAAATAATTTACCTACGGCTAACCTCTCTTATATCTTACCTATATTGGCTAAAAAAACGCTGGAATGCCGAAAACAACGTCCGCGATACAGCTTAAAGTTTGTAAATAGTTTTCCACATTTCATATATGTCTTATATATCTTGTCTTCTAATACCTGTCCATATCTGTTAGTACAGCAGCGATGCAGGTTTTACCAGAACTATTCAACTTGTGGAATTAACAGGTTCTTGCTAACTTATTAAATGTTACCGATTTGAAAAGTCATCGTGACTAAACTGATCAGCCGAACGTCTCTATGTACTTATCGTAAGTTTACAAAGGAAAATAAAAATCGAACGAAAACGTGATTAAAACGAATCATATAAAACGGAGCAGGCCAACTTGCGTATTATTATTAGCCTAATAAGACGTGGAAGGCTGTCTTGCAGAAACCCACAGCGCCGGATTAATCTGACGTATCTTAAAATAGATCGTACGCATAGATTATTCAAGTGTGTTCCCACAATCCATCGATCACATTCCATTTATATCCCTGAAAGGATAAGGTTAACGTCAAAATAATTTTCTACATTCAATACGCACAGAGGCAGTCCCTCGCCTACGGCGCTTACTGACGTGGTGCGTGATTGTTTTATTACATAAGGAAAAAAAATAGTCGAACGACGTGATCTAAAGTATGCGTCGGATGTGTACGGTGCGATTACTTCTATTAAGAGAGAGAAGAGAATCCATTAAGGTTGATGCTGTACTTGATTGGTTCCTTTTCTGGTGTTTCAAGTAACTCTCGCGATATGTAAAAGATCAATTAGGATATCTTTAATTAGATATTCTCATTCATTTATGTTATTCTTTGGATCATAAAGTAGATAATGTGGTATATGCTATATATACAGGGAACACAATAAGCTTTCAAAACTTGTAACGGGCGCTCTTTTATATATATGTAAATACTAAGCGAGGTCACTAATACTTCTTCCTTTTCAGGCCTAAAGTACATAGAATGGGCTTTTGGGGATACAGTACTCGCTCCCTGCCAAGCGCAGGTCCGAGAACAACTACTTGAACAATAACTACGAACACTAATTGATCAACTAAAGTTCCTATTAATTGTTAATTAACTAAAATCGCTCATTGTGATGTTGCGTACGCACTATTTCGGCGTATAAATATATACACTCCGCCAAAAAAAGTATCGCATAATTTAGTTTTGAATCATAAAAGTATCGCGTAATCTTTGTTTGTGGCATAAAGTTGTAAATATACTTTAATGCGCCCTACGATATAATTTCTATGATTGTTTAAATAAAATACAGGCCAAATAAAAACAAGAACTCATACTTGAGATTTTTATTAAAACAAGAAATTATAATTTTGGAATGAAAAATGTCATAACAGTAGCTTTTAATACTGAGTATTGCCACCTCTGGCTCTTATGACCGCTTGCGTACGGTTTGGCAGAGATTCGATTAACCTTCGTATATAAGCCTGATCCAAATTCTCCCACTCGTCACGGAGAGCATTTTCTAGTCCATGCAGGTCCGCTGGGGCAACATTTTGGGTTCATGTCCGGACTTACCGCAGGCCAATCTAAAACTGGAATACCAACATCGTTAAGGTATTCCTGGACGATTATTGCAACATGCGGTCGTGCATTATCGTGCATTAACATGAATTCGTTTCCTATAATTGGCGCATATGGTACTACATGTTCTTCTAAAATGTCCGTTATATACCTGCGGGCAGTCAGTGTACCTCTGTCTACTGGTACTAACTCTGTACGACCTGTTAAACAGATGCCTCCCCAAACCATAATAGAGCCATCAGCGAAATTAGGTCTACCGTCTCGTCTGTACACTGAGATACGCCTATATGAGGTGTAAAGACCAAATCTTGACTCATCCGTGAAGAGTATATTGGCCCAGTCATTAATGTTCCAATTTACATGTTCTCTGGCAAACCTTAAGCGAGCGACTCGGTGGTTCCTAGTGAGACGAGGGGCTGCTACAGCTACTCTAGCTCTTAATCCACTCTGCCGTAACCTATTCCGAATAGTTTGAGTACTCACACGAGTATTTCTGACTCTAGCCAAGTCGTTCTGCAATCGTCTCGCAGTTACATGTCTTCGACGTAATGCTTGTAGTAGTAAATAGCGGTCATCTTGGCGAGTAGAACATCTTGGACGACCTGGTACAGGTCTTCTACTGTAATTGCCTGTTTCCCTATATCTCGCTACGGCTCTAGAAACACTTGACTCATTGATGTTCATCAAATTAGCAACGTATGCTTGAGATCGTCCATCTTCGATTAAAGCAACTATAGCAGCCACTTGTTCTGAAGTTAAATTGCTCATTTGAGTTTTAAAAGCGTTGGTACAGAACTCTGACTTCGCACTTTAAAATTTGTCCGCATAGGAAGACTTTCAATAAACAACTGAACAATCCTTACACATATGCATTTTTCTAAATGTGTTCTTTTAGAAAAAAAAAATAAAAAAGCTATGTTCCATGATTTTGTTAGTGTTTTTATAGTTCACATACACGAGGCAAACTTTTTGTGAACGTATAAAAATATCTTGGTTTATAAATGCCCTTGTTTAGTTTATGCGATACTTTTTTGGCGGAGTGTATATGAATTATATTATTGTTAAAGATGATCGTTCATCTATTCGCGACAACAATTGATCTGAAGTCGGCATATTGTTAGTACGTACAATTAGTTTATTTTTAGTCCTTATAAGTAGGAGTTGGTGCCACGAATACTCTGCGAGAAGAGATGCTATCTATTCTCCTCTCTATATCAACTACTGCTTGTTGTTACACTATTAGAGAGAATACATAAAAAGCACGAGATAGATGAACACGTCCGATAAAATTGTTTTCGAAACGCGATCTTATCATCGCAATTAATTTATTGTTTCTTTTTTTTTGCATCTCTGTCAATATAAACACACTCACGTACACGTAAGTCGTCCTTTCTGTCTCTCCGAGAACACCTATTTGTTATAATAATTGGCGTGAAATATTTATTCCTCATCTAAGTATGCGCTATATTGACAGCGGCATAGACATATTTCGTTCATTACGAGTGGTTAATTGCTTTTCAAAAAGATAACATTGATACGAACGGACGTTTTCTTAAAGCGCTACGGTTTTCAATGTTCCCATTTAATTCGAAAGGTACATGCGATGGCACCTGGATAATAAACTTAGTTATCTTATTGGTGAAATCTATAAAGGTACAATCGATTTTAACCCAGTCATTTAAATAAGAATCAATTACAATAAACGTTAACGCATAAATACATTTTCTCGGAATGTCTAGCAATAATTTTCTACGATATGGCCGACGCCAACAAGGAATTTTATCAGTAAAATACGAAAAGTTAAACTCTTTCCTGTTGTGTGTGAAACAAAACGGTAGCGAAATGAACGCTGCTAAAAAAGAACTCACCCCCTGAGTCTTGACAATGAAAATTTGGGTCGAGGCCCTTGCTGCACATCTTCGTAATTTTCTCCACTTGGCCGTTGGTGACGTAATCAAGAAACCTCCTCAAGTTGGCTCTGGTGTGCAGGCTTTTGAGTTGTTTTTCGTCGAGGCTCAGCATCTTATAGACCCTGCGTTTATATTTTAGCTGCAACAGAAGATTTAAGCCAATATACTTAATTTGAAAAACAGAAAAAAGCGCTTTCTTCACAAAATGTTTTAAAAATATCGGGGAGCGTGGTAGAGGAGATTGTTTTTACTTTTTTGGGATATCTTCGATCTTTTCTTAGAATTCTTGTTTTTTATTTGGGACAGATGTACTGCGTATGTATCTTATTTTCTCAAAAGTTTTGAAGCAGGCAGTTACATGTGCTGATAATATGAAATAAAGCCAAGTAATTGAATTGAAGAATGTAGTATACTTTTTGGTGGAGGTGCTGAGCATGTAAAGCAACTATTTTCAAAAATAATTCTAATTAAATTTTATGTAACTTTTCATACATCTTTCTCATTTTCTTTTAAGTTAAGTAAGTAATGATTTAAGTTCTCTATTAGCCTTAAATAGAAATAATTTGTGCTTTGAAGCGAGAAAAGACGTTAAATACAATTAATCATGCTGCGTAAAAAACGCTGTATAATTTTAAGTATTCCGTATTGAAAGGTGGAATTCTAACTTCATAGCATGCGTAACAATACCGATGTATTTTTACATCCAAGAAATCATGTTCTACGATATACATTGTGTTGCGGAATAGGTGCCAGTAACAAAGTAGGAAATAAATGCGGAGAACGGAGAGGTACATGTTTAGGAATGATATCAGTGCTGTATCCGTCTTGTACCGGTCTTGTAATAGTCCTGCTGTATGTATCGGTATTCATTAGTGCCTTGAATACACGCGTGTAATAAATTAAAGATATCAAGTACTTTTGTAAGGCCTCAGGATATTACAATGCTACGAGAAGAAAAACTGTTTCCTTACTGACTTCTTGCGAGCTGTAGAGCAAACTCGCAAATAACAATAAATTTTTGAAATAGATTTCTTGGTACTGCTTAAAGTATAATTTAATATTGCGAATGGATTCTCATACTTCGTATCTCTAATACCGCGTTCTTCTCTTTTAATGTAGGAAATTCTTTGTATGAGTTTTATCTTTATACAGGGTAGCGCAGGGGAACGGGAAATTTTGAAATAACATAATTTCCACGAATAAATTCATAAAACTAGTAATTTATTAATGAACGTGCATGTATGCAGTATGCCATTTATGTTTTTACAATCAAAATGTCCAAAAGTGTCTCTTTACTTTTTAAAGATGACATCGGAAAGATGTCCTCCCATTCGGCGTTCACACTCTAACAGCCTGTTATGAAAATTCTGGAATGCGCGGCGTAGCAAATCTTGGGGAATGGCAGTGATTTCTTGTTGAATGTTCTCCTTCAGTTCATGGATTATTGCAGGTCGTGCACGGTACACCTTGCCTTTAAGATACCCCCACAGGAAGAAGTCGCACACATTAAGATCAGGGGATCTCCCAGGCCATGCAATGTTACCGTTACGTGAAATAATGCGTCTTCCAAACAATTGACGAACTGCTGCCATCGAATGTCGAGCAGTGTGTGACGTGGCTCCGTCCTGCTGAAACCGCATGTTTTCCATGTTAAGATTAAGCTCGTACAGTCTCGGCGTAAAGAATGTTTGAAGCATTTCAACATATCGAGCGGATGTTACTGTCGCTGCACTACCATCCTCACGTGCAAAAAAATAAGTACATGATACAGCACACCATATTGTGACCTTGTCGCTATGTAGTGGTCGCTGGTGTAACTCACAAGGATTGTCCTGGGCCCAATATAGAAAATTCTGTTTGTTTACGAAACCGTTCAGGTGGAAACGGGCTTCATCTGATATCCATATGTTACCAACGAAATTCGCGTCCTCGTTAATTTTAGCCAATATCTGCAATCTGCAACTTATAGGGATGGAAATGTAATTCGTGCAGTACTCTTTGTAAGCTTCGTCGCTTAATCCCTAGCGTAGATGCATGCCGTCGAACGGAGCGGCGAGGACTTCTCTCGATTGCAGCTCTCAACAGCCTCAATGTTCACCTGTTGCTTTCTTTTTCAAGACAGATCCTGTTTCTTCAAAATTACGCACCCACGTTGTAATCGCATGCGCAGATGGGACACGTCCATGACGTCGAAACTGGTAACGCTGTCGAAATATTCTCTGCGCGGCAGTCGCACTATCACCATTTTTATAAAACGCTCTCACAGCTACTGCACGTTCCGCACCAGTCCAACGATCCATGATTACTAAATGGCAATGCGTTCACAAAAATTGTGCCGGCTCTACAGTGCTGACAACTGTAACGTTCAAAATTTCCCGTTCCCCTGTGCCACCCTGTACATCAATCTTCTTGCGGATTCGGCTGAGTTCAGTTGTTCATTTTATCAGCTATCTTAATCGATGAACATCGTCAGAAACTACATATAACAAAACCAGGATGAAGATTCTGTAATGCTTAAAAGTAGCATTCTTTTAAGAATATCGTAATCTCATTGGCGTATTTATTAGTATGTACAGGGTGAAGTTCGGACAAGTCTGCCCTAAAACCGAAATTCCGATTAAAGAGAAATGAAAAAGGAAAGTATAACTACTCAACTCTGAGTAGAATTAACCTAAGTATTCAACAGATGCTGAGTGCAAGTGATTAGTTCTAAATCAAGACAGTGACACATGTACACACACGTTACAGAGCAACAATACCATTCTAAATTTCTTTTCAAAAGCAGTAGTAAATAGTACTTTTAATTCATCAGGTATATACGATTTGACTGTAAGTATCATTAAAAACCTATCCCAGACGATTATCTACAAATATGGTATTACATACATGCATAATTCACCGTTCCGAACGGCTTAATTTGATTTTTCTCCTCAACTATGGCACTCCATTATCCAATACGTATTTAATCTAACGTTATCACCGACTACTACGAACCGCTCATGTATATGCATCACCTGACAGAGAGTTTTGTTTTTGAGAGCTAGCTTGCCTTCCTCCGTTTAAATACGTTACACGTCTCCGTTTACAAGGAGGCCACATTCGTTATCTTTACCATATTTACAAACGGGATAATTTACGGCGTCGAATCTGAATTAAATCTCTGTCTAAGGTGCGTGGGTACACAGTTCTCGTGTATACATGGGTGCACCGGCAATTAGAATACAATATACTCGGCCGTTAATGCGCCCTATTTCGGATCTACAACCGTTTCGTTCCGTTTGCGGCGGATTTTTCTCTCCGTTTTGTTGTTCTCTACACTGCCTGTTAACAACTTCCTTGTTTGTTACTGGCGTGAAAATAATCTTATAGCCTAATGTTTTTATAGAAGCGCGAGGCGCATTTCGAATTGAAAATGAATAAAATCTGCAGTTTTCTAACGAAGCACTTAAAATCTCAATTCAAGAAGCATTTGCTTTCTTGTGAACAAGCGTGCAATATTGTTGCTGGCTCCACTTTTAGTTTTGATTTTGTTTGAAGTAGGTTATTGTTTTAATTGTTGCCAATACTATTCGTATGAGCGGGCTGTACATTACCAGATATACATCCGAATTTTAGTTCTTTTGTTGGAGCGCTTAGGTTTGTCGTCTCTCTTCTTCCACTTCTCGGTTTCAGGGCACTAAGAGGTCCAGCGATTATCTTTCTGACACCTTCTTTTCTTCTCTTCTCAAAGCGAGCGCGTAGAATTATATCTTATTACCTTTTCTTTTTATAGGTTCATATTCGCTAAGTTTTGCGTGGTAAAAAGTATGCTTCTCTCGCATATTGTAATAGGCGTAATCACGTGTCATTAACCAAACTTTTCCTATTTTCCCCGTCATACTTATAGAGGTTGCTTTGTTGTGGTAGCATTCCTTCGCTTCCTTTCGCCAATTTTTTAATCCTCTCCTTTACACTGTACAAATCGATAATTCTCAATACTTCTAACTATTCGGCGAAAATAAAAAACGGATACCGTTACAAAGAAGTCAACTCCAAAATTTAATTCAAATTCCTCCATTGTGCGGGAACCGCGTATACGCTATTAGAAGCAAACGAAATTGCATCTTCCTACATACATCGTACAGAGCATTTGTGTACCTACTCACGTATTTTAGACGAGAGCTTTTTCTGCCTTAGCCGCAAAGCGTGGAGAATACAACGCTTACCGTTAGCTACATCGTCTACACGATATACAGATTCCATGTTTTCAATTAACCATGCCCAAGCGAATGCGGCGTTCCAATTTAAAGTTGAAAACCACAATTTCCGTCATCCACCCGGTTGTTTACTTGGCGACGTATAGCAGCCTCCACGCCAACTGTCACAATTTTCGTGTTAATTACCCTGTTTCGCGTAACATATAGAAGTCTTATAGTTTGGTTACTCCTAGCGCTCCGCTTTTTGTTCTGGCTGGTTTTTAATTTAAATGTTCATGTTCATTAGACATAGACGGGTTGCGCTAAATTGTCGCACATTGCATTAAATTGATCGCTTTTAATGACTTAGAATTGTGAAAACCAATTGATGCTAATTTCACAAACTCTTTATTAGAAGCTACCGGTTTCGTGCAATTTAGGCATTTAATTTTTATATGTTTTGTCAAGCTTTTAGTTGGAATATTGTCTCATGTCGGGCAGTAATTATCAAGAAGTTCTCATTCCAATCATTTTCTTTGTAATTTTTAAGCACCTTCTCTGCAAGATAATTTCCTTCAGCTTAAACCAGCGGTATTTAAATTTTTAAAGTTTTATATACGTGCGAAACGATAACTACACATCGACACGATGAATTCCGATCGATCGCGGCTATGTAATTCGCTATTGTCATCTTATCTTCTAATCTATTCTAATTACATTACGGTATAAACGAGAATTTGGACGTTCGATTATTTATTTCCCATTTCGCAGTGTACTAAGCCTGATTTTAAAATTAGCATAAACACATTCCACTGATTTATTATCGTATCAAATTAAATTATGATTTTATTTGAAGCACGCTCGCAATTTCAATAGCTATAAATTAACGCGTTTGTAGTATCTCCGATCCATTGCATAATATCGATAGAGAGAAATGTTTCGCGGCGTGTCAACACATTTTGCCAACCAGAACAACGTATGCGTACGCGTCGTGGCAAAAATACTGGTCTGACAACACGGCGCACAACATCAACAAATTGGGTATTGTGTAAATCGGTTATAGCTAACCTAATTTCGTGTGAAATTCCCATTGCAAAATCGCCACTGTTGTGTTATACAAATTGCACATTCTTTAGGTAAACAGTCGACGACGTGGAATTTACTTCTATTCAATTGGCGAATTTCTAAATTCTACGGCCTACATATACGCCTGTGCATTATAGTAAAGCCTTATGTTTACCTTAAGTAATGAGGAGACACGTTTATGGAAAATACGCAGAATAGGCGTATTTATGATACGATAATGAAAAAATTGTTTTTGTAAGGCAGGATATTTTTCTTTTTTCCTTTTAGCTTTCGCGATAGAACGTTATTCCAACAAAAATAAACTTAAAAGTGCCTAATAGAACATTATATACAAAGTGTTCAGATTGAACACCGTTCTGTGGGTATCTTTTTTGTTTGTAAAGATTCAAAGACAAATTCGTCGCAAATTCAAAATATAGTATCAGAAAACCAATTGACTATAGCAATTCACCGGAAATTACTCAAACTTTGGTTTTTTAAATTAAACACCTTGTATATTTTAAAAATCTGAAATGATTACTCCAGAAAACGACACTTCCATTTTTTGATTTTAAAAAGCCCACTAGAAGCCTTAGTGTAATGGATCATAACAGCAATCTGTTTGTTTGAGTGAAAGCCCGAGTACAACCCTGTTAATCCGTCCTTTATACATTTTGAACAATGCTTCCGGATTAGAATTATATATTTCTTAAACTAGCAAAAACAAGTGAAAGTAATTGGTTACTAAAATGACGCGTACAGCCAATTGTTTCAAGGATGCGGTATTTTAAATCTAGCAATTAAATAATTTTTGTGTTTTTAATTTAACCGTCCTCGTATCTTTGTATTTATCAAAATAAAGAAGTTACTTGTAGAATGGGTTCACCATCACTACCAAACTGAAGATTCTGCATATGCATATGAAAGAACAAAATTTGCAGCATTAGTGACACGCAACATGAGTGTTACGTTTTTGTTCGTTAAAAGTACATAGTTATATAAAGGCAATGTCATCGGTTTGGCAGAGGTCACTTATCCTTGAAATAAAGACAAAATTAAAATTTTAAATAAGCAGCATGTTTACCGAGTGCATGGATGGAATATATTCCGTCATAATAATGATAAAAATGTGCCAAGTATGTGGGGTGCTAGCTACATAAACGATGTAAATTTGCTTTGGATTTGTTACCATGTTATGTTTGAAAATAATGGTTATTTCAACTATATAGATGCTCGAATTGCGTTAAAAAAGAAAACTAATCGCTGAATTCAACGTTTTTAAGCCTTAACTTCTCTACATAGCTTCATATTTAATTTACTAATGATCCTGGAAAAATATGGAAGGTGTCCCGTTAAAACAAAATAAAATATTTTTATTAACGGTATGTTATACATATCTTTTTTGTGGAGTCATTGCATATTATGCATTGATCGGTGAATATGATATATATCCACATAGGTCAAATTTTATTTCACATCTGGGGGAGAAAGGACCTCAATGGGAAACGATACATACTTACAATACTGCTAGTAAATATGGTCCGATACGAATGGCATATCCGTAGGGTAACGTATTGTTAAAAAATATTTAATTCGCAGCCAAGTTGTAATAATAGTCACTGAATATAAATAAGTGAAAACATTGTTTTCTTTTTTTTTTAATAACGTCCAGCTCAAGTTACCTTGAATTTTACCGTCGTAATTTTCCTATCTTGTTTAGTTCGCATCACCAACCATTTTAAATTAGTAAACAAGCGAAAATAATTAGCGTGAATAATTAGCCGTGCAGCTTTTATGGGTAATGGTAATGTAAAAATGTTTCCTCGTAAAAGTTGTACTTGGAGAGTCGTGTGCTTTTTGTTTCGATATTATCCTTCTTACCATAAAAATGATAAGCGTTGCGTGAATCGTGTGGTTCACGGTAATTGACAGTTAGATTTACTACAAGACGTCTTTTTTGTGGAATTTTATCGTTTAGATTTCTTTGCATATTTACGCAAAATGCATTATTGTTATATTTTGCTATACTTGTATAGATCTGCATAACATTCGTTCTCTATTCAAATTTTAGCGTAGCAAGTAAAATTCGTACAACACAACACTTGGATTTGCAGCTATACTAAGCGCTTTGCCAAATACATCTTCATTCAACAATGATTTAGACTGTCGTCTTGTCCCTTCGCTCATCTATTACTGCATTTGTCAAAAATTATGGCCAATTGCGAGACATGCTTCATACGAAACGAAACAGAAATATTTTTTTAGGAATATCGTATTATAGATATTGCAATATGCTGTACGAGTTCCCATTCTACTGGATAACATCATCTACATCGACTACCGGAATTGAAGAATTATTACCGAAACTTGCGAACACTTTGCAAGCATAAAATAAACTTTTTTGTATCTGTTTGTAAGAAAAATGTTATATTTAAAACAAAAATTTACAAGTAATATTGGTATTATCGGTGGCTAGAAATAACTTAATAACAGGGAAAGGGAGCAGTTATATAAGCCGCTGAAGAATTCAAAATGGGATCGCTCTGACGTAGGTTCTCCGTTCTCCGCATGATGGTTACATCACATGGCGTTAATTTCTTGGACGTTATATTTTTATTGAATATATTAAAATGAAATAAGAACATTTTAATTTCTTCTATTAATGTATGTAGTAACCTATTGTAACATTTCTAGTGAATACCATTATATATAAATACTTGAAATTTTTAGCTCTTGTACGTGTTAAAAATTAAAATTCATTAAGGCACCTAATGATGATTATCGTTAACGTAATTATCCTGAACTTGCACATTACTTTATTTTAAATAAGCAGAGTCTCTAAAAAATCTGACACACACGAGCAATTTCTCATATACAAGTCTCCAACTAAATAACCCTATACTTTAAGCATTATCCGCGCGTTATGATAATTAAAATCTGTGCACAAGCGGAACAAATCGCCGCTTCGGTAAATAATTAACCTTGTATAGGTGGTCCAAATTGGTTTATTGTTTCCACCTCGGCTAATTACGCGAAACGTTTCGGATTGTAATTAAAAAATTCTTACTTCGGCCCGACGGGTGAAAGCGGTACCGTAAGATAAAACAAATTAATTACCCGAAGGCCTAACAGAGGAATTGAACGATGATTAATTTTGTTTGTTCGTGTCAGTCGATGTTCTTAGAGATAGAAGTTTACCTCTAGGTATCCGACGGGACCGCTGAACGGATAATCCCCGAGTCTTCTTTCTTCATCGAGGAATTTTCCCGCTTTCCCATTTTCCGGCGGACAGAACAGGCCGTAATTGAAGCTTTCTTTGAGTTCCTGAAAAGATGCAAATGACGGTAAGAATTGGGTTTTAAGCGGCAATACATAACAAGCATTATAAATACATGATAATAGATGCATTAAATGAAAATATTGATTTAAAGAATGTGTTTCGTGCTTATTAGCAGGGAGCGCTCAAGATCGATCATTAATCACATTGTCTTCTCTACCTCGGTAGACGTTGAAAATACGCGTACGTTCGTTCGGAAGCCCGTGTTTGTAGGGTCGTCAGATAGTGCACATACAGTGTATCCCAATTTCCGTATGATAGAGAAAAAACTTGTTAAAAGAAAATTGGAAACAGAGTCAAGAAGAAGGAAAATTGGTTAGTCGATGAAATCAACGAGAAAATTTCTTGAACGTCAAGTAGGCGCGCAACATCGACAGATGTGTGGCGGAGCATGCGAAAAATTAAACACATAACACTGGGAATTTATAGGAAAATTTTATTTTTTTTTATCTCCAGTAAGAAAGTTGATTTTTAAAATTATAACGCGTTCGCTGAAGTTTTTCCATTATTCCGCCGATTGAATTGCCGATATTATTGCTTCAAAGCAAAAACCCAGTGGATGGAATCGCTCCAACTGCAGACGACTAAATGGAAAGTCTCGAATAAAATCAACACGGTAGCTTGGGAAGGACATGTCCCCTGGAGATTAAGATTGACGAGACAAGACGTTTGGAGAAGAAAATAGAATTACTGTCTATAATTGAAAACAAGATTAAACGAGCCGCTGAGTATTTTCGGTAAACTTTTACCAGTTGCAATAAAGAATAACATTTATGTTCCAAATATAATTTTCAAATCAGGTTTTTTGCTAAAATTTATATGCTTTGCGAGATAGAACGGCAGAAAGCCTTTTTCATACGAGACATTGCATTGCGATGGTTATTTACTTTGGCGGCGGAGCCGAGATTTTCTGGTTAACTTTCAGTTATTGTAAAAAGATCCCTTTGTGAAGCTTAGAACGAAGTTCTTGTGGAATTTAGAGAATAAATACCAGGATATTTATTAATCATGAGCTTTTCGTGAATACGAACTTTATGGAAATAGAAGACAATGTGCTAACCATGATAAAAGGTACTCGGCAACGATTTTTAATGAAAAACATACCAACCTAATAAACATATGAATGTTTCAGGCGCATTGATTATATTGAAAGCACAATAAATTAGAAGCTGCGTCCTTTGTTATGTTTGTTTTACGCATAAACGAACCATACTGTTCATTTAAGGACACTTGAAATCCAATTTTTGTTTTACTTCTGTTATTTCTTAAAATTACAATTTTTATTGGATACATAAGCCAAGAAATTATTGTCCTTTGTTGTATAACACGCAATAGATGGCGCAGAGAAAGATACAAGTAAGCAACAAATTAAAAATTACTTAAACTATTGTATTTGAATGAAATAAGTAATAGGCACACATCTTATCAACGCTAATATTTGTACAGTAGTTTACCTCTCGTCTTTTCCGAGGTCGGCCATCGCCTCGTTTCGATCACGGTTGCTGGTTCTTCTTAACTTGGGGGATCGGAGGATTATATGTAAGCTACAGGTTATACTTTCTTACCCACTTGCACACTGCTTAACTTATTTAAATTTTAACTAGTTTACTACAGTTTTGCTAGAATTTAGCCATTCATTATTCAGTTGTTATTTTTGTTATTTCTTTTTTTTTAAACGTTATTATTATTATTATTACTTATACAAATGGCTATCAAATTAAAATTAATCCGTATGAATTTGCCTAAAATTTTATTATTAATTGCAATTGTACGATACTAATATCAAAATACTTTAGTAACGTCACCTATTTTCAAACGTGGATATTTATTGATCCACCTACGTGTATAATAGAGCTTTTGTCGTACATTGTGAGGCAAGAGTTTCTTATTCATGGCGACTTACAAGTAAGTTACCGCTTCGCGTTTGAAATCTTACGCTTATTTTGTTCGTTCATTAGTCGTCACCTACGTACCACCGCAGAAAATCGTTAAAGGAACATTCGCCGAATTCCCTTATAGAGGGTTAATTGGCCATTTATGTAAACGATTGCAATTAGTAAACGTTCGACGTGTGAAATTGCCTGATTGATTGGAAACCGTGTGCCGCAATCGGCGCGTCGCCGCACAAGATTTAAATTCTTCGCCTCTTGCGCGCTCCATTTGTACGTCTGTACGGGTGAGCATTATTGAGTAATTCCCGTAATTATAATGGCGCATATACACACATATACAGCCGTAGCCGAGAGTATGTAGGTTAATATTGATTTATGCATTACGTGTATATATGTATTGTGTGTATGTATGTATGATAATTTTCCTTTTTTAACGTCGGCCGAGAAAGTTTCGCGCCGTATAATGAATACGAATTGGCACGTACAGAATGCATAAATAAATATATATGACCAAATTGGAATATTGTTCTTTTATCGCGTATCGTATGTGGTTTTTATTCAATGCGATGTTGAATATGTTCACAGCTTATAAATAAAAGTGAAGTAAAATATGTGCAATGCTTTTGCGGGTTGAAAAGCATCATTTTGAACTACCGGCTACACCAGCCAATAATCTTTTGATTATTTCTTTGAGACGAGAAAATGAGTATACATGTCGTATAAGATTTTGTTGATTCTCGTCACTGCACACCTCGCATCTCACGAATCCATTGAATAGTTATAAGAAAGGTTTCCCGGATGGATTATTTTGAGAGAGAGCCTTGAACTTTTTTCTACGGAGCTTATAAGTTCTAGGTTCCGAACGACTAGTGACATTAATAACATCACGCGCACCATTGACAGTTTATTGCGTAATACGTTTAAAGAAGCGGTCCGAAATTGGAGTAAAAAAATTCATTAAGTTCTCGTTCGAGTCTAAACAATTCGTGAACATGTGAAAGTTAAAAGGTGTTGGCCGACACCCAACCGCGTGCATTTTCAAGAACTTGACTAAACTAGATCGTCGGTTAACTACCAGACATTCAGTGAATTGCAAATGGTATACTTGACATTATAATCGCTGATTACTCACGACTTCCTAAGATGGGCAACAAAAGTCACCGCTTCTGAAGCGAATTTTACGTTGTTTAACGGTGATCCAAAAAATTTCTGGATCGGTTTATTGCAGTTGATAAGACGTGGGTTCGCGATTTCGATCCCGAGTTTAAACAACAAAGTAGAGAATGGTGACATCGAGGATTCCCAATTCCCAAATTTAGCTATCAGCGGATAAGATCATGGCTACGATTTTTTGTGATGCTGAGGAAATCTTATTAATTGATTACCTGGTACGTGACCAGACAACACGAGTGAATCTTTCGCCCCTTGCATTCATCAACTTCGTAATTGCGTTAAGGAACAAACACACAAAAACTTGGTCCATAATGATTTCTTTTATAATAACTATCGTTAATCTTTTATTTCCAGCAATGCGTATTTTGCCACTTCATTTCCATTATCTTTCAAACAATGAGAAACATCGTTTCATATGCAGGCGCTTTTCGTCGATACTCAAAAAATATCTTAATTCCCCCACTTAATTTACTTAACTCAACGACAGAAACACCCTATGTGGATAACTTAGCAATTTCACGCCCGCATTTTTCAGCTAGCAAAATTTCGACGGGGGTTTCTGTGCAATTCCCCACGCTATTAATATGACATCCGGTCTTTCATGCCCCCCGTCATCCTTCCGCAGGCTAACGACAAATTTAATAATAACAGGATAAAATCAATATCCATTTAAGGATTTTCCCGAGGCCAGGGCGGAGGGCTGGATCGGACTTATTTTCCGGTCTTCCCTACGGCGCCATAGGAAACGACAATTTCGAGCACCAACGCACGGGAAATATTATGTCAATCTCAGACGATGATGTGGGAAATGATTTCGTAAATACGTTTCAATGTTTGTTCTTCTGTGCGAAAAATTGTTTACTTTCCACGTTTGTTTGTTATTTCGACATGAGCGAGTTGCTTTGAAAGGATACGAGGTAGTTTAGATGAAAAGTTTCTGCTTAAAAATTGAAGGAAATAGAAAACGATATGCGGTCGACTATATAATAACAAGTCTTCAATAATGTTGTTTGGAATATTGTACTAAATAGTTGTGGAAGGAATAATATAGTAAAGCTGGCATTCCATCCATGCGCTTGCGGTATTATGAAGAAATTAATTTTAATCGTTACATTGAACGACGTTCTTCTTTGTACAGTACTTTAGACATTAACATCACTTATTCGGGTGCTTGTGGATCTCCACTGACTGGGCGACGTGAAATTCTTAGTAGGACGAAGAGGGTGGTGAAGATGGAGGACCGGATATTTTTCTAAATTGCCGACAGAGGCCGTTTCTCATGAATATTAATTTTTATGTTGTCATGAAGGGTGGCTGCCGGTAGTGAACGGTTGGGAGTTGAGACGTAATTCCGCTGCTTGAATTTCGTTATTGCCCAATTAATATTTAACAGTTAATTGATTAATCTGAAGACGACGGAATTTGTCATCGAGAGAACCTCGTTAGAGACTTCAGGCGCTTTGAGACTTCAAAACGTTACCTGATTAAAAAATAATAAATTGCTTTTACCTTATCAGCTTTATCGTGTAAATAAAGTTAGGGAACAGTGAAGAAGCATTTTTATATAAAAAAATGCTTCTTCACTGTTCCATGGTTTTTGCTATCTTTTCGAAATCATAATTGTTATTTATCCGGTGAGATTTTTGAAGACTTCAAACCTCCGGTGAAACCGGAAAGAAGGAGTTAGTTCCCAGCAATTGTTATTTAGGTCAGATAAATTTAAAACAGGTTATCGGATCTCTATTAAGATTTGTTAAAACTGGACCAGGTGTCTAATAAAAAAAATAATAAATGATCAAATTTTATTTAATCATGGGATTAACGTTGACAGTTTGTTATTTTTTGGGTCCAGATTAGATAATCTGGAATATTTTTATTTATGTCAAGGTTGCAAAAGGTCGCAAATTGGTGAGCCATCAATAAATGTTTGAATTGCTTTTGAAGCTGAATCGAGAACGTCTTTTTAGAGCATATTTTCAATAATTAAAGATTGAGCAATTCTAGAGTAATCATTCAAGCGATTTCTAAATTATAGAGATCACGAAATTTAACTTGAAAAGGTAAAAGGTATCAACAGTGAGCGTAACTTCTGTTTGTTTGATATTCTGTGCGGTAAGCTACTGACTCACCCGACTAAAACCAGCCTCCTAGGCATATGACGCAATATGTACTTCATTAATTGGAGCTGTTTTACATATAATAACACAAAATTTAGCTTGGCCCTATTCAAACATTATCAGAAGAGCAAGTAGTAAAAATGTTTTTCTTGTTCTATAAATGTATCTGCGTTTCGTTCCTAATACGTGTAAATAAACGTAGGTGTTGGAGCGACGTCTACTTGTTATCAAAGAATTTCGCCGAGTAACTTGAATCAATCAATTTAACAGACAAGTCAAAATAATGAAGATTAATCAGCTTTAATCATAAATTTATTGCATTTCTGCACCTTCTCCTTTCAACTTCTACATTATTATAAAAACACTTTTTCATACCAGGCGAAAATATACGCATATACCATTTATCACAAAGAATGACGTGCCTGTGTATCTTAAAAAGCGTTTCAACGTCGCAATACAGAAAAGCAGCACCTCCGGGTGATATTTCATTTTAATTGTTCCTCGAAGTGCTTTCAGTGTTAGTTCGGGAAAGTAACCGTCGACCGACACCTGAGAAAGTCTTTCTACGCTTTCCTTTGCAAATTCGCGAAGGTCCCCAGCAATATAGGATTAGGCGAACGGGAAATGTGGAGTAGTGGAGAAAACTCTGGGGTAAAATGAAGAGAGATATTACGTGGAAAAGTGTTAGGCGACTATACGTTGGTAACTTATTTGTTGTAATAAATGACGCAGGAGACGAGAACGGAGTGGATTTTTGTCTCTTTATTGTGTTTTTCGTAGAGGTAAATATGTGGATTTTTGTGGTGGAAATCCTCTTTTCACGTATATGTTTAGTTGAAGCTTTTTCTGTAACTGTCTGTTAATTCTCAGAGCTGACGAATTTTCCGGATAAATTTATTCATTCAGAAATTCAATATTGACCAAAAATGCCCACGTGAAAGTCCACGTTCTATACACGCGTTTGCGTAGATATGTCATATTGTGTGAAGCTTGCGATTTTCCATTTTGCATGTTTGAATTTTTTACCTTCAATTTGACAATTTTTGCATTTGAATTTTTCCGATGCGGAATTCATTGTTGCTGAAATTTATTTATTTTTTGGGCAAAGTCAACAAACGCATTTGCTTGACTAGATTAATGCGAATAAGACCGCTCGAAATTGAAAGATATGGGAGATTGAAAATCTTCAATATGTTCGATAGGAAGATTTAGGATATACATCTGTAGATACTTCAATAGAGCTACCATATTATATCACGGTTCTATTGTATTCAAATTTTCGCGTTGATATAAAAAATACTTTTCGAGAAACAAAATGTATATTACACTTGTAACAGATAAGAGCCATGCATAGACTTCTTACTAATGTTCGGAATACTTTTAAGTTATTGCGGCAATGTCGTAAATGTATTAGTTTTCAATTTTGTGCATTAGGTCCATTCTAACTGTTTGTTGCATAAACAAAGTGAACTTGTAGATTATATCGAATCATATACATCATCAGAAAATAATGTCTTGGAACCACTCAATTTTTTCGGTCTTCGGTAGTCTTTACTGTCGTCTGCTATTATATTGAGAATTGAACTGGTCAAATGTTGTAAATTACCCAATTCTTTTTATCTGCTTTTTGCTATTTTTTCTAACAGTGATGACTGGAAATGAAGAAGACAGGTGTAGTTATTCGATTTTTGGAGCGACTAGCCATGGAATTAACCAAGTTTTGGCAATACTGCTCTGGTATTTGGCGCCATATTTCCTCGGTGTTCGCGCAACGCTTGTCCATTCTGTAACTTCCTATTTTGCAAAACAGCGTCCTAACATCGAAACATGTAACCCCAAAGATTTTCAATCGACTATGGTGACTTCAGGATGTTCGCGGAACCACTCTTGCGCTATTGCTCCGGTGTGAATTGGACTATTGTCTTGCATCAAGATTATCCTCCTACCGTTGGCATAAGTGCATTTGTTCAAAATGTCTATATATCGTAGCACGTTTAATCTTAAATTAATAGGAACAAAATCGTCAGAGCCATGAGTTGACATCCACGTCCAATGACCAGGTGTTGCCCGACTTTTTTTGAACGACGTAAGGTGGAGTTTGATATACTTTTAGTTTACTATTCTGGTCATTGCGAAATATCTTTTCGTTGTATGTCAAATCGAAATTTAAACGTTGCATGGCGAATTCCATGCGTCTTGCAGCATGCTGTTCATCAAACCACACAACTTGAGCAGGTCTTAAGCGTTTCTGCTAATCGTTTGCGTACAGTGGCGCTGCTTATTTCTACATTCGCCTGGCGTAAAATTTCTACGCTGCTTAAGAAGGCATTAGCTTCTATGCAATCTCATCTTAATATGGTCCTACATGGATTAATGGGACTGTTTACAAGTACCATTTCGATATGTCTTATAATCGAATTTTACTGCTCCACCGACCAGTTCCGATGTTCCCGGGTCCACCGTGATCTTTTTAATCGGTTCCTTCCGCTAAATTTTTCGTTCACAATATTTTTATTATTAAAGTTTCAGGTATGCTTAACGACAGACAACTACGTTTACTGGTCACACTTTCGAGGACGCTAGTGTACGCGGAATAGAATTATTATGATTCAAAATTATTCCATTTAATTACCATGTACCTCGGTTAAAATAAATAGTAAGCTGTGCCGCAGATACAATTTTTTATAGGCGTTTAATTACATTGTTTGTTCGTGACTTTAGTTCTATTGTAGCAACAGATAAAATGATACAACAAACTAATATTTATCTTTTTAATAACCGCTCCAGTAACAAATCACCAAACATTTGTTACAGCGCGGTACATTTACAACGTAAATTGAATATTTGGAATAATAAATATCGTACAACATTCAGTAATTTAAGTTAATGGTACTCATGTATCGATATTTTAGAAATGCAGTATTTATTACATAGGAAACAACAGCTTTTATTATTAACATACTTAATTCCATTAAATTGCTGAAATTTGAAATCGATCAGTTTTAATATTTTTTTTAGACAAGTTAATCATCAAGAGAAGGAGATAAAAAAACAATGCCGTCAAAATTAAAGGATTTTTAATCTATTTGTACTTTCGTTAATTTATGATAA
The DNA here is from genome assembly GCA_020654165.1 of Oryctes rhinoceros. NCBI lineage: Eukaryota > Metazoa > Arthropoda > Insecta > Coleoptera > Scarabaeidae > Oryctes > Oryctes rhinoceros. The sequence continues at coordinate 7,358,793 of JAIOKQ010000231.1, forward strand.
ACCCTTGATTAACGTATATAACTCGCCATTAAATAACCTCATCATCGTCATTAATACTCCTATCCTAACGTTAAACGTAGGTAGAAGACATACGTTAATAAATAGACTGTGTAAACAACGACCCACTGCAACAGTTGATATTACAACGACGCTAGAACAAATGAACATCAAAACTGCAAGTAATTTACCGTCGGAATAAGAATACAAAAGAACGATAGCGACAACTGTTACTTGGAAACGTTTTTACATGCCGATGTAGGCGAATATGTATGTTATGATTTATTACGCAAGAGTACTTAACCGTTACATAGCCAACGTATGCTCTTTTAGGAAAGTTAGTAGCGGAAATTAATTGTTGCAATCGCTACGTTAATTTTTTCTTACAAGGAACAATAAATTTTAATTGAGAACACATATTTCAGGTCGTAAATATTATGACACGGAACGAGATTGAGCAATTCGCGTTGATACGAAAGCATAAAACAGGACGACAAATGAGCTCGTAATTCGCTTTTAATGTGATTAAAGGATAATCCTGAAAATAACGCCTGTTAACGTGATAAACCACGAGAGCCGCATTAACGCAGTTCGTTTACGGTAGAAAGATGTAGATCTTAATTTCCAGTTATGTACAGTGGCCGGTCAATGTTTTGTCTTCGCCCTTGCAACGGCTAAATGTCGATATTATCTTCGGCGTGGCAAGGCTAAGCACTTGGATGAAGCAAATAAAAACACAGAACCGTGCTTATTAGGAATACCCGGGAAAACCAAAGTCTCAGGCGGACACAGAATAGCCCACTAAGAGCACTTTTCATATTTTGTTACTTGAATGTTACCAACTTCATCACATTTATACTTTCTTGAAATAAGCATTGATCGTTCAGAAACTTTACATGTCTTAAGATGATTCAATGATTACAGGTATGAAATTGATATACGAGAGACGGCAAACTTTGCGCAAATGGACTGTATAGTGTCCACTATTAAACAAGCATTTTAGTAGTTTTCATAGAAAATGAAATTTCTAGCCGGTCAATGCTATAATATGCACATACGTTTCAACAAAATGGATAACATGCATCTGTACTAAAGTATTTCTACGAGCTACAACGATATAAGAGAAACTTGACCTCCACCGTTGGAGAACGATAGCAATAAACTTGCTGACTTAACATTTCTTCTGATCTAATTTAATGCAATTGGAGAGTCGATGACTGTGAAGGGAAAAAATCGGATGTTGCGACGTCACGATCGCTATATCAACAGATATATACAGAGAGACGATGAACATTGGGGCATTGTTGCACGGGTCAGTAGTTTTCGCGGGCCCCGGGCGCCCATCGGCGTTCAGTGGCGTGTGTAGTTCCTATAATATTCATAAATACCGAGGAATGCCGGGCGGAATATGGATCGGACGCGGTGCGGCGATGCGCAATATAAGATGTCTACGTTATGATTATTGTTATTGCTGTAGCGTGGACTACATGTACACAAAGAAAATCTCAAATCGAGGAGTTGCAGCGAATTGTTACAAAGTTGAGTTCACGAGGGAATTTGTGAAATGTTAATGGAAGGTTACCACGTTGCACATCGAGTTGCAGATACGCGGGTAATCTGAAAAGATTGCGGCCTAACACAGAAATAAGCATTTCTTTTTGTCAGACTCAGCTTTATTTCTCAATGTAATCTTTCCAAAGATGCTCCCATCTTGTTAACCCGTCCAAAGTCCCCGTCTTCTCATTCGATGAAAATCTCTGTTCTCCCAACGAAACTCCGAGTCTAGGAAACAAAATGGGACTCACCTGGTTGTTTCTACCTAAAATATTGATATTATTTCTGCAATCAGCTACGAGTCTGGACAAAGTCTTCCTTTCCTCAAAAGTTCGCATTGCAGCTTGGGCATCAGAGACAATTTTTCTTAATTAAATAACATACGAGACATCAGTTAACATGATCATATAATTGACTTGATGAACGTCAAATATAGGACAGAGTAACAGACGACATAAGAAGCATGGAGGAGATTGGATTAGATTATATTTCAAGACGTGGTTTCTAACTTGTCCCATTGCAAAGTTTTAAGAAATCTGTTGCAGCTATCTCAACTTTTCGATCGTTTACAATTAGTTCGCCTTGGTTGTTAAGTAGGCAGATCTAAGTTCAAGACTGATTCATATATTTTGACGCCGTATCTTGATAATAGTGTAGCGTTAGCTCCGTGACTTAGTATTGGTATTGGTTTCATTCCGAAGGTAATTCCAAGTAGAAGATGTGTAAGCATGCGATTGCTCATCAAAAATAATATACCGGATGATATATGTACGCAGCACAGTCACTTGTTATCTTTCTCACTGTATCAATTCAAATCGGTATCGGCATATCGATTTCAGTTTATTTTCAGCCATTGAATTCGCGCTGTTATAGGCACCGAACTGATCCTCCGCCGTAAATTTCAAGTATTCCTGCATACGAGCTTAATTTTACATTCGCATGCAGTTTTCAGCGTTCAGGAAATACGTTCGCCGACCCTGAAATATGAAAAGCACTGATCCTGTAAATCCCGTTCCGAAATTTTTACCTACATAATCAGCTCGATCAGGCTCCGCGAAAAGCGAACTGTTTCGCTACTTACGGAATGATTTACACGCCAACACGAATACATACCTAGTGTGCGCTAGTCCTGCGAGCTAGCCCGGCGTTTCTCTCCCATAATACGGCGATTGCACATCGCGGAGAGGATATTACCGAGCGCGTCCGTTCCTGAGCGGATAAAACTGCGGGGAATTTATTCTTGACGGCCCGACAAAATTTTACGAATTGGCGCTCGGCGAGCGGTACCGTAAAAGAGGCAATAAAAACCTTGCTCGCCTATAAACTACAACCACACGAGATAAATATTGAGGTTTGTATAAATATGTGGGCGACTGGTAAATTGCACAGTTACCGCATCTGAATTGCATATTATATGTACGTACGTATACGTAAATTATATTATTCATATATTATGTATATAGGTGTGTACGGCAATGTCCACCTCAGAAGACTCTTGTACGCCTGTCATTGCTCGCGCGACGCAACCATGCGAGGTGCAAGTGAGACATCTGCGAAAGTTCTGACATTCGAGATCGACATCGCTGTGATATCTTTAGTACAAACCAAACATTATGAAAATGAATATGTTGCGAAGGGTATAAGTACACTTCGCCAAAAAAGTATCGCATAATTTAGTTTTGAATCATAAAAGTATCGCGTAATCTTTGTTTGTGGCATAAAGTTGTAAATATACTTTAATGCGCTCTAAGATATAATTTCTGTGATTGTTTAAATAAAATACAGGCCAAACAAAAACAAGAACTCATACTTGAGATTTTTATTAAAACAAGAAATTATAATTTTGGAAAGAAAAATGTCATAACAGTAGCTTTTAATACTGAGTATTGCCACCTCTGGCTCTTACGACCGCTCGCGTACGGTTCGGCAGAGATTCGATTAACCTCCGTATATAAGCCTGATCCAAATTCTTCCACTCGTCACGGAGAGCATTTTCTAGTCCGTGCAGGTCCGCCGGGGCAACATTTTGGGTTCATGTCCGGACTTACCGCAGGCCAATCTAAAACTGGAATATCAACATCGTTAAGGTATTCCTGGACGATTATTGCAACATGCGGTCGTGCATTATCGTGCATTAACATGAATTCGTTTCCTATAATTGGCGCATATGGTGCTACATGTTCTGCTAAAATGTCCGTTATATACCTGTGGGCAGTCAGTGTACCTCTGTCCACTGGCACTAACTCTGTACGACCTGTTAAACAGATGCCTCTCCAAACCAGAATAGAGCCACCAGCGAAATTAGGTCTAGGTCTGATATTACACTGCGAATAGCGCTCACCGTCTCGTTTGTACACTGAGATACGCCTATCTGAGGTGTAAAGACCAAATCTTGACTCATCTGTGAAGAGTATATTGGCCCAGTCATTAATGTTCCAATTTACATGTTCTCTGGCAAACCTTAAGCGAGCCACTCGGTGGTTCCTAGTGAGACGAGGGGCTGTTACAGCTACTCTAGCTCTTAATCCACTCTGTCGTAACCTATTCCGAATAGTTTGAGTACTCGCACGAGTATTTCTGACTCTGCAATTGTCTCGCAGTTACATGTCTTCGACGTAATGCTTGTAGTATTAAATAGCGGTCATCTTGGCGAGTAGAACATCTTGGACGACCTGGTACAGGTCTTCTACTGTAATTGCCTGTTTCCCTATGTCTAGCTACGGCTCTAGAAACACTTGACTGATTGATGTTCATCAAATTAGCAACGTATGCTTGAGATCGTCCATCTTCGATTAAAGCAACTATAGCAGCCACTTGTTCTGAAGTTAAATTGCTCATTTTAGTTTTAAAAACGTTGGTACAGAACTCTGACTTCGCACTTTAAAATTTGTCCGTATAGGAAGACTTTCAATAAACAACTGAACAAACCTTACACATATGCATTTTTCTAAATGTGTTCTTTTAGAAAAAAAAAGTAAAAAAGCTATGTTCCATGATTTTGTTAGTGTTTTTATAGTTCACATACACGAGGCAAACTTTTTGTGAACGTATAAAAATATCTTGGCTTATAAATGCCCTTTTTTAGTTTATGCGATACTTTTTTGGCGGAGTGTAGTTTACGGTCGGGTGTTTGGATAATTAAACTTATTAAGAACATAGTTTAAAACAAATTTGGCGAGTTAAAGAGGTCACGTGTTAGCTTGGGCGCAATATTTTAAGCAAAAAGAATTGGCATTCCTCGCTCAATCTATTTTCCGTAATTTTATACTATTAATTAAATTAGTGTAATTTAATAATCAGATATGTTTTGATGCGGTTGTACCTGCGCAGGCAAGGTACCTTGCCGCAGTATATGTAAGCAAAACACAAAGTATGCGTGTGCATATATACGTTGTGTTTTGAAACAAACAATTGTTTTCTTTCTAGAACGCTACCCAATCGTTTTTCTTTTCCCGCCTGCAAACCGACGAAAGATAAATATAACAAATGGACACGTGGGAGCTCCTGGAGGCAGATTCTTGGAAGAATAAGATAAATACGTTGGTTGCGCTTTTTCTGGAGTTTATTTACTACCGCGTCTAGATAAACACAATGAAAAGCAATTTTTGTAGATGATTACGTACATAAAAAATACAAAATGTCTACCGTTGTTTCGATGTTATTGTTATGAGACATTATACAGGAGATTGACTTGAATTTCTATTTTTTTTTTATTTTAATTAATTACAAGTGGAACAAATACAGAATTTTTAAGCGAACAAACTTTAATCATTGCTTAACGCCGACCCTGTATAGCCACCACCACAAATCTTGTTTGTATAGGATAAAAAGAGCGCGCATTTTAATATTCAAGCAATTAATTTTGCTTTGTCAGAATTTATTGCCCAAATTAATCGCCGTTTAGTCGGGACATATGCCGTAGTGCGCTTAGCCACTGCCACAGCTTATTATCCGTTCCTCCCCTTGCAGCAGCCATCGTAATTATTCGTCTGAATTGTGCACTCTGCCAGACGTGGTCTTAAATCATGTCCATTTATCTGCCGTATACAGCGGCATTTTTAATTATTTGCTTAGCTCATAAGTCCCATCCGCAAGCCGGGGAGAAGAAATGGAAAATCCGCCAAGGTCACATATTAATTATACGGATATCGATTAGCAGTGAATTCTAGAAATGCGTGGAGTTAATTGAACGGCGATTTATAATGGGTATGAGGGTACAAAGGTACACTACCGTTCTCGAAAGTTCGGCCAAGGGAGAACCTTTCGCAATAAAATCTAATCTAATTCTAAGTTTTATTGTATTCAACGATCGCATTCTTAACATATATCTTTCGTTAAGCACATCTGTAACTTAAATAACCAAATTATGCCAATTAAATTAAAATTGTACTGCTGTACGAGTTCGGTAATTTCTTGTGGTTACGGATTTTTTGCATGAGACCATCTTACCCGACCGATACATTGTCTACATATATTATTAGAATCAATTGTACGCTGGAAAACAATTCTTAGAAATATTTTGTTAGCTGTCAAAATAACATTTCCACAGTGACCGCAAAAACATCCGAAGACGTAAGTTCCTAAAGAGGCATTTACAATTAAAATTTATGGCTGCCAAAGAAATTAGTCTTTGTTATTTACAATTGGTACATACTTGACTTTTCTCTTTTTCGGTAGAAACAAGTATATCACTACTTAATATATAAAAAAGTAGGTAAATAATTATGTAGATAGAGCGTAAACGATCCTACAATAAAACTTTGTGAGATACACGTCCCGGGGCCTATCGGGCTTGAGACGACTCGCGAAAAATTGAGGATAACCCAGTCGGACCCAAAATAAGGACGGTTATTACTAGAGATGACTAAAGAAGGTGAAATTATTACTTTTTTGCAGCGACTGGACAGACTCGTGACTATTCGTCTCATAAGAAATGGTTTGTGTTGCCTATTGGTTTCCATAATTAAATTGTCTAAATGTCTATTGTGCTCAAACAGAAGAATGGTTATAGATGTAGCTAAAGGAATTTTTAAAGGGACTAAAAGTTTAATAAACTATCTATAATGCTCGTATGTAAAACGGAACCGCAGAAAACAAGGTTCAAATCAGCCACTTCGTGGCCGCAAAGGCATGGCGCTGACTCCACAAATCTTAACCTAGACAAATGGTATAGGTACTGACCATGTCCAAACATGATACGGACAAGGACAGGCCTCGTTGTAAATCTATAATATAATCATGCACATCAAGATCAAAGGCTATTTCTCTTTTTAACTTAAATTTCTAGGAGAGTGAGGGCTATACTTCTTTTTTTTTGCCTCCCTTTACTCTTTGCTGATTTTTCTGCCTTCCGGCAACGCGTCAGTTTCATCACGTGTCCCCTCCCCATATTGATCGATTGAGAGGGGAACTTGCTTTTTCCTCCTTAAATGTTAAACGCCAGCTCTTGGACACGTGTGGACGGGTTGCTTCTCATCCTGCGGGTGGCTTCCTATCTTCTCCTGGACGCTCTTTGCCTCAAGTCTTCTAGTTGGAGCTGCTGCTGGACATCCTCTTTTTTGTAGAATTGCCTTTGCTTTCGCCTATCCATCAATCAGTTTTTTAATGGCTGGTAGCAACTGAACGATCTCTTCCGCCAGCTCGAGGAACCGACTGAGCCTTTCTTGCCTTCTCACCTCCGACCTTCTTCCCTGCCGCTTCGGCATACGATACCCCATCCCTTCTGTTGGATTGTTCAATTCTTTTCTTCTTCTCCTCCTCCTTCCTCTCTTTTACTCGCAAGGATCGGGACACTCCTTGCTGGCCGCATGGTGTTGCCCTCGGCAGTTGGCGCACTTCGGCTTTATCTTTTTGTCTTTATTAGGGCACTCGTAGGACGGGTGTTCTTCCGCGCACCTTACGCACCTGAATTTTGCCGTACATTTGAACTGTACGTGGCCGTACATCTGGCAGCGGAAGCACTGGCTTGTAGATGTCGGTTTCCTCTTTGGCTCTACCTCGACCTTCATCCCGGCTGCTTCTTTTATATCAAAGATCTTCTTTCCTTCATGGCTTTTCTCCATGTTCAACATGACCATCAGTAGCTCCTCCTTGAACCGCCGCATCCTCGCCGCTAAGACCACGGGAAAACCCCGAGTCAGGGCTATACCGTATTACCGTTGATTTTATACGTACTAACTTGAACCAATAAACTTCCCCGTGGCTTACTAATAATAGCTATAAATATTATAAATTTTTCCTAGAATTCTGTCCACAATTTACGGTCCCACAACTTACTTTAAAACACATTAATCCTAATACATCACTGCGTATCTGTACGGATCGATTGCGAAGCGTACAGAAAAGCCCAAGCGAAGATGTTCTTGAACGAATGCATAAACCAACCGTAAATTATGTTTTATATTTATCACCGCGAAGAGAATAAATCCCGGCGAATATTTTTTATGGTATCGACTCTCTTCGGTTCTGCATAATGCAGCAGCACGTTGAAGGATAAATGTGAAAAAAACGATGGACGCAGGCTTAGATTCTACCATGTAAAGTACGTGTACCGACTGTATAGGCAGCGCAAGGATGCGCGTAGACGGTTTGTTGTGGAGATATTGTATTCGAAGATAAAATTCAGAGGTGTACTCAGATACCGACCGTGGAATTCATATTCAAATATTTGACATTATTTGAACTTATTTAACGCGTTTCAGTGGTAACGATAAATTTCCATGTATAGAAGCGCATGACATAAATAAATTTGAGGATGTAGCCGTGAGTTTTTGCCGTAAGCACAATATATTTAAGGAACGTCTATATCTATCGATGGTGATATGAAGACAGAACGTCACGGATCTCCGCGGACCAAATTGAAGTAAAGCCTTTTCAGAATTAAAACTTGCAAGTAGCAAACACAGTTTACATGGTGGAGAAAGTTTAAACGGGAATCAAAGCACATTCGAAGATTATTAACATTCTTAGCCTTACTTAAGATGTCTTTTTACCCTGTGTAAACCTTCATTCGAAGTTCGGACCTTGAGGCACACCAATCTGATTAGGTAAAAGAGAAGATATGAATTTCCTTTTAATCACCTCAAACTAACTACAACCTAGCGAACTTACATATTTACTTCTTACCTTACACGGAATAGCGAGTTACATTTACAACCATAAGTCGGGGGTGAATAATAAATATGTCGCCCTCTCTTTTCCTGTTAGGTACCGTGTGCCCCGGCTTCGGCACGGCTTTAAATTAATATCGCCGAGTTATTTCATAAATCACGCAATTTAAATTGCAAACTCCCGGTGAAAAGGGCGCGACATTAAAACGGGAGCTCTTAATTCACTCTATACGGACACTTTCGCGATCCCATAATGAACACTACTACCCTTGCAGGCGTGGAGACGGGTCTCCGGGCGAATTTGTAATTCAGAGGCACGTTAAACTAATTAAAGCAGATATGTGCAATGTAAATGGAAATAACTAATTTCCACATGGTTTGTCTTAACATTGGACGACGGAAGTTTAGCATAACTTAATACGTGTTGGTGTATTACCTACGACGTGTATTTTACGACTGTGATTACTAATTTCCACCATAATTAAGACGTTTTCACGCTGGGGAATGCGAACATTAAGCCGAAAATTATTTTCTTCGCTTTCTGATTTGACTAATTTCATTTGACGCTTTTGATGAGCTTCGAGTAATCTTCCGGAAGGTTTTCCAGATGTGCCTAGCTTTTTTATACGAATGTTACAAGACTCTAGTGTGCATAGATGTAACCTCCGCACCACACGAGTTTAATTTATTATTATTATCATTAATATTATATATTAGAAATAATGAAAAATATCAATACCTTCAATCGCGAAGACGGATACAAAAGATCAGCAACACGTGGAAGTTAGCAATGCAGAGTCGTCATATAACGAAGGACGCAATCCAGCGGAACGGAACGGTTATGGATAAGCACAGTGGAACAGAAATGGGATATTATAAGGAGCGAAGCGACAAGTAAAATATTAATTACGCGATGACACCCAAAAGACTTTTTTACTGTGGATTACGGTCGTAAAAGCCTACGCTCAACTCTTGAGCAAGTTACTCCAAACAACTGGATCGGTAGACGGAAATCCAAGGACACCGGACCTCACGCTATTAGATTTTTTTTTTATCTTGGATCATCTTGTACAAGCATAAACACGACGACATAGATCAATTAAAAAAATACGATAGGACAAGAAATAAATAGCATTTGACAGGAAAGCATCAACGGAGTTCAACAAGCGTTTATCGATCGTATCTTTAGAACTGTTAATTATCCAAAGTTAGTATGATGTAATTGCGGAATGTTTTTCCGTGCTACCAAGTCTTCTAGTCTTCTATATACAATTGCTTGGCATGTGTAAATTTGCAAATGCAGAGACTACGAGCTAAGTATCCGCGAATACAAATTTATGAGTAAGGATAAGAACTATGCGGTGATGTAGAGCACTTAACAAACCAACATCAAATGAAATCATTTTCTATTTTATTATATGACGGTTGTTCTCACGCTTTAATTCGAACTTTAACATTCTACAATATTTGTTTTGAAAGTTCAACTTAGTACTTCTTAGTACTTGTAATACAATACCAAAGTTTTTTTTTTTTTTTAGTTATTGCCGAATTGAAAATTACTTCATCAGACACCAAATAAATATTTAGCGGATTTCAAAAAGGAGCGATTAAAACGGCACATGCTATGTACATACATACAGCAACGTCGATTATTTTTATTCTTATCCGACGTGGGAGCATGATAAATTATTATGTAAATCGTATCCGAAGGCGATTACATTAAAATATGTTTCTTAACTAATATTCCACATAGGAGTTTGTAGTACGATGCGACGAGAATATAAAACGAGGGCGTTGTAGGTGACAAAATGTTTATGTAAGAAGCACGGATATCGGAGTAAAAGTACCCGGTTCTACTTATATGGAGAATAAAAGGAGTAAGTAATGTGAATGCGTGTATGCGGTACGGGAATATTCGATGGAAGAAAGTGAAAAGAGTATTTATGTATTGCGCTTGTCACCCGAAAAGGAATTCATGAAATCATTACGCGATTTATTCTTACATGTGTACGCAAACATGTGTGCACGTAGCAATCAATTCCGAGCTGGGCTATTGAGAACGAAAGGTAACTCGGATTTCTTACATTTCATGAAGAACTTGAAGAAAACACGAAGAACATCATGTTTTCTTTTCATTATAATAATGAATGTAGCTGTTTCCTTAGAAATTGATACGTACCCGTTGTTAAATAAATTTATTGAATTTGTGTGTTAAAGAAATGAAGCGACGAGGCAATCCCGAAAATCGAAAATTTTTGAAGTTGTTCGTGGTGAAAAATATGACGTAATATGAAAATCAACAGAGGACAGCGTTTCAGGAGCAATTGTACCGACTATAATTAGTCTCCGAAGATTAACACTGGGATTCTTCACGATGAGAAAATTTTAACTTTTAACATTTATTTATACGTTTCAAGTCTGTCTGCGTGTATTTCAATTTGGTCCTCCCGATGAAGCAATTACGAAATTGCCAAAGCTAAGAACTGATCACGATTATTTTATTTTCTGTAGACCTAAGGAGTACAGTCCACTACACTTCTTTTCACATCCTCTTCACTTTTCTAAACGAACTTTTATGATATTTGAACGGTAATACGTTTTAAAAGAAAGCGGAAGTGTAATATACAACGGATATATACGTCCCTTGAAGAGGATACCGGCGCTACACCTGTCTATTAAAACGACATGTCCCCCTTGTGCGGCATCTCATCTTTCAGATAACGTGACATCGCCTCGTAGCTTCACCGACTAAGATTGACATCGTCAGAAATGACACCGCGATGGTTCCGCAATTTCGGTAATGGAATCGTTCAATATCGGCTTGCAGCGTTGTCAACTATGTCATTAGAGGGTTTTGTAGACGACCCGAAATCTAATTAAGCTAATTCCGCTTATGGTATAGTGTAACGACATGTCGGCTAATAATCGGGTCGCCGTACAGAATGGATGGCGTAGTCGAATTATACGGCTGCCTAATTCGGTTCGTAACAACCGCAGGTTTAGAGATTTGTTCTATTAAGGAGAGATTGTACTTAAATTATACAATGTTTAGACGTTTAGATATAACACACAGCAATATGCCGTGGACAATAGAGGCGTATTAATCTATTTATTATCGAGAAGTACGTCGAAGACAACTTATTAGGAGTTGCAACTTGTAGCAAGTATTCATTTATTAATTAGGAAAAAGTAATTTACAGGTTAATTGGTTATCTTGTTTTTATTAGTTTTTGATTGACCATGGTTTATAACGTTCTGTGTCGCAATTTATTCGCAGATTATAACAAGAAACGGCTTTACTATTATGCTCACGTCTGAAAACAATACGGAATTAAATAAATCGTTTGCCATTAATGGGTCGTTACTTACTAAAACTGTGAAATTACTTTTGGTTTTTACTATATGTAATTATTGTTATCTTTTTGAACCTTTAGAGCTTTGAAAGGTGTATTTGTTCTTCTACCATGTTTCCTTGCCAGAGAGTTATGTAACATCTGCTATGATTCGGCCTCTATTAAACGGCTTGGCTTAGATTTTAATAGTTAAATTTCTTACGGAGCACGAGAATCTTTTGAAAGAAATCAGTAGTTATATTTTTATTAATATGTTCGTATCATATCGTTCTCTTTACGACGGCGGCGACTCGATGCATGCAAATTCCTGGGTAAATAATTTGGAGAGCCACTGAATATAAATATCGTTCGGGGAGAGCTAATAAAGGATCGTTTGACTGCAAATTTTAAAGCATTTAGTTTCAAACTTGAGATGTTAAATATAAACCATTCCAAAAAAAGAAGAGAAATAATTGAATAATAGAAAGACAGTACACGATCGCGCATGAACTAATGATCCGAACTTTAATTAAAGATCTATACGCGCAAGTAATGACACTAAATAGCCAATCGAACCAGTCGAAACTAACAACAAATTACTGTCTAATTATAGTTCGTACGGTTATCCTGAGAATGTGCTTAAAACTAACTCAGCAGCGCTGCTCGGCGAGATTAGAATGGGTGACGGTGTTCAATCAGGGAAGTCCCGTTCAGGCGGGTAAGAATGGCTTCAATGATGCTGGGCCCGGGATTATTGAATTGTTAAGTAGGATGCGCGTTTACAACCAATCTATGATCGGTTCAAAAACATTTTTTCAACAAAAGATCGCCAGAAAATAGGGCCACGCGCTGGACATCTTCGAAAATGCGAAGCACGCAACTTCGTGTCTTATATAGATTCTTCGGTCGATCCGTCGTGATGAGCCGCATCACGACGGATCGACCAACACCAATGAAATGCAAGAATCAAAAGCGTTCAGCTAACCATTGCGCAATATCTGGATAATGGTGCAATTGATATTTAACAAAAATGCTTGCGAATAAAATTTAATGCGAATGCGATTGATAGAAACAGTTTAGGGACTTCCGTCGTTAAAGCATATTTCTTAGAGCATGCTGTAGCGAAATACGCTGTCATCGTGATTAAAAGATCCCATGTATGCGCAATATTTACTTAACAATACCATCGAACCATAAAATTCTTCCATCGTTTTACCTGTATAATTTAAAGTACAATATCCCTCTCATCATCTACAGCTATTGAATGGTATACAGGAGGTCAAGCTCGTAATGGCTAATACACATCCGACTTATAGAGATTACATACCTATACAAGTGCCTATCTGTCGATGTTGCGGAGGTACGCTATCCATTTGTTGTATATTATATAATTTTCTCTGCGCGAAACACAAAGCTCGCCACGGATTTTTCCGCCGTTTTGCTTCACCACTCTCGATCGACTTCACGAAACTCAATTATTCTAACCGCCTACCTTTAATTATGTACACAAAAGCGCAAGTTGCCAAGCACACACATACATGCACTCTCTCTCCAACCCGACCTTCCGCATTGTCGACGAGGCATCTGTTGTTGCTATACGTTGGCGAGTTATTAAAACGGGAAAGGGCATCAAATTTGAGTTCTCAAATTACCGGCTTCGATCTTAATGCGCCGATCGGGACCGTATGAATTACGACCACCCCTTTTATGCGCTTACGTGTACACGAAGCTATTATTTTCCGTAATTTATCGTCCCGGGCGATTCGGAAGAAAATGAAAATCCGAACGTGAACGAACTGTCGCTAATTTTATTAATAATTCAACGTTCTACGGCGCACGGAGACCTAGGGCATGTTTATCTGTACTTGATTTATATATGTTTAATAGATTGTTACATGGCTATCGCTTTTGTTGTAATCGGCCACACACGTAAGAAGTATTTGAGAGGTTTATTCTGTAGTAGACCATTTTCGCCATGGCTATTAGCTGCTTGTTGTGAGGTGCGATAGGTCAAATCTGTTCAAGGTGCTCATACACATGCAAAGCTTTGTATTTTGTCTTTTCTACTTTTTCTTCATGTCCTTACAGGGCCTACTTGTTTTGGAGGAATATATGAATCTTCCCAAGGTTTTTCTCATTTTTTTTGTACGTCTTATTTCTATAACGCTAATACTCGCGGTTAACACCAGAGGATTAACTACTAAACCAATATTGCCTTAGTAGCCGATCCTCTAGTTCAGCTGATCTTGTTTGGCTCAATTTTTCATTATTATAATACGTTACCGTAACTAAACAAATTTGAAATGTTTATTTCAATCTCATATTCGTTACTATTCTATTATTTTTCTGAAACTGACGGAAATTTTCATAATACACGAACCTTTAAACTTCAAATTTTACACGTAACAACATATTATGTATGAGAGCTTGATAGTAGCTATCATACATACATAGGAATGTATGCTTAGCGTAACTATGAAATGTTCCCGGGTCAAGTAATTAATATCTATAGATATGAGATGAGAATTTATTAAAGATTACAAAACGCATTCATGTGTAAAAAGCACGTAGCACAATTCTAATAAAAAATTCAGTTATTTGATAACCATCAAGTGGCTGAACTCGTCATATTTATCTTCGATATTGTGCTAATGTATTTTAATCTGGATAAGGTGTTAAAACCGCAGGAAAATTTAAGTTCCAGTGATGGTTAAATTAACATTTTACGGTTTTAAAAGGTTTTCGTCCTGCCTACTAAGACTTGGTAAAGTGGACAAAGCCGAAGTTTATTAAGATGAGGCAGTAGCAAAGATATGATAAAAATGAGCAATTTATACGTTTTAAAAAGAAGTACCCTCAATTAGTTTGTAAAACGTAGATATTACAAGAAATAACGCGAAAATAAGCAGCTCGATGCTATTGAATTCGCTACTATTCGCTAGTATTCCAGGAAAAATATAACTATAGAAGCAAAAAGCTTCCGCCACGTACATGCATTTAGCCGTTTCAAGCTTGACTCAGGCGCAATCATTAAAACAACAACGCAATACCATGCACGAAACGGGTAATCCACACGCGAAATCAAGTGCTTCGCGACGATAATATTCCGCGATTAGATTCTGTTGTTTCGTTCAAGTACTCGCGCTGCTTAATTTGAGGCATTGCCTTGAAAAGATACCGACTTCATGTATGCAGTCCGAACAATAGGCGGCCGAGTATTGAGATTACATAAGAGAGATTTCGTTTTGATAGAGCGCGCAGATATTACACGCTCCCATTATTAAAAGCTAAATAACTTGTAAATACGTTGTAAACAGTATCGTATTATTGGAAATACACTCGAGGTTTATTCGAAGTTTTCAAGCTGGAATTCTCGTTATTCCGTATAATAGACCAAAATTGCTTTTTGCTGTCTCGTTAACAGTTTTTAATTCATAAAGAACTTTTGACGCCTAGTGATAATTATCATTATAATTAGTGATGACAAAGGCAGGTGGAATTATATCTTTTTTGCAGCGACTAGGTAGACTCGTGCCTATTCGCCTTATGAGAATGGATTCGTGTTGCCTACTGGTGTTCCCGAGAGTCGACAAAACACGAGTTTGTCTAGTCTTTGCAAACAAGTAATAATTTCATTCGCTGTTGTCCTCTCTAATTTAACTATTTGGTGGAAGATACAAGGAATTCGTCGGTATGTTAAACCAGTCCAAAAGTTCCAATGCGTTGATCGTTACGAAATATTTAAGTCGTTTTCCTAAAAATTCCTCGATTCCTTTAGGTATTAAAGGAATATGTTTAACTTCATTTTTTGAATAGTTGAACATCTTTAGTAGAGGTTCCAGTAAATTCATGATTCAATGATAAATACAGCACTTGCTTCAGCAAGCCTTCGGGTATTTGCAACAACAGCAAGCAACAATATTTTCCTTCCACATTGCAAAGTTTTAATTCATCAGCATCAGCCATCTCTATTCCTGTTGAAGATGATAATTATGGAACACTAAGTAACTGTTCACAGTTTGATGCCTTTCATTAGCCATAATTCCCGAATTCCCATTTTCAAACGGTAAAATGACACGTTTATCTTAGAGTCGTTTTAAGCGATGTTATGGTGAAATGTTAAACAAAATTATGAAAACATTTTAGTTCTAGTGAGCGAGTTTTAACATTTCATCAATCGCCACGACGCTTCATATTTTTATGAAATCGAACGTTTTTGACCTATCAAAAGTAGAAGTTGCGTTAAAACAATTTTTGCCATACATTTGGCGGCCACTCTAATTGGCTAGATAATGCTACTAGATCTCTTAGATTTTTTTTAATACAATTATGAATGGAAAAATGTTTTAAGGCGGTTTTATTACATTTAAGTGTTCTTCATTCTTATATCAAGATCAAAAACATAATCGGTGATGATTAGAACATGTTCAACTCCTGATGAGGATACTAATCATAAGCAACCTTCTAAGGTGTACTCGACATAGAACAATGGCACGACTCAAGTGAGAATTTCATTTATCGTTTCTGCCATTCATGTGAGCAAAAAGGATGTGACAGTTATTACGCCAAGTAATTGAGAAAGTTCCACATAAAAAAAAATGTTTGAGCGTAAGTGCTGCACATCATAAAATAATAATTCATTATTCCTTTGCTTAAACGCCTTACACGTAGAGCGCTTTATTTGATTGAGCGAGCATTTCATGAAGTATTCGGTAGATTATCAATTATTTTCTTGTTAAAACGTTTATTTCTTTCAAATCAATATATATGTATTATATAGGATGTACTACAAAGATTTACAACGTATCGTCCAAGTTTGCTTTTGTACCATCATACATACATACGTTGACATACGTCGAATTTCAATTTATTTTGGGAAACATACAGCTTAACTAATCAACATAAAATTAACAATAATCTCGAAAACATGCAACACTCATGCAAACAAAACGTAGCAAAGCTACAACACGAAACGGTTCTATATGCAGCTATTATATATACAGTGTGTACATACCCTAAACCAGGTCGCAACCTACGATAAAAGCAACACTGATTAAATTATATACAACACGTAAACTAATAACTAAAATGAAAATAACTGTGCACTTGGTGAAACAGATGATTTACAAAAGAGATATATGATGTGGTGTTACTAAACGTAAAAAAAAATTATGAAATTATTATGGCTGCACCTATACATACAGAGAAGTATTTACTTGGTCCAAGGAAATCGTTCAGATTTCTTTTCTGGAACGTACAATTATTAACCTTAGAAGCAATTATTTGCATTATCTTCTTATTTAACCGGTAACCTTTTTATTAATAATTATCTAATATTGCAAATCATCGACCGAATTTTATGAAATATTTATCTATAAATATAATTAGAGTAACATCGATTGTAATGTGATTGCTTTTAATAAGTGATGTTTATCATTAAAGCAATTGTTTGTTCATTTTAAAATATGTTACAATGGTACTTCTCTTTTTCCAAGAAAAACATTGATCTTATAAATGGCTAAATAATGAAAAAAAAAAAAACAAAAATTTGATGAAGGAGTAAGTTATCATCTTCAGCTTAGCTATCGAAGTGATCGTACAGTTTAAGTGAAGTGTTTGCGGTAAGAAGTAACGGTAAAGAGTTCCGGAGGGATTGATTTTTTAGCAGTATTAATCTGTCGAGAAAGATACTATACGTATGTATTATATACAGGACGGGTACACGGTTTTAGTATTGTTTGATTCGAATAAAATACGCATGTGCGTAACCACCTCCCACACTGCTTTAGAACGAAGTCTCCGACGGCAAATATCGATTTTTCCACTAAATCAAAGTCGGATTGTTTGCGAGCGGACTAGCGAAGGAAATTGAGGAAAAAATTACTTTCTTCCTGGATCACACCTGGTTCTTCGATGCAAAAAGAATGGAAAACAATCGAGAACAATCATGAATTATGAGCAAGGCACGTCCAAGTTTATGGCATAAACCGTCATAAACAATACATAAAAATTTTTAGTACTCAATGATTCCGAGATTGTTGAAGTTGATAATTAGAATTTTTCATTCATCTTCTTTTATATGAGGAGATCCATTAGCAGGTCTAAACCACATGTTCTTTGAATAACCTAGATTTGAAGATAGATACTGGAAAAGTTAAATTATGCCGCAATTGATACGTCTATCAGGCTTACATCGTGTTGATTGATTTCATAAAAAGTATAGAGGTAAGTATTTAGATTTGTTCGGTAGATTACCAAAGAATGTGCCGTAGTGGACTTTGATCATGGATACCCTAAAAAATGACAGAACGGTATCCAAATTGTAGAAATAACGAATCACGTTTCATCGTAGTATCGCTTCAAAAATGTTTATGCGCTTTGTTTTGTGTTTGGGTGTCGGTTGCTTCGGCACCCACGTGGTGGTGGCCGCCTACTGTGCTTCACATTATGCGCGTTTTGCGATTTTCAGAAAATTGCTTGCAACGATGGAAAAAGTTCCTCCTGCACCGAACCTCGTAATTGACGGGGATGTAGCAGCCAACTTCATTGGCTATGTCGGTGCCATTGTGAGATAACAAGCACCTCTCGCAATTAAATAGATTACTCTCTGTTAGCCGTGAGAGAAACTTACTTTCTGGACGACCGTCCTCCACCATCATCCAAAGCAAGCGCGCTTTCATGCGAGGATAATTGTGAATCTTCTTATTAAATCCAATTTTAAATTATCAACGTTTAAAAAGTCTCCTCTTGGTTTACACAACCAGAAAATCAATGCAACAAGAGCCTTGTTGCATAAAGGAGTACGTTCAAGTTTGTCCGGAGAACCTGAGACGATGATCCTGTCACTATTAACTCGAAGCAAACTCTCATCTCATATAGCTAATCGGTTTGACGTGCAACGCGTTAAATAAATCATAATTACGCCGGGAACGTATACTCAAACACACAACATGACGCAGTTATTTCAACCATCAGAAAGAGAGAACCCATACACGAACTAATCCCGTATACGATGTTGGGATCAATTACCTCCATCTTACTCCCGACAATTGGCAAGTGCATACGTGCATGTGAGTATGACGGTCGTGACATTGCACGGCAGTCAATTGTTCGAAACTGTTAAGAGGAGAGAGAGCTTTTGTTTCAGGTCCCTACCGGCGAAGTTTCGATTTTTTCCCTTGGTCGAAGTGCGCCGGTTGCGATGCAGATAAACAGTTAACGAAACAAAAGCAGCATTGTTCGAACGGCGAAGAAGAGTTTCATGCAATTAGTTTCGGTGCCTGATATAAATTAGAGGCAGCCAGCTCACGGTGTATGTGCCTAGATAAATTAGTATTATGCTTCTAATTGGCTGCAATGGAAAAGAAATGTCGAGTAATTATATCTTCCGGTAGATAGATGCATGCAAAAAAAGAGAACACAGAAGAACTGCCGTTGTCGATATATAAAGGTAAATACACTATGTAGAGACGTAAATGGGAGTTCCATAATAGTCTATTATTAGCCATGATCGTTCACCTCTGTGGCAGGAATTTTTTTGTGGGAAAGTGTTTCGTTGAGAATTTGCATGATGAAGATGAGTATCTAATTGGTTTTTATTTCGTTTGTCTTCTACTTATTACTAAGGAAGTGTTAGCGTTCTCTAATTGGATCAAATTAAGTAATCGCCGTTGCAGATATTGCTCAATATTTCAGTAAAAACAAGGAAATCACAACATATTAAGCTTATCGTCGACTCGCTTTACAGTGAAAGTTATTATCGATTGGAATGCTGCAGATGTATTACATCCTTAATATAACTTGGATTAATTTATTTTATTTACTTTCGTTCGTTGCTTGCATTATATTAGTCTGTTTAGATGATTTTAAATTGATTTCTTCCGCGTAGAACGATTTTGTTGCTTCAAATATTATAAAAAAATACGATAAAATTTCTCACGGTTTATGCACTTATTCATCGGTCGCTAAATTGAATGCCACAGGTTGTTGAAACTTACAAAGGAAGTTTTCAAATATACGAAATTTGTTCAGAAAATAACAGAACGTTTTGAATTACGCGCCTAGTGAGAAATTTAATGACGTGCGGTTAGCAACATTGAATCCAGCGTAATTTTCCGTGTTATTGTGTTACTGAATGTGGGACGTTCCAGTTTCGGATGCAATCATGGTGAAACTGGGAAAAACATTGATGGAAATGTTTCAACTTTTAATCGGCAATCAATTGAAGATGATCTTTGAACTATTGATAATATCCACGTTCAGAAAATGGAGACTCTGCTACGTTTACACTTTCGTCTGATTACCACAGTACTTGCGGAGGAGTCGGTGGACAATTCTTGGAAGCTCCTTCTACGATGTGGAATGATTCATACAAAAGAATATAACGCCGGGTTTACAGCTACGACATTGCGACAATCACCACGGGGCAAGGGCAAAGGATCTTCACCCAAAAAGAACGGTTCCTTTCGATTTGATGGTGAACATACCGCGTCGCTGGATTGATGTTCTATTACACACGTTCTTCTAGAATTCACGGTGTATCTTACTAGGTGTCACATTATCCTACTTCGTATATTGGTAACTATGGCAAAAAAGATTTGGAACCTTTGTAATCATACACACTTCTTGAGCGCATTAATTTTATAAAAAAGTGCGTTTTAAATATTGACGGAATGCTTTTTTATTCTTTCTTTTCTTTTCTTTTATTTAGAAAAGTAAAATGTAAAAAAAAAAAAAAAACGGTTAACTAGTAACTATTTTAACGTTTAATATGATGATATTTTCCAACATTACAAGTCATGGCGAGCGACCTTGCTTTAATTCTATCTCATGTTAACATTCGTCCACTACGGCAGAGGAGGTCGCGTCTATAGACGAATTAAAATAAGTTTTCGCCATATTTTCAGATTCCGCAAACAAGCGTAGTCGAGATTTATGTGCAGTAGTTTTTATCGCTACGTAGTAAGTTCTTTATGAAACGGTGTAATGTCTGTAACAGGAATAAAGAACTAAGCAGTGGATGATGGATGAGACTGAAACTTTTAGACATCATCAACAGTATAACAATACAGGTGTTCCAAGATCCAGCATTATAAATGGGAGCAATAAATTATCGCAGTTAAGTACGGCCGTCTTCTTAGACGTTCATGCCGAGGAGCAATGGTCTAATAACTATAGAGGCTTACCTCTTAAATTACAATATATTAAGCCGCGTTAAATTCACATAAACCTTCATTGAATGGATACGAACGCCGTACTGTTTGTACAGCGTAAACGAAATTCTTGAATTTTTCAATATGCATTGCAAAATAAAATTGAAAGTACATAAACGGTAACCAATAGTTTTATTAATATGTATTTGAAAATTGATTAGCCGAATTTTTTTGTTTAAATTAATGAATGTAATAATGAATGATGAAGTATGAATGAAGTAATTTAATGAATGAAGTAATGAAGTAATTTATTTATTAAATTATTAATAATAATTTAATTAAGAGAAATGGTAATCGGTATATACCTTAATCTTTAATACTATCTCTGCAGGAGTAACGGCAAAGTTACCATAAGCTTCTATTTTACAATAATAAAAGTAATCTGGATATATGTATGTTGGGAAACATGTGAACATTTCTCAATAAAAGTTGTATAATCCAATTTCCGGAAGTGATTTAATAACCGAGTTTCATCGCCACCCCGTCATGTAGGTGGTTTCTTTCACAAGACGAAACTTTATACGAAAGTTTTGTTTTTTATCCGCTAACACGAAAAATAGATTGAGATTTCGCGAAAAGCCGTTTTTGCGAGAGAAGCGGATTTCTGACGCCATCAACTGTCGGCGAAGTTTTCGCGTCAGCGATAAACTTGGAACATTACACGAATTATTCTTTGAACCTAATGCTTAAAGGTGAGGTCATTATTCTCTTTAGTGCCCGACAAAAAATAAGACAATACGCGAACGCTGAAAGAAAAAAATACATACACACACACAAAGAAAGGATACGTATACGCAGATCATATCTATTTGCTCTTGAAAATAGAGTAGACGGAAAAAATGGATTATATCATGAATGTTGATTAGTCTGCAGGTGGAATATGATAC
Source organism: Oryctes rhinoceros (assembly GCA_020654165.1). NCBI lineage: Eukaryota > Metazoa > Arthropoda > Insecta > Coleoptera > Scarabaeidae > Oryctes > Oryctes rhinoceros. Next base: position 7,380,884 of record JAIOKQ010000231.1, read on the forward strand.
GCAGCTGTTCCCAGGTGTGAAGTAACGATTTCCATATTTGCGGTGTTACGTTTATTGCGAAATGTTACATCATAATGGTTTCGCGAGAAGACAATAAAGGTCATAAGTCTTAGATGTACGCACCACATTTCTGTTTTTAATAAAATGGTTAAGTTACAAGAAAGATTTTGTTAAATGTACATGTAACGATATTGATGATCGACTAATTTAAATGATGATGACGATGTTCTTAGGAGGGACATGTTGATACTCACCTTTGGTAATGCGGCCAAACATTGTTGCTTGACATCCCAGACAAGTTGGTCCCGAGGAAATTGGAGGCACTTCTGCACGTTCAGCTCCGGTACATGGACGCGCACCAGAAGGTAGCCCTCCTCGGGACCTCTTTCCCCCTCCTCCTCCATTGGTTCCATTATCTGTTCACATCTAGAACAAATAATCAATAGTTAAAATAATTTGTATAACGACGACAGAAACGTGGTTATAACTAAATAAAGATATGGCACTTTCTCCGATAAGATGTACGTATATCATGCATCAAAAAAGACTAAATCTAGTGATTTATTCGCGATGGCCCGCCATTATCCGTACGGTTCACAGGCGTCGGTATGGAAGTGGTTGTTCGCGTATGTGATTTGTAATATATGCGCAAGCGATCTTATTGCAGTAGTAATGCTTTCGGCATGTTTGGTGGCTGGTCGGAATGGACGTTGTGCCGTATAACGTATATGCAGGATAATGCTTGCGTGCTTTGTAACCAGCCGTTAATGAAAAACATGTACTTGTTCTTTTACATTTTTATGGTGGATGCTGAATGACAACAGTAATAAAAATATTTTTTCCAAAGAACGTTTCTTCAATTTCAAGAAACTGCTTGTATTATAACTATAGTTATAATAATTTCAAAGATACGTCAGAATTACTGTCGCAATAATGCACAATTTACCAACGGAAGAGTTTCTAATTATTTAACTGCGATGATTTTTTAACCTTTTAATGAGAAATTATAATCCTCGGTACGTACAAAGTGAAGTTATCGACACCCTAGCTGGTTGATAATTGCGTACGTGCAATAAAGTAGATAGCACCGCGAGCCTTCGTTATTCCAGCTTCGCGACTCGTGCGGTTGATGGTTTATGGACGCTATAAAACGCGAAGGTTCTGCGGAATGATAACTCCTTCATATATGCAGATTGCGCTTATAGGCATTCGTATATAAAAACTGATGGATGCTGTATGGAGGTCATGGGTCTATTGTTTTTGCACAAGGTAAATTGTATTCGTGACTCGGACATCTGCGAACGGAATTTATTATTATCGCCCAAGAACAAACAAATTATGCATAACCACGTGTCATTAAGCGAAACCAAGAAAAAAAATTTAACAGTCGGATATATTTCATTCTGGTCTTGTTTTACGTATAATACGGCGAAGCACATTATTACCAGACTCATTTTGCTCATATTTATTTTAATCTGGTGACGAATATGTGGTTGAGATTGTATAATTTTTGGGATTTTTACGTAATTTAATGTAACGAAGATACTCATCATTTATAGTTGTCGATCGAGCAAGTTTATAATAGAAATAGTAAACTAAAATCAACATTTTATAAAATAGCTATGTAAGCTACGTGCCGTTATGTACTTACGCTTTACAGTGTCTCACAATCTCAGCAATTTTTTAATAACGGCCCGTTCTATAAACATAGTTAATTGTGTTCTATCTAATGGAGGCTAATCTACTAAAAAAATGCGTCAATTTATTTTGAAAGCGCTAATTAATAGATATTATTGTGTCAAGAAAATTCGAAATCGAAGATAACACTGCACGATGAGGCGTTTACCCAAATTCTGGAGCACACCAATTCTTCGGTCTTTAATGTTAAAATTCAATAATCTCTATCTATTCCGCCTATTGAAAATGCCCTTAATAAGATCAAAGATAGTTTTTACAACGCGTGGAAATCCGAAAAGTGTAAAAGAAGTTAAAACAGCTTTGTGCACGGCTACCACTTTCCGAAAGCACCTTTCGATAACCCTATCTGTTCGTCGAGGCGAAGAATCGTCGCTGAGGACTTTCATGCGAGACAAGTGAGCGTAGTGGCACTAAGAGGAAGCTACCATGGCAACCGGTCATACATCCCCATCGATTCTCCACACTTTCCCTTGTCGGCTTAATCTAGATATTGGCGAAGGGAAGCTTCCCGCATAAAGTTTTCTCCGTTAAAGTGCGTTGCGTTGTGGGCGTGTTCGTTGCGAGTTTTGTATTTAATGGCAATAAGAAGACAGATGACTAATTCGGTAGATCACAAAGAATGAATTTGTATAGATAAGGTTCCAGAACTTAAAAACCGTGTTCTACCAATACGAAGCGTTCTGTAGTTTTGAGCAAGTTAGTAAATCATTAGGTTTAAAAACAGGTATATAATTGGGAGATCAAGAAAATAAGGAGGAAATAAAAAAATTATCTCTTGATATAGATACATATGTGCACAGATAAGATAGACTGGTGTCCTGATGAATTTTTCTCGGCAAAAGATAACGAATAAACATAACAGTATGACAGATAATTATATCGAACTAGCAAAATAAATTATGTACTACATCAAAAATTTGACATGACAATTTTTACGTATTGTAAAAATAAAATCAACAAGATAAATTAAGTATTATTAAAGTACATTCGTTGTGAGGATAATCTTGGCAGAAAAATTTATTATGAACATTATAGCCGCAGAAAATAGTCGAGTGTCACTTTGTAACCTAATTATCTAAACTTATTTGTAAGTCATCTCTTCTTCCTCAAGCTTTTGCAGAAGCTGCGTGTTTTCATGGCACGTTAATTTCAGCCGTTGGGTTAAAAAATCTTCTTGAGTTATGAAGAAGTGTTATGGGGTTCTATGGATTGGATAACCCATAGAACAAAATGCGCTTGGGTTAAATTGTTGCGGAAGCCCGTAAGAGTTTTAGGATGGAGCAAGAGCTTTGCTCAACAATTACAACTTAGGAGTCTTTTTTAAATTGACGTTGAGGAATGGAATGAAGATACTCTAACTCTAGAAAACAATTCCGACGAAGACGAAGGGAACAACGGTAACGAAGGATTAGATACTTGAGGTTCACAGTTTCGTGAATGTCATTAAAACATTAGATTTGACGTTCCAGTAACCGAGGATAAAACGACTTCAAGAAACAGCAATTTTGGTAAACTTACATCTAGAAAAAACAAACTAAAATATCAAATGTATGTTCCTTGTAATTCTTTGTGAATCCTTGTCGAATAAATGTTGTAAACACATACTTAATTATCTTTTATTTGCGCACTAACGTTCACATAGTCGATATTGCCAGAATTCTTGATCTTTTTTTGTTCATGTATTCGTGATTCTATACGTCAAAGATCTAGTAAATAAATATCATGCATTATTATTTTTTATTTATTTTTTAATTCATTAAAGAAATCGAAGTACTTCTACAACTTAATTAAATAACGATGACTATTTACAATATCCATGATTATACATACTTTTAGGAGTAACTATTTGTTTCTCTACATCCTTCCTGTACAATATTTGTTTTACGTAGCTTGTTCGTCCAAATTCACGGGTATATATGCATGTAATCAAACGTAATGTACGTCTAAGCAAAACTGAAAAGGTCAAGCGAGCCATATAAAAACAAAATAATATCGGTTAATTATAATTATTACAAATTACTGATTGTAAGTACAATGTTTCTAGATTTCTTATCGCTTATTTACATAAACATTCAAGATATCGCGAAAAAAATAAAGAATTACGTACAGAGAAATTCGTCATTTTTATTTCAATGAAATAGGACGATGTTCTATTATGGTTATTGCGCCACATGAAGATAAAACAATGAAAAAATTCGAATTTGTTATCTGCTACATCTACTAGAAATTCTCCAAGATAAAACTTTTTAATATTCTGTTATCGAGAACATCCAGCTTATCATTTGTGATATTAATAGCGGTAGTAACAACGTGAAACTATATTTTTGTATATTTCGCTGCCTATTGTAATTCGGAAAAAGAACTTTATGCAAGTACTTATAATTTGATCAAAGCCTTATACACCTTGGATAATTACTGATAATGATATTAACTTGATAATGTTTTTTATTTACAAATCAAATATTTATAATGCGCTCATATCTACATCTGTTTACACAGTGAGTGTATTGATATAAGAGTTGTTGATTAGAAATTAAATTAAACAAATATTTTACTGGCGCAACGATTAACATATTGGAGGACGTTACGTATTGTTGGTTAATACGCAAGACGCAAGTACAATAATCATAATAATAAATTTGTCATCTATAAATATGTTATCTTAGGGATATATATTTGAGAAGTGACGTTAATTTAGCTTGAGCAAGTGTACTTATTTAAATTAATAATAACGCACGCGCCAATAACATTCGTTTAAAATGTTTAAAGAATACTCACGGCTATTTTAAGTGAGAAACCGCCCACATTAAAAAAAAAAATTATGGCGTAGCATTCTGATAATTAGTTGCAATAACATAGCAACATTAAAATTGAAAAACAATGTAATCCATTTTTCCCGTGATTTTTTCCCTTGTTTAATTTTGGAACACCAGAAAAAATATCGGATTAAATTATAAATTAAAGTAACGCAGAGTAAAGACCTTTATTATATCACAGACTTAGTTTTTAGCCCTTTGTATGTTTTTAAATAAGCTCCGTGGAGGGTGCATCGATTGCCAGCATTTGCAATCTAATGATCCGCGTAACTTAATTGCTTCTGTAATTCTGCTATCAATTGGATTCGAACAAATTGCTACAGTTTAACGATGGAAAGCTGAGAAAAAAAAAGAGTTAATGTAAGTTTGATAATCAACGTTTTTGATTCTTTTTGTGTACTTCAGAATATTGTAATGATCGAATGTCTTCTACTTCTTTAATAGTATGATAAAACGGACAGTTGGAAAACATGCCTTATTTTTTTACTTTAGGAACTTGACGCGCAGTCGTGTATTCGAAACGCAGCGTTCAGTAAGCCATGCTGCACGAGAAACTAGGACCTTAATCTTAGTTTTGGTGCATGTGTATGCGAAATATATGAGATAATCGGGCTTAACTAAGGCGATCATTTAATCTTTTTCGAATTTTTCAACACCTTATACCGCTCAAAATATCTACGATAATGACTTTTCTACTATAGAACAAGTCTGTAGAAACGAGTGCATTTTTCGAGCTCTTCACGAAATTAACAGAGACTAGACAGACTCTCGTTTTGTCGACCCTCGAGGAAACCAGTAGGCAATAGGAAACCATTCCCATGAGACGAATAAGTACGAGTCTTTCCTAATTTCGTGAGCGCAACTCAGGCTTACTGATCGATGGAAACGTTAAAATCGTAACCCACGTCTTTTGCGAGAAGGGAAATTTTATGGCTATTTTGCAACATGGCAGGCGCTAAAAAGAGTAGAGTTACAAGCGGTTATGTTCACCATCTTGAATCGTCGGATCCTATCCAATGCAGCAATATGAAATAAATGAAAGGAAGCAATAATCTGCTGCTTTAGAAGTCCTCTTTCTAGGAGAACGATTATTCTTTCTTCTTCCCTTTTATGTCTGATGGTATTCCGAAATTTCCATTGCAGCGTTTCTTTCTTCTACAATTATTACAGCGAAGAGGAAAATTCAAGTAACCAAAGCGACAGCTTCATGATTTTTTCAGACCAAAATGACTTTCTTGTCCTTTTCTGTAGCCGCGAATTCAGTGAAGATTAAAAAAGCCAATAAAAGGATCAGTTGTAACCACATGAAGTTTAACTAGCCATTTATTTCAGTTTGCAATTGTTGGAACTGATTTAGAAACAAAAGCAGTTCTTTGCGTAGAAGTATTGAAGGTCTTGTCATGTCAAGTCTAGAATTCCAATAAAATGGACTATTGTTCTTTATGAAGGAATATCGTTTATTTTCTCAACATGTTCCCGTGTAAGAGGCATATTGTTTACTCGAATAGATCTATAATTCCTTCTTACCTCCTTTCAAAAGCCTATTAGCTGTTACTACTATTAATCCATACAAGCCGACAAGCACTAAACAAATATTTACGTTAAAACCTTTACACAATCTTTCACAATACACTAAACCGAACGTACACACACTCGACACAGATCCGATACTAAACAAATACGCATTAGTCCACAATAGACTTTGGTAATAATTGAACGCGTGTTGCTATAAAATGAAAGAATGCCGCGAAAGGAATGTACCGAAATATAACCTGTAATTAGTGTAAACAACTTCGAGCGCGTAAAATTTAAATGCCTTCGCTTCGGTATGTACGTACAGAAAAACGCGTAACACACGACCACGTGCGTTCTTGACGAATTTAAAACACCGAATGTCTACTATTTGCTGCATGTAATGTTAGCGTTGGAACCTCTTCGTTTTACCCTTCCGAAGCGCAAGTTTATGCATTTATGGTCCGTTGTGTTGCGGTTAGAGAAAGAGCGTCTTAGACAATCATTTCATTGTAGAAACACGTACCAACTGTTACGTATGAGGAGCCGTAAACAGGTGTCTTCGAATATTACGGATGTAATAAGTAATAACCCGGGGGCTGGAAACAATGAGTGTTTTTTCTTCGAAAACTTCACCGCGCAGAAAGAGCGCGCCGTGTGCGTTGCAATTAAAATTCTTATGTAAAATCTGACGAAGTAGCCTTCGGCTGTGCGTTGGGAGGTTAATTGTAAAAGGATTAAGAGTGAATTTGCAGAAGACACGCGGAATTGCTGAAAAGTACCTAAAATACAGTTTCTTGCGGTATAAGACGTGGTTTAGTAATTTTACGAAACTCATTAACTGCGCCGCTATCCTATTAAAAATTGGCTACGACCTCATGGTAATAACCGCATATGTGCAGCAATGTTCATTTCAGATGTCAAGACTCATCTCACTCGCGCTGAACGTAACTTTGTGAGATGTCTACAAGAATCCTAACATCTGAGATGGATATTGCTGTACATAAGTGATACAATAACGTATTTTTCCATAATTTATAAGTGGCTACTTGTTTTATGTTGTGATTATCTGAAATTTCGTTAATTTCGTCGAAAAACTATGAAACTCAATTGCTTCTAAAGTTTCAAAATTAATTTGTTTGGATTGTCCTTTTGGTATTGAGATATTACCACATTACAACGTCACATTTTGATTGATTTCATCAATACGACTAGGCAATATCTCAGCATTTGTACCGTGACTATGCTATTCCAGGAGAATTAGCCAACGAAGTTGTATAACCTAGTTTTCCGTAAGTTGGCTGCAACATGTAATTAATAGAAAATAGTTCGATTGAAAGTGATTTTATTAGAAAACATCACTAGGCAAAAACCGAATCGTGTATACTGGTTGATATTGTTAGTTGTTTTTAATTACGAGGCGGAGTAATTACGTTGGCGACTTCTTCCCTCCAATTTTCCCCGGTCTGAGTTTTCATCCTCGTGTTACACGTTAAGTAAGATAGGTTTCGTAAAAGAGAGTCCATTAAAGAACTTGCGCTGCGAGACCAACGTAAGTGTACGTAATTACAAGCAAGAAAAAGATTCAAATTAACAATTTTAATAGGATCTTTTCCATAAGCAGCACAAGTAACACCATTTGAACCACCTACGGATTTAGGATTACTCTGAGCCAGTCATGATAATAAGAGCTTTTAAACTGTTCTATTGTCCATAAATTTTCGACATTATTGAGTGAATGATATAATGTCATTATATCGATTTCTAATATTATCATCAGATCGCTTTACAAGCTATTAAGTTCGTTATAAATGCAGCGGATTTAGGTGTGTGTATTTATCAAAAAACCTCAGTATTCGCGTTAAACGTCTCAGAAAGCTCTTAAGAGACTCCATAATTCGTTACCAACCAAAATACTTTCAACTCGCTGCTGTAGCTGCTTCACTTTTCAAAACAACACTTACATTTTATTAAGTGCTTCTGTAGTTTTGAACTTGTTAAGTGACAGTAAGCTTGATCACGTTGTTGCGATATTGTCCTAACTTAATTAGTAAGACAGTCTTGATTTCATCCCTAAAGTTTAGAACGTAGATTCTAGTAGACACGTTCTAGAATTAAACGATTCTAGTAATTATTGTCTTGTCATTGTCGAATCTTTGATCTGGTGCAGAAGCATTATGTCGTAAATAAATATGAATTTGGGAGAACTTTATTTGAACATTTTAAGGCAGATGTTGTTCATAAATTTATGCAAGTCTTTAATTGCGATAGTCTTGCAATCGTAATCTGCGACATTATGCGAAACATTTGACAACTGACACATTTATGATAAATATTGGACGAAGTTATGTAGGCGATACCTTCCCTTTGAACAAAAATGTTATAAGAATGTCAGGTCCCTATTTGCTTCGAAATTTTGCTTGTAGCGGAACCGATAAAAACCGCTATCGATTGCAAATTCAGCATGTACCTTTCGACGATAATTTTCGGCGCCAATAATTGATTTTAATGATCAACAGTATTGTAATTGACCAATTACATCAGTAATCTTACCGCACCATAGGTATTGTATTTCTAGAACGTATGAAATTATTCATTCCGAATTTATTTGAACAGGTGCCGCAAAATTAGTAAGTATTCGTCATTTAATATTCATGAAATATGCGAAATGCTTGTTTCTAACTAACCTTGGGGCATTTGGTAGTAATCATAATTACTTTATCAGATCAAGTTAAGAATAATGTACCGATTTGTTTTGTTGCATTTTCGTTAGCTGATATTCCTAGAATAGAATTGCTAGGATAATTTCTTCATGAATCATCAGATAGTTTTCTGCATGAATCATTAGTTCTATGACAGCATTCACATATGTTATTGACAATAGATGCAATATGCCGGGTGGCAGTGGTTTGCTGTTTAACTTAAAATCTTCCTATTATCGCGGTTAAAAATCTACTTCTTCCAGGACAGGCATTTTTGCATTTACATTTGCATCATTACTTGATTTCAGCCAGATGTGTCGTCCAAATAGATGTACGTTGGAACTTGCAACGATGACTTTGATATTAAGTTCAGATTAGAGATAAGTATTTCTGCGACCGAAATAACCGGAATGTATTTCTGGCTAATTCAAATTCTGCACGTGTTGTTTGTTCTACGATCATCGACAAAAATGACACTAACGTAATGACGTAGAAAAACAAATGAATAATTTCAGGAATTATTACGCGTAATTATAATATTCAAATCTGTTTTATCCTCTTTCACCATTTCTTTTTAATTTTGTAAAAAATTTTTTAACTAACGTCGATTCACGTGAGTTTAGTTTTATTGGAAGGATTATTAAAAAAATAGTGTTTTCCGTGTTAGCGAATCGAGGGATTGGAAGGCGCTGCTGAAAAATATTTCCAGGTTCGTAAAGATATACTTCAGTAACTTTCAACTTTTTTTAACTCGTTCAATTCAATCAATACATTTGAAATGTTTTTCCAGTTAAATATTTTTTGATTTACGGCACATATTTACTGGCGCCCAGTTTTAATACATTTATTACGTATGTATTTGACTCAAAATTTCTTGATTTTTCCATAAATTAAGGGTAAGCTACCCATTTTCCGGAGCGGATTGATTTAAACTTGTTTCTGCTACTCAGTAATAAATTATCACCAGAAGTAGGAGCTAAAAAAGCGATTGTTTCCTGCTGCATTACACTATGAATCTTGGCTAAGATACATATATACGTGTATCGAGAACTAGCTGCTTGTCTGTCTTATTGAACGGGTCTTTTATTTTAAATTGAACACGTTCTTAATTTTTCATTTAGTTTTAGATTGCGTTTATATCGCATGCTATACGTTAAAGTAAATTATTACAAAGATATTTATGTTGTATATAATGAAATGACAGTTACAATTGTTGAAAGGAATTACAGCTTTTGTTTGTTCATGTTACTAAGATTTGAGACAAGTCTAAAGAACTCACCACCCTATTTTTAGTAAAGCGCTATTAAAAATTACTAGTATTAATATATGCAATTTTTGATGTTGAATCCTTAAAAAAATTACATAGTTACGTACTGTTGGGAGATGAAGGAAAACCTTCTGAGAAGGCCAATTCTTCTAGGAAACGTGAAGAACCCCCGGTTACAGTCACTATCCTTCATATTCACATTCAAGAATCCCTCCAGCAATCGACACTGGTGTACTAACACTAATTACTCGCAAAAAAAGCAGCTATCGTCAAGCCGAGACGCAAGGAAAGGCGATACGGATTGATGCTAGGCAGTATAGTTGGCGAATTGCAGTCTTTCGTCTTTTCGGAACGATGTAAGGCGATATCCGTCCCTTATCGCGACAAACGCTTGATTTTCCCACACGGCCGCTGCGTCTTTCACCTCCTCGGCCCCGTATCTGTGCCGAAACTAACTCCATCCGTAACGCGATTACTATGCTAGTTTTATCGTTTTCGAGGAACGGTCATGTAAAGCGTATACACGTGTGACGTAATCGCGAAATGTCTCCGTTATCAAACAAGAAGAAAACGATATTACGCTTTATCCGAACGAACACATATCGTACGGCCTTATCTCTGGGAGATAGCACTCATATTCGCAACGTGAGAACGAGTACATTAAAATTGCAATAGATGTAGTTGGTGCGCTTCGCTTTCATTCGCCGTGATGTTTATAATCCGGAGGAAGGTGATAATATTCATGTTGATAATTATCGCATAGAAATGCAGAGGAAGCAAGAATGCTAGACGACGACGATAAACTTAGCGTAAATATTGTAGATAATAGACAGATCAAGTAATCTAGTTATAACGTTTAATATCTGAATAGTGAATAGTATATTGTTTATTCGAATGCGTAGCGACGTAATATAATAATACCGATTTAATAAATAATTTGTGAATGTTAAGAATACGAAGTTTGATTTTCCTCTTATTGTATGTACCGCGTGAGATTTGCCATTCGTAAGGGAGTTTAATGGAACCATTGCAATTGCATTGGAAAGATTACAACATTGAAAATCTAAAACCATTCGAAGGACGGCTATTGTATCGAACGGTATTGTTAACAGAAATCGTGCGTATATACGAATACGTTCCGGGTTTATCCGGCGTATCGCTAATTGGAGCTGGTCATTTAAAGTCCTAATGCGAGCAGGCCGCCTTAATTAAAACTTTGCCAACTTGCGCGTACACTAATTGACGACGATTCCGAATTATCAGAGAACCTCGGCGCAAATCTGTATAAGGTTCGACCTACGTTCATATAAGCAGATTTAACACGTTGATGATGATGCGATCTTACTGTTCGCCGCTATCCTTTGCGGTCGTTAGGCAACGTGTTGAACGTATTTTCGTACGTTATTCACGTTATCTTTACGGCGACTTCGAAACCGGGCAATGCAGTGCGCGCGCGCTTCACGTTAGGTAATTATTACAAATTAAAGTTATTTACGTTAAGTGGTCGTTGAGAATGGAGCTGAGCGAAGTAGGCTCCGTTATACGCCGGCAACTTTCCCGATTGCTCTTCGTCGGCCGTAAACACCGTAACATTTCGCGTACAATTAATCACCACTGAAGAAGCTTGATGCTTTAATACCTGTTGGGAATTATACTTACTTGAAGTACATATGGACCCACTATAATGTTACTATTGGCGATAGATTCTTTCTTTGAATACTATGTAATTACAAGCAAGAAATAGTCTTACAGTTAACTAATAAATTACGGAAAGATTAACTTTCAGTAAAGACTGTTTACAACTGGTGTAAACTCATGTTATAGTCGCACTCTTGTCAGTGATGAATTTCGTGAAGATCGACCAAAATCTGCTCGCGTAGTTTAACAGAGTAAGTGCGTATTCATCGGAACATGCTGCGAAACTTAGATATATTAAGCTGAGAAGAAGTATGGCTGTATTTGTTAAATCCACGAACTTTTGGTCGAAAAAATTTGGTCCATTACCAAACACTCAAAAGATGTTGACTCAGTTGTTCAGATTCTGAGCTGTCGCAATCAGTTTATTTGGTCGAGGCTTAAGCACCAACAACGAGAGAAATCATCAATCGCTACGAAGTGAATTACTTTTCTTTCCGAATCTTAAAAAAAAATGCATAAACATCAATTTTTATCATCTCAAGAGGCCTGGAATATGCAAATTTAAAAGGTGCCCCTCGTATTAGCTAGTTATTGAAAATGTCTGCAATACTATAGCATATGGCGTTACCAAGTGACTAAGTATCAAAAGAATGTTGAAAAAGCTTGTACTATAAATTACATTAAAATGATTTCAACACGAAAAACTAACGACTGTATGTTTACGTAACATTAACGGTAAGTTATGTTTATTACTCAATTGCGGCCACAACGATGACGACTACCTATCGCACAGAACTCTTCTTCAGAGTCGTTCTCGCGCTACCTACCCAGTATGTCAATAAGTTGTAGATGTCATGCACGCTAATATCCCCAATACGTAACATTTAATGTCGTTCGGTTACCGAACTCCTCGTCGCGCAAAAGAACCGGCTTACCGAAGAAATGCCCGAAGATAATCGAAATTACGATTTCCGTTTCTATGACCCCCATTGGTAGTCTGAATGCCGAAGACTGCGACGACAAACTCGCATTCTCAAACGAGGCAAATAACTTTTTATCGCCGTCCGATCTAACGGTGCATAGCGTAGTAACAGCTCACAGAAATGCCCACCGAATAGACTGGAATACATATACATATGTAGAAGAGGAATATATCATTATGTAACTGTAAACAGTGAAGTATTAACGTCGCGTTTTTTCCTCCGTTCTCTTCGGATGGGAAGGATGATGCGCGTTGTGTACACGCATTGCGGCTGGAAATTACATCGATGAAGCTCGACTCTTCTGAAGTGCGTATTAAGTTACTCAAGTGAGAATTAATACCAATTTCAACTGCTTATCTTAAATACAAATTAAAATCACATTAGTTGGTTCGTATACCTTGACTTTTGCGGATGTATTCGTGTCGAGTTTATACAGTATCCAAACTAAATAGCTGTTCAGTATCGTTTCATCATTTATTTTTTATGTTTTTAAACATCCTTGACTCCAAGCCGTATCTTTCCCTTTATTTTAATTTAACTTTTGTTCTATTTGAATCAAGTATAGATGCTCTCCTTTTGTCTCCATCCTCCGCTCAACTCGTTTTAATTCTTTAATTGATATCAATGATGAGCCGGAATTAGCTTCATTCCAGCCGTACTCGTACCTCGCGCCCTCTTCATCACCGCTCGCCAATGTGAAACAATTACGTCTGTACACACTTAAAAAACCCCATGGTGTAATAAATTAACGGACTCCATTCATTCGGAGAGATTGTAACGCTAAGTGATGCATCCGTTTCCGCTTCACTTAGCGTCCTATTCAACCACAACCCCTAGGAACGCTTTAAATTGTGCGGATGTTTCGCCGAACCGCAGCAATTACACGTTTCGCTCAATCGTCGGTTTTCCAGAACGGCGCGTCTCACATTTCGGCGAATATTGGGCGGCCCATTTCGACGTCGATATATGTAAATGTGTGATCGTAAAATAAAGTGTTTTAAGGACATAGTAAATATAATGTGGTAAACTAAACAAAATTAATTTGTGCTAATAAGAATTTGGGACCGTTGCTGTTGTACACACAGAGAGAACGTCGCTTTATTAAATCAGCTTTATTAAAATTTTTATTGAGATTTTTCGGTTGAATAAGTACAGCTTACTTACTCAATTTCGTTTAATAATTTCAATTCAGTTAGGGTAACATATATTTCATTTTACTGCCTTTGTTTATGTAATTGTGTTGTTTTTGGCGGAAGAATACTTGGTGTCAATACATGATTCCACAATTTTGTTGTTGTTGTTTTAGCAGAGCGTATCAACGAAAAATACACTCCGCCAAAAAAGTATCGCATAAACTAAAAAAGGGCATTTATAAACCAAGATATTTTTATACGTTCACAAAAAGTTTGCCTCGTGTATGTGAACTATAAAAACACTAACAAAATCATGGAACATAGCTTTTTTACTTTTTTTTTCTAAAAGAACACATTTAGGAAAATGCATATGTGTAAGGTTTGTTCAGTTGTTTATTGAAAGTGTTCCTATACGGACAAATTTTAAAGTGCGAAGTCAGAGTTCTGTACCAACGCTTTTAAAACTAAAATGAGCAATTTAACTTCCGAACAAGTGGCTGCTATAGTTGCTTTAATCGAAGATGGACGATCTCAAGCATACGTTGCTAATTTGATGAACATCAATCAGTCAAGTGTTTCTAGAGCCGTAGCCAGATATAGGGAAACAGGCAATTACAGTAGAAGACCTGTACCAGGTCGTCCGAGATGTTCTACTCGCCAAGATGACCGCTATTTACTACTACAAGCATTACGTCGAAGACATGTAACTGCGAGACAATTGCAGAACGACTTGGCTAGAGTCAGAAATACTCGTGTGAGTACTCAAACTATTCGGAATAGGTTACGACAGAGTGGAGTAAGAGCTAGAGTAGCTGTAACAGCCCCTCGTCTCACTAGGAACCACCGAGTGGCTCGCTTAAGGTTTGCCAGAGAACATGTAAATTGGAACATTAATGACTGGGCCAATATACTCTTCACAGATGAGTCAAGATTTGGTCTTTACACCTCAGATAGGCGTATCTCAGTGTACAGACGAGACGGTGAGCGCTATTCGCAGTGTAATATCAGACCTAGACCTAATTTCGCTGGTGGCTCTATTATGGTTTGGGGAGGCATCTGTTTAACAGGTCGTACAGAGTTAGTACCAGTAGACAGAGGTACACTGACTGCCCACAGGTATATAACGGACATTTTAGAAGAACATGTAGTACCATATGCGCCAATTATAGGAAACGAATTCATGTTCATGCACGATAATGCACGACCGCATGTTGCAATAATCGTCCAGGAATACCTTAACGATGTTGGTATTCCAGTTTTAGATTGGCCTGCGGTAAGTCCGGACATGAACCCAAAATGTTGCCCCGGCGGACCTGCATGGACTAGAAAATGCTCTCCGTGACGAGTGGGAGAATTTGGATCAGGCTTATATACGGAGGTTAATCGAATCTCCGCCAAACCGTATGCGAGCGGTCATAAGAGCCAGAGGTGGCAATACTCAGTATTAAAAGCTACTGTTATGACATTTTTCTTTCAAAAATTATAATTTCTTGTTTTAATAAAAATCTCAAGTATGAGTTCTTGTTTTTATTTGGCCTGTATTTTATTTAAACAATCATAGAAATTATATCTTAGAGCGCATTAAAGTATATTTACAACTTTATGCTACAAACAAAGATTATGCGACACTTTTATGATTCAAAACTAAATTATGCGATACTTTTTTGGCGGAGTGTACTTCAACCACTGCATTTTGTTGATAGAATAAACAAAATTGTTTCACGGTATGCAAACGTTACAAAATTGTTAATTTTACAAAGATGTTGAATTAACAAAGGGCCTTCTCCGAATAGGGTATTGCAATTCATTTAAGTGTGCGATGTTTCTAAAAACTATATTTTTTATTTTACTTATTTTGTTTCACAGCATGTCTCATGTTAATGCACGTGTGGACAAAAATTGCGCAGCTTATTGTTGGGCGCCAGTTAACATATAACATAATATTTTTTTATTGTCTATTAAACTAGAAAACATGATGAGACGGTAAATATTGACAATTTAATTTTTATGGCGAGTGGATAAAGTAACGCCTATATTAGGATACTGATAACGCTTGATAGTGTTGTTTTCATTTAGTATTGTTAACAGTATTTAGCTTTACCCAATCAAGACAAAAAGCGCTCGGAGCATAATAGGCATGAGTGTTTATATAACGCTCTTATGCGATAGAAATAACGCTGTTGCATAATTAGGTAAACAAATTTCAAAGAACAAGATGCTGATATCCACGTTGAAAAAAAATTAAGACGCTATATCGAAACGAGTGCAAAATCCTAAAAATGTGTCCTTATGAACTGCAACGACCCTTCGCGAATAATGATTCGGTTTCAAATTGAACCGGGATGGTTGCCGAGTATTTGACGAAGAGATGAGGCCTATTTTTCCCTTAATGGTGAAGCTAATACTCAAAGCTGTCGAATATGTCAACAAAAAATCTAGAGCGAACTGCATTGGTGCTTGTTACGTGCAAATGCTAAGGGATTATGTGCTTCTACAGTTGTAATCGAAAACATGATTTTAATACAAGATGTTCAGAATACAATCGAAAACGTTGCAAAAACTAAAAGACAGTATGTATTAGGAAGCAAATTGTTGGAAATATTGTATAATATGGTGTATAACTTGGAGTAAAGGTTATAAGATACAGTATTACACGCTAAATGTTCAAGCGATCTCTTTAGAACGGAACGTATTTAAACACGTGTTACAGACGCAGGTTATCGATCGTTATAACGTTAATATGGTAAATTCCGTTGCATCGAGTATGAACATTAATTATAGCCCGATCGAAATCGATTTCTGCGTAGAAATTTGTACGGTTGCTCCTACATTGGGAGGAGGCTACTGACTAACCGAATAACTAACGGGATTGTTCTTCGAACAGGAGCTCTCCATGTAGACCTATCTCAAAACCGGTATTACTTCACAGCAGTCGTTTTTATTGATCTTTATGTACAGTTTGACTCTTTAAACTCCTTCAAATTGATTACTCGGAAATGACTGAAGATAGTTCAATTTAAACGTGTAGATATGAGTTTAAGATGATGGGAACGATTTAAATAGGAAATTCAGCAATGCGATAAGGTAGGAACAACCCGGTTCATTAACCCTTATTCAGAAGGGGCCTAAATGAAAAAATCATGAAATGTAGAGCATGTATTATTGTATATAGGCATGTATTACGCTATTTTTTTATAATATCCATCCTGAGTGGGTGAAAATAACTTTTGAAATTTGGAAATTTTCCATTCTATCTACGTTAGCGATAACAGATACATCAATGGTTTTCGTTCAGTTCAAATTGCAACTGATAGTGATGATAGCGAGGGTGCTAAACAGTAAAGGCGTATCTCATCTTAGAGCTGACAAGGGAGTAGTACACCCCCTTCAACGTAGTGTCGTCGAAAAAATTCGTATCATTTCGAAATAAAAATCTAAGAGTTATCCTCCCTTCTTACCTTAAGTTGATGAGAAAAACAAATTAAATTAAACAAACAAAAGGTTGATCTCTCACAAAGTACTGTTTATAGCTCGTTATTAAACACTGATTTAAATGGAAACAGTAGTATTAAGTGAATGTAAGCCCGAACAAGCGAGAACATGTACATGGCTCCGAAGAAATTCAAGACTGTTACTTTGTACCGCAGTAGCTTGCACTTCCACAAAGAAGGCGTAATTCATCACTATAAAATCAGGAGTGTATAAAATAAACACATTACCGGATGAATACATTGGGAAGCGTCTTAAAGGAGACTGCGGCGCGTGTCAGTACGTATTCGTCGTATTTGAAGAGGAAATGTACGGCCAGTAATCGAAAGAAGGAGACGGTTGTATTGTGATGATTAATGACGCTTCGCACGACGTTTGACTGGTGATTGATAGTTCCAACGATGTGGAGTCAATCCGTATCTGCGATCCGTTCGAAAATATGCTTTCGCGCGCCCTTATTTTCCTAGCAAGATTCCTGTTCGTGAAAGTTTAGATTTCGCGTTATTATTGATTGCGTAACGAAGATAGACGTAGCCGGTAGGTAAACAAAAACAATGTAAAAGTTCGAATTAACGCGCGTGAGAGCTTTCGGATAATTTTTAAAGCAATAATTAATGGCTTTAATCTTCTGATAGTCGTCCATAAATAAATTATACTCGATCGTTTCCAATTAATCATTTAACGTAAATAAAAACGTCGTCGTGTTGATGTATTTACCATATTAAGTAGGCCGTTATTTTCCAAAGCTGTAGAACGTTTTTAGAATTTAACTTACAGCTTGCTGTGGCGTTAAAATTGCTCAAATACAGAGTGCCTCACGGGGAACTGCATCAATTGATAAATGAAAGATATTGGAAAATGTTGAAAACTTGCCGGTACATTAAAGCTGATAGGGTGTTATGAAACTAAAATGCTTTTATTTAGAGCTATTTCGCCAAACACTTCCAAATGCGTTCTGGGAAATTGCATTTTCGATCAGCACTTTTTTTCTCGAATTTCGCAAAAAAACGGCGTCGTGCAAATTGGTCACTACGGTCGAGCGTTCGCGATTACAATTCTGTTAATTAGAAAGAAAATGCGGAGTCGTGCATATTCAAATGGTTTTGTCATGGTTCAGGTTCTATTAGATTTATATGGGCAGTAAATCCTGCAGCGGAATGGTGCTGGTCTCGTACCTCCGACGTAAAAACACGGTAAAAGCATATTGTTTCGTTTTATGGGAATACATTTTTTCCGTCTGCATGCGGCTTCGCCGTAATGAACCGTGATTTAATTAGGCGGCGCGAAAGACAGGGAATGCCGATGCGATATGATACAGAAAAACGAAAAATACGAAAACACCGCAAGACCTGAACGTATTGTTTCGGTCGTCGTCAATGTAGAAATTCGAGATACTGATGGCGACCTTAAAACTTGATTTGGCAATACCGATTTGCAGTTACACTAGCTGCAATTAAGGAAGCGCCGCCGCTAAATTGTTGATTCATTTACGTGGGACATAATTATTATTCAAAATATAATTTATTATTATCGATAGCTTTCTGTTATTGTCTGGCAACGTTTTGGATTCAACGACTGCATCATTCCGCTGGTTTAGGGAGCATCCTTCTTCTACTACCATGACTTTGGCAAAAACTCGCTCCGCTACTGACCATGAGTTAAAATGGTAGTAATCCACCTTATCAAATTCTTCATGAAATAGTACGATTTCTGTTGAGTAATACAGGGTATCTTAAATCTTCTAGGATCCAATTGCCTGCCATGTAATTCATACTTAAACGCCTTATATTCTGGTACCAAATCAAAATGGGCAACACTTTCTTCATTTCACCAAGCATCATCTTTATTTCAGAAATTTAGCGCGTGGTCACAATTTTGCAAGTGGGCCACGGGTTAACCGATTTAATTTGTTATTGTTACTTTACAATTTGTAAATAACTTGCAACTTAAGATATTTTTTGTAAAAAACACGGAGAAGCTAAAATACGGGGAAAAGTCTAACCAACGGACGTATTTCTGCTTGCTCGGCGTCATCGTTATTTGCTACCTCGGTTTATATCACCCTTCTTCAAAAACGGGAGTGTATCATTTGGCAGCGACTAGTGCCAAGAGATAGACACGCACCTGCCAAGAGATGTCGTTCTCGAATGAGTATAATATAAGCCGAGAGATAAATAGCGATGTGCATCAACGTTGATGACACCAAAAATAGGCAAAAATGTATGTAAAAATGCCCTGATTTCACCAATATCTCGAGTAGTTGTATTAACATTATTCTGGTTACGTAATCCGTTGAAGGCTTTTTCGCTGTGTATGCGTAAAGTCTTTTTTAATTCAGTGTTGAACACCTGGTCGTCCTCTCCAGAAAAACAACGAAGTATTGGATTGAAATGTATAACAGCGCTTTCCTCGAAGTCAGAAACAATTTCGAAGATGACAAAACATTTTTAAACTTTCTTCTACGGCGTTTTCAATTTCTTCGAATTTAGTCGATGACGGTATTGAAATCCGGGGTGATTTTTTTCTCCCTGTAAAACATTCACACCCAAAACAACATTTCTAATCGGCTCGAATCCTCTAGAATGGAATGTATCGAATTATCATTAACAAAGTTGATGATCTGCAACAAAAAGCGTTCACATTGACGTAATATAATTTAGTTTTTTTTTTGCGCTCGGGCTTCCTTTCTTCTGGGACTCGGTTTATTAAATTTACCGTAATTGATTTGTCCTTTTGATGCGCTGGCACACGATTAGATAGCCCTCCGTTTCAATGGCGAATGCCTTCGAATAATAAGTGATACAAGATAACGGTCCGAACGGCGTGCAATGGTACCGGTGTTGTTCGGGATCGCTGTAAGTCTAGCGGTGAATCTTTTTGTAAGCACACCAATTTGCATCATAATCACAGTTAGATCTTTGGTTCGATACGCTGAAAATACGCTGTTGTCGGTCGCTTCATTGTGAACGATCATTCTTAACTATTGTTAGTATACAACGCGGCGATGATTTTAATGCTCGTTAGGGTCATTATCGTAAATTAAAATGTTTATTAGAAGATACTGAAAGCGTAAGTATAACGTGGTATATTCGTTTTATCTTGATATAATTTTGGTATTATATAGTTGCTTTTTTGAGCGGTACGTTGCTTATTGAAGAATGTTTAGAAATAATAATGTTCTAAATTAATAGAAATAAAAGATAATCACAGTTATTGTAAACGTTTATTGTTAGTAAAAAGTACAGTGTTACAAAAATGCTGTCAGTGCGATGATGCAGTGGAAAAAAATATTGTCATATATAGAAACGTATTTCCTTAAAAGATTTTAAAGAAACACCAATAAAGATAGTTTTTATTCTCTTGTGTTTATCATTTTAACAAAATTATTCTCTTTTAATAAAAATACATAGAAATATCGTTTAGCTCCACAGCCCTTTTTTGTTACTTTCTTTTGTGTTGTAAAATTATTTATTTATTTATTTAATGGATTTGGCTAGGTGCCAGGCCCTGCAGACTCTATACCGCACATTCCTCTGTCAAGGAAATATATAAGATAAACGGTCTTCTCGCCCAGTGGTTCATCAGGGAGGAATCACACATATGCTCGTATTGCAACATTAAAGAAATGGTAACGAAACAAAATAACGTAATAAATAATAATCGTCTATTTTTAGTCGTTGGGAACGAATCAGTTGTTAGGTGATTCATTTTTGGCACGAGACTTCGCGATGTAGTGGTTAGAAGATATCCGGTTCGAGTCTTTATTGGTACTGATACTTTTTAAAAATTTAATTACGTTGGAAAGACTAAGCAAATCTCAGATTTTCACGGAATAGGTTTTTCACAGCTATACTATAGTTAAGAATTTGAATATTTCCGTTAGAAGCACTCGCGTTTCTTGATTTGCGGGCCATATTCAGTCTATACCGAATGAAGCTTATAAATTAATGTGACCAGGAACGAAATAAGAAGCCTTTGACTTCAGTGTTTTTTTGCCTTGGACTTCTCTCTTAATTCCATTTTGTACTTCATTAGTCGACTTGCCTCGTTCAAATTTATTTGTTGTTGCCTCTCTTAATCTGTCATTCAAAGTTGTTCTTTGAATGACAGACTTTTTCTTGTCCTCTTCCTTAATTTTGTTTCGTTGGGCATTTGTATATCTGGCATGGTATTAATGTGACCAAATCACGTTTGTACCTCCTTCTCTATTTTGTTCTATACTGGTGTTTCACTTTTGAATCATCCCTAACTATTACATTTTCCATTTTGGCACTTCCTGCTTTTTCATTTTTTTTTTTTGGAAATCTGTTGCATTTGTTCGTGATTTATGTCTTTCTGTTAGCGTCCAGGATTCGCAGCTATAGAACGTTGACGATCTCCTTTTCAATCATTTCTGTTTTGATGTTTTTTCCCCCAAGAATGTTCTGGTGGTCTAATATTTAGCTTACTACAACTTGACCAAAATCGTGAAGCAAAGTGAAATACGTTTTTCCAAGTTACAGCTACAGAACACTCCAAATATTTCGAAGATCCAATCTTCTAGATTTATATTCTGAAGTGATGCTTTTATCGGGAGCCACCTTTACGGCGGGTCTCCATTTCTCAGAATGCACAATTTACAAACATCGTTCGCGCGTTATTATTTCGTTCTCGCCACCATATATACGATATTTTCTCTTGCTCACGACGCCTCGTTTCCGAGACATGAAATCCGCATCGAACGTGCGGGGTTCTGTAAATGTGTGATTTCGCATAAGACATGGGAAACCCTAGCCGTGTAGCTGCGGGTCGACGGTCGTTGCCTGTCTGCTCGTGAGTGTCGGCATCGTGATGCTATTGTTTGTTCTCCACATGGACTGCGCGGGGGGGACAGTCTGCAGAAAAAAAGAGGACCGTCTCTCTTTCTGACCTCTTCACTTTCGACATCGCGTCGCTACTCCAATTAATTACTAGAATATCGTTGTTGGGCGAGGAACCCGTCTTTCAGAGCTACCATATATGTATATACAGCCTAGCTCTTCCTAGTTCGAGATTAAACGTATATATATATACATACGTGCATGTATATATTCAGCATGGTGTTTCCCGTTTTAAATATCTTGAGTTGCTTGAATTTCAAATATCTCATCTCACGTAGAAAGGATGTTTTAGTTCATACTTTAATTGTTTTTATGAACATCAAATTCTTTCTCGTTGTGTTCTTACGCGATGTTGGCAACCTTCACGATCAATAAAGTGATTTATCACTTCTTTCTTTTGTCAAAATCAGATTAAGTTGTAGTTAATAGCTGCAGCATTCAGCATCTAAAAGAATCGCAATTTCCTTGAAGCATAAACTTGAAGCAAGAAAAAAAGTGAAAACAATTGTGTACAAGTTCAAAAGCCTTTGTTAATTTGATTTTTATGTCTCAATTCCCGGATAACAGTACTAAATTCATTTAATGGAGTTCGTTTTCTTCCAATAACGTAAGCGTTTAATCGAGTGATCTACATTGTAAACAATAAGCTGTCGCTTCATGCAACCGTTCAACGGACTTTTAAAATGTTCCGTAACTGTACCCGACCCTTTCGCGGATAATGCAAAGACACAATAGATTGTGAATCAAAAGGAAGATCTTGTGACAAATGTTACCTTTTGTCGTGAACCTTAAAGATACACGTACAGTCACGACTCCTCGAGAGTCGTATTTAACGAAGAGTCCATTTAAAGGCAGCACGTTGTATCTCTTAGGTGTTCTGTTGCAGTCCAGTCATTCGTTATAATATGTATATAGGAGCATGTCGTAATATTTAACCATAATACCGTTCATATTAGCGATTCAATGTCAAATGTTGTGACGGGATTGCAAATAAATAAATCTTGTAATTTTCTGAATTACATATTGATAGATGTATGAAGGCACTCTTCAACTTGAATAATCGCGCATAACGTTTTTATAAAAACTGAAAACGTCGAATAATCGCTTTTTTCTCCGACTGAAGATTGGGGCATGATGTTGATAATGAGGACCGTTCATGTCCTCCAAACAGTCATCTTGGATTAATTATTGTACAATTAATTAAATCTGTGTGGTACGGAGGTTGTCGATACTTATGTGTTGTTTACGTTAGCATTGCAAAAATTCAATTACGTCAAGGTAAAAAAAGAACTCATTAATGGATTAGATTGAAAAAAAAGGCTGGCTTTCTATAGCGTGCACGTATAAACGGAAAGGAAAAATGAAAACAACCCGGACATCAAAGAAAGATGGAAAAAATCGCTTTGCCGTGTGGAAATATAATTAGAAAATTTGGAATCGATATAGTTAGTTGGACTGGCGAAAATTTAATTACCGTTTAGACACGGTAGCAGGGCTGCCGTTACAGCGTGCGTCTGTCGGGATCGCCTCCAAAATCGATACCCAGTTGGATTGCGACCGAGGAAATCTCTACCTGTAATTAAGATCAATAATCTGTCCAAATATGTACGTTGAGAGCTAATCAATCGGACGTTACCTATTGGAAGTCAATGGTGCTATTCTGCCGTTGTTGTACATTTCACTCCGTGTACGTTCACGTATATTCTCGTAAATATGCTTTCTGCAGGCTCAATATTTATACGGGCGCCGATTAAATGTAGTGCGCATTCGCAAGTTCGGTGTTACGTTTTGAATTGAGACCAGCAAGCCAATTGTTTTGATCATTACACAAGGCTTTATAAATTACAAAACAGCAACGAAGAGTATTTCTATGCACTAGTTGTATTAGAATAATCGTATGCACGTATATCCCACATATGCGACATTCGATATTAATTTAGAAAAGTTCACTCAAAGTAAAGAAATAAAAACAAAGACTCTGAATTGGAGAAACTGATGGGGGCAATTTTTTTTTTTGGAATAGCCGTAGAGTGGTGTTAATCAATTATCTTGAAAAAGGAAAAACAATGAGGGGGCATACTATGAATTATTGCTCAACAAGTTGAAGCCAGAATTTGTGGTCGTTTTTGAAGAAGGAGAAAGCTCCGCTCCGCCAAAAACAAACTGCATTGATAGACCGGTCTATTTTGCAGAACAAGATGCTAACTAGTATTTGGATGGATTAAAGAGGTGGGAACATTGTTTAGGAGCTGGTCCACTGCAAAATTCACAACATAATTCTGTTACTTCTATTTCGCCTGTTTAAACGAAATTTAGAAATCATCGAATTGCATTCCGTCGGAGCCGGTAGGAATGTCGTAAACTGGCGACGCTCGTGTCATTCGCTAACGTTCGAATCGCTTAAAGGGCGAAATAAAACGCCTAGGGCCAAATCTTAAGTGCATATATCGCATCCTCCCACCTATTACGTAGCAGCACTTAAGTGTTTCATCCTACGTAGCTGACGCTGAATTTTTACGTGAAGCGATTGATATTAGAAAAGTTGGATTGTATCGGAGGATCCCGTCGCGCATTTTAGTACCTGTTTGTCGGGAACAATCGATAAATGCTGAATAGGATTATATTAACTGTTACTAGGATATCGGATGCTTTCTATTTATGAGCATAAGCGGCCATTTTCCTCTTCAAATGCCCGTAGAGGGCTGTAGTGTACGATTTTCGCAGAATCCCGTCATTTTGTAAAGTTGAAATGTTGGGATGCAGATATCAATTTCAAATAAGAATTTATTGAGTGGCTCTTATTATGCGTCGTTTCTTATAATTTGCGTACTTGTTGGATTCGCCTAGTTATCGAATAGGTTCTCGTGCACTTTTATGAAAGACATCAAAATCAAAAAATAGATGAAAAGAAACTGAAATGGTTTGGTCACGTGCAAAGAGTAGTATCAGAGAAGATAACCAAAAAGGCAGCGGAAGCCAAGAGGCATGGAAAAACAAAAATGATTTAGCCGGGAAAGAAAATGGAAATGTTGCTTACATTCAGCAAAACTTACAGCTTATTTTTGTTATAATCGATGAAGCTGATAAGATTTCAAAAATATGAATGAGTAGATTTTAAGTATCTTGTTTATTGCAAAATATCGCGTAATGTACATGATCAACACTGTATATCATTCGACGAGGTAAGATTGATAAATCTCTTTCACATTCCTTCCTATTCCTTGGATCGTTCTTCACTCAGCAGTTAAATATCCGGGAAAATGTCGTATTTAAATTTACACCTCGCCGGCAAACGTACCGGTTGCTTCCATATAAATCTTTCCAACTGAACCGACGAGAGATAAAACAAGTTGTATCTGAGCGAAACGACTGAAGGACGGGTCATCGCTGGAAGAAGCATTGGAACAGCTGTACCTTGCAATGTCAAATTTCCTATATATCTCACGCAAAACTATTTTAAAAATAGCATTATCGACCACTCGTCTTTGTCCAGATCTTGTTTCACCTCAGCTCATTCAATCCACGTGCACAGTGCGACGTGGACTGGAAGGATGTGTTGGCAGCTACCGGAGTTTTAAAAATAAATAAACCAGCAAACGCGGCCAGCAGTTATACGGTAGTCAGCGACGTAAAGCCACCTAATCATCATTTAGCGTCACGTTAACAAGGTGTTTTAGTACGTTTTGCGTATTTACGTTCGGCTTTTCCGAGATATCGTCAGACATTCGAAGCAGAAGAAGAAAGAGAAGACGGAAGCCAAGACCACGAGAAAAATACGTCTTAAAAGTTAGACGAGTTTAAAATCCACTAGACAGCTACGATGTTCGTAAACCACGGAGGCATTTTACGGTCACTTTATTTTCGAGTTGGATTTGTTTTAATCTACTTGTTAGGCTCCTAAAGCATATAGATCGGACAGAGGGAAGTTATGCGTTCGTGCTAAGATTCGATTACTGATTACCGATTATTGACTTAATTCTATTTTTTGTTGAGTTCCCCCTTACTTTTTCATATAAATAATCACTTGGCTACACAAACCTAGAACACATTATGTTATATTGGTAGTACGGGTAATCCATAAATATAATTCATCCGGATGGCGGCCATGTATCCTCCTGGCGAGGTATTTTCTAGACTCTTTGATGCTGGGAAAGTCTCAACAATTAAAAGAATTTGATGCTGTAGACAGCAGGAAAGCGTGATATAACTTATTAGCCAGACATGAGAGAATATACAGGGTGTTAAATTAAACTGATTTTTTTAAGTTACCAGAAAGATTGTAACTATGCTGATAAATTCTAGGAGAAAATCAATTCAAGAATCACTGTTTACCTTTTCTATAAGTTTTCGTTTTCGATAAGTTATTTTATTGACGTACCCATTATTATAGCACATACCGTATAAGATGTGGTTGGGGAAAATTCACTTTACGATTGATCATTATTATGTTTTAATTAACTGAAAAATGATTAATCACCCATTAAATATAAAGATTCGTTCGGAGCGGCTATGGCCGCGCAACTATTACGAAACACGTCGGCTATATTACGACATAGAATTCACCTCAAGAAGTACAACTACCTTCCTTCTACCAGATTTGATTAATTTCACGAGGAAAGAAGAAGCACCTCGGAACGCGATATTACCAGCTCCTTTGACGGCCGAAGTGATTATCGGGATGTGCAGATGGCATCAGCACGTGCTTTCCTTACTGAGTTATTTGTCCGTACCTACCGGAATCATGTCGAGCGGGTTTATTCTCTTTTCAATGCTGCGCACCCAAGAAACACGGCTGAAAAAGTGTTCGGTATTATTGGCTCCAATTTAGCCGCGATATACCGCAGGATAGTTTTTACAGTGCGACAATATGCTCCTTATGGTAACGAATGAGATTGTATCTTCGTGCCCAAACAGGTTTAAAATGGCGAATTATGCAGGAAACCGCATTATACGACGAAAATCTATCTAAAGAAGATGGAATAGTAATCGACGCGGTAGATCTGACGGTCATGGTGTTTCCATGAAAAGAGTAAAGTCGTGGAGCTATGCGAACGCTGAAAAAGTCTAAATCGGAAAATAATTGGTTATCCATAGTTGTCTAGTACGAGTGTTTCAAGATTCTTCAATTAAATTTTTGTTTCATTACTGGAATACTATGAAAGTATTTACAACATCTTTGATTTTTATTTGTTTTTTTGAGCGTCCAAGTCCCTTTTTTATTTTGTTGGATGTCCATTAACCGATTTCTTTTACTTTTCTTGTATTTTGTTTCTTTTTTAATTTAGTGTTCACCGGCGGTCATGTTGTCCTTTAATGTAAATTTTCATGTTCGTCATTGTTGATGTTTCTGCATTCAATCTTAAGGACAGTTCAGTAGTGCGGTGCTCTCTAGTGGTGAAACTCGAAGAAAATACTCCTGCTTTAGTTCCTTGTTGTTTTTGATCCTTTTACGAAGGTACATAAAGTTCATCGTTGTCGGTTTGTTGGTATGTTTGCAGGATACGCATTACTTCAGTAAATAGTAACAAAATCAAAATTATAATTAATTCATACATTAAATAAAATCGCTAGAACAATCTTTCGTAACGCGGACGACAGAACGTCATCTAAGCAATGCAATATCCAATAGGAAATAATGTAATATTAGTAATTGACATGCTCACCTTGCTTTTATTGACACGCTTAAATACGAGCGCTTAAAAGTATAGGTCTTTGCAAAGTAAACACGCAGACGAAATAATCGAAAGGTCTATCTTTACGAGAATAAATAATCAACACGCTAATAAAAATGAAAATTAATTGGAGCAAAATACTGAGGCATTAGAACTTGTAGGCTTTCGATTTAAATAAAAACATCGTAAATCAGGAGAAATTGTATCTATCGTCGTCGGGGGTAAGCGAAACGGCAATAATTACACATTGTGTTCAAGATTAATTCGATTTAAATATGTATTAAGAGCCCGCGGCTCGCTCGAGGTTAGAATTGAAACTGCGCCGGGTATCGCGTTACGCTACCTTAGATTTCGAACTTTTCCGATTCGAATGTAAATTAGCGAATCGTAATAAATCATGCTAATCAATGAGCCGAACTGGACAATTAAATTTGAAAAATGTCCCGTATCGAGTCCGTTACGTCTGAATTCGCAGGACACCTTTCGCCTATTCGCTACTGCTCGTATGCTAATTCGTTTCGGAAACGGTAGAAGACGTTTTAATTTATCGATTGTTTTGACAGAGCTTGTTTTATCTTCTGTAATCTTAGCCAGCTCGACATTTATCTTTCAAATATGCGCGTGATATTTCTGCTTCGTGATAATTTGTATTAATCTTGGAGGTCGTTAAAATCTTTGCGCGAGAAATATTTTAAGATTTATGTATTTTTAGTTAATTTTAAAATTCAGCAACAATAAAATAAGGTGCAGCGAATATGATTTATTATTACATCTACTCGTCTATAAATTGAGAAAATATTGTTTGAATAGAAACAACATTGTGCCTGTAGATAGATTATTTCTTACAACTATCTACAATTTTAATAATTTTTTATTAAGCTACTGTTTTTTGTTTGCATGAAGTGATCGAAGAAATCAAGAAGAATCAACAGTATCGCACCATCCTTTACCATTGACAACAATACCTTCACCAATAGGAACAACGCGTTCGCCAGGATATGGAATTCCGCGTTCTTAAGTGACCACCATGCGTTCAATAGACGTTTTCGAACTTTGAGCCTAATACATACAAGGGACGATGGTTCTTGGATACAATGAAGAGAACATCTTAACGTCTCTTAAAAATCCTTAGCGTTTTGGAATTCTGCTAGTCCTTAGCTTGGATTATCCAGTTAATGAACTCTAGCTTGAAAATTACACTCGAACTTCATCGGAAATTATCGCTTATCCGTATTCGATTCTTCGTTTTCGATTGTCTTGTTTTAAAGCCCGGCATTCGAATTTCAAAAGCACACGTTAAATGCGTGACTACAAGATCACCTCCAACTTAAGTTCCAAGTATTTATCTGCTTCAAACGCAGACTTTATTGATCGAATACATTCTGCAGTGTTCGATTCGCAAAATTACCGATTGAAAAAAAAACGAATCGGAAATGTTGCACGTGTTCTGGGATAACCTGTTCTATTAAAATTAATAACGCCACGTCATTTTAAATGTAACTGTCCGTTTCTACATAGCAATTTATTCGTTTTGAAGTATAACCATTCAGTCGAAATCGCCGTAAATAAAGACAGCATTTAGTAAATCGCTTGCGGTTTGGCTGACAAGTTATTCACGGAGAGTTTTTCAAAGGACTTACAATAAATAAATTGGCGTTGGAGAAGAATGTCTTCAGCAGTAACCACTCAACTCAATTCTTCGCACAAGTCAAAAAAAAAAAGCTTTTATTTAGTGGTAGGTAATCTAGTTCGACGTGTACATAAAACACGTTTGGCGTTTATGCGCTCTAAAATTGGTTCATGTAACGCCAAACCACAAACAATTTGACATTTAAATGTGAAAATTATATGTAATTACATGCACGATCGGATTACAGAACGGGTTCTGCTCATTATTCGATACGAAATATGCATAAGTGTACATTAAATGCGAATTCCCTACGCGCTGAAAATTGAACTGTTATTTTCTGGCGACGTAAATATGAAGGATGAGAAAGGATTCTTTTTCGAAGAGAAGAACGAGAACGAATACAACAAGAGCAGGACGAGGCAAAATAAAGAAGACGTGACTTTTTGAAATACCGCTAAACGGTATAATTTAGATACGGGGAACCGTATTAACAAAAGGAAGAGAACGCGTTGCCGTAGTATTTATGTTATTAATGTAATAAGATTCCCCGACGTTTTTCACGGACACGCTTTAAGACGAACGTCATGTAAATCGTGATTTGTAAAAATCCAGTATGTCTATTTAGCGTGTAATGATTTAGGCAACGTACGTATATGTTTAATATGCGCATACAATGTGTATACACATTACATGTAAATAGTAAAAAAAAATCAAAAGTGGACGTGAATACCCTCGAGCATCGCGCAATTACATTTAATGTTGCGGCTACATGCGATTTCCATCAGACTTATGATATCCAGTCAATGCAGCGTCAATGTGGAATGACAACGGAAGTTTGATTAAATATTTTAAGAATGTAATTGTTCTGCTTGGCGTTCTGAGGAACTATATTCTAGACTAAGGGTGTAAAGGCAATATATGGAAGTTTCCTCTTAAAATACTGAATATCCATCGTGCAAGCGTGAATTTAACATCCTGTATATTTACTTGCGATTAATTTTTATTTGAAAACTTTTCCTTTGAAAAAGTTGCTTAGGGAACGCATTGAGACGACACGTTGTATATCGTTGTCCGATCGGATCCTTTAAATAGTTGTTCCAAAAATTATCATATATTTAGTATGTATTACACAAATACACACTTTAAATCCAGCTAATTAGAGTAGATACATTTGCGAATGCTAAAATTGAAATAATCAACGCTAACGACAGAAAAGCACTGTTTAGATAGCAACTCTCTTCTTGTTTCCTAATCCGGGGAATAGTGAGACATTACTCAAGAGAGGATTCTTTTCTTCTTGAGCAACTAATCGAGGCCTATTCGAAATCAATATTCTCACAATTTGAAATAGTTATCTAGGGGAATAACCACCTTCAACTTGAAAAGAGACGAATTATTAATTTATAATATCACTTTTTTATTTGAAATGCTCGAAATGACAGTTCCGCTATTTCTCAGAAACCACATTGAAGATCATCAATTGCGATGGACTTGGCGTATTAAAACATAAAGAACAAAAAAGAAGGCGGAGAAGTAGATGTCATATGCATAGACAAATTAGACGGTGTGGCGCAACTCTATTGTTTATGAATCACGCATACATCAGAGTTACGAGATGGAGATTGGCGGAGTTTATGCAAATTGGGTATTAGTTGATATTTCATCTGACACAATAAAAGTTGAATGATAAGTAGCAGACGTACGTATGTATAACGTCAGACGCTGATTCTAAGAAGAATAAAAAAAAAGGAAACAAAACAATTTGTTTGAATTTAAAAGCAGTCAAATTAGTTTAGTAGATACAGAATATGTATCAGATCAAATTTAAAAATATACTTGGACGTCTGGCAAGCGACGAAGCGGTATGGACGGTATACACAAGGACCACTTTCGTGCGTGTTGTTCAAGTTTGCTTTTGTGCCATCGCACTGTATATTTCAGCATACGCTAGCGTGCTTGTTAGGGCTCCTACTACGTCTGTGGCTGGCTTCATATCAAAGGATTTTCTCGCATTTAGCTGCTAAAAATCGTGTTTAACGCAAAATCATCAATTTCATAAATTCTTTTATAATAATTAAGGCAGGATAGAATTCGCATTGCGTTTCACGAGCATCTACTGATCTACAACTATTCAGTAACATGCCGTACTTTCCCATTAGCTACACGATTCTTACGACTGTTACGCTAATGGTCTAGTTCGCCATTAGAAAAAGTGTTTCTTTTTTTTTAAAGTGGGTCAACTATCACGTTTTTAACATTACATAACGTTGTCTAAGAGATATTATAAATATTTATTTATTTAGACAAACGACTATCAGATCTAAAAAGTAGGAACTGCATTCGCCTTGTTGTTTTGACTGAAATTAATGCGCCCGTAGTTGTGCAATATCTTATCGACGTCGCGGATCTGAATGCGTCAGAGATTGGAATTTCGTTTAATGGACAGTAACGGTACAAGGAGCCAAAACAAAAGCGCGACTAAATAGGTAAATTCGAAAGCGTTACGCTCTTACCGTATCGCGACGGTCTCCTTTGTCTAGGAGACACCGTATATGTAAATCAAAAATTACAAAAAATATGTATCTTATTGGAAATGCTTTTTTTTTTATATATTGAATTGAGAAATATCTTAAAATTCGCGCATTAATGTTTTTAGTTATAGAAGTATATGTATGTGCTACTCCGAGAGTTGTTTTTTTACCTATTCGAGTCTCGATACTTCAAGATACAAGTCACCATCAACTTTATATAAATTGCAAATGTTAATACGAACGTCAATGGTTTCTTTTATATTTGGATACCTGTAGCATGTACACCATGATACATGATACATTGAGCATAAATATAAAAAATCACAGAGTCTTATGGGGGAATATTATGGACGTTAATATTATTCACGCAGTAAACTATATAATTACCCAATCAAATTTGAAAATAAAAACGAATTGAAATTTAACACTTTACACCGTGTACTTCAATGTCTTCTTTCTAGGTATTATATGCTGTATTATTGCGTTTTTGACGATGAAACAATACGCGGAACTGGAACCCAAAGTGCAATGAAGCGATCTAAAATTAATTTCGGCTTCGTGCACCTCAAATTGATTTAAACAATCGGTAGGCTATTCAAGTGAGCGAAAGTGTTCGCAAGTACTTGTCGGCAATCATAGAGCAACATAGCATGCTCTTTACGATTTAAGGCGGATGACACGCAAACTTTTACTTTTAATCGTGCATAACCTCTCCGATCTTACTTATAAGGATGCCTCGACGGCTGTCCTAAAACGGGTTTCTTTACGAAGAGGTATTACAAGTAAGCCCATTTATGTCACGGTTGAAAGGGAACGCATGTGGAGGACACGCTAAAAAAAAATTAAATAAGCGCATTATAAATGGTTATCCGGACAGCGTACGTGTTATTAATGTGGAGAAAATTTGACAGAATGTAGGTTCTTGGACGGCGTACCAGTTTGAAGATTCGATCTATGTTAACATATGCTGTTATGTAATTTAAAATTTGTTTTCTAGCTAGAAGGTAATTTTTATTTATTTTTGTTGTGTATATTGAGCCCACTTAGAAAAAAAAAGACTGGTGGTGTAAGTAGTAGATAAATCGCAACGCTTCGATTTTCTCGTATATTTCCGTTGCATAGCAACCATTGAAGTCCGATAGCAGAATACGACCGCGGACGTTCGAGTTACCCCGGAAATACGCGAGATAATCCAAGCGTTTCGAAACTACTGTAGACCAGCTGATCCTGATCCTAGCCCATCTTTGAAAAACAGCGTTAGTTTTCGAATGAGATTTCCGACAATGTTAATTGCCGACGGTATTGTGCGTTACTAAGTAATTTTTTTTCAAGCGCACAGCGTTGTCAGTTTTAGATATACCATTCAATAGTCGTAAAAGCTCTCAATATACGAGTTGCTAATTTTCTGCTTTGCAAATCAAAATATACATTTGCATGCATAGCTAATCCGTATCAAAACTAACAAGTGTAACATAAAAGGAACGAGACAATGAATATTACCGTAAAAGACCCATCGAAATGGAAAGTGCGCTACGCCCATCAGTACGTCAATTTGTGTGTGCCGATGTGACCGGATCGAAGTTGTTTTTGATGTCTTTCTCGTTTGTTTGTTTGTTTTCTGCACCAGAACCGCTGCTTGAGTCACAACACACGATTGTGATTGCATTGCGACGGCATAAAGTAGAACGGTGTGTGCTTCAGACACCTTTTACGCTTCCTACGTAGCTGCACATCTGTTGCTCTACGCCCGCCTTGCTGGTTTACTGTTGTATACTTCTTTCCGTCGGTTCCAGAACTCGTCGTCGAAACGGATTATAGAGCGAGTATCATTTTTGTTCATCAAACGGTGCATATAATAAGAGAACAACGTGCGCTGGTAAAAACGTATAAACAGAAAATAGAAAGAATAGACGATTCTAAAAGAAGTTTACATTGTGTTGGCAAAAATTCAAAATCTTACTGCCATTTCCTACATTCTTCTTTAACAACTAAATGTTCTGGAAAATCTAGAAAAAAATGCCTGATAATCTAAAGGAAATATCTTCATATCTTCCAAACTCCCAAAATTTCCCTTGAAAAGAACAAAAGAATCCAATGATGTATTTAACTGTCTTGCGATAGAACAACCATCTTGCAATTTATCTCAGTCGATTTTAATAGGAAATCGTTCGTTATATATATCTTCAATTCAACCCTACGCTCTCATCATATCGATATTTTTCACCGTAGGCAAGTGGAAAAAGGAACCCTGTCGACGATCCCCGACATGCAAAAAATGAAAAATACCGCAATAAAAGTTTCCACCGTCTACAGAATTTCTTATTTGTGTTCGTTCTTCTCACTTTTTGCTTGTATATCTATTTTCTCTAGCTTCTTCCGCCGTTTCCCTCAGCCCCTTTGTTCCGCAACGAAGGGAATAAATGACTTCTTCGTGTCTGCACAAACCGTGTAAAGCAGAGGAAGAGGCCTGTAAATAAATCACGGAATCTGCGAAGCGAAACGATTGTGTCTTTGGCGTTCGGCGCTGCAGCACCGTATTAGTATTCTAAGATTAGTTTAGGATATATGTTATGAATTTTTATGTTACGGAAGGACAAACTATGAGTGATGGTAAGTCATTTATACTTGTCAATGTTAAATTGATTGTTCGATGAGAACTTCTGGAGATAAATGTCTTTCAGTATAGTTGGTTTGTGTCATTTTGTAGCGAATTAAAGTGAGAAGAATGCAATTCTCGTATGGGTATGAGAAACGTGACACGTAGTTTGCTGATTTTTTCCATTGTTGCCTATAATGCAAAGATTTATGGATATAATTGGAGGCAATAAGTTAGCTGGGCAGATGTTGCCGTTACTTCACGCCGAAGTTTGAATTTTGAAGTGGTTATATTTAAAATGAACCTTTGCATTGTTGAAATCCTGGCATATGCATATAACAATTTCTGACACTTTAAAAATCCAACAGACAATTGAATTATCCAGATATCTCTCTAGTCATTGGTTTACGAGATACAGCAATTCGGTTAATGAAATTATCAAAATTTGCATTGGTACCGAAGCGCCTATGTACATATACATAGTTCTCGCTCGAAAGCGGACGGTAAAGCCGTATCGTATGTATGTATGTACCTATTGATGTGTGTTCTCTCTTGACCACATCGCAGATGGTTTACTACATCGCATTGACTTGGCTGATCGAATTATAGTTCACTCAACTCATTGTCTACGAAGTCGGAATTGCGCAAAACTTCGCGCGAGGAAACTACCGCCTAACAGCTCATTTATATTTACTTATGTGGTGCGATCTTTCTACAAAAAAAAAATATGCACCATCATATGTAATGCCTACACATATGATTGTACCGTATTATTACTTCAGTAACCCAATTCAAATGCATTGAAATGGTTTGTAATAGCTGCATAGATACATTTACTAAAATCTAGTTGTGGTGTTAAGTATTGCAAATTAATATCGATATACTGCAAAGAGTGTTGAGAATTTTAATTTAGGTCGCTATGAATATGGGCGAAACATATTTAAATTGAATTGTTGACTGTAATAATGAATAAAGTTATATATATATATATATACACTCCGCCAAAAAAGTATTGCATAAACTGAAAAAGGGCATTTATAAACCAAGATATTTTTATACGTTTACAAAAAGTTTGCCTCGTGTATGTGAACTATAAAAACACTAACAAAATCATGGAACATAGCTTTTTTATTTTTTTTTTCTAAAAGAACACATTTAGAAAAATGCATATGTGTAAGGTTTGTTCAGTTGTTTATTGAAAGTCTTCCTATACGGACACATTTTAAAGTGCGAAGTCAGAGTTCTGTACCAACGCTTTTACAACTAAAATGAGCAATTTAACTTCAGAACAAGTGGCTGCTATAGTTGCTTTAATCGAAGATGGACGATCTCAAGCATACGTTGCTGATTTGATGAACATCAATCAGTCAAGTGTTTCTAGAGCCGTAGCCAGATATAGGGAAACAGGCAATTACAGTAGAAGACCTGTACCAGGTCGTCCAAGATGTTCTACTCGCCAAGATGACCGCTATTCACTACTACAAGCATTACGCCGAAGACATGTAACTGCGAGACAATTGCAGAACGACTTGGCTAGAGTCAGAAATACTCGTGTGAGTACTCAAACTATTCGGAATAGGTTACGACAGAGTGGATTAAGAGCTAGAGTAGCTGTAACAGCCGCTCGTCTCACTAGGAACCACCGAGTGGCTCGCTTAAGGTTTGCCAGAGAACATGTAAATTGGAACATTAATGACTGGGCCAATATACTCTTCACAGGTGAGTCAAGATTTGGTCTTTACACCTCAGATAGGCGTATCTCAGTGTACGGACGAGACGGTGAGCGCTATTCGCAGTGTAATATCAGACCTAGACCTAATTTCGCTGGTGGCTCTATTATGGTTTGGGGAGGCATCTGTTTAACAGGTCGTACAGAGTTAGTACCAGTAGACAGAGGTACACTGACTGCCCACAGGTATATAACGGACATTTTAGAAGAACATGTAGTACCATATGCGCCAATTATATCGTCCAGGAATACCTTGACGATGTTGGTATTCCAGTTTTAGATTGGCCTGCGGTAAGTCCGGACATGAACCCAAAATGTTGCCCCAGCGGACCTGCATGGACTAGAAAATGCTCTCCGTGACGACTGGGAGAATTTGGATCAGGCTTATATACGGAGGTTAATCGAATCTCTGCCAAACCGTATGCGAGCGGTCATAAGAGCCAGAGGTGGCAATACTCAGTATTAGAAGCTACTGTTATGACATTTTTCTTTCCAAAATTATAATTTCTTGTTTTAATAAAAATCTCAAGTACGAGTTCTTGTTTTTATTTGGCCTGTATTTTATTTAAACAATCATAGAAATTATATCTTAGAGCGCATTAAAGTATATTTACAACTTTATGCTACAAACAAAGATTATGCGATACTTTTATGATTCAAAACTAAATTATGCGATATTTTTTTGGCGGAGTGTATATATATACTTGTGTCACATAAGGAAATAAGCTATCTACCTTGCCTTAGTGCCACCTTTTTTTATAAAAACGTTATTTCAATGAGATGTAAACTTTTTAGTAGCTTAAGTAGGTAGGATGAAAGTAATTGGAGCTTATAATAATCTTAAATTTGAGATAACACATTACTATATATGTATAAGTTAAAATATTTCTTCAGAAATTATAGCTCGCTTCTTGACTAGAACCCTCATCATCCATCTAAAACAGTGGGATCGGACCCTGTTTTCTCTTCTTTCTTCTTTTACAACTTTCAATATGTTTTCTGTCTGGTACACATCTCCTTCATTACTTTTTTGCCAACTATTTTCTCCTTCCACTGCTCTACTTTCAAAGATATCATATCATCTTCGACTTGCCATTTCCACTTGTTCTTAGGGCTTCCTTTTGGTCGTATAGTAGATCCCACTAAGTAATTATCTCTCTGTGTATATCATATTTTCATAGACATACGTTAAATTGTCGTAAATTCGGCGGTTAAGGTGGCGTTTAAGTCACTTCCGAGAATTCAGATGCTCATGTAACCTATATTTGTGTTTAGGTATTCTACCTTGTTGAAACAGGAGTTTTATCAGTCTCAGTTGATGCGCACAAATTGTTTATTTGCTGTTCAGTAAACAACTGACGGAAAATCGATATAACGCACGTCGTAATTGTAAAAATGAGAGTACTAGCAGCGGCGCATGAATTAATGAAACAGCGTTGCGAACAACAGTACGCTCCGTTTGAAATTTGCCAGGATTCGTATAGGTAAATTCAGATTATTTTCAGTATTCGGGATGCGTGTGATCAGTTTTCTATTTGAATGAATTGATAAAATCTTACAGAAAAGAGCCATTAACAGCAGATACTAATAATATAAAAAATACTTTTAACATCTTCATTTATTATGCGGTCAAGTCGTAAAATATTTCACTTTATATATAAACATTTCTTGAAAGTTATTCAAGCAGATTATTTAGTACGGAAGAAGGTATTGTGATCTAATAAGATCATGTATTTTATTAGTATTCATCAAGCTTTTTAGTCTGAAAGCCTTTCGAAAACAAATTAATTTAACATTGATTCGCTAAATTAACTTAATTTATTATTACACGAGATACAGCGTGAAAAAGATATTTAAAATGTTTATTGTGTTGGGGATATTTACCTAATATAACGCTATGGATTCAGAACTATATAAGCCCCGAAAGAATTGAAAATAAAGTCACAACGGTATTATCCTGTGAGCAGCTCAGTGAGGGTGACCGACCACTGTACATTGCGCTAATGACAGCTAGATATGGTGTTATACGAAACTTGTCCTTCAGATCTTTTTATCAGTCCATGGATCGCTCCGTATAAATCGCTGCCTTATGAATTAATAAATACGGAAGCCTAAGATAAGCTTACATACATTAAAATGAATTAGTAGCACTAGTTCTGTCACTAACAGGCCATTATTTATCGTTTCGGATAGGCTTCTTACCATTTTCCCAAGTCGATAATGTCTTTCGTTTGCCCACGTACAACAAATTAACAATTTCACATTCAATCCATCAACCGTACGTCCTACTAATTTCTTTCGACCTTGTCCGGCTTTTTTCTGCAAGTTAATATTTGCGCAACATCTATCTAGACCCAGTAGTAACCGTGCAAAAAAGTCGACGAAAAAGTTTTTCGCCCACGTAACGCATTGGCGATGGCGCAATTGGCGAAAACATATTTGCAGGTTATCGCCTTCAAAGCGTCCAAGTTTTTGCTCCGGCTCGGGTGAGAAGTTTTATTGAATTAATTCTCTACTAAGCGGGAAGAGCGCAAAAAGGAGGTTGCTTCGCAGACACTCAGAGGTTATACGCGAAGGTCGGTCGATTCGTGAAGTAATTAAATGTAGAAGCGCGTAGTGAAAAGAAAATAGAATAACAAGAATGTTTGGTGGAGCCGCGTGAAAAAAAAAAACTTGCGCTTTTTCCTAAATGGAAAAGAGGAGAAGGTGTATGCAATAACAATAAATCGACTGAACTACATAAATATTATCATGCAATAATATAATAAAAAATATAGGAACTTTTACTTACTTTGCGGTTGATGCATTCTAATATTGTTTCGGTTAATTTCCTGCAACAAATAACGCAAAATTAATATTTGTCCTTCCAATAGACTTCATTTGTCAATAAAGAAAAAAAAAATAATGTTGACATTATTTCAATACTGGAAAGGTATGATGGAACAGACTGCATAAGATACATCCAGGTATTGAACGGCTTTCGACTGTTGAAAATGTTTTTTTTTTTGTTTTTATTAAAAAAAATAAAAACAAAAGGTTAGTAGCAGTAACCTTTTATAAATAATAACGTAGACTTCCACGCCAAAGTCAGTTAAAAGTAAACGTCTTCCAGGTTCGGATCGTGTCATGGTTAAATGAAAACGCGTCGTTTCGCCAACGATCATATGAGGCTTCTTGCTTTTGCTTGGCTTCTGCAATCCGACAGATTTCCTTCCGCTAGCCGGCATTTAACTGTGGTAAGTGAAGTCGGATGCTGATGTCCGCAATGGAATTTACTGAGTATTTATGGTGAAGTTTTCTCCGATTTTTTAAATTTATTTTCTGCTGAGTCACTACTCGCGATGTATCTGGCGGCCGGTCATCGTCTTCCAAATCGCCTGTTTGTTGATATCGGCAAATGGTATATTTTATTGTCAAGACGGCTAGATTCAATTTTTCATCGATTTGTCTACTGGAGTAATCTCCTCCATGCAAAGTTATTATGCTGGATCACTTATTGATTCACCATAGAGCGTCTCGAGCACTGGTATTACCTTACAGTGCATATATAAATGG
The DNA here is from genome assembly GCA_020654165.1 of Oryctes rhinoceros. Classification (NCBI taxonomy): domain Eukaryota; kingdom Metazoa; phylum Arthropoda; class Insecta; order Coleoptera; family Scarabaeidae; genus Oryctes; species Oryctes rhinoceros. Next base: position 7,420,694 of record JAIOKQ010000231.1, read on the forward strand.
TTCAAGTGATAAGACGTGACTAATAATAATTAGGTCTAAATCCAATTTTGCGCGATAATAGGCGTAATTACATTTCTTTCTCGTAATAGTTTGATTATTTAAGTTATAGGTGTCTTTATCCACAAATATATCATCGTTGAATGCAATATAACCTATTGAATTAAAGCATTGTATAACTTTCTTCCTTGGCCAAATTTCCGAGGGCGGTAGTGTACGTATTTCAACGAAAAGAGGGTAACTTTTAACGTGTATCCCTAAGTATCAGTTATTACAGGATTACAATTATGCAAGGCAATTTTAAAAGAAAATTTCAGAGGGTTGAAGTTGAACTTTCAAAATTCGATTGTAGAAAAGTTTTAAAGGAAGACGGTTAGCACTATTGTACCCGTGATCAAATTATCTCTTTAATCTTTCGTTGCAGATTTAATCTTTTTCCATTTGAAAGGGTTGCTGAGCGAGCGCAAAAGGCCTTAACATCAAACGACGTAAAATCAATAGGATTATTTTACTTGAATAGAAGCGATTACGTGTTTTCTTAATTAAAATGTAAAGCATCCACCAGCAAAGATTAAAGATCATTTCGCGACGGCGAGATCTTCAAAATTAGGAATTCCTTCCATTGAGACTTTTACAGTATTATCGAGAAATATCTAGACGCTAGATGCAAAGTCGATAATATCCTCCCTCAACGTCGTCCACGCTAACGCGATAAATAGAATCCGTTTACTGAGGGAATAACACCTTTTTCGATAACATTTAGAGGGATCTCGCAGACGCCGTTTCTCGATTCCCTCCTCCCGTCATCTAATAGGGGGAGGGAATAAATTAATCTCGAATGCCCGCCGTCGAAGGGCGCCCACGCATATTCTCCGATCGAAAGCTTAACGAAATTTCATAACGAAATAAAACCACCGGGTTTATTGGTCGTTGTTTACTAACAAAACATCGTCTCAGACGGTCGTAATTGAAATAAAGTTTGTTCTGTCTTCTCGTCTCTAGTTTATTTTAGATGAGTTGGTATTCGGCGACATTCTCGGAATATTCCATTCAGCGAACTACGAAAGCGGCGACGGTTTCGTGTCTTATTTCTGAATAGGGAGGACTAAAAATGCAGATTGATTGTATATAATGAGAAATACACTCCGCCAAAAAAGTATCGCATAATTTAGTTTTGAATCATAAAAGTATCGCATAATCTTTGTTTGTAGCATAAAGTTGTAAATATACTTTAATGCGCTCTAAGATATAATTTCTATGATTGTTTAAATAAAATACAGGCCAAATAAAAACAAGAACTCATACTTGAGATTTTTATTAAAACAAGAAATTATAATTTTGGAAAGAAAAATGTCATAACAGTAGCTTTTAATACTGAGTATTGCCACCTCTGGCTCTTACGGCCGCTCGCATACGGTTTGGCAGAGATTCGATTAACCTCCGTATTTAAGCCTGATCCAAATTCTACCACTCGTCACGGAGAGCATTTTCTAGTCCATGCAGGTCCGCTGGGGCAACATTTTGGGTTCATGTCCGGACTTACCGCAGGCCAATCTAAAACTGGAATACCAACATCGTTAAGGTATTCCTGGACGATTATCGCAACATGCGGTCGTGCATTATCGTGCATTAACATGAATTCGTTTCCTATAATTGGCGCATATGGTACTACATGTTCTTCTAAAATGTCCGTTATATACCCGTGGGCAGTCAGTGTACCTCTGTCTACTGATACTAACTCTGTACGACCTGTTAAACAGATGCCTTCCCAAACCATAATAGAGCCACCGGCGAAATATGGTCTAGGTCTGATATTACACTGCGAATAGCGCTCACCGTCTCGTCTGTACACTGAGATACGCCTATCTGAGGTGTAAAAACCAAATCTTGACTCATCTGTGAAGAGTATATTGGCCCAGTCATTAATGTTCCAATTTACATGTTCTCTGGCAAACCTTAAGCGAGCCACTCGGTGGTTCCTAGTGAGACGAGGGGCTGTTACAGCTACTCTAGCTCTTAATCCACTCTGTCGTAACCTATTCCGAATAGTTTGAGTACTCACACGAGTATTTCTGACTCTAGCCAAGTCGTTCTGCAATTGTCTCGCAGTTACATGTCTTCGACGTAATGCTTGTAGTAGTAAATAGCGGTCATTTTGGCGAGTAGAACAACTTGGACGACCTGGTACAGGTCTTCTACTGTAATTGCCTGTTTCCCTATATCTGGCTACGGCTCTACAAACACTTGACCGATTGATGTTCATTAAATTAGCAACGTATGCTTGAGATTGTCCATCTTCGATTAAAGCAACTATAGCAGCCACTTGTTCTGAAGTTAAATTGCTCGTTTTAGTTTTAAAAGCATTGGTACAGAACTCTGACTTCGCACTTTAAAATTTGTCCGTATAGGAAGACTTTCAATAAACAACTGAACAAACCTTACACATATGCATTTTTCTAAATGTGTTCTTTTACAAAAAAAAAAGTAAAAAAAGCTATGTTCCATGATTTTGTTAGTGTTTTTATAGTTCACATACACGAGGCAAACTTTTTATGAACGTATAAAAATATTTTGGTTTATAAATGCCCTTTTTTAGTTTATGCGATACTTTTTTGGCGTCGTGTATAATACAGCATCGTGGTGTGGGTGATTTTATGAAATATTTCGGAAATAATAGCGATGAAATAAATCCTTTCTGGATCTAAGAAATATTGGTTACTTCATATTTTTGGGAGAGGCTCTTTTATAATTATTTCATTCTATGACAATGATTTTCTTCAAGCTTACCAACAAAGAGCAGAATATAACATTACTATTGTCTAAGAGAAAAAGGTTATAACGTAATAATTAAGACAATAAACAATACAAGGAGGACGTTAGTAAAGACGCTAAAAGAGAAAATATGGGTAATTTATATAATAGCCATTATTATCATTCGGTAGTTGGTTAAAAAAGAAAGAGGTTTCATATCCAAATTGTAGGTTATTTGTTCTAAATCGAAGAGAAAATGAAAATCAAGTAAGGACATATGAGTTTCTTTTATATTATTTTCACGTGTACAATGCACTTTTGAAGTTTGGTTCGTTCGTCCCGACTCACCCTGTATAAGAAATTACTTTATATATTTTGTATATTGCTTTTTACTTACGTCTTCTGTTCGTCAAAAAAAAATGTTATTTTCTAAGCATATAGGAACCAAACGGAAACGAACAGTTAATCCATATTAACACTAATATTAAAATTTACCTGTAAGTAATGCGATAACAGACACGTGTTGTAGAAACGATCGCGCGGTGCTTCATTTCAGATAAGGATAAAACTTAATCTAGAACGTTGTTTTTCGACGTAAGTAAAATTGTAAAAATTTGCAATCATTTATTATCAACCAGTATATATGCAGCCCCAAAGTAACTTCTTGCGCACATAGTACACTTACAAGCATGTAAATTGCGCTTAATTGATGCATACGTTACAAAGGTCTAGTGATTTACTTAACTAAAAACTATTAAATAAGCGTTAATGCTGACGATAGACATCCTCGGTTAATTAAAAAGATATAAATATAGATACTTATATCAATCAAATGAAGTCACATCAATTGAGACCAATAAATTTGTTTACTAAAGATTAGTAATACAAAGTACAGAAATACGCTTTCTTTTCTCCTCAATGCCATTCGAGTTATTGGTAATTAAATAAGGTATCGATTGAGTGGGCTCCGTTCGAGTTCTACAACCAAGATCGTCGTTTCGCATCTTCCTCCTTTTATACATCGATAAATAGGAACCTTTTCGATTCGATTTATTTAATTCTATATAAATCGCTGGGCTCTATATTCTGCATTTCCATGGTAATTAATTCAACTTCCTCCGATCGATGAGTTACTCCGTCCGTTACAGAGGTTAGCGCGGTGCGGGAACTCGGTTAAAATTTCAGCGGAAACTTCCCCGGATTACGGCTAATTCTCGCGAACTAGTTCTAGTTAATCTACGCCGGAGTGTACCTCAATTTGAAACGTCTTCATAAAATATCCACGAATGTATGAATATTGTTGCAAACACGCGAATGCGTGCCGAAACAATTGCGGAATACGTTTATATAATTTTTTTTATGTACTTTTTTTTTGAGACATGATTAATACGAGCAATTAAAACTCGATTGTTTATTCAAGCGAGCACGTAAACTCACTCTAAATGTAACAAAGAGAGTTGTACGCATACAATGGAATGTATGAATTTGTAAATTCCATTTGGTGCGCGTGAACGAATACGGGAATAGGTATCAAAGTTACGGGGGTCAGAGATGATAGATATTGAAATGGAACCACCGTCATACGCGATAGATATCTTTTTAGGTCGGTCAAAGCGGATAGGTAATGCGACTGGGCAGAAAGGAGTCGTCGTAGCTCCGATTTGTGGCTGTCACGCGCTACGTCGTTACGTGAAGATGTAGAAATTAAAATCAAAAGGAACTATTTGAAAAGTTACCTAGCACATAAACTTACATAAACAGAAACATCCTGTACAATGTCCTTTAGATTAAGTTATCAAAATTATGTAAAATTTTACCAAAGATAATGATAGTGATAATCAGCTTAAGTAGTATCTAAGAATTTAGTAAAGGTCACCGATAAAACTGTCAAAGCTAAATATCACAAATTTAAAGTAAAAATACGTTGAACGTAAACGAAAACTTATACAAAAGGAAGGGAAAGCCGTATATAGAAACATCAAGTACAGTGTTGTAGCACATTATCAGTGAATTTGCTTCATAAGAAAGATGGATCAACATTTTTCGGTGAAATGCTAGAATTACTAATAGAAAGAATTAAAATGAGAAAATTGGTAGACATCGGTGTCAAATTTATCTGAATTCAATAGATTTGATTATTTCTTAAAAAAAAAATATATATATATATATATGTATATATATATATATCTTTTTCTGACACCTTCTTCTTGTTAAAAAAGCTAAAGCTATTTTTATATTTTATTTTAAGCTGTAACCCAATGAGGAGTCGTTTTGGAAAAGGACACCACTTCCTCTGATTCGTTAAATATATATGTATAAAACGACGCCAGAATTTATTAAATATTTCCTTGCAAGTTATTGTATAAGTACATACCTAGTATTGTTTAGGTATTTATCCTATACGTCCTACATCTAAATTATCCGGAGGTAACCTTCCTGAAAAAATCCGCTAACAACGCTTATACCAATCAACCGTTTCATAACAACCTCAATATTTAAGGTACTGGTCTATCTGAAGTCTACGCATTACCACTCACCGTATAATAACATTCTTCCACTTTATCTATTAAAATATTAATGATCCTTTCTTTAAAAATTTAAATTTGTTGATGTAACTTAGTATTTAAAGTTGGAATGTTGAGTTTTGACCGATCGAATCATCAAATATTTTCTCTTTTTATTTTTATTTGGAATAATACGTTAATCCTTGTTTTCTTTTTTTTGTATTAAACTATTGTGGTTAGTTGTTATAGAGAATAAAAATTGTTATATTTTTAAAGTGTAACTTTTCGTGCTTTGTACCCAATCAGTCCTACAACCCATAGGTTCGAATCCAAAATAGTAGATGGCGGATCTACAAAAGGTAAGAATCGGTTATAAGAAAAAAATTATTATTAAAGACCTATACAATATATTTACATTGAATTACCTGGATAATTAAAGAATATACGTTTATTAGTAAATGCTCGTTTGCTGAAAAAAGCCGAATTTTAGCGAATTACTCTTTCTATTATTATACATGAATATTATACACGAAGAGACGTGAAATTTAGCCTAGAAGTTCGTTTTGTTTACTAAAATTAGATTTGTCTCGTTTTTGTCGTATGATTTGGTAGATAGGTTGTGTCTGTCACTATCGCTTTGCTTTGTTGCACCCTTTATTTATTTTTTTTTGTTGCTGTAGATTACGAATCCGTTGGTTAGCGTTAACACAGAAATAATGCTCATCATTTACAAATACAGCCGTTTAATGTTTCGTTAAATTTTTGAGGCATTCTAAAAGGTTGCTGACGAACATTCGTGGCATCAAGCGTAATTTTCTGTTGAAATATTTCAATTAGCGTTGGATATAAATATAACTCTTCACAATTAAAAGTACCTCAAGTAGTTGGTTTCAAACGTAAATATTTTTTTGAACTGTCAGGGTATTATTTCAATGTGAAATTCCATAAAAGCTAATTGAATAAATACGTTTAATTTTTTTATGTGTAACACAGCAAAATATCACATTTCTCGTAAATAATCAGGTTTAAGTGCTTCTTCGATTATTGAAGCCGGACCGGTTTCTTTATTGTTCTATTATACGCGATAATTAAACCGGGAATTGGACCATTTATTTTACCATCCCACTGTCAACGTAACGTTTAACATTTAACATTTTCTTACAGCTTCCGATGAAGACGGTGACGCAGCCGTACAACGCTTCCAAACGCGTATTGTGAGTACCTTACCTATAAATTATTTATTAAGGCGAATTTAAGAATACATTAATTATAATAATTACGAATGTGTCATATATTTCATATTCGTTATGGTTTCTCACCTTGAGGAAGGAATTCGTTTTTTTTTCCACGCGCATGTATGTACCTTACAGGCGTAAACAAATTAACTCAAAGATTATAAATCAAGAAATCGCCCCGTCTTTTTTTTTTCTTCTGTGTTTAACTTTAATTTAATTTAAGCGGCACGGAATCAATCTAAGACGGTAGCTCACTTGTGGGGCAGTAGCCGATCATTATTGCTATCGGGCAAATAGATAAATAACGTGTGCGAGTGTTCCAAGTGACAAGCGCGGAGACGGATGGACATTAATTTCTCTGATCTAGCTTCTTTCATACCATCGCATTCCAGATGGATGCATCTACTTGGATTAATTTGTACTTTACGTTACTCAGATAAATACCGATTTAGATGATAAAAGGACAAGTAATTATACGGGCGTTTAAATATAAGAATAACGCTAATAATTAAATCTTTTATTGGTTATAAATCAAACATTACTGCGCTATCTTCCAACAACGATACAATCCTATCTATTTCTTCTCGAAGAAATTATACTGCCGCTTATTTATGGTACGATGCAGGTGTGCAATATATCCGATTTTATAACGAAATTTACTGCACTATTAACACGGAACCGTCCGTTAAGAAGGATACAAAAATTGTAAATATTTCGCATTTACATACGCTTTTGTTTAAGAAATAATTATCGAGTGCCTGTCGAGTTTTATGTGGGGTATGAAGTAATCATGTCCGTCTAAAAGCCTTCTTTTATTAGCATTTTCTCATAAATTTAGGCTTTAAAACATGTTTATTAAATCCCTTTCTCGAATTCATTTAACAGAGAAGTGATTACGAAACATTTCCAATTATGTATCTTACCCTTGATTTGTTTTTGTTGGAATTTTATGGGACCATAGAATATATCATGCGCGGCCTGTTCTGATGCGTCTCGTAATTTATTGTGTTATTTCCTTTAGTTCATGCTGGCTGCATCGTGAACGTTTTGAAGGCAGAGATAATGTTTCAATTCAATTGTGGAATAACGAGCAACAGTTTGAACCATTTTTAAAACTTGAACCATAAACAGCTCTTTGCGGTAGAAAGATTTAGAAATAGATGATTTTACAAAGTTAATTAAATATCTGGGCATAAATCTTGTCTCCCTCAGTTATCATCGTAGATCCTTCAAAGTGGAGTTTCGCATAGCATATGCTTGAAATACAACGACATGTTGTCCAGGAATGCAGCGAAAATTTGAGCGATTTAAATGGCCATTCTTTACGTGACGTTTTCGCAATTAATGTTATTGCGAAATAACATTAATTAATTAATGTTATTTCGCATTTCGTTAATACACTCCGCCAAAAAAGTATCGCATGAACTAAAAAAGGGCATTTATAAACCAAGATATTTTTATACGTTCACAAAAAGTTTGCCTCGTGTATGTGAACTATAAAAACACTAACAAAATCATGGAACATAGCTTTTTTACTTTTTTTTTCTAAAAGAACACATTTAGAAAAATGCATATGTGTAAGGTTTGTTCAGTTGTTTATTGAAAGTCTTCCTATACGGACAAATTTTAAAGGGCGAAGTCAGAGTTCTGTACCAACGCTTTTAAAACTAAAATGAGCAATTTAACTTCAGAACAAGTGGCTGCTATAGTTGCTTTAATCGAAGATGGACGATCTCAAGCATACGTTGCTAATTTGATGAACATCAATCAGTCAAGTGTTTCTAGAGCCGTAGCCCGATATAGGGAAACAGGCAATTACAGTAGAAGACCTGTACCAGGTCGTCCAAGATGTTCTACTCGCCAAGATGACCGCTATTTACTACTACAAGCATTACGTCGAAGACATGTAACTGCGAGACAATTGCAGAACGACTTGGCTAGAGTCAGATATACTCGTGTGAGTACTCAAACTATTCGGAATAGGTTACGACAGAGTGGATTAAGAGCTAGAGTAGCTGTGACAGCCGCTCGTCTCACTAGGAACCACCGAGTGGCTCGCTTAAGGTTTGCCAGAGAACATGTAAATTGGAACATTAATGACTGGGCCAATATACTCTTCACGGATGAGTCAGGATTTGGTCTTTACACCTCAGATTGGCGTATCTCAGTGTACAGACGAGACGGTGAGCGCTATTCGCAGTGTAATATCAGACCTAGACCTAATTATGGTTTGGGGAGGCATCTGTTTAACAGGTCGTACAGAGTTAGTATCAGTAGACAGAGGTACACTGACTGCCCACAGGTATATAACGGACATTTTAGAAAAACATGTAGTACCATAGGCGCCAATTATAGGAAACGAATTCATGTTAATGCACGATAATGCACGACCGCATGTTGCAATAATCGTCCAGGAATACCTTAACGATGTTGGTATTCCAGTTTTAGATTGGCCTGCGGTAAGTCCGGACATGAACCCAAAATGTTGCCCCAGCTGACCTGCATGGACTAGAAAATGCTCTCCGTGACGAGTGGGAGAATTTGGATCAGGCTTATATACGGAGGTTAATCGAATCTCTATCAAACCGTATGCGAGCGGTCATAGAAGCCAGAGGTGGCAATACTCAGTATTAAAAGCTACTGTTATGACATTTTTCTTTCCAAAATTATAATTTCTTGTTTTAATAAAAATCTCAAGTACGAGTTCTTGTTTTTATTTGGCCTGTATTTTATTTAAACAATCATAGAAATTATATCTTAGAGCGCATTAAAGTATATTTACAACTTTATGCTACAAACAAAGATTATGCGATACTTTTTTGGTGGAGTGTATTATCAGGATACGTAATTCTAGTACCTAAATACATCGAACAATATGCGGCATATACCGTAGCGTACGGAATGAATCACATAATTCATTTTACCATCTGCTGCTTTCTTTCCCCAAAGTTGTTCTCGCAACACCAACATACATAAACGGGCTCCGATAAAATTCTCAAAACGAATGCCGTGGCACCTTACCCCGCCGGCATAATAAAACCGCACAGAAACCATTATTTATCGTACCTACGAGAAAGGAGACAAGTCGACAACCCAAATACGAAATGATGTAGGGGAGGAGGCGGCTACTAATGCGCAGTTATTCGGGGACGTGTGTACGCTGTATTTGTGTATGCCAACTTGCGGAATGAGAATTACGTTACCGCCGTTATATATATATATATATGGATGGCATTAATCCGCTACCGCCACTATCGTCTAAAGGAGGGTGACGACCCCGAAAAGCTGCAGCGCCCCGTGCTACCGCCGCCACCGCCGCCGCTGCTGCTGCTACTGCATTGCCTTCGAACGGAACGTGTCCAGAGAACAAATTCGTGTGTTATCTGGATAATACGTTCCCCGAGACCCGTGCGCGAACTTCCTACTGGTTCGAGGTGGCGTTGTTGCTTTGTTTGCATGATAATCGACTTGTTCGAATATGTTCATTAAGTTAAGCTCGAGTTTGTAAAGTTCGGATTGAATGTAAGCTCCGGCGGTAATTACCATATTAATGGTGTCGTTTTATACCCTGTATCTCTTGATGAAGTTAAAAACAAGTTTAAATGTATATTAGTAAAGTATCATTAATTGATTGGAGGATTATAAAGTTTTATTAGTTGAAAATAATACAGGGAAACATATACTGGGTGTTGACAAACCAGGTGTAAACGTAAGGATTTAACGTGGAATTCACTTTACGACAGACGCTGTAGAGAGTAATAGTACTAACAACATTTTTCGTGAAATTATGCGACATCATCACCCCGTCGCCGCTACATGCTAAGATGCTCTACATGCTTTTAATAAGTAGCTTTTGTAGATAATTTAATTTACTAGAAGAGGAATTGACGTCAGAATTAAATAAACAATGCAGCATGAACGTCAAAAGGGCAGTTAAAACACTGTTAAAGTGCTGCTGCAGTCTTAAATGAAATTTCGTTTTTTTTTATATATCCTCTCGGGAGACGCCCGCCATCAGTAAATGAAAGTAGCTACCGCATTCTAAACTAAGTTGAGTCATTATAGGGTCGCCGCTCTCTGAGCGGAAAACGCGGATAAGGGGAAGGCTCTGTGGACGGTTCTGGTAGCGGTAATGTTCCTTTTACTGTTTTACCAATTCGTACCTTCATAAATTCTCCTCCGTCGTAATAGAACTACCGAACGTTGCTGTATGTTACGACGTGAAATTTTCTTTAAGTTTTACGTTAGGATGTGGGATTAACGATTTTCTATAGTTTAGGAACGTTTTCATTTGGGAAAAAGATATATTTAGTTATAAGCCCGTGCATTGTTATTATTATGATCTGTAAAAAGTTCTTTACGTCTTCGATTCATTCAAAAGGCTGAACTTAGGCATATTCTTATTAAATATGTTCTTGTATATTAAATTATTTGTTACTGTTCTTATAATTAACGATCATGTATATCCTACTTTCAGAAATTTAATAAATAAATTTTCTATATATCCCACATCAACATCTGTAGCTCCATACAAGATAACAAAGCCCAGGTGTATGAGTGCCAATATATATTAATAATGTCGACAATATCGAACAGAACAAGACATAATATCCATATACGTACAACAGCGCAGCTTTATCTTTCATACTTAATAAGCGTGTATATGCAACAGAGAGATCTCAATTTGAATACCTAGACGTCGATATCGCAATATCTCGTCACGGTTACGAAACTCTATTTTCACTTTTTTAAATAATTGTGATCGCAGCAAAGATATCACGGTAGAAACAACAAATTTCACCTCGTTGGTACGGAATTGGCCATATTTCATAACCGATAGTTTACCGTACTTTTTATATAGCGCCAATCGATCGATCTTACAATCAGCGTTCCATCCTTGTCACTGTGCTTAACGTTTTCGCTATTTACGTTTCGCGTGCAGATTGTGCAAGTTCAGAGACACTTTTTAGTGAAATTAAAAGGAGCAGGTAGTTTACGGTCACCGTTCGACAGGTTTTATGATCGATTACGTAAATATCCTTGCCTATACCCGTTCAATGAGAGTTGACGAAACTAATACGATTGGCGAATGTCGGATATTATTGACACTGTTTATGATAAAAACCTGTCTAAAGTGTTCCGATCGATACACAAATTGAATGGGCACAAATGAGTTCACAATCTGTTGTGAAACGATGTTGTTCTGGTTCGATGTATGTACGTGCTTTAGCTTCAGGTACCAACATTTATCGCTAACAATGTTGTAGTATTAGATCATTATTGCATTATTCTTAATTATTGATTTACAGAATTGTTAATTGTTGTTAAATAAGTGTACAGAAATTGTCCGAGTGTTGAAAGCACTTTTTTAAGGTTGCTGAATTGATTTCCATTTATCTATTATTTTGTCATTTTTTCCCTCCTTATCGTTATACACATAAACATTTACAAACGTAGTTAAGGTTGTAAAGTTTCCATTTGAAAGAAAAAACCTGTAACAAGAGCATTGAATAGAGCAGCCTGTATGATCGCATTATTTCTTAAAGCTTTGAAAGTTTTTCTTCCAAATAACTTCGGAAAAGAATTTTTCTGCCTACGTATCTGTCAGGCACGCTGCATAAACACTAACGGAAACTGAATAGACATATGAGATATCAAACAAATTGTTCTTAAATTCGTCATAAAAAACAATGGAGTTCCGTTTGAACATAATCCTCCTAAATTATCATTATACGCATACTGTTTCACGGAACATAAAACGTAATTAGTAGCCATCTATTAAGGATGAAAATTCCTATAAATCCATGGCACCGCTACCTTTAATGGAAGGGGAGAAAAAAGTTGAACATTACCGCTTACGTCCCGAGGGTAAAAGGCAAAAATTGGAAACTGCATCGCGCAAAGCGAGCGTAGCAACGTCGAGCTCGAAAACATGGCCAACTAATAACGGACGAACGGGCTTTAGATTTATGGGGTCAAAAATAGAACATTGAACCCTTTCACGCGCACAATGCAACGACGCCGCGCTCGCGATGGCGTTGGCGACAACAACAACAACAACAACAACAAGAACGATACAGTACGGTGGAAGAGAAGGCGAGATGGAGGTACCCCAAACTACTTCGCGTAGGGTGCTGAAGCTTTCAGTTTCTGCGATGCATTAAATTCTTGCTGGCGCAATTTGAAGAGGGCGAATAGAAACGGCAAGGAGACGTTATATCCTTTGAGTCGTGCGCAGAAACAGTAGCCAAGGTGGAATTTTAAATGGCAGATTTAGGTAGATCTTTGAGGTGAATACGAAAATATTCAGTTGCCATTATATTTAATCTAACGCTTTTTGGCGTCTATCTTCTTTATACTGAGTTTTGTAAAATTAAAGAATTTATTTTGAAAAGGTTCTGATTGTTATCAAAAGATTCGTGGAAATAAGTTAATCTCTTAAGATGTATTAATCCTGATTTCTGAATTTTAATCTTTATCATAATTATGAAAGAAAATGGAAACCACCTAACACGTTGAATAAATTTCCGAAACATATCATAATTGTATCTGTAGCTGTGGAAAGTTTTCAAGGAATAATATCTTTGCACGTAGGTACATAATTCTTTCGTTTTAATGATACAATTTTTCCATTGTAACGTGTTACATACATTTACCTTAAATATCTCCAAGTACAAACAAGCATATTTAACCTTACTTGTTTTATTATTCTGTCTTTAATATCTGGGAATATATTCACCTGAAACAATAGTAATTAAGTTAGCAAAATTAATGTTATAGCGATTCATCGCATACCTAACTTCCTTGGGAGATTCCTTTTTTGCACGAGGTCATCCATTTCCATCTACCAAACCTGAACCAATCTAAATTTTATTAGAAAAAACGACTCTACAGGCCCGTAAAAAACATTCGGACCGGCCATTTCTTTTACTACAAGAACGGATCCCTAACGATCTCGGTACAATACGGTAGCGCCGCGCGAGAGAGATGCCGAAAAAAGAACAGAGAGCGTTGCCTAGGCGACGTTGCAGACGCTGTCTGATCAATATGGAACACCGCGGGCGCTTCCACGGCACACGCTAAATTATTACTTTGACTGCATTTGGAGTGTGTATATCGTCGAGAATCTAACGACGATGTCCCTCTGCTTGCTCCTTCCTATCTCCGACGTCCAGGCGAACAAACGACACTTTGCCGCGGCTGGAAACGGCTCGAAGATCAAAGCGGGCCGCTCCCTTCGCTCATTGACCAAATCAAGTGAATTCGATTGAAAGAAGACGTGCGGATCATAGCGAGCCGATCGGATGGAGCAGAAGGAAGGAACGCGGATGCCTTTGCGTGTTTATCGCATCGACCTCTGGTGGCTATACGTAACATACGGAAATGTACAATTCTTTGATATTGCCGTCTAGGTAGGTAGACGTATACAGATTCGCGAAGTATTCTGTTGGCAACAATGAATTAAATTACTGCGAAAAGCGATGAAAGGATTTCTTGTACACATGTGTACCTATGAAAAACACCTTGTACCTTTATCGAAGGATAAATCGCTACTGTTAAATACAAACATTAACTTCTTTTTTATGACATTGGATATCCTTGGAAACTTATATGATGTCCAATGGCACTAATACGTTTTATTATAAATGAACCAGAGTTACTACAACTGCTTTTTTGAATTGGTTCTAAGTGCATATTGTTGGTACACGATACGAGAATATCTACAGCTTTAATAAAAACTTGATCATCATTACTTACAAGTTATCCTTTTGGAGCGTTGTTTTAATGAAGTATATTTTTCCGTTCTACTAATCACATTCAAATCATATGGCTTTGTAGCACTTATGCCATACCTTAACAAGATTCTCTTTCGCTCATTCGTGAACTTTCTTTTTTCGTTCTTGGTTCGTATATATCTGTTAAAAGCGTCAAATATGCAGTGAAATGTTAATTTCAAGAAAAAAGAACCTTATAAGGTAGGTCAGCGATCGCTAATGTGGGTTTAATACCGGAGCAGGCGATCACAAATTTGTACTTTTGCTCCTGCAGATTTTAAAAATTTGATTTGGCTAGTTTTTGGTGTAATGCACCAACAGATAAATTAATACAGTTATAATTACTGAAATTTCCCAGGATTAGCTTGAAAAATATTATTGGAAGTTCAAACTAGCTGAAACTGAAAAGTTAAAGTGCTTTTAGTCTCTTACAAAAGCTTCTAAGGGAGAAGGAGAAAAAAAATGAAAAAGGAGAAGACAAAAGGAGCATACCGAGGAGACAAAATTAACAGAATTCCAATGAACATGAATTTCAATTATATCATATTTCTCAAAGAAATTCTTATTACTGTGTCGGAACCAAGGTATTATTAGGATGAGTTTTTAATATATACACAAATTACGGCATACTTCTCATATTAAAGAAGCGAAATTGTTTTGTGGGATGGTAGGAATTCCATTAAGGTAGCTTCCCTTAATGCGAAGGATCGAAGACATTTTTAATTTAATGATTACTTCTTACATACTTTACTTGTTTGTAGAGTTCACTATGCAGTAAATTAAGTTGCATAAACCGTAAAAGGATCTGCTACCTCAGTTGAATAAATAAAATTCTTATACTTTAGGTTATGAGAGCTTTACTGAACTTTTCCTAGTCTGCTCTTTGTTTCGAGCATATGCTCGCCTTCGTATTTTATGGTTACACTCTTCGCCGCGGCATTTCTTAGCATTTCTTCTTCATTGCATAGGACGACGAAGTCAAGAAATATTAATTGTTACAACAAAAAAAGAAAAAAATATTACAAAATACCTGACGAGAATATTTAAAAGTATCTGTAAAAGAAATTTTAGAGGTAGTAAACTTTTTAGCAATCATCGCATCAAGAATTTGCATTCGCTCGCAAATAATACAACAAAAATAGAGGATAGCAATCAGAAAACTTAATTTGCATTTCTAGTAGAACAGTTTCCGTGATCCACGGACGAAAATTTAAATGCAATGCAAGGCGATGCAAACTGGAAGAACATGAAAAGGAATTAGAAACATTGGAGGTCTAAAATGACTCGAAGTCGTGATCCGTATATTTAAAAACAGACATTGTAGCGGTGAAGTCTACCGTATATTAAGTCGTCAACTATAATGGCCGCAGCGGGATCTTGGTATCGTCTTCCCGTCGTAAAGCTTATTACTAACACACCATTTCGCATAATTTTTCTGCGGTGGTTCCTCCGTTCCTGAAATCGTCTATTTCTCCTAATGACACTTTTATCGTGCTTCTTTTAATACATATTTTGCATAAAAGTAATATTACCAACGTTAAACACCGTATAATGGTAACGGACGAAATGATCGTTTGTGAAACGAACTTCCTTAAAAATATCGAAATTCGCTCTCCTAGAGTATTTTTAACGTAGATTTTTGATAGCCATCTTTAATTTCGCATTTCGAAAAGGATGTTAGATATACGGGCTCCTATAAAACAAAATCTAATTAACCTTAAAACTTTTCTACTTGCCTCGCAGTTGCCGTACAAGAAAACATCGAATAAAGGCACGTAAAACGCCGTATAAATTTTTCGTAGCAGTCGAGGGAACGTAAAAAAGAAGTTTAAAGTACTCGAAAAGCTGTTTTCAAGAAATTATTTCCCGGAACTTGAATTAATTCGGCGCTTAGCCTGGATGTATTTCTGACGTTTTAAAGAAAATTAAAAGTAGATTAGGTTTTAAAAAGTTGTTCAAGTTAATTAGCAGGGAACTGGTGTAATTAATAAAAAGTGCAACGAGCAGACGTATTCATAACAAATTAGTTTACTAACACGAGCGGTACACAAATAGTAAATTTAGAATCGCAATAATTGCTGTCCTGCCATGAAACAAAAGACGCAAAAAGGAAAAGGAAATTTTTAATTTCCTTTAAAGTTAAAGTAACGTGAAATTTCATGAAAACGATACTACTAGGTAAACGATGGTTGCTTATTACAGCAATTAGGTTAAAAAGAAATATATTAGGAACATAGGTGGATATGTTAGAACTAGATAAACGAATGTAATGCCTCATAATCAATTTTATCGACGAAAACATTTATTCATGAATAATGTTTTTCACTAACATGTTTAACGATATATTGATGAATAACTAATCTACATACAAATAAAAAATATGTAATACATGTAAACAGTCGAAAAGATGCAAAAATTATGAGACTTTTCAGCCCTGTCACTTGCAACCTTTGTCCAATCTCGCTCCAATACTGAATTTCCTTCTAGGTCCTTCTTTCTTTTTTAACCGTCCTATCCGTTTGTTCCTATTACCCATAATCAATTCTTTCTACGTCTGTTCTTTCGAGACAATCTGCAGCCTTCGGTGTTTTATTACTTGGCTTATTTTATTGTCCTTAAACAGCTGCTATATGTCTTCGTTTGTTCGACTTACCGATTTTTCATAATCTGTTTCTTTTTCGCTTAAAATTCTTCTCATCCATCTTTTCCAAATGTCTATGCATTCTTGTGTTGTGTTCATTCCTTCGACTATCCATACTTTGCATGTCTATAACGTTTTATACGGTCCGACTTTTTATATTCCGGATAATTCACTTGATCGTAGTGTTCTACGTTACAATGGTTGTTGGGGAATTTTCCATTAAAAATAACAGGCAAACTTGTTACCTTATAATTTGATACGTAGGTTTTCGCGGTCGCCAACAACACTATGTTCTTGGTTTCTTGGTTGGAACTGCGTCGTTGTCGTAGTTTCTGCTAACGTTTCGTCCACACTATGGAACATCTTCAGTGCTATTATGGCACCCTTTCTGGGGACTTATTCATTCTTTATAGGATTTGTTCGGGATCAATAGAACAGAAATGTTATGGATGAATGAGGCGTTGAATGTTATTAGATGAATGAATCGTTGAACTAGGTTTGCGTTTCTGTTTGGTTGACTAGCATAATATTCATCTGGTTCTATCAGTTCCATCAGTTCCATCATAAATAAATAAATAAGTAAAATATATGAAATATTGGCGTGAAGAGGAAGTATTCTTAAAAAGCTTATAATTTGTGTGTAACGTAACCTTTGCGTTGTAGATTCCTATCTCTAATTCTAGACGATAATGCAGTCTATACTATGCGTTGGTTATTAACGATTACGGTAAGCGTGACGAATATACATATCTAGCAATCCGTACGCGAAAAGTATTTGCCTAACGGCGAATATTGCTGATTAGTTTTTTTTTTCGTCGTACATTTATTGTTTAACTAGGTGACAGCGGCAGGATATTCGTTATGTGTTTACTTTTTCGCCCAGCATGCGCCACATGCTCGCAACGTATTAACTTGTAAAATATCCACTTTGTATGCATTGAATTTCTAGATAATGTATGTACGTATATTCGTATTTGTAGGTATGCAAGCACATTTACATTACAACTATTCAATAACGACGCCGCGATCAAAATGCACAATACGCTAGATTCTTTGAAATAGTCGCGCCTGGTATGCCGTGCGTATTGTATACAGGACATATCATTTAGTGTTCCTCCAAAGGATTAATACATTCAAAAAAGTTAAAGTTGGTGGTGATCCGATATTACTAAATACCATTCTTACAAAAGCGTAACTATTACCCAATGAACATAATAAAGCGCCAAATGAAATTTTGCAATATAATGCAGGATTTACGCAACCGTAATCTTCGCATTATTTGCAAAATTTTCTTCTCGGATGAATCTTCAGTTTGCTTAAACTTTTGAATATTATGACAGAAGCTTACGTCTCCAGTGCCAGTTACAATTGTACGTATTCCGAGTTTGAGCAGCGTCACAATAAGGATGAATAAGAATAAGCTTGTCGTTTTTTTTTTTCAATCGTAAAAGACTTCTTCAGAAGAACATAAAGCACGGTTGTTTAACATTGGCCATGATAATTCAATATGTTTGTCATGGCTAACGCGTTGATGTATTGTAAGAAAACAGAAATACTTTTTTTTTGTGGATATACTCCTTTCAAGAAACAAAGCGCAGTCAAGTAGAACGATAGTGAAAATGCTGTTATTCAAAGAAACTATTTGTGTCGTTTACGTAAAAACTTATTAACCGTAGTTAGATCAAGTCGATTACAAACCGAAACCTTCGCAGGAAACGACCTCGTTAGTACGTAGTTGAAACCGAAATTGCCGACGACGAGAATTCTAAGCAGCCATACTTATAGTTCGTACATAAAAAAGGAAATTGAAAAGTGAACGCGTTACGACTCAATTTATCACCGCATTGTGTTGTTCTTTCCGCGAGTGATACATCAAAAAGTTCAATCATGCAACCGCGTATACTAACGTCAAGCAGCCGGCCGATACGATGCCTATATTATGCCATAATCCATCTATCTATACACGGCCGGCGTAACAAATCGCTACTAAATAGACGTGACCTGGACGACAAGGTTTTTGAACTTCCAATGAGCCATCTTAGTACCGAGATGACCGCCAGCAGGAACAGCAGCCAACAGACGCGCTAAATAGTTTCTATCTGTTCGCTACAATTCGTGTTGTATTGTGATCATCGATATTAGATTATAAACTGTACACGTATATTGAGGTTATTGTGTATCTTAAAAGGGGTTCTTATAAATCATAAATTGAGCGAGATAATTGTTTTTTAAATGTATCATTTTTGTTGAATTCATACATGATAGTCGTTAACGTACGGTGAAGAAAGAAAGAATTTAATTCCGTAGTAGGTACTGAATCAAATATTTAATACTTTTAGTTTCTTCAAAACATACTTAATACCGATCTTTAAATCGATAATTCCCACAGTTCTTCGACTTCTTGAAATTGCTCCCCAAACCATTACTGATCCAGCTCGGCTGACGAAGAGATAAAAGTCGTCTAATCTCAAATCGAGAAAATAACATTGGAAGTCATCAGGTCCATCCAATTAAACTTCTTTTCACCTTTGAAGACAACCGTTTTCCACTCAACGATGATCGCAACCAAATTCCAATCGACTTCGTTTATGATGCTTCAGCAGGAGCGGTTCATGCCCAGTTTTTTTTTTTCAAGTCTTTGGATTTGAAGGACATTACTTTACTACCCTTTGCGGTACAAGAGAACGCCATCCGCAAAATCGCACCCTATTTTTGCCATTGCAATGCGAGCTCTCCATTTATTGCCATAGTTTTCGTTGTTTTTCCAAGTAAGCGTTAACTACCCACGTGCTTCGTTCAATTTTCCTGGCGATTTCCCGATTCGAGTAATTTTCTTGTCAAAGAGTTTAGATTTTTCTTCTTTGTTCTAAACATAAAGTTCTTCCACGACCCATATTGACAACCAAACACTGTTACAACTTGATAGAACTTTGTTTGAGCAACCTTGCGTAGGAATGCGTAGAATTCCTTATCTAATAAAAATAAGACGTTATCACGGAAATCTTTCAGGTGCGGGTATAGGCGTCATGTAAGCTCTAGGTTGCTAAGACATTG
Source organism: Oryctes rhinoceros (assembly GCA_020654165.1). Taxonomy (NCBI): domain Eukaryota; kingdom Metazoa; phylum Arthropoda; class Insecta; order Coleoptera; family Scarabaeidae; genus Oryctes; species Oryctes rhinoceros. The sequence continues at coordinate 7,440,651 of JAIOKQ010000231.1, forward strand.
ATTTTTCTTTTATATTTTTTTCTTTTCAATATTCAATAAGGCTTTCATGCTTGTTCATTCAGGCTGGCATGCTTAATACATATTTTTACAATGTATGTGGTCAATTATTTTATACTACAATCTATACTACATTTTATGTATTTATAGTTGCAATTTCTCAACACGTCGGAAATTTTATCCTTCTCTCAATCAATCGATCAACGTTACATGTGTACAATCGTAACGCCGTAAGATGGAATTCTTTTCGTTCTTCCACCGGTGATAATAATTATTCAGGATGTACGTTTAAAAATAACCGTCTGTACACGTTTACGACGTTGTTGTATCTACATGTATATGTATATCAGTGTGGGAATAATCTTTCAATACAGCAGATACGAATTGAATATTAAATTAGCTGTCATTTCGTTTCTTCATTCCGGAATGGTAGCCTTCCAACACGTTGCGACGCGTTGTATGCGGTTCCGTCTTATGCGCGTACCTATGGATATGCAACGGTGTAAAGCGATTTTATTTATTGCTGTATCTCCGCTGAAAGTATTGTGAGATTTATTTTAAGCGTTGCGCCATTGAGATGCGGAGCATTTGAAGTATGCCATCGGTATTTTCTCGAAAATGCATACTACGAACGCACATAGTAAATCATTTTTATGGGTCCTTTTAGAATAGATCTACGCTGTTATTCAACAGTACTTATTCCATCCGCACTAGTATAAATTTCTCAGACGTTGCCGTCTTATTTCCTGTTCTACTTCATCGAGAATTGTGAGGATTTTATAGGGTCAATCTATGGAGAATGTTCTGCTATCCTTTGACATAGACATTTATATCTTTCGAACTTCTAGGCGTACAGGGAGATATGCATATGAAAAACTGAAAAAGACGTTAATAATATCGAATTGTCTTTTGCCAACAATAACCAAGCTTTAGGAGTGGCAAAATACACATTTGTTTGACTATAGGATTCATAGCTTTCTGTTATATTTAATACCGTTGCAGATAGCTAGAAAATAAGTAAGTATTGGATATACATCGCTTATTGTTAGTATTATTTACTTGAAATTATGCCAGAAAAGCGTTATTAAAATTGGACTGTTTCTACATGGACCAGTTTGCATAGAGGCCTTCTTATTATTAAAAAGAAAGAAAGATCTGCAATCAAATTGAATAAATGAATATATCATAATTAAACTAAAAAAAAAAAACAAAAAAAAAAACAAAGAAATGAGAAGGCTTATGTTTTTATTATTTCTCTTCAATACTGCAATAGTGGAATAGCGTATTGTACCTTATTGCGTCTTACCTCTTCTACATTGTTGGAAAATTTTATTCTCAGCGGCGCTTCGTGAATTATAAACGATAAAAAAATGTCCACAGCACTTAGTATTCTCTAGGTGGCGACCCACCCTGGCTTTAACATAATCGACCTTAAAAAATTTTACGGTTAGTTCGTTTAGATTACAATCCTGAACTTTCCCCTAGCGGTTGCAAGGCACAGTTGTCGACATCCCGGGTGGAATTCATTTAATTCCGTCGTCGTCCTAATGGGAACGGCGGCGGAGGGTTGCTGTCTTGTTAGGCTGTGGTCAACGATATTCGACACGTAGAAATATAGAGCGGTCTCCGGAAAGTTATTATTGCGCCATTGTTTGAGTTTTAGGATAGAAGAAAAGGTCCTATTATCTTCGTAGAACTGATATCGAGTTTGCGGTCGGAAGTATGGCCCTCACGTATTTACTCTGTCCACGTCTCGCGGGGAACAATAGCCGTTGGAGACGTATATTTTCTAATTTTAACGGCAGGAAGTCGAAGAGATGTACTTCGAGGGATATAGAGGAGGAGGAATAAATCGCCTCGTTAGCTACCATGACAAATTACAAAACGGAGTTTTAGATGATTTTTTCTCGAAACCATGAAATGAATTCTGTACAAATTTCCGTTGGCGATGGTATCTAATGACGACTGTACAATTGTATTTAAAATGAAAACTTACGTAAACAAACTGAATCTACCTTCCAACAAGCGTAATAGGTAAAAATCGATCTTCACTCTTAATCTACTTAAGCTCCTTAACTATATTTAAAGTATATAAAAACGAAACACTACCGCCATCGTTTACGGCATATCTGATTAACTCCATTAGTGATTCAATTCCGTGTCCATGAAATTCAGATGATCCGAGATTAAATTCCGCTCATCCGTCAGGTGGAACGATATCAAACTTTAAATGGTATCCGTATACCTCACGTCCATACGCAAACGTTTCAGCGGCAAACGCTCTGAAATAATCGATCTCGAGATCGTATCATTGCAAATAAGGAGAAAGAAACGTCGAAACTAACTAATTTATTCGCGTTAGGGTCATCTCCCCGTCTCCTTATTGCCTTTCTAGTTAAGGTGGAAGTACAAGAAGAAAATCTCATTACTTCTAATGATGGCGACGCGCAATAAAGATGCCTATCCTACGCAGCAGCTTTAAACAATGGCCTCTTCCGTTCTCCAAGATAGTTATTTATTTACGGGCCATTTAGCTTATGTTCTTGTTTTTTTTTTTTTTCGCCGTACTTGAATGTACATATTTATTTTAGCGACGGTGATGTCGTTTATATCGTTATAGTGCAGATGTGTCTTTTTTATTTCGAAATTTTATTGTTATTGATGCTAGTATGAACATCGGCTTATTCCTGGAGGGTATTCGAAATGGGATGAAGTATGATTCTGGTCGTTGCGGTCCGGATAATATAAAACATCTTTTATGGCAAGATACGTGCTCTCCAATATCGAATTAATGGTTTTATTACAGTAATTAATCCAATAATAAATTTTGAAGTATGTTGAAGCTGTAACCAGTAAAAATCAAAATTTCTTTCTTTCGAAACACACTGTTAACTTCGGATATTATATAATATATTTGCTGTTGGTCAAGAAGAACCATCAAAAAAGTCTGTGTTTTGCGGAATTTCGTCGTGGTAGTGCTTCCGTCGTATCTAGTCTTTAGTTGGAGGGATTTTCTACGTAATTCCATATTCTAAGCGAGAGTAGCTCGGGTTTTCTTTGATCGATATTTCAATAAAAATTGAAGATGAACCATTCGCTATATGTTCTTTACTGTAAGTTCGCAATGTAATAGAGTACCGGTGTTTTTACTTTATTTGTTTTGTTTAATTGCCATTGCAGACAGTTTCAACAAGCTCAAGATTTATTGCCACTACTTTTCTCAACGAAATGTACTATTTGCAAAATCTGCTGTTCATGGCTTTATGCTTTAATTTATAGCTTTGCATTACAATAAACCACATAAATACGTACACTTTAATGACCAATAAACCCAGATCTATAAATATAGACGTAAGGAAGTTGTTTACGCATAAATTGGTCTGCACCGAAATACATGTACTGCATTCTTAGCTTCTTACAGTTCTTAATTATAATGGATCGATGTTAAAGATTTCTATTCCTAAAAGTATTTAGTTCAACATTTTCCTTAGTTTTTAAATATTTTTTTAATCCAGTAATTAAGTCATTAATAAACTGCGTAAACGATTATTATAATCCGCAGATTAATTAAAAATATTTCTTTACATCGATATCATCACTTCCCAATCGCTAAATCAAATCTATATCACAAATGGTCAAATGTGTCTAGTCTCTTACACTTCTGCACATTCACGGTAACCCTCACGTATGCATATACCACGGCTATTCAAATATTATTCTAAGCACAATGTTGACTCGTCTAAGAGGTTGGGAGGAACAGATCCTTATCGGATAGTCGTCGCCGTGGAATGTCCGCCAAGACGCGCGCAATGAATGAATATTCGAAAGGGTCACCTAATAATCAATTTAGAAACAGAACGTAATACACGGCGCCGTGGATCTATCTTGCGAAAACATCTCGGTATCTGTTCAGAATCGTTTCCTGCAATATTACATGGGCGCGTAGATGTTCAATTAAGGAAACGTGTTAGTTTACGGGCTGCGGCAATGTTTCTCGTAGTATTTTTGCGTTCTGCAGGACTGTACTTGGTGAGGAATTTCACGTGAGAGATTTGTACTGTTAGTCTTCTTAGATAATAATAAACGTTAAAAATTATGGGGTAAATAGTGATTTTAAAAGCGTTTTCCGTACGTCGAAGGAATACTAGTTAAAACTATGGGGACCATTCATTTTTACGCTTTTCGACGGCAGCCTTTGGTTTTTGGTGAACCTGATGGCCCACATCTTCTCTTGTTATTTACTTGCATAACTTGCATTTTACAAGTTACTTCAATAGCGCGTCCAAGGATGGGTGTGTAAATAGGAGTGCCGTAGTTCTACCTACGCAAAGAACATTGTGGGATGAATGAATTCTAAGGAGAATGAGGACAACCAGGACGTTAGGTTCTTAGCAGGCCAACTAACCGTCCATCAACTTAATCTTCCCCCATTTTTCTCAGTAATCTTCGATGCTAGATGGCAAGCAATTAACATCTTCACTCCTCCCCTTTTGATAAAACTAGTTATTATTGAAGATAGCTGAGTAGGAGTAGTCGCAAGATATATTTTTCTATTTAGAAAGATCAAAATGGTAGTCATGCGTAAGCCATATTTATTAAAACATATATTTACTCATATCAAAATTTTTTCGTCGCTTTCAACTCTAGATTTTATGACGCTTCTATATGAGGTCAATTGATAAAAAAATCTGCTAGAATTTCAGCTAGAACTAATAGTTGTTCTTCAGAGTAATATTTTTTTAAGGAAATTATTTTACTTTAATTTATCATTGATTGCAGAATATATGAATGCATTAGTTGCTTGGTACTTGGAACAAATTTTAAGCTGAACGTATTCTTAATTTATGGGAACGTAAAAACATCGTTTTCCCATTAAACGATTGATTGGGGCGATCAGTTTGGCCTACTTCCAAGATGTGTTTACTTCGCTTAACAGATTCCTTCTAGAATTATCTGCTGATGGAGGAATAAAAACACTTCACAATATATTTTTCTGCTGTATTGACATGCGTTTAATTTCAATGGCTTGCCAATATTCTTCCAATATTAATAAAATGCGATAAAAGCGTTCACTCAGAACATTCATAATTAAAAATACATGTAAAGTCTCTACCGTGGTACGTTCTACAGTGCGATAATGAATTCTAATACGAACATAATCTAAGATAAACTTACAAATGTGATCCGGAGGTTATATGTAAATTTGTTTAGGCATCGATACAAGGGCAGAAAGCTCCTTTAAAAATTCCGAAGCTAGCGGCAGCCAATTTCCCAGAAGAAAAAGGAATTAAGTTAAGTCGATGGCAAACAAAGCGGAAATTGATGTTTACCGACCCGGCCCTGCATCGGCAAGCATATGCTACGCGGCAGCCAGCATATGCTAACGTCCGTGATATAAATAATAAAATGTACACTGGGAAATATTACCAGTATCGTGGTGCTTAATTAACCATATTTACTACGATGCAATTTTCATAAAATCTACTACCGTGTTAATTTCCAACGTACCTGCGGAAAAATCCCGTTCGCACGACCTACGCAGCGAAGTGTATGCCGTTACTTCGATCGATATTAGCCCTAAATGGAGATGCGAATTTATAGCGTACACATCCGTCTGTATGTACGTACGTTTTCGATAATATCGTGATGAGAGGCAAACACTACTTAACCTATTAGACAAGCTTTATTTACAAAATTAAGTTGTATAGCTTTTTCCTTATGTGTTAGCAGTAGATTGCTATAAGTAGCCAAATGCAATATTTCCAAGTAATAGTAGGTGTCTATCTTCTATCAAAGACTTGGATTGTACAATTAATTGATACTAGCTGTAGTTGAAAATGATTGAGGAAAGCGACTGGACACAGTTAGATACTGTGTGTTCGAGTCCTGTTAGGACCAAATTTTCTTAGCGGATCCGGTACACTCCTGAGTCCTTTACGATGAAGAGATAGTAATGAAGCCATAGAACACTTTACACGCACGAATTACACACCAAAGGCTCCTGAAGATATGACAACCTTAACAGGCTTATACCCGTTGGGCCGTCACCACACTACAAAAAAAAAAATAACGCATCTCATAAACAATCTGGAAACTGCTTATGGACAAAATGACATACTAGGCAAATTAGAAGTTTTCGACTTTATCGAGGCTGGTAATGCAATGATCGGCCAGTCATTATCGAGTATATAACGGGTTAGAACACCGACGCTGTTAGTTCTTCAAAATGGCGTTTCCATAGTCTTCCTCACCGTGTGGTAAATTTTGATGATGACAACCTGAAGCTACGTTCAGACGAAGCTATTTGGCGAAACTATCTAATCTTCCCTGAAATGATGGTTTTGTATATATAGCACAAGGGTTTCTAAATAAAAAGGCGTAATCCGTCTTTAACAAACTGAACACTATTTACAGCAGTAAATAAGTCTATCGTGCGGAACACTAATCCGATGCATCAAAACGAGTAACATCGCGTCGCCTCTAATCCTTCAGCTATAAATGATTGGATAATGAGACAATAAAGCTTAATGGTTGTGTGTGTGTGTCAACATCGGTGATGAGAGTACTTAAAGACGGTTATATGCATTGCGTGTACGTATCATTATTTCTTCGACGTTCACCCGCGAAAGATGAAAAAGGAAGGTCAGGTCTTTTCACTAATACATACGTCGGTGTCGGGTCAACATTGTGAGTTAATTCTATAATGGTCGACGTTTTTCGCGTTAGCCTGGCGTGACTAGCGGAATTTTCTTCCTTCGAAACTATTAGCAAGTGTCCAATTAAGTAGAAAACGTTTTGTAAACAATTACTGACTGTTAGGATATGGGTCTTTAATTACCTCCGTGATATGGAGTGAGAGTGGATTTATGAAGAAATCTTTACTGAGAAGGATGAAAAGTTCTTCACTTGAATTGAGAGCGCGTAGCTTTCTAGGTTAGGTAAATGTACTGGAAAAAGTTGTTTCACATACATACTGCTAAATAGGGATTCTTATAAAAAAAGGAAGTAATATAAAGGAAAGTACCTGTAAGGAAAAGCATCTGATTTACAATTATCCGATGATGATACAATTCCCGAGTCTCGTTATGAATCAGTTAGAACGATGACTATCGATTGGTTCTCGATTTGTTTGACTTCTTGCCTGCTGAGTTCATGATTGTGATGTTATAATAAAACCATTGTTATTGATGGCATGAACGAAAGCAACCATAATAGCAATCGAAAACACAAAGGTGTATATCTACGATATCCAATCGTTATCTTCACAATACCCGATTCGCGAGCAAAAGAAAAAAGAATATCGAATGTTGGGCGTAAAAGAGTCGAAACCGCGAATTTTAATTGTAGATATGGCCAAGGCTATTTTGCGACGCGTAGAAAAAAGTTCGTGATGAGTACTATTGTTACAGAGACAGATTAATTTGTGGAATAAGGCGTATACAATGTGCAAAATATAATATCTACGATACCATTGTATCGTAGTCGTAAACATTTTCTTGTTTTTATATACAAAGGGCTCTCCTAAATATGTTAAAACAACAATTGCAATTTGTTTCTTTTGTTCATATGTGTTAAGGGAAGATAGGTAACAAATCAACAATCGTCTAGAACAAATTCAGTTTCTACTTTGGAGGAAATCGCTCGAGAGTAGAGTCGAGAAAAACTTATCTGCATTGCGCACAGTTCGTTTCTGCCAAGATAGAACAAGAGCAAACACATTTCCAAATGCATTTCCTTCTACTCCCCTTCCGCCAGCTCCGATCGTTCTTGCAAAATTGAGTTCGAGTTCGCGAGACCCAAGATGCAGTCGCCGTACGACTGCACCTTTTTATTCTGCGAAATCCGGAACGGAAAAATCCAATTAACGTATGAACTTCTCTCTAAAATGAACAACGAGAAAGCTACAAAGCAAAACTGTTCCCTTCCATCAGCAGTTCTTGTTATTAAATTAAACTCCGAGAGAGCTTATTTGTTGTACTTTTTCTTCCTTTGTCGCGAAGAAAATAGAGCTTTCTTTCTTTTTTTTTTTGAGTTATATGAAGTCTATAGAATTTCGCGGCTAATTTTTTGCCTCCTAAGCAAGCATCTTTAAAACCAACATTAATTATTCGCGAGCGACGTTTCCTGTTATATGATTTTAGAGTATCTTCAGAATTTATTCTTTTTAAATTTTTTTGTATCGTTACTTTCGGTAAATATTGTGGTACGAAATACGAATTCATATCTTTTTCGTAGTTTTTTTGATGATCGAAATAGGCATATTTGTTTCAATTATTTCTCAATTTATTTAAATTTTGCGTTGCTCCTTTTCAGCAAAGTATTGTTTTTAATATTATTTCTTTTCTTTATCTCCACCACCACAAATTTTTCAAAATTTTTTTTCTGCGATTTGTAGCCTCTGTAGTATTAAATTCGTGGTGCAGGGAGGAAAATAAAAGAAGTAAAATGTCAACTGAAAGCGCCAAATTTAAATCGATCATCTCTTGCCGCTATGAATCGCACAGTGAGTAGATAAAACGTAACGTAACGATAAATGGTATAATTTCCTGAGGTGATATAGGTTTTCGATTTAGTAGAAAAATATTTGCGGCAATTGGATTTTACGACGCCAATACAGGAAGCAGGTTCGCATGGTGATTTATCTCGTTTTGTTGTGTGCCGCCGCGTGCGCAAATAGAGATTGTTTTAGCGCGAATGCAAAGTATAAACATTAGAAGTAGTTAGAATTCCAGCTAGCATTCTCATCATAAAGAAGTGTAGTTATTCCCAAATACATTAATAAAGTAAACGTCTGCGTGTAAATAATAAATACGGTAAAGTATGCAAAGTAACGGTGTTTGTAATGGCGACCGCATGTCAAAAAGAAATATTTTACATTAAGGCATTCTTTCTTAAATGAAATACTGAATTTTAACATGCAATCATTTCTGGTCATGCAGGTTTTCGGATTGCCCGGTGGTCGATTCTGATTAAAGATATTAGACTGAATAATATCCGAGTTCCACGGTGCATTAACGTTGTTCTATATTTGTATATTTGTAATTCTACAACAATTTAATCCCTCTGGATTCAAATTGTGTATTTGGAAGACGCAAGCTTCATAATTTTTCCTGTGGTGACGGCCCAACGGGGTGTACTAGCTTTCTTTTAAAGCTTGTACACCCCCCGTGGTTAAAATTACCGGGCTGACAATCAAAGTTTCAAAGAAAAATGTAACTCTTAAATTTCTTCACTTTTATTTTTAAAGTTTCATTGTCATTAGGAAATATTGATGAAATTCAGCGTTAACCGCGCGTTAGTTCCTAACGGCTGATACTCCTTCTTGAACAATAAGCAAGGTACTTATAACAGGTTACTTAGCTTACATTCTTAGCAACTAAGGAATTCCGACTTCTTCTTTACTTGCTCTGAATAATTTATTTTCCATGCATGTATGTATGTATATTCATTATTGTTTCCATGTGATGAGAAAGTTAACCACTTAAAGCAGAAACGAAAACTTTTGTATACTACGCAATGGCTGGCTCCTTCACGGATATTAAGACAAACGCATATATCGAGCGCCTATACGAACAATTTAAACTATTTACAACGAAATATTTGCTGGCGTCCTGATTTCTACGTTCCTATACATACATATATAACAAAGAGATCCAATTAAAGTAGTCGTTCTCGATATTTCTTGCAATTTGTAAATTACTATAATGTTCTCCAATCTAAACTATGTGTATCTGTGTCATTGACATTGTTACCGCGGCTGAATGAAATTGTTGCAAGTATGCTAGCTTTCTACGGTAAGTAATTTTATTGAAACTGAATGAAATCGGTTTATACAAAAACCGTTTGGCGGATGTTAGTGAATGGTATGATAAAATCGTCGGGAAATGCTATTTTTGTTGAATGTTAAATACCCGTTTATAAATATGAAAGACTGCAATTATTGCAGCAAAAGTAATTTATTGAAAGCTACATGTAAGTTAAACGATTACCGACGTTCTGTGAATTCCTGCAGATAGAAAATAATATTTAGTACCATGAATGTACATAATATATAGGTGCAAGGAACTGTGAAGAGATTGTAGCTGGCACTAGTGGATGCTGTTGTGCACAAAGAAGACAAAGACTTCGACGGCAAAGTATCAAGTAACCGATCTTGAGGTCATGAGTATGCATTGATGTTAGAAAGGTTTTTAGAACAAATTCAATCAAGTGCATTGTTGCAACGAACAAGTTAAAATAGATTAATATCATACCTACTGAGAGTTAAATCAATTACAACCAGAAAAAAAAGCGAATCGAAAGTTACATTTAATTTTTGTATTACAACAATCACTTGAGCGTGTATAATAATAAATTCTTTCAGTTAATTCTCATTTATTGACTAAAAATTTATTGACTTCTGGCACTTTTAAATTTGACCACACTTATCGTGGCGATAGGTGCGGTCCGTTGGCGGAAAACGGATAGCGTCCTCTCGTCTTTTTGCTGGTAGCAGTGACCCTGATTCGCCGATGATGCCCAGTTTCGCTTTACGTATTTTTATAACTTACTGGAAACACCATTTTAGCAGCGGTTGATGCCTTTGCTTATAGCTAAGGCGCAATAACACATAGTGCTTATATACTCTTCGATTTTTTGGTCGGTCGGGATTCTTCGCCGCCTACACTTAGGCGCTGGTCACACGTCTCACCGCGTTCGCCGCTGGGAGAAGACTTTTATTTCGAAACGCTCATGGTGACGTCTTAATTTCTAGCTTTTTAATTTCCTGAATAGACTATTCACTATTCATCTGTTCATTTATTCAATATTCATCTGTTACCAACCCCAACGCCCACAAAATGTTGTAAGAGAAACACTTGCCTAATGTATACTATAAAGTATCTTAAGAAAAGCAGTAAATGTACAAGCATGTAACAAAGGGTAGAGTATGTTTAAGAAATTAAATAAATGAAACCAATTTTATTATGTGAAAAAAAGTGTACGTCGCATTGCATCTATAGTTAGTATGTTAAAGATGAGATATTTATGCGTTAGATGTAATCTATGTATCCTTCCCTAAGACAAATTGAAGCTATGATCTTTGGAACATGAAACAATAAATCCGATACCCTATACTCTAAGTTGAAGCAACATTAAATCACGTTCGATTCTTTACATTACATCATGACCAGCTAATTTCCATACCGTCATAAATGGATAGGTTCCCAATAACATTCGTATCTAAAAATGTAAACGTATAATCTAATATGACCTCGTTATTTAAAAGCAAAATTCGCAAATGTATCTGGGAATTTTTTCTGCATTTTCTATGCTTAGAAATTTTTCGGTTTATTTTAACGTAGTCGGTCTAGTAACTGTAGCCATCGATTATTAGATATGTTATGATCCATTTGTTTTTTATTACATTTTTTTTGTTTTTGATCAATCAATAATTTATTAGCAATGAATTATAGAATCCGCTTATTATTTACGATTATCGAAATCGTTCTGCTTACAGAAATCGTTTAATTACACGGTTAGTTTATTCCTACGTTGATACGTAATAAAAATGTCATTGATATCGAATTATGATTAAAATTAACCGGATAATTCAATTAAATTATCTTTGAAAAAAAAAAGGTGAACGAGTAAGTACCTACCAGTTCGCCCGCGAATTAAATAATTTAAGAAGACGTCCGTAAGCTCGGTAATAATCTATGCGAACAGGTTTTTATCGCGTTTTATGACTAATTCGTGCAATAAATCGAATATTTTCCACGCATAATTCATGTTCCTCCACTTACGCGCGGATACACAAAAAAAAACCTGAATATTACTCAAATAATGAATGTTTATGTTTTTACCGCATGTCAGTCTTATTAATTATAAAATAAACGATCACCAATTTGCATATATTACGTATATATTATTAGGCTAAACCGAGATGCATATTTAATATAAATATATATGAGAACGGTGTATGATTGGTATTTTTAACTCCTTCGTGTCGAACATGCAAAAACCTGGAAATCAATTAAAATATATTCCGCGAAGCTAGAGCAATTAAAAAAATAACGGTTTCGGAATGGAAGCGCTTCAACGTATGCATATGTAACAGGTAAATAGATAAAAAAAAAACTTTGTAATCGTATCCTCATATGATTAGTTGAAAGTGAAATGGAGATTCTTCACAGTTTTATTGCCGCTTCTTATTAGCGTTAGAAGCTGATACTAAAATTACGTTAATCTAATGTTAAATGTTCACCATGATGATCACCTGTAAAGTACTGTTATATATATATATATTTTTTTTTTTAGACATTAAACCAATAATGTTTCCAGGATAGTCTTGAAATGAACATATTTTACGTATTATTTCGAGATATTTCATCAGGAAGAAAAAGCAGGACACTAAAGCATCATTCTCAAATTTTTCTTTCGCTGGATTTACAGATTTTGCAAGTTTTCTTAATAAGCAATTGAACCTTTTGCAAAAATTGCTCGGGCATGTGTAAATAAGGAAGCAATGTTTAATGTTGTGCTGAAAAAGTTAAATTTTGACACATTACCCTTTAAGATACCATTGGAAGCTTGCAACTAAGGTGAAAAATACAGCAAATTACAAACGAAGATTTTTTGTGTGATACTTTTAACACTTGAATAATTGAGTGTTGTGGTCGCACGAATTTGCCTTTAAGAGGATTTCTTCCCTGTTATAGTTGCCAAATCCTTGGCAAGGTAAAATGAACATGTTTACGTATGGATGGATAATTTCGATTCTCTTGTTCCTTTATTGTTTTTATTTCAACTTTTCTCCAACTATCATGCTATCTCCAATAAGTTTTAACCAGGTTTCATTTCTACATCTATCTTTATTTAGGCACTTCACAATAAAACTGATGAGTTGAACTAAACCATTTAACGCATCATCTAATTCTTAATTGTATAATTATATCGTTCATTTAATTATTTTGTTGTTGTTTCGTCATTTTATCTGGGTTTGTTGTAATCTAATCCTTTTATTGTACTATTTTCCTAGACTCAGTTTATGACGACGATGCTTGATTCAGACAGTAAACATATTTTCAGGCACCATATCATTAATTCCATAGAAAAAAAACGCTTCTGAATTTCAATGCATCAATTTAGCTACACTACTTTATTACGGGCGTATACACTGTTTTTTTAATCGTAAAAGGTTCCACTTGTATTATCTATTGCTTCGTAAACTTTATGCTGCAATAAAGATGAGATCCAGCCCGGAGCTATCAGTGAAGCAAAAAAAAAAAAATAACAACTACGATCTACATTCTAAGCGTATCTATCTCGTAGAGGTATAATTTCAAATATAAATAAAATGTATTGTCGAATCGTGAAGGAATATTTTTCTTTCACTTGAGTAAAATAGATTTTCATATCTTATCCTTGCTGAAACTCTCTCGGTTGACCCAAGGCGGTATCTTATAATTTACATTGCATTGTGGACTTTCGTATTGCGTTTCTACACATTCTTAGGGTTGATATTGCGATTCTCCCCGTCTTTCTCTTCTTCTATTTGCATAATTTCTCTAACCAAGCCCTATACTTTTCCTTCATATTGGTCGCTTTATACGCAAAGGTATGCGTGGATAAGTTGATGTTTTGCATACTAAACTGTTGGTCTCCAGCCTTACTGTAACGTATCGATTTTGAAAGTACTAGAAACATCTTTCTTTTATTGTCTCCTATACGAGAAAATAAAGAAAATTGCTAACTTTTACTTATTTACGCTTTCTAACGATAATAAGACGATTTATATAGAAAGGAAAATTAAATGTATTAATTTTATAGATTCTTTGGTAATTATTAATTGGAGAATTAGTGAAAGTTCACAGTCCAGTGTGAGAATTGCATTTATGGAACTATTTCAATGTTCTGTAAGATCACATCGGCTATTTACTATGTAGTTTAAGTAAAAGTATCTATAATTCTTGAACATTTCTCTTTTAGATATAGGAGTATAAGTGTAATAGGTAACTTTTTTATGTTTCTTCATAAATATTTAAAGTAATGCACGAGGTGTGGCCAGAAGAGAAATGGAATTGAATTGATTTGTTTTGCAACAGGTTTATTGTATTTTTATACATCAACATTATTTTTTTTTTAATAACGGTGTTGGAAAGCTTGAACTGGAATCGCCTTCAGCTTCTTGATTGTGCTCCAAAATGGTATCTTTTCAATTACCTTTTGATCTTGAGGTACAAAAAGAACCATATGGACTTGTATTAGGCCAATTCAGAGGCTGGAATCCCTTTTCTCGTCAAAGACTTGGTGACTGGGACGGCTGTAACGAAGTAATGTGAGGTTTCGAGAACTTCTTTACAAAATACTTGGTTAGCCCTTTTTTCCGAAGGCATAAATTGTTTGCGAACGTTCCTCGTACAGTCAAAAAAGCAAATGTATATCGACTTTTGAATTTCCTTATTCGAGTTTTCTTTGGTAGAGAAGATTTGTCAGGGCGAACTACGCACTGCGCTACCAGTGCCATTAATGATTAGAATAATTCGAGTATATAAACAAATCTTTCGTTAGAAGTTTTCGTGGCGACGTCAATTAGTGAACAACTAATACTATTTGCGTCTAGTCCTTAAGCAGGAAACATTTAGTTCATGCATTTAGGTACGCTTCGATCGTAGAATCGGTCTGTAGAGCTAAATCATGATTACTTATAAACTTACGTACTTTCTACTAATTATTTTGAGGTGTTAGGACGGTCCTACAAGCTTCGAGATATGGTGATATGAACTAAACTATACTAACTTTGTTTTCGTGGGAATGATTTGCCCAATAAATAATATAAGATCGTACAGAGAGAGAAGTAAAATTTGCACGTGGAATATTCATAGTCTTAATAGGGCCCTATTATATTCTATTATTTTTTTTTTGAAAATGTTTAAATGCATCAAATTCCAATAATACTGGCACTACAATAGCATATACACTACAGGAATGCACCGCGCAACGTTTTTCAGAAAAAAAAAAAAAAAAAACGAATTACGAGGTAATTTAATGTAATGGTATAATAGCCATCTACTGTTTACATATTTTACGATTATTCGCATTCCTAACTGGTTAAAACAAAGTGCGTTACTGCATTACTTAAGCATATTTAATAGTTACATCGTTTATCAATTTAACTAAGCCAATAACATAAGTTTTCATATTCCCCGCTAAAGAGAATTCCCTTTCTAAGTTGGATAATGGCGAATTCGCACGATTATCGTATTATTTTACAAGTGATAAACGTACATTAAAAGAACAATTTCTGCAAAGCGGAATGTCCAGGGTATAGCATTAAAATTCTATTTTATAGCTGAATCCTTCCCGTACCGGCCAATATCGTAAATAGACGCTATTCGATCCTCGTCCGGATAGATTTTATTATTCAATTAAGGAAGCTCTTAAAAGGCTTCCAGTAAGATTATACATTTTATAAGCTGCGCTAATCTTAAACAGTCTGTTATTCCGACTCCAATAGTAAGCGGACTTGTTTTGAAACATAAAATTAACACATATCGACGTTTAAGTCTTTGCTTTCCTTTACGGTTTCGATTATTAAACTGTCGCCATTAAAATAACTGTCCTCGGTTCGTTCAAATTAATTTAAATGAAGTCATAGGCTCTGGCTACGCTATTATCCTGATTTTATTGTATTTTTATCGAAACAGTCATGATATAACCGTTCCTAAAGCGGTTCGATGTTTTTTTTTTTTGCCCCTCGGCCGAAGAGAGAAATTTACAAACTTTATGAGCGGCATTGCATAATGCGGATTATAAAAAAATGACTAAGTATAGATTTTATTGCTGAAAAATTATATCACCAATTAGATTGACAGTTTGATGTATAATATTAATGGAGTATAAATCGATTTTTGAATAATTTCGTCGTTTATAAGTGAAATAATCGTCGGATTTGACAGTAACAGACAGTAAGTTTCTTGCTAGATCCGTCTATTTAGTTAAAAGAAACTGAAAATACACTAACTCTATATTTTGTACGTATTAACATAGGATATACAGGTTGTAAGGTTCAAGATGATGTGATTATTGTAATATCAAGTGAAGCTAAATTCATGTTCTAAAAGCGAAAGTACAAAGTGAACTGTTGCAGGAAGTCTAGTCTGCATTACTAACTTGTTACACGCCACCTAACTTGTTTCTAAACGACATATTTGACAAAATAGTGGCAAAACTAGTACGTAATTCTTTTTTTTAATGTCCCGTAAAATAATACGTAGAAATTTAACCTCTTACATTTCCTACTTACTCGTGTTATCGCATCCTACCCAAATGTATTTGTACATAAGAACAGTGTATCATTTTTCAAACTTTAAAGTGAGAACGTATTTATTTGGGATCCAGATTTTACGCAATAAATCAAACATCTTGTGTCTAATGAAATATAATGGCCACGTAACTTGATCGCTTAATAACAATTACTTATTTTTCCATTTTAATCGATACTTTGTGTTCTATTCGATTCAATTAACTCTATCCAAATGTTGCATTAGAAGAAAAACCACATCATTTGGTACCATTAGATAGATGCGAAAACCGCAGTTGGGTAAATTGATTTTAAATAATTGAGCATTTTGACGCATTTATCCGTTATTTACCGAGTTGCTTTCATAGCGTAGCGAGATCCATTCAAATTAAATAAAGTTTCATTTACAATTACTCTCAAACAATGAAATTGAACGAAGTAGAATAGAGAGTAGAATGTTCAAATAGTGCTGCAGCCTATAAATATACACACGAAATAATAGAAAATCAATAGCGTAGATCTCGTTAGTTGTGAATAGAATCCGTTTAGAGTGTTTTGCTAGAATTGAAATTAAACGGTAGTATCAATTCAAAGAGAGGTACCGCATATAATAAACATTTAGAGCAGACACCTCTTAATCCCCGATAATAAAAAAATTAACTAAATTCTTCAGGGAGTAACACTCCCCTGAAAAGTCGTTGATGAAATGCGATGTGATAGGGAGGAATAATTTTACGTCAGAAACTTGCTCCCCTACATCCATAAATTCGTCAATTTCAACAGCACGGTGTTATTAGAGGAGGTATCGGTTATTCTATATATATATGCAACCAATTTAAACACTGTTAAAAATATGAAAAATAACGAGGTAATAATTGCATTTGGAATTAAATTCTATTGCCAGTAAAAGCAAACCGCTTTAAAGGTAAACGATCACATCGTACACTCTGGAGGTGATGACGGTGATGTAATTGTTAAAATTGAAGTTTTGCGTGCAGTAACTTTCCGCTGTTTCAAGAAACTAGTTCATCTAACAGAATTTGTGTTGTTATTGAAATATGCGAAAGTTTATACTAGTTACGTAATTTTATATTGTTTATGGCGTCAGCGCTATTGAATATAATTTAAGTTGTGAATTGTTTTCCTTGTTTAGCACCAATTAGAGGAGGTTGTTGATATAGTGGCTGAAATGGAAAACAGAGAAAAGTGAAATATTGTTGTTCTTATTACCTCTCTAGAAGCGTTAGTTGATGAGAGTTTTGTTTTGTTACATGACATTGAAGATTTTAGTTTCGAAACGTTGTGGCATTAACTGCGAGGCAACGGTGATACAAGGTAGAGTTAAAATGCTCTCGGAACCACGCCGATGACGCCGGCTAAGCAGAAACATATCCGTGGGTAGTGTATCTTTTTCTCTCCTTGTATTCCGCTTGTCGTAAATGATAGAAAATTGTTTACCAGTACTATTGATACTAACATAAACCGTTAATTTTCAATTACTACCGTAAAACTATATATTAAACAACAATATCAAGACTGGTGGGCCATCGAAGGTGTTTATTATCATATTATTCGTATATTAGGGATGTGTAGATAGACAAGAAACTATTTTGACAAACTTAAGTTACTAAAGCTGGCGCAAAAGTTATTTCAAATAAAAAAAAAGTCCCTAAGCTTCAAAACGACTATACTTGAGAATTGATTCCGGTACGCGTGCGAGCTTCAAGAAGAAACTAGCGGACAACATCGGTATTTGATATTCTATTTACGTGTTCCCAAAGCGCTGTAGCAACTTCTTTCAGAAGTCGACCGACCAAAAAGTGTCACCGGTAGCGGCGGTTATCGATTTTTATCGTTTTTTTGCTTCAGAAGTGCCTCTAATAAGTCACTGTATATAAAACATTGATAAGAAGAAAATACTTAGTATTCCCTCTTTTATTTCTATTTTGTTTTCACTATGGTATTAAAGAATCGCTCACCTCAATGTCGGGTCTTTACCAGCGCATTTTAACAAACTTAAAATTTCTCACTTCCGTTAATAATTTTGATATATTTTGTACGACCGTGGCATTGGATATCGACTGATTTATCCACAGATATGTTCTACATATTTGCTCAGAAAAGGTATCAGTGGTGCTAAGATATCAGTAAAAATTCGAATTTTGACGCAGTAATTGGGGATTTATACAAGATTTTGAAGATTTGTTCAGAGTCTTTTATATCTGACAAATACATAATAAATTTTGAATTGGAGAGACGTTGATGAGTTCATGTCTGTTCGATTTCTTCAAAGTCATAGATCTAGTTGAAACGATACTTGATCCTAGCCACTAATACAACATCTTCATTATTAAACTTGCTTAGCGTTAGTAATAATATTTGCGTACGCAAAGACTCTTTCCAAGATAATCTATCTAATCCCTTGAATAATACTGCACGCTAATTTATAGCACGCCCCTTCAAACATCCTTGCTATGAATAGTTTGTTTCAGATCTGTATGTTACCTTTGGTATCTTACCTATGATCTGCTTGATGTTTATTTATATTTTGCATGTTTCCTTGGGTGGATTAGTTTTCGTTTTGAATATTTCTGTACAATCACAATGAGGCTTAAATTTAGTGCTTTCTATCGCACTAAGTTGTACATCATAGCGCTAAGCTTATTAATATAATGCTGTAGCTAAATTTCCTCTGAGGCGGTGTTGGGTGGTGCGTAAGTTGCCGATACTTATGTGTTGTTTACCAAAAACAACTAATATAATTTCTAGTTGAAAAGTTATATGCGTAACTTGCGTATTGGTAAATACATCCGATATATAGCCAATAATAAATGTTATTACTGCAAATTTTGACGAGAGTTTGAACGAAACGATGATATATTAAGAAGGAATTGTATTTAGAATGTTAAAGAAACGAAACAAGCATGCGTTTTTTTTGATTGTTATGAATTTATATATAGGACGAAAGCCGAACAAAAGGATATACATATCGTACATATTTAACGTTTAAATCATCATAGAAGAAGGCGGCTAAAGAGCACGTAGGTAAATATATAATAGGACATCATCCTGCACTTACAGCTACTGTTTACGTCGAAGCCGGGTATCCAGTGGATTCTTGCATTCCTGCATAAGTACTACCCAATGCCAGTAAATATCTATGTGGTATTATCAGCCGGGAGGAGAAGAAGATATACTACTCTTCGCGTATATGCAAGCAAGTTGCAAATAGTTAGATGCGAAGACGAGCTTAACACAACAGAATATTCACCACAGTGTAATAGAAAGTCCTCTTCATTATACACGGAGGAAATTTCCAGTTCTTCTATTTTTCTCCTCTTACAGTGGTATACATATCATCATACCACTTTAAGGATCCCTTTATGTTGCTCGAAACGAACGCTTCACAACTTCACTATTGCGTAATTTCGCGAGAACTGCGGTTCTTGATAGGGCCGTGAGGGTTGTGGAGGCGCTGTTGCCACGTCCGACGAAAACAATCGACGATCGACTCTATCCCGGAATATCCGCGAAAGACACTAGCGGAAAGCGCGCGTTTTATCGCGAAGGATTTTCGCCGAGGAGAAGAAAACGGCACTTTTTAGTATCGAAGCCGACCACTTATTTCTTTCACGTCGCCTCGACGTTGTATGCGAATTGTACATGTATGCGTGGATGTGTACAACGGTCCGCGATCTTACTGCTAGCGTACCGAGTGTTCGACTGGCCTGTTCTTGTTGTGTACCGTTTTTACGAATCCGCTCTCGTACTGAGCGCTTAGTTCTGGATGTAGAGTAACGACTACTAGAACTACTCTATACGGCGTATAGAGAGTACAGAGTGAAAGTGATCGCGGAACGGGTATATTAACCATGCAGCATGCTAGAAGAGGCCCGCTTCGCTGTTATGTAGCAGCGGCGAACTTGATTGAGGCTGCTACTGCCCGTCGTACGCTCCGTTAACGGTAAATTTTCAGCGAGAATCTCGAACTACCGTGTACCACCTATGTATTCACTGCAAGCACAACTACTATACCGGGCGGTCGCCGGATTCCCACATCTTCGAAATTTTAAATGCCCGGCGTGAATGTGCGAGCGATGTTTGTCAACGTCGCTCGGACGCCGGCGGTGGTGGAACGTGCCGGCGCATGAGCGCGCTCGCGCCCCCTACCGGCGATGCGGCGCCGTCTCGGTAACTCGCAACAACGAACGGCGCGGCTGTCGCTAGCTGATGACGGTCCGCGCCCCTTTTTAGGTTGATTCCGTGGACCACGATCCCGGAGTTTATTCAACCCGCAGCTTCGCTAAGATTTTTGCAGTTGTTTCTCGTGGTGGAGCTTTTAAATTACATACAGGATGATGCAATAGTTCCTTGAAAGAAAACGCAAATATAAGGGACAACAGTGCGAATAAAATTTATTTAAGTTAAAATAGCAGACATTTCTTTACAATTCAAAGAGTCTCCTTAATCGTTCTTTTGGCAATCGAAATTACCAGAACACCGAATATTCACAAATGACCAGAAAAATTACAGTGAATAGGAATTTTACGCCGACTTATTCAAAACAAAAACCTACAGCAAACAATTGCCAATTCTCGACTTCCTTTAAGACCAGCTATGTATTTACGGCAGGATGCGGCTTTTGTTCGTATGTCTCTGCATCCATTCAACCCCTGAAAGTTGAATACGCAAGCTCGTGTCAGTAGCCACAATTAATTGTAACCTTACCATTGTTCGCGCAGACATTGTTTCCTTGTAAGATACGTATAACATCTCGTATTGGCACCAAATTGGAAATTCCTGTATTGAATAGATATGTACATTTCAACTTTAACAATATGTTCTGAATTTGTCACTTGATGAACGAAATTTCTAATATGCTACGAATTTTATATTGGCAATTCACATATTGTTTACATAACTCTCCGGGAACAATGAATTATTAATTAACAACAACTTGCATGAAACCAAGCAGTTGGAGGTAAATTATTTGTTTATGTAATGTGATTATTTGAACTCTTTGTTGTAGTATGCATACAAAGGCGAAAACAAAGAGTATTGTTTAGTCATCGGGAGAATTGGAAAGAGACGGAGAATAGGTGCAACAGCATTGAAAAGTTCTAAAGTATCTTTCTGAGCATTCATATCAAAATTCACTATTTTGTAATAAATGTAGCTAATATAGACAAAAAGGAAGTTTTGGATAATGGACTTGCCCATACGATCCGAGGTCTACTTTCAATTTAGGCGGTTGGCTCTTGGTCGCGAGGAACAAGTTTTGTTCTTATGTAAGGAATAAATGAATCGAATCTCTTGAATCGTTTGCCGATAGGTTGCAACATCTTTAAGTAACGATGGGTGGCATGGGTGAATTTCTATTACCTATAAATGACCAAATTTCATAATTTATCTGATATTTTCGACGTAACTGAATATCTAGAAAAATCTGGTCTCGGTAAGGAATCGAACCTGGCACTTTCCGCTTGTTGGACGAGCGTGCTAACCGCTATACAAGGAGAGTCTTGTGTTAGGAACGTTCACCTTACCTTTTAAATAGGTATTAAGAAGGGAACGTTATTGATGCTAATCAATTTTTAAATTTTGGTCCAAATATTCACGCAGGTGGCGCAAATTTGGTTGTATTCCTATTGTTCTGGCGTACAGTGTTTTTCTCCAATTTGTATTTGTAGAATTTTATTGTTAATCGATGAAAATCTACATCTGCCTGCCAACCATACCGATACTCTCAACCAGTACATAAATTAAAAGGATACTTGTACATAATAGAATTTATTATTATTATTATTATTAAACTTTAACACAATTTATCGCTAAAATCTTTTCCGTTTTCTAGAATTGTTAATCGTTAATCGTTAATCGTTAATCGTTAGTCAAACAGAAGCATTACTTTTATTATTATTTGACTTTTAAAAAGGTACACAGAGAAAGTATTAACGGACGAGCCTGTTCCCCTTCCGATCGCAAACATAGGACAAACGTCTCTATCCATCGCATTCTTCCCTGTCTAGCGGGATAAATAGAAAAAAGCACATGCAAACTGACTTATCCATCTCATTTAAGCTACGCCAGCCACATAAATCTATATCACGCGCCGAGGCAAATAAGGGAGGCTGCGGGGACGACGAGAACCCAGCGACGCTGATGCACACCACCTCAATTCAGTGAACTTTTTAATCTGTGTTAATGGCCGCATTGTATTGCAACGAAAATATTTACCGTCGACGTTTTGTAAATAAGCCGTAGCCGTTCATCCATGAAACCCTTCATTCTTTTATTTTTCTTGAAATTCGTTTTTCTTTGCGCTGCACGTTCGTTATTTCATCTGTTTAAACGAGATGGTGATGATGATGCTGATGTTGTTGTTTCGGAGGAGATCTTTAAAATTAAGGGGATTGCGATCGATAATAATTCGAGCCGGCAAGAATTGGCTGGTTCTAAGCGTCTTTTTGTGAAGAGTACACGTTTGAATGAAATAAACTAAATCGAGGGAAATTCTCCAAATAACATTTGTTTTAATATAGTTAGTATATAAGTTGAAAAATGCTAGCAAATGATGCCAGGTGTAAATATACAGAGAGTTTGAATTGTTGTGTACAGATTAAAATATTTTTGCAATATTTAAGTATAAGATCAGATTAGAAGAAAATAAGAAAATGTGATCTATAAATGAGGAAATTGGATGTAACAAATTATAGAATGGCTCGGGGTCGGGGTTGTCCTATATTGCATCAAATATATTTTCTTCCTTATTTACATTATTCCCTCTAGCGTGATTATTTCGATTATTACGTGGTATAATTAGTAAATCATAGCATTTAAAAGCATTTTGCCGTATCTTCCATCCATTTCGTTTTCCTCTCAAAAAGCTAAACGCGCAAGCCTATTTTCCATCGTTCCATTCCGTATAGATCCTCTTCACGTATTAGATACCGTGCGAGCGTAAATTACGCGCCTACATTAAGTAATGTGAAATATTTCGCCGGAATTTGCTTTACGACGTCTACAGTCTATGGAACACTTTATATTCGTGCGCCCGCTTTTCGGTCTTAAGAAAAATATGTTCCTCTTCGGAGCGCGACGCGAGATGCTCCGGTTTTATCGCGCAATGTGGAAACGTACGACGCTGACGTAGTTCAGAGAAGAACCGACCGACCGACGCGTCACGTCTATTATAAAGTAATTAATGAAACTGAAATAAAGTCGGCGATACCGATCTGCTCATATAATTACGCGCGACTAAATTAAATTACGACAGTATCTGCTATGCAGCGTGCATATAGCTGGTTGTATGCAAAAGGCGCTTGGACATAAGCTAGGGCACCTTACGACGGTAATTAAACGTCGAGTTTCGCGAGCGCTGTGAAAAACCCGAAGCTCGTTTTCCCTATGTAATTGTATCTTTCCCGCGAAACAACCTCTGCATCTTATGTCGTGTTTGTATTTTTGTGCGTATGTACGGTCCGGCATTTACCTACGAACTGTGTATTTTCCATCGGCGTCCAGCAAAAATTTACTATCGTGTTTCTTTAAGCATTACTAACCAATTCGAGTAAGTTCCTTTGTCTTTTACTTGTTAATGTTTTAAATGTTAAAATATATTCGTCCAACTTTGAAAAAAAAATAAATAAATAAAACGGAAGGAAAAGGAAAAAGTTTATAAAAGTACAAAATTAAGAAAATTAAGAAAAAAAAAGAAAAAAAGAAAAAAAAAAGAGAAAAAAAATTGAAGATTGATTTCGAAGGCCAATAAGAAAATTGGAATAATACACATTTTAAAATATAATACATCAATAAACTTTTAATAAACCTCAGCATGCAGGCAAGCATAAAATAAATCAACAGCCATCTCTAACAAAGAGTTCTAGAAAGGCATCTGCAGGTTGGATGTACATAATTCCTCATCAAATACTTTTTACTACCTTTAGCTTAGAAGTTGTCAGAGTTTTAGCCTGGAGATATTGAGAGCAAGTTTATATCGCATCCTCCCTCTTGCTTGCGGAAACTCTCCCCACTGCGCGTAATTATCGCCCTACGACAATCCCCGTGCTTATTTTATCTGACTTAAATTACAACTAACAAAAAGAAAAAAGAACAACGAAATGTACACATTTAATTAGTACCTCATTAATAACTTGAACTCCTCATCCGCATACGGCGAAGTAGTTACAAAAAGAATGCAAATTTACGCAAACTAATTTAGCAAAAGGCAACGATCACATGAAAAGTTAAATATGCGCCCTGCCTTCCATCCGACGATATGGCACGTATTTCGCTCGAAGGGACGCGATAATATAAGGCTTAGCCAATAAAATTAGGAGTGTGTAATTATAAACGAACCGATAGCAGTCAGCATATTTAAAGACGACGAGAGATTATTATTTCTCGTGGCGCTGCCGCGGATAATATCGGTTCAGACGTGCCAATTATCGATATATACTGATTCAACACAAGCGCGGACACGACACCTTCAACATATCTATTCATCACATCGTAAAATAGAAATTGAAGATCCAATGCACTAAGTTTACTCATACGAGGTAGGCGCCAAAATTTCGCGACCTGCTCTTCGGTTAGACGCGTGATACCTTAGTATTGTTTGTAATAGTGGACAATAATGCAGATGTAGTCTGCAGACTAGATTATCACGTATTGGTCCATCTGTTCACAGAATTCGATCCCGTTTTTGGGCATTCAATTTGAAGTATCGTGCGCCTAGGTACAATTTGTAAATTTAATTCAAAGGATAATTCTAAACTTAGGTTTCGAGCAAACCTTTGCGTCGTCAATTTGACAGATGTTTCTGCATGATAATAACGTGTAATAATTTATTATCATATATGCATAACTAATACGGATAAAGTGATTGCCTATAAATATGCATAATTCGAGTCAAGTACCTTAACATTCTTACCCATGAAGACCACATGCATTAATCATGAGGAACTCTAGCGCGTTTACGGAATGCATCGCCGACAAATAGTGACTATGTGTTTGGACTGGAGTGAAGTAATTGAAACCTGGTTGAGGTGTAATTGGTGTTTAGATATGATGATTCCGACTGTAGCACACCATGGAAGCCTAACAATTATCTATGCAGCGGACGCAACCGCTGCAACATAAGCGGATACAATGAAACGCATCGAAGACTAGGGATGCTATCTTTGACACGCCGTTACATTGGCGTTTATAAATGTTTAGATCGGTTAGAGTGGAAAGTTAGCAACGTAATTTTTCGAAATTGATACTGATAAAACGAAATGTGTTCAAGTGAAGGAGCAATTTAGGTTTGTTTTCGTTAAAGTTTTAATGGCGTTATTTCGATTCGCACGTACAGTTATATAACAACCAGTAAGTTGGGCGAGGCAATTTAGGTAGGTGCATCCTGAACAAGCACAAGTGTTGAAAATTAATTTAAGTTCCGTATCGGACGGTTTACTTTACAACAGAACTTTACGAGATGGGAGTGAACGCGAACTAGGGTATAACTCAAGGGATTCGCAATTGTATAAGGCAGTTTGCATTTTTACGTTATCAACACGTTTATTTTTCGTTGCCAGTTAAAATGAAGGTTGTATCAATTAAAATAAGAAATTCCTTCTTTGAATATACATCTCGGTGTTGATTTTCAGATCAAAAATAACTTAGAATATTGCAGCTTCAATAAATCCAGAGATTCGCATGTTTCGGCATTACTTACAGCAGCGCTGTAAATTTTAATGTTACTTCACATCTACGTTCAGAAATAGGATGTAGCAGACGTCCTTACTTTTAATAGAATAAGGGAATTAAGGAGAGAGGATTTTAAAAGTTCAGATGAAATACAATTTTGACCGGTCTTATAAGGTGGTAACTGGAAAACGTAGCCAGCGATTCTCAACGTAACCTTGGCGGACATCGGAACATACGCAGATATTAATGGGCTTAGCTACCAAGTAGATCCAATCACATGATTACAATTTCGAGGGCGATATTTTACAAAATAAATTTGGATAAATACAATTTAATACACATGCAATGCCTATGCCGAAAGCGCATAATTTTCAAATAAATTAATTTAACAACTCCTACGTGATGTTGACACGTGTAAGTCAGATAGTATCAGTTAGATCGTTAATAAATCGTATCTCATGATTGAAATAATTTGTATCGTTTTTTTAACCCATTGTCTTAAAGTAGTAATTGACTGTAATTTTCTAACTACATGTGATTGAAAAAAAAAAGAATGAATCATGCAACGTAGTTGTTATGATCTGATACAGAAGTGTCAACTGGATTGTTACGTAACTAGGACTAGAAATCGTTCGTCATATTTTAGCATATTTAGAGATGTGTTACATAATATAGGACGCGTGTATGTTTGTCGTTTAGTGAGTAACACCGTCGCTATGAGGAACTGGTCCAGTCAACTGAGATTCAAATTGAAGTGTACGCATTGTTATGGAAAAATAAATAATTGCTCAAAATTATTGCGTAGGTTTGTACCGTTAGTTGATTAGTATCGTCGAAATTTCGAATAATTGTCGTCAAATAATTACGTACAATTGGTGCTTCCTTTGTTGTACTTTAGAATGCTAACGACGCTGTCTTTGTAGTAGTTGAAACGTTTTCTCGGCACAAATTGATATCTTCCCCTTCTACAGAAAATATCCATTTATGAAATTACGGTTGGAGAAGAATACACTCGGAACCACATCGATGGTTCCGATGATCTTCGTGGACTGGGGTGTCTTTTTTTGTCTCCTCATATTGCTTTTGCCGTGGGCGATTCCATTAATGCCATGAAGAAGCCGTTTGGTGCAATGTTTTTTTGGTTATTATTTTTAGGCATTTTATGACATGTTTTAAGTAATAAGATTGATACAATAAACATTAAAAAGCAATCATTAAAAAACTACTATTGACAAACGGTTCAGTAAATAATTTTTATATTTTTCGTTGATTGTTATTTTGTAATGGCGTATTCTTTCTCCGGTCTTTATAAACGTATATGGAAATATTTACTAACAATGGGTCCTCACTAACACTCCCTTCATTCTGATAAATTTAACAGGAGATAATTCTTAAAATTCACAAATTAGTAATAATGTCCTTTCAAGGTATTGTTATTGTTTGCAATTTCAAACCAAGTCCCTCAGTTCTGTGAACTGATTGTCCTCCTTCCAGGAAGCTTGTTCCAAATCTATTAAAAAGCTTATTAAGTGAAATACACTCCGCCAAAAAAGTATCGCACAATTTAGTTTTGAATCATAAAAGTATCGCATAATCCTTGTTTGTAGCATAAAGTTGTAAATATACTTTAATGCGCTCTAAGATATAATTTCTATGATTGTTTAAATAAAATACAGGCCAAATAAAAACAGGAACTCATACTTGAGATTTTTATTAAAACAAGAAATTATAATTTTGGAAAGAAAAATGTCATAACAGTAGCTTTTAATACTGAGTATTGCCACTTCTGGCTCTTATGACCGCTCGCATACGGTTTGGCAGAGATTCGATTAACCTCCGTATATAAGCCTGATCCAAATTCTCCCACTCGTCCATGCAGGTCCGCTGGGGCAACATTTTGGGTTCATGTCCGGACTTACCGCAGGCCAATCTAAAACTGGAATACCAACATCGTTAAGGTATTCCTGGACGATTATCGCAACATGCGGTCGTGCATTATCGTGCATTAGCATGAATTCGTTTCCTATAATTGGCGCATATGGTACTACATGTTTTTCTAAAATGTCCGTTATATACCTGTGGGCAGTCAGTGTGCCTCTGTCTGCTGGTACTAACTCTGTACGACCTGTTAAACAGATGCCTCCCCAAACTATAATTAGGTCTAGGTCTGATATTACACTGCGAATAGCGCTCACCGTCTCGTCTGTACACTGAGATACGCCTATCTGAGGTGTAAAGACCAAATCTTGACTCATCTGTGAAGAGTATATTGGCCCAGTCGTTAATGTTCCAATTTACATGTTCTCTGGCAAACCTTAAGCGAGCCACTCGGTGGTTCCTAGTGAAACGAGGGGCTGTTACAGCTACTCTAGCTCTTAATCCACTCTGTCGTAACCTATTCCGAATAGTTTGAGTACTCACACGAGTATTTCTGACTCTAGCCAAGTCGTTCTGCAATTGTCTCGCAGTTACATGTCTTCGACGTAATGCTTGTAGTAGTGAATAGCGGTCATCTTGGCGAGTAGAACATCTTGGACGACCTGGTACAGGTCTTCTACTGTAATTGCCTATTTCCCTATATCTGGCTACGGCTCTAGAAACACTTGACTGATTGATGTTCATCAAATTAGCAACGTATGCTTGAGATCGTCCATCTTCGATTAAAGCGACTATAGCAGCCACTTGTTCTGAAGTTAAATTGCTCATTTTAGTTTTAAAAGCGTGCTACAGAACTCTGACTTCGCACTTTAAAATTTGTCCGTATATGAAGACTTTCAATAAACAACTCAACAAACCTTACACATATGCGTTTTTCTAAATGTGTTCTTTTAGGAAGAAAAAAAGTAAAAAGCTATGTTCCATGATTTTGTTAGTGTTTTTATAGTTCACATACACGAGGCAAACTTTTTGTGAACGTATAAAAATATCTTGGTTTATAAATGCCCTTTTTTAGTTTATGCGATACTTTTTTGACGGAGTGTATCATCAAATCATAATTTGTTCAAATCCCCTAAAATCTTCTGTTTTATTTCTTTGCCTGTATCGTTTTTAAAACTAACAAAACTAACGGTCACATACTCGAGGACCGTAGCTGGCAGTCCAATTGCATTAAACGGTTCATGATAAGGAATCGTGCACGTATTTTACTAATTTTCCTACATTTGGACTGGAACTATCGGCTTGTAACGGGTGTCCTTGTAAAAAAATCTGGCTCTTATAGATCTCGAGAAACAAATAGGACGAATGCAAAATGGGCGCTCAGGTACACGTTTATAAATTTTTAACGAAAAGCTTCAATTTTCTAGCGGCATTTTTAAATGCAATAAGTTATGTATGTATGTCAACTTTTATTTAATTTTTTATTTATTTACTTAGTATCGGATTTATCTAGAAGAGTTGTTTTTATATTTATCGTACTGCCTGCGTATAATTTGTAGCTTTAAACACCTCGAATTAAAATATATCTACGAAAAGAAATTATTTCGATATCATCTTTTAAATTTTAATTTATAGCGCTTTTACGTCTAATGAAACTAAATCACCTTCATTCGGCAATATATCTTCCCAAACATCTTTAATCCATCAACGAGTGCTACTTTGCAAAGCTAGTATGCTCGACTCTCCAAAACGTATTAGCCGTAAAAATTAACGGGAACACATTATTCGGATTGCGTTGGATTCCTATTCAAATTTCGACGAAAGTCGCGTCCCGCGAAACGAGGGCGTTTTCTTCATTAATCCGACCATCAGCTTTAGGATTGATGACAAAAATTATTCACTTAACAGAACGAACGGATAAATTAAATCCGTCTATATTTGGGCTTATTAGTGACATTTAAACGATTTCGCCGTGACATTTATTCCCGAATACATTACGGGAAACGGCGTCCAATTTATTTCGTAGACATTATCGATCTCGTTATTAATTTGTTACAAACCCACGTGGAATATTAATAATCCTTTGAAACGTTGATTACTGTTCGCATAACGCAGTGCGTATCCGACGTACGCAGGTGGCGATTGAAAATGAGTTTTTCGTGGAAATCGTGTATGCGCGTAAATTGAGATACGAATGAAATTTGCCGTGTACGGCATGAATTTGGTAACATTAACGTTCCACTTTAATTGTATCGAGATTTTCAATAGCAGAAGTAAATTTCATATAACTAACTATAATGCTCCGATCGGAAGGTCAATATGAATTCGTAGCATACGAGCGTTCTAACGAATGAAGCTTTTACGATTTAGAACCGTCCGGCTAAATGAGCATATACGGAGATAATGGCATCGTGGCGTATAGATTGAGACCTACGTAGGTTGGCTGGTGGTGCACGGTGTTCGGATACCCGCCCGCTAAAAGTGCCGGGTATAAATCAAGGGGATCGCGGTAAGGTATCATCACGTTATCGTTATGATTATAAATAAGTCGGTTAACCCGAAGTTACCGAACCATAGTCGGTAATAGTTATGTGCCTAGTGTAATCCAGTGGTTCTCAACGTTTTAACGTGGTAGCATTATCGGCGATGCTGTTGAATAAATACGGAAAATTACTTCCGGCGACTGAGCTGGTTTCCTTTCTTCTTCGAAAATCCGTCGCGTGTTATACGAAAAATGCAGCAAAATCTACGTATCTGAAGGGAAAGCGAATATCTTTCTCACCTTGGATTATACGCCTTATCCGTATAAGCGATATTAGATTCTCTAAAATTAAAAATTAATTCACTTCTCTCTTATCACTAGACCATCAAGGCTATCCAACTGTCAATGAATTTTTTTTTCTTGAGCTAACGTGAAGAAAACTTTCCGTACATATTTTATATGTTTAGCTATTGTATTATGATTATTATTTATTATAATAATTTTTACAATAAATAATAATAACAAGCGACAAAAATGTTTGGAACTTCTGGAGTCTATGAAACGTTGCGTTGAGACTATGAGCGAGATAGCCGGCCTATATCTTCGCGCTCGGCTTCGTGTTTGCTCACGCACAAGAACAACGTTCACGTTCTTCATCTTCTCACGTTCACGCGTGCTAATTGCTCGCCAGAATGCAGTAGATACGGCGTTCCGGCCCGAGGTGCTTTACCTACAGGACGGTACGGACGGGGACGAGGTACTATTTGACCACGGTATTTGCATAATAAAATTACTTGTCAAGCAATGTCAATGTCTGTTCGCGTCTGCCTCGTTGCGTTGCTCGACGACGCGGGGCAAAGAACGACCTACGATAGCGAACGACTATCGAGGAGTATTGCCGGCGTATAGTGACGAGGAACTCGAGCAATTTTCAGGTTATAGTACTTCTACAATATTCCATTTAAGAAATAGAAGACTACTTCTCTATGAGCAGTAGCGTTCGAGAAAACGTCTAAAATCTAAAAGATAAAAAAATAAAAAAAGTTTCGCAATCCTGAACGTTTTATAAATAGCGAAATCATCGTTCGTCCAAGCAGCTGCTTAAATTTCAAAACAAAACTAAAGTATCCCGATTATCCGCAATCGTATTCAGGCAAATATCCTTTTTTTTTTATGAGATCCTCGCAGTCCCCGATGACAATCGCCGTGTCATTGTGCATAAGAGGAAACAGTAAACTTGAACCGACTTGACCCGAAGTAGGTTGCGTTGTACGTATTCGGTATTAAATTACGACGTGATTATTCGAGAAGAAAATGCATTTAATTAAAAAATAAAGCGGCTGGCAAGCTAGAAGGAGGGACGTTACGGCCAAACGGAGTCGGCGTTTATGGAATAAATTAATATTCATATTTTAGTGTCGTCTGGAGTCGACTAATGGGGATTTTAAAGCGTTGGCGAGGTTTTTACGTTCCCGATTCTAAATTAAATGACTCGGATTAAAGGGCTTTGGCTAAGTGGATAAATCTAGACGGATTAGAATTAATCGTGGGGAGATAAACTTGTAAAATATTTATAATATTCTAAGTTGTTATAATATAGTATGTATTAAAGAAAATATAACGTAACAGAACAATGTGTTGTCTGTTGCATTAATGGAGCTTATATTATTATTATTGTAAAGATTTGTTTTACTGTAAAGCCTACACAAGGTCTACAAGCTTGTACAAGAAAAAGGTAGTCAAAAACTCTGTATTTTAGAAAGTACTTCAAGTACATTATCGTCTTTAAGCAAACAGATGTTTCTGATACATCATTTCGTAACTGTGCGTATTTAATCGTCAAGAACGTAACTATTGGAACATCGACAATAAAAATCACCTTAATTACGAATATTAAGGGATTTCCATAAATTCGTTTTCATCGATTAGATCCAAGTTAAATTCCGGAACAAATTCAAAAATAAGATTACGAATCCTACTGCGCTCAACAATAGACATTTCCTTGAAGCACCTCCTTGCTTGTATTTCCCTTCGATCCTTACCAGCTCGATTGTACACG
Organism: Oryctes rhinoceros; assembly: GCA_020654165.1. Classification (NCBI taxonomy): domain Eukaryota; kingdom Metazoa; phylum Arthropoda; class Insecta; order Coleoptera; family Scarabaeidae; genus Oryctes; species Oryctes rhinoceros. The sequence goes on from JAIOKQ010000231.1 coordinate 7,473,039, forward strand.
TAAACTTATGCAACCCGTTGCAAGTTTACGTAACTCCGTGTATGGTAATACGTATTAACATACTACCTAGACACGATAGGAGCGAGAAGCTCATAACTGTCCGTTTGATACTGCGAGAAGCCAGATTCCGGCTTGTCCTAGGTTGCGCTGAACGTAATAAGTTTACGTACTATCCGTCGCAGTCGGGCGACTAACATATGGGAAATGTGGTTCAGACGCTCGCTGTCCCAGGACACCGTAACACGATTCTGGAGGGTCCTCGTCGCATACTGCACGAACACCCGATATGTTAGCGGCAATGTAACACTATAGTAAATTCCGCCGAGAGATACATATACCTCAAAAGACATTTACATGACGAAAATTTATCTTCCGTCTCGGGTTATCCCGTCGCTGCTTAGATGTAGTAAGCAACATTGAAGCGTCGATGTACAGGACGCGTTAAAATGACGATAACTAGAACTATTCCGCAATACGAAGCGCTTTCATATTTGATTTGTGGAGAAATGTAATGTCTACGTCATACGTTAGGTGGATTGGAATAAAACGGTCCTATGGTTTGATTGGTTACAGGAGAGAATTAATAATGTAATAACGTAAGCAATAGTGACGGCATAGATCGTGGCAGCCTTGAGTAAGTGTTAATAGCTTTTGTCGTCATTAATACTATTTTTTAACACTTTAAATAGGCTATATTTATAGCTACTCTTAACGTGCAATTTCTAACGATTTGTATTGCTTTTATAATTAGCTTAGGAAAGTAATTTATTATGTAATAATAAATACTTATCTACCTTCTAATCTGTACTTCTGCGCTTACTAATTACACAATCTCAAAACAAACCGCTGATGGATTTTATTCAAGCGCCCCGAGAGATAAAATCGACGTCTTTCAATGTCAGCTGAGACAAAATCCCCTGGGTGGGGCGAGGCAAACCTCAGAATCGCGAGTAAGAAGGAGCAGAACAAGCGGAGACGGCGAGCTGCGATTAAACGAAGACGATCGTCAGTAACAAATACTTTTACTATTTAAAGACACACTTCATTAGTTAGGAGTGACAGAACAATTTAATGATAATCTCAATCTAAGTTCAATAATTTCCTAGAATTAAAGATCGAGATACATTTGATCGGAGGAGCAGGAGAGCTCACGACAGGGTCTCCCTGCGCGTTTCGAGGCGCGCTTTTTTCGCGTGCGTTCTTCGTCGGCCGATAAGAGTACACGGGGAAAGAAAATGAATAAGCGGACGGAGAAGCGATGACTGAGCAGAAATAATTGCCTGAAAAGAAAAGTACCGTCCGCGCCGTGGATGCAAATGGTGTTTCCGATGTAACGACAATGCTCCGCGGTACGATATCGTCATGCCATCGTTTGGGATTAATGGTTTCGCATCGACATGTGCGTATTATGTTGCTATTTGTTTTTGTGTTGTTATGCAGTCGTGCATCGTTTTTTTTTTTTTTTTTTTAAACAATCGTTTATATTCCTACGAGTGGTTTTAAAGGCGTCTTATTATTAACATATTTATTTTAACTAATGTATGTTGTAAAAATATCACGAAAGAATACATATGAAGAAGCAATAAAGAGCTTGCGGAAGCCTACAATTGATTAATTGAATGTATTGTTTTATTCTTGGATGCTTTATCCAGTATTCTATCCATGTGGATCTAACAAATACTTCTTTTCAAATCTGAAGTAATTTTTTTTTTTAAGATATATTAAAATCTTTGGAGAAACATAAATTACAACAGGAGGTAACATTTCAATGCATATAATTCCAAGTTGTAGATCTGCGGGTATTCTTACAATTTTAACATTTCTTATGATTCAAAAAATAATTACCGAGCTGACGTAAGGAGAAATACAACTTTGTACCGTCGACCAACTTATAGGCACGAAAATACATGTACCTAATTGAGAATAACCGCCAATTTGAGACGTACGTTCTAATTAAGAGCAGTTTTCGTAGTAGTAAAGCACATTTATTTGCAACTTACAGGTTAGAATTACGATACCGCCTCAGCAAAACATGAGCATCTTCAATTGCGCACGTATACCTACCATACGTACACATGCGGGGTACAAAGATACCTGCATCACATATCTTTGCAAGCTGGTATATGAACTATGGCCTTGGCTATACAAGAAAGCGTCCAGCCTATGTTCTTGACAAATAATTCACATACGCGGCGCACATAAATCTGCGTATTGTTATAAGGAGAAGACACTTAAATTAGTAGATATTGTAAAATGCATAATTTAAAATCTCGCTTTGTTTTATACGCTTAACTTTATAGCATCCATGCGCGACATACAATGACATTCGAAAGTTTTGATCGAATAACACTTCTGAATGGACTATTAAAGAGGATCCGTCGAATTCTGCTTGGGGCTCGTGACGATAATTGTGTTTCATCTATTACAGCGAAGGGGTGATAGTACACGCACAATTACACGCTGAAAAGGCTAATGTGGTTATGCCAAGTTTTAAAAGCTCGTATACCTCGTTGGGCCGTTAACATGCAAAAGCTATTCTATATTTGGAAAATTGAAGATTTCTACAGTTCCTTCGGAGCTATTTTATTTTTCTAGCGTGGTTGAACAATCAACTGATCAACCTATATATTAATAGACTGATGGTAGTTCAGTTACCAATCTTACAATTTCATGGGTGAAAATCACATTTTTCCTATTAGTTCTATTTAAACTAGTTAGAGGAGCTTCTAAATGATCTAAACTAAAAGATCTAAGTGCCGACATATGTTGAATGTATTAGAAATGGTATTCTGCGGATTAAATTTATGAAACGAATTCGTTTCTTCAAAGGTCGTAATAAAAGGCGAAAGGTGTACGTATATAATTAGATATTAGATAGATCTTGTATTACCTTTCAATACACTTCAAAGCCTCGCTAGTGCACCTACTACATCTCACCTTTACGCAACTGTACATAAACGTACATTAGATGAACCCGACTTCTGAGCGGTGGTGTATGCACGGATAATAAAAATACGTACGAGCGTTCATATACCGGTATGTTCATATTGTGCATGCGTGTATGTAGATATCCCTCCAAAGCAATTCGAGTCCGCGAGACAAGAAAAAGGTGTAATTGATTTTAAAATACGATTTTGATTTAAAACTAGCAATTAAAACCTAACGTCTTTAGCCAGTGCAAAAATGCTCAATTTATAGCGATCGTATATCCTAGCCATTTCTTCTGCGTGTATTTTTTGCTAGCTTTCTTCTTCTTCTTCTTCGTTTCTTTTCTCCTTCCCTTCTATAATCTAACGTCTACTCGAGCGCCGGTATATAATACGAATAAAAGGAACAAACAATGAATCTTCATGCCCACATGCCTCCAACAACTACCATTTCTCGTATGTACCACGTACTACCTGTGGTTGTAGAAATGCGTATAGGAGGCCGAAGGGAAAAGAGCGTAATAAATCGTAAAATGACAGCGATGTATCATATTCATGTCATATAAATATACATTCGTACATAAATTTACATTGAGATGCATTTGTAGATTTGCTCCTTTTGCGCGTTTATCGATTCTGCATGTTTGAGGTTTGAGGTTCGGTGGGAAACATTGAACGAAGGGTGAACAGCGTTCAGGAATCCATATTTCATCTTAGAAAGTGAAGCACTGAGAAGAGCTCAGCGTGTGGTAATAAAATAATAATCGGGAAAAACTAAGAACCTCATAAGTTAAACAACACTCAAAATACAGGATGTTATAAATCGCTAACTTATGCATAAAATGAAATTTGCACAAAGGAAAACTTAAATACAGGGTGCGGTAGAGAATTGCGATGTTCTTTAAGAAAGTAGAAAAAACACTAATTATCATCCAAGACAAATGTATATATTTAACCAAAATAAAGAGAACATGTTGCCATTTTTACTTAATCAAAAGTAATATGTTTTCTTTCTATATTTCCTCAAAGCAAGAGGTCCGAGAAAGGAGGCTGTCATGTAATATCTTCAAAGCGAGAGATGATGTGTTATAGCAGCATGTGACGAACTATCCTTTTAGGACCACGTCCACTGCGTATCTATTCGCTGACAGGATCCTTAGCATGCCCACATAGCGCTTACAATTTAGTGCAACTGTGAGCCTTGCCATTTTAAAAAGGTAAGGAACCGGTAACGTCGCTTCCGCTAATTCCACACCCAACTATCGCTTTGTGACTATTGACTTAAAAAAGGAGCTATATTCAAGGAAATTGAGTTATCTTCAAGTAATTGATGGCCGACCATAATTCAGCTAGCTTAAACCCAAATTTTCAAAAAAAATCTACAATCCATAATAATTTTAACGAATGGTTTCAAACGATTACTCATTATCGGATCCTCTTATCCAATTAGTTACGAAACAATCATCGCGTAGTTACTTCACAGAAAATTTTTAAACTAACACTCTCGGATAACTATCAATTTTTATCTAACGGTGCCATTAACGCGATAATTGTGTCTCTTCTTGCAGTCGTTAAAAATGTCGTCTTAATTATCATTAATGAATCAATCAGCCGCTACATCCGTACGGTAGCTCGTAATTTCTAATGGACGTTATTGGGTATTGCAAACTCATTCGAAGACGCTATTACGAGAACCTGCGTGTAGGAGCAAATGAACTTGACAGTGCATTTTGCCACCCACATGCAGCGTGTGCGTGCGTTGGGTAAATGTACGAACGTACAATTCGCAATGCGATACTATTTTTCGTAAGCGGAGACACTTCGGCTCGGTCCTATTCCGGGATTATTTTATATAATTTGCAGTCCGGTAATGCATTTCGTTGGAAGAAATTGAATACCAATTTGATCGTGATGTATTCGTGCTGTGCACGTATACTTGGTCCAATGTCGAGATATTTAAAGGGAAATCTTGTACATACTAACTTTATTAACAGTAAATTTTTTTTTGTTCTGGGATACTCGTTCCAAAGTGGATGATGTATGATTGAAATGTTTATTTTACTTAAGTGTTACTCAGTAAACTAAAGCCCTGGTTTTATTCCGGCGATGGTCTTTTATTGCGTTTCGAAGATTGTGACTTCTACAATGCGATAACGAGTTTAATTACAAAGGTTGTGGTTGCCGTATCACACTATTTATTGGTGTTTCGAGTAAGTAATTCCAGTTTAAAACTAATAAAAATCAACGCTTGTTAATCATGTAAAGGCGATTGATGTACATTAGTATCATCTATTTAGTATACAACTTCGTGCTGTTTTCAACGAAGGGAACCTGACCTATACTTACGCATGTCATAATCAAAGATGACGAAAGCACCGAACACAATACGTTAGTACTTTCGTTACTTAATTTGAAGCTAAGCGCTCACGATTCACGTTGTTCCCATCTTCAAAAACCACGCGTCGTGTAGTCGGCGTACACCGAACGGTTTCACGTAAAGAATTCACATTCCGATGTAATTGTCCCCGTCAAGAAATACGAAACACTCTTAAAATTGCTTGGAACACCGGAAAAAAAATGTTTCTCCCACACGTGTCTGACTGTGGGAAGAGGAGCCTGTGGACTGCAAGCGATGGCGCGATGGTTAATAAATTGCGCAGATGGTCACTTTCAAAACGCACGGTTAATAACACACCACGTTGAAATTGATTAAAAACAAAAACCCGGCTCGCTACATAACAATGCATTTTCAGACGGACATACGTATACGTCAGTATGTATGTAAGTGTACATAGCAGCGGCCATCGGGCGAATTCTAGACCATCGGCTAAGGCACATTGTTGGTGTTGTTTTTTCGTACTTTTCCTTTTGTGCTTCGTTCCCTTCTTCACGTACAATTTACATCGAACACGATCTCATTAATTTCTATTTTCTTTTCATGAAACGCATACCATGCATCGGAGCTGTTATAAGCTTATTTGGAATAGTACTTATGTACATCAATCATACGGATGCTCATAGTTACAGTGTCGTCAACGGGTTTCAGACTTACAGATAAAGCAATATGTACATTGGGAGTCTTCGTTTCAGGTTCGTAGCTGGATTTATTTATTTAAGGGTAAAAGTGAATTAAAAAATATTCCAAAATCATTGATTATCGCGGCATGAAAGAGAAGAACGGTTAAGACGCCTCGTTTAAATGTCAACATTGGAAGAAGTGAAAAGCGGATGAAATTTGCATATGATCCTCAGTAAACATTGAGAATTTTCAAACGAACCTACATATTCCAAAAGATTTATTCATTTACCTCTAAATACTGTTTTTTTTTTTTTTTTTTTTTTTTTTAACGATAATGTCTAAATAAATAAAGGCAACTGGAGTTATTCCTTTTTTGCAGCGACTAGATGGACTCGTGTCTATTCGCCTCATGAGAATGGATTCTGGTGTTGCCTACTGGTGTCTCTCCGAGAGTCGACAAAGCACGAGTCTGTCTAATTTCCGCAAAAAAGTAATAATTTCATCCGCCTTTGTCCTCTCTAATGAAAAAAATCCATCTACTTCCTACCACATATCATCATACGACGTTGGAAGGTAGGTCAAAGGTATTTTCACTCTCCAAAGGTTGCTAGAATCTTACTGAATTTACTCAAATCATCGCGAACTCAATGTACATATATCTCGCAATCACCACAAACAGAAGAATCCTCATAGTGCATTTAATTATTGACCGACTTGCTGAGTTATTGAACCTTACCGGCTTCCAAAAAAAAAAAAGTAAACAAACGGATCCATTAGCCCCTTCAGAAATAAATATTTTGTAATCAATTAATCCGTATGTCGCGTCGCATCGATACGGCCGGTATATCGTCGAGTGTCAAAAAAGCAGTCCCTCAAACACCTCCGAACACATGAATATTCGATAATTACGAGCGAGCAGAAAGAGACGGAGCAATGTTTTATTCATGCACGCCGCATGCATATAATTCAACGTTCAACAACGTCGTCAGTCAACTACTCGGTTACGCTAATGAATGGGAAGTTCATTGAAATTTTTCCGCTTATCGAATCGGCCTCACTCCGCGCCGCCCGATGCATTCGATAATTTCCATGCGACGGATGCGATACTGCGGCCGTGCAACGCCACGGCACAGGTATTTACGACGACAAATTTACATCAATCCTTGCGTAACACGCCTCCATTCTGAATCTCTCGATAGAGCGAGAGACTTTTGATGCCTATTTATGATGCCCATTTGCTTATATTGGATATTAAGACGCGCTGAAACCGGCGGTATTTTGTACGGTTACGAGGCAATAGTGCCTCTCCCGGTAACGTCGCGAGCGAAATAAAAACGAACGTATTTACTTACGAATTATTCTAAGTAAGCGATTTTAACTGTACATCGGAACGTCGATATTGATCGTGAGAGGCATTCAAGTCGTTGGGAATTACCGAAATTATTTAAATGATTTTTGTGCGACCTTCTATATGGGTTCCTTCATCGTCGGGAAATGTTAACATTTGAATAATTTAATTCACATTCTTTTTTTTTATTCCCGCAACATAGCATAGGTGCAGCTAACTGGCGATCGTTAAAAGCATAATAGCCGGTGTACTGTTTTTACTTACCTCGTAACATAGGAGCAGCGAAGTTGCTGTATGTTCCTCTGGTGCCATCTATCTGCAGAGAAACATACAGATCGCTTGAACAAGTTGGAAACGTAACAGGTAGTAAAATATTAGAGGAAGGGGTTGGTTTTTCTTTGCTTGACACCTGCCCTCACAAACGTAAAATTAACAAAGCAATCATAAAAACAAAAATAATTTTTCTAGATGCATTCGAATGCTAAACTAAAACTGTGTCGACCACTTGACCTAAAGCTCCAAAAAAAATCTTAATCTTTGTTTTAATCTAGAGCTATTATTAATTTTATTAGCTAAATAATGACAATAAAACGCGTACTGCACCAATTACATGTTTCTCGTGAGATTAGCGTGAGATGCTTTATTTTGAAAGATGTGACATAATAGAATTCTGATTGCTTATATTTCAGCGTAGATTACATCCAATTACTATCTCCTCGAATGCAAATTCGCCAACCCAATTTTCCGATCGTAGGTTGCAGACATAATACACATACATTAATGTACATAAACATGTTCGATTCTATCCGGAGCCGATATAAAGGCGATAGGTAGACGAAAGTAAGCAATAAATCGAGGAAACTATCTAGAGAATTCGTACATGTACCAGAGAGCTAGGAATTCGATTTTTCCCAAGCCCACGCGCTCTTCAAGGAGAGAGAAGATATCTCCGCCATCGTGTTCCCGAACGTTACGGGGACCGGTTGCGTAACGCTACCGTGATTTACACGAGACAATATGTGAAAGTGAAAATGATAAATGTAATTTCGCCGTAATAAGTAACGGCCGCGAACGAATGCATATCTCCGAGCGGGCACGGTAAGAATGCCCTTAGACGGATCATGTTTCCGCGAGGAGAAATAAATTAAAATGATAGCGCGTTCATTTTCGCGCGGACTAATTTAGCAGATAGAAAAGCAACTGATTGTCGCAGTTTGCATTTTCGAAAGCACCGTATAAGAATGCTGTAATGCCGCTAATTGCTTCGGCATTATGGAATAGCTGGTGTTAATTACCTTCACTTTCTATTAATCAGCGCTTCTAAATACATATGTATGTAGATGTTTAAACTTAATTTGGAATAGGAAAGAGATGGATATTTAACATGCTTAAAGTTTTTTAATTTTAACGCGGTCGTTCAAGTATCTTTGATTAATTTAACGCATACGCTCTGATAAAACAAAAACTAAAATTCGATTAAAACATATAGTAGCAACAGCTGTTCTTCCAACAAAAAAGAGTTGCGTTAACAAAAGAAGTCAAAATTAAAATGTATGTTGCCGCAACCTAATTGAAAGCAAAAAAACCTAATAAAAAAGCTTTTATTGATTTAACAAGCGACGCCCTCTGTGCGTACAGAAAATAAATTAACGTACATCAGTAAATCAGTTTTTTATGCATTTTTGGGTACGATGCACGATTCGAAAAATTCCTTTTCCTTCTACTGGGTCATTCGGAAGTAATTCGAAAGTCGATGTGCTTCATCACATCCATGTAATTGTAAAATCTGTAGAAATTTGAACACGTAAAGCAAGTGAAATGTTATCTTCTGCGAGTTTAATTTGACTATCCGGGTACTTGGAGAGTTGTTAATGGATATCGAAAATACTTCGAGCAGGTCCATAAGAAATGATGCAATAACTATAAATGTCGTGCAGTGATTTCTATCATCAGATAGCTTTTCTCGGGCATAATTCATAACCGCTCCTAATTTCCAGCTATAGCGAAGTGAGAACGTGCCGGAGAGCTTCGATCCAACGCATCGATCGTAGAATAAGTTTAGCAGTTTCCGATGATTTACGACATTTAGTCATCGATGAAGCGGTCTGCGAGGATTTAATATTTAATTATGCACACGCACGTACACATACATGAACGCTGTCAGGTAATTTCCTATATCGATTTTATTGCCTACTCGACTTCAATCTGTATTAACAACCGAGTACCGCTCGGCCGTTATTACTTCGCGGATACCATTCGCCACTTTACCTCAATCCGGTGTATTTTATCATCATTTAACGTCGCACTATTGAAATGTGTTTGATAATGCAAACTGTACATTTACTGAGATCGGTCGTAAACCTTCTTGAAAGCATCTTAATTGACCGCGATGAGCGATTCATACACTCTAAAGAACGCGATCGATTAATTTGGTTTTTACGCCCGTAGCTTTTAGTAAGTAGAGTTAGTGCCGAGCTATTGAAAGTTGCGATTGGTGTGATTATACTTATTTCATTTCAGCGATACATTTTGCGTATTTTTACTCAAATAGTATAGTGCACACCGAGATATACGTTTATGTATTAATCACCCTGAACGAGGTGCAGTAACAAATTAATAGCTGCTAACGATCTGGCAACACTGCGAATTCCCAATTCACATAGCTTAGTTACAACCTTGATAATTACGCTATTCCATCGAGCTTGGTCCTCGAAAAGTTTTAAGAGCCCAAGTTTTTCGGTGACATGAAGCTTATTTGGCCGACCGAGAAACAATGAAGGATGAATCTCGCTGAGATAGGCCTTCAACATCGAAAACTTATGAAAATACAGAACGGAATTGCGGACACTTTGATGCTACACCGTTATAACGTTCCTTGGCACACGACAATCTCTATTACCCGGTTCTTCGCGAAAACATGGATAGCGTATTTCAATTTCTTGTTCTATTAAATGGTTCTATTAAAAGCACTTGAATGGTGTACCCGTCCAAATAAGCCGTATAAAGTTCAAAACTACAACTTAATCGCTTAAAATTTTGTTGTAGCGGAGCATATGGAATAGCTCTACAAAATTGGTTTAATTGCGGATATCAAATTAGAAGAGACAGTTAATGTTTCATTGAACCGAGTACCTTTGCATATAATAACCGCTATAAAGCGGTCGCATTTATTGCAAATTGTTAAACCATTAAAAGGTAAACATTCTCTTGTCACGTTTCATCTACGTACATTCCACGAATATGAATACGGCATAGGAATCCCATGCACGCTATCGTCTAAACTGACATGGAATTAAATTTAACGGTTTGTTGATTTCATCTAATAGGTTAGCACTATTAATTTGTTAGATTAGTTCCGCAAATCATTGATTAACCCAATCATTTGTGTGTACGTAAAGCTTTATTGAGCATAACTTACTGCTTGCGTTTATATTTCTTCATTACAAGAACGATATTTTGCGAGATAGAACTGTAGATGTTTGCCGCTAATGCGCTTACAACTTACAACAAATGTTTGTGCTATTACCGTTGAATGTACAGATGTGGACAAACACATTAAGTTTTGATTTTAATGCTAACAGCGTTTATTTGATTGAGCAATAAATAATATCTTCTTTATTTATTGCTCAATCTAGTAAATTATGACTCTTAAAAATTTTAAAAAATTATGTTTTCTATGAATCGCCACTTTGAGTGAAAGGAGGTCCTCATAAATTGAAGAAAGTAGTAAGTAAGCCTTTACTAATTGTGGCTGAGTCAGACACTGCGCGTGCGCGTCTCATCAGGCTGAAGTGGCAGATTTATTTGGTAATCATGTTGGGGAACACTTAGTTACGCTTTACTCTCTACAATGATGGGGTGCTGGTAACAAAGCTATGGAATAATATTGGAATTCGAAATTGTTGAGGTCGCGGGAAGAATCAGTGTTTCCCCGTTTACTGGTCTAAGTCTTTTAAGTGAAAATGTAACAGTTAAAAGCGCCAAGTTGAAGCTTGGAATTCTGGTTCGTCTGGTCCAGCAGTCATTTCGTTCTTTAATTTCTCAATTGCTGCGTCAATCTCTGTTTCCGTTAGTTGAGAAATACAAATATGAGAGGAGTGATGCCTACTAAAAGACGTCGCATCATCAGTTTTTTTGGTTTATGTTTGTATACACAGTATCGAAATAAGTTGCCAAGCCATTAACGATATCTTGTGAATTGTCCTAAGTAACATTGTTGAAAAACATAGAACCCGGTATTCTGAAACTTCCACTCTTGCTGCGCATAGAAGACTGAAACATTTGAGGATTGTCGGAGATTGGCGTCCGCGGACGAAATATACACTCCGCCAAAAAAGTATCGCATAAACTAAAAAAGGGCATTTATAAACCAAGATATTTTTATACGTTCACAAAAAGTTTGCCTCGTGTATGTGAACTATAAAAACACTAACAAAATCATGGAACATAGCTTTTTCACTTTTTTTTTTCAAAAAGAACACATTTAGAAAAATGCATATGTGTAAGGTTTGTTCAGTTGTTTATTGAAAGTCTTCCTATACGGACAAATTTTAAAGTGCGAAGTCAGAGTTCTGTACCAACGCTTTTAAAACTAAAACGAGCAATTTAACTTCAGAACAAGTGGCTGCTATAGTTGCTTTAAACGAAGATGGACGATCTCAAGCATACGTTGCTAATTTGATGAACATCGATCAGTCAAGTGTTTCTAGAGCCGAAGCCAGATATAGGGAAACAGGCAATTACAGTAGAAGACCTGTACCAGCTCGTCCAAGATGTTCTACTCGCCAAGATGACCGCTATTTACTACCACAAGCATTACGTCGAAGACCTGTAACTGCGAGACAATTGCAGAACGACTTGGCTAGAGTCAGAAATACTCGTGTGAGTACTCAAACTATTCGGAATAGGTTACGACAGAGTGGATTAAGAGCTAGAGTAGCTGTAACAGCCGTTCGTCTCACTAGGAACCACCGAGTGGCTCGCTTAAGGTTTGCCAGAGAACATGTAAATTGGAACATTAACGACTGAGCCAATATACTCTTCACAGATGAGTCAAGATTTGGTCTTTACACCTCAGATAGGCGTATCTCAGTGTACAGACGAGAAGGTGAGCGCTATTCGCAGTGTAATATCAGACCTAGACCTAATTTCGCTGGTGGCTCTATTATGGTTTGGGGAGGCATTTGTTTAACAGGTCGTACAGAGTTAATACCAGTAGACAGAGGTACACTGACTGCCCACAGGTATATAACGGACATTTTAGAAGAACATGTAGTACCATATGCGCCAATTATAGGAAACGAATTCATGTTAATACACGATAATGCACGACCGCATGTTGCGATAATCGTCCAGGAATACCTTAACGATGTTGGTATTCCAGTTTTAGATTGGCCTATCGAGCACGTGTGGGACCTCCTTCACAGGCGGATACGAACCCAAAATGTTGTCCCAGCGGACCTGCATGGACTAGAAAATGCTCTCCGTGGCGAGTGGGAGAATTTGGATCAGGCTTATATACGGAGGTTAATCGAATCTCTGCCAAACCGTATACGAGCGGTCATAAGAGCCAGAGGTGGCAATACTCAGTATTAAAAGCTACTGTTATGACATTTTTCTTTCCAAAATTATAATTTCTTGTTTTAATAAAAATCTCAAGTACGAGTTCTTGTTTTTATTTGGCCCGTATTTAATTTAAACAATCATAGAAATTATATCTTAGAGCGCATTAAAGTATTTTACAACTTTATACTACAAACAAAGATTATGCGATACTTTTACGATTCAAAACTATATTATGCGATACTTTTTTGGCGGAGTGTATATACCCGATATGCCTTAATAATAATTTGCCTTTTAATAGAGCTCGCAGGTATCTATACGGTACCAATGCTTGCGAATTATTTGATCGTTTAGTTAATTTAAAGCAACATGCCTTTAGCTTGATATTCGGTACGATTTCAGAAGTAAAGGAAGAGATACGCGAATATAGTGACCTGTACGTCATCTTTGCCGAATATATTGTAATTAACACATACAACTGCGCATCATTGCTCATGTCATCGTGCTCAAGCTACAACATACAGCGTACTTGCCTAGCTGATACGATAACTATACCGTTTAATTACCGTACGAAAATGTATAATTGTATTTTCTCGCGTCGAAATCACTTCTGCTTGCTAATTGCGCTATACATGCTAATTCACTTTGCAGCAATCTGAATCAAGTTCGCGTTCACGTAGATGTACACATATATAAATACGTTGTACGTACACATGTATCTGGGTATGCATAAGTGCGCTTTCGTATACGCCTTACGATTTTACTTACACCCGTTCAAGTTAAAATCTGGCGAATAATTTACTCTCCATAAATTATGCAAGAGTTAGATAGTTTCGCATAGATACGTGGGTATTTATTTATTGCGTCTTCCTGTATACCACAAATTATGCGTAAATAATACACATATGATAATTAGATACGTATGTAAATACGCACGTACATATGTGTAATACATACATACGTACGTACATATGTACACGAATATAAATACATAAGTTGCAAACTCGAAATTAAACTGGTACAAGGATATCCGTAGCTTTTGGTTCTTACATACGCATTTACCGGTGGATTATCTTTAAAGGAACCGACTCTTCGAAATACCGGTCAACACATTATAACCATGAGTTTAACGACGCCATTGGCCCGTTAAATGAAGGTAGGTCTTAAATTAAATACGAAACAATAATTTCGGAAAAGGAATCTGTAATTCCTTGTTGCTATTAGACACGTGTTAAGGGGCGAGCTATGTTTGAAAAGATATTGGCGACATCTTAAATCGAAGGCTCCTTAATTGTTCCCGATCTGAATGACCACACTTGGATTAATACAGAGTGTTGTGACCACTGCGTAATACCTTTCATAGGCGTGTTTGTGAAACGTGTTAATAATATTGTCAATAAAAAAAAAAACACCCTCGTACCGATACATGCACGCATCATCCTCAGCAGGAAAGTTTGTTGCCAATACACTTCTACGGAGAATAAAGAGTAAAGCAATGAGAAGATCAGATGAAAGAGAAGGAATAGAACCATAACAACAATTAAATATATGACGAAAATAGTACGGAGGCAGGATATCACACGGGATGGACTGCGAATGCGCAAAGAAGTGCATTGTTAAACTGGAAGAGGCGTTCAATGAAAATAGATTGAACCGGAAACTTGTACGCCTAGTCAATCTACAGTAGCTGAACACCTCTTATGGAGAACGTAACGTCGACTACGACAACGTGAAAGTATTAGCCAAATTTCTCGAATTTAGTCTTCGTGGATACGTTCAATTGATTAAACGATAGAAACATTTACTACATTGCGTTGATTATTTCATTTACAATTAAAAAATTAAAGTAAAATCTACCACAATAAGTTTTAGCCGTGATTAACAAAGCTCGAAGAAAGATATGACACACAAGCCAATAATGGTCAGCCTACCTTTGTAACGACCACCGGAAGTCGTATACTGTAGGTGTTTATGTTGTTATACTATATACATACAAATATATATATATACCTACATACAGATAAAGTTGCCCCCATACATTAAATGGTTTTCCAAGAAACACGGTGTTAGCGGACGCAACCTTAGACATAACAAATGTACGCTAGCCTATTATGCGCTTTAATGTGGTGAATTCTCAGAGTTAATAAATGTTTGATTTTGTAATGTGACAGTTCACAAAGCTATAGTCCCACTCCAAATATGCGCATGTGAGTTGTACTTACATTTGTTCCTCGTTGTAACCTCCTTTTACATGACGCAGTATTCACGAGACCGTGGTAGACGTGAAATGCTGAAATATTTTAATGATGAACAATGAATGATGCATTTAACTAAAATAAGGACGTTGTATCTTTGAGTCATTTATTACTTTTTTGTTTCCTTTGCGGTGAACGTAATTGTCAATAAATAGACGAAATTTATTCAAATGCTTCGTTGTAAATACGATGTTGTATAAAATAGGCCCAAAAATTGCGGATATTCCTCTGTACTCAACAATATCGATAATAATACATCATATTTTCATACGTTTACGCAGCTCATTCTTAGTGCTAGTGACACAATGAACTGACAAATGATGCATTGTGATGGATTATGATAAAACGTACGCAATATCAAAGAGCATCATTCACAGAGCTTTCTCAATGAACAACGGTAAACTAGATTATTTTTAGATACCTATACATTGCATTATACCAAATGATAGATGTCTGTTTACCCATGCATAAATGTTATTCTTATTTATTAGAGAGCAGCAAGTATGATGAAAAAAAAAAAAAAAACAAATTTATAACACACATTACAAGTGAAATCAATATTTCTATTAACATGATTCGTTGTAATATTGAAGATAAAGTAACCGTCTTTTATTAATACCATGTTCCAATGATGCGAATTTCCGTTTGCATCTAAATGAAAGATAAAAAAAAAATAACATTTCTTCTTCGTTGCCGAAGATGATGAAGACCAGTTCATTATTTTTCAACAAGCGAGTGAATTGTGGTTTGAAGATCAATGCTGCTGGTTGTCCGCTTCAGTGAATCTTTTTTTGTGAAGAGGAAGGACCTACGGCATTTGCTTGTACGTATAAGATGAAGAATGGAATTCCGATCAGGCAAATTCTTACTTTGGGAAGCTCAGTTCATCTCTGTAGTAATGTATTTCGAAGCACGATCCATATAAGTTCATACAAGAGACAAATTAGTCTTCTGCTTTAATAAATTTAATCCTTATTCTTGTATTTGTGTACGTATCTACGAATACAAATACAATTCAAACGGATACGAAATCCTTATCGTAAAGACTTTCTAAAGTCGATTGTTTTATTCAAAGGAATCGCTTCGATCGCGCATATGACGAAACCATAGCCCTCCTATATGACAGTAAATATACGCAATAAAACGCTTTTAATTATTGCTCCTTTTGTGAACACAATATGAATGCTCGACTGAATTAAATGATCTATTTGTGTGCAAATAGTAACCATAAAAAAAAAAAATAACGTAAAGCATATTCTATACGGTTGCATTATTATTTGACGCCCAATGCTTACGTACAATGTTTATGTTAGTAGAAAAGATATTGACCGAGTTTGATCGTAAATACCATTATGTAAAACCGTAAGCGATTAAAAATTCAGACACCGTTCTCGTTTGGCAATACAACGGCGTAGAATGAATGCGAGATAAAATGCCTTTGTTAGGCAAACTGCTTGTGAGCAGTAATTACTCGTCCGATAAACATTTGCCACAATAACAGCAATTCCGCGCGATCCAATTGAATAAATGTACAAGGCAACATATTGGTAGTGTGTAGGTATTTCTGTAATTCAATTAATCCGCTAAGTTGAAAGTAGAAAACAATCCAACGAGTATATGCAAGTACAATGGTAACACTAAGAGGATAAGCTGTTTTTTGTAATGATAACAGTAGAGTAGCGAGGTATAGGAGGATTTCGTATTGAATTCATTGGATAATACTCGGTAAAAATTATAAATTGAATCCACACATCCATCGGATAATTAATTGTAAGTTCATTCTGAGGTACCTCAGGTTGTCCCAGTTCGCTGTGGTTATAACTTCTTTTTTAGTTAGTTTAGTAAAACGGTCCCAGAGAAGCTTAAAAATATCTAACCTCTTGAAAAATGGATGAGATTGTAGGTCAATTGAGCTCCAATTGAGAGTTAATCTTTAACAGCTGAAAATAGCTGATCATTAATGGATGAACGAGAAGCGATAAATCGTCCTAGATCCTTCAAAAGTTTTTAACGTAGTGCTCTTTACAACTCGTAAACCTTCCTTTTCTAGTGACGCTTTGAACAATTCCAAATTATTCTTCAAATTTGCGTGTTGTATAATAGCGCTTAAAAGCGCAAAATTTGGGTTAAAAAAGTTAGAATATTACATTTCATTTTTTAGTCGCATCAAATTTTAATTTGTTTTTCAAAGATACAATTCTTGTTCATAGTCAAAAGAACGCCAAGCATTGATTAACACTTAAACATCCGATTTTTGAGTGTAAAAGCAAAAATCAAACATTTTTTGCGGTATTACTCGTTTAACTCTACATATTTGACAAACATCAAGTTGTCGGCACGTTTCGCACCGCACAATTCTGAACAATTGTTTTAGGAATTTTCGAATTCCCGAAACAATTGTCCTAAATCAAATAACTTGTGCGATTTATGTCAATACTTTTGTCCTGTTGCTCCATAGTTTTCGCTAACATGATTTCTTTCAGTCTCTTCATCTATTTTAATGAGCGAATACGATACGTGCTAGAAACAATTCTAAGATGGAAAAATCCCCAGCAATCCCGAGCAGTTGTTTTAGTGCGATCGTATTAGAAGAGTAAATCAAGACACGTAATGACGACCCACTTGCAATTATCTGCCGGAAGCAATGCATCTGACCATTCGAGGTAATAACGCCTGACAATCATTCGAGAAAAAATGATCGTAGATCGACATGACTGCTGGGCTGCATGATCTCTACCGGTCTCGTATACCGTTAAGGCCTCTCTTTACGGATTGATTTGTATTGTGTTACGTGGACAGATACGCGGTCTTGTAACTTGCTGCTCCGGTTATTCCTACCTGTAATTAGGCATCTTATTTGGAATTAAAACTCGACGATTCGATAGTTTCAATGAAAGGAATTGCATGCGGATATGAAAGTACGTTTTAAGTTGGTGATCTTGCTTATTGCCGATCGGTG
This sequence comes from Oryctes rhinoceros, assembly GCA_020654165.1. Classification (NCBI taxonomy): domain Eukaryota; kingdom Metazoa; phylum Arthropoda; class Insecta; order Coleoptera; family Scarabaeidae; genus Oryctes; species Oryctes rhinoceros. Next base: position 7,491,109 of record JAIOKQ010000231.1, read on the forward strand.
GGATGTCCGCAAATTAAATTCGCTATAGTGAAAGACGAATCCGTTAGTAATATATTATTACGATATTTATTTACTCACGTTTAAAAATGTACTCCTCTGAGATTTTGATTGTTTCCATTTAGTTTTTGATTTAGTTCCATCAGTTGCAAGGCAAAGCAGCGCCTGTGGCTTCTTCCGTACAAATTTACTCAGATTCGTTGATTTACGCGAGAAGTTTTTTTTTTTTAATAAAAAGACCTTTTCTTTAAATAAAGAGTTCATAATTATTAATGTGAGAAACTAGATCACCAACGAAAAGTTTAATTATATCTCTTTATTTCAAAATTATGTATGTGGACAACCATTACAGTCGCATAAATAAGTATCAACAGAACTATTCAACGTTTCTCGATAAAGGTTATGTGAAACTATTTAATTGATATAATTATCTAGAACATTTGCATCTTTCAACATCAACATTATCAAACACGAAACAAGATTTGAAAAAAGAAATATTTGGGGCATCCAAGTAGTACATTTCATTAAAAATGGCTGTAAAATAGGGATTACATTAAATCAATGTTTTCAATTCAAATATATTATTAAGGGAAATATCGTTTTTCAAATTCAATAAAAAGAACTGTAACTTCGTAACACTAGTACTTAAAAAAATTATAATAATTTCAGTATTGCGTTGATAAACCAAATTAACAACGGGTTTGTTTGAAGGGTACCGTTAAGAAAACAATTCCTAAAAGTTCCAATTTCGTATGCAGCTTTACTAGCGCTCGTACGAAGAGCAGGTTGCTTGCGATTCGTACAAAAACAAATTTTTGAAAGGGTTTTATTCGCCATTTTATTTGAAAATGTTTATTCTAGCTTGTTATCATCGCAAAATAGCAAATTTACTAAATTGAAAGGCGGAACTAAAGGAGCTAGTGTAATGAAGTTTCCACTTACATTAGGTAGCCGTTATTTACAAACAAATTGTTGATAAAATTCAGGTCCGTTTGACAAATCGTATTGTTACGTGCATATATTACATGACGAGGTGGCCGAGTGGTTAAGGCGTTGGACTGCTAATCCAATGGGCTCTGCCCGCGTGGGTTCGAATCCCATCCTCGTCGTGTAGCTTTTTTATAATTTCGAAATATGTCGTAGATTAACGCGAAATTCGGTAAATTCCTGGTTATTGGGTGTATCTAAAACGTAAATTATCATATCGCTGTTCAGGATGCATAAACGCAGATATCCTTCTTTTGTATTTTTTCTTATTTTTCAAATGAAGCTCATCAACGTTTTTTTAAAATGCTATATAGCTTTAAATATAAATATACAGTGTGTCCAATGGAAGATAACTATTTTCCTGTTTATTTTATTTTAATTTAGAGAAGTTTTTAAATGGAAATATTATATACAAGAATATGAGCTGTTTAATGTTTGCACGATAAAAATTTGATTTTTTAGGTGAGGTTGCTGCGTGTTGTTACGTTTTTGTCTCTCTTCAATTCTCATCAAATTTTATCACCAACCAACATCATTTGAGAGCTTTTCGAAATGTTTCCTAAATTTTAGATTTTTATATCGCACGCAATTGTCGCCTGAGGCGAAACTAACTAAACGCTCAGCTAGTTTCACCTCTGGCTGATTTACACGTTGAGTTACCGCGCTAACTGTTGCCTACGGTTTTTCGCCCTCCTGAGGATGTCCCATATGTGCATGGACGAAACGTCGTGTTTTCGATTAACCACGACACGGTCCAAACCCGGAACACGTTTTATCTTTATTGGCGGAAAACGCAACGGAATAATCCCGTTTTTTTCTCCTGTTTTCTCTTGTTTTGCGCGACGACGATCTCTTCTGAATTTTTTCCTTTAACGCGTTAGACTTTAATCGGTTTCAGCACACGGGTATCTACTAAAGTTGCGAGAGACAACGTATTAACAAGACATGTAACGAAGGAACACCGCGGTATACATTCAAGTTTAATTCAACGCCGATCAACTTACCTACTAGATGCTGATGATTTGGGTTCAAGTCCGCGTAGTAATACTAGCGTTTCATGCCATAACGCCACCCGTTACTTTCAGTTTCTAATTAATGTGCTTCATTCTCGTTCGCTTGCGTGTTTTAAGAGCCGCTTTACAATTTCATCACCGTCAGTTTATACGCGTGGGCATTACACGTTCCTCTTTGAATTTGTGCGGCAATATGTTTTATCTTAACCGCTGGTTCGAAACGCACGTAGATAGATTGGATGTTAGATTTGTTGCATGCATCGTACCGTATAGAAATGTTAGAAACGGCCAAGTTGAAGTAGCGACCAATACCATGCGACGAACGAAAAGAATTTATTGTATTGCAACGTTTCAGTTTTTATATGTATATATTTTAGAATTAGCTCGCTTTTAGCTGATTATTGAAATGTGATAATACTAATAATAATAATTTTGGGCCATTTGGGTCCTATTTGAAGTGACAGTATCAGTTGCATTGGGTCATTGCAAGCACCTTGTATATGCCGAGATATTTTTGAAAGATTGCTTATTCTGCTGTTCTAAAACAATTGTTCTTCAAACTAACATCATCTATCGTTTCAGTTAACGCTGCACTAGCTGAAATACGTCGTAAGCTAATTTACAGCACCTATGTATGTACATATGCTGATGTGGTATTTTTAATTTCTTCGTAATATACAACACCTGTATAATGTAGCAGTTGTTTGAAATAGGCTTATATAACACCTAAATCAATTTAATGATCTCGGTATCCAACAACAAAAATAATTAAAACGACAAATTACTGCACGCAAGCAGTTTTCAACCTATCGTCCGTCGTAAGGAGCGCGTGTAACAATTTCATCTCTTATGCATTTATTCTAAGTAAGTCCTGCTTTTACTGGATAAAAAAAATCGCCAGGAATGAAACGGAGCTGGATACAATTGACTTCGTCCCGCGACAACCGTAGTAGGCATTACTTTGAGAGACAAGAAACATCCTTGCCGTAATGGTAAATCGATCGTCACAGGAGCGATGATTATGATCTTGAAAAATCCACTTAACCGAACCTAATCTCGTTATTGTTACCGCGCGCGCATTAATGAAACACGGTTACCGTGGATCATGTAAACGGCCGGCCGGGAAAGAGTATTTTTATGGCGTTCTTCCTTATGAAGCAATTTCTGCCGCTAGTTTATGCTTATTTGGCGGTTTCTTTACGAGCTACTCGTCTACTTTACGAGACCGGTGATTTTTTTAACGGCCGTACTGTATTTGTACAATAGGATTTGCATTTTTATTGGATGTCCCCGCCGATGTTTACAAGATAGCCGATCGCGAAATTTTGCATAGATCTCGCATAAAACGTTTCACGTTATCGTTTCTACAACGGACTTCTCCATCAATAATCAATCAGACGTCGTTCATTGTCTAAAGTGTTTAAATTCAATCAGATAGTTTAGCAGATTTATTAGTAGTGCTAATACAGCTGCAATAAAATTGCGATTGATTCCTACGACCTTATTGGATTTATGTCAAAGCATATTTTATGTAAATGCTTTGCGGATAGGAACGATGGAGAATACTAGCCCAATGATTGGTAGACTTAGAGGAAGATACAGTTATTTAAGCTACTTACTAGCAATATTTTTATATGTACATCTTCGGTGAAATGGAATGTACCTTACGCGACCAATTTCTTATACAATTAACATTGTGTATGATATAAATTAATTATCTTCTATTGTTATTAAAAAATGAATTATTTTATTCATTTAATTTTTTTTTATTCAACGTCGAATCCGTTCAATAAATCAGCATTAAACCATCCCGTGATTACTTTTCTATTCTCCAAATATTCAATTACGATTACGCCTTTCGAATCTTCAAAAATCAAAAAAAAAAATTCTCTCCTTCAGTGCGCGATGTGATCAATCAATGGCATATTATTTAAGCGGCTTAATTTAGAAATTATTCTATTGCCGTACAGCTTTCGTCGGTAAACAATTACAAGTCGCAGATACACATCAGAATCAGCCCGATCGTACAGTAATAGCAATTGTTACAGAAATGAAAGTATACGTAACGTAAAATGTTAGCATCAAAAGAACATTCACGTTTATCGTTTCTCGCGGAGCTTTCTGGTTCTTGGTTAGACAGAGTCGCCAACTTCGTATCTGAACGTCGCGGCAATTGGAAGTGATAAAATTAATTAAAAGATATAAATCACTCGAATCTTTTGCTTCTCTTCGCAAGCGGCTCACTTACGACTAAGTACGAAAACAAAATATAACAATGAAAAATATTAGAAAACTTAGCGTCTAACGAGCGGAAATTTATGTCCCGCCCGATATTTCCATTTGAATAATTCCGTCGTAAAATTACTCGGAAAAGGTGGCTTAAAATCCGCCTGAAATTTATGTTCTGCGAAATTTTACGACTTTCGGCGCGCTCATAAATGTTAATTTTGTCAATTTGAAGCTCGATTAAGAAGGACATCTTCAGAGCTTAGGGAAGGCTATACGCTTACGTTTTTTATGCTACATATTCGTGCTCTGTTATAATCTTACCTTAAATTAGATTTTAATTGTAATGATGTGTGATGTATGATTTTTTTCCAATTTTCAGGATAGCCTCAATTGCTTAAACATGTATTTGAGGCGTCTAAAAATCGATTTGCAATCCTTAGACGTGCATATTTTAAAGTCCTGCCGTTGATTCTTGCTGTTCGGCAACATTCCCTGTATTATTTAAGCGTTCCAGTTTTTTAATTTAATCGTAAGTTTCTCAAATTTAATTTTTTTAATTGTTGTCTTGTTGCGATTGTAGCTGGTGATGGGTATCAATTCTACAATACCGTTAGTAGTTGACGAATGAATCAATACAATTATGAACATTCAAAAATTATGTTTATTCTCATCTAACAGCCTTAAGAAATATTCTTGCTTTTTTGATGTAACCACGCTAACCAGTTTATTTTCAGTTTGCCCTTCAGTTTATTTTCCCCCTTCCTTTCCTCCCTTTTATTTTCGTAAAAATAGCTAATTTATCTAACACGTACGTATAAGTGATTATCCCTTTATTTATTTTATATATACATATATATGTACACATGCATGAAGGTTTGAATAATCTGGTCCAAAGAAAGGACACACCCAGTTTGAACGTCGAACAAGCACATAAACCACATCTATGAGATTCGTATCGTACATTTTCCGCGATTTCCGGCTCCTAGCCGGCGTACTAACTCCGCTTTTCTCGTTTCTCTTTTTTAAACCCGTAGTTCGCGCACCTATGCATGCATACTCGACTATAAGTTTACTTCTAAGATACGGGCCAATCGCACGCGATACGCGCATAACGGCGGCGTGTTATTTCTCGAATTTGTCTGGAGACAATCGGTAATTTATGCGAGAACAAATGGCGCGGCCATGTCGCAATCGAAGCGTACAGTCGAATAAGGCCGAGGCATCGTTTTTACGGCGTGATCGGCCGTCACTCTCCCCGGAATCTTTACGACGATGTCCGCGTCGCCCTTTCGTAAATTATTGCGATTACAAGATGTAATAAACTCGAAAAATTTATAACGCCGTATGACGTGACGTAATGGTTGTTAATATACGTTAGATACAAAGTTAATTGCGTTGGGTACTTATATGTTCAATGGTTAATTAATCTTGAGGCAATATAATAAATTTTGCATCGATTTTATGTTTTATATGAAATTATACGCTTATACACTGTGTCGCCAAAAGTAACATATTTTTGTTTATCTTTGTCTTTTAAAAGGACGTAGAATCAGATAGTGTTTCATTCAGTTTTTATTGTTTATAAAATAAAGCATTATTTTACTTATTTATTTGCAAAAATATATGACGTTATCGATAAAGTGATCAAATGGGACATCCTACAGTTTCATTGTTGGCCTAATGATTATGATTGGTTTTACATCCGATTTTTTGAAGATATCTTTCGAAATGCAAACATGATTGTGATTTCGCGAACGCCTATAATATCGAGATTAGAAATGGCTATCAGCCAGGTTACTTTAAAGAAGTCGAACAAATGCAAGAGAAAGTAGAAAACTGTGATGCTTCCTTCTCCTTTCACTGGAAAAATCTAATGATAATTCATTCAATAATCCATGTACATCATCTGATTTTTGTTCTGGGACGATATATGCGTATCTTATAAGAATACTTGTAAATAATTAACTGTTGTTATGTCTTACTTTTGTCACGCAATTCGTTCAGCACTCACGTCCACGGTGTGAAACGAGCACTTATTCTTGTTACCTGCTTGCTATCATGTTGCGTAATGCATCTGTCCACCGATAATATTGATGGTTATTGCATTAAGTCGCCTACATTAAGAAAGACAAATCCGATAATATACGATCGTATTGGGAAACGATGTATCGCTGCATCTTCCGTCAAAACCGAATTACCCATAAATATCCGTGACCTTTACATCTACACTCATACGTATCAGTAACGCGCCCCCGCAACAAAGGTGAAATTTGGAAGGAACTTAGCTCAATGTTTATGATCAATACTAACGTTATTTATAAATATTTATTACGTTCTATACATATACGTACGTAACAATAATTTGCAAATTACATAAAGGATGGAATATAAATTGTTTCAATGGAATCTGATGGTTATTAATATATTCGTACATGCTCTAAATAAGACATTTGCACATGTGGAAGAAGAAAAAAAAATTATCGAGAAAGATTACAACATGCAGCTTAAGCAGAAGGAGGAATAGGAGAGATTAGTCAAAATTTGTTTGCTGATTTATGAGTTCAGTGATATACAGCAGTTAATGTAGCTACTGAACGACGGAATATAAAGAAACTTCAAGATATTCCGGATCAGAGAGACGCAAAGAAAGATCAGCTGAGCTACGAGATAGAGATAGAAAGTCTGTTAATGCAGTTATAGTGTCAATCGAAGCTTGTGAACACCTAACTTGGCACTGGTAGTCACACGCAAGTTCCGTTAGAAGGAAGAAGGAGGGAGAAGGAGGGCGAAGGAGGAAGAAGGAGAGAGAAGGAGGGTGAAAGAGGGGGAAGGAGGGAGAAGGAGGGCGAAGCAGGAAGAAGGAGGGAAAAGGAGCTGCACTAGGAGGAACACGGCTTTGAAAAATGGCCTTAGAATATTCAAAGAGCGAAACTTGAGCAGAGCAATAATTTATAATGCTGCTATGTCTGTTGAAAATGGTAGAGCTAATGTATACTATCCAGATTGAGGGACTACAATTGATCTTGAGACGTTGAAGCAGGACCGATTAATTGGCAAGAGTTGGCATCAATCAATTGTGAAAATTCCATGTAATATTGAAAGATAGTGCAAGAATAGGTTATCTACATATATGTGAAACTATTAAAAGTTTAATGCTACAGTTTCGTCATTCATCAAAATCAAGTGACCGTCTTCATCGCGGGAACTGGACATTGCCTTTAACCCAAGCAAATGATAAATAAGATTATATAACGTATAGAGAGAGAATCTATAAAATACTGAATGTAGATGTCGATTAATTAACCCAGCGACGCATATTATTTCGCTATGCATGGAAATAGGTACGCACAAAATGGAAACCGTATTAATAATATACGCCTATAACATCAAATTAATGGACGCCATCATGCAAATGGTGCATAAGAAAAATTGCATCTTTAATGACATAATTACGACGATTTCGCTATGTAAAAAAATACGAAAACACGGAAAATAAGATAAAAAGGGCGCTTGCACAGTAATTGGACCTTGGTGCGTCTAGTTTTCATTTACATACACAATATGCGTAGCAATAAAGCGACGTAGAACAATCTATGTTGGTACATACTGCCGTATCTGTTAATTACTAGTGCCCCATAAGAAAGCAACAATCTAAAAGTCAATGCAAATATCGTAAATGATATATTCCAAGATAACGTAAACGACTCCGCCAAAAAAGGCAATATGGTATAATGTAAATGATACGTTACATTTATTCACGTGCAATAAAATTAAATGTATTACTATATTACTAAAAAAAATAATAAAAATTCAAGAGTAACTGGAATAGCGATTGTGCAATGTTTCAAATTACTTCCTTCATTCAGTAGGCAAGTTTCACAAATTACTTCTGCATAGATGGTGAATATGAGTAACATTAAGAAGTAACAAAGTTTGATGTATAACTTGATATGTTTTGCCATGCATAAATCTTGCTATCTTGCTTGGCGGTTTCAAATCAGAACATGCTTGTCAAAAAATACTAACTGGTGAAAGCTACAACCCGAAAACACTTGGTTTTCGGGTTGTAGCTTTGACTCTTATAGGACATCTTTAGGGGTGTTATTGCAGATTGACTGGAGACTACTCGTCGTCTAACGGATCGGAAAAATTATGGACAGTGGTTGCTAGGAGGTTTAATTCTTTGGGATTAAACCTCCTACTTGACTATTAGCGATGTCAACACCGTTCTTTCTCCGTATTTGGCTGCGTAATGAACTACAAGCGTTCTACTATTGTAGACGATTCGCAGCCAGTAATTCTTTTAAATGTCTACCAGATTCGGAGGAAGACAAACAAAAGAAAGTGGAATTTGAACACTATCTTCGGAGATTAATAAAAAAATTAACGACTGCATAATATTAAAAGCACAGGCTGTAAATACGAATACAAGAATAGTTTAGAAAAATAGAATAAAAAAATTAGGGAAATCCATCCACTAGTTTCATAGATGGCGGTGTTAACAACACTATTATACTTCTTAAAAAAAAATATTTTTTTCTTGAAATATATTGTCAACATTTCTGAATAAAGTGAAACTAAAATCCATTCAGAAGATATTAATTTTAAAAGAAAACCGCCAAAAAGCTGTAGTGATCCCCTTAACATTTTAACTTTTATCTCTGAGGAGTTAATTCTTTTTCAAAAGAGCCTCAAATGTATAAGTGGTTACGAGGAAAACTATATTAAAAAAAATGTGTACAGTAACACTGTTTTTTTTTTTTTAGAAAAAATGAGTATCCATTCAAAGTCAGAGGTGAATATCTACAGAAAATACTTGTCTTGTTTAAGGTGGCTAACGGTACATCAACTTCGCCTTTCAATTATTTTCAACGCTTGTTTACGGTTAATACTCATTATTTTCTTGAATAGGAACCGTTCCATTTTAATTCAGCGTATTAATTCATCATATGGAAGAAAGAAAGATTGATGTGTAGAGCTAATTAAGCAGAGAAAACTGCGTAATATCTGTATACTTATACACATATTACGTAAACACGAGGAAGCCTATAGTTCCATTATGTTTATAAATTCAAGCGTCGAGTCGGCTTTGTTTTTCGCATTTTCTCATACTAGATGTACGTATATATATACGTATAGGCGCGATCATTACGCGAAACTTCTTTTTCGTGCACTTCGCATAAATATAGTATGCGCGTACGTTGTTCGCATTCAATTGTTTCAACGTGCATGCATAAGGAACTTCGCCCGAGACGCGTATTTCCTGCATTAGCTGATTGATTTCGCGTTCAGATATTCTGCGCTGGAATGTTTGATTTCTAGCCGGCGGCCAATTCATTAGCAAGCCATTCTCTATTTGCCGTATCTTAAAGCGGGCGCACCGTACGTTGTCTTGTGCAATTGTCTTTAAATGCGCATAGGAAAACACGGTCCTCCAAAAGTTTGACGCAATACCAAATCGAAATGATCTAACAAGATAACAAGATTCCGGGTTTGGCTTGTCAAGGCATTAGTTTAAACGTCACATATAAAACAACGTAGCTTGTAATGTCATTTGGGGAGGAGATCTTGTCCTTTAATCAATCAATGAATTTCGTCCTATTCTTTTCGGATGTGCTGTATTATAACTTCTACGTGTAAGAAATATGATCGTCCTTTCGCACGTGAAGAAAAATGTTCGAATAATGGTAAATATGACGTTTTAAATGTCTCTATCGTCACGAGGAATCGTCTTCCTGATTACCAACATCTAATGACGCTCATTCCACAGTAAACATAATTGAGGCGTTCGAGCTCATTGATATCAGATCCCATATGCATTGAATAGCGTACGGAACTCGCAGCTCCGATTCAATGTTACACCTTTAGGGCATCGTAATGATGATTATTTGCGCTTCTATTTCACTCTAACCTAAAAAAGCTGCGCTGCAGCGCAAGCATGTACAGTCGGATCCAATTTCGCAGTATATTCTCGTGTGACTTCCGACTCAAATTACCTACGTAACTGTTCTGTTGATATTGACGCCTCCTAATTTAAATTGCTTCTTTTATATGAAAAGCGGGCAAAAAACCTTTGATATCGAGTGCCTTTTTTTCAAAAACTATTTCTATATACAGGGTGTCCCGTGACGATTTAATCGCGATAATCAGGGAACATCACATAATACAGTATGTTTAGATTATTTCTTGAACTTTTGTTTTTAAATTGCGTACCCCGTATATTTTTGTAGTTTTAGATTCCTCAATAAGCTGATTAAGTCTCCTGTTTATAAAATGCTCGGTATCTTTATTCTATTCTGTAATATTTGAAACTTGCTTTTGTTTTAATTTGCTTTTATTTACTTACTTTCATTTCATGATACACTGTTAGTTCGTTTGTTCTTAGCTGCTCTCATATGTTTTGTTTTCAGCTGTTAATTTGGTAAGCTGGTAGATATTCCATAACAAATGTATAAATTTGGTTTTATGTAAGAAAAAGTTGAGATTCCCTTTTCGAGTAATGAAAAGAAGGAACGGAAAAAGGTACAAACTTTCTCTTTGCCGTAGTTTCCAGGAACACCGTTAACAGTAATTATTTACCTTCATGGCGTTCTTTGTATAATGTACCCTTGCCATCCAAACAAACGGTATTGCGTAATAATCCAGCTGTCAAACGTACGCGCGGTATTTCATCCAGTGGGCGTCTAAGAGAGTGGTAGATGATTTAATTACGAATTAAACCAGATAAAACGTCGCAGCTCTAACTGTATCGTCGTGTCCTGTCGCGTTCTGTATCTTTAGCGCAGCTGTCGGACTTGCACACGCAACGATATTCGTTATTATCTCGAATATGCAGACGATATTTCGATTTTACCACTACCATGGTTAATGCAATACGCGCTACCTACAAACAGTAGCTATACATGTCTCGGATATTTATATTTACATAAACGATGTTGCGTAACCGCCGTGCGTTAGTGGATTTTATTTCCTCGTTCTTTGTCCACTAAAATACGGCTTTAAATGTTGACTAATTTACATATATTAGTGTAATAGCGGTCTACTAGCTCTGGAAAATAATCTATTTTTAATTATTTCCACTTTAGGCTAGTGTAAGTTGATTATTCGCGTTTGGAAATCGTTCCGATAGAATGAATGGATGAATTCTTAATCGATGTCGATTAATTACAAAAAGGGGCCCTAACGTTTTAGTAACAGAGCTATTTATGATAAATCAAAATCGCAAGCTTTAATGAATCGTAATATATAGAACAGCGGTTACACCGAGTGCATGTAGAATTCTAGCCGATTGCCATTGAACGTTTTATTAAAAAAAAAAGATCATGTTTCAACAACGCTGGCGGTGCATATATTCTGGCGGATTTTGCTTATAAAGACCCAAACACTGTTTCGTACGATGTACCTACGGCCTTTGCTACTTCGTGCGGCGATCAACGAGAATTATGTTGTAGACTTTTCCATTGATATCGTCAGCAACCACGTCTCGGTGGGTCGACCGATAATCGGCCACGCTTGAATTCGTTAAACCAATATCTAGCAGTTATCACAGATGATGCAGGGTCTCCATAGACGGTATTCGCTTCAATGTTTTTACATATATTTCCATCCAAAAGTAAAAAGCGAATGACTGAACAAAATTATCCTTTTTCCATTTTATGCAAAAACATTAAACAACAAAACTGCGTACGTTTTACTTTCTCTATAGTTTAGCAATTCGTTTGTAAGCGACTAATTATTCCTTATTTGATAACTTCACAAGGATTACCAAATGTTACATTGTCTTAGTTGGATCCTTTCTTCTCTCACACTTTTACGACACGAGTTCTTGAACAGTAGCGGTCAAAAACACCTCGTTATGTTAAACTAATTTACGAAAGACGGCGGCATACATTCCTTTTCGCACAACGTTTCTACACAACTTCGTAAATGGAGACAGTTATTTCCATTCTAAAGGTAACTAACTAGACGTAAGACAAAAGCAGCAGCATAACAACTCGTTTATGTGAGTATACAGCAATACGTTTACCATCATCCGGTGGGACGGTGCGGAAACGCTTTAGATGTAACTCGTGAAAACGGCGACGATCTCAAAGAAGGAACACTCGCTCGCTTCTATTACAGCTTCATAATACCTTTTGTCCGTTAAATCGACACATCGAAGTCGTTTTCCGCTATCGCCGCATCCATAATCGGGCGTTATTAACTATCTTATCGGAGGCAGCGCGATATTATTAAGTACGAGACTAATTATAGAGCAGTTGTTTATTCTCGTTTACATTTTGCTACCGGTAGCACGACATTTTGTGCCGTAATATTATATATGTATTCGCCGCGTATGGAATACGCTATAACGAAGCCTATTGCCGACTGATTCAGTTAAGAGAGCAAGATTTACATACGTTTGCATGTGTGGCACTTGTCATTTTATAATAATACAGGGTGTTTATAAAGTGGAGAAAAACTACATGTAGCGATGTGCTTCGTGAAATTCTCGGTCGGTCGTTAATAAATAGAAAATGTTAGACAACGATGCCTCTGTATACATGAAGTCACGGAAGTTTGAAATTTTAGAGATTAAGAGTACTTCTTCTCAACACCTGTTGGTAAAAAAAGAAAAAAACGAAATGTATAATAACGTTACGGAGCAAAGTATATGCTGATCGGGTATTATTATGCCTAATTACAATGACTTTCCAGTTAATTTTCCTTTTTCTTCTAATTTGATAACTATTAGACGGCGAATGAAACAAATGAATGTATAATTCGCCATATTTTGTTTCTCACGCGTATAAAACAATCACTAACCTATATTATACCCATACATTCCTCGTAATTTATTAAAAGAAAAAACGAAATGAAAACCATAATCCTGTCCGTTTGTTGCGCACTTAATGTAACTAAACGAGACATAATTTATCTCGCATCCGAATCGAAATTTAAAAGGAAATAAAACGGCAAAAGAACATAGGATGACACTAAATCACGCGCAAAACGACCAAAACGCTGAAAAACCGCTTTCGTAGTTCGCGCACAGCGCCCATCGTAAATCCCACAATAGATTAATATTCCGGCGTTAAGTAGGAATAAACGACTGACGTCCTTCTACTACCGCCAGCGCACGAACTAGACGTTAAATTAAAATTCCACAAAGGCGCAACAAAGGAGGAGAGGAAAAGGAACGAGTCGACGACGGGGAAAATAAAAAAGGCTTAGGTACGGACGATGGTGGAACTTCCTTCGGCCGAGTACGCCCAGAATCTGACCGAGGCAATAACGAAGAAATAAAACGCGGGAGGTTACAACTTCGTACGGGTAAAAAAGGAGGGTGCAGCTCACGTAATGCGGTTACTGTGCGCATTTTTAATGGTATAGCCCGCGCACCAGCTCCAGGTCGTTATCTCCTAGACGTCGCCGACTTTGCTGCTTCCTCGTTTGCGAGATTCACTCTTGCATGTCGCCATCGTCGCGGATTTACAACGAAGAGAGGAAAGGGATTAACGGAAAGCCATCACAGTCTCTTGTAAATTCGTGTCTTTTGATCGAGACCGAATGGTGTGACCGTCTATCAATATAAGACACTGCATCTGTATTCAAATCTAAATATGGACATTTATTTCAGCTCTTTTACATGTATGCGCTGAAAGTAGGTGCCTTTGGTGCAAAGCGTGAACGCGGTCAAGATATCACGTGTGTTATTTTGATAATTTTTAATACTGTTGGGTAAAAGAAAATGCCAAATTGTTCCTGCTTAACGTCAAAGAGATCGTTGTTAGTGAACATACCCTGCTTTTGCTATTCATCTTAGTACAACATTATAATAAGTCTCTGACTAGTTTATCTGTGTTGCAATATGTACGAGACAAAATGCGCAGACATTAGCATCCATCCAAGCTTTCGCATTCCTACACTTATTCAATGCCAAGTTTATAGCATAGACGAGATAGATACTCAAGCAGTTTATTGTACCCCCTTAGCAATCATGTACAATAGCGACGATGTTGGTGCTTGATGGTATTGTCAGCGTTTTTTATTCAACCTAACGTTGGACTTTATAAGTGTAATAAATCACAACGTGGACGAGAATAAAGTTGACAACCATAAATAGGTATGTATCCGCGTATGAATGTACGCGGTCGCATTTGCTACGCAAAATTGTTCAATAATTGTTCCTTGGATTAAACGGTTTAATAAAGTTATACCGTAGACATCATTGCTAAACCGTGCGTGAGGTATCCAGCATGTCCACGCATTATATGGAGCATTTCCCGCTCCATATGTTACGGTGCGTCCTGTCGATCATAATGGCAATTGTTGCTATTCACAATGCTTATTACGTGGAAATTATCAGTTGTTGCGTAGATGTATTAGATACATTTAACTAAGCTTATATTTCAACCTTAAAGGTTGATAATAAATTGCAAAAATAATTAGAGAACATTAAAAAAACATTATGAAATAATATACAGGATGTTCTATAAAAAAAAGTTTTATAATAATTTTAAAGTATGTGGAACTTGAAACTAGAATGAATTATCTTCTGCTTACCCATTAGAGAACACCATGGGGCAGTAACCACATGTAAAAAAGAAATTAGGCCATCATTTTAACACGGAGTGGTTCCTTAGAAAAATAGGTTTGTGGTGCCACAACAAGTACGAAAGAGAAAGAAAGAACCTATTCGATTCTCCACCACACCACACAATATATCCACCTCTTGTTACCAATCCCCTAGAACCTAACCGCTAAGAGCTAATCGTACTTGTCAATTGTTAATGGAACGTACCTCCCTAAATGGAAGCTAAAACGTAGCCTAGTTCGCGGCATTAATCTTTTAAACACGCGCAATATATAATATGCGCTCTTCATACCGTAGGCTCGAAACGAATCGCTACGTACAAGAGAATTCCTTATTCATTCGCTCTCCTCTTCCAGTCCTTCCAATTGTTCGCATTTATAACGCACATGAGCTGTGATAGAATCGGACAGGTCTATTTGTAACGTAAGTTGATCTATAGCTCCACGGCTAGAGCTAGAGCTTGTCAGTGGTGTTTATCTATAGGACGGACCCCGTCTATGTTAGGCACCGCTTAGTTCGAACCGAGGAGATATAAAAAGATCAAAAAGTCAACAATGGATATTATTTATACGAGAGATCGACCTTTTCAGATAAGGTAAGGTCTTATAGGAAGGCACGGAGTTAAGCTCGTAATATTGGAACGGTCAATAAAGCGAAAAATTGCCTTCTATGTGTATGAACGCGTGCGTGATCTACTTTACTTCTCAAGGAAGTGATCAAACGAACTACGTACAAACAATGTGTTGCAGAATACATTTTTAAGGACTTTAAATTAGATAAATTTGCTATATAACGATCTAGTCGATGTACACAAGATATATAGACGTGAACAAGTGCATTAGCTAAAGAATTTCAGTGTTTTAGAAAATATAATGGGTACTATGCAATTCTCTGTTATGCGGTACAATGGAATTACCATTAGCAACGCCTTTGACTTAAATCGTTAGTTACTTTCATAATGTACGAAGGGAGTTCGATAATTGGCTGGTTACGGCAAGAGATGGCGCAAATGGAATTGAAATAAATCTATTTTTCCGTAAAGGTAACCTTTAACAAGAGTCTTGTCGAGTTTTCAGGTAGTTTGTGATGTAACAACAATGGAAAACATCGAATACAGGGCGGTAATTAAACATTTCTTTTTGAAGGCATGATGAGGGAACAATGGATCTCAATGAAGTTTATGGAGATTGCTCATCTTCGACCATAACATGCTGTTTTTACCCTAAATAATAAAATGAAATAAAGTTGTTGTTGCATATGAATCTATTAAATACGTACTTGTATCATATTTAACAGGCGCATCCACCAAAACGGTTAAATCATTAATTGCGATCAATAGGCTTTGCAGAACCGCGTCGGATTCAGCTAACCGCATTGCATTCCAGCAAAACGTATTAAATTCATAAAATCATAGATGTATTGTAGTAAATATAGATCCTCAATAAATGTTGGTGCTCTGGATAGCTAATTGCATATACATTATTCCTTTCGCATGAAAATATTACTCTATTTAGTGTTATATCCTTGCTTCTATCCAATTTATAAGATTTCTTTACAACGAACTGGAGCAAAAATAGCCTCGAACGTCAAAATCGTTTAATACGGCGATAGGTCGTAGAATATCGAAAAGAGTTGACTACAAGCGCCCTCCGTAATTCGAATCGGAACGACAATAAAAGGGAGCTCATTTCCTTCACGTTCATTTAAATGTCACCGGGTTGTTTTTAATGGTCCGGTGCTCGTTTCGACACCGTAGCCCTTGAAAAAGTTAGTTAGGTTAACTAGGTCAGCGACGATAGACTGAAACGCTGAATCGCTGAACTTCGCACTTTCTTACTTTTGAAGAACTTGATTTGATAAATAGTATAAAAGTTGTGTATATTACTACATATAGACATATTTGATCTTGTTTTAACCTGGAAATTTTTCTGAAAAGGAGAACGACGATAGCTGATTTCAGATTACTTAGACTATGATGTGCGGATTTCATACACTGACGTCTATGTTTCAGCGTCTAGAAGCTATGGTTTTCATCGATCTCATAGAAATAGCCAATTCATTATCTTGGTAAAAATATGAACTCAATCCTAAAGTGGATCTTACTGAAATGATTGCTTTGCTCCTCATTTATGGAAAAATCATCGTAACTATGAATTTGTCGGAACCCGAAGACGAAGGTAGACCACTTGAAGCTTTGAAAAAGGTCATCAATGGAATCTACAGCTAAAAGTACGGCAGAAGAAACTTTTTATGTTTTATAACATTCAACACTGGAGAATCGTCTTTAGTTTTAGGACAAGCTTCGGGTATCTTAATGAACATTTGACCGTAATTATTGATTCAAACTCATGTAATTACGTGAATTCGCCTGGAGTCATTATTACATATTTGACCTTACTACGCATTGTTTACTTATCTAAATCGTTAGAAGTGACCTTCTGGGCTTCGCCTTGATTTTTTTTAATCGAAGTATGAAGAATTTGTTATGTCGTTAATTTCTGCCATCATTTACTAGCTTTCTAAGCAAACATATTATTTAGACAGACGTTTTGTTACGCAACGAAGACCCGCAAACTAATTGAATTAAATATTCCATAATGACGTCTATCTCGAAAAATTATCTCCAGTTGGAACCACACGTTTCTCCATCGAGATATTACTTTGGGATTGATGTGCGCAATAGTATTAGCAGCCCACGCGAAACTGCCCAACGTGTTCTTATGTTTGTTGTGTGTTTATTTCTGTTATAATATATGTATACGCAAGAAAAAAATGGCTCTACGAAAGAAAATAACAACTTAAAAACAATTTTATACGTATGCCTAACCTGTAATTTTAAGGAGAACGAAATTACAATAAAAATAGGTTAGGCGTCATTATAGGCCTCGTACGATCCTGACGGCGGGTTTCTTCAAACGCCTGGCCGGTTGTTTCTCAAATCCCACGCATATCCATTACATTTTAGATAAATGAGATATCGATACGTAAGCCTCGAAATTAAATGTCAATATTTATACAATAAATGTTTTATTTAGTGTTGTTCTTCGTAAGTTTAATTCCGTCTGATGGCTGAGGATGTCGGGTTATAAATAATAAAACGTACTAAACGTCCAAACTCATTTAATATAGCATTATGCTAAATGTGAGCATGATAGCGAATCGAATTATCAGGGCTACGGATCGACGACCGCCTCTATCACTTCGTTGGGTGCTCGTACAAAGACTTACCGATTTACACACGTCCATTAGTCAAGCCGGTCCCCTCTTCGCGCTTCGCGTTCTAGCTAAATATTAATACGCTGGCCGAAGTAATTATTAGCAGCATTGACAACATTTTCGAAGGTGTGGCGAAACGGAACAAAGCCCTGCTTGTAGTAAGTGATGATGTAGTTTATATGCTTAAAGTTGGCAACTTGCAAAAGACATCTTCGAATATATGTAGCAGATTACATGTATCGTCCTCGTTCTCACGGAAATGTTTCAAAACGTGAACGAATTAATTCATCGAATCAAAAAAAAAAAGACTTGGAAGCGCTTACAGGAGTAAGCTTGTAAAAATAAAAGCTGCCAGTACCTTCCTTACCTGCGTCTGTAACCGTAACAAGATGGAGGAAAGTGGTTAGGAACCTCAGACAATTTCGAGAAACTTGCTGACATGGCCTTTTTTAGGATGTAAATAATAAAATATCTATAAAGCATTACTTTCGACATTATTTATTAAAAGTTAAAGGGGGGCAGGTTTTTATTTGAATCTCTGGACTTTACTTTCAATTAACTAATCTCCGCATATCAATAACAAATCGGACGCGAAATGCGGTGAATTATTTTACAATTTATCACTTTCGACGTTCACCATTGTAATTCCGACATCGTCTCGGCGACAGGTGGCGCGCCGAAAGTAAATTGAAACAATGAAAATAAAAGGAATCGCGCACCGGGGCAAACCACAATAACAAACAGCACCGCTTTCGTTTGTTATTCCGAATGTGCGGCGCACCAACAATTTAAAAAATAACAATTGCCGACGATGTGTGGAACAAAACAAACGAACAGACGCGCAAAATGTACGTATAAGTGCGGTCCTAGCGTGTACCGCGGATTGGATGGGTGGGGTCATCGCTTGAAATATTAACAATGCCGACATGTTTATAACAAATCACCGTCTATCGGAGATGCCTATCTTCGGATATGTATTCACATGCACAGACGAACGTTGACATTGAATACTGTGACAGTTCTGTATAATTGTGGTCGTTGAATTGAGGGACAATCGATAGATGGTCGAAAACGATGGCCTTAAGAATAATAATATGACGAATTTACCATGCAGTTTATCGTCTGGCGTACGTTTACGATGATAAACCATACGCGGTCCGCGTAAGTGGTAAAATTAATTTGCGGAATATTGTTCTTATAGCGAGGAGAATATTGATTTGATGCCGATCGTCATGTATAAGACGTATAGGATTGCCAATCTCCGACTGGATCTTGCCAATTAACAAGGATAAGTGGTTTTAAGCTTTAGAGCTTTCTTACCAAATCAATTCATATAAGGAATACCAGAAACGATATGGAGGTTTTCCAAAGCAATTAATTTAAAAGGATGCACCTCCGCTGGTCCATAGGAGTTAACATATAAACCTGATACTTACGTTAGTAACAAATTAAATTAAAAAGAATACGTGAAGGCCTCTAAAGGTTTATATTGAAAACCCAAATTCTTTCAGAATGTAATGAACGTATTCGTTAATGTTATCAATATGAACGTTCTATCGTCTCAAAGCTATCCTAGCACCAATTTATTTCTAACTTGTTATAGGGGCGAAACAGACGCACGTCTTCGAAGTATATCATCGCTGTGGTGTAAGTATTACACTTTGGGTTTAGACTTAATAGCGATGACTTGGTGAAATCTTTCGTATCGTACTTACTTAATCGAAGATAACTTGTCTTTTGATAACCGACAACATCGAAAAAGTTTATCAAATGGTGCTAGATGATTGTCGAATTAAGCAGATGTTGTAGGCATTTTGAAAGAACGCGTCTGTCATTGATTGACTGAAGATTTACCCGTTACAATTAATTATTATGGCACAGGAAGCGGACCACATTTTTATTTTTTAATCTTTCTAGAAGCCATAAAAGATTTAAATCAAATGAAAAATATCCAAGACTTTGTTTTTTTTTTTGTTATTTGATCAATAAATTCTACTCCGTGAGAAAGGAAGGAATACGATCTCTTTTATTGTTGTTAAAGTATCCGAAAATTTAAATTCCGATCATTTCGTCTCCTCGATCCGTTAAGTTTGTATGTTAATTTGGATGCTATACAAGAAATTTCCGTAGTGAAGACCGAATATAATAGCAATTTACCGTATTCCATGCGGTAATACAATTAAAACCGACACCTTCGGCGCTTTATTGCAGAATTCCAACCCTATAAACAACTTTTACAAGCGAACATATCAACATGTAGTCCACGTTCGGTACCGTTGCTCGCTCCTTAACTTCGTCTCGGCAAAAATGCGAATACTTATAGGTATAATTTGAAGAACTCAATTATAAAGAGATTTCCTTAAATCTCGCAACTTTATGATTATTGTTCGTCTTATACGTGCGCGGCCATACCATCAGTTTGTTGATACAGTTATTACGGCGACTCTCGGGAACATGTAGCATCGCACAGAAACGGTTCCACTCACCGTCGCCGCGGTATGGTATGCGCACGTTTCTGCCGGAGTTGCAGCATTGGCAAAAGCGAGACGCTCGTAAAACTCGAAACGTTCGCAGTTTGTCATTCCGCTAGGGCATTAATTAATGTTACATTTTAAAGTCGCATTCGATTTAATGAGAACGTCAGTTATTCTAGTCCAGCGTCATAACGTCCTACATTAGGTAGCCGGTGGTAGCTAATCGATTTCCGGAATTACGCCGCTTGTATACAGTTCGGTCTGTTGAAAACTAAACAGGCCCGCCTGGAGTATCCCTAAGAAAGAATAGAATGGAACCAAATCTGTTTGTCTTGTTGTTTATGGGCAATAAAGTGCCGAAGGTGTCAGTTTCTTCTATTGTTTTTATCTCGAGTCTTAAAAAATAAATCAATTTTCGAAAGAATAAATTGCTCTCTAACACGAGCGAGACAATGAACTTGGTACAAATAACTAAATAAAAGTATTAAACAGAACGTTACACACGTAAATGCTGTGTTACCGTATAAGTAGAGCGACGCAATGCGTTCATTTATTCGGTCGTCTAAAATTATTACTTTATACGTACATCTTCGGTGACGATAATTCAACGTAACCGTTAGAGACATTCGAATGTTTAACAAGAGTTGTAACATAAGAACAGCATACGCGGCAAACGTGTGTATCTCCGCACATAAACTAGAAAAGATTATACCTAGTACGTGTAACGTAGTCACAACTATAATAATAAATGTTACATCTCCTCTACATCGCATGTTTGTTCGTTACGTATCCTAATACGCTTCTATTTTACAACTATATTAATGGCTGGTGTTTTGGTTACATAATGTTACTTGACTGTGACATACATTCTATAATTTCTATCTTGTTTTTAGCAAAACTATCATTACCTACTTGACTCCGTACTTTTCTGCTTGTTGGTTTCCTCTTTCAAAAGAGAAATTTCGCTTGCGTCGATTGCTTTCAGTTAAATAAATGATGCTCACTAATGTTCACCGGTTTTATACGATAGCCATAAAAGCTATTGAATTTCGACGTTTTTTCTATTATTTGAACCATTACGTCAAATTAATGTTATTGATAGGACAACAGCAACCTTGTGATGATGAAAATTCCATGCTGTCCTAGCAACGTTTAAATAGGCTTCGCTATTAATACGAGAAGCGAGGAGAACTTTGAAGTATAATGTAAAAGTTGGAAGCAATGTATTCAAGAGACAAGAAAGACTACTTTAAAAGCGAAAAAAAGCGAAAGGGTCGTGATTTCTAAACTAGAACGTCTCTTCGAAATAGACAAAACTTTATCTACGATAACCCTTCAGTATAAATTGGACGATCCTTTAAATTTCAAAACAAGAACAATACGCCAAAGTACCGTTATGTTATTGTCTTCTGCTTATTGTTCTCGTAAAACGATATCGTATTTTTATCAGACGCGCACTCATATCGCGTTATTCCTTTCACCAGGCCTTTACGGCGATAATCATTTGCTGCACGTGCAGAGCGCACAAGACGGGAAATCAATGAGCGGTTTTCGGAATCGCTTGAACTTTTTCAACAGCGCCGATCACGATGCCACAATATGACATAATCATACCAGAGCGAACGATAAAACTGCAAGGGAGACCTGCGATAAGTCAACCGTCCAGTACTATTAAGGAGGTTATAACGGAACCGGTCATCGCGCCTGTTTCTAAACCATCTGTTCACTTTAAATACAGATGTACAGACAATCCGTAAGATTTCTGGAGAGCAGTTTCAGCTTTAATTCGGTCACTGAATTTTCTTAAATCTGCTATCGATGTAAAATATGTTCGCTGTTTGATAAGGTACAAACTCTGCCGCCATTTTTAATACCTTTTGCTTAACCAATCCAATGCGGTTTTTACTGGAATACCGACTAGCCCGGCTAGTACCTTCCATCATCCAATCATTCAACCGTTCTTCTAACATCTTCATCGCTTTTTCGTATTTACGTCGTTATCTGTTATTTTCATTTGAATTCTCTATTCTTAACAGGCTAGACAAAGAATAACATAACATCAAGTTGTCAGCTGATGTAGGAAGATGACAATACTTTAATCCACTTATGTTTTACCCACTGATATTATGATCATCTACGTCTAGCAGTTGTCACATTCATAAAAAATTAGTTGATGATAGGAAGAATGATAAATTCATATGTTTCCGACTTTTCCGAAAAAAGCCGCTTTTACTATTAGCAGACTTGCAGACATAGACTTGCTCAAAAGCTATATCGGCAATACTTTTATTTCGAATCGTCTTGCATCAATACACAAACAACCTTTTCCATCCACTCCGGCTATCAAACGGCAAAGAAAGTATTTGAATGCAATGGATTCGGGCGAAAGGAACTTGGAACTATTAACGACTATTATCCATATTTTTAATTCTATGGGTGAATTGATGCTGCCCTCGTGTACGCCTTTTGTCGGAATTTCTAAACGATTTTATGACGGCTGTAGAACGGTAATTGGCTCCGTAGTCGGTGGACGGCTGATTTATTGGCTCGTTTGGAAATAGCTCACCGAAATGACGTGTTAATTGGAATTTTACTTTAGATTGACATTTTTCCCTATCTTTGTAGGAGTAGTCACCGTAGATAAATAGGAAATATTGGAGGCAAGCGTATATACGTCGTTACGGTAAATTTAACAGATGAATGATTGATGTAATAAGAATATTTCCGTGCGAATTGCATGTTCGACTCGGCCACGTTTAAAAATGTCACTTTCTTTTGAATAACTCGATATTTTTTTGTATCGTATACCTTCTAATAATCGTTTCTTTTACAGCATCAGCATATCGTCAAGGCCGTGATCAACTCAAACAGATTGGAAGTGATACTAATAGCAGTGAAGAGCTGATATAATATCCAAGACTATAAAAAGGAAAGTAAAAATAAACATCATGAATCTCTAATATCAAACAATATTTTTTTTAAATAATCATAAAATGAACGTTCTGCATAAAATTGTAGCCGAGACCATTTATCTAGACACAATAAAATAGTTTCATATTTATGGCGCCCCATCGTAAACGGAGGCTAATTCCGGTGTCAAGGTCGCGGCTTCTACTATACCTATTCATATGTAAATCGCACACGTACAGCAAATTACCACTAATTCATTTAATGCATACAAGTCTTCGGCATTACATAAATGGTATATTTAATGAGGACAATTTAAAACTGGCTTAGAGGATGCAGCAAATGCATTATTTATGCCGACGCTATTGTGGCGAATCACTTACGGTCGCAGCCAGCGTTACGATAAGAGAAAGCTGAAGAGAATAACATTTCGATGACTACATTTCGCGTATAAACTTTTCTAATCCTAGCGTATTTACGTTTTGTTTAACGAAGTACTTAGTATTACTTTTTGTTGCTTAAGTGTTGACTTCTTCAAAATTATGGCTGTATAATGATATTGTCATTGTAAGGAAGACGATAATAAAAAGCGTATTGCGGTAGAGGTTGCATTTAGGCTAGGAATAGATGACCGCGTAAAACACAGCGTCTCAGTAATTCTAATGTGTTGCAGAAGATGAGAGTTTACTTAAAACAATCCCAAAAAAATTTTAGATCTTGCGTTTTGCGAGGTGTCTATTTTTGGCTGGGAAGTAATTTGAAGTTCCTTTAAAGCAATGAACAGATAATCATAACGAATATAAGTGATTGCAGAATACGAGAAAGAGATCAGAAACATGGGTCGTTCGAAGCGCGCGGACAGCAGTTGGTTGAACGCACGGGCAATAGAAGCTTATGAGAGCTACCTTTCACGTGGAAAATTTAACGCAATAATATACGAGAGAGCCCCCAAAAATAATACAATGAAAGCTATAGCCGCAACATTAGTGGTATCTTCGCTTATACGTAACATAAGACCATATTACTTGCACCCGTATTAATTCCATTTGGGACTTGTGTGCGTTTTAGAAATTAGTAGTAGGTCCAACTCAATTCGTTACCTCGAGTATTTCCTTTTTTTTGAAGGGCAAGGCCTTATAGGGCAACATTCGATTATAGTATTCGTATCGCTTCCTATAGGTCGGTATGTTCTAAGAAGAACAGGAATTTATTTTTATTGGAATAACTCGAATACAGCAAGCACAAGATATATATTCATGCTATGCAAATCTCGAAATAGATTGATATTTGTTACGTAACACTATTGGTTGAAGAAAGTTAAATAATTCTATCAAACCTCACTTAAAAACTAATTTGTTTAGCCGTATCGAATCGATCTCCAGCAGCTATTAATCTAATTTACTCGTACCGGTTAAAGACATTAAAGGTATTCGTATTAATTATAAAATGACTACTGTTGGTCGGTTCGTTCGTTTAATAAAAATAAAGGAATCGAAACGCCGTGTTTTTGCGAATGCGTATCGGTGATAATTTACGATGAAAATTAAAGATTTACGTAATCGGCTAACCGATTCATTAACTTCTACGTACGTGTACGATACTCCAGCACCAATATACCTTATACGTACGTCAGTATAGCGCGTGTTACACAATCGTCCACGAAAAAAGCATCGAACACATTTCCAATTTACATAATTGCTATCTCCGGAGCTTATCGGAATCCATAATGACATCAATCGCGGATAAATTTTCAAATCGCGATCGATCGATTTCAAAACGTGATCGTTTTTAATAGACGGCAAATTTACAGCGCACACTCGATCGCTAGTTGATGACAGGGACAATAGAGAGTGTCTATTATCTATTTGAAGGTTATTACCAATCGCCTAGGTACCTATTTTAGCGAACGAACTTTCTCTCTGTTATAATTTGGGATGGTTCGTTTCAGCCGAACGGGGCTAGTTCCTATTGGCCGACGGATTATGTTCGGCATTATTCTAGCGTTCTGGTGACGCTTACGGCCAATTGCAGAACTAATGGGATGCTTAAGGTCAAGCTTTATTTAAGCCCTTGACCTTTTTTGTCTAGTGTTAGAAAATCGTGGCGTACTTTGTTCTCGCGAGATCAGTAGCAAGTCTTCCATGATTTAAGTATGACCTTGGCCTAAATGGCCTTAGGTATGACGTCCTTGAATTATCTTTGAACCTACACTTGTCTGTTTGATTCATAAATGGTATATCTAATCAAAGGATTCTCCAACAGCGTAGCCGATTGCTATATGGCGCCGGTAACCGATGCAATCTAGTTAGCCACAATGGGAAGATCAAGATCCTTTTGAGGATCCAGTTTAAATGGATTCTTCTTCAAGCTTCCTTCAGCGTTACGCATCAGACCATCTATACAATAACAACTTCGGCCGAAAGACAGAGAGATAGTTATCTTTCCTGTCGGACGTTGTGCTTGTCATAAGCACCGACACATTTTGCAAACATCGTACGAGATCTTAATACAGCCTTTTTTATCGAATGGGTAAGCAGGTAATCGCAATGGCTATAGGTGTAACGCTTATTCGACTTAACGCCTTCGGATTTCTTCGCTTGGGAATTTGTGAAGTCTAAAAATTTTCATACCAACATCGCCTTAAAGATCGAATTCGAATTGTAATCAATAGCATTATCACATTCCAAAAGGTTGCTCGACACATTAAAGAACGTTGGGAGTAGCTTTTTAAAACGTAGAAGGTTCACGACGAACTCTAATAAATGACAATGTAAAATTTGTTTTTTGTCTGAAAACGGATCAAAACCTTCTGGACATTCCGTATAGTGATAAATCGCCAACGGTTGCAACACTGCCTATCCGTTTCGCTCGGCGATAGCTTGCCTGCGGTTACCCCATTATGTAAAAATTTGAAGGTTACCTTTTCGTTTTGTCATTGATACTTAATGCACAATAGTTCTGCAACAACCTACACGTCCATTAGCGCTATAGACACACATCTACATATATTATGCGGACGCACATTTGCAAGATGCCTACGCTAAACCGCTTCGATTTATTCTTTTGAGTGAGTCAAATCGCTGTTGTGGTCGTTAATTATGACAAAAGGATCGAAAAGGACTTTACATTACTTCTGAAATATTTACTATCGGTGATGGGAGAGAAGGCGCTTGAGTTATAGAAAGGGGTGGCGGTCGAGAAAGAGCTGTTAAAACATATTATTCATAAAATGCTGGCATTTTACGGCTTTTTATTTACTTTTTTTTTACAACTAACCGCGGTCTCTCTCTATTCGAAACAAATCTATTGCTCGCATCATACGTTTCTTTTTAAATCACTAACTTGATCTCTTCCAAAATTGCTTTAGAAGATCGCGTCTTGCGGTAAAATACTGGAAGCGTAATTGTAGATTCGTGTCGTTCGCGTAATTGTATAGTTTGTCATGTACTGTGACAAGATTGTAACACTCTCTTATATATACTTACATGTAGCGGAAGACCGATAAATCATTATTATCAGTAAAGATGAAGTCTTATACGTACT
Organism: Oryctes rhinoceros; assembly: GCA_020654165.1. Lineage (NCBI taxonomy): Eukaryota > Metazoa > Arthropoda > Insecta > Coleoptera > Scarabaeidae > Oryctes > Oryctes rhinoceros. Next base: position 7,518,051 of record JAIOKQ010000231.1, read on the forward strand.
GAAGAAGAGGAAGCAACCTATCTAATTATTAGCGCCTGTCAGCGCCATTGGTGAAACAGTCATTGCGTAGACTATTAAATCTCATCAGAGAAATTAAATTTGTTTCAAACCAAATGTTTCTTGTTAGTTATTGTTATTTAATTCTGCGTTCTTCGTCTTCATTACAGCTTCTCTCAATTTTAGCTAATTTTTGTTAATTCTTATTGTTCCATCTTATCACAACTTATTGTATATAAATTATATTTAATTATATATTAAGTTAGTTTGGATTGGTAGGTTTTCATAGACAGTATATCTATCTTTCAACTGTTTTATGATATAACTTTTAGAGTGGCATTTACAAAAACTATGTAATATAAAATCGGGCCAAGTTTACTATTCGCTCAGCCGCAGGTTATATCCTTACATATGCCTACATCTTAATCCGCGATCAGATCTACGCATTCACCTCCAATACAATACAACATATAACCGCAATCTCCGTTAGTTTTACAAGAGTCGCTTGTACATGATAAAAGCGTAAAAATTGAGCTAAATATCAGTAGCCTGATAAGATTGCGGAGCATGGTCGCCTGAAACAAGCTATATGTTGGAGCAGAACTAAGATGTGAAATAGTAAGAAGTACTTGCCATGTAATAAGTGGCAAAAATCGATTTAACAAACCCACTACGACTTCTAGAGAGAGTAAGCACTTTGCTGTCGTTTCTTAAACGCCGAAATGAACCTGCCGTTCGTCTGTACGTAATTCACGCACCATTCTCGAATTCAATCAAACGCCTTATTTATTTTGAAATTAAATTAAAATTAATTAAGCACAAAAATTAAATCGCTTGTAAAGGAAAACAAAGAAATCGTTTCTCGGAATAATTTAGACGTAGTTTGTTTTACAACGTTCCAGATGTTAAAAATAAAGGTTCGTCGATTTATAATACGCATTTGATTAAGTGTTAAGTTGCCTTCAGAAGAAAAGAACTTGTCTACTACGTAGCGATGTAGTTAAATATATAAATAAAATTAGATCTGCACAGCTTCTAGATTTCGACTATTAGTTCCCATCAACCATCGGAGATTTATTCAACCACAAACGCGTGGTAAGAATAATGTATCGAATTACGAAAGAGGTTGTCCTATGACAACCATTTACACAAATATCGTGTCATTGATAGGCAAATAATTAATATTTATCTACGGTATACGCGCTACTGCTACATAGTAACTGTGTTTTATGTTAATGTCCATGCAAATGATTTTATAGAGAACGTTTTTATTCGAACCGGTAAGTACCGTAGTAAAATCGCGATTTGCTGAGAGTATTATGTTTGCCGCGTGTACGCTACTTTAAATTCGCAAGGTACCTACTATGGAAATTTCGTTTATTGAAACGTTAAGGTCTTCAAGTCCGTTTTTTTTTTTTTAATAACAATTCACTTTTTGTTTTCACATCAGTTACTTTTCTTTGGCTGTGACGAAATGTTCAGGGATTTAAAAGAGACAAACAACGGTAAGCTCCGCTCTACACGAGTTTAATTAATTAATTAATCGGGGGCGGCCGTTTCGAAGATTCGAACGATCCACATTCTCAACTGGCGAAATCGTTATTAACACGTACTTATTCTTACCGCCTATGTGCCACGTGCCAAAAAATACGGAATACGGACAAATGGACGGAAAGATTCCCCGTTATCGTAGCCCGAGACATACAATATGCGCAAGGTTTACCCCAATAAATCAAATAGAACCGAGTACGACGACTCTCTGTTCGTCAGATTTTTATTGTTGTATAAGTCTTGGTGTGTTTTTCGCCTTCTCTTTTCTTTTCTAACCTATTTCACTAATAAAACGCTCTTGTATACGCTAGTTTCGTTAAAACGTAATTAACGAAGAGGTGAAGAGTAAACGAATATGTCGGTAAATACGGAAAATTCTATTTCCTTGGTAATAACGAGATACGTAAACGTAGTAACTGGGTTCGCAAGGTAAATTCAATCACAGGACTCTGCCTGGGAAACGTATGCAGACGTATGCGTGCTTAAAACTTAACGGTGTCTAATTAATCTTGATTCATTAACCGAATTTAATTGCATCGGATAAACCAAAGAAATAAAGTTTTCAGGTGATGTCAATTTCTTATTGCTTGGTTCTATAGAATGTCGTCAATTGAAGAAGCCAGGCTTTGCACGTTATCCGGGTTACAAGTGTGTTTAAAACAAAAGCAAAATTGGTGAATTTACTTTCATCGAAGATATCAGAAAAACTCTCCTTTTTACCAACCTTTTGTAGGTAATCTATGTAGGTCTTTGAAGTAAACCAGTTAAAGTATGTATTGGTCTAACGTTATTTGTTGACTTTAGTAGAAATGAACCATTGTTTGCGAATCGGTTAGAGCGATAATGTCCCGGAGTCATAGAATTGTCTCCTAAATTAATTGGCATTACGCAGTCACGGTCTGGAAATTTTGTTAGTTTCATTTATAAGACAGTTCTACGTCTCCGAGACAATAAGGTGGATGTTCACCTCTGAGATAGTACAGGTAGAGCAAAATACGGGAACGCGTTCATACGACATTCTTTCAAACCAAGGCAAGCTTTTGGACAAAGATGGATGTCGAGGCAAACTTTTGAACAAGTGGCAGACTTGCATTATAGTCTGTGAAACCGTCTGATTTGAACCTTTTTGATTGCTTTCTTTGAAGATAATTGGTAAGTTCATTTTATACTAGCCTAAATGACCTCGAAGATCTGCAACGAGTAGATCACAGGTGCTAACGCTGGGATTTTCAGATTTTCGAACGATAATAATTAAAGCCATCCAGTGTTTTATTTTGATTTTTATGTTTTTAATGTACTTTGTAATAAAGTAGTTAAACTAGAACGTTTCAAACGAGCGCATGTACTTGTAAAGTAGCTATAGTCTATATGAAATGTCCTTCCTTCCTAAATTGTTAACCTCTAAGTTTATATAGCGCGGAGTTATTCCTAGTTACATCCAGAAATAATAAGCTGTACTCGGATAAGTGAAACCTTTAAAACAATAAACATGCTACCTCAACTGCTTTATAAATTTCATTTAATTAAAAAAGGACCGCACAGGCAAGAATACATTCAGAGACCAATACACCACAAATAAATGGTAAGCCACGGACGCGTGCGCTAAAGATTAATTAACCTCCGCCACTGCGGTATAGCCAAGGAACAAGGTATTAAATAACTTTCTTCGGTTGTTCCATATTGTTAGCCTTCATGATACTCGGATTAATTATATCTATTTCGTGTGAGACGCTGATTTCGGTCGTACAACAGGGGCTATCCGACTGAAACCGTAATTGGTGGTCGCTATCCTGACCGTACAATGGTTCTCCCTTTGTTTCTGCGGATTTACCAGTTCGTCTCTTGGATACGTCGAATCGATAACGTCTAATTAGTGGAGATCTCGTAACTGCGACCAATGTTTCACATTAGTTTATTCTTTTGTTTTATTTTCGTTGAATTTTTGCGTGTTATTTTCCAAAAAAATAGGGTACGTACATCCTGCTTCCTCGACATGCTAATTCGAAGCTTTCTATTAATTTACGCGTAACGAATTCACAATACAAATTAGTAGACGGTGAAGTATTGTCGATTAGCGCGTTGTTCTCTTGATTTCCTTAAACACCTTCTTACAAGGTCGAGATACACACACTTTTATTCGAAGCGTACGGCTGCCAAGTGTGTTTATTTATGAGGCAAACGAGCGTTTCAGATCGATCATATTATCACTAATTGAATAGTTTAGTACGGTAGATGTAATACGCTGTGACAGTTGGTGTATGGCCAAAAAAGTTAATTGATGTAAGAATAATGTTTGTAATTAAGTCCGAGTTAATTAACTCCCGAGGAAGGTCGTTCCGTCCGTTTGTTACGACAGAAACGATTTGTACAGATTTACATATTAGCCCCGAACATCTTAAAAAAAGTGTTACTAATTGTCGTTATGTTTTAGGTGTGTATATTCACGTACCCAGACGGATTATAAATGTTTACAGATGGTGCTTTTATTATATGTATATGTATGAATAGAGTTCGCTAATTTGGACAATTTGATGCTGACTATTTTTGCCTCAAGATCATAAATATTCTTACACAGTGAAGTCGATTGTTGTCATTTCAACTACGTATTAACATGGAATTATACAACTCATAGTTGCTACAACTTAAGCCAAGAGACAAATCTCTAGGGGGCTCTGAAGCAGACCAAGGTCCTATTGTATAGGTCAAATGAAAAAAAGCGGGAAACCCATAAGAGTTCAAGGTACAAGCAAGAGATTGGATTAAGGTAATATTCACATTTGTCACGATCTCAATGAAACGGTCTTAAATAACTTCGTCATACGATTACGAAGAACTTACGTGCTACGTCGCTTAATTAAAAAGTAGTTGATATGAAATAGTCAATTAAGACGTATTCCAAATTGTTTCGACGTGCAAAGCTAAAAAAGAACGGATGTTGTTCAAACTGCTCCATATTTTCGACCTTTCGGAATAATCTCATCTTAGCCACTATATTTCTTTTAAACTTTAATGGTATTAGCCCATCAATGTCTTTATGTAACGGTTCCGCTCCGTAAGACACTGAAAGAGATAATCGCTTCTGTATTGAAATATATATGTAGTTGTTAACAATTGGATATCCTATCGTGGCACGCCTTATAGAATTATACAGTCACCAACACTCTTCGAAAACGAGTCGCCGTTGCCCGTTTCCGTTGCTTACAAAAATTGTTAACAGCGCTTTCGACTCATAAATCACAAATAATAATGTAATGCGCTCTTATTTGCATGTCGTCGTATCGCATGATCTGTTTAATGTGATTTAATTTACCCGCATTACTTGGTTTAATATCGCTTTGCTAGAGCGATCGAAAGGACAAATTTATGCAATTTTCTCTTTCGCACCGTTATCCAATTGAATCGCGTTCGTAAGTATAGAAGCGTAGTGCAATTGTTGCTAATGCTCGCGATTGTCTAATTGTAGCGTATAGAATTGATGTTATTTATTAGTTGGTAAAAGCTCGGCTTCCTTAGTGAACCAGTTTTAAAGTGATACTACTTTCATAATATGTTCCAGGTGTGTAGCTGTTCATAATCGGCGATCAGGTATGTATGAAATAATGGGAGTGCATACGACAGAATCACGACGATATCTGTCTAAGATCAACCTTTCGAAAAACATTTTAAATGGCTTTCGCGTATACCGTGTTGTTGCATTAGTGTAATAGAATTTCGTATCTACTTCAATGGCAAATATTCAAGCGGGTAGAGCCACCTTTTATCGTATTTCTTTTCAAGAATGTTAAAAATTTTCCTATGACACGGTAATATCTTATATAATAAAGCCTTAAAAGACCTGAAGCCTCGTTGCAAGTGAACGATGCACTATAAAAAGTTTCTTACACCCAGTTCTTGCGATTAGCCAATCTAAAATTATATATACCTAGATCTTCCATAAATCTATATATCGAGATAATTACGACGGAGAAATCAACAAAGACTGATACCTCAATATTGAAAGATGTTTAAAAAATGAACATACAGGGATTAACAGTAAATGCGAGAGTTAACTTAAAACGCCAATCACATTATATCCAGCATGAACAATCTTCTATATTGTCTTTGTCATAATAAATCTAATCTATTTAAAAAAAAAATGATCGTGCACGTGTGCCACAGCATACTTTTACTTCTAACAATGAAATCACAAACGTTTATTGGCGGTTCTATCCATAATATAGAAAGGTAATTACACGTTTCTCATACGTTTGTTATTTATGGCATGCGCAACGGTCTCGATTCAATTTACCCAGACCAAGTACCCGAACAGAAAAATTCGACGTAAAAACTCCGACGAATTGATCGCGCAAGCGGTATTTCGCACCAGTTCCATCGAAATGTCAAAAACGCCAGAGCGAACGAGAACAGTGACGTGTTCCATATTTTTAAACAACCTTCGCTGATCGATCGACATGTCAGACAGTCAGTGAGATAACAGAGAGAGAAATAAATAATTTCGAGTGTTCGCCGACATTCATGTTTACGTACTTGTTATTTCAAAATTTATCCGCTTCGACCATAGTATGAGTGTAGATACAGGCTGTCCTGCTTACAAACGAACGCTCTGAGGTGTCGCTCACTCACGAAACTTAGCAGATTTATGATATACACCGAGCTCGGCCAGTTCCGACTTGTTTCATTCTGGGGCTGTCTCTGTATAACATGTCAATTTCATCATTTTCAACGATTCAAATTTTAAGAAAAAAAAAATATCGATCTCGATCTGTTCTCGATCGTTACGAAGAGGCAGTAGAGAGATAAATTTTGATAGAGTTAGCCGCATCTTATACGTAATAGTGGCAATATGATTTCAAACGAGAATTATAGTACAAACATTGAAAAAAATGGTAATCGTCGCCTAGCATAAAAATTCTTTTCGCACAATCGTGCCGAACGTTCATAAAAAGTTACGCATTATCGCCCAACTTACGCTTTCGACTAATGAATGCATGTTCCAGATTCTTTCCGTATACTCACACTTCGCGCTCTCTCAACAAATCGTTCGACATTACACATACACGTACGTAGAAAACGAATCGTGATCAATTCATTTTAAAGTAGGTGTGACGGTAACAATAATAACGTTTATTGCTTTAAATAACGGCGCTACCATTTTTTCGTTGAATATCTTACTTAATTTGAAACCGCTAAAGATACTACAGCATTCTCAACACTCGAGGGCGTCATCAACAATTCTAAACGTCTTAGTTGGTTAATTAGATGTAGAAGCACTTTCAAGCATTTTGAAATAACATGATTCATTGTGATCAATTGATGTATGTATTGCAACGGTGCTGATTTCAATTGAAGTTGTAAAAGAAAAACTAATAAAAAATAACAATCACTTGTCTTTGAAATTCATTATCGCGACTCTTTCGATAACGTAGCTCCCCAATTTCTTAGGTCGTAGAATTCTCGAGTAATGAGTAGTCAGGTATCAAAAAATAAAAGAATTCATTAGAAAATAGCATTAAATTTTATTACAAAAAAAAAAGTAAATATGAACAATTACTTTTGCATAGAGTAAAAATGTAAACATGATCAAATAATAATGTTGCTTAATTGATTACGTAAATTAATAAAACCCAACTGAAAAAGGTGGAGCCCTCGGCGAGTGAATACCGATAAAAGTACTACTTAGTTATGGTTCTATCCTTAGCAGCGGGAACGGCTTCGTGTTGGTTTCTCCCTTGGCTGGTTGTATTTCTGCTCTTAATGGTGATGCTAACCAGCTTCACTTTTACACAATAGAAAATTTGCGCTTGGATCACTATTTTGGCTGTGATCAACGCCGTCCTTTTTTATCTGGGAGTCACATTTATTATTGGCGTCCCGGAATCCCATCGGACGCAGCATTATCTCCCGAGTAAAATAGAGGATAAAGTCATCCTTTTTCTTGATTTTTACTGGGTTTTAATCACCCTACCGTCTCACTATCCGCTGACTAAACATCTTGCCTCCTCACTTGCGTTTTTCACAATTTATGGCACCATCACTATTTAGAGCCAAATCGCACAAATCTGATGAAGATATACCTTTTAATAAAGTAACGAAATCAATTCTAGTTGTTCAAGTTAATATCTGGGTGTCCTATTGCAATGTTAGGAAACAACAAGCATAACAAGTTTAAGACGTTATGGTATCATCAACTCAATAACACGCATATCGAACTACCTCTACATCCTCAAATAAAGTTAATTTGAGTGCAACTGTAACAACGATGGATTCTAACATGAAAGAATAGAAAGTCATTAAGCAATGTTTTGTTATTTCTTTATTATAAAAGGCTTCGAATTGTTTACAATTTTAAACAAATAAAAATGGAATTTCCATTATGAAACATGTTCTCTTAATGATCTTATACAACGTAACATATTAACTATAAGAAACAATTAATTAAATTGTATGTAGGTATGGTTTGCAACACTGATTAAAATCGTAACAATATTTGCAAAGGCCGTAAACATGCAGCGCTCGGAACTTAATTGCGCAACAGCTAGACGGTGCTACACGCATGCTGTGTACATTCTCTCAAGGGATGCAAACCCTCCTAGACATACCACTACGTCACATCACACGATGTCAAGACTACGCGTGAATGCGTCGCAGTGGCCGGACCTGGAGGGAAATCAAACGCCACCACCATCATCGTTATTACCACCACCAACATTATCAACACTATCAACATGCCAGGCAACATGCACTCACTTAATTTACCAACACCAAAAGAAAAAAAAAAAAACAACAACAAAGTGAATGCTTTATTTAACACCACGGAGATAAGCTAATACCGAGCGTTATTATTGTAATAATGAACGAAGTAATCTCTTAGTCGCAGAAAATTTGATGAGGAAGCATGCGGCTAGTGTAAGGGGTGTTGCCTTCATCTTCAAACAACGACGCACATTCTTATTTAATCCCAAAGTAATGTCTTTGCAGACAAAGACATTACTCAATTGCATTTTCGGTGAAATGAAGGTGCCAATTCCTGAAGGTTTTCTCACGAATTTTTTCCTTCTAAAATAAATGCCCTCATCTCACATATTTAAGGATGCACTCCTTCCAGGTACATTAAAAAAAATATTTTGAAAAAAATAATATTTCAGTCACGTCCATTCAATACAATTCTTGTGACTCATCAATATACGTACTCACCAGACGTTACATGCACGCCGTATTAATGTCTAGTCTTTTTTCTCTTTCGCCTAAAAGAAGATATAAATAACCCTATCCGTACACCTCTTTACATATTCTGTAATTGTTTCCGTATACGATTTTGTTCTTTGTCTCGGCGGATAAAAGATATGCAGCGCCGAGATTTGCTCATTTAAATATAATTTGTATTCATAGAAAGGAGTACCGTTCGTCGCATATACCTACTCGGTATGTTTGTTTTGAAAACCATTACCGCGGAGAGTAGATTATTTTCGAATGGAACAGAGCGCGGTACACACCTATTTTGTCTATTTCTTTAATCATTCAGTATGAGGCTACAAGTATCCATTTCAATGCACACACAATATGCGGACGAAAACAATACGGAATAATATTTAATATTTATGAGTCGTTATCTACGGTGACAAATTGGTTTTCGAATACAGGCTGTCGCTTTAAAAAATCTACTCGGATGTATAGAATCGTTACAGCGGATCCACGGCTAAGTGGAAAGCGATGTAAAACTTACACAAACAAGTTGATTGATATACCGGAATTTTAAGTTTTACGATTGCAATTTGTCCATCTATGTAAATGAGGAAGACGGGGAACCATTTGTTCCACAGCAAATTTATTAAAATTAATATAAATAAGCTTATTTTCAAATAAAATCTTCTCAATACAAACCAATTCATTTGCTCTCGTTTGAAGTCTATCGCTATCAAATTGTAAGGTGGATGTAATTAAGATTCCTCGTTTTTTCTCGATTTTCAGAAGCATACGGGCTAAGCGGTACGAATTATAAGACGGATCGAAGAAAAAAGATGAATTGGTCCTCATTATGTAGATGGTTATTACGTATTCAACTGTGTAATTTATTGCGCTGGTAATTTCCGCTGGTTAACAAATCAGCGGACTGTATAATTTATCGATTTTCTCAAAAGTTGGTACAGTTTTACTGTCGTAGATATGAATTAATAAAATGTTTACATAACGTCAGCCGCGTATAACTTGGGTAAATCTAAGGAGTCTACGCGCCCCATTAAAAATGTAATTACGAATACTTAATATTGAATCTTACCTGCAGTGGTAATATTTACTTAATATGAATCACCGTTTATCGAAGCTCTAAGTACATTTGTTGCGAAATTCGTAAGTTTCTGGAATCTTCTTAACAATAAATTGATCGACCTAGTCGATGTAGCTTATCATTGCTGCATCGCCTACATATAAAAGCTAAAGCTGGAACTTTCGCCTATAACTCACCAAAAAATCAGATTTACTGTTCGAAGGAAACTCAGCTTTGCAATTCATAGAGCCTGTAGTAATATTGACCGATCTATATACCGGTTTACCTATATGTAGTTTACTCCAAATTATACTTTAATTAATTAAACTTACATATGTACATCTTCAGTAATAATCAGCTCTAATTTACGTTCCCTATAATGAATGCAACACGTAACGAAGGAAATTTATTAATAGTCGCGCACGAAAATTGGTAAGCGTATAGAAAGCCATTGGAGCTGAAAGGATACGCCGCAGACAGAAAGGAAAGCAATTAATCTTGCTTCAGAACCCGCGAGCTAACAAAGCATGTAATTGAAAAAGTAAATAGATATGCACCTGACCGTACCGCTTGGCCCTGATGATAATCGTGAAGGTTGTGAAGTAAATAAAGAAATCAATTGGTAACGTTATTTTAAATCTGGGTACTAATGAATAATAATCGACAAATAATCTATTTAGTGAAACTCCGAATTACTTAAATAGAAACGTTAGATGCAGTTTCCAAGAGCGGAAGCCGGAGATCTTGTTAGCTATCAAGGAAAGCTTCTTAACATTCATTGGTTGAATCCATTCAGATGTACTCACATTGTTCAACCAGCGAATGTAAAACGTACGTAATTATAAATGGAGGGGTGCAAAAAACGACATTTAATAAACATTATAAACGAAACAATTGAGTTCTGCAATTTATAGTAGTATTTTATAGTAGGTCGTCTTTCTTTTGTCGGTGTTGCCTATCGGTTTCCCCGAAAGTCGACAAACCACGAGTCTGACTAGTCGCTGCAAAAAAATAATAATCTTCCCTACCTTTGTCATCTCTAGCCATGACGTCACGAAAATTGAGTATCGCGATGTACAGCGGATGCACAAACAAAACATCGTCAATAGTTCCGGTGAAGTTGTTCAAAGATTGATGTTGGGACCTTCTCTTTTAGATTGTGTATCCAAAAACATCATGGACGATGACAGCATGCTTGTTACTAGAAAAATAGGCAATAATAAGGTACTAAAAATGGAACGTCGGTCACCTGAAAATTGAAATTTCAATGAAGGTTTGAAGACTGAAAGAATATGTTGGTGTAGGAAAGATAGAATTTTTTTAACAGCTGAATCGGCGGAATTCGGGCTACACCAAAATTTTAAAATTATTGTAAATGCCACGAATACTATAGCATATATAATTTTCATTAGAAGTGTATTGCACTTTAACTTATTCACAACCTCAGGGAACCATGCGAACCTCAGGGGAACCTGTAAGTCACATTTTAAAAGGAATATATGCTTAACGGGGCACAGGGCCATGTCCGTTATAATTTCTTTTTCTTATATATCAAGAATAAAATCGCCTTTATTTGTGCGCATAATAAATTTAAACGGTTAAACATCAAAGATATGAAAAATAATAAAGCTTAATGCAGCGTTTCATGAACAAAATGGACAAAAGTACAATTTTTATGAATCATTTAATACACTACACGCCGTAACGTGATTACTGATATTATAATTATGAACAGTAATTATAGTAATTTATTCCGCTATGTAATTATTGCAATGGCAGTCACTATAAGCGTTGAAAGCACAGATACCGCTTGCACCATGCAAAATAGCAGGTTTTCTACAAGTTTGTCGATTTTATACTTCGCAAGAAGAGGATTTTTAAAGGATCCCGGTCTTTCATCAACACATCCACTCTTATATCGCAAGTATTTGAAGACGCCGGAAAATCTTCCTGAATTAGAAGAAACTTCAATAAAATTTTTCCCGAGCCTGTCACCAAACGCATTTAGAGGTTGTATCGTAGCTGTCGCTAGTTACTCCTTATCCACCGTACTTTTTTATAAGGATCAGTCCTCGTTAATGTAACCAATTTACTCTTAGTTCTTTGATTTTTTTTACAGTCTTCTTCATTTAGCTCTCGTTTTATTTCATAATTAATTCGTTCTTTGCCCATAGTCATTATTATAATTTTTTACTGCTCCCAATATCGCTCCTATAATCCCCGTTTACGTTACACGTTTAATGATGGTAAAGTTTACGATTCGATGTGGTACTTCTGAATTGGCTGAATTTTTATTTCCCACATTCATCCTTCAAACCCAAAGAAGCGTAAGAAAGGCAAAATTTATATTCGCCACTTTAACATGCGAAATAATGACATTTATAGTATTTAAGCTGCGGCCTACGTAGGATCGATCCGGACGATCGTAACGTGTAACACATGTACGACAGCACTTTAGCGAACGCGGTTGAATGAAAGGCGTTTGAACTCGGTACGTATAATACTTATCCTCGATGGAGCACACAATATTATGTAATAAATACCTTTTCCTTGTAATACGTGCGACTATTTTATAATTTTCTTTTCGCATCGGTACCATCGTATAACCGTGAAATTTTATCTAGCAGCTATGTAATTGCGGGAGCGGTAGTTCGGCGGCTTTTTATTAACGGGCGATTACAGTTAAGTCACCTTGCGCTAGGAAGACAAGCTCGTTGCATCAATATTAATGATGAATGAAGAAAAACTACCTGTACCCGTATAGGTAGTTTTCCTACGTACGCTCGTACGGAATCGCTTAACGATGGGATTCGCTTATATACGTGTCTTTCTTAGATACGCGAAGTTGGATCTAATTTTAGTCTTCGCTGGCAATTTAAAAGTTTCCGTAGTTTACGGAAGAATGTTGTACATACTCACCTCTACGCTTTTTCCCTAGCGCTCTTAGTACGTGGAAATCCGACAATTTTCGATGAAGCTCCAGAAAATGTCTTTGTTTCTAGCGGGTGAATCTCCCGATTTCGGGGTACAGGCTCCTCCAAAAGTTTGCACTAATTTTAAATAAATATCTCGGAATCTGTAACGGAGTTATTCTATTTTTGGACACAAGTGTTGTGATGTTTTGCACAAGGGAAAAATTGTGAAATTTTAGAAATTCACGATTATTCCAAATTATTTAGAAAGAACAAGAATTTTTAATTAATAAATTAGAAGCAAACGTACACAAATCCGTAAAATTTGAAGCGTCAGTGAAGACTTATGACGGCGCCGCAATTTCGACTTTTAAATGATTAATTACAGAGTTGATTGTTGATTACTTGGTAAAATGAAAAATGTGCGACACTTATTTTCTGTCCCGTCACTTATACGAGCAATAGCACCGAAACCTTAAGGTACCGTATTGCGAAATAAATTAAAACTAAAGGCGTTCCACGAGATCGTTACGATGGTTCAGTTTTCTGTGTCAGTAGTGTCTATATAACATTTTATATGTAGCCTGCTTGCCTTTATTCTACTAGATACGCCACACGAAATAAAGTCCCGCAGTGAAAGTTATTGCGGACTCTCCTTTTCTCGGTAAAGTCATCTTTTAATTATTGCGATGGTCGACCGTGAGTGGGTATACGGAGGATGGCCGTACGTACTACCTCTACAGGCTCCGTAGAATCGCGCGATCGTCACATCTTCCGTTGGAGCGTGCATTGAAGAAATTGCTTGCCGTGGTCGAGGTAAAGACCGAGTAGGAGGAGATTTTTGCGCGCGTGGTGTTTCTCCGTGCATATTTTATAGGGAGTTATTCTCGGGAATAGAAACCTCGGCGTGTGTGTATCTCTATTATTAAACATTTTTATAACGACACGTTGGTACGCACGGCCACAAGTGCCTGCATGGTCGTACACTGTACGACCCCATCCTCTTTTTTTCTGTTTCTTTCTCCACGGTCTACGACGCAAGTTAAAAAGCTATGTCTCGTGCGAATCAGAATGCCGATGTCAACGACATAACGATTATTATACGGCTTTCCTATATGCCAGAAAGGTTACAAGAGATTAGAATATCTGTTTGATTGTATGTGAGTGCATGGAAAAAGAACAGAATGTTGTTGTTGTCTCTTTGTTTACGAGAAAACTAATTAGTTTCTAAACAATTTTTTTGCGGAAGTGCCTCGAAGCGCTATTTGAGCAACCTAACAAAATTTCGCTTTTAAAGAGTAAGATCGCAACCAATTTTTTTTTTCTTTTAGTGCCCTGATAGCTTGTAAGTAAAACTTTCATTATGATTATTATCGATGCACGTTATGGCAGTGATGTGTTTGGTCATTATCTTAGTTCTCTTGTATCTATCACGATAATTGTAGTCTATTCTAATCGGAGATCCGATTGGGCTAGCATTGCCGTCGCAATCTTTGCTGTGCCTGGCGAGTTTAATAAGATTATCAGATAAGTATCTAAATCTCCTGCTCTTAGTCTCAAGCAAAACTTTGTTTTTGTTACCTTTGAAATTTGACGAAACCAACGCTGTATACGATGGATCATATTAATAATAGTATTTATTAATACTAACTTAATTAATACTAAGGGCATAACCTCATTGCACATTTACACGATCCCGATGGTACAATCGAGTTCACGTCATAGCTTCCCTTTTCGTCGTAAAATTAAAATAGCCTAGATGTCAACGTTCGTGTAACAACAACAATACGTAAAAACGTACATTTGTCACTAAATATGGGCTTTTCACGTCAGTGATGATACGTATTCGTGCATGATAATTAGCCGGGAGAGACGAGTAACGTAACAATTACCACGTGAGCACGTAATCGGGGAAGACTAGCGCCTAGATGTGACGCTCTCCTGGCCTGAAATGCGCAGATTGCGATCGGATCACGCTATCTAATAACCCAAATGCATTCTTATAATTTATGTCACGTACCGCGTCGGACACGTATCGCACCGCAACACAAAACAAAATGAAATTACCGCGGCACGCCGTACTACTCGCCGTACAAACTTTTCGTTCCTCTCCTTTTCATCGACGGGCGTCCTCTTGTCCGTTGACCTGTCTCTGTGTGGATGTTTTCCGTTTTGTTATGTGCAAGTCGTCCGCGATTTGAATTTATTGTTATTGTTTCTCGTTCGGTTCAAAAAAAATATGTGCGAGTAATAAAACTGTAATTTAGAATGCTGACAATGGGGAATAATAATGTGGCGTGATCGCTTCAAATGCCAGTTTTCAAATAAATTCTGTAAGTTAGTAAGGTTCACATGAGAAAAACAAGTTTACTTCGTTTATTTATTGTTTTTCTTATTCTATTAATCGGACGACGTGTATGATGCGGAGTGTACCGATACTTTAATGTCTAGAACACTACAATATAGATTTTGCTATATTTATTTAAAATTAATGCGATGTGCTTGAAATTATAGACTTTGAAATTAAAGGAGGAAGCAGATTGGGGAACAACAAGGGGAACACCAGCGGGTGTTCCCCTCCGATTTCGATGAAACTTCACAGATCGAAAGAGTACCTTAAAATAAGAGACACGTATTTTTTTTATCGGCGTATCCGCACGGCTTACGGGGTACAGGCCCCTCCAAAGTTTGGACGAATTTTCAATTTTTGCAAATATTTTCTAAATTATAACAGATATTAAATTTTCTTCTTAACATAATTTGCAGCATATTGCATGGCCCTAAGGGTGGCGTCGTCCGTATTTCTCCCCATTCTTTTTACATTTTTTCTTTTTCTTATTCATCAAAAGGAGGCCGATTTTACATAGAATACGATGATGTATAACAAGTCTAGAAAATTAATAATTGTAGAAATAGAAAAATAATAATAAAGCTTCAAAATTAACAAACTTGTCTGTTGATATAAATCAAATGAACTATAACTGAAGGTAGATATCTTGAAGAAAGCTGATAACGGGGGACGGGGTACTCCTTACCCGCGCATTTTCTTAATAATAAGTTTATTCATTACTCATCAAAAAAATATCGCTTTTACATAGAAAACGGTGATGTATAATAAATTTAGAAAATTAATAATAGTAATAATAACTAAAGAGTCCAAACGATGTGCCCGACCAGTAGCGTCAATGCGAGAGCAGAGTGGGGTAAACTCCGTTCTCGCATAAGTAGTAAAAATAAACGATGCATTTAGTTGCCCTTCTAACGTGTTAAAGTATACGTTGAAAATGTTGCGAGGTCGTAAAAATAATGCGTCAAATCGGTTGTCTGCTACCGTAGTAAATAAATTTATACATCGGTTTCCCGATTTAATATATGACGGTAAGGCAGTGAAATGTTTAGTTTGTGAAACAACTTTATTATCTTGGAAAGCGAGTCAGTGTCAAAGACATATAAATAGTGACAAACATAAATTGAAAAAGATTAGACGCAAATCATATAATGAATTTGTGGTTGATTTAACAATGATGCTAATTGCGACCAATATAGCAATACATAAAGTCCAACACCCAATGTTTCGCCAGTTTTGGAACAATCCTACGTGGAAATTACCATCTAAAAATACGCTACACAATTACGTACCATCAATGCGTGAAAGAATTGTAAATTTTACGAAAAAAACGGTGAAAAATAAATACCTTTGGTTGACAATGGACGAAACTACAGATATTAAAAAACAGTCCATCCTATCCATTGTCGTAAGGACGCTGACCCCACAAGGATCTTCTGACCCTTATTTACTAGCCTGTAAACGAATGCAAGATTGTACTGCCACGGCGATACGTAGTGTATTAATAGAAACACTACACAAATTTGAAATTTTACCGGAGCAACCGTTAATGTTAGTTACCGATGCTGCACGTCACATGTTTGCTTCACGCTTTACACCTTGTAACAAACATTATACGTACAAGTTATCCTGATGTGGATGAACTAATAGGACAAACGAAAGCGGTTTTTCTTAAATCTCCGAAACGTATTCGCCTATTTCATTCGCAGTGTCCTGACATACCCGAGCCGCCGCAACCAATTCTTATACGATGGGGTACGTGGTTAGAAGCAGCATTCTATTATTATAAACATTTTGAAAAAATTAAATCAGTAGTTTTACAACTAGACGGCAAAGAAGCGGCTGCAATAAGGCTCAGTCAGGTTCAATTTAAAAATCCTCAAGTTGCAGCAAATTTAAAAATTATTTACGATAGTTACGTTCCAATAGTGGATGCAATAAAAAAGTTACAGAACAGTGCCCTGTCCTTATCGGACTCATTAGCAATTATTGACCACGTAGAATTAGCGCTGCATATCCTTGATGATGAAAAAAGTGTTTGTGTTCGTGAAAAATTTAATAGTGTATTAGATAAAAATGTAGATTTTACAAAATTACGGCAACTTTTTACCAATACTGAAGATACGTTGTACAGATACAAAGAGCACTTTAACTATGCAAATATAACATCTCTCAACGTCGAACAATCCTTTTCAGCATATAAGCATTTATTTACGTCGCTACGTACGAACCTTTCCGAGACTAATACAGAAACATATATGATGGTGCAATTACTTCATCGCGCACATTCGGATATTTCTGCAACAATGTAAACATGTTAGGTAAGTTATTTATGTTTTTTCTTAACGTTTTGTAAAGTGATTCAATATATTTATTTTTAAATAAGCGCACTGTTATTCTGGTAAACTCTCCACGCAACGCCAATGCTCGGGCACATCGTTTGGACTCTTTAATAATAACTCAAAATAAATATATGTATGTGTCTATTGTCATGAGTCATGAATTTGATGTGCACTTATCTATGCATACGTAAGTTTTATTAATTATTCAGTCACTTCGGACATAATTGGTAATTTGCATTATAAATTTAACGCGATAAGGGATCTGGTGATTGATCATATTATTATATAGATAAAAATAAATCCCCGAATGCATAGTAATTAACCACGAACGTTTAAGTGGTCTGCATTTAGGAAATAAATATATAAGACGAGTATTCCAAATGAGGACATTAGAAGTCGCTTTTCGTGCAGTGTAGGTTAGTACCTATAGTTTGGCACAATGGCGGTCGTAAATAAAGCAAATGTGTATATTTATTATACACTCCGCCAAAAAAGTATCGCATAAACTAAAAAAGGGCATTTATAAACCAAGATATTTTTATACGTTCACAAAAAGTTTGCCTCGTGTATGTGAACTATAAAAACACTAACAAAATCATGGAACATAGCTTTTTACTTTTTTTTTTCTAAAAGAACACATTTAGAAAAATGTATATGTGTAAGGTTTGTTCAGTTGTTTATCGAAAGTCTTCCTATACGGACAAATTTTAAAGTGCGAAGTCAGAGTTCTGTACCAACGCTCTTAAAACTAAAATGAGCTATTTAACTTCAGAACAAGTGGCTGCTATAGTTGCTTTAATCGAAGATGAACGATCTCAAGCATACGTTGCTAATTTGATGAACATCAATCGGTCAAGTGTTTCTAGAGCCGTAGCCAGATATAGGGGAAGAGGCAATTACAGTAGAAGACCTGTACCAGATCGTCCAAGATGTTCTACTCGCCAAGATGACCGCTATTTACTACTACAAGCATTACGTCGAAGACATGTAACTGCGAGACAATTGCAGAACGACTTGGCTAAAGTCAGAAATACTCGTGTGAGTACTCAAACTATTCGCAATATGTTACGACAGAGTGGAACCACCGAGTGGCTCGCTTAAGGTTTGCCAAAGAACATGTAAATTGGAACATTAATGACTGGGCCAATATACTCTTCATAGATGAGTCAAGATTTGGTCTTTACACCTCAGATAGGCGTATCTCAGTGTACAGACGAGACGGTGAGCGCTATTCGCAGTGTAATTCGCAGTGACCTAGACCTAATTTCGCTGGTGGCTCTATTATGGTTTAACAGGTCGTACAGAGTTAGTACCGGTAGACAGAGGTACATTGACTGCCCACAGGTATACAACGGACATTTTAGAAGAACATGTAGTACCATATGCGCCAATTATAGGAAACGAATTCATGTTAATGCACGATAATGCACGACCGCATGTTGCGATAATCGTCCAGGAATACCTTAACGATGTTGGTACTCCAGTTTTAGATTGGCCTGCGGTAAGTCCGGACATGAACCCAAAATGTTGCCCCAGCGGACCTGCATGGACTAGAAAATGCTCACCGTGACGAGTGGGAGAATTTGGATCGGGCTTATATACGGAGGTTAATCGAATCTCTGCCAAACCGTATGCGAGCGGTTATAAGAGCCAGAGGTGGCAATACTCAGTATTAAAAGCTACTGTTATGACATTTTTCTTTCCAAAATTATAATTTCTTGTTTTAATAAAAATCTCAAGTATGAGTTCTTGTTTTTATTTGGCCTGTATTTTATTTAAACAATCATAGAAATTATATCTTGGAGCGCATTAAAGTATATTTACAACTTTATGCTACAAACAAAGATTATGCGATACTTTTATGATTCAAAACTAAATTATGCGATACTTTTTTGGCGGAGTGTATATTATTACTATTATTAATTTTCTAAATTTATTATACATCACCGTTTTCTACGTAAAAGCGATCTTTTTTTGATGAATAATGAATAAACTTATTATTCATTATTCATCAAAATCCGTCCCCCGTTATTAGCTTTTTGTGAAGATATCTACCTTGAGACCATGTATTACGCTGGAAATTATGTTAAGGATAAGAACTTATTTCTCTTATAGTTCATTTGATTTATATCAACAGACAAGTTTGTTAATTTTGAAGCTTTCTTATTATTGTTCTATTTTTATAATTATTACTTTTCTAGACTTGTTATACATCATCGTATTCTATGTAAAATGGGCCTTCTTTTGATGAACAAAAAAAAATAAAAAGTGTAAAAAAATGGGGGTACGAGGTACCCCGTCCCCCGTTATTAAGTTTCTGCGAATACGGACGACGTCACCCTTAGGGCCGTGCAATATGCTGCAAATTATGTTAAGAAGAAAATTTAATATCTGTTATAATTTAGGAAATATTTGCAAAAATTGAAAAATCGCCCAAACTTTGGAGGGGCTCGTACCCCAAAATCGTGCGGATACGCCGATAAAAAAAAAATACGTGTCTCTTATTTTAAAGTACTCTTCTTGTAAGTCATCTATTTCGAATACTACGACAATCTTGGAAACTTATAAGGTGTACGTAGAGTAAAACTATTGATCGAACGCGAAGCAGTTATCTTCATCGTTTATTTCTCGGAACACTATTTACTCGGATACGTTTTATTTGCATAGTTAGAGTAGATATTGGCTGGCGAACGCTGCGATATGAAATCTAGGTTACCGTAATATATTTCTCCAGAGCGAACTTATCAACGGTAACGAAGAATTTAGTCGTATTTATGTCTCGTATTTTCAAAGTTTGTATACTTAGATACGTCCGCTGTCGGCATAACGGGGGGAAATAACTAGCCTAACAAGCACGCGGTTTTTATCCTTGATTATCAAGTTACAATAAACGGTATATTTACATTATGTTCTAGAACGTAGAAGAGTTGGAATGCCAGCCTACATGCATGCGCGCGTACGTACATATGTACGTACAGATTGTATAGACGACATTCCTGGAGCTAACAGCAGATTATCCCGGTGTAAAAATATTCCGCGAAATCTGTACCATTATAGAGATAGTTCGCGTGAAATAGGTTTGCTGCTGTTGAAATCGATATCAATCAACAGGTACGTTCTTCTGAAGATCATTCGGGCATTTAGTAAAAGGAGTACGGTCGGAAATCAAATGATGTAAATAAATAATTAAGAGATCGATAGCATCAACTACGGATTTGTGTCTACAGCTTATGCTGTTGTAGACTACCGCGGTCGTTGTTTTCTTTTAAAGAATTTGGGTCTGCGGGTTGAAACCGCGTATCGTAATTGCATGAGCATGCCGACGTTTCGTTCTCAATTATATTGAGCTTCTTCTGGATTGCTGCATGCTGTACGAAGGATGACCGTGATTGCTCGGCGTCCGGTCTTTATGGAGTTGGGAAGGTGCGCGGGGTCTGCGAGTTATGATTGGCGAATTCGGACAAAAGAGGTTTCCACTGAAAATGTAGCGGGTAACCGCTGCCTCTGTTCATATTGTTGGAATTCTTGGAGCAACGCAACATGCAGCAGTCCAAAAGAGACTACGTACAATTAAGAGCGAAACTTGAGCATTCTCATGCGCAATTACGACACGCGGTTTCAACCAGGAAACTTAAATTCTTTGCATTTACAGCATCTGTAAAAGCTTGCTGAATATTCGTGAATTCGATACACGTTGCTTCAAACGACATAACGGGCAATATTCTACAATTCAAATTACTTTACATTTTTAAAACATCTATAACTAAAATGAATGAGATACAATACCTTATGGCAAATCGTTGCATTTTCTTTGCACGCTCTAAACGCTCTTGGAAGCAACGACAAGCACTGAAGCTTATATGCCCAGGGAGGCCGCCACCATTCGCGTGGAGCAGTTGCATTAAGATGGAATTAACGTTAAGATCAAACAAAAGTAAATTTAATACACGCACAGGCATAATATCTGGCACCTCCGCCATAATCATCTAATAATTATGTCTCATTAACAGCAATTCTTGAAAACATCCTTAGAGAAATATAGAATTAAAAGGAAGCGCATTAACTTTATTGAATGTGTAGACAACATGTTTATTTTGGGCAACCCTCACGCACAACTTTATGCAGATATGTATGTATATCATCATTCTATGTCACATATATCACCTTTGTCAGAAATTTTTCATTTTTCCTGCTATCCTCTTCTACTTCCTAGATCCTTAAAGAGGAAAACAGAATCTTAACGTTGCGTCGGTTCTTTGCCAATATTAAATAAATTAAAATACATATTTGGGAAATATTTACATTTCTTTCTTTCTTCATTTAATACTATTGCAATATTGTGAACAATAGAGCAATGAGAAAACTTGATTATTGGAAAGATATCTTGACACACATTTTTCAGTAAAGCTTTTACATAATTTACGTTGACCTTTCGCTCCAAAAAAAAAAAAAAAAACGTGAATATTGTCCCACAAAGTACCTGAAACAATATATCCGCAGACACCCGTTTCCAATACCGCACACGTTTTATATAAATATGGTATGGAAACAATAAGTGGGTTGTCACTTAACTTCACCATATTTATTCAGGTTCCAGCGGCTGACTCAGATATAGGTGTGTACGCAATTACAAAGGAGCATGGATATAAAATTTTTCGATGTAGATGCATTTTAACCCGGATATAGAACGAGAAATCTACTTTCTTCGCGACCGTTGTGAATACGTAAATTAATTTTATTTCTATTTTCAACACTTCGATACGTAAAAGTAATCCTTAAGCCAAGCTAAGACTATGATTTACTTCTCCGCGTGTAGACCCTTTTATTGTTACTTACCGTTCTACGATCCCACATCACTTATAATAAGTGCATAAGACCTATAACATCCTCCCTATCTTACTGCAAAGTGTTGCTAATATCGGAGAATGTTGTGTTAATTCGCTCTCATGGCTTAGTTTTATCTTTAAACAGATATAAAACGGCTATTGCCGCCATTACGGCCGTCGTTATCGTCCCCAAAGGCTACGTACTGCTCACATGCGTGTACGTTATATGGGAAAACCGAAACTAATTCGCATTTTTTTCGTGGCCGGCGTGTAATCGGGTGTGTCGTTTACGTACGGCCTGTATGTGCAGGCGCGATAAGGAACGGACAGGTCGTCCTATCTATTGTGATGGTGTCTATAAACCACCGCTATTGTTACACTCTATTCAGCGTAATGCGTTTTATGGTTGATAATTGCGAAAAAAGTACCCGTGTATTATTAACTTATGGGCATTTTGTATATTTTTAGATGCGGACAACAACATACTTGCAGTATGTACATACATACACTGCATTTCAATAGAAACACGCACGCTTATATCTTCATTATACGAAGTGCGAGCAAGTTTATCTGAAAAGGTCTTATAAGTTGCAAATTAACGTAATTTTACAAATCTAGATTGATTTGGAATCTCGATATTAAAAAGAAATATATATAATTGAGTTAGTTATGTAGCAAACTAGTCAGGATAAGAAATAATCAAGCGCACACTTCGGCTACTCACCTCAAAAATATCGTTATTGGCATAACTATAACCAGTCGCTATAAATAAAGCCGTAAATTACGAGAACATGCAGTATCTATTCACAGTGCTATATAAAACATAACGAAATGCTTCGATACGTTACACGTCATAACTTCAAACAGTTTACAATAACCAACGTTAAGAAAAACAGATGCTCATACATATGCATAAGAGGTAATAGCCCGTACATTAATATGTATATTAGCCAAGAACTTGCACGTCGCTTTTTCCCGGAAACTCGAGTGTGCGACTATGTGTACGTACATAGATACACTTATGCTACTAGATGTATTCATTACGATGCAAAAAGTCTTCAAATACGTGAAGTACATGTTTTACCGCAAATTACACTGAAATTATGGTATTAAAATTATGTACATATATTTATATATATATATCATACAATTTTACATTCGAATAAAACTAAAACAGCCGACCAAATCCAGCCGTTCGGTGGATTTGGACCGTATCATGGTTAATCGAAGATTCGACGTTTCGTCCAATGTCATTCGGGAGGGGGAAAGTTGGTAAACCACTTCAACCCTTTCCGAAATATCCATCACTGACGTTGATACGACCACGTTGATGTTTAATGCCTTATATTTTCACTGTTGCTGGTGATGGAATACAGCCCCGTCGTACTTTTCCTCGAGGAACCTTTATATGAATAAAAAAGCACTGATTATCCAGACAACTATTAAATAACCATTTAACGTGCAAAAGAAGCTCATTTAGATGAGTTTTACAAAGCATACCCAATTCTAACGCTTAAATAATTCTGATGAGTACCGACACGGAAGGAATGACAATTTTTCAAAGTTCAACTGTTACTCGTGTATTCCAGGAGAACTTATCTACTTATCTCCATACCTTCAACGGCTCATACTAAAGAGCGACAGAATGTCGCGTGATAAAAATCCTCTTCTCAAAATTCTGTTTGACAAAGAGAAAGTAATTATCCTGAAAAGAATAGTAATAATACGCATACAAGCTTAACAAAGCTTTGATAAAGTATCAGAAAACACAGATAATTTTCTGCAAATACGGTCCTGATTAATATCTCCAATTTCAGCTTCTTTCAAATACGCATAAGCTCCAAATTACTTAACATTAAGGTTTTGGTTTGTCCGTATTCGCGATTTAAGTGTAATGGCGATATAGCCTCGTTCCTGGATTCGATCATTTATTATCGCTAAGCACGGAGTAATTGTAGCTGCGCTATTTCTCTTCCAGTTAAATTGATTATTGTCCATCGTTGCGCAGTAACTGGATTAAGGTCAGGAATTAAAGATACGAGAGAGTACCTAAGCAACCGCTTAATAACCCGTCCCGTAATGTAATGTACTGGCGGAGACCGTTCTACATTAACTAAGTGAATAGGGCATCCATTTGCGCAAGAACCTAAAGGGATAAAAGTATATGTTTCCTTAGCACACCGATGAAATTGCGAAGGTTGGAATAGCGAAACAATGAAAATCAGTTAACAAATTATTCCAAACTTTGCACTGTACACGTCGTGAAGTTTCTTGCAGATAAAAACAAAAATTCTAGAAAAAGACAGGGGCATACAGGGTGGATCAAATAACGGGTCACTAATTGCCTTTATTAGCATTTTCTATCATATTTTTTTGAGTTCAAGCTTACTCCCCTCGATGCTTATACCCTATTTTTCGGTATAGGTATAATTATTTTCACGTGCTACATTTAGTCCTATAATTATCCTTTATTAATGACCCAATATTTCAAGAATACAATAATTTATATTGAATATATTTACTTTTTAGTTTGTATATTGTACGCATACGATATCATTGTTCTCGTTCATTTTTAATGAAGCCCCTAGGCGATTATTAAAGTATATTACCGTCTTGCCGCGGATATATAGATATATCCAATAATAATTCAAGACAGAAAGCGAACCAGATTTAAATGCTTTGATAGCGGCGCGTGGGTTTCGACCGCTGAAATTTATTATTAAATTCTAGTTTCCGGGTTTCGCGCGAAAGAACCGACGCGAATCTTAGCGCGAGGCATTTGCACACATGTTGCGTGTGTATGCGCGTATACCGGTTATCCGTTCTTTTCGCATAAATAATATGCGACGTAAATAAAACCGAGGCGATATGTATTTACAATAAATATATCTTAATTATCTGATTTCTTTGGACGTTTACAATTACCGGGACAACGGACCCGACAATTGTTCTTCCTTTTTACTTTGTCTCAAGCCGACGCGCAGTTCAAATTTCCCTATTACTATGTTGAAAGTAAGCGGTTGCTTGGTGTCAATGCCATGACCGTATATCATGGCATATCGAATGAGCGAAATATTTCCTTATTTTTCGCTTTATCCGTTTGTATTAGTTGTTTCAATAAATTTTATGGGAAAGAATCTTGATTATCTTTTATTGTCACCCCTCCGAATTTTTTTTTATTATTTTCTTAATTTTCCTATGTTTCTCCAATTAACAACTTCGTTGAGATACGCGGGATCCATCAAAAGTCATAAGTTTTAGAATGTTGGGAGACTTCGATCCCTATCTTTAGTCTTTTTCTGGGTATAATTCGAAAAACGAAGGCGAGATAGATAAATGAAGGTGGCGGGAATCGATTCTCCGAGTTCGATTTTACTCGAAAACATGTAACCAAAACCTTTTGCATTGCGCCGAGAAGCTTTCAAAAGGAAATTCGAATTTTGCTTTTATGCTTTCAAGAGCTTGAAATATATTCTCCATAGTCGGCTTCTTCACTTTATAAAAGAGAAAAACAAGCGCTAACTTTATTCCTTTCACTACTCGCACTTTAATTAATAAAAGAAGCTCGCGCGATTGAACGTGATTGAAGAAACCGGTCGTATTCATCATAATTACACAAAAGACAAACACCAGTAATCATTAGACCGTGCACGTAGTATAAGTCTGCCACAATTTTAGTTGTCAATTATACAAATATGGATCACTGTAATTTAAAGTACTTTAGTGCATTCGTGCGTAATATTTCCAAGAGAAAAAGAACGACGAAAACGGTTTTGATATTAACAAAGAAGCGATGGCTAGATGATTGCATCTTGTTCCGGAAGATATGCAACGTATATTTAAGAAAGAGGCTGCGTAATACCGTCTTATTAATTTATTTTTTCTCGATGTTACGCTCTAAATTAGATGCAATGCACGGTGTGGATTAATACCGCAATTAAACGTAAGTAGACTTTCCGTTTCATGCCAGGAAGTCGGTTGGTTTACGCCAACCTGTATATGTAGATATGAAACCAAGCAAAACGAAAAATACGATTTGAAATTTATTTATTTTGAATATCTAAATATAGTAATCGGGTAAAACAAGAAAGGTTCTAGCTAAAAAAAGAAGAAGAAAAAAAAACGCTAGATCATAGTTTATCGAGATAATCAAGGAAATACGTGAAAAACTAGCAACATGGTCGTCACGCATTAAATCAGATCATAAATATAATTAATAATAATCCACGTACCGAGAACGCACAAAAAATTCATCAAATACATATATTGATTGGTAATTTATCTATTGACATTCCTATTATGCATATCAACTGTATAATATCCAGAGCAAACTACGTGTAATAAATTTGTTTAACCTATGTCGGTTGTTAAATCTAATTTCACGCTCATGATATACTTACTTACCTTTGGATAGGGGGTCAATAGAGGTGCGTGCTTACCGATGGAAAAATATTATTTTAATTAAACAATGATGTCTATACAAACGTTATTTTTGGATATACTGTTAAGCAATCGAAGTGAATAGTTTTCTTTGGAATTAAGGAGGTAAAGTTAATAACAACGTATTTATAGCGAGGTTCTACCCCTGTCTCCAAGCTACTTAACACATAAGAAGCTGCTAGGACACACACTAGATTTTTGTAAATTATATGCCACTATTTTAAAGAAATCATAGTTTCTGCTGACGTTTCGTCCACACTCATAAGACATCTTTAGGGTTGCTAGTTATTAACTGAGCACTATTATCCATTCCGGGGCGTTTGTATAGGTCTCGTTTCGAATCAATGGAATGGATGGATGAAGCGTGGCTGTTGCTAAGAGGTTTAATCGCTTAGAATCTTGCTGATGCGGAATGCCAACGTGAATGTGAGTTAGATACGCTTGTTTGCGGAAATTAGGATTGGATGAGAGGAACAGCAATGGAAAAGTGTTGATGCAGCAGCTAATGTCAGTTCTTAAAGGAGCGAATTGGATGTAATAGCATTGAAGATGTTCCATAAGAATGAGGATGAAACATCGAGAGAAGCTACGACAACGACACGGGTCCAACCCGAAAACCAAAAAGTACGCGGAAGCCTGCGTAGCTTTAATAATTTTTTTTTCTTATTAAACGTCTTATAAGGATACAGGCCCAATTTATTTTTAACGATACAGCGAAAACTAACCAAAGATATGTTAGTTACCGTTTGATATATTCTACACAGTAACTCTGTGAGCAACAATTTATTGTCAATAAAGACATTAACTGCAATAATACCTGCATGAATTGCAAATATACTTCGTAATTGCTTCACTTAAAATTAAATTTGTATCTATGCACGTAACTGTGGCAATTAGTCGCTTGCGCTTATCCGTACAATAATACATAATCCATCCGATTGTCGCCTAAGATATTTAATTTGTTTCCCTTTTTTAAATAACGCGGTCGCTTCAATTACACTCGTCGATCGACAGCACGAATGTAACGTCCAACGGACGATCAGGAACTGCTGGCTGCGAGATTAACGTCTCATCGATATTATTTATTCCAAGCATTCTCGCTTTCTCGAAGCCATCGGTTTTTTGTCAAGGCGCGAGTCGAGTTTTGCCACTGCTCGCGATTCAGTTAATGGAAAATATAGTAGCAAGCTGGTCAACAAACATCCGGAAATCGCTGAACGTAAATAAATAATTCTTCTTGCAGCTACTACATAATAACTATCTAGTCGAACGTGCGCTGTTCAGTAATAGAAATGTCATTTTTATTGTAAGCCAACGAGACCGGAAAAACAGGAGGCACGTACAAGAAATATTATTAGATGCTATTGACTACCTTTAGGTCATTACCAGTGTCGTTGAGCTCGTTTTGATGATGTTGTGATCGGCTTACTATCTCGATCGAGGTGCTTTACATACACTGGCTGCAATTAAAAGTACACCGCCTTTAAATTGCTCGAATATTTCGTTAAAACGTTAGAAACGTTTTCCGAAAGTTAACTTTATAAAATTGGTAAAATACCTACTTCCAGCAATTTCGAGCAATCGCGAGTGATACTTCGCTCAATGATTCGCCCTCGAATATGACCGAATTAACGGGCAGCAATAAAGGGGTGTTCGTTTCCGAAAAATTGCAACAGTATTTCGGTGTTGGAACCTTAAAGAGAAGAATTTATTTTGAAACGGACTATATCTATATATAACCTATATTTTTTTCTAACCAGTTAATTGCAACCGCGCTACATGCTAACCCCAATAACGTAACCGCATATTAGCCACCGCTGTATTTGAACCACTATTAACCCTTTAATCTAGTGCAGCCGCAACAATGTCCTATTACAAATTGGATCGTCCGTCATTGGCATTGGTTCAAATTATGTTAACGAAGACAATCACCGATGCGGCGCATAATCTGCCTGAATACCTTTACAAGCATCTATTGTATAATTCACTGTTGAAATAGCTAATCCCATCGGTGCATATGTAATTAACATGGACGCGCCGCCTTTCTAGATGAAATTATTAGTAAGCTTGAAATGGACCTTGTTAACGAATGCGTAGATATATTTTGTGAAGATGATATTGTCAAGTTTAATTAGTTAAATTAATTTACTACGTAGACTTCGTTTTAATGAAAACTACGAAATTATTTTGATTTTTTTAAATGTCTGCTTAATTTAATTCTAGAATTGAATTTGAAGAAGTTATTATAGCTACTTTTGAGGTATTAATAACTGATTTAATTCAAGCAGTAACTGTTATTGTTATCTTACTTTTTCCCGTGTCCATAACGGCCTTTATTTAATTCGCATAACATCCTTTAGAGCCACGGTGTAAAGCCATATAATTTACATACGTTCTGATTGTGCCAAAATGGTAAGCTTAATCGTTTTTCTCTCATTTCACTGAACACAAGAATGTTACTTGGCAAAAAGGAAAATCGGCGAAGAACAACCTTACGATAGATTATTAAACTCCAATAAAGGTAATTGAGAACGTGATTATGTTATTATTATTACAAAGCATTCATCTTCCGAAGTGAGTTTAATTAATGCGACCAGACTCCGCGAGCGCATTGTTTCCATTTTCATTTTTAAAAGGCGGATACAAAAGGATATTCGACTCGGAGAGATAAAATCAATCATAGTGCGCGGCAAACGCATAAATCAGTCTGCGTATTGCAACCGTACAACATAAAATAAATAATCAAATTATCTTAAACGTCGCTATTGTATTATATCCCGACCTGTCCGTTTATTTAAATAATCGCGGCCTGCAAGAGAAAATCGAGCGAACTGGTATTCATTTCTTCTGATACGGGTCTTATTAATTCGAGTTATTGACAATCGTCGTACGTCCACAGTAGGCCGCATTTTTTAGCCTTCTTCATTCTTGGCGTATGGCATGCCAACTTGAAAACTGGGTCCGACTATCGTGCAGTGTCTCGTTACTGATGACATCGTCCTTGCCGCCAGGACTAAATGGTTAACTCGCTGGCCGAGTATTCGATTAGGTCTATATTCCCGCAAAAAATAACTGGGGGATATGCCGAAGCGTTTAACTTGTACAACGCGAAACATAATATTTGCATGTGAGGACATGCAATTTAGTACAATTAAGTTTATTTATTTGTCTCTTTTTTTCAAATATTTTTACGCTCTTGGTAGGCGACTTCCGCTTCTAATTATATACATCATTGTACCTACATACAATATGACATTGAAACTAATGAACTGATCAAACTGGTGATGAAAATATTCTGTCACGAACAACGGATGGTTGCTGAACACATTTATGTATTGTCGCATCACGAAAGGACCTTGAGTTAAGAGTATTTTAAAGCGGCATTTAGTTACATGAAATATCGTTAAATTTTGTTATATATACCATATATAAACCGTTACATTTTTTTCTGTTGATTAATCTTCTATTAATCGTATTCAATACTAGTAATATTCACATTATGTTGCAGAATATGTTAAACGGTAAAGGAATATCGAAAGGATCTACAAACCTTTATGATATTTGTTCAAGACGACAAAGTAAAGCAATCCATCACTGGCATACTGCAAGATGCACGTTTTGATCACCTTCAGTACTGAAGTTGCACTGTACGTTGTACGTTCATCCAGTATTAGTGTTAAGGCAATGAAAATATAAGCAGTGATGAGGCTAGTGCTCGAATATTAATTGTGCAATATATAGGGCTAGAGCGTGACATATATGAACTATAGACTTGCTTCTGCTTAACTTAAGGACGGATCGATTGCGCCCAATCCCAAACCTCTAGCTCTTCGTTCGGGCGAGTTCTTCGGGGAAAAAGGGAATTTCTAAGTTCTCAAACTTTGAGCCGCCGTAGCTCCGGAACGGTTGGAGCTAGATCGTTGAGATTTAGCGCGCTTAAAGCGGTCGTCGAGACCTTTCGAACGAGCCCTAACTGATAGTCGTAGCACTTCCGAACGCTGAGATCTGGACAGCCGGAGCAATTCGAGCTAAAGGTGATGGGATTTCGAAAAGTAAAAAAATTGAAATTTTCGTCGTTTCGAAAATCTAACCAGGCCAATCGAAGCTCTTATATCAGTGTATGTTCCCCGTAAAAATTTGGACCCGCTAACCCCAAGGGCTTCGGAGATACGGGCGCTTAAAGTTTTCAAAACTCCGGCGCTCTCCTCTCATATGCATCTGAGATATGCCGTGCTGGTATGCCGTTCGATTGCGCCCAATCCCAAACTTCCCCAAGAAATCGAAGCATATTTTAAATAAACACTTGCCTACGCGCTGTTACGCCACTGTAAAAAAACGTGCGGATCATCCTATTTCGCTTGACAAGAAACTGAAACAATCACTCTTACTATCAAAAGAAAACTTCACTTTTGAATACTACTATTCATAACGTGGCTCCAATTAACGGTTGGTATCTGATTGTAATGTAACTATGTAGAATGTCAAAGCTAACAGAGATAAAAAATAAATTAGATTTCGCTTTCAAAATTGGACGAGGATGTTTCAGCTAGAAGAAAATGCAAGTAATCATCTAGTGAGCGCCTGCAAATTCTCCAAACAAAGAGCTTGAGGCTATGCTTTGCAAAATCGAAACTTATACGTAGTGACTTTTATCGATGTATGTATATGTGTGGTTTTCGACAATATTTTTTATTTTTCATTTAAAATTTTGTCATCGTGTTCCATTCGTTCGGTTCCAACAGGATGGAGCTTCTGTATGTTTTCTTGTGAATATTCGAACACTTCTCAACAATACTTTCTTCGCTAGACTTACGCAGCCGGTACTAGGAAAAAATCTTGTAAAAGACTTCAACGTTCTGTAAGAAAATATAGTTTTGATATTTGACAACGATCATGTAAAAGACAATTTTTAATGGTTTTCAAAGAAAAAAGTTTTTTTTAGGTTTATTAATGCTTTTTTTAAACACTGAAAAATTCGGTTAACGAATATTGTGCCTCAACGATACGTTGTATGGAAAAACTAGTAATCGTCAGCAAATAATAGACAAGAGGTGTAATCATTTTGACGTATTTTCCGTGGAGACTGTTTAATTTTACCTCCTCTTTCCAATTAATTTCAAACCAGAAACCCGGCCAAATATTGACAACTAAAGTTCTCCGGTTTGACTAAATCGAATAGCAATTGATTTCGACGACGTAATTAACCAACTGAACGCGTCGGAGAACTTCCAAGAAATTCTTTGCGTTGTCGGTGATTACTTTAAATTAGACTTTGCTGAAAAAACGGTGGCCAATCGATCTCAAAGTTAGATAAACTGCAGGTAATTAAAAATTGACTTAGTCAACAGTAATAATGATTGTAACTTGTAGGCAGCTAATACATCTTTGATTCCTTTTTCCTTATTTCAATATTTAGTCTACGTTCGCGTGTTAACTCAAAGCGGTCTATAGCGGTATACAAACAATATTAACGTAATCTAATTTAAGGCGAACAAAAAATAAAAATAATCCAGGCGTTTGTTATAAAACAAATTGTAATCTCAAGATTAGTCACTGCTGCCCAAATAAAGGTTCGGCGTATTTTTCTTTGTTAAAGCAAGAGTCGCTTATTATGTAGGCTACATTTCTTATGATGTTTTTTTTTTGTTTATTTTAATTATATAACATATCAAGTAGTAGATACAATTACATTTAAAAGTTTGGTATTTCAGCATATTAAAGATATGCTGATATGTTATCGAATTCCAAAACAAAGATTAATTCCAGAAAGAACTAGAAACAACCTAAAGCGGGTTAACTAATACCTGAAACATATTCATGAAGTGCTACAACGAAAATAATGTTGGCAGCTTTTTACTATCAAACAGCTACTAAACTTGAAAAGTGCACCCAATAATGTTTATAGCAGCATACGAGAAAGATGCGCCATCACATGTTACGGTAAAGTTATGTGTAAAACAATTTGGATGGTGTACAGAATGAATCAAGACGTTGAAGCAAGATCCAACAAAAACATCAAGAACTGTTAAAGGACTGGTCTTACCAGACCGAAAAAATAATTAGCTGCCGAGAACTTGCTTACTTTTGTTCAATAACAAAAATTGTGTTGACAACAAATTTATGAGGAAAACTTGACGGCTTTGACTTGGCTGGCGACATTATCAAAAATTGTACTGGATTCTAAGATCATCCATATCTTATCATCATTGATACTCACCGACAAAACAAGAATCCATTCAAGATCTCCGCCACCAAAAAACTGATTTTTCGGAAAAATTCATGGCTGCTGAATTTTGTGATGTAGAAGAAATATCGATAATTGAATATGTGGAGGAAGGCATTACAATAACAGAGAAGAACTATAATAAAACAATTGAAAGATTAAAACTTTTATTAGTAAAAATTACTTAGTGACAATGCCTCAAAACGCACCAAGTCCAAAAAGTAATCTGGTTTCATGAATTAACAAAACAGGAAAGTGCGGCGTTTTTATTTTTCGGTTGAATGCTGGAAAACCTCCAGGTCTAATTATTTTTAAGAGACATACATTGGTAAGCTGCTCGTTTCACTCCCTCGATTTACTCAATCTTACTCTGTAACGTTTAAGCTGTTAGTATCACGAAGTTATTATAGTGAACCTTCCTTTAGGAGCTTTAAAATTAGACCAATCTACAATACCTTAAAATTGTTTATCTACCAGATAATGTAATATTTTCAAAGTATATGCTTTCGCATTTACGCAAAGGAAAACATCACTTTCGTTTTTTATAACTTCACGCAGCACGGAAAAAAGCTACAGACGCAAGCGTCTCGGCATACCGTTACTTGTTGAGTTTACAAGAAGACGAATACCAACGGTGTATCCGTTAAATTAACACATCTCGATCACTCGAAGTTAATTGCCTAATTAGTTCATTCGATAAATATTTTTTAATATATGCAAATGGCGCGTATGAGTGTAACACGAGGTAAGACTACAAGTCCATGCAAAAGTAATCAAAACATAAACAACCAAAGGGTGAAATGTTTTAGGAAAAGAATATTTTAAAATTCTGACCTGACCTGACTGAAATTTTTGGTGTTATACGACCTTAGCGGGTTCCAACGTTAGTTCCTTCCAATGGCAAAAATTTACTGAGGCGAGAAGATGATCGTCGAAGAATTAATTCCACACACGTTAATTAAAGAGGCATCACACTACACTCGGGTTTATTGTCGCGCAAGACCACGATGCATAAACTTTAAAACCAGTCAAGTCCGCAGGTAAGTAAAGTGCATCTGCAACGAGTACCGCTATAGGATAACATAAGAGATCCCGTATGAGCCGGCAGTCTGCAATGAACTAAATGTTTGATTTTGCGCGCAACAAGAAGTAAGTTGCATTAATGCTCTCTTACTACACCTAGTCATCGTATGCATGTAGCAGAAGCCGCGTGTATTGTGTGTTGTTTCAGGTACGCATATCCGCTATTTAAAGTACGTTCTCGCGATTCGCAAGTTTATGGTCAGGGGAAGCGCTGCATTGCCGGGATGGGCTATTGACAGCAGAAAGAAAATGCTTTAGGAAAAGCGTCCGAGTAGGGACTTACCTTTTTTTGTTTCCCTTTCTTTTCCATTCTCTTCGGATTCGTAGCATATTGAAGAAGGTATTTTTCATGTTGTTTGTGACATGAAAAAATAAGTTGCAAGTTGTCTGAGAGAAGAAGAAGGAAGCTGAAAGTTTGAGGAGCTCCATTTAAGAAATTGGTAATAAGGAGCACTTAACATCAAGCTATGTTTAAGCGCAATGCTAATGGTATCCTCCATTTTAGATCATCATCTTCTTAATGGTTTAAAATTAAGATTGTACTTGAATCTTTGATCTCAAATTATCTTAATTATTTCAAAATCTGAGATAGATGGGAATATTAAAGAATGTTAACATGAAGAGTTGAAATGTGGAGAAACGTAACGATATGCAGGATTTATGAAATCAAATTTGTATTGTATGCTTCGTTTTATGCTTTATGACGTAAAAACTTATTCGATGCTCGAGAGATTGAAACGCGTAAAGATTTTATTTCGTGCCCTTCCTTTTCTCGAGATAATCAAGATGAAGGCTGCTGTAAATGCCACCAATTCTTCCGTGATCTGCTTTTAATTAGACAATAGCCACGTTTTGTACCGATTTGTATCTTAAAAATTTCGTGTTTTCGAAATAATAAAGTCTAAAACATCGAAAATCCTAAAAACCGCAGGGGGAGACATACGCAACAATTTATCGCCACAAATTATTTGAAAACGCGTATTTCCTTGAAAAAATATCATATTCTGTAATGATCTTCTAAATTAAAAAAAAAAAGAAAACTACTTTGAAACAAGATTATTGCGTAACATAACAAAAGTTTAACGACACGTTACGTTCATTAAAAATGCAAAGCTAATGCATTATAAAATAGCACAGGAAATTCTAAGCTTACCGCACCGACATCGGTCGCATCCTCTTTCATCGATATCAACACAATTCGTTGTCGGTTTCCGACGAACAACGGCAAAGGAAAAGCGACGACATGTACACATTTTTTCTGCAAATTCTTCAATTTAATGCAATATTCGATTACTGCAACTGCGACCACGTTTCCTGCCGGCGAAGAGTTCAAAATACCCGATGCGTCTTATAATTTCTTGCCTACACGCGAAGAAATCGAAAGTATTGCTGAGTGAGTATCGATTTCTTTGTTGCGAATTTAATTATTATTTAGTTCAAGAAGTTGTGTAAGGATGGCTATTGGTTGTGTAACGTTAACGCTCCATTAATATAAAATTATGCTTAAAGACTTATTGTTTTAGTAATTGCGAAAAATTTCATAAAACAAGGTACGTAATCGAAATTTGCAACAGAATTGCAGATATTTATAATTGGTTGATATTCTATAATGCGGGCAGTTTGTGGAATGAGGATTTGCGCAATTGAAAAAAAAAATAAAATTAACAGATTTACTATCTAAGCGTTCTCTTTAAACGAATAACTAAGCTTTGGTGTTTTCCTTTTGGTTGCAAAATACTTCTTATGTATCAGCTATAGCTATTTGCTGGAAAAATATGCCTGTAAGAAGTTAAGTAATGCTGCTACGATATATACTACTTACAATTAATACTTTCGCGGACAAAGTCTGAATATGAAATTGATAGCCTTGATTCTTTTGTATTAGACCAGCTTTTAACGTAAGTTTTACAAAATTAGCAAAATTTTGTAAAACTTACGTTAGAAGTCCGTCATTCATCTTTATGCGTGTGATTGTAACTATAAAATTGACTCCCAAACTAAACTTACTGCTTACTCAGTACTACAGTCAGTCATCCTACTCAGTCACTGTAACCTGAATATTGTAATTGTAACAGCACACCCTTGTGTTAGAATAGTTGGTGACTTTGAACAAACCTTAGTGCTACTCCACGATTTTCTTCCTTCAGTTCAGTAGATATTCAGGAAATTCAGGAGATTCAGGAAATTCTCTTATTTATTTTGGAGCTGTAACCTAAGGTCCTTCATTACTAAACAATTGCTATCTTTCGCGAGCTTGATGCGAATCCTTTCATCTGTTCTTATCCTACAACACTTTCCCAGGACGAGGGCTTTGAATCGTATTGTCACGTTTCTATTGCTCGTTTTACGTGGTTTCTTTGAGGATCACAAAATGGTCTAGAATCGATGAAAAATCTGCATTTTCATTCCTTCGATCTATCGAACAAAACAGTTTATTTTAAATGTTAACAGACAAAAGACGTTAAACTTTGCAAAACAATATATTCAATATACAACGCTTTAGGGTCTGATGGTAGAGGAAGAGCGAGAGGCGAAAAGTTAGAGATAAAAATGGAAAATTTGGTTAATACTGTGGGTTAAACGTGGCAACTACAAACTTGATTCTTATTGAAGGTAAAATGGTTAATGTATGACCTTTTATGGACAACAACAAGTCAACAAGACAAACAACAAACAAGACAATATAACAAGACAATAGTTCAAAACACACGCCGATTATTGCCAAAGAATGGCTAGTACAAAATCCAAAAAATTGCATCATCCCAATCACTGGATTTAAATGAAACAATTGGAACTAATATGAATCAAAGGACGGAGCCGGAGAATATTAACTTACTAATATCTAATCTGTAAAGGGTATATATTCAAAGAGCATTGATGAAAGCAAACTTTCGAGCTAGCGGAATGTTTAGTAATATCTATGAAGTAGTTACTGATTGACGATGGTGGTGGTCCAATAAAATATGTAATTTTTAAGATAATCGTGACATATAAAATTTTTTTTGTCCGGTTTATTTTATATTCTCTGAAGACGAATAATATACCCTAATACCTACGTTCCTGCAATGTCTGAATGTTGAAAAGGAAGAACACAAGGGAAAAACAAAAATTCAATTTAAGCCAATATTTAATACTTCGTACTGTTTGTTCGAATCCATATCTTTTAAAGAAAAATGGGTTGGTTTCTCCGTTTATTTGCAGCATGGTTTATTTTGCGTCCGCCAGATTAAAAAAACCTATTACGCATTTATATTTTTATTTTAAAACCTTTATTCCGTAATATATGTAAGTACTTACATGCATATAATGCATGCATAGGCAAATACACTACCATAAAATATTCATTCACATGTAAATGAACTTTGAAGCATTGCAACTGCTTCCATAAACAGAATGTCAATAAATCTATGGGTTTATGTTTCATGGTTCACAAGCATCTATATAAATTAATATTTGTACGCAGGTCTTATCTGCGACATCTATCCCAGAGTAAAGATTTTTCATTAAATCGTTAGTGCATGATGTATCTTATGTATACATATTTACAAGTACATACATCTTTGCACATGTACACGTTGATGGAGATAATCGGCATGAAGAGTTTTTAATTATTGTTGGAGAGTATCCAATTAAATAGGAATGTAATAGTACTGAATGTATTAGGAATTGTTAATATTTGATATTTCTAAATTTAATATTCGATTTAAAAGGTTACCGGTTAAAGATTAAAATAAGTTCTCGTGTTTATTTAATTTAAAATAAATGAAATTGGAGCACATCGGAAACCAAAAAAACAAGTAAAACAAGGATTTTCCTGGTCAACCGGCGCCAAAGACGACCAAGACCACTTCTTCAGCTAACAAGATCATGCCTATATGGCTGTTTTGGAATGTACTTCCACGTTAATTTATTTGAAAAGTGCAAAACGATTAACTGTGAGTAGTAATACTGTGAATGGAAAACAAGACAACATCAAGACAATGTAAGCGTGTACAGTTGCCAGGAATAATTTTTTCCTATTGGTGAATATGAACAAAGTGAATGCAGAAATGCCAATTTTGCGACATCGGAGAAATTGTATTTTGCAGATGATACACAAAAGATATGAAAAATGTTCGGCTAAGTGTATAAATCTCGAACTATGTTACAAATAAAATGAATTTTACATATAAAAATGTCTTTTTCTTGCCAACTCCTCTCGTATATATATATATCCATCATTCACAAAAATTTTAATTTACTTTTGTAAATAACCACGTACACGATTAGTTTGTTTATCGCAAATTGTTTGTTTAGTCTTCATCATCTACATGTTTCTCACTTGAATTGCAAAAATTCCGAAGAGAAAGGATTTAACATTTATTATGCACGGGAGTAAAACGTAACGAAGCGCAAGCGACATTGTAAGCGGCTTCAATTTGAGCAGATGTGTCGCAGTGAGCAGGTCTTGTATGAAAAACTAAACCACTGAAGTACGACATTCTTGTAAGTACTGAGCTGAATTGAAAGTAATCACGAAAGCCAGCGCCAGCATATTCCTGCTTACACAATTTTTATGGACAATAAGCTGTAGTGGGGATTACCTAAGTTATTTTTTTTAACATGCCCAATAGTAAAAGGGCCAGCACTTGACTTGGTGGAGCTAAGCGCTGTGTATTCGAGTCAGAGCTTAAGTCTATTCAAGTTAGAATCAACAAATTTTCACCATTCGCAGTTGGGGTACAATTAACCTGCGCTTCACTCAGTAACTTCAGACAGTAACCAGGCCATGGAACACGCTTTACACATACAACTTACACATTACATATAACGCTCCTGAGGTGATGACAAGTTTGCAAAAAGCTTATACATCCCGTTGGGCTGCCACCATACTTAAAAAAATTTTTCGCTTTAATACTCAATTTAAAATACTTTCGAAAGTGGCAACAACAATGCGCTGTCTGCTTATTTCTCCTTTTTAAGTCTGCGATTTATTATATCATGGCAGGATAGTAGGACAGAGAGCAGACTGTAACGCTCTCCTCATATTTTCTTTGAACGCACAGAATCAGTGCATGGTTGGTTGCATATGCATGCAGATGTTTGAAATACTTGTAGTACTAGTAGAATTTCTAAAATAACTTGAAACCTCAATTACAAAAGCTTTTTGTCTTTGTATTATTGGGCCGAATTCTTTGGGACCACATGTATTTCTCTTAATTTCGTTTGATTGGTTTCTTAAAGGAATGCCATCTTACGGTAACTCGTGCAATAGCATGTCTTTATTGTTTTATTAATATTTATTTTTTTACATTTGCCCTTACACGATCAATATCACTTGACAGCATCGTATTATCAGCAATAATGTCGCTATTTTTGGATTGGACATTTTGGTCGATATTTTAGCTTCAATCATCAGCTTGTTTTCTGACGTAGATAATGGTGGAGAGACGAACAGTAAATATAAAGAGAGAAAGCATATCAATAAAACACCTCGAATGATCAGTGTTACCGATTACTGATCGTGTAAGGGCGACTTAGATCTATTACTCTTAATAAAACGCCAAGGATTTATTTACATATTTATTCTCAGTAGAATAGATAGATACATAAGTTTGAAGTCTGTCGAATCACAAATAAAATGCAGTTAAATTCTAAAATGTGAGAGGAAAGAAGAACTCGTTCCCACTGCATGCAGTCTTTTAATTCGAACAGACACCAGAGCTACAAAATTAACTCAATCATTACAAATTAGTTGCAAATAACTTAGAATAGGAGAAAACTATTATAAACTTGAGTGAGGTAGAATTTGTTTCCAATTGAACCAATGTTTATTCATATGCATGTTTCCGTCGTATTTTTTCTTCAATTGCATTTTACTTTTGCTTCAGCATAGGTTTCTTTTTATTAATCAAACAAGGTTCGAGGTTGTCAATTAAAAATGTTCCGGGATATTAAATTAGAAAATAAAGACAATTAACTATATATACAACACTATAATTGGAAATTGTTATCAATCATCTCATCTTACAGATAATTTCCGGTACATTCTCCGGGAATTACCCCTAGCTATTCAGTAGCAAAACACAACTGTTCTATATCTACCGTTTCATATTAAACAATGCTGCATCGAAACTAATCATATCTACCCGCTTCAATTAAAGTAGATACGATTAATTTGACGTTTCTTGCATAATATCTGAAAAAAATTAACTATATTCGCATTATTAAAATTTAGTAAATATAAGACACCAATTAGGACAAAAAGATTTGATATAATTTCATCGTTCAATATTATTTGTCACACTTTCGTAAACATTTAAGCATCTTTTATACAATCTTCATTTTATTATTAAAATACTCTAATCAGCCACTAACACTTATATTAATTTCAAACATTTCCATAATTACTACGTACAAATAATTCTATTTCTTTCGATCTCCGGTAGTGCAATACGAAGTTGCACCGTATCCTGATATATCCCTCGCGATTAACCTTACACTTGAAAGAAATTACACATACTGCTATAATACGTAACCGAAGCAAACAGATTTATTTGTAAGCGAATATTTAAAACTATTCCTCTAACAATACATTCATAATTGTGTAAAAGAAAGTTCGATATCTTTTTTTTTGTTTTTTTTGCCGTATATGGTACATTCCATTACAACGATTCGCTGTCCGTTATATCCAAATAAGAAAAAAACAATTTCCAATAACCTAACAGCTGTCATGAAGTTTAACGTACCTATAATCGTCTTTATGAACAGTTACTACTGAAGGAAGACGTAGAATCCGGATGTTTTAGAAAATTTATGTCGTTCAACTTCTTTCCCCGGTACCGTGGAAAACCAAACGCGTAAAATTTGGAACCCCGCGCTATCCCAAAACATCCGACGTCTACAGGGTTTTACCCTACTTAACGTAATAAGAATCTTCCGAATTGTAGTCCCTGCGCATACCTTTAAGTAAGAGCTATAAATATTAAGCAAATTATCTTCTCGACGAAAGAATATTGATTTCCATTCCACAACAACGTAAAATCAATCAATAAAGCTGATTAAATGTGACCGTATTGGAATTTATCGAAACGAAGAAACAACGTGTGCTTCAAACTTACGATATCCGAAGATTTGTGCATTTTTCATTTAATAAAAAAGAAAAACATCTGTATCAAAAGATGTCATATGTATAGGCACACAATTGCGTAATGTACATTTTACAATTGCATAGTTAGTCTTTATCACACCCTAAAATCGCGTGTAGCTTTATAAATATCTTTCTTAAGATGGAAGATTTGAAGGTAACTTTATCGTATGATTAAATTTGTTGTAGAAACAATATGTTAACAGTTTTCTGCCTTAATTTCAATTTCAAAAAGGAAAGGAAAACATCCTTAATTTTTAATTGATATAATTTTGAACAGTCTTAATTTTTTAGATTTGTTTTTTTTCTTTCCTAATGTAAAAGAATAGCTTATAAAAGTTATACTTTTTTCTGAGTTATTTTTAGAAACATGGTAGATACAAACTATTATTATGACCTAAGTTTACTATATTACAAGTTATTTATCAGCTCCAACATTTGTTCGGCTATTTC
The DNA here is from genome assembly GCA_020654165.1 of Oryctes rhinoceros. Classification (NCBI taxonomy): domain Eukaryota; kingdom Metazoa; phylum Arthropoda; class Insecta; order Coleoptera; family Scarabaeidae; genus Oryctes; species Oryctes rhinoceros. The sequence continues at coordinate 7,559,614 of JAIOKQ010000231.1, forward strand.
ATTTCCTTTTAAGTATGTACAATCTTACATTTAATAAATTATTAACAAAAAAAAAAATATTTATAGAAAAAAAAAACGCAATTAAATGAATGGCTGCTAAAATTTGTGATATAAGTACTATATATTAATTATATAGCAAAACTGTTGTAAGTTATGTATAAATACTGAAATATTAATTACACTGACATTATTTACAACTATGTACCAAGATGAAATATATATTTAAATATAGCAACCGATTCATTGTAAGAAACACTGAATTAATTTAAAAGTATGTCATTATAAATACGGGATATTTTCGCTTACAATACCAAATAACCGTGTAAAAGTAAGGCAACATTCTACGATATTGTATAAAATTGCATTGCGTATGAACTATTTGGTTTATTCAAAATACTGACTTCAGTTTTCTCCGTTCAAAGTCTCCCGCTCCCATCCCACGAAAACAATAACAAGAAAGATTTATGATTCGGATACCCAACGACGTTGCCCCACTTTATCCGTTATTTTTCTCTTCTATTTTACGTAAAAACTATGTATAAAATTTACAAATACATAGCGTCAAGTGTAAATAATTATCTAAAAACTCAGTCGAAATCTTTTCATTTTAAAAATAAGTTAATTGAATTGATAATGATTCTCAGTCTATTCGATGAAGTAACAAAAAAAAAATGAGCAATGTGCGACACGAAATAAATTAAAAATTAATAAAAAAGCTGGGATTATGATTTTTAAGTACAAAAAATTTAAAAAAAATGATAAATGAATGGAGATAAACTTTCACTTTTCGTTCACTTTGAATGTAAATAGAAAAACGACGACAAATTAAAAACGGATTACCGGAAACAAATTTCAATGGTAGACATGATTTTTTTTACGAAAAATATTGCTTATGAAATAAAACGCGCTTCTTTGTACTCTCTATTGTTGAAATGAACAACGCTTTCGTCAGAGCTATATTTTTCTTATTCGTTCGGTTTTTCGAAGAGATCACAATTTTGCAATGTCTTGCTCTAAGAAGCAAACTAAAAATAGACGCCAATTTTTTTTAGATAACAACAAAAGAACATACTGATCGAAAAAATTAAACAACGCAAACTAATAAACGCCAGGAAGTAATGTTTTCGCAAAGTTTCAAGTTTTAGGTGAAGTTCTAGGAGGAATTTTGATGAGAATGGCACAGCATAGAAATAATATCGACACGAAAAAAGAAACGAACAATTTCGATTCAAGCAAACTAAAAAAGTTTTTAAGTCATGGCATTTCCTAAATTTACTACTAACTTGTGGCAGTCAATTGGCAGTGATTGTTTTAAATTGATTTGTTATATATAATTACTACCATATTAACTACGTACGAAATTAAAAAAAAAATGTGTACATATAAATATTAGTTTTACATTACTATTAAAAAAAATCACACGTACTAATGCAAACCGATGCAAATTTGTACTTCTCGATATCAAAGAAGACATCTTTAAAATATAAGCTTTATGTTATCGCTCTTTTCCTGTATTTTTTAAGTCGCTCTAATAAACATATTAGATAGAATAGAATAATATAGAAATAACGTGACGTTACACATTATTTCTTGTATGTGACTTTAGAATTAAATTTGCCAATTACTAAAATTTTGGGCCTTCTTTCTAAAATGATCGAACAATTTTATTGAATTTTTATTTTTGAATTTATTTATTTTTATTTCGTATATTCTAATGTAAATGAGAATATACAAATGAAATAGGATACTTGCCTCTATTTGGACATGCGGTTAAGATGCATTCAAAATACACAGAGCGTTCAGTATACAAGTACCAAATTCAAAAACCGGTCTCTTTTAAATAGCATATTTCTTTGTATTCGCTATACGTCAGTCAAGCGCGCTCGTCGTGCGTTTGAAATACTTTTGGTGTTAATAGTAAGAGTTTAGTTGCAATGATAACGGCAAACATACTCACATTGACCATATTAGACCGTTGATTGCAAATTATGAGTGTAAGTAAAGAAGAGTTAGGTAATAGGTACCGGGAAAAAGTGAAGCTAGTAGAACATGTAAGTTGCGCTATTCTGAAAATATTTGCCAAAGTAAAATTAATATTGGAGACTACGCGAATCATTCGTTTTATCGGTGCAAACATTAAAAAAAAATGAAATTGCTTCTTCCTATACATTTGATTGCGATCGTTCGTAAGCATTGCACTCCGAAATGCTTGCGCTATTCGTAAGTTTACAAATGGTACGTAAGGTCGATAAAACAAAGAAAAACATCATTCTTCAGGAATCACCCGATGGACGCCATACATATTGAATATATGGTGCTGTCCAGAAAAGTGTTGTTTCTTGTGTTTGAATTTGATAAAGTCTATATATTTTCTATTTTCTTTGCGGTGTTTTAAGAGAAAAACAAAAAGCAGTTTTACAGATGTGCAGGAATATAATTCGGTGTATTTCAAATGCATCATATAAGTATTAGTCGAGTGTAGGCTTTCACGACCGTAATCTTAAGTAGAAATGTCCTTAAGGCGTTGTCGCGCACTTGATGACTCCTTCCGAAGAAGCTGACAGCATGATGAAGCGAAACGTCAAGTCAAATATCAAGTATGCGACAACACCCGGAAAATATTTCTGTTATATAAATCTCAGTTTATAATTGGTTCACTTACACCAAACATAAACGCTAACGTTCCTAACACTCTAGCGCTTGTCAATTCGTATTAGATCTTTTACATTTCCACTTAAAATACCCCGACATCTTGAACTAATCGCTTTATATACTCAAAAAAAAAAACGCATCTCTTATTCTATCATCGTTCTCACAATTTCAATTGAAAATAATTAGGAATGTTTGGAGGATCAAATTTTAGGTATAGTTAATTTTTTGTACGTATTGAAAAAAAATCATTTTGCCTAATTTGAGATCATAAACATTAAGCTTTAGCTTGGTCCACCGTAATGTTAAGTATTCATACATAGTCCATGTTAAGCTGCTGGTTAACTTGTTGGTATATTTAATAAGTATTTTTAGAAAGAAATCAATAGAATATTTATTAATACTGAGAAATACAAAATACATGAGGAGGTACGTATATCGAATAGATTCAACTCGAACATTTTTAAAAATCATAAGAAGGAGAGATCATTTTAGTTGAAAAATCCGCAGAACAATAATATACAAGTGCAACGGTAACATAAAGTGTTCAGATATATATTTTCATAGATGTCTTCGCAATTTACTTTTTGTTCAAACAAGAGTTTCGCCCGAATTATTTGAGGAGGAATGTAAATAAAAACTACTATCGATTAGCGTATAAAAAACAGATACTACAATGAACATTTTTGGTTTTTTTTCAAACAACTAAATTAAAATGCGTCGCCTACTTTAACTCTTGTTCAAATCGAAATGGAAATTATGCGTTAAATAAAGATTACATGTAACATTATAATAACGACGGATTAATAACAGTTTGCATTTAGTAATATCGCGAACACATTGTTTACATAATATTATCTTTATATTATATTGTATAAAAAAAGTTATTAACTTAAAAATACTTGAATACCTTATTAAATTGGGCTAAATCTATCTTTTAATATTTTTAATATAAGTGTCTAAACAACCATCAGTAACATGGCAGTGACAATCTGCTGGTTGTAAAACGGTCGCTCAAGCCATCCGTCTTTCTTCCTAACTAAAAAATACTTACAATACATACAATCTACTATACACAGTGAAAGACTTCACAAAATATACACTTGTGTTCCCATTATTATATATCATACAGTCGTCTAATTATTGCAAACCTTTGTAATTTTCGCTTAAATGAGATCAAAAAAACACACGTTATGTATATAATATATCTCCTGTATACATATACATTTAAATAATAATACATTAATAAAAGAAAACTACACGACAAAACATGTGAATTACAATAGCACGCCGTAAACTATTGCACTATTAAATTATAATAATATAAAAAAGAAATACTTCAGCACCAAACAAAAAGAAAAAGAAAGTAAAACATTAAATTAATAATAAATAAATGTGTTTAAGAACACAGTGGTAGTGGTGTCGCATGAGTATAATAAATACGTGGTAGGACATATGAAAAATGCAACATGATTTTCATTAATTATTAAATGATGGGAGACGAACGCGCTGTAATATTGCATTTAAAGGCGAAACAACCTGAAGTGTACATACTTTAATGCCTACTGGCGTAGCCATTTCATAAGCCAAGCAACATATTTTATTGGTAACTTGTTACGCCTAGCAGTACACCTACAGTCACCAGAATTTTGAGAATTATGCATTACTAATAGCAACGAATAAACAACAAAATATCAACTTATCTTACGACATTCAATGGCTAAATAAGAGAATAAGAATGTTCATGCGAAGGTTGATACCTGCAATATTTAGAATGAACGTTCGAAGAGTAACAAATCATGAGCAAAATGTGCCACTTTAGTGCGTCTTTATATCTGCAGTAACGTAGCCATCGCTTCTCACAAAAGGCTATAGCGACGAAATCAATTCTTGGGTAACAAACTAGCAACAAAATATGCAGCCGGGTTTATGAAGTAGCTATGCCAGACATCATACTTCGTACTATATTGCTTAACTTAAGAAAATGTACTTGTCATCTAGTGCGAGAATTAAGGTGGCTTTACTTGCAATTTACTTAGAAGTAACATCTTTAAATGCCTAGCTATTTTCTCTTAAGTTACAAACAAAACGGTATCGTTGGCTGCTGCAAAACTATTCATTTTCTTGCTAATTAATTGAACAAGTTGACGTGTAAAACAGCAAAAATCGATTTCTCGAGCAGCTTATCGTACGATTAATTGAATTGACATTTTTTAAATAATATGCCAGAATCAAATCTATTTTTACGCGAAAATGAAGATTTCCTATTTAATAATTCTCCCGTTCAACTAAAATTAAAATCTAAACGAATAATCACGATCGTTAAAAAATTCTCCAATTCATTGTAGAATGTAAAACAGCATAATTCTATCTCAATTAGTTGCACAATAAATAGGGACGTGTATAACAAGTATCGGCCAAACATTGCCTTCAGCAGGAAAAGGAGAAGTGGAAAGCATGCAGCAACCAACTTTCGTCACAATTTGCAACTAAATTATTTTACTTAAATGCAAACAAATAATCTCAGCGTATCTTAAATTTAATATGAAATAAATCTAATGAAATATTCGCCAAACGGGCACGCGATTTCTTTGTACGCGGATTTCGAAAATCATTTTTGAAAGAAAAAAAAAAGCGAGAAAAAACTAGTGCCTTTATTACATCAGTAAAAAGTCATTGGTAGTCCTGTGTTATTAGGTTTGCAAAAGATCGCACGAAATGTGCTTGTAAAATTCGTTTGTTTTCTCACGATTCTGCATCAAGTGACAGAGATAATTCTAATTAATCAAGACTAAAGGAATAACCAGTCTACTTTCGTTTTGTCATAAACGCTGCGAAAATTAGAAACGTGATCTATCGTTAGAAGCGAACAATCAAACTCGTATAATTTGGCACCACGGTTAATTCAGTTTGTTGGTACGCACTAATCTAGCTTAATCATGCAACAAAATCTTGCATATACCAGCTAATTGGACCGACCTTTTGCTATATATGAGTGACCAGTGAAATCGTGATAAAATTATGTAAATAAATACACGTCATGACTCGGATGATGATGATGGTTTATCAGACTTTAGCGCAGATTGACGCCGCGAAAAATTAATTACGAACCGAAAGAAAAAAAAAAAAAAACAGAAGCGGAATTAAGAAGCCGTTACTCTACTGCCGCGATGCAAAGTATTAATAGTTGATATATTAAATTAATGACGATTAAAAGTCTATATTCGCTACGCGGAAAATTTACAAAGGTTGCAATCAGTTACAATGTATTAGTATTTCTCTTATATCACGTCGTTCTACTAGGTTTACGCCGATGCTTCTGTCTCGGTTTCGCTCCTTCTTGCGGGAACAGCATTGGTTTCAGTACATTTTTGGCGGATGCCTCCAACTTTGGAATCGATACGTTCTTTTTGGCAGTGTATTCTTTTTCCGGGATCCATTCGTCTGGAACTCTATGAAAACACATTTTAGAATATATCTTACGACTGATATTAATAGTTAACTTTCCATCGAGTGCAATCGGTAACAAAATATATCTTAATCTGCATTCAATATAACATGAACAAGGTTAAACATGCAACAGGTTTAAGCACTCTTTAAGTGTAACCATGTTAGATCCGCAAAAATTTCAGTTTTTAGTCCCGTGTAAGAAGATGGTAGAGATTACAAAACGACGGGATAAATAATGTAATTCATCGTAAATAGAATATACGAGGGCGACTATTTATTTATTTTCTAGCAGCAACATTTTATAAAAAGATAAACAGACAAAGCAACACATAAATGTATATATTCTTCACGTTCTTTTTTAAAAGTCAGCAATTTTTAGCGTTTTAACTATACCCATGTATATATCATGCCGTTTTGCACTCGATGAAAAATTCTTATGATCAACCTAGTACGCGTGATCTATTAGTTCTATAACGAACCGTGGAAGACGAAGGGCGGCGCAATTCTAAGTAAAAAAAATGTTATCATGAACATTACAGAAGGAAACACACTGGCTGTAAGATTAATTGAAGCTGTAATAATCGTTACTTCCGTTAATATCAAATCATTTTGTTTAACATTTGTTTGTTCCTTAAATTTTTTTTTTAATCCATACAACGGAGAGTACACTTGCAATAAAAAGTACCGGGACGCACAAGAAAGGCGAGAAGAGGATGGCCTCGGCCGTTTGGCGTGTGGGGAGAGCGCCCCTTACTGTTCACTCTTTCTAGGCTGTCCGGATACTTTTTATTGCAAGTGTACGAAGATATGGGTTTCGTTTATGAATACTGCGAGAGAAGCGGCTAGAAAATATCATCGCATCCAAACGGATTATTACGCACGTTTGAAGAATATGCTTAATCCAGTTCCAACAAATGCGCAACATGGAGATAATGATGTAGATTTATTTCAAATGACCATTCAGTTAGTGTGTAACATGTGTTAGATCGAGAAACGCAGCGTTTTGTCAATTGGTTCTTCAAGGGACGGCGTTAAATTAGATCCAGTACCTTGGCCATCACGATCGGCGGATGTAAATCGATCGGCGGATGTAAATTATCTTTCGGGAGATTATTGAAGCAACTTATTTACCAAAATGAAATTGCAATATTAGTTAACAGACTTCGACTAATTGTAGCTCATCGATGTGAGGCTTGCATTAAAGATGAACACTTTGAACATCTTCTATAACTCTTTAAATATTAATTCTCTACTTATCTTGCTTGATTTTATTTTCGATTAAACAATTAAAATCTTTACAAGTTTATATCTTCTTAACGAAGACAATCTGGACTATGTTCATAACAATATTATTAATAGAAATTACGCTGTCTTTCATATCCCAAAGTCATATAGTAAATTAATCATCCTGTATATTGCACCAATATGATATAGCAGTTACATGGTGAATATTTGATGTTGCATTTCAGTAAGCTGCAGCACAGTACAGCAACCATACGAGTTTGTTAAGTATCGTTTTTTAGAATCTAAAACACATGCCCAGAAAATGTTTATGTCTCAAATTCCAAATATATTCTAGTGTGTGTTGTGTAATCTTTATTTGTCATTCTTCGATAGCTTAACGGTTTAGCTGCTAGTTTTAGCCCGCTAGCCGTTCCTAAGAATGAAAGAAACTTCAATGGCTCGCATTGCAAGATTGTGTCTATATTATTCAACGCAGAACGGTATTTCGTCGTTCTACGATCTATCTCTATTGCTGTCCGATATTGATTGATTTTCCGTTTTCTCAATCGTCTAAAAATTAAAATACATACATGTTCCTGCGTGGCTTTTTCTTCCATTTGCTTGAAAATTAATTCCTCGCAGCGTATAGATTCATAATAGGGAAGGTGATTGCGTAGATTGTTCCGCAACCGGTTCAAATTATAATCGACTTAGATTGATGTTACAAAGCCATCTGATTTAAAACAATATATATACTTATAGCGGTTATCGGTAGAGTAGGCAAATTCGGGTGCTCACCATCGGCGTGGTGCGCGCCCGAATTTGTGCAACTCTAATTGCCAGTCAACTAATTTCGTAGAATTTAAAGGCATTGGTTGGGTTATTTCCTCTCTTTCCCAAAATATCGATAAGAATATGCCGGGAATAGGATACCATTTAATTAAGGTTAGATTAAAGAAATTCCTCAATTAGAACAATGTATTTTCTGCAAGCTACGCTTCAACATTTACCTATTAAATTCCTTGATGCCAGCTAACATAGTTATCTACTGTTAGTACACTAGATATTGTAATAAATTCTTTTGACGCGCCCGCGGAAAAATATCGAATTTTCCTAAAAAAAAAAGTGATTTTATTGATATTTTCTTTTTTTTCACCTTCCCTAGTACTACGATATAAATAATGGTTGTTACGATATTCTCTTGTTTATGAATATTGTATTTTTTTAAAATGTTCCAGAACACTGTCCAAAAGTATGAAGTCGGTCTCTTCAGTCATCTACAGCTTAAAATTAGCCGATTCGCATTGTCTCTATTCACTGATTAATTTGTCTTCGTAGATAATGTACATATTCACTTTTATTAAGATATTGTTTACAAACCGGGAAAAAATTAATAGTAAAAAATAACGAGCATCCATTTAAACCTGGCGTCGAAGTAGCCAGCAACATACGTTTGTCTGAGATGAATGAATAAGTTGTATTAATTGTAACTAATACGGTTTAATCTATACCACCCTGGAGGCCAAATTTACTTGAACGCTTGATGTAATGTTTTTGTTTTTCTTTTTTTAAGCGAAGCATTATTTCTTGGAAGTTTTTCCCGTTTGGCATGTCAAATTCTCACTTTCGTTACTGTTATTGCACATCACACTCACTGCTATAATTAGAAGTTGTTTATAGATGATAACGATGATAACATAATGAGTATCAATGTATATACTTCGTCAAGAGAAAGAAAATTATCTTCGTAAAGAACCGAAAGAGTAAATTTGTAACCTGTTAATGAATTTGTACTTTCATATTTTACATGTTCGTAACGTTTTTCATGTTTCGTAAATTTCCTATCGATCTGTCTAAGGTATATCGCCCATATTTTCGTATTCCCTGTTATTTTACATCTAAAACATCTGCGTTAGACTTAGCCTTACAGTTATACGAATTGACTTAAAGCTAACTTTCTTTCTTTCAACTTTCCTTTTTTTTTCTATTACGCGAATGCAATGCACACGTGTACGGATGGTAAATCGACGAATCTGCATGGAACCGAGATACTTACATATCTTTGGGATGCCATCGTAACAACAGTTTTTTCGAGCCATCCGGTTCGATTCTCCTAGCTAATATTTGACTATGTATCGTGACGGCATCACCGGCAACGCTCTCGAACTGCCCCGCTGTCCTCTTCTCCGACATGGTAAGAAGGCGATACTGCAGCCCCTCCATGATGCCGGAATCGATGAAGTCGAACATCCGTGCTATAATATTAAGTTGTGTTAGATTTGGAGCTTTAAGGTAGTTATGTGCTTTAAGTGAACCAGAAATTAATGTAAAATGTTGAATTCGTTAAGGGAATGACGGTTCCTCGTCATATGCCTCAAATAATCTGTAGATGTCAAGCGATATGTATAATCTCCGTCTCGTCCTATATTTAAGGAATTCTGTTCGCATAGCACGTCGTAAATAATGAATTAAATAAATAAATATGGTAAATGTAACATTTTCCGTGCTTCTCTCATGCAATTTAATAGCGTAGCTAAATGATGTATGAAATGTTGAGATCTTATATCGTATGGTGCATAACAGTACCACCGTTACCACAACGTAGGGAGAATCGAGAAAAACATAATGATCACAGTCGGTCATTTTCAGGAATAAGGTTTTAAGATCATCCAAATGTGCTGATAGATTCCATTCTTAAGTAGGCCAAATAACGTGGTGGCGTAATGTACATGTGGCGACTAGAATAATATGTATCTTTCTTCAATAATCGGCGTGTAACTATATGATTTTACATGATTTATTTAATCGAGGTAGCCAACAAGCAATATACGCATACGTCGGCACCGAGCAGCAGGCAGCAATCTAAAGTAGCGTTCACATAGGGTTGCCCGAAAGTAAGATAGGAAATAAGAGAGTTTGTATGATGTAATTAAATATGACCGTTCATTTAGCAACATTTATATTCTTCGACATATGATAACACTTGCAGAGGGTCTTATGGGTAGGATCAAGAAACCATCAGATTAAATTACCTGACCAAGGCTGCCTACGAAATCGAATTTTCTTCCCGTTCCTTTTGAACAGCTTCGCCGATCCATTTTCCACAGCTTTCTTGTTGTTACCGTTCTGTGTACTATCCGTGTTGAAATGATTGTTGACATGCCTTTCTAACGATACCTGGATATAAAAAAAGGCGACGTGTTCAAATATTATTTTGAAAATCTTTTTTTTTATTTCTTTTCAAGTCTGTTTTTTTTTTTTCTTTTTTAATAGTACGTAATGTAAAACTTATTTACGTCGAATTTAAATTTGCTTCGTACCTGCGAGTTGAATCTCATTCCGCAGCCATCCACGATGCATCTAAATGGTTTAGTTCCAGCATGCGCCAAAACATGGCGCTCTAACCACGATCTTGAACACGAGGTGCGACCATGTACTTTACAACCAAGCCACAGGCACACATACTGTTCTTGTGTTGCTTGAGATATCACATGTTCAATCTGAAAATTAAAAAGGAAAGCTACTACTTTTATTGCACTTCGTCCTGGTTAACGTTAACGTTTGCGCCACACTGTACATGTACAACCGTCTACTTAATAATTTATTTCTCAAAAGGAGTAAGTCTGGCTCGTTCTTATTACATGGTATTGTTTATATATAAATTTACTTATATATAAACTATACTATATGTATAGTTTATATATAAATATATATATATACTATTTACTATATATATATTTATACTTAAATAAACTTAACCAAACCATTCAAGGTAAATAACACCGTAGAAATAATATTAGGAACTTACGGGATATTTCCTTCAGTTTGATCAACATTTTATACGACTATCTTTCGCCTCGAAGTGCTGTACGTCTACATATTAAGCGCACTACACGTAGATTAAACGTGTTTATTTAGTGGTTGCTCCACATGATATTTATTTACACATGAAAATACACTTGTATACTTAACAGTTCATACGAATTTGCCAGTGTTTGATATCGCAATCAACATTTTATCTAAACCAGATTATATACGTTCAACATTCACATATAAATCCGAAAGAATATATTATTTGTTGAAATTTTCATTATTATATAACAACTTAATAATATAGTAATCATAAATTTCTGATTTAATAGGTTCGTACTTTCGCATTTTAAATGGTTATTAGTTGTAAGCATGAATGTTTAATAATGGTTTATCGGCTAAGAATATTTTCTTTTAAGATAATCGTAGCACGCAATGTGTAAAAGTTTAAATCTTACAACATTTAAAAATCAAGGAGCTACCGGAAACTAGCAATCTAATAGCAATTAATCCTCACATGCTAGCAAATTGCACCTGGTAAATTAGTAAGTTTAATCTACAAAGAGTAAGCAATGGGTATATGACCGCGTATGTTGGGTTGCATATACGTCGGTTATGTTATAATGTAAAAGAGCAATATACATTGCCAATTAAACGTTTTAGTACATAATAATAACGTGGCACTTCCTTCATAAATCCGCAGAGAAAATGGATCTGCGATGACTGGCCTTCGAAATGTAAAAAAGAATTAACAATGCTCACAATCCGACGATTTGGAATGTCTTGGTTTAAATTTCTTACAATTGTGGCGATAGGATTCGGAGCATAATGTTATTGCCACCATAAATGCCATAGTCGACTTAATGGAATATTGCTATCCAAGGAGTAAGTATGTTTCTTAATACACAATTGGACCTAAATGGAACGATTTCCCAAAATGTCTATTCAAACAGTTAGATCTGGAAAAATGGCAGAGTGTGGCCGTTGTCATTCTAGATATAATGTACTCGCTTATCATTGTGCTCCGGTTCGATAAATAAAGAATTAACGTATCTCCTTTCTTTTTGTTGGCGGTAACCTTGAGAATGTGGTTTTCCTCGGCAAGGTCAAATAAAGGTGCTAGAGGTAAAAGAAGAAAATGAGCATTTTTCTATTGTTTAGAAAATCTCGAACATTCGTCGCGGCTCCGTAACAAGCACAAAACGTATCATCCCTTTATCATGATTTTCATTTGATGACCTTGTATTTTACGAGAATACCGTTACAGTATCAATTGTTGCTTGGCTATTACACATTATACAGAGTCAAACAGGACTACAAAGGCATCTACCTTACGTAAAATTGTTACTTTAGTAAAGCGATGTGTTTGGTTTGTACGAATTTGAATTACTTGATTTATTTAATTGCCTAAATGGCTTGTTTCCGAGAAAGTAATTCGTACACAATTAAAGGACCACTAATGTTAATTGCCGGTAATATCTATTTCTGATAATATAAATACCTATTTATGGTAGCCGGTGTGCTAAAATTAGTGGGCAAATGTAAGCAACTAATTTGGCGTTTGTTTATGGTATTACATTAGACGCATAAACAGTTTTTCGTGATGCAATACGTGCTTGATTACTCGATCGTTAATATTTCAGCACCATTTCTCTTCTTCTCACGAATAGACTATGATTTTCTATTTTATTCAGTTCAAGAGCAATTGTTTAAGAATAATACTATAAACAATGTAAAGTCAAAGTGAAGAGATGAATGATTCAAATGTTCTTATTGGATGAAATTATTATTAATTAGAACTTTATTTTATTAGAACGTAAATAACAGACTCAAAGAATTCAAATGGACGAGTACAATTAATAGAATTGGTTCGAAAAATACACATTCAAATTGATTCTTTTTCTATCCAGTAGACGTGTATCTCATGCTACTAAGTGACACTAGAGGATATATTTCTCGTTGTTGTTTCGAGAGGACGTGATATAAGCTCAGAGGAAAATTGCGGCGTGAATTAGAAAAAAGCACTCGAAGCGACGCTGATGACGCCGAATAGATAGAAACAAGTCCTTCTGCTAGCATTTTCTTTTTCTCTTGAAACTTGCTAATGCCGAACCTCTTTTTCTGTGTCATTTGAAGTTCTTTATACCCAAATGTACCTTATTACAAATTAAAACCGTTATTAGATGAAAAAGAACTATTTTCTCGAATATGAACGTCAAACAAAAATTATCGTTGCTTTAAAAGCATTACGGTATACAAACCTGTAGATGTTCTAATAAGGCCCCGCTGGTGTCAAAGAGTGCATGGCATTTAGCCCATTGGCAGGCGGTCGAATCGTTTGTATGCGAGCTCTTCTCCTTCGTGTCAGAATTCTCTTGCTTTGCCGGAAACCTTATCGTCTTCGGTTGCGACAGAATCGGAGATTTCTGAGGCTCGTCGGTAATCGTTTCGTTCACGGACACCTCCAGGACATCCTTGGTGCTGGAAATGCCGCTATCCGAATCGGGAGTAGCTGGCTCATCGTTCCGACAAATCCCGAGAATCGGATCCGATGTTGTACTACTGCTACTACTACTACTACTACTATTACCGTTATTGTTGATATTATTACTACTATTACAATTCGCCGTCGGAGGGCTGGTAGTACTGTTCGTTTGTTGTTGTTTTGGTGCAATGCCAGTTGCATTTGTCGTCGTTATAGTTACCGCCGGCTTCGCCGATAGAACGGTAGGCGAAGCCGTTTCGACACTTAGCACATTGAAATTTGACCCGTTTAATCGCGAAGGCAAGGTATTCAATTTGACGATAGGCACTACAGTAGCATTCAATTTAACACAGCTATTAAAGTTGTTGATGGTCGTAAATTTTTGTATCGGCTGTATGAAGTTGAGACTGGGTGTTCGATTCACTATCGGTATTGTATTTATCTTGTCACTGGTGATTGCGGCGAAGTGCGGAACGAATATATTTGTATCGGGCGGTTTTGGCGTTTTCGTGTGAATATACGTTAAGTTCGGCGGAAAAGTCACCGCGGTTAACGTCACTGGATGGAAATTATTGATACCGACGTTATTCACGGTTATCTTTTCTGGAATCTTGCTCGGCGCCGGAAGGATCTTCCTCGGAACAGAAATCGGTGACGGTTTACGATTTTTGACGGGCGACGCTGCGATCTTCTTCAAATTCGAATTGCCGTTAACGTTTCGCACTTCGGCCTTTCGCGTACTCGCAGACTTGCCGGTGATCTTCTGATGCTTTACACTACTATCTACTATAGTGACAAATTTTTCTAGAGGATTCGTTTTCAGGGCGATATTAGAGAGCTCCTTTTTAATACCGTTCGCTTTGATTTGAGATTTGAAGTATTCCGTTATCTTCCCTTGTTGCATTATCCTCGGCGCTATCACTATTTCTGATTTCTTCGCAGGCGTCGTCGTTACCGCTTTGTTACTATTTTTATTACTTACTAGTTTTCCGTTTAGTTTCGTGTTGTTATTATTATTATTATGATTATTATTAGGACTAGGTTCGTTCCGATTGCTCATTTCGTTAGCGGCGTTTTTCGTAGGCATTTGTGCGGTGTTTATGGACTTACTTTTATTATTATTTATAACAATATTATTAGGTAAATTGGTGGCGGCTACCTGTGTGCTTTTGTTTACGTTACTTATTAGGCAAGTTGGTGATTGTTTGTTCTCCTCCGTTTCGGTTTTAAGACGTTTCGTGAAGGCCACCTTCTCCTGAGTGGGTCGCTTGAGTGGTGGATTATTCTCTTCCGTCCATGACCAGGGAGGATGATGAGCACTTTGTGTTGGAGGCATTTTGGCAGACTGAGAGGCGGAATCCTCCGAGTGACTAGAAGCGATACTGAACGGAGAGCCAGGGTCAGTGATATCACTGGAAGTACTGCTACCACTGCAATCTGTACAACTCAGCACCGCCACACCACTGCAACAAAAAGAACAAGAATGAGTTGGATACTTGCACATCAAGCATTTCCCGTACATTACCGCAGAATATTCAACAAGCCGACTCCGATAGGAAAACGGAGATAAGCAAACAAGATTGTAAGACGAGGATGCTGAATTACCACAGCTGAGATAAAAGTTACGCGTTTCCTTATATGTAATTCTCTGAACGTCATCATTCGGATAAAACGAGAATACAACGTAAGCGAGCGTACGTAATCCTAAATATACATACTTTGCACCAAATGCACCGATACGTCAAAAATTGAAATAAATTCCGCGACGTCATTTTTAAGGTCACGTAAACATGCGGGTTTGTTAATTTTACGTGAGCCCGTTTGATTCCGTTAGAAAATTAATATTCTCCGAGAATGCAGTATTATGACGCCAAACAATACCTAATTTCATGACGAATTCCAATTTTTTTGCTGATTTATTATAATATAACTATTCCAGATTTTCAACGATAATCTCCAGAACTTCCGCCAGATTAAAGAATAATCTCCACCAGTAATATTTTACTAGCGTCATGATGGAAGTACCAGTAACCTCATTGTCACATTGACTAGCGACAAATTAGAATAGGAATGATGATATAATGCCAAGGTTTGCACTATGTAACATAAATATGACCGTTCAGGTAACAGCATCAATTCAATTAACCAATCATATTATTGGTGCGATATATGGAGTTCGTTAATCATGGATTTACGGTAATCTGTCAACATGACAAATCCATCAATAATGCGTTAAAGCATGTCTTAAACATTGAAACACTTCACAAAACCCTTACCACAACATTGGTGTTGTAGCAAAAATGTTTCTGAAAAATAACGGTTGGGTGCACTGATTCTAGAAAGTAACCTAACGAATGCATCCGGCTCAGATCCGAGGTCACCAGCCGATCTTTATAGGAAGAATAATCATTGTTTGATTGATATCTGATAACTTCCTCACCGATTTTAAAAGTAGGTATGGACAATTTAAGGGACTCACCATCAATCGATCAGTACAAACAATAATTAATAGATCCGTCACAAATAACATGATTAACTAAAAACGTGTCGACGAATATCCGATGTCACTACTGCGTCGGAAAGTGGAGATTTGAATCGGTAAATATTCAGTTACTCAAACCCAACAATTAGTTAAGGAAGGACGTAGTCACGGATATGTGATCAATTTGTTAGGAATTCCACAATCAACAGTTAGTCGAAAAATTAAACGTTTCAGTGAATGTGGAAGTTATTGTAAATCCTCTAAAGACAAAATTGTAAGAAATCTACGGAAGCAGTCTTACAAGTTTAGAGCTAAGCAGAACGAAATCTTGCGATTTCTGGACGAACATTCAAGAGAATGCCTAATGGAGGAGGATCAAACAGCCAGAAGATCAGCTACTATACCATTGCTAAGCAGGGAGGATAGACTTACAAGACTGCGATTTATAAGAAAACATGTAAATCGGTGCATTGAAGACTAAAAGACAGTTTTATCTACAAGTAAAATGACTATAAGCATTAATTTTTCAGATGGACGTCAACGAGTTTAAAGAGGATCAGGAGAAAGGTTTGCTGTCTGCAATGCCTTTCCGTGTATCAATAATAGTCTTCAAAGAATTTGTTTTGATGGTTGTACAAATTTGGTTTCTACATGGAGGAGATGCATGCACGTTTTTACGTAGAAAACATTCTACAAAAACATGCCCATTTGTCCCATTTTCGCGGACATCCATCTTTTTGAAGGATAGCCCTCGGTCCCATATTGCTACATGGGTTACCCGACTACATTCTATTCGTTGACTATGAACTGGTATACGAATATTCAAAGGGGAGACATTTCAGCAATGTTGTTCTTCGACGGAATAGAATCCATTATTGTAACTATAAACGCAACTGGGCTATTCAGAAACTGCTACAAATCAACGGAATAACATCGCACCATATTATATTTGTATGTTATGCAATGTCGTAACAAATTACTCGTATTTAATGTTATGTTATTACATAATAAAATATATGTTTAATTAAATCTCTTATCAGTTACAGAGAACTACTTATGCGGATAAGATTGCCTTGATGAATACGCTCGTTAGTATCGCACGTATAACGAAAATAAATCTCTGAGACGACACGGAATCGCAATATTTTAAAGTGGAGTGGTTCAAAATATTATCATTCATAAAAAAGCTTTTACAAATCTTCGCCAAATAGATAAGATTTCAAGTACATCTCGCTTTAATCAATCACATATGTCTAAAGGAAAATTGCACTGTAAGATTTATGAGTGTTTTCTACGTTTTGTTGAGGAATATGTAAGAGTTAAGTGCATGAGTAATATTTTGAATAAACACAATAAAAAAAAGGTATCTTACACGGATGTATTACTCATTTACTATTTACAATATCGAAAAAAATACCTTCCCGTACGAAAATCCTTATCTCAACACTGACCTGGGATCAAGAACGCTGTTACAAAGACACATTTTACAATCCATGCGAGTTCAGCTCGGAAACAAACGCGCGTTGCCGAACATCTGCTTGTGATTTATTCACCGATTTCGACACGACGCCAAGAAACGAACGCACCGACATATTAAATTCGGAACTAGTTTACCGCGCAAAGTTTGTTTTTGAAGAATTTCTTCTGTAAGGCAAACATCGTGAAAACAGAAAATATCTTCTACGGCACGAATTTCACACCG
The DNA here is from genome assembly GCA_020654165.1 of Oryctes rhinoceros. Taxonomy (NCBI): domain Eukaryota; kingdom Metazoa; phylum Arthropoda; class Insecta; order Coleoptera; family Scarabaeidae; genus Oryctes; species Oryctes rhinoceros. The sequence goes on from JAIOKQ010000231.1 coordinate 7,577,416, forward strand.
AACTGTATCCCGACCGCCTCTGTATACCGACGAATAGCGCCCCTCCAAAATATCACAGTAGTTGTTGGAAAAAAAATCAAACCCAGACACATTTCCTACAGTTCTGTCTCGCTCTAGAGTAACTGTAATGGGGCTTTTGTAACACTGCTAGGATGTCTATTAATATTTCACCCTCCTATCCCACCACTGTCTGTCTATCTTCTTCTATTTTATGTCACCCTTTCGCTCTACCATGGTCGTAAAGAACGCTGCTCACAGAAAGCGCATACTGAAGCACACACCATTTGAAAAGAGGGTTTCTTTACCTGCTAAATGCAATATTTTCCTAGATAAGGGACCCTCTCGCCTATATCCTACAATTTTTGTGTACAAAAATCCCTGGAAATAGAAATATTTCTTTTCTACCAGGAAAGCATTTTAACGTTGAAGAAGAATATGATCTATCGCTTAATGAGGATATACGAGTACCGAAGACAAGACTTATGCCGCGCTTATAAAATGTAACAACGTGAAGCAGCAGTACATAGCTTCCTTGGAAATACCTAATCTTTTGAAGATTTACAAATTTGTTACGCCCAAATTTATTTAAGAATGGTCCTAAATATGGACCGATGTTTTCCTTTAGATTCGGTCAATATCCGACCAATTACAACGTTGCTTAATTCTCTTAAGTTGGGTGCTCCACGGGCGTTGGTTCTTTTTTTATTTAATTTAATAGGAAGCTGCTAGCTCGGTAATAGGAAAAGTTTATTGGATTGGCGATGAAGTCAAGCGATACTCCCTCTGGTGATAAAAGCGTGAGTCACTGATGATAATGCATATGGAAACATTTTTATTTGTCGCTTAAATGTAATTCGTCGTTGGAAACTTGCGTTTGGAAAAACTATTAATGTAATTTCTATAAAAAGAACGTGGCGTTTGTTATTTTCCAAATATATACACCGCAATCAAAGTAGCGGTTTTAAATTCAAACAAATAAGCTGTAGATTGATTAGTGGAATGTCGCCACAAGTAAAATATGTTAATTTCCAGAAGTAACTATGTATTACATTAAAGTACCGTTTGAAAAGCAATTGAGATACATAATGGAGATGACCTACACAGGTAAAATTACCACTTTCTTGCAGACTAGTTCGTTGCCTACCGATTTCCCCGCAAGTCGACAAAACACGAGCCTGTCTAGTCGCTGCAAACAAGTAATAATTTCATCCGCCTTCGTCATCTCTAGTTATTAAATTAAATACTAAATTTTTGGAAGTATCTTGGATGTAAGCCCGAAGAAACGAGTTGCGCTTCACAAAATTAGCAGAGATTAGACAGACTCGTGTTTTGCCGACTCTCCGACCAGGCAATACGAACCTATTCTCGTGAGACGAATAAGCACGAGCCTGTTTAGTCTAATTTAATGTTAATTTCGTGAAGCGCACGGTCTTAGAAGCCTTTCTTATTTAATACAATTGTGTACGAATGAACTATTATATAACGTTTACCGTGACCTTGTGCAATGTTTGGTATCTTAAGTGTCCTTAATTAAGATAATTGAGGAGTACTATTATCGGATATATAGAACGTTTACAAATGCTACTTATGGTGTTTCATGATAAGATCAGTGTTGAAACAGATAAAATTACTAAGCCTTTTCTTACGTTAATTACAGTATTTTATTTTTATATGGTAGGTACCGTGTGAGAATATCGATGCAAGAATTTGCGAGTATTTCGCCTTCTGAACCACGCTGACGATGACGGACAGACATCAGCGCGCTCCGCACCACAGAGCCGCTAAGATAATTTGGAAAACAGCTTTAAATATGGAACTGCTGATTGAGAAGTTGTAATTCTAAGAATCTCCTAATATGACGAAAATAGACAATTTAATTGGGTACCTATGGACATCAGACTTGTAGTTAATCCGCCGTACTCCAAAAAATAAAAAGATAACGTTAAAACGATTCAAATCAAGTTAGTCTATTAATCTGAGGTAACCAGCTCTATGAGCACAGAGACTTTGTTTCCCTTTTCACAAAGTAAGTTAATAAACGGGTATTTATTACATTAATGAATAGATTTCAATTTGATAAACATAGTTCATTGTTCTAATAAATTTATAGAGAGGACAAAGGCAGGTATAATTATTACTATTTTGCAACGACTAGATAGACTCGTGTCTATTCGCCTCATGAGAATAGATTCGTATTACCTACTGGTGTCCTCGAGACTCGACAAAACAATCTGTCTAGTCGCTGCAAAGCCTTTGTCATCTCTATTTATAATTATTATTTTTTTGTTGCTTTAACAAAAGGAAGTCAACAATCACAATTTGTTGAATTAATTTTTTTTTCTTCACTTCACTATCAGGTATCTCGGATCCGTATCTCCTATTCTGGAATATATCTTGGTCTTCTTTTTTGCTTTGAATAACTTTACATAAGAGATACAAATTATCGGGCAACTGAATGAAACTAGACGTATTCATAGATTTACTTTGTAACGTTGTTTTCAAATTTTTGTATTAATTTGGCCGAATTAACGATCTCTTAACTACAATTCGGCAAACAAGGGTTTAATCATGAAAGTTGTTACGCCCGTTTTTAAACAAGTCGTTCGAGATACGAAAAAATACAACATTTTCTTTTCGTTCCATTTAAATATTCTGCAAGTAAATTCTTTACAGTTGCTCGTATTATCTTTATAGTTTTTGCAACTCAGTTATAAAAATTAAATCCGGCAAAGAGCGAGTTTCTTTTATTTTTATGAGCGTTTAAAATAATTTTATTTCTTGTAAAACTTTAGTGTATATACATACTTTTACGAAGAAAAAATAAACGTTTAAAAAATGTAAATCTTCATCTGTCATCTTGTTATTATATCTCGATATCCGAATATTTTGTACCTCGGCTTTACCCGTTTTAGCTTGTATCGATTATGATGTAGATATCATCTCATTATCTTATCTAGTTACATTTGTTTCGATAAATATGACATTGAAAGAGAAATCGCAATTCTTGCAAAATTGAACGATCCGATGACTCCTTCGCGCATTTGACTTTTCCCCGTTAAGTCTTGTCCTCCCCGTTTTCCCGCTTTTGCACGTTTAATTCAAAACATTGTACTAGATAAAGACGGGTGTTATTTTTTCTAGAAAATAATCTATTCCATGGTAATACTTTAATGCTACGCACGAGAAAGAAAGACACGGCATTGATACCGAATTCTGCAGCTCCCCTATTTCTAATACGAGAAACCGGTTCCGTTTTTACAGTACGAAAAAATCACCCTTTCTAATACCCAGCGAGGTGGGTTTCATTGTAATCCACCCAAGAGTTGTTAGACGTTGTTTTTTTAACAGTCTATACGCACCACATTATAAAATCCAATCAATATTTATGATGGTATTTTCTCTCTCTCAACGGCTTTGCGTTAGCTCTTTCGCTTATATTGTTACGTACAAAGTTTGACAGGACCGTCGCACCTGACTCCGGACAAACTTAATTAGATGGACCGGCGACGATTTGGAGGTCTGCAGTGTTGTTTTGTAAACTTATGGTGTCGGGGTTATTTACATTTTTACTGTTTCGGGAAAGTTTTACAATAGGTTCGGGAGTTTATTGCCTTACCGTAGAGTACGGGCATGCATTGAAAGTGCTGCTTTGTATGGGAGAAAGATATGCATATCTTCATTGTGTGCAGAACTTTACTAGTTTATGGCAATAAAAATACGTTCGAAATGGAAAAACCTTAACCTTCTGCAATTTAAAGCCGGATACCGTGAAATATTACGGTTATAAAAATGTAGGTTATGGTACTTCAATAATTCTTATTTTTAAGCAAAAAATTTAGGAAAATTATAATTTTTTTCTTTTTTACCAGCAAAACACAGATGAACGATATTCAGATTTAATGAAACTTTAGGGTTATATATCAATTTATTATAAGAACAGTGGTAATTGATCGAGTTCAATCGCTCGTTGTTGGCGCATGGAACCCACTAAACGCAACACCTGAAACTCTCTGGAAAACTTCTGAAACTATGCGTAAGTATTGAAAAATGTACTCTCGACACCTTTCGAACAACTAGTTTTAAATGATAACATCACTAGTTTTTTCCAAGCTACTTCTAATTTGGAGCAACGCTAAAGAGTTTGCGATGAAGTTGTTAAACGTCCGCTCAATAGGTACGAACGCAGCCACTGCTATTTCCTTATCTGCTATCGATTTACAGATTTCTTCTTTTGTTTTTATTGATTTCTGCCTTATTTTCTTTTGTTTCTTTGATTTGTTTTTGGTTTTCTTTTTCTTTTCTCTTTCTTTTCTACTGCTTTTATCTTAACGCGGTGTTTTTTTTGCAGCATCTTTTGATTACTTTATCTAAAGTTCATGCGGACTATGCTCTCATTGTTCGGCTTTCGTGGACTTGCCTCTCAAACGCTTGATCTAGACTCCAAACCACGCGATTCTGTATTATAGTTCTTTCTCCTGCTAATTTATCTAATGTTGCCTTTGCGTGATTTTCCAAAATTTTTCTTTGGGTGTTCAAAATTTACATACGCGAGCTTTGTTCAAGAATTTCCATTTCATCCTTCGTTTGTATTTCATTCGTTTCATATCTTTGATTAAGTAATTTTAATGTTCTCGACGTAAGTTTGTCATGAGATTGTACTAATTTTCGCTGCTACTATAATATCGTATTTACAGGACGTTTCAGCTACTTGTATTTTCTGCATTTCTCGGAATGCGATTAAGTATTTCTTCGACATTGCCTTACACGTGCTGATTATCTAAAGTTAATACTGACGGATATTTTTCCGCAACAGTAAATCCTTTGGAAACGCATATTGCAAGTTAAACTCAAAATGTTTCCTATGCATGATGATAGCTCACGTAAAATTGCAAGTTTTGTGGATAGTTTTAAATTAATATTTGTCCTGCATGATATCGTCTCTATCCGGTTATGTAAATGTAGCTGTGATAAGCGAAGACACATTCCTGTTCTTCTTGTAAATACCAAAACCGAGTAATGTGAAATTTCCCATTTCCGAATAAAAAAGCAACTGTTACAATCGGGATCAACATCCTGTTGTAAAACCAAGTAAATAATATTTTCTAAAATTAGAACAATAATATTTCAGCTAACCGCCGCTTCGAAAAAATAAAAGTCCTTCTAGGCCTGTATTTACATACAAGTCTTGTATTAATATAAAATATTTGTACATGGGTTATACTACATTGCTTGTATTTACATTCAACAGCTTCGACGAAATAAATAGGAATAAATATTGATTACGGCAAAGACTTCCATTGGTAACGATAGATAAAATATGTTTGCCCGGAATTCAAAGCATTTATTTGACATATATCGCACTACCAGTCTTAATAAGTAAGAGAAATGTTGAAATATACGCCACGTTCGATAATTACATGTATAACCATTAAGACGGATAACTGGATATTGTGTGACTCACATCAAACAACTTGCAATATCTATTATGGGATAGAGAACGAATATTCTTGCTTCGATACATCATTAGCATTATTTTAAGAGTTTTAGGGTGTTTTCTAACGCTTTCGCTTATCTTCTCAGTACTAATCGTTTTTAGCCATGTTCGCTATCTACCTACACCACTTGCAGATAAAGGTTGTGACAAACTAAGTAAATATATTGTGGTTTTTCTAACAAAGAAACGTGATAGTAGTTTTATTATAACCATATCTTATACTTATCTTGTATACGTAGGATATATTGTTTGTTTGTAGAAAGGACAAGAAGAAATGAATGATAATAAATCAGTAGGCATTTAATCCGCAGTGACTTAAAAAATATACATAATTATTCATAACAAATATTTAATTCTTCCAGCAGTTATAACATAGTAAATACCGCTTATCATTTCACTTTTGGACGTAATGGACATAATGGTAACAATAGTCGAAAGAATATTGGACGATCTTTTGCCTGTTAATATAGTACATTGTTTGGTGTCGGAATGATGACTAAAATTAAAAAAGATATCAGCTTTTAAATTTCAGCTAATATCTTGCTTTAATTCAAAGCATCGCCAGGATCATGAAGATGAAGCAATAAAGCATCAGCATCAGGATCGTCACAAACTAAGGAATGGAGCAGATCCTTTTAGGAGGATTACAAAGGGGCGATGTCGAAATTGTAACTGTTATTGAAGGTTACCGATGCCTGTAAATGTTATGAGATTCTACAATTCTACAGCCGTGAAACGAGGCTCTGTCCACATTTATGGACCAATTATAGATTTGTTGATTGCTGTTTTTCAACATTATGTTGAAAGCAACTACGTTGAAAATGCTTCGCGACCGGGATGGGATGGTTTCAACCCAACGGAATAGTACAAAAAAAAGCTGAAATAATTGAAAAACAATATCAGCAAGCACATGGTTGCAACTCAAGCCGAAACATTTAAAGGAGAGATCTGATACGAATTAGCACAATTTTTAGTATCTTTTCGTTATATTCTTCTTCCAGCATTTCAGATATCTCATTTAACTTCTGGATAACAATCACCCCAAAGAAACGAACTTGATGAGTTTAGCGCCAGGTGATTGATTGGCTCTGTCCTGTTGTTCTATACGATGTATAATCTATCGGGGGAGCTGATCTAGATTTCAAGATTTTATCAATTGCCAACAGTTTTCTAAATCTCGAGTAATGCAAAATTTTTTACTGTAAAGTCATATCTTATCGGGTTCGGTAAACCTACAACTTACTTGTTTCAACTGTTTTAGGGGCACTTGCCGCATGGGTTTAAGACCCATCTAGGAGCAGAATTAATCAATACATCGGCCGTATCATGATAAATCTTATGCGCTGCACATTTCTAGTCAGTAATAAACGTTGAATGGAACGGATCAGGGACGTAGTAATATCAGTAAGCAAAAAGTCGATGGGAATATGTACTACTACGGCCAAAGGCTGCTACGTTAAGCACTATAATTAATTCTCTTCGAACGTAATTCGTGAAATAAATCTATTTTCCCCGCATATGAGATAATACGTTTTGAAAATTTGGCATGTAAAATTATATATGCAATTACGATTAATTAAGCTATTGTCAGGCTGTCCAGCATAACAACGTACGAGTATGTATACGCATCAAATTGCTTTTGTTTCCCAAAGGATAATTAAATGGCATTATTGCCGAATAGACTTTAATTTACCCACAGCCAAACTACATTAGTAATTATCTAATGTGGGTGGTTATGAGTGAACTTTAAACAAAAACATACATATCCGATGCTTGTTCGGTATTTTTATCGATATCCGTATTTTTAGTCGTCGATATTTATATCATTTCGTGATTTCTGACGTCGTCCCTACTTGTTAGGAAGTACGCTGCCAATTTTATTATATTTTATTATTAGCAACAAAGAAGCGTGGGTAAATACTAAAATTGAATTAATTATTATTTCCTTCCTGGATATACGGATATTTTTAATAGTTAGAACAAATATCGTCAGAAATGTATCGCATTCGTTCGTTGAAATGTACCGTATCCCATTATTTATTGTTTTCCATCGTCAAACGTAGAGGGTATTGTGAATGATTCGCCAAATTAGCACTTGAAATATTTTCACAACATTTACGGTATACTACTTCAATCGGCAGAACAATACTGTTCCATACTTATAAATTGGTGCGTGCTGCTTTGTTTTCGCGCGATCTCGCTCCATCTGAAGCGAGAGAGTAAGCGAACCGATTGAATTTAATCGGATAGACCGAAGTAAACAATGTCTTCAATATTTGAACGGAAAAGCTTCGACCTACTTCACTTTGTCACCGAGAGGAAATTAAGCACTCTTTTCTAGCGAGAAGGCAACCCGCGTGCTCAACAGTCACAACTGTTACGTGGCTCCTGCGTTTCCTTAATATTTAATCGATGGCTTCTTGTACAAGTAAGTATGTAAGGAAGGTTTCGTACGAACGCACGGCCCCTGCCGACTGCCTAAGCGCACATTGAAGATTTATAGGGAAATCGCTGCTTATTGCACAGTAAGTGGGACATTGATTATTTTCTTAAGCATAGGTCTCTGGTGCTTGCGCTTACGATGGGTATATGTATGTATGTGCGTGCGATATTATCGGTTGGCCAACAAGTTGTAAAGTGCGGAACGTAAAGATTTTGCTATGAAACTTAGGCGAACCGAATACTTTTTGTAATTTTACGATTTTAATGACTGCAATTTTGCGGAACAATTGCCGCATAAATTATACGTTCTTAACTAACTTCTAACCCCCTTTTATGTACTTTATACATGCAATTATAGGATAGATGTCAAATAACATGCAACATTACAAATTAGACTCGTAATATATAATATAAAGGCATTTCAAAAATGGCGGCAACGCAGGTTACGTAAATAATTTGGTATTTAGGGGACTACAAATGGGAAGATTTGTTTTTTTTTTTTTTTGTTTGAGATTAAATTTGAATTATATTAAATGCAATAAATGTTGAAGCATTTAAAGGCAAAATCACAAAAGATCTACTTTTCCATGTCTATGTTATGTTAAACATCAATATTGTGGTACTTGCACCGTGGACAAACTGAGCGATAGCGAAACCAAAACATGAATCTTTATTACTTCGCTCGTGCGGTTCGCAGGATATACGCAAAAGATTACTTGTAAGTATAGTCATAGTAACCTTGTAATACTTACCAGTACAATTGTATGCGATATCTAAGGTAACTACTGATTGAAAGCAAGAGATTCTTATAAATATTTGATTTTCAAAGTTAGATAGAAAATATAGCAAGTTAGGTATTACGACACAATTCATGTAGCAACAGTTGTATCCGCCATACCGCAAAAAGAATACTGGAGAGACTCTGCATGTCCTCTTTTAAATCGATGAATCTTATACAATTCTACAATAGTCTTTCCGTGACAATAAAATAAATTATCATTGCGTTTCTTTCATTATTATTGTTTAAAAAATTCTTAATTTACGGCGATATCATTACAATTACCAAATAGAGCTAAATGTAATACTCTTATTATTACATAATTATCTTGCTTGTTCAACAAATTCATTCTAATCTATAGTTGGTTGCTAATACATTCTAGGAATTTAATAAAGCGATAAGTAAATGCATTGGAAATACGTGTGCAATAGTGGTGATGTTAGTTAATAACAGCTGGTATTAAATTAAAATTCTGACGTAAAATATTATCGAAAACCAACTCCCGATACTGAAATTAAGATAATAAACAAATATGCATAAATTAGTCATTTATTACGTTTAATATCTAAATGGTATTTTGTAATATCTGTCCGCTGATACATGCTGGTATGAGCAACAATGCGCCTAATCGCTCGTATATATTTCTTTAGAAATATTAATTCTCTGGCAAGCATGTCTGATGCAGAACAGACTCAGTTTTTCCCAAAACTTGATATTTTCTTTGTTATTCATTACGATATCCTTTATTGTTAATACGGTTGAAGTTCTTTGAGTTATTCTTTGAAACATCCTAAATATTCGGATATATCATTAGTTTCATTATTTAGTTATTAGTTCTCTGTAAAGAAATATTGAGTACGGAGATAAAGCGATGCAAACGAAGATCTTAAGTAATCGTTCCATCCCAGATATTGTTGTTACATCCGTTCTAAACGGACAACGGTATATTTGCAATTATACCGATGTTACCTAACTACCCTTAAGTTACTCCCCATTATTTACCTGTTTAGATAAGAAAATTGAAATTAATTACCGTTTAGCTACTGTATAAATTGGGGTCCATTTATAATGAGGTAATAATGAAGAAATAGTAGGAACCATAGAAACGTTTATATTCTTGTATTTCCGAATAGATGGCAGTGCCTAAATTATCAGCTGGAACCTTGGGCAGTTTACTTCTTTATCGGGGTTAATACAGTTTCCAGAAACTATTTTACCTTTTTTACGATCACCTTAGACTTTAACTTCTACGCCGCGGATCATCCTTAATTTAACGCAATACCTTTCGTGAACATTATAAAACAACACCGGAATAACATTACATATTTATACATTTGGGCTAAATTGAGTTTTCGTCGAAATATCCTCCTCCTTCGGTCTGCAAACAATCAAAGTAGGCGACATACTTGTTTTCGTGAGAGTTTTAGTATTAATTTTCATCGACGAATAACAGATCCGCTATCACAAGTGTTCCTTGAACATCGAACGTCGGTTGGAAGATCGGAGCTTCCGATTGAGTTCTTCGCACGAAAAGCACCAATGATTGCGTCGGCCAAATCGACTTTAGCCGAATGTAAAGTTTTCACTAGTTATTTCAGATAGAAGGACACATCCCTACACCATATTAGAGGCACCACCATGCTTTATAGCGGATACTGTGGACTATCCCTTCTATAGGACAAAAATCCAGGATCTACAACCAGGCAGTTCATATCTGGTTCCGTGGGTCTTTATAATTATTTCCCAATTTTCTACTGTCCAAGCGACATGTGTTGTTGCATATTCTAACTTTTCTATCTTATTTGCAGCGTGTAGAGCAGCTTGTGGACCATAAGCCCACCGCTCTGAATCGATCCGTGACCGTATATTTCGCGCATTTTCCAAATTTCTCTGGCGATTGTGACATTTTAGTTTTCCTTCGCGCATCATTTTAATACTTTGTAATCTGATCTTGGTTGTATTCGAAAAAAATTTTGATAAATCAAATATTGCTTTCCTTGTACGAATATAATTACAGTTCGTACTTTAGTTGATTATTTAGAAGAAAAATTTGAGGAAACCCCGCATTACAAGCAATATAAATAATTACGAATTATTCTGATGATATTTGTTCACATTCAAGCAATGTAGGATGATGCTGCTATACGCCGTTGTTGCGATAGCCATAACAAAATAACTTCGACCATTCTACATGCTGTTTATTCGTATTCGTCCGTACACCTACATATCCTTAAAAATAGCTATTTATTTTCCGAAACGGGCGTATACGTGATAGCGACGCATTCGTTCTACAAAGAAAGAAGTTGCATTCTTCGGAAAAAGTGTATCGCGCAAACGTTTATTTCTATAAGGAATACGACTTTTTCCGATCACCAAACAAAGCGCGCTACTAACAATTCCCGATAAGCGTTCCAAGATATACAAACTTGTATGCGTGTAATGTACGGGGAACGGATGAACAGATAACAAATATGAACTTGACAGAGGTTTGGAGAGCGAACGATAAGAATGCTAGATAAATGAACGCCTAGGAGATAAATAGGTAGTGGATCGGATACCAACCGGTATTATTAGATGCGACTATAAGCGTAAAATGTCATTGTATTATGCGTATCCGTTTACTCGCTTATTTATTCAAATAGGGACATCCATAATAAACAATAACATACCACATGTTAGATGAATCGATTAATCCTTGGGTGAACCTTGCATGTGCTGCCACTGCGGCCATTCGAAAAACAACAACACTGCATACAAACAAATTTCACTGCTGCGATGCGATGAGATTCCTCAAAACGGAACGATGCGCCGCACATACAATGCACTAGTAACTCACTATACTAACTAAACAAAAAAAAATGGAATTATCACTTTCTTGTCGGATCAGAACATCTTATTACGTTTAGGATAATATACGATATCAAGTTCTAGATATGATATATAAATGCGATGACGAGAACACATTTATTTTGCGTGTAAATATAGATTAAAAATCCAAGATTCTGGCACACGAACGAAGGCAAAAGGAGTTGCACGGCACAGCACGTGTTGAGGAAATTTTAAAATAAACTGGCACTAGTCGTAGCAGCAATCGGATCGCAGAGGTAGAGGACCTATAATGCTCGGGATGCAGGCCCATTTACAGCACACAATAATAAAAAAATAAAACAAAAATAAACGCCTATATGTGCGAGAGATGAAGAATTACAAAAGGAAAACCGTAAATGCACCGATTTCGTGTTGCGTTTAGCGCACACCACTTTGGCTAAGAAAGAAGAAGTAACTGACTTCACTCTGCCTACCTCGAATGTTTTACTGCGCGCAGCGCTAAACTTGTGTGAGTGAGCGTGTGTTCGCTACGCTACGATGACTCTTCCTGACTAAGCTTGCACTACGCAACTGATCCGTCTCAGTCTAGCGCAAACGTTTTAGTTGCATCTATTGCAACGAAGTCGGTTCGGTCGTTCGGTAGGTTCGTGTTGTGTTGCCTCTCTACGTGTTATTTGTATGTGTGCGTGTGCGCTCGTGTGACGTCACAGCCTGCCCGCCTGCCTGGCTGCCCATGACTCCACTATGAACAGTTGACTCGGCTTGTTGCGTCGTCGTCGTCGCCGTTGTGGTCGGGACTACCGGCGTGAACTTTTCGTGGAGATTGCGTTTCTTAGAAGAACAATTTTACAATAAATGGTTTACACATCGAAGTGTGTACGCCGCTAAGTTCGTAAGGCATCCAAACGTAATTCTGCTTGATGGTGGAATATACAATCGGGAAGATTTAATGCAATTGCTGGATACTTTAACGAAAGTATATCTGCGTAATTTTTTCAGCTCATCAGATACTGGTTTTGGCAACTGTTAATGTTTAAGTATCGATTTAGGTTATCTAGTGTAGTGACTTGAACGCTAGAGTTGATCGGTGTTCTATGTTTTCTCTTAGATGCGAGAGAACTAACAATTGACTGAATTAGAGTTTTTACTGGTTCCTTAAAGACATTCGTGTATCCGCTAAGGAGAGAGCTATTTATCTATCCAACTTCCTGGAAGTCATAGTTTGTTATGATTAACGGTTTGCTTTTTTGTTCTTTCGCATTGAACAGTACAACAACAAACTAGATACTACACCAGATCCACTGATTTATCTCTATATGGTACAACATACAGCGTTACAATAACCTCAGTAAACGACGAAACTTAAATGTCTTATCTAGACCGCCCTTGGAGCATTAAATACAAAGAAAATCAATCGTAACGATATATATCTTAATCTATTTCATCTACAGAATTTAACTATCATTGTAATCGCAAGGAAGAGTGTGTAATCATGGAAAACGGCTAGTCTACTTCTTCAAACATTATTATTTCTCTGTAAGCAATATTGTCTGCAAAATCAGAATTGATAAGGTTGGCAACTTGATGACCGTACAAAAATAATGATAGAGCTGTTGAACGCTGTTTTCGCCTCAAACTATTAATTCGTAGCGTAGTATTCGAAGGAAAGCGACAATGTTTGAATGTATCGTGCGATACTGCTCGTATCTTTAAATACTTACAAGTACGAAGATATGACCAATATCAATATACATATGTTAGAAAATAAACAGTATGGCACTTATTTGAGAAGTTAATACTAAACGAGGTGAAGTTACCAACTTCTAAGATTAAATAATATAAAAATATGTAATTCCCTTGTTCGTTTTATCAAAGAATATAGCTTCTTACAATTTTCATTTCATTACGATTCTTCAGCTTTTGAAAGGAATTGTGACGAATGAGCTTCGGTCTTTTAGCGATAGGAAACAAAACGGTTCGGCCAACAAATGTGCTAGCATCAGGTACTCAATTTCAATCTTTTTAATATTATACAAGAAAAGGGAACGTAGTACGTAATACGTATTGCAACGTTATAATTGGATAAACGTATAGATCCAATACGACACGATCTTTATTTCGGTCAATAGAGTATCGTTCTATTGAAACCACTCCAATGCGGTTTTTATCACTCCGGTCTTTGCACTCTGCGATAACGGAACAATTTTGGTTTTATTATACAAAATTAACGAGCAATCCTAATAATCACTATCTATCACATTAATCCCCAGGAAGAGTCGAATAGCGAGATATTTCGATACCAACAATAGATATTACATCGAAAAAATTCTAATCTAAACAATACCGCACGATACGAATCCGTGCAAAATGTATTCAAATATTCTCCATTATACGACCAAGTTTCGTAAAACGTAACATTATATTTGTGGATTAGGCGAATTACTCCAGAAACGAAAGTCTTGTTTATGCGTAGCGCAGTCCGGGGAAGCCCATATTTATTAGTAGATATGACAAAGACAGATGGAATTATTCCTTTTTCGCAGCGACTAGATTCGCCTTACCGGGAATGGATTCGTGTTACCTATTGGTGTCCCGGAGAATCGACAAGACACGATTCTGTCTAGTCGCTGCAAAAAAGTAATAATTTCATCCGCCTTTGTCCTCTCTATTCACTAGGTGCTGTTTAAATGAATTCTTTTTCAGTCTTAATCTAAAAACTTTCCCGACATATGTACATAAATGTTAGGTTAGTGGCAAATCGTTGGGTTTGGTGGGATCCCTTCTACGGCTTCGGATGTGTTGTTTCTGATACAAATAACGCCGCATAGACAGACATCTTCAATGCACCGATCCGATTATAGAATTAGAAGATTGTAGAAAACAGCATGAAAAAAAAGATGCTTAAGAGAGGATGGGATCTGGCAAGATCGGATATCCCAGTAAGTAAGACAACGTAGAAACGTTCCAGTTGCCATCGAAGTCTGCATCCGGCTTTTGATTTATTGCATTGAGCTCCGACTACATCTTCCGATGCCAACGGCCAGGTAACCTAGAAGACCGCCTAATCGCATATTTAAATACGTAGGTGCCAGCGTTGGAACTTGTTTCGTTTGAACGTGTGAAAATGCCCTCTATATTAAAAATTCGTATTGGACAAAACTGAATGATCGCGCAATCGAAGACAAATTGTCATCAACGAAAACAGCGGATACGGAAGGATATAGCTTTACAAGGAAACAAACGAACGATCGGTATATTTTCGGTTGATATTAGTACACATCTTACATTCGAAACAAATCAATATTCGATAAAACGAAATGGTTTCTGGATTAAAAAATACAATAAACTTTTCTTAGCAAATATTTAGCAGCTGTACATATTATAAAAACGATCATTATTTAAGTTATTATTGATATGAGTAACAAGTAATATCTACAACTCACTCGTATCGGGCTTAAACGTGTCTAAAAATTCTTCTGAAGTTACCACGCGATTTCGTTTATGAACAATCGATAGCAGATGCAATGCTGACGTAGTTTTGGCCTTCGCGCTCACCTAAGTTATCGGTGTCTTACTACTTCTTATGAAGGTATTTAAAATATAAAATCTAAAATCGACCTTCTCGCCATACACGATTTAAAAGGATCAATCACGACTGTGATTCAATGGATTCGATTAAAAATGCCGAGGAAGGCTATGGATTCTCTTAGGCAACGTGCGGATACGTATTTGTTGAACGAAAGACCTCATTTTGCGCTATTGTTAAAAGGTGATGTTCACGTGAATGATTTTCTTTGGAATTCATTTGTCTAAATCTAATTAATAAATCGCTTATTTTATAATTTCAAATCAATTGATCAATTTTGCCTGGTACAGTGCATAATCAAAGACCGTTAAAAAGACATGGAATAAGGACATGGATAAGTGAGTAGTTGCTCAACATCTATAACAAACGGGAAAGCACAATATCGAAAATAACATCAAAATACTTGCTGAAAGGAACTAAAAAGTTGGCTTCAGGTTAAGCAACATTTGGTGGTTGGTAATACATGATGGCAAATTGTAAAGAGGACAATCCACAATACACACAACTAAAACAGTTCATTAGTCTCCAATAGAAACGAACCAAAGGAGCGAGACGATGTCAAGGTATCTACCAATCAACTCCGATCTCTTCAACAAAACATCAAGCATATTGGAAAAAACGTGGTAAAACCTCAGAGGCAATATATGCTGAGGAGTTACATTTTCCAGTCTAGCTTTTAACCTCTGATTCAGTTCTCTGTAGTTTTCTGAATTTGCTGCTATCCTGAACTTGTTCGAACAAAGGAATTGTTTAATTAAATTATATTGTTCTTCTCTCCCGCCATTCCAGATACTTTGTCCATAATTGTGGACACGGAGTTTATTTATATTACTTTAAATTTCAAGCATGCGTTTAGCAGGAACATGAACAATTGCATGCATACGTGGAAAATAACATCGCTTTTACTGCTCAAGATGACTTCTCGGTATATCAGTTAAAAATATTGATTACCGATTAAAATTCTAAGCATAACACCCATGTATGCATAAAAAAACCCATAAAAGTTATGCACGTAAAAATCATATTTTTTTCCCAGACTGCAGGCAATAAAAACTCCGTTAACCGGTGTACAGTGACTATATTCACATTTCCATTTGTTTTCGATTTTTCCCGTGGCTTACGTAACACGCCCGTCATCAAATAGACGCGATAAATCTGCGAGCTTAGCATTTCGATGGTATATTTGCGCATACGTATATCAGTAAACATGTGTACCGCACTCATAAACATATTTGTTATATATATAGGAAACCACAGACAGCTATACGACGAAGGAAATACACTTCCGCAGACGACCGTTGAAAATTAAGGAAATCCTCGGAAAAGATCGTTTCGTAATCGTGTTTATCCGATAGCTAATTTACTAGGAAAGATATCTATATCCGATGTATAAGTAAGCCCAGATTTCCCATTCATAAATACCCATCTGGTAAAAAAAATGTTAAATGATTCACTAATTACGAATTGCCGATCTGTTCTATTTCAGATGACTAATCTGTGTTTTCTTTTTGCCGTTGTATATTCGCTTATGACGAAAAATTACCGAGTTTTCTCTACGCATAGATGAGTTTATTTGGGATGTTTTAACCGCTGTATTTATGTTTCCAAAGTTTATAGTTTCCAATAATTATTGCGTAACTCGTAGGAAACTTTCTATCGCGACTATGATTCGATGGAAATGCTCAATGGAAAACCAGTAACTTCACGGTTCAAGGTTGTATTTGATAACGATAATTAAAACGCTCGTTTCAAATCGAAGAAGTTTGCCAAGCGGATTTTTATACATCGTATTGCTTCAAACAGGTGCAAATTAGCGAATGCGTAATCGTTTCGGTTCGATGTTAAATAGGCATACTACGACGTCCAGTTTTGAGGCATTTTTTTTTCGACGACCATTTCAAATTAAGCTTAATTTTGACGTAATCGTTTAACGGACACTACTTTCTGGCCAGTGATCAGGCTTTAATCGCCTTTACCCCCTTACATCACTGTTTTTCGAACTTGTTTCAAAAAGTCCTCAGTAGATTGCTTCGGAAGCTTATAAATGCATATAATCGCTGCAAAGCGAAGCAATATATCGCCAAAAAGCGCTTTATTCTAAGGAGACATGTTTGCTTAAAATTTGTACCCCAAAAAAGCTCGTACGAGTATACCCAAGTTTTCTCATCTGTTGCATCTGTTGCATTTGTTGCATGGAGATCTCTTGAAGTTTCATTTTAGCAATTTTCGAAAGTTTTGTCGTTCCGAAAACGTACAAAATGAGACTTGCCAATGACAGCATTGACAGTGCTGCCTTTTAAGGAAATGGATCTTAGAATGGAGCCAGCTTTATTAACAGCTCATGCGGCCCCAAGTCGGAAAAGCTAAAGCTTAAACCATTCTTAATAATGATTTGATCGCCGAAAGCGGGTATTAGAGGAGTACCGATATTAATCAAAAGCCTTCTATCGCTACAATTTATGTCGCAATCCATACCATCAACGTGTTAGGAACCCGTCTTATATCACCTAGCAAAAGTTCTTACTTTCGTTTACACGACACATTTGATTAATCACCACAACGTGGATACCATATCCATTTTTAGGCATAATTCCTTAAAAATTTAGTAATGATGTAAACAATGAGTTTTCTCAAAAAAAAATATTGCCAACGGCACGTTTATATCTTGTATTACGAAAGTCGATGTAATAACAGCTTCTGTATTTCCAACATTAATTGGGAACTCGAAAAATAAAATGGTTTCTACGCCTAGGCCTACTTTTCCTGTATTATAGCGTATTATGGGTAATAAATGCATCTCTCTGATTGGATTAAATTAAAACAATGTAATTTTGGCATTTGTTATATTTCATACAATTTGTTATTGTTTCCTCTTTAATTTTACATTTTACGATATTCGTAATTGTTCGATATTATTCGATGAACGTTTATAAATTTATATTGAATTACTTCCTTTTATATCTCCAATTGTGTACCCAACTGCAATTTTAAACAAACCCATGGGGCAACGTCTCTAAATTGTAAACGTATTCATCGATCGCTTTTATTCCGTGCATAACTATTGATTTTTCGTTTTCACGTTTGGCTCTATAATAATCACCAGCAGCTTGCGATCTCTAATAAAAGCTTCCGGGCTACCGTTGTGTAGTACCGTACATCATGTAATTGAAATATCAATTATTAATGAGCATAGATATACGTCTGTGCTGCACAAATTGCAGCTTTACATCCCAGTTACTGCTTTTTGCAGCTTAACTAACTGGTTACTCTTGAAACATTTAATGCTCCGATCGATTTTAGCCTTAGTTGCTTTGAAAATGGTCGCCTTCACATTTATCGGCACTCATGTAGATAAAACGAAATCCTTTCTCACTTACCGACTCACGTGTCGGCGTCGTGTCGTTGCAGTTGCCAATCCATCTGTGGATACCAGTCGGTGTCGTCTCTCCTCGCTTACTCATTATTTCACCTTATGAACTTGGAATATCATTTACTACAGCATTACCTGCGTTCAAGCAGGGTGATTGAAGTAGCGCCTTTGGGAGAAAACCAATGAATATAAATAAAAGCAAGTATTCAACACCGAGGACTGCTGGTAAATGTGAGAACTCCCTACGTGTGTGTACATTGTACATTTGCGTAGATCTAGCAATCAAAAAAAAAAAAATATGCGCAACTCGTCTCTGTAATCCAATAGTATTTACGTGGATATTATACATTTATAACGCAAACCTAGCGTACGTCGTCTAAAAATGAAACTCGACGACAGCAGACAATGAATCAGCAGCTTCGGCGCGCTCCTCTGCGTATGCACGCTGCAGCAATTCACCGCTAAAAATACTATCGAAAATCACTGCGTCGATCGGTCTAATAGTTTGTTACTACGTCTATGTAGGATAGTACTACGATCGATATTATGGTGGAATTATTTATAAATTCTGAATGGCATTCGGTAAACAGACGGATTCGTCGCTTGTAAGATTAAAGTTCAGCTATTTTAGTACTCGCGATGCCAATGATCTTTCTCCATATTGTGGAAGGGTGCTTTACATACGCATCAGATGCATCTTTGTCTTCATATCTGTGCCGTTGATTAAATATAATGTTCGATTTGGTGTTGTTTTTGTTGTGTTGCGTATTGAAGCGTATTACGAAACGGCTCTCGTTTGTTGTGGTGTCGGATCGAGTTGTCTTTCTCTTTCTCTTGCGATTTAAAAAACCTGCGCCCGCCTCGCTACTGGCAGTGCAAGTGGAACATAACAAAGGAAATTAATTGAACCTCTAGGCGATTCTAACACGTTTGGCAGCTGATCGATTTTTTACGTTCTTTGTTTACCTATTCCGCGTCATTAATAAATCATTTGTATTCAATTTTCTTGGTTGTACGCGTATAAAATTTTCGGACATATGCGAGGCATACTCAGCGGAACACGGAAGGTGTCTCTTTATTTCCTCTATTTCGCTGTTTTATTATCGCTGCACGTATATCTATATGTAACATTCATAAAATTTAAGTTGCTATGAACAAACCTAGGATTATTTGTTCATTGTTACGCTGTAAAAGCTGCGGTGAATAATACCGTCAGTAAATGAATCATCGCGTTTCATCTGATTGTTGTAACTATTTTGAACAAATATTTAGAAGTATATGCAGTGAGTCAAGAAAGATCCGATAATCATTGGGATTATCTTTATTGTTCTTATGTATGTATAGTACGTCATGAAGAAGAATAAGTGTAATATTCAAACAATGCTTCTAGTGAAGAAGCAAGTAGGCGTTTATTAACGTGTATCATGTTGCCAAATACAACAAACGCAAAAAAGAGCGGTGTTTGGTGATTGTGCTGGGTAACGTCAAATCTCTCAGTAACGTTGTCTATCTTTAAACACGCGTATTTATTGATCCATCCTCGTATCTGCAAGAATAAATCAAGAAAATCTGCAATATATGTACACGTAGAAAAATTGTGGATGTTATGATTCTTTTTTCTAATAGTTGGAGCTTCGTGTGTTATCGTCTTGACTTGATGACTTGAATGTTGATTCCACCGATTCTTTTGAATGCGATTTTAACGTCTATGAAAGCTTTTAATAGTTTTTAATAGGTTCGAAGCGCCACCCGTCGAATTTGGGAATCTTTTCATTTTCCCTACAACATAAAACAGATTTCGGGAGAATTGCATCAATTTCTTTAATTAACGCTGCAATCCGATTTCGTGAGATTCTGCGGTTTTCCGTGCATCTCCAACGACTAGAAACATCGATTCATCGTACATTAATACCAAGGAAATGACTGTTCTAATGCGTCTTTGATCCTCCAAGGAAATAGATACATGCATAAGCGTACACAAATAATGCGCACGCTATATTATTTATCAAGGTTACTTTCGTTTTGCATTAAATCAAGGCGAAAAAATAAAATTTCCACTCAAGCATCGATGACGTTTCAATGACTACGACTAGGTACTTCACCTTTGATGCAATAACCGTTCTACCTCAATAAAATATGGCCATTCCAGATAAAAATGAGTGCTTGCATAAACATTTTATGCAGATTACTTTAAAATAGATAAATAACTCGATTGGAGTTTTTCCCGACTACATATTTCGCGAACATTCTTATACTTAATTAGCAGTTATCGGAACTCGGTTAATCAAACGCTTTTTCCTCTACGCGGACAAGAACATTACGATCAGGATTAGAGAAAATCCTCATGCGATGCCGTACGTACGTGCATACAACTATACGTTTCCTTAACCGGAAGTTGCAGTTCGTGCAGCGTTCTCTGGAAAGAAGTTAATGCACTCGTTCACCGCCGGAAAATTATAGTTATTATAGGGTACACATTATTTGTGAGTTTACGTGTCTTATCTAAAACGGTTAACATATGTTACATTCTTTTGTTAGTGAACCTGTGTAAATATAGATTTTCTAAAATATAATGAACTTGTTTCGGCTTCCGAGAATGTCTTCACGTTTAAAATGTGTACGCTATCACATGTCTTTTTACATGTTTTCCCCGATATTTGCCCAACGTAACATAATTATTGGGTTTGTAGCAACCAAGAATCGTTGGCGTAAGCGACTTGCTGTCCAGACCGTTTTTTCTCCTTGCCAATTTGCATACAATTCGACCATCTTCACTAATAACACAATGGGTCTCAACTTAGGTTTCTTTTTGTAGTCTACGCGTTGTATTTGATACGCAAAAAATTGCATATGCTTAGTTACCACGAATAATACCTACAAAATCGGCAATTGTATCAAATGCCTACGTTATTCCGTCGTATTTCGTCAGTTTGATTGAATGCCTACTGATGTAATCGATCGCGAGAATGACGAAGCTTTATATTGCGCAGCTCAGTTAGACAGTTGCAGTTAGACGAAAAATTAACACTTACCGCATTAAGGAAGTACAGCAGGGTGGCATATGGTCTAATGGAGCTTGAGTCGAAAATTTTACATGCTTATACGCTGCCTAGTTAAATTTGTGTAAGATTTATTTAACCACTTGTCTTCTTTCTTACGGCCTCTACGAAGTGTTTTATACCAGCTACATACTTGCTTATTGTTACTTGCTTACAGTTTTGCTAATTTAACGCGAATTTCTGTTGCTTTGACATTTTCTGTGACTAAGAGCTTTATTATTATGATACGTTGCGCAAAGTATCTTCCGTTGTCTCATTGTGATTCCCGCCAAAGACTTCGTTCGAAGCTGAATGTTTCCAAATATTTTGCAATATTTTTAGTAAGCATTAATATCTAATCTGTTACAGCTCAAGGTTTGTAGAAAGCAAAAGGATTTGTTTTATTATTAGGATTCCTGAAAATAGAAAAAATTTCTTTTTTTCCTTTTAAAATTGTTTATAGGTGGCATTGAATTAAGTACTTTGAAATGGATTTAATTTAACCCCATTGACGTAGTATTAATGATCGGAAAATCTAGAGTTGTTTATGCAATGGCAAAAAGTTTTCTAAATGACCGGGTTTTTATAGCATTCTCTCGTGCACAGACAGTCTCTATCATCGAAAACAGATACGAGCGTAAAATGCAAAATCCGACTGCTCTACAGTCAGACCCCGGCTAGCTGCTAAATACATGCGAGTACTATTAAAAATTTTCGAAGTGTACTATAATTACATTCAAGGTTTGACGGTAATTATGTAAGGAAGCCGTTGGCAGTGCTAGACAGTCCGCGTTTGTTGTGATACTACACGAAACCGATACGTATACTTCTACCCAAACGTTGGCGGCATCGTTCTTATCGAGACTTCACCTGCATCGTCAATTGATAATCTCCTTGCTCCTTGTAATTAATCAAACTCTAAATATTTACTTTGCCGAACGGTATGCGATAGGTATCTGTACAGGTGTTGGTGCTTTCCTGGAGTACTACAGTATTTGACATTTTACACGCGGATAATCGATACCCATAATGAATCTCGAACGATACGATGGTCTTTGGCTGGCTGATGGAACAAAGTATGCGAGATGGTTATCTGAACACATAAATGGTCGTTTACGTTTAGATGCAATGGACGTATGTATATACACAGATCTCAATTTATTGGAAATAGAAATGGTTTAGCTTCTTTATATGAGGATAGGCTGAAGTCGGTGGAGTCCTGGAGTAGTTCTATTCTAAGGTGAATAAGGCGGATACGATATCCAATCGAGGCTTAGCTTATCATTTGAGCATAGGTTCATCAATGAAGGTTTAGCTCCCTGGAAGGTCATCAATTAGATGGACAAGGAGGAATTTATTGCGTGAACATGTGGAGAGGAGTCAATTTTGCATCCTATTTATCTAATGATAAGCAGCTGTTTATGAGTCACCTGGGCAGTTAACAGTTAATACTTAAGTTAGCGAACTTTTAACCAACAAACTAATTGTAATATTACGTCGTGAAATTCTAAAATATATTTTATTATTATTGCTATTTCTGTTAACGTTGATAAGCATTATCAGTTTTATAAACTTCTTATCAAGTAGAACAAACACTAAAATATCACGGCATTGAAATAGTGAAATACACTCTTACTTTCTTGACGTTTAACAATTTTCATTTTTTAATTTCATGCATTTAAGCAGCTTATGAAGAAGAATCCTTCAGAATTATACAAGAGAAGAACGGCTCTCCATATCCAGGAAAATAATCGATATCCATGGATGATGAAGTTTGTTTTAATCGCTGAAAATATTTTGTTGCCTTTAACTGCTTGCTTCAATGCTGGTCGAACATTTTAATAGTGGACATTTCTGTAGTACTTTCTGAACAACCTTTGTTACCGATTTTGTCCCTAGACATCTACTTTTTTAGCTGTTACTATTACAACTAACGATAGAAACGTGCAACACTGATGTTATCTAATATCTTTTAACGTTTATACAGTGAAAGGATAAGTGTTTTCAGTATATTCTTAACTTTACACCAACAGTACTGACTGAAGCTCTGACTATTTTGCAGTATATTCGCAAAGCGAACGAAGTGTTCTATACGTCAGTATACGAATCAGCGGGAAATTATTGCACTTTTTCGTCATAAATTTCTAAATGTATTTGTTGGCTGCGATACCTGCCCTGCAAATATTATATAAATAAAAGGTGTCGAATACCTTATTAAAACATGCGCAACATTGTAATCACGTAAAATGATGTTGCTGAAGTTAAATCCGCATGAAATTGCATTGATACGTACATTTAAATTGGAAATGTACGGATTACTCGGAGCTCAATATCTTTACGAAAGAATTAAACGGGTATATGCAAAGTACTCTTAAGCCATTTCTATAGCCTGTAGACATCCCCAAAGTATTTGAACGTATTTTAAAATAATCGCAAGTGTAGTTATAATTCGTTATATTCGAAGACGAAATTCAAAATAACGTGAGAATATCAATACAACCCTGACAAGAGAAAGAAAGGAAACCGGTTATTTACCTCTCTCGGCAATTGCCTCCTTCTTAAGCTACCTGTAGATTGAATAATTGGATCCTTTAATAAAGTAGCTTTTTATTTACGGCCACGAAAGAATAAAGAAAAAGAGTGTCATTCTGAAAGTAAAGCAAATAATTTTGAGAGAACAAAGATATACGAGGGTAGTATGAAAATCAGCTTTCAGCTTCATGCTGGTTTACATTAATATTTCAAGTATTTCTTTGTCAAATTCAGTTTTATTTCTCAACATAGTGGCGTCTTGTTAGTACGTTACAATCCGATAGAATCAACAGGACAACCGACATAATGAAGAATGCCCAGCATCATGGCCGAACGCTTTGGTAGAATCTAGCAAAATAAGTGTTAATTCACCTTGATATCCAACGCGAATAATTTCATCAGTTACATCCAATAGCGTAACGCTCCCGCCGAAAACTAGATTGGTTAGGGGGTAATAAGTGAATCAGGTCGAGATGGAGCTTTAATTGATCGAAGAGTATCCTTTTCAAGACTTTACTGCTTGTTTTTCTGTCCTTTGAACACAACGAAACTTTGAGCCTAGGAAATTGATGTGCGTGGAACGGGGCGTCGTCCGAATAGAACAAAACTCGTTCTCGTTTAGCCTCAGAAATTGTTGAAAAGTATCATTCAACATATACGCACCAAAACGCTTTTGACAAGTAACTCAACTATCATCGTTATTTAATTGTCTTTTTTGAACTGCGATGCGATCGAATATTGCAATAAAATAGAGCAAATATGGTTTTTATATGGCCTATATATTGCGAAAAGAACGAAAACATTTGGAAAAGAAGTGTGATACGTTTACGTATATAAGATACCGCCCCGCATTCATTCAAGCTTAAATACTACTTGTTCTATTGAAATTATCTATTCATATGGTTAACACGTCGACCTTATCTACATATTTACATTGTGACGTTGAGCGCTACGTAATCAATTCGGCAATTTCCTAGCAAATGCTGTGTAATAAATCTAACAATGCTACTTAGCCTATGTAACTCATAATTTATGAAACAAACATCGAGGAATGCAAATATTTGCCAAGATTAATATTTAATCTCAAGGAATGAAGTTACTATTACGGAAGATAACTTTCTTTCGTTTACATTTGCTACTTTGTCAACATGCCGGATCAGATAGTGTCTATTTTTGTTTCTTTGCGAGCACTTTTCGATGCATTTCTATTTACAGGATACGCAACTGTCGCAGAATAGAATAATTTTAATGCAATTCCGTTTATGGAAATACACGATAAGTTTGGAATAATTGATTGCACTTATTGTGACCAGAACATTTCTGTAAAGTAACAGCTTAATTCCTTTTCCGACTCACTTGTCCAACTTCTGAGAAACAGAAGATGGTACACAGCTTTATGACAATATAAAATATCTGATCAAATTCGCCATAAACACTTCCATTGTTCACTGGAATAAATCCAGCCTTCCACCGTCAAAAGCAAGTAAAGTACAACGATACGTAAGCAAGAAAAGGATACGCTTAGGTCTACCAACATAAAATCACCACTCGACATGATCTTTTTCTCATGTTTTCTCCTTTCCGCCGCTTTTTGACCTTTAACTGCACAACATTACGTAATTATTGCAATAATTGATTCTACACCGGGTACACGAGTTGTTATGTAAATTACGAGACAATGGCGAGCTCACAGCGCTTGTAATTAAGTAAACGAACGGCGTTAAAGACCAGCAGAACATATGGATCCGTGCATTTACTCCTATACCTATACGTACTGCTGTTGTACGATACAAGGTAATTGTAGTATGAATGCACGGGGCTATTGCCGCATTAACATTTGAATAATGCGAAAGAAATGTAAATCTATAAAGAAGATGTTAAACCATTAAGAAAGGAATATCGGAATCGGTTACTATTCGTTAACTAGTACCAGATTCGAGAATTGATGACCAATAGAAATGTAAAGATTTGTTCAAGATGATATTAAATATCATGACGATCATAGTGGTGAACATAGACCATGTTCGTTAACACTACAAAATTGATTAGTTTTGGATTTTTATGGGAAATCGATTAATTCGTTCTGATAGTCGAAAAACTATGGGTGTACTTGTCTGGAATTAACAAAAACTAGTCTAACGTCGACTGTTTTTCTTTATTTTACTGGACTTCGGGTGAATGTGAGAATTGACATTATCGTCAATAAACATTCCTAATTCTATTGACTGGAACTGGGTTTAGCTGCCATTTTTACAGAACCAATAGATCTAGAGAGAACGATGGTAACAAAGAACAAAGAACTAAGAAAATACGGAGCGAAAAAAAAAAGAGCTGGTGATTACAAATCTGAAAAAAAAAGAAGGTATACGAAAAATAGATCAGGGAAAGCTAATAAAGCACACTGCGCCAAAAATAATGGATTCTTAGACAGAAAACAAATAATAAAATAAATAAAAATGAACATATTCAAAGTTCCATACAAACGTACGAATGCGATACAAGATGTTCAAAAGATAAGGGAAAAGCGAAAGACTAGTTGAATAGATGTGAAAAGCCAAAACAATAGCTTCCCAAAAACAACGTAAATTAGATATTTTCTAGTTATTTTAGAATATATGTCCTCTTAAGGCATATTTGATCTTATTGCTCTTAGAATGGAAGAAATATCTTATAGAAAGCAGCAGTACCGCCTTAACAAGTGCAAAAAGTATATTTTCAAAACAATTGTAATTGTGCACTACACGGACTGTACCATTCTTAGATAAGTGAACAGCTATGAGAGGCTAACCAACATGTAAATAAGCAAACGTGAAACTATTATGTCATCCATTTACATAACAATTGATCCCTGTCTATCCGTTTCGTTTCCCTTTGCAGACTTCGATGTAATCTGCGGTAGTATTTATATAAACGTTCCCGTATACTAAATACACACACACGTACTCGTACACATACAATGTAATCAAACATGAACACAGAAGCTCACGCCCAGTTTACGGTAATTTCACTTCCTCCCACGCACTTCCGGTTGTCCATCATAGTCGGCGTGAATGCACTTGTCCGAGCGAATTGCGCGAGCACCGCCGCTTGCTGTCTTCGTTAAAAACGTTCGCCGTCTCGTTCACCATCCTTAGCTCACATCCGCGCCATAGGCACCAATATCGAACTAAAGTGGACGATGAAACGTTACCACTTTGATCGTTGATGTGACGCGAATTGACCAAAGAGTTTCTTATGGCTTTTGGACTATGATGAGTTCTATTGCTTTTTATGTTTCAATAAGGAAAATTTGAGATTTTTGTCTGTTTAGTGTATGTTAAATTTTAAATTGTGGTGTATTGTAGTTATTGATTATTTTTTTGGCGTGTCTGCGAGCTTCTTTCCTGTTACTTTTTTAATGCGTTTCTAATGAAGGGAATTATTTTTGGCCTTTTTCTTGAAGATTTCATCTCCGTTATTCTTCTAATTTTGAAGAGAACTTTTAAAACATCTTACTTAGACTAGTGATCTATCATTGTCTTTGCCTATTTTCCGCATTTCTTTGTGCTCTTTGATAATTTGATTCAAACTGCCACCTGTCATTCCTTCCTGTACATCCTTGCATTTGTTTTAAAATTTTGGGAAGGTTGTCAGTCACTACTAACACCGTCTTTATCTTTACCGAGTTCTACTTCATCTTGTACTTCATGGCGTTCGTTAGGAAGTAACAATAACAAAAATTCGGAAGCTTACAGAGCAAAGCTTTTTAATTTCTTAATCCTCATTTCGACTTCAAACCATGAGTTGAGAATTTACGTATTTTAATTTGCGTTACTCCTCTTATACTGTTATTGATTAGTTACGCACCTTGTACTTCATCTGCACGTGTGTAAGTTATCAACGATTATTCTAACTTATTTCATACTTTTACATGTTTCCTATACGCGGAACATATTCGCATAGTACGTAATTCCCAATTAATAAGTTCCCAACAAAGTTTCGTCCGCTTTTTTCGCATTCTGCATGATGGATCGTTTCCGGAAATCCATAAGTGACACAATAAAGACATATGTAAGGACGTGCCTTGCATATTGCAATTCGTTATTATTCAGCTTGTACGGCACAAAAGTTTCTCGACCTTGTGTTGCGTTACGACCGTATTTAGTTACCGTCGATTCCCGTGTTCATGCAATGGCGAAAGAAAAGAATGTTTGTGTAATGTGCGCAAGAGAGATCGTATGTGCAGGGTATTGTTTAAATAAGCGTTGTTTATGTTGGAAAATCATACTTGTTCCTTTTTCAATCAAATAATCCTCTGTATATATCGTACGTGTTAGTATGCAATAAATAATGTCAATAATCAATACTAAATACAGGAATTTATATTTGGATATGTTAGACTTTTAATCAACCTTGTAAATCTGCACATTAAATCATATATTTACGTATATAAAAATTAAATCGGTATATAGAGATTTTGCACTAGATATAATCGTATCGATCAGCGATAATCAGCCAATCCTGAAGGCTATTAAGGCCTACGCGGCTAGTTAAAGAATCAGCGAATTTGTCTTAATCCCGTTCGTGGTCTCCAAAAAAGCTATATATCGCAAGCAGTAAAGACATGG
Organism: Oryctes rhinoceros; assembly: GCA_020654165.1. NCBI lineage: Eukaryota > Metazoa > Arthropoda > Insecta > Coleoptera > Scarabaeidae > Oryctes > Oryctes rhinoceros. Next base: position 7,606,092 of record JAIOKQ010000231.1, read on the forward strand.
AAATGAAATTATTGGCTTCGCCACGAGAAAATGTTTTATGATAAAAACATGCGAGAGCACGAGAGCATATCACTAAAGGTAGTAGAAGTAACGCTATCTTTCAACATAGGAGACCTTTGATTACTCGGAGGAATTTTGATAGGTCACGTCGCACTAAAATATCACTTATTTCATAAAATCTGTGGCCATTGACAAACAAGATGATCCGAAGATGGCAGAACACACTATACGAATGTATGGCCATCAGTCGCGCACGACAGCAACATTTCGGTCCACCATTTCTTGCATTTACTGACGTGAAGGAAGAAGATCATAAAACATTGGAGAGGTCTATTAATCAAAAGCCTAAGAAAACAATACGAGTTGCTCTTCGTCAACTGGTTACTATATTATCGCTTGACTAGCGTAGAATAACAATAATAATACCAAGCAATATAGCAGCCTCTCCTGATATACAGTAATGAAGAACTTAAACGCATATAAGCGATAGGTTGCTTTCATAATAAATTTATTCTCAGATAAACATCGCAGAAAGCGTGATGAGTAGAGAGGACAAAAGCGAGAGAAATCATACCTGTTTTGCAGCGATTAGACCGATTCGTGTCTATTCGTCTCATAAGAAAGGTTTCATGTTGCCTACTGGGTTCCTCGAGAGTCGAGAAAACACGAGTCTAGCTAATCGCTGCAAAACAGATATGATTTCACTCGCTTTTGTCCTCTTTAATGATGACATAATAATTTTTAACAGAAGTAATTAAATATTTGCAGTAAATGATTATTCATCCGCCATGACATAAGCTGGCGACGTCATCAAACGTGTTACTAATACGCATCACAATAAATACAGAGGAAACGTTTCCATCATATAAGGCGATTTATGGAATTAATTTTTCAATGTTGCACAAATAGAATCTATCTCTTGACTTCAAATTTACCGCACGTGTGCAATACGAACGCAGCTAATACTATTTATCGGTGTAGTAAACATTTCGACATCGTAAAACTTTATTAACGTTCTTAATAAATGGTGTGGATAGTTTCATGCTGAATTTAGTTTATTATATTGTACGAGAATTGCCGTGGGTCTTGGTCTTAATATTTTCTTCTTTGTTTAGTATAGGCAAGATTAGAGAAACGTTCACATCTAAACCTTATGCTGACAATAATAATAATATTAGTAGTAATAATAATAATTCACGCCTTCACATCTTCCAACAGCTGTCACCAGTGACAGGGGGCATTGGCCGGCCATGTTACTATTAGAGAAGACAAAGGTGGATGAAATTATAATTTTTTTGCAGAGAGTAGACAGACTCGTGTTTTGTCGACTCTCGGGGGCCATCAGTAGGCAACACGAACCCATTCTCGTGAGGCGTATAGACACGAGTCTATCTAGTCGCTGCAAAAAAGTAATAATTCCAGTTGCCCTTGTTCTCTCTAGTTATTATTACGCCTGCGCTCGTAGATCGTCAAAAATGTTTACCGTCAGCATTCGCCAAATTTGGACTAAGGAAAACTACGGAAACCTTACTCTGAAGGTTCGAGGTTCGATCCCGCTATTTGGAGACCGATAGCGCTAAGTATTGCGCTGCAACCAACAAAGATCTTATAATAACGAATGATAACTACAGACGTTAAAGAGCTGTCATAAACCTTTTGGCCGTATAGTACCGTTCAGAATATGCCAGTCACATCACGATCGCCGTATCCCTTCAGTTCGCGTTTTCGTAAGACTAGGTTAAAGAGATCAAGTTCGATGTCCAAAAGAGGCAATTTAATTGGTAGTCCTCCTATTTCGAAAATCCTTCAAAACTAGCAGCTTTATCGGTATCATGTAATGCGAGTGCATCTAATCATCAAGCCCATTTATTCCTTTTACCGATTGTTTCTATGCTGAAAATCCCAATTTTGCCGCCCGAGTCCTGTACATGAAATATTTTTTGATTTACCGAGATCCGCATCCTTTCACTTTATTGAGAAAAGGAAACGGTGGTAACTTTTTAGAGTGTTCAATATATAAAGTCTGCTGCTTAAAATTTTGATTATTACTCCCAACGGACTCTATAATATAGATGATTATCGTCATTTTTAGTCTTATAGACACGCTGCAACTTAGCAGTAGTTCTAAACGAACTGCCTGTCTTGCGCTGTAGCGCGATATTTTTAGTAGCAACGGTCCGTGCACCATTATTATTTAATAAAATTGCAACAGATTGCAAACTTAGAAATAGATTCTAGTTTACGGTCGGCATTATAATAGCGTGGGCCATTAACTTTGTGCAATCGCGCCATAATTGTAAGTGATTTATTATTTGTAGAAATTCGCAATGCTCACATTTGCGATATAATTATAATAATTTCTCGCCGTCCATTTTGCGCAATCTGCACAACACCATTAGTCATTCTTATTGATGCAGCTTATTGACTTTTTAACGTTTTGCCTCGTCTGAAGCAACAACATTATAAGAGTGAATAACGACGATTACGATACAACTGCACGTAGAATAATAAATACGGCAAATAACGAATCTTAGGGAAAATATTTCGAATTGTACTATTGTTGCTTAAGTTATAATTAGTGATGAGCCATTTCTACAGGTGCTACGGTGTTTTGTTAAATTAATAGGTTAGTGACAGAGTTGAGTGGGCGTTAAAAAACTTGCAGATAGTGAATGTACTACCCAATGACGGCAAATGATATTATAAGTGCTAGAATACCTTATTGTGTAATATAACAACGATGAAATACAACATATGCGAATATTTTCGTTGCTACATACCAGTGGCGACCTTGCCATGTTCGATCGTGCGTTCGTCAAAACAATTCATCCGAAAACGTGTAATTCTTTCTGGTCTTCTTACGTTATTTAACATTCAATGAAACGTTAAAGTATTTTTTACTTTTTTACGTATTTTTTCCTTTGTTTTCATCCAATATTGTGTTATTAATAAAAGTTTCTTCTTCAATTGTGTTCTCCTTAAATCCTTAATCCTTGTAAATTAAGTGCTCAACGTGATCGCAAATCAGTGTGTTCGGTTAGGCGCAAAAAGTTGCGAGCCCGGGTTCGAACCTGGTACGCCAAAACTAATATCTCGACACGCTAGACGTTGTACCACTATTTCAAAATAAAAAATAATGTTCAAATTTGTGACATCATATTCCTTTAAAAGTCTTTTGAAAGGTTGTCCACTGGAGACATATTCATCCCATATTTCTGCTAATTTGTCCATGTAATGCACAAATCTTCCACATTTACAAATCAAACGACCTAGAATCACGTTTTCACGTTTCCCAGAAAATGCGTTGCATACTTGAACGACGTTTCACCATCACTTATTGCACCAACTGATGCAATTCGTCCTAGATAGATGTTTTTCCATTCGCAAAGGTTGCGCAGATACGTACATTCAAGTGTATTATTTAGATCTGGGATGTTTGTTTTTAAGTACGTAATCAAATCATTTAATAATAGTCTGTTATATTAGCCTCAATTCATGGTGGCCTTGACCTCCTTCACAACCTTGCAAAGTAATCCAAGGCATTCAGGAGTTAATGAGTCAGCGATTTATTTTTGCATTGTCGCCTGCTCGTCTAACCGCGGTATTCGTTAACGATGTGTGGATACTTGTGCTACGGTTTCCACGGATCAGCCTTTAATTTTGAAACTTCCTATTTTGGTATTTGCAGCTCGACTAACACTATTGTCCGTGCCGAACATTATTAATGTTGGACAGTTTTCATTTTTTAAGAGGTATTTTTTGGGCGGTTTCAAGAAAAGCTTCTTTTCATGTAACCTTTATTTGGCCTTTAGAAAAGATAAGAAAGTTCGTACGATCACAGATAAATCCACTCAAATACCTCTTATAAACTGTCCTTCAAAATTCACATAATTCCAGACTGGCATTTAGTTCCTTTTTTAAAAATACGGGAGGTCTTAACAACAAATACGGTGAGCTCTCTCATCAGAACGTACTTGGTATGGAACGAACGTATTAAGCAAGACATGATTCTAGTATGTTATCAAACCATAAGTAGCTCCTAGTAAAAAAGAGAAGATTTAAACGATTATTGCATTCGATAGTGCATGGAGCAACCTGTATATGTACACAGCACGTTGTACTTGATAAATGTTGATTTAAAAACCATAGATGTATATCCGTACACAAAGAGATTTAATTTTGATGTTCGATAAAGGAGTATAAAAAACCAAATAATTGGGAAGCAAAGCCCCGGTGGCTATATAGGGGTGGTTTTGTTAGATGGGGACGATTTGCGCAGGTGTTCAATTGCCGCTTAGTTAGGGGAAGAGAAGAAGTGTATATGCTGTACATGCGTATGTTTGAGGAAAATAAGCTTTCGAACTCTGTGGATCATAGTTGCCGGGTGAAAGACAAAGATCCAACTAGAGGGGAGAGGGTTTCAATGCGAACGAAGATTAGAATCAATAAATTAAGTTTAACAAGTACCGAGCAAACATACAGCATTGTGAATTGAATTCTTCGAATCCTTTCTTGGCTATGTACTTATATTTTTGAATGCCATTGTATGATAGAGTGACTTCGAAGATGTAAAAATCTATGAACATTGATTAGAAGAGAATCTAAACGTTTATTTAAGATGTTCAGAGTATAATGGAAAAAAATCTTCAGTATATTCTATAGGGTGTTCTAGAAATAGCTTTCTATTAGCCTCCAGGCGATAACTTTAATGTCACAGACTTACATCAGAAGTTTATCCTTGTGCATGTCGGAGAAAAATAAATAAATAAATAAAATCAAATTCTAAGAGACGAGTGCGGGTTTATAGAAAAATAAATTCGTATTCGAGTGCGTAGTGAGCGGTTGATATTATATGAAGCGATAGAAGCAACAATAGATACTACCTTGACGCCGCACTTATTCGACGAGTGATGCAGAATTTTGATTCTAGTGGAAATTTCAACCGGTGAATAGTGGCCTGTATTCGTGACAATGAGAATGCTTCTAACATTTTATGTAATTCTCCCTTCCAGTCTTTTCTGGGCCAACAACCGATCACGATCAAAACACAACATACACGGGGGGAAACAATTTCGAATAAACAAATCTGAATGTAACTGCTCGTTTGTGATCAAGGGCGGTGGTATAATCTCTAAAAATCTCTAAACAACCATTGCACTCGAATTTGTGTCGGAGAGATGACAACACTGGCTAACTAATTAAATTAAATAGAAAACGTACAAACATTTGTTTTAATAAAAGGTAGAAGGTCAAGTTAATTCGATTTTTTTCTATTTCAATTAAAAGGCTTTTTAGATTAGATCATAATTTAATGTATATTTCAAATTATTATAATTAGAAATGTTAAGTAATGCTGCTTTGTCTCTTATAAACAATATCTACAGCATCTCTTCTTAACATCCGACAGTAACCTGCTAACATAACAGGATTCCATTTCCCCCGATACCGTTTTTCCATTTCCATGATGTCTTGGTGGAAGCGCTCACCGTGTTCATCGCTAACGTCGCCCATATTTTCCGGACAAAAATCCAAGTGAGAATGTAGAATGTGCGCTTTAAGGGGCATATTACAGCCAGCAGCGTGAAATGCTTGTAACATATCCATTGCTAAAGTTTTATTGTTGTCAGCTTTTTTGTTTCCCAAGAAATTCGTGAAAACTTGTACCATGGAGAGTCAAGCTGTTTTTTCCTTCGCTGTTAATTTGGTTTCAAAAATTTTATCATTTACCATTTCTCGTATCTGAGGTCCAATAAAAACACCTTCTTTCAGTTTCCCTTGTGTTAATTTTGTAAACTTTTCACGAAAATATTTAAAACCTTCACCTTCGATATCCAGTGCCTTTACAAAGTTTTCCATGAGCCCAAGTTTCACGTGGAGAGGTGGTATTATGATCTTTTCTTTTTCTATTAGAGGCCGATGTCTTTTCCTGATGTAAACTGTTGTCGTAGTGGCTAATCTTGCTTACGGTAATGTTTTATGTCCCAAAGACATAAAAATCAACAGTATTTAGTGTAACCGGATTGCGTACCCAAGATGATTGCAATTACTTTAAAATCTGCACAAATATTCCAGGAATAGTCATCGTACTTTATCTTTTCTAATAACATTTTCAGATTTTCGTAAGTTTCTTTCATAGAAACAGCGCGACCTATCGGAATAGAAGGATAATGGTTTCCATTATGCGACAAAACTGCTTTTAGGCTGGTGTTTGATGAGTCTCTGAATAATCTCCAAGAACTGGGATCATGATGTATTCCAAAAGCTTCAGAAAGTTTATAAACATTATTGCAGTAATCCCAACTTGAATATTAGTTTCTATTCCGCAATAGTTAGTCAGCCTTTTGTTGATAGGAAGTTATTTCTGAAGAAGCCTGTATAGAATAATATATGTATCTCAATAAACATCGCTAGTTTGTCTTAGTCATATTTATACATTAGCGTAATTTAACAAAAAGAAGCATTTTACTATAACTTATGCCAGAAAGTTTTTCTTCCATTAACAAACCTATGAATATTTAACATCTATGATAATCCATCACTACTGGTTAAAAACAAAGATCCCTGTGTAAAAGTTCGATACTGCGCAGTACGCGCATTCACTTAACCGACTCTCGTCGTTCGTCTTCTAGGTTTTGCACTAGCACACATGATGTTCAGGCAGGTGTGTTTTTGCATTGAAGTACATTTCTCACGTCGATATGATCGAAATATTAGGTATTAAACACGTACGTGCAAAGAAATTATGTAAATGTACCATTATTCCCAATAAACGCCCCCACTACGACTTATTACAGCTGCTCCTATAATAAACACGGCTCGCTATTTATTGACCGGATCGATACGAAACAGTGGAAGATAATTATAGCTTATTGAAGATTATATATCTATTTTACATGAAGAATTAGGTCATAAAGTTACAGGTAATCTTTATTATACGCGAATGCATGTCTACTTATAAGGGATACAATTATATATGTAGCTCGAGGGATGTTACGAGAATGTACTGGATGAGTTGATTAATAAATTTTGTAACATATTTGTTGTTTGTATACATTGCAAATGTTAATTTGTTTTCTTCCGAGAAGCTTTGTCTCTTTAAAAATTTTAGTCAGTTCACTTGATATGATGATAATGTATTTAAGTGACACACGAATAAAAGATAAATTTAATTAAAATTCTCCGAATACACCAGCACTGACGCCAAATACAAAATTAAATTAAAAGTTACATCTCTTTTTTAACAGACAACAATATTAATATTAAGAAATGCGCTTTTATCCATTCTAAGACGACAGACAAGTTCTTCTCGTTGAAGTTTGCAACAGGCAGATTAACAAGAAATCTTTGAATTTATTAGATTTAAAATACTAACATTACACAACCGTAATTACGAGTAGAGACGAAGCATTTGGGAAAGATTAAGAAAGGGGAAGATACACGAAGTGGAAAAGGGAAACGTCAAATAGAATCAAGAGAATTGAAATTGTAGCGATAAGTTTAAGCTATTAGCAATGTTATATAAGCAAAAGCTTAATATCATTATATACAGCGAGGTTGTAAAGTAACCCTTCATATTCTTCTCTTATGAATTGCTGAACGACAGGAGCTAGCCTTTCTAGAAAAAAGGAAATTGTAACACGAGAAAAATAATGGTTCTCGTGAAGATTAAACACGATTTTAGCTGCAGCTAACAGATGTTTCGTTTCTCCAGAAAATAGAAGCTGGTCGATTTCTTCTAAATGACCTTTCTGTTATTTAATTTCTGTTTATTTCTGTATTAATATGTATAATGTATGATATATATATATCATATTTTCCCATCAACGGGAGCGATAAGTTCTTTCTTTGTGCTTTTTAAAACTTGTCATTAGGACATTCGCTTGTTGCTAACGACCAAGACCAGGTAGCTGTTACCAATTCGCAAAGACCTGTGCAATGCCTTCTAAATATGGTCGTTTTCCTACCATGCTACCGAGTAGTAACTATTAACATTCGCTCGTCGCCAATCGCTCGACTTCTTCGAAGGTAGACAAGCCTCCTAATTCGTCACGAATTTGTTTGTGTTAACCGGTTAATCGTATTTGCATTGGACTGTAATATATATCAATAACACTATGTATGTTTCATACGATATCTGCCGGCGAGTATAAAGGTCTTCACGTGTTTGAAGGAAAAGAGTTAGTGCTTAGACAGCACGTGAATTATTCAGTACTCAGTGAATAATGTAGTAAATCAGCAATGAATGTCACAACAAAGAATTTGACACTTGCAATAACATGCAATAAACAACATATTTCAGTGGAAATACGTTATTTATTACCTTTTATGTTAAGTATCTACGCATTGAATAGAATGCACTAGATGGCATTAACCCAACTAATCTCTACAGACGCCAATTTCCTCGAAAATCATCTCGAAAAGATACCAGCATTGATATTTACGATGCGAAGAAGGTACTAAACCCCATCCTTTAAAATCCATCGTAAAATTTGAGTATGAACGGACAAAAAGTTGCTTAACTTTTGTGTGCTATCTAACAATGCGACGGAGGCGCACAATAGAAGTACGAAGAGAAGGACGAAAATTCATCCGTATTAAACAGGATTCGTCGTCTTTTCGACAAAAATTTGACGGCGAGGTCGTGCAACCGTCCGATGCAGGTAGAAACGCTCCGCGGTCGTCCTAACTGACTGACTGAATGTTGGGGAGTCGGCCGGCCTCTCACCGAACGTGTATGTATGTGTCCGAACAGAAAATATACACAACGCACGGACCGAGAGGTAGGTATACCGAACTTGAACCCACGACTAGCGGCCTTGGTCGGCGCGTTCACCTCGCCGCCGCACCCGCTGCACTCTGGGTTAGTGGCACCGCGGCGGACCGATGCGATGATGTTTCGACGACGTACAGTACAAGATCCACCTCTTCCGAAACGATCAACGGGACTACGCCGGCCAATTCGACGAATAGGAGAAGTGAACTGTTGCGTTTTTAGAATCTTGTGTAGACACTCGGCTACCATACCAACACATCACGTATAGCGCGTATGCTATTGTTCTTGGTAACGACTGTTGCAGAAGGCGTAAACTGTAAACGAAGTACCACCTAAATGCTAATTTGACTGTATCTGTTATTAGGTTGTATTTAGCTATCCTTTTTTTAGAATTAGGTGTGTTGCTAAATCAATTGGCTGACTTTGTTCTTACGGCAATTCGCTTTGTTTACATTTACGTTATTCCAAATTCGATTTTTTTTTGTTTATTTGTGGCGCTATTGCCTCTAATATTTATTTTCCGTGTTTTCTGTGAGTGAACTTTTAGTAAAAAGCACAGTAACATATATATAGCGCCAATAAATTGGTAACATTATGTTATTATATCTATTTCATTCTTATTTAGACAGCATGACTGATAAAAGTACAGAAGGAGAACATTATCCAAGAAATATCTTCATGTAGCACTAACAAATTGGCAACATCTTTGCAATGGTGCATTGGCCGGATTGGATTGGCCGGAAGAATGGATTTGTAGCCAAAATTAAATATTTCATGGGATCCAGAGCCCAGTCAAAGCAAGAAGTAATTCTTCAAAAGAAAGCGTAGGTTCACTAAGGTTAAGGGATCTCTCATTTCTAGCTCGTCCCGCAATTCACTTAATATTAATGTAATTAGCTATTCGCTGACATCAACAGATTTATACATCGCCGAAGATGGTTGCGCATATTTTGAATGTTGCGCAAAGAACCAATCAAAATCAAACAAGAAAAAAGAAGCCCGATTTGAAAATCGCTTCAAAAATATAGTTGAGAGTTTGCGTAATGTCGACAACTGATACAGTGTACATGTTGAGGACATATCAATCACGTTCAATCGTTGTTAAGATGCGCCTACATGCATCTATAAGCGTTCGAAGTTGAAAGCGATCAAAAGTTTAGAAAGATCTTCCTTGGCTGATGATCATTTGCACAAGCTTTTAACATCAATTACAGTTTTTGTTTTATTTTTAATGATGGTTATAACAGTTTTTGATTTTGTTGGCCGCGCCCGTTAGATGAAAAGAACAATTAATCTTCAATAGCGATAATTAAGCTGGTACGAATAAATTAATTGTAGAATGAAAATATCCGTAACAAATTGAGAGAGATTAACTTTCTTCCTTCGTTTTTATATGAGCTATTGCAGCGGATAGTAATGATAGCAGACCCAAACACGATATATTCCTAGTAACCAACCGACAGAAACACGCCTATGTTTAATAACACAGTTCGTCGAAGCAGTAGACGTATGTATTCCATGCACACGCATCCGTCCACATCAGATCAATATACTCTGAATAACGTTAGCACAGAGCGATGCCAGTACTATACCGGGCCTGACGGAATACGAAGCAGTGTCTGACTGACTGTTCGTTCGTTCCTGTGGCGATATATTGTCGCCGAGATCGATCCGTAGTGCAACGACGGCATTTTTATGAAATGTTTAGTCTGTCACCCAGTCACTTACTTTCGATAGTTGGAGTCGTATATTTACGTCTGTATCCGAACGTAAACATCACGCATTCATGTGCGGGTGAGACGGTAATTGATTTTCGATATGGAACCTTGGAAACGTTGTCGTATAATCGGAAAGATTAAGTTTAGGTTATCGTAAATATTGCATCAACGCCATTGTTCCGTTCGTAATAGCAATTATTCGCGCATGCTGAAAATTAGGTGTTATTTGTTTTGAAGAAAATTCGATAGTTAGAAATTTGAATGTTGCCGTATTAGAATTGATTTTGCTAGATTTAATAGCCATAAATTCGGCCAGTTTAGAAGTGTCTCAAAAGGACTAGGAGGTTATGATAATTTCTCTTTGTCTGTATCGCGAGCGATCTAACAGAGCCTGTTATAAGCCTGTCAGGTTACAACTAAGGAACCGCCGATGTTCCATTATTCAGACAAAATAAGTAACCAACTGCCTTCTTTAAACGCTAAAAACTCAGTTGCCGTTTAACAGTCCTTTGTGTTAGTCGACGATAGTTTGAGCCGTTGCTAAATCCTTGTATTTGAAGAGCACATATATAAATATTACAGCCGCGATGGATGCTAATTACGGGAACTCTGCACCATTATTTATCACAGCGAAATTTTGTGTAGTTCGGTTGTACCAGCTCGGTTGAATATTCGGGAGGGCCGAAAATAGCAACTGCTCTGATATTATCGGAAGTCCACTAACTGGTGCTAGACTATCGTCAAATTAAGATTGAAGGGATTGGCAGAGGTCGCCGGCGTTTCCAAAGAACGTGTTTGTCGTATATTTACCGAAGATTTAGGCAGGAAAGAGCTTATCGTCCGTTTGGTGTCGTTCTTAATCACTAAAGATACACTAGTAGATTCCTGAAGCGAACGCACGGTGTAAGCAGCGAAGGGCGAATCGACTCCAAAAAACGAAGACTGGAAAGGTGTGAAACAGAGTTGCGTTAATCGGTTTTCTTGTGTTGAGAAATAAAGTTGAATTTGACAAAAAACATATTTGTTTTTATGTTAGGCTGTAACTACCCCACAGTTCTTGCTATCATTGCTTATAGACAATCGCATCATGTAAGCAATTGTTTTAACTATTGCGACGTATGTAAATATATCAGCGGTGTCACACCCAACTATTACCGACGTTTTCATTGCTATCAACGTTGCAAAATGTACCATTTTAACATTGTAATTGCTAAAGAAATAGAAATGTAAGTAGTATTTGTACATCGTAAATACTAAAATGCCTTTATAGCACTTTATTAATCGATGTTGTTATTATATGTACATTTTTACGTGAATATACACAATTCCTTTTACGGGATCGTACGTATAAGAATATAAAAGTCCCTAAACCATAAATCATGGCCATCTTTTCAGCTAGCGTGAGTGTGTGAGAATAAATTGATATTTACAGTTAGGCGTGTGACGCCTACTTTTCAGTTTCGTTACATATAAAAAATTCACAACGTTTACAGCTATTTAGAGTTACGACTTGTGGCGTTTGTTAGAGGATGCCGGATAACTATTAGACACGACTTCGCTCTTCGGATGAACGTACGATTTACGTGTCGGCGCGTATGTGTGCGAGCCGAAGTAAATGTAAATTTTCGAGATTTACGAATGGCAGTAAAACGAACAAACTACTTATTTGCCACTCGTAATAAAACGTGAACCGTGGATATCATTTCGTTGTCCTTTTTCGGAAGCCCTGATTATGCCGAATAAAAACTACAGAAAGTAACTGTTCTACATTTCTGTTGAGTTGCTGAAATTATACGACAAGCACTTCTTACATTGTCATCGATTTGATCCTAAAGCCTTTTTTTAGGTTTTTTATGTTTTTTATGTTTTCATATGTAGGAGTAGACCATGATGGAAAAGATATATAGAATTTATCATTGCTTTAAATACAATTAAATGAAAGCAATCTTGACGTAGAAGATGCTATGGACATACCAAAGAGCGATATTATTCGCATGCTTAAGATGCCAATCACACAATGGGGAAGACATTACTTTGAATTGAAAGAATTCGAAACTATTTATGCAAATCCATCGATGCCCCAGATAAAATAAACTTTACCATCTTTAGGTAGTTCTAATGGGATGTCAATGCCACATCCTCGACTGGATATACCTGAAAATAACCAAATTTCAATTGTTCTATTAGATTAAAGAGACCAACCAAAGTAGTGTAATTGTTTGCCCCTTGACAATTGAAGAACTGCAATAAAATAATGGAATGGTTACTCGCCTTCTAGTTTCCCACGATCAAATATCATTCCAACACTTCCTTCATTTTTTGATCGTTTCATAAATATAAACAATTAATTGAATCTGTTCGGTATGTATCGCTTCCTTTCTCTGTTATTTAAGTTAGGCGCTTAAAGGAACGAAGAACTTGCTTCTACACAAATGTTTAAATACTGTACAGATAAGGCATTAGCGGTATAAGTAACACTTCTGTTACAATCTTTATTTCCTACCAATTAAAGACTTGAAACGCCAACATTGATTTTCCTTCAAAGATTACATTGTGCGCTGCATCCGCCTATACGGCGAACTATTTTATTATTAATACACCTCACGTTAAAAGCGTAAGAAGAACACGACGTGTAAATGAAAAGAATTCACAAAGAATTAAATCAGGTAAGCCATGAACTGGCTTGGTGCAACGGCGAAGCATCGACGGACGCGGCCAGGAGGTGAAAGAGGAAGACGAAGAACGAGACGAAGACGACTACGACTGAGAAAAAAAAAACGACGAAGAAAAGGAAGGAAGAAAAGAACGAACCAAACGAAGTACACAAAAAATGAATGAAGAAAAATGTTTACTATGCTTGAAAGACATCAGTTTCAAATGGATATCCCATATAAAGAGAGACAGAAACAGGTAAAACATGCAAGTGCAATTTACGATTGAAGAAGGACGGCGTAAATAATGCTATGATAGATAAGGATGCGTTCATGTCAAATGAGGAGAGTTGCGCGCCTGTTCGCGGAAGGAGGAGCACGCTATTCACGCGGGATAGCAGGAACGGAGATGGGTATAGGTCAATGGACCTAACACAAGGCCATCCCGAAGAGGAGAGTTTCTTCAAACTTAGGAAGGAGGCTTCTAAATAATACACGTGGGTTCCTCTATATTGTAGATCGAAGAGGACTTTCCGGTCCGAATTTTTTTCATCGCAATCTGTAGGTCATTGCAATTATTAGAATTAATTTTTTTCCCGCTGCGAAAAGGTATCGTTCTTTAATCGTCTCGACAAACTAATTTACTGGAGATTATACCGAGTGTAACCAGCCGACTCTGCCGAGACAAAGTTATTATTTGTTTTTATACAACATCGCCGAAAATAAACTCCGTATTTGGCTTTACAAATAAAAGAGTTCTCTTAATAATAATGCAAATTATGCGTTATTTTTGATACAAGTAAATTGAAGATTTGACTATTTCTTTCTCATCATTCCCATTGAGAGTCGGAATTCTTTCATTCTTGCTTTCTTGTCTCCGCAAATCTCGTTATTTCTGCAGTATTCTCTCCTTTTTTCCTTGTACTTCACCTTTTCCTTCTTCTCGCGTGCGTCTTAGTCTGTATTATTTTCGTTTGTCTATTGCCTTTGCCTTGATAATCCTTCTTGATTGTCTATATTCTTTTAACTTTTGCGAAACATTTTTTAACGTTTATATTGAATCGAATGGCAAAACTTTTCGATTAAATTTCATACCGTTCCGGTTGAAAACAATATAAATCAAAAAGAAAAAAAATCAACGGAATATTCAGGCAACACGAGCAAAATCATAGGTGCAAAAAATAGCAACATTCATCGCTTGCATTGTGGCAGGTCGTTTCGGCATTCTTGCAGCTGTCAATCACGGTGAAATTTATTGAATTAAAGGCAATTAACATGCCTCGTTACTTGCGTCGATTTATCTATCGAGCGACACGTCCATACGTCTAAGTCGTTTAATTAACTGTGTACGACTTTGCGCGCGCTGTAGAAGCAGTGAAAATACATCACAGGACAGCAGCAAGAGGAAAAAAAGGAAGAAAGAGATCTCCTTAAATAGCTTCTTATGTGAAATGAATTAGAATGATGCTGACGGGTTTAGTAATACGCGTGACCGTCTGGCAACAGATGTTCAACCATTTCTATCGCTTTAATTCATCCGATTTTCTACGTGAAATGGAATAGGGGGATTTTTGTAAATCTTTTTCCGTCGACTTCGAGTAAAATTGAAAAAGTAACATGGAACATACCGTGAAATAAGAAAGTCTCGAAAAAGCATAGTGATGTATTATTTGAGACTTCATCGTGCTCTACGAGGAATGTTAATTTCGCGATAACGGTTATACTAGATTTAAAAATGTTGCAATGTTACCTCGGTTTAAAAGTCAAGAATGAACGGAGGAAAATGAAGCATAATGATCGCTTTGTAACAGCCTAAAACGCAAGTACACTGTTTCAATTGACAAAATTATATATCGCGATATTAACCGTGGAATTTGTAGGTCAAACAATCAGCATCGTTCTTCGTGTAATGCAATTTCAACTTTTTGCTATTATTAGTTAGGTAAGTACTATTAGCATAACTAGCTATTATATTCCGGGCCGAACGAATGCATACAAATGTTATAAACATGTTCATTACAGTGAAATGACCTAAATGTCATACCTGCGGGTGGGAGAGATTAGATCATTTCTGGAAAAATCCCGTAACAAAAATCATAGGTTTTACTTAAAAAAACATGAAATATTATTACGGTACATATGTATAAAGTCCCAAGCTTATTACGAAATTCTAGAACATGTGTACGTATATGTAATATTCAAATAAATGTGTGACGTTTATAAATTAAAAGGATGGAATAGAATTAATAAAACCAACACGACGAGGAGAAGCACTGAATTTTTTGAAAAAAAGCAAATGTCCTGGAGAAACGAAGTTGTGGCTGAGCGAAAGGGAACGCTTAAGGAAAGAATTACCCGAAATCAATATTACTCCATATTTCGACAAATTGTGTTCCTCCTGAAAGACACGAATTGATCAACTTTGCATCGGAAATCCAAAAGTTCAAATCCAAAAAGAAGAAATCCAAAGTCTTTGACAAATCACAGATGGTGGCTGCTGGATGTAACAGAAGAAAATAACGTAATCGGCCTGTATTTTTCTATAAAGGTCACTGATCTCCTTCTTTGAAAACAAATTTGATTAAGGTAACTCGCAGGGATATCAATTTCAAAGGAGAATTATGTGAGTTATTGAATTCTCTTAAAAGGCGGACGGAAACGCTATCACAGCCAGGGATGGATTTACCTTTAATGTTTGCAGAGATTGTGGGTATTTCACTTTTAAAGTATGAAAGCAAACACGTTATTAGGGATACATATTAAGATATGGAAAAGGATGTCCTTGGGGGAGCTCGAGAGGAGTGCCCCTATTGCATATTTAGGAGAAGTAGTAGTCGAATCGTTAAGCTTAATGTTCCTAACTAAATCCTAATAGGATTCGTCCTGTAGGATTGTTTGGGGCTTTTCAGTTACTTTTATTGTTAAAACTTTAGTTTGGTTACACATACTAGGTTATCATGTTTCTTTTGTTTTTTGAAAAAGGTTAAATAAGGTTAAAAAAGTTGTTAGAGGTTGTATAGTTGGTAAGGCATTCCTCCGGCAAACAAAGGTCCATCGTAACATTAAGAAACATTTGCTTTTTTCTTTAGTTCAATACATGTTATTGCAATTTTATACAGAAAAAGGAAAACAAAAACATATTTGTCCAGCAGTTGCCATTTCAGTGAAAATACAGCAATAAGGCGAGTCAGATGTGAACGCACAGCTTAATAATTTGATGCAATTTCACTGCAAGCCCGGGTAAAAATTCATCAGTATCCGTCTGACATCCGTTCAACGTCGCAACTTCGATGACAAATTAATCGGCTGTCAAATATGTACAGGAATTGTCACTTCGTGTTGGTTAATTTTGTACAGGTTCCGTCATTTGCGCGTGAAATCCGAACCGTGTTACCTACTCTAAAATTTAAACGGAAACCGCTATCGGACGCTACGAGACCAGCAATTTATATCGGATCAGATTCATCGAGGCGAAGGCGATATTTCCCATTTCGAAAAGTCACCTAAAGTAGCGGTTCGCGCTGGTCGCTCGTCTAATAATATATAGGCGCGTGCGAATTATCATCAACGAAATTGTTTCCGATGTCTAGCAAATATCCGAATTTCCCAAGTAATGTAACATGATGAACTGTGAACCTTCGCTAACGTTTGAAGGAAATTACCAGTTAGCTTTAAATGCCGGCTGACCTAGTTTTACCATTAAACAAGTTACTCATCATAGCACGTGTGATGATTCTAATGTATACCAGGCCGAACTTTATATTTGCTTTCGTGAAAAATACAAGCGTTACTTGTAAATTACACCATCTGCAATTGATAGTTTATAAAACGCTTCGGGATACACGTTGTTAATGAGGATCGATTTATATCTCTCTTATGTCAGTATTGGGTAACGTTGCAGCGGTGTAGTATTAGATTAGATTATCCAAATAAACTTATAAAAATGTCGTGAATAGTCACGTCCGCAAAGACACATATATGTATAATGCATATTTAATGTTTCAAATCCACAGCTGTGGAATACGCAGATCGATCCAATGTGTATGCCTAACAATAGCAAAGCAGGTTAGATGGTTACACAGGTTACGTAGTCGCGTCTTAAATGGCAATTAACGAAAATTAGAATCTCATTATTTTTTGTGGATCGATTAGTCTTAAAATTTTCAAATGACAAGTGAATTTATGACGTAAAGACTTTTCAAAAGGATGCCCTCAAAAAAATATTTTTGTTCTTGCTAACAGAAGTTCTCATACATCTTACGTTAAAACTTACAATGTTAAATATAATACGTCTAAGACTTATTCCTAGCGCACCTTCTAAACTTTACGATTTTCATCCCATACCAGAAATTGTGGCTAATAAAATGCGCATATCTGAGACTTTGTAGTTGTGAGCCTCGCAGCAATAAAATCGCAACCTTCCAGGAAGGTTGGAGAATTGTTAAATTGCATTGAACTAAATAGTGCCATGTTGAGTTACTTTATAGCCTTGCTATTGTATAATACGCGATAACGCTATTAATATTAGTGTTTTTGTGCCTTTCGGTTCTATAGCCACCGTGCGCCTATTTTTCGTTATAAAAGAACAAAGCAATTGTTAATAGTAGTGTGTGCATCGGATTCTCTCGCTTATTAAATTAGTTCGATCTACGAATCTTCCAGGAATCGTTACGTCGAAAGCCGTTTGTCATACAAGCTAACGACGTCCAATTAAATAAAAATAATGGTTCCGGTTGGCAAAGCAGAATTAGGCGGACGTAAGTGTTCGTATTTTCGAAGAATATTGAATTCCTCTAAGCAGTGGGAGCGTTTAGGAATTGTTAAGGTACAACTGAAGTTGAATAAGTTATATTGAAATATCTGATTTACCTGGCTGCACGTTGCTAGCCTTAATTTATTCCCGGCAGGAAATCAAAACTTAGGTATCAAAACTTTTATCAAAAGAATTTTCAGTAACAAGAAGTATTTCCTGCAATGGTTCGTCAATATCATCGTTTCCCTTTTAAAAATATCTGCTCGGTCCCATACTTTATTGCTCTGTATATTTGTCTTTATGACAATGGAACGTACGTATTTGTATCCGATAATTCTCGCTTCTAATGGCGTATATCATGGTCCCATATACAAGCGATACACAGATTGTTAGCATAGCGGCTATAGAATTATCCGCATATTGAGTACTTTCCGATGTATCCAGCACAAGTTTTACGTACATGTAAGATACTCCCTAATGCGAGCATTATCCGGGCGTAAATGCAGTTCGGCTCGCCTTATTTGTATGCAAATGGCGACCATTCAGCTGCGTTTTAGCGATGGCGATGTATATTTTAGAGGATTTTATTAACCGAAAACAGTTATGCTTCGGTTCTGATGAAGAAAGGTGCGATAAACAATAAACCCACACGCGCGCACGGCGACGATATTGCACGAATAAGAAACTATAAAGAAGACTATACGACAATTACACGGTCGGTTGTTATAATTCGAACGTACTGAAGCGTTTTTACGTATTTTCAAGTCTTACAGACAAATTAATATGAATTCTGCATGCTGCTATGTAGTCGTATGTACTGTCATCTTAAGAGGAGCTTTAAACATTATTCTTAATAGTTTGTTAAATTATTATTCCCTGTTTATTAATTGGACATTATATCTATTGACATTTGTTACAGCCACTTTCTAATAACGCAATCAGGTAAACACTTTACCTTTTTCGGTAATCTCCGACGCGAAATTACACAATTATTAACAGCCAGCATCAGCATATCAACATTTGTGCTTGACACACTTGAAACATAGGAAACGGATACAGTAAAGATAGCGGGTATTTGTAGGTGACGGATAAACGAGAGATCAGTGACGGGTGGCGATGAAGTATACGGCGAATTTTTTTCTCACTTCTTCTTCTTCGCCCTTCTTGACGCCCCATGCGCTACCAGCAGCCCTCACTGCAAGATACATCATAACATTGAGAATGAACCTCGTTCCGCAACGAGAGATTAGAGCTACTGCATTGTACGCGTTACTATTGTTATAATTTCATTAAAATTAGGCACAAAATTACGGTGTATACAGAGCAAATTATTAAACTTTTACGATCCTCTATCGGCATGTTTTCAAGTTAATTGTTTCAGCATTTCACTACTTGAATCATCACTTAGAAGTACAAACGGTTCTGAATATCGGTGTATATATATACATATGTAAAAACGAGGAATGTCGTTGATGCGTAGGCTACGGAAACGCTTTCCATTATTTGAACACGTGCCGTTCTCCCAGGCGGCTCGCGATGCAAAACGAGAACGTTATTGAAAAAAGAGAAACGGGTAGTTACGAAAACGTACGTACTGACGGATGCGTGTATAACTTCTGCACCGCACATCCTGACATTTGACCGCAGACCATCGACAAATTATGAGAGCGCCCCCGTAAAGAAAACAGCCATGAGACGTCTGTCAAAACACGAATACACCTGCTGTTTCATTCGCGGCCAAACGAACGAACGGCTGCGCTACGTGCGACGTCTCGCTTATAATTATTACTTCAAATACAAATTGAAAGATTGTCCGCGGGACGTACGTAGATGAATAATTCGTTCCCCTTAATGGCTTCCCTATTTACAGTAATAAAAAAAGGATAGTTAATTATTGGTATTCAATCGTCGTTTATCGAGGGTATTTGCATCGCGAAACAAACTTGATAACTATACGGAACTGAACGAATTAGTGTCTAGCCCCCTTTAGAGAGGCAGTATCATTACATAAGAATAAAAAGAAAAGTATTTATCCTTGCCACTTCAGTTTATACTTCACTTGGTAACAGTAAAGGGAATTTTTTAAAATAATTTTGGACTCTGGACCCTTTCATTGCGGAGATACTCCGGCATGAAAGTGTCAGAAGGTTTAAACATAGCTTCCGCCATTACTGAGATCGTTTATAAGGATCTCAGCGATGACATTCTAATACGCGTCGTTGGAGAATTCCGTCGGAGATGCGACAATTTTTCAAGCAAAAATATTTGCTATCGATAAGGGTGCCGAGACACTGTTGAGTAGATGTGTGAGATATAGCTCGAAAACAAATTTTCGCCGATAGTTAGGCTGTAGTGCAAGCTTTCGAGACGAAAAAGAATTTGTTCTAAGACTCGTGGCTGATTGCCGGTACTGATATTAATTGTAAAACAATATGAACATCAGAAGACGTTGACATTGGCGGCGATGGTCCGAAGATACGGGACTGACGACCCGGGAATTTATCGATTAATTACCGGGAATCCGGAAGAGTTTTAAACAGAACGTACGCCTCGTTTCGGAAAACAAGCCCGGACAAGCTGAAATTACGAAATACGCTCAAAATTTTACTAAAGAACGAGCAAGGGAGAAGTTGTCGTTTGCTCGGCTTATAGTACTCTCGTAATTCTCACGCTACCTACGTAAAAGGAGAAAAGGAATTTTCAGGAAATTGTGTCATCTACTCTTTCAGCTTTATAACATTCAAGTCGATACGATGTATATTTTTTGCGAACTATTTACAAAACATCCGTCGAAGGAGGCGATATAAACTTCTGGAAATTTCAGGAAATTCTAAAACTGCTGGTTGTATCTAATCTGTTTGATATACGCTGTACTTGGGGCCGATATCTGAACTTGATCAGTTTGCATCGACACTAATCTATATCATACGACGCATGCTATGCAATACAACTAAATAAATTGAGACTTATTTTCTGACTCGCGAAATTAAATAGCACTCGCGAACTTCCTCTTCGAGTACCGCCTGCATCTCCTTATCGCGATGACTGTAACGTCGAACGCAAAGTCGCGGAGAGGAGGTGCAGAGATCCAGCCCGATTCATTTCTGATATGATGAGCGCGTCCGGATCGGACGGTGTGCATAATTAAAGTCGATTTCGATCGCGCGCGGGCGATTTATAAAACGGTTGCCGACGGGAGTCACGAATTGACAACCCGGCTTACTCGATTTTCTCTTTTTCAGTGCTTTTATAATCCGGCCCGTCATTTTTGACGTAATTTCTCCTTTTCCATGCCGCAGAGGCGAGTGGGACGTTTGCCGCGCGATTCAATAAGACGTAAACGCCTATTGCATTACGTAGGAACTGTGAAGGAGGATCGAGAAATAAAACACGTTAGTGGATGGTTGCTGATGACGCGATGATTGAACGGTATGCATCTGATGGGCCTGTGTAAACCTTACGAGCTCCGTTGCACGTATTGCTCTCTTGCAATACCGTATTTTATGTCCGTACGTAGCAAACGCTTGTTTACATACGGCCACTAAACGAGCGGCCTATTGTTTTCTTGTAATTCCAATGTCGCGTTCCTTTTATAGATACACGATCTCGTAATCTTGATAATGGACGCATAAATAATGAAGAGGATTAAGCTACTACTTTTCGTAATGGGTGATTATTCCCGAGTTGTACGAAGATTTATTTAAAATTGTTTTAAAAATAGAACGTTGAGAATATTATCTCTTAACAAATTTACAAACTACGTGAGTAAATATCACTAAACGTTTCCAAATAGTCAAAACTGTGTCCTTATCCTCTCAAATCAGAGATCTTTCAATGATGAGGACATTTTCCAAACGAATATGAAGAATATTTATCGAGGTAAGCATTTCCGTACAATTAATGCAGTAACTCTTCCAAGAGATATCTGTTTATATTGAAAACCTAACGAATGATTAAAGTCTCATTTTTAGCAAATCTGAGCATTTAGCAGCATCGATCTACTTTTTTTTTTCTAAGTTTTTAATAATAAAAGCAGTTTTAACCCTTCCCCTTTCTTTTGGCAATCCTTTCACATACATGTACCGCAGATACAGGCAGAATTCCATTCCCTATCCTTATCATTTGAGTTCTTCAATTATTAAACACGAAAACGCCAAAGCATAGACTGGTTGTAAGTCGTTCTTGTGAAATTTATTCGAGCAAGTTATCGGATAATATTAATTAATGTGTAACGTTAAAAGAAATTTATCCTGTTAAAGTGGGCCACATCATTTGCATATGTATGTCGTACAATTATTGGCTTTGTTGGTTTTGATTAGAAATTATTTAAATCTGTGCCTTACATTATTCAGATAAGCAAATTTTTTCACTGTGTACATAGCAAAATTTACAATTACGTGATTTGTAATCTCAAACTATTCAACATTGTTCGAAGCTATGTAAACATTTCTATAAGCATATGTAACGTAATAAGCTTAATTAATCTATAATTAAACATTCACTAAATATTCAGATACGCATATGTATAACTACGTAATTAGAATGATGTAATTTCTAGATAACACGAAATACTCGACTTCATACGAAATTATCAATTGTAGGAGAGGTCAAGTTACGAAAACAGCACGTGTAGACTGGCCTACAGCAGACGCATACATACTTCAAGCATTTTGGTAAAGTTCTCATCTAAATACATCAACGGACAAGTAAAGTACAATGGACATGCTCTAAGAAAGATTCGAGATTTTTATGCGCCCTAGCAGAGAGACCGTCTCCTCGATTTAAGCAGCAAGCAATGGATTATGTTTAGGCGCTCTTGTTTTTATTATCTATTTAAAAAAAGGTCCGAAAAGTTTATTTTTAAAACTGTCGGCTGAAGGTCCTTTTGTTTGTCCATTATTTCTTCTTTATTAGCACCAGTTCTGTACATTATCAATTCAATACGGTCGAACTTGGAAGAGTATTGCGTGCGTGCGGTAACGAATATATCATTATTTAAGAATTATATACGTAGACGTGGACTTTCCTGCTCCACATATGTCGGGGCTTATCCGTTTTTATTTCCTTCAACAATAGTTTTTGGAAGCAATTTACTACGAATGATTGTGGGGGTTCCAGGAAGGATTACACTTGAGATATCACCAGCTGCGGCAATTGTAGTAATGATAATGATAAGTAATAATTGTCTCTATCCAATACATCTTATGTATAGTACCACGATTGACAGATCGTAACGCAACTTCCTTAGTATCGTTGCGACATATGTCTCTGCAGAGACGTATTCAAGAACACGTGATTAAAATGTAGATATTAACGAAATAATTCCATTTAATGTAGCTTTTGTGTGCCCTTTAAGATACCATTACAGGTATGAGGTTATTTCCGTTCTATGTAACTATTTATTAACAGAGCACAATTATAACTCGATTTTGTAGCGACGTGTATATTTCATATTTTACGGCAATTGCACTTACGGTCTTCTAAATTAACCACTTCGGATGAGAAGGAAGCGATGTAATGGGTATACATCTGTTGTGAACTCACCTGGAAAGATAAAAAAATGAAAATTAGCCATTTGCTATTTCGGAGGAAGGCAAAAAACACAGCATGTAATTTATAGCTATAACTGCTGCAACATTGGGAGTTCTGAACGAGGATTTATATTATATTATCAATTATATCCGGGCATGTTAAGATAATTAACGGGCTCGGATGAAAAATGCAAATAGGGAGGTCTTGAACTGACTTCAAGATATTCACACATTATAAAAGGTTTTATTATAATTTAATACAACGAGCTTTTCCTTTTCGCTTGTAACATTAATTTTCACAGGAAGTCATCGCTCTTAAAGTATTCTTTTCATCAACGTACAGATCTAGACGGGGATTTTGACAGAAAGCAATGTTATCTCACGTAGCCGTCGGTATTATGCGTTAGAAAATTGTTAAAATGTAATTATCGTGGGTACAGAGGACTGCGTTCAATTAGACTAGCTCCTACGATATTTACAATACATTTAATCTACTGTAGCAGTTACACCATGTGATATCAGTCTAACCTTTGATATACAATCCAACTACGTTTAACTTTAATCGGTATCCATGAAGAAATAAATCGAGAGATTATTTCTTGTAAGTTTGTATTCTTCAACTAGCCTCAAATCGAATCAATTTTTGCTATTTTAACCCAATAAACAAGCGCCTGCTTTAGTTACGGTAACGCTCTACGAGGAATTTGTTAAGTACTCACGCTGCAGCTCATCTAGCAAGAATTTCTCTCTGTTGGGTCACTTTCAAGCGGACTCAATTAATACAGGAAGTTGTGGGCAAGCAAATATATCTCGGTATTTGTAATTCGATCCGTTTCGTACACGTAATTGCATGCATATTACATACGCACGCCTATAGGTGAGGTACATGCACATACGCATATACGTTTATGCAAAAGTCGTGCGGCAGCGTGGTGCGTCGTACTGAGCCAACATAATCCCGCCGCGCCGTCGTACAGACATTTAAATGCTGCGTATACGATCGGGCATTGAACGCGAGGAGAACGCTGCACACACGCGACGACGTTCATCTTTCATAATCGCATCAGGTCGACTTTCAAGTTTTCCAAGTGCAAACGCGCAACGCACACACACACAGACGACTGGATCCAAGACAAAACACACTTCGCTTTATGGTTTTCGCTTTCTTCTTTTTCTGCGGGTGCGCTGATCCGTGCGCGTAGCTGAATCCGGCACGCACAACAGCATCAACAACAAGAAGAACAACAACGACCGGTACGTACCACCGCGGACATTCGAATATATCCATTCGAACATGAAACATGACTTGAGTAAGAAGAATCGTGTCAAAATCCATCCCGTGATGATATTAGCTTGAGACAATCAATGCTTCATTCACTATATTCTCCTCCTGCTTTCGAGGCAGAAGCCGCGTCTTTCAGATCTCTTCTACCAACGTTTCTTTCACGCGTTTATGGGTCATCTTCAGAGGTTTTGTGGTTTCTGTAAATACGCGAAAATGTACGCATTTCAGTAGAACAATCGATTTCGGTCGATTTTCATGAAATTCTGTAAGCCACTTGTCTTTTCTGTGTGCCTCACTATCAAAAATTGAACGATTCGATCATTGTTGCGTCAGGCCTTTAATGAGTTCAACGAAGACCTTTTTTTGTTTAAACGTCCATTATAAAGAAACTACTCAGCTGATATCTGTGGTGCCGCTGCTTTAAAAGTGAAAAATGAAATCTCAACAGCGCCATTTAGTGGTGGCGTAAAATCATGTAATAGCTTTCAAATTGTGTTACGATGTTACTTGTTAGTTGTGATGCATTGGATTTATATTGTCCATTGTTGTACGTACAGAGAGTAACAGTAAGAATAACGACTGCAATAAAATTATGTGCAAGTGGTACTATAGCAATAAACCAGGTGACACTGGCATCATGTAGCTGCAGCTCAATGCTGTCGAGACGTCATAACAATGCATGTTCCCTTTATAATTTAATTTTCGTTGGCACATTAAAATGCTTATATGGTTATTGCAAGTCTCGCGGTGGTATACTCTAGCGGCGGAGCTTTATTATTGCTTATTTGTAGCTGTTTCAGCTTTGCAAGTCAATGACTTTGTAAATGCTTAAAAAATCATTAATAGATTTCTAATTTTTCTTGGAATTACGTACGTACGTACGTATACATCTGACGCTATTTTATCTAACGTGTTCCATGCAGGTCCAGGTGTACCGCAGGTGCGTGTACGCAAAAGTACGTCTGATAGATGATGTTCGCTTCTACTGATGAATTACATTAATAAAAAAATCTATCGTATTAATAGATGCAAGGGAAGTGAATGTTAGCTTTAAAGGAATTTTGCAAAGTACTCTCGCTGGTTCGAATTGAAACCGTAAGTAATCATCATTTTACCTTTACCAAATAAACCCCAGAGATATTGTTAGTTATATAGCATTGATTTCGTGATTGCTGCTGCAAAGGCACTAGTTTTAAGTTAACACCATGTTTCGGCTCTATTTCGCGAAATCCTTCGTTTATTTTCGAGAGTGCCAGAGGTATGCTTTGGCATTACGTTTTGTATCAAATTTTGGTCGGAACATGTAACTTTTATGAAGCTAATTTTATCTAATAACCTTATTTTCGAGGATTCTAGCGTTGTTTTTGTATGTTGATTGCCATTAATTAGAATTTTAGATTTTAACGATTCTTCCTCTTCTTCTACTCCTTTGTTCGGTGAATTTCGCTAATGAAGCGGCAAGGAGACCTACTCTGTGGACGATGTTAAACACAGCCTTACGGGGTAACTGTTAAGTTCAAAGTGAAATGTCTGCTAACTTTAAGAAAGGATAATCGAGTAAAGAATAGTACTCAAGGTCGATAATGTTAAAATTCTGTGTTATCCTCGCATAAAGAGGTTGTTATTCTGTTCAGGCGAAATATTACTTTACCATCCAAAAGGATTATTCCAGCGTATTTAATTATATGTGCATCCCAATATTTCCATTTGCCACTGTACATATGCATCTCTAAACTGGTTCCGTTTAAATGCAGCGTCGCCTTAGAATATATATAATATTCGATTATTCTTTCACGGTCTCGCAATCTTTACTAAATTAAGCACAGCGATATCTGCACATTTTAATACAAGTAAAGTGTTTTACATTGGCGTTAATGGCACCATTTATTACGATGTCGGCTTAGTGCTCATTTCATCTCCTTAGCTTTATACTTAATGCGTTTCAACAAGAAACGGAGCGGCTCTGAGCTAAATGCAACGACCCCACCGGCTATATTCAGCAACACAAAACGAAATCGCTGTCAGTAAGAAATTATACCTACAGAACACGTTGCAGAAACTATATAACATTTACTATATACATATCTATATATATATATATATATACATGATAACTGTAAACTGAGCAGGTAATCGATTTTCAAGACCGAAATCATTAACTTCGAATGAACCGCTCGTTCTAAGATTTTTTCCGATTTTTTCGCCGTTTATTATTCCAGCCGTTGTGTCGTTGCTAGCATATTTGTGTGTTCTATTATACGTCCTATTATTACTTTAATTGAAGTCAAGCTTCATTAGTTCCATAATGCTTGAACGGGTCTCCCCTTCCATCTCGCTCTATCAAGTACTGCCAACTGGACGCTGTGTTCGATCTCGGAGAGCGATCTATCTCCATTTTACGATAAAATACGTCCCTAAATGTGGCGAACGGTAGGGTTGCGTTTAATATTAATGGTCACGTTATTTAAGGAGGTTTTCCGTTGATTGCTTATAATGTTTCGGTCGACTACTATTGGGAATATTCGTACAAATCGCTCGTTTAATGCCTCCAACGACAATAATACGGTTTGTGCTGAGGTGAAGAGCAATTCGACGACCATTTAGTATTATCAACTTGTCGGTATTTATAGGACCAATTTATTATATAAGTAGATAATATCGATCAGAATAGGTAGAATAGGGTAACTTATTATATTTTAGATTTCAAACATAGAAGGCAGATGTCCTTCATGGATATCATTTCTAGACAGGTTATAAATACGTACGTAGAGATATAAAAAATATACAAGCAGGTCCTACAAAAATTCGTGTGGCCTTATGGTAGGATAGGAAACGTATATTGCGTTAACCATTTACACGACTAACGCAAAGTTATTTTTAACGTCGACCTTTGTAAAAGAGCGGTAAGGCGGATCAATTACTTTATTAATATTTAATTAGTAGTAGCAATAGTAAAAGTATATGGTGCATACGTAATTATGCAAATTGAAAATATTGGAGCCAATCAATCAATCAAACGCTCAGATTAATGGATTAATTTACTATCCACTAATCTACCCACCTGCCTCTATCGGTGAAACACTATCACAAGTACTAAGTACTATAGGCGGATGATATACGAAATACCCGTGTTTAGAGGTAGATGGCACTTTGCGTCAAAATACGCATTACCTACTATGAGTACTATTCTTAGTCGATGTATGTCAAAATTCTTGCGAGATTCGTCGAGTAGTGTTGTTTTGAGGGTGAGCGAACGTGTGCCAGAGAAGGCGAAGACGATTCTATCTATTGGAAAAGTTTTGACGGCGATTTATTGAGATTCGTAACCCATTTGCACAATTGTGACAGACTACTTCCGTTAAGGTACAAATTGCTGCCCATTCATCATATTCGCCAGATTTGGTCCCCTGTAACTTTTATCTTTTTCCAAACTTGAAAAAAAAACAGCTTAACGGAAAACGATCCACGCCATGTTAAATCATTGTCGACAACAGAGACCTATTTACAGAGTCTGACTCGGATAAACAAGAGATATAGAAAAAAACAAGCTCTAAATTTTCACTGGCAAATTATCATCGTTCTCGTTTTTAAACAACAACGCACATAAACACCTAATTTATTACAGCGGTAAAAGAGCGCTATCTACACGTTAACTCTCTTACACAAAACATAAATCTCCCAATAAGACATTCATCAAGCGATGCGCTCGCAAAAAATTTTGTACGTAATAAGTAGGCCCCCGTTAAGCGTACGATAAAAAGTAGTAAATAAATCTGAAGATTGCCGCTGTGAGAGAGACATACGTTTATATATAAAGCTAATGATCAGGAATCACGTTCGGTCGTTTCATTGTCGGCCTGGCTACCGTGTGTGTGTGTGTGAAACGTGCGCGAGAGGACTTGCGAAGTAGAGAAAAAAAGACCAAACGAAACTGGAAGAACAACGAGTACAAGCATCGCGACAGTAACAACAACAATAACAGCGGCGACTTCGTGAGCCTGATACAATAACGAAGAAGAAACGACACAGGAACTGGTTAGGGTGGTATTCACGAGAATGATGCATCATAAATACCGTCTGCTTTATATTATGTAATCGTCTTTGATCGAAGTTGTAATGCAGGTGTGTTTGCGTGTGAAGATACGTGATATTTCTCTAGTGATTAATTATTATTCCGCAGCAGAGAAACGATCAATAAATCAAATCAAATAACGTGTTCGTTACGTTTCAAAGAATAAGCGAAAAGCAACGGTAAATTGCGCGGTTATATATTTTCGCCAAACTTTGTTATCTGTGACAGTTTCAACTACTTCGGAGGAACCGTAACGTCGGTCAGAAACTGCGCTTCAACGGCGAAGTTAACGCAAATGTTGCATTATCTTTCGACGCCAGGTTTAAAAATGAAACATTCTACCTGAAAATTCGTTCAGGTTGAATTGATTATTTCTGTATTTGCTGTGAGACCAGGAGAGCAACGTCAAAATATGTCTGTTTTGGATGGAATTTTGTCCGAAAATGAAGAAACATCGGAAATCGTTTTCGATTAATCTAATCGCTCAAAATCCGTCAAAAATGTAAACTGCGTATTTCTCTCCATCAAATTTTCGCATGTGAACTATCGTCATACCCGTTTTGGTATTCTTTGGCTTCTATTTTGTGGTGATCTAATCCGAAACTTTACTTGGCGGTTTGAAAAAGGATCTTTCTTCTTTAATTTTTTTTTCTTCGTTTTTTTTTCTATAAGCTTAGTACAAAAGGGAATGGAAAAACAAAATTTTTCTATAAACAAACATGTATTGAAATTTCAAGCGACTCCAAAGATCTGGGTTTGCCAATAATTAATGCGAATGCTGCGCACACCTTCATGAACAGTTGAGTATCTTTCCTTCCTATAAATATAAGCGCAATCCATTTGCATATCCTGATGACATTAACGCTTTCAACGCACTAATGTACATACACACGTACACACTTCTAATTTTTACGTAGACGCATCGCGAGTGACACGTGCTTGTATCCGTAGATATAACACATGCGTCCGCCCATACACCTTACATACAGTCTGATACCGGTGCACCTTACAGTACCACGTATGTAAATGCAATAAGGGGCATATGTGGTTACGTACGTATGTAGGTCTACGTCACGTCATCTCGTACACACAGACGTTGTTTACTCCGTTCAGCTGTGCATATCGCGCGCAGCAGCACAGCGGCGGCTCAATAGATGGCCCCGGTAAGACGGTGGCGATGGATTCACGGAGCCGACCTAAAATTTATTATGTGGACGCGGTTGCACCTGTACAGATACGTATCCGCGCGGTCGTATTGTGTTGGTTGCTTCGTACGCTGCTGCGGCTCTATCCGGTTCTGAGCTGGCTGCTGGCTGTTGCCGCTTTCAAACGGACTCACGATTTATGTGACGGACGTACCATATTCCGGTAATAATTCGTTTTTTCTGATGTCCCCTCCGCGCGACCGTCTTCTTTATACATTTTTATGTCTTCATCCTTCGGATACCATTTTCATTTTGGTAATGCGTAAATTGAGGAGGTGCTACAGAGTTTATGCTGTTATATTTGCTTAGTTTTGCTCTTCCAAAACGTAGTGTCCCACAGTTCAACGGTCGCCGTTGCAAATATCTGCGAATTGGAGTTCGAGCAAATAGAACCAGATGCACCTCCCAGCAACTGTTTATAGTTTCTGGGCTCGAAGTTACTTTTACCGCCTATTTTGCCCAACAAATGCTAACTACTATTTGAATGGATTCACTGAGATGCTTTTGCCTCTGACTAACAAGGAGACTACGCTAAGAAAAGAGATGGTAAATTAATGTCTAAAGTGGTGGTGAAAATAATATAAACCGTTCTAAGCTTCCATGAAAGAAACACATTGCTTATTTTAATCAGATATAAAAAGGTTGTCGTTTTCTTCTGAGTTTTTCCACAGATACCGATTGATAGCTTATCAAGGAACATGTGCAAGTACATCGAATTTAATTAGTGCAAGCAAACTAAAATAAGCGCTCAAACATCGCTACCAAGTCTTCAACGAAAATTATTCCATTACCGCGTGCAATAATTGATTTGACGTTTCACAAAATGCTCGCTTGATTCATGATAATTAATAGAGCTTTTTCATTACCGGCATTAACATGTCGATCAGCGATTCGAAGTCGAGCAAGTCGTGAAGAAGGCGTGCACACCTGCAGCTATTTATTAGTCCCGACTTAGGCCTAGCTAACGTTTCGATTGACTGCCTCTGCCGCATTGTAAGCCGTTCATCATACGTACATATCTGCCAATGAAGTAGAGGAAGTGCAACTAAATAGCGCTCTTGCATTTCATCTTTTGGCGCGGCTTAAGCGAGGAGAACATTAACCTGCTTCGCGTGCTAATTAACGTCCTCTGCGGAATGACGGAACGGAGAAAAATATGATGGAAATGCTTCAAGAGCTAAAAAAAAGGGTATCCGTTTTACAGTCTTTAAATCGGACAGGGCGGTTCGCCGCGTGGTTACCGTGCACGGCGAGACTTCACTTGTTTCACGTAGAGTGTCACTACACCTGACAATAAAAAAGTTACGCTCCGAGGCGTAAGTTGATTATCATAGAAATCACATCGACATCTGTTTTGTTGTAATTGCTGACGAATTGACGTGTTCTCCTCATTAGCCATTGAATAAAATACTGCATCGGATTAATGTTGCATCGCGTATGAGGATCGCGAGGACTTCATTCGTTCATGCGTGGTTTTTTGCGATGGCAGTGGAATCTGGTTAATTGGTCATTATGTAATTTAAAATTGTCAAATGAAATAAAAATTTTCGTGCTTCAGTGTACTTGAAGGAATTAAGGATCTTCGACATGCGAAAGTGAAATTGCAAATCTTTGACATCTGGTCTTAGGCACGTCTCTTCGTAAGTATATTCTGAGAACAGATCGGTTCCCTCGTTTATACAAAAATAAAATGTCGTTTTTTACTTTTTTGCAGATGCGCAGTCAATGTACTGCACATACCTGAAAAATACCTAAACACTCTGTCTTAACTAAGATGTCTTTAAAATTTACAAGCAAACAGTTTGAGACACAAACTTCTATATTATTTCAACAAATTTTTCACTAATATTTCCATCTAAGAAGCATTGAAAGCACTTATAGGTGTGTTAATACGAACCAACAAGTTATATAAGTTAAAAAAAAAAAACTAATTACAGCTTATACAAACATAAAGAGGCAAATTCACAGCATAACTTACCCACAACAATACATTACGGTGATGTAACTTTCACGGCTGGGAATCGTGCAAACATATTAAGAAAGTAAAGTTGTATTCCATATCAGAACGGAGTTGGATATTCGAAATATTCTAAGAGCGTTAATTGTCGCAATTAGAAATGAGTTTGCTCAAACGTAAGTGACTGCATGACGGCTTGATTGAATCGAGCTAAAAATAGATTCCTTGCAGAGGCGTACACATGCATTTAAGTTGTTAATTTTAAATTCTCAATGCGGCCGAAGATAATAAAACCATCGAAGCAGAGAATAACGGCCAGTATTCAGTTACCTTCTCCATGTTGGCAGATTGATTGACGTACAGGTGTGGAAGATATCAAATACGTCAGCTCTCAGTTAACAGTTATTCAAAAACGTATTGTTAGAGACACAACAATCCGAAAGTATTAAATCATTTAAATAAATGTTATTGTTAGTTACTTTTGTCCATTCTACGAGGATAGTCTGAAAAGTTTTCGTCTTAACACAGAACGCATCGTCAATATATACATCTCTTCAATCCATCCAAATAATAGTTGGCATCTTGTCCTGGAAAATAGGCATTTACGAATGTGGTGCAGCATCATGCTGCGAGGTGCTGGAAGGCATGTTTAGTGATTGGAGGTATTCATTTCGGACCCACTACGTGAAATTGTTTCTTCAAATGCGGCCTTTTTTCCCCAATTTACGCTTGCAGCTTGTCAAGTATTGATGCGTAGTATGCCCTCGTTCTTGTTTCCCTTTTTTAAGGTAGTAACACGTTCATTCGAGATACCCATAGTTTCTTGCTGATCGATCATCATTTGATGAGAGGTTCTTCAATGTTTTCGACCGTCGTGTCTTGATTGGAGATGAATGTTATCTCTGATCAAGCTGGTACGACCACAACTGTCCAAAATTTCACCGTGATAAATGACGAAGCAGAGTTTCCCAGAACTTAGTCAGGGGTGAATATCTTCTGTTAACATAGTTGGCACACACAACAACAATCTCTTAGCGACCATGATTAAAAGAAGATATCGAAAAAATTGTTTAATAAGATATATTCCTTGTCTACAGCTTTCACTGAGCACAGCAAGTGCATCTTAGTTAATCGTGTACCAATAAATAACACGAATAATTAATTGGGTAGCAGAGTGTGATTTAGGAGCCTCACGTTGGTTTGGTCACAAGTGCTGCTGTATCAAGTAGTAGAACGGTAGAATAATAGAAATAAAAATAAATAGAAACTTAACGCGTGAACTTCCTAAACTCTTTAGGAAAATTATAAATGTTAATTAATGTGCACCTGCTGAGTTATTTATACGACGAAATATAAGCAGTATATTGAGGAAACAGGATTTTTCTTAATTTATGTCCTTTTAATGGAGACTTATCTCCTTCGCATTATAATGGTGCTTTTATTACTGCCGACAAAATGCAATAGGTTTTATTGCTTTTTTTAAACTGTTTATTACTCCGCTTTGAGCTTAATGTGAAGAACACAGGATGTGTACAGGTGTAATGCGTCATCGACTACTTTTTAGAAAATATTAGAAATCGAAATCTGGAAACCTTCGCTGCGTGAGCAGTAAAGTTTAACACAAAATAGAATAACCTTAAACCGAGGTATTCGTTAAAAAGAAAGCCCTCATTGTTACATATACATCCGCCACTAAGCTACATCAATTATATCTAGCCAAATATGCGGCAATAAACTTAGCGAGGGCATTCATTCGTATGAACATCTGGAAACGGCCTTATTATTAATAAGCGAGCATATATTCATACGAAAAAGTACTACGTACTCTTGCGAGTACACATGTTCTCTGACACGTAATCACCTTAATTAATCTTTTATATCTATTAATATTAACATCTCGCGAAAAACATGAGGGCAGCAGTTGTTCCTGTACATATACATATATAGGGGTGGAAACATGCATCCGTTGTATTATGAACCGCGGTGGCCAGAAATTGAATGGCAGCTAATTAACGTAAACGACGGAGGAAAATTTTCTGCCCGTATATCAATGCTTGCAAAATTTATGTGTAGCGTTTAATCCGAAGAGTTGAAGTTTTCCTCTAACGAAGTAGTTCGTGTTGTAAAAACATTTCATTTAGACCTGTTAATTGCATTGTCTGTATAATAAGTACCATCTTTACAGTAAATAATTAAATACCCCTATAATAAAAGGAATAATGTAGCTAGCATTTTACGTTTATTTCCTTTTCGCGCTGGGTATATCTACAATTTGTAAGATTTTCGTTTAAGCGCAATCACCTCCTCTCCACCTGTTGTTCGGTTAATTAGTCGCACTGCTGTACTTGCAATTTCGTGTAAACTAATTTCTTAAATCGACTGAATATTTGATTAAACCTACCCAATACGACAGCTTTCAGAAAAGACCCCGTTAAAGAAAGCTTAAAAGCAATGGGAATCTCAGGCTGAAAAAGTAAATATAGCAATACGTAAAAATTTCAAATCGAGACGCCATCTAGTGTTTATTAATTTTTTCAACCTACAGTTAGCGTTCAAAAATTATAAAATACGCTAACTGTAAAACTGATCTGAATTTCATTCATCAGCACACCTAACCACTCTAAGCTAATGGCGCAAAACTAAGCGATTTCCTTGAACGTAACTTCTCCGGGGCATCGCGGCATTGCGATATCCCTACAATCTCAAATATTAGCTTCGTCTAATTCATATCCGGAAAGAGATTCGCAGCGAGATACTGCGGTCGAACGAGGTAGCTCGTCAGTCTGATAGCTCGTAGCGGAACGGCCGCGCTGTCATTTTTGCGGTGTAGATCTTAATGTGCTACAACGAAGATTATGTCGGGTGCTGCCCGATCGCGGAAATGTTACGCGCATGTAATAAAGAAAAGCCCGCATTCGAGGATATAACTGTATAATTGCGATATACTACCATTAGTGGTAGTATACGTGCCAATAACATGAGTAATACGCGTATTTATCGAATTTATGGGGATATGCATCCGTAATTGTTTCTGAATGGTATGTCCTCGTCGTTGTGTTGTATTGAAAGCTAGGTTTCGTTATGTGTTATTGCCGGTATTACTTGTTCTTTTTTTTTAATTGTACAGCTGAAGTACTTATAATCTAATATTACAGAAGTGATTTTTTTTCAAAACAACCTTATAAGTCACCTTGCATAACGAAGAAACAATATGAAGAATAATCAACTAAGCTCGAACTGGCTTAAACCGATAAAATAGAGACGTATGCTGATCTCTGAAATGATTAATTAAAATTAATGAAGAACAAATCTTTTTCGTTAAAAAATAGACGAGTGATATTCATTTTAAAACATCGTTTCTAGCAGGCTGTCTATATCGATGTTGTTTGTGTTTCCCAAATAAGGTATGCCGATAGAATTTATATGTGTGTATGAAGAAAGAATCAAGCGAAAAATCCAACTAAAAGGCTTTGTATTTAAAAATATCTCCTCTTTATTGCTTTACCATTTCGATAAATGCTTAAACGACAAGAGCAAATACTAAAAAAAAAAATGTTTGCTAATAACTTCTAAGCAGATTACTAAACGTACGTCTCTATATTATGAATCAGAATCAATTGTATAAATATGCTCTTCGTATTATTAAAGAAATTACTCAAATTACTCGAAACGAATCAGCTGATTATAGCACGTACGGGTATTCGCACCTCTCCTACGACAACAGAAAGCGATAATCACATTCTCGCAGATAGTATTTACCGTTTCAGCCTGGATCCACGTTTATTCTCCATTATTCCCGGTAATAGCGATAGAACACATATGGTCGTGGCACATTTAACATCACAATGGTCGACTAGCACAGAAAAAACAACAAACAAAACATTAGCGTCAATAATAATAATAGCGATAATAATTAGAAAATTAAGTTGCACAACACACGCAACACACTTCGCGTCACATGCGTCACGTCAAAGCATCTGAACTAAAACTGAAATGGGATAAAAAGGCAATTAGAAATGGAGTATATTTATAAAATTACCCCACCGTATACAAGAAAAACAGAAGTATACAAGCACACATCTTGTCAGCCGTGGTATCTCATTTCAGCTCAGAATGAGCTGCGATAAAAAAACGGAGAGACAAAAAATAAATGACAATAAAAATCTAAAAGAGAACGTCTTTAGGAACGGCGCTTTTTCTTTCTTATTGCTGGATTAGTTACTCTAATCTGTTGCATACGATTCAATTAACTGTTCTTTAGATTATCAAGTTTTTCCGTCGTTTTCGATATTCATTGAGTGGATATTGTGGATCTTAACATTTGATTAGACGTAAATAAGAGTACCAATTAAAGGTGTTTTATGTCCGACTGTCTAATAGAAGCACTTCCTACTTAGTTAGCTGACTTTTTTTGAAAATAAATTTATCTGCAAAGAAAATTCCGATATGTAATCGGCCTGATTTTGAAATGTCACTTCATTCCAACTAGATAATATACAGCCTCGTTCATATAAATTAGACACCTCGCGTGAACCCTGTATCTTCATTAACCAGTTTTCAACGTAAAGAAAGTCATGTTATTAACAGACAAAGAATATTTAATGGATTTATATCATACGCTACATCATCAGCTACGAAGTCATTTTCAATTGATAATCTTTATCTGTACATTTTTTTAAACGACTCGGTAAAGAGCCCTGGTGAAGAGGGCTCCTGATTAGATAGATTTAGTCCCGCCAAGCTTACATTCTATTGGTGGGTCCGATACACACGCAACTCACCATTCGCAGTAGCGCAACAGTTAACTGCGTTTCACGCTTTAAGGCGAGGAGGTGATGGTAAAAAGCTGTGGAATACCTCACGCACACTAAAGACTCCTGAGGTTATGACAACCGTGTCTAAAGTTATTGGTGTACTATTGCTATCTCCGCTATTTTTAGAGCTACTAAAACTGAATATCCTGCAAGCTTTTACGTATTATTATATCATGTAACTTGCAAACATTTAATTCTAAGCAAGTCATTGAAATATTAACAAAATAACGTAAGTTTAGATTAAACATTTAATATTTCGCCTAGGGCAATGTTCAAAGGATTGCCTTTATGTTCAATACACTTCAAAACTTTCAAGATAACGATTTGTGTGGTTTTTGTAATAGTTAGATTGGTTTCGAGCTCTATCAGATTCTTTTATCGCTGCTTGCAGACCTCACGCTTTCAAAAGCCCATATATGAAAATCTAGAAGTATGAAGTTAGAAGAACTTGAGGAGATAATGTCGATGTCGATTTTCCGTCCGATTTTCAGCCGTTTCGGCGATATTTTCGAAAATTTTAAACGCTCCTATCTTCCGAATCGTTTTAGCTAGCGGGCCGAAATTTCAAGCGGAACATATGCGGTCATAGGGCCATCGATTAGCGCCGTTGGATCGACGAAATCGTGTACCGTCGATTTTGGCTCTTTCAAAAATTTTATCATTTTTGGCCCAAATTTTCGATGATTGTCCATATCTCGGCGACCGGACGAGGTACGGGGATGGGCTAGGGCTCGTTCGAAAGGTCTCGACGAGCGTATTAAATGCGCGAAATTTCAGCTTCATAGCTCCAACCGTCTTCACATTCTTTTATCGCTGCTTGCAGACTTCTTGCTTTCAAAAGCCCATATATGAAAATCTAGAAGTGCGAAGTTAGCAGAACGTGCAGGCCAACACTAGATCCAATAAAGGAATCTCTCTGAATGACAACACCTCCTTCTTAACAATGCCCAACACTTCTAATGTTTAAAGTTTGTAGTTGATGGAGGTTAAGAGAGTTACTGGCATTCATAACTTTTCCTAGGTGTGCGAATTTTAATTAGTAATTGTGATAAACACCCGAATCACATTTTTCATCTCAACAAGCTCGTTAGATGCGATAAAAACAATCACACCAACCATTCATTTTATAAAATTACTGCAACGCTTTCGCAAACGTACTTAAAATAGTACCTATTCATAGAACGCACGTATCCACACATTCAGTTATCCCCTACATGTGAAATCCTATATGATCGCGTATTTATAGGCACCACATGCCTTACTAAGTGATGTAATAAAAAAAAAAAATTACGGACTTCGGCCGCAAAAATTTGTACCTCGCACGACGTACATACGTACGTACATATTACTAAATAGACGTACGCGTGCGTAACGAGCCGTACGGTCGTTCTTTTACAGGTTCACTTTTTCTCCATATAAATATAATAGTTGCAGATGTTTCTTTGGATAACCGCAGCGTTCCGTCCGGAATAGAAACAAAAATAAACACGCGGTGTGTGATTGCCCGATCTCAAAACAGAAGTTACATGTGTGTTGATGTATTCTTCGAAAATAAGAACGAAAAGGAGAAAGGTAGTAAGGAGCAATAATAGCGAATGAATGATGAGTTACATGTTGCGGATATTATTTTGCATATGGATATCTAGCATGTCGTTAATGTTCTTCATGTTAAGATCATTCGCATAATTAATTTTACTGCTATGACGGTAGGGTGTAGAGCAACGTTATTTAAAGTATTCAACAGTCCCGCATATGTCTAAATAATGATACAATGGAACGCGTTGAATTATGTTGCTTTGTATTTACTATTATCACTAGAATTCATTGTAAGGTTATGTGTTCTTCAACATGCCTACAATTTTTTCTTTTTTTTTAGCGAAAGGAGAAGCCAATACAAACGAGGCGAGAATTTGTCGCTTAGTTTGATGTCGGCATTGCATAAGTAGAGATGCGAACGAAACACTTGCAAAACGAACTTTTATATTCCGTTGATACATCACAAAACGTCTAACGCTTAATCCAAACAGTTCCGAACTATCCCCGGACTTTCTCCAGTTCTTATCGCGTGAGATAGGAGATCGGATAATGCGGTCGCCCGGAACTCACGTAGCCAAGGGTGTTAAGCGCGTATTTCCGGACTTACTTCCACACATACACATATTTAGTATCGACCACTCTATCTTTATGTTTTCCCCAAGCTTCCACCTACGTGGTGATCTCAGACGCCGCGAGGTGGCGAAAAACTACTAACGCGCGCTCATGGGGTCATTCGGTTATAGTACGGCGACACACAAATAGCGCGCGTACCCCATTTGACTTGCAAATTCTATAATTACTGTTTACGAAGTGTCATTGTCTTTAGCGTTAAGGTGTATTTTATTCTGCGACTACGATCTTTTTTTTTCTCTCCGCTGCGATGTGTTCGTTTTTGTCACGGTCCTGTAAATAACGACGTAATTTGCATTTGCACACGGGGACGTTCGTACAACCGGCTCTAATACTCACATACGTATATGTATATACATATATATGTTTATGCGAACAGAAAACTAGAATGCTGTCGTAGTAGTGCATTTAATTAATTGAAAAATTTCACGCCTCGGAAAGGCAAGGGATTAATGCATGACTTGCATGTACAGTCCCTAGTCGCAATAATAACACCGACTATTCATGCTTATCTCCTTTTGAATGATGCTTTTCGAAAAATTTAACACAGAAGTAGTAATGGGATAATTTGGAAGAAGATTTAACACAAATGTTGTAAAGTATTGTGCTCTCGACTATAAAATGTCCGTCCTATCGCAAATGTTTTCGCATGTTCAATGTTCAAACATTACGCATAAGTAGTTTTAATCACCTTTCATCTTTCGCTCACCCTGTCCTGTACGCAGAACACAAATTCCAAAATATTCTAAGGTACCAGATTAGAGAAATCGTGACCCAAAGGGTTAAATGAAGTAGGTAAAACGCGTTCTATAACTTTTGCAAACGCTCGTATATTGTCACAGGCG
Source organism: Oryctes rhinoceros (assembly GCA_020654165.1). Lineage (NCBI taxonomy): Eukaryota > Metazoa > Arthropoda > Insecta > Coleoptera > Scarabaeidae > Oryctes > Oryctes rhinoceros. Next base: position 7,645,862 of record JAIOKQ010000231.1, read on the forward strand.
TTTACAAACTTTAGAAATGATACAGGCTTATTTATTTTTAATATGTTTAATGTTAATTTCTAAATTATTTCTTTGAAAACTTTTTTTCAAAATGCCGTTTTAATTTTACGAGTTTTGACGGTATCTAGTGCAACACTCTGTATATCTCGCAGCTGTTCGAATCGATATTGTAACAAACGTGCTAAATAAACGATCCGATAGATACTTATAATATCAACAATGGCAAAATATTCATGACGATGTTGGACAAACCCGGCACCAATACGTAAACACTTCTCGTCCTAACGTTTTATTTACCAAAAACGGAAAATGAACCGCCACCGAAAAAAAAAAATTGCCCTCCGCATGCAAATTTCAAATTTATCGCTTCCAACTCACGTCTGCTAATAAGAAAATCTAATTTTAAACTCCCTCCTGTGCAGTAAATTACGTGAAAAGCCTCCGCGAAAAGTTCCCCCGTCGCGAAAAAGTTGCCGTTGAAGCGACACTGCGAAATGTTTTTGTTTTAAAATAAGTACCTACTACGTTTTCCGATCGATGGAGGTTCATTCGTCAAGCCGTCGCTATTTCCGCTTTCTACTCTTCAAATCGAACGTTTCACGTTACGCACGGTGCCTCCGTTGCCATCTGGTCGGGGATAAAATGCATCTTGATGTCATTAGGTAATGTACATAGTTATACGGTGGAAAGTTTCCCGTGTCGTTTTGCCGTTGTTAGGTTTGGTTGCTTTTTTGAAATCTAAAGTGCATTTCACTGTTATTTTGGGTAGCGTCGTCGGGTCGCGGAAGACCATCGAAATAAAGAAACGCATATTACGTGTAGGTTGGGAGCAAACGAATACGTTCGTAGAAACTCGATATGTGAGATTAGGAGGAACGGTGAACCTTTATTGCATTTTTAAATAATAAATATTTAAAATATCTAGGCGCTCGTTTGCCAGTTAAGTTTCCGGTGTTTATCGTCGGGGCTTGCCCAATCTTCTTAGTCCCTATTTCTGCTCTTGCACTAAAGGACTTCATACGATTATCAATTGTTTTAATTACCACAGAGAGAGAAAGGAAGAAAAGGAGCTTCATGGGCAAAAGAAGCCTATCAAGAAGGAGCTAAGGACACCATTTTCAACAACTTAGGTCCCGTTATTTATCAACAATTCTATTAAAGCGGAATACAAGTCATACAAAAATAGTTGAGTCGGTAATTTCTTAATCACAATTACGAAGATTAGAAGATATTTATTACATTAACGGCTCAACAAAAGCAGGCTAGAGGACACAAGGGACAAGATGATATTAATTATGCTCATAATTAATAAAATTCCTCCCACTTTTCTCATCCTTTCTTCAAGAATATATTTTTACTTGAGTAAAGTGGTTGACTACTATCCGGTACGATGTGTTATGTACGTTCCTGCTTCGATATTTTTCTCTACCGTAACCTATACGACATTGGTAAATGACCTATGTTCTAGGAAAAGCTTTTTTAATCGCTATAATTTCTCCTTAAAGGATCAATTAATTTCTTCCTAATTATACGTCATAATATTTAGACGAAATCCATAAAATTTCAACCGTTTCGTTATAAACATAACCGAAATAAATTACATTTTACATTGATCCGTATAATATTAACTGTCCAATTTATTATTACTTTCAAGTCTTGTTGTTCCCGCGGAATTCCAGGGAGTTAATACTACCATGCTATAAATCATATTACGACCGTGAAGGTTAACGTACAACCTCTTTAATTACCCTTTTTATGTGCTAATTCAGTAATAACTCTTAATAAATGTACGCAGTTAATTGCGACATTAGCATTTTTGAAATCGTAATTTGTAACATGCTTTGATAAAGTATGAACTTTTGATCTCTTTCCTTTTATAAGAAGCATGCGGAAAAGGAAGCAATAAATACGTACATGGTAAGAGAAGTAAAATTACCGAGATTTAAGTAATAAATAAACACGTTACACAATATCTTCAGTTTTGATGCGCTTGCTTATTCATTATCTGGTGAAACCCGTTTAACTTTTCACTGCATAAAGGTAAGAGTTCCTCGATTATTTTCAAACGCCTTCTTATTTATCGCATTCGAGCTTTAAAGTATCTACAAGCATTGACATACGGTCCTTGCAGCATTTTTAAACATCTCCGTGTGAATATGACGAACGAAAATGATTACGTTGTAGCACTTAGCCGGAAACGATTTTCTGCTATTCAAAACACAATAACTTTCGTTATTTCCATCAAATTGCAGCTACAAATTATGATGCCACGTCATTACATCACATCAAAGAACTTTGGCCATTAACACTGTATACAAGAGAGCATCCCACTCTAACGTCAAATTACTTAATAACTTAATCCTCCATCTTCTTTAAATTCCAAGTCTGCCCAGCAACTTATGCACGTTAGAGTATTCGCTAGGAAGAGGTACGCGACGGCCGGTCGAAGAATTTTGATTCTTCTCCTCCGTCGGTGCTTGTCTATATGTGTCGGCGACTTGCCAGCTTGTAACATTAATTTTTACGTTTACCGCCCATTTAAGAGGCGCCAACGTCCGTCTGGTGAATACGAAAACGGCCGCGTTGCAGTCGAAAGGTTTAGGTAAACGATTCATGAACCGATAATTAGCCGGGACCCGTCAACGGCGAGGGAGATCTCTCTCCCAACCGAACCGGAATAGCAACAAATTGTTTTTAATTCTTAAGGAACGTATGTAATTACGAGCGAAATAACGCACTAAACATAGCTATTATTCTAATGCTTAAAGGCGTAAATTGTGCGCGGGTAAAAGGTGATAAATTGCGTAACGTTCGTTTTTAGCCTAACGTGCATACTCTTAGGTTTTTCTTTTATAGTTACGGGCAGTGTAATTAGTTGGAAAAAACTTCTTGTTAGTAATTAGAGACTACTCATTTGAAAGTCCTGTTATTCCATTTTTAACCATTACAAAACATTTTTTTCAACATCTATATCTATTTATTTGCTTTACTAGATGCACGCAAACTACATGTTTATTTCTGATTGTCATTTCTAACGGTTTCGATTGGGTAAAGATATATACGTAGATGCATATTGCTTGTATTATAGCAACTATACTTTCCTTGTGGTACTGTTAATGTCGATGTTGTGAGTGCATTAATGGAGAAAATACAAACATTTGTAAAACAAGGTCTATCCGATGTTAGAGCATCAAAAGATAAAAGCTCCATATGCCATTATACACCCAAAATGAAACAACAGTCTTCAGAGACAGTGGAGTGACGATGATGCAAATGCTCCAAAGAAGACCATATATCGGGCCGGAAAGGCTATGTCCACTATCTCTTGGGAAGGTAGTAGAGTTCTGCTGATCGACTATCTTCAACTAGTGAACACGATGAAGTAACTAACCCATATTTTGAATAATTTGATAAAGCTTAATTTTTGAGGAAACGAAAAGGCTTGAATATTGGTTGAGTAAATGTAAAGAGTTTAAAGGGAACCAGTTAAAAAAAGTTGATAAAAGGTTTATGCTTTTGCGTAGGTTCGTTATTTAATGATCTATCCTCACACTTTGAATTTAAAAAGCAAAGTATACATGTATGAAGTGCTAATTTTTACAAATTAAATGATATTAAATCAGGGCGACTCAAATAAAAAAAAATATTTTCAAAAACACTTATTTCATCATTTCCTCTAAGAACTTTACGCTACATCTTAAATTGTCAACTAAATACAAGTTTCCTGCAGTACATGTTTCGCGAACGTTGAACATTTTTAATTTACCACGTGACCGCGAAAGTAACGTTTCTACGACCATTCGCAGTATTAATGATGAAAAATCGAACGTAATAAACGTCTACCAGAAGCGCAGAGCAAATAGATGCATGTGCTCGAAGTATGTTTTTGTAAATTTACCGTAATTTAGATAACCACAACGTGCCGTTCGGCGTCCTCCTCTATTATTTGTATTGTCGGAGGTGAGCGCTATACATACCGAAAATAATTAGCATTCTTCTTCGAGGTCCGAGCGGTAATTACACGTTTTACACGCGTTCCCTATAAAAGACGTTGCTAGAACAGTTAGTTCGTTTAGTAGCGAGAATAGAAAGGAAGCGACTTATACGATACACCATAGTTCGTAAGTTCGTTCGAGCATAATGAACTATTTCGGGGAATAGCTTTCTGTAAAATGTATTTCCTACACCACACGTCTGAATACTTTTACTCTGCAGATAATGGAATTGGTTATTTTTCCAAAACTATTATGTTGGCAGCACGTCAATAGTAACTACTACTGCTACATCGTAGTGTTGTGTTGTTGAATGTCATGTTATGACGGAAACGTTTGCGTGTTATTTGTAAAGACAGCATAACCTTATCTAACCTACCTCGCTTGTTCTACCAACTTAAGCTTGAAGAAAAACAACGATTCATGGTTTTCTAGTGCAAAATAGATAAATTATTGAAGGGTCTTTAAATTTGAATTGCTACGTAAAAAGGTAATGAGGAAGTTGGGTGCGTATGAAGTTAGTAAGAAGCGAGAAAGTTATTATTTTGCCGACGTTCGCTTCAAATTTTCATAGCGTTTCTATACTTTTCGAAGACAGTATATAACCGAAGTTCGATTTTTTTTCTTCGCGAATTCGGAGATGTATAAGAGAAGCGCAACGTACACGTTGAAATATTACAATATTCCTTGGACTATAACAAAAACACAAACTCGCATGCACGTTCCGTATTGCATTGTGAAGAAACTACGGGGCAACGCAAACTAACAAGTTATACGTTTAACTTGGCGTTGATGTACATCGCAGATACCGTAGATAAATAGGACAAAGTGAACTTCGATGTCGAGGAAAATGAAGAAAAAGGCTTGAGAGTGTATTGTGCTTCGATTATGTTATGAATTGTATTTGTATATACATATATGTACTTATTTACCTGATAAATAATATATATGAAGCTTTGTTAAAATATACAGCAAACAAATGGCCACCCATTTTTCTTCTTCGTAAGAATAAGTTCCTGAGCTGACTGAACACTTTTTTCTCTTCAGAACGGTTTACGGTTAACGAATGATTTGCTGATGAGATTCGACTCAGAGAAAATTTAAGAGAAATGAATATATTTAGATGTTTCGGCCGGTACAAACATAAGATGGTGGAAGCTGAATGATAGTTTGAAAAGTAGATTTCAGGCGATGGAGATGGGAAAAATCTTGTTATACAAGCACACCAACTTACTACAATTTCTGTTTCAAAACGTTTCCACCCAGAATTATCATTTTTTTCAGCTTATTACGGTTAATAGGGACAAAAAGTGTTTGTAACATCTAAATTTACAACTACAATCAAAGTACACGTCATCTATCCCTTCCAATCAACTGGAAAAAGTAATAATTCGTCGTAATTGGAATATTTCAACAAAGGCATTTTTTTTTTAGATCAAAGAGCAGCACGGAAATGCACCCGACATATCTGTTTGAATAATGTCCCGCAGGCGATTTCGATATTCGGTTAAATCTGCTGCGGACAGTGGAGCTGTACGAGGAATATATACAGCGCATCGCCGACCCATTTACGATACGATTTTCTCGAGAAAACTTCCACAGACCAACAAAAATAAAGAAACCGTAGCGAACTCCGTTGGTACAAAACGAACGTCCGCTCTAAGTTTATAATTAAGCCGCAGTGTTTGGTATTTTCGCCTCCTGTTTACATATCAAAGCGGCAGCGTCGACTTGCATAATTTTATTTATGAGTGCGTGGGAGTATTCTATCGCTTAATAGTTTGAGTTTATCCGTTCAAGGATTCAGCCGCGCAAAAGTTGAAACGGGAAAAGTATCTCTTTGCGTAATTTACTTACTGGATTTGCTCCGCGTTTGTAACTTGAACTAGTTATTATTGTATCATTAAAATAGTGTTTTATTGCAGAAAGAAAATCTGGAGATAATTTGCAAAGTTTGTTCAAAAAACGTATAAAAAAATACGAAAAGGAACTAAAAGAAAAGCAATAGCATTACCTGAAAACCGTTGAAGTACATTTAACTTCTTTTCCTTTTTAAAAATAGGAATAAAAATATATACAATAAACACTATTCGATTACCTAATGGATGGATGGATAGGTCGAGTGGATAAGTATATATATTTCGTTGGGTCACAATAAAAATTAAATAATGATCTGGAATTGATTCGGTGAACAAGTAAATTGCATTTGTTTAATAGCCATTCGCAATCGATCGTATTCTGATATAAATTTGAAAAAAATGAAAAGGACGTCATTTATCATACGTTCATGTTATAGAGTCAAAGAATTATAAATACAACATTCCTTTTCATTTACCTCTTATTTGATGTTCACAGAATGAAATATTAAATATCCAAACTTTTATGAGCGACAGTGTAACCGCTACATATTACATATATATGTTTTATTTTTAACCTTCCGCTGTTCTACTTGACATATATGAGCGACAACTTTATTTGAGTTTCGGAATATCGAACTAAATCATTCAAAACGATGATGTTTCCATTACTTGGCGGGCGTTCAGCTCATCCAAGACGAAGCGAACGGCCACGTTATGGATGTTGGGCCGTTTGAATTACGGAAATCGTGTGGATCGGATTACCGCTCCGCTTCGAAAAAATAGATAAATAATCTTTCACGTGCATCTCCTCTTAATTGCCTATGGAAGGCCATTAGCGACTATTGATTTGATGGTGAGAACTACCGCAGTGCAAGCAAGCTATTTCTCGTAAGAACCATACACATCTATTACGTCCAGTGTCGCCAGACGTATTGTGAGAAAGACACGTTTCTTTCGCAATAATTGAAAGGTGAATATGTTTTAACGTGCCTGTATGTATTCCACCTATATGAGTATGTATCTGAACAAATGTTTTTAGTAAATGCAAATAATGGCAATGCATCTTAGCGTAAATATCCTTCAGATGTTTTTATCTTATCTCATTGTGTATATAACATTTTTATATTTGCACTGTGGACTTCATTAAACTTCAAGAGAACCAATTTTATTTATTTCTCAAGTATTCACTGCAAAGAAGTTGAAACGGTTTACTTCCATTTCATTTAATGAATTATAATCGGCAAAGATTAAAATAGTCGAAAACAATAGATCAGCCTCAGCCCACTTCATGAAAGGCAACTAGAAATTAGAAATTAATTTAACCGATACATCTTTTAAAATATGGAAAAATTCCAGTTCAACGGACCAGCAATCTATCACGGTATCAATAATTTAAATTTCTAAATTTAAATGAAAAAAAAAAAAAAACGTGAAACAATACAATGCTACCCTAGACTAAAAAGAAATGAAATAGATGGAAAGTTTCAGAATTGGCGCAAATAATCCTTGAAAACGTAACAAATGAAAAATAGACAAATAAATGAGAGTAGAATTTCTTACCTCTTGAAAAATACACGGAAAACATCTTTTTCCAAGCTAATTGGTATTGTGTTACTAACATTTCTACTACTTCCAACCTATTAAAGAAATAGGATATCCAAGAACTAATTTTCCAATTACTATACCCGTCACGTAAAATGACACAATTAACAATTTTCTTAACAGTAAACCGATAAGCTTTTACGTAAGATAACAGTGCATGTAATATATGTGGCAACAACAACGCCCGACGAACATTTGTCTACATATACGGGTGCATTCAAGTCTGTAATTAATTTTATATAATTGAAACGTTGCTAACCAGGCGTTACCAATTTAATTAAATTAACAACTTCCTTTCCATTCTTACGATAAGGTATTCGGAACATGTTGACCGTCTGACTAACTAGTGTCGATTTATCTCAGATAAATACATATATGCAGTTGCAAATTAATTAAAACGCGGTATGCCTATGACGACATCAAATAATTTAATCCAAAATTTAGAAAATCAAGCTTGTATCGTATGCACCATAAACGTAACACCCTGTACATTTGATTTCGTGAAAAGATGACACGCTGTATAAATGAAGATGGATTTGTATCTTTTACGAAGGAATATTATAAGGATGCAATATGTCTTCAGTACCTACCGAAGCTTTTCCGCCTTTCTGTTACGTGAAAATCTAGCTGTGCATATTCAATACTCACCAGTATACAGAGGACTTAATCACATTGCACCCACGTACCTGAAAAGAAGAAATGTAATTAGCGAAGAAATAATAAGTGGGATATTTGAAAGTCTTTTACGGAGCGCATCAAATTTCATGTCTGTCTAAAAACAAGTTGTTAAACGAGAGCGTAGGAAGATATTTACACAAACGTGAGCCCGTGTGGCATTTTAATGTTAAGCAAATAATTGCCGCACGCTAAAGCTATGCATAAGTGGGTGTAAGAGTTAATCAAAAATTATTATATTTTGTAGCGTGTACTGATAAAAATTCGGAGTTCAAAGATTCTTAATATTAGAGTGCAGTATACAGTAACGCTCAGGAGTTTCATCCAAGTAAAAAAACAAACAAGATTGAGAAATTATTAAGTACGTGTGTAGGTACAACATTTATTAGCAATTACAAACAAAATCTTTAACGGAACCTAGCAGCAAGCAAAGAATATTATCATTTGAAAATAATGGAGCTGTTTTAATTTTATTCTGCATGAGATGGAGCATGGACAATGTTCCTCGGCATTGTTATTGTATCAAAGTAATAGCTTGTTCATTGTAAAGCAATTAAACGCTGCAGTTATTACTAATAAGCTCTTGTTGTAATCGGGGATTACGACCATTTTGCGGTCTCTTCAATTAAATTACATGTTTCTAAGTATTGCCTCGATTAACAGATCTCGTTTATTTAGCGGGCTACATCCGTCGAAACATGTCGAAAAAAAAAATATTTTTGCGTACAGGTATATACGTATACGTATACCGTGCGCGCCAAAATTGTTGGGAGCAATTCGTTTTTCGAGAAAAGCTCAGACAAGTCAAAAGGTATTCAAAAGAGATCTTCATACCAAGTCCTACAAAATACATCGCTCACTTCACCATGTTGTTTGAATCCTGCGTAAGTTACGTCAACAACTACGTACGTTGTATCCATTACAGGCTTTTTTGGAGAATTTCATGTCATTTAATATCATACCAGGCAATACTTTACGTAGTACAAACTCGATGGTTATTTCATAGTAACGCTGTATAATATACACAAGCACGCCTTTTATAACTTACATACGTTGTTTTCCCAACGAAATAAACAAAGGTCGGCAATTACAAAATCGGTAGATGTATTTTTAGACTTTAGCTTTCCATTTCTACTCGAAACAAGTACGTACATATATTTAATCTCATAATTCACGTTGGGAATTGCATGTATCTCTCACATTGTTGTCGTTGCCCACTCAGAATGCCACAGCCGCGATATATGTGCACATTCTAAATCTAAATAGGTTCGCTTATTTAAAATCTTAACAAGTATGCGCGTACATATTTGCCAGCCGTGCATTAAATCAAGGGAAGTGTAGAAATTTATTGTTATGGAATTATTAAACCGTATTAGTGAGCGCAGTACATATCCTAAGTAGATACGCATGTAAATGCGGTTATGTAATCTTTGTTTGTGTGATCGTTTGGGACGTATAAACATATAATATCGGGCATACATATTATACATGTTAGTATATATGTCTGTACGAAGTACAAAGAAATACAAAGATGTTTATTATGTCGTCTTTTTGGTTTGAATGGATAAAATGACGTAAGAAAATAGACCAATCAAAAAATTTGGCAATGGTTTTACTTTCTAAAAATTTGTTTTATATTATATTGAAAAAGGAGCTACATTTTCTAGGACCAAAATCTAACATTACAGGTTTAAAATTAAACGGCCTACTGAATTATCGGTGAATATTCGATATTTTAGGGCAAGATGACCAGAAATCAGAAATCCTACCAGTAGTCCTACATCCTTCCTGCTGAACGATAGCGCTATCTTTGCTATCCTCAGCGGGCCATTATTAGCGCTTTCGCTTTTCTTTTTGCCCTGGAACCCTTTCCCGATACAGGAGCCCTTTAATTGTTCTTCCATATCTATATTACCTGTTCTATATGAGTCTCTTGGAGACCGCAAAAGAAACTAGGAATAATGAAAGATATACTTCCATCCCTTGGTGGCTTGAGACCCACCTCAAAGTGATGTGGTTTTTGCCTTATATTGCTCACAGATTCGGAGCAGCAATTTGTGCTTATACTTATATACAATGCATTAAGAAAAAGTCGGTTTCCTTAAATCAAATATTCAGGACCCTAGGACCCTAACAATGTGTAACATTAACGAACAAAATATTGCTTTATTGCAATTTTATTGGAAACTATTGAGCTTATATATGAGCTTAACATAAAGTAAGGGACTCACCGCTAAAACCTTCAATGAACGAACTGCGTGGAAAGCCCTCAATAATAATTGTTCCTGTTTTAATAACGATGTGTATTCTCCAAAATATTTATCATAATCAAGTGAACGTGGATAATCCTATCTGATATTCGTTTCCAGGAATTTTTTAATATTATGTTGTTATCATTTCAGCAAGCGTTCATTGTGGTATATTAAAAATACCAGCTAACCTAAATTTTAGCAGAAGATAATTGCTTTTCAACAACAATAACTATAGATGAGTACTCCACGTATACACGGATACTACGGATAAGATATCCGTAAAAAAATCTACAACCATTTCAATTTAACAAGCATAGCGTAGCGTTGCACGTTGCAAAAGTATTCATCCGCTCGTACGGGACGCATAAAATGGAATTACCGCAGCACCATCGATTGGAAAATCGTCCCAGAAAACAAGAAAATAGAAATAAACAATCAGCTGAGTGCGTTTTGTTGCTTTTCGATAACATACCAGGAGATAGATAACTCGCGGAGTAGGCACACCACTGTTAGGGTATTGATCCGTAGGCTGTACGTACACTCGAGCGTATACGTGCCGTACACTCCACGCCAGTAAAATGCAAGGGAATAAGCCTCGGCCGAAATAGTGATTTTCCATGCAGTTTTAGGACTTCTCTACTCCTCTCTAATAGCGGTTAAGCTAGACATATCCTTTCTAGATCTACTTTTTAGCTAAGAAAAGTTACAACGTACCTAAACGTTTCTGAAGTAAATTTTTAATTGCAAAGCAGCACCTAGTTACTTTTAAAAAATCAATTGATTCGATCTCTACTTCGAAGATGTTCGGCTTCAGAATACTTCACGAACTTCCTTTGTACGAAGAACTGCATGTGCAACTGGAAGATCAACTTGAATTTTATCGAATATTTAGCCATTGGACTAAGGACGTCTTCAACAATCATCCACATTTTATCAATTTAAAATATTTTATCTTGCTGATTACATCCATTAACGTAACAGCTCAATTTACGGTATCGATATTTTTTCGTTGGCAACAAGTTTCCCGCAAAATTGCACGCAGCGCATAAATTGTACAAGTGGTGACTACTTCTCGCGTTAATTGCATACTTTAATGAAATACTGTCAAACTAATGTTTTATTGCATCCTGTTAATAGTCGCATTTTAAACCGTGCACTGCAAATTTACAAACACAGAATTAATCATCATTTGTTGAATGAATTATACGTATTTTGCCTGCGCAATTGATTCCAAATGAGCACTGAAAGATCAACAAAAATGCAACGAGCCATGCAACATTGTTTTCTATAGGTTTGTTTTTCTTATTGATCTGTATCGCTAAATTGACATCTGCGGCGGGAAAAGCAACATTGAAAATCGGTATAGATTAACTAAGAAATAATATGCGCAGGTTTGTATATAAATAGGTCCGTTAATTAACACCACGACAACGTTTGCTTCTAAATTTATTTAAACGAAGTCGAACATAATCCGCTTTATGTATGTAAACTGCGATCGTAATTGAAAATTAATGTAAATACAAGCTAATGAATATAAATCAAAAGGGAAACACTTTAAATCCATGTATGTATATAATTATCGGTTAAGTTAGGAAAGTATAATAAGATAGGTGAAGGAATTCTGTATTGAAAAGAATTTGTAATAAATGAATTGTAATAATTGTAATGAAATATACCCCTTCTAAACGTGAATTGGAACCCTCTTATAGACGCTAAAGCAACAATGTAAGATCTATGTTGTCACGTTATTCGTAGAATGAGTGTCTTCAAAGATAGTATTTATCATCAACCAATTCAACTAGTGCTAATTTCAACCGCATCGTAGAATAAGCTTTACCTCGTAAATCATTTAAAACAATGATCGTTAAAGAAACAATGGAATACCGAAACAATCAAAGGTATTTCAAAAACTAAATTAGAAAGTCACGCATTGAAAAACTTAATTATGCAGGTTCCCCAATTAGAAAACGAGACGTGTATCGTGTAAGAGAACATGAACAGCCTGTATATTTGAGCGTAACGAGGGACTAGCTCAGAAAAGAAATCATAACGAGGCAATAACGATAGCTGAAGATGCTTCCGAGCACTTCAATTTTCTTTGTAGTGTACAGGATGCCACAAAAGGCATAAATAGTAATAACTACGTTCAATTTTTTCCTTTTATAAAATTACGTTAAAATCACAAAGTTCAACAAACCGTTTATGGCCTTAACACAAGACATATTCCAGTCTCTCTTCAAGTTGTCACATAAGCATTCACCATACTTTGTAACCTCTTCAGACACATCGCGGTACGTGCGCATATGAAATATTTAATTTACCTCGTAGCTTGAATGGCATTGTTGTACGTGAGCGGTGTATCGTATGATCTCTAATAACTTTTGGGGGAGAACGCCTCAACTTCTAATCTACCCTTCCATTCACACCATCCAACAGAATTAAGCTACTCGTCTCAGACATATGCATCGAGATTACTGGAAATAAAGGCTCGAGATTAAGAGGGTTCGTCGCGTAGTGTACAGCCGTACATATTTCTACGTTTCTAAGCAGAAGATTGTAATTTCAATGGAGCGATTCTGATACGAGAAACAGAGGTTTTCAAATATACGTCGGCGATTCATAATTTGTAATTACTGACTGAGCCTGAAGACTTTTGATAAAAGCATCAAAATCATTTGTTACAAACACAGCTTCCCTAGCGGTTATATTGAATGTGAAAAAGGAAGAAAAAAGAAAAAAAGCAATGCATCTTGAATCGTGAAAAACGATATCTGATCTTCAGTTGTTAATATATGAAGAATCTATGTACGTAAATATAGAAATGTAGGTATGTGGAATGCGTTCTCAAGTGGTCTTTCTGTTTAGTCTGTGCGCTTTACGACGTACTTCAAATTCAAGCATCACGTAAGACAAGGGACTCTAACCTTTTGCGTTGTTTAAATAAATAAGCCACGAAAAAAATAGGTTATTTTTGCTGTAGAAATCAATGTTTTATAATATTAGAAGATTTCCTTTTTTGCTAGTTTTAGTTTAAATTTAATGAAAATCTCACTGTTCATTTCAAATTAACGAGGCATACCGAAAATAGGGGAATAATTCAGCAACGTTTGAACATTTTTTTAAATTTTCTTTGAACTAATAAAGTTTCTTGATTTGCAGTACGAAAATCTTAGCGTGTTCGGTCGAATATTTTTTCAAATTTACATATAACTTATATTACAACTGGACCAACAACAAAAAAGAATTCGTACGTCAATCCGATTTAGTTTTAAATCCAAATAATTATAGGACCGTGAATAACCGCTACCAAAGGAACATTATTCAATCAACAATCAGTTCGATCCCAATCACATTGTATGACTTGCCAACATGCAAATTAAAACGAAAATCAAGTTACGCTCGAACAAAAAAGCAACGTATAATTAAAGAGAACAACGTGACGAAGGAAAATTCATCCAGACCAATCTAGAGATACCTCCCCTAGACCGAATTATATCTTGAACGCGACCGCGGTTAAATTCGTCTACCGTACGTACGCAAGGGAAATTTCAACCGCTTCTTCGTCTCGGGGGAATAAGTAAATTCACCAACAACGGCACGTAAAAAGAGAAATTGCATCGCGAGACATGCTTAGAATCGAATACTAATAGAATGCGTTCTTCGAACGAAGGAAGATATTTCGGTAACATAGTCGATGACCACCTACCATAACCCAGTCGATTATTCTTAAGCGGGATTTTAAGGGTTTCACGTTGGCGAGCTCGTATCGAGTCGCATTTGTCATGCGGATGGTGTCTGGTCAATCCGGCGAAACGCCTACTGTTTTGTCTTTAATAATGCCGCCTCGCCAATGTTGAGATGCAATTGCTGTGTAGTATATCGCATTCCCGCCAGATGGAGCGCCGGTCACTTACCCGAATTATCACCGGAGCGCGGTCATTATCCACATGATCGGTGCACGTACTGCAGTGATGAGCACCTTAGCTCCACATAAATCAAAGTTATTTTTATACCGATGAAAGCCGTATCGCCGAATAAGGAATGTTTTGTTTATGAGGTTGGAAATGCGTAAAGCGAACATCAGCTGTTTTTTTTTTTGCGTCACTAATTGCTTATGGTAGATATGTTTGTGGATTTTGAGCGCTACGCGTAGGTGTAAGTTCCCCTAATTTAGCTTTAGATTGGTTCAATCTACGATAACATCGATTAAGGTTCTCGGCCTTACCTTCTCAGTTGATTTAAAATGGAACAAACGAAATGATCGAATAAGCTCAAGCATTTCAAGATGAGTTTATAAGCTAAGGCCTACTCAGCCCAGAAATGCTTAGTTTTTAATACTATACTATACTATAAACCAGTTTAGTGCCTCGTATATCTTTTAGTAACGCGTTCCATGCTACTCTGTGCATCAACTCAATCTAATCTTATCTCATGCAATGTCGTCTACGTGCATAACTTGCGCTTATAGGCCAACGCAGTTTTTGTCTCACGACGATTATAATTGAGGCGATCGCGAAAAAAGCTTAATAGTATTAAGTACATTGTAATAATTACGTTGGCTGAATATTATTCTAAATCGGAGCATACATTCTTGCTATATCTTGCTTTTTTAATTAAATTACTATCCGGGAATTGATTATTGCACATCTCAAATGTTAATTACGCGAATAATTTATTTCGTATTATGTTTGCGTCTTTTATTATTACCTTTAATGCACCTTAGTCAGATATATACGTTTTTGTATTAAACTCGTCGTGCTTTCTAGTAACTTGTATATTTTTTGACCTCATTGTATGTAATTTTCAATAATAGTCACTTAGTACAGCGGACAAGCGTGCAATTTGTGTTAAAAGGACTAATATTGAGAATGCAAAGTAAAACTCATACATAGTTTATAATTAACTTTAATTTGTCTCCGATTCACGTAAAAACGTCTTTAACATTATGTACGAATGCGTGATCGTTAGATTTTTCTTTTAATAATTCCTTTGTCATTAGGCAATGTCTTAGTAGCCTTTCAAGGCGCTTATTGTTCGCTAACGGCAGTCGACTTCCTTGTCGCAATCATATTCGTGTAAGCCTTTATACCTTTTACATTATTTAATTATAGATTTAAATAATATACGATATACACAAATTGGGCCCTTTGGTTCCTTCGAATACGTCTTCTAGTCACACTGTTCCAGCCACTCCTGTCTGAGACACCTTTCCCGTTCTGCTGCACCCTTTTTTTTTAAATTATAGCCCCTCGGAAAAAGATTGAAGGAAATCTAGACTTAAAGCATTGAAATTTCGTGCTGAGCACTTGAAATTAACTTTTACCACACGTCTTAAATCCAATCAAATATAAGAGATAACTGAATTTCAACATTTAACTAGCGCATTATGAACTTTTAAGACCAGCGCTGGCGACATAAAACATTACATTCTTAATTACAATTTCCAAATTCTTTGATCTGTCTTATTTCCTCCTCTAGCGATATAAATTAAGAACAAATTTAAGCATCCGCTACTATCTAAGACGACTTTAAAGGCAGTAAATCTCAATCTTAAAACAAATAAAAAGCCACAAGAAATCAACACACGGACTTAACCGTCTGCCTTGTACAACGCTTACGATACGTGTAATGCCTTTTTCTTATTGCCCAATATAACGATATCTTTTTGAACTATTAAGACTACTTATTATAGATGTTTATTGCGCTATTAACTTTGGATAAATATCCAATTTAAAATATACGACTAAGATTTCGCAATTCACCGGCTACTTCTACATCTGCTATAGCAAACCAGATTGTCTTCACGCATGGGATAAATCTAAATATTTTCGTTGAAAATTAAAGCGCTAAGGCACAATTAAAACTGAGAGGATTACGGCTTTACGATCGCCGAGAACGACCGAAGAAAAGCGCATTTACGGGAGTCACACGAAATTAAATCTTAAACATTTACGCTGCGAACTCCACTAAAAATCCGTTAGTTAAATTTATATCGAACAGTGCAGAAACAGTTTCCAAACATCCATTACGCTGTCTCTTTCAATCACTTAGGTATTTATGTGTGTATACACGAAATTATAAATAGCACACTTGAAACCTTGATCCAGTTTTGTTTTATTCAATACGTTCGGCGGTATCACGAGATTATCCGCGTATTCCAATAGAAAATTTAAGTGGACGTTACTATACCAGCATTGTTTAGATGAAATTAATATTTATCGAGTGCCACATATCAAGGGAAAAGTGCACCTGGCAAACAATTGGCGGGATTGAAATAGCTCACGGGGAATTTTTCGATTTAAGCAGCGATAACGACCCAAACTTCACGCGACTATAGATATTAACGTAATTTTTTTTTTCTGGTATTTACATATAACAAGATTTCTTCGCAATGGTAATCGCGTTTCTAATTTTAATTTTCATTTCGTTTGTAGTTGTTGGACGTTGATAGTAAACGCATTTCTTGAGATGCTCTTACCGAAGAAAAAAAAGCAAATATAGTCAAATCTGGGAATCTTGTTGGCCATCCAATCGGTTCACATCTTCCAATGCATGTATCAGGATAATGCTCATGCCGTGCTGTAATCGCATTGGCCCTCTTATTTCAAGAAGTCTAAGTCTTTCAGTAACTCTTTAAATTCGCGCATTGCCATTAATACCTTCCCTTACAGTCCTAATAATACGTGTCAAAAAGTTGAAAAATATGCGGGTTAACGTGGTACTTCTTATGGAAAGTATCTTGATCAATAAGCAAAAACGTTATTGAAGAAGTTTAATTCTCGTCGCTCTTTCTCTGGTGCACACTGACAAAAGGTCAATTTTTCGTCGAAATCACGTTGATCTAATTTTTGGATCAAATGACAGTTAAAATACAACTATTCGCATATTTGAAAGTGTATCTGTACCAAGATATTTCAAAATTTAGCTAATTTATTCTAGCTGCTAAGCTACCAGCCTACTTAAAACAAATTATTGTATTTAAGAGAACAAAAAATTAAGACTGGACCGAGGTCACGAAACCGAGGTCACCTGTGTAAGTTTCGATAATTTTACGTCATGGATCAATCGTGATCCTACAATTTGTACGAACTTCTTTACCTATCTTGTCACTGTTTATGGGTTGTAGAGGAATTTTCTGCTAGTAACACCTTGTATGCCGTTATTTATTTATTTATGTTCACATACTTCCCAGACGTTGCAGTTAAGAATTAACGTTAACGCATTCAGAACATTTGCAATCACCAAGCGTTATTTGATATTACAAAATATTATATTTATCAAAGTTAGTTCCCAACAAATGGATTGTTGTATCATACTCCCGTATTGATTCGCGATTTTTAGCGCGTTACATGGGCGCGATAAGATAAAACATTTCAAATATACATTTCTGCTTAGAGAGGGTGTATTTTATAAATCAAAGTTTACATATCGGGAATAACAAATCTGACAATCGATTCGTCCGACGACTTAAAGCACAAAATCAGCAGATATGAGCGGACAGGAAAATTCCGGAACTCGTCCTAAAACGATCGAAAAACTGACACTTTTCTCTACCTTGGCGAGGGAAATAAGCTTGTTATGCGTAACGCGCAGAGCATGTAACAAATATGTTACGTAACTCGCATTGCGCTTTGGAATACTGCGGACCGCGACAACCGAAATCCGTTCTCAGCCTGAGCATTCAGTCTATGTTGTTTCCCTACTACATAACTGATCGACCGCTATCGCACAGCCGCGGAATCGTCTAACCATTTCCGGCGGGGAGCTCATTTCCGAAATAGTTTCTCCTCCCTTGCGCGCGCTGCGTATTCCGTTTGCTTCGAATAGCGTTAGATCGCGAAGTGAGTTTTATTATATTTGAACATTAAACATTGGATACATTTATCGAGCCTATCTTCGATACGGAACAAACTCCTGACTTTACCGGATGTAGGTTTATCATATCAATTTAAACGTTAATCTCTCGCAAAATTCACTTATATTATAAGATTGTTTGCTGGATGAATCGACACGGAGCGAGGTGGTTTAAAACAAATAAAACAGACAGCTCCTTCATTTGAGCAACTGTTTGAACATAGTCCTTTATTTTTGTTATTTTGTTTTTTTTTTTTAATTAATTAATTAAAAATTAAAAATTGTGACATATTTGAGTATAAATATTAATTGGAAGTGAAAAGTTGTAAAATCAGGAATGAACTTGATAATACGATTTGTCGAAATCTACAAGATAACCTCTATTCTGGCCGCTCCTCATCAAAGACCTATCCACTAAACCAGTATCTGATGGTGGTTGCATTCCTTATTATATAACGTAAAGAATACGTAAAAACAAATTAAAATTTTTAGCTATGTTCTATTGGTTGTTTTCCATTCTTTACGTAAGTGCCCACTCTGACAATATCACTCGGTAACAATTTCCAAATAGCCGAGCGGTATACGCACGAACTCGTATAAATTGCAAATCGTATCATGATCGAACCAACCTTCGGATAATACCCATTCTATGCAACGCGAATATCTTACCGTAACCTACAAACCTTGCGCGGGACCGAATGTTGATGATAAATAAAATCGAATGGTACAATTGCGCGTATACATTAAACGGTATGGCGGGGCAATACGCGAAATTTTTTATTTCTTCCAAATAAACGGGCGCTATTCGAAGAATCCGAATACACTACCTGAACGTAAATATTACTTTGAATAGGCGCGGGCTGGAAAAAGTCAAATGTATGTGTATACGTATACGCCGCATAGGTGAATCTATATAGCTTTGGAAGTCTGTTTTTTTTTATACGTAAATTACATCTTATCTACCGCAGGTGTAGCCATCGTACTAAATGTGAATGCATTGGTGTGCGATGTGTATAAGTACAGGTGTCCGGTATTTATTTAAAGGGCCCTCTTGCTATTAAGCGTTTTATCGCATCCACGATACAGCATTATTGTGAGTGTATCGAGTCAATTAAAAGAATTAGAGGTGACACAGGTGATAACCGGTAAATCAAGTATTTTCGTGTAAATGATGATTTATTTATTTTAAAAGCGGTAATAGATTGTTTTAATATAAAATCGACATCATCTTGGAGCGATCATTCTTCGTTCGATGATTCAGAGGGGGCACGCTTTATTGATAGCACATCTACCTGTTTCTTTCGAATTTGCACGAGATTGAGACGTTATTCAAAAGAAATCCGAAGGATTACACCTCTCCCCGCTATTTTCGGATAATGAGAAACATTATCTTAAATGATCTTACATTTCTCATACCTGATATTACTTATCTTTTCGGGAATAGTGACAAAAATACATTTGGGCAGGCTGCTAGTTGTACTTTGTAGACGTCGATACGCATCATCTGCCGATGCTCTAAATATTTTGAGCATTCCGAGTTTGAAACGGGAGATAAAACATATTCTCGCGTATATAGAAATCAACGTTGTAGTAAAGATGACCTCCTTTATCTTGAGCCAAAACAACAACAAAAATTTTGTTGCTCGCAATAGCAATCGTATTACCTGCAGAGGATATCAGAAGAAAATCGTTTTTTACACGTGGCAAGAATAGATACAATTGCGCTAACTTGGATGGTCCGTATTGCGGGCTCCTTCGCAACCATGAAACTACCGCTTTAACAAATTATTACCGCTTCTATACTTCTTCTATATTTTACTATATTAGGTCAATCCTACGCTTCGTATATTCCTCAAACTATTTTCCTCCGTAATAAAATTAGACGCTTGCATAATATAAGAGCTGGAAGCTGTACGGCAAGAACCGCACAATTCGAATCCTCTCTGAATAGAACTGTTTACGTTCGTTCTGCGCTTTGTTAGCTACAATCTGTCAAACAGTCTTCAAAGGAATTAAAATTTATTTCGATTAGCGGTAAGCGAGATTTAAATTAAACTCCGGCTGAATTTATATGCACGCAGAACTGGAACGCCGTTTCTTAGTCACAGATCGAATTTATAGGTAACAGTTTGCTTTCTTAGATCTTCGCTTGTTAGAAGTTTGCGTAACACTTCTTCGGACGTAACTTTAATTTGGTTATTAATCATCGACGGCATTAAAAGCGGAATAATATTCGCGATTCATAGAATTTTGGCTACTAACAAACGCGTACCGCTAGGATCTACGAAGTTTGTTAAAATTACGACATTACACGCACAGAAATAAGGATTACATGACGATGGCTTGTTAAGAGTCGCCCTGAAAATAATCAAAATAATAGTAAAAGTAATACCAAACCTTTGAAATTTACTATCTTCAACTCCTTCGGTAAGAAACTGTGCAAAACCAATTAAAATTTTATTCAACAAAAAACATGTTTACCTGTTTTTAATTGATGAATAAGCTTCTCATTAACATACGTTATACGTGATGGGTTATCCCGTTCTCGTTATTTATACATTTAGATGTTGCTGAACAGTTTCACCAAGACATTTTTCCGATAAACTGGCGGATCGCGCGATGGATTTGCGACGAAGAAAAAAACGCAAAGCGCTTCAAATTGTCCTACCAGTTAATTAATTAATTAAAAAAAAAAAATACTTGTTAATTTGATAGATACATCTGTTGAAAAAAAGAACGCATTTTACACTTTAAAAGTACGAGTTGTTTACAAAAACGCCCGTCTTTCCAATATTTTACGATTCGTTGAACTAACAAGCCAATCATTGCATCGACGTCGAGTTACTCACCCAGATATGTCGCGAATAACGAACCGGCAACACAACAAAACGCAAACCATCGAGGAATGGTGTCTTGTTAAAGAGACCATGCTATTACTACAAGCAAAATATTCAATTTCCTTTTCCGCGCAGCTCAGCGTCGTTACCCTTGCCTTTTATTCCTTTAGAAGCAGGTATCTATTAAATGAACTGCTTCCAGTAAAAAGTATAAAAATAATTGCGGAATATTACGCATTGTTTTCTCTCCGTCGGGATCCGGGACAACGTCTTAATTTAATGTTAATATCCGGCATTATTTCGTAATAAGTGTGTCATTGTGATGGATATAATTCTAGTTCTGAGAGGGTTCCGAACGTCAATTACTTTAATCAACTTGGCCCGCGGGGTCGGATACGATACCACGAGTAGTCGATATAGCCGGAGGGCAAGGGACGGTAGCACGGAAAAGAGGACCTCACAAATTAATTAGTCTTAATAAACGATTGTCGGTGTCGTTTCATTTACTCGGCGATGCTAGCTAGACGAACGAAGAGAGCAAGCGCCACTGCAAAAACATCCTGACGCTTTTTTCTTTTTGTTCTTTGCTATGGAGGAAGAGAGGGATTAAATTCCACCTGATGATTGAGGGAAGGAGATTACTCACTGCAATGGTTGTTTTTAATTTATTATGCAAATGTAATTGGTAATGTAATTACTCGTTCGGAATGTTTTCATCATTATTTTCCCCCTCGTCTATACACCTGGTTTCGTTCCGGATGGAATCGGATATTTTTACGTAAAAGGTGTTTTTATTTCTAGCTTCGTTACCCGCGCTTCTTTTAATTAGAGTTGATGTATCCCGTCAGAGTAAAGAAAATACAATTAAAAGTATTTCTAGATGATTGAAGCTCCACGTGAGCATCCGACATCATTAGTGTCTTTCCATTTAAATTTAAATTTAAATGGAAGATCTTATAACCTATATTTGTACAAAATCGCAGCGTACGTGTGCGTAATTATAACCTTTATTATATCGCTCGTACAATAACAAATACAATTAACTTAATCTACAACAACGGAGTCGACCTATCCATGCAGAATTAAGTACATTCGCCTAATAGAAAAAAAGTTCCTTCGAGCCGGATTTGAACCAGCGACCTATGGATATCTACTCTACACATCGAACAAACTACAGTCCACCGCTCTACCAACTGAGCTATCGAAGGTTGTACAACGTACGTTCGCCGCAACATTAACAATGTCATTTTTAAACCGCATCGGACATTCACTAGCAGAAGTTACGCTTCGTAAATCAGGTTTTATTAAAAACCGAAAAACATTCGAACAAGCCGGCGGACGACGCAACAATAGCATACTGATCGTGGGGAAAACACCTGTTCGTTTCGCGATCGCATTCTAGCGGTCGTAGAGCGACTGACCGCCGCGCCTAAAATTTCCGCGCGATATGATTTGTGCTGTTTAATATTCCGTTAATGAATTCGCTCGTGAACCGGTAATTGCGCATTATTTCCGGTAGACTGAAAATATCGCCAGACACGTAACCCCTGTCGTATACGGAATATAACGCGGCGTTGCGGACTTGCGGAATGAATGTGTGGGTGATTGCCCAACGCTGTGCGATTAGTGATTATCAGAAAGACACGCGATTTGTTGAAATTTAGAATGAAGAATTCTTTGCATTTTTATCGATATTATAAATAATATTTTGTAATATCAAATAAATCGGTAATATAGAGAACCCTCATGAAAAAAATATAATAAATGAATGTTGTATAGCTTAATCTAACCATCAAAGATTTAGATTTACAGAATTTTTGTGTAAATATTTGTATTTTGCAATTAACTGTAATGAAACAACAATTATTACTTTCATTGGTCCCGTTTGTAACAATGCAACAATTTACACAATATCTTATACAATCTTCCAAGGACAGAAAATTGCAGCGTAACTTATCGGCAAACGGGCTGCAATTTCTTGCGTAACACTTAGTGCAGAATCATTTAGAATGCTGAAAACGTATTATATTTGTCGATTAGTTTCGACTGTTAGGCTAGGTAAGGTCTTCATGAAGAGGTTTCGTGTAATTCATTCGTGCTTTATATAGCGGCTTGGGGTAAAGTATGAATCGAAGCAAATATCTTCAAAACGGACACGATGATGTTAATGAAGACATCGATACACTAACACTAGCTTTAGCAACATTGACCTTTGACTCCCGATCGCGGATCGTTTAACTGTCGAGCATTATGTGAAGGTGTGAACATTTTACACGTTTCGCCGAACATTGGCTCGCAACATTCTCGCATACTTACCGTTTTTTTTTTTGCGAAGTGGCAATGAGCATCCTTTAATGAACATTTCCTAAAAATTAGTTCAATGTTGTCTGCCGACCATACAGCTTCGGTCGGTAGGCAACATTGAGCTAATTTTCAGGGAATGTTCATTAAAGGTTGGTCATTGGCACTTGACGTTTACATCGCTTGGCAATTGACCTCCAATCGAGGAAGAATTTCACCGACTGAATTAGCTCAAGCGCCATTTCTCGAATGTCGACCAACGTTTAACTGATTTTGCTGACCTAGAACCAATCGATATCCAACGTTAGGAAGGTACCTTTGGTTTTGTATACCTCACTGATACTCTACCGAGCGTAGCTAACCGTCACGGATATTGCGCCTTAGGATTCTAGATTCTCAGCAAACAATGGAAGCTCTCCAGCACGAATTGCAGGTTGCTTAGAAGACCATAACACAAAATAAAATTTAATATTTTCTCTTTGAAATCATATTAAATTCTTCCATTTGAATAGTTATACGTTCCATCCAAATTTAGTCAAAAAATGTGCACCTCTTCCTGGCGGCTACATATCATATAACGCGTTCCAGTGAACGAAGTTTAGCGAAGCTCATTTCTACTTTTCAATGCTTACGACTGACAACACAAAAAGAAAGTTAGATAAATTTATATTCCATTTAAGTGGAGCATATTGAAATCCTGAAAATTAGCTCGCCGTACGACTGTTAACACTATGCACGAGGGCATACAAGAGAGGGCCCCAAGGGCAATTTCGCGTATCAAGTTGCACTTAAATATTCCAATTACATGCTAATGGAGCTTCTGACGTTTACAAAACAAGCATACGAGCAAAATTAATGTTAGTGTTTCTGGCGAATGCGATTTGCATTACTTATAAATAGCTAAAATTCCTGCGGCGCTGCTTGAGCTATACCGATTTTTTAACTTTCCCACACGTAACATTGCGCATAAATCGCGACCGCAAACGGTTAAAATTTGTATGGAAGTGTGACAACATCGGCTCCAGTTGCGTTTCGACAATGCCAGTAGGAGACATGGTATTTTATTTATTTTTTGACCTGATTGATCTCAATGTTCAGCATTGGCGCGGAATAGAATAGCATTACTGGTACACATAAATATAATTGCCTTTTTAAGTTATCATGAAATGCTTATTGCAAACGCATTCACTGCAACTATGTATATATACATATATATGTTCCAAGGTTCCTATATACAAAGAATATTTCAAATAGCTTGGTACCATAACAGTAATATTAGTGCGTAAATATTATTTAGTATGTATTTCAATAAACTGCATACTGCATAAAGTACCTTAGTAAGGATAGTTTAAAATATCAAGGTTGAAAGTCTGCGGTACATACATAAAATAGCCTTTGAAGCAGTTTCCACAATAACCTACATAGCAATGTAGATTTTGTAATAAGTGCAAATTTGCATATTCGAGCGTAGAAGAGCAGCCATCGAGTCGAATGAATATTTACTAGACGTGCAGTTATTTCTTTCTAGTAATGGATGAAAGTCCTAATTAAATGCAAAAGATATGTTTTAATAATGGCTTAATCGAGGTTATCCTTTTATCTACGTTTGACATGCAATCCTTAGAAATCAGGAAGTCCGTAGTACGATTATATGTATCATGGAAAACACGCGTTGCACAAATACTTTAAATGTTACATGCGTAGAATTAACATAATTAATTCCTATCGCATATATGTAGAACCTATTAACAAAATTCACTGTGAAGGGGTGAAACGCTCCTTCGAAGATTGATTAATTTTTCGATGCGATTCTCGAATTAGTTAGGGGAGATGCTTTAACAAATAACATTAAACAAGAAACAAAGTGCGCTCAAAAAGCACCTCTTCGCTCTTGGCCATACACACGCAAACGAAGGCATCGTTGCCGTAAAGATCAAATCTACCGAGAATCGTGTAACGATCCCAGATTTACCGAAAATGCGGTACTTAGATATTTCAATGTGCGTATCGGGTGTATAACAAAATGCAACAGCTATAATTAGCGAAACTACAAATCCTCCCGTTCCTAAAAGATGCGACAATACGCGCCCAACTGAGATACATCAAGCGTTATTTGTAGCAAGGTTATAGACTTGCAAAATAAACACAATAATATTGGCGTCGATATCCGAAACAAAACAGAAGTGTAGAGGAGATTTGGCGCCCATCCAAAACTATCGGTAACGAGCGACATACAACCTCCGTTGGCCTAATTTCATTCGGGCAGTCGTAAAAAGTTACGAAAACGATAGCCTTTTTTTTCTCTACGGCTTCCAAACGTAAACCATTGCAAGAATGCATCCCATGCTTATACGTACACACGTACGGAAATAGGCGTTGAAACGTTCAACAATATCGTTCGTTCGACGTTTACTCTAAGAGATTTTGATCTCGACGTATTTAGCTGATAGTAACTGAAACGTTATCCGAACTGTAAGAGTCGAAAAGTGCAAGATTTGTTTATAGGCGCTCGAAGAATTTGATGCGCCCGATAAAATAAATAGAGCAATTCCGAGGAGAGATGTGGAAATATGTTATTTAAACATGAGAGGGAATTGTAAAGTAAGTACCAGAAAGATACTGCAGACGTGAACTGCCTTCCCGTATTTGTTTATAGGATGGCTTGGTATGAAGTTATGCTAAATTGCTTTCGTGCGGTCCATAAGGAGTTAACACGTTGGAATTTACCAATGTAATCGACAAGAACGTTTGAAGTGTTAGATTAGATATATGTCTTGTAGGGAAAAACGTTTGATCCCAGCACAGGATCGGATCTCTCCATCCCATATCAAGTAAAAGTATGTTATATAGAGGGACCTGGCTTATCACAGTTACTGAAGTGATCAATTCACATATCCCTGAATAGAATAAAGAGTGTGCGAATATAACACTTTAAATGTTGGAACAGTGTTTATATTTATTTTGTTTTTTTCAGAGGTTGACTACGCGCTTGCCACGATTACGAGTATCCAAAAATAATTTCAACAAATCTGTAACTTGTTCGAATTTTAAAACATAAAACATGATAGAAAACACTTACAGAGATATCTTGACAAAATAGTGCCGAATAAATGCTGTCTTTGTATATCCACGACTTTCACAATAAATTAAATAAATTCCCATTTTTTGGCCTACAAGATCGGAATAGCGTCCGTATAACCAATACTACAACATCCTGTTTTTTTTTTTTTTTTTTTTTACGCGGTAATAAGCACTTTCATATGCAATAATTTGTACTTGGTCGGAATCATAAAAATTACCCATAAAAGTATCACAATATACGACTCCTTCAAAGAGCATCATATAAAAAATGAATAAACCCAAGGTTATATCCTGTCGTCATCCCACGTTTCCTATATGGAACCCGATTCAATTGTACCGAGATCGGTGTGTTCAATTTTTCAATCATTGTGTTCCAAAAACCGGGGAGAGTATTGTAATGTCCGCCCGGAGGAATGGCGGTGGCAGATTTTTACCTGCTTTACCAGCAAGAGAATCCATTTTGTTTAGGCTAACAATTGTTATTCCCTTCCAGTTTCCCGTTCGGACCCCGCGAGGGCCTCGTAAGGATATTGCGAGCGTATGTGAAATCAAAGCGTAACGTAATGTTATTAGCTAAACAATGCGTTATTCCGGCGTCAGTAACTGTTCTGTTAAACAAATTATTGTATCGTCCGTAGTTCTATTTAAAATGTTATTTTGATATGTGATTAAGGATACTACTTTCAAGTGGAACTTTGAATAAACATTATTTAAGCTAAATTAAATAAAGAAAAGGAAGTATAAAAACAAATTTCAACATTTATTAAACTCGAAATTACATAAATATAATTGAAATTTAGAATATATGGTATCCGCAATGAAAAAAAAAAAACTAGTTTTAGGGTTTGCATAGCCTTCAGCCTGACCAAATTGTCGTAAAGATGTCTTTAGTAATCTACCAAAAACTTTTGCTTTGGATTAGGCAGGATTAGGTTGTCTAATCACCAAAGTAAGCAACAATTGGTATTGTATATATAATAAATAAGTAATGTACACATATTGTACATTACCAGCTTTCCAATTTTTCACGTAACTGATTTTAGCCTTACAATTAACATTACATTACAACATTATTATAATTTCTCGATTTCCTAGAATCGTGCCGCCATTATTCCTACCCACGTTTCACCCACGGTCCTATGAGACATTTTGAGGCCAAAGGTTGCTGCTACTGAGTACAGTCAATGGGCAGCAACCACCGCAGAAGCCCTGAAGAATATCTGTAAGAAATGTTAGTAAGAGCAACAACAATCACACGGTTTCAACCCGGAAACTAAGAAAATAACGTTGCAATATGAACTTCGCTATCAATATTTTATTTGAATACTTACAATGCAACATTATCTAGCAATATAACTTGTTCCTATTGGAAAAATTCTACGAACAGCATATCTTTTTTGAATCGGCTTTAATTGGCCATTATATCTGCCGCGAACATTTGGTTTTGCCGCTGAGAAAACGATATTCTAACGTTCCATCGTAGGAGACGCCAAAACGGACAACATAAAAAGAAACGAGAAAAGAACTCATAAATTGTACGCCGACGAATAATTGCAGCGTGAAATTACTTAATACAGACGTAATTACATAAGTAACTGTAAAATAATTAAGCAAGGCGAAAGCCATAAATTAAACGAGCTTGTTAAATTGGCAGTTTGCCGTGATTTGAGTTCTATCTGCATCTCGCCGCATTTTTTTTTTCTGGGACAGAACGTGCGGATCGAACGTATTCAAATGCCGTACCGCATGCGGTGGTAAATAATGGCTTTGTTGTTGCGGACATATCACCGTGAACAGTAACAGCGATCTCTCAATTATCCAGTTATAAACGGGAGAAATTAAATATATCATGTCGGAAACTACTTATATGCAGGCGTTAAACAAGTAGGTAATTGAAACCGAGATTGTGGAACGAGGTGTCAAGACAAATTCCTGTTTTTGCTGCTGCGCGTTTATTGCCAAGAATTTTATACTTGTGGTAAAGTTAACATGACTTCTAGACATTGAAATGCACTTTCACGCTTAGGTTTTGCATGTAGTAGGAAGGATGTGGGATCCGCAGCTGAGCTGTTAATGAATAATAATGTTGGACTAGCTTGTTACAAGAGATTTTGAAATTAATCGGCGTAAATGATGCAACGTTATTGCCTATGCGAAGCCGATGGTTATTACCTTTATAACATGCAATTTCAATTTTAAAGCCTGGAATCCTATTTCGAAACAGACGGCGTTAATGTTTCAGTTTACATTAAATAAAACTGTTATTTAACCTTACGTCACCGTTTTCTTCTGTTTCTCAGACGTTAATCTTCATATTTATCTTCGCTAGTTCTTCCTCTATTACTGAAAGGTATCTTGTAAGTTCTCCACCGTATCTACTATTAGTTCCATGTCGTTTGCGAACATCATTTCTGCCAGCTGCGCTAGCGTTAATCTCTTCGTCTCCTTTTTAACCTTCATTATAACCGCATCTAGTAAAATTTTATTTGCATATTTTGTTCTTGTAGATCTTTTCTAGAAATACGCTTCACCATTTGCTATTACAGACTTTTCTACGTGCATCCAATATTTTGTTAAAGTTCGATTCGAATACATTTAGCTAACCGTATCGAACACAACAATACCATCTAAGTGAGCTAATGAAAGATATTTCCTCGATAATTAAAATTCACTTTACAGTGTTTGCACAGTGATATCCCTCTTTTTGTTCCTTATCTGAAAACAAAGGTTTTACTTAACGAAAAGCGACCCGATATACAAAGCGGGCGTTGGCAGGAGCGTCTGTTGCACACCCCCATCCTGCTTGTAACAGATGTAAACCAAAACGACATAGCTGCCATAAATGTAACTTTGTTTCTAAATTAGGGGACAGCTAGAATAGCCGGAATAGGGGAACGAGATAGTTCGACACCCCGCGTCATCGCCACTTCAGCCTTTCAGTGGCAGTAAAAACGTCCGCCAAGAAATCCCGACCCTTCGCCGTTTACATATTTTAACACCACTTAACCCCTCGGTAGATATTCGGTTTTACTTGATGCACTCCGCAAACACGTCTAAATTGAAAGGGCGAACAAGAAATATTTCACAAATCGCTATGTATTGCTATTATTACGTAAATTACGCGCATGCAAAAGTTTCCATGAGATGTATTTGAAGAAATGAGAATCCCGCATTCAACATAAAATGAATCTAACGAAGTAATAAGTTATATTAATCTAGACGTAACTCGGGAATGTCAGCACAACATTCCATCAAAACAAATCAGCAACGTTTTCGAATAAATTAAAGCTACTAATTTGAGAAGACGTCGTTTATATTTAACTAGGCATTAAATAGCTTCCAATTAATCAAATCTCCTGGATTGGTGGGAAATTTTAAAAGGAAAACGCTTTAAATTAATTTCGAAATGGACTAGGCAGTTACATTTGCGCCGATTATTTTGACAGTGTGCTAATCACTTGATTACATAACATTAATCAGGAACGATCCCATTGCATGTTATAGTGGCACAATTTACATACATATCTACGTATTTAC
Source organism: Oryctes rhinoceros (assembly GCA_020654165.1). NCBI lineage: Eukaryota > Metazoa > Arthropoda > Insecta > Coleoptera > Scarabaeidae > Oryctes > Oryctes rhinoceros. The sequence continues at coordinate 7,675,852 of JAIOKQ010000231.1, forward strand.
GTACGTTATATATATTACTACCATGTAGATAAATGATCTTTTCCCCGGTAAAATATTATAGGAGATATGAATGCAAACTCATTTAGTTAATTAGGCAAGTACGCTGAACTTTGACGTTATTACTATCTATATTTAAACGGCGTCTATTTCAACTCGATAATCCTTTATAATAATGATATAATCACTAGGTAGGCATGATTGGAAATATCTGAACCAAGCTGGCGGGTAACAGTTGATTTGTGATTCTTTATTGTATTAATTTAATTAAGGAATGACTTGGCAAAATTAAATTAAACAGCTTAGTACAACAATCCTAGGTTATTCTCCGTTTTTCTTCTTTCTTTCAATTATCAAAAGCGTACAATACACAAAAAAGATACGTAAATCGTGTATGTGTAATGCATCTATTGATGTGAATAGGTAACGTAGATAGCGAAGTAGGAACACAATTTTGGAATAATTAGTTAATCGCAACTAACAATAAACCTTGCTCTTGCGTATGCGTTTAAACGAATTCGATTGCTTTTTATTTCGCATCCATATAAATTGGAACATATACGTATAATAACGTATAATAATGCAGCCGTAAACGGTAAGTCAATAGCTAGATTATACACTAGCGTAATCATAAAATCTGCTTTAGTAAGATTACACAGGATAGAGGTACAAAAAGTATAATCACACACAAGCGTCGATTAAAAGGTGCAGTGAACTCCGGGTTAGCTTAGCGCGTCCTGCCGACTTATCTGAAGGCGATTAAATTATTTACCATCTCCCATTAACAAATTAAATTAAAAATTAAAATCAAAACCTCCGTAAAACTTTAATTAAGATGTAAATGCTGATAATCACGCTGCCGCTGGCTTCGTCGTCAATTCCGAAAACAAATCTGAATTGTAAAGTTAATTAAACGTTGGCAGTACACGCGGAAGGTAGGTAATATTATCTTCCCTTCTCCTAAGTCGGTTCTTCGTTAGACGATATTTCCTTAAGGTTAAACGCGCCGCCTGATGTGTATTTGCTTCCATTCTTTCAGAAGCACGAAATAATTTATACCTTTCAACCATTCGCTGAACATTTATTTTGATATGACTCACGTCCCGTGCTTACCATAAATATAATGTGGATTTGAAGAGTAACATTCGCTATTATACAATTTATTGTTTGGTAAAATGAATAGCGTTAAAAATAAATAGGTGAATCGTTTTTTTTTTTAATTTATTTCCATTAGCAGAACCCTACTTCCTATTGACACCATTATATTATGAGCGAAGGTTACAAGCACATCAACCAAAAATCAATATCTGAGTGTTTTATATTGATTTAAGCAGAGGGCTAATGGTTTTTATATTTTTCCGTAACGCTCCATGCAGAAAATATCGGGACATCTGCGCTATATAATATTAATAATCTCAGAAGAGGCTTTATCTCTAACGTGATATCAAAAGTAAAAAAAAAATACTTCCTTGTAACACAAAACAGAAACCACGTACGTAATTCTATCAATACAGAGTGACTCGGACGCCCTTCTTTTTCTTAACGTCTATCTAAGTTTCACAAATTCCACGTCACGGATTTCTGCAGGAATTCAGGAGCTGCAGCTAAAGATGTGATCAGCATTTGTAAAACAGCAGCCAATTTTTTTAACGAATTTTATACGCTTATTACATCAGATCCTCGGTTATACGGAACAGCCTGTACGTTTCCATATATACATAGGTTTATCCGCGAAAGTACATTCAATTGTAAGGAAACTAATCCGAGTCTCTGTTTGCGTACCATCCAGATAAGTTGCTTTTTAATGCGATGAATGCCCGAGCACAAGATAGTATCGGGTTCTATGAATAATTCATCCGTGCTGCTAATTATAGTTTAGTGAATCAAGACAGGTAGAATGGAATACGTTTAGCTTTTGTTTTTAATACCTTGACTTCCTTTACTTTTCTTTATTACAGATTTTTTTTTGTCGTTACGTGCTTGTATTGTAGACCCTCGAAGCAAACGTAAAGTATCGGTATGGTCAGTTTTCAATGTTTTGTTATATCATGCGAATTTGTTTCTTTTCGAAGCATCCTCTACAAAGATTGATATACGCTTCCATTCTTCCAAACCAACGACGAAGGCAGATACGGCAGACATGACAATTCCTTCCAGCAACTGAAACTGTTGGCGATGATGTAGACCATTCTCGGCACCAGAGATCGTCAAAGATAGTCGAGACTTAAATCAGAACTCTACGAAAGATCATCCATCAGATGATTTGTTGCTCTAAGAAGTCAATTCTGTTTTCACATATGCTACGTATAAATTCGCATCATCGTGGTGATCATATCATATCATATCATCATATAAGCAGTTAGATACCAATCGGCATTAATCGTTCGTTTGAGACAAACGTTGCGACCATTTTCTTCGATGGGAACGAGTAATTTTTGCTATTTTTCTCCTCAACTTGAAATGAATAAAACCACAATTCGTCACCATTCACGATACAATAAACATTCTTGAGCTTCCGTTATTGAACAAGCTTGAAAATCTATTCTTCAGTTAAAATATGTACCTTTTATATTTATTCTAAACGGCACAGAAATTACACAATACATTATAGAATTTAAATATAAAGAAAATAACGGTCTATAAACTATAATTAATGCTATCCGCAGACCTTGCGCCTACACTCAAACCGGATTTTCTTCAATATTTTCATCTCACTTCCGCCTACAATAGAACCAAAACCATTTCTACTTCCCCTCCCTCCACGTCACCCTTATCTAAAAAAATACTGTACGCAATGTACAATTACTATTAATGCCTTCTCCATCATGTAAAGCGAAAATTTATGCAGATAACTCGATTAAGCTCGTAGATGTTCCGCAGGCTTAATTGGAAAACATTCTTCTCGGACAATTTAAGGTTAGCCGATGCGTCGCTTCATCATCCTCCCGGCCGGTAACGACGACCACGTCACATGAGGTCCGCCAATTACTGATAAAGCGCGGTTTGTTGACCAGGCGGATGCCCGGCTGCATCCTTAAATCGCCCGAAAGCCATTTCAAATCATCGTCATACGGAAGTTCCGTGAACATCGTATCAATAATGAATGTGCCTAAATGATTTACATTTTCTTAAATTGGTAATCGATTACGACGGACGTACGTACCAATAATGGTCTGGTAGAATTGGACGAGTAAAATAGCAGCACGTGTACTAGATATGGTAAAACGATTATCTCAATCGGCTACTGTTATCGTACTTTCATGGCGACGTTATTTGATAAGTTGAGATAACTAGAACATTTGAATAATTCTAATTGTAGCCCCCATTTGTGGAGAGAATGATTATTTGCAAATTTAGAAAATTGACTGGCAGGTTATAAGTATCATCTTTGTTAGTGCAATAAAGCTAAAAATCCTATAAGTGGACAAATAAGAAGTATCCAATTTCGTTTCTGATACAATAAACGTTATGATTGATTGTTCTTGCATTATAAATATCTTGTTTAGCCCGTCTTTTTTTACAATGGAAGTACAAGTACAAACAATGCGAATTCAACAAGCTCTTGCAACTGATTGCTAGAATTAGACACTTCGTTAAGAAGCCCTAACAGCAGCTTTTTGCATTTTAAAAACGACCGTCGTAGCACTTGAAACTCCCTAAATCAACAAACTTTCAAAGTAGAGCTACGACATTTTGTTTCGTCCATCAAATTGAGTAAATAATCGTTTTAAGTTGATGTCCAAGGTTTTGAACAACCTCCCAACTTAGGTTACTGATAGGTTGAAGACCAAGAAACTTCCCCCAATTAGGGAGCAATCACATATCTGGAGCTTGATCGGACTAAGATGGAAGTACCATCGACAAATTGGATTACCACGACTGTCCATACGGCCCGTGGTGTAGTGGTCAGCGCGGCTATTTATTTAGCTATCGACTACGATACATCAAGGAACATCATGCGTGAGATACAATATTTTATCACTTCGCTTTAAGGCTGCTACATGAAAATGAATAACTGAGGATACCGTTTCCTAGATATTAAAATGAGCGCTACTCCTCAAAATTGTAAGGCATCTTCGCACATAGTATCTACAGTAACTTTGACGAGCAATCTGGAATACAAATGAGAAGCCCAATGGAAGATATAGATATTTTACACTACAATTGGTTAATTCTCCATTTTATTTGTTTTTAAATGGAACACCTTGTATATTATTTTAGTTTTGATTCTGTAAACATTGACAATGAACTTATAGCATCTAGTAGAGGCTAATATAATTTTATAGCACAATGAGATCATGTAACAATAAAAAAAGATTGATTTGACAAATCTCCAGTCTTAAAGGTAACAGTCTTCCCGGCATGACAAGACAAGATCTATATAAATTCCTCATAATTGAACAAAAAATTGTTCTTTTCCCCAATTTTGTGGCATCGCATTTTAAGTAAGTGGTTTATTAAAATCCTAACTAATACTATTAGCTGGTTCAGCCTTGACGACATTACGGTTGAGTACTCTACAAATTTCGCCCACTACGATACCGATTGCTGCTTGCAAAAAAAAAGTTATATTAATGATTTTCAGCATTAATTGATACCTCTTCATTAAATCTCTACAGATTCTTCACCGTATAAATACGACTTCACTACCCTCATTAACGTTTTCATCTTTGCAAATCCACAAAAACAATAAAAAAAAATAAAAAGATGAAGAAGAAGGCGAAAACGCGACAACGTTGCTGCCAACTGTACCAATAGCACAGTGTTACACGGCTCAAGATACATATTCCCGACTAGCAAATCAGCTGAGATGAGGTTTCCTCTCTTTCGTTTTTCTTTTTTTCCATCGTCTGGTCTCGTCTTTCGATATACTTCCATCTCACTTAATCCACGGTACGCTTGGATATGCACCCCAGTGCTCTCGTGAAAGCGAGGAAGTTTATTTCGGAGCGGAGAAAAAAGAATGAATGTAATTTCGTCGAGCGGAGGTAGATGTAACGGAATCGGTAAGGGTCGGCTCCGCTCGGCGCGAGCCCCGCATTGAGGGTTTAGTATGTACAGTCCGTAGGATTAGTGCGAGTAGATGTAGTACATCCTCAGATCGATATTGTGGGTGTGAAGTACGAGTTACACTGCACGATTTTGTGTTTGGCCGTATTTGCGCTAGTTGCAATTTTTCGCATGTCACTAGGATATTTTTGAACGTGTCGAAAAAATAAGGCTTTTTATAAAATCGGCCATTTAAAAAAATTAATTAGATTTGTTGCTTTTGTTTTATTTGAATTCCTTGTTTTACGCTATTGAAATGAAGTTCCTAGTTTCAACCGTTCGACACTAAAATAAATTATTATTGATTAATCGCAAACGACTAGAAAGTACTAAATCCCATTTATAGATTTGTAAACTCCAAATCGATTCTACTACACGCTGTCTATTGTTCCGCTAAAAAAATTATTTACACCAGATTACGTTTGACATAGAAATATACGAAGTAATTTCTCCTTTAATTATTCTTCGATCAAAACATCCGTTCTACGAACGTGGTCTTTATCAGCGATTAATCATACAGCGTCAAAACTACCTCGAATCATTTCGCTGCTCATCGATATACGAAATTACAATCTCATGCGTCGAGAGCAGAAAGAAAGAAAAAAACGGTAATTCCTCGGATAGTTAACGGTCAATGATACGTTGCGGAATCTAATAGAGACCATTCATCTCACGTTATGTAGCTGAAACTTTATATAAAGTTGAGTAATACGACGCGGCACGTCACGTACATACTCAGAAATAATTACTGTGAACCACCACAAGGATACGTTTCGATATAATACGTATGCCGGTCTTATCTGACAATAGAATGAAAGACGCCGAATTCTCTTCGCGAAAAGAATAGTGAATGCGTGATATTCGTGAGTGTTCTAATAAAGTTCAAGGTCGTGGTTACGTTCCGTGAGTAAATTACTCAAGCTTATAGTATTTGGGAAGAATATGAAGGTTAACTCTATTTCCGTAACAGATCTTGCTTTCATGTTTGTTATCCAAAAGTGATCGTAACAATTCTTATAGTAATACAGAAATCTTAATTGTTGCTTTAGTTTCGTCAATATGGAGATTACCATACTTATATATAATTCTAGGAATCTTGTCCTATTTATTGAGCGCCTCATTTAAATAGTTCTCTCGTAAATAAATATCGTGTTAAAGTTAAAAGCGTCCTTCTGATTATGTGGATGGTCACCAATAATTCAAATTTAAGCGTCTGCAATTCCAAACATTTAGTATTTGTCGTTATCTCCTTACACGACCTGTTTAATGTCGATGGTGTCAAGGAAACGCGATAGCAGCAACAACTCTAGCGTCGTACACTTGCCTCTGGCTCTTTTTCGAAAAGCCTTAACGACTTCTTTCAAGTTTGCATGAGCTTTCCCTCTTCTTTCCTTTCCTTTCTTTTCATTCTCCTATATAGCATGACAATGAATATATGTTACAACTACCAATTTGCATTGTACCAACTTCCGTTGGATTTCCATTAATTAGAGTTACAAAACATTTTTTCTTCTTAAAAAAAAAACGCTATTTTTACCAGATGTTATGTTATTAAGCACTGTTGGTCGTCTGGGATACTAAACTTATCAAGCTTTTTGCTTTTCTTTTCAGTATTTGCATTATTTGAGGTAAGCGAACTTGGCTTTCTACCAATGATTCGACTAGCTTGTTTAACTATTGGGAGAACGTCAAGATTTCGCTGAAAGAAGAAAACCTGTAGAAGTGTAAATGCAAGTCTCCGTTAAATATTCGCTCTAGCTTAATTAAATTTGAAATGTTGTATATTATTTAAAGGCCACCTATATTTATGTATGTACCTTTAAGAGTTTTCATCTAACGTTCTATTGACGCAAATTGTTTGTGTACCTTTTATCTGTATAGCATAAATCTAACGTCTCCGTTTAGAATATATTGCTTCGGTGTTCGAAGCAATTCGCTTTTCTCATAAAAATATTGATTTTCGCAAAAGAACGACAAGACTAATAAAGGAATACATGCTAAATTGTATAAACATGGAGCAATCTTGTTTTTTTAGGTAGTTAATCAACGTAACTAATGGGCAGCTATCTTTGAAGCAAAAACCTTGTTTAACTGTCGAATTCATATTTTACTCTCTGTACTAAATTTATCTATTTCTTCTTTGCATAACGATCGCAAAGCGATTAATAACAATGTAAATAATTTCCGGCGGCTAAAGTTCAACGATCATTCTTGACTCATCTCAACATTTATGTAATTTCTTAGAATATCCGATTTGAAGGATATAAGAAATCTAACGATCTTTCCTTACTACAATGAACAGCAAGATTTTACCAACTAAATTTAGTGGCGAAATCTTGACGTGGTATCCTTGTCTATGCTGATGATCTTCTGGAGTGGGAAGCTTTCCAAAATGACTTGCCTTTTTTAAAGGATTGGAGCCATGTACGCTATGCAAAACATTACAACGATTACAATTTAAAGTTAAAGGCACTTTAAAGCTCACTGATTCATCCTAAAGTTGAGAACGGATCGGAGAGAAGCTACAACACAGTTGCGAGATTCTTATTATCCCAAAATATGAATTTTCTTTGCCGAAGACGATAAAACCTTCGATCAACAATGTAGTTAGACAGGTTCATAAAACATTGTTGATTTAAACCTTTTAAATCGACAATGTTGATAAAAAAATTTTGCTGTTATAAAACTTTGACCTCTGTTTGACCTTGTTCTTTTGTTTAATTGGGAGATTCCTAAACCTTCTTGGTCCGGAAAGAAATGCTGTACTTGATACTCGGCTTCGATTTAATTAGCTGCAGCCTTAGATCTACGCAGCTATCAAAAAGTTTGTTGCTGTACGGAAGGATAGAAATAGAGTGTTACTTTCTAATCATGTAGTACGTAGAATGTGCTTATTTTATGGAGATAGTCAATATAAGGATATTTTTATTGTATTTAAGACATATTAAATCGAAAACAAGCAAAGATTTGGAACATTTACAAAAGCGTTACCCAACATTTTTAATTATACAAACAAATGAAGAATCGGATAAGAATAAACGAGTTCTTTTACAATATTTTTGCGCGTCCGATGGACTCTTGAAGCTTAATCGGATCTTCCCATCTTTATATTTACACCGTTCATTTTAATTGTACGTGGGCTAAAATATTTATAAATAAACTGTGAACACTGTACAGTCCTGTGTCTATTGTTACACAATAACTCCTGTAGCATTCATTAACATTCATATGTAGTAGTCACTTTTAAGCGAATGGAACGGAGATCATTGAGTTTTTCAAATTCTTAATTTATGGCAGGTTAATTTTGACAGGGTTCCAAAAATTAAGAATAGCTTTCATTTACGTACGTTATATTCACGGTTTGGGCGCACATTCGTAAACACAGATCTCTCAATCAAGCGTATGTACTTTTTCATAAACGCATATCTTAATCATATCTCAATAATCTGGATGTATTTATAAATTTAAATTCCCTAGCGGATGGAGTACTCTGTTACTATTAGTAATAATCGTAGTAGTAGTAGTAGTATAACACGCTACTGTGCGGTATGTCTAGAACAAACATCGCTAAAAATATTACTCATTCTCCAAATGAATATCAAGGTCGTACAACGTCACCGTCACTGGCAAATTGCTCCTGTAGTAAATCATTTTACGTTTTAGCAACGCTCGTATCGACCGCGTTTTTTTTTTTTCGCATTCTTCCCGATACGCTTTCGATCTTCGGACTTTATTCGTTACCTATTTTAAAACTCGTACAACAAAACGTACTAAACCACAATAAATCACCGCGGACCGTGATCGATTACGTATCGCGAAAATCTTTCGCGAGCTCCGGAAACTGGATGGCTGGAGCTATCGAAACTGTCCGAATTCTTCGCTAATGCACGCACAACCTTCGCGTACACGCCGACAAGAGCGCGCGGCGTGAGAGAGTATAGTGCAAAAATGTCAAGGATTTGAGAAAGGTCAGTACCGAGATAGTTAATCGTCATGAGGTGATTGAATTCTTGCGTTGTTCGGGTTTTTTCGCGCGGCCGTTACTCCGCGATCCCGCGCTTCTTCGTGGGAACAATTAGCTTAGGATGCTTTGTGAAGATGTGATTTTTTTGTATTTAGTGCTCGTTCATTACGAATTTCAGACGTTGTTTACGTAGGAATAGATTTAAATTAGCTGGCGAAGATCTGATTGCTTCAGCAAGCTAAAATTACGATATTTCTTTTATTGGCTTCAAAATGGTTGTACATAAACAACTTACAACTATTATCATGTTCATTAATTTTTAAATTGTTAGATTGTGGTTGTTGGGGAGGAAAAAAATGTTAATTAATCGGTGCTTCAAATTATAAAAGGTGAAAGCGAACAAGATAGATGGGTCCAGCCAGCTTCAGGCAAGGTGGCCTCTTTATTGTCTCTTGATTGTCTCTCGCATTCATTAAAATACTATCGATAAACCTAGCACTTAACAGGGTACTTTCGAACTAAGCTACTCCACGCTCATCCCTCTTCGAGAAAAGAGTCAATTTTTCGCTACTGCACATCATTTTTTTTTTCGTAGTAGACCAAACTAAGAACTCCAAATCCTTACTCCTTCATCCAATCTTTCGTTCACTTCCAAATATCAAGAATAAGGATGATTATAGGCTGGACACTCAAGGGCATCTCTCAACAACATTTACTAAATATCCTTCTTAGCTTCAAGCTCAAATTTGTTGATAATTTTTTCGTGGAGTTGTTTGGATGTACCACCACCAATTACCAGAATCAAATGCGTTCGTTTCCCAACCATACCGCATACATATACCGGCATTACCTTCAGTTCTTCCTCGACAAAATACTTTATCTATGTATCCTACTCTTAAATATAAAATTAATTTACGCCGATTGATCATTCAAGGGGGAACATTTTAAATTGTCAGAATATCTTTTGTTACATTTTATTCTTGTAAAACAACCTCATTGTTTGAGTGAGACGTTCACAATGACAATTGTTTGAAACGTTTCATCTTCTACAACCTAAATTTGGTCTTTAGCTCCCAAAAAATTGCTTTTATTTTGCTCTTCAATAGCATCTGCTCATAAAGAAAAATTAAATAAACTAGTCTGATGATATACCTCAAGAATTTTTATGTCTTCCAAATTACAGTCGCTCCGATGGAATTTCGTCTGTGATACAATAGGTCAATTTCGTATTGCGGATTGGAAATGGTACTTCTTAGTGAAGTTGCAGGCTAATAACAAAGAATAAACCGCAGGGAAAATTACCAGCATTGCTTTGATGGACACCGTGCGTGTTTAATGGTTGGAATGAAGAATCTTCAAAGAATGCGTACTATTTCCCTTTAATATTGGCAATGATAATTTTCAAATTGTTAAGGTACCTGTATAACATTCGATAAATGATATTTGGATGCGTTATATTGGTAGAATTCGTAAAACAACTAATTTTAAATAATTTCTTTGCGTTGCGTCCAAGAACACCGCCGCTAAATGTTTTTCGACAATTCTAAATTTATGCACGGAGACGCCGCATGGTAGAAGGCGAAAAAATGAGAAATGTACGATGCAAAATCAAAGATAAAACATCTGAATTTACAATTCTTGCGAAAAATGTAGCCAACTAGCAATTTATGATGTGTAAGTTTGTATATCTAAATCACGTTTTCCATGATACTCCATCGCAACACGTCCGTACAATGTACCCTCGTTTTGTGTTTGTAAAATGCAATCCAATGAAATTTTCACCTGCTGCACATTACTCTCCCCCACAAAAAAAAATCACTACAGCCCGCAATTACATATGTCACTTTGTTTGATTAAGATAACGCGCCGGTCGTACACAAACGTAGGGAACTGCAAACCAAAAATCAGCATACGGTCCGGCTCATTCCCCTCGCCCCAATACCTCACCGTTTATTTTGATATTATTGGTTACGCAATGCTGAACCGTCGAAGGTAAATAAGGCCTCGGAATAAAAGATGTATTTGTCGGCGTTTATCCGAAATTTACATAAAACTGCGGCCGACACGCCGTTTGTCAAATGAAAATTAGGAGAAAAGGAACTCCTTTTCCGGTGTCATGTAAATGAATAGACGCATGGAAGAGTGGATGTTGCACGAACAAAGCTATTCCTTTCCGTTTCTGTTAGACGCATGTACGGTACGGCAATATACCTGTTGTTGTTAAACGGTGAATGTCAAATAAGGATGTACGCACCCTAGTTTTTTGCGTCGTTGTAACACCGAATGCGCCTAAAGCTATGAAAATTAATAAAGACGTTCCTAGAATTCGAATTAAGCGAACACATTTCTTGATTACGTAATTCCCTGAAAGACACGGTGTACTTTTGACAAAGTTATTTAAAATTCCGCCAACTAATGTTAAATTATTGTTTCGATTCACACGTGTGGAAAGTAGAACATTAGCCGTCCGCCCGGCAGAAACAACGAACTATCCGAAGAACTGTTAAACGTAACTGCTACTTACAAGATAGTGGTGATATAATAATGAAATTCTATAAATGGAACAAAGTTATACAAACCAGACCGAAAGAAATACTTATCTGTAATGTTATACCTAAAAATAAGACCTCGTTAACCACCATAAAACGTATTGACTATGTCTTATATTCAAGGTATCCGTTTCTATTCTTTAGTTCTTGATAGCTTTCTATTCTTTCAAGAGTTCCTTTTTCTGGATCACACATTTCGTCGACGTTCTTCTACGAAGACCAACGGAAGAAGACGCTAATCGGTTCGAAACCATAAGTCTTTTATTTGGGTTATGGAGTAGTTTTCGCGAAACAATAGAAGTAATAGAAGAACACCTAATAAGGGCTTCGTAAGTAGTAAGAAGTAGCAAATGTGAGAAAAACAGTTATTAAAAACGAAATCTTCGTCCGCTCTATTTGACAAAAAATCTATAGCTTTCTATTAATTAATCTATTCCTGAATGTAGTTAATTCTCCAAAGATTATTTAAAAATGTCACAAAGCAGTTTCGTAATAATTATTTTATCGGCCTATCTGGTTATAACATCTGCTTCACAATCGCAAACGACATACAACCCCGCTTAACCAGATGCCGTATAACGGATTACCGCGCGCAAAAAGGTGTAACTACGGCGCTTAGCGTTTCCTCTCTGTTGAAGTAAAAAGAAAAAAAAAAGAAACAGTAGTATAACAGCCTTGCTTACTATGTCATTAAGGAAATTGAAAGAAAACCCAATTTGGTGGCGACTACCTGGCAGTTTTTGATTAAACGATCTTTCGCGAAGAAGTTGCATTTAAGAATCGACCATAAAAATGTACCCGACGTGCAATTATCTGGCATGCAGTCGAAAATTACGCTGATCACTTAACAGCTTCGCTTATTCGGTTATTGTTCCTTTTTTTTTTAATATTGACGGAGACTATTTCCGCAAGACTGTTATTATGACATAAATTTTGAAATGTATGTCGTAGATTTATGGAATGTATATTATTTAATTCGTGAAAAGCGATACCATAAATTGCTAAAAAGAAACTCTCGCGTTTACTCACCTGCGCGTTTGCGGAGTAAGCTTACTTATCCTTTAAATAATTCTTCGTAACTTTCTACCGTAAATCAACCGTACTTGTTTATCTACTATCTTGAAATACTTCTTCATTTGCATAACTGCAATTGCTATTTAAGCCTTTCATTATCGCAGACATTATAAACTTATAAGTATTTCGTTAAGTGCCGTAAGTATGTCTTAACACCGGCATAAAAGAGAATTACTATAAGTGACTAATGTTATATACATGTGCGTTTGCATAAATGTGTTTCATGTATCTTAAAATATAACTTAGCTCTAGGGAGTTTAACCCATCACACATCCTATTACTTTCAGCATCATCGCTTGTAAGTTTGCACATTGAAAAATGCAGATATATGAGGTGTTGTGATATCGCCAGAGCTTTGCCGGGACAACACGTTTAGCTATTATCGATGTTTGGTGTTGTTGTTCATCATTTTAATGCAAAAAATTTTATTACAAATGCGTTCTGTTTAAGAGTAGTTTAAAATTTCTTCTTTCGAGCTTGTTAAAATGTCTGCTATAGCTCCAACTAAAGTCTTTATCAACCGCGTAGAACCGTACAGTATCAACCTCTTTGGCGAGAAGGAATACCGTTTGTGTTCAGGAAAAGAGGGAGCGATTGAACGTATATATATCCAGGTATCTGTTCAATCAGACTTTTTAGGTTTAGCAATGCTTTCATAATATTGAAGAGCCCGAAAAAAGCTTCGCTGAGTGAGCCACAAAGATAGGTCCACCCAACGAACATTAAGACTACATGGCTGATGTACAATGCGCTACAAATGGAATGCAATAAGAACCCGTCTGATTTGAAATGTTTCAAGCAATCTTTAACCGATGCAAGTAAAAGTAACGAGAGATGCCAATCTGGATGTGCGCGCAAGAAGGAGGAAAAGAATCACATGGAACTAATCCATGTGCGCTTTTCGCACGAGCGATTACAATTATTAGTCATTAAAATCACTATAAAAGGCAATACGGACTAAATACCTGTCGTCTAATTAGTACCAACCACACGCACGGAAAGTTACTCTACCGCTGATGTCGTGTAGTCGCAACTAGAGTAATTGACAGGTCCGTTGATAAATTGCTAATTATGAACTACGGCTGGTGCTGTAAGGTTGACATAAACACAACGCGCAGACCTTCAATAGAAGAAACAGTTAAGGTCATCGCGTCGCAATTACCGCGTTTGCCCGTGACTTTTTCTCCGATAGAAATAGACGCGGAAATTGATAGTGGCGAAGTGGTACGCACACGTTTCAGGGTCAAGAGCAACAAAATTGCAACTCATCGCGTTATGTGTTTTACCTATTACTGGTTAATTAGCTTCATATCAGGAACCATCAAATAATGCAGCTTTCTATTATTCCGATAATAAATAAATTATTCCCGGAACACCTTCCTTTTAATAAGCTATACATGGTGCATTTCAATTAAATGTTCTACAGTTATTTTATTAATTTTACCGGTCGTAGTTCTTTTCGGAGTCATATTTGGTAATGCAAACTCATCAACTTTTTATATTTCTGTGTCTATCGTATCCATCTAGTCGTTTAGATAATGATGAATTGTAGTTAAATGTCGATTATTTAATCCGGTGACGCAATCTTCTGCATTACATCAATAGTTAAACGAAAACGAAGGTCTCCGCTACCTTTCGAAGGATGTATATCAAAAGTTTCCCATCTAAGAAATAACAAGTTTCATTCCACTCTACCGACTGTCCAAACAATTAATTGAACGTTTACACTATCCTAAATATTTGCAACGTTACAACGCTAATCTGTTCAATAGATCAGACCACTTAATATTTAGTACCTTATGTTGCCTTAACTCGTGAAATTAAAATAATCAATACTGCAGGAAGTAGTTTTCACGACGTTTTAAGTATGTACATTAGAATTTTAAGCTGACAAGCAACTTTTCGAATCGTAGGTCGCTATTACCAACATTCAGCATTAAAATCCGCTCTCCGTTGTCGCTGTAATCTGAGATATCCCACGCAATCCTTTAACACTTATATATGCAATTATTGCTATTTTACTAAACAGAATATAAACGATTACCGCGATTAACAAATAAAGTTCGTACAATCATCAGCTGATCATAGTCAACACTGGCTTAAAAAAAAGGAAGAGACAACATGAAAAACAAATAGGGATTACACGCTTTATAAAATATACGGCGGGTATTTAACTGGAATGAAATCAACGTGTAAACATTCCATTACAAGTTATAAATTGCCAACGATATGCCGGCGACAATAGATTTACAGATACACATTAATTAAAAATCAACTATTAATTAAAGAGGCGCGACGCATATTGCTGTTTTATCAATTTAACGATCGCAAATCCCATTGTATCCAGCATGTGTCGATGCATCGTGTTAATAAATTACGCCCCGACGCAAGTCGTGAACGTTAAAAGACAAATTACGATTCGGGCTGTAAAACGAGCTGCCTCCATAATCAAATCATAGTTCAATAACGCTCCGCATGATGACGTTAACGTTATTCTAAGAACTGAATATTATTGGCCGTTAAACTTGGGTAGCTACCAGTATTACTTGATTTTTGCCAGCTATAATTCTAAACAGGTTAATTGTCTAAATAAACAGGAAACGCAATGCTCAGTTGCCAAAACTGTATAATGTGCATTAAACAAGAAATGCAACGATTCCGTTCCGAGAACATTTCAAAGCTAATGAAACAACAAATTACGCTGTACTTGCAGCAAAAGATTTCAAAATGGAATTTGCCAGTTTGAATGGAATTGTCGGTTGTCGCTTGCGACTTATCTAACAAATTATCCTAAACCGCCACTCCTAAAGAAAAATATTTTATTGTACGTCGAAATTATCCATTATGACTAACTCGTATTGTGAAAAGCTTCGGCAAGTCTAAGCGGCACCCGTCTAGAAACAGGTTTCTTCGATTAATCGAAAGAAAGTGCTATTCCTACTATAAGAGTGACTCCGTATTCTGCCGACATCGCACCTTTTTATGTCTTACGACAACTGTACGAGGCATGGGCCAAACTTGAATTCAAGTTCGTCAATTCTTTGATACACGCGGTGTTCTACAAACTAGTACGCAAAATTAGTGTCGCGTTGGTTTAATATTTAATTTATTTGGTTGCGTGATAATAACTAGCAACAAAAGAACTATTAGCTTCCCGATTTAGTTGGTTTCGTAGGATTCGACTAATAATAGCGAGGGCTCCTTCATTCAGATCAAATAGTCATGCTAAAATACCCTTATTTTGCCAATACTACATAGTGTAAGTTTTTTATTATTATTATTCTATAAGGCGTGTATACCGCAAATAATTGTAAATTATCAAAATCGGGAGGATCGACGTAAACCTAGAATTCGGCTGGACACAGTAAGTGGTGATTTAAAGCGCTCAACAGGCTCTATCGATATATTAAATTTAATTTAAATTGTTGTTTAAATTTTAAACAACAATTAAGAACTCGTGTTGACCAGAATTATAAATTAATACCAACCGTTCATTACTTACTAATCAACGTAAGGGCACAGTATTTTTTTTTTGCTACTAATACTACTAATCTCCATTAGACTAAATAGCAAAAAAATAAAAAGCAATAAAATATATCTTCAGTCCTTCATACTACCTCTGTTCAGTATCCGCCAGTTACATTCTATTCAGAAGTACTGCTGATACATATCACAGTTTCAAAGTCCGTCCTCCACTCGTATCCGCACACATCTCATATTAACACTTCACCGACCTGAAACAAAAAGAAACCCGTGTTAATCTCAAATTCGTCTTGTCCCAATTCTTTTTTTTTTCGAGAAATTTCTATCGATTCATTGGTAAATGATCGCCAACAATCTAACAATAACTATCCGGTCACCCTTGCCAGTAAAACGGAAGGCACAGATGAATGAATTTACGTTATAATGCGAGTTTTTCGCCGTGAACCTTTCTCCCCTATTTCTCTGGACCTCGCCCTTGCTTCACTATGGCAACAGAAAAGCGTTTCAGCGCTAGAACTTCGCCGAAACTTCGTACAACGTAACAACGTTACTCGAGGGCAGGAAGTAAATACAAAGATTTGTTTTCGTTAGTCGTTATACGTAGGTATGTGTTTGTAAATAGATATTTTGTTGTCTCTGGAGTTAAATTTATTCTTTGTTCCCGTAATATTGTTAAATGAAATAGAAATTAACAGGCGGGGCACTTCGTTATGTCGTTTTCTAGATTAACTTTTCACTAAAATAAGGAAAATATTATCATTCTGTCTTCGCATGAAGATAATCGGATACTGATTTTATCAATTTTTTTTATGTACTTAATTCTCTCCGCGATGCTCTGCTATTAGAGTAAAAGTTAGCTGCTTCTTAGGAAAAAAATGCTTTCAAGTCAATTCGAAAGAAAAGAGTATATTCTGTTCTGTTGTTATGCTATGTTAAGATTACATTTTAATACTTTCAACAAGCGGTTATCTCATATAAAGTCTAAACAATAATCTTTTAATAAACAAACGGAAGAGCTAAATCCTCACATTCCTAAAATATCTTGGCTATTATCCTTCGAAAGTTTTAGCTTTCGTAATACAAACAGTACATTGTCTAGCCTTCCGCGATAAAATTATCTACATACATACACATACGTCTGTATAATGAATAGCATCGAAACTGCGGAGGTTAAAGGTGATCGAATGTTTTTTCGCAAACAGCGAGTCCGGCTTTGGGAGCGTGGGAATGTCATTGCGTCTAAATTGATTACGTTATCAGCGAACGCGTACACACGCAAGCGCACAGAAATGTCCGACTATGTAACTTTATTGCATCCTACAAGGATGGCTTGGTAAGCCGAGTTAAGAGAAATCGCATGCAGGTAATTAATTTAACAATAATTTCATGGGTGGAGCTGGCGGTAGAATCCTACATTGAAAGGCGATTACCAAGAAATCCTATAATTATTATAGATACAGTTAAGATAGAAAAGCTGTACTGGAGGCCTTAGATCCTTGAAACAAGCCAGTGGGCTTTGTTCCCATTCTTGGTCTACGTATCAATTGAATCTGGCAAATGCGAGTCCCGAATGCCGTAACACAGATCCTTCAGGTGTTGCTTCAAAGTAAATAAATGAAGATCTTGCAACGGCTGCTGGTTTGTCACGTACTAGCTGACCGAAGTAATGGATCTTAGGAAGCCATTTTGCTGCGATCTTAGCACCTTTAGTTAGAACTTAAAAGACCATGCCATTGACCCGTATGTCTCCAGTTTTTGTGGCTTTGCCGGAGTCGACCATACATGCCCAACTTGCAGAATACGCTAGTAAAAGCATTTCCCCTAAGCTTGAGACGAAGCCAAAAAAAATCGAATAAATCGATCGATAGAATGTTGACTTTCTTCGAAATGTTTGAGTTTTCATTACTACGAGACCCTGCTATCGGGGTTCATATTTTTTTAGGTATTTTTCAATCTTATTTATTGGATTACGTTCCGGAACTTCTCTACGCTTTCGAGCTGATAAGATGCGAAACACTAGGCAACCACGTACGAGTTTCCTCCGCGACAAACGTACCATATTCGGCCAGTGGCATGGATCCCATTCGATACCTGAGTACGACCACAAACGAAACACGCGAAAACAATCACCGCATAAGCTGTTGCATACGCCATTTCGATGCAGGAGAAGTATAATTTAGATTTATGCGTCCTGCTCCTTGTGTTTCTATTTATAAACGGTTAATGTTCGTGTACGCACGATATTACTACACACATATGTAAGGTAGATACAAGCGTGCGTGCGTGCGACTGGTCTACATGTGCCCGTGCACGATGAAAATAAAAATAGACTAGTACTCGAAACGATCGATAGAGGCCGCTGGCAACACGCCGATACCGTGATGCATTGCAAACGTAGTTGTAATTGATTAAGATCGGTATCTACGATGGACTATCCATTATGTTTGCTAGAAAAGGCGGTTCGTACTTTGGATTCATGAACATAATTCATTCTGAAGGGGTTGTGAGAAGGTTTAGGTAGGAAGTATTTTTTTTTAATTACCTTGATTGCTAAAAACCAAACGTGTGCCAAATCTATATTGTATTTACTATTTTCGTGTAGTTCAAGCACGAAGTTATCGTTATAATGCATCAATCATTTTTTGCACGAATAATGCATAATTCAGCTTAAGTACTGGCGTTTCCGTAAGAAAGTTTGGTAGCGTCTGAGTGCTACTAGGTTACTATCTTTGGACTTGATACAAGACAATGTTCTTCCTCGAGATCATTTAGGAAAGGACATTATTGCATAAAGGAATTTAAGCTAGAGCTTTATAGGAGATATTTTCTTGTAACGTACAGCTAATGTTTATAATGCAATACCGTTGGAGGTTCAGTTTTAACAGAAAACTTAAACGTTCTCTTGACACAATAAAAATAGACTTTACGTGATCCGGACATCCTGCTTGCACAATTATTCTACACTCCGCCAAAAAAGTATCGCATAAACTAAAAAAGGGCATTTATAAACCAAGATATTTTTATACGTTCACAAAAAGTTTGCCTCGTGTATGTGAACTATAAAAACACTAACGAAATCATGGAACATAGCTTTTTTACTTTTTTTTTCTAAAAGAACACATTTAGAAAAATGCATATGTGTAAGGTTTGTTCAGTTGTTTATTGAAAGTCTTCCTATACGGACAAATTTTAAAGTGCGAAGTCAGAGTTCTGTACCAACGCTTTTAAAACTAAAATGAGCAATTTAACTTCAGAACAAGTGGCTGCTATAGTTGCTTTAATCGAAGATGGACGATCTCAAGCATACGTTGCTAATTTGATGAACATCAATCAGTCAAGTGTTTCTAGAGCCGTAGCCAGATATAGGGAAACAGGCAATTACAGTAGAAGATCTGTACCAGGTCGTCCAAGCATTACGTCGAAGACATGTAACTGCGAGACAATTGCAGAACGACTTGGCTAGAGTCAGAAATACCCGTGTGAGTACTCAAACTATTCGGAATAGGTTAGGACAGAGTGGATTAAGAGCTAGAGTAGCTGTACCAGCCCCTCGCCTCACTAGGAACTAGGAACATGTAAATTGGAACATTAATGACTGGGCCAATATACTCTTCACAGATGAGTCAAGATTTGGTCTTTACACCTCAGATAGGCGTATCTCAGTATACAGACGAGACGGTGAGGGCTATTCGCAGTGTAATATCAGACCTAAACCTAATTTCGCTGGTGGCTCTATTATGGTTTGGGGAGGCATCTGTTTAACAGGTCGTACAGAGTTAGTACCAGTAGACAGAGGTACACTGACTGCCCACAGGTATATAACGGACATTTTAGAAGAACATGTAGTACCATATGCGCCAATTATAGGAAACGAATTCATGTTAATGCACGATAATGCACGACCGCATGTTGCAATAATCGTCCAGGAATACCTTAACGATGTTGGTATTCCAGTTTTAGATTGGCCTGCGGTAAGTCGGGACATGAACCCAAAATGTTGCCCCAGCGGACCTGCATGGACTAGAAAATGCTCTCCGTGACGAGTGGGAGAATTTGGATCAGGCTTATATACGGAGGTTAATCGAATCTCTGCCGAACCGTATGCGAGCGGTCATAAGAGCCGGAGGTGGCAATACTCAGTATTAAAAGCTACTGTTATGACAGTTTTCTTTCCAAAATTATAATTTCTTGTTTTAATAAAAATCTCAAGTATGAGTTCTTGTTTTTATTTGGCCTGTATTTTATTTAAACAATCATAGAAATTATATCTTAGAGCGCATTAAAGTATATTTACAACTTTATGCTACAAACAAAGATTATGCGATACTTTTATGATTCAAAACTACGTTATGCGATACTTTTTTGGCGGAGTGTATTTCTTTGGTAGCTAAAATAATTTGTCTTTTGTTATCAATACTTCAGCACGTATTTTTCAACCGAAATTTTCACGCAATACATCCGAATAATATATTCCCAGTACGTTACGATGAATCCAGTTTTTTATGCAGGTACATTTCGAAATACCGTCGGATAAATACGTAATGCGTACGTAGCGATGGCTATCCGTAATACGATATTTATCATGAATCGCCACAAAATGAATGAACCTGTTAAATTGCTAACCGCGTTTTATTTCGTTTTATTTTAAATTAAAATAAAACTACGTCGCGTATTGCACGTTCGAGTGAATTTTCCCATTTTGGCTCGATTCTGATTTGTCATTCATGAAAACTGGTTCAATTTAACCGCATATGAAAGACCGTGACATTGCACTTCGGCAATATTTAAAACCAACTCGGCGTGTTGCGGTTGAGATCACCGCAACTAAATTTTTTTCTCCTCTCGCGTCGTTTCTTTCAAGGAAATGCTATTTAAACTTCACTTTAAAATGCCTTGAATGGACGGCGTTGTGGGTCATGTTGTTGATATAGATACGCTAGTCGTAAAATTGTAATACTGTCAATAGGACGATAGAAAGCGTTGTAAAATATGTACAGGCCCGAACTATTTCTTTGAAGCTGGATAATTACTATTTTATTTGCTTTAAAACATTCTGTCAGAACCACTACCGTTGAATATTTGTCGAGTCCTCTTACTAAAATTAAAATATCTATTTCTTTATGAGCTAGGAGAACGTTAGGTTTAACTAGAACCCATTTATTGCTAATTTTGACTTAACGAAGATGATTAGTTAGTAAAGCTACAATTTAGTTCTGCACAACGTTTCCTTTGTTTCCCTTTTAAACCGATGAAAAAAATTACTATATCAACATTACTATTAAATTCTCCAATTAGAATTCGTCTAAAAACATTTTCTTTCTTTCTTGTTTTCTGAGTAGCCTAAGATCTTCTGACAACGCAAAAACAGAACTACAGTTTAAAGAAGTTCAAGAGAGAGTGTTCAAAAAACAATCTCGGAAGTAAAAAACAATACAGCTACACAATACACTATGACAATTAGAAAGATGATAAAACAACAAGAAATAAACTAGCAGCAATATTGGTAAAACTAATTAACAACGCCACAATATCCCGTTTCCTTGAAACGTATCCATTCGCAAAAGAGCCAACAAGTCGAACGCAGAAAATTATCGATAATATATCTATTCTTCATACTAACTAAAAGTCTTCAAATGCAACTAAGCGAATGCATATTTCACGGCGGCATAATAAGAACAAACGACAAAACAGAAGCATAATTCAAATTTTGTCAAAGTTACATTCCATTAAGGTTGGTCTTTTGTCGCGCTTCGCATCCACAGGTGCATCTAGATTGCATGTTATAACTTTTTAATTCCTAGACTGATCTGGATGACCGCCAGTATCGATGTGAGCGCCCGGTGTACGCGCAGGTCACTGAACCATTGTTTATTTATAATTAATTAGACGGGAGGGTTTGTAAAGTACGCTTCGTGATGAGGTATCTCGTCGCTGGCATTGCATGTTAGAAATTCATTCGAAAATACGCCCGACGTTTACCTCATCATTTTGTGATACGTTCGCAAAGGATGCGCTGCGAACGGCAAAACGCAAATGACAAGCGGCTTTCGTGCGGTTTATCGATTAACTGGAAACCATTGAAGACAATTTCGCGGTCTGATTACGGCTTCACCGCGAATAAAAAAACCTCAATTTTTACTTTCTCAAGATCGTGCGTTTAGGCTTAAGAAACGTTTGTTTCAGAAGAATCAAATGTTGCGAGTCTATGGACAATAGGCAATATGCACGGACTGAGGTGATAATAGGTACGATTGTTTAAACACGCTTGTTTATTTCAATTTTTAATTCAGTTTTATCAAAAGAGCCGCCTAACCTATTTGCCAACTCGGAACAAATTCTTAAAATTTTTGAACAATCGTCATATTTGTAACACTCTGTGTTAATCAAGCTAAGAGATTACATTAACCAAAGTAGCACTTAATTACTTCAAGTATAATGCGGCGTTTACTCAATATGTTCGATGCAATAATGCGAATAATAGCAGGATTAGGTATTGTTTCGCGACCTTCGAGCACGATTCAAATGACTGCACCGACCGACCTCCACAAAGCAAAGGATATTAATTTCTAAACGTTATTTGAAAAGTAGTTTCTTTTATCAAGAAAAGTCCGCTACATATGCATGCAGAACAATAAAATTACGACCGCTGAAGTTAAGCCCGAGCGCTGTTGTGATTAGCGTACGATAAATAACGAAATGACTTGCCATTTCAGCCTTTAAATACAACTTCGCTGCCCACGGGCAATTTCTATGCGCGGTTTAATTGCAACTTTATTAAGTAACTAACGACCGACGATTATAAATCAAAACTGGCTGACCTAAATCGAACCGCTAAAATGCACGAGCAACCTCCATCCAAATATTTTTTCCATCGATATACGTTATTCGCTAATTGCATTTCCTTACCGTTGCCGCTTTTTAAACGGCGCTTGTTAGACACGACTGAAGTTGCACGTCGACCGGTAAGGTAGGTATTGCCACATACAAACGGTTGGAACTGTCCGATGATTAATTTACAACGTTCCTAGCGGGCGGATTCTTTTCGCGCAGATATTTTTGTTTATGTTAAATGTTGTAAGTGCTGTTATCGTCTGTGTCTCTATGATTCACGCACACTTGAAAGGTGATACATTGAAGATGATTAATAAAGATGGATTTTGTATGACAGCTCCTTTTGAGCTTAAAATAATCTTAGAAGTGGCTTGGCAAGTTCTTTACTTTATCGAAAGTATCTTCAAAAAGTCCATTCCGATTCCTCTCAAAAGTTAAAAGACTTTTATACGTATTATTTCATTTACTACGGGTATTGTTTAAATAGCTTAAAACTATTATCTTCAAATCCATCGCCGATCAGGTAAAGACAAACCAAGTATTGCTGTCACTTATATAGACGTAGAGTAATTGTCCTAGAAGCAATCATTGCAACACACAGGAAGTTACAGCAACAGCTTTAGATTAATAGTCCAAGAACTTCATCATCTACTTCTTAATGTGAAAATTCTGGAAAAACATATTGTTTTCCAATTTGTTTACATATGCAAAAGCCATGTTGTTGTGATACAATATGTTGCTTGAATTGATCAAAAATAAGATCTTAATGATTTAAATGCATTCGCGAATATACTCAATTGTATCAGTCTCCCTGGTTTAAAAGCAGGTATAATATGAGCAGATTTTCATATTCCATTCAGACAATTATTAAGCATCGTGAACATCGGTAAAGTGGGATAGTCGACACAGTCACGAAGTACGCACGCACGGTCCCAATCCGGGCCAACGCCCTTTCCAAACATCCAAAGAGAATAGCATCGTATAAATGAATTGATGCGATACTAGCTGAACTATGCTGCATAGGCCTTTTTAATCTGCCATCTGCAAAAACAGACGCGAAATAGGCGTTGTTAAATAAATGCGACGAAAGTAAGATGAAAAAAAAAAAAAAACGAGACTTTATCGTTTTACCGAAACGGTCTATTTGTAAGTACATACACGATAATACAGACAAATATTGAAGAGTTGCCAGAAGATAATTATCCATAATTCGAGTACAATTTTTTCAACAATCCTTGGCAACTCAAGTAACTGACTTCAAAAAAAAAAACTTGCTCCTTTTCAAAAAATATGGAACGAGTAAATAAGAAATTTCTTGCAAGAGCAATATTGTTCGTTTCAATAACAAACTTTTTATTAAAAATAGCAACGTATCGGTAATTGCAATGATCCTAAACCACGCACCACTTCTTAAATCCTTGAATTTTATGCCGTGACATTTGCTGTGCACAATTCCATACCTCCGGTCGTAAAAAAATTCGTTCTGCTGCATTGGCCCGTAAACTCATTTATATCGGAATCACCTTGAAATCCTACAATGGGAAATGATCGCGCTTTTCCTTGAAGCCGGCGCGCAGTTGAGATGCATACGTGTTGCAACTATACTAAGGCTGCTGCTTGTGTAACACTATAATCCTAGATCTCCTAATACAGTGCGGCCTTTTACAGTCGATACCTCGTCAAGGTTTTATCGCATATACGAGCCTAATACCTGAGACGTTAAAACAAATATGTACATTGTTAGCCGTGCTGTGGCGATATGGTATGTAAGCTATGCGTTAGTTAGGGACGCTTGATGTAATGGTTGTTTGCGAATTCTTAGAGAAATCGTCGACGTTTTTATTTACAGAAAGCACAGGCGCGCATGGTGTTGTTTGTTTGTTCACAAAACGTGCTGTTTTCATTTTAAATGGAATCGAAAATAGAAAAAAAATCAAAGACACAACGTTTAGACAACATTTAAAAATAAGACATATAAGAGGCACAATTGGAGTGATGCAGACAAGTTAGTGGGATACCTGGAGACAGGGTAACTAAATGGGTGTTCGGAGCTAGCACAAGTAAAAGAAAAGCAGGAGGTTGACCGGGGAGAACGTAGTTAGAAGAAGTAAGAGCGAAGAAGTCTCTCGCTGCGGTGAGAAACTTGTAAAACACATTTCACAACGCGTACAGCAATATTTTGATCTTCCCAAGATTAACTTGCAAAGGAGATTGAGCTCTTGATGCTTCCTTTTCCTTGTATTTTAAAATCTGTACAATAGCGTATCATAACCGGCTAGCAAACATTAAAAAACAAAAACGAGACGTAGAAGTACATCTGTTAAATGTATATATGTTAATACGACACAATAAAAGCACGCTACGCACAAAGGAATATTTAAATCGTCAATATCATCAAAGCTAATAAGAAAAAGGAATTCGCAAATATCGGGATTAAAATTCCCTACTCGCTTATCTTGCGTACGCCCGTAATGCCTTTTCCGACCATCCGGAGAAGATGGGCTTTCATATGGAAATGGCGACTTCCTTATTAATATTAAAATCAAAACGGTGATCTGTATCTAAGAAAAAAAAAACGATCCACTTATTCCTCGCATTAAGCCGCTTTAAAATTTAAATTCGAAATTTTTTCGGCCATCTGTCCTGTTGGGACTGACATGGTATTCTGCTCCGATGATTCCCTCCGGAGCATTCTTGCGTGCTGAACTGACTTTTATCGTTTTTCGAAGTTTGACGGTGCGCACAAAAGCACGCGATACCTATTCAAATGAATGCAAAATATTTTATCAATGTACTTAAGGTATAATCGAAGCGTTACAAAAGATATGCAGTACACTGAAGACGCTACCATAAGTTCAAGTGAAGGCAAAGAAGAGGAATTTAAAAAGTTAAGTGTACGAAACAGGTATACTGCGCGGTTGATTTTTTTCGTCTTCTGTAAACATAAAGCTATCATAACCAGCGAAACTGCAACTAGCTTTTGCGATAGACATTTCAAATACGTTGTGTAGATGGATTATACGCCTAATGGTATCGACAAAGTCATCTTGCCAAGCACGTATTCATTTTGGGGGACAACTACGTTAATGCAGTTCTTCGCTTAAATTGATTTATAGGACAGAAAGCAATTTGCACCATATTTTAGTACGCTTGACGCCCTTATGCGGCTAGTGGTTTGGAAAATTAGAAATGCATCTATCAGTTGCGAATGAGGGCCACCATCAGATAAAATGTCGAAGTAATTTAACACAGCCCAAAATCGTGTAAACAGCCACATATACGCAACAGATAAATTCATTGTTATTTTCACAATTTCTGGTTTCTTATTGCAATTGAATTGATTGAATAGCCACTTTTAAATAGAAACTAATAATAAAATAAAACCCTCTTACCTCAAATGAGGTATGGAAGATTCTCAACTTTCTAACCGGCTGGGGAAAAAGAAATTTTTGAAAAGGTTATAGAGCATGTTGACGCAATACAGCAACAGTATATGACGCACCACCCAAGTGTTTCCAAACTCGTTGAGCACAAAGGCACGGTTATTACGTACTATGCCAGGCAGAAAATTAATTCCTAACCTATAACCATCATGTCATGAGGATACCTTTATTACACAATAACTTTCGTGGACCGTATTTTAAAAGTACAGACATTCTATTAGGTGCTTGTAATGCTTTCCTACGTTCCCGTGCCCGCCTCGGAGGATTCCGTAAACGGATCGGAGAATCCACGTGGGTCGACGTTCACGTTTCCCTGGGAGAGGCTCGCCTAGCGAACTCTCGCTATAAATCTCGGACATTTCATGCGGGATTCGGATTGCGCAACGCATCCTCCTGAACGTAACAGACCTAATGTGTTTAGCCAGCGTTACATTCCCGTATACCCGCTTACATACGTATTGTGAGTACGATACGCTACGTAGAGAAAGATGGACGGCAAACTGGTGGTCTACCAACGTTAGGTTTTAAAATAATAAATTCAACGGACTTTTATAGAAAGCGCCATCGTGGATCATTAAATCTGGATTAATTTGATACCTATAGGACTTTCGAATGTAGAACTAGAGTAAAGGCAGATACTTACGAGGAGATAAAGGAGTAGCTTTTGCCATGTAGGGTTATTAATCATGATATATGACTACTTATTGTATTATAATCGGCTTCGTATTGTAAGACCCTGTTCACGATTTCTTCTTTGAAGTTGAGTAGGTATGTATTCAAATAAAAGACAACGATATTTCACAATAAATTGTGACGATAAATTCTTTTTATGATTGTGCTTTGACAATTATAAACGTTAGTAAACTGATTAAGCGCTAACTGCGGTTAACATCACCTCTTTTCGTTGCAAAATTCTCGTATTGCTCGATGACACTATTTTTGAGGGCCGATATGCTATACGTAGTGCAACTACCCGAACAATAATCTAGGTAGTTATCCAGCTCCTGTTGCTCGCACTTCCAATAAGAAAACGATTCAACTCGTTCTTAAATCGAAAATCGTGTACAGGGTGATTCCAAACCATAGAATTTCAAATGTATCTTTGGCGTCATTTCTACCTATATGGTTGGTCGTCTTGCAGTGCCTTATTCATAATTCATACATCATACGTCAGTGTTGTCTCATTAGTTTCTAATTTCCAATACCATTATACGTTACGCCGGGCCCTCCTTTAGAACGCGCTGCTTGCGGCTTAGCGAAACACTACGTATTACGTACACCATGCATGTAGGTATGCATGTATTCGCTTCCCATACCCGGCAAGATACAGTATTCCGAATGCGGAGAATGCTTTCGTGTTCGCAGCACATATAAACTTAATTGAGCATGAACTTTACATGTCCAGCACGGTCTAAAGACTGTTAACAGTCATTTCGGTGCCTTGACAAGACGGATACGGAACGTTCGCCGCTGCATCTGATAAGAACCGACTTGTAAAGTGAGTCGCATTAAAATTGGCTGATATTACGAGCACCTTCGCTCAACGACGTAATATTATTCAATTGCAGGGCGTTGTAATCTGTAGTGTTAGGGTTACGAGGGGCTAATTTTACGGTCGAGCGGATAGGTAATTGATTAGGACGTGAAGAAATTGTAAGTTCGTTTTGTTATGCAATAATGCACCATGTTTCAATTATCGCATTTAACCGAAATCTAATAATTATTGCATCGTCAATAAGAAGAACAAATTAGAGACGCAGACTAAAAATAAAATAGTCGATTGTATTGTATCTTACATGATATTCTTCCGGAAATCATCGATTTTAATACAAAGCACTTCGAATCTTGAACCAAGCTCACGGTATCAGAAAGAAACTAGTGAGCAACGCGAACCGTTTCTTATGAGGCGAATAAACACGAGTCTGTCTAGTCGTTGCGAAAGAATAATAATGTCCAATTCTTAACGCAACGCAACGCACTTAACGCAAAGATAGCAAAGATTGCAAGCGCTACAGTAACTCATTAAATTCACGGTACTAATCTTTTTGGTAGATATCTTCGATACTCCTTCACACACCGCGTGTAATTTCTCGGGGATTCGGCTGCAAAAATATATCTATTTGTCCATCTTTCGGGAATCAAGTCAACATTGAAATTCAGTTAGTTCCACTTCCGTTCTTCAACTAAATATTGAGATAATGTAGAGTGGCTCGGCAAAAAGGCTCTTTTAAAGAATCGCAAAGTAATTTTCCTCGATTCCTTATAAAATCGTCTCTGGATACGATCGAAACGTTTATATATAACCGTCGTGCTTCCTGTAGTGAAGAATCCGAGCAAATTAATGTTAACCACTAATGGCTTCCACGTGGGAATGTAACGAGCTATTATATATATATATATTCAGCTTCAACCAGTATCAATATATATTGTACGATTATTGTACGAGTACTTTTTTTCCTTATGGCCTGTTTTCGAGCATGGAGAACAAGCTTGTTGGAGTTCCCGCTTCCGCACGAAATTGAAAGCAATTATCTATTTCATCGAGAATTATAGAACTTAACGAGTTAGACGATCAGCGGAAAGTGTTTGATTTCAATTATTTTACTTTAAAAGTTAATTTTCATTAATCGTACGTACATCGTAGGTAGAGAGAATGTAGATTTGATTCTAGATCAATGCATACTTCGAACCCTTTAGTTCTGAAACTTTTCCGAATCCACGCCTTATTGTGAGACGTGACACGAAGTATTAGCACAGGAAATGGGAAATCTACCGGTTTACTGGTTCTTAAAGAGGAATTTCAGCGGCTGAAACAAAACAACACATTCAAAACTTCCGTACAGGTCAAGTAGTCCAGTAACTTCATATCATCACAGAAAAGGCATGATAGCACGCACGAGCAACAACGCACACTTCCGCAAACTTATATTAGATTTACTTATACGGTGGCAGTTAATTTATCCATAAAAACGATACTACACATATGCTATACATGACGGCAGTTTCAATAAAACTCGCGAATAAAGCATAAAGCAGCGAATGCGCAGCTTCGGTTAAAATTGAGCAGTACGCTAAAGCAACACAAAATATACTTTGTATGACTGCCATAATTTAAGTTTTATTATCATAAGTAAATGTCCGAACGGACCGTAAAATACTGTAATTATTGTGGGACACAACTGGTTGCGTAAATGGAAAATCGCGCATAAACGCCCAACACTGAAACTACCAATAAACAAAGGTAATTTATCGACAAACACAATTAAAACTCTTTCAGAATTGAACAGGGTCAGACCTTGCAAATAAAAAATACATGCGCACACATCCATATGCCTACAAATAAGCATTAGCGACGTGATCGTACGCCTAGGTAATAGGTATTAATGTTGTAGCCGTTTAGTTATTGACGTTAGTTGGAATTTATACGAGGGAGCACAGAATAGGGGCATTACTCTAAAATTACCTAGATACGTTGTTGTTTTTAATCAGTAGTTTTGTTCCTGTCCAGCTTCCCTTCTTTCTAAATAATTGTTGGGGTGGGTGCAAAATAACCAGACTTTTTGTCAAAGTTGGGCTTTTTATAGGATATGGCACAAAAAAAAAATACCAGATCGTTTGGTGCAAGAACCAGACGCTTGCAGTTGAAGGTATCGACGCTAGCTGCTTATCTGCAGCTGTCTAACTTTCTGTTTCCTGCAAGAATGAGGCAACTTCTGGAGCCGGAGGTCAAAAATTAAAATTTCGAGGTACAAAAGAATGGAATTTAGATAACTATTTTGCCGTCATGAAAGTAACATTCGCGTTTTAGATTTTGACTATTGTAAAATTTTGAACGTTTGCTTAAACAGCAATTGTCAGTTGAACATACAATTCCTTGTAATGGTCAAGATTTCAAGGATTCGCGAACTTTTACTTATATATAGATCTTCTCAGAAACCAACCATATACATTCTCTCTTATATTACATTAATTTTTATAGCCGCAAATAAAATATGAAATGATTTCATTCCTTACCTCCATAACGATAAATAACGTTTTCTTAGAGACATTCCCGACATAAAAACGTTCTAGTAAACGTCTTGTGAAACATTATACTCATACCTTTAAAGTAAATCGGACAACCAATAGGTGGTAGGCGGACATCAATATCACAGCAAGTGAACGCAACGTGTAACATACCTGAAACAAACACCAGCCATTAAAATGATTGATATCATCTCCAGGATGTTATATTTTTTACTTTAAAGCCGTAGCGAGTAATTAATACAATGCATACAGGTTCGTATGTTTTATATCCAAATATATTTATGGAGAAAGAGAGTCTGTATAGCTGTAAACTAAGGAGATGGACACGGACGCCTGCTGAATATTAACTTTGATTATAATCTTTTTTGCAGTGCTAAACAAGTCTAGCAACTGTTCTTAGATATCAAGTGTATCTCCTCTGTTGGTAGACAATTTTGTGATAAGTAATAACCTTTAATTTCAATAAATAAACAAAAGAGTTAATCAACAGAATTATTTTGGCTTTCAATGTGAAGACTTAGTAATGCTGGACGATGGAAATCCATCCAAGTTCTAACTTCTAGTCGTACGAACACCGACCTACCAACTTTGGAATCGCTAATCCACGACATAACATAAACATAACACTTGAATAACTATTACCATTCGTACAGAGATTTCTCTCAACAGTTTTCGAAATGGGCGCCTGCAAATTGAGGTTAGCAGGAATACGGTGTTAAAGATCGCTAGTAAATAATATAAACGAAAGTGGGCCCAAAGCAGAACATCGCGGTACTCCCAGCAACCAGTGATTCAGACATTATTATTCTTTATTCCTTAGCAAGAAATCCTACGTATTAACATTACATTAATCCAAAGGTTGTAGTACAAAACCTATCAGAAAGAACTAGGAACCGGGCTGGTGCTTTTTCCCAAAAACATAGACAGAAATAACCACGGGAGCTTATATAAAATTTATAGAGCGGTTATAAAGCTCTATAGCAACGTTTAACTTCTTCCTTTTTACCATCACAGAGAAGTTTTCATTTTTTATGTTACAATTGTTGGCGTAAATTGCAGTATCTTCGGTTCTCCCAATACAAATGAACTTCGTTCGAAACAGCCGGTAATCATCTCACACATGCCTCATTGTAATGTTATTGAAGCTCACAGATGTTAAACGACTACCGGCTAACAGATTCAAACAGATCTAGACAAAAATGACGTTAAATCATCGCAATTAATTGAATGTAACCGTATTAAAGCGATGATTATAGGGTAATCGTTGCTGGCGCGTGCCGCTGTTGTATATACATTGGTTATTATTAGATGTAAATAGTACCAAATGATTCCCTAGCTATATTCGATGTAATTATTAGGTTATTACACCGCATGTAAAGTAGTGTTCTCTAGTCAAAACATGTGTGAATGTATTCCGTACATTTAGAATTAAACCATTAACATCGTAAAGGCTGCTATCTGTACAATATTAAACGAAATTGTGTATTGTCTAAATCACTTTATTAAAGCTACAAAGTGTTTACAGTTACCATCATCATCGACATAAGTTTCGTGAACACGTAAGTCCATTAAAATGCTTATTCCGGTACGGTAATTCATCACGTTTCCAACGCGGATAAATCATAAAGCCTCCGTAGCCAGCGTTCGACCCTTTTTTGTCATACATTCTACTTGAGCTTCTTCCCGTGGCACGGGAAGGTCCACCGGAGCTTTGAGTGGTAGCGATTAAAAATAATCGAATGACGTTAGCGGTAATTAAGTACGTATGGCACGGACGTTATTACCTTTTCGATGATAAATTTAATAACGCGCCATGCGCGTACGTTTATCGATTTATTTCTTTCAACTTCAACTTATATCAGTAAGCAGCTTACATAGGATAGTGCCTGAACAAAAAAGTGTGTAAGTTGACAGATGTGAATTATATGTATTACCATGCGAGCTTTTCTACGAGATTTTCCACTCCCTCTCTCGGGGAGTGGAACTAGGCGCACGACAAGGCTTTACGTTACTTTCGACGCTTATTTTCTATTTGCACCGCATAATTACTGCAAAAGCTGCCAATAAACATACCATGTAATGTATACTACGTAAAATTACCATTGAAGAGGAGACTTGCGCTCTTCTAGTTTTCTTCCATCATAACGAAAGGAACGCCGAACGTTAAGTACTTTGGCAACTCGGAATTACTTCAAATGTTGAAGTGAAAACTACTTTTGTACAAATTTCCGGGCTATATCTTAAGTCTTTCACTAATTTCGCCTTATCTGAATACAAGTTAAGTGTTGAGAACTTGATTATGAAGAACACAACTGTTATTAATCCAGGCATTGGAAACTATTATTAGATATAATCAGCGTCCTTATGGAATCAGCAAGCGACTCAAGGAACTTAAACAATATGGTTCGTAACACTATAACCTCGGTTTCCTTAACCTTGGATTGGAACCGTGTCGTCAAGATAAAAGTTATAACAACGACTCCGTTCCAACCCGGGAATCAAGAGTATATTGGTACCGACGTCCGCGAAAGCCTATCCACTGTGTCAAACACCATCGTCCATGTAAACGTAGGTAAACATTTCGGTGACTTAAACAAAATTTACAGTTCGATAAGCGGTAAGGGAACGCTATTAGACGTTATTATATTTTAAACGTACAGGTACTTAACTTAACAAGTAATTAGCAATCCGCAGTGTAATAAAACATTTCGCTAATTATCAATTGCAGATATTAATAGCGCTGTCGCTAATTGCTGTAGTAGCGCATCGATTTATTTCCAAAGAATACCTGACAATTATCGGACAAATTGGTAGTATTCACGAAGGAGTTATTGACTCGTTCGACAAGTTCTGCCCATAGCGTTCGCGTCATAATAAATATTTTGCAACTATGTCTATACGTACTCAAGGTATGCACATACATCGTACATCCTTCAATCGGTCCTGGGTAGATGTTAAATCGTTTATACATCCAGACGTCCATCGAAGAAGAAATAATCGATGTTCGCCAATAAACAAGCCATCTTATGTAAGATCATATTTTAAAGTGCATCCGTAAAGTCGCTAGGAAAGAAGGCACATTTATGTTGTTCATGTAGATATCTTATTGACGTAAATGGTAACTTTTTCCTGATGCCGTTTCGCGGTACTAAGTATCGACTGTTAGCAAAAGAAACTGGACGCATTAGGTAATTAACGTTTCGTTCTCTAAATAAGGTGAGCGGATTTACTTCACCTTTACTATAAACGCAAACGTATATATGCAAGCTTGAATCCCGCAATGTTTGCGTGTAATTAATTAATTGATTTTTCTGGAAATCTATGTAATTAGATAAAATAGAATTGAAGTTTTTGCTGTGACTTTATCCGTGTACGTACAGATACAAGCTGCTGCCTGCTTAAATAACTGGTAAGAAGCTAATGAATAAGGTAACTATGTGGGTAACAAGTAATATATTTTGTGAATGTTTTCTTACGATGGTCTAAAGTAATCAGAATGCCAACAGTAAAATTGGAACGAGGACATATATATTTTATTGTTTTGTAAAAATACACTCCGCCAAGAAAGTATCGCATAAACTAAAAAAGGGCATTTATAAACCAAGATACTTTTATACGTTAACAAAAAGTTTGTCTCGTGTATGTGAACTATAAAAACACTAACAAAATCATGGAACATAGCTCTTTTTCCTTTTTTTTTTCTAAAAGAGCACATTTAGAAAAATGCATATGTGTAAGGTTTGTTCAGTTGTTTATTGAAAGTCTTCCTATACGGACAAATTTTAAAGTGCGAAGTCAGAGTTCTGTAACAACGCTTTTAAAACTAAAATGAGCAATTTAACTTCAGAACAAGTGGCTGCTATAGTTGCTCCAATCGAAGATGGACGATCTCAAGCAAACGTTGCTAATTTGATGAACATCAATCAGTCAAGTGTTTCTAGAGCCGTAGCCAGACATAGGGAAACAGGCAATTACAGTAGAAGATCTGTACCAGGTCGTCCAAGATGTTCTACTCGCCAAGATGACCGCTATTTACTACTACAAGCATTACGTCGAAGACATGTAACTGCGAGACAATTGCAGAACGACTTGGCTAGAGTCAGAAATACTCGTGTGAGTACTCAAACTATTCGGAATAGGTTACGACAGAGTGGATTAAGAGCTAGAGTAGCTGTAACAGCCCCTCGTCTCACTGGAACCACCGAGTGGCTCGCTTAAAGTTTGCCAGAGAACATGTTAATTGGAACATTACTGACTGGGTCAATATACTCTTCACAGATGAGTCAAGATTTGGTCTTTACACCTCAGATAGGCGTATCTCAGTGTACAGACGAGACGGTGAGCGCTATTCGCAGTGTAATATCAGACCTAGACCTAATTTCGCTGGTGGCTCTATTATGGTTTGGGGAGGCATCTGTTTAACAGGTCGTACAGAGTTAGTACCAGTAGACAGAGGTACACTGACTGCCCACAGGTATATAACGGACATTTTAGAAGAACATGTAGTACCATATGCGCCAATTATAGGAAACGAATTCATGTTAATGCACGATAATGCACGTCCGCATGTTGCGATAATCGTCCAGGAATACCTTAACGATGTTGGTATTCCAGTTTTAGATTGGCCTGCGGTAAGTCCGGACATGAACCCAAAATGTTGCCCCAGCGGACCTGCATGGACTAGAAAATGCTCTCCGTGACGAGTGGGAGAATTTGGATCAGGCTTATATACGGAGGTTAATCGAATCTCTGCCAAACCGTATGCGAGCGGTCATAAGAGCCAGAGGTGGCAATACTCAGTATTAAAAGCTACTGTTATGACATTTTTCTTTCCAAAATTATAATTTCTTGTTTTAATAAAAATCTCAAGTATGAGTTCTTGTTTTTATTTGGCCTGTATTTTATTTAAACAATCATAGAAATTATATCTTAGGGCGCATTAAAGTATATTTACAACTTTATGCTACAAACGAAGATTATGCGATAGTTTTATGATTCAAAACTAAATTATGCGATACTTTTTTGGCGGAGTGTATTTAAAAGCTTGCACCGCTTCAAGTACGCAAGTAGATTTAAAAAAATGGTTATGCAGTAATACACGATAATTCTAAGAAAACGGTATGGATTTAAGTTGAATTTAATTTAATCTTACTTTGCAATATAAAGGTTGCAATGCGCGTCTACTTTAATAAATACGAAATATGTCCGACAAACTATTATCCGTACTTTTATCTTCTACATCGAATAATTACAATTGCAAATAATAGCACTTTGCATAAAAGTTGTCTACGAATAAATGAACTTAATTCGCTCAATAGTTTAATAACAACAAAAAGCTGATTGGTACGAAATTACCGATGATTACCTATAATGAATATTATTACTTTGTATGATGCTGAACGTACGCATACGTATAAATAAACACGTGTGCGATAACCACCAGGAAATGGATAGTGTTGCTAGTAGATTCCGTAGAGACCACACGAAGAAAATAAAGCCCTAATTACTAAAGAAGCATCCAGGAATCTAATTGATGACTACGTCGCCGGCCAAGATTAGCACTTTATTTTTCTTCTTTTTACGTAACGGTATAAATGATTGATTATTTAACGTACAACGGAGACCTCCGCTCCTGTACATATGTATATGCAAGATAAAGCGAGCTACAGATATGTTATTTGCTTTTATAAATTAGGCGTTGGACATGAATTTGATAGGCATGTAGGGAGGAAGCACGCCGATCAAATTAAAAAAAAAAAGAACAACCGTTTCAAGGAGACACAAAAAAATGTTATTGTATTGCGATAAGATGAAAAACG
This sequence comes from Oryctes rhinoceros, assembly GCA_020654165.1. Lineage (NCBI taxonomy): Eukaryota > Metazoa > Arthropoda > Insecta > Coleoptera > Scarabaeidae > Oryctes > Oryctes rhinoceros. The sequence continues at coordinate 7,712,087 of JAIOKQ010000231.1, forward strand.
AAACGAGCTATGATTTTTTTAAGTTGCAAATTTATTCCGCCTTAGTCAAACTACATGAAGATGATGTATTTCTTTAAAGTTACTTTAGAAAATGCCATGTTGGCCCCTTAGTTGTCGATTAACAGTCGTTTGTAAGAGTTAAAAAAATCGAATATAGTGCCGTTGCAATTGAAAGGAGACTCTGGACCATCATTTGGCACAGTGAAATTTTCGACAGTTAAATTTAAACGTAGTCGCACCATCTCGATCGACGATAAACGTTTGATATGGCCAGAAAATGCAACAACAACCGAAAACAAAGGAAAAGTTCACTGAATGATGCTATACGACTCTTGAATTAAGAACGTGCTTACCAAATGTTAATTAAACATTTCAATATGAAAAAGGTAACCACGGTTGCTCTCTCAGGTTCACAAACGCATTCTAATGAACATTCTCAAAGCCTGTTGTTGTTCAAGTCGTTTAAGCGAAATAAGTAGAAGTTTTGGCGTCGATTAATAGTTGTACCGTTGTAACGCTGATCCTCTTTTTTGTATTTCTTGTATTATTCTTCTGTTTCAAAGTCAGGCAGGCTAATTAAGGTACAAATAAGGAGAAGTGAACATTTAGAAATTGATAAATTTAATTATGCCTTATTAGATCAAACAAAATATTCATTTTGCTGAATGGGAAGAAGAATTTGAGATAAAATTAGGTGTATTATTCTAAATGATATTACATTTATATAGTAGTCACTAAAAGAAAAATATATATGCAACTTTTAAAACAGGTGCTCTTGCGTCGAAACGAGAAATAAAAAGCGATATTGCTGAATATATCTAAACAACATACCACAAGACACTAGCTAAGATGACATATGATAATTTCAAGGAAGTACCGCTTACTGTTAAATGTAAATGGGACATATTTATATAGTTTCCCGGATGCTGGTTCACAATTGGCGCCGATATGAATAACATTAACTCTCTACTTTATGTGTAAATTACACCGATAGAAGCGCTAAAACTTCTTCAATAATGTACAACGCTGCCGTCAAGGAATTATAAGGTCCGTAATCAGGAAGTATAACCTTAGTAATAAGGTTTATATTCATAACGTTAACGGAAGATAAAAACCGTATTATGTTGTATTACTTGTTCACGATATTCATCCAAATAGTGCAACATGCATAACTTTATGTTTCATTCTCATTCTCATATTACGTACAATCAACGCTTGCATTACACACACATTGGCTCTTTTGCGAGAGAGGCATAGAAAAAGATGGGACGTAGTCTGTCCCGACCAGCAAGGTGGACAAGACATAATTAATAGTATTCGTAGACTTCATCGTCCACCTCTCCGGGAATAAAATGAACTATTCATTCGTGAAAATAAAATTTATATCCCGATTACGGAGCTGTTAATAAGAATTCAGATCTGGTGGTCAGATAAAGCTACGTATATGCATGCTGAGGAGCAACGTTGAAAAAAAAAAATGGAAGTGGGAAGGCAATTCGTCAACGCAAACGGCACAGCGTCGAGAGAACAAAAGCAAAACGAAACATTTGCATCGCGATAGGTAATAAAACAATCGACCATGTCGCTAATAAATTTAATAAGCGATAAGACACGAAGTCATTCGTTTCGCCGTGCCATTTGTACGCCAAACCGTCTCTCGACACGCAGTTAGTGATTTTCTGTGAAGCGAACGTTGTTCTTGTGCAATGTGTCATATTGATTGGTGTCTTTGGCTAATAGCCATTAGTAATTGGCCGAAGGAATAAATAAAACCGAATCGTAGATAACAACGTGGCGGAATATGAGAAAGTTGCGCAACCTCCAACTGAGTATGTCCAAAGTAATCCGATACTCTTTCGTACTGGATGCATGCGGACGGGTCGATTTGTTACGTAGGTACGCGTTATATTAAGACGCTTCGAGTAGGTGTTACATAAGACTTCGTTCCATATATCTAATCGGGAAAACGGTCTCTTCTAACGTTCGGTCCCGCTGTTCGATGCTCTGTACCGACGCCTTCTTGACGCTAATTATCACAATCGGTTCTGTTTAGAATTCATTCGATGACCTTTCGCCGGTACATGTTTTAGAATTCCATCGTAATTAACTGCTACAAAATCTCAGTTCGAAGGTTCGTTAAATTTTATAGCAGATATGTATATATACCAGAACATGACGACTTTCTGATGAAATTAATTGGTTGAATGTAAGCATCTTCTTGCATCAAGTAATATGAGTTTGGTATCAGGAGTTTAGTTAAACAACTTGTAACACGCTATCAGGAATACCGTTTTTTTCTGATTGTGTTTTACCGTTTTGTGTCTTCTTAAGCAAGACAGGGGAACAACCTACGGTCGAGACCTATAAATTTGGCCAAGCCAGAGTTTGTTCAAAAAATCGAAAAATTAGTCTGATGTTGGGTTAAAAGAGAAGTAAATCGCAGAAATAATTCTACTATCCGATACAATTATTTTTAAAATTCTTCGCATAGATTTCAGCGCAAGATGAGGGGAGAAAAACAAAAGAAAACGACTGTATGTGAAATATGAATTCAAGAGTTACTTAAAAAAAAAACAAGCCTCGCAGCAGACGTTTACTGCTTTTATCTTCCAAGTATTAATTTTTATTTGCTTTATTTGCTGTAGGCAAAGTTTGAACTTTCAGCTACTTCTCTTCGAAAAAAGCTACGATTGAGACAATTAAATAACCTACAACAGCATACATTTTTGTTATTTTACAGGGTCTATTTTAATACAGAAAACACAATTATTTAAATAATTAAACAATTCAGTTTTTCACGTATACACAAGTAAAAATTTTAAGTAAGGAAATCCGTCTTATTCTTTATTTTTCGAGACAAAATAAACCAGACAACGTTAAATTAGTAAAACGAACACAAAAATGAAAATAAAAGGAAGGAAGTGTGCTTGATGCGAGTATCAGAGGGCTAACAATGGTTCACATTCTTAGTGTCTAAAAATACCATAATCAGGGAGAGTAATCGTGATAGAGTCGAAGTCATTAATAACCTAATCAAATTATATATACGTGGAAGGAAGCCGGTACAGTTATCAATCAGTAGGTATTTAATTTCCGCTGTAGGTACGGAAAACATAACAAGCATATGGAACTTAGATCCTAATTAAATAACAATTTCGTAACCATTAATTAAATAAGCCTAGCAGCGCGTTAATGTACTGATCCATCATTCAGGTGTGTATCCATGGACGGAGGAACTTTTACCACCTTCATCTGTGATGGTACGTATTTACACCTGCTTCTAAATCGCGCGTGTACGAACATACTTAAGTGCATGTTCCTGTAGAACAAACAGCTGTTCCGATACTCGCCTCTTCTTTCACGTTCGTTCTCCGTGTAACGTCGGGAAGACGGAATAAAGAATAAGAAATTTAAATCGTCGTCCGACTACAAAGCGGCTACCATGCAATGCGTGGTTAAGGAAGACGAAGGGAACGCGGACCCCTATCGATGCATACTTCTTTCTAGAAAATTGCAGGTAGGTATGCATCGAAAGCCGAACCATTGATGGTAGGAGACCCTTATCAAGGCGTACGCGCAACATGCGATATCGTATTGAATTGTGTACACAAAGAGCAGAAAACTTGGGCAGATGTTCGTCGATGCTCCTTTCATCGTATCGATAAATCAAAATACAAACATAGACAGGTCGATTTTATTGGTCTGCTACACAAATTTTTAAATTCAAGTTTCATTAATGGATTTCGTTGAAACTCTACAGACTGAAAAGGTACGTTGGGATGAAACCAGGAAAACATCGTTGTTCGTTCGCGGTATCGAACGTTTATTTGCAGGCGTGAGCCAAGCGCTAATTACTATTATTTATCACATAAGTTCCATCCATTCCAACAATTCCTTAAAAGAATTGTTTGTAAATAGAATAACCGTTCAAATGTAAATGTCGTCGTAGAATTCCCTCGATATTTATAAAATCAGTTAGAATCACTATATAACATTTCTCTCCTTCATTTTGAAACCTAATAGGGACGAACCTGTTTACTGTTCCAACCGTTTCCAACCATCTGGCTACGCGAGCATTGTCATCCTCAAATTACTAAACATAGTGGTGTAAATGACTCGCGTCATGTGATACTCGTGTGTTTGTTTAGTGCTGTACCTACGAGAATACTTGCTGCATACGTGCTTGTAGCTAGAAAACTATTGTACGCTTTGTTATATGCGGAAGCAACACACGTTCATGATGTAAAAATCAATTTACATGTAAATTCGAATGCATTAGGAAACCGTTAGCTGTAGCTTCTAGCCGCTGGAACGATTTTGGGTAGTTGATGAAGTTTTCGAAACGTTATGTGCTTAGAACCTCAGAGTGCAGATGGATCGGTTACTTTATTTATTTTTATTTACATCTTATTTACATAGAAAACGTAATTACTTCGATTAAGGTCATCATCGTCAATGTTTGCGTTTTTACAAAAGATAATCCGACGGTCAACGAGAAACGTAATTTTGGAAAGAAGGTGGCTATGTCCGAATAAATAGGCGTATCGTAACACTCTAAAGTTACTATGCCAACGTCCGTGCAAGATCCAAAAGTGAATTATGGTATTACTGAGATAATACTATTATTGAGGCGAGTGTTGCTATTGATACTATTGATATGAGTTTTGCTACCTGCTTTTCCATTTTTCTTCTACTAAGAATCTTCCCAAGTTATAAAACTTTGGATTTACAGATACCACTTCGCCATTAAATTCGTCTTCGCTAAGAATCTACCAGCCTACCTTATTAGGGGAGATTCGCGCATGGTTTGTAACCCAAAAGATTCTTCAAGTTCGGGAATTATACCAAGCACAAAAAAATTTGGAAAAAATTATGATGAAAGTGTGAACATGTTACGTTTTTGGCCGAACATTGGCTCACAACGTTCCCGCATACTCACCTGACCTTCGGGCGAATTGTCGTGCACCCACCCTTAATGAATATTCCTTGAAAATTGATTCAGTGTTATCTGTTGATCATGACGTCACATGTTTGCAACGCCTGGCAATTGATCTTCAACCAACGCTGCACCTGCCGAATTGGATAAACATGGACTTGCTTATGTAATGCACATATTTACTGCCAAGCGACGAATGCTTGACCGATTTTGTTGACCTAAAGCCAATCGATACCTAACGTTAGAAAAGTATCATCAGTTGCAATATCATGGATATTGCGACGACCTACGACGTTGTACCAACTGAAGGCCAACCGTTAGTACCCGAATGTACTGTATGTAACTAAATATTACTACGTCTATTTAATCATTCGGTTAATTGCGTAACTTCCACGGTGCCATCTTAACTGTTAGTATTGAATACCTGCGTTGTTGTACTCTAATCGATTTTTCATACTAATTTTTAAGAAAAAAGTACCATAATTGCAGAAGCGTAACGGGTATTTATGGTTGAATGAGCGCATTCAAAATACTACCAGTTTTTTTTCCTCCGCACGCATGATTAATAAATAGTCCTCCGCGTTGGACAGATATATAAAGAGATTTCTTTAAAAGGCGCTCCTTCAGTTCTAGACGCTACAATCGATTTGCGTACGTTCTTGTGGTCTTATACAATGTCATATTCCCATTGGAGTGTTAAAGTTGGTCGTAAAACATAAATAGTTTGCTTCTTTCGTATTATTGAGGTGAATATAAAACAAGTAGTATGGCTGATATGAATGTCTTTTAAATACTGTAAAACGTGTTCAACTTTCTTCGTCGAAATAAAACAAAAGGGCTACATACAACCAAATCCAAATGATTGCGCTTAGATACTTTCTCCTTAGATTATAACTAACTAGGTTGCATAAAATGAATAAATCTTCAAATTAACAGTAAGTAAAGTAACAGGATGGACTGAGAAAATTTCTACTCATTATTTAAGTAGTTTTTCTATTTGAAACAGATTTAATTTGTGATACCTTGACATTTACGAACTATGTAGTTTTACACTGCGATAACTAGAGAAGACAAAGGCCGATGGAACCGCCATTTTTTGCAGCGACCAGACAGACTCGTGTTTTGTCGACTCTCGAGGTAAACCAGTAGGCAATACGAACCCTTTCTTATGAGACGAATAGACTAGTCGCTGCAAAAAAACATATGATTTCACTCGCTCGTGTCCTCTCTAGTGATAACCCATTTGGTGTCGTGTTTAACGTTTGTAAACGTCGAAATTAATTTGGGTTTCGTATTTTTACAATCTTTTCTGTAATTGTCTATTAGATTGACCAATGTACAAATTCCATGTACATTGGTCAACTGAAACAGCTAATCAAATAAACAGCATCTGGCTTCACCATGTTAGTTGAGAAGTTCCATGTAAAGTATATCAGCAATATAGATTGGATCATACCAGGAAACGTTCGAAAATACATATGTTTAACGCGTCAGCAGTTTATATTCATAAAACTTATTTCTTGGGTATGCAATTAATGCGATATGTTTATGTGAAGAAATAAAGTAAGCAATAGCGTTTTCTTCGACTTTAACTAATAAAGCAATAAAATTAAAAACCGCACGCGAATTCTTCATTAGTGAAAGAGGTGAAAAACTGCTTCTACTTCCCCAACGTAAAAGTATAATCGAAAACGTCTTTCGATCTATTCGAACGCAACGCTCAAGAATATAAACACATATGTACTTATATATGTCGTGTTTTCTTTTCTGCCAGTATCTGCAAACACCTTAATTTTACCCTAGTACAACTTCTTCACCGTACGTACATCGTTATAGGATTTCCAACAGCGTTGTTATTACGGAATTACATTAGCTTAGAATAGGAATAATCAATTTACTATATCTACACATTTTAATAAATGTACGAACGTGTTCGACTATCTAACGTGAGTCACATCCGGTAAATATCAAAATTACGACTAGAAACACGTGCAAGTGTGGTTTTAGAAAATGGATTCGAATTCGCAACTTTTTACTTAGACAGGAAGTGTTACAGTAGAAAGAGCTTAACTGATTCACATCGTAATTTTAATAATCATTTGATAATTATACCTGCTGAAGGTTATAATGGTAGGTACATTGCTAATGCATTGAACGATACTATATATAAATCTAGAATATAAATAAATAAATAAATAAATACATAAATAAATAAATAAATAGATAAATAAATAAATAAATAAATAAATAAATCTAAATTCTATTGTATATATATAGCATTTAGATGGGTCTGTATATTAGCTTCCAAGAGGATATATTAAAAGAAAAAATTATAATTATCGTAATCCTGAAATAAGCTAGATATGCCTGATCATTAGGTAAGTATACGCATAGGTATGTAAAAGCACTTATTATTTAAAGATAGGTTACTTGTAACTTTTTTTCTTAGGACAGATTCCTTAGTAACTCATCCTACGTTGAACGCATATTAGAAAAAATATGCAAGGTAGCATTGGCATTATTACGAAAGCAAGACGAAAGGAAAGTCTAGCGAAGCAACTGATGAGCAATGTAGATTTTCATAAAGCAATATCTGATTCTTTTAGTATCATAGAATGCATTTAAAGAAACAATGTTACAACTGGTTAATACTATTCGACTAAAATAAGAAATGTCTTCGCATGGTTTTGCAAACTGGCCTTATGAGCTGATTAGAGATCATCAGGAATTGAAAAATAGTGCGCATTCCTAAATTCAAAGCAAGGAATTTACTAGCGCCAACAAATAGTATTCCTCAAATCTCCTCCAATTACGCAACAAGCAGTCGGACGCGCATTCCAACTGAAAATTACAAAATCTAATTTAAACATAAAGCAGTACGTCCTGGAGCGGTACGTACGTATACGTGTAACTCGGATAATTAACGTAAAAACATTTGCATAATCTATCATTCAGCATATGCACATTAATTGAGGTTAGCCGTTTTTCTCTTCTTCTGCATGCCTTTAAGGTCTTAATTACTTGTTTAATTTCGAGCGAAGTCGGCCGTGGAATTGATAAAACCAGTTTCGTATACCTCCTTTTCTCCGCATCATCATCATCATCATCATCGTCGTCGTCGTAATCGTAAGCGTCTTCTCCTTCGGTCATTTAGTTTTTCGTAATCCTACGCCGTTGCGGATGCGAAACGATTTCAACGCGTGTTTCCGCGGCGGTTATCGTATGCGCGTCGTTATCGTGTCGATTTCGTTAAAAAGATGCTCCTCGGAATGATTCATTAAGCTGACGTTTATTAATGTCGTAAAGTTCGGGCGAATGTTGAACGTTGGAAAAAATATAATTCCAGGCGGTAATAAAATTAGATTTTAATGCAGTTTATTGGTACTATTTATGGTGCTTTGCTGGCTTCACGATGTTGAAACTTTATCGCAGCTTATCGACCATGGCGATAATTATAAAAATATCATTGAGCACATTAATTGATGCGTTTTAGAACGTAGAGTTTATAGAAGAGGTCGATTTGTACGTACGCTGTTCGTTATGTATTGCGCATTAGTTTATACACTGCAATAATACGTAATGTATGTTGTTAGATATTGGTATTACTACTGTATTACATCTTCTTATAATATTAGTGCCTTTAATCTTTTAAAATTAAAAAAAAAAATCAGCGAAAACATACGTCTACTTTTAACATCAACGCTTTGTTAATCGCTCTAACACCATCCAATATATGTAATTTTCTTATCTCGCTAGTTTTTGCAAACACAGCTAATCTGAGCGTATAATAGTAATAAATAAATAAATAAATAAATAAAAAAAGTAAGTTAATGTGACCCTTTTTTTTTCGAAATTGGTTCGACAAACAGGTTTGTTTATAATATTGATGAATGCGTACTCTCGTAAATCCTCTATATACAATGAACGGGTTTATTGATGCAAGGTCTCGTTCATTAACGTCTTCCAGAGAGAGAACAGAAAGGATTGAAGCCTACAGATTCTACATTTACCAATTTTATCGAAAGAAGCTTCTATTTCCGGCAAACGAACTCATTCGCGTAATGCATTGCATTCAGTTTTGTCCTCTATCTTATGCGTTTGGGATTAATTTAGCTTTTATATTAAACAAAAAATTATTCCGCTCAACTGCTGGTAAGTGAACGAACAATAACAATTTAGTAATAAATCAAACTTTACGTTTCCCATTAAGCATACGTTCCTTTTGTATTTCAGCGGGGCAGCTCACAGAGAAGACGGTACCAGAGAGTACTCGATACAGCCATGCTACGGCGCAGTATCCAAATCTGGGCAACGTATTTCGGCAAACCATTCGGCAATAATGTGCAACGTTCGCGAGTTCTCGCCGACGAAGTTGCGAATGATATTAAGGAGAGGATTCATGGAAACTTCACAGAAACAATACAAGAACTTATGGAAACAATCCAAAACGTTTGTGACATAATAACGCCTCAACACCTGTAAGTCACTTGGTTATAGCAAATATCGAACTATATCAGACTTTTCCTTTCAGATATCGCAGTTCTACAGCAACAATGTTCTGTTCTCGGCTATTTTCATGACAAATATTTTCTCTTAATTCTTCATTAGCATGAAAAGAAACTATAGTGCTGGAAGAAGCCAGAAAAATAAGACCCCTATTATATATGAAAGTACACGGATAACAATGTTGTAATGTAATCTACGCCAGCGAAGGAAAAACACTAATAATCGCTAAATTGCGGAAGATAGCGTAACTGGAAATTGTATTCAGAACATTACAGGAGCTTTACATTAGTTTTTTTTTTATTAGCCCGTAATATTTAATAAAGTAAATAATGCCAGCAAACGGTTTTACTTAAAGAATATACTCTTGTCATGAAGATTAATTATAGATTAAAAAAACGTAATAATATATCGCGATAGACTTAATTTAGCTGCTGCGGTAAAGAAAATGAAGGCAATACATACAGCAAAACATGATTCACTGGAAACAGTTACACACAGATGCATATAAAACATCGATAAATAAAACTGACCTTACCTAAGCCACAGGTACTACCATTTACCGAATAGATTTTAATTGGTAAAAAAGCCGCACTTGAAGAGAGAGAGAGAGAGAGATGTTCGCAGGCAGAGTGAAAATTTACACTTCAATAGATTTAGTAATTGTAGAAGAACTTATAACAATAGGTACTTCTGGAATGAATAGTTTAGATACAGCCGTTCATAAACATGTAGTGCATTACCACCACTACATATAAATAGGAAAATACGCCATTATATAAATCTAAATTATCAAAGATCCAGGATGTGTTTAATTAACCAACTTCCAAAGTGACATTATCCGTTTTCTTTTTTTATTCAACTTAAATCTATGAAGCGAACGCATTAATTAGTGGGCACCCTCACTAGATAATTAGTAATATGTCGTCATTACCCAAATGGTCGGCAGCAATTCTTATGTTACCTTGGCAACTTTGTAAGTGTTTCTGCGCCTAACTTTTATACTTCGTATTCTTATAAAGTTCGAACCTTAACAACGTTTCACCATATAAGCAGGTGTGCGAAAACCATTGGCTTCAGCATCCGTACTTTCTTTGTTATTTGCCCCACATGCATCGGTATTTACACGCAAGCGATATAAATAATGGGTAGTGCGATCGTCATTGTGCCATCAGCGTCACCGATTACGTCAAAAATCGTGATTACAATAACGTAAGGATTAAGCGATATTATCGACGGCTATCCGGTGCTATCGCACGCGAGAACCATATGGGGATTCAATAACTCGTAAGTTTTTTTTTCCGTTGAAATAATTATACGTGCGAATTCAGATACAAGTTGTCGGAATGAGTAACTGTCGGCCGTAAATTAATTCCGTTCGCGTAATAAATAACATTGTATTAACGTTCATTTGTTTACGTTTATTATTGTTTGTATTGGTTATTGAGCTTCGTTTATAGCAGTGCTAAACAACTAACACTTTAAAACTGAATCGCATTAATAGCAAGGAAGATTTCGTCATTAAGCAATTGTTTAGCATTTCCGCAAACCTCTGCAGAAATGTTCTTCTATTATCGCACCAAAATAGGGTCGTATTATCTAATGCAACTGTGTAACAATTATACGCCAAGAACTAAGCGAAATTGGACATGAGTAAAAAGCCAGCGATGGTTCATGAAACTTGTGCTGGCGACTGGTAGGCGTTCAATCGAACTTGATGACGCCAAAATAAAGCCACTGATTGAGTCAAACCAACGTTACACGACACGAGAGACTGCAGAAACGTTAAACATTCCTCATTCAAACGCTCGCGACCTCTTCAAGAGGCTGGAATATGTAAGCGAACTCCCTGTTTGAATTCCTCATAAAGTCAAGGAAGTTCATTTGACGATTTGCGACAGGCGACGAAAAAGATTCTTTCTCGAAGTGATGAGCAAACGAGCTCTATTCCGGCGTGATGATCCACCTCAAACGATATCGGAGGCAAACATTCATCCGACGTTTCCACCAAGGTGCCAACAATTAACTCAGAAGTGCCAGTAGGCATTTGAACAGTTTGGACGAATGTATATTGCAGGAACGTCCCGAGCTAATCATTAAGGAGTCGCGCTTCATCGCGACGACGCCAGAGTACACGCAAGTTTCGTAACTCGTTAAAAAAACATCGGAGGTTGAATGAACATACTCGCAGGACCTTACGCCGTCAGACTTCCGCTTACTTCACTCCTCGAATCATCTGACGTGGTACGGTATTCAAATCAGATGAGGCAGTAAATCGGCACTTTTTTCAGGGTTGCACCGATAGAAACAGGTCCTTCCATAAACGAGGAATTATGAAGCTCGTTGTTTTCGAACGGGCTTCGTAATTTATTATGGCGAAAGATTATCAAGCAAAATGGAAATAATGTTGGCTTTCCCGACTACCCAATATAGGTGATGCGATAAATGCTTACTGCCGTTCCACGTAATTGCCACATTTTGATTTATTTTAGATAGGACAAAGGGGTATTACTTAAAGATGTAGTCAAAATTCATTAAAGGAGTTTTTTTTGTTAATATTTCTTTAGAATTGATTCCATGTTTTGCTTAGTTTAAATTAAAAGGAGATTTCAGTAAAAGATAAAAAAAATTAATCACCTATAATTATGAAAAACTCCTCGAACACAAGAAAAGTAAATCGTAAAGACTCTAATAGTATAACAGTAAAACTTCCGAAATCACCAATTTACATACAAAATCAATAAAGGTCGTAAACGTAAACGAAACATCTTACAAACCTATAAAATCGAATAGAATAATCCGTCACATCGCGTCTTCATTTTATTTTTCCTGCATAACACATTCACATATATCAAAAGAAACAAGAGCCAATAGAACCTCTCCTACTTCCTCCAGCTCGTTTTTATAATCGAGGAAATTACTATTCCAATTCCTCCTGTATAGCCAAACTTGGCGGTATAAATCGATCGTTAGCTCTAGACGAAGATGGAGAACTTTCGCGCGAAGCACGCCTAACAAGGACGCAGCACCACACACACACACACACCAAGAAGCCAACGGATGAACCTCCTCTACTCGGCACGAGACGACCATCCGAGCGGTTGAACAGCTGTACGGGACAGCCGGCTATGGTTTTTTTATGTTGCGACCCTGCAGGATTTGAGCTTTGTCAGCTGTTATTATGATACCTGCTCCTTGCGCAACTGCACGTAGTAATTGCCAAGAGTGGTTCTAGCGCTTTCACGTATGGGTTCCTTTTTTTTTCTTTCTAGTATTTAGTACTTCTTTCTACATACGTTGTCGTCACTGTCGCCGTTCTACCATAAACAACGATAGCGCTTTTAGGTAAATGAAGTATTCACGTCGCGCAAGAGATTAATACGTAATTACCCAACCGTTGAAAATTCCTATAATGCGTGTGTAGAAGGAAATACGTGTGACTGCAGCCTCGAATGTAGGTCATATGAATTGAGAGTAAAATATTCTAACGGGTTATTGCGACATTATTCGTTTTTCGCGTCCCACGCAAGCCGAATTTTTCGTCTAAACAATTTTCAATGTCCTAATTTACGCCGCCTATAACGTAAACTGCTTGACGTAAGTGGTAGGATCCGCTCATATTTGTTACAAATGGACATTCATTCCTTTGAAGGTATCCTTGCCACCAACTAAGTTTAGAAGAGCCGAAAATATCTTAAATAAATATACAGTTGCGACGTTTAACAGGTTGTAGAATTCGTAAAAGTAACGAATCGCTTACATAAATCTTGCAAAATAACAAATATTAAAAACCATAGCGGATTCAGTTGTTTACAATTGATAATAGTGCTGGGAATGCTGACAAAATGTAACCGAACCACTTCAATCATATACGTATAAAGGTTTCCGTCAAAAAGTTGGCTGGCACCATGTTTATTAATTCTATTTGAAATATTCATGAGGCAAGATATTTAAAGTAAGAACGAAAAGGTTAAGCTAGAAGATCTTGTAATATACGAAATTTTTCGTGGTGTGACGTATTAAGAGGACTATGAATTAGAAGGCGCAGGCGTCCATTTCAGGATTGCCTAGTCGCTGGAGAAGTCAGCCTCCTTTAGGTATGTTACACCGAGAAACCGAGTCCCTAAAGAAATTAAGGGTTTAATGGTTGGGAGATGTAAGACCGGCAGAAGGACAGTGTACGCTGGCCGTAATGAGCGACATCGCTGCCGACGCCGTTAATATTAAAGCCACGCCGTGCTTGAGGCCACGGTCAGGAAACTTAAAATTGTTTAAATTAAATTGTTATCACAGGCTTGAAAGTTAAAAAGGGATTCCTCTTGCCTTGTTTGGTGTTTACCTTCAAGCTCTATCTTAGATCTGGTACGTGAAAGGTGACTCTCTCTGCGTTCTTTGGTATTGGAAGGGTATTCGACTCCGTCTGACACAACGGATTGATATACAAATTCCGCTCATGGAGTGGCTAAAATTATCACTACCTACCTCCTGAAACGCAAATTTTCGAGTGGGATGCACGACGGCTGATGTACCTCATTAGTCATTAATAGCTCCTCTTCTGTTACTCATGATTTAACATTCCAAAAGACTATCGAGGTGTATTCATTTTTCTGCTGGCGAAATAAGTTAGATATCCACCAGAACAGACGTATGAACCTGTCATTATGCGTCCTAAGATGCCTTATAATTCGATAGTTTAGTACCACGAAAAAGGCCACTTGGCAGAGAACAGTTGCATTGGATAAGGCCAACATGAGATTTACCTCCCTAACCTTGCGATAACTGGGAGGGGCGGCGAAGGAATTACGCGCCTTGACTGTTGCCCAGCGTTATACTACGAAGGCACATTGAATCTTAGAGCAAAGTATAGAATTTTTATAAATTATGCCTTCTTCTAATAAATTCATAAAGCTAAATTCTTAGGATGAAGTAGATATCATTTGCTCCGATCATTAAGTATTTCTACGACCTCTTCTTGAAGAAATCTTAATGTGCTTCGTGTCACACATGAAACGATTTCCCACTGCAAGACTGCTTGAAATATTCACCGAGTTAAAAGAAAGTACCACCAGATTGTCTGCCCATCATTGCAGCTATAGCTGATGCCACATTTTTCGTTGCAAGAGAAACACCGCCTCCTTTAAATCCATCTACTTGTTGATAATCGGTATAACACATTACTAATTATAGTTAGCATGTAGATGTTTCGATGCACTGCAATTTCCTTTTAATGGTCCTAACAATTTCAATAAGCAGTAGTGTAGCTGGCAAAAAGAGAGTAGTTGCCGACACGATTCCACTATGTGGTGTAAGAAAGGCCAATGTTCCCCATTAAACAACTCGAAACTCAATTAGGATGCCTCGAGACACCGAATACAGAGCGGTATATACACACACACAAATTAAGTTAACTGTCTAAATATTACGGGTGTTAAGTGAAATAGATTTTCATTCCCCCCATTATTTCGAGTACTTGATGGCATGAAATACACCAAAATTCCCCCAATTTAAATAATAAAATCAAATGGTAATTTAATAATCCTAATCTAAATCTTACAGTAAGTATTTGTATATAGGGTTAATCAAAATCTTCTAACCTTTTCAAAATATTACAATTGATATTACGACAATACACAATTTATATTTTATCTTAATTATTTTATTAATTGCATTAAAATTATTTTACTGGCTGCCTATTAAGAATGCAAACAAGAAACCTGCATTTAGAGACCTTCGCGGTAAGCAAAAGATAACTTGTTTAATCGTTGTGAACTAAAGGTCAAAGTCCACACTGGTCATTTACGCTTAGGCGTAGTTAGAAAAAGCGTACGAACAACCATAACTCGAATTTAGTATTATGCATTTACATAGTACGTTTATACGTCCTATGGCTTGTATGCGGCGAGGTCAATGGAACTTTTATTGCTTTCGTCATCATCAATTTGAGCACCGTCGTTAAGATTTGTTGTTATCGTTACAGGAATTTCGAATTATCGTGAGAGGTACGATCATAAAAATAAGAAACGACGATGATAATTTAATTTGTAAAGCGTTTGTGATCGCAGTGCGTTTTTGCGGTTTGACAGCCAGGTAAACGCGGAAGATATTGTGCGTAATTGCGACACTGTACGGCAACGTGGGATTATTTTTAATTGCGACCATATTCGGTAATCGCTTTTAGCCGAGCGGGCGATTGCCACCACAATATCAACTTAAGCAAATTAAGCATGCGGATAGCTCCGTAATGCAGGTTTCCAATTTTGTTCATCCTCGTATTTGCTGTATTTATACATGTTACAACAATCATAACTACTAATACCCTCCGCGGATATAGAAGTGTGCGCAATACTGTATTCAAAAGCAATTTGTATTTTGACGTTATGATATGGCGCACACTTTGCGGAAAACTCGATAAGATTAGGTGGTGCTTTCTTCGTGGTCCTCGTTACTCAGCTATACCACCAAAGCTTCCCGTCGCTTCTCCAAAGAAACGTTCAATGATTCCTTCGCATTCCAATTGCTTTCCAGATCCTAGCTCAGATAAAGTCAACCGTCTTCTTTCGCTTGATGTCAAATTTACCTGCAAAGAAGGAGACGCGTTAGAAAACTCATGTAAACGAACACTTACAAGAACAAAACATAACTTAATGTAATTAATTTTTCTTGTTCCGATTATGGCAATTAACATTTAAAGGATGCAAATCAATCCAAAACATATGTATGTACTTTTTCCATTATCGTACTGTTTGCGGCATTGTCTACATGTTATACTCGGAGATCAAAGCAATGCAACTTTTTCTAATTGCAAACTATTTCCCTGCCATCTATCAACTAATTGCGCTACGTCAACGGCACTGCTACTATGGAAATGCGGTTAATAAAGAGAGCCCCAATTACAACATTAAATTGCATGTTGATTAACGCTGTTGTAGCTTCCGGCCACGTCGCCATAGCGCGCCTAGATAATATCGTACCATCAGCGACGATGGCTTCTGGAAACGAAAGAAACATCAACCGAATTACGTCTTCGAGCGCAAGGCCTTCGTATAATTAAACTACCCATAATAGCCAGTTGTAAACTCGCATCTCTTTTTTGTATACGTACACCTCCGTCGCTAGAACCTTATTAATCCAGTAAATATCGTCAGTTTGCATATAGCTAACCAGTTAATCACATATGTAAATAGCATTTTGTTATTTCAGATGTATATGTGTTATGTACAATAAAAATTAATAATTCCTTCTTTTTTTCGCTTGATCAAAAGCATCTAATATTGTTTTTCCGTTATCTTACCATAAACGATTTCCTCTTGTAATAAAGCTATTAACTACACATCTGTTGATTATTTACTGTATACAAATTACGTAATCTATTGAAGGTTAAATCAACGGTTAAACAGGATGCGGATTAATTCCGGAAATCCTCCCAATCATCTGCTCCTGTTGAAAATCTTTCAATACGCTTATCACATCAATATCTATTCGTATTTAATCAGTAAACGTAATAAACGTAACTTCCATATTTAGGCAAGATTGTTTTTCAAAATTTATTAACTGAAAAATTGTCACATGCATTTATTGACCATTAAAAAGATCTTGGCAAAGTATAAGAATCAAAAAATTAAAACAAAAACAATTTTCTCAAGATTCCTGGGAGGCGATCTCACTTGATATTTTTAAAATGCCGTGCGACAAATGTTTTAAAGGTACATGTAGGCGTCACACGGAATAAAATAATAAACAAACGACGCATTTTTCTAAATTTAGACGCGTCTGATTTTTAATTCAATCGTCTCAAAGAGGAAGGAGGTGCTGTTTAAACGAACAAAATACGAATTAAGCTAAAATACAGGGCGGCCGATTTATATTGAATCACTCCAATAACATTTACGTACATCGAATAATCAAAGCCACAAGTTATTTTCAAGAATCTTTAGTACACTGAAGGGCATTTTAGGCGTCAACTAACCAAACGTATTATTATTATTATTATCAAAATGCTGTAAGTCCATATGCTAATATGGTAATAAATAAAAAAAAAGAAGAGAAAACAAATGATTCAATTTTAATTGAATTACATTGAAAAACCATGCAACAAAATTCTTTGGGGTCGATTAGCCTCAGAATCAAACCACAGCGAAGATAATAAATTGATGGCATTCATGTATATACATTATGCATGTCTGAATAAAATTATAATGATTCACCACATAATATTTAATGTGGTAGCGTAAAACCTTACCGTGACAACATGCTAATTTATAATGTCGAAGAAAAACGCGGCCGTTTTATCCGCCGTACATAACATAAAAGATTTATAAACGTGCAAGTAGATTACAGTTATTCATCCATTGTGTTAAGTTTACTAATTGGGGATTATATTAATTGATTTATCTCGTTGATTGTTGACGAAAGTGTTGTATTCTTGTAGTACGATTAATTATTTATTTCTAAAGATTGACTTAAATTTGCTAAGACTAATTCTAGAATTTCCTAGAAGATTACTCGAATTTCGTCTATTACAGGATAGACGACTAAATATAGAGGTAAGGAAAGGAGATTTTCGCAATATTCCGTACATCATGCATTGCTCATCCATAAACGCAACGTCCAAAAGGTGGGCGAACAATTAATTTTGCAACAGTGCATTTCATTATTTCATCAAATTAAAGAGCCCATTCCGCTATGTAAGACAATATTAATTAGACGAGCTTTATTTTGACGTATCCAAGGTTCGAGTACCGCTGGGATTTTATAGGAAGCTTACGACCCTATCGCGTTCTCTCCGGTTCCGTCGTCCTGAATGTAATTAAGGAACGGCTCCGGGTTAAACATTTCGTCGTGTAACTCTCCAAAACAATATTAAATTCGAGCAAACTAAACTTGTAGGTATTTGTTGTAAAAGAGCCAGATGCAAAAAATTGTCTTTATTAAATAACTAAGGCCTTAGACCGTTCCGTATTCCTTTGTTTTCGAACGATACGATTTAAATTCGTCGTTCTTCTTTTGTAAAAACAACATATTTAGTCACTGCAATTAGCTCGCTGCGTGCAGATTTATTCGTAAAAATTAACATACAATATAATGTTCATGGTGCATGTATATATTAGAAGGTTCCCGTGTAACAACATTGAAAAGTTGATTTTAATCTTTACTTTACATATTCCTAATCAACATAAGTAATTGCTGAGATTCATCCGTACAATTAATAACATATGTGTACTATTGTAGAAAGTAAGACTCTAGATGCTATAAAATTGGTGGCAACGGGACACGCATGCGTGCTTAAAGCACCACGCATGTACGACGAGATCGAATAGCACGTTGATAGGTGCTGAAACAAATGGTTCAACGGCAACAACTTGAAATTGCCAACTGAGGCGATTTCCGATGTATTCCGATAGTTATCGAAAATCTTATTTGTTTAATTTAATTAATTAAGGGTAGTGTAGAACTATCGGAAGTTGGGTTGAAATGTAATGGAGAGAATTGCGGTTAAGTTGAATTTGATCGCTAAAAATTCTTCATACATTGGAAATAGAGCAGTGAACCGATAAAGTTTGAGAACAAATCATTGACGATTTTTCAAGAGATATTCCTTAATATGAAAAATAAAAGATCAACTAACTAATACAATTCAATATTTATCATAAAGAAGTTGAAAAAACCACCTTTGCTATTCCCATTGCTTAAGCAAAAGGGATCGCCTGCTAGTATTTATAACATGAATAATTTATTGTGTTACTAATTTACAGAACGTTAGAAAAGGTCGGCGTCCTATACATCATACAGAACATCGGCAATAAGTCACTCCCGAGATGATTTAAGGAAATCTTAAAGGTACGCCACATAAATTATATGCGCGTTTCACAAGAGAGCGCACAACAAAGTAACTTAACGCTCGTATATTTTCGTTGTAGGCAGTAAATGAATTAAATCAATTCATCCATGATTCAGAGAGTGAACGCTGTTGTTGCCGGTGCACGGATCGTTATAGGTGAAGACAATACGATCGACAAGCGCGCACTAATGTTGATAGCGAACAGCAGAAAGTGGATAGGAGAATAGGTGAAGGTCATTTCGCAAATAGCAGCGCTGCGCCGATACCATGTCGCAATAAATGCATTTCGCTATGTCGTACACCATTGCGAATGAATATCGCCATGAAAATTGCTCGTACACCGCCGCGGCGAATAAGAGAGGCCCGGGCATATCGACGCGGCCAACGCAATAGCGAAATTATGTAGGACAGACGGCCGGCACCTTATGAAACTGCAATTCTGTACAGCATCAATAACAACAACAAGATCAAACTAACGCCAACAAATGAAAGCACGAGAACGGCCACGCTATTCGTTGCATTACCGACGGTGTACATGCTTGGTCGTTTCGTTTATTGCCGCAATCGCGTGACCTTCCACAGCTGATGATTTCATTTGTGGGGTATCGAGATTTGTCTTTGTTAGTAAGAGGAAGGTTCTTTGTGTCCGTCTATTGTAGGTGCAATTGCATGTTAGAAGGATGAGCGCATAAATTTGCCTCGATAACATTCTTCGAGGTTTAACCTACTTGTTTAATATTTCAGTGTTACCTGATTGTTTATGGAAAATAAGCGAAGTCAAACTTAACAAAAATTATTACCTGCTCAATCTTCGCCTCTTTTACCCCGATCGGAGCTAAGGATAAACAAAAAATTATAAGATCATAAAAATAACTACTATCGTTACACATAAGCTTCTGATCAATGCCAACCAAAATTTGTGGATAAAAGGATTACGTTACTAAAGCCAAAAACATACTGTTTATTTACGTATATTTGTCAATGAACCAAGGTAGCTTAATAAAGCATGTTAATTATATGGTGCAAATCTCAATTGAAATGTAAAAATTCTTCAAATAAACAGCTTTCACGATCTCCTACTCCGAGCACTCTTTGTAGTGTTATTCCAAAAAAAACGTATTATTTTTTAACTGCTGCTGTTAAGTTTGCAACTCGTGAAGAACTTGCTCTTAATTATTATAGTTGAAAATAAAAGATGTCTTCACTCACAACACATGCTTCGAGAAATGTCCGAATTGTCTTAAATGTAAGTGTCGCTTCGATCGCTTTAATCTTAGAATTTCGCGTGACAAGAGGACATTGTTGCCCATTTGCCCTTGATTTCTCTTGCAGCATTTCGTTGCAGTTAGCGCAACATCGCAACAAATCTATTGCTACTAAATTAAATGGAAATTTGCCGATGTCCTATATGCTTTTCTTAATTTACTTTCCACGCGACTTTTAGTCATTTGTGCTTTTTGATTTGTTCTGCATCCTGCAAGTCCGCGATTTCGTTTCTTTTCATTTAACTTCTCATTTTAATACATTATATGAAAACAAACTTCGAGATGTAAAGCAATTCCCAAGTGTGGAAACGAGTATGGGCCTTCATAAGCCGCTTTGCATCTATCGCTTTACTACGCCAAAAGATATCGCCGTTCGCAAACAATCTGATAGATAAGTTTAGTAAATATAAAACCCGGCGTTTCTAGTGTAGGATAACCTCCAGATAATATTAACAACAAATGAATTGCTGCAAGACGAATTTATTCTGTAAAACCGGCAAAAATAAAATAAGATATCAGTACTAGAATCCTTTTCGAACTGATTTCAACATTGACGAGGAAATTGATGCTGATGTGGTCTGACAGAAAACACGCAAATACATTCATGGAATACCGCGGATATTTACATTTTTAAGAATAGCTTCGATACTCTGTTGCATAAATTATAGCGCACGATTATGCAGAAAATATATCATCAAGTACTCCATCGCGGAGGCTGATTGACGGCAACATTCCGAACCGATCGCCGGTAGGTGCGAAACTCCAATACTAAAATTAAATATCCTCAAACATATAACAACGACGATTACCATTAATATCCGAGCGCTTGCAATACCTACTTAACTTAGTTAAATACGAGCAGAGATAACTGCATTTTATACGGGCTCGAATGACGAACGTATTTGCATTTAAGTCCAATAAATAAACGTCGAACGTCTTCGTTTACAATTTTATGAACTACTTGATCGCCGCGGGGAACCACCGGCCTATTACGAATCATCAGTGCATGTCAGGCAATGCTTTATCGCGTTTAATTGAAGTACATAACTTAAGTCGAGCGCGCAATAAGAGGTTCTTGTACCTATACGTACAACGCACCTTCCTTTTTTTTTGTTGTTGTAAATGGTACTGGCATATTTACGCGCCATATTTTCCATTTTAATAAGGCAAGGTGAGAGCGTTCGAACATGATTAGCACTAGAATGTCAATAAGAAGTAATTCGAAACAATACGAAGGTTCGGAAACGGACGGAAGATCGACGTCGCTACAGTTTTCTTCTCTCAGCCGTATGCGTTCGATAAAGATTTGAACGGCGGATCGATTGCGCCCAAGTTTTCGTCGGTTTCTCGGGTTTCAAAGTTGAAAAAATACAGCTGATAACGTAAGTGTTTTATAAATAGCGCGTTGTCGCATTACAACGTCGTGTATGTACAGATACATATACTCGCATATACGTACACATATCTATATTGTCCAGCTTGAACGTGCCACAATGAGCGTCTGTTGAGGTACTCTAGTCTATTTATAATATATAACTTTTAAGTAGGTACTTATTATTAGTTTCTTACTTAACGTTACTTATATTATTTTATACCACGAAGCGGAGGAGGCAAGGGCTCTGGCGCGAGGGAAAAGCGAGATTCATGCTTATAATTAGAGAGGACGAAGCCGGATGAAATTATTATTTTCTTGCAGAGACTAGACAGACTCGTGTTTTGTCGACTCTCGGTGGACAAGAAACAGTAGACAACACGAATTTGTTCTCATGAAGCGAATAGACACGAGTCTATCTAGTCGCTGCAAAAAAGGAATAATTCCACCTGCCTTTGTCATCTCTAGTTATAATGTTCGATTCAAACGAGTTATTTTGAACCGTTAGCAATACACATAAAAAAGTTCTTTGTAAGCAATCGGTGCTAAGATAATAGCATCCCGTATCGCTTTTCAATATAATACATGCAAGCAGCACTACTTTTGTACGTTACATATACATACGTCGCCGTTTCAAATACATGCCCATGGCTACTATTTTTTGCAATAGTATTTAAGACAGTCCCACCAGCTTTCTAACACATAAATATATTTATATATGTTGTAAGAAATATAACCTCACATATTACAATGTAAATTAACAAATCGAGCAATAAATAAAATAATAATTGCAGAAAATTATAAATGCATGCGACATTTATTTACATTACAATTCATCAAATAAAATATCAAGAGCAACCGTCCGATTAAGTGATCTGATATTTTACCGCATAGTAATAAATACCTTCTCGGTTTGAACGCCGACAGCAAAGAGTCTGCTTTCGCCAAGAGCGTGCTGAAGAACGGAGCCATTTAAATTTAGCCTAGCATGATTGTACAGAGCTGTAGCCGATTGTAGATTCGAATTTATTACTGAGACGTGCTGTCCACGCAATCCTAACAACTTTACAACGCACAACATAACATCGTAGTAGGTAGCAAGTACGAAATAATTTATTATAGCGTAGCATTGTTAACGTCAAGATTATTTGTACGACACGGTCGGTTTAATGCGAATTGGAACACATAGTTGTATGACAAGTGATTAAAATTGGTGTATGAAATATTATTGACTGTATAATTGACTGTTTAGGTGAACATAGAAGTTGTAACTGCATTTGTTTAAAGCAGCAACGGGATATTCAATGGAGTACGATGAATTTCATTCACAGAAATTATTACAGTCGATATCAAGTTTACGAGAAAACGGAGTCTAAAGATAACAATAGTATCCATGAAAGCACTTTTTTATATCTTGTTCTACTTAATTCTTTTTCTTTTCAGATACAGGAAGACCAGCAGCTGCTACTATCAATACTAACACTAGTTTCAAAAGCTCTTCTTATGGGCGTACTATATTTATAGGATTACATCCTTTACAGTTTATTTTAAGTTACATTTTGGTCTGGGGGAGCATTTATTAATGTTTTTCACTTGTATGGAGACCGATGCATAAGTAGTTTCAAAAATTTTCTTCAGCAGCAGATGAGAGAATCAAATGCTTTGGTATAAATATCTGCTATATTGCTTCAGTTATTCATATTTTCAAATTTCCTAAATTCTATTGTAATATAAGCCTATTAAAAAGGTTCGTCTGTTACAACCATGCGCCAGGACGCCGATGTCCGGAAACATATAGAAAAGAAAGGCAGCCGTCTGATTTGACCTAGTGATATGGTCAAGCGTATGTTGAGAATTCAAGAACCATAGCAAATTGTGGTTTCATTAAATTAAGTTTACATACGTAATCTGGATGAGCGTTAGGACACCTCTACCGCTGTACTAACTTCCTATACTTAGATCGCGCGTATACTTCTGTATAACCTTGATTATAGCCGTCGCAAATTATTCGTATAAATTAGGGTACCTGCATGCCCGATTATTTTAAAATTTTGCCATTAATTATACGTACATATACAACATATTTTACTACGCCGCTGGTTATATACATACATACATGCAATTCTATCTTAACACGCGCCGAAGTTGGAAACCGGTAAATAACAGTAGTGGAGATCTTGCCGTGACTAATAGGATACAACGATGGAATTAGTAATGGTACATCAATATCCAAATACTATCAACAACTTCTATCTTTCCGGCTGTATTACTTAATGCATATTACATAACACGCATCCAAATGCGAAACTACGAAACGAAACGTGTTTCCTCGATCGAACATTTTCTCCTGATATTGTTTTCACTTCGTGCGATAAATATTTAAATTAGAGAGAATGGAGATAAAGGAGCCATTTTTTTTTAAGCTTAATAGGCCCTATTAGAGACGCGCGTATACACATAGACTGTAAACACGCTGAAAATAGTTTACTTGAATTCCGAAACTAAGCACTCACTAAATCAAAATTATTCTTGCCCGTTTCTCAGTAATTATGAAACCTGTTATATACACTTTCGGCGACAAATTTCATAAACCGGCCCCGAAGGAAGAGAGGTCTGATCCCATTGGTAAACAAAAGAGACGAACACACATCCTTACTCTAATTATGTTTGAACAGTACCGCGCGGTCAAATTAGACTTAACCCACGTGACGTATCCTAACGGAAGTAATAAAGGCCTAGGTACGTCCCTAAGGTTTGCGTATGTACGTATAATCCCGACTAAGCGCGCCGTTCTAGTGAAATTCGATGCTGGATTCTCTTCGTGTAACAAAGAAGTCACGTAACCGAGCAAGATAGAGAGTGTTTAATGTGCGGAAGAGGACGAAAGATGGGGACGGCTAAGTATTTCAACGTGCTTGAACGGAATCGATTCGAAGTTTCTTCTTTCGAGCATTCAGTTTCTCCGTAACCGTTCCTGACATTCATCAGGACTGGGATACACATGCTAGTCTGTTTGCTAGTCTCTAGCACAGCTTCAACCATACCTGTTATGAACACATTTACAATATTATTTATACGCGATGAGTGCGTTGCGTGTTGTATGTTTACAAAATGAAATAAATAGTGTTATCTTACTTCTTTCAACGTATTTGTTGCAATGGGGGGTGAGGTACTTTCTAAAATATATTGACAAATTATACTTACTATTTCGGTCGTAATTGTTTGACGATATTCTGTCGAATCTCCTAGAAATAAGTTTAATTCATCGAACCACGTTATAGACCAATGATCAACCACCAGAATGGTTTGAATCTTTCATCCTCTTGGTTTCTACCTTTTTAAGGGTCATAATACTGACATTCACTGCCTCTAATATATTAATGTATCTTTCATAAACTTGCCTCATTACAATGCAACATAATAAAATTTAATATTTGAATATCGCCCAATCTACCCATTGTCATTTTATAGGCGTTTGTTTTTGATTTTCTATAAACTCTTAACTATATTACCTATCACCTGTTGCAAGTCAAAACAACTTGGCAATAATATGCTCTCTATTCAGTAGACGTGTTCACGCTATATGAAGCATGCTTACTTAAGTCTAGTAACGCTAGACTAGTAGTAACGCGTCTACTTAACTGACATGTACACTTACTAGTGACTTACTACTAAGTAGCACTTGCTCAAGTACCATGTGTATCCCAGGCCTCAAACAATAACTTAAGTGATTCTTAATACAATATTCTGCCGAACATACGGAAGCTACGCATCAAAATTTTACATCTACGCGGCGCCCTCTCTGTGCTAGCGCGTCACGTACAAAAAAGAACGTAAAAAAGACGTGATATTTCAGATAGAACCTTCGATTTGAAATGAATTTTTAATAATTATATTAAAATTGAAATAAAAAAAAATTGAAATAATAATTGAAATCACTCGCGGGCGACACGAGTTAAAAAAGCCGATTGTTTTTTAATTTTTTACCTATTTTTGATTACATCTAACAGTAACAAAATTATCAATTGAGCCACTGTAGACAATAAATAGACAAGTTTCTAAACTAAAATTACATAAACAACGGACTCTTCGATATGAAGTTTATCATAGACGCCATTAGTAAGTCCACAGGAAGTTGAATGTCTTCTACATTTGAATTGAAATGCCATCAAATATATGTGCAAAACAGTAAACGTGTCGTCGAAGCCGTAGACGACATCAATATGTATACAATTGTATATATTTACAATCGATTAAATATGCTAATGTAACGTATTCGTAGAAATCGGATATGTACCTTAGCTATTCGCGGTTTGTTTATATTGTAAATTGTGGATGCCCCTTTTCTTTTATTGTACAATCAAAAATTATTTATTTTCCTAATGGCACATCACATTATCATTTATAAACGGGAAACTATGTAAATACGGACGTAGAGTAACGTTTCGTTTATTGCAAAAACCTCAATTAGGATTGAGAAATAATTTATCGATTGATTATCAAATACACGTACTCCGATAAATTAGTAGAAACGTCCAATAATTAATAATATCCATACACTATTAAATTAAACGACTCATCGGCTTATGTTCTTCGTTCCTTCGGAATGCTATTTAACATATGCACATACATTTAGAACTAGTAACCTGAGAATTATCCGATATGCAAAGTATACACAAGTAGAACTAGCATCTTATTGAAAGGGAAAGTATGAAAACGATTTGTTTTTTGTTTTTTTAATACTAATATCATTTCACGTCAACCCAAGTTTTCAAAAAAATCCAAATATTTCAAATATTAGAAGTAGCAACATAGTAGGCGGCTACTTCCAGTACGACCGGAAGTCTTAGACAATTAAAAATATTTTAATTAATTAACCGAAATGAATTAAGAAAATAATGACTGATACGCTTCAACTAACTAAAACTAGGAATCGTATCCAAACACAAATTGCCCTTACAATCGTCTCAAACACGCGACGCTATTGTATTGTCGAAGCAAATTATAGCTTTCCCATTGACAGAACAGTGTTTTCAATTTCTTTGGCTCAACGTACGTCGTTAATACCGCAAAAATAACATGTTTATTTCTTTTTAACATGTCTCAGACGAACTCCGTATATAGTTAATATGAATTTTTTATCCGGGAAAGAGAGCAAAGTTCGCATGCACGTACCTCCACCTATTAGTTCTACGATGAAAAATTACACGAACTGCGAGCTGCAGCACGTTTCGCCGACATATTCATACGACACCTGCTTTCGTAAATTACTTAGTCGGTAGATGGGAACATGTGGGGCAGAACATTGTTGCTATACGCTCGTCTTTCTTCTTGTTCGATACGAACAAGCGTGATGTTAATAATAATTATTATTAATGTTAATAAGTTTTGTTCCTCCTGCTATATCGCGGTAAGACATCTGTTGTCTCTTAACTGGTTCGCAATTTACATTAAACGTTACCAAAGATCGATTTGCATACGCTCAAATATTAATGGTATTTTCTTTATTAAAGCAAATTATGTAGATTGCATTGAGATAACGCGTATATAATAAATTTAGTGCATGGTTGCATACACATGTTTTATAAGCGACATTACGCTAAATACAAGTACGTATGTAATCATGATTTAAATTTAAATTAAGGTGAATGTAGTGTTGTTCTACGCTTAATAAGCCATCGCCAGAAATTAGGGTGATCCTACGGTTAACGTTGTAACACGCTTACTGTTTATCATTTTAATCAAGCACGAGATTTTTTAAAACGGTTTTTTTTTCTCGTTATGAGCTTCGATGTGCCTTAAAATTATATTGGAACATAGACGTTTGCAACCTCTAAAACCATCTATTTTTCCAATGACAAGGTAAGACAAATTAAAGCTTTCAGACATACACGTAAAAGAAAAATTACAAAGAACGTGCAACAATTCATTACTACTTTATGAATATACGACCAGATACAATTTGCGTAAATTTCTACCGCCCAATTGTAATTAACGGATTATATTTCTAATAAATTTGAAAAAGAAAAATGATCAATGATCTGTTACAAAAGTTGCCACAATCTTAGTCTCATCTAAGATTGAATTACTGAAACGGTCTCCATTTATTTCACTATCTACAACAGCAAATATGGTCAGATAGCACGAATATCTACTCTATCATCAAGCAAACGGATAAAGCGGAAAAATATGCTCGTGAGTAGTATTACTAGACCCTGAGTTATTATCAGTTATACATGCGGCGAGATACATGGCGCTATGCACGTTAATCTTTAAATAAATACAAATAAACCCATCCACGGCAATGTATGTATTTTTTAATTTGAGCGGGACAATATCCGTGTTTGTGGCAATCACATATACGCGGCAATGTCAAAGTAGAGAAACACAATGTTGTCGTTATTGTCCATAGATTATAAGAGAGCCTGTGAGAGTGCAGCCAGAGAGAAATTAATCCAAATTTTAATAGATTTTAGGATTAAAAAAAACGGGTAAGATTAACCAAAGTGATCCTGCAGGACGGTGAAAATTGAGGATAACACCAGGAATGCTTTAAAGTCTTGCAAAGCCTAGCATAACATAAATAGATTAGAAAAGTCACCAGCGCTTGGCGTATTTTGGTGATATTGTGATAATCATAAAGGCCGGACGAGAACTTATAGAAAGTAGTAACACAACTGATGAGCATATCAAAAGAACTAGAAGTAAACACAGAAAAAACAAGGTACATCGAAGTAACAAATAAATCCGGAAAAGGGGTAGATCAAGAATGAGATGGAATTTAAATGATCCTTCCATTTAGAATACACCGTTACATTTTTGCGAAACCTTCCTATTAAAAACTTTAAGTCAATTGCTTTGTATTTGTCTATTATACTAAGAAATACATCAAAGTACTACTAATCCAACAGTTACAAGACATCCTGTAGGTACGTGTTGTGTTCTCATTGTGCTGCGAGCAATACTAAACGAGAACAACGTCGCCTTCGTCATGTCTTTTACTCGAAGAGGAATGGAAGTTTATAGCTTCTCGTTCAGCTAATTTAACACATCAGGCTAGAGGGCCAGCGCAGACGGCGCCGTTACTGTAAAATCCTTATCGTTGCACAAACATCGCAAAATTGAAACCATAATAACTTCAATAATTCTTGTCTGGAGACGGCCGGTATACATACATATATAATAAGTAAGCCCGATAATTGGCGATTGTTATTTCAGTAAATTATAATGTTATTTAGTTAAGTAAATGGTCGCATATTATAAATGCATTTATAAATTTCCGAGAGACGTTAATATATGCGGCCGATTTTCAAATACTGCTTATCGATGAAAGGAAACGATAAGCAAATTTATGTCCTATTCCGAAAGGATGGTTCGCTATTGCGGCGCGTCTAAATGGTAATTATTGAAAAGGAAGCGAATAAAATGAAGATTAGTACACATGGCGCGTAAAAATGAAAATTGTCCGTCGAAATATATCGAAATATAAAAGGTCAGAGATAGATAACATCTAGATCTTGAAAAAGTAAACATTCCCAACATTAAAATCTCCGTGGTTTAGTAGTTAGCTCGCCTGTCCGACAAACGAGTGATTTCCTTACCCGGAAGAAGTATCTTTCAAACACTTACAAAAGGTTATTTTATTTGTACTTAGCCAGATACTGAAAAACATTGATGTAGGTACACAAAATGTTTTAACCAATATGGATTCTAGACGTTTACTTCTACAACGTTAGAAATCGGCGCGCTAATAGACGTTGGTATATATCTTATGAATGGAATAATTAAGTAATATATCACAAAAGGAGAGCAACAATTTTAATAAGCAATATATCTTATCGATTTACGTATACACGCTTCTGAAACCGTATTTTCTATTATACTGTACTTAACTTATCAGATAACTGATATTAACCCGCCAGGTATTTATATTGCATGAGACAAAGATAATCAACCACGTAAAGAAATTGGTTAATATATATATACATACATATTTCCTCGTAGTTTAGATAATTTTAATCGGAGGCACATTCTTCTACGGTAAACCCAGAAAATGAAGGTTCTTGTATTACAACTATCAAGATCGCTTTGTTTAACAATTTCTACGCACCGACTAATCTACTAAGACCCGCTTCTATTTATTCCAACGATTCTTCTGCGTAATGCCCGCGGATTTGTTCAAGTACGAATGCAAATGAAAAAAATTATATGGAGAGAAAGATATGCATCGCACGGTGTAGTACGTTCAACAAGCGTCCGAAACAATCAAGGATTCCAACTGAACAAAAAGTGTTTCTTTATTCAAATTTCGGTACGTTAATGATCCTACGTGCCTTCTCTGCGCACAACGCGAGTGCCGGGCATAAAGTAGTTTAGGAAATTCCGTAGATATTCTAATGTAAGCTCGTTTAAATTCAAATGTAATAGCGGAAAAAAGTTGGACTCTCGGTATACGAATACCTAATGTAAGTTTTATTCAAAGCGACCAATAGATTTAAGGAGGATCTCCACTAGGTTAAGTAGGTTTTCTTTTTCTTTTTTTGATATGAGGAACGTCGAAAATATGTACACGGCCGCGAAACGTTTTCATAAACAAACAATTACTTAAGAACCCGTCTTCTATAAATGCTTATGTCGTAGTTGTTGAATGTTGGAAAGTTTTCGAAACAATAGCTGTTCTTCGTGCCAAAGAAATTTAAATTTCTTGAATTGATTTTACGTTGAAACATTGTTGGCTTGATATTATTGACATACGAGAAAGCGGTAACTGTTAATGGTAGCCGCAGATAAAGAACAATACTTTATCAATACAATACCTGAGTCATTAAACAATAAGGCTCTATCCTACATTGATATCAACTGTAGTATACTGTTCGCCATTGTGAATCAAAAATAAATTATTAAAGCATTCGGGATAATCCGTTATTTTGTATAAAACGTAATAACTTCCAAGTACTCTCTTATACGTTATCTAGTTCTTTCAATCTTTCTGCAAAATAGGTGCAAAAAAGCAAAATTCCACTTCTACTTCAAGTCATACCGCGATAGTACTAGTTTTTATAATTTAACTTAATTTTCTACTGCATTTAACGGTTCCGGCTGATAGGCAAGAAATCGATCGCTTACGATTAATAAGATTTTGTGAGATAGTAGACCTTTGTTTTTTTTTTATTTTAGCAAGAAAATTAATCGGTAGCTCTAGCAATACGTTAACTGCCGATGACGCATCAGCTGTAAACACAACAGAATTTGATTGAAACCCATATCCGAGCCAGATATTAAGGAAATTGGGTTACGCCAAGTTTACAAATCGCTGGATGTACTTACGTTGAACGTTTTTAACGGTTAAACATGATTTTTAAGGTCAAACTGAATTAAAACATTTACGTTACACTGACACGCTTCAGTCATAATATTAAAGCACGTCCCTAATCACATTCATCTTTCTATCGGATGGAATAAAAAGATCAAACGGCTAAGATAAACAGCCAAGAAAAGAATATAATATCTAGTAGAAATTTTTAGTATATCATAACAGTGATCTTTCTCCATAACGTAGATTCGGATAAACAATTTGTTTATTTAATTAATGGGATTCTACGACGTTTGCGTATGTCTTGAGCAAAAATTTATCATGTGGAGTTTACGAAATGTAGTACGTACGTCGACAACATACGATGGTCGACTTACATCACAGGATGTGGGTTAGATCATTTGGAAAGGTAAGTACTTGAGTAATTTTTGCATCTGACGCATCTCCCAATTGGATTAGAATATACAGCCTTGGCCAATAAAACGATCCAACTGGAGCGAATTTATAATTTCGCGTAGCGTTAATGAAATGTTTACATGTCACGGTCGCATAAATAGCCAAACGTAGATACAAGTTCTAATGCGAATTGAAACCTTATTTCCGAGGAGTTTTCAAAAAAAAACATCTTTTTCCAACTAAACTCGATAAACTAAAAAATTAGGGACAAGAGATTCCATTTGCCTGCTTAATCTCCAGAACCAAATCCAATCAAGCATTCGATACGAAAACTTAACTAAAAGGATTCTTGAAAAATATTACTTGAAGCTAAAATAAAAAGCTACTTCACCGCCGCATTGAAAACAAAAATCGGTGGACATAGTTTAAGACGCCCCATAGTGGTAAATCGGCGCAAATTTTACGCGGTACTTAACAGATATAATTTCTTCGTAACAAAACTAGCATTTTGATCTGTGCAATTAGCATGACGTTAGTTCGCTCAAGCCCATTAAAGTTTCACGTGCCACAATCCATCGATCTAACAAGTAAGCAAATTCGTGAACGATTTATTAGTTTGCTGTACGAACGGCTTTCGTCTTTCGAAAAAGGCTCTAATTACCTTAAAAGCAAGTAATCACTTAGTACATCTACAGGTTGTACCGGTCAATTAACGTGCCCCGGGGAAATAATAATGCTTAATGCAGTTCTACCATAGCAGACCCACACTGTCGTCTGCTAGACTTCCCTGTCTGCAGTCTGGCGTGCGCTTTTTACGCCCTCGTTCCCCGTGCCAGAATAACGAATAGAACAGTTAGCGTCGGGAAGCTACGCCGCATAAAATGTTTAGCGCGTTTCAGAGTTAGTCGGACAGTTACCATTAATTGGTTGGCCGCAACGCTTAAATAAATTCCATGTTTTGTGCAAGGGTACCGTTTCGCCTCTTTTAAACTGCTAACAGTTAGGTGCATTAGCGTTTTCCTGTAAGCTTAGTGCTTTTAATGTTGAAGCCGATGGAAAGTTTTGTAGTAAGTTCCAATCAACCGTGCTACACTAATAGCATAATTGAGACAATATACCTACATATAGGAATGTATATATGTAGGTACCTGGATACGTACACAGGACGTTCCAAATTGTCGTGACGGAAATTCAAATTTTGGTACTTATTATTTTTTTTTAAAATAGACGGTGTACTCTATTTTTTGTTTTTTTGTTCGAAGAGGGACTCGTATTTATTCGTTTATTTCTGCGGGCTTAGTACAAATACCAAAACCGATTAGCAATATTCCAAGATAACTAATGTGCAATAACACACCTTTTATAACCATGGCTACTTAAGACTGTAAAATCTTTTTTACTGCCAATTTTTCCTGGGTGTCTTTACGCGGGCAACTGAATACGCGTTAACGAGGGACATGACCACTAAAACATGTAGGTTGTACGTATGCACAAGATTAGAACTTATATATTTACTCCGCTAACGTTCGCCTCATAAATTATAATTAAGCAGTAATATAGAGTGACCGCTAGTAGTGTGCAGAACGGCCGCAGTAATATACCAACATGTGTATATATGTGTATATGTGTACATAGATCCCACAGTTCGTCAATAACGTTCCGAAAGAATTAATGGTACCATTACTGTTAATTGGAGCGAATTGTTTCTTGCTCCTTCGATTGAAATAATTGGGAACGTTTTCCTGTGTGATTTACAATAAAACGGCCGAGACATGCAGGCAGGCGAACAGTAGCGCTTGACAGTTTGATTTAAGGAATAGTTTTAGTAGAGAAGGAAAGAAACAACTTGTTGCCGGGCTCCGGGCGCAACCGGCTGACGTTGTGAAATCACACAATGATTTATGTAATATTTATTAAGCCCGCGATGATGTACAACGTTCCACCTGCTATCAAGTATTACTACTACGTTTTTATTGTATATAATTTTCTTTTTATGTACGCAGTGTTATAATATATTGTAATACCATATGATTAGGCCGCCATTAAAATATTATGGACGACATCAATTTTTTAACGCTCGATAATTGAACGATATCTAATTTTGTTTTCAGCATGTGTTAATTATCTAGCGACGTGAAGTATTTAGGTTAATGGAATCGATTAGTCGGGTTATCATTTTTCTTCCTCTACATAACGCTTCCTACAATATTTATTCAATGCGACGAAATTAAAATTAATGCGATGTCATTAAAGCTTCAACGTGGTCATAAATAATTAATATTCTCCTATAGTAACCAAAAAGAAAAACATACAACATTAAATAATGACGCTGCTGGTTTGTGTTGAATAATTTGGAATGCAGTTAGTATCGCAATAACTTTTGCTTACCCGCCCGCCGCTGTAGAAAGTAGCTAACGGAAGTCGGTTGCCATCTGCCGGTATTGAAAGGAACAGAAAAAAAAAATGTAACGATTAATTGAAAGAGAAACCTCATTTCTTTTTCTTAAGGACGACTAGGTATTTGATAATTGCAAAGAAGATCAGAAGACGAAATAATAAATCGTCATGTAATCCTTGTTATCGCGTATCATACCATCTTACCCGCCGAAAAATACAAAATTTTGATATCTACAATTAATACTAGAATCTTTGGAACATCTTTGACGGAATGGACATTCACCGAATAATGTCCTTTTTACTTGTTACATGATTCAATTACGTTCATTGGACCAATCTTGATAAAGAAACTGTTACATTATCGTGCTCTTTTATTGTATTAGACTTTCCTCGAAAAATCGGCCTTTGCAGAAATCTATACGTCTTAGGAAGTTCATATTAGACAGCTATGATTGATGATTGAACAGAAATCGAGTATACGCGGCGCATTTAGGCTCAGCACAAATGGAAGCCAGCGCGCTCGCACGCGCGGGAGGAAATGGGCTATAGATGGGATGGGTCCAATATATGGTGCGGTGTTTGCGATGAGGATGTTCGTGGGCTGGGTTCAGTTTACGCCGAACCTTGTGTGCTTTCAAATTATCCGCGAAGAATGCATAATACTGCGTTAAATTGGTATGACCCATTTTGTTAAAAAAAAATAAATAAAATTTTGAGCAAGAAATCTTTTTAAATCATTATAACAACTAAATCTGTATAAAGTCTGAATATACTTTATGCTTTCATTGCGAGATACGTTTTGTTATCAGCTCAATAAATTCATTAATTCCCTCCGTTTCTAACGTTTTCGCTTTTTTTTGGTTGTCAAAAACGCGTAATTTAGAATAGCTTGATTTGATGTCTACCTTCGCATTTTTTGAAAGGTTAGACCGCCGGCCGACATATACGTTGAAACGTGCGATTTAAAAAGCGGACTTTTTTCACATCAAAAGAAGCACTTTCGTTTCACATCGTCCGGGAAGACGGTTTAGAACGGGTCGTTACGAAATTTAAATTCCGAATGTATTTCTAAAAAACCGAGCGTATGTACGCGTACCCTTCAAAATAAGCGGATTAAACGGTAATCTGTTGAACGTGAAAATAATTACCGAGGTTTAAAAGCGTTCCGATTAAACGAATAAATTAAAAAGAAAATCTCACCGGCGGCGGCGGCGGCACGCTGGATCCGCGCATACTAAAGTAGAACTTTTCTGATGTTTTTCCGTTCCGCCTTTTTTGCTCCTTCCTCCGAAATTGTGTTTTTTTCCTCATTTCCGCTAATCACTTTCGGTATTTTCGGCGAGAGAAGTTCGCTATCATTTACTGAATTAACCCCTTAACTTGCCGCCGAAGTTTAAACTTTACACATTAATTCGCTGTACTAACGTAATTCGTACACTCAACCACATTGTTTCGTCAATTCGTTTTGTGCTCGTTTTTAACTTTGCGGCGATATTGTTGAGAAAGTTTGAAGCGTACGGAACTGAATTATTAAAGAATTCGTCCATTAAATACGATGCCCGTGTTGATGGTGAAAACGTATTTAATCGTATTTTGTTTTATAAATCTTTTAGCATAGCATCAATATAAAACTAAGGCTATTAAACGCAAAGCTTAAACACGCGAAAATGTATTTGTACTTGCGTTAAGCATATATATAACGATGCTTTATTTTATGATCATGAATAAAGCAAGAAAAAAAATTCAATTTGATAGTGGTCGTTTACAAAGACTCGCGTGTCTCATTCGGAATATCAATATTTAAATTAACCAATACTATGTCATATCGCTTCACATGAAGTCAGTAATCATTTTGCGATATGTAAGCCTCATAAATTTTGCATATGTAATTTCCCCAAGCAGATTAGGACGTATCAACCAAAGAATTTACTCGTAATAAAAATGAATGTGAACGTATTACTCTATTCATTTTATGTCACTGTCAAGATGAATGTATGATTTAATTAGGCCCAAAAATACGACGAATCATTAACCATTAACGTTGTAAACGGGCAAGACTGACATCTCCCACTTTATAACCGGCATTTAAATCAACAATTCACGCGTGATTGAACTTTATTGATTTTAGCGCGGTGGTACGGCTTCCTCCGTCGTTCAGCTTCGTTTCGCATTTTGCGCCCTTTTGATGTTGCATTAACCCCTAAATTGGTTTTACAATGTTACGCAAAGGCTTCCATCGAAATAATGCTTCATAACGTCCTGTATATACACATACATAAATATAAAGTTCGCGGTGAATGAGATTTCCGTCAAATACTTTGCAATAGGCTTTGCGAATGAGTCGATAACGTCAGCGCGAGGTCGGGAAATAGAGCGATAAAATTAGGAAAATCTGTTTCGAACGTTTGAATGCGAGGGCTGTGAATACTTGCTTTCAACACGATTGAATTTTTCTACTTTATTGAGAATGATTGAAGGTGATAACTGGTATTTCATTCGATCTAATAAAATGACTTAATTTAAATAAATTTTAAAGGTTTAATTTTATCATTACCGAAATATAAAATGTATTTTAAAATAGTAGCTGGCTTACCAATACGTCAACTGTCTGCATACTCACCTGAAACAGGAAAAAATTGAGATTGACTTTAATTAAAGAATATATTTTTTTTTGTTTTTCCAGAATATTCGCCACTAAGATTATATATATATTGCTGCTTCCTGTATAAATCTTTTGTTTTAAAGCCGAGACAATTTGTTTTAGTATCATTTTTTTACTGTGTAGGTAGGCCTTCCTGAAAAAATCGTTCCTAATACTATTTTAGTGTCGAATAGCCCTAAATCGTTTTTAATGCAGTGTAATATAATTAATCACACAGTACGCTCGAAACAAAAGCAAACCAACGCCTACTCGCATAAAACGCACTTCAGTCATTGAGTAATAGGAGAAATATTAATTACCCAAGTTCATACGCATACGCTTACTTGAACGCGCGCGGAACATAACGGGATATGCAATTCAAAAATAACTCATTCGACCCACCCAAGTACTTAAATTTCAATAGATAAAGTTTACCATCACTTCAAGCGATGGAGGTTCGAAATTATGCCGTAAATCAAGCAACGAATTCGCTTTAACCTCACTCAAAGCGGTATTTAAGTCAAGTCTAAAATGTCAGGATAGTTGTTAGCGTTCGAGGTTTATATAATGTCTGGACAAGTTTTCCATAAAAATATTTACGAGGATTAAAAGCTAAATTATTAAGCTTGCTGTTATTCTATGAATTATTATCTGGCTGTACAGTGTAAGTTAAAGACGTGACTTGCACTTGCACTCGTTAGGTCGACAGGAAGTTATAAGGGCATACGAAGGAATACAATTGTTTCTTGCATTGTTCGGGATAATTTCGTGATCTAGTGCATTTTAAAGATACGATTGATATTTAACTCGCACAATGAGTGGTGACGTAAGTAAAATTCGTCCACATCCTCGAAAACGTAGACACATATGAAATCCTTAACAACGCAACGTACAGCTGCTTCGGAATCTTAAACGATCGTTACGGAAAATTCTTTAGAATCTAACGTTCCAAGATCTTAACTGCCTCAACAGTAAAGGTGGTAGAGAAAAGGAATTCAATCCATACGATTATATTTAGTAATAAATATGGCATATTTTAAACACACGTTCGGTACAAATATAAATCTGTGAATAACAACAGAAATACTACTTACTGGAATATATAGAAATAGTCGTAGAGTTACGCAAGAAGATTTTTCTTTTATACATCAGTGAATATAACAAGCATAATAGTTGTATATAGTAGAAACACATTTATTTTACTTTCTACATCCTTTCGTTACCTACACCACCCGTTGTCTTTCTTATTAACCATAATAAATTGTATTCCTACGTGACAGACCGAACCCCGTTTACAGTCGCTGCCTACAATTTCTTACAGAAAAAAGTATCATTTATTTAAATGCAAATGTGTGTGTGTAAGAATGTCCTTTCAAGAGTAGTGCATTCATACAAAGTGATATATGCATGTAAATACTAACGAGAGTCCACGTTTCTCATAAGACGTACGTTCGAATTCAATTTGGATTACGCAAGATTATTACAAAATAGGATGCTTTAAAAGTGATGCTGGTGTTATAAAATGATCTAAAAACCTACAAAAATACGATCTTGGAGTATCTATAAAGTTAACGAGATCATGCCAGGTTTAAACTTAAGAAACAAATTAATTTTATTCATGAACATATTTGCTTATTTTAAAATGAGACTACCTACTCCATTAAGATACTGTTTGTATATTGCATATTTAATGCGAAGTAGATCTGAGGGGTTACTCAAATGAAATGGCTAAGGCGCACTTCATATGTATATAGCAGGGTAAGTCGCGATCAGCCTAAAATATACAGATATTTACAAGAAACTGAAAGCTTTAAAGCAGCTATCTTATATAATGGACGGATTTATACAGGGTGAGTCAAGGTAACTGCAGGAATGTATCGTATACGTTAAAATAATGTAAAAGCTCATATGATTTTTTCATTTGAACAAGCACAATTACAAATAACCAAAATTTCACTTATTAACATTTCTTTAATGTTCTTTTAAACATTTTATCCTTCGTCTACGAAGGACATCCGTTGCTTTCCTGATCACAAGAACCATAAACAAACACGATACTTACATATTCTAAATTTATGTTACAAAGTCGGAAATAAACGTTAAACCACCGTCATAGTACACTGACCCATAACAACATCTAAATATTGAAATGATTTTGAGTCTCCAAAAGGATATTCAGATAACGGGTACGACGTCATAAGAATCGGAAACTAAAGGGCTCCTTAGGTTATGACAACTTTCGAAAAGCTTATTCACCCTGTTGGGCCGCCACCACGCTTAAAAAAGAATGTAGAACGCTCCTGACGTTTTGTTTTAGATGAGTACTCAGTCCAAGGATATTTTTATTTTATTTAAGGCGTATTAGCTCAAAAACAAGTGAAATTTGGGCCATTTGCGAGAATTTACTGTTTTCTTTTTTTTATTAGGCTAAACTAAACAAGTGAATATTGGTGAAGAACATGCGACTCCCATCCTCCAGATTCAGCCTATCTATTAGAAGCTAGCTGATCTTCTAATGGTGCTGATGTGACACCGTAACTAATTAAAATAAATTGTAATATACAACAATATTCTATTTCTAATTACTTTTTTAATTGTACCGATTACCAAACAGCCAGTTTTTGAATTTATAATCGTATATTGAAGATTTCAACAAAATTAATAACCTACTGACTGATACACATAATAACTAATTAAAAGAGAACACAAAAAAAATATCAAATTGAAACTGCTGTGGATCTTCCTTTGTTTTCAAAATTTCTAAGCAACTGGGAAAAATAAAACAAAAATCTAGACGACCGCATCCCTTAGTAGGCTATAGGCAAGCTGCTACAACCACCATCGCAACGGACCCGTTCAAACACAAATAAAAGGCATTAAAATTCTTAGTCCGTTTTTACAACATGGCGAGAATCTCTAAAATTCCTCCCTATCTTTATGACGGTACCGAACTTCGACTTCTCCTAGACAAAGGCTACCCGTAACCTGTTTTGACGATCCGCTGACACACGCCACCCGTGATGCCGTCTTTCTTCGCTCAACGATGATAGAAGTTCGCGCGAAAGGGAGACGAATAGCCGATGTAACGCGAGCGATAACGGCGACGGACCAGTCGCACCGTAGAGAAAACGAAACAAAACAAGTCTGGTGCCGTGCATCCACATGCTACTACGATGCACTGACCGCATAATGTTGCTTCTTGGACCACGCAATACTCGGCAAACACCGCCTCAAGAAAATGTTACGCAAACTGCGAAACTAGATAAGAATGTTATTTAGCGCTATGTAACATGTGAAAGTTTAGTGTCAGTCAGGTCTAGCGTTGAGAAAAAAAATGCTGAAGTCATCAAGTAAAATTTCTAAACGTTTGGTGTAAGCTACGTTAAAAAGAATAAAATAAGTTAAAATAGGCATATATTTTCGATAAAATATGTCATCTACTTTATAAAAAAAAAATATATTTTTACAAACGTAAGTTTCGACCAAAAAAACAACAAATGGGCGTTGTAGGTTTTGAAGAAGCTGCCAATACGAGGATAGTATGATACATACATGTGCTAAGAAAGACAAGGTATTTGGTAGATTTGCTTCTTGACTCTAGTCCAACTTTTTTAAAAATATGATAGGATTTGTCGAACTCTGGAAAGTAAGCGCCTGCTTCAGTGATGATCCCTTCATTTAACGTGATTTGCTTTCCACCGAGCCATTTTTGCAAGTGTAGAGAAAGCGAATAGCGAATATGGTGGATGGGCCACCAATTCCTACCGTGATGCTAGGAAATTTTTTCCTCTCTAGGTGTTTCCGTTGACGATTCTGATATTTTACGTAGTTGCAGTATATTGTGCTTCCTTTCCAAAGCATTTAAGTATTGGTATTGTTTGGAACACTAAATTTTTCGTTCAGCTCTTCAATCTTTTACTCTATTCACTCTCGGCATCAAGCACGGCTATGGCTAATCAATAGCATAAAATTTTATTTGATTTCGAAGTAGTATTATCTCAATTTTAAATATACTTCCATCAAGAAAACTCTTAATAAGCATCTTCAATACTGGCTTTTCACCGAAATAGAAATTTGGTCGTAATCATCAAATAGTCAAACGAAATAATTAACAAGTTACATGATTTACGGGTTTCTATTATAGTCTTGAAAGAATACATTTTATAGTTTTTAGAGTCTATAAAGGGGGCGACGCGTATTACCATTTTCACAACACAATGCTACTCTTACGAAATCCATACGATAGCCGATAAGTCAGGAACATCCTGCTTGCGACGTGAGGCAATGTACACCCATACCATCCGCTGAAAGCCTATGCGTTCATTTCACTTACGTATTTTATTACCGAAAAAGCATTAAATACTGATTGATCGTAAATCATAATGCACATAGTGACATTAGTTTACAGTTATCTTGAACACATTAAGCCTAGGCACATTTCACAATTTATGAGAGAATATAAAGAAGTGCTTAACTCAATAGCAATAACGTTTATAACTGATGAATCTATTTTATATTTTCTTATAGAGGAGAATGACATCCCGTCATGATTTTCCTGCAGTTTCTCTTCTTAGCTTCCGTGCATTTTACATTCACGTTTAAAATTCAATGTAAACCTGAACATTTTATGGTTATCCACCATCACCATCAAACATAATTTATTTGCGATTGCATAAGAGCTATATTCGTAATTTTCAGTTTTCAGTAAGATAGAATTTTGCATTGAACTCTATTTAATACTTAAACACTTCCTGTTAACGTGGCGTTGTCCAAACTATTCACAGACGGCGTTCCAATTCAAAATCACTTTAAAATGCGGCGTAATTCAATTAGCTAAAGACGACTAAATATGGACAAAACCGTATGAACAGGAAGGTGCATTGCAAAGTTACATCTAATTTTAGAAGCACAAAGTTAATTTTTTTCAAATGGAAGCTTTTATTCAAAATAATTTGGTTGACCACTATTAGTCTATAGATATGGTTATACTGTGTTACGATTAGCCTTCATATTACTCGCGATTTGGGCGACGTTGAAAAACTGGGTTGCGAGTCATAACGCGACATTTAAATTCTACGATGTTGAATCCGGATAAATGCAGTTTAATTTAATGTGATTTTGTTGTGTGTAGATGGGTACCATTTATTAGGTATATCGAACCATTACATCACTTCAAAAGTAACGCTCAATGAAAGAAGCCGATCAAAGCTTGCTTTCTCTACCTTTCATGTTAAATTTAAAATGTTGGTCTCATATAACAAAAGCATAATTTCTTTAAAATCCCGATGATTTTATCTCATGATACTACTACGAATGATATGTACCTTAACTAAATTTGAACATGATCGCAATGGGATCATCGGAGCAAGTATTTACGCGAGAAAAATACCCGTAAAAAGCTTAAACTGTGCCCTTATTTTGTCCTATAGTTCATCCTTCAGCTTTGTTCACATGTACTCGGGATGATTCGTAAAATATAACACAGCGTGTTCCCATATAGCGCAAGTAAGCTTCTCGACATCCAATTGGTTGACAAAAATCTGATTCACAACTCGCAAAAACTGTGAGTAGTGCAAATCTAGGCGAAAACTGCATCGGTCACCCCGAGATATGAATTTAATACTCGCCAGTTCCTCCATCAGCGAGTGCGTGCGCTAAGTTTAATATGCACCGGGCCTTATAACTCGTAGCAAAGCTGCTTGCTAGTTTTTAAGTAATTTTCATATAACTCTTTAAGGTGTAGGAGACTGCTCTTGAAATAATTCCTTTTTTTACTGTTTTATCGTGTCATATCTCTTTCCTCACTTTCTGTTAATTTAGCACCAATTGTTCTGTCACTAGCATATTTACGATGTTTACACGTACCAAACATTACGCATTATAAACACCCCATTAAACACCGTTCACTTATATAAAATGATGGTGTACAAGATGTTTTCCTGTAGTGGAACTGTACGTATCCTATAATCGATTGAAACACATCGCTGCCGAGCGGTAATTGGGTTAATTGCAATTTTTCTTTTATTCAATATATCTTCGGTGTGTGTGTGTGTGTGCAGTTATTCGATTGTAATGGCCTGTTTTTATTTGCCGCAATGTTGCACGATCGATTCGCTTGAATCGTGCAGTTTCTTACGCGGCCTTCGGATCGTTTAAAGTTATATCATCCGTTTGTGCGAGAAAGTGAAACGCCATCGACCAATAAGCTCTTTCGTTCTGCAATTGGCTATAGAAGATCCACTGTGTTGCACGAATATTTTACAAATCAAACGATCTCATAAATTAACAAAAAAAAAAAAAATCGGCGTAATTGTATTAGTGAGCACTTCCAGTTGCGTACACTTGTGTGGTTTCCTGCACAGAGGAACAGTTACTCAAATCACGCTCCTATTAGTTAGTTTTAGCGTGTACGTAACAACCGTTATTTTTGACATTTTATAAGGGTGGCCACATGGCATCTCAATAAAGATAAAGATAAAAAGATACGTTTCATTATTCCCTTTAGATAAGACAAATGTAGAAGACATACACCGCCAACGAGAACTGAAGGATCATACGAAATATGAAACAAGTTCTTGCAGAGGACGCTGTGTTAACCTTAATATTTTTCCGATTGTCTATGCAGCAGGATGCTTTTATGCATGTAATGTTATTATTGCACTACATGCAACTTCTATCCATTTATCAATTTTTTGTTTTCTAATGTACAAATACACTATTTATAATGATTCAGAGTAACTTCTAATTACACAATGTATAAATTTTATTAAATCAGACTAAATGAAGTATTAAAGAGGAAAACGTGGAGCACAATAAAATAATTACAGGAAATAATTATTTTCTCTCTTAATGTTATTTTCTCCAATAACATTCTAAGTACTGACCGTAAATACGGTTACTACAGCAAGTACGAAGACAAAACGGCCGATCGATCTTTTTCATTAGCTGATATGACTGTTGAGGGGTTTTCGTATGT
The DNA here is from genome assembly GCA_020654165.1 of Oryctes rhinoceros. NCBI lineage: Eukaryota > Metazoa > Arthropoda > Insecta > Coleoptera > Scarabaeidae > Oryctes > Oryctes rhinoceros. Next base: position 7,755,724 of record JAIOKQ010000231.1, read on the forward strand.
AATGTAAATATTCTCTGGGACATTTATCAAGGTTTACCTTATAAATTACCTTATTTACCATAAGCTTTATATTACCGTCAATATGGAAAACGTTGAAGGTTATACAGTAATCACATGAATTTCCTTATCAACGACTGTGATACAGGCGCCTAGATATCTTATCGAAAATAAGCGAGCATATTAGCCAAATATGTACACAATTAATTCCTTAAATCACCCCTCTCTATTATTACTATTATTGTTATATCTTAACCCTCCTTTATTTTATGTCCCGTATACTTACTTATTTACAGACCTTATTCGCATCCCTGTCTATTGCTAGGTATAATCACATTCACTTAGTTACTGCCTCACTTTTACATATTTACTTGTATTTGAAATAGCCATTTTTCTTCCTATGATGATCGTCGTATTGTACAAAATATTATGGTGGAGACTTTTGAATTTTGAATCTTGTAATATTTTCTTCTTATAATATTAAATTGTAATAATTACATAGCATAACACTTACAAGTACCCCTGCAAAATACTAGTCCAAATAATAAGACGAGATCGAGAAGTCAGCTAAGACGGCGTTTGAAGGTAGCCAATATAGTTTAAGACCCAGAGCTTATAAAACAAAAAAAGAAAAATAAAAAAAAAATCGTGACCACCTTATATAAGCAATAATAAAAAAAGAATTTTAAGATTATTTCTCTTATATGCCGGGAAATATCATTGGAGAGGCTAACCTGGCATATTAAATTGATGATTTCGTGCATTTCTTGCATTTAATTAGCAAAAAAAAATAGCGGATTTATATATAACGTTGACGTACATTTTGTTTGTTCGATAAAACTGCTGACGTCTTACGTTACTAGGAAAACGTTTACGTTAAATGGCAAATATTTTAATGAGTTCAAAGTAAAAAACAATTGATCTAGAAAGGAACACGGGTACAGCGCAATATCCATTCATAAATCTTTTTTTATCGCAATTACTTTCGATCATGAATATCGAGTTAATGAGGAGCCGTGCACCAAATCGAATAAAACAACTGTGCACATGACTATGTGAATGTCACCGTTTATTTATAAAGCAATAATTTCAGTATATGTTGCACATTACATGTTCTTTAAGTCACACAATAATGGTATGTAACAAATTCAATACAAATACAAATTAAAGATGATAAATGGTAAGAACGAAAATATTTCTATAAATAACAATAACATTTTAGGTATGTGATATGAGAAAGTAGCGCTGAAACGACATGACGTAAGTAGTTTTTAAAAGCGAAATACTGTAAGAATAGAATACAAGAAATATATGCGAAAAAACATGTTCCTTTTTTCTCGGAAATAAACAGGTAAAATAGAGGATAAAAAATTGAACTGATAATCTTAAATATGGAATTGTGGAAACGTCCCGAGGTTTATCAATTTATTTACTTAGATATTAGACGTTTTAAAATAATATAGAAATAATTTAATTACAAATTAATACCTTTTCAGAATAAAAACGTTATTACATTTAGGATATGCAACATGAAGCGCTAGCGTTAGTATTTTTCATTTTGAGCCTGGATTTCGGTCGATATTTCTCAAGGTAATCTAATTGCTTGGAGTTGATAGCTCCGCGTTTTTTCTCCCTTATTAATTCGACCGCGTCCTCGAAACTTAACCCAAGCTCCATCAGTGCGAGTGCAACTAACACGGGCGCCCTTCCTAGACCGGCAACGCAATGAATAGCGACGTGAGCGTCGGGATTCGCGATAGAGTGTTGTCGCAACAGCTCGAACCATCCATCGATTACATCACGAGGTGGAAAGCTCCCATCGCTGTACACGAGGTCGAAAACCTGTATACCCTCCTTCTCCAGTTCTTCGACTTTGTAAGCGGCCTCGCACACACGCACCACGACCAAAACGTTGTACTTACGCAACTCTCGCATGTAATTCTTCATGTTTTGGTTAGTTGGCTGATCCGTGATGAGGAACTTGAAGCCTTTGTACTGAATTGCGGCCGGCGGTAAGGCGAAGGTCTTTTGCACCATGTTTCGCAATCCGAAGAGACGCAGCGAAAATATCCGATAATAAAAAATCGATTTAACCCGTTTCGTCTTCCGGGCTGGTAGCGTGCCGATTTACTCTGTGTGTTGTGCTCGGCAATACTCGAAGCAGATTTCTAAATAGAACATGGAAATTCTTTTGGTGATCAAAGAATAACCACTAGCCATACGTGTAAGGAACATCAAATGGTAGCGTGAATCCGAAACGACTTGTGGCTGTGATGTGATGAGCAGCTAAACCTCACCGTACACCGAACTACAACTGACTGAACCTACGTCGATAATAAAGCATTTATATGTATCTGTCTCTGTGTGCGTGTGCGTTTTGTCGTCGTCGACGGAAGAGGAGGAGGAGGCATGGATATTTTTAGGCATATTCACACAAACGCACATACACGTACACACACACTCACACACGCTCAAACGTCATTACACGCTCGCGCGTATCAACGGAACAATACGAATTCCTCTATTTGAATCTTATCAAGTCAAACGTCGATAAGGCAGAGCCGTTTCGAAAATTTCTGAACATAAAACAATGGAGGAAAACAGCGCGCACGAGGTATATCGCGATAAGCTCCTGTATTAACAATTATCGTCTTGTTATGTGGGTAAATGTTTATTTTTATATTACACACTAAGAGATATTAAATGTCGTGTAACGTATACTGCGCTTTTCGGCAGACCTTGCCGTCATATATATAAAGTATACATATGTATATCCTACGTATTAGTCGACACCTAGCAACTAAAAACTCGTCTGTGGTCAAGGTTCGACGGAGATAAAGTAATAGAAGCTAGATTAGCTGCGGCATGTATAACGGTACTTTTATTTAATAATCCAAGAGAGCAGAACACAAAAAGTACCTGTTTATCTGGAGTAATTTATAAAATGTTGCTGATATAAGCAGCATTCTTGTTAAGAGACTCTCTCGTTGGCTATCTTTGTTTTTATTGAACATTTTTTTTATTTAAATGTAATAATAAGCATTCTGAGAATTGCGTTCAATGCACATCAACAATTGCTAGACATCACAGGCTTATAAACTAAATGATGCATAAGAAGTTCACGCAGAAGATAATAAAATGCCAAATGAGATCCATGTCTACTAGAAAATCGAGAAGAATTGTGATTGGTTGATGCAATTTTGTAAGCAACTTTCCTCAGATAAAAGGTAATTATAAACCGGATGTGGCTAACCTATCTTTTGGACGCGTATGATGCGGATAAGGAAAGTTAGACGTTAAAAAAAAACGGTTAAATAAGATGCTGCTTTACTGCATCAGAGATCCTCCGAAATATTTCCAAAGTTTTCATATTGAATACCCAAAGGTAATCTGGTAACCGTTTTGTGGAAGCGTCTGGTTAGGGTAACAGCTTACTCCCTCGAATTATGAAGATAAAGGAATTAATAACGAGTGAACCTCATGAACATATTAGTTTAGGTTAAGATTATAGGAAAAAAATCTCGTAAAAAAATGTCGCTTCGTCATTCCAACCTATTCAAAAAAACATACGTGGGAAATTTAAAAAAATATACACCGCGACATTATATAATGAATAAGGAAATTGAATGCATTGTGACAGTCGCATACACATTGAAATTATACATTCAATTGAATTGCGACATTACAAGGTACTATTTAACATAATACATATATATTTATCATAATAGAGCATGCGTCCCTGACCTTGACTACAGTTTTCTCCTGTATATCTATATTGCGTAAACATTTGTACGTGTATGTTGAACGCGGCATTGCTCTGATGAAAACAAAATGAACGCGACGACAGATCAGCAAAGCTATTGAATCCTTTGTTTCATGTAGATTTTACGTCAAATATAAGCACTACTTACTCGAGCATTTTTGCATTTGGTTGAGTATTATTGTTGATTTTATTGGTACATCGTTCTGCTTAAATGTACAATATTGGTGGTCGTTGTCGTTACGTAATTTCTTTATCAAGATTCACACGCACGATTCGAATATTTTATTGGTCGTGTGCATATTATTCCACTGAAATCGTACGATATAATACTGTTGTTAGCAAACGTTACAAACCGTCGGATATCTTAATTTCGTAACGCAATGGAAATTAGACAGTGACTGACAAGAGCTGCATATTTACCAAGAGTATTTCCACGATCTTGTGTCTTTCACAATATTAAGTAAATATTGGCAGATATCTTTCAACAAACTTTACAATACAAAGAAAAACAATAGGATATTACGAAAAATTGGTTAAAGGCGGATGATTAGAGAAGGAGGTTAAAATTTATACACAAGTATGACGATATCCAGCCGTTATTCATTTCTGTGGTTTACGTCCTATATAACGAATTAAGTAGATTTATATCCGTTTCACTCCGACATGTAGAGGGAGCATTTGAGGATAATAATTTTTTGTATATAACCTCCCTCAATTCTGCTTTCAACTATCAAATCTGCGTCTCGTTTCATTCGTTCATTTAATGTGCGGTTGGGATAAACACCTCACAAGTAATGAAAGTGAAGTAGCATATCGCATTGTTAATACTACGAAGATAGTCTAAGAAGTCTCCAATCAAATTCAGCTTTGGCTTTTTGTTCTGAAAAATAGGCGTCCCTAATTGTGATGGCCTCGTTCGACCAAAATCTTTGTGTCGAGCAAAAGCTCAAATTAAGGTAACAGAAATAATTGCTTGGGACCAGATCTGGTCTATGAGTACGTATCTCGATTCGTGAAGTTTTATCATAACAATTACTAAGTGTTGGGACGGTACGTTGTAAACGATGCAAATGCGGCGTCTTCCCAATTTTTGCCTTCAATTTGTCGAATAATCATGCGCAGCACCATTATGATCCCAAAAAACAGTCGCTATCACTTTTCCTAGCCGATGGGACAGTTTCTGCCTTCTTTAGAATACTTCTCAGTAGCGTCCTTCAAAAATATCGAAAACCTTTGGCTTCAACAAAATTGTGCCATTTGCCACATACGATGAGAAATGAATGAACTACCGTGCCCGCGAGGATATTTGAATAGCCAAGCACCAAAATTTGCATTTATTATATTAATTGCAATTATTGCAATTAAAGCAGAATTTCAAGAAAAGGACGGATGGTTTAGCGGATTGTTAAACTTACAAAACTAAAAGGCGATATCCGCTCATAACGAAACGCTTTCTTGCCCGTCGAAAAACTACTATAACGCAACTTTACTTTTCCTTTTAGTAGCTAACAGTGAAATGCGAATCTTCTCTATTGAAATCGGCATAACGTCTGACACAGATTCCGAAGTGGTTTTGCGTATTCGCGTAACGAATGGCGATATTATTCGCCGTTACCCAACTCCTCTTCGCATTCATTACGGTCGTCTTTATGTATGTGTAACGTCGACTTGAATACATCTTACTGTAATATAGTAACTTGATATGGGTGGAAATTTGAAACGGATGAGGCTTTTACTATATTAAAAATACAATACAAGCTGATAGTTTTATTTGTCGTTTTAAAATATTTGCTTTTGTTAGTAAAAAGTAAAGGAAAAAACGAAAGTCGCAGCATTCCGTATGTAGGTATATAAAATTTAAAAAAATCTACGATTATCTATCTTATCGTGGATATACGGATCTACGTATATACTTAGCCTATTATCCTACGTTATAACGTTATATAACGTTACTGTAGAACTCGCTAAACATATTGAGCGAAAACAAAATCAATCTTCGCGCTATAATTCGAATATTTAGATGCCTTATATCGCAACCGCAGATTGTTGTTGAAAATATCTAGATGGCAAAATGCGTCAAGTAACCACACGACATTTTCGTAAGTATATTTCAGTAAGTAAAAAATAAACCGGTCTTATTCATCAACTTTTTGCGTGTCCAAAATACAAATCTTCATGACTAGCCTGATATTATATCGTGATCAAATTAATTATTCCAGATAGGTAACGGTAACTTTGTTTTTATATTTATTCTTGCTCTACGGTACTAATAAACAACTTACGAAGATAGGCGATCGGTATAAAAGTTCGTATAAAGATTGCGGTTATAAAGTTGAATGTAATAGTAAATTAATGAAAATCAAAGTAATTTTCTCAATAAAGAAAATGCAAGCTTCAAATGCGCAAGACTGTTTGACTAGACACCTATTATGTATTGAAACATGAGCTCTCTGAATTTCGGATTACCTCATTCAAATTCTAGGAAAACGACAAAGAAAATCTATAAAATATCTGCTTACTACCGTTTGCTTTCAAGAATGTTCAATCGTTCGAAGTGCTTCGAATCTCATTCGCTCACTAATGCGACAAGATTATAACTCGACGATGAAAACAAGAGAAGACAATTGTTTAAAAAATAGCCAACCGGAAAGAAAGCAAAAAAGGCCGCTAATTCACCGAAAAATCGAATTAATAACAATATTATACGCGGATCTTAACGAAGAGATTTCGACAAAGCCAATGAAAATAAATGAGCGCGGCAGTAGGGAGTAGGCAGTAGGGATGGAACAAAGATACGGCCACCGTAATGAAAGAGGAGCGGTGTATATCGACAACAAAAGAAAAAGAAGCGAAGAGAGTGATTGTCGTTTGGTAGTGGATCTTCTATTTCTCGTAACTCGGTGTGCATAAACCGATTATCGCTTAAACGTGAACCGCGAAATCTCATGATTAATTTCATTCATGCGCAGGTTATCTCCACTAAAGCCGGTACGTTTCGTTGTTCTTCTTCATCCTTCTCCTTTTTTTCCGTCTTCGTCTGATATTAACTACATATCCGCTACTTAACTTATCGTTAGCTAGTGATACTCTATAGACGTGGCTTTATTTATCCCTCTTACGAAATGTTTTAGTTTCAGGACTTTGCTCTTGTTTTAAATATTAGCTGAATAAGGTGCTTAAAGCAATTCCAAATACTGCGTCGAAATTCGGTCTAAAATAATAGCGACACGAAAAATCAATGACCTTTCCATATACATTCGTTGATTGTGCCAATTATTGACTTTTAAAAAGTGCAAATAGACTATGTGTGTATCAAATAATAAATATGAAAATGTTTAAAACGCCAAGGCTCGCGAAAATAACCCAACGATGAATGAAGCGTAAAGAAAAAACCTTCGTTCGTCGAGTACGTGAACGTTAACATGTTGTGTGTGTACAGCCCGTGTGTGGCGAACAGATGATTATCAAAAGCGATTTATTGCACGCATTACTGCCCGTTATGTAATCCCACTTCGCGTTTCCTTTGTGTATTCGTCGGGCAATAATACGATCGCACACCGACCGCTTTTAATTTCAACCGATTGTAAGTTTATTCCCACAGCGACACACACCCCACATACATATGTATACGAAGCACCAAATTTAGAAAACGATCACGCGATTGGATCGTTGCCGAATTCGCTTTCTACATTACGTTACAAAACTAACAGCTTCAAGGCCTGCCAGGTATCACAAGGGGATGAAGCAAAATCTACCTCAGAGCAGTTCATCGTCAATAATTCGTCGTTATACTAGTTCAATGTTTCATAGTAGGCAAGGCTGTCGATTTCAAAAAGAAATACACCATTCCCGCTTGTCACTTCCGTCCAGACCTGCCTCAAATTGTCTCTTGTTTTTCTTTATTTTTTTTCCATCGTAACTATTTCTCACGGATGTTAGATAATCGACGACTGCCGTGCGAATATGCATTTTTTAATTGTACAAGTCACAATCTACCGACGAAGTGGAGGAAACAAGCAGAAACGGAAACAATTCTTTAAAGATATGTTAAAAAATGTATTATGTAAGGATACTCCTAGAAAGGAGTAATCGTAATCTTGAATTCCAAGTATTCATGCTGATAATATAATTGAAGTAAGGTCCGCTGCCTTAACTTGTCCTACATCCACGTACAGATAACCACACACGCACAATTAACAATGTTAATAATAAACAAGACAGGTTAGGGTACCTATAAAAAGTAAGTATTATATTAGGCAGAAAGAAAAGAGAATATACCTGTTGAAAGGCGGAGAATCAAATCAAAAGCAGATGCAGTAGCAGGTCTTCACCTTGATTTTAAACATTCGAATAGACAAGCGTTTGAACTGGCCAAGAAAAATAGTTTATATGACATCGTACCATAATTACGACGCGTATAAATCGTTGTGTCCCCACAACGAGAAAGGGGAGCCGTAAGCCAGTGTCGTTATTTTCTGCTCAGGAAGACGATAATCACGAGACGTTAGTTCATCATCGCCAAAAGAAGAGGCTCAAACACACCTTATGTGTCTACACATCATTTCCCATTTATATTCATATTTATTCAGTGTTAATCTATTGCTTTAGATGGCTTACGTAAACATAAATTTTCGTATTTGATACATCTATTTCACTGTTGATCGCAGCAACTGTCTTGGACTACTTTGAGTCCTAACGAATCCGATCTGTACTTCCTCTCCTATTGCAAACGAGGTTTGGGTTTTGCATATCTACGCGACTCAAAGTTGTTTCTGGAATTATGTAATAAAGCGTAGAAGCGTTGCCATAAGACATGGCAAAAACGCTGCCTCAAAACTGAGGCTTTCGACTCGTAAACAATGCACATGTTGTATGCGCCCAACATCAGATCAACGCGCAGTATCGTAACATTTTATTATCGCGAACTCGATTACGGGCACACAAATACGTCGAATGAGGCGGTTGCCCGTGTAAAACTAGAACCTGTACGTATACATAATCATCATATTCTCCCATGAACATCCGACCACATCGCCGACAACTTCCACTATATTACATATAGGTACCTGATATAACATAAACATAACCCATGTAGAACATCAACTTCCTATCGTGGAGATCTGCGCTGGAAGATAAACGCGGACTATAGGGCCCAGCATTCGAGCGCGATAGGCGATGCACGGTCTGTCGGTTTCGAGCAGGTTAGCGGCCTCGCCAACCAATAACCAACCGTGCGCGTCCCTCGGCACCGTTGTTAGAATAGCGCTAGCTCGATCCTGCGCCGTACGCTGCATGCTAACCTCCCTACCTCTTACTTCCCAAATCTACACTAGCGCTCGTAAGTTTCACGAAACACGATGCATTCTAAATGTTTAAGCAAACAAGCTTGTTACACGTGTATTTTTGTACCTAGCTTAATCAATGACGAAATACAGGTTTGGTATTGCAACAGTTAACAAATTATCAACTTTTATCAACTCATAGACGGACTCCTGACAGAACACTCGTAAGAAACAAGTAAGAGGAAAAGGCATTTTAAACAATATTTGGAATACATCCGATGTTGGTTTTCTATTATCACAAACGCGAAATCTGTGTTATACGAACGAAGTAACAATCATCTATTAAGACATCAGCTTAAGCGTATTAAGACATTAGTTTCTGCAAAATGTAGCTGACGAACCATATACGCAACCTTATCAATTTCATTATGTTTTGCAATTATAGCAACACCTTTGGATATTTGTTTTGAACCGAAATATGTGATCAATGGTGTATATACAAAGCATTCGTGATGATTTTGTTTCATCCAAACGAGTATTGATGTGATGTCGCTTTCTTCCTAGCTCGTTAGATTAGAGGACATTGACGGTAGATATCGTGCAGGAAATAATAATACAGGGCTATTGAAGTTGTCTCTCTATCGATTCACTGGTTCTATAGGATCCTTGAAAATCACGAAAACAATGAAAGAGAAAATAATTTGTAACTAATGTAAATTGAAAAGGGTTGGATTTGACAAAATTTACAAACTTTTTTAGATATGTTTTATCAATTAGCATTTTAAAGCAATTGACGCGTACTCAGTTTAACAGAAGCAACCAATAAAGGAAAACTAACTTGTTACAATCAGCCTAATCGACTTTACCCCGCTTTAGAAATTTAGCCCTCTGACATACCGATTTACCCTAAAATAACATTTATTTAAACTAGAAAAAGTTGAAGGTAAAAGCTATCGTCCATGCCAAAAGAATCTGGAGACTGCAGAACACATGCAACACTATGCAAATGTACTGCCATCGATAAATAGTCAACCATCTTCAATATTCAGCTATCTATTTTGAAAAATTGAAAAATGAAAAATGGCTTGAAAACGAGACAAAATAAAAAGGGCCTCAAAAGCGAGTGGTTACGCTAGCTTAATATGCTAGTCTAGCCATCGTTCCTTGGAGGCGATTGCAGCAATAAAATTAGCTCTTGAGTAACAAATTAGCAACAAAATATGCTAGTGGACTTATGAAATGACTAGGCCAGCTTAATAGTCATGTATTTGGCTAGACTCGCATACACCTGACCACATATGGAATTTGATATGCTACTCTTGTACAAAAAAACTTGCACGAAATGGATGGATGCATCCGTACAGCCAGAGACACTACAAATCATTCTTGTGTACTTACAACTTTACACGGTGTGCATCCTCAAGCATCGTACATTATACGACACTGACTTTCAATCACTTAACTCTCGACGCAATCTTTGTATATGCCCATATGTCTAAGCTGCAAGCAATTACTACCAAAGCTTCGCGTATTGTTCGGCGCGGCAATCCTTTGGTATTTTTATGTATCGTTCGACGGTTATGGGAAAACAATCACCGCGGTACCGTACCTATTCAATGGTAAGTTGTGCGCATTGTTTACACGGAACCTCCGATCGGGATATGTGAATGCGTTTGGCGACCTTTTGCCGTTTAATGGCTCGTATGGATGTTGCGAAACGCGGAACGACCAGCTCTCCGTCGCTAACTAGATATCCACTTTTTTTACGTATACGCTTAGCTCCGCCATTATCATTTGCACGTGTATTTCTTAAAATGGAACAAAGCCACCGAACACGTACGTGTGCATGTTCGATTGTGTTGCAACGAAATCGCCAACAGTATTAGCGTCTTTGCTAATTGCTGCATGTATGTTTTTAGCGAAAAGGTGTGCAGCATCGTAGGATTATGCAACGACACGGGGTGCCATCGAATGTGGCAAGAATACATCCTAATCGCTTACAGCTTTCGTTAGGTGGAAATAGTTGCAGCGATTGGTTATGTAGATGTCTACCTAAGTGTCCTTTTCGGAAAAAGTGATATGCTTTATAATTAATAAAGAAGAATACCGTAGCATTCTTTATTCGAAAAATAAAGAAATAGGCATGAAAGGGTGCGCAACCCTTAACAACGCTTTCCGCCTCACCCTAAAGGTGGGCGCTCAATGCATTTTCGTACCCTTACGACACGCATTTCCCTGACCCTACTTTATCGCGACATATATTATGCAAAACCGGTTGATCATCGTGCGAGTTCGTACATCACCTTGCTCCATAATCACAGTGCCACATTTTAATTATAAATAGGTTAGTGGTGACCTGATTTCCACTACATTCAATTCTAAGTACAATAGTTTCATCACTACTGTAAGCTATGTAGGCTTGCTTTTGCTACAAGCGGATACATGACATCTTGAATTAAATATCCATTTTTTTTAATTAGGTAGCAATATCAAAATATACTAAATGAAGCATCTTTATCTTAACAAGCCGGAGGTAACAAGATAACAACTGCTACAAATGTGATAATAGACTCGTATTTGGAAAAGCGCAGTCAATATAACAATGGTAAAAGATATGACAGCATCAGAATTTTTATTAGAGCAACTATGTACCTTATTGGAGTAGATAAGGATTTGTTTTAAATTTTCCGCGGTATACGTGCACATTCAGGTAAGGTAAGCGGTAGGCAAGTTTGCCCCTAGATTACATTTGCACTCTCTGAGCCAATCAAAACTAAAACGTAGCTTAGTTAATTAGCTGGAATATCCTTTAGAAAAAAAAAAAAAACAGATTAGCAAGGAAGAAATCGGTCGGTCATGAATTGTTGTCATAACTACGCCCGTAGAATATCTGAAGACGCAGCATTTGCCAAGTTTGGAATAAGGATAACTATGGAAAACTTTACTTTGAGTGTTGCGAGTACGGGATTCGAACTCGATACCACGAGATTGATAACCGAGCATGTTGGACACTGCGCCACCGGTACCTTAAAGGAAAGAAGTGAAACGGTCCGCTAAGCTAGTTTGTTTGTTGTAACGTTGGAAAATAATTAACTCTTTCACCTTTTACGATAAGGGAAGCATAGGCATGGATCGCACTACACACATTTAGGAACTTCTGAGGCTGTACAAGCTTCGAAACGTATATGCTCCCGTTGTTAGGCCGTCACCGCATATAGAAGTTATAAAAAATGTAACCTAAAATATCTTTTGTAAAGAGAAGCTTTTTTAACATTATTTACATATTGAATATCCTTTGATGTTTTGAAAAGTCGGTATAATACATTGGCGTACAATTTAAAGACCAATTAAGAGGAGATTCAACAAATAAAAAAGAAACTATAAAAACACGTTGCACTTGAACGCTGATGCTCGTTCAAAAAATAAGAACAAATTCTTAACTAGCTCCGTTCTGAAAATTAGGAAATAAATTATTTGCGGTGGGAGAACGAGATTTGGGTGTATTTTTAATCGCTAAAAGACGCCACAAATTTCCAATATGTAAGTGTGAGATTGTTGAAAATTCATCTGACAAAACTACTTAATATATGCTACACTCGATGCACCAGCAAACAAAGGCGCGTGCAAGTTATGGGAGTAGAAAGAAGTCACTAATATCAAACCCTTTCGTCGGCGCACGCTCCGAAAACCAATAATTTGCATTTAAATCAAACCGGCCGAGCGAATAACATCGGCAGAAGAGAGAAAAAGAGTCGTATATGTATAGCCTGTCTCCGCTCGCCGTATGCATATAGAGCATAAGCGTGCGCATGGTGCATTGTCAGGGACAATAACAAATGAATCATCTCTCGATAAACGGATCAAGTAACACATGTATCCCATCCCACTTTGCTCCAGTCTCCGCTATTCCTTTGTTTGGGTCGCTTTTATCCCTTCCATCTTGCCCCGCGTCCACCGCCTAGGTTTACCGCTCGAAGTGCCCCGCGTCGCTCTCGCTTTCATTGATGCAGCTCCCTTTTCCGTACTTTAATTAAAGTGACAAATTCGCCCTTAAATCCCGCCGGCAATTCTAAGTCTCGTTCGCAAGGGGTTGCTCGATGATGATAACAGTCAATTTGGCTGTGAGTAACTTGACCATATAACGTTCAATGACTTTTTTTCAAGTAATCTACAGAGACAATATTGATGTGGTTAATAATAGCATATCCTGTTAGCTTGCATACACGTCAAATATTGCGGTGGCGATGATTAGAATGCGGTTGCTGAAATCGTTGTGCCTCTATTGATGTTGGTAGCTTTCAACTATTGCTGCCCCAAGTGAATACTAGTTTGTAGCAAAAGAAGGTGGCATTAAATTCACATCTACATCAGAGGATATAAGTTCGAAAGACTATTACGTCATATCGTTTTCTAAAGTGAAATTCCATGCAAGTACGTAATTGCGTATGATTGTTAATGTACGTAGCAATTGGCTCCGGAGGACCACCAAACTCGACTCAATATTTTTGAAGTACAAGTAATGATTTCAATTATTTTGTCTACGACTCAAACACATGTAAAATGCAACGTAAAAATTCATAAATTTAGCCATTTATTTGTAACCAAAAAGCGAAAAGTAGTAATAAGTATTACATATAACAGAAGTAGGTTAGGTGCTACAAGATGATAATTTAAAATAAATATTAATAAAAACTTTTGTTTGGATACGAAGCTTATTGAAGATTAATCATGTTGTAAATGAGGTCTGCTGTTTATATTTTCAAATTTTAAATTTTACTTTTTCATCATAATGATCCACCAGGAACATCTTAGAAAAGTGATCAAGTAAACAAACAAATGATGGCAAGTTAATACTTTTCATCTGCAAGGCAATTCAACCTTATTTTAGAATCGTTAGTCGTTACGTAAGTTAATTGAATGTACCAAAACAGATGGATATATAAACACTACTTAAAATATTTGCTTCGTCTACATAAATAACTGGGCATTATAAAATATTTCGAAATTTACGTAGAAATAGGTGTAGCACTTTACTACTACTACTACTAAGAATCTACAAGTTCTGCATTACCATTATGTCGTAACATGGCGCATTCAATTACAATACGACAAACACAACAATGAATAATCTACGTTAACTTGCACGATAGTACAAAGCTATTGTATTCAATCAAACGCCCAAACACCATTAACAATTTAACTTGGTTAATGGAGCATCTAAAAGTAAATGTGCATAGACTCGCCTTTAAGTGACACCCACGACATTAACAATCAGAACTTCTTGACCTACTGTAATAATTATAACGAAACGAGCGACTTCAGTCTGCTCCTCATTTACTACGAAAGAACACGTATTCTCCGCGTTTCATTCAAACGATTTCTCCACATTTTAAATTGATTGCGCATACATTGAACACGTGTATACTGGCGAACACATTTTGTGCTTCGGTGGCCTTCCTGAAGCATGTTTTTCTATACAAAACCAGGGGAGCTTTCGTTCTTCCAGAAATACTAGATCGTATCAGCACATCACTACGAATATTAAAGGCACTAAGAAATTAATTAACTAAATCAAATAGGACAACATACACCGGTCCAGAAATATTGCTATCACCAGCACACCATGATAGTCCCAAAAAAATACAATAATCCCAAAAAAGAAACTAAAGTACTTTAATATTAATTAGTTCTAATAACATGATAATGGAAAAAACCTTGTACTCCTTTTTGTACACTTATTCACAATTATTGCATACAACAATAATAATAATAACGTTGTACCTACAAGCAATTCCACGTGTCACATATTAGTAGCAGCGGAGGCATTTAAATCTAACTAGTAAAAAGTATTGTCCTTCGCAGTTGGATTTTGAATCGTGGGTGGTCTACGCGCCGTTCGGTATCTTCTACAAAGAGAACGAAGCTTAAACCCGCAACTTATCGCTAGTACGCACACATCTGCAGGCTGTACATATGTTGCGACATTTAAGAATCAATTAACTATTCGCAATAAGTACGGGCAATATACGTAACAGAACACGATTAACTATCGATTAGATTTTTACTATCGTATCTATAATTTCGCGTACGAAGTATCCTAGTTGCTTTGCACGAAGGTCGGTAGGCGATTATACAATACACCTTAAGGAGAATGAAATGCGAATAGTAAACGAGGCAATGGGAGAAAAACCGAGACCAACTTATATACCGAACGCTACTAACAAGTATATGCATATTTATGGCTAATAGCGAAACGTTCCACTACTTACGTTCGAACGTCATTCAAATTAATGACGTTTATAATAAGGACCATTTGTTAATCAATTTTTAGCCGCTCTGGGGGGGAGGGGAAGGAGTGCATCAGTCGAAGCAGAGGAGTTCACCGAGTGATGGACGAACACACCGCTCGTGCATCTGTTTGCTAAGAGAGGAAGACTTTACCATCAGCAGCACACAACTATTGATTTTTCAGGCATGGCGTGTAGGGTTCAATACACAACCGGTAGGGTGTAGGGAATGCGTCCGTGATGCTCTATGGATGTTCGTCGTTTTTCACCTATATTTTGTTGGGCAAACATGAGATGAGAAGAAATTCGTAGTAAAACGAAGTAAACGACTACATTTGATATCGCAATATTATTTATTTATTCATTTACAAATTAAGGCATAAATATAGGGATAAAAATCCCAAAAATAATAGAGGATTTTAACAGAGCGTAACTAGCAGCTAAAAAGCTGGAAAGAGCACCGTAATGAAGAACAAGAGACATGTAACCAATTAGAAAAAAATATATAAGTGAAAAAGAGGAAATATAAGAATAAAAAAATTAAACATCAAAAATGCACCTGGTAATGATATAATTATACAAAAGTATGTTAAATATTCATATTCAAAGGCTAAAAGTCTGATATTCCAATCATTAGCAAAAATGAATTTTTCCATTTCTCATTAAGGAACGTTTTAAAAGTCGGTATTTCGACGACAGCACCTAAAGATATAAAAACAATATAATTTATTGCATAACAACGTCACATTGTTACCATAAAGTACTTATCGTATTAATATTTGACTTAACGGAAAGCGGCAACATCAATAAACAAGACCTGCAAACATAGACAGACGAATCGTGGCGTACGTACTTAAAAAGCTATAAATAAATTTGTATAGGTATATCGCTAATACCTAACCGTATTACGAATACGATACACAAGCACGTGGAAACACGATATCTTTCCTTATAACAATACGAGACCAGACCGAAATCCGATAAATTTTATCAACGTCCGTATAAAAATAGTACCGGTACGATCGGAGAGGCAGACAACAGACTTTCCTTTCAAGAGATTTCGTTGGAAGACGATACCCGTAAACTCATTGGTCCGATGAATATTAAACATTCGTGATGAATGACAAATTTAGGAAAAGTCGGACGTTTGTTTATATAAAAATCGACGAATTCGCCCGGTTCCACCGCGATGCTGTAGGAGGCAGCGGATTACGAAATACGAAAGCGAGAAAGTTTGACGCTTTATTTGCTTGTTTTACTTATGTAGCGCTTCTATTTGCATGTTGCCGAAAAGATACTTCAGATTATATAGACGTACAATATAGAAGGAATCACTTAATAACGTTACTTTCGAGCTGTGATTCATTAAACGAAATATATCTTTATTTTATTTATGTAACAAACATGTCTCTCTACAATATGGTATGCAAAACATAACATGAAGTAAATTAAATTGAAATATGTCAATATCGAAAGAAAAAATCAGATAGGACAATTAAATATACATTTCATCTGTGTCTTCACTCTCGTCTTCTGATCCATAATTAACAGTTAGGACAAAAATCTTCTACATTTGCTTACACGTTCGTACTACTCTGTAATTCTCTTATATGTATGGTTTATGCAATTTTGTCAGATGTTTGGTATATAGCTGCGCAAACTTTCTTGCCACACATCTAACACTCGCCTATCGCCATATCGACCGGTATATTTATTATAATATCCTTTTGCATGTATCCATATCGGTTCAATAGCATTGAAATCGCAGTGATAAGGAGGAATTCTTAAAACTTAATCACATGTATTTGATTTTCATGTAAATATCAAGTTTACATTTCGTACAAAGCCACCTCTGGTACCCGCATGCAACATAATAAATCGTTTACCATCGTAACCTTCGGGTTTTCTGAGACTTTTTCACCCTGCCATGATTTTGTTCGACTTCCCTTTGAAAATATCCAGGTTTCGCCTAGGAATACGATATCTTTCTTTAAAGATAATATACTTCCTTAAGAAGGAAAATCGTATTATTCTTCTCTATAAGCGTTCTGCGGTCATCATCTTTTTTAAACATAAACTCCAAGAGATGGAGCAAATATATATTATAATTTACCTCATGGATCGCATTAACAGATATCAGAGGACTCCCATTTCGCTTTTGCTTCTCGAAATACGCTTGTAAACGACAAACTAACTCTTAGCATCGAGAATCAAATCACCGACCGGCCATCTTGAATTGTAACCTTAAAAAAATGTTTTAAGTCTTCGTATGCTTCTTTAACATCTCCAAATTTACCACAAAATAAACGATTTACTTTACTATAGCTAAGTTGGTTGCACCGCAGCAATCGTTATATAAAGCCTTATCTATGCATTACTCGACTGTATTTTATCTCACTTCAACTAGTTCATTGATACTTACTAATAAAATATGGACGTATATCTTGAGTAGCTACAACTTATGTTATATTCTTTTATCTGGCTTATGTATGTATGCTTATGATTTTTAGATATAGGACTTGTCTTTATTTTATCGACGAAACAATGTAATCTACGAACTTTCGTGAATTAATCTGTATGTGGGTATGTTATTGGACTGGAAACATTCTTTCCAAAAGTATGAGTCGACGTATAGATAACTTACCTTTACCAAAGAGATGAAACAATCTAAAACATATGGAAAATTCTTATTGGATGCAATCTAACTTTTACGTTGGCTAGGTAGAGTCATACAATGTTGAAACTGGCTACCGTAGAGTAGTTAAACAATAGAAAATAGATAGCATTCAGAAAGCATCAAAACTCATCCTTTTCTCAATCCGCTGTAAAGAATAGCTAGCAACAAAAAGAAGTGAAAAAAAGTACGATACGGGTCTCATTTACAAGCACTCTACAGCGCATACATGTAGGTTTCTCTATGTTAACTACCGCTACTACCTGTACCTTAATACCCCGAAGTATTTTTTCCATTCTGCTTTTTCCTTCGGCCCGAGATTTATTCGGAACGAACGAGACAGGTTATATAATGGTGAACTCCCGAGTTACACATTTACAGCTGTTGCGTTGGCCAGACGATCGTAGTTTGTGTGGTCCCTCCCTTTCGTGTTGCCCTGCAGCCCTGCACAAACTTGATCAACTATTCTCTAATCTCATGAGCTCGCCATATGTGCTATTCAGTTATTAATGACTCATTAATAACTGAACGCTTAGACGCTTAGTTGTAACGTTACCGCAATACACGAATATATAATTAAAAATGATAAAACTTTAGAGAAAGAGAAAATATTACAAGTATATAATATCAACGGTTCAAAGACCTTATTTTTACAAAACCCCAAAGCTCTTAAGCCAATGGTTAACACGATTTCATTGTATTCCTATCACAGCTGTTAAAATCGCTCTAAAAGAAGTACAAATGAAATAACAGTTTTTAGTTTCTTCTAAGTTTTATTGACCATCCAGCGGCAGAACCATAACAAATTCCTATTCGATACAGGTTTGCCGACTCAAGAAGAAAATATCGGTGATGACACTAAGAGACGTGAAGGCGCGAAAAGCACGTCTTCGATTATCGTCAATACCGCTGATCGCATCTTCGCCGAAAGCGAACGTCACGTCAAGTTTGCGAGGCACTATCGTTATTTATATATTGAAGATCGGCGATTAAATCGAAAGCCGTTACAAATTAATAACAAACAGATGTAGATGAAGCAAATTAAGCGTGTATTCAACAGTACGTTCGTCATAATACTTCAAAACGGTTCAAAATTGATATTTTCTGATTTGTTTGTATTCATTCCTCGAACTTGGAAGCTCTTTGCAACACCATCGTTCTATGTTCTTTTTTTTTGTCTTTCTCCAGGAAGTTGTAAGACTTCTACTACTAACTCCGTCTCTACTCCTCACGCAGTCGCATTGCATCTACGTAAGATACGATGTTCTTTTATCGAAAAAGTTACGTAACGCTTTTTCTATGAGCTATCTTTCCACAAAATACTATCTATGTAAGCGCAGTGGTCTCAACACGGTTCTCGCCAATTTTAAAAAATCGCTGTCTTTATGTTCTTTCTTAATGATAGTAATTCAAGATGCTTAATCCAGACAACGCCCGTTTTAAATTTTATGAATTTTAAAATGGCCCAAAGCAGTGTACGTGTACGCATATTAAAGATGCTACCGCTTTCCGTTGCCGTTTCACATTGCATCGCAAAGTATCTTAAATCGTTTCACACGGCATTGATACTACATACGTATATGTAAATCTGGATGTTGTTTCGCTGTCGACCGAAAGAAAAACACAAAAGATAAGACTAATGGAGAAAATATCCCGCCTAACTCGACTGGTCAAATTTATTTAGACCGGTTCACCGTTCGACGAATGCGCCCGGTGCCATTGCCCGCCAAATATTCTTCCCCATGGTACCCAACCATCGTCGACCTTATCTGCCTGGATGTTTTTTTTTTTTTCTCAATTTTGAAAGAATAAGACGAAACGCTTGACGTTGGACGTAAAGCATTATGTGAAAAGAAATATAATGTTGTTAATCATTATGAATTCGATAAATGGTGTTCGCTGACACGATTAAAAAGAATTGTTATATTCTCCATAAGGCGCAAGGCACTCTGTTTAAAGAAAGGAGAAGAAGAGGCCAATGGAAGAAAAAATAAGTACAATTAGTTATGGTTAAGCCATGTCGGGAGATTGGATGTCTTTCCTGAAATTCCTCACATTTAAAATGGTAGAATTGGTAAGTAATGATTAGTACCTTTCGTGGTGTAGTAGACACCTTCAAAAACTGATAACGTATTCGATGGTGCTCTCCTTCGTTACTAAACAAAGAACACGCGAGAAAACAGAAAGTCCCTCCTTAATATTCAAAAGATATATAAATATAATATTTATATATATATATAAAGTTCCATCCTTCACAAGGAATAGGCGAAGTGTCAATTGACAAACTAAGCATGTCGTGTCCAAAGTTGTAAATCGATAACGATACGGTCGTTCGGCTGACCGACTCGCGCCTTCAACGCCGGTTCTCACATGCACCACCTACCGTAGGTGCATCAGTAGTATATAGTAACTACTACTTTATTAATTTTAATTACGATCTATTGTTCTAAAACAATGAACTTGTCGGAGAAGAAGTAGACGACGACGACGACGACAACGACGGAATATCAGCCAGTCGGGCTTTCGTGCTTTGTCGGCACGTCAGAGTGCATTATATTTGTGCTCACGAGAACATGGGAGTCTAGGTCGGACGGGGCGCAGAAGGGAGCGGGGGAAGTTTACGGCTGCGCCGGAGTTTGTACGGCGTATCGCCCAGGGCAAAAAGGAAGAACGAAAAAACGACGGTGAGGGGAAGTGAGACAGGTGAAAGCGAGAGACGAGGATGAAGAAGGAGGAAAAGTGAAGAGTTGTAAACGCTGCAGTTCTTCGGTAGTTTCCTGGAATATGAGAGCGATGCATTTTTGTGTAAGGGAGAGGTATGCAGTTGATGAAAGTAGCGCAAGTCGTTGGGACACGATATCTACGCGGAATAGATCAAACTGCGATTTTTTTTTAATCGAAAAGAGATCTCCACGCGAAATTATGATTCCACTGCGTTGTTATCTTATATTTGGAAGAGGATTTATTGCAGCGAATTGTTTTTCTACTTTTTGCAGGATCTTTTAAATTAAAGTTCACTTGATGCAGATCGAAACAGAACCAACAAAACTGGTTAGAAAGATGGCACCGTTGGTGATCATTAAAAAAATTACAAGCATCGCTATACTCTGCATCACTGAGTTCCATTAATTAATTCGGAACAGTTATTTCAAGGATGCCTAGATCTCCATTCTACTTCAACCATATGCCCGAATAATGTGAGGAAAAGAAACTAATTCTATATGCCTGTTCCCTCCCCAATCTCGCGATTACCTACTTTTTATTACTAAGACATGGAAAGAACACAAAGAAACAAATGGAGAGACACAATGACAACCAAACCATTTTTTACCATTCTGTTTGTAGTACGTAATGTACACGTTGAGTCTGGCGCCTACCGCTTTTTTTGTTGAGCAATATAGGACTTATCACGGTCACTATATGCAATTTTATTTTTTAAAAAATTATTAAGGGGTCTTTGCTTCATGTTCGATTCATCTTCCGAATGATTTTTGAATGTACTTCGTAAACTGGAGAATACCCCAAGACACTTATACTAATACCTTTCAACATGCTGTGGAACAAAAGTTTCCCAAATTCCTTATATAGCGACTTTCTGCGGGAATTAAGGTCGGTGAATTTGAAAGAATGGCTATCGTAAATCGCCACATTTTTTATGAAAGAGCTAGATTTACAATGTTTCAATGTTACAATGGATAAAGCCATATTCCATAGTTGTGTCCATAATCAATTTATTGTGGAAAAAATCTATTTATTATTGTTTTTTTTTTTTCATTTTTCATTTTTTCGTTTTTCATCCAGTGATATAAGACTAAAAATCAAAATTAGTGGAGAAAATGTCAAGATGTCGAAGAGAATATGGGAAAGCAAAATATTACAAGTAATGATTCTCACTGCGAAAGCGTTATCTATACAGCACACGAAATGCAGAAATTATGAAATTGTTTACATGGGAAAGGAAGGAGTTGTTTTAGAATTTACGGAAGGATCAAATAAGCGAACGTACAAAGAATAAAGATCCGATAGAAAGGCATGATCGACCAAGCACGTCCTAAGTAATAATATTCCAAAGAATAAAAGATAATTAAGACATACACTTAGAGAAATGGAAGTGAATCACGCAAACGAATATTTTCTTCCAGATGGTAATAAAGAGTGATATATATATATATATATATATATATATATATATATATATATATATCAGTATCATATATATATATAACTAACATCATATATATATATATATATATATATATAACTAACAACAACTGGCGATAAATAAGAAGGTATTACGAAGTAACTATTTGAGGGATACAAACAATAAGAATTTCTTGAAGCGTGTGAACTTCTCCAAATTGAAAACTTGAAACACGTGTTGACAGCGGGTTAATGCAATAAACAGGATCGGTCACTCAATCGCGACGTTTCCGGTTTCGTATGGCCAACGCACTACGCTACTACTTTCCGCTACAATGCGATTTTATACACTTAAAATAGTTAAATATCTGCTTATACAATCTTTATCGTTTCTATAAGCTGGGCGTTTTAAAACGACAATGTAAATAAGTGTCGTTTGCGTTTAATAGAGAAACTATGAGACGGAAACCTTAAGTGTCCGGCTGGACGATTTTTAATTCGCTGTTCTACCCTACGAAAGTAATATCCCGAGCGTAACGTAAGGTAGGTGTCCCATAAAACGAGTGATTTACGTTTATTTCGTGTTAATGTTTTATTATGTTGAAATTTAAATTGGCACTTCGCGGAAGGTAAACGTCCTCAAAGGCTAGGGAAACGAAATGGTAGTTTCCTGCCTATTATTATATTAGACGGACGGTAATATTTGTTTCATATAGGTGCTTATATTCCAGTTTATAATTGACTTATTTTTAAATAATTTAAATAACTCCAACACTTCCTTTACTTCCTTCACTTTTTTAACTCATCAACTACAAAGCAAATAAAGGCGTATCTAAAATGATAATCTGCACTGACGGCGAAGGATAACTAACACGATCCAATCCGAGTGTTTGGCATCAAAGCCTCAAAGATTAATTAAGAACCATCGTCGTGGGGGATCCTGAAATTAAAATAACTAAATCCTAAGATTCATTGTTCATGCTCTACCACACAAACCAATTACTAGAATTATCCCTGAATGGTTGAGTAGCAAATAGACTTCCAAGCAGCTTAAGACCACAAAAACAAATAGCCGCGCCCTAGTAAAAGGACGTGACAGTTTGGAGACGACATATTAGAAAATCGAGTAATAACACTGTTCTTAGTTTCTCTAGTTCTAACATTTTCGTTATAACTTAAAGCAAATGATAAAAGCATTTCTTCGGTACCTAAAACTTATTGTATAGATCAGAACATTCCGATGTGAATAGCATTTTCTTAGTTTGATTTGAGTTATTCTTTTGCGACAAAGCATAAAAGAAATAAATAGCTTCCGATGCTTTCTTGGCTTCTATATACTTTTATTTAGTATATGCCTCCAAAGATACCTTATGTAGAAGGTATTAATAGATTAGCGACGAACTTGACATAATTTTTACTATTGATAGCTTGGAAACATCTCATGCATGCTGATTTTGGAGCCGACGCTAATGAAGCTTCTCTAATACAAAAATGAGTTCCTCGGATAATCGGAATTATATAACACAGGGACATCTTCCTTAAGGAACATGATAGGAAAGACAGAGGCTGAAACAAATCTTCCGCTTCCCTCTACCACCTTAGTTAACAAGAACTTCTTGCTACTACTGTTTGCCGATGAGCACCATAAAACCTTTTCAGAAAAAAAAAATTAAGCTCCTTTTTATATTCATGTTACGTATTTTATACACATAATAATAATGTTATCTTTCTCTTTTTCGATATACCATTTACGTTTAATAATTTCCAATAAGTATTTCAAAGTAAATGTAGGTAACTAACTTTACAAGGCACATATACTACACACCGACATGAATTTCTGACGGAATTTGAATCGGGTCTGCATACTAATACCTTTACTGCTTATAGTACATCATACATTCTACAAACCTCGAATATTAATTAATATGTAAAAGAAACAACAAGCAATCCAATTTTTTCGATACATATACACCATATTCAATTCCATATTACTTCTTCAGAAAGCTAAATACAATATGCGTGATTTTATGTCTTTATTTAGTATCTGGGGATGTGCAAATTTCCCATACAATCGGATCAACTTAATCAGATTGTTTCCTCGTACTTAGCTTTATTGTTGTTTCTTTCTTGAGGTAAATCCGTTCGGTACTTGAACCTCATGTTACATAGTGGCAACATTTTAACTGTCAAGCAATTAAAAACTGTTTCTGCTTCATCACGCATACTCGTAACATCGTTTACGTGCGCGTAATTTAAATATTAATCCTTTAAAACTTCCAACGCCATTAATAATTTCTAACGGTTTCAAATCTTAAAAACTAATTACTAAATGCAAATTAACACTAAGACTACACACGCGTTTAAGGCGGAATACTTCTCGTTCGTCATCTTACGCAAGCTTCTGTAAATGGTGAACACGAAATAGTATCACATGTTAATTAGTAGAGTTTAGTAGGATTCAACTAGGTCCTTAATATAATATATGTGTGAGAAACACACCCACCTACTTATAATAATAATCATCTTTAGGCTCTCAATATAATTACTAGTACGCCGCATGCTTATCAACACTCAAGCGTTTTTCGTCTCATTTAATTTACTGAAAAGTTGACCAATTATAGATTTTGTGAAAAACAATAGCTGCTGCCCCTAGTACAGCGACAGGATGATCGGCATCGTCGCCATAATTTAACAACAGCATATTCTCGTCTTTCAACCAGAGAGAACACAATATTGTTAATATATATATTACGAGCTTCTAACTTAAATATCAAGCAGCTTTTGCGCTTAGAAAAAGACAACAAAAAAGCGTAATTGAAGACACGACAAACTCATCAAAAGCATTATGAAATTTTTCTATATTTCCGTCAATCCAAAAACTCCGTTGATGAACTTAATTTTTAGTTCTATCGGGTCGTATACTTATATTATACATATTGTATTGTGCATTCGCACAAGCTTCAATTTGAAGTATGCGTCCCTACCAACTGTAGCTTTCCTTGATATAAATACTTTATATACGTCATTGCCATTTTGCACCTCAATGATCATATAATTTTTCCGAAATGTGAATAACTTCTCGTGTTTCTTCGCTATTAAGAAAACGCCAGATTCCAGCGACGTTCCCGTACGAGTTCCACTTGCCTGCACTCTTCTTACTCCGCAGAAATAAGGAAAATTAATAAATAATTACCTACAGCGGTAAATGTGGTACTCTCATGTCTCACGCTAACAAATGCGATGTAATCATTATAATTACTGTATAAGCCGGAGGAGATTCGATGGCACTGAACCTCGACATACCCAACCAATAGCGGTCATGTACTGTTAGAAACCCTACGAAAGAAGAGCCCGGTAAACTTGTTAGCAGGTTACGCACACATAAAACTTTAAATCGAACAGGAGACTAGCACAGAACATACGTGTGCTGTGTGTTTTGGTTAAAAGCTTACATTTAACATATATTTATTTTCAAGAGATATTCTTCTGTTGGAAGTGTATACCTAGAAATATAAAATTTCTCACACGTCCTCATGGAGCATTATTTACTATAATAATTTGCAGAATATTCGAACTATTAGCAAAATTTGTGTATGTAACGTATTAAAGTCAATTTTAAAATCAACTTAAAAAATTATCGGATGCTCATGTGAAAAACCTACAGCATCACGCTTCCGCGAAGTAGTAACGTAAGATATATTAGATATTTGTTTTTCTGCAAATAGTAAATATTTTTTAGCCAGGTATATATGAAAAATATTTACTTGTTCGTTAGTTCCAGTTTCGAATACAGAAGTACTTATTTCTCCTTTGGAAGTTATATCCAGAAAACGACAAATAACGAGGAAAAAATACAAGAACAGTTAGTATAACTGCCAGCATCCTGAGATATCCTTTCCTGAAAGATAACACTGACTTTGCTGTGAGAAAGCCAATATAGATAACTTTACAATAAATTATTTTGAAATCATACAAACTTTAAGATGTTCTGAAAGGTTTTCTAGCATTTCTAACATGTAGAAGTAAGCAACGTCATTACTAGAAATGATCAACGCAGAAAATTATTACTTTTTTGCAACGACTAGACAAACTCATGTCTATCCGTCTCATAAGAAAGGGTTCCGCGTTCTTCTGAAAAGTATATGTGGTTACGCAAACAACTCTCGTACAAATACATATATTCGGGTTGATATCCATTTCTTTTCTCGTACCTTCGACAGCTTCTTGAATACATCGTAAAGCCGAGGATTTTTAACTGTAGCGAAACGGCAATAGCGTCGGGAGTGATATTTGTAACCGTACAAAACAAAATTTGCTGCGAACCCTGGATCTTTGCGAATGATAACTGTGTATTTTAACCCCAACTCCGGTCCTCCCAGGACTGACTGCTTCGCCGCTTCGTACACTACTACACGTACGAAATTTCAGTAATGCAACAACGCCCTCCCCGATATCTCCAGTCACAATCTCGAAAACAAATATGCAAATAAAAATGTAAATCGAATTTCTGGACCGTATCGAAAACACAGTATCTGCATAGCAATAAATATGGGAGTACAGAGAATCCCGTAAACGTATGCAATCATTTCGCGATATAAAAAAAAAGCCCGCACACACACTGTATTGATGTATCCTACGTCTATACCGCGAGGTACATGCACGAAAAGAATAAAAAACGATTAGCGGAGAATGAACAGACGGAGAGAACTGGTTTTTTAAGTTTTTGGGATGCATCGACCGGCGGAGCACATTCTCCTATTAAGTAGTGGTTCCCCTACTCTAAAAAAGGAGCACCATGGAACAATCGATTCTTCTTGGTATGCGACTTTTAAATTGGCTAATATTTACTTGCATTTTACTAATAAATATCCAGCGTAAGCAATGCTGCTAAATAATGAATTAAACGTTTACAAAAGGACTCAGATGCTTGCCAACTCGTTAATCCCTCGCAAACCCTGACATCTTGATGAATTGAAGTTTTTTGAATCACCTCTCCTTCGCCTAACCATGGAGATCGTTACATCTCTACGTACGTATTGTATTTTGACTAAATACGACCATTTTATTTCTGGCCTTTTATAGTATTCGCCAAAGAAAGAGTTCGATCGTAGCGAATATTCTAGTCCAATCAAACAAGACTCACTTTCCTTGAACCGTGCTTACACAAACAATTAGCGGCCATTAGTAGCGATAATATTCAAATTAAATGAAAAGACGGTCATCTTTGATTAGGCTAGTCCATCCTGTTTGAACGATCTGTAATCGCTAGTATTCAAATTGACCGACTGCGCGAAGTGACTTTCGGGAGACAGAAATCGATAAATTCAAAACAACCAGGAGTAGCTCTGTCGATTCTTTAAGAACTGTTGTTGTTATAAGCTACTTTAGGTAATATCAGGCGACAATTTTTCTAGACAATAACGTTGCGGGATCAACAGTATTTCTGATTTTCTTATGCATTTGACAAGACTGAAAGCATAGTAATACATCCTTGCAAAGCCATAAAACGACACGACATTTTTAATAACGAGTATTTAATTATTATTTATTATAGGCAGTAGGATGGAATTCATTTGTATACATTTATGTAATAGACGCTTCATCTTTCTCGAGCCACATATTCAGAAGTTGATCTGATGAAATACATGGTAGATATCTCCGTGTTTATTTGATGGTTTGCTAGTATAACTACATAGAGGGAAGCAATGGAACCCTTTCGTGATTAAACGTAACTCATAAAATTCTCTTCTCCTGATCTTGAGCTTGATATTTGTAAAACTTGATTGCGAAAATAATCTTTGTACGAAGACCAGTTATGATTAGAGAGGACAAAAGGGAGTGAAATCATACCTCTTTTGCAGAGACTAGACATACTCGTGTCTATTCGTCTCATAAGAAAGGGTTCGCCTACTGGTTTCGCCTAAAGTCGATTTCACTTACTTTTATCCTCTCTAGTTACGATACAAATTCTTTTTAAGAGACGCTGGAAAATCAATGTACGACATCTATTTTCAATGAGATTAATAAGAAGACCTTTATAATCAGTGAAAAATATCCCCGGCTTGCCATTTTAAGGGAAGTAACTGACGTCACAAATTATACCGCAATGGATTTATGAGTCATTATGTACGAACAAGATTTTGGAGATTTAATAGGTTTTTCAGCGTCATTTCTCTTATCTGTCCAAGACACTTACTCTTCCGAATCTAGCAAACGCAGAATAAGTCAAAGACGTGGAATGACAGAAGTTATCACGTTATAAAGTTTCGTATAAAATTGACAATGGTTAGTTTGGAGCCCCAATCAAAGGTTTTGTTACTTGGACGACGGATATCCGTGGACACTGGATTTTAAGGTGTAACTTTGGAGCCAGAGTTAGGGCTTGCGCTACATGGTGGACCGTCGGTTTTTAATCCTGTGGATGTCAGAGCCCGCGGCCTAACATGGTTTAGTCTCCATTTTAATTTTCGTTTCGTACCGAATCCAAATATCCCTTCTTTTTGACGTATACATATTCATTCCTGAAACTGAAGTCAATATATTCCGTTAACGGTATTTAATGAGAACGATTAGGAGAATTGCATCTGGGCGGAATTATAAATGGTGCTTTTACGCAACGCCTTAAATTATTATTAATTACAACACCGTAACAATTAGCAACTAAATTAAGTGAAAAATGACATAATCATATTAAATGGCTCCAAAGGTACCATTATCTCGTTTACCCTTGGAACACCATTAGCGATATAGCTATGCGAACTGCAATGTAAATAAACTCGGCGACTGCATGCAAACGCTCAAACAGTTAACTCTTGCAGTCTTTCGTATGTACACGAACGCCGTACAGATATCTAATAAAAGTGCGGACTGTGCGGGGACGTCTTCTTCGAAAACGCGAAGTCTCGGCGTGCATGCGCTGAATACAAAAAAGTAAATAGTGTCGTTGACTCCGCACCGAACAAGTTATGTAGTAATCGCGAAAGCACTCGGCGGCTGCTATTCTCCTGCTTCGAAAAAAACGAGTGCACTCTCGATTTCGATTTGCACACACAGGAGGACTATTCGGTGAAGGTAAAGGCCACGACAATGACCGGTGTACTGTGTGCGGTACCAGGACCAACATTGTAGCGTTTTGTTATTGCCGGTGTTATGGTACTATTAAAAAACGGTGCGGCGATAGATTGGCGCGCGAATTTCAAGTTGCGACAAAATAAGGCGGTGCATCCCATCAAGTAGCGGAGATGCGAACGGAGTGATTAGATGTGTTTTTTTCAAGTGTAAACCTTTCATCTTTTGAATGGTCTAATTTATCAATCGCAAATGACGTGCGATTATTACCTGAAAGATAGCGGCACATAACATAAATTTCAATTTAATCTTCCGAAACTCGTAACTAACCTGTCAGAAGATTCGGAGCTATCGTAGCGGTCCACGCAGCGTTTCTTGCGGCAGTCCTCATCCGCCAGGCCACAGGAAGGTATCATCTCCATGTCTGAGAACTCTTCATGCTTCGCCTCCTCCACCACCACGGTCGTCGAGCCCTTATTCACAACAGCACACAACTTATCAAATAACTTCGCACCACTGTCACTGGATACGCAATAAGATCTCACATTTTCACACGCGCTCCCATTCGCACCGTCATTTATCTCACAATCCGCGCCATTGTCATAATCCTTCACTGTATTTTCATCGTTTACATTGCTCACTGTGTCCGCCGTACACAAACCGTCTGCCATTTTGAGAACGCACTGCCGAGAACGACTGGCCGTGTGTTTTTTGATCGGACCGGCTGCGCGCGCGCTGCAACGGCTGGGAGGGGTGCTGAACGCGGCTTCTCGACGATGACGTCGACCATCCCCACCACCTCATGTGTGTGCGGTGCATACGACGTTCATTGGCCGGCTGACAATTACATAATTTACTTACACTCGCTGGCGGCTAATGACATCTGCCCCTGCACTTCGAATGTTGCTGTGTATTACGTGCCTACGTGCTTACTAAATTCATACGATGCACATTTCAATTTTTCCCTAACTCTGTATAAGTTCGATTCACTTTTAGATCACTCGAAGTTTCAACGATGCGTTGCCGGTATCCCCTGCACCCTAGGCAATCCTCAAGTTGAACTCTTCGCTGAGATTCGAATTATTGCCGGGAATATACGCGAATGCTCTAACATAAAACGTTACGTTTACTTTGGCGTTTAAGGTATAAATCTAATTTCACGATTTCTCTTGAATCAACTTGTAAATGTATTAAATATGCACTGTGCAAAATGCACAAGAATTTTGAAGTGCGTTGTTTAAATGGTACGTCTAGAGACCTTGACTTGTTACTGTGACATTCATCGAAGTGATTGGAATAATAAGCGACACAAATTTCTTGTTCCTTTCTTTTGATGTTTACGTTATGGATCTATAGAATCGTTCGGATTTATCAAGAGAATTAAATCTTTTAAATACAATTTGATCACCAGCTAAAAGGTTTAGTATTTAGCTTCCAGATTGAATAACTTGGATTTACATAATTATTGTTGTTAACGACATAATTCGATGTGATCTAAACGATATTAGATTTTCTCAAATGCTAATCTACCGAATTATATTCGCTATTATTTTGTCGCATTATTAGCGCAGCTACAAAATCTAACCCAGATGCTTTCATATGTGCCCGATGTGAAGAATACATCATCGCTAGCCAACCTTGTTATTATTTTGCTTTCGATCTATATGATCTTGAAGTCAACATTATTTAATTTAGTGGGATTAAATAAACGTTTTCATCGCTGGAGATAGTTTTAACGAGTCCTCTTCGCAAGCTACGAAATTTATTTCTTCAACATAGATCCTCTGCTCGTGCGACAAAAAAGCGACAAAAGCGACAAGAAAACGACAAAAGTACGAATCACGGCTAAAAACCGGACAAAAGTACATCATCACGGCTACCTCGTCAACTGTTACTTTCTTTTGGTTCCTCAGAATTTTTAAATATTTCCAAGCTACCTATATCATGTTACCGATGCAAGGCATTATTAGAACTATTAAGAAAAACAAAATCACTTTCAAGTCATGGTCTTTTTTTCGACCAACTTAATTACGCACGTTATCAAAGCTTAACAGCGATACAATGGTAAACATCAAAGCAGCTGACTTCACCGTACCGTAGAGCCAACACTGCAATTAAACTCTTCAGTTATCACTGTTAACGACGAGTAAACAACAAAGTCGTGACCGCATAACAGTTTCCGCAATAGTTTTACGCCGTGCAATTTTATCCTTTCTCTTAACGTGAATCCTGTTTGCATATAGCAAGTGTCTTTCTGTCCAACATTATCGGAAAACAGGCCAAACAAACGCAAATGATTCCTTGTATTTCAAAAATTTCCCTCTATTTATTTCTATAAATATCGCTGGAAAACAGGCAGTATTTCCATTAAAAGCGCTGTTATTTAAAAAAAGGTTTCCATGTAGAATCAGTCTTGTAAACTTTAAGCCATGTTTACAGTAGTTCACCAAAGATTTATCACTGAAAGCTGCTTTGTGCGTATATTTTACCCTTTCCAGTTCAAGCTCCAATCCGTAAAGAACTTTGAGATATATAATTTAACCTTTTTTTATAAAAACGGTATAAATTGCGATCATCATTTTAGGGGTAGCTTTCGCCCCCTAAACGTGCCAAGTTTTAATCCGATCGGTGAGAGCACCCTTGGATCTTTCCTTATTTGGCCTATTATGATTTTAGCATCGTCCTATAATTTGAGCCTCTCTTGAGGATATTCTGTGCTGTTCTAAAACTTTAACTTATTCAAAACAATATTTTAGATGAACGTTTCCATCCTATCGGTTGTTGTATAGAAACTCATTATTGCGCTAGATAAACCATGATTTATCCAATTTTTTGTATATGAATAAAGGTGTTTCCTTAAAGTTAAATAATTAAATTTATTAAGTTAAATAATAATTAAATAATTCCATAGCCTTTTTATTATTCATTGCTCTTTTAACTCACATACATCTTACTTCATACGTCCTATAATATAACGCGTCCCCTTCTGCTAACTTGCGTATATATGTAGATATATCAGGTAGCACGGAAGAAAATTTATACATAGATGCAGATACGTCGGAGGTTTAATATCATTTTTCTGAATTTTTTTCCCGACGAATCCGGTTCTGTTCGCGGATAGCGTAATGTAGCTATTCATTCAACATACGCATCGCAGAAGAAAAAAAATCTCAATCGTTCTCTTCTTTCCGAGTTCTTTTTTCACTCAGTTCAATCACCTAATATTCAAGGTCCGTACGCACAGTTGCACGTGCGACCTTACAAACGCAAACTCGTGTAACTTAAGATACCATTATCACCGCTCTCGTACATACATGCAAGGAAGACCATCCGTCCAAACGTGTTGAGAACTAGAAGAATTATTCCCGGCTTACAAATTGATGACGTAATTAGTATAGCGGGAGATAATGAGAATCTACTTTTGATTCTGAACTATCCTGTTACGTGTTGAAGTCCATCTTAGAAACGCTGTGTTACATTAAATAAAACTGTTAGGTTTCTTTTTTTTTTTCGTGGATCGTTGAATCACTAATGGTTTCATAATTGTACCTACAGTTACCAGAGGTATTTTGTATTTCCACGAAGAAAAAATTGACAGTAAATAGAATATTGTTAAGAGCATTTTATAGTAACAGGCAACACAAATTACTTGTGCTTATAACGCAACACATTTAAAAAAAGTCAGTTAGATGTTTATACTAAAGGTATATACAGGAAATATCGTTGTACTTCTTACATTGTATTTACATGAAGTTGTTAATAGAGTTTGAAGATAACGTCTTATTCATCCAAGGACATCGAAATGTAAATAGAGATACTACTTAGTAAAGTTTGCTGCAGCCATTGTTTTGCTATGTAGTTCATATGGTGCAGAGACGTTTATATTGACGGTATCTTGCGTTAGCGAGTAGGAAGCAGGGAATTCACTGTTGGGGCGATAAATGCTTACCTATTTGTTATTTAAAGCGTAGCCACAGAATAACGTTACGTTATGGAAGATCACATTTGAAGTTTAGCCGTTTACACATGAAACGCGGTCTTGTGTTGGTTATGCTAAACAAAAACGTTCAGACCGAAATTTTTGTTGTGGTAAGGGACGTCTCTCGAATTTCCTCTTGGCACCTGCTGGGATAGTAGGTCCGGCCCGGCTGGGCCGTGTTTAGTAGGGTACAGTGCCGTGCACTGATAAAAGTTAAAAATTCTTCTAACACGGTATCTTTACGTCAGCGTATTAGCCCACCAAACACTATGTTCTAACACTTACTGCTACGATGTGTGTTTGGTCTATCGCATTTTATATGTATAAAAATACGTTTAACTTTACGAAGAAGCTAAGCTATCTTAGCATGATATATACTTGGTTATTGATTCTAGGCATTTTCTGATGTGTTTTGTTTATATACATCGTAGTAAGCTTGGCGAAATATTCACATGTGCGGTTTCCCAAAGCGCTACCAGCGTTGCTATCTCGTTATTAAGCAGTCAGAGAACTGCTCGAGGGCTGGTTTGGGGAACATTACCCGGTTTACCATGCGTTTCTTTGGCACTAGAGGACGCCAAGAAATATCGAGTTTGATAGATGGTAGAGATAAAAAATACTCTCGAAACCACTCCGATGCCGCCAGATAAGCAGAAACATTCCATGTGTTAGTGTTCTCTTTTCTCCTTTTGTTGCGTTTGTCGTTAATTATTCTTAGCATTATATATATTTGTTTTAGAATATTTCTGTAATTACCCTAATGTATTTTCTTTGCTTCTTCGTCCAAACATTTTTCGTCTAATATGTGAGAGGTATGGAAAGGTTACACTTAAGTTTTGATGTAAGTTATATTCAAACAGGGATAGTACAACGTTTCGGTTTCTTCGAGTATAAGCCTGCGATCTACGTCATCACAATGACTGCTTCTATTAAATGAACTTGTTAAGAGATGAATCACATGCATTATCTCTTTTTAATTAAGAAATTGTTTTTTGGTTTGTTTTCTTCTTTTACAGCAGTTAATTTTCAATATTTTTAGAACACAACAAGCACGTAGCATGTCATACATGCAGTATAATATTCAATTGACTAAGAAAATAAAGTATTGTTTGAGTTATGTTGGCTTCTTTGCTATACAAATCTTAACATCAAAAGAGGCCTTTCCTAATACATGACGTCGCAATAAGGTCTAAAATACAAAAATTCTACTCTTTTAACGGTTAACATTCAAGAATTAACAGGAAACTAATTTCAGTTCGCTGCTGTCATCTAACGTAATTTGACTAAACTATTGGAAAGCTTGTCGGACGATATTGAAAGTACTAATACGATTAATGCAAATGTATGTCGCAAAGTAATAGATCTTCGAGAAGAATGGTGATGATGTAAAAGATAATAATGGAAATAGTTTAAAGATACGTTGTAAAGCAACTATTTTAAGAGAATGTTCCAAGCGCCATCTCATGGGCAATCATATAAATTATAAGCTGCGAACATCTTCCTTGTAACATCGTAAAAAGAAAGGATTACCAGCAAGTAGCGCCCTCGCACACGAAATCTAGGAGCAACGATGTTGGTAGGATCAGACATAAAAAAAAACTTAATTTAAAAACTTTTTTTATTAACATGAAGTTTTAAAAAAATACATACAATATTCTAGTCAGTATATTAACATGTAAAATTGCTTATGGAAATCTTCTATTTACGCACTTATATTTTAGTTAATTCGACATAATCAAAACAATGTACAATGTTTAGAGTTTAAAAGTTCATAGGTGGTTCATTTTCGATGTTCACCATAAGGATTTCGCCTATTACTGGACACCTAAAGTAGATTCAAACTTCGCAAGGTTGCTAAATTTTATATTTATGATCCGAAACAAAAAAAAAAACGACCTGTGATAAATAATTTAAACTATGATAAGGAAAAAAAAACACAAATGCGCCATGTTTCGGTTTTCTCCGTCAATCATCGACTTTCTTTATTCTTATACGTATCGCATTAGACTTTGCACATCTTCTCTTCGGGTTTACGAAATTTAAATCAACCTTCTACTTCCAATAATAAGCGAGATGTCTATAGTGAGGGTCGAACATGACTAGTCTGTACTGGGTTGCCTACGTTCTATCACATTAACTATAAGAAATGCTTTAAGGTTGTATAAAAATTAATATAGAATACATGCGTACGCTTTGAGTATGCACGGTGCTATAAAAGCAAATCTGGACGGTTCTACGAAAGTGAGCTTTGTTTACTACTTCGACGCTTGCCAACCGTCCAAAGTTTACTTTTGTCTTGTCGTATATAGTAGTTTGTAAATAATAGATGTTAATGAATGAGAATACTGAAATAAGGAATGTAGCCCGTGTATTATACAGATAAGATACTACGTAAAGATATGATATTCAATAAATAAATAAACATGTATTATATCTTGTCCAGTAATTGTCGAAAGATTAGTTTTTACTCTAAATGCAATTAATTAAAGTTAATACGAAAGGAGTAAAAGTGCTCATTATTCTTCTTAATTTACACTTTTAAAATGCTTAGCTGATACACTGCTGATTGTAGCAGTGTAAAGATGTTGCCGACATTTCCTGGTTTTACCTGTTGGAATGTTCAATAATTTGACAATGACAATGACAACAATTTGCAAGCTTAACTTCAAGTAAATAATTTTCAACTAATTTTACTTGTCGGCGAGTATCGTGATTGGTGTGACGTAGAAGGATCGTAAAGAAATATCAAATTTGGACCATTTGTTTAAGATAAGTCGGCATTTAAAAATGAAGCTCCTTTTCATTTTTAATTTTAGAATTAATTGATTTCATTAATACAATCGCTACCGGAAGCTTAGTTTCACTTATGTAAACAACAGTATTATTTTCAGTTGGCATTCAAATTTCATCCTGAGTTGTATGTGAGCTTAAATATAAAACTTAGATAGCTTTATATTATTTACTAAACGTAAATATTTGTTATATTTACTTCTGCTACCTTTAGCTAACCCTTTTCAAAAAATATTGACATATTTCTTTCCAATTACTTGCGAGTTGTTAACTAGTTATTACTTATGTCATAAGAGGGCATATTTATGAGGCAAAACATTTAGGGTCTGAGTGTCCCTATCTTTTTTACCACCGCAATGTCCAAAAATTAAAAAAAAGAAAAATAAATATTTGGTATTATATGCAACTGCGTATTATAATTTTAGACTGCACTAATTCTTAATTTTGCACTACACCATGAATAATAATATTTCTTTTAGCTCTTTTTAATCAGGGCAATAATGACGAAGGTAGCAGTAAATACTTACTCACGTCATAAGGGACATAAGCCGCTTAAGATGTCTATTTTTTACACTCTACGGTAACTACATGAACACATCTTGAGTTTGTGTGACGAAAATTATAATATGCAAGATGTCTTTTTAACTTCTGGACTAATATTGGCGGTTTGTATACGATGGATGATATCGAGTTTTTAAGTTTTCGTGGCTAATTATTGTAATTATCGCAAGATAATTAGCCTGTTAAGAATATTAAGTATTAGAACCGTTGTTCTCATAAAACAAGAAACTGAATTCAATATTAAGTCCACAATGATGTAGGCATCATTCCTTCTACAGATCCGGCGGTTGGTGTTAATTGTTCCTGGCACAAGAACTTCAATGGAAACAAGACTAAGTGGCCCTGTAAAAACATCGATATGTAGTCGTGTATAGAAGAAAGAAATTATGATTTATACTTCAATGCTTTCCAGCATCTTCTCAGATCTTGAGATTTCCGAATGGTACAAGGGTTTTTGGGAAATGTACTCCTTTAGTTGGGTGAAGGTCTCAACATGATCGCTTGGTATGCAATGAAAAACTTTATCATAGAATTCGGTATTCAAACTTGCTATGCTGTACCAAATATCGTTATAGAAATGATCGGATACAGGATCGGTAATATCAACATCGATTCGCTGATGTTCTCTTCCAATTAAACCTATATGCTCTTTGAAGAGGAATTTTCGCAGGCTGCCCGCAAATCTCCCACAAGGAAAAGCAGTACCGTTCATGACACCATCTTCAAATTCTTCATCCTTAAAATTAAGATCAGAAACAGATGATTACTTGATTTCTTCCTATTGATTGTTTACAAGATGCCAAAATTAAAGCACCACAGAATTAACCGATTAAACTCCGATTAAGCTGTCTCACCTCTATCAAAACTGCTATTTCAGAATCTCTCTTCCCAATCAAAGATCTATCGTTGATATTTGCCGATCCGCAAATTACAGTTTTGTCATCGACTATCATCAGTTTCGAATGAACATAGATCAATTCCGTTATCGGTTCACCATTTAATTTGGAATGATTCCTCAATCCGTAGAAGGAAATATACTTCTTTGGATCGTCTATTCCCGCTTCTTTAAGTCTATTCAATAAGGCGTCCTTTCCTCTGCGAGTACAAAAAAAAAGCATTTAGTGTAACAACCAACACAAATTTACTTATACAACGAAGTTAAAAATATAATGGTTTGCATGAACATTTGAAGTATGCTAATTGGTGAAATAGATTAATTTAGCTGCTTAATTACATATGCAAAAATTTACAAAAGCACAACATAGAAGAACCAAGTAAGCTCACCAGATCATAGTGTTTCTCATCAGGATTCATAAGTTAAACGTCAGTCACTAAGCAAGAAGAAGCAAGTTAGATGATTCGCAAATTGAGAAGCATTAAATTTATGAATGTGCATTTATTATCGAACAGGTAATAAGTATTTACCTTGATATCGCTTGATAATTCCAGTGCGTTATGACGCGGATTGAAGTGCCCGAGGGACCGCCGACTTCACCTTCAAAACCAGGTAGTAACGGTAAAATTACGTAAACTCTGAAGGTAGCATCCTGCCTGTAACCGAAAGTAAGAAAAATGGTAAAACGTGCGCATACACACATTTAAATTTATAACGGCAGTTGTAATTTTGGCGCATTGACCTTACTTGTGAGCTCGAAGTATACGCCTATACAGAGATTCCTGTATTTGATTACGCGTTGACGGATTACAGCTTGACAACGTAATAAAGAATTGATTTTCTATGTAGATGTAATGCTGCGACCTGTTGATAGCATCAACGTACGCTTCGTGAATGCTTTGTTCTACCGTATTCGGTTCTAGAAAGCCGCAAGACCATGTACTGACACTACGTAAGACCTAAAAACACAAGATAAATTTTTCGATTCAAGTGAAATAGCAGTCAATAGAATAAGTAAAAGGAGATAGAAATACCTGACAGGTTACTTTGTACTGTTCTAATTGTAATATATCAGGGATTGAATTAATATTATAAGACTTCGGTAGGAGATACGGATACGAATCGTTCAATCTAGCTTTTTCCAGTTTAGTTGCATTCCATCGCTGTATAAAATGTCTCGCGACGTCTCTTGCACTGCTGCCTTGTACACAAACCGCGATATCGTGCCAAGGCATCCTTGGTGTTGTATTACGATCGATGAAATCAACGAGCGGCGAATCCAATTCAGTGAAGTCTTTTACAATAAAATTAACATAGTCCTTTCCAATCCAATATTTCGCAGAACCGCAGAGATCCGTTCTAATATCACTTTCCTCTTTATTTTCCAGGTATTTCGGTTTACACTCAGCGTCATCCAAACTGTCTTCATATTGTGAGTACATCATATTTAATATCTCTTTTCCTTTGTGTTTAACTTTGGTTGTTATTAAGGATAAACCATATTTTCTTTCCATCTCCGGAGTATTCATTTTGATATGCTTCGAAATGTTTGGGATCAAAAGTTGGTCGCCTGGTTGTAGTTGAGGCAACTGATCTTCAGTATCTTCTTTAGATTCTTCGGGTTCCGCTTCGTTGACTGTAATTTCAGGTTGAACTGTTCTTTGGTAATAAGGCACTGGGATGGGGTAGAAAGTGTCGCCACCAGGTACAGTTGAAGTCTTCTTTTTTAAGGTTGACACGTCCAGAGTAGGTGTTGCAGAACCTAAGTCTGTTAACCTGTACATAAAATAAATCATTTTCAATGGGCGAAATAAGTTGACAAAACTAACAACCAACCTGTGTTCGTGGTTATCCCAACGACCGTAACACAGATCAACTCCACCGACAAATGCGTATGTTTGGTCTACGCATACTATTTTCTCATGGTGCGCCCAGAGAAATACTCCAACTTTGGCATGATCCGGATGTCTTAAGACTTTAATGTTTTTATGAGCATTTGAAAGAATTTGTTTGCTGTAATAACTGTTTAATCCTAAGGCCATTTCGAATTCCTTATATAACAAAATGAAGATTTTAACTCCCTCCTCCTATGCAAAAAAAGATCCAAATTGAAGCACTAGTTACGTAAGTTGATGAAATAAATGACAACATTCTTGAACGAAAATCCGTTTAATCTACCTTGCTGCGCAATTGTAACAATAAACAACATCTAGCTCAAGATTGTTGCTGTGAATTAACTTCAGAGTATCTACTTCATCGACTAATGACATAAGATATGTTTAAACGTAACACTTACGGCTTTACGCTCCAATAATTTATCAAGTCGCCAATAGTCGCCATCTAGTGCTGGTCTTTTCAAGTAGATTTCTGGACTTAACCACCAATCAGCTATGTATATTTCTTCTTTAGCTGCGTTTATGGCATCTGCTACGGCTGACATGTAATTAGCACCATCAACAAACCAAGTTCCGGTAATGTTACTACGAATTGGAGCAAATGAGCGATATCTGTTTGGTTGCGTGAAGTCTCTAGCTTTCATAATAAGGTAACATATTAACAATCAATAGACGTTAAAATTGGCTTCGTTAATTATCATCACAGCGTGCATACCTAGTTCACTGCCGTGTAACTTCAAAGACTCCACCCACTGATTCCTGCCTGACCTAGTCTTACATTTAATAACGAGCTGCCTACTTAACGTTACTATTTGCAAGGCTTTCTGGACGCCGGTTGAGTAAAGTCCAGAAGATACTTCGAATCCTTGGTCATAGAGTATTACACATTTCGTTAGCCCACTGCTAGGGTCGATATACCCGAAACAAGTGTCTTTAAGGAAGAACCACCGTTCTCTC
This sequence comes from Oryctes rhinoceros, assembly GCA_020654165.1. Lineage (NCBI taxonomy): Eukaryota > Metazoa > Arthropoda > Insecta > Coleoptera > Scarabaeidae > Oryctes > Oryctes rhinoceros. The sequence continues at coordinate 7,796,012 of JAIOKQ010000231.1, forward strand.
CACGACGAACAGCATATTTCGCGGCAAATACGACGCCATCTGAAATCCATGAATGTTGTAAACATTGAACACAGAATTGATACGTTCCTTTCGTCTTACCTTAGGCAACAAGTGTTATGGTAGCATCCAAAACAATTGCAGCCGCTTTGTCCAGGCTGAGTACTTCCCGATCTCTTTCTGACCATTCCCTCTTTTCCTTTAACTCCTAAGTCGTACACGAACGAAAGATGGGATACTTCTAAAAATTGGACCTATTGACAATAAGTCACTTACATTTAAAGACATACTGGTTTAATTCAACATATTATACGGTACTTACGGTATCAGCATGATAACGATAAATGTTAATTGCTAAGAGATTTTGTAAGTATTCCTGCAATTGCTTCATCCTATTTTCTATTTGCTCGTAGGATATTAATACTTCCGGTTTCTTGGGAAATCTATAGTGTTAAATGTGACATTTATAAACTATTGCAATAAGTGCAAAGTCCACGTATAAATACCTTGGTAAGACGCCTTTCTTCTTCCCAGATACCGGGGCATTTCTAAAACTCTCTCTCCGTCGTTTGTGTTCTTTTGTAGGGAACGGAATATTGAGCGTAGTTCTAAACATTACCAATTGGTGATGTAAATCTTGAAAATGCTTGTAGCGCTTCTTAATCTCCCACGTAAAACCACCATGTTGCACTGATATTGTGTACCTTAAAGTTAAAATGTTGTATCAGATACAAAAATAAATAGCAAGTCGTGATCGTTATACAGAATTGGATTTAGTAAATGAGTCGCATGGCTTATCTCGTAATCGACTATCGTTACGTCAATTGGCGAGCCCGAAATGAATATATCTCTATGAAATGACTTAAATTTTACAGGCGGTTGATAGACGGCATTGAAAGGTATCCTACCCGGCGTTGGACCTAAAAGAAGAAAAAAAATAGGTAGGCACTTAATACTTTTAGGCACGTTTCCATCCTAGTTACCTTCAGCGTCATCGCTATTTAATACTATTTGAGATCCTTGAATATCGAGGACAGTTAATGAGTCGGGCACGCCGAGATTATCGTCGAAGTCCGCATCGGAAAAGCCACCGGGTGTTTGGGGTTCGGAGACGTTATCATTGTTTGTTGTATCCATCCTGAAAAAAAAATTTAATGGATAAATAGAATAATATTTCAGGGATTTTTTCAAAATTAGGATTTTTACAAATTCTTCCGCTATGTTAACAAGTATTTTATTGTTGTTATGTCAAGGCAGCTAAACTTTGTGTGAGTTAATTGTTATAATTCGTTGTTATTCTGTCGGAAGTAATTTTTTTTTATCCTGCCATTAGAAGCGCGTTTTTTTAGCACATTGTGAAACGTTTTTGGAAAATACCTACAAATTCAAAGAGAGGAAACAAAAGAACAACTGTTATTTTGTTTCCTCTCTTTTTCAAACCTTGTACAACACTTGATTCAACTACAGATTGGCTAGGGCCCCATTTTTATAACCATCTATCTTTATATTATAAACAGTGAACGTTTAGATTTAACTATAAATGTTTCAAACCAAACACGAAGACTACATTTTTACTAAGCACTAACTTTCCAAAGCGTATTTACAAACCTTTCATTACGAAATTATGAACTAGAATCGGACACCTTCCATGAAAAATGATAATGACGTAGCTATATTGAGTAGAAGCAACTTCTGCGTTTGCAAGCACACAGTTAAAATTAGAAACTGACCTGTTTTTCGGAAACTTCGTGGATATCGATAGTTTACATTCGCTTCAGTGTAGAACATATCCAAACACATTTAATGAAAGTATTTGGTAACATTTTACACTTTTCTTAGTGTTTTAACCAGTATTCGCATGTATATATATATATATAATGTAACGTTGGCGATTTAATACTTCGAATTCAATGAAAAAATTTCTTGGTTGCAAAATAGGTAAAATACATTATTTCTTGCTAATTAAGACCACAAAAGTTTTAACTTACTATGTATACGTGGGAATTCATCTTTATTTTTTTGTGGAAACTGTTTATCAGCTAATACATACGCATATGTATTACTCTATATTGATGTTGATTAGATTACTAACAAATATACTTCCCTGATTCGATCTTTACCGATACGTCATGTGAACTTTGTTGTTTGCTTGGAATAACAATAGTTTATACAAGATTATACGATATATGTGAAAAAGATTAAATAAAAGTAAGTAGTACATGTGCTTTCAATAAACAATATATGTACATATACACTATAATTGTTCCAAATAACAATCTGGGCAGTTATTCAAGCAGAAACATTTTGCTATCTATACACTTAAGTCGGGAGATAAAGACTTCCTCCAGATTCTAGAAATAATCTTAATATTTCGATTAGAAACGACAGGGTTAGCCTCATCCGCATGCCAGGATACTGGCACTGACGGAGGTAGCGGATGCGTTTGTTAGGAAAAAAACTGAGCACACTCCGGTGGAGATAAAAGTTAACGGGCAAAATGCATCTTACTCGCTGAGCCGAACAAGAAACTTTTCACACCTGAGAAAACGAGGCAGGGAATTGATGAGACTTGTCGGACAGGGCTCTAACCACAATTCTTACCGGCCATACTCGAATACCTACGCAGAATGGGGCTTATTCAAGAGAAGGAGTGCCATATGAGCATGGAAGAGCGGAAAACGATTGTGCACATTTTTGGGACTGTCATGCCATCTGTTGAATCAGATTTTCTCCAATTAGTGAAACATCTTAAAAATTAAGCCTTCTAAAAAAAAAAAAAAAAAAACTACACCGGCACATTTTATATGAAAAATAATATTAGAATAAATTTTTGCTTTTTCTGCAAAATATGATGGAACCAATATTTTATTATTTTCGACCCTTCTCAATGGAGACCTCAGTGACAGACTGTATGACGTTTTAGTTCTTTTTAAGCAACATCAACTTTCTTATCCGTACCATATAGCATTTTGTCACCATCAATAAGACTCTTTAAGATTGAATGAAGAAATTTCATGATGCGAATCATTTAAGTAAATTTAAACATTTAACTTCATCGGTAGTAGAACAACGTATCAACGAAGAGAAACTAGATATGTTAAGTACTTTTTTTTATTAATCGAACTCAAATGCAACAATAGCGAGCGCAAGACACTTACAGTTGTACCCAAAACGATTACACACACCGTATCATTTCTCTAAACGTCGACAGAAGCCTAGTCGATAACGGAACGTTCACCGACGAGCGTAATATTCATGCTAGCTGGAAATTGAATGAAAATCAAGCCGGATATTTTACAAATTATAAATTAAATGTATCAAAGGTCCATTTTGTAGCACAAAACGCAAACGACGAAAATACGGCGCTGTAGATGTTTTAACATGAAAACCGTACGCGCGAGATTCACAGAATTGTTTCCCAGTGATTAATTATAATTTCAACAACCTTGACTGGCTAGGATTTTGCCATTCATTCTCAACAGTAAATTACATTAAACCTTCCAATTGGGATTTTCGTTATTTCTCCTTTATTTCTAACGAATCTATTCCAGGCTACTTGGACGCTACAGAATTATGTCAACTAGTTTATTTCATAACGAGATGTAATAGTTTTTCCCAAGATATTGGAGTCATATATTTCCAGGAAATGCGTAAGTAATAATCTGGAAAATACACTCAATGTGAAGACATGTTTCAACACATTTGGGGCACGTATTATCACCTATATTTAAAAAATGTATTTTTTTTGTTACTGTTTTCATAGGCTTTGAACAGTACTCTGACAAAATTTAATTTTAAGTTTTACCTTAAGGATTGGTTACCGTTAAATAACTTTTTATTTATTGGTTGGGTAAAAAATTCATGGATTTAGGTAAGCATTTGCAACTCTTTTAAAGGGGGTATTTTTTTCAAAATAGAATTATTCCAACATCAAATAGACGTCCATTCCATATTTTATAAATCTGCTAGCTATAATTCTTTTATTGCATCTTCAATAATCTTCACAAGATACAAGACTACCTCATGCAACGATAAATCTCCATTTCTGAATTTACGTTCATCCACAATAATTTCGAAGATTTTTAATTTTTGACCTTAAGATGTTAGTTAATTGTAGCTATTTTTTTTTTTTCATTTTTGTTGGTATAAAAGAAAAAAAAATTGGAGTTACAGTACCATTTATGTATAATGTAGTTTTTCTTACAAAGTGCCCCTTCTACGCAAAGAGAGTCCTCGTAATCCGCAATTCTAGAGACACGTATGATACCAATAAAATGGGCTGCTCTTTCGGCGCTTTGGAGAAGAGCGTCGTGCTGATAAAACTGGCTTAACGAGAGTTAATCACTTTACTCTGCGCGAATATGGCTAGACGCTCAAACGATCTCTTTTAAAGGAACAGGGAGATAAACTTAGCGAGTAATATAAATAGAATATTAAGCTAGAATTAACTTGCCGTCCAATTTTAAGACGTGCATTTAAAAATAATACGAGTAACACGGTGTATGTATGTTCGATTCGTTATCGTGATTTTATCTATATATGTATACACAAATTAAATTTTAGATATGTTTACGTATATAGCGATCCTTCCTAAGAGATATAAATTACAAGTTTATGATTATAATATCAAATGTATTGCATATTATGAAATCTTCGTACAACAAACGCTTTAAACATTCAATGTTTTTTAAATAAACGTTGTTGGTTTTACTTAATACATTGGCGAATATACATATGGAGTTACATGCATACATATATATTTTTTATAAGAAATCAGCTTAATCGGTTATATACATCACACGTGAATAATATCAAATAACATGCTTTACCCCTAAAGTCAAATGTTTTCGACATTTTTTACAACTTTAGTAATTGCATCGTCCTAAATATTTGAGAACGTAATGAATAGAGAGGACAATGACGGCTGAAATTATTACTTTTTAGCAGAGACTAGTCGGACTCGTGTTTTGTCGACTCTCGGGGACACCAGTAAGCAACACGAATCCATCCTCATGAGGCGAATAGACACGAGTTTATCTAGTCGCTGGAAAAAAGGAATAATTCCACCTGTCTTTGTCATCTCTAGTAATGAAGATTGAGGTATTTACTTTCGTGCAATGAAATGGAGATTCATCCGTACCACACCTTATCGTTATCGTAATTGTACAGGGTATTCATAAATTATTTCCAGATATAGATGAATCGTGGTGTCTTTAACTAAATAACCGGATTAGAAAGGACATTTCATGTGGATTCATATCAGAGTTCGCTAGACCCATTTTTTTTTTTTTGTAGTAATATCTATATTTGCAAACAGTTTATAAATACCCTGTATAAAATTTAGTAACGATAATGATAAGGTGTGGTATGTATTACATTCCGTTTCGTTCCACAAACGTAAATATGTTAATCTCCATTGCTTTCTCAAATATTTAATTTCAATAACAGCGATATATCTCGAAAACGATTGATTTTAGGTGTAAGTTGTTTTAATAAAAATTACTTACATGCGATATGTAAATTCTATTAAGCTGATAAAAAATACAGCATTCTATGTAAGAAAGTTGGTGATCAATTCCGGTTCAACCGGAAGTTTTTCGTAGGCAAAAATATTTCAAATTAATAGGTCGGATTACAGAGTTAATAACATCATTGGTCACTTCTAACTGGGAAGTTTTGAGAAATATCTTGTATACAGACTAAGTTAGGCAGTGTTAGAATAATATCCCAAGTTTTGAGACACCGTGTATACGCTCAGTACGTATAGGCGTCTTAAATATTATACTGCCATGTTGTTGGTTTTGTTTTAATATGAAGGAATACGTAAAAAGCAATACGTTTATCCCGTGTACACAACGCTACTGCCATAAATATACTTCACATGATTAAATTAGAGATAATGTTTTAAGGCCTGCTTACTGCGCAAATTATCTTGTTCTATATCAGTCTTTACTGAATGATGGTTTTTTTTCCTAATATTTCCTGCTTAGAAAATATTACAACAATGCTTAAGATAAATTGTCTAATTTATCGTAAGTACATTGAATTAATGTTGTCATTAAATATCATTGTTACTGGTTCGCTTATATCATTATTGTTACCGTTTGGCAAGTTAAATTTTCTAGTCTGCGTAAGTTTATAATCATTTCAGGTATTTATAATTACATATATTGACATATACGTTTGATGGATGATGATTAAATACGTAATGAGAAAGGTGTATTTCAAATTTATATTTAATTGAACATCTTATGCGGTGTCCTAATGCCACGACATGGACAAAAATAATCATTAATATGAAGAATAAAGTAACCTAGAAATTCGCGAATCTCCCGTTTTCCAACACATCAAAAGGTATAAGCAAAGCTTTTAAGGGTCAAGAAATGAACATATGTTTTAGAAGAAACCTATTTGGCAATCCCAAAAGATAAACCGAACATGGGGGAAAGGCTGGGAATTTATAAAATTGCATGGAGTGACTGTGACAAAGCCTATTATATTGGTCAAACGAAAAGAGCGATAGGTACCAGATTCAAGAAACGCATTAGGTATGAAAGATGTGGTAAATTAGAATCGTCAAATGTAGCACAACACATAAACCCTTCCGTCTATCTTTCCCTGTTTTTTCCCATGTCCCAGTTTTAGGGTACGTAGGCGGTAAAAATAGTTATTTATAAATAAGATTTTATTTGAAAATAGCGACAGAATAGATGTGTTAGGCTTCTTGAAACAGCCATCTCAGATTGATTCATTAATTAACTTGTGTGGTGCGGAGTGTGCAGATACTTTTGTGTTGTTTGATAACTACGCCACAGTCTTGGCTATCATTAATAAATGAATTAGTATGTCCTGGATTTGGTTCACGGATAACTTACTAATAGGAATAATTAAACCGTTTAATTAACTAAGAAAACGAATACAATAATTTAATTGAGCAGATGTTCAAGAAAAAACACAAACGTAAACGAATAAAGTAAAAGGTGAGGTAAATTGATTATAGCTTGAAAAGAAACGAATGGAAAAAGGTAAAACATTAAGCATTTCGGGTATATAAAAGAAAAGAAATCGTATTAACAAAAGTTTGATCTACTTTGGTGAATTTGGGTTATCTACAAAAACTAGACACACAGCAATGGCCTATAACATGTAAACGTGTCAACCCTATAACTATTTTATTAACAAAGTATCTCGATACAAACAGTTTAAATATTGCATTAATAATAACAACGTGCCACTAATTACAATCATACAAAAGGTGCTAAAATATACTCTGATCTCATTGCTATCATGTAAAGTAGGTTTATAAAATTCGATTTAAATATCTTTGAAAAAAATACATTCGACAAATTTGAAAGATATGGTCATTATAAGTTTGGTCTGCGGTGAAGTCATCAACAGATTCACGATTGAGATAATAGATATGTCTATAATGAACCTGGCTTTACAGAACGTAATTATTTTAATTATTATTCTAATTTAACCTTACCTCCTTCTACGTATTTGTGGCTTATCAATTTTTCATCTGTTGCTCGGCATATTTTCTTATAAGAGAACGAATCACTGTCACTTCGTGTAATATAAACAGCTACTGATAGAATGGACAATTGGCTAAAACAGCCTTGAATACACCCATTACAAAACGTAGAAAACGACTGATCGCAAATGTATAATGCCTGGAACCTGGAATAAGTAAATACCTTACTTTCTTACAAGATGCTGTTTAGGTGACTTTAATTTCTCGAGCGTTTTATGGGTTGCCAGGATTGCACGGCGTAAATTCCTAGTTCGAAAGCTACGTTGATGACATTGTACGTAATACATTAGGCTCGCTTAAGATAGCAGAAATTGTGCTATCGTTTAACAAAGGGGACCTTAGGTTACTGATAGGATTTTTGATAGGTCATGCAGCCCTAAAATATCGCCTATTCAATCTAAGAAAAGCTGAAAATCAAGTCTGTCGTCCATGCCTGGAAGAACACATTCTATCCCATAAGCCGACATAAAGGAAGACTCTAGAGTAATATTAAGGTTTATGAAGATCCTTCACCTATTTTGACATATATAAGGTCATTCTTACAACAGATCAACCATACGATAGAGAAGGAAATGATAATAAATAATATTAATACCGCTCAAATCTCATTTTTTTTTTTTTCATATATCATCTACACATATGAATAACGTATTTAGAAATTCCTAATAGGTGGCGGTATAGACAAGAAATAAAGATGTGATAGAAAGGTTGCGGCTGAACGTAGTTTATAGATGTGCTTGTATTATCGCAAATAAATGCTTTAATTTGTAAAATATGCAAGGTTGCCAATAATTGTACGAACGATCGCATATCCAAGAACGTAATTGATTTTTTGATATTAAATACGAGATGGCGCCAAGATCACTCTAATGCATTTCCACCTCGGGTACTAACCTTTTGTTCTATAGATTCCTTTATAGTTTACAAGAGCGCCTAGTTAATGTTTTTCAATCACATTCATGTATACATATATATATGTATGTTACCGGCACGGTTTTAATACTGAAAACTTTGCGAAAGACTTTCTTTTTAGCATCAAAAATGTACCTAAATACCGATTTCTTTTATTAAAATCTATTAATCGATTTTGCCAATCAAAATGTTCAAATTGTTGTTGAGCAGATTTGAAAGATCAAAATGGAGCGATTACAACGCAACGCATCTTATTTAATAACTACTCAGCCTCGTGATGGTAAATGATATGGACAACCAAGAGTTGTCGATCATATACTTCACAATTTAATGAATACTATAAGGCGTCCATCGAAGCACTGGCCGGCTGTCGCAAAACACCCGCGAAGTGGGGCTACAAGAGAAAGGCCGTTTACAAGAACGCATATACAAACGCAGGTGAGAGGGAAACTTATGATACAGTTCTTTTTTTTTCGTTTTGGATTTCTTTGCAGAATTTTTACAAAGCTCGATATCTGAACTTTAGTCTGACTTGCGGAGCTGTGGTGTTTGTTTCTTTACGTCTATACTAATATGTTCTTGTAATCAGTGTAGTGTCGCACGCGTTTCCGCTTCTTTACCAGTCACACTGTACACGTCTCCTAGCTATGGTGATTAGTGTTCCAATATAATTCCATATATATTTCCGTTGATTTCGTTTCGCTTCTATTGATTTTTGATTGCTTTCCGAACAAAAAGACAATTCTATGATATGTTCTATGGATGATGTCAGTATCTAATTTTCAAAAGTGTAAGTGGATACGTATCTGTTTTGTTACATTTTAATTAATGATAAAATAAATATATCAGCACGACATGAAAGCGTGGATTACTGAAATTACAGCGCCTCCTCCATTTCTACTTGAGTCAGTTTTACATCCAATTACCTAGTTATGAAATCTCCCTGTATATGAGATGTATGTATGTTTGAAAATGTGAAATGAACATACACAACTCAAAAGAACTAAACAAGTTTAACTCATACAAGGTTTAATCGAAAAGTGAACTGTTTAATAGCTCAACTACACTATAATTGAATCTATTGAAATTACCCCTTATAAAATCTAGTTCTATTAAAAATATGTTAGTTCTAGTGGTCGTAGTTAATAACTTAATAACAATAACTGATGTTTTCACTATTGTAACGTGCAGCTCTAAACCCAGCGAAAAATTCCATCAAAGTTTCTTAATTTGGCTTATTTAATTTATTCATCGAAATACTTTTTTTTGGAATGCTTGTTCTTAGAAATGATATTGGTCACGTAGCGTTCTTTTTCACGCACAATGCACGAGCAACTGTGCCAGTAACAGAATTGTCGATCGTTAAAAAAGTAAAAGGAACATTTTACATCGATTTCTAGGTTGCAAAAATATACGAAGTCACTTTATGATACTGCCAACTGGTTATAAAATCAATTTGGTGCATGTATAAAAAAATTATTACAGAATGTTTTTGGGCGACGTTGTTCTCGATTTCTGTAGAAGAATCCAATTCAAATATGAGATTTTGGAAGAGTATTGAAGATTTATTGGACATGAAACATATATTTACCAATCTACTTTCATATTTTCGACGAATATTGATTTTGTTTGCTCGTGATTGCGCTTATCAAACTTAGAAAATTTGCCAAACATCGTGATAGTTTTCAAAATGGAAGAAAACTTTAAACTGCTATGGTTAACATATGGACCACTAGTCTGAATATAAATAGTTATCCAAATAATATGCAAAGGCTATTGGGACGTATGTATATGCATTACTAGATCACATGACCCAACTCATGACAGTGGGCGATATATCAAATTTATCTGTTGCAAAGTTGACAATATAGTCGACCAACTTACTCTCAACTTCATCTAAAAATTACCGCTGATTATTAGAGAGGACCAAGGCGGATGGAATAATTACTTTTTTTGCAGCGATTAGACAGACTCGTGCTTTCTCGACTCTCGGGGAAACACGAATCCATTCTCATGGGGCGAATAGACACGAGTCTATCTATTACTGATTATTAAAAGAATCCCTAAAACAGGTTATATTTGGGTTGATTACATTAAACATATTTTTAAACCGGGTTGTACTAACAAATATTTTTCTTATGTGGCTACTTGCTATATCTTAAACCAATTAAACCAAATTTAATTTTTTACATGACACCGATAGTTTTGTCTGTTGAACATACCATGACTTGCTAGCTGACCGTAAAACCAATTCTTACTCATATTCTTCTAGATTTTTATAAAGATCTCGTAAATTCAGGTGACCATCAAAGTACATAGTATTGGAGATGCATGCATAGCAATTCTATACCATATCATTTGATATCGATACGATAAATAAAAACTTAATGCAAACTACCATAAGCTGAATAGACGGTGATAAATATTTATTATCAAGGCTAACAACGTCAATTCGTATGTTAAAGCAGGAAAATGCCACTAACTGTTTTAATTCTCAAAATAACTATGTTAAGTGCTATATAATTGGAAAGGCTACGAAAAGGCATTTTTATGAGACTACAGTCAGCTATGAATTGCTATTTAAAAAAACATAACTTTCCGTCGTAATTTTAGTATATATAGCAGACGTAACGGAATCTTTGATTAGTCCCTCTCGTAAAGATTAGAATTATCCAGAACGTCAAGAAACCAATTAAGGAGGCGAAGCATACGTTTAAGGAAAATGTCAGAAATTGTTTTTTTTCCAAATATATAGTTTGCTATAATTGCTTTCAAGAAGGCAAATAGTGTTTTAAATTGGTCAAATGTTTTCTTATTGACTATCTTTCAAAGGCGTCTAGCTCTCGAGATCGCTTTTACCAAACAATGAAACGGACCAAGCTCGAAGGGTGTATTGTAAAAAACTTCAGGGAGGAACGATTTTCATTTGTTTTTTTATTATGGCTTAATTTGAAAAAAATTAAATAGCACTCTCTACATCTTCGTTTGTTTTCGAGTTAATATGTTTTAGAGTGAATAAAATAAAAGTGTATTGATTACTCATATAAAACAAAATGTCAGGTACCTTCTACATTAAAAGATTTTTTTTTTATCAGATGTATTATTTCGTTAGAAAATGCCAATATTGAGTGTCGTAGTGGCGTTAATAAAATCCCACGCAATAATCAAAGATAATTTTCACCACAAATTTTCGATAAACGTATTCTGTGGTATGTCTATTACATATTCAGCTGATCATTTTGGAGAATCACCACAGAGAAGGGCTTTGTTTAATTTTTTATTTGCGAAATGAATGCGAAAAAGATTACTAGAGGATGTTCTTGTGTTCTCTGTTCTCTCCACACCTTACACCACTAGAGCATTGTTTAAGGGGTTGGTTTAGAAATTAGGTTAAGTCTGCACTAATTCTTCGTATTAGCACTGCAGCGGATATTAAAGAAAGACAAGAAGAGCAACAGGCGCTCTTCGTAGATGAAGCATAAAATGTACGATATTTTTGAATATCCATTAAACGAATACTATGTTTAGTGTATGGAATTTTATTTATTATTTGTAATTACGCTATAACTTGAAAATATTTTTTTTATTGGTTATCGGAACGTATCATCTATATACACGGTGTGTAAATATTGCATTAAACAAATATCTCGTTAAGTATTAGTATTTCGTACCTCGTATTTCGAAAATGATTGGTAACTGTTTCCTTTTCTTGTAAATAATAAGTTTAAACACGATAGTGAGTAGACTATTGTATATGTACGAATGAAATGAATCTTACGCCTGAATAAAATATAAATACAAAAGGAAAGACTGAAATTGGGTTAAATGAAATTTAGCGTTGAGCATATTAAGTATGCACATTAATACCTTTGTCGTCACTTATCTGCGTCAAGCCAAGAGCTATAAGGAACACAGTCAGTAGGAAATGTTTGTAGCTACATTGGTCGAGCAGTAGACGTTATTATTTTACCTTCTAAAAGTGAAAGTTATAGGCGACCAATATTAAAAACAGCATATCCAAAACGTAGCGAATATTATTAAAATGAATGATTTATAATTATTGGAATAAATTTTATAATTCAATTTAAATTTCATTTGGCGCAAGGTACGTGTATAAAATTTTGCTAAATAAAATCAAAAAGTCAGATGTCACGCGCAAAAAACGATTGCCTAATCAAATTTCAAATGTTTAAGTCCGCTTATCGAAAATGCAATCGTATATCTCTAAAGTTGGTATTTCCTGAACAATATTGCGCCAATACAGTATTTTGGCGGAATTACTGTAGCCTAGGTGATATGTTTGCTTTCGATTAAGGTGTATGTCACTTTCGAAGGACTTATTGATTGAAATGTTGTAAGTCTATAGGCGTTGAGATAACGAGCGGTTAAATAAGCAGATGGCCTATAGGTTAGCTGCTGTTATTCTTCTGAATAGTGTTAATGCTATTTGCTTTCCATCATGGTGGCTCTCAGCAGAAACGAAGCAAATACCAAAGAATGGTGACAAACATAATGAATGTGTTCATATCAACAGCGAACAATAAATCGATTAAAGTGTCTTACTGTTTTCAAAGCATTCTCCACAAAGATTGATACACTTATCCATTCTTTCGGACCAAATGTGAAAATAGTTATGCTAGTCATCAGTTGGAAGATTTCAAATTGCTATTTTAAAGACATCGACTACTTCTCCCAACAACTGGAACTGTTTAGCCTATTCTTAACTCAAAGGAATGTATAAACGTTAGATGTAAAACTAACTGAACCAGAAGCGATTGATTACGATAATCGGTTGCCTGTTGAGCTACCAAGCTAACTGTAGCTGACCATGTTTCATTCGTCTTAAAAGGCCCCGCGTGGTTAATTGCTTCCCGCTTAATTAGTTTCTGGCTCTTTTAGGCTCTGGTGGTTTCATAGGATAATCGTCTCGAAGTTCTGCGATAGCAGCTATTCTTTCCTCTAAATTTCAACACTATTCATCTATATAATGATGTATGAAAAAAAAGAGATAAGTTTTCACTAAAATGGATCAAAGCTTTGAGCAGCCTATAGTGTATATGTCTCATGGTAGCCTATTCTTCTCTACTATATTTTTAATAATTATAATTTTGGTACATTAAACTATTTTTGGAACAATGCTCCATATACGACAATTCGAAAACTGAGGATAGTATGATCAAACAACTTAGAAATATCTTGATCCTTTTGTTTCATTATTTGCTGCATGTGAATTAATTGCATTGAATATACGTATTTCTTAAATAAGGAGATCGTTCTACCTTTTCCTATCAATAAAGGCTATTTTCTATTTCTATATTCTAATACGGCGACGAGGTTTCCTAATCGACACACATACTTCGCTTCGATTATGTCAGGTTCCTTATTTTCGTATTCGGCACGTCCATTGTCTACATGTCGAAAATTATGTCGTTGGACGGATTTTTGTACATAACAATTCCGATCGGTGTGTCGCAAAAGGATCGGACTTGCGATGATGCGTAAACGAGTTCGAAAGTGGTTCAAATCGAAAAGCAAACAGCCTAGTCTAAGCACGTTTTTATCTTTTTCGCCAGGAAATTTTCGTCGAAAAAATGCGAGCTATTTGGAGGTAATTACGTTTGACCTTTAGAAGCACATCGTAAAGTATAGCTTATTATTAATGCAGGCGTAACACTTTGTAAAAGGAAATTTGCGGAAGAAACCTGTCGAAGTGCATAACATGTTAATTTGTGTGTTATGCTAAGCATACCTAAAAATTTTAATCTTTGATCTTCATTTTTTTGCTTTTTATGTAATAATTTCCGGATTCCAATTTAAAAATATCTTTATATTGTACGTTATAAAGTTTAAAGCAAACTTGTTCTGGCCATATTTGATATTTTTAGCTATTCGAGGAGCTGTTTTTCTGAATTTCCTTTAAGAGCTCCACAAGTATGTATACGTATGCGGGCACGTTATTTAATCGCGATAAATATCACGCTATAGACTTATAAGGAAGTTAATACATTACAAAAAAATATATAGTTTGGCATAATGATAGAAGTATATGCATTACGTTAATCATAATTACGTTAATGATAATTACATTCAAGATAATAATAATATTCATTCGCAAATCACGAATTTAATCTATTTTTCCTTTTACAGGTTCTGGTAGTTGTTGAACGTTTTTCTTATGCGTAATATCGATAAACACGCCGTACACGAACACTAGCGGATACAACATCCTTCCCGTAAATTTCATTTCCGTATCCAGTTGCATGTGATACTACAAGTGCAACATGAAATTAGTATTTCACCTACTTATACTGCTATTCGTCGCCGGTATTGGTGCTCAAAGGGCGAGAACAACGGTAAGTAGCATCTTCTTGTGATTTCTAAAACACGCGAAAGTACGATTTCGATAAATTATAGGCGGAAAACCTGTATCATTATCTATCGAATGCCCGACACGAGGAAGAAAGCGTGCGTTACTCTATATATTTTGCATTTTCGTCGAATTACCATTTAGGTAGGCCGCGAACAACATCGAAATGGATCCGATAACTCTCTCTTTTCAAAAAATATGGTTTATTTTCGAATTGCGGCCAGTTTCCCCGAAATTCTAAAGGTTTGGCTTCGTTTATTTCTAGATTCAATGTCACGCGCTTTCTTTCGCTTATTAGTTCGATTTCGTCACGATAATTAGTAAAACCTATCGTTTTATGGTGTCGTTAAACTCGGCGAGAAGCCTCGTGGTCGATCATTTTCACTATCTTCCTACATTTAAGAAGCTATTTAAATTTCGTGAAATCCGATCGGCACGTAATATAAATTAACTTCAATCAGCGTTGCAGAATTAGTAGCGTCGTGAACGTAGAGAACACGAGAATTTGTACATGACAATAGTTCTGTGATGCGCCGAAACACGGATCGGAGGTACTTCCTAGACGTCTCGACTCATACAGAAAATATATTTTTAGGAAATATTCATATTTGAATCAAAACACGAAATTTAGTAACTATAGTTTGGGCGATTTGTGGTATTGGAAGATCCAAACTTTGAGAAATACCTCCTCTTTGATATACTTTCTTTCTACTTACACAGCTGACAGATTTTTTTTTACAACACGTAATGCTTAAAATTGATTGCAAACCACCCCGGTTGATGGTACACCCATCAAACCACATTTATACAAATAAAATTATTTTAGGGGTAGTTAGGAAACTAGTTTCCTTGATGTAGCTAACAACAAAAAATAAATAAAATAAATAAAATAAATAAAATAAATAAAATAAATAAAATAAATAAAATAAATAAAATAAATAAAATAAATAAAATAAATAAAATAAATAAAATAAATAAAATAAATAAAATAAATAAAATAAATAAAATATAAATCCTGCTTAGATTGAAAATCACTTGCTGGTAACTGAAAAACATCGTGTATAGACATTTCAGGTGTGACGATTCTAATGTGACAATGTTAAGCACACAACATGTTACAAAAGAAGATATTATACACAAATTAATTTCCGTACTCACAGCTCACGTGCACAAACAAGGTGAACGTCCAAATACATATCTAAAATCTTTCCTACATTACCAAACATCACTTTTAAATTTCCTTTTAATCGGTGAGAGTATACGACAGATTTATAATATGGATAGAGCCACGAACTGAGAGCACGCATAAAAAGCCTTATCAATCAGAGAAACCGAAATTTAAAATGCAAAATAGGAAGATATCGTTCATCAAGCTTATTTGCTCGATTCAGTAGTTTGTGTAATTATTCGAACGTATCTGCTCGCCATGAATGAAACAGAGCGTCAATGACCCTTTTTAGCATTCATTAATTTCGACCACCGGCGCTGTATTTGTGTTCTTCTCGAAGACTTTCATTTTTATCTTGAACCTTTTACCGAATCGCCTACTTTAAGAACAAAACTAACAATCGATCAAGTTTTCGATTGAGTCTCTTAAGGACTGGTCTTTTTCGAAAGGTATTTTGTAAATACGGTTGTTGACAAGCATGAATATTTAACATTCTGAGTACAAGTGTGTATTTACATTAAGGCTACGATACATATTACCTCAAAGAGAACAATAGAATATTTTCAACTCTAAATACAGAATTACTATTATTTTCGATATCTTGCTAAGTTGTTCGCATTTCTTCTTGCATAATACGAATTAGTGGTTCGTAAAAATTCAAAAAGGTCGCTACACCTTATTGGGCAAATAATTCATTTACCGATGACACCGTGTGAGGCAATTGGGTCTGTTCTAACAGTTCTGTAATATTTGACATTAAATCACTTTCTCTTGTCATTTAATGCATTGATTTCCATTACTTTCTTTCAGATATAAAAAAAAAAAACGAGAGGACTAACTTTCCAAAAACAAGCATCTTTGATTATTACCTTGAATATTTTAGTGTACGCAATAAGAATTAAATAAACAAATCTAATTAATTATTGAAATTACAAAATTCAAATGAAGTTAATTACAATTATGCAGCAACTATCAATGTTACAGCCTACATTTGAAAAAATTTACAAATTATTCGTTTATCATAGCTCACTTTGAAATTTTGGTTAGGACTATTCGAGAACCTTCTCAATTCATTGGTGTAGTCAGATTTTCTATTTTAAACAGATCGCACCCTATATTTATTCATAAATAGTACATTGACTGTGATTTCTAAAGAATTTTTCAAGTTTACAAAAATGTTGCAATGTACGTACGTAAGGAAAAAAGAAAAAAAAAAACCTTTATTGAGAAACATACACGGAGGATGTAGCTAATCATTAATTATCGTAGTAACCACTTTCTCCATTAAGGTTTTATTAAACACATTACTTATTCGATGTGCGTATTGAACTGATAGACGCGTATACCGAGATGCAAATGAAAACCACCGTTAATCTTAAAATTAAGTTGCACGGCGAACGTTACGCAAGAAGCAGTTGACATTTAGGCGTAATTATAACGAAAATAGCGTGCATCTATGCTATCTAAGCTTGTAAATAACAGACGCGGATTTTTCATTGTTGATTAATTATAGTCTCTGAACAGATCGCCGTTTAGTCGTTAAGTTGAATCTCTTGTATTCCGGCGCATAATCGATACACGTATGCATGATAATCTCAAGGATAACGACGTAGAATTGCCAATTGTTCTCTGAAAATTTGGGTTGAAGCTTTACGGACAGACATGGGTTTCTATGTTATCTCGAACGGGTTTGTTTAAATGCAGGTGGGTATTTCAACATTTAGCGATTCTTGCACCAACTTTAAGCGCGTTAATGTGCTCCACTTGCATTATATACGACGGCAAGTTGCGCACATGAATTGATGGCTATAATGAAATCGATCTCCCGCAAATATTAATTTTGGTCTATTTTCAGTTGGTGATTATGCGCTTTCTTCTATTGTGTTTAACAGGGATGTCATGGACACCAGTCGATTGCTTACCCACAAATATTTCTATAGGTGCAGAAAATATGTGGTGCGAAATTAAAATTCGTCGCATAATTTATTAAACAGAAAACAAAAACGGAACGTTCCTAAAAATCATTTGAAATCGATAAAAGAACCTAGTTAATTGCTGTAAAATTGACCACAAATCATCATTTTACGGTGTTATATAACCGCGGTCCAATTTTCAATTTATACCCGGATGGAATAACTACTTTAGAGGTTATGTAGTCTTTGATTCAAATGAAACGTAATGATTGCTTTTATGAACGCGTAAGCATTGGTAACAACAATTAGTAACACGAGGTGGTTGTTAATATATTACATTTTCAAGTACTTAATTGCTTTCCTGTGCGCGTGGATATAGAATTAGCACTTAATACCAGCTATTTGCATTCGATCGATTTTCTGCTGAATATGTTGGTTTTAGAAGATATGCAAAATTCAGTATAATCCATAGAATACAAGAAGTTATTCGTAAAAATTTTTGATATATGGACTACGTAAGCAGATACTAGGTTACTTAACATTCTTATGAGACTCTTTGGTACAAAAAAAAGGATACAAATATGCGATAGTATCCTTTTTTGTAATAATAACAGTAATTAATAATAATAATTTCTTCAGTCGTGACCTTTTAACAGAAGTATTAACATTCTTCTGGCATCGGGAGCGTATGAACGAGCAAAGAATTCAAGCTGCACTTTTCAAATTTAACTAAATTTCGGGGAGTATGAAATGAAAAACGCGTAAAGAGATCATCTCTGACTGTGAAGTAGAAAAACACTAGAAGCAGCGCTGATGATGATTCACATTGCGTATTCCATCAATACTACGAGCTGTATTAAGCATCATCTTTAATTGTTGTTTTCAATAGCTCCTTGAAAGAGTTGCAAGCTGCTTTTGTGAGTCCATCGGCAAATATTATTTTTTTTCTTTCTACTTTAAACTTCCTTAAACTCGGTAAGGTAGTTTTAGTTAGAATTTAAAGTATTCCCACGTTTTCTCTTTAAACAAAAAGAATATCTTGTTTGGCAACGGTAATTTCTTTTTGTTAAATGCACTAAACAATTATTAGATATTAGGTCGTATCAATATTACGCTGCTCACAGCTTATTATGTTATCCTCTATTTAGTTTGCTTGAGCACGTTAAGCGTATCTATATGGATACAAAAGTGAATGGATTATGCGTATCAAATGTATATACCGGTAACACGTAGTTTTACACGCTGGAATCATTGAATCGAGCTTAAGAGTATGTCGCATAGCATTGGACCGTTTAACGACAAATCATTAGTAAAAAAACCGTTTCGAACCGGCAAGCTAATGATAAATTATACAAGAATGTCTCGTAGTATTATCCCAGTTCTAAAGAAAGTAAAAGTAAACCGGCCATTGCTCTAAGAATTGTACTTCAGCCTACTATTTGATACATATAACAAGGATCTTTCCATCTAACACTTAGTACGTTACATCTGGATATCTACAGTCATACGGTTAATGTCTATGTTATAAAACACGTAATCATATAGCATGCTCATTTAAATTACGTAAGGTATGTGTATTAGGTTTCTAAGTGTAAGTTAATATAGCCGTTGCTTGGCTTTAAAATTTTCGACTCTTTTTAACTAGGTATGGGTCATAGGTGCGCGCATATTTTAGGTGAAGACACCGATGAGTGAAAGTTTAAATCGAATTTTATATTTACCAAGTATATAATTTATTAAATTGAACAGTTATTGCAGTTAAAAATTATTCGCTACGTAGGCAATTAATTGTATAATAGCATGGCTGAAATTTCAAAAAGGAAGTCGACTTTTTTTTTAAGTGAATTAAATAAATATAATTGCGCATTGTTAACCTGATTTGTTCTTTTAATGCTGGTTGTTTATATTTAAAATACTTCAATAATTTAATGTCATTAGTCATCGTATGCCACGCGATTGTTTAACATTTTGCTGAAATATTACTAGAAAGTGAAATTAATTAATAAGCGCGCTGTAATTTGAGAAGATTATAGAGGATTGTTGATAGAGAGATGTTCAAGATGATTACACGGAGAAACCTATGGCGTCATTAGAAGAAATATTTCCGGCGTGATCAAAAGTAACGTCAACTTTCTTGTTTTAAACGGAGTAGCCTGTATATTTGACGTTCTTTGGAAGATAAGCGAAAGGTGAATCTTCTTATATATATATATGTCTTATATATCTTATAGTTGAGCCCAAGAAATTTTACAGTATTCACCGTTAAAAGTCGTGGCGATCTATTTTTGTTGTTATGGGAAGTTGGCTAGGAGAAATCTCCAAATTGTCGCTTGTAACGCCAGATTGATCCAAACAGATTATTATGGAATTCTGGCAACAATTATCAGCCTATTTGCCGACTCCCAATAATTTAAATGCCTCTCTTTCGACTTACTTAGGAAGTTCAAATATTTGCAGTTGCACGGGTATAGCACTCAATACATTCGTCTTCCTGGTAATTGTTATCAAATTCATCGAATATTAAAATTATTTGATCTATCTCCCACTTAAGCAATTTAAAGAACTGAAAAAATAAGCACATTGGTTACGAAAAACCAATAAATTTAAACAAACATAATTAATTAATTGCGATAAAGTTGGATAAAGTAACAAAACAGGTGAAAATAATATAAAGAAGAAAGAACAAACATTAGTGCAATTACCTCTTTTATGTTATTACTTCGAAAATATAAGTGATTGTTGTCCTAAATATTTCTTCCTGCAGGCTAAAGTAATAGTAAAAGAATTGTTAGCAAAATTACATTCCATATACGACATGCTCTCGTTATATATGAACTGGTTATATACTCGCATTTCAATATATAAACTGGAGTTCCCATAAGAATGATTATTGAGCGATCGTAGACAATCGATACGTAGCACGTTTTGCTAAGATTATTATCAGCTGAAAATGCAGGACACTTCTTTTATTTAACGGCCTTGATCTCCAATCAATCGTCTGTAATTATAATATCGGTTCGATTTGGCTAAAACAACAAGCAGGAAGTTTGGTTTAGAATTAATAGTGCCAAATCTTAGTCACGGTATCACCACATAAGTATATTTTAAAAACGATGGGCCGGAATATAAATAAAAAGTATCAGCGCTTATAAGCGGATTAGGTTATTGTTTATACATTTCTATCTGGAAGTATTGCAAAAGGAAACAAGATACTCAGATCTTTCTATGTTCTACGAAGAATACATTGAAATAATCCCAATTGCTCGTCATGCCAAACGCCTATATGTTCAATGATTGGAAGGAATATTCAAGTTTCATGTGGGATACGATCTTCGATAAACCAAGAAGGAATAAGGAAATCAGCTGAAGTAGACGAAGTAACATTTACAATACGATATAAATTACGACCGTCGTCTCAGCGATATCACAACGCTGCTTAGAACGAAGTGATTACAACAGATAGATCGGACAAATGCAGCAATCCCGCCATGTCCGCTAAAAAACTGTTACACGCTGAAGTATTTAAGGTCAAATAGCACGTAACACCATTTATAGACCTTTTCCTTTCTAATTACCGGCTAAGTCTATTATATTTAGTTGACTTTCGCAGTAAAATAAGTTCAATTAAGTGAAGCTTGCGAGAGCACAGACAAATTATAGGGTTGATGGCGGTAAATTATCGGGTACGTTTCTAGCCCTTGTAGAGGAGCGTCAACTGGCAGCGGGTTGCTTTTAAAGTTGTTCGACTGATATCAATTACGTTGTGTAATGGAACGTTTGTTCTTGGCGTTATCCTTTAAGTACTTAAGAGAGAAAGTAGGTTTTAATTAAGCGATAGTTCAAATTGTTTTTTTTTTTTCTGAAATACAGTGTCGCGTTGAAAGTGTGAATTGCATACGTGGATATGGAAAGAAGATGTATAATACATTATTGTTGTGGTTTTCTTCTTTCTATTCTTGTAATGTAAACATACAAATATAAACGTACAGAGTTGAGTAAAGTGCGGAAAAATAGCGGGAGCAAACGATAAATTAATTAAGTACACTAAAAAGTCAAGTAAAGGTGCTTTGGAGTCTTTAATTGTAGCTGGTGCAATATCATCAGGTTCGCTAGAGGATAACGCTAACAATAAATACCTCATCTGGCGTACAGGCAGTTACTTGATTATAATATAAATCACCGTAATATTTGCTATAAATTCTAACCTAATATCTTTTTACTACATTGACTTTGACTTACTTTTTTGTAAATCAAAAATATGAAAACACTCAAGGTTCTTACTTAATGCTTGTTAAGTCCATTATGAGACCGTGGCTTTTTTGTGTGTTTGTTATACATTTATTTCATCTATTTGCAAGTAATGCAAACCCATGACAAGCCTGTTATATATTAGATATTCGAAGAAAGATCGTTTGCAATATTAGCGATACGTAAAAACTAGGTACATTCTTGAATTATGTACATACATAGGACCTTATAATCGCCTCCAGCTCAAGAATACCGTTCCTTTCAATTCTGACATTTTATGAAGTGGAAAATAATAGGTTTGTATTCGAGGATAAAGAAATTACTTTTATACGATAATAAATAAGTAGAAACACCAAGAGGCTATATTGACCTAGAGTGAAACAAAAGTTAAGATGTATTTACTAACAAATTCGTTACAACCCCATTGTTAATAGTGTAGCGAATTGATAATTTCTTTTATAATAAACACATTATGGCACATGTAGAGGTAAATGTACGCGAGGATTGTTGCGAAACTCGAATAATCCGTTACGGTGATTTTGCTGATTGGCCACGCACGAATTGTTAGAGGCTTTGTGTTAAGGCTTGGTGCTGAAAAGTAAATGAAGCCGGACATCTATATTATATAAAAGAACTGACTGGTTAAACGGAATATTCTTTGAATAATTCGACAAAAGTTTTGTGGATATTTAGATCTAAAAGAATTGTAGTGACGACAATATTTTTAAGAAGTTCATTCGGCGATTTAACGTCAAGTGTCAAGAAATTTAGGATGCTCACGCTGTTAGTGGGATTTGTAAATGTGTCGACCACACGAAACTTTTCAGCTAACTTTTCGATGGTACACAGAATTTCCAATCAGCTGCTTATATCCTATTTTCCTGGAATGAGACAATGCAGTTCGTTACTGCTAATATCTATCAATGACTTGCCTTTCAATATTGACGAGAGAAGGAAATTCGTCTTCCTTTTGAGAGACATCCATTCATAGCCAAGTGAGAGGATATGGACGAGTTAAGTGGAAAATTACTGAGTACAATGTGCGAAGTGCACTGGGTTGGTCTTCCACAAGTGATTTTTAATAATAGTAAGACTACCATCGTCATGTCATGCCATTGTCTTACAAGATCCAGCACTAGGATTTATTTACGACGCCCTGAATTTCCTGCTCATTATTAACATTAACACGTTACGTTGCAATCACCGAGAAAATCAACGAAGTGGACAATAAATAGCGAGAATAAACCTGTTCTAACGATAACAGCCGGTATTAAGCCGAAATATGTCATTTTTCCACAATCTCCTCTATTAAAAAGATAATAAATGATCCGTATATTAATAACAATCTTATTCTTAAAACGTTAAGAAGATTTTATTGCTAAATCATTGTATTTCAATGAATGAAGTAACAAAATCGTCCATTCAAATTTAGAAGAGTATGAGCAATATGAGAAAGTTATGTGCCATAAAATTACGATTCGTAACAAATGCAAAGAGATAGCAATCATCCGTGCATTTCAGTCAAAGATATGCAACAATGGCCTCGTATAATACACATCAAAGGTTCAAATACGACCGGCGCAGATATTATTGCGGAGAACGCCTTAAATGCAGCAAAACAGATATGAGAAGGAATATAAGTTTTGAAAGTCTTTTGTGAGCTGCAACCTTCGCAATACCGCCCGTGATTTTTGCAATTAAACATTCTTTTCGTATTCGAAGTCCGCAATTAAATGGTGGTGCAAAGCAATATTAAATGTGCGAAATAGGTAATTGGTACATTGTGTAGCATTATTTATCTGATTTATCATCGTGTCTTGATGAACTGTTAGGCACATTTTTTTTTAAGGAAAATAAAGTAAAGGGATTAAAGAAGAAAATTACATTGGTGATGTTTATGATGTGATGCTTTGAAAACGAATTTTGTTTCTGCAAGTATCTTCGAGCTTTCTTGTTTGCTTTTTTTAGTTGTAGACTGTTGCGATTTTTGTGAGGTGAAGTAATATAGGGGATTCTTCACATGCGTGTATTCGGTTGGTTCGGTCTTGAATAAAAAGAAAATGAAAGAAAACACGATATATAATTATGTGTACGTTTCCGTGAAATTGCGAATATCTGAACTATAATTAGGAATTATTAAAAATGCTCTGCTATGCCTTACTGTTATGTGAATATGTGAATGCGAATAATAGTGGCACGCAATATAGATGCTTCCATTAGTTGGTATGCTTGAAGAACAGTTGGCGTAGTATTTTTTTTTCAAAGTTCGCCGTAATCAGGAAATATATACATACATTTTGCTACACTTACCACTAAATGTACAAGGCGTATCGACTCAATGTAATGAAATTGTTGGTTGTATGTACATTCTTGCTGCCTAATAGCTGTGATTGATTATTCAACAGAAAGAGGTGTTCCGCGGAATCACTTCCAGTTATTTTCACAATGTATGAATGCGAGAGGTATATTTGTTTATTACCCGTTTGCTATTTATTTAGCTTCAAAATTGTACATCTTGTCTGTGTTGGAGAACATCTAAAACGGCCCTGTACGAATTAAATTCGAATAAAGTACTCTTAGGATGAGCATTAACCAAATGCCAACAGTACTTATGAAGAAGCTGCTTTGGATATGGTATTATTCCAAATACATTGTTTATATTGTGGTTTTTGCAATTAAAATCGAATTTCCGATATGCTGTCAAAGAAAAAATAATAATTAAAGAGCATTAATTTATTCCTTTCTAGTGGTTAGCCAATCTCCCATCTAACCTATTTGATGGTTTATTACGCTATAACACATTAAAAATAACATTTGCGAGATATGTCACTAACATTCCTCGTCTACAAATCAATCCGGAGCTTAATTCTAGAAGCAACTAATTGGTTCAATTGATTTATGATATTACCATGTTGCTACATTTACTGAGTTCTTTGCAGTTGAATCGAAGTTAAATGTCAAGCGACGCTAATTTGTTTTTCTTATTAGTTTATTCGGCGATGTTGTTTCTTTGATATGTATGTATGTTGTAGGAATCTAACATTACCGCGAATTATGTTCATTGAATGTGGTTGATCTTGAAGGAGTGCTTAACTTTTAACTAACTAAGAATTTAAAGACTGCGAGCCAACAGAGTTAATCGTAATAATAATATTTTAATTCTGGGATTAAGATAAAGTCTTTCGCCTTTGGTGTAAACGTAGTTATTTTGTCGGTGTTTCTTATATTAAGCATGTCTTCACGAAGTGTATACTTATATGTGGAAGTTATAAATAGAGAGGACAAAAGCGAGTGAAATCATATTTTTTTTGCAGCGGCTAGACAGACTCCTATCTATTCGTCTTATAAGAAAGTGTTTGGGTTGCCCCCTGGTTTCCCCGAGAGTCGACAAAACACGACTCTGTCTAATCGCTGCAAAAAAAGTAATAATTTCCTGCCTTTGTCATCTCTGTTAATAACCTTCTTTTAGGAAATAAACTTTGCTAATCGAGAATACTTATTCTTTGTAATCTTAAAGAGAAACTTGATCCTTTGCCAATAAAATTATGACATAAAATGCTTACCACTCAAGCATGATTAGAACGGTAGAAGGGATATTTGTTCATAGTTGTCATTCATTTGTTCAGCAATAAATGAGCATCCCCTCTTCCGCTCTGAATATATCTGTTGAAGGTGGAAACGACCACACGACCCTAAGCCAACATTTAAAGGTCGTATCAAAGATATCTCAATTTTCTAAATAATTTGTTATTTATAGAAAAATACTTAATTTCGTTCCTTAATTCTTTCTATTACCGTAAAAAATTTAATATTTTCCACTTATGGTAAAAAAAAAAACTATAATTTACAAGGTTAACGCTATTCTTTACAGTTAATTACAACCTTAAAATATCACGTACGTAACTGTAGTAGATGCAACAGTTTTTTTTTTTTTTATTGACGAATGAATCTTAAATGTGAAGCATAACGCAAAACATATATACAACTGGATGCATTTTAACCAAAGTGACGTTTAAGTACACGGAGGTCGTTTTTTGTACATGCATAGCGGAGATCCTAACTATGAATTTGGTTTAAATGTCGACGTAATTACGTCCCATTTAAGAATTTTGCAATGTATGTATAAGGCGTAAAATTAGATGGAGAATTAGTTCTATTTGTACTATACTGACAAAGGTTGTTCGCTTCCGTTATGTTTTCATTATAAAAATTAATGAGTTAGAAACTAAGAATTCATGGTCCATTAAAGGTATTGATTGAAATTGAAGGCCACGTAGACATGAAGCGTTCAACTACCGTATGACACGTCTCCCGATATTTTTTATTATTTGCAAACCAGAAATGTAGATTAACATTATTGGAAAAATTTTACGTTTAGTTGTCTAACATTCAACAATCTACAACACACCATGATGGGTTTTTATATATTTTGTGATAGTAGTGAAACCTGCACGAATGTGTGAGCACACTACCAATACTGCTTCGTTGCGTGCGTGCCTTCCAAAATTACCTTTGTCCCTTCAGACATATAACTGTATGGATTAGACAATGGCAGCCATCAAGAGTTGAAGAACCACCAGATGTTGCCCAATAAAGCGATCGAATATAGCACTAGTATTTCTTTTGTACAGTGCAAGTATTGTATTAAATCATCGATCAACGGCTTTCGATCGCGAAGGTAAATGCCTCCTAAAATTGCAAAATTTCACAGCACGAAAAAGCATTTAGGAGAAACGTGAAATATTTAATGCATACGGGAGGAGAATGAGTCATTTACCATTAGATAAGCATTATTTACTGTTAAAGCTCGATAAAGCAATAAATTCCGCTTTACGAAAACCGCCCACTACCATACTGCTTTAAAATTTGGCCAGATCTAGGTTACGTATGCACGTATACATAATGTATCTACGTATGTATGTATGTATGTATATTAAGCGACACACACGGCGGATCATCCTAAAGAGTAAATGTCAATTACCGTGTTAAGTATTTGCGTTACGCGTGATAAATCACTTTCGCTATCCTTGTTGTGATGGTAAGCACTTATTGATGATACCGCGACTCATTTAGAAATGCAAAATATGTAGGCTTAATTTATGGAAAGTTATACAATGGATACTCCTGCACACTTCCTCATTAAGGTAACTTGTGAAAACATGGATGTTAGAGATTTGTGTGTATTTGTAATCGTCTTAGCAAATGAACAACTATTTTCTAGTTATTCTTTTGTGTGTTGTTCAAATGTCGTAAATTGGTGCAAATGGCATAAAAAAGTAAGCGGACTAGGACATATGCAAATTTGCCGTAAAATTATGTATGTACATGGTTTTAAGTGAGTTTATTAATATATCACGTAAAGCAATGAAATTTTACATGATATGGTACAGTTAAACATGGATGTATTACAGTTTTTATAATTTCATTAAAGCACTCTGGTATATTTAGCTACTCAAAGTAAGGTAGGTAATTTATATCTCTACAAATTAATAGGAAAACAGTAGTTATTTACTGTGATGGCCTATTTGACTCATTTGATTCAGGTACTGTATGTAAGGATCTACTATTTCTCAATTAAAATGTTCAATTTCACAGCACTTCTAATTACATCGGAAACGGATGTCACCTTCCCTATTTCTCTCCATTTTTCTTACTGTGAATTCTTTGCATACCTATCTTAACTATTATAGAACATCTTGAGGCTAGTTCGATATCTTTTCTTTGGTATTCGTTATGAAAATTAGAGTTCCAAGATGTGCTACATGGCTATAAATAAGGAAAATGCATCTTTCTAAAGTGTCAACATCTATTTTTGAGTATTTCCGTAAGCCTACTCTAAAAATCGGAAGGTGTCTTTTCCGCGCCTTTTTATAGTAATGAAATCTCTGAAATTGTAGATTGGGCTTGCATAATACTCTCCTATTACCGCCACCATCAAGAAATAAGGGTAATTATTTTTCCTGCAGAAGAGATGACTAAACTTCTTGGGAGAGCTGAAGCGCTTAATATACCGCTGCATTTATTCTCGTTTTAACTCACTGTGAAAACGATGGACCACGACTAACTGTTGTCATTCTAAGATACTCGTCAAGAATTCTGTAGAAGTCGTTAACATCAGAAGTGTTCGCGCCAACAGTCCCACTTAAACGAGGAGCATCATCCGGCGACTCTCGACCATGCTTAAACAATTGTGACTATTCGCAAATAGTCGATTTTGAAGGGCTACTATCTCCGTGTACAGTCTTTTTTTTACAGCATTTCTTTATGAACCATTTTGCTCGATATTCGGGTTTGCTCTTTTTGATACGTGACGATACAGATATGTATTAGGACTAATACCGCTGTAATTGCTTTATAAATTGTTAAACATGTTATCAAGGGATGTGTGATGTGATAAGAGACAATATAATGAAGAATTCCATTAAAATTCTCTAGTTCGGGAATATAAGAACGACTCCTCGCTCGTAATGTAGATTCATGTGGGGTGAGATGTGTGTATTTGTATTCTTTAGAAAACACGAAAACATTAAAAGCCATCTTGTTGTATCCATCAATATATCTGCAGCGATATTTTTTTATATTATTTCATTAAATTTACGCAAGAACTACGGCTCTTAAGCACGTACGTAATGCACTGTAAATCTAGAAAATAATTGTGTACTATTGTTGGTAAAGCACATCCATTAACGTTTCGGGTAATTATTCAAATAATACACTGTAGTATTGACCCCAAAGCCGTAACTCACTGCCAAGTTCGCGGTTTCATCATTTCATTTCGTCATAGGTATACACTTTTATTGTTGACAATAACTATCTAATTGCATAGGCCGTCGCGAGAATTGCACGCCGAATTTGGAAGAGTAATGAACTTTTGTGACGAATATCACTCTCGCCAGTTTTTAGCAAATTGGTATCTACATATATGTACACATACAGCGCGTTAGTTTCTTTATTTCGTTGGTGAGTTTATTTATTTATTGTAAACAAATGTTTAGCGTTGTAGCGTGCAGTATTTACCTACAGAATAAGAAATTGTTTATTTTTTTCATATAAGATAATTCCGGGTGAAATGCTTCGCTAATGAGAAAACATTATTTACCGCTAATAGTGTTTAAATCGAAGCATAGTACGTCGAAGCGTAGTCGAAAGAAGAAATTTAATTCTGTAAGCCGCATAACAAAATAGCTTTTAGATAAAAAAAAATTGAACTTTTTGATCTATGCAAATTTATCAAGAAGGGATGGCTCGAATAAATCACATATTTTCATATTTTGTACAATGTATATTGCATTCATCATTTTGCATCTAACACACTGAATCCAATCACCTTGATGTGTCGCATTGCCAAGTTAAAACCGCTTGCCTTCTGTCCCTCTAAGACATTTCCGCCGGGATTATCCTAGTGATAGACGTTGTAAGTTAATCAGTGCTATCAAATCACCAGAATCTCCAGAATGTATTTGTTTTTACGGATATTTCGTTAGTAATAATAACCTTTTTGTGAAGATCTCAATGAGTAATTAGAACGCGAACCCCATTATGTAGTGTAAGATTATAATATTTACATTGTTTTTCTTGTACAGTGAATTTGGCTCAAGACTATACATGTAGTTGTACCATATGGCAAGGTTACATTCAATTTGCAAATAGACACCCGCCTGCGTAAATTTCATTTTTGTTAAACAAGTTCGTGATGTTCTTTTTTTGTCATATAAAGATTTCGTAACTTCGGCTAGTACCTTTTTTGGAATGCGGTTTACTACTAGCAGTAATTATATAGCATCTTCGCATGAAAAACGTGATCGTGAAAAAAGAAACATCACGAATTTACCGATGCCACGTGGATGGTTCTTGTTTACATATTGTTATCTACATCTTGTTAACGTATTGTTACATCTGGTATGACTTGAACAAGTTTTTCAGCGAATTCCCCTATAAAGTTTGTTTCATTAAATCAAGTGTTATTATATTATGTTATAATGAAGTGTTGGTAATTCCTTAGGTGCGGCAGAACTGTGCTGGCGTCATATATCACAATGACAATCAAATGGAGTGCGATAGGAAAGTGCACCGTTATATAAGTTGAATACAATGGCAAGACAAAAAAAGCGCCTTGCAACGGCTTAACAAAAGGTCATTTGTAAACATATCGAACACTTAGATACTTATTGCATAATAATGTTTTGCTAACCAAAATATCAAGAATAATTTAAAGTTTACATATATTTAATCAATCTCTGCACATGGGTATGCCGATATTCAGGCTTGCCACTAGTTAGTTCGCTATTCTTGTAAATACAGGCAGCAGCAACATGAAGATATGGAAACTAAAGGTTTTATATAGCATTAAGGACGACGTAAAACTTAAGGAAAAAATGTGTTTATAAAAACCTCGTCGGAATCGGCGTCGATGAAACTCTAAAGAGGATCGATATGTTGATTGTTCACTGGCGATTAATCGTTATTGAACATTACACTATACGATGGATAAGCGCGAATTTCTGAAAGTTTTAGTTAGTTCATCGTTTGAGTCAAACATTTGTCCGCCGAGCTATTCATTGTTGATACCTTATCTATCTTAGCAAAGTATGCTACGAAGGAGTGAGTCTCCAACGCAAAGGTACTTTTAAAAGAAGGAAACGAAGCAGCATTCCTGCCTAAATGATGATCTTTCGGCTCTCCTAGATTTAATTAAAAACATAATAGCATGTGTAATTGATATATTTAAAGGTTGATCCACCAAATAAACACTTTGAAAGTGAAAACGGGAAAGACCTTAACATATTCAATAAATTATCTATCACAAATGCGAGAGAATAAGAGTCATTAATATTCGAACTGAAACGTGCAGTAAGAACCTTCGCAAATGAATGTCTTCTACGTTTCAATATTATCTATATTATTTATTTCGATAGTGCTCGTTCATCATATTTGAAGTATCTTAATTTATTCAAACGTTTGATACTTAAATCGGTTTCAATTAAATGTAATCCTTAAACAGTATTAAGTGTTGCCGTAAAGATTATGATGCCGCATTTAAATGGATGTATAATACAGGCAAACGTGCGTGTAGGTAATATCTTTGGTTGTATGTACATGCATAAGAGTGAAAGTGGTTTCTTTTTCATTTATTACGTTTTTTTTTCGGCGTTATTTCGTTAGCTGACCTCTTTACTTCGATTAAAAGAATAAATAATTCATTCGGTCCGTTTAGAACTCGTTCTGTTTTATTTGTTGTTTGTTGTATTTGAGGTCTGTCGTAAATTGCAGTGACTTGAGTAATGACTATAATAGAAACACAACGTTACATATGTATGTATATCTGTACTTGGCAGCGCATTCCATTGGTCGAAGGACAAAGAGTAACATCACGATACCTCACTTTTAATATCTACAATCATTGTATTCCTAATAAAGGCACTGTACTATGAAGTAGAAATTTAATTGCGTCGTCTTAACATAATAGAAAATAACACGTAATATGGAATTATTACTTTAATATATAGTTTGTTTCCTAATAAGTCTAACCCATTGAACGAAGAGAAATTGACTTTAATACGGCTTTGGCAAAAGTAAATTATTTATATTTTTAGTTAAGCATTCAATCGCGCTCTTCGATAGAATGTCGCAAAATAAGTGATCCGAGCAACTTTCACGTTTCATTAATTTTTAAAAAGAACTTAGTTAACAGTGAAATTAATAATTAATGTTACTGCACTATTATTTCCTTTTTTACATTTTATATGTCCGACTTTCAACACCGGCATTTCCTGTTATTATCGGATACCCTTTAATGCGCCGCTGCAGCAGAACCTGTCCTATGTACAAGTCATAAAAATTGCAAATTTTACAGCTTCGTTGTAGAAGGTAAGGGAGTAGATTACTAGTCTGGCGTAAGACTATATCTTCCTTTTTTATCTCAATTATAAAATCATTTGCTGAAAGTTCGTGACATCTTAGGTTTTGCTTAATACAATAGTTGACTTCTACTCTCATATTACTCATAATACTCAATTTTATAAACATATTATTTCTAAGTATTGTCTATTAAAAATGAGTGCAATGTAAAAGTTATAAATGCAAAATTTTTTTTGCGAACGAAGATGGCGTTTTAAGTATTTACAAACAGGCACTAGAAGTCTCCATTAAGATTTGACGGTGCTATTGTAAGAGACTGCTATAATACGTCTAGAGAATGTCATCGTGGTCGCGCTTTCGCCAGTGATGAATTTCGTGAAGATCAACCAAACTTGGTTGCTACATGATTGAGAGGAATTTACCGTCAAATAGAGGCAACTTTTTAAACTCTTGGACTTTTGGGTCCAAACTATTAAGATATTTGCAAGTTACGAGTTCCCTCGCGTATAAACAGTAAAAACAAAAGTGGTCCCAAGTAGGACCTTTGTGGTACACTAGAAAAAGGAATAGTGAACTTTTTTATGTGAATAACGATATCGTTTTAATTTGTAATGTTTGCCCCAATTGTACAGCATGTAACGGTCGATTCCGTCTACATTCCGTCTTTCTTAAAATTGGGTCGACATTCGTTCATTCACGTTACATAGTTATGAAATTTGCGTGGACGAACAAAAACTTTATCGAATACGTGAACAGATAGTTATACGGTAATCTAAAGAGTTTTACATTACCCGCTCACCAATATCTACATCTTTACATTAAGTAGCCTTTCAAATGAAACGATCTCAACTTATACGTTGATTGCACAATACATTAAGGTATTATCTTACCTATCTAATATAATATATCAATTATATATCGTTCTTGTTGTAGATACCTACTTTGTCCTTTGATTTTCAATATTCTAAACGTCCTTATGGTATTTTGGACGCAAGTAATAAATGTGCAATTAAAGATTATTACCGGTTGCATTCGATATCGGTTAACTTATGTAATTGGGCGTAATTACGAAGGATATTAGATTAGCTATATGAACGAGCCGCGTACTAGATTATGTAGAATATAATCGTTCGCGTTCGGTTCTGTTTCAAATAGCAACACGCTTGCGTGTTAGTTAAATATGCTAAACACAGTAATTAATATTGAAAATCGAGTAAACTTTCACTTAAATTAATTGTTTGCGTTTATTATGCATTTAGCACATATATTTATGTTTTCTACAAAAGTAATGCTTTCAATTCTGCATATAAGTTTCCTTTATTTCCTTTTCGCATTGTTTACAAAATTACAATGTTTATTCTAATTATTTTCTATGGCATGACGAGCTTTTTACTATAAGCACGTAAACAATCATGTTTGGTTTACAACTCGCAAGTTAAGCGTACGCAACAAATTAAATCCGCAATTAATGGTACTATGTATTTCAGACGCACAACCTTTAATCGCGTCGGATGTTAGGCTTTTATTTTCACTTTCGCTTAATGTTCTATTGTAGTAGGTCAGCACATGATTAATGGTAATTGGACGATGCTAAAGCATGTTATTTTGTTTAAAGTTACACGAGCCGATAAAATCAACCGCCTTCGAAAACATATTATTACCAATTGCACAAACGTAGAATGCAACTATGTAAAAGTATTTCGCAGGATGGTCGCTGCTTTAATCATCTTCCTTCTGCAAATTAATTTAAATTATATTTATACATGCGCATACCGCCCGTCATAACTTTAATCATTTCCATTAAAACTATATATTACGAAATAATTATTTGAAAAATTTGCTTCAAGTTCGGTAAAAAGTAAATTTATTCATTCAGGATAGGTTATATATGTTCCTGAAAGTACTGAAAACACCTTTCTGCCTTAGCACGAAGATATTCAAGAACAAAGCCATCAATTTGAACACTTTCTTTAGAGAGAAGTATCATGTGTGTTTTAACTTAATCCAAACGTTTAATATATTCCGTATTTTGAAAATAAAAGGCTTACGTACATTAAGTGTAGAAGGCCTTTTTTTTATTATTTCATGGTCTTCTGTCGCGTAGTACTATGAATTGTGTTTTTTGTTTTTCAATATCATACTATATACTGCCTCGAACGCCTCTGATTATAAATAAATCTGTTAAATGAGAAGACTCTCGTACATTAGTCACACTAATATTCAATAAATCTAGCAACTGAATTAAAATGAATGAATTACAGTAAAATAGTTACGCCTTCTATGCATGACTTTATTCTGTGTGTAAATATGTGTATTTACAAGGGCGGCTCATTGTTATCCAGTCGACTT
Source organism: Oryctes rhinoceros (assembly GCA_020654165.1). Classification (NCBI taxonomy): domain Eukaryota; kingdom Metazoa; phylum Arthropoda; class Insecta; order Coleoptera; family Scarabaeidae; genus Oryctes; species Oryctes rhinoceros. Next base: position 7,830,358 of record JAIOKQ010000231.1, read on the forward strand.
TTAGTTGTTCGGCAAAACCCGATATCCGTTACTTAAAATAAACTACCTGAAATGCGAGTATACCATAACATATTATGCTAATTATGCATATTACGAATACTTGTCCTTCGTAAAATAAATAAAGAAGCAATTAGCATGTGGGACACACCTATGTAGGTTGAATGTTACGCATATACTTAACTGGATCTGCTTATGTTGCACAATAAACGTTGAATACATTCCAAAAACTTCAGTAATTCAACTGAAATTTTTCACCATGTTCTTCAGAGTTATTTGAGCAACTCGTATTACCGTCGAAACGATGAAAAAAACGTTTAAGAAGGAAGATTTTTAAATAGAAAACTTGCCTGCTGCCGAAATATGCTACTTTATCTCCATAAAATGGTTAGAAATGTCGTATATTCTAGTGTATATTATGCATTTTTTGCACGCTCTTATACTTCATTCGGAGGAATTTAATGTAAATTCATCAATAAATACTATCATCTGCTAATTTACATTGCAAATTTTAAGCATCCATGTTCTTGAATATTTTATTAGGATTTTGTTTTAGTGGTTAAAAAAAATATATAAAAAATCAAAAAATCGAATAAAATGAAAGGTTATATTCGCGAGATAATCTGCATACTCCATAAAGCTATATGCACTAAAAATTTCGCTTTTTAAAACTGTATAACGTACATTAATAAAGATAGGTTATTTACACATAATTCATGCTCTAAAAGGTTTTATTATTTTATTAATTATAAAAAGAATACGAACGTAACCTTTCCAAAAATATTTTATTTACTGATTTTATAACAAATTGCTGTACCTTCGAGTTAGAGAAGCAAAACGGACAGCTCACGTTTCTCAATCGTAAAGTTACGCGTATATGCGCAGAGGTGTTTCGACTAACAAAAGCGAAACAAATTATACGCCCGATTTATTTCTGTAATTCGAATTGAAGAATTGACGCAGCTGGTGCAAAGTTGCACGAGCGGCATACATCAATTGCTGTCTTACTTTCTTCCCATCTTCCGAGGTCATATTAGATATTGGTTTTATTGAACAAGATAATTTATATTTTCTTAATATTCGCTGCAGCAATTATTATAAAAGTGTTGCAATCGGTATATTTATTTTTTGCTTTTTAAAACTGACGTAGCTAAATAAAATTATTGCTTAATTTAATCGTAATTAAACAAATTGCGTGTAGCGAGTTTCTTGAAGTTTTATTCGTTTTATCATCATCGTGTTGCTCTGAAAGTAATAATGCAAACTAAGTGCTTTCGTCGTATCAGATTGCATTTCAAGGTCTATTGTGGTCTAAATCATGTTCTCGACGTGATCACTAAAATACAAAGTTTTCTAGAATAATTTACGGAATAAAATGAAAACAGTTCAGGGTGGTTTCCTTGTAACTGTAAATGCAACTTTTTTAATTTTTTTGTTGCTGACACAGGGAATTTAAAGCTTTAAAGAAAAATGTTCTCAGCACAAAGGTCAAAGACGAAAGCGTAGCTCCGGAAGGAGAAGTATTCCGTTGGTATAATGTTTGGTGTCAAATCAGCGTATTTTGAACATTGAAAAACCAAGAAAGCCCATCAAATGTATGTCGCATGGAGAAATTGTAAAGATTGAATTGCTTATTGGTACGATCCATATCTTGAATTTCTGCATACGATGTGTGCAGAATTCGCATTAAAACGGCCCGGAAATTATTTCTGAAGTATTTGATTTTTCTTTCAAGCGGTACATAACCGTGCAGAGGCTATGATAACTCACTAAATGTTAAACTAATTTAATCTTTCATACTTTTTTAAATTATAACTTTCGTGACTTTTAACCAAACTATGTTTTAACGTATGGCAAATTGTTAATAACAAAAGTTTTATTTTATTTGCACTGCTCTTTTTTGTTAACTTCTAATGGTTCTGTTATTTCTCCCGGCCACTTTTAGCGGTGCTGCAAAAGAGCAGATTATACTACATACAATTTATTTAATACTCCTAAGTCTTTGAATACAACACACGCTTATATTGGAATATTACGTAATCGACGTGCATATATTCATCCTTTGCCACAATTAATACGAAAGTAGCTAGTAACATCGCTTCTAAATTATAAGTATGCAACTTTCACATTTTCTCTACAATCAAATGAGAAAAAGTGTTAAATAACAAAACTAGGACCAATTCCATCTGCATAAATTTTGCCGTATATGAAACACTTTAATAGCTTTGCCGGGCCTTAGAAACACACTCAAATAAGTGCAGCTCTGTAGCGTTCAGTTCTATCTCTCTACTGTTTAATAAGTATTCTCTTGACACGTATACAGATTTGTGTTGTTATAGCGGATATGGACTTTCGTTGTTACCTTTTTTTTTCTGTATGCATTGTATAACGCAATGCACTATTTAAGATTAAGTATTAACAACAATGTATAACCAGCGTTTATATTTCAATATGCAATTCCTACGTGATGTGGGCGATAATATGAGAATATTTTAAGTTTTGTATTGTGATTAGAAAATATGTGCATTTTACCCAGGTTCCCATTAAGAAGCATGTTGACGTTATTAGTTAGATAGGTTCAGAACAAACTAAATGAATGTCACCAACTATTGAATTTTGCCCTCTTTTCCAAGTTAAATTAAAATATGTATATTATGAAATAGTTGTAAACTAAATGAGATCAATGGACAATTGATACACGGAAGCGGCGTTTAGATGTGGTGAATAGGTCAACAGACTGGTTTTAATGATAATTGGGACTATCGAAAATCGACTTTACCAGCAACTGGGTACCTGGCCAGCGCGGGTTTCTAGAGCTAGGTACTTGGGCCGAAATCAACCATCCGGTTCCGGAACCGTTTTCGGATACCATTTGCCTAAACGATTGATATATGTTGCAAGTGGCATACTTAAACGTCTAAAGCGTCTATTCTCTATATTATTGCGGCTTGAATGATATTTTGAATTGACCTTCCATTTAATTCCAAATAACATGTTTGCAGGGACAAGCGCATTTTGTAATGTAACGCTCTCTTTAATAAAAGCCTCTGCAATATTTAGCTCTCACCAACTTGTTTCCTAATATACGCACCTGGCATATTGTGGCTCTTTTTTTCGAGATCGAATCTATGAATCAATGGACGTACAAGTTAATTATAGAAACCGGGATTTACAAAGAAAGCGTACGTTCTTTATTATTTCATTACGTTCTTACCGTTTGACATTTAATGTTAATTAGTTGAGTGTTTGCGAATCTTGTTCCTCTTTAATAGATGACTATAAGAGGTAACGAATTAGTAAATTGGTTACCGATCGTCGAAACGTTGAGAATTATCAAGGAAGCGGTATTTAAGCGGATTTCGATTAAGTGTTGCGTAAGTTTGCCTGCACTTTTCCTGCTGTGCTCAATGTTTCGTACTTTTAAAGTTTGCATTCAGGAAATGTATTAGCAGTTGATTGGTAAAAGCTTCAATAATATTAAAATATATCCTTCGCCAATTTGATACTCTTTATACTACGTATACGTAAATTATATTTATCACCTTAAGCCGCCTTAAAATCAATAATTAGTTTTGTAATTATTGTCAAACACGATATTTCCGATGTAACCGCAAACATAGACTGGAACGAGTCTTATTGACTGCTATTAGTAATAAGCGGAAATGTTGTTCGGTCTGGTAGCAAAATATTCGCCGACTTAGCTTGAAGCTGCTGCCAGCTGTCGCAAGGAACAACTCGTCGGTAGCGATAGATTAAAGCTCCTCGTGTATTTCGGGCCTAACGTTACAATGACGTTCAATCCATGGCTCTTGTAAAAAAACTAAAACTATCCAAATGGATTTTTTATTTTGCTTAGGTTGTTTTAATTTCGCTATAACCGTTCACGCTATTAGCAGGAGATCTTTGAAAAATATGGAGCGAAGAGATAATAACAATTTGCTTGTGAGGAGTAAATTATATAATGTGCAATAAAACAAACTAGGCTAATTTCTGTTCATGTTCCTTTAATTACGTAATGTGCACAGTTTAGTTAAAACGTTAACATCTAAAATTAATCTCCTATTAAGCATAACGGACGACATTGAAAGTTTTTAAATATTTACGGTAAGTGTGTTATTAATAATTTAAATTGGAACTAAAAAAAAATAAGGTGATACGCTGTAGACGTTCCACTTTTTAATGACGGGCGCATTACTGTATCTTAAATGTCAGGTACGCGGCTTACATAATAGGATTTTTGGTTTGTGTTGAAGGTTCTTCTACCGTATAAATTATAGTTAAAATATTTCGAACGCACATAGATTGATATACTCCATCTAATTGCTCTGGTTCTTTTTTATTACTACCTGTCGAAATAAAGAGAACAATATATCAAAATTTTTTTGAAATAACTGACATTTAAATCGAGCTAGAATTCATTTGCATAAACCCAATATTAGACCTAAAATAAATCGATATACATAAAACAACGATTTTGAGGTTGATGCGATGTGATGTGTCGTTAACGCTTGACGGAAACGTTGCGATATTTTACCATATTCTCTTGAAAATTAAGACCAAGGAGTGCGCTTCGATAGCGTTAAAAGATCATAATTTCCATATAACTGTTGCATGCAAAAAATATCTAGGTTATGTTTGATTTAAACAAATTTATGTCTTCTATCGTTTCAGATATTCTAATGTCTTTCCAAATTCGAACGATCTAATGTTCCAAATGTCAATCCATATAAATGCAATCGATGATCCGGTTGTAAAGATTCCGGATCAAATCCTAAATTCTATTGTTGCCTACGTTTACTACAAACTGAACTTAATTTATTTATTATTTTTTTGCAAAGTCGTAGATAACAGATATTTTGCGAATATTCGCACTTGTTAAATGTAAACGTACTATTTTGTTGTGCTTACGTAAAAGTCTCGACAGAAGCTGCAATACAACCAAGTTTAGGATATTTTACACGCAAGGAAATTGCTTTGCGTGTGCAAAACATCAAAAACTTAGTTACGAATATACACCTTCAACCTAGTCATTAAAAAAAATTGCGTTTCTTTTCTTTAAATGTTATAAATACAACTTGGAAATCTAACACAATCATTGCGAGGTACGACTACAGGACGGAAAAATACCTTGCAAGGACGAACGTTTACTTGATTATATGGAACAGAGCGCTCGCGCTGGCTTTTCCTTTCATCGCTTCAACGGTAAAATCGCGGAAGAAACAAAAGAGCCTTTAACTTCACATTACGTACGTACACAGCTTATAATTTCACACATCACGCTCATTATATACCTTATTATTACTATAGTAAATTGTACAACTTCCTTAAAAAAGGAATAGTGTATATGACACTTGTAAATGATTTTATGGATTATCAAACGGATTAACATTAAATGTACAGGATATTTGACGATACTCGTTAATTTTAATGTTAATGTTATGAGTAGAACTCTGAAATGTTGGAGTAGTACAATTACCTATCGGAACTATTAATTTAAAATATATTCGCGTGTGAAACGCTTCCGGTTTCCCCGGAAATGGTTACTTGTTTTAAATACAACCATATTGGTGCAAATATAACGTTTCAACATGATCGTAAATTATCTCTAAAACAGTTGACTTAAGGAGTAAGCTGCCTTAACACAAATTATTGACGTGCGATATGTACAATCGATTGCGCTGATAAAAAGTATACCATTGCACTTAAAATGAGAAAGTTGGCATCCACTTTGGCCGGTTCAACCCGAAATATTTCGTAGATGAAAATATTTTAAAGTAATAGGTCCAATGCTATAACTACCTATCCGGAAGTATCAAAGTTCCATTCGTAATAACTACATTAAAACTTCCAACTAACGAGTTTCGTGAAATACCTGTACACAGAGAAAGAGACTATGGTTTATTCAACAAAATATTAATTAAACAAATATTTGTTTCTTGCAAACAGATCAATTTGTCGCGACCAAAAGTTTGTTTGAAACAAATAAATAAACAACGACATAAGTTAGAATAGTAAAAAAGTGTTAACAGCTAAAAGCTTTATTTAATTACTAAATTTGATGCTAAAGATACGTTCAGACATATATATGTACATATATACATATATAATACCGACATATTCGAACTTTAATGCTTTATCGATGTGTTAAAAGTGGATTGTGCGACCTATATAAACTTCAAGGCAATCCACAAGATTTGCTTTTGGTAGTGCACCGCTTGCTACATTCATTCCATTCGTTTCGATGAATTTCATTGGAAGCAGATATTACAAGCCGAAATTTGTTGACACCAAAATATTTTTTCACGTGTTTACAACAAGATATGTATGTATAAATAATATGTTGATCTCTTTACTTGCTATTTGATGGGATCAAATATTATTAAATTACCGTGGCAAATATAGATGGGCTTGACTCCGGTATTAACAACGATATGAAAAAAAACAAGAGCTCCAGGTATCTCATTTAAACCGCTAAACGATGACAACTGCTAAAAACTCCAGCGTTAGTAGTCTTTTGGTTTTATTGCCCAAGGAGTGCCCAAATGCTTCTAGAGTCGCTTATAATTGGTAGTCGTGCAGCAAAGTCATAAATTTTCAGATACAGAATTTCGCAGTTACGCACATTTCATTATCATCCTATTAAAATTCCCTTTATTGTAGCCGAGCATAAATAACGTTAAATAATTAAAAAGACCACGCCCGATATGTATAAACGGGTTACATTTTAAATATCAAAGTCCCTTGTTCTACAGGTTTAGCCCGTAATTAATGCGATCAAGAAAAATGTCAATGATCTACATAGATTTACAAACCGCAAAGGTCACGGTGTGCAGAAATCAGCGATTATCTACTTATCTGAAATAAGTTTGTAAGTTTCGCGTTTTGCAAGTGTGTAATCGTATTTGTAACGAAAAACGATTCTTGGCAAATAGATGGATTGCATTATAAATCTGTAAGATATTCGGTTAATCGAATTAAACGTATAACATAATTATCACCTATACCCACGTACCGCTTATGTGTTTTATATCAAGGTTGTCAAAATTTAATTTTTTTTTAGAGAACCTTGGAATTAAAGTAACGATGTTACAGTAAGAGCTGTGTGGTATTTACCACCACATGAGAGGTTTAGGAAGTATACTAATCATCCTTTAAATATGTTATCTTCAATTATAAACAAAGACAACGAGATAAATGGATTAAAATTGTATGAGTTCTCAATTGAGCCTTTTCAAATAGAATTAAAACTTGTTGAAAGTGTCCAAGAATAGATAAAAATCGGAATGTAAACGTAATAATGCTATGATTATGATAGATATTCCCAATTAACGCTGTTCTGTGCTTTTATTTGTTCAACTTAAATACTTGGACTTCTCACGCAGAAGATAGTATCGATATTTAGTCGTTGCAAGGGAGTAGTTCTCGTAGTTCTAGTAGTTTGGCCATCAAGTTTCGTCTCAGCTTCAAGATTAAGCATTGCGTCACATAGAAAATGTATTTTAGCTTGGTTGTTGTTGAACGAAAGTTAATACTTGATTATATAGTTGCACATACGCTTACTTATATGACTTTTGTTGTTTCCATCTTATCAAGGTTAACAACCCGTTAAACCAGAGTAAAATCCGCCTGCTACTAAAAACTTGCCTTCACGTTGTACAAGCATACTTCAAGATCATTGCGAATATATTACCAAGTAATTAAATGATAAATTATGATTATTGTAACTCTATGTACTGTATGTTTTATTTCAAAATATCACTTGTTGTTTGCTCAAGAAAAACGGCTGACGCCGCGTACTTTTTCAAGTCGTTATTTATTTTTATTGGACTCTCTTTTTATGGACCTTATAAATTTAGAGAGCAAAAAAATTAATACACAGTTGGAGATAACAATTGAAAGATTGCCTTTATACAGAAATCTTCCAGAGCAGCCAGTTGGACACCTTTGAAAAAGGTTTTGTCCGGTTGTTTGTTATAAAATATTCTTTTGACTATAATCTCAAATAATACTTCATACACGGACTGTAATGTTGATGTTAAACATAGAAAATAATGAACTAATCATTGAGTTATGCTACCACTTAACCCACTATAAACCAGTACACATCTGCGAAAAGGTAGTAGTTAATTGACTATGCAACAAGTTAATCAACCGTTTTTTTATTAAGTACTTCATATATGTATATTCAAAGAAAATGTACTTTTTCTGAGCAATACCAATAAATTAATGGTACCATTAATTACAGATTACTCAAAAATTAGATGGAGTGTCTCGGTTAATAAGACATTAATAGTGAGATAGGTCCATAAACAAATCCACGCCCTCTCGAAAAACACATACGTTGGCAACACATTCACAACGTTCGACGGTATATTTACTTTCTCTTATCGTTTGACTAACACCGGAGCCAACGCCCCGAACAAATAATGGAATAGAGCGAACATTTGAACCCCGCATATAATATAAGTGGTCGGATGTGTATGGTGTGCTTGATATTTTTTCTTCAGTTCGAAATAAGGGAATGGATATCCTTGCATAAGTAGTGCTCTTATGTACATACGTAGCAGTTGGCGATTGTAATTATACGGCCACCTTAACGTGCTGGATGTAACAAATGATCCTTTGACTTTCAAATAAAAATAATAAAAGAGATTTTCTACTGTGCTCGTTGTAGAGCTTTCGCAAACAAACTTCCAAAAAACCAAATTTAGGGGAAGTTTTCAAATAAGAAATATTTTAGCATTCTTTAACGTAATCTTATGGGCTTAGGACGAAGGTTTATTACATTATTACATTACATTAGCGCATAACTGCATTAACAAGTTTATTTTAAATCTCTATAACTGATTAAGTTAAAAATGCAACAAACTATAGCAAAGTCGACGAATTCCAACAAAAGTAAATGATAAATTAAACAGCTTCTAATTACAAAGTAGCGTAAAAATTCAATCGGCAACCATTTTGTTGCACTTACCGTGGAGAATTAAGAATGTTGCTTGTAGTTGAATAAATTTACCATGAGAAACTAGCATACGACTCTTTACTTGTATTATTTTTAATATGCGATACTATCCCAGTATTTGGCTACGGTACTTAAGAAAGTATTATGTGTATCATAGTTAATTATAATATCAGAAAACCAGCTACATAATAGCGTAATTACGTCACAATTACATATGCGGTCATGTTACGGTCCTCTCAAATATTACGTACTTCATTCTCTCTTTACGTGTTTTATTCTTACACGTAAACTGAGACAAATTATCTAAAAGTTCCTTTAATACGGCGAGAATTTCAATAAAAACCCGCCGAGTATTACCTAACGTAACTTTCACGATGTGTCACGGCTAAGTAACTGCAATATTTATAACGAATTGATAATACTTATGTATACTCACTATCAAAACTTAGAATATTCATCTCAGTGATGAACACACCGATTCTTTGATGGCGATGGCTGCTTTAAGTACGAAGTAAAAGTCAAGCTTAGTAATTGAAAAATACGCAGGGTTCGAGTACGTAACATACAAACATACAGTTTATATTGAAAGTCACAATTTTCTTCCGTTGAGGTAACACTCGTAAAATTTAATTATTCCTCGACGTTTCCTTTTATGCAAGCAGTAATTTTAATGTAACGTTTCCGAAGTCATACTTTCCATTACTACTACCATCGACAATTCAATTAATTACCAAATTGTTTTGTTGCAGTCTGGAGAAGCACCAGATACATCCACCCGAAGAAGTAGAGGACGTGTTAAATTTACAGCACCCGCGGATATTTCTGAAGCAGACCTAATAGACGCAGCTGCAGCCGCAGATCGACCACAAGAAAGCACCAGAAAGCCGGATAAGAAAGTATCAAGGCCGGCAGGTAATAAACCCTACGAAGTGAAAGAAGTTCTCGACGATATACCGAATCTTAACGTGAGAAAAATTCATAAACCCAGAGTTATTACGGAAACCAGATTTGAGGCGGCCAACGCTCCTAAGAAACCGCTGTACGTCCCTTTACCATTACCGGAAGATGAGGTTCTTCCTGAAGATTTGTTGGCAAATTTTACACCTCAAACGCATAAAGCTACAACTGAAAAGACGTTAGATACTACATCTAAAGCAACGACTGCTGTTGAGGTTGCTTCACAAAGTACATCCCTTCAGACCGATGCGTCAACCGAGCAAGCACTTCCGATAACTACAAACATTGGCCAATCTCCCGAGTTAACCACTTTCAGCGAACAGTCATCTTCTACGGAAAATGAAATAAAAAAGTTGGACACGACCCCACCGAATATTAAAAAGAAAACTGAACCGTTACAAATTGTGACGCCTGTTAGCGACTTACGGAAAATACCTAGAGTGCCGTCTCGGCCACGGGTACCCACTCCAACGAGCGATGAAGGCAATACGCCAAAAACTAGAGCGAGAACAAGGCCTGCACGACGTCAAAATAGCGATGGCGTGGATACACCTTCGTTAAGTCCTATTAGCACCAGAACACGAACACGTACACGCTCAGAGGCAAAAACAACAGAAGATGCTTCACCTGCTAGGCCTTTGCGTCCAAGGCCCGTGCGAAGGCGATTAGATAGCGCTGAAGTAACGGGAACTGGTGCATCTAGTGCTAGGGGACGAGTACCCTCTCTCTTTTCTGCCGAAGATACACAAGAAGGTCCTTCTAAATCGAGAACGGGTCGCAAAGTTAACTATCCATCAGTGAATGAAAATGAAAGCGTACAGAACGGTGACCGACGATCTTCTTTTAGACGAAGACCTGCTCATGTAAAAGATAGAACGACAAATAGCATTGAAACAACAACCAAGGAAGCAGAACCTCAAACGAATAGAGATAATAGTCGATCATCCAGAAGAGCTCCTTCCAGAAATATAAACAGGGGTAGCAGGGGCAGAACTACAGAATCGATTAACCAGAATACAGAGGAGCCATCAACAACGATTTCAAGCTCAGTTCGAAGAGCACCCGTTTCTCGCGGGAGGAAAGTAGGAAAAAACGTCGAAAAGCGAATCGCAGAAACAGCAGAATCAACGAAAATCGAAAAACAGGTAGATAATACTAACAAAAACGAAGTTATTAAGCCGAAATTATCGAGAGGCAGAGCCCACAGTACTGAAAGAGTTGAAGTTAAAGCAGAGTCGGCAGAATTCGTTAGATCTCGAAGTAAACAGAAACCAACAGAAATTGAAATTCCGTCAACTACGACCACGGCGGCATTTACAACACGATCACGTAAGGTTGAGTATCAACCGAGAAACAAACCAGAAGTTCAATCAGAATCTAAAGTAGAAGAAAAAATAGTTACTACAACTCAGATCCCAATACAAACGGAGAATAGAAGAAATTTGGTGAGAAATAGAGTGGATTCAAGGCGAAACAAACCTAGTGAGGAAACGATACCGACTCCAGAAGCTTTGGTTTCAAGAAGCGATAACAGGAGAAGGGTGGTCTCGAGAAAATCAAATACAATTGAGCCACCAATTAAAGAAACCAATTCCGAGACTAGAGAAACGTTTAGACCTATTCGTCCAAGAACTAGATACATTCCACCAATAATCGATGAACAAAAACTGGAAGTCCTTCCGCTATTTGAAAGCGAAGCTAAAACCGTGGCGCCCATCATAAGAAAAAGGCCAAATAGTTCTAGGGAAAATTTGAACCTCGCCAATTCGTCTGAGAATCAAATTAAAATCAGTACTAGCAACGAAATCCAATCAGATGCACCCAGAACACGCGTGGAAGTCAAAACAGAAAGATCGGAAAGGATAGTGAAGACGAGCAAGCCGGTCATAAAGGAATCCGTTGAAACTAAAGTGTCCGAGGTGGTTACTAAACGAAAGATAGGTCGACAGGTTGTCCGCAAAGTTAAAGTAAATAAGGCGAATAATAACCCAACTAATGACACCGAAAAATCGAATATAACGAACGAGAAAGATCAGAAATCGGTGAAAGCTGCCACGGCGCTCGTTAGAGGTCAAAAGCGAGTCGAGTTCAAAGATAATAACAAAAGCCAACCGGTGTCTAGTTCTGAAGAGGAAATAGGCGATTCAGACAACTATCCGGAACAGTTTAAGGCATTGATACAGGCAAAATTAGCCAAACAAACTAATACTAAGGTAATTATACGTTTCCTGATCTTTCTTTATAACTTTTGCAATGCACGCGAGTTATTTACAGTTTATTAGGAAGTTATAAATCATTACAAATATAATGAGAAACTAATTGCGTTGAAGAATACCGCAATGCTTCGTAATAAATTAAACGAATGTCCGGTGTTGTTTACTACATACAAGCTTTTGTGAAATTGCGCATTCAACAGCCTCAACGGATTCAAGTTTATTGTTGTTATTGGAAGTTGAGAAAGAATTTGATATATATTCGTAACTTACGTTTTAGAAATTCGTTGGCGATTTCCATTCGCGGATTTCCAACCGAAAAGTGGGAGAAAAAGACTTCTTTGCTAATAGGCCTTGTTCTATCTATACTTCGAAATATATTTAGATGTACCTAATTGCCTATACTTGTCCCCAATAAAAATACGCTAAATACCGAAAAATAAAGGAAAAAAAAATAGCTGTAACACATAGCATCCGAGATCTTAACCACTTAATAATCTAATGGAAATGTAATTTTGATAAAAAAAAATTGAATACATTAATTTTATTATATTTACGCACTTGAAAGATTTGAATACGCTGATGGATGCCCAGCATGTGGACTTATAAAGATAACCTTGTGTTTCTTTTAGTTTTTTTTTCATTTTTTTAAACGGTTAATTATGTGTATGATAATTGAACGGTTTTCCTAATTATCACACAAATAATAGTTTTTACCTGCTACACCATGTATTGTTACAATATAGTATCAATTAGTGGCTTTGCAGTCACGTCCTTCGCGTTCTTCCATTTGGAAATGCAAACCTTTTGAAACGTTATCGTCCTTAGTGTGAAAGGAAAGAAGCAAATACAGCAACAAGATATGTTGTCAGGTACGCTTATCTGAATTTACATTGGTAATTTTGATTTCTCGCAACACAAGTTGTTTAATGGAGCCATTTTTTTACGGAACCTACTTTATTAAATGTATAAAACGAAAATAAAACTCCAATCTGGCGGAAGTTGGGGGAAACACTGCTTCGCCTTACAATTAAAAGCAGCTAAAAAAATAAACATCTCAACTTTCCAACGTACAATAACATAGCGTTATAAGTTATAACGCAGTTCTAATCAAATAGATTACGTAACCTAATTAATTACACCACACTAATACTTTAACTTATAAACACAATTACTTTCACTAGGTTCTTTTTTATTTTCATCTAGTTGTTTTTTTTTTCTACTTTATACCTACGATATGTGGATACTTAAAAAAATTATGCAACAATAAATTTTTTACGATCGTATCTAAGAATGTACGCTGCTTAAAAAAATACCTAAAGTACACATGTGTACAGTTTTAATTTCGTTCCTTTAAACAGAAAGTGATCTCTCTTTTAGATCTTCAGATAGCTAATCGTATATGCATTTATTCAGAGATGAAACTTTACCATATGTCATTACAGAAATTAAAATAAAAGAAGCGCTTTCACTTCCGCTTTAATCAAACGTAGCTTTAGAGTATCTTAGCTCATAGCGCTTTCATTTTTCATATAAAATATTTGGCGGTGATGCATTGTCAATGTTGCTACATCAGACGTTTGCATGAGAGCAAATACGTGCCATACACTTTATACGGAAAGAAAAGAAATTGCCGTTGGAATATCGTAGGTATCTCATGACTTTCAATCTCGCTGCGTACGATGTTCGCCCGTTCGGCATTAACAATGAACTGTTTGATAGGGTTCAAGGCCGCAGAAGACGTCGAACGACGATACCATCGCGAAGAGCACGGAGAGGATCGTGCCTTCCTCTCGAGTTATTCCAATTGTATCGACAACGACCACCGCAAGAACAACGACTACTACAACTGCGGCCCCACAAATTACGTCTTCTAAGGTAAGCGAACTTAGATGTTAATATTTGTTGATTTGTACATGCTTTTTTAGCGGTGTATGCCGTCTCAATGATGTGGCATGTTAAAGTTTTTGGATTTGAGAACGTGAAAGCATGAATCTATAATGAGAATTTTGTAGCTATCGAAAGTGCGTCTAGATTGGTGAAAAATGTACGCGTTCTTCGGGGTCAGTTAATTGTATCGAGAAATGGGCTTCCAAAAGAATTAGTAAAAGAAAAAGATATTGTAATTATAGCAAAGCTTCGGTCTCCTTTCTTTAAAGTAGGTCCAAACAAAGCAACGTTGAAATATATAGGAAAAGTAAGTTCTTACTGTTATCTGAACTGATCCGCTCATCGTATAAGAATCAAATCTTCGTGTTAATTCGTTAATAGTAATTATATATTTCCTGAATTACATGTAACAGGCGCAATTTAATCTATTATTATATTGTACATGGCAATAATTGAGCTGTTTCCTGTTAGTCTATCAGTTCTAAATGCGTGACATCCGAATTCGGATCATCCGAGTTAGGTGTGAATTCAGAATTATCAAAAGCAAAGAAGGAAGTTAACCGTTACTGTTCCATTGCCAATTACACACTGAGTCTACAGGATACACATATTTTGCGTTTGTATTTATTATTAATTGTTGACGACCATCCTCTGGAAAAGCATTTATTTTACTATAACTACAATGATACATCGTTATTAGGATTACAATAACGGAAATAAAATAAATCAACAGTTAGCTTAAGAATATATTGAAAGATTGGTTCCATTTATTCCTTTCAAGAAAATGTAACGTCGAAAATAGCTATCGTTAGCGCGGCAGTTGGATTCTCTCAATTATCTATATCTGCAAGATCCTCGTTTTTTCAATTCCTCAGCGGCTTATGTAGCCTCCCGCTGTCCCTATCGTTTTGCTGGTTAATTCTATATAATCTCGTGGGAACAGCAGCATCACTCGTCTTTCCTCCATTTTCTTCACGTCGCAAATGTTCCGTTTTTTTAAATTTTTTAATTTATACATCACGCGATAAGAACTCCTCTTTGTATTCACCTTGCCGTAACGTTAAACGTTCCAAAAGCAATCTACCCCTAACATCATATAAACAACGCAAAACTACAATAATCTATTTTTTATTTGTAGGTAAATGACGACGATAACGAATTGGTGCCAAATTCTTCCACTGTGGGAATCTCAAGGCCTACTCGCAGACGATTCTCACTAACGACGAAGGTACCAGAAACCGAAGATGCTAGTTCGCGTTACACGAAACGTCCATCGTACTCGGCGAGGAAGGTTAGCAGATCGACGGCTTCACCGGCGCACGTTTCAATTGTAACAGAAGTGTCATCGAACGTCCGGAAACAATCCAGGTATCATGCTAGATTTTCAGCGGCAAAGAAAAACGAGAAAGGCCTTGAGAAATCAAATGGTAAAGATGCGGCTGAATTAGGAGGTAAAGGCGCAGACGTTGTGGGTTCTACACCTAGAAGTAAAGGTTTCTCACCGAAACCACCTAGAGGACTCTATAGCTTAAGGAATGGAAATAAGAAGAGGACAGGTAAAGTGGAATCCCCTGCACCTGCTCAACAACAGGTAAGTGGACAATGTTATCCATTATTCATTTTTTACATTGAATTCATTTTTGTTCGTACATAAAATTCCATGCTATTTAATTTTTAGCTCATTGTACACACAGTAGAAATCGAGAGTATTTCCCAAGAATTTAAATAAAACCATAAACAATCAATTTGTATTAGTGTTGTTCTTGAAAATGGTCCATTTCATTTCTAGGTTGCAAATGGAGGGAAAAAAGCTAGCAGGTATAGTTCTAGATATCGTACCGACATCTTTAGTAGAGCAGGATCAACTAGACCCACATCGGCACCAGCTTATATACCAACCGTACCTACGGTAACGCCACCTTCTGTAAGTTAATAGAAGTTGAAATAGAAGCTTTTTTGTGATAAATGTTTTAATCGGTTATGGGTGATGTAGTTCCCGAGCGAAACAAGGAATTTTTTGTTTCTTTGAATGACCTTCACGATTGTTAAGTGACTCTCCATTCATGGCCGGTAGAACATTTATACATTAAAGGTAAACGGAGAAATTTTAATGCAATCGATGTTCTGTAAAATAAAATAGTACACCTGACATCACTGACTATACTTTTACTGACTATCGAGCAACTGACATTACAAAAACGACTGGATCTCGGACAAATCCAAATTTTGAATTTGTATTTTTTTTTAAGTTTTTCTTATGCATAATTTTTATTTCTTATATATGGCAAAATTTAATTTAATTTATTGTGTCTCTCTCGAAGGACTATGACTGGTCAGAAGGATACCAATGGTCTTTCAATCGCATTAATTGAAGGAAATCCTACCTCTCCACAATCGCTTCTACTGTACATCTTCTGCTTGTGCCACACTGCTTCAAATACTTTTTACTGCAAAATAAAACAAAAGATAAAAAATTTAATTAATTTTGTCGTCAACAGTGGTGTAGGATTGTTTTATATCTATATATATAATATATATGCTATACATAATTTAATTTATTTAAAAAATAGTTTTTAAGTTCACATTGTAATCACAGTATTTATACTAAAAACTGGCCATTTTCTGTTGAAGAAAAGGTCTGAGGAAGTATATACCTGTTCTTGAATAAGCTATGAATGTGAACGAAGGATATTCAGAATTATGGTATATTTTTCGATTTCTACGAAACGTTTTATGTATATTTATATTATTTATTTACGAAAATTACTGTGATTGTAATTCTTTCTTCTTGCTCTTTAATAATCATGCAATTCTCCGGATCTGCAACGAAATTCGATAGCTTCGAGTCTACTAATTTTGATACTGTTTCATTTATCTTAATAACTTGAAATTTACTCGTTTACTCGTTAAAGACTGAAATTCAAATTACTCACTAAATTTAAAAACTTAATGTACTGCAACCGTAGAGAAAATTTGTGACAACGTGATAAATTTATTTCTTGTAGGTCCGTATGCTCGTCTTTATTTTATTTCATTTATTCTATTCGTTATATGTAAATTCATACGTTGGTTATGGGAAAATCATTTAGCAGGAAATCGATCTAACAAAGTTATCCTTCCATTCAAACTTTCTAGAATCAATCTTCTATCGGATTAGATCAATATTCAAAATACAACTTCGTTTTTACGAGATTATCACAAGAAATATTTGCCTTTCATTCTACGGATGTAGTACTAAAGCGACTATTTAAATAAGACACGACATATCATTAGCCTTAACTAAATCGGCAATAACCGTCTAACATGTATATTCGGTTTGGTAAATAAAATCATCTTTTTTTTATATCCCATAAGGAAATAACGTTATTTTTTTTAATTTAAAAACTTTTAAAGCTTGCCTGTAGTGTTCGAAATTTTGTTTACCTAATCTTATCTGTGATATAAGGGTTGCTAAACCTCCACAACCAAATTAAGCATACTTGTAAATCGACGGGTATTATTAAAATTTAAATAATTTATTCCTTTATTTATTCCTAAAAGAAGTGAAATATATTTTTATATCAATTATTTTAATTATATTTTTATAGGTTTTACTTAAATTTTACACTTACCATAATTCTGTTCTTCTATGCTTATATCTATGCGAAGTCACAAAGTCCAGCGTACGTTAAACGCAAGCCAGTTTATGGGTATAAATATTACAGAATAAGTGCACGAATAACCTTAACTAAATGTAAAATAAGATGCATTATATAGAAGGTGTACTATTTTATTTTCCTTTTTCTTTAATATTATCCAAGCACAAATAAAATGGCAATTTCTATAACTTGTTTATTATTCTACCTTTAAATTAATGTTAAACATTTATTTGTATATACACGCTGTATTGCTGTATTAATAACGTTTTAACCATTAACTAAGGAATAGACACAGAAAGAGTAAGGATTAAAGAAAATATCGTGATGTAATAAGATATGATGTAACTACTTAAGGCAAATTAGCAGCAGCGATATGTTTTGACAAATTCGATTTTGACCATGGTGTTGCAGGTAAAAACTGGAATTGAAGACATTGTTTCTGGAATGGAGGTTATCTCTATAGACGATCCAGTCAATGCTATACCCTCGGACAGTTTAATAAATGGAGAATTGTTATCACCCCCAAATCCCTACAATAATCCATCATCAAAACTTGTCCCCGCATCTCTGGTAACTAAAATCAGGTACATTTCTTTCCAATATATTAACTAAAATCGTATAAAAATTTTCCGAAGGTTACCAAGGATGGAAGCTCAACAACCACTTCAATCCCTAAATCCACCGAGAAACCGATCTCTATAATCGAAAGAATCATTTATTCGATCACGGCGATTTCAACAGCCTCGCCTGACGTGACGATAAATCTAACAAACGATGGACCAACTAAAGCAAGCGCGATCTTAAAAATTCCTAGCAAGACTACGAAAGAGGACGTGACTTTTGACGCACTGGCGCAACAAAGACAACCAGAGACTGTGACTTTTAACGAAATTAAACCTTTGACGACCGAAAAACCAACCACTATCATAGAAAGAATCCTAAGCTCCATTTCGGCTATTCAAGCCTCCTCCACAACAGAAAGGACTGATACGCAAGTAGGTAACAGCCTTAACACAATTAGCACGACGTTCAAACCTTTGTCAAATAGAAAAAGTGTTTCCACGACTGTTAGTACCACTGTTAGCACTACACTATCTCCATCATCTACACCACAAGACGCTTTAGATGTAATAGAACAGATTTCATCCGAGCAGTCTTTGCAACAGCGCACCATATCTAAATTGCTCGCTCTTTTAAAATCCATCTCACCAGACACTCCGAGTACGGAAAACGTAGTTGTAGTCACGCCCAAAGTCACCAGTTTCACATCTGCAACTTCTGAACCCGTTACGATCAATCGCGATGTTGAAGTCTTCAATATCTCGTCCAATTCCGTTATCGGGGCACCTGAACGTCAAGGTGCGGCGGAACTTTCAACACCCGACGCAAATGACTCTGAAAATGATATTGCGAGCAGATTCGGTATTACCACGCCTCCTCCAACATTTACTTCCGTCACTACAATTTCCACTTCCGAAGTTCCTGTCGATACGAGCACATCTTCAACACCTGATGTTGTTGTCTCAACTCTAAACGAGAGCGAATTAACGGAGACAACAACGCCTGATTTGCTTCAAAACACAATCGCTCAAAATACTGCAGGAATGGAATCAGTTACTGGTACCACTTCTTCTTCTGAAACTGATCCCGCAGTCAAAATAAGTTCTAGACTACCTGATACGATTTCGATATCAGATTTTCTTGCCACTTTGGATACTTTAAGTACTATCGAATCAACAACATCCCCTTCTATCGCTACGACAACGATGAATACGTTTACAACGGGTGCCCAAATTAACGAAAATATTATCGAATCCACTACTCCTTCCCTCACAAACGAATCCACTACTTCCACAAATTCTGCTACAACTGCTGTCGCTGCGGAATCTACCGAATTAATAACAATAGGCAGTGTTGCATCTACAACTGTCGAATCGGCAAATCTCGTTACTGTAACCGAGACGCCTACCACTGATAAGGTAGCACCTCAGGAAAATAAGATTAGCGCCGAAACTCCGGAAGCAACGACGTCTATTCCAACTTCTACCGCCGCGTTAGTCGAAGAAGTGGGTACAACTATTGAACCTGGCCGATTCGCAAATCTTGAAATTTCAGAGGGCACTACATCTGAAGATATCGAAGCTACTACTACAAATGTAATTTCTCGATTCGGTATAGATGAAGATTCAGTTACCTCCAACGATATGATGCTTACAACTACTGAGGCTGCTTCCTGGTCCAACGAGAATACAACACCTTTATCGTCAACACTTGAAATGCAAACAAATGCTGAAGTGGTAGAAACGACTACGGCACCTCAAGTAACTGATAATATGCAGGCGGTAACGGAAAGTCAGCCACCTGTTGTAACAACGGAAATGCCAAGTACTACAGCCACTTCTAGTCAGCCAGAAGTTACGACTAACAGCCAATCAGAATCTTCCAATACAATTCCCGGGCCAACAGTAGGAAACCCTGCAATATTAGCTATGCTGTCGAGATTGTTAGAAATCGCCGGTAGGACACAAGCTTTAGCCACGTTAACTGTAGAACAAACGACTGTTACTTCCTCAGATTCTTCTACGCCACCACCTTCTACCGCAGCTGATATTACCTCTACATTTGCGCCACTGACAACGGTAGCCAATTTCGAAGTAAGTCCCGGTAGTGTAACCATATTTTCCGCTAACGATATTTCTAGCATGTTCACTCCTATTGACGACGGCACCACGGTAACCATATTAAGTCGATCATTCTTGACAACATCTCCTCCGACTACCGAATCTAGTATCACAGAAACTGTATTTCCTTCCACTATCACTAATGCTATAACATCACCATCTTCTGATAATTCTGCACCCGTAATGGCTACCACAGTGGTACCTTCTGATAAATCAGCTGCTTTAATGTCTATTACCACAATGTCACCACCTTCGAACGACAATTCTACCGCTGAGATGACAACAACAATGTCATCTACTGACGATTCAGCCGATCTGATAGCTAGTACAATTGCACCCGCAGACAATTCCGCAGATGTAGTAGCTACTACGACTGTTTCTCCTATGGATAATCCAGCCGGTGACATTGATTCTACTACACAAATACCGATGACGGAAACAAGTACGGAATCAATGCTGCCTGTTACGGATGCCGCAAACGTAGACGTAACTACGCTTAGCAATATCATGGAATCATCTAGTAATAACAATACTGTATCAAGCATGGATGTGTCTAATGAAACATCAGCTAATGTGACTAATAGCACGATGCAAGAGAGCCCTTCTAACGCCACAATTTCCAATCGCGCTGGACGAGTGCTTGCAATCGAACCGGAACCTGTACAGAACGATTTGCAAGTTAGTTCCGAACCGCCGGAAAAAGACTTCTATATCTTCGGAATCTTGCCGAATAATACCATTCTCCGCAAACGCCCAAACAAATACCCTAATAAAAATACCCCCTACGTCATCGTAGGCGTTTACCCTAATAATACTGTTGTCCAAAAGTTTCCGAACGGCACCCTAATCCCCGAGGAACCCGTTATCCAAGTAAGTGGATTTGATACCCGTGAAAACCCTCCGACCCTACCGGAAATAACCAGTAACCAAGTAACACAGGATAGCAGTACCCCGGATGATAACAAAAATCTTCGAACGGTATTCATTGTCAATAATAACTTGTGGTGGATGGGGCTTTCGCAAGCTTTTGTCTATTTTTTTCCATTTCGTAGCTCACCTGAAGACGGCTCATTGTTTTTCATGTTCATTTATTTTTTTTTACACACAAAGATGATAGTTATTGCACAATATGTTATGCGATCACTTGCACCTATACTTATCTAGAAAAAGGTGTGTGTATTTATTGTTTTGTATAGCTTTAATTTTTAAGGAGGGCTGCAAAATTCTTTGCTGCTGTTTATATTTCTTTCTCAAGAGGGTAAGTAAAAAAACACATAGGATGCTTTTTATTGTGCAATATGTATCTTTCGCTAGACATTTCAATTGCATGAAAGGTAAGTATGCTATTTTTATACGTTGTTCTAGCATTACATTTCCATTAGAATTTGTACAAATATCATCCGAACGTGTTGTATATAACTCGATTCGTACATCTTTGTATATACACATTAGGAGGATATGTGCAGCACTGTTTATAAGTTTCTTCTAAATTGGAACATATTTAGAATGTGTATTATTATCAAACTTCTTATATAGCCTCAAATAAAAAAGAAAGTTGGAGCAGGTATTTGAAGTTTACAGTTCATGCTTAATTTAGAGAAGTTCGCCGATGTCCAGCAATATATTTTTATTAGTTCTAAACGTTAATATTAGTTTCATAAGACTTACTTTGTTCCAAGACAAGCTTATCCTAAGCTTAACATAGAAAGAGCAGAAGGAAAAATCTATTTTTTATTTTTAAATGTAATTTCGTGCTACTTCAACGCACTTTTTATCGTTTAACCAACCCTTTGGATTCACCTCCTCATTGCCATTCTATTGTTTTCCTTTTAGACACGCACGTTTTCCTTTCGCATCGCATTGGGCAGTTTTGGGACCTATCTTGCGCTGATTTTTATCATACCCACATGCAAGATCTTCAAAACGCTAATTTTTTCAAAATCCCCGTTTGTTCCCGTATCCTCTTAGTCTTCAACCGTCTATTATTCAATACTTCCTCGACCAATTCGATATTTCCTGGTGTTTGTTGGCCGACGCAATGGCTCTGGCCTTCTTCTCAACATCAAAATTCATTCCGATTGCGCTAATATTGCCAAATATTTTTATGGTTTTATGGTCAGCTGTAAGCAATCGCGGCACTTATTTTACGGAAAAAGTTTCTTACATTCAAATGTTTTGTTAAAATGTTTTGAACCTGAGACTAGTGAGGCTGTGGGCATCTCACCACATTCTCTTACTTCTATGGTGTATAACTGCAGAATTTCCCATAAATTTCATTGAAATTCACTTTTATTTCATCGCTCATTTTCAATTTTCCAATATTTGATCACTACTCTATATATTCGATCCTTTCCATTCTTGTTAAATCTCAAAGTTATTCACTTTAAATGGGTGTGATTCAGAAGTTGTATCTGCTTGAAAACGACACGGCTCTTCAAAAGTTACTTTTACAGAATATGGAGTTATTTCACTGCTAGTAGCGCCATCACTTACCGAGGTCGGGTAATTATCGAATCGCCCTTGTTTTTCTTGATACTATTGTTCAGGTCCTTGAATTATCAACCTAAAATTTCGTTTATACTTGGTATTTTTTCATTCAAAGATTACGTTCAATAGTGAGAAGGTACAGTGGAGCATCTAGACTGAAGAGAAACAACACCCACAATCAATTTTTTCAGCGAAAGGAATATTATGACGTTTACTGCTGATGTAAGATTTAAATAGGTGGAGCATTCTATTTTCCAGCGTTCCAGTTAGAAATAATCAAATAATGTTAACAAATTGTGTTATTTGCCACAAATAAACAAAATACTCTCTAATATGCGTTAAAGCTGGTAAGTATGGTGATTCTAAAACAAGCATCCTATGTAGCTTCCTTTTATATATTGCAACTATTTGAAAATCTCTTTAATATGTGAATTACATTGCTACATTATTATTTATTATATTTTGCAGCCCCATGGTTAGCTTGTTATATCAGGTGTAAAGCTAACATATTTAGTCTAACTTAAGTAAGTGAATCAGGTGACTACGTGTAGACTAGTTGAACAAAATTGTCTTTTTTTCAAATACAACATCAAACATCAATGATATACATTGTGTTGAAGTATAGAGGACAAAGAATAAAATTTGTCATCCATACCACACCATACTATTTTTATAACTATACAGTACCATTGCGACTAACACCCTACATACATGCGCGGGTTTTCATCGTTCTCAACATGCTTCACACACCAACCAGTAACGTTTCTTTTCTAGGAGGATGTTGCGCGCAATTCTCAACCGACGAATAATGTAAATCAAGCACCCGTAACTACTGCAACGCCAGTTGTTACGACTAGTGCGCCACCAACTGCTACTTTACCCACATTAGCAGCCGCTATGGGTGGTATGCCGACCGTAGGAGATCAAACTGTAACGCCAAAGGTAACATTTCTGATGCATTCGAAGTTTGTGACAAGTTTGTTGTTGTTAACATTGTCGATGTTTGACGTTATTTTGACCTTTCTGATATTTTTCGCAGAGGAAAAGAATTCGTGTTATTACAAAAAATCGTAAAAGAAAGATTGTTGTTCAACGCCGAAGGCTTGTGAGTAATCGAGTATCAACACAGGCAAGACAAAATTATTATGATAATTAAGGATAAAAAGTACTAATGGTTATTCTTCGGTGCGTTAAACGATACTATACTATCAATTTAATACATCACTGTACATGTATAATACACATAATTAAAAAATTATGGACCTGTCTTTGTACATACATATGGGAACTGGAATTCGTACAAGGAAGAAACTTTTGCTTTGGATCAAGGCTGAAATGGAACGAATATGCTTGGATTCAAGCATATTCATTAGAGTAACATTCTTAGATGACCAACATAAATGTTTTTGTTGCTTTCGTTCCATTGATTTATTGAAATTTCGTAATTTATTTGATTTCGTTGCTTGTTTAAAATTTAAGACGTCTTAAAAACATGCGTCATATGCTTAATGTTGTAACTAACTTTACAACTAAACGCCACTTCTGCATTTAGAATATCGCAATCAAGCGGTTTTCAGTGATAGCATTGTTTGGTTACTATGACAGGAGTAAACTAAATGTTCCGACCGTTGCTGTTCTTAACTTCTTAACTGTTGATTCGAAATTTTAAGCCTAAATAGCTACTATTACTACTTAATACTTGAATCCAAAATCCCAATAAAGGACTCGTATTCAATTGTAAATGTCTTTTTCATTTTCACACGTTGATCAAACATGTTGTACATTAATAATAATTAATGTGATCTTGATAGCAACAATTAATAACATGAACCAAATGAAATCAGTTACCCAAAGCAGTTTCTAGATCTTTACGAATTACAATAACACAACTAATTACACTAACAGATCTGATATAACTGATATAAACTCAATCAAACTATTCTTTTCGATCTGGCCTAATTCTTAATACCAATATGATTCTCAGGTACAATTAATTCATAAAAACTCGAAAAATGTTCTCTCTTGTTCATGTCACGTACATAAACGCAAACGCTGTTTGTTAATCAATTAAAAAGTAAATAACTCTTCACTACTTATAGCATCGGAAACTTCTTTAAACTGCATCAGTGTAACCGATCTGTTTACAGACGGGAACCGAAAATCGAGATGTTGAAGAGGTGAACATCGAAGAAAATACAATCAGTAATAACGGCAATAGTAAACCGGAGAAGATAATAGAGCAAACAACACCTGCGCCGACGACATCCGTTCCTCAAACATCCGCGGCACCTGTTCAGACTACAACTCGAGCTCCGACGACAACTACTGCTGCGCCTGTCAAACCAGAGACAACTACAGCTAAACCGGCAACAACAACTGTAGTTAGAAGCGAAGCAATTATGGCGGCAACGAGCGAATCGTCTGCTCCTGTACCGACGACCATGTCCGTACCGACTACAACCCTCCTCGCTGCCATTCGAATTGACGAATTGGTGGATAGAGAAACAACAATGCCACCAATAGTAGAAATGACTACCAATATTCCTAGTGTTGAAAACAGATTCGGAACTGGTGAAACAACAACGACTACCGCAGTACCTCCACCGATGACAGTAGGAGTTACGTTACCTGCAGTAACGTCTCCGAAGAATACCGATATCGTAACAACGGCTGTTCCTCCATTCGAAACTTTCCAATTGACCATACGCCCTACTACTCCTTATATTATACAGCGAATACTTGGAAATGTAACTGGCCCTCCTATAAGATTAGGCGGTGAAGCTATATCTACTATTGCAACGGAAGTACCGACAACACCAGTCCCTACTACTCGGCTAATTACTCAAGCACCAACTACTACCATATCTACGCCACAAGCAGTAACTACAACGTCCGCACCAACCACGACTCCTCAACCCACAACCACGCAAATGCCAACAACTACCATGAGAAGTCGTGGACGAAGTCGTTTCAGTTTAACAACAACTACCGAACCTATTTTAAGAACAGTTACCGTCACTCCGTCAACTGTATCCACACCACAACCTCCTGCCACTACTACAAATTTTCCAATTAGGACTACATTCACCCCTAGAAGATATACGCAAACGCCTACAACAATTAACGTTCCATCAAGAATCGCATCTTTTACCCCAACGACCGTTTTTTCTAATATACCAACAGTAACTGAGCAGAATTTCTTAAGCACAACGAGCTTTAGCTTCCAAAACGCACCGTTGGAAGTATCTACGGTATTTCCTGTTTATAGCACCACGTTTGAGGCAACCACCGAAACTTTGGGCGTAACTCAACCTCCATCTCTTCCGGATACTACAACTAACACTCCGCCAACATTTGCTGCTACGCAACGATCAAGGCAGCGCACAACCACGCCTCCGGTCACACCGCCGCCGGATTTACAACGATTAGCCGAATTGAGAGTAAGAGATAATTTCGGAGAGTTAAGTACGACGACCGATTTCTTCAACCCAACAACGTCGACGCCGCAAGTTACTACCGCTTCGACGACACTGCAAACGACACTGAAATCCATAAACTCTAAAGTAAGGCAATTAACAGAGCAGCAAAAGAAGGATTTAGAAGAGTTGGCAAAATTGGAAAAAGAACAGCAAGCCATTTTGCAGCAACTTGCCTTCTTAACTAGATTGGTAAGCAATAAGTAGAGAGCACATTAGGGAACGGGAATAAAAATAAATAAAATATATGTATTTTTTTTACTTTTTTAGAATTTAGCTGCAAGTCCTAAACCGACCCGTAGCCCAAGCAATTTGGCTGGAAGAGTAAGTCATATAGATAGTTTGTAAAACCGGTATATTTACATAATAAATAATAGGTTTTAGAATTTGCCGCTGAGAGAGACAAGAAAGCTACAACGGAGAATCCGTCGTCGCTTAACCTATTAGAAACATTGACGAAGCAAGCTTCGAAACCCACGGAAACCAAAACTCCATCAATTGAAGAAATCTTAAAGCAATTTAACCTTAACCCAAATACCGTAACGGTATCATCTTTGACGTCCACATACGGAAAATCTACTGATGCTATTTTGGCAGCTTTGTTAAAAGAACAAGGAATCGAGCCTAGTACACCGAAAGCACTAGGTGATCAACTCAAAACTACGGTAACTATCTTATTATATTGGTACAAAATTCAAAGATAATTTGAAATTCTTTTAGACACCAGTACCGCTAACCACAAGTACCAGGAAGCTTGCAACTACAAAAAGGCGCATCACCACTACGACTGCTAGACCCGGTCCAATAATGCAAGGTCTGAACTGGTTATTAAACGCTTTAGCTCCAACTCCAACAACCAAAAAGCCACCAGCTAGAAAGAAGGCACCTTCTACAGCCACGACCAGAGTTAACACAATTCCTCCAGACGTGGAAGTATTTTCTAGTCAACCGACGGAGCTTACTCCTGTAGTAGTAACCGCACCTCCAAAACCGCGTTCTACTACATCCCAAGGTCGCCAAGGTAGCAGATTCCGTAAACCATTGCATTCTCTGTCCGAAGAGGAAGTAAAGAATCTAATTAATCAATTGGAGGCGGCTCAGAGAGATCCTTCTAAAGCGAAAAGCATTGATTTTAATTCTTTAGGTTTCGCAGAATCGACGCAGAAGACCACTACATTGGTAGCAGATAATGCCGTGCAGATCACTAATTCGGGCAAAGTTGGCGCTAATTCAAAACTTAAACTGGCTTCGGAAGCCTCAGCAACTGAAGCCGAAATCGTTCCTTTGGTTTACAATCGAAGAAGATCTACAACACCAATTCCTTCTGGTGTTAGCAATAGTATTATAGATGATGTAAGGGAAGAAACAACAACGATGAGGCCGAGAAGAACCACCGTTCCTCCTCTGCAACTAAATCCAGTTCCGGGCATAGATAACCAAGGAGAGACGCAAGTACGAGGGCAGCTAATAAACGCAGCTGTGAATGTAACTAGAGCTATATCGCAGTTTTTAGGTTCCGCTATTCAGGTAAGAGTATTTTAAATTGTATGGGATACATGCTGTGTGAGAGCTGTATCAAAGTTACTGGAAACAAGCAATGGGTGGAATGAAAGTTTTAGCGGCGACAAAATACAAACGTAATGAATGGTCCGAATTGCTCACTTTGATGCAATTTTCATCGGAAGGCTTCGCTTTCCGCTTCACTTTCAATTTCTCTGGGTTTAGTTCGCATCCTGTTCTCCAGTTTGGGCCTCACAGCCATTTTCGTTAATCTTTTCAGTTATTAAAGTTCAAAATATTTCAATATTTCCAGCTTGAAGAACGTTCAGTGGATTATACGCACGAGACACAATGAGCATGACTTGAAACTAAGTCTGAGTAGAATATAAATTCGTCATTTTGGTGATTTTGATGATTGAGAAATCCCACCAATTTCGGCAAGCAACGTTCGCGGTAAAGATTGAGCATTTCCGCTTCTCTTGTCACAGAAGGCCTAAAAACGCCTGTCTCCAAATAGACTAATACTTGTTTTTTTTTTTTTTTTTGGAAATTTGGTTTTTCTGTTGCATTTTACTTCGGCAAGTTTTGGTGACGTATATCTTCCTCACGTTCTCGAAATGCTCGATTTATGGTAGCTTGGAAACAAGCGTATTTGCTATTCGAACAATTTATCAACGAAATTACAAAGATGCCTCTGTAATTCTAATCCGCACGTTTTGCGACAAATTGAAGAAAAAAACGATGATACGAAGTACGCGCCCGATAATGGTCTCAAAAAACTTTCGTTCCACCCATTATATTATTGTGATACAGTTTTTTTAACGTATTCCCCGAGTATATAAATAAGTATTCTCGCTACACAATATAATTTATGCACTTCTAGGACGCTGCCTATCAGCTCACACATCTATTTTCAAATGGTTCCGGAAATATTCCAAATGTTATCACTGCAAATTCAACCCTACCTACGATTAGCACCGCAGTAAACGCCACCAGTAGATAATCCCCTGTTTTGATGGTATTTTACCATAAAATATTGGTAACTGCAATGTATCAGATCAATAACCTTTCATCGGTCATGGCTTTCTATAAACCTTAAATATGGTTAAAAATGGAATATGTTCCGTATGTCCGATAAATAATCACCACCTAACGCGTGCCTATTATCAATTTCTGAAACGTGCGGAATATAGTTCATTAAGCGCTTGATTCGTCGATTTCATTTTAGACGTTCATGTAATAAAATTTTACGTTAAAATCGCATGTTGTTCCATCAAAAAAAAAAAAACTATATAAAAAGAGCATCATCTTGCCCATCCCTCCGTAGTGATCTAGACGAAAGTATACAAAATCACTTTAATGGTACAACAAGACAATACCATGTTCTTCATCTTAACAGTAGTAGAACATACGTAGATCCATAGTAACTGTTGTAGTTTATTAAATATTTATGCATGCATCTGAAGACGTAAGGATGGTTGCATATTCCGAATGTACACATGTTAGACGCTATTAATGGAATTAAGAAAACCAAAAATGTTAATGTTATTCAAGCAATTGATTTGACTTTATATTTCTAGTCGAATATGTTGTATGATACCACTAGCCGTTTGTTTATTAAAATATCTAAATTATAAAAAATGTGCTACTAATTAATAATGTATTAATCATATCTTACATTGAAAATATCATCGTTGTATTTAAATAGACAAATAAATAAATTATTTACAAGTTATAATGGGTTATAGTGAAGAAAGCGATAATTGCAGATGCGATTGCCAATGCATTTATATTAAAATGGAAAAGCGGCATTGTTACATGATAGCAAAAACTCAGGATATTCACTAAGAAAAAAGAAGTAAAAAAAGGGACCTAGTTCTAACGTAAAACGGTTGTCGAATTAAACTGTTAACACAAAAGAATAAAATAACGTGTAGCACTTTTAATAATACGCAAACCTTCAAAATGTGCACCAGGCGAAACCTCTACGTCTTTGTGTACGACAAATATATATCTGTTGTTACTTCCTGCGTTGATTTAGGCGTGGAACTTAGAGCAGGTTGTATATTATTTTAGCCTTGCAAAATGTTACAAAATATTGTGTCTATTCTTGCAACGTTACGAAGTGATTTCGGGTAGTTTGAGAAGTTACAAAATGTAAAAAAAAAAAAACGGAAGCTGATATTGTGAGTCATACTGGATTTGGGGTTACAAGGTAGACGCGAGCAATTGATCTTATAAACTTTATTAATGTTTAGGTAAATAATGATGAGTAATCCCATCTTCATATTGAGGCTTAAAAGTAACTACGATCGTCTTTTCCAAGGATTTCGTTGTGTTTTCTTTAAAGACTTCAATCCAGATTTCACCAGTTTTTTTTCTTTTCTTGCCAATCTTTTTACACTTACTTGAATAATCTGCTACCCCTCATTCTACTTTCATATGTTTGCAATGCAATTTCAACCTCTATTTACTTTTTGTTTTCAAAGGCTTTGAATTTTTTCTTATTTCTTTTCTTGACGTCGTTATTGGGACTAGTAATGGTGAGTACCTAAGCCTCTACAAGTGTTTCGTCAATTTTCATGGAATATTTAAGCTTTGCAACTATCATTCGCACCCTAGCAATTGTCGGTGAGCTGTTTCATACGATATTCGGCCATTCGCCATACGGCATACGATAAATAATAAGGATGCTGGAGTTCTACGAGTGTCGCCGTGAAATAATAATCAACTTGCTCTATTTTGGCGTATACACGCCCTTAATTAATAGAGCGTAGAAGCGATTGAAAAAAAATAGAAATGATACGTGTCGTACATGGGCACAGTACATACCCATAAATCTCACGGGCTCATATAATAGGAACGCAAACGTATATCAAAAAGTTATTGAACTGTCACCGTAGTGTAATATATGTACATGTATGTAAGTACCGTATGCATATCGTTTCATCTGATGCAATAAATTATTACTTAGATACAATTATGAATAGCGATTTGTATGATGAAATACTACCTATTTGTTAATTGTTATTACAATTGTATCGTTTACCTCGATCGAAACTCGCCCCAACGGGTGAAATGACGGTGTTTCTTGTAATTGTTGTTCGCCTAGTTTATTTCAGAAACGGGCAGTTTCCGATCTTGTCATTTTTTTTATTTTATGGTCGTCTATTGCGTGGTACTTTGTTCGTTGCAGTCCTTTGATTCTTCGTCCTATCCCGTTTTGCCGAAAGAAATGTTTAAAATTGCTTTTTATTGTTTCATATATTTTTTTTGATTCTTACTCTTCCGGCGCCTTTAATAAAATACACATTTATCAATTGATTGTTATTTCAGCAAATCCTATTAATTTCCATTGCTCCTGGCAAATTAATAAGGATTAAACATCATATAACTTGCGCTTGAATAAAAATAAATCATTCTAATGCCAGCCGTATATCACTCTAATGAATAGTAGGTAGCGTACAAATAGAATATCTCGAGCAAGTTCGCCGTTCAATTAAATAGATCGATTTCCATGTAAACGGTGCAGTTAATAGTTACAGCGTGTAGTTATTTTTTTCTCCTGTACGCCGCGATAAATCACCTTTACAATTCCTGTACAAGTTCCAAAAAGGCAGGCACATGTGTACATTCCGAAAGTAGGTTGTTGCTAGAATTTTCTAACGGCAGCATTCTGACGTCTTCGTGCGATCCGTTTATTTCGAATTCAAAGCTCTCGGCTATTTTTTAGGGTGCAGCCCAGTCGTTCCAATCCTTCATCGGATCCGGATCAAGGCAGGTGGGAAATTACTTCAGTAGTTCGAGTATATCATCATCAAACAGACCAGGATGAAGCGAAAAATAACCTATTCTAAGCACAAGATAGCGCTACTCTAATATATTTTATAAAAATACCTTTCTTATTTATTGTTTTTGTTGCAAGTGATCCCTGATTTGCATACTCTATACCGCGAATTGCGCCTTCTAAATCTTACACTATCGCTTATTAAAACCGCAAGCGTTATTGAGAGGTTACGTTGGAAATAAATTTCGATTCGAGTTTGTATGTAATCGAATACAACGAATTGCATATTCAGCATAAATGTAAATGGAATTGTTCGGAAATACCACGATTGTTTCTATCTTTGTCTGCGGCGATCTTTTCTATCTCAAAAAATTTATAATAAGAATATTAATTAGTCTATACTATACTCCCTTTCGTAATTCCTGCAAATAACCCTTATCGTCAGATACTTTACCGTATATTATTACCATTTTCCTTTTCCCATTGCCTCCAAATTTTCCTTTTGATTGATTGATTAATTTCTATGATTAGTATTAACATTAAGAATGCTCAATATGTTTTAGGCTCGTCCCCATTTTATAACATTTCTTCCTTTCATTTTGTCATCTTTTATGGATCGTTTACTGAAGTAGAAGATGATAATACGAACTATTCTTTTTAGTAAGAAGCTTATAAAACGGGGACGGAATAGTAATAGTGATTAGAGAAATTACACTAGGTTGCGATAGGGTTGAATCGATCTACCTTGCCGTATTCCAGTTCTGGCTTAATTTGTAGGTGAAGTAGGTACATTTTTGTTTTCTCTTTTCTTCCTAGTAGTTTGTTTTATCAAACTGAACGCCAGCTGAGAAAAATACTCCTTGATGATTTAGGTTACTAGTTTTTGTACTCGTTTAGTTGCGTTAGTGATATGTTGATTTTGATTGACTATTAGTTAGATTTTGTATATTTGTATAAATATTTTGTTATTAATTTGTATTAGCTTCTTTGTAATAAATGTACATAAATAAAACTATGTATTAAGCCATGGCTTTTATTACCTATCATTATCGTACATTAAAGTTATGTATGCTAATGATCATCTAGTACAGTTAAACACATGTTTCAACATGAGTACATACTCACTTGGAACAAAATACAAATACTAATAAAAGATCTTTTTAAGTAATGGGTGATCTTCATGAACTAAAAAAGTCTTAGTTATCAATAATATTACAGAAACAATAAGAAAAATACTTTTCGTGTAAATCGTTTGATTGTTTTTCAAAATGTTTGCCATTACGCTTTAACGATATTTTTGTATCTTAAATTTCTCAAAGACCATTGCAGATGCCGCAAAATGATCGTAATCCCTGTAATCAGTAGCTCAAGGTGTATAAAGCAGCATCGTCAGAAAACAAATATTTTAAACAGCCAATTAAAAATTTTGGATTTCTTTTATTACCAAATATTTTATGTAATTATTGTCTCTTATTTTTATTATTTCACGATGATCACGCGACGGTTTTCTAAACGATCCGGAAAACTCAACTAACCACACGGAGGAGCCAATCAATCGCCGAGTAAAGATAACTAACCGCCCTTAGATGGAAAACAAGCCCATATTCTAATCCGGTACTCTACCAGCCACTTTGCAACATTAAGAACCCACAAAACTGATTGTAAATTAGCTTCAAAGCATCGCAGGTCTGTCTATGATGACCCTTCTCTGAGTAATCTCATTGCTTACTTCGAAAGCAAATATTCGTTCAAACCAATCATCGAGATTTTTTCCACTCTAAAGGTGGTAAGCTACAGAACCTACAAGAATCGCTGTCCGCGAACTCTTTGTTTGACATTCAGAAACAAAAGGCAGTGGTTAGTCGATAAATCGGATGAATACGTCCAATGAGTCATTTATAAGTTCTCATCCAAATAATCAAGGCGCATAGAATCATTTTAAAGCGATTAAAAAAAAAACTAATCGAAACTAAAATACTCGATCGTCGGATACTACATTGTAGTCTTTTTTTTCCTGATTGGGCTAGGTATGTTACTTCAATACTATTTTCCCATATGTACTATTATCTACAATCAAAAAATTTTTTTTCCACCAGATACAATACGTAGTTCCTAGGCTTAAATACACGCTGAGCGAAATTGCATAGTGTACCTAATTAAATAGTTATTTTCTGTACATCGCATGCAAGTTTCTAAGTACATATAAAGCTAAGGCAGTTCTATTTTAAAAGATGTGCGGTGACAATGTTCGGTATTGACGTCAATGGTTCAAATAAAACAGTGAAAAATGGCTTGTGAAAGTTAGGTTCAATGGCATTTAATTGACGATTTCACTGTCACTTTTTTGTCGACGAGGGAAGTGCATCTGGCTGTGGGATACAAGTGTTGAACAGAGCGGCTTATGGTGGGACTCGTTTGATGAAATTTATGTTCTTAACATTTAACGTATTTTATACATATCGTGATGTTATGAAAAACGGGCTAGTATGATCGTAAATATCATGGAAGAAAAATATACACGGTTGTTTTGAAAAAATTAAGATCCAATTAGCATTTATTGCATGAAAGGATCCAAATAGTACCATTTCACTTTGTAAATTAACATATTAACATATTAACTTTTGAACGGCAGGAGTACCGATTTTTACTTTTTCTGAACTAATTTTTAGTGTATTCGGGAGTTTAATTGTCACCTAAAACGATAACTAAAGAGGACAAGAACGAGTAAAATAATACCTTTTTTGCAACGACCAGGCAGATTCGTGTCTATTCGTCTTATAAGAAAGGGTTCGTGTTGCCTATTAGTTCCCATAAAAGTCGACAAAACACGAGTCTGTCTAGTCGCTGTAAAACAGATATGATTTCACTCGCTTTTGTCCTCTCTAGTGATTGCTTATCCGGATATTTTTTAAGCTAAACTTAAAAATATATAAGATGTGACCAGAGGCGACATCCACCTTCTTATTTTAAAAAGTAAGTACTCAGCTGAATTTATTAGTCTGAAATATCTTTACAAAATTTATAAATTTCATCCAGATAGAATTTCATAAATTCTATCGGAATCACGACGGGAAGAAACCAAGAAACAGAAGCAACAGCTTTTCTTTTGTAAACCTATTCATTCGTCAAGAGATGATATAATTAAATTATTATATCTTGCCGTTTAAAAAAAAACGGACAGATGTTACGCATCAGGGCTGCTTGTAATTTAAACAATTAGGAACATTATTACCGCTAAACGCACGTTTCATATACACATTTTTTTATTGTACTCCTCTGTAGATATCCTTGAACTTTTTCAGGCTGACACGAATACGAAATGATTGTATACGCTAAACGTTCGAATATGTAATGCTTGGATTCTGTTGACCTTCCATCGTCCTGTAGCAAATGAAACTTGAAGTATTTAAATAATCCAGTTATTCCTTTGTATTTTCTTAATTAACAACAGTACCACTGCTCTGAATATTTATGAAGCATGATTTGCTATTTTAGACTAATTTGCATTCGCCGTGACGTCATGCCCCAAACGATCAACTCATAATATTACGAATAGTCCTACGTATTAAAGCCTCAAAATTGATTAGATTAGAGGATTGGTGTGGCTTTTATTCCGGTCTACTGGATGAAAACAGAACAGTCAAAACAACGCGAAGAGGAAAGCCATTGTGCTTTAATGCATTCTTAATTATCAAGTACGATGTTTTAATAAAGATTTCAGACTTTGAAATTGTGCTTTTAGTCACAGTTACGTGTAAGACATGAATGAAATGTATTTGAGAAGACACAGTGCAAAAGGCGACATACTTTTGCAAATGTTAATGCGGGGTGAATATCGGGTATTAGGTAGAGGAAAATACGCGCGGAGCCACGCTGGTGTTTTCTCTTTCTCCCCGTTGCTTTTGCACTATTTTTTGATTACTATGTCCAGGCATTTTCTGTTGTGCTTTTAATATAGCATGATGAGCTTGCGGAATCAAAGCGCTCCTGCATACTTCACCTTATATTAAACAATCCAAAAATGGTCGAGAGGTAGTTTGGGGATAATATCCGGTTTTTATCGTTGCTTCCTAATAGGTGACATATATTTCTCGGCACTAGAAAAAGGAAAGAAATGCCGTTGCCGTCGAAATGGTCGTTTCGATGGGAAATGATATAAACTACGAAGCCTGATGATGTCAAGTAGGCAGAAACATGTCTGTGAACTGGTGTTTTTTTTTTTTTTTTGTCATAATCCGATCTTACGTTACGTAATATGAGAGATACTATCGTAGAAAATCTGAAAATATTTTTTTTTCAATTCATCAGAAGCACATAAAAATATAAGCACCGCATTTTATAGTGCTTTTGCTGTTAAGTGCCACCTATGTAAATATTGCTATATAAACAAGTAAGCTGCTTACTTAAAATTCCAATACAATTTAAGCAATGGTAATTACGGCAAGACGAGGTCAAATATATACCGAACCTTTGACGAGTATTAAGCAGATTTTAATGTTTCACTGGCAGACCTACGTACATACGTTTGATTCTTATTGAAAATCCCTTTACAAACTGTAGAGGTGGGTATTATGCGCTATTAATAGCGTGACATTGAATATCCAATTGTAACTTTCGCTTTAATAAGTTGTAAGATAACTTCAGTTTCTTAAGTGTATATATATTTTTTTATCCATTAATCTAAAACATCGAGCGCTGCGATTATGTATTTACATCGCCGACGTCGTAAAAACAACATTTAATGTTAAATGAGTGAATTAGTGTATCGCGAACCGCTACAAATTACAAGGCTTATCGTACATGCATTAGTGTACGTATCTGTATGAATATACAGTGCGATCTATGCGTACTTAAACGTTTGAGTTCTTCAGTAACAATCCGCAAACATAACTTAAAATATACAAATGAATTTAGTCGCAAATTAAGATCTATATTGCGGATAATCATCAAGCTAATTGTACAACGTTAGCCATTACCAACAATATTATCGTAAACGTTTCCCGAGGGCATCATTGAGTGTTCGTATTTTTGCGGACAAGGGTGTATATAGAAAAAAAATCGACAATCACGATTCCTATTACAAAATCTAATAAGGATTTTAATTT
Source organism: Oryctes rhinoceros (assembly GCA_020654165.1). Lineage (NCBI taxonomy): Eukaryota > Metazoa > Arthropoda > Insecta > Coleoptera > Scarabaeidae > Oryctes > Oryctes rhinoceros. The sequence goes on from JAIOKQ010000231.1 coordinate 7,867,051, forward strand.
GCGAACAACCGAGCCGACTATAAATTTAATGTTGCAAGCGCAAGACGCGGTAATTGTATTCAGCAACTGCGCTTATAAACGGCACTAATAATTTCTGCTCCAAATAGCGTATTCTTTTTCTCTCGTTAATTGTTGCCGCAATCGTTTATCTAACGTGATCAACGATTGTGGAAGTTGTGTGTTTACCTAGTTAATTATGACCTTTTGCGCGTAGATACAAACTCGGTGTTTACGAAAACAATGATTTTTTTTTTATTGTACACGGCTTTGCTAATGAGTACTATAGCGGCAACTAGTTTATCCTAGCGATTATACTGGATGGCCCCGATTACACTGACCAACAAGGTTTTTACCCTAAGCTAGTAACTGATGAAATTGAACAGCATATATAAAGTAAAAATGATTCGAAAAGCGCCAACATTGGCTTAGCTCTGGTTACAGAGAAAATACCTTTACAGTATGGCCGGTAATCTGGGCTACTGCAATAATGTTTATAAACTTTCTGAAGCTTTTGTAATACATCATGATCGCAGTTCTTGGAAATTATTCATAGACTCATCAAAGACCAGCCTAAAAGCAGTTTTGCTGCATAATGGAAACCATTATCCCTCTATTCCGATTGGTCATGCTGTTTCTATGAAAGAAACTTATGAAAATCCGAAAATTTTATTAGAAAAGATAAAGTACGATGACTATTCCTGGAATATTTGTGCAGATTTTAAAGTAATTGCAATCATTTTGGGTACGCAATCCGGTTACACTAAATACTGTTGCTTTTTATGTCTTTGGGACATAAAACACTACGGTAAGCAAGACTAGCCACTACGACAACAGTTTATATTCAGGAAAAGACAATGTACAACATCAGCCTCTAGTAGAAAAAAAGTGTTCGGTCTATTTTTTTTCTAGCGAATCTCTGAATCTCTTGGAGGTGCTAACATTTCTTACTTGCCTATATTATGCCTTTATCAGTAAATTGAAGTACGTTAGCGCTGCATGGTATCGTGGAATGCGTGCAGGCACGGTGGCTATTACCCCGAGAGAAATACAGGTTACGAGAGTCTTGGATCGCTATTTGTTGAATTGACTTGATAGTAGAAACAAATGAAACCAAAGGGCCAACAGTAAAGTTGATTTGCCGTATTTGCTAGCTCGAAAAAAATTTGTAACGCCAACACATTTAACGCGGACTTTTTATACGTTCCCAACCCCTAAGCCAAGAACCAAGACGTTGTTAAAGGCTACGCTGCACCACGTACAATAAACGGTTTTTCATTTTTTTTTTAAGTATTACCTCATACGTGACTTAATTGTTTAACTTACTGTATGTCTTTTCTATTTTTGCATATCACTTCCCTTGCGCTGCTTCGATGGATTAATCGAGGAATTATTTTTTATGTACCCTGTAAATGGAATTAATCTATTGGACGATAAAGATCAATATTATTATTCTAATTCAAAAGAAAGGAACATCATCATTAATGCCCAAACTAAGAATATAAACGTAGGACGTACAAAAAAAATTATGTAAAAAGGTACATTTATAAAAAGTATTTTTTATTAGTCATAAAAAGAAGCATATTTATTTCAAACAGTGGGAATATATTTTTCCGGCTATACGAGAAGATATCATCTCCGAAAGAATAAAGATCCCTTCCTTTTCGTAAGCATAAATCTCCAACGTACACCGCCTTAACCTTCACACCAATCGAGACACAAGAAAGATACCTGTCCATTCGGAAAAAAATCTCAATTTGCGTCATAGAATAGAAAGTACCCAAACATCTCGATGCAGGATCGTATTCCGTTTTGCTTGTTTGTGAGCGTATATGACGGTCTACAGTTAGGAGCTGTATGCTACTTATATAAGTTATGTAACGTAATTTTCGTATAACACTTACAACTAATACGTGTTTACATAATAAAGGATATTCTACCTATGCAATTATATGTTTGTTGTTTTTACGAATTCATTTTTAGCTGCATACGTAGTATTAATAATGTATTTCTTATTACCTTGCTTGTTAATACGCCTTGTTAATCTTGTTATCTTAAAATATATTTGGTTGATACTGTATAAGTATAAAAATAACAACAATTTTCTCTTACGGAGCTCCAGAAGTTAAAAATAACTTTTTGATATTTGCTCCGTATTACGAACCTTGCAAGATTATCGTTGGTGAGAGGCGCCTCTGATGTACGGAAAAACACCATCTGATCGATCAGGTGAAAGTTAAATCATAACCATTTTGATATTGGCGAATATGGTAAATAATACCAGGTTGGACCCACAAATCAGTATCTGACACATGTTACTCTTTTTGAAAGAAAATTATCCGATCTCAAACCTAATAAACTTGATTTAAAGCATATCGATAACCTAAATATTAAAAACGCCAACAGATGCAACGCTTACTACTAACAGAATGCATTTTTCATTCCAAAGTTCAGTATAATTATATGTTGACCACTTCTTAATTTACCGAGTTATTGTTATTATTATTATTATTATAGCACACCTGCCTTCGCTAGAGACCAACAGTTGTGACCTTAATAGGTCCATTGTTACAAAATGCTTCGCAGATAATTGGAGGTCTTTAATAAACCTTAGTAAGACTCTAAGATCTTCTTCCTCTAATGCAAAAAGTAGCCTACTAAACTGTTAATGTCGTATGCGACTGCTGGCAATACATTTGTATAGAATGTTGCTCTGCTGCCTTCACATTTTCTTGGCAAAGACGACAGATTTGATCTTTTCAGCTTTTTCTAGTTTAACTAAGTGATATATCACAAATCGTCCCAGTAATCCAAGGTCTCCTTTGCTGAACGATATCACAATTTTTGGTGTCTTCGGATAACCTGACAAGAATGCTTTAGTCACCTTTCGTCTTGGAATACTCGGCCAGTTCGAGGCGTACTCCTTTGTTTTATGTGACTCTTTTGAAGACCAACAAAGGGGTCAAGGCCAATGAAAGGCATATTCGCCGTTTCTTTGGCTCCCCTGGGCGAGCGCACCGTGACACACAAACAGGCACTCGGGCAGATACACGCATATACGCATACGCCTTGTAAATCATAAATAAGTCGACATATGCAAAATTAATAAAACATGTGGATACAGTCTTATAGATATGTAGGTGTAAGTTTAGTCTAGTTTCGTTCACGTCTAATTACAACTCGCTACCTATGTTGGAGTTAGAAAGTGTAGAATCACGACACAAAATGTGGTAATTTTACTTGCTATGAAATCCGATGTTTACACGCGGTGGATTGGAGAAATTAACGGAAACCTTTCCGGTACTCATGTGACGTATATTTCACAACGTGTCTTAAACATCGTGTACCTGATTATATAGTTTAGCGCAAACGTATTTCTTGGAAGATTGATCAGGTATACACGCATACCTTGTCCAGGAAATACAATTAGTAAAGGAATGTGTATCTCAGAGGGGCGTCGTTTCAGAAGAAGAAACGTACAATTAATCCTTCTTAAAAAAATTAGTCAATAAGCGTATCCTTATATTATTCTATATAATATTAGTCTATATTATATAGACTGTTATTTCGGTAAATGTTCCTGAATATCTTTAATTTTATTAGATAAAATAGAGATTGTTACTGTTCATCCCCTAACGCGTGGATATACATGCCAAAGCGAAAAGATTGTACCCCGCATATGTACAGCCAGTAATAGAAGTCATGGGTTTGCAGTCCAATAATATCAAAAGATGCAAGCAAAACAGCATGAAGTGAGGATTTCCCTTTAACAATCTTCCTCACAACATTTACACAAGCTTCACATTGTATCATATAAATCTTTATATAACTCTATTCTTCTTGCAACTTGGCAACAATACACTAGCTATAACTCTTACATATATATATATATATTTACATAAAATAATTCCATAAATGTGGTATTCACTTCAATATTAATAAATAATGGATTTATTGCACAATTATATCGACCTACCCGTTATTTTTTTCTAGGAAATAACCTTGCCAAAGGCCTTGCCAAGATTATACAAAGCACATAGAGTGCAGAAAAAGTAGTTTAATCCTTATAAATGTTCTAACGAGCGACTAGGATTAATATCGTTTGGTATTATTTATACAAGCGTCGCAAATTTGCAGTATTTACATACTTGATGGGTTTATAACATACACAATCTTTTTACCTCATAAAGTTTTAGAAAGGTTATGTATTAGCAATTAATTTTTTGCTTATCTAAGGCAAGCTTTAGAAGCATTCCTTTATGATGGACAATTTCGAAATCATCATATTTATACAAATATTCGTTAATATAATAACGCCAAAAATCTTGGGCTTAGGTTAAAAAAATCTTTCTTAAGACATAAATTGTGGTTTATTTTCAGGAAAACGCGAGATATTTGCGTTACTGCTCTAATTAACACCTCAATTGAAATGCTACAATTGATTAATGAATGTAAGGATTCACCTGGTTCAATCCTCCTAGTATTAACATTAACATTAAACTAGCTTTAAGACGTATTTACAGATTTTGCGATACAAGTTGCATGCACAAAAATAATAAAACAAAATAAAATTGATACAAATCGTTTTATTGCTTTCCAAAGTATTTGCCATCAAGATTTACAAACTTTTTCATGCGCTCAAACCAATTTTCGAAATACGTTATCTAATGTGGAAGTTCAAAAACCAAGGTTCAAAGTTACGCTTTTGAAGGCCTTTGAACTTGAACCTTTTTCGGGAACAAAATCTTTAAAATTCCTGATTTTATCCATGGCTTCTGGTAAAAACGTCATTGTTACCGTTCAACTGTTCTCCGATCTTGCAAAGTAATGCTTGCGACGTATACAGTACAACTAAAGAAGCAAGCAATCATGCTCTTTGGAAATGCTGCGTGAACGAACACATTTTTTTGGATTCGTTCCTGCTGGGAAACACCCAAACAGTTGATTTTTGCTAGGTTTCCGACATACAAGATACGTCATCTGTTACGTTGTTGTATACAAATTTTGAAGTTCCTCTGTTAAATTTCCTGAGCATATTTGAGTCACAAATGACGTTAGCCCATCTTTGTGCTTGAATCAAATTATGCGGAATCGATCGAGAACAGGTTCGATATTCCTCAACTTCAACCGTGAGTCATATCCCGATCCCCGTCAACGGTGTTGCTCTGGGTGCTTATTGAAAATGTAAAAATATGAAAATAATAGCAATAAAAACGATAAAATTATAAGTGGCACTTTACAAAAATAATCAATTCCCTTTGCCTTAGATTTACCTTTTACTATTAGACGAACAATTTATTATTCGGATTGCATCGTTATACAAAAATTTAAGCATCTTGATCCATGATAAATCTTTTGAACGATAGCGTAGAAATTGCAATCCTTGATTAACGGCGCTGAATCGAGTAGAGAATCGAACTCCGGCATTCATCGGAAATAGCTTCGTCCAAAATCAAAGTACGTAACGAACAACGGTCGAGCAGTACCCGCGGTTGAATGCAGTTGAACTGCACCGAAAATTAAGAACGAAATTGCAGCCATATCATCATTAAGAGTAACTAGATGCGAAAAAAAAAACACGGACAAGTTGTAACTGCGTCTTAATAGCTTAAAAAAAAAAACGGATAGTAAAGAACAGAACGGGTTAGCATTTGTTGTTGGCGAGATACTGCTCACTTATCTTTCACTGGGCTTCTTGAGTTGTACTACGTCAAGTAGGCCAAGACTAAGAAAAGAGGAGTATCCACACTGAGTTGAAGTCAGCCGTAGTGCGCGGTTCGATTATAGAAATAACCGTTTCTTCTTTAATTACATTGAGGTATTTACGAGAAACTAGTACTTACTTATCTGAATAAAAAGTTGTCTAATTTGAATTGTAATTGAATACATGCAACTCGTCTAGTGCGGGTACGCGATTAATAACAAATACGTTGTGACAAGCGGAAGAACAAATCTCCGAAGAATGGTGCTGTTATCCAAGAGTACAGATCTCGACGACGCGGTAAGTAATCTTGAGTAATCTAGATTAAGTTTTATTGGTGACAGGTTGAGGGAGATTTATTCTGTTATTAATGTAATCTTTCCGCTTTTAATAACCATATTTATTCTGATATCGACGACGAATGTCTTAAGTTGGCAACATTTAGATGTTTAAAGCTTAGCACCTATTATCTATATAGATTTTTGATGGTAAATCCCCACCACTTACCGACTGCGCAATTCCGATTTGTTTATATGCTTTAAGTCACCAGTGGCGTAGCGTAGCTTAACATTCTTACCATCATGGTTAAAAAAATAACGGCAAAAAAATCAAATTACGTTAATTTAATTTATTTTACTAATAACGTTGTAACATGTCATTAATCAATAAAATAGTATTACATATTTCACGAAAAAAATACCAGTGGCGCACATTTATATTATGTACGTAGATCAATTATACATCAATACAATACAATACAATACAATCAATACATAGCGCCACTTATTAGGGTTTAATATAAATTAATGTTTTATGTGTCTGAAATACAAAAATACCTTTAAGTTTTTACAAAAATAATGAAAAAAAAAAAACTTATTTGATAAAAATCGTGTCAACAAAGAATGAGTCTGTCTAGACGTTTCTGCAGGCTTAGCAATGAGATAAAGCTTTCAAATAAGTAATTGTTTGAAAGCTGGCATTATCATTTCTGTAAAAAAAAATGGCTGCGTGTCACCTGGTTATGTTGCATTCAGATTTTTAAGTCCCCTTGTCGAATTTTTTGAGCGTTCCCTTGCACTAATTGACACGATTCCTTCTTGTCTTTATGCCAATTTATACGGAATCCATCGAGGCGAGACCTTTTTGGAACCTAAACGTTCGATATGCTAAAGGTAAGTTATATGCCGCTCCTCTTCAATGCTGTTGAGCACAACATCGTCGTCTTTTTTGGAACAAAAAGGCCTGGCCTATCTTTGGGAAATTCTGTAAACCCGTTGTATCCAGCCTTCTCCCATTGTGCTTTATTGCCAAAAGTTGAACGGAGCGATTCAAAACGTTGTAGTCGTGCAACGCCTTTATTAAAATTGTAAAATGTCGTAAAAAAAATAAATTTCTGTTTATTCACAAAATTTTTTGTTTCTAACGTTTACGCTAAGCCAACTTTAACAAAAACATTTTAACAAAAAAAAATTTGAAATCTCAATAGCGCCATCTACTGGCCGTTTGTGGAAACTTCAGAGACTATTTTGATAGTTGAAGAAGTCAATATAACACATCTCTAAACCGTTATATCATTCTTTTTTCACCTTAAAAAGAACCGATATTTAACGAGTAATTAATTTACGTAGGTATTTCAAGAAACCACTGACAATATACGTATTTATTTCATGTCGCGATTCTAAGTTTAGATTTTGTTGTTCAAAACCGGTATCCAAGGGAAACTTTTAATAGTTGTTTTTTATTAAACGTTTCCAAGAAAAACCGTAAGGAGATTTTTCCTTTGATTGGATATGGTATGCCAAAAGTTTAGGTTTTATTGTACTATATTTAGTTTAAATATTATTGTGCTTTAATGATATGTGTAAACACTCTGAGTTAGTATCAGCAATAGCTATAATTATAATTAAATTCAGATACGCATCGAGGTCGTATCTTTAGAAACCTTGTCGTTCTATATAAAACGGGTAGAATGACAATTATTAAGTGAAATATCAGTCTGCATGTATCATGAAAGGATTCAACGTCGAAATTTGAAACTTCCAAGAAATGTTGGGAAGGGTAATACCTCAAAGGGCATCAATGATAGTTTCCTAAACACTTGAATTTCTCTCAATAAAACTGAAACAATTTGTTTTACTATTGAAACTATAGGATGAAATAAATATTATAACCGGGTCCCATTGGCTGCCTGGCAACGCGCAAGCTGATCATAGGAACCTTGCGCTAACTTCTTAGCCCATATGCGATTTTTTAGTTTTTCGCATCAAATCAGGAAATCAGGCTGGGTATTCTGGCAATCCACCTATTTTCGAAAATCTATCTAAATACTTGCATACCCGAATGGGGAGGAGGCCCGCCTTCTTGAAATCAGACAATTTCGTTGGGATTTGCTGCATTTATTTCTCCTAATGCAGAAATGAACACGTTGTAATTCCAAATATTAGTATGAGGGACCTTCACATTCGGCAACGATGAAATCAATTTGTTTTATCTGCATATATTCTCTCGTATATTTAGATACAACTAAATATTTATATTCTCCGCCGTCATATTTCGTAATTTTATTAGGGCAATATTTCAGTTTATGCTAGAGTTTGTATATACTTACTTCACTGTTTGCATAAAGATACAATATTCGATATAAATATCCGAGAGACCTGGGATTCGCAATACTCCGTTTTGTTATTGTTCAAGCGTTTCTTCGCCGGGAAACAATATCTTTAGCACGATACAGCAGGCGTGCGTACGTATTCAATCCTGCAATTAATCTGGTTTTCATTGGAAAACAAAAAAATAAGAATGTACTACATGAAATAGTTGCTTCATTTTATCACACAGAAATTCAACTTCTCCTTATTTGCAGAGATACTGATATTATAAGGCTTTTCATCGGCCGTACATCCCATTGAATGATACCAGATCGGGCTCGTAAATGGTGTTTAACAAAATAATTGTTCACTATAAAGTTGGTTCCTTTCAAGTAGTGACTTGTTCAATAATGTTCTCCGAGTTTAGTTTCGCAAACGTATCTCGTAATTAGGTACTGCATTACATTTTCTTATAAACATAATACTTCTTGTTCCTTTAATGGAACTAATTGTTGGTGGAACCGGGGACCGCCACATTCCTTATTTCTGTCAAGTTAAATTACAGTACGTGGAAAGCAATGGATAAATATTAAGTGTACTCAATAAGTGTAACACACGGTTTGAGTGGATTACAGTCGCGTGTAATTATAAAGCATTTAAATTGAGTTCAACTAACAGTTTTAAATAGACCTTTCACACGGTAGCAGTAAACTTTAATTCACATTACGGATCATTATGGTTTACTGCGAGTAGATAAAGGAGCGTGTTGATTATGTTTCCATTATAATATTTAAGGTGTTTAACTATTGCATTCCTTTCTTAATAGAATTTCCAATTCAAATACGAAATAAAACGTATAAAAAACATGCCTCAAGGTTCAGCCTTAATACTCCTCTTTTTCTTATTATATTTAAATGACTTGATGAGTTCTCATTTTCATGTTGCACGAATAATCTGCAATTGATAATCAAGTAAGTCTCCTCTACCTCTCTAGTTCCCTTCGGGAACTGCTTTTAATAATCCTCTGGAAAGAGTATCTACCTTAAGAAATGCTACCATTGGAGAAACCGTGATTAACCATCTCCATAAAAGTAGGTTGCACAAAATATTTCACTTGTGCGCAGTCTTTGCTCTATTTTGTTGTGTGATGCATCATTCGCACATTGCAATCTACACTGAAATGAATTTTGTTGTATATATCAATTTGGGCCATCAGCTAAAACAATTAACGTTACGAATACATCAATACACCTACCTAATGCCAATCGCATCACTACATTTTATTTAAATCTTAGGTAAAAAAATTATGTGTAACTTCATTTTGATTTAATTTGGTATCTATACGCAATCATACACTTAAACTAACTAAACTGACCCATCACCGAGCTAAATTCAATCATTTCGAACGCACGTACCTTGACCATCATAAGACGTTCATCCTGCGGTCATTTCGTAAACGTTCGCAAGACATAAATACCAATTTAACATAGAATGCGCTGGTATAAATTTCATCCGAGATAAAGTATCTTGTTCGATCTAAAATTCCAACGGTGTTCTACCAACCTATGGTCGCGATGTGAAAAAGCGCTAACGTATATCCTAAGACACTAAATTTCTTCATAAAAGGACAATTTTATATGAATGCATCGCGCGGTACACATACCACTCTACGATTTTTCTCGCATTGGATCCTAACTGCTGACCATGCCAGTTCTAAAGAGGATTTATTCGCTTTTTCAACATGACATCCGAGATACGAGGTCGACATACTTATTTTAAAGTCCGCAATTTATTATCTATGGCAGATCTTTGATAGTTTACGGATAGGAATACTTAAATATCGCCAACCTCAGCACCACATAAGTTCAATTTATTATATTTTCTTATATTTTATTTTATTATTATTATTATTATATTAACTTATGTGGTGCGGTAGTTACCGATACTTATATGTTGTTTATCATACTACGCCGCAGTTCTTACTATCGTTATTATGAATACTTGTTTAAAAGAAAAAGGTAATTATTAGATCGCAAGGAAAGGAATTATCGTTGTAGTGTGAAGTGATTTAATTGAGAAGCAGTATCTAATTTTAGCTAAATCGGCAATACATAAGCATTAGAGGCATATTAAAGAAATTGATATACTTCGGTTTTATCGATGAAAGATGATTTTACTCGTAGTTGGTATATTATAGTATGTAAGATGGGTAGCGGTATTCTATATCTTTCTATAGCGTATTGACCGCAAGGAGCTTTCGTCCCAAGCTTTTTTTATACTATTTACGTACTCATGTAACTTGAAACCTACAACCGCTACATAACTAGACACAGAAAGACAAGTTTTTGTGAGTCGCCGTTAAAATTCAATATTACGTAAAGTATTTTCATACTGAAAAAAACGATAAACCTTCATTCGAAACGTCCTGTTTGATTAATTTTAATGGAACTTGTACGATTTGACAACAATCTCTAAATCACATCTGTACGGTAGGAGATCGTTACTAACAATTTGCACGAAGGGAAACAAAAACGATTGCTTTCAGACGAATCTGAAAGTAAAGACTGTAGGCTCTTTGTTTTGTTCTGCAGACATACATACGAGAGTTATGCGAAAAGTATCCAAATTAACACAGAAACAAATACTTCTTTTGTCAAATGTTTATTTCTGCTCTAATCTCTTTAATCCATCCAAATAGTAGTTGGCATCATCCATATTCGATGAAAATCTCAGAAAAAATCGCTACTTGGAGCCAGAACTGTTAAATGAAGTGGGTGGTGTACGAATTTGAGTCCCAATTCGTGAACTTTTGTTGAAACTTGTTTATTCTTTTTCGATGTAACTGTTAGTTATTTAACTTACATAAAAAGAGATTCATTGAATTTTTATGGAACAATACCGGAAAAAGCAACGTTCGCTAAAGATTAAGAAGAAAGTTAATTTATCGATTAATAAGATTGTAAAAACCTCATAAGAAGTAGTAATTGAGTAAAAATGTTAATTATGCTGTGGTATGTTGATAAGAAAAGATACATTAGCAAATAAAAACAATTAGTATTAATTAATTGAGAGAATGTGAACGCTTAATACCTAATCGTTCTTTTCTATTATTTCTAGTTTGTACAGTGTAGAAACATAAAATATTTATTAACGCTTAAAAAAAAAGTATACCTTATTACTATGCGTATGTGATGTACGAACCAATCAAGTTTTCAATTTGTGTTCGAAATACCGGATTTTAATAGATAAATTTATTTGTTTAGTTCGTTTCGTGCTTATAAATAAATGCAGTCTTCTGGCTGTCGGGTGACTCATTCCTGACATTTCGCCAAGCAAAGGATGCGCGTTTATCAAATTTGCCGTATCCTTACTCCTAACAGCAAATTTATACATTCGTAACAGGTAGCATTGGCATAATTTCTTTTGAGATAATGGCAATTTTACATTTCGCGTGTCGTCAGAAATACATTGAAAAAAATCTGGCGAGTGGGATAAAAGATAAACGACAACGCCACCAAATTACTCCTTAATTAGAGTATATTGATATTACATCATTTGTAAAACATTTACGATAGAACAATATCGCAAATATTAATGCAAAATAGTCGTTGGTTCGCTATACAATCAGGATATTTAAATTGCAAAATTGTTTAAATTTTACGACTTAATAAACTATTAATTTTGATTAATTGCCTGTGTGAACATGATTTTTTTTTTCGCGATCAATATTTGCGAGTTATTTTTCCGTCCCCACATCCTATTTGGACTAGGCGTAATAGTTATACGTTAGCCTATATAATAATTAAATAGAATCGTAAATTGTAGTTACCAATAACACACCAGGTAATGCAAAATTACCGAGTGGCGGTCATTATTTAGGCAAACACGAAATAACATTAAAAAAAAGCCGTGGATACGAAATAGAAAGAAACAACTTCTCAAGTGTTTAGTTGAAAGAAAGGTATCACCATATAAATACACCAAAAACGTATTTTTTCAGTTTTTTTCAGCAAACAGTTTTGAAGCTTTTTGTATTTGAATAATGAACAGCCAACCACTTCTAAAATGGCCAGTAATATTTTGGTACAAAAGAACGTAGTTTTTAATACTAATACACGAGAGATCAATAATACCTCAAGAATTACAAATACTTTAAAGTGACTCGCCTTTTTGACGAGAAATTAGGATAATTTTGAGGTAGTTTGGGATTGTACTTTTCGCTATTTTATAACCACTGCTCCATTTATGAACTTCAGCTAAGTACTTGCTGGTATTCTTTCTTTAATAACCTGAACTCGTCAGCATTAACGAGACTTGGTCAAGAACAGTAACAAGCGGCGGTAATAATTTCAGCAAATATTTCTGGTTATTATTACGCTGTATCTGAATTAGCTGATGTTGGTTGACAATTCAACCTTTAATTATGTAAGAAATGTCTCCTTACAAAATTTCTTTGATCCACCATAACCAAGATGAAGTAGTTCAAAACCACGACTAATTACTGACTGCATTCAGCAGACTCTTGCGCCAATTTACCGCCGATTCGATAAATCTTTTGAATGTTATTCAATCGATCCTGTTTCTTAACAGACGTATTCACTACCTTCAATTCCAATTTCTTTATCCCTTAATCTGATTTTAAACAACGCAAGTGCAAGTAGCTGTACCTGTATCGACCCGAAGGACTAATCCCTTTTTCTTTTCCTAAACGCCCAAATGCAGTTGAAAATAAATTGGGACTTTATGGGAATAGATACCCATTTATACCCATATTTATACCCAAAATAGTTTCTTTAGATTGGAGCTACTATTTCCTTGGCGCATTTATATTCATATTTTTATACAAAAAAATGGAGTTTAGCCAATGTGTTTCTTTGCGTGTAGGTCTCCATAAATGGAGACTAAACTTCCGCCTTGTGTAGACAAACGAAAAGCTGACGTTTGTTACCGTTCATCTTATATCCATACATCCAGCGACTTCTTACAACTTCTGCAAACTCGATTCAGCGTCTGTAATAGTTATTCAGTATTCCTTTATTGGAATTGCTTTGATAAATATGCCTCCATTCAAATGAATGAAACTTCCATTATGTACATAGGTAACCATGCGTTCGTGATACCGATAGCTGATAAGATAATAAATTAAATTCTAGACTTCGAGTCCATTCTTCGCGAATGATAATTGAATTACATAATCTGTGACAAATTTGGGCGCTGCTTTCTACGTTACGACAAATAAATACATAGTATGTTCACTGAAACCCATTGTAAGAAGAAACAAACGAGTATACATAATGTATTTGGACTGGCGACCTGATTTTTCAACCACTTCGCTTTATATGCAAGACAACTGTTGTTGTTGAACTCTCTTTACTTTCCAATGATTTAATTATAACAATTACAATGCGTTTTTTTTTTTCCTTTGCTTGAAAATGTGTATACAGCAAAGTGACATGTCGCGTTCATTATTTTGTTTCTAGTTTTTTACGCTGTCCAGGTGCTCCAAAATTTAACACCGTCATGTTCGTAATGCAGCATGAATTAACCATACCTCACGACGTATCGCCTTTTCTCCTTGTTGCACGACGGTCGGGAGTGTCCTTGGGGAAATTTTCAAGGTCTCGCGAGTCAGCTTAATATTAAGTTCCCGTGAAACATATATTCTTGTGAGATAGATGTTGTATATTGTTAACGTGTAATTTCTTGTAACAATTGTAATGCTTCCTTTGTTCGTTAAATTTACGTCAAAATATCACTTATAGGAGAGTAGTGCAACAAAATCACTGTTGTCTGGGATTTGGTTATTCTAATTCAAATTCCATATCCTGGAATATTTTTGTGACAATGACTAGTTGAAAGATGAGGCACGTAAAATGCAAAGCAAAGCAAAGCAACAGTTTTTATCCTTAAATTGATTGTCTTTCCAAATGCACCAAAATAGGATGTTCTATTTACGATAAAAAAGCTGGCATGACCAAACTGGGGTTGACAACACCAAAAATTACTTCACAAAACATAATAATCAATTTGTTCTGTCCTGAAAATCTCACTCATTTATAGGTCTGGGTCGAGGTGGACTCGGTACCAGCAACTCTTATATTCAGATAGACTTAACATATTTAACTGTTGTCCTTAGTCATAAAAGTTGTTTTTAATCATATCAATATTTCAGTATCGGTTACTTAGTTCAAAAACGAAAAAAGATATAAGGCGAAGTAAGACAAGCTTAGATTTGCTAGAACGCTTTGGAAAACCCTTCACACCGCAATGGGTTAAGTAACTACTTTTGTTAGCTTTCGGCCCCAATTAATTTATTAGAATAACATCTCATCAAAGGCGCCTATCGCTTATACACGACGAAGATTACGATCATGCTCAAAATTCGAAATTAGCAAAGTGGAGCTTGGATACAGTTGTCGGTTAATTGTTCTTCTTCAGGACCACAAGATATAACCAGCGAAGATATAACGTCCCAATCCAGCTGGTTCCAATGGTTGCTGTTCCTGTATCAATGTGATTTTTAATATGTTGATACGCTGCGCCCACTTTTAATTTTTCGATGAAAAGTATATTTATTTGATGCTCAAAATCATTAAGGTGACAATTATAAATAATTGAATGTAATAAATGTTTATATTTATTAATTAAATAATGAATAGTCGTATATAAATTATAAAAATTACATCTACGCTCAATGTTCCACTAATAAATTTTGTAAGCTGTTCCTTTCTTGGTTTCCCGGCTGGAGCCGTAGCCTTTGGTCGACGTATTGTACGATACCGACGCGGTTCTAGTCTGAAGAACTAAGAAAATAATGTAATGTAAACATTTTTCCCCGAAAAAGCGATTACTTAAACTTAACCCATCTGTTACAACACAAATATAAGCAGAAGAAGCATGTTTATTCGGAACATATATCCATTCTGCGCGTATGGAATCTCTCACCTTCACGAAACGTTACCTCTTGTAAGTTCACAAAGTGTGTCAAGAACGAACTTCTCTATCTACATGCTACACCTTCTCCACGGTGAAGTATAGCTACGTGTATCTAGACATATACTCAACTATCCCAAGCATTAACGCATAAATCAGCCACCTGACATACCATAGTTGCAAACCTTTAAGTTTACATGTACACATCGACAATGCGTCCAATGACACATAAATGATAATATGTATACTTAGAAGAATATTTCGCAATTTAAATAATTCATCTTGTGAAACGAGACAAATTGAAAAATTAACATTTTTCTTCGGCCGCTCTATTACCGGCGGCTGAAGTCAACTAGGTAAGTATAGAGTGGCGCAACGTAGAAGAGCTTGTTGCGACAGTCAGGAGATAAAATTACCTCATCCGTCCCTTTTATAGGTGAAGAATATAACAACTAACGCATAAATTGCGTAGCTGCTGTTTTTCTAATGAGAAAATGGATTTCAAAATCGTACCGAGGAAAATTATTAATAAAGGCTTACGTTCGTTGTTGATGTTAGTCATCGGCTGCATACAATAGCGCATAATTGCCTTGGATAAATGCAGATAAGAATCAACGACGGGCTAGTTTCGTGTGCGGAATAAAAAAAATAAAATATCGCAGAAGAGTACTATTATGGAAATTATGTAAAGTTGCTATATGCTCGTCCAGTTGAGTAAGAATTTAGCATACACGTCATAACTGTCCTTATAATCAAAAACTAAGAGATTCAATGATTAAACTACTAAGTTGCAAGCTATGTTTTTATTTTCCTAAAAAAAGCTAAAAAAATGAAGTAGGCTATCACAAAAAAATTACTTTTAAGTTATTTGTAATTTAGAAACGCTGCTTTGGAATACCTTTCTTCAGTACTTCTTACACCCATCTAACTTTGGGATCAATTATTTGGGATACTTGGCCCAACTTAAGATACTTGCGAAATATCGCTGTTCCTTTAACCACCGACATCTTGAACGTCTTACGCCATAAAGTAATTGACAAGTTTTTACTCAAAGGACTATCTTCTATCAACGCACTAGCTGAAAGTTAGAGTATGTTAACATTAAAGATTTGAGATTGTTTCCGCGCTTCCGGTGTAGATATCTGTGAGAACATCTGATGCTTTGCCATAAATAAAACGGGCAAAAACGGGGCTTGTATACGTATAACGTTTTTAAAAAGCGTACGCGTAAGTTATTGGTGAATTGGTTAATTATTCATTGTTTAAATTTGAGCAGTAAGCCTTTGAAAAATTCCAAACTGTCATGAATCATTTAGATATCCTGCTCTTGGGTTTATTTTATAGTATTATTTCTGGTACCGCTCTAAATACCGGTATTCTAATAGCGCTTACTTTTTATTACCAATTGTATGAACGTAATGCGTTCCTTCGTAATCACATTTTAAGCAGCCGGTCCGTCCTTGATTAGACAGTTATATAATTTTACTAGATCAGATTGTTAAATTTTTCTGGGTTTTTACATAGACATGCTTTTGCATAAGACTATTCCGAACATAATGCGAGTAAACATTGACGAAAACAATACCAACGCCGTAGATACAAGGTGAGCCAATGATTTGGCAAAGTTCATTCTTCACGAAGGCATACATCATCTGGCATACGAGGAGATTGAAAAGCATTGCAAAATCCACCCTTTGGGATGTGCGCTTTTCTAGAAATTGCAGAGATTAAGTGCACGTGACATACATAAAATATATTTCCGCAAATGTCGTTATGTTGCGTAAGATGGCAAATACCTGCGTAGAAGTCTTCGAAAACATTGCACGCTTCCTTAATTTACTAGGGGCGCGCAACGAAATGAGTACTGACGTACTAAAGTTCCTTATATTTTATAACAACGCCGGTGTTATCTAAACACGTAGGTAAATACACGTTTTCGTGTATTTTTTCGCGTTGTTATTAGTTATATTTCGTCAAAATATTATGTCGATTTCAAATGCCCCCGTTACATATTAATGCACCTTCTAAACGCACGACTTCTATTTAAAATTAAAATGAATCTAATAAAATAAGCGAACAGATGTTCATTTCGCGTAAAAGAATATTATCTAACCATAATAACATCCGATCCTATCGTATGCCTTCTGTGGTTTAACAAATCAATTTCCGAGGATCGAGAACGTTGAATCGCATTTAGAGGAAGAAACAACAGATAAATATCAACGACATCTGCAAACAATGGGAAGAAAGAACGCAATAGCATATTATTAAGCGCGTAAATCTATTACGAAACCCACAATTCGCGAGCTACACAATGAATTTCTTAATTGTTTCGGTTTGAAAGTCGCTATGTAGTACGTACGTACGTACGTGTATTGTATGGGTATGGACGACCCTTGATTCAAAGGCGCGTGCGACCACAATCTCTCGTGTCCTTGTTTCTTGAACGTACCAATCAATTTCAGCGAGAAACAAACATATTATGTAAAAGAGACTATTCTGATATAATAATGTAAATCTATGGTCGTTATCTATATTCAGGTAAGAGAAACAATTATATAAAATGGATCTAAAAATATATACGGAGTGGCAACTGGAACGAGGTCAGAATTTACATTATACGAACGGATTTTTGGAATCTTCGTAGTTATTGGAGGAACTAAGAGGCAAGAATAACTTCGAGTTTATCGCAATACAATCTAAATATTTCAAACATTTTCGTTTGATTGGCTGTAAAAGATCGATTTGTATGCCGTAGAGAGGATACTAAGCATTAATTCACGCTTGGAAGCAACATTAGCAAAACATACAGTCTTAACTGTATAAATGCTTCTAAAATCTCTACAGATGCGAATAATAAAACCGAGAGATTTACGGACTACGTTTGTGATATTTATGACGTGATTGGAAAGTTCATCAAATGTTGCACCAAATCTAAAACGGGTGACTATCGGGAATGGTAATGTTGCTAATCGCGTGTTGAGATTCCACCTTGCGGACCTCAAAAATACAAAATGCTTATTTATAAGTTTCAAAATCATGCAAACACGATTTACGTGGTAATAACGTAGGCTTCCACGGCCAGAGCCTCGACGCTCTCCCATAATTGTATGGAACTTCTTCAAGTGGCAAGTCAGAGTTAGCGCAGGGCGTATAAGCCGATGCAGAATCTTATCCTTTTCCTGCTTTAATTCCGCAGGATTTACCTTCATAACGCTAACGCTGCATTGCTCTGTTCTATATCAGGAATGCCGATTGCGTGCAACCCTCAGGCCCCTTACGACGTGTAGTACTGTCCTTTATAAAGAACCCATTTTCTGTGAGTCCTTGCTAAATTATACATTTGCTAGGATTTGCTTCAAGAATTCTTCAGGAGCGATTCACTAATTGCAAGGCGAACAAGACGCGTTATTGTTCGTATAGCTATAGGTGCCCCTAAACAAAAATGTTGCTAATAACAATTTTATTCATTAATTTACGTCATGCTTTAATCCGCGCCGAAGGAAACTCTCATTTGCTCCGCAATTATAAACCGTTTCCTAATGCTGGAACGAGCGTAACAGGGTTAGTAATAGTTAAGTTTACAAAATCGATCTGAAATAAGGATCGTTGCAATTCTCACGAGGTTTACCTTCCTTCCTTTCTGCTGTTTTTTTTTTGATCTATTAAACAATTATCGAACATAATCTTTGTTTCCCATGCATAGATAATGCGAGTTCTACGGCTTTAAGTTTCTTATGTCTGTAATTAATCGTTGCGCTATGTATTTTTATTATAGAAAAAATTAAATACAGCTTAACCGTCGGCATTTCTTTAATGAGTCAATACGGTATCACTACGCAATTGCTTCATATGAATGCATAATAATTGCAATGCAAAGGCACGTTCGAGGCGGGGCAATTGATTGAAATTTAACCCAGTGGCCTTATTGCTAGAGGTATGGAAGTTGAGAAAATGCTTTCGTCAATGATCTGGAAAGGTTGGTTGGATTAAGTTAATTTTCAAGCTAAAATAGTAAAGTTATCTAAAATAATAGGAATTCCTCGCAACCTATTTGTTTGTAAGCGTTGAAAATCAAGCCTTCATTGTTTTACTGCCATCTGTTCATATAAATTTATTAACGATTCCTTATGAATGCTTAAATAATGAATCTTAGCGCGAAAACTCTTGGAATGATGTTAACGCATTGCAATATGTGTAAGTTATACTTATTTAAAATCACGTTTTACAGTTACGTTTTCTTTCCTTCAACGTACAAATTTCATGTCGGTAAGAGAATAATTATATGCCACATCACCGATCGAATGCACCGTTGAAAATTACCTTTAAATTTTTGCCGTTATTCCGCGTGCCTACATTAAGTCGAATTTGTGCGAAACCATAGGTGTATTTAGACCTCGTTCTCTTCCCTCCTTTCCGCCTCCTTCATCTCTCGTTTCTTTTCAATCAAGCGAGAGAGACGATTTCAGCGACTGTTGAGAATTTTATCTACGCCGCGTATACCGCTGGAATTCGGGGACATAATTCTTCGAAAGCCGAGAGAAAGTTCTTGGGTAATAATAAATAATGTCGCCGTTGACCACCTTGGACCGCAGTTTCTTCGAGACGGCGATTCAATTTTACTTTTTAATCTTACGCCATTTCACAATTCTCGGGAATTTCGTTTGTCAATGGAGTAGGTTAGTCACAAAATTTAGCGACGGCTTTACCGTAATGATCTCCAATATAAATGATTCTGCAATGATAGATGCATGCATTAAGTTACATATTGGTCAATATCCCCGAACTACAAAGTAGTGCAGACTTAGTAGTTTTGTTCTTATTCTGCAAAGTGGACGCTTACAAATGTAATTGGTTCTTCGCGATGATCTTTGTCCTCCTAGCGAAACTTTGAGCCTGAGAAACAGAGAAAAGTCGCTGAGAACCAGGTCTAGTGCGCAATCTACCAATTCGAAATTTTTTCATGCGTAAATCGTCAATATATGATAAATATATGTTCCCTCAAGATGCCTACAGCGTCTGCTATTTGACCAACCTTAATTTAACTGTAGCTTAGCACCATTCAGTGAAGATTTCCGATTTCATTAGTAGCGGTTACAGTTTTTGAGGCCATTTCAAGCGTTCATCGCCAACCAAGCTAGTCCCACCACGTTTAGATTAAATTAGCCAAAATGTCGCCATATCAGATTAAGGTGCGGAATAGCAATAAACAGCGTTCATCCCGACTTATTTCCATTTTCACAAAAAGACTACCGTCAACTGAGACAAACGACTGCTAAATAACAACTGAGCGCTCGACATGGTTTGAATCTTTTCAAACTACCCTCGTAATTAAATTATTCTGAGATTCTCGTTCCGTTGGTGCAAAGTATTAATCAAGCAATTAGTCCCATTATTTATCAACAATTCCCTTCATATATAACAATATGATAATTACCGATTGTATATTTGCCTCCGGTTCTTTTATATGCAATTCTATATCCTCTCTGCCTTTAATCAACCGCGTGAATGCAGCACAAATTTAAATGCGGGTTCTGTTTTACGCCGCGATTTAGATAAGCTCCGAATGGAAAACGAACTGTAAATTTTCCGAGAAACCATAAGATGTTTTTCTGGTCCAATCTGCCGTGAACGTAAATCTACGAGCAGGTAAAGCAGCACGTCTGGACACGAAGAAAAAAATGACGCAGAGAACCGGTACTGTTAGTCGAATGGGATACGCAACTTCAAATTGATACTTAGCAATAAAGTTAATCGTTAAGGTATCGTACTTGACAGACACAGACGGAACATACGTACGATGTTTCTTGGGCAAAGTACATGGTTAACGTAAATGGACTGCTTAGTTTGTAAGAAGGTTGTTTACATTATTTTCAATAACGCCGCAGCATATGCGCACCTTGTCGATGCGAATACAAAATATTGAAGATTTAAATTTAATTAAGCCAATGTTAATAGAATTCTCCCGGTGGCACAATAATATTTTAAACAAGTTTCTAAACGCACGGCTGCGAGTGGTAGAAAGTATAGATACATGCGTCGTATCAGGGGGAGACGAAACAAAAAAAATGTTATTGTACAGTATATGTGCATGTCATTTAATTTGTAGAGTGTGTTACCGATGGAACCATAACAAACCTCGCGTCGTGCTTAACGTTGCGTACCTCTTCATTAGAATCGTACGTTTACTTACTAATCATCTGTAAATAGTATTATGTATACTAAACGAATACGCATAGATGGACACGTAAATTTATAAAGTATATTTACTTAGCAACATTTGTTAAAATAACTTTAAACTATTTTTATGTAAACAACCAGGTGTAAGTGGTATTTCCCCTTTTCGCATATCCAAATTACATGGATGGAAGGTCTTATGTTATGAAATCATATAAAATCTAGAGCTACTTGAATACCCAGGGAAGGGTTTAAAACAATATATCGCACGTATTTCGAAAGCAAAATATGCAAAATCGTGTATTTAAATCGGAGCTATAACGATGTAAATATCTTTCTACGGCCTGTTGCTAAGGGACATGCAAATCTAGCAAAGAAAAAGAGAAAATTAACTTATTATTATTAACATGACCTTAAGCAAAACGATTAATATCATTCTTAGATTGAATACTTTATCTCAGTATTGACGTCAGCAACGGCCAAATCTAACTGAGGCAATCCTTTTGTATGTATACAGAATTTCACAAAAATATTGAACAGAGCATATACAAGTCATTTTCCTCATTTACATTTAACCATAATACAAAAATCTGTAGTTTCTTCGAAGTTAAAAGTATTTCCTCCGCTAACGTAGATTATCTTAAAATAGATAAGTAGATGATATCACCAACCAAATTTAAAAAAACGGCAACTATTACCTTTCGAATAACATAAACGTTTTGCTGTGCCGGTGTATTATTTCTTCATATCTAATAAGAATCGGCGTATGACATACATACATCGTGAACCACCAATTTAAGAAGAACGTGCGTAGTTTCTCCGTATATGCCTTCTATATCGATGATATTTACTGGCATTTAAAGTATGATTACAAAAAAATCATTTTTGTTACGTTGAAAAAGTAAGAACAATTGATGGTGAGTCACGGAGAACCTTTCAGCATGAGTAATGTAGTTACGTTCGGCAAGAGAAGACAAATAGAAAGGTATGGTTCATGCAAATTTATTACTGTTGGCCAATTGGTGAATTCGATTTGGATGATTGCAACATGCGACCTATGCTTGAATATTTTGCAGATATTTAAAAGCGAATTAAATGCTTTTTAGCTTTACCGTAGTTGTAATAATGATATTGATATGATCTATGTTGTACGGAAGTAATGCTGATGACAGTGACGTTGTAGTGTAGAAGAGAAAACTGATTCCAAGCCCATTTCCTTATTCCTGTTAATCTTCCGCAATTGCATATTATGTGGACGACAGCCTCTTCTTCCGTTCGCGAAAGCTGCACTTTGTTTCCTTTGTCAACCCCAAGTTGTTTATGCTTTTACAATGTTCTATTAGGAAGCATGTGTCCAATTCGAAATCGTTTGGATTGTCTCTGATCCTGTAATGTGCTTTAACTACCGCGTTCGTCATTTTCCCGAAGGCCTCGGCAATTGACGAGCTTACTCGAACTAGTTTATCTGCTTATTCACTTCTTCCATGTGTAATTCTGCGATACGCCCTAGTGCACCGCTATTTTTCCTTCCTTTTCTATAGCATCGTCAGTTTGCTTCGTGACTTATTATTAGGTCTTTTCCCGTTGATTTACGGCATCGACACCAATCTCTGAGTCGTTTACAGAGAAACCCATCTAATATTAACGTTTTATAGTTTTTATTAAAGTTGTATTTAGGGTTGATGAGGACACTAGCCCTCATCTATCGGATCCATCTTCAGCTCTCTTAACAGCTTGGGGCAATCCGCACCATCCGGTCTAATTCATCATGTACCTTCGACATAGATTGCCGTAGCCACGATTAATAGACTTATTCTCATCCTTTTTCTAAGAAAGCAAGCCGAGGCATCCTTATCAGATTTGTCCACGTCTGTTATGGTGCTTTTCCTTCCTTTCTTACATTACATTATTAAATGGCTGCTCTGTATACGGAATTTTTACTTTCGATTAAACGGAGAAGACGATGTATTTTGAATTTACTGAGGGCCCGTTGTGATTGTGAAAATAGTTGGAAATTTTGAGAGTTAAGAACTTGAAAAATATAAGGATTCTCAAAAATAATCTTCTAAATAACTAAAAACTAAAAATAATGGTTTCGTCAAAATTTTGATACATTCTCATTAATTTCGAGATAACTTTATCTCATCCTTCATAACGTTACTCAATAGTCATTTTTACTTAAAGACGAGCGAGCTAGTAACACCCTAACAAGGTTCAATTTTTAATTTTTTCACCAGCGGTTTACCTTGTATAAAATTAAAATATAAATTAAATTACGTACATCGAAAAAAGTTAGAACAAAATAAATAGGTCACACAGATTCGATGCAAAATGGAAAGTCTTAAACTACAAGAACTAGAAATTGTTCAAATATACATTGCGCGGTGTATTACATAAAAAACAGTGCCAGATCTATAAATAAAACTGTGTATATGTATAATGTATACATACACATAATACGTGTTGGACGTAGGATCACGTTTACTTTTGGAAAATCCAAGCAACCTTGAAGGCGAACGCTGTTTTTATAGCGTTTATTACCTAGCGTCTCAACGAAAGTACGACTTACGTTTACGTACATAAGATTCGAGCTTAAATAGATGTTTCGTCGGAAGGATAACGTGCTCGGTTCCTTTTTATTTTTAATAAACCGCTGTAATTAATTATAATTTCAGTTGGTACTTGCTGGCGAAGAAAAACAAAAGCGTGACAATGAGGAAGGAAAATATTGAAAAGGGGCTTGTCAAATTCTTCAAGTTCTTTGTGCGTATAAAGTGGGTAAACGATTTCTAAAATTAATTGATAAAATTATATTCCTAGTAAACATTAAAAATTAAAATGAGCTATACGAGGCCGGTTTTAAAAGTCAGAAAATTGCACCGCTGCTGCGTGTAGAAGTTATCGTGAATTAGTAGCAACACAGATAAAAAGAGCTTTCGTCTGCGACATCATTTCTATCGTAACAAGCCGTATCGGTTTGTTGCTCTGTTTGCACGGTGTAAGTCGAATGAATCCCAAAAAAAATAGATAAAAAGAGTTCCGTATGTCGATGAGGACACAACATTAAAAAGAAAAACCTAAAATTAACAAAAACGATCAGTAGCGCCCACTAATAAAAATATGGAATGCTATAAAACTAAAAAAACTAATAAAAAAATTGCGATTTTACTAATGCAGAATAATTCAGAAATCAGTGATAAGGTCCACCGGATGATGGAAGGGTGAAGGTGCGTAAGATAGCTAAGGCAGGGTCGCAATGAACGGGGTACATATTATTTTGCACCGACATTTGAACGCAGAAAAGCTCACCGCAATACGACTGCTGCGATTACTTACAATTGGCGAAATATGAAGTCGTGTGATGTATTCCAAAGACGGTTTCCGTTTGAGTCCGTAGGTCACTTAGGTGCCTCTGTACACAAATCATGTATGAGACCAAAGAACAGTCCAAATAACGCAATGCCAATACAGAATCTACACGGCGAATACTTTATTCCGTTGGAATAAGGATTTCCAAGAAAAAAGAGTAAAAGCTATTACAAATGCATTTTTATTATTGGGCCGTTTGAATATAAAATTGCAATATAAACGCCCAGGATTAGTCTACGAAATAGTCTTCTCCGGAGTTGTGGTCGAAAAATTGAGATTCGAACTTGTTCCGCATCCTTGCTACTCTTCACGTTTAAATCTTTCCCAAATCATCGCGAAATATCGATATGTCCTATCTTATAGTTTTACGTAAAGGACATTAGAAAACATGTTTTTGTACCATTCACCTTTGGTTCTTCTAATTCACTTATTTTTAATATAAAGAAGTCCGGTGGTAAAAGAGTATTTAGAATAGCTTGAAACCATCCTAAAGCAGATTTCTAAATGACTATCCAGCTTCAATTATTAAATAAGTCGTATTTTTGCTCAGCAAGATAGCAGTATTCTTGTATCACATTCCGGATGTCTTATAAGAATGCGAATATACATATACAAGTTATTTATAAAATCCACGTGAGTTTCATTGAAGCATTCAAGGTGATTTAGTTGAAATCTGCATGTTGTGTCCTCCTCATTTTCGATAAATATCACTCTTAGCCCAATAGTGGTTGTAAATAATATTCTAATTACATTTTAAGTATAATATACAGGGGTGTTTTGAAAACATCGAAATATAGGTACTATTCCTTGAAAATGTATTAGTTCTATATGTATGTATTTAGTCTATTATTATTAAGAAGTACGGAGAACTTTTCAGAAATAGAGACGCATTCTGTGATTTCCTGAGTAAACAGGGTATTTCCAACCCCAAAAAATCGCATTAAAAAGCCATCCCGGATCTATTTTTTAATTACCGTGTAATTATTCAGTAGAAAATTACGTTTGTTTAATTATTATTACGCCAATTGTAATTAGTCTTGAGTATAAAGCAAAAAATGCACTGAATTAAAACGGTGTTGCGAAATCATTCCTTCCTTATAGAAAGCAAATCGACAAACGAAAATTATTTATATAACGGGGAAATCTGTGTTTTTACGCCTTAAACAAAATACTATCTATGGAAGTGAAAGTCTAATCTTGCATCTGTTAGTACGAATCGCGGCAGTTTAGTCTTAAGTGCAGTTCGCTTTGCAGGTAAAC
Source organism: Oryctes rhinoceros (assembly GCA_020654165.1). Classification (NCBI taxonomy): domain Eukaryota; kingdom Metazoa; phylum Arthropoda; class Insecta; order Coleoptera; family Scarabaeidae; genus Oryctes; species Oryctes rhinoceros. Next base: position 7,893,076 of record JAIOKQ010000231.1, read on the forward strand.
GAGTGTAACACGATGGAAGTAGGGGTAAGAAAGATAATCTCGAAGTAATACTCGCAGATGGTAGAGAGCATATGTATGTGCATATATCGAAATCGCGCGTAAACTCGCCATTTAAGTGTTATTTCGATATCAACAGTAATTTATTGACGACTCAGCACGAACTTCGATATACATACATACATATGCATAAATATATTCGCGCATATTTTCCTGGGATTCTTGCAAATGCCGTAATTACTAAACGAGATCATCACTTTCCATAAAAATATTCGCGTATGTTAAAGGTTAACGCGTCTTCGCCGACTTCGCAATTATACATAGGAAGATATCCTTGATGGCCGCTATTATTATTGACATTTAGATCACTTACCCGTGTACCATTAAATGCCGCCGAGAGAAAACGAGATTAATAAATCTTCTGAGCGGGAGTGTTACAAAAAATCCTCTGTGTATAACAGTTACAGCCGCAGCTGGAAATGTTACTGAAAAAAAAAAAATTAAATATACCTACGGCAAATAAATTAGCTTGATGAATTGAGACATATTAAGACACTTTGCGTAGTAACATTTACAAAAAGGACCGATTATCTATGATGTATCTTTTCGGCTTTACGTAATACGTGAAACTACATCCACGATGTTTATTTATAAATCTTTACTATTTTTATACAGTTATACATTAGTGCTTTAATATTCATTGTAAACATTGTAAAACATTATACCTTCATAACAAAAAGAAATCCGAAAACTAGGTAAACGCGCGTATTAACGCTTAAACTACTTTTATTTCTTGAACCATAGCTATGAACGGATATGTTAATTAAATGTGTTGCTTTAATACACAAAAAACAATCGAAACGAGCAAAAAGTTAGAATCTTAAAATCTCTGAACATTTCGCGAAAATCGGAACGATGACGCAAATTGCCCAGAATTCGAAGAGCCCCTTTTTGCAGTGCCACGGCGAGCGGTGTCCACGGTTATTAACATCTTTACAACTTTATATCTTTATTTATACATATATCTTTGTAATTTTTAGATACAACAGAAAATAAATTTCTCAAAAAGGAAGTAGTTTCGCAATTATTATCGTATAATCAACATGCGGCTCCCGTCTTAATTTGTGCTCAAGCAAATAATCCAAATATGTGACTCCGGATCATTAGCTTTAGAAATGCTTCTCACAGAAAACACAATTTTCGTGATCTTATCCTCATTCACTCGTAAGCAGCTAACATAATTAAGTCGCCACTGCAATCCTCAAACATTACTAACAAGGTAGTATCGTCTGCGTAAAGGTTACTTTTGTCAACGAACATGTTTTGAGAAAATCGTTAATATACATACATTAAAAATAGTACGGGTCCCAATATAGATCCTTGCGGAACGTCAAGTTCAACTGGAAGCTCAGAAGAAGTCTACGCCATCTATACGAACCACCTAATGTTTATTCGTGAGATATGAGCTAAAATAGTTTAAAGATAGGCGGTCATATAATGATAAAATTGTAATTTATACAGCAGTATATAACGACCAACGATAACGATGAAAGTTCTACTAATGCGGCAAAATATAGTGACGCGGTAAAGACGACACTCAGAATAATCCAATGTACTACAAAGCCCCCAATGAAATAGATTTTTATCGTCGAAAGCCGAGCTGATGGCTACTAAACAACGAAAAATTAATAAAAATTACATTAAGTAGTAGTTTATCCAAGAAGCGATTCTTGCACATCTTAGTTAATAATATTAGTTACTTAGTTGTAATGCGTACTATTTCTCTTGTTTGCAACATTATAAATCACCGGAAAATACATATATTGCAACATTGCTAATTTAACCGACATAATATCAACAATAACAAAGGTAATAATACTACATCGATTTAATTAATTTTCGTTGCGGTATGTATATTACAAAGCATCCGAAAATTTACCCGATATTATATTGAAGGACCCTGTTTGTAATTTTCGGTGCAATAACCTACCTAATAAGGTACTCTACGTGCATTCGTGTTAATTCATCCGTTCAAAACGAAGAATGAAAAGAGATGGAGTTTAGAATGTTGTATATTGAGACTTCCTAGCTGTAGTGCTCCATGAATACCTTCGAGCGGCAACGTAATATTCAATTGGTCAACTAGCTAATGTTCTGCTGCTGCTATAGTTACTTCGTTCCTTCAGACATCATAACTATAAAGACACTACGTAATTTGTGATAGTGGATAATATAGAATGTTATAATTGTTTAAGTAATCGTTGCGATTGTATGTTTTAATATAGTAACTGCTAAAACTCGTTACATCTCCACCAGAAGCATTTTTTGTACCATTAGACAACATTTGGTGTGATTAGGTGGATCCTCTTGTTGTGGTAGATTTTATACGTGTGGCGATGACCTCACATCATAGCAAGACTTTGAAACACGTTATAACTTCAGGAGTATTTTAATGTATAAATGACATGTGTTGAATTGTTACCTTCGTAAAAGGCGAAGGAAGTTTATATCGGGTATACTGTAGTTTCTCGCCAATGTTAAGAGAAATCGAAGGCACAGCGCCTAACTCCTCCATAGTCGTGAGTAGAGATGACAAAGGCAGGCGAGAGTCGATAAGACCCGAGTCTGTCTAGTCTCTGCAAAAAAGTAATAATTCCATCCGCCTTTGTCCTCTCTAGTCATGAAAATGTTCGCTTTCTAACTCTGGCTTCTCGGCTCGAGAGTTGCTTTGGCATCTGTACCCAGTTTTTATCGTTGCTTTCTTGAGGCCAAAAAGATACTGTTTGCTATGTTGGAGGGTAGTAGAGGTAATTGTAAGGTAAGCAGGGATATAAAGGGGAAAAGCTCCCTGAGCAACGAATCAGTAGAAACGTATCCCTTTCGCATTATTTTTACCGCGACTGATCCCATCAATACCCTTTATCTTTGCCTTTCCCTTACACATGTATATATTCTAAAGGCTTCTTATGAACTATTTAGATGGCGTGTCTTCTAAATTCAAATTTCTTCGGCAAATCAGAAGGTAATATCTTGATTGTTATAAATTTTGGAACTCTACTCTCCCGCTTTCCTTTTTTTTTTTTTGTAATATTTACTTGGTATTGTATGTCTTCTTGTGCATTTCAAATAGGAAAACTACTCCGTAAGAAGTTTGAAAGTCCACGTTTTTCCATTAGTCACAATTTCTGCATCCTCAATCTATTTCTTTCAAGTCGTCTGATAAATCTTAGAAGAAAATTGATTTCCCGTTTTTCCACATCATCACGTTTATAAAAAAAGATTACAGTTAATACAAAACAAAATATCGAGCGGTCATCCTTAGTTTTCCTATATTGTTGATGTGGTATGCGAGTTTGCGCATATAGCTTGATCATTATCGCTTCATTAACCATAAGGAGCGATCGGAAAATCCTAGGCATGCAAATGTAGCACTACGCAGCGATATTTACATTTACAATTTTTCGAAATAAATTATTCAAATCGTTATGTTAATTGTTATCGCGAGAAATGCCGTGAACACGACTTACGCGCCCAATAATTGAACAATTGTTATTGTTAAGATGTCCTGCGTGTGACATGACGTCATTCGCGAACGTATTTTTTTTGCATAGCTCATTTTATATGTATATTATTACACATCATGCCGTACTTGTATCGCGCTTAACATACTTATACGTAATTCATTTGTACCGTATCTGTTAGAATTTCCGTTTTTTAAGAGCAAAATTCCCGCAAATTTACAATGACAATTCAATACAATTACTTTTCAGATAATGGGATATAAAACAGAATCAGGTAGAAATGTCCATTATTCCTCCATTGAGCACAACATTGCAACAGCAAACTGTTATATTATTTCTGTATGTTTCAACACATAACGTTTTGGGTACTATCAAGGTGAACTAAAATAGAAAAAGAGAGGGCATAAACTAATAATTGCGGATTCGAGAAGGATAGAGATTTTTAGTTGGGACCGCGAATTTGAATCGAACAGACAACTAGCATAGCGTGTGCGTGTGATTACGATTACTTCTTTCGATGTCTAGTGCCAGTGCGCGGTACTCTGGATCCAAGGGAGTCCAAGATGTGTAAAGGTAAGACTATACACACGAAACGATCGACGATGCATATGCACCGTTCCTTTCATTATACATACAAACGTTATTATTCGTAATAGTTACGGTTTCTATCCCTACTAAGATCGTTCAAAATCATCGAATCCATTCGAGCATATCATCTCGCTATGTACGAGTATATTTTTTTAATTACCCATGTTGATTAAATTTCGACCGCATATTTACCTTGAATATTGCCGGTTCATTCGTTACGAAATTCTTTTCATTCCTTCGATTTCCCGTTTTTTACCTTCATGAAAATTATTTAGGGCCCAGTTTTCTGAAAGCCTTGCACGGTGCAAAACGCGCAACGTGTTACAAGTTGAGGGCGCATATTAAATTTAAATCCGCTTCCGCATACCTTAGGTTAGGTTCGTTATTTTGCGTGGAGGTATTGTTATTACGTCATGATTCGTTCAACTTGGAATTTTTTTCGCCACACGTAAATAGGAAAAATTCTGCAAGAATAGTTGAGATAGTTTTATTTCGGTTTTTTTTCCAATAATAATTTATTTTTTCTCCTGAGGAGGGGAAAGAGCGTTCGATCGATGACGAAATAAGCATAAAACTAGAAACTTTAGGTGAATCAAAGAAATTTTAATAATAACATACAGTTAATGTTAAAAGTCGTCTCCTACGCTTGTTAAATTACTGCATTAATGATTGCTGTAAATGTCATTTTATTTTGGTGTAAACGTATAATTATTTTAATTATCTCTATATTGCTTTCACTGTGCGTGTGTACCTATGCGGAATAAACATGCTGCGGATTGACGACCACCTCTACGCCGGCACTTGAGACGCAGAGGATCATTATACATTCGTCCAACCGCGGCGTGCGTACCCATTAGGGAAAGAGCGTAGCGTAGCGAATATGAGACCTATAAGCTTTGTGTTTACTAAAGTTTTTAAAAGATATTCTTTAATTTGTTTATTATAACATCTAATATTTCACTTCCATATTGCTCGTGATTCAAAGTATTTCAGATATATCACGATTTGGATTTTATTAACTGTTTGATAATAAAATCCAAATTAGTTGTAAAGATGTATTACATTTGCTTATGCCTTGCGCATCTTCATTTAAATTGTTTATTACATCAGCAACTTTTAAAAAGTAAAATTTGAGGATTTCTCTCCGATCAATTTCCTTTTCTTCGTCTCACCATTTCTGTATATCTTTCCTCCTATGCAGATGCTCTATCGTCCTTTTTAGGTTATTCTTTCGAAGGTGCTTATATAACTCAAATTGATTTTGGGTATTCAATTGTACTTTCACCTTCTACGACGTGTCAAGTATAATAACCCTTTGATATACCCCAAAATATATTCTATCGGATTGAAAATACAATGATATGATCGCAGACGCGAGACTAGGATCATAGTTACAGAGGACAAAAGCGAGTGAAATCATACCTGTTTTGCAGTGACTAGACAAACTCTCGGAGAAACCCGTAGACAACACGAACCCTTTCTTATGAGACGAATAGACACGAGCCTGTCTAGTCGCTGCAAAAAAGTTAAGATTTTGCTCGTTTTTGCCCTCTCTAATCATAATCCTCTCCAAGTTGGTTTATTTCATACGCTGCTGCAGATTTACATATACGTCTTATTACACCTATCTTAAAACTAAATGAAGTAAACTTTTAACAAAACTGCACTATACATGATATTTGACCATCTATAAAAGTGTCCATCCAGCGATATTGTCAACACAGATTTCTTCCTATTCCGCTTTCGTTTAGTTCGCGAAGTTGTTTATCCTTTCGAAAATCAGACGAAATCTTACAGACAGCAACAATAGTTATACCTACCTCTATAGATACTTTATGTAAGACATACGGCAAGATTGATTACGGTAAGCATAAAAAAGATCAGAAATATTACTTTTCGGGCAACAAAGGCAAAGTTCGACACGATCACGATTGCTCCGAAATTTGCAACACGAGACGCTTGAAAATAATTGTTCTAGCTCGATTCAAAAACTGTAAGAGCCAATAGAACATAGAGTAATAATAACTTAAATGAGCGAGAGTAATTTCTAATACAACCAAAACAATTTAAAACTTGCTGCTGATACTTCTAGGCATTTAATCTTACATTCGTAATTACTTCCGTTGCGATCTATTTTTTGTTCTGAAAGTCCTATCAGTGACGTGCACCGCTTCTTATAAAAGAACCGTATTATTACATACTAATTTTTTGTTCAGTTTGTTTATATTTTGTATTTATAGTTTCAAAGTGAATGTGTAGGATGTCTTCTGAGAATAGTAGATACATATCGTCGGAAAATTCACAATTACCATCGATAAACAAAAAAAAATACGTCATGAATATTAATGTAAAGTTACTAAAGCGATTCAACAATATAGAACTTCCATAATGACTTTGTTTGCGTTATATTCCTCATAAAAAAAAAAACTTGGCTAACCGATCTCCCTAAAAGCTTTATACTGTTATACAATAATTATTACTGCTGAAACTTTGTAATGAAGAAAAATTCCCCTAGACCTTTTAATGTAAATCCCTGGAAGCGTATATTTTGATTCTACCAATCAAAACAATCATAAAATAAGTAGCCTTCTTTTCTAATCTTCTGCTTTTGAAATTGTTAGTCGAACTGATGCTATTTTTAGAATGAACTCTAAACATATTACAAAGATCTTCCTGTTCACTGACACCACGTGTTCCACTCTATCTATCGTCACTTCCGAAAAACGCAGGCTATACGTATGTATACAATGGTAATATAACTTAATCCCATTACTATAGCAAATAAACAATTGGCGTGATGACAAAAACGGTCTCCATTCTTATGAATGAAATATGCGTAAGAGATGAGAAAAAATTGTATACTTAACACACTGTACGCTGGATCCATTTATCAGTATCGGTTATTTCGTATACTCGTATTGGTGAAGCATATGTGCAATAGAATTAGATTGACGGTATATTTAGGGAACATTGGTGAGTATTATAAAACGAAATCTTTTCGGAAATTGCTTGAAATTTTATGAAAATCGTTTTTGTCATCGGAATTACGAACGGACTAATAATGGCGAGTGTTATCGTTTCATTGTTTACAACCTCTCGTTAATATTCGTCTGATGGAATTTCTAGTTGGAAATGCGCTATAAAGTTTTTTTTTTTTTTTTGATTGTATTATAGATGATGATTTTTGTTTATATGTTCGACTATATGAAATCTTGATAGCAGTATAAAGGCAGTATATAATCTTCCATGATTGTAAAATTTTGAAGTAGGATTTTTTTAATCACGTCTGTAAACTCCCTATTGCCAACATTGAACTGTTACATGCATTATCTTACATGACACATTTTTCTAATTACATCTGAGGGGCTGATGTGATATGATTATCAAACGTTTACGCGTTGTTTTTTCCGATACCTTAATAACTTAACTACAATTATTCTAATTTCTGATACGTGCTCTTTACTGTACAGCGTATCCACCTAGTGTGTGGGCGGAAGATAATTCCCTTGTTGGTCAAAAAGTTTTAAAAGAAAACGAAGCCTTACACAACATGAAATTATGCCGCAATATACATGGTGTTCAATTTCCGCTGAGCAATATAATACCTGTTTGTTTGTTTTTTTTTCAATGGAAGAGCCTACATATTGTTACATCTTGCGATTCATGTCAACTTTCTTCAATATATATATTTTTTCAACACATCGAAAATGTCTTTCTATCGAATAGCGTCCACAAGATGGCCGCCGAAATTACTAGACGATGCGCATTGCAAAATAATCGTTACATGAGTAATTGCTCTAGCATTGTACTAAGAAATATAACGTTTACACATTAGTTTTATTGAAAGTAACTAAGAAGAAGAAGAAACTAAAGCTTATGGTATTACGTCGCAGCACTTTATGTTAAAAAAAATCTACGCGTCTTCATATTTAATCTACTAAAGATCGACGTATTTTTTGCAATGTCTCTATCGCATTCTGGAAAAATATGCTGGTTACCCCCATTGCACGAAACGAACATAGCAACGGTTTCGCTGGTAATTAACCGAAAATACTTTTGACATTTTCAACCCTTTTCTGTTGATACGATGACATCACCTTTCTGAAGAAATTTCGGTTAAGGAAGCAGATCACAACAATACATATAATTAGTAAAACTTTAGATGAAGTAATCTTTTATCCCAAGAAGGCCGACTTCTTTGTTTCTGTATTATTAGGAATTGAATTCAATAGCGATGACGCGTTTCTCTTTTTCATTTCTACCTTCCATCGTCAGTTATTAATTAATTTAAATAAAATAAAATAAGATAATCAAGCATTTCTAAGAATAGGCAGGATTCGTAGAAAAAAATTATGCATATCATCTTCAAAACCACCTCTGAGAATACATGGTGAAACTATTTAATACCGATGAAATCATAAAATGTTGAAAAGAACGGCAAAAGTGCTGCGAGAATTAATAAATTTAGCATTGATTAATAGGAGGAGCAGATCTGTCCCTGATAGTGACATAATTGTGCCTTGTGCTTGAATAAAATCACTTTAAACAGACCATTTGCATACTGAAAAATTCCTGAAGTTACAACAAGCTTTAATGCTTATATACGCCGTAGAACCACGAGCATATAACCTACCTAAAGCATTGATATATTTATTTTCTACAATTCTTACATTTAAAAACCTTTTTACGAAATAGAATGTTGAATGATCTTCATGCTTGTTATATCGTTTCCCTTTTTTGCTTATAACATTGCCAATGGCGACTGGTTACGTCACTACCAGTTATTGGCAATGGTATAAGTTAAAATGGAAGACGAAATAAAAAGCTCGGATTCCCTCGTGTATTTCCGTTGCATATCGTTTACATTGTACTTAACAAGAAAAAGGAAATCAAAGCGCTGCCTTTGTATATTCTGCAACTTCCCAGCCACAGTGCACCAGCTGCCCTTGACAATACCCACCGTGGTAGTTATTCGTTTCTATGTAAACGTTGTATCAGAAGTAAATAAAAAGAAAATCTCCCAGATGATACCATCCCTTTTAAACAGAAGTAAGATAAGATAAAAATCAGTGCAAAAGAAACGGACACGTGTATACTTAAAATAATGATCTCGAAGATGCTCTAACATCTCCGAAACTTCGGAATAAAAACTAAATATCCGTTTAGTATTCTACGTAAACAGTTACTAGAACGATGTAGAATTTATTTTCGATTTCTTCTAAAATTACAAAAGCAGGCTTTGAAAATAATCGAGACCTTTTGTTCGATTATTTGTCCGTGATTTAGATCTTTTATAATAAAGAAATTCTCCATGGCGTACATACTTTACCAAATGAAAGTGGAGGTACTAAAAACTATACTTCGTTTTCATTATTTTTTTTTGATTTACGCGTTACCTTGTATTTAACTACCTATACAGCTAATCACGATACGACGTCAATTTATTAGAAAAGTGTCCGACGAATCCGACGGTAAAATACATACGTAGTTTCCCACCACTGGCGGCGCGTTAATTGCATTGAATGGACGCGTGGATTACGTAATGGATAATGACTTCACCGCCGCTCTAGCAACTTTATACATACAAGTACGTCGGTAAAATAAATTTGGGAAGTTATTTTATCCGTAATTACGATGCCCGTTAAACGTAATAATTAAAATAAGCCGCTAATTGATTTCGATTGGTTGAATTGAATGTAACCCGAAGGAAATTATCGACACATTAAATTCTGACTCATTTTACGTCGTTTACTTCATGGTCAAATTGGATTAATGTTAGGTAAAACGTTTCTCTTTGCAAAATAATTAGTGTAGGTTTTATTTCTACAATGACCGCCATAGAATCAGCATCGCACGGCGAATACTTTTATTTTTAATTCAAAAGAAAAATTACGGCAGCAGCTTGTGTTTCAATGAAAACCTCTTTAGCCCCCATCGGGTATACCAAGCGATAGTTAGTTATTTAACGAACGGTTTTTTTCGAAATCTCAGCAAGATTTTAAAAAGATCTGTACTGTAATTAGCTTTAATTACCTGAACAATCTGAAGGCTAGAAAACGACATCTTAAGCTTTTGATTAAAGATACTGTTACTTTTGATTAATGCTTAACCATTACGCTAAAAAAGCACAGGTGTTTATAAAGTTATGCACCATCGTTTGGGCGATGAAAATAGTCCTTGAGAAGCATATTTAATTAAGCCAAAGGTTAAGGTGTAAACAGTTAAATATATAAATAAAATACTTTTATGTGTGTGTTTTACCGTTACGTTGGACACCTGAATTTACATTTTTCTAAATCCACCGGTTCATTTTGTACCCAGATACTTATGTATATAAAACATATGACCGCAAACAATTTTATTATTGCGGTAATAATCTTACAAACGTTAAAATTTAACGTTATACATAGGTGATTCATTTAGAAGGGAACAGTAAATTCTCTCCAAAATGCACACATTAATTACGTAAAGTTTATACAATGTGAGATAACCCATACGACCCGCTAGTAAACGATTACAGAATCGCTTGTATGTAGAATGGAACATCGTGTTTTCAGCTTCAATAATATTAAGGTTATCTGGTTTGTTATCGTTAATTCAAAGAAATGTTGTTTTGTCGTTTTCAGCATTTTTAAATTTAACCATAAAAAGTTAATCTAGAAGTTAAAAATATACTAATTATTTTTGTATGTTTTGAGACGGCGTTCTTAATTACTTATATACTTTTTACTGTCTGGGTGCTGTAATTACAACAATGTCTAGGCTTACATGATTTTTTTAAATTATTGAAATTACACAAGGTACAATCTATTCCTTCGAGACAATCTGCATCATTTGTTTACAGCTTTTACACTTTAATTCAATTTGTTAATTGTTTAATGCGAGTTTATTAAACTAACCAGTAATATTCAATAACAACATTTGTTAATGTAATAATCTTAGCAACGATTTACACATGCAATACTAAAGCATCTTGAGGAGCACGAAAAAACTAGGTACGTCTACTTCTATGGGATTTGTATAGGAATCATCTGAATGATACCGTGAGTTTAGGAAAACCTTTGAAAAGTTTGACTGAAGGAATAGATCATAAAATATTTTCCTGTAATTTTCTAGTAACCACCACCATTAATTTTCAACTAAAATGGTTTTACAGCAGTTTATAAAGCATCTGGTCTTCCTCACGTTTTATTCGGTAAATCTATCTTTAGCCAACGATAATTCTGCGAAAATTGTTAAACTATTCGCTTTCGCTTTAAACTGTGTAAATTAAATATTACTTCATAATAAGTCATCTATGTAAATATCCAGATTGTGTCGATACTCGCTAACCTTAAATTGTTAGATATCAAATTCCGAACTCGTATGTTAACATTATAGGCTGTGATATTGTTTTTTTGTTGGTCTTAGTTCGAATCGACTTCGACGAAAGACTTATTTAGCTAAGCTACGAGTTACAAAGTTAATTCAAATGCTGATATTCAAGAGAACGCGGCTTTATAGTACGTGACGCGTTATCATGAAGAGTTCACATTTTAGAGTTAGCATTTTATTCCAGCAGTTTAAGTTTTTTTAATTTAATCTTAAACTGCTGACGGAGCGTCTATGGAATACTCCGGCATCTACAATCGTGAAAATTCTTTTTTTATTAAAATAAACAATTTCACATAGTTACTTGAAAACACTCTTTTTTGTACCATGAACATGAACGAACATTGTAATGGTGTTTTTCTTTTCCTTATGTAATTGTATAGATGCGAACTGTTTTACCTGGCACTGATAAAAAAAAGTTAAAAACACATTTAACGGGAACCCCATGGCCATTATCGCGCTAACCTCTCATTTACTGGCGCCAACACCAAGTTGCAATTGTTGCAATGTCAATAGGAAAAAAAAATCAGGATAACTAATGCGCGTATTGTATGCAGATATCGGTACAGAACGCTAGGTAAATAGAAATAGTTGGCCTCGCAAGCTTCTTATTCGCCCATCCTAAACGAACGTTGTACATACAAATAGTTCCCGGAGCATCCTGGCTGTATTACATACACACATAGAGAACCGACGCTAAAATAAGTCATATTGCTCATGAAGGAATTCTTCATCTATTTTTCGTTTCGTGAAACCCTATCATTTATTCTTGCTGTAGTGTATACCGCGAATAGTTATCTGTTAGCGTAGCCGTGAATAATTTATAGTGATTGTACGAGATATGTGTACGCTATACGCATAATACCTGTCGATTTGTAATGGGCTGACCGTTCTCCAGCGTTCGCTTCTCCTTCTGCATTGGCTACGCTACCAGTTCCCTATGTCATTGGCGTTACCGTTTTACATTCGACCGAGAGAGTTGGCTTATTATATTGTTTTGATAATCAGTAATCGCTTGGTCGGACTATCACGAGCACGTATTCTGCGCGATTTGCCTTGTACGTCGCTATATTTAGTGAAAGATATACGCCAAAGTTAATGGAATACTCGTGTACTTGTAAGTGATTCTAGTATAGCAAGACATCCACGAAGAGAACATAACAATCTGATTTTAGAGGAAGGTCCGCCAAATGATTATGGTAATTATTACGCCAATTCAGAACATAGTTTTTGTTAATCGGAATTCTTACTACTTATTGTTCTTGTATAATTCGCGATTAGATAAGTATCGTTTAGCTTTCAATGAAATTACACGGCTGCTTGTAACTGATTTTTGCGCAAAATCGTGTATGGACGTAAAACGCTAGCCCATTACAATCATTACCGATTATCATTTAGATAATCCTTTTTTTGCGTCAATTTACTTCACTTCGCCGCATTTTGCGTCGATATTCATCGTAAAGGTAAATATCGAAAAAATTCGAAAGGAAAAACTTGCATGTATGTATATAGAAGGTTAATTCAAACAAATGTATCGAAATAGAATAGGAAATTGAAGTAATGGAGTTTGCACCATCAAATATAACATTTTACGCATTAAAAAAAACTTAAATCTTTGGAAGCTAAGCCAGACAAGATAAGTTATTTTTAAGCTACAGTTCCAATCCTCTCTTATCTATAACTTCTTGCGAAAAAAATAAGATATTCGACTTCTTACAATGATTTGCAATATTTATCCTACTTCGATTCTTTGTTTATGAAATTGTCACGTAGATTTGCTTGAAAATGATGAAATATTTGCTATACTTTTAATAAGTACTTGATAATGCTAAATATTTGTAGTTTTCCGTTTAGCCCAAAGCTCAATATAGCTTTCATTAACTTTTTTCTTTATTAAGATGGTCATTAAGGATAAATATCTACATAAATATTAATGCAACATTTACCTTCAATTCTATTAAATTCTAAAACACCTTCTGTGCTGGAACTGTTAAGATCTGTACATTTCTTAAACGTTTCCGAATACTCAAAATTAAAAACACAACGTCCATAAAGCACTTCAATATTTTATCTAGTTAGGTGTTACCACGTGTATTTCAACAGAAACCCATTAGGATGTCCTTATTTAATCCATTACTAATAATATCATTAATAACCCAAATTCGAAGCTGTTATACCAAAATGCTCCAATACTACAACCATGCTTTGTGTCGCGCTATAACCACTCCTAAAAGCAATAAAAATAAATCTTGCTTTAAAACCAGCTCGGTTATATTAATAGAATGAAATAGGTTAATTTAATGAATCACATCTTTATAGTGATTTAATCACGTATCCTTATTTGCAGATGCCGCAGCTTGTACCCTCTGCTGGGTTTACACCACCCTGTGACTACAGTAATTTCGCCGAAAGTTTCGATCTATCCCTATTGCCGGGTGCTGATTATCCACTATCGCCGCTATATAACGTTTTATACACCCAATCTCCACCGCCTGCAGTGGTTCCCGACGAAAAACCTAAAGTTTATCCCAATTATTACAACAGCGCGCACAGCGAAGTTCAGAAAAAGAACGATATAGACCTTGGCCCCGATTTTCAAAAACTCCTTCCAGAAGCCGCACAGCCCAGTATATATCCTCCTTCCCCAAACAACGGTATATACTTAGAGGTGCCGTCTTCGAAAAATTACCATGCCAATTCTCCAATTGGTGCCTTATCGCCATACTCGCCGCAGGGTTTGTTAAGCCCCAATGAACAATATAGTATTTACCAAGAGCAACAGAACTTCTACCCGAACTCACCAGATGTTTCATTGTACAATTCGCCAAATTCGTATGCTAGATCTCCAAGGGAAGATTTCGTACAAAATCAATACATAAAGAAGGAAAACTCCTATCAGAATTCTCCCATTCACAATTCATATTCCTCTTTCCACATAAAGGAGGAGAATTATTTGCCTGCTAGTCCGGAGTATTCAAAGCAATCTCCCGTTCACACATCAAACATTCAGCAAATCGAAAATACAGACGTCTTCGAGTTACTGAAGAATACGTTATTAGAGAAGCAGGTTAAACAAGAAAGCACGGTAGACTTCAGCAACTTATTGGAAGAATTCACCGGTACCAATAATACGTTAACGCAACACAATACCAACTACAAGAGTAATCAGCAGAATTCGCAACAGTCCAGCCCTCAGGATCATCAATTATTGCGAGAAGTGTTAAGGGATACCAGTTTCCAGAAGAAGTACAATATCAAACCCATCGACTTCGGGTTCATGACGTCGCCGATAAAGATGGAAGAACCAGATGAGAGCGTCCAGAAGGAATTGATCAGCCAGGAACAATTAGTAAGAGAAAACATAGAACCAGCTTTGAATCTAGCAATAGAAGCACGAATTGAAGAAATGAGGAAAGATGCTGATTCTACTTGCGCGGCTTTGAATATCTCACCAGGTAAGAATCTCTGAATAAAGAAAATTAATTTTGTTTAAAATTTATCATCCTTCGTCGAACTTGCTTAGATATATTGTTTGAATACAATTGTTCGAAAGGCTTTCTATATATATAGAAATTTTTTTATCAGTGCACGCATAAAGTAAGTGTATATGTACGGTAGTTAACTCGACAAATTAAAAATGAGCATGTTTACACAATTAATACCTCAATTTTATTTTATTTACGTAATAAACAACAATAATAACATCAAAATTATAGTCCAGCACAATATTTCTCGAGTCTTCCCGCGGTACATTAGAAGTATGACGCTCATTACACGAATTATAATATTTGCCACAATGCATTTGCATAGTCCGATCATATATCACTAGTGATGTCAGATAGTAATTAAAGGTGAATAAGATGCATATATACGAGTACGTTTTTTCCACTAGATTTTCAGCATCAATTGGCAGGAAATACGCCTGCATATCCTGTTTGTATTCGCTTATTGTCATGAAAATCTCAACGGTATGATGGCTGCATCCAAAGAAAATAAACATGTTTTAATTGACGTGGTTAATTTGAATATAAAATTTTACCTTTCCTTTTAAGGAACATTGAAGGTATACAAACAATACCTACATCTGGACGTTTTATTTATTGAGAGAAGCGTTTGTTTAAATTGTATTTCGTCATTTTCTGCCGCATTATCTGGAGTAAAGTATAAGCAAAGAATTACAAATAGATTGACCCAGCCTTGTATATCGTTCATTAATTTAATGGTAAATAACTAATGGCAAAGAAGCGATACCAGAGATTCTTTTACATCAGCTGTAAAAAAATCTTAATCTTAGCAGCTTAAACTAAATTAATCTGCTTTAGGTCAGGTTTTCGTTGTTTTTTCTTTTCTGAACTATAAATATCTATGTTGTTGTACAAGTAGTGCTTGTTTAGAAAATACGCTGATAATTCTAATGTAGTTAGCATCGGAATTTTGATGGAAAATCACTTTATTAATTAGATTAATGTGAATCTTAAACTCTGCGGTGTTTTCGAAAATTGAATAAGGCGTTTCGATCAAAACAATCTATCCTGCGCAATAATCTTCTGATGCACAACATGCTGGAACAATTACCACAAACTGACGTAGAGAAAAGAAGGAATGGCGTCACAAGCGGTGAATCACCATACTATTCTCTAAAGCCAAACTTTCTATTTTCATTTTAACCTAAATGGCAGTGTTGTTTCTTTAAAGAAGGTAATGTTGTAGCAAGTAATCGGGTGGTGGTCCTGTTGATTGCTCTCTAAGCCTTTAAACTTTTACAAATGCCAATTCACTAAAGAATACATTTAAATTTAGAACATAATGTGTTGTCTAATTTCCATTATTTAAGGAGCCGTTAGCAATTTACGTATGTATATGGTTTCATCGTTGTTTATAGTGATATGTAATGCAGTTCACATTTACATGCTTTAAACAAAATTCAGATGGCGCTAATTTTTTTAATTACATTTGAAATTGAAAAAAGAAACAACTGTCTTGAATTATGTCATTGTATCTGGGTTTGATATGTCGTTTAAGGGCGGGCACTGTGCAGATTATAAATTTATCAAAGGCATAAATCATTTTCATCGCCTTTTCTTCTTCAGTGACCATCTTCAGACAACCAAGACACCATCTTCAGTGTTTAGAAAATATAGAAAAAGGAAACCGAAAAACAAATATTCCGATCTCCCTCCCTTTTTTCTTTTTTTCTTGTTTTCTTTTTTTAATTTATTCGCGAATTTCAATTAAATGTTTCAGACCGAGCACCTTGTGAAATTTTAATGATGATAACATCTTTCAATCCGTACATTTGCAGTGTTCGTACAGTGAATTACAAAACGGCTGCCTTCCAAAAATCAGCATTGAAATTGTCGTCTTTTCCGTTGGTAATCGTTAAAATCCGGCTTAAAAATAGATGCAACGAAATGATTTCAGATAATTTTTCAAAATAAGCTTTGGAAAAGTTGAGCATTTGAAAGCATCGATGTTGTGCTTCATTGCTTCCAACATTTAAAATTTACCGCTTCATAATTAATTCATCTAATTAATCCCGCACCGTGAAATTATCGGCGGAGTTATTATGCTGTCAACGTATTTTCGTATTCGGAATTTATTATGTGTCCGTAAATTAGATTTATTGTCGTTTTATGAATGTCACCGATCCACGCTGAGGAATTCAAAGTGCGTAAGTAGATTTACCCGTATGTCTCCACCCATATGTTGCACATTAAAACCGAAGATAAAGATCTAGTTATAATTGACACCTTATTATACGTCGATGAATATTCGCAGTTCAATCTGGAGTTGTCCTTGGCTACAGAAATAAACAGCGACCACACCTATCCATATAAACTACATAACATCTAGGAACAGCAGTATCTATTCGGATTGTATCATAAAAGAGGCAGATTGGTCGCTTTTTCTAGTGGGCCGCCCGTTCGAAACGTGATCTTGTTTACCAAAACAATAGGGGAAAGACGTAACGTGTGACGTCAAACATTCTCTTAAGCGGCTTTATTATACGATAACTGCATATTTTGAATAATAAATTATGCGTGGAGATCAGAGATACTCGACTGGAACAACTTACAATCAACATGGCCTCTAAGCTGTTACCAGCACCAAGGTTGACGGCAACCTTGCCAAGACTATCTTACTTGCATTCTATGGCTAGAAAATTATTCCATTTTAATTGTTTTTTTATCACATTGTTGATTTTGCGTTACGCGTAAGTGTCGTAAATAATAAATTATGACCACCAAGTTGGCTTTGCAAATAGTAGGTGTGAATTGTTTGTTATAATACCGAACGGAAATTCCAACGCTGACGCGTGGTTTGTTACATAATGCACGCTTTTTTATATCCAATGCTCATTTTAGTAACTTGCATTCACGTAGTACTTTTAAGTTAATTAAACAATTATTATACAGTACATTTATTTACATTGTAACTGTTTTAAAACCTGAGAGTAGCAGAAAATACAACTTTACCGAGAATCATTTTCCTTAATAGGAGGTAGTTCCAATGAGTTACGATAAGTTCTTTACTTTTATCCATATATCAGATTTAAGCTTTTACATTATAGTCACAGTTGTAATTCTTCTAATCTAAGAAAGACCATGTGAAAGTTATAAGGCTTTCGTAGCATTCAATTGTTCGTTATGATAATGTGATTTTCTGAAGTAAATAAAAACAGAAAAACAATTAAATGTTTCCCTTCTAAGTTTTCGAACATAGCTCAAGCTAAACTTACAAAATATAAAAAAAAAACAACAGAACTTAAGATTAAATGAATAAAATGTAATTTCAAAATATTCAAATTAAAATTATTTTCTGTTTTTGCTATTTAAATCCACAGAAAATAAGTGGCTTCCCCATCAACTGTTCTTTCAAAAGATATATTCCGCGGATCTCATCCTAAAGACATGCTTCTTTATCCATCAGTATCCAATCAGTCCCCACAATGATGCTCAGAAAAGTCTGCGATGATCTTGATTCTTCTTTAAAACGCATAGGCAGGCTGCCCACCTCCTAGCCCGTCTACCTGCTTTTATCTGGACTGGTATTCTAGATTTTACGATAATTGGAAATTGCTGAAAATCATTATTTTAACTTCTTGATTGTTTTTGAAAAAACCAAAAGAACAAAATGACATTCGTTCCAAATGTAGTTTCTTATTGTGGGAATGCAACACCATTTCATGAAATAAAAACGTAGGCTTCCACGGCCGGAATCACGATTGTAGGCGAAACGTCGGGTTTATTTTTATTTTTATTTTTAACGACATGACACGGTTCGAATCCGAAAAACGTTTAGTTTCAAGATCATTTCATGTTAACTATACCATTGATTTCGCTTGACTTACTCGTAGTACTGTCGTAAAATATTATACATAATTCGCAGTTGCTTCAAGCTAATCAAATGCATGGTTTCGATCACAATGCTACTCCAACAATCTGGTACAAAATCGTTACATTGGCGATATCAATTCAATAGCTTCACGTTTTTATAGCCTCATGCGTAACAATAGTGATTGTATTTACCTGTTACTCGAACTAAATTTGTTAGTTCGTCGATTTTTTGCTGATCGTATCTCAACTTTTCTCAACCAACCAACTGTTCTAATTAAATCAGCTCACCATTCTCCCCTGATAATCATGACACGACAGTTTAATAACATTTCTCCAATATTGTGATATAATATTCGACACCTTTGCCAAATTGCTTACCATAATCAGATCAGGCTTATAGTAAGCAGGACCTTTTGCTGATTTTTTGTTGCCTATACACTGTTAATTTATCGTATAGTTTGTGATTTTATGTGATAAATGAATTGCAATAAGAAGGAAGTAAAGTAAAAGCAATCGAACGTCTATTATGCTTTTGTTTTGGAACTTATTTGGATTTTAGAAGCTGACTACAGGCTTCTAAAATCATTTAAGATAAGGATGCTAGCGTTCTGTATATCGTTCTTGCTGATAGATGATATTTGATTAAAGTAACGGTAATGTAACACTTTAAGCACTTTTACACGACATGAAACGTAAATTAAAGAATGCAACAATTGGCCATTCAACCGAATAGAAACTAGCGATTGGCACTTATACGTGTGTACACTAATAATTACAGTCGCTATTGCGTAATAGCAAATTAAATTTATCCAATTTAGGAGCATTTTTTCCAAACATACGCCTGTTTCACCAACACCTTTAATTGCCAAGCCATGTAGGCGTTACACATGCATCAAATTGGTTTTCGCAACAAACTTTTACACGGCTTTAATTAATCCAATACTTGACGTTAGTGTGCCAAGTACGTGTTTCCAGAACGCCATAACATTCTTCTTTTACAATCAAGCTAATAGAACGTATAAATGTTACACTCTTAAATATATCCAATTCTAAAGGCGTTGTTGTTCACTTTCACGTTGTTCTGTGATGTTATTAAGTAAAATACAGAGAGCGTTTACAAGACCGGATTGGAGCCATCGTATCTTCTCCAATAAACGGCGTATAGCTGTTAGCTAGTCCATTATCTGGATTTTTTGGCAAACGGAAAGAGTTAGATGTAGATTGCTGCGGCTATTGTCGATTTGTATTGTTACACGGTATGCTATTCATAACGGAAAGAGGATGAAATTACAGGCTCTGATATAAATGCTTGTTATTGGATTTAATTCCAAGATAGAATTGTGATCAAAGCTGGAAACTGTAAATGGGTTAATTAAATCCGGATTTCCTGATGTTTTATTGTCGCAAATTATATTAAAATAGTTTGATCGCAGGCGGTAATTTCGTTTGGATTGCGATAAACCGTTTATACGGCTTAATTGAAGGAATTGGCCTTCCTTGTCTTTAGACAGATGATAAATATGCCGCTCAATTTTTCCTTGAAATGCATGGAACTTGCTCGCAATTAAGTGAATGGTTTCTTATTATCTGTACCTCTCGGTGTTAGTTGGAAAAATATTGCGCGATTTTTTTATCACGCAACTTATTACGTTCCATTCACGATCAGATATAATAGTACGTAGATCCATATTAAATTAACCCTTTAAGATTATCATTTTTTAAATACTGTTTTCCCGACTGACGTTCTCCGATACAATCGATATTTATAAAACGACTACTTTTGTTTCAGATGCTTCACAGTGGACTTCAGCTAACGTTTGGTCATGGTTACAATGGACCTGCCGCGAGTTAAATCTTCCTGCTCTTGTTCAAGAACAATGGGATTTAAATGGCGCAGCACTTTTAACCATGACAGAAGAGGACTTTACCAAGAAAGCACCTCAAGTAAGTCCCATCTTAATTAATTCGTAAAACTTGGATTAATAGCTCATACATGAAATCTGTTAGATAAAGAAAATCTATTCCCTGCTCAAATCCTCAACATTGAACTAAATAACTGCCTGCATATAAATGCCTAATCTAACTTAATCGAATATTCCGGCGCTGTACTTCTTAACTAATAATAATAAGAGAAAGAAATAAAATAAGAGAAACTAATAAGAGAAAGCGATGGAAGATGTGATAAATTAACTATTGCTTACCGTAAAGAAATTTACAAAGAGCAGGCCTAAATACGTAAGGTTCAATAGCCGTAATGTATATAGGTAGAGGATTATACAATTGTTAAATATTATATTTAATAGCGAGAGAATGGGAGCAGTTATCAAATTCTTATTGATGCTATTGTCTATCGATAAATATAAGACATCTAAATAACGCATAAATCAGAGCAAATAACGTAAATCAATAAATTAAAATGGTCACAAAGCTAACAAACAAAAGATGACGTACAAGAATAAATGATTCACTGATCACCAAAACCTTCAACTTTCTCAAATAAAGATAATATATGTATTAAACATTGCGAAGAACGAACGAAGAATAAGTCCGCGTATTTATATAAACGAGCTTTAATAGTTTCGTAACTAGTTATTGTTACAAAATAACGGTATAATCATTGATTGTTTTTTCAAAGCATCTTACTTCGCGGAAATTTACGACTTCTAATACCCGTTTAGAATTTTCCAATATTTCATTCAATAAATTCACAGAAATACGTTGCCTTGCAAAAACATTCAAACGATACAATACATACATCATTAACTATTTCTCCCACGCGAGATGTACGTTTAGCAGGTAGCTAAATGGTCTAAAATATATTTCCACGTAACGCAAATCTTTATTCTATTGAGAATTTCTCTTATTTTTCAAGTGTTAATTTATGGCGATCGCAAATTTTCTGAAGCCGTTTATACCTACATAGCCGCGATGGATATGTAGTTTTGACAATGCAAAACCACAGCTTATCCGATGAATCATAAAACACACGTAAAAAATCGTGGGAAAATGTAAACGCGATTTAACAATTAACTAATGATGTCATCGATTACGTCTTCGCTATATTTAGCCAGGTATAGAACTTGCGGCAATCGCTCCGCTTCGTTTGTAGAGTTTATTTTGGCAATGGTGTGTTCTCTAACGCGCGTTTTTGGTACGGATTATATCGCAATTATTATCCAAGCTATCAAGGATACCCACCTAACCAATGTTTAAAAGAAACTAGAAATCTCACTTAATATTGATTGCAACACCGGGTTTTAATGCTTTCGTGATAATTAATGCCTTTGCCTTTTTATATTTATTCGTTTCGATCGGTTTAGTTTGTTTTACAAGTTTCTGACGTAAGACTTTAAATATCAGCATGTATCTGTTCATTATCATGTTAAACGAGTACAATTCATCTAATGCGGGATGAAATTGGTAAAAAAAAAGTAAACGTTGGGTTTACAGTTGAAGCTTTCTCTAAAATAGATGAAAACTCGTCGGAAATCTCTTGTATGTCGTATAGGGACACTTGTGCAAATCAACGATTTTAAAAATCGATCATTGAATATTCAACAAAATATTACATTTTTGTTTTCTGACTAACAAAACCGAGTAAACACTTTCTCCGATGATTTAGTCATGCACGTAGTTGTTGTGCAACCCACACCTAATTAAAAAAAAAAAAAAACGGGTCACAGCAGATCGAGGAAGAAGCAGCAGAATTCGATGTGCATGTACGCAAGAAATTAAGTTCGCGTCGTAAAGGTGAAGGTAACGGTTTCCAATATCCGCACAGCAATTGACGGAGCTCACAAGGCTCGAATTGCACTATTCTTCAATCTCGCGCAATTAAGAAAAAAGTACGCTTGTACAGTTGGTCGACAGTATTTATTAGCAATTTACGCGAATAGTCACCTTTTGTGGTGACAGTTAATTGGCAAAAATAAAATTGCGATTGCGATCATCGGCAAAAGTTCCCGTAAGACGTATTTCCTCGATCCGCAGGTTCTATTTATAAGCTAAAATCTTTAATTATAATGTTAAAATTCAGAACGTAACTGTTGTAAGTACTCGATTAGTAACGACAGCGAGACGATGTGATAACAATAAGAACATCTACATATACATACAGAAAATAAGCGCGAAATTGGTTAAATGTAGAAAATGTTGGTTTAGCTTTCAGAATCACAGTTTCTACGGTAAATGATGAAAATTTTATGTATTTAAATAAATCGAGTTAACTAAAGGAAATAACTGATAATTATCTCTTACATTCATTTATATTAGGTATACATCAACCGACAATAAGACAGAAACATCAAGAATATTAAAATATGCGATGGTTCAAAACAAAAATGCCAAAGGTCTGCTTTTTTTTTGTAAATGTGGTAGATGCTACCTACAATCGCTTCTTTGCTATCCACTAATAACTATTGAGCTTCAAAGACATACAATATTCCACCAACAGAAGGATGCTCGATTCTTCGTCCTATTCGTATTCACGTAATAAAGCATCTAAATCCATGAAAAGTACTTGATTAGCGCAGCCTGCATTTTATCATCTTTTTTAACAAGTCTTCTCGGAATTAGCTCTTGAATATCTTTTTAATTGAGAAGTTTCGATTCATACAAGATGTTAAACGTTTTAAATAACA
Source organism: Oryctes rhinoceros (assembly GCA_020654165.1). Taxonomy (NCBI): domain Eukaryota; kingdom Metazoa; phylum Arthropoda; class Insecta; order Coleoptera; family Scarabaeidae; genus Oryctes; species Oryctes rhinoceros. The sequence goes on from JAIOKQ010000231.1 coordinate 7,916,530, forward strand.
AAAACCGCATTCCACGGTATATCGAGTACTATTCAATATTAATCGGCCGCATTCCGAAATCTAATTAAATCCTTCAAGAGCTCAATTAACCTGTTTGCCAATTAAGGCACTTCTCCGAATAGCCAGCGATATGAAGCTATTCGAATTCATAAGTTACATAAGTTGTTTCCAATTCTATTAGCTTGTTCATCTTGCTTTCTGATACTTTTTTTATTTAGTTAGTAACAATTTAAAATAACGCACGCGTGTACGTGTAACGGAATCGTTGCTTCGAAGAATCATTTCGCCTATATGAAGACTTTATTCACCAAGTCACACACATTCCGCGTTATTATTCTTATTTTGTGCAAGTAGGTCACTTTCTCTTGGCCACAGAACCGAACGTGGGGGACCTTCTTCTTGCACTTCGAAGCTCGCTACATGTACGTACGTGTACCTATACAAATATATACACACGTACCGCGGAAGGCGTTGCTTAAACGATGCAAGGACGTCCAATGCCGTTGCCTGCAGGCATTTCGGTTTTTCATTTTCTTTTTTTCTTTTAAACTCGCCTATTTCGCGCAATAATCAATGTAAAAATGGCATCTTTTCGATGCGTAACTGTACGCACGCAATAACCAAAAGCGTTCTATGCGAGCGCGAAAATGGATAAAATTTTTATTCGGTATATTTCGCCAAATTGGAACGAACGCGAACTGATTCAACTGAGGTAATCTCGTATTTGAAAGGCATTCATCATTGGATTGCTGATCCCCACATAGTTTAGAGAGAATTTATGCAAATTAAACGAAAATAAACTGATTGTTAGCCGTTGTATCGTAAGCATATGCGACGAGCGACGTTTCACTAACGGGATCTTCGTGAAAATATTCTTAGGTGAAATGAAACTTATATTCGCATATGCTACATCTGTTGGATACAGTAATTCACAATACATTCGCTTCTTGCAGATTAAATATTTTCTTGAAACTTGAGAGTAATAAATTCACCGAAAAAAAGCTATAATTTATGAATATGTAAAATGCCTCTCACGCTTTAAAATTCATGATTATAATTCTGCTATTTACCAGTAGCTCTTCGAATCCTAATTAGCTCTTACATTTTAATTACTTTTTTTATATTAAAAAAATAAATAAATAAAAAAATATATACATATTTTTTTTGCTGAAAACATTTAATTTATTTTATTTAATATTAACTTACAATTAGCTTTCTAGCTTTCGTATTAACCTATTTCATTGCGAAACCATTGTCATGTAGTGAAATTGGATGAATACGCGTACTTATTTCTTCTTTCTTTACAGGGTGGTAGTATGATCTATGCTCAGCTAGAAATATGGAAGGCGGCTTGTATGGACGAAGATAGATCAATGCAATGGATGCCAGAAACAACCTCTAGCAATGCTTCGAGTGGCGATATGTCCGATGGTAAGTTACCATAAGCAACTAAATCAGTTTAAAATGGAACGAAAACCGAGTATTGCGGGACAAAGCGATTAAAGTCTCTTTTGCAATTTCCCGAAGGTAATTTTATTATTATACCAATAAAAGAATAAAACTCGTTATGTTGAAGCAAACCATTACGAAGCAGTTATCCTTGATTTGTATTCGTTGTATACAATCCCGCATGGAAGACATTTGAATCAAGATTTTTCTCATATACATATATTCATACGCGTATATCTACTTTAGCGGAGTGGACGCCATTGGCAAAAAAAAAAAACACACAAAGAAAAACAGTCCTTATTTGTTCTTCGCATTGAGGTATTCAGGCGTTAATTAAGTGAATATCAGAGTTAGTATCGAATTCCGGTAATCGCACCTTATCTTACTCATTTATAGGCTTTTCATATCGCGATATTCGAGTAGCGTATTCTTAACTATCAAAAATTAACGTTGGGCAACTCACCCTCGATTTCTGGTCTTGTTTTATTAATTAATTAAACAGATAAATACTTCTCTTTAAAATTGCAATAATAAAAATAACATTCTTTACAATCCTTCTAGTGAAATAATGAAGAGATGCTTATTTTTATCTTTCGGCTGTATTCAGTCAAATGATATGCTTAACCGAATCATGCACCAAGATGCACCCCTGAACAAACTTAACGCGCAAATATATCAAATTATTAAAAAAAATGTTTTTACTAAATAAGTAAATTTTTAAATGAGGGAAAGAGTTAAAATATAAATGTTGAACTTTATCTATTTTTTCTTCAGATGATGAAGAATCTTCTACGCCACCAGTAGAAGCAAAACCATCAACATCACGCTCAACAGGTGGATCCCACATACACCTCTGGCAATTTTTGAAGGAACTGTTAGCTTCCCCCCAAATACACGGTTCGTGCATAAGGTGGTTGGACAGAACTAACGGCGTCTTCAAGATCGAGGATTCGGTTAAGGTCGCGAGGTTATGGGGCAAAAGGAAAAATCGACCCGCCATGAATTACGACAAACTAAGCAGATCGATAAGGCAATATTACAAGAAGGGTATCATGAAGAAGACGGAAAGATCGCAAAGGCTGGTCTATCAGTTTTGCCATCCGTATTGTCTTTAATATTTGATCCTCTTTCTGCAAATGCGAACAAGACAATAAGAATATTCTCATCGTTGTACATATTTATCATAATTTATTAACATGTAATAACAAGACGTTCTTGAACATGTGGGTACAAATTGGTTATTGGGTATTTCTTAATCGGTTATTTTCCAAATTTGTTTTTTGGGTTTAAAATACGAAAGAACATTTTGAAGTTATCAAAATGTTTGTCAATTTCTTTTGATGAGGCTTCGTAGGGTATTACTACGTTTAGCTTCCATCGATTGTTTGTAAACGCCAGTTAGGCTTGTAAATAATTATATTATATAAATCATAGTGTAATATTAATAGCATTTAGATTGTTAATGGAAGGTAATTTCCATGTAATGACTCCCTCGTAAGACGAAAAAAGAATCAAACATCTTTTCGATTAAAATAATTTGCCGATCAGTAGACGAATCAATGGATATGGATTGATGCGACCGGTTTCGTAGTTCGGGTTCGAGATTACGCTCGGATCTTTGCAGCTCAACCGTTTGCAAATACATCCTCTCACGAATATCCCTTGACGAATCGAACATTCGGTGATTCTTGGTCCCATATATCTATGATATATTAAATAAGTAAGTTCTATGAACAGTGAAATTAGGATAATGTTATTCTTAACCGTAGCATTAGTGTATCTTATCTCCTCAATTAATAGTTACGAAAGTATTAAACGTTTTCAATAAGGTTGGAAATGTTTTATTTAATTATATCGTTTTCGGCATTGTATATTGGGCCGAATGGGAACATGTATTTATAATCCTCTTAACAACTCCTTAAATCTCATTAGTTATAAGCTGTATATTGAATAATTAAGGAAATCAAAATGCTGCAAGAGTTCTCGTACAAAATTATCTTATTTATTTATTTCTAGATAAAAATATAGGTACCATTCTTGCCAAAGAAATTTATCTAATTATACGGAAAATAAATAATAATTTATATTGAGGCGGTGTTTTGTTTTCCTGAAAGTTGTACATTTACTTTATATAACCAAATTTATACATTATTTCGTATTTATTGTGTTAATAATTTATTTAACAAATCTCGTTCTTAAATGATATACTGTAGCTTTAATTAGATATTAGCATCTTATTTATTAGCCCGTAATTGATAGTTTTTTTCTAACTTTGTATATTTGGCAAACACAGAATCTTAAATATATAACCAACTAAACTAAATTCAACCGTGTTTTATTACGTATCTTTTTCAGTATCAAACTGGATAATTGAGAGTACTAAAACAAGTCCATAAATAGGATCGGCCTTAGACTTCCAGCCGTCCACTTGTCCAGCAGTGAAAATGTCTTCCTTCAAACAACATACATATGATGAGCTTTTTTTTGAAAGTTTATATTTTGAAAATTCAAAAAACAATTTGTGACTAATAAACTGTTAGCTCTTTAACGCTGGGACATCTCTTCTTCCACGTTGCTTCTTCTACAACTATATTCGTAACATGGTATAAGTATGTATTTCTCATAGAAAAATTTTAATTAGATTAGATTGGATTTTATTCCTAGACCTCTTTTTACTCTTTTAAATCGAAATAAATACAGAGCTATAACCTTGGAAGAATACATCTTCGTACAATCAGTGACTTCAGTATCTTCGAACTATAAAATAGCAGCTTGAACATTGACTTCTTGGTGAACGATAACACGTAACTTTAAAATTCTGTTGCTTATACTCTAGCGTCATATCATCAACTGGCTATCAGCGAATTAATCCATTGTGTCGAAGCGATCGGTCTGCTAAACAACTTCTCTACGTTTTACAGGAAAACATACGAAAGATGTCCAATAAAACAATTAAATGTTATCTAGTATCTAGATGTAAAATTTCAATCTCATGTTAATTCTCTCGAACAATGTATTGGAAAACCTTGTTGATCAGAATTTAACAAATGTTCTACCAAAGAGACCGTCCTACGTCTCTTTTTACGTCATTAAAAGATACCAGAACAAAAACAAGCACACCTATCGGCAAAGCCGGGGCAATGTTGTTGAAGTAATTGAATGCGCTATCAATATGTTGTTTACGCACTTAATTTACGGTAATTAAAAATGATTACATGTTATTAAACTAAGAAATTTCTGCATTCCGAACATGGCAGTCTTCTCATAAAGTATAATTTTCAATATTATTTTAATCGGCTATATCCATATAATAGTCCTCTAAAAAAAGAAACATAAGCAATGGACTGAAAAGAAGTATTCTACATCTACTAAATATTGCTTTTAACACAAGATGGCGCTGTAGCTTAGAAAACGCGCAACAGTGCCAGTTTAAATGGGCGCAAATCGATAATGCAATACAACGCGTAGGTATCGCGAAAAAGAGCACGAAGTGAAGCACAATTGCGGTATAACTAGAAAATATGAATAAAGTGTCAAATAAATCTAAAAAGGCTCACCAGAAAGATGAAGCTAAACAGGAAATAGTGGCGCAAGTGCACAAATCAGTGAAACAAGACGTTGGCTCGGACAGGGAGACTCAAAAAACAGATAATTCTGAAATCGAGAGCAACACGAACAAGAATTACTTACTAGAAGATAAGAATGAGAATTACACTGTCAGTAGTACGCCTGTTAGAGACGTTTCTGATGACGGTGACGTTCATATCAATTCGAAAATACTTAACCTGATCGAATCTGAAATGCGTAAAGATGTAAACAATAAGCAATCGCATTTCACCGATTCCAGACCGCAGAGTTTGAGTTTCTACGAAGAAGAAAAAGTACCGGAGGAACTATCAGGTAACTTAGAATTACTAAGCCCGGAAGAAAAGAAACACTATAAAAGACGTAAAGATCATGGTCAATTAGATACTGATGAGAGGAACATGTACAACAGCATTCAAGATATCTATAACAGAGAAGGCGAAGAAATCATAACTGGAAAAAAATCGAAGTCGAGAAAGAAGAAGCACGTCGACAACGAAGTCGGGATGGGCGACAGTCGGGAAATGATGATACCCAAAGAGAAACGAAAAAGCAAAAAGAAGAAACGCGAAAATTCGCCGATGGCTCCGTCCGGAAAGAGAAAACATCGCAAACGCGAAGAGGAATACGAAGCTAAGACTGATATCACGGCAGCTCTAGAAGATTTGCAAGACGATGTTTTCGAAAATAACGCTGAGGATTTTATTAAGCACGAAAAGATCCGAAAAAGTCCGAGGAAGTCGGATAAGCTGTACGTCCAGAAGAAAAACAAATTTGAAGTTACTAACAGGCCGACGTTGATGAGATCGAGTACAATAGATCCAGATGCATTTAGGAGGTATGATGATATGATACAATAGCTAATAAAAAATGTACCGTTAAATATATTTGCGCTTATTTGTCGGGGCAAAATAAACTTTTTTCACATACATAATACAAGGTAATGCAGTGGCTTTTGCTGCTCTTGTTAAAAGAATTTTCGGGGTTATACATGATTTAATCAACAGAAATTAAGAGGATAATTATTGTTTCAAAAATATACTCACTACTTTTAATTTCACGCCATTATTAGTTAAAATCTAAAAGTATATATAAAGGATGTTTGTCTCTCTTCTCATCTAAATCTTCTTGATTAGAAATAATCGAGAACGATCAGAAAAGAAGAGAGACTAAAAAAACATTAATTTCTATTGAACGTCCTTCGTTTTACATTGTCAATTTACACTCCATATTAAGCACTTAATAAAAAGAAGAACGTTTCAAGGCTCTATTTGCACTAACGCACTTACACTGAAATAAACTTTTTCTTTAAGGAACGCAGAAACTCCTCTCCAAACAGCGTTGCGTATTCAAAAATACTGGATTCCCTTCACGACGTTCTGCCACGGCCTATTGGGTGGATTGGCTTTTGCTCACTTTACATACTTGCATTGTAATCGTAACGCCAAGGATGTACAGTACATTATCCACTACGCCAACTACAGCGATATTTATACTTGCATATTCTATGCGCTTTGCGTGATCTGTTTAATATCGGTCTTCGACAGGTAACTAATTCGTTTAAAAACATTTTCGTTCTTTCTATTATCTTTTATTGTAGATACGACATAGCATCAATTAAGCTGGTAGACCTGCAAGAATTGGTCAAGCATCGTAAAGGATGCGCTGTTATATTCCTGTACATAGCAACGATGATCGTCCATTTAGTAACAGCGAAAGTCGATGACAAGATGTCCTTAGTGCTCTACAGCAATATCACCGAATTACAGGTTGCATATTTTAAGAATTCAAAAAGGGTTCATATTGAATACGGATATTTCACAGATAACCGATTTCGAAGTGACTGAATGGTACAATCTATCCCTGGGTAGGGCCGTAATAGCATTCGTCTCTTGGATCGTCATCTCGATAGCTCCTGGCCAAGATATGCTCTATACTCATCTAAAGGCGTTAGAATGATCTAAAGCTAATTCTCAAGTTCTGACATATGAAAATGATGTTCAAACCAGTTGCCAATATAATTAATATATCTAGAAACTAAATAGATATTTGCCAAGAAGTAAATAAGTTAAAATACTTCCTGCAATTGATCTTGTATCATAGTTATTGCTAGATCGAACAAATGGCAAATGTTCACAGTACCCAGAGTTCAATAAATGGGTAACAGAGCGGTATTCACATTAAACTTACTTTCATTTCAATAGTTGATTAAACATAAACTATGTCGTCCTAAAAAGGAATATAAAATGTAAATTATTTGGAAAAGTATGCTATTGCGGAGAGATCGAAGTGTCTATGAATATTAAGTTCATTCGTAATATAGATTTTGTTACCAATTATTAAAGTTGTAAATTCAGAACATTGTATTGTTTATTATTATAATAACGTAAAAACAACCGGAAATATATACAAGTGACTACTATATCTATTGCTTTTGTTTTGCCTATGACGCCATGTACAATCTTTTTCAAATTAAAAGCCGCAATTCTACGATAGTTTATGCAACCGAAGATACATACCTCCTTATGATACTTTGTATCTACATTACTTAATAACGTCATCCATAATTGAAAATACAGCATTCTCTATTACCTCCATGAGAAACTTTCAACAATAAGAAGTGTCTAGCACTGTGACAACTTTCGCTTATTACTAAGAGTCATTGTAATTCAAACATTTTCAATGTGTACGAATATAGATTCATCGATATTACAATGGAAACAACGGCCAGCATTTTGCCTTTGGGTTGGGTTCTTCAACAACCACCATAATAAGCATTTGTAAGCATATCTTGGAAACTATGCTTTCGATTTAGTTCAGGACATTCACCATCACGTTGAGGAGGGCATTTTTCCCAAACAAATGGAAGAATTCGTGGAGATCCGGTACACTCGACACCGCGGATTCCGAAATCAACATTTTCTGCCAGTAACTATTTAATGGATTTAGGGATATAGCTAACTAGTTAAGTAGTTGGCAGAGACAGATTTTCAAAATGTTCGCACTTGCACATCCATTAAGGCACATCCCTTATATCAGGCAGAGGTGAACGCTTTGAAAATCAATTATAATTTTCTGAATCTCATTTTGCTTAATTTTTGTTAATTAAACTGTGTTAAACCTATCGTTATCTATATTTTATTAAGAGTTATATTTTTGCTTAAATTACTCTGTACAACGCATGAATCCGGACATTATTCTGTACTTGATGGATAAAAAACTAAACACTTGATAAGTAGATTTAATGATATATAAACATAGAGACATTGAACCAGTTATTTATGCCTGTCTATATAGGCATACCATTCATACTTACAATATATAAAATATAATTGAGCGCATTACGCGGATCATAAAGAAGCGTAAAATACTAGCAAGTCCTATTTTTTACATCCATATTTCGTACTGATAGTGATAACATATTCTCTGAGACGATCTTATTTGTTCGTTACATAGACATAGCTACATTTCTCAAAACAGAAGTTACTTCGCTTAATATTAGTACATACAATACATACATCTGGTATAAATAATTACTGACTAGGAGAGCTTCTTTCAACGCACTGTTACAACACGTTTGTAACGTCACTGGAAAAATAACTAAACATTAACTTAGACAATTCATCATGTATCATCTCCAAGATCTTTTAATTTAACGAACAACATGCAAGCGTAAATTACACCAAAAATTTGTATAACGCAGATTCCTAATCCCACAGCGCTGAGTATGGAGAGATGATTTCGTAAGTGGTCTTCCATCTTTCGCAAACAACCCTGCGAATGTACCGGACATGTAATACAAATTAGCAGCAACAAATTAGAAACATTCTTACGCTGTAGTTTATATTGGAAGGATGATCTCTCCTACCGCAATGGCCCTTTATCGTTTTACAGCATGAATCAGGTACTAGGTTCATTTCGTGTGGATTTTTATTTTTCCAATGGCTGTACTGCCAATCTGAAAAGCTCACGGCTCCGCAACATTGGAACTGCAAGCAATAAAATACATGTTTATTTGATTTTGAGTAATGTAACGGTATTACCTTCTCCTGTAGAAAATCTATTGCGACTGTTTTATCGTTATCTATCTTGTAATGTGTTAAAAATGTAGTGTTGAGATTATTTTCAAGTTCAGTATGTACTATTTCTTGATAAATGAAGCCGAAGACTCCTACCATTGCCTCCATGAGAAAAATGAGTATTAGCAAAAACATATACTGGAAAGTAATATTATTTTTTTCTTGTGGAAAAACATACTTTAACGTTACTTACGCATATTAAGAGAGGGCGGTGTTCCCAGCACCCTGCACAAAATCCCAAAATAGCTACCAGAAGAACCAAACCGCCAGCAGCCAAAAGGAAATAAGTTAGCATTGGGTACGTCAACGAAGTTAACAAGGTGACGTATTGGTATTTATCCAGTATTGTCCATAATCCTATTCCTAAAACTCCTAATCCGGTAACCTAAAAGAACATCAAGGAATTAAGTAATGAACGTTCAAAGAAATGTGATACGAAAATGAAGCTATTTTAAATAACGTGCAATGGATAAATATACCGTAAAAAATGTAAATTTACGCCAAAGATTGGACAGCCTTAATATATAACATGTATTCCAATGAAACTCATTGGAAACAAAAAAGAATGTAAAATTACATTTCATCTTTTTTCATTTTTCTTCAAGGCTGCCCGCTTATTACTTGATACATTTGTTTTCTTTCTGTATTAGCTTAAGAATAAGAAATAATAATATTAGCCAATAATAAACAAATTCAATTAGTTATTACGAATTACATTTCCTTCCAAAAGTATTCACGACGATGGTCTAGACGAATGGTCGCATAACTTTTCAAAAGTACCAACCTTCGTTCCATATAGTTCAGCTCTGCTAGATTGATCAGAAGTGCTTTAAAATTGAGCGTGAAAGTCTACAAATCTATCATTAAAAACTAGATCTTTATCCATAATACTGTCTGTTAAAATGCCAAAACATCATGTTTAATAGGCCGTCGTCGTGAACCGACTTGTTCTAAATAATCTAAATAGAATGGTCTATCACTTACCAAAAACAACACATTGAAAACATGTAAGACGTACTTCACGAACTCGACACTGCAACAGCCTTCATCCCGACGACGTACTTTCGGCATTTTATTTCCCCGATCGTAAACTGCATGGAGCGCTGCGAAAGAAAGAAGATGTAAGTAGGTACATAAGTAATGATTAAGAGATCATTAAATTCATTAAAATAGTTATGAACCTTTAGCATTCCGGAAAATTCCTACACGTCCAACTTGAAATGTTGTCATTTGCCATAGAATAGAGGAGAACCGGTTCAACGGTTTAGCTTTGTTCTTAAGTGGTGATCTTTTTGCGACCCTAGCATTTTTTGCGTTCCCCTAGCGTAGAATTATAATCAATAAATTTCATTCTGCGAACACGCGTGTGTTCACGGCGCGAGATATTAAATAACCTTGAATGGTTAATAAAATTTACGTGGAAGACGATGTACATAACTTCGTCCGTTTGTGAAATTTTAAAATAGATAGTGACGTAATTTGGTCCACCGGGAAGTTGTTTAAATATTTACAGAAGAATAGTGCTCCAAGGAAAACTTGGATGGATGGTGTCGTATCTTCCGCCGTGAACGTTATTCATGCCATTAGGATGAGCTACTTGCAATCAACAAAATAAGCAATATTTAATAGTTTGATTTTGTTTTACTATATTTTATTTTTAAGTTTTCTGAAATGGCATTTTAGGAGATCGTCGCTAAAGTATGTTGAGTTTCGTCTATACGGTGAGGTGTTAAAGTATTGTTGTGATTACTAATCACAACAATACTAATTTCTCGTTTTGTTTATCGAACTTTATTGCATTAAATCAATTGTAATCGCTTTTTTGCGTTTTTCATTGTTGCCGTTAGCCTGCGCACGAACCATGGTAAACAACGATTGTTTGCGATTTTAAACAATTATTTTAATTTAGGTAGGTCATATTGTAAATTTTATTTTATCTACACAACCGATTGCCATAAATTCGCTACAAATTTCCTTCAAATACTTTCAATCAACACATGTGATAGGATGGCGTGCACTAACACACAAGTATCGGTTGTTTAGTATACTACGCCACAGTCCTTCCTATCATTAGTAATTCATTACAATGCTAAAAGGGAATAAAGAAATACGGAAAATAATAATAGAAAAAAGAAGCGTACAAAAGTATTCCACTGGCGCTTTGCAAAAATTGCCCACTACAACACCTACAACGTAAACGTGGATGACGTCATTAAAGCCCGATGTGGGCACATGCGGTATTAATAGTAATATGTAAGGCGCTGCGTTTTACTGAGCATTACTAGAGATGACAAAGGCAGGTGAATTTATTACTTTTTTGCAGCGACTAGACGGATTCGTTTTTTGTCGATTCTGGGGGAAACCAATAGACAACACGAACCCTTTCTTAGGAGACGAATAGACACGAGTCTGTCTAGTCGCTGGCAATATCATCTGCCTTTGTCGTCTCTAACCATTACCTTTCCAAGAAACAAAGATACACAAAATCTACTTGAGATAAGAAACATTAAAAGTTGGCATTTAAAAATAAATATCACAGCCTATCTATCCTTCGAGGGTTATATGGAACTGTACGAAATTCCGTTCTAACGTAGTATAAAATCTAATGATAAACTTTACCTCGATAACCGCTAGCGTCAAAACTTCCATGTCTTACAAAATGGTCGATATTTCTCTGCGGCATTGTCTTAAGTAAGGGACGATTACGGTAACCAATCAATCAATCAATCGATATACGGACGTAATTGAGGAATTATATTGTAATATTTGTTATTGCATTGCACTGTTATATTTCAACTTATTAACATGAAAAGATTAAAATTGCAATTCTTAAATAATGTTATGTGTATTGTCGCGAATTACAAGACATTGATTTTCCGAGAAAAAGTGCGAAAAACTAATTTTAATTTAATACATGTTTATTTTCGCACAATTGTACAGATTAAAAATGTTACGATAACGGACGATTAACTAATGCAAAAGATAAGATAAGAGATAATTCCAACGATCCAGCGATCATTTGCAAACTGCAAAATATACTCTATATTTATACTATTCTACATTCATGAACAAGAATCTTTCCGTACATCTGTCTAACCTTATCGTAATGATAATTTTCCACCAATATTAAGATATTTCGCAATTCATCAGGTCGTTCACCCAAGATTTGTCATCGTTTCATATAGTGGCAGTTCTCATAGGTAGTTGGCGCAGAAAAAAAAAAGATCGGTGTAGAGAAGTTATAAAAAGAACTTCATCAGAAGAATCCTACGTGATGAATAGAGAGGGCAAAAGCGAGCGAAATTATAACTTTTTTTGCAAGGACTAGACAGACTCGTGTCTGTTCATATAAAAAAAGAGTTGCGTATTGGTTTCCTCGAGAGTCGACAAAACACGAGTCTGTCTAGTCGCTGTGATTTCATTCGTTTGTGTCCTGTATAGTGATGAAATACAAATCTCAAGAGCTGACGCGCTAAGGCGGAGAAATAGAGTTAATTTTTTTGTTTAGAGTTTACTCTTGGCACTTGGCACTGATCATACTGCTCGGAAGAAGACAACGTTTACGCATTTTAGCATTTGATCCAACTATCTCTGTTATATATTGCGTTCTTGTATTCAAACAAAAACACTGTAAATAAAGCATTGAAAATAACAACAGGACTTGTGATTATCTTCTAATTTGATGACATCTCATACTTCAATAAGATTTAAATGCACATATTTAAGTTTTCTTACGAGCTATGATGCAGACAAGCGAAGTATGAATAACACAGCTACAATATCAAAACATTCGTAGAACATCTGCTTCTATTGCGGTTTTTCTTTTTAATAATAGCCAGTCATTACTGAGGATATTTAGCAACCGACAACGTAACTAAATCACAAACGAACTTGAATTCGGTTGATGTAGGAAGTCCTTCGATATTTATCGAAGAGGAATTCTAAAATCTAAGAAACAAATAAAAATAACAATTAAAGAGATAATGCTAGAATAACTTCCTTATAGTATTGATCAAATCATTTACGACAAAGGATGCCGGATAGGCATTATCAGCGTGGTTCCGAGAGTTATTTTCTCTCATTGTATTGCGTTTGTCATAAACGATGCCATCAATACCATGAGGAAGCTATTCTAGCATTATTTTTTTTATTAAAGTCTTTTTTGATAACCCGATGTGATCTTAAACGATGAAATGCAACAAAGCTGTAACCTTGAAAAGATCCTTACGGAAACATAAGCTGGGAAAAAATTAAAATACTCATTGTACTATTACTTTATACATATATTTTTTCCAGTTGTTACGTAAGCATATGTATGTAGTTACAGCAACATTGTACTGTAGAAATACATAAATAATTGCCAAAGTACTAAATGGCGTGATATCTTTACGCAGACCTTTTAACCATAATAATTTATCCGTTACGTAACAACGTCAGCTTTTGATTGTAGATAAGCTAAAGATAATCAAGTCTATATACCAGTTCTTCATCTTACATCATACTACATATGCTACTAATTAATCGAGAAGGTAATGACCTCAACATATCATGATGTAGATCAAGGATATCGTACACTTTATTGGTCTACAAGTACTCCTCTGTAGTTGCCATTCGTTTTTATTACCACCTTGATGTAACGTAATACTTTAGTCTTTTTATGCAAAATTCTGGTAATATAAAACATATACTTTGCTCGATATTTCAAACGACAACATTTTTAAACGTGATCGAATTGCATTAATTGTAATCAAACGCAAAACCAATAAATATTTATTGAAAACGAAATATTTTAAAAGCAAAAGTGATTACATAGAAGCATTGTTCCATTTAGAATCGAAAGTATATATATATGTATTTAGACAAAAGTGTGCGTCTACCTCTATCTATTTAGAGAAAGTAAAAAATTAAAACAGTTTTTAACAAGACTATAATTGATAAAATTATGTAGAAATTTAACACAAATACATCGTTCAATTTGTGTGCCGTGCCGCAACTGAGTCAGTGCGCATTATTTGTAAGTTCAGCCACCTTATAAATAACTAAATTAGCGTAATTAGTCATTTGAAGTAATGTTTAGTCATGCCAAGAGAGTGAATCAATATCAACGACCTTAAATTATATGTATCAGTCTGATATGCGTCAATTTCCTTGTTGGTTTTATTCAATAAGAAAGGAATTTAGGATTTCCCGGTATGATATGGCTTTTGGCTAAAGCTAATATACAAAGGAAAAAATTTCATTGAAGATCAAGACCATAATTCTTGGAGATTTTCCTTACCGTCTATCGAAAGCAATCATCATGTTATCCAGCAATTTGGATTTATAGTTTATAGTGAGAGCACTTATTTTTCATGAAAAGGAAACGGATGCTGTTATGTTCTACATGATCGAAAAAGAGAGCGAAAGGAACCTTTAAAAAAATACATTCTTTGTTGCAAAATAAGTTTAATAAGTCTTAATTAGTCTTAATAAGACATGTTTCTTTTTTACCTGTTTTAATGCAACAGAAATCCTCAACGCAATACAAAGACAAAATTCTAAACAAAACATCACATTACATTGGTACCTTCGACCAATGAGGCCCATTGTATAATTCCTTCCAACGAATTTCACGTTCCTCAGGCTCTCAGGCACCACCAAAGAATAATTTGGTTCGAGAGACGGCAAAGTATGTGCTTAAGCACTTTCTTGCAGCAATAAGAATAAAGACAAACGAAGAACATAATACGCCTTAGATAAGAGCGCTTCCTAGTTTTTTATTTAATTTATGGAACAGATATTTCTAAAAACCTAAAAACCAATCTTGCTGTTAGCATTTTTTAATTAATTAAAACAAGTTAATAAGAAATGGTTGAAAAACATTTTACGTGTAGGTTGTTGGACAAAGTCGTATTTGAGTATCTACATATGGACACGTTCGACGATACAACTCATTGCTAATGCAAAACACGCACTCAAGGATGGATTTAAAGATGTTGCATAGTTTGATTGAAAAATAACGAACAGAAGGCGGTTAATCTATCTCAACTGGATTACCCGTTTGGAAAACGTACGAATGCCTTCCAGCTCTGACAGCACATTAGGTTTATATAGAAATATGTATGTAGGTAATGGGAAACGAAGTCTCTGCTTGAAATAAATTGAAAAACCGAATTAAGTCGTATTTCAAATCGATTCGAAAGAAGAGGTGTCATTAATAATCTTAATAATAAATATTTATCAAGAGCTTTACTACTTTGGAATAAAATGTTGCCTGTAGCTCGAGGATTTTACTACCTCATCGATAAAGAGATTTCATATTACTCTGAAGCATATGTAAATGATTGAAGAGAACGTTGCAATGAATGGAATAATTTAAAATAAAGTTAGCTGCGTAATTAATTTATTTAAAACTGTGCGATCTGATGAATAAAATCAAGATGAAGGTGCATAATATGAAATTCTTTTATATTAAGTCAGTTAACATTGTGTACTTATTTATTGTATCACAAATGTTACATTTAATATATGTTAGGTGCTTCATTGTACAAGATATTAAAGAAAAAGAGCATGTATAAGCGACATTAATCAAATATGGCAGGAATTTCGATTCGACATAATATACAGAGTATTCCACTTACAAAAATTAAACAGGAGCGAAAAATTTTTATTTGAAAGATTTTCGCCAAGTTGCTCGAGAAAAGAATTATTTTCCATCCACGCGCTGTATCGATAATTTAAATTTGAAGTATTAATGTAGACAAAACTTTTAACATCGTTTACATAAATCTATAATTTGATAATATTTGTTGCTCAATGTATGAAACAATTAAATTGTGGGTCAATAAATGACGCAGCGATAAAAGATCTTTAAGTACTAGATTATACTTTTAATTTCTATAAAAAATCGAGATAAAAACTTCGTGTCGACATATGGATATTTGCATCACATGAACGCGCTAGAATTAAGAGAAAGGTCTACGAGATGTAAGGTAAGAACTATAAAAGAACGTATTTACTAGAGAATGACAACGATAGGTGAATCATTACTTTTTTGCAGCAGCTAGACTTGTGTTTTGTCGACAATTGGGAAAACCGGTAGGCATCACGAACCCTTTCCTTATAAGACGAATAGACACGAGCATATCTAGTCGCTGCAAAAAAGTAATAACTTCACCTGCCTTGGTTATCTCTAGTGATCGCCGGCAATATACGAAAAATACTGCTTGGAGCTTATATCTTTCATTAAATTCGTGGATTTTGTTACGAACTCTATTGTACGAACTTTTTCATTTATATCTGGGAGCTATATTTAGATAAATCGATAAGGATGAGTAATGCAGGATTACCAGTGTTATTTTAAATAATATATACAGGTATCTCCGTTCATCGTTACAATAATAGCCGTATTTCAACTATTTACAGAGAAACACTGGAAAGAATAGCGGGGTGTCTACCATATTTTCTTTCCGCTGATTATATGATAAATCCTTCTCATACAGATATATAAATATTTTAAAAGGATGTATCTCAACCAGTTTCGAATAATTTGATTTATATTTGTTATTCCTTGGGATAAAATATAAGCCAAAGTTTAAATTCATTTAGAACAAACGTAAAATCCCGAGTATTTTTGCTAAAAAAGAAATATTTAAATTAGAGCAGTTCCGGAGGTTTATTTTATAAAGAACCGATGAGCCATTAAATTTTCGATAACGCCAGTGTCTGTATCCCAAACCCGGCATCAACCGTTAGATGAAAAGTCTATTCGCTTTATTTTCGACAGTGGCTATCGTTACATCCGACACGAACTTATCTCTGAATGCCATAAATATTTCGCGGAACAAAAACACGAACGTAACGAAATATAATAGTATATTTAAAAATAATATACATCTACGAAAATATTTAGTTACATATACATAGGTACAGGATTTTACATGTATAATTCTGTTTGTTATTAGTGTATCTAGGAGCTTGATTAAATTTCATGTAATAATAGAGTAGTGTTTCCTTTGTCTACGTTTTACGTGGTCCGCCTTGATAGCAATACATAAATTATCGCCCAATTTAATAAATAACATTCTCGGAAATATAACGCAACAAAAGTATAGTTAATATAATACAATAGCAAAGAAAAAAATAGAATATTACAATGTAAAAAAGCAACTAATTGCTTGAAATGTTATGTAAAAAATTTGCTAAAAATAACAACAAACTTATATGTAACAGATTTTAAATAACTTTTAGAGGCGTTTTATCTATATAGTGATATCACTACATTAATTTATCAATTCCTTGATAACTGGCATCACATTCTTGTTAAAAATTAATGGATAATGCATATTACATAGGTACATATTGCATAAAAAAATTCATAAAATCATATAAAAGTAATATACGATTGTATAGGTACAAAATATATAGCTAGAATTAATATATTTTCCTTAAAATCGACATCCACGTTGATTGCAGCGTCGTTTCTAAATATAAAAATAACTGCATACTGATGATGATACTGAGGATGTTTATAAAGTAAATAAATATGTCAATAATTCAATTTCCTATCTTCATTCTAGTAGTATCGTTATTGTGAATTATTTAAATTTACAATAGATAAGAACAAAATATGTACAATATGATAATGAGTCATTTACGAAATGGAAGAATTCACAGAATGGATACTTTGCATAAATTTTGGAAGAATGGTAGCTGACTTAGTAAATATTATTTTTATGAAAAGAAAGCATCACACATTTACTCACTAAACATCCCCGGCACATGGGCCCCACTGCACGTACACACATCAAGCAAGAAGGAAAACGAAAATTAAATTAGTAACTGTGTCACAGCACATTAATCGACACTTAATTTCTAATAATGATCAATCAACGAAACCCATGACTTAATCGTAACAATTTCTTTTTTTTGGTATCTCACGCACTGATTATCGTTAAAAATATACCTTCTATGATTTCTTTCCATACAGCTGTGTTCTAACAATCGTCTAGTTGCACTAGGGTTTGTTCAAGTCTTGAGACAATCTTTTTATAGAAATTGATTTGTTCCCTTAAATATGATTGCATAGCTGCCTTCAGATCTATACTTCTTTGTACCTTGAAGTGATTCATTTCGGCAAATATGGCATACGTTAGTACATCACTTCTCCTTCTAATCTCATTTAATTCAGCTGGAGGCATGTTATTCTTCTCGCATTCTCTTCGTTTTTGTTGTGCACCTTTGTGAAGAGCAAATATTTCAGGGAATGCACTTGTGAGACCTTTGTAGAGATACAAGGTGTTGCTTAAAGGTTCCCAATCAAATTTAGGTTGTTCATCGTAATATTGCCCAATATCACTATAAGCTACGCCAATATTTGTTATTGCAGAAGGTAAGCTCAACATACCTGATTTTTCTTCTGAACTTAAGGCAAAACCTAGCCGGTGAAAACTCTCGCTAATTTTTGAAAACTCTCTTTTATAAGGCCCTTGATGTTTTTTTACTTGATCCATTGCAACAGTCATTAAATTTTTAATTGCCGAATCTAAGTTTTGTACAAAACCTAAATTAGCATCAATTTTACTATCAATTATTGATGCCATTAATTCCTTTTCTGGTGCTTGTATCGTTAAACAATAATTTGCCCCTACTAGAGGATCTCGTTCTGACTTTCGTTTTCCTTGTTTCCATAGCTTCTCATCTGTACATGTTAAGAAATGCTGCCATACTTCACTAGATGAAAATATTGGATGTTTGCAAACGTAATTAATAAATTCCTGCAATTGTAAACGACGGTGTTCTATAAATTGATCCTCGTACCTTCCAGATATCTGCTTATCAGGTAATGGTGGTACAGCCATGATACTGAATTTTTCCATTAATCGTTCATGTAGCCAATCGAAATGTTTATAACGTCTTGAGACTTTGATATTATTAAACGATGGAGTTAATTGATAAGCAATAAAACTTTTTAAACCTTTCAGTTTTGATTCCTTCTTTGGTGATGTTATGTGAACTGTATATGAATTTAAAATTTGTGGCCAACTGTATGTTACATCATCAAGTTTACTAATTACAACCCTTTCATCCATCGCAATATTAACTTTCAATGCACCTAATATATACGACTCACCGCCAGATTTCACAAACGTTGAGAAACGGTTTAAATTTTTCTTAGTATGCGCTGTTCCTTTTCCATCTCCAAAATTACTTTCTGATACATTATCGTCATTTGGATATTTTAAATTATCATAGGTAACCTGATTGTACGGTAACACTTTTGTCTGGTTATTCTGTACTTCGGGATAATCATCCCAATCATCATCATCCGATGGTGCATTACTTACGAAATCATTATCGTACAATGGTGCCGCTGCTGGATACGTAGGAACAGGTGGTAATGGATTCATCGGTGGTAATGCAGGAGGGGCAGAATTAATTCTTTCCACATACGACTCCGGAAATAATCCACATATTCCTTGACTATTTCTACCTTCCCACCAGCCTTCTCCGACATCATCTCTTGTCACAGTTAATACTTCTCCGACAGCAATGGAAAGTTCAGAGGTGTGCGGTTCACCACTGAAGTCGTACAATACTTGAACTTGAAATGGAATCATGGTTTTATTCGGCGCTCTACTGCTAGGTAATATATCACATTTATCCGTTATGAGCTGGACAAATTTGATAAAGTTAATTACTTAACCTCAAATTGTCTCGTACGCATTGAACCGTTGGCTCCTTAAACTTTACTTTATCGAATGAAAATGTTTAAAACACTGACACTTATAAATTAACCGCAGTAATCGAGTTATATACGCATTTATATGATTAAATGCTCCCGAATAAATAAATTGTCAGATGATAGAATCATTATTACTTGTACAGTTAATTGATAAGAGAGAGCGCTTCGCTCCGTAACTTTGTCATAATATTTCGCCGTATACAAGGACGACCAAAACTAATACACACCAGTGCAATGAATAATTTTTGTTGTTTGACAAAGTGACAAAGTGACAAAGTGTAATATATAGTATACGTTCGAGAAATTGAATAATTATTTAATAAGAAATGGTTCAGAAACGAATATCATTGTTCTTAATCCGATATTGTTTGGTGTTGCTGTTTGTAAAAAATGCAAATATTTGAAACATTTGCATTTTTGGAAATCTTTCGATAGCTGGACGAGTACATGGAACTTTTATGAATGTGAAAGTATTTTGTGTGACTGTGAAACGTTTTTCGGAAACGTTTTACAGCGTGTCCCAAGCTTTCAAATGGAAAATGTATCGAAACTTCATCTCTTTAAATACAACTACCTATCTTTCTCTTGCTTTTACTAGCCTTGTTGGCGATGTACAATCACAGCGACCAAAAACTGCAATCACTCTCGATAATATCTTGAAATCAAGGCACATTCGAAACAATGGAGAGCGAAGGGTAAATTGTCTCCGAAAAAGCGAAGATTGTCCACTCCTCTGAAAAAGATTGTCCCTTCGGAAGGAGAGGCGGTGGTGACCGTTTTTTTCGGAACAGCCATGTTGGTGTAAATAGACTTTTTTGAGAAAAAAAGAAACAATAAGGGGAACACATCGCTATTTAATAAGCGGAAGAAAATTGCGAAAAATCGGCGGCACTTAAGAAAAAATAAAGTTTTGCTCTACCGAAACAATGTACTCTCTCATATATCAATGGTTGTCATTGCAAAACTTCATGAATTGGAAAATTTAATATTCAAAAAAAAGAAATAGCGAGTTATCAGTTCTCGCTATTGGAGAAATTGAAGAAAATAAGACAAAGATCCCCTTACAAAATAATTGAGGAAAGTTTGATACTGTTCACAACAAATAGATCATTATTCGAAAAATATAAATATAAAATTAATGAATAATAGGAAAATTTCACAATTAGCTTTAACTGAATTTCAAGACCGTTCGTTTTTGTAAGTGTTTAAATTACCGGTACCATCTTTTTCAAATTAAATGGTTTATGCAACCGAAATTACAGGAAATTTACATACTAGCGATGCGTAAAAAAATGCTCAATACGTTACGTATAAGGACTTAAAGAAATAGAATTAAATAATTTAGTGCTTATATTTTCCTCGTATACATCTTCAGACCAGATATTCTAGATCGAGGTGCAAGAAACTACAGCCGATTTGATATTGTACATTTCAGAAGACCAAAGCAAATAACCGCAACATTTCAATTATCGACTGATGAAATTTAATTTAGTGATAGAATGGTTAAAAGAAATCTTAGAAACAGTTAAAATGTTATACAAAGCCAATTTTTCTCCTTAATCGCTATCGCAATGTTGGCAACGATATCTTTCAGGCAATAAAGACCTCATAAAGATAGCACACATGTAAAGATGAATGTATATTCAAGTATGTACCATAAGGGTCATTTAAATGTGTGTCAAAGCAATGTGAAAACGAAAACATAGAACCACATAAAACTAACGAAGTGAATCATGAACGTCATATGTACGGGTGTATTTGTTCGTGTTGTACAGTGTGTATGTGGGAAGCTAACGATCATTATAGCAACATCTGGACATAATTTATGTATCTTGAATAAACTGTGATGCAATTTCTTTAATGGTGTTGCTTTCTACCGCAGCCTTCTAGCGAGTAGGAAGTTGAAAACGGGGCCTAGCTCGAGCTTTAATACTGTTATTCCTGTAGATTAACCAACGTCACACAGGACTATTTTTTGAATTGAACTTGTGAATGAACACATATGGAATCGGTTTTTTTAACTTTAATGTTTTAGATTTTTGTTATATAGCTACAAATAAAGTGCTATTATAGTATCTCCAACCGGTAAGGGTAGCACTTTCTGTTATACATTGAATAGATATACAAACACGAAATCGTACGAAAGCCTTGATTTAAGCGCGAATTTGATTTAATTTGAAATCAAGCTGAAAAATCAGCGCACAGCCCTGAGGAAGACCTATAGTATTATCCGTCGTTTTCAACATCTGGTCGTAGATGGCATTGTGTTGGAACGCGGAATCAATTTTATTTACAAATTACATAACTTCCTAGCGAGTGATTTAGCCATAATACGAACACTTTTTTTAATCAACTTGGAAGTCACGTTGCTGACAAAGACGGGCACAGCATGCATACGTTAGGTTAAATTAGGAAATTCTGGTTTTATACAGAAGACTGTTTACATAACGCCGGTCTATTGCGAGAGGGCGTTTGTTTACGGCATTGTCACGCTTATTCATTGTTTCACATGGCTCGTAGCCTTAGGTTTTTTTTCCTTTTCGGGACGTCTAAAACGTACCGGAGAGATATTCCCACATTCGCGTATGGTTGTACTGTTGTGTATAATCACATAACAGGTACATGTTAAGAATATTTTTAAACATTCTAAGTATGGTCGATAAATACTATAAGAAAGTTCTCCCATGACTTGTCAATATGGTAAACAAAAATATTTTTTATGTTGTAAAAAAGTACGCAACTTGTTCGTTCCTTTTTAATAACGATTTTGTGCTGTTGTATTATGTAGTGATATTACGACATTTTGTCTTACTAAAAATATTAACATTTTCCTTAGGTATCCATGTTCAGTAAAATTTGATTAATCTCACGTGTACCGTAACCAATAGAGAGGACATAGGCGGGTGGAATTTACAATTTCTTTTGCAGCGATTAAACAGATTCGTGTTTTGTCGACTCTCGGAGAAACTAATAGACACACGAACCCTTTTTTACGAGACGAGTAGACACGAGTCTGTCTAATCGCTGCAAAAAAATAATAATTCCAGCTACCTTTGTCCTCTCTGGTAATTAAATAGATGTAATTGTAGTATAACCACATATTTATATTGAATAGTAAAAAATTAAGTTCATTCATTTTTGTAACAATAACGTAAACGCGATTTAAACAGATATGGAAAAGCTAAACAAAAATGGATTGTATTATTTTTCCTGTATTTCCGCTTTGCATTTTATAAAAATATATAAGAAACAACTATGGAATCAATTTGGGTTACTGCACCATGTATTTCTACGATCGCATATTAAGCAAATCATTACCTCCAAAACATAGGGTTTTTCTATTACATCACGTTACGACGTATGATGAAAGTTTCATGTTCGTTGATATATTTTATTATCTTAAAATAAATAATAGAAAATGAGCGACTTTATAATCCTGCTTTAGGATTATATCCAGGCTGTATTCGCCAATCGATGTCGCAATGAAAGCTTTCATTAGGCTCTCAGTAAGGTCGCATAGTTTACCTTACTCCTGCAAATTTGGCGAACATTTGGAGAAGGCAACATCAATTTTTTCTCATAAACATGGAAAGCTAATGTAGATGCAGAACATTCTTACTTCGTTTATTCGTTTTTTCATGCATTATATGAGTAACAAAATGTTACATAATTTATATGATACACGTTTGTATTATATATATATATATATATGGAACCACTGTTGCCCGCAATAGGTACCTTTTTAGGTCGGTTGAAGCGGAGAAGTAAGCCAGGGACGCAGAAAGGAGCTGTAGTCTCGAATTCAGGCCGTCACCCGCTACATCTGTCTGTCGAAATATAGAACTTAAAACCAAAAGAAACCGTTTAAAAACATTATTTCTTAAAGGTAATAGAGACACCTGTATAATGTAATTTAGATTAAATTATCAAAATTATGTAAAACAACCAAAGACAAGGATAGTGAACGTTGATAAATAATATATAAGAATTTAGTAAATGTAGTTTTAAGATAGATTAAGTTAAATGTGCATCATTATCGATAAAACTGTTAAACATAAATATCACAAATTTGAAATAAAAATACGTTGAACGTAAAAGAAAACATACAAGAGGAGGGGAAAACGCTATATTCAAACATCAGATGCACAGCTCTACCATATTATCAGAAAATTTGCTTCACAAGGAAGATGCATCAAAGTTATTCGGTACCATATTAGATTTATTAATAGAAAGATTTAAAATGAGAAAATAGGTAGACATGGGTGTCAACTTTACCTGAATTTAATGGACTTGATAATTTTCTAATTTAAAAACGGATTAGAATTTCTTTTTCTGATATCTTCTTCTTCTTAGAAAAAGTTTCTATGCTATTTTGTTTATTCTAAGCTGTAATCCAATGAGGAGTCGTTTTGGAAAAGGACGCCATTCCGTGATTCGTTAAATTTTAGTAGACTCGAACCCTCATTAGAGGCAGAAGTGTGTAGCGTTTCTCTACAAAACGACGCCAGAATTTATTAAGCATTTCCTCACAAGTTCTTGTATCAGTACGGCTGAATCAACATACCTAGTAGTTCCTGTATTTATTATATTTAAGTATTTATCCTAGAAACTCTCGGAGGTAACTTTCCAGAATTCTTCCCGAGAAAACCCGCTAGGAACGCTTATCCCAATCATTACGCTTCATAGCAACCTGAACAATTAAGGTACTGATCTATCCTACTCTACACATTAGAATTTACCGAATAATAAAATTATTCCATTTTATTTGTTAAAGTAATAATCCTTTCGTTAAAATTTTAAATTTGTTGATTTAACTTACTATTTCAGGTTAGAATATTGAGTTTTTACAGATCTAACTTGGTATTTCATTACTCCTGACTATAGAGGGCAGTAGACATCAATTTTTGTTTTTATTTTTATTCAGAATAATACGTTGATCTTTTTTTTATTAGAATTATTATGGTTAGTTGTTGTAGAAAGTAAAAGTTATTTTAACCTCTCGTACTTTGTACC
The DNA here is from genome assembly GCA_020654165.1 of Oryctes rhinoceros. Classification (NCBI taxonomy): domain Eukaryota; kingdom Metazoa; phylum Arthropoda; class Insecta; order Coleoptera; family Scarabaeidae; genus Oryctes; species Oryctes rhinoceros. The sequence goes on from JAIOKQ010000231.1 coordinate 7,941,379, forward strand.
CCGGCAGCTCTGCAACCTGTGGGTTCGAATCCAAAATAGTCCTTCGTGACTAACCACCGAGTATAAAAAAAGGGAATATTTACACGCTTGTTTGTTTTACTAGTCAACCCCTTATTTCATTATCACCAATTAAAGACCGATATAATAGGTTTACTTTACTATTTTTAAGAGTATTTAAAATTCAAATATTACGTCAATATGTAATCGATAAACAGATAATACGTAAATACATTCCTAAGAAGATTTGGTGCCCACACTGCAACATATTTAAATATACGAAAGAACACACGATCGCTTTACGTTCTCTCAGAAAGAGTTTCAATTCGGTCCAGATCCGTAACAGAGTTCCTGCAACAACTGGTAAAGCCACAGTAATAATTTTAGTTATGACATTTGTTTTACATACTGTTTATGGGATCTATCGACATACGTACATTATAAATCAAAGCTGGATACTATATACACGGAATGACGTCAGATTCAATATATGTAGGTACATAGTAAGATAGATCCTGTTATTCGTATATCTTATTTTTACGTAACGGAAAACGAGAGGTACATATATAAATTACAGGCAATAAGCAATTGGACTTGTCGATATTCATTGTTAAGGTACACGGCGGTTGAATAATGTAATAAACTATAGAATTTTAAATTAACTTTTTATACCATCGTAAATAAACATTTCTCTGGCATATTTCTTGCATCTGTATTAACACGTGGTTAAAACTGTTTGGATATCGATCAAAGTTCTAAAAAGATATAATCTTTTACATTGATTATATCTAACCAGTTAGTTTCTAATTAGATATAATCAATGTAAAAGGCTTCTGATACAAAATGAGAGGAACGTTTTAACTTCAAAACAGAAGAATCCTTTAACGATACGCGATAATTTTTTTCCATGAAAGGAAAATATCGACACCGGAACGGAGAGTTTTCTCACTGTAAAGAAAGATTGACACCAGAACGGGGCATGGGTGTGGGGCGGGGATTCTTAATACAGAAACGGAAAATTTTCCTTATTATTCAACTTCGCTTATCACGCGGCAACGTTGAAACTTAATTCCACCGAACAACTAGACGGTATTAAAACGGTGTCAAATTTAACTCACTATTTTTGTCTGAGAAGCATTATGGTAGATTGTGCCACGAGTGCTTCGTAGCTTCGTTCATAATAACTGAATCGAATACAGTTTCAGCGCCAAGCATTTTGTATTATACATTATTATAAAAAAATTAATTTTCTTGCGGACTTTAACGTGCTATGACCATACGCAAAGTCAACACAAGCCTTCCTTTAATACTATACGTATTTTTTTTACTTTTCTTATATACTAAACTTTACTACTGCTCTGATCCTCTATTCGTGTAAATATATCGTTAATAAAGGATATTGTGGAGTAGCTACGTATTTTATTTCCCAGCCAATCCAAATAGTAGCCCTATAATCTATCGTCTTTCTTAATACCAGGCACTTATCCGAATGGTCAGTTGAACATGTATAATTACGACTAAATTATACCTTCTTTAAAATTACTTTATAATTATTTCATTCACGTTAAATCACTGCATCAAGCGCGGTATTTCTTACGTATAAGTACGTATGTATACCAGCCGTAAGATTGATGATTGGAAGTACTTTCCTAGTTCTCCATAGGAATATAATTCATGTGGATGTTTATGTGCAAGCGACAATTAGCTTTTTTATAAAGGTACTTATACGCTCGATCTTCAGCGTATATAATGAGAATGATCAGCAGTGGCGGTGCGGGACTTCCTAACGAGAAGGGCGTGAATGTAGAAAAATGTGTTACAATCTTACAATGATCTTTGAAGAAAAGTGGGTTTGCTGACAGGTTATTACAAAATACGCGTACTCCACTGGTGGGTAATCATAGTAGTGAATAGACCGTGCACAAGGATACTTATTATTAATGAGTACCTGAACGCCGCCCATCCTCAATTCGTTTAAATCCCCACAAATACTCGTAAATTGTTCTTCTATTTTGTAAACAGCAAGCATAGAATCTAAAGTGTTGTTTTGCGTGGTATTACCAGTTCCTAAAACCGCTATTCTCAAGGCGTCTGATCCGAATTAGCAGAGAAATCAATTAATTCCCTAAATATCACGAAATTCGGATTTGTCGTTATAATCATGATTTCTAAGGGCTAGTTCAAAAATACAATGAATACGTTAGTATATCGTTATTCGAATCGATTGAATTGGGGTTTTTACTAATTTTTAAAAGATACTGTTAATTTTTGCCCTTAGTTAGCTATTTATTTCGAATGAAAAAAGTTACTTATTTAACTTGAGTATTTATAAGTATAATATTAGTGTTGTTGTTTTGGTCTTTCAGGTGCAACTGATTTATGGCTTCATGGATACACCGCCCCTGGTACACGGTGACTACTTTAATAACGCTAATTATATCTGAATAATGAAGCTAAGCTACTCGCCAAACATGTATGTATACATATGTTTCTTATGCTACAAAACACATGCCTTTCCTTTGTACTGTATAAGTGTTCCAAATTTGAATGTCCAATATGTATCAACACCATGTATTTATTATCGTATATGTGTGTGTACTTACCGTAAAAATCGTCTGTAAATAGTCGTGCCGGTATAGAAAGTAGACTACCTATGAGCGTAAAGCAATGCGACTTGCAAGCATAAATGTATAAATTTGCTTAACAAACGAAGATACACATCCAGTTCGTTCAAAGTTCAAGGCATGTTTAAAAAGTATACAAAGCAATATATATCTCAGCCTTGTTTTGACTTTCCTGTCCAGTCGGATATTAATCATTCTACTGCTGTTTTACGGAGAAAAATATGTTTTTAAATTTAAGGTGGCGCTCGAATGTTATATTTTATACGACAACAATGAGCTCGATGGCTTAATTTCGTCAAACTACACGAGGTAAATTACACTAATGATGGCTACTGTTGTTATTACAGAAGAAATAAAAATAACAAAAACTATATTTACTATATTCTTATTCACTATATTCTTAAATTATCGAATCCTCCTTCAAAATCAATCGTTGTTCATTTTTGTCTGTCGTCTAATTCCTCCTAATTCTCTTACTATCAATGCTTAAGACAATTATGATTTATCATTATACACCTCTTATAAACCTCATATTTCATCTGTTTCCAACGGCGCAGCGTATCTAACTTCGTTTATTCGTGTATAATCAATGTATTTCTAAGTACTTATATAACAGCCATTGTGTATTAATACCTTAATCTAATTTAACGCTACACTGGTTTATTAATCATGCCCAACGAGCTGTCCGAACTAATCTTCCATCTCCAATAATAGGTCATAACATCTGAATATTGCGTGGGACGCAGCAAGTTCGTAAAGAGTTATCTCCTAATTGATGACGGAGCGGACTCGTTTAGTTGGTAGATGAGGCTACGGGCTAAGAGCCTAAATCGTAGGTTACAAATTCGAAATATCCGCGGGTAGTGCCATCACTAAAGCATCTGTTCGATTCTGGGCGAGGTGCTTGTAGGCTGGCGGTTATCTCCAACGCGCGTGGTAGAGATAGGAGAAAAATTACTAGACACGTTCCATACGCCTACACTTCATGTGCATTAGTAATTAGAGCAATATATTGATGTACGTGTACAGGTGGTTAGAAGTTGATGCTTTCAAAAGCTGATAATATAAACCTCCGCTTAAAATAATCCGAATTACGAAGCACGTTCAATAGTTAAGCAGAAAAAATGTTTTTTTTTTTTTCTAAAATTGTGACAGGTGCCTATGTATGTACATATATTCCGTTTTTCGAGGTGCGTATCCATCTGTGGGTTGGGACTTATTATCAATCGTATTTTTTTGCATTAAAGACAAAAAAAAGGTTGGGTTTTACATATTCCGTCGTTTATTTAATCTGCAGTAGGCGCTAAATGCATGCTCCACTGTACTCGCTTATTTAAAAAATTAGAAATGTGCGTTTATACTCACATATGCAGCTATAACATAAATTATCTGATGCGACTACGACTGATCATCTTAGCGTTGGATCTGTGTACATTACGTTTAACAGAAACGGCAAACAAAGTACTAACGCGGAATTATCTTTTGTATGGTAATCGAACATATTGTCAGGGCCGACTTCCAATGTCAATACCCATAGATTTAAGTAGGAGTATATAACATCTTCAAGGCTAACATTAATAGCGTAGAGTACACATCTTCACGCATATATATAGTACATAATAAAGTTCAAGCGTATCTATATAAATAGGTGCCAGATAAGCTAGATTGTATAACTACAGAATAAGACATAGTTCTGGTGATGTAGTGCGAAGTCGTGAAATCATGTATCTACATAGACAGGATGCGACCTGCACATCGTGAACAATACAAATATTAAGTTTCATTAAAACCACACAACTTTCACGCTAGGAGAACACGCAAAAAATGTACGGGTTTTAAGTAACGTTTTAATCTTGAACTTGTACTCGGTAGATTTCAGTGATGATTTTGCTGAAGCGTCCGGTGTCGCGTTTCAGTTAATCGATATTTTCGAGGTAGAGTCCACATTTTATTATCATCGTGCTCATTTGTCCTATATTTATGAAGGCATTGAATGTCACAGACGAACATTTTATTATGTTCCCGTAGTTCCAAAAGCTGCGTTAAGGTCACCGTAAAGTTCATGGGAACGCAAGAGACACGTTGGAGAGCAATAAACGGATGTGAAACTAACACTTTATTTTATATATACAAAAAATACATATGTACATGAGTATTTACTCGTGAAGTAAACTGTAATAAAACAATACTAGGAATTATCACAGAGTTCGACTACTACACAAACACGAAAAAGTTGTTTTAACTATACTGTACTAAATACGAAAATCAAGTATTAGTTGTAGTTTGTAGTATGGCGGCACGCAAGATTTCTTTTATCAAAAATGGATATATGTACATATAGTCTATCATAGAGCTTTGTAAAATCAGATTTGTATACTCACCACCAAGCTTCTTTCTCATTTTCCCGTTTAACTTAAAATACTTATTACTAAACATGCGATAACAATGTAATATTTCTTTTATAACTTATATATTGTAGAAAACAAATAAAACCTATTATTGTATAGTACAATAACATATTTACGAAGTCACATAGGTGTACATATAAAAACTTTGGCACGGAATCAGCTAGGTAAGGACACAGATCTAGAAATTAACATTTCAGTTCGTCCATACTTCAACACTATCACATTTTGTCCTATACGTATGAAAATAACTAGCCCATGTGTATTTTTAGTGCAGACGTTTTTTGCAAGTATTATGACGGCATAACCTTTACGTGTTCATAATTTTCAACTTGCAACTGATTCAACATTTTTTGCCTTTGAGTAAGCTGGCTAATACGGAGGGATTTGTAAAACGAAAGGAATCTTATTTTTCTCCTTCAAAATTTACGTTTAACATGTGCAGCGAGTTTGCTGTGGTAAAATATGAGAGCTTCAATAAGAGACGTATCCAATAATAGCACGATCATTAATATAAATTATTCGCTAACGACATGTTCTAAACGTTAATATAAAAATCTACATACGTCATAGTGCTGTCAGGAATAATTTGCTATGAAATACGACGTTTTAATACAACATAAACAAAGAGATATTCACATAATTCATTAAATTTTTACGAAATTTTAGGGCTCGTTCTACGTTGAGATCAATGACTATAATGGCTGTTATTAATCTTGTTACAGTATGCTAGCATATAAATATACTTATCTACTCATATTTTTATGAATATGAAATGATACTACCAAACTTATTTTTCGTTTCTTCTTTCTTCATAAAAAAAAATCCCGCCATAACTTTTTTCATTGTGAGAACTGCCTAAAGCATCTAATGACGAAGTAGGAAACAAGCACGCAATATGTTTCAATTAAAAGCAACTGGACAGCTATCAAACAAAATAACCAAGCGAAAAATTACACATGAACCTATTCGTCTTACCTTCGAGCCGTAAACGTTACCACTACTAATATGGCGTTGGCAGTTACGGATGTCAATTTACTAGGATTAACTTTATGGCAACGCCACTAATTTTGGTGCGCCTCGGGCGGTCACCGCTTTACAATTATCCGTTCCTTTGTTTACTCTTCAGTTCTTCAATTCCTCTATAGCAGAATACCGAGACTGGAGTTATTTTTTTATGGATTCGACCATCAGCGGAGTCCCTTTATAAGGTATATGGAATCTTGCTTCGGTAATGGGCCGCACTTGTACATGTGTACGTATGAACGTTTCGTAATAAAAATGTCCTTAATTGAATTTTATATCAGGTTAATAACTAATAGAACCATTACCTAATCTAGAAAATATGTAGCTGATACTCCTTTTATTGTGTACCTTATTAAGCGGTAGAAGATAATAGCGAAGAAAAGAAATAGAGAGCGTATCAATACGTATATGCACGTGTCTCAACGCATACAATAGTATAGACATCTTTGAAAGTCAACGTCAGGCGATACATCTTATTGCCGATTCTCAACCAACTAACCGCGCGTAATAACTTATATCTATACATAAAGATTTTGCAAAAAATTAAGTTGTATGTTATAAAGAGTCTGACCATATAATCATCATTAAGTACCCAGGAATCCATGAGAACTTAACGTAACGGTAAACCGTTAATAAAAAGTCTATAATATCTCCTCAGAAATGGGCCTTGATTACAGTATACATATACATATCTTTTTTTTGAAAATTATAACAGAACTTGAATTATCCATGAATGAATTCTAACATTTTAACATAAGTTAGTGAACCACAGAATAGAATATTATTCAACAAAATATGTAATTTAAACCTTTCACAGAAGCTTGTATTTAATGTAAACTTCAGTTATTTTATGTGTATTTATAAGATTGTATATCTGCGGTAGATGTTTACGCTAAAATTTAGATTTCTCCGTCCCGGCGTCTAAAGGAATCCTGTCCATCAAGCTAAATGTTGCATTCTGAAAAGTTTATTTTAATACATTTAACGCGGCCAAGAAAACGTGTTATATATAATTCATTCAATGCCTAGTTTCTTTGATAAAAGATATTTAGTAGTAAAACAAACAGTATAATTAACCCACGTTGTGTTTCGACAGAAAAATCCGAATAAGAAGTACGTGCAAGAATCTGAAAAAATTCCTCCATGTTAATGATTAACCTTGAAAGTTAACCTAGTTTAGTGCACTACCGGTAGTATTAAGCACAACAAATAATAACTTCCTTAAAAGTTTGTTCCATATCATATTTGCATTACCAATAACAAGGTTTTTACCAAAAAAATCTCTTATTTACGTTGGAATATCAACCTTTTCTTCTTTGAAAAATATTGCTTTTAATCTTCAGAAATGGTTTAAAAAATGCGATGCTTTGTCATTTCCATATAATTGCTTTTAATAACTCATTTCTAGGCTGTTGATAATGAACACGTATAGTTGCCTTGACCTATTGAAAGCAACCCACATAATTATCTTTATTATTTGATCGTTTCTATAATTATTTCAATCGAAATTTATCTTTATAGGATTTTCCACGTAAGCGATTCATTAAATTTTCACTGATTACCATCCTAGCCTAGTTTTGAAAATTTGTAATAAGCGCATCTATCGTAATTACTCGTGTTACTTCTGGCTTTATACTTTTTTTTATTTCTCTTTTGGATTTCGTGGATTGTTTATGAAGTGATTTGTACCAAAGTTCACTCTCTCTCTCTCTCACCTTTAACACCAACTGACTTTTAGCTATTTTGAAATTTGTTTCTTTATTGAAATGTTTTAAATAAATTTTACATGATATGCATGTGGTACGTAAATAACATAAAACAGAAGGCTGAATTAAAAATGCATAAGTATAAATTATAAATATTATAAAAATGTTCCCCATTATGTTTGAGACGCTGAAAAAATCCTTTTGCACCTCTCTTTTTGTAACTTTTCGAACTTCATCATGGTTTAAATTTCTAATGTGTTCGTGTACTTTGTTTGTGAAGTCATCTTTGTTCTCAACAGGAGATGTGCAAACTTGATCTTTATATAACCCCATAAATAAACATCAAAAGGATTAGGGGATCTAAGAGGCCAAAGGCAATACTTACAATTTCTCGATATACATACGTCAACACTGACGACGGGTACTGTGTGGTAGATTGTTTACAAATACGAAAACGACATGCCTTAATATTTGTATTTTGAGCTTGTTAGGTTTTCTTGATAGGTTTGTTAGGTTAACATCTCTGTAGAACATGACAACTTTGTTCTACTCAATAGTTCTGTCCATATAATTATTAGGATCCTCTCTAACTTCAACTACCATGAATTCGCAAGATTCAACTTTTTCTGGACTTTTCAAAAAGAATATGAATACATTTTATGCTTAAGTGCATACAAAGTAATTTTTAGGTAAATTCTGACAGAACTAAACAATAACTAAAGTTGGTTAGGACTTCCGGTATAACCAGAAGTATCACGAATCTAAAGATATTGTTAAATTGCAGAGCGGTTGTGGTTATTGTCTGCTACAAATTTTCAGAACTAGGCTAAGATGCTAACTGCGAAAACTTTTAATGAACATGTTGCGTAGAGAATCCTGTATACTCTAGATCACAATTGTTCTACATTGGAATATATGTAAATGATTCGGGCAAGAACGGTATAATACGTACGCGTGACTTAAAAATTTGCAAATAATGTACCGAAATACTTTATCTAATTAAGTCCAAAATTGTAAATATACGTAATATGAATAATTTGGTATTCTAACGAAAACAAAAACAGATTATTTTAACTTTAATTTATGAAAATTATTACTCTAAATTAAATGCTAGGTACCTAAAACTTGTTAATCTTTTTTCTTATTTCCATGTACGCTGAATATTCATTAACATCTTCAATTTCTTGTGTACACATTCCAACATGTATATGCGCATGTTTTAATGCGACGTGATATTCGATCCAGTCACGAGCATACGATTACAAATTTAGATTGCTCTTAAATTACAAATGAGAATAAAACGAGTATTTTTATAAGGCGTTCGGATGATATTTATGGCGACAACTGTAAATCTGTAATGTCACATTATCACACTTTGTTAACGCTCCCATTATTAATTTCCTTTGCAACACTCACCGGGTGTTGATTTAATTTTATGTAGCTTCCCGCTCCGTGTTCATTTTACGACAACAACTGCAAGGTTCAGAATAAATTAACAATTTTCTGTTTCTAATAAAGTAAACCAAAAAAAAAAAAACTTCGCGAATTGCATTAATTTCAATCCTTTAATTCTTACATTTTTTGACCTTTTGATGTATCTACTTATTTATTCGAAAAATTTGTCTATGTAGTGTTATGCCTAATTTGCCAAAATAGGACGGACGCATCTTGTATATAGAAAAGTATCCTCATGCATTTTTTAAAGAGCTTCTTTACTTGATTCTTTAAAATACTCCCAAAATTCTCAAATTATCCTAAAACTAAGTTTCATGGGAATAGGGAATATCAAACCAAATTGGTGTAAATTGAAGGGAAACATACGAGAAGCCAGTAGCACACAGGACGTCTTGTTTAAAAGACCAAGTCTTCCAACCCATACTGTGCATCGAAACTTCCTTGGAAAGCAACTGGAAATTCTTAGAAATTTTTTTTTAATTTACTATATTATTGTTGTTATCCAAAAATACAACAAATTAATTTCTAGCAATCGTCAAGGCTAAACTAGAACTTGCTCAATTTCTGAGACAAACTTACCAATAGCAAAATATGCTTTTCATTTTGTAGTTAGACCAAATATTTTTAGCCTTCCATCGCGGATGTAGCACATCCTTACAAATTTGAATCAGACCTTCACCTAATTCCCATCTGTATTACATTTGACTATCATATCGTGTAACGTTTGTTGTTTACATATAAATTATCGACTCAAAAGAAAAAAGTCATTTAAAATAACTTCATATAACGAATATTACTCACAAATCCGAATAATTCAAAGTATTTTACGCAAAAATGTTATCTACCTACTTGGAAGAAAAATAAATATTTTAACTGCAATATTTCTCATGTAGGGAAAGAAAAGTGATAAAAAATATCTCCCAAGGAGAAAGAACTCATTATCTTCCTGTTAGGATACATAAGTAAATAAAATTATCTCAAATTGTTAAGCCGATTACACTCAGTAGCAAGCCATAACAAATGCAATGTTTCGCTGGTCAAAAATTTTGTCGCGTATTAACTAACATATTGTATATTGTTTCGATAAAGAAGATATTTACGTACCTAAAACAGTGATAAAGATCCGTCACAATTGGATGTAAGCGTCATTACGGAACAGATGATAGATGACGTGCGTACTTCACACTTCACGGTCGCTACGATTCCTTATTGTTTTTCCGATTATTTCGTTTGTTTTGATTGCGCGCATACACAAGTCGAGGAAAATAGAAAAAGCACAGTCACTAATCCTCAAGCGACCATCCTCACTAACAAGTAGCCGATCGCCGTTTGACGAAAATCTAACCGCTTCGTGAATGACGAGGGACGTTTTCATATCCTGCTCGCGCGCATTTCTTTACACGCTTTCGGTATTATTATGACATCGCACGAGACCGGAATCGAATCAGATCCTAAAGATTCATTCATGAGATTCATCTACTTGCGGACTTCTACCGAATATAGACGTTTTTTTTCGCCAATCGCAGCTTTAGCCGTCGAAATCGCTCCGTTTAATGGCCATATGTGCGATAATCGGGTTTATTTTTAACGCGTATGGCTTTCGAATACATCTGAGGACCGCCGCGATCGCTTGCGTAATCGACGGTCAGCCGGCGTGCAATTATTAAGGGAAGGCAAGGGTAATGGAAGTGAAACGCCGCGTCAGTTTGTAAATTGGTTTTTTTCGCTCGTTAACCGTATTGATAGGCACTGCGATGCGTTCCGTATCATCTATTCAATATCGTTGAATAGATGATGGTGAAATTACCAAAGCTGATATTTTTATGGTATTAGTAATTAACATATAAATAACTTTATGATGTAATAATAATCACGGATGAATATGATTTGGAGATTGGATGTAATGGTGAATATAGCTGTATAAATTTGGCTGATAATCTAGTCTTTATGTTTTCTAGCTCATATTGAAGGGTACAAAACAGACGTCCAAAACTATAAAAGTGTTAACATTTTCAAGGGTAATTGAGACTATTCTGTCCAAATGTACAGACTGTTGTAACTTTCTGGAATTGTAAAGTTTTGCTCGTAGTATACACATTCAATTTTTCTAATTCTGAGACTTTAGATATTGAGCAGAACGTAGAAAACGTTCAATCTTTGAAATGGTTCATATTAAATTAGATCACACATATGATTTTTAGATTAACGTTAGTAATATTAGCAATGCTTGCAACCTGTTTGACAAAGTAAATCATTGGTCTCGGTTCTCAAATTCTTCACTAATCTAAATGCAAAACTACAATATTTACATGTCGAACTACTGTAATATTGTACTGCTGTTCCTTGTGACTACAAATTAATATTCCACAAACACGTTGTTCGCGCATGTCAGTAGTACACGAACACACTTCGCTTCTCAATTCGTAACGCTAAGCAATTTCGTATTAAAATTAAAGCGCATGTTGATACTAATGCAAAGTTAGACTGCCTACCACCGCTCAGGTTTACCTTGAATACGGGAACTTAGTACAAATGGTTTAGCAGAAATTTTTGTAATTTCGTAAACGACACATTTTTTAAGGACATGGTTATTCTTTTAATGTTAATAACCAAGTAAAGGCATTGGAAAAGCATTGATTAAAGAAATTGAAGATTTGTTAGTTAACTGTTCCGTCTAATGGACTCCAGTTATTGTCACATATAAATCGAAAACCTCTTATTCAAGGAGAAAATCACAGAAGAAACTGCAATATATTGCTTACTTGATGGCTTGTAGTTAATTAGAGCATATACTGTCAATTTCCTTTAAGCAGTCTCTGAAATACTGAAGAAAAAAGAATGTAAGCGTCAGAATGAAAAAATGTAAACTTTTCCACAATTATTTTACCCCACCTAAATAGTAATAGGTAAAAAATAAAAGGCGTTTTGTATTTTAAAAACATAATATTTGTTAATGCTAGACATAAAAAAATCTCAGGAGCTATTTGTAATGTTTTCGTATAAAAAAAATCGCGAATTTTTAGTCGCCATTATGACACTATCTTATCCTTCGTGCTGGGTATAATTATTTATGCACGTGCTTTACATTTCCTCTTATCTTATCGTTGACCCAACAGCTGCGTAAAAAATAAATACTGCGAAGTAACAATAAGTTTACTTGCAGCATTAACGCTTAAATTCAAATTAGCACGAACTAGTTCATTTAGATTTTAAATTCATTCGAAAGTGGTACATTTTCTGTGCAACAAGAACAGATTATTTTAAAATATTGGACATCGTATCGTTTGCATTTCATTTCTGACGGAGCTACATTTTGCTTTTTTTATCCTAGAATATCGTAACGGAACATTTAATCTTTGGCAAGTTGAGTGAATTGGTTGTTACTTTCCGTTTAGCAAGTTTAGAAGTTTAGAATCCTCAAGTAGGGACTTAGCGATTATAGTACTTATTTTGTTCGATGGTAACAGATAGAACTGTTCAAAATGCACAAAAACAATTAAAAATAGTGGGAAATGCTACAAATATTCATATCATAATATGATATCAAATCCAATAATTATGTTTGTTGTTATTTTCAATGATACCGTTTAGAAGTTGTCAGCATCCTCTTCAGGATTACTGAAGCATGCACTGAATGTCTTCGCAAAGCTAATGTATGGGCAGGGATAGTTGACAAGCTCTTTGATCCTTTCTTCTTTGACGAAACTCCCATGAGTTATTACATATGGATGTCATTTGAAACCAACTTGATAGTTACGTTTGTAGGCTAGGGTATTATAACAGTATTTAAGCGTAATCAATAGCGACTTTGTGCGTATTTCACAAAATCGTTGTTTCCTATCTTTTGGTGGAACAATGATTTAAAAGACAATATTTATTACTTAAGACCAACATATAGTTAAATAGTTGGTAGAGAACTTTCCATTGTTTGCTTAGAAAATAAATATTAACGCCACACCAAAATTTTTAAAATCGTCCTTATTTAAATAAGCCAGAGCAAATTGATCTATGTGTATTTAAAAAATGTAACTAAGTACATCACCACATTCTGCTCAAAATCAATTTCTTGTAATTTCGAAAGTAAATGAGATACAGGCACGCATTGAAAAATTATAACTCAAAAGCAAAAGACAGTATTAATTTCCCTTTTCATCAATGAATTTATTTGCAAAAGTCACTATTCATTTTCTATAGTTAAGTTTACCGAGCCTGTATAGCTTCCTGCTGAAGTAAATGTATATTATATATCTGATTATATGTATCAACAATAAGTTAAATCCCATAGAAGGAAATTTGCAAACAACGGAAGTAAACCGCGTTGCTAAATGTTTTGTTAGAGTGAAACTAACCTTTGTTTTTGTTAACGGAGACTAAATATAAAGGGTTGAAATTTCCACGAACCGTAAGATATGTGTATATGCACGAGCTAAAAGTAAAACAAGGCTTTATTTACAAAATACTCTTTATATATATATATATTTAACAAAGTCCAACAGTAAAATAAATAATGAATTTAACGTACATATTATGTATAATTAAATTAAATTTGTGACGTTTACGTGCAACATACAGCCCGGGAATAAATTACATATCTCTATATAAATGTTCAATTAAACGTAAATAATGATGAATTTTCACATGGAAACTGTTGTCGGATTGAAGATTTTTTTTGTTATGCCGCAGCTGAAACAAAAAAAATTTTGTATTAAACATGAGGATTTCGTTATTGATCTATTGGAAGGAATACAAGATAGGTCGGATAATAATCATTGCTGTTAATATACAAGAGTTAATAATGAAAAAAGAGTTAATCCTAAAAAGTTGTTGGGATAAATATCACCTATTATGGGACATTTCTTTCAAACATATTCGATCCATTTCAAATCATTATCGCTGCATCACGATGATTGAAAAACGTGTTGGTTATTCTAAAATAAAATTCTTCCATAAATTATCTCAACAAACTAAAATTATAAGTATGACTCTATTCAAAACGCAAATTTTCAATTTATTTATTCAGCGATAGTGCAAGGTTCCATTTACACGATTGATGAATTCATTGAACTTGGATAGCTTTTTCTTTTGCTTTGAATTTTTTACTGCATGCTATAACCAAGTGTGTTAATTTTTCTGTGTAAACAACAAACAGGAGAAGCAATAGGCTTACCTATTTCTTATATTTAGGATTTAAAACATAGAAAAACTAAAAGTAAATATTACACAGAAAAAATCATTCATCCGGTACAAAGAGAATATATAGCCATTCAGTTTACCTTCAACTGCTGGAGGTGCTGCAGGTGCCGGTTCTGCCGGTGTTGGAGCTTCTGTTGAAGCCGCTGGTGCAGCCTCTGCAGGAGGTGCCGCTTCTGCTGAAGCGGCTGCAGGTGTTGTTTCCGTGGGGGCTGCTGCCCCTTCCGCAGGTGCCGCTGCCCCTTCCGCTGGTGCTGCTGGAGCGCCCTCTGTTGTGGAAGCAGGTGCTATGGAATTACAAATATAAATGGAATTAATTTTTTGTTCATATAAAAGTGGTAAATTGTATTTGCGAAATTAACAATTAATTGAGAATAATGGTGTTTTTTCATTCTAAACCGGGAAAGAAATGGAAGATCGTTAAAATAATACTGTACAAAAAAGAAAAAAACATTGTGAAAAGTGAAAGTTTTGAAAACTTACCAGATTCAGATGGTGTCGTACCTTCCGCTGCGGGCGTGCCTACGAATAATTCAAAATTAACTTTTGAAGTAAATATATCTTAACGGCGTTCGTACCTTCCGCTGGTGCAGCTCCTTCAGCCGGTGGTGCTCCTTTAAAATACAAGATTATTATTCTTTTTTTTTATTTTTTAAACTTAAAGAGCAAACTAGAATTACGTTGCACAATTGGATATAATATTTTGTTTACGATTTTGATATTGTACGATATTTTTACGTATGTATGTACGTGTACGTGTGTATGTACGTACGTACATAATATCAATTCCAATCGAAAAGACTGGCTTTACGTAAATAAGTTTTAACCATTATCTTTAAAAATAAATGCTTATAAATGTTCTTTCAAAGTCAATTTTTTAATATTCCTTTCCTATTTATTCTAACGTGTATCTATTGCACGACATACCTTCGGTAGGTGCTGCTGCTGGCGTCCCTTCTGCTGATGGCGCTACCCCCTCGGCAGGTGCAGCGCCCTCTGTCGGTTGCGCTCCTTCTGCTGGAGCTGCTCCTTCAGCAGGAGGTGCACCCTCTGCGACTGGTGCGCCTTCTGCTGGTGGTGCTCCTTCTGCTGGCGGTGCCCCCTCGGCAGGAGGTGCTCCTTCCGTCGGTGGTGCTCCTTCAGTGGGTGGCGCTCCCTCTGCTGGCGGTGCTCCTTCAGCTGGCGGTGCTCCTTCTGCGGGTGGTGCTCCTTCTGTTGGTGGTGCTCCTTCTGCAGGTGGTGCTCCTTCTGCTGGTGGTGCTCCTTCTGCCGGTGGTGCTCCTTCTGCCGGTGGTGCTCCCTCAGCTGCCGGTGCACCTTCTGCTGCTTGTGTTTCTTCCCCTGATGGCTGTTCTTCCGTAGGTTGGGCTTCCTCTGCAGGGGGAGCTGGTACGAAAAATAGTACGATATTATAAATACACTAAAAGCATTTCGCTAGCGTTACCTTCTGCTGGCGGTTCTTCGGCTTCAACCTGAAATGCAAGTATTTGTTACTAAGATTTGTTACATTGAAATAATAATGGGAAAATGTTTTAACAATAACTCTAAATTAACATGCATTACGTTAATATATAGTTACTGCAGTTACCGTTGCGAAATATACAGAAACGTATACGCCTAATTATGTATTCCCCGTATAGATATGCAGCCCAATCAACATCTACTCTTAAACAATTTAAGAAATATGTATTTTATTATTCTTGGAATCCGATTTAACTAGAAATAATTAACAATCTTGTAATTACTTCTAGCCTGTTTGTTAGGAAGTTGATATAATTCCTTTTATTCTATATTTACATTTTCACTCAAAATGAATTTTTCTGCAATAGATGATTACCATAGTGATGTGTAAGCACCAACATTACCTTGTAGTATTTAAAGAGTTTTTAATTTAAATAAAAATACAAACAGCGGGCTGCTTTCTGACACTTCCATTTTGAACAGGTTCCTTTTACTTTTCGTGATTTTCTAGTTTTACCGCATGATGGCACGACCTAATCTATTGTATTTCGTTCCATAACATGACATTTTGTCGCACGCATTCGAAATCTAAACAACAAACCGATGAAAGGCGAGTTTATCAAACGCACAAGTCGATAGAATGCCTGTAAATGTTTTCTATACTATCTTGTCTAATTTGTGTTTCTACAACTTAAAAAAATGTTGTAGTCAAAATTCTACGTGAATCTGTTAAGAATGCCCGTAAGCATAGATCATCGAAGATTTACTGGGAACCTGAAGCGTTAGAAAATGAGCGGTAACCCTCTTATTTAGTTTGTAGCTTATCTTTTCAATATGAAACGTACTGGTGTTATCCAAATTACTGAAATCCAATTAAGCGGAAGGGTCCCTCGGGATAGCATTTCGCATCGCTACTTTGTGGCTTATATTTCAATAATGTCTACGCTTCTCGACAATTAATTCTACTGGTACCGGTGGACAGATAACTGAACAGTTAAATATAATAAATAATCGCATCTATCCTATATTGAAGCTTGTATTTCATAAGAGCATGAAGTGGAATTACCATGTTGAGTAAATATTATTTTGCGATACGTCAAATGAGGGATGTAGTGGGCGAGTTTATGCTACATATAATATATTTTGGTCTGGAGTGAATCCCATATCTAAGTAAAAACAAAACCAATTTGTTCTAATCTCACAAACTCTTTATTGGAACCTACTGGTTACTCCAGTGAATCGCTATGGATTATTGAAATCTATACACTTGAGGCTTCTATATTTCTATTTAAAAATAAATCTGAATTCACCGAAGGGACACATGCCTTTCACATAACTATGATATCCGTAAAAATGGCTTTACGCATTTTTTTATAACTTACTTTTCACTTTTGTTTCTTGATATTTACTTAATGCATTTTATATTGATATTTTTATAATGTAAAAAAGGTCTATTATTATTAACACAAGCTACAAGGACTTGTGCTTGGCTTGTGTAGTACAACATATTTTGGAGTATTTTATTAAGTCAGAAAAGAAAACAGTGCTGTTCAATTTTGTACCATCCCATTGAACTGAAAACGTATATAATTCTGCACTTCATCGTTACGTGAGTGACCATGTAATTTCATTAAAATTTTTATTTCAAAAATGCTGCTTATGCTTTTTTTTAATTTAGTTTAATTTCTAAGATTTGAAATATTTACTGTATTGTTATTACGCGATTAGAATAGAATAATTTCTGGAATAAAGCTTTTCTAAATGTCGTATATATTTTCTGGACTTCTTAATGGGCGATTTCTTAAGAAATCGTTATACAGCGCGTGTCACTCTTTATACAGTCTAAAATATGGGATAGGTATCAACTTTTTTTCTCTATGCTTTTTAATTTGTTGAAATCTTTTAACTCTTTAATATTGCACTTTACTTACCTTACTATTGTCTTACACGTGTTATCATAGCCCTTCAGTGCTCAATTTTCGGTATATGTGCCATAGTATTGTATTTAAAATTGTATATAATAAGAAAGTAAAAAATTGAGGTCACTTAGGCTGAAAGGAGCCAAAAAAATATATCAAAAATAAATATTCTTTTCCATAAAATAGATAAATAATTGAAGGTAGGTGTTCTTAAAAAAATGGTTTGTTTGGACTGAAATTTTTGTTTATACAAAAAAAAATCAAAACGATGTTTTATTATTTTTGGCACCATAAACGACACCGCATATGCATGTATGCAGTGAAAAATGCGGGAAAATGAAAAACAAACGAATAAATAAAAAATGCATAAACCGAAAAAAAAAATGAAAACAAAAAAAACAATCTTACAGAAATAATGGGATGGACAAATTTAAAACACATACATAATGATGTATTATACTTTATATAATACTTGTTTTATAAATAAAGAAGGGACATTCACAAGACACTAGATACAGGGGTTCGTGCATTTATACAGATATTTGGAATCACCCTTATTATAGTAGACAGTTCTTGCCTTTTTTCTTTTAGAAAACATAAACATTGCAAAAATCAAAAACAGAAAAATATATAGTTGCAATAACAATTATTATTATAGTAAAAGAATATATTTTCACGTCTGTTCAACTTATATTGCTCATGCTTCAGCTTCTTGTACCTTTTTCTCGTCCTTCTTAGTCCAGTCGGGCTTTTTCTGCAATACATTGATAAAAAAATATTAATAACTGCTTTAATATGACAAAAATATGAATTCAATCCACTCAATTTACCAGCAAAAAAATTAAAGGTTTAAAATGGGAAATCGAGCGAAAAGAATTCTTTTCACAATATGATCACAAAAAATATAATCGAGAAGATTGCTTTTTTTAATAGTTTTTATTCTCATTACGGCTACGTCTGACAGTTAAACGTGAATTTTTTTTTTAGATGGAGAACAATAAAATAATCTAATATAAAGCTATTGGAAAGAAATATTACTTGTTTGCAGTATTTTATGAGCTGATGCATTGTCTTATTGGAGCTCTCCATCCTTAAGTTCGTGATCGTGTAATTCGTTTGCGTCCAATGCCTAATTTTTACTTGGTTGGTGCTTTCCAAACATCATCTTATTCAAATTTCAATATTGAATTTATTTACTTGTCAGATATAATTTTATCTAAACTAAAAAAAAAAAACAAGGCCATCTTGATTATGTTTTTCTATGATTATATTGTAATTTTAGTATTAACTTACAAAATACTGTGCGATTAAAACAAATTTGTGTGTATAAGAAAGAAAAAATAAATCATTTTAGTGCAGTGCACGGTGCAAGGATGTCTCTGTATAGAAGTGACATTAGAATCAATCAAGTGGAGTGCAGTGCTACTGAAAAAGAAATAATTCGTGTGTACGAATACATGCACATAGAAATTATTTAATTGAGATTTCTAATGTAAGTGATTATATATCTTTCTACGTGGATTGTTCGTTAGCACACGAGCAACCTAATAGTGGAAATAACCAATTCTCTCCTAGAAAATAAAATAGTACATACATATACATATATACTCATACTAATAAACTACATACAGCAATGCAGTAGCTTTTTTACCTTTGCGGCGGATGCAGCATTTGAAACACTCTGAAAATAGTTATTTAAGCATTGTTTAGCAATAGTACGAATAACAGCTTTGCAATAATTTTCTTTCGATATAATTGTCAACGGGAGAAGATTGTAACGTTGAAAAGAAAAATATTGCCATATAAGAAAAACACATTGATTAAAAGCGATAAAATGTAGTCTTGTAAGCTGATGTAAGCAAAATTAGCCAAGCTGTTTAGCTCACCTTCATATGTGATTCCACATTTACATTGAAAAAAGAAAAATAAGCAAAAAGAGAAAAAAAACGACAAAAAGTGCGTCGAAAAATATCAAAAAGATGAAAAAACAGTGAAAAATAAGGTGTGTTGATGTGTATTTATAATAGTTTTATTTACAATATTAAATAAATATTGGTAAAATTAATATGCTTAAATAATATGTTTATTTAATTAATTGCCAAAAATATCTCATTGTAGTATAAAGTGTACATTCTGTATTTGTTGGTATAGTCGCAAGTTTAGTGATTACTTCTTCTGCCACTCAGCCTTTTCGGATTTCTTGGGCTGCGAAAATAAACCACCATTCTAGTTTTGTGTACTAATTAATCTCGTATGTGTGTTATTGTTTCACGCTGTTATTATTATTGTACTTCCTGTTTCTTTTTATATATGCTCTTGCAACGAAATGACAATAACACACATGCGAAAAATTAGGAAAATTATTAAAGTAAGTGTAGATAGAGTAAACAAAGGAGAAAATGAAACCTAGAAAGTACATTCCTTTATCAAACAAGAAGGTATAATTTAGCGTGACAAAAATTTACACTAATAAAATGAAATTCCGTAGCGACTGTTTAGTGAAACAAACATATCCTTACCTCTTTATCCTCTTCTTCAAGGGTGAATTCCTTCTTTTTAACAACCTTGAGTTGATTACGGAAGTTGAATTCAGCTGCTTTCTTTTGCAGTTTCGCGAATTTGTTTTCGTATTTGGAGACCTTCTTCAATGTAGGCTTAACGCTAAAAATATAAGTATTATCACTAGACGTATTAACAAAAATTATTAAACTCAAAAGGTCTAACCGGTTAAAGCAATAAAAAGTGCCAGTGCGCGTATTTATTACGTTTCCTTGGATTGGTCCTCATTTAGAATATACATAAGAAAGATATGGGAGCAACAACCCTAACATCAAAGTGGTTCTTTTTTTTTTTTAGAGAAAATCTTCAGTCTTAGGTTTTCTCTCTCTCGTATCACTCTTATTGTATGTGAGCATTCTAGGTAAGGTACAAAACAGAGAAACTAAGGCATTTTCCACCTGCTTAATGGGCTAAACCTTTGAAGCCATTAAAATGAAAACCATATTGAATTCTTACAATAACTACGATTATTTAATATTTAAGAATATTTTTAGAAACTTACAATTTGCCTCTGAGGTCATTGACTTGGCTGTTGAGGTCAGCGATCTATAAAATTCGATAATACATATTAATAACTTTGACCGGAAATAAAAAAGGTGGCTAACGTAACTGCTCTGAAGAGCATTCTTTTTAACTTGATAGAAAAATAACTAACACAAAGCAGTTACGTCTCAATAGTAAGAGAAAAGCCAAATAGTGAGGAGTGTAGTAAGAGGAAAAACACAAACACTTTCAAAACGGAAAACAAAACGTGATCTCACAAGAAACAAGACAAGTAATGACATATTTGTCAGAATTAGTCGAGATCAGTTAATCGAAAACAGTTAAGGATTAGTTACGTATAAATGGAAAATTAAGCAGCGTTATATGCGAGTCAATTAGACGAGTGAATATAAATTACACAGATATATGCCTACTGGTGTAGTACACTGATTGTGAGATTATGACGGTAGTAGTAGTAATCGCTACAGGGGATATTACTTGACAGATCTTAAAACATGTCTACAACAAAAAGATGTATATACACAATATACAGCCGTGGAGAAATATCAAAAATGTACATTATTTCTCACAAAAAAAAAACATACAAAATACAATAGAGAGGAACGGAAAGAGACAAAAACATGTAACTTCTAAACAACGTCAACACCATTAACGTGTATAGTACAACTGTAAGGAAGAAAATATCACAAAAACGAAATTATAAAATTCTATTTCTACAACTGGAATAACCATTTCGTTTTCCCTTTATTTTCCTTATTTATTTTTGTATTTTTGGTTGAGGGCGCTGGTCAAGGACAGCTTTTCTTTTAGTTTTTCATGTAGAAGCTCTAGTAAGTACATTGTTGGCATTATTGGCGGGCATTATCTATTAATGGTGGGGCGAGGAGTGATATCACAGAATATTCATATTATATCTGTTACTTGTATAGACTCGTGGAATAATAGCAAACGCTCAAGTGATATATAAGTGAATATAAAACGACTGCTACATTAAGCATTGTTATATTTATATTTATTGCAATTTTCCTAGTAGTACAAAGGTTAGCGCAAAATTGAGCGCCGATCACGGATCGCATTTTTTTACACTATTAGCCAACCATTGCCTTGTAACTTTCTCGTATACTTGACCTTTGGGCGAACTATCAATTTTTGTCATGCACCAACCTTCAACGAACATCCCCTGAAAATCGACTCAATGTTCTCTGGCCACCGTGACGTCACACGTTTACAGCACTAGGCAACCGATCTTCAATCGATGTTGAATTGGTTCAACATTGACTGGTTCATGTCACTCAGGTATTTACTGTCAAGCACCGTTTCCTGATTGTCGACCAACGCTTAACAGATTTTGCAGAACTACAGCCAATCAATACTCAGCGTTAGAAAACTGCCTTGACTGCATAACATTACATAAACCAACTGTGCTACTAGCGTTAAATTGCATTGTTGCGTAGTTATTGTTACTCTGATAAAAGATGAAACTAGTAGGTATGCCAAAGTACATATGTTGTGGCAAAATGAATAGTAAGTTGGATGAGTCCACCAGACTTCAAAAAATAAAAGATTTATAACTTTTGAAACCAGAGCATTTATTTACTAGCAGTCTTGCAAATGACCACCTTAGAAGGATGAGATAACTAAGAATGCGTAAAGAAACAGTCGTCTTATATACCTACGTATATCATAGCGTTTTGTACATTAATTTGAGAACGTTGTTTGTAAACCCTTCTCATCTATACACTTACTTGTGCTGTAACATTAAAGAGGTTCTAGTAACGTATTAACCAGCCTATAAAATACTTGACTAGTTCTTTGTGAACTAAAAATATTGATTAAATAGAAAAAAGTCCTAGATTTTAAAGTAAACGTTCACACAAACGCTAGATTTCACTCTTTGGCTTGCGCTATAGTGAACCGATTATATCAGTTCCAAATTCAGAAAGTAATTAATGCTGTTGTTTGCAACAAGCCAAATCGTTTGTGGGACTAATTGAAGAGTATTTTGAGAGAGTAATTAATTAAAATATTCTTCAACAAATAAGAAAGCTTTTATCCGTAATTAAAATATTCTGTGTTGTAAATGGTTGGATGAGTAGATTCTTAGTATGTATAGGTATATTACAGTATAGTTACAAGATTAAATTAAGAATTACTATTATCTTTCTACAACAGATTAAATCGCGTTAATTTATTTAGACGTTAATGCAGTTATTAGATAAACGAATGGTGTAAAAACAAGTGAGTAAATGAATGTATAAGTTCTAAGTAAATGTATGCGCATGAGGTACAACACGATTTGAGGAATGCGAATTGTGTAGGAAGAGCATGGCGCTTCTAACTTATTTTAGTTTCCGATTCCAGTAACGCGCAAAAAACCTTCGTAAACATACACGTCTGCTAGGTGATTTGGAACGTCTGATCTGAAAAACGAAGCGCCTGAAACACCGCCCGATCTATATTTAAGCATGAAGGGCCATGCCGTAAATGGGTGGGGGCATAGCTACAAGCTCACTATATATAAAACTATATGTAAGTGACGGTATTTTTAAAACAACACAAAAATAAGCGTTCTGACATTTCTCTATATATTTTCTTCCTCTGTTAATGGAAAATATGTAGGTTGTCCATGTGGGTTAATTGGAAATATATATATAGATATATATTATATGAAATGAATTCTTGGTGTTCAGGATATTTCTTGGTACTTTCCTTGAAAGTTTCTCTGTTATTAATTTAATTCGCTTGGGAAAATTTATTGGCAGGAATCAATTAAAACATATTTTAAAACATCTAAATTTAGAGGAAAACAGAAATTGCTTGTTCAGGAAAAAATACTGTTTTTTTTTCCTTTTTATTACATCGTAAAAAATATATCTAAGATACTAACACGAGAAACCTTTAAGGAATATATGTACGTAATTGAACAGGAAACAAATTACGGCCAAACGAATTGTAAAAAAAATTAAAAATATAGATTTCAGGCGCTGAAAAAAAAACAAAATTAAGCGGGGCTTGTATGGTCCGGTATCTAAACGAAAATATGTTTAAAAAATCCCTACTATTTACTTAACTTTCATTTGTTACTGTTTATTAAGAATAAGCTCAAATTATTAATATGCAGGGTATACGTATGAATTAAAGTTTTGATTGAATGTGAGACATAAACAGCTTCGGATACACTTTATCTTGTTGCCAGATGGAAGATTAGATCATTAATTATTACTTTTTCAGAAATAATAGTCTCTTTCTAGAAATTACTAGCCAACATACTAACTATTTAATTAGCAATAAACATGATATATGTATATATATATTTTTTTGATTTTCTGTAAATTTCCAATCCTCCACCTTTTCTAGGGCATGTAATATGTTAGTTAATAACTGCGGGGGTAGGACTATACGGCTTAACACTTCATGTGCTTATGAATAACAATTATAACAACATAATATTTAACTTTAACTATTTTTCTGGTATAGTTACACGTTTAGGAGGTCATTGTACATATGAACCTCTGGACATATATATCATTCAGAGTAATAGTTTGTAAAATACAGCTTCCACATATTACGCAAATAATGCTTTGGATAATAAACGATTTTCTTACTTCAATTTGATTTCTGCACCTTTTCAGTCTTACTTATTTTTGGTGCTGGAAATCAAATTAACCGTAGTGAAGGTGATGTTTACAAACCATCCTTTCGAATGAACATTCTCAAATACGATATTGACACGATAGTACTAATGATGTCAAGCAAATAAATTAACAGTTAAAACTGTGTGTGTGTCATATCACTCTCTCTCTCTCTCTCTCTCTTATCTATCTTATTCTGTTTGTTATTTTGTACCTCCCAGTCTCGTTTTCGAACTTCGCGTTCCAAATCCCACTTCTGTTCCTCGCATATATACATGCGCTTATAATAATCGTCCAGGATCTTCTTAAGCGTGCCTAAAACCGGAAACGGAACTAGCAGTCAGCAAGCTTTTTTTGAGAAAAAACATTCCGCAATGGCCCCTCAATATACTACAATAAGGATTGACCTGGTTTCTTTTTTATCTCGTTCTGCACCAAATGTAAAGTTTGAAAAAAATGAAAATGGAACCAAAGTTACAGCTTTTAAATATGTTTATGTATTATTTTATGCAACGGTAATTATTTTGCAACAATTAAACTATACATCCCAGAAGCTGAATGTTTATACAATGATTTCTCTTAATAAAAAAAGTGAAGTATTTACCATTACGTTACCCAAAAGAAACTTTTAAAAGCTATAGCTTCTTCTTTAATTTTTGAGTTAGATGTTTGCTCTTTGACATACCAATATGATTTAATAAAACTAGAATATGTTGAAATAATGTTAACATTCTTCGAACTCACTGCATCCTATTTGTATTTTGATAACATTGTATAAAAATAGTTCTGTGATAGATCGACAATAAAATTTCAGATAAATTTCCATGGCTGAAGTGTTTAAAGGCACAGTATGGGAAATTTGAGGATAAATTCTCCCGGTCAATTATGGAGAATCCTACGATAAAATAAATTGCCTACGGAAGAGCTTTTGACGCGCTGTCTAGCTGGCAAAAAAAGTTGTTTAGAACAATTTTATAACAATTTATATAGACAGGTCGTGTTGGTAAAATTTACGAGTCCAATAAAATAATTATGGAAAGCTCACCATACATTTTCTATATAAATTGCGAATACAATTTTATAACTATATTAGCGATCCTACAAGATGTATCAGAAAGAAAGGCTTGTGTATCGTGTATAATATGATGATACCTCAATATCTTTTAATTTTTCTATCCATTCAAGGTCAAATTTATCCCCTTCAAGATCTTTAATTTTGTTCCAATAAGTTTGACATATAGTTTGTAGTTCAGCTAGAAGAAACAAGAATGTTAACACAAAGAGATGAGTGGGGAAAGCACGTAAATAAAATCACGTTGTTCAAAAGAATTTCATTTGTACATGTAAAAACTGACGGCGATGTCCAGATGATTTTATTTAGGTTTCGTGTAAGGACGTGGGAAGTCAACAGAGGAATTATGTAGGGTATTCTTAAGCGAAGCAGAAAGCCAAAAAAATTGTGCGCTATAGATTCTCCATAAAAAAACATCTATTTATATTATTTCTCCATATTAATCGTATATTTCTATTTTTAAATTTAATTTAAAAAGACAGATTGCATTCAATGGAAGTGCATATGTGAAAAGTGTATATCTACACGTGAGAAGACTTTGAACTCCTACAGTGTAAATTAAAAACAACAAAAAAATATTTGCAGACTTCAATCACAAAAATATTATATCTATCGATGTCAAAAACAAAAACAAAAAAAAAACTTTAACAGCGATCTATGTAGGTGGGCTGTGCTAGAAGCTCTACGCGAGGTGCTTTTTCGAGGCTTGTGCATATTTTCTCATGCGGTCCGCGTCTAATTATGCTACCTGTAGGTCTCTGAATTCGACTTCCTTCTCGAGATCGTATTTCTGATTTTCCAACTGATCAATGCGCTTGTGATACATTTCGCAGTATTGCTTTATGCTCGCTAAAATGTAGACCACTGTCAATACTTGTTACAAACGAACAAAATCGTACGTTATTTTCAAATATGTGGATAAGAGAAATTTTAAAAGGGTCATCTTCATTTCTTTGATCAATACACCAATAACTCGATCTCATTGAAAACATGTCTTCTCGCAGCGTCTTATTCCAATCGACTTATTTACAATTTTTAGGTTTAAGAAGAAGATTTGCGATAGGGTAAGTAGAGAAATAGAAGAGCCTAAGTAAGGGAGTTGATAATCACGAAGAAGAAACCTTTACGATCAAGTGTTCCTTATTATATTGAACATATATAAAATTTTCGTTTCGCATCTTAATAATTTGTCAAAAATAGCCATTTTGCATCATTTACTTAACATTGTAAAGTAGTAAAATTATTTACGAAATAAAAAGGTAAGAGAGATGACAATAGCTGGATTACAACGTTTTTGTTAAGAAAGTCTGTTACTTGATCATTTATCAGAAAAAAATTCTTTTAGTTGTTAAATATAACGTAACCTTGCTAGATCGTAAACAATTTTAAACGATTTCATTTCGATTAAAAAAGCAACATTCCGAAGCCTTCCATCGCATGCAAAAGCTTTGCGTACACGGCCAAAAAAAATGAGAAAAAAAAGTAGCAGAAATGACATCAAAATTCGTAGTCTTGATATGAATTCCTCGTCTAGTTGAAGACGTCTCTTCATTAAAGTTAGAATGGAAAAATTAATATCGAAATGAAACCCAAGATGCAACGCAAAATGGCAAAGATAGCTGACTCTTTTACCAATCATCCGATTGATTTCCCTAACGAGATTTATTGTGTTAATGCGCATTTTATGTATATGCAAATTAACATGCACATCAACAGAGTAGTCGTTTAACAAAAGATTTTTAGGAGAAAAAAATTATTAAAAAAGACGCCTTTCGTGCAACCGATTACGCTGCTTTGCGTTAAAAGTTTCTAACCTCAATATCTTTAAGTCGTACGAGATACTCCAGATCGTACTTCAAATCCTCCAATCTGTTGATTTTCTCGTAATATGACTTGCAAATGGATTTAAGGCTTTCTGGTAAAAAAATAGCAAAAATTGTGTGTAGATGATAAAAACTCTAAACTTTGTAATGTTCCAAAAAAAGTAAAACACATGAAAGTATATGTGTGTATATATAAAAAATCGAAAAAGAATTGTTTCAACTTGTCTTTCTCTGTGGAAAGATACGTGATTGGGATTAAGTACTTGATGGGAATTTGTATCGTGTGTGTATCTAAAACAATAAACAGTGATTCTGCTAAATGTCTACAAACGTAAAGAATTTATAAATGTTTGTTCAGATGCTCTAAGCCACTCTTGAAACCACCGTCCAAACAAAACTTGTTTTTGAAAAATTTTAAATACTTTGGTCCAGTTAAATACATACATATTAAATTAAAGAAAAGTAAAGTAACTATAGCGAAAGAAATATTTAATCGTATTTTAACGCTATACGATAGAGAAGCTATTGCAGGGTGGTTAAACTCCTAAATCCTAAAGGAACGTTCAAAGGACGGAAATAACTATTAAGGTTAAATAGATCACTAGAAATGTGACGAGATTTTTATGTGCGCTCATATTTGGCTCAGATACATTTGTCCTAAAAATATATAATTTTCTAAAATAAGAATTGTCATACAGTAGCGCACTTGGCAAATATTCAAGCTTCATCTATATATTATTGTTTATTTTTTCTTCAACATAAATAATACATCCGAGTTTATCAATTCATGCGTTTTTTTAACATTTACAGACTATTGTTTGCTTGTTTAGATACACAAAATCGATAATGTAAGAAGATGTGTTTACACATACAAAAAAGTGTGTTCGATTGATTTTGGAAAAATAGGGAAATGATTATATGATGGAAACATTTTTGCTGAACTAAACAAATGTGCCAATTTGAAATTTTCGCAAAACAAGAATATGATACAATCATACATGTTGCTGATAAAAGGTAAATTCAGATACGTATTCAAGAAAATTTGTAATTAAATAAAACGGATCGATCCTACCTTCATTGGCTTCATCGACGAGTTTTGGTTTGCCACAACGTTCTTCAATGATACGTCTACGTTCAGCAGCTTTACGTTCCTGTTCCTTCTTGAGTTCTTCAGCAGCTTTTTTCCTCAACAGCAACTGTTTACGTCAGAGAGATGAATGTAGTCGTTTTTTGAAAACACTGCGTTATTACATACCCTGAGTTTCTTCTTTCTTTCCGGTGTCATGAAACCTTTCTTGGCTTTCTTAGCCTTGGAGGCTTCTTCCATACGGGCTCTGACTTCGGCCCTTTTGCGGTCGATTTCCGCTTGTTTCTTCTTCTTTTCCTAATCGCATGAATGAATTTGTTTAGATAATACTTACGCATCCTTTTCATGTAAATAAATTGTAAAAAAAAGAGAACTAAACGAAAAGGTTTTTTTTTGCTTTTTGAAAAATAAAGATACTCTTAAACCTGTCTTTGGAATATTTACGTGCCTCATCCAGCCTCTTTTTCTGCAAAATAAAAAAGTAAATTAGAATACTTCATAGAAACTTATTGGAAGGAGGTTATTTAATTTTTTTATGAAAAATAAACGATATTAAAAAATAGGCTGTAGTCAGAAATCAAATACGAAAATAAATAGTCATTTCGATAATTAGATAGTACATTTAAATAAATAAATATATATAATTGTAAAAGCTCGAAAGCTTACTGGGGCAATTTTGTATAAATCTGTAAACTAAACAACTGTTCTAATTAATCGAAATTGACCTATTAAAAAAAAATTAAAAATATTTATTTTTAGTAAAAATACGGAAAAAATATCTTAAATTAAATTTAGTGGATACTTTAAGTATTAAATTGAGAATTGGCAATCCAAAATGCATAAAAGTTCTTTTTCTTTCCCAACTTAATCTTAAAATACCTTAAGACTCCATATCACACTCAAAGAAAGCGGTAGAAATTTACTATCACACGTACATATAGATAAGTCTCAATACATTAGTGAGATTATAAGTGATTGGAAAGCTAACAAAGAGATTAGTAACAGATTTAGAACAACGAATTAAAACTAGTAATCTACTGTTATAACAACAAAATACAATTATTACAAGTTCATCAAATCTACGACAAAACTTACAATTCTCCAACTCGTCTACATATTTAATATGCCAAATATAACTACATAAGCATGTAATTGAGCGGTGTTTTTTTTTACCAAAATCTACTAAAACAGTGTAATTGTGTATTTTATAAGAAGGAAGAAATAGAGTATATAGAAAAAAGAAAAAGGATCCGCCTTTGTAACATTGGGACAGATCCAAAATGTAATTTGTGTAGACATCGTGAATGTAAGCCATAGTTTCCAACAGCATGCACAATATTTACCTGCTATGTTAAATTCTGCTTTGAAAATCATTATACTGAAGAATCAATATTTGTTGAATGGATGGACATGAAAAAGAAAACGAAAGAGAAAGATGGATTAGTTAAAGAATATTTTGGTTACAATTGCATTTAGGGGTAACTATGTAAGATCTTGTGGTAAGATCGAATTTCCTGATGTAGAAGCAAATTTTATTGCAAAACGTCTGCTAAGATTGAAATTTTTGAAACAAGCTTCTCGAATACAAGCTCTGATTCTTCACGGTGTAAATGTTTTAATGCTGTAATATGGTAAAGCGTACCTTATATGACCTATGTAGCTCAAAATATTTGGAACGAACATGGAAATATTTCAAACGTTTCTGGACTCAGAACATCTATGCTCTTAAGTATGATCAAGAATGTGTAAAAATTTAAAAAATATATATATATTCGTTTTAATCCGTTATATCTGCCGTTAAAATTTATTGCAACATGACCATCAAGTATCTTCAAGGAATAAGGATTGTAGTAAAAGCATAAAAATCGATGTTCCAAGGCAATTAAAATCTAAGACGTATAACTTGAATACCTTGCAAATTA
The DNA here is from genome assembly GCA_020654165.1 of Oryctes rhinoceros. Classification (NCBI taxonomy): domain Eukaryota; kingdom Metazoa; phylum Arthropoda; class Insecta; order Coleoptera; family Scarabaeidae; genus Oryctes; species Oryctes rhinoceros. Next base: position 7,971,761 of record JAIOKQ010000231.1, read on the forward strand.
ACATGGTTTAATACTAATAATAATAGCAGTAGCGATAATAATGCTCATCTTAATCTTTAATAAAATTAAATATTTTTAACTCAACCATACATTGTATAGAAAAACGTACAATTTTGTGGGTATTGCTCTTTACAATCACTCAAACAAATTTTATAAAATTCAACAAATATTACTCAGAACATCGAAAGCTACCTACCTAACCTCATCGTCCGCCATGGTTGATGTTGTTCAGTGGAATCTACAGTGAGTGCAAAAAAAAAAAAATGAAAGAACGAATTAGTCAATCAGTAACACAGAAATTTGTACAAATTCAAATAAAATTTTAATTTGCGTTTAAGTACGGGTAAATATCAGTGTAGTATGTTAGGTCTGTGTGCGTTTCTTAATACACCCATGTCTAAATTTAGAATTTGGCGAGGAGCCAACTCAACTTGTACAAGGCACTCTCGCCTAATTTGGTACCGGGAGACTGGTGAACATTTCTCGAATTACACGTAGTTTCTGCAATATTTATTATTATGGTTAATTAAAATTGGTGTGCTGCAGTAGGTTTAGTCAGCGCTAAAGGTTTGTTATATGGGTGCAGATAGTAAAAGTTCGTATAACAAATGATATAGAAATTGACAAAGATTTTAGTGTTGATATCGCTATGGTAGTTAGTCAGTTTCTAATCCCTTGAAAGATGTTTGCATATATGAAGAATCACTGATAGTCCAAATTGAATGAATCTCTTTCGCAAATTTGACATTTAAATCACAGCGGCAGAGTAAGTACACAGATCACTACTTGCACAGAACCACACACTTTAAGTTGAGTAGGAAAATAGCACTAGATCACGAAAATCGCCCGCTCCAAGATTGATTCTGTTGTTCATCTGTAAAAATTATGTATTTTTTTTATTATGTAACTTACCTGTAAGTAAACTTTGATGGAGTGACTAGCCAACAAGAAATCCCGCTGCTGACTGTGAAGATGATCTCCTAGAAGATCTGGACCACCTCTCCTTAGCTTCCCCCGCTCGACAGTGGCGTCCCTTCCGTCTTGACGCGCCAGCCTTATAGGCACACAGCTGGATCACCTCGTTTCAGAAATAGACGCTGCTCAGTGACTTGATACGCCAACAACTCAGATTTCTACGCATTTTAAAGACTATTTTAGTAAAAAAATGATGCAAACGCCTATTAACTTAAACAGCATAATGTCTTGACGTATAGAATCCCGCCGATGCTTAAATTTAGATGAATGTAAAGCGAATTGATTTTCGTTTTCAGCTTGGAGTATAGGTTCGGGAAATGCAAAACATTTTGTGAAAAATATTCGCTAAACAGTTTGAATATTTGAAATTTCCAGTCGGCAGTGCCATTAATTCGGAAATATAATTTTGCTGAAATTTGCCTTTTGATCAAAGTATTAAAATATATACGAAGAAATAGGATAATATAGTATAATAGGTAGGATAGTAATATAGTACTTACGCTACTTGAATCAAATAGAATTTCACGACTCAAATAAAAGAGAGCAAGTTATTTAAATGTAAATATTTTAATATAATAGACAATTATAAAACAGAAATTATGTTACTTTTAAACAATCAGTTTTAAAATAACGTGAAAATTCATCCATCACACTAAAAAAGAGGTATTTTTTTTTCCTGCACTAAGACAAAAAGATAGACAAAACATATTCGGTATCTTCGCAAATCTTCTCGAATTAGACATGAGCATGCTTGAATTTATTAATTAAAAATAATAAAACCAGATTTTTAATGTAACCATAGAGAATTTCTTGAATGCTAGTACTCAACAGAATTTCAGTTTATATTAATAAATATCTGAATATTAATAACTGCGTGCAACACGCTTTGTTTAGTCTTAATCTGCTAGTTAGTGACTAGTTGGACTACTAAATTCAAAATTCGTAGAATGATTACCTTAACCGTTACAAAAGCTAATTTATTTGTTCCATTGAAAAACAATATTTCAAGTCAAGTTTGGAGCGCCTGTAAACAATTAGTCGTTTTCGATTCAGTAATCAAACAATGAAATATAACGAGCATTTTTCAAGGATTCATGTTTTACGTAAATGTAATAGGCTGAGTCGTAGTTCAAAGCAACAAACGTCTCTAAAGCTATCATTTATCCAAAGGGGTCGATTTGAATTACTCAATTCGATAAACAGTATATTGGCAAACCATACGTAAACTATGAAGTGTTTAAACGTACAGCGCGCGATTTTTATTGCTGGATAATCTTTAGAGAACTTCTATTTAACGCGAAATACATAAAATATTTACAAGAATCAAAATAGACAACGTGTACAAGAGAGTTACCAAATTATTGAACACACCTATATGTTTCATACAAAATCAATATTCTTTTCAGTACAACTGTCGTTTCTGATTTAAGGAAAGCCTTCAGAGTCTATTTGGTATCACCATAAGCGAAGTTGTAAACAACTGTACTAAAAAATCCAACAAAATTTGTTTCAAAGCATCACAGCTTGCTAGATAAGCTCAGCGAACGGAAAATATCACGGTTTTTAAAGCAACGTAATCTTTTTGTGTTTTAGGTTTGTTCACTCTTTGCAAGAAAGTCTTGCACAAAATATGCTATATTTTCTAGTGTACGTGTTGTTTATACGCTTTACTGACTAATGGCTGAACTTTAGTTATTTGCAAAGGACTATTGAGACTATCTTTCACCGTTTACTTTCACAAAAATGCCAATTTTGGTCGTCGAGGCATTAATTCGTACCGTAACTTGACTAGCTTTTCGATCGCAATTGTCGATGAGTGGTCCAGAGCGTTAGAAATACCTATCTTATACCTACCAGTATAAGCGAAGATACGTCGTTCTTATAAGCTGCATCTAACTTCTCTAGTGATACAATTTAATTTTTCAATAGCTCTTAAAACAACATTAGTCAATGAATCGCTTTGAAATTTTACTAGACGTCGACGAAAGAGTGTCGTTAATGGAGATTACGACACAAAACGCGGGTACTTCTTACTTCTCATCTACGTACTATTCAACTATAAAGGCGTACTGAAAAACAATAGAAATATATGTAAAGTTCCTAAATCAGAAATTAAATCGTCTTTCAAAATTAAGTTTTAATATATTCATAAAAAATTGTTCAAATTGTTCAAAATTCAATTGTTTTTCTGTAAGTTCATACATATATTAATCAGCAGCAAAACACTACCAGTCTACTAATCTAATCGCGTGAGCGATTTAGTAATATTAACGGAAATATCAATAGAGGATCCTCTTGAAACACCACACTTATTACTTCACCATCTTAATGATGTTTTATATGGTTTTTGTTACTTTGAAACTATCATTTATAAAAATATGACATACATCTAAATCGCGTACAATGTAAATAAGTCGTGCGCAGAACATTAAGCTCAACTTCCACCCACCTTCGATCGTAATAGTAACGGACGTTCAGGAATTTTCGGATAAACATAGAAGATAAAATGTATTTTGATCCGATGACAGTTTGCTAAACGTTTGGTACATTAAATTGGCAGATTTATACAATACATAGGGGAATAATACAATACCTTTCGCCATTATTTCTGTTTCCAAAGTCTAGAAATATAGATGTATTACGTGCATATACATATACTTGCATGCATTCGTTATTTACAATTAATTGTAAACCTTTCCTTCATATGATCTGCCGAAGCTAGAAGCAAATTTATTGCTCATATAAACGTAAGCAACATAACATCCCGCATTGGACATCAGCCAAACCGATTTCACCTAAAAGGATGATATGAATGCTAAAAATTAATTAACAGCTGTGAAGTGATTATTTACGCTTTAAAGATTGCTCGATTACATTTTTAAACCTTCTATCACGTTGCTGTCTATCTGTGCTATTTTCGTTGGACTTATTTTGGAGTGATCATGGCGATGTACCAAACCGTCGTAATTAATATTGTTTCTTTACTTCCGCTTTTCATAAGCAATTATAAAGTAAAAGGTGAAATGGTATAATGGCAACTTGGCAAACGGTATTATTCGTTTTGCCAAATATTTCGTAATTTCAATTTATATTTGTTAGTGGCAAGTGTATATATATATATATGTCTCTCTGTATTAAAGAAGTGTTACTATAAAGAAGCGCCCAAAGTTGCTTAAAACAAATTAATTATTGCGTATTGGATTATTAGACAATACACTATTTCTATTAATAATTTCTGCTAGTTATTATGATTAAGAACTGTATTGATAATAATATAATCAAAATCCTTAAGTTAGCTTAAAAAGAAAATTTCAACAGTTCCAATATTTAAGCACGCGTCCCTAGCGAACCCTAGTCGGACTAACAGTTAAGGGTAAGCTACAGGGGCGTAAATATGTGTCACGTTCTTTCGTTATTGTTTTTAAACTATAATTAATTCGTCCACTCTCTTATTGACGTTCAATGCAGTTTCTTAATTTCTAACTTAATTTTTAGAGGGTAGCACAGATTTTTTAAATGCATTAGACGAAAGAAGACTAAGTTTTATCTATTCCCATCATTATCTTTATGCGCTGTAACTAGAACATTGTAAATATTATCTAGAAATCTGGAGATTTTTTTTTCCTTTTCATGGCGTGTTCAAATTCAGAACGGTACCAAATCTATTACATATTCTGGCAATGCAGAGAAAAAAGATGCCATCATTATTCGCTTACGGTGAAAATCTCTGCAATTGTATCAGCTGTTGTTCGCTCTTCCTGGTTAGTAGCATTGCACGCAAGATGGCTCTGTAAATTTTATAAAGAAAACTATTGATTATCGATTCAAAAAATATTCTTTATATATGTTTAATTAATTTCTTTAAAAAAATAATGCAAGTAATTATCTGCAATACTTATAATTTATTCATGCAAGCCCACCAATTGTACTGAAATAAACAAATTCAGTTCAGATCAGAATACATTACCACAATGGTATACGGAAAATAACATTAAATGTTAGAGTCAGCTAGTTAATTTATTTGTTAATAAAAAGGAAGATAAAAAAAAACAATTTTCATATCTTGTAAAATATATGTACATACATAAGTTCATAAAGTTTCAATCTGCATATGATTGAAACAGTGAAAGAACAAACATTACATTAAAAAGGTATATAAGGTCCTTGAAGCAATTATAATCAATGTTCAAAAACATTGCATTACTAAACAAGTTAAAATTATTATAGTCATTGCGTTGTTGCTGGCACCTCGCACGAAGTTAGCGTGCGTTTGCCTCGAATGTCTCTTTTTGATTGTTCTTGGACAAAAAACATTGAAGTTGTATAATGCTCGAAAATGTTGTCCTTATATTAATTTCCGCTTTTTTTGAAGATTCTGTCAAGGCCCATTTGGAATACTTTACCCTCAAAATAGAACAAATATTGAATACGATGATAATTAAATGGTAGTGGTAAATTTATCTTAAATTAGTTCCTATCAATAGTTCACTATGTAATCCTAAGAGCAACTTCTGTATCCTTTAACAAGTTTACGGATATGCTATGAAGTATCCATCTTTTATTTATTTTTTTTTTATCTTTTATTATTTTTTTATTCATCCATATCTTTTTTTATTAACCAGTATTGCTTTCCACGGTAACTTAGACTACCATTGCGATATTTGCAAAAATTTTTAAATTTTCACAGTAACCAAAAGTTTTTGACGTTATGCGTTAATAGTGCAATTCATTTTTATAGGAAAAATTTGATATTCTCGCAAAATGGTAAAACTTGGATAGACCGCTTATGTGGAGTATTGTTAACAACAAAATTACTTTTGCTTTATTATGCGTAACATAATTAAAACATAGAAAGAAGCTTCATCGCTGGTAAATTAAACCATGCCTTGAAAATTTTTATATTTATTTCAATTATCGAAATACTCGTGTAAAATCAATCGCAGTCGATCAATACCACACTCATTATTAAATATCTACCTGCAATAACATCGACACCCTGGATTTTTTTTATCTTTTATAAAAACAAAATGAAACGAAGCAAAATAGCCAATGCGGTCTTTGATATTGCAGTACCAGAAATTTAATATTAATTTTAGAGGTAATTCGCGTTCATTGAAGGTTTTCCGTCCGTTTTTGCATGGTGCAGATCTACGAAAATAGCTGACCTATATACCTATAAGCCCGTGACTGTTCAATGACGTCATACCCGTTGCCATGGCAACAGGTTAACGGTAGTGTTTGAATTGACACCTTTGGTTCTTACGGTGGCTTTTAAAAACAAAATTTGCAATAATGACGGTATTAATGAAATTTCGGAAATCCTTATGGCTACCGGCAACGCAATTATGGGTCATTTTATGAATAGTTGTGCCAGTAATTTTTTATTGCTTTATCTTTTTACTTTGCTCTTAATATTGCGGACGCAAGGGGTTAAACAGCTATCCCGAGACAGTTAATACTTTAATAATCGCTTCATTAATGCTCTGTATTTACTCTTCAATTGACGTAGGCAACTCATCAATTCAAATATGTTGGAGCTTGACTTCAGCATGTGAATAATCCAAATTAGAGCTTAGTTTAAGCACACAGTTTGGACGCAATGTTTTCCAAGAAAGTAGTTCATATTGTGCAAATGTTAAGAAGACCATATTCCGTAAAATACCAGTTTCTTTTCATGTGTATTAGAAGCATTTTACTTTATAAATACCACATCTGACGGCGATGTAAGCGGCTCCACCATTTATTTAATATCAATATATATATATTTTTGTCCATTATCGGTAACAATTCTCTGTATCTAAATATTCGAGCACAATTTGATGATATAATTAATTGCTATTTGTTCTCGTTTGATGTATGCCACAGTGGGTATTGTCCATTTTTGTTAATTTTTTTAAATGTTACAAATTTTAAAAACCATCATTGAAGATGTGAATTTGCTACCACATCTAAGCTTTGAAAGAGCAAAAGGATGTTCTTGCAGAATCTTAGATGCCGATGAACAAACATATTCGATATGCTGAGTATAGAATAACATTTTAACATGGATTAAATGCAATTTTATTTGATCTTTGATTACTTGAAGGATACTTGAAGTTAAAAAAACACCTTGGTTTAATTTTTTTTGTTACTAAGACCGATATTTTGGTAAAATAATGTAACTTTCATCAGGGTTGTTACATTATTTTGTAGTAAAATACAAATGCTTCTGTACTATAGCTTAACTTATCAGTTCTTATTAAACGTCAATATATTTTTAAATTTTATTTTCGATCCATCTCAAAAACCTCATTTCTTGGGCTAATATTTTACTTTTGTGCCTTTCTCGTATCATCGACGTTCCCGCTCCATATATCAAGTACTGGAATCTTTTCGTAATTTTGCAATATTTTTCATATATACCGTAATTACACTGCAATTAATTGCGACAATGAAATTTATAATTAGCCAAACTAATAATAATATTTCGCTTAAGTATGAGAAAACAAATATCAGGTTCGAATGAAATAACTTTGCTTAATTTAGGAGTTTTAATAAAATTAATTTAGTTGAATTGGACACATCGCCATGCGTGAGAAAATATATATAGAGGACATAGTATTTACCCTTTGATATTTCGCCTTTATCTTTTAAGTTACCCGAAATTCATCCCATTAGATTGTTATTAAATGTTATTACTTTGTATGAAGTTGTAGGAAAAAAAAAAGAACGAGCTCACTTCCAGAAAGAGTTAATAACGACCAACTTTTCTAGAATTTCCGCATTACAGCATGCATCTTTGTATGTATATATAGCTACAAAACGAATTAATTGCTGGTCCAGCTATCCCGATATTTTAGAATGAAATTGTCCTACATTCGGAATGACGTCAGTCTGACGTCATATTCGGGATAGAGGAGTGGGGAAACTAGGTTAAACAAGGGTGCGATGCCCTGGATCGCAGGTTCGAGGACGCTTGAGGATTCATTCTGAAACTCCGGGTAGAGAGACCCAGCGCCACCGGTTTCATTCTGTTAAAATATTATTAGAACAGCCATCATCCTATATATGCAACAATATATAGCCATATACATATACAATTCACAAATATAAGGCGCTTATGTACGTAAATGGATACATTACTTTTATTTTATGTATTTAAAAAAATACGCTCGGGATATTCTGAAATTTATTCAGTAATCGCAGGAAATTGGCATAATACTTATAACTTATCGATAATACAAATGGTAGTCATCTGATTATTATGATTGAAGGATTACTCGTGTATTCATACTCCGCATACTGTGCAACATTGGAATAACGTGGCGACATATAAGCTCTGCATTGCGGTGAAACTGGGTCAAGGAATTTTTTGTTTACATATGAACATAAGCTTTTGCGCGTACGATTTTCTTGATTATTATTACCATTATTATAATGAATAAAAAATATTTACCGTATTAAACAACAATAACATATGATATAATAATAATAATGATGATGATAACAAGTAACAACTGATTGAACTACTAACTAGAATTCAAGAATCCAAGAGTGCATGAAAAATATAAAGTTTAAGCACTTTTGAATGCTTATTCAAATCAAAGTTTCTAATTTACGGCGTTGTTAACGTTATTATATATTTTATCCAAAGAAATTTTAAACAATAGTTTAACATTTTTTACGTAACTGGCCTAAAAGATTTTATTTTCGTTCAACTGTTTGTTAGCTATGACGTCACCTGATCTTTCTTTAAACACAAATCTATAAATTTTCTTCAATTGTTGGATAAGATATGAAGCCCTATTTATCTAAAATAAAAAATTCGTGGGAGAAGATAAAACCTAAATCTAAGATATATCAACTTGGTTATGATACAGCAGTAGGTCATGAAATCAAATTTTGAGTGTTACTAAATAAACCGCAAACGTTTCTCAACCTTTTTCGCCTATCCCGATACTCCAGCATCGATTCCTTTAGGTTCACTTAAATTACGTTTTATAATGTTGATTCTTGCTCAAAATGAATAATTAATGTAGTAAGCAAAAAACTTTAAATGTGAACAACTGAATATTTTCGTCGTTTATCGAATGTTTTCTGTCAGTTGTGTGACTTGATTTTCAACTATCATTTATTGTCAACTTGATATATCTCTGTGAATGAATGAAACTCCAAATTACGTCATTTCACGACACTTACTGCCAAGACAATTCATTTTAAAGCGTATTTACTACACACCACATTATCAATAACCATACACAATTAATTAAAGTAACGATAAACGATTATCGTTACAAGTTTTTTTTGTGTAAGTAACAAAATTGGAGATTGTTTTATTCTTTGCAGCTACGTACGAATGTACTTTGTTTTCTGTATCTACACTTTGTAGTACCCTGTCTTGATTTTCGGTGAGGTTTAGTAACAATAGCCATAAGATACATCAAACATTACCCCCATTTCGTTCTACAAAAATAAATACCTTAATCTTCATTACATTCTGAAATATTTAAGTTCAACAAACATTATATTTAAAATAAGAAAGTTGATAACCATTTACGTTACAATCGGAATTATTTCGTAGATGATATTATTTTAAATTAATACCAATACCAGTTCCAAAATTTCAGAGTTACATTCATAATAACATTACAAAAACTTCTAATTAACGGGTGTCGTGAAATACCTTGTATTAGGGAAGCATCACGTATTTTTGAATTAGAAACTCATAACATAACACAAATTCAACTACGGATCAAGTTGAATCTAATTACTTGCCATTAGTTTAAATCAATTTTAAGAACAAACATCTTCGCCGCCCAATTAAAACAATTCTAAATCACCCTCAATGCTCGTAAAGTAAATTAAAGGATAAATCTATATAAGTCGCCGTTTTAAAAATTAAATATGCTTATTTCTTACGCTAAATGTGAGAAAATAATTATTTAATTGAGTTAAAAACATGTAAAACATGAAACTTCTTGGATCGGTAATTTGCTTTCGTTATGCGTGCCTCTATTGAAATCACCGCATTTAAATAGCTTTAAAGCTCATTCTGCGGTACAAGGCACGATATTTATATAATAATGCATCTTCAACAACGTAAATTCTTTCCAACTCCGCCAAACTAGCAAGTATAGGTATAATAAATGTGTTAGTACTTGTAATATGGATGCATTTACCCTAACAACGGGAGGCGATGACGTCATAGCGTTGGGGATAAGAGAGGGGAACGTCAATACTTGTTGCAAAGTGTGTCAAATGGTGGGGAAACTGGGTCGGCGAAGGAGAAAATCCTGCAGGTCTATGACCCGAAGTTCAATACACTTAATTTATCAATGCAAGAGCTTTTATTTATAATATATAGATGTATTAATTGAAGCAAATACGTGACTATACTAGAGTTGTATTTTTGAAAGTTGAATTTCGAAAGAAACATTGACGAAATGAATCTTGTATGTGGTAGATGATTTTATACATCTATGTGGTAATCATTTGGGCAACTAATTATATATTAATCCCAATTAAAATACTTTCCCGTGATGCATGAAATTAATCTCTGAGACTCGTGTATATAAGCATAAACCATTACAGACGATGTCGAAGAGAAGTTTTGGAAAATCTAAATTGATTAGCCACAAAAAAAGTTGGTGTGAAAGCAAATTAAAACACAACAGAGAAATCAAATCCGAATCATATTCAAAAGTCAATAGAACTCTTAGAACTTCAAGATCTGCTTTGTATTTGATTGCCAATCTCGTTTGCCTACCTATTTTCTTTCTTCTCTCAAAGATGTTTGGACAAAGACAAAGTAGATGTTTATAATTAGCGAGGACGTAATATGGTTATTTCTTGGTTTCCCTTCTTTACCATTTATAGATTTAACCTTTGCTTTTTGCGGTTCTAAATAGGAATTCTCAACAGTAGCGGCAATCGAAATAATCAATGGGATATAGCCTCCGCATAAAAACGTCATCATCAATGTAATACAGTTTCCTCGTTTCCCATCTCCCTTCCGCACCTGTCCCTTGTGTACGAATACACGCACATCTAACCTATATATAGATGTTTATACAGTTTAGTGTAACTTTGCAGCTCGGGTACGTTGAACGGGACCCTCTCTCATATTCCTGCAAGCATTATAATCCTGCAGGATGTTCAGCACGTGAGTGTTGACAATCAATGTAATGACGTCAGAATGTAACGGACCAATCGCGTGGCGGATCCATTCACTGCTAGAACCGTGCCTGAGTTAGAGATTCATCTCAAGCCAGTTCAGTATCGCGGAAAACGTCTGTTGAACTGGTCGCGGTCTTCTAAGATCGCGCACCAGAAAGCATGCGGCCACAATATATGTGCTGCAGATCTCTTATATTTTGTTCATGTTTCTCTTTTTCGGCAAACGATGACTTAAAGTCCATTTAATTTTTTCTTTTGTTCTCAATTTACAAGTTTTAAGTTAATTTAAATTTCAGCAATCTGTGGGGAATCGGGCCAAAAAGGTAAGAGTCTCCTTATTGCTTTCAAATATAATAATTTAAAGCTATTATTTACTTTAACTTACTTCTTGGTATTGATAGAGCCAATAATGCATGATATTTCAAATAAAACTACAATTCATGTATGAAATATATGTTAAAAAAAATATTCACAGTCAATGGGGAATGATGTATAAAGAATGTTTGATTTTTGTTATTTTACCACTTTTAAATTATTTCTACTTATTATTACAATAAATATCGGGGTAAAAAGGTAAGAAGGTGAGTTCACTTCTGCATGATATGTTGATTTTGAATGATGCTATTACTTTTTCATAATTTTTAAGCAACACAGAGATTCATACCTTCGTCCTCAAATGAAACTTAAGAATATTAAACAAATTTGATCTTACGATTAGTAAAGGTATGAATTTTGGAAATTATTTATTTAGTATAAGTAATATTTACTAAAACATCGAGATGAAATTAAAAAAATAATTTGAACCAAATTCATTTGATTTATTTCAGGTATTTGTATTGATAACACTTATCAACAGTGTTCCTATTCGAAATAATTATTCGGTTATATAGCTTCAAGAAAATATATTCTTTTATACATAAATGCAAATTAAATCAAGCCAATCTAAAAATTACAGTAGTTATCACTTTAATATAATTAAGCTTACAATGACGCATGCGTACATTTATGTACTACCAACAGGCTTTACTTCAGCCTTAAGTACAAGCAAATGAAAAAATTTCCTAATGGAACCCGGTAGTAACCCTCAATGAGTCTTTATTAATGTTTTTTTTACTGTAAAATAAACGAGTATCTCAATCATCAGAATATAAATTACAGATTTAAAAGCATCACGACAAACACAACACCTCCAGGAGCTAGATGTTATAGAAGCAATTGATGCAAAAACATTTTTCAAATAAATTGAAAGATATTTGAGATACGCAAACAACAGACATTAGCTACTGCATTCATTCATTCGAAAATTTTTAAGGCAATCTAATTCAAATTTTATCACTTCGATAATATATAGCTTACAATGACGCATGCGCACATTTACCTACTGAAACGGGCTTTCTCTCAGGCTTAAGTACAAGCAAGTGGAAATATTTTATTTTATTACTATTCTTATTTAAATGAAATGTTATTAATTTTGTTGGTATTGTAAAATATATAACTAAATTAACAGCTCAAATATCTCAAATTCTGGATGTAATTCATTGTCGCTGCTTCTATTAATTAAAACTTAAGCTAAATTAGTTAACTTAGCTTAGGCTTTAATTAACTGACTGACTGGATAATTTAATTGATACATTAATCAAACACCTATAGCTGTTAAATTAATTCAAAAGAGATTTTTGTTCAACTAAGTACTAAAGCACTTTAGCACCGAAATAATTAACTTTAGCGCAACAACTGGCTTACACATGCCTACATGCTAAAATTAGACCAATCTATCTGCGGTGGACTGACTATAGTCATGTCTGACTTAACAACGAGTAAAGGCTAACATTTAAGAGTCTGTTGCTTCATAACAATGTAATTGGGGTCTTTGAGATCTCCACAAACGAAGTAGATGGGTAAACCGAAAAATGAGTTAAGTTCAGTATAAACTATATTTGGTTCCTCTTAAATTTGAAAAGGCTAATCTGGTGTTGGCCAAAACATTAATTAACGTAAAATTATTTAAGACTGACCCTAATAAAACACATACAAATGGAAAGTTCACTTCTCGTAAGTAACAAACAGATCACTCTAATTCAGTAGATAATGAGATCGTGCAATCTACGAAATGGAAGAAATTTCCGCCGATTACAGAGTTTGTACGTACTCATGAAGAGTTGGAGGCGATTTGTCCGTCGAATAACGTATCAATTGATTAACGTATCAAGCCACCTACAGATAATTGGAAACATATAATATGTAGTCGAAGTGAGCATAATGTCGAAATTAACGCGACAATGTGTAGATTTCGCGAGTAAGCGACAGTATGCACGCTGAAACATCTGAAATGAAGTCAATTCCATCAGCTGTTGTGTGGGCGCCGAGCGTAAATTCGTCCCACACATTTTATGCAGGGTCAGGTTTTGCACGCCCACGTCGAAAATTTCAACACACTGTTCATCAGCTGCTTTTACTAGTAAACGTTCCGTCTTGTATCTTCAGATCAAGACGTCTAGCTAAAAAGGCGGGAAGTGTTACTTGCAATGTCTTTTAGCAAATTTCAAAATTTTTGATTATTAAATTAATATCCGCGTATATATGTATTTTTTGAATTATAACAATATTAGCAAAAAAAAATAGACTTTAGTGAAAATCCGAAAGAATACCTTCCAAATCGTTGAACGTTACAATACAGTTCAGAAACTAACATCTAGCAAATTATCACTGAATGTACACTAAATGCTCAAAAATATTGTTTTTACTAAATATCAACTTTCTACAATATAGGAGTATATTCTCATTCTCATTATTTAATTTTTTTCATGTTAACGGAACATGAATAACGATGGCAAAACTATCAGGTAAATCTCAAAGTTCAAAGGGCTTTCATCCTAACTGCCGGAACCATTTCTTTAGTAACCTACTACTAATAAGCATGCGCATAATTTAATTTATAAAAATGCGCATGCTCTTTGGTTGCATAGCATCAAATAAAGAGCGTTATCTGTAACAAAAAGCTGCAAATCAATTCCTAGCTTGAACAACTCCATCTTTACGCACTTTTGTAGAAGGCACAAATTACATCTGTTATCATTTCAATATTATGTAAATGGAAACCTGGCTTGTTACCATTTTTACAAAACATGTTATCTTGAGAAGATAGAATATTTTGGAGTCATAGATACAAAATCAATTAAAAATTTGTTTAAACATTCCAAACAGGCATCTCCATTTTTCTATTTCCATCGCTATTTTTATTCGCAATCAATGTTGTCCAATGAAATCAACTCAATAGATTCACATTATTTTTAGAGTACAGGGTATTACTTTTATTTTGTATACAAGGTCTCCGTAAAACTATATCCCACGATACATTAACAATCACAAGGAACCTTACAGGATATATTTCTCTGAAGCAGTTGATTGACACAAATTAAATGTTTAATAACTTAAGATTTTTATGCTTTTTTTTATCGTAATGTAAATATTAAATTTTTTGAAACTGCTGTATTTTTTATAGAAAAAATTGAAGTAGACAGCATTTATTTTCGATCAAAAGTCCCTAAACGATTAAACTATATTAAAGCCAAAGGATCTGACGCGTATAGCCGAGCACTCGATGCATATCTAGAACAGTGATGACGTCATAGTGGAAATACGGTTCAGCGCGCAGGCGCAACAATCCCTAGCTAACCTACATAACGGGGCTAAAAATAGCTCGTCCTCGATCTAATAATAGCCCCAGAACGAGACTGTGCGACGAAGACAACTTCAGGGCAATACCCTCTCGCAACACTGAAAATAATTTTCGCTAACTTTTCTCCACGCGCTGCTGCGATGGTAGGGCACTAGCTTTTCCATATTTATCTTATTCGATATTACTTATAAAACATACAAAGTTAAATTACGCTTTTCCTGAATCAAATTTTTCTCGACGTTCGTAAATTTGAATGGGAAGCGGGAAAATCAATATACTCTTTCGCCACTCTAACGGAAAAATTAGGACCGCATAGGGTCCTGATTTGCCGCAGATATAGCCTTCTAATAATAAATCCGGTGCGTCGTCCCGGGGTCGAGAGAAAGGACGGGAAAAATTTAAAGGCTGCACGCGTGTTATTGAATGACCCATTGAGTTGAAGCTTCGAAGGATAGATGAATGGTGGGGCGAACTTTGACCTAATTTCTCCTCGGCATCCCCTACCGAAACGCACCTAAAATAAACAAACACACGGTTTCGCCTTGGAATTTATTGCATCTTCGTTGGGCTAGTGTGAATCTATATTTGGAACTGTGGCATGATTACCTATTCAATAATACAGGACTAAATCATATCACTCAGAATGTAATTCTGATAATGAGATAGGTGGAGGTGTTTAGTAACATGATACTTTCATATATGTACTATTTATAGACAACCTTGCTGATATTGAATATCCCGGTGACACTCAGTATTGGATTAATAAATGGCTTTTATA
The DNA here is from genome assembly GCA_020654165.1 of Oryctes rhinoceros. Taxonomy (NCBI): domain Eukaryota; kingdom Metazoa; phylum Arthropoda; class Insecta; order Coleoptera; family Scarabaeidae; genus Oryctes; species Oryctes rhinoceros. The sequence goes on from JAIOKQ010000231.1 coordinate 7,987,348, forward strand.
GAAAATTTTGGAAGAGGATGATTTTTGTTTTTATTTTACGATTTCTTTTAATAATTTTTAAGATATTGTTTGTATAGCCGTTGACGTTCATATTTCTCATTACAAAAGTACGCTGAAATACAAGATTTTAGCACTGGCCAAGTTAGCACGATGCAGAGGATTAGACTTAATCAGCGGTATCTTTAATAAAAAAATCTTTAATATTTTAAGATCTATTAAAGATAAGTAGAGGGAAGGTTAATATGAAAACTGATTATAACAGTTACTGACCAGCGATATGTTCATTCAGAGATGTTTCATTAAATTTTCCTTTTTTGTATTTAAAAATATGGCACTTCGCTTTTCATTTTTTAACACTCTATACACTAAACAGCGATGTATCTCAAATCGTTTGATGGAATGTTATCTGGCTTAACGTTACGAAATTTAAAGCTTTGTCTAATTATAGATAAGTTATTAATTTATGAATGATGCAAGAAAAAATTTAAATAACTCAAAAACAGCAACATTTAGCTTGAGGACACTCTATTGTGTCCTCTAGCTAAAGCTGAAATTTTAGCTTAGAGTAGGAAGGTAAAACTGATTATATGTACCCGGTGATCGGTAAGTAGTCAACCACCATCTACCTTTTTGTTTTCCGTATATTACTGCATCTTCAGTAAACAAATCACTGTAATATGATTTTCATCTCTCTAACAAATTTCGAAATATTTATAAACGTCTTCAATCGTTTATATTTAGATATATCTCAAATACAAAAAGGGATACAAATATGTACTCCTGATGTATTTGTATGAAGATGCATATTTCCAGTTAAGCAAGATTCCTGCATTCAAGTGGTTTACGGTATTGGTACTGTTTGGTTACCATAGCGGTAGTAAACGAAATATACTCACATTATCGATTTGAAATTGTTAATCCACCATTTTCAGCCCAAGTAGGTACTTGCAGATAAAGGTGAGTCTTTTACTTGAAAATAGAAACATTGAATAGAAATGGCTTCTGGTGTTAATGTAATTTGGTTGCCATGACAACAGCCAACAATGTGACGTTGAGGATTTGTTAAAAAATAGGCATTTTATAACATCGTAGTTACATTATTGGAATTTAAAATGCAAAAAGTATGTAGCAGTTGCTTCAAATATTATTTCTTTTATAGTTTACACACTGAGAGAAAGGAATTGACTTATCCAGTAAACCACATTTATGTGTTCATTCATATCTTCCCTTGATTTTTTTTTTTGACTTATATCGTTATTCATACGTGTTCATTCTTGATTCTACGCATGCATTTTTCATATTTTTTGCCAACATTCTAATGTGCGTTAGTTATTAAACATTCATTTTAAAGTTGATCCGATTAAAAAGGTTCAACCTACCGCATTCTGTTGTTTTTAAACCATTTCCATATGGTTTCAGTATGGTATATTTAACAAACAAAGTTGATTGAATCAGCCAATCTTTAGATGGTTCAACCAATTTTTTCTGTAAGTGTCCAACTCGATTTCGCTAATTACTAAGTACGCACAAATATTCTATTTTTCTATACATATCTTTCTTCTTTGAGATTTCTCTAAGCTTCTAACAGCAAAAGCTCATCCTTCTTCCGAGATCTTCGAATATTTCATTAAAAAATATCGCTGCTTTATCGATTCTATTTCAGTAAACCGACGTTGCGAAAAATAATCTCGTCTAGCCTACCATTCAAGTCACCGGTTAGCTCTGACGTCATGGCTACGATTGACGTCATCACATTGCGGGCATTGGAGGGGATAGAGCTGTATATCGACGTTATTAACGGGCATGAATGCTGTTTAAATTTCATCCGAACAAAGAAATGTATTCGCGTTTTATCCAATTTGTATTGCTCTAAGAACTTTGACTTTTGAATTTGAAATGGATAATTATTATACTGTATTGTATTGTAAATTCTTTTTAATATAAACCGGGGCTTATTTCAATTAAGATCCTGGAGCGGAAGAAGTTTTTTTTCCTTTCAGTATCTGCTATTGCTAAAGAAAGCTTTTGCGGCTATATTAATCAATATAGAAATAATCTCTTCCTTATGGTCGATTTTTAGTGTTACATATATTCTTCAGTAACTTGAACAAGTTGAATTGTTTGATTAATAAAAATTAGTAAATTGTTGCATTGAACAAATAATAGCTCTAACTAGAACAGCTCAAAAGGTGGTAACTTCTGAAACTTAAAGCATACCCCTATTTTTTCCCCTAACCGATTCTAGCGTTCTGGTCGATTTCGCAATAACAAAAATCAAAAACCCAAAACTTTTGTCAAAAGTTGGCAAAACGGGTTTTTTCCGGCAAACGTGTACCAAAGAAGCCGAAGACAATTCCATCGATCAGACAATTTTTGTGACATAATCTTAATTGATTATTTGGAGATAGAAAAGACGATCTCGGGACAATTCTATGCCGATTTATTTAAACGAGTCCACGCTGAACTAAGCAGAAAAAAGTTGTACCTATTGAAAAAGAAAGTTACCTTCTAACAAAATATCGCCCCGAGTCATTCGACAGCAAATTACTAAAAATTGATGTTCAATTCACTAATCTGGCAAATTTGTCCCTCTATGACTTCTTTCTTGTTCTAAACTTGAAAAAATGGCTTGGCTCAGATGATTCACGTCAACTGAAGAGATCATTGTCGAAATAGAGGCATATTTTTGTATATCTTCGATAAACGCTATTGTTTCGATGGCTTAAAAAGTGGGAACATCGCCGGACTTAGTGTATAGAATTAACAAGGAGATTATGTCGAGAAATAAGTGTATTAAATGCGAAACAATTGCGTTGTCTTCCTTTCCTAACACTGACATTTATCACTCTATTTTTACATAATTTCTTGTATTTTGATACGTATAACTCTCCAACAACTTTATCATCGACAAAAAAATAAAGTTGCACCATATATATGAATTTTGTAGTATCTGATAGGTTACTACTGCATGTTATCGCAATATCGAAGGAAAATGTGATGTGTGTAAACGTACCTTTACGCTATCGATCGAACACAAATGCAAAATTCCTACATGCAAGTCAAACGGTTATAATCTAATTAGCAATAATCTCGGAGTTTTCAGCATGAGCGTACCGATACGACATCATCAAAGACTTTACTCATCATATAAACAACTGCTTTTTAAATACTTATGCCACAAGCCACTTGTAGATAGCCGGTACGCTAAGAAAACTGGTTTTAAAGTCGAGCCAAGCCACAGGTCAGAAGTTGTAGAATTCAAATCAATTTCTGCCTGTGACGGGTTCGCGACTTTGAAACTAAATCGCCATCACCAATGATTAATTGCAAGACGTATAGGTCCCATTAGAAGAATTGGAGTTTATGGTAGCCAAAGAAAACACGTTGAACCTATTCGTTCCAACTGGAAATGAATTTTCAAAACTATCGAGCGAATTTCAAAATAAGAACGTGCTATGATGGCAATAAAGCAACGTAGGCAATTATCTACCATCGAAGAAGCATTTTGTATATGCACCACTGATGGATCTGTTATGAACATTGAAAGCAGAAACAGATCATTATAAACATAATTCCTGTTACTCTAAACATAACAATTTCAGCCGTTCCCGAAATGTGTCGAAGGAAATGATCGCAATTTTTGTCACAATTTCGGGACGTGTTACTACAATTCCTTTAGCAGATCGGAAAACGGCCGTATCGCTTGGTATACAACCGCTTGTTTACCAGAAGTGATTGGTGTACTCCGAAAAGGCGAGACACAACGACAAGTCATTCTGCATCACGATAATACGAGTTTGTATAGAGCCCAAAAAACAGTAGAGCTTTTAAAACAACAGAACATCGGAGAGTTAGATCATCCTTCGTTTAGTCCTCTTTTTTTTTACACGACATGTATGTATAGACTAATGAATCTAACATTAAGGCAGTCGCTAAGCAAACTTCCACATTCCACAATTCTTTAAAGACTTATCAACGGCTCAATTATTTAAAATTTGGGGGTGTCTTATGGTATGGTGACTTCATAGCCGATTTTCCCATATTTATTCTAAGTATAAATTTTTGATTTTTGACGACGTATACACGGAAAACGATTGTTATTTACAAAGAACTATTAAATGTTTCTTGTGCGTATTGTTAGCTATTTAACATATAGGGTAATATGCTTCCCCTATATATTTTACGGATGACGAGTCGCCACTGGTCGTAAATGAACGGCTTCTGAGTAATCCTATAAGGCAGTAAGACTAGACCGACATTTGTGAAGCTTCAAACATCGGTAACGTATACCCACCTTGTCAATAAGAAAGGGTCGTAGGCACGGGTCTTTCCGCATCTCCAGTTCCTTCTATTTCCGTACACTAATAATATATATCACTAAGAGTTACATGACGACTAATTCTCTTTAGAAGCATATTACGTAGACGCATTGCTCGGCCTATATTCCCACGAACGAATGAGAATATCCGCTGCAGAGTATTAACGAAGGTTGTGGGTTGATACGAACCAAGCGCCTACTATGATGCTATATTTAAATATATTTCCAACAAAATAATAAGTTAATATAAAAATATCATCAAAATTGATAATTCCTACGGCCTGTCGTATACGTACATCCGCCCATAACCAGACAATGCATCAGAAACCCATTCCGCAGTGACGATTTAATTAATTTTTCGAAATAAACCAGCTTTTACTACTTCACCCAATGGTAAATGTTTCGAATTCATTCCGAATAATAAGAATGGTCTAATTCACAGGGTTACTTTCCTCAATTCAATTCCTCGTTTAAACTAAATATCTTTAGGGCCAATCATGAAGAATAAGTCCGAAGAAGCTAATTTTGAAAAGTAGGGAGATGTTGAACCTCAACTCCATCAATTTTGTGGTTCCAACTCCAGCGGAATGGGATGGCACGTTGCCGTTAGGCAAAAGAATTTTCCTTTGTGCCTCTTTTTGCATTTAATTTTCATTTTCCACTCTTCGCTCATCCATCACCAGGTCCTGAATTTTGTCAATGATTCCTAGACCTGAGAGAGCGTCTAGACCGTCCAAGATCACTTGCGGTCATATGACTTCGAAAAGCCACATATGACGACGCAGATTCACTATATGTAATTGTTTTATCAATACATGAAATTCTCTTTTACTCTTTTTTTTTTAATGACATACCGATATTTTGGCTCACAACTTCCTTCTAGAGATACTACTAGCTACCTATATTCTCGATACGCACTAGTGGTGTCCTCTCTCTGGCTTTGCACGGACTTTTCTAGCTACCCTCATAATCTCAATTTAGAAACATATATCCGGTATTCAAGCTCCGCTAAGCTTTGGATTTTTTATTAATGGAATAACAATTCAATTTCATGTTACTTGAAAGAGGCAGACTGTTAATTTCAAAATACCAGAAATTAGGGAACGATGGGCAATACTGTTACTTTAAAATAGCGTTGGCAAAATTTTCGAGTAACAAATGACAACGTTGCGGAAAGTTACTGCTCTCACATTACGATAATTAAATTAAAATAGGCCAAAAATTTCACAAGCTAGATTACGTGATAGTGTTTAAAAATTTTATTTTAATATTTTTCTTTTTATAAGATTTTTTTATTTTTTTTTTATTTTCTTAGTCTTAGGATGCCTTACTATGATACTATTAGGTGCGGTAACATTTCTAAAACAGTAACACAAGTACATACATACATAGAACTCTCAATAACAATAATCTAATAAAAGTAAATCACATACGTCGGCTATGCACCATACGCGCGTCCTTTAAACGGTAAAGTATGACATCTTTTATCCTTCCTTGTATTTTGATACAATTACACAATCGGTCATGAAGCACTAAGAAGATGGAGGGGGTACACAATAATCAAGCTTTATATAGGGGAGAAGCCATTGAAAAAGCTCAGTTTATGTTTCACCTGTGCATCATTGTGTGGTTGATGAGGGAAGAAGCTACTTCCTGCTATCTAGTATTGAAAATCTATAACGCAAAAAATAACACAAAAAGTCTACACTTAGGTGAATACTTTGTTGTTCATCAACAGAATCTTTTTAATTTTCGTGAAGTTAGTTATTTTAGTCGAAGGTAAAAATGTCATATTTACATTTCTATTTACAGGTTCATTGTTTAGAAGACATCCTCTTCCTCGAAAGGTAAGTGCCACTTTGGAATTTTTTCACTCTCTCTTACGCATAGGAGATGTATATTACGTGCATACTTTGGTGGAAATGAATTTTGAAACTTTTGTTTATACATTTCTCGATAACTAACAATTACGTGTTGAGTTTAAAATGAAGTAGTGAAACGTCGGAATTAAACTAAATTTAACTTAAACCATTTTTAAATATACACAGATAAAATAAATGTGACAACAGGACCGCCGAAGTTTCAATCTAGCAATTTTGTAACACTTTAACAACAAAATCAAGCAAGTTATTTATTGCCTTAATTAAGTTTAAACACAATAAATCTAATCGACTAGTTTAAGGAAATGCAGATTTTACTTGAAGTTACAGATAGGTGCAAATACACATCAATTCGATAAATTTATAACAACGCCACCTTTTCAAGGATAAAATACAATTCATATCAGCCACTATTCCACGGGATGTACTTTAGAGTAGTGGATGTATCGTCAACCGTTTTGTACAAGGAAAGATTGGATGAATAATTTATTGTCCGATACGGGTCACTGCAATCCCACTTCATTATAATTATAAGCTTTCTCCATGGGAAACGCAGATGGATGTACATTATTAAAAGGACCCCGTGTCTTTTACAATATAATATCGGGCACGCAAAGTTTATTTATTAAAACTTCGAGTATCGTTGACTGTAGAACAATTGTACGTTGTACGATGTAGTGACGGTATCGTTCTTGTATACGTATCGCAGAAGTATAAATATTTATAACGACTATCCTACTAAGTTCGTATTTTCGTGTCAGCAACAAAATGTCTTAACTACGATGAAAGAGATGATCGTTATTTACCGATTTCTAAATATTTAGAGTGAAAATTGTATTTCTTTTTTTCACTATGCATTCAGCAATAGGTGCTTACAATTTTGTTTTTAAAGCTACTACTGTTCCTTCCCAAAAATTGTTGCTTTTCTTCATTCCATACAGTTATATCGCAAGCAGAAGAAATGTAACTAAATAATACAAATAATGCAAAAAATCTACAGACTAACAATAACTTGAACTATTGCTTTCACAGAAAATTACTAATTTCGTTACATTGTAAACACGCAGGTGACTTAACAAAAATGCTTGTTCTACTTATTAGACAACTAAACGTGCATTTATAACGTGCTTCTAATGTAGAAATACTAAAATTATGTTAGTATTCCTTCAACAACCGCAGATAGTCAGCACTGTGAGCCGATATAAACTGAGTAAAGCAGCCTTAAAGCAGCTATTTAAGGAGAATTTTCCCTTTGTTTTCTTAATTCTTTTTGTCGCTTAGGTCTGGAACAATCTTGTACAAAATTCTACAGTACTTCTACAGTATTCATACTTCAATGTAAATACATTTTTCTCGATTAAATAAATGGTTTCTAAATGATTCAGTCGCCTCAAGAAAAGATAATCTCCTGCCACGTTCTTTTTTCCTAAAAAATTTAAAGCGGCTATGAAAATAAATGTACATCTAGTGTTTTCATGATTGTTCCGTGAAAATTGTCAACATTGAACATCACAAAAGACACTTAAGGTACTTGGTTAATATTATTTCAAAAAAAAAACAAAAAAACAATAATACACCCGCCTCTTTTCCTTAATACAAAGTATCTAATCGATATTCTTAAATAAATAATATGGGAGTAATACCATTGAATAACCAAATTGTTACTGTTTAATTCAGAATACGGCCAATTACTTAATAATGTTCCAATAGTCGTTGTTCTGACATATATTTATAAACATGTCTAACCTCATAACAACTTATGGTATCAATGTATTTTGCGTTATATCTTAGTTAAGATGTATTAGACAATGTTTAACAAACTAAATGTCTTCTACTTTTTTTGTTTTTTTTTTTCAACTTACAATTTACCAGCACAGTTCATACAGCATGTCCATCAGTCTCATCCCATCCATCAGCTCGTAAGAAAAACATTTGCTTCTTACATACTTGCTATTATTATTACTATGCTATTGCTAAATTATTAAGGGCTGCCCTTAATAATTTAGGTTTCAATTACCCTATTCAACGAATGCTGTGAGTTTTGCCTCAATTAAATAAATAATATTATGACTTCGTTCCTTGGTGCCAATATTGCAAGGTGGCAAAAAGTGCAAAATATAGAATGAGTGCGTAAAGCTTTACTGTCTGCAAGAGTCAGTAAGGTCTTCGCGGAAACTTTTGGAATTTTAAAGACATTTTTTTCCTATTCGTTATTAAGCAACACTACAAGACAATATTATACCAATCCTACAATATAATCAAAAATTCATGAAATGATGAAGGAAAAAGTACAGAACGAACAATCGAGGCAAGATGTGTTTGATATTCATTAGATTCGAGTCGCAAGTTTGGTGGAGGTGCCTGAAATATTCGCATATATCCGATGGCCATTGCTCTATCTATATGTTTGGAGAAAATATAGCCATAATTTCAATAATTGAAAATTTGTTAGAAAAATAACATTTGCCAAAAACTTCATTTGTTGTTGTTATTCAAATCTTTTCGATTATTTTTTTTTATCTTTTAATATTGTTCCATCATAGAGTGGTTGGAAATTCGACACTCCTCTCTGTTCTTATTTTATTTTCGGCATATTCTAGCGATGCTTTCCTTATCAGTGACGGCTTTTTCGAATTTTCTATTTTTAAGATTTATTCTGTAGTGTTTTCGTATCTATTATACGTCACATTCACAAATAGTGCCTCAACGTTATACAAAAGAAGATATATCATAACACGATGCTTGGTAACAATGATTTTTTTTTGTTGAACGTTTCATAACTTTTAACTGTATTTTTTTTGCTTCTTTTTTTATATAATTTTTAGAAGAAAAATGTTGAATTATATTTTTGGCGACACCGTCTTCCCGAATCAACAATATAGTTATATTTCTATTTATTAAAAAAAAAAAACTAATTGTTTCAGTTAAGCATTACACGAGTTAATGCTGTTTCTACTATTACGACAACGCTTGTCCACTTACTCAATAACCTGGTAAAAAGAACAGGTTTGAAAATTCATCTTAACCCTATGAATCCTTTGTAGGCCCAATTTCTTGGAATACGGTTTCACCGACGGCATACAGCGTGATCCCAATCGAATGGATGCTAGGTAAAAATATTAGTAACGTACTTGCTATACATCACAAAATTGTACCTAGAATACAAATAAATCATCACATAATGCAAAGTATGGTTAGTGATGGCAAAATATCGATAACTGACACAGATGACTCCACTAAAGTGTTTTCAAAATGGCAGCCGAAAAAAGAGATACGATATTTCGTAGGGGAGTTGCTAGCCATCCTGCAGGAATTCCAGTTGATTTGGAAGTCTGTCCGTTGTAGTACGTGGTGCAGTGCGGCTTACAAGTGCTTTCGAAGTGCGTTCTCTCGTGATTATCTGTGTAGTGTTTAAATAATTATTACATTATATCATTACACTAAGGATAACCATATTTAAACGTCCCAAAAGATGGTGAAGAGGTTACCTAGCGTCCTAGCAAATTTACAGTTTTCTAATGTTTTTCGAAAATTGGTAGAACGGCCATTTTGGTCACAAAGGATCGTAATTTTTCCTATTGTATTCATAACCTTCTGCACAAAGAAATCGTACATTCGCTAAATTTCAAACACTAACAAAAGCATTTTGAACGCATATGCTTATCGTTAGAAACTTCACATGCGGCAAACTCGATGATATTTCAATTAGAGTTAAGTAGAAATGAGAATAGTTTAATTTGCATCTCAATATTTCATATTTTGAAATTTTGATTTGAGATTTGCAAATATTATCTGAAATCACCATTTTTCCTACCAAAATATTTTTGGCAGACGTTTTGAACATTTTAAATCCATTAGAAATGATTAGATGTGCTTGAAAGCCAATGGGTTGCCCTATGTGGATGCTGAAAACTTTGCAGACATTTTTTTGTGTTATAATTTTGCACTATTTCCAAAATTAAACGTACTACTATGAAAACACTAGAGAGAAGAATCTATATATTTTTGTAATAATATACCAGATAATTATTTAAAATACGGAACCTTTCTATTGCAAAAAATTAAATTGTAATAACGGGTTAGAAATAAAAGAAAGGGTTTCTATTCCACAAAACTTCTATTTAATAAATTGGGCGATCGGTCTCATCTTCAATAACATAAAAATAAAAATAAGTGTGATTACAAAAGTGGTAGAATTTCTTAGATGCGAAACTAAACAATTTTATTTTTAAATATACCCATCAAAACGATTAAAAATTGTTTTTTTTTTGTCTTTGGCTTAGTATAAATAAAGGTTATTGCAATAATTTATTAAATTATTTTAATTTTAGTTTATTGTCAAGTCAAATATACGTTTTATTTTATACATTTTTTAATTGTTTAATTGTTCAGCTTTACAACTAGGAAATTCTACGTCTGCAATTATTGTTATTGCTATGCTTTTTATCTGGTCTAACAATGTGTTGCTTTTGAACTATGGTTATGAACTATGTTAAATTCAAGTAAAATTTTTATTAGACGAACTAATATTTTATTTATTTTATACTGTCAACAAAAAACATCGTTATGTTCACAAAAACTATTTTTAAATTTTTGCCCTGGCCAATCCGAAGTTTTTCAAATTCTGTAACTAAGTTTGATGACGCCTTCTATTTTTGTAAATACCGAGCGACAAAGGTATCGTATGTTCTTGGATATGACTTCATTGCATTTTCCATGATTAAAATAAATTTAAATTATCTTCGTATGATTTAGACGCGCTGGTCTTGTTTATAGTTCAAAAGAAATAATATACATATTTTTCATCGATGCTGAATGATGGGATATTCCAAATGTTTGATTATATTTTTAAAAGCTACATTCACATTGGTTCTTTTTTTTTAAGAAAATCATGTTACAGTACACATTATAGTGAATATGATATTTTTCGTTGGATAATTTGTTAAGAAACAAACGATTTTTAAAAATCAAGCTTTCACACTTTTCGATGAAAGTTTAATCGTAATTTTCGGACGCTCTGTAATGCTTTCCGTTTTTACTCGTCCATCTCTCAAAAATTTTCAAAGAAATGCAAATCTTTCGAATATCGCTATAGTTGTTTCGATATAAAAGCCTTAAAATGGAACAAGTGCTTCAAAAAAGTAATAATATAATATCAAGTATTCTATCTAAAATAACAGTTGATAGCTACTTTTGGTATAATCAGAGAAATCTTCATTGTTCAATCACATATTCAACGATGCAGTTCTTCACCTTTGTATTTAATTCCAATCATTAAATTTTTATTGATTTCTCTATGCAAATTACTTTAAAACTTTAAAAAATGTTTTTTGAAAAAAATACCTGTAATGCACTTCTTCTTGAACTTCTTTAAAAAATGTGCAATGCTGTTTGATAACAGAATTTCTATTCATGCATATATCTTTAACATTATAAGTATAAAATACGCTAGCCGTGGCTTACTTTTAATTCAAGAAATCTTGCTATCGAGTACTTTGTTAAATTACTTCGAGGGGAATTGTCTTTGGCTCTGGTTTCAATAATTATGGACGACCATCCAACGCAATTTAATCTTAATTCTTATGTGTAGAGAGGACAAAAGCGGATGGAATTATTCCTTTTTTGTTGCGACTCGACAGACTCGTGTTTTGTCGACTCTCCGGGGACATCGGTAGGCAACACGAATCCTTTCTAATGAGGCGAATACACACGAGTCTATCTAGACGCTGCAAAAAAAGAATAATTCCACCTGCCTTTGTCATCTCTACTTATGTATAAATATCATTCTCTATTGCAAAGGTTTGACAAAAAAATTATTAGGTTATATTAATAACCGATAATGTTAACCATGAATGATTCGCTACAGCTACACATCTTCTTTCTTTTTGTTTACTCTGAGTATACGACTTAATTGTTATAATTTTTTAACTAAGCAAAAAACTGACGTAGATACTGTGATAATATGAAAATAAGCCAAATTTTAAATTTTAATAAATAAGCCACCTCCACCAACGTTTGTTATTTCGTAAGTTTAGTAAATTGAACCACATAATAGCTAGCATCTTGCAATCGTGATGTTTATCGCATCCTTTACTTATTACTTACCAAATACTGGTAAAACTCTTCTACAATCTTCACTCCGTATTCAGCAAGAATTAAAGTTCCTAAATCTAATGCGACTAACAGATAGTTAATTGGTATAACTGCTTCGCTGGATTTTTCTTCTTGGAAGCAATTGAAGCAAATAACTCAAATAATGAGCATTGAAACGAAATACAATAATAGCTAAAAGCGTTAATTATCTAACACTTCCTACGAGATACATCATTACCAAGGTTGCGGCCTTAGCATTTTTCTACGTCTTTTCTGTTCCTCTTATAAACGGTAACGTTGTTTTGAAATAACTAAGCAACTGCGTAGATGATTCTCACCTTCATAAACAAGTCAAGAGTGTATTTAGTATCAAGTAATTTAGAATGAGTCATAAGAAGGCTCTTTCGCTTCTAAAATGCAATAAGCTTGATACTTCATACGACACCAGGACAAACTAAAAGTTGAAAACCAATTAGATTCTTGATTCTTACATTTAAATCTAAACTAAACTAATATTTTTTGCAGGTTTCACGGTACACTCTCCCTCCTAATTGCGCAACCGATGAAGGAAGCGAAATGTTTAATACATCATCCGACAGCAAATTCCGAGATTCTTACTGCAGCTGCTGGACGCTGCACAAGATTAGAATTAATATAACTCTTGTGCGTGTGACAGCGGCTATTGTGAAATCTCACTTACTCCAACAACACAAGAAGCATTCTTTACACTATTGTTTGTGAAGACTAAATATGTAATTATTCAAGAATAAAATAACTATAAAAGGACTTAGTATTGTTCATGGTGCAATCTTCAAAAACTAGAAACCTATTGTTTAAAACAAACAACAAGGTTACGAACATCTCGGCAGCTATAAGAGATGCTAAGTATTAATCTCAGAAATGATGCATATAAATGAATGCACCTGAATGCAGCCAGTCCAAGAATCTTAATGCGTATAAGTAAAAAATTATGCGATTGATGTAAATCTCCCTTCATAGAGAGATAACGTGTGTCGTGGAGAAGTTATCAAATGTTTATTCCGTAAATCTATCTCACGACAAGAAACCGCGGTGTGCATCCAATACAGACCGAGAAGAACGCCAGAATCGATGTTCCACGGTGGGTAGATTCCATCAACTTTGGATCACCGATCCCCCGTTGGATCTTCTCAATCTGTTGTTGTAGGTAGATACATATTCTAGTTTGCTTATGAAATAAAGCTTTGAAGAGAGATATATTCTCGAAGCATTTGCAGGTGCGCTTCACGAAGCTTAAAACATTCGATGCAGAAATACAAAAGTAGCTAATATGCGTTCCATAACTTAAATAACTAACTCCAACGTCACAAGATGCAATAACTTTTCGAAGTGCTCGATTATTGATGGGGAAAGAAGTTAAACATCCTTGTAGCAGCAATTGCTCACATTGACCAGCGACTCAGAAGAGGGAAACCAAACAGTTTACGCTACAGCTTAGTAACGTTATTTCAGTTCTTAATGGGCATAAAGATTTTGAAATGATCTGCGTAGGCTAGAATACGGCAAAGTACAAAAGTAAGTCATCGATGTGGAGATTGAATAATAATGGACCCAAACGCGAACCCTGCGCAAATGCGCTGCCATTTACCTATTGCCATATCAACAATAGCAGGCCAATTCTTAAATTTCCACAATTGTGTTCAATCTCTAATCACGTTACGTAGTCAATTGAGAATATGCTTTCCCGTCAAGCACTTACAATCATCGCGCAACTCAATTTCTTGAGGCATCAACGGAATCATTGCGATGTTGACTGATTGAAACGTTCCACGTAACCTATTCAAAACATTAGCTATATACAAATTAAACTACGATAAATGTTGCCGATGTGTCGATTGAAACTGCCACATTATACGTGCGGTCTACGTAACAGAACAGGACGTATATGTACTTTTAATTTTAATATATGTAACACCATTTTATTAAAAAAAAAAGAAACTATAACAAAAATGGAAGGTGCTCTCTTTTCTTTTTAAAAATAATTTGCATCATCCTCAAGACTAAAAAATCGTGTTTATTATAGTTCCCGAGACATTTAAAAATAAATAAAAATTACATACATTTTTTGAGGACGCCGTATCCTAAAATCGGCCAACTCAGCCGCTAAAAAAAAATTTTGTTGATCTAAGGCGAAAGTGCTCTTTCACTATTTCTACAGTTTTACCGAATTCTCAATTTTCGGGTTGCCGGGATTCCCTTGTAAGCCAATACGAAATATAAAATAAAAACTTTCAGGATTCCTGTTCAAATTAAATAATTTCCCTCAAATTGCAGTGAAATTGGAATGTAAGTTAACTTTTCATCTTTTCCAAGGTGATGAAACCTATTAACTGGTTACTGATTTTTCACACATTTAGGTACCGATAATAATGATTATTGACCGAACTCAAAAGTGTGACAGTATACAACTAGATGCTAGAAAAAGCACTTAATCGAACAAAACTTGAGTGATCACGCTGTACAAACTTATATACTGTGCCTAGCGAATACAGACTTATTGATATAAAGAATACATTTACTAACGTCTAGTGAAAAATCCTTAAAACTTGTTTCGCACGAAGACAAAACAACATAAATTTTGTTATTCAGTTGGACAATCCTGCCAATGTACGTCAAGCTGAGCCAGTAGAAGGCTTTCGTTAATGCTGACCAGGATAAACCACGGGATAGGAAGCTGGAAGACTAAGACGTCAAAAAATTCTAGAAATCGACCTTACTGTTCTCCATATAATGATGAGACAAGTCAAAAGAATTGAAGATCATGTTTTAAAGACTGTGGTGCAGTATGGTAAATAAAACAAAAATATCGGCATCCACAGCACCACACGCCGTTTCGGGGACACGAATAGTTCTCATCGTCACCTGTTGTGTTGTTTACCAGTTTAATTTTTTGAAAATATTTGCATTTTTTTCAGGTTCTTAACTGACGTGGATTTTTCTATTAGATGTTCTTTAAAAATAGAGCACCGATTTTATTTTTTTTACTGGTGTCTGACTACTTCGCCTCAGGATGAAGATTTGATTGTGAATATTCTTGCATACTCTTATATTTGTTGATTGAAATAAGTTAACTTTTTATGCGATTGATGTTATTAAAAAAAAAAAATGTGGAAAAAATTATTATATACGACGCAGATAATGTCCCACAAACGATTTTGAATTCATTTTGTAGTATGAGCTTTATTATGTATCGCACTTAACAGGGAAAGTGAAAAAAAATGTTATACAAGAATTAAATACTTAAGTCCTCACTTTTTAATATTTTACGCTAAGTAATCATCAGCGCCCCTCCATTTTTATTTGAATAATCATCTAACCAGCAGATACTAGGCGATGCTTTACTCGCTTTCGTATGAAAGCGTGACTGCCAATTCTAGATTTGAGCAGTTTCTTTCGACGTCTCAATGATCGTTTCGGTAAAGAAGCATTAATTGTCCCGCAAAATGGCCTTCACAATTTTTTCAAATTTGTTAGTTAGTTGAGAAAACGCTCCTTAGTGGGTGATGACGTAAAGAGCCGTGCACAATGATTTGATTTCCTGGCGTATTCTCATTGCGTACTGTGTACATTGTACTATGCAACGGAAATGTACAACGAAGTCGAATTGCCGTGCGCGGCCCTTCGTGATGTCGTCACCTACCCAGTACAGTATTTTTACATTATCTTATTAATTCTTTTTATTTGAAAGAGAACCTACGGATACTTTGGAAGAAACATCGATATTATAGTTAACTTAAAAACAATTTTCTAAATTACTAAATTACCGCTAGGCTAAATCATGCAGAACCTTACCTATGGCTAAAATGGACAACGCTAAGTATAGGACTAAAAAAAAAAAAAAAAAAAAACTGGGAAGAGGAATAAAAATAACACATTTGTTCTGCAGAGTATTTATTTGAAGTAAAATATATTCTTTTATTGTTTTCCATTTAGAACTTTATATATATATATATATTTATACTTATAAAACAACAAATATTTCAATAGAACTGCAAAGAGTATTTAAAGAGAAAGACAAATACTTTTCCTTTAATACGAAAAAGGAATCAAGGAAATCTTATGCAACCTCAGAACAGTGAAATACTCTCTGCAATACTTCGCCTAGTAAGGTACATTTAGAATTTTGGTCACTAAAAATATGGTCTTGAATTGAAAATAATGGAATGTCATTTGTACACATAGGTGATCTAAATGAGCAAGATTTCAAAAACAAAAGGAAAAACAAGGAAAACAACCTTTGTCTTACGTGAAGAACACATTCTCTTTCTTTGGTGTACGTGACAAAATATATATTAAAAAAAAAAAAAAACAAATTGGTTTTATAACGCAGAATAAATTCTAAGTACAAAAATATAAAAGATATTTCCTTAAATATCTAAAAAAAATCATGATCGTAAAGCGGGTCTATGATATTTTGTGATAAAATAATGAAACTATCTTCTTATATCTAACCACATAGAATGTTTGAAAACAACTATATTCTTTGCATAATATTTGACGATATATAAAGTTAATAAAGCAAAAGAAAACAAATATACAGGAATTAAAAAAAAAATACATTGCAGAAATTGAATACTTAAAAAACATACCATATCACCAGCACATAATTAATCCAAACATAATAAATTTTTTTGCAGGATCATTATTATCAAAACCTTGGGCGGCATGGCGATAATTAACTTATAAATCTATTACGTTTTACCCAATTCGTAGCTCAAATCATTATAAATCACCATAACAGTGTTGGATTGTTATCCCACCATATCATCAAACATTATGCAATGCCAACCACCGAGAGCACTAATGAAAAAAACAAAAAAATTAAATAAGATGAGCAAACGTAATAGTAGTTACAAACGTTTGTAATGCTATTGTTTAGAACATAGGTGATGTGAAGAAACGTTTTAACTTATTTCTTTCTATGTTCATGTGTAGATTTAATGAAGCGTTTCTACGTATACTTACACAACCAATACATTTAGAAACAAAACTAATGGGCATTAAAATCGCAACAAGATGATGATAAATAACAGTAAGTTATAGCAAATGCAGCGTAAAAAATGTAAAAGCGACAAATTTAAATTGAATCTAGTTCCACGTCGCGATAATCAAATACACCTGGCACGCTAAGCACTACTAACATTTGTAAGTTACGACTTAGAAAATAAACTTGGCAACTAATTACGTATAAATTACAGCAGTTTAATAAAAGTAAGCATCCCGAATAAAATTGATTTGGAATGTATCGTTAGGTTTTTATCTAAAGATGTTACTTTTATTAAACTACAGGATCACAACAGATAGGACTATTGGAATATTACAATTTGTTAGAAACATATACGTATATAAAAATATAAATATCTAATAAGCTTCAAATCTGAACGTTTAGCAATGTTCGAAATTGTTTACCTACCCCTTTATTCAAGTTAGTTTAAATAAAATGCCCCACCCTTTCCTATCATAAATTAGGCAGCGCGTAATTATTAATAGTGGCAATGAATTTAATAATATTCTTAAAACATTAAGACACGCCTCGTTAAAAACAAAATAATTTCGAATTAGTCCGGCTAGTGTAAATTGCATACGCGAGTGATAGTGACGTAAATGGGAGGTCACCGACAAGGCTTCGATTTCCTCGCGTATTCACGTTGCGTGTCGTGTACATTATACTTGACAAAGAAATACACGAAGTATTCGAAGCATTATTCTTAACTTCCCATTTACGTCACCAGCCGCCGCCTCTGCTGTAGATTATCATATTAATTGAAAAAAAACGAAGCACCATTACTCCCTACAGGATAAATAGGGTATTAATTATACATATACGAAGCAAAATAAACATGGCACAGAAAAACAGGTACGAGGGGACTCACAGACGGAATTGAAGAAAGAACAACGTATTACAATTTTCTGATATAATCTAGAAAAATATAAATAAATTATTAAGATTTGCTGAAACGGATTGGTAACTTTATATTTTGTGATAGTCTTACGTAAAAGAGGGAGCAACAGATTATTATACATCTAAGATAACCATCACTTTATCAAAAATTAATACTTATAAAAATTAAATATATTCGAATAATAATTGCTTTCCTTACAAAAATATTTTTCAGGTAAAGGAGTCAAATGAATAATACGTCTTTGTATAAAATCAATATTATTAAATATTTGAGCACCAAAAATACTTTTCTTATATACTTTTCCAAACACTCTATATCTTACACATTTTTTAATTAATACGCCAACAAAATCATCGTTTAAAAAGCTTTCTTGTATTGAAATATATCTTACTTTTCTTGATATGTTTTTGGACAGGAACCAGCCTAAAAATTAAGTTTCTCGTCAGTGTCATAAATATTCTATCACATAATATCATATTGGCTTCTTTCTTCCTAGAGTCGTTCACACTGGGTCGCTACTACGAAAGGTATTTCATGTATGACACCAAATCCTAAATAAATAGCGTTTTTAAAAATATATACGATGCAATCTCTTCGAACAGTCTTCTCCGTTTTTTTAAGTGTTATACATGAAAAAGGATAGTCTAAATAGTGATGATTTATTTGCCACTAGAGCAAGACAATGAGATATTTCTTGTATTTGTGTTGTCTTATATCGGTACGCATTGCAACGTTTGTCAGTTCTCAGACATATCCGTAATGTCCCGTAGAGAACCGCTTTCGTCAAAGAGAAATGTGCACAGGATGGCTTGAAGCCGATTGCGAGCCGGCTCGAAATTCGCATCTAAAGCAAGCGCTGATCGATACAGAGATATTGCTTTCTCCAAATCGCCCTTGAATAAAATCACGTTCGTTTAGGTACGTGTTTGATAAAAAATTTACTTACCAGTGAGGTGTGGATATTTCCCGCAGTGAAATGATTTACTACAAAATTGGGCTTGGTTTCCAATGCAATATAAGCAACTTCTAAAGCATCTCCATGAAAACCAACTCTAAAACAAAATTCTATTTGAGTAACTATGATAGAATAAGTTATTGATTTCCAACAAATCGAAGATATCCACGCTTTCGTTAACATATGATTACTCCCAAAATCTGCTTTACTTGCTTTGCAAGAGTAATCTATACGTAATTTATCTTTTATAAGTGACCATGCCGTTCCATTGTGATGACTACAGACGATATGATCAATAAAGTTTGTGATAGCGATGATTATTATATTATTATTTATACGCTAACAAGAAACGTTAACGATCAATTTTGCCTAGTTTCTACCAACCTGTGTAAAAGATTTGCCAGGCTGATCAATGGAATGTCTTTCATATCACTCGGGACATACGTTAATGCTTGACGTAAACAAGTGATCGCCTCTTCAGTATTGCCAATCACTCGCCAATACAACGCCGCGGCCGCAGCTAATATCCATGATGTTGTATTCTGCAAAGAGTAAATCACCGATAAGCGATCCCTAGCTTCTTATAATGTTTGCACACCTCCTGCAATGCAATGCTTATTTTCGTACCCAATTCCCTCAACGAAGCTTGCTGATCGCCCGCCATGAGTCCTAACCATTCAAACAACGACTGTTCGGGTATGCTCGGCAATCTGCTTCTTAACATCATAGCGGTTAAGTGGTCCAGAGTAGCTGATGATGACGGAACATTGTTAGAGCATATAGGTTTTACGTGTTCTTTTATAGTTTTATCGAAGGGCTTCAAAAGCGGACCGATGCTGAAAGAAGGTTAAATTTAGTTTCGTATAGCTACCGAAATATTTAAGTATTAACTCCACATTTCTCGCAGCAATCGATTGCCACATTGATGTAAAGTGTAACCAATCAGCGTCCTTTATTTCGCGACAGGCTTTGTGCGATAGCGGATATTTTCCCGATTTGTCATAGACGTGTAGCACCGGCTCGGGCACTGGATCGTTGCTTAACGAAACTGACACTGTAAATAAATCATAATTTTTTAATACGGGTCATTTGAAGAAACAAATTAAAATCGATACAATTTGTTTCTTTTTGTCTCATCAATTAATATCTAAAATCGATATTTTAGAGAAACTAAGTGGGCTTTTCAGTTTCAAGAGTACAAAATAGTTTTAAAATGTATCTTTAAAGCATACCGTAAAAGTCTCCCAAAGTATTTCCACCTAATTGTTCATCGCCCAAACTGATACGCATATGGAATGCCTGCTGTGGATAATCAACCATACTTTCCAACTGTGATTGATCAGGTTCAGTACCGCCGGATCCTTCCGCCGCCAATAATGTTGATATTAAGGAATGTCCTACACCAACTTTACGCTTTGAACATTGGGTAACTACTGTCGCAATAGGTTTTTCAATCTCTAAAATGGATGTCATTAAAGCTGTAGAGATATTTCATTAACGCAAATAACTTGCCACGAATTTCGCGTATACTCCCTGCCCGTACGCATTGTATCGCAGCGGTTTTGCATTGGTCACCATTTGGACTGCAGATCACACCCTCTCCGTTAAAACTATCCCGTTCGTCACACATATCTTCCACTGTCCTTTCCGTTGAGATTTTTAAGTCCTCGTACGCGCCAAGCTTTATTCGACAGGCCCATGTTTTTAGTAATTGTTCGGCTTTCCCGTCGTAATAATTTGGATCGACTCTCAGCACGTTTTTCATATAGTACATAGCAGGGATAGGGTTATTCTTGGTATAATGTAGCAGGGCCAACAGGAAGTTCGTACTGGGTTCCACGTAGTTCACTTTGAAAGCTAAACTGGCAAATTTTATAGCATCTTCTATCAAACCAAGCTGATGGAATATCGATCCCATTGATACCAGTACTACATCAGTATGTTCTTTGGGAACCGTATCAAATGGTAGATCTAGGCATGTTAGAGCGTTCTTTGTGTTCGATCTTACTCTCCAGTACAAGCTCGCCAAGGTTGATAAAACCCAAACAGGTCCTGATTTCTAAAGGAATGGACAATACGCGTAGTTAATTATACTGCAGGAATTTATGCCAAATTTCATCGTATACTTGTCATAATTTTTAAAAAAGATTATCTAAGCGCGTTTGTAATCTATATCATTTATAGATTACAGACCTTTGAAAAATCAAAAGAATTGCAATTGGAGGATCGGTATTGGTTTAAAACGTGTTTCCTTCATGAAGTTAGACAGTAACTTCTTCAAAATAACTTGCCTTAAGAGGTATAGAAGTTATTGAAGGACTTACTTCCGAAACAGATGTGGACTTTAAACAAAAATAATGGTTGTATGCTAGGTAAATGTAACTATAGTCATATTAAATACGATAATAGTAGACATTGCAAAAATAGAACCTCTAAAAAGCAGTTAACAACGGCAATAATCATGACTTTATTACTGCACACTAACTACAAATAAAGTTGTAGTCAAGATATTTAATTTTTGCGTACCTTATTCATCGCTGTTATAATCCTTTGTCCAATTTCCGCCTCCTCGGCTTTTCCATTATTTACATACTTTAGTAACTGTTTCTGTAAAATCGGATGAAATTTTAGCGGTTTATCGACAACTCTTCTGATGGACGAAGGTAAATACGACTCATCACTATCCATGTCGGTGTGTTTACATATAGGAGGATACCACGGTAATTCATGCTCCTCGTTTTCAGGAATGTCGATGTATTCAGACAAGATTTTTGAGATCCTAAAAAAAGTTAATAGAATATATTACCTTTACTATTCCTCTTAGGGATAGTAAAGGTCATATATAATTCTTTATAATAGCCGTATAATAGCCATGTTTTTCACAATTTTAAGTTTTTTTATTGTAAATAAACTGAATTTCACCAATCTATTAATTAAGAAACTAATCACAGCCATTTTGTGTTGTTCGCAGTGATTAGAATGAGTATGAGAGAATGTATCTCAGTCGTACGATTGACAATGGGAATTCATGTGTGGTCCGGATGATGAAATGCACAACAAAAAATACATACTGATAGCCCTTATTTTCGGGCGGCAAAAATACTGGAATATTCAAATCGTCAATTTCATCGATCGGTAAGTTCCAATTTAAACATTCGCGCTTCGGAGGCCATCCAGTTGCATCGAAGTACATATTACTCGAAGTGGACATGGTAGTTGGAAACGCGGAATGACCTAGGGGAGGCATCCTCGGTCCATTATCTTTACCAGATTTCTTTTTATCATCCGCTTTATTTTCTTTTGGTAACTTTTTCACTTCTTCAATTATGTTTTTCTTTATCACAGGCTTCGGTAACGACCTTTTATTCTTCGCCATCTGCTCATTTATCTTCTGAGCTTCGTTCTCTACATTTTGCAGCAACCGCTGAAAGTTTAACGTTACATCAAACTGCATGTTGGTTGCTATTTGATTATCAATTAGATCGCAGGTTATTGTTGATTTGGAATCGTCTACGGAGCGATGTATACAACGCTGACCTTTTTCGGACCAGATATCGTCCAATTCTTTGATTTTATTACCGACCAGTTGCATTTCCAAAGGCGCTTGCTCCCACATCAACCGATCTTGCAATCTTAGCCATTGCTGCTGTTGGCTATGATAATCGTGCAGTTCTGTTAAGATATCTTGCAGAGATCTGAAAAGAATTGTAAGATTTAGCATAACGTCAAATAACGTTCTGATGCTTTAATATATATTCATTGTTGGATGCCAATTTCTAATCTGAAGGAATATCTTCAAAATTAGAAAAAAAAATCTAGATACAAAGCAAACCTAAAAATATGGGAAAGGAAAGTATTTCGAAGAATTTTTGAACAAGTGAAAGAAATCAAGTAGAAAAAAACAAATGACGAGTTATTTAATAAAAAGAAAATCACTACGATAGCCAAGAAACAAAGAATTAGATGGGTAGGCCACGTTTATTGATTATGTAGCAACCAATCGCATGAAGTGGAGGAGAATGATAAAAGCCACAGATATGATAGAGAAAATACTTACTCATGCAAGTTCATCAAGCCATTCTCTAGTTTCTGATGGCATAATGTAGCATGTCTCACTGTTATAACATCTTGGTAGTCAGGTTTTAATTTCAAAATATTGTCATAGCATAAAATAGATCTGTTGTAGTCAGAAAGCATGGTGTAAACGTGGCCAAGTGCCAAATAGTTCATCGGTTCATAAGGTGCATGATCTATTGCGGCATGAAGTATAAGCGCAGCTTCCTTTGAATATTTTGTTATGTGAAATATCCCAGCTAACGTAAGCAGAGGTATATCTCGATATTCACTGAAACCAATAAAACAATATAAACCTTCTGAATACAAAGCATCTGGCATTTTTCTATGTTTGAATTGCAAAATTCCAAACAAATATTTATCTTACAAACAAAAATATGTAACGTGTAACACAACGGCTTAGAGAATAACAGAAAAATACTTACTAGGGAACATAGTATAAGGCTCTCCGAATACATTCTATTGCTTTTAAGCCGTCACCTTCTATCCTCCAATACATAGCTCCTAAGTTATAATGTATCCACGAAGAACTATTTTTCATCAAAGCTAGCGCTATTTGTTCAGCAAATTGGGTAGAAATATCGCTGTCCATTTCAATAATCTGTTTCGCAGGTATAGTCAGGTTACGTTTGTTGATCATTGGTTGTAGATGTTCGTACGTAAACATGCTATAGCCTAAATCGCTAAACTTTTCGCAGTCCGGAGTTAAATCAGCATTCTCATCTTCAATCTCGTGTTCCAATTCAATGCTGAAACCACGATGGCTTCCATTAGTAAATATCGTTGAAAACAAATTAATCTCACTTAATAACATTCCAGCTTTTAGACAATCTGGGTCCTGAGTATAGACTCGGGTTTCTACATCCGATGCACCCTCTAGTCCCGACCATTTCTTATCAATAAGAGATTTTCTTGTTACAAGATCTTTGTACAAACTGTTTATATCATTTTTCCTGGTTTCCTGGTCCAGTAAAGCAAAGAGATCATAAGGACGTCTTAAATAAAATGGAGATTCCATCTAAAATGTATAATTAGAAACGTATAGCTTGTCATTTCGAATTTCATAAATAGCGACGTATTTAGAATAACATCTTTAGATTGAGGAAGTCTGTATTTTCTCTTTTATGAATGTAACCTTAAAAATGAACGATTTTGCAAAAATTTTGGACTTACGCGTGCTTGAATTCGCCCATTTTCAGTCACAACCCAATGAGTAAAGGCTGAAGTTTCGTAAATAATTTGAATTAAAATGAAAAACACTTTCCACTGTTTTCTTCTCACCATATTTTATATTTCCTGTTACGCATGTCAACAATCAGCATGTGATGGTTTGACAAAACTGCCCTTGACTTTATAGAAGGTGCAAGTTTGCCTGCAAATCATCTAATTCTTTAACTTACTATTAAAGCATCTCTATGGCGGCAATACCATTTGTAATAAAGTTAATTATGTTGTAATCGTAATTTAATTAAACATCGGATGACCAAAATTAATTAACAAAACAATGCTGGGTTTAATAAATAAAATTAGCAATAAATAGAAGTAGCTTATTTACGCATACAGCTTTATTAAATTCAGGATTTAATACATTGTGTATGCCTTTTATGATATTGATTATTTCAAGGTAGCCCTGATTGATAGAATTTTTGAGTCGTTTTCGTTAATCTTATGTAAAAGATGAAAAAGTACAGTACTTTAAAACTAATTTGTAGTTATTTTGTTGTAATAACCTGAATACCGAGAGTTACATATTTCCTTCATTGTACGGACCTGGAATTTATGAATATTCTTAATTAAATCCCCCTATCATTACCCTCGCTTAAAGTTCACCTCTACATATACGTCGGTATGAGGGTGGTCGTTCGGGTAACATATGCGTAAGCAATCTTATGGCGCCCACATGTTTAGGTAAATAAAAAATTTTAAAATTCAAAAAGAAAACTTGTATTTAAGCTTATTGAAAGCAATATTTAATACTTTTGTGTAAAAAAATAATTATAATTTCCTTATTTCTATGTCCCAAACATAGAAGATAGGCTAAAACAACGAATTCGAATACGAATCAGACGAACATGGACGCTCATGCTCGATGAGTGGTAGACGTTTTGCTGTAACACTACAATACAATTAATACAATATACGAAGTCGTTTCATTTTTTATAAAACTATTTAAATTTGAATTTAAATTTTTGAACTACGCGTTTATTTAAGTAAAAGAAATCATCCTTAGATACCATCGGATGATTTCTACGCGTAACTGATAATTTTGGAATTTTTGAATTTCTCATGATTTTACTATAAATCCCATTGAGGACTTTTCACCGCAAGACAAATGCTTCACTTACATATTTTTGAGTAAAATCTGAGTCGGAGAATCGATTCCCGTCAGTATCTCGTTTATTTTTCGAATTACAACCAAAAAATGCTGAAAATATGGATCAAAGTTTCCCAACTAAAGCTTATAGCTTGCTTACCGTAAGAGATAGAAAATCGGGGTAACTTTTAATGGATCCAACGTATCGAAATCTATGTGTATAAAGTTGTTAGTTGGGGGGATTTAGGGAACTTAAGAAATCATGAAAAAAAATTAATTTCTAAGGGATACCCCCTTGGAAATTCGGTCGATTTGACGATTTCAAAAAATTCTTTTTAAATTTTGATATTTTTCAAATGCTTTACTGCTGCAATAACATCTGAAATGACCACCTCCACACCGATGCCTGTGAAACGCAGGGAAAATAGCTAACTTTACGTGTAACATTACCTTAACCAGACACAGAATATCGATTCTTTACGTGTATTGCAAAAGTTATTCCAGCCTAATAAAATAGTGATTTTGAAAAACTAAAATGCGTGTTTATTCCATTTCCACAAAGTTACATATATTCGAGCAAAAATCATGCAGGAAAAATCAATAAATACCTACAATAAGGTAATTAATTATTACAAATAAAAAGCATCGTAAAAAGAAGCGATCGTATTTGCGCAAATTAATAATTTCTAAAACAACAGATTAATTATAATCCTCCGATATTTTCTTTTTAATTTGTAAATTCTGAACATTCCTAATTTCTCGTTTAGATGAAACGCGAAATGACGAAGTACAACGATTATTGATGGAAGCGTCGCCAAGCGTCGCGACGTTCGCGAAGTGCGCAAGTGTACAATATGCATATGCGAAGAAGTCAACAAGGTTGGAACGCTAGTGCAACAGCATTCATCAACTTGCTACATACAACAAGAAATAAGCGTTAAAGTCTGAGCGAACAACATGTCAAAACCATCTCAAGTCAGGCAAAATTTCCATCAAGAGTCTGAAGATGCCATTAACGCACAAATAAATTTAGAATTACATGCGAGCTATGTCTACCTGGGAATGGTAAGAGAACGCTTGTTGTTTTTTTCTTTTTTAATTGCACGGAAAGGAGTAGTCTTAAATAATCACTTGGCGTTATCATATTATGTCTACTTCGAATTTTTTTTATGAAAAATGTTCTTAATGAAAAATATATCAACACATTTTTATCGACAAAACAGTAGACGTAATAGTCATTTTCGTTTGTTTATGCACCATTAATCCATTGTATCAGCGTACAGTTCTTGCTTAAATGTAAAAATATATCTTTTGAATAGTTTTGGATGTAAGGTTTTTCTTATTAACGTATACCATCAGCCTTTGAAAATTTAAAGATGTTTTTCAAAAAAATTAATTACGTTGGAAAAATGAGAAAGTAAAGAAAAGAATTAACAGTCACAAACCTAAAAATTCAAACAGTAATTGTTGTACACTAGAGATTTATTATATCGATTCTTATAACTAAAATAAGGCTATAAGATCATATTTTCTTCCTTGTCGGATGTTTGTCCGTTGCTTCATTTAAGCAGATACGTTCCAGGTCTCGTTTAAAGCAATATTCTCTCTTCGTTGGCTGTGGTGATGGCTTCATTATTTCTGCGAATTTCTTTCGTATTTTCTCCGCTTCCTGTTCGGCACTAATATCAATGCCCTGATTGCATATTTTATTATGGCATGTGCACAAGGAGCGTCTAAATATTGCAAAACATCGAAACATCTCGTTATTTTTAGAATTTCGCGATACAGATAATTTTTAATACAATTTGACGTACAAAAGGATTATAAGTCACTTGTCAGATTCATATGTTCTGCTTTTAGGCGTATTTCTTCAATAGAGACGACGTAGCTTTACAAGGTCATTATAAATACTTCAAAAAATGTTCGGATGAGGAGCGAGAACACGCGTTCAGGTTTATGGAGTACATGAATAAAAGGGGAGGACGTATTGTGTTAACCAGTATCGCTGCCCCAGTAAAGCAAGAATTTGAAAATGCCGAAGAGGCTATGGAAGCTGCATTAACCCTGGAGAGACACGTAAATGACGTAAGTATTCGATTATTATCTACCCCGCAGAAATTTGCCGCTTGATTTGATAACCACCCTAGCGTGGCTGACTTAAAACTTAAGGCAACTCGAGAGCGTTGAGTAGAGATGAAACTGTTAACGTCTATTTTCTTGAACTCTTTCATCAACTTTCTGCACCAGGTTCGTTACGGACGGTCCTCTACTTCGATACATTTGAGCAACGAATGCTTAAATGCTTTAACTCCTTTACTTACCATTCCAGCGGTCATAGCTTTTTCTGCATATATTACAACCATTTATCGATAAATTTCAATTGCCTTCAAGTCTTTTACATTTAGGAAGAATTTTTCAATGATCCGAGCTATTTCACGCACGCATAAACAAACCGAAACCTTCCGCAATGGCATCTCTAGCTACCCAGTAGATGTCAACACCTATCGTATTATGTACATAATGCAAATTCTGCATACGAGAATCAAGAAATTAAGGAATTGTCGAAAATTCATAGAAGCTGCGTTCTCGTAAAGTTAAATTAGTGTAAAATTAATGCAATATTCGCTTTATCATCTTAATCACGACAAAACCTGGTTAAGCCGTCGAAGAACTGAAATCTGCTTTTGCGTATTGCAAAAAATTAAGATCTGAATCGAATTGAACTTATATCTGCGACGTCATTAAATTGATTTAATCTAGCGGTGGCTCAATATGATATGTGGGTCACATGTATCTGCACAATGAATTGCGATATTAAATTTGCATGTAAGTCTTTCCTTTTGCGAGTTCTCTATTATATTTATGTATGTATGTACGTATTTATTGAAGCAAGCGAATGAGTAGAAGCCTTGTATATAGAACTTATCGTGTAACAAATAATTAGATAATAATAAGATAAATATCAGCTTTTTTGTAAAAGATGACAATAAATTCTAATTGAACGAACAACGTTCCAACTATTAACAGCAAATAATTTCTAATTATCACAGTCGAAAATACGCTGCAGAACATAAACATGATTTTCAAAAATGCTGTACGCAGATGGCGAGGCGTTAATGCATTGCAATATCAAACCGCAAACACATAAACACGCGAAATAAATAGACTTGAATATTATCCTGTGTCACGACCTGCATTATCGCTACGTTTCTCGGCCGTCAATTTAATTAAATTAATGGAGGGTAAAGGCGTTGCACGTTATTGAACCTTCACATGTTATAATGAACATACTAACATAATTTATAACAATGCGATCGAGAAGAAACGGAAATACCACTGTTATCTTGTAATCATTTTTGAATTCGATAATATCCAGTATTGTTGAATGCTTTAATTTGTTTAGAAACTTCTACAATTACACGGTATCGCATCGCTCCATAAGGACGCCAATCTCTGCGACTTCTTGGAAACATACTACTTACAAGAGCAAGTAGATGCCATCAAGGAAATCGCCGACCACGTGACGAATTTGAAACGTGTCGGAGAGGGTTTGGGAGTATACATGTTCGATAAAAACTTAGATGAGTAAGCTTAAGTAATACCGGTTTACATACGTACATTTATTCGCAAAAGTTTCCGAACATCTTTTTAAGAAGTGTTCGGATACCTTTTGTAAATATTTATATGTTAAATATGTGGAAAATAAGTAGAGTTCATAGAATCAAATAACATATATTATTAGTATATTTGGTAAAAGGAATGGTGCTAAATATATAAATCATATGCCTAAATAAATAAGCGTACACAGATAATATCTCCAAGATTCTGGAAGTAAGTTAACCTCTTACGACATCTTTACGATAAGATGTTATTCGACTTTTTTTCAGCAGCTTTTTATCCATTTACCTAAATATTTCTGGATACACGGATGGAAGCAGCTATATGTTGTTTTAATAAAGACAACATTTTGCCTCTGTAAGCGTACGTTTTTACAAATATTCAACATATCTTTGATTCAGTATATGTGTATTAACTTCCGTCAATTAAATATGTCAATGTAATTTGCGAACTAAAAATGCAACATTATCATTCAAATCATCGTTGAATAATAAATAACAGCAGAGATATGTAGGTATCGCTTGTTGTCATACAATTGATCGGTGATTAAGAGACTGACCATCCACAATGTTACAAATGTATAATCTGCACAAAAAAGCCCTACAGTAAAATAACATAATTTTAATATTCAAATAAATCGATATAGATGTCGCATGACAATTAATATCATCGCATCCTCAAAATTATGCTTAATAAATTGAATCCTATAAATTGTAATAAATAGGAAATGTAGACGTCAATATGGTAACTGTGTACACACATTTTTATGACGTATATTTTATTGTTTAAATAAATATTTTCTAATTCATGAACGTGTTTGCTATTATAACCGCTATTTTTCAACTACTACTACAACTATCATATATATAATCGAAAACATGAGCGCACATTACAGACGAATTGTTATACACGGATGCCTCGAAAATCGAAGGTTTTGCAACAGCTATAGTCGTTACTGTACCTAACTACTACTTAAAAATGCATATAGGACTGCACACCAACATATTTTAAGCAGAAACATCTGATTTGAATTCGTGCCCCATAAGAGTTCATCATCATCATCTTGAGTTAGGGATACGAAGCACAACTATAAATTCAGCGATAGCCAAGCGGTTCTAAAAGCTGCTAAACCGCCTACATATATTAGTTTTATCTGATATACGAATATGTATACAACCTAAGGGACCCGGGAGGCGATAACCACCTTATTCTATGTAGGGTTCTAAGCCACCAAGAGATTGAATGGAATAAAAAGGCAGATGAGCTAGCCGAAGAAGCAACGAACATGTCTTTCATCGGTTCTAACCCGCTCTTGCGACCTCCAAACGAGTCGCATAAAGCAAGCAAAGAAGGGGAAGTGTTCCATGACAAAAACAGGTGAAAGCACTTAGACAGCAAAAATAGTGCTATTTATGCTAGCTAAAGGGAGCTTAGGTTACTGGCAGCATTTCTGACAGGTTACGTAACCAAGCTGAAGATCAAATCTGTTATTTACGCCTAGATCTGGAGTCGGTAGAACAAATTCTATGCAAACGTGTTGCTATCACACACAGTTACACGACGCCATTTTCGTACCTCAATCCTTGCATCTACTGAATTAAAGGAAGGCTCTGAATATGTATTATTGCGTTCCTGATTTCGATATTTTAAGGTAAGTTTATATAAAATATCTTGAATCTGTACGTGACTGTTTGTACATATAACCCTGCATTCTAACCCTCTTGGCATTCCTTAAAATCTCATTTAAATTGGTAATTTCCACAATAAAGGAATTATTTCCATGCATTGCACTAATGAATTGGCGCATATATCTTTCGTAGTAGAAACATAAATCATCTGGGAAATATTAAAAAACCCAAGCGGGAAACAATATTACTAAATATTTAATTCACTATTACTGTAAAGGAACTAGAGCTTAACGGAAGATATTCACAGAGGCTTCAACACATTTCGCTTACGTTATCGAGGCATCGTTCAGATCTCACTGACGTAACATACTCGTTATTTCCGAAGATCTGTCTTAAAGCTTCATCTACCTATTTACAAACTTCTAACTTAATAAAAGCATTATTAATTATATAAAAGTAGAATACAGATTTTTTTATCATCCCAAAGTATGCTGCTTCCAATAATTATGTAAAATTCCACGGGAAAAGTATATGATCATCATCATCAAGTAGTCTAAAAAATTAAATATGAAAAGAACGATAGCAAAAAGGAAAAAACGTTATATTGAAGTGAGTTTTTTCTTATTTTATATTTTGCGACAAAATCCCAGCAATATAACATCAAAAAAACTTCGATAATCCATACTGTGAAATAGCCCTTTTTCTCATATATATTCTTTTTTTAATAGCATAAAGAAATAATTAATACGTGCAGACATTTGATAAAATGGTATCTTACAATTTCAATAACTTCTTATCCAATTTTTGACGTGTATATTTACCTCGGGACTCTTGCGTATCGGGATATTCCCGAGGCACCTTAAACTCTATATTAATACGCATCAATAAAAACAGTAAAAACGAAATTTTTACTCAAGGGTAAGATATTTACGATAGCCTTAAAACATACGATTTTCTTTATTGCTCGAGTTTATTTTATATATTTGGACAGTATATAACAAAGAAAACAAGTAGTACATAAATTTGATTCTATTACAAGTAACTAACTGTTTACCCATTTAATCTTACTGTCTCTACCGTCGCATGTGAACACTTATTGGCGGATGATAATATTGAGTTGATTCAATTTTTACTAATTTTAATGTTTCTAAGCACAACCTCAAAACTAATAGCTATAATTAGGTGTTAAAATTATTGTTTAAATGCGGTCGTTCGCACGATTAATAGTCTTAATTTTGATAGAAACGGCGAAGTAGGTAGAGTTCGATATATGCGTTATTTTATAATTGTACGGATATGGTCAAACAACAAGCGTATGTTTAGTAATACGATATTAAAACCGCGAAGAAACATGCTGCTTAGTGATGATGATGAGGATTAGATAAGGTAACCCGATCGATAATATAGCTTAATAGAATTAAAATTAGTAAAAAAATTCAATCTCAATACAACAGCCAGGAAATGTTATATCGGAATATATAAGTTCCACATCTATGATAATTTAACCTCTTTGTTAACGAGTCCAAAGAAATGAACTTAAGTAATTTACTTTATCTAAATCTACATTTATTCGTCATCTTCATCTTCCTCAAGTTCTACTATTATTTTGGATTTTCTCCCTTCAGTGATTTCATACATTACTTCTTGATAGTCCTGCTTCTTAATCATAATCTCTGTACCATCCGGAGTTATAACTACGCCATGTATGCTGCGCTTGTGAGCTTTTAAAGTATTCTCCTGCTTGCACAATTGTCCGCAATAGTTACATTTGAACGGCTTGTACGGTTTGTGGACCATATTATGTTTGTAGAGGGAAGAATACTCTGTAAATCTTTTATCGCATCCCTAAAATAAAGAGTTAATTTTGTTGCTAATGCAGTATAGAATGATTATTTACAGGTACGGAGCAGACGTAAGGCTTTTCACCAGAATGTATCCTCATATGGTTTTTATAGTTAGTCGCTGAAGCAAATGCTTTACCACACATCGGTTTTTGGCAAACATAGGGTCTTTCTCCAGTATGAGATCGAATATGTACTTTACGTATATTCGAAGTTGTAAATGACCTGCCACAACCATCTATTGGACATCTGAAGGGTTTCTCTCCTGCAATAATAAATTATACAGCTAGTTGGTAATGGGCGATCCCAAATCATTTAATTTTTAAAATGTTTTGTTTATTTCATTTCTAAACAATGCAAATCATAGCAAATGAGACTATTCGATTAAGTCAGCAATTCATAGAAGTTTATAATAAGTAAAGCAAAGCTAAGATAAGCTTTGTGCTAGTTACACAACTGCAGCTTTGCAATTCCAGAAGGTTAGGACATCCTGTTCGTTCCTCCTGACTCACCCTCTGGAATCAAGCAAATTATTCAACTGAAAGAGCGATTTTATTATTAAAACCAGTT
This sequence comes from Oryctes rhinoceros, assembly GCA_020654165.1. Classification (NCBI taxonomy): domain Eukaryota; kingdom Metazoa; phylum Arthropoda; class Insecta; order Coleoptera; family Scarabaeidae; genus Oryctes; species Oryctes rhinoceros. Next base: position 8,020,581 of record JAIOKQ010000231.1, read on the forward strand.
TGAGTGTATTTCGACTATAAAAATTACACAGCTCTGTCTATTACATCAAATATAATTTTTTAAATAAATGTTTGGGTGATTTTTTAGTTACCTGTGTGAGTTCGAACATGCTTTTGTAGGTCTCCCGATGTCTTAAATTGTTTCGTGCATATATTACAAGCGTATGGCTTTTCACCGGTATGGATACGTAAATGGGCTTTGAGTGAATAACCTTTAGCGAATGATTTATTACATCCTTCGACTGTGCACTGGTATGGTCTAACTCCAGTATGACTTCGTATATGGACCTGCAGCAATTTAAAATTTATAAAATATCTATCTAATAAAGGGAAGTAAGTTTAACTTAATATCCTAATCTACACCTTGTACAATTGCTTAGGATGAATTATAAATAATCCTACAGTTTGCGCCTCGCATTTCATGTAGTTCATCTGTGCATGTGCATGATGAGCTAAATTTACAATATTAGTATAATGAAATAAATCGAGTAATTATATTTATTTTTTAATTTCATTAATAAAAGCACAAAATTACCAAAAGACACGCACATGATTGTTAATATTTCATAGTGTCCAACGACTTTTTTGTAAAATGTCTTTCCTGTGATTTACGGTGTAATATGTAGTATTGTTTACGTTTTCAACACTATCCACTAGACTTCTTGCTATATTAATAGAGCAAAAAAATTGACAAATTACAGATTTTTGTACATGAACAGTAAAATTGGAACTACGAAGTGCAGGATTTCCAATGTACAACATTGCCACCACACAACATGCTTTAATTACAACAATCGGTTATATTATTCAAGGAAATTCAGTTTTTACTGAGTTTTGATATTAGGATTAATTTGTCTTTGTTTAACAAGTTGAAATATATATCCTTTGCTTTACGATAACCTTGCATTCACATCTCACCGTCAAATGTTGTGCAGTACTATATATTTTATCACATCCAAAATACATGCAAGGAAATTTCTTTCGTTTTTTATTTTCCTGGGTTTTTACGTTGGCATTCTCAAGTAAGGAGTTCAATAATTTTTTATCAATAATGGCACATGTACCATCTTCCAATTTAATTTCTTGAAACTCTTCCGACCCTGCAAATGTAAAGTTGTCAAACATTAACATTTAGAAATTGATAATGGAATGTTTACCATCATTCTCTTCGCTCTCTTGCGTAGTATCTTTCGTTGGTATTAAACTTTCTTCTTTACATACCAATTCTGGTTGAACAGCTGTTAAATTTTCTTCTACAACTTATGCAAAATGCAAATTCCTATAGTAGAAAACTTAATAAAGCTAAGGTTTACCATTTTCTGCAACGTAAATTTGACCATCGGTAAGTGATATCACCTTGAAATTTGGAATATCGATGGTTGCGGTTTCTTCATCGTCCGTATTGGCAAGAATTGCAGTTTGTGGAGATACAGTCTCCTCCTCAGATTCATTTTGTCCAAAGGTGAGATATATTACAGACTTATCTTCATCTTCTAATTCTTCTTGGTCATTTACTATCGCGTAATATTGATAAATGGGTTCTTCGGCATTATCAACATCTAAACAATTAGAACATTATAAATACATATCTGTATTGATTTTTTTCTTTAATAAAAACATGGCTCCTAATGATAACATTATGAAATTTGTGCACTATCCGTTTAAGAAATTGTTGCAAATATTCCCATAACAACATAAACAATTAGAAAATTAGAAATATTTTGAAGGAAAAGTCAAAATTATTGAAAATAATATTAGTGAATGTAGGGAAATTACCCATAATCTAACAGAGAGCAAAAACCCACAAGGCAATGCACCACTTTAAAGAACTTCAGCCTCCATTAAGCAGAAAAAAGTGTCATTCTCAGTTCAATGTTGCTTATTCACGATAATTAATAACTATAAATGCAAAATATTTATCCTTATATTTTGTTACGATATTCAATCAATTACAATTCTTAAATTACGAATATGTGATACCAAGGTGAAACTAATAGGATAATTTTAACTTTTGGATTGGTCCTACTGTGAGGTAGTAAGCACTGTCGGCGGGAAAATTATAATTGTAGAGCCTGTAGGAACGAGTTACGTTACCGAAATTAGCATAAACTAAACAGATTCGTATCTATTCGTCTCTTAAGAAAGGGTTCTTGTTGCCTACTGGTTTCTCCGAGAGTCGACAAAACACGAGTCTATCTAGTGTCTGCTAATTTCGTGAAAGTACACTCATTTCTACAAGCTTAATTATGAGATTGTAAGGCTAGAAACGTTGGTCTTGATGTTACGGGATTTGTTTTCTTTTTTTTTTAACACGAAATAATTTAATGTTCTAATACCAATATATGGTTTTTGGTATCCGGGTAGCGCACCGAGCGAGCGAGGTAAGGACGGTTTTCAACAGCCCTCTACTTTAAATCTGGTATGTTAAGAACTGATAACTATGATAAGCCATAAGCTCTGTCTGCCTTTGTACTGCAACATTCCAAAATTATTTCTTACGTCTACCAGAAACGGATAAATTTAAATGTAACCATCACCAATAATTAATTCCAACAAAGTAAAGAAATAATAAATTAACAAAACCGGTAAAGATAAGGAAAAATAATAGCGAAAATACAAGAAACAATTTCGGCGCTTTTTTTCCAGCTAATTCGGCATAAAGAGAAAAAAAATATCTAAAAAAGAAATATATAGGCAATAATATGCTTTTCAACAAAAAAGAAAACGAGTTATTTAATCGGCTTGATTAAAGAAAACGAGTACGAGTATTTAATCAAGCCTTAAATACGATGCTTATTTTTTTTTCAATTACATTTTATTGGCCAAAATAAAGTACATACTTAGAACAAAGTTATTACAGTTTCAATTGTTCAAAGTATACTTCATCGTATCTCTTTTGCTTTTATTTTAGTGCTTTACAGATGTTCTATACAAAGCTTCATTCCCTATCAAATTAAGAAACATACAGATTATTCGATTTAAAAAATATAAACAATTTAAGTTAGAGCTGAAATCTTATGTGCATTTGTTTTTTCTTTCTATCAACATCATTGTGATTAAGAGAAAAAATCACCATCTCTTTGGTAACTTAACCATCATAGTTTAAGTAATAACAAAGTTAGCAATAATGACCCGATTTTGAATAATCTTCATATTACCAACAACATATATATTAGTCCTTCAGCAGCAAATAAAGACATCATAATTTGTTAATTTCTGGATCAGGATACGATTTTATTTTCAATTCACCGTGAGATAGTGTATTCGTTATACTTATTAATCACAGTAAAGCTTTCAAGACTAATCATATATCCCTGTACCTACGTATGCATACTTATATCACTTTCACAATGGAATGAAATTTCATTCCTCTATGTACAACTTTAAAATGATTCCCCTGAAGTGTAAAAATTCACGCGACATTCTACAATTAGTCGGAACGACTACACTGTGCAAATTGACTTCTACCCGGTGAATAGCACAATTCTTTCTTGTATGTGTACATTCATACGGGAGACACGATGTAACAGTGCAACGTGCAATGTTTTAGAAGGGATACTTTGAGTTCTATTCTTCGCGAGCATCCTCAACTATCAGTATTACGTTACCGTTTATGTGCGCGATCTTCGAACTGTGCGTAGAACGCATTTTTAAAGTTGCATAAAATTGGAAGCACAAAGATATATAATTTACAAAAGTTATTGTTGAGATAGAGGTTTTATACTTTTTCCAAGAGATGATGGTAAGTGGATCATTCAACTTTTTTTCTTTTTACTATTGTTTTTTAATTTCAAAAATTATTTGAGTAAATAGGTACCGATGGAGTACCCAATCAATTATTGAAATATACAAAAAATAGTTACATTTATGGAAAAAATTAAGTAACCAGTCAAAAATGAAAAAAGTTAATATTCAATTTTATATAATGCCATAAACAATATTAAATGGAATGAAATTAAAGCCGCTGAAGACTATTACAGCGAACTTGACAAAGTACACTAAATAAATTATTTTAATAAATTCACGGGTGCAGTTTAATCAGATTTTCTTGCTGTTGGAGGTGCTTCTATTTCTGCTTAATGCTGAATTAAGCAAATTAAAAAAATTACAAAGAGACGCAAATTATTGTAAATGTTAACTCAATTAATAATTGATTAAATATTTTGTAACTAAATAAATAAAAATGTTCATTTTCAAGAATTTCAAATGTTATTGTCTCTTCCGCATTCGTTCCTGTATTTCAACTTAGACTCCACGTTTCTACTTCTTTCAGGTCTTCGCCAACAAGCAATTCCAACATTTAAATATTTCCACTTAAAAATTTCATTATTTTACTTTTGTTTTATAAGAACATCAGCGTCATTAATTTTTCATTGCATCAAGAAAAAAGGTATTAGTCAACAGATCTTTCATATTTAGATATATTTGAGAGTGCGTCAGATAAAGAAATCGATTAAATCGGCAAACAAGCTGGTTAATATACAGTCAATAGAAAAACGGTTAAATCAAGTTTTTTCCTTTTAATAAAAGAATTATACTTTATAATGTTTTCAATGGAACGCACTGCATATTTATATTACATACTGATATAAAAATAATAATTGAAGTTGCAGCTCACACCTAAGTTGCAAGTGCTTAAAAGGAAATTAAGCAAGGATGAAGCCTATATTGGTATCTTTTTAATACTTCAAGTACGTTAACTCTATCGTTTCACAGAATGCTTGATAGGATAGCGCCGCATACTGACGAGAGCCAAACAAGCTTCAAACACAAGTGTTTGTGACCAAATCGTGTTCTTTTTAAGGCTTGCAGCAGTGTAGCAACGTCGTATGTTATCCTATTACATTTCATATGTCTAAAAATATTTTTACATTTACCCATGAGTTTATCTACATGCTTTTATTAACATTAATATAAATATATAACGGCCTTGGTTTAGGTAAAAATTACATTTATAAACTAAGTAAGTTTTAATAGAAAAAGAACGCTCTGTTTACAATATTTTATATTAATGATTTATATTAAACAACACAAAAGTGTCGGTAGCCTCCGCATCGCACAAATTTAATCAATTAATCCGGGATGGCCGTTTCGATGACGCGAATTGGTCCTGATCCTCCACCGGTGACCCGTCACAAATTTGAGCGATCGATTTTTGTACCGTCCATAAATTGCAGTGCGCATAGTAAGAACCATGTTACGAGCTTCTCGATTGGGATAAAGTCATTAATTTTATTAGATATACATATCTAAGTGAAATTAATGGAACGCCTGTGCTCCATACCGTAACTCCTTGACACAATTAATAAAACAACGTTAGATATTCAAAATTGATCAGAGGGTATTGTGTTCATTGCAGAGGTCAAATCGTTGATTAACAATTTATTTTAACTTTCATACTTAAAATCGAATCTTTTACTTGAACTTGGAACTGTTTTAGGAAAAGTAAAAGGGAGCAATCTGCTCTGCTTTTTTTCGCGATAGGTTCTAGCTTTTAATGAGTTGTCTATATACAGATTTATATTTATGGGCGATTAATTTATATAGATTTATATTATTAAATACTTAGTCATGGTGTATTGGTTTAGCTGTTTAACGATTAACGTAAAAGTTGTGCGTAAAAAGTCTTCTGAAACAACGATTCCGTCCTCCAGATAAAATCAAAAACTCATAAACCTGATTAAAATTTTAGAATATCAACGTATTGGACTTAATGCTACCTTTTATAGACATTTGTTTTAATAAATCACGTAAATTAAAATGCGCTAAAGATACTTCTATTTATAAGTGCTTAGTTCGGTTAATTCATCTCTGTTCCTTTTGCAATTAAAATTGATTCAACATAAATATGCGCGAGATCGTAATGATCCAATAATGGGTGTTATGCAAATTCCCGTATTGTTTTGTACAAGAAGCAAACTTACCTCATCCAAAACGAGCAGGAATTGTGCAATACCTTTCGCTATTATATTCAGTGGTTTTTTATTAGCGAAATTTCAAAACGTATTTCCTAGTTTACACTTCTCAGAATAAGTTGTGGTAGACCCTCTTTATAAAAATAAATTTAGTTGATAACCGTTGGTTTTTGATGAGCTGTGAAAAGCCAGATGTCTATACTTCCTCTACGGGGCAAGTAACGTTTAAGAGAAAACAACTGACAATATTTTTTAATGACACACAAAAAAAGGAAAATAAAGCTAATAATAAATTACAATGTGGAAAAACGTCAAAAGAAAATGCGCAAACAATTTGTCCGAACTTTCTCAACGACGATCTAGTCTGTCTTTTTAAGTTTTGCGGCTGTCTGAAAGTAAGTCCATTAGAAGCCTGAAGCATTCTAGTTTTCAGTTCGTCTAAATCTTAAGTCTTGTTGTTAATATTATCAAAGACTTGAGTATGTAGATAAACCCTATAAAGAAATCCAAGGGTGTCAAATCTGGAGTTATAGTTGGCCATTTTAGAGATTCAAAGCGTCCAATCCATCTATTAAGTAAACGAGTCTGTAATTTTGCGTGTGCTATGAGGAGGAGCTTCATCGTGCTGGAAAAATATTTCGCCATTTATTGCAATTCTTTGTAAAACTGGAAGAAATGTACTAGTTAACAGCTGAACATCCATAAATCATTAAATTCTAGACTTTCAGCTATTTTAAAAATCACGTTTATACCGTAGCTTCAATAGCAAAACAAGAAAGAAAGTAAATCGATTAAAGTTGGAACTCAAATATTGTTCATCTTGAAGCGATCGTGTATAAAAGCGCATATTTCTTGTATCCGTTGTCCTCGTTCTAAAGTAATATCTACATGCGTATCAAGCATTATTAGCAGTTTAGTCGTATGTTTTCTCATACGTACATTACTTTATTGTAAGATTTCATCATGTGCTTGCGTGAAGATATTCAAAATGCGCGATATTTTGCAAGATCCGCATTAGATTCAAACGTCCATTGTATGGATACGAAATTTGTACGTACACTTAATGTGAAAGGTCAAAAGATTCTGCTATACATTTCTGCTCTTCTTCCTTTTTACGGCGTCTACGGCGTCTACACAAAGAAGTTCGTCATCTTCAGAAACCAGAATTGTAGTATTAAGGATATTATTAGCAATAATTATTGTGAACAAATAACATAAGTATGCTGCGTCCGTTATTTTCACAAGTTTTCTGACCGGCATAAATAACGAAGTATATGTTTTATCTGATCCCCATATCGCTTGTTTCCTTCGGTTACTGTGAGATTTATACGAGACCATTTCACGCGGATTTCAATTTCAGAAAGCGGTACGTGCTTAATATATTAACTATAGCTGTTTATTTACATACTGGAACTTTTCTTTAAAAACAACCTACTTTATCTCAAATTCTTTGCTTGAAATGGTATTAATTTAATTATTAATTTATGTCGGAGATTTCTTATTTTGCAATAAACCTAGAGTTTTCTAATAAAGAAAAATTTTTGCTTAAGTGGCATAGTTCGTCGATGTAATCGTCGTTATAGGCTCCGGAATAACCTACATTGGAAGCTCTCAACATGCTCAAAAATTAAATATTTAAGATAGTGTTTATAAAAACAGCATTATTGGAGCCTATTTTTTTAATTATATACTTAACAAGCGAAATCCATTTGAAACTCTTGAATATGTAGATTGTCATTGCTTTAATGGAAGAGGAGCAGTTACAAGTTGCTGCGCCGTTTCAGCAAGAGCGTGCAGTAGCCCATCATTCATTAGACGCACAACTACCTTATTAAATATCAAATTCCCTCACGAGTGGATTAGGCGAAGGAGTGAAAGATGCACCGAATAGTGCTAGATAACTGTCGAATTAAGATTAGAAAAATAGCAGAGGTTATGGGCATCTTGAGTGAACATGTTTGGCCTATGTTGACCCAACATTTGGCAACGCAAAGTTAATCGTGCGTTGAACGCCACGCTTGCTTATTCAGTCCCAAAAACACATTGAGATGAAGTCCCGTTGAAGCATTTAACGAAATGTGGCGTCGATTAATAACTATAGATGAAACTTGGTTATTTCAATATACTTTTGAACCTAGTGTAACCGAACAATGATTATGTTACGCACCACTACTTGACAAGTTTAAGGCAGAAATTGCGGGAAAGTCTCCGTATTTGAATAAAATTAAAGTTTTGTTCCACGAAGCCAGCGCACCGCCTTACAATCGCAAAAATTCACAAATTCCGCTCCAAATTGATAGACCGCCTGCCCTATTCAGCAGATCTATTTCCCAGTAACTTTTTTTTTCTAAGCTCAAAATTTCGCTGGAACTGTAGAGATTTTTATCGATCGAGGAGGTCATTACGTTCGTAAATGCTTATTTTACCGAACACTATTTGCCGAACCGAACTGCTATTTGGACGTATTAAAGAGATGCGAGAGGTCGCTGAGAAAGATGCGTACAACAGAGATGTTTCTGTGCTGGATTGGAAACTTTAATATCAAGAATATACATCGATCGTATGCACAGCATAATCCTTAAAATTATCAAAATTCATTAAGCTGATTAGTTTAGATCATCCTCCGTGATAACCATTTGTTTCTGGGTTTCTTTTTAAAGAAAACCTAACAGATCGAAACGTTGAATTATTTAAATTTGCGTCAATTTATAATTTTCGTTCAAAACAAGCACCAATAAAAGTTACTGTTAATTTTGCAAGACATAGATATACACAGATATCTACATGCAATATACACATCTACGCCTAATTTAGTAACATATTAAATTACCAACTTCTGCGGTGAGCGTTACACTTGGAAATGCAGAGGCAAACAATATCTACATATATGCGCATATATGTACATACGTGTACATATACATGTTATACACTTTCACAAAGCTTGTAGGATTTACATATTTTAATGTCTTTTATATACTGGTGCATAAAAGATGACAATCTCTGGTGACAGTACCGGGCGATGTGATGCATCAAGTTCCTTCATTGCGCAAGAATATGACCCCGAGATTGTCTCGCTCGCAGCAAACCTTGATGTAAATCACATAATCCCGAAGAATTTTAAGCGAAGGAAGATTTAGTATGCTTCTTCGGCCGAAAATGCAATTAGCCGATCTCTATTTGCGAGTGAGATCAATTATTTGTAAGCAGCCATAAATTACACCGGAATATTGCACAAAAAACAATGCAATTCGTGATCCCCAGTTATATAACAGGTTTACATCTTGAAATGATACAATCTGCATTTAATTTGATGCAGATCGTGACTTATTATATTCCAATTTCTTCCACATTACGATTCTCATGATATACGTTGCAGATCGCATCACAAACGGTAAAGACCGTTTGCGTAATTTAGTTTGCGCTTCACGTGAAGTTCGTCGAAATTTTTAACGTTGTAACCACCTAGAGTTATGGGCTAAAAGTACAATTCTTCGCTTATTTTGCCCGGTTAGAAAGGCGAAATGTATGAATTCATGAAGCTATCAAAAGTAGAAGGTTCAAAGTTATAAGCGTGCTTAAATTACCGGTCTTTCATTTCCTATCGCATCTAGCATTTTTTCATGTTTCTAAGGCGGCGATTGTATTTAGTCTAATAATACCTTTAACGCATTCTACGCTACACTATTACTGTCGATTGAGAAAGCTCGTCGTAAGTACTTACCATCAGAAGTAATTTAACACTGTGGTATGTTAGTTCCTATGGTTTTATCTCGTAATTCTGATATTATATTGAAATATTATTGATGTTTGTCAAAAACACATCTTCGAAAACTCCCGTTATTTGATAGAAAAGGAAACGAGTGCTTCAATTTGATCCCTTTCGTGACATCGTTGTCTTTCGCTCGTACAAGTCGTTACATGGAGGCTTTCTTCTACGCGGATTGGTTTAATTGAAGATCGCTGTCGAAACAAACTATTTCGCAGCTTAAAAATTCTCTCACGTTCGTTAATTCATTTCAATTTGCCGAAGTTAACTACCTGTTACTTTACACTTGCAGGAAGCGCTAAATGGCAAATCGCTGTATTTCTTAAGTAAATAATCTAAATTATTTATAAAGGAGACCTTTTAATAAATTTGCGTTTATGTTGAAATAAATACAAAAGTATGTACTTCCATAACGATTTATATACGTAGCATGTCAATTTTAATAGTTATATCCGATCAGCCATCGACTTCGGTATCCAAGAAATACCTTACGGGCCAAAGATTTTCCTATTTCGATATTTAAACATTGTATGTACGCGTATATTGCATATCCTGGGAGGAAATCAAAAGCGAATGAATAATAATAATAATGATAGTAAGGACTGTGGGATAGTGTGGCAAACAGTGTTAAAACATCGGTACACTCCGCACCACACAAGTTTAATTAACTAATCTTGACTAGCCATTTCGAGGATGCTTTCGTGGATCCTCATTAGTACGAAAGTCCGTGCGCTTCACAGACGTCGGCATGGCAAGGGTCCCTTTATGCTTTACCAGATTACTGGTACCCATTTCGGCACCCATAGTGCAGTAAGATGTCACATGTGTTACAGGTTTTGTTAATCATCATTTATTAACCCAAGAAATAAAATAAACGGGCAAGGACAATAATTTAACAAATAAATGTAGTCCTAGGAATGATATGAGCTACATAACTGTCCATATCCAATATCATCCATTATCCAATATCATCCATTATCCAATATCATCCAATCAAATATATAATGGTGAACAGGATCTGTAATATCCAATTAGTTAGTTAGTTAATATCCAATTAGTAGCCCGTAATATATACGTATACGTCACACAAATTGAACGATAGATGAACGTACCTAATTACTACAGTAATGTTTACAAAGCAATCTCGACAAAAACTAACGAGCGTAGAGAATACACGAACCAGTTGTAAAATCAGACCATCGTGGTTAAACAAGGTTGGTCTGGTAAATGGTAAATTACATGAAGGTTTCATTCATTTATCTGCTATGCCATTCTTTCGCGTCCTTTTTCGCAATTCGTTTATCTATAAACGCACTTTACTTTCAATTAGGATACTTTACCTGTTAGAGCAACGTACGTACGTATGTGCAATTACGACGATTAGTGCGTACGTAATAGGATGTACATAATTTAGTCGAAAGACAATACAGGAACTTTTGTTTTGCAAACTTTCCTGATGACAGCGCGGCAGTACTTATCTTTACACGTATGTACAACATACATATACGTATGTATACCCGATTGTGGTTTCAGAAATGAACAATAGAAGTACGCATGCAATAAAATTGCCAATGCGACGTAAATATTTACGGAAAAAAATTTAGTAACAATCCTTTTAGAAATTTATGCGCTAGTGGCGAATAGGTTGAAAGCATGCGTTTTTGTTCGTGTAACTTCGTGTAAATTTTCAAAATATGATCAATATTCTGCTTTTCTGTTTGATAAAGATATTTAGTAACAACTGTGTGTCCTTGTTGAGTATCTCCTTGTTGTTCTTTGATTGCGCATTGATTGCATTGTATACTGCGTCCAGTTCGTTTCAATTTGTGTTTATAACTTATATATTTTATACTTGCTTCGCAGCGACTAGACAGACTCGTGTTTTGTCGACTCTCGAGGTAAACCAGTAGGCAATACGAACCCTTTCTTATGGGACGAATAGACACGAGTCTGTCTGGTCGCTGCAAAAATATGATTTCAATCGATTTTGTCTTCTTTATTTATAATTTCGATAGTTGGTCCTGATTTGTGAACTAGAGTTATTCTACTGATAAACCTGGCCGTATGTTAAACGTAACGTCGAATAGAATGCTGCAACGATCACTGAAAAACTTGAATTTCAATTGTTCATCTTTATTCAGTTTCCATTTTTAATTTCCAATGAACGTCGTTTCTGATGGAACGGAAGAAACGCTTAGATCGTCACTATTCTTCTAAAAAGACGGAAAAAGAATCAAACCAGTTTAGAATTTTTAAGAAATCACGTAAGTGCTTTGTACACACTGGATGCTATCTTCGATTAGTCCTTTACTGCGGCGTTATATAAGACTTTGCCGTCGCTGTGACCAATTCAATCTGAACAAATTTGTGACATACATAAGAACATTGATTAACTAAAAGGAAATCCGTTACCTTCTATAATAAAAAAACAATAAACACAGGTGCATATTGATACGTATGGTTGGTGAAAGCAAAAACGAACATTTCACTTGACATTACATTGCATAATTACTAATATGCATTTCCAAACGGCGGATTATCGCCAATTGTAAATAGTAATTTTCTTAACAATGGCATAGGTTCAAGGTTAACCGTTTGCAAAATTGCGAAGTTGAAGGGATCACATAATACCACTGGGAAATTCGAAAGTTCGCGTAGGTAGATACGGCGTTACGTAATAACAACAAGAGTAACAGCATCGCGAGAATTAAAGAGATCCGGACGTAATTTGTGAAGCAAAACGTACGCACTAACGAGGCCAAGATGTGCAAATGAAGAACCACTAATACGGAAGAGAAAATTGTCTATTATTTGTCACATGATAGGTGAAAAGGATGGTTAACGGTACTTTTTTTTTTAATTTCGGAACTAGTAAATAAACAAGGCTTAAGCAATATTGATCGTGGCCGTCGGCGTTTTTAAAAGCGAATTAAATAGCAACGAGAAGTAATAAATTCGTTCGGGCCAATCGATACGTTATCAATGCGTTGTTTAGGTAATGGGAATTGTTAGGCGTCTTGTATAGAAGTTCACTTTGACCTCGATCTTCTGCGGTGTAGACCAATTCATTCTGTAAGTTATCTTCCTCGAGGGTATTCCTCCCGCCTACGCAACGAATGATGTCATTCCACGCGCTACCATTTTTGGAGGATCATATTCACTTTAACATCATTTCCACTTTTGACCCTTGCGTTTCGAAAGTATTGAAGTTATAAGGTAAACAACGTTTAAGGTTGCGGTGTCTGTGAAACCACGTTTATTCGTTTATAAGTAAAGATCATTACGTAATTCATAATTGAGGTTTGCCCATCTACCTGTGAATTGACGGGGCGTCCCGAACGTTTGCATCTACGATACATGATATTTTTTTAGAATGTGAGGCAAGGTGATGTTTCAAATTATTGTGAAAAAAGTGATCTGTTCAATAGTAATAATAATGATAATAGCAAGTGACGGGAGTTATTGGTCAATGCAATTGTAAATTACGTTATAAGGCAAGATTATGAAGCCTTTCACCAAAGTCAATGGCATTTGTTTTTTTTTTTTTTAACTCATCTATCGGTTTCGAGACGATCGTTACGAATTTGAATGATTTTCTAGTTTCACCCGCTGATCGGAAGACATCTCCTCTATCTTCCCAAGGAGATAGCTTAGCGCGAGGATCATACGTTCCATTGGCATTGCTCGTTTCAAAAAACTATCCAATTAAATTTACTATAAAAAAAGAAACTGAGGATAACACAATATACACTACCGTCCATAAGTATTTAGCCACCTGTGTTTTTTTTTTTAGAATTTCGAAATAAAATCGCATTTGAGTTGCAGATATTATTGTTTAATGGTGGTTAGTTAATCTTTACAACTACATATAAAGCCATACGAACACACATACAAATATATACATACAGTGACGAGCAAATGAATAGGGACACTAATCATATAGTTAAGGTTAAGGTTAAAATGTTATGTTTGCATTTCTCACGATCGGTTTCATGCAAGCCAGCATTTAAATAGGGACAGTTGTCATAATCTTTTATTTAGTCTTCTTTAAGTTCTTTTAGAAGTAACTTAATATTATATTATTAAAACGCAATTACACAAAATAGATTTTCGTATATTAAAACGCACAATAATTAATTTTCACGGTAACGCAGACTAAATTATTTTAAAAATGGGTCGTGGAAAACATTGTACGCCCGAGCTTCGAAAAATTATAATTACACTGCACGAAAATGGTTTGAGTTTGAGAAAAATAGCTAACCAAGTATCTGTATCGAAAAATATGAATGCTAATCAAATAAAATATTTCCAAAAATGCGGAACCTACGAAAAAATTCCTAAACGGGGAAGAACTAAGGAAACGACGGTTCGCATCGATAGACACATAGCACGTCTCTCACGTGCGAATCCATTAAAAACGGCGGCAGATATACGCAAAGAGGTAATTACAGAGTTTGATAGACCAATTAGTGTATGGACAGTCGGACGAAGATTACAAGAAGCCGGATTACGTGGTAGGATTGCTAGACATAAACCGCTTATAAGCAAAACAAATAGAATGAAAAGATTACAGTTTGCCAGAAATCATTTGCATTGGACTGCAGATCAGTGGAAATTTGTATTGTTTAGTGACGAGTCAAAATTTAATAGAATGGGATCGGATGGCAGAAGATATGTACGGCGAGGCCCCAACGAAGCGATGAATCCTAAGCATACAATAAAAACAGTAAAAGGGTTTGGAAGAAACGTGTTGGTCTATAGGTCTATGTGTTGGTATATAGAAGTTGGTCCGTTGCACAAAATTAATGGAATGATGGATCGACATGTGTATGTTGATATTTTATCCAACGTTATGCTGCCATATGTGGAGGATCATTTGTCCGTAGTTGGAAGTACCAACAAGACAATGATGCCAAGCACACTGCTAAGATTGCAAAGGACTGGTTTCGACGAAATCCTGTAGATCTTCTTGATTGGCCTTCTTGTAGTCCCGATTTAAACCGGATCGAAAACTTGTGGCAAGATGTGAAACTTCGTATTCCATAACGGTAAGCGTACCACCTCTTGCCTTTCTCGTAAATAATCGTGGCATATCTTAGTGGTATGTTTGGGGTCATTGTCGTGTTGAAATGATGGCATTATTTTCTAAGATATTTTTGTACGCTTATTTTCGCAGAATGCCGTCAATTTTTACTAAATTCCCGACAAAAGTGCCCGCGAAACACCCCCAAATCATCATCACCGAACCTTCCCCATGTTTAACGGTCTTGGTCCGATACTCGTTCTCCTGTCGACCTTCGAACAAACACACGCCTGCGTGAGCCATAAATTTCGAATTTTGACTCATCGCTTCACAACACCTTTTTCCAGTCTTTGATGGTCCAATTCTTGTGCGCTTGTGCCCATAAACGCACAAGGTTTTCTTAACGCTACTCGTCCGTGAAGTCCAGCTTTATCTAAGCGCCGTTTCGCTAATCAGTTCCCTGCGTCCCATGTTCACTTCGGCCTCGATTTCTGGGGCGGTTTTTCGACGAATTTTGTTTGCTAATCTTTACGGTTAGACGATCTTCTGCTGGCACTAGTTTTTCAGTCGCCTTCTTCTCTTTTTGTTTGAAAAACTACCACTACTTGCAAATTTGTTTACGTTATAGTCCACTGTTTGCCTACTAATATTCAATTCACGTGCAATTTGTCTATTACTTTTACCCGTTCTATGGTAACTCGAGATTAAAGCACGCATCTCTACGGGAAACTCTAATTTTCGCCATTATAAAGGAAATATCGAACAAAATTCTAAACGCACAGATAACAATTCGCTTGACTATGTTTTCCACAATAGTAAATTTCCAACTAACACAAACTCCAATGAAATAATACAAAGAAACTTCGGATCATAAAATGTAATAAAGCAATAATGCTTATTGCATCAAAATTCAAAGGCAAACACGTAAACAGGGATAGCGCCGTTATACCTCAGGTACAGCTAAACGAATTTTTTTTCTGAGAACTCACTAATAGAGAGTATACGAATGAGAGTTACTGAAAATGTGTGTAAGTACGGGAGTTGTTTGTATCTTCTCTCATTATTTATAATAGATGATTCATAACGAGGAATTAAGAAAAAAACATAGGCGGCTAAATATTTATGGACGGCAGTGTATGTTAATAAGAATTGAATGCCCGCAACTGCTTTTTTACTGTACTGTTATAACATATCTTATGTTATAACGATGCCCGAAGCCCGCAACAATAATACAGTCCCATCCTGTATAAGTTAATCGACTAAGCTAATAAAGCGGCCGTAAATCGTATTGACCAGCGTTATCGTTATCTAAGTCGATGACTTAAGGGATTTATGTGATATTTTGTAACAGTAATAGCCGTATTGAAACCACTTCACGTAACATCTTGTTCTCGCAACGATTCAGTAAACCACAATAAAATTATGGAGTTGTGAATACTCAATTGTTATACTCTAATATAAATGCAAAAGGCATAGCGCTTTTTCGCAGTTTCGATGGTGTTCACAGATAAATCGACCAATAAAACCTGTATTTTCTTCTTACCGTCCAGCGGTGACACACTCTGCTTTAGAATAGGTGTTGCGTACGCGTATATCGCAGGCTGTTATCTTGTACGTACTTTTCACTATTCAGATGAATAGCACGCCCAGAATCATGGAGTCACTTTCGTTTTTCGGATACTAGTATTTGCTTAGACAACTTTTGCCGACGTGAGCTGAATTTAAATTGAGCTTTATTTATGTCCTATGTTGGTACCTGTCCGACACTTGTTCTTTATTGATCGTTTATTTGAAGAAGTGGGTAAAGGTACGAGCACCACATTAAACATTTCAGAACGAATCCAGAGCAAGGTTGGAAAGATTGCCGTATCTTTTATTCGACGATTTACCTTGAGCTGTTGCACATAAATACATTGGATTACGTTGAATATGATTATTATTTTTTATGCCAGTACGTAGATGTAAAGGCTTTTCTAATAGGAACGCTGCAATTTTGCAACGAAATAAATCACATTATGCATTATTTTGAAGCGTAATGACCGCCGGCGCGAATGCAACGTCCGATGTTCAATCCTAATGCATATACACCGCAAATTCCTAGAATCTAAAGAATCTAAATAACTTCCTGGAAGCTAACTAATTGCTGCATTTCTTGAAATTTTACTTCATTAAACTGTCCTTAATATGTCGCTAGTAGCTCTAGCAGTGTAATATGTGACATTGCCTTGTTAGAACCACATGTCCATTTTACCAGAAAAAATCTATTAACATCAATCCGCTATATCCGCTCAGCAACCAATGTACCAGATCTCCCGACCTAATACGTGCGGAACATTATGGAAAGAAAGTTGGGGAACTTACTGAATCCTTCGAAAACACTGAGAGTTCTCTGGTATTGTTCGAGACACCACATTTGACCTCTTTTGGAGTCAATGCCAGGAAATGTGAGGAAGTCTGAAGCTAATAGGAGAGGCCCAATACATTATTAATAAAAATAAAATTAAATTGTGTTAACCTTCTTTCTTTTCCAAACTAATCAATTAATACCTTTAAATAGTTATACGTTTCTACCAATTTTTAATTGGGTTGCAGTATATCGTTCTGCATCTCATGCATTTATATTTTTGCCAATCTATGCTTCTACAAATATAAATTACGAAATCTACAGCTCTTTGATTTATTCTAATTAATTCGACATTTGCTGTACATACGCCTTGCACAATGTCTTATTTACAACCAATACAAATTCGCATGTACCCGCATCAGATGAAGTACAACATTTTTTTCTAAGCTCTTCCTCGTTCAGCGTGCTTTTGTATATTATACCTTCAAATTTATGTAGTGCACAAGAAAGGTCAAAGATTATATTTAGCCTGCCTACGGCAATCCACTTTTACCTAACTTGTTGCAAAATACATGTTCTTTTCTCGTAATTGAACGAGCGCACTCCGTTCTAAAATCGCGGGAAACAACGCAGATGAGCTGAGTAAATCGCTAGCTATAAATTACGTAATGTTATTGGAGAAAGGTTTTAGCTATAACGGAACGATTGATTAAATTTCTACACTCTACGTCAAACAAGTTTATTTAATTAAATTTGTGCGGTGCGGAGTGTGCCGATGCTTTAGTATAGTTAGCAATAGTTTTATGAAGATATTTAAATTATTTTCTCTTTATTGCAGATATTAAACTACGTACTCTGTATTTACACGATTACCGCATTTGCCTCAGCATCGACAAGTTACCAGTATATACGCTTCTCCAAACCAAGTGATAGCCGTTCTATAAAATCTTCACGTTCGTTTCTAAAAACGACTAACGGAAGGCCATCGAGGAGCTTCCATCGCTCCTTAAGTTTTTTCGAGGGAAATGGAAATTTTCTCCACGACGGGATATTTTTCCCTCCGACCAGTGAGATTGATTTAAGCCTGGTGCCAGAGGAGTTGACGGAATTTTCGCATGACTTAACAGGTAATCACATTCTTTATTACCTATAAGGTGCCAGCGTATCAAATACACTCCTGGACAAAATTCACGCCGCAAGATAGTAAATCTCATTTTTTTTTGATTTTCAGATTACCACGATCCTCTTCTTCTAACGGGCAGAGCTGCTCACGCAGCGGTCAGGTATATTTACGGTAAAGGCGAACTATTCTTCGGTGATTATCCACACGTCAAGGCTTTATTGAAGAATCAAGAGAGACGCGTCAACAACGGTTTGGCTGGACATAAATTGGGTTCTTTAAGGGTCGACTCCCCTTTTCAAAGGTTTCCAATTCACATAAAGTACGCAACATATATCTGATGGTTTTCTATTATTGCATCTTTTTATTTTTGTATAAATAATTTGTTTTTTTAATAAAATATATACATAATTTTGAGCGCTTCTATTGCCTTTAATAACAATACCTTTGGATTTTTATTTTTGTATTGACGTGAGGAATATATGACTTGCCATAACACATAAACGATAAGCTGATATAAAAATATAAATGTATTTATATGAAAGTCTTATTTATTCAGATGTACAAAAGATAAATCAAGGCAAAGGAAAATAATAGAATTTACAAGTTTGTAGCCCTTTGCTTATATATTACGTAGTGAAAGCTTGGTACGTGTTACCTGAGAATTCACACAATTAAACACAATTAGGTGACCGCAATCCCAATATTTACAGTAACCACTTATATACACTGAATGCTATTGTTGATAGAATCAGACTAACGTTAACGGGTATATTGCTGGAACTATTGCACAGATCTCCTTTACAGAAACACATGTACACCTTCTTACGTTGGACTACCGTATACGCACAACGTTCTTCGTTATCCGATGGTCCTCTTTGGAGACATCGACGTTCAGTCGCTGTACCATATTCTGAAATTTTGCGAATTTAGATTTAGATAAATTAATTGACTTGATAAGATAGAAAGATCTTTAGAAAATTAGAAGAATTAAAAATTAAAAGGGAAAAATTACCGAATCTTTGTTTATTTATAAAAATAGTCGTATCAAGAGCTACATTGTTGGAATCGTTATCGAATCGAAAGAATAATTTTTTATGAGTCATAGTCGATTTAGGTTTCCATTAAAAAAATCACAATACTTTAAAAATTATAACTTGCCCGGCATATATACATACATATCTATATACCAGAAAAGCCTTAAAAATGAACATAATACCACTCTGTTCCTCATAAATATACAACAAATCAATTGAATAAACACGCATAAATTTAAAGTAAACTTTACCTTCTTTAAACGCATCTTCCGCTTCAATCATTTTCGTGCACCATCCTGATGCGCAAAGATTCGTCTCTACTCCGACTTGTTCCTTATTGGGATCAAAAGGATCTTTACAGGTGCCTAATTCGCCACGGGATCTGCAGGAATAACATCGTAACAACCCTAAAACGATTTGCCGTACAAATACATATGTGGCGAGTTCAACGATACGTCGAACACGAAACCGTCCATGTTTAAGATAGAAATGTGTTTACGTTATTCACTCAAATATATTAACCTACCTTGACTGAAACGAGGGAAATGCGTTAATAAGATCGAAAATATTAATAAACTACTAAACTGTAAATACATTTTAATGAGGAACTTACAAATTGTTGCGTTTAATCGACATCAGACATTTTAACTTTCTCTTCGGGAAGTTAAAGGTTAAATACTTGTTCTTTGTTCTGGTGAAGTGAGTTGCAGGATACTGTTACTTACGCAGCATTTATTCTTACGAGTCAGAGCCGGATTAAAGTAATTCTTAGTTGTCGCATATACATGTTTAGGTATAGACATATTGACTTATAAAACTGAGAAATCCCTTAGAAATCCTTTACGCTTTAAAGATTTTAAAGATCGCATTGAGACGGGGCCTTCCTTATCCAAGAAGAAGGCATGCTCCTATTTTAATCCCTACTTAAAAACCAGCCGCATCGGTCGAATGTTAACCTGGATCGTTCGGATCGAAACTAAGCATGTTCACATTTTGTGAACACGCTTGTTTTGCCGGCATTTAATTGTGTGCCGAAAGCCAAAATAAAAAGGTTATTTTATTGTTCACGTTGATTTTTCTACTAAAAATGACGTAGTGTTTACTTCTGACCTTCAGATTTATTCTTCTCCGAACGAAGATTTTAGACTACTCAAAGCTCACCATTTGGATATTAACTTCGATTTATGATTTAATTAAACTATTAATTTTTAATTACGGACAAAGATCTGGATGGCGGTAATTCTTTCATGAATTAGCTTTGGTGGTAGCATATATGAGATAGGATACTAATAAAGAATGATCAAAATAAAAAAAAAATAGCCATGTACTTAAACAAATTATATTCGTAACAGTATTTCTTTAATGAAGCGCTTACAAGAAGTATTAAATATGCTACATTCCTACTTTAGTCTTCGGGACTAATTAATTTATGGCCTTCGTCATCTTTGTCTTCGTCAGTTTCTATAATGTGAACGCTAACCTTATCATCTTCTTCGTCGGCATTGCCATCTGAAGATGATGAACTAAGCAACAATTGTATCCTCTGTTTCCTTATGTCTTCGTAAGTCTTGAATTTTCGTCTTCGAATACAGGTAACAATCAATCCCGCTACGTAGCAGGATAGTGTTAAAGATAAAATGAACCCCAGATACATCATATGCCTTAACAAAGCTATAAATATTTGGAAGCAAAATCAAATTTCTGTTAATGAATTATATCGTTTGAGTAAAACCTTGAGTTAGGAGCCGCGACTTTGAAACTACATAAATTATGGTCTGCTGCATTCTGATTTCGTCAACAAGGCAAGAGTAATTCCCTTCCTCCTCCTTGGTAACTTCATGAAGATATAGCGTGTTGAAGGTATCAACTGTAATTTTTGGTTCCATATTCGCCTTTGGTGGTTCTACGCTTTCGCCAGCTGGTAACGTTTTTCCGTTTTTTCGCCAAACTACTACGTTTTCAAGAGTTGACCTGAAGAGTTGTTCACATTACGATTTTTTCATCGAAAAACGCGGCTTTGTATAGGTTCAAAAGTTACTATTACGAGGGACATTTAGAGAATTGTCGTGGCCTCTTTAAGATCACGCCAAAGAAACTAGAGACAAACAATTAATTTGTTTCAGGATAGCGGATCCTGCGTGATCTCTTGATGTTTTGCCAATCGAGAACTTGTGACGGAATTTAAAGGACAATATTAAAAGTCCTTATCAAAGGGAGAATTAAAAATTCGAATTATCGGAGAATGTCCGCCGATTTCTCTGGAACGGTGTAGCTGTTCTATGTTTAACGTTTGGCCACGATTGTACGCCATGTATAAATTTCTAAGTTACGATACGTACTCTGGACAAACAAGTGTTAAATGGGAATTCTCAGTTAAAACAATTCTTTTTCGGTATTTGAAGCCCGTTTTCTTGGTCGACTTCCATCCCCTGAATTTTCCTTCGGCGTCTGTAAACTAGCAAGATTATTCACGATGATTAAGTATATTAACATCATGAGACCTGGATTGCAAGTTCCTGCACAACCTTCCTTCAATACAAAATCTGGAATGATCTTAGTCAAATCAAATACGTTCGGTATTAAGTCTCGCAAAAGCTTCGATCTGCAACCTATTTCGGTAGATTTTATTAATTGAATCTCTTCTTCTGTGAGAGTAATGTTCGTTATTGGCTAAAGATATTTTCAGGAGAGAGGTTAGTGTAAGAGATATTTAAAAGTCTGTTGTAAAGTGAATAGCACAGTTCTTACGGGTATTGGTATGGGAGCAATTTTAATTCTACAATGTCCCTTTTTCTTCCTTATACCTTCGCCATATGGTCGTCCACATACTTCGCATTTACCCCAAGCATCCCATAACGTTATTAACTCCATTGTGATTCCTAAGACTCTACGCAACCGTATAAAGTCTTGCCCATGTCCGTGTAGGAAAAGCTGATTGATATGACGAAAATTTTCCTTTTGGTAGTTAGCCCAATCAGTAATATTACCACTCTCAATGGTAGACTTGTTTACATCAACAACTGTAAAATAAGTTTGGATAATCCCATTAGTTTCGATATGATATCTAAAAAGCTCGGGATGTTGTTACAGAATAACTTGCAAAAGAATAAATAATATATTCGAGTCGTTAGCGAAAATACGAAAATTCTTTAATTCAAATTGAATTACCGTCTATATAAAAATTTAAATCTTTTTCGAAATTTTGCGCCTGATACGGTTGACAAAAGTAGAAAAAGCTGTCCGCTGTTGTTACATTATTAATAACCAATGAATGATCAACGTCCATGTAAATTCTGCTCGTATTTCTGTCGTTCGACATATCCAATTTCACTTCGTCTTTGGTGAAGTTTTTTATGTTATTCGCTTTATACCAGATTTTCGCTTGCTGGTCGTCCATTTCCTTACTTAATCAAAAATATACGTTGTTTGTAGCTGAATGTTGACTTAAAGCTTTTTTTTGCGTACCAGTAATGACACTGTAAGGCAACACTTTGACCTTCAACTACTTCTACTATTTGAAATAAATCACTGTTTTCTGAACCAATTGGTCGATCACGTTCTCTGCAGTACACTTCGTTTGAATTTTCTGAAACGGCGCGATCAGATAAATGTTTTGCGATCAGTGCAACGAATAAGTAGGAGTTGAATCGATGCATACTGAATAGAATACAATAACAATATTGCCACCTTAATTATTAAATAAACAATTTTACTTCATTTAAACCATTCAAATATCAAATAATAAATTAACGTATAACTTTTTAGGGAATATAACATTTATTTGAAACACTTATTTGAAAATTTGGCGACTTAAACTTTTATCTTCAGGTTCACTATTTATTTTCAAGATTTTTCTATTTGAGGATATACATAAAAAGAACATGCTGTACATATCGATTTAATATGATTTTCTGAACGGTATCCATTTCTGAACGCATCCCACGTTTTGACAATTAACAATTAACGTTTTCGTAGTAATTGTTTATTGATAATGTCACATTTGTTGATCATACTACAGCGGATAGTTTTCGCATTTGTATTTAGCTTATTAAAATACTCCTAGCACAATAAGAATCGATTTCTTTTGACTGTTTTATTAGGCGGGATGTAGATGGACTTGCGCAGACTTGCGCAAGAGATTGAATACTTTTAGGTGTTTTGAATTTAAAAAAAATAGCGTCATTGATAAGGAGGTGAAAGAGTTGTCAGGTGTACATGGTCATTTAGTGAAATATATATTATTGGCT
Organism: Oryctes rhinoceros; assembly: GCA_020654165.1. Lineage (NCBI taxonomy): Eukaryota > Metazoa > Arthropoda > Insecta > Coleoptera > Scarabaeidae > Oryctes > Oryctes rhinoceros. Next base: position 8,044,032 of record JAIOKQ010000231.1, read on the forward strand.
TGCGTTTGAGGAATACATTTCGGTCCGTGTATTTCTTATTACACCATAGCACTGCTATTTATAAACGGTAATGAGATTGGGGCACTACGCGCTCTACTCCCAGAATTCCCGACGGTCGACGTCAACATGGCGGACGAACTTGAAAGTGAGTTTGTAGATAATTTTTAAGTTATTATATGCATAATCGGTAGCTAGTGGTCCAATTAACCGGCGTAAATAATCCGTGAATTATAGTATTTTGTCTTAGTTTATTACCCTTACTAATCCATACTTTGGTGAAATGAAATTCGATAATAGAAGACACAACAGTGATATGTTCAAATTTGAAAATGGTAAAGCTCCAAATTCAAATTGTCTACGTTGGAAATATTAGCTTGTGCATAATGATGCATTTCACGCCAATATGCATTCAAATAGCTTATAATTGAGATATATTAAAATTTAAGGTAACATGCAATGTAAGTAAACAAGCATTAATGATATTTAAATGTTTATAGATGAATCAGCAGCTGCTCTATTGGAATTTAAAAATGGGAGAAAATTAGTATCAGAGGAGATTAACATTAAGGAAGAGATCATGGATGATGATAACGATTCGAATATGGATATTGATGAGGATGTCCCTAGGTTAGGACCAGCTACCTTCGGTATGGTAATATGTTTTACGCTTTTAATAGTGTTTACAACAGTGTAATACCAAGCTGCTATTACATATCGCATATATCGATGAGTGATATTGAATTGGATACCCTGTTTAAATTCAAGATTATTTAAATGGAATTATATCAAATGCTAACGAGCTTTCCATAACAATAGACTCCCAATGTCAATTGTAGCTTAGTTCTTCTCAGTAACAGGTTCTCCATTTGCTATTTTTGATATTTTCCATGCACTGAGTAACGATATAATTACTATATTTTTTATCTTTTTCTCAACACATCAATATTGCAGCGATATTGCTTGATTCAATATTCAAATAGTACTTGCATGATGTAAAAAATATACGTTATCACTACAAAGTGAAAGAGGTACCCCTTTGTAATATTATCAAACTCTGAATCATACGAATCTTTTGGTTTTCTAAGAATGCAATGTTTTTGTTGTTACGGTGTAGCTGCGCAGTGGCCAATAATTGACTACTTTGCATAGACGAAACAGTGCAACAATAATATTGCCCTACTTTAGTATTTTAAGGACTAGACTAGCATGGTAAATTTTTACTGTACGACCTGGTACATTTTAACTTAAAAATTATAATTTGTAATACAAGAGAATCGCATAAAAAAATATATATATATTTTCATTTAATTAATTGCAGGTCCAATTATGGTACATATAGCCTGGTGCAAAGTCCAAAGATGTTTTGCTATGTCCAGAACCAATTGCACCAAATTTGGACATACGGCTTTTTTTGGGAGTAGAAAAAACATTTGACACAAAAATAAGAGATTAACTTTTCTCTTAACACTTTCCATTACTTGTCCCTGTCCATATTTCTTGCAAATATGACTATAGCAAGATAAAAAATCTTCCTCATCTTTCATGCCGGTGGTACAGACTCTTTCCAATCTCCTTTCGGTAACATGCAATTGAACTAAGAGCAGCATGAACTTACGTAATAGAGATGCACCTAGCTAGTACCTAGTGGATAGCATTAAAACTTGTATATTTTATAAAATTTAGGAGTATATTTCTGATTACCGAAAAAATCAAAAATGATATGGTGTGAAACCGCATCATTACAGTTGGTCGGGATTAACTAATTCCTTCATTAATATATTAATAATTTACATAAAAAAATATCATTAAAATAAAGTTAATTTGGTCCAATTTGGGTATTACAAGATGAAAACCAGTTTTAAATAACGTGCCAGCTTATTTCATAGATATATTTAATGTTAATCTTATGATTTTTTTCTGTCATAGGTTTACAACGAGTGGGAGCTCCAACAACACCAAAACCGTCACCTTCTCAACCCACGCAAATTTTGAACGCAAGGGGAATGCCAGCACGCATACGAAAGAAGAATCGCTTATTTTACGATGATGACATAGTGAATACGCCTCACCATAGAGTCCCGTCGGCAAAAAAACAAAAACCAACCCCTACAAAAAAGCAGAAGTTGTCCACCCCAACGAAACCGCTGAAAGACAGCTTAAAATCTACACCAAAAAAGTACATTGCGTCCAAAGATTTAAAGACTGGACAAAGTGGATCACCACCGCCGGTACAATCCCCGGATCGAAAGATCGGACAGAAGATCGGAATGCGATTAAGGAATTTATTAAAACTGCCCAAAGCACATAAATGGGTTTGTTACGAGTGGTTTTATAGTAATATTGATAGGTGTCTGTTTTCGGGTGATAACGATTTTACGATTTGTTTAAAAGAATCTTTTCCGGAGTTAAAGACGAGAGAATTGACCAGGATAGAATGGACCAAAATACGACGGATGATGGGAAGACCCAGACGATGTTCTCAAGCATTTTTCGATCAAGAGCGGTTGGATTTGGAAAAGAAACGAAACAAAATTCGTGCTTTACAACAACGTAAAGCAACTGATTTTGCTAATTTTCAAGATCTACCCTCCGAAATCCCCATGCAATTGGTAATAGGAACAAAAGTAACTGCTCGTCTGAGAAAACCGCAAGATGGTCTATTTACTGGCAGCATTGACGCTGTCGATACGTCTAACAATACGTATCGTATAACATTTGAAAGACAAGGTTTAGGAACGCATTCGGTACCTGATTATGAAGTTCTATCAAATGAACCACCTGAAACAATGACAATTTCAAGTTTTCAAAACAAATTTAGATCAAGGAACGGTTTGTCGCCTTATTCGGTTGTGAAAAGTCCACCATACTCATCAAAATTGAAGAAAGATCCTCTCCTTTCAGTTTCAATGATAGACAGGCCAGTATTCATGGGCGCAGGTAGATTAGGAGGTTTTCCGGTCAAGCTACTAGAGAAAATGGTACTTGTTACGAAAATTTTAAGCAAAAAACGTGAAAAAATTAATTTGTTAAAGCAGATGAACTCGGAAGCGGAAAAATTCAATTCCTTTCATAGTAACGAGTTATCTTTGGGAGAAGACTTTGAAAGGAAATATGCCAATATTTTAATAGACTTGGAAAAATTGAATCGTGATCTGCAAGATTATCTTGACGAAATGCAAACGCTCTGTCATGAAATTGCTCCTGAACCAAGTGTCGCAGCCATGTTAGCCCCTAGTCATTTGAGAGAAAAGTGTCGAGCAGAAGCAAAGGAAATTGTGCAAAGAAACAATACTGTTATAGCGCCAGATAAAGAACCTGTAAAGAATACCTCCGTTTTGGATTTAATAACCGATTTAACAGCGTTAATGTTACAAGTTAAAAGTTTATCGGATTCGGACCAAAACGCATACGAGTTGCATGTGTTGGAAGGTACAATGGAACAGATTAAGAGGAAACTCAGTCCGGAAAACAGTTTCAAATTTGAAAGTAGCGTCGAGGTTCATATGAAACATATACAGGTCGGATTAAGTCAGTCCACATCAAACGCAAGTTTAAGTCCTGTCCTTAGTTTACATAAACAATGATACTTCGGTATCTTGTATGTTTTATTATTGATAATGCTATTGAACGAACTTAAATTATTAAAACAATAATTTTATAAGCATGCTTTTGCTGTGCAATAATAACATTTTAGAATTTTACATAGTTGATTTTCAAAAATAATTGAATCAAATTATTATGTTTTCATTTGTTTTAGTGTATACTAATTTTTCAATCGTGTATTTTTTTGGTATAAAAGCTTTGTATATTACCTTCTTTGTTTCTATATTCTATTAATAAATTATACACATATTCTATATAATTTTAGTTTCATACCTCTGTAAGGCATAATACATACATATAAAAGAATTATTGTATATTTTTTTTTTTACGGAATAGGTATTAAATTTGTTTTGTATAAATAAAATATAACATGCATATTTTTCCAAATTTTTTGTAGAGAGGCAATATCTATAAAATATTTCTATTAGCGTTATGTGCTTGATCGAAAAATTGGTTTGATGATGATTTAAGCAGATTGAACTTATCTAAAATCAGCTTTCTGATAGGTTCTCCTTCTTTTCTTGTTTCTTATAAAACATTGCGATAATTTTAGTAACGGTCCACCATTTCTACAGAAGATATTTAAATATTCTCTGCGCACTCTTTCGATAGAGCTATATTCTGTGGGTTGATGCTAGCAGTAATAACTGAAATCGCAGTACATTTCTTTATCGATATTCTTGACGCATGTTTATTTGAAAGAGAACAACACTCATATTTTGCAGACATATTTCAAGTGCTTTCAAAATATGCTGAATTTTTGAAAAAAATCGACAGTATCAACGGACGTAGCGTATAAAAATTGCTAATTAACCGAATACTGGGAAATTAATAATAGCTGAAGGGTAAAAATTTATCTTCGAGGATGTTAAAATCTCCGAAACATCCCAATATTAGCAGCATTGAGTTATTTTTAATTATACCTGAAATAAATGTCAATTTGTTTATTTTAAATGAAAACACTGTATATTTCTTTATTCTGATAGTTCACATTATACCAATAAAAACTATGGGCATATATTCTATAAATAGCATGAGTCTGACCGTTTGCGAGGAAACAAAAGGATTTCAGTGAATTTTGAGATGTTAGTAATATTAAAAAAAAAAAAATTAAAATTCATCATAATGGGCGATACAAAAAATTATTGACTTACATTAACTAATAAGACAACTAGCTTACTTTAAATGAAATACTTTACATTATCAGTACATATGATTAGTTCAATCACTCATAAGTTAATCAACATTCCCTGTATTTGTCTGTAATAGTTTTCGAGTTACTTTTACAGTTGTTAGGGCTTGTATTACTAGCTTGTAGTAAGCACATTACAAAAATATTCTGTATTTATTTTAGAGAACATCTATACCGCCGAATTTAGGACATATTAAAAGCAGTTTTATAAAAACCAATATTTATTAAATACAAAATGCGTAACTAGTCTAGTTACATAACAAATTGTTTTAACGGTCGGGAAATATTGCTTGTACTGGTATGGTCATATAATTATTAATTTGCATTGTCAAACTTAATATTCATATATAAATCTTTGTTTACTTTAATGACGTGTATAACAAACTGGTTTTAACCACTTACGGGAAGTGTGTAATGCATCAAAGTAATTGTCACGTTTAAAAAAATATAATAGTACATGATAAGAAATTTACACTACACTTTATTGAGGACAAAATAAAAATATGGACAGTAAAAATTAAACTAAAATGGTTTCATCCAGATAGCTATTTTTTATGTTTTTCCAGTTCTGCGAGTAGCTCATCGGCTAGTTCAGGTGTCTTTACCCGTAACAAAATAGGTACTGGCGGCGGCTTCGAATCAGGAGTAGGCAAACATACCAACATCACATCTTTCTTCCCAATACGTTTTGTTGGAATACTATTTGACAATATAAAATTACATAACAAATTGCCTAAATTAGTATTTGCACGGACAATTAATTGAATCTTCTTATTGTTCGGTGTAGGTTTTAAGTACAATGTACCAACGCCTCTATCTCCAAAGCCTTCTTGATTCTTAACAAATACCTTGCATTTGACAGTATACGTGTGTCCTTCTTCTACCACAGGTGTGAATCTTACTTTTGGAGGTTCATCATCTTCTTGTTCATCAGCTACATCTTCCTTGTTAGTCGCCGGTTGTTCAACATTTGTAAAAGCAAATGGCTTTGTAGATGTGTTACCAAATGAAAAATCTGAAGCAGGGTTCGTTTTCGCAGTTGTACCAAAGGAAAATGACGGAGCAGTTGTTGTTGTAGTCGGAATTGAACCAAAGCTAAAAGTTGGCGTGCTCGAAGTAACACAACCTTCTTTTGTATTTGTATTGACACCAAACGAAAACTGCGATGTGGTTGTCTCCTTCTTTGTTTCATCTTTTGAAGTATTCGTTGGTTTAAACACTAAGGAACTTAAATCTTTTTTAACCGCAGAATCATCTTTCGACTTATTAAACGTATTGTCTCCGGCTTGCTTGGCATTCTTTAACAGTTCCAATTCATCAAAATATTTCTCGTAATCCCTAAATACCGGTCTTAAATTAATAAATGGATTTGAATCAACATGTTTCTTGATCCAGTTTGACACACTTTCATTCAACCCTTTCAATTTCGCATAATATTCATCATCTTTCTCATTGTTTGGTGTTGTATTTCCAGGTGTTTGGAATATAGAAACATTGCTTCGCTGTGCAAACATGCTGGAACTATTCACACCATTTACGCTCGAATTATCTTCTTTCGTCGTAGGGGTATTAAGGAAAGCAAATGAAGATGTTGTAGGTTTACTGAATGCTGAAAATGTACCGAATGCACTTTTTGTAGTGGTATCATTCTGTAATAGTAGAAATAAGAATGTGAGTAACAAAAATACGTGACCGTTGTGAAAACTACTTACATTTGACGATATCGGATTACGACGTTTGGCGATCTTTATCACGCGTTTTTGCAAAATTTCATCTGTTGTCTTTTTAAATGTTCCGGGCTCTTCTGGTTCTTCTTCATTATCCCAATTTGTATCATTTAAATCGGTTGTAGCACATCGCTTAGTAGCCATCGAAATGTATTGACGAAAATAAGTTATTCTCTTCTAGTTCTAGGTTATAAGGCTAACTACCTGTTGAAATACGCATTTGAAAGTATTTAGCAAAGTACCAAGATTACGTACGTGTTTTTACTGTCGCAATTTCTTTAAGACAAGCAGTTATATCGGTTTGAATTTTTAAATATCAAAAAGAAAGTCAAAAAATTATAATCAAAGTGAACTCCCTTCACGTTCTATATTTTTTAAGTACGGAATAGTTTGCTCACTTTCAAAACCGTTCATAATGAAAATATCGCGTGTACCGAAGATTTTTCATTTCTTTTAAATTAAAAATAAAGAATATGATAAATATTTCAATAAAGAATGTAAGATGAGGAAGCACGTTTTTACAATAAAGTAAACCGGTTGAACTTTGCTTTTGCTTCCGTTTTTCTCGACGTATACAATTAATTTTATATCTATTATTTATTAGTATCTATAATTAATAGCAAAAGAGATGTCCATGCAACTTGCTGCTAGCGATTGTTATAAACTTTTTACAAATTATTTAGTTGAACATTTAAAAGTTTTAGTTGGAAGCGGCTTGCTGGAGATATTTTTAAATAGAAGGAATAAGTTGGCCATCTTGTTTAATGCCAGACGTTAGTGTTATTAGATTTATTACTACAATCACAACCATCGAACTATCAACAAATAACCGTCAAAATGAATTAGGTTATAAATAAAATGCCAGATAAGGAATTATTAAAGAAATATGCGAAAGAAATAGAGAAACTAAGAAAACGTGCCAAGAAACTTCATTTATCAGATATCGAGATAGATAGATTGTTTAAGGAATGTCTCAACATTATAAAAAACGACGTAAAAGTCTCAAATCGTAACCATAAAGCACAAAAGGTTTTAACAATATTTTTCAAAGGTTTATTAGTATTACTCTTTGTCCTAATTGTTTTTTATATATTATTAAATGTACATCAGCCAACAGCTAGCATAGTACTGAGAAATGTACAAAGTTTGATATATCCCGGTTTCAGTTTATTAAGGGGATTGAGTGTACCTATTATAAAAAGATTTCCTTCCTTGACAGGTAGACGTTGAAGATCTATCTAATTTTCGCTTTTAAGGAATGTTAATTTTTAGAGCTATACGATGAAAGTTGTTTAGTAGAGAATCCGTTTTTCTACGTTTTTGATATGGAATGCTGGCCTTGCCAAAATGTGTATTCTGTAATAGATCTAACCGATTGTAATAACAAAAGTTTATACCATTCTGGTATTCCGTATATATTTAAGGTAAAATGCTGTAATGATAATAAAGGAAATTCTAATTTGCAATTGCTTTTAGAGCAGCCAAAAACGTACTACATTAATGGACGTAATGAATGTTTATAGTGCAAATAAAGAAATTTTTGATAGAGATGCTAGTCGAGTAAGATCTACAAATAAAAACATAAGGAATATAAAAGATCTCTTGAACTATTCCAAAAATTGTACTAAGTCTTCCAGTAATCATATATCATGGAGAATAAATAGGATGACTCCTGCAAGAATAATACGTACGTTGTTTCCAAGGCCACAAATCATTTCCGAATGGTCGGGACAGAGCGTTGAAAGATATATCATGATTGATGAGCCAAATGCACCCCATCACGTTTTACCAAGTTTCGAATGCAGTTATATCTTCGTTATACAAGGATCTGGCCAGCAAACTATTATACTTAGGCCAACACAAGAGTGTAGTGGTACATGCAGAACAGTTTCTGTTATTTTAAAGCCTTCGTATGTGTGTAAGTTTGATTTAATAATAAAGTATTGGCATTTCTTGTATTTGTACAACTTTAATGACTCATATAATATATTGCATGCTAATTATGTACGATCCATCCTTTATTATTTAAGATGTTGCTATGTGCTTTATTTTTTATGTTGGTGTTGTGAACTTGTCGATATACTGTATTTGTTGCTGGTAAATGCAATGCTTCCACAGTCTCTTGTTGCACCTACAATATAGTCAGACTATTTGCAAACGTATTTTCCTCTCATTTTCGTCTTGCATCTCATCTCGTCGATCCTGTGCATTAATCATACGTAAATGGCATAAAAATCCTTAAATAATCCTTCCTGGCCGTCCATTTAGCATATTTTGGGCCTTTATTCCTAAATTCCACGGGCAATTTATCAGAAATCATTCACCCAAATTTTTATATTGTTTTTGAGTATATCGCTTCCATTGGGTTATTTTAAATCCAGTAATGCAAAGAATGCAGGAAGGTTTTTAGAACGTTTTTTAAAAAATATTTCAGCAAGTCGATGCTGGTTTTCTAATGCGCTTACTGTACATTCTACAACGCTGCAATATGTAACGAAATAACAAATTTACCTAATTTTTTTTAATAGTTAGTAATTATTATATTTAATTATGAAACTAACACTTAATTCTTGTTACAGTGTGGTATAACTGGTGGTACTGGAGACCAATTAGTCTTCCAATGGCCAACGCCACTGAAACTTCTGTAAGCTACATTAATTCGTACTGTTAAGTTTTAACAATGCCAAAGAACTGCCGCATTTTTTATAGAATGCAATTTTTTCACTTTTTACAAGTGTGTTTTTAATGTAACCAAAGAATATCTAGTTCATATACAATATATACATGTACTGTCTTATGTATTTACGTCAATAAATTATTTTCAAATATTTTACCTCGCATTATGCTAAAAAAATTTATTAAAGTAGAAACAAGATAGAATCAACAATAATTTAAATTACACGAAATTGAATATGTTTAGCATAGATCACTTAAAAAAAATAACACCAACAAAAATTAATTTAAGGAATACAATTGTGGATATTTTATCTAAACGAAACTGGAATATACACATATTTATATAAATAATCAAAATATTTATACATTATATACAAACTTTTAGGATAATACTAACCGTATAAGTTTACATTATACACATGTACATAATCAGACTACGATATTGAATAATTTGTATTTTCCAAGTATGATTCCCTACTCACATTAGACTAGAGATTAAGTTACAGAATTTAAATCACATCTTTCATACAACGTATTCTTGTGAACTTATTCATAAACAAAAAGGATTGATACAAAAAGAATCATCTAAAAGGCAAATTGAACTACGTTTCCTAATTTAGAATTGTTATTGGAACTTCTCCTTCAATTGTCTTTTTAAAAATATCGGTACAAGCGACACCCCAGCAAAGACACTTAACCAAAATATAGAGGTCCATGAAAATGCGCTATCATTCGCCGACATATCGTGAAGTGTTTGTCCTGCTTGGATGGCTACAAATGATGGTGGGGCTACTCCTACGAATGTTCCCAATGCAAAAGGCACTAACGGTACACCAATAACAGGTGCAGTCAAATTTATAAACCAGTTCGGTAAAAATGGTGTTACACGTAGAAATATCATATAGTTCAATAAATTTTCTTTATGTTTATTTACTATCATAGCCCATTCTTTAGCTTTTTCGGGAAAATACAACCATACTAATTTTCGTCCTAAAAGCTGGGATAGTAGAAAACATAGCGAAGCTCCTAATGCTGAACATGTGCATACCAAGATGAGAGCTGTGTAAAAATTAAATAGGAACCCAGACAATATAGATAAGAATAAAGATCCTGGGATTGCGAATGTTTGCAAACTATTTAGCAGTTAAGGAAATATAGCGGATTGTTTAGATTATGCTATTCGTAAAGATAAAAAAAAAAGGTATAAGCTCGCACACAAAGGATACAATACATACGATAAAAATACTCCTGATAATACTGAATAGTAATGGTCCTTCTTATACCGATTTAGTACTAAACCTAACGTTTTGGCATCTTCGATATTCCAAGGAATTTTTATGTGTTGTTTCTCGTCCCTATAAAGAAGGGTAGCGTACTGACAAAGTTAATTAGGGCAGAAAAATACTTACGGTCTCAATTTTGGAAAAGTCCTATAAACTAACGATAAGGCAAATATTGAGCTAAAAAAGATCACAGCCACTGAAACTAGCGCAGCTCGAGTCGATATATTTGCGAAACCTGCAAACCAAATATTACATGTTAAAATCTCACAAGTTACAAATTGAGGTTATATTCATAAATTTGACAGACATTTTCTAGGAAAACTCGCGTTATTTTCGAAAGGGTTTCTACTAGGAACATGGACCTGGATAGCCATATCATTATTCACATTGGCCAGCAATAGGGGATATCGGAACGGATTTTGACGGGCGGCTACGGTACGGTAGGTTCTGCGAGGTCTAGGGAAGTATCCAATTTGGGGACGGAATTCGATATAACGAGAATTTTGTACATCACTAGAGGATGACACTTCTGGTGATTGAATAAGATTATTATAACCTTCTATTTGCGATCTCCCTGTCATTATAGAATGGCAACAATTCAAAAAGTTGGCGTTAAATTAAATTCGCACTATTGTTTTGGGCTGCATGTACGAATGATATTCGAACACGTCTGCGCAGTCATACCACACATCAGGCCACTTCGCTATTACAGGTTACATTGCAAACACGATCGTTTTCTTAATTTATTTATTCCTGGCATTGTTTTTGAATCTACTAAAAAAAAGTAGAGCAAGGCGTCAATTCATGAGCGACTGTGTGATGTATAAGGTGAAACACGTGCAGCGTTTCGTTACGTTATCTACGAAAACCTGTACAGTGCTTTATCTTACGCTTACGTATATAATATGAATTTATTGTTGCAATTACAATACATTTGTTTTTAATGCACTAATATCAGTATTATACTTTTGTTTTAATTAGTTTTAATATATTTTAGCGGTACCTCACATATAGGCAACTTTATAAACTTAGTTGTGACATTGGTTGCATACCCTCGTGAAATATAGTGTCCATTTTGCTTGGTAATTGTTAGCAATTTTATCGGGAACAATATAATAGCCAAAACCGAAGGCCTAATTCAGTGAATTCTATTTGATAATTTTTATCTTAGTTGATATGGCTTTTGATTACAGAGAACAAAGGCAGGTGGACTTATTCCTGTTTTGCGGCGATTAGATACACTCGTGTCTATTCGTGGATCCGTGTTGCTTGCTGGTGTCGTCGAGAGTCAACAAAACGCGAGTCTGTCGACTTTTTTCAAAAAAATGTAATTTTCATCCGCCTTTTCATCCTTTCTACTTGTAATGATAAGCTATTTATCAGTGCAATCATCAACAAATTGACTATAAAAACGGTTTTTAATTCGATCTGAATTGGCGATAGCAAAATTTTGATTTTCTGTTGAATTAATCGTCAAAATTAGGATAAACGCGAAGACATCATGCAGCGTTTCAATTCTAGTCTCAATAATGACACTGGCGTAACAGCAGATCATATCAGAAAATCCCCTTTTGACTCTTCGCTCAACATCATCACTTCCAAGAAACAACAATGCCAGTATGAGTTGAATCAGCAAACAACGACACCAGTCTTTAAAAATCGTCTGAAAAAGCTGGACAGCATGATCAGCGAAACGTCAAGTAAAATATTAATAATGCGACAACACCCGAAAGACATTTCTACTATGGATTACGGTCGTGAAAGCCTACACTCAACTATTACTAATGATATGTTATTAGTAATAGATTATAAAGAAGGAATTACATAAGGTATCTTAATTGTAACGTAATTTAAATAAAAAGCGGAAGTTACTCGTTATTTCAGATGGATTCTTATGTGGAATATTGCGACTCTGTGTTTAGGTATTCTGAAGAGTTTTCTCACAAATTATTTAATCGTTCAATTAACATATTGACTATTTAGACATTATTACTAATTCATTGTAGTACAGGCAGAATACGAAATAGAATTTCAAGGTTTGTTTACAATAATTGTTAGATCCTTCGGAATGTTTTTATTTACATATACAAACTTTAATGTTATAGAGAAAAAAATTACATCGGCAATAGTATAAAATTGGTTCAAGACAGATATTTTTTGTTATACTGGTGTTATCTATACGTACTGTCGCGTGCAACAAAAAACGAGACACTTAGATTAGCTGCATGTGACACGGACTTTGCTGCGATAGGTATAGGTATGCTGTGTTTTTAAATTTTTGATGTTTATCTGTCATCAATGTCATTTGAATATTAAAGTTGTATTTTATGCCACTTGTACGTAAGAACAGACGCAGAGAAAAAACGAATTTTTATTTTTTCATGAAATATAAAATCACACACTGCATACAACATCCATAACTACATAAATATTTAATAAATAGGTATACAAAATAAAACTGGAGAATATATATCAATATTTGCTCATCGCTCCATTATTTTGAATAATGCTAGCTAGGCGCCTTGGTATTGAATTTATAACATTTTGAACATAATTATCATCAATTTGGTCCCATGATTCTTGTATGAAATGCATTCCTCTCTATTTCTAGGCCTTCGTATAAAATATGGCATTTGTGTAAGAGTCGTATTACTTTTGCACTGTACTACTACTGCTGAATTGACACTGACAATGACAAATTAAATCAATCCGTACCAAACAGCTTAAAAAAATATAAAATTATCGCTTACGAGTCGTCTCGTTTTTTATGGCAAACGAGTGTACGTACGATGCATATACTTCCCAACTTAATTAATAATAAAACAAGGCAAGTGTACAACTGCAAAGGTAGATAGTAAACAGAACATTTCAAAGAAGGTCTAGAAACAATAAAAAAAATATAAGCTAGTTTCCTCACGATACTGACGGAATCATTCATAGCAAAGGAGAGAAGAAGTACGTTACCTACGAACAGGTTTTTGTCTATCCAGAGTCATCAGCATGGTTCCGAACGTATTTTAATTTTACCTAATTGCACAGCTACTGCTCCACAGTTAATGCCTAAACATTTTGAAATGATAAGCTAAATATTTCTTGGGACACGCTGTCTAGTGCTAAACAGACGAGAAAATGGCTTGGGGAACGCTCGCTGGTTTCTAATGGACAAGCATGTGTTTGTTGGGCCAAGAGATCATTTCGAATGTTGCGGTGTACAATATACTCTCGCAAACGACCTGATTCTTCTCTCTTTGCATCGCTGTTTATTATAAGTGATCATTTTGGCATTATTTTTTTTATATGTTATAAGAAAGGAAATGAATTTAATGAAAGGATAATACCGATCTTTTTGAATTCTCTATATGCTCAGTGCTGCACCGTATATTTTAGGAGCTGCAAAATACCTATTGTGTTGGCGATTAAGAAAGAGCCGTAAGCTAACCAATACCATTAACAAAAGTTCAGCGTCCAGAAATTCGCGCAAATAACGGCCCACGTTACAATACAATTCCGTTCATTTATTTATTGTGAACATAATGGACTCGATATGTGTATTTACATATGTATCGAAACAGCGTGAAGGAATATGAACGAATAAGCTTGACGGACTCTTGTACATAGGTTAGGTGTATTGCGAAACCAATACGTTCCAGCTCATACATAATTCATTAAATATAGTACCTACCTATTGTAAAAATTAGCATATACGGGACGTTCGTGCTACATCTTTTACATGTTATTGTATTCGTGAGGTTGTAGGTACTTGCCATTCATAAAAATCTTGCGTACGTAGCGTTTGGCACGTATGGGTATCTTAAGTTGGTGTCCCCCCCCCCTCCCTCCCGAAAGAATCGATTTATTTTAATAGATTTGATCCGATTAAAAAAATCAAACCATTCTTTAACAATGGATATTTCTAAATAATTGATTCTTTTGCCTGTATGATGGGATATTTTTTGGGCGAATCATTTCCTCCAAAACTTAAGTTTATTTATAGTATTTACATTATTTCCCAAAATTACTTTTGGACATTGACCTTTTTTTAAAAACAAAGTTTTGTTGTTATTCTCAAACCGCGCATTATTTATGAATCTTTAGGCGACATAACTTAGCCTGACTTCAGTTCATCGACAATTCTGGCGTTGTAACCTAATATTCAAATTTGTTTTGACTATATAAGTTTGAGATAAAAAAAAAAAAACTAAAATCCGTCCCATTCATTCACAAAATGGCTTACATGGAATAACTAGACGCTGAAGTGCGCTATTCGTCTTCTGGTTCGTTAAGATTAGCATTTAGGGAACATGTAAACGCACCGAGGCGAACGTAAATAATCATAAAACAAATTGGCAGCCTGAACGATACGTCAATAAGAAAATCTCCAATTAATTTCCATAATGTAAACAGAGAGAGCAGGCGCGTATGTAACGTATGCGGGACGTATCCAAATTAAATTTAATAGATTCCTGATGTTTATGAATAGTTGGAGCTGTATAGTTTAATTTTGCATTGAAAGCAACGCTTTAATAGATTGTTTGGTAAATAATTGAAATTTTATTGATATCGTATAAATGGGCTTAATGCCAGTAATTTTCAAAATTCATTCTGAACGCCAGGCTGTTGCTAGGATGTTAATGTGAAATTGTAAATACAAGGTCTTGCGATAGGATTGAATGACTTTGAAAGAGTGGCGATGGTAGTCACAATCGACAGTAACTTCTTGTTGAATGGATCTTTGCTGTGAAATCGCTTATTTTAATTGCTCGGTCCATGCGCAATGCAAACTCAGAAGTTTTCGTAAATGAATTTAATGCGCTGGTGGGCGTTGACGTCCCATCAAGACACAAGAGAATGTACCCTCAACAATTCGTAAAGAACAGGGCATTAAAAGGGTCACAATTGCTGTTGAACGTAGTTCACAAGGTTCTATAATTCGGCATTCAATCAGCAAAGCAGATACTCGCCTCACGAAGATTATTGCCACTTCAGTAGGTACGTTAATAAGCATAACCTCCAATACTGAGCAGAAGACAACCTGTAAGAGAAATGCAATCAAAACCCGCTTCATGACTAAAAGGCAACGGTGTAGCGTGTAGTGTTCACATTTGGCGTAAACGGCACATAATTTCTTTCCTTACAAGAGAACTGGACGGCGCCACAGTGCGCACAACTAGATGGTGCATTTATATCAAAGGCGATATTTGCGGATACTACATATCCAACAAAATCGCCCGACTTCACCGTATTGGACTTTTTCCTCAGGGGATTCCCAAAGTCAAAAGTGTACTCCAGCCGTACCCAAGTACTCCTTGTATTCGAATAGAGAATCCGCGAAAAGATAAATTAGATAAATGACGCGCCGTGTTTAATTTTAGGGACAGATCGCGACAGTGCAAGAAAGGAGGCGGTGGTCATCTTAGGGATATCTATTGATTTTTGGAGTAAAACCGGTAACAATTTTTAAATAAATCTAAATAAACCTTCGAAAAATTGATGTTTTATAAAATTGTATCTATCTAAAGTATCAGCACATGAATCCTCGGTCAAAATTCTGTTTGTACCGGTTGACGCGTAGGCATTGATGGAATCACTGACGGCAACGTGACGAGAGAAAACGCTAACCAACGAACATGTTTCTGCATACCCTACGCCATCAGTGTAGTTCCGAACGTATTCTCTACCTCACCCCTACGGCTTATATATCATTTTACTTCGAAACGTCCGGACAAGCATATTTCTTGGCGCCATTTAGTACCAAGAGATACATATACGTGTCTGCCGTCTAAAAAGCAATAATCCAGTAATTCCACTAATATCTTGAGTAGTCGTATCAGCAGCATTATTTTGGTTAATGATCACTTCTTTCTAATGATCGTCCCGCGTTTCTTTCTTTTTGTTCGGTCCAGTTTGAGTCCAACGATTTGTAATAGCTATTCGAACACCATCAATCTTCTTAACGAACAAGCGAGATTATTTACCTCAATTATAATTAAAATGGACGATTTGCAATTTGTTATAGCATGTTCATAAATAGATACGGAATGCGTTTTTATGCGCATCTGTTCGGAACGTTCCTCTATCTATATTCTCTAAGTATTATTGGCGTGTCCGTTATTAATAGAATGCAAAGCTGATGTTTTTAGAGTTTTCACGTTTTATTTAAAATGGTTGTCGCAGCTTCATATCAGCCACATATGATAGACAGCGGAAGGCCGTTGCATATAATGCAAGTATTCATGTTACCTCTTTCATCCTTACTATCATTGATCAAATTAGTTTTTGTCTTAGACTTTAGAAAATTAGAAACATTTTACGTCTGAGATTAGACGTAAAAAGGAGGTTAATGTTAATTTTCATTTAATCGTATCTGATTTAGAAGAGCTCTTTTTGCATTTACGATTTTAACGAAGACTTTGGTAAAATTCCCTTTTTCTTTTATTGATTGATTCATGTTACATAAATTAATTATTTTCGAAATTGTTTTCTTTTTAAATATTTAAGCTCTTTTTACTTATACACAACCTAGTTATAAAAGAACTACGCTTGTTGACGGAGAACAAAAACGATTGCAAAAGGAGGAATTGCCGTCTTCAGGCTGTTTTACCCGACTTACTTTCCGCCTCATCCTTGTTCATTATCTACCGCACCTTTTCCGTTTCAAAAGTAAAAATCTCACGTATGCCGTAAAAGTAACTTCTTGGTTTCGTACTATTTTCGTTAGATATTCCCACTAATTAGTAATGAATGACTTCCAAAATAATTAGATTTAAATATAATTAACGTTCCTCATCGGCATCTGAATGTAAATCCGTGTGACACCTGTGCTTGAAGTCCAGATGTTGTCAACATACCCGATTTAAACCTCTCGTAATTAATGAAATCTCCCGTTCCTATTTATATATGAGCATGTAAATAGACTAAAGACCGAAAGAGAGGAAAGTTCCATATAAATGCAGTTGCTTACGTCCAGAATACGCTACTCGTCCGATTCGAGAAGATTAGTCGAATTAGTCTCAATTTTTTCTGAGAAAGAAATTAATCATAACAGCGGAAAGAATGGGCAATTGTGATTTTTGGATTTGGTTACGTTTACCAGATAAAATTGGGGCATACGGCTTGCGCATTTACGATGGTTGGGGCTTCTCGAGTTATGCAAAATATGCAAGCAAACGCGTTAATTTTTTTTGTTTAATGGAAAATTTACGCGGAATTATTGTGCCTCGCTATATTATGGAGGAAAATCGCTATTGGATTAAATATGGCGTCATTTTCATTAAAGAATGTTAGAAGAACAATATGGACTAACTGGAACCATCGAAATTAAAGGAAAAAGTGCCGGTAGACCTGGAATTACAACCGAACGAAGCCAAAGAAACTCGGCCAGCACTTGTAAAGAAAATCGTAGAAGTACTACAAGGGAAATTACGGCACTTTAGCAAGGTGTTATTCTTACAAAGTGTTTAAAGAGAAAAATCCCTAGTAACTATTAACTGCTGTTCAGAAATAACATTGGTTGATTTGCGAAAACAAAGACAAGTTGGGCTTTTGACGATTTAATCAAAATTAGTTATTTTCAGTGCCGAATCTAAGATTGATTACAAATGAATGAAAGACATTTCATAAAAGTTTTCCCGAAAGAACTGTTAAATTTTCAAAACAATGGTCTGTCCAACGGAATAAAAAACTTTTGTCTCGGCGCTAAAGTAGCTTGGCTTTAAATATCAGCAAACAACACATAAGTATTGGTACCCTCCTTACCATATAAGTTTAATTTGTTATATAGTCATATAATAATTAGTCCGGAACGGCCGCCATCAACCTGTGCACCGGGTTTTAATTCGGTCACGGGAACCGACGTCCATAAGGGTGCCGATACTAATGTGTTGTTTACCGTACTACGCCATAGTCCTTGGTATCATTATTAAATATCAGCGAAAAGAACAATTGTCGATTCAAGAGCCAAATGTCTTAATTTGACACACGTAAGATTGAGTAGATTCTCTTTTCAAGCGATCATACGTTAACAACATTAATATAATAATAAAGAATTATTACGCGTTTAAGGGACAAGATTAGTAACAATTAGTGTTTCGGGGTATTGTTGAAATATATTCTCTTCTACTTTTGCATCCATAAAATGGAAAACAAAACACGAAACTTATTAGTATTTATGAGAGAATGGAATGTGCTCCACCGCATTAAATAGGTATAGCTTCAAATTACATCAAGATTGTAATTTACGGTCAACAAAATGAAATGCTGTGTTTAGTAAGCAAGAATTTACTGTTTGCCGTACCAACGTCTAAGCGTAAATAACACCGATTCCTTTTTAATCCGAAAATAGACGCCTTTACGTCAATCTCCTTCTGGTAACGTATCTAGATTTCATTTTACATTTGTAATAAATGATTTATATTTCGAAATCGAGCGTTTTGACGCGGACGTATTTTCGAGTGGGTTGGCTAGTGTATGTTTTCATTGCTGAATTTGATTTATTCCGTTATTTGCAGTTAGCTGGTTAAACCTGGTGACTGTCGCCCACATTTCGAAACGACACTAATATATGCGAAGTTTCATTTGAAGTATAACAAAGTAGTTTTATTAGCGGATCTTGAGTTCGGTAAATGTTTTCTTTTACCGAGGTATTTGTAAAGGAATAGGATGCGCGCTATAACTAATGTCTATGATATGAGCGCAGTACAAGTGCACAAATTAACTCAAGCACAAACAAGCCTATGTAAAATAATATAATAGAACATTAAGCGAAGAATCCAAGTTCAATGAGCAAGAACTATGTGAAATCACAACAAGACATATTGTCGTTATAAAGTGGCAATTGAAGTTAGAACACGAAAGCTATCCTTCCGTCTGTGCGGATATAGATGATGTGATATATTTCTTGGGTTATTTATGAACGACGATTCCTGCAATAGACAGTGCCATTATTACTTTTCACCTCCACGCGCGGAAGAAGATACCTTTGCCGAGGAACAAATGCTCTTAGCTTATTCGGCTAGTTGTTATCCCTCGTATTCAGTACGGGTATTATTTATTTATGGAATCCGCGAAACGAGTTTTACCGTTGCCTGAATTTTTAGTAGCGAAATAGATCATGGAATTTGTAGGGCACAATAGAAACGGTAAATACCGGACATTTTATATCATCTACATATTTAAGATTACAGTAGCTTTCCTGGAAATGAAAATTTAAATATTGAAAGCTGCTTATTATTAAAAACATGGATGTTGTAATTTAAGGACGATAGCTACTTATACGAGCTTTCAAGTAAAATGATATTCTTGTGAAACTAGACATTCACAAACAAAAGCAATTCCCTAAAGTAGATATTAGATGTCGATGAGGTCGTTGTGTAAGGCATTCCTCACTGCACTTGTCGACGTACTGTTTATTTATAAGATGGTTTGTTCTAATTGATATCATTGGAAACTCTGTAATTCCATCTTGGTGTTGCAACGTTGATATTTGTTTCTTTCCTTTCATGCTAATCTTACTTAATGGTTTCAGTTATTTTTCTGTTGTTTCTTTCCTTACCTTCTTTGTATCAAGAAATTGTATTTAATATCTCGCCTAACACAGGGTTCGATTAAGAAGTTTGTAGTCTCTTATTTTCCGCGGCCCTCTAATTCTTATTGTGAGTCAGCAACAACGGTTCTTTGGTATGAAAGATCTATGTCTATGATCTTCCTTTCTGAGAGAGCCAGCCTGACAGGTTCTTTTTTCGAGGTAGCCAACTAGGAAAATCCCTTTGCGTCTCAAAAAACTAATATCAGTGAGTGCCAGCTCACTACGTGCTATCCACTTGTTCAATTGGGATGCCGGTAGCTTTAGTTATCTTGCACATTTCACTAGTTTACCGCTTAAAATCAAATTCTGGTGTCGTAGTTGACTTTTAGGCTCCGGAACGTCCTGCGCCTTCAGTATTTGTTCTGCCACGCTTAAATTCATTTGCAAGTCAATGTCGAACGCTCTCATAAGCAGGAAATTAGTCGCCCTTTTCTGAATTTTTTATCCATTTTTCACGACTACTCGAAACATCAACAAACAGCTGAATTCATTACGTGGAGCTCTTAATTTAATTTAATAAGGCAGAAAGAATTTCCTCTAAATTTCATATTATTTACGTAGGTTCGTTAAGGGGACGGTTAGACTTAATTAAATTAAACATTATTTCCCTTTTATGGACACTATAATTCTGCTTGCAGATGACAAAACAAATACATAAAGCATAATTACGTCCAGAGCGAAAATCTGGCGCCGAGAGATAAAGTTTGCAACAGGAATATCGCGGATTTTATCATCGGCATCTCTTCTTACGTATGTAAATATTAATTTTAATTTCATCGTGTACACCGCACCATGTATAATATAATAACTTGAGAGAGTCGGAACATACGTTATACTTTCATAGCGTAAATTCTACATCAAAGGTGATGTAGCTTGTAAGGGTATTTCGGGCTAACTTGGCGCATTCGGATTGTTCAAAGCCGTTAAGTGATATTATGCACTGTTAATTGTGATAGTTTCGTTTGCAGCGGCAAGTTTATGAAGTAATCGCCGACGTAATACGTTGTGCATGCCATTTTACACGAGGATATGAAGGAAATGCTATTTATACATGTATCTTTAAATGCTTTCGCGTAATTTTACTTGGCGAAATGAAGCTTAAGATACTATTCGAACTATGCGTTTTGGTTTTTGTTGAAAGGGTTACTCATCGGACACGTTGTAAACGCTAGAGACTTTTTCCTTTCGAAATTAGTAACTTCCAGTGGTTACGATTTTCACGAGCATTTTAAAGCTAATCTCGTGTCGTTTTCATCGCACTAAAAGACTATCCAGTCACGGAGCAAGTTTATCTATACATATATAAAGTGACGGAGTACATTGATTTTAAATTATTAATTTCAATTCGGCCTTGAACATAACTTTGTGAAGTGAACTTATTTTTTGTGTAGGTTCTATTATTAATAAGAGCAGTGTAATACCTGCTCACATTCGCCGTGCACCGTAAATTTGTTCTTTTTACTTGATTTGCTAGAATGTGCGACTCGGAAATAAAGCTAAAAAGGGCATCAGGTACCATTTAACTCCCGTACAAGAACGTATGTTTTGCACAGGATTACACGTTCGCCTTAATGCTAGGTAAGGCAGGCAGAGGATGTTTGTGGGAGATTTATAGAAATGCTGTAATAGTTGAGGAGGTAATGGTAATGTGTGATATGTTTATATATTCTCGTAAAGGGACCCCACGCAATTTAATATTATACGATATGGCGGATCTTACATACAAATGCCTTTTTACCGCGTATACGTACATACGTGTTCCTCCTCTTGGTTTTTCACTAAATGCATCATTTTTTTTTTGTCGTTTGTTTATGCCTTATGGAAGGAAGATTAATGCAGGAACGTGGGATCTGCGATATTAATAAACACTGCTTATCTTTGAATGCTTGATTAATGCGGCAATACATTTAGCAAGTAAAGAATTTGCTTGTAAGCCTCCATCATATATCCAGTATTTGTAGGTATGCGTGAATAAAAATATATATTGATGGTTTAATATGAAGTAAAGCGAATTACATGAAATACTAGACATATATTTATGAAAATATCTCGACCACCAATGTTCACTGTACATATACAGACGAGAGTAGTCTGAAGAGTTTTAAGTCTCAACATGGAAATGGCATTAGATATCATTAGAGAGGACAAAGGCGGATGTTATTATTTTTTTGAAGAGACTAGACAGACTCGTGTTTTGTCAACTCTCGGGGGAAACCAGTAAGCAACAGGAACCCATTCTTATCAGGCGAATAGACACGAGTCTATCTAGTCGCTGCAAAAAAGGAATAATTCCACCTGCCTTTGTCATCTTTAGTTACTTTTTAATGAGAATGTCAACCCATGTTGGACGCTTTGTCATAGTTCAACAGTCGTTTGCGTTTGTTGATGTTAGCGTTTCTGTAAAATAGAAACAAATAAAGAAAGGCGAATATGCCTACGTAAATCTAAGCTGTGATGCGATCTGTTTACGGCGTTTTTATGCATCGTTCACCACGGTAACATTTTGGACTGAATTTAAACGTAGATAATAATAAAAACACGCAATAAATTCAACCTACTATTACCTTCAATAACCTTTTCTTTATGAACTTACTAGATTTAAATGCTGCCCATGACGTAGTGTAACATTCAGTTATAGCATTCGGATTATTTCTGATCAACTATATAAAATACACTTTATATGAATAATCCTGAAAATTACAAGACGAAAGTCAGGGGGTGTAACTCAGTGGTAGAGTGTCTGCTTCGCATGCAGAAAGTCCTGGGTTCAAATCCCAGCTCCTCCAGTAAGGATCAACAAAAAGACGATATTTTTACTTATTTTTATGTACAGTCATGGATAAATTCAAACATGTCATGTATCAATTGAAATAATTAGTACCAACCTATTATATATTTGATTAATCGGCAATTTGTATGCATTTTCTCCTTAAAAGGGTTTGCTTTTGGAATTAATTCCGTTTTGGATATTCTAAAAGCGAATTTAATTTATATTTGACCTGTTCGCCGAGTTGACCGTGGCGAAAATTGAAGAATTAAAATTCAATATCAATTTCCTGGCACTTAAACGCCATTTGCAAATAAATTAAACAGGAAACAAACATTATTTTCGCTTAAGAGGACCGACAGTGCTTTCGTACACGTGTACTGTGTATCAAGTGAAGAAAATGCATCCGAACACGTTAAATAAGCCAATCAGCGATGTCGTATTGCGCTTGCAAGTCGGCTGAAATTGTAATTGCGGGCATCGTATGTTAATTCGGTGCAATCTATTGCAGTATCGTTACTGTGGTTTTACGTTTAACTTAGTTTGGGTAGATGTCTATTTAATAACGAACTAATTTTGTTTGATAGCGGACATATACACTGCGCCCCAAAAGTAACGTATAAAATTCAGATTCTTTTAAATATTATTTATCTTTCATATTTACCTAATATGTATTTTCAAGTCCTTTTTAACATCCTGTTTCACCCGATAATAATACATTTAGTTCCAGTTTATTACGAGAGGAAGCGTTGATGAGCTTATAAGGAAAGTGAATTGCGGTTGTGGATTAAAAAACAAATGAGGATAAATTCCATGAAAATATTAAAATTTCAAGTTAACATGAAACTGTTCCCAAAAACTTCGTTACTTAAGTCTATGTCGACCTTCTAATGATTCACGAGCAATATTTGCAGAAACAAATGACAATCAACAAAACATCGGGGGTAAGTCCAATAAGTCTGGAGATTATTCTTCTTCCTACCGCAACATTTCTTGGGCTTTGTATACCAATATTTGACTCTTCCAATAGTCAGTTTTCTTATGTTTTCTTAACCTCAATCTTTTTATATTTTAGTTTAGGCAACCAACTCTGAATGAGAACTATCACTATACGAATCTTCTTTAAATCTTAAAAGTGATTGACAAGTCGATGTACACATATCACTTTTCGATGCTTATGATCAGCACACTGGAAGTGCCTGTTCACTGCAAACTCCTGAAAGCAGCTCTCGCTAGCGGATATTGCATTATGTCCGCTAATGGATTTATGTATGTGAGTTGTTTCAGAAAAAATGGTTGATGCGTAAAAGATGCAAAAAACTAATTAACATATCGTGGTGGGGAGAAGATCTAGAAAATATTGTAGAATGTAGAGTAATCTACCGCGTAAGATCGTGATGTTAAGTTTGCTCTTGATGATTTGCTGATCATGGTCAGCTATTTCTCTTTTACAGTTTTTGATATGGAAATTATACGGATATTCCCGAAAAATGCAACAATAAAAAGATATTAATCGACATAGATTGCATTTCTTAAAGGGCAATGAGCATAAAAAGAAATATGAATCTCATTCCTCGCATTTGGGATTTCCTTCGACAATCTTAATACACGCTATCTTGCTATCGTGGATTTTTGTCTAAGAAAACATTCGAATGTTGTCTACATATGCCTGCTCACAAGCAAACTAGTCAGGTTTGTAGCGTACGCTAACAATAGGAAATGGAGTTGAACAATAGGAAATGCTTCCGTGTTTTATTTTTCTCGTGTGTGCCCTTATACAAGTACGTATATACGGAATTGCCTGTTTATTCGACGAAAACTGGGACAAAGCCTTGCATATGTTTGAATGTGTGCATACGTATACGTGCTTTCTTTCGAGAGTTATTAAACATTTGTAATACTTTGTTTCGGGCATGAATTTCCTATTAGACGTAACTGTCTGTGCCTATCTTGCTGAAGGGAATAGGTCCATCTTTGGATGGATTATTACGTCATTATCGCTCATGGAATCGGTTTCAATCTGTTCTGCTTTAAAGCTTAAAATGATGTATTTTAAGATTACAAGTTAGACTTTTTCCCTCATAACGTTTAGGACACCTATCGTTTTCACATATTTTCGTAGAAAATCAACATACATCAAACGTCAGAATATATTTTTACGGAGCAAATTTGGAAGTTACTCAAAGTATTTGAAATTTGCTGCTTGGAGCAGCAGAAGAGTTAGGAGACTATAATTACATAACACTAAAGACCTGCAGAAGGAATTTCAATTGAAAATGGATATTTCACACGTTATTTTTTAAAAAATGCAAATTATCACATGCTGAACACAAGATAAGTGAAAGGATTGATGATTAATGTTGCATTTCTTTATATTGAAGTAACTGAAAGATATTTGTATCTGCTCATATTTTATGTTGAAGTCTTCAGCATACTCATTGGGAGATTCGTATATCTGATTTCTAATGTAGCCACGTACGAAGAATGTCGAACGGAGTAAAATCTGACGATCTCGCAGGATCTGTTCATTTAAATATTACGAGATGGAGCGTCATCCTCCTGAAACATGAGGTTCATTCGTTTCTGAAGTGACAATCTCATCGAGTTTCAGTCTTAAGAGCTCTAGGTAGCTATGAGGAAATACGAACAATGCATCTTTTAGAAGACCGAAGCTGGAGTTATTTCCGATGAACTGGTGCAGCCAATTGTTTCCTCTCTGATTACGAGATTCTGAATTTACGGCAAAACAACAACCATTCTTGTATCTTTAGAAACGAAAAGGTTACCGATAGAACGGGGTTCAAACCGAACAGCTTGCATACAATTCGTAACAGTGAAGAAGGTATTAACCATTTCTATTTCCAAAGCTGCATCCCCCACAAATAATTAACTTTAATGGTGATGCCTGCATTAAAAGAGGCTTCTTGTGTATACATGCACACATCAGGATATAAACTCAACAGAATAACACATCACCCCCTCCATAATGCTGCCGGAGTAAAATATACATAGTTGCTTACGCTACGTTCTATACTATGCATGCCTTATTTCTTTAGTTTTCCTTCGTTGCCAGTGGGGCATAGACCTTGCATTTAACATTACACACATATGCATACATTGGAAATCATAAATACCGGACGAACACGCAGTATACCTGCACGCTAAACGACTTGCGGAACGTACTCGGCGGAAGTGTTACAGTGAACAAATATAGCTACGAGAAAGACGACTTAACAGCCCGAATCTGAAAAGCATCCAGCGTCAGTTAGACGAGGAAATAGGATCCTCTTTTTATTTGCCACTTTCGGGATAAACGCATTAAGTGTTAACGATATCCGCACACACGAACGAATTTAAGGGTGGAAGAGAAATTGGGTGTGCGAAAGAAATAATAAAAGAGACATCAATTACCACGTCAAAGTTCAGAAGTTTCGTAAGTTTTTCCGTGTATATTGAGTGCAGAAAGAATTTGCGTACCGGCAAAATTTTGGCGAAAATCACCTGGAAACGGAAGAGGTAGAACATAGCGGAAAGAAAGGGACAGAGAGACGCACGCACGCTTTCGCGATCTGCTCCGCAGTTTCACGGCCGTCTTCCGAACTAATTTTGAATCAAAAGCTGCTGGCAAAGTTACTGCAACTCGCAGAATCGCGGACGCTTTTGAATGAGATACATCTGATGTGTGCGCCTCGGTCTATTTTTTATCTAAACTATTAGTAAAAAATATAAACATTACTGCCTAGTCGTATAGAAGTATTCATAGAAAATTATTTTTTCCAAAATATACATATATAACTTGCCCTTAAAAGAAAAATAATTGAAAAATTAAATCGAAAAAAAATGTGGCGAAACGATGTCATTCCTCATTTCGTATTAATTATTAAACGTGCTGCATATATCACTTTGCTGCGGTAATTTCCGGATAAAGCGAGAGCAATTTTTGCTAATGGGTACTTTTAATTCCTTTAAGGTAAGTTAAATGTTCTCATTTATGATTGCTACATAACAAAATCGATACGTATATATTAAAAACGAACGCAAAATTTTGTATACCCACGTTGTGATACATTCAAGTTTTTAATTTAAGGGTTATTTTCATGATTATTCTTATAAACAGGTGGTTTCATGCTTCACTTATCTTATCCTTAGAATATAAAATTAAAACAACATTGTTATAAATCGGGCTATATCTGAAAGGAAATGTAAAACTATTTCTCGTATGGCTAATCATTTATTTAATTTATTTTTGTGGCATTCCAGATTTGTTTTCAATGCTGAATATCTTGAATAATGCTGAGAAAAGTGCCCTTTGCTTTAACAGAGTATAGTAATATTGAAAATACATTGGAGACGCTTAAATTGTGGCTTCTGTCAGTAAGTGCACATGTAGATACGCCTGTTATATTTTTATATTCCTCAAATATTCCGGCGAAAACAATACTGATGAATATATTATAAAGGATTAATTTCTAGTTTTAGAGTATTAGTTTGCTTGTTAGAGCTCTCCTCATAAAATCCATAATTATTGTCAATAAAATACCGATTAAAAGAAAGCAAGGATAGCAAAATTCTTAAGGCGCCAGACTACCAGAACGAATAAAAACCTTCTGCTTTATTCACTTTCATTAATACATGCAATAATTAGAAAGAATAAAACAAATCTATATTTATAAGGATCCTTTCGAGCCTATTTATTTATTGTTAGCACAATTTTCTTTGTTACTTATTATTTAGGGTCCTCGTGGAAAATATAAAAAAAAAAACTAAAAATAGAAAGAAGTTCGTAATACTCGTAAAATGAAGAGGTCCTATATTATTCTATAAACAAATAGTTCGACGTAGTATTATACATTTTTGTATTGTTTTTGTCTTTACGTAACATACGTGATGATCTAAATTGTACCGTATGAAACGGAATTTTATTTAAAAAGTATAGTATCACGGCATACGTAATAAGATCCACAAAGTTTAAATAACGTAATGTGGAAACAGCCATCTCAGATTTAAAGAGGATATCATTTATCCAACTTATTCACTGAAGGTAGTAATGTCAAAATAAACGTTAAAATAGATTAAAATTTATTCTACCACCGCTGGCTGGTTTCGTAAATAACGCGAATCCTCAATCCTAAAAAAAAAATTGTTACACAGCGAATTTGTAAGATGATTTTTTGGTATGAAATTCTGGTGTAGGAAACGTGCATCTTGTGGCATTAATTAGATGGTCCAAAAGCAGCCCAATGAAAAAAAAGATAATCTTGTAACCAGCATGGCCGCATTCAGTTACTTATGTGTCATTTAAACGTTGAATATTACCAAACTATTTATGCTCTTGGACAACAATACATCTTAACTGAACAAGTTTTTGGACTCCGCTATGAGGAACACAGCAGGAAAATAAGTAGCTATACATATAGAATAATGCAGTATTAATGAATATGTTGATTTGTGTTCATCTTGGGTGTTATATAAGCGATATAATGTTTACTTATTATTTTCAAGCATTTACAGCGATTTTCAGTACCAAGTAACTTTATTCAAAATATGAGGTTGTCACAAAGTAACGGCTTTAAGATTCGAATATGGTCTTAGGAAATTGAAATAATTGCAAAGCTGGATCTTAGTTGCTACAATAATAGAATTTTCTTCCCAGATTACATAAAAAAAGCCACAGTATTAAAATAACAAGCAAAGATATAAAAAGCACAACCACTTCAGTTAAATTCTAGTAATTTTAAAGTTTTTTTTTACCATATATTGTATTTAAATTTCAAAAAGTCGGGCGATTTTACCATATCTAATTAACACATTTCAAAAAGCTTCGAATTAAAAAAAAATAATTGTAAAGAAGAATTTTAATGTCAGTCATCAGAATGAATAATATTTAATCCATTATTCATGTAAAATGAAATGAACCACAGTTATTTTAATTGCACGTGTATCCAAAAGACTTACTCGTAATTTCTTTTGTGTTACAACGCGACCGATTATGCAAAATCCTTTTCGAACGTAAATTAAATTTTAATGCATTAATGTAGATAAAATCAGAAAGACAAGACGAGAGCGTGAAGAAAATTACGAAAGTTTTAATGAAATGTATGTATACCGTTCTTCCACAAGAGATCCGCTAGATAATTTAATTTATGTTAGATCGTGATGTTTTACGTCTTCTTTAATCTCTAAGCTAGCTGGTACCTATTGCTAAAGAAAAAAAAAAATAGGCATTCGATAAAATACAATAAATGTTTGACTTCCTATTAAGACGGGAAGAGAAGCATTCGTCAAAGTTTTGCAAAGTTTGTAGCATCTTCGGCAACAGAAAGGTGAAATTCTGTTGCTGAAGCTGTTTTTCTCAGGCTTTTAAATAATTTATCTTTCGCACGAGATTGATTCCTCGCCGTTCCTAGGCCAAACACCACCACGGTTTTATTATTCGCGGAACGTCTTTGTGTGCGATGCGGATTCGCCGCTAAATTTACGACTTTTCCTGACATTGCGTGTGTATAAAACTGAACTACTTCCCTATCGCTAGATTAAATTATTTCGAACTGCTGTCTGAGGAGTTTATTTTCCAAGACCTGCGAAGTGGTGCTGCGTGGAAATTGTCTTAGATGGGGGAACTTTTTTATGACTCAAGAAATGTATATATAGGTGCGCAAAATAGCGTGACAAATTCACAATTTCCCCATGTTTAAAATTTCACGACGATTAATTCTGCAAATTGTTATAATTATGAATAAGATTATTGAATAAGTTCACCTTTTCAAATCGGTGATTACCAATTGTTTTGCGCTAAAGCGCTTGCATTTTGTTTTTTTTTTTCATTCTTCTTGCTCAATAAAATTCTTAATTTAACATTTTTATGTGACATTTCGTACCATAAAAATAATTGATTTAGTACCTACGTGTTTAATCTCGTTTTCAAAGTCCAGTGAATTTTGAATTATTGGCATAATTCACAATTTGGTGCGGTTGCTTATTAAACCCTTACATTCAAAAAAAGCTTCTCTTATTTCCCAGAGGAATGCGAAATGTTCTATACTCCCCTGTTTTTACCTTTTAACACAGAGAATATATTGTTTCAATTTTCTGATTTAGTCATCGTTGTAACTAATCATAACGAGACATCATTTTTTAACAATTTTCCGGATTTTTTTTAAACTAGCACGTTGCTCTGCAAAATAAGTAATTATTTGGAGAATAGAGTGGATAGTTTATCAACTTGGACTCTAATTCATGGATTTTTGCCATGGAGATCACTGAGATGCAAGGTGATACATTATCATTTCGACTATACGAAATACGACTATTTTCCGGCAACTTCTGCTTCTAGCTTAACATGTAACATGTATCATGTATCCCTGTTTTTCTCCTCTTATGGCGGTGATAAGTTTACGTAATTTTAGATTGTAATAAAATATGGCCGATAAGTCGTAAAAAGAATATTTGTAACAAGTAGAAAAAGAAATAACCAAACAATGGTTTTATATATTTATGAAAAAAGTTTAACACCAATGATTTCCTTTTAAAACAATAATCTTTTTATTAAAGTTACGAAACTTTGTATTCCGTTCCAAGAAACTTTATCCTCTTGAATAAGCAAAATCAGGAAACAGATGTAAACTTGTATAGGAATAATTTTAAAATTTTCCCGTCTTTTTCCCAGTACTGTAAGCAAGCTTATTCGAAAACTTTATCCGACTTTGTTAGACACGTCCACGTTTCGAAAAGAACTTTAGTTGTTCCATATTGCTTGTGAATATATTACGTCTGTACAGTATTATTCACAAGAAGATCCTAAAATATAGAAGTCTAACCGTTGTTTCTGTACGTCTATAGCGCATTCGTATTTGATTTTCTAGATTCTCAGCGTATCTAGGAACATATGCGGCTGTTTAATGTTTAATCAGTTCTCCGAAATCTCGAAAGGAATTATAATACAATGCAACTAACACCTAGTTTACACATGGAGTAAAATAATAATGTCTAACAAGATTATATGCACGTCTAGTATTGTATTAAATATATTTATTTAGAAGGCAGCACATCTGCGTTCACACTGAATATTGAGACAAAGCTGCTTCTGGAGATTTCATTGTTGCGCTTTAGTTCTTCTCGCTGATTTTTAATTTAACAACAAATAAAATAAATAAATAATGGTCGCCGTGCTTACTAATACACTGCTAGGTATGCTTCTTAATGAGGTCAAACAAATAGAAAGTGTTTTAGAAACAAAAATGTAACAATTCGTTTCTTTGATTTTAAATTTGAAAATAATGTTTGTGCGTTCAGTTTTAAGATTTACTATTACTCAGTTATCATCCTAATTACGAAGATATTAAATTTCATTCGAAGTTAAGGGAAAGGTAGGAACAAGTATAAAACACGATGAAAACACTCTGGTGCAAGTAAATTGTTTTAAGTATCTGGAGGTGGCAACGGAAAAATGGGAGAAGAGATAAAAGAAAGAATAGCGCAGTCAAAGTATAGTATGCTCTCAACAAAACTTTTATTAATAAGGATATAAGTAAAAGTAGAAAGCTGAACACCGAATAACAATTTAAAAGGTAAACTTCAGACGATGGAGAAGAAATACTTAAAAAGAGTAAAAGATGTAACAAGGTAAAAACAAAAAACTAAAAAGTTACAAAAGCTTCAACAAAGACAATAGAGATACAGCAATTGTAACAGTTTGCCCATTTAATAAGGGTTGAAGAACAAAGACCCGTGGATGAGAACACTAACAAACAACGATGATTTGTTGAAAAGTATATAAAATTCTAATGTGAATTAAGTAAACTTAATCCTTAGAGCGCTTTGAATATTTCAAGAACAATTATAGAGTCTGCAACAAATCAACCAATCTTTAAAAACTAAACTCGGTACGCTTGTAACTCGAGATAACGAGGCGAGTTCACTTCAAACGTCGATGCATGTTGAAAGCAAGTTCCGTCTATGCATGTACATATGTATGTATTCGGAACGTTAATATTAAATCATGGCGACATCGGTTAAACCAATTACACGAACTACTAGTGTAAGTGGAAGGTACCACAATTACCTCTTTAATAAATCAAGGATCTTAAGTACACTTATTTAATTTATCGCGTCACATTCCACTTGCCATTCCACTGAAAATGAATAATTCCATAATGTTCTGCGTTCGTATTACATTATTTATGTTTTTTTGTTTACGATAATCGTTTGAACGACGAAATTAATCATTCCCTAAGTAGACGGTTACTTACACAAATAACTACTAATGGGAGTCATTTTCAGTTAATCTTACCTTAATAATACATTTAGATTATAAACATATACGCACCGCAACTTTTAACATACATCATAGTAAGTGGATAGCTTTTGTATTCGCGTTTAGGGACGATTAAACGCGTATTTAAAAAAAATCAAAATTTAAACTTAAACATTTTTTTATCGGGATGATACAAATGAAACGCCTTCGTATAATGTGCTAATTGTACTACAATGCTACAATGGAACGCCTACGAAGTTATAAATAGTAGTGGCGACGTTGCGTGCAGTTTGTCATGTGCGTTACGTTCGGTGACAGATTAAGTCTCGCATGTGTACAATTCGCCACCTAGGAGATAGGCAAAGAGCGACGACAGTACTGGTCAGTGCGTAGTTAGTAATCGAATGATTAAAATATCTAGATATATGCATGGAACTCATCGCATTCCTGAACTAATTCGTTTAAGAATTTCCCGATGTTAATGCATCAATTAACTCTTTAAAAAAAGGTTCCTGAGATTATGGCAACTTTGAAAAAAAGCCTATACATCCTGTTGGGCCACCGCCACTTAAAAAAAAGGTTTAATTGAGAGGACCAACTAGGATAAAGTTATATAAAGAAACATGTACGAACATATTTCAGCCGCCAGGACCTTGTTTAACACGATTGAGCACATGTTTAGAAGCCACAGCATTTTATACCCAACGCTGTCCTATTTTATAACCTTCTTTATTAAGATTAAAACGAGATGCTTCCAGTGTTACAGCAGTCCAAGTATTAATTGTAAAAGAAGATTTAGTCGAGCAATTAGAATTTACCAATAAACATTTCTCAAGCGTGACAAAAACGATCAAGTTTTCAGCAATTCAGCACTAAGAATAATTGTTTAGTCAGTTAAAAAGTATAGAGGGATCGATTGGCGAAAAGATGCGGAACAAAATTAATGCGATTTTACAAAGAAATCTAGATTGTGGACTATTAAAACAAATTTCCAATAACACTTTTACTACCCAGAATGAAAATTTTTGTTTAAAATAGAAGGATTTAATTGGATACTTCCATTTCGCACCAGTTACTTCATGTCTTCAACAATTTAGAAGAATACATCATAGTTAATTGCTATTACAATCGTACTTATTAACACGACGATTAACAAAATATAACATTCAATTTATCTACGCTACTGCGTATAGCTGGATCGACGCTTGATTGACTAACACTCGCACCAAACGTCCTCACTCTAGATATAAGCTATAAGTAGGGAGGCCAAAGGCAGGTCTCTAGACTCTTCGCCTCATAAGAATGGATTCGTGTTGATTACTGACGTCCACGAGAGTTGATGAAACACGAGTCTGTCCAATCTCTGCAGAAAAGTTGTAATTTCATCCGCCTTTGTCCTATCTAGTCATAAGTCAACAGAGCCACCTCACCTCATCACCTCTTCTTGGAATTTCACATTGTTCACCTATCAAGTCTAATAGTAGAAGGCCCGATTCCAATTAGAAAATTCTTTCTCTTAGCTAAAAATCTTTGGGGTGTAGAAATAAGAAAATTATTGTTTTGTTTTGTTGACATGTCTTAAATGCTGCTCTCTACTGTACCTCCAAATTGTACTTTCATATTTGTACTTTCCTCTAAGGTACCGACAGGCTAAAATTCCGTTTGGTATTGCAAATTTTAAACGATTTGGTAACACTTTCAACGAAAACGGAATATATAATATAAAAAGGCTTCGTTTGTGCATGCAATGTGCAATTCATTAAAACTTATTCTGATAGCGGCCCATTGTTAAATATCCCAAGGTTATTTATTATTAATTACTATGCACGTTCAGGAATTCAGCAGTACTCGATATTTGAACGCCGTTAACCAAATCCCTTACCACACAATAATGTCAAAATGGCTTCCCGTAATCCGCCCTATGCAAATTTAATTTACATAAATTTCCCATCCACCACCAAAGTACACATTACAAGCATATTTTACGCAGCAACTATTTACACCGATAAACCGTTTTATCGGCAATCTGGTCCTTCTCGAGTTCGAGGTTGTACTACGTGAAATACTTAGGATATTTGAAAACGCTGTGTAGGTGAATCAGCTCGTTAGATATTCTAGTCGGTAAACAGTCTCTCGTCTGCAAAAATATTTTCCCTATCTTCGTAAATAAACTTACTCTTCTAGGTGAAGCTAGTTTGCACATACATACATAAATACCATGTGAGACATGCGAGATAGACGAAATCGAATGTAGCGTATTTTCCAGTGTGGTGTGGCGTGCTTACGAGAATTTAGGATAGATATTGTATTAAATATTTATTTTATATGCGTCCAATGAATTTATTTTTGCCGGAACGGTTTACGTTTAAATGATTAAATTAATTATTCGATTATTTAATTCTCTTAGTTCGTTTTAGAATTTAAACTCGGCTGGAAGTCAATAACCTTCGTCTCCCTACATAGAAAACTTCTATAAAAGTTTATTTAGGTCACCGCTAAATGTATTAACAAAATTGCTTCTCGCTTTAATTTAAAGATCCCAGTCGATTCCCATAATTTGTTTAGCTTCTGCGTGGGTACTAAACGTTAAACATTTTATCCAGTTGGTATAGGAAATGAAAAACAAACAACAACAGTATACTTTGAGTTTGTTTGTTGAAGTTATTCGTCCGCTTAAGAATTTCAGTTAGGGTCGTAACTATGTGCAGCAAAGAGTTTTTTCGTTCGAGCCTAAAAATGTTGTTAACGAATTTGGCTTTGATCTAATCTAATCAATATTTTGTTTTGTATGCACTACATATCTAAATCGACGCTAAACATATCGTTCCATTTGTTAAAGAAAAGTTGATTGAACGGAATCTAGCTCGTCTGCAGAAGTTATTTGAATAACTTCATTATAAAAATTTGATATATTTGCAACAAGCAGACAAATTTGTGTTAAATAACATTACAATAAAAAAAAAAACATGAATATACCAATTAAATAAACAAAAACTAGCATTAATAGAGTGAAACAGGATAATATTGCCGTTACGGTTTACATCATCAAATACCAAGGACAAGCAGAGGGCACCCAAAGCTATATAAGTCCCTGAAGAAAGTGAAAAAGAAACCAGAACGCCCTGTCAAATATTGCTAGAGCGGGATTTGGATGAGCCGTACTGTTACCTTTTCTTTTAATCAGGGCTTAGAGAAGGAAAGACGTAATTGTATATTCCATACCATGGGACCAAATAATTGGATTGTTACTTAGTTAAAAGTCGACTACGCGCCAACACTTATTTAATTTTCAAGATACGCCTATACATCTTCATTTTCTGTATGTAACGCGAAGTGATCCGATGCTCTTCTGCTGAAATTCCATTAAAAATCCGGCAGCGATGTCGACGAATCGAATTACGTACACGGCAACGTTTGAGCTGTTCGTTTCACTATTGTTCGCGTTGCGAATTTTCTTCTTCCTCCCGTTGCGATCATACATGCATACACGCCCGATAATGAAGAGAATTGTCGCAGGATTCATTTAAATCTTTAAGTAGGTTAACGCGCGAGTTTAAAATTATTACGCACGATATGGTGATGGATCGCGGGCATCAGACGAAACGTCTACGCCGGGTCAGATTTTATTATTTATCCGATTTTTATGTAAATCGCTCGTAATTCTTAATTAGGGATGGGATCATGCCGTTATTTAAATTAAATAATGACGCCCCGCTCGATCCGTTAGGCTTATGGGGTACGGCGGCGTGGCTATTGCTTTAAATCTTCGTTTAAGATCGTCGCTGATGTGCTTAAATGGAATAAATGAAAGAAACGATATACCAGATGGCCTTTATTATAGTAAATGAGTTTTATAAGTCAAGTACCTCGTGATAGCAACGAACAAATTACATGCTAGTGGTCAAACTCGTTGAATGTAAACAACAGAGTTGAACTCAATAGCCAATAAAATCACTAAATGCAGAGAACATTTTATAAAATAAATACAATGAGATGTCCTAGCGGTTGAAAGGCAAAAATTGGCGTTTTTAAAAGAAAATACGTCGACTTGTATTTAAAAAAAGACTAACTTTTAGCGTAATCGATAGTTGGATGATTTGTTGTGCAACAACGACAAAGAAGGCGATAAAAGATTACATAAATTGTGCAAAGTTTGTACTAAAAGTGACAATATATGCGTATAAAAGGCTGGTCCAACTATTTAATTCGAACAAGTTCAGTAACACGAATAAGTAACGACAAGTGATCTGTCAAAACATTAAAGTTAATTCATAGTAACAACATTGCTTACAGACATTGGAAATGGCTCGAATTTTCCAGCCGATTGTTGCTTCTTGTTTCCTTTGTTAGAGCTTTTCTGTGATGAATGACGTCTTTGGAAAATTACTTAATTACCTAATAACCATTTGTTATTACCTCTGTAGCCTGCATATGTTACATTAATATTTAGGCGTTTGTAGCAAGCTGAAACTTATCGGCATAAAGACGCATTTCGCTCTTGAGAAATTGAAAATCGGCGCACTTTATGGTAAAATACTTTGAGCAGATACCATTAAAATATCATCCTTTCATCTTTCCCCAGTTGAGTACATGACATAAAATAATTTAAGAATGCGGCGTAAACGTAAGATATACTACATGAAACGTAATAGTACTAAATGCTTGCCAGCTACTTTTAAATAATTTTTTCTTGTTTTCAAATGCCTTCGCAACCGTTTGTTTAATATGGCTTTTATGACAGCTCTGTTTTTCATATTAAACTCAAAGAAATTGCCTTTGAACGTAATTTTTTAAATCGCTCTTAAAGTCTCATATAACGTTTTCGGACTGAAAAAAGGAGATATTCCCACCATCAATATATCTCTCAACGGGCCAACAAAAAAGGGCGAAGCGACTTATCTAAGTACTTAAGAAAACCCTCCAACAAATCGTCCTTTAATATTGTACCAGCGCGTCCCCTTTTTAGTACTTTTTTTTTGTACGAATGTGTAGCTTAGAACAAAAAAAAAACGTAACGGTGACATGGCTTCTGTTATTGTATATCAGTTAAAAACTTTGGTTTTCGTAATGGATCGTGCTTTGGGTTATTTCAAGGGTGAACGCTTGCGGTAATAAAAGCTATTATTTTCGCCGAGGAATTTTTTTAAAGAAATAATTCAATTATTTACGAGGTGTTAGTTAGATTCTCTTTGTAGATTTAATAACGATAAGAAACGATGTGGTATAATAACTTATTGCGTCAAGATTCTTTCATACAGAGATTTTCTTTCTATGATGGTCTCGTTTGATAATCCACGTAGGTTTTATCATTTTATTACAGCATATTCCTTTCTTCTTCGTTTGTCTAGTAGAAGACGCATACGTGTAAATGAATTATTGAACCGCTAGATGCATTTTCTTGAACACCGAACGTGTAGTGATACATAATATAAAACAGAATGTAATATTTCGCGCTCGTATTGCGACGGCTCACTCGAGCGTAATATGTAGAGATATGCCGTAACACTTGCACATATTTGGGAATCCGCTGCAGAGCAAGTTAATCTGTCTTTGAAATTATGCATATCGATATGTAAAGTTAGGAAATTTGGCGAGGAACGCTGTTAGCACAGCCGTAAATGTGTCCGTAGGGTATTGTAGTGTAACCGAATAACGAACTAGACTTAACAGGACAATTCGATGGAGTATTTCAAGAGGATTAAACGAGTACTTTCGCATATGCTGTATATTCACGATTTTTTAGTTTGCATGTAATACAGGAGCATATGTGAAATAATCAATAAATTGAGATTATTATTTAAAGAAGTCTTTTCGCGCAGTGACACTTAGAAATAATAATAAAAAAAGAAATAATGTAAAGCCGTTAAACACACGTAAATCAAACTAATTTGTTAAAGCTTCTACTTGAAACCATAATATTTTATATCTAATAAATTCCATTCCTTGAGATTTCTGTATATATAGTTATTCAGCATAAACAATATCGCGGACAATTATCCTTGAATGCATTTTATTTAAGAGCTTCATCTTCGTAACCAAGAAGCGCGAAAGTACCAATATTCATCTGATCAATCTTCATTATCCACATTTAAAGCCCAACGCATTTTTCTCTGTTTGAACGTGCTTTCCAGTAGACAATAATACTACGGTGCAGGTAGGTAATGGTAAATAATTATCAAATTCATTAAGCGAATCGGCAAACTACAGTTTTTATGAGTTTAACGGTAACCGAAGTTAATAACTTAGTAACAAGAGAGTACGTTCACACAAAATTTACAGATCTTGAGCACAACATTAAAACGCTCGATGCCGTAGCAGCGGTAGTGATACTAGTAAGCGGCGAGAGAGCAAGTACAGTAAGTTTTCGGTACGCTCTGTCATTCAGAAAGTTTGGTTATAATGCGACTTTCCTGTCTGTCGGTATATTACGTGACCATAATACGAAACGCTGCTTCCGATGTGGAAACGTTCACATGCGAATGTGAAATTTCTGTACTTCATCATTTCTCCGGCAATGTATTCGTCTCTTTCTATCGCAATGTCGTCTTACTCTTCCAACAGCTGCAGTGCTTTGATTTACATACACGGTATAAGTGTTAAATTTTATTCTTACGTTATATTATGGTACGAATGGAAAATGAAAGGTTATAAATTAACTCCAAAGAATAACAAGATTAAATTCAATGACACGGCAACGTACGAACGTAGATTAACTCTTCAACGGGTGGTATTTTTTTTTTTGTTTTTGTTTCACTTCTACGGCAAAAATGAGTTGCCAAAAGCATACGGAAACGTACCTAATCAAATCGAAATCTGGAGCGATGGAATTTAGGAACATATGTAGGCTATTCAAGCCAGCTGCGGAATATGTGATAGATTAAATTTCGAATGAAATTCGTTTCTGTATCGATGTAGATAAGCGGAACTATTCAGAGAATAACCAAGCAATTGTCGTCGGACTACTTATTAACTCTAAATTTTATAAAAATGCATTAATATCCCGATTGTTATCCTGATACTTCACATAGTCGTAATACATACCTGATTTGAGAATGGGGAAATTAGGAATCTTTGCGAGTAAGTGATAGTGATTATGGTGTCAAATCATACATAACAACACTATTAACAAATTTTATTACTTCACCAGAACAACTTATAATGAGCCCAAATTCGGAAAAGAAACGTTGTTAAGGCATGTTTTAACATCTCGAAACAACGTTTTCCAATCTTAGCAACAGAATTGAAAGAATTAGAAAATGCATTGAAGAAATGGAGCTAGTTAGTAGCCAATGATATATATGATGTGTGCTAATTAATGATATTAAATCTTTCTTCCTTTTTTGAATATCTAACGTTCTATTCAGTCTCTCTTTGGACGTATGTATGTCCTTTTTAGACGGTGTCCGGTTTTATTTTGTTCTTCCTTTATATTCAAATGGCTTTTTTTATAATTTTAGCAACTTAATCTTGGTTTTTACATTAATTTTGGAAATCCTTCTTTTCCCAAAAAACTATGCTGGCAAAATGCTTTGCATGTAGTCGTCCATAAGGATATCGGACCAAAAACGTCCACATTGTAACTGCTGGTTTTTGATGATCTTATGTATTGCTTACAAACGACAATATAGATCCTGTGCGTTTTTTGGTCAAAATTGTAAATTCTTGAAAATAAAGAATTAACGATTTAAATTATAAATTACAAGAATGCAAGAATTCAACTAATAGTAAAGGGTTATATCTACATGTTTCGTTTACGCACTGGCGATGTTGCATTAAAATCTGAATTTTTTTCTGAACGGTATCCTTCTATCAATCAATTTATATGCATTTAATAAAGATTTACATATTTTGTAATTTGCTAATTATAGGTACATACTTTTGGCAGGATTGGTGTAAGAAGTTAAGATTTCTTTACATTAAATAAAGCTATGCTTCTTCAAAAAGAATTGTATTCCCTTGTTAAGTTCTCTTCACACAATTAGTTATTCCAGCAACCTTCATTAGAGGGAATTTAAATTATGCTTTGTCAACACCAATGCATCAATCTTTATCTGTATACCAACATCAGAAACCCTATAACACGCGCTCATTATTCACGGAACGGATCCCAATTGCCGTATGTATACAAAACGTTTTCGTCTTGTACACGGTTGTCATCGTAGATTAGGCCCTCGAAAGTGTCGATAAGAAGAAAGGAATTAGGAAGAGGTGCTTTTATATATTACGTCGCGTCACCGAGGCCCCTGCGGTGAGTACGGCGGTGGTTTATGTGTAGCTTTTCGGTGACATAATTATTGGTATCAAAACAATTTCGAACCTTTTAAGCGGCTGTATTTAGAGTTAACACTAAAACGTTTTGGTAATAAATTTTTAAGTTCCGAAGCAATAAGTATCACGCGTACACTGTGTACATACGAATCTATGGCTTAATTAACTTGAAAGATTTTGTATAATACAAGTGCATGTAGCCGGTTCGCGGTGCTATACAGGGTGAGTCGGGAAAGATGGATCAAACTGCGGAAGTGTATTGTACTTGTAAGAAAATCTATATGTTGATATCGGAATTTCATTTGTTTTTTTTTTTAATTTTAATTAGCGTTCTAATAGTCTAAATATTCGTTTGTTTCCTTGTTAATACCACAAAAGTAGGATTTATCGTTGCTATCAAGATCTCTTAGAGTCAATTCAAAAGCCAAGAAAGCTTAATATAACATTATAATACTTACAACTAAAAAGTTTTTAAGCGAGAAAATAGAAGGAAATTGTCGAACTTTTGCCCGGAATATTTCTATGTGAACCAAATTTAACAAATCACATACTTACATTCTTCGCTTCTTTGTGCATCAATCAAATAGTAAAAAGGAAAACAAACGAAATCACCCGCTGTACCGTAAATGGATAAATCATTTTCCGTTACGTTTGTTTGACATTTCCGCAAATCCGTGACCTTTCGCCGCTTTTCTAGAAAAAGAAGGACGTTTCTCTGAAAAAATTACGTCAATAAATAAAATGACCGCAACAGAATCCCCTTTATACGAGAGCCAATAAACATAATGTTCTCCTTGAAAGGAGAGCTATATTCCGTTTCCTCACAGAAGAAACTGAGTATATTTACTAGATAGAGGATGCTGAATGTAGCCAACGACATGTTTTACAACTTATTGTATTTGTACATGTGTTGTTATTGAGGGATAATACCTTAGTATACAGGTGGATATAAAGATATACGTGAAATGTTCATTTTGAACGGCTTTGCATCTATTCTCTTCTAAGTTTTTGCTAACAGTAAGGAAATATACGTATTGTATACTAAGAAAATATAGTAGGGGCTCCTTCAAGGAACATGTTTTTTTTTTAAATAATTTCTTAATTCTTGCATATCTATAATCTAGTCAATCTTGAAGCTATTTCTAGTTTAAATAAGCTCTTCATGGAACTTCAAGGCGTTCCTTTATACGTAGATCCATTTATAAACATCCATAAATTTCGAATACGTCGTGAATAGAACCTAATCAATGATACGAAAGCCTACGCATTTGGGCAATCAACTACTTCAGATATTTCAAACCTTCTTGTAGTTACAAACAAGGATTTATCGTTAGCGTTGAACTTCAGGATTAGGACTTATGTTTTATTTTTTTATTCGTATTTTAAAAAGTCGTGTTATGACTTTTGAACGTCTCTTGAACTTCGATTCGAGACGGAAGGGCCATTTTTAATTTTACATTTACGGTGAAGCACCTTCATATTATTGGAAATTTAACATATAAAATAGAGTCATTGTATCCGTTCATTTAAAGTTTTATTGCACTTGATATAATGCGCGCTATAAAAGCAGATTATGTACGATATCTGGCTGAACGCTCGCAATAACAGTGCATTCAGAACCTACATTAAAGGCTTGATCAATACACTATAACGCAGGAGCGAGATGCACCGATACATTTTCCGGTATGTTTTTCAACATATCCTTTGGTTTATGGAAGTAATCCCCGGATTTTGTATCGACAGGATTTTGTACATGTGGTGTATCCACCAAAAGCAGCTATACATAAGCTCAGATATTAATGTGAATTTAGCTAAAGTGCAGGGCGTGGTATACATTGTTTATGTAAACTTTATTCGTACGAGTTGTGCACGAGCGCTGTAAGATTCATATTTATGGTTATATGCATAAAGGTACAGGGGTTCTCTCGGGAAATGAGATTAGTGGTATAGTCATATGGATGAGGCCCATTTAGTTAAACTATTTTGATTGATGTTCCTCAAATATGCTCGTTTTAGTGTAAACGATATTAAGTTACAAATTTTATAAGATATAAGAGCACTCCGAGAAGCTTTTAGCTTAACACAGTAACAAGCATTTTCTCGTCAAATTAAGCCTTATTTCTCTTCTTCTGAGTCTATACGCTTTGCCCAAGGATGATCCCATCTTTTTAATCCGTCTAAGTAATAGTTGGAATTTTTAAAATTTGTTTTCGTTTCTTATCTGTTAAACAAATGGTGCGACAGTATTCTTCGAAATCCACATTAAACTGTTCGCAAGTGTTCAGTACCCAAAGCAGCCCAAATTTATTAGTAAATCCAATAACAGTCACCTTTTGAGGTATTCTGCTTCCAGTGCGAAGTCTTCATTGCTGGCATCCTTCCCCGGCACGACTCCATCTTCACTTGATTGCGATTTATTTTGAGGTTAAGAAGATCTTGATAGAGCACATTCCGGACTATATGGATGTCCTTTGCGTCGTAGACATCAAAGCCATGAAATTATGAAATTAACGTTCTAACACAAACATATCTTTTTTATGAATACGCGTTTGTGAAGGGTACCATGAAGGCAAAAGGAGTTGCTTGTCATCCAACCCTGTTCCATGGCATTTCCATATGTTTGATGACTACCAATTAACAAAATATGGATCAGTTATTGTACAATTGAACAATATCTCTGCCGTATTGGATTCACCTCACTGCTCTTGTTCGTTGGAGCGGGAAAAAAAAAAATTTCGGACGCCCTTCCATGAAGAATTCAGTATCTTAGTTAATTGTTGATTTAAGTTTTTTTATATACTAGTTTCCACCTAAAGCAATGCGAATATTTTGAAAATGCGGAGTGGTTATAATTATCTAAAAAGAGAGAGTTCCGAGAACTCTATTTATATTTCTTGAAAACTACACGCAGAAAATATGCTGGCAGATACGAGAAATATCTCTGCCATTTACTTTGCCACCGCCAATTTATTCTTTTGTTTAGCTATCGAACACACTAAGAATAGCAACATTAAAAGCATTGGAACGTACG
Source organism: Oryctes rhinoceros (assembly GCA_020654165.1). Classification (NCBI taxonomy): domain Eukaryota; kingdom Metazoa; phylum Arthropoda; class Insecta; order Coleoptera; family Scarabaeidae; genus Oryctes; species Oryctes rhinoceros. Next base: position 8,087,415 of record JAIOKQ010000231.1, read on the forward strand.
CCAATAATTCATTCGTTTTATGAGCGCCGCTTTCTTCTGTGGAACGATTACAGCAACGTGATTTCCATAAAAGAGAATATGTCCATGTATTCAGCTGTTATAAGAAAAAACATGCCCAATTACTTGTTATTTCTATTGTTATTCGACATTGAAGCATCCTCTGCTCAACAGGACTCATTGATTTTAATGAAGCGTCAATTAGATGGCAATCTCATGCGTAGTAGTCGATCTATTCACATCGTACCTATTTTCATGTAATAAAAGCACGCGGTATTAAGTCCAGACGGTTTTCATCTATGGCGACCGACATCGGGGCTAAATAAGTCAATTGATTTTAATTAAACTGAACGACAACCCTAATACAAATCAATTTATCTGCGAATAAAACAAACTGTATAGTTCGCAGTTGTGAAATCATCTTCTAAATTGTATAAAGCGTACGCAGAATTAGCCGACAGAACGACGACGCCAATTTCGTGTATTTGCCGTGCGTTTCCGCGGTATTCAGGCGAAAACCGTGCGTTTATTAATTTAATAAAGCGATTATAAAACGGGATTAAGAGAGCAAGGGATTAAATTGGGTTGTCTGGGCTGAGCGTCGCCATTGATGTTGATATTCAGGTTGGGAAATCAAAATTTCCTGATGGCTTTATGAAACCAAATATACACATCGTGTATGTATGTATGTATGCGTGCGTACGCTTCTTAATTAGCCTACTGTTGGGATAAAGGGTTTACGATGTGGTTTGGTTGTAATTGCCTCATTCTTTGAATATTTATTTACGTAAATTCTACTTCTAGAGAGCATTTCCGGTGTGATTAATCTGAGTGTTGTAATGTTTTATAAGGGAAAAAATTAAAAATAGACGATTCTTCGAAATCCGCTAATTAAATTTAGGGTTTGTTTTTCTAAGCTAAGATGTTGACATTGCAGCGATTTCCGAAATGACGCACCGCGACGAAGTAGCATTCAACATTTTGGGATCTCCTTAGATACGTATGTACTTGTTGGCAAGCAATTCCTTTCGAATTTAGTCGAGTGTTTTTGTTTTCATTATATATTTGATACAATTTAATTGGTGTTTAAACAAATATTTATAAGCGAAAACATATTCGGCAATATAAATTAATACAAGATTGCCAATTCCACCATCATTGGTTCTTTTTCCAGGAATTTTATTTTGGTATTTTTCCTTCGCGGCACATTATCCGATTACAAAATACAACAGTCAAATCGCACTATCCGCTAGATAATTGTTTATGAATTCAGCACATCTCGCTTACGCAACAGTTTTCTCAAGAGGGGCTTCTCTCCATTATTACATATTCCGCATTCGTGCATAATCTACTGGTTGTCGTGTTTAATAATGAGGGTATTTATAGCCAGGGCCGGCGTATTTTTATTCAACAGAGAACTAATCTTGTTTTTATTTCGATGTAATGTTTCTTGTTTTCGTGATTGATGGCGTGTTTATTTTGAACTATTTTTGACGTTGGAGAGATTTCTTTCTACCAGCCCCATATCAACGCGTAACATATTCAATCTGGGTTATGCATACAAGGAAGTAACTGCGAAATAATATAAAGCGTTGAAACATCAACGGCGAGTCTTCGGGTTTCATAGTTAATATTAAGGATCTAAAGTAAATTGTTCAGCTCGTTAAAATTCGGTCTACTTAAAACGATCTTTAATACAAGAAAAAAGTTCATATTTTTAGTTTGACGACACCTAGAACGTTTCGGCCTATTAAGAAATCGTTAAGCGTATGCGTCCTCGTCAAGATCGGACATTTGCACGCAATTATACTGAAACTTTTGCTGAAAACCGGTCGGGAACGTTATTAGCACTTAATCTCGCATAAGGAATGTATTATTTCGGCACTCGCCGACTTTTTCGATAGAAAGCTTGAAATTTCAATATTTTATTCGACGCGATCTTATCGTGCGTTGAAAGTCGTAAAGGCTTCGCAATGGAGCTGTCGAAAGGAGTTATTTATATGTCAAGAGATACCTCCGCAATAGCGTGAGGGATAACCGAGACTTAATAAATTTTATTTCGGGAGATTTCCTTTATGTAAAAACTGGATTCTGTACACATACCTACACGGGTGGATTTGGTTTCTTCGACGGTTTATCCAGTGCTACCTGATTTATAAGGTAACTGTTGATGCTTTCCTTCAGTGAAACAGTAGATATTTGGGAATTAATTAAGCAGTTAATATTTTTTTTCCACCGTTCATTAATTCAACGGTTTTGTTAATTTTGGGTGTAAAAATCTGTTAGGATCTACTTTTTCCAACTTTTCCAACTTTTTCAAGCAATCTATACGAGAATGCTCGCGGTAGACATTAAATAACAACAGACGCATATTGGAGCCCTGTGGAGCGCCTGGAAACGGAGTAAACTTAACGATTTCAATCTGTTGTAGAGAACATTACTTCTCTTAGTCAAATAGGATTTCAAATTTGAATAATTGATGAATTGAAATCAAATGCAGAACATTTCTGGAGGAAGATACTGTATTTCGCCCACCCGTGCCTTCACGTCAGGTTATCGGCTCATAACTAGAGAGGACAAAGGCAGGTGAAATATTTACTTTTTTGCAGCGACCAGACTCGTGTTTTGTCGACTCTCGGGGAAACCGGTAGGTAACACGAACGCCTTCTTACGAGACTGTCTAGTCGCTGCAATTTCATCTGCCTTTGTCCTCTCTACTCATAATCTAAATAATCGACACTTATAGGATTAGGAATTATCGACCATCCACGTACAAAGACTTCTCTGTACGGTGAAATAATATATGCAGGAGAATAAGACACTTCCGTAAACAGTCTAGCTAGTCTGCGATTAAACAAAATCGAGATTCATCCCTCCCGTTTTAAAAGCTGGAATTATCCTGGTCCCTTTTTCACAAAGAGGGATAGGTGCGGATTTGAACCGAGCAGTTATGTTCGACGAAATGCTAATTGAGTAACATTTGCTACTGCTTGTTTTTGTTGCGATTGCTATATTAACTTTGTACTCTGCACTAAAATCATTTAGAAGTATGTATCTTAACTGAATATTATATAAGTAAAACTTAAGGAAAGCAAGATACATTATTAGCTTTGAAATAAGAAGCAAACGAGGCTATAATAGAATAGTTCATGCATGCAGAAGACAAGCAAAAAACGTGGATTCTGGCAAGAATGCAAGATGTGTTTGTGTACTTTAATGTGTACAAGAAGAGCAATTTATCTGTAGTATTTCTATTTTAACCTACAAGATTGTAGGCTTGACTGACATGGATTGTCTGTATATTGTACTGTATGAAGTAGAAAGTTATTTTCGCAATTGCTAGGCGTGTACGAATTCAACTATAACTTAATCGAGTGTAGTATATGCGTTCGTGTTGAAGCCCTTCGAAACAACGATTCAGCTCTTTAGAATAAAAGCAGCGCATCACTGCTTTGGGAAAAAGTAGAATTTGTTATCGATGGTTGACGGTTCAATCTGAAGCTAGAAACTTGGGTGCGGTTCATGATTTATTCAGGTCTAAAACACGGATACGCAATTGCACTAGACGGGTACGCAGGAATTTAAATTCAATATTCCCACGCAGGCATTGCTTGATTGCCAAAAATAAGCCTAACTTTCTGGTACTTTTCGCATTTCTCGAATGAAGTCGTGGCGTCTCTGTATTACTATTAATTCTGCGTCGCGTTTTCGAAGGGTTTCAGAATTCGTGCCTCAGATTAATCTTTAATCTAACCATTAGAAAGTTTAACGGCGTATTTTACAAGCTTGTAGATGTGTGTTGGTTGAATATGCGTGATCGCGTTCGCATTGCGAAAGTGTAAAACGCTGTCCCCAACAAGTTTAGGCCGCAGTCCGAGAAAAGTTTTAAACTTTTGTTAAAATAAATTTTAAGCTCAAGTGATGATAAATAATAAAGATTGTGTTATTATGTATTGATATGTTCTAGTAGATGAAAAATCGAATTAAACATTAATCACAAGTTCCCTTATAGTTGCCTTTAGCTTCAATTAGTTAATTTCTATGTTTAACTTATAGCAATAGAGAACAACGATCTATATAGCCGTTGTTCAAAATAGTTCGAATTTATGGTAACAATTTTCAAGTACGGAGATTATAACCGCTCCAACTGTATAGAGCGATACTGTCACATTGGAAGCAGTTCTATTAAATTTCCGCGAGTATTTCCCATTTTCCAATGCCACCTCTTCCACGTCTTCGAAATATCTCCGTCATTCATAAACTGGAATCGAATCGCACGGGACATTTCACGATATCAATTGACTGTCAAATATGCAAGAGGTGAGAGGGCAACACCGAGAAGTTCAAAACGACTTACTTGAACGTTCGGATACGTTCCAAGACGGAAGAATATATTTCGTTGCTCCTATTTGCGGAACAAATCTTAAAATGTACCTTAGCTTTCGTCTTTTATCTTTTATTTGTATAACGCTTGAATTGTAGAATGTGGGTTGGTCGCACGATAGCTTGGCGTCAATCGTTTTTAAGAATGAAACGTTCAGACCACGTCTAATGGAAAAGCTAAAAGTAAGGCATGTCACTTTCTTGACATGAAGACGTTGGGAGTAGCATAACAGTAAAAAAAAAAAACAAAAACAAAACAAATAAATAAATGTGGCTTTCCATTCTTTTGAGTTTTGACGTTAAATGCACTTTTTCTACATTACAAGTTTCCGTGTGAGACGTAGTTTAAACGATTTCAACAGAAAATATCTATTTATCTAACTTAGACACATTCAGTGCATCTTCTGTTGTGGTTTCCTTGTGACTTCATGCGTATGTATCTGTGCATAGTTGAGTTTATAGCTACAAACGTTCTTTATTATTTGAAACAACTGATCAGACTTCCTAAAAGAGTTATTACTTTACTAACTAACAAGCTGCACAACTAACAATAAATCAGGAAGCTGGTAAAGCTATTATAGTTGACCTACATATTTAACGATTCCTTTAAATGCCGCTGGATCGGAGTATTGCACTTCAAGAGAACCAGCAAATAGTGCCAATATTTTGCTTTAAAGGAGAATCAAATAGATTTTTTTTGTTAGTCTTCCTTTTAATATAACCAACTAAAAATGACGTGGATACGAGATTCCTTGAATACATAAGCAATTCTAGCTTGAGAAAGTAAACATAATCGCCTTTCAACGCAAAAGTTTGTATATTATTCTAACCGGCCTTTTTCAATTAGCAGAGGATGTCCGGAGATGTTTCCGTTCCGCGCCAGACCTCGATAGTTTACGGTTTTCGCCAAATAGATATCAGGATGTTTTTAATAACGTGTAAGATTGGAGGGAGAGGGTCAGTTGGCAGATTTTAAGAATATTCTCCCTTTTTCTCAAAACGATTTCCAGTATCCATCGGTTTTATCGACGGCTCATTACTGCTTTAACATTGACACCGACTAGATAACTGGGTTTAGGAAATTTAATTAGATGCTCGGAAGAGTTTGCAAAACTACGCGTTAGTTTGGCGATTGGAACAAGGAATAAAGTTTAATGCGCCGAAAATGTGGTAAATTTGTGCTTCTCTTAGTATAATAATAATTTTAGCCATTTAAACGGCTAAAAAACGGCGGAGACGACCAACACTAAATCGTTACGCTTTTCTATTAATTTACGTCAGAACTCTAAGATACATAAGATACAGAGAGAAATGCAATCAGCAAATTGTTTAAAATTCTTTTATGTTTTTCAATCATATATTATCACATTATACATTTTTGTCGGCTATATACTTATTCTATTATTCTAATAATTATTATAGCGATACCAACAACATTAAATGCTATTCGGACCATAGAAAAATAGATATCATTTGGTATTTAATACTTCATCGTATCGTGATGTCAGAATGTATTCGCGGTCCTACCACTTTCCTACTCAATCTAAAAAGCACCTCTAGTCCAGCTAACAAGCCCAATTATTATATAAAGAGCACGCTTTTGTCTATTAGTCGAAAATAATTGGGTAGTTGCATTTGATTATATTCATTTATGGTGGGGCCCTCGCAACTCGTGCGTAGCGGAGCAAGTTTTTCGTAGCCTTGTTGTTCGTAGCCTTGCACCTGGAAGTATTTACCCGGAAATTTGTCTCCTTTGATAATCTTACTCAAGGTTATCCATGATGCATTAGTTTTATTGTAGTAGCATGTGTAGCAACTATTTAATAGAAAAATAACATCAAAGGAAAACATAATAAAAGCCTTTCGTAATCCTCCTTAAGCCGCTTTGCGAGAGGTTTTTACTGTGAAAAAACGGCCTTATAGGAAATAGTACATTGTATGTTGTCGAGAGGTTCTTAACTCTTGCTGAATTCCTTTATAAATAGATGTAACTCGTAAGAAAGGCAGCGCATTGGATTAAAGTAGACAAATCCTAAGAGGTAGGAACTTAAGCGATGAAGATAAGCATTTATTCCACAGCAAAGCGGTATCCGAAAGCCATTGTTCTTATATCATGACAGTTCTATACATAGAACCTAATTAAGCGGAAGCTTAATTGCTTTGTAGAAAGGATGCTAATACACAACAACAAGTTGAGCTTTCGAGTTAATTACCTCTAATTAAGATCGTAAACGTATCTGGTTTTTACTCCAGCTGAAACGCTTCAAAATGAGGTTCGTTTTAAGTCTATACCAAGGAAGGTTCTAACATTAAATTAAGTTAGCTGCAAAAACTAGAATTAATGAGGAATGCTTATCGCAATAATAAGCTGGAGTTGTCGATGTTTTATTGAAATTTTAACCAACAATGCCTTTTACAAATGTTCGCAAGAAATCTGGATGTAATGTTCTCTTGTGTATTATGTTACCCTTTTTAGTAGATTTTCTTTCTTTCTAAATTCTTTGCTGAATCGGCGTGAATGAAACACGATAGCTTTTATTCGAATGGCGATGTCGAGATAGCATCATGAAAGCTTTTGCGCTGCATTTCTTCCGTGTTTACGCGTAGCGGAATACAATCCCTACGCTGCTTTGATATAGGTATCTGGCATATACGTAGGTATACGTGTATTTCCGCGCCCCAACGTGATGTTTGATGCCGAGTTTTGTTCACATTTTGCACTGCTAATTAGAAAATACCGACGAACCTTAAGCGAGCGTTTAGATGATAAGATATGAAACCCATTAAACCGTGCTCGACCGGGTACGGCGAGATAAATCTGTGCATATGTATGTACAATACCTACATACCTATTTGCATTTCTAAGCAATTTGCATATTTAGTCAAGTACACGCGCGCGTCCTTTGTGAATTCATAGATGGTTGAACTCGAAGGAAGAATTCCGGGCGGAATTTATTTGTTATGGTATTGCTGCTAGTAACATCACCATTAAACTTCTCTCAATTTAGTTTGAAGACTGGATGTACATACGGACACCTTTCAACCAGCGTGATTATAGGTATTCTACTATATGATCTGTGACAGGTGTTACTATCTCATAAAATACTGTAATGTACAATAGAATATTGAAAAGCAAGTGTACTTTAGAACAAAAACTTTTTAATGCGTAACGCGAGATTATGCTGCAAGCTAAATATTTCCCTACTTTACTACGTCATAAAATCTTCAATTTCGTGTAAAACGTTCTAACACAACCGCATTTTTAGCGATGGCAAAAGTTTGTAAAGGATAAAATTGATTCATTTAATAGCCTCGTGAAAATCAAATATTGAAACAACTCCATCCACACGAGCTTTCCGTATCTTACCACCTAGATAGTTCTCGATAAATACCATTGCATTACTGGCTAGTAAGGAACAATATGAGCGCAAAAAAGAAGACGGCCTTAACACTATAAAAAGTATAGCAATAATTCAAACAACATGTGTTGTATGCGATGTTAATACTTGTTATACCGAGGTAATAATACTAAACATTTATAATATTCACAGCATCTATATCAACGCTCAGATCCATCCCCAAATATTTTTTTTATATTTTCTTACCTCCGTTTATTAGCAAAAGTATTCTAGGTTAGATTTTCTGTCTTACGTCAACGTGATTTACGTCGTATCTGGAGCGGCTGCATAATTATTTTATGCCTCTTACTTTTATTATAGAGGATATTCGTAATTCTCTTCTCCACTTCAGTTTCCAAAAAGAAAAGATATAAGCCTCATACCAAAGTTTTGATTTAAACGAATTCTTTGATATGCGGAAATTATCTACTTCTATTGAGTTATAAACTTACAGGAGCATAAGTTTCATTCAATCTACGCACGCCAAGATCCATCAACATTATGGCAATTAGAGAAGTGCGGGGAACGGATAAAAGCTTGAAAGCATTGCCGTTCAATTAACTTTAATTCATTACTTTGATTAATCGCGCACGTTCGTGATATACGGTGGTAATACGTTCGTGTGATAACACGCATAGTGCATTACACGGACAGGCGTGAAATCCAACCGAAACCACTTTTCTGTTTCCAATCGAAATTCATTAATTCGGTTTTAAATGATGTAGTCATGTCGGTATCGTGCGAAGCACTAGCTTGTCAGGTTTACATTTTCAAAACGACCCAGATGATTGATATAAGGGAGCAATCGTGTGCAATGTTTTCATGGATGCTACGATGTTTTAGGAATAGTCAAAGTTATTAGAAAACTTACCTTTTATGCTTCGTAATGTTACAATTAAATATCTACGAGGTTAGTCGTCACCAGCGCCATATTGGCATTTCACATTTCCACCTATCGAAGATAGAGATCCATCTATTGGTAGAAAGTTGAATTCTTATAAGAAGATCCCTGTTTTTAGCTGATTATTTTAAGGGCATAAAAATAATAGAATTAATGTCCATCCAGTGACAATTGTAAAAAAGACTCATATTAACTAGTTTTCTATTTTATTCTTCCTTTTTGTATTAATGTCATATCTTTCTACGGCAAGAGTAAGTGTAAACGTCATATAAAAAGTTAATGTCGGTCCGTTTTATCAAAATTCTTAGTGCAGTGTTGTACGTGGCCAAGAAAGTCATCAAAAACTACAGAATTTCAGTTTAACTTGCGTCCCTGCACCTGGTTACAGCAAAAATCGTCGGTTTAGGCATCTATTTGGATAATAATATATTTTAAACGGGGAAAAATTATCGTAGGTAACAATGGAATAAAAACAATTGCTAACGTAATCAAACAATGTTTGTAAACGACGCGAATTTTATTTGTAACTTTATGAGTAATTGTCGTCCAGGCATCTTGTGTGTGGATCTCCCCCAAGTTTTACAGTGTTTATTTAAATATTCCAATTCGGAAAGTTCAGAGTGTGTTCAAGCATATAATGTTGAAGCGGCGCTAGAAGGTAGAAGCACATAAACATAGGGTTTATGTAGTAGAATTTTCGAAAATTTAAGGTTAGTAGTTACTTTCATTTCCATGCCATATAAATTTCGTTCAGTTGCGTAAAGAGTGGCTAGGTCCACTTCGTAATTCACGACCCTAAATATTATAGCTATAAACAAGATTATAGAGACTAATATCACGCTTTTTCAACAAGCATTGGGATTTGGCATAGGAAAGGCCGTCTGAAGAATGTATACATTTACAAAATATACTATCGAAGTACGTAATCCTTCGCTAAGAGTAGTTCGCTCTCGTCGCTGAAGATGTTCACCAGATTTTCCGGGAACAAGTTTTTACGAAACCACTGTTCTAATGCATAATTTCTTAGAAAAATGCACTAAAATCTATAATTAAAGACTCTTTTGGTGCCATAAATTTTGGTTTGGCTCAAGTTTTCTGAACGTCACAGCTGTGGAATTGTGCATTAGACAATTTTATGCGCTATTTCAACTTGGTGCCACTCGCAAGTATACGTTTCTCCTGAAAAATAACCTTCCATTGCTACAAAAACGCAACACCAATCTATTCAAAATAAAACGATTTTCGTTGGTTTAGTAGCTTAAACTCTTGCGTACACGAAAACAATTTAAATAGCCGTAAATACCATTTAGCGTAGTTGTCATAAAGCGACCCAGGTAATGTTGGCTAGTAATTGTTTCGGTTGCTTGTATTTCTAGCCGTCTAGCGGCGCTTAAAACGTACTTCACACCTCATTAATTTCAAAGACTTATAAATAGACTGGTACATATTGTTTCGAAAATTGACACGTTTAGTTGTAACCGGCGAGTCAATCGTGAAATATGAAATGATCGTGTTGCAACGATTAAGAAGTTGAATGGTTATTACGTTGGATCACTTCCTGTTTTCGTAACTAGGAACCTTTTAAACTATTAAACGACAATTCAACAAATTCCTAAATGTGTTTGCTAGCTTTAATATAACTATTGCTGGTAATCATAGGCGTTGTACAGATTTATGAAAGAATACTTGCGAGTGAATTTTAGATCTTCAAAGAAGGTCTTGTTTATGTAGTTTTGAAGGAAGTACTTTGTTTCCGGGTCGCAGCAGGACTCGATCAGAAGCAAGAAAAAATTGACGGCAAAACGAGTTACAAAACGTCATGAGAAAAAATAAGGTGCCATCTGTTGCATTGTACTCACGATTTAGGATTAAAGTTAGTACGTGCAAATTAAACGAGGGCGTATGTAGTAAAATGTACATTCAAAGCTAAAGCAAACGTCTTTTTTTTATAAAAGAGAATGATTTGCACTAATCAGGTATGAATCAATTTTGGTAACGATTTCTTCATATTCAGTAATGACAGCAAGGACTGTGGCGTAGTATGGCAAACAACACATAAGTATCGGCACCCTCCGCACCACACAAGTCATATAATAGTTAGTCCGGGACGGCTGTTTCGAGGACAGGAATGGACCGAATTCGGTGACATCATGACCGGTTGAGGACCATTCGTGTCCTCGAAACGGCCTTCCCGGACTAATTATTACATAATTTAAACTTGTGTGGTGCGAAGGCTGCCGATATTTATGTGTAGTTTATCTCCATATTTATGCTTAAGTCTTGTAATAAATTCTTTAATCTATTCTTTGTGCAAAATTTTTATAAAAGTTGTATACGACAACCAACTTTGTATTCTATAATAATCTTAAGAATAAGATAAATATGGGATAAACCACAAATAAAGAAAAAGTAATTTTTATATTAACAGCTACTTAAAAAATTACTTTGGAATGGTTTCAATTACGAAATGTTCTACTTTAACATTAACGTAGTCACATTAGACGAACTAGTTAATGTTACCTGCACAATATTGTTTTACTTCTGCTATCTATGCTGATAATGGTTAAATTTTGCCGCGTATCGTTTGGTTAATCGTTGGTCTATTATATTCCTCTAGAAATTCCTCGGCGTAGCGCGCTCGATCGTGTCCGGAATAAAGCAGTGCAAAAAGACCACATCAACGAACGGCATTCATTAAATCTACTACTTGCAATTAGCGGAGAAGAGTGATTGCGTGCGTGTATTTGGAACTGTGACTGTTACGTGACCAGATCTACAAATTTCTACTGTAAAGTTATTAACGTCTTCTGTGCGCTAGTAGCCGACGTGAAAATTGTGAAAGATATACGATCTCGAATTTAGAAGTATTAAAATCAGATGAAGAAAACTTACTGCTCAGGAATTATGTGAGTGGTAGATTGTAGGGCGCTGTTGCAAAAAAATAAAATATGATAATGTTATACTAAGTGGCGTATTAAAAGGGCTACAAATGTTATGAGACTAATAACACTAGATGGCGTTACGTCCTACAGTCCAATCGAAATTACACTGATGACGCTGGGTAGAAGGAAACATGCCGTGCTTTGCATTGTGTTTACCGTAAACGATTTCATCAATACCATGAGGAAGCTATTTCAGCATTATTTTTTTTGGTTATTATTTCTAGGCATCTACTGATGTGTTCTATTTTTTTCCATAGTTTACTATTTCAGATTCAACTATATAACACCCTTAATTGCTGAGAAATCAACGTTATTGGCAATATGCTGGCGTAAGACGAAAGTTATTTTAAGAAGAAGCATTCGCAATCCGTTCAAAGCGATGGTAATAAAAAATTTCAGCTGGGTTGATACGTTTAGACTAAGTCGGACTAATTTGGTACCCATTTCTAGACGCGTAGGTACACGTTTGAATCGTAGACTAGGTCTATTAAAAGAAGAACCGTAAAATTTTAAAAAGTATGAACGAAAACTTTCAAAACGCGATGTGAAACGGTGTCTAGTCTTAAATTTATGTTAAAGCGTTTAAAGAGATCTACGATGAAAGACGTCTACTTTAAACAACTTCCATAAATCATTAGGTTGATCTCAAAGAAAAATATGAAAGCTGCAGTTTTATTAACCGAAGATCGCATTTTCGAAATATTTATTAATATTAACTTACGTAATATCCGTAGCACCGCCGTGACATCGTAACATCGCTAGCCCATTGAGGAATCCGCCTGAATTTTGCAACCGCCGCCCCTGATATTTTCACTAAAAATAAATCTCGTTTTGTGAATGAAGTTCGTCCACGGTCCAATTAACCGTATTACTGAATCGGATTTCAAATCAGCGGTATTTTCATGTTCCAGTTCGCCCACTCGATACCGCTTCTCTCGCGAAGGAAAAGAAGAAAAAAGCCGCCGAGAAGAACGTGGAAAAACGAAGTGAAACATCTAACTTAATTCACTCACCAACTGCTTACTCCACCGGGATAGTTCCTGAAAACTAAAATTAGTTGCTTAATGTTTACGCAGCGCTTATTAATTGACTTTTGGGTAACATAAAAAGAAAATACGATCCAAGATGTCCGCCGGTAATATGCAGCTGTGCGGACTTTTTGCTACAGCTCCTCATCACGATTAACTCGCATCTTAATGGTGCTTTTGACCGAACGCGATTTCCATTTAAATTTTTGAAAGAGATAGGACGTGCTATCGCAGTCGGACTGTTAGTTTTGACGGAGCTTGGGCATGCGGATTATTTAAATATCTTTGGCCGAAGATTTGGATTTGACGTGGAAAATTTATTCGATGTTATTTGAAATTATGAGTTCATTAATGACACGATTGAAAGTAGGTGGTTGATACGAAACGGAGTAGTGTTGAGATATCTCTAAAAATTAATTTAAAATTCAAAATGATTTCTATAAATGAAATTAGAAGGCAAATTTTAGTTTTCTTTTTTTGTTACAGCTTACATTCCTGTAATTTTGTTATTGACTTAATAGTTTAGTATAATCAATACATGGGTTAATTAATTAGAGTCTTGCTGGTATGTTTTTGCGTTACGTTCTAACACTCCGGTTATTTCAGCGTGAAATAGTGTGTAATATTTTCAGCTGGGCTTAGAGATTTAGTTAGTTTTAGTCTGATCTCGTTGATTTTTTGATTTTATAAATTTCTTCTGTAGAAGATCAGATCTGTTTGCATCGGCTCGTATTTATTTCTCGAGGTTATTTTTGCGTAAAAATTTATAGTAAAAGTCTCTACTTGAAATACATTAGTTGGGAGTCTCGTTGGAAATAGGAATAGGAATGCTTAGGAGCTACGTTTGTTGAAACGCACATATGTATATCAAATAGTCTAGTTCTTCAGGGCTTTTGTGATGATCCCTAAAGTTTCTGTGGCTATTCGTCGGTTGATCCCATTCACTCTGGCTCCAGGTTCAATTTTTGTTTTTGAGTTTAAATGAAAGAACAACCGGGACTACTTGTAATCAACCACCCGTCACAGCGTCTTTTAATCTGCGCTACATTGTAGGAAGAAGTTAACTGCTTATTAAACTATACGTTTGCTGAAATCTATCTAAATCATTTAGGTAATATGTAGAAATAATGTAAATATTTTTGTTGTTCGCACTTTAACGATTTAAATAATTTTGGAGTTTGTACTGTCCATATATAACCTATGACGTGCTATTTAAACCTCCTAAATTTGTCTGAGATTACATTTCTTGGGCATATCTCGCACGTAACTCTATTTTTTTTAATACAACTGCATTTCATTGATTTGTCTTTAATTTAAAAAATTAATTAGGTCATGTCGTAAAATAAATTGCTTGCGCGCAGTAAACATTCAGCCTGCCGAGAAATTAAGTTTGGTATATAGTTTCAACGTCATTTTTGGTACCATGTAATATCCATTTACCACCGTTTCAGTTAGTTACAATTATTAAGCCGTCGTTAACGGAGAGCAATTTGCAAAATGCTAATGCAAATATCGGATAGATTTTATGATTCCGAAACTGTTTGTTTAATTTCCGAAATGTACGCATGGGAATGTCAATGGGAATTAGAGTAGGAGTATTTCGTGACGTGCGAATGGACTAGTAATAATATAAACACTACAATATGCTAATGAAATTTCACATAATTAATTTCCGCTGAGGGTCGTAAATCAATGATATTTACGTATTTATTAACTTCCCACGGCACGAGGCCATAACGGAATTTCCTTCGAACTAATTATACATCTTTCAAAAACAGCTAGTTTTAGTTGGAATTTCCGATTGTCACTAATTTTACCCCGCCGCTGCAATTATACGGTCCGTCGAGATCCGAAATTTATTTCCATGGCAGAAAAAAGATGGTAAAACGCTTGAAGCAATGCGCCGTAAGCACGAAAACAAATTAAATTCTTAACATGGTTCGAAATCTTATTGAATCTTAAATAAGCGTGTTCGACTATACGCCATGGGTAACTCATGTATAATAATTTTATTTAGTTATCGTACTGGAATCTCCGATGACATAAAAGATGAGATTAGTGTCACGTCGCCATATACTATACCACAGATACGGTTTCTAGCCATCGCCGACGCTTTGGAATTAATTTCAACGAGTCCCTTACATGAACGGAGTGTATCTAATGTTTTTGTACTTTATGTATGTATGTTTAGCTATGCCAGCCAGTCACAACAATGTAAAATGTTTATCATACATACCTAATGAATTATAAAATTTATTCGACGAAGGGATTTCTTAAATTATGTAAGTATATTGTTAGGAAAATTGATTCGATTTCATGTAAGCATACAATACTAATCCTTGAATAATAAATTGTTACGATGTCAAATAAAGTACGGGATTATAAACGTATCCCACGAACACATTATTATTTTTCTTCGTTAAGTGCGTAAAGAAGGTTTGATTGCGACACCTTCTGACAATTTAGATTTTCATGGAAAATAAATAGTTATTAATAAATGAAATATCGTTTACCTGCAATTATATACACATACAAGTAATTCTATATCAAAGGTCCCATAAACGAGAAAGAAACACGTGAGAATCCACGGTTAAAGCCTCAGTGTCCGTTGGCAGAGAGAGAATGATCATCGCTAGGCCAACCATAAAAATATGAATTTGTTAGATTGGCGTGCTTGTAACAAGGAGATAGATATTGAAATTTTTGAAAATTATTTTAAATTTTTGCGCCTTAGTATTATCCGTGTATTGGTAAAGGAGGAGACGTGATGTTCTTTCCGCACTTAACAATTAACGAGTAAGGCTAGAGCTCTCCAACCGCCTCGGACGGTACTTCAGTCTTGTTTCACTGATATATAATCACGAGTCTCTTGTTTCGCCGCATATACGCTTTGTATTGAGCAACGTCGAGAAAAAAAGGAAGAAAATCCGTCGGATCCTTTTCCGGTAATTTAATTGTTTTAATAAAATCTAACGATTATTATTATAGTCGTAAAAGTTTGTCGGCAACGACGTGGCATTCATGTTTACCTCGCAGAAATGTCGCGCTACTATCTTGTACGACGTTTTTATTATAGGTTTGCGCCGTGTGGTATTGCCGCATTTAGTCCTGATCGGTGGTTTAAAATGCGCATGTAAGAAGATAACAATGTATTTAAAGCTGTGAACTTCTTATCTGTTAACCGTGTATAATAGAGATTGCTAGTGTACAAGGTAAATCAGAAATGGTCTAAAGTATTGTGAGAATTAATACGAAATATGCAGATTATGTCATTTAGGATTAAATAACACTTATCGACTAGACGAAGCACGTACTGGTTTATTTTTTATTTGGCCAATGATGGTTTAAGTCAAATTTAAGCATTCGCATGCTTTCTAGAGAAACGATACGCTCTACATAATCTATTGAGTTAAGTGGGAACATAAGAGCTACCCGATATAATAAAATGCTTTAATCATCATGTTAACTGTTCATCACTAATTGTACTCTTCAATGGGAATGTGGCTTATATAGTCTTTTAAAATGTCGTAAGGTAATTGCATTTCATAAAATCATTAACTGAATTTATTCAATAAAATTCAAAGTATATAAAAGGCTATACAGGAAAAGCATCTGCTATTTCTTATTAAAATACGAAGCAATTTATTTGATATATTTATATTTTACAGATAAAATATAATCAATGTTAGAATTGATAATGATAGGTAACAAGAACTTATTTAGTATTCTTGCAATTTCAGTGCACCCACATATTATGAGTATTACTATTACCTTGTATCGTACGTATTGAGATCTGCAGTTTTTTATTTTCTAATACGAGCATCTGATTTTATCTCTAATTAAACGTCGAACACTAACGCTATTTCAATCAGAAACCTATAAGCAATAAATTAAAGTGTAACACACCTATAAGAGAAATAAACCCAATAGAAAACACCAGGTTTCGATTACAGACGATGAATATTCATAGGGTCGCATTTTTACGCATGAAGCTTAACGTATTTGACTATGCATAAACGTGAATTGTAAAAAGTACCTAATCCGGTATAACTTGCTTTCGCATCCAGTGCTTAATGAAGCACTTCTAATTGGGAGATGATTAAAATAGATTTAAACAGCAATTACTTATCTGTGATATGCTGCTAATAAGGTCGTTCATATACGTTTGGGAAAAATTCGATTTATTGCAAAATTCAAGCAGGGGTAAAGAACCGTCCTTATTTATTTCGACTTCGGAAAACAAAATGTTACGGTTTTCTAACCAAATATTTATTTTTAACCGTAAAAAAAGCTTTATAGCCGATTGTGTACAGGAGGTGGTTTATAAAAAATTGCCACTTTTTTCGAGAAGCGTTTCTCCGACGACGAAAGCGGCCGGAGGTGCGTTGTATTATTGATGTGCTGGTATGGTTTATTTCGTTCACATCGTCTTGACGGCTAGGGTTTCTGTCGTAACGTATCCCACGTTATAAATATTTTCCACATGGAAAAACACGCTAATAACGTTGTTCTTATGTTTATAAACGATCTTTGGGTGTATATCTAATAGGTATTGTGTAGCAGAGGTGTTTTATTTATAAATAGTTCCATTTCAAAGTAGAGTTTAAAAGTTTTTGATAAGAACGAGTAAATCAAATATGTGTGGTATACATCATTCTTTTAAGGCGTATTTCTGTTGTGTTTGGTGACAGATGAGAGGATCTGTGTATAAGATTATCTGAATATCCCATCAGTACCTTGTTTGTTTTTTTTTATTATTATATTTGTAATAACGATTCTTAGCATGAAGGACGTCGTTACGTACTATATTAATCCATTTTATTTTCTTATCGCTTAATGGAATATGAAAATTATCTTTGGGTGCATGATTTATCTTTGTAAATAACACCATCTTAATATTTTCACGGACTGACATTAATAGAAACAGTGATGTTTACTGCATCAACTGCTAAAATTGCACCCAAAAGCGTTTAACAATTTACTCTTTTCCTAGAACATAAGAGTTCATTTAGACTTACTTAGCACAAAATTAAATATAAAAGAAAGTTAGCGTCCTGCAAGTCTAAAGAATAAGGCACTGGTGGTGTTTTGGTAATATTTTCCATATATACTTATGAGATATTTAATGATCTTTAATGATGAAAGAGTGCGGCGTTTATTTGCAATGCACTTAGATAGAAATGAACAATAAATGACAATTAGCGCTTACTTTTCTCGGATTTATTAATCTTTTGTAATATTTTCTTTTCATATTTTACTTAGTAGACTCCATACAAACTACCATATATAATATAACGGCATGAAGCTGTAATTACATTTTTCAAGTCTTAAACGTCTCGCATTTAACGAACAATTTATCTTTGTGAAAGGCATGGACTTTACAACTCGATGTTTGTAATTACAGAAGCTCCGTACTGTATGTAACTTATTACTCAACTTGAAGCAATAAATCTCGGCAGATCGAACGTTACTCAACTCTAAACGAAACAAATTTATAAATACTTCGATGTAAACAGAGCTGACACGATTCGGCCGATTTTACTACCGTCTCAGGCTGCAGGAAGAGCATTACAAATACTGAGACGCGGCGATTTCGTACTCGTAGTATCCAGGTGTGCGTCCTTTCCCGGTCTAAATTTAAGCCAACCACTAATAATTTTAGCTTCAAAGTGTATGCAACAACATTCGCGTGATTGGGCAAGTACAAGAGATGCAAGAAGCAAGTATTTATATTAACTAGGAGACTTTCGAAGCAAAAATAAAGGAAGTTGTAAATATTTCTAGTACAGCTTGAGCAAGTATGTTTGTATCTAATTATAGCAGTAATGTATGTCCATAACATGTACTTGCCGAACGGCTGCCAAAATCTTCTTAATTTGCATTCGTATCTAATATTTAGCACATGCGTGGGACGGGGCAATTTATATGAATGATGGTTAATGTACTAGTTATAATTACTTGTAGCAAACTTCGAGAGGTAGATATTTTGAAATTAAGCAAAGTAATATTCCACTTATGAATGTGGTACATTTGTTTTTTTCTGTGGTTGTAGCATGTAGCTTCCGAACTAAACAATTTAGCAGTCTTTTGCTTGCTTATTACGACAAAGTATATATACATTAAAATATTTAGTTTCAATGGTAAAGGGTTGTTTCTCCTTTTTGGGTTCCTTCTGACTTCTGAAGCGCATAATTTCTAAGCTGCACCACAATCCTACGAAGGTTAAAACAATGTTCTCAAATATAAAACCAATTTTAGAATCCCAGGTCCGCTTTTAGCCGTAGCTTCCCTGTAGTGAATCGTATAAATTACTCGTCAGTGCTCTACTTATTATTATTTACATTTGCACGCACGTTATTAGAGGTGCGAATAGCTGCCACTGCAAACGTAAACACCTACATATATTTTTATAGTTCCAAAGAAACTGACTGTACGTGTATAGCCGCTATAATGATTTTGTTACGAAGCAGTACGTATAGACTTGACATTGATGTATGATCTAGCTACCAGCTGTTCGCACGTACACTTGCTATTTAAACTTTTTGGTCCTTTCGTATTCTTATTTTAAATTCCCGCCAGCCCCCATGAATATGCACTGCGTGTATACATTGCGAATATAAATAAATTAATAATAATAATCCTGCTCAAGTGGTATTTATAGAAATGATCTAGTTTTATTCACCATTCATCCTAAATGCATTTTCATAGTGTGCGAAAGGGTAATGCTTGTTGCAGTGAATTGGGTCAGATGGATTTCGAAATTCGTGTAAAATGTATCAACACTCAACCGCTGGTGTAATAATTAACTGTAACTGCATCTCTACTGTTGGATCGCACTGCGGATAACCTGTTGAATATGTATTTGCGCGATAATTTCCAACTAGTTAGAGATGAAAATTTGTGTTGCAATACTCCGATGCGCTTGGAGATTATAGTTTTCATTTGGGAAATGATTTAGCATTTAAATTCTTTAAGGTACGCGGTCCTTCGTAAGCGACAAAATATGTTGATGAAAAATTATAAAAAAGAGTACCTATGCTTTTTCTCATGCAAATAAGTGCAACATTTATACACACAGTACACACGAGGAATACCTAGACTTTTGCAAGTGATTTTTTTATCTTTTGTCCATTGCCTTTCTTCAGCATTTTTAGACCAATTTTTGTAAATTTTGCTACAAAATAAAGATTATTCAAGAGATAATTCAGACAGAAAATAATGTTTAGATGAAAAAAGTTTTATCATTATTTAGAAAGCAGTTCTAATTTAAATATCAGCATTAAACAAACTAAGGTGTTTTATTTTTGCTATTTCCATATTTTTATATAAAACGAATGCAATTTGAAAAAGTAATGTTATTTGTTAAAAGAAGGAAATTTATGTTTCATATGTATCATAACGTGGATAGTAGGTATTTGCCTTATATCCTGACAAACAAGTATATTTTTCCTATTTTGTTTTCGTATTTTTATGCGCGTTTTTCGTTGTTTACATCTGATATGTATAGAGCTTGATACAACGTAAATACGCCAATCAAATTAATTATACCTCGTATTTTTCACATCACGTTTGTACGCCGTATTCTTTCACATCACATTTTGCCGTTGTTTTTAATTCAATCTTCACATCAATATATTTTCATTAGGAATGACAATTGCCCAGACGCAGACGCCTTTTGATTTGAGACGAACCTTTTTCTTCGTCATAACAGCAATAAATTTCAATGAAAATACCACCACTTCTTATGTATTCAGTGAATGGAACGTGAGTGTAAATTGCCGAAACTAATTAATCAATAAAGTTATCTTTTTTCTCGTCTCCCATTTCTTCTGAACATTTCTTCTTTTTCCTTTTGTTTAGGAGACTGGAACAACCGCACTTTCTTAAATGACTTCGGAAGCGAATGTTTCGTTTATGTACCTACCTCTAGTACAGTTAAGTGGCCGGAAAATTTAGGTCCGTGCCGTCGTCCAGGTCAACAAAGGAGTCTATAAATAATTCGAGGAAATAACAATTAAGTTAAATGTCCATTAGTCTGGCGACTTCTTACGGTCGCAATTTTTTCAGATGTACCACCCTTACAGTGAAGATTGTCTAAAACGACCATAGCGGTGTTTCAATAAATACACCTTTACTTGAAAAAGGGGGTAGGACTGGATTATACATCAAAATTAATTACGGATGTTTAATGTTAAATATATTTACAAATATAAAATGCATTTGTTTCCTCTCTAAACTCGCCCCATTTCTATGCTGTGTTAACTACTCGACTCGACATGAATATTCCTCAACGCGCCCGCTGCGTATAGGCCGCAGCCAAACGCTGGCGGTGAATCATACCATCCCTCCATTGTTACGTATGTCAAAACTCAAACGTCAACTGTAACCAACTAACAGCTAAGACATACTTCTCTTAGAATATATCCTTACCGTACGATACTTTCAGTCATAAGATAGGCTCGCAATCTATATATGCAAAACCATACGAAACAGTTAAAAACAAAGTTAACGAAATGATCGCATTAGATGGGCTGTCCTTTTTATAAGAGAGCAATGGTATTTTTATTCAAGTTAATTGAAGTACCCTATAGCTGAGGGTATAGTTTAGAGAGAGCGGTCGTATGGACAGATTTAACTGTATTCTATCTTAAATTTACACAGAGAATGGCTCGTTCTTTCGAAGTTTGCTTTCAGAGTTAATTGAAGAAAGTAACCAGTAATCTAAGCAAACATTTCCTTCACGTCAGACAGCTTAAATACTACCTTAAATAATTTAATTACACTTATTACGTGAAATGTGCGGAGTACTTTAGCTTTAAATCTTCCTTCTTAAATTCTTGGCATACCTACATATTCGTATAGATAGAGGTATTATTTTGCGAATATGACTACTATTCTGCATAACTAGGCTGTATACTTATGGTTAACTTGCAATCTAAGCCTACTTTTTCAATAGATAGTAGTTATTTGCATATACCATCAGAGCTACTATACATAGATAACGCGTTTTTTCGCAAAGGCAGTCGCACCTATTTCTTAACTATATCATGAATGTATGAACATATACATATTATTTATTGACTTCATTCCACATTAACACTTCCGATGCTTATCTATATCGATTTTCAACCATTAACATTTAATAGCGCATTGTATAGGACACTAAAAGTCGACACAATTGACGGTTGATTTTACTTGTATTAAGGGCATACTATCCATTTTTAAATTATAGTCACGATATAGCAGTACATCTTTTGGTTTGGAGAGAAGAACTATTCCCTGAAAATAGCCAAGAAAATATATTACCAGCGATTAAATGTGTAAGGAAAGCGTTAGAGATCTAATATACAAACAACATGGTAGAAGACAAAAAATTGGCGGTGGAATGTACTTCTTATAGGAATATGCGGTACAAGACTAAGAGTACTAAAAGCCCTTTGGGAAATAAGACCAAGAGGGAAGAAGGAAGTTCGAAGCAATATGGTGAAAAATTTAAGCCGCCCAGAAAAAGCTGGATATGAATTAAACAAATGGCAGATGAATGTAAAACATAGAACCGCTTTTTTTGTATAGGAGACACGAATAAAATGGAAGATCTTATGATCGTAAGGTACCAGAGGACGTAGGCATGTAATAAATTAAATAAATTTTCGCGTGTGTCTCCCACGAAATGAACCATGAGTCATTTTAGTTAAATATAGCAATATTACAAATAAAAAACAGCGCCATTCAAACGCATATTAAGTTTTTGGCGTCGCAAGGTCAGCTTATTGTCATTGGACTTTTCTACGTTCGAAATATAACAACGACGCAAGAACAAAAAAAAAAGGAGTCCGGCCTCACTAGACAACTACAACACGAAAGACAAATGTAAAACAGATTCCGAGACGCGTAAGCACGCCGCCATCGATTATAAATAATGCGGACGTTTCGAAACGTGGATCATCCTCAGTGTATATACCTAGCGAGAGGCACGTCATTAATCAATACGCGCGGATACAAATCATAATTGTTCGCCCGTCCGAAAATCTCAAATCCTTGACACATAGACTGAAAATAAACGGGGTATATGCATCATGCACATTCATAAGCTGAAAAGAAGGTACACAGAAGACGGACGACAGACGTCCACGGTCTACACGCGTATACGTATGTGTGCGTGTGGATAAAAATCACAGACTCACAGTCTTTCAGTCAAAGGACACTGTCGTTCATACTGCTCGCATTAGTTTCATATAGTTAGTTAGTCTTCTGCTTTCGGAACATATGGTCGCCATAAACGAAACTCCCTACCTTTTTTCATTCACGGGACGTTATATGTATATCTTGCGTATCTACTACTACTTCAGTTCAGTACGGCGAGGTATTCAGCAAGTGATGTAACCATCCAATGATGACGACGACGCTTCTCACACGACTAGATAAGAAAACAGACGTGGTGATCGAAAAAGCTCGCTCGCGTGGTGATTGTTGTGATTCGTCCGCTAAAAGCGTTGTGCGCTCGCTATAATGTAAATTGGTTCGAGTGAATTCTGTTTCTTCTTTCCCATTAGTTGAAACGTAAGTAGAAATCGATGTAAGATTAAAAAAAAATGCAAATTTTGATTGTTTCTAAATATTCTAACAGAAACTTGGACTATTTTGACAAGAGAGGAATTAAATTCATCTTGTAGGAAAATATAAACATAATTGTGAGAAATACGAATTAATTTAAATTGTTTGAATTTTTAAAGTAGATGCAGTATTTATAAAGAGTGTTTAAAATATTTCATCATTACGATACAGTTTAAAACTTGTGAGATAATAATAATAGTAATACACACATTGACAAATTTTCGCAAGAGGTATAATTTTCTATAGTTCCTTGTTTTTTTTTCTTTAATCCATTAGCTGTTTAACAAACACGTATTTATATATATTTTTTGTATATACAACTACAATTCGTGTGGGTATTTTAGCGAGCTTTGAATTTCGTTCTTTTAATGTAATCGATCGAATACGTAGAACAAAGAATACTAAACTATTGGGCTAAGAATAAATTTTCTCGGAAACATCCTATTTACACAAATACTGGGAAAAGTTTTAACATCTTACGGTCGTTATAATGTTCACTTTGAGTGGGAGGTATTTTTTAATAACCATCATAATAATTCCTTCCGTTAACGCATTGATCTGCGAAGTTTCGTATTTTTATTATGAATATTTCTGCCGTGATGAAAAACCTCAATTACAATCCAATTAGCAGAATCAACAAAGCAACGAGTAACTCTCTTGCGAGATTACAAAACATTTTTCACTTATATCACGTTGTTTGCTTGCAAAAATTTAGATGTATTCTCGAAATGGGTACCTCACACTTGTAAACTTTTCTATTTTTACTCTTTTTACCGCTCTTGTATCGAGGGAAGAGCAATTGTTAATGGTTGATTCAATAATTTTTTTCTGTATTCGAGGATGTATGCAAAACACACTTTTTGACTTGTGTGCTTTTCAACAAACCGCTGTGGGTATCGCTATGATAATGCTAACAATATTTTAGCTTAAGTACTTAATTCAAATCACAGTGTCTTTAACCTTGCGTCGGGCCCAATTGATTCTTGGAACAAGGAAGTTTGGAAAATGGTATACTTTATCTGTGAAACAAGCTTCATTGTGAACAACGTTGTTAATATTCATTATTTACGCAAATCTCTACGAAGACGGAAAAGAAGAGCAATTTTTCGATAAAGTGAAAGTGAAGACATTGAAATTTGAATATTATCCGAAGAACTATGGTCAGCAAAACCCATTTTTCAATCTGGACCTTGCACATCATCCGACAATTTGTTTAGCGACCTGGAAATTATTGAGTTCTTGAATGTCAAAAAAATAAATCCAGAACATGTGAATGTAGCAAATAGACCAAAAGTTAGCAGTACATTAGGTTTCAATAAAACAGCAACAATGGTATTCCATATACCAAGGAATGTTACACCGAGTAAACTTACATGAAATGAAAAGAAACTTCGAAATAATTACAAAATCTGGGATTAATTATTTTCTGAGGAAATCAAAAGAAATCTGAAGAAAAAAAAAGAGCGTTTCTAAAACAACTTGTCCATGGGGCAGCGCTAAAAATAGCGGTATACCAAGATTTTCGAAAAGCAAACTTGGTGTGCCGAAATCTTTTCTAGATGATGAATTGTGTACTACAACTCTTATCGAAACAAAACCGAAACGTCGCGCAATGCGAACAAGAAAATAAAAAGAAAACATTGGGTTATGGATGTATTTATGTAAAAAATAAAACGCAAAGTTTTGCTTGTAACATACAATAATATTTTACCCGCAGGAGGACTATACAACAGATTGCTACACACCGTGTAATTCATCTATCTTGAGGCAACTAAATAACTGTTTATGTTTATAGAAATTTGAGAAATTTTTAGATAACATTTCATCTGTCTAAAGTTCACAGTTAGTGAATTCAAAAAGTTACTGTAAGCAGGGTTAAATACTGTATACAGTAGGTGGATATAGGTGAATGTGTGTGAACAAATAGATATATTTGTGTGTTTCTTACTGTACAAACTTTTGTGATTTCTAAATGACAAAATAGAATTAATCATCAGATAGAGTACCTAGTGCTATACGTGATATTCCTTGCCAATTGGCATACGTTTGCTTTACTATCCAAAAGCTGTGCGTTTGCAATATTTCTTTTTTACAATCTTTTTATTGCGACATAAACATCATAGTACTAGTAAATATTCTTGGGTGCTTTTTATTTTTATTAGGATAGACGTGAGCAAATATTTATCAAGGATTATTTTGTTTTGGAGATTCTTATGACGAATTCAAGTTATAAATAGCGTTGCTACAGCATCTTTAACGCATTTATATTTAATTTTTAACATTATCATTTGTTACCTAAGTTATTCATACAAACAACTACATGCGCGCAAAAATTCTGTTAGATATATACAGCCCAGTTTGCAATATTGCTTTTTAATAACAGTTCTTATAACTTGTTTTGAAGAGGTTATTAAAAAACACTAACTTGAAAGATTATTACCTTCTATAAAATTAATAACATTTTTTTTCGAAAGATGCCATAAAATTTCTTCACCGAAATTGTTTTCTGTTAAATTTTTTCGGCGATGTGTTTCCTGTCTTCAAAAGTTGCTTGCGTTGAAAGTGGCCCGTTTTCGTCAATAAGGTCAATATAACGTAGACGTAAACAAACTGCTGCCGAAATCTGGGCCAATTCGCAAAAATATTTACTCAACCACGGTATAATTAGGATGGAGTTTATCAATCCGCTACGATGCAAGAAAAAATAGGTCGTTTGAGAAACATATTTCGATTTTGTATACCTTTCTCGTCTCAATTTTGTTCTGGGTATATATTTTCTTAAAGAATTCCTACAGAATGTCTATAATTCCCACGGAAACCGACTTGTCTGCAACTAGAAGAGCAAGGGAAACTCGAAACCGTAGTTTAAGTAAGTAGTGACCCTTGTTTTACAAGAAATCTGTGAGACCCAAGAAGGGAATCGTTTGACCAACATATGTAAACAAGCGCACTGGATTCTTTGTTGGGAACATTTGTCTTGTGAAGAGAAGTGAATAGAAAGAAATACATCAATTTAAATTCCGATCATTGTTTAAAGATTTTAAAGAAGCATAATTCATTTCTAGAAAATAGATGTCATAAAGTTAACGTATATTTTCTTAAGTGCTTTTAAAAGTGATATTGCCATGTTAATGTGTTTTGCAGACCCTACGTTCAGCTAAGGCTATGAGGTTTGAGTAATTAAATGCACTCATTTTAATAAGCTTTACTGCAATGACGTTACGTTTTAATACAGTGTTGTCCCTTGCGAAATTTTAAATTATAAGAAATATTTTGCTTCTCTATTGACGTGTAATTCTACGCTGTTGACTGCTTTGTTCTTTTTCTAATGATTTCTTTCGGAAAAAACTGGCAAAGTTAAAATTATTTATGACATTCTTTATTATATGCACTTGACTTCCTTCAATACGTTACACTGTTCCTTGGTTTATTCGAAATAAAACAAAGCACTTTAGTGGTGTCTGGACGCGGTAGTGGTTAATAAGTACAAATGACCGTAATCTGCGAGTTGGCATGTTTTAATCATTTGTCAAGATTAGAAACGAACGTTACACGTTTCCGTTTGTTACAGTTCACAGTGTAAAGTGTAAGGCAACATTATACACTAAACACAGCAGCGACAGTTCCAGTTTCTAGTCCTATACGGAACGACATTTGAATAGCAAGAGAGGCTGACTGACTGGATTTGTTTACGCCTTGGTAGCGTTTAAATTAGTCCACATCAGTGTATAGCCAAGGGTGTACGTTTGTGTATTTGTACGTTGAGTTCGAGCATGTATACGTGCGTATAATAAACATATTACACATGCACCAGCAGGTTTCAAATGTTGTTGACAACCCATATGTTAAATTTACTTTCCGTTCGAAAGTCTTAAAGATTGTAAAAGCGCGCACGTGGTGTATATTAGTAACGGGCGGGTTCCCCTATGCTGATTAGATACCATTACATACATTGTACCAGACGTTTGAATGAGTTATGATAAAGAAATTACGCGCTTGAAGGATTTCTTTCGCTATGAGATGAAATATATGACTCCCAAGTAATAGATACACGTAATATATGTGTTTATTGAACCGTGTAGCTCGCTTAAAATATACTTCAATTGTCACAGTATGTTCTTTTTCTTTTAACACCTATCCGACATATACATATCTATTTGCTTAGTTACTTAACTAATCCTCCCACTTCTCTACCTTTTTGTAGCTTGCAGTTTATGTTGCTCATTTCTGTTTTCCTTACACCTAACATATGTCTGTATTTCCTGATTATATGCTATTCTACGTGTTTCACTCTTCTTCCTTCCAAATCAGTTTTTAATCGGTCTTTGAGTCACTCTGGTGGCATCAAATTCGAACCCCGAATTCGTAGCTTTCGGAATAAGATTTTCTATAGTTTTCTTTATTCCAAATTTTACGAATGATGAGGATGGACATTTGAAGAGTGTTTAAGGGCACAGATGTAATTGTAACTTGCGTCCCCTTTGATTGGCAAAAGCTGTTGGGTGATGACAAACATGGATTATTATAATTAAGTACAGGTCAGATATTCTACGTATCTTTATTATTCACCAATGCAATGAATGAATCTTAATAACAAAATCGTCTACAAAAATTAGTCGCACAATTTTTAATGTACAATATAATTATTTCTCTCCAATTTCATCGCTATCACCAAGTTGACTGTTTACTGCAATTTCGTTGAGGCTTTTTATTAACCGCATAATATATAAAGGAGCGGTACTGTAGGACCTCTTCAACTTATAGTACAGTTTATCCTTTCTGGGCACCGGGTGCGCTCTGGGCTACCCCAAATCATCAGGACGTCAACCTAACAGTTGTAATAACATTTGTATTAGTTGGGGAGAAAATGTACACACAGGCGCACAACGTGGATGGTATGGCGTTAATATTTCGGCATAACTACCTACTCTGTATTCATGACGGAATTGCGCGTCTGTCATTGAAACATAAATGGGGAACTTATACGAGGTAATTAAAATTTAAAATTAACATTTGCTGCCGGTCTTTTTTTTTGTTGGCACATACGTACAATTAAGCGAGAAAGTTTGGATACATGTAAGTTATCCAATTATTACTAATTTCTAAACTTTAATTATTTTCTTATCTATAGAACATTCGAATCATTCTTACTCGATGTTCTTTAGTTTAGAAATAAAGGTCATTTTAATTAAAACAATCCACCATGTTGATCATTAAATATGTGAGCGAAGAATCAAGAAAGAAAACTGAATTAATTAGAGTATATTTGCTTTCAACCTAAAAAAAAAAAACTGAAATCCTTTTATAATAAAACATTGGAAAAGCAACAGGTTTCAGATATCCTATACTTCAAATAGATGAAATAAATTATGCAGTAAAAATGTTCCTCTTGGAAGCGCTTGATGTAATTTATATAAACGCTTTCAACCGGAAGAATGCAAAATTTCATTTCGACCAATTTTAATCTCCGTATTGTTCGAAATTATATCCGCATCGTTTCACGTCTGGATCGTCTCGTAAATATAGAAAGGCAAAAGGTTCAAAGATAGAAAAGTACTAAACGAGCGCACAAAAGGAACTTTTTGCGAAGTGCCGTCATGGGAACGGTGGTGTGCAGTAGGTACGACTCTAGAAAAAAAAAGAAGCGGACGAAATGTGGTCGCGCTCGTCCGATGTCGGAGGCTGCACGATCCACGTCAATTGATAATTCTTTCCCGCGCAATTTAATTTCAATAAAAGACCTCGCAATCCGTACAAATCGGATTCATCCAGTACAGTGGACTTGAGCGGCTGTCTCGTGCCGTGAAACAAACCGATGGATTGAGGTCTTCTTTTTGCGTTTCGGTTCCACGCCTTTTCCTTTTTGTTGTGTAAATGGGGCGAGGGTGATTACAGTTATAAAAAGTTTTTAGTTCCACGAAACCGAGCTGCCCTCCAAATGTCCCGGGGAAATCCTCCAACATTTTGAAACCGTCGGCATATAAATACGATTTGGCGCTTATTAAGTTTAAAAGAAAACGATTTTTTCACGTCTTTTTTCGTAGCCCAAAGAAGAACCTTCCTTCGTTGTAAACTGTATTATGTTAGGAAGCGAGCTATTCCAGAGGAGTTTTAGGGAATTACTCCGCGCGAAAGCCATAATATACGATCGCGATTTAGTCGAGTTGAGTTCCTCCTTTTTCTTCTAAGGCGAAGTTCGTAGGATCCGTAATTGCGGAAATGGCGATAAATTAATTTAGAGATACTTGGCCGACTTCCGTCTCCTCCTTTTTGGCAATATTAGGTTTATCATAGTTTTTTTAAAAATTTTTTTGGACATGCAAAATTTATTTACTGCTAAGTTTATTTTCGCTGGCTTTAACACGTCCTAGACGATAGAATTTGGCTACCGTCGACGAACTAACAATTTGGTATTTCCTTGATATTTTCGACGTAGTTGATTCCTTAAAAAAAACTGACATCTCCTGTTTGCTCCAGTTTTCCTGGCATAAAGATCCCCGCAGTACATGGTTAGCACGTCCGTGTCACAATCTGAATTTTGTAGAAAAAGACCACAATTTTCTTACAATCTTTTACATAAGTCGTCTTCTAAATGTTTGTCGAGTACACTTATTAACTATATTTTAAACTAAAAACTAGGACAAAAGATGTTAAAATATGGTACCTAGGATGAAATGTGATTATTCTAGTTTTATTTAATTTGTTAAAGTGCGGTTAGTAATATTTTAATTCGATAAATGGTTCCAACGAATATTCCTGAAGTTGTTTGTCGAAATATGAATTACGATTTTCGCTGCAAACTATTTCTGGAGGGCCAACATCTGAACGTCATCCGAAGTAATTTACGAACTGTATTTAGAGCAGTCGTAAAGCACAGTTCTTCCAGGACTCAAAGAGTATACCAAACTACAAACATCAAATGCGCGTTTGTACACCGACCGGCGACCGGTACAATCACTATATTGCGAACATCTTCCCACAAAAATGCGGCTATTCGTGTTAGCGTTCGTGGTGAATTACGTCGGCAAACAGGAACGTGAACGGACTGTAGATAATGTTAATTATTTACGGCCTTTATTTCCTCTCCTCTTCGTCCGTTTCCGTCTTTTTGTTTATGCGTATAGGCGGTCTTCGCGAGAATTGTAAAGAACAGGCTGGGAACCGTTCCCTACTCGCGTATACGGCTCGCTGGTATGGTAATGATGATGTCAGATTATTATTCATTTTTGTTACATATGAAAGCTATTTATTTAATATTTCATTTTCTATGTATGTACATATCTACATGAGCACAATCGGCGGGCTTTTATTAATAAATTATGATGTGTAGGTCTAGAATGCATAATGTTCAGTTAAAGATTTTGTTCTATTCAAAGACCGTCTGCGAATACCACAAAGGAATTAACAATCGCTCTATGAGAAAGACCAAGGATATATCTTAATATTAAAATAATGGTTAGACGCATTTCACAAGCGTCTTTCAAAATACAGAAGTCATTATGATGTATTCCCTGGATCAACTACTAAAACTAAATTTTCAAGGGACTGTTTTTACATAAACGTCTGATTTGAGATTAAATAAAAACAAATGGTGAATAATCACGCTTACGAATTAAAATTGATAGAGAAAAAACTCACCTTAAATTTTGATGTTACGCAAACACTCCATGTTAACGCGTCACGCACTCGAAACCCTGAAAAATTGAAACATGAATTAACCATATAAATATTTCATATACATACCATGTAGATACATTCCAATATTATGTTAGGAAGGATATTTTAAATAATCGTATATCTTAAATTTAAATTGACTGA
Organism: Oryctes rhinoceros; assembly: GCA_020654165.1. NCBI lineage: Eukaryota > Metazoa > Arthropoda > Insecta > Coleoptera > Scarabaeidae > Oryctes > Oryctes rhinoceros. The sequence continues at coordinate 8,118,496 of JAIOKQ010000231.1, forward strand.
ATGGATAATTTAGACCGTACTCATTTTGGAGGTCAGATTGGTCGTTTTTGTTATTGAACCTAAATGTGTTTTTGGTGGAGGTGCTTGTACGCCTGGCGTTACGTTCAAAATCTCGCCTCGTTTCCTGTATTATTATCCAAGCAGAATGGAAATTTTTAAAATAAATCGTGTTTGCGAATGAATTATGTCTCTAAGTCAGTTATAATAAATAAATACATGGGGAAGGTATAATTAATTCTGAAACAATAATTTAGAGCGAGAATTTGACAATTTTCGAAACAAATTTTCATATCACATATTCTTGAATTTAGTGAGCCTTCTTTTCAATATTCTTCTGTATATGTATATAATATTTGTGTATCGGTTTAGAACAACATTCTTAAATTATTTTCTATTATATTACAGGTGATGGTGTCAGGGACAACTACACTGCTGCTATTACTCGCGTTGGTATCATTGGCAGTCGCAGCGATTTGTCCGCAAGGCAAGCAGTTCCTCAATAACGAATTGCAGAAGTGCGTGAACTGCACCGTATGCGACAGTGAGAAGGGGATGGTGGTGCTGACACCGTGCGAGGTCCATAAAGATACCCGCTGCGCTCCCCTCAGCAAGCTCGCCCTGGTCTGGAACAAAGATCATCATGCCGAAAACCCCCACCGACACAATCACCAAAAACATCACAGACGCAAGGAGCACAACAAGAACGATCATAATGGCGGTAAAGGGAGTCGCAACGGTGACGGTGAGGATAGGAACATTGCGAACGGTAGTAGCGAGACGGGGGCGAGTCACGGTGTAAGTGATGGTGTCGTAGACGACGATGGTGGAGCTAGTTCCGGCGGCGGTGGTACCGCTATCGGGGTTACGAACAGTGAAGTACCGTTCTCGAGTATAGAGGCACTCGTGTGGGATTGGCAAGCCATCGCGCTCACACTCGCGGTTTTTTCTTGCATACTGTTTTTTCTAATAATTGCTCTCTACTCTCTGCACCAAGCCAGACAGTGGAGGAGGCTCAAGGAAAATTTCGAAGCCGGTAAGTACACTTGAGACTCGTTTTTTTTCTCTGCTGAATGTCACGAGGGTTGCTCGATAATTAAAGAAAAGAATGTCATCTAATTAATTCTCGTGGTAATACTACCACTTTAGTTAATAACCATGGATGCATATTAACAAGAATATTCTACTCCTTAGTATATCCTAAACTTTATATACCTATAACTTTATATAGAAATTTATATACCTATATTTATATCCATTTGACTAGGGATCAATCAAACGTGTCTCAATTACAGAGCCTTAAAGATTGAAATACCTTTGAGATATGAATGAATTCCACGTTCAAAATGTTTGTATAATTACTAAACTATTATTGTATGTAAATATTTATAATACAGACAGGGGAAATACCTTATCTTTTTTTAATTTTTAAACATTTTTAATCGTTTACTCTTTTTGTTATATACAACATTATTATGAAATATTTTGTTTGACCGAATACCTCTTTCATTAAGATGAAAGTATGTATGTGCAGGCTTTTAATTATTTAAACGATCAGAGTTTAGTATAAAAAGAGATTTTTGGTTGCAGTACGTCATAAAATGCCATTCTAAAAATGAACCTGTCTTAAGACTATCTGGAAAGTAAGCACTTATTTTAGTAAATGTTTTTGGACGATAGAAGCTAACGCTTTCAGAAAAAATACGCCGACTTTTATTTTATCGTAAATGTTAAACAAAAGAAAAACGAGATACATTTGTTCCATTAAATTTGGATCCTAAATTGTTACATATTTAACGGCAATTCGATATACGTTATCCTATTTGATAATCTCTATAATGTGCTTATCGATATTCTTGTACAAGATTCCTATTTATAGCAGTCTTTTTCTTAATTATAGTACAACCCTTGTTTGCGTATTCTGTTCCTTTTTACTTATATACACAAGCCATGCACATAAATTTTAATAATCCAAAGCTTTTCATCTGCATTGACGGCGCTATGAAAGATATTTTTTTGTGTCGTTAACCATAAAAATAATACTTGGATGTATTTTCTGTGTGTATCTGCTTTTTCCTCTCTTGTTTTTTTTTTTTAATACGTTTCATTCCTCCTCGTTTTTCATTAACATGCATTAGACGAAGTAGATTAGAGGGAGGGCATTTTTATTTTTACGGCTTTTTTTACAGGGTACGAACGACGGACGAAAAGTATATAAAATTCTGTTCGGAACCATACGAAATTTATTTTATTACGGGACGGAGTTTAAATGTCAATCTGCACAATAGAATGCTGTATATTCTAACGACTTTTATTGATATTTCTTTATTAGAACATGATACGGGTAATAATAGGAATTGAGAAAAAGGTAACGACAACTCGGATGTCCTGCTGTTTGTATTCGAGTGATTAAGGACGATGATTCTTTTAATAGGTTATTAAAATTATACAATAATGTTTAATAAATAACAGCCTTCGGGAAGGTATGTAGAAATACACATATGTATATTAGGTATCCCTAACACGTCTATACAGCTTTGGACAATAAAACGGAGCACTTTAATCTTTACAAAACTATATACACTGGCCGCGATTAAAAATACACCTATCCCAAAGTGTTGGAGTATTTTGTTATCTCTAAAGGTCAACTGAAAAAACAATTCGAACACGTAGCCAGATTATTAACCAGACGAAGACGATTAAATCGTCAATACATTCAATTTCTGAAAAATTGCGCGTAGATTTATTCGTAGTCGTAATTCGTCTCTATTACGATGTTACAAATCAAGGTAGAGCACGTAGAGTGGGTTCAGGCGCATTTCTAAAGCAACGGAATGGTATCGATTGTAGAACATCACTACGGACAGTTTACGGACGAAGAGTGCATATGAGGTTCCGTAGCTATCATCCTTTCTTGCAATATCCTCTATATGCCACTGCGATTTGTGTTTTGTTTAATTTTATCTCCGTTGACAAGATGATTCATCTCAATTAAGTGTCAAATATTGTTCACACGTCTTCATCCGAATACGTATTCGGAACGGCAAATGCATTCATGGAGCTCATTTTGTAGTAACTTTTTAATTCCAAGGTATTCGTAGAATTCCGAAAGGCGTGGTTTCTAGAACTAATAAAGTTGCTAATCGTCGCTTCTTTAATCTTCCATCCTCCAGTACCAAATACTTGGATTTTTTTTCAATAACATCAGAAGTGATCGCGTCAATAAGTTGATTTGGACGGGGATCATGATCCAATCTTTCTTCGCCAGGCTTAAACGATTTTTACCAGTCGCAAGTAGTCGACATTGAAGACCAAACATCTCTCATTGTAAATACGTAGCAAATTATTGTTCTAGATTTTGGACTACAACGTTTCAAGTTAAATACTTTTCTTTACGAAATATAAATGTTATTTTAGTCTGTGTTCAAGCGATCTTTAATAATTGGCTAATAATATATAGATTTTTTTTATACATATGAATGTAGCAAATGCGGAAAAATCAATGTTTAAGTTAGTCTTGTTCAAGAAACCAAATAGACTAATTTTACTCCGAGAACATCGTCTTAATTAACTTTTCTTTTTATAACAATAAATCCTTTAAATTGCGTATAAATTACAATAAATTGCTAGTGTGTGTTAGTTAATTAATCGTCGTGAAGCCATGTTTTACCACTGATTTATTAATTTGTTTACTATCCTCCCAATTTTAATCTATATATAGTGTGCGAGATCTTCTTCACTAGTATAAATTTCATTGGATAATAAATCTATTTATCTGTAGCACTAGGTACCATCATATACATGTATAGATATATACGAGATCCAATTTGAATAATTTGATATACGTGTCGTAATCAAAGAAGAAGGTCAGTTATTCCTATAACACATAGTCGCTCATTATCTTATTATCGTCCGTCGTGAGTGGTATCAATTGTAGCAAGTACGTTTTAATATTTTTGTTCTTGACGTTGCGTACGTTTAGGATTAGGTGCGGTGCCGTCCACCATTCATTCTTATAACTTTATTTCCATGTATTCATTAATCATACAACATATTCTATGCACACGCGCTTGAGGTAGTAGGAGTATTGCACGGCGTCTATTGCACGTCTACGAGAATATACAGTTGTTTACTAATAGTGCAGGTCTGAATCAATTTAAATTGTCTAGTGGATAATATTTATTGCAGTAAAATATAGTTTATCTTATTCCAATAATTATAGTAAGAACTGTGGGGTAGCGTGGCAACTAACACAAAAGTATCGGCATACTCCGCACCACACAAGTTTAATTGATTAATCAGGGACAACTGCTTCGAGGATGTTATTTTCCTCTTTTAGGATATTTTCTAGAATATATTTTATTATTCAATTTCGTCCTGATTAATATTCTGATTGATATAATATATGATATAATTCTGATTGAATAATGATTCCTGATTAATATATAGCACAACAAAAACATAATTTTTAGTATTGGAAAGGTACATTTAACCCTAAGTGTGAACCCTAAGTGTGATCAGCTTAACGTATCCGATAGAAATATATTCCCCGTCAAGAGCTAAGCCCGGCATTAATAAGGCAGGAGGTCTTATTAATGCCGGCAATCACGTGACATACATATATCATATTTTTAGAAAGTATGAGATTCAAAGAATGCTCCGTAATAAAATTTTATTGGACCTTTAAGTATTAGACCTTTTTTACGAACGAAATCAGGCGCGAGTTATTAATTTTACTAGCGTAAATATATATAAAAAGCATATTTATGACCGCATCTGTCAACACAGCGGAATACAAAGTTTATTGCCCGCGTGGGATTTATTGTTGTTAATGTTAATTTAGATTAGTAAATGTCTCTTATGCGGTCTAATTCGTTTTGTTCCGTTTGAAAGGCGTATCGATTAATATTCATGCGAGCTATAAATAATTTCTAATTGTATAGTTGATTTGAATATAGATGTCAGTGAAATACACAGTAAATCTAGTGTTATATACTTGTATGCAAGCGGACAAAGGCCTGGAACAAATATATTGTAAGGGTACCTTCGCAAATCCACGCCTTGGCCCACCTTACAATCTTTAAGCAACCTTTTTGTTTTCAAAACATTCACAAATGCTTTTAGTAAAGAAAATTGGTGGTTTTCAATAGCACCTCAGCTACTGCGAGGTCATTAAAGAAAGCAAATACACGAATCAAGACATCGATGGGAAAAGAGTAGATGTAAATGAAAATGTTGATATCTAAATAAATAAGTACGTATCAAAAATCATTAATCAAAGATAGATCTAAAGGTATATCTTTGAAAAGCGTATGTTCGTGCAGTATCTGGTATTCGCAATAGTTAACGGAGAAATGTACATATATACTTGCTGTTGAATCCCCTTTTAAAAGTAAGCAATAATGGGAAATGTATTCATTGTAAACGCGGTAATACTTTGTAGGAACAACTTCGAACGTACTCGAAGCAATAAAACCAACTCTAGTATAACCGGAGGCATATTCCGAAGACAATAAAGTATACCTGCATGCGGTACTTAATGCAACACAGTATATAACTAATATCTCGACATGACTGCACAAACGCATAAAAACGCGTCGAATACGCCCGGCCGACATGGTATCTGTAATGGTCCGCGCAAAGGGACAGATGGACACGATGATGTCGTAATGGAAACATGCTTACTTGATTTATTTGAGCGAACTTGAAATCTTAATTAGCATCGCCGTTGTCTTTGTTTCCCCAGTTCGTTCTTTCTCTACTTGATTTTGTCGTTCTGTACCGGCAATTGGTGGAATGCAAAATGTAAAGGCGTGTTCTAATTTATTACGGATATCGTAAGTACGTGTTTATTCTTGCCGTCATTAATGAATTTTTAAAATGTAATTTGTTAGTAAACTAAGAAGTTTATATAAAAAAGGAAAAGCCATGGTTATCATAATAGCAGCAATAGCAAATCGCTGCAGAAACATTTCTGCCCGTTCTCACTACTACCGGCATTGGCTGGACGTATCCTTCTATCGTCTACCCTCCAAAGGTTAGAAACAGGAATTTTATTCTAAAACTAGAGCTCTCGACCACTTACAGATAACCTCTAATTGCTTAACAGGAAGTTTTGCACTTAAAAGGAATGTCGAAATTGACTGTTGTTGCTTTGATATTTTCTAATTTCTATTTTTCTCCTACAGTCATAAATGCCTTTAACAACAATTTGCTCGTCGAGTTATGCCTTCTAGAATTATTATTCGAAAATGCATTTAAGTTGGTACGGGTCTATTTAATACAACTGAATTTCAGCAATTGTAAATCTAAGAGCTCAAACAATATCTACTGTTCCTAGAACGTAGACGCAGTAGCCAACTAATTTTAGATACGCTAATGAATTTTAAAATGGCAATAAATTGTGTCAATTATTAACGAAACATCTTGAAACGTTTTATTAATTATGTCAGCAGAATTTACAACGGGCTTTTATTAAATTCGGTCCGTTCGAGAGAGCGCAGATGCTATAAATCTAATCGTTGACTGTTTCTTATTAGAAAGCTCCCGTGTCAATGAATGACGTGATGATGGTTTGGCGTTAATAAAAAAAAGTAATTATAAATCGGGATGGAAGTTGGGATATTTTCCGCTTAATGAGTTTATCTCCAGCTTCTTTAAAGATAGGAGAACGTAAACAATGCCTTCGATAATAAAGTTTTACAACTTATCCCATCTTCATCAAAGATGTTTACAGCCACCACTTAAATTTCTAATTTAATTAGGTAGTGTTTAACCTAAATAATGCACATAACTATTTAATGTATTTATACACAAGCAGCCAAGTAATTTGGTGATTGTAGTAGTATATCTAAGGAGGTTATTTAAAGCATAAAGTAATTACTATGCATATAGCTAAGCACATCGTTAGAAGGATCAATATTTAAGGTACTTGTAAAAGATGTAAAATATTTAAGATAATTGAGTTAAACGATTATGACTCTTAGTACGTGGTCTAATATTTTAGATAGTATAACATGCATGGATAAGTAGATATTTTGAGCGAAACAACGTATAAAATATATTAAAGAAGTTGTTTTTGATAGCCCAAAATTCACGAATAGTTTCGCAACATTTACAATAATTAAAATCAACGTCTTCTTTTTGCCCTTTAATTCTTAGATTATTATGTATAGTTATGTACCTAAAACCCAAGATGTTTACTTCCGCAAACGGAGAGGCAGGTACGTTATTATATTTTTAATTTAGACATAAATAATTTTTGGAAAGAAAGACATTCAAGCTATCTCATATCTTGCCGCTTCTTATTATGTCTGTTCATAGGTATGGAAGTCGACATATCTTAGAACGAAAGTACATATGTATACCATAAACAAAATAAGAAACCGATAATCCTTTCTAAATTAGCTCCTAAACAGAGGAGAAGGCTAGAAATATGATGATACTCAGAAGGCACGCGCATGACAGGTATAATCCACAACATTAATAAAGCTTTTAATTTAACGGCAGTCTACCTTTAAATACAAGAAGTGCATATGCATCATACTTGCTATGCGTCTATTTTTGTATGCTTTGATAAGATGCCTCGCCGGCACATATTATATTATGGGATAATAAAGTTCGTGTACGGTACTTTATGTATGTACGTTGTATTCACGTGTGTACGTTACGATTTTTTGCACCTTTTAATAGAGCCGACCTCTTCGGACACGTTATATACGTATATAAGTATATATAGGTGGGACTTTAAAGGTTTCAAGATTAGTACGGTGAGCCGAACTAGCCATAAATTATCATCGTTCTCATATCGGGAAGAAAGAAAAGCGGTTTTCGTACCCCGGTAGGAGAAAACCTCGTAGAGATACGGACGGACAAGACCGCCGCATGACGCTAACAGTACTAATACCATAGAGATGGTAAAAGTGTTTTCTAATACTGTAATATTTTATGCCCGCAATGACGTCGGTATTATTTATGGCGCCATCTGAGCGCCCATGTATTTTTTACTCACCCTCGCATCGGAAAGAATTCATCTTGAAAAGCTTCCTACGTGCAATTGGATTTCAATTGAATAGGCGGAAAAGGGGTAATTTTATTTGCGTAGATTGTGGGAAAAAGGTTGATTAATGTACAAACGACGAAGTTTTATATTCTGGAAAGGATCGTAGCATCATTTCAGAAGTAATATGGCGAAATTAATGTAGATTGCCAACATTAAAATAATAATTAATCTATATCATGTTAATACCTATTGGAAACATGATAATTCGTTTATTATACGACAGTACTGTGAAATGTATCCAGCCAAACACAGAAACAAGTGCTTTTTTCCTAAGTTTTCGAACTTACGGAACTTAACCGAGACAACAGCGATACAAGGTAGAGTTAAGGTATTCTCGGAACCACAGTGGTGACACCGGATAGGCAGAAACATGTTCGTGGGTACTGCGCTTTATCTCTCCTCGCATTACGTTTGCCGTAAATGATTCCATCAGTAGCATTTAACTCCGTACGCGGGCCCATTAATACAGATATACACTTTAATAGTTGCATTTGCAGGTTTTGTTTTTTTTTGTATTGTGTTTTTTGTGCTTTGCGTGCGTGTGTAATGCTTTTTTATTTTGTGCTATAGTGATACAAAAAAAATATAATAATAATAAAAGAAACTAAAACTGGACTCTTTTTTGCCAGGAACTGTTTGGGCAAAGACACCCCAAGAAAGGTACGTGTGGATATGAAATGGTGGTGCAGCGCAGCTCTTGACAGCAGCGCAACGATAATGGAATAAAATCCTGGTCTACAAGGCTTTCAGACTCGCACGCGTCATAATCATACCTCTTGTTTGTCTGCTCGTTGCTGGCGAGATTTGAAGAAGCTTTACCTTGTCGTATGTCGAACGAAGATTAGTTTTTTTCTATTATACGTTTTTTAGGAGTCTGTGTGGTGTACCATCGAGACTCAATCATAAAATATAACAAAACTTACAAATACACAAGTTACTATACATACATAATAATATACATATAACGTATTGATTGTATACAATGCGGGTCGTCTATTTTTATGACGATCCCTCTTTTTGTATATAGCTGTATCGTCGTTGTTATCATAAAGATGATAATTGAGTATTTAAAACAGATTACAAAGATTCTAGTCATTAGTTCATAGATATGTGGATGTATAATGTATATATAACGTCTATAAGTATTGGATACATATTAATAAAAATACATCGAAGTCAAAGAAGGCGTTTGAGTTTTATTTACCTTTCATAAGCCAAGAAAGTTTTCTCAAATAAACACGTTCTCAACTGATTTATATTAATCAACAACGTCGTATTTTACAGTGCTCAAGGATAGAATAAATTCCTGCTTTGATAGACGTAATCAAGACTAACTGTTTGATAAACTACTCCAAATATCAAAGGCTATTTTTTTAAATGAAACTTATTTAATTCATCAATTTATTCGAAAACAACACGAATATCGACAATATAAATGCTTTTTTTAAGAACTAGGGACTGTACTACGCAATATCTGAGAACAATGATAAGAGTACCATTATTAAAGTACAGACGGGACACAGTATGCGTATATGTGCGACTATACTTATGTACATACTTAAGTGGTTATCAAATTAGCCCGGACAAAAGTACTATTTGAGGTTGTAGATACCTTCTTGGATTGTTTAAAGTAGTGAACAAGCATTCTTTCACGTTTTACCCTTACGGGATCTTTTAAATTACTTCCTGTATTTATTAACACATTTAAGTGGTCAGATATTGTGTGTATGGATAAACCTGCAAACAGGATAGGTGTTATCCTTTGAAGTGATCTTCAGTAAGTAGTGAATTAAATTTTTGTGCCGTACACAAAAGTTTAAAATATAATTGCTGCTAACCAATTTCAACGTAAGTTCTCGTACCTCGTTCAACGTAATTTCTCTGCAATGAAAATAAATTTTGATACAAATTCTTTCATTACTTTCCAAAATATTCTCCATTAAGAATTTTCGAGATATCTTTCTTCTTCTTTATATTAGATCCGATCCCTCTGAAAACAGCTAAACAGATACGTATATATCCAAATTTCCTCACCTGTTACGATTTGGAAGCTGTCCTGTTAAATTTTTGTGCATTTCCTTACACCAATTGACTTTTTTTATTTTTTGATCAAATTAAGCGGAATCTATCGAGAAGCGGTTTTTTTCGCGTCTAAATGTTAATCGAATGTACTGCAGTCTTCAATACGTCCAATAATGTCTGTATTTCGTGGTAAGTCGTATGTCGATATGTTTCTTAATTGATTTGTTAATACTTCTCTGCGAACAAAATATTGCATACATGTTTATTAATGTTGTTTCACCTTGCCACGTAGCCTAAACGCCGCTTCTTGCACAACTTATTTGGCACAATTGCACCTGTAGACTTGTCTTTGTATTAACAAAGTGAGTGCTTTTCTTGTTCTTCTTCAAACAAACGAATTGCATACTAAAACGGGTTTTGGGCACTTTGTAAGGAAATTTGTCGTCGAAAACATCTACTTATTTATTTATCAACCGCAGCAAAGCTTATATATGTATGTATTTTTTTTGCTTCATATCTTCTGCGTATTCCAACATTTAAATTTTACAGAATACGATTGCAATAAATTCAGCATATTCTTTAGTACGTGGCACGTTAAAAATAGGATGTCTGATGGTTACTTGTATGCCTGCTGTTTAGCGATAAATAAAAAAGTGCAGACGGTAAAACTTGGAGCACCATACGCCATGAAAGTTTAATTTTGTTTCAGTATTCATCCGCTTGTTTACTGGCAAGGTGGACGGCGTTATTCTATTTACATAAATAAGCGAAGAAACTTATTGACCTAGTTTGTACCGCGGTTGCAGTATGTAAAGAAAAAATCTCCATGCGGTTGGAATTTTCCTTATTCAAATTGTTGATTGTAGGAATATACTAATGCCTAATGTACTAATGTTGTACCTGCATTCTGTTGTAATGATATATTGTTAATAAAGCATTAAGTTGAAATTATTGCCTTTATGCTTTTGTTGATATTCCAGCTGAGCAAATGAATAAAATCCTAATTTTTACCTTTTTCCAAAATGTTGCCATTTATTTCAAGCAGCCACGTAACAATACAATACAGGTAAATTCTTAAGATAAAGTCCTTCAAAATTTAAGTTCGTCGCTAATAATAAAATTTGACAATTATTGTGTGCATTTATTAAGAAATACAGTTACGCTTGCCGAAACTTAACCTTTCTAACGTTTGAAGTGGACCCAATTTGATAGATCCAATACATTTTAATCTACAATCGCAAATCTAGAATCTGCCAGTAAAACACGTACATAACAATTCCCCAACATTTTTTGAACGCATAAATATGAAACGGAAACATAAACCAATACGTAACACGTATCATTCCAACGATTTACACGTGAAAAAAGGCGAAGATCGGGGAATTCTAAATATTTGCGAAATCGTACGTTAAAAGGACTAACAATAAAAAATATAGGTACCCTCCCCAGTTGTCTAAATACGTTATGTGTTTGTATAATACGAGGTTTGTTTAAAATCCACTAAAAGCTCTAAAAGCAATAATAATGAAAGAAGTGTTTATTTATACGGAATATTTATAAATGTATACTAGGTTGCCCTTGAAAGTTTACACGGTTTTTGTGGGTGAATACGTTTACGCTGTAATACGTTTATAAACGAAAAGATAGCGATCTTCTCAAACGATTCCTGCTCCTTTTGATTTAGATGTTTATATCGTTAGCGACGTAATCGAATTTAAGATGTTTAATTAACCGCATTGTATATTTTTTTAGAAAGGAAGCTATATTGTGTGCTTTTTTAAGTTTCGAAATTCTTATTTGTTTCGTAAGAACATTGCAGAGCTTAAAATGTATGTATATAACAAGTTAGACTTTTGGTATTGTTATTTATATAGGAACGTACTGAAAAAAAAAGAGTTTAATTAAAATTCCTACATTTCAGAACCATTAATTACCTTTCATTTTCCGTAAAACATTAAAGTAACAGTAAGCAGGCAAATTTTCCGAAGGTTGACATTTGTTTGCAAATTCTTAAATAATAATATCATCGATGATACACCATCGAGTAAACCGATGTAAAACAGCTTTGGTAATTATTTGCGTTAAGTAAGCAAGTAATATGATCAAAGTTGTTTGTATTACATTCATGGAGCAATCAACGGTAATACATGAGCTTCTTGTATCTTTACGGATGCATACATATGCATATATTTGTAGAATTACTTGAGAATCATTGAAACATTTGATCTTTTTTTCTCAGAAGCAATTCAAACAGACTAATCAATTGGGAAAATCACGATATCGTACTTCATTTATAATCAGCCTCGTTCTTAAGAAAGAACTCCTTATTATACAGTAGCTCCTAGTAGGTGCGTTGGTTTTTGGAATTTGTTAACAATTCCACTGATTAACAATCAGAATGAGTTTCATCTCAAAAAATGACGTTCTTAACGAAAAGTATTTTTAACGATTGCGATGCCTTAAGCAGACTGAATAGGATGAGGACGCGGTAGAGATAACCGAACTAGTTTCCTCAATCTCTGAAATTTAATGGTGGACTTCCTTCGTCACACACATTACATGATTGATCAGCCAAGTTGACGCAGCCTTGTAGTGTTTATAGACTCACTTTATTATCACATCGCCTTAAAAATTGCGGAAATTAAAACATATATGACCTACAAAGAAAATAAATGAACAAAAAATCTTAAGATGACTGTATTTCTCTGCTTTCGTGTAAAAATTTCGGCAGTCAAAATAGCAATAAACTTCACTGAAGTTCATTCCTTTTTGGCGCGAAACTTATATTATTTAATAAAATGGCTGTTAAAATATGATCGGATCCGAATAAATAGTAAAATACCGTTTTTAATCTGTCATGTCCAGCTATCGATAATGTAATGTGGATAATGAACGGTACTTTTGTTTTTATTATTCGTAAGGTGACTGTGATTACAATTGATTGAGTGTGCTGCATTTTGTATTCGAATATTGTAAACTAGTTATTTATCTACATTTTCGCACGGTAGGTTAATAAAAATTCGCTTTTAAATTTTGGAGATTGTTCTCAAGTCCATATTGTTGTCTCTAGCTAGGCAATCATCGCATATTAAAATAGGGAAATCGTTGGATTGGTATCCCTGTTGAGAGAAGTAAACAAACTAACAGACCGAAAACATTTTAAACAATTTTATTTACACAATTGCTAAAACAGATGGACGCGACTATAAATATACAACTGAAGTTTACAACATATTTAAAGAAAGCTATCCAGAGAAGGTAACTGCTGTGGATTCTAATCGACAGTTCGCAAATTTAATTTGGAAAAATATAAGTAACAAAGATTAGGCTTCCATAAAGTAGATTTTTTCCTTATTCCACCTTATCGTTGTTGATGATACGATGATTGTTTCGAAATGGACATGTACAATAAATATAATTATTGAAGTTTTCTATGAATGGGCGGTTTTATTAAAGGTAGCCAAGCTTACGTCATAAATTCGTATATATTGATTTTATCTCATCGATTCATAATTTATTTGCCTTTCGTATATTTGACGTCACATAAATCTAAGTGATGTAGCAGTTTTTGCTCTCCTTGGAACGCTTTCTATAATTTCCGCTTACAGCTTGGTCAAAGTACTCAATTTTCTTCCATAACTCCAAAGAAATATATATGTACTTTCCCACAAAGAGCTCCAATTTGTTCCTTCACTTTTACTGTTAAACGATTTCCCGCTTTAGATGTCGCCTTCGACCATTTTCTGTTGCTGGTACACATTCATTTTTTTTTAGAAGACTACTTCCCCTGTTTTAGTTTCGCGCCGTCTTTTAGACGCATATAACACTTCCATATTTAACTTTTCCATTCCATTTAACTTTTTAATAAAAACGTTTCTGTTGTTATTTCTAGAGCAAGTGTGCATGAAGCTTTTATATTAAAAATCAAATTTTTCAACATTCTTAAAAGTATATGTGTTCCGTTTAAATATGGAACAAATTTTAATTTTGATTATTCATAAAAATTCGTTATTCAATTGTTTTTTTTATTATTAACTGCATATTAGCTAGCAGAGGAAAAATACGATTAGGTATGTAGATAATGATGAATATAGAAATAGTGGTCCGTTAATTTGAATCAATCTGAGTAGCTTTACAAATATTTATTTGTACATGGTACTTAACTATCGAGCGCGTGGGAAAGTTGGATACAAACACTTAAGAATATCGTATTATACGGTCGCCTTCGACACTAACAGTATCAATAGCCATTGAAGATAAATGTTACCACCCAAAGGTTAAACAATGAGGTTGATCCGTGGGCCGCTGCATTGGGATATATAATAGGTAGTACGGTCTTGCTATGACACGATAGGCATTTGGACGCTCAGTGTAATTGAAGTATTAATTATCCGTTGTATTTGTTACCCACGGCGCAGAACGTCAACCGTTATTGACCGGCTTAAAACGAAATCATCTGCTTAACATCATGCGTCCTAAGATTCGATGGTCTGCTTGTGAGCTAAGCAAATATCGATTTCAAGAGAAATGTTATCCTTGTTGATATTACTTGCTGAATAACAAGAACCCTAGGAGTAAAATATTGGTTGTATCATGCAATCCATGGGTTTAAGCCGATAGTAAACGATACATATTTTATTTAGTATTAGTATATGCAAGTTATATCAAATCAAATCAATAGGAGTATGATTCAACTTTTATACTACGTATACGTCTTCCATAACTGATTACTTGAACTGCAGGAAATACTATTTTGAGAAGAAGGAAAGGAAATTTCAAAAAATAACGGAAACAATAATTTTGTGTATTTCCAGCTTTTTGTGCGTATACTTCCTTTCCTGTTTCCTATTTATACATTCAGTGGAGCATAATTTAAAATCCAAAGATACAAGAGGTGTTTGCAGAAAACGTTTGTGCTTCTTTTACGAAATAGAAGCAAAGAAAAGCAAACACGTCTTCAATGAACAAATAATACTTGAGTACTCGAGTCTTGAACTAAAAGTTATTTCCACTGACGTAACATAGTTGGCAACATTCTTGATATGTACCTCAAGTTGAGTTTCTTTTTCAATTTGAGTACCTCGAATTGAAAAAGAATTGAAACATCTATCTGTTTCAGTTAAAGCTTTAAAATTGAAAGTGACTTGAAAGTTAAACCGAAAGATTAAAATATTTCGATTTCAATGCATGTACATAATCGGTTACTTACATATTGTTGCAGATATATAATTGTTTGCGAACGTCTGTCAATCACTCGATTGATTACATTGCATTTTTACCTGAACATAAAGAGGAAATAGCAGGAATGAGCTTAAATACTGTAGTCTGTACATCATTACCAACTGTAAGCAAGTGAGACTTATTCATGAATATATTAATTCGTATTCCTAAATGCATCGTCATTAAAGACGACCTTGTTCTACAATCTCGTCGCGCTGGTGATCTCGATTAAAATGATAAAAGCGTTTCTAGCCTAGGACATCGTTTAAATTATTTACAACGCCGCGTCGTTTCGTCCTCCTAATATACCTCGCGTGCATAATTTGACCGGCGAATTAATTATTTATTGCTATTTTTTCATTGCGTAACTTCCTGTCTACTGCATACATGTGCGTGGCCAATGTTTCTTCATCGATTGCTCCTCTGTTTGCTATATAGCTGTTCATATAAAGTTACTTGATAAAATTGGCACGCACTATAAACACTCGACCTGCATTTTGTTATAAATACGTACGCTGTACCTGCGTTTTTCGTTCTTCATTATGAGACGACAATATAGTAGAGCGGCGAGAACAATGAAGTAATTCCACGGCGGACCCCGTAAAATGTTTAATTAACTCGGTTTGTGATTGCAATAGCAAAGCGAAGAAAGAAGGTAAATTAATGAGTTTTCACGCCGTTCAACCGTGTGGAAGCCGAGCAAATTTGCATCGCTATGTACGGCATCCGAGGGACGAGTCGCAAATAATAAAATAGGTGCTCCTGCAATTGGCGTGTCGAAATAGCATCGTAATATAAACGTTACGATGTCATTAATGAACTATATTTATAGTTGCCGTATGATGATGTAGAGCTTTATTGAAATGAAATGCTATAATATTATAATATGCCATAATTAACAATATTTGACGATTTCAATTGGGGACCAATGAAGAGCTTAAAGTGGTGCATACGGAATAACAAAGTAAGGTACGTGTACAGTGTGTGGCAAATATTTCAAGTACTTACTTTCCATCAAAATTAGAACTTGATACTTCATTGCCTTACCAGTGTTGCAATTTCTGTAGCCACCAGAATCTTACGATATAAAAAAATATTATTTATATAATTGCCATTAGAATAAATACAGAATATCAGCTTTCGACGTTTGGCAACTTTCATGATTTAGAAAAAAAAATAGATTTGAAATTATTTGTGTAATGTTAAAAAAGCGCTGAAGAACGAGATATTTTCGTACCGATACCGTTTCCGAAACGGTCTGCTTTACGCAAGCAAGTATGATTAAAAGACAATCGGTAAATATCACATCCTAACTATTTGAAATGATGTCTTTCAAGCATTCCCCATGAATTATTTATCGATATTTATTTAATTTGCCTACGGAAAGTTCCTTGACGCAGTGTTTGATTTATCGACGGCGCTTTAGTGTCCAGTGCTTTTCCAATGCATGCGTTACATGATTATCTTATATCCAACGGTTGTAAAAAATTACATTGCAATACTTGTATTTTTGGCGCTTGTAATCGTGTTTCTAATATTAGGCGTAATTAAAAATAAAAGTTTTGTGAAGGAGCACATAAAAAATGTATGATTTATCGTTTTGCGAGCTTAACGTATTAAACAAAATAATTCAGACTTTATGTAATTTCCAATTTGGTGCCTTTATTGATAGGAATGGATACGGACCAAGATAGGTATGTATTTATTATCGTTGATAAACCTGGAAACTGCTTGAAATATTTTGGCAAATTATACGCCTACATTCCTTCGTAGTGACCATAAATTTAATAATTACTAGTTATGCTATAATATTATGGAATATAATTTTGCAAATTTTTCCTGCTACAATAGGAAAATAGAATACAATAGTAGTTAATGTGCCGTTTCACCGCTGCAGTCATTGCAGTCAGTTATCCTTCTACTACCCACGCTCCAAATATAATAGCACAAATCTTGATTTTTATGATTTGCTTTGCTGTTAAATACTGTCCTCTAAGCACCATATTATATATATTTTTAAGTAATGCGAAGATAAGGTAATTTTGAAGCGCAATACAAAATTCTGTGATTAATAGGCGCCTGTTGTTGCTTTTTATTTAGGTGTTTATTTACAACTTCGCAGATGTAAATTATCCTTGCCTTTCTTTCCCGAGATATTCGTTCATAGTCACCCAGCGGCGTTCTTTAAACGAGTTCGACTTACACTCATGTTATCGCTCATTCACGAAAGAAAAAGGCAAAAGAACTTCCCAGCGCGGTAACACGATAATATGAAACATAATACCTTTCTCGATTCTCGTTGACGTTTCAGATGCTCAGCGCCTAGTGCGTCTACTTTTTTGCACAGCGCACAATTTATAAGAAGAAGCGTGCACCTCTTCGTATTAACATGTTCTTTTGAAAATATAAGAAAAGACTACAAAAAAATCATATAATATAATACCTGTTCAGAAAAAAAAAAAACCAGTTCAAAGTGAATCGCTTAACTTTGGATACTCTATTATTTTCGCCTTGGAGATCCTTGTATTTCATTCTGTTAGCACATATGTTTAGTTAACATTTGAATCAGTGTTATTGTTTTTTATATAACGTAATATATACGTTTGATGTGGAATGTGACAAATTGAGATATTGTCGCGGTATGTACAACTTTGAGGGCGGTGACCGTCTGGATTTTTACATCCGAACCTCGTTAATCATTTACCTTTTAAATGTATGGTACTTATACGTCGCTATATAAATATATTTTTGAAGCTGGTTATTTATGGCGGCATTAAACAAAGATAAATACCATCGTCAGTTTGCGCCGCAGCGTGCGGAGGTTAATTTAGATTTATTACTGAAGGGACCCTTGCATCGATTATATCGCAATTAGATTTAATAATTGGTTTACGATGGTTTCCATTACGCTTTAAGGACGAACATCTTTTGCTTTCTTGTAATAATAATAATTCGAAGATCTTCATAATCGAAATGAAATTCTACACATTCTCCTCTAAGTCGCTAAATAGAAAACGAAAATGAGGCAGCGCATGACATTATAATTTATTTGACAACGTTACTTTTACTCCCACACAGATCTTTAAATCATGTCATAGTACCGCTTAAATAACGCACTTCTAATGAGTTGCACACATTTCTACCGACAATGAGAAGTTACATTTATCGCACCTAGTTTAATACTTGGCGCCGAAGTAACTTAAATATGTACATATGTCGAAGTAAATCTCTGTGGTGCTAGGGGCTATGCCATCTAGACCGAATTGATAATTTACTTTAAATTTTACTGTCGGATGTACGGCAATTTCACCTAACTAAAATCTTTTGCGTCTTGACTACCAAAGCAATAGCATTATATTTATACCCTAATTTACGTTTGTGAAATAATCTCAAATTTTTAAGATCTTTCTGCCTTACTTCTGGAAAATCTTCAAAAAACAGCAATTGCAATTTTATGTGCCGTCATGTTAGAGATTAATGAAGATCTGCGGCGTGTCTAAACAATACTTTTTAAATTCTAAGCAACTTATGTTAGTGACCACTGAATAAGATCCGAATCTTCTTATCAATTTTTCATCCCGTCATCTATGAAATTACTACCATTTTGTTTCGGTTGGTCGACAACCAGTCTCATTTCTATATAAAAAGATAAAGCAATCTTCTGATTTGATTTTTTTCTGGGCTTCTCGTCGTCTTGCTTGCCATCGCTTTGTAAATAGCTTATAAGCAATATGCAGCAAATATTCGTTAATATAGGGTTGTCTAGAATATCCGACAAATTATTCATGTTTTTGGGCGAAGCTTTACGAAGACGCAATGTCCGTTGAAACATGACATTTTTCCGTCCATTATTGTGCGTATAAGTTTATATTCAATAATTCCTCTCGTTTCGACATAAACACTTTTGCTGGCCTTAATTCAGCGTTTTCTCTCTGCTTCACATCATAAATATCCTTTATAACTTCATTAGTTTCTTTCGTTAGCCGGAACTCTGTAGTTCGATAAAGAAAGAAACCAAATTTTGGATTTTTCAGATATCTTGCATATTAACATAGTTGTTTAATTTCGTCGAGAAAACTGGATTAATAAAAGAAAAGTGAGTAAAGCGAATTCTTGTGAGACTATTTTCACTCCGCAAATGCGGTAAATATTGTGTCTTGGTACTTCATGTAAGAAGATAGCATACAACGCGCAGCGCTTCGAGAAATACACTTCTGTCATTTACTTCCTGAAGTTAACAAGGTTGCAGCGTGTGGAAACGTGAGCATTTTCATAAAATATGTTTTTCTGAATCGTGTAAAGATACAAGGTAAGGCTATAACATAAATATAAGTAAGCACTCGCTTAATGCATACAAATAATGTAATTTGTTCTTTGTACTATTATATACATTGGTGTATTTATACACGTTTATACATGATTATTAAAAAAAATAAACTAATAAATAATTATTTGTACTTTATATCTGAGAGCCTAATATGTATTACGTATATTGTTGCTAAGAAGTTTACATTATTTATTATTAGTTAGATTGATTATGTTAATGGAACACAACAGATTAAGCTAACTAATGTATTGTTTATTAACTCCACCTGTTCTCGAAAGCAAATTATTTAAAGCTCATATATTGAAATATAATACTGCAAGCATGATGGAATCGTAGGAGGAACCAGCGCACGAAACAAGGCAACCAAACCGCAACATGCATATCTGCGAACACATTTGTTTCTTATTTTATCACTCATCCCTTCCTGGCGTATTTGAAAACCCGAAACAGCTGCGCTATCCAACATTGTAACTTCAAATCTGAATCTGGTTTAAGGTCATACACTGTCAGTTTTCATGTTACTCTTGTCCACGCTTGTTTTATGAACAAAAACAAGACCACATGACCGCGCGCAATGCATACGACTCGTTGTGTGCGTTGTACGCACACGTAGCATCTTTCCACTGCACAAGGATAAAGTGCACTTCGTTTATGATTAAATATTCGCGATAAATTATGTTGGGCACGGACGCATCTTCTTGTTGCGTAGATTCATCAAGATGTGCTTGTCTTATTAGCTGTTCGTTTCTCTGTAATGATGTACCTTATCTTGTGCGTTCGTGCTGATGCAGTACGACATTGAAACTTATTTAGTTATGAATAGCATGTTCAGAACGGCCCTGTAATACATACAACTGTGGTGGAAAATGTGATGTAGTTCTGTACACATCGAGTTTACTCATTTACAGAGTGTAGCTGTAGACGAAAGCAATAAACTTATGTAATTTTCTTTTATTTCGTGGCTTCTTAGATCAAATAAAGAGCAGAGGTTCCATTCAATCTACAGCTTGTTTTGTGAGGAATGGGACAGGGCAATATCTCGGAAATGAATGATAATAAATGTAAACTCGTTAAGTAACTTTTCCAATTTTTTTTTAATGGAATGCCTTACTTTTCATCCGATTTTTGACATTGACAACACATTTGTGGTGTGGTCTGGTCACGTGTGGACTTTTTAGTAGGAGGTCTTAAAAATACCTTTCCAAATAAAAATGGGGATAAATCCTTTTTTATTTTAGAGTGGGAGGAATTGGTTTTTTTTTGTCTAAAATTTCTTAACTTTAATTACAACTGCGTTCTATAGTTACCTCGATGACAGACGTAAAGTATTGGTTTTTAAGCATCGCAAGGTATATGTGTTTTCTCTGATGCTTATTCTCACATGAGCACCGACCTGAACATTATCGCAGATCTCATGTAATGTTTCTATTGAGTGTATTATCTCTGCTTAATATGAAAAAATGCTTTCGAATATACTTATTGTTGCCTCTTATTTCTTTTCATGTACAACACTTTTCTACGGTATTTTTCTCGTACTACTCAACACTTATATGTTTCATAGAATCTTTTTTATTATTTCTAATAATAATAATTAAAATATAACTGAAATGTTAAACTGCATAACATAATTTGTTACAGTTTTCTTAGCAATAAGTATCCAGAGCAGAGTATGGAAAACTTTAAGGCTTGTATATTTACGTTGTGCAGATAAAAAGAAATATTCAGTTGCTATCACATATTTCTGCTACTCGGTAATACATTATCGTAAACCGAGGATCGTATCTATCCATCTCGATTAAGATTCTAATTGACATTCCTGGAATAGCGCTTGTGTGTCTGGAATGCAGCGAATAAACAACATTTGTTTAATACAGTTCTGTCGTTACCACATCATTCGCAAATCAAACGCGATCGCGAAAAACAAGGTTGTAGTGTGGTAAGACTGTTTAAGCGAGAATCCAAGTCTGAATTTAATTCCTTCCAAACGAAAAAAAAATAGTTTTGTCCTTATTAAATAGCCCAACTTAACAATTTTATGATATAACCTTGTTATTTGTTTATTTGCAACACCAGTAAACATTGATAAACAGTTGGTAACACAAATTAAACATAATCGTGTTACCAAGGTCGATCGTATGCTAACTATTCAAGTATGTAAAATATTACTACTTCATTACCTAAACTAACGCTGTACGAAAAGCATGCATTTACAATTTCATTCATTACACGTCATTGACCAATACCGCAAATTTAATTATCTCACGCTCAAATTCCAATTGAGTAAATTTATCGGAGTCATTGGCGGGAGTATTATTCACCGGCGCAAGGTAATTCCAGCTATTCAACCGTGCTCTTCTGAAGGAATCGTTATGGCAATGAATGGTGGCAGGTTTTATTGGCGTAGGAAGCGGTGAAATACATCGTAATTGGCAATTGCCACGATTATCTTTGCGAGCATATTATTTGACGCTTGTTATTTAAGGAATATGGAAAGGGTAGGTAGGGTAAAGGTAAGCATGGTACGTTACAGCACGCAATATATGCCGTTATGTTCTTCTTCCGGTTGTATTTCCTTTACTCTAACAAATATTCGTAGTTAAAACAATGTTTTATGTTATTAAATAAAAATAGATTTAATATCAATAAAGAAACAAAACAAACGCATGTGTAAAGCTAAAAATACTTTTACACTAATACATATAATATAATCGTTAAAATATCGCTTGGTCACAACGTACCGGTGTTTTGATTTTCTTTGGCTCTCAGCAATGTACGGCACTGCAGATCAACCTATCAAATCCTACGCGGATGGACCCATTTTGCTACTGTTATCTCAATAAATGCCAAGAAGAAATTCAAGAGATATCTGTGGGCACAATAAAAAGCATCAATTCTGAATAACTTTTCTGTATATATTTCTGTATAACTGAAAAGTTTCTAAGCATCAAAATATGTAAGCGTTACCGACAATGGATGGTAACGTAACGGAAAGTCACGATAACTCGATTTCCTCGTGTATTTCCGTTGTAGGGTAGCATGCACATAATATGAAAGGAAATTACATGAGGATATCCAATCGGCGATAAGAGATAACTTAATACTATATTTCGTCCAATGTTGAATTTTTCTCGCATTAGAAATTACTGAATTATTTAAATTTAACATCTGCGAAACAAGTAACCCTCACAGTTTTAAAAATAATTTTAATTGTTATGTTTTCGTGGTGTTTGACACATATTGTTTTGTAACAAAAGGAGCCTAATTCAGTTACGGAAGCGAAGTGTCTGTTTTTTCTTCTCTAACATGCAGCATTAAATTAAAAAAAGCGAAACATGAAAGTATTTAACCAATAAATACCAATGAACGTTGTTTACATAACTTCCTCTCTGATCTTTGAGGCAATATAGCAGTAGGTATAGATCCGCCGCCTTTGATAGCACGCATAGTAATTCGGAATTCACATCAATGTTATAAATGTGATGAAGGTTTTTAATTATTGCTTTTACAAACAATAATATTAATGGAAAGTAACTTATATTGTCTTTACTTCGATTCTTTTATGTACGAGGGAAATAGACAGAAAAATATTCATTAATTGAATGATTTCCGACTAGAAAGTGCTAAATGGAACGATTTCAGGTTCTTTGATCGAGCAACATATGCCGTACATTGAAAGAGGATAAAAAAGTCTGAATCATGATTCAAATCGGTGTTAATTAGATTCTTTAAAAAAGCGGCAGAAAAGCGGATATCATTCACTTTTGACGCGTCTAAAAATAATTTTCTTTCTCCCCGTCGAAATCAACGAAGCGTAGGAGCAACATCTCGTTCTTTTTTAGCGCAGGAAACCTTTTCAATTCCTCCTTTTATCTCCCAGAATACCTCCGTGGAAGGCAAAGCGCAACGCTTTCAGGTATGCACATATAAATTTGACGCTCATCTTACAGCTAAGTGTTTGAATATTTAGAGGTTTGTTTTATGTGCGCGTATACGTATCTGTTCCTCGAATAAAAATCTCAAAGATTCCTTTGATGTTGGATAATCCTTCTTTTGAGATTTGAACGTAAATTTCTAACACTAACAATAAGTATCGTATAAATGTAATAAATTCGAAATTATAAGATATCAATATTTTCTAAAAGCAGCTTCAATAACATTCTTTATCGCGTTATAAATTTAAATGTACACAACAATAGTTTAGAGAAGAAGAGAATATTGAATGTTGAAGAAAAATGTCAATTTTTTTATAGCAGTGCCTTGGATAACTCCAACGTTATTTAATTAAAAATATAAACGAGTTAACATATGAGACCAAAGGTGTCCGAGTTCTATAGACTCATTTGAATTTTATCTATGCGTTTGTGTCTCGTTTAGAGATAAGAATCAAATCAGACGTATAAAACCGCCAGACATAATGTTAGAGGTATAATAATACCGTAATTCCTTTTATGGTACCGTTCGTCGCTTCAATTCAAACATACTGATGACAGTAACAAACCACAAAACATGATGTTTAAATTAATTAAGCTTCATTCACATATTATTGCAGCGCTTAGTGTTGTTGATTGAATACAATTACGACGTATCGTTTTTCATTCAAGTTTATTACTTAATAAATCAGCTCTACGTTGGACACATTTACAATGAAAGCTTACGTTAAGTAATAAATAATTGTAAAGATTCTTTTTGTCAAATGCAGGGTAATTTATTGTTATCACGATGATTGAGAATATGTGAAAGTCATTTGCCGATGTTTACAATCGTTTCCAAGGATAGACATTATGACTGCAAGTAATTGTAGTTGAATAACACTGTTGTTCTTGGGCTGTGTTAAGTCCTTAAACATCTGAGGACTGCATAATTAATGTTAATTTCTTCGGAATTTTGAAGATTTTGACTTTTTTCTTGTTTCTAAATTTTCGGACAATGTCTACTCCAAAAATTCAATAACAGATCCGTAATTATTATAATTTTTAATTTTTATAATGTTTGTTGTCTTCCCAAACTATTACATATATAGTAGTTGCTACCATAAATGAAAAGATATTGATGGAAGCAGCGTCCTTTCTACAAGAAAAGACACGACCATTAACCAAATAATAACTGGGGTGGGAACAATGGTTCTATATCATAGACCAACCTCCAGGAGCGTAAAAGGACTTGTATGTTCTTTTCCGATTTTCATTTGTTTTCGTTTTAACTAGCATCCTTGTAAATGGTCCATGTTTTCCCTTGTTTTCGGTTTAATACATCTTAAATAACAATATCCCTTTATTGACTACACATGCAACATAAAAAGCCAAGGACGTTCTGCATTAAGTTCTTTTAGCTTCATATTACATATGACGTATCGGATCTGAACTCAAAATAAAACTTTAAAATCAACCTTAACCTTTAACATTTATAAAAATATGTTTTTTTTTTTAATTTCCTTTATTCAGACCAGCAATTTTGCAAATTACAAGAAAATCAAAGAAGCATAAACGTGAAAACACTAATCATATGCAGCGATAATATATGCGAATAACCCTATGAGAAAATAAGTAATAAAAACTATACAATGTCCTCTGCAATGAAACAAGAGACAAAAAAATCCGTGTATTTATATCCATTGGTTGTCTAATAAATGTTTCTTCGTCCTACGTAACGTAGTGTATGTATGTTGTGCAAACCATATATGTACTAACTCGCATTTACAATGTACTGAAAATTCTCCGCCTGCGAGAATTTCAGCTTTCTGCATAATCAAGCGATGTATTCTTATATAGCGCAGATGCAAATAAATTGACGCCTTTCGGGTATCGTGAAAATATATGAACAGGTCATAAAGTCCGTGATTTAATATAAACTTGTAGCGGATGCATTCTAAGGACATTCGAAAGAAAGAAAGAGGTCTGTGGTCGCATATTCTGTTATTTCTTTTATATGCCAGGGATACTTTTTAAAGATGTGTTTAGTTTATTTATTATTCTAAGCTCCTGTTTTTTCGTTTATGTATATTTCAATTTGTAAATTTGAAACCGTATGCTTTATTTTTTGACGGTTCTGATGGAAGTAATAATAATAATATATTAATGGATAATAGTGATAGTTTACGACAATTAGACCAATAAACTTACAAGACATCACTTCTGGGTATCTTGTTTATATATACAAGGAGCTATCATTGGCAAAAATTTCAGTGTGTATTTAAAACCATAAATGTCCTTGTTCACTTGCAGATTATTTAGAAGACGGTTACTAATGTATTGTTAATACTTGCATTAAACCCATTCAAATACTTAATTTTATGATTTACGACATTTTTGTAGCTTTGTCCTAACATATAATATAATACTCGAGAGTACTCTAGTACAGGGTGTTACGAAAGCCGAAAATGTATAGCGCAAAACACTTAATATTCAGTAAAATGTCTTCAAAAATCGTGGCCCAAGGCTTATCCGTCTATTCTTCACTTAGACTGGTTTTTGAAATTGTGAAATTTCTTTTCGCTATCAACATACTTTGTGAATACGTAGAGAACATCCATAAGCAGTGATTTACGTTAAACAAGATAGGTAGTCCTTGGCGGCTTTGAATTACTTATTTTTCATCTGTGTAACAAGCCTTCCTACTGCGCATACAAATTCTAAACCATTTGAGAATGTATTTGCTGCAACTACTTACGTGTAAGTGCATACTGCATATGTACATTATGTACATACATAATATGCAGTAAAGAGAAATAATGTAGTCAATGCGATGCTTTATGAATCTGTATTTTTATCCCATAACTATGTTCAAAGGTCGGTAGTAATTTTACGACTTCTTCGCTATTGCATATTGAATTAGCGATCAAACCTTTTACATTCATATTTCAATCCTTTTTCGTCGTAATTTTAACGAATCTCGGTGTTTATTTAACAGTTTATTATTAATTTTGATATGTTATAGAAGGTGTTTAATTCAATTTCTTCGGCGTTTTATTAAAATTGACTTAAGAAAGAGATCTCCCCAAAATAAATCAACAAGATCCACCCTTGTTACATTTGAAATAAAGGGAGTTTTTAAGAAAAAGCGATTTTGAGAAATATCGAGGAAAATAAGAAAACGGCTTCAGATTTGGATTATTTCTTATAGTAACAAGCAAAAGCAGTTTATAATCCTATTGTTAGGCTTCTAGATGTAGGTACATGAAAAATACTTATTTCCAAAGAAAATTCTAGGGAGAACTCCATCATTTGCGGTCACAGAGGAAGTAACCTAGTATTCCAAATTATTCCAAACATCGTTGTTTATAAACCTTCCAAAATTCAAATATTTATCTGTTGTAATAAAAAGTTAGAATGCATCCATTTCTCGTTATCACCTGGTATGTGTATAAATTTAATTCTGTATAAGTTGGCTATCATTAAGAGTTGTTTATACTTTGACATTAAACTTGGATCAACTCTTCGAGTAAACAATTATTCAAATATTTTTCGTGTGTACACTTATTCCAGAAATTATCGTTTCTACTTCATACGTTAGAAACATTCTGGATAACCATGTTAATTAAAAATAAAAGTGTTGTTTCTATGCAAAGCCTTAGTAACCCATTTTTTTTTTTATTTAGAAGCGCGCTGCTAAATAAACACATCCATTTCGGATAGACTATATCGAGTTTTATTTAGTGGTTGTATATTTACAAGCATGACAAGGTTTTTTTTGTTTTCCCGAAACGTATATATGCGTCACCCTTGTGTGGCCCCGACTTTAGGAAATAGACCGGCTTCGAATTCGGAGACCACACAAAATGAAATAAATCTCACCGTGAAAGTTCTAAATCTTGTGTAATTCGGCGGAACTTTCGAGTTTGTGTTATACACCGCCATTTTATTTTATACGTCGTAATGGGCATGTCCATTTCGAAAAAGTTTACACGTTTGTTTATCGCCGTTTCCGGTTTTCGCCGAAACATTTTTTAAAATGCGCCTCGGTACGATATAAACCATGTACGCAATTAATTTGATCTAATTCGGTCAGCTAGTGTATTTATAACAAACATCTTCCATATATGTGTGCCTGCGACGTAACCTGCAATAGTTCCTTTTTGATTTTCTGGAAAGCAATGCTGTTTCTGCTTACATGGGAGCCGAATTTTAATTTTAGGCAATAGTAAAGTTTCCAGGATGTTAGTTTTCTTTGATAGCCTTTAGCAAGAGTTAAAGAAGACAGTCTGGTTCAACGGAAAAGATCATTAAAATCAAAAGAAAAATCTACAGATGTAATAATTTATTTCATGAACCCTAAAAAAAGCAGCTAATCTCAGAGATTTGAAATCAGATCCGATGCTACGGATTCTTTGATTAATCTGATTTTCTAAGTAGTCATTCTACATTTGGGTATAGAAACATAGAAATGATCTAATGATCTAAACATGTCAACGATTGCGACCAGGAATTCCTGGCATTACGACCTGCGAGAATCGCAAGGATCGACTAATAGCCTAGTTACCCAAAAAAGTAATGAAATGAATAATTAAGTTAGATTACCTCTTCACCACCGTGTATAGCGCGTTTCGCTGTGTAACAGCTCATCAGTGCAAAATTGTAGAAGATGACAATTGTTCGACTAATTGTTATATAAGTATGAGTGTACACAACGCTTAGGTAATAGCCTCATTACTTATTTTTGAGAACTGCAAATCGTAATATCATCATAGTTTTAGAAGCCCAGTTTCATAGTAGACAATAGTTTAAGCAAATTCAAAATCATAGAGAAAATTCGAAGTCAATACCGACCACGCGAAAGAGCGTAATTTAACGTACGTATCTTTCTACCACCACTGTTATCCAAGACTAGCATTTATTTTCGAACCTTGGACAAATCAAAGCGCAAGCAAAACGAAGTTTCGAGTTACGAGCGGTACGGTTGAGCAACAGTTTTCTTCCCGCCGCAGTGCGTCGTTTTGAACGTTGCGACCGTCAACCGATCCGATCCGTTCGATGTCTATCGGCCGCCCAGCTCAACAGCTGCCGATGCCGGGGATCGCTCATTTATACCCCAGGCACGCTTTCGCTTGGGGCCTCACCGCTACGGAAGTGACGACGTTCTCTTTGCCATCTTCGATACTCTTCTCTCCCGTTCGTTTTTTTCTTCTCTCTTCTTTCCAGTCTCGTTGCTATATTATCACGTTGATATTTATTTATTGAAATGATTATGGCGTCAGTGTTTCGCGAAAGTTATTATTATAATGTTTCAAGGAACAGGAGCAATTAAATACATTGCGGTCTCATCGAATGTCTACCATTATTTTTGAGTACCATTTGTTTATATAATATAAATGACGATATGTCTTATACACAGATTGTGTTTGTATTCTTTGATATCCATTTGTTTATATCGCGGGAAATACTTTTCGTCACTAGGAAGATCTCGGTTCCAATTAACCAGTGTTGCAAGCCTTAAACGTAACAGGAATCATTAAATAGCTTGCTTCTTGAAATTTTCATTTTTGTCTAAATAGTGTAGTTTCAGTTTCCCGTTGTTCTGCACTTTCATCTCATGTGCTACGAATTAAACTATTGTTTCTTAACGTAGACGATTATTTCGATCTTCGCTTTTGGGAGTCAGTGGTTATTGTACGTCAGGTGAAATTTTGGACAGCTGAACTTAAACGTGATCGTAATAGCTTGGTTAACGGCAAGAAACTGCAACCACTACCGATATTATCGGAAAAGTTCACTAGGTGGTGCTAAACGGATAGCGGTGGTCGTAAGTCTTTGGAAGGAACATGTTTTTGTATTGACCGAAGGTCTTGAAAAGTTAAACTACGCGCCTACTTTTCTTTAAATTAAAAACGCATTCGAATGAAGACCTGTTGAAGCGGTTTGGGCAAGATAATTCGGAATTTTGGCATCAATTAGACGAAACTTTCTGTCCAAAAACGCAGACGAAACTGTAGAATGCGGACTTTGAAAAAAGTAAAGAGCTGTTGTTGTAGACTTTCGCGATGGTTGCTTTCTTTTAAAGAATTTATACGAAAAAAGTACGACAGCGACGCATGACGCAACAGCCCAGAGGAAGCTCCATGAAATTGAAAGCGAAACGTCGTCATTCTCATGAAATTACAATGCGCTCTCAACACGGAAACCCAAATTATTTAAAACGTAAAGTGGTGTTCCATTGGGCGGGATTGTGATGGTAATTATTTGATACTACGCACCGCAGAAATTGCGGAAAATTGCCTCATTTTTGTATGGCGATAACTTTATCTGATTTAACTTATTAACCTGGCTCCCTGAAAGTCATTTTATATTTGTTTATAATAAATAACATTAAGAGCGAGCATTAGTCACATAACAATACTCCAATAGCGACGAATATATTACGTCTATTACATAACTCCTATAATACGCATTGAAAATTATTTGTATAAATTACATACAATCTTCCACGGGCGTTTTCGTCGTCATATCAAAATTACTTCCAATTGTGGGTTTGTCGAGTGTCATTGCGTTGTTTTACACAAGGTTAAGCGATGTGCCGCCCGGTTGGCGTTAGATACCGGCAAATACTTCCCATAGAGTCTGAACGGCAAGAGGTAATTGCAAGCATCGCGACAAATTGTCTAGTCTCGCGGTATTATTACGTTCAGCTCTCAACGATGAAAACGCCAGTATCTTGACGTGAAGACGCAGGCCCTTTGTTTATTAAATGTCTATCTGTATAATTATAATTTACATAACATTGACTGACGGGTAACACACCGAGGCAAAATAATTGTCCTTAAACGCTTTCTCAGTAAGAAAATGGGAACAAAGGATACAAATAGCTATGATAGGTAAATTGTGAAATAAATGGCTATTAGACTGCATAAATAATACGAGACTTTACAGCATGTAATCTGCATTTATGTGCAAACTACCCAATAAATCTTTCTGTTCAGAAGAAACAGAAACTACACACGTTAAATCAGTGTAGATACATAGTTCGTAAAGTCAAATTACCATCATCTGAATTAATGTTTTCCTTATCATGAAAATTGTTTTCATAGATCTGTATATACGGTTGTGTCATAATTCTCAACATCGTGCTATTATTAGCGTCATGCATTGTGATTCTGATAAGTCGACTCGCTTAAAGTCAAAATTTCTCTCGTGCCTGCAAACTCATTTTTGGAGACTGGAATTGTTTTTCCTCTTTTATTATCTAAAAAAAAAATGCCAGGAGAATATTATTAAGTCCAGCCTACAACTGTAGTGGTGGAACGTAATGATAACTTCTCTCTACATTTTTCACACCTTTAAAAGTATCAAATTTAATGTAAAATTACGCCACAACAATTGTCTTGTTTATCAATAAAACATATTTGTACCGCATTCTAAACAGCAAAATAGCAACCAGAATTCGGACAATCGAAAGGAAGGGTAACAAGGTGAAATAGAATAAATAACGAAGTATCCAGGAGTGGAACTCTGCAAAACTGAAGAAAATCAGCTGCGATGATTTTTGAGACTTGATCTAAATGAACTCAGTTATGTTAGTGGAATTCGAATACTTTTATTTAAGTGTATAAGAAGACTATTTGGATACTTACTATTTTGGGCTACATGCGTGTAAATAAAATTTGATTTCAAATAAAAATAAAAGATAATTCAAGGTACTCCACGTTATCTCCGATTTATTTTAGGAAAACGTATGTTTCTTTATTTCCAACTGGTAAAACTGAATAAATCGAAAATAGAACTTTTATAGTTTTTGGTCGCTATAAATTAAACTTCATTTCAAATTGATGGAGCCTTCCCTAATTTGTGTAGGTATAATTAGATTTTTGTTATAGAAATCAAATGAGTACCTAATGCACACTCGTAAAACGTATGCGCGCTGCACCATTGACGCCTATTTATTGATATGAATGTGAGAATTTCATTAGCGACCTTGATCAATCACGTACAATATCGTGTAGGCAATTATTCAAACGATCATACTTCTTTCATGTCATCACATACTGCCAAATACAATTAAGGTGATTCGCTGATGGATAACAGGAAATTGTTTCCATTGTCTGCACGTGTCTGATATTTATTTACGTTCACGGACAAGACAAAGACTAAACACAATTATCCAAAGAAGACGGATTACTTGTGGATGTCGTTAATTAACGACTGATGTTCGCTAAACAATGAGAAAATCTGCTCGGTTTCCACGGGCAGTATTTTCATTATTTAACGAGCTGGAGTGATGTATCCGATCTTAGTATTCGTATCTGTTTCCGTATTTATTGGTAGGTGTATACGTTACTGTGGATGATTGAATGATGGAAAGTAATGGATAAATTTCGTGAAAACAGTGTTATATAATAATACTGTGTAACGTAATATAAGTTGGAGTGCTTAGTAATTACACAACTCATTAGCTTAGGCTTAGAAATCTTAGACTGGCAATATATTCAGGAAAACATTGGATATAATTTAAATATCGTACTTATTCCCATTTCCCTGTTACTGCGGTCCTCCTTAATCCTTAGCAATCAAATATACCGTTATATCTTGCGGTCCATATTTAGCTTTTTATATCTATTCCGTAAATTTTTTTACCTACGTCATTTTATTTAATTAAAGCAAGATTTTTTTGTGCCTGCACATCGGTAAATCCTTAGTAATGAATGTTCCGCATCTAAACCGAAGATGGCGCTTGGACTGTGCGAATTTAATATCGACTGCGTCTTCGCAACTCCATTAAATATTGCCTCCGTTATTAAAGTA
The DNA here is from genome assembly GCA_020654165.1 of Oryctes rhinoceros. NCBI lineage: Eukaryota > Metazoa > Arthropoda > Insecta > Coleoptera > Scarabaeidae > Oryctes > Oryctes rhinoceros. The sequence goes on from JAIOKQ010000231.1 coordinate 8,150,852, forward strand.
TTCGTCTCTGCCTTTCGAACAGTTTTCGCTTATGAAATGGCGAAAGGAAGCGGGAAGGACAGTCATTACGGCATTTTTTCGCTCATACCTTCCGATGACATTTTTTTTTCAATTTGGTAGGCGATATATTCTTTCCTATATCTTCCCTATATCGGTAATGCGATGAATAAATCAATCCAACCGCTTGAATCCAATTTTGTGTTTCCCGCTTCCGCAATAAAATATTTAATAAAGAAGGATATTCGTGAAGACAGAGGGGTGGCCGTAATGCCCCTGCAATTAGGTGCGAGAAGATTTACATTATTTGTGTTTATATTACGTTTTTCAAAACGAAACGTTTCTTAAGGCCTTATATAGTTCCACACCACATTGCGCAGCCTCTTCGTAAAAATTACAAAAGAGTACTCTATATGTAATTTTGGCATATATCGAGGGAATTACCTGAATTTATTCGAAGTTAATTTAATTAAACACGCGTAATAATGGACGCGTGCTTAATTTTGTAGGAAACATTTTATGAATACAAAATAGCCACAAGGGGTCAATTCATCATGTTTTAATTAAACAAATATCCAATAGCGACGGTCTTAATTTTTACGTTTCTCCACTATTCGAATTAAATTCCGTATTAATTACATTCAACAGGAGCATAAAGAACAAGTTTTAAGAAAGCTAGTATTGTACTAAGCGTGAAACTAGTTTCCTACGACATTCAAATGAATAGATTCCGAGAGGTATCTTTATAACAAGAATCTTCACAACCACACGAGTAGTATTACTATTTCGATTGGCGTTAATTGAAATTTATTACAGCCGTTTGTTTTTATGCAAGTCAATATCGAAAGAAGTGTGTTACCGATACTGTATTGGAGTTCTTAGAATAAGACTGTCTCTTCCACGTACCCGGCGATAAATTCATTTCTAATCGTTAGACAACAGAACGCTAATACGTGAAGCTATTTTCGAAAACAGTACCCAACGTCGTTACGTCATGTTAGAAACGTTATTGTTCAATGTTAGTTGTAAAATATATTCCGAACGTTCTCGCGGTAGGCAAAGTGATTTATGTATTAATGGCGTTCGATTTATACTGTTGGGTAACTTTTAAATTAATTGAAGTACTAGAATGTAGCTGCGAAGAAAACTTATTGAAGTGAAAATAGAAAGTATGCACCTACAGCAGTCAATTCGATGAACTCGAACTACTAACTGAGCATGAGCGAATATAAACTAGCAAATACAAATACTTCACTTACCTATTGTATAGCTGTAGCTTATAAATGTGTAACTTTATAAACGTCGACATCTATAGTCTTTTATCTAGAAGAAGGACTCAATTTAAGTGAAGTTATTAACAAAATATAGAAGTTATTGTAAGTATATCAATATTGTAAGTATAGCAATCAATTATTACGTGATATTGTATGCTCCTCCACCAAAAATGATTTAATGATTTTTTTTCTAGATTAGTGAAGAGTGCTTTCTATTTGAATTTAGAAATGCATTGTGGGGTAATAAGAAGTGTTTCTAAAACCAAGATAGGAGGAATTGATGGCATTGCCACCAGTCTTGCACATGCATTCTTTATCTTTCTATTCGATTCATTTTATGATTGTGTTTGCTTATGTATATATCTTAGAGTGGTCTTTATTTTGCAAGTTTTAGATATTGGTCAATGGGAATGTGTGTGGCCCTGAAGTTTGCAGAAATAACAAATGTTCAAATTTTTCTAAATTTTAGTTTATTTCTTTATTGGAGCGCAGAAGCAAAGTGACCCAAAACTATTACCTCTTAAATTGTTGTAGTGTAAGCAATCTTTTAACGTAGTTTATACTATTTAATTTCCAGGCGATGACGATAATAGTTGCTCGATTTTAATGTTACTAATGTTCTTCTGGTAGTTACGCTGAAAAGCTCGAATCCACAATCTATTTAATTCATAATCATTGGGTTTCAATGACATGGCATGAATGCAAGCAGTAAGTAAATGAACTGCATTCCGATACGTAATTTGGCAGCGGTCCAATACAGCTGACAATGTGCTAGACGACGATTGTAAACGGACTTGTTTTTTACTCGGATCAGCGGTACTGTACTACCCTGGAGATTTTCTTCCTTAAGAGGAAAGGACAAATTTCGTTCTATTTCGTCTTCTTAAGGAACCATTGAAATGAATAGTAATTTTACTTGACAAGAGAAATTAAAGAATTGTATTGTCGTTGAATATATTTTCTTTTTCTGCAGAAGTTCTTGGCTATTATAAATTCTTAGCCGACCTTTTTGACTCAGAGTTACTAAAAAAATCCTTATCCTTTTTGGATTTTATTTAATGCACTTCTATGGGCGCAATCTTTGTCCACAGAATTCTCCATCCCGAACTCCTTCAGAAGGCCACCCTAGAGTACGTACATAAAAAATACTGTTTCTCTTATAAGATTCATTTGATCAATTTCCTGCTCTTGTTCTCCTTCTTGTTATTCGCGAATTTGCATGACGATGATTTCTGCAGGCCGTCGCATTTTTAATCTTGCAGCTACCACATCTAATAAATCACAAGCGAATATCATTGATTCATTTTTTGAATCAACATTAGTGTACTACCCCGCGCATCATCTTGTGTTAAAGAGGAAAGCTTGGGAAACATTACCCGGTTTATGTCGCTGCTTTCTAAACGGCAGGCATATGTTTCGTTGCACTGAAGGACGCCAAGAAATATCTGGCTCATTGTTTCGAACATTGTGATACATAACTGTGAGTTAAACAGCGGTGCAAGATGGAGTAAAAGCTCTTAGAACAATGCTTATGATGGAGGGACAGAATCATGTCCGTAAGTAGTGTGTTTTTTCTCGTCTTACATTGCCTTTCCTGTAAATAATTCCGTCAATATCACGAAAAAAGCTATTTTAGCATAATTTTTTTGTTTATTATTTCTAGGCTAATCGATTATTTGAATATATTATATAAAAGAAAGAAGCATTTTAAAGAAGAAAACCTCTTCGAGAAGTAACCGACCATAATTTTGCACATGTTCCAAATAGAAAAAGTCTTAGCTTACATGTATACTATGTTGATGTTTCTTACTTAAATAAATAGAAGATGTGACATCTAACGATTACAGTTTCAGCTCTTAGTACATGATAACATACACGCTCAACATGAAATAACATCTTGTACTTTGCGCTTTACAGTGAAGACACATCAATGAATGAAAAAAAAAATCCCGCCTTATCGTCATCGATCGTAAAACAAATCATCATCGATAGTCGCAATTGCACTTCGAGGAAACGCAATCGTTTCCTGTGAATAATAAAAGAAATTGAGTAACGACATGCGACGACTTGTCAATAATTCTCCGTTACGATCGATTCGGAAATTTATGGATTTATGCAGGAAAAATTAAACGCTGTCGACACTATTGTTTACATTTGTATAAATCTTAAAAGCACGTGCAATCGGAGCTATGAGCGCAAAGCGCTAACATATACACACCAACCAAAGAGGATCTACTAGAGGTTAGAGAGTGAACGGTGATAAGCGGAAATAGAATTCTTATACAGACGTCCATATATATATATATATATATAAACAACACATGTATGCATAATTGCATTTGTATGTGATACTCACGTTCGCGTGGGTATATTGCTAGAGGATATACCAGTTATCGTAAAAGAATAACAACTTTTGTTTATGAAAGTTGGAGTATCAATATAACCTGTTTTTATGATATTTGGACGTAACAAAAGAGACAGTTAGAAGTACCATTATATAATGGTACTTCTAACTTCTTACTTCGTACTACGTACTTCTAAATATTTGTCTTTTGTAGAGGAAAGAAATAATTTGTAGTTTGAATAAATAAAATTATTTTATCTAAGATTGTTGTTAAAAGAATTATGCCCTCTTTTCTGATGGACCTCTTTGCTCTCTTGTCCTTCTTTCTGCTTATATCCAGTACTTTTTCTTGATTATATATTTTCTAAAATATAAATATAGCACCACCATCCACTTCGCTAATCTTCTATTTATCGCAGTGGGTACCATTAGTAAATTTTTAGTTCACCTTAATTCATACCGTGAATCAACAAAAATTGGTTCTAAATTTCTTTTGGACCTCTTTGTACATGCAGAGCTTGGTCGCCACGTTGTTTCAGTCTTATGAATTCCCTTTCTTGCCATATTTACAAAAAAAAAAAAATGTTTGCAATGCAATCTTAATTATGTTGGAATCTTTTCAAATGTTACAAAAGCCAAAACAAAATGACAGGAATATCTCTAAAATTTTAATTTAGCTTTCTTAATATAGCTGATCCAAATTTTAATATCAATTCGCTGAAAAAATAGAACGCTTAAAATATATATTCGCCAGTTTCACCACTGCATATCTACCCATTTAATTCGTAATTTATGCGTGTCGTAAAACTTAAACCAGACATAAATTTTTCCAGCGGACCCACGCGCTTTTGTCGCTGCAAGTGTCTGGCCGGTCAAACCGCAATTTCTTCTAATCTTGGATGACCGACCACGGTCAATGAATGAATGTACCGGTTTAAATACGGTTTACAAAAAGCTGGTCGATATTCACTTTCTTCCGTTCACTATACGACGTTAAAGATTTTTGTGGATGATGTATTATGTAAAGCTTGGATTTCGAAACGGTTGCTAAGAAGCAACGTCCCTATATTTAAATCCCATTCAAACGAAAACAAAAGCAGCAAACATTGCCATGTAATTGAAACAATAGACACATAAATACAGATCTACTGGCAATGCAGATAGCATCAAAGGAATTTTTTGCCCTCTTAAGTGAAGTTTAGAGTAAGTTCATTTCTTACGATTTGTTCTTTATATAGAGATATCTAAGCACATCCATTATGTTTACCAGTCGTTACTCATGTCTCGTTTCTATCTGTGCAATTTAAAATAGCAATTGCATACTCTCTGTGTGCATAGTCGAGTGTTTTATGTTGATCATTAGAATGGGCGTGCTGAAAATATTGGCCGACGGCCGCGGCTGAGACAATGCGATGCCGTAAATAAATTTTAATCGTGTCGCTGACTGACAGAAGATCGTACACCAGTTGTTCTCTTCGGAGAGCGCGGAACGTTTGTTTGTTGTCCGCATAAGGATCGAGTCAACTCAATAGACGATAGAAGATATCGTGGCATAAAATGTCTATTATAGCCGATAAATCAACGAATCTATATGGCAAATCGGTAAATTTGTTCTCTCTAGCACGTTTACCGTATGAAGCTGTATGTATGCTTACGTCAGCACAATAGAAACGGGCAGAGCCATACTCGGGATAAAATAAGTGGCACATATGAAGTTATGCGATTCGCAATTTTTGGTGCGCCCTAGATTTTTTCTGTTCTCGCGTCAAAGGCTAATTAAATGGATTTACGTACACAATAAATCGTATGAGAAAGTGAGATTAATAAACATATTTGCTACCTCAAATTAATCCGGAATTAACTATTAGATAAATAAGTGTACAGGGCTATTCTCGTTGTTCGATGCGAAGTTTATAACCAGGTTATTTGATTTTTCAAATAACCTGGTTTAAATTATTTTGATAGTATATAGCTGTTCCAAAAGTACAAACAAAACATATCGAAGTTGAATTTGTGAGTGTTATATACAAGCCTATTAAAAGAAGTCCTGTGACAGAAATCAATAAAACCAAATTTGGAGTGATTGTCTTTGCAACCGAAAATCCCCATATCGTCAAGTATTCTTCCAAAACATAGTTACTCCCCTTACAACATCCAACAACTGTGCGTCGAGAATTTGTTTGAAAACAACCATCGTTACTACTAAATGACAATTCGCAAAGAAACAAAAAGCTTGAACTAACTCATTTTATTTTAAACGCATAGTTTAATCGAATCAATTGGCTGCCGTCGCGGTGGATTTACGATGTCTCAGAAATGAGATTAGCATCGTCTGGATTACCGCATCGCAGGAAGATATCGACCGTAGGAAGCGTACTCCTCTGCTCAGGAATGTCTGGATTCACGAGAAATTTCTAGCTTCTTATTATTTTCGAATGGCGGATGTAGACTTCCATTAACTTTATTGCGTGTCGCATTCTCAATGTTATGAAGAAACTGCATGTAAGCTGTGTGGATATGTAAACGTTTACCGTTTAAGTGTAATAATGATTAAAAGAATAAAATCTACCAGGCTATTTCGTTGGCGTTTCTTCCAGCAGGAAAAGAAAACATAATATTTTCTACTTTGTTAGAAAATATTAATGTATTGTTTTTAATATTTCCATTGTATTACACACATGTTTACGTTTATCTTTAAACTAAAGAAGTAAGTACAGGTAATATGCGATCATTCTTCTAGATTCTAAAAAGGAAAAACTAAGCCAGCTCGTTGTTTCTAAGACGAATCGAAGCATTCTGTGTAATTTACTGGCTGAAACTCACTCCTATTTTCTATAAATGTCCCGATAAACAAGGAAGTACGGTTAGAAGCAGACCACGTGTTAAATTGCACTGTATTGGCAGCGGAATGTTATTTCAACTGTTTCTCTAAGGCATATTTATTGTTTTAGAGGCGATTAAATTAGTGTACAAAGCAGTAACAATATTTTACTCTGCATTGATTATTGTCAAAGAAGAATACATAAATTTAGGACAACGTATCTGGGAATTTTAATGTATTACTGTCTAGAATTTATGTCCTTCTTTGAAAATCAAAATGTGTTCATTCCTAAATACATGCGTATGTGTACGTTTTGCATGGTGAGATATCAAGATGTGGCGGTCTATTACACCCACTATAAGTCACCCTGTACTTGCTATATTACTTTAATAAAGTTGAACATAGTTTATAGATAAGCTTATGGTAAGGGTAGAACTACAGCGGATTTGCAATGTGCTACGTAGTAAACGCAGAAAACACATTTCAATTAATTTTAATGCGAATATATAACATTTGACTAATGTAATTGAAAAACATGTAATCTCTAGAGGACGTGACTAATATTCCTCAGCTCAGCTGGTAATTAAATTTATGAATAACCTCCGTTCTCCTAATCCCGGTTATAAATTTATTTCCGAATGGGATTCGCCTTTGTTAGCGGTCCCTTAATTGAAACCGCAAATATCAATTTATGGTGCCGTTCATCAAGGACTGTTTGTGCTGTACTTGAGTTGTTCATTACCTATCAATGCATCTCTACGTTGGGATCCTAAGAAAATGTTGTTAGCCTATATATCTTTCCTTTACGTTGTACGCACCAACAATAGGATCTTCTTTTAACCGCTTCCTGTTTCGAAAGTCTTCCTTCCTCCTATATTAGCTTTTTTTTGCAACTGTGTATACGTGGTATATTTAACGTACGGCTCTCTCTGTGGTGCGTATTACTTCATTTCCGGAGGAACCGTAAGTTGACGAATTTGAAAGGCTACGTGATAGCTGTAGGTATTTTTAATTACAAGTACGTTCTGCAATACGAACGTAATTCCAATCAAATAGCAGAAGCAAACCTATTAAACCGTGTGTTAGGTAATGGAAGGAAATACTTAAAGCGTTTCTTCCGAAATGTCTAGCTAAAGTAGCCGTAGATGGAATACGAAAATGAAGCCAATGATTTAATAACAGTAAATATCTAGATGAACCACTGTTCAAGGAAGTTTTTCCAAACCTTTGCAGGAGAACAGTATGATCCAAAATACGCGAAATGCTTTCACTTATCTCCTCTTTCGTTCGTAAAAAATAGCATTTTTTTTCTGCGGGTGATGAACGGCGTAGTCGTTGCTAAAATGATTAGGCACTGTAATTAGATTCTACAGTATGGCCGCAAAAATCGTATCGCAATATTTGATTCAAACCATTTCAATTATTATTATTAAAGTCATACTACTTTTTTTGTACACACAAAATAGAAGAAGACGCCAAAATGAAACCGTGAAAAACCGAAGCACGACATTTATCGTAAGATTAAAAATCTAGCGATATATATATATGTATATGTATATTTTTTTTGAGTAATTGAGTCGAGCCATTGTGTGTTTTACAAGGATATTACGTCGAGCTGATGTTTACGCGGTGCTTATATTTTGTATATAAACGCGGCACGGCCGTTGTAAAAAAAAAAAAAATACGCCGTCGAAATGCACCCACCGATATAAATCTTGTATTTTACGGTTTTAAATTACGAGCTCGGGCCGACGATAGCGACCATTTTGAAAGACTCGCTAAAGTTTCACCCGTTTATTAATGCGCTGTTTGTATATAGTTTCGTAGATTTACGTTCCCGTATGGGGAGTACAGAACTTGATGAAATTTCATACGTTTAAGGGCCCATATACGAAATGGAAATTTTAATGAGGTGGCAACCTGAAATTGCTGATGAATTTTTGCCGGATGTAGACGTGGAACTATATTGAGGGGTTAATTTCGCATATATGTACGCGTGCACCTTCGTACATACCAGTGGAATTCTCTCTCTAAGGATTCGCATAATTATTTTTGTTTTATTCATTACCAAGTAGATTCTGTGCACTACATTGCCGTAGGTTTTAATTGCTTCAAATATTGTTTCTGTAACAAGTTCGTCCTTTTTGAATTAGGGGCAATTCGCAAAATTGTAATTTCTTTCGCCTCTTTGGAATTGCCTGGAATTGTCATTTTACTATTTCTTTTTACTATAGTATGCATATTGTAATGAGACTCCTTGCTGGCGTGTTTAACAAATTTGAAAATTGGAAAAAGAAGCAATGAACATTGCAAAGATCGCGTTAAGTTAATTTGCATCTATTTTTACGCACTACAGTGACATAAATAGATATGAGCATTAAAAGATTTCAAAACTTGCAGGCTGTTAAAGTATATTGTATTATTCTTTGAAACAGCGAAGAACATGAGAAAAAAGATGGCCGAAATAATGTCAGAAATAAAGAAGTAAATGTTAGAAGAGAGGAAGAAAAATTCATAGAAAGATGGAGAGGAAGATTGTTTTAGTAGCACTAAAAACTCTCTTTTTGATAAGAAAAAAATGACTTAAAGATATCAAAATAAAAATATTTAAAAAAATAGTAGCGCCGATGCTGATTCATAGAGTGGTGATATGGGCGACAAGCGAAATAGGACCTATAGTGGAAAGAATTGAAGAAGCAAGTGGCATGAACATGTGAGAAGAATGCCAAAAACGAGGATAGCTACACGGGCGTTCAAAGCTAAGGCAAATCAAAAGAAAAGCAAGGGGTTGACTAAAGAGAATGTGGTTAGAAGAAATAATAACATTAGCGACCAAGGGAGGAGTCAAATGGAAGGAAATGCAACAATATACAGAAGATTTGTAAAAGATAAGTTCTAAACGATTCAACTTCACCAGCGCCAAACAACCTGATACTGCGAGCACACAACAATTTATTTTGTATTCAACTTACTTCCAGTATTTTGTAGCTTCAAGTCATTCAGCAATTTCTTGATTTTATGCATGCTACATAGAAAGTCTTCATTTGTCCCCTCAAGCAGAGTACTTTATCCCATATATAGGTGTATTCATCGGTTTCTAAAAAGGTAGTTAGCAATTACAGTGCTTAAGAAACGTGTTTTCTTTGGTATGAGTCGACCATTAAGGTAGTAACCGTTAAAAGATACGCTATGTAACTAGATAACAACTTTAATACGGTAAGTGGACTTAATGAATCTTTCCATCCCAAAAATATCCCGCATACGTGATAATTAAAGATCTTATCCAGTTTACGACTCTTTGCAAGTATTTTGTCTACGCGTTTTCCTGCACTTCTATCTACATCTCGCCCCAGTAGACAAAAAATAGCCCGGGCGCTTTACGACCCCCAAATATTCCTGGAGGATATGAGAACACGAATTATGCGCTCTGTAACCGGAAATATCTGTATTTCTACGCTTAAATAATACCGGCAGAAAGGATTTGACTGCTTCAAATTCCACTCGGATATATAAAAATAAAATCAACATGTATCAAAACACGTGACACTCCGACAAAAATAACTGTCCGTGTATTATTTCTGTATCACCGAAAATACGACGGGCTTGCGTCCCATGTGTCATAGCCGTCTAGATTTTAATGAAGTTAATTGGAACAGCTTTGTAGGTTGTAGATTTTCGTTCATATACTTACAGTATTTACTTATGTATGTGCCCGTATGAATCTGCTTTTCCTACGAAATCTGTTCTCGTAAGGATTAAGAGCTCGAAAACACAGAGGGAATAGTAGACGAAGACGACGGATAAGAGGAAAAAGAAAAGCTATGTAGACAGGAAGGAAGGCGTTCGCCTGAAATTCTTCAAAACGAAGTTTGAAAAGCGGGGGATTTATTGTTAGGACCTCCGCGTACGCAAGAATGACTACTTACCTTCAAGGATGTCTGTTGATGATAATTAATTTTCGGAATTAATTATATTACAATGGATTCGCATTTGGAAGCCTTTAAGGAATGTCTCGAAAGCATGCCGTAGTATAAAGCATCCAGAGAATTTCCCTGCTTAATTCGTTGGTATAAGGTAGGGCACTACGTCCAAAGAATCTGATTTCATTTTAGGGCACTACGAGCGGAAATATTAATGTGATAGTTTTATTTTTGTCGCTATTTATTATTTACGTTTCATAAATATTAACGACAATATACAGTGTGTTTAACACGGTCTTAACTAAATGTCTAATATTTCATTTAAGTTTTTTTTTTCAACGTGCCTTAAATCGTTAGAAATGTACGCATTTATCTTACAGAGGAGGGTTGCCACTACCACCTGTTGTACCGTTTCCCTTTTCTGATATTCTTGCTTCTAAATTGTTTATTTTCAGCGAAATTTATTTGACATAAATTGTGGTGTTTTATGCTTTTGCTGAATACAATTGCAAGTTTGGGAGGCGAAGCGACATCGGAGAACCTCTGGAAATATCTCTAACTTATCTTCGTATCTTCCTATTTCAAACTTAGCCTGTGTCACCGTAGATACGCAATCTTGTCGGAGTATAAACTAGGAATATTGTTTAATTAAGAAATTGGCATTATGCGGGAGGTTAATTCTTATCGGCAGTAGTATTTGCGATATTCCTGTGTTTTCTTATCTGCATATCTGGCTGGACATTCACAAGTTATTTTGTTTATAAGTTATCCTTACGAGTACAAGGAAGCATACAGCACGCAATAAAATGATATGAACACATCAATTCTAGACATAGAGAACTGGTAGCATCAGTAAAAGCAAATAAATAAAGATTTCCAAGACCACCGTAGCAAAGATGAAAGCTAATTGATGACAAACTCACCACGTCAGCCAACTTCATTACTGCTGCTGAGGAGAATAGCTTAGGTATCGAAACGTGCGTTCAGTTATGGTGCCATAGTTTTCGAGCACGTGATTTATTTTATAAATTTATATAAATTGCTGAAATTTATCATTAAATTATCATTAAATCAATAGATATATAAAGTTGAATTAAATGTACTTGCCACATCGTAATATAGAATCACAAAAGATTGATTAAACATTTTTTTTACCTTTCCATGTGGTAGTATTAAGCATTCCTTCACGTCATACCGCGTTTGCTTAAGATGCATTATTACACGATTATTTCCATATTTTGTAAGTAACCCATTGTCAAATTGTCATTAAAATAAAATAATTACATTTTTAAAATCAAGAATTTCCGACTTAAATATTATACTGCCGAGTTCGGCGTTTGGTCCGACGGTACGTGAGAAAATAACGTTTAACATACGCTTAATGATTCCTTTCGTGTCCTTCGTATTCTCAGAAATTCTGGATGTTAAGATTTTATATGTATATATGTATATTATGTGTAAAAGGAATGCATATAATTTAAATTTAAACCGAAAACGTGTGCGTGGATTTTAAATGAGAATGTATCAATTATCGATCGGATTCCAAGGGGAACTCCGCGCACTGTTCTCGCTCCATATCGCCCCCGACAAAGGAAAGAGATATCAAGGCCTTCTAATACAACTTCAGCGTTACAAACATAAAAGATTTATTAGTCTTCACGGCGGAACAAATCTTTTTTTGTTCGCTTTTCGCAGGAAGCAGCACGCAACGGAAGGATGGAATAAAAATAGAGCCCCGACGACTTTTTAGCAAATGAGCGAATTTTCCCGCCAGATGGGGAATATTTCGTTCGTCAAAACGGATTGTTGAGTTTTCAGCGGGATCGTTAAATATGAATTTATGGAAAAGGGAAATTGAAGACAAATATAATTGATAATTAATTTTCTCGGTGTTATTACAGTGTAATTATATTTGAATTATTGAAACGGACTAAATATTTTTCGCGTTAACGTGGCGCTATCCCACTTGTGCCATAGCATAATAAGATAAACTTGTACGTTTCGCAAAATACTTAGACATTTGTTTGGAACAACATGTCTAACATTCTCACATCACTGTATATCAAAAGCAAAGCCAACAGTTGATGTGGCAGCTATTAAAATTTGGTTTCTTAAGAAGTATATAAACCGCATACCAGATCTTGAAACAACATAATTGACTAATGTCTTTCAAAGAATTCCTGAACATATCGTACCACTCGGCAATTGTTCGGTCGGCAACAAAACCTTGGTTGTAACTATAACTTTGTTTTCAACAATTGAGCGCCAGCCATAATAAACTTTAACACCATTTACTCATAATCTAGTTATTATGCCAACATTTCTAAAACGTTATAATTCAGTTTTTTTCCATCACTCTGCAGTGCATGAAAAATTCACACGAGCAGTCGTAGCTCATCAATAATCTTACAGAAATACTTAACAAAATATTCATAAATTATCTCCCTTTCAGCGTGCGATATTTATTATCGTCGGTAACACGATTTTAAACCAAATAAGCTTAATTATATAAAACGTTTGCGTTCAGCTTTTCGACGTTTCCCTCAGAGTAATATCGTCCACCTGCCAGCACGTACCGCTGTCTCTCAATACGGCGTGCGTGTATGTGTATTTTATTTTCAATTTGATGGTCCATAAATTTTTTGGAGACAGTGTAAATGTACCTTCTTACGTACTGCTATGTGACGAGGATACCTATTTTAGAATGAATTGTTTATTTTTCTTCCCGCCCGCGCGTTGCCTTCTATGAACTATTATTTATTCCGTTGTACTTGATCTTCGTCGCAGTATTTGTTTATTCGTAGAGAAAGGACGTCAATAATGGAAAAATAAACTGGTCACCATTAATACTGCTTTATTTATAAGCCTTGTCGTGAGGTCTAAAATCAAAAATCTATATACGACCTTCACGTTTACTAGTTATAATGTATTTAACATAATTAGGCACTTGTCAATTATTTCTTTTCCCGTTCCTTGCGTTGTTCCGCTTTGTTGCCCCAGTTTTTTTTTTTTTTTATATAAATAGGTAAAACAGTAGTTTACTTTAGAAGACACGACAAAATGTGTTTACAGCAACGAAAGAGAATTGGGTTGGAAATCTTAGAATTTTTGAAAAAAATACATTTAGCAAATACATAGATAGAACAAACTGGACTTCCCGTATAATCAAATATTTTTAACCGTTTTAACCGTTCATATCGAAAATATTCTTTTACTGTTCTTCCATTATACAGCAGTTTTCTTATTAATTATCCGTCCGGTAAAATAAAACAATACCACGAAAGCTTATTTACATAAATTTAAATGCTTCAATGTTTTTCCTATTATTCGTTTAGTATTAGGAAACAATAGATCGTCGCACGGTCACTGTAATAATTCGTACCTTTGTCAGTCGGTCGAGGGTGTACAGTGCCATAGTATTCGACCTTTTTTAAAATTCATTTCGTGTAGACGAAGGTCGGCCGTTAAGAAAACAAACAACCAGAAAGCAGTATCGTTTACTATTCAGCCCTCGCAAGACTCTAGTGCGGTCGGTGGTGCGTATGAATTAAATGCGCCGAACTGCTACTCGACAGTCGAAAGCGAGTACATACATTAAAAGTAGTGGTAGCAGTAGTAATAGTAGTAGCGGAGAGGCGGTTATGTGTAATAAATGCAAAGGACGACGACGTTCGCCGGATAACTTGCATTGGAATTCGTCGTACAACTATACCTATCGAAGCACCAAAGACATCTTCATGTTGGAATTAATAGCAAAGCTACTGTAAAGTCTGTTTATATGCGCCGCGCCATTATCATTAAATTGTTATTAGTATGGTTAATGTTATCTTTGGCCCGAGACGCAGCCGAAATTTCTGGGGGTGCGTACATTCTTTGAGACGTGTATAGGTTACTTGTTCAATTTTAGGTGACTTTCGTAATAGCTCTTATGCTCGGATTTAGGATTACAGATCATTTCTTAACGTAATTATGGTATGTGAATGCGTAGCGTAGCGGTCGAGAAATTACAGAGCGCAATTAAATTTATTTATTGCGGATTTCGGTTTCAAATATAGGCTTGCCTTTTGTTAATATTGGTAAAGCATTTCTTCGCTGTACCTTCTTAGCTTCCACATTTAAATGCTTTTTAATTCCTCGACATTTTATACATGTCTTAAATGCTTGAATTTTCTATTTTACGGAGTACTCTCTAATGTCTCTAATGATAGCAAGAACTGTGGCGTAGTATAGTAAACAACATAAGTATTGTACCACACAAGTTTAATTTATTATATAGTGATGTAATAATTCGATCGCCGCTTGATGATGAGGACCATTCATCTCCTCGAAACGGCCGCCCCGGACTAATTATTATATAATAAATTAAACTTGTGTGGTGCCGAGGTTGCCGATACTTGTGTGTTGTTTACTATGACTTTAGCGATGTTTTAATTAAGCTGTAAAATTCACTTTGAGTGCCTCAGTAGCCGCAGGAGATTAAATGATGCATTGAAGTTGTATTTTCTTTCTGAGCAGTAGCGTACTATATTTAAAGGTAATAAAGAGACTTTGCAAAACAGTCACGGCTGAGACTATTTACTATTTACTATATTCTATTCTATTCTATTTACTATATACATAGATCGAATATTAAAAATGTGTGGAAATGGAAAACCCAAAATGACAATAGGGATAAATAGACGCAAATAAAGCACTCATGTCAGAAGAGGAGGAAAACATACAGAAAACTATAAACAAATGGGAGGAACCATGTGTCACGGTCGAATTTTTGCCGTCGGGCAACTTCTCCAGCTTCCCTACTTTGCACAGTGTGCTTAGCGTGAACTGAAAGTCCGATTCACCGGAGTTCATTGATGGCTTCCTAATTCTCTTCATGTCAAGCTTTTGATGTTAAATTCAGAAAAATAGTACAAGAACTAAAAAAAAAGCAGAGGAAAGAAACCAATGCAACGCTGTAATGATGTAAGGTAGACGGCAAACATGAAAATTAATGTTTACGATATTTGGTTTACATTTCTCCATACAACATTTCTTCAAATATGTTTCACGCTACACCATATGCGTATATTTCTTGTTACCCGTAAGAGAAAACGGAGAAGGTCAAGTATTCTCCTACATACATATTTCTTGGTAACACGTTGAAAGGTATTCTAAAACACACAAGTCAGCAGCTCATTTATGTACTGCTCCAGCCAAATATCCTGACATTATATCCGTTTATCCGAGACATAATATTTATTCGGATATTTTTAACAGCGGCAGCATTTTTCTCGTTAACGTACAGTTAAATAATGGAAAATTACAAATACAATTATAAGAAACGTCCGTTCTAGCTTCGTGCTACGGATAATAGGCAATATTTCCGAGAATATGTTGGAAATTTTGATTACTCTGGCAAATTTTCAAAGGTGGAAACACTGATTTAAATGTTCCGTGAAACAGGCTGCGTACGTCTGTATGTATATATACGCACATGTGTATTGCCTGGAATTTGAACGGGTAAATGTATGCTTAGATCTGTTAAAGTTATTTTTGCTTATTTATGTCCGTAATAAACTACGGTGTACGCTTTGATAAATATTGAAGGAGGAATTGTTATCATCAAGCAATTGATATTTGCACTACTATTGTCCGGAAGGCAAAGAAGAAAAACTCATTTTCAAAGCATTGTTTATTTTAGAGCTAGTGTTAAGTTTATATCCAGGAAGTTTTAAGATATAGTAACAAATTATATTCCAATTACATTGTATCACTTCCGACAATTTACGCGCGATAATATAATCAAGGATTTGGATATTTAAACGCCCACTTGATTATTCTACGGGAGAAGTTTGACTATACTTCCCAGGATGTTTACAAGAGATTTAATTTGGACGCCATTCTCAAAATATTCTAGTAGAGTTCCTTGTTTAAACGGAAGTGGATGTTCTGGAGTACATTACGTAGCTATTTTCAAGTACTGAAAGACTAAATTAAAACTACATGCGACTAGCATTCAGTTGCTTCTTCTAATGCAATGGAAAATTGTTTCTTTAATAAATTTAAGTTGATTTGGAAAGGAATTGGCTTACTTTAATCGACATGTGGTACTTTTACTAAATTTTGCATTTTGATTATTTTTTAAAGAAAAATTATTAACGTAAGCTACATTTGCCTAATGGTGTAATAAAGTTCAAAGGATATGCCCGGATTTTTAGCGTGTCATGGTACATCCGGTTTGTTGATGTTGATAGGTAAACTACACCTAGTATCTTTAGATTCGTCTCTCCCAATCATTACAATCATAATAGGTATCGCACTAGAATCGTTATAGACTCGCATGAAGAAGCCGTTAGGGTACATCTAGCTCTTTCAAATAGAATTATTTCCTAACAAGGGGATGTTCATCAACTAAAAGAAAGAAACACAAAATTTAGAGGATTGTATTAATTATATTTCCCAAGAAATAACAACTTAACTTGAGCTTGAATGATGTAATCTGTGTGCTTCAGTTTGCGCGAATCGTATATACCTAGTTATAAATTAACACCTATACGTTAAACAGAAACCGATTTCAGATTTACATTCTATAAGATTCTGTTTATTTGCTTTAACCACGGTTTCGCAGAAGAAGCGGCTATGATCTTCTAGACCGGCGAAGGCGGTACGCGTTACGGGTAAAAAGATCGGCGGCAGATCAAACAAACTTCTTTCATCTAGCAAGTTGCATAGGTATACATAGAGTCAACAACAACACCTCTACGCAATTCGAGCAATGAAATCTTTATTGTCAACGTGTTAGTCATGTATTTGGATATTTCTTTATTCGTTTTTCTTTTTTTTTTCATTACTCGTGGAGAGATGATAGATTTACCCTACAAGACTTTTGCTGGTTTTAAAGTAGTGCTATGACGAAATGCAAAGGTAAATATTTGTTGAAATTATTTTTTTCTATTCGAATTTTAATTTTAGAACTTAAATGGATTATCCTGTATGTTATTGGAAATTTTAATAATCCAAACTCACCTTAACACTAACCGTACCTGTGTTAAGAACGAATTTTCATCGTCCAAAGCATTTTTTCGCGTTAAAAATGTCATTTACGTATCATATTTTAAGACATTCTAAGTTTATTTCCATGCACAACGTATTCTTGTTCCTTTTATTCCCCCTTTTAAAGCAACTTTGAAAGCGCATCGTAAATATTACACCGCGATCGTTTCCTAACTTCCCCTTTGTATCGTATTAGGTACGCAAGAGAAGCGTATATGTATGTTATACTAGTTTTTATAAAAGGCACAATGTTACTTGGAATTTTTCTTGTTCAAAGCAACTTAAATTAGACACGAGGTAGTGAGATCAGAAACAGTTGCAATACATTAAAGCATCTCGCAGGCAATAAGGGACGACGTCATATTCGAGAGCACGTGATGGTTGAGGAAGTGTGCTTGACATATTTCCTCTTTTACTATTGCAGCTTCTCTCTGTGCATCGGTTAAAATTCAAGCGAAGAAGCTGTCTAGCGCAGTAATAGATTGCAAACTTGCATAACCTACATAGGTGAAATAGATTTTGTTGTATTCCTACGTTGTAAAATTCAATAACCCTTGAAAAATTTATAGATTTATGTAGCATACGTCTGTTCCTGTAATTGTTGTTCGCTGTACTAAGATTTAGCTAAATTTCTTATTGGTGGTTGTATCTATTTCCTTGGCTACATATAATTCTTCGTCTTCCTTTTTTTTTTGTTCAAAAGAAATGATGGCGGCTTCAGCTTAAATACATCCTTCGAGTATACAAGAAAAGCGCTACTTGAAAACGTGCAATACATCAAATATAAACGTGAATTAATCTAAATTTGCCATTGTGTTATTTTTTTACGCAACCGACCTCCTTTTCTATACGTGGAATAAAATATCGTTTGTGAGCTTGAATTGATGATGCCCACCCAGTATATCCAGTAGAAGTATATTTTTCAGAACAGAAGCATGCGGATTGTAAATTTCAACAACAGCGGCAGTGGCCACTAGCTATACGAAACTTATGCTTTATTATTTTCGGAGGCGTTCAGCAGACACTCGACATCACCGCCAGATGTTCCTCCACGAGTGCCGTTGTACGTTTCTAAAAATGCCCCATCATCGGGCGTGTGCGCGGATTATCCGAATTACTTTCGCACCGATGTGCCCAACGGGACCATGTTATTAATTCTAAAATTGACTTCGGAATTCTGCTTCGGGACACTGTCGGAACGAGCGCCTTGATGCCGTTTCGCAGCTTTGTTTATAAGTTGCCAGCGCGCAACCGATGAAATCCAGAAGAAGGAAGATGGAACTAGGTTGCGTGGAATGAATACAGAATCCGTTCTTTTCTATACAATCGTGGGTAAAGCAAAAAAACGAATAAAATTTTTTATCGGTTTCTTTTGTTGTTTCCAAAAGTCAAAAGCTTTAGTTTATTCAAAAACAGTGTTACCAAAATTAATCAAAAATATGCAGCTATACTAAGTTGTCGTAGAAGGGGGCGCAGCCCATATTTCATGAAATGAGCTCAAATCTGTATAATTATGTACTATGTATGTACATTTAAATTTTAAAATTTATTATAACCTAATTTATTTCGAAAACACATTAATGCCAGAGTCCTTTTCTTTTGGACACGATTATATAATAATACACGCAAGCTCTTCTATCAGCGGGGCACGCGAGACGGTCTAAAAATAATATTTACTAAACAACTGTTCTAATACGTTTCGTAATAATCGACTGAAAGATTAATTTTATGACTGGTTGAATGCGAATAGTAACACATTTCCCTAATAAAAAGAGGCAAAAGACGCAGTCTAGCGAAACTTTCCAACGTCGCGCTATTTTTATTTTTAATTAACTTCTTCTTCTGCCTCTTGAAGAACATAACATTTGCGTCTGTAAAAATGAAAAAAAGAGGAGGAGATGACATTCTTCACGTCGGTATGAATAAGCGCATAAAAACTTTTAGTTTTCGTATTACTCTTTTAAATCGGAATTTCCAGGAATAAACATAGAAATGAATTTTCGTATCTGATTAAGAGTGGTATCAATGGTTTACTTTTAGGTTTCGTAATCACGACATTTTTTTTTATAATAAATTTAAAATCTTTAAATTTAGAATCACACGTTTTATTGAAAAAGCTTTATTTGTTCCATTAGATACACAGACTTAGGCAAATGAGAGAATTAATAGATAAAACATATTTTTGTAGTTTTTGGCGTAATGAACTTTATATAAGTATCTAACAATGTCTCCTATTATTGGGGGATACTGCTCAGGGTTCGCCAATCATTTGCGAAGATGTTTCCTGAACAAGAACCGTCCTAATTTGATCTTTAAACGGAGGAAATGTCTCTGTTTCGTCTTCAGCAATCTCTACTTGGACAGGTCTTCCATTAATCCCATCTTATGAAAGTGTCTCTTTAGCCGATAATGTCCAGTCAGAATCAATATATCCTCCTTGACATATTTCAATTGAATATCGTTAGATCGAAAGGCATTATTATCATTGTAGTCGGGCCACGGCGCAGCAACCTTGGCATGTCTATTGTAATAGAAAGCCCTTGTGTATGTTAGAATAGTTGGAGGCTTTTAGTACATATTTGTACTACTTTAAAATGTTCTTTCTTCAGTTCAATAAATGCGGGAGGTAAGATACTGAAATATTGGTATCGTGTACAACTGATGGAAACACATTTACTCCTGATATAACTTTTCAATTCTTCTGAAACGCAGATCTCAATGAAAAATAACATTTTTTAGTTACTATATCGTTCGCGAAAATTACGTTCGTTAGTTCAAGTGCTGTCGCACCCGTTTCATAATACGAAAATGCGCCTAACAAGCGAAGTTGGATAGATCATTAAATCACAAGTATCGTAGAGTCCAATTTTCTTTACTCTCTCATATTCGTTCATATTATCACGTTCTCAAATTATTTCACGTTAGAATTCTGTAAATGGGTAAATTTGCAATATTTTGGTATTGTTACGTTAATTCTGTAATATTAAAAGAAATATCTAATGTGCTCACTCACCTTATTAGAAATTTCTTTGTTTGCAATAACATCTATCTAATCGTCAAACGACAACACTTTAGTGACAATAAAATATTTTAAAAAATTTAAATCTTCAATATATTACCGGCTTATTCTGAAAAATACAATTTCATCTAAGGATACAAAAGGTATTAAAAGGAAAGAAAAGAAAGAGGAAAGAACTATTAATCGTAATATATCAAACATCGTAGTTTTATATCCATTTGCCAATCTAGAACAGTAGCAATTTCAAAAATTAATTGGTTGGATAGAGTGAAGGATAAGTTTTTATAGCTTTAACAAAACGAAGTCAACGAACACGGTTTATTGAATTAATTTTTTAAAATGGGAAAATTTCCTCTAGGCACGTTTGCTTTTTGTACTTACTTGCATGGAACAAGAAAAACAGGAATCAATCGATGTAAATACTTTGAGATCGCCGTAAAATCATCTAACTAATTTTACGTCCGGTTTTATGTACTCGATTCAATTTCAAAACGCCTAAAACTCAAACAAAACTACTTCAAATACACAAACTGTAAACACGACAGTAATATTTATAACTGAAAGCGAACGATTCAATGCTTAGCTATTAATTACTAATATTTTTAGAACCATCGAGCGATAAATTGCGTGCGTAGTTTAGAAGTTAGAGCTTTCGCGTTAGGCTAACGAGGTCACACCGTCTAATGTCTGCTCCTTGCTCCATCTAATACGTTGTATGTATAACAACTAATAAAGCAGATAACAGAAATATCATTAATTATATTAGAGCAGTCTCCCCAACTTTGCCTCACTGCTAATAAATAAACGATTTTTTTGAGAAAGCTGGTAACGGGAAATTTCAGTTTATACTTCCGAAGGATTTCCGTGAAAATCTAATTTGAAACTCAGCTAGTGGAGCAAAATTTATACGAGCGAAATTTAGGTAGTACGAGATTGTAATAATTTTCGCGGAAGATATCGGAGCTGAATTGTTCATCGATTTTTCTCTTTGTATTATCAAATACATCAGAATTCATTTACACGTTTACTTACGGAAGGTGTTATTTCTCATGTTGTAATAATAAATACGACCTGTTAACAGGATTCAGACTAAACTATAACAAATAGTTCTAGTCTTGCATTTCGTTAAATTCGTTTGAAAAAAAAAGGAAAATAAATTTGAAAACATACAGCGCGCATATTGCTTTGAAATGTTCCATTGAAACGAATATAAACGTCAAAATGTATGTCTGATGTCTAGAACTTGGTTAAACTGAATATACAGCTACTTTGGAAGGTAGTGAAGCTAGAAAGAAGATCTTTTTTTTTTTTTCTTTGATATAACCAAACGCATATATGTACGTTGTTTCTACTTTTAAAGGAAAATACTTCAGGGAAGATTTGTAGGTAGTTACAATCTTAACAAGACAGCCCAGTCAAGTTGTTTAAGTTGATCTTCTGCAACTAACTAAACATGTTTAAAGTATAAGGATTTAATTGCACACTTCCATTTCGCACTAGTTACTTCATGTGGCGTAGAAAGGTCTTTCTCTAGGTTTAAAAATATATTTACTTATCAACGTACAATTTAGAAGAATACATCATAGTTAATTGCTATTACAATCGTACTTGACGATTAACAAAATATAACTTTCAATTTATCTAACGCTACTGCATATATCCAACTCCGCCCTCACTCTGATTATGAGTAGTGAGGACAAAAGCGAGTGAAATCGCAACGACACGTGTTTTTTCGACTGTCGGGGAAACCAGCAGGCAACACGAACCCTTTCTTTTGAGACGAATAAATACGAATCTGTCTAATCGCTGCAAAAAAGAGAACTCATTATTTTTTGAAAAAAGACACCTAGAAAATCTATTCCTTCCGATAGCCTGTCTAAGATCCTTTTTAAGTCATCTGCGGCACATCCCCCTTTCTTAAATTCTTAAAAAAACTTGCAGATCATTACATGTCATTTGGGAAGCTCAGATACTAACAGTCTTCGTACAAATCCCCAATACAAGTAGTCTGTAATGGTGTATTTTGATGTATTTCTCTATTTGAACAAATCGTGATAATAAGAGAGATAACCATGGTAATACCAATAATTTCGAAGGTACTTTTTTATTGGCGTCCAGCATTGCATTATATGGTAAGAGGAATTCAAGATTTGCCGATTTACAACAAATTCAACACTGTGTGATGCATTATATGATTATAGAGGAAATAAATTGTATCTCTTTATAAATAAAACAAACTTAATAATTTATGCAAGTAATCATTGCCTTAAAATAATATTTGTACCTCGTATGCATGTATTCGTGTTTATAAAGCATGTACGGAAAGGAAATTTAGCACCTTAATTTATTTGAACAGTTCATAAACTTATACCTAAACGAAAATATACACCGGCAGGTGTATTCTAGACCTTACAACACACTACAAAGTAAATATATAGTATATGTGCCGTTTATATTTACGTAGCATATCAAGAAAATCATAATTCATATTTTCCTACTTTTAAATCTGTCTTTAAAACAAATAACCGAAGCTCGATGGTCGTCTTTCTTTCACTATCTTCTTGCGATATAACATATTCGATGTGTCCTCACTAGAAACCAACTGCATACATATAACAAGAAAAATATGCACAAGTTCAAAGCGTGACTTTAAAACAAAAATAGTCGAGAAAGATTTTAGTGGGGGAGTACATTAAAATTTATTTAGTTGTATTTCTTCGGGTGTAAAATAATCATCATGGACGTCTTACGTGTGGTTTGATGTATATTTATATCCATATTTTCGCCATATGCCGACATAATTACTTACAATCTCGCTATAAATCAATCAATAAACTAAACGGAATTAAATATAAGCGTCTGCATAATTTCCTTACTTGCTTTTACAGTTCCTCTTGTCATGTTATTCTCAGTTATTTCCGTTGCTCCCTCTAACGCTTACCTAAGGAGGATGTCAAAATTCCACAAAGTAAACGTATAGACACATAGGATTCGAACACACCTTTAAAATCAGACATACAAAGACCTTGAAAATTCTTCCTCAAAATAACGTGATATATTTAGAATAACAGGAAACATCATTACATTACCTTATGTCTGTTATGTGGAACGCTTATGTATTAATAGGTTATACATTCAAATAAATGGATCTGTAACATGTGATTAATATAAATTATTACCGTCCATAAAGAGACAGTAATGATAAAGTAGAAATTATACCGGACCACCCGTTATAAATAATAAAAATGCTTAACGTGAATTTATCAAGTCGTAAATATCGTTCGAGGAAACAATTATTTTACGATGTTCACGTGTCGTTTTGGATTTGTTTCAGATGTTGAAGAATTATCGCTTCGGCTGAGCTTAATGGCGGCGAATTGCAGTGAGAAAGGTGAAACGCTGGAACCAAGTTTCGCCAAAGTTCGCGATATCAACTACCTCAACAATAAATGCGTCTATTTGGAACAGTTACTGCATAGTAAGTTGTTTTAAGATTTCAGTTTGTTATCTTCCATAAGATCCTTCCACAAAATCTTTCATGTATGTGTGTGCATCTTTGATAATTCTTCAAAGTACTGAGTGCACAGAGTATTGTTTCCACTACACGCGATACGATTTTTGATTTTCTTTAATGGAATACCTTGCTTTCAACTTACTTCAATCTTCCTCATACTTATCTTGCTCAGTTTTTGAGATAATTTGAGATTTTTACAAAATGTCGTTGTTTCACCTGATATCTTGGACATTTTACGTATGGGAGTGATAATGCGAATTTTATTTATTTTTATATAATATTTATTTTTTGCTATAATGGGAGATCCTCTATATTTTTTCAGAATCTGTATCTTAAGATGCGCCCTCTCGTTTTTTCTAAAATGAACAGATACAACTTGCAATCAATAGCCTTTGCAGATAATAGAAGTATCAAAATTAATGTAAAATGTTTATAAATTGTGGACAAATATTCAAAGAATTTCGTTTAATTATCGAAATTTTAAAATATATATCTTCATTACTTCTTTTAATCTATTTTTTTAACATTTTTTCAAGTAATATGAAAGGTTGTATAATTAAATTGAAGATATATTGCACTTAGAATTTCCTTCGAGCTCAGCTAAAGAAACAAAAATACAGGCAAAACTCTTGTATTTATTTACCTCCCTCCGTTAGAAGAAAAAGTATTTTTCAAACGCAAGAAGCGGCTAAAATAATGAGTTGTTAGACTGCTGAACAAACAATCGGGCATTTGCCTTCCTGTAACCGAGACAGGAACGGAATAAAGCGCTACACAAAACGTTTTTTCAGTAGACGATTAATATGAGGTGGAATGAAAACCAGATACAACAGCTGGAACAAATCATTTTTATGTTTATTTTTCCTGGAGAAATTTTAATTAATTACTCGTGCAGGAAGTGCCTAATCCACTGTTTTCAACAGTTAATTCGATACTTTTCTTCATTTTTTTTAATACGACACAGGTATATTTTGTTTAAGATAATTAATTTGTTTGGTGTAACGAGAAAGTTATATTGAAAGCCGCTCTAAGATTATTATATTGATGGTTTTAATGTTTGCATTAAGAATATAACGCTAAAAGCAATAAAATTTAGAAATTATTAATATGTTCATAAAGTATTCTTCAAAATATACAAACATAACAAGTGAGGTTATTATTTTTTTATTTTTCAAACCTTCACCTTGAAAATAGTTTTCAGTCCTAAAGCAAAACAAATCGTATCTTACGATGAGTGGTTACTTTTTCTTTGTTTCACGAGGTTAAACATTTTTACAAGCACAGATTATAGATATGTTTACATTGCGATACAATGAAAGAGATGCTTTTGAAAAGAAAGAATTACTGCGGCAAATGCGACTAGTTAAAGAAGATTTTCAAACCATCGGATATAGATTGTTATGTCGATATGTATATATTGATATATATATATATTAATTGTCAACCAACATATTTAACAAATCCAAATATATGATGATTATTATAAAACTTTCCATATCCATGGTCCTATATTTTAGAATGTACATGCTGAACGTACACTTCCATTTAGCGGTTCTCAAGATTCCAAAAATATTGATGGTCACCTATCTTGTCCTATACTTACATGAATCGCCCTGCATATTCCAAACTTTGTTCTGAAGACGTACCTCTTACTTTAAAAAGTCGCTTGTTCATTTATTCCATAAACGGTTACCATACTTTAAGTTTTATCCTAACCTGCAATTTTCCATCTCTTCGACACAAATTATACCTTCGCTATTGAACATTGATTAAGTACAACAATACGCTTTATATAAGGAATACCACCCATGTCACCTCTAGTGGAAAAGACTCTATTTAGTTTAGAATTTCCTTAAAAAAAAAATAAATCCTCGTAAATCTTCTTCAGTAGAACGTTCGCGTGAAGGAATCTTCTCGAATAGAATCAATATATTTTCCGACTAACGGTTTCAAGCAGTTTTAAGCAACATAAGAATGAAAAGCCCGCGACTGACGGGTGAATTGAAATGTAAGCGGGCTTACAACCCTCGTTTACAGAAGCCATCGCAATGGTATCCCATCCTTCTACCGTATCCTCTCCTCGGTTATACTACGACGTAAGGTAGATCGTTTAATTTAGCAGGAAGTCACAATATATCTTACACTCGTGTGCGCAGGTTCTCTTCAAAACAAACCATCACAATATGTACGTTCGTGTAGTGAACAAAAAAAATATCTGAAGGATATATATGCATATCACCTGTTACATTCTATGAAGAGTGAATAATGCGGTGAATTACACCGTTTTATCACTATAAATCGATGTTTTTCATTTCGTCGGCGATCTCTTCTTGATTACTTCATCCATGTTTCCTATTCTTATGCTCTCTTGCTTGGTCCTACCATCTTGCTTTCGGTGTACCTTTATTAATTTTCAGTTCCTTATCCTTTTGATTGCCGAATCTTCACCCTTCCTTTCTATACGTCCAACATGCTCGAATTTTAGCTTGGATTCGTTCTTTTATTAGTCTTGTTACGCTTTCTGCTATTGCTATGTTGTTAGCTATCTTCAAGTGTTTTATTTTATTTTGCTTTATATCTAATCGTTCGCTTCTTGCTAGCTCTAGTAGCAGCAGGATGACGTCTTCTCCAAACTGTTTGGACTTCTTGCAATTAGAATTAGATCGGCTCCTTCTAGTGCAATGTTAAAGATCTCCTTGTCTTACTTCTATGTCCATTTCATTGTCTTCCGTTATTTCATTTCCCACAATTACTTTAGCCTGTGATCCCTTGATTGTTATTTTTGTAAGGCGTATATCTCGCACGAAATCGGACGCTTGTGTTAATTAGTTAAAGACTTAGTTTTCTTTCTTCTCCTCTGTACTATGAGTAACTCGCACAAAGTTACAATGGATTTGAATTTATTATTGTTTTTTGTTTTCTCTATTAGAACAATTCAATAAACGCTTAGAAATCGTTAAAAATTCAATAAAAGTTTGGTCTTGGACATTTTACAAAAAATTGAAAACTAAGGATATATTTTGCAATATAATCAAATGTGGCGGTGGATATAATTCTTTTTTAACAAAAATAGATAACAGAATGTACCTGCAATGACTAATAAAAATGTTTTTCTTATAATACAGAGTTAGAGTATACGTCTATTACGTATACTCTCTTAGTTTCCTGTACACTTTAACATCGAGTGACTTATGTGCGTCGGTTTCCTGTTTCAGTTCGGAAGGACGCGAAGATGGGTTTGGAGGCTGCCGGTAACGTTTACATCGAAGAATCGAATCCGACACCGGCGAACGGTGGAAAAACTACAGTGATGTCGTTTTCGTCGTAGCGAGAGCCGTAAACAGAAGCCACTTCCGTCACATGTCATATATTTGGCGTAACATACAGTACCGTAACGTATAACGTACACGCTCACCTTTCCCGGACCATCACTCCGCTCAGTGAGGAATTCAGAATTCCAGAGTACATTCTTTCTAATAAGAGTATAAATTCGTCGATGTGAAACATAAATCTACTCTAATACTATCTAGGTATCTTTGATCTGTATATAAAGCATACGTCCCCTGTATACATGTAATGTATCGGATATCGGAGATGTGTACCTTCGCAACTTCTATAATCTGTACAAACGTGTAGTTAGAAATAGCCACATGGTCGCATCAAACAAATTCAAACATGTAATTATATACGGGCTGTTCCATTTAATAACAAAGTTGACAGCTATTTCCGATACAACCGGAAGCGTTACATTATTAAAAATGCTTTAATTCAATAGCACATGTTGGCTTTAGTGTACTGCCAAGTTTCCAGAATTTTTCAATGTATACTTTTTCATATATCGATATGAGATACTCCGTATAGATGTAATCATTTCGCCATTGCGTATACAAACAAAGAATACGTTACGAGAAACAAGTCTTCGTTTAATGTAAAAGAAGACAGCCACGCATTGGTTGTATTTGTTGTAAGCAATAAAACGCAATGAGATTTTAAAATCTCGGAAGGAGTAAACGTTAGTACACATTTCCAATATCTTAGAAGTTGTTCAAAAGTACGAGAAGGTTAATATGCATTGCGTATTTCCTGTAATAATCAAACTCTCTTGGAATAATTATTGAGAATATATGTTTGCATGCAATAATAGCTTGAAAAGATAAAGAGAGTATTTTTTTTGTGAGGTCATGGTTACTAACTGGTTTAAAAGATTTAAAAAAATCAAATAGAGTAACAATTAATCAAAGAAGAATCGCTTGTCAATAGAAAAATACATACACTAAATGTTTGTATCAGTTATAGGCACGTATAAAAATCTGAAGTTAATTCTAACACTTCTTCAAAGTGTATCCTTCGGAAATTAAACCTCCCTTTGAGGCTATTGGATTTCTGAAAATGAACTCACAACTAGTTTTGTTTAGGTCTTTCCTAGTGAGTTTTCAACAATTCTGTTTTTTTTTTTTGTCTGAATATGGCTACTTAGTCAGCATTGCCTGAAGCTTTCAGTGTGGCAAATTTAAAATGGTGTAAAGAGCGAAATAGATTTTTTTTGCGCCGGTAGCCTTAATACATTTAAACTTAAACTTAAACATTTATTATCATCTTTAGCGTAACACCTTCTTTGTTTTAGACACAATATTCCATGAAATTAGAGAATATTATCCCAGAAATGTTTATATGTGTATTTCAGCAATAAGTAAAAAAAATATTTAATGTTTTTTTTTACGAAATGGTAATTTCAGTTATCTGTTAAACTAATTAATTCGAGTAAACATGACTTTCTCAAGGCTTTAGCAAAAGGTACATTGTTAGCTAAAGTATTCCAAATTCATGTTGAATATATTTAGAAATGTTAATGTTTGTTATTTTGTTCTAGTACTTCTAATAATGATTCCAATTGAATGATTTCGTTTTATTATATTTTTGTTAAGATACGTGTAGGACAATATTTGTCAAATACGAACATTATTTTTGTAATATTAATAACCCGAAGTCGGTACATATATACGTTAATACAATTTTTGGCCAGATCTTGCCAACTCATTAAATATCTATCTATAACTTGCAATTTATACGCAAATATTAAATGGTAAAAAAAAACGAACTTAATGTTGAAATGTGTTTATTCCTATCTTCCAATTTATGTAAATACGTCCTTTTCGAACTTCGACTTTCTACGTAAAACGCACAAGTTAGCGTTTTTGTAAATCGTCTATTTCAATTAATATTATTTAGTCGATTTCTTCAAGAATTTTGGCAACATCTCCATCCGGTCGCGTGGTTTTATCCAGCCCAGCACGCTTTAAACCGGGAAGAGTACGTAATTTCAATTTCATGAAAACTGAAAATAACTTAAATTTAATATATTGGTGCAGACGTTTGTAGGTATGTAACGCATTACTAATTTTAACGTAGATCTGCAAATATTTCAAATATGCACGTTCGAGTTTGTGAAGGTTCAATCTTTCTTTTCTATTAATTTAATTGTTTATGATAAAATTCACTCAATTCATAGCGTTTGCGTCTTGCAAAGATGTTCATCAACGTAAATTCGCGATTTGTATGATTATGCCAAAATCAAGAGCATCTATATATTGCCCTACACGCATCAGATTTGTATAATAACAATTTGTTCAGAAACCACCCATTGTAGATACTTTTGTATTTATTATTTATTAAATGTAAAATCTATGTTATAAATAATAAATTTATTTATTTTTATCTGGTCCTTTTTATTCAATTACTCATCGCTATGAGTCGTTTGCGAATATTCAGAACATTCACCCGATTATTTATTTTTGATTCACCCTATACGGTTGTAACGCTATAGTTGATGTAAAAAAAAAAAACGGATCACTTACCTACTTTCCAATAGACCGTCTAGTTTGAAATATTCCAGGCGCAAGCCGAGTCTTTATGTCCGGATCGACTAGTGCGCCAGGCTGGACAAGCTCGTTCGCTGTTAACTTTAAACATCCTTTTCTGAAATCCACACTTATTCTTACTAAATTTTCATTTTGAGAACGGATAGCAAGCATAAATACGTTAGAATTTACTTTCAAATGTAATAACGTGCCAATTAAGTGTTCCTCGCATTGAAATATAAGAAGAAAAGGTTCAATTGAACCGATGCGAATTAAAATCTAATCTTGGGTTAAGTTAAAAAGGAATATAGAAGGTCACAAAACGGATAAAAGTTCCTCCAAATCTGACTGCGGTAAATTATTGCTCAACATTTTTCAATAGAATATGCTGCGAATACCAATGCAATACGCTGTCAATGTTGTATTTTTCAAGATACAATTTTATTTCAAAATAAGTTTTGATTATTCAAAGGTATTATGTAACTTAAAAACAGTTTGTCTTATTGTTATAACATTACAGCGCGTTTCAATGAATTCGTATCGTTTAACTTAGCGAACCACAATTAAGCTGAAATTAAATCAACCATAAACCCCGTAATCTCATAGGAATAATACAAGTAATGATCGTTTATTGAACTTGCGCTGATGATTCGTAAGAACAGATGCATCCTCTAAAAATAGACGGGCATTTCGGGCTGCTTGTAAAAATTCTCAGGTCCTTTTCATACGTGTATAAAATAGTTTATTGACGTTGACATGCATTTTACATATATATGTTTTCCATAAATATATTTCTGGAAGTGGTAACAACCGATCTCCGCACGCTGACGGTAATGTGGCTGCGTATTTACGCCGCATACATCAAAAGCCTCTTAAAATTCCATTTATTACGCTCATAAAGTTGCAATGAATACCATTTTATATCTTCACATTTCTATAGGACCGATACTGATAGAAATGTAAATTATTCCATGCAGTAAGTATACAATGGACAGGAAATATGTATTGTAACACCTGATCTTTCCTATGCGCCTAATTTTCCCCGAAACCTAAAAGCTCCGGAATAGAGATTACTTTAAAAAGTTGGATGGACGCGTCTTATGTAAAACGCCTATTTCGTACATACATACGTGCACATTTGTCGCCGCGCATCTGTATCGGCAGCTTTGAAGTTATTTTTCGGAAGACCAGGTGTGATTCCGAAATAAGATGTTAGCGTTAGAAGGTTACGGTTGTTTTGGCAATTTTTTTTCGTCTACGGTGCTATTTTTATGGACCAACAAACGAGTTGCGACCTACGACCACAACAAGTCACATTATTTATCATGGAGTAGTTTTCCTTTACGACGAAGACATGATATCGAATGAGGCATAAATCAATGTATACAGTATAATGCTGAATAACGAAACTTAGATAACGATAAGAAAGCGAGGACGTGTTTGTAAAGTTTTCGGTAAAAGTTCTGTTTGTCGATAAAAGCCAATTTTTTGAAGTTGAAGCTTCTTTTTTCGCTTGCGTTGGAAGAAAATAAGCATCGTAATGATTTTTTTTAAGTAATGAATTGATAATTTATTATTTTTCCAATAAAACATTACTTCACCACACTTCAACCACAATAAAGTCACAGTGTGGTGAAATATCAAATATTAATAATATTTTATTGCCCTTCTGGACAGACAACGACGAAAATGTTTTGTACATATACACGCCGTATTGCACGGACGGGTTAAATTAAATCGCTGCGTATAATTTTAGGAATTTTTAACGAAACAACGCGAAGGTATCCATTGATTAACATTCCATTCCAAAAGTCATATACCGAGCCATATAGATGTTAATATTAATAAGGACGTTCTCTTGCTAAATTTTCAGAATTAATTGCATACTGTTACCGTGTACGTATATTGTCGCATTCCGTGCGTATTCCCGGATACCTGCTTCGAAATTATTAATTTTAAGCTATGCATAAAAATGTACTCGACCGAAAGTGCTCGGTGTCCGTCAGAAGTCGTAAAGAGAGACAATTAACTTGCGTGAATTTCAAATACGTTAAAACGTGTACGTTTTACGGTCCCGACATGGCGTACCTGACGGTTCGTTACATATTCAAATCTCGTTAGCATTTGCGGTTTGTTAACAGACCGCAATAACTGCGCGAACAGCGATTGCTTATATTCTTAACTGCGAAATTAACACGTTCACCTTCGCTAATTGGTTTGGCGTCTCATGGTGCTAGCCATAATCCACAAACTGACGCTTCTTGAAAAGCTATGGATAACAGAAATGTTCGCACGTAGATATGAATGGTCGACTCTACTTTAGGTGGACAAAGCAGGCAACTTGGGTATGTGTCATTTTATATAAGCGAATCTTTTGGAAAAATTCTTAAATAAGATAATACCTAATTAGTTGCTAAAAGGGAGTGTGGGAAGAAGGAAAGAACTAAAACGAAGCACTTGTGTTTGCAAAGAGTGTTAGAATATGTAATTACTTAAAATATTGCATTCAGAAACTTCATTATAACGCAGCAGTCTCTAATTATCAAGTTTGATTAACATTTTTAATGTGTACTCCAAGGTTCTGAAGGACTCTAATCTACTGTGTCAGCTTTTTTTCTAATTTCTATAATTTTCTAATTTGATCAATATTTTCCGATTTATAGCAAATTTAAGACTGAAAAACGACAACATATATAATACATATTAAAAAATATAACATTTGTTTGAATTGTCAACGAACGAACGAATCAATTGCAATAACGTATAGTACAATAATAACAATGCTAACGCACATCATGTTGATGCTTACATATTATACAATTATTGTTTGGAAAAATCTCTGGGAAGGTATACAAAAACGGTATTAAGAGATACCTTCCGGAACATGTTCAGCCGTCAGTATATACAATCAAATCACCCACAATTAATAATAGTTGCCTATAAGACAGGCGTTCCATAATATTTTTTTTTATTATTATTAATACTTTTAAATTAAAAGCCGATTTATTTTGATAGCGATACTTTGTTTTGAACACAATAAAATAAAAAAAAAATAAGATCTGCTTGTAACAACCGTTTATTGTTGCAGAAAGGTAAAGATTGCAATAATTGATTCCTTCTTTAAATTGTATAAAATATATGTTGCTATGTTATCTTTGTATCTAAAATACTAATCAAGATAAAAAATTGTCTTTGAATTTTACTTACGAACTTAGGAAAAAAATATATAAGCAGATAATAACAGCGAGAACTGTGGCGTAGTATGATGAACAACATAGAAGTATCTGTAGTTTAATTAACTAATCCGGAACGATCTTTTCGGGGATTCTCATCGTGAATCATTCGTATCCTCGAAGCGGACGTTCCTGATCAATTAATTAAAGTTGTGCGGAGCAGCGGTTACCGATACGTTTGTGCCTTTCACTACATAAGTAGATAATATATATAGCCAAGTTCGAAAGTATCGTCACATTTATGAAAAAATAAGTCAATTCTTATTTTTGATGAACTAACGTTTGGCATTCCAATGGAATACCTTGTATATTTTACGTTTTCGGTAAAGTAATACCTTAGCTTAAGAAATATGAAACTATATACACTTCCGCAATGAGTTAGCCGGGAAAAGGCGGCTTTTAGGACGAATCGTGCAAAATTGTCAATATAACTTCGAATAATAGAAACCTCCACACAACTCTGTAATCTTGATTGCATAACTTCATAATATCCTCATGGCTAGTTTGACTAGTTGGTTGCCTATATGCGAGGCGCAAGGATACCAACAACATATTTCGAAATATGTAAACAAAGTGTATTTCGTAATTGTTGGTAATCATAATTAATGATTAGTTAGGTAAAAACTAGGTGGAAGTTTGATGTGTAAACACCATTATCGATGTTAATTCAAAATTTGTACAAAACCATGTTATAGTGTTTATTAAAATTTTAATTAATTTTGCGTTGTTTTTTTTTTCTAAAACTTCTCGTATTGATGCAAAAGAATAATACCGCTCAAATAAAACGAACGTTGGAAGCCTAAGAGACGTACCGCACCTGTTGGAGAAGTGAAGTAACCGCAATAACAGTATCCCTATCCTGGGTAGAGATGTGCGCGGTACAATTGCTTATGTTTTGAATTGTCAGTTTGTTCTAATTTTCTAAATACTCATATTGGACAATGATATTGATTGAACAGATATCTTCCGATATTTTAAATTTGTTGTATTATAATAATTCTATTAGGAGGCTCGCGTAAATTGTACGATTTGTACCCATCTCTTATCCCACTACTTGTTCCCACTTCCTTCGGCAGGTCAACCAGGAATGGCCGAAAGCGGTCATCAAACAGTGTGCAGGTGTTTTTTAAATGTAGTTTATAGTGTTGAGTGACTTAGTTTTAATTGCACGTAAGTTCCTTTTTAATATTAGTTTAAATACGATGATAACAGTGGATATAGGTTAGACCTTTAACGATTTTGACAGGCGAGAAACGTAAGGTTAGAATTTCCTGCCTTGGCAGTAATTTACAATTTGTTGATATCTAGTGCATAAAGTACAGTGCACTCGCCTATGTCTACAATACACAATACCAAACTGGTCTCTTCCAAATATATAACCATCTAACATACATTCGCGCGATTTGTTGACGTTGCGTTTTTTTCGCCTGGAGACGGTTTTCTTTTACGTAAAATCAGTTGATGTGTAACGGCAGTCAGCTTATCTTAACGAGGCGCTATTATCTGCGAGTCCCGGTTTCGCATTATCTCCGGGATTTTGCCTGCCGTTCGTGTGCGAGTATCGTATCAGAAAAGTGAACCTTTTCCTTCGTTCGGTTTTATCAGTCTATGTATGAGACTCATGTGATGTAATAGTTTTATACGCACCAACCACTCTGTTTCAATCGTTTCGAAAGTGTGTTGTACTGTTATTTGAAAATAGGTCGGGTCTGCACCGTAGGAATTTGCACACATTTCTTGTGTGTGCCAGTTTTAATTTTTACGTTCGTCGACCTACCAACGAAATCAATTCGGAACGCTACGATGTACTTCTTTGATTTCGCAGTGTTGTGAGTGATCCTTTGGCTGTTTCTGTTCATATAAATAAACTGGTGGGTACATGGAAAGTTGTAAAAATGCGGGGAAATTGAACGAACACGGCCGTATGAAGGTAAATTTTTCCGTAGTACGTATGCTTTAAGTAAATTTCAAAAGTTCAATATCTTACCACAAGTTACCTCCAGAAAGAATTTTTTAAGACGCAGTTCTAATATTACTTCTAATTGTACGCAAGAAATATTGAGAACAGACATACAGTGTTAGCCAAAAACATGGTCGTACCACTAGCGTACTAAATAACATGCATGTATTGTTAAATGCGCTATACATCTACAGGCTGTCCCACAGTGAACTGCTTCGATCAATAGATCACATTTTATAAAGGTAAACAATGCGATCAAATAAAAATTTTTATGGTGGTCCTATCCGAAGATATGTGTATAAGTCGAAAATAACTTTTGATTGATATTCTTAATCACAAATAATGGTGTTCGGGGATGAGAGGTCGAATACAACGCTCCCTGCGTATTGGTGTATATTTAGGAAAAAGTACCCGACGAAATCTATGCATTGTCCGTATGTCTTCTGCAGCTTCGCAGCCATAGTGTCGCTGATAGCTGTGTCTAAAATTCATGGAGAGTTTAGGGAAGTTGGACGTGTTAAACTGCTAAAAACATCGGAGAAGACGCTGTAAATGTAGACATTTTATTAAATGTTCAACACATGTTCACGCTAAATTGCACGAGAAAGTAATTAAGGTCAGTCCTACAAATGTTTCGGAATGTCTTCGTAAAGAAAAATTTCATTGCTGTAAGATGATGTGCATAACTAACAGAAGACGTTCCATGTTATAAAGTGGAATTCTGTGAATACAAGCTGGACAGAGATCGGGTAGCTTTTGATTTTGTTCTTTCTTTTGAACCAAGTAATTTTCACGTCGAACATGGAAGCAAGAAGGATGAACCGTATAATTGGCCCAATTTTTATTGAAAGACAAAAAAGAAGTCATCTCATTAGAGATTAAGATAATCCTGTTTTAACAAATTTGTATTGAGATGGAAATACATCCACTGCTACCAAGTAGATATGTTTTGCTTCGGCAACACCCTTTTATGCAATAATTGTGAAAAATTACCGAATATGGAAAAAGGACGATATTGAGTGGTTAACTAGATCACTTGAGCTAATGGACAAAAGCAGATAATTAACATTGATGATCTCAAAGAATACAAACAAGAAAGGTTACAGAAAGAGTTAGATACCAGTTTTAGTGTAGGTTTTTGTAGGTATAAATTATCCTTTTGGCGTAAGGTTTTCCAAGAGACAAGTCTACAATTATTACGGCGAAGCTCGAATTAGATACATTAAATTTCTTTGCATGTAAAACATTATATTCGAGCGAACATGCGAACTTGGTTTGTTATTAAGAATTATCCGCTTAAACGGGAAATTTATCAGTAAAGAGAAGAAACGCTAACCATTTAACCATCCGGTTGTAAAGAATTCGGAAATAACCAACTTATCTTTGCGGTACCTCCCGCAAAGATAAGTTTCTGATAAACGAAATAACAAAGAGCAGGAGGAATCAAAAGGTAAAAGATAACCCCAGTCAAGAACGTGTTTATAAAGAGTTGCAACTAACGCCAAATCTAAGGTCGGATCCACATAATACGATTAAATTTGAAGAATATATATACAAAAGGCACTCGCCTTGCGGACAGATGTTGAAACAACGTGTTAATTGGTTTAAATAATATGCTTCTTATTCAATTCATTCCTCATCTCTTCTAATTTAAATTCTTTGAAGATATCTTTTGGTATATCTTAGATCTATCTCATATACAAAAATATATGAGAGAGTCAACGGAAAGAGTGTTATGGTGTTATGTTAATTGATGGTGTATACGTCATTCGTTAACGAAAAAATATCGTTATCAAAAGTGGAATGTCTTTGACGTCAATCAACTGACGCTACACAAATTCACTTAACAAGAGCGAAGTATCTGACTGATGGACTATGTCTAACTAATCATGTTTGTAGAACTAGTTTGATTGAAAAATGTCTTCTGCAACTTGCTTGCGCCATTGACTATCTGAGAGCAGGTTACATTTAGTACATAAATCTTTACGGCCGGTTGCATAACCCCTTTAACTAAAGAACCGTTTAAGTTAAAGCGATAAAGATTTTAAGGTGCAATGGTATTTACCTCTAGCCATAGTCGACTTTGTTGGTCGCATTCTAACGCAGTGATTCCCATATAATGTTGGCATAACCAATTTCTTCGCGCGTTTTTGAGCAATTAGCAACACTTAATGTTTCAACTTTTAACTGAAATACAAGTTTTGCATCCTTGCTGATGGTTGAACACCTTCCTTTCCGCAATCCATATGGCGTATTTTTAGAACATGTTGAGATTTCATCAAATATTTTTTTTGCAACCATAGCAACGTTATGAGTATCACGAATTATGGGTAAGAAGTTCGATTCTATAATCACTGTTCCCTGATAACAAATGATGACAAAATCTTCTATTTACAAAATCACGTTTTAAACTGGAATCATTGAATATGTTTGGATCATTGCAGAAACCAGGCCAGTGAAGAACTATGTCCAAAACTATTAAATCTAATGTTTAATGTAAAGAAACCCTTAGAACTTAAA
The DNA here is from genome assembly GCA_020654165.1 of Oryctes rhinoceros. Lineage (NCBI taxonomy): Eukaryota > Metazoa > Arthropoda > Insecta > Coleoptera > Scarabaeidae > Oryctes > Oryctes rhinoceros. The sequence goes on from JAIOKQ010000231.1 coordinate 8,188,344, forward strand.
ACATTTCCATATCGCAGCCTCCAGATTGATGTATCCTTAACAAAGTGTAATCGATTGCACTAATAACTCGGGGTATCTCCCAATGTTCTAACGCTACTAGCTATTTCTATGTTATTGCCTGGCATGTATTGTTGTGTAAGCTCGTTTCGAAGCTTTCGATATCGCTATAAAGTCCTTTGCTGTTATAAGCATACTTATAGTTACATAAAAGCACAACGCAAGGACATTGGTTGTAGGCTTACTTTACGCTATAAAATATTCTAATAGTAACGTTAACGGAAACTTACTTATTTGTTAGGATGTGAAATTATTGTAATTTAGCGACGAAACACCCAAAAATTCCGTTTCCTTGTATTTTCTAAAGCAATCTACCTTATTTCTATAAACTGTTCGTCTTTTTACAATTACTTGCATTTACTTGAACCGAAGCAAGTTTATTACAAAATAAATTATGCAAAATGCCGTAGAGCAAAATTTGTAACGAGTCCATACGTTTTAACTATAAATTAATAAACAATAAATGTTTTTTTTTTTATTGTATAACTGGTATATTCTAAGCTTCCAAAGTATGATGCAATAGACTATTGGCAAATTTCTAGGTTTAGCTATGTACATGTTAATTTATGTAATATTATGAATAGAGAGGACAAAGGCGGATGACATTATTACTTTTTTGCACAGACTAGACGGATTCGTGTTTTGTCGACCGTCGGGGACACCATTTTCGTGAGGCGAATAGACACGAGTCTATCTAATCGCTGCAAGAAGGCAATAATTCCACCTGCCTGTGTCATCTCTAATTATTAGCCGATTGCGTGTCAACAAATAAGTTGTTAAATATTGTTTGTAATTTGAAGTACAAAGGCTCGCGTGTATAAGTAAGATCTTCGTTTTATTTTGAGATGCATTTTAAAACTGTCGAGGTTACGGTATACAATATCTACCAAACAAATCCATCCAAAACCTCCATTTCGTCAATTAATAATTTACTTTCTGATTTGCTTCGAACTAGTTACTTTTGAAATCTTATCCATGAATAGATATATATTTCATTTAGAGTTTACTGATACGAATCTTCCATCCAGATATGTAGTTGCTATCTTTAATGATTATACCACAAAAGTGCATTTGAGCCGAGAGAAAAAATTATAAAAATCTTTATCGCCCACGAAGCATAATTGGCAGCTAGTAGCAAGATGTTCCTAGCACAAAATTTTCAAATATTATTTGCACGCCGTTGCACCTTTAATTTTTGTTTTATTTACATCTTTTGCCGCATCTATAGCTCGTAGACGAAGTTTTCAGTAGGAATTCCAGTACCACTAACCTTATTATTCTATCAATTAGTTTCACTATTTCGGTCAGTGAAGCAGAAATTTTGCAGTTTATCCGCTGGCAAAATTGTGCCGCGTTTTACACTTCTAACTTTTGCAATCTATTCAAAAGATTACCGTTACAAAATAGATATGTTCGATTAGGATTGCTAATCTCGTACTACAATTGCGGCAAATTGTCCAGTTAATTAGCTACATGCTTGTAAATTAAGTTTTGTGCAATTTTGTGTATCGTCGCTTAATAAGATGCATAAACAAAGGTGGCCACGTGCAACGGGAAATCTCTTGTACTGACGTAATCTGTGTCAAGTTTCTCTATAGTGCAACTTTTAAATAATAATTCGCCGTGCAAGATAACCCGTAGAATCTAATAGATATACACGATGCTATCGGAATCAATGGAAATATCGTGTATTACGTAGAAACTAGAGGCACGTTAAAAGTTAATTTGTTGCGCGCGATGTAAAAGTATGTATGACATACCTGAAAATGTATTAAAAACGTTTAACCGTGCTTGTTAAGTGTAATTCGAGTTACTTAATGGCGTAATAACGGCAGTCGGGAATTGACAACGCCACAGGGGATAAGCGTACCATTCTTAGTGCCGGTGGAAGTAGGTATCAGCGAGATGAAATTAGCATGTTTAATTGAAATCTATACGGAAGCCTTCGGAAGTTATGAATGGTCGTAGCGGACGTCAGTGGTCGATTTGGAAATTTTGATTAGAAGTATAATTGTCACTTTCACTCGTTTATGGAACTTGTGCGCTTTAAAAACAAAGGACTGTATTGAATTCTTAATGATGCGAATGGAAATTCCTTGGAAAAAAATGGAAATTTTCATCGATGTTTCAGATTATGAATAGATGTATAATTATGGCAACAATGCTTGAAAAAAAAGTAGCTTGTTTGTTCGCGTTTGTTACGCGAAAATTGATCGTTAGCACTAATGTAGTTGGCGTCTACACGGTCTAGAGTAAGAGAACGCACAAGTAATGAGCACTAATTATTATCTTGTAGCGGTGTTATCCATCACTATCGCTCCATCATATTAAATCATCGCGGATAGTTCTGAATGCGCCATCAATAGAAATAATAATTTTTAGAAAAAAATCGAAATCGGACGCTTATTTCTGAACGTGCTTGCCGTTATTTTCCGAAACTTACTGTTCCGTGGTTATTTACTGAGTAAGGTATCGTTAGGTCGATGTGGCACCTCTGTACGCTACTTAGGGCTTCTACGTGTTAACAATTTCATTAAGCGTGATAACGATTCTACATATTATACCGCTGCATGTAACGTTCATATTGACAACCTATTTCTAGCGTGATTTGTTGCAGCTAGTACTACCGGCATAGTAGAATTAATTGATTGAAAGCTCCCAGGTTTTATTTATATGCTATAAGTGATGAAATAAAGAAGCTTATCCCGCGCAAATTTAGGTTCTTTTATATTTTGCGTTCAATAGTACGATGGATATAATTTACACCTTGTATCTTTAAACGTTATAATGGCGCACATGTATATTCCAGTCTTATTACTTTCTTAGTGTTTTTTAACTGTGACGTACGAAATGTTAGTAGCGCTGCTCCGATTTGGAACTTTAAATTCTAATTGAAATAAACGAAAGGTTTCGTGCACAAATTTAATATCGCTTTTGTAAAGCTATTGAACGGTAACTTTTTTGTTGCTTTATTGTACGTTTGTTAGCGTTACACCTGCTCCGTTGTTATTATAAATACACCTGCTATGCTTGTATAAAGATATTCGTATTCTATTGATTGATTATGATTAATAAATAATTGATAGGATAAAGTATGAAGTTGTAATGTAAGGCAACGCTGCGATTGGCCGCATTTAATGCATAAGTGTTTACATTTAAAAACAGTTTAACGAATAAATTGGTAAAATATAGAGCAGACAAAATTTTCGCAAGCGTACGTATAAGTGACTACTACAAATTATGCAATGTTCTTATTGTTATAATTACCGATAAAGGAAATAACAATTATTCCATGTTTCCACATCTCCAAAAGCTTTCGCTATTTATAGAGTAGTATTGCCTGGCTAACAGGGTTTCGTGTCTGCGGCGTTCGTGGGTGTCCACCCTCTCTAGAACTTACCAGATTATTTGGAGAGGTAGGATAAAACTGGAAGACCTTGTTGCGAACTTGAAACTCGAAGTCTAGCTTAGTGAATTGTACATTACGCTATCAGTGCCATTAATGATCTAAATGATTATATAATAAATATTTATCTAGGTTTAATCATCATTGATCATCTGTCGCAAACGTTCTTATAGGGTCCCCCAATCTCGGTTTTTTACGATCGAGAGTACTCGAATGATGGAAGGCAATCCTTCTTCAACAAGTAAATCTAAGGAAGCAAGCATAGTGTGGCCTGCAATGTGGCTGCTGGTGGTGCTTGGCAAGCAGCTCTTTGTATCTGCCGTAGTTTTTTGGCTGCGTGCAGTACAAATAAAATAAAAAATAAATGAAGTATTCCAAGAAAAACAAAAGTTATTTTTTTGTATGTCGAGTTAACGCCATTTGATCAGATTGGTAACACTGGGCGATAACTTCATTCGCGATCTCATTAAGGAGGTCCTCCTCTTATTTTTGAAGAATAATTTAGATAATAAGAATTGTTGAATAAGAGTTATTAAAATGTTTAGATAATGAAAGTAATTTTCCCAATTCGTCAGGCTGGCCTTCCTTTATGCAGGTAATCCAGTCGACGACCGTCCTCTTGTTTCTAAATTAAACTAGCTAATAAATTCCATATTGAGCCTACTGCATATATTATTAAAACAGAAAAACAAATTAAATATATGCCAGGTAACGTACTACTGCTATTAATTATTGCAGCAGCTAGCGAAAGTCGTACGTACAAGCGTAACCATTCGTTGCATGATTTATGTGACAAGTGGAAAGATTTTAATGATATTGTTTATGCCTTAAACATCTTTATTGACTGTTGAGCACACGAAACTTAATCCCGATTAGTTCGCCGACTTTACTTAACGCTAAAATGAACGAAAGTACGTCGTTAACGCAAACAACTTCAAACTCCGCCACTTATCGACTACTAAAACAATCAAATGTTATTTACATTGTTAGTTCCAATACGATTTATTCCCTTATCAAGAACTAACACGATCGGTACGGATTGTTAACCTATAATCGCGCAACTTTGCGTCCCGCTATCGTATTACAGTGAATTCAGAAACAGATAATCCTGTAAGAATATAACGAAATACACGCACAGTGTACGCTGTCCTATTTGTTTTTGTCGCACGTTAAAACCACGAAGTTGTTCGAATTTTTTTATTTTTTATTTTTTTTGCGAAAAGCAGTCAAGTGTAAAATTGGATGTGGTTGAATTTGATGGAACTTGAATGTAGCTTTCAAATAAAATTGAGTATTACTACTAGCGTTGTAGTGTGTTTTTGGTTGTTATATTTAGATGAAAATTGATTTTATAAGGTCGAGAAATGGTATTTATACCATTTCGATAAGTTTTTCTTTATTTAAAATTTAAGGTAATGAAATAGTTAAATAAAGAGAAATGATTACACCTACAGGCTCGGAGAATTTAATTTTCGAACGAAATGAAGCGACCAAGAGATAAAATATCCGAACGTAGAGAGATGAGTCTCTTGCTTACTCCATCTCGTTTCGTTTGGAAACTAATTCCCTGACCGTACATACGGCAGATACACGAAGAAGAATGATTAATGTTAGTTTCGGTAACTCCGTACTTGTTTATGATCACATCAGAACGCATCAGAGAATGTCTAGAAACAATAATAAAAAAAAAAATAATGCTAAAACAGTTTTCTCAATAAAAAAGTAAAATACCCAGCGTCATCAGCGTGGTTCCGACAGTATTTTTTAACTTTATCCGCCATCGCTGTTGCCTCACAGTTAATGCCACAACATTTCAAGACGGCAGACTAAACATTTCTTGGCGTCTGCTCAGTCAGCAAATCCCTCTACGTAAGAAATCCGGAAGTGGTTTTCCTTGGCAATTAAATTCTATTTAAAATGTTTTTTTTTCTCTTCGGATACATTAACAAACAACCAAGGGAAAAACATATTTTACGAACTAATGCAATCATCCAACAATGTTTTTGAAAAGATCTAGGTTCAAATCAACTAAGGTGGTCAGGCACACTGCTATCGCTCTAATCAAAGAGTTTGATAGTTATTGCCAAAATAAGCGAATATAATCTGAGGTGCGTGTAAGGTAGATGGATATTTCTGTCCTTCTTTTTTGTATGCGTTTGTTGCTTGGAGTTATTTTTGATTTTCTTCACGGAACAGTTGGGAAATTTCAATGGGGCGTCATAGTTGAACATATTTGAAGTACATCATGAAGATTGTAAAAACGCTGTTTCTGTTTATGTTGCTCGAGAGGAATGACAATTATATATTTAAGATTTCAATTGCGTTAAAAAAAGGTTAAAAAAGGCGTTCATCTCTGCCAATTTTTTAATTTTTAATCCAGATTTTTCTAGGTATATGCTAGTTTTTTTTTTTATCCATCTGCTATAACAATCATTTTAATCGAAAAAGATCTCTGTAAACACTTTTTATGCAATGTAAACAAGTGAAATGTTCAAATACATATCGACAAATATTAGCATGGTGTTATAAAGTGCACGCAAATTTTTACCATTAGAGAAACGAAAGAAAAAAAGGAGCGTAATATGGCAACGGTTACCATATAACTACTTATGTAATCATTAAAATTGAATCGTTTCGAAAATCTGTCTAAGAACGTTGGAACCACACCGAATCGCGGTTAGCTCATACAATTGTCTGTGACCGCAGGCAATAATATCTTATGCTGTGTTAACGGTATATTTTTTACCGTGTTCGCGAGATTAGAGCCGAAACGATTTTCGTAGTCCGCAGCTATTCCCCCATCGTCAATATCCAGCAGTCTGGCTATATTTATTAATGCTCTTTTTTCAATTAGTGAGCGTCTACATTAAAATCTACCGATTGCGAATTGGGCGCTTGAATCATCAGGGTACCGTAGACTAGCGCGATGTTCGCAAATACAGGTTCACTAAAATGATATTACGTCATTTTCCGTTCTGTACACAATCCCGTAGAATTATGTATATTACATAACTAATATGAAAAAAGGTAATCCGACTGACGGCTCGCCTTCATCGAATACTAAATGTATAGGTGCCACTTTTGGATCGTATAGCAACTTTGACGTCACAAAGTTTTCCTAATATTTGGTTTTAACCCTTTTTTTTCAATATCAAACAGATTTCTGTTAAAAGAAAAGAGAATTATGAATGAATATATTGCATGTGGGTCATGGATTTACAAACAAGATTTTCGGTATTTTGTTGCAGGTGTTAATGGCCCGAACATCATTAACCTGGCTTAGGATAGGCCGGTGATCATGGCGGATACTGGAGCGGAAAATGAAGCAGATTCGGGAAGTGGCGGGCCCACGACGTGTACCGCCCCAGACGAAACCGGCACGGCCGAAGACGACTCTGAACAGAACGACCCGGAACAACGGGTGACCGCCAGCAATACCAACTACGATTCCGGCGAAGGGACGCACAGGTGCGACCATTGCGATTTCGACGCCGTCAACAAAATCGCGTTGGCGGCGCACATTACTCAAGTGCATAGGAACGTTAGAGGGAACGAGGTCGAAATGGAAACCGAAAACAACAATCCGCCACCGGACAGGGTGCATCGGAAGATGTTCGAGTGCGACGTGTGCAACATGAAATTCTCGAACGGCGCGAACATGCGCCGGCACAAGATGCGACATACCGGCGTCAAGCCGTACGAATGTCGCGTTTGCCAGAAGCGCTTCTTCAGGAAGGATCACCTAGCGGAACACTTTACCACCCATACGAAAACGTTACCGTACCATTGTCCGATTTGCAACAGAGGCTTCCAAAGGCAGATCGCTATGAGGGCTCACTTTCAGAACGAACACGTCGGTCAGCACGATCTCGTAAAATCTTGCCCGTTGTGTAGTTATAGAGCGGGATCCATGAAGAGCTTGCGAGTACACTTCTTCAATAGGTAAATAATACTAGTGTCCAAAAAAGACATCTCTTGCTTGCTAGACAGACGTGCTAATGAGGTCTATACCAGGAACGAAATCACTTTAACATCCAAACGTCCTCTATCTGCCACAACATATATTATAGCATTTCGATAGACATATAATAATCGGAAATACCCAGAAAAGTACCCTAACGTTCGTAAGATGTAATGTATATTTTATAATATTCCAGACATGGCATAGATTTAGATAATCCAGGACCTGCAGGATCTCAAGCATCCTTATTAGCTGCTGCCGCTCAACAAGGATTTCCACTGGACGGTGCATTAAATTCACTAGGTAGTCTATCCGGGAGTGTATCCGTTAGCGTTGCTGCAAATTATAGCGATTCCGGTGATTCTACAGGTGCGAGATCAACCGATAATGCCACACCGCCGATGCATTTTCTTACCCCCCATGTCGAAATTTCGATGGCTGATGCTCCGGGACCAGTCTTTTCACCTTCTCTGGTAAGTTTCGTAATTGCATATGGAATAAGTGGCTCAAATTATTCGTTCTAGTGTGATCAGCAACGAAGTAACGTTCAACCAGGTCAAAGCGGCGAATCGTCGCAAAGATTGAACGGCGAATGTCCCGGCTCACCTCAATCGGCGGATTCTAATTCGAACGCTCCGTCCAGCAGTCACATGCAACCTAATTCCCTAAGGATAGATCACGAAACGAACATCACACCTTCGATATCACTGATACCTATAAAGCAGGAACCTAACGAAGATAGCTACGAGAATAAGAGGAACGGACCGATGAACCCCAGCACCTCGCCCTCGGGAAGTGTTCAATTGCAAACTGCCACGTCGAGTAGTTTAAGTTCGTTGATCAAAGTGTCGCCGTTGAAAAGCTTGCTGAGGGAGGATTTGAAGAGGAAGATCGTCACGAGGAGCGGAAATTCGACCGGTCGAAGTAGATCGACGATGTCGCCAAGTAATAACCATCCGGAAAGTTCCCCGAACGACGCTAACACGACCACGAACGGTACAATAACATCGACAGGTCCGGAACAACCGTCCGACTCTACGATGTGGAGACTGTCGGGTAAACGTTCGTTATCTGGCTTGCAATGCATTTATTGCGGTATAGGATTTCCCGATCAGACGCTGTACTTCTTACACAAAGGTTGTCATTCGGACGCGAATCCGTGGAAATGCAACATTTGTGGTGAACAGTGCTGTAACGTTTACGAATTTAATTCGCATCTATTGAGTAAGAGCCATCAGTAAATGCACCGACGTTTTCTCTGTAAGACGCATATTTTTTCGTTGAAATTGTATTTAAAAGGATTTCTTGAAACGACCAACATAATGAAATAGTTTGTTACGATAATAAATAAGAACAATATTGTACGTAGGCACTGCAACTGCGATTATTTTTGGATTGGTATGATAGATACTATGAAAATGTTGGGATTAGGTGTAGACGAAGATAAAATTAAATCATAGCAATCACATTTTTTACTATCTTGTTGATATAACAGTGACACGTAAAATTAAAGTGAAATTTTAAAATAATGGTACGTTTATGTAATAATAATAATTGACTATGGATTCATCTCTTCTATTGTTTCTCCTCTGGGGATACCCAAAATCAAAGATTTATTGCATTCAAAATATTCTGCAATGGTTTGTTTAAGCTATTATCAGTTAATTGAAGGAAGGTAATATCATTTAATTTCCTCTTCTGCTTCAAAGAGAGACAATTTGATGTCACTTTGTTTTCTAAATATATTTAATCTGCGGATTTAAAAAATTTAACAAAGAATTGACCATTCCAAAAAAGTCTATGATGTCATACCCGTAGACCAGTCGTCATACCAGCCGTCAGCGATAAAAGACGATAATTAAAGCAGATTGGATATCTGGAGAGTAGAAATAGAATAAGATAGCACCGTACAATACATATTTAATATAATGAACAATTCAAAAAGATTAGGCATATTTGAAACAAAAAACATTAATTAACTCAACGTAACACATGTTACGCAAGGAATTATTAAATTTTTTATACATAAAAAGTTTTCTTACTATTATCTGTTTTTCTCAAGCAGAGAGTATCTTTTTCGTTTTAAACGATAAACCGGGGATAATACGATAAATACGTTATTGCTTCTAATAACCGTTTAAATATTATTATAAGAACTCCGTTTTAAAACGCATGGTTGCTTTGATCGTACTCTAAATGAGTCTACAAAGTTCAAGTATATATTAAAAAGAAAGCAAAAATTTGCTAAAATAAACTTCGCCTTGGATTGTTATTTAACACGATTCAATTGAAATTCGCTATGACCTTGTTCACCATGTGCCCTTAGAGCCTCTAGAAACCTTAGAACTAGTTTTAATGTGATTGAAATGCTCTCATGTAGTATGAGAATTAGATTGGTTGCCTCAAGAAGTAAAATCTTTTTCCAATAATCAGTTATGCCCTTTTGAGCACTCGTATATTGAAGTTGAAAGTTGGAATTTTGTCTCCGAGTATATTTTGATTCTATGATTATTGTTTATTGCAAAAATAATCGCATTTACAGTGAATTAATCGTTTGCGTGCCATCGGTTTTTGGTACTTCCTATTGGATAATTGTTAAAAGACGTGATGGCGCTTATCTAAAAATCCCAAGAAGCGCGGTTACTGCGCTTACGCCTTCAGTTTTGTGTAATCTTAACGTCCCTTTGAGGATAAGTAGTGAAATCCGCGTGTTTAAATCATATAAAGATATTATTTAATTTGCCCAAAATCGAACGGTGACCATAGAGATGTTTCGTCAAAATCGACCGTACTGTTACTGTCGATTTCATCTAGCGCTTTCGGACACGGAATAGAAGAAGCGCCATTATCCCGCTTTGCATTCAAACGATTAAGAGGTATTTTAACACCTGAAAATATATATCGTATTTAATTCAAAACATTGAGTTAATATAAACAGTCATCTGTATAATTGTTATGTACAAATCCAGCAAAGTAGAATATATATATTTTTTTAGTTATAAACTGTTCCCACAATGAGATGAACAAAAATTAGAAGTATCGCTGTAAATATTTAAACTGCTATCTTTCACTCCTCTTGATTTGACTACAGTAAACATGTTACTTCCATGTTTACGGTTACATCTTGAAAACAGTTACTGTTAGAGGTTATTTTTATATCAAATCAGTGAATATAAAGCTAATCTCGTCGTTGAAAATGTGTTAGTTACGACATGCGGCGGAAATATCGAAGCCTGCCATTGTTGCTGTTATTTGTATTTCAAGTGCCTAGGTGAATCTACAATGACCTGAAAGTTTGCTCTAAATTTATATTCCGTCCAAGAAAATTTAAAACAAAGATGAAGAGAAGAATTTGTATATTTAAATATAAATATTATTATACATATGATATTGAGAGATTATAATTATTATTTTAGATGTATATGTATATTGTAACATTTGCGTATTAATAAGTTGTTAGGGAACCTATTGCTATAAGGGAAATTATCGCATTAGGTCTATTATTTTCGATACATTCCAAATGATCATTCCTGAGAATCATTTCCATTGCTACTAGATGCTATTGCATATGGGAGTGTTGATGTTTTCTTACTAGACAAAACTTCACTTCTCTCCGCGCGAAATATTATCGAAGGTGTACAATGTGGATGGTTTGCAAGACGTTCGTAATCGATTCATTTTTAAGTATAATACAATACATTCCTTTCTCCGACACATTCGTAAATGGTGAAAATGTACAAAATTATCTGTGATTTAAATGTGGTACCAAGCAGTTTTTTCTCTTGGTTTTCCTACAACGATTTTGAAATTTGAATCGATTACAGCGCCCTCTGTGAGTAATTTTAAATATAGGTGCAATATTTACGTTTAGTGCCTTAAGAAAAAAAAAAAGAAAGAAATAAATCTTCACATCTGCACATCTCAATCAATGTTCGATGATTTCGTTAACTTCAATCAGTACTATTTACGTAGATATACTTTAAGATAAATTGTAGTATATCAAATAGTGTCGCCAGTTGATTGTATATGATAATATTATTTTCTGAGATTATAAATGCTGTTAATATTAAACATTATACATATATAAATAGATAATAACTTCTATTTGTGAATTGTCAGACATTCCTCTATTTATTTTTTACAGAGAAGATATTTTAACAAATGTGATTTTTCAAAAATTTTAAACAATATTTATTTTTATTTATATACTGTGTAAATTTATTTTTTTGTTTATTGGTGAAAGGGGTTAAATAAAAGATTTAAAATTAAGAATATTCCTTATTCTTTTTCCCTTCTTAAATTAAAATTTGAATATTTTTATTCCCGCCATCTAAAGGCTAGTACTTAATTTACACAATTTTTAGGCAGAATGCTGAGCTCTACTGCCATTCTGAGATAGTAATAAGCAACACGTAAGCATCGGTAATCTCTGCACCACACAAGTTTAATTTGTTATATAGCAATATTGGAGGAACATTCGGAGGTCTTCGAAACAGTCATCCCAGATTAATTAAATTTTATGATTAATTAAACTTGTGTGGTGCCGAGGCCACAGTCCCTGTTCAAAATCGTATGACCCTACAGACGCAGTCAATTCATTTGGAAAAAAGTGTTGGTAATTTTAAAGTAGCAAACCTTTCTAGATTATATCATCCATCATCTCCTTTTTATCTGTACGTCGTCTATACTGCATTAGTTCATTCTAGTGATGGGCTAAACAACGATTTGTTTGTAACTGTTATATAACAGCTGGGGTTATTTTAGAATAACAATTATTCTTAGAAGCTGTCCTGTTATCTAGTTATTTAAATAACTTCTTGTATATCAATATAACTAGTTACGAAAATATACGATTGACGCACATTTCTTAAAAATTTTATTAAAACACCTAAAATATGATATGTTGCTTCTTCAACCACTTATTGAATGCGTTATAAAAATAAGCCAGCTAATAGATTCCACTTTATGTTTTGTCTTCCTCTTACGACGGTACTTCCATCTTCCGCGCGGCAAGACCAAGTACTTAGATAGCATACACCCGCATTTATTGGGAATACCCATCATAAACCTATCTATCTTAAAAAAAAAATGGGAGTGATAATAATCCAAGCGCACAACTAGGGTTGTAAGAAGTGTCGGGAGAAGATAAAAATGTCATTGTATATGTAGATTTAAAGAAATTAAAGCGTTGAGAGGGTCGTACACAAAATTTCCTTGCTATAGAGGTACGATATTCGCTCGTAGGATCAATGGAAATATTAGGGTATTTGTACAGCATAGAGCCTGTTCTTTATTTCATCGGTGAATTCACTGGTTGCAATTGGTGCCACCGCTAACGTTCTTAAATTTACTGATTCAACCGAAAGATGTGACTTTTTAATATGGTATGGTGAATAGCCTAAAACTGCCATAATTTCTGAAATCACCATATAACATTACTCAATTTTCAACATAATTTCTTATTTTGGTGCGACTTTTTCTCTGAAAAATTACGAGGTTCCTCTTCAGAACCATTTTTCAATTATTTAATCTAAATCATTTGGTCTCTTTGAAACCATTTTTACAATAACAAACCCTGCAATTCCATTAGCACGGATCCTTTTTTTCTATTTTACGAAAAAAGCAGGCAATATATATTTAGAAACAATGTAAATTCGAAAAATCGCATTCACATGGGCAACATTGAGGTTAGGAGCGTTGTGCCAGCCTTTTTAAATTAAGTTTGGTGGATCTACCTGTAAAGTATCAATTGAGGCCATCATTAACATTTCCACCAATTGGTAAAATCCACCAAACCTTTATGCTGAGTTAAAGAACAGGGCCATTGACAATTAAATGTTGTACATATTTTAGGTTAGGTTAGCATAGTTTTTTTTTTTTTATTTATATTTTAACGTTTTCATATCGAGTACTGAGTAGAATTATGTTGCGCACCCGTGATTTTAGAGAAGTCTATCTAGTCGCTGCAAAAAAAGAATAATTCCACAGGCCTTTGTCCTCTCTATTCATGGACATTATACTTCATAGTCGTTTTTAGGTTATAAAAAAGCAAATGGAGAGAGCTACCAATCTGTTGTGAAGTTATCAATATCGCAAAATTAGGGCAAACAGCAGCAACATTGAATTTCTACGAACTGCATTAATATTTATAATCGCTATTGTACAACAACTTACAGCACGAAGTACACATATTTCTCATGATATTTATTTTAATATTTGTATACGAGACTAATTCAGCCTTTAGAGCGCTTTATAAATTCATAAGCAAGACAGCTGAACGATGGTGATGCGAGGTTCAAGTCAATTCATAGGGGGCTGCACTTTATCTCGAGAAAGAATAGAACAGGTTTCACATATATTACAGAAATGCATATGAGATAAACAGAAATCTTTAATTTGCGAAGCGGATGGTTCACTTTGTTACAGCAGATGCTTATAATACTTACGGAAAGATGTCGCCACAAAATTAGTTGGCTAAGGTTCTTTTTAAATGTACCGGATTTCCAAACATAATTAAAAATATCACTGAAAAAAACGATAACTTAATTTATTAAATATATATAATACAATACGTTTAGCAGCTAGTCGCGTTGGAAAAATGTTTCGCTTTTTCGCTTTTTAAAATAAGTCCAGGCGAAATTGATTAAAGGAGCCACTATCCATAAGACGATGTTCACCGAAACTAGTATGAAAAATACAAGGAATATATCGTGCACCATAAGTTTGAGCATATAAATTACGAAATAAATTATAATCACAAATAGACCGGATAATGTTTCAAGAGTTCCTACGACTAATTCCCATTTTCTGACTCCAAGGCTTTCCCTGTAAACGATCTCTTCAACAAATGACGTCGTACCGTAGCCCAAGCCGAAGACGAGGCAACTTAATGTTATCATGTCGTGGCTGACTGATAGATGGACCACTGAAAAATAAAAACATAATTCGGTGAAACTGTAGCGGTGGGAGTAAGCAACACGAAAGTATCGGCAAAAAATTTAATTAATTAATCTGGGATGGTCATTTCGGCGATGCGTTCCGATCCTCAAAGCCCGGTAAATCGAAAGGTTGACATGTCACCAATTTGAGAACAAATCAGTTAAATTAGAAATATTTTAGTTTCACATCGTAATCAAGAACACAATTCTAAAGTAACTTGAAATGAAAAAAAAAAAATTAAATGAATTAAGTTATTACACGGAACCTGAAGCACTGCGAACAGTAACATCACACAGTACGGAATATTCTCTAGGTTATATTGTTATAGAAAACAATGGGTCAGCGTAAGAGATGAACATTTTCTTTTTAGTCAGCCTTATTACAGCCGTATTAATTACCTCGAAAGCACCTCTAATATTTCTATTTTTGCACAAACAGCCAGAAGATTAGAAGAAGCTGATTAGTTGGTATGAGACCGGCAACTGAGTTACCGCTTACCCACGCTTAGAACAGACTTGTGAGGTTGCGCTTAGTCAATGATCACATTAATTGGAAATTTTGACGAAATTGGGAGTGACTTTGACGAAGACCCGAGAGAGGTTTACGAAATGTAATTACTCTAAAAATTTCATTTAGCGATGGCTGTGCGATGCTCCGGGGGGAAATTCTTTCAAAATTGTAGTTGTGGTTGTACATGTAATGCCGTTTGAACCTTTTGTAAAAGTCGCTTTTTATTTATGCAAAACGATGTCCGGTCTCACGTGTCTACATACTGAATTGTTTAATGCCGCTTATCGACTGGTCAGCAAGAAATCGAAACATAAATACGATAGAACATCCATGGGACGTACTTAAAGGAAATGTGAAGATACAATTCTTACAAAATCGGAGGAAGCCATCCGAATTGAATCATGTCCATTACGTATATATTTTCTATTAACGTAATTTTTCAATTAAATCAATCCTGTCATTACTTAGTACTTAAGAATGTTATAATTAATTTCTGGAAAGCGCCTGATAACTTATCAAAGCCATCAGTAAAATAATGGTCGAATTCAATGATAACAAACAAAATAATTTAATTTATATTAAAAAGACATTATAAACTACCTGGAATTGCACGTGCCCGTATAAATACGCTAACATAAGCAATTCAAATAGGATAGCATTGCTCCATTCAGATGATCAGTGCTCTGTTTTGTTGTCAATGCATATGCATCATTGAACGGAACGAGCAATGCGAATGCTTTCATAACACACAAAGGCCATGTTCCGATGGAACAAAATCATTACGTAGAGTGTAATACCAATTGATTTCAACAAATAACCAAACATTGGAGAACGTATTTTGGGAATGGCAATCTAGAGAATGTACAATACTGAACAGTTGCATTCAACAGTCACTACAAAAATTGTTATCTATGTTCTATCTGTTATCTTGTCTGTCGCAGCAAGGAAGCAAAGCAAGTGAGCATGCGGTATACCAGCTGTATTTGTTCTTTTTATCTGTAGAGACTGAGACAAATATGATGTTGAGTATTGTTGTATTGTAAAGGATAATCAGAACCTGGGCAATGATTAACTTACGAACGGCTTTATACACGTCAATAAGTTGGTCTATTCGGCGATTTTCAATTTCTTCACGTGCATTATATACCTGATTTGATCAATAAATTGACGAATTCACGATATTTGACTTTGATAAAGTGATGTTCGTCCGTGTCCGCTTGCATACGAGGATGGCACGATTAATACCTGTCTTAAAGAAGACGATGCAATTATTTTGCATTTAGTAAATTACCCACTTCTTTAAGCCATTCGAATAATAGGATTTGCCGAATTCTGCAAAATAGGCCTCTGTTTCGGCAAACACACTCTTCATTTGACTCTCTCCGCTAATTAACTCAACAACGGCATTCTGTCTGGTGACTACGTACATCATCAGTGACTAGATTTTTTTTCCCATCCACTAGGAAGGGCATTTCTGGACAATAACTTTCCTCATACAAAAACGGACCTGTGAGATGGCCCTCACGATCTTCCGATCATTCCGTATTAGATTTCTTTTTGTTGGATTTCGTGCAAAATGAAGTACATAAGACACAACCTGATTCCGTAGCGGAACTTTGCCAGGCAATTGCAAAAATATGCCAGGACCGCATTCGCCTGCCTGCCATGCCGCCTTGAATACTGTACTTTGTGCCATGCAACGGATATAACGTAATTAGATTTAACTCATGAAATGTTTTCTATCTTTTCATTCTATTCCTCCCTTTGATGATCACGGTTCCAACTTTCCGGACAGCTGCGCTAACTACACCATAGAGCGTGCAGAAACGCGAGCTGTGGTTCGAATCCTATCGGAGTCAATGGAAAACCGATTCTTTATTAATCGCGGTCATGAAAATATATTTAGCATTTCAGTGATTGTACTTACTGAAATAACTCCCACTGGTTAACAACAGTCCGAGTATGTGCAGTACTCTAATCTTCAACTTCGACATATTTATGACCCATGGTAGACTGATCAGGAAGAAGCACCACGCCACAGATATAAACGTCAGCAGGAAAACGGCTTCCGTAATGTCGACGCTATAGTTTGCCCCGTTAACCAGAGCTACGTGAGGTATTACGCTGATATAAACTACGTAGGTGAGCGCCATGCATGTCTTACAACATAGCGACGGATAGAAGTAAAAGCATTTAATCGACGTATTCAGAGGCTTGATAAAGTTATCATACAAGATATGCCCTAAGGATCTCATTCTTTTCCGGAAAACGTACTTCCGATACAGAGAACAACATCCGCCGGATCTCCTCGAAAAATCCTTGAATAGTCTATGCTTCCTTTCGTGGACGTGGCGATGAATTCCGTTCTCTAAATCGTTGTTACCCAACAGTACGTTTGGATTATCGTGTCGCATACCTTTCCCGATTATATCCTCGAATCTATCGCTAATTTTACTTAATCTCTTAATGTCAGTGCTAATTTTTCGCGACATTTCGTCGCACGATTCGTCTTCTTCGGGTATTTCCGGCAATATCTCAACGCCCATGTCATTCTTAAAGCGAAGGGGTAGCGGCGACTTGGGAGCTTCTTCCTTAACCTCTTCCAACGTATACGAATCGCTCGAATCGCTAGAATTGCTATCGTTATCGTTACTTAGTTGTCCTCTTTTCAGCGAGAACGACTGAATTTGTTTAATACCGTTATCGAATCCTTTGTTGATTGTCGGTAATTCAATGGAATCTTGTAAGTAGCTGAAACAATACATTTTTTACATTTCGCTCAGTACTTGAACGAAAAACAAACTCACCCGGGAACTGTTCTGTATCTCGACAATTGCGGGACGACCACCTTATTACCGGGTAATAGTAACGTGATCGGTATTGCGTGCAAAAGCACAGAGGCAAATATTCCTTGAGCGTTAAATACTCCGTAGTGTTCCGCAAGGAACAAAACGCAATGGGGAAAGATGAAGATACATATCACTTTGGCTATTTGTAATATCGCTTCGAAAGTTTCCGGTTTCGATTGGAAATTATCGTAAGCGTATATTTTAATCTGCGTTAGAGCTACACTGGTACCGGCACCTAAAAAAAAAAAAAATGAGTTGAAAGTTGATTCTTCGTAAAGATATGTTTGCTCATAACCTCCAATAGCGCCGTAAAAAAATATTTGCGCAGCTAAAGCTGTGAATAGAGACGATAAGCCAATACCGAACGATACGATTATTGCGCCTATTATAGTTATTAGTTTTAAGATCTGCTTGCTTCCTTCAAACCTGTCCCCAAGTCTTCGACTCCATGGATCTGAAACGAGAAGACAAATATATTTGGTAGCCAAATATAAGATTGGAACAAGATGTAATTGAAAATGATAACAATGGCGACAATCTCGTCACGGTCAATGTATTATTTAGTTCGCATCCGATATGCTGGATGTCCTTTTGAATTGGTGACGACGAATCGCACTAGTACATAAATTGTTGTTATCTTTCTCCAACTTACTAATTCTAATTTGATATTCTGCCTATTAAATCCGAGTATGCTAGCAGAACTTGTTCGTTCATTCATCATTTGGATTTGTAAAAAAAAATATAGCAGTACCCTCTCCAAGGGTGGAATTTATTAGTCAAAAAGACAAGAATATGGATATTTCGTAGTATATAGCTTTAACTGCAGCATTTCAAAACAAGATGACCTAGCATTTTGCTAAAGTGCCAACATTAGGTAATAGTGGCTAGGGACGCTAGTAGCAATAGGCTAGCATTACAGTCCGAAAAAGTCTTAAAGCCCCATTGCTCTTATGCGTGAAAAAAATCATTATATTAAGAAGCAATGATCAAGAAAAAAGTAATTTACGAGTTTCTAGTTATTTCATTACTTCAAATTATGATTGATGTAAAACTTCGTAAAAGCAATGAATTGCGATAGCGAACGTTTTCTTTGTTGGAAAAACTAACTTCCTAGAATAGTAATCAAATCGGCAAATAAATAAAAGGTGTCACCTTTGACGATAGTTTAGGTGGAAGTTGGTTGATAAACTGCTGAAATTACAAAGAATTAGCAGCAAATAACATGAATATGATGGAAAACTTCAGCGATGTATCGGCCAGATTGAATTGCGTTGCAAGGGAAAATAGAACGAGAGCCTTAGAAGAGACCAGCCGGCAATAAATCGAATAGAAATAGGTGGTATAAATAAATTCAATTACATTATATACTTATATTATTAAAAAGAAATTTAAAATATCGAACATATTTTTTTTTTAATAGAACACTCTGTATGTTTTTATATTTTCGAAATGTACCAGTCATTCTGCATCTGAATGCAACTAAAAGCCTTCACTTGTTTTTACTGTATTAAGGAGCATAAATTATAATAACACAACAATAGAAAAAAACAACGCGTAAGTAATAAAGTTCTAATCTGAAGGTATTGTTCAAAATTTTCACTAATTTACAGCGTTAGTTACTTGTTAAGCTGTGTTTGGGAGTCATGGCACACTTCATACACAAAACATCGTTGTTGTGGTTCACTAGAAGAAATTTGTTTTCTAAAATCATGCGTTCGGATGCAGAATGACTCGTAGATTCCGAAAATGTAAACATATGTAAAGTGTTCTATTTAAAGGACCAAGATTGGAGTCATTTGCAATGAACTGATACAGTTAGTTCTTCTTTTGATATGAGTTTCTTCTAAGTTTAGGGCAAAAATTCAATTGTTTCCGTATATCTTTAGAAGTGGAAAGGTTACCCATGGAATGGTTCAAACTGAGCATCCTGTATAATATTATTGAATTAGAAGTTTTTCATATGTTTTAGTTTTTTGGAGTATAAGAATTGTTTGCGCACGGCGCTATGTGGAAATTTTCACATATTGTACAGATTAAGAAATTTTGTTTTTTCATCATTTATGGAGAAGTTACTCTTGGTATTTTAATTGGCTCCTCGGAAGTCGCGGTTATTCGTACAACAACATGTAAAGTTGTTTATGCGTTGTTGCCATGCACATGCAGAACCTGGTTTGATCGATTTCAGATTCAGAAAAAGGAACTAACTATCCCTACTATTCATTGATTTTAAAATAAAATCTTCTGAATACGTTCCTTCTTAGCGAATACATTGATATTCGCATTAACGCAATTGCAAAGTAAACGCCTTAACTTATACAGTAAACGAACTAATCAAACGGCAATATTTACGTATTACGGCATAATACTAAGTAAACATTCTTCTGTGCCGTATAAAGGTGAATTGCAAATATATCTTACCAAAGTAAGTATCTTTGGTGGCAGATAATTTGATTTAACACAGGTAACGTGCGTTCTAAAGGCTGTTAACCAATGAGAAACACGAACAAAGTTTGCAAATGTTGACAGTATTATTTATCGCTGTTTTAAAAATGGGAAATTAAAAATAAAATGGATAAAGGCGTACTCTCTTCCTTTAAATAGAAAATCTAACACTTAAATTAATTATCAACTAGTATGTACACGATTCATTTGTAATCGTACACTAATTATAGTAATTTTAATATATTAACTGTAATTATCCTGTAATTACTTTCGCAATCAGGGTTTTTATTTTTTGAAATTACAATACATTAAACTTCATCATGTAATTTTGATTTAATTATTATGGATGCAAAAAAAATGAAACGGAACCACTGTTGCCAACAATAAATACATATCTTATTAGGCCTGTCGAAACGGAGAGGATGATGATTGATGAGAATGATTAGAGATGACAAAGGCAGGTGGAAATATTTCTTTTTTGCAGCGACTAGATAGACTCGTGTTTATTCGCCAAGAGTCGACAAAAAACGAGTCTGTCTAGCCTCTGCAAAGAAGTAATAATTTCATCCGTCTTTGTCCTCTCTAGAAAATGATTCTCAGTTTCAATCGACAAATAATCCTCTTCATTCCAAATAAATGATTTCATAGCGGCTATAGTTAAAAAAAAAAATACCGTTCCAAAATTAACATGACTTTCTCACGCTTAAATAAATAAAAAGAATTCTGCGTATGGCAGTCGTACAACAGCGTAACGTTTTTTCCAATCACTCGGTATGCAAAATCATGCTACCGCTACAATTATAAGCACCGTCAATATTTTCTTTCATGGTGGCAGTAGTATCTATTGCATTAAAAATTAACGCAAAGGCATCCAGATCGAATGCTTAACAACATACGCGAGAGCAATTAAATGTTAATTTTGGTAAACTTGGGATAGATGGCGTAAATTGAGGGAAGAAGGACAAACACGGTTTTATCGAGGCGTTCAAGGTGCTTAGTTAAAATTTGCAAATCTGGCAAAAGAAGCACTCTCCGAGAAACTATCGCGCATCATGCTTTATTTTGATTTATTTTGTAGAGGCCGCTTCTCACTGAAGTTCAGAGGAAAAATAGACTTACTTAAGGCGAAATTTAAATTATCGTGGGCGGAGAATGACGGAAATAAAGTAATTTTTAGCGGCGAAATAAAATTTTACGTATATCTTCTCTTCTTCGTTCTCTAGAAAACGAACAATACGTGATATAAAGGAGCCATTGTATAAAAACGAGTTATTCCAGAATTATGTAAATTGCGACTCTAGAATTCCGTAAACTTCTTGAAGATTCGCCGATTGTGATCGTCACTGAGGGTAAAGGACATGTAACTAGTTTTTAGCTGTGGCGTCGCAATATTTTATTATCGACAGATTGGATGATTAAAAACGTAATTCAGCAAACTCTTTTTCGCTTTAAACACTTAGAAATCTTTAAATTTGTTTTTTTTTTTCTTTTGGATGAAATAAGTGAAGATAGTGATTTAGTTTGTAGGGTGCGGCGATTAATAGTTGACGCTAATACAAAAAAAAAACATGTTTTTATTGTTCAAATATAACAATGTTGTATACGAAGATGTCGATTGACCAATTGGTAATATACACGTACAGGGACCGGTTTGTTTTTTTTTTCCTCATTGCAACGATCTTCCGCGTGGCAAGGCCAAGTACTTACGTTCGGTAAATAAAGGCACAGAATCGCGTTTGTAGGGAATACCCGTCGTAAACTAAAATGGGAGTAACAAAATCTATCCGCGAATCCTACAGCAAACCAAGCGCACGGTTACGTGTGGTAGTAAGCATCTCGGAGAGAGACGAAACATAAAAATGCCATTGTACATAAATTGTGCGTAAACGTATACAAGAGGCTGTTTACCCACTCAACATAATGCATTAGCTGATAAATTTCTCAATCAGTTATATCATAGAGTAATCTATTAGAGTATCAATTTATGATAAAGCAAATATATTATAAGTATATCAATAATGAATAAACATCCCGTTTATTTACTTTTGTTCAATCTTCCAATTAACTTGGAAATGTATAAGCATGTATCGTTTATTATAATTGCGCGTCTAAAACATTAGTAAACATTCAAATGCTTGGAATACTCTGTATTAAAAAAATGTAAATAATATGAAGAAGCACAGTCAATAACATAAAAGGTTTAGGCTATTAAAATTACCAGTGTGTATGTACATATATCTGTTGCTCAACTGAAGCGGTTCACTAATAAAAGATCTTTATGGAGCCTGAAGTATTAAAATTAAAGTTGCCATATTTAAAGTTTAATAAAAAAAAAAATTAATATATTTTAGCCATTTAACTAATTTCATTAGTGGATCATGCCGATTGAACAGTATTTTATTACTAAAATTGAATGAACGAAATATACATATCTAAAAAAAAATTAAACACATTTTCAATAAGATAAATTAACAGATTTATATGATACAATTTAAATAACTCTAATTGTTTGTAAATCAAAACGGATTATCTTATATCCATTTTTATTGTGCCGGATTAATTGGCAGTCCCGCTTGTAATACATCTTTAATGTGTTAATAGCACGTGTACTTTCAATCTAAATAAAAACCAGATCTCATCGCGACATTGAAAATACGAGAATGTCATTTTAAAAATTGCCATTAATTATTCGTTACGTTGTCTTAATTAACATTGCATCCGCAGAATCAATGAAATGCGAATTATGTACATATCAACAAAAAGCAAACAATACGCGTAATATGAGGATATGTGAATATACTGAAACGCGTCCTACGTAACCAATGAAAAGTAAACCGCTATTCGTTTAATTTCTCAATATAATTGAAGTGACAAGGGTAATTCAACATATGTACATTTGCCCGATTGAGTTCAATTAATCTATCCATTTAATACGTCTGTTTGGAGAATAATATTTAGTTTTATTCTTTTAAGGCACGTGTAAAAAAAGAAAAAAAAAAACATGTTTTATAGGTGTAACAATTGTCCATATTTAACTATCCCCTTTAATGTGATTAGAAACTAAACTACCTGTATTTGGGTAGTCATTTATATTTTTGACGAAAGTTCCCAACGGGATCGGTAGCGACTCCTCCTAAGACGTGAAATCTTTCATTTAATAGAAATCATAAACTCGGAGCCAATTGTGAAATCAGTTAACGAAGAGTTCTTTAGCCAATCAAATTGCGCTTAATTACATTGCGATTTCTGTGGGAAGCCGCTTAATAACTATAGAGGACAAAAGATGAAATTATTGCTTTTTTTGCAGAAACTAGACAGGCTCGTAATTTATATTGAATAGACACTAGTTTATCTAGTCGCTGCAAAAAAAAAACAAATAATTCCACCTGCCTTTGTCATAGCTATTAATAATTGACCATGGTAAGCAAGAAACAGGAAAAATATTTTTGAACTAGGTAATAAGCAATTCTAGGCCAAGCACAAAAAAATAAGTAACAAAACATCAAACTTTCTTACAAATAATACAAATAATAAAAGCAAAAAATAGAACGCCAAGCCAAAAAAAAAAAATGGGGTTCTTTGTGTAATATATACATCAAAAAATTATATTTGTTTAATAGGAACATCTGGAGAAATAACTATTTCATTAAATGACGACTTTAACAATGAACCTAAATAACTTTGAAATATTTTTAGGACACTGTTCGTCTTAGAAATTAACGGAAATTCCAAAAATACAGTATTATATATATAATATTTCATAAAAAAAAAATCCGTCAGGTCTTTCCTCTGAAGCAGCCTGTATATTTCAATATAATAAAGCAGAATTCCAGAATTTGCATTATTGTTGATATTATCATTGCAACATATAACCAAGCATTCTGGTTTAGTCTTTAAATCATATAATTAACTGTTTCATTCAAATTCAAGGGAAAAATTGATGACTGCAACCAGTGGATTCTTAGTAATAGTGTGAGATGATTTCGAAATTTTAATATTTTGAGCTTGTTATTGTAGCTTTAACTAACAATAAGATGATGAATATTTATTGTGCGTTTATCAGTTAATCAGTATGTTGATGTCATAATTATGTTTGTGTAGGGCTTGTTGTGACAGGCGCCTAATTGTTGTTTTGTTAAACGTGAAATCATTAAAAAATAATTTAGTTCACCGTATCAACCTCGCGAAAATAATAAAAACCAATTTAACGCTGTCTTCGATTGTTTGAACTATAATAATTTAGAAAAAAAAAAATGGAAATCAACGAATTTTTAGAATCATGCCGGCACATGCGAATTTTGATATGATATATGTACCTCTTGAAGAGAATTAAACAGCATAATACCGGTTCTTGTATATTTAACAGCGGAGAGCGCGGATTTTGACATTATCATGTGAATTGCATCTTTTTTGAATGCTTTACAAATATGTACCGTTAAATGCAGTTTGAACTGGTATGTACACTGTGTCACTTATGAATATTGGTACATACCGTGCTAATCTTGTTAGTGTTAATGATTACATTTCAGATAATTACGGCCACACCACGTGACATAAAGTAGTGTATCGCAAATGGAACTTTGTGCTTGAAATTTATATATAATGATAAAAATGATTGTAAAAGCGGGGCACCAAAACAGATCTAGCCGTTATATGTTACAAATGATTTTATTATGTTACCATGCATCAGCCAGCCGGAATCCTTCAAGAAGAAGTGTTTATTACCCGATTAAACCTTATGTTTGATATACACGAGCTATCTTTCACGTACAACAGAAGTACCATTAAAATACTTTATTAACGAAATACAAACATCTAATTGTGAGAATTAGAAAGATAAAGCTTTTTTTTTATAGAAAATAAATTAAACTATTTCATGGTTAGTGAAACACTTCATTATCACCATTATCACAGCGCTTCACTAACATTGGGAGACCGAATTGCAACATTCCAGTATTGCTATTGAAGATGATAATTTGGATATCGAAACGTGCGTCTAGTGTTAGTGAAGTGTTCTGGTAAGAGAGATAATGAAATGTTTCGGTGTAAGTTAATGTTGGCATCAAACGTCAAAGAGGAAATAAAAGCTGCTGATAACAAATGCAAAACTAATCGTTTATCAGCATAATCACATATTCTGAACTACGTTATCTCGGAGCATTTTTAGCATTCTTGGACACTTGCTTCGGATCATTTGCAGTTTAAGCTTAGCGGCTTCTTATCTTAATTTGGCCTATTGTTTGACATACAACAGACACTTCTTTAAAAATATGATCTGAATGTTGTGTTTAACAAATATTCGGACTATTTTAATTTCGCTTGTATTAAAATGGGAAAATTAATTGAAAAAAAGTAAAACATGATTAAATAACACAAAAATTAAGAAGAGCTTTTAAGTGACATGCCATTGCCCGTCGCTCTCTTTATTATTGTTTTACTAATTTTTTAAATTGGCAATGCGTTCATTGTTATCAATATTTTTTTTTTTGATTCTTAAAGAAAATGTAAAATCGTCAAGTTGCTCTTTGTTTTGTGCGAATATTGAAAGAATTACGTGCAGATAAGACATTAGGCTAATTTCCTATCTATTGTAAAAGAATCTTCTACCTCACTCGTTCAGCAAATGTAAAACAATCCATTGTCCGTGTGACCCACACCTCGTCCTTCACACCTACTTCACAATAACACCTTACACTTACAAAATGTATCCATTAATCCACTCACCGTTCTTATTATGCTCAGCTTATGGTATCCAAAAGACTTTGTACTAGCGGCGGCTGGTGCATTACAACGCTACAATGTATTTCGTGCACATTGCAGCATGCAACGGAAATACACAAGGAGATAAGCGTTATAATTGACCTCCCATTTACGTCATCACCGACCGCCTGCTCCGCCGCCCAATTTCTTACGCGAGGTGAAAAATTTGCCCCATATTAATCACTCCAAGCTTAAGCTTAATCTCAATATTCTTTTTTTATGTTTCTTTCGATGTTTAATTGAAAGAGCGCAGATAACCGTCCATTTCAAAACCAGATTGCAAACTTTCGAAAGTCACCATGACGGTCGCCTATTCGTTGGCGCACCCCAATTCTGGAAGGTGCTAATTACAAAAGTCGCCAGCCTACGCCCATTCTGTGTAATATAAATCTGTTTTTTTTTTTTGTTTATAGTATTTTTGTTTTTATTGAACTTATAAAGTATACAACACAGAGGAATGGAATTTATAGAATGTCAAAAATGTAATACTTTGCGATATCTACGTAAATCTGATTATTAAGTTACTGGAATCTTATAGTTCCGTCAAGAAAAATAATGGATTGGTGAATAATCTCCGAGCATTCCCTTTAATTTGCATGACGAGACAATAAGGACTTCTCCTGTTAATTCAGTACGAGCACCTCCTGCGCTGTTTAATTAATTTTGCAGAAAAAAAAATATGTTATTATCATTGTTTACGCGGCCATTAAGATAATTCTATTTGCTTTGGAGTTATATATAGCTCGCACATGTTCTCGCATAAATCCGACAAAATGTCAAATGATACGTGTACGTGTATGCATTACATTTTATAATCGTAGAAAGGCTGGAGGCATTACGGTAATGAATTTCAAATTTAATCAAAAACACGATTCAATTATGTAACGAAAAATGGCACTTACTCATTAAGTTCCAGGACGCGACGAAGACGACGGGCGTCCACAGCGCGCCGTGAAAACGAAAGCAATCGTCCTCTACGAATTCATTGAAGAACACACCGTAAGAGGACAGCGCTGAAGGCAACAAGAACTGCAAAAGAGATCCTTTTAGCAGGAAACGCAGATACTACTTCGGCACTAAGCTTTGATTAATTTTTGTTTTTTTTGTGTGTTTTCGTGTAATTAAATGAGACACTGACCTCTATCAAGAATACGACCGTCACGACGGTGAGGCTCCATCTTGTGCCGTCCAAATTTCTACTACGGTAGTTTAAACCTGCACTTCTATTCATGTCAGCATCACATAATAAACACTGGGAATTAATGCGATAATTACGGTAATTGCCATTATACACTACACCATTAGCTGCGGCGTTACTATTTTTTTTTTTACGGTCGTTAGGCCATCGTTTCGTACGCGAAACACACCGTTCGATCGCTTCTTTGTCGTTTATCTATATTTTGTGCCGCGTATAGACGCCGTTCGATTATTATTTACGATCTATGTAATAGGGAAACTGTATAACCGGCATAAAAATGCGTATGCGACCGTTTTAGTTAGATTTAAGTTTAAACTCAGATAACGACCGCTTTATCTTATCAAAAATGCAGCTGTGTAAGTTTTCGTTTGCGACCGTACTTGTTTATGTAACTATTTGATTTAATAAAAGACGTACCATAAACCACAAGGCAGACGATGTGAATTCGCGGTCTCGTAACCGACATAAATACATACATATGTATGTTGTTGTACGTACACTTGAATAATTAACGAGTATTTCTATACGCTTACGATTATAGCGATGGCCATAATCTGTTAGGAGTAGACGCGTTTCGGATTCCGCAAACGTAGATATCTTCGCATCGATATTTTGAACACGATTCTTCGATCAAAACGTTATCGCAAATATACCGGAATAATTAAGTGCTATTAAGAAACAGTTTTCCCGATGTTAAATGTCGGCGAACGCTGCAGCAAATTACGTTGGACCGCCGTTGAATTTTTTTTTTTTTAGGAAATCTGCACTTTTCATGCAAAACGTTGATAGGCACTTAGATTATATCCAACACACCCGCACATTAAAAAAGAAAGGCAAATCGTCGTTTCGGGAATTTTTAATAGATTCGAATATAAGAATAACATTGAAATGTTTTTTGTTTAACATATCCTTTAGAGGTTCACATCTCCAAATTCGCAGGTCACTAGTGACCGCTGATACCAGACGTTCGTCGTTTTAATGTGACAATTCTGGTTATATTGGATATAACTTATATAACATTTTTGGGGATGGCCATCACAACCGCGTGTTTCCAAATGGTCGGAAGAAAGCAAGCTTTAGTATCGAATTAGATGGTAGCAATAGAATGTCATCCCTCATAGCAGGGAGAGACTTAAGGATCCTACTGAGAATGTCGTCGTACGACGAAGCTTTGTTGATTTCGGTTTTTGTTAGTGTTACTTTCTTTTAAAGCCTTCATTATCCTTCGCAGCGGGTCACCCGGGTCATTTAAATTATTTTAGTTCTTTCGTAAAGTAACTGGCGATTACACAATTTGAAACAAATTAAGGTGTTCCTCTACAATTAGTTTTGTTTTTATTTTAATTTGTGCTAAAGCGTTATAGTAAAGTAAAACGAACAGAAAGGCTTGCATTTACTGGCGTTTATCCTGTTGCTTAACTTGGCGGATCGGCGTACTTTCGTTGAAGAGGTAAATATCCACTTTATATACGAAGAACTGAGCGGAAACACCGGCAGCTTAGTTTACCGGTTTTACGAAGGGACTGTTCGTAGCCGATGACTTGCGAAAGACCTGAGAAATTCATGCAAATTTTAAATTGATGTCTTGACGCAAAAATTTACGAGAAAAGAACGAACCTTTTCTAATGCTCGTACTAAGGAAATAGACGTCTCGCGGATACCGAAATAATAGAAACAAAGGCGTCTCATGTAAGTGGATGTAAAATTCTACGCGAGTAAAGCCGTTTACACGTCGAAATCTTAAAAAATTAGAAAAATTGCCTGCGTAATTTCAGATTTGACATTTAAAGAATTCCTTTTAAAATTTCTCTTAAATATAGGATGCTGGTTACTGAAAATAATATAATTAAGGTATTTCAGGAGGGGATAATTGCTTTTCTTAAACATCTTTAGACTTTTCAATAATTTATTTCGAAAATTAAAATCAAAAATTTGGAAATATACTACGTGATTTACTGTTTATTTCAAGAAATTTAAGAATATATTAAGTTTGTTTTTCTGGTTATTGTATTCAGTCCTCCATAGCAAGAATTTGTAGTTATTTGATAGAATTGGCATATTCAGTACGATCGAAAAGTACTGCAGGAAGTGAAGGAGTGAATAGCGAAGGAGATTATGTTTATTTGTTTCGGTCTATCTGCGAAGATCTTGCAACTTTTTCTCTTTTTAACACTAAAGCAGAGGTTAAACATTTCAAAAAAAATCTATAATTTAAAAAATCATTTAAGCATAGCTTCATATCTAATTCGCTCAGTGAGCATTAAAACAATTAAGCAGAATATAATATTTCCGTATTTAATTACATGCTAAAACGGCAGTAGCTATTTTTCGATTGACGCCAGATAATTACTAAATGGTGATAGTTAATCCGTCAATTATTGCCTTCATGTCGTAATGCTTAATTGCACTTTTATGTATACGACCGCCATCTATCGACAGATAGTTCCCATGCAGTTAATTTCGTGCTGTTTGGCATAGAGAGCGTAAGCGTAAATCGTTACTTTATTGAAGTATTATAAGAAGTTTAATTATTTCTCGGACGAAGCAAATGTTACAAAAGATTTAGCGGGCCCTTTTCATAATGAACGTGAAGGTAGATTCCTATTATTAGTTAGCCAAATTATTAGTTGGCTTTGAAATTTCTTTTTAATGATTTTTTCCAAATGTTTGTATTAGTACAATTAGTAAAAAAACTCATACACGGTAAGTCTAAGTAACACTTACTCACTTACTTAGCCCTTAGCTTTTCTATTACCAATACAAACCTCATTTGGAAACCTGCAAGCATTTGATAGAACATCTGTATTCCATACTGGTGCAGCTTTTCTTATAGTTTGAATATAAAGCGATTAGCATTGCGAGGTAATCTGACTTGAATTAAGCTTGTAATTGAATTATTATTTTTGCTCAACAGTGATTTATGCTAAAGAGTGCGATTGCCGATTCGCGACAACATTTGATAAATACTACAGCCAATTACGAATACGCAACATTTCATATCCTTTGAATTACGTTGTATTCAACCAACATTTATTCTCTTTAAAAGTACCATATTACAGCCGCCAATATAGCGTTTTGGCTATTTGACGTTAGCGAATACCGGCAACCGTTCAATGCGGACGTTTACTATCGGTTTTGACAACTTCGTATCGAATGTATTGTTAAGTCACGATAGAATTTTTTTAGTACATGTTTCTGGAAAAATGTTATCGTTACACGTTCGTGTTCGTTCGGTAATTTTCGGGCTTTATCGAAAAGCGGGAGAAGGGAATGTTTTTTTTTTTTGATAGATGAAGAATGTAAGTAGAGACAATATAATTAGGTGTATGAATTTTTTGATTTTTTTTTTGAAAATACAATCCATGAGAGATACATATTGACAATGAAGATTTACAACGTAAAGAAAGTGGAGCGAAGAGGAGTTATGCATGTCGTTTCTCGGGGATTGCCGTTGACTGGAGAGATAATTTTCTCTAATAAAGCGCCAGGAATAATGGAGAAGGTGAAGTGGAGCTTTAAAAGGGCGATGACGAATTGAAAATGGGCCTAAAGAAACATCACTCCGACGTAGATATTCGGACCACACTTGGCGCTAATGATAGCTATCCTTCATGTGGTATATTTAATATTATATTATATATAAGTATGTGCCGTGTGTGTACATTGCATCAAATGTTTTAACCTTATTCCATCAAATAGATTTCTCCATATTGTAATACGTAGTAAGTTTACCGCTTGGTCGTAAGGTATTTACGTAAAATTTGCGCGAGGCCTTTACTTCTATGATTTTGTATTCTTGTGTTCTTATCTAAAATATTAAATACTAAATTCTAAGATAATTGTTATACTTACGCAATAAATTCTGTATTTAACTTTTCGGCGGAGAAAAGTTTCAACCGTCCGTACACTGCGAACTAGATATTAATTTCGTTTAATATTTAGCGGATGTATCCATGTTGTGCGTGCTAAATTTTCACCGCGCTCCCTCAAAGTATTACGCAATTATCCAGTTTCCTTACTATCTCCTATCTACGTACCTGAGCGGCATCAATAATTAATTCTTTTATGTAACAAGCTAAGAACCTTATGAACTAATCCCTTTCTTATCCGCCTACAGAATTCCGCCGCTAAAGGGGTTCACTCCTTTGGGGAAAATAGTCAAGCCCATGGTCTTAGCGATCCGTGTACGATCCGTGCGATAAGGGTTGTCATGTTTTGCGGTTATCCTCTCAGTACCTAAGGAACTCTTACAGAGAAAAAAGTATTAATTAATCGTTCGAGATAAGGCGTTCTCTGCAATACAAGGCTATTAATAAAAGTAATTTCGCTTCTTAGAGGGCTATATATTTGGCTGGGAATTATTGAAGGAATACATCTCAATTGATGGATACTCTACTTACGTCCATCAATGCCTCAAAAGGTCATCAGTTGTTATTCGCGAGTGCAACCATTTTTTTTTATTTGCTTCTTTATGTAGCTATTTCGGCATTTTGAAAGTGTCTTAATTCGTGAAAATTACGCCGTGCGGTTACGTGTAAACACAATTTGGTCGTAGTTAAGATAATAAGCAATAATTGTTTTCTCGAAGATGAGAATGAGGTTTTGACGATTATCAAGGAACAATGGATTACTTTCGGTCGCAGGCCAAATTAATTCAATATTAGATGTTTATGTCAAAAAAAGCTGCTCTATCTTAAAAGTTCAGTTTATTAAAGCACCAGTGCATATAGAAAATAAACTAGAAGTGAAATCCGCTAATTTAGAAAAAACTTTATATTTTGTAATTTTTATTATTATTACTAAACATGCAGGTTTAGACTTTGCGACACCGTACCTGAAAATAGAAAAAAAAATAAAAGTGAAGATTTCAGTAACTTTCAGCGCGTTTACGTTTTTGTTTCTTAGACGAAACGCCAAGACGTACGGGGATATGCAAAAATTCCATTGCGAGCTATGATTTACAAGCACTAATCCACCTATCTCGACTATAATATATTACATCATTGTTGAAAATTTTAATCTGTTTTGGATATGCATTGTTTACAAATACGCTGCTTGGAAACGGAAAGCTGTTTTATTGTTGCGATGTTTCTTCTGTGTATTTGCTGACGTTTATCTCGGTAAATATGAGTGGACTATTCTATGAAACCTTACACCGTTATAAATAAACTTAATATAACCATAATAAGATTCACATATGGCCAAAGCTATTCGAAAACAAGCTGATATTTCCTTAGACGAATTTAATCGATACGGTAACGGTTAAATAATTTAAACGAACCGTTTCGCGATTTAGTTTCAAGCAGTTAGTTTGATAGTAAGTAGGGTCTAAGAATGAACATAATTACGGTATTACTCGCGCTAATTGTGACCAATGTAAGAAATATTGTCGTTTTGTCGAAATTTAAATAATTTAAGTGTTCTTTCATTTCAGCTTACGCCAATTCCATCATTCAGCATGGAAATTGGTTGTAATAACAAGACGTTTTTGTGTTACGATAAAGTGCAATTTTACCCTTGCATTAGAGTTGGGGAGGATAAGACTGTTATCGGGAGACAACTTCGATACTGTTCCGAAGGCTTTGAGTGTGACGATGATGCTGACTTCGAATGTCAAGGACGTGCATTTTTGAAATTCGATGTAAGTAGCACGTAATAGAATCTATCTTTTTGATATATTTGCTACGTATTTCCTTTGTAGAATCTGAATTCAAAAAATTCTACAATATCGGATTCCGGCGGTAGAATTACAGAGATATTGAACGTAGACTCAAAGGCAATAAACATGACTTCACCAGATCACCAAAGTACTTCCAATGGCCGAATCGATGAGCCGTTACGAGAAACGGAAGCGGCGACTTTAAGATTTAACCTCAGCGAGGTATTTACGCATGACACCACAGTTACCGAAGCTGTAACCCGTCTTAATTACGCAAACGTAACAGATATCAACAAAAATTTCGAAAACGGTACTTTAGTTGCGATACAGGAATATGAAACTGCAACTACTGCGTTATTTCAAATTAATTCAAGCAATTACGAAGTAAATGCAAATAATTTGAGCAAATTCAATAAAACGTACGTAACGGAAAATCATTCAGCTTCCACCGAGGATCATAGAACGGTAACAGCAGAAGTATCTGGAAGTAATACAAACGAATATGGTATGACCACGAAGGGTTATTCCGTAATTGAATATTTTTTGGAGCCCAACTCAACCGATGCAATAGAATATTCTGAAATGATCGAACAAAATTTTTCCGATCTACAAAACGAAAGTAAAGATTCCTCTGAAAATGTTCATATTGTTACTATGACTAGTGACGTAAAATTAGAAACATCGACTGGCAACGGTACCGTCCCCATAACTAATCAAAGTGTACCTCAAACAACCATAAATACGGACATATTGAACTATGACAATCAAACCGGCGGTGAAGACAAGGTAAGCAGTAATTCTGGATTAGACGAGAGAAATTTCGATATCTTAGAGGGTGTAGCAAGAAATGAAACGCAAACGGATGATTCGATGATTCCTTTCGCACCTACTTCGCCATTAGAAACTACTTCTACAATTAACAATAACAGTCGTAATAATTTCACTGTTATAAATGACAACCATCGCCCAGAATCCTATTCCTCGATGGCACTAATTGATGACTTGTTGAAAGAAAATACCACCTCCCTCGATTCTAAGGAGGAAAGAGAAGACAGCGAGGATATAAACATGCTTCTAGCTTTAGAAGACAAAGGATTGGACACAATATTTACCGCTTCTGAAGAATCAAGTATTGCATCTGCAAATGGTGACGGAAGTATATCTAGCAATGAAGGAATACTAACATTTTCGAGTGCAATTGCGGAAACAACACTAAATTCCGCTGAAAACAGTACAACATCGCATGTTGCAATCACTACATTGAATGAAATCGTTGGCGTTGATTCTGCAGAGATACCAGCTAGAATCACCACACTAAACAATGAAAACGAAGATAGCAACGCACTAATAGAAATTGGCACAATATCCATTATTCCCAACAATAGTTTTGATCTTCCAATTATAATTACAACTGATAGTAGCGCCACCCGCGCTAACGAAGAAACACCTACATCATTAGGCGAAGTAGCGACGACGGTGAAACATGTAATTGAAGATACCACGAGAAGTGATACAATGACCGACGTATTTGATACAATTACTAAGGATCTAGTGGAAGATTCGGCAACAATAAAGATAAACAATCACGTAAATGACTTGAATGCAACAACAGGCGCGAATATGGTTAGCGAATCAGTAACAATTGAAACTACAACCGTGTTCGATGTATTCACCAGTGAAATAGGTGAAGATGTTGTTTCCCAATCATTGGGCACAAAATCAAGCGAGTCAAAAGATGAGTCGGTAAAAGCTCACACAGTACTTGTGATTTCTTCAGGAAGTGAATTCGAGATTACAGCTGCAACCGGAGTTACTAACATACCTAAAAAACAAGAAACTTCTACGCCGCTAATTGATAATTTGGAAAAAAGAGAACATTCAGTAGTAGATGACATAGTAACCGATAGCACGGGTTTCACGGAAGATGGATCTTATAATTTAAATATAATCTCGAACACGTTAAAAGTTTCAGTTACAACGACCAATGTTATACTCACGGTCACCGAAGGAAGCTCTACAAGTAAGCCCACAAATACGGTGCCTACTACTATAAATATTCCTATTACTGCAACATTGAAGGCTAGTATAACAGCAACAGGATACTCAAATGGAGATAATATCGACACGGCTATTACTGAACGCCCTGCCGTACAACAGGATGCAAATGTTACTGACGATGAAAGTACTGAAATTAAAAATGAAGCGAATTCGATATCTACAACT
Source organism: Oryctes rhinoceros (assembly GCA_020654165.1). Classification (NCBI taxonomy): domain Eukaryota; kingdom Metazoa; phylum Arthropoda; class Insecta; order Coleoptera; family Scarabaeidae; genus Oryctes; species Oryctes rhinoceros. Next base: position 8,223,348 of record JAIOKQ010000231.1, read on the forward strand.
GAAGATACAAGTAACGTATCGAACAATGGAGAAGCTTATATATCTTCGCATGTAATTTTGGAAACAATCGAACGAGCAATTGAAGACGATAGAATAAACGAGATAACAATCGATACATCCGCTACAGTTCCTTATGAAGATTCTGGACCAACTACATCAAGCATATTAATTAATGAAACGGATACGGATCTTGTGGTTGTTGAAGACATTAGCGAAAAAGGCAAAGTTATCTTCGACTCTACAATTGAAAGCAGTACAGTGAGCGATGAAGAATTTCACACGTTTTTAGATAAAGTTAAAAATGTCGTAGAATATTCAGTTCAAAGTACAGCGTCCGGATCGCCTGATTTAGTGACTAGCGAGGATCATACAGAAGTGTTTTCTACTGTTAGCGTAAAATATAACGAGATAAACGAGAAAAATATGGTTGAACGAGAAATTGAAGGTTCGTCCACATTTTTCACTGAATCAGGAGATTCAGTGACGATACCTGAAGTCATGGAAATAAGCGAACATGTAATTATAGATAAAATAATCACTAGTTCTCCAACTTCAATATTTGATGGAATTACTGACGAAGATTCTACAGAGGTACTCGTTACAACTAATCTATTCAATAACGAAGCAAAAACTAATATCGTTCCTATGGCGGCTAACAAAAGTTCTGAAATTTCAAATGAATCTGTGTCTTACCCTACAAATGGTGGGGATAGCATATCTAATAGTGAAGAAAGTTCTACTTTGTCGAGTACTGTAACAAGGACAATAGAAAATTCAATTGAAGACACTTCAATAGCCAACACATTCGACGTACTCGATAACCAGCTTTCTACAGAAACGGTTGCTACAACTGATATGTTAATCCATACAATAAATGACAGTAACATCATTAAAGGGGAGAAAGATTTGGATGAAACACATAATGATGAAACGTTGGTGAGTGAACATATGGAAACAGTTCGATCGTCAATTGAAGATAATACCGAACTACTTACTACGATAGATGGCATTCCTAATGAAAGTAATACATCGATCGATATCACAATCGAGGATATTACCAAAAAAGTCCTTCAGAGGCACTCAGTGTAACTTTAGACGGGTCTCCAGGTTCAGATGTAACCGATACCAATAGTTCAAAACATTCAGATCTAGAGGAAACTGATAACGTCTCTACAATTAGTGCCAATAATATGGAATCAATGTATTCAAGTGTATTCGCCGATATACAAAAGGTTTCTAATGAAGACGCTGCGGTAACTCTTACCAAGAACCCGACCAGTACAATAACGTACACAACGGTTATTGCTGACATTGAATCTTATGCGCAAGATGACGCTATCACTACAAATAATTCTGATGATACAACTGCTAAAAATAAAGTTACTAGCACAAACGATGCTCACGAAGAAAGAATAACACCCGAAACATTAACAGAAGAGAATTTAGCAAGAACAGAAATAGCGGTTATAGATGGCATGGCAGCATACATGCAAATGTTAGGGTACTCTTCCAAAACAAGCACAGAAGCTGCCGTTACGCCTGTAGTATCAGCTAATACCCAAAGAATAACTGATGATGTTCCTAAAACAACAGTAAGTGGGGCTTATGAAATTAATAAGATAAATGATGTGGAAATGGGAGCTCAAACCACCGAAAAAAGCTCAGATCTGAATAAACTATATCTTAACTTCTTAGATGGAGAAGTGAGCCAAGTATCGATTTCACCGGATATGTCGACAATTGAAAAGACTGTACTTGATTCAAAATTAACGTTACCGAATCGAAATGAAGGAAATGAAACCAATCATGAAAGCTTGAAATACACTAGTACTTCAAGTCCCATTTCATCCACAAAGAATTCAACTTACTTAACTAAATTGAATCAAACTAAAAACAATTTAGGCGATATTCAAGACACCCAGAAACCTGATGTTTCGCTTACAAGTTCAGCTAAGTTGGAAAATGGTTATACAACAGAGTCCGCACTTCACCAGAATTCTCAAATATTGAACGCTTCAGGAAGCGATTTCACTTGCGAAACTTCCGGTCGCTTTCCCGACCCGAAGAATTGTTCCATCTATCACGAATGCTTACACCTTTCGACAAAATATCTCCATGTCGCCCGTACCTGTCTATCAGGCACCCTGTACGATCGTAATATGCAAACTTGCACGACAAAGCCGGTTCCGTGTCCGGAAGGTTGCACGTCGTCTAACGAGCTGGTCGATCCCAACGACTGCAACCGTTACTATAAATGTTTCTGGGCCAGCTTGCACAAGACGTTCTTCCTGTGGCAATTTAAGTGTCCCCCTAGCATGGGTTACGATGCAGAGCGAAACGAGTGCGTGGATGCAACCCTCCTGCCCAATTGCGGTGCTTCCTCTGAGATCTCCGCGAACGGGGAGGAATCCTCATTCGATTGCGTTGACGGCGGACGATTCCCGATGGAATACAGTTGCGACAGCTATTATGAATGCAAGGAGAAAAAGGGAACCTTTCAAATAAAGGTGAAAACTTGCTCAAAAGGTAAATTGTTCGACAGAGAATTAGAGGTCTGTAGGAAGTCAGAACTTGTTTTTTGTCCTTATGAATATGGTAATGTCGTTGACAGTGGTAGCGTGGAATCTAGGGAGGAAGATTAAACAAGAACGAAAGGAAAATGTATTCTTTTTTTTATGTAGTTGTATACATAAGTGTTTCTTATTTATTGTATTTATGTGATAAGTTTGTTTGTACATAAAATAAAATCGTTTTTTAGTCCTTGTAGTGTGCTGCGTTTCTTATTTATATAGCTCTAATTAAAAAAAGACTTTTGTATCTGATCATAATTTTATTTTGTTGCAATATGCTTTCTTTGTACCGTAAGTTTTATGATTTAAAAGACACCTATCGTAAGATTCTAGTGTCTATTTAATGGCTTAGCTTATTTAACGATTAATCCACTAATCAAAGACTAAAAATTCTATTTTAAATATGCTTCTTTTTACAATAAAAATTTAAATTGTTTCTATCCTTGATTAGATTGCCGTTGGAGGGGACATTGTTCTACAGAAATTACTAATGATATTTTTTAAACATTTTGTAGGATGAGTTAGTGCTCGTATTGCCATCCACATACAGCGTAATAATTGCTAATTCATCAAATTTTAATTCTTGTATAATCTGAAGTAGAGTGCTTTATTTGCGTTATTTATAAATGTAAAAGTTACCGTTGCATTGTTTATTTAATATCTTAATCATTTGCGTCAGCATTGCAATAAAATTTAATCCCGTGTATCTTCTTTTTTCTTTTGGGGAAATATTACGTTGGAATATTTCCATGTTGCTCTTGATGTAAATATTGAAAATATTTCGGAAAATATTTTATTCCTCGAGCTGTATTTATTCAAGGAAACAGTTCAAGTTCAAAAGTTTCCTAGATCGCTTGCGAAACGTCTAGGAAGATAAATATGTTTTCGCGTTAACTACGAACGTAATTGCCCAGTTTAGTTTGCTAATACGATATCTTCATTTATAAAAGATTACCGCGAAGGTTAAACGTTCTAGAAACAACAGTCTAGTTTCGGATATAACCGCATAAGATGTTCGTGAAATTGATGGTATGTGCTGGTAAGTCCGCTTCATTTTTATTATTTTCTTACGAAAAAAAACGGTCATTTCTCATTTGATTCTAATTTCTAGTTCCTGTTAGTTTTAAAAGATCAATCCGACGAATGCATTAGCGCTGGAAGATTTCCAGTACCCAACACTAACTGTACTGAATACATTTTATGTACCGAATCCGAAAAGGAACTAAACGGGCATAGAGCGACCTGTCCACTAAACACTTATTTTAATCCAAGATGGCGCCAGTGTTCTTCTCGATATATTTGCATAGATTCTATTTGTCAAGATCCTGATGTTGAGGAAGGCGCATCTTATTCGGATCCAAACGACGTAACGAACACGACCTACCTTAAGTGTAATTTCGATGAAGTTTATGGTACACTATCCGCTACATATCATACTTGTCCGCTTGGAAGTAGTTTTGAAGCGACAAATTCAAGTCGATTGGGTAAAGGCGCTTGCGTAGCAAATAACGGTGAGACACACAATGCATGTCATCAGTTAGCAACTGTGCCATTTGTGACAGAAGAGACGATGCAGATGGAATCAAATAACCAACAAGTTTTATATACTTCAAGTATGGCACAATTAAAATGTAGATCATTAGGTAATGCTTGTAGAATATTAATTTTGCTAGTAATTATGTTTATTACTTAGTAATTTTATGTTTTTAATAGGAGATTCAATAAAGTATTATCACGTTGTAATTTATTTCAAATACAGCTTTTGCAAATACGTAATTAGTTATTTTAGGACATATACATCTGGCTCAGCACTATAGCTCTTTTCGGCGGTAACATTTTGGTTTCTAACGTGTAGTGACGTAGCGATGTCTCCTTTACAGTCACATAATACCGCATAAACTCGCTTGCATTGCGCTTAAACATATCCCAACGTTGCTTTGAAGTTATCTCTCTAACCTTCACACGTCTTTATGCTAATGAATTTTATTAATATCGTCCGTAGTCAGCCTAATGGGATCACCTAGCTAGAGAGCTAGCTAGAGACTAGACAGACTCGTGCTTTACCGACTCTCGGGGACACCAGAAGGCAACACGAATCCATTCTCATGAGGCGAATAGACGCGAGTCTATCTAGTCTTTGTCATCTCTATTTATTAAACTCGACTTCTCTCTTATTTCCGCACACGCTTTTGTTTTTGGTACTGGTATAACTGGAAAAGCGAATGTTGACCAAAAGCGCCCTCTGCCACCAAACACAAAAGGTACTTATATCGTCGTTGTATAGTACTACAATTTATTAATTTGCTTCTTTTTATGAATAATGACAATTTTGTTGGAGCAAAAAATCAGTGAAAAATCCATAAAGTGTCTTGGTAAGTCTTTATTTGAAAATCGGTAGTCTGAAATGGAGATTATTTTAGCTTGGTTTTGTGTAAAAGGTAAAAAAAGAGATATTTGATCTCAGCTGAATAGTTGGATAGGAAAGCAGTTTCACGATTTATTTCGACAGAAAAATACCACAAGTTCGTCGTCTTGATCGATCTTGAAGCTACCTTGTTTAACATAAAATAATGGAGGACAACGTTAAATAGCATTGTTAATTTCACCTACCTTGCGGTGTAACACAATGAAAAGGTTATCTATTAATTTTTTCACCTCACTATTTAATATATCTATTGCCGACGAAGTTACATAAATATTTAATCACGGTTTCACCATATCTATACACAATGCACTAAGTATAAATATATATACGTATGTAGGTAACTAGTTACAGTAGGTGCTAAAATTTCCCTTTAAGCTCGCTACGTAAGGAAAGATGTTCTGTGCTTCTGTACGAGTGGTCCTTTTGATATTTGTAGTAAGTTTTAAAAGATGTTTATATACGGCTAAGTCGCTTTTTTTGTTATTTTATTTAGTTGATGTAGGTATAATTTTAACAAAAGTTCCAAAATACTGCGAGTCTGAATAAGGCTAGCATATTGAGTGTTTGAGTATCGACGTAGGAAACATTAAAGATTTAATAGTAACCTTACCTTTAACTATTGAAAAAGTCTGTTGATAGGTGGCTTGTACATTTTCGCATATTATTTAGCCAGGAATCACGCACGTAGCCTGAAAAAAGATATATTTATGTGATATTGATAAGCTACTGTGTGATTCGTATTGTGATCAACGTATTAACGGTACTGTAACTGGCTAGAAATGTATAAATTAAGCCAAATATTTCATCAAAATATCTGTTAACATTGATTTTCTTTCTTATTTCAGCATGTGCTATTTCAGCAATGCAGTACTCAAACTTGCAGTACCACCGGTAGGTTCCCCATATATGGAACCAATTGCAAGGACTATGTCCATTGTACTTATGCTAATGGCGTATATTACTCGACAAAATATTATTGCCCTGGCACGACGTATTTCAATCCCAGATCACAGAAATGCGCGGCCAGTCTCATATGTGGAGATACTATCTGTGCAAAAATGAATGTCAACGATAGTGCTGTCGATCTCTTAGATCCGAATTTATCCGATAATGTATCTTATATAAGATGTGTTCGTTATAATAGTACGGATGTAATTCCTATCTATTCAACGTGTCCTTTTACTTTTAATATTACTAATACTACAAATAACAGTGGCTGTTGTCCGTACGTAACTTGCGTATAAACAATTGTTACCGTCGCTTATTTGTTTTGATTGAAATTATTAATTATTATTATTATTATCAAAATATACTAAAAATAACTTTGGAGGTATTAATGAAAAGTGACTTACCGCTTACATTGAATTTTAACACGTTAATAATTAATATCTTGATTGTAAAGTTTATTGTAGACTAATACTTTAAATTGTTTTCCCTTGTTCTGCTAGCAATGCATTAATGTTATTATCGATTGTTTGGGCAATAGATAAATTGTATAAATTTGTCAATAAAGAACATATGGTACACGTAACGGTTCTTTTTTTACGCATTACAATACGAGCTATTAAAGCTTGCAGATAAATCAAATTAAATTGTAGCATTTATTCCAGTGCTACGTAACGAAGGGCGCCACGGTGCTGTGTGCAAATTCTATATATTCCATTAAAGTTGTGATTGGTGTTGTTTGCGGCGCATTTGTTATAATTTTTGGAAATTTAAATAAATCAGCTTATCCTACATCTACGGATAAGTACCAGTCGATGATGTTCCTAATCTTGTCGGAAGATTTGTCGCGCAATGCATTTATGAACCGCTAGCGGCTATCCCAACCGCTATTACAAAGGTATTTGGGAAACATTGTAAACGCACGTTTGCTCGACTATTTCTCTCAAACTTGGTGATGCAATCCCTGGTCGCAATTATTTCGGCAAATTAAATATCTCTAATTATTAGATACCCTCATTCAGGCCTGCTAGGGCTAACGTCGATTCACATTCACATTCAGAAGTAGGCTATGTTGCCCTGACGCTAAGCAAAATGAAGGGAATGATGTAAGTTCCTCTCAGAATCCCTGAAGATCCCAACATAAATTACTTGATGCGTATTGCAAGAGACGAGATCTCTAAGAGAATACAATTTTGATCAGTCTTATAAGGTTTGATATTCAGTGACACTCAGGCAGTTGTAAAGGCTATCAAAGCCTACTTATACGAACCTGGTCTGATTCGCGAATGTATACACGATTTAAGGAAACTGGGATAACTACGTTACCCTGGGGGATCATCAAGGGATCAAAGGCAATGAAAAGGTAGACAAGCTGGCTAGTAAAGCAGCTAATATTGGTCCTAGTCCATTCTGTGGACTACAAGAGAGCTACGTTAAACAACTAATAAAAGTATGGACAACTAATAAAAGCAACGTTGCAGGACAAAAACAGGCGAAAGCATTTATATCAGGCTCGCCTAAGACAGAAAAAATAGCGCTATCGTTCAGCAAAAGGGACCTATTCCTATTCAATCTAGGAAGAGCTAAGGATCAAATACGTCGTTTATGTCTGGAAGATCTAGAGACGGCAGAACACATTTATGTCATCAGTCGCGCTCGACAACAATATTTGTTCCTGACATCTACTGAACTGGACCGAAGGACGAAGATGTAGAGACCTAGAGTAATATTAAGGTTTATTAAGAGCCTCTAACTTCTCTAACATATATAAGAGCATTTTGTTACAACAGATCTATTAAGGTCGCAGTGATTAAAGGCTTCCGTGCCTCTGTCCAATAATACTAACACTAATAAAAGATGTCTTTAAACTACTGGCAGACTCTTTGGCTTTAGGTGATGCAGACGTAAAATGTTACTTATATAAATTAGGAGTAGCTGGAGGGAAACACTCCAGGATGCAGCATTGTGATAGTAATTTTCTCCGAAGTATAAGATCGGAATTTGAATTATTTTTGCGCGTACCCGAAACTTTTACACTGGAGTGTCTAATATCCATATACCTCCCAAAATATATGATTACTTTCGGTATATCGCGACGATAATGGGGGTAATTAAGAAACAAACTACTTCGCGTAGTTATAATAGGCGTCTATTGTGTGTGTATCTCTCCGCATCCGACTGGCGCTGAACTATAGAGCAATTAAACTTTAATACTGCTGCAGTTGGTACAGAGCGAATAATTGTGAACTCTATATGCAGATGAGGGCATTATCTTGATTCTTAAGCGGCATTATCTGCTCGCGGTATCGAGATCTCCTCTGATATTATGCCGCTATTTACTGTACATTTGAGGTTAATTAGCGTTGGCGTTGATCTAACTAAAACGGTCAACAGATTTGTACATGTTTTATTTTTCTTTTTTTAAATTTTCCAAATAAAAGTATTACAACTACCTCGATTTTCTTTTAACTACTAGAGATGACTTAGATAACTTCTTGAAGAAATCATGCTGATCTTTATTTTTGCAAACTTTTATTGGTCCCGATAGGTCAATTTGATTTCGTTCCAGATGTCTTGAATGTTAAAAATGTTAAAGATTGCATTTGGATTTTTTCAGCCAACAACTGGCTTGGTGATTGAAATAAAAAAGGAACAACCAATGATACACAGGGTGATCCGGTAACAAATCCAAGCATTTTGTGCGGTAAGGGACGATAATATTTAACGTAGTAACAAATTAGGGAGACTAATAAGGAGAACGAAAAATGGAAGTAGATCCCTAAAAACAAATAAAGTAATCAAGTGTCTTTAAGAATGTGATATGAATGTTATAGATTCATTGAGCTTATTTGAGTTTATTTGATGAGCCTAGAGTGTCACGGGAGATAGTCCCGATGCTTTTATCTAGCCGAGTATAAAAGCAAAGTTAGATTTCTAAAATGTTGTTACTGCATATTGTAATGCTTGCTATTACAAAGAATAACATAATTCGCATATTAGTGAGGCGACCCCTGATCATGGCGTACAAAAAAAAAAATTAAAGTCAGAAGCATGACCTTAAATTTATTGTAAAAATCTCTAAACTAAATAAGCACGCCATAATTTTTAATAGAAAAACCAGCAACAGGAATATTCCATTAAGAGTTTTCAGTGTTAACACTTTAATCGGGGAACAGGTTGTATCAATAACTTTCAATTTCAGAAAGCTATTCGCCTCATTGTTTTAGTGTAAAATTTTCTCCGTTAAACAAATACCTACGTTCCTATATGTACGTACGTAAGAGAATCGCTTAAAATGGTATTAATTCGTGAATGTTTGTATTCTATACGTACTGTACGTATGTTAGTCACATATTTACTTTAAATTCATCGGATGCGTTTGTATTGGAGAGATATGCAAATGGAAATTTGTTCTCGTTTTCTACCAGTAATAAACATTTGTATAATATCGCAGGTTTTCCTTATGAATAATTTAACATTCGACGATCGAAATTACAATCTAGTACACAAAAGCTTTGAGTCTAGCACTTTCTAGTCCGGAGTTGAGTATCGTGTACAGATGTCCTCATATGCGAATGTGCGCGTGTATTATGCGCATTCCGAACGGAATATTAAACGGTGATCGCATTAACAGGGAAATTGAATTATGAAAAATTCACAAATAGTAACACAGAGGCGTTAACATCTTTAAAAATGTTTATTATAAATTATCCATTAGTTCGATGTAATTTCCAGCGTACGAAGGTCTCCTTCTGGAATGGAGATTCTTCCTTTCCTCGGCTTTTGGCAGTACGTCCGGGAAATTCAATATTTTATGGTCTGCCTTCTCTGGCTTCATCCTGTGAAAATTAGATGATTTGATAATAACATCCTATCAACGAAATAATAGAATCTAACAAACATATAAAGCATACAAAAAATTATACGCTAAATTCAATTTGTAAAAGGTGATTTTAATCGAAGTGGACCTTTAAGAACGTATTAAGGATTTGTGAAAATTCAGAGCAGCGGAAAATATCAATATCCAATAGTAGCTTGGCGATTTAAAAGGAAACATTTCGAATCCGAAAATTCAAAAGGAAAGGAAAGTCTGGCGATAAGTAGAAGTTAGAAAAGCCCAATTAATGTATTTAATAATAACACTCGAGTGAGCTTCAATGCTTAATAATTGCAATTGAAAGCGCGAATTAAGTTACAAAGAATGTTTATTTATAGTTCGTATTCATCTTAATTAGGCTCTTCTAATTTTTTTTACTTTTCCAATTGGTGAAGTCTATTGACATGTACATAGAAACATTTTGCGACAATTACTTGTATTTTTAAAATACCAACAATTTATGCTAAGACTTGCATGTTTACTTAATCTAACAAAATGTGTAGATTTAAGATAAAGAGTTGGTGACAGGAACATTTTATCTTAAGTCCAACTAGTCGTGTAGCAAGGAACGTAAGTCACTGAAGTCTCATTAAAAAATTTTTAAATTAAAGAAATTAAACAGAAACAACTTTGCATCAAAGCACTTTTTAATTTTTCTAAAATATATGGTCAAAATAGCTTTACTACAAAGATTTATAGGAAACATCAGATAAAACAATGCATTTGCATCATTAAATAATATCTTTATCAGTCAGAGTAGGTAATTATTTAATCGTTAAATAGAATTTTGTTGACGTAGGCAGCGTTGTATTATTATTTTATGGGTTCTCAATGAAGATATCGATGTAGCCGCTTTACGGATATCAAAAGTTAGTGAAAATAATTACCACTTACCTGTACGATGGTCGCCGAAACATTGACACTACACTGTTGATAGACGGCATCCTAACGTGAACATGCGACTTGCACTATGTTATGATTTACTTTGGCAAATAAACCATAAAAACGAGTCGCAGATAAGGTCTTTCGTGTATAACTTTAGATATGAACATCATACAACTTATATGAATCACCAATTAATGCAGATACTATTGTTTGATGCTGTGAAGCAATACAATTCTTTATTGTTCGCCATCTTTACGATGATTCTATACAGCCCCTCCACCTAGTGCATCAACGTCTTTGAGGCATGAAATCGCTTTTTTTTTTCACATGTACATATAACATAACGAATAATGCATCTTCTAATTATTTCGGCCTTCCATCATTGTGTAGCGGTACGTATATATATTTTCAGTAGCGGCTCTAAGCTTATTAGGTTAGATTTTCTTGCAGTGAATTATTTATGGTCCCAACGAGGGATGAAAAAGTTAGGTAGATTGTGGTGGGCGTTCAGTCTCTGGTAAGCTTAAGCCAAAGGACGCCTCAGTTAAAAAATCCCATATATAATTTATTAAGCTGACAACTTTCGGTCGATTTTTCTTCCGTGGACGTTATGAGCTTACACTCGCGGAGGAGAGCTTCTCTTATTGTTGAAAAATCGGCCAGGCGGGATATATAAATATTCGGATCGTTTGTTTTTCCATGAATGTGAAACGTGACTGACTGCACTACGTTAAAGTATCCGCATACATTCAGCCGTGCACATGCGAGTATTAATCCCAAAGCAAAAAAAAAAATGACAAATATTTGTAAAGGTCGCTTGGGGATTGGAATAAATTTCAAGTTAAAATATAACGTCCGCCGGGATTTAGATGCTCTCGTTGTTTGAATTTTACCTATAGCGATTTAAATTTATTATCCGCTCGATGTTTCAAACGAATGATTTGAAAAATAATAGAAATGCATTAACCGTTCAACGTTAAAGCTTGTGTACTCAAAAAAAATGCACAATTTGAATAGTTGAAAAAGGTAATTTTAATTTTCAACCTCGATTTACTGATTTACTTATTGGGAAATAGTTTTGCTGCGGAAACTTGTTTTTGATCAATCTTTAGCCGAGAGAAGGCGCCCATCTCTCCGACATCTTTCTCGTACTCAATTTTTTATGTAGCACGTTTGCTCACGTCCAATTGAGATCTCTCTCTAGTTTAGAATAAATTCGACTAATATCATACTTAATTCTATTTTTCAAATCTTCTAAATTTGTAACTTTATTCATCCTGACACTCTGGAAAGTAATTGTTTAAAGCCTCCTGAAGAGAACGTGCAAAGTATAGAGTGCGGAGGCACGCAATCTTGCTGAAATTAAGTATAAGTGAGCGTTATCTTCATTCGGAAAAATTTCTACAATAATAGGTAGAGGTGCATCTCTGGCATGTGGCTTATGTGAGATATTAAAATCTTTAGGGTACCATCTAGTTCCATTAAAATAAAAAAAGCGAGAAAGATATTATCGATGACGTAATTACGTGAAAACCAGAAGTAGGTTAAACTTAAAATTCATCCAAAATTATTTGTTTTTCAAAAATAAAATTTACCTATCTTAGCATTTCTTCAGAAAAATAAATGGTTTCGAACTTGAATATGAATTTAATCGATGATTATAGATATAATAATAGATATACGTTCAAATAAACATAAATTTAAACAGCAACAACAACCATCATCACCGTAGCACGTAATAACCGCCTTCACATTCGACGTTACAAATTTTTCACTTTCCGCCTTGGAAGATGTTTAATTCATTAAAAGGAAATATTTAAGGAGTACAACTGCGTATTTGGGTGCGTTAGACTACTTTTCCATTATACATGAACGTGTAGCAATACAGTAAATCACTATAATGGAGAAGCGAAACTTCTATTTGCGCAAACAATGGCGAACCACTTATGTGTAGTCATTCCAGCGGCGATGCCAAAGAAGGCAGGCGTACCTTATGATGGATCAGTTCCCGTAATTTGCTGCAATTTATTGCAATTAAACTCTATTTAACTATTTGAAACGATTCGGTTTGTGGTATTTATTGCTATCTTAAGAGGATCTTATCTTGCTGTCTTAAGAGGAATACTACCTTTGTTTTATTCATTTGTATCGTGCACAGAATTTGTTTTAGTTGCTGATAGCGAAATAGGCGAGTTAAATATGCAAAGATGTGCTAACTTCATTAATTGTAAGTTACAAGAAACGTGTACAAAATTTGTGTTTTATTTTATATTTATCATCCTTTATTGAAGTAGTCGTAGGTCTTTTAGTGTTCTTGCCTTTCAGCTTACAATCACTAGATTAAAAGAAATTATGAAGAAGCCCTGCTGAAAAATGTTACAACCGATAATTAGGCTTTTACATACGTGGTCTTCGTCGTTTCTTAGTACTATTATTTTTGCTCTTACGGCTGAAGTCTTTATGGTTACCTTTGCCCAATTCTGTTCTTTTTCTGCAAACCAAAAGGCGGATTTTCCTTCAATTCGCTGGTCGCTAGTAGCACTCTCCTAGTCGCGGCGTACTCGCAAAATGTTTAAATTAACATTGATAATTATTCGTAATTACTAGCAAAATTAGAACATCATATTTTTTAAAAATTGGAATAAACTATTATCCCTTATTTATAACAACAATTATTTCTTATGCTTTTAATTAACATGCTCTACCGCACAGCACCTATCCTAGTCTCAACACACGGTTTAAATGTATTTTCTACGTAAGACCTATTTCGGCGTATAACTTGAGTTAAGGCCTAATAAGATCCCGGCGAATTACACCGAACTTAATTAAAATATTTCCCCTAAGTTCAATTAATTGTTTCGTACAGCAAGCGCCTGTTTGAGGAGATTATTACGTATTCGATAAACGTATGAAATATGGCGTCTCGAAACAATCGAAGGATTCAACGGGGAACCTCGGAATTTAGTAAGTATTTATACATTTGTCGGGTAGAATCAATTAAAAGAAAGTGTAAATGTAAAAGGATGTTTGATTTTGTGGAATTGTTTGTTCCTGTCTTCTTCGGTGCGGTGGTTTTCGTGAATCTTAATTGGATTTGGGCAGGTAACTTTATTTATGCTTTGCGTCGTATTTCGCGAAGTTACGTCACACCAAACAAACAATAATGTTTGTGGTTTATATAAAAGCAACTTCCTAGCAAACTATTGCTTTCATCCGGCGAAGTTTATATTGAACGTGTTATTGCGATTTAATTAATATACGTTTTTATGATGTACGTACACTGAACGAAAACGGTACGTAAATGTAATAAAAAACGTATACTTAAGAAACAATTTTTTTAATGGAAATTGGTCCAACGCACAAGTTATTTATTTATATAAATAAATAATATAAATAGGATTTATTGATATAAAGGATTTATTTATTAATTTTCGCTTCTCACAGAGTGATGTTAATAGAAAGGTATTTATTATATTGATGAACAGGTTTATCAATTAATATAATAATGTTTTTGTTGCTTTAACAAAATGAAGTCAACGAACATGAGATATTGAATTAATTTTTTAGCGTAAATCACAAGAAAAATATTGAATAAGAACGAAGGAACAATATCAACCCATATGTAAAGGTAAAATACACTCCGCCAAAAAAGTATCGCATAAACTAAAAAAGGGCATTTATAAACCAAGATATTTTTATACGTTCACAAAAAGTTTGCCTCGTGTATGTGAACTATAAAAACACTAACAAAATCATGGAACATAGCTTTTTTACTTTTTTTTTTCTAAAAGAACACATTTAGAAAAATGCATATGTGTAAGGTTTGTTCAGTTGTTTACTGAAAGTCTTCCTATACGGACAAATTTTAAAGTGCGAAATCAGAGTTCTGTACCAACGCTTTTAAAACTAAAATGAACAATTTAACTTCAGAACAAGTGGCTGCTATAGTTGCTTTAATCGAAGATGGACGATCTCAAGCATACGTTGCTAATTTGATGAACATCAATCAGTCAAGTGTTTCTAGGGCCGTAGCCAGATATAGAGAAACAGGCAATTACAGTAGAAGACCTGTACCAGGTCGTCCAAGATGTTCTACTCGCCAAGATGACCGCTATTTACTACTACAAGCATTACGTCGAAGACATGTAGCTGCGAGACAATTGCAGAACGACTTGGCTAGAGTCAGGAATACTCGTGTGAGTACTCAAACTATTCGGAATAGGTTACGACAGAGTGGATTAAGAGCTAGAGTAGCTGTAACAGCCCCTCGTCTCATTAGGAACCACCGAGTGGCTCGCTTAAGGTTCGCCAGAGAACATGTAAATTGGAACATTAATGACTGGGCCAATATACTCTTCACAGATGAGTCAAGATTTGGTCTTTACACCTCAGATAGGCGTATCTCAGTGTACAGACGAGACGGTGAGCGCTATTCGCAGTGTAATATCAGACCTAGACCTAATTTCGCTGGTGGCTCTATTATGGTTTGGGGAGGCATCTGTTTAACAGGTCGTACAGAGTTAGTACCAGTAGACAGAGGTACACTGACTGCCCACAGGTATATAACGGACATTTTAGAAGAACATGTAGTACCATATGCGCCAATTATAGGAAACCAATTCATGTTAATGCACGATAATGCACGACCGCATGTTGCAATAATCGTCCAGGAATACCTTAACGATGTTGGTATTCCAGTTTTAGATTGGCCTGCGGTAAGTCCGGACATGAACCCAAAATGTTGCCCCAGCGGACCTGCATGGACTAGAAAATGCTCTCCGTGACGAGTGGGAGAATTTGGATTATATACGGAGGTTAATCGAATCTCTGCCAAACCGTATGCGAGCGGTCATAAGAGCCAGAGGTGGCAATACTCAGTATTAAAAGCTACTGTTATGACATTTTTCTTTCCAAAATTATAATTTCTTGTTTTAATAAAAATCTCAAGTATGAGTTCTTGTTTTTATTTGGCCTGTATTTTATTTAAACAATCATAGAAATTATATCTTAGAGCGCATTAAAGTATATTTACAACTTTATGCTACAAACAAAGATTATGCGATACTTTTATGATTTAAAACTAAATTATGCGATACTTTTTTGGCGGAGTGTACTTTTACACGTATTTCCACAGATGCAATAGACCAACAATATCCGTTAGCAACAAGCGTAAAAAGAATTATTCTATAAATATTCTAGTTATCCGAGACTGCAATTACCTCAAATAAATTCGGTGCGTAGCTGCCGTACCGAAAACACGACGGATTCCATCCAAACAAAGAGACGCCTTCAACACCAAATCATTACTTCTCATTTTCTCAGTTTTAACAGCGGCGAGCGAAGAACTCAGAAACGTTCGGCACGTTATTCAAATAATCGTTTTCTCCTCTGTTTTCATATCGTTTGTGTATTCAGAGTGCGAACGCGATCGGGCCAGACAGCGGTTTTCTTTTTTTGGAATTAATTGCGGCGAATTTATGCGTGAACGTGATATTTCGGCGTATCTGCGAGATTTTACTTACGGATTATGTAACCGGGAGCGTAGCGTTGTCATCTTGCGTCGGAAAACTGAACCGGAGTTTTAATATTTACACCGCCGCTACGCCCTACGCCAAACAATTTACTCGGCGTATCTAATAATCATCAAACGACGGGGTTGTGTATACGTTTAAAGCTGGGTGCTTTCTTTATTTAATTTTTCGAGCGGAATGGACTCGTTATTTTCATTTGTTTCGTTGCTACAATTTGTTTAAACTAATGTGATTACTAGATCGTCTATTGTCATATTGTCATATTTGATGTTAGTTTAAGTACGTGATCGTATAGCAGGATAATCACTAAAAATTATAATGCTCGAACAATTGATGTACAATCTTTTAATTTTCTAATTATCTCATTATGCCATGAAAAGGCATCTGATGTTAACAACAGCTTAAACGAGAAATACGATCATTATTTACTCTAGATTACCTACTGTTATATAACGCTTATATAAAGATCTATCACTAGAGAGGACAAAGACAGAGTTTTTTGCAGCGACTAGACAAACTCGTGCTTATTGGTCTTCGTGTCGCCTATTGGTTTTCCCGAGAGGCAACAAAACACGAGTCTGTACAATCACTGCAAACAATCGTATTTTGACCCGTCTTTGTCTTTTCTATTTATCACGTATTCGTTAGTCTAAATAGCGTAACAATGATAAAGCACGAGCTACAAAAATAATTCGGAATATTATTATTCCTTTAATGTCTAGTAGCGCCTTTACTTTTCTACTTTTTTCAAAAGCGATGCTTTTCTTTTTACCAGGCCAGTGTCTCCCATTCTCGTCTTATTTGAAGAGATAAATCAAGTTTTAAATGGATAAATTGTAGTACATGAATGTTATGTTTGTCCGTTTCGTTTTGCAAATTTTCATCAATCTTTTTAAAACACCTTGATGTCGAAACACATAACAGAAACTATTCGTTCACAACATTCAACTTGATGTAGCATGATGAGAATGACGCGGAGATACAACAAAAACATAGATTCGTGCTTTTCGATGACGAATCGAACGATCATTAATTGATCAAAGAAATGACTTTAATCTTGACGTCTTGGAAAATGGAAAAATAGAATATAACAGCAGTTTCCCCACTACCGTCATTGACTGGACCTATAATATCCTTCCATCATCCGCACACCAAAGATTATCGGCTAGAGAAAAGAATTTGTTTTAGAAACCGAGCCTCATGGCGCTGATGACAGATAGCGATAACTTATCTTTGATAATCTTATTTGTAACATTAAAGGAAAATGAATATAATTTACAAGTTTTCATGCATTACTTTGTTTTCCACATCGCTTCCTTGACATTTTGCATATTAGGGACCGTGAAAGTACGGAAGTATTAAGAAGGACCCAAGAGTATTACGGACAAAATGACCTAAACGTTCATTTACAATCGCACGACACCAAATAACCCGTTCAAAGCCCGGCAATACATACAAATGCGTTTTTACGTTAATCGGCCATTTACCGCCGACTGCAACGGCGCAATATGCAGTAAAACGACACAAATTTTCCGGCTTTTAAGCTATCATATACTTATCTACGCGAGCGAAACAAAAAAGAAACAGACACTAACCTGATGTTTAAATGCGTAGATATTCATAAATGTACATATAGAATGTTAGCGCATCCATCAGTGCGGAGAGCGATTACAGGCTGACATGAGTGCACTACTTAGGAATCTATTGTTTTACAGACAATTGCGCCACAAATTTAGGATAATGGTAATAATGCATCCGCTATTAGAACAATAAGACACTTCGCTGAATATTCAAATCGATAGTACTAATAACCGCCATGACTTGCCGCATTCCTCAATTACGGGAAGTGGTATTCCAGGTATTCAGAATTGATTCTCTTAGATGACTGAAATTTGCGCTATTTGTATTGATTTTTGTATGCCCGTTTACATTACCTTAGATTTTGCCATTTCTAACACTGACCGATTGACCCAAACAAGACAAAAGGTCCTCCCATAACCGCGATTAGAATTAAATAATTTAAAGTTTAACTATTTTATGTATTTCTTCTGTGTTGTAAATATGGGAATTTGTAGATGGCGCATTTCAGCGTATTAATCACATTACTTATGCTTAAATTAAGTCTGTTGCTATTACAATCAATGACTTAAGCTTCTTCTAGCTTCGCGTAAATTACATCAACTTACTCGGACAAATCCACGGTCGAGAATAACAATTCCATGTTGTTGAAGTATTATTAAGTTTTTAGTCTTGCTGATTATTTTTTCAAATATTTTGAGAAACGAGAGCTCTCGTGTTAATGTCCTCGATTTTCTGCACTTTTACATATTTTACTATTCACAATCTCAATTCGTTGCATGATATCCTTTTTTTAACGACGATCTTATCGACGTCATGATCAAAGTAATCGTGCGTGAACTAATACCATATTAATAATTTTTTTACCCATTATGTTGTTCTTATTTATCTAAGTCTAACTTCACACAGAATGTTATAAATCCTAACATTAAGCTATCTTTCTATAAGGCGAAGGGATGAGAACTTTTTTTTCCTGTGTGACTTACGCAAATGTGAGTGAGTGGAATAAGAAGCATAAGAGTCTTCAAAAATCGACTTTCTCAAAAGACGATTTTTGTACAAACGTAAACAATTGAAAATTGAAATGAATACGTATATCATACTCATATATCACGATGATATTCAATTCTATCGATGTATTTCCGATTATTTAGGAATCAAGGTAATACTATAGCAGCGTATGACCGAATCAGGCGGAACAGGGTCATTAATCTCGCCGTAATCACAACATTCGCGCGATTAATAGGGTCCTAATAAAATGATAGCGATTGAAAGTTTAAACTGCTAGACCACGACGTACCATTCATCTGGCAACCTAATAATGAAATCAAATTACCGTAATGACGTTAACCCTATGAACATTTAGCTGCACATACATGGATAAATATCTGAACAATAAACCGGGGATATTCATCTGGTATTTAGTCGCGTAGGACCGTCAGATTCGATTTATTGAGCATGAAATCAAGGTCGTGGGGTGAAAACACAAAACATTCCCTTGTTTTACGAGCACTTTCAAGGAGTTGTTTTAGTTGTACTACTTTGATTCTTTGATTTGCGTTTGCCTAATTTAATTCTGTACGCTGGTGCTATTTCCAGCGCGACTTTGGTACGTTCAAGGCGAATTCGTGAAGAAATCTACGGGACCTCGATCTTTTTTTTTTGCCAAATACACAAAAAAAAGATGCACTTTCCTGAATAGTAATGATCATATTAGTATTATCGCGAGCACCAGCCTGCAATTTACCGACCTACATTCTAAAGATTCAATGTCCACGATTAATTATGTATACAGTTCGATTTCAGCGATGCTACTATAAAAGTGTTCATTCTTATTCCTGCGTCATCTTCTGTAAATGTCATAACACGCGCTCGAAATATCCTGGTGTACGTTGAAAATTGTATACGAGGTTACGAGCGTAAACTGAGATTCTTACTTTCGTTTTATTGATTTTTTTCGAGATATCTGGGTACTACAGTAATCTGTATATTTGTAAACGTCCCAGTATGTAAATAAATTTTACATTTTGTTTGTTCTATGGGGAGCATTAGCTTTCGCCCAGCTTTAATATTGGCTGAATTTTGGAGTTTTCTCACGAATGTAGGTACAATTCCTTTAGCGTATTTACTCTATTTCGTTAAAGATACATATATCCAAAACTCCATAAATTTTGTAAACAGGACTAACTGTTAACGATTTTTATTTTTAAATATACATACAACGTCCCTTTAGCAACTTACAATTAGACGAAAAGTTTTCAAACAGAAAATATTCGGAGATCGGTGATGCATGCTCAAGGAAAATTTAGATCAAATATTGGGTGTCTCATTGACTCGCAGCCCCTAGATACCGGATCTTACAAACATGTAAATCTTCTTTCACATTAATATGTATTCATTTAATTTTAAAAACAACCAGAAAAGATTTTTCTTAGAGTTCCAACAACGAATGTTTGCGTATATAACTTATATGTTTATATATACATCGATAACACCACTTCATATCTGAAATAATGAAATAACCTGCCTATCCATCCATTCCTCTATTCAGGAACAACTATCCCGAAGAATATCAATTACCTTAAAAGAGATATTTTTATTTTCTCAGGCAACCGTTAAGAGTTAACGTTTAACTAGATTTCGGTTCAATCTAGTTATTGACTTATAAGACAGGGACGCTAAAATCTGATCCTTTGAAAACCTTAATCTTCTATTTAATTTTACTTCAAATGATGAGCACCAGCCAATTCGGTTTTATACATACGGGTTATGCAGTCTATAATGCTCTTGCTTATCTCGAAAGTAGCTCTTCGAAAGTTTGGACCGGAAGAAATGCGCTGTTGGTTTATTTCTCATCTAACTAAGACATTTGACACTATTGATCACCCCGTTTTACTAGAAAATTGTCTCGGTAAGCAATCTTTTTAAATCCTTTTTATCGCAATAGAAAGTCAATGGTACGTCTGCTGAGTACTTTCGAGCACGTTTTAAACGCGACAAATTCTGCGTTCAGTGACTCGATCGTGTAGTACAAGAGTCAGGGGTTAATGTTGAATAAAAGTAAAACCGAAATTATTCAATTTTAAGAATAGTCGCTCTCTATATCTTTGTGTAGTTTGGATTTGGAGGCTTTGACGTGTGTTTACTTCGCCTGTGCGGAGACTCGTTTACATTACCGCGTTACCTTCTGGATCTCTGCGTCATCATTGACGCAGTTGTTTCTGAAACAGAAGAAGGTTTTGAGATGCTTAGTTGGTATTGATCCACAAGATTCATGCCGTGATTGATAATTAGCTGTCTGTGGATATCAAAACCTTTGTCATTCTTGCATCTTCCAAACAACTTCCTTCTGGATAAGCCCTTTTTATAACCCGATTTTTTAATGTTATTTGATATTATTTATAATTTTTTTGGTTTTAATTAATAACATCTGTGTACGCTATTCTGTAAGCTTTTCAATGTTTAACAACATAGGACAATGTACATTGTTACTAGTACAAGTCAAACAGGAACATCGATTTCATCAGGAGTTAGACAACAGAATTAATTAGTGAGAAATTTAAAATAATTTCAGCTTATTATCAAACTTAGTTCACGACGTATCAATTCAATAAGTTAGAAGGAAATATCCTTCTCTATGTTTAAAACCAAACCAAAAAATAATATTTCGTTAGAGGCTGCCACCTTTGTTTATTCTTCATTATTAGTAACGATAAAGAATCGAACGCGGTATCTTTTACAATGCGCAAAAATAGCTTACAATTGGGTCGAGAAGTTTGAATATCGTATTACCGCGAAAGCTAATGCCTTTGTGCCAACGTTTATTGTACCCTACTGCAAAATCGGTATCTGATTGTGTGTTGCGCATATTACAAAGGTATGCAAATAGGTTCGGATTCAGGTTAACGTATGTACCTACGGAGCGTGTATGCGTTAAAATCGAGAATTAATATTCGATATCGCGTAAGCGGAAATACAATTCTGCATGAATTATTTTGTTTGAGATTGCCGGTTGCCATCTACATATATGAGTTTCTGATGGAGTCGCGATGCCGCACGCATTTACACGTATCTGTTTCGTTCTAAATGAGTTGCAATCAGGATTTACATGGAGCTATTATGCGGGATACAGTCGCCTCCCTAGGTTTTAATTAACGGAACTACGTATTACGGCTTTGATTTTCTCTTGACAATGTTGAAGCGTACATTTGGATTTTTATCAGTGCCAACGGTATTGGAAATCGATTGGTTTCTTTCTTACAAACGTCGATTGTTTTCAATCGGTGCGTTAGTCATTGTACGTTACGCATAGGTATGTAAGTAGACGGAAAAGAAGTAGCATTCGTTATTACCAAGTTGGTCGTCGAGTATTTCTTGCTCGCAAAGGAAAGTTAGGTTGGTGTTTAAATTGCTCAAAGTAATTAATTCTGTAAAAGGATTTAAGCACGTACATATTCATGTCCGATGAGTAGAAAGTATGTAACAATAAAGCTACTTTTTACGTGTGTTTGTATAGATGTGATTAAGCAATAAAGGCGATCTTTATAGTACATAATTTAATACCTTCCAAAAAAGATACACAAATATGTAGAAGGAAGCACAGTTTTAAGGATTCTATGGGTATAATATTGCCTATTCTATCACACTGCGTATTGACTTGGTAAACAGAAACAACTGATGGTAAAACGAATCAGATCTAGTTAGAAATCGAGGAAGTACAAGGTTCTGAGGACAAGTGTTACGTCCTGCAGGACTTTCATAAACATCGGCCACCATAACAGAAAGGCGAGAAATCGAAGTGACGAATACATAATGTCCTGGGTAAATATGCCAAGATCATAGGTACGTTTACAATTAATTGTGCATCAACCAAGTTGTGCCTATTGGCATATCAATTTTTTCCAATAAATTTATATATATTACAGAATCAATATTTTGGACTATCTCAAAAGATCCTATGATGTTTAGAACACATTTGTTTTGATCAACACAGCACAGAAGAACGCTCGAAAGCAAGAAGCATACAGGATCGTATTACAATGGCGACGTGAGGATAAAGGAAGTATCGTACCAGGTGGAGGGTGGCGCGTATTTATCTTGGCTGCGAAGCGAACAGGGACGAACAAAAGATTCCTAGAAATTTTAAAGACGAATATAGCGATGCTTTGTGCGCGCGAACGACGTTGTCGCCCATTAAGTCTTAAAAATTACTCCGAAGGTTTATCTTATTGTTGTGTAACTTTTCGAATGAGACGACAAAAGGAAAGCCTCTCTTGTTAGAAATTGAGCGAACGATTGCAAGTAGTTGTAATTTTTTTTGCTTTGACGTACTTTTCAATATCGATGTCGAATCGTTTAAGCCTGTATACCGAAATTTCTCCATTATTAAAAAATATATCTGAAGATTTTGCTAAGCAGCATTACGGAGAAAAATTTGCGCTGCAATTATTTGTGTTCCGAAGCACGTTATGAATTCCTCGGATAGCTGTTTCAAATGCAAATTCAATTATGTTGTGAAGCCTGTATCAACTTTTGTTTTCTATGAACGTCGATAAGTGCAAGCTTCAATTATTTAACCACCAATTTCATTTTTTCTAAGAACGTTCGGGCAAGTGGATCCTGCAATTCATTTAACGGGATATTGACACCAAGTAAAGACTCGCATAAATTATTTGGAAATTCTTCATGAGGAATTCCTCTCCAAATGTTCCGTATGGGTTAGATGCCGCCCAAGAATTTATTTGCCCCTCCTGAAACTTAATTTCAGAAAGTAAATGATGCATGGTAATGGTAATTTTTTTTTTTGTTAGCGATAGTGAAGAAGACGTATTCTGAGACAATTCGATCGGAATTATTGTAAAATAATTAATTGAAAACTACTAAAATAAAACCAGACCGCTTAATCGGAAACTATTAGACGAAGACCGAATATATTATAAAATATATTAGAAATGAAAGAAAAAAATATCATTAGGAAAAATAACTGTTTTAAGCTTAATTAAATTTATCTAATTATTCTAAAGTAAATATTATTATTATTCTAACACAACCACAAAAGGTTATTTTAGTTTTACCGAAAACAAAACAGAATGAGTATGTAAATAATTCGTCGAAAAGTCTAAAAGATTCTCCCGTGGTTAAAGAATCCCATGGAACTCTTCAGACAGTCATATCGAAAGGGAAATTACGCAGTAGTCATGATTCAGAGGTAATACCCATTTCGTTGCTTACCTGGCTTCGGTTAGAGGGGTGGTTTTTTCTTTTCGTATTGGTAGGGCTGTTGAGATCGAAGAGGAAGAAAGTCAGACGAAAAGAAAAAAGGTATTTGTGTGTATTTGAGAGAGTTAGAGTGTACTTAAACAGGTAAGAGTGGGTCATCGGTATAAAATGTTACCCATGATCATCTTCATAGCTATTTGGTAGTGAGCAGTGCCGGTAAAACACGGTCACCTTCTTTGCGGTGTCTCAGACGGGCAGCCAAGAAATTTCACTTCGTAACCGTGCGAACGTTTTCTCGTACGTCGTAGCGTCGGTTCCGTTTTCGAATAAGGTGCGAGGTTCTCTCGTCTCGAGCTCCCGATCGATTCTACGAGAAGCGCGTGCTGCTCGATTAAGCGTTTATAGTGTTTGGGATTATTGTAACGTATTTACGCGCTCGACTATCTGTGGTTTGTGGTTGTTAGTTTTCGAAGGACTTTTTTGCTCTGTTTTCTAACGTACCTCTGTAATGGATACACTTCAGGTACAGTAAGATTACACAGTTGTTTATTCGAAATTTCAACTAACGACAACTAGTCCTAATAAATCGAACAAACGCGTTATTGCAATACTTGTTCGTATTACTTCTCAATAATCAATAACAATGCTATGCAGGACAATGTCGAAATGATCCGGTTAATTCGAAACTTTTCAAATATTAGTCAATAGAAACTCGTAAAAGGACAATAGTGCTTCTTAAAAGATCGAGTTACGTTAAAAATACTCAAAGAGCAAAAAGTTAAAAAATACATTCTAAAAATCAAGCTAACACATCCTTTATTAATTATTGGGAACTTCCTTTATAAGTGCGATTTTTAGAAGCCTATATTTCTGAACAAATCAGCTAGTACGAACAATTAGATTTTGCTATAACTTCGAAAATAAGTACATTGATTTATGGTTAAGTCTGTAAATAATATCCTTATTTGTTGTTTATGTTTTATCCTAATATTTGTGATTATATTATTGTTACATAAAAGCTACATAACTCGGTCATTACTTTACTTTTAGTAATATTACATTATAATTGTAACCGTTTAGACTAGCTTTTAAGTGTTAGGTCGTATTTAGACATACATACCCAGATTGCGTAAATAGCAATGCAGGTAACGAAGCAAGTACCGATTCGGTTAAAAAGCAACATTCAGATAACATATACTAGTATGTCGCCAAATCTTTATTTCTTTGTATACACCGGTTCTACTGTTATCTGGCCTTTAATTCTAGACATGAAATGTATGAAATGTATAACAATATTATATAGCGTAACGGCAGCTCTCCTCGTATTCATTTTTCCAAGGATGGCGGTATTGCAACATACAACACAAAAGTATCGGTAGACTTCGCGTCGCACAAATTTAGTTGATTAATCCGGGATAGCTGTCGATTCTCGTTGTCAACCGAAGACCGACATCGACGATCGACGCATCCTGGAAAAACAGCTGTTCTGGATTTATGGCGGAATGTGCCAATACTTTTGTGTTGTTTGCCGTACCACCCCGCAGACTTTGCTGTTACTATTGAGCATTATTTATTACCAGAGATGAGCAAGGAAAGGGGAAATTAGAGACTTTGTTGTTCGTCTCGCGAGATTTGGGGGGCACGTCTGGTTTCCCCCGAGAATTGACAAAACACGAGTTAGTCTAGTCGCTGTAAAAAAGTATTTATAACCCCTAACTTGGTCATTTCTATTCGTATCAATATTGTGATAGGAAATAGATATACATAACACTTACTAAGTTCACTAAAAAGTTCAGCTTTTTAGTGAACTTAGCCGGAAAGTATTACTTTTCCCATAAATAAACTGTTCACGGCAATAAGAACTGCATGCACTAACGTATAATCAAAATTAAATAACAAATAAATAAAACGGAAATTTAATAAAAATTACAATTAAATATGCAATGATAGAATACCCGCAAATGATTTATTGATATAAGCATATATATTGCTATTTTTTTCCCCATTTAGAATGGAAACAAATGAAGTACCAAGGTGCATTTGGCTATTGTAGCAACATAGAGTAATATTGTTTAATACATGTCCACTTAAACGGGAAATTATTCAGTCTATTATGATATATTCCGCCAGAATAAATTTGAATTCGCTAACGCCGCACGCTCTGCAATGAATTTGTTTATATGTATGTGCATTATTTCGATTAAATATTTATCTCGTGCTCGGCGCATCGGCGTCGGCTCCATATTTATATTTACACGTCTATTGCACTTATTTACATGCAGGACCATCAAAGCGGCGTAGTGAAAAGCGTCGGGTTTGGAAAATTATAAAATTCCCTTCCCGCATTCCGACCACTCCATTATACGCGCGCCATGATGAAAATTAAAGTTTCAATTACGGACGAATTTACTATTACGTTGTTGTTTTTTTTTTTTTAACGCGTACATACGCTTTGTACATTTTGAACATTCAAAATCTGACGCGTTATCCGCAATCCTTTCCGAATATCTACGCAGGTGCGTATGTAAACAGAGCGGAAATTGAAATCAAACGCCGCAGTTACTGCTGACAGTTCGAAATTTAATTTAAAAATTTTATGTTTATAGGCTTTAATGCCGGAGCACATTTCTATCACGTTACGCTATCACCATATTGCCACGTTTCTATCGGCAGAATATATTTCGCGCATTTACATATACCGGGTGCGGCAACTATCTGCGTGCGGTGAATTACTGTTTATCTATTCATGTAATGGAGAAATGTTGGGGATAAAGCTTGCTTAGAATCAAACTAACTACGATGGAAAATTATTTAGATGTCTACGGAGTGTTTGGTGTAGTTTCAATAATTTCACAATAAGTTCACTATTTAATATTTAACATCTCCGTTATATTATATGGGATCTTCAAACAGTTTAAAGTCACTTTTTTCAAATACAAGTGCAAGTACAAATACGCCATTCCGTAGATATATAGAAATTAAAATAAAAAGATATCTAACGGAATTTTTTGCAGCTAATCTTATACAGAAACATCCTGTATAAGACGGAAAATGTATTAGATTAACTTATCAAAATTATGTAAAACAACCAAAGATAAGGATAGTGGACGTTGATAAATAACATATAAGAATTTGATTCAGTTAAATATGCACGATGATCATCACCGATAAAACTGTCAAACTTAAATATCACAAATTTAAAGTAAAAATAAGTTGAATTTAAAAGAAAATTTACTATGAAAGGAGAGAAAAGGTCTATCTTCAAACGTCAGATGCAGAGCTGTACCATATCGCCAGTAAATTTGCATCACAAGGAAAATGTATCAAAATTCTTCGGTACTATGCCAGAATTATTAATGCGAGAGAATTAAAACGAGAAAATTAATAAACATAAATATAAAATTTACCTGAATTCAATTGACTTGATTATTTTCCAAATTAAAAAGGAATTATTACTACTTTTGCAATACCTTCTCTTTCTTAAAAAGGATTCCTATTGTATTTTGTTTCTTCTAAGTTATAAGCCAACAAAGAGTCGCTTTGGAAAGGACGTTCATTACAGGCAGAAGTTTCTCTATAAAAGGTCGCCAGAATTTATTAAATATTTCCTCATAAGTTATTGCATTAATACAATTCAATCAACAAACCTAGGTAATCTTCAAGAATTCTTTCTAAGAAAACCCGCTAGGAAGGCTTATCCCAATCAGCCATTCCATGGCAACCTAAACAATTTGGCTACTGGTCTGTCCTACTATACACAATACCACTTATCGAATAATAAAATTTTTCCAGTATATCCGTTAAAGTATTAATATTCCTTTCGTTAAAAATTTAAATTTGTTGATCTAACATAGTATTTAAGGTTAGAACCGTTTGTATAAAAAAAATAATATTGTGTTTTGAAAGATCTAATTTGGTATATCGTTAGTCCTGATCATAGAGGGCAATAGACACATTATCAAATATTTACTTTTTTTATTTAGAATAATACGATAAATCCTTGTTGTTTCTTATATTGAATTATTGTAGTTAGTTGTTATAGAAAATAAAAGTTGTTCCAAAAGTCTAAATATTTGTACTTTGTATTAAGCCGTCGCTCTAATCTAAGTAAAATAGTACATGCCGAACCGCTAAAAGCTCAATAACCCTGAATAAAAAAAAAGGAATATTTACGCGCCTTTTTTATTTTATCAATCAAACCGATATAATACATTTAAATTTCTTCAAAAACACACTTTTAAAGTAAGAATATCAGATTTAGCGCCATCCGAGAAAAGTTAAATCACGTGTCTCACAAGCCACTCCATTGGTCCTCTTCTTCTACCTCACTATCTAATGTAGTGCGCTTGCGCAAAGAAAACGGGGAAAAAGTTACTAACCTTAGAGTTTATTTAACATCTCTTATTTCGACTTATACATTTCTCTATTTATCGCAGATTAGTGCGTTGGATTTAATGTTAAATTTAGAATACCAAATTTATTCCGCGCTGAATAATTCCATTCGCAGAAGTAAAAAACAATGCTCTGCTTTAGAGTCATCATAAATGTAACAGGGATGATGCGAAGTGTCTATGTTCACTTTTTGGGTAATTCAATCAGTGTTGACGGCGGACAAGATTCCCCTTTTAACGTTAATAATAATGAAAATGGAAAAAGGAAGACACGAAACATGCATCGCTTTAGCATCCGATGAACTACATGCATGCTTATAACGCGCGCAGCCTAATAAATATCAATCTTCGTGTACACACCATCCGTGAAAATACCGTGACGGTACCCTATTATGACATTAGCATATTTCACTTTCAAAACTTACTACCGTGTAAATGAATGCTTCATCCTCTTGTTTTACAGGCATATCCCGAGGTGTAAACTGCGTTTGCTTAACCGGCGGCTAGTCGCAACCGT
Organism: Oryctes rhinoceros; assembly: GCA_020654165.1. Lineage (NCBI taxonomy): Eukaryota > Metazoa > Arthropoda > Insecta > Coleoptera > Scarabaeidae > Oryctes > Oryctes rhinoceros. The sequence goes on from JAIOKQ010000231.1 coordinate 8,252,286, forward strand.
ACTTTCGCATTAGAGAAATGTTCCGAGAAAACGTCGTTCATTCGTAGAAGACTGTTCTAGATTTATTTATGAACACGATGAAAAGTTTTACGGTAAGTAAACAACATTTTAAATTTTAATTACGTAAGATATAATGAGCGTCTAACATACAACAAATCTATAGTATGTAACTATTAAAAAGAATTAATTCTTTTTATAACGCATCGCACTAAACTTTAGTGGAAATTATTTATTCAGGTAAGGCAAAACGCTTAATATGTATAGACGCATTGCTACACGTCCGTCTCTTAATAGATATATTGCAGATAAACTAAATAGAAAGTAAAACGGTTAAAGACTGCAAATTCAGGTTTCGTGCTTCATTTACTAATTATTTCTTTCAACGTTTGTAGGTCAACATATGAAGAAGTATGAACAGTAAATTTTAAAGTTGTGATATATTTTTTTCAAGTTCGGTCTAAATATATAGTTTGTTCAAAGTAAGTCGGTACATTATCTCTTTTCTTGCTTTTGCTCTGATTATAAAAAAAAATAAGATTAAAAGAGTTAAATGGAGAATCTTTTTTTTTTAATGGAACACTCAGTGTCAAATGTTTCAGATATTTGCGGTCAAGTGAATGATGGAATGAATCATATATGTTAATTGGGAAGTTAAGTTTGTTTCATTTCAGCAGTCACCCTATATATCTTCCTTTAATCTTATTTCCACCAACAAAACCAAAAAAAGAACGGATTTCCATCTGTTCGATAGAATACAACATCTGGAGTACCGCAAGGGTTGGACCCAGGTCCTTTGCTCTTTATTATATTTATCAAGGACTCGTTTACTCGTCTTATGTCCTAGGTAACGCCTTACTTATTCGGTACTTCGCAATAAAGCATCTAGAACTTCCTTTTTTTATCCTTTTTTTTATGTTTACGCCGCCGTTCTTTCGAAAACTGTAAAAGAGCTAGGTTTTGCAAAATCTCGACTTATTTTAGATTGTCACCACCGCCAAGCCTTTATTTAATGCCGACACCAGAAGCAAACTGTAACATGTTAGCATGATGAGGTGTTCCAACTAATACATCTCATATAGGTTTGCTTGAAAAGATTCAGGACAAATTTCTCAAAAATTTGTATTTGCGATTCGAGGCATGGATCACATGTTTGTTTTTGGAGCCTCGATAAAAGCGTTGTCTACGCATGAAAGCCGATTGCATTAATATATTTGTTCGTACTATCTTCCAAACTTGGATACAGTGTTGTTCTAATGAAGCACGTTATTAATTCTATAAATAGTGTTTACGTACAACTTTACATTACCCGTAGTAACTTCAATTCTCGCCTTCGATCTCGTCCCTATTCCACCCAGTTATTATCTCCCGCGCCGCATTCACACTCGAAACTCGGAGAATTTGCTTGCTTAGCGGCAACTGCTATTCGCTATTGTTGCTACACTGGTTATCTAATGGATTTATTTCAGTTCGGTAGTAAGCAATACTTTATTATCGATTAAATAATCTGAAACGGAATTCCTATTAACGGCGAGTTATTTGAAGGAGGGGTTTATTCGAGATTATACCGCATTCCCTCCTACAGGCTGGTTTTAGTGAGAATAATAAACTTCAATAACCGACGGTAACAAACTTACGACTAAACGAACAAATAGGAGGTAATCCTCTACAGTATGATTACGGAGTTCGTCCTAGATGCGGAATAAGCTTGATTGAATTTCACTGCTAAATTAACTTTACGCATGGTATTTGCAAGTTCGCTTTTCTACGTCATGAACTCTAAAAGAATCACACGGTATTCTTCATCATTGCCAAAACAATACAAAGCTGATTCACGATCGATCCTCGTCCTCGTCCTGAAAAAACTTTCATCGACGTGGTATGTATGTAATGAATCTTTGACCGACTTAGAGGTCGCCGCAATTCTTATAAATTTAGCAACGGATTCGCTATGTCCTTTCAAGATTTTCATGGCCTCAGTCATCTCTTTAACCTTAATTCGATGGTCGTTTGGTACCATTTGGCGGACTTTTCGTTTTTACCAGTTAATATTACGACGTTAAAATTCAGCTCACCAAAATTACTTTCAACGCATGCGCAGAATATTTTTGCCAACTAACACCATCTTCATGCTGCAGCTTGAAACTTTTGAGACTGCCGTCGTAGATTAGTAGAAGTACAGAAAATGAAGCGAGGATATAAAGTAATGTTCCTATCTTTCTGTGGCAAACTTTGGAAAATACTAGTTTAGTGTTTCTTCCGAAGGGGAAATATCGAATTTCGGCGTAATAAATAGGGATGTCCTTCGCCTAAGTCAATTGGATCGGCCGACGACTTTGTTTATCCTATTTCCTTTCCAAACTTTTCCAATTGAATTTTCCAATTTTTATCCATGCAAGCCGAGAAATAAATCGTTAGCGAATGTAAAAAGGACTTACGAGAACTAAAGTTTTCGTTCGTATCATTGAAGTTTTTTCTATATTTCCCTGTGTTCTCTCTCTCATCTCCACTGTAACAGAAAACCTACATCGATACGCATTCGGCGTACAAAGAGAGCACGGTCACTGCACAACAATATACAGAATTTATGTTCGGACACAGGCGGCCACGCACACAAGCGCACGTGTACAAACAATGTAATTTTAGTTTCGAAGTGATTGGATAACATGCGGGCCAATGAGGGTCATTTATCACCCGTTTTGGGCCGCAAACTGCACGATTCCACGGAACAAGCGACCAGTTTCGAAACCGCCGACAAAAAATATCTGTTTAAGCTGGTAATATGATATATTAAATACAGGTTCCTAATTAAAAACAATGAACACAAATAAATGTTTAACTTTGCTACCATATTAATGCTCCCTATGATCGTGATGCGGTAATAAATGCATACAGGTTAACACAAATAAAGGTTCGTATGTGTAGTTTTAATTCTGTTGTAATGATAGTATTATTTAATCAAAGGAAAACACTTGATAATTTCACAAATTTTAATATTAAATACTGAACTACGTCAAACAATTGCTTATTTGAAAGGAAAAGACATTATATTTCATTAGTTATATTCTCTTTGTTTCTGAATGTAAAACAAAAAATGCGTAGACAACGATGTATGCACATATATGAATCTTAATCGCAGATACGTTGGAAAACAATAAAACGGTTTATATCAATTTTCTTTCCATTGTTTTCGTAAAAACTTAAAAAATTCAAATTCATGGAAAAAAAGAATCTAAGAATGTAAAAGCATAAAATCTATTTATAAACGCGTGGTACGTGGAGGAGAGAAGCGCGTTTCTTTTCCAAGATAACTTCAACGGACAATAGCCAATGAATAACTAATTGACCGCGAACATGACCTTTACTTTTAAAGTATGATCTCGAAGATACTCTTTTTTGCGTTCGTGCCAGTTTCTTCTCTTTCGTTGTTTCACTATTGCTTTCGCCGTTACGCGGGTCATTAACGGCAAAACTCTGGGTTACCATCTCCTCGCAATTAATGCTGTTCCTTTCTTTTTTTTTTTCGTATACGCTCATTTTCGTACATTTCTCCGACGCGCGTTCAGATTAGGTAGAGGTAGTTTAATGCATGCATTATGGGTACCAATGCAAAACCGACGACGGAAATTTAAATTAACAGACGTATGAAGTTAACTAACTTCTGCACATGCACCAAGTTCCCGAGCGTCTCCGATGGTTTTGTTTGCAGTCGCTCGTTTAAGCGAAGTTTTTATAGTGTCGCAATTAAATGAGCTCCGGCGAAACTTTCCTCGTCCAGGATATGTTTAAAAATGCAGTCGGAATGCGACGTTCTTGAGGAAATCCACGTGAACCCAACTATAATTTCTGAAAAGGTTAGGTGTGTACTTGGTAAACTCTTCAGCTGCAGAAATATTACTTATTTAATTAGACCGTGCCACGTAGAAATGCAGGTCGAAACTTCCATGAATTTATAGCAGGCTAACTTACGCGAAGATAAACGAAGAAGCAACTTTTCTAACAACGTGCATTTCTTACGTTGTTATTCAAGTAAATATTAAGGACCACATCCCTGCTTCTTACGTACTCAACTGATCTCATATTATTGTCGAAGAAGAAAGCCTACTTAAAAGTGAATATCATAGATACCAATATGTAATATTTGTAAGTTGCTAAATATGTACGTCAAATTATATTCTTTAGAGAACAGCAACATTGCAAGATCATTTGATCACCTCGTATGCAGTTAGAGTGGAAACAAGCTTTATTGTACGCAAAATCCTTCTGAACTCATTCAAATTTATAAGAACCACGACTAATTAAGTACGCGATAATTAATTTAGTTTAATTCATTAGACTATAGACTTGAAGACGTCAGCTGTTAAATTCTAATTTAAATTTCCAAATTAATTAAGCCATCATTTCACTTAAGCCGTAGTAATAGCTTCATTCGTCTTTAATTTTCGTCCAATCTTTCATGTAAATTCTGTATCCGAAGCCTCTCAACGAAGTGTGCAAGTAAGAGAGCATTTTTAATGTACCATAAAATTATATACGATCATTATTTGGTGTCGCGTCAGCTTAGAATAGTTCACTGATATATTCCTTTTACTACTCGTTGGTTATATACATTCGATGTTCAGTTCTTTGCGGCAATAGTCACCTTTAAAATTTCGTTTCACTTCATCTTTGAATTATTTTTGATTTCCGACTTTCCGACGGCATTTTTTGGCTCTTTTGTTTCGGTGTGCATCCGTTTTGAAGGAAATTTTAACGTGTTTCATACCTGCATAATTTGCCTTTAGAAATAGCTGCACCATAAGAGCGTTGTTTTGTTCGTTAGCAGGTTAGCATTTTGTACGCATTTATTAAAAATAATGACCGATTTCGATTTTTCTAATCTGTAATTTAATATTGCGTAAAATATCATTACAATAAAAGGAAGACGAGAGGAAATGGTGAGATAGGACAGTTAAAGTCTAAAAATTGTACAACCAGCGGCGTCCTAAAATGATCAATGAAAACATTGCACGTATTAGTAAGATGATTAAATGGGACAAGCTCGGAAGAACGTGGTGTCAGCTATAAAATTGTTAGAAAGCAATTGGGATTTAGGAAGATCTCAGCTCATTCGTGGGGACATAGGTACCCCATTACACCTCCGAATAAAAGCATGCCAGTATGGAGAGGAGGAAGAAATGCGAAGAAAATCTGTTAACAGCCGTTATCTGTGAGGAAAGCGTTGGAATTGGTAGTTCAAGTCATCGATCATCAACATCGATTATGGCGCTCTTCTTGATCGTCATGGGATGCACACCGCGGCTTCTCGTCGGGAGCGACAGAGTGCACGTTTTGCCTGGAAGTTGGTGCGTGGTGTCCTTGATTGTCCCGACCTGCTTTCTTCCTTGAATTTTCTAGTGCCTCGGGTATCTTCACGTTCTTCTCCTACTTTCTCTCTCCCTGTACCTCGAACCAATCTGTTATCCTTTTCTCCCATCACTTCTATGTGTCGCATAATAGACACACTCTATAATGATGTATTTTTAAATAAAATTAATGAGCTTTGCGTTTCTTTCCATTTTACTTTTTCTTTATTTTTTTATTTTGTATTCAATTACTATTCAGTACTGTACGTATTTTTGTTTTGTATAATATTGTCCTGTAATTGTAAACATTATTATTACTACTCGCTTCGCTTACTCATTTCGTAATTTTTAAGAAGGGAGGAATGCGCATTTTATTGGATTCTAAAAATGTCACCCGCTAGAAGCATCTGCAAGTCAATAAAGACACATTCTTAGATGTTATTCGTAACACGTACACTACTATTGTGTGTACAAGTGCATGTGCGTGTTGTATGGAAATTATTTAAAAAACGGAACTCGGCGCGAGGAAAAGTTGTTATTTAGCTTCTACGCTACTTCTTTCTCTTCCTGTAACGTCGTAACGTTTGTGAATGTTGTGAGAATAATACAGTGGCTCATTATATCCGGAGTCTCGGTGCTTCTCTTTTGTTTTGGGAAAATTTATAGCCGGCGACTGTTGGGAACCTGTTACCCCTCTTATGAGATTTGCTTCTTATAGAAGTTACATCGGATGTTTTTTTGTTTATACTACTTCCGCGTTTTATCCGTTAAATCTACGATTTAGGAAGCAATTCACGTAAGCTGTTTTTAATTGTCCGGTGAAATCAAAAGAAATTTGTTTTATACGCGTTAAAAATAAAAGTAAATTAATGTAATGTGCTTTCTAATACATTACAAAGGAACAAGAGAGATTTTTTTAAATTTCACGTTATATAATCCATTACTTTCATAAAGTTCTTAATATGAACTTGATACGCAACGTGAATATTATCCTCGCTACCATGTATTTATTTTCGTCCGCAACTGTTTTCATCAAAGATTTTTGCTCTAAAGAATATCGAATTTTACTTGCAAAGTTGGATGATACCCATCTGCTTGAGCGAAGACGAGACTTATTTTATAAAGATTCAAGCCTTGGTCCCCTATTATTTAATGTCTACGTGAATAACCTCCTCCCAGGTTTGGCGTACGTAAATGGTTATCTGAAGGGAGGCTTAAGCTATGTTCCAGGTTGTCAAATCAATGTGCGCTTGTTACAGGGGATCCATCAAAGTTCCTTTATAAACAACGAAATATCCTTAAAACAAATAATTTCTTTGTTTTAATCAATCTTTCTTATCGGTGTAGATATCATGAGTTCATTTCTTACATTATGTTGCGCCTAGATCGAATTGGCTGTTCTTTCCTGGTGTAGTATCCTGCTGTGGTGCATGGACGCTTGATAGAAAAAGCGGCAAATTTTAATTTCAAATCAATAATTATTGGAACTACCTCTTAGTTGTAGGTGAGTAAAGTACACTTGCTTTCATTTTGAATAAGACGTCCTGAATTAACAACAAATGGACATATAAGACATTCCCTTCAAATAGCAAATACCTAGTAGACGTCTAAGGTAAAAGTACCATAATTCATTTTTACACTGCGTTGATATATTTTAGGATGTTGTAATATAGCGAATATTTTATTTGGAACGAAGTTCCGAGATTTCAATAATAAGCTGGTTTACATTTAGCTTTCGTAAAATAAATATACGCAAATGAAAGGACAACAAAATATTCAAACTTCAACGATTTTACGTCTTCTTTTAAGTCTTTTAAGTCTTGTCTTGAAATTTGATCTCCGTTTATCTAATTACTTGCCATTTCGTATTTATTTCTGTCGAGCAAAGAGTTACGAGTTAAGAGTTATAAATAACCAATTTAAAGAAGTAAGAATTAATATTTTGTAAACAAAACGAGATAGATCTCACAACGGTTAATTTACATTTTAATTAAGGAAAGGTACGCAGCTTAAACAAAACGAAATCTTCCCTATTGACTTCAGCTTATAGACGTAATATTTCTTCGAAGAAACTTGCAAACAACTCTTTATTAACTTTCTGGTTGTTCTTCTATTTGTGCCGTTCTTTTAAGCTCTGGCGTCGTATGGAAGTAAGATATTTATGAAATAATAGAGCAGTTATAACAATTTTAGGTTAGACATGTTCATTTGGGCTCATTAAAATCCTTTACATCTTTTATATTTTTTATTTATAAACCACTTTCATTATTTTTGCCAAATGGATTTTTTTTGGTGTGTATTTTTCTCCATGGGCCACTATAAAAGTAGCGAGGCCTGAGCTTAACGCGTCGTGCCTTAGTAAACCACCATGTTGGTCTCCATGATCTTTCGCATAAGATGCAACTTTAAAATAAGCCCTTTTTTCGATTTCAAACGTACGATTTGTTACATTTCTTACAGATCTGTAATAGTTCCAATCACTAACAATTTTTTTGTCCTTCTATCGCTTCTTAGCTTCTTCTGCTTAACGTTATCACGTAGTGCCACACATTCAGCAGGTGTTGTACCTACAAATGAAAGCAATCCAATACATAATTTAACGGAAACATGATGCGTGATAAGCCAACGTTGATATGGAACAGATGATTTACGAGACTTTCTTCCTCGATGATTAAATAAATCGGAAGCCGGTATCGCCGTCGACTTCATATAACCCGAGGAGAGCGCGTAGACACGGAGAGATTCTTATGCGAGACAAGCAAAGTTGATTGACGCATAACTTTGTTAGTATGTCGCGTTCGAAGGCGAAATGTGGGTCACCTTGAATACGCAGGCATCATCTGCCGCCGTATACTATCCGCCATTTTCCGATCACTCCTGGTAGGCAGCGTCTTCTATAAAACAATGAAACATACAGAATTAACGAATATTAACGTCGTCGACTCGGCGTGAGTGTTATTAACGAATGTTGTTTAGGTTGTTCCTTCAAATATAATTCAGGAGAGGGTAAGAGCGGACTCCTGCGCGTCGTCTTTTGCCGTCGAGGAATTCCGACAATGCAATTCCATTGTCTGTATTCCGCTGAACTTGCTCCAAGTGGCATCCGGTCATTAATTGTGATTTAACACGTGACCGTCTTCGAGGTGGTGTTCAATCTGGGTGGAGGAAATGACATTAAATTATAGTGCTGGGCATCATTTCTTATTGTCATGAAGTACATATTTCTTTGTGTCGATGAATGAGCGTTTGGAGACATTCAGTAAACGTTTTATTCGGTATTGTTGCACATAAAACGTGTCACCTTTACGGCATATTTTTTTTGTTTAATTAGCGTTGTTGTTACAGTCTAAATCATTTGAATCAAAACTTTGTTCAGCAGTTCTGGGTAGTTTATTTTTTTGTATTTTCAATTGATATTCTTAGAATTATTTAAGGATCATTTGTGAATTGTATTGAGTGTAAGTCACCCTTTTATTGAAGTTGTAATTTTAATGCTTGATTAATTTCATCTAATATGCCTGATTAATATCAAGGAGGTAATGTTGGCCAAAATCTTTTATTTTTTTCATTCCCTTCTAGTTATTTTTTACTTATTCCTTTCCTTTGCAATTCTTCTCTTCATTCCTCTTCTAATTTTTCTTTTTTCCTTTCCTCTTCTCTACTATGTCCTTTTTCCTCTTCTTCCTCTTTTTCCACTTCTTTCCTTTTTTTGTGACTTTCTTTTCAGTGAGTAGTAATCCAGATTACAAGCTCTTCCAAATTATTGAATAATTAACGTCCAGAAATTCCAACAATTTAGACGGAAAAGGTTCTTCTGATTCCCATTATTTCTGGGACGATAGTGTAATTGCTTCAATTTTTATTGTAGTTGAACCTATTTTTCCTTTTTTTCCCATTTAATCCTCCAGTACATGTATTGGGGATGTAACGCCAATCAATACTCGTAATTTCGGAGATTTCGGTCGCCCCAAAAATTAGATATCACGAAAACCTAAGAGACAAATAAATTTTTTCCTTGATATTTAAAAGTAATTAAATATTTTATAATTTCTCTGAAGAACAATGTAAAATTTTGCGATTAAAATGATGTAATTGTTCGTGTGAATGTTACTTGACATAATCTTAGAAGTAAAAATGAATGGCAAAAACTAACATTTACGTATATTTATCAATAAAAAAATTGGCCTATGGCGCGAACTTTACGTGTAACGCTGTATGTAGAATTTTAAATTCAGGCGAAATTAGAATTAGACGCGGCATGCTGAAAGCATACTCGAGGTAACGAACTGAACTAATACCACTCTTACGGTTTATAGGTCCCTTAGGACAATGCTCAGTGTTATTCTAATGTAAAAATACTGTAACGCTGTGTATGAAATATTAGCAGTAACCAAAAACGGAAAGCTATGTTTGAACATCCCCAGGGTGAAAGAAGCCATTGCGTACCTGTGATTAGTTATTTAGTGCTTTTAATTAAAAAAAATGTTTGTACCTTCCTTATACGAATGCAAATATTTAGGAATTGATCGACATATCATAGTATGATTAGTGATTAATGCAGGATAGCATGCTTGTATTTATAGATTTGGAATATTGCGTTTATTTCAAGAAGAACAGTTGGATAGAAGTTACAAGCAATAGCTCATCTTCTATTGGGTTAGATACTCCTTCTTCAGAGTAATCGATCCGATTAATGTAATCCCGTAGCTTCGTGTATATACACGAAGATATGTGTAGACATTTGACGAGAGTAAATGTAGGAATTGCGTTTTGGTAACTGTCATCAGCAGATGTTTCCTGTGTTCGCCCGCTTTCCACAAAGCTTCTTTGTAATTTTCCTCAAAGGAAAAGAAATAATATTTCTGTGTTTATTTCCGTTGAAAAATATGTTTAAAACGAAGTGATTTTAATATTAAAATGTAGATTCGTATTTTCTGGGAAAATAGCTTCTTAACGTTTTTAAATTAGGTGCTCTCAGGAAAATATTTTCTCGCATTCATATTTCGATGTAATTTCGTCTTTTCTTTTATTTCAGAAAGAGTACTTTCTTTGCCTAAACTTATATTAAAGTATTTGATTTATTTTCTCAAAAGGAATACTCAAGTGCCTTTTTGGAAATATTGTTTTTTGATCGTATAGAATTGAATCGTATTTGAATAGAAAAAATAATCATTATACTTGGTGTATCAAACACAAAATCACCAGACAAATCTATTTGGCAACCACTCTTATCTGGGTAACGATACAACTTTGAAATTTCAATGATTCTGTACGTTGGAAAAGTATCCATTTCGTGTCTACAATACTTTTTTGCAAATCACAAATGATTGAAAAGTTAGATTAAACAATTTTTATTGCTTGCGAGTTTCAGTTAAATTTATTAATTTTCAAATTTTTCAACACAATAACATAATTACTGCGTATAACATTTTTTTCTTGTTTTTTTTTTTCTAAAAAAGCTATTTTCACACTCGACCCATTGAAAGTAATATACAAGATGGAAACTCTCCTTGCTTATCTCGTCCGAAAGTGTATTCGAAAGACAAATGACTTTAATATTTTAATATAAATGCTTACTTCTTTATATATATCTCAGGTAGAAGGAAACCGATTGTCTGCCTCCGTTCCTATTACGTTAAAAGCTACATTTTTAAATGAAATCCGAGGAAAATGCTTTCCTAACAGACTCCTGTTCTCCTTCTTCAAACATTTTTCTTCGTTCCCCATCCTTTTTACACTAACATAATATTCTCATTATAAAGTTACGGCAAAACACTGCAGCTGTTTTTCATAAAACAACTTTGAATCTGCCAAGAGGAACAAATGCGTTTTTTTTTATGCTTTGTAGATGAACGAAGTATCCTATTGTTTTCTCCTCATTAAAGAAACGAACGTCGGATTTCAATAAAATATTTTTAAAAACTTATGCAAAGATGCTTTCATAAAGAACGTGGGTGAAACCGGTTATTTGAGACTTAATAATCCACATAAAATCCATTAAAGAGGAACAAGATATTTAATTAGCATGTTAGATGATCTGTGCCACATGTTATTTAGGAGTAGTACAGAGACATTCAGGAAAATTCGCAGTGAAAAAGTATCTTTCTTTGTGCGGAAACTGAAGAACAAGAAAAAATTTCAAACGCTTCACAGTTAGGTCTAATTGAAACATAAAAAGCTCAGAAAGATTCAGCTGCTTTCTCACACACCTTGAATTTCAAGAAGGCGTTTCCGGAAGGCACCGAAGAACGAAAATCTTCTTGTCATATACACCAATTAATCACATCTCTTTGGTTTAGTTGCTAAAAACAACTCATAACGTTGCGAGAGAGCCTTCAATGTATTCAGAAACTCACATGTCTCAGTGATGTCCCTGAGAATACGCCGCTTCAGATCCAGAATAATCTTAATGACACGGTAACAGCCGTGAAAGCCCGCGATTTGTTTGCTTGTTGATGCGAGGAAGGGGGCTTCAAAGAAAAATATTGTCTCAGTAATTTACGATGGCGAGAGTAGCCCTTCGTAGTTTTTATACCGAATGGTAACAATTACTAATTTTCGCTATAAATTCAATAACGTCGTCCCATAAATTGCAAGCGCGTACGAACACTTGATGTGCCTGGATTCTATGTGAAACGTGGCAAATGATAAATGACCTATTACGAATTTCAGACAAAAGTGGCACATTTCAAATTATTATTAACGAGCATTAAATCAAGTCGGAGCCCTTGTATAGTCTTACTTCGAATAATGTTAGTTTGTACACATATCTCTACGTACGGCTCGTTACAAATGCGAGAATTCATAACGATCCATTCGACTTCCTACGTTTCAACAAACGGGGAATCTAAGAACTTATTCGAGGTAGCTAGAGTACTGCGAGAACGTTTCTTTGTCGCGTTTGAATGTTTAACGTGGATACACAATAGCGCGAAGATGAAACCGAACGGCGAACAAGGAAAGAGCTACAAAGGTTACACCGAGTGTGAGAATACACTCTAACGAGGTTAAGAATTAAGGTCATTACTTTTCATTTCTGCATATCTACGCACCGGGCATGTTAGAAACTTGATTGTTTATGTCAAATATGCTAATTTTGATGTACTTACATACATTTAAATGTACGTATTGAGCTTTAATTTCTCCGTAAAGATAGTCCGTAATCAGCATGGTTTAACGATGTCTCTTCAAGGAGATTAGGTATATAACATATACACAGTTCTTTGTGTACAGCGATGGTTTTTGTACAACTTCAATAATAATGACGTTCTTGATAAATGTTTCTTTTCTTTGCATTGTTCATCTAGTCACTCCTTCTCTTCAGGCCTTGAAAAGGTTGGTATCTTCTGTACGCATTTGCTTCCGTAAGCCTGACAATTAACGAACAATTTGTGTCTACTAGCGATGGCATGCGGATTATTAAAAACAGATTTATATTGCGTTTTATATTTGCAACGAAGTAGAATTTCTTTTAACGCGATCTCTCGACGTATAATTCTCTTTTTATTTTAAACTGCTTTTAAGTATTGCCATGAAACGGAAGAAGCTTCTGGAAGTATCGAAAATAAAAAAAAAATTTTCGATTTCACCAAGGAATATAGCAGGAACCGTTTTAGTAAAATTAGTAAACATCCTGGAGGAGCGAAAACCAATAAAGAACAATCGATTTAATGAAATCTCTCCCCGGTTCTCCCGGCGTAACTTGCTCCGTCCGTCTATCATCGTCCGCCGACTTTCCGAATGCATCGCATGCAAACTGAGGTGTAATTGACTTTTTGCGTTCGCCGATATATTTCCTATTCTTCAATTACTCGAGTTGGAAATCGATTTCGGATTGTGATTTATGCCGTTCGATAGGAAGGTATAGGAGCTACTCGGTTGCAGATTACCGGATTTAAAAGTTATCGGGATTTAATGCCGGGAACGGAATTGCATGTACTGTATTTCATTGGAGCGAAGTTGGCGCGCTTTTCTACGGGATTGTGTGCGCGTCGTTGTGCTACCCAAATGCGGATGCTTCGCTGTATTTAGTTAAACTTCGATTAAACTCTCTGGAGCGGTTTAATAGATATTTGCAAGTCAGATTCGATTAGTAAAAGTTTCGGGGCGAAAAACGTCGATCAGATTCGATTCGTTCTAACCAAGCACTTAAACGGAATATGGAGGAAATATCACTTTTTCACTTTTGTGTTGAATTGCCAGAAAATATACATTCCGGTCCTAAATTAACATTCCCTTCCCCTCGAGAATGAACGAATTTCATGTTTTGCTGTTTTCATCGAGAAATTTTTCAGTTTTTTTTGTAAAACCGGGTCGATTCTTTATTTTTTGAGGTGAATATTAGAATCGAAGTGAGGAATTAATTAGCGTCTCTTCGTTTCTTTATTTAATCGCGATAAATACTTTTGCGCCCGATATCCTCATTTCTAAATTTTTATAATTTTATAAAAATTTTTTATAAATTTTTATAAAATTTTGATAATACAATTCATATGTATGATATCTACGAAAACTTTGATTAAGTCGGACAATAATAATAAAATCCTGGTAAAAATCGATATTATCTATAAGCAAAAATTTTCTTGCTTTTCGTACGAGTTTCGTGCGGAAAAGCAGCTAGTTTATGAACGGTATAAAAGTCAACTTAAATTGTGATTTACGTAAACCGCTAGAGGCGCTAAAAAAGTGAAAAGCCGTGGAACCTTGTTCTTTTCCATTGTTTATAGCGCCGGACTTTTCTCTTCCATCCTCTGTGCGGTTCCTCTATATCGCACACAATCTCTCTCGCATTAGATCAGAGAAGAAATTATCCGTCTAACTGACACACATTCTGTTGAAATTATCATTAAACGTCTAGAAAGTTCAAGGCCATAAAGAACAGGTTTCGTAGGACTTCTGCCGGTATGTCTTGTGGTAATAGGTTCACGTTAGCCGAATATGCGTTTATAATTCTCTTGACACGAATGCTATCGGAATAGGTGTCGATTGATACTGATTCGTACTTCAACAGTTAATGCTTTCTGTTAACAGGTAGTGGCCAATATATTCGCGCTGCATACAGCTTGCATAAAGTCAGGAGCGGTAATTCACAGATATGTTAACATTATTATGGCTTAGTTAGTACTACCTATATTTGATATGAAGCATATAGTGTTTCTCGTGTCTCGTGTTAATATGGTCTGCAAACAAGATGACAATTGCAGTTATTTATTCCGGGTTTAGCAGCAATATTAAATAATCAATTCTACGCACGTATTGCTTATATTACATGCAGATTACTGAATTTCATGGTAATCTAGTTCCTAGCTGCTTTTGAAACAATTCAGGTAGACGTCAGCTGTTTTCACAGAATTCAAGATGATTTTATATCCTGGAGAGTTTTGAAACTATTAAGTTAAAGCCAAGCAAGCGAAATGAAATATTCATCTCGCTTCCTGTTGTTCAACCAATGTATGGGAAGTCTAAACCAACCCGTATTGGTAGCTTATTATTATCGATCGCCCTGAATATGATATAGAGCTAAATTGTTGATGTCCTGATGTCCTGTGGACATTAGGATAGTGTACAGCTCCCAACTTTTCAATAAGTTTTGGCAGCGCAAGGGATTGGAACAGCTTTCTTTCGGTCGGAAACAATGAAATTGTACGAATCTTGAGATTATCTATATTAAAATATATAATATTAAAGCTTTGTACGTGCCACCAAACGTCTACAATTTTGAACAAACGTTAATGTAAATCTGCAAGCTTCTTCCTAATCTGCTTTATACAACCCCAACGTGAAGTGATTACCCCAGACAGTGTTTTCAATGAAACCATTTAAATCTGGCCGGTTCACCTTCCCATTTTCGATTATCAGATACCGCACCACTGAATTAGATTAGTTAAAGGGGTTCCACGAACGGAACGTAGCAGCCGGCGAGGAGAAATCTGCAGATTTGCCTCGATAATGTGGTCGGCGAATGCTCGGAGGTCAGGTACAATTACGGTGGTGGTACCGTTTACTACGGAGTTTCGCTTCTGTTAATTGGTCAGTCTTACGTGTAAACATGGATACATTGCATTTCGATCGATACCTTTCCGTTTTAACCAAGCTGCACTTAGCGATGTGAAGAGCATAAACCAATTAGTGAATAATGGTGATGTTTCTTTCCTGTTTATTAAACATATTATTGTTAACGGAATAATCAACACTGGATGCAACGTTGGGTTTTTGCACACTTAAAGAGATTTTTACGTACACAACAACATTTTGTACCTTTTCCATTGCATCACATCTTTATTAGTGTTTAAATTTCTAAGATCCATCTTTCTGTTTCAGCTTATATCCCTTCTCTGTTTGCTGTCTTTATCTTTCGGAGAAGGACCTGTAGACGACGTAAAGATAGATGCGGTATCAGAAGCTACAGAAAAAATAGTATTAGAAAAATCTGAGCCTTATAACCGACGGATATCAAACGAAGCGACGTCCTTCTTCTCCAAGCTGAAAAGCTGGATCTTTCCCTTCGGAGGCAATAGTCCCGGCAAACTTGTAGATTCAATACCAGCGACAGGAAGATATCCTCCTTCGGTTTACACGCCGCCCTCTAGTCAGCGATATAAGGAAGTACCGAATTGTAATTCCTGCAATAAAGAACCGTGGATACCGGTCGCTACAAATTACGGCCAAAATGCAATTATAGGATTCGTTCAACCATCCAGTATAGAACAGTCATACTCGACTATTGGATTCCTGCAACCCCCGCCTGGACAACAATATGGTGCGCCAAACATTAATACGAATTACGGTTCGCCTAAAGAACAGTATTTCGCTTCGAATGAATTAAGTGCTAATTATGGTGTGCCGGCGAATTCCCAACAAGTGAACCAAAATCTGGGTCCACCACCACCTCCTGAAATTTATCCAATTCCCCCAAACAATCTGGGTCCTCCGTTATCTCAAGTATCTGTTCAGAATTTGATCGCCCCGATTAATAATAATTATGGTCCACCAGTTGATGTTATACCACCCAAACCGATTGATACCTTACCTGCAAATTTCGGTATATCACTTGATGCTATCCCTCTTAAACCTATAGATGTATTACCACCTAATGTAAATTATGGTCTCTCCCCAAATAAACCACCTGTGCAATTACCTCCCCATAATCTTAATTACGGCCGTCCGTTGAATACACCATCTGTACAACTACCTCTTCTTAATTCTAACCATGGCCCTCCATTTAATAAGCCTAATTATGGTCCTCCACCCAACGGTAATAATATTCATCAAAGACCCGGTAAAAGTTACGGACCGCCTCCAAAAAGACCTAATAGTCACGGTCCTCTTAATTATCCGCCGATTCCTAAGGATTATATGGATCCTCCACCATTGAAACGAGGACAACCAAAGCAACTGTCTGGACCACCGAGATTCATACAGAAACCGAATGGAAAGGCTAGAGTACCTCATAAGGAATACGGACCGCCTTTCTATGTTCCTGACATGAAACCACCGCAGATTGACAGCTTTATTACCAATTATGCTGGGGCAGCTAATCATTTTTCTACTGCACCAAGTCTATCGCTCGGATCTGCTGATAATATTAACGTCAACGCAATTCCAACGGCAATTGCTGAACAAGCACTGCCATCGGTGTTGCCTTCAGACAGCTACGGCTCGCCAGTGACCGGTAGTGATTTTAATTATGGCGTGTCTGCAGCTCAATCGGGCAGGGAATATCTTCCACCTCTGAACAGTGACGTTCATATCAGCCAATCGATCCCTATATCCGTTTTTGATGAAATTCTTCAGGTGCCCAAAGAACCGATACCGTTCCCAAATTTAAACCTGCTTCCTCTGACACCTATTTATAAAGCGAAAAATTTCCACGAGAATAATTTTAATATTGATGTTGGCGGGGAGTCGCAGGAGAGCAGACATCGTGAAATCTACAATCCCAATCAAATCTCAAATAATCAGCTGAACAAAGACGTGACCAGTGTGGAAGTGCAACATAGTCAGCAAATTTATAATTCCGATAATGGACATGGTTTTAATCAGAATGGCGTCGGTTCGAATTTGCTGCCTGTATATAATCCAGTTTCGAGCAGCGAAAATAAGCAGATACATAATAAAGTACCGGAGATAAGTGATACGATTTCCGCGGACAAACAGAAGGAAATCGTCAGCGATATACAAATAGTGCAAAGCGTACCCGTTGCAAATTTCTTATCGTCCATAGAGTATCCAATAAATTTAATACAATCACCTATAGTTGAGGTAGCTGCCGCCGAACATAATGCGGATCAAGACGTCGGAGAGCAAAAAAATCATGCGTCATCGCCCGTTAAGTTGAGCGATAATCCTATAATCGTGGAACCGAGCAATTACGACAATCACGTTTCGGCCTCTGCACAAAATATAACTTTCGATTCGAACTTCAAACGTGGTAACGATTTGGAACTTGCGATTCCAAGCTTTAGAAATGAAGTAATTGGAACCTCAACGGAAGTTATACCTAAGCCGATACTTATAAACCAAATATTACAAAATGTTGACAATATAGCAGCAACCAAGAGCGAAATAAATAAAACGGTTACGGGTAGTTACAGTGTAACCTCACCATCTAAATTCACCCCTCCACCCTTAGATTACACGAGCTGGTCACCATCAACTAATCTCATCGCTGCATCTATGATTCCTCCACCACCGGGCGAGTCTTTATGGTTTACGCCCGTCGGAAATGCTGGCGAGATACTAACAACGACGAAGAAGCCAAAACAACTTCAAATTGTCATACCGTACACGAATAACGGTAAGACTAGCGGTAAATCCGAGATATTAAAAGGAAAAAAAACGACGCCGTACGATTACGTGGGACCTAAGTTATCTCTGTACACTCAACCACCTACAATGGAATCTGTTTGGTTGAAATACACTGACACTTATAGTACAGAAGAGTCGAACAAATTTTCATCAGTAGCTTACACGGAGACACCTAACGTAATCAATATAAAAGATCTGTTGAGGAAGGAAGAAACGGGAAAAGGCTTACAAAATTTACCCTTCGATGTAATCAGTTTACAGAAGAACATCGATGACTGGACCGCGCAGGAATATTCAAGGAAATTGAATAGAGGCCTTACCGACTTCGCTCAAATAAGTACGCCGCTATTTACGCAATCCGTTAAGAATATACCGACACCATTCCTTAACGCAACTCCTAGTCCGGTAACGAAATTCACAAAAGACTTTTACGATCATGAACCTGCCGGAACAAGCAACAAGGAATCCAAAATCAACGAGGTAGATTTCGAGACCAATTTCATCGTGACGGAAACAAGCACCTTGCCAACGACTACCGAGGAATACAGTACGACCGAATCCTCCGTCGACAATACAAATTCAAAGGAAACCACAATCAAAACTCCCACAATTTGGGGAAAACAAGTACCTTCATCGGATTTGTCCAAAGAGAAAATATATGTAATCACCCCGCAACCACTAACAAAAGCAACGACTGTCTCGCCTGTAATCTCGTTCAGTCATCCTCCGAGAATTGGTGGGAAATCGGCAAGCCAAGTTAAAGATGAATTCAACGAAGGATTGAAGTTAATATTTAGCGAGTGGCCACATTTAAGTAAGTATATTTATGCATTGTCTAATAATTGCGCAATAAACGACGAATTATCGAGAAAATAAATAAAAATGTTCCTCAAGAAGTTTGGCAAATCAATATCGATGGTCTGTTGGACGTATCTTTCAAAGAAACTAAAGCTCCACGTGTTCCGGGTTTGAACTGTGTCTTGTCATTTTGGTTAAAAACCAAAGCAATTCATAATATACAGGCTGTCCTATTTGAAATAAGAAGGCTGATGTTAATTTATAGGACATTTAAGGACGTTTGATTATTTTAAAGGATATATCTAATAGACCATCGACATGGTTCTATATTACTGGCTTGATTTTTAGACGTTATGGAAGGTTCATCTTGATAAAAAGAAAAATGGAAATTTGGCTTTCGAAGTAAAGTGCATATTGCGATAACAAAGCATACAATAAAATGTATTCTTATTTGCTTTGATGCTATTCTAAGCATGCGGAAGATGTCGCAGTGTCCGTACACCTTCTATTTAATATATAACTTAGTACATATCTACGTTTTGTTTCAGTAAATAATCTCGAGACGACAACTACGCAGAGGCCGACCAGTCCTCATCCATTATTCGGCTTAATGGACTTGTCTCCGTATATCCCGCCGCCAAACTCCACAATACAGACGTACGCTGGTCATTCAAAGGTATTACTTACTAATAAAAACAGACAGGTATAGCTCCTTTTTTTATTACTTGCGGAATGTAATAACCGTAGCAGCTAGTTCCTTAATGGCGTAGATAGACAGAGGTAGTCGAGGGAGTAAAATTGAATTATTTAGTGGCGGTAATATTTGGATCACGACAAAAAGTGTAACCTTGCATGTTTTAAGCGTATATACCTTGTTGGGACATAAATATTGTTATAGTCTTTTCTGCTATAAAATTAAAACCAAAAGGTACTTTTTTAACAAACGTTTATTGACATACAAAGTAAAAAAGAAATTTTTCATCACGCACGTGAGCAAATTCCGCGCTGTTTGAATTAGGACCTGCTTTAGGAAGTCACCGTTGGAATAGCTTTTATGCCAGATCTTGTCCTTCAAAACTGTAAACAAATTCACACGAAACCAGGTGTGCGTTGTTTTAGCCTTGGGCGCATCTTATTGAAATACTCGCCGCTTGTTTTGGAAAAGAATGTAATTCAGAGGCTTTTCAACGGACTTCAGGACTGAATTCTGACATACTTTTGCTGAAGTTTTAACACCTTCTATCTTAAAAATACGCGGAATTCTAAAAGAGATCATTAATTAATCGTTCCAATATAGTAATTGTTAGGGTTGCGTATCGCCTCTTCAAAATAAGTTGATTTGCTCAACATCCACATCATCGATACAATTTCACTTAGGACTCTTGGTAATTGCTTTCCGATATTGCGGAATCGTTTCTGTGCGGTAAAAAAAAAGCGAATCTCGATTGTAGAAAAAACTTCGAGCGAAGGGTAGCTCATATTAAACCCACGCAGATACATTTTGAGTCGCGTTCGCGCGTAATTTTCGCCACATTAGCCATACGTCAATTCGAGCGTGGCTATGAAGCGGTAACGCATGGACGGCGAGGTGGAAAAAAGTACGCTAATTACGGCAGACACATTGTAGATTAACATTCAAACGGTGAAGTGGCAAATGCATTCTACGCGAGCGCGTTCTGGTTCATATTCAACGAGGTTAACGTACCGTGCGAGGCTTTTTGCGATCATCGAGCGCCAACTGAAAACAATACAAGTCATTTTCGTTCGCTTAAGTTCCCATCGCCGTCGCTAGAGCTCGAGAATCCTTTATTTCTTTATTTCAGAATGCTACTACACGGTAATAAGCGTTCACGCGAGGAGACGCCTGGGAAGCGCTTTCGTCTGTCGTTGTGTTGTCCTTTTGTCCGCTCTGCATGATGTTACTTGCACATAGAAGATAGCAGCGTGTATTTTTTGAAAATTAGAGTACTAAACATTTGTTCTTTGTGCGCGCGCGTGTGTATACAATATGGAAGCTTCCATTTGCAAGACCATCTGGTCACAAATTACTTCAATTTATGAAAATATTTCGTTGAGTATTGCGCAAAGTGATTCCAACAGATTTAAATGAGCACTAGCTGATAGAAAATTTGTAAAATTTTTGTTGAGACGTGCTTAACAGAGACAAAGGTATCATACTATCATAAATTAAGTAACCATAAACTTTGATCTAATCAATTTTTGATTTCGCACAATCTCTGCTCAGCTATTAATCGTATCAATACATGTTTTCAAAGAGACGATTTTTTGTTCTCTGTATTTGCAAAAAAAAGAAAAAAAACAGGCTACACAACACGCGAATCGACTGTAAACCAAACAGGTGTGTTATCATAACGAAACAAGGCTTGTCGGGATGAAACACGAAACATGCATATATTGAACATTTCCAATTATAAATTTAATTATACGTATTAATAATTTGCAATTAAAATGCTTTAAACTTTAAATAAAAGTTGTGGCTTTCTGCCTCTCTAAATGAATAAAATATATTGTAGTATAATTGTTTCGGTTATTTATATTAAAAATATATGTGTGACGAATGGTAGTTGTTGTGTAATGGAAACTTTCATTAGATGTAAATTCTTATTTGGTATTAACCTCTGGATATTAGGAAAGCATTAAATAAGAATATGAAAGACCAGACACCTGGTAGCCTATCTACAATATATGTGTATCAGTGATTGTGGAAAAGTAAAGCAAGCAATGCAATATATGTAACTAATATATACTGTTTGAACGGAAAATTACTTAAAAAGATATCCAGGATAAGACTGAAATCTAATCTATTGTTTCATTTTGATTTTGCAAATTGAATAACCATAAGCCGGTGATATAGACGGTTCACGTTAAGAAGACGTGCACGTCATCGATAGAACATTCAGCATAACAAATAGCACTTCACCAAAATTACAATTTTTGTAAGGCATTTTTTGACAGCGCTGAAAATCACTAAAGCGAGGATGCCAAATTGTCAGTTGTCATTTTATTTAGCTTTATTTATTTTATTTATATTTCATTTAGCTGACAAGTAAGATTACGCACAAACAAACCTGTTATATAACCTTACATTATTTAATATTATGACAGCTGCCAATACCGAAAACTGGCAACATAGTGTAAATGTCATCTATGACGTGCACGTCTTCTTAACGTGAACGGAGCATAGTAGCTAGATTTGCATGTATTTTTATTTCAAGTTGATAAAGTAGGTAGCTAAAGGTATTCTTAGAGTAGGAATTACAGAAGACTATAAGTAACCATTTTTGAGGTGAATTCGTTTTGTATGCTTTACAAATTGACGATGAATCTATTGATTTGGATAATTATTACGGATTGTGAAACCAATATAAAGAAGCTGTGGCACCAGTAAGAGCCTATAGAGGGAAGCGCAAACATTTTGGCAAAGAAATATATTATTTTTGAACATTCCTAGTTTCCTCGGAAAAAAGCTTATCAATCGGTTCAAAATATGCGTTAATTTCAATGATTACTTCCTCATTCGACTTAAGTCTCGTTTCACCAAGTGAAGTTTTCAAGCAGGAAAGAAGGAGAAAGTTAGAAGGAGTTAAATCTGATGAATATGGATGTCTAATGACATATCCATCAACCATTATTATTTGAATTTGTTTCGTTAAATTGAAATTTTACTGAAAATTAAAATTTTTGAAATTTTAATTTTTGAAATTACTGAAAATTAAAATTTTTCAGTAGATCGTCTTATCGAACAATTCAATATTTCGTATTATATTGATTTTTTTTCTGATTATAGGTAATCACCATTGTGACTCCCATTAATCTTTTATCAAGAAAGGTAGAAGACAGGACTTCGCAAACACCGACTGAACCAACGAAGAACACATGAAAGTATCAATTACCTTAGAAAAAAAAAATTAAAATTGTGTTGCCATGTACGACTCTGACTGAGTTTAGACAATTTTGTGAAGTAAAAAAGACTGTGCGGTAGAACCTGATATTTACATACTTAAAAAAAAAACACAAGTTTAGAAAACAAAGTGGTTTCTTATACTTGATTTCGGAGTATTTATTTATTTAATATTGTCCATATGTTGTATACGTATTTTTGCTACATTTCTATGTAAATATTTTTAAATTAAGCAGACGGTATGTTCTGAAGGTAGAGTTTATTTAAGTTAATTAGTAAATTAATACAAAACATTAACAATGTCTTTGTTCTGTTTAGTCTAACCCTCAGAGCTGGGTTTTGTGTAAATAGGTACAGTGTACGCATGCAGAATTACTCACACCTACGTACGAATGTATATGAAGAGTAAACAGAGCATAAAAGCCAGTTTGAAATTTACCAAAGTAAATGAGAGAATTCGTTGTAGACGAAGTTATCGGTCTGGTGTCTCTTGTGTATATGGATATAATAAAATAGTACAACGTGTCTAGTAGTAATACGTATGTGTATTATACATTACGTATATACGTATAATTTTTACGTTAAGCATATATGTAGGTAGTTACCGCATGTTGAAACATTCAACTCGATAATGTATCTCTTCCACCGCGCCTAATGGTTAGCTACAGAACATTGTTTTCGCAACAATAATGGCCATTTACACGTACGATTTAAACTCATGCAGTGTATTCGTGGAAGCTTATCACATTACCTGCTGCATGCAGAAATGAAATTTACAAGGATCAATTTCATTTCTCTGGTGCCGAATTTAGTTACTAATTACTTGAAAAGCGGAAATTAGGGAAACTTTAATGCAATGAAAGAATGCTAATTAAAAGAAAAAAAATAAATAAATCGGCTATCCGAGCATTCCTTCAAAAAACAAATTGCCTCGGATTTTATTAGTTCATTCCATAATTTTTGTAACGCGCAGTGCTTGTCAACAATCCAAAAGAACAAAACCAAAATGCAATTCTATTCTGAAGGTAAGTTAACGATCTCATCTTCCGAATTGCAAATTAAATTTGTTTAATTTACAAAATCCAAAGTATGTTTGAAGATATTGATAACTGTTAAAAGTTTGTTAGCGATCGTGGCGAGCTTTCAGCTAATCGGCTAAATATGGAAGAGATACATAATTAAGATGATTATTTGTACAAACATTCAATTATTGTGTAATTTAAATTATAATAAAGAATATATTGAGAATGTTGCTTTATTTTACAACAAATAAACAAGTCACTAGACTCTCGGGAAATAACCTAAATTAAATGTCAAGGTTTATTTAGATATTCTACGGCAAGAAATAAAAGTGCGAATTTCGTTGACGAAGTTAACCCGAAATTGTAGTTGCTACGAATATTTCGCGATTCTTATTGCTTAAAAGATGTAACTGTTACCGTTAGCTGATTGATACAAAAACATCCAGAGTTCCAAGTGATTACGATAATTGCTAAATACAACTGCTTATTGTAATAGCCTATCGACACGCATAACATTAATGTAAATTTAATGCAATTTTTTTTTTTCAAGTAATGCATCTTCAATTTAAAAAATCATTTGGTATGAAATACAGCAATTAATGCGCCGGCTATTCTAACATTACATTCGCGTAAATTGCACTTGGCTATTTGGTAGTGATTCCCCCGTTCTGTATCTGTCAGTGAAACAAATCGTCTAATTAACGAAATATTTTCACAACGGTTAGTCATCACATTCGCCAATAGCGGCGCTTCGTTCTGCTTTGTTCCGATCCCTACGTAAATAAATTTGAGCGGTTTGGCGTCTGCACGAAGCCAAGCGATCAGTTCGGGCAATTTTCATATTTCTAGCGTAGCGTTCGGATGGCCGCACGGTTTACTTGTCGACAACCGTAATAATTTTAAATGTGTTATCGCGTATATTCGAGAGTGTTCGGATGGTATTAATAATTCATGGGCGGCCAGTTTAACGGACCATTGTGTCCCTCGGACATACACATAAGCGCGCGCGCGAGCGCAAACATGCAAATACATATATATATATATATGAAAAGCTCTCTCACGGTACGTAAGAAGATATATGACAGTAATTAAGGGAAAAGCTTGTTTATCACGACTAATGATGCGGACCGTTAGAGCCCGACATATGTAATTAAATACTGTTTGCCAGACTGTTAATTGAAACTATATGATTTACGAGATGTCGCATGCGGCAATCCGTAAACGCGGCTGCTCCTGCCGCAGAGCAAAAAGTGAGTCGCATCGTAAGCGGGAAACGGAAACGGAAGCGTTTTACGTAATCTTTTACGGGAGGGCACTATTAATATCGAGATAGCAGTTTTAGGAAGTTAGCAATCCTTGAGGTGCTGTTGACGGCAGTGTGGGCAACCTAAATAATAAATCTCTGAGCGGATAAACTGATATTTTCTAGGCTAAACAAATCTGATAGTAAAATCAAATAAAACGGATTTAGTATCTTTATCCTTAAGGAACCCAATATTAACTCTTGTTATAGAATCAGATGAATTGATTCTCAAAATTTTGAATTAATATTATTTTTTTTTGTGTACCGTAGTTTTTTCATTTAATAGATGCTCTATACAAAAGGTCTAGCCTTGCTTTGACTCATTTCACAAAATTAGATCTAGCAGAATCGATATTCCGGAGAACATCAAGACGTGTCTATATTTTTTTGAAAACATGGAGCCCGGAATTATGGCCACTAAGACTCGTACATCTCGTGTTATCCTACGGTGGGAAGTATTGGTCTTGTTGAGGGAACACCAGCGAAGTAACGTGACAACATGCCAAATTTTCAGTTAATTATATACAAATATGTACTTCGCAGGATCATATTCCGATTCATTGGTGACTTAAGCAATAATTATATACGCAATCCCTCTGCGCTTTGCAACTAATTCGTTGTTTGCAGTATTACAGTATGGGAGAATTTGGCTTATAAAGTTATCAGGTGTTAATATCTTGTTACGCATTTATCTGTAAATGTATGCATATCATTGTATTATCTTCCACCCAATCCCGATAATGAACGTGTTGCACCTGCTAACGTATAATTTCAGTGATAATTGCTATAATCGAATCGATAATAATATTGATTTCACTTCCCTTAATGCGAGGTACCGATGGCGATCTGCGTAATCCGTCCGTTTAGAAGCGACGTACTGTGCACAACAGTCAATATTGACTTCAGACGTAATTGTATTCGTAATTGCTACTACAGCTATCACTTCACAGCAGCATTGCTGTTTATTGGCCTGCTTTAATTAAGTGTATTTAGAATCCGTATTAGTTTCAGGCTATACTTTGCGAATAAAATACTGAGCGCTTTCTCGGTTGGAAGTACTGAAATAACTATGATTTCTCACCTTCCAAACAATTTTTGAGTAATACTAGTAAGGTTGAATCATGCTGATTTGTTGGATCGATTCGTCGCTGAAGCAGAAAGAAAACTTATTGGAGAAAAAAATCTCTCCTATCGCACTAACGTCTCTGCCTCGTACATCTGCAATTATGGCAGCAAAACTGGTCCAGTCCCGATATATACTAATGCCTTATCCGCAATATTCACCACATTTAGCAACCTATTTAAGTCGGAATTTTCACAAAATTTTACGATTTATTTGAAATTTCCTTGATTTTTCTTAAATATATTTAAACACAATCGTTCGTGATAGATAATGTCCCACTCATTCTTTTTTCTTTTCGTTTTCTTCTAAATTTCGATCGAACGTCTGGGCCTGGTTCGGCTGTGGTATTTCTTTAAGTTATTCGTATATTTATATGGGCGTAAATATGTTCTAAAATAAGCGTTTGAGTTTTGATAAGTACCTTTCAAGTTATTTTTATTATATTGGGGCGATGGTAATATGGTTCATAGATATTTGTAATAAATTTTCATTTAGTCCATCGAAATTTAGGCCGTAATAGACTCATTGTGTATTCTATCTATAATGGAGGATCGTCAATCAAGTTACTATCATTGTGGACCTTTAGCCGTATTATCTTTACGTTGTTTGTTTTGGAGATTAAGGATATGGCTCTGTGGCTGTCTAGTAGCAGATACAACGTTATTGGTTTATTCAACGGTAATGCTGTTTGCTTGTTATCAGTGTATGCCTTGTTGTTTCTGTCTGTAATCTTCATTTTCGCCTCAGAAACGATGATTTATAGCCTTAAAACTAAAGACATCTCCGTGTGTTATTAACGTTTAAGGTAAAGGTTATAATAAACCTTTCTTTAATGTTTCAATATCATAAATGTAATGTTTTTATGCCGATTTATGTTTCATCTGCATATTTATATATTTTGTGAATTCCATATAAGTAGCTTATAATTAGTATATTAATATGTATCGCAGAACGTCTGCTTTATCTTTTTTTTTTACTTATCTTGTATCAGGGAGGAATCGAATAAAACATGTGCTTAATAATTACTCATTTTATTTCATATTTTCATGATCTAAATTTGTATAATAGTAAACGTTAAATATTTCACAAACAAAAAAAGTCAGTATGATAAAACAACATTATCAAAATCACAAATCAAATCAGTTTTGGCTACATTCTCCACATAAATAGACTACGAAATACTCTTGTGTTGCATTATAATTAATGCATATCATTAACAAGCCTTCATCCGACGAGAAACTGCTTGAAATCGCCACGTTGTCGCAATTCTTATCTACGTAACGTAAAAACACATATTAGGAATAATATCAATTATAAAAAGAAATCGGAAATGTTGGCGCATATTACGCCAAATCATCATCAAACAATTTCTATGTCTGTACGTAGGTAATTTTTGTTTATTTGTATATCACTTCAACGTCCAATTTCGGTTATAACATGGAAAATCGGTGAACAAGTGTAAGAGAAGAAGAGAGAAAAGTAGCAGATTGGAGATGTTTCATTAAAGCAGCGGTTTTCGGTGTTGCCTCGCTAAGTTCTCGGATATATGCAGACAGGTCCACATCCTTTCCTGCGTGACGAAGGGGAGAATTTTCGCTACTTGCATCGATCCCTGAAACGTACAGAGAAAACAGCTAATTAGATAACGGGACATTGCATGTACGCGAGACGAAAGAGACCATGTTAGAGTAGAGCGTTCGATGCGGTATATGCAGTATAATCGACTCGTTAAATTTGATATAAGCTCTACATTGGAGTAGCCATTAGCCGCTATTAGGACGCAGGCTACCTTCAGTTAAGATGCTGACCATCATATCCTCTTATATCTCCGAAGCAATTAGGTCAAAGTTTGTTATTGGTAGTGGATCTAATGCTTACGCTACGTTAACTTTCTTAAGCATTAGCTTAAGGGCTTTGTTATAATGAAGCTGCATTACTAAACTTGAACAAAGCAAACTAAGTCTCCTTTCGAAATAAGTTCGGTGTTTACTTTTTGATAGCCGCATATAAAATGCGAAAATCTAATATATAAAAAATAAAGCTTGCGCTCCATAAAAAAGCTTTGTTTTCTTCAACGGAAAATAAAATTATTTTTATGGAATCTATCCTTCCACTGGGAAAGGAATTGTGATCATTTTTTGGGATAATTATGCGGTTGTATTAATTAGCCACTTTGAAAAAGAAAAAAAAAAAACAATGACGAAAGCATATAATTACTTAACAAGCTGAAGGCAGACCTTGCGGAAAAACAGCCACTTTCGTAGAAAAAGACATTTTTGCTTCATGAAGATAAAAATTCACAAACTGCGGTTCGAAGTGACCCACCCTATTCACTAGATCTGGGGCCCCAGCGCTATCTTTTTAGTTCCCGGACACAAAATTTCGCTCGGAGGACAAAGAGTTTCATCGGACCAGGAGGCCAACCGACTCAAGATGGCAACTGCTGTTAAGCAATAAAACCGAACTAACCCTACAACTGAAGTGCTTCTAAAATTTTCTCGCTTCTTTATATACCGGCTTTAACGCGACATTAAATCAAAAATTTAAAGCGCCGAGAATTTAAACCTCCTTTATTCTGATTTGAACTTTGACAAACTTCGGCTTCTCAATTCCGCCAGCATTTCAGTTTTATGCCTTCAATTCTGGTTCTGAATTTACGAGCGGATGTCTTGCACCGATCATTTTAATACTTAACAGCCCGACCGGTCGAGATTGCAGACGGAACGAATCGTAAAATACCGGCCTGGGCGCAGATCTTTCCTGGATTCCGATGGCGTTCGCCATCGTTCAATCCGAGATGCATTAAGATGCATGAAAACACGATTACAAATTGCGCGTTACTTTTGTTCCTGCGGAGCTGTATTGGTGGAGTTCTTATTCGGATACAATCGCAACGCCCTTCCATTGGTTAATTCTATTATCGTCAGGGACATGTTGTTCGAGATGCTAAAAGAATTTCGATGCAGCAATGAGTTTAATTAAATTAAGAAGACCTTGTTAAATTAATCCAATAGGACAGATATTATACGCATTTCTTAATTCGAAATTGTAAGTATTCATTTTGAAAGTTGAAAAACGTTGCAGTCTAAATATGCAAGTAAATCCGCCCTTAATTGGTAACACTTGAAAAAAGGAAAAATGAAAAAAAATAAGTTTCGGGAATTTTATAGGCGCTCATGTTATTTCAATATGAAGGAGATGTGCTTTCTCTTAATTATCCTTTATTTCGGCTACAACTACATCTAACAGATAGAACTTGCGTAACATTGAAACTTAAGTTATCCACAATCGAAGTTTTACGGAAAAAAGCAGTCAAATCGCCAGTAATTAGCAGAGAACGGATAGAAAGAGAACAAACCGTTTCGATTGGCCACATCAAAAGAAACGATGAACGGCATATGTTATTGTTAGCCAAAAACCAGCGTGTTTACAGAGTGCAAAAAAGTACTGCAGGTTTTACTTTCTTTCGAAAAGCAAGCTTTATTTTTTCTTATAATGATGATAACAAATAAATTACTCTAATAGTATTGTAAACATCTTTTAAAGAAAACCTATATACAAAATTTTTGTTAAGTAACAACCTTGTTTTTGTATATTAAATAGGTGTAATGTAAAATGCAATATATATAGGTGCCTGTCGGACGTATAATTTTTAAACGTGGAGCGATAATATCTAAGTATCTAAGCATTAAAAAGCATTGACGTCAATTAACTCCCCAAATTACAAAGGCAAGCAGTTGTAAAGACCTAAACGTTGTTGTTTTCTTTATTTAAGTAAAAAAGCAAATACATATATATATGGTACCATTGAAAGAATGATATGTTTGATATACAGGATTTTTTAAAAGAAAATCGAGACTTATTAGTATTTCTAAAAAGACACGTTTAACGTCGAGAATTTTAACTTCGAAAAAAATCAAAAGAGTTATGAGTACTTAAGGCAGTGAAAAGTAAAGTGTTACGCATATCGTTTTTGTGAAATGCGACTTTCAATTTTTGAAGCATTTGACTGAATTAACAACACGGCCGATTTTTGTAATTAGTCTGATAGATGACGTCAGACTAATTCAGGCTTTTAAGCTTAAAAAAGAATTAATAAGTTTTTTTTAGAAGATACATATGTGGCAAATTTTAGATTAATCTAGACCTTAAACAGGTTAGAAGTCTTCCCACTAACAATAAGATTAGGTATATGCTGAAATTTCCCAAATAATGTCTCAAGACAAGGGTCATTCATAATATTGGATCTTGGAGAAGAATAAAACAAATGAAGTTGAATAATTGGAATTTTTTTTAAATTTCATTGAATACTTTTTTCGTGGTAATTATGGCGTGAAATATTGAAAATACGACGTTTTAATGGTTGTAAGGCTTGTAATAGCCAGATTTAAAATTGAGATAATGGCCCGAGCTACTTGGTTTGTTGATGCAGTTGTTCACGCCTCCAATAACTTTCGTGTCTAGAAAAGGGACACCTTGGGACGCTCAGTTCTTGTTTCTGCGGCGAGTCTCGGCTTATTATTAAGGTTATTAAATACATCCAAAGTAATTAAAGCAGCCGAAAGGTCGTCCACATATTGAAAAATAAACGGAAAATCTAAATTAATAGAAACCTTAATGTGGAGCAATAAAGCATTCATCGCAATTTCGACAAGAGATGAATTGATACGTCCCCGCCAATAAATCAACCAACTTTTCAAGAAACGCCGCGCCTGTTTTTCTTTTTTTAATTTAATCGTTTATATATATCGTTGTAACATTAAAATATATACCTCACGCTAACATTTTTACCTTCACTTGAAAGTTAATATCATATCCGTTTTAACGCTCCGCAGGCTTTCCGTATATTTACAAAGACGCTATTTACACAGACCAGAAGATTACGGGTGAGGTAAGGAGGAGAATATTATGTTTGCAGTAGGGATCATAAATTTATCCCGCGCCTTCCAGTATCGCGAGCTGTATTTCATTTCCTCTGATCTGCATATAAATTAATGCCCGTGGAATAGTGAACACTAAAGTGCCCGTATGAACATGGAGTAAGTACGTGTGTGCTTACGAGCATCCTTACTTACATAATATGCATGCATACCGGTAGCGTAAGATGCAAGTAAGTAGAGACACTGAGTCATATTCGCATCTTTACGTAGGCATGACAACTTATGAATGAACGAGGAAGATATTTAATATTGCACGGGAAATATAAATTGTCGTCTAACGTTTATAATCCTGCGCCGTATAAAAGGGAACGTATGCAAACTAACAATCAGTGTACTATTAGCAGATGGATGTTGCGAATTTCTACGTTGATTTAACCGTTTCCTTCACTAGAAAATTGAAAACGGTGTACATTTAAGTAACTCGAGTTGTGTAGCTCCATAATTAAGGATCCTATCAAATTCCCCGCGTAATAATCTAGAGAAAGGCGAGGGGAGCACATAGCAGATTGCTGCTTGAAACGCGAGACGACTGCAAAATAGCTTCAGCGTCTCACGTTCGAAACTGATTTTGGTACTAGGTATACGGTATCTATTAAGTACCTGTTAAGTTCGACTAAGCTCTGGGAAACAAAAGATTTCAAAATGATCAGTAACATTTCAAGGCTAGCTGTAAGATGGATATAAACTGTTTATCTGGATCATATATTTAACGTACATTTTTCTGGTATCTCACCTTGTAATGTTAAATGTAATTTTAGTTACTTTAGATCTAGATTATAATATTTTAGGTACTAACAATGTAATAATTTTTTTTTCGGGGTAGTTAAAGGTGAGGGAGTAGCGAGTATTCCAAGGGATAACTTTTTTAGTTCGTAATGACGGTGTAAATTGCAAAAATCCGAAAATCGTTTAAATTTCAAGGGTAGCTTTCACCCCCTAAACGTAGCAAACAACGGAAACGGCAAGCGAAGTTCTTACAATATTTGATAGATTCTACAAATCCGCAATATACCAATCAAGTTCCAATACGATCGATGCTTGTTGTACATACAGGGTGGCACAGGGGAACGGGAAATTTTGAAGTAACGTCATTTCCACGAATAAATTCATAAAACTAGTAATTTATTAACGAAAGTGCATGTATGCAGCTTGCCATTTATGTTTTTACAATCAAAATGTCCAAAAGTGTCTACTTTTTAAAGATGACATCGGAAAGATGTGCTCCCATTCGGCGTTCACACTCTAACGGCCTGTCATGAAAACTCTGGAATGCGCGGCGTAGCAAATCTTGGGGAATGGCAGTGATTTCTTGTTGAATGTTCTCCTTCAGTTCATGGATTATTGCAGGTCGCGTACGGTTCACCTTCCCTTTAAGATACCCCGACAGGAAGAAGTCGCACACACTAAGATCAGGGGATCTCGCAGGCCATTCGATGTCACCGTTACGTGAAATAATGGGTCTTCCAAACAATTGACGAACTGCTGGCATCGAATGTCGAGCAGTGTGTGACGTGGCTCCGTCCTGCTGAAACCGCATGTTTTCCATGTTAAGATTAAGCTCGTACAGTCTCGGCGTAAAGAATGTTTGAAGCATTTCAACGTATCAAGCGGATGTTACTGTCGCCGCACTACCATCCTCACGTGCAAAAAAATAAGGACATGATACAGCACACCATATTATGACCTTGTCGCTATGTAGTGGTCGCTGGTATAACTCACAAAGATTGTCCTGGGCCCAATAACGAAAATTCTGTTTGCTTACGAAACCGTTCAGGTGGAAATGGACTTCCTCTGATATCCATATGTTACCAACGAAATTCGCGTCCTCGTTAATTTTAGCCAATATCTGCCTACTAAACTCCATACGTGACGCTGGGTCTCGTTCATGTAATTGTTGCACAATCTGCAATTCGTGCAGTATTCTTTGTAAGCTTCGTCGCTTAATCCCTAGCGTAGATGCATGCTGTGAACGGAGCGGCGAGGACTTCTCTCGATTGCAGCTCTAACAGCCTCAATGTTCACCTGGATCTTTCTTTTTCAAGACAGATCCTGTTTCTTCAAAATTACGCACCCACGTTGTAATCGCATGCGCAGATGGGACACGTCCATGACGTGGAAGCCGGTAATGCTGTCGAAATATTTTCTGCGCGGCAGTCGCACTATCACCATTTTTATAAAACGCTCTCACAGCTACTGCACGTTCCGCATCAGTCCAACGATCCAATATTACTAAATGGCAATGCGTTCACAACAATTGTGCCGGCTCTACAGTGCTGACAACTGTAACGTTCAAAATTTCCCGTTCCCCTGCGCCACCCTGTACAATAAAGTGGGACGCAATAAATTTTGATATAATTTAGAAGCCTCTACACTGAATGTTAAATCAATTTTGGTTATTAATTCTGGAGGGGACTCTTTCCTTGAAGAGAGGGATTAGTGTGCGATCTGTAGAACCCGGATTTTCATTTTGATATACATCTCCTACGTGATTTGGCAGAAATATGAAAGTATTATAAAGTCTTACATGTACATATAAAGTCAGTTTTGCCAACATAATACTAAGTGGGTATATCAAAATCGGAACTCTGATAGAATCTATATACGACCAACCAGTTAAGTCACTCCACTGTAAAATTTGAATTTCCCCATTTTCTTTGTCTACGTAGATTACAAAACAAGCAATGAAAAATCGCGACGTGATACGAAATAATAGACATAAGAAGATCGTTTTACCAGAAATTTCTTCTTCCTGCCGGGTTCCTGTCTGAAATAGACGAGCGATTCCTTCGGGATGCTGATGTGGAAGTCCTCATTCTTCGACGCTAGCGACTCGAAACGACTCGGTTGGCAGTCCAGATCCAGGCGGAGAGTGCCGGTTGAAAAATCGACGCTAACTGACAACCATATCCATGCTGTAACGAAACAGAAACATGTGTCAGGACAGTCTCACTGCTGCTGCTCTACCGACTATTGTCGCTAGATTCGCCCACCCAGTCGTCGGTTGTTATGGCGCACAACAAATGACGTTTCTTTAGCCGACCTTTGCAAACGACGTGGAAATTTACAAACCCATCCGGGAGTATTGTGTGCGCGTTATTTCCATCGCATTTGATAAACGACATATGATTACGATCGGATGCGAGCGCGTATGGTGTTAATATGCGGTAGGAGGAGAAGGAAAGCCATGGACGCAGAAAGGTTTTCTTAGCATCTAATGCGAATAGAATGTCTTTTCTCATTACTTGATGTTTTTTATCGCTTTTCGTTCTTGTGTTTTTTTTTTTTTGAGTTTTGAGTCTCTTTCATTTTGTCTTGCTTAGTTTTAAGCGCAATTGCGCATTTGATAATACAGAATACATAGAAAAATGCACTACTCTTTGCTTGATTAATATCTAAGTAATGGTTGATTAGCATTATTAATAGTAACCTCAAAATTTAAATTATTTTTTCAGGTATTAAACTGCAAAATGTTCTAAGTAAATTTTCAAACTTGACATGCCGTCGGGGACGCAAATTTATAGCCGGGTTCGGGAAATTGAATCCGACAAGAACCCCTTCGTCTTTTAAATATCAATAACTTCTCGCTCAAACGATTTCAGTAACTATTCGAAAAGTTAAACAAACTCCACGCCGCCTTCCTTTCACCGTCATTTACGAATTCGTTCGTACGCAGCGAGCGTCAAAGGACCACCACTACCATCACAAACTTTTCAAATTTATATTGTTCCATGAAGCAGAAAAAGGAACTTCGGTTCCATCCATATTCCATTCCGTTTCCTCCATCCCTTCTATAGTCTACTACCTTCTCGCCATATTCTTCCTTTCCCTCTTCTTACTCCTCTTATTTCTTTATTTCGTATTCCACGCGGCCGACGGATTATCCTTTCACACTTTTAATACATTCATTCTATTATCTGCGCTCCCGAGTTATTTTACGTAATTACTGCTTAATGTGACAACGGTGGGTCCTACATAGAATAGCTTTCGCGGAGGAAGTCCGAAAGCGGTAGTAGCTGTTAAGCAAAACTTCGTGAATAACTCCCCCTATCTAGCTCCTCTTTGCTGTAGCGAATGGACGCGATTTAAGAAGTTGTTCCGCTGAATTAGCTATTGCACGATAGGATTCCACATTATAATGAGGGAGCATGACTAGGACGGGAATATAATTATAATGCCGTTATTTAAATCATCGCTCAATTAACAACTTTTATCGCTTTCGCAAGGAGTGGATATTAGCATATTTCACTGTTTTAGTACAAAACTCTACGAAAAGTTGATGGTTCTTGTGCTACCACTGGAATATTTTTACAAAGAATTAAATTTCATGGATCAAAGTAAATCTTCCTTTTTACATCTGGAAGTATTATTATCTATGTTTTAATCAATTCAATTTTATCTCAAGATAAATATCTCTTATATCTTATGGAATTTGTCCAAACATATTTGGACTTGTTTTTTTTTTTTTTTTGGTGCATTAATTTCTTAAATTTAACACCAACCAATCATGAGGATAGTGTTTGGTCCCAGGTAGGACAGGAGAACATATACTAAGTAAGTCTTCAAATAGTTTGCAGTAAGCTTGCGAGACGTCAGAAGTTCGAAGTCCAAACGTATTTGTGAATACCTTCATTATTTAAAAATAATGGCGAAAGTAAGCATCTGTTAGCAGAAATAGATGGTACGTTACTATTGTGTTGCAGAGTACAAAGATTTTGTGATCCTGTGCGGCTGGAGCGCCTTTCTAACTTTCATCATTCATCAGTCTTGTACACATTGCTCTTGCAGATATTTTGTGACGAAGTAAATCACGAAGATACGAGACTTTATATAATGAGGAAGTTTATTAAATAATCTATATAATTACTATAACTTCTGATGAATAAACATATATCAAATTTCAACACAACAGCAAATATTCTGATATTGTTTAATAATTTTCCCAATAAATGACAATATAATAAACAAGACAAACATACATAAGCTTCATAATAACCACAATAAGAAACAGAACTCATGATATTGCCCATTACTGTACCTAGTTGTGGTTACTGTACATAGATATAATTTAAGAGTTTTCGTTCCATGTAACTGTAACAAGCACGGGGAATTTCCTCGCCGCTATCTAGGGTAATCAACGGAGCTTTTGTAAAATTACAGTCGGTCCGTACGACCGTAAAAACTTTTAATTTTGTCGGTTGTAATTACGGCAGACGCTCATGGGGTAATACTCCGGTTAGAGATTTTAATTCCGCTACCGTGTGCGATATTTGACGTAATACTTATTGTTAGCGTAACGGAGATGGCCGAAGATAGCCTTGAAAGGGCTGACGACGCGAAACGATCGAGATCTGGATAACGACTGAACTATAAAGTAGGTAGGAATAGCGGCCGCGCTGATGGGAGAGCGAGTTATAATTGAAAAAGTATTTTATCCGCTACTACCGCGGCAATAAAAAGCGATTATATCGAACTGTGAAATAAAACAGATGAAGCCGTTACAGTCTCCATCGATCGGTTCTTTGATTGGTTATAATAAGATAATGTGATACTTTAATAGATTCTAATTCCTTCAGAAGTTGATGGAGGTTTTATATCTTCATTAAAGCGGATTTGGGTACTCTTAAGATTAATATGCTTTCATGGAAAGACTAAGTGGGGAAATCTATTTAAATTAGTACCTACGTTTCACACTATGAACGTTTGCGTTTGCGTCATTAGCCAACTGGTGAAGTAAAAACAAGCGTTCTATCTACGTCTTATTCTAATTTGCAAATATAACTAAAAAATATTAAATATTTTATGTAAATTCTTACGTGCTTCGATACTAATAAAGTTTTCAGTCAAAATCTTTTCAGTTAAAATATCTTCTTTTTGAATGAATAACCGGCAACGTCGTCGATAGAGATGAGAAATAATGTTAGACCTAATATTAGATCCTTGAGGAACGCCTAGATTCGTTTTCAATTTACTAGACGTAGTCCCATTCACACGAACACTGGTTACCAGTACTGAAAGATCACGAGAATAATGGGTTCACTTACCTTTCTTCCTCTCTGACCTACGGCGAATAATGCTAGCAAAATTTGGGAGATATGCCTCATGGATTAATTGTTACTGAATTGAATTGTTAACAGTACGAGCGAGTGTACTGCTGACATAAACAAAATCTGCTATTAGTTTACGTCTATCCAATTAACTAGTTGACCAGCAATAACAACGAAATATTTGTATTGGGGGCTCACATATAAAATTTACAACTTACAAGAAGCAGATGGACGCGTGGAAAGCGCCTAATGTATTTCAATATCGAATGTAGCTTCGCTACTCCGTAACTAGCGCATTTAAAACGAATACAAAACATCTGTTTTCCTTTCCATTTTTTTTATACCTTAATTCGTCTTTTTTCTCCTTCAGCCACAATGTATTCATTGATTCGAAAATAAAAAGATACACAGAAGGCGTCCCGTTTTAAGAATCTCTGTAGGAAACACTTTGATACGAATGTATTCATACTACAAAATTGATATATCTAAATTTTATTCCGCATAAATTTTGGACGAGCTTGTTTCGCGAATGTATGTGTATACGAGATCGGGAGAAATGTAATAGATTTGTTTTTGGTACGTACATCCATTCTTCGTTTAAAACATTATTCTCTTTGCAGTTGTCCTGTATTTCCCTTACAGAGTTACAGGGTGTGTCGAAAAATGAAAAAACAGATATGTTCTTATCAGATTTTCATTTGTTTTCAAGTTATAGCGTAATTGGAAAATTATCAATTAAAATTAAAAACTAGCGTTCTTGTAACTGGTCCAAGCACCTGCGTCAGGTCAAACAACATTCAGATGATAAGTTTCCAGGCTGTTGGATTGGTCCCTGCGGAATTATTATTATTATTAGCGGTCCACATGGCCAACTACCTTTGATCACTGCTGCGACATTTATAATTCATTTGCATAGAATGAGTTCTCTTCTCTTCAGACCCTCTTAGCATAGACGACAGATCTGATCTTCAACTTTTGATAGTTTAAATAAGTGACAGGTCAGGGCAGATGACCTCTCAAAAATCCTGTCCTCGATTACTTTTCTATATTTTTATTCCTTATTTTTATGGCTACTTTGGAGACAACAAAGTGAGTTAGAACCTACGAAAGACTGCTTCTTTGGTTTGCCCGCAGGCCTTTTCATTTTCTTCAATCCATCGGTGGCTTGGGTCCCATCGCAAAGTAACGTGTATCAGACCAGATTCTGACATGTAGGGCTTAATAACCTTTAGAACTGCCCACGTTTCTTCCGTTTTCGTATAATACCAATAATAATAGTAGTTATTGAATGTTGTTGGTAACATTGTTTTTACGAAACACTTATGTATAATACGCTTGAACCGACTTACACTAGCAAAACGAAGGAGCAACGGATTTTCGTTAGCCGTCCCATTGGAAATCTAAGTATAGTATGTATACGCAAATGTCGCAAGAAATAATCTCGTATCCCCGTCTAAACGTATCCGAATATCCCCGCCGTACGACAAAGCTAAAATATTTTACGCCATTACAACCATAACACTTTTACGTAACGATCCGCTACAAACAGGACGCGGTTCCCTTGTTCTTTTATTGCCAAAACCGTCCGTTTTGTGCTAGTTATACCTCTTGAGAGACTCTAACGTTACCAATGTAATTTGTAGAAACACACTGAATAAATAAAACGGTTGACTGCTACGTATCTTAATAAAATATGTAGTAAACTGCATTTGCGAGAGGGCTAAAGATGTATGCTTGGTTGCATAAATTTCAATGGTTCCAAAATTACGTTTTACGGAATATTACGTAACTAAAAAAGAAATTGTTTGAAAGAGGGTTCTTTTTGGACGAAAATTTGTGAAATATCACGATCCGGGTTGTAGCAAAAAAAAAAAATCCAAAGGTGACTCATTTCATGGTAATACTTTTCTTTCTGTATTATTATATCTTCGTATTTCGAAAGCATACGTCGTCTTTTTATGTCGGCATCATCCAATTTGTATCTATCATTATATCCATTTGCGTTTCACTAGCAGTATGTGTACAAGCGCTTTTTTGCATTGAATCCTACTGTTGTAATTAGCTATAATCCAATCGCGTTGCAGACATGTAATTAATGATAGAAATTTCCTCTGGATTAGTATT
The DNA here is from genome assembly GCA_020654165.1 of Oryctes rhinoceros. Classification (NCBI taxonomy): domain Eukaryota; kingdom Metazoa; phylum Arthropoda; class Insecta; order Coleoptera; family Scarabaeidae; genus Oryctes; species Oryctes rhinoceros. Next base: position 8,291,711 of record JAIOKQ010000231.1, read on the forward strand.
CTTCTTTGATGACACACATCTTAATTACAGGAAACGTCAAATAGAAACTTTAGACGAAGACGACTTTTGCGAAGACGCAGCTCTTACAACATCGATTTGCTCTCGGTGATAGGTTAATTTCTTATAATTACGCGAAGCGAACCAATTAGCACGTAATGGTTTAATTGAAAACTAAATACTACATCGACCAGAGCTACTCGCTGCCCTCTTCAGTAGTATTTACGAGGGACAAAAATCGAACCCTACTTGTCGATTCGTACGCATGGACGATCTCCGTGGCGTTAAAACTTTCCTCATTCTTCTTCGCTGCGTGTTTGTATTTGACCCGGTTATTTCGCAGCTACGCATTATTACGGATTATTCCGAATATCGCGAAGCAGCGAGTTGGCGGCATAAGGCGAAGTTTCCTCGCTCGGAATGAGGCGCGCTGCTGTATTAAAACTAAATTGAGGATAATAAATACGTGATTTACAGTTCTTTACTGTATTAGTCGATTATTCGTATCGCTGCAATTAGCCATATTGTTCCAATTAACTTTCGCAATTTCGATAAAGTTTTATTAGCTTTGATTGGTTTACTTTCTTACTTATGCCGCGCAGTTCTCCTCCTTTCTTTATTGTATACTCGCATTATACGAGTTCATGAAATGTGTGGGATCTAACAATAAATGCGTTTAGTATCTAGTAATACTTTCCCACGTTGGCCGCCAAAAATTATTGGGCGGACTGATGAAATTAAACTTCTCAGGGTTAATCTACAACAATTGTTATGATATGTGGCTTTTAACTTAATTTTTCTTTGCGAAAAGGAATTGAACGAGAATTAAACTATTTTTTAATGCCTAAGAGTTGGCTCGTTCGAAGAGGTCGCGACGAACGTTTCAAGGGCGCGAAATCTCAACGCGCTAGCTCTAACCGGTTAGCTCTAACGGTTGAGAAAGTTGAGAAATGAAAATCCATTTGTTTTCAACTTTGACACCTGAAAAACCCGCCAAAAGGAAGAGCTAGAGGCTTCGGATTATTTATTTCACGAAATAATTGTATTTCTTTTTGACAAATATTTGGAATTCAACGGATTAAATTTAGAAACTTAAAATATGTTTTTTGAATTTGAAAATTATTTGGCCGAACAAAGAATTTTCAGTAGCTCTATAATTTAGGTCCATTATCCTTCCCCAAGGTGACGAAGTGCTATTAGAGTATTCCTGGACGTCAGTTTCCTAATGCCAAGCACTTACCTTCATTATATCAAACGAAATGAACGTAATTGAACACAAGACATCACTATGCATCGTAAAAAAATTCGATATTCCTCGGATACTTTGGCTCGTATCCATCGCGACGCCCGATAAAAAATATAAATTTTGTACGGATCGTGTTTATGGAAGTCGAATTCGTGGGAATTTAATAAACGAAGAAAGAAAACGGTAACAATAGTAACATCATTTATATTTGGAACGTGATACTGTCAGTTTCATTTTTCCTCCAGGATCTTTATAAAAATTTCAGTATTTCTTTTTTATTCCGAGCGGTGATATTTTTTCCATTATGCGAACCCGTACGTCGATATAGAGACGGAATATAAGGGAGAAAGAAAGTTTGTTGGAGTTTTCATTCCGCGCCTAGTCATTAGGTTTTCGTTTCCCCGGCCCCTTTTCGGTCTTATAAAAGCGGCGACGAAGGAAAGGGATGATGGTAACAGCAATGCTACATGGTTGCTTTGTGCGAATATCTTAGATTGCTTTCCGTAAAGTATACCGAGCACGGTCCATTAATTTTAATGAATTTTATGTTTGAATAGTTGTATCTCGAACCGGGCAACGCGAAAGGTGTTGTAACTAATTTTACGCTGCATTAGACGGATTTAGCCACTTCGCTTCTTCTTAATTACCGAGTATATTTAGTGCGATTCTTGATTTAATTTATTTTCGGGGATTTCGCGCAAATTAAGTAGTTAGTCTAAAAGTTGCTCTATAGAGAAACTCAGAACATTTTTTTTAAATCAAAATCAAAAATCAAAAAATCTAGTCAGCAGATCTTCAACGAGTTTCTGCTGAAATGCCAAGGTTATCACATTCACAAACGCTTACTCTACAGAACAAGATCCCTACTATTTTATCGGAATAAAGAGATGGGGACATTACTTGGAGAAGTACTTCCACGGCCAGAGTCTGTTTAAATTAATTTGAACCGTGTCATATCGTTATTAAAACAAAAACTCGACGTTTCGCCCACAATTGTATGGGGCTTCTTCAGGAGAGTGATAGAGGCGTCAACCAGATGCCAGAGGCGAAAATCAACTGCTCTCCTGAAGAAGCCCCCTACGATTGTGGGCAAAACGTCCAGTTTTTATTTTAACAACGATATGACAAAGTTAAAACGCGGAACACGTTTATTTTCAAGGAGACATAATATTGAATTTGATAAAAAAGCAGAAACAGTAAACCCTTTTAGCAATAGATATATAAAGCTTTATTACGTACAACGTCCTCGCAGAGCAAATTTCGTATAACGTCGCCCACTATAAATCGAATTGTAGAAAGAATTAATTTCCACTAGATTACACTTTTATGGAAGTTCTAAACAATCAAAGGGACTGAAGGGATGCTTGCCCAAGAGACCCGAACGGTTTCGAACGGCCAGCCGGGCAGGCAAGTTCTGCACGAAGCTGTTCCGACAAATTCCATTAACATAGCCCAATTTCGTTCGGGTTACGTGAGGTTGCTTTTTTGGAGGATGTACATACGCTCTAAATTGGTTTCGGCTCTATTGATTTTTATAGCACGAAATCGTTTTTTTGCTTTAGAAGATCAACAGTTTCTGTTACAGCAGAGATCACGCTAATAATGCGTGTTATATTAACTCTAGTTTACCATGTTGTGGACGGTATTGATATTATTTATTCTTCCGTAGAGGATTGTACAGCAGTCTAGGGAATAACGTATCACACAGATGCAGCTTAATTATCGCGTTGTAATTATGCGTTACGCCCGCAGGAGGTTAATTAATTTTATTCTATAGGATAACGCGTAGGACTGCTGTTTGGAACGTATTGTTGATTTAGTTCTATGGACAGTAAGGTCTTTATATACATCTCGGATGCGCACGAAATTATTACATCCTCAGAAACGATGAACGAGCCTAACAATAGATTGTAAACTGTCCCCTTATATGCGCCATACACCATTTTATGTACACATTACATACACATGCAACTTTAACGTACGACCACAAATTGCACGCTTCGTGTACCAGCTTAATTTCATGTCAATATTAAGTTAACATGAAAGTAGGTTATACGTAGCGTATTGTCAATATTACGGTAACTAGAGGGGCAACGTTTCAATTTAATTGCAAGTAATAGCACAAAATTTAACGAAATACGTGCATATGGAACAGCATCAAATATACGTTTTTTTTTTTTCCTCACATTATTTATCTACCGTAATCAGTAAAGCTATCGCCTTAAACAAGGAGATTTTTTCCTTTTTCTACCGGAAATTAAAGTTTCCCAGGGCGAAGTGGAATATTGAGTTCTATTTTTCCGCGTTCGGTTGTAAGCCGGATCGTAACGAAGAATGCAGTCGCAATATAAATACAGAAGAGCTCTATGTGCTCGTTGTTTTTCCCCCGTGCGTTCTTTAGCTCCATTCAGCCGGCGTTTTCAAGAGATATATCAGCAGTCTGCTTTCATATCAAATATTTATTTTGTGTTTACTATGAACCCGCCACGGTTCCAACAAAAAAAAAAGAGAAAAAAACATACACGCTGTGTCAATATTGCTTTTTAATATTACCATCAAATTCCTTCGGAAAAACAATGGAATATTGTGTTGGATTTTGATATGAAAACGATATCAGATAAATATTTAAACTTGTGTCGAAAAGAAGAGAAGCTGTATTCGTTGGGTCTAGTAGATAGAATAACAATATATTCTTCTTAGTTCTCGCAATTTTTTTTCGGCTTTCTCCAAGCGGAGAAAGATATGAGCATTACAATTATATCTAATAGGAAGTTGTAGAAAACGAAACATTAATTACAAACAGGCGAAGCTACACGTTCCAGTTCATTTAATTTAGAACATTAAAGTTACCTACTGTAGAAATCGAAAAGCGGTCCTGGCAACACGACCTCGTATAGATTCGTTTACATAAATCGATACTTTACTTTCTTTCGTCGTGGCTGAAAGCTCGCACCAAAGGTTTATAGAGGAAAACATTAAATTACTTACCCGCCATTGGCGCCTTCCTATGATGACTCGGCAAACTCCAATCCACCTGATGCAGTTTCGATCCGGAGTTCAGCTTATATTTAAGGCTGAGTATGCCGGTCTTCAAGTTAGAAGTCAGCTGAAACCAGGGGGTGATCCTGCCGGGCGAATTGACGGATATCAGCGTACCGAGATTATTTTTCTGCTGGCGATATAGGAAGATCACCGTGAATCCCGTCGGACTAGACATTGCCCTGGTCACATTCGTCGAGTTCGATAAGGGAACGTTGCCGTAGGGCAATCGGAACTTGTAAGCGGGATAGTTCTTTATGGGTCCTTCCACCAGCGAAACCCCTTGATCCTTGGCGGACACGTTTATCAGTTTGAGGATGTCGACCTCGTCTGTAACAGAAATTGAGATGCAGAGTGCGAACTGGTGAATGTCGTTATAGTCAGGGTTTTTGCTTTCAATGTATGAGCCCGCCGACTCTTCTGTAGCACACACACAATGTAGCGCAAACGAACGGGAGAATCGCAGGTGCGCCGAACAGAATGCGTGTGTATATTTCCGGATATTGTTAGTGAATTGTGGTAAAACTTTCCGCCGTTACATTGTACTCGTATTCGTTGTATAAAAATCTATTTTAGGCTAAATGTGCGTGGACGAGATCTAGCTTTTATGTACTTTTGCCGTAGTTACATTTTGAATTTTTACAATTTTGAAGCAAATAACATGTATTTCGCGAATTGTGTTGTCGAAAGCAAAGGCTTTAAATCTTTATCAATAATGATAGCAAGAATTATGTGGTAGTATGGTAGTAGGAGGTTAATTTTATATTTAATGCTCTATCACGCGTAAGGAATAATTATTGTATCCGATTAAATGGTTATTGGATTTGATGATGCGAATATTGTTGCCTGATTTCTAAATCAAATTGAGAGGACGGCTTTTCACGTATATGACTGGGAACTCCTTTGCACTTTTAAGTTACCTTCTCATTAACTAAGATCGCTTGGAAGAGGCAGTCCGAATAAGTTTAAAAACTTCTACCTGCTGTTAACAAGCTACGTAATTGATTAAGTGTGAGGTACACTAGTTCTTCATTATTTTACCTGGACATTTTTGTTTCTTAAACTTTACCGTATTTACTAAAACTTTTCTTAAAGTTAATGCATCTTAATTCTCGGCCAAATTAAAAAATGCTTACCTTGACAAGATTTTGCGTTGTAAGCGCATGCAGAAAGCGCGGAATTCACAATTAGGAAGAGAAATGAGTTTTTTATTTTGAAGCGTAGCCGTATCAGTTTCGATTTTGGCGAACCTATTACAACATGCACTAATCGGTACTTTTATTGATTTACTCCCTAATAATGTTTCATATTTTTGAATATCGATCGATTATAACGTCAGCAATTTAAGTAGATGCTCGATGAAATGGCGATTATACCCATAAGGTGGCGTTTTATGAATAAATAATCTTCAATTTCAGCGAAAATTAAATAAACATAGCCTGCAATAACGGCAAAAAAAAATGTTTGCTTTAAATCAAGTATTTATCGAGCTCGCCTACATAAGAACACGGAAAAACGAAATCGACATTTTTCCCTTCAAGTTTTCATCTTACCTAGTCTCATATTTTAAACATTGATCTTTCGCGGTGCGACGCTTACCGGCTTAAGAACGTCGACTTCGCTTACACAGCAAAGAATTGACATGCAAAGTGCGTAACTTCGGTGATGGGTGACGGGATTTAAACGGTCGGTATCAGGGACGGACCTTGCGGAAGCGAGGTTACGTAGGAGGGCGACGTCTGAAGGATGCGGGACTTAGATGGGCGTAAAGAAAGCGCCATCTGACAAATATTATGAATAATTAATGGTTGGCGCGTTAGAAACTTCGGAAGCGGTCTGGTCTCTTCAAACATCGAACGGGGAATTAGATTCTAATCTTGAAGATTAGTGTCGTGAGGATGTACGACCTAAGTTCACGGGCATATTAGCAAGGGTGGCTTTTTAAGTTTATATTGGTATAATAAGCAACTAAGTCGCGGAGCGTTATAGCGTGTTAGTGCTTGTAATGTTTATCGTGGCTTATGTAAACTTATCAGAGCTATAATCTATCTAATTTTTCCTCGAAAAGTAGTTAATTTCTTCTACTTACAACTAGTAAGAGGCATCTTCTAATTTGGAAAGCTAGTTTTATTGATAATTGTTCTTTGCTTTCTTGCTGATTTGGGTTAATGTCCAAAACGTGTCGATGTTTTGCATTTTCTCATATTTCCTTTATTTATTCATTTAGAATATGTCGCTTCATCGCTAGCACACTCTCTTGAAAATTGAGTTATTAGGTTAGATCGGTTTCTTTGCTCACTAGCGTATTGCCTCCATCATTTTAATAATTAATCCGCTAATCGGCTCTAGCAAAGGCAACCAACGATGTTCTCTTCCTTTCTCAGAATTTAAGGGGTAGAAATGTATTAAACTCTTTGAGCTGAAGTCATAGTATAATAAAGTAAATTTATCGAAAAGATTGATGTTTTCAAACAGCTAGGTTTGCCCCAAACAAACAAATCTAAACGAGCTAGTTGAAAGTGGATGTTCTATATATCCATCCGCAATTGAATAGGGCAATTAATTAATACCAAATGTAATTTGCATGATTACGAGATTCGGTTCATTTAGTATGCATCCGCATAAGCGAGAAACACGGATACAACATAACACACGTACATGTAGACACATACATACTTATGTAGTGATGTAATCACTAAATTTAGATGATTAATCGTTGCAAATTGATAATTATCACAAATCTAAGTAATAAGAGACAACACAAAATAATTCTTTTTACACAACCTACCAAACGCATTTGTCCCAAAAATGTTCGAACGCTTCCGCATTTTTTTACAAGCTGAATAACATTAAAAATGAACTAAAATTGAAAGCGCATGTTCACGGACGGGATTGCAACTAACGCAGTTCAAAATAAAAACTAACAAAGTCATGCTCATTTAATCTTCATCACAATTTAATGCATTACTTTTATCTTTTTTATCTCTTTATTCTCGGGGAAAGGTTCAAGAAACGGACAACGACAATTATGATAGTTATGAAATCTGTTCTATGTCGCTGCAAAAAACGAATGATTTCACTCGCTTTTGTCCAATCTAGCGATTAGGTAGTAGTAGATTAGCAAGACACTGGTGAGGATAAGGAATGTCGTCTCCAAGCAGCAGGATGAACCAACGAAGCTGCGGTAAACAAATAAATTTATTCGAAATTAGATCTCTTGACGAAACGAGAAGAGTTTAGGCGACTTACGTAATCGAATAGCAAAAGCGAACTATGGAACACCGTGTGTTGCGCAAATATTCCCTTTATCTGTTTCCATCGGAATACATTGTTAATATAGAATCAACATTCTCGAAATAGATAAACATTATTTTCATTTTGTTACCCGACGGCGCAATATCAATATTTTACTTGCGGAGGAGACGGTCAAAATGAAATCCTCAACCGCGTTCGGTTTGAACGCTCGTTAGGGAGGGGAAAAACTTATACAAAGAGAGAAACCAGACATTTCTCGGAGTGGCTTATGTATTATTTTCTTCAGCGGAAACCTGGCTCTCGGCCGACACCGTCTGGAAGCGTGTTTCCCGCGAGAAAACTATGCATTATGTTGTACGGTTTTACATTTTCAGGTACTTTGTATCTGACACAATAGCATTCCGGTTAGCCGCCCAGCAGAACCGCAAAACGACTGAAAGCCTTTGAAGTATGGCGTATTGGTTTTCATCTCAATGTAAATACAATTATTTCAATGGTTTCGAATGGCGTAATGCTTGATAATTACGAAGCGTAGGTAGCTTACTTTTCTGAGTTCTAATATCTATTTATTTGATACTTAAAAAAGGTATCTGATTATGTTAAAAGAGCTAGGGATTGTATGATTGGTTATACAAATTTCAATAGCTACAATATTAATATATAGGCAATTAATATCGAATATTAATTATTAATTTTTGGACGAAAATTCTTTAAAAAAATATATGATTTGTATAAAATTATGAAAAATGCGTAACTTTGAAAATAACAATTCAAAACATTGCAAATATGCAACAAAAAAAAAGAATACAAAAATAAAGAGAAACGTACAAAAATGCGGTGGCCTCCACGTCTTTTTCATGCATTTAGTCCTGAAATGGAGACATAAGGGAGTGCATTTGACAGCTGTTGACTCGATAAGCTTGTTTTTTACATTTTTAACCATTTGATACGTCGCGGCGTACAGCACCGTCATGTGAATTAAATACTTTAAAGAAAACTCTTGGCAAACAGGTTAAGGGTGAGTTTCGAACTAAGCGGTAAAAGCTCCAGAACAAAGCTCTCTAATAAAATGAGCTATCGGTTTCGAACCATATCCATTTAAATTGGGAGGATTGGCAATAGAAGGGACCGATAAGGTGTAATTTTTCAGCGCAAGGATTCGCAACGGCCGTATCAAATTTGCGTCTTTAAATACTTAAAATTTAATCACTTGTGGATCTGGTAAAAGTCTTTTTACATGAGCTTGGCCATGGGTCGTGTGACTTTTCAGCCGTATTTTATGGATCGCAGGGTGAAAAAGGTCGCCGGCCGCTGGCTTAAATTATGTTTTATAAAAGCTTCTTTTTTGTTATGTATTTGTGAAATAAACATATATAAATAAAGGTATATTATAAAATTCTCGTTGTCTTAAATGAACCAATATGGGTGCTCTCAACAAAATACGAACATACGGTTAAAAATTTCATTTTGCAACGAGCCTCCGCTTACCTTATATTACCTCCATTCCAAATCGTGATATAAACAATTTCTACATATTATTTGGAACAATTTCTTTTTATTTTATTTCCATTCAAAGATACGAATTAAAGTAAATTGAGCTTTTATACATTTTTTTCCGCGCTTTCATCTCGCCGTACGTTTTTTCTTCTTCTTTCGTTTCCGCTATTTTTTCCTCTTCTTTTTTTTTTTTTCAAGCACTGGACGGATTCAGGCGGCGCTATCCATCATCTCTTGGAAAAGTTTTGTGTTGCGTCGTCGACTCCGAAGTCGACAAAATTGTAGCGGAATTTATACGATTATGTCCGGCAATATAAGGGATGGCTTTTGGCTCTGAATGGAGAGGGTCTTTCTCTCTTACTTTGATGGATGCGATGAATTGCGGGTCGTAACGTTGCTTGCTAATTCATGCGTTAAGGGTCGGCATTTTGTCACTTTCTTTTATCGGACCGATATTAAAAAGGGCGTGCGTAAATGCTCTTGAAACCGTATGAACTTTACTTGATAAATACTTTTTTTTTTAGATTTTATATTCAAGTTTTAATTTAAATCGCAGCATTAAAAAATATGTTAAATGACATGCGCGAACCGTTTCCGGGTGCATGTTATCAACTGTTATCGTTCGTCTTTCACGCTATCTATCTCTTCAACATGTATTATTTTTTTGTAATGTGTTGCAAATATCTCTTGTACAGAACAGGGCAGAATAAAGAGCGATTTTGAAAAGCACTGAAGTCGTGCTGTGTCGTCACGCCCGTCAACGTTTAGTACCAATGGAACGGTGAAGCTGAATGAGTGACGAAGCCTATTTCCATTTGTTCGGTTACGTCAGCAAGCAAAATTGGAGCTTTTGGAGAGACGTACGGTACAAATCACGAACCTTTGCCGTTACGTCATTAATTGGTCGGTAAAATGCAGACAAGGGCAATATTTAAAAATCGGAAGCACACGTATACACAAGCGAGATAGTAACATAAAACTAGAGAGGAAAAGGCCGTTGAAAATATTACTTTTCTGCAGAGAGTAGACAGACTCGTGTTTCGTCGACTCTAGGGGCTACACGAATACATTCTCATGAAGCGAATAAACGCGAATCCTCCTAGTCGCTGCAAAAAAAAGGAATTATTTCACCGCCTTTAATCCTCTCTACATATAACATACGTTATAATTAGTTAGGATATACGTCCAAATTCTGTTGTCATCAATGAAATAATTGAAGTAGGACAGTATATGATTAAGCAATGCGTAACTAAGAGCTTTCTTAATGTTTACTGCAATGCGTGCAATATTTGGATTTGTAAAGAAAGAATATCACTTATTTTTATGTTTCACGTTTGTTTTGCTCTTTTTACTTGCGCTCCTTTCAGATTTTAACGTTTATTTCTAATTGATCCTCGCATTTCTTTTCCTGAAAGTTCATTTCAGAATTACAGTAAAGTATATCGTTTAGTTTGCGGTAAGTTTTGAGATATACAAACGCTTATTAACATCTTTCTTGTAGGTTACAATTCAAGATGCTCACTAAACGACTTGGGTGTCAGTTTCTCGTTTGCTGCTATATTTCCAGAAAGAAAAACAAAAAGTCCTTTAATATCTATCGATATAGTCTATGAGATAAATTATGATGGTTTAGTATCGAATTAAAACTTATACATATACAAATTATAGAGGGTTACAAATGCTTTGGGTATTTCTATGTTTACTGTCTACAGTGTAAAGGCAAGGAAAGAGGCTACGTCTGCTATTTCTTCATTAGTACTTCAATAAGCTTGTACAAGTCGAAAGTGGTATATAAAACATGGTTGGTCAGAGAAAACTAAAATGGATGTTCGAAAAGCAATTTATGAGATGTACGAAGATAGTAAGTTAATTTGCACAATTAAATACCAGTTCTAATTAAATATACTTTTATAGATGAACATGCAACAGTAAAGACGTTATAAGAACGATCAATATGTACAACTTTTGTGGTCCAGGTTTAAGAAAAATGATAACTGTAGAACTCTTATGGAGGAGAATGATATAAGGACACTGCGATTTTCCCTATTAAGGTTAAATCTATCCCATATATATCATATGCATAAAAATAAATTTAAATAAAAGATTTATGAGAATATTCTAGCGATTATAATTTAGTACGTTTTGCGAATCAAACTTTTAATATATAAAGCTTTGTTTTATTCATTGAAAACGTAAGTACTGCGGCAGCTTAAATACCAATTTCTGGGAGTTCGAATATAAGCTTTAGTTTGGCATGGTCGATCTCATAAAAATAGCAATACATATATATTAAACTCATTGTACGGTACTATATACTCGTCGAGTACTTTGAGACCTTACTGTTTCGAAGATGCTTTCCGTAAGGTTGTGACATTGACTCTGCAGAGATACAAACTTTTTCACACCACGATTTAAACAGCATCGGTTAAACACACAGAGGGAGCGAGCATGAATATTGTTAAGTGTTTATTTCCAAATCATGTGATTTATGGAAGTGAGGATGTCGAATGTTGCTCCATTTCATTAGAACTAATAATAAGTGGCTCTTTCCTATGAGATTACCAAGAGTCACGAATAAAAGCCTTGAAAAAATAGATCCGACAGGAATAGCGTCGAAGTCCACTGGCAATGCTGCGGAATGTGAGGAATAAATTCAAGGCCCTGTTAGAAGAATGTGTGTGAAGAATTGATTACCTGTCTTTTATAACCTTTCCGAAAGTTAGTAATATTGTTGTTCTTTATATGGAACAGTCTGCTGAAATAGATGTTTATTATTACTATATTTTTGTGCTTCGATTTATCATAGATCCCTTCATCGAAGATCTGATTCCGGAAATGAATTGAGGATACTGAATTATTTTTTTTTTCTAAATTCAAATTGATAACCTCCCAGCAGCTTCATATTAGCTAATTACACTTTCAAAATAGGAATAATAAATCCGTGTAGGGAATAAAATTAATTACCGGTCCGAATATTCATAGCCGGAATTGCTACTTCGGGTAAACGATATTACGTGTGTATACGGGTCTCGAAAATGTAAGCAAACACATAATTTAATATAATAATACCGGTTTTCGAAATCAAGAGGAGAACCGACAACAATTTTAGGACTCACTTGCGGTCGGTATCCGGGAGCGCATACTTTGTGCTCCTATCCCAGCTGTACAGTCCAGATCATCCCCTTTTTGATGTGGAACTAGCTGTGAAATGTTTAACATCCTTGCAAACAATTAACCGCACCGAACAGACTGTGCATGCGGGATAGAGAAGGCGGGAACATTTCCAAACTTACATAACGGGATAATTACAGCTTACCGCGAATATACATATCAGGAGCTTAAGCCCTTAAGTTTGCTTTTCCGATGATCGCTAATAACCAGTGTACGGATTGCAGAATCTAACTGGAGCGAACGCGCAAGAGAAGAGAACTAGAAATGAGAAAGTTCTAATCTAGGACAGGATGTTTATGGAAGCTTGGGCAGTTCGTAAAATTTTGAAAACGTTAGCCTTAAAAAAAAAGAAGTCAAGAACGGCAGTATACTGTTGTATGAGCGATTCAAAGACATTTAAAACTCAATTTCTTGGAAGTTATAATATAGGATATTTACATTAGAACCGTTGGCTTTCGTAATATACAAAGACTTTTCGTCGTATATTAATTTATACTTGAGGAAAAGGAAAGGCGTTGCATCGTACTTTCATTAAGTGTGGGTTTTGTTTAACATTATTTTACATTAGTACCTCGCAACAGGCATCTGTTACTCATTAGAACTGCTTGAATTGAATATAATGTCAATAATGAAAGTATAACTTTTCATCTTACACGATAAATATTTGGACATTTTATATGTTTGCTTTTCGCTCGCTGCGTATTTCTGTTTTTATTCTTCCTTCGTAACATTTCGCGAGAAATGATGCGGGTTTGCCCATATTATTTTTAGTGGCCGGCATAGTTGTTTATATACATTTCAGATTTTCTATGTTATTGTGTTTACAGCTTATGTTCTTTCGACCGTAGAATTTGGAAATATGCGAATTTCGCCTCTATAATTTCCTTATATATACACACGTATATCTAAATTAGAACTTAGTGTTTTTCCTACCTATTTTATATGAACAACTTTAACGTTAGGTGTCGTTTCGCACGGTGCGCGGTGGAGTAAAACACATGCATTTAAACAGCGTATTATGGTGAGTTTCGTGTATGCAAAGCAGTACGGTTACAAGAATTTACGGTCCACTCGCCACCGATACTGCACCATCAAATGTTAGCACGTAACATAAATACGTTAATTTGCGTTTCGCTCGACAAGATTTACAACGATGTTGTTACTAGGCCATGAATTTTATGGCGAAACACTGGAAAAACTTGCATTCACAGTTTAGTGGATTAATAAAAGAATACAACTAAAAAAAGGGAAGAATATAAAAAGCTTCTGAATGTTTAATATGTCCCGTTTAAAGTGAGTGGTAACGTGTATGACATCTTCCTTTTAAAAGCTACTCGTTTTTGTGCAAGTAATCATTAGCTTCGCTTGAGGACGTGGGAAGAGTCACCCAATCCTTTGATTTCAGAAACGATACGTCTACCCAAACTAAAGCCGCAATGGACGCTGTTTACGACGACGCTGCTCCATCATACATACGTCGCAGTGAAATTTTGGGCAACTAATTGTAAACATGGTCGTACCAACTTGACAATGAAGGTTGCAAATCGCTACTGATAACATCGGGAAAACCCACGAAAATATGCTAGATGAACGTTGAATTAAGATGGGAGGGATAGCAGAGGCTGTGAGTATCTCGAGAACACGTGTTTGCCGTATATGGACTGAATGCTTGCGCGTGAAAAGGCCAACTTCGCATTGAATGTTGCGTTTGCTCACTGGACACTAGAAACTCGCAGTTTAACCGAAATAAGTCAGAGATTTGGCTTCGATTAATAACTTATGAAATTAAGCAGGTGGGAAGGCGATGGCGTTCTTCTTTGGAATAATAAGGAGCGGTGCGAATGGGCTAGGCTAAAATATTCCAGAAGAGAGCCGAGTCGGGCGTTTTTATAATAAGTTAGATTGGAAACTTTATAGACTACTCTCGCATTAATGAGATTGCCTATAATATGAAATATACATAAAAATAGCTTAAAAAAAACGGGAGACATAGACAAGGATTTTAAGTTTCCTTGTAACTGAATTATCGACATTTCGCCAATATTTGCTGACGTAAAACATGGTACGAATAGATTATTTGCGAATGCCTTGTATAAAGAACATTTTTAAGGAAAGAGGAAGTAAATATATCGTATCTTATTAAGATAAGAAGTTGTAGCAGTTATCAAAAAATCTGAAGGTGTTGTGATCCCTTTTCCGAGAAAAATAACAACAACATATTTGATCATGACTGCTCGCGATTTGCCTTAAAACTGCGTAATTCATATTTCTGTTTGAAAATTTGATATAATGTGGTCCCTTAAGTTCATAACGGAAAGGATTATCTCTCTTTTTCTGTAACATGCCAAATTGATCAAGTAATCAAATCCTACAATGGGTGGTGGTACTATAACATTTCAAATATCAAAACAAGATTAAAACAAAATCTGCATATCTTTGCAAAAAAAAACGATAGTCCGGAGGGTACGCCGTTTCAACAACAGCTGCAAGGGTAATTTGGAAATTGTTTGCACTTAGCGAAATGAAATTCATACCGTTACCTAGTAATAAATTCTTTTTAGAGTGCAATGACTGGTACTATATTTACATCTACTTCTTCGTATACAAGCAAATAAAATTTTGCTGCGTGCACATTTTTGCTTCTCGGGAAATATAAAGGAGAAACATGTAAGAGCTTCGAAGTTTACGCTATACGTAGGAAGCGTACGCGGAAGGTTTCTACGATGCTTCTAAAAATTTTCGCCTTAAGGATATCAGATACCGTTACCGGTGAAAAATTACCTTGTTAGTATCCTTCATACACTCTCAAAGGAAGCCGCAGAGCAAATGCCTAGCTCTCACTATTTCCTTATTAGTTTCCTCAATGCGAAAAGTAAATAGGTGAGTTGTAAGCATGTAATTTCTTCAGAGCGAAACTAATGCAGCTGGAACTTCTTATCGTTTCTTAAATTTTAAACGGGTTTTTATAATCTGTATTTTGATTACCGTATACGGAGCGCTTTCAACGTTGAAACATCTATTTTAGCAGGTCGTGTAATTCGAAAAAAAAAAGAATTCGTTTTACCAAGGATTGATTAATATAACATTCGGCCGAATATTGGGTCGCATACTTACTTGATTTTTGAGCGAACTGTTTACTTTGGCGTACAGCTATCTTTAATGAATATTCTCTGAAAGCACACTGTTGTCTGTCGACCGTGACGTCACAATGCTTAGCAATATATCATCAATCGGTTGTGGATCTACGTTTAACTGATTTTGCTAACCCAAAGTCAATCGATACCCAGCATTAGAAAATTACCTTTGCTTTTGTAAACACTAGCGACCGTTGCCAACTTTCACAGATATTGCGTGGACAGTGCAACGTTGTACCAACTAAATGCTGATCCTCAGCCAACCAACTGTGTTACTAGGAATGCCGAAAAAGTACGTTACAAAACTCCAATTGTTTTCTTTCATATCAAACCAAGTTCATTATCAAACCACAATTGTACTACTAAAACTATTGAGTGATCTCTAAAACAATTGATTGAGTTCTTTTAAAAGTGGGAGAAACTCAAAATTGATGCAAAAATGTTTGAAAAAAATATAAAATTTACTAAGAACAAATTGTTTTAAACGAGTTTTTCCATAATTGTGTCTGGCACAGCACTTGCTTTATTTAGGTGTTTTTCTTTCGATGTCCTACGTATATTGTACATATGAGCCATTAACATTAGCGTAAGTTATAATTTTAGGACCTTGAATCCATAAAGCAGTATTATGCTGCTTATTATTATTTATTACCGAAATCTCACTTTACTTTAACCATATATCTTCCTACCTCGCAGGCTCTATTATTCTTTACATAATGCACAAGATATATGTGTTAGTGTTCTCTTCTCATATCAGGCTTTGCGTCTATTGTTATAAATCCCATTTTTATTTTAATAAGGCTTAATCCACATTCTTTATATCTCCCTTTTGTATTTTCGCGAACGTTAGTCAGTGCCAGCCGTGGTATGGTGGTTTGTATTCACTCATAATTCAAATGCGTCATCTTTTTCCTGTTATACCTACTACCTTCCTGCGTTGAACAAAATGAAATCTTCTACCATTAGTCGTTGTCGTAAAATAAGCAGAAAAAGAAAAAGAAAGAACGCCAAAAGTAGTCGGCTTATTCATATCCATTATTCAAGATTAAATATTTACATTTCTTTCGTGTAACAAATGCAAAAATATGACTTAATAAGCTCGATCCCGTACACATACGTGAACAGCGCGAAGAGCGTTCGCGAGAGAAAAAAAGAACAAAAGGCAAGTGGAAAAATAGCGAAAAAAGAGAAAAAGATAAGATGCAATAACGAAGCTACGGAGCTTCGAAGTTTTAGGCAACGGACTGAAAATAAAATTGCGCCAGTTAAACGGGGATGTAAATTTCATTTCGAGCCTTCGCGCCCATCTAATACGTCCGCCCCCCTGCTATTGAAACCTTAAATCGCCAGGGCGCATTTAAATAATATTAAACATGAAAATGGGGCGACTTAGGGTGCGGGATTCGCCCCGGTCTTTGTCTTGCAGTTTTCCACGTTTAATTTGAACGTAAACCTACGCTAACAATTTTAATACGAACGCGTATCGGATCGGACCCTTACCAAATTCAATAGTATTCAAGTTGAATGGCTAATCAATCCCAATTATCTTTCGACATATTATATTATTCATTTAAAAGTGGACGTAATTTAAAAACTGTAATTAAATCGGCAGAGGTTTAATATCAATATTTTCTTCTTCCGATTCCTCCTTTGTTAATCGGCGCTGTTTAGGCTCCATCAAAAGAAATCAACAGGAAATATAGTATCCAATGATTTCAATGGATTAAAACATAAATAATTTAAAATATAGAAGGTCTGCAGATTGACAGAAATCTATGACGCGAAGACGAGGTTACAGGGCAGTAATCCTTACATACATAAAAATAAATTCTTAAAGTAAACATATGCATTTATTTGTTATCATGTACTTCATTTAAAAATTAAAAGGTTAAAAAAAATTAGATTGCTTGTAAGTTGTATATTTGTTTATTTAAATATAATTGTTATTTTGTGTTATTTTCATGTTATTTTGTACAGTTTAATATGTAGGTTAGTTAGTGGGCTTGGTTTTGTGTATGCAAAGGTTACAAATTTAAAATATCTCCGACGTCTTGGCTCCCCGGGGTTGCACGGAAGATACAATAAATATTTTCCAAAGCAAGTATTGCTATTTCTATTTATTACGAAATACCTAACCTCATTAACCCAGAAAAACGGTTATAAGTAGGTACGCGCTTGATGTGTCTATGTAGGAATTATTCTTTCGCATTTTCCGTATGTTCATTAAACGTAACATAAACCACACATTTTACGGTTAAATCAAAGAATAAAGGAAGCTCTCTGATTTTTGGAAATATGTATTGTGTAGAATGATGCCTGATATATAATTGTACGCTTTCTTCAGCGGAAATCAGAAAAAATGTATAAATAAAAATTGCAGAACTAATCATTTTCTTCAATTAAGTTTTCCCCTACTTATTTCAGTTAAGATGAAACAAAATACGAGACGCTTCTTAATCATATGACTATTTATTATAAAAAGAAATAATTTAGAGAAATATCTTTCCATTTATGCGGACAGCATAGTTCATGTAAAGGTATGTAGTTTCGTGTATTATCTTTATGATACCCGCGTAAATTTAATTTATCTCAAATTTACCTGTAATTTACTACACGTGGGATCAAAGTACCTACTAGTAATACTTTCTTTAATAGATTGAAGGAAATAGTGAGTTCTTCGATAAGTGAAATATTAAATTAATGCGGGGAAATCGATAAATTGTATCCAGAAAATAAAAGATTATTTTTTTTAGATTCCCGGAGGTATAGATAAAACGATCGAAGATTAAAGAGCAATGGCCTTATCAAGAAAACAAACGGTACAACCGTACTTGTTGGTACAAAGTCTCGCAATTGAACAACTAAGAAATTTTTATGTTATATTAGATTATGTGTACTTTAAATTTGATAACGAAAAGAAAGCATTTGACACGCTATTTAAAATATCTCATGTTGTTAATGCTTGCTATCCCGTCCCATCAAATCGCAAACGGTAAATTGTATATATCTATGCCTTGATGCTAAAGGGTGTATTTGTATATATCTATGTCTCCATACTACTATTTGTTACTTAAAAAAATAAATGTTCTTGGCGTAATTTCTTTTTCTCGTTCTTCTTTCCTTCCGCATCACTAGCTGATATCAAAGAAGTAAAACATTTACCCTGCTTCAGCAAATATGTGCAAAGTTGAAGCAGTTACTTTGTACAAAGAGAAAGTCACTAATTGCTGAGAAATTAATCCAGTTGACCTAAAAAGAAAGATTGCAAACAGAATATACGTTGTACAAATCTTTTTGGTTTCAACGGCTCACTTGTTAAGGGACTTCCAACAAACGGGCGTCGCGGTTGTTTTTCATGTTTTACCGACTTGCTTAAATTTTCAACAAACTGACCAGTTAATAGATTTAAAAGTTTCGCACATATTTAATTTAGAAAATAGCGATCTGTCTTTAATATCTTGTGTAAGCCAATTCTCAGAGCAAACTTATATTATGCAAGAGCTGGTTGTCACCCGTATATTGATTAAGTTAAGTCGATACTTAATAAAGCGACGACGAATTAAGTCAATTCAGGCAACCCTGAAAAATTAACATCTGTTCGTTATAAATTTTGTTTTCGGCGCATCTGACCTTGACACCGCATCTAAGCGAACAAAACGGGTATTTTTAGCAAGCATCTAAGTATTGCTTAAAATACATGATTTTAAACACTTTTTGTACGGTGTTAAAAACGATTTCGCGCAGCACGCTGTTATTTGATCTTACACGAAGTACATTACTTGAATATGGTCTTCTCTTTACATGGTGTTAGAAAAAGTCTGTAAAAGCCTGGCGAGAGGATTGTATGGGCCAAAGTCTTAATAAAAATGGGTCTGCACATGAATAGTTTCCAAATTACGAAACATCTTGCGTTTTTTATTACGTACAAACAAACAAGAAAACAGACTAATCCCTTAAACAAACAAAAGATGCAAAAATTCAAATCAGATGCTCAAAATGCCCTGTCTCCATTCGTCAGCAGACACGACATCTCTGTCGCGAAGTCAGGCTATACGAAACAGACGTAACTTCCTAACCTACTTGCCCAAAAGTTCCATGCGAATACTCTGACGGCCGGAACATCATTATCGTGCTGGAACTACATTTGTTGCCTTTGCTTCAAAGGAATGCCTTCCTTCTAAAAGATCATTCATTGTATTCTCCACTTAGGAATTAGTAACTTCTTGCTCAAAATACTCATCCAAGTGTTCAACGAAAAGTGTACCTGATGTCTGGAATAGCATGAAGATTTTCGTTGATCCACGCATGTGTATTGATGTGATATTAAAAAATCAATTTCGAGTGAACGCGGCCAGGAAAAGAACTTACCCTCAAAGAAAAGTAAGCTGCGGGTGTGCATTAGACTTGATTCTAAAGATAACTCAGTGATTAAGTTCGTGTCTGTTAGAAGCATAATGTTGCGTAAGTTTTTGTTTTTGTTTATGGAAAATACAACGTGTTGCACAAAGGGTTTACGTATTATGGAACTGTAAACTGAACTTTATCTGAACGCGCTGAAACGGAGTGGAATAAGTTATGTGCAGATTTAATATCAGTTTGGTTTCGTGGAGTCTTATAAACAAACGACTTCAGATATAACTAGTTATTAGCGAATATTAGTATTAACTTCGCTATAACACTTTGCCTAAAGCTAAATAATTAATTTCGCGTCATAACTTCAACAAATAGATACGCGTAGGCGGGTTTACTTACGTACAGGGATATTCCGTTCTTGAATTATCCGTAGCATGCGTTGAGTGCGAATTATCGGGTCTCATTTACAAAGATACAATTCCACCATTTGCGTTGATAATTTTAGATTTAACCTTCAGCCATGCCCGAAATATATGAACTATTCACTTGCAACGTTGGATTACAGAAGAAGAGATACCGTTCCGTCTTCGTTGCTTAAAACTTGTCGAATTAAACTTAACGTTGGAAACGTTGGATTTTTTTTTTGAAACTTCAGCGAAAATGTATCGGGGTGAAATTAATTAACGTTACAAATTTACTCCGTACTAATTGTTTGTATTTTTTAATCGCGTGTATTTTGCGCTGCCCTAATTAAAAGAATAAGAACTTCCTTCGCTGACTGCCGTTTCGTTGGCCGGTCGTCGATTTGTTTCTCTGAATTCGTCCTGTTCTAAGCCAGACGGGCAATTAAGTGAAAACCCTGCGAGCAATTTTCGAGAGATCCTCAAACCTTTCTAACTTTATTTTATCAAGAGACACACTAAATGAAGGGCCTCTAAACTCAATATAATTCCTTTCTATCTAACTGGAAGCCTTGCGCTTGTTAGTTTATAGAGAAAGGAATGTATATATCTGTGTGACTTCAACGTTTAACATAGATCTGCTGTTTTTTGTTAAAAGAAATTGGAAAAAACGATCAATTAGACTACTTTACGCTCTAACGGAAATTATTGAATCCACGCAAAGGAAAAATATTACCTGATACTAATTTTGAAGGGAACTCTGAAAAGTTTCCAGTTTAACATACGAGGTTTGGTTGAATTAATCCAAAATGCAAGCTCACAATTGAAGTAACACAAAAAATGATTGATATTTATTAATTTTCATCGATATGAATACACTTATTGCAGAGAGCTTTTGAAAACAGTCAATAAATGCACCTGAAGAAATTCAGCACTTCCATTTTTCCGAGTATCTTCTACGTCTTGAAATCGCATCTCTTTTAGGACAATTTTCACGTTAGGAAACAGGAAAAAATCCACCAATTCCAAGTTTGGCGAATAAAGTGGGTGTTTAATATCAGCAACTCCTTATTTCGTGAAAAATCCCTTCAAAATTAGTAAAGAATGTGACGCTGCATTATAATGTCTTCCACTTATCCTTTCTCGAAATTGTAGGGTTGCGTCTTTTCCCAATTTAATTCTTTTATCGATCTTTTATTTAATATCCGCCAACATCCAGCATAGACGTGGAGTTTTCTATATATAAATTATTTCGTCTGCAATGTCGACCGCCATATGTCGGGGCGTTGACAGGCAGCAGCGATGCACGTACCGCTTCAAAAATTTGCTTGGAAAGAAAAGTATTAAAAATTCCACGGATCGCTCTCCCTTAATCGAATGAATTCGCTGCGGCGACGTCACGTTTATTAATTATTATGTGCGACGAGTAAGCTAAAAGTACCGCACAAAAGATTATGACGAAACCAGGAAACAAAAGGATATTTGTAGAATTTTAATATATTCGTCCGTCGGCTTCTTGAACGGGCGGACGGCGGAAAAGAGAGGAAATTAAAATACAAATCCAATTAAGAGCGTCGCATATTGCATGTAAATTCGCCGCCGACGTAGCTGTGGACTTCACCACTTGAATTTTATTAAGAGATGACAGAAACAAAACAAGAGCGTAATCGAAATATCTTAGCGGTCTTGATAAATAAACATGAGCTCGTTGTAGATATTATTGGCTTGCTGGTGTCAGAACAACAATTGGGATGAAATTATGTTACGCACTTAAGTAGCCTGGGATAAGATAGAATGTTAATGTTCCACTTAAAATCTGCTAATTGTTAATTGCAATCTTCTATAAGATAAAAAAACAATTGATAATTTAATGTAGGGCATGCAAAAACCATAAATACCGAGTACTCTTATAAAGGAAGCGCGACCATGAAAAAGACCTTTGCATAATACTTCATTGTCAAGAGATATGCGAAGCGATTCCACGTATTGCTGTTGAGTTAGGCTTTTACTGAGGTCGTAAAAAGATCCTTCGAGGAAGACTCATTTGTTTTTAAACAGCTCGGCACCCTGCAAGTACAGGCTACAGGATACAGCGCTTGTTACCAAATCGTTTAAAGTAAGCATATTGCATATCCGGTAAGATTGCCCCACCTCACCATCCCAAATTTTGCGAGAATAGCTGAACTCGGAAGATGTACTCGACAGTGGCCTATTAAAAAACATCAGATCCGATTGCCCGACCCTGTATATCACAGATACTTCAGTAATTGACCCCGGGAGAATAGCAATATCGCACGTCTTCGCTCCTTTTTCTTCGTTATTATTGCCAAAATGTCTTACGTTAAATATTTGCTTGTTACAACGCTTGCATGCTTCTGTCTCAACGCTCCAGATCAACGTTATAACGAGGGTCTACTGTATCTGCAGTTGTTCATTCGGACTTGCGAATATTTTGATTAAATTTGTTGCAAATAAATGCGTCGTAAAATTAGAAATCTGACACAAAAACAATTGAAAAATGATATAGCCTTCCTCTATTTTACAATTTAATTTACACGAAAAGTAGGTCACTATTATTGTAGATATAACTATTCCGTCTTTAATGCATTTACTACAATACATCTATTTGTTTGTATTTCCATTTAAATACACATAGACTTCTACGAATACTCTGCTGTTACTTTCTTCTCACCTTTTGCAGCAATTTTTATTTTACTTGAAATAGTTATACACGTATTAGTTAATACCAAGCTGTAATTAGTACCGACGCGCTTCGCTTTTTCAAACTACCCAAACTTGCTTCATTATTAAACGATTTAAAGAGTTAATATTCTGTATGATGTAACGCGCAAAGCGCCCATCTCAATAATTCGCGATAGCGTAATTAAGTTGGAGCTGTGAAAAAGCATTGTGAAGATGAATATGGCCAATTTGATCGTTCCGTTCGCTCGAATCCGACGCGATAATATTCAAATTTGGAGAAGGAAAGCCGTTCATTTGGACGTAACGGCCAAAATGAAGATCAAAGGATTTTCGTGTCGCTGAAACGATATCGGAAATAAAACGCAAATTGCGCTCATAGAGGTCGGAATTTTCCGCATGATGGGAGGTGCGTCAACGTTGAAAATGAGAGCGGTTATTACGGGAATTTTTGTAGTAGTAAAAAACGATGATAATTGCTCAAGTTTCCTTTGCCGAAGAAAGAAGAAAGGAGTAACGTCATTACTCTTCTGGACAAATCTTGCTTAGTTTTCAGTAAATTGATTTATTGTATGAATAGTTAAGGTAAAAAGTTAAAACCGAATCCGTTTGATTTAAGAAGAACAAATTTTACTGCGTTTTTTAAATTTTGCAAAATTTCAAAGTGCTTCCAAAGCCAGATAAATTAACCAACTTGATCAACAACCCACTATTTCGGCTTAAAAATACGAAATCTTTCTCTATTTCCTCCAATATTAATCAAATATCTCGACCTGTAACGAACGAACCTTTTTTTTTGTAAAAGGGATGAAATCAGTATCCGCATTCTACAGAGTATAGGGCTACAGCTGAATACCAAATTAATTTCTGAATTCGATATTTGCAAATCCGCGTCGTAAAAGTTATTTAGTATTTACAATGATTCCTTTTAGGCCTCTATTTGCCATATTGCCACAACGTTTCCATATAAATCCGCAATAGTATAAAGTAAGCGAAGGCGAGGGTATTATTGACGTACAAGCAATATCAATATGCCCGTATTTGCAAATTTGTATATGTAAGGTTGGTATAAATTTGGATATGTTCCTTGCTTTCCGGTTGATCCATTAGATTAAGAGAATGTTGAATTAGAACGTTATTAACTTTTATGAATTAAGTGCTAATACTTATCCTTTATGCTAGCGCACGTTTAGCCTCAGCGTAAAACATTTAATGAAGACAAAAAAACATTGCAAGGTAGGATTACGCAGAAAAGCTACAAATGTAAAAAGCTAAATAACTAAGAAACTACTGATATTAATTAAACATGGCTTTTATAGGGTGTGTAGGAAAGAAAATCCCGGATATCGCCATCGCAAAAGATTAATATATATTCCTGGACGCAGAAAAAGCGAACAGATGCAGATGTACGTATATAAGACAAGTAATACGTTACTCACCGCGAATAACAGATGCAGGTAACTTCGTAGAGTAATGAGTACTTCCGGGGCCGTCCACTTCATTCTCCGCATACCAATCTCTGCAATTCGCGCCCGAAATGCTATACAGGAACGTAAGTGCTGTCCATACTACAAGTTTTTCCCTCATAATTGGTCTGGAATGGAAGAAAAAATACCCATTAGCAAATAATCAAATTGTTTCACCAATAACCCTTTATTAACTAATGGAACATACTCATATCTCGTACAGAAATATTATATTGAACGATATATATCGTGCGGAAGGTGTATTTTCCGTACGGTACCGCGAAATGTAACGCGAATGCGGCTATTAAAATTTTTAATCACGCGGAAGTTTATCACACCCGTGCCATTTTCAATGGACATTGTCAATAATGGGCGCACGGAGTACCATCATATTTTAATTAAAATTTCTCGCCGTGTTGAAACGTCCTCCAATCGATACGTATTTATTAATTTGCTACAGTATTCGAGTCGAGTGTCGCATTGAAGCTAGTCGTTAACATTGTGGGTGTGATTACCGCGTAGATGTAGTTAGATTTTTAACTAATTTCAACGTAGTGCAATTACAATATAGATCGATGTCAATTAGGATAAAAAGACAGGGTTGAAGAGATTTATTGATGGAACTTTTTATTTATTACTTTTATTAGCCATTTATTTGTACTAATTATGTAATTTTGGTGGATGCGCTAGGTGACATACATGTAATAATTTAAAACGTACTGAAGTTTTAAAGATTTCTTATATTATGAAGAGCTTATACTTAAATCACTTAATGCTTACGTACATATATCGCAACGTTACATTCGAAATTTCCGATAGAACGTTGTCACATTTGTCGTGAAGTGTAGCACGACAGTTTTGCCATTAAAATACGAAGGAAGCCGACCTCGCTTGCATCACAACTACCACATTGTCTTAGAGTCCTTTCACCTGCGCATGCGCCTTCGATTGCACATGATTAATCAAAACCTTTTTCATTATTAAAAATGGAATAAAGGATCTATTTATAGAGCTGTACTCTCATTGGTAGTCGTCTACGGAAAATCTGTAGTTTATTTTGGGCGTAATATATTTGATGACCAGCTGTTTAAAAGGAAAAGCTAAACATAGAATCTGTTTGGAGATCTCTAGTACCTCTATCAGCGAAAAAGTTTTATATATAACATTTCCAACCATACGCATTAATTGCTGGAAATAAATAATTTTTATACATGTAGTAGTGGCTTACAAAAATATTTATTATTATTATTATTATTGTTATTATAAACAATCACTTCTCGATTCCTAGTTATCCCGGCCGTGATATCGGCAGTAATTACACCGATGACAGCGTTTATTGGGACCATCTATCATTTTTTTTTATGACAACAATGCATTTCGATACCTAATATATTTTGTATTGTGTGTCAATAAAAGACCGACGAAAGCCGCGTGGTAGGTGCTGTCGTCGATGTGAAATAATGAACGTATCCGCGGCAAAAGTGCTTACGCTGGCGTATTTTTAATTGCACTTTTTGGCCGAGCGAACCCCTGCTATAGAAAATATTCAATATAGGACACACATATTAGGGCGTTTCTGCTGACCGAGCAATAGAGAAAACGTGTACATAAAGCGGAACGCCATAAATTCTGCTGAGGATTAACTGTTGGTTTTTGAGCAGTTGACTACTTTTGTATTGTAGATATCAATTGATTGCTCCGTCGATCGAAATATTTTCATTTTATGTACAGTACATCGTACGTAAATATTGAAAAGAAATAATATAAGCGGGCTGTGCCTTAAACATGGTCCCGATTCAACGTTTCGGATATGTATTTATGCAGGGGCTTGAGCAATATATACAACCTAATGAAAGACTTATTGAATATAGGTTCATATGTATTAGAAACGCGAATGATCCCGATTGTGCCCGCGTTTGTAAATTTCTCTTTCGACGTTGGACATTGCATCATTACACAAAAACGCTAGAGATACGGAGTAAACAAAAAGATGTCATGTTTCTAGTGACTTATGACAAAAACGAGTGTTCGTTGCTGAGCAGCTTCTATATTTACAAATCGTCTTAATACTATGCTCTAATATTAGAGCCAAGTATGTAATTTAAGCAAAAAGTAAGTCCTGTAAGAATAAAGAGTTCTTTCCGGTTGACCGAAGAAAGCTGTTTCTGGATATGTGCTGCTTGTACTCGCTGAAGCTGTTCAGAAATCTTGTTCCCGACTCACCTCAACTGTATAAGGTCTGATATTGTCCTATAAGAATAAAGACTTTCTTTGGGTTGACCGAAGGAAGTTGTTCCTTGATATGTGCTGCTTGTACTCGATGAAGCTGTTCAGAAATCTTTTTCCCGACTCACCTTAACCGTATGAGGTCTGCTATTGTCCTGTAAGAATAAAGACTTCTTTCTGGTTGACCGAAGAAAGCTGTTTCTGGATATGTGCTGCTTGTACTCACATTACTCAGTACTCGTGTACTAAGTAATGTGTGTTACTGGATTAGTAGGTGACAATCAGCGATAAGAAGTCTTAAAATTTGAGCACAATAAGCCCCACAATAAGTTCGTCGAAAATTAATAACCAATACAAAGAAGGTGCGTGAAGTGTTTGGCACGCAAATGATATATTGGCTTAATTTGTTGGGACGCATTTGTCCAATTTTCATATTTCTCCTATCGATGTATAAGTTTGCCGATAAATTAAAAAGAATATTAAACAGCTTCATACAGTGCTGACACCTAATAGGCTCGTTTTTATATTTAATTTTTTTAGCACAAGCAGTTTATATCTTTGTCTATTAATCTATTTGTTTACATATTTTTTTACCTTTTATGTTTATGCAACATGTTTTTTTTTTTTCTGTTTAATACTAATAAATGTATCTACACGAGCGAGCTATCGATCTCTTCATATTAAATTTCAGGCGAGAAATTTAAGTATTCCAAGTATTTCCGCGTTCGATTTTCAATACTTTATTTTCCTATATTTCCCGTCTGCGTACGTGTATTCCTGGCTTCTACATATTATGCCCTAGAACAATAGACTCCATTGTAGATCGCGGCGGGTTTGTACATACGTATAGGTTGCGGTGGTATTGGTCAAGGCGCAAACATAGATTACGCCTGCAAAACGTGTATAGAAATCAATTCCCATGTCTCTGCGCGAAACAATTCTTCTCTCGCATTGAAATGCTCGTTTTGAATCGTAGCCAAATTTCCGGAAGGCAGCATACGAGAGGAACAAACCATTTCGACAATTCAATGGAATATTTATTGATAGTCCAAGTGTGATCGGAAATGAATACGGCGGACCGTAACAATTGCTTTACGTTACATTTGTTTAAGAAAATTAGGTTTCATTTCATAATTCTACTGCGTCATTGGTATGAAACATGGGTAGCGCAGAGAACACATGCAGCGCTTCTTTTACTTTTAAGAGACACATCAGATCTTGTATCCGCAAAGCTATTTACACGTTTCGAATGAGAGTACTTGGTTATTGAACCTGGTAACCGTTGGTGTGACGGATCAAGTCGTCTATTTCAACCTAGTATATACAGAATGGTGGAATAGCGGTTGGCTATCATGCGAAACGAGAGGATCTCCTTTACTTGTTGTTGCGAATTTATGTTTCGTGTTATAATCTTCTTTTGCGTGGCTTAGTCGTAACGGTATCTAATATACAATATATTGTAGTTTGCGTACCAGGTTATGTAACATCTATACATCAAATTTCCGCATTATACCAAGTCAAAAGAAATGCATTGATCTTTTTTGAACACCTTTACATCTTTGGACAGCTATACATCAGCGGATGCGGTTTTTCCATTCTTCATTGCATTACTCGAAGCCTCCAGCTACGATATCCTATACATCGTAATAAAAGCAGTTGAAACAAACGGAAACAATACTGCCCTAATGAACCCGTTCATTCGGAACAAAATCTGCACGATTCTAGCGTAGCTTTACACTTCTTTTAATAATCATTCTATCGCTTCACTTGGCAGATTTACCACACGGCCGAGAATATATTACTGCTACGTCCACATTTAAACGCTACATTTTACTCAGCCGGGTCTCCGTATTTTAATACCCGACGCTCGATACATTAAATTTTACATTTTTCCATTACGTTTCGCGAGTCGGGCGTAAAACGCGAATAGGAATCAAATGGCAACAACCTGCATTCAAAAGGAACTCTGGAAACGTAGAAACGCAACTATATAAGGTGACGCTTTAAACTCTGCATTTTCGTATAAAATTCACGTACAATCTAAGTAGGTAGGTGACAATTTCTACGTTTTATATTTCTTCGGAGGTTTCGAGTCGGACTTCTTTGAAGATTTTGAGCTTTTATGCGTCTCTGTAACATTCCGCGAAGTCAACAATCGCAACCTGCGCATTTGGCCAAGGCTTTAATAATTTAAGGATCGTATTACGTTCATGAAAAATTGTTACAGTATTCTTCTCAATATATACGGCCGAATCGTTCGATTTCAAAGCGGTAAAGTCGAATTTCCACTTTTCACCTAGAAAATTATTTACGACAATTCGACCGTGAATATTTGAAAGATTCGGAAAAGCATAACTTAGGAACGTAGAGCTTGCCAAATAGTCACGTGTCCACTTTTGCTTGAACATATATTATCCTTTAATGTGTTCTAATAGGAAATTTATGCAAACTAAATGCTGCTTAAACGGAGCCGGTTCTCTTGGAACTTATACGAATGTCCAGTTTCCTTAATTTACAGTCGGAGACCGCTCATGCAGTTTGTGACACGGTCGAAATACATTAAACTTCGTGTTCCGTTAACGCGACGTTTTTAGCGGGTACGTCAACACGCCGCTACATACACTAATGGTATTTGCCGGCGGTGCATGCGATACAAAAGAAGAGGAAATTGAGAAAGTTTGAGTACACGTTAATTTTAAAACGTTACACTTCAAAGTATAACGGACAATTACATACAATATCCGTTGCAAAGCTCTCTAGGGCAAATGAAGTTATAAACTTCAACGTGTTCAGCAGTAAACATGAAATAATTTTTAATTTTCTTTTCGCACTTGTGTGTTCCACAAGAATAGTTTGGATCATTTAGGGACTGAAATTTTTTTTTTATAATTATCCTTTTTCCTTTTGAAAATTGCCTGCATCCCTCCAGAATCGGTGCTTATGAAACAAAATTGGGAGCTACCGAAGCGATGTAATTAGTAATAGAAGGTGTAGTGCAGTGAAAATCAATTAGTTTCCACCTGACTACCTAGTTGTCGCTGTTGATTAATCGAATCGAATCATCGTGTGTATGTCTCGTTCATTAATTTTGAAAAAAGCTGGTTATTAATTTTACAAGTTCGTCCGCCCCTTTATGAACTCGTCTTTTGCTGTGAGATCTCTTCATTGATATATTAATCCCCTTGGCGTTTTTCAACAGTTTGAATATAATGCGAATTTATCTGTCTGTGTTCCATCAATGTTTACTGTAACACCACCCATCAGTATTCCTTATTTAAAGAATGAAGCATTTAATTGCTATTTATTTAAATTTAAGTAAAGTAACATTTTTAACGTTCAATTAGTACCTTTTTTATTAATCCTTTGGTGTTATTAAAATTATATCCATATTCGAACACCAATGCTATATACAGTGTGTTCCAAAATGTTCTATACAAATGGTGATAGTTTATCTTACATTTCACAAAAAAAAGAAAACATTTTGATATATATCATTTTGACTTTTTATGAATCTACAAGTCTACAAGCTTTTCATAAAGAATGTTTCTTTTGTATGAAATGTAAGATGAACTTTTTCTCCACTTTTTGGGACATACTGTATATAAATCATACTTAACTACAAATCCGTTTTCTATAATTGATGAGATGAGAAATTACAAGATCAGCATTAACGTATCTGCTGAATCTGTATGAAGTTCACGTAAAATACTCAGAGGACATTGATTCCTGGCCCGATATTGTGCTTTTGTGTATATTGCAAACAGATAATATTTTTATTACAATTATAACTTAACATATCCCAGCTCAAGATGACCACTAGCATTAATGTTTTACAAAAACCAAGCTTCTCAGAACATTATTCAAGGAGAAAGCGAATCGCAACAGAGGAATTCATATTTATTTAGCTGATACGGGGCGTAGAGGAGGTAATAAGATATATTATTTACGACATATACTGCTCTTAAGATTCGATCATGGAAAGCTAAGTACATTCGCTTGGTTTCCATTTATTTCGTTCCCGTGTTCGTTTATTTTCAGCTTTCAATACATGTACGCGTCGAGCTTGAAATTTCGCGCGACTCATATATGTAGTGGGAATGATTTATTAACTGCTACGAGTACTGTAAGATTACATCAGCGCCGCCGTTATGAAAAAGAATAGTAAGAAAGTCTATTTCTTACGCTGTAATAAGATTAATTCGAGAAGATATATACTTACTTCTTCCGAAAGGAGCAGGAATGAAAGCGCAACGGCGTTGAATGGATACGCGGTTGAGAATCTCTAGGAATAGGACACCTGTCAACTTATGCTTTCAAAACGCTTATCTTGTGATCTGTAATGTTTTCTCTTTTAGAAAATATAGTAAGGATAAGCGCAACGTTTACTATAGAATTAATAGTCTTTATATTTCATTTATTACTTAATTTTTTTGCCAGCATAATCTAAGATGCCGCTTCGTATTTTTGAAGATATTTAACGTGGACAAGGGAATGCTTCTTCTTTTGTCCCAAATGTGATAGAAGACACATACGTCCTCGATTTGATATTACTTTACATGTTTTCCGTGCTGAGAGTGTCTTACTACATTTCCCTCTCTTCAAGAAGCAC
Organism: Oryctes rhinoceros; assembly: GCA_020654165.1. Taxonomy (NCBI): domain Eukaryota; kingdom Metazoa; phylum Arthropoda; class Insecta; order Coleoptera; family Scarabaeidae; genus Oryctes; species Oryctes rhinoceros. The sequence continues at coordinate 8,322,805 of JAIOKQ010000231.1, forward strand.
CATATAGCTGGTCCTAACTCGGACCACGTTCACTTTTCACCGATTGGGATGGTACGAGTGCGAGTGAAAAAGGCGCAATAATGGAAATTACACCAAATCTAAAGATATGTTTACAAGATAGTTATATACGATAAAAAGGAATGCAAATATATCAAGCATTGGCAAGTTACTGTGCCACCCTATATATTTATTATTACACTATTAACAATGAGCGACAAGAATTTCTAGGTCTGCGCCCAAAAACTAAATAAATAGCGTGCAATAAATGGTTTACGTTTAGACATAAATTTCATATCAAAATGTACACACATATATATATATATATATATATATATATATATATACGTGGTCGTACGGAAAATGAAGACCACATCTGTGGGGAAACATAAATAAATAAATAAGGTTCAGGCCGTCGGAGAGCAATCAATTTTCCTGAGTATAGGAATAGGACCGTCGGAATTGAATGCACCGTACCGCTGCTGCGGCTCCATCAATATAGGCTCTCACTTGATACGTCCAGCATGCACTTACAAAATCGCCCACTCTCCGTTGCTTTTTGTCATTATTGTTGGTTAAATCGGCGGACATATTGGAAAGACTACTTCAATTAACTGTACGGGAACTTTACGATATTACAAAAGCCACTTCGAACTTTATTATCTTCGCAGCAGAGTGCGAAACTTAAAGTAAAGTGTTTTTACACTTGTAGCAGTCCTATCATTCTATCGTTTGCCGGTGATGCAATAACTTGCGCTATATCATCGTGACGTTACTAAACTGGAAGGGACGTGGAGTACTATAACACGCACGCATAACTGGCACAACACAAATTTCTTAAGTAATTCAAAACGTATGCTCCGAATTAATTAAAGGGTTTGTATGATGCGAAGTGTGCTGGTGGCTTCCGTGTACGCTTATTTCGGTATTAATTATTCCTTTGAGTACGAGCCCAAATCTGTTAATATTGACTGTTTTGAAATGCGAGTTAACGAAAGATTGGGACTTTCACTCGAAATGTCTGACTTTCCTGTTGGTTACCTATTCAGTTTTCAGATTTTCCCAATTCATACAATCCCTAATAAAAATGTTAACATTGTCTTACGTGGTAGATGACGATTGTTATTTAATGATTATGATAATATTCTGGAATTAAAACGATAAAACCCAGCACGTCTACGGTGACGATAAAGATAACGCATTCCATTCATATCCGCTAGCTGCGTGTGAGTCATCCCGTACGACTTGACCAGCTTTGATTACTTACAGTCCGGAAGAACTTTTATTTTTACATGTACCTATTAAATAGTTCCGAGCAAACTGTCGAAAGTCTCACGTTCGTTTCATTTTATATTTGAGTGAGTACCTTTACAATACTTTCGGCAAGGTCACTTTCATTTAATTCTTTCATACTTCTGATCTTATCAGTTGAAATACAGGCTAAACTAAGCTACACTGATCAACATATCTAAATTAAGTACCTAATCTTCGAGTAGAAGTACTTTTAATCAGGCGTGAGAGCTAATTTACTTTCTACTTCTAAATATATCATAGCCAACGGAAGAAGTAATCGTTTTATATTGGTCGTTTCGAAGGAAAAGTAATTTATTATGATGACAAGGAACGAGTTTATGGGGTTCTGTGTTTGAACGCGAATGCGTGCACGGAAATGAAGGCAACCATATACCGAACCCTTTTCGACATTACTTAATTAATATTTATGTCTGCGGTAAATGTCACGGCGACGGAAAAGTTTTAATTTAGGAAAGCGAGTTAAACACAAATATTCTACAATAAACTGGCAGCGACCAACGTGGAATTACGATTGTCGCCTAAATAGCAGTTGGACGCATCTTTTTATGACAACGGGAACAGTTCGCACGAATTATGGTCGAAGTTTACTTTTATATATCCTCCCGGACCGAAAAGAGCGGCATGAATCAGCAAATTCGCGTTCCCGTAATTTATGTAGAAGGGAAACTACGGATTACAGCTGCGTAATGGAACATTTAATGAATCGCGAACCAGTAACGTCGTATTTACAACGAAAATTAATACGGCAACTGCATTAATATTTAATGCATTGTAGATTGCTTCTAAAATCCTTTCCTTGTTAATCCGTGGCTTTTTTAGCGGGTAGAATATAGGTCAAGGACTTCGTTGAAATCCTTAATAGCACGCAAGTTAGCAGATGTAGTTAAAATTATTTTTGTAAGTTTGATAATACAGGCTGATTCAGGAGGAGCTGAAGTAGGAGGTTAATATAAGAAAAAGGAAACGCGACCGATTCTCCACCATTACGGAAATAATAACGATGTCATTTTGTAAATTCTAGTAGCAGCATTTTACGTGCAAAAAAGCAATGCGGCTATGAGGCTTGATGCTGTCTGCTTCGTTGGACTCTGTTTTTCAGAGTTTAAGGTAAATAAAATGTTCCCGGCTTCTTCGCTACGTAATAAAAAACGATACGAAATGTCCGATATCGCATCTGCGTTTCAATGATCAAGATATCCTCGTAGATATCACTGATATTACATCTCACCCTTAAACGTAATTTATTTGATACTTTTCTTAGCAGCATTCGAACTCATGACAATAACTACTTGCTTCGATCCGCTTGTTTAGGGTTCGCGCAGTTTTTATTTCTCACTGATGCCACGAGGGTGTATGATTGGACTAATTCCGCGCCCCGTCATGAAATCTAAATTGGTGGACGCGCATCGCTCGCTGCCTTCACCCTGCATAACTAATTCAAGGGATTTATAATCATCATCAGTGCCATACCGGGTAAATTTCAGCTCTCGCCCAGTGAATAATGGAATTAGGCTGTGTTTGTAAGATAATACAGTTGCGCTTGTGTTAAGTACGATAACAAGGAAGCTTTAATTTTGATTTAAGCAATGTTTCGTGGTAAATATTTGTATGCTAGAACGTAGTACTTGAAACAACGTCTCGTGAGGAGAGAGGACGAGTGGCGCGCGTTGCAAATAAATAAACAAAATCTGCATGAGTTTAATTTGTTTATATCAGTGTAATATCACGTAATCGCGTCATTGCAAAAGTAATTTAACCAAAGAGAAAATTCTGCTAATTCTGCGCTAGTACTACCAAAGGTCAAAACAAGCGACTCATTTCAACAACTCTTCATTTCCGGTTTATAAATAAAATTAAAAAGTAAAAGAAATTATTAAATATCTTGAGGACTGCCGCCAACGATAAAGGACGCATCGAAGATTTGAATTCAGTTCGTCTAATTAGCTCAGAAACAATTTTTGGTTGCTCTGCAACTACCGCAGCTCGGATTCTATGAGACGATTTAAATTTCATGCCAGCAAATTTTCTTATTAGCTTAGCTCTACGTTAAGTATTAAATACTACAACTAAGGAAATTTGAATTCATTCTATGACCGACCGCGGTAGTATATACGTGCATTGCCAACAAAAACAAACTTCGTTGATACATATAACTTTGCTATAGCGGCGGTGAGACGAGGAGCTTTCATCCCGAAGACAACTCAAAACTATCGCTAATTCAATTTCTGAAAAGCGGGACGCGTTTTCATCTCACCTGTTTTGAAAGCGCTTTCCGCTAGGACGCGTTTGTTACCGCATCGTGTAGCAACTTTCGGAGCGAGTTGCCGCCAAGCCGTAAAGCCATTTGAAATAAGTTTTAAGCTACGTAAAGGGCGCGCCGGGATCAAATTTCTCGCTAAAATATTCCATTACCGCTCGTCTCCGTTCCGAATCTCTCTATTGCTTGATTCGATTCTCTCTACTCTGTTTGTCTATACTCCGCCAAAAAAGTATCGCATAATTTAGTTTTGAATCATAAAAGTATCGTAAAATCTTCGTTTGTAGCATAAAGTTGTAAATATACTTTAATGCGCTCTAAGATATAATTTCTATGATTGTTTAAATAAAATACAGGCCAAATAAAAACAAGAACTCATACTTGAGATTTTTATCAAAACAAGAAATTATAATTTTGGAAAGAAAAATGTCATAACAGTAGCTTTTAATACTGAGTATTGCCACCTCTGGCTCTTATGACCGCTCGCATACGGTTTGGCAGAGATTCGATTAACCTCCGTATATCAGCCACGGAGAGCATTTTCTAGTCCATGCAGGTCCGCTGGGGCAACATTTTGGGTTCATGTCCGGACTTACCGCAGGCCAATCTAAAACTGGAATACCAACATCGTTAAGGTATTCCTGGACGATTATTGCAACATGCGGTCGTGCATTAACATGAATTCGTTTCGTATAATTGGCGCATATGGTACTACATGTTCTTCTAAAATGTCCGTTATATACCTGCGGGCAGTCAGTGTACCTCTGTCTACTGGTACTAACTCTGTACGACCTATTAAACAGATGCCTCCCCAAACCATAATAGAGCCACAGAGCCGGCGAAATTAGGTCTAGGTCTGATATTACACTGCGAATAGCGCTCACCGTCTCGTCTGTACACTGAGATACGCCTATCTGAGGTGTAAAGACCAAATCTTGACTCATCTGTGAAGAGTATATTGGCCCAGTCATTAATGTTCCAATTTATATGTTCTCTGGCAAACCTTAAGCGAGCCACTCGGTGGTTCCTAGTGAGACGAGGGGCTGTTACAGCAACTCTAGCTCTTGATCCACTCTGTCGTAACCTATTTCGAATAGTTTGAGTACTCACACGAGTATTTCTGACTCTGGCCAAGTCGTTCTGCAATGGTCTCGCAGTTACATGTCTTCGACGTAATGCTTGTAGTAGTAAGTAGCGGTCATCTTGGCGAGTAGAACATCTTGGACGACCTGGTACAGGTCTTTTACTGTAATTGCCCGTTTCCCTATATCTGGCTACGGCTCTAGAAACACTTGACTGATTGATGTTCATCAAATTAGCAACGTATGCTTGAGATCGTCCATCTTCGATTAAAGCAACTATAGCAGCCACTTGTTCTGAAGTTAAATTGCTCATTTTAGTTTTAAAAGCGTTGGTACAGAACTCTGACTTCGCACTTTAAAATTTGTCCGTATAGGAAGACTTTCAATAAACAACTGAACAAATCTTACACATATGCATTTTTCTAAATGTGTTCTTTTAGAAAAAAAAAGTAAAAGAGCTATGTTCCATGATTTTGTTAGTGTTTTTATAGTTCACATACACGAGGCAAACTTCTTTCTTTCCTTTGGTATTATTCTAGAGTTTAAGGAATTCTTTGTTGTAACCTGAGCAACCTTGTCGATCACTCTAAACATCCCAGAGTATTTGCAAATCACACCACTTCTTAATCTTGAATATCCCGGTAAAGAGACAAGCTTACTTATTATGATGAGTGCTAAATGAAATCTTTTCGATACGAAACAGCACAAAATTTTGACCCGGTCAAATTTGAAGAAAAAGAAAGGATAAGGGCCCTCCACCTCATGAACGGAATGACGGGTATAGACAACCATATTAAAGAACTGTACGTTAGAAGCAATTTCTTCTAAGCAGTCTGCTTGCTAGTGAAATTAAAAATGAGACAGCATCTGCATAAACAGTTTATTTCCTTTAGTTTTATTTTAAGTTAAAAGGAGCGAGCAAAACAGTAATTGTTACTGTTTGGAAAACAGTGTATTTTAAAGATATGGCGTACATCCTTAACGTTTGAAGTTCGAATAGCAACGGAAATTAGCTTGTTTGTACGCTTTTATTTATAAATGATGGTTTCATTCTACGGTTCCTTAAGCCAACGATTGTTCCACTTTAAGAAAATAGTTGTGTTTCCGCACCAGTGAAATCATTCTATGTATTCTTGGATTTCTACAGCCGGCGCTTGAATTTGCCCGAATCGAATTAAAATGCCTAAAAAAAAAAAATAAGTTTTTTTCCTCGCGGTCTGATACCGAGTGACAGTTTCGTTTTCGAGTTATGACCTTTTTACGTGACTTAAAACTTTCCCCGCTTGTATCTAAGTAAGTACGTCTCCTGACAAAATAACTTCGTAGATTTTCAGCGAGATTGCGGTAAGATTTATTTTTTCTTCGCGAAAAATAAAATAAAAGCGTATGCGTTGGCTTGCGTTCTCTGTGTGTGTGTGTGTGTTTAAACTTCTCGTAATCTGACACATCTCCGGGTTTTATTGCGGCGATATTTTATAAGAAATATATTAAAGTATAATTAGTTCGTGCTGCCAGCGATAATTCTGAATTAATCGTTTCGGTAACAGCTGCATTATTTACATTTGTATCGTTAAGTTCTTTTTTCTTGAAATACGAGGTGATTGCCAGAAGTTCTGGAAATTTATTGCTACTGAGTTGAATCGTGAATGGTCTAGTTATGCACGAAACTGCTGCTTCTATATTTCAATGTATTTTGTAATTCACGACATGATGTGGGTTTATAGAACGTCAACTCAATAGCGACTTTAAATGTTTATGTTTGCGCATTGATAAAATTGCGTGTTCGTGAAACATTGAAATCTACACCGCATCTCATGCGTAACTATCCAAAATTATGTTCTTTGTGATCGATATTAACAATGTATTAGAGGCTTATGGAAGTCTTTTCACAAAGAAATAATGCGCGTATTGAGTCTTTCTTAAGTTACAATACGCTTGTGTTCAGTGTCTTAAGTAGTTCACCACTCAACATTGTACATGAATAGATATCACAAATTATGCAATGTTTTTGTAAATAAAATAATTTATAATGGCTGAAAAAAAGGAGAGGCATTGGCTAGGCTCAACCCCTGAAGCATTCGCTAAAATTTGGACAAGTAAAACTTTACTCTGAAGTAGTTGCGAATCCAGGCCTGGAATTCAAAATTCGCAGGCTGATACCAATCGGCAATGGGCATTACGATGTCAATATAATTTGAAAAAGAATATATAATTCGTTGCGACATCTATTGGTGATTAGTCAATATTATTTGGGTCGTCCGTAAGGCAGGAAACGTTTAGTTCATGCATTCAAATAAGCTGCAAATAACTGCCTAAATGGAAAAATACGAGAAAATCATAATAATTCACTTGCTTAGCTCTTCTACCATTGTTGAAATCGACAAAACTGAATAAGAAATCCTGCGAAACTGTCGCAATCATCTTCATGGGACATTTTCTTTGTAGGACCACCAACCGTATCGTTTATTACGTGTTTACAAAATTGGTTAAGTTAGATTAAATTCGAAGGAAAAACTATCCGATATTAAAAAGATTTACTTTGTGTTCCAAAGGTGATTACCAAAATGCTTTCCTATTATCTGAATTACTGACGTAAGTGGTTGTTATCAAACCGACGGTTTCTTTTTTTGCATATTCTAGTTGGAAACTTCAAAGCGAAAAGCTGCGCCGCATCGAGCATCAGGTCTCACAGGATATCGGAACAACGCTGGTGAATTTTAAACATGCCGTTGTTTCAATGTACATGCGAACGTATATGAGGGAAGAGAGATTCGTTTTAATTTATGTCATGTTGTCAGTGCACTTGACGGGAGCTCTACTGCTGCTATTAAGTTAATATCGAACGAATTCGTCAACCCCAATTGAATATGAATATTTATTAGGCAAAGCCCACCGATATGGCACGATCATGGCATTAGCTCTCGTCCTACTCGACTTCAAATGCAGCAATTGTTCCTGTTTCCTTATGCATTGTATGCAGCTTTGCTTACAACGCCCTCTAAAACACCAACAAAGATAACAAAAATATTTTCTGTTTGACAGTAAAAACATCGTTTACACGATACGTGGCATACATGTGCTACATTTTAAGCGAAAGACAGGAGCCGAGATACGTGTATCAGTACAACTGGAAGGCATGCAGGTAGCGACGCTCATGTCATTTATGGATAGGGTGTTTGATAGCGTCAATCGCTCCTGGACGACTTTTATAGCGGGTAAACCGGTGAAGGGGCAGCTCAAATCAAAAAAGAAAAAAACAAACAGCTTCTCTCCAAAACGTGCGATTTTGGACAGAAGTTGCGAAGGTGTCCACAAGCATGAAGTTTATTTCAATGAAGGATATCAAGATAGGACGCATCAAGAAAAGGTTTTTGAAAGACAAATAACGAACATTGTTTTGCTCAAAGAATCTCTTAATTTAAGAATCTAATCAAGGCCATCCTTATAACGTGCTGGCTTCCTTTGCGTAGATGTCTATTTCGATTTTTTTTATGTTTGTAATTATTAAATTACCTAGGAGCGGGAGTTGTAAATGTTCGTAAGAAGAATGTTGTGCCGCGTCTTATATGGAGCGCTATATTTGAACTGAGGGGGATGACGTTCTACGTGCCGAGAACCTGGTAATATTTGATATCATCAAATCGAAAACCGTAACTTACGAAGTCGTCACATCGGCCCCAATACTTTCGCAAACTGTTTTATAGCGCACTGTAAAGTTCGCCGTTAACATTTTCTTTGTTGTAATAATTGAGCGCTCCACAAGAGTCTCATCCTGTCTTTCATAAGTCGCTCTATTTATAGCGTCGTTATTGTGTGAAATGTTCTCGCCAGATAAGATACTGTATGTGTGTGTACATGTATGTGTGGTATAAAAGCCAGATTTAATGCTGTGCAACCTTTTAAGGGCATTTTAAACACAAAGTCCTATTTATAGTGATGTACTCCAAGGAAAATGTTTCTGATCTTTTATGTGACTGTACGAGGGTTAACGTAGCGCTACGTTTGAAGACCTACATATAAAAAGGAAGTAATGCCGAGAATACCTTTTACGCTTTAAGATGCTGTCTACCGTATATGATTTGTGTGCAATTTGAAGTAAGGTCGTATTCAGATAACGCTTATCTATATCGATGATATATATACACACTCACAGTCATAACTTTAATTGGGTCACCAAAAATTCAATAAAGTCTAAATCAATAGAATAAACTAGTTGAATCGAGAAAATACTGAGATTGTTTGTAAATGAAATATTAAATTGAAAGGCGACCGCAAGTTCTTTTTTATTTTCAATATTCTCTTTACAAATAACCGTCTATGTTTTCCTTAAAAATCTCCTTTGAAATCTTCATTTCTTCCATTCAATTTTCTTCCAAATGCTTTTAGACTGCTTTGGTTGTTTTTAAATAGCCAAAATACTGCGTCGGTCATAAAATGCCGTCCGATGGAAGCAGGTTTAAAGGGACGCATGGCTGCCAAGTGTCGACAAAAGAAGGCTCGAGCTGGCCAAATGCTACGAAGAGTGTATATAGGGCCAGTGAGGGACGATGTCGTGATTCAATCAAAAAGTTATCAAGTACGAAGGTGCAATATTATGGTGCGGGGATTGACCGAATTGGTGCGTTCTTTAAAATCCAGAGCATAACAAAGAAGTTGAATAATTTACGAGAATCTGCAGGATTCGAAGTAATAGATGAAGTGATACTAATGCTACGCATTCGTGTATACTTGGTTTGTACTTATCTAGGTCAATTAAAATATAAATGCAACAGGCCAGACAGGCAGACAGTACGTTGCAAAATCCAAAAATTGTGTTGTTACATTAATATTTTGTTGGGCTTTTAGAAATTGCACTATTTCAAGCAGTTAAGATAAGGCGCGAATTATGTAACATTCAAAGGAATTGTTCTAGCAAACATCTTGAGAAAGGAGCTGTATAAAATAATAACATTCTCAAGCGCAGTAAACATGAATAGTTGTTCAATATACGTAGATAGAAACAAAAAAAAGAAATAAAGTTAACCAGAATCTGTTACTATGTAAAAAAGCGATGTATCATCGATAAGAAACGTAAAGATGGCGGGTTAAAGGAAATCCCAAAGAGATCAAACTTTACACAATACTTCACCACCATTTGGACGCATGTTTCGTTAACTGAGCTATCACCTTTAATAGTAAAACTGAGATCAGCTACAATGTTCTAGTATCAGTGTTTAAGTGGCTGATCTTTTGGGTGCTAAACTTGATCATTATGAAGTTGCATTAGATCTAATGTTGGACATTCGATTTTTCTTAATAAATAACCATACTTAGAGAAGTTATTTTGGATATCTCCCAGTCGTTAAATTTATTCATCTTACATTAATGTTCCACTTCTACTGTTTATTTCAGAGCCAAAAAGTATCGTTAGTATTGTCCTAACACTAATCTCGGGAAAACTTCCTTTGACCAATTACACCGCAGTCTGTTGATCTAAACGAATCTATTCTAACTTTGCTCTCATTGAGCGTACATATATGCGCTGCACATTGCGAAATGAAACATTTTATGTATCTAGCATGGCGTTTTACTAAATCTCGCTGGCATTTGTTGCGAGAGCATCATTAAAACTTTAGATAGCCGACTTTATTCGATAATCCTATGTAGGTCCAAGTTAGTTTAACTGTTCAACTTTATTGCTCCTATCTTTAGACAAGAGATAGACTACACAATCCCGGCTTTCGGTGATGTAGAAGATAAATGTGGACGTTTCGGAAGTGCTAGTTATATATAAGACTGAATTTGAAACGAATTTGCAAATAACGATCGTTCCGGATATTCAATTTAAAATTTATTACTTTCAGAAATTATACGTACGCTACGTGATGGGATATATTCAGAAAATTCGCACGTTGTAGTAGTTACACGCTACCTGAAAATATAATTGGCCATAATTTCCTCTTATTCCTTGTAAAAATTTGATCGTTAATTTAGACCACCGCACACACAACAGGTGTTGGCGTTCGTAATTTAGAATTCTGGAAGATGTTGTTACTTCTTAAGTTACTAATTACATTTTAATTAATTACTGCTTGCCCACACAATAAATGGGTTGCACCTATTATATACACTCCTTAATCGGTTTCGCTAATTTAATCTAAGAGGTTTTAATTAAATCTACAACTATAGAGATAGCGTCAACTTAATTATTAAGGTTCTCCTTAAAAGAATGCGCTGCGTGCTAGAAAACGTTCCGGAACGTGCTTCCTGAAATTTTTTTGTTGAAAACTGCTTGTGTTACGTCAGCATTGGTAACGTAACAAAAAAAATGATAACAAAACGTTAAAGATTTGTTACTACCGCTAATATCTGCTTGCGATTTTTTTTTTAATAATTAGCAACCGAACCACTTAACTCTGGACTGTACCCCGACGTGGTTAATGTCCGAGGGTTTGCGGCAAGTTTGGGAGCACTTCCGTAAGATAGAATCGATATTTATCCCACTTTCATGTATGTAATTTCTAATTTCATTACCGTAATGGAAGCTTAATTTAATAAATTAAATAGCAAAGCGCTAACATCATATGTAATGCCTCTCCTCTTAACCATTCGCATCGCTACACATGTACGCGGAGCGTATTGGTATTTTGGTATCAAATTTGCGTAGTTTTGTTATATTCGGGGTACTAGATACGATCATGCGCGACTGATACGCTGGCGAAATTTGTATTCAATTTTATATGCTGCTAAATATATTTTTGGGTAATTGTGTCCGGACCGGAATTCAATAAATTGTCCGTCGAAGTTATGGAAAGTTTGTCGAAACGTTTGAACTAAATCTGCACCAACCCAAGAGTCTCGTACGTTTTGTTGCAATGATATCTTAAACTTAACATAACTATCTTTATCGCAAACAAAGATAAAATGTTGAAATAGTAAGAAAAAACCAGATGTTGTTGGCTTATCTAAGCTACTGCTACCAAATAGCTGAGATTTTGCACATTACACGGCATAATTGGATATCTCGATTTGAACTAAGAGCATCTACTTGCTCAGCAATTTCGTCTTATTGAGAATTTTTTAATTCAATCCTTTATACTAATCCGAATAAATTATTACAATTATTTCTAACGAAGGTCAGCGTGTACCTTAAAACCTTCCTTTATATAAACCAAATGAAATTTAATCTGCGTTTATTGGAGTTAAAAAAGATGCTTTCATGGCATTGCTTCTTTGTTCGGTGAATTTCAATCCAGAAATATTCTTTTTAATTTAGTCGACCGCATCACTCAGAGAGAACGGATAATTTTATCTAACCTGTATGAAAGTGTATATATATTTTTTTTTTTGTAATTTTCTGGAGGCATGCGTCCCAAAAGACCCGTTCAAAGGCATGTTTTCCTCTAAAATTATAAGCAAATAGAACTAGAGAGGAAACTCGTCTCAACGTGCTTTGTGTTCCGTAATTGAAATTGATGAGAAAACTGGAAGACTTCAGCTAGAAAATTCGACGTATGCATGCGATGTTGTACGTATATATATATATATATATAACCCTCTCGACACTGCAGCACAGAAAACTTTTCGAATAAGGAAGGCGGCTCGAGACAAAAGCAAGCAAGAGCGAAATCGTTCTAAAATTTTAAAACTCAATCTCGCCAATTTTGATTAAAGGCAAACAGTTTGGACGGCGCGGCATGCGGCGGGGAAGTCGCCGATGTATAAAGCAAGGTCGAACGAAATAATGAAATTAAAGCAATTAACTCGGAACGAAGAGGGAGCAATGACACCCGCGCGTATCTACGTACGTGTATGCGTGTGTCCAAAGGATATAATTAGATTTCCTGTTCTGCGACAGCGAACGAGTCCAATTGACTTCGTTACGTAAGAAAATCTAATTTATTTCCAAGCTGATATGTGATATACGTAGTTGTGAGCTTGTCTAGGCGTTTTATTGACTAGTTACTTTGCTTCATTACGAGCTAGCAGTGTTATCTTCCATTCCAAAAATTAAGTTTTAATTTCTTCGTGTGTACGTACATTTACGGCTATTAGATTCATGATACCAGGATAGCTTCCAGGGACAATTTTTTGATGGAACATCTAACTAATAAGATCACAAAAAAAGAGTTACAGTATCAGTATTGTCAAATAAAATTTCAAGAATACATGCTGCGTTACCATTTTACTTGTTAGACGGACGTAACTCTAGCATAAATTGATTAATTTAATAAATATATCAATCTACTTAACTTTCTCTATTTGACTTCGTGTTAGTACAAAATATTAGACCAATATTAGGGCTTATCGCTTGGTTCTGATAAAATTATCAGATTATTATTATTGGTTAAGTGATGCTTGGCAATATACGGCTTCAACAGCAGACTGTATCGTGCTTAATGCCATTCTGTTCATCGTCGTGTTTTATGTAAACGGTGTTCATATAATAGCAATTACATCGAAACATTCATAATGGTTGATAGTGATCACCCTCATCTACAATGTAAATAAAAATTAGTCAAATAAATAATCCAAGCTGACTCTGCACAAGGACATTGTAAAGGGTTGGTCGAAAAATTTGGTCTAGATCTCGCAATACTTTATAAATCAAAGATTGTGCTGACGGTTTCCTATTATGCAAAGCACATCTCCAGGCAGAAAAGGTAACTCCCTACGTCCAAAAATAAATAAGGTGAGGGCCGAAAGTGAATGAACCTGAAAATACGAGGTATTTGTGGTACTAGTAGAAATCGAGTGGCTCTTCATAAGAGATAGAAGACGTATATTAGACGTAGAAGATATCCTTGCTAAAAGGTGAGATGATAATTACTTAGGTCTTAGATCAGTGCGATATTTAATGTTGCGCTTAGTGGTTTAACAACGAACAAATATTTTCGAAAATCGTCGGCCACCTACCAAGTTATGACTTCGTAATATCATTAAAAATGTTTGGTTCGCTGAGCGATAGAGTACTACCAATACCTCGTCGAAGTATTTGCTTAAATGCAAATATTCATATAGCGATGATTTAAAAACATTAATTCGGCGTCATTCACAACAGTTGAAGTTTTCAAGAGTCACCACGCATTCAATCTGAAAGAATGATTGGGATCTGCCAACGTACAAAATACAAACAACAATCCACAGCGATGCTGCATCTTGGACTGCGGTGATTGGACCTTACTTTTTGAAAAGTGACGCTGATGATCCAGCGACCGTAAATGGTGGCATATCGACGATTTAATTTTCAACTAAATTGATAAATTGGACTTGAACGGACGCAAAACGGCGCTACATGTCGCACGTCGCGTGAAATAATATCCCTAGTCCATATGTATGTTCTTTTTTCTCGGATGATAGATAACTTATCTACGATTAGCAACAGATATGCATTTCGTTTCTTCACTAATCAAAAAATAAAGTCAATTTCTAAAGATAATAAGATTAAAGATATCTTTTTAAAAATATTTATTTATCATTATGGCTCTATCAATTAAATTTCATGCTCTCCAAAAATAGTTCTTTCGCAACTATTTTCATGGTTATTGTTTAACTGTATTATTGGTATTATAACTGGTGTGATTGTTATGCATCAGCGGCGAAGGGCCAACTTTAATTACATGTCACCTATTCGTATTACATTTCATACTATGCGTATAAGACGACTCTGAGTGAATAAAAAAATATTTTTTTGAAAGGTAAAGTATTTAATATGTTTGAATTTACTTAATTCGATAAGGTCAGCATAATAGCGAAAGGTACACCCGCGAGAATGTATATTATCAAATATAAAATGTACGTGTATATATCTAACTATCGTGTGTACAATTAAAAAAATGTATAATATAAGAAAGAAGCGGCTATATTATCTACTACTTACGTTCAATTTATAACAGACGTCGCGATAAGTAATTGATAATAAATGACAAACGTGATAACAATTGTAATGATAATAGAAGGTACGCGAACGGCGACTGTCTTGTATTATATGTTAGTTGTAAACCTGATACGAGACCGCGTACATAGTGACGTCAGAACGGTCGACGTTTAACTGAAGCAAACCTCTAGCATTGCGAGGAGCATCTGGTAAAGCTAACCTTTCCTCGTGGTGTGCGGGCGCATCGACGCGCAGTCTCTACACATATCGACCTACTCGGCGGCCAAAACATGAGGAAACAAGCTTTGATGACGGCCTCTGACCATATCGCGGCCCCGCACCGAATGGGAATGTATCAAAATTCGATGTCTCCCGCCTTCACTTGCGATACTGCGAACGTCGTCGTCTCGCGTTTAATACGACGCTGCCGCTACCGTCGCATCGTCGAGATGATTTCCTTTTTTTCTTTTTATTATTTCTGCCGAGGATCTTCTTCATATTTGTGTTATCCGGCTACTGTCCTTGCGAGCGTCCATCCTATACATCTACGCAAAGTGCGCTTTATCTATATGCATGGACGTTTGTAAAGGATTTGATTCCCAGCTTCTATTCAAGGAGATCTAAACAAACCGGTTTAAGACATTACCTAGCTACAACTTCTCTCCGATCCTAGCCACAGCGATCGAGTTTTCCTTCTTTATGCTGCCGCCTTCTCCAAGATGTAGTTTCTAAAGTAAGATTCAAGACGATTACAAAGGGCGACGTACGCCAAAACACAGATGTATTATGTATTACATTGTTTCTTTTCTAAAAGAAAAAATGTTTGTGAAAATTGCTACGAAGTCGAAAAATTCGTTCAGTAATTCTTTTTTTTCGAATTCTAATTAATTGACGCTATATGGTCAATGGACAAGGTAAGTACAAGTGCAAGATAAGTTTAAATTTGGTCATTTAAAGGAATGCAACAATCTGTATCAAATGTATAACGTTGCAGTAAATAAGAAATACACTCCGCCAAAAAAGTATCGCACAATTTAGTTTTGAATCATAAAAGTATCGCATAATCGTCGTTTGTAGCATAAAGTTGTAAATGTACTTTAATGCGCTCTAAGATATAATTTCTTTGATTGTTTAAATAAAATGCAGGCCAAATAAAAACAAGAACTCATACTTGAGATTTTTATTAAAACAAGAAATTATAATTTTGGAAAGAAAAATGTCATAACAGTAGCTTTTAATACTGAGTATTGCCACCTCTGGCTCTTATGACCGCTCGCATACAGTTTGGCAGAGATTCGATTAACCTCCGTATATCAGCCACGGAGAGCATTTTCTAGTCCATGCAGGTCCGCTGGGGCAACATTTTGGGTTCATGTCCGGACTTACCGCAGGCCAATCTAAAACTGGAATACCAACATCGTTAAGGTATTCCTGGACGATTATTGCAACATGCGGTCGTGCATTATCGTGCGTTAACATGAATTCGTTTCCTATAATTGGCGCATATGGTACTACATGTTCTTCTAAAATGTCCGTTATATACCTGTGGGCAGTCGATGTACCTCTGTCTACTGGTACTAACTCTGTGCGACCTGTTAAACAGATGCGTCCTCAAACCATAATAGAGCCACCAGCGAAATTAGGTCTAGGTATGATATTACACTGCGAATAGCGCTCACCGTCTCGTCTGTACACTGAGATACGCCTATCTGAGGTGTAAAGACCAAATCTTGACTCATCTGTGAGGAGTATATTGGACCAGTCATTAATGTTCCAATTTATATGTTCTCTGGCAAACCTTAAGCGAGCCACTCGGTGGCTCCTAGTGAGACGAGGGCTGTTACAGCTACTCTAGCTCTTAATCCACTCTGTCGTAACCTATTCCGAATAGTTTGAGTACTCACACGAGTATTTCTGACTCTAGCCAAGTCGTTCTGCAATTGTCTCGCAGCTACATGTCTTCGACGTAACGCTTGTAGTAGTAAATAGCGGTCATCTTGGCGAGTAGAACATCTTGGACGACCTGGTACAGGTCTTCTACTGTAATTGCCTGTTTCCCTATATCTGCCTACGGCTCTAGAAACACTTGACTGATTGATGTTCATCAAATTAGCAACGTATGCTTGAGATCGTCCATCTTCGATTAAAGCAACTATAGCACCCACTTGTTCTAAAGTTAAATTGCTCATTTTAGTTTTAAAAGCGTTGGTACAGAACTCTGACTTGGCACTTTAAAATTTGTCCGTATAGGAAGACTTTCGATAAACAACTGAACAAACCTTACACGTATGCATTTTTCTAAATGTGTTCTTTTAGAAAAAAAAAGTAAAAAAGCTATGTTCCATGGTTTTGTTCATGTTTTTATAGTTCACATACACGAGGCAAACTTTTTGTGAACGTATAAAAATATTTTGGTTTATAAATGCCCTTTTTTAGTTTATGCGATACTTTTTTGGCGGAGTGTATATCAAGGATTCAAAATTGAAACGCAAATGGGGCGAAAGAGAAGGAAAACAAATTCTGAAGAAACAATTTTTGTACAAGTAGGGACGGCGCAAAATTTGCCCGAGGCACTCCATACAAAGCGAGAATTGTCTCACTAGTAGGATACGTATAAAAGTCAACCAAAAATGCATATTTTATGTTTCAATACTTCTAAGGAAAGGTTTTCTTTTCTAAATCAATGTTTTAAGAAGAAAGCCAATAGCATACAGTTGTAGATATACATAATATATAATTCAACAACATTACAAGTATATTCGCGGGGAGCAAAATTCAAATGAGGAATGTCTACGAAGAATGAGCAAAGACAATTCTTGTGCTACTTTTACTGCTCTAACTTTTGTTTTGTTTCTTTTATCTGTTTAACGGCTCGTTACATTGATTAGCTTCCCTTTCGTTTGTTCGTTGGAACCATTTTGAACAATATTACAACCTCCTAACAAACCTCGATTAATTTGATTGTAAACCATAAGTATTGTATTATTCCGGCATTGGTTTTACTTAAACCACGAATTATCCAGTCCGCATGCTCCCATTCTAGCCACTTCTTTAAACCGGATTTCAAGGACTAAAGTTGCCATTTTGGCAATTGTTAGAGAGCTTTTAAAGCTTCTAGTTATACATCTGCAAGCCGATCTCTAAATTCTCGAGGGCACAAAATCAAAGAGGCTTAAGTTACCTTGGATCGTGTACCTCACCATTGCAGCATCATATGTGGCTTAACACCCAATGGTTTCTCAACTGTTTTACAGGTGGTCATTGAATTTTATTGATTATTCTTGGCTAATGTTCTCTGATAATTTTCCTCCCACGTATACTGTTTACCCTAAGATGTTGCCACGTAACCGTTACTTTTTCTCTTAACACTAGTTCCTAATTCACTATATTGAGCACGAAGCCGAAAAAGGTAACGGCGACAAGACGAATAGGGAAGGAAGCCGCGAGCATTCATAATTGATTTGCACATAATTAAGATATACTGGAATAGCAATTCTTCGGGTCTGCAGACTTGAATTAACGAATACGAGGCGGGGGCGGCGGGAAGAAGCTCTTGTATTTCCCGTCGAAGATAATTATTTTGGTAAGCGCTTCCCGTTCTCTGGGATCATATATACGCGATGAACCGCAAAGGAAAAACGACCGTAGGCGGCGAAGAAGATGAACCACCGCCTCCACCGGGATATGAAATTACAGAAACAACGTTGTTGATAAACTCCCTCTCTTTTCGAAACAGTCACGACGTTGAAGTAATAAACAATGTGAACTTGCCGCTTGGCGAATTTCTATTTATGTATATGCCGTTTGATGTTGGCTTCACGTTAGATATTGCGCATACGCGTGTACGTAAACTAAATGTAATTTTAGTTCCAGGAAGAATTCCTTAATGCGAACTAATCAACTGCTAGACGGATAAGTTAAATTTGCATCTCATATTTGTGACAGGACGAAATAACGCGCTTGGAAAACTACCACGACAACAAGTATTTATGAGGAGGAACGCTTTTTGAACAATTTTTAACTTTAACAACAAAGCAGTTCAATTTGCAGAAATATTTTAATTAAGTTATATATAACGTGTATACTCTGTCCAAGTTCATTTGCTCGCTATTGGCTCTTTTATCAATGATCCTATAAATCTATGAACAATTTAATTTTATTTGGCATTACTTAACTAGATCATTTTCTGCATATTCTTTTTTTTAATATCCCGTCAATATAAGTCAAATAACCGCTAGGGGTAAAGATCACCGTCTTAACCGACCTTAAGATTGCAGACAGGGACATCAACTAATAACGTTGAACCTGCTGCTAGACTGCCTAAGAGGCCTATTCTCAGCCTCTAAGGCAAACATCAACGCAAAGAACCGAATAGACTGCCTACGAGGAGTTGGGACATGGGAATGCATGGTCTAGAAGTCTCCATGGATCATAGCTATCGCCGGCTGATACTTATAATCAGCAAATGATAGCAGTAGTGAATAACAGAAATCTACGTCTTGAGACATATCACGTTATAAGAAAGACTACTATTACAAAGTAAATACTTGAAAACAATCGAAAATTCAAGATCTAATGCTGTGAAACGATAAAATGAGCGCGCGTACGTCACAGTGTAATATATTAAACTTTTCCTAACATCCGATATTCGAGCATCCTTAATGTTCCGTACATGAAATTAAGAGATATGTTCATGTCACGTGAACTAAGCTTTACGTCAAGCACTCGAATAAATTTCTTTCCGGCATTATCGGGCGGGAATTGCAAATGTATCATTTGTTTTGCCAGCCCTCCGGCGATGTCACATGCCAATCTCGCGCTACCCTCGTCGTTTATTGAAATCTTCTAAAACATTGTTCGCCCGTCACCGAAATATATTTTCTCCTCTCCCTCTTTGTCTCTTATTCGATATTTTTGGTATTGACATTTTTGATTGAATCGACGGAGGAGTCGCACTCTACGCGGTGAGTAACGTAAGCTTGTTTCAGATGATTCGGTTTCGTTCGATTGAAGCCTATCTCTGACGGGGATCAATTCGATACTTAAAAATAAACTGGATATCCTAATTTTGTGCATTTTCCTCGTTTTATTTAATAGAATGCGATGTATACTCCTTGCAGATTTTTAATATTCTATTATTCTAAAGAGGTGGAAATAAGGTTTGTAGAGATGCTTCATTTACACATAAAGAACGATCTTACGCAAGCATTCTTATCATTTCATGATAAAAATCGTAAGATATAAGGACGTAGCTGCTGTTTGATCGACATATACTACTTCTGCACTAAAATCTTAAAGATAATTTAATTTTAATTAAGAAGTAAATCATATCTGGCTTAAAATGAACACCAGATGAAATGTTTTGAAAAAAAAAAGCGAAAAATTGATCACATATAACTGACTCAGTAATTCCTTTGTCTTTTCTTTTATGAGCCGTACCAAGCACGTTTCCTGGTTTTTCTCTTCAATGTTTTTCATTCTACTGATGTAGAACATCACTTTTAATCTTCGAGTTAACCATCTCCAAAGGGTTCACAAAGGAGGAATAAAAACCGGTTAGCGGGGACGCACTACTGCTCTTTCCTAGTTGACCTATCTTTACATTACCTGCATGGATTTCTGGCAACATAGATTTTGTACACAGACGTAACGCCAATTCGTCTATCGACCGTTCTATCTGTTACTATGGATGAATATGCTTACAATTGTCAATCTATTTGTATTTGTCAGTGATTATTCTAAGTAAATTTTTCGTTTAAACTTGCCGTTTAATGGCAAGTTTTGTCGTCTAACAAAAAGTATCATTCTTTGAACATAGACAATTCACTATTTACAAGTTAATATTTTGTTCAATTCGCTTTAAATTTCACTTTTAAGACGAGTTTTTATTTAAAGCGTGTTCGTTGTTTTTAATATACCAACGAACTAAACGTAACAAAATTCTATTAAGCGCATGTAGACTTACTCCGTATCTGCCGAGAACACGAGAGAGTAAACGATAGAAAATAAAGCAAAAACATCCGAAAGCGTGTATGTGCACATCCCGACTGTAATTCCGTTCCTCAATAAGCTTTCTCTCGCAGGCAAACGAGTAAAAGCACGTCTATCGGTCGAAGTAATGTACCCACGGGGAACGACTTTTTCTACATTGAATAAAAGCTTGTTGCTGTTCGATGCGATGCATGCCCAAATACGCTACACTTTGATTTTGTTGACGGTTAGTTGTACAGAACTTTATAGTAGAAATGTTTGGAATATTATGAAATAAACGTAAATGTTCCGCACATGACGCGCGTTAAATTTAACAGTAGATTAAATAGAAAATCTAGAATAATTATCGATGTTGTCGATAATATCAGAAAATATTGGTTTGTTCCCGCTAAAGGTAAAAGTATTTGTTTGCATTCGATAAAAATGTCAAAATCAGGTTCGAAAGCAACATTCTCACGAATTATGCTTTTGAGAACATTGTAAAGACGCTTAAAGAGCATAACAACGCATTACGTACAGAAAACCGGCCGAAATGCAAGTAAACGTGCTTCTGTATAACGTATAATCGAAGGAAAGAATGCTAGTCAACTCAGAGAATATATACGTTCCTTTCGTTCGTTATATCACTAGGGACTAGCTGCGGCCGCTTCAATAATCCTTTCTTTTCGCCGGCATCATTTCGAACGATAACATTCGTCCTTCGCTTGTTCTAAAGAAAGGAAGCTTCGAAGCGAAAGGGCAAAGAAAGCAACGACAACAATATTTCGTCGAATGTAAACAATCGCCGTTCGTCGAGTAATTCCTTCCTTTGGCAGCGGGCGCTCCGGCATCGTTCTTCGCCACGATCGCCGTGACGTTTTCCCTGAATCGCGCTTTTCGCGATTTATTGCAGCAGCAGCGACAGAAGCAGCAGTAGTACCAGTATCCAGCACAAGCGATCAATTGGAAAGAGAAGGACTTCCGAAATGAAATTAAAGATAGCATCGCTGAAGTTGCAGAACAATTGTAAATCGGTAAAATACAGCTGATGAAAGTTTATGACGTCTCTGCAGTCCGGGATTAAGAAACAGCGGCAGCGCAAAATAAAGGTTTCCAAGCGGGAGATAAACTCTTTGCTGATTAAAAAACTTCAAATCCGGAATTCCTTGCTCTGAATCCTTTTCGTAAAAACATTCCTCCTCATCTTCCGTATCGCGTTAGTTTTTAGACGTCTTTAAGAACTCGCAACGAGTGTTTTTAATTATGGTATTCGTAATTTATACGAGTGAACGAAGTAGAGACATAATTTCGAGTTTCTTCTTATTATTACCGTTACTTATAAACGAACCAGCTTGTTTTATAGTACGCGGAAACAGCGCACCATGTTGCTATTTTCCATCCCTCATTCTTACCGTGAGAACTACTATCTCGAGCTAACGGTGTTTTAACAAGAATAATGAATAAAAAAATAAAATGTTTTAACGCGGAACGAAAATTTCAAAAACTTCATTAAGCTGAAAGTAAGAACGCTCAACATCTTCATACGAGCCGGGAGAAGTGCCTACAAGGCGCTTTAAGATCTGCATCATGAAAACCGTAATATGTAACGTTAGCGGACGGAAAATTAGGAATGTTGCACTCAAACCTGCGTGAAATTCCGGTTGTTTAAACATGGATGATATCGAACGATGATATCGAACCGCAATAATACTCCTAAGTGATTGCTTAACTTTCCAGAAAGGAACTAACATTTCCTCAAAGCCGTCATACGTTCTCTCTAAATCTCAAAAATGTTAACGGCTTAGATAGTCGCTACCCTTAAATAGAAAGGACGCACGCAAGGGACCGGCATTCCGCTCGCTTAGACGGTATAGTTTTACTTGTATTGTGAAAATGGGGAAAGATGTTCCTGCTACGGACGGAGATAGCGAAATTCTTTGATAAGTGTCTTTCAACAACGACAGAGCGTAGGCTCCCAGCGTCGCAGACGAAGAATGTAAATGAGGTTTTTAAAAGATTGAGACTGTTCCCATCATGGCATAAATAGTGATTGAAGTAGAAAGATAAAGGAGACGTATTCGCATTCTTTTCACGTTTAACGTTTTCCTTCCCAGCGAACTGAATTCTCTCGGATGTATTTAGTTGGAAGATACTTTAGAAAAAAATTTCGATAGACAGGAAACACTTACGGTTCTTTTCAAAATTAGCAAACATAAGGAAGTATCTCCAATTTCTCTTATTTCATTAACAATTTCCAAAACTTTACATGAAGCAATCATTCGCACTATTTATCTTACATATATTTTAATCAGAACGATCTCGTCCAATCTATTAGTAATGTTTTCCCATTGTTCGCTCCTCTTCATTTACTCGACATGGAACTGGATCATGTCCATGAAACCGATGCCTTTGGCTTTGCCTTCTTTGCCCTTCGGTTTCAAGCTTCTAACCGATTCTTGGGATCCTCTATTCGCATTTGGCATTATAGACATCTTCCTTGAACCCTGCAACGGTAATGCTTTAAGGTGATCAAATGCGGGTGTTGAGCACTAAATACTTACTCTTTTAACTTTAGAGTCATCTGTAAATCTAACACCTGGCATGACGGACATTCTTCTCGAGGAAGGCATCACGGCCATCTTTCTGAACAAGTGGGCCACTTCCTCTTTCATACCGCATGCCGCCATCATTTGTATGATCTGTTTCTCTCTCTTTTCAACTACCTTGGTACCCAGTAAGTCGTCGAAGTCTGCTACTTCGACGACAGAGAGCGTCTATTACAAAATGCAAATAAGGACTGGGAATCTAAGGAATTTCAATGAAATACGGCATACCTTCTCTAAATATTGTACTAAGGCTTCGTCGTTCATTTTCTTCGCAATTTCGATTGCTTCGTTAACTTCGTATTTTGCATCGGTTCTATTGTGCTGCTGGATATTTATTCGAGTTATGATCATTTTCGCGTTGATTATCCAAGCGAAGTCTTCGCATTCTTTCGCTTCAACGATGCATTTCCTAGCGTAAACTCTGGCTAATTCGAATTGTTTAATTTCGCTGTAGTACCTTGCCAAGTCATGGTATAACCAAGTTAATTCCAAAGATGATGTTGCCTTCCGCAAGCGACTCTCGGCGATCTTAATTTGTTTCCTAGAAATGTTAATTAGAGAATACGTTTTCATTTAATTCGACTATACGGAGACGTACTTCCAATCGATAAAGACCCCTTTGAATTGTCTCAATACAGAATCCTGCGATGGTTCCTTACTTATGATCATACCAAGCATGTTGTAGATTCTCTTCCTTTGATCCCACTCGTATTGGTTGGGATTTAGTCTCTTTAGGTCTAAATAAGCTTGCCCAACCAGTTTGTAGACTGACATCAGATATTCATCGCGATCCGGCAGATATTTCTTCGGTGTCGTATCGCAATATGTCTTCAATTTCTCTGCAAGTTCGAGAGCGGTACGCGTATTTTTCTTTTGGATACTTAATTTGATCTTGTCCAATAAGCCATTAGCTTCGCTAATGGTTGCAGCCCGTATTTTCAACTTCTGTTCTTCTTGTCTCTTCTTGAGTCTTTCGGATAATGACGTCTCCTGGTATTTGATGAAGTAAAACGGTCTTCTCGTACGAAGTAATTCCTGGAATTAAAAATAAAAGCTGTGTTTGACGTACGTATTACTTTTACTTACTTGCTTGTAAGATAGAGTCTTATATCCATCCTTTGCCAACTGTACTATTTCTTTGTATCCAGCTTTGTTTGGACTCTTAACGCCGGGATTGTCTTTAAGTGTTTTTAAAAATATTTTATCTAAATACATTGCTTTTAGGTACTTCTCTCCCATGAAATTCTCTATATTAGTAGTGTACCTCTGCAAAGGTCTGTACGGAAATGGTTTCCCCTTCGGAATTTCCTCATCTTCTGCTCGATGACTTCTCAGACTCTCCCTAATTTCCAACTCGTAACCTTCTGGTTCTTCACCGCAGGGATAGTGCGTATTGTCTTCTGGATTCAACGTCTTCCTCTTCTTCTTGGAAAATCCCAACGTCTCAAATATCAACATCATGTCGTCGCGGTTCTTCCTCTTCTTCCTCCTTTTCTTAATCTTAGATGTGAATTTTAAAGGATTTTCAGCTTCGCGCACTTTCTTCCAAGCCAATCTTCTGATAATTTTGTAATGGTCCCTCAGCGGCCTCCCGGCGCGTTCCCCAATGCCGTTCTCAATGGCTTGATTGCACTAAATAATGAAAAGGTCACATTTTGGAAGGGATTTACTTATTATCGGTTTCGTACGTGCATGACACCCATGTAGAAATTATCCGGTTTCTTCCTCTTCGGTAGGTTTCTTAGATTTTGCACCAATGCGTCTTCAAAATCGCAACTGAGGTAAGTGTTGAGGGCCTTCAAAGCTAGTACGACCAGATCATCGGAATCCATGTTAAGCGCCTTATTTATATCGTCCAAGGCTCCTTCGTATTGAACGGCTTTAGCTCTGGCAATAGATCTTCCCATGAGCGCCCTTTTATCGTTGGGAGTTTTTTTAATGGCTTCATCGAAGTACTTTAAGGCTTTCAAAGAAAGGGAAAGCTGTTTAACAGGGTTAACATAAGGGTTGTTTAAAGTTTTGGCGATAGTTTCATTATAAGAGAAGGAGCTGCTGAAGGTATGCGTGACAATTGTAATTTTTCGTTAAATATAATGGTTCCATTGAGGAAAACTAGTTACAGACACGACACTCTAAAAATTAATGAATAACGTCGAGATGTTTTATAACGGCGTCGCAGAATTTAAAATAGTCCGCCTTATACCGTTCCTTTTTTTCTTCCCCTCAATGTATCATTGCTAATAATAAATGAGGGCTTATCATTTATCCGTCGAAAAAAGAAAGAAACAGCTCTAAATTGTTTTCCTTCTCTACGGAGTAGAGGGTAAGAATCCGAATATTAATTTAATCCTTAATTAAGACCATTAAAAATACTACTTTCTTAGAGTTAAAACGCAATCATAGACTGTAGAAGCAGAACTTGCAGGGAAATTAAGTTTTACGATTTTCTAGCACTTAAAATAACCTCGTCAAATGACTTTAGAATAATTCTAATTACAATTTAGCCGTGATATTTATGATGAAAGCTTCGTTTCGAACGAAGATGTGAAATGGGAAGTGAAAATGGGAAAACTGAAGTAATAAAGAGAGAATTTAGGGTGAAATAGTTCGTGGCATTGTAGCAATTATTTTGGATTTTCATGTTGAAAATCAAATTTTTGTCTCGTTTATGTTCGTTTTACTAAAAAAAATTTAAGCGGAAAGCAACACTCGTAATTATAATAACCTGCAAGGTGAGATCTAAATCTCACACAACCATTTTCAGCAGTGCATTTCGTTTTAAATAGATAATAACCGCCTACTGTAACCTTTTGCGTAATGCATAATTCAATTGTAAATACGTAATCTAAGGATATACGTGTATAATCTGCGATACGCGTAGGCTACCTTTATAATCTCGTTTGTTCCACGAGATACGAAATTCCGTAAAGTCGACGTCCGGGTTTATTAAGATTTTTGTTTCAATTTCGCCCGTTAATCCTTTAATTTATACAATTCCTTACCCCTTTCATATTGTTCGCGTCTGGTGATGTAATAACCCAGCTCCCTGTACAGGGTCTGGTATCCGTATATTTCATCTTTCTTTTGGCCGAACAGATCCGTCGCCGCCGTCGCCATTTCTCGTCGGTGCGTCACTCAACCGGGGCGACAACGAGCTATACACCGTAAATTTGCGAATTATATTGCAATTTAAGAGCGAATCCTAATTGCTTGACATTAATTTCGCCCGTCACATTGACAAATGCGAATATGAAATTAAGCCCTCGTTGACATTTCGTACGCCCACGAGCGCTTATGACATTTACCCCTTCGTCTGTTTCATTCGAATCCCGTTCCTGCAGCATATGCCGCGACGGATCGCTAAAGAAGGTCGAGGGCGGCGGAACAAGTGAGATTTGAGGCTGTCGTGCCATTTATATGTTTCAAATGTTCAACCTGATTGTTTCATAGTATTTTCGCTGTTACGAAACACAATTTTAAGCTTTAACAATGGCCTGAAACGCTCAAACGTAAATGATTTATAGATGCTGTCTTTTCGAAAACTGCAGTTATTTGATATCTAGAAAAGCACGAATAGATCTGAGTATTTAGGAATCTTCTAATACGATGTAGATACCGCTGTTGTAATTTACCAGAATCGACGGCCTGTCCCTATTCTTTTGAGTTTTCTTTGATTACAACATGTTAAAAGTTCAAATTTGCAAAAGGATTATTTCAAGAGAACATGGTGTATATTTAGTTGTCCTTTACATTTTTACATTTTATTTTATGCTCTATTGCCCTCGCCTCTAATTTAGCGAGAACGGTTGAGTCAAGGTGATGTAGGCTTATATAACGCTATATGCTAAATTCGATGGCAACTGCTTATTATTAACACTTGCTTATTTTTAAATGTTAATGAGACACTCTACAATTATTCGTAGCTTTCTAGGGTCGTGTTGTTCTCGAGTAAAGATATAGTCATGCACCAAGAAATAAAAGAATTGACTTCAAAAATAACAGTGAGTTCTATTGCAAAAAAAAGAGGAAAAGGTATGAATGAATAGCAACAAGTATAAAATCGACAAAAATAAAATTTATTACTTAGACTGGTTATTCGTGATTTAGCCTGGTTATGGGTATGGTCCGTTGGCGGGAAATAGGCAGCGTCTTTTTACTCTCGTGATGCCGATGAAGGCTTTGGTTCGCAATTGTTCTGCTGGTATTAGCTAATGCTTCACATTAAAACACTTCGCTAAAAATCACTCTTTGGGCTGTGCTTAAAGTAGATATTAATGAAAATAACGTGTCCCGTTACATTATATCCTTGTGTTCTGAGTTACATTTTCGCAGATCATATGGTAATAATGGCGTATTATAATATGGTCAGTCTTTAATCGACGCTGTCCTTCAATATCTAAGGAAATTTATAAATACCTGCAGAATAGTTTTTTATATAATCCATTGTGACTCTGCGGGAGTGATACATTGATAAGACTCTATAGTGAAATAGGCTGCCGCTTTCGAGCTTCAAAAATGTTCGTCAATTAAAGTAGGTGAAGTAAGTTTATAGATATGTAACCGCCTTAACATTAAATTGTTGTAGTGACAAATTTTACATTTTGATTTTCTTAAGTATGCAATAGGATATGTAGCGCCATCTGCATTCCAGATGCATTACTAACAATGGAAATCGTTAACGCTACCAAGAAAACTGTATTTAAAGTTTTCCTTCGTAATTTTTCTTCTAATTATGTTATTATAACTCTCTCAACGTAATCAGCGATACTTGCAGGTAATGTAGAGATTTTCTTCGCGTCATTTAGCGTTTGCGCAAACAGACATTCAATGGCGCCACTAAGATGTTTCGAATAATAGCTCTCGCTTTTATCGGAACGTTCTATACTTTACCTCTTGATTTTATTGATATATATATTTATTATATAATATTATTTATTATTATATATTTCTTCCACATCTTCCACATATTACTCGATAAGTTCGTCAATAGTAAAAATATACAAGTAATGATAGGCAATACGAAATGGTCTAATTCAAGCACCCAATTTCATGGAACTAGTGTATGTGACGCCTATTCTCTGAATGAAATATGGAGTATAGACAATAAGGATTAAAATAATAACACCGTTTCTTCTTCTGTATTTTATTAATAATTAAATTGATTTTATACAAAAGTCACGATTATGTTCTTCTAATACTATTTATAAGACTTACATTTAAATACTTATACGGTTCCTTGCATATTTAGTTCGATATATTGTTTATGATATATTACATCTATACATAAAAGTTCCACTACTGCCTATCGTTTGAAGTACAATGAAACTTTTAAGGAACATCACAATCCTTTTAGAACGTAGCAGGATCAACATCTACGTAGTCAAATTCATTGTTGTCGCATATACAAAGTGTTTGAATAGGGAATATTCTTAATGATTTAGGACTGAAATGATTGAATAAATCCTTTAAATTAAATTGGAAAGTAACATGTGACTGAATGAAAAATGGTTTTCGTTTATCGCATAATTAAAGTGTTCTAAATAGATTGTAACACGTTGTATAATATTGTCCTTTTAATTTTTCGTTGATCTTGCTAAGTTTACATTTACTGTCAGTTCGATAACCTAATTTATACTTTCTTAAATTTACGAATAAATACTCTTTACACAATAGTCGGGCAGTTGTGGCGGATTTCATTTGAAAACTTTTTTAAAGTAACCCTTCGAGAATACATCGAAGCTCTCTGCATTATGATAAGCAGTTTTTATATGTATCAAGCGCATTACGAGGAAAACAATTGTTAACACTTAGCAATATCGTACTAGTTGAAAGACCCTAACGACAACTCTACACATTTTGTGACACATTTACTATCTTTTCTATCCTACAACGAAACTGCAAAAATATTCTCATATCTTATCTAATGGTGAGGAATAAATTTGTATGTCATAATTATTATTATTTGTATATGGTTCTAAGGCATAATGTAATGTTTCTAGCGAATTTTTCATCAGTTCACTATATCCGTATTACATAAAGAAATATTTAGTACTTTAAGGCCTCGTTTTTTTTTTATTATTTTATTCCTTAACGTTTCTCATTTGTCTTTAGAAAACGTATTTTAAATTTAATGTTTTCGGTAAATACGAATTATTATAAAATATGATAGTAGCTACAGATGATTTTTGTTAATTTGTGGTCCATTTTTTTTTTACGATTAATAATGTGCGGACGATCTAATCTACTATCCATATCAAATAATAAAAATAGCCCTCTTTTTAATGCGTAGTCGTATTCGTAAAATTGTATTCTCCTAACAGGATGTACACCGTTACAATGAAGGGTGGAAACAAAACTAAATATTTAAAAAAATGTTTATATACAAATTTTTTGAAAAAAACGCCCGTCACCTTTGTTACGATGAATAATTTGAGTTCTAACATAGCTAGTATTGTAAAAGGTTATATCTCATCGTCAAAGAATTGAAACTAAAACATTTTTCCAATAATGAAGATTTTTTTTGTTTATAACTTTGATTCTAAGGAAAGCACTGAGATGGAGTTCAGAGTTCTTCAGAGAGTTTTCTTTTTTACTTTTAAGAGGACCCCTACGCCGATGAGTCATCAACACGATTTCAAAAACTAAGCTGAATTGATTATGGTTCAATATGTTGATGGCGCTCGAATAGATTGTGAAATGTCCAACCTTTACCCGACGGTACCACAAATCCTTGGAAAGCTACCGACGGAGCGATGGAGTTCTACTTACGCGTCCTCGTGAACTATAAGCTTTTAGGGCTTGCTTGAAATGATTTATACTCGATAGGAGACCAGGTAATCCGCACTTTAAGGATTAAACTGTTTATTTTGACGTGGTCGTTATTGGAGATTTCGTAGTTCTTAAAAATTACGAAGCAAAATTGTTGGCTAACGCTCATATCCTCAATGTACGATCTTTAACTCTAGAAATTGTCATAATAGCCAATATTCGTATTAAATAGAAGCTCATATATTAATTAGCACGTTAATTTGAGACTTTTACTATTGTTTTCGATCAACTTCAATAAGGGCTTGAGGAAGTTTCACTCTCCACTTCTTCAACATATTCATTCGTGAAAAATTTTCAAAAATAAAACAAACAATAATCTGTCACTTCGAGAAACAACAATTCGATATTGTGTATTTCATTGAAGTTTCTGGCGAAGCATCTCAGTTTAATAACTTGTACAGCAATTGTTTTCTTGAAGATAATTGACGCGTCTTTGAGGCTGTCATCTATGAAACAAAGTCAATATTCCACAAATTCTATCTGACTATGAAATAAACAGGAAACAAAATGATGTTAATAAATATACATGTTATGCGCTATTTTCGTAATAGGAATCTCGACGCAAGATTTTGCAACATCAACGAAATACGTATAAACCTAATTTAACTAACTGTATATGAGCTTCTACGTAAGATCGTTTTTAGTGCCTAATTTATATGCATATATATATAATGAATATCCTTAATAGATAAAACATCGTACAATAATACATCTTTTTTATAACTAGAAATTTGTATCAGCTACTTTAAAATTTTGATGTAACTAGTTTCCTTATCCTAATGGAGTATCTTTATTGGAAAGAATACATTCAAAACTTTTAAAAATACGTATGTAAGCGTATATTCTTCCCAAATCTCCTTATTTAGTTAGAATTGTGAAGCTTTACTTGTAACCGTTAAGATTTTCATATTGATTGCGAAAAACATTTACATGCTTATTACTATTGGTTACTATTTATAAAATGATATGATAAGAAATATAGTATATTTAAAGGTTACCTGTCCAAAGCGATCCGAAAATATTAAGCATTTAAAAAATTGTAGCTGTTAGAATGAATCGATTGTGTAATTTCAAAGGTTAAAAAAAGGATATTCGATTATTTACCTTTTAAACTCAATACTTCTTCTTTCTTTGCATATCTATAGAGTTCATAATCAAATTTACAGATCGCTTTCAACTAGTCTTCAGCTAAATACATACTTTGAAACTATTTAGTCTAAATGTTTGTCAATCAATATGCAAATTTAATCTCTTTTAACGTGGAACTTAAAAAAAATACGTATTATACACACATAAAGTATAGAGAGACCTAGCAATTTTTATGAGATCAGTATTTGTTCTCAACTCAAATGTTCACAGGAATCCTTTGCTTCGAAAGAGGCATGATGTATCTCAGTACAAATTGGAAGAAGAAGGAAGACGAAAACGTAAATTTATCATCATACACGAAGCAACTCTATCATTTCGAATGACGTCATTAACGTACAGGTTTATCATTTAATCTGGCTACTTCCGTTACTAATACAAGCACAAATAACCGAATAAAAGCAGCGATGTTATCTGCCACTTAATTTGAATTTAAACGAGTTGGTCAAAGTTACCTCCATTATGGCCCGTACAATTGATATCGTCTTGTTAAATTTTATACAGCATTAGAAATTTGGATTAATCAAAATTCACTTTTTCTTTTAAAAGGCCTCACGAAAAGCAATCTAATAGGGTTAAATCGAGCTCGTTGTGTTGAAATTTAAATGCATTTGAGCTGCTAAAATGTTGGAAAAAATGTAATCTTTCCTCTGCTGAACCTCTGTGAGCTTCGGGAGAGCTCATATTTTATACGAATTGTAACCATCTGGTTCAGTGGATTATGGAGATGTTTTCGCCAAACTTTCAGAAGCTGTTTCCCAAATTTTATATAATAAAATTAGGGAATAAGAATATTTCCTGATTTTACTTAGTAAATCAAGAGGTCGGAATCGAGAGGTGAAAGGCTATTTATGTTTTGTTCGTCGCGCCCCGTAAAAGCCGTTCGGTTCAGGTTTTCTTCGAAACCTTTCTCGTACCTACAAAACTGATGGAAAAAAAGTAGCGGACAAAATAAAATGAAAAACCTGATGAATATTTCATATTTGTATTTAATCGTTTGCGATCGCAATTTTCGAAGATTAGCGACCAGTAAAAATTAAAGAGTTAACAAGTACATAAATGCATATATCTGAATCTCAGCAACGTATATAGAATTAACACTTAATTTAAAAGGAAGTTGAAAGATGAAATCAGTCCCTCATGTTTCAGGATGCATTTTTATCATCAACATAAGTCAATCCTTATTCTAAGAAATTTTTATGTGTGTACCTTAAAATTCAAGTAATCGGTATTTACAATGATCTTGATAATTCAATACGAGCCCTAATTTCTACTTAGGTTATAGTTTCTTTTCCTCTCAATATCAAAGTAGTCATTACAACTAATATACCTTACACTAATGGCATAATGAAGTATTCTCGATAATTCTAGTTAATATAGTTAAACGTGAGGAGTTTTTGATACTCGTTTGTAAATTATCAAACGCTCTTATACGATTACACTTACACGTATCTATACATAAAATGATGTGTTGGTGTTATTCACTAAGATATTCATCAAGTTAAGATGAATTTAAAATAATTAAATAAATAAAACGATCTACGAGTCGCTTTCAATTGCTTAATATGTACTGCAAGCGAGTTTTTGTGCTGTCTTAGTGCGTCGCGATTTAGCTGCTTATGTTTTCTTAAACCCTGTCGGTTAACAAACAGAGTAAGTGTTGCAGCCTCAGCTTTGTTAGCTTAAAATGAGTGATGATTTAACTAATTTATTTAGGAAAACAATTCCGCCTTTATGATGTGATATGACGCTATCTGGTTCCTAAAAGCTTTAAGGAAGGTGATAGTTGCGATGGGAGATAGTGCTCCTAGAGAATTTACACAAACTTAACATCTACCTATTAGCCGGCTTGGAGGAGATGTTCTAATTGTTTAGGAGTGCGCATTCTCTGTAGCTTTCAGTTTAGAGCAGGCTTTAAGGTTAAGTAAATTTCTGGAACATCTTTCGGAATATTAAATATTTTAGCTAGTGGTCTGATACATATCCATCTGATAAAAACGTAAAGTGGCTTGCAGCGAAATTCCTTTGATATTAAACTAGTCAGTCGTATGTAGATCTTTACGCTTAAAATACTTGACGAACACTTTCTGTATTGTGATTGTAGAAGGGAATGACATACCACGATAAGCAACGTATTAATTGTTACTGGTCAAAATCTTTCATTACTCATTTTAAACTAATTTAACAGATCGCGAAAGTGATACAACGAATTTATAATTTTTACATTCTTATTTCGTACAACGATTTATTCCGACCACTGTTGTGAATTAATCTACGTAACGCTAAAAATAATAGTTGAACTATCTATTACAACCACCCGGACGGGCAATTGTGTCCGCTCAACGGAATAACGCCGGGTAATTTGGTCAGCCCTTGGCCGTTATTCCGGTACTCTTCCTCCGGCGTCTGCGACGATCCGGTCGCTTGATTACTGGACGAGGAATTATACAATAACGGCTCCCTGGACGATATTCCGGAAGCTATCTGCGATTGGCCGGCGTTCGTTACGCTCTCTTCGGTGGTAGATGGCGTTAGGGTGGTGGGCGCGGTAGGCGGCGGTATTTCGACAGAATCCTGCTGCGATTGCGTTTGCTCGTGTCTGTGCATCAGCTGCACCACCTCCGGGACCCGCGTAGGGACGCTGGATGCTCTCTTGAGTACCTGCGAAACCTTAGATTAGCTCGTTAGATGGAATGGAATATTGAGAGCATTTATTGATCTTAATAGAGGATAATTTGGGACTAATAGCTGCTATTAATGCTTTCGTAACTGTTTTTTTTTTTTTTACTAATTAGGTAGTTTGACGGTTCCAATTATCGTGATAGATATGTTTTCTAAATTATTAATCTTGGAAAAAAGAATTGGCAACAAAATACTAGCGTAATATATAATACAAACTGACATCGTCATGACGGAGCACTATATATTTTATTTCTTTTTATGTATGTTCTCGCAACGGCTTTTTCACGACTTCCTCGTTCTGCTACGTGATTGAAACGCTGAAATTACGGTTTTTCCTCTCATATACTATACGTAACAGATTGTAGAGTGCGTGTCACTTCCGAACCCAAAAGATACAAAAACGTACATTTGCATTAAAATAACTTGCCTACCGGATATAAAAAGTTGGGGAATATTTTGATAAAATTAACGTAGCTTGCAACAGAGTTTGTAAATAGAAGATGAGTTCAGTAACATTGTTTACTTATCACGCTAAAGCTTGCATTCATCTTTGGTCGATAACTTTCAAAACATTTGCGAGTGAAATAGAAGCGGAAAAAAAAGCTACGTTTGGCAATTACCTTTTTATTGCTTTTTCCTATGCAAACCGCGATCGCATGTTCTACAGGATTTGGCGGAACGACTACGGGACTGGTATTTCTTGACGCTGAAAACTTCTTCCTTTTCTTTTTCAGCAACGAAAGGCCAGCGGCCAGTCCGTGAGGTTCGGCGTGACTACCCTGGCTGCAAACTTGATCGATACTCGGGTTAGAATCGGACGGACTTTCTGTAATATTATCTTCTGACGCGGGACTGTTACTGTGGCTGTGCGAATGGTTGTGATTGTTTTCCCGGCAATGGGAATTGCAAACCGAATCTTCCGATCTAGATCTGCCGATAAGTCTAGATACCTTACCCGCTTTGGCCGCTTCTATCAGGGTACCCCATCGTCGCTTGTGGGAAGCCGTCCTCTTCATATGGAGTCTATTCTCAAGGGACGAGACGAAACTATTGCGACTATCAGAAAAACCGTTTTCATCTCTCAACTTACCTTCCTAACGTTCGATGATGGTGAACTTCGTTAATACTGCCCTGCGAGGAAGACACGGTATTGTGCTGTAGAATTTTTCGCGGCGTTGAATTGAAAATGCCCGAAAAGGTCGAACCGAAGAGATCGTGGTGATGACCATCGTGATGCTGTTGTAGGGAAGCAATGAATTCAGCTACAGGCGGTAGGGGACCGGTGGTTGTTGACGGTTGAGGTCCGATGTTAAAGCCTTTCATGAGTCGTCTTTCCTTTTGACGGTTCTTTTTACCACCAGTACCTATTGTCAGTAATGTAAGCACGTGGAAATATTCTTGTGGTAAAAGACCTCAAACTTTTAACAATTATTAAAATAGGTAACGAAAGTGAAATTAAACATAATAAATGTGATCGTGAGTGCATTTAATGTTTTATTTATGTTTCAGTCTTTCGTAGATCTTTGTCTGGGTTACGCATTTACTGCTTGTAGCATCTCCAAAGAATGCTATCAGTAATAGTAATAATGCTAGTTTAATGTGGAATGTTACATTACATCCAACTTTAAGCGAGCAAAGATATTTTTAGAGATAAATGAGATACCTTCAAACACAACAGATGTAACATTGCTAGAACATACCCGATCCCATTCCAGAATGTGCTGTAGACGTATTCATCCCAGAATTTTTCAGAATTTCTATCAGCTCGAACCGGAAGGCGGATATATCTTGCTTAATTTCGTTGACGTCGTCCTCCGTGACTCCCTGATTCTCCGCTTTTCTCTGCTCCACAGTAACGTACCGCCTTACCAAATTCCTCATAATACTCTGAAATGATTGCTAATCAAGAGCTGTATTCACAGATCTATCTATCCGACACTTATTGAATGTTAGCAAGAGAGAAAAATAAAGGAAAAACTCAATTACATCTAAAAACTCCGTCCATGCATTGCGTAATAGGCTCACCTGGTATCTGAAATCGCGTTCGCTTGCCTGCTTGACCTTCCTCTGGAAAATAAATTAAATTGGAGATGAGCACAAGGTCCAAAATACCTGTATAGAGAAACGGTGGGAAATTTGTTTCGTCTTGAGATTACGCCCCGCTGAAATTGACTACGCGGACATGAGGGGTTTGTTGTTGTCGGATAATTCATTTGATGAATGCGTATCGTTCGGGGATATAAATTGCGAGAGATGCGAAACCGCTTCGTTTCGATATATGTACACGGAAGCAATTAAGTTCAAATGGCGCCCTTCGCAACGGGCGCTTTGTTTACTTTGAAATAAGCGCTCGAATTTGAATTAGGGATGTAGAACACCGCCATTATTAATCGTAGTGGAAGGTAGATTTTCTTAATCCAAGTACTGAGAAACCTAATCGCATTGTTTCACTGCGAATTTGATAACGGCTTGAAACGAAGCACGTAATTCACGATGTCAGTTGTGCAAAACTTCAGCTCAATTAGGTGTCCCGCAATTACATCGTCGTATATTTGCAGCTGTTAATTCTATTCAAAAGTGGTATTACTCTACCCTCGCGAACATTTTGTGGACGCATCCAGAGAACTGCAGCAATTCTTTAAAAATTCCGAGTCAAATGAGCTAACGAACGATTAATAAAACGAATCAAACGAAGCTAACGAACCACTCTAATAGTAGGCCGAAAAGAAAAGATGGCGTTATTTACCAAAAATATTTTGATTATGCATGTGTTGAAAATTACTTTTGAAAATCTGAGAAATTTTGGCAATATAAACGAAAATAAGCCACATTAAAACAACCAGGTTGTATTTTTTAATTGTTTTTAAATTAACCTTTCGAGTCTGGATATCGAACCAACCGCGAACATTTTAGAAACAATTTAGAAAAATAGTTTGATGTGCGACAATCCACAAAACAAAACATTCCTGAGAAATCGTAGGATCCATCATCTTTTATCGCTTTAAAAATATTTATTGAACCAGACAATTTTCAATTTTAATGTAATTTTTTTATTATATTGCTTTTTAGCGCACATGCCTTCATAGCGTGTGTGATAAATTTACAAAACAACTGCAAGTACTAGTAGTTCTAACCTATCAGCTAATGTTCGTATCAAAATGAGCAAAGTCGATATAGAACAGTTATAAAATCCTCAAAGCAATGAACTTCTCAAAAAATTACTCATGAAGAAAGGTTGATCGATATAGGGATGATTGATCTTCAAAGTCAAGTACTTGCGAATGGTTAAAATCGTTTGAACAGTCGACTCATGGTCACCATACAGGTCAATCTCTTAACTTGATCACTTCCACTGTTGATGTTCCGATGGAAAAAACAATTGTTTAGCAGCTTTATCAAGAGTTTCAGAAACAACAGTTTCTCAGAATTCTATACAAATACCTTGGATTGATAAAAGTTAATATAAAATGTGCTCCGCAAATGCCATTCTAAATGCACGTTCCTGATTCTCTGTGACAGTCCTTTCTTGTTTGAAAGAGACATTAAACGGGAAACAAAATTCATGGAAAACGACGAACTTATAGCGGTTATTGAAAGGTATATTGTGGATAAACCGAAGGAATTTTTTATGATGGATTAGAGTAGATGTAATACTCGTATTCAAAGACAACCTACATTGAAAAATAACTTTTTGTTGCTGTTCTAACATTTTTACATTTTTCATGCACACTTCGACAATGTAGAAACGACACCTCGTATCAAAGTCTTTCGGTTTGAAACATTTCTTTGTTAATCATGCGCGCTCTTCACTTTTATCCTAAATCGTCGCTAGTCCTTTAACATACATAAAACTTACCCGTATCGTTCTCATATGTTCCTTCTTCGCTGCCCTAGAATGCCCGCAAAGCTTCCTTTGGACCCATTGTATAACATACCACAAACTTTTCGGCGTGGGGACTATATTGAAAGGCGGCGGAACGGTACCCCCTTCCTCAAAGTAGCTAATCCAAAGTTTGCTGCGGGCAAATTTCCATTCGATATCCGCCCTTTCCTGTGCGCAAGAAGAAAAAATACAACCAATTGTAAGTACGTAGTTTCAGTCAATTATTTTAAATGAATTAACCTAAAAAACTTACAGATATTAATTGATATGAATGATTCATCATTGCTATGAGTAGGTTCAATAGGACTACGATATTGATAACCGAATACGTTCCGAACATGAGCATTCCCCAGAATCTGGTGAAGATTTTAATTCCGCTCAAGTCAAAACTTTCCAAGTCGATTAATCCGAATACGGCCCAAAAGAGTGTTTGCGCTGTTTCAAATAAGCTGTAACGAAAGGCGACAACGTAAACTGAGTGAAACTAGCTACTATTACCTACTACTTACTTTGCGAACCTCCTCCATATTTGGCAAGCGTTAGTATCGGTGGAGTTCGTCGTTGGACTTTCAGTTGGACAATTTTGTCTTTCTGCCTCGGCGTAATACCACAGTAGTTGATTGAGACCTGTAAAATATTGATTATGCACGTATTCCTTTAGGTATTTCCTCATTTCCGTTTGTTGTCTTTTATTTTAACATTATTAAGCGGCAAAGTCGTCCATTTTAATTGTATATCTAAATCTTAACCGTAATAAAAACATAAATTCTCTTACCGCACGAAAAAGCGAACAGCACCAGTACGTACAA
The DNA here is from genome assembly GCA_020654165.1 of Oryctes rhinoceros. Taxonomy (NCBI): domain Eukaryota; kingdom Metazoa; phylum Arthropoda; class Insecta; order Coleoptera; family Scarabaeidae; genus Oryctes; species Oryctes rhinoceros. The sequence continues at coordinate 8,361,235 of JAIOKQ010000231.1, forward strand.
AAAGAAAAATTTCATTATATCCATAACCATCCTGGACAGGGAGACTTGTAACGGTCCGAGATGTGGATTTACGGAAAATATGTAGACTAACTTCAAGGAACTGAAACGGGAAAATTTATCTTCATGCTCTGATTCTGCGATTGCATTAAAACCAAGAAAAATAAAGACGTGGGAAGTTGTAAAGAGTGGGGCAATTTCGTTTTATTCGCTTTAAAAATGCGCCGCATACGTTGCAATTTCCGTTGTTTAGTATCCGCGTCAGGCCACCGCGGTTTATAAACTTTACGGAGAATTTTCCATCTGCGCATTTTCCCCGTTAGTTTTGCCGGTAGCGTAGGTATCATTAACGTTTACTGTTTGAAATTGTATCGCGGATTACATTGTTAGTTTCAGACAAGCTGGATAACCGAAACAATTGTATTATTACTTTTATTTGCTTGCAATAATTTTAATAAGAATATTTAATAAGAAAGAAATAGGTTGTCTGTGGAGGGTTGCCATCGTTCTTCATAAGCATTAATCTGTCCGCTTGAAATAATGTTGGGTGGTAGACGTATTGGCATTTTACAAAACATTGGGGAGAATAATTTTCTCGACATTACGTCTCCCAAATTCTATTCCGCCACACTTATCTTACAAGATTCGGCGGTAATGCAGAGTACACTTTGTTATTCCAGTTGTTGTGTGAATCGCTTCATGTTATCCGCGAGCGCCGTCTTCAATTGAAATGAATCCCCGAATTCGTAATTTATGATAGCATACGCCGAGGATTTATCTATACCCAACGACTGTTTCAAACGCCAGCTTAATTTATGTGGTCTCCTAAGCAACCTCCGTTCATCGGCTGAGAATATTCATCCCTCGTCTAACACATATTATGCCGCTCGTCGAATACTAAATTTGTAAATTTAATAATGCGCTACGGGATGGTGCAGAAAATGACGAGTTATTCTACGCATGTCGCACGAAACCATAAAATTCCGAAAATAACACGTGTACATCCCATCGATACCTTTTTCCGATCCATAAATAATGGAAATCCTTATTTTCCTTATTCCTTATTCCCTACACGGAAATTTTCGTATAATAAAGTGATAATTACGCATAATAACTTAGCTTTACAGTTTTCAAGGATTTTGTGACTTTTCTTCCTTTTTTTTTTGAGGAGCTGCATCCAGCTCAGCGGAGATTAATGGTACCAACTAGTTTGCGGTGAAAGCTTTTTGTCCGAGCAATGAGATCGTGAGATGAAATATTATTCTTACTTCGTATACTTTCCGTGAAAGGAATCTTAGTTTCCATGAAGTTAATTCGACGAAGGCAAGTAGAATTCTTTGCCATTAATATATCTTGATGTGCGCTCTTTAAGAAACTCTAATAGACTGCGTTTTAACTTGTAAAATATTGATCTAATCTTATGGATGTAAATAGCATTTGCGTGATATCGGAATAATAAATTGAGACGGCTATTTAGTGGTATTTTGCTAGCATTCGAAAAGAAGATAGCTTGGCGGCCTCTAAACAATCGAAGGAGAATATTATCGAATGTGTTATTGCTGGAGGGCATTACTTTGAACATATTTGCAATAGAATTCTAAAAGATCCTTTCCATTTTTCGCAATAATATTAGCATTATTCAAATTGCAACAATTCACTTGAACATACGTCTATTCACATCTGTTGTTAATTCGTCTGCTTCCTATCGTTTCGTCACAAAGTAGTTACTCAACTCAAACTTAAATAAGCAGCCTTCCTTATCTATTCTTAAAAAATTATATATATATTTACGTATGTCCCCAAATCTGCTTTCCAAGTCACCCTCAATAAGTACAATCTTACCTAACTCATTAATGCTACATACTTGTTGGGTAAAATACTTGGAAAAAATAATTAATCTCATTAGTGCAAGCAACTAAAGTTCGTATTTTCCAAAACGTTAAAGTCGTGTTTGAAGCCTACATTCGAGAAACTAATTCACGTAATTGCCGCATCAACGTACCGCTTCGGTCGTTCTTATCTTGTTGTTTACTCAACAATGGACATTATTAACACCCGTTTTAATCAAAACTTCGGGAATATTTCTCATTAAAATGCCTGCCGGTGTAAAAAAAAAGACCTCTCGAACACGCCGATTATAATTTCAGTTGATTGAAATTCTTACCTGAAAATATTCGCCGCCGAAAACAGACCTTCCGATATCAGCATTGGATCCCACGCGTCCCAATTTTTTCGTTCGTTGTTGTCTATGGTATCGTACTCTTTTATTTGTACCTACAAAACGAGAAAGAACCGGCTACTACGAACAACAAATGCTACAATTAAGAAGATAATGTATCAGAGTCGGCGACGACGAACATATGAAAACTCTCCCTTCGCGGAGATTCCATTAACAGGTAAGAAAAGAAACCGAAAGGGATAAAAATACATAGAACGTAATAATAGCGCGCCAATTTAGGAGAAATAAATCTGCTCCAACATTCCCGAAAAAAAAAAAGGAAATGAAAGCCCTTTATCTTTATTAACTCTGATTTTGCGAGCTCGTGTGGGAAAGATGGAATAAGGTAAGTTATTTGGGAGACGGTATTTTGATTAACTGCGTTGTGTGCTTCGTTCCTGCGTTTATTCTTGTTTCTGAAAATAAAATTTCGTTTACACGTTTTTGTGATATTAATCTTCTGTCCACATAAATCTAAATGAATTGACTCTATAGAAGAAAAACGTTGTAGTATTCAGGAATTATTTAGAGAGAGAGGTTTGTAGAAAAATAATGTAGTTTTTCCTTTTAGTTCTGAGACTGCTCCAAACGTACCTATGAAATTTATTGTAGTTCACCACGTGTTACATATAATGAAGTATCATGGCTGCCGACGTTTCAAAATTGTAACGGGTGCACTAACTAAATTATAGAGGCAAGATAAAAAAAAAAAGAAAGAAAGCAGCAGCTCCAGTCTCGTACACAGAAGGCAACGTATTATGCACGTTCGAAATAGTCGATTGGGATTTAATTATAAACGTACTGTATCTCACTAATGTTTGTTTTCATAAAACGTACCGATTACAGCACAACTATACAAGTTATCGACCGAATCTGTTTAATAGCGACATAAGTATTCAAGAGAGAAGAGAGCATTGCCTAAGTAATACCTCACGCAATATGTGGCATTAGAAACACCAGAGCATTCAACGTCCAGCACCATTAGTCTTCGCGAAGAGGCTACTGGCAAGGATAAAGGATGATTTATGGTTCAAGTGGCTTGTTATTTTTAGCTCGTCATTATTATTGTTTTTGCTGAATGGTAGGGGTAGGTAGGGCCCAATGTGTTCGGTTTGTTTTGTTTTTCAGTAGTATGTGTATAGCTATTGAATCAGTTTTGGTTGACAGCCTGTTAAATTCCAACGTCCCAGTAATAAATACCTGGTAATACGACACTACTCTTAATGCCACTGTTGCCACATATAGCGAATTAGTTATGAAGTCTATCACGTTCCACATATCACGAACGTATTCCTCCAAGCCAACATCCCATAATTGCTTTATTTCACTCCATATAAGACCTGAAATGGAACAAATGTCGATATTAAAGTATTATCTAATGTATTTCTTCTTAATATATCTACGTAGATTGAACTGGAAACTGATTTTGTTTTATTTAAAAAAATATACGTAGATACAATAAAGAAGCACGTTAACGTAACAATTTGTTTCGTTTTTTAATTGTGAACAGAACTATAATTAAGGACATTAAAAAACACGAGAATTACAATTGTTACCTTTTGACAAATATTGATCGTATTAACTTTAGTGTATTATGCTATTGTCAAATGTCCTTTTTACTAAGTCTGAAAAGGTATAGACAATATTTTTATGGAATAGGACACGAATAGGTGCTTCGTCTTGCGAAGCCTAGCAATAAGAAAGCGATCCGAGAGACGCACGATAAAGAGGATGTTGGATAAAGGGAATCGGCAATAGGAACCAGGTTCAAAGAACGGATAAAAGAATATGAAATTAGATATCATCGAGTTAACTAGGAAACCGAAAAGCTAACTGTGCTGTAAGAAATACACGTTTACGAAACCATTCATATAAAAAAATGATAAAACAGGAAGCAGGATCCCTCGTCTACTCCATATTGATAAACCTGTAGCTATAATACGTACACATGGATTTTGTTTTATGCTACCGGCCAGCACTTTGCGGAAGAAAGATTAGGGCGCTCGGTCTGAAACATATGTATCAAGGCAGTACAGTTGATACAACCGTACAACACTGTTTTATGCATGTTATCGTTCTCGCCATTCGAAGAAATTAAAGATTCATTGTCAAAGGCGTTTCCAGTCGACCGCCGGGATGTCGAAGAATTAATCACTTATATTTATTTGCGGTGCCAGATACGTGGAGAAAGAAATATGTAAATATGAGATCGGCGAGACGCTGCTGTTTGTGTTGGCGGATAGGATTAATTAATTGTAGACTCTTTTGCAGTGTACACATTCTACAATGTAGACGTTCTTTAGCCGATTGGTACAAGAAACCGAATTAGTATATCCACGTCATCTGTATGCGACATACATCTAAACGACGCTTTCTGACGAAGAGTGAATAAATATTTAAAACAATTTAATTTTTCGTTTCGTGTTTCACAAACATTTTATAAACAACACCGTTTATCCGGTCCGATACCGGGCAATACGCATAAATTGAAAATAACTAAATTTAGTGACACTAATCAATTTAAACTGGTTCATATATCTTTTATAATAAATTGTACGTGTAATATATTGTCCTCCGCCAAATACAAATAGCCGTCCATAAGACGTGTAAGGTTAGATGCAATCAATATGCTAAAGCCTTGCATATGAAAATACTTCCACATTAAAATTTAAAATTATCATTCATATCATTCGAGAAAGAAACGGTTTGCGCTTTCTTAAAAGCTGTTAAGAGTTCTTAACGTTACCCGTCCTAATTACTCCTGTACACTTATAATTTTCGATTTCAACCTAACTTCTACGACATATCAAACAAACCGTTAGCATTTCTCGAAACGCGCCAGGAGTTCGTAGTTGATTTAATTCCAAGTTGAAAGTTGTACGCAATTCCGGCATTTTCTCCGCGCTCGTATGTTTTACTTACCGCTAACCCACGCTAATATAATCCATTCGACAAGAGAGGGCTTTGCGCCCCGCTTCGTCGGAATGCGAGCGGTCGGATCCTCAGCGAAAAATAACGTTTCTATCCTCTGCGATGCCAGTATTAACATAACTGAAACAGAAATGACATTTCAATCTGCCGCTTGCCGGTTTTACAGTATACAAGAGCCCACCCCTGCACTTCGGCACCCATCTCAATTCGTAAAAGAAAAAACAGACAATAATCGATTAGAATTCCATAAAAGCATTTGCTTGCAACATGTTGATACGCTAAACAATCGAATTCTAGTTTTTTATATTCCCATTCTTATCTGACAAAGAATTTTTTTTATTTAATAGTATTTTTAGTATTTAGTATAAATTTACTTTTGGTTTTAAGAAGTCGTACTTCTAGAGAAAGCACAATTTGTACTTGGTTTCAGTGTAAATCAGTTAGTAGAACGGTTTTACTAAATGTATTATTGAGAAATTCATCACTTTCAATCGACATATCGAAGATGTACGTAAGGGGAGACATGGACGTTCTTTAATAAATTAGTGCTGATATCATCAGTACCTCGCGATTGTTTGTTCTTCAACAATATAATTACGCTCTCCACCTCCACCTCATCAGTATACCGGAAAAACATCGTAGATGCTACCGGTTTGCATCTGGTACACATACATTTATCGGATGGATTTCCATTAAAGTGATTTGACAGTTGCTTCTGCATCGTTGAAGCAAAATGAAAAGCGAAGTGGTGTGCTACCGCTACGTTAGCGGCTTGGCCTATAACAACGATATCTGCTCTTCCTTGATTGTTGTTTCAAAGCCTGTTCGCCGGTGTTACATCGACAACGTTGAAATATTCCTTATGATTGATTTGATTGATCCAAGACGGCTCATTCTTATTTAATCGTCTTTTCTTAATTGAACAGGGGAAGGACATATTAAAGAAATACATAAAATGTTCAAAAAAGCCACATTTTAATAATTTTCCAAGAAATCTTTGTGGCGTAACTTAAAAATAAAGAAGTTACCAATGGTGCCCGCTTAATTTGGATTACGTATGTGCTTGGAAGATATATGGAAATAGAAAATTCCTATATTTGCGTTGTGCGCACGGGTACAGGTGTATACGGCAAATGTTTACGTTCTAGTCGCAGAGAATTATCTCGATTTATGCTGTGTCGTTGCTCGCTATACATCTACGAAATGTTCACCCCAGATAAAAAAGCGGAATTAATAACATCACTTGAATATATTTCTGTGTTTACGGGGCGGATTAGAATATCCGCCGTTTGTATTTTACGTACGCGTACACGTATTTGCGTTTGCGGTCGTCATGTTTGCGGAAGGTAATTTTCGGTTTAACTTAGTTTGTGCAAAAAAAGCCAAGCGAACATAAGCACGTTCGAATTGCCCCATCTATTTTTTCGCCAGCGACGACATTAACTTTCGCACGACCAATTTAATTATTTAAAGGTAACGTAGTTAGTTATTTTATTCTGATTACCTGTTTGCTATATAGAATACAAAATGTAAAATAAAACACAAGCGAGAGCAAGCAAAAAGTTGCAAGTAAGAGGGAAACATAGAGGAATAATCATCAAAAACTTATAAGCTAATCGTATCACCGAGCACTAAACACGGAAACCGTATGCAAATCCCCAGTACAACCAATTACAATTACAATAACTCCCTAAGTTATTCCCAACCAACGGTACTCAATAAGTTCTTCAAAGTTGTATCGCGTATATAAGCATAAAATCGAAAGATTTCTGAAAGACGAATAGACCTATACAAGTATTAAATACAAGGTTGATTATGTGTCTGAAAGCTTCTCAGTAGTAATAACAATATTCATGGTTGAGTATTTCCAAGCTTTCACCGGCCAGCCATGGATTAATATCATGCTTTCACTATTCGAATCCGGGACATTGGGCCTGAGAGTTCATAGTAATAAAACTAGAGTGAAATACTGACGATAGATATCTTAAGGTGCTTGAAGCAAAGTCGAGGATTCCCGAGTACCACATACAGCTCAAAGTGAAGAGTGAAAGAACGATTAATTTGGGCATAATGTTGGGTATACTTGGCGTGGTTCGTCTAGTACAAATAAATATAATTTGAATTGATATAATTTAAGAGAAAGCAGTTGATCAATAAACAAAAGGAATGCCTAAATTTTTTTTTCTTTTTATTTTACTTTTTTCTTAACAAGAGTACCTCGTCAACATACGTATATACATCTCAATACCGGCGCTCGCATTCTCAATGAGCACTTTTACCTAAAAGTGTTGATAGAATTATTCATCTAGCCAAAGATGGTTAAATCCGTATACCGAAGCAATGCTCCATTAGCGACTCACTAACATCAATAGAAAATGTTCTTACTCCTAAGTCCGTACATACATACGCATGAGACCGCATCAACCGTATTTCGCGAAAAACGATGCTAACATATTGTATATACGGAGAAACGTGTTCTCATCTGAATTTAAAAATACACCCTCCGTATTCATATGTTAATGACTTCGGCGCGAAGCGCAAAACCGCACGTAAAGGGATATCCGTTGAAAGCGCGCACGAGATGAAAATATTCAGATGATACGCTGATACGATATTCTTAGTGATTACCGTTTATATATTTATAAAAGTTGCCGAAAAAGAATAGGTTGACGATCTGCAACAATGAAGGATTAGCTACGTATATAGAATCCGTTGTGCTTCTAAAGTGACGCCTTTATGCAGGTGTATACAATTTGCAACGTTTCATATGCACGACTGGCCCTTAAAGATGTTTCATATTTTAAAAGTACATCTTGTTGTGACGACGGCTGTCTCGAAATGCAGTAATAAAACTCGTCTGCGTTTGCTCTAGGTTGCTTCTACGCGAGTGAATGTAAAAATCTTATATAAAGGTTGCTTGCGAATTAATCGAATATATGGATAAACTCTATTAAAAATCTATGTAACTCAAAAATGGGAACATATTGAATAACAAGTCTTATCTACTTCTTTCCAAAATATAAACCACATAAGTCATTTTTAAGGAACGCTAGTTAACAAAACAACGTTAGATGCTTGAATTAACAATAAAGCAATATTGGAAAGAAACTTCTGTTCCGATTGGAGAAAATTTGAGATGCGGGATTACATCTTTTGACGACAGCACCATGTATCACAAAGTCAAAGAAGTGAGACGCTCCGCTTATAATCCGAACTTGAGACCGAGTGATTATTATCTCCTCTTAAAGTTAACAAAAAAAAAGAAAAAACACGAGAGGATAGCGTTTTCTTCAGATGAATGCTTAGAAATGGCGGCGGAAGAATATTTCTAAGGTATCGGTTTATTAGAAAAATGTTGGAAGAAGTGTGTGGCAGTTACTAAAACACTACATTGAAAAATATTTTTTTATTTGTCAAGTCTTCTCACGGGCGGCCAGCGTAAGTGCATTGCCGTTCGTTGCTAGTCAGTCGAAAGTTTCCTATCTCTACCAATGTTTACTACAACATTCCTTCGTTTCTTTGTCGGTACTGATAACATTATTTCAAACGTGTACTTACAAAGCATAATGTCTTGTGTTGCGGTCGATGTTCTCCTTTCAAAAATTTAGGTACGAAGAATTCTTCGTACAGCAGTGAGACAACATATTACGCATTTCTTTTCAACCGAGAATCTTCAAGCGAATTGTTGCAGAAAGCGAAAGACGCCGGTGCCTTCCGAACATATATGCAGCAATTCTTTCCATAAAGGTGGCCACTTGAAGCCGTATATTTCAATATAGGGCTCGACGAAACCCAAAGATGCTCTTACGCTCCAGTTCTTATCTTTACACGCAAGCATTCATAACGGGGAAAATAGACTCTCCCTGATACACGGACCGTTAGCGCACTAAATTTAACTACCGCATAAAATTTAAATTGTGTACGCTTTTCGCTAAGGTGCTCCAAGCCAAAATTGCTTCGAGATAAAGTAGTTCCTTATAACGTGTATTGCTCGGAAAAAGGAGACTCTTGCTGAATATGTAATCTAATCCTCCAGTTTCAAATAAGCGAATTAAATATGCACGACGGTGGTATTATTTTACGGAAAACTTTTCTTCTTTACAAAGTTGTTCGCGTAATTGTTTTAAAGTATTCATTGCTTCTTTTTATTCTTTTAACATATTTAGAAAATAAGAGTAAATTGTTGTTCGTGATTATTAAGTTGAAACATACGACGAAAATCGGCAATCGGATAAAATGGAACAAAAGCAGTTCGCTTGTTCTTGGCCTCTGTGCAGCTAAATTTATTTAATTTGTACCAGAGTCATCATTATCTTAGGCTTGTTGCCTTTGAGGAAATTCTATGCCGTGGCAATTTTCCCTAAATATATATCGCGTAATCTATTTATAAAATAACTGCGACGTTAATCTTAATAACGGGCTACATGTCATCATATGTCTGAATATCGATGTTATAAGGAAAGCGTTAAGCTATCGCCGTATAAATCGGCATCTACATTTAAAGTATGCCGCATTACCAAGCCTTTATTTGGTATTTTGCAAGATAAATCGCTAGAGCTATTGGTAATAAAATTTTATCAGTCTATAAATTTTCACAGTGGATATTTAGAGGTTTAGCTTTATCCCGATTTACTAACGCTCACAGTCGACACTAACTACTCGATACTACGATACTTACATAAAAAAGTGAAATACGACGCTGAGTGGCAGATGAATTTTATGAACGGTTTTCGCATGGTCTGCCCGATTAACGAATGCGGCGCGATGATGTAGGCTACGGAGAAGAATGGAAAAAGAATACCTATCCGGACGATTTCGAGCGCTTGCAGGACCATATTTTTCCGTCTGAATCCCGGTAGTCCCTCGTACCATATCGACGCCAACAGCTGCTGGACGTTGGAATGTGCCACGAACTGGAAGAATATAGAAAAAGGAATGTAAATTAACGAATGACGAAAGTGGAAAACTTGACGTAAATAGGAGCGGTTATTTCAATAGATACGGCATGGATCTGAACGAAACGACACGGATATTTTCAAGATAAATGTGTAATGTTTTTTGCTTTTTAATTTGCTATGATATTGCACGCTATATTTTTAATTTGAGAATCTTTCCGCAGATACAATGTCGTAAAAAATCCAGTTATTTATTAAATAAAATTAAATATCGTTGCGATGTTCATCCGCAGCAAGAGAGTAACAACACTACCCGCTCGCAGCATCGCAATTCTTGAGAGATCCTTCGTAACACCCTGCTCTAGTCATTAAAACTATTAAGACCATCCGCGTTCGGATGCGCAGTACGTCGAATCTTACTTGATAGCTGGCACGCGGGTGATTCCGATCACCCTTTCTCTTCTTTTGTCAATAGGTAAATCATACGAGTGTAGTTTTTAAGGTAGTTTATCGGGATTTTCCCGTTATCACTTGATACCTTTTTTTTGGTCAAGAATTTGGTATAAAAGCAAAGAGTCGGTGACTGTTGCGCGACCGATCTGAACCATTTCTTATGATTTTCGTCGTGCTTTGTACCTTGTATTCTACGTTAACGTTATGTAAATGAATCATCAAATTAAAGGCATTTATTATTATAAATGTTTGATAGTCAGTGCATCATTTGCTGAAATGAAAAAGTAATATAACTTGTAATAACAACAAAACTTGCTGAAATTACGATAACGACCAATGTCACTCTTATAACTAAATTAAATGGAACAACATTGTACGTTTAGTTCTCTAAAGTTTGTAATTGACTTTCTCGCAAGATAAACTCTGTTTCTGCTGTTAGGCAATCGCCGGAAGCTGCTGGAAAGCAACCGAATCACTTTGCTGAATAGAAGTGGACGCAGACAATACAATAAATACCATCTGCAAGAGATAGCGACATTATTAGATTTCTTCAGTTTAATATCATTATACTGTTGTAAAAAGGGATCCCTCCTATTACACAACCGCACGGTAAAATAACCATCGCGTGTTTACATCGTTTCGCAAAAGCAATATTAATCAACAGGTAATCAATATTGTACGGCGGATTTTATTTAAAACGGCTTTGTAATATAAGAAAAAATGCTCTTATCAATATCAATTTCTAACTGAAGTCACGAACTCTCTATATCGTGCAGACACGTTGAACGGAACGGCGAATTCCCGGTATTATCGGCATTTACCTATAAATTTTGTTATATGCTCTAATTTACGAGGTCTCGCTTCCAATAGGATTTTATGTAAATGCAGTCAAGCGTGCGAATTTTAATGGACCATGAACTAAAAGAGGGCTTATTTTAAGAGAAGGTTTCTGAAAAAAAAAGAAGGCTATAGAAACCAGGAAACTGCAATAAATACATTCGCATCAGCATTTGTAAGGTAAGCGAACATAAAGCCTCTAAATTCCTCATTTTATCTCAATAATAACTATGTATCCGTGTTCATTTGTTTAAATGTTGATTTTTTATATTTTTAATATGCTAACGTAAAACCAAAAATTTAATTTCTCTTGGTTTATTCTAAATACCCTTGAAGACTTTTCAGCGCAATAAAAAGGCTTCAGTTACATGTTTTGGCGTAAAATCGGACTCGGAAAATCGATTTCCGCCGCGTTAATTTACCTATTTCGTCTATTTTTCGAATTACAGCCCGAAAAATATTAAAGGTGCGGATCAAAGTTTCCCAGGTTTCTACGACTTACAACTTTTACCTTAATTAATAGCTTAATGGATCCAGCGTATTGGCTTAAACTCTGGTATTTTGTAATCGACTACAAACACTGGTTTACCCAATCTATATATCTATCTCTATAAAAATATTATTGTTTTATTAATCTAAACAATTACAAGAGGACACCTGCGACCGAAATAAGCCAGTGTTTTCGTAACTTAATAATACGGTTTTCGTGAACGGCACCTATGATGGTACATCATCACGTGCGAACAAAGCTGTCAGCGTTCTACTAAAAAGTAAAAAGATACAATTGGTACTGGAAAGGAAAGTAAAAAGAAACCGCTTTAAACAATTATAGAGGAGTCTAATTAAATTATTGTGTTCTCTCCTATATGTACCCGGAACGAACGAGAACTGTAAAAACAATGAAAAAAGACGTTAATGTAACAACTTTTTATCAAAATTGATTTAACAAACAAGTCTATTTGATAAATGACTGTTTCGATGATCACATAGATTTATTGGTATATCTACGTAAGTCAATAAACGGGTAGTTATTGTATTAATAAACACGTTTCAATCTGGCAAAGGTGGTAAAGGGATTCAATCTTAATAAACAGATTTGTTCCACTTGAAATAAAACGAACGAGAGAAGAGATTCAATCGAAAGTAATAAACGTTAGTCGATTAAGCGTCCATTTAACGTAGTTAGTGCAAAAAGGAGAGATTGATCTGTTCCTCTTAGAAACGTCATAAGTAATCGTTCTGTATGAGTCTACATACATAATTCGAAGTAATATTGGCGAGGAAAGAACAATATTTAGCCGTAAGGAAATTATCAGAGCGAAAGGCTGATTTAACGTGTGTGTGTGTGTTTGTGGAACTCCTTAATCGACGAATACAATCAGAACGTAAATCAGTGCGGGGTGGCACAGTTAAAAGGGCATCAACCCTTATATAGGTTGCCATTTTACGGTACCGTATCGTGCCATCAGTCTAACGCGGACCTGCATTCATTATAGGCTCGTAAAATGCAATTTACACTCTACTGAACTATTGCCCCCGCGTACCTATATAGAAATGTAGGTTGTTCAACCTGGTGCCTTAATTATGCTCGCTCCCCTTAGTTCGCCGCCCCACGATACGACAACCGAAAGTTTCGCTTCTTCGACGATCTACGTTTTTATTTCCATAAATGACTACGGTGGTTTATTGGCGATTCTGAAAAATTGCCAGAACTTGGGCTATTTTATAGCGACGGAACACGCGACCAATAATTCCTTAACGATTGACTTGCGACCGTAACGATTGTTCCGTTAATTATGAAGATCCCGTGGAAAACTAGGCCGTCAACTTTGTCAATAAATTTTATCTATATGCAAGTTAATGCTAATTTTAAATATTGCAAGCGAAACTCAACGTAATGCAATTAAAAAAAAGAGTTTGCTTTTATTGCTAGACTAGTTATAGACAAAGTATTATTAAAGTCACAATTATGACGTTAATTTTACTTTATTCACATCATGTACATAACTTTTGTCGCCAGGTATAAAAATGTTTACGTAGTTCATATTTAATAATGCGAAAATATTCGATTAATTTTATCCTTCGATTAGTTTCGCTGCTCGCTCGATTTAATGGCAGCCATGCTCGTTGGTGCATACAACGGATGCTTGTATATAAAAGATATTTTATGTATTTTTCTTTTCATAGAAGTAATCGTTTGGAGCAACAGGTTTGCAAGTAATATCACCTGATCGTACATTTTGTATCGTGTTTTTCCTGATAACTTTTATGCAATGGAAGCCTTTACACCCTAAGTAAGTTTGTGCTGCATATTTCTATAGTACCCTTTATTTTTTCTGCACAAGAAACATCAAAAACCAAGCAAAAGTCCCAGTCTAAATAGTTTTAAATTAATTTAATGTACACTAAAGTAAGTAAATAACATAACAAAGCAAAAAATAAGGGACAATCAGCGAACATTGTGTAACGGAAGAGAAAAACATAAGTAATAAGCGAGGTTAACGGGTGGTTTCAATAAAAAGTAAAATCACCAGTTTCTCTTCTTAAGATTTTATTTAATAAATAATTCAAGGACTCCACAACTTCTTCAAAGCATTGCATTTTTCTAAGTCGCGGTGCACAGTTGTGACCATCCTGCATAGATTACGTAACATACATCTTGTATCGCACGGACCTACCGAATCGGCACCTCTATGTGTATGCCTGCAGTGATTTCCTCATGAAGGTCTGTTCGTATTTATTTAGTGTCCAACGTTACCTGTAATAGGTTTGCATCATGGACTCGTTTTTTCTAGATATAAGCTCATCAATAGCTTTCGGAGATAGATTACGCAACTTGTAGGCTTCCTTACAGGAGTACATTCGGAACCACTCCGGAGCGGGAGAGCATCTTAAATTGGCTAACGTAAGGTTAAATGTCCAGGTCTCAAAATCTAACACCTCCTGTAATAAAGTTCGCATATTACAAAAAAAAATGCGTATCTTTAAAATGTTTTGTGTTTACGAAGTTTTTCGCATCGACCGTATATATTTTGTAATTAGGATTTAAATTATCATAGGCAGTTAAGCTGCCACCGTTCCAAGCGATGTTAATTGCCTTCGATGGCTTATTCTTACTATAATACAACAACCATTCATCGAAATGACTGTGTCCATTGAAGATTGCTGTAATCGTGTTGGAGAATCTACAAGAATTACAAACGATCATCGTGATTCTTTTCAGCTACGTTTAATTTAAGGATATATACCTACCTCTCAACGATTCGCCAAAATTGTTTGCTGTATGGTATGTACGTTGTGCTATCACCAGAAGGAACATGAGAAAGTATGTGAACGAATTCTCTATTTTTTTCAGCCTCAAGCAAAGTGTCCGCTAGCCATTGCAATTGGGCGGCGATTGTATCTGTCTCGAATAAAATCCATCTGCAACGACAACAACGATCGTTCGTTTGATTTCTTAGACCGGTCTAGGATTGCTAGCCGTTTATTTAGTTGTACTAACAGGTTAAACGTGTATGCAACGTTGCTGTTCAAGGCAATTATTCTGAAACCAGGTTTGACGAGTACTGTGTAAAAGCCACCCATCAAAATTGTTTCCCTAGTGCTTTTTGGCAACCCGTGCCAGATCCATGACTGGGCTACTTGGCTATACAGCCAATGAGTATTGCTTCCGCCGCCTATAGAAGGTTCAAATCTGCAATAAGCATACGTCACTTGTATGTCGCAAAACAATTATATTTATTTAATAATCTTAAATTATCGTCCCGCCGTTAGTACAGCGGCCTTAAAAGGAGAAGGAGGCAAAGGAAGTACTGAAAACACATGCTTTCATGCTTACATGCTTACGTGCTTTAATTTTCATGAAGGACAAGAAATTCGAAAACTTACATGTTCGTTGGATGTGGTTCGTGGTTTCCAAGAACTGGATATATTGGAATTTTTGGAAATGCCTTGTATAAGCCTTCGTACACTTCATTTATATAAATGGAATTGTTTCTTTCAGTAGTATCCCATACCCTGTGACTTATAATATCGCCCGTATAATAAATGTAGTCTATATCAGTCTAAAAATGAACTCATTTTTTATGATCAATTTTTCAAAAAAAAAATGTTAAATTGAAACCAAAAAATATGTTTTAGTATCCAAGATTTCACGTACGACTCGATTAATTGTGGCAGTTTTTACTATTAAAGAAAGAGGAAAGAGCCGCCGAATCTGATTTGAAAATCAGCCAGAAGCAATTGATGGGAAAGCAATTTATCGTCTTAAACTGACTATCCGGTGTTGTAGAAGTTACTAGTCCTCACCGATGTTGATAATTTCGTTGCCGTAAACAATAATCTTTGTCATTTAATGATAACTGCATGTTTTGAGCCAAATTGGATGCTCTTGAACACTTAGAGAGATACAAAAGAAACGATTCGTTCCTATCGAGACACGTTGATGCGATTGGTAGCGCGCATAGATTGGAATCCTATCGATGCCTTAAAAATTATCGCTTCGACAATTAAATTTAATTACGCGGGTAAAATGAAGAAAAAATCAATTTTTTTAGTAATCGCCGATGGAAGCCCATAGGCTTGCTACGCTGGATTAAGATCCGCTAAAAACAAAGGCAGAAGAAAAAACAATTCAGAAAATTTCTTGCAGCACACCAAAAACGCGAGTTTGAAAGGAAAATGGAGTAAGCTGCTATAAGATTGAAAAGTAAGCGAACGCAGTAAATGAGATAGATTTTTAACGGAAGAATTCATGAAATTAGCAGAGACTCGTGCTTCTTTCGTCTCTGCTAATTTCTTGGAGCATACGGAAAGCGTACTCGTTTCTTCGTACTCGTAGGCTTACAATACTTACGTGGCGGTCAACTATATGAGCATAGACTTCATCAATGAAGTGCTTCGGCATATCGCAGAGCCCGTAATCGCCCCAATACCCTGCCCCGCGCTCCGAAATGGGCGCGTAGCCTTTATGCACCTGGCAGCAAAGCGGTTCTTTGCAATTAGTTACACCACCAACGAGATAATGGGGATCGTAGTGGGTATCGGTAAGGTGCAGTAACTTAATTGGTTTGACGGCAGATCTCTTACCCTGAATTAGATGTTGTTTAAATTGTACTTATTTCAAGGACAACTCTGAGCTCACGTCACCTTTTCTCCTTTGATAGTATGCCCCTTGGGAATATTAACTTGTAATTCTGGGAAATTGGTTTCGCAGTTAAAGTTTTGTAATACAATACCACATGCTAATTTCCCCGTCAGAGAAGGCTTATTTCTGGCTATAGTAACCACGCCTATCTGTAACAGATTAATGTCTATGCCCGATATCCAAATCTTTATAAATGGAGACGATCGATTTTTCCAACAAACTTGTTGGACGAATGAACTGCAAAGTTCAACGAGTGTTACTCACTATGTTTATCTTGACGAAACCTTCGCAAACTTCCTCCGTTTCCAATTCCAACAAAACGCATAATTTGGTTACGTCTTGTATTATTTCCTCTAGCGGTGTGCCGAATTTCACTTGGTGGAGGGTCATGTCTACGACTTCCTCGCAGATCTCGCAAACTTGTTTCGGACTTGTACTCACCGTTCGGAGTAGTCGAAATACGTGACTTAGACGGGAGCCGTGCAGTAATTTCTCGAAGTTCTTCGTCAAGGATCCTTCGTATAACGCTTCTAAGCCCTGTTTGAATATCTCGCGAAAGCTTTTCCCTAAAGACCATTTAATTCCAGATCAGATTTTTTTCGCTGTACGTTAAGATAATTTCGAATACGTACGCTTACAATCGAGTGAAACTAGACATACAATAACAAAAATAAATAACACCTCGCGCCTCATCTTACGCGTACACGAATAATGATTCACTTTTCTGCACCGTGATTTTTATTGCCGCATATAAAAAAGCGATTGAATTATGTAAAAGCAATTGACGTGATCGTGTCGGAGTGGCTATTTTAATATGAATTATATATTTTTCAATACATTAATGAAGTTTAATGTCGTCTTACGTTCGAAGTTTCCTCATGTAATAACTTGGTATTACCCAAAACTGAGCTACTGGTCTTTTGTGCGGATGGCTTTTCGATTTGTCTTCATTTTACTCTAGCAGCCCTTTACGCTTCTGATATTTCACGCGCCTTTAGTCAGATAAACGCGCAGTAGTATTGTTGGACTGGTTATCGAATCTGTCCAAGAGTCGGCGATAGAGGCGGTAGTCGATCCGTATACGGTTATAATAAACACTAAAAATGGTCGACGACGACTTTCGCCGCTGTTTATGCGCGAGTCGGTTTTCATCAAAGCCAATCGAGGCGTTTATTTTTTACGCGAAAATATACATTAAATTCATGCTTATAATAAATCTCGAAACAGTATACTCTTAAAAATTCATAGATGGTAGTTTCCACGGCGTAGAGTATATACGTAACGATGCAATAAATCACGGATTTTGTAGGATACCGTAAATTCCCCGTACAATTAACCTGTTATTCTGGCCAGCAATCTTTCTCCTCGGCTACGATCCGGATGCATACCGCCTAGCATGGTATTCGATGGCGAAATAAATCACGCCGAACTCGTCGATTGTTGCCCAGTGACGATGATGTTTTAGATTTATGAACAACATGTAACAACTGGTAATTTTGATAATGGCCGGTTCAATTTATCCGTCTTGATTAATGACGGAAGGGAATCTATTGCTTCCCGAGGGTTAATCGGCAAGGGATGCCATTTTAATGTACTGCTACGTACAATGCACTTAATTAAGTTCCTTATTGTTCTATTTATTTTACATGCAGCTCTCTCAATATAAACAATAATCGCTCAAAACACGAGAATTCCCAAAATAAACGCGTACTTTACTTTAAACACGACGTACCTTTACGAGGGGCTGAAGCTTACACGGGATCCAAATTCTAGCCGTTAGTCCTAAATAAATTTAAGCACCTACCTACGCGCGTCGCTAATGAGTCGCTAAGTCTTCATTAGCAAAGTATTCAAGGAACCCCGTTTTGAAGATTCCTTGCTCACACTACCAAGTCGTTAAATGCATTAATTTTAAAATTATAAAAAAAATCTGCTAGACACTATTCAAGTAAGAAACAAATATTCGTTTAATAATGCCTAAATTTTGCATAAATGAATTTCTATCGTCTCCTTACGAGATGCGAAGGAGAAGATGGAAAAAATCTTAGAGGAAAAGGAAATAAGGGATTAGGGAAAGAGGGTGAAAAATGTATAATTTATAAGCCAGAAAGTAGAGAGATGAATCAGTTGGCACGGAAGTGAAATATCTGAAACAAACAAATTGGTTGAAGCCGTCAAATTAAAAGTGCGGGTCGAGCGACTACTAAAAAATGCAAAGACGGGGATTTAATGACGTCGAGTAAAAAGATCACCTCTCTTTTCGGTTCGGCTGCCGCGTAAAGTACCGACGATATATTATATTCTACGTTCGAACCAACCGTTTGCTCTTCGGGAAGACTGACGGTTTAAAATGTGCTGATTATTTTGGATGAGAAAAATGAGGGTTAGTCCGCCACGCCATTTTCAGTCTGAAATAGAATGTCGACGGGTGAACGTCCCAAAAAAGTAAATAAAATATTGGATGGATAGAATTTGAGAGTAAAAGATCTTTCATGTAGGTGGCAATAGCTATATAAATTTAATTTAGAGATGGTGTTGGGATACACACTGTAATTACTGACAATTAGACAAGAATAGTAATTAGACAGGATAGGATCCGGTAAGCAAATATTGTAATGCTATAAAATTTAAATTTTTCGATAGTCTAGAAACTTATCAGCGGGCAATGCTTTTCAGAACTAAAGCTAAAAAACGTCCAGTTATAGTCCGCAACGCTAGTGTCAAGGTAGCGGCAGATACCAAGATAAAACTATCGGCTTTTGCTTCATTCACCAATAACTAAAAGCAACTTATAAGATGCAACAAGTAACGACAAAGCATTACGAAGAGTAAACGTTTACAGATATATTGTCCCGAGAAACGACAAATTCTTGCCGATTCAACATCCAGAACTATGGATGAAAGTGCATAAAGACTTTGCAGGACTTAGAAACTTATAAGTACAATTCCGAAGAAGCGAGCTTCCAACTCCGTAAAAGCCGCTTAACAAACTACTTTTAGATTCTTTCAGAGCCATCAAGACAGTCAATTACTATAATTCTGGAATTAAAAATATTTCGTAGAAGATGGTATTATTAAATCGTCGTAACTCTGATACACAGGAAAGTTAAAGTAAAGACAACAGATCTTTTTGTGTTGTGTCAAACAAAACGTTCAATTTAAGGTGTTTTAAATGTTAATAGTTTTGAGGTGTGTTCCCGCTCGCGCAAGGAGAAGAATTGAAACAATACATATTCAACATTTAAAAATATTTATTCTGCAACAATTTAAAAGAATTTGCTCAAAGAGAATCGTACTATTCAGGTACACGTCTTAGTGTCTATCTCGTTCTGAGAAATCTTTGAGCCAAATATTACGCCATTCCTTAACAACTTGTCCGTATCATTTCTAAAAACAACTCTTTCTATTTTCTGTGGCTTCACTCGCGTACATAGAGCACCAGATTTCTTTCCAACATTCGAAGTCGCATAGATTATCCGCCCCTCGTACTCTGTACCTAGAAATTTCATTGAAAGTATTAGTAGAATCCAATGGAAATTCTAATTTACGCAGATTCGATAAACATTTCAACTACTGACTTGTAATTTAGTTCTTGTAATGTAGTATTATACTTCATTCGATGTAGTAAAACGTCGACATCGTTAGGTGTCAATCCGGATACTTCGTAATTTGTTCGAAACGAATATAACTTGTACCATTGAGGGCGATTGTAAGGTTCAAGATTAGCATCGACGATGTCGAAAGTCCACTGCTCGTAATCCAGGATATCCTGAAAAAGGGGAAAAACACAGTGAGATGTTTGTAGACGGTGTTCCCTCGTGATCGTGATTAAACGTACGAAAGTGATCGAATCAACTTCGAATATCCTATAGGTGGGATTTAAATACAACGTTTCGTGATATGGGGTGACGCTTCCTCCATTCCACGCGACATTAATTGGTTTATGAGGTTTCTCTAAGCTTCGATATAAGATCAGTTCATCCAAATGGGAATGGCCGTTGAATATACCCTTGATGGTATCAGAAAATCTACAAAAAAATAATGAGTTATTGATTATTCAAAGTCTCTCATGTCAAGAGAATTTTTTTCATCTTTTTGAAAGCGTTATATTAAAAATTCACATGCGCTTAAAGGGTTGCATAATAACCAGGTTTATAAGGTTTCCTATTCGGAGATATTAAAACATTACGTTAATATGGCACATAGCAGGTCGCTATGAAGTTGTGGGACAGCGTACAGATTATAGTGTGATTTTAAAAAATGCCTCCAACAAAATTAAGACGTTTTGGAAAAATCACAGAAGTCTCCTTGTTCACCCTGTATACTTTTAGTCGTATCGAGGATACTCTTGTCAATTAGAATTTTAAATGGAGTTATCGAAGTAGCAATTCAATTACCTATCGATAATCCTTCTGAACTGATGACTCCATACTTTTTCCACGTCCCGTCCGTTCGAAGGTACATGCGATAAGATGTGAACTGATTCTCCGTTCCTTTCCGCCTCGTAAAGTACGTCCGCCATCCATTGCAGTTGGCCGTAAGGGTCGACGTTATCGATCAAAAATAGCCACCTATTCAAAGCCAACATTTAGTTTGATGGCGGTAATCACTTTCCCGTAATCTCCGGCTGTATATTACCTACCAATTGTAAACATAAGCCGCGTTACTATTAAGCGTAATAATTCTCAGTCCCGGCTCGACCAACACAGTGTAATAGCCACCCTTACGGATTGTTTCTTTGGTATCCTCCGGCAACCATAATCCCCACAATTCCGCCACTTCATCGAACAACCACTGAGTCGATAACGTCTCATCCGGATAATTTGCTGGAGAAAAACTAAAAATGTATTCAACGATCTTTAATTAATTTTTTTATTGTTTATTTTGTATTATGTTGTAAGTAAAGATAAAGTGTGTCTGTGGTATTATCAGTATTGAAAATTACTTTTGGAACGAAATTATATTATACAAGGTGTTCCTAAACTATGGCATACATTTACTATTTCTGAGACATTTTAGAAAAAGAATTTATACTAACACGCAGCTTCTTTTGTAGGATTTTAGGAAAGCTTTTAGTTATGTTTCATATCGTATTTTAACGGTATCTACTTGGAATTACACCATATAACTATTCAAGCACGTTGGAAGTAGTTATGTATAAAATTTGATTGAACGATTTCCAAACATTTGTTTGGATTTGTGAAAGCTTGTCGATAAAAAAAGTATTTCCTTCATAGGAAAATCATCAGCGACTTTCGAACACATCGGATACTTTTATTTATTTCTGGCCTAAAATGTCGACAGGAAGTAACGTTGTCTATATTTAAAGCAGCGATATTGAAAACCCTTATACGGAGCACAGTAATAGCAATAACATCTCAGAAATTAGCGATCAACAAGCTAAAATAAAGTTAGAAAAAAATATGGAACACCCAAATCAAGTATGTATTTCCTGTAGTTGTTGAAATCAGACTAATTGAATAGAGAAAGTAGAATAATTAGTTGTAACCGATAATCTTTACATTGAAACGTACATTCGCTATATTGCATACAAAGTTATAAAAAAATAAACGCATCTTCGGATTGAAGTGACAGGATGTAATAATATCGTAAAACAGTAACATTCATTTGCATTTAGTTAGGGACGTGTTATTTGCATTATTATTATTTAACATATCCATTAAAGTCATAAATATTTGTTTTTCTCCGTCATACATGAGTTTTAACGACTTTCGAAAGCATAATATTTGTTGCGCACATGGCAAACGTGTATCCGCGTAAAATAATTTATCTAGATTTGTGTTCTCTAACAAACGTTTCCATTGCAATAGTTGTTTAAAATATCGCTGTTTTCAAGCTTTAACATGTATTTATCTGTCTTTAAGGTAAACCTTGTTAAGATACTTATTATTTACAATGTGCGAATTGAACGTCGTTACAAAAACTCGATAGAACGAACCGATTATTTTGAGTTATAAAAGTAACACACTAACAAAGGTGGGTGCCCGGTCTTTCGTTATTTTTTTCGCACATTTCTTCGCGGAGACTATGACCCTTGATTTTAGTTGTTTCCTTTTATTGCTGTATTGCAGATGTAGATAATACCAGCTACTGCCTGTTACGTTTTCTCTTAAAAAAATAAATAGATACCATTTATTTTTTTTTTGTGTTTGTTATGGCGAAAAAGGTTGCCCGCAAGGTATTCGTCAAGAAAAGAAGACACGAGAAATAAGAAGCAACTTCTAAATATTAACTTACAGGTTTACTGGATGGGTCTCGTGGTTGCCCAACGTCGGGAAAATTTTCACTCCGGGAAAAGCTCGCTTCATCTCGTAGAATATGCCATTAATTATTTTAATGTTCCCTTCGATGCTGGTATTCCATATCCTATGGCTAACCACGTCGCCGGTGAAATAGGCGTACTTGAAACGCACCTAAAACAACGAGAATCTAGAAAATCTAAAGAAACACTAACATGCTGGTTATATTGGCGTATTAGCATACGCCACGCGTCTTATTTATTTACCGGATTTTCTTGGATGTGCTTGAAAGTTTCCATAACGAGATTATGCGGTGCATCGCATTTACCCCAGCTGCCCCAGTAGCCGGCTATGTCTTCGTATAAACTTCTTACTTTATTATCTCCCTGACAACAGAGGAATTTATTACATTTAGATGCACTTCCAGTTGTGTACAGCTCATCGTAGTGGATATCCGTTAGGTGGAGGACTCTGAACGGCTCGGCAACAGCAGTGAATTTCTAAAATGGCGTATTTAAATTTAAAATTTTCCTAAGCGCAGAAATACACTAAGAAGTTTTCCAGGGAAAATACATTATATAAGTCATAAAAATAAAATAAGAGGGAATATATACATTTCTCCGTATATAGTTGGTTTATCAACAAACTTTATCTACGTACGTAATCTATGGAAAATAAGCTAACATTGTAACAAGCAAGTATACAGTTTGTTTGTGTACAATAGCATAACAATAGCGACTATGTGTTGATGTATCTGTAAGGATTAGATCCTCAATAAATTAACTGAGTTTCTGCGGCTTTAATAAGAAATTACTTTTAGTTTTGAAGTATTAAACGGAGATCGTTGGTAATAGATCGAGAAGAAGGCATGTATTAGGGAAGTTAAATGGACTTAACTTAGAAGGGTATTAAGTAGACATTCCATGTGAGCTCTATAACGGCTAAGGTGTTAATCCAAGGAATCTAAGGTTATTCCAATGATAAATTACCTACCGCATCTAGAAGACAGTTATTAAGTTCTGGAAGTGAATTGCCTACTGGTACATATATAAAGTGTTTCCTTCCTTAACGAATAACTGCCCCCTCACAATATCCTTCCCATAAGAGGGCTTAGATTAGATATTAAATCAGAATTTTCTTATTTGAACGTTTCTAATTTCATACCACTACAATTAATGCTAACTGAAAATTTCAAATGCTGAAAAAAGCTGTGATTTTTCTTGACGTTTTCAGTCTGTATAACTATGGTATTCTTAGTTCGCTTTATAATCGTGAGTGATTCCAAATAGAAGGTCTCTTTTCAACATTTATTGGTACCTTTAGAGGAACTATATTTAAGAAAACGAATTGAAGGCTACGGAACGCCCTGTATAAATGCGGGTAATTTTTACTTTATGATCCTACAACAATTTTTACAAGCTTTTCTCCTATCTTTCACTGTCTACGAGGTCGCGGTGAACAATCATATTTAATTTTTTAAATGATGTCCACGGATAATCTCCAATGCTTAATACCAAACTTCAAAAGCGGCGAAATAGAAAGTTCCTAAAATGCCGATACTACAAAGTCCCAACGGCGTAAGCTAAACGAGGTAACCGGTGCGACAGATTACCAATATGATATTTTCCGTCTAAATTTGTGTCATTTATCAACCTTAACATTCTTGCGGACTCTGAAAATGGAACTTCAAAGGTTCCATTACGTCAACACTAACACTCCCGTGATTACAAAAAAGCACTGCGTTCGTTAATATGTAGCCTGCTCTGTGCTTCTGTTCTACTCAGTGAGGTGAAGAGTAGCATTGCTTTTGCTATTATTGAATCAATACGACCTAATCGTTTTCTGTAATTCGCAACTATTACGTTTTCATTATTTGGCGTATACGCTTTTCATTTATATAAATTAGTAATAGTAGTGGAGCCACAACGGAACCTTGTGGGACGCCTATATTAATATACGCCCATTTACAGGGCCTCCACATACTGCAGCCTGTTGCTATTGTGCGAGCAGAATCACTTAGAAGAGACGTTCCAAATACCATAATTATGTAATTTGAGTAACACGATATACGCCAATCAAATGTTTTGTAATATCTAGGAAAAACTAAAATGGTCTAAAAAAACTAAAAGTCGATGTAATATGATTAATAAATACCTCGAGTGAGAACTTAATGAAACACATCTGTGGAAGGATGCCAAATAAATTCTGGTGTATATAAAAATTCCTGGCATTTCCGATTTTATTTTTGAGAGAAAGAACCTGAAATTGTATTCCGAAGAAATTCTCTTTGATCGTACTTCTCTTCTTAAAAGCAATCAAGTAAAATCCGGGTTTGTTAAGACATCCTTTTAGGAAAACTTGATTTTCTGCGTGACCGAAGAAATTTCGTATAAAAAATAATAATTTTCCTCCCGCAGATTACTTCACAGTAAAACGAGGCGGTCCTTATTAAAGATATTCTAGATAACGTAGTTATCTTATAAATTACAGAGCTATAAATGTTATTCTATTTTCATGTCCTATTATTACTGCTGTTATGGTATTGCACTTATATGTTGCGCAACCTTCACATAAAGCTGAATCAACAAGAATACCTATACTTAGTATTCGGATTAAAATCAAGAAGGTCATGTACACTTTTCAAGCAACGTACACAATACGATAATGTTAAAGTGTAAGCTGTTACACATTAGTGAAAGGATTGATTTTTATCTAACGGATCTTTGTGGTATTATGCGTAAATGGTCGAATGCCTTAGTTAGCAATAAATTAATTCTGTGTGGATTAAGTCACTATTCTCGCAATATAGTTTTGTTGTTGGAGTAATAGTAACTGTGAAAGGGAGAAGCAAGAGATGAAGAAACAATATGTCCATATAAAAGGTTCGTTCGAACACACCGATAAAATAGTCCGGTACCTGCGCAGTGCAAAGGAAGTGTTATGTACGCTAGGCTAGAATGATGCCAACAGTGTTCCACAACCTAACTTTGCTTCGTAATTTTCTTTCTGGATATCGATAAACAATCGACTTCACAAAGCGTTCCAAAATCTTGCGCAATGAATTAATACGCACACCGTACAGAAATCGGTGGTTGAAACAAACCTAAAATATAAGCGGCGAAGTAACTCCATCCCTTAAGAAAGTTCCGATAAAATATGTGGATGTTTTAATGTTAGTAGTTTCAGTTTTGCAGGAAAGCACGCATATATTTACATATTCATTTGTAGCGGTCAGATTAAGTGTATTAAGTAGAAAACGTGTATGTTGTAGAAATTCAAACGCTTAAGCTAAATCATATACTCACATTAGTTTTATTAATGAACCTCCTTTCGGGTATGTTGATCGACCAATCTGTATGAATTCTGCAACTGTGCATTAATTGACATACATGGGATGCCGATGTCTCTATATTTGCTTGAATTATATGATGAATAATTTTCTACAAAAGTAATTAACGTTATGCAGATATTTTGGCGAAACAACAGTTTAAAATACGATACGGTGTTTACTATAAATTTACATTGGTCGTCAGATGTTCTTTTAACGCAACGGGTGTATTGCGCATTTTGCGATAATTGTTCGTGATTTATTAAATGTCGTTTATCCTGGCGGGTGGATAACGCGAGGAGGTGTACTTCCATGATTAGATAGGTCTTTGAACTTAACACGATTTTTATTTATGGGAACGAACAAAAGACTTTGTTTTTTCTATAAGGCGCATTCCAAAAGAAGATAATTTAGAGCATTTCATAGATAAAAGTCCAGACATCTGCCTTGTCTACTCGACAGAGACTTGAATGATCGAGAGAAAATGATGAAAGGCAATTGGGACATCTAGGAAGCCACTGACGTTATATTCCACAAAGGGGCAGTAATAATATTGTTTTTATTCCTTATTTTAAGTTGAAATTGCTAAAAGGACGAGGTATACATTTTGCATGTTTACTAATACGTCGTTTAGAGAAAGTAAAAATGTAAAAAAGTAAAGGATGTTATGTTAAACATATCACTTATCGATCATCCTGTACAAAGAGATGTATTTTTTGAAAGACAACATATAGTGTTTACAATTTTATTTGAAAGGTCTGAGCTTCTGTCATCTACACAGAAGCCATAATTCTACAATTCCAGATTGGGCAACGTGTATGGAACGTAACTGCATCACATTGTAGAGGATCCTATGAAATTAACAAAAATTTTTGCATTATGACCATTATTTTTTTTTTTATCAGGAAAATAAATGAACTTTGTGACAGTTGTGGGGATTTTTGGCCTCTTGTATTTAATTTGTTGTTATTGAGTAACTTCGTTATTGGCAACCAGTTTATTGAACCAAAGAAAACGGGCAATTATAGTTATCCAACATCACGCAACAATACGTACCGCCTGCTCTCGTATAACTTCTTCACATACGCCAACATCATTGTCAAAAGCTGCGCATATATACCTTCCCACGAAAGAAATCTGATTAGGCGACAAACTCAAGGACTTAATGAGAAACTTCACAGCTTTGGCGCCTAGTCTACATCCATAACATTCAGCACTTTCCGCTTCCTGTCCGGCGGCAAAATTGATACCTACAAGTTATAACACCCAAATTAATTGCCTGAGAATCGAGCATTACATAATGATTCACATATTCCACGTTCTACAGAAAAATTAACTCGAGTTGGAGATGAGTTAGTAATAAAGTTCTTTAACGTTCGGAAACAGGATAATTTCGTTAGTGTTTCGCATTCATAAATAGGTCATGCGTTCAGTTTGAACGGAATTCTCTTATACCTTATTACTACCGTGAGCCTGACGTAACCGTCCATTATAAAGAGAACGACTGGAACAGGAAATGAAATTGAGAATGCTATCGACGAACAACAAACAAGCATCAAAACGGATTTTAGTGGCCTGAGCGTTTATGTTGTTTGAGTTCAATAATGAAATGTTTCCAATTCAATTTTAGATTTCACGGGCATCTGTTAAGTTCCGTTAATGTAGTCGCATAAAAAACGAACTGATTTTTTTTTTCTGGATCTTTCACGCATTAATTTCAAAATTATTATGTCGTAACGTAGTAGAATAGTCGTCAGGCGGGAAGTACGTCGTCATTCGTGGGGTCAATGCTGGAGTGATCTTGTATCTTGGCAACCATTAGGGCAAATATGGCAGCGAGCTTCAAGTTAAAATTGATTACTTACTTAATTTGTTCGTTTTTTTTTTTTTTACATAAATGATTTAATTGTAAACACGAGAATTTTTCATATTTATCGTTACATTGTATAATTCATTCTGCAATTGTGAAGCCATTAATATCGAATAGGTATTCAATTATATATAGTCTTGTTTCTAATCAGGTCAAGTGAAAATTTACAACTTTCAGCAACTTTCATTTTTCTATTGTGTATCAAGTTTTAACACGGCATAATTAAATTAGAGTGGTTGCTTCTGATTAAGGAGTTTGTATAACTTTCAAAGTGAATATATTTTCGTTAATAATTATCCATATAACAAAATGAGAAAAAGTATCTGACGAGGGTAGTCTGAAAAGTTTCAAAGCTGACGTTATTCGTGGTAAATATTCTGATAACAGAGTCGTTTGCGTCAATCTTAGTGTTCTGACACACCCAGTGGTGCAAAGCAGAGGCATGGATCGAATGCGGGCGAAGAAAGATACCCATTTTCATTTTTATTTTTTTTTAGTTTTGAACTATGTTTCTCTTTATGCAATGTCTGCTCTCGAACAAAACGAAGCAGAAGATCTGTCAACATAGAAGCTAAAGAAAAGATACTTAGAGCGTCCGTACGACTCCTCCGATGAGCTTTTGGCATTCGGCGGCGCACACAATAGGCTACTTTCTGCAGATATACAGTTAGCTCGGAATAAAGTAGCTCTTATGTAAGAAAAGTAATAATAACATGAAATTGCTAATTCATCTCAAGTCGCAAGTTTCTGGGAGGACTTTGAGTAAGTAAGAGCTGTATTTGAAACTGGGGAATGAGAAGCCAATATGTTGTAGGATGATTGTGAACCTGAAGAAAGTTTGGGAGGTTTGCAAGTACGCTGGATGGGAAAGTGGTTGTGAAGGGGTTGCACAGACTAGAAAGTTTGCTATAAATGGATTGCTTAAAATGTGAAAAGGGAGATTGGCAGCTGGAAAAATAGTAGAGGCTGTGTTTGTCATATATCGACTGAAGATTTGAGCTCGTTGGATCAAGTCGTATGTTGGCAGAAAGAGAGACGTCTATTTAGAAAATAAGAGGAACAACTCCCAAACTTCTCTCTTCACATTCTACAAATATCATAAGCTAAATTAACGTAATCTTTGGTTATTAAGTAGCTATACAAGTACTTCGGATTGCAACTACATAATACCTCTCAAAGCATGTAAAAATCTATAAATTAGAAGTCGAGAAGGAACACATAAAAAAAAGATTTTAAAAGTTATATGCGAATATTATATGTATTACTGCATCGTCATCAGCACTATGAAAGTTCATCACGATATGTTTCAATTTCCATGTTCACAAGCAACAGCATTTTGGACACTTTAGTTGAAGACAAAATTTGGTGATAATGTTAAGCCAAAAAAATCCAAAGTAATTTAACTTGCCTTAAAATATTAAATAAATAATCAAAATAGCATTAGTAGTTTAATAAATGCGCTGATTAAATTAATGACAAATAAATAATTTACTCTTTAATTCCGCCAATAATTTCAACAAGAAAAAATGCGCTACATATCCCAATACGTTACTACATCCGCTTCTATGTTCGCAATTAATTAAAAACCATGACGAATTTGAAAGGAATTGCCAAAGAACTTACCTGTTTTACCACATAGCGTTGACAACCACAGAAGCAAAATAACCAATAGGTACTTGCTGGACATGACGACAAATCAGTAAAGTTGCCGGTGCGAAATGTGAAACTCACATACGTTCAAATCTCGCTCGGAACACACACACAGTCCATCTGATGCCGATCACCGTTCCCGCTCTTGCACAATGGATTTAAAATCGAAACCTTGCATTACAGCGATTGCCCAATGGAATACAAAGGACACAGCTGAACTTGCTCGCGTTTGCGGAGTGTACGGCAGAAAGTACGGCAATTATTACGAGCTAAACGTTTCCGAGTCATATACCATAATCAAGCCGGTTAATTTATTCGCGAAGCGCTAATTGCGAATCGAAAACGAATACGAAACGCGCACTGGAGTATTTACGAAGCGGTTTATGTAATTCCACTAGGTCAATATCAACAAGAAAAACAAAGTTTTTTTTTTCGCAAAGTACGCGACCTTCGAAGCTCGTTGAATTAAATAAATCGTACGCGAGCGTAATTCGAAAAAGTTTCGCGATGACTTGACACGAATTTAATACGCACATGAGTTGGCCGATAGAAAGTATTCTAAGTTTCACGTTAACATTCGGTACAACCAATTTGAGGAGCAATGTTCCCATTTGTGTACGCCGAAAGACTTGCGATCTGTTGTAAGAATATTAAAACGATAATAAAATGTTAATTGTAAGCTTTTATTAGTGACGTTTTCCTAGCGACTAGTTACTTTCATTTTCTACTATAGACGTGTACAAGGATTTCAATGGAATTACTTTTAAAAATAGCCGGAGCAATGCTACGATTGTCCTTCAGAATTCAGAAACATGACAAGTCGTGTTACTATTACATCTATTTCATCGTAAAACTATAAGTTTTATTTACCGATAAAATTTCAACGACCGACGTTGTCAATAACCAATTATAGGATATTTCAAGGAAACTGATCAGATTTTATTTTTATATCGACTGCTTCGTAGCAGTAACGTCCCTTCACAGAAAATTATCGGAATCTTCCCGAATATCGATCAAATATAGCAAATAAAGGCAAAAAATACTAATCATAACAATATAACACTAATCTTAATTGTGTACCTAAAACCTCCTCCATGCTATAAACCCATTTTTTTGGAAGTAGCTACAAGTTTAGATCCAAACTTCCGCCACGTCGCGACGTGATAATAATTAATTGTCAAGTTTTTTGCAGTATCAACCTGTTGGATCTCTCTCTAGGATGTCTACATAAGAATGAACTCTTAAAACGTTCTTTTTCCGCGTGAGTTTGCCGCACAAATGGCGGCAATGTCCTTTACTTATATTGTATTCTATGAAATGCAAGTTGTTGATAGTACGTAAAACTCGTTTAATTAACTTGCTTTGATTTCGAAAAAAAGAATGCATATTTCTTTCGTCCTAGTTAATAAAAAAAGGCCCTCTTCAATTTTGAAGCAATGGTTTCTAAATGCACAACTCAGTTTAGTTTATCGTTGAAAGTAGGCTCTTTTTCACGCGTGGTCTCGCCGGGTTAGGACCGATCCCTGGGGCCTCCTAGTCTTTGCGACAGTAACCGAATCGATAATTTTTACTGGTTTCATCTCGGATAAAGTTGTAACAAATTCTTTTGTGTACACTATCCACTAAATAATACATAGTTCAAAGGTTAAATGGTAACCAATAAGAGAAATTCTTTATAATTTGTCAAACGGAGCAATAATGGCTTATTCGTAATTTGTTAATTATCTTCTACGTTACTTTGTCACAATAATTCTTTCTATATTCGTTCGTTGTGATGTGTTTGACAATGTTTCTATCGCATATTCTCCTTAACATTTCCATCTTTAGATGATGGAATAGATCATTCCATCAAAGATCTATTGTTAACAAGAGAAACCCATGAGTAAATATTATGCAAGGGAAAACTAGTCATACTAATGCGCGTATCTACTGTTTGTACAGCAATTGCTAAACGCGCATACGCACACTTGACTTATTAATTACCGCAATTGAAATTTGCGGTTATTCGCAATTAAAATCGTGAAAATGTAAAAGAGATATAAAAGAAAATGCTTAAATTTGTGCAGCGAATGTAAATTCGTTCGATTGCGCAGAACTGCGAATGAATTGATTTACTTGCGTAACGCTAACGGAATAGACCGAGTTAAAATATGTTCATTAAAATGCTGTTTTATAATATACGAAACGTAAATAAAATAACGCGTCGTCTGGGTCAACGAAATATTCAACGTTGTACTTATTAAATATACGCAAATTAGGGTCAAGATTATTAAGATCTTCTTATCCAATAATAAATAACATCTGCAGATGCAAACCTTGAAATTGTATCTAACTTTTACTTGTATTACCTACACTTCGCAACACTTGGCGTTGCGTTACCCGAGATTTAAAATAAAAACATGATTTTGTTGATTTAAGTAACCAATAAAACTCGAAACCAGTTTTCATTCTAAAATTTGCATATTTTCTACAACTACACGCCGGCTAAAAAGAAAAGAATTTCATTCATCGACAGTTCTGTAATGTAACCTATTTTACGTGTACGGTGAAAGCTGTAATTGAATGCATTCATTAATTTCAGCCTTTGCAGTATTAAAAATGAATGGAAAATTTATACGCGTAGTTTCAGTTTTCCTTTATCTCTGAATGATTTGGTTTATCGCGATGTAAACATGGTGTAAACATTTTCATGGTAAAAATCAAGAATGCATTGCAATGTCAGTCTGCTCGAGGTGTTAGCTAACCCGGTCCTTGATATGGAAACTTTTCCATTGCAAATAGCAACAACACGTTATGCAAGAGCTGCAGTAATTTTACGTAAGTTAGGATAAGAGTGGCTCTCAACAATTTTCTTCTTAAAAGGGGCGATAAATATTCATAAAAGCGAGATAATCATGTAATATACGTAATATTGTCACTAAGACGCTTACAGATATGAAATGAAAAGTATTGTGGTTTCATTAAGTAAACAAATCACATTTATCCTTCACCATCATTTTCTGATTGTACATAGATACATATTTTCTATTAAATATTGAAAACAGGAATACCACAAATAAAGTCCTACTCGTGGCAGCACAGTAGAGATAGTTGCAGCAATCGATTAACTGTGATTAGGTCTTCCACCGTTCAAAAGCCAATGATTGCCAATTTTGCAATGGGTATACTTGTAAACCGTAAACCTACATCAAAAGCTGCAGATTGGTATCGTAATTGTTCCCTAAGATAGTTCCCACGATCAGTTATACTTTGGATGTCTTTGATAATGGCATTCGAATACTTCGGTATTCAACTATTCAAGCATAAATAACGCCATGATCAATGAAGAAGCATAAATTCCGTTTATATTATTTTAACATATGCATATGTATAGTGAGAGTCGAGGTGTGGAAGAGTCGAGTCAATATATGTTTAATAAAATAAAAATATTCTATCGGCTACCCATGTAAAACAAAAAGTTAGGTACGTCTTACATTACAAACTTTTTTTCGAAGAAAATCTTGCGAAGTTCACGTTTCAATTAATAGTAAGACATTTATTACCTATGAACCCACTCTGTAAAATGAATAGTCGTGCTGGGAGGATAACATTAAATCACATATAATGCCGCTTAGTCAACACTCCAATTAATACCAAACATCATCCTGTACGTGTTGCCCACACACAAAAAATACGACGCCTTAAGTCGCGAACCATGCTCAAACTGCCGCGCTGATTTGTAAGTGGAATTCTGAGTGCGATGACAACGTTAGAAAGTGATCCGCCTATGTGTGTAACGCGTGTAACTTTCATCTAGTCCGCAAACGGCGTGCCGCTAACTGGCAAAATAACTTCTTGCAGCAACTTACATTCCTCCATAAAATATTTTAAGTGTGCAACAATTACATATTACACCTGTTACGTATCAACTACATTATATTCAGTCAACATATGTTTCACGTATAATCCTCAGACATTTATACCTGCATAAACTATGTTGCGCTCGGCCAATATTAAATATTTAATTGCGCAAAGATGTTAATGTGCCATCTTTATATGTATTCTTAAACTTTCTTCTTCGCAGTGTTACTTTATTATCGTAGTGGTAGATTAGTTGTATATATTTGTTACGTGCATCTTTATGTTGCAAAGTAGGCATTCCCGTTAATTAGTTGCTAATTTTAAATCGGTGGTTAAAATATAAAATAAATATTAGTCGCCTGTTAAATATGATGAGAATTTATTCTGTTTGGGCGAAGATTCACAAGCCTCTGTTAAAATACAATTAAATTAACAAATGCCAATTCATTTAACCTCTAGACTAGACATGTTGTTTCCGGATGCAACTGAATGAATCACATTTCTGTTTTGTCCATTATATAATAAGAATGCCGTATCGTACCCCGACGTCGCAGCTTACAAAAACAACAGAGATACGATCTGCGATTGCATTTTAATTATTACATTTTTTATTTGTTGTTTTAGATAACTACATAACACACCTATTCTCGTTTGCGTTTTTTATATTATTTTATTTATTCTCCGATTTAATTTAATTCTATTACAACACATCATTTCCTACGCAAGCTAGTTAGTTCACACACAATTTAACTCTTAACACAAGGAAATTTATCTGAATATGACCTTTTGTAACATCAGCAAGTATATGAACATCTCCCCTTAATTAAAAACAATTTTAAGTGTTGAAGGTCGTCGGCATCTAGGTGTAGAAGAACAATCGTCAAGTAATTGTCTACCTACTACAGAAAACAGATGCTGCTGTTTTAATTTCCTTATTACTTGATTATTATTTTTTCCTAAACAATTATTTTATATTTTTAGTTTGATTGCTTCTGCTAGAATTTAATTAACAACTTTACAGTAGAACATTTAATTAATTGCTTTTTTTTAAAGATTATCGCTGGTCTAGGTCCTGCGTTACAACGCAGGCCGTATGACGCTACGACCGTTTCGACGCAGATACGTTTTTGACACGGTTGTTTTGACACAGAGACGTTTGGACGCCAGATGTAATAAAACTAAATTTGATTTGAGCAAGTAATATAATATAACACTTTACTACCTTTCGCTTATAAAAATGTCACAAAAACTTGCCGGCCAAGTTTTGCACATTACATTTTAATCTACATTGTTGTCTTGCTAAAGAATTTATATATTTTTTCTATGGTTGGCTAATTGAACCCATGAATTTTAAATAATTTGAATATTGAATCGAATTAAATGAATATTGGTGAAAAATTGATTCCCAAAAAAAAAAGCAGATATTTAGTAAAATAAAGTAATGATTTCCCAGCACGTATAAACACTATTCTTTTATTTAAAACACTAAATTATAGCCACGTTTCTAATTTACCATTCAGCCAACATTAATAAACATTGCGTTTCATCAGAGTATTCACTTTTAATCGACGCGCATAACATACTCTTCAAACAATCAGAATCGCAATCACTAGCCAACGCTGAATCAGCTAACTTTACACTATATTTGAAATATTGCTCCATGATAGTGCGGTCGGCGGCCATTTTTTCTACAAGACCGTGTACGTCAGCTGGTGTAGCTCCAGACAGACCGTAAGCCTCCTTGAAAGAGTATAATTTGTACCATTCTGGCGCTTCGTTAGGCGTCAGGTTAGCATCAGTGATGTTATAGATCCAAACATCGTAATCCAACACTTGCTAAAGATGAAAAATGATCGGTGTAAAGATAGTTACAAAATGATTTTAATTGGAATATTTACGCGAGTTTCACCGTCAATGTCATATACTTTGTAATTTGGATTTTTATCGCTGAACGTTGTTAAGCTTCCGCCGTTCCAAGCTACAGTTATCGGTAAACTTGGACTTCCACTGCTATGGTACAGGACAAGCTCGTCAGTGTGCGTGTGCCCGTTAAAAATAGCGGTTATGGTTCCTGAAAATCTAAAACTCTTAGGTGATACCGAAAAGCTACGCGTAAACTTCGAAACACCTCTCTACGATCCTCCGAAATTCCCGACTCCATATCTTATGTACACTGGAACGGCTTGAGGGTTGGTGACCGATGATATGTACCTTTTCTCCATTTTGTTCAGCTTCGTACAGGGTATCAGATAACCACTGCAGCTGACCGTAGGGATCAACATCATCGTACAGCAACCACCTAATTAAATTGACTCCATTTTGGCTTGGATTATTTACATATTTTCTTATCTTACCAATTCAATGTGTATGCTACATTGTTATTTAAGGAAATCAGTCTGAGGCCGGGTTTGATAAGCATCTGGTAAAAACCGCCCGCACTAAGCGTGTCAATAGCACTAGAGTCTAACCAGTTCGACCAAACTGAACTAATCAATTCATAAAGCCATGCAGTAGATAAGTCTTCGTCTTCGATTTCAAGGGGTGCGTAACTGTAAGGTAATACAGAAGCATTTTTTTTAATTTAGTCAATTGGCTGAGAAACAAAATTATCCAAAGAACAGCCAACGTGAGCTTGTGCAATTATCGATCGAAAAAAGAACCTAAAATAAAATGTTGACAAACTACAGAAGTAACAAAATATAGTACAATAATATCTTCTTGATGTTGTTATCAAATACGCGATGTTTAATTCTGTGTAGGTGTTTCTCTGATCGAGCGTTAGCCGATAGGGATTGCGATCGAAGCTCAGTTACTCTTGCTATCAAGTCTTATGAGCTCGCTGAAATTTTCCCTGCTGTTCTGTCCTAGTCCAGATGATGTTCTGTGACATCCGTAAACAGCTGCCTAGACTGACTTTCCTTACTAGGAAAATTTCAAGTGTTTAGCTCTCGCTGCAACCTATCGACTCTTCTTCCACCAGATAGCAGAGCTATTCGTGACCATAGGTCTACCAGGAGGAAGTACTGACACATACAGCCAATACATTTTCGTGGAGGGCATTTCCCAAATCTTGCCGCAATGCCCCCGACATGTCTAGAGAGACATTTTGGCTTTATGAATTAGCTACTACTTTAACAATCTAGGATAAGTAAGCATCATGTTATGTATTATTGATGTATTGTTTCCTGATATCCCCACAATCTTTAAAATCTCTTGGGGCTCTCGTACCTTTATTAATATTGAATATAACTTACGCATTCAGTGGATGTGATTCGTGGTTACCTAACGTAGGATAAACTTTAGCATCTCCTAAAACCGATAACATTTCACCGAAAATTAGGCTGATATCTCTGCTATTGCTTTCGCGCGAAGTATTCCACACTCTATGACTAACAATATCTCCCGTGTAGTAAATGAAGTCAACGTCTGACTGAAAATTCGAACCGTATCGATATCATTTTTAAAAACTGAAAACCGATGTTCTTACGTGTTGTTCAGCGATACGATCTAAAGCGTCTTTGACAGCATATTCAGGAGTATCGCAATCGCGATAGTCTCCCCAATATCCAGC
Source organism: Oryctes rhinoceros (assembly GCA_020654165.1). NCBI lineage: Eukaryota > Metazoa > Arthropoda > Insecta > Coleoptera > Scarabaeidae > Oryctes > Oryctes rhinoceros. The sequence goes on from JAIOKQ010000231.1 coordinate 8,398,231, forward strand.
AGCATCTACTTCACTATTCGCAGTCGTTCCCAACGTGCAGCAGACGGGTAAATCACAGCGTCCTAAGCTACCGCCTTCGTATAAACTATCATAGTGAATATCAGAGAGATGGAGGATCTTGAAGTTTTCAGAAACCTCACGCTGTAAGTATTAATTTGTACTTGTGTTCTACACTTATGTGCTAATACCCTACCGTAGGGGTTTCCGCAAGTGCTTCGGGGATATTGATGCTCCAGTCATTTAACGTTCCCGGGCACCCGTAACCTTGACCAATAAGCGCGCAAACTTCTGAACTCTGTTTCTCAGGACGAGCTTGGGCAATGTACCAGATTATTCGCTAGTACGTAAAGAACTTAGAAGTAGTAAGCATTTGATCGATATTGCATACGTATAATGGTTCCAGTAAAAAATGAGATACTGGAAAAGTGTATTCTGCAATTACTCACAATATTCGAGCTAATTGCTCCATAACAAACTTCCACATCTTCGAAAAATGCCGTGGTGCAGACTTCGATTAAGAGCGTCTGGATTTGCTCCATGGTTATCGCATTTGAATTAATCAAGTAGAGAATAAGCTCCACAATTTCGTCACATAAAGTACAAATCGTATCATCGTCTAAGCGGGTCACATTGTATCGAAGAGCATGTTTTAAACCTGCCGACCGTAGTAGTGCCCTAAATTCTGGCGAAAATTCTCTATTTTCAAGGTAATCGTTGAAACCATCTCTGAAAGAACCTGGACCGACTAGAAAAATGACAAAATATAAGATAAATTACTAAACAATTGACGTCTCTGTACCGCTTTTTACCTTTTCCCCCTATAACGCTTACGGAAAAAGTAATGATAAATGCTAGTACAAGATGTCCGCGCATTTTAATGAAGTCACACTAGCGAAAACCGATTCGACCGTTGCATTTTATACGAAAACTAGTGGGCTTATTGCGATAAGGAATGTTAGTAATATTTGTTATAAGTTAAAATCGAAAATATTCAAGGTTTAGATCAAAGTAAGGTGAAAGAGGAAAAATTCCTTATGAGTGTTTAAGTACGCGTAAATGAAATATTTACACACTTAAACATAAGTGTAAGTAAAAAATTAGATAAGGGATAGCCTTGATGAAGCTTTTTTCATTCTTGAGAAGTTGATAACATATTTTTCCATACAGCAGAGTTTGTACGTAGTTAACGTACATAAAATAATAAGTGGATGTATTTCGAGAACTATGAATTTGAGTGACTCTCTAAAAAATTTACTTCAATTGGTATACTGCCTTACAAAGGATGTACCCCCAAATCCACGTAACCTCGTTTGATTGCATCTGGGTACGTTCAGAAGTTTTTGGTCATCGCACGCTATGTATCTTTACAATAACTTCTTCGTCGTTTATACGAAACCGCGTAAAACACTTTCCTTCTAGCAGATAAACAGAACGAATTAAACAGAGTCAACTTACAAAAAAGCACCAAAGCTGTTTTCCTGCTTGACGTCGGCTATAAAAAAGAATAACAAAGGATTCCTTTTAAAAGTTATCGAACCGTTGAGAAATCTAAAAGGATATCAAAGAAGAATAAGATTTCCTCAAAGAGATAGAGATACGGGCGTAGTTTTCGGGAACTCTGTAATTTCGTTCCGTAACTTTTTGAGATGGGGAAATATTCTAGCAGGGCTCTAGCAGTAAACGTGAAACTGATTACGGTTCCGGCTAAACTCGAATCTACACCGCAATATGTGTTTCAACACAACAAATGCGGTCGTTTATCTTATGCAGCGTTTCGGTAAATCTCGCACGCTTTATTGTACGGAAAAATCAAGCCGTAGAAAACTTAGCAAAGTGTAATTCGGTAAAAGCCAGAAACAAGTTTAATTCTTTATTAGTTTGTGTAGTAGTGTTGGTTGATCTGTTTTGTGCGATTTTTTTTTTAGATGTTTAGTTAAAAAATCCATTTATTCTAGCTAATATGATTTTTTAGAAATATTTAACAAAAATGCAACCTGTTGAATAATTGTTTAGGCACGTTTTTAATTCGTCGTTTTTACCTAAAGAGTATCCGATCACGTATTTACATTATTTGATAACGTTTAAGTGCTACACAAGTGTCCACAATTATTTTTGTGTTGATTTTTTTTTCATAGATCAATATATCGACGAGATTATGTTTCTTCAAATTTTAGTTTTTTTTTTTCAAGTATGGCATTCTAATAAATATACAATAAAGATAATGGCGGTAAGAGAGCTGTAACGTACTTTCAAAGATACTAACGTATCGGCGTATTTCACTTAACAGGAAATCTTTGATTGATTCGGTTGCTTCTGGAATTGCTGGGTTACCATCGTTAAGCGTACGTTCGAATGTGAAAAAGAGATCGAGTCCACTATTAAAGTGATCGAAGTTTTTCAAACGAGTAGTTCTTGTAAGCACTACAAAATTTAATATTGTATATACAGCTATACCATCATTTGTATTGGTGAGAGACTAAGAATTGATTTAAAAAAATAAAGGAAAAAGAAATCTATTATAATCCCCCCTTTTACTCTTAAAGAAGTTTGCAATCGCTTACTTTTAACGGTTATCCCTTTCCCAAAACGACAAGCAAAATGCATACGAAGGATATACAAAGCGATAGAGTATCTAGACAGAGCAAAATATATCAGAAATAATAAGAAGTAACGCGTTTTTTAAGCGTATAAGATGATCTTCGTAAGAAACAGTTTATTGGGTAAGATGAAAGGATGAAATGAAGTAACAATGAGAGGTACATTAAAACTCGATTTTTAATAGTTGTTAGCTTTATTAAAGATAGAACATTGGTTCACTTAGCCGGCTTCCATTTTTACCATTCCGGTCTTAATTCCACGCAATGGGTAGAATCCCCGAATTCACTCCTCAGCAGATTGCAATGTAAGTTGTTCAAGCAATCGGTATCGCAACCAAGTCCCAAGGAAGAATCTGCGTATCTAACGCTGAATCTAAAATACTGTTCAGCTATTGAACGATCTTTCGCCATATTTATCGCCAATTGGCGTACATCTTCCGGCGCAGCGCCGGAAAGACCGTAAGCCTCTTTGAAGGAATACAATCTAAACCAATTTGGTGGTATGTCCGGCGTTAGATTAGCGTAGGTGATGTTGTATGCCCACACGTCATAATTTACGACTTCCTAGAAAATCCTCGCAATTACAAAATATCAGACAAGTACGATTAGGAAACCTACAAAACTTTCGGGATCGACGAGGAAAAGTTTATAGTTGGGATTTTTATCGCTGAATGTTGTTAAACTACCGCCGTTCCAAGCTACACCTATGGGTTGCGTAGGATTCTCAATGCTGTGATATAAAATCAGTTCGTCAACGTGAGAATGGCCATTAAACGCTCCGGTTACCGTTCCCGCGAATCTAAAAATCGAAAAGATCGTGTACAGTATATTCCGTATAGTGATACCTCCAACCTTTCGAGGACGCGTCTGTATTCACGACTCCAAACTGCGTAACATGTCGAATCGCTTGACGGTAGATGAGAGAGGATGTGCACTTTTTCGCCGTTTTGCTCTGCTTTATATAAGGTGTCAGCTAACCATTGTAGTTGACCGTAAGGGTCTACGTCATCGTATATGAGCCACCTATAAAATAAATTACGAGAAGTATAAACTTCTTTGTTTATTAACAATTACGTGTGTATGTACCAATTCATTGTATACGCAACGTTGCTATTTAAAACCACTATTCTGAAACCGGGCCTTGCTAGAATTGTGTAATAACCTCCTCGACGAACAGTTGCTAATGCGTCTTCATCTAACCATCGTTCCCAAAGTTGCGCTGATAAATCGAATAACCATTGAGTAGATAACGCTTGATCTTGAATTTCAAGCGGTGCGAAACTACAAATAATTATAAGTTCTAATTGATCGCATGCATGCTATAGCATTAAGCAGACTTAATTTCCAGCTCAACAGAAAATATTTCCTACTTATTTTTTAATGGGATGCTCAGTTACTTAACTTTATTTACTAAAGCATTTCTCGACCAACAAAGTTCCCGAACGAAACGTTGATTTTTAAACAACATCTACGTTAACATAAAACATTAGACACTATTACAATAAAATGTATATATAATTGGTAACAATTTTATATATTAGTAAGCAATTTTGTGGTAAAAGAACATCATAGCTTAATAGAAATGTCTTTCGGGTGTTGTCGCGGATTTGATGTTCGACTTGATGCTTTGCTGATCATGCTGTAGGGTTCTTCAGAAGATTTCAGAAGTCTTTAGAAACACAGTTGCAACACGACAACACCCGAAAAACAATTCTACTATGGATTACGGTCATGAAAGCCTACACCCAACAACAATATATGTAGCTTAAAAATAATTTTATTTACTTCTCAAACTTTATTACGCTCGTACATCAGTAATCTACGGTAATCAATAGAATAAGCGCAAGAATGAAATTAATAAACAATTTCCTATAAGTGGCGTTTCGAAAAGCATTATTTTTAGCATATTAACAAGTACGTTTACATCATATAATAACGATCGCAGTTACTAATCTCAAGTGTGATAAATCTCATTTAAAGTCCAAACCAAATTGGCGCAAACGGCGATTAGTTAATCTGCCGGAGTTCCTTTAACCGCCACCTACTAATCTCATACAACCAAGACCTGACGGAAGACGCTTAAGACGGTAAGTTTTTATTTTAATCATCGAATCACATACACTCTTGATTTTATCTTTTATACATATGAGTAGAGATGGCAATTTCCCGTGTTCGTTCAGTTATATAGAGACAAAAATTATCTTAAAAACTTTTTACCGGAACGGCACCGTTCGCGATAACATATCTGTAGCATACTGATTCCCTTCGCATGCAAGAGTCCTTTCGTTAGCTAAGCCGTTGGTGCGCAGGTTAAGTTTAAATTGATTGTTGCCATGGGGCGCACAAAGCAATACACAGTACAAGAAGAAAAAATAAATTTACGGAAGAATAGAACTACAAATATATGATTAATTGGCAAAAACTTCTGAAAAGCAACATCTTCGAATAGCGTGAGCGAAATAGATCCTAACATTAATGATCTTAGAGAGAACACGAACACTCAACGGCCGAAAACCCAGTAGGATGTCATTGTTAAGATTAAAGGTAAGCCCAGAATTTTCTGAATATTCTCTGGAGTCATAGGCCAGTTTTCTTGGAATGAATTTCCATTTTTGAATTTCCCTAGATTATGAACCAAGATGCTTACATATTAAACAACATAAGGTTAACTTACGCGAATAAAAGGATAAAGTTACCAACCCGATAAAAAAATATTCATCTGTTGCGATATCCCTAATAGAAGTGAAAAGTCTTACGCATTCAAAGGGTGTGGCTCGTGATTACCCAACGCAGGATAAATGGGAACATTTGGAAAGGCGGCGTCTAATCTGTCGAAGATTAGAGTCATATCTTCGGTATTACCGCTGAAGGAAGTACTCCAAACTCTGTGGTTAATAATATCGCCCGTATAATACACGAAATCAAGATCTCGCTGAAATCACGTAAACCATTTTGTTTAGCTAATATGACATTCTGAAAATTTACGACATACATACATGTTGGGCTGCAATATGATCCAAAGCATCGTCGATCGCGTGCAGAGGTGAGTCACAGTCGCGATAATCTCCCCAAAAGCCGGCCGCGTCTTCCGGGTTAGTCGGTACTGTATTGGCTGTGCAGCATACCGGTAGGCCGCAAGCTGCTAAACTTCCAGGCTCATATAAACTATCATAATGAATATCGGTTAATTGAAGGATTTGGAGAGGTCTCTCGCCAGAAACAATGCCCTGTTAATTTATTAGTTTTCCACGATAAAACGCCAATATCAACAGTGTTTTGCATAGCTGCTCTATACCTGATTGATTTCTGAAGATCCTTCTGGAATATCAATGCTCCAATCATCTGGCGTACCCTTGCAACCGTATCCTTGACCAACAATACCGCATATTGTATTAGATCTCCTTTCTGGACGAGCTAGAGCTATATGCCAAATTATTCCCTGATAAATTGAATAAGTAATTAAAGCAACTCGTCTATCTGTCCTCAGCTATTTCAACCAATTGCATCCAAATAAAATCGATAATTTTCAAATTTATACTTACAATATTTGAATTAACCGTGCCATAACAAACTTCGTAACTTTCATAAACGAGTAAAGCACAAAGCTGAACGAAGGCTTCCTCCAGTTCTTCAATAGTAGCTACTCCTCCTCGAATTTCCTCCAATACGGCGTCCAAAAGTTCGTCGCAAAGCTGACACATAATGTCATTCTCGCGTACTTGAACGTTATTGCGGAATATGTGGCTCATATTCGCTGATCTCAGCATAAGCTGAAATTCTGGGCTGAAGGTTCCAGTCCTAAAGCGTTCCCTCATGCCATTCCTAATCGAATTGGGTGGTACTGCAAAACGGAGCGTATTAGTCGAATTGGGCATCAAAAGCGAATAGATGGAAAACGTCCACTTACTTTCGGTAGCCTGCCCGACCGTGGCGATCACCACCACCAACGAAATGAAGAAACGTAACGTCATTATGCCGGGTAACACTAATCACTGCTTCGTCGATTACCCCAATTTATACTCTTAGATTTAAACGATAAGATACTGTTTGCAGTTTCGATTGCGGTCTTAGTGTTGATAACGTAGAAAATCTTATGTTTTGAGATGAGTGATTGTAGAAAAAAATTATTTAGTTAGTTAATAATATTAAAAATAGACATATGGCGTGATATATGGTGTGATGCAACATGTGGCAGTGGAACGAACTAAAGAAACCGAACATTGAAAAATCAGCGGTATTTTAAACTGAATTATCGTGCGATAGGCGCTATACTTACGTTGTTAATCTAATAAGATGCATATGTCATTGTAGCATGTGGAAACCGACTTTAAGTACCCACCAAACGCAACTGACTTTCGTGTAGTCCCAATAATATTTGTTATTCGTACTAATCGACCTTACAAATGTGTGCACTTACGTTTTAAATACGAAAATGGTAATTTTCCGATACCGATGCAAAAACCAATTCGTTAAGATAATATTCATGTTCATTGACTAAAGGCCAAGCACTTCTGTTTTTTAACATGCATATTATGATTAGAGAGATTTCATTACTTTCAAAACGGATCGTTTAATAAAATAATAAAATTTAAATAAAAGTCGTTTTGTTTGTGAGGCATAGCAAAAAAGTTCTGGGCAAGTGGACAAATGATCTTTTATAATTACAAATAAATCCAAGAAACAATTGATGTATCGATTGTTTCTTGGATTGCACTTCAGATTCTTCACTTATGAATTTAACTAGAGGATATATTGAAACTGCCAGGGGCAAAGGTAGAGAACAAGTTCATTAACAATGACACTTGTAATACACTTGAAATTGTTTATTATGATTTCGAGCTGTAAGTGATGATGATAACATCTGCATTGTCCTAACATATGGCATTTATAAACGTTATCGGACGTAGAAACATTACAGAAATTATGTTCGGCCTTAAACTGCTTTCTACATTTACTCGAAAAACAACCCAAACGATTACCGAGTTTCTCTGTTTAGGAATTCGACTAAAAGCTCGCAGATACCAACACATGTGTACAAGCCGGTGTAATTTCTTGGACTTGTAGAATTGTTGAGAACTATTGAGGAACTGGTAGAACGTCCACGTTGTCAGATAATATGTGCGCGTGCGTTAGTATTGGTATTGTTTGGTTACCATTACAACACTAACCGAAACATACCGACGCTGTCGTTCTTCAGAATTGTTCCGTATATTTACCAGTTGAATTACATAAAAGAAGAGCTGAATACATACAGTTATATATATGTGTTAAGTTAAGAAGGGTGAAGCAAACATTCAGGTATACTAAGAGAAGTGCGAAATAGCCTTTGAAACATTATGTAAATACAGCTTCGCGTTTACTTGTGAATATCCCTTTAACTTGCAATGTTAGGTATAAGCATCCTTCTACAAACGCCTCAAAATTATGGATGTTTCGGAGGCGTTCTAATTTAGTGTCTAAAGATTCAATCTCCCAAATATTCACGTTGCAATTCGGCTTTTTTTTTTAGAAAATAGATGTATCTAAATTTAGGCTACTCAATACAAAATTAGTTCTAGATCTCTTAAAAGTGGATAGGTGAAACCTATATTTTATTGGTTTATTTACCATTACAGAAGCCTGTCAATGTACAAATAATAAAATAAATGTCTGGTTCGCGACTTATCGATCACCTGTATAAAAATATTTTTTAAGACGCTCTACGACTGTATTTAGAAAATTTGAGAAGATAGGGACACCATACGTTCAAAGAATCTCCTCTTTGTACCAAAAAGAAATGGGATTTATTGTTGTTTCGATTAAGCAATTTACTGTCGTTACCAATTTCACCATATTTTATCAATATAGTTTGTTCTTTTCATGGTAAACGTCACACAATATTTGTTAAGCATTGCTTTTTCTTTTTCCTGTAAATTGTTTGCAATGCTTACTTGAACGCTGCTTCAGCCTGAATCGTATAAAAAAAATGCTTTTTGTATGTCTCTACTTAACGGGTCAATAAGCATTTCTACAAGTTTAAATTGTCTTTGCAAATGTGAATATTCGCATAATATTTAAAATGGAGTCGTCAATAATTTAATTTAGTTGCCTTTTTAATTCCAGTAAAAATACCTCAGCAACGGATGATCTTTTAAACCCCTTGAATGCTAGAAAATCCATAACGTTTGGAATGAAAGAAAAGCGAGAATTAAGTGTCCGATATTCAAGTTATCTGCTGCTTAAACGGCAATTTTCTTTTAATATTATAATGGCAATAATCATCTTGATAATGAAATTGAGTGAAATTGATCCAAGCAATTCGAGACCGTTTACGTTTGATGTAGCTGATGATTGCGCCTTGGCTGTGGTTTCTGTTAGTCCGTATCGTTCAGTACCTATAACAGCTTACGTATACAGTTATTGTAAGAACCTCGAGAAAATTAAGTAATTAAAGTATTTTATTTATCCTCCTGAACGTTTTACCAACATTACAATAGTAAAAAATGGTGCAAAACTTATACTAAAAAGTTGCGACCCTTTTACAAATAATAAGTGCAGCTTCAAACATTGGCCAAAAAAAAAAAAACGTAGTTATTTGGAATTCGTAAGAAACCTAACTTTGTATTTCCATGCATACGTTTGCTTTAGCGAAAATAAAAGGGAAGAACTTATCGAATGATGCTTGACGATCAGCGAATTAAATCTGGGGAGATAGCAGAGACTGTGCTCTTTTCCACAACAATTCCAAAACATAAAACTGTCATTATATGTGCTTTGTTTAGGTAATATATCTTCTCCCTTCTTACATTTTTTTATATCACAATACGCTGTTTGCTGCACCTGGAAGTAATTTTTCTTTTAACACAAAAGAGTTAGATGTAATTGTTAATATACATACTAACCTACAGATGCTGCTATTTTTTCACGACAGTAATAACCTTTATTTTCGATGAATTACTTCTTATCTTCTTATACATCCTTTTTTCAAACTTAAAGATGTTCGTACTTATACTAGGGTGGTAATTATAAGGACGATGAAATAAACACGAAAGGTAAATACAACACTAAGCACATAGTACTTAGAAGTACTGTTTTACATTTGCACTGATACTTAAGCACTATCTATAAACAGCTAACAGCTAATTGCATTTATAAAAAAAGCTATAAAAATTAAAATTTGCTATGAACATTAACATTTATAAACACTCGAAAAATTGTTTGACTAACATACTTATGTATGTACCTATGCGGTAAAGACTAGCATGATTTGCGAATATATCCTTTTGTACGCTTGTAGATAAAAATAGATTTTGGTACCGAGTATCTGCGCTCAACAGTTTATTCAATTTTCCAAATTCACAACTAATGTACATCTTACGACGACCACGTGTCGGGGAATCTTGATAGAATTTTGATTATCGAAATTTAAATCATATCAATCAAGATCACCTATCATGTTACATCGGTGTATTATAGTATCACTGTGTTTACTAATGTGTACACTTGTACGTAGGTCAGATCACACTGTACAATGTAATTATAGATAGTAATCCTTAATGAGAAAAATATTGCAAAAAGAATCAAGCATACTATTAAACGATATTGATCCTTATCGTGATTCGCGACAATCGTATATTGAAAATGTAAGTAAAATTCGGACTACCTCAGCCTCGTAACAGGCTAATTCATTTAAAAACACATCATTGATGACGATGAGCTAAAAATTTTACGAGACCACACTTCGGATAGAAACGTTTTTCTTTTTAATATTTTTAATTTCACGGCACGCGGAACTAAATCGGAAACAGATATCAATTTTCTTTTTGTAAACGGAACATTGCGAATTTGCTGTAAAAACCTTCTTGAATATGAATTAAATTGTGCACATGTGACCATGCCCTAAGAAAGAGCTTTAATGCAGAAAACCCACTTAAGAAAAACCCGTTTAAAGTTTTTACATAATACACGCAAGATAATACACGCGTGCACGCTTGTGTCGTCACATGGCTATTCCATAAGTTAGTGAAAATAAGGCCCGACGAAAAGAAATTCGTCTCAAACGATTAAGCGAATGAAGAAGTAAACGCCGATTTTGCAGCGTTGGAGAAATCGTATCTTTAAACGGGATGCAGAAGGTAGAAAATGAATATTACACATAAAAATATATTTTTCTTGCTAAAACCAGGTATTTATCGAACTCTCGTCGTACATTTACAAGAAAATTGGTCTTCACTCCCTATATGATCAAGAATGCCATGAAGTTGCAAAATTACTTTCAGAGATACGTACATATAGTAAGTAGATCGTCGTTGTGAATGACCAATTGTGCCGACGCATTATTTTTAAGGTTATTCAAAAAGGAAATCCGTTCGTGCGAATTATAATTCTTTAAAATTTTCGTCGCCGACTCTTTTTTTTACGTTCAGAACCGATTTAAGGGTCTATTCCGTCTATTCCCCGGTGAACATTACACACTTAACACTCAAACCAATTCGAATACGATCGTCAAACGCCGCGTCGACGAACCGAATAAGGAGAAGCATGCGGAAAGTTCCTACCTTTTTCTGTCGTAATTTGATCGCCAACTTCAACCTGTTCAGGTGCATCCTTTCGCCGTGTTCAAAGGCGGGGCCCGTCGGATCGTGATTTAACAGGACCTCCAATTCGTAGGAGCTCCTCGTGTGATCCAGAAGAGCGGTCGCGAAATCCTGGCATTGTTTCCTTAACTCTAAATACTCTAATTTAAATTCGTGTTCCATAAAGCTCAGTCTGAAACGAAAAGAGCGGAATTACGTTCGAAAACTGCTTTTCCCGGTCGGTATTTGCTGAAATTAAAGATTTTTATCGAAAATTTAAGGAAATTCAAATATATATCCGCCTACGTAGATACAAACGTACGTGCTCTTCCTTATTTGAACATATCGGATAGGGAATGCGGATACCTCTTGGAGTTGCAGAATAACGGCAATACGGCAACATTACACTTGCGATTGTCAAGCTCCAATGCAATGTTTCAACTGCGGCAATCATCAGGTCAGATCGAGTACATGAAGAATTTACTTTGAGGATGAAATCGCACGAGCTTTCGAAGATTCGCATGGTTCTATTGACTATGCAAAGAAGGTCTATTTTAAAGTATAGTCGCTTAATTTTTTAACTAAATAATTGATTTTATCGAATGGGCATTCAATGTGGATAGTCTGAAAGGAGAAGCTGAGAAAGGCATAAGCATATTGAAAAATGGATAATAATTTTAGTAATACCTTAATAGAAATCATTAAATTGCAATATCCTCACTAATGGAAAGCTCAGGAAAGTACAAAGTCCATTGACAAAGCTCAAAAAGGATACAACTATCACATTTGGTAACAATATCAACGCATAAAAAGAGTTTACAAAGATACATCAATGACTTAGGTATAAAATCATACAAAACAAATAAAATATATAACGAGAAAGGTCGATGAAGCGATACGAGAGCTTGTTTTTCAACTTGTCATGATATATCGGATAGAAGGGTCAATACAATTACAGGTTATATAAAAGAGCGAAGAGATATCGAGAGATGAGAATGAAAAGAAACGGCCTATTGTATAAACGTAATAGTAAAGGAAATACTTATTGTTAATTCACATTGTTACGCGGATACAAAGGCTCCCTATTAGAAATATCGAAACAAAACTAAGCTTCATATCTGGATCGGAATACACAAGGGATAATGTACAAGTGGTCCAGTTTCCTGGAATTTTGGAATTGTGCCCATCGGATAAATGGTAGAAGATCGAAATTTTTAGATAACGTAGCGGATCAGACACTTATATTGTTATTTTAAAATCAGCAGATTAACAGATTTCGAGATATCTATAATTTGGTCCCCAAACGACTAAATTTAGAAAGAGCTATTTCCATTAGAAAATTTTGTACAGCGATGTACGTCACCAACATTGAAGATATGTCGTTTCTGGTGTTACTAAAACATATTGATGTTGCTATTCTTAACTGTTGGCCCAAAATTTTAAGTCTAGGTAACCAAACAATATTAACATCAGGGGCTACTTTATTTACAACATGGTACTATTTTGAAAAATTACGTTTCCGATGTTTGAATTTATTACTCAATATTGAACGCTCTGTATGTTTCGAAGTATTAGGAAATAGGTACCTGCCTTCGTTTGAAGACGTTGATTGGATTAGTAAAATCATATTTAAACGTTAGTTTTAAAAAGACAAGGAATCAAAACAAAGTAAAGACGAAAATAATCCCAAAAAGAAAAGACTTATTAAAGCAACTGAAAGCCCAATAAAGAGTCTCTTTCATGCTCTCCGATACAGCAGGCACTGAGATCTTTGAGTTATTTGTAAATTAACTTCTTAGCAGGCTCGTTCTCCACCAACATCTACATCAAGATCATTTTCTTATTTCCACAACCTTCTACCTGATTCAGCTAGGGGGAATTTACAATCTTATAAGCGGTGAATGTCTCTGAGATGGCTGTAAATGCTCTTCTGAATAATAAGCTATAAAAACAGTCTAGCCAAATGATATTCCCTACTGCTGAACGTAAAAAATATACGCTTGGAATTTTATCTACATCTTCAAATACATAAAGGTCACTTAAGAATGTCTCGTTTACATGACTAAAACGTCGCCCGCAAGTAGCTAAACCGGCATGGTAATATCGAGATTCTTCCTCTACGTTTCCGATTTATTTATGTATGAAATAAACTAACTGTAAAAAGACCATTTGTCAATAGATCGCTGCGGGAAATTGAAGTTCCTTTGTCGCGAACGATGCGACCATTGAACTGCGTAATCCTATTATATACCGCAAAACATTGATCAGAGCTCGCAGTTTAAGCAATTTGTATATACGCCGGTACGTGTAGAGATATCTAAGGATGGTGTCTATAAAATATGTGACAGAAATTTCAATACAAATTATCTTTGGTGACGCATTTGATTAATGTTACTCTGCAGATGTATATATTGTGTGTAATGAAGTAATTTTCTTTTCTGTTTCTAATTGAAACCTTCAGATGAGTGTATTATTTTGTTTGTCATCTTTGTCCATCTGTATTAGACACGTAGAGAAAAAACAACAATATTGACGCCTAAATTCCTGAAAAGTTCCAAGGTCCAACATAAAAGTGGCGTTCTTCGTCAAGAATATTTTAGTGATATGGTTGCGCATAAGTTGAAAGGTTGTTGTTTAACAGTTTGCGTCAAAATCAGTGCTTCTGCAAAAAAGGCAAATATCGCCAATACTCCTACACAACCTAAAATCAAGATGGACGCTGTTTACGGGGATTCTGCACAACGATTTGCCTGCGTGGAATTTTAGACAGCAGGATTTAAACATTGTCGTGTCAACTTGGTTGGCGATGAATATTCGGGACGACTAAAAACTGCAACCCTGCCGGTAATATCGGAAAAGTTCGTCAAACGATGGTTGGCGAGCGTCAAACAATAATTTCACGCGTGCGTGAAAATAGTGCAAAGATCGGAAGGAGGAACTAAATTCATCTGTGGATATTAACTATTTCTTTTGTAATGCACCGAATTACACAGAAACATTATATGGTACCTTTATTGGTAATTTCTGCAGTACACTATAAAAAATTTTTAAATATATTTATTAAAGGCAGTCAATTTCTCCATAAAATTATAGTCTGATTTTAGAATTTTTCCATTTTCAATAACACATAACAACTTATCGCTAGTTCTCATGATGGTGCACGATTCTTATATGCATTTTAACAACGTCGTCTATTGTTGGGCGTCGGGCGCCGTTCGATTTTTACAAGTAATATCCGAAGGCGATAGAAAAATGCAATTTGCCGCGGCTGCTGCTGTTGCTGATAAGTACAGAAAAGCCAAACGATAAAAGCAGCACGAGCAAGTCGTTATGGTAGTAAATTCATATAACATACTGCCTAACATGAACGCTGCAATTGTTCCAGGGTAATCTTACCTGCGCAGCTCCCAGGAGAGCTCGAACGCGGTCAGTATGGGGTCCTTCGAAGACAGCGCGATAAGCGACGGTGAAGCTAGAGCACGATACGCGTTAATTCGAGACCGAGAGTGTCGTAACGAGTCCTCCATTCGCGATGTCACACATTCGTCACAACCGCATCTGAAACAATAAGTAAAGATATTACAATAATTGCAAATAATTTATAATTTATTTATAAGAAGGCATCGATGCAAAAAAATCCAATTTCGATATTTTCTTTACAATAATTTTTAACATTTTATGTATTAACAATGTCCATGGATGGGGCTACAAAGAGAACAAGTTTTTTTTTGACGTACGTTCTATAAAAGGAAGATTATCTTTTCTACGTCTACAAGCGATCGGTCTTTAAAGGTTACCCTCACCGCTGGTAATCTTTGTTTCAAAGAATTATTTTTGCAGTTGAACTTATTTTTTCTGATTATTTCACGCTACATATTAAAATAAAAAAAAAAACAAAATCAGTTTGTTTTAAAAACGACCTTCAATAAGTTTTTTCTTTGTTTCAGCGCATACTACTTATTCCTGAAATTAGAAATGAGATCGCATCTAGTCGAATAAATGCACCAGACATAAATTGAAAGTTTTCAAAACAATATTTAGTATATACGACAACTTCTTCATTTGAACGCAGAGGGACGTTATCATCGGTATGCACAATACGCTATTTCATTCGTATCACGTAACCCTACCAATTGCCTATAAATTGGGATGACTAATGCGGCAATCATCTCCGGAATTTGAAATTGCTCAAAATTACGGCAATTTGTTGAAAAAATTGAATTTATCGACGGGATAATTTAATTTGTTCGGGAACCTATAAATACTAGACGTGCTTGATTTGATAAGATTCTAGTTTTATGAGCGTTATAAGTTATAAGTCAACGGGCGGTAAATTATGTTATTGTGTGAGCGGACGCATATCTACATATCCGTTAGTAATCTGCACGATACCAATATATTTCGTTTTATAATCAAAAGAAATAATGACCGTTATCAGCTACGTGTCCACATTTTATAATGTATCGATGTAAGGATTCTGTCTAGCACAGCTAACGATGAATACTTTCCCGTATATTAACTACTGACAATGTAATATCTAGTGTTTAAAACGTCTACGCCTCTGAAATATGGTAATATTTAGTTTTTATTTAGCTGCGGGCTTAGGTAAAAAAGGTGGTTATTGAGGATACAATAAAACCATTCGAATGGCACTTATCAGCGCATAGTAAATGCATCCAGACGTAATACCTAGACATACCACACCTTTCATGTTTTTATTTAAGCGATCATAACACGCACGCCACTGCCATTTATAGCGGTATAAACTTAATTGGTAGTGCAAGTAACTTTACTAATTCCGCTTTAAATGCAAACTAAAATAAGCTTTTAATTCAAATAGCATCCATAAAATTTCTGGAAATCCGCGTCAGTTAGTCATACAACAGCGTCCAACAATCACTAATCTTCTTCACCTATCTCACACTACATGTATGTTAAGATAAATAAAGTATAGTAGATACTATCTATCCGGGCCTTCCATGACTTTATCTTCTTTTTAAAGTTGTAAATCGTTTAAACTTATATCGTTTAAAGCTTATATCGTCAATAGTCGATTTCAGATGATCCTTTGGGAAAGATAGCAAGCCCATTAAAACTTACGTCAGTCAATAGATAAAATAAAGGAATTTAGGGCATTATATTCAAGATTTTTCATTTTTTTTTTTTGTCACACTTAGTTAATTGGCCAAGGTTATAAAATTTCCTATTGGTTTAAACGTTAAAAGAGTGTTAAAACTATATCATACGTCAATTATTTTTCAATTTAAACAAATTATGGCTTGAGATATAATCCGAATGGTATCTGCGTATCGTTATTATAACTAGCTATCAAATTTTTAGTGTAACTTAATCAAAACACAGGAGGAAACCTTGCGTGATAACAAAAAAAAAATACAGCATCCGTAATACTAAGTACAAATTTTGACTTCGCGTTTACGTATGCGGGCTTAAACGTTCGTACAGACTCCTCAAATCAGCAGTTCGTCCAAATGAACATCAGTAAATAAATATTCCTGTTTCCAACCGAGCTAAATCTAATAGCTCGCACTTCCTGATTAATCTAATTCAAACACAACCTATAATAAAGACTTGCTTATTTTTATACCTTCAACGCAGCAAGTTTAACACGCGAAACGCTGTAAACTTTGTCGAATGTTAGAACTACTGCTACTACATACATACATCCATACGTATGTAATACGTATTAATAATCAACGCTAGACGAAGTTTGCGAATTCAAATGGAGCAATCGACTAAACACGCTGATTTATTCAAGGATATACTATAGTACGAGAATATCCAGCCGAAACACGAGAAAGCTTTCGAATTACGTGCGCCGGAGGTGGAAAAGCGCTTTCGCAGAGCTTACAATGCGGCCGAGAAAAAGTTTAAAACGAAACCACTACTAACTCCGTAACTTTTTCCGACTTCGATGTAACAACGAACTGATTTCGCCTATTTCATTGCGCGAAGCAATCTTTTTTTTTTAATTTAATGACGACTCAGTCCCACGCTTATGTTTTCTTACCAGATGCTTTAATAAATACAGTTGTTTCTATCGTAAGTGCCCCAATGTCGAGTAAATTGAAAGCGCAAGGATCCTTTTATTGCTAAGGCCTTTGTTTACTTTCACGTCTTGCAACAAAAGAGGATCTAAACGCTAAGTTTCGTATACCCTCATCAGCAAATACCGGGTTTGTACAATACAAACATTATTATGTTATTATTTTAAGCGGAAAGCAATAGTTCACGTAATCTATTCAAAAGGTACTTTGTCGCTTTGAGCATTTCTTATTGTCTGAATAGTAAGCTCAGATAATTCAAATAGAAAACCTACTGTAAACATTAGGAAAAGGAAGGTTTTAATTCATTGTTTAGAATAGCAATACTCACTATCTAGTGGATATAGGTTCATATAAAAGTTAAGCTTCATGTAGCTAATAGCATATTTAGGTTATTGATATCAAGTCGTAGAGTCAGTAAACGGTCATCAATGCTGAATGCTTGAGGGCAAGGTCTAATCCAGTAAATAATTAAGTAAAAAATGCGCAAAGTGAAATTACACCGAATTACTGCTCACCGCATCGAAGGAAATGCATCATAAAAAAGTATCGGAAAACCAATATTTACCCGAAAATAACTTAAAAGAAAACACACGTTTAAGAGTCTTTAATCAAGCGAAGACCTCACTTGAAATTCCGCTTTTATAAGACAACCGGTATGAAGGAGAGAATCTCATCCTTCGTTAAATGACCGTAAAACTTTCACTTTCGCCTTCTTCTATCATCTTCCATCCACATTTTCCGATAAATTTTTACGCAAGGTAACTTACCGAACGTCGTGTGGCATTGGTAGAGTTGCGCCTCGATCCAATAGAATTTTGATAATCTCGTAGTTGTCCCTGTGAGCCGATAGTATAAGAGGTGTTATGTCGGGAGTGAAGGTGGCCGTATCCGGCGGCAGGGCCTCCCAACTCTGCAACAAAAAGAACGCATTAAATTTCTGTATTGTACGCGAAGTTTATTCAAGTCGAAAGAATAAAAGGAATGGCACGTAGAATAGGAGGAACAATGCCGAGAAATAATACAGAGCTTCTTCATTCTTATTTAGAAGACATGAATCGTTACAACGACTTACTTTCAAAGGAGTTCTCGGAATAATGTTAAGCGAACATCGTATTGTGTAGTGGTCGTGATATGAGGGAAGTTTATACATAAAACTAACTTTGGTTGAAACCACAATCACAACAACTGCAAGCAGGATAAGACATGTGTACAGTCATGGTAAGCGGAGTTTAAATAAACTCATCGGAGCGAACAGACGAGATGAAGATTTTACCAGATAAAGCCATGTTTCACCAAAAATTATATTTGCCAAACCAGTTTATCATAAAGAGCTCGAGATTACATACACAGAGTGATCAATAATTTAAGTAAATATGAAAATGTTGTGTTCACTATATACTTACAATTTAAGGTATCAACAGAAAAAGGTTCCTTACGTAATTCTGACGGGAAAAAGAGGCATCTGAATGAGGTAGACGCTATACGTGTTGTAGCAGTTATCGAGATTGCCATCATTATTCGACAACCTACCTTTTGGAAAAGGACGGATATTTAATCCTAAACCCCGGAGTTTTCGCACGTTCATACGGCAAGAGATTTTCGAGTCGATCGCAGAGCGACTGATACGTATAACATTTCTAACCAAATAGTTTGGAATAAACTTGAGACAAGCAGACCAGAAATCGAGAAGGGCCGTAAGAATACTTGTCCCCAGCTCGATAGTCCAATGGCGAAAGGCCCTGGCTTCTGACAGTAGAGTTAGACGCTTTGTGCTCGACCTTCGCTAAGATCAAATTTTCTAACTATGCTTTATCCTTTACGGCGAGGGGGTTAACACGTTGCATGACAACTCCGACGGGAGTCAAGATAGTCGAGTACGTTGATCTCATTCTGGAGAATGAATTTGCACCAACCGTCTACGATATAAGCCTAAATTTTGACTCAATGCAAGATAACGCTAGATCCCACACCGCGACCATTCACTAAGTTACAACTTAGCTGCAAGTCGTTTAAAAAGAATCTGCTGTGACCATGGAAGTCTTATTCCATCATTCATCAACATTCCTTTTTCCTTTAAAATAATCCAAAGTGATAATGCAATAAATCGAATATTCTCTACTCGTCGATGTATTTCGCCTTCCGACGTATGAAATAAGTAAGGTATAGTATAAACGTCTTGTCAAATCAATAAACTGAATTTGATGGGGAAAAGGAACAGTATAAAATCTCGTTCCCGTCCTGAAGAATTCCGTCGGATTTTCTCTTGGAGTTGTTTACCTTTCATGTAAAACTGTGTCACGGTTCATTGGCAACCCGCATTCAGGCATATGGCGCTGAAAGTTGCTGACTTATCGTAACTTCTCCCGAGAATCAATTCTCTTTTCTATATATGCATCACCGAGTATGCGTAAACCATTTTCAGCGAAGAATATCAGCCCAAAGCAATCTTTTATGGGGAACACGAAGAAGAAAATCATCTACCTAACCAAAAAATATTTATTTGTGTTAACTTTAATAAACGACGTAGTTCATATTTAAACATATCACTTATAAATAAAATAAACTTATTAAATATTCGACTAACTGTTGAAAGTTTTCTTTGCATAATTAGTGATGACGCGATAATAAAATTTAGTTCAACGCGAACTTTGCAACTACAACAAACAAGTTGTTTCTCGTCGTAGTAGTACATTATTAATGGGTGTGTTGAATTATTAATTAAGTGATTAAAAGCCAGGCTTATTGTTAAAGCACACCATACAATACTAAAACTTCAACTAGAGCTCCAAGATGGATTTGTTTTTATTTAATGAATATTCATTGAAGGTATGGTGGAGGTTTTCATTAGAATTAACCCCTATTCAACCCTTTCCAAACATAGGATCGTTGTAGTTTTCTTTTTTATATTTTAAGCAATAAGCATGTTTGATTCTCTGCCGCTAACTCTTTTGCATGATGAGCAATGATAACTTCGATTTCGCTACCAAGATTCTTTTTACTAATAAGGTCGACTTCACGGAAAATTGAGTTTTTCATCTTCGCCATATCCATGTATGAGACGTTGAAAGTCAACAGCGACAGGTTGCTAAGTCCGGTTGTTTCACTAAACCGAACCAGGCACTGCTCATCTAAATTTTCGCCAGGAAATAATGGGTGGTCTTTTAGACGATTCTTTTGGATCAAAAATAACAAATGTCGTTTGAGCACGATGGTACACCGGTACATTTTTCGGCTGCTGTTAAAGAGTATTTGTACGAAACTTTTGGATAAAATATATAGCCTGGATAGACATTACATCTTCGATTTCTTTCACTGAAAAACTCTAAGAGTGATTTGAACAAGGATGCCACCGAATCCAAGCCATAACGAAAGAATTCGAATGTCTTCTGTAGCTTCTGTAGCTGCTGTAAAACAGAGCACGTCATTTTCAAATTTTACGTTTGTTGTTTACGCATAAATTAAATTGTTCGTAGCGGTGTAAATACAAAATGTTTTACATCTCCACATTTGAAACATTTACCACTAAAGCCATTATTTATTCAATTACGAGAACATTAACGATTGTTTTAGTATCGACTGTTGTTCCGCTCAAATTAAAATAGGTGTCTGTATATGAAGGAATTTTACCAATTAAAATCAATTAACCGTTCAAATCATTAAACATGACGTACAATGAATGCATTCACCTAACTTAAACATATTGTAACAGCCATGTAAATTGGTAGGACGTATTCGTAGGTCTCATTTCTGCGTGTTGTAAATATAACGCTTGGTAATTTTCGAATACGCAATTTTTGAATTGCCGACATGCTAAGTAAGCACTTTCAATTGCATCTGCTCTAATACGTTAACAGTTTACGCTATGTTATATATTTAGAAGGATGCTTTGCTTTATATTATTGTATCTTTAAAACTTTTTACCGTACGCATTATGTTGCTTGTACGTTTTTGCTTTTTAGGAAAAATAATATGGATTGCCATTGAATTTTAAATGTGGATTGTTCCTTGCATTGTTAAAAGTAATGAAACTTTCCAAACATATCTCACGGAAACAGTGCGCCAACGCGCATGGATATCGAAGTATGTATCTTTATCTAAAACCAGTCGCTCTTTTAATATTTTTCTTTTGTGCATTGAAAGGGAAAAAGTTCTGCTACGAATCCTTTTATTCTTCTCCAGATATTCGCCACTCACTTTTTGTTTGACATTCGGGAGCAAGGAAAAGTTGTTAGACTGTAAATCAAGTGAATCCATGATATGAGGGACTAATTCGGTGTTTCCCCCTTCAAATACTCAATCGTTTAGTCTTCTTTGCGAAAGCACAGGAGCGAAGGGTGACTCGAATGTTTTTCCTGACTTCACGGATGACATCTGGCAAATAAACTATTAAACATTAACTGTTCTTCGATGAGACACGTCCAATATAATGAAAAAAATAAACAATCATTTTCTTAGAAGTGCTTTGTGAAAGAGCAACTTGTGTTTATTGATAAATTGGGAGCACCCAAACATGCGATTGTTGCTTTCTTTCCAGCTCTACGAATATATTCAAATTTCATCACCTGTTACAATGGATGGATTTTGTTCCCTTGTCGATTCTTTTGACCATTTCCTCCCACCAAGTGACACGAGCTTTCCCTTGTGCTTTGGTTAATTTGTGCAGAATCCACCGGAAACAGATCTTTTCCATACCTACATGTTCTTGCAAAATCTAATGTACTGCAGACTTCGATACCGTCGTTACCGTTGGCGGAAATACGATCACGACCAAATTTTGCAAATCAATTGTAAAATGTCTTAGAGGGTGCCTTATAAAATTTTATTATTTTTTATGCTATTAACACTGTAATCTTTTTAGAAGATCATCATCCGGCAGATTCTGAAATTTTCCAAATTTTTAAGTGTGTCGTACGCTTCCATTATTAATTTAGAAGGAGTAACAGGTAGGGAACAGTAATATGGAAACTACGAAAAAAATGACCTCCATAGTTCGCTCAAAATATGCTAACGACAAAGAGAAACAAGCTGGCGATCTCCCGCTTTAAAGGAAACAACCACCGGAGTAGGGGATTTATCACGTAGACTCGCTTGGAAAGGAGGTAAGGTTGTATGCACAATGCATAATAGAGGCTGCCATTGTATTTATTGTATATGCACAAGTAGCAAAGCATGTAACTCACGTGAGGTTCTCCAGGCTTGTGTATCGTTTCTTCGTGGTCTAATAGTACTTCAACGGCTTCTACGAACTCCTCGGAAATGGCGTGAAGTAGGGCGTCCTTAGTTTCAACCTTGTGTTCGATAAGTAACTCAACCATCTCTAAGTTTTCGTTATCTATGGCCATAAGCAACGCACTTCTGCCGAGCGGATCTACACAATTGATATTTATGTAACCCGTTTCTTCCGCGCGCTGAAGCATCCTGCAATAAAGCGAAAAAGAAATAACTTATTTTGTCGTGTGTATACCAACGTTTTCTTATTGCGTAATAGTTAAATTATGTTAATCCTAAAAATATAATCATGTAAACAAATTTTGCAGTTTAATTGCGATGTTTATGTACGTACGGCCATAATTCGTACGTTTCAATGAATACTTACGTAAGTTCGGCAGGAGATTTACGAAGAAAGTTAAAGAGTAAAGATGTGTCTTGACAGAAAAAATTAGTGAATTGGGCAGATCCAACGAAAATATTATTGGAATAGAGTGCAATGAATCGTATGTTATATATATATATGTAGTTATCTACATTACCGACCGATAGAGTCTACTATAAAAATGGCGAACAATGGTGTCTTATTGTTATTACTAATCATTTATATTCTTTGTTACATAATTTTCGAATGAAACGGGGTGAGGTGAGCAAGAGAGAAGATATCGGTACCTATTCCCGGTACGGCAAGAAGAGAAACCTTCACGTGTGTACTTTTCATTGCTACTACAAATAATTGAACAATATAACACGATTAATAATAATTAATCAATAAAATTAAGTAATTTTGAAAAATTTAGGGGATACATTGTGTGGCATCACCTTTCTTCTTCGTGCAAAGCTTAGATTGGTAGCTAGTACACCAAGGATGATAATAATAATAACGAACCAGCTACCGACAACCACGTACATTTAAAATTTAATTTGTTTAGCTTCACGATTAAAACATCTACCATTTCTAAAATCATTGGATATTACGAAACCAGTCTCTTTTCTCATTTCCAATCCTTCATTATGTTGTTGCAATTGATGTAGATCGTGCTCCGATCGCCAAAGAAATAATACGTACGATATTCGCAAAGCAATAAGCGAATTGTGTATCTACTAACTACTCTCAATATTCGTCTGCATATTAATCGATTACGCTTACGCAATTACGATATTTCTCCATTACTCCGGCTGCGAAATATAACAGCGGCTGTTTGACCAATTTATTGGAGCGCGCGTTTAGGCGCGAGAACGTTACCAAGTTGAAAATAGGCCTTGACGGTAATTCTAAAATAAACAGCTTTGCATAATTTAATAACCAAGGCTGATGTATGGGGTGGCACCCTGTTCAACGTAACTCGTGATATATAGGCGGTGTTTCTACTTTATTGTGGCGTAGTAATACGTACGCATTGTGGATAATTCTTTCGATACGATTAGTATGTACGTATATGGTTGGAAGCGTTTATCTCCGCACCTTGTTTGAATTATCATTTTAAAATTGAGTAAAAGCTAACAGATTCTGTTACGGACGAGATGAGTTGATAAATAATTATAAAACTCTACAATTAGTTACACGTTACCACCGTGAAATCACCATCCACTGTAAAGTTATGTTATTTACTCGTTAAACATTAAATATTGGCTAAATGCAGTCGAGTTTATTACTTTTTTTCTACGACTAGACGGACTCGTGTTTTGTCGTCTCTCGGGGAAAGCAATACACAACATGGACTCTTTCTTATGAGACGAATAAACACGAACCTGTCTAGTCGCTGCAAAGAAGTAATAATTTCACCTGTCTCGGTAATCTCTAATTATAACAAAAGCTAAAAACTACCTACTTCGCCATTTTGCACAAGCAAAGAATTAAACGCAGTCGTAGATTGCTCTTGGCGAAACATTGCATACACCTAATCAAATCATTTGGGTTTAATTTTAACATTATTAGCGAGGAGAAACAACCGTTGTAGATATCCGTCATGCCAAATTGCAAATATGTTGACATATATACGCCAAATTTTAGCGGCGCTTTACCCATGCTTGAAACATGACGTTGCAGCTGTTTAAGGCAGCGCCACACATGCGTTATTTGCCGTGCGACGATCGTTTGCGTATCTCCTACCCTTTTAGCGAACTATTTGTTAACAAGCACTTGTCCAAAAAAAATTGTCACTTGTGCAAATGAATTATGCATGAAGTATGCATTTTGTAATTGTTAATTTATTGTGAAAACACAAACATATATATTACTTCAGAAAGTACACTGCGGACGCTTATGTATCAAAAAATCCACACGGCTATACGGATCGAAGACGCCATTCCAAGCTTTACGAACATTTATTTTCTTTTATGTGCGACTTTTACCGACTTCGAATAAGAAATAATTGCAGTTGGAGGAATACCGAATTTTCGTAGAAATCTCTCTGATCTACGTTCCTCGATGTTTGTTAAACAATAAACATTCGTTTGGGATGGGGGAGAATAGCGCATGTGTTGCGCTATCTTTATATAAAGACAAGTGCTCATTTTTTAGCCCTCTCCCACTATCCCGGGGTTTCATTCGGTAAAGACATTTCCAGCCAACGATCGCTACATAGAAACAACATAATTAGTTTCTGTTCTAGTAGTAAAGTTTGGTAAAGCGTTCAAATTGAAAAAATATCGGTGATTTGAACTCGTGATTATTTTAAAATATTCTTATTTTTTATATCGTATTTTACTATCGAAATCAAAGACACTGCCATGAATACGGGCGCTTTCTTATTTTTATCAAAGCCTCTCAAAGTACGTAGTATAAAAGGAGATTGGTTAATTGAATTAATTAATTCAGATCCAGGAAAAAAGAACAGAAAAAGGGAAAAGCTCGCCTAATACTCGAATAATTACTAAGGGGAGCTATGTTTAAGTTAATTAGATAAAAAACATTGCGTCTTTCGCAAACGCTCGACGTGGATGGTAACAAATTGCAGCGTGACGATTTTATAATGTGGTTTATTTTAAACATTAAGCTTGGATCCGGGGTGGATGTCGCTAAATATAATAAGAGGGGAATTAAAGCCGTTGCAATCTAACGCGTCAATGATATACGCATACATTTTTATCGAATACATTATCGAAAATTTGACACGAAGCTGCCGTTAATATCCTATTATTTTTTTATCTACAAACGGTAGTTATCTCCTGCCACTTATGCTGCTGTAGATTTAACGTATACGACATTTACTTAAAATACACTTCGCCTTTACATAAGTCTCATAATCGGCGTATGGCTTCTGATATTACGTCCCTTTTTTACGATAACGAACCCTTATATCTATAATGCAAAACAATTTTCTTGGCATGCTAGATTACCCATTTATCGTGAAGGGTTAAGAAAAATGTCTCAATAACTTTATAACTTGCGCATTGCCAGGTGTAAAGATACTGTTATTCATGAGTATCAACGTTTATATTTTTACCCTATCCCTAAGCATAAACCGAGATAAAATTCTACATATAACATTTCACCCTCCATAAAATTTTTGGGCGTAACAGCTCCCTTGGCTTTTCGGCCGGAATACATTTATGGCGGAGTGAAATACTTTATGTTACATATTGTTTATATACAGAATGTGAGACGTATAGAGCATTTGTATACTTTAACCTAATTGGTAATTTAGGTGTTTTGGCAGTTAAGAAAGCTAAATACTGCCGTTCATTATCCAACCAATTAACTTATGCTGAAGTCGATTTCGTACCTTTTAACTTTTTTTCAGCAAATACCAGATGTATGTATTCCAACAGCAAATTTTTGAATATTGAATACTAGCACATCACAACAATGGACTAATATCTTATTTAATACTTTTGGTGCATTTCAAATGAGCAGAAACCTGCTAATAACATTTCAAAGCATGTTGGAATTAGAGTCGGTACTAAATGTACTAAACCAATTCTTGAGAACGCGTACCACAGCTAGTCGTTCAGAGAGAATCAGTCTTCGAAAATGAAATATACATAGCTCCGAGTTCGTTTATTCTATCGACCACGGCGTCTTTTATCTCTCGTGTTCGTACATTCGCTGAAGAGTGACCATACTGAATGAACGCATTGAGCATGCAGCGCAGATCTATCGTTCTACGACTTCCGTCCTCTTGGATCACTGGAAGAAGCTTTAGGGGGCCAACGATTAGACAACGACGATTGCTACCACAGATCACTTCTTTTGACGATGACGAGGTAAGGAAGTTGCTGACTTACTAGGAAGAAATGCGTATCCAAAGCATCAGATTATGTTGAAAAATAACGAGACGCTGCGTAATAGGACGATCTACTTTAATTATCGCAATTAGTTCGGTGAGTATCTGTAGGTCAAAATATTCAAGTTTCATCCGTGAAGTTTTATTTTTACATTTCTACAATGCAGTATGATATATTGAAAGTTTGCATAAAAAATTGAACGAACCGCTTTAGATGTCTGCTCATCTAAAAAATAGGTTAAATAAGCAGCTATATTTAACAAACAAAATATTGCGAATGATAAGAAGGAATATGTTAAATAGATGGCAGAATGCGGCAATTAAAAGTAATGTTACAACACTAAAACCGTATTTATTTTTTTGTTTTATCTGTCCTCCTTCCCATTATTCCGTGTCTACGATGTTTTCTTTGCCTTTACATACACATACAGACGTTCTAATCTGCATTTATATTTACTGAAAACAAGAGTTTTATTTATATTTAGGCTGGTCGTGGGAATTTTACCGTTGCGCTTCCTGATATTGGACTCTCATTGTTTATTTAATTTCGTAGTTTTCCTTTCTTTATTTATACTGTGGATTTATTTCATCGATTGAAACGGTTGATCTCATTTCGTCCAGTTTGTAAAGGACTCCGCCGGAAAAGGCGTCTCTTGTAAATGTGAAATCTCTATATACTTTGTAAGATGATGAAAGTTGTCCTGGATTTGGGGAAACGACCAATGAGCATACCCCTATATTTCACAGCTCTCTCTGATGATTTCATTTTAAGTCTTATACAAAAAAAAAAATCATCGAATACTAACTCAACTAGTAGTGCTCATGCACTATCTATCCTCAATGGAATCAAAGATGACCATAACTTGTGCTGTTCCCTCTATTGCCTCAATAGATTCTTTAATCGGCAAAATAAATGAAAAAGAAAAAAATAGCGACAACGAAGACAACAAAAAAACCAGGAGACTTCCCTTGTCAACGTTAACAACGTTACAACATCCTTTCCTTTCTTCCAGAACATTAGTGATTATTCATCAAGTGGACGTGATATCCCTTGTTTATTATGCTGTCTATTTGCATGGCTCTTATACACGGTCTGTAGATGTTTACAGCACCACAAGAATCTACTCCCCATTTAATTTTACGGATCTATCTTAGAATATTTATGAATTCCTCGCATTTTGTGAGCAAATAATGAATATACGGCACTTCCATGACAATTTATTATCTACGCAAAGACCACGATACTTTGTGCCACCTCGAAACGGGAATAATGCATCACTGCCGATTACTCCGGAGATAATTCTAGAACGTCAACCATTTAGTCGCGAGCTGCATAACAAATCTCAAAATCGTTTACCAAGGGAGGTATATATCGCATCAAAGTTATTTCAAACAACTTTAATTAAAAATTAGCGATAAATTTGAACATTCGTAGAGAATGACGTTAAGTTATACGATTCCCGTTTCATTCCGCTCTGCCTCCTGGCATAAATTGAATTAATAAATATCAAATTTAATAATGCGGAAAGGGACACTTTCGTAAAAGTCAAACAAAACGGAACAGTTTTAATTTTTACTTAGTCGAAGTAAATTGGAAAAGAAAGAATAATGCCAGGGGGATTTATAAAGCTTGCAATGTTTTCAAGCGTCGTTTACTTCGTGGTTCGTTTCGAAGAAAACGGTCCTAAACTGTAATCGCGTAAAGGAACTTAAGAGGCCATGGCAGTTAGCCATACAGCTTTTAAATGACTACTCTTAATCGCGACATTCGATTAGAGTTTAGAGCAATTAAAACCACCTCTACAACTCTTTTGAATTTGTGAGAGGCGTTGGGGAGATAGCAGGCGGTGCATTTATTAACGTCATTCGTTTACGCCCTGCGCGCTTGTGAAAATAAACCACGTCTTTATTGCACTTCGACTAAATAAGTTTATAGACAAAGAAACGAGAATGATTGACGAGTGTGTACGTAGAGCGGGTGGGTATTTAATAGTTTTTCCATTCCTTGTTTTTTTTTCTTTACGTTGCAAGTGAAATTCCTTTGCTTACATAGATATACGCTTGCAGGTTAAAAATTGTCGCTGGATGATATTGGGTAGGTCCCAATTTGTTAAATAACTTAGCCTTTTTTGCATTTTTGTGTTCAGAGCTTAATTTTGTTTCGATTCCTTTACCCCTTCAGTAAATACAAATATTTAAGTGTAAAAGAGCCTAGCACCAAGAGGGTTAGAGTTAAGGGTTCGCGAATTTCAAAATGGAAAAGTACTCATCGAGGTCTTGAAAATGCGTATCCGGATCGATAAATCCGAGATAATATCGTTATATGTTATGCAATAAAGTAATCCCCACACATCTGGATCAAATTAAACGAAAGAGAAATGGATATCGTTTAGGAGTGCGTGCGAGGGAGAGGGGTTGTGTATTTTATATCCTCTGACATCAGACACACTTGACATAT
Organism: Oryctes rhinoceros; assembly: GCA_020654165.1. NCBI lineage: Eukaryota > Metazoa > Arthropoda > Insecta > Coleoptera > Scarabaeidae > Oryctes > Oryctes rhinoceros. The sequence goes on from JAIOKQ010000231.1 coordinate 8,427,343, forward strand.
TTATGTGCTGAAAAATTTTAATATAAAGCTAGCACAGCCGATGTTGACGAGGGAATGCGCCAGATGATATCGAACGCTCTCACATAGAACTGTAAGCTAGATGTATTTTCGTCCGTCGCCCTTACGCTTAGGTTTAAAGTACGAGATGCCGTTATAAGAAGCAGAAAGGTAATCATCAAAGAATTCATAAAGCGTAACTTCTTTCGGATCGGTCCGTCCTTTTTTCCTTTTAATTCCTCATGGCGAGATTTAAGCTACATCACTTTCTAATTATGGACTTAAAAAGCATGAAAACGTACTTCAACTCATTCGAAATAAAATTCTCCATTTATACAGGGTGAGCTTCGCCGATGTTTAACATATACTCGATTAGATATTTTAAAAAATCGGTCTTTTCTGATTTGTCCCATCGAAGAATTTATGTTACGTCAAATTAACGTGTAACAACGATATGTGAGGCGGATGCCATCAATTAAATCGGTTTTTTGAAGGTCTTTTTTGCTTTTGCTTTAAGGCTTTTGAGATTTTAATCTTCTATTTTGCTGGTACAAAGATTCCTACGAATGACAGCAGAAAAGATTAAGAGAATTAATGGAATAAGCTTTAGCCAGCAATTAATGCCATTCTGTAACGTTAAAATATACTCATTCATGTATTAGCAACTCGACTATGCTGTATTCAATCCAGTTTCACTACAAGCTCGTAAGTAAAACCGGAAACCGGGCACTTTTTCGCTGATTACGGAAATTTTCCGTTCTACGAGATTTGAATATCAACATGATATTGCAATTACTGTCTCATTGCGACTTTATATCACAATAGGCTTGTAATTTGTATTTCACAGTTATACAGCCTCACAATATTGCAATCGTTCATCTTGTACGTTTTACGATAGAATTTCTTTGATGTTTTACTATCCGTTTATTACTCTCTCGCTTAAACATAACAATTTATAAAGTTCCGTAATGAAAGATGGACTTAAAATTATGTCTTATTATAATCCGCGACCCGACGTGTACCCGGCGATTTTTCCTAAACGTTTCAATACGCTTCGTTCGCTTAAATTTGGCATCTCAGACGGCACGTCAGGTTTTATTCGAGAAAACAAGTAAACGTCTTCAAGATAAAAAATTTATTTATTTTTTCCCCCTTCTTCCACACATTGAAATTCGCTACTGCGTTGGACTGCAAATGCTCTGAAGTTATGGGATTCGAATTCCCTTTGCTACCTTACTGATAGGAACTTCCACGTTTCCTAGATTTTATGTGCTGCTTCTGCGTCTTTTGAGGGTTACTTTTTTACATGTACAAGCCCGCCAAACAACTTGTTGCCAACTTAATTTCGTATTAACCGACACCGCCGGTTTGAAAAAAGGCAAATGGAAACGTTTACTGTTACGTTGACAAAAATACTGCAAAACCCGATCAAATAGTATTTTAATTTAAATAATTCGCACAGCGCACAATAAGTTGCCTTGCGCGTTGTTGGACTGCATAAATTGCGCGTAACATTCCTTGTTTGTGCTATAAATGTTTGTGCTAGCAATCAATAGATTTGAAAATTCTAAAGCGAAACGGTTTTCATTATTTAGACGTGATTCGATGTGGTTTGATACTTTATCGAGAGAAATGTGGAGGTTCACATATTTCGTTCCAAATGATCGCTACCCAACAAATTAATATTTTCAACAGTTTCCTACTAGATTAGCGATCGGCCGGTCGATAAATTTCGATTTTGCCGCTGGTGTTTTTATACAATTACAACCACGCTCTCACAAACAAAACAGCACGTATAGGACGTGAAAGGCTCCCGGTGAAACGAAAGGAACTGGAAAATAAAGTAGACACAAGCGCGAAGCTCATATAATGAGAATTTCAGAGCTCCTTTTGTATACACACTCTCGCTTTTTCCGACTGTTTGGCGCAAAGAAAATAACATATCAACCGCAATAAAATCGCACTTTTATTACACGATTCTGGCTGGGAAGGATCGAAACACATAATGACTGCTCCTTTTTAAAGACCTAGAATGATTGCAAACGCCCTCCGTTTGGGCTTTTGCTGGTGACATTGTGTTTTTTCTACTTATGCTTATTAATACGAGTAATAAAACCTACACAGATGTCATGCGCTTTTATGTTATTCGGATAAAAAGCTTTTGCCATTGTAAGATGAATTATTATGACTTCAAATGTAGAATATTTTTTTGCCAAAAGTTACTTCAAACCGCCCCTATCTTTTGAAAATGTCTGAAGCATATCAATCCTCCACGCCAATTAGAATTCCAACTATATAGTAAGCCCATAGTTCTTCTCGCTTTTTTTGGTTTTCTAGATTCTAGATTCTGCAATTAATTTAAATTGAAGTCTTTAATTTATATCACGTTTTCTTTAACTTAGGAAACAGATACAAAGGTTTCTATGATGATATTCAACGATGGTCGTCCAAAATGTCCGCGAGTAAGTTTGCAGCTGATCATACTGAAATTTATGACATCCCATGCGTGAAAATCGGTCGATCACTGGTGATGATCATTGCATTATGGTTCTCAAAGATTGTATGCAATATCGGGAAATGTGTGCAAGATGGATCCCGTGAATGCTCGGGAAAAACTACCGACGACGACGAGTTTGGGGAACGGTACCCGGTTTATGTCGCCGCTTCCTGAACGGCAGACATGTGTTTCTTTGGCATTAAAGGGCGCCAATGAATGTCGAATTTTTCGTTTTAAATATTGCAGTATTAACGGTGAGGCAACAGCACTAGAAGGTAAAGATAAAATGACGCCGGGTAGGCAGAAACATGTGCGTGTGTTGCTGATTTTTTTCTCGCCTTCTGTTGCGTTTGCCGCGAACTATTCCATCAACACTATGAGGAAGCTAAGCTACCTTAGCTATCTTATATTTTTTGACGACGAGTTGATCCCGCCTGCGAAATATCTTGGCGTTATGTAGACGAAGAGACAACTTTTCTGGATTCGAGTATCGAGACCTGGGTGCTCACCTTTACATCTAAGACACCCATGGCACCCAGCGATTACCACATATTTCCCAAGTTGAAAGAACACTTGTTCGGAGCGCGATTCAATACATTCTTGTTCATATTTCTCTATATCTAAGATATCTATCTAAGGTATATCGATGACCTAATGTACATTTTCGAGAAACTGAGCTTATAGATATTGTCACAGTAACGCATGTCAAATTTTGAACTATCATGGTTTCAACGTTTAATTTAGAATTTCAAATGCTCGATGTGAATGAAATAAGATTAATTTAAGCGGCAAACTTATGTCCCAAATTAATGCTTTCAATTTACACCATTAAGGTTGTTGACTTCGACTTTTTTAACAAATAAAATCGGTTTTAAAATGATGTAAAAGACACACGCTCAAAACTCGAAGGAGGAAGCCATCAATAACTACTTCGCTTCGGCAAACTTGCAACTGTATACAAAGGAAAATGGAAACGAAACTAATTTTCGAATGAAGCCAACATACGCTTTCCAAAATACCGCTGCGTCGAATGTTTCAGTTTAGACAAATTATATAACCAATAACAGGAAGTTCTACTAAACACGTCTTCACAATTCTGCGTGGGATCTTGTAAGTTTTACATATACATTCATTGGTAACTATTCAACAAGCGTTGCAACCTCCAAATTGATATTATTTAATACCAGGGTATTGTTACTACCAGCACGCCGATCCCACAAGACATCAATAGATTTACTTGATACTCATAGAAAGACCTAGGTTTTAGCTATCGTTAGAGGGTACGACGAATTTTAATCAGATGTTGGCAAAGCTCTTAAGCCATTAAGGTGTAATGCAGGCGATAAGATAGAAAAACGTGAATCGTTCGGAATAGTAGGTTTGATTTTAGTGGAATAAGAAACGCAATGTAAGTTCAATTTATACGTTAACATCACAGTATCCAGTGAAGTAACTATCGGAAAAAGATAATAATAAATAATCTTGTTCTGTTTCTCCACTGACCCGGCTTTGGCTTCTACATGTTCGTATTACTGTGCGTTGGCCTATTTGAAGCTCGTTCGTTATCGTTTTTCATTAATGAACATTGTTACTAAAGACATGTATGTATATGCGACCGCAATAACCAAGAGAATCCGTATTATCTGCTTTGCGATATTCTGCATAGATACCCATTCGTATCAAAGAATGAAATGTTGGGTGGTACGTGGACACTTGTCAGGTATCCACTTAGCAACCAAACCGTGATGTCATTAACCATAATAAGGATAAAAATGATACACCGTGTCATAATTGACGACGGCAAACGCACAAAATCGATTAGGTCGTAAAACAAGCTCGAACCGGATTTACGAAGTAAGTAGCGGCGAATTTCCATCATAGTATTGCGAAGGTGCGTTTATGACTATGTACAACGGTGTGCGATGTGGAGGAAATCGATAAAAGTACTATTTGTCTTCTAATTCTGTTAATGCAAAAATGGCCGATGGTGAAAAATGCATGTAGTGCGCCATTTCGTGCATCGAACAATGGGATTAGTGGCGAGTGCCTTTACAGCTCTTTGTTACAACGTGGAAAAACGGTGTACACATGCTTCAATGCATTAGTGGTAAAAAAGCAACAAACGAGGGAAACTCACCGTCGCGTCGAAGCAACATCTCCCCGTTCGACTGCCAAAAGGAACTTCTTTTCGTCCAACGACAACTGCGCTATCTCCTGGTGGGGTCGAATGACATTTTCCTCTTCCATCATGCCATGGATACTGTGTCTCTGTCGGAAGAACAAAAAAAAAAGATTAGTGGTAATTTATATTTCTGAGTCGAGTTAACGGGAAATAAGATGTGTGTTCGCGATAATTGACGTTGATGTATCGTATTGACAATGGAATAAAATTTATTATCTTGCGCGAGGACTCAGAAACACGATGATCGACGGTATCGCTATATATAGGAAAAAAGAAAACGCTCATTTTGTCCGACGGTTTCTTTTCACTCTAGCCCGAAGTAGGTGTATCGAGAAAAACAAGATAATGATGGGATTTTGTAATTATTCATTTTACTAAAGAACGCTAAGTTAATCTCACGTGGACTTTTTTAACAAACACGACGCTATCATGTTTCCTATTACCATTTTATATCTTTACCCTATCAATTATCTTTTTTTTTAATGTTCTTTTATATGAAATAACATTAGTAGGTAAGTTTAATTAATTTAAGAGCAGCGAGATCGTTAATTTATAATTTTTAATAGCAATCATTATTGGTATTATGTAGAATGCTCTCTATTAGCAGAACAGTGCAGGAAGTTACAAGAATGAAAACATCAGTACAATAATCAACAAACAAATAAAAAAAGAGGTACGTATAGAGAATTGTCAATAGTGCAACTATGACAAAATATATAAAAAGATTAAGAATTTTGGTATATGTCCATTTGGAGATAGATGGCAGGTTTAAAGCTGTCGAAGTTGAAAAATTTTGTGGAACAAGTGAATAAAATTGAACTGGAGGAAAATCGGGGGAAGATGTCACCAGCGCTGTTCGCAAACTTACAAGCATAAACTATTAAAAATGAATACAAGCTCAATTTTAAATGTAAGTAAATTAACACGCTGAGTAATGCTCATAGTTTATATAATTTATATTATTATTATTAGAATTTTAGCTAGTCACAAACTTTATAACGTTATAGCTATCTTTTCTTAACTTTTGAGGAGTTAACTACTTTAAGATATAACCAAACAAAAAAACACGTACATAAAGAATATTTAGTCCAACTTAATGTTTTTATAATATATGATGGCGCGACCGTAACAACTTATACAAACGTTAGAACTCTCGCATTTTACGACATAACGAAATCCACTTTTAATTTTTAACGCTTCGTAAATCTATTAAATGTATTTGAAATGTACACATACTTCAACTCGTATAATGTGGGTATTTTGTTTACACGTCCTTGCCCTCGCGACATTTTCAATTTACTTAAATATACGTACTTGAACTCGTATTATTCCTACTTAATCCTGATTCACCCCGAAATCCATTTACAAGTTAGCAAATCTGTTTAAGCTGTTTAAGCCGTTCGCAGCACATATTTCAATTCGCCGTGAGCATAGAATTCGCCTCTAGCTTCTTGAAAAGCGATGATTGCAACCAGTAGCGATGAAATGTATTTCTATGTCTAAGAGTTTATCTTCTTGAGATCCCCCTGGGGAAACTCTAAGAAAACCTTTGTAACTTCATTCATTTTAATCAGTAAGTTTCTTTTTTGTATGTATTCTTACTTATATTCATTACTATATTCGTTATTCGACTTATATTCGTTACTAATTGTGCATGGGCCAATAAAACATAGTTTTGCTTTTATCTCTGTATATCTTTATATTTCTAATAGCTTATTTGACTAAGAGCTCGCAGAAGTTCAAAGGAGGAAAAGATCTAACTTCTTTAAAGTTGTACGGACAGATAAGTCCACTTTTTCTCAGTGCCGATGAAAACATGATAGGAAGAAGAAAGTAATACAAACAAAGACATCATTAAATTATTGCTCATGTCGCTTCATGAAAGAAAAAGTGAACTTCCATTCCAATTAAGCATTAACATCATCAGAAAAGAAAATGCAGAATAAACGAAAGAAATAACAAGTACATTTCTAATGTTACATAAAACTTAAGGATACGATATTGTGCGACGCATAAAAATAGCGAAAAACCCGGTACATGTAAAAAAGTAAATAATGCAAATGTTTCACAAAAAGGACAGGATGGAAACTATCCTATGCCAGGGTATACAGGGTACGCCAATCTAAATGCAAATCTGGTTTCAGTTGCCGTCGGTTTTATTTCTGGAGTGAGCAATATCTTCATAACTCTATTTAACTTATATTCTTGCAACGGTAGAAAGTACAAAAAATGGAAGAGATAATTTTCAGTATTTTGTGGGTAACATTAAAAGTAAATAGATTAATTTTGAAGATAATATCTTAAATATTAAATCGTATGCCTAGTGTTGTGTTGTGGTAAAGGTGACAGTGAAGCATCTTATGAAGAATATTCTAAACTCGCCTTTTATGCTGTATTCATATTTCCAATCGTTCCAACAACTGCATTATAGTAGTTAAGAAATAGGTCGAAGCTCGGCGTGGCAAAACGTGCAATTCATGCGATTTTCGATCGGTAATCCACTTTGGACGATTTCACCTACAGCCAGAGTCATACGACGAATACATTACACAAATTCATTCCTAAAACTTCGCACGTTCAAAGCCGTATCGATTTTGTACCAAAATTACTACGTCGTACTCTTTCTAACTGAAAGAGAAACGCAACCGGAGGGATTCCATTCCCTAAATTTGTTTCCAAACGCATTTCCTTGATTATACGATTTACATACATTCATAAATGTATGTAATAGATGTAATTGAATGGATTACAAATTGAGTAGGCCATGGAATGGAATAGTATAAAGGATAGTTAATGGATAGATAACAACAACTCTTCGGCAATGCGATATACATATACGTACATGAAGTAAAGCGTGGTAACTTCTAGATGATGCCTTCCATATAGCATAATTGCTTGTACTTTTATTGTTGTTCATTGCGGTTTCCTGTGCTGCAAGCGATTCTGTCGTATACCGTTGTATCCCTCGCAAAGGCTTATTTCCTCTTCGATGCCTCATTCTCTACATACTGATCCAGGTACAAGCGCAGTTTTATGTAAGTGCTCATGATGATCAAATGACCGGTTAAGGCTGAAAATCGCATATTTGCTCATAGTCCGGCTTTTCTGTTGAAGGTCCTGCTAAGAGACACGTTTCCCCGTTTTTCTATCCAATGTGTTCCTGCGACTAATGAGGTCCAAAGAAATCTCGAAGGATGGTCAGGCACCTATCAACGAAAGTGCCGTGCCGCTCTTTATTAATCGGTCTTGCCTTTTCTGTGAGGGTGTTTTAATATATTCTACCCACCGTATTTATCCAGTAGCTGAATAAATTTCCGCACTATTCCGAAACGTAATTGTTTCAATCAACTAGTCATCTGACACGTTTAAAAACAGGATGATTAAGTAACGTTTTCCAACAAACGACATCTTCCCGATAGAAACATGTAAACACTTATTAATATCGTATATCCCGCGTATTTACGCAAGGAACGTTGGAAGATAGAAACCTGTCATTGCGTATATTCGACTGACAGTTTCGTTTCTTCCGCGTCCAACGCTTTCTCTCGACGGAGGTAAACAAAGGCATTCTCCTTGTGCTATCGGTCAATTTGATTGTTTCGCCAGAATTGCCGCGGGAGATGGAGCAAACATCGTTAAACGTCTTATCATCGCTTATCACGTGTCGGAAGCGAACTGTAAATATAAAACCAGATGTACGCTAACGATGTAAATATAGAACGTTACACCTTCGTTAGGCGCGCTTTGGAAAATATGCACGGCGTAGATATGTGTGTGCATTTCCAGGTGTTTCCGTACGAGCTTTCCTATTCTAACGAGCAGTCCTTTTACGATTGATATTCTCGCGATGGCAGTACGTACTGTGTTTGTAATTGGGACTAACCGGGGCGGAACAGTTACATCCATAAGTTAATTGGCTGCATGGAAATGCGAAATGATTTAATTCAGTTAGGCCCTTGTATCTTTCTCACCAAGCCGCAACAAAGCAGAAATGTTTTGTGACGGTTGTTCAACCAGTATTCCCGTCATTGCGGTCCCAGTACCTCGTTTGTATAGAAATGTCGAGAGCTTTACAGAAACACGACGTTGGAGATTTTTGTTTTTCAACTTATTGATTGGCTCCGTTGTCGAAGAGAATTAATTATCCAGACGAACTTCATTTAATTAATTTACTTCTCTGCAAGATGAGACATGAGAAAATTTTAAATCATCATTAAAAGTGCTACTCGCGTATTCCTTCTGCAATTTTACTTGTTAGCACTCGCAGGAAAATTGATAAAAAAGGAGCTGAATAACCTCCATCACTAAGTTATTAAGCTTCTTTTAATGTTATTTTTTTCATATCCGGTACGAGCTTCTTAATATGTATGATTAAACCACTTAAATAATTAAAATATCTGCCCGTCATCAGATAATAAAAGACACGATGAGTATGTTCTTTCTAATACTTGGTAATACCTATTCTTCTAAGCTCAGTTAATTATATTTGAAAAGGTACAGCGAGTTATGGTATAGTGTTACACTTTTGTTTAGCTGTTAGCCTCATAAACTCACATGTGAAGATACAATTCCAAAACGGTCATACCACGATCATCGCTAAAATATCTTCCTAGTCCTCATTTAAGCAAAGGCAAGGAGAGAAGAAACACGCCACTAACGGACATGTTTCTATCTACACGTCATCATCAGCGCGGTTCCGAGAGTTGTTTTATTCTACCTTTTGTCACTATTTATATGGGCAATATTAGTTAAATTTCGATTATTACGAAGACTGCTACAACAATTAAGTTAATCCTATTAAAAATTAAGTATTTACAACTTGTCTGCACATAATAACGTGAAATTCTTTGACGGAGCATTATTTTCCGTAACTCCAGATCTTTTTCGCTGACGTTCCAACTTCCTGCTGCACATACGTCAAGATACATTTTGACGAGAAAGCTTTTTCGTTTATCCGACGAATGCATATATACACGTATGCATCTGGATTCGCATGCAAACAGCAGCGAAAGACTCTTTATAGTGTCTGACATTTGACAGTTAATATATGCCAGTTTATCGTTCTCTGAAAATCTAATCTCATACATGATAACACGTCAATGATACTTATGCGAGTCCGCAGCTCCCGATAAAATATGCACGAGTTTCGCAAGAAAATATCTACTATTTCGCGATTGTATGTTTTATATGTAAATTTCGAAGCGACCGGCTTCGAGTTTGAGACTAGGGAAGAAGGTTTTGAGCACAAAATGTAGATGTACAGCTTATACGATACATTAAATAAACACTAAAAATAATTCTAAATATTTTTTTTTATCTAATGAGGAAGGCAACTGGGGTTCCTGCCATACTCCTGAAAATTTTTTGAGTGGAATCTCTTCTTTGCCGCCAACCTAGTTTTACGCAATCGCACCGGGTAATTTAATTTTCCGCGAAAATCATCTTCGCGTAAACGGTTGGGTTTACATTAAATATTCACTATTTTGGTATAAATTAAGAATATCGACGGGACAATCGTGTCTATTATTGTTAGTTTTACTAAATCGTTGTTAATACAAACAATATACCGGCGTGATATGTCCCATTCATAATCGGTATAACGTTCCTTAAAAAATTGAAATATATTCCAGATACCCGGCAAATAGCTTTCACTGTTTGGAATTTGTTGAACCGTGACGCTTGTTGAAACTATTAGCGCAGGTAAACTAAACAAATAAATGATCCTCATGCCAACATATCTCCGCTAAACACAAATATGCATATTCTGGAATTTCCAACTTTCGCCTGAATTAACGTTGTATATATTGCATGTCTTTAAGCTGACTTAAAATTGTCCACTAATTGTATGTCTAATATGAAGGATATAGGGCAAACATCATTTTACGCAGCCATTATTGGAATTCTTATTCTCTCAGTTTAAAATAAAGCAACCATCCTATATTACTGTAGAATGATTTTCTTACACAATAAAGAACTTAATGAGCGGTGCTGCTACGCAACATTTATAAATGCCTCTATTCCAAGCATAAGATTTTATTATTTTTTTATCCGCCTTGCTTTTATTTTAAATTTTCAAGCAAGTTTTCATAAAAGTTATAACAAGTAAAAGTGGCTCCAAGAAATGGGAATAACCCGAAACAATTCTAAGATTAGCTTTAGAAGCGTTGTCCCAAACATTGCTTGAACGCACCGTTTACCCTTTCTACGCCATCGAGTAGTTAAAAACCATTAATTTTTATCTAAATGCATATGTATGAAGTAAACTTACTTTGTAGTCAATTTAATCGGCCGCATCAACCATCCTTAAACGCATATACTTTATACTCTAAATTACCACTAAAACAATTCGCACAGTTCAAACTCTTCGCGTCTGTTTGTTGTTCAAAGCTTATGTTTCTTCCTCTAGAACAACTTTGTATACCGTGCCCGGTGAATTGAAAAAGTTTTTGGTCATTTTAGCGTCGAACGAGGATTTCTCGAATTTCAAGCCACTCGGACAAACGCTTACCGAAACTTTTCTTCCTTTTCGCTACGATTACTTTTTCCCTGCCAGAACGTGAAACTTTTCGCTTGCGTTAAATGATTCTCTAATAAGAAATGCGATGCCTGTTGATAATGCGACGTTTTATGGGCCGGGATCAATCGGACTGAACTAATTTAGGTGGGACATCAACAACAACGCTCGTTCAATATTTTATTTTCTCAAGTGGCCGGCAAAAGTTATGTAAGTAAGCGTGTCCCAACTGCAGGGACGTTATTATGATTGGAGGTTCAATCGAATTAAGTAGATTAAACCGTATAGGGTTACACGGTTATATTACGTTTTCTACTCATCTGATGATTCGCTTATATTGACTGTAATAATCCAAACAATTCTCTTTCATGAATTAGTTCGCGTTTTCTGCGAAATAACGTGATCAATTCTGATGATTTAATACGTTCTATTCACTTACTTTAAATTCCATAAAACTATATACTCCGTGGAGTAAAAAGGGGGCGCACCAAATTTTTTTTTTTTATTGTTAATATTTATATTGTTATGAGATTTAGATGACTATATCGATTAAGTCAAATGGCACCATTGATGAATTAAAAACCTTTTGAAATGTCTTGTGATTTTTATGGGGATGATGTGGAGACATCGCGATACGGTTGTATCAGGTACATCAAGATTATGTTGGTTACCTTAACGATAATTCTAATTTTGTTTGTTACAGTAAGCTTATTGAATCCGCAATAATAGAAAAATTTCAAACTAAGAAATATAATTTTGATTTAGGTTAATAATTTTGAGTTCTCAACACAAGTTGCTTGATGGACCATTTTTAGCAAAGCATATTATACGGTAACACGTTGGAGAAATTGCAGAGAAGAGATCGTCAACACTGTTTTGTCCCGCAATTAAAAGAAACTAAAAACGTAAACGTGGCCCCTCCAACTTACAATATCATGACTAGAGATGACAAAGGCAGGTGGAATGGATTCGTGTTGCCTACTGATGTGACAAAGTACGAGTCTGTCTAGTCTCTACAAAAAAGTAATAATTCCATCCGCCTTTGTCCTCTCTAGTCATGACAACATATTTTCATTATGTATTATAGAATGTCAAATTTCTTCAATGGCGGCTTTAATTCTTGAAGAAATTATATATGTATGTGCTTTAAATAATGAAATCAAAAACTATATTCATAATATGAAGCCATGACATTAAGCTTATAACTGATAACGAAGTTCAAGTTTATTATTGTTTAATATAAGCTTACGGTTTCCTAGAGTTTCGGCCGATTTGTTATTATTACAAAAACCTTCGTTAGATAATCAAATGGATGGCAAAAAGGTTCAGCTAGTTCCTTCAGCAATACTTTGCATGAAACGCTTTTCCAAAGCAACGCATTTTGTTAACGGTCTAAAGGGACGGCAATAGTAATGTTCCAGTTCCATTTAGTACAGTAAGATACTAATTATTAAAACAATCCTATATATTTGCAATCAGGGGACGAAGGAGTGTCCAAAAACATAGAAACATTCAATGTTATCTATCACAAGAAAAACTATTTTTTTTTAGTATGCCGCTGTATATGTATTTTTGATAGTTAGTTGGTAGAAGTAATACACATTATTATGATATTATGATGAAGGAAAAATAAGCGATCAAAATAAAATGAAAAATCTTGTACATCTCCGTTAAATTGAAATTTTATATCAAATTTTTGTGTGCATACCTAACACGAGGACACTTTATTACACCTGTTCTATGATTTAACACTTTTACAGTTTGTTTAGTCTGTAAGGTATGACTAACATTCGTAAATATAATGGCGAGGTACATACACGCGTATTAAAATTACGTTACCCAATAAAATTACTTTCCTTCCTCTTCGTAGGTAGTTAATTTGGGTTATAATAACGTAAGTCTTCAATGCAATTTTTAAAAAATTAACTGGGATTTACCTGATAATAGTAAATTTGGGATAGCTTGCTTACGTATGCCATTGTCTTTACGCATCTTAACGCGACCCCCTATTTTTAATTATATATCACCATTCGTGTTCAACGATACGGTATATACGACCAATAAATTTTTCATGAAACCGTTGGCGGAAAGATTGATATGCTAGTCAAGACGCTGGAATCTTCCAAGATTGCTCCATCTACCACATTTCGTTGAAACATTTGGACATGAACGGCCTAGATTTACCGTTTATATATATTCAACGTAGACCAAATATTTGCACTCCTACACTTTTACGAACGAAATAAGCAATGAATGAATAAAATTGAATGCAGCAGAATTGATTCCTTTCGGAATTAGTATTATACTCGGAGCTACATTTCCACGAAAAATCGGGTAATGTTTAACAAACAAATTTTTATTTACTTAACCGGGATACGTGCAGGTCAAGGACTAAGAAGTGCCTTTTTAATTAAGTAGGGTAATCGGAATAACGCTTCATTTAATTACTAAATGGATAGAAAATTAATAAGACACGTTAACAGTGCACACAGCTCCTACATTGTTTTCGCAACGGCTTCGAAAGCAGCAAAGGTATCTTAAAACATTAAACTAATTACACTTCAGCATACAATAGACTAGGTAATTGGTCCACATGATTTTTAAATATTTTTATAAAACTGGATGTAAACGATACATAAGTATCGACAACCTCCGCACCACACGAGTTTGATTAATTAATCTGGGACGGTCGTTTCGAGGAGACGAATGGTGCTCGTCATCAACTGGTAATCGAAAGATGTGAGAAACTTCTAAAACTAAGAATATTCTTTACAAACGCCTATTTCCACGGCCATTATGCGAATGTCGAGAAACAAGATGTGTGGATGGCGATTTTTAACACCTCAAAAAGCCGTTGAAACCTTTTTTTTGTTTTGGTGATGCCGTCACGAAAATTGGTTCGAACGAATGCGAAAACGAATGTGAAAACGAAAAATGCGAAAGTGTATAGCGCCGATCATCATAATCACTTATTAAACGATATTATAATTAAATGTTAGCAGATGGCATTGAAAACGGCGAGCTTAAAGTTTGTCAAATTCTTAGTCTTTGAAATCACGAATTCAGCAAGGGAAGATTTCATCAGAAGCTCGTTAAAACGACGATTTAAAAGCAAGAATTTTTAAAAGTCAAATATTCCCTTTTACAAACTTAAGGATTTTAATTAAGACGTTACCGTTTCGGCGTGCTACCTATTAATTTCACGGCCCGGTGATAACAACGTGCGCAACAATATCTAACGGAAATTGAATGCGAAATAATGAACAATACGCATTTTCGGTTGTAAATTCTTAGTTCGCTCATTCCTTCAACGATAGGCCGCGTACCATTGTTTCATTATTCGCAATTCTAAGCAAATTAACGCATAACAATTTCAGCGTTGACAGTCGTTAGCGTAGTACAACTCATGCGTATGTAAATGTACCCGACGTAATGGGCAAGATTATCATACATTAACATCAGACTTAAACAGCATTTTAAAATCCAAATTAATATTGACTACGTAAGATAGCGGGACTTAATTGTAGGCGCGTACGCTCGACGCGCATTTCTCTCAAGTTTAACATCTTTCAAGGCGAGATTCACTCATTAGACGCTCGCTATACTGTTTCCGTTAGCTTGTTCTCGAACAATTAGCTGTAAATTCAATTTTGGCATCCTCATAGAAACTATTTCGTATGGTTTTAACAAATAGCGATTAAGTTAAGCCTGCGTTAGTTGTACCTTACCTAACAGATAAATACGTAAACTAACTATTGACGAATTAAAGAAAGAATTACCGCGATCGACGAGGAAGCTCCAGAATATGTTGCAGAATAAGGATTAAATATAACTTAGACCTCTAAAAACACGGAGAGGGAAGCAAAAGTATCCGTTGGATACACTGAGGCCGCAAGAGATAAATAGAGGAAACTCGAAGTTATTATTAAGAGGTTGCATCAATAAAGCAGATACGAATAAAGATTATGTAGGAGACCAGGATTCACCGCCCAAGAAATTATGGATGAAGAAGATGAATCAAATAATGTGCGCTATTAAAAAATCAATGAAAGTATAGCTGAATTATGGGTTATGCATATTTAAAACCTTTACATTTTTTGTATCGCGCCCCAGAGACGACCAGTTGGAAGTTTACTCCTCCAATATATTTCAAATACCGCACGTAGCGCATCTTAACACCTTTCTAGGCTCGATTTTGAGATCGATTGCTAGCTGCTCCGAGTTGCGAAGGAAACATATTCCGGCAATGAGTTTTCGGCGTTTATCTCGCGAAAGTCTTTCCACCGCAAGCGCGTTCCCTCAATTACATTTACGTGAAAACGTCGAGATTTCAAGCGCGTTAGGAAATAGCGTTCATCGTCGCGAGATTATATTTACGTACGCCAAAATGTCGGTGTTATTATGTTAGCGCTTTTCCTAAAACTGGTCCCAAAAATTCAGAAAAAATATGAAATCCATTGTAATATATTGCCAATATTACCATCAATAATTATTTGATCTTAAAAGGTAAAGGTAGTAAAGTTGCGAGACGCTATGAGCATCTCGCAACGATAATTATTATTATCATTTAACTGGAACGTTATTTGCAATCGTAAAATATTACTAAACTAGTTATTTTATTATTAGAAAATAGGATCTAATGTTGAAAATGTGAATAAATCGACTTCGCGCAAGTAAAAAGTATAACGCAACAATTTTTTAGAGGCTGTCCAACGACCTCACCTTAAACTTTCTATTAGAATAAAATCTGCCAGACACAAAACGAAATAAATTGTCCCCCTTCCATTAATAGTCGGAGTACTTTTAAAAAACTATAAAAACGCCGTTATCGTTAAGGTGCGTCTGTCAAAAATAAGGATGGAGTAACGTAAAACGAGAGCATATTTTACTCAGCGGTGCGTAAAATTGGTTTTCCGGCAAAAAGAACATTAAGCAGCGCGATTTAGAATGTTTGTTTTTAAGCAGAGATCTAAGTGCAACCTAACCGTAAAGCTGTTAGTATAAATTGCCGTGATATTACAGTCTTTAAGTACGAAGTGGTTATTTTTACGGGGAGCGTAGATAACTTTATTAGGTTTATTTCCTGTTTAGAAATAGAAGTTTGTTTTTTTTCTGAATTGAATAAAATGCAGATCTATTCATTTAAAAGATTCGGTCGGGTTCCTACTTACTGTGAAATACAAGGATAGTGGCTTAAGTTTCTATAAACGCCCGCCAGATGGCGCTTTCCAAAATTACATTACTGTTTTCGTAAAATTTGACATTCGCTAGTATTCAAGCAACGATAGGACGAACAAGACAGCGATTCTTATCACGACAAGAGAGTTAAAGAAATATGTCGAGAATTGTTTCGAACTAAGCATGCAGAAACAAGTTGCTCTTCACGAAATCAACAAAGACGAGACAAACTCGTGTTTATCCACCTCATGAGTATGAGTTCGTGTTGCCTACTAGTTTCTTCGATAGTCGACAAAACATGAGTCTATCTAGTCTTTGGCAATTTCGTGAAGCGCGCGGAACGTGTACTCGTTGCTGCAGGCTTAGTTCGAGCGCATACGAAAGTGTATAATTCTTAATAGCGAATCTTCTGAAAAGTTTCTGGAATTTTACTTCTGCTGTTTGGTGATTCAGGATTAGATAGAGAGGATTTTGTATTGTCACCTTTCAAATCGAGGCGTACGGTTATAAAACTAGGGTTAGGCGTGAAAGCTGTTTGTTTCTATTGAATTTGAATAAATAAGAAAACTGTCGAAGGACCTCGGTAAATCAAAAAACAGATAAATCCAGATCAACAGCACAAACTATTATTATACATGAAAACAAAGTTGCCAAATACAGAACTAAACGTAAAAGGTTGATATGAAAAACTAGGAAACGTTATATGTATTTGCAGTAACGCGTACAAATAGAACATTTTCTATGCTTTATATTGCTTATATCTTAAACTGACGAACGTAATAATTTGTTACTGTTTGTGACTTAAATAGCCTTCCTTTATAATGCGAAATATATGTATACTGTTGTAATTATTCTTCTTATAATGGTCTATTCGAATTCGTATGTTATTTGAAGTGTAAAGGGATCTATTTTGAGCAGTTCCGGTTCAAAATACATATTTACTTGTTTTATAGCGATACAAGAACAGCGCTTAATTAACCAGGAAACATTTGCAATCCTTTTTTACTGCATTTGAAACTTGATCTAAAATTATACCGCTAGTTTCTATCAAGCGATAGAATTTCCGGGGCATTCCGGCAAAAAAATGGGCAAGAATTTAGTTAAGATAAGTATCTTAACTAAATTTACATGTATAATAAATGCCTTAGGACATGTCTTGTGCTTGTTTATGTTTTAAGTACCTCTACCGTTTCTATGATTTGTAACACCTGATGTAAGTAAACGCCCTTCAAGAAATTGAATCATTGTTTGTGCTTTACTAGATAGTTAATCTGAGGAAACGCAATCGAAAACTCTGAGCTAGTCTTAAATTTTTAGGTTGGATTGCTTCTAATTGATTGAGAGATGAAGGCCTCCCAAAGTTCCGTGATTTGGAAGGGACGCCACTGTTCCGGCCAAATAAACAACAATTGGAGGTTTTGCTTTCAAATTTATCAGAAAAATCTATAACTGAGTTTTCTTGCTGTCGCCGATCTTGAGAAAAGTTAGTGATCATATAAAGTGCAATCATGAAAGCTGTATAAAGCATAAGAAGTTTTCAAATACGATTGACCGAGATCAATTGGTCTAGAGTTGGTGCAAATACGTGGCGATGTGATATCTAAAATTATCACCATTGAGCATCTTGTATGCCGACAACCAACTCTCAGTAATCTGCGGGGAACTACAAAGTCAGACTACCGTTTAGAGGAGAAACGAAGTGGTCCCTGGCCTATCTTACTTCGGCCTATTGTGGTTCCTCATACGTTGAATGATCTGACTTTTACATTAGATTAACAGCTTTCTGAGTAACTCCTTTGCATAGGTTTCGACGTTTTCCATAGACGACTGTCTCTCTTTTCGACTGGGAGCTGTATAGTCCTAGATTGCTTATGCGCTTTTGACGCATACAGAATTCTATTAGCATGCCGACTGTTGTTTCACGAGAGTTTCAATCTCTACCTAATAGTTTTACTGTATATTTAAACAGGTTTAATCCCCACTGTTTGGTAGTTGCTCTAGCTATCGTGTACGCAATGAGAGAGCCTCGACAGATAACAAGCACACTTGTCCGAGATCGTCTGCTTCGGCTCGACGAGGAAGCATCGCTGCGGAAATCTATAGTTTGCAAAGTTGATTTAACTCCGGAAACGTATTCCTTCGAATGTCCAATTGCTTTAGCGGACGCGACGTGTCTTTCAATAATGAAAGAGGACCGACTTAAAAACCAGCGAGTTCTAATTACGTGACCGCGCTGCGTAATAATAAACGAATCCTAAATTACGTCGACACTGCCCGTCAGAATGACGTCGGTATTCTAATTAACAGTCTTGAACATGGTGTCGGTCGCCGGGTGTCAAAAGCGACGATATTTTAATAAAGTGTATTCATAAATTCCGGTCTGCGGCATGTAATTTCCGACGGCGATGACAATAAATGTGATTTACGTTGACATTAATCCAATACATTATTTTCGAATTGCAGTCGTAAGTTTATACATACGTTACGGATGTGTTCAAAAAAATTACGCACAGGAAAAAATAAATGGTTAGTTTACATCCAGCTTTCATTGTAGTTCATTCTTCGTGTCTATATCTCATACGGAGACAATTTCCTCGACAAATTAAACAACTTACAAATTCTACGGCACCTATTTAATTTTAGTCTCACACGCAAAGGTATTCGTAGGAGCCAGCATGGAATAAAGGGTAATCGAGCGACACTTCATTTATCCATCCATCTTCCAAACTTCCAAAACAGAAGGCTCGTACGAAATCCGTGCACTCGAGAATGTCGCTTGTAACACTGTTATCCGGATAGTTGCCGCTTCTATTGTTACAACGCCTAAAACGGTATTAATGCACTAATGGTTCGATTTAATACAATTCAGCGAAATACAATTGTTCTGTCGCCTAATTACTAACGTGAATTTGATCTTGATGTTCAAACCTGAACCGCTCGTCAATAATTAGGCACATTGCTAGTTTGTATAGACAATCCAATCTTGGAGCCGTTCTCTTACATTATTAATATTTATACTGCTGATTGCAAAATTCTAATTGCACAGCGTATTAGAAAGAAGGTTTATCACGAAGGAGCTCGTAATCGATTGGTTTAATTGCTTTTTCAATCTTCATGCGGCATCAGGACGGACCTTCAGAAGAGCGGTACAGAAGTCGGAATTAATCGAGAATTTCCAGGATTAATTAGCGAAAATATCTCGGGAATGTAAAACGTCTCGTTAGTATCGCGGAGATTTGATCTACCCGGCTGATAAATTAGCGCCAATTAGTGGTACTAGCTAATTATTTACTCGGGCGATCGCTACTTTAGATTCCACCCAAGTTTCCTTATGCCACCTTCCGTTTCCGCGCAGTTCATGTCAATATATAACCAATTAACAAAAACCTGGAATACTTCAAATTTCAATAACTCAGCATGAACAAACTTTATGATCTCAATAGTTTATCTATCTACAGTGAATACTCAAAATTTCTTCCGTTCCCCGCGATAGATTTGCACAACCGTTTGTAAAAGCTGTTATGTACTTACTTCATTACACTTACTTCAGTAAATTTATCACGTAACAGGCTGTAAAGACACTATAATACGCTATCTAGATAAAACCAAAGTAATGTTTATAAAAAAGGCATTATTAATGTTATTTAAATTGTATTTTGTATATGTAAAGAGTGTCAAATATAGTGTCTAGTAGAGTCTAATTTTTAATTATTGGTATCTTCCCTTGGTATCCTTCTAAAAGGTAGGTAAATTCTAATCTTCTTGTAAACGACAATCTGCTAAGAGCCGCTCCATTAAGGGTAATTCGTGACATTAATACAACCATTTTTCATACTCCTTTTGGAGACTCTAACACAAAATAAAATATATCCTTAAATTTAAGATTCTCGTGAATTTCAGCTACCCTCAGAAAGATCTTCTTCCCAAAAAGGAAATATACCAAACGTACAATTGCCGCATTACTAAAAGCATTTCTTAGTATATCGAAATATGGAAAATTTACGACTTATTTGTCAATTTTTGGCAACGTAAGCCCCTTTATAGCATTGAACCGTACGCGCCACTGTAATATTGAAGGTCTAAAATGGCTCCTTACCTTTACTTTCTTGTCGATGCATGGCTTTTCCAGGAGATTCATTGCTAATGGCCCGTCGGCCTTGGGTATGTCGATGTAAGTGTCGGTACCTCCGGTGCTTCCGCCTCGGAGGACCGACCCTTGGCCCGCCTCTTCTTCATCTTCACCCGCGCTCTCTGCGTCGGCACCGAGAAAAAAAAGAGAAAAGGAACATGATCAATAGGCGTATGGTCCCGGTGGTGTCGTGCTGTTATTAAATACCATTATAATAAATTGACACGGGAAATGGCCCTCAACAGTATCTTGGCCACTTCGTGTTTACGAAATAGCATTATCTTCTTTCTTTTTTATTGGATATTTTTTGTGTTGCAGGAGTTATAAACCAATGAAGAAAATATTTGGTGAAAATACACGAAATATATCACAGCGAAAGCAGTAAATAAAGACTTACAAAATTTTTTCGCAGGTTTCTTTTTTAGATTTGTTTGCATTAATTAAAAGAAAATTAATAAACATGTAAGGTGCACTATTTTAAACGTATTTATTTAAATGTTAAATATGCAATAGTTAACCATGGTTGACCAAACAATATGATTGTTTTTGCTTTCTTTAATGTTAGATGAGTTAACTTTATGAAAAGATCCGCTCAGTGAATGAATAATTATGAAAATTTGAAAAATGTTTAGCCTATACACTTATCAATGAATAGGCTAAGTCAATAGGATCAAAAAAACAATTTTTATAAATTGTAATATTATTTATTATATACATATATATATATAGTGTAGGTGCCCATTTTTTTCAATAAACTTTTCTGTAGAACCAACATATTTCAGAAGAAACCACACAATCTTCGTCCTCTAATATAGAATTTCCACCAGTTGAAGTTAACTAAACGTAATTAGTAAGTTAAGCAAGATCCAGTAAACTTGAATAATCAGACCATAGCAATTTATGAACTTTATGCCTTGTTCTTAGCAAAATTACAGTCATTGAAGCCGACCTTCCATCCCTACAAAGGAGCAAATGAAGTATTGCGATGTAAGAGTATTAAAGTTTCCGAATACATCGTACAAACTTCCGGAGAAAACGGGCTTTACGTCAATGGAAGAAGCAATTAAAAAGAGCAAGCAATAGATCATAAGAAGTTCTTAACCGTCCCGCAAGTTCTTACGCTGCTGGGTCTTGAAGTAGCTCGCTGGACATGATTAATGATGACGAAGTATATAATCGATATTGAATTAATTAAAAAGGCAGGCGTATACAAAATACGATTAAAGAAAAATACGCAGACTGTTCTAGTTGTAATGAAGTTAAATGCTTAAAACCACTAACTAGTGTCTACTTTTGTATTTGTTTTAACTATTACTATTACTATTGCTTCTGAAAGTAATTGTTAATAATAATAATAACATAATAGATTTTAACTGAAAAATAAGGATTCAAATAGAAAAGGATAATAAGATTCTGCATATTTTGACTGGTCATATGTCTACTTTACGTTGACGTATTATTTGTAATATTTTCATCTGTCAAAGAGCGATATTCAAATTTCGCGTAAACGAAGTGTCGATCGTCGAATGCGCAATTACTCACGAGAAAATGAATTGCCCGATTTTGAAATCCCGAATAAGTCGGTACTCCGCTCGACCGCTAGCGAGCCCATTATTCTAACTAAATGCGTACATTGAAACGTACAATTTCAAAAAGGAACTTTGCGTTTTGTTTAGCTCTCATGGAATTTAATGATCTCGCGGGTACCGATTTCAACGAGAACACGCAATGCTCGGAATGAATTCTATTTATAGCGCTGCAATGTGATTGGTTTTATGTGTTCCCTTGTGCAACGATATCTTATTTATAATGAATTTTGTTTACGCAGTCGCACCGAAAGAGCATTAGAGAACGATCTGAAGTATGTACGGAACGAATCAAGTTTATAAGGTGATATGATGTCGGGAATTTAGGGCACCCGCTGAAATATTTTTTGTATTGAAACGGAAAGAGATAAGAAGCGTAGCGTCGTTGGATGAAATTCAATTAACAAATAAGAGCTTTGTTTCCGCAAGTTCCAAAGATATAAATAATAGGACATTTCTGGCTTATTGAGCAAGTTGTTTTCGTCCTCGTTTATCCGGTGCGTTCTGTTTCCATTCAGAGACGCTTACAGGTTCCATGTCATTTTCCGCATGGCCTAACCACTTAGCTCTTAGTCCTCTTTTTCGCTTATTTTCGACATTCCTCCTTTTTAATAGCTACTTATTTCGCTATTACCCTTGCTTTACTGTTTTTCTATCCCTAGCTTACAACCTTCATCAAGTCATTTCTTTTTGAAAAATATTGTGAATACCTTTATGCTCACAATATATATTTGTAAACCTTCTTCATTACTTCTCATATCTCCTAAAATTCTAAACTTCTCATCTTCCATTACATAAACGTTGCCCAAAAACTTATGTCGGAGCGATCATTGTTCTAGGCCAATTTCAGTTCTTCAGTGGCTTACAGCCAACCATAACCCTGTAATAAGTCGTCAAGTTCGGTGGTTGCTTAGTAGCTAGTGCGCTACCCACGAACGTCTAATTCAAGGATTTCCATCGAGGTCGGTATCAACGTTTTTAAGGGTTGGTAAATTATTAAAAAAGGCCAACTTAAGCAAGGCGTCAAGTAGTAGTCGACAACCTAATACACACTGGCTCAACACTAGCTTTATCGGCACTTAGTGCTTCATAAAAGAATCTCTTGTTTACCGTGTGTGTGCCGGTTTCGAAATAGTTAGAACCAACCATCGCTAGCTTGATTTAATGTTCGTATGTTTAGCAAGTTTCTCAGTTGCTGCCTGTAGCTGAATACCACGAACTGTAACACCGCTAAACCACTGCTCACTGATGATACACAATATTTTCCAGGTTCTTGTCAATAAGCAACGTTTTCTGCTGGAATCTGTTGTTTCAACATCACATTGCAAAGCAAACGTCTTTAGTTTATCTTCATTCTTTCTTATTCGTGAAACTGTTTGTTTTGCAATATTATATCTATTCTTTACGTACCTTCTCTTGTTCGACGCCATTGTTACACACGGGCTCGGCTCGTCTAACTTGCTACTCTAGAAGGCTGAGACACGATGGCGTTGCTGCGGTATATATGAATGTATCCTGCGCTTAACATCTGCGTTACCCGTAACGTTTTAGTTAAATAATTAAAATTTTGTTTTCGAGAAATTTTCTCCGAGATATCCAAAGTCTAAAATTTCGGGGTCTAGCGTTCTCTGTACATTAAACTGAACCACGAAACGAAACATTAACATTTTCAATGAGAGAACGTAAAGGCAATATTACTCTGATTCATATCATTACCTTAGCCATTAATACAATTATAGATAGATATATAAATATACAACCTAGAAATATTCTAAACACTAAGTCACGCTGCGTTTACATTTTCGTACATTATGAAAATGTACAATTATTTTTCTTTTCAAACGTTAACACATTATTATCGTCTTAATTTGGTTATTGACATTTATTAGCTTTAGCATAAAACTCGATGCTTTTGAAGTTCAAATTTGATTACTTCTGGAAAATAGAATCTAATAGCTTGAACTTTATTCAGATTAGTAACTCCCAAAAATACCAAAACAACGTACAAACAACCACAAAAAAAAAGGAACGTGTACAATGGTTAACAGCTCTTTTATTTTAAAGAACGTTATTATGGAAATATATACCAACATTTTCTTCAGATAGAAATCGAAGTGAAATTCTCCATTAAATATCCATAAGCCTACACTTTCGACGTTTACTTCATTAAAAATAAATCAATGAATTAACAGCGCCCGAATTAAATGTACAATTGTGATTCGCTAAGGAGAATTAGTGTCGAGTTCATTTGCCTAAATAAATTGAAAAACCAGCTTAGCAAGCCGAGCCTAAATGATAAAACAGCCGTCAATAAACTTCGTTAAACGTAAAAGATTCAATTTTATTCTCTCTCTCTCTCGAAAGCTTAGTTAAATATTTATGAGCGTGTAACTTGATTCAGAATCGATTCTATCTTATTCAAACAAAATGCAAAATATCAAGTGAAAAGTAACTAATTAAATGGGATCTCTATTGATGGCGTACGAAAGTGTTGTGCCTCTTTCTTACATGTATAGAATAAGTGAAAACGTATTTTATATTACCATAATGCATAAATCAATGAGTGGCGTACGGAAAAGGTGTTTTAGTATACATGTAATATGTATGGTGCCTTATTATGGGTCAGGCATAATCTGTCGTTGCCAAACCACTCTTTGGTCTCGCCTATTGCCGTCTCGGTTTTCTTCAGGAGAACCTCTCCATTCCCATTTTGACTCAAAATCGACGTATCAACGGCGAACAGACTCACCTTGTTACTTGAAATAGCTGGTCATCTATCGGTCCTAATATTGAACCTTGTGGAATGCCCGGGCATTCGGTTAGGCGGGTATATTTAAAGAATAGAACTTTTAATTAACTGTGCTTTAAATTATTGTAAAAATATAACATTTAATCTACATGAAATGTATAACTGATTAAATAATAGGTGGTTCATTTACAAACAAATTTAGGTATTCGGCTATTTCGTCCACAACATACCTAAACCGCTGCAGCCAATTCTTACGTGATGGTTAGAATTTTTATTATTTCAAACAATGAACGCCAAAGAAACAGCTGCAACAAAGCTAATAACAACATTCTCAATAAAAAAATTGCAAAACACTAGCTTGTCACACACAAAATTCAAAACTATATTACGTAAAGATTTTCTAGATTACGCCATCCTTTTAATAATAATCTTGCAGAAGATCCGTTACATAAATTGAGAGACTACGTTAAGTACGCGAACATTACATCACTAGATGTAGAACGATCTTTTTCTGGATATAAACAGATATATACGCCGCAACGAACGGGTCTCAAAGAAACCACTGCAGAAACGTACGCTATGACACAGGGGTTGAAAGTTGTCTACTATTTCCGTAAATCCCTTTATTGTCTTTAGTTCTAAATAATGCTCACGTATATTTCAGTCAACCCAACACAAGTGACGCTACTGCTAGGCAATCGACTTGTTGCACTCTACTCATCGAGGGCAAAAGTATCTGTAAAACGATGCCAGAATTTACCGAGCATTTTCTTACAAGTTATTGTATCAATGTCATTCAGTTAAAATATCTCGTAATTCTTACATTTGTGTAAGTCTGTATTCTATACGAGGTAATTTTCCCGAATTTCCCAAGGAATCCCGCCAGGAGCGCTTTATCCTAATCAACCGTTTCCTAGCAGTCTGAAACAATTAAGGTTCCATTCTACTCTACACATTACCGCTCACCGAATAATAAAATTCTTCTATTTTGTTTGTTAAGGTAATAATACTTTTTCGTTGTTATTAAGGTTCTTTTGTACCATTTGTTTAAGAAAAAATTCAACATTGAGTTTGATGTAATTTCCTAATCGCTGACCATAAAGGAGAGTAGACGCATTGGCGAACATCTCCTTTTTATTCGATTTAGAGTAATACTTTAATCCTAGTTCTATTTTTCTTTTTTTTTGTGAATTATGTGTGTCTAGTTTAAATGTTGTTATATTCAAATAGCCTAACTTCTGGTACCTTGTACGCAGTCAGCCCTACATCCTGTAGGTTTCAATTCAAAAATAGTAATAACGTGGACCTACAAAAGATAACAACCCTGAAAATTTACGCGATTGTTTCACCATTAGTGTCCGCGATGTTGTATCGATAGTGACGGTTATTTATTTGTCTAATCAGCAATATTCACTTTATTTTGCAGTATTTAGAAGCAATTTAAACGTTTTTATACGCGTGTCCGGATGTGTTTGTAAATGTTTCCGCAATATACTAACGTAATGTAACCTGTTATTCAGTTTGAACGAGGCTCCGTTTAATTATTTCTTACGGAACTGGTTTATTCTCCTTCAAAATCATTCCCTTAAATACAACATTTCTCGGAAATTGTTTAGAATTCTTCGTTAGCGTTATGAATGTTTCGGGTCCATTCTGATTCGATTGACGAACGCTTTAAGGATTAACAATTTGTTTAGATCGCATTTCATTTGTTTGACCACAGTTTATAAAATATACGTTTTATCACATCTATTTAGAGCATAAAATATAAATATTATGGAGAACTTGTAACATAGCGAAGACCATTTTATGTATGAATATCGTAAAATAAAGTAAAATAGAATACTGCATTCTTCTAAACAGATACA
This sequence comes from Oryctes rhinoceros, assembly GCA_020654165.1. Classification (NCBI taxonomy): domain Eukaryota; kingdom Metazoa; phylum Arthropoda; class Insecta; order Coleoptera; family Scarabaeidae; genus Oryctes; species Oryctes rhinoceros. The sequence continues at coordinate 8,454,043 of JAIOKQ010000231.1, forward strand.
GAAATTTATAGTAGGCCATAAAATAATTTTGTTCTTTTTTTTCGATTCACGCGAATATTTGAATTGATCTTTTTTTGTTTTGCTTTACATCGGTACGTACACGATGTTAATTCACAACTCGATATTGCCGACAGTGATACTTGGTAAATTTAATTTTAGATCTCGTGTTCTCAAGTTGTGGAAGTGAAAACTTCCAAAATGGGACGATGAAAAAGTTTCATTGTAGGCAGCGAAACTTATACCGCCATATATTTTCCATTAACCGCGACTATTGTTAGCTTATAATTAGCAAAACGAGGAACATGCCTAACAAAGAGGAACACGCAATATTAATGCAGTAGGCCGTACTTTCACCATTTGATTACATGAAAAGTAGAAGCCGAAATACACGGAGATTACTTTAGAAGGCGTAGGTATATCGGAAATAATATTTGCAACTTGTAATAAGCTCTTACCGAACCTTTCTCTTTACCTATATCCGACGACATTTTTACAATTTGTTTCGAAGTAACAAAGTGAATTTCTGCGCACAAGGATCCGTTTGAATCCGGAAATACGTCGAATCCATTCGAAACGAGAATTAGATTACATCTCAAACAGACTTCCAGTTCAAAATGATCTAATATTGATAACAAGGTGGCCGTAGTCATTTGCATGACTCCTCCTGTATGTATACACCCGCCAGAGGAAATTTGCTTAAGTTATAGCTTGTCGATTAGAGAAAATCTGGGAAATTTACATATTTACGCTCATCCAGGGCCTCTCGTAATCGGCATCAATAGGTGTTCCCTCGTTATACGTACTATTTATCGCACTAATCCTGTGTATACATCGGAGAGACAGTGAAGGATTCTCGAATTTGTTATCCCCGGATTACGTAAATGCCTCTCATGTGTAAATCTTCCAGTAGGAGCTACATCAAAGGCAATGCAATAAGCGAGGTCCACTTTATTATTAATATTCTATATTCAACGAAGTCATTAATAAGATGTAGAAATGTAAATCGACCATCCCCATCATAAAACATTGTAAAAACACGAAAATTAAATTCAGCTTTGTACGTAGTCTAAAAGCTAAAGCACATAAATGTAACCTGTCCACTTTGAAATTTCATCCAAATTTGATACGTCGCTATAATTTTTAAACGCGCTTCTCGTAGATACTACATAGTTGTAAAGAGTAGCTATCTCTCCCCTTAGTACAATAAACTGGGCACCTGCAATAAAAAGCCACTTTACGAACCGCATAGCTGCATAGGCAGTCTATTAAATGCTGGCGGAATTCTGCCGCCCTACAATATTACAACGCAGTAGACAAAGAATTTCATTCGTTCTTCTTGTTTGGCACACTCTAAAAACAATAATTTTTAAATGGCCGAGAATTACATTATAAAGCGCTCACTTGAACATATGCATCTGATATTTTCTGCAGCTTCGTTAAATCACCATCGTACGCTGCAAACAAGAGCTAAATTATGCATATTTTGGGCTGCCGATAACAGCATGTGCAAAGTACTAATAACGTGCGTTATAAACAATGTTTTACACTTGGAGTATACATTCCGAGCAACCACTCGATGTTGATTTATCGTATTGTATCCGTTCCAATTCGTAAAATTGATGCTGGATAAATTAATGGAACAGTTAAAACTCAAAGGAGATATTTCGCCTTTACTGCAAATTATTCGAAGGCAATATACAGTAAAATTGACTTAATGGGTTGTCAATAATTAGCACAAGGTGTATACAGTGAAACACATGCTTTTATGGCTACAAGGCGCATATTTGTATGGTTGAGAATTAATATATTTTCTCGGTTACAAGCAAAATTAATACGTACAATTCGCCAAGTTCCGTTAATTAGCTTGCATTTATGTTCATTGCAAGGTTTTGCACTGATACCTCTAGAGGAAAAATCTTGTAAAAATCTGTAGGGTAGTGTGACAAACATAAATGGCATAGACGTACTCTAAAGTTCACACGCAAGATCAAAACGGAGGCAACACTAAGTCTTTTATATCTTCTGGTTTTTCGGGTTAGAACAGCATTAAGCAGTGACAAAGTTAATGTAATCAGTTGCTTTCAGAAGTGCTTTTGAAACGTATATTTTTTCTACGCAAGTTCTTTGTATTTTTATCAGTAACTGTTAAAAAGTTGTTTATTTTTGTTTAGGAACCTTTCGTCTTTATTGTAGTACGATGTAGGTACAATGTATGGTGATCAAAAATAGTCGATGTTACGGTGATGACACTTTCGATAAATCCAAATTGACAATCCATCGTAGCGTTAGGCGTTGAAAGCAAGCTGCAGTGTATGTATATCGAAAGATGGTCAAGAAAAAGACTGAAATAAGCTAGCTTGCGATCACATAGTCGTTTTTATGTAAATCCAATTGATGGTAAAGGAAAAGTTATTCCAACCTTCAGAAGGATGAAATCATCAATTTCTCTTCTTCTCTTATGTAGAGACCTAATTACTTTCATTATCCGAAATGACATACGTTTAGAGGCGCATAATTGGGGGTGATTAATGGTAGTGCTTGTGCAATAAAAAAGTACATACACAACTTCAAGCAAAAAATGTTGTAGCCTAAAACACAGCAGAATTTACTGCCGCTTTACATAAAATATGTTTCGTGATATACATAAGCCTATACCTCATAGACGATATTTTCACAAAAGATAAGTATATCTCTTTCTGTTGAACAATCCTTGTAAATTAGATCAAAATGTATTACATATCCATGTTGAAACTGATGAATTATAACCATCTTCTTCTGTCAACTCAATTAACGAGTAAATGTTTGTTATATTTGCAGCGTGAGCTCATCGAACGGCATCTAAATGTCTCTTCGAAATCTTCCAGCGATAGTTTCGGAAAATACACTCCGCGAAAGGATCAAAACCAAAAACGTTTCTTTATGTAATTATACATATAGTACATATATGCAAATGTAAATAATTCATCGTTAGTAGGTAAAATTACCGGTATGATAACTCCTATTTTTCGGGTACCTTTCACACGTTATCTTAGAATGTAGACATATCATATTTATTATGATATATATTTCCTTGATGTTCAAAGATTTTGATTTATTCGATTACTTCAAACGAAATATCAGCCTGTTTCCTTTATGTTGGAAGCAATAATGGAAATTATAATATACTGCTTCCACAGCCATCCAGATCCTGGTAGACTAAATTATCGTTTCGTGTGTTTCTTTAAAAATGAATTATGTAATCGTCAGTTTAATGGGCAATTAATCTATCTTGATTGTTACGATACGGACTCAAATAAATAAAAATTAACAGGAAACTATAAAGCTCATCAAGATCGAGTTATAGCATATAAAGAATAACTTTATATTACGATACTAATAACTTCAGTTGGTTGTAAATTAAGCTACTTAATTTATAACCGTACAGTTTTGTTCGCAACACAAGCAACGACTTACTATGAAGACACCAAAACATAGCACCGTAGTAAATGTCACCATAAAAGCGTTAAGTCCATTATGTCACAAAGAACACGACATCATTGTCGTTACGATCCGACAATCGCGGGCTTATCTTAAAGATCGCGCGCACGATAAGGGTGAAACACGAAAAAATCGCGAACGGCGGCTCCTATTCCAGGAGGCGAAAGGATAACAGTGCAAATGTATTGCTTTGCCGCTATACGACCAACTGAACCACGCCGATCGTGTCCTGTTTATGTTAAACGCTCATAGCTAACGAAAATATACAAATCCTAAATGCGTCGACCTGAATTTATGAAACCTTTAAATTCAAACAAAAACTAATAAATAATGGTTCGCGCCGGACTGTATACACATCAAAAAAGTGATAATGTCTGGCACGTGACGAATAATAAAATATGGATCTCTTTTGAAGCGGAAAAATCGATTATCGGACGCGAACTTGGAAAAAATCCGCAACGTGATTTATTATAACGGTATTAAACGCACGCGTTCATTGTAAATACGTTGAATACATTCACGATTTGGTATCATTCGGGTTGTTTCAGCATGCTTCCATTCACCATCCAAGAGTGGTGCATGAGTTTGATACAAAAAAAAAAAAAAAATGGAAAGCAAGCAGCATACTTTTACGATGTGAAAATGTAAAAGTACAATATGAGAGGCATGTTTTCCTGAATTACTTTTTGGTGTTAGTTACACGGTTAAATCGTCCTTAAATCATGCCAGGATTAATAGTTCAAATTGCGTTTAACATATTTAATACTAATGATGCAAACCCTTAATACTTACTTTCATCTAGCATCGTTAATATTGATTTTATTTTTTTTGTGTAACATGGTAAAACTATCAATTTGTACAAAAATCGTAACACCCTCGGAAAGCTTAAAGAACACGCACTTATTTCTTTCTTGGGATTCTGAAGATATATAAAAGGGACGAAAGTTGTGTTGTAACTTGAAGCAAATTATCACCACTTAAACTTTTATGTAGGGAAGAAGTACAGCTGTGCTCGTTAGATCCATGAAGGATGGATAATGGGTCAGACGACCAAAACATAAAACAATCGTTCAAGATTATGAGCTTTCGCTACGACTTTATTGCTTCATCATAGAGTACCACTAAAACTATAGGCAAGATTACAATTTGTGCACTTGCGAGTGAGTGTCGATTGGCACAAAGACACAGAACCGGATAATACAATCTGTCACGCTTAGACTCACAAAAAAATAAAATAAAACATTTAAAACAATTTTTAAAAATCAAAACGAAGAGTAAGGAAAACTGTAGAGCTAAGAAAATACTGTAGAACAGGTCCCTTTTCCAATTATGTGGCACCGATAATCAATCTCAGTTGATATATATACGTTTCTCGAAGGGCACAAGCATTCACTTCCGAAGAAAAACATTTAATCAACTTCTAATCTGAACTAGCCAAAAATAAATTGTTTGCCAAACAATAGAAAAGAAATATCAACTTCTCAGGCAGAATGCAATGCTTTCCGAGGCGAAAACTTTTACCGTATCATTTCCTTTTTAATTGTAACGAAATATAGACGAGTGATATTTATATTTAAGATCGTCTAGACAAATTTATAAATATCATACGTCGTAATAATTTTTGTACTTTGCAAATAAGATTAACTAACTTTTAAAGAAATTGGGCTGTAGAAAATTACTACAAAGCAGAAGATATGAACAACTTCACTTTGTTTTAAAGTCTTTGTTTTAAACGTCGTAAATATTATAATTAACACTAACATAAAATCGAAATTACCGTAATAAGGAAATATAAAATGGCACGTAAATCTCAACGTACGTTCATTGAACTGCAGCGAGTTTTTCGAATTTAAACAAAACTCGGCAAAAAATAACTTCTTTAACCATAACTTCGCCATTGCATAGCAATTCTGAGCCCCCCCCCCCCCCACACACACTATATTTCACGCCTCTACAATCTACGGTGTAAGACTTTTTTGGAATAGTCTGTAGATCTCTTCAAGTTCAAGAAACCATTTTAAAATAATTTAATCAATTTCACTTTGTCTAAGCTAAGTACTTTAAAACACTTTCCTCGCCCCTAAATTCTAACGTTATTAAAGTAGCATCACCGTTTCAGTTTAATAAAAGATTACTTCTAAAGTTTCACATCTTTCGCAGCTGCTCTAATTTTTTTCAGCTTACATTCTAAATTCCGAAGGTGTTCAACAAGGACAGTAAAAAAGAAGGAGAAGATAATGCGTTCCATGTTTTTTTCTTCGTTCCTCTTACCTACGACAACTAGAGCTCTCTTCAAAGAAGATTTCGTGCAAATTTGGGAGGACTAAAAGCCTTGAAAGTTTGTTAAGGTTCGTACGGAGGACAAATGCTCGGAATTCCTCCTGCATACGTTTTATCCGAATCGCTGGTAGTAAATGAATCTAAAATTAGATTTTTATATACTCTTGAGTGCGGTATTTATAATTAATATCCGTCTACATTATTACGCATTAAAATTTTTAAGCAAATAACGCCGGAAAACTAAGACGTACGTATGTAAACTGCAACAAGAGATAAAAACGTTATTCGTAATAGGCGTGCTGTAGTCCGTGAATTTTGCGTCGAACTTTATCTGTAAAAGGAAAAAAAATTTGAAGCGCATTTGGTTTAATTCTAAAAATAGAAGCGAAGTCTTTTGAAGATTCCTTCCGTTTTTATATTAACAAATGCTATATTTTACTTAAGGTCCTGTATTCCTTTTTCTAGAAAAGGTCTATGGCGCCATATACCAATACTATATAGAACCATCCCATCTTTAGATGAAAAAGGCGGCAATAAAAAATAAAAATTGAACTGTTTGAGCTTTTCTTCCGACTAAAATCTTGAATTTCCAGCCTCTGTAGTCCCGGGCCAGTGTGCTAAATTGCGTGCAGTAGTGTATATTTGGTAGTCTATACGGTCAGTAACGTCTATAATTTAATTCAGTTATTTGCAACAAATCATTAAAATTAGTTATCCAATTTTCAATTTGTAACGCTTAATACTTTTAATCTTATTCTAAGTAATAAGTTAAAATTGAAAAATTGAACAGAACTTAAAACAAAGAAACGCATCTACCACTAAAGCACGTAACAATATATCTCGTGATGAGTCCCCGTCAACTTGTACGTATTAACCCAGGCTGTGTGCTTGACAGATATAAACTAGCGGAACCTATGTTGAATCTCCAGTTTTATTCCAACTTTGCTTGTTACTGTTTTTCTACAGACGCTTATTATTTAACTTTTTATTCTCCTTTTCAAACTTGCATTTTATTACCAGCCATCATACTTTTCTGGGAAAAATCTTCTCTATCCAGACGTAATATGTTACCAGATCAGATAGAATTGTTTGACTAAAATCCGAGCTTGTATTAAACAAGGAATGCAGTTAATCACAGTGAAAATCGTCCACTTACTATTGGAGGTTAATTTATTGTAAAATCTCACTTAGTTAATTTCATATTAATAATGTGTGTTATATTATTTTATAAAATAACCAATGTATTACATAGAAATGCAGAATTTTTATTCGTATAACATACAAGAAGAACATCCATTAGAAATAAGTGCAGTATTGACGGTCACAGTGAAAGTCGTCCACTTACTATTGGAGGTTAATTTATTGTAAGATCTGGTTTAATTGATTTCATATTAATATGTCGTATATCATTTTATAAAATAGCCTATATGTTACATGTAAATGTATACAAAACGTTTTATTCGTATAAGAACATCCATTAGAAATAAGGGCACTATTGCCGATCACTGTGAAAATCGTCCAGTTCAAAACAACACAAATAAACAAATACAACATTTTTTTTTAATTATCTTTATGAATTAAGAATTAATATTTAGTCGACCATCCATTGTTATTCTTGACGGCACTTATTCTGTCGTTCATAGAAAGCACCAATTTATTAGTTACGGGTTATTTTTTTAATTTTTTTTCAATTTATTAGTTTCGGGTGATATTTTTGACCGTCCTTCTTCAATTGCATGTTTGAGTTGTTTATTTGAAATTGCGTGCTTTTTCAGCCTAAATTTTAATTCTTGCCATAGACGGCTCTATTACATTCAAATTCGGCGATTGTCTTATTTCTTTTTTTATATTTTTCGTTAATGTCTAAATTTATCCATGGTGCCTTCGATAAAATGGATATTACCGACACCTGCAGCCAACATGCAACATTAGCGATCCTCCTCCGCGCTTTATAGTTCACGTCAAATCCTTCGGTTTTAACTGTTTATTCGATTTACGCCAGATATTTACTCGCCCATCTGATCCGAACAAATTTATTTTTGTTTCATCTGTATATAAAACTTTTTTCGAGAATGACATACATATCCTTTCCAGTATACTGGTCCGCGAATTCGACCCTTATTTTCCTATTTTTGTCGCTGATATACGGCTTTTTTCTAGGGATACGTCCTTGCAATTCATTTTTCCGCAACATTCTTCCAAAATGTTTTCTGGATGAACTTTCTTCCGCCAAGTATTGTTCTACTTCCTTCGCTAGTTTTGATGCTTGGATCCTTGTTTATTTCTTTTAAAGTCCATCGTTCATCCACTTCGGTAAGAACTTTTTTCGAATAGGTTTCGCGTTTGTTGGATATTCTTTTAGCATGAGTCCATCTTTTTATTATAGACTGAACTGTTGTACGGCTTTTGCCTAGAATTTTAGCGATTTCCTATCTTTCTGCAGTTTCACTATCAAACGTCGAAATCACAAACTACAATGTTTTAATGTATTTATGTAGTGTATATACAAAGTGCTACAAAGTTAGTAATCATCACTATTGGTTGTGTAATAAAGAATAGCAGAAAATGTGCGTTTGATACTAAATGGACGATTTTCTTTCGACTAACAATAGGATGCATTAGATAACAGACATAGAACTAGTCAAGTAGATGCAAATTCTTAATTTAGGTAAATGATACCTTTTTCGTTAAAAATATATGTGTTTAACACACTGAAGCACATTAAAAAAATCTCTTTATTCTTGTATATTCAAAATTAAATTAAACTTTTATATAATTAATACGAGAACATCTGAAAAGACAATTTTCCATATAGAAAATAAGACGAAGGAATTAAGAAGACGTACTGAATTGGACATCATTTTCTTTACATTTACGTATTGAGGTTTAGGTGATGAAGTATCAGACAGTCTTCGTTACTTTTGAATTAAGCAGCAAACAAGGAACTGTGTCCTCTATCAAGTTGCTCAAGTAACTAATAGTCATTCCTTTATGACTATTAGCAGCGTCTGCAGATATTGAACATTCCTATCGTTAACTCAGATGTAAATAACACAAAAAAAAATTATTATTTCATAATCTGAGGAAAAATCAGATGAACACAGTTAAAACGTGCAACAACGCCGATATCTTAAAGTCCAATTCGTTGAAAAGCGCGCCGCTCTATTTAGTTTTCCTGTCCTTCATATCCAGATAATTACTGTCACATGAATATACACGTAACCCTTTAACCCCGCCTGTGGAAAATCGAAATTCCGTCAAGTAAACGTAATGATTACTGACCTAAACCTAAACGATTCCAGTGACACTTTAGGAAGTTATATAATTAAAGTTGTCAGAAACTCGCGTGATACGTACGCGTTTATGTTATATTACTAGCTAGAAAGGCAGGAAACGTAACATCATAGACCTAACGTGAGTTACATCAAACAAAGTTTATAAATAATGTTTGTTACGCCACCACTTATATCCTGTTTTGAATTCTTCGCTTTTGTAACCGCTCGTTACGTGAAGGTATGTGAATGAAACTAGATTAAAAATAGAAATTTGATAATCCAGATTTTTGCAGACGTTTCTTGGAAAATATATGATATTAGATCCGCCCGGGTGTATGTTTAATATTATAGCATATTCGTTTACGTCAACATATTTTCGAAGCGAAAGTTTCGTATTCCTACATACAACAATACTATGCGATATTGCAAGTAGTGCGCGTGGATTATATCGCTCCAGGGATCTCGTTGAAGAATGAAATCATCGAAACTATGCAACAAGTAGAGAGAGCTTCGTTCGGAATAACAGTTGATATGCGTACATTCAAGGTGTTTAACAAAAGTGCCTCAGCGAACATGGCTTCTCAAATAAACGGTTACGGTTAGAAGCAAAAAAAAAATTCCCGCAGCGCGCGCGCTAGCTTTTACATATCTCCAAAGAAGGAAATCAAATGGGCTTAAGTCAAGCGATCCTCCAGTTCATGACACCGGTCCACCTCTTCCTGCCTATTTTTAATCAAATGTTTGATTCAAGAGGATGTCGTCTCAAAAATCACACATTCGAATTAGTGAATCCGGTAACCTGCTACTTAAGCATCCGTCCAAATGTTCAATGAAACACTTATTTACCTGATAAGTGAAGACATAGAGATCTTCATCGAGCCACATTATTACAATTAGCACGATCGTACAGGACTATTTCAATATTGTAAAATAAACAGACAGGACGAAAATTCTTAAGACGCTTTTAATACACTTTACGATTTTTTTTGTGGTGATGGCCCAACGGGGTGTATAGGCTTGTCATAGGAGCTTGTGTGTGTAGTGGTCCGTAGCTTTGGTGCCACTAAAGGTGAAGCGCAAGCAGTTATTTCTGAATTGTAAGTGAACACACAGCAGCTAACTCTGCCCAATCAGACACAAGCCCGATCACCGAGCCGTTAAACATTTAAACATACGAATTGAATTTTTAGAACTTTTCGTTTTACTTAATGACCTAAAACTTCTGAATATCAAGTAACATAGAATATACGAGGGTGATCGTGCAAGGTAAGTAGTAATCTTATAGCTATTTTTATGCGGCAAAACTTAAACCAACCCGATGAATTACAAGCGCAAGCGTTAAATTCCAATGCGCAATAAAATCCATCGAGATCTATTTACGTGCGGACGCTAAAGTCGCAACCGGGTATTGAAGGAATTATAATGCCGCCTTCATCGTCGAGAGGGGACGATGAAATTTGCAGACGCACTAATGCCTTTACTTTCTTAAAACAAAAAGCACGTAGTGCACAAGTAGACGCTGGAAATGGAGATGAAGCCATCTGGCGCCGATCTCATCGATTCAGTCGGGAGCGAAGCTCTAGCTCCGGCGAAAGGTGCAACGGAACCGCCAAAACGAAAGCAAAAGTTCGAGAACGCGCACACACGGACATCTCCGGATAGGGTGATAACCGATAGCACCGCGAGCAAGAATGATTTAAGGACTCATGATGCCAATGCGTGATATATATATATTTATATACAAAGTATATAATGTTCATGATTTCACTCAGGTTAAAGTTTGAAGCGGTACTAAATGGGAAAAGATAGACAAAAGTCTGAAAATGTGCGCAATTTTCATTGGTATTCTTTGTTTATTGTTTCGTTTGTAATTTATTTATATTTAATTTATTATTTACAAAAAATTACTAAAGTTATTAAAAAATTTGCTTAAGTATTGCCTCCGCTAGATTATTGAATTGATGGCCCACTACTCGTTGTCCTTCTTTATCCCGACGTAAATATTCCACGAATTCACTGTTGCTATACGTTGGCAACGGGTAGGCTATTACCAGAACGCAATATGTATCCTTGTACACCATCTCGCGCGCGCATTCGTCTCCTTCAACCATCGTAATAATTGCATAGCAAGGGATATGTAACGGAATCATTTTTTCGCAAGTCTTCAAACCTTCCTTCCGACATTGCACTTTCACCTTGGTGGAAAAACAGCGCCGATGCAAGCCGTCGATAGGCCGGACGACGGATGATGACATCGGTGTAGTACAATAGATCGTACCGTTTCGAACGCATATCCGCCTGCTGCCCGGTGGGCAGAAATTAACGATCTCGCCGCAATCTATGAAGTTCGCCTCCCCGATGAAAGCACCATCGGGCGGTACGAAGTCGCCATGGAAATAATAATGAACCATAGCGTAGGGAGGCGTTGTGTATATCTTCGATGTGACGTTAAAGTGGTGGGCGAGAGAATTTCCTAGAACCGACGTGAAATACCCGCCGAATACGTTCATGTTAATCTGGTTTGGCGAAACAGTGGTCGTTGGTATAATGTACGGTTCCATTGTGGTTGATACCTCGGTCGTATTGGTTACAAGTTCTTCTGCGATTCCATCTGCGATCTCTATAATCGGAAGGGTTTTATAACGGCCGGAAAGGTATTTTAATAGTCGCACGTGTGCGTTCTTCTTCACGTTATCTATCGCAGCATCTCGTCTAATTAATTTTAATTCACCTGCTGCCTATAATTAATAATTAGAGAATTAAAGAAGTATATCGGATGTAAAGATACATACAAAATGAAAACCATGCAAGATATACCACACCATTAAGCTAATTGTAAGTTCTTATTTATGAGCAAGCTGTGAAGTTAGTACCGTTGCTTATATCGACAAGTGCTCATCTATAACAATGCTGAAAGTGAGGAGAATAGAAGGAGAAATGCTTAATATCACTCCCGAAATATTAGTAAATATTCAACAACATACTCTTTAATTTTGAATTATATAGCTTTAAAAGCTCTGTAGGTATGGACAACTTTTGAAGCAAAAAACTGATTCATCACAACTTTAAACAAACCAATCATAATTAATTGCAGCAAAGTTCGATAAAATAAAGAAATAACAATAACAGGTAAAAATATGAAAAAATACGGAGAACGAAAAACAAAAACATGAAAAACGCAGGATTAAATAATACGAACAATTGGTGTTTTTAGCCCTCACTGTATGGAGGATAAATTTTATTGGATAACCTTCTATTTGAAATGTTAGATTAGCACCAAAAACAACATTGAAGTAGATTACTTAACTAAGAAAAAATGACAATAATTCTTCCTCAATGTTGGCAAATATCCCAGCAGCTATATATTCCAGTATATATGGCATCATGTTGCTGGATAAATGTTTTAAAACCATTACTGAAAACGGTTGAAGTAATTCATTTTTATAGAACACATTTTCTTGTTGAAAAAAAAAAAAAAAAAACTGTAACAACCTATAACGACATGACACGGTTCGAATCCGGAACACGTTTAATTTCAACAGACTCTGGCCGTGGAAGCCTGTAACAACCTAGTTAAAAAAAATAAAATGTTTCTTCATAAATGCTCAAATTGATACCCTTATTGTGAACTAAAAAAAAATGTAAAGTTTTTCATTGGTTTGTCGCCCAATAGATTACTTCAGATTATCAACAAATTTAAGAACAATCATATAAGCTTTGGTTTCTAAAAAGGTCCGCGAAAGGTTTAATGGCATAATGTCAGACCACCTAGCAGGCCGCCACTGACCTCCCTATCCACTGATGTTTACTTAATTTAAATTTCCGTTGCACTATTCAGCATATAATAAATAGAAAAATCATATGAGACACTCTAAAATGTGTTGAAGAAATGACGTGTTGGCGTGATAATTCCTATTTATCGACGTACCTTAGTTCACAAAAGTGAACAGATTACAACAGCGACCTCCCTAACCACCATATTAATGTGTTAATAAATATCTAATATTAAAATGTTACATGGAGCTGCGTAACTTTCTTAAAAACAGGTCATTCTCAAAGCTGCTAAGCAAATATTTATGTCAGGATGAACATTTAAAACCAACTTTGTTGTTACAACAAATTTCTACGGAATGTGATGTAGGCAATAAGTAAGTGGATTAGATGAGTATGTGTAATATTAACATCCTTCGAATAGACGAAACCGCTGGTAATTTGCTAAGTATCTGCGAAGCTAACTGTCCAATAAAAGAAAAGAAAAAAAAAAACGTACTTAATAAATTGGCATGAATTGTTTTCGAGTAATAAGATTCGTGCGCGCTAATACTTACATGTGCCGCAACACAACTAAACATAAGAAGGGCACAACAATGCAATAATAAAATCTTCATTAATATATTCAATACCACCGTGCCGACTTTTGAAATCGAATACTGTGCCATACGCATCACAGATAACTTCGTTGAACGTTGTTATTATAAAGTTGTTGTTCCGATTATTTCCTAAGAACAGATAATCCGGGAGGTCAATCGAAAACAACATCGAGAGAATCCGCGAAATGTATTAATCTACATATATGTGTGTTGTACATATGAGCGATTATATGTATCCGTACATAGGATAGGATTTATACAGTCGACTTGATCGGATTAAGAAGAATTTAATTTGCTGGTAATTAAATAGTTATTTTTTTATAATTTCCTATTAATGTATTCACAAAACAAATCGATGTGTAATCAATTGAAAGTGAATGTTGAACCTAGGTCAAGAATATTGAAAATATCTTCAAGCGTAAATTGGATGACGACGATCGAAATTAAAATTAGCGATGATTTAATTCCGATATATAAGTACGAACATGTGAAAGAGACATTTTTATCGCTGATTAAGAATATAACGTTTATCCCATATTGTATTTTAGGCGTAAATGTAAGTAATCAACGTCTATTATCCCCATCAGAACAACTACTTAATCAATCACACAATACATGGAATCAGTTTTGAACAGTGTGAACGCAAAGGAAATCGACGTTCCAACAACCGAAGAACTAGATGCCAAATTCAAGGTTCACGAACGGTCTGGAGCAAGAACTGAATAAACGAGTACTTTCTTAACGCATCCGCTTGAGACAATTCATTACTAATTCAAGAACTCATATATCGCGGAGTAGCCTACGAATGCGGGAGTTCGCAGTTGTATAATATAAAACTTGAAGGGTGGTTCTTTCTTTTAGGAGTTACTTCCTTCTCGGCGTTATGTTAAAAATCTATTCCGCAGAAAAGAGCTCCGTAAAGGAGAAAATATAAGCCGATACGTGCATATTTTTATTCTTTTTTTAAAGGTTAAATACTAAGTTATAGAAGATGGAAACAAAATGAAATGATTTATGCAATGTTTCCGTTTTATATGAAATTTTGTTCGGAACAGAGAAAACATTTAGCGTTTTCGGTTAATGTTGTTTGGTCATATTTCTCTAGCAGATGTGATAGAACTACGGGTAATGTCGTCGAAACCGGCACTGATCCCTGAAAAAGGTTACCAGAGCGTGGCGATAAAAGTAATTAGTTAAGAACGTTATCATATATTCAAGGACTCGGATATATACACACAACTATATTAATAAAACATCACCGAAATGAGAAACATGAATACTAGAACCATATATAATGTGCTATTGCTGAGAGAAGTCGATTGACATTGTTTGTAACTTGTTGTCTTTCCTCTGTGTCAGAATGCAACTGTTGGATATATTCTTTGTTATCATACAATTTCATCGGAACAGCCGCAACAGATACACAGTACCTCACACTGTAAACGTCATTTGCTGTAGCATTTCCTTTTTCCGTTGAATCGTACGAAGACGTAACATTATTTGCGATTAACGAACTATTACACAAACAGTCAGTATTCGCTGTATCGGAGGTTGTATTAGCTGCTGATGAATTACCAAACGGCAACGTCGCGTTTTCCATGGCGCAACTTAAGGAAACAACATTGGAATCTATGGGTATCGAACTTTCGTTATCGGTTAGATTCCCTAGATGTCCACATAACATCGCCATCGTGTTTGTATCATTTAACATTTCGCATCTAACCAGCGTTGACGTTCTGTGCGCATCGAGTATATTCGTAATACTGCCCTTAACAGCAAAATTCGGTAAACACGAAACGTTTCGTGAATAAGCGATATTCGAAGTGGAATTTGATGTTACCGCCGTATTGTTTGATAAATTTAAACCACTGCACAAGATCTTCTCCGCATCGCTTACGTTCACTTTGATGCACATAACATCTAACTTTTTCATCTGTTGGGAATGCGTCGTATTACATTTACAGGTATTATTGTTTGCATCAGGTTTTCCGGTAGAATTATTGGGAATGAAGAATTGCTGATTCTGACTAGTAAGTGTACCTCTATATATAACTCTGATGTATCTCAAACATGGAATCGATACTTTTTCATACCTGTGCCCTGTAAAGAAACATTTAAACGACCAGCGATTCTCGCATGGGAGCTTCAACGTTGATATTACGCATGTTCCAGCGGTGGAATTTAAGCATTGTCGCGTTTGAAATTCGGGAACCACGCAATATACGCGACCATTAAGAAAACACATCGGTTCTGTATTCGGAACGCAAAAATTAACATTCTTTGAACAGGCTACGATCGACGAAGCTTCTTTATCGGTGTCCGCACTCATTGCATATCCTTGCTGATGCCAATGGTGTTGCACACTATAAGCCGGAAGATTAACTCCCCAGGCGATTTTAGCAATTTGATGGCCCAAATATGTTCCGAAAGCATCTCCGGAGAGTCCTCCAAACAACGCGTCATACCTAGCTTCGGGCATTTCCCATTTCATTATTGGAGGTTTAGTTGTAGTTGGCTTGACGGTAATACGTTTAGTCGTTGTCCACCTCCACGGACGGGTAGTAGTAGGTCGAAAGTACGCGGTTGTACTTTTACGACTTGGTCTATTTGGAGCCGACGTCGGCCTACGCCTAGAAGATGATGTCGGTCTACGTCTTCCAAGAATTCTCTCTGGTCCTGAGGAAGTATCCTCTATGTTGGAGACGTAATCTGCATCTGTGGTCAATTCTTCACATTCGCTAAGAATAATAGACACTCCAATAAGCGTTATAATGAAGAACAATAGTTTAACGTGATCAGACAGCATTTCGGATGCTTGTAAATAAAACAGGATTTCGCCTTGTGTTTCACGATCAGCTCGCTTTTACGTCAATCGCTTAACGATAGCAACTACTTTATAGTAGTAGTAAACTGTATGTACATATATATGTATATATATACAACATATATACATGTATATAAAAGAAGATATCTCGTAATGATAATGTTCATTATACACAGACATATTTAAATTATTCAGCTTTACGAGCGGGTTAAGTGTAAATAATAAGTATAAAAGAGTATTATCAAATAACATTGTCGTCAGCGCAGTTTTAAGAAACCCAAGAAGTAAATGTAGATATATTAAAACCGCTTATTTCAGCACGTATGTTATTTAATGGCACCTTATTGAATTTAATTTTGGATACTTACATTTGAAAAGGACCAAATTGCAACAAATCCGTAACTTTTGATAATCATAACAAATGAATTTGTGTATATAAAAATTAGATGACATTGATTCAATAACCCAGTTCACAATATGGCGGCGCCAGAATGAGATCACGTAATTTGTTTGAATGAGATCGAAGGCGCCAACAGAGAATTTTATTGTCCAATATGTGTTATAATTAACGTTTACAAGAACTATAAAACAACTTTCCTGTCTTACCGATTAGGTATAAATTAAATAAAAAGGAGGATGTCCTAGATATGTAAATATGTTGAAGGTAGAGAACATTAGAAGGGTAAATATTATTGCTGATATAATAATGCATAATTAAACATTTTTAAATGAAAATTTACAAACATATCAAATACCGCGTACGGACACCATTCCCAATATGGCGTCTTCATTTCGAGGTCATAAAATGTTATACAAATCAAAGCACAGATATAGGGATTCTCATCTTGGTAGTACGCATGCTAACAGGATGCAAGATTCGTTAATTCGTTGTGTATATTACCTAATGTAAAATTGAGAATATTTGGTTGCATACTATGCATGGAACTGAATGTTTCATGCATACACTATCATTTTTTGACGAATGTTTTACATGGAAGTACGTCGACGTTAACGTAAATCTCGTATTATCAGCGATTTATTTTGTATTCTTAGTCGGATTGCGACTAAGAATGTGCGAGTGAGTGCGAAGAATAAGCACAGCTAGTATAAATAAAACATTTCCGAATTGATTAATCACAGTTCAGAAGAATTTGTTTCGCAACGTGAAAGTTTACCCATCAGAAAACCCGCTTCCTGTATAGATTTATTCGATAACGATACGTATAGATGCAGTCGTTCACTGAAAGCTGTTTCCGGTTTACCAGAAAACAAGATAAGTGCTTAAGCGTGACACAGTATTGCAATGACGTCTGCATCGTCTCGATTTCAGGTCTATATCTAATGTGAATTTTATAAGTCCCTGGTATTAATTTGAACAACTAGTTTACTTTCCATAAGGTTCTTTTCGTGCGTATTTTTTTTTTGTTCGAATGTAATGACAGAAGCTATCAATCAATAATCAATTTGTAATCGTGATCGATTTATTTAAAATGAGGTATAAGTGAAATGTCGTTACTTAGTAACTAGCAAGTATTTGATTTTTAAGCCGGTATGTCCAGCAAACAATAATCTGTTTGTATTTTGGTCCATCCACTTTAAAAAGACGAAAGCGATGCTATGTGTGCTAAGTTAACTAACACAATTTGTTTCACGCCAATATCTTTGAGAAATATTTACAATTTTGAAAAATTTTATACGTATCTGATGTGGTAGTGCTGTAATGATCAGTCGTATGGGAAATTTTATGAGTTACTCTGAATTAAGTTTTCGTTGTGCATGGTGTATGACTTTTCAAGCGGTATTCATCAGCGGTTCCGGCGGACCGAAATTTTATCTATTAAAGCAAATATGGTAACACGACCAACGGTGATAAATTATTTCATAACATCGTTCGAATGTAAAGAAAAATATCGTACCATCGACTTTTCTTTGCCATCACTAACAACAAGATATACAAATAACGACAAAATAATATTAACTCTAAGTACTGTGATAGCGCTTCTGAATGCATCCACAAATTATCCGATGAAAAACAAAACACTTCATTTGCAATATAATTTAATAAATCAATACATTAAAACAGCATAGTTAAAAATTAAAAAGAATATAAACGCAAATTGTACAAAGTTAGAACGAAAATATTTAATATGATATCAAACTAACGAAAGGCGACGAATTATAAATGTTGATCCTACTACTGCGATAAGAGCCTCCTACAATCAGCTACACGTCGACAGGCCTGCTTGTTTTTACGTTTGAAGTCATCACAATCCCTTGTCTGAACAACATAAACAACATATTCTTCTAGATAAGTCCAAAAGAAAAAATCGAGGGTTCTGGATATCGGAGGGGCCATCTTGAAAACCTTCTGTTATTCATCCAAGAATTCAAGGCAGCGTGCGATTTAAAAAAATTATGACTACTTTTTTCTGTGGTGGAGCATTTCCTCTAGCGATATGCTAAGATACACTCGGTAGAATTTCTTTCTAAAAATAATCTATCTATTAAAATAACCGTCATATTAACTATGCAACAAGATCTAGGATGTCTGATATATATCGTATTTATCTAATTTATTAATCCATTTGCTAGTTACTACACTATAAGTAAGGGAACATCTGTCCATGTCTTTGATTTTTTCGTCTATGTAATTATTGTATTTAGAAAGCAAGAGAATCGATAAAAGATTATTTCTTTTCTAGTATTTCAAGAATGCGTGATAAACTACGCTGTAATAATAATAAACATAAGAATTGCATACTCGCCCGTAGAGGCTCCAGTTAATTAAGCTCCATGTTAACCTTACAACCTTTCTCGCCATCGAAAATGGCCATTTAGCAGTTCTTACTAATCAAGCTTAATTGATACAATTCCTACGAAACCGAACGAAAACAAAACGTAGAATAAAATTTCCAAAAACACCATTTAAAATATATTACTACATACGTCGTTACATATTTTTAAGTATCATAGAGTTTAATAAAACGGTAGGTTTACAACGTAAAGAAATCGGCTCTTAAAAGAACATAAAAGCACCAATTGAATTCATAAGTTTCCCAACTTTCTGCTCCGCTTCTTCTTTAGCGTAAGGATTCTTTTGCAAATATTTAATGTATTCTTCGTTGCTCAGATCCTTTGGTTCGATAAGCGGTTCGGCTATAACTGTAACGCAGTATCTGTTGTTGATTCCTTGATCCGACAGGGTACTTTGTCCGTTAGTTGCACCGCCACCGCCTTGTACTTGAAGCCGGTTGGTGTTAAAATCGCCAAAGACGTTTATATTCGATACGCACGGTATTTGTAAATTTTCCGTAGTAAGCTGGGTGCTATTACAGTTTCCATCGGTTGCGTTCAAGCATGGTGCTGATATGGTGGCATTTATGCAAGGTAAATTGGTTGAATTCTCTTTACAGGTTATAGTTTGATCGATTGGTGTTACACAGTAAATGGTACCATTCGTCATGCATAATGGTGTAGTATTAGCCATACAGATGTTCACATCTTTGCATGGTGTTACCACGTTTTGTTCGACGACAGCATTTTGGATGACAGGCTTATCACCGTGATGATAGTGATGTACGACGGAATATTGCGGCATTCCGGAATTCATACCATATCCACCACCGTACCCGCCGTAATATGGGTTGTTTACACTGTGGGTCAAACCGCCTAACTTATAACCTAGGTACATTCCTAGAGCGGATCCGCCTAATCCGGCTAACACTGAATTTCTTACGCTGTGGTCTTTCTTTTGGTAAAATCCACCCGATGGACTATACGGGTTGTAGTTATTTCCTGAATAAGTTCCGAACGGTCTGTAAGTAGGTTGACTAAAGCTCGGGTAATTTTGTTGCGGATAAGAAGCTTGCTGGGGATAGACGGGTTTTTGTGCGTATACAGGTTGTTGATAAGCTGGCCTTGCGGTACTGTACACGGATTGTTGCGGATAAACAGGTTTTCGCGTTACCTGTGGATAATTTCTCGCAGTTACTTGTGGATAATTCCTTACGGTCGGCTGCGTGTGCATAACATATCTTGGGGTAGTAGCCACGTTGCTAGCTCTTCTTTGCGTATTGTAATAGTTATTGCCACTGTAGTAATTATTATTACTACTTTGCGAATGTACTTGAGTTCTAACGGTAGGTACAGCTCGAGAGTATGTTCTGGAACTAGATGAAGTCCTTCGACTGCTCCCACCGATAGTCCTCCGACCAGAAGTTAATAGTAAATTTAACATAAGCAAAAGGAGCATAAAATAAATGCTCCTAATCCGCAAGTAATTCATTTTGCACTACGGAGAAACACTTCACTTGCTGCGAATATTGCCGTTGGTGTAGCGCACGAAACAATCTCACAGATGAAAGCAAACCACTTGAGGCAAGGAAGTACTTAAACTGAGACCCGAACGGTCGCTACTCGCATTTATTAAAGTAGAACTGTCTGGAATTATTAATCATAATAAATTGATGATTCACTTAACAACATTATACCTTCTGTATCTGCTACCTACTTGAACGTATGTACATGTACGACGATGTAGAGTTGCAGTTTTATATTTATTTCCGTAAGCACGGAAGTAAATTACAAGATTCTCTTATACAACGTATCCACTCGGCATAATTCCTTCAATCGGTAATTTACAAAAGAGCCTTTCAAATAACAAATATTCGAAAGTAAGTTCTACACAACGTAAAATTATTTTGATGTATACCAAGTGATCTGTTTCCGTAGTAGATCACACGAGTTTGGTATAATAAATGCACCCCAAAAGAAATGGGTGAAAATTGCCTCGAAAATAGGAAGTGCTTTCAACGGAATAACGAGGCCAAACGTACAACAGAGGCAATGTAAGCTATATCTTACAAAAGCCTCCTGAATCGCCAGATTTGTGCAAAATTTAATCATAGTCGCTTAGGGTTAGCTTAAATTAAATATTAAATACCCGATCTCTTCCAAATCATGTGCTTACTTTTTTTAGCACCATTTTATTCACGATTGGATAGAGATAAAGCGGTTAATTTATTCAGTGTTCATTTAATAGGAAAATAGACATACAATACATACAAAAATTAATAGGTCAACAAGCGATGCTTAAGGTAAGTGTTCGCAATGACCCCTTTCCATTTGCTAGCATGCTCGATATCTTTGTACAAAAGAATCTTAGTCTTTCGAAGAATGGCTGCCACTTCTGCACTTTTATATTTAACTTCGTAGAATAAAGATGATAAGAATAAAGTGGTAGAATACAGTGACTAGTGATCCTTTTTGTTAAGACCTTAAGACCTAGGGTTTACCAAAACTCTTTTGTGTATCTTGATAAGAACTGTAAATGGATAAAATATACCTTTTTGTCACCCTATATATACCCTTTAGTATACGTAATTTTATTTAAACCATAACAAAAGAAAGTAAACATTGGCTAATTCCCAAGCATTCGATAGCTTAAATTATATATCACGAAATAGGGTATCTCAGGATTCCGTGTTAGCCCCGTTGTTCTTCTTTAATAACAAAAACAAGCGAATTCCATCCCGTTGCTTGTTATGTACTGATAGCCTCAAACGTTTCATCAGTTCCAAGGTGTGGAAGGTTGTAAAATATGTAACACAACAAAGAATATGTCTATATACATTTTTTTTTTGTCTTTTAGCAGCGTTACCGTTCGACTACATCCCTTTAGCAAGATTTATTAGCATTTCTTTTTTGGGAATTTAAGGTCATTATTCTTTAGCTAATCGTTCTGTTCCAAAGTATAAATTCATATTTACATGTTCAATTTTTCATTTAGTGCACTGTAAGAACTATTAGATATGCGAAAAAAAAATTCTCGTTATATTACTTCGTTTTCGTGAGTTAAAAGCCGACAACGAATTGAGATTAGAAGCGATCAAGTAAGAAACTCTCGTATATTCAAACGTTAATATCTGTCTACTCTTCGATCCGCTTCATCTAAAATTGGCGTTCTAATGTGTTACAATATACAAATTGGACAAACAAATACAAAGCAATATTCAATACCTTTTATTCATAAATACATGAACATGTAATTTTTAACGATATACGTATAAATAAATCAAGTAATAGAGCTAACAATTTGTTTCTGTAAAGCGGATATAAAATTATCTTCAGTCTTAATAAGTACTTAGAATGTAACAATGTATACATATGTACTCTTGTATTTAGAGATCACATAAAATTACTTATCTTCTTTCCTATTTAGATAATTGGACCCGTTATCGCCAAAAGCTGAAAACGAAATCGGTAAACCTTTTATGAGCTCAATTGTGCTCTAAATTCTAAATACTAATCTAAATTCTAAGTGTACGGAGAAGGCAGATAACTAAAAAATATCCGTCATTTCCTTTTGGCATAAATAAACGGAATAGCGTTTCGTAATTGATCAAATGCAATTATCGGAAAGAGAAATATAAGAAGTACACACAATATAAATACACGCAATAAGGATACACAAAGAGTTTGTAAAAACTCTATGTTCTAAAGGAATGTATATCAAAGGGTTATCTAGTTATAATATTGAACAATAATACTGATTCGTCCATATAAAACCAATAAACAAATGCGGCGTTTGTTTTTAAATAACATATGGTAATAGAAATTAATTAAATACAGTGAGAGAAAAAACCGCTGTATTTGTTGCAGTTTCACTATCAACGAATCTTAAATGTTACTTGCTGAAATAACATACAGTATAGTGCCAAATGTGTGTATACATATCTATATATGCAGCATCTCCACACATACAATGTGTGTGTGCGGATAATAATTTCTTTCCTGAACAATTTAGAGAAAAAGCTTCCAAATAAAATGTATCGGACATTTGGTTGTCTTTCTTGAATTGATGCTAACTTCCTTTAGCGTCATATGTGAGGTCAGTGCGCGAGTGAAAGACACTCGTACACTAGGCGGGTACCTGTGCTTAAATGGAAAAATTCTTGAGGACGATCATTCAAAATTAGCAAAAAAGCCGTAGCAATAACACAACAAGTATAAAACTCCTAAAAATTATCACTTTCCTCCACCTATCCTCAATTATTTGGCACGAATTGCTGTTAGAATATTATAATCGATTTTTAGTGCTATTTCCATTCGCCTTCTTTTTATTGAAGCAATAATTGTATATTGTCGCACCTAACATGGCCATAAATAAAGACGATATCACTGTAAATCCTATAATGTTATCATAATCTTTGTAATCCACCAACGGATCAGCAATGACCGTAACGCAGTACTCTTCTAGATCTCTTCTATTCATCTGTATAGATCCGGCAGGCTCTTGCGAAGATATTCCGTCAATGTTTCCACAGACGAACAAATTCGTTACACATGGAATTTGAGCTGTTTCATTTCTGATAACTGTAGAATTGTTGCAGCTTGAGTCATGGTTGTCCAAACATGGTGCCGACAAGGTAGTGTTTACGCATCGTAACGTGGTAGAATTAACGACACAATCGGAGATCATACTCATCGGTGTTACGCAATAAACAGTTCCATTTGATAAACATAACGGATGAGAATTAGAAGGACAGAAGGTAATGTTATCGCATGGAATGAGATTGTTGACGTCCACGTTAGAATTACGAACAAGAGGTCGATCTTCTTTGTGATAGTAATGGGAGACGGAGTAAATGTATACTCCCCCGCTACTACTATGAACACTATTCATATGACCGATTTTATGTCCTAAATGCAATCCTAAAGCTGACCCAGTCAAGCCTGCAGTTGACGAACTTCTTCGTAAACCAATGCCTCCACTTTTACCTCCTCTGCTACTACCCCGGCTGCCACTTATCGCCCCACTACCGCCGATCCTACCGCCACCGCCTCTTCCACCTTTACATTCTACGTACGATATAGTTAGAATGATAATGCAGAGCAGTACCACACAGTATTTATTCATCATTAAGTAATTAATTGGGTAATGACGCGTCATGGATCCTAAACTAACGTAACGTTTTGAAGAATTTCCGAACGGAGACTGAAGATTCGTGAATGCGACCCGTAATATATCGGCGCGTTCGGGAATTTCACGTAACTTGTTTACCGAGTTCCCGACAAAGATTAGAAATGTAAAATCAATACTGGAGGCGCTATATCGATGGGGAATTTAAAAAAAATAATATATTTAATGACGACTTTATGGTGCATAACTTAATAAACTTAACATTTCTAACAGATAAAATATAATTTGCACGTACCTCATTTTGTACACAAAAATACATCTTAAGTTAACTCAAAAAATTTTATAGAACTTTTATTTGTAATAAGACGAAGGGTCTTCTTGCAAATTGAAATTGTAATAAATGGCATGTTAAAAAGGGTGTTCAATAAATACATGGCCTTGGCGGGAAAACAAATTTTTGCGTTATAATCATCTTATCTTTCAACATATCTTTGAGATCTTTTTGTACCCCATCTAACGAGTACGATTTCTATCAAATAAGCGTTTGTCGGTTCAAACCATGAAGTGATTAATGTTTGGGCTAAACGTGTTTCCGCTGAGCCATTTTTTTTTCATATTCAAAAGTAGGAAGTAATCGCTGGAAGCTAAATATGGTGAATATCGTGGATGCGGAAGCAATGCCTACCTTCATTCACGGAATTTTGCGATGGCGAGGATACAAGTCGTGCGCGTGCATTACCTTGATGAAATAGAATCCTTCTCTTCGCTAAATATGGACGTTTCCTTTTCACAAAGATATTAAAACAATCCAATGAGTTGTCATGATACCTACCGTTAACCATTTTAATTTTTTCAGGGTAATCAACGTGGATTATATCATTGGCCGATAAAGTGGCTTTGGCTTTCTTCTGCGCCGATTCTTCAGTCTTTGGTGTGCCGTGATGAATCAATGCTTTATCAATAGTTATGAATCGACGCAGATCCCTTTAACATTGCCAAACATTGATTTGAACTTGACACGCGCGCATATTTATGGCAAAAGTTATTGTTCTTGTAAATAACCTTATTGTTGACTATAAAAATTATGGAATATTTAAGTGTTGATATTGTAACTAAAAAACGCAATAAGGAAAAAAGTTGCATTAAAAATTATCAACAATTAATTGATAAATTAGTAGATCCTGAAATTTCAGCTCCATCTTCGTTTAAAGAAGACGTTTTGCTTTCTATTAAGTTCGCTTGAAAAACAAGTTAAGCATTAATGTAATGACAATATTATTGTTGTTATACTAATGGACGGAAACGTCGGGTGGCGGAGTACATCTCCCATTTCTAGGCATCGATTACTCCAGCTTTTGGATTTTATGTGTGACTCATCAATTACTTTGCGCGTACGTATGTTTTTGTAATTTTATTTTTTTTTTTCGTTAACCCAAAAAGTAGTTTAAGCGTACACTTCCGATATAACATCGGTACCTGTAAAGATTAAAATAACACGAAGCGTTCTCCTAATTTAAAGCAAATATACCATGCACACAGGATACACGCAATATACATACGTACATTCGAACAGAACTAAACGCCGTTTAAAAAGCCGCGTGGATTGAGATGTGCAGATGAAAACGACCTCCATTTAAACAAACGAACAGTAGAGACTTCCTAATATACGATAAATGTCCCTTTTTCATTCAGTAGATACTCAACATAACGAGGATGAACGTAAAATATTATTTTTTGGTGTTTTGCCAAATACTCAGCTTGATAACTACCGGCGTTGTTCAGTGTGAGCGAGATCCAATTCATGACGAAATTGACGAAAGATCCGAATACAAAACTACTGGAATCAGAGAGGATCAAAAATCAAGAGAAGACGTGAACAGAATAAGATACCACGTAAACAGATTCGAGGGCTTCAATGGATCAGCATTCGGGCAATATCTACAACATAAAATGAGCAATTTCGTCAGTGAAATCAACAAATATCCGTTGTATACCGTTATGCATTATTTTCACCCGCAACATAACCTTGTGAGCGATCCAATCGAATTAGATCGTACGATGGTAGTGAACAAGGGACGTGGAGTGTGGTGGTGTACAAATAAAACGCGCCCGTTATTTTTAAGCAACAACGTCGTATACTGCTTAATTCACAATGGACTGACTGACAGCTGTTTTGTAAACTCCACAAAAATTCCGTGTGTAAAAGATCGATTGAAGTTCTCCGATTGTGCATCGAAATCAACGAATTGCCGTCAAAGGTACAGGCCTGTTGATATACCCTGTGTAACAATGTTGTATGACGATAAACATGTATGGTGCGTTACCGTGATATACAATAGGATCAGTAATCCGGAAGAAATAACAAATGAAGAATTCATGTGGTTAATGCAATACGACGTAAAATTTCGAATAAAAGTTAAATCAAAGCTCTTAAAAGCAGTTGACTCAGTTTTATGCGCCATATTTTGCTAATATTTGATTTGTTTTGTTATTGACACTACACACGTCTCAGAATGTCTGGTGTTTTTTTTTTTTTATTAAAAAAAGTCATTTTTGGTCAATTCTTTGAGTTATTTTAAAATGTTGAATGCTGATCAAGCATGTGAGAAATTTCCAGAACAATAGCAAAATTAAAAAATGCGAAATCGAAGTATCACCATTTTCATTAATTTATCGAAAGCCTTAATTTAATTATAACGTCTTGTATGTTTTATAGCAAGTTGGAGCATTGTATTCAACATCGCAAAATAAACAAATAATCAAAAATTATGTGTATTTAAAGAAAATCAAAAATACGAAAACTTGCAAGAGTGGATTATCCCATCCGGGGACACACTGTTCTTCTCTTTTAATAACAATCGTAAAATTTGTTTCGAACAATGCTTTAGAATCAGAGATTGCTTTGTAGTGAAATGGTAACATATGAAAATCATATGAATAGGACTCAATTGTTACTTGGACTTACTTAAATAATAAATACCTTTCTGTTTAAATCTTATTATCTGTTTGACAACCCACTTCTACAAATGCTTGATTTATTCCCAAAGTTGAAGGTAATATCTAGAGATGACAAGGGCAGGTAGAATTATTCATTTTTTTGTACAGCGACTAGTCTATTCGCCTTACGAGAATGGATTCGTGTTGCCTACTGGTGTCCCCGAGAGTCGACAAAACACGAATCTGTCTAGTCTAGGAAACGTAAAAAATATTTCAGACGAATAAGCCATTTCGATATTATGAATAGCGTTTGTTCTTATTCATATTACTGGGCCAGCTTTACTGGTTACTTTTTACGATATTCTTTGTTAATTGTTAAGTTGTGTTCTGCGGAAATAAATGAAACAAGCTACATAAAACAAACATCAATATATTCTAATTACGCAATAATAACATTAACTACAATGTCTGGAAAATGTAACCAATGTAGAGGGCGCTCTGTACAGTTACGGCAATAAAAAAAATAAATACATCAACATTGTGAATTGACAACCACATATCACGATGGACAATATATCGAATATATTTGAATATTGGCGATTAAACGTTTAAATTGAATGTAAAGGTTACGAAAAGAACCGCATTTAAAAATTTCATATTAAAGCAACATATCTGGGATTTCTAGCAGCTGTCGTTTATTACATTCGCGATATATGATTTTAAGTGTGGCTTAATGTATACACATCTCCAAGTGTAAATAACGATACTAATTGAATCTTGTTCGTTACTTACTTATGTGTACATACTTATGTGTATAAATAGTGATTGTTACATTCAAATTTTGGTGTTTGTAGATAAAATATGTTCACGTAAATCTTTGACTTGTAGCTGCTTGCATGCATCATTGTGTAGACATATATTAAAATCACGCATATTGTTATATGACAATCACCTCCAAAATTCGGTCGTAAAAGAAACAAGATTTTTCGTGTTTTCTACAAAATTGTAAATGTTGATACTTTTTACCTGAAATTCACTAGGTATAATGTTCAGTTACATTAATTTCAAATCAAACGTAACAAATTAGATCAGTAATACAGCCTTAATACATATATACAAATACTAGAATGTTCGTATCACATATCTGTTGCTGTGTATGTATGCACGCCGTTAAAAAAGAATAAAATTCAACACGGAGTTAAACAAATCAGATGATTTTGATTCTACTTCTGCTTTTGTCCCGTTATTACTTCTTACATACTTAACAAATTCTTCGTTAGACAGATTTGGCGGTACCACAGGTCGAACAGGTTCCTTGATCGGTTCAGCGATTACAGTAACGCAATATTTGTTACTAATACCATGGCTTGTAATGCTGCTGGAAGGATTACTTGCGGTTTGGGACATACTAACTGGTGCTGTCATTGTTGCCGTCGAAGTATTTGTAGACGTTTCATTCGTCGTACTGCTCATTGTCGTCGTTTCGCTAGTTGAATTGCTGCTAACAGAAGAAGATGCGTTCTCCGTAGTCGTGGCTGTCACGTCTTCAGCTGCTCTCTTAGAAATCTTATTTACGGATAACTTATTACTGGCGAAATCGCCAAAAACATCAATGGTCGTTACGCAAGGTATCGATAGGGAAGTTGTATTTAGAGCGGTACTGTTGCAGTTCGTAGAATTGGCGTCGCAAGGCAGCGTTATTGTCGAATTGATGCATTTCATTTCGGTTGAATTTTCATTGCATACTATCGTAGCATCTAAAGATGCAATGCAATACACCGTTCCGTTATTCATGCAAAGGGGTGTCGTATTCGGCGTGCAGAATGTCACATTGTCACATTTCTTGATGACATCCGCTTCGACTTTACCATCCTTCGGTATAGGATTCTCGCCATGGTGATAGTGATGCACCACGGAGTATTGGGGATAACCGCCTGGTCCGCCCATGTAATTAGGACCGTTATTACTATTTGATATTCCGCCCAATTTGTAGCCTAGGTACAGACCTAAGGCTGATCCGCCCAATCCTGCTAGTACGGAATTTCGAACACTGTGGTCTTTATTTTGCGTCCATACGCCAGTTCCATAGTTATTATTTGGAAATCCCGGTTGGCTGTACCCTGGTTGGTTGTAGTGAGGTTGATTGTATCCCGGTTGATTATAATGCGGCTGATTGTAACCGGGTTGATTGTAGTGAGGCTGATTATAACCAGGTTGATTGTATCCCGGTTGGTTGTAACTTGGATAAGCTTGCTGCGTTTGTATATTATAACGCGGTGTTGTCACTTTCTGTGCAGCCTGAGGATGATTGTACGAAGGTTGGTTGTACGAGGGCTGATTGTAGCTCGGATAAGCGTTTTGCGTTTGCACATTATACCTTTGAGTGGTGGCTCTCTGAGAACTTCTGTATGTAGTTGTTCTTCTACTCGGTCCTCGTGTAGGCGTCCTTCTTGCACTACCGCCGCCGCCTCTTCTACACTCGATAAGATTCAAATCGACTACGAGAATAAGAAACAGCACAAAAAAAACGTAATAAAACTTTCCCATTGCAAGGCGTTGATAGTTTCCAACTACACTTTCTACAGCTGGCAGATTCACCTCGATTCGTTCGAATCACTTTGATTGCACACGAAAGCGTAATTGTGCGTAATTAAATTTATGAAATTGTTAAAGAAATTGCCCGTTTAACTTTTACAGTACCTCTTACAATCGCGCAAGGTGAGCTACTACACAACAGGTAGGTAAAGTCATATGATTCAAGTTCGAAAGCCCCCTACTCTTTACACGTAGCAGAAGGAAGGTCGTCGGTTTAAGTGAAACTTGTCGTACTCAACAAAATCACGAAATAACCTGATATGAGCCATATGAGTCACGACTTTTAATGTTTAATATGTACGTATATATCGACTGTACTTAATATCTAACGTATCGTAAACTAAACGTCATATGAAGACGTAGCACAACTTCTGGGATATTTACTTGGTTTAATGAATCATGGTTCTGTTTAATATTTCTGCGTAAATATGTTTCTATTGTAACAACATTACGTAACCATAATTTACTAAGTTTTATTTTGTTTTGAGAAAGAATATATATGTATACACACAGAGAAAGGCGCTTTTTATTGAAGATGTTGTGCTTGGTTGAACAACGGTATTAACTTTTTTAGTTAACGCAACCGCGTTTTTTTATTGGAAGAATAGTTGATGGCATACATGTTTTCCTTGACATTATTTTGTTGTCATGCATTGCTACAGCCACTGTATTTTGTTAACAAAATAAGAAAACTTGCTTCGCTCTATGCGAACGAGACCACTTGTTAATGTTACAAAATTTTGTCGAATCAATAATCGGCTGTCTCTCAGAGCATGTATACATATCCGTGTACATGCATACAGCGTGGTTAAATTATAAAGAATAATGCTCCTATAAAAATCTTTTATAAAATAGTTGTTCGGTGAAAATCTTATCAACATTTATTATTATGCATATCTTTATTTTTCTACGTACGTGTTATGACCAAAGAGGACAAAAGCGAGTGAAATCATACCTTTTTTCCAGCGACTAGATAGACTCGTGTCTATTCGTCTCATAGGAAAAGGTTCGTCGTTGCTTACTGGTGTCCTCGAGAGTCGACAAAACACGAGTCTGTCCAGTTGCTGCGAAGCAGGTATCATTTCGCTCGCTTTTATCATTAATTTAATTCATATTTTGGACATTTCAAAGAGCTTTCAAGTAGGAAATGATAGACACTTTATTTCCGTCCTATTTTCTGTAAATAGGATATTTATACCTAGTTTAGTTCGAAGTACATCATTGCTGTGCGCACGTTGTTCCCCATATAATTGCGGTAATTACCCGCATGCAACATATGAATACTTAATAAAACATTTACGGATGTTACATTATTTCCGGAACCGTGTTTATGAATGTATTTGTCATCCGTGACGTGACTCGTTAATTATTTTGTCCGTTCCTAGGGTTCGGTGTTTGATTAAAATTGTACTATGCTGGACAGATATGTTACTTTGTACAGCGGGAACGTAGTGGTAATTAGCGAAGTAGCGATATACTAGCGCAGCTTGCAGAATTAAAAATAGCTCGTTTCCATTTCGTAGATTTTTCAATTCCAGAATTATTTCGCCTATTTCGATCGTTTCTACCGTTTGAACGAAATTTGACTGCCGCTAGATATTTAATGTTTTTACTTGTCGATTTGTTCCTGTTTTAGTGAATCTTTTCCCAACTAACGATAAACCTTACGTTTTACATTCACAAATTCCTCCTCAATTCGCTATTAGTGCTCGAACGTTTCTTTCCAATATTTTCCCTGATGCGCGAGTATGCCGAAACAAGAAACAATTCAATGAACAGCTCGTTCACCTGATCTATCTCTTCTTGTAAGGTTGCTTGAATATTGAGATTCGTATCCAAGGCGATGGAAAATATCAGTACGGAAGCGATTGCTCGTTCAGACCACAATCGTTCTTGTCGGTCATCGCGACAATGTGATAAAAAAAAACATGATAACGTCTCCTTTACCTTTTATATACACGTAAAGCAAACGCTTAAATTTCTGCTTATAGACAAATGCGCAATTGTGAAGCTACATATATCTCATGTGGGATTCCCAAATTAAAAGGTCTAAAGATGGAAACACAAGCTACGCATGTATTGCAAATGTTAACTCGTGCAATTAATTTCAGTTCACAATATGCGAATATGTCGGGCGTACAAATAACTATTCCTGATAGGCCTTAATTAATACTAATCGGTCTCGTCGCATTCTTTTGCCGCTTCATATTCTGATGTACGCGTAAATAATCAGTGCACAGCAATTAATAATTTTAGATATGATAAAAACTATGCAGGCTTCTTCGAAAAAGAAGCTATAACTTGTTAACAAGCGCTGATGCACGTACATATGTACATAGATTGCAAGCTAGGAAATTGCGTCTTTATTTAGCATCCACGCAGTAAATTATCGAAAATTTAAACGTGAACAAGCTTTGTATTTTTAGATGAATTTCCCAACAACGGTAATAAATTTTCATGGGCGGAAGTTCGCGACATAGTTGACTGTGATTTATATTAATATCAAGTGGATTTTAAATAATTCGAAAATAACAGTTGAAATTGGATAATATTATCACATCCTGTATTTTATAGGCTTCCCTCGATTTTTTTATTGTTCAGAAAAAGCACTACAAAACGGAGTAAAGCTCTTCTTACTGTTTGCATATTTTAAAATAAATAAAATAATTAAAATTTTGACTTTGCGTGGAAATTTCGGCTATGCATACTGGACTTAACATCTGAAATTTTCAAAAATAATCAGTTAGTGCCTCTATAACATGATAAGCCAACATCCTCAGCTACACTTAGAACAATACTCATGATTAGTGAGGATAAAACCTGTTTTGCACCGACTAAACAGACTCATGTTTTGTCGATTCTCAGGGAAACCAATAGGCAGTACGAACCCTTTCTTGTGAGACGAATAGAGACGAGTCTGTCTAGTCGCTGCGAAAAAGCTATGATTTCACTCGCTTTTGTCCTCTCTATTCATGATAGAATGGAAACCTGAACAAACAAATAAGTAGGTATAAACAAACTAATGACTTACCGATATCTGGAATGCCTCTGTCATGATCCGTCCATTCTGAAAACTGAAAGGGTCATAATTACTACACTATTGAATTACATCCACAGCGACATCCTAAACCACCCTTCGAAGACAACGTGTTTCGAGTGTTCTGCTTTTATGAGCTAATCTTTAGTGTTATCTCCAGTTCAATTGCATTTCCGGTATCACCGGAAATGGCGACAACTTACTTATCTTAAGTAAAACGTGTTGTATGTTTTTGAGGTTTTGGAAAGACGATTCAAAGGGGAAGCGGTATATTTTAGCCCATAAGGGGCCGGGTTCAAATCTCGAGCTCGTGATTTTCGTTAGTTCCTCTTAGACCAAATTTGGCGAATGTTAAAAAGCGCTCTAGACGTAAACCTGATAATAATTCACGACCAACCGATGCCCCCTAAAATTGCCTAAAAAAACTGTTGAAGGATGTGAAGACATTTATTATTTATAATTATTCTACCAATACAACAAGTACCGCAACCTAAACGTGGAGACTTAACAGAATAAATGTTGAAAGCAGTTGCATATTTTAAATTCGGTTCATTTTATTGAAGAATAATTTTCTATACGGTATACTGGTGTCTCTTGTAGTACCTTACAAGTACTATTTGATTAGTTTTTAAAAGTTAACAATGAGGTCGGCGCCTTCTGCCTTTTGAAGTTTTATCCTAGTGCGAGAAAAATAACTTGAATTATATTAAATCCATCTTTCGCTATGCCGACATCCTATAATGTAATAAAACCAAACAATAACTTTAGATAAGCACCCTCGAAAGTTCAAAGAACGCTTCCGTATTGTTACCATAGTTCTTGAGCTTGCCACGAGACGCCGGATTACCTATCCTGGAAAACCTGAACACAACGAAGGAAAGTTTTAAAAATAGCCAGTTGCTTTGATTTATTTTTCGTTCTTCTTAAGCGTCAGGTCTAGGTACGCCATTAGGCCGGGTTCACATGACGGCTACTCGATTCGATTTTTCTTGTATACTATTTATGAGATGTTATCAAACAGACCAATGCTAATACATTTTAGTTAAGTTATGAATTAAAGCGATAAAATCTTGTATGCCTGGAAGATTTCTCTTCTTAAATACCAAACGCACAGAAATCACCTTATACAGGGGTGCATAGGTCGCGCAGATAGTGTTACTCACACAGCAAACGTACAACAACCGCACAAACGACTAGTTCTAAATATTTGTAGATTTACCTATTCGTATAGCTTTTATTTTTTGCGTTCTTTACTTGTCCCTTGTACAAGAATTTCTAATCATTCATGATCATTTAGAATAAGTGCTCAATTTCGTCGATACCTACAGCTATATAAAACGAACAAAGACTTCTATTAAATCGAACATTTTTGATGAAAGCCCCAATTAAAATTGTACAACCCCTCTTACTACATAATTTCCCTTCTGCTTCTAGATCCGAAGAAACACGCGAATAAAGCGCTTATTAAAACTTCATAGAAAACTTTCGGATGAGTTTAATTGCAAATTCTGCTAGAAGATAAGATTCGGCCGGGCATTGTCATCATTAGAGTCGTTTTAAGACGGTTAAGCCGGTATTAGGGGCGAGAAATCTTCACCCCATTGTCCGCAATTAAAATGGAAGTAAAACATTATTAAACAAGGAGAAACTCCGATTCAATTCATCCGCGGGAAAGTGACTATTTTGGCAGTTTTAATAAAGTTTGATGACGTTTATGATCGTTATTAAAAGGTTGGCTGATTACGCTGGCGGTTATCTGGGAGTTATTTTAGAAATATGTAACCCGTAGTTTTGCTTTTCTTATGTTAGCACAATTAGACAACGTTCCTTTGGTAATAACATTCAGATATCAACCATAAGAAAATGATGGTAATGGTTATTAATCCAGGACTTGTCTTTAATTTCATTTTTTCGCAAAGCTGCACTAGGTTGCAGATGGGATAGACGAATTTGTATAAGTAATAATCAAGTAATACATAATAAAGATATTAAATATAATAAAACGAAGTGTATCCGTAAAATTCTCTTTTGAAATTATTTCAGGAATGCTCAACGCAAGCGTCGAATCATGCAGACCTTTTTATATTAAAATTCCGAGCTGATAATTTCCATATATACATTCTTCAATGTTTTCTCAGCTCATTTAAATAATTTTATAATACCCTTGGTTCTGAGTGCCTGGATAACCGTCCTACTTTTTTTAAAATGAGGCTGTGCGGGAAATAAAATACGGTATATCCTCTTCTTAAATTTTCATTTATTCCCTTCAATGCGAACAGCGTTATACGTATTGCCTGCGTATACAGAGAGTTACGCCATAGTTGCTACCTACCCAAACTAAATAGATTATATTTGTCAAAACTTTTCTGACATCATTTCACTTTAAAAGCTCAGCTGCGTTTAAACGAAACCAATAAGATCCGGCAAGTGCGAAAGGCAGTTCTCCCATATCCTGAACGAGATTAGATTGACTACTAATCAACTGGAATACGAGTAGATCTGGATGTGACGGCATCGTAGGAAACAGTTGCTTGCAGCACGCGCAGCTGGTCTCGATAAATAGATTAACCTTCGAAACAATACACCTTTTATGCATTCCGCAGGACATCGTATCCAGGAAGTAAAATAGAAACCCAAGAGTTGCCGGTTTCGTCGATAATGTCAGTGATGATGTTACAAACTTTTCTCGCATGAGGTAATTTAATCCGACATAATAACGACAGCATCGGTGCAATGGAGTGTGTTTAGAAGTTGAAGGAGATCCGCTTAATCCAGGCCGAGCTACAATCGCGTTCATAGCTACATGGGACGGACGCCCGTTGGATCATTATCTTCTCCAAATAGTACGTGTGCGGAATCCACATAAATACTAATCTGGTTTGTTAACCTCTACGTTGCTAAGAAGTACGTATATATAAAGTTTAATGCTACACCATGTTAATAAATTAAAGGGAAAGTATTTGTGTATGCATGGCGTCTCGTTGACCCAGTGAAACTAATGAAAGATTACATCGTATATATCAGTTTTTTGTTGAATTACCAACACTTATAATTCTTTTTAATGGCTCCCTATATTAGTAGTTCCCTGAGTACTTTTCCTCTTTTAATTTTTCTTGCCTGGAACCGTTTTTGTGCTATTCCTTCCTGTTTGTTGCCCCTATTTTCCTATCTGCAGTGTCGACTTTCTTAATAATTCACATCTTGCTCTAGGCCGTCCTTCCTGTCCTCCTACCACAGGATTCCATTCGCTTCTTTTTTAATAACAGCTTCAGGCCGCCTTTTTTTTGTTGACAAGCGAACCGGAGCATCTTTGATCTTTAATATCTGTCCATGATGTTCTTATTTTGTAGTTTATCAACGGTTCGCATTCGTAATTGAATTCTCTTGGCACTAAAATATTCCTCGGTATCTCCTTGAACTTCTCATCGTCTTTTACTGTCAGATTCATCGCTTCAACTACATATATTGATTTAAATAATATCTTTGTTAAAATCTTTGTTTCACTCTAAACAGGTAAATTTAGCTTTTGTTCTAGAACATATTGTACTACATAGTGTCTTATTTTTGTTTATTTCTAATGCTCTTTTTTTTCAGTTTCTTTGTCTATTGCTATTATTGTGTACTTACGAACTAAAAATTAATCTAATTTGTTGATTAAACCTTGATTGATCTCCGCAACGTTTTATTTATAATTAATTGGCCGTATATTCTATAATTTTCAATGTATTCGGGTATTTGCGTGTACGTATATAACCATCAAATTAAAAACAAAAACCAAATGAAATGGTGAAAAGTGTTAAGCGCACTTCATTTGACAAATTAATATTGTTTACATACATGTTTGTACTGAAGCTTTAGCGGCAATGAAAAACTACGTTTGCGTCCAACGCTTTAAAGTGGCTGTCTGATGTTTGCCATATATTAATTGGCATGGCTCGCTTTACTAATGAAATTGTGACGGAATATTTTGTAACGGGAATTTTTCAAGGTAATTTGACGCTCGTTAATAGTAGTCACATGGATATAATACTAATAACAAATTATTTAAAATATGCATATCTTCTTTATTTACTTTATTTCTGTCAGTTATACCGATTTTTGTTTTTTCGCTCATTCGCTCTTCGGTTGAAAATAAGCGTCGACGTATCCTCGAAACAACTGCCCCGCCTTAAACAATTAAACTTATCCAGTGCCGAGTGTGCCGATACTTTTGTGTTGTTTGCTATACTACCCCAAAATCCTTACTACCATAATTAATTTTGTCCATATTGATTCTTATTGTTGATTTACTTTATTGAAGTTATATAATAAGATGAAATATATCCCCTTCCTCCATGTTAACCTTGTAGACAAGCAATTAATTACCCGAACAAACTGTCCCCGATGGAATAAAGAGATCGGCTTACAATTGACGAAACCTTCCAATAGAATAATTGGATAAACCTCCCTGTACTGGCCTCTTAAATTGAAAGCAAACATCAGATCAGAGCCAGGACGTTCCCTACGTCGTGGAGACACAGTAAAATGTATTAAGATGTCGTAAATTGGGTCCGGGGGTCACGAAATGAACTTTATATGACGGTCACACACAATCCCGCGCATAGTTTGATTAGAGCGTTCGGAAATTCAATTAAGCTACACGTAAAATTGAATACGGAGAGTAATTAGAACAAAATTTAATATTCTCCCCGATGTTGTTGTCGTATCAATAAAACAGATGCCGCCCAATTTTGTCAAAACGATCCTACCTTCAATAGGAACAACGATAAAAAAATTTCCGGACCCGACCTTGTACCTATGAAACTTCATTAGATCGCTACTATTCAACAACTCCGGTTTGTTAAGTTATCGATACGGCACCTTGCGTATTGACTTCGCACAATTGAACTTAGCATTCCACTGTTTACGTATCCACTTCATCCTTGGCGGATCGCACTAGAATTTCGCCCGGTTGGTACAATTTCCGACAGTTTGGCTTTAGTAAATACGACAGTATCTTCCGCAGATACACACGTATGCATATTAGACACCGTTATTAACTAGCTAGCTTGCCATATAGAGTAGGATCGATGGTTCTATTCAAATACAAAGGTGGCAAATCCATATATCATGTTTGTAGCTTGGGAATAAATTCACCTGTGTCATAGTCGGACAATAGTTGCTACATTGAGAGCTCAGTAGTGCTTTATGTTCAGAAAAACAAAAGAAATAAAATCAAAGAGCATCGAAAATGTGCATTTACAATTTTTGTTTTTATTTTCGGCACGGAAATTAAGCCATTGGATTAAAAAAGCAACAATTCGTAAGAAATAACTTGAAACTCAAATAATCAATATATCCTATTATTAATATTGTTTTCTTACTGATGAAATAGAGCTTTAATTAAAAAATTTTTTCTGAGACAGCACGTTACCATAAAATAAATCATATAGATGCCAACTTTTATGAAATACCGAGTAATACTGTTTCATTCGACGCGATCGGTAATGGATGTTCCCAATAGGCAACGTTTTGAAAGGAACACAAACAATATTTGAAGCATGGCAATCCTATTAATTAACCGATTAATTCGTATTTAATTCCACCCTATAATTCTAATGCTTTTTACTTAATGTTGTGTTTTGTGTGACCTTTCAGCTATTAATTAGGTTGATGTTCGTACCGTATTAATATTGATGTTTTGCTTTAACGTCGTTCGATATTCTTCATCTTCTTTATCGCGTCATTTCCAATCCTTTCCCTTCATGAAATCCCAAGTGATTTTGTCCATCTCAATAGCTCCTATCCTTTCCTCATACTTGATTAATTTCCAATTGTCCTCTAAATGCAATAAGCTGCTTTTCAAAATTATTTAATATAGCTATATGAAATTTTCTCTTGTTTATCATATCATTGTTCCTTTTTACGTCTTTTTACTCATCTACTCTACTCTTTACTCTACTTTACTCTACTTTATTCTACTTTACTCTACTTTACTCTACCTTTTACTCATCTACTCTGATAAAATCTACGATATTCGTACGCCTAGTGTAAAACTACAAAATATTTTAATCTTCTAAAGAATCCCGGCTTGCATCTGGACATATCGTAGGATATCGTTAGTGTCACGTAAACGAAATAATAGCGAACTTATCGAAACCGTAAACTACCATTTTGCCTAGCCGTTTCAATAACGATAACCTATTTATACGAATTACTAATATAAACATCTTATCCAAATAGAACACATTGCTTGAAAGGAATTGTCTCGTTAACATCCGCATCTGCATTTCTACCGTTTGAGTTGTAGTAGTTATTCCATTATTTCAGCAAACAGCGGGAGGATACGAAGCGATCTTTACACAATTACCAACCGTATAAATTCGCGCCCCCGAAAGAGTATAAAATGCAAATTATCGCCGTTTCGCGCTCGGAGCGGTAACGCGGTAACGGAAAAAAATCGTATTAATAATGCAGTAACGTTCGGCTGCTTCGCTTATTTCATCAACGTCGATTGGACAATCACGTGCTTACGATGCTGGTAGAATAAAGAACGAGGATAGGAGAAAGAAAGACGAAGAGAGAAAGGATTGCATTTCCGAGCCGAGGAGATCAATATTTACGAGCTTTCCTTCACTTCGATCCTTGTATGATAAGTGTATGTAGAATATACGTATGTACACGTTGCGTACTTTATACTTTTTCACGTATTTGTGCATGCGAAAAGTAAATGACCTGAAAAGAATTCGCTTTGGCGTTCTTGTTGAATTGTTATCCAATACCATTAGGGATGAAAATATTGACTTGTTTGTAATGCACTTGAACGGTAAACCAATATTATTGTATTGCTGTAAGCGTATAGACACGAAGTATTATAACCAAACATAATTAGCTTTGAACTAGCTTTGACGTTGTTTCATTCGTATTTTTTGATGCAAGGTAATAATATTTTGTTTTCTCCGTACATTAAAGTTATTAATGCGATAAGCACGATTAAAATGAATAATTACCAGTAAATTTTGATAAACTTCGCTTAGATGTATTTTATATACGTGGTCCAGTATGATAGGAAACCTTTCATTTCTTCATTATAAGCAAGATAGAAGTACTAACTGTTGTTCACGAACTAATATTGCCACATTATTCCTTCATGAAAGAGAATGTTATAACGAACAATTGTAAAGCAATTGTTCCCTACAATCTGTAAATAATCGATTGGCTACCACCGGTCGCCGGGGTCACTGCTTGAGGATCTGGCTCATTCGTGTCCTCGAAACGACCATCCCGGATTAATTAATTAAACTTGTGCGCTGCGGGGATTGCCGATACTTATGCGTTGTTTACCACACTACGCCACAGGCTTTGATATCAACATTAACTGGCTACAACTTCTGTGAATTCCTACTACTCGATGTAACTAACGAATTGTATATTTACTAATTACACCGCTGTTATAGCAACTTAATCAATGACGTGTTACTAAAGTTGGTGCATTGCATATATTTAATATTTGTTCGCCCTTAAATGGTAGTCTCTATCAACTTCTTCTTTTATCGAGCTTACATCTGGCTAATAGTTCATCATTTCCTTTGACACATGGTATGCAGCCGAATCTTGCCGAAAAATTACTCGACGGTGTCTGTTGACTTCCTGCAGCTCTGCTAATAGCTTATTTTCTAATAAAGAAAATAGGATATTATTTCATCATTCATTTTCATTTCATCATTCATCATTCATCATTAATTCATCATTCCTCGTATTGACACGGGAGATCCAGTTCTATAAGGATGTTTGGCTGTTTGATCAATGTGTGCAGTTAGTTTTTCATTGACACTATTTCGTAAGTAACTTGTAGCAGACTTACACACTAAGGACATACAACAAAATGGCCGCCCTCATTGACATCGACTATAATATTAAATATATCAATGTATTCACATTATTTTCTTTACATATTTAATTGTAAAAGATACGAATATTTTACTTTTTTCACAATTTTGCTCTTTTGCGAACTTAAGTACTCGCATGAATTCTTTTCGTAATGCATAAATCGCGTAAAATAATAAATTCATTGCCGGCTAATGCGAGGAAGAGAGAAAAGCAGGCAAGTCCAATTCCATTCACATTCGAAGTCAA
Source organism: Oryctes rhinoceros (assembly GCA_020654165.1). Taxonomy (NCBI): domain Eukaryota; kingdom Metazoa; phylum Arthropoda; class Insecta; order Coleoptera; family Scarabaeidae; genus Oryctes; species Oryctes rhinoceros. The sequence goes on from JAIOKQ010000231.1 coordinate 8,494,874, forward strand.
TATGAAGGGACATCGCCGAAACGGAGAAGGAATGGTTTCTGAAATAGATTTAAAAAAAAACAGGAGGCTCGAGCTCTTTGTATATGCTTCGTCAGAAAAAGAGAAAAAATTCTATATCCTTCGAGGCGTGCAAGTGGCTCTATTTATTTTCGTTAGGAGCTGAAAAGCTTTAGAGCTTTTCCAATGAAGGCCAAGTGTTTGTCCCAAAAATCTGTTAATGATCGCCTCTTTCATTCCGAATGTCTTTGTTCCACTTCAGCGAAGTATAAAAAAGTACTTAACGAAAAATTATATTAAATTGGAATCAGAATCTCGTTAAATTAAAGCTCTTTGAGATATGAGAGTCGCTGCAGAATATAAACAGGAGCAGGAGTTTCTTATTTTATAGCCCTCTTTGTTTTGTCAGCAGTTCATTTCTCCGCAGAGCACTTTCTAACTTCTCGCTGTTCATTTTTTTCTCGTCTTTATAAATTCGAAGGCCAGTTCAAGTTACTTAATGGAACGAGTCAGTTCAGTTAAGTTTGTATTCCGCTTATTATTAATTGGAACTTTTACAATCACAAGACTGCATCGGGAGTGGGTTGAGAAGTGATGTAGAGATTTATGCTTATCGAACATCCCGGAGAAAAGTTGAAAAACAATGAGTACCAACACCCGAAAGACATTTCTACTATGGATTACGGTCGCGAAAGCCTACATTTAACCACCACAACGAAAACTGCGCGCTTCGCAATTGGTGCGTTCGTAAATTCGTAAATTTCGGGCAATATCAATTTTGACAATTAATTGCAGGGCTGCTTTGCTTATAAATCGATTTTATCTTCAACTAATGAATTTTACAAAAGTATTTATTGCAACCAAATCTGATTATCCTGCCTGACTTTAGTTTAAATATTTACTTTGAAAAAACATTTACAACTTAATTCATCTCGTTATCATCAATCAAACCGACGTATGTTATGTAACAAATGTAATATATTAACTGCCATGGACAAGCAATATTAAATACTGAAATTATTCAGAAAGGTCCTGACTAAACAAATATAAATGTTTACAGATTCGACGTGAATTATGCGACCGATTTACAAATTCGAATAATGCTGCCAATACCAGCACGATGGATCTCATTTTGAATTACATCCATATATAGTACGTGTAGCTCTGTTTGTAGGAACGAGCAAACTACGAAATGTCCTCAAAATACAAGCACTTTATGGCACACCGTCAATACACTTGTTAACATTTCGTAATATTGTGTTTTGCGCATACTGTGATCAATTCTTTTACAAAATGTATTTACATATCAAGATGTCGTCTGCAAATGTTTATAACTTTTAACTTTGGTTGTTTAATTAATCTTTAGATGCACATTCAAGTCACTGCGAAGCTATAAATAACGATCAATAATGATAGCAAGGACCGTTGCGCTTCACGAAATTAGCAGAGGCTAGACTCGTGTTTATTCGTCTCATTCTATTGAGTGCGTGTTGACTACTGGTTTCCCCGGAAGTCGACAAAACACGAGTCTGTCCAGTCTGTGCTAATTTTCTGAAGCGCGCTCGTTTTTGCAGGCTTTACTGTTAACAGAACATTTGGAAAAATTCGATAAAACCTAAAAATAAAAATAAAGCAATCTTCTAACGATTCGAACTGGAAAACAGTATGTATGTATGTACCTACGTACAAGCTCGTGTGTTGGCGACCGAATACACGACAAATTTAAAAGAAACCTAGCGATTTTCAAGAGGGAAATCTGCTGTTTACGATGGGTCAATTTTAATCTTACATTTACTACCGTTTCCCTTGAAAACGGTGCCCCACGTATATGACGCATATTGATCCAATCCGAAATTTTCCGAGTTGTTTCGTTTCAGCGCACACAAGGAAAACTTACACGAAAGCAATTTTACGAAAATTATACACATGGCCTCATTACTTGTACTTGTCTACGGAAGTAACGGAATAAAGAGGAATCTCACGAAGTTCAAAATAAAACGTTTTATATACGGAGCCAAAGCTGTTACAAATTGATCTGCCCGAATGTATAAGCAAATTGATTTTAAGCAGCAAATTAAGTAACAATAACATTATCTATTATTCTCCATTACACATCTAGTTATGTTGATCTTTCATAAATCTAAATGTTATTGAAATATTTGTTGCGTTCTCCGGTTTTGAAGAGAAACATTTTTTTGGTTACTGCATGATCGTTGATCTAATCAGTGTTTTGTAAATGTTCAATTTTTTTGTTTTCTTCATAACTTAATTTTCAATAAATTTCTACTTGCTTAACCATTGCGTTCTCCACAATGTCCGTTCTTCTTTTCTGCCGTTCGACACCATGATTCCTAAGTACTAAGAAGAGATAATAAACAGCCTTGCCTAGTTGACTAAGGTGTCAGTGGGTTAGAATGCTTGACTTTCAGTTCTGGAATTACAAAGACTTTGCCTAATCCAAATTTAAACGCTGGGATAATTTAAATGTTGGATGATGTAATAGCAAAAATTATTATTATTTCTTAAATCTAACTGCTTGGCCAAAACGGTACTTCTCTAGTCTACCCTTTCTATTTCGCGCTATCTTCATTTAATTTCATTTATTTTTTTTTTATAATTGCCTAATTTTTCCTCTAGCATCTTTGCTATTATTACAAAAAAAAAACACAAACAAGTACGAAAATCCTGAAAAAAGGCCCAACGAATTGCAACTAAACATAATTGAAGAAAGAAATAAAGGACGGTAATGACGAACGCGTGGATCGAAGGGTCGTAAACAAGATATGTAACGACCTCGGCGAGGGCATAGACCTCGTGTTTCTATCCGATACAACGACGGTGTGGATGATTAGTTGCGAATGATGACTTGTGTGCGATGCATGACGGGCCCGCGATCACTAGAACACGCGATTCGAAATACGAGAAATCGGACCACCAGCAAACACATCTTATATGTACGTTCGTGGAAAGTCATAAGTTAGCTTATATAAAAAATTCATTCGCTTAGATATTTGGGTTGATATATACTGACCATGGTATATTAGGAGGTCATGGCTTCTTAATACAGGTTGGTGGGAAATAATTCTTTCCCTGAGCAATTGGCGACTTGTGCGCGTAAAGATTTATGGGCAGCGGTAAATTGTACCGAATAATCGGCAGATATACTTTGAAGTAAATCTTATTGAAGATACTTAAACGAAGCTTTATTGAAACGAATTATTGTGAAACATTTATTTGATGCGTGTCCTTTGCAATGATTTTTCTGTGATCATTGGTCTTTCGAAACAAAAAAGAAAAAACATGTATAATTTATTTTGGAATCTTAGGCGTTTTTCTTCAGTTTTATATCAATACAAAACACTACAGAAAGAAATAAAAATTATGCAAAATAGAATTAAAGCATAGTTAATAAGAAAAGAATTACACCACCTGCCTCTCCTGAAATAGTTGCCCTAATTATTTTAAAAAGGACTTACGCATGCATGAAAATACATTTAAGCATTTAATTTCGTTAGTCAAGGATATATTAAGAAAGACGCGAAAAGCAATTTCAATAGAAGAGCGTCTTATTGCTATATTAAAGTTCCTGGCAAGTGATCGATATTTACAACTGCTTGACAAAATATCCTCAGATTATTCTTGGCCGATTTATCTTTTATTTAATCGTTGTGTTTATGTGACCAAATTATCGCTTCAAATTATTTGTCCTAGAATTATCGGCCGGACTTTGCTGTTCTACGTAAAGACCCAGACCAGCGGTTTTACATATAATAAATTGTTGAATTGTTGAAGAAAAGTCCCTCGCTTACGTGCATAGTGTCGCCGCCGAATGCCAAACACTTGCCGCCAATTCAGCAATTTGTATGCATTATATACAGTACAGAAAGAGATTAATGATGAGAAGAACTTGCTCCGAGTTTTTAACATCATTTAACACGAGCGGGTGTCATGTAGAGATCGCACCAGACGTTCCAACATCTCTAATAGAGCAAATGTTTCCTCTATTAGAAATGTTGTGACGGAGACAATCCACTAATTGAAATGTTTCAATTAGTAGATTGGGGCCGTTGGACAAATGTCTGACTTTGACAAGAGAAAAAACATTTATATGCGTCAAATTCATGTTATTTCCTGAAATTTGAAAATGTTACACGTAGTCCAACGTTTTTCCAAAAAATTCCGTTAAAAAATACGATTTCTTCAACTCTACAAAATAGGCGTTTGTTTCTACAATCACGTCAACTTGAAGAAACAGAATTCTTTTCTTCGCCAAATGTTCTTATCTTACGGCGTCGAAACAAAGCATAATAGTTGCTATTAAATTTTTAATTTAAATATTTTAAAGTCATTTGCACAAATTAATAAACAGTCGTTCATCAACTTTCCAAGGAAGCTTAATATTTCCTCTAAAATCAAATTTGATGCTTTCTTCATTTATATCTTATAAATAAAAAATATTAAACAAACTAGCTCTGATCCGAAGTAAATTCGATATTGTAGTCGGCATGTCCTATTTTCCTAGCGCGGAAGGTTGCTTTTCCGCAATAGTTACAACGTCCACAATGTTACCTATCGTATAGGTAACCGTGACGGTGCAACGAGCGACCGCGCACTGGGTCAGCGTGTCAAAGACCCTTTTCTTCCGCGATCGAGGGTGTTGCGGTAGATTAGAGACGGGCCGTGCAATGTGCTACGGGTATATGGAAATTCAGACCGCTTCCTTAATGCCGACTATACGACAACATCGCGTGACCGGCGAACTTTCCGTGCGGCAGATTTATCGCCGTCGATGACGACAATAAAGACAAACTAAAGCACAACGACGTCGACACCGAGGTGCTTGCACTGTTAAGATTGCCGTTGTTAATCTTTGCCTCGCCTTTAAGATCGCCGCTTATTATTATATAACATTAGCGCATTGATTCTTACCATTTCTTTGTCGGGACAGATTTATTCGCCTACTTTTTCCGAAGCTTATAGGCGCGCATATTGAGATAGAGGCTTAGTAACCTTCTCAAGTATAAAGTTTAACCAAATAGGGATAGGGATCAGGATAGATGAAATATTTATCTTTTCATTGATCGTTCGCGATTATTTCATGTGATATTGCATTCGGATTTATAAAGATCAATTCTAACGCTTGCGCGTCTCCGTATCTGAGTGCTCTCGTTAAAATGCAAATGCAGGGAAACACATTTTCCCAAGCAAACCGAGCATATCTCGTAGCCGAGATACGTATATTTATTATTACGCGCAGGTTACGTATCAAACACATTTCACAACAATAAAGGACACTGCACCGTTGTATCGCCGAATACACCTCTACGTGTCACACGGTCGGCGTGATAGATCTTTCATACATTGTTATACGCCATTGTAATAATGTTAAAAGTTGTTGCGCTTTGACAACTATATGTCTAGCTTACAAACTGAACAATAGCTTGTTTGCTCTATTAACTTCGACTGCGATGCGACGTTCACATGAATATTCTGCTCGAATTACTGGACTTGCTCTGGAATTGTATACCATTGTGCAATATTGTTTAGAGCTAAATACCACAAAAAATACAAGCAACTGACACTGCGATTAAACGCAATTAACTACGATCTATTTAAATGAGATATTTTCATTAATATGACACTTCTAGTTACAATGAAAGCCTTCACCAACATTTATACGGAACCATTGTATTTTTTCACATTCTTCTTTGACTTGGCCCTTAGCGCCTATATCAGTTTCAGTAATGTCTCTACTTTAAACTGATATACTGCGTAGTAATAAATAGGTGTAAATATACGTGTATTGATGACTAGAGAGGACAAAGGCGGGTGGAACCGCCACTCTTTTGCAGCGATCAGCCCTTTCTCATTAGACGAACAGACACGGGTCTGTCTAGTCACCTAGTCACCGCAAAAGAGCAACAATTCCATTCGCTTCTGTCTTCTGTATTAATAAATATAAATAATATAATAATAAAGTGCAAACTTTCTGAACAAAATATTTATTTTTATTTAAAATAATAGCAACATCGGTATTAGTGAAACAATTTTAACCCAAAGCTTCAGAATTAAATAATTATTACATATTCATATGCTTGCTATCGGCTCATACTGCGAATCAACCTTTACAGTACTACAACGAAATTAAGAATTTAATGGATTGCCTGAAATATATAGCACAGACGTAAATATAAAACGAACAATCTTGGAAACTGATATTTGCCATTACATTACTTCAATTATTCGATCGATCAAACTTTTGACGTTTGTATTAATATCAACTATGTGCACTAACCATTCCGTACAAACAACTATGGACAAACATCGCTAGCAAATTGCTCAGCAAATTTTCCAATGTACCATATTAATTGCAAATTGATTTATAACAACAAACTTTGATATGATCGCAATACCTTTTCTGATTATTTCTTAACGCTTCGCAGACTTCAATTAAAAAAGTAGTTGACTCTAGTCTCGCTTTATATTAGTTTTATATAGCTTCTTCTTTCATGATTGTAGCAATGAACTTAGTTAGAAATCTGCGTATCGGACAAGAACAATTAATTTTTAATTTATTTACTTTTATTTTTATTTAATTTATTTTCTTAAATATATAAATGTGCACCTTCTATTTCACCTCTAAATGATGAAAATGATGTCGCCCCCTAACCCCCTAGCGTTGTAATCTAAAAAAGTCTTCTCCCAGTAGCCAAGACATCATTTTTTTGTTAGTAATAAGACATTGTTATTTCTTCAACCAACTCTTTTATTTTTGCTATGTATAATTACTTTTTACTCGAGAAACACGCGATCTGAAAAAGCTACGTGATACGAAATATTCAGAAGAGTCTCATTAATATCTAAAAATAAGCACTTCCAAAGCAAGTAATCATCCCTTTTCAGTTTCATTTAGTTTGCAAAGCGTTGCAACCTGGTATTAAACGTAGAACCAGTCGCAGCTCTTTCAAAAGATTCCTAACAACAATAACACCTGATATATTGCTTTCCGTTTCCTCGTTGTACGCCCTGACAGTTTCTTGCTCCGATGAGTCGTATTCTTTCGAGTCTTGTAGGTCGTTTCCATCGCTCTTTATTGTATTTCGATGTTATGCACTAGCTTACTGTATTTTTCATTCTTTATTGTAACTCTCTCAGCATTCAGTGATAGTAATACTTGCTTCTAATATACAAATACCTTGATGCTAACATAGTTAACACTGTCGCCGGTTCGCCGATGAAAGTCCTCTCAGTACTATAATTCACGTATCCTTTCTTCTTTATTCTATCGTGTCTGGATATCTGGTTTTTCTTGTTGCTTACATTCATGACAGCTCGCGGTACCATGATGGATTATCTTGTACAAGTATTGCGGACATGCATGTTTTCATGTTATGAAATTGCAGTTCCTACTTTCAAGATAATAAATCACTTTTTCATCGACGACGCATTTAGCCGCGTGCACTGTAAGGTAAGGTAAGAGTAAGCACCTAATTTAGTTACGAGAAACAACAAAGTTTTCTTAGGAAGTTGCTTTAGCACAAAGAAAGGCTCAAAATGCTTAACAGAGGAGCTTCAAAATCTGTGCACTACATCGTAACAGATCAAGAAACTTGGATATAATATTTCCAAGCGAGATCCAAGCTAAGCAGCAATCAACTATTTTGTTAAAGAAATCATGTTTAATGGCGAATATTTTGAAAAACTGGTACCATTTTTCTCTTCCGGTGCTTCTGTATAAACTTAAAAGCAACATGCCGTCTTCTTAGCAGAGACCATTGACAAAATAAAAAAAAATTATTAAATCAAACAACTTTAGGAGTTTTTCTGCCTTTGTTGCGTGAAGTCAGCGCTGAAAAGATGGTAGTCGTCTTCTTATTTGTCCGGATTTGTCTAAAGCTTAAACTTCGGCGACGTTAACATGTGTTTGTGGGAATTCTCCTTTGTTCGTATATTACGGCGTCGTACTGGCGAGTTCGTACAAACTTAATGGGGATCGCTACCTGAAACTCCGGTATTGCGTTAAATTAACGCTTTGTAGCGCTGGAATTTGTTGTCTACTTTGACGCGTAATGAAATCAGATACCGCGGTGGCAAAATACTCACGGGAAGTTTATTCGAAATCAAATTACCATTTTAATTGTCTCGGTTGAAACCGTTTTTTTTTTTTTTTTCACCAACCGGAGCGTGAATCTAGTTTTGAAAAAGGAAAACAATGTCGAGGGGAATAAAATCAAAAAGAGGAATTATGCGAAAGAATCAAAATATTTCGGGCAGCCAAACACTACAATTTCCACAAATTCCAAAATTAATCACAAAACAACGTACCTACCAATATTGTTATTCGCCTCCTGTTTAGGCGAATCAACAGACAAATACGAAGTAAGTAATCGAGACACCGATACGTGCAAAATGTGATGGACCAAAATATGAAACCGGCAATATTTTTTTAAGCGATAGTGGCCGTATATCGCTAATTGAAACATCATTAGACGAGTAAAATGAACTTGTATATGTCAACAACGTAATAAGGACCAATGAAACGGATTTACGAAGGCCGTAGGGCACATTAAATAGTTCCGCTTGATTACATTAGTTACAACTAATGTACCCATAAATCAGAGACCGCGGAATAACAGCCAAAATTCATACAAGTTCTGATGCAAAGCATAGAGAACAGCAACATCCTATTTGTACCGCTATCGATTATTTAATCAAGCCCATGTTTGCACAAGCTTGCCTTTACATTAATCGATTCGGCATCGCATGAAATCCATCAGATACTAGCATCTTTATTAAATGAAGATGATAAAGTCTAGTTGTCCACAAACCAAAGGGAAAAATCTTCAAAAACAAGAGTCAAACAACACTATTTTCCCTAGTTACTACTGAAATTTTAAATTACAACTTATTCTAATTTCTATTATCCTATTCATTATACAGCGTGTACAATTAATTTCAAACTTCTTCTAGACGAAGGTATTTAAAAAATTGGCGATATTATGTTTATTTCACCGTATTTAACAATACGTTTTCTAAAATTGCAAAAATAGTGTCATCAAAGTTTGTTGAACCTTAAAAAAAAAAACTGGAAAACTTCTGACGAGGACCCTTACCCCATCAACGCGTAGTAAACATAAACATACAGAAGTTATCTTTGCGGCGAATAAAAAGCACATCTTTCCTTCTACTCTAAGAAAAATAAAAATAAGTTTCCGTATCAAGAAAAGTTGTTTTACAATACACAGGAACACGACGAAACGGAACTTAACCACCATGCGAAGTGGGATAGCAGCAAAGATAGCACAAAACGGACTCGTTTGTAATGGACATTAACTGTTGGTAGTTATTTGCATGCTATTAGTAGCAGTTCTAAATCCCCATTTATGCATAATAACGTGCCGGGTGTATTTGCATTAATGTTACCGCGACCCGGGCCGAGGGGTGAACGACTTTCAACCTCTATAGCTCTTTTCCAATGTAGAATAGGATTGCCGAGTGTGTCCCTCATTAATACCCGTCTTGAGTGATTGATTATTTCTGCCCTATAAATTATTATGCGATCGATAGACGCCCACGCGTTATGCAGTTGCCCTGGTAGTTTTAACACCGGCAATCTGGTGAATGCAAAAGGAGGAGGCGCAAAGAAGAAAGAGAAGCTTCCTATCGTAATTTCACATCATATCTAACACTCTACGCTATTAATAATTACTTCATAAAATTGCGTCGATAAAGAGGACACTTTCCTCTTTCACTATTCTTTATTTTTAAATAGCTTAAAGAAGCTAAGTTATTGGAAACGCAGCGATGTACACTCCGCCAAAAAAGTATCGCATAAACTAAAAAAGGGCATTTATAAACCAAGATATTTTTATACGTTCACAAAAAGTTTGCCTCGTGTATGTGAACTATAAAAACACGAACAAAACCATGGAACATAGCTTTTTTACTTTTTTTTTTCTAAAAGAACACATTTAGAAAAATGCATACGTGTAAGGTTTGTTCAGTTGTTTATCGAAAGTCTTCCTATACGGACAAATTTTAAAGTGCCAAGTCAGAGTTCTGTACCAACGCTTTTAAAACTAAAATGAGCAATTTAACTTCAGAACAAGCGGTTGCTATTGTTGCTTTAATCGAAGATGGACGATCTCAAGCATACGTTGCTAATTTGATGAACATCAATCAGTCAAATGTTTCTAGAGCCGTAGCCAGATATAGGGAAACAGGCAATTACAGTAGAAGACCTGTACCAGGATGTCCAAGATGTTCTACTCGCCAAGATGACCGCTATTTACTACTACAAGCATTACGTCGAAGACATGTAACTGCGAGACAATTGCACTTTGCGAGACAATTGAACGACTTGGCTAGAGTCAGAAATACTCGTGTGAGTACTCAAACTATTCGGAATAGGTTACGACAGAGTGGATTAAGAGCTAGAGTAGCTGTAACAGGCCCTCGTCTCACTAGGAACCACCGAGTGGCTCGCTTAAGGTTTGCCAGAGAACATGTAAATTGGAACATTAATGACTGGGCCAATATACTCTTCACAGATGAGTCAAGATTTGGTCTTTACACCTCAGATAGGCGCATCTCAGTGTACAGACGAGACGGTGAGCGCTATTCGCAGGGTAATATCAGACCTAGACCTAATTTCGCCGGTGGCTCTATTATGGTTTGGGGAGGCATCTGTTTAACAGGTCGTACAGAGTTAGTACCAGTAGACAGAGGTACACTGACTGCCCACAGATATATAACGGACATTTTAGAAGAACATGTAGTACCATATGCGCCAATTATAGGAAACGAATTCATGTTAATGCACGATAATGCACGACCGCATGTTGCAATAATCGTCCAGGAATACCTTAACGATGTTGGTATTCCAGTTTTAGATTGGCCTGCGGTAAGTCCGGACATGAACCCAAAATGTTTCCCCAGCGGACCTGCATGGACTAGAAAATGCTCTCCGTGACGAGTGGGAGAATTTGGATCAGGCTTATATACGGAGGTTAATCGAATCTCTGCCGAACCGTATGCGAGCGGTCATAAGAGCCAAAGGTGGCAATACTCAGTATTAAAAGCTACTGTTATGACATTTTTCTTTCCAAAATTATAATTTCTTGTTTTAATAAAAATCTCAAGTATGAGTTCTTGTTTTTATTTGGCCTGTATTTTATTTAAACAATCATAGAAATTATATCTTAGAGCGCATTAAACAAAGATTATGCGATACTTTTATGATTCAAAACTAAATTATGCGATACTTTTTTGGCGGAGTGTATTTAAGATTTGATGGTTTATAAGCTAGTTCAAATTCGTTGTAAACAATCAGCAGCATTAGAAATTCTAACACTTTGGATCATTGTGGTTATCGAAAGTAGATCATGGAACGATGTTTTCGCAATTCATGATGTCCATGTATTTTTATTTCCTGTAAACTTCTATGAGTACATCGAACGATCTCTTTTTTACATTTACCGGCGCATTTGTTGAGATAAATTGACGCAGTTAAACTCTTTATATACATAATAACGAAGGAATCCAATTGCCATTACGTAAACGTCCTGCCTTTAATTCCGTTTTATGCGCAGGATACGTTGGCGATAAAGCAAAATATAGTAACGTATAACACTGCTGGAGAATAACTGCTCTTTAATTGCAGTAAACATTTCGCCTCTTGTCCTTAATTACAGCATTACAACAAGTACGGCAGAGTAAAAGAACGTATCCGAAATAAATCGCCGCTAATTGATTGCAATAAAGGAAAGTGATTTCGTTGAGTGTCCTTTTACAAACGATCGTCGCTTTGTTTCAGCGGGTCTACAAGCCGAATAAGGAAGGAAGGTGTACTGGATCTTCTTCCTTTTCTCGAGTTTCGCTTAAATGTCTCCATATGGAGTCACACGAATCAGATGAGGTAGAGTGGATCAGCATTACGATGTTGCGCTATTGAGTATTTTGGGTATTTGCTCCTCTTGCTTGAGCAGTGAAAGCTTGGTATGAATGTGGATAAGCCAGTTAATAAAAGTAATTGGAAATATTAAATATCTTGCAAAACGCAAAATCAAACTGTTCTACCGAACAATTGTACAGTAAATACATCAAAAAATGCGTAGAAACAATAACCAAAAAAATGTTGTTAATGTTGTCTTGTTAAATATCTTCCTCCAACTTCGTTCGATTCTTGAATAGACTGAGAATTACCAACTGTATGAAATGACATGATGTTAGACCAAACAAGTTGGGAAATGTTGCTTTTTAAAATTGATAGTATAAGTTGGAAAAATGAAATTAAAGATCGACCTATTGAAAGATAAAATAAAGAGGTTTGAGGAATAATGAATTTTCGTTCAATACAAGTAACCAACACACATCTTATTCAGGCAGTTTTGATCAACAAACATATCAAACTTGCGTCGTAGTAATTCAAGTTTAAAATTAAAACTGATTCTAAATGAACAACTAAATCAAACTTTGAAGTGCATTGGTAATACGCCAATTAAATTAAATTTAGCGTCACTATAATTTCGCACACGCACAAAGTATTTGTCTAAAAATAATTTAAAGAAATCAGAGTATGTAAACACGAGATTGTGCCTACATCTAACAGTTTAATGCACATCATTACCAAATATCTAAAAATAAAAAACCGAAGTTATTTATTATTAATCATTGTATTTCTTTCTCACCTAAGCATTATTATGTTTACAGGAAAGCTATAAAATAAAAATTTATAAAGTGAAGGAGTATAGAGACGCTTTATTGTGGCCGGTAGTGCCGAGAAAAATGTTTCTTGGTGTGCTGCCAATTCAAGTGGAGGGTAAACAGTTTACATGTTTGGAATCTAAAACTTTATGCTGGGAACGACTAGCGGTGTTTTGCTCTCTAATTTCCGCTTCGCGGTGTTATAAATCACGGTTCGTCGCGTGTTTGTAATTTTATTGTGGATATTAATTTCGTTCGTTTAACAATTTATGCCCAAATTAATTGCCCTTAACGTATACGTTCACATCACGTGATGGTATTGAATGTAGGAGCGTATATTGCAAATAGAAGGGACGAAATGAAAAAAGAAGGGCGGCGAAAATTTATGAAAACTACCGCAATATATTTTTCTTTTATTTGACGTACAGCCCTTAACAAAAGAAATTGTTAATTGAATAAAGCCTCTCGAAATGGAGAATACATTTGTGGAGATATGTATTTGAGTTTAATACTGGGCGAAGGTTATAAACCCAAATGATGTGTCCAAGATGCCGCAATCTTATTCTTTCTATTAAATAGGAACAAAGGTTTAACTTTGCAAAATATAGAAAATAGCGATAAATAACCTATTTCATTTTACAGCAAAATTAAAGCTATCTTATAACAGCTTCTAACGAAAGATGGAGATGTTCTACAAGTATATTTCCAGTCACATTCCCAATTCGAGCTTTTATCTATTAAGTTACCTAATATTATCGGCATATCTTTTTAAATATTCTCGGAAGAAGAGGTCCATTGTTGTCATTGGCTATTCAGTCTATTCTCTTTCCCCGATCTCTACTTCTCGGGATACATGTCATTCAAAAAATCACAAACTTGCTGGCGAAAGTGAGAAAAGGCACGATCTTATTGGAACCAGATGTCTGGGTGCGCAAATTATAAGGACAATCTATCTTTATTGTTCAGAATTGACATTTTATTTTCCGCTCTTGTTTCGTTATTTTAGATCAAATATCCGTTTAAAGAAAAATCGAAATATTATCCACACAAAAAATTGCGACTTGGTGTAGTTGCAGCTATCAGTGACTAATTTTAAATAGAAGGCACATATTAAGAAAAGAGAAAGAATTTTAGAAATGAATTATCCCAAAACTGGTAACATTATTACGAATAAGGAAAAAAAAAGAGCAGTGTGATGCGGAACATACCGATACTTTTGCGTTGTTTGCCATACTATATGAAGATAATGTATGTAAGATAACCCATCGAAATACGGCAAATTAATTGCTAAATTCAAGTGTTTTATAAAAATTGGAACAATTCATTTAAGGAAATTAAATTTACATTCTGTTGAACTTTACAAATTATATGTAATGAGCAACTTAAAAAAAATAGAATAAAAAAAAGAGTAGTTGGAGGAGCTGGGATTTGAACCCAGGACTTTCTGCATGCGAAGCAGACACTCTACCACTGAGTTACACCCCCATGTCAAGCAACTTTTACTTATTTGTTATTTACGTTAAGCATAAACACTAAATTATTAAATAAAATTACTACATGAATAATTAAAAAGACAAAGTTGAACTGTTTATTCTAGAATACGATCGTTCTTGAAACCGAAGCCAAAAATTCCACTCAAATGTATTGCACACATTTATACCTTCGACATCTCTTCTGTGTAAACAACCGTTGAAGCCTTTCATAATCGATATTTTAAATTATTTAATGCTTTATAAACACAGTTTTAACGTCCTATCAATCGGGGATAATCAATTCAGGGCAATTGGTTTAATTTTCGCGAATTTCGATAATAGCATCGATTCAACTACGCACATTAAACATCGTGCAAATATTATGACATTTTGAAGTTTGTATGCATTCAACTGGATTTATCGTCATGAGATGATTAAATACCTCGTTTATTAGGTTGTTTTTGAAAATCCCGTTATGAAAGAACGAAATCGATTCGACCTCGCCAGGTTAATATATTCAATAAAACATTAAATTGATCAAATGGTTCCAAATTAATTAGTTTTAGAGAATGCAATTAACGAATCATTACCTGAAAAATTGAAAACCCTTTTGAAGAGGTGTTTTGTTGCTGTTGATGTTATTGGATTAAAAGAAATAATCAAAAAAAGCCATTTTCTTAAATTTCTTTCCTAAAAATTCAGTGCTTAAATGAACGTCTTAGGTAGGATTATCGAACGTGAGAACAGTCTTTTAACAAATCATTATCAAAGCTTGCAGGGCAACGTAAAGCAGCCCTATAACATGGCGAAAGTTATTGCAGATAAAGCATTGCACGTTGGAGAGATGCACGATGCAACGGGATACACTCCAAGAGTAACTCCTATAAGTGATAATAAAAATAAATTAATGACTTAAATTTATTTTCAACGGGAAAAACTAATTTGCAGATCATAAGTTTGAAGTTTTT
The DNA here is from genome assembly GCA_020654165.1 of Oryctes rhinoceros. Lineage (NCBI taxonomy): Eukaryota > Metazoa > Arthropoda > Insecta > Coleoptera > Scarabaeidae > Oryctes > Oryctes rhinoceros. Next base: position 8,510,016 of record JAIOKQ010000231.1, read on the forward strand.
CTATCTTTTAGTTAATAAGTTACCAAAAATCATATTACTCTACAACTTCCCATTTTCAGAGCTTCTTAGGCAAAATATTAATAAAGGAAATTAAGTTAATATAATAAGGTGAGCTGCAGCATTATTGTTCGTACAACCCTTATTTACTAAGTTAAAAACCTTGTATTCATTGGGTTGTTACTGGCACGTCGACGAAGTTAAGACATATTCCATTGGAGGTAAGCCAAACCCTCTCTCGTAAGTCTCCTTTTGTTATTATTGGATGTGCATACATTTGGGATATAATTTAGCGCTTCTTTCACTACTCAACAAACACATTGCTAAATTTTCCTCGTAAAAATATTACATAAGAAACGTTAAAGCTGCAGTATACTTTTACTAAGATCTTCACTTACCCACAGATGACTGTTCTGTCTATTATATGATTCATTTTTGATAAAGACTTGATCAATCATTATTAATTTTGAGAATTCTGCTTTTTCTTGAGATTCTGTCAACAACCATCAAAAAAAAAACTCTATCATTAAAACAGGATCTTCATTTCGAAAATGTTGAGCTTATTATTCATTTATATCTTAATGAGATCAAAAGAATGGTTCTTCACGTAATCCTAAGAATAATTTTCGTCTCCTTTAGCGAGTTTGTGTGATATGCTGCGAACTGTGCAAAGCAGAGATTTTCATGATCCACAGCAGCATTATGTAATACGAAGTCAATGATGATCTTTAATGTTTAATTAATACAAAAAAAAAAAACTAAAATGTAATTAACAATTCAAATATATAAAGACATGGAAATGCTATAGTGATTACCACACAAAGTACCTAACCGATCAACGGATTTAATTACTATAGGGTGACCCCAATTAGTTGGATTTATTTGTCCATAAAAGCGATCTTGTTAATCTGTCGTCCTCGATCAGATAAATACGGGGTACGCAATACAGATACAAGGCATATGTACTCGCATACAGAATGCGATTATTTTTTTCGATTTAACATGTATAAAAGCTTTGCAAACATCAAACAAAGACGATTCGAGTATACACCGGACCGCACCGATTACAAAGCTCACGCTCTCCGAAGGAGAATCAATTTTAAGTACGGCGAATTATGACTTCCTAACTGGAACACGTTTATGGAATCTCACCGACTTTGTAAGTAAACATTCTCCGCTATTATGATTTATTTTTCAAATAGGAAAAACTGAAACGTATAGCTTGTTTACACGTTTCACAACAATACACTTCGCTTGACTCTATTAATAGTGCATGGATAACCTTATTAAGGTCTTCTCAGGAATAACTCCTGTTTCCGCCGTGCGGCCGAAGAATATTGTTATTAAGTTGTTTCTGTAACTTACTCGCCAGGAAGTAATGAAAACATCACTTTTTCGATATTAATAATCAGTGAAATAGTGATAAAAATTACTTTTTATGAGAAAAATGCACCTTAACTATGAGGAATTCTCCTACCTCCTAGGTGAAAAACATTAAAAAACTAAAAAATATACAAGAGCTAGTATTTAAAATAAAATTGCCCAAAAAAAAATCAAGGACCGTTTTTTCTACATAATTTTTAGGTTAAAACTTAGCGCCGTAGCATATTTTTTCCTTAATACACCTTTTAACGCAGACATCACTTTTATTTATACGTAATTGTTTCGTATTGAGTTAAATGGAATATTTATTGGTCAAATTAGAAACGTTCTCTATATCTATTATCTCCGCATTAAGCATTATCTCATCTAATAAAAAAGTGAGCAGAAAGTCGCCCATAAAAATCGCTTATCGTTGTTTTCTCATTATTATTTACGCGGCCGCCAAACCATCTGCGTTGATTAATGGCGTTCTATAAATTTGCTGAATAAATACAGCCGCTCTGCTGTTCTCTTATTAAACGAGAATTAAAGTGATTAGCATTTAATAGAAGACTGCGGAGCAAATTATAATAAAGGTGTGAAATTAATAGACTAATAAATACGTTAAACTGAATGCTGAGTGTTTACGCAAAGTTCAATTACGTTAATAAATCTATTAAATAAGCAACATTTCACCTTTGAAGTGAGTACAAGCTTACCTATACACATATACACCCCAATATATGTGTATATGTTATATCACACGCGTATTATATTATATTATTATATAATAGACGTATGATACAACAATGTAAATAATTGAAAAAAGATCGTCTAAAGCTAAGTGGAAGTTATCGAACTGTTAACTCGAAATACTAGAATTCGTTAAAAATTATTACGTCGCTTCTTATTTATCGCTGCTTACTGATCCTTTAAACTTCTCACAAGAAGTAAGATAATTTAAGCAAAAGTTTTGAAATTAATCTCAAGACCGCCAGTATCAAGTTCAATCTTTCGGAAGAAAATAAACTTTTGCACGCACCTGATATCAATATAAACTTTCCATTTTGAAACGAGTTCTTTACTAACGTTGGTAAATCCACTTAATAATTATCAATTTTCTCCTCTTACTTTATTTCGCATATAAAATGCTTGATATTTCATTGCGCACACTTTGTCCCTTCGGAATTTGTCTCGTTAATCGAGACGGAATTCCCGAATTTTCGAAACAATCGTTCCGAATTTATTTAATTAATTTATGTAATGCACAAAGTGTCGATACTTTAGTCCGTGCCTTGGGTACCCTATCTGGTTAAAGAGAACCGGTATATTTGATTTGGTTTTAATTTATTTAATACTCTAATAGTGAACCATGATAGAGAAACCATCGCATTCTAAAAAGGAGTTTATGCTCAGATTCATTATATTTTCATAAAACGGTAAACGCAGAAAAGTATCATAACAACTTATCACAATCTTCCAGCAAGATTAACACGTACCAAAGTTATGCGTAATTCTATCTAAGAACCTATTTTATATATCATAATTGTACTCCACGTCGTTGAATTAATTTATTTGCATCGACTGGTTGGATCCATCCATCCACCAGGTTCAATCGTTGCGAATCATATAAATGTTATTGGGTGGATTGAAAGTTGTAGCCCACAAACCATCGAATAGTTGTTCTATGTAAATTAATCCTGGAATACGCAATCTATCGTAATGATATTATATTGGACCTATATTGCAGAATATTTGGCAGATGTAAAGAGATATTGTCAATATACGTGACCAATGTTGAACGGGTTGTTTACAAATATTGAATCTAAGTTCTGAATTAATCAAATTTGCGAGTATGGAGATGATGCTATTTCCCGTCCTCCGGCGGATGTAGTAAAGCTACATCGGACCAACTTTGCAAAATGTTGAAATACTAATTGTTGCGATGACCTCGGTTGAATCTGCCGCTTCTACTTGCGTACTCTAATAATTTAGCGAACATAGTCGATGTTTTCAAAGTTAATTAGACCAGCTAATTTATACTAAATCCAACAGATTATGCTGTATCTAAGCTTAATTTTGTGAGCGAACGGTTGTATACTTGAAAATCACTTTACTTTCATTTAATTTAAATCCATTCGCGTTGTTGAATAGCGCTTTGTACGAGGTGTATACCATAAACCATTCGCAAAACGATTTGAAGTATTGGCCAAATATATGCGATAGCGTTTTCAGGAATTACCGGACGGAATACGTACTTCGGCTGTTTCTCTTCAAAAAGCTAGGGTCGGACAACCGAAATTGCGATATTTTCCACGATACAATATTCGCCAGTGTCCGTCCCATTCATCTCGCAGATTCGAATCGAGCGTACAGCGTACCATCAGGATAAAATTTCGTATGTAGGTTAACGATCATTGACATATCGATTTTATCTTAAAAACGTTTGAATATATCCCTACGACGGATTTTTAATTATAGACCGTGATTGGCTTAATATTCAACTTCGATATACACGTTGTACACGGTACAGATACATCGGTGCAGATGTATTGACGAATTCGCGTATTGGTTATTTGCGTAGCGAGGATGGGTATAATTTCCGATGTCTTCGGCTTTGAAACTTAGTTGGGAACTTCCACTACCTCGCGAGGTCGAAATCCCATTATTCATTATGATAGATCGTATTGTCACAATCAGGCATCCAACTTTTTTTGCGAACTATCCGCTGCCAAAAATAAATTTATCTCGTAGCCACGGAGATGTTTTTAGTGGTCAATAATTCGAATGCCTCCGATTGAATGGAGCGTACGTCTCTATAAATACACATAGAATCTTCAATCACCGCTATGACTAATTAAATTAGTAACGTATTCGACAAACCTATATTAAATACGATGTTAATGTTCTTACGTGATAATAATAGAACTTTATATATATATGCTACTAGAACCAATAGTAAAGTATACTGTGCACGTATAAAATATTGCACCATATAAACGATCACGCGTCTAGATTTGATATTTTACGACATTAAACTGTTTATTATAAGCCGAACTTTGGAGAGACAAATAGTGAATTTTTGCACCGCAAAAACGTTTCTTAATAATAGATAGAGTCGAACACAAAATCGTAGATGGAGCTCAAAGTGATACTTAGTGAGGCTTCCGCTAATGCTTCTCAAGCTGGAAACCGCGTTAGCGTAAGTATATAATATCACAGGAAGACTACTTACTTCAAAAGAGATACCATAAACAACGAAGTTTAAACAAATACTTTTTGGGAAAATTAAAAAGCCTCTTTAGATCCTTCCATTGTTTTGTGTTTCTTTCTGCATTTCTTACAACTATCGCTGTTCATCCTCTTCACCGCGTTGCTTTGGCCACTGTTTTAAACCGCGTTTCACTTGGTGAAACTCCTTTTGAATTTGATGCATGCCTCCGGTACTCTTCTTGATCTATCCACTTCCTATTCTCTGTGCCATGCTCCAACTAAATTGGTTATTTTTCTTTTATGACTTTCAAAATACATTGCTCTCTTAATTCATTTCCCATGTCCGTGTTTCTAATTTTATCTCTACGTGTTATATATCTCAATGGCTTGTATTTTGCTCTTCAATTTGTTTGTTTTCGCTTCCGTAGATGAATAATCTTAATTTTTGCTGCTATATCTTTCTTTAATATAAGGACTTGCCTTATTCTGCGGAACAATTTAGCTGCTACCAAATATTTAACAGCCGCATTTCAGTAAGGTGTACTAATGCGATTTTCCAGGGGCTTACTAACTGAATACTCCGCGCAAAGTATATATATAGGAGGATCCATCCCTTTGTAACTTAATAACGTTAAATGGTTTATTAAATTTATGAGTATGCTACTTACGAAATTCCGAGCTTTATACAATATCAAGTTCCAAGCATTAGTTCCAGCTATTTACTCTCAAAACAGAAATCGGTTTACTTTTAAACAACTGACGCAACGTAGCAATTCGCATTTGCGTTTCGATCGGAAAACTTTGGATGGAAAACAATGAAAGTATTTAAAGCGTATCCGTCTCATAATGCATCAGTATTCAATTTTACTCAATTTATAAAACATCTTCGAATGTGTACGGTCTTATTTTATGTATCTATAGCCTAGATAGAGCTAAGATATTGCTTTGCCTAGCTTCCTTTTCCTTAGAGATATAAATTTCACGCGTATATGCATAATACGCTTGTCAAAGTAAGGCTAAAATAACATTACAACTGGCTTTGCGTCTATCTCTAGAACATTTCAACGATAGCTTGCTTATCTAATTTGTTCAATGGACAAATTAATTCGCTTGCAAACGCAATATAAAAATGATTCGCAAAACCGTTTATAAGTGCAATCGCGAGTAAAAACAAAAAAAAAAAAACGAAAGCTTGTACAAATACTCAGATAAACATGTAAGCGTATCGATTACCTCAAATATTTACTGAAAAGAGATGAGATGATAATTTTATCCTCTACGGTTGAGGTAAAAGCCCGTGCATTTGCAGCGCTGCATGTAATTTACCACAATAGATAAAAATTCTTGCTGCAGTTCATTAGAGACTCGAACATCACGAACTAACAAGGTAATCGAAGTAATGATGTTACGCAAATAATTAGCTTTAAACGTAAATTTATTCAATAGCAACAGCAGTAATTAGCAGAAATTTATATGTGGATGTACTAGAACAGAAGCTTTTTTTTTAAAGTGGCGCATGCACTGACGATGCACAAAGGATCCATCGGCACATAACAACGTCAATTAAATGTAATAATAAAAATAAAATTTGCCGCGCGGTGGTCTCGCTTATTATTATTGGATAATTGCAGAGTTGCTAAACGTTGTGTTTGTTATGAGCCCGGAGAAAGAACGCACCTTGAAAGAAAAGCAAAACATATATATTTCTGGCCTTGCAGAGAAAAATTAAAAATACTCTCTCGATGCCGCTTTCACGTTTCAATCCTTTCTGGCTATCATTAACTTTCTTATTTCTTATAGGCATCATATAGGATGCTGATCAGGAGGAGCTTTTTTTCTGATTTCAACCATGCACATCAACTTTAATAATTAATCAAATTTAAGCCTTCCTCTATTTTCACTAGTGAGCGATATCACTACGCGCATAAAACTACAGCGTTAGATCTACGCACTATTTGAACACTATCCCATCACTATTCCCTTGTGTCCATATGTACAAGTAATTACGTCTTTGCGATGTTAACATCACTTTAATTACTTTAACGATAATTTAAAATGAAGAAGGTCTATTTTTCAATCCATCTCAATGCGTTAGCATTTGTCTACGTCAAATTTCATGATCATTTTCTCGCTAAAATGCTCGACTTCTTACCTAATTCGAATAACGAAAAGCTTTCTCCCGCGAATTACTTAAGTGCCTGTGAACTTTATAAGATTATCCTTTAGAACCTCTTTGGGCGATAAGGGAATATAGGTATACGATATCAGTTTCCCACTTTGCCGCTGTCGAGCGCAAATGCGATCTAGCGACTCCCATTTTCAGGCCGTAAAAGATTACGATGCGTTTATTACGAATTGATGCGTAGAAGGTCAATTTAGACCTTTTGGTCGTTGGTTATTATTGAAAATCGCAAAGGTGCTTACTCACTTACTCCAAATAAAATAAGTGAAACGTAAAAATGATGTAGCTTCGAGTGTTTCTTTGGCAAGCCGAAAGTTCCAAAAAGATCGTGTTACATTAGCCGCTGCAGAGCCAGTTGATCGTTGAGTCGATGCCCCGTCGCGATACAAGATTGTGATTTAGAATGTTGCTTCAATTTAAATGATAATAATAATAATGAATAACTTACAGCCATGTATTTACTTCGCAGGAATGAAAGAATTAGTGATTGGACAAAGACAACAGAATGATAAATGGCCTTTTTCTATACAATTATGTATATAACAAATTAGTCAATGCTTTGCTAAATTTCATGACATCGGTCCAGTGAATCATTCTTAACGCACTCAATCAGTAGCGGTAGAAAAGATCTGCTAAAACAATTGCAGATGTCAGGAAGGATGTAAATAATTACTTTAAAAAAGATCTCGAAAAATGCCTGTATAATATTCGCGTTGCGCCTCGAGCCGAGGAAACAACCACAGACAACGTTCACAGTTACTTAACTAAATTAATTTAATGATAACAAGTAGCAATGTCGCGGATGTAAAGATCTAGCCGCAACCGATTTCAGCTATCAATATGTCAAATCCGTGAAAAGCACTCGAAACTGCAAACCTGCAAAGCTACTCCCGCAACATTTGCGAAAATCGATTAAGTAATAGCGCATACACCGTATCATACCTTATCTATACTAAACCACGGCGTAATTGAAATCAATATTCAAAGTACCCGCTACCTGGCGTAGCATTTCCTAACGCCAATTACTTAAATGGATCCCAGGATACTCCAGGTAAGACCGACTGATTACTTTCATCGTGGAAATAACCATCCGCTGATGATGGTAAAGAAAATATAAGCCACCAGAGAATCAGCGTACTTTTTTTATAATGCACGCAAGCACGAATATTTTTAACTGTTTTCAATTAGGAACGTACAGATTACTATGAGGAGTTCGTCTAGGAATAGAGCTTTAAAATGTATAAATACGAAAGTCTCCGGTCTTCGGTCTTTGATCTTCATAGGTTACATGAACGTAGGTCGTAACATCGAATGAGCTACAGGAGGTTTCAGGAATTCATCTCTTCGTAGCTAAATAGAATTCTAAGAAATCCCTTGGATTGGAAGAAAAGAAAGAAGCCTTCCATTTCTTGGACGTTATCATTCAACGGACAGAATTGAAGTAATTACAACGACATATTTCCCAGAAAAACGTGGACATTAATGGATGATGAAATATTAAATCGCATCGCCGCGCAAAACGAAATTTGCACAAATAAACACCATATGTCAGCGGGTACTATGCGTTTAGAAGATATCATAGGGAAGGATGGAAGCGAAAAATCGCCAAAACCAAGTTAAAGCGCCAGTATGTAAAGGAAGTAAAATTTCAGAAAGAAGAGGTTCAAGTATTTATTATGCATCGGTTTATTTATTAGATAATATGTAATAAATAATGTAAGACAAATCAGAAATAAAAAATCCATAATTTTTTGGACATAATTGTTATTAGAATAGTGACATAATTTGAATTAAAACAGACAGTCTCTGGCAGCATTCAAGTATCGTAATTTTTACACGACTAAAGCATAAATTTCACGCAGAGAGCCCGCAAGGGTAATTCCATAAGGTGGTTTGTTCACTTTGCAATACCATACGTAGAAATCCGAAGAAGAGATCCGCGAATTAAAACGGGAATTGTAAATGTTCAATCGTCCAAAAACGTCACATGGTCTAACACACCAAGGATAAGTTGAAAGACATAACAGCTTAATCCAGCTAATTTTCAGCAATTATCCAACGATCTGAAGTTAAATTTTACGAGCAGCATAATTTTTTCATACCTACCGCATATACACAGTTCAAATAAACAACTTCGTCACTTACTTATGTATGGGTAACATGTTTAATACCATTTAAATGCCAGTATACGTCCAATTCCATCATTACGCTCGACTATAATATTAGATTCAAACCGATTTATTAAGTTTATACCCGCGCAGCTGTTACCTCACGCTAATAACTTCATGTCACGTTCGTTGTTTAATATTAAGTTCGTTAAGTTTCCGAATGCCTTATGAATGCCATTAATAAACGTATTAAATGCTAAAGCACGTGAAATACTTGCGTCTTGAATAGATCTTTTGCCATAATCTATTTCACCCAATGAAACGACTAGAAGGTCCTGTGCCTATCTAATGCGCTACGCTTCTAAAAGGTAATCCACGGTCTATTTTCTGAAAGATGAAAATTGCCGCTCCGACTGCATTGTGCTCACGTAATTGAAGATTTTACTATTCCGCAGAAATCGGTCAACTGAATACGTTATACGAATACGAATACGCTCGTAGACAACGATCATGGCTTTCGTTTTAGATCTCTTCACCACCTACCATGAATTCCTTATGCCAGACAAACAGGCAAGGCCTTGGCGATATTTGATTCTCTAAGGATAGAAATAGGGAATTAAATATCTTCAAGTTGAGGTCTTCCGCACATCACTGATAGCTGCTGCTTTTGGTACCCTAGTTCCCTCTACTTCGAGGAGCGCTGTCTTGAAGTGGCTGTTCACTCTAAAGCATGAGTATTGGTCGCACCTTCGTATTTTTGTCATTCATAATAAACTATTTTGAATATGGTAGAACATATGAAGTAATGAATATAGTAGATCTTATGAAGAATAAGATCACGTCTGTTTATTAATGCTACTTCCTAACATTAAAAATACGTTTAAAGCGAACATTTGATCTTATTCAAAATGTATCAAGATTTTTACATAAAGTAAGCAGATACTGTAGCAAAAGCGCATTAACAACAAAAGAATATTTTGCGATATAATACTTGTACTATTCTTTTCCCTATTAGTTCATCAATTGAAAAACGTACTTCTTGTAATTACAGAAAAGAAAACAGCCATCTGTATGTGTATTTTACTCTACTTCTGCTGATTCAACGGACGACAAACAGAAGCTCGCAGTCACTAATTTGCATTCTCGACAGAAGTAGATATCAAAAGCTGCCATCTTTAATTAGAAAAAATCGATTAGCAACGATTCAAAATGGAAATAAGATCGGAACAAGAATGGAATTTAATTGATTTTCGAACGTAATTTTGTGTGCTTTCACGTTCAAAATAGGCCTGTGTGCTATTGATTCATGCATACATGTGTAACAGTATTTATCGAATTAGGTATTCAACTAAATTTCCCCGTGGATTCGAACTAAACCCCTGTATTATCTATTTAATCTATTAAATATCATTAAAAGATAAAAATAAAATCATAAATTACATCTACGTACGCTAAATTTGATTTGTAACAATAGTTTTCACACATTCACGATACTCGTGACGAATTATTATTGTAATTATAAGCATTGCAGAGCATGATGTAGGATATAAACAAAAAATTCGTCCCAAATGACCGGAAATACATTTATTATACAATTACTTACATATAATTTAAGTAATATCTATTTTAATTTAATAGTGAAGATATTGTAAACAAACGATAGAAATAAATACAAATTCTAAAACAGTGCAAATAAATTTGTATCCCCCCGTATCTCTCAAGCCCTTAGGAGTAGCGAGCCGAAATTTTGCGGGGAATATGCACGGATATAGGAGTTTCGTTTGGCCTAGTTAGATCTTCGAAACGACAAAATTTTTTATTTTTTACTTTTCGAAATTCCATCACTCTGAGCTCAAATTTCTTCGGCTGTCCAGGTCTCAGTTAGGTCTCTTTCGAAAGGTCTCGACGAGCGTCTCAAGTGCGCGAAATCTCAACTTCCTAGCTCCAACCGTTCGGAAGCTACGACGTCCCAAAATTTGAAAAATTAAAAATTCCTTTTTTACCCGAAAAAACCGCCAGATTGAAGAGCTAGAAGCTTCGGATTAGGCGCAATCGATCCGCCGTTTCGAACGAGTACCAGCATATACTTGTAAATTATAATAACTGCATTTCATTAACTGAAACAGTTCAACTGTGTATAGTAGTATTGAACGTACGTACTACGTTCTAGTAGACAAACTAGCATCTTCTTGCAGTGACACTGAACTAAGGAGTTATGGTGGTACTACGTGAATTAAAATATTTTTTAGGCAACGATGCACTAGTTGTGGTCCATTCATTAAACAGCATGTAGAATGTAAGGATAAAGAAGCGTTTATTATTATTATTTTATTATTGTAAAATGGCGTGCCTTTACGAGAGAGATTATAGATAAATAGAAATTTGTTAAAGAGATTCGGCAATTCCAACTAAACAAAGGTAATTCTAAATTCAATTCGTGGCAATGTTTCGTCCGCCAAGGATTTCATTATAGTTCCATACCATGAAAGTTAATTGTTTTTGTAGAGGGTGCTTTTCCCTAAAATTGGACGTTAGGTATAGGTATAGTGAACATAGATTAAAGTAGCAGTAGCAACAACTATCAATTGTATGTGGAAGAACCCAACCTTTCACGCAACTTCATTCTTCTAAAATAGCTTCAAGTTTAAGATTTTTCTTTGAGCCACTTCGTCACCCTGAAGGAAACTTTAAAACATGATTTTTGAAGGCTTCAACACTTTCTTGTGCTGATAAAAATCACCACTTACAGATTTTTTGTTTTTTCGGGAACACAAGAGAGGTCGTTAAATTGTCGTTAAATTCGCGATAAATGGCGAAGCGTAAGAATTGGGACGTTGTCGATTACTTTTCCTGATTTCATCAATGACTGGCATTGGTAAACGCAACATTCAGCATTAATATTCTTCGATCCTCTGCACGAATGCTAGCACCATGTTCTTTACAACGAAAGAAGTGGGCGGTTATTTTCAACAATCTTTGTTTGATTCGATTAATCTGGGAATACCAACAGTCGATGGCTGCTTAGTTTCCGTCTCGTACGGATATGTCCAAGTTTCTCCACCTGCTACATTGTTGAATCTATAGGGAATTCATGCAAAATCGAATGTACTGCAGTGTTTTCTATACGCAATATTACGCTTAGCCTCGATATTTTTTAGAACAAAGATCGATTTTGGTCTACCTCCGCGAAATTCATCATTGACGATGAGTGCAAAATATGTAAATGTAATACTCATACTTAATTTTTCTGGATAGGTTGAGATAGAAAAAACCTTTAATGTATTGTATCTTTCAACTGTATGAGTTAATCAAACCACATAAAACCGTAATAGAAGAATTAATAAAGAAGTACATAAAGCTTATGATAATAAACAATCATTATAGTTTACAGTAACCAGATTTTTTACAGGAGTCGTATACGTTCGCAAGTATAGGATGGATTTATAAGCAATGCAGTGGAGATCGTTTAATTTACTTGCCGGAATTTAAGATTTATTGTGTCAAAAGGACCTCGCTTAAAGGGTGAATCCGTGAAAAAATAAACTCTGCTGGATACATACAATTCTTACTGTATAAATGGTAGAAAGTTAAAATTCTAAGATAATCTAATAGCCGCCATGAGCTATCTTTAACAAATATTTCTGGATATACCGAGTGAGTGATACGCATCGAATGAACGACCTAGTTTGTTATTTTAAATGCAATACTCGTTTTCTTCGTTTAGAAACAAATCAACGTAACATGGGTTTCACACAGTACATTTCAAGTAACTGGTCAATGTCATGCAATAAGTTTTATCCTATTAGTTTATGACAAAAATCCGAAGCTACAGATAACTTGAAAGACAAGCAAAAATATATGAAACAATTAAACTAGGTTAGAATTCGATAACGGATGGAAACCTTTCACAATTTATGCGAGACTGAATTTGTACAACCTTATTTCTTACTGATAAGCCCGATCAGCTTTAATAATGCTGCATATGTTTAATTTTGTTAAAATATTGTGCCCTTGTTCTTTTTCTGTAAAAAGTAGTTGGTTGTGGCCATCATGGGTTAGGAAAGTGGCAACTTGGAAACGCTGCTGGCTAAAATACAATATTCTCTTCACTCTTCATTAATGCATAAAGTATAAGTAATACTTAATTCTTCTTCACTTAAGTTCAAAGTTTTAAATAAGCAATCTAAGATCACCGACGTTCAAACGCTAGACCGATCTTTGTAAGCAAATAGCCATAATAGCCATTTACAAATATTTAGATTACTTGTATAATAAACAAATTCAAATCGTAATCGTTTATTTTGCTAGTTACTTATGTTGTGGTTACGTAAATTAAAGTATGTCTGGTTTTTTTCTGACATCTCATCACTTCGTTTTCAGTTGAGCTGATTCACTTGTAAGTTTCAGTTTATAAACACTTAGTTAATTTGCCAAAGGAGGACGCCTGTAGTTGTCACCAACATAAAAATGACAATTCAAAAAGGGACATGTTCTATTAATAGCTGGTTGTTCTCCAACAGGAATTATTAAATGGTCACCTTATTTGGATTGACTCTAGCTTAAATTGCATCTGTTATTTATTTATAAAGGCCATTCTTTACTTCTCTTTTCTTTTAGTCTGCATCACCACTGATACCTACATATAATAGCAAATGAATTGCATTTTTAAATATATGAACAAACGCTGTGCTTTCGCTTTTAGCAATTGGCTGTAAACCAGCTGCGATTGATTAATTATACAAGAACATCTAACTTGCTAAATGGCGTATGTTCAAATTTGTAATAAAAAAATATATATTAACAAAGTAATTCAGCATTTTACTTCAAGGCAGTTTGTTCGTATTAATAAATCATTGGTATTTATAAATGGCATGATACATTTTTATGACTAGTTGCGGATACCTAAATTTTTCAATTTTTCCATAATTATCAACTGCATGTAAAAGAAAGGATTCATTGTGAGATGTTTTAATAGTTGGGTAGGTTAAATTAGCTAGTGCTACGTTGTTATTACAATTAAATATTTTACTATTTCACATAAGTACCTGATTTATTTAAAAAATAATGGTAATTTCACTTTTACGGGCGTTCCTTTTACCTCAAAGAACCACACGTTATAGTTGCAATCGAAATATACGATTTTAAACGAGCCACAATGAAAATTAAAATTGTATCCAATGAACGTAAATTGTTTATGACTGTTATAAAATTGTATAAACTTACTTTTACTTTTTTGCCGCGCTTTGCGGCAATAGCCCGTGACTTCCTCCGTATTTTATCCAGAGGTGTGCTTTAAATTAACACTTTGGCGCAAAGAAAGTGATGAGCCTTTTTTACTTTTCGGATTCTTTAGTTCTTGAGTGTCCCTCTCCGGTTTATACTTTCACTAAATATTCAATTAAATTAAATGAATAATTATCACAAAGATGGCCTCTCAAGTATTCCTTATTTAGATACTTTAATCAAATTAGAGTTCCGATAGATAAATTCAAATTTTTATCTCGTAGGAGGTCCACCGTCTCCGTATAGAGGAATAGGTTTCGCGAAGAGTCGCGAAGGCGGTGAAAGTGTGCGATTTGGCGCACGTGCGAGCACGTTCAAGGGACGCCGGTTACTGACGCCTAGCGTCGTTGATAAACCCAGGGACGCCGACTGGAACTGTACGAAAATCCATCAAACAGTCGGTACGTTATTGCGATCCCTCCTTATTCTCAAGGAATGAATTGTCTTCGTCGCCAACGGGTAACAAATGGTCACGGGGATGGAAACATTTCCATCAAACGTAACGTAACGACTACATAACGCGAAGAAACGATTGCGTCGATATATCGTTGTTGCTGTTATCCGGAAATCAAGATCGGACTATATTATCTTTATTGCGGTGGACAAAAATATTTGTATTGCAATTGTCTTATCGACTATGGTGATGAGTCTCGAATGCAACTTAATTAAAATGATTTCGAAGATTTTTTTGATTTACACGAAAAAATCGAAAAGTTTTAGATTGCTACGTTAAAATTAGTAGTTCTTTGTGGAGGAACCTTCCCTTCTACTTATTGCCAATTTTTCGGTCTAAATTATTGCTGTTAGAGCAGCTTCAATCTTCTTCACTTCATCCTGGAAACTTTAAATTAGTTTCCTTCACAGTAAAATGTTGAAGTTCAAGTAATAAAATTTTAAGTTCTCGAAAATTTGTAATTATATAACCTTGTGGTATCTAAATACTTACCTTCTAGACAATAAAGTAAATACACCTACTACATAGTTCGCCGAGTAGATTGTGGTTTCATTAAAGTTATAAACTATTGCTTGTGTTTGTTTCGCGCTGGACTCAAATAACATTTAATTAATACGAAATTAATCTTGACGCACTAATTTACGCGAACGTGAGGTATTTATATGTACATAGAATCATTCGCGATTGCACGTTTCTTTTAATGAACGATGTTATGAAGAAAAATTTAATTTTTAAATTTCAAAACTGTCTTGATTAAATCGAAAACCTACACTAACTCAATTTTTTCTAATGGAGAACCCTCTACGTTATCGATGCTTTGCATCCTCTTAAGAGCAAATTATCATAAACATAATACATTAATTCCGCTGTCGTCTTCCGTGGGGTTACCAAGAGTACCTCTTCTTAATATTAGCTAGTATACTCGACTATCCCGCATCTCTCAGGATATTGGATCGGCACGATACGAAAAGTTAACGGAAAAGAAATAACGAAATACGTCAGAGGATTTCTTTAAAATGGATTTAGAAAAGAAAATTTACGATTGGAGCCGCTCGTAAACCTAGAAAGGGTAACCTGCGCGACAAAGTTCAGATTTTCGGTCCAAGTGACTCGCCCAAATCTCGTTCACATTCACTGAAATACATATGTACACTCCTCCTTCTTTCCATTATCCTACGCCGCTTTCTTCCAGAGTCGCCCGTTACGTTTTACAAAGAATACTATATTCATTTTCATGAATTCCTCGTGAATAATATTCGCGATGGGTTGTAAGTCTGCTATCAGTGCAGAAAGAGTTCTTAAAGGGTGTATGCACCCTAATCTCGGTACAACCCATTCATACGCTACCGAATTCTTAAATCATTTACTTCCGAATTAACAAAACAAAAAAGACAAAAAACAAATACAGCCTCTAAGGTTTACAAAGTGTCTCGATTAAATCTCCTCCTTATCAAACGTTTGACATCCTTCGCAACGTATTAGGAACTCATAAAACTTCCCGTCTAAATCAAGAGGGTTCATGCGACGTTGAATTAACCCCGAAGCTTTTAGCGTCAACCGCACTTGATAAATTCTCTCCGGCATTATTTATTCATTTATTTGTCAGTCGGGCGAACAAGAAAATCCTTCTTTATTTAATAGTGATCTTACTTATCCGCAGGGACGTTCTTTATACGAAATTGCTTACAATACAATTTGTTTATATTTTGTATATATGAGACCGATGTAAGAAAGCTTCTCGTAAAATATTACTAAGAAGGCATTCAATTACTTAATGAAACATGTACTTAAAGTATATGGAAGTAATTATAATTTTAACAATCTAAAAGAACTAGATGAAGCCGTAGTATAGGCATTGGAAGCGATATAAATCGTAACACCATTCGCAAAATTTTACTAACGTCATGTGTTGCAAAACAATGTTAATTGTGTTTGAACATATGTTCAGAAAAAAACAGCAATTTTCCACTTTTCTAATTTTTTTTTATGGATTCTTCAGATTTCTTCAATGTTCAGAATTTTTCTTGGTGAAATCTCAATTAACATTTGGATAAGTTTATCAATTCAAACAATCTCTAAATTGATAGTAAAGATATCCAAGCTAAACCCGCACCAAACATATAAGTTCTAAAGTGTATTTTGCATGATTATTGGCATAATTAAATTGCATCAAAATGTTAATGTCAATGTTAATGTAAAATGTCACGATATTTTAAATACGAGGCTTGATATTTTAAATACGGGCATTTAAAATATCAAGCCTCTACCGGTTTTCTCAAAATTTTTTACGTAGTCTGGCTAATAATGTAGGACAAGTGTACAGGAACACAGAAATTACCTTGACTTTCAAAAACAACATTTTTATCTGAAAAATCACTAAAATTCGCCGGTTTCCGTACGTCTCATACACTTGCAAAGACTAGACAGCCTCGTGTTTATTCACCTTGTAACAAAGGGTTCATATTGCTGGTATTACTGGTTTCTAGGAGAGGCGACAAAACACGAGGCTGTCTAGTCTCTTCTAATTTCGTGAAGCGAACGGAAAATGGAGAACGATAACAGCACCTGATTCCATTTAAAAGCAAGAAATTTATTATTTAAATTGAACAACGATGGGCAAAAGTTTGAAAACTTCTAAGTATCACAAGGAATAATCCAATGGAGCTAAATCCTAAGATGTGGCCGCACCTTGGTACAATGCATTTTCAAGGGAATTTCAAGTCTAATAGTTGCCTATTCCTAATGCATAATAACATATCGTCGCGTCTTGTAGGAACCGTCTACTTTACTTAGATTCTTGGGGTATCTGTTTCGAAATTTCTCCACCATGTGGCAGCACACAATAAAGCAGATCAAAAACTCAAGCCGTACACATAACCTGAAACGACGTTTGATGTATTTTAGGTGTCAATAACCAGTTTAATACGTTCAAGATTCGCACTTTTATTGTTTCAAATACAATGTCCGACGACGAGGTTGAAAAATTTGAAATAACCGATTACGATATCGAGAATGAATTTAACATAAACAGGCCACGGCGCAGACCTACAAAACATCAACAGATATACGGTATGCCGAACAAAATGTTTGCAAAATTATCCGATAATGGAAAAATCATGTACTGTTTAGGTATTTGGGCCGACGAAGACGATGGAGAAGAAGAATTTAGACCCGCATTTCGTACAAGGCAACCAAAAGGTTACACAATGCCCATAGGCTTCATAGCAGGCGGCGTACAACAGTCTGGAAAGAAAAATGAAAACGATACTACTAAGACCGAAAGTGATGAATCGGAAAACGAGGGACCTTCTACTTCGTTTAAACTTAAGGATAGTTCCAGTGACTCTGAAAGTGAGTCGTTTCCAAGGACAGGTAACATTTTATTATTTTCATATTTACACATACTAAATTGTTCTATCAAACCCTTCAAGGTTTTGGCAATCAGAAAAGCTCAACAAATGCTACAGTTACTGAAATAACCGGTGATATTGCCGGACTACGAAATAAACGTGCGGCAGTTAACAATAGCTTGATAAATCAAGGTGTTGGAAATTGGGAGAAACATACGAAAGGTATCGGAGCCAAGCTACTATTGCAAATGGGTTTCCAACCAGGAAAAGGTCTTGGTAAAGATTTGCAAGGAATATCGACCCCTGTAGAGGCTCATCTAAGGAAGGGTAGAGGTGCAATAGGAGCATATGGACCAGAGAAAACTCCTACTATCGTACCTAAAAAGGTACGATTATTCACTAACCTAAACTATATTGAGATATATGTTTTTTTCCTATTTATTTTTTTAGGAAGTCAAGGAAAAGGTTGATATTGAGAATCTACAAAACAAATCCAAATGGAAGAAAAATGACATGGCCAATAAGAAAACTCGTTATTACTACAAAAGCGTTGATGATGTTATTGAAAAAGGTAAACGTCCAGGAGCTTATAGAAATTGTGGACAAGCAAGGTAACAAAAACTTGAAGTCTGAAACAAAAATATCTTGATATTGCAAAAAGAAAGATGTAAAAATTTGGTGGTTGTGGGATTCTATTTATTTTTTATGATTTTGGCAATATTAAGGCTTAAACAGTAATGTTATAAGTTGTTGTTGAAATATTAGGTCAATTAATAAGAAAAGCACGTTTTATTACTATTTACCTTAAAATTGTTTTGCATATCAAACTATCAATTCCTTAAAAATTTAAAACAGACACGCTTGTTATTCGTACAATTCTATATAATATGTCCATCTAGTGTGTGAGCAGAAGATAATTCATTCCCTCACTAATTAGAGAAAAACTTTTCAAATGAAGAACAATTAGAAACGATTCCTGCATAACATATGTAGGGTGCCCTACAGAAAGCTGCATCGATCAATATGTGAAAGATTACACACTGGAAAATCCTGAAATCTTGGTAATGTACTAAAGCCTACATGTACGATTGAACTAAAATATCATCAATTATCTAAGACTTCAATATTATTTTACATAAAACACTCTATATACTACATTTTTATATTACATTTTTAAAGTTAAATGTAGTGTTCTATTTAAAAAATTGAAACAATTTGAATCAATCAATGTAGCATAAAGTTGATGTTAATTGAAAAGGAGGTTCTAAAAACGAACTCATCTACACGCTGCTCTATTTATAAAACGAATCTTGCAGCGATAATTAAACTCTCTGTGTAACAATAATACATTGTGAAGAACTTATCTCTTGTCTTATCTAAATTACTCAAGTAAGGAATTACCTTCCACCCTCACGCTAAGTGGACAAGTTGCATAATATTAAGGAATTTAAATATCTAATCAAAGATCCTGCTTTTATGTTGTTGATACGGAATTTGAAATTGGCCAGCTTAACATGTAGTTTCTCTCTTTACATTATTTCTAACTATTCCCTATTTTCCATTTACAGCGAATTGAGTAAAGTGAAAGTTATTGATATGACGGGTCCACAACAACGTGTTTTGAGTGGATACCATGCATTAAGTGGTTTGAAGGCACCTCCAGGTGTGGAACGATTTGAAGATGTTATTCACAAGAAGTGTGTGAATTTTGCATTACCCGAAATTCAACACAATTTGGATATATTAGTTGACATGTGCGAACAGGTAAATGAAGGACAAAACATTTTGTTTTTGTATGCACACGTTTACATTTCGCCTTGTTTCAGGATATTATTAGAATCGACAGGAACTCGAGGTATAATCAAGATCGACTAATATCGTTAAAACAGGATGAGATAACATTGAGGAATGTAATAACTAAAGAAGAGAACCTCATTGATAATTTGAATTCTGTTTTGGATGTTGTTAATAAACTCATGGATCCAACATTAGGTTTATCGCTTGGTCAAGTAGCTAATATATTCTTGGATCTTCAGGTAACGAAAAATTTCATGTATTTGATTAGATAGAATATATTGACATTTTTGCATCAAACAGAAACATCACTATGAAGAATATTGTCAATATGAATTGGGAGAATTAGCGCCAGGTCTCGTTGGTCCATTGTTAACTTCGGCACTTGCAAGTTGGTCTCCACTAAATGCACCCTCTCAATATACAGACGTCTTCGGTCAATGGAAGGATATATTGGAGAAACCGTTGCAGCGTGGGACACTAGAAGGTAATAGTATGGGGATTCAGCCGTATGATAGTCTCTTATGGCACACTTGGGTGCCTGTTATCAGATCATGTGTTAGGTAAGTTACTATCTTTAGATGTACACAACTGAATTGCTCTCCACTTGGAAATTTTGGTTTAGGCGCTCTTTTATTAAACAAAAAGAAACTGTCCTGTTGTATTCAGAAGATATGTTTCAATAACAAATTCTGCCGCTTATGAAAACAGCCATGTTACATTGTGTCAATTGCTTATGGCTTATGTCTTCTACTTTCCATTCTCCTCGGTTACTCTTACATATTTTCTTTAGACTTCTGCCATACAAAACTTATCTAGCTTGATCACCTACAACTGAGTGAAGGCATTCCCTGGGAATAAATTAATAATATAAAGATACTTGTTAAATTAACGATAGCAAGGCCCGTGGGATAGTATGGCAAACAAGACAAAAGTATCAGCACACAAATTTAATTAATTAGTCAACTATATATCCAGTCGTACAAGATTCGCACATCTTCAAAACACCTGTCCCAGATTAATCAATTGAAATAGTTTGGTGTGGAGTATGCTGACACTTTAGTATTGTTTACCTCTTACATGCAAAGCGAGCAAAAACTACTCTCTCTTCTTTTGATAGGTCGTAAGTATACGTCGAATAGTTACAAAGTACTTTTTTATTCATGAAATTCCTCAGTCACAGATTTTGTCCTTTTTTTAATGTGTTGTGACAACCCAACGGGGTTTGTAAGCTTGTGAGCCGTTAGTGTTATCTAACTTCTTTTGATAATTTCAATAATAAAAAATACTGTTTTAATTAATGGTAACTATTTGACTTGCATCACACTTAGTAAAATTTTATAATAAATAAATTTAAAATATCAAAAAGGTATCATTTCCAGAGGTAACCAAATAAATAACCTTGTATCTGAATTGTATGGTCTCTTCTAATTCAAATGATTGCAACTAATTTAAAAGATCGTTAGACTCGTAAAATCCGACATTAATGAGAGATGCAGTCATTACTAAACGCCCTCTTCTTCTGGTAATATAAAAAATAATTGCAGCGATTGGAATCCAAGAGATTGCGATCCACTAATTCACCTATTAGAAACATGGAAACCGCTTCTTGCGCCATGGGTTCTCGACAACGCTCTGGATCAACTGGTTATGCCACGATTAACTGCGGAAGTTTCGAATTGGGATCCTCTCACGGACACCATACCAATCCATACTTGGGTACATCCGTGGATACCACTTTTAGGTATGTTCTATGGTGGTATTACAAAAAAAAAAAAAACTAAGAAATGTTTCTTACAGATACTAGACTACAAGCGAGTATTTATCCCATAATTCAAGAAAAGCTAGGTGCTGCGCTTACAAATTGGCATCCATCAGATAGATCGGCAAAACTCATGTTAAAACCATGGCAACGAGTACTACCAGAAGGATCATTTGTAGCCTTCCTTGTAAAGCATATTGTACCAAAATTACAAATGTGTATGCAATCACTAGTAATCAATCCACATCAGCAACCATTGGGTATGTATGCTAAGATTGTTTAAAAAGGGATAAAGAGAGATCTCGCTATCATCTGCAAGTGTTGTCTCAATTATCGTGAAAACTTTTTTTATTTCCTTCAAAACGAATTGGTCTTTCAAGTGTTATACATTAAAAAAATTACGTCAAGTTTTGAGACAGCTTATTTTACACAATTCCAACAACAATGTTCACCACGTTATATCTTAGGAACTAGAGCATTAAGTTTTTTTTTCCTCTAACTAGAACCATGGCACTGGGTAATGGAATGGAGCGACATGTTATCTGTTGGGAGTATGACGTTAATATTGGACAAGTTCTTCTTCCCAAGATGGTTGCAAACGTTGGCGATGTGGCTGAATCATAACCCTGATTACTCTCAAGTGACAGAATGGTATTCGGGATGGAAAAGGATGATGTCTGAACAATTACTTGCACAACCTACTATTAAAGGTAAGCCGTTTAGACCTGAGCTGAATAATAAAATCACGGATTTTTTTTTTAGAAAATTTCCACAAAGCCTTAGAAATGATGAATAGAGCTGTTTGCACCGGACAACAACCAGGTGCTAAAGAATCAGTATCTTACCTAACCAATATAGAAACAAATTTACCACCACCGCCTCCACCACCAAGAATTGACAATTTTGCAGAAGCAGTACGTACGGCGGGTCAAATAGTCCAAGGATTCAAAGATCTAATTGCGAAAAGATGCGAAGAAAGGGGTATTCTCTTTGTACCCATTTCCAACAAATATCACGAAGCGAAGCAAGTCTATAGGCTAGGGACAAATGGGGTACAATGCTACATTGATAGAAATGTTGTTTTTTATACACATAATAATTCCACTTGGTTACCTACTTCTTTAAGTAGGTTATTAGATATGGCGTAGTAAAGCACATAACGCGTTTTATTGGAATAATTTATTTTTTATTGTATATAGGTAATAAATAAGAGAAATTGATTAACACTTGAATAGTTGTATTTATCTGTTATTTAGGATTAAGCATGCAAAAGTACTTTTATGGATCTAATTAACGTCGCCTTGGGCGTTCTTATCAGTTTCCGATTCCGGTATTTTTTCCTCCGTTTTACTTTCTTTCTCGTCGGGATTCAATGTAACCTTGCCCCCTTCATCTTGAATATTCCCCTGTTCTTGTTCTTCAATGGCATCCTCACCTATTATTATTTCTTCCGGATCGGGTGCTCGCGGAAGGAACTCTACGTCTGGATAAATACTATTAAATATTTCTTTGGCCTAGAAATATGTTCAATTAGCCAACTCTGAAGAACTTTAAATCTACTAAAATATACTTTTTTAATCGAAAGATCAATATCCAAATCACTATCTGGACCAGGGCATAAGAATACGTTTTCAGGAACATCCCGTCTCAAATCAGTATGGTTTGTATCGGGCGCAGAATAATAAAAGGACCAAAGTACTTGAGGCCGGTTATCTTTCACGTCACTGTCTTCTTTCTCGCTTTGGAACAATTTCGATACACATTCTTCTAAATCTTCTTTCGGAGTATTTATTTGCTTGGTAAACATATGAACAATATCTGAAATAATATTGAAATAACATCACAGTCCCTATTTGTACTAAAATAGTCTCTTTTGAATTTTACACACATTATAATGTGTAAAGTAAGCGATTGTAAAGCAATATAAAAATATGCCGTATTACTCACATATTCCCTTAGGGCAGGTTCCTGTTAAGCTTCCCAATTCAATTACATTACACAGCCGTTGTCCACTTTTCAGAGGATAAAATAACAATGTCAAATGCTCTTTCTCGCTTTCCATAACAGATCTGCAAATCGTTATCGTTCTATAAAGAGCATTTTGAAAATGTATTATACAATTATATACCCGCTGGTGATGAAAATTCCTCTTGAAATGTATGATATTTCCAAAGACTTCACAAATTGAGGAGGACTTTTTTCAATCCCCATCACCAAATGAGATGATCTTATTATCTGCTTTCCACAAACGAGACCTCTGAATTTATTTTCAGAGTCAAAAATAAAACCACCAAGGTGTTGGTTTAGAGCGTAAACACCACCAAATACTGCACTCAATCTAGATAACAGTATCGGCTAAATAGAATTAGTATACAAAAGAACAATGTATATTTTTTTGAAATAATTACATTATTTTGTTAAATGAACCATGATTGTAATTTTACATAAAGGAGTACCTGCAAAATGCTTGGCTTAATTCGCCACTACCATACATAGAATAAAGAAATGGTGTTTTTCCAAATCTCCCTAAACTGTTCAGGAACCTTTTTATATTCTCAACAGCCTCTAAGCATGGTGTATCAACAGTACTCATTGCTATTGCATATAGTACATAATGTACTACGTTATCAGTCAATTTTTTATCTTTAAGGTAAGTATGGAATGTTTTATTTTCGTATCCTACAAAAATATTACAAGTCAGATTCTTTTGTATCATTGTAAGTTAGAGACCACCCATAGTATGTAACTGCTTAGTAAGAAATTTAAACTTACCCATAAATTCATTTTCTTCACTATCCATACATGCACTCAACAATTTCATAAGCATGCGTTTTTCAATTACCGACACTTTGGGATTAGAAAATACATCTGATCTGGAACATGGAACAACTTCTAGCTGTCCATTCAACCATGTCAATACTCGACTAACACTACGATATTCCGAGTAACGTGCAATATTGGAAGATATCAAGAGCTCCACAAAGTCACCTCTAGCATATTGCAGCTAGACAAATGATATTATGACAATATAATAATACAAATATATTTCACTTACTTTAGGTGCAATGTCAATATTAAACCTTCGTGATTCTTTTAGCAATTTTTCTTGAGTCCATATCTCTTCCGCTTGAACCCCATTATCAGCTTCGTTTACTGTCTGATCACATTTATCTCCATCACTTTTTCCATCGTTTGCATTTTCTGTTACAATTTTCGATTCTATTTTCCTATAAGATACCAACATAAGAATATACAGCATTCTTGAATAAACAACTTACTCTGGTATATTCCATTTCTGAGAAGTATGTTTTAAATTGAAGAGATCATTTCCAATTTGCATAAGTCTCTCGCCATCACTAAGCTTGACGTCAGAAGAAATATCAATGTTAGCGTTCTGAGTTTTTCCGCATAATTTATCCAGTTGCTCTAAACTAAATGATGCCCAGGGGCCACCATAATAATCTTGACTAGAAATCAAAATGTTTATCTGCACATGGCTTAAATTACAAATAATACCTGTCAATGTGTAATACAGTTTTTCCTATTCGACTTGCTGCAGCTGATACGACAGACTCGACAATTCCTAAACAAAATTAAAATGTAAACAGGGAAAACATCAAATATACATCATTACCGGTTCCTACAACAATAATGTCAAATTCTGTAGGTAGCTCGTAATCCATCTTAAAGCTCTACAACAGAATATATAAAAGAACTTATTTGAGGATAATCATGTTATTAACCCCAGTAATCCATACTTTGACGTCTCATGAAATACGTTCATGAATGCTTATTCTTTATATATTAAAATTAAACAAAATAGAAACGGGAGTATATTACATGATTTTAAAATAAGTTGTTAGTTCCAGTTTCAATAGTGTAATTTCTATTTTTAATATAAAATATTCAATTCTTAATTTAATATTCTCTTAAAACTTTTCCGAACGTTCCCTTTAAATTTATGGCGTTCATAAAGTAGAAATCTGCATGGAATATTCGCTAACTAATCATTTATATAGGTTAGATCAAATCTACCTTGTCATTTTGTTTCAAATAAGAACTTGATAAACAATTTTGAAGTAGTAATCCAATTATTTAAACGAATTATTCAAAATGGTAAGTACTTAAGAATAAACTGAGAGCATGATATTCCCTTTCACTCCTTTTTGCTTCATTTAATTTTTTTTAAATGACTTGCTTTTTTTAAGTTAGCATTTTGTTTTTTTTTATAGAGTTTCGGTTTACCTCCTCTCAAAATCAAACCAGAAATTCCACCGGCAATGGGTTTACAAGAAGGATCGTATGAAATACCCAACTTAATGATGACGGGATTCACATCGGTGAAATCCAATTTGGAAAGCGCACATCCAATTGCGGTGTCTGAGAAGAATGTATGATAAAATCTAACGGTTTTAAATAGAATCTCATACTTTATATTTTTAGTATTACAAAAATCGGGAAAACCTAAATATGGTAATGATGCGTAACACCCAAGGACTGCATGCGCCCTTAAAATTTACAATGGAATGTAACGCTGCAAAGAAAATTGGACATTTACCATTTTTGCCTTCGTCTAATATAATGCTAGATGTTCTTACTGGTAAGGATATTGATATTGGACCAGAAGACATATTAGCTACATCCGAATATAAAGAAGTAGCTGGGCAACCACATGCGATGGTAGAACGATCATTAGGTTTACTTTAAGTTATAAGAATTATTTAAAATTACGATTTCCATTTAATAAATATTTTTTATTGGCATAGTTGTCTTAATTGTAATATTAGTAATTATATAATCTGTTAATCCTTTACAATTTCATATATCCTCAGGCAACTAATCTTCTTCACTTCTTCAATACCAATATGTAATTCACTACTAGGTTCATTCTGCAATCTGCTCTCAATCGAGGATAATATTGTTCGAACTTTATTTTCTCTCGCACAAATTACAAAAGGAAAATCAAATTTCTTCTTATATCTATAACATAATAAATGTTTGAACGGATATAATTTACACAATATACTATAAGGTGATACTTACACTTCATTCAATTCATTTAATTTTCTTTTATCTTCTGGATTAATTACATCCAAGCCAGCACTTTTCTGTTCTTCAGATGACTCGTGTGTTAATTTTCCTTGTTCTGCTAATCTGCCCGCTAAGTCTGGATGGAGTTGAAGAATTTTTATTTTCTCTGCAAACATTTCTGTTGAATTAAATGGCTAAACTAAATTAATTAAAAATGGGACCTTAGTATTTTCCTAATTATGATTGGACATATGGAATAGAAATAATGTCTTGTGAACGTATTTTATTTTTTTTGACAAGCGGCAATGATTGTCGATATTTATATAAGAGTGTTATTAGTTTATATTGGTCGCAGTCGAAGATATGTCTCTCAAACGTGAAGAATACCTTGAGCAGCAGTGTAAGATGTTTAGAGGCCAATGGTTTACTAGGCTGATACCATCTGATACCATTTTGTCGGTCTCGATATTTTAAGAAATTGGAAGACTTAAATTAACTATAAGACCGCAAAAGCGAATATAATTTTCAAACGCATGTAAACTAGACTAGGTTCTTCACATTCACCTAATGGTTGTAATGGAATATACATACAGCAGAATGAGAGGCATTTAGCCCGAAATGCATAGGAGAAAGATCCTGTTTCTGAGATGAGAGAATGCGCTTAAACATTGAACCTTCATTTATGAAAAACAGAGCCTAGAGCTGTAGGTATGGAATAATCCCTGGAATAAGAATTTAATTGATTCAACTCGATGCCTGATACACTGTATGGAGCTATTGGAGCGAAGGGTGGTCGTTGTTATATTATTGTTTATTGGTTAGCTTCAATTTGATTAGTTTTAATGCTAAAACGAAAATTATTACTCCAAAAATACTTTAAAGTTGCATTTATTAGAAGATCAACATTTTAGATTCCTCCACTTGAAGTTTTACAAATAACACTTAGGTGACTGTTGTTCTTTGCCCCTAGCAAAATGAACGTTTCATTTTATCTTGCAAAAGGCAACATTTTATTGACGAGCTTTATTTGCCTTACACAAAAAATGGGTACTGAGCAAGTACAAAATAAGAATTACCTAAAATATCATGTTTTTAACAGGACTTCACACGTATTTGCATTGTACGTTATACGTGGACATTCCTTCTTTTTTCTTTCGAATTTGATATTAAAACTATAAAAATGATTAACAAGTTCGCCAAACAAAATTTAGCTACATTTAACAAATCTTTAAAATTATAATTACTTAAGACTGCTTCACAACCGCCAATTAATATAATTGGGAATAAATTAAATAAAAATCTCAAGGAGGCAAAAACACGAGTACATAAAGGTACATCAAAAGACCCAACATCAAGAATGTTAATTTAACACATACAAAAATTGCCGTTAAATATAAACATACCGCTGTCGCTTAATAAATCCAAATAATTGTTAATTGCTTCGGCAATGTCTTCGACCCTGTTAAATGGTCTGCACTTCAAAATACCTATAGCCGCACAACTATAGTGCTCAACTACATTTCCAAATATCTTAATAAACAAATCGCTGGGCAATTTATTGACTTCTTCTATGGACAAAGTAATTGCCGTCATCTTTAAACCGTTACTAAAGCTATAGAAAGGAATTATTGTCTATTTATTAATCTTGTTGACCCTACATCGATAACATTAGTGACCTGACGAAATTGTCTAAACATTTCGACAACATTCGTGTTTACATATTGATCGAGACTTTGACTGTAATCTTCCATTCTACAAATATTTACGTGATATTATTATAATTTAAAAAGAATAAATCTTTATTATTAAAGAAAATAAATGTTTATAAGTGCCGTGTTGTACTTCATCAAGGTATTTAGTAAATTCGCATTAAAGAAGGGAGATATTTTTGTTTTGACACAGCAACGTGAATGCACAACATAAATTAATGACAAATAATCCGAATTTGACTGAATTGCAGTACCGTAATACATGTTTGAGAAATTCAAGGGAATAATTCCTGAATCCAATTTGTTTTGGTCTGATTTGTCTTTCATGACTTCTTAAAAATAGTGCTCTGGGTGTCTGAAGGATTATATTTTGGATTTTTTTTTGGGAAAATAATTAATCAAATGCCGAAAGAAACACCCTCAAAAGTTCTAAATGAATCCCCAACACCGTCCGTACTAATCCATGAATTTTAAGAATTATCGCTGTGCATTTATCCACCTAGTAAATGGTCAGTATATAATGTTGTTTGAAGTTTTGATTACAACGAATAAATTATTTAAAACATCCGACAAAATTATCTCAATTATCTCAACAAGTTAAATAGGTATAGCGAATATTGAAGAGAGTTGAGATGAGGCGAAGGTATCCAAAAGAGTAATAATATGCCCGGTGTTCCATTTAAAAGACTAACATAGTATACTTGAATATAATTTTATGTTGTGCAGAACTTACCTCAATATTTTTCCCTAAAATCCAGAAATCCAGAAAAAGAATCTCTTACAGCTAACAAATCACAACCATATTCCCAAGTCAATTCGAAGTAAATTTAAAAGTTTTATCGGGTACAGTTTCCAATTGGCAAATTGGCTTCGAGAGATGGGCTACGGGAACATTACCCGTTCTTGTCACTAATTATATATATTTCTCGGCATTCGAGGGCGCCAAGAAATGCTCATTTTGAAGAAATGTGAATCGAGAGGCTAATTAACGGTATTAAATAGAAAAGATACGCTCGAAGCCACGTTGATAATGCCGGATTGGCAGAAAAATGTCCGTCGTGAGGCATTCTTTTTCCCTCACATTGCTTTTGCCGTAAGTCATTTCATCAATAACATGGAGAAGGTTATATTAGCATTATTTGTTAGGATTTTCTGATGCGATTGTGTTTGTTTATTGTATATCTCAAACTTTAGTAACCTACTTCAAAGATTGGAAAATAATGTTCTGCAGAACATATTTATTAGAGTGTGTTACATTATATAAGATTTTTTAAACATACCTTTTTTTGCATTAAATATCTTTAAATACATGGTGAATCAAAAAATCTATTTCCATAAAATTTTAGAGGTTCATTTATATTTTCAAGGAATACTATGACTATTTTTCTAGTTCAAAATTAGTAAAAATTTATTAGGTTTCTTTTTTTATTAAAAATTTGACTGTACCACTAGACTCAGAAGATCCTGAAATAATCAGAATCATCTTTCAATTTTTACGAAACTTTTATTATTATTATTATTTTATTGTTATTTCATCCAAAAAACACATTTAATTTACGTACCTAATTGCAAAGTAGCCAGTGACGCTGACATTAGTAATCTATAAATACAGGTGGTACCACTGATAGTTACTGCGTAATTGCTAACTAACTTCATTGATTGCAAACTAGACTTGATAATTGTTGATTTACATCACATATTTGGGAAATTCAAGGGAATAATTCCTGAATCCAATTTGTTTTGGTCTGATTTGTCTTTCATGACTTCTTAAAAATAGTGCTCTGAGTGTCTGGAAGATTATATTTTGGATTTTTTTGGAAAATAATTAATCGAATGCCGAAAGAAATACCCTCAGTTCTAAACGAATCCCCAACACCGTCCGTACTAATCCATGAATTTTAAGAATTATGGCTGTGCATTTATACAGCGTATCCACCTAGTAGGTGGTCAGTATACAATGTTGTTTAAAGTTTTATAAAAAAAAAATAGTTACTGCGTAATTGCTCACTAACTTCATTGATTGCAAACTAGACTTGATAGTTGTTAAGATTTGCATCATAGTTGCTTTTTCTTAGTTGCAGCTATCTAGTTGCTTTTTTTTTTGCAGAATTTTTGATCTACGGCATTCGGAAATTTAAAAGAAAAAAACCTTTTGACCACGGATCTCAAAACCAAATGAAAGTGGAAAGTCGAGAAGTTACACATACAATTGATGTAACTCAAATTCTTCTATTAGCAAATTTGAAAGAATAGAACCTGTGAATGACCACTCAAGATGAAGAAGACCAAGAATGCGTGATGCTTAAATCGCAGAAGTTGTCTGTATGTCTTACTGTATTTCTAAAGTAATCGAAAAACGGATGAAGCAAATAAAATTAAAAATCAACTACTCCGAAATTGTTGCTAAAGTATGCTTGATTTCAAAAATACTAAATTAATTCCACGCTTTGATATATGTATGCATTAAAAGAATTCGCTTGGCTCACTGTACATTAAATAAAAAGGAACCATATCGAACGCAAACGATGTTTTTATCTCCTCATCTATATTCTACGTTTACATAATACCCCATTGGATAAAACTTTTTTACCTCATTTATTTCCGTCTGCTTTTTATAGATATTAGGTCGTTATCTATATACCCGCACGCGTTACATAGGTAATGGGTGTATAGGCACGTTATGTACAAAAGAAAGATTTACAGGCCACTCCTATAACAAGTTATGGGGCACCGCCTCCATGTTTAACTGCTGTTTCGTAAATTCACCTTTACCCGCACGGATATAATATACAAAGTGAATTTGGAGTCGCTGCCGCGCCATTTTCGAATCTACCCGAATTGATCGTAATGGTTAGAGCCGTTTAGGAAACTCATTGAATATTCTATTGCTTATTTTTGGTGCGTTCCTTTTTATTGTATCGTAGATTAGGGCCCTACGCTTCTCTGTGTACCGCCGCACCGCCTTATTGTGACGATCATAAAACCGAGCTTTTTTGAAGAATTAGAGAAAGGCAT
The DNA here is from genome assembly GCA_020654165.1 of Oryctes rhinoceros. Classification (NCBI taxonomy): domain Eukaryota; kingdom Metazoa; phylum Arthropoda; class Insecta; order Coleoptera; family Scarabaeidae; genus Oryctes; species Oryctes rhinoceros. Next base: position 8,541,276 of record JAIOKQ010000231.1, read on the forward strand.
GGGTCACGCACTTTATTTCAGGATATATGCGTATAACATTATTTACGGTATAGTGTTTAAGGGGCGTATTTTCTCTTAATGTTAAACGTAGAATATAAGAAAATAATTAAACACTTTTGGGTTTTACCCCAATATGTCAGCAAAGTATTTACTTATTTAAGGCAGCGTATACGATCAGTGTCTCCCTCTGGAGAAATTTGCAAGGTACTTGTATCGATGCTGGGCTATTTGGGCTACAAAAATGGAAAAATATAAATAAAAAGTATAATGTGATGCATTAACCATGTTATCGTACCATGAAATTTTTCTCTAATTGCAGCGAACGATTTAATTGGATCCAGGTACACAATTTACACAATACACGTACAACCTTGGCTACATATGTATCTTAAGCACTCCGGGAAAATGTCTGGTTTAGTACATTAACGTTGTTCTATGGCATCAAACAATTGTAATATTAAATACATTAAAACTTTAAATATGTAATTTGTTATAATAACGAAAGGACCTTCTATAGCCTTGGCCAATAAAACGGAGTGCTGCAACTAGATATATAGCAAATGCATAAAAATACTCACTGTTTCAATATTAACAAGAAATTAAGGCAACGTTGTTCCTTGAATTACTCCAACGCTTCATGCAAGTATTGCTCTCAGAGACCAAATAAAATCCAGACACAACACCTAATTCTACGAATCAATTGGTTAGGCAAACTTAGCAGTACTAGCGTTTAAGTTGCATCAGCAAAGAGCAAGTCAATATTCAATCGATATCAATACTAAGCGACAATTAAATGAAACTAAGTGTCTAATTGTTACTTTGTGTTCTATGTTCTTCAGCTGTTGTTCACAGTGCTGCTTAGTTGCCCATAAATAAGCAGAAGACTGAATATCACAAAAATATATCGGGAAACGGACGTTTTAAAATAACAATACCCTGAAAAGACCTTGTTATTCGAGAAACTTTCTCTTGGAATTGTCTACAGAAATTAGAGCAGAAGAAAATCAACAAATTTTTATTAGAACGGTTAGAAAAGGCTTAGTAAGGGATTATTGTCCGACTTCAATAGAAGAAACCGTTCAGAATAGCCAAAAGGACCATTGAAAAACCAAAAGGAACATTGGACAATTAAAAACTAAAATGCGACGAATCGAATATGCAAGTAATTGAGAAGATATTGCTTTCAATTGATTTTAAGAGAGACACACAGCTTCTAATAAACGGAGTATCTCCATAGTTTTTCAGCTTTTTAGTGGGTACCCCTGAAAGTACCTTTGCTCGTCGTAGAATTATCGAACAATCATAGCAGAACATTGCGGAGATATTCACGCCAACTGCATGAACAGCCAAATGTAGAGAGAACTTCTAAATATAACGTTAAGGCCATCGTAAGCAAAACTTTTTCAAAGGGGCTTCCTTGAAAAATTGGATACAGAAAAATAGGTTCAATCTTGTGCATTGGCGTACCTAATCACCAAACCTAAATCCAATCGAACATTTAACAACAATAACTTTGATAGCTATGTTACTATCATTATCTTTAAATAGAATACGTTTTCTTTCGTATCTTTGACATTTAACCATATCAAAAATACGTTGGGTAATTAACAGTTTGTAAAAATTTTTAAATCATTACCTTGGAAGACCTTTAATAATCTAAAAACAACAACATTACGTGACAATAACACTAAATAGACACAAGAAACAATTGCAGCAAGTATTCAAACATTTCTTTCGCTGTCTGATAGTGTCCCAGGCGATCGATGTTGCTGAACTCTATTGATGCTTTCTCGCGAAATATTATTTCGACGATCATGGTGATTCCTGGTCATCGGTCCACTTGTTTGGGACGTTATCTTCAGGCATAATGTGGTGACGCCCCATTTTGTTGATGCTACAGAATTTCATCGATATTGTCGGGAACGTTCGCGCGAGAGGATAAATTCATTAATGTTAAAAAAAAATTAAACTATCCCGTTTACAGTGCCGTAAACAAAAATAAGATGCAATGATTTCATTTCGTACAATTCCTGCCCACGTATTAATTTTTTGTGGATATTGAATGTATCCATTTACAATTCTATCGGATGGCTTCACCATTTAACCTATTCTGATGCATTCATCAAAAGAAAAAATAACGTTTTTGCCGCAAAAGAGATCATTATTACGCTTATCCATCATTGTTTCTCCAAATTGCACTCTTCGATTCGGATCATCATCTGATAATTCTCATACAAGATGTGTAAAAGTATTCCAAGCATAAGTGATCACGCGTACTTACATAGAACGCTTGTTTGTGTGGATCAACATCTGCTGAATGTATGAATGATAACAAACGTGGAATCTTCGTTAACACTAAGAATTGGTAAAACTCCAAAGCAACCAAAGATAATGAGATATGTAAAACGACGTTTATGAAAATAAATACGATCTTTTAGGTCTATACTGGACGAGATGCTTTTATAACTATTGCGAATGTTAATTCAAGTCTCAAACCAACTTAATAGGAAAGTCACATCTTTTCTACCAATCGAGCAGTCTTCTTATAATTTCACAGGATTGCATTAAAAGGATCTGACTTGAATGAAACATAAACATAATTAGCTTCTTTAGATTAATGGTGTGATGGTAGACTTTTGAACAAGAGATGTCTGACGTAAACAGTCACTATAAGAATCAATTTGTAGAATCACCTTAACAGATATAAAAGCAATTTTTAGATATTGTCTCTTATAGAAACGATTATTCTTTTAAGTCAAAGCGGCGTCAATAAAATCAGTTGTAAAGATTTTTTATCATATACATTATTATCCGTAAATCATCTAGTGTACAATAAAGATTATCGATCTATGGCGAACAAGAAAAAAGAGCGATTTTACTGATATTTGCTTAAACCATAACAAAGTGTCACATCATGTTATAACGATTATTGTTGGACCTATGAACAATGTTGTAAAAATATGCCTTATTCTTTACTTAATCCATAACCAAAATGTTTCTTATCTTACAAGTGCCTTTTATTTTATTATATTTTTAATATATGTAAGGTGCCAATACAAATCTAGAGTACATATTTGATATAATCGTATGCCTTGTTTGAAACTCGTTCGCAATTTAAGCTGCAGCTAATGCGATTTCGAAGACTTTCCCAAATCTTCTAACGACGCGTTCTCAGTGTCCAAATGCTAATTATAAGTTCGAATGGAAAGCGCCATAATTGATACGTATCGGTACAAATGGTTACTAGAATCTCACTACTAGAATAGGTTTCGGGAGAAAAAGGTAAAGGTACACAACCAGGACGGATATGAAGCCTTTAACAACGATTATATTAGAACGTGCCGCCCTTTTGAGTTGAAATAGGGGTGTTGTAAAAGTGAACCAGGTCTCGCTGTGAGCCTGTCCTCACCTGACCTGAACTACGAAGCAAGACCTCAAACGGGCACCTATTGGCAAAAACAAGTTTGTTTGAAGTCGTGACGGATTTCAGTGACAAAGACTTCATGCGAAAAAATAAATTGACTCGTGTTTTGCTAATATTTTGACAAATATAGATGTTTTAACAGTACGGGTTTGAACTTGATAATACCAAAGATTACGCGAAAGATAATAAGCTGGTTGGGATGTTGAGCTTTCTTAAAAATTCCTTACGAAATTTGTTGTGGGTTCTAATTAACGCTATTTCAACTTTGGTCGTTTAAAATTGTGGTAAAGTCACGCGTACGAAAGCAAAAATAGCAAATATAAAATTGTTCGACATTTTTTTCTTGATATTCGCGAGGTGAGATTTTTATATTATTTATCTAGCCACGAAAGAATTCGTTAATTACGCCGTTACAGAACATTAGTTCTGCAAAGACGTAATTAAAAGTTACCGCTGAAAAGTTACACCTCTAAAATACATCTCTCCAACGTTACTTATTAAACCTTTTCGTTATGTGATTGTTGCATCCTTTGTTTGGCTTAACATCCCTGGATAAATAAACAAATTATCGCTATTATTGTTAATACATAAATATAATACCTTACAAGTGTTATGAAAGTATTATTGTCTAAGTATACGATCATTAAGTTCATAAAGTATGATTTACAATTTAACAGATTTATTGGTTTATAGCTGAATACTCTTTCCCCATTTATTGAACGTTGACTACCTATCTGAACGTACTTATACGTATTTGTTTATAGAACTAACAATAAATTATATTAGTTGCAATTAACACGTTACCCCGGGTCAGAACCGGTTGCACTTGTCAAACATATAAAATAATACACGGAAGCTGGATACATCACCAAACATTTACGGCACAATATTTCCTAATGAACTGTGAAAACTTTTGGTTCATATAACAATAAACTTTTATTTGTGTATGCAAGATAAATATGGACACGGCTATAGCGACCAAGATAGGTAGGGTATAAAACACGGAGTAAAGGGAACATTTTAAAACAATGAGTGAAAGATTCTTTTTATTCCATTGTGTTTGTATTGTAATGTTTGTATGCATTAAACGCTACAATTTTGTATCGTTATCCGCACATGGTTCATGAGCCACATCCAAGACGTACAAACAAAATAAAAATTGCATATTTGAAAAAAAAAAGGTAAAGAACAGTAGCCATATAATAATTAGCATCAACACCTTCCACTTCCGGAAGAAAAGATTTTTATGTTTACGGATTGAAAATACATGAAAATTGGAAAATGTTAACGTTCAACAGAGGTTGGCTGTTGAAAATTTACTATTTATGAAATTTTAAAATATTGCAATAAATATTGTTTAATTGCTTGACTGGTGTCTATTTTGATATTGATGTGAAACGTTTCCAAAGAAAGGCGGCATTTATAATTGTTTTGAACATCTAAGTTGCTAACATTATCAAAATCAACCAAATGATCAGTTTCAAGGTTATGCTTAGTTAAAACGTAAGCTTTGTTACTCTCACTTTTGTATATTAGCTAATCCGATGTTTCAACCATTGTCATATCTCGTATATATACCGCACACAATATTGGAAACAATTGGAAACTTGTTAAAGAATTTGAGACTACAACCAATGTGATGGAAAGAAGCGTGGTGAAAATCTAGGTCTTAGATTTCAAGAGCTGGATTTCATATCACATCATAAACTTGCGACTGGTTTCGAACTAATTTCTTATTCTTAGGCTAAAAAAAATTGTCAGAACTGACAAAACAAGAAGACAACGATATTAGAATTAGACACGATACCCGCTTCAACTCTTGTTCTTTCTTTTAATAATCTTTAAAAAAAATACAAAGTGTTTAAAGTCTACCTTCCTACGGTTACGTTCAACTGTGTACCAAATACAACAAAAAAATAGTGTAACCACACAAGCAATCCGCAATTGTTAAGCATGATTCATCACAAATTAACACCATCAGTTTAGTACAGTAGAGGACCGGTTGGAGAATGTTAATATTTGTGGAAATTTAGGTTGGCCATCCGTATTTGAAGAAGATTACTTCGAATTCTAAATAGATAGCTACAGATACAAACTGTTTACTTCCTGCAATTACATCAAATTAAACAAGAACTGTCACTGAGACTCGTGTTAGATTGTCACTTTGCTCTGAAAAAACCGGATTCCAACAAAAGTGCTACTTTTGTCGAGAATCAACATCAATAAATAATCATTATTAGACGATATCAAGAATTTTTGCTTTGAAATCTTCGACAAACTATTCCATTTTAATCAATTTTGATTTCATAAACATCGATACGTATTGCACTTATTCTATTCATGTACTTCAAAAATTTCGAGCTAATCTTTCTAATTTAATTTATGACGAGCTTAATCCAAACAGACACGTTATAAAGCAATAAAGATATATAGAATAATATTATCTTAAAAAAAAATTGAGGCTGGTACAATTAACGTTTATCTCGTCCGAATTATCCCGGACGCGTTATAACGAAAGCGCACTCGAAAGCTATCTGATCCGTCTCTTATTTTGATTTTTATCAATGGCCGTGTAACGAGTTTACGATAAGCAGATGTTAAAATCGTCGAAGATAACTTTAATTACGCATTGTAGAGAATCGTTTGCTAACCTACGTTTTTGTCGCCAAAGCTTACAATGTTCATCTTCGAAATAAATTTTCGGCGCTTCCAAACGACGGAAGAGTTTTCTTGTAGCAATTATAGTCGAATTGGCAATTGCAAGTAATATCATGTCATCTTCGCATAATCTTCTTTCTTGTTGTAGAGATAATTTATAGTGTCTTGAAATTCTAATCTACGGTAATAAATTAGAATAGCAACAGCTATACGTGTCGTTCTAATTTCCGCGACAAATGAATTTATGTCCCGTTGGTCTTATTTCTTTTTTTTTATGTTATATAACAAGAGAAGCGTCACGTTCCCAGCTAAGCTAATTTCATCTCCTCAGACGCAGGCTTGTAATTTCGTGTTACTACTGCGTTATGGGTTAGACGTATTTTCGAGGAACGTAGTACTTGTGAACTTATAAGATCTACTAAAAATCTAGTCCTTTCCTCGTTTACTGACGAATTCTTTCGAAAATATTAGCAGCCAATATTAGTTTATGGCATTGCTACCGTCAACTCTCCAATTCATCTTCAGTTTCCACACTGGAATGTTAGAAACTAATGTTTTCAAATAGTCTCTTAGAAGAAGGTCTGTGCAACTTAAAATTCGAGTGGGCTAGTAATTTAAGGGAGGAAGTTTTCTTCTTGCAACAAGATCTCTTAGTAGTGTTTTCTAGTTTTATGTGCCACGGTACTAATCCTCAACGTTGCGCAGGACCTCGTCGACTTATGTCTTCTACATATCCTCGGCGGCAGCGTATTCGACGATCTCGTGTACCAGATTTCTTCGCTCCATCATACGTCCTGTTCGTCGATTCCTTAAAATTTGCACGGAATAACGGAATCTGTACGTGTTCACGCATCTCTTAACGTCCTGCTCTGTAGTGCTTTCTATCCCAATTATAATGGGAAACTTACGAGGAACCACACTGGAATCCAATCAATGCTCCATCATATTGCATCCTTCGATGCTAATAGTATTATCCTCTAGCAAATCGTTCGCGTCAACGTTCAATTCTCCCGGTTTAAACACTAATGCGATTAGCCGATCGCCCACAATTTCAACACAAGCTCAATCTAAGCTAACGTTAGAGATGATCTTCGTGGATCGTCACGTAGATCTCTGCTACCCATAGCTGATGATTGTCGAAATTCATAATCGCGTTGTTTGAGAAATTTGCCTCATCATAGCGTTAGTGATTGGGAGATTCGCCCAATAATGCGATAACAATGCTCAATTCATTTGAAAATTATTAGAATATTTAATACGGTAGAAATACATCTAGCATATCCGTATCATATGCTACCTGTTCGTCAAAATTTCGTGAACGCAAATCTAAATAATGCACTACAACCACGATGAAACGGCTAATAGCGCATCCTCGTGGAAGTTATGCATAAATAAGATGTTATAGTAAAAAAAAATATTTTTATAAAATACAAAGCACTTAACATAACAGTTTGTTCGCTGTTAATCTTGATTTGTTTTTTTAATAAACTAACACGTTAGAACCCATTAATTATTTAAGCTATTTGATTGTTTGCTGCGCACGTCAACGTTTTAACGTATGAAGATGCATAGTACGTTTGAACATATATTTATTTAAGAAATTTTTATATAAAGCAAAAGCTGTTCAAAGTATTGACATTAGACGTTTATCTTTAAAAAAGGCTTTATCTGCAAGCAATTATTTAACGTGCGTATAAGTTATGTAGGCGCATAAAATGAAAGTTGTCCTGCAATATAATAATGTCAATAAACGATTAACTATTTCAACAGGCACGAACATAAGTGTTATGTTTATAACAGCTTCATTGTTTCTAATTACATAATGAATTCGCCATGTTTAGATTGTAAAGACGTCCATAAGAATTAACGAAAGTAGAGAGATGACAGATTTCTCCAGCGTATTCTTATCTTTTTTATATAATATTTCTTTTAATTCTTATAGTGGTAAACACGACCGCTTCCTGAGTAAAATGGAATAATTTATTATCTCAAACTTTTGAATTTTACATTGAAAGTCAATTGCCTTCTTAGGAAAATTTTATTGCGTATAATTGTTTTATTGCGGCCGTACTGTCGAAACGATTGCTTAAGATCAACGATTAACAGAATATATTAATGCTTAGCGGGATTCTAATTTAGTAAAATTAGGTCAAGCTGAATAAAATGCAGAGTTGTTGTATTATGTTTTTTCTTCGATGACATTCAGTAATTATTATCAATTAAAAATCTACTAATCTCATTTATCAAGGAACACCGAAAAAATTAATTTCCCGATGTAGATAATCGATTAAAATACAGAAATTGGTTATACCGAAAGCGTTATAAATCATTTATCTGAATCTGTATCGAGTAAATAATACAAAATTAACCTTAATTTGGATAAAAAATATTACAGTTAATTATTAGTTGTATTGCCCGAAATTGCAACAAGATAACGATAAAGAAAAGACGCAAAACCGAAGCTCATAATCGGCTTAAATACAACAAACAATATCCAATAATAACATTTCCGGTGATCCACACAGACGAAATTTATCAAAATCACGATCAAAATGGTAAAGAAGAAAGTGCTTAGTTAACGCCTCAATTAAGCCCAGTTGATATTATTATTGTTAAGGTTTCGCATTTTAATTATAAGTCGATCGCTTTCTCGTATCAATCTCAAATTAGCATTTCTAACATATCCAAGGCATTCGTTGTTCTATAAAGATATTTGAACAATTTTGGCGTGAATTATGTAAACAAATCAGTAATTAGAAATAAATAGATAATATTAAGCAAAAGGTTATATTAAAGGTAGAAGATGTAAGGGGCTAGTCTCACCGAGACGAATTCAGATTTAATCTTGACTTAAGTTAAAGTGATAGGTGAAATGTAGCAATTGCAGTCGATTAAGAAGTATCATCACATTCTACCGAACGTTTTAACTTGCTTCTGTGAGTAACTTAATATACCTAATTAACAGATTTTAAACAAATTAAACCGAAGCACAATTAGTTGAAAACTCAATTTGCCGACTTAAACAAAATAAGACCAATTGCAAATGTTAGAAACACAAATTTAACTTAATGTATCTTTATTTTTAGATACGGAAATTCGAACTGACCTCATCTCAGATCGCGTTTTCACAATTGAAAAATACGTAACGATCCATACCATCAAGTCGATTAAGCATATTTAGCGTTTGACATTCAAATAAGACCGAATACTGGAATTTCGTTCAGGAAAGGACAAAAAAATATTCCCTTTCCTCTTATAAGGTCCAATTAATACGTGTACCGCCTGATGGTCAATAGGTGGTGCCTCGATGCCCAGTAATAAAAAGAACCTTCGTTCTTACACTGCAGCAAATTTAAAGATACGCCGACACGGAGCAATAAACATTTCAATGCACCGTGTCATAAAGTTTATTGAAGAAGATGAAAAACGAAACAGATAACAAAGTGGAGGATGAGGATTTCGGTTTTATGGTTTGGCCATGGTGATGCTACACCGCGCACGACGTCAGCAATGGTCGAAGCGGTTCAAAGACGCGTCTGTTGGGATGTCATCGCACAAGCATGGTCTGGTTTAAGGCCAGAGGAGGTTCGGTAGGACCGAATAATTTATTTCTGGTAATTATCTCCTCCATAAAAATATTTTTACGTTTCAAAAGGATCCTGTGCGTGTTAGAAAGCTCATGACAAATTCGTTAACAATATATTTCATCACTGGAGAATGTTCTTTACTGTTGCGGCAATTAAAATAGAAACGTGTAATTTTATGTGATGAGACGCAAATGAAACGAGCATAAATATGGAAGAAGCGTAAAAGTACTACCAAAATAAAAGAAAAACTTTTTTATTGATTAGAAGAACGCTTAATATATACACCTACGCGTAATAAATTCCCCATCTTCCTTGTTATGTGATTTAAGGAATTATTCGCTTTTTGCCATAAAGTTTATAATTGAGGAACGTTGATTCAAACACACATATATCCATTTTTATTAGTTTCGAGGACAACGGCCAAAACGTATTACTTCCAAGATATTAAAATTAAAGCTATTAACTAAATGTTAAATCATAATTGATGACGTTATGGACGCAATTAAAAAGGTAACATTTGTTCATTTCAAAATGAAGAAACAGATAGACATGTCAATATTTGTTTAAACTACGTTTTAAAAGAGAATTAAAAAAGGCATTAACACAAACTAAAATTAAAATTTGATTATTAAAAGAACTAAGTAATGTATAGCAAGAACCATCTTCCAAGTAGTCACACTCAATCTTCATCGTGTTACCTGTAAGCCATTTTGTGCATCTTCAGTTAAAAAAATGTCGTCATTATTGAATTGTTTTTCCAGCAAAGTGCTTGCGTTGCTTTTCTAGCCATATCTTCTAGTTTACATATTTCTAGAATAAAACCATTCAATGTCCAAATTAGTAAATCCTCATTTGTCTCGTTTTCTTTCGTTTTTTCTTTAAATAACTGGTGCTTTGTTAGGAATTTTACCCAATAACTTACTTGAGGTATTAAATCATTAATAATGGTTCCGTCAATTCCTGAACACAACTTTTAGTTGTTGCTTGTAACAGTGATAGATCTTTTTGTTTCATTACTTTTCATACGATAAAAATCATTGCGATCTAGATTTTTCTACGCTTTTTCCGTTTGATTGATGATAAATAACCTATTCGTGTTATCTAACCTTAACTGATAACGGAATAAAGAATAAATAAAATGAAGAATATTTCAATAATTTAAATTAATACTTCACTTGCAAATTCTTGATAACTATATTTTTTAAGATATTGAAAAAAAGGACCGCATCAACGGTCTAGAAAATAAAATATTACTTTTATTCGTATTCGTATTTTTAATCAGGTGGATGTATCAAATGAACGTTAAAAAAAATTGCAAAATATGCAATCAATATTTATTTTCGAGCATTCATTGATAGAATCAGTGTCTCATATTGGCTAAAATTAAACGTTCTCATTATTTATATCTTTACGCCTGTCGATGCCAACATCAAGATAGAAGTTATATAAAAGCGAAAGTAATTTATACGGCAATAAATCTACCGATTAAAAATAAGGCATATTATGTATATGAAGGCAATAAATATCCATTCTGTCAAACTTCCATGCGCCCGAACGCATCGAACGAACAAGTGTACAGCAAATCTTTCCGTGCCAATATTTGCGAAGACAAATAGAATCCGTAAGCATACATTGATATCATTTCCAGTATTTATAGCTTTATTTGCGACAAAAGAATGTGACTTCCCGTTTTGACGTAGCGTGCCCCATTTTATTTTTATTTACTACTGTTTACGACAAAAATACGGAACAATTCTTCATAAAACTGGTACTTAACGGACGTAAAACAGATATTTAAAACTTTGCTTACGACGCTACTTACATAACGAATATCGCAAGTCGCATATTTTTTAAGATAGTGATTTGTACGAAGTATAAATTAGTGCCATGGAAGGCGTCTTACGTATTAACATAGCTTATTTTTAGAAAGTATTGTCTCCAAAAGAAAAACGGTAGATATTACATCACGCCTGTTGCTATAAAATTTCAGTTATTGAAGAGTCCGAGGTGCTAATTAATTAATTTAAGATTAATAGCAACGGTTAGAGCACACAATTACCGACACGATAACGGCACGAGATTGTCAGCGACATCGGCATATTTCACCCTTTCATTTATTATAGCCTTACAACTGGCTTCGTTTAAGTACGCATCATTACTTTAATATAAAAATTAGTAGGTTTAAGTGAAAACTAATGTAATAAAACTGATCGGTAAATACAAAAAGCATCGTCGATCAATGAAGACCTGAAGATGTCGAGATAAATGGAAAAGATCTGAAAATGTCTCAAACTTGAACTGATAGTGTGTTTACTGTAATGAGGATCGATCAGGCTTACGTGGTTTTCTAATTTAATCGAACGAATTTATCATCGGACCAATATATCATACAATGGCCTTGATCATATCACACAACTCGACTTTTTCTACCATATGCAACTTTCGTTATAGACAGATGTATAGAAGGATAGAAGCTACATTTCCTCAGCTTGTCACTTAAAGCTCTGTATTATATATGTACTAATTATAGAGGGCATTATTTTTTATTTAATATTTACTCCTTTTTAAAAATATTTGCGTGATTTATATTAATCCTGTCAATGAAGAACATTACAACCATTTTGTTTATTTTACTTAAAAAGAGCAATAAAGGTACGTTTATCTTGATAGAAATATCTCCGAAGGCTTCTAAAATTGTTCTGTCATCATCAATTATTGCATATTCTTAAATATCATTGCTAATATGTCTAAGGAAGTCTTTTATCACATGACATAAAGGTATTTGATTAAGGCTTAAACTCCTAGATTTCAATTACGCATGTAATACTTGGTCAATTTTGATAAAATTCTAGGCCCCGCTTTTATAGCACTCGTGCTTAATCATATTTGATATGACCTTTTATGTAAATGGAATTTCATACTTCACTTTACATTTATTTACCCGACACGAAGATCGTTGATATCTATTTAAAAAAAAATTTTTTTTAATCTTCAGACTTCAACTCTGCTTAATGAGCGCTGCTCGATCGACAAAGATTTGCCCTGTATAAGTGTTTGAATGTAGATTCACAACTAAATGTCGTTGATGTGCCTGGCATGCAAGTGTGTCGTTGCTTTCCATTGAAGCATCAGGTAGTTGGCTTCTCTTATGCTCTCTAATGAAAAAATTGAACAAAATCCGCTGCAAAAGAATAGTTTTCACTCACGAGACCAAAAAGGGAAAGCAAACTTTGCTGACACTGTTGACGAAGTTTACCTTAACGGTATTAAGCTTACTTGACCAACTTAAAGCTACAATACAACTTTCCTCATAGCTCTCCTTACAATTGCTTCACTGCTCTGTTACTATATGTTTTTTTACAGTTGTATACATTCTGTATATGCCGTACACCATCTATGAAGTTGTCTTGAAGTTTTCGAGTTGCCATAAAATAATACACAGCAATTCTCCATAGACACACCGAAATTTCTGTCCCAATCTCTGGACGTATCTTTGAAGTTTTAACGGTATCCAGCAAATAGTCCAAAGATTCAATACCAATTGGGTCATTTTAGTTAAAAGTACAAATGCCTCAATTCCTATTTCAGGATTAATAAGAATTAAGCCAAAACCATGGTGTACCCTTTTGTGAATAGTCCTGTTTTCGTTTTCTGTTAGCGGCACCGCTTCTTATTGTTACCTTACGCCAACGAAACTGCACGACTGCCTATGCAAACGTCTATTTGGAAAAGTTTCATTCATAGCTTACCTTTAACATTTCCAATTACCTTATTATCGCATTCAAAGCTAACTGGCGAATACTTAAAAGTCAAAAACTTATTAGCTTTCGAGACTGAAGCGTTACGTTTAGCGCATAATCGATCCAGTTTGTAAATCCTCTCATCAACGCGTCGTTACCAATTTCCATAATTTCTAATATTATTCGAACTAATCATACTATACGCTCGCCAATTTGCATACTAAGTAAGTGCGGTCCGTTCAAATCACGCGGAAACAGGAAATTAACTCTATATTTAAATTCATGTATTACAGTTCGTAAAAGCCTATTCCGTAGTCGTTTCGTATCCTGACAACGGGGAAAGTGTATATGTAAGGGTCCCGATCTGCGAGCACCGGCTGTTCCAAGAGCTCCGGAGCTGTTAACGCTACGATACTCCGGGGACCCCTCAGTCAGCCGCATTGTTTCGATTTAACAGACAACTCCCGGCATTTCTTTTACATTTAGAACAACTTTAGTTGGAATAGTGCGCATGTATGTGGTGCCTTTTGTGCTAACCGAGTTTCTATTTGTTTGCGATACTGCAATAGGGAGGTATATTCCCGCAATGATTTTGATATTGTGTGTCCGCCCAAAATAATTACAATCTTTCAATGATACAATCTGGATGTACGTTGTTATTGTTTTATTGTCTCATTCCTTACGTAGATTCACCGTTGTTTCTTTTTTTACTTATAACAAATAATCGTGGTGTTGTAAAGTTTAACCGTAACATATGATTACATTATTAACATCAAGCAAACGTTATTGGAAATCTGTGAACTATTTTTTAACGAGGTTCCAACGTGCTGTGTATGTAAGACAGGATAAAATTCCAATCTGATGGAAATTGCAGTGATTAAATCATCAAGACTGCTTGGCCTCGCTATTAAAAGGAACCAAAAACAACAATAGTCGCACCCGCTAAATCAAAAGAAATAGCAAACAAATAAAAAGAATTTATTCGCTATAAACGAAGATATTCTTAAACTACAATAAAAAAATTAAAAAAAATTAATTTATTTATTATTCGAAAAATTTTAATTAATTCTTTATTTCGAGAGTGTCCGGTTGTATTATTTTTCTTTCTTGACAGAACCAAAATATTGAAATATCGTAAAACTTTAGATGTCTATGTATACATACTACACGCTATTCAACCCCCGTTATTTCCTTTAAGAAAGACAGCCCCGACAAATATTGAACGTCGAGTAGATAAAGTCGGGCCGATACAGGCATTATGCTGTCAACTTTATTTGTGGTTTCGGAAACAATTCCATCGCTCAAGCTTCAGAAAGCGACAATGTTTGTTCGTTTTATCAACTTTTATTCACATATTCCCATTCTTTAAGAATGATATGAATCGCTTCGAAAGAGCGGAGATACGTATTCGTAGACGAGGGGTGCGTTTTTACAAACGACCAATAAATGGCGCTGTTGAGATTCGACATTACTATCTTCCTAAAATACGTTGCTGACATTTGTTATTGTTGAATCCATAACGTGAAGGATTAGAAAATGCGATTTTCGGAATTGCGAACGAATAATTGGAATAACGAAAGCTATTGGCAAAACGAAGAAGAATGATGAATGAAATGAAGAAGCCCTTCCAAGAAGTTTAAAGTTAGCCCTTCTAGCAATCATTAAAACTTCTTCTATGGCTAGAAGGTATTTTAATGATTTTAATGATTGATTATCCAACTAAGGTTGGTACGGGGACAGGAGTCGGGAAAACACTAATATACAAATCAAGTCTGTCAAAAGCTGCTGTCGCTGAATATGGCTTCATGGAAAGACCTCATTTTCTAGATTTAGTTCCTTCTGACTATCATACGTTTCCAATTTTCAAAGAAGCACTAAGAGAAACAGATTTATGGACAATGACTCGTAGCGGCTGCTGAAAGGTATTTTGCAAACAAACCAATGGATCTTTTTTATAATGGATTAGAGATATTGAAACAATTGGATACTCGCATCCCTAGTCAGGGATGCAAGTTACCGGCATTGGCTTCCTTCCGAAACAGCTTTCCTTCTTCATATTGAAAAGTTATGAAGAATTTTATTCATTTAATTGAAATGAGAAATTGAGCTTACCAGCGATTCCAATATCTAAAGCTATTCATAGATTAGCAAAGAAAAGTCTTTTTCGTGATATTCCCTTTGCATCTTCCTTGTCATCCATAGTTTCCGACACCCCATACGTGCTAAATAGCTTCCTTACGATATTTATAACTAATACAATGTAGGCTAGTAGATACAAACAGCGTGGCATGGGTCATCGAGTCCTTTACAAAAAAAAAAGAACAAACATACGCCAATAGGATGCAGTATTACAAAAGGGAAAATATTTACAAACCCGGTATGTTTACCTTCCATGCCGAGGAGACATGGAGGAGTATACGAGAACAGCCTACCCTAAAAAAGGCGGTGAAGCTATCAAAGATCGATAAGCGAAATACCTTAATCCTGTATCGGCGTTAGTTTAAAGGCGGTTATCAATATTATTTAAATTCGAATTCCTTACCGCATAAAATCCATCTCTTGTCACTAAGCGCGATTTTTATGCTTGTTTGTCGAATCGATAAGCTATAAATATCTTGATCCCTTTGTATTTTCTTTTTTTTAAATTTAACGCTGCATTTAAGAAAAGAAAAAAAACATAGTTTTAAAGCGATTTTATACAAATGGTTACTTAATAGAAAAGAAACTAGATTCGTTAGTGATAGCCATGCAAACAACGTGAAACAATGACAGCATCGACGCGACAGGGCAGATTTGTTAAAACATACGTTTTAATCCCCAGAATTAATGCGGTAAATCCTTTCAAATTTGTTTTCGTTCGAATCGTTGTAAATCCGGATTTTAATTGAAGCAACAAACAAGGAAATTCACCTATGGTCGTGTGCCATTTAAGTAATCAATCTTTGAGGGTTTGTTTTAGAATTAAAAAAATTAATAAGATTAGCAGCCGTAGTAATCTAGTAGGAGTATTTTAATAATGATGTCATCAGATGTTGAAGATTTTTCACTTAAAGCGCAGGAATGATAAAATTTTCCGATAGAACTTTAAGTAATTATTAAGGGAGCAATAATAGCAATGTTTCGGCATTCTTCCGCTCTGAAATTTTTTTTCAGAGGCGCAAAACCCTTTGTTTCAGGAGAATTTTATCTCAAAGAAATCGTTAGAAATGAAACCCATATTTTATTCAGGAAAATCACAAATCATTTTTGTTATCAAGTACCTACTTAAGACTTAATAAAATAACATAATATACTTCCCAGTAAAATATGTGCAGTGCAGATATGGAAAATTTAGCAAAACAGTGCTTGTTAACAATGGAAAACGGATATTAGTTTTCCGACGGTCAGCTTACATAGGTATATGTAGATAACACAGCAGCCTAAGGTACTAGCTTTATAAGTTCGGTAGGAGTATCTTACGCTGCTCGAACCTCCCAAAAATTACGAAGAGGATTTAGTGCCCATAAATTTATGTTCATGTATTTGATTATGTTTGTATTTGTGTGTGTTTTAACTAACTACATAATTCGAACAATCATTGAAAATGTTACGTTTTTTTTCTTTTAATTTGCAAAGATACCGAAACGTAAAGGATGTCGTATAGCTACATTTTATATTTTAAAGCGGAAATTTAGACAACTGCATTGTCGCAGCTATCATACATGACTCACAATTACGGTATGCTCTTATAAGAAGAAGAAATAAGTTTTTTTTTTGTGAGACCTCGAATATTTTGCGCTATGGTAAAAACAAAAACAAGGAGATTGCAATTCTATTCTATCGCTTTCTACCATACGTTGAGCCGAAGTAACGCAGTACAATTAAAAAGGTAAAAAAGGTAAAGCAAAGCCTGATTCAGGGAATTTACTTTATTTCACAAACACCAACCACTTTGTATCGCCCTTGGACGGAGGTTCCCGACGGGATCGATGAAATTGTCTCAATCTTCAATCTTTGTGTAATTGTAATTTATGATTTTGTATCTGAAAAGATATTTAGATTGTTGTTTCTTTCTTTCTTGTATTATTTCGAGATAATGTACCTTTTGTCTGTATCACAGCAGTTGTGACTGAAATGAAACACAGATACCGGCAATAATTGAAGGTATCACGATCACAATCCATAGTAGAAATGTCTCTCGGGCCTCGGGTGTTGTCGCGTACTTGTTGTTTGACTTGACGTTTCACTGATCATGCTGTCGGCTTCTTCAAAGAATTTCTAAAGACTGAAGACTTCTGAAAAAGCTGACGAGATACTGGTAAATTTATTCCTAACTCCCAGATTTCATCAGCATTCATGTTATTATTATTATATTTGTAAAATTAAGAATTCTAAATTTTCGTTCATATTCTTGGCCTATATAATTATCTTTATGTTATTTGTATGTAATTATTTGTATTACGATTACGTTGTATATTCTATACCCCGAGAAAGAGTGTTAGTGATGAATAGTAACAGAAATAAAGAAAATTACATGAATTATGCTCTTGCATTTTTGCTTTTTTAATTTGCGAAGTCTGTCGACTGCAATAGATATCATTTTAGGCCAATCGAAACATAAAGACAGTCACGCGACTGCGCAGAAAGGAACTGTCGTGACCCTGATTATAATCTGTCACTTGCTGCGCCATCCCGTGGAGATACAGAAATTAAAACCAAGAGAAACTATTTAAAAAGATTTCCTGTATAATGTCATTTAGATTAAGTTATCAAAATCCTGTAGAAACGACCAAAGACAAGATTAGTGGAGGTTGATGAATAGTTCAAGTTGTATATAACAATTTAGTAAATGTAGTTTTAGAAGTAGGTTAAGTTAAATACGCATGATCATTACCGATAAAACTATCAAACCTAAATATTACAAATTTGAAGTAAAAATAGATTGAATGTAAAAGAAAACAAACCAGAGGAGGGAAAAGCCCTATATTCAAACAACAGGTACAAAGTCGTACAATATTCTCAGTAACTTCGCTTCACAAGGAAAATTATCCGGTAGCATACTTGAATTATTAATAGGAGGATTTAGAATGAGAAAATTAGTAGACATTGATATCAAATTTAAAAGAATTCAATGGACTTGATTATTCTCCAAACTGAAAAGAGAATTCATATTTCATTTCTGATATCTTCTTCTTCTTAACAAAGATTCCAACGCTATTTTGTTTATTCTAAGCTGTAACCCAATGAGGAGTCGTTGTGCTGCATCTCTCTATAGAACGACACCAGAATTTATCAAGTACATAAACATATCTAGTAATTCCTGTATTCGTTCAACTATTTATCCTGGAAGTCCTAAATCGTAAATTATGCGTAGGTAATCTTCCAAAATTCTTCCTGAGATAACCCGCTTATCCCAATCAACTGTCTCACAACAATCTGAACAATTAACGTACTAGTTCATCCTACTGTGCACATTAACACTTACCGAGCAATAAAATTCTTCGAGTTTATTTGTTAAACTATTAACAATCCTTTTCGTTAAAAATTTAATATTTGGCCTAACTTAATATTTAAGATTGAAACCGCTTGTATGAAAAAATAAATAAATATTGAATTTCGACAGATCTAATTTCATATCGCATTAGTCTTGACCATAGAGGGCAGTAGACACATTATCAAACATTTTCTTTTTTTTTTTTTAGGACAATACTGAAACATACCAGCAAAACCATGACCGAAGATCGCCAATTTTCACTTATACAAGAAAAGTGTCGCTTCTGGTTAAATTGTCCTACTCTTGAGGTGTATGTATAAATATGTTGGCTTCCCTTGTGAATGTTACTTCTGCTAATCCAAGTGATTTCGAGGATGTAGGATAATTCGAGTGATGTTGAAATTAAACAACAAATGATTAAAATTAAATGATGTATTTACATTTTTTTTTATAAATTATATAATACTGCTTTAAATAAAAGCATTCGATATATGCACAAATAACGTCGAAGGCACGTTCATATACGCGTGTTTTAATGTCGCAGCATAAAACGAAAATATTGCGGATGATACCGAATTACGCGAAGTTACCTTAAAATCGTAAACGTAAATCTAAAATAAATAAGTTGTTTCCATCTAATTATAGTAATGAACGTGTGTATCTATGCTACTTTCATGTTAAACAACAAATACGCTCGGTTTACATATTGACCCTTTACACGCTTATAGATTTATGCCAATTTCTCTAGAACTAACGAAAATGTATGGACTTATTGAACACGGGGTACATTGAAAATAGATGTGCGTTTGACACTTTAACGATCGCATCGTTAAATTGATTATCAAATCATTGTGTACGTCTACAATACATACATATAATTATTTTTTTGATAAATGAATTGCTTATTTCTGGAAGGGCCAAAGTCGTATTTTAACAGTTTTTGGAAAGGCAAAATAAATTAAAATAAAAAAAAAGAACCCAAGTAGAATATATCCGTTCTGCATCGAAAAACTTCATCAAATTCTCCTTCGGACTAAAGAGCACGAAGTCAGTTGGCTTACTTCTTTCCTGTATTTAACAGTGGTATACTCGTAATGTCTTTATTTCATACGGAATAAAGACATCCGTCGGTCAAGAAATAGATTATAAAAGACAGCCAATTATATATTCAAATAAAAATTGAAAGATTGCAGGCAATTTCTCTCTCAAAAATTAAAGATATTGCCCCGAACAAATTAACCAATTCATTGATAACATTAAATGTTTTCCTAGTAAGAGGCTACCATTTTTGCGTTATTTAATCCAACGCAATCGTATTGAAAGGAATTGAAGCAAAGCATATTTTGAATATCAAAAATTGCAATAAAGTCTGTTCGTAAATTGACAGAGAACGTAGGAAAAGTAACATTTCATTTTCATTTCCAACATTCGGCCATTTTATAAGTGAGCGACGTACACCAAGCAAAGCAGTATTACGTAGGATCTATTAATGGTTTCACCTTTGCATAACATAAATAAAACTTATGTTATGCTCATCATACTTGGAGGAGAAGCTTCATAAACATGATCACAACGCACAGTTAGCTCAAAACTGGATAATATTACGTTAGCCATTCCAGAAAGAAATGATTCAAACGGTTTAATGTGTTAGACACTAAAGTGAGTAAATGTTTCACGTCTTTTACCTAAAAATAGATGATAATTGCTTCGACGGTGACTTCGTTCAATTATAATTTATTGACACAATCTATTCTTTCACTATTTACTTCAATCTTCATCAATCTAAGATAGCAATCATCATCTATAATTTATTGCATTGTAACAATGCAGTATTTACACATTGAGAAACAATTGCTTCTGCTGTACAAACGAACCAAAATTCAGGATCACCAAATTACGGAATGCTATAAAAATGTAATTTTCAACAATTTTTATTACAAAGTTTTATTAACGAAATTGCCATTGAGAAAAAAGAAGAAGAAATCTTTACACTTAAAACGTTTCATTACAAATTTTGTGATGGTATCCATTTCTGTACAGATCATTTAAGTAACCAAAATAATTTTGATCAATTTAAATTAGTCGGTACTTTAGCTTTTCTAAACAATACAAAGATCGAAGTGTCTGCTTGAAGAAATTTTGTACCACCGAATTAATTAGTTTGCGAAACAAACCATATTTTACTTAAACAACAACTCGAAGTCTATTTGCTATTACGTTTAATTAAAAAAATACCTTAAATACTTTAACAATTTCAATCCTGAACTTTGGTTTTTAAGATTTTCTCGAGTGAGTGCGCTAAATCTTATCTACCACCACAATACACAAACATAACGACGACCGATTATTTAAAACGCATTACATACATACGCACATACATACATACATACAATTTAAACCTATGCCGTTCTATCTGCTCGGAACATCATCTGCGCGATCACAAATGAAAAACGTTCTCCGTATTTTTCCAAACGTTTTCATTAGAATTTAAGCTACAATTGTCGTTTGCGGGTCAAATAATCGGCGCCGTAACGGATTGTAAAGCGGAACTTATTTGCTGACCGTGTGTCGACGGATGCGTTAAGCTCTGCTGTGCGTGCTGCTGATGGTGTTGTAGTTGCAGGGACGCATTGGGATCGTCCTTTACGGTGACGAATTCGGTTCGTTTCTTCACTTGTTTGCGTTCCTTGGCGCGTCGGTTCTGAAACCATATCTTTACCTGGCGTTCCGATAGGCCTAGGTTCGACGCCAGCTCCGCTTTTCGCCGTATCGTGATGTATCTGCTGTAGTAGAATTCTTTCTCCAATTCTATGCGCTGGTGATCCGTGTAGACTACTCTGTATTTATCTTTCGTTCGGGTTTTACCTGAAACAATGAAAAAAATAATTTTTGTATTCAAAATTTCTTAACAATAGTAATAATAGTAATAAAATACAGGCCTTGTAGCATATTGCACAACATTTTTTTTTCAAAATAATCATTCTGCTCTTATTCTACCTATGTTACACCTTTTCAAAAAAAAAAAAAAAAAAAAAAACGGTTTTAATTTAGCAAAAACACACGAAATGCTGACATAACGTCGTCGTCGCTGTTGAACTTAATTCCCCGAAGGCCTCCTTTTAGTTTTGAAAATAAATAAAAGCTACTAGGCTAGAAACTAAGTCGGACGGGCACGATAGATGCTCCATCAGCGCGAAATTTGCATTGCAAATTGTGTCTAGGAAAAGGAAGCTTTTCTGCATTTTGTTATTTCCCTAGCATCCCAGGAAATGGAGGCTTATCCAGTGACGGTTGCGAGGTATTGGAGATCCTCAATATCGCAATTCCTTATTTTGTTGTTTAAACTTTATGACTAGAGAAGACGAAAACAGATAGAATTATTACTGTTTTATAGAGACTAGATAGATTCGTGTTTTATCGACTCTCGGGGGCGCCAGTAGACAACACGAATCCATTCTCATGAATAGAGGGAATAGACACGAGTCTATCTAGTCGCTGCAAAAAACGAATAATTCCACCTGCTTTTGTCATCTCTACTTATGACGTCTCAAATAATCACCTCTATTGGATTAGTGAAATAACTGCAGTACCTACTCAGATAACCAAGTATTTTGGATGCGGCTATACAAAAGGCCAGGTGTAATGACGATACTACATAGATAACAAATGGCAAGCTACTATTAAATAATTACGTAAGCCGCTGCTTGATTTGCACTTTTTTTGTTACCACGATTACCTTTTTTGAAAGTCTCATGCGATAGTAAGTAAACAGAATTGAATTCATAAGGAAACGTAATGAGCGTAATCGAATAGAAAGAATACTAGTAAAACTGGTCCTGATCCTCTGTTCAACCTTCATAAATCGAGCGTACAAAAAAAAAAGAAGATAGTTAAATCTAAGTTGCGTTACGAAACGGAGAATTGCAGATATGTACATCTCAAATCTAAACAAATACATGAGAGCACATTTCATAGGAGCGGATCGCCGATCGTTCATTTACGAAATCGTGCAACCATAATCTAAATTTATCTAGGTTTTAATTTATATGCGGGATGTTATCCGAATAAGATTGTTGAGAGATCGACATATCGGAGTAGCAATAAAATGTTTATGTCGTAGTCCCAAACGATGGAAATTAATATAGAAACCAGTTAATTATACGGCGTCTCCACCTACCGCGAGCCTGTAGTTCTTCAGTGAAGATATGCTGATAAGTTTTCGGTTTTTTTTAATATGCAAAAATATGCATATATAGATTTGTTTATTATTGTAACGAATGGATGGGAATGGAAAAATCGTGCCTTACGTTTCGTAATTTTCCTACTTAATATACAGAGTCTCTTCAGCAATGTTTTCGACGAAATCGCAAAATTAAGATTTTTTTATACCACTAAGAAAGCAAATACCTTATATTAAGCTTTTACTTATTATTCTTATCATTTTTGTTTTCAATTACATTAACAGGGAGAAAGCAACTTATTAATTGTTATTAATTCGTAATTAATATAATAACTTTTGATAATATTTAGAAACTAAATAATTTGGAAAAAAATTTTATTAGTGATATTTCGTTCACACAAGACAGTTTAACACCGTTTCAGTCCGAAGTAGAACGTTTTTAGGAAAATATCTGGAACATAGCCAAATTTGTCAATCAACGTAAAATTTGAAAAGCATGGCTTTAAACAATACAAAAGCTAAAAAATAATTTAAACAAAAACTATTTTACTGTTTCATTAATTACTTCAAATCAAATACTTTGATATTTTTCCTGTCTCACTTTAACTGCTTCAATTTATAACTTAAATAAAAATAAATAAACTAAAAATAAAAATAACAAATGTTCCGTAAGGCTTTCGATATTGAATAACACAAAAAAATAAGCATTCTTCAAAATTCAAATTATTATATATGTACATGTTTACCTCACCTCCTTTCAGCCTTTTTTCAAATTTATATGAAATAAATAACTCGTATATTTATCTCATTACCATAGAGCCGGTCAAGAATAAAAAACCAAATGCAATGTTTTAATGATATGTGTATTTAGTACACGCTGCTTTTTTAATATTTCACGCCGCGTCTGCAAATTAAGCCCTTATTTATGTAATAAATCATTACTGCGTGAACCGGGCTTCCTGGAAAACGTAATTACTTTCCACTAAAACAAAGATTTCATGACGGATAATGTAATACCTAATTTACGACGTAGGTGCGGTAATGAAATACCCGTTATTCTGTATTTTTGTCAGTTGTTTTTGTATGTATTTTCTAAATTAAACGTGACATTTAATAGCATTATCCTTACGAAATATGTTATCTGTGTGCTGTTCCTATTTTAAAAGATGACAATTTTTCTGCGTGTCCAACACGTTCTAAGAAGGAGAATATTCCATATCGTTTGACATTAATTAATGCCATATTTACTAATACTTTGAACTAGAAATATATCGAACAAAACAATGAAGCGTATTAAAATCGAAGGAAAAATACTCCAAGGCTGATCATTTTTATTGACGAGTTTTTGATTTGGAAGATGTAATAAAATCATCCAATTAATTCAAAATGTCATACACCGTCCCAAACGCGAACATTATAATTCTCACTTTTTCCTCAGCCTCTCAATACGACGTGCGAATAGGTAAAACGTTAGGTATCCATTTTGTAACAAGGTCAACTACATGAAGCGCATATTTAATAAATTAGTTAACATGAAACGCTTGCAATAAATTAGAAACCATAAATTGTGGAATTTTCAGGAAATAGCGACATCTAATGAAGCGACCATCTAACAAACAAGTTTTAAAAGATTTAATTACCAGAAATTGGTTAATAAAACAATTTCATCATCGCCTACTTCGATATTCTTCGAAGGAAAATGTGATGTTTACGAAAGATGACTAGGAAGGTGTTTACTTTAACATCAGAAGAATAACCTGTGGAACATTTGCACATTTCATGTTTACCTCAAGCATGATTTTAGAAATTTAAACACATGTTTAATTAATAAGTTTACGCTGGACTATGCAACAAACAACATTCAACATGTTTTACGCTATTTAATTCGCGAGTACCAAAAAGTTGTTACTATAACCTGTAACTGGCATTGTATCGCACGCACAAAACGTGGTAATTAACTTAGTATGCGTCTGTCATTTATTTTATTGAATAATTCAGAATAATTGAGCTGTTCCTTGAAATCTCCCTTGAAATAATTTAGAGAAACCTAACTGTAGGAATAAGTGATGTGAACAACAATGAATTGATTCCAATCTAAATTGCATCTCAAACGTATTGATTTGTTTAATGATTCTAATAGAACTTGCAACAAATTTAATGAGGGGATTTATCTGCCAACAAAATTTAATATAATCGACGCTGAGCTTTGAGATTAATCTTCAATCGCTGAACTGTTATAAATAACAGAATCAAATAATTAATTCTATTGTTTCATTGTTACAAACGCACGTGCTAGTTTTTCTGTTGCCTTTACAGGTGTATGACGTATGAAATCTTGTATTTATCTTGCATTTAGCAACGTGTAAATTCTTAAGATGAACTATTACACTTTCAAGAGAAAAAGAAAATTTGGGCAACGTCTACAGCTATTAAATAGTAAAATTTGGAATTGCTTGGATCTATATACCGGATGTTCATTTGAAAATTTCTAGAAACCCGGAAATCTATGAAAAATTTCGTGAAACGCGTAAGAAGGACTTTATGCAAATATTGACTCGTAAGCCACTTAAACCGCCTGCTTCCGGGTGTTACCCCTTAAAAATCTTAAATGGAAAAGGGCACCGAGTAATCCTGTGAAACAGTACATTTTGCCTTTATTTTCCTTAAACAGCTTTGGGTTGATAATACTGAATAACAATTTATACTAAGGCAACAAACGAGGCATTTCCAATCGAGGAGCAATGGAACAATAGCCTGTTTTCCGTTTACACCATTGCTTTAATTTTCTGTAAAAAATCTGAGTCGACGAACGTAAAATCGGCACAAAAACGTGCATTTTTATTTACTAAATAACTGCAAACAGGATGACAAATATCCGCCATAAAAAAAATAACTTAAGTAACCACAAGTTATTTATTTTCCTTGTTTTTGAGGAATTTATAAGGGTTTTTAATATTGGTTTTTGTTCCGATGTTCCTGAAAATGGGTTGACCTCCCAGAGATAGACAATAAACCAAACCAAAGTGTACTGTTTCAAAAGACCATTGAAATGAAGTATTACACAGTACCCCCTTCCATTTAAGATTTTTAACGGGGTAGCCGCGGGTTCAGGTGGATGAAGCAATTTTTGCATAAAAAGTTGTCTCCCTCGTGTTTCAGGAAATTTTTCATAAATTTCCATCTAAATTTAACATGTTATTTCGTCCAACTTTTACAATTTTGATAGTTTTTCGCTGCCTTACAAATTTTTACTGTGTATTAACTCTCTGTCTAATACCGAGCGATTGCATCGAAACCGATCTCTATCCGATATCAAACGGAATTTATGAGAAAAGAACCCTCTCAATTACGAACTACTCGTACAGAAGAACCGCAGATTACTTAATAACGATCTGGCGCCAATAAATATTATTAAATCGCGTAATATATGTTTCATAGACGCACACCGTCCTTTTCTTGCCATTTTTTAGACATTTGTTTTTACTGGTGATTGTTTTTATTAAAGTTTTATCTGTTCTATGTCGTTTTAGTTTAAACATGTGTGCAACGCACATTTATATACATTATTAAATTGGATTCTTGTTAGTCTTTTATTGCATTTTGATGCAATATACTAAAATCTCTGGCATACTATTAGACTATTATTAAACTATTATATTTATTATTATTTTTATTATATTTAAATCTACAGGGTGTTATAACTTCTCAGCTACCCCACGTTGTACTTTTACACAGGGTAAGTCAGAAGGAACAGACTAAACTCCAGGAGAGCATTGTATGCTAATAATGTTCTTATCCAATTTTCATTTGTTTTCAACTTATTATAAGTAAACAAAACGCTTATACTAAGATCTTTTAATTATAGCGTTTTTTTAAATAAATGTTTAAAAATACCGACGAAGGTATTTTTAAGAAATATCTACGAAGGGCGCCTGTTGCTCTCCTGATCGCTTCATGACTTTCTCAACAAAAGTTTGGTTTTTAAAGAAGCATCCTATGTATTGTTACCATTTTGAATACCTCTCTTCAATTGATATCAATTTCCATCGATGTTGTTTATACTTACGTATCTTTTATCTCAAGAACAATTAGTTTTTGAGATAATTGACATAACGCATTAACGGCTCTTTAACGACCGATATCTTAACATCTAATAGAGGTACTATTCCCGAATCTTTTTTGGAAACATTTCCCCATACCTGTAATGCGTCCTGTTTTAGTAAATTAAATATGAAGCTACGCAAATAAGCTTTTCCTTTAAAAACAAAGTACTATAAACTTTTGTTTGGCTAAATATATTCATTAAGGCAAATATGTAAATACTTTTTTTACAGTTTCATCATTTGTTCGAAGTAACCATCATTTTCCTATATACATACAT
This sequence comes from Oryctes rhinoceros, assembly GCA_020654165.1. Lineage (NCBI taxonomy): Eukaryota > Metazoa > Arthropoda > Insecta > Coleoptera > Scarabaeidae > Oryctes > Oryctes rhinoceros. Next base: position 8,568,719 of record JAIOKQ010000231.1, read on the forward strand.
TGTCCTAGTAAGTTAACCAGTACGTATAAGTAATTAACAGCGGAAATAGGCAAATGTTAATTAGAGTTCTAAGTTCTTTTCAGCAGTATTTCTATGCTTCGAACAATATGTGAAGTTGTACGTGCAAACTAAATTTTGCGATTTTTTTGTGAATTGGCCTTTAACAGCGGTCTACGCATTTTACCAGAAAACGTGTCCGCATAGTCCATATCCAATACAGTAAAAGACGACACGTTTTAGATATATTCTAATTTAATTTTAATATCTAATGTTCTAATAACCAAATCGCGGAATAATATACAGGATGTCTAAAAAATTGAAATAGTAGAGTAACTTAACATTGAACTTTCTTACCAACATCGACTTATTTCAAGAAAAGAGGAACTAAAAAAAGGAAACCTTTCATTCGCGAATTAAGAGAAAAGTTATCATCTCATTAAAAAAAATAATAATCTACGTAGTTGGATATATGAATACGCGTATGAATATGTATTTTCCATTAAATACAAAGATGGTGGTTACGCTGATAGTAACTCTACGGTTATTGGTCGACAGAAATTCATATCACTTCAAAATGTATGCAGATACGAGCGGAATCCGTCGTAGATAAGGCATGACGAAAGGCAATTTACGATAACGCAGCACATAAATGTACGAATATTACATGCATATGTATATATATATATATATATATATGTGTGTTGTGTATGTAGACGGTGCCGCAATACACTTATACAGATAGGTGCACGTAGTCTCCATGTATGCACAGTATGTTTGCTTCACATGATATTAAAACAGCGTGTAATTAAACAAATGCAAGCAACGTAAAGATAAATATTGCTAATTCTACAGGTATTCTTCTGCAGAATCTTGTAAAACGTGTTGGCATTCAAATATTTGCAAACACATACGAAACAAAATTATTCATCGTTTCAATTAGCACGTCCGCGGTACCTGCTCTCGGATTCCTTATTTTCCTTATCGACGTCTAGAAAACAAAGACGAGTACACTCACTCATGAAAAAATAATGTCTGGTTGTATTAATAAAAAATTGGCACAATGCGGTAACCGTGTAAACTTGCGCGTTTTGCAGCGACAGTATTTATTATATGATGTAGATCGTCATGTACTTACTGGATCTGGGTAATTATTGAGAACCTCTTTACCGACAAACTTATTCCGTATGTAGCATTAAGACCGGCTTGAACCTTCCTTTTTTTTTGCTAAAGGTATACAGATTTTGATAAGAAGTAATACTTTTTTGGACAAATCTTGGCGATATACAAGAACAGAAGCTGAAGGCGTTTTTCGTCTCCATCAAAATTTGAAAAAATCAACTGTACGTTGGGTGCCGTGCTTACCCACTCAGGGCTAAAAATGCTAGCGAATGAACATTTCCAACGCCCTTTTGAAGCAATTCAGCTACTTAAACTAGGAATTGAAGCAAGGTATTGTTAAACCATGACAACGCACGCCTTATAATTCAATGGTTGCCATGGGCAAAATGTTACGAATTGCAATTCGAATTGACAGATCACGTGCTCAACTCACTATCAATATTTGACGAGTTTGTTTTCAATTCATTAACATGCTACACTCCAAGTAAATATTTATCAGAGTCGCTTAAGAGCAAAAGCAGTTTTTTTCCAAATACAATATCGAATTTAGAAGCGAGAACATTTTATGTCCTCAATCAAGAAGTTTGTGGTGGTTAGCAGCATACGAATGCTCACGTTGTTGCATTCGTGTTTCGCCGTGTGTGTCGACTTCTACGTGTGCTTTCTGTAAACTCTACGTTAGATCAGTTTGGGCTCTAAAAGTCGCTGGAAGTGTAAACAGCTAAATGTAGATTCAAACGAAATACAAATCCGCGAGAAGTTAGCATAATAATTAAAGAGAATAATTATTAGTTTCCATTCATATTTTTCTAACAAAATTATAGATTAAAAAACTACTAACATTTTTATTGTCTAAAAACAACAAATTTCATCTTACAGCATTTTTTTTAAATAATACTCAAGGAAGTCCGTTAAAGAGATAGCTCAGTAGCAATTGAGGACTCTTTATCCCTGATCTAAAAAATACATCTATCAAATGCGCACCTACAGATAGATACATAACGATTTCTCTAATCGAAGGCTTTTTGATAGAAGCCGGTAACTCTAAACCTTCTTAGTTTTAGGATAGCGCCCCATTATATTTTTGCCTCAAAATTTAATGGAAGTTTCAAAAACACAATTTTAAGCCATCGTTAGGATCAGGCCTTAACATTTTTGCCTCAAAATTTAACGGGAATTTCATAAATACAATTTTAAGTCATCGTTAGGATCGCACCTAATAGCACGTAAACAAACCGGTTTAAATAACCTGCGTTCAAATTCTAACCCAACCCTAAACCGTAACCCATCCATTCCTCCGTTCAAAATCTTCACCGTTAAAAACCCTAACATCTCTCCAAACAACAAACCGCGACCCATCTATTCCTACAACAGTACCAAATATTTTCTCGTTGTACTACCTACACTTCTCATCTAAATTTACCATAAAAGTGCCAAGCGTTACATTTCGTGATAAGATTAGAATCATACGTAATTGAAATTTGAAGCGAATCCACGGCATATTTTATTTAAAACATAACTTTAGGTTTTTATAACAGTTTCTAATCATCAATAATTCGCAAATAAACATTTATAAACCAAACATATTTATAGAAACTTTCTAAATCTTTTGATTTCATATCATCGGTCCAACATTTAACAATTTTCGTTTAGTTGGTATGCAAATGTTTATTTATATTTAGTATTTTTAAGAAACTTTCTCTTTTAAATTTACGTAATTTAAAGAAATACAAAAATAAACGATTTTTCTTTATTTAATTTCTTACATTACAGAAGCAAACCTTTGGCGACCGCGTATATATAGACAATTGACGACGATTATTATCTTCCAGTTTAAAATTAGCATATCTGCAGGATATTTTACAGCATCGTTTATTTGCCTGTTGTATTGATGTTCACTATAAAAAATAAAACAATGTCCGTATCACCTGAAAGTAAATATTGACTAACACACATACAGAAATTGACAACTATTGCCCAAAAGTAAATATTCAGTACGTTGCAAAGTCTTTTTGGAACTCTTGGTATACTTGAAACGTTTAAACATGTACGTATGTAATGTAGATAAAATCTTATGATAGTGAAAAGAACGGCATTGGATCCCCGTGAATTTCGAGAAACAAATACTCCTTAATTAATAACAATAAATCTTTGTTTATGATGCCTGCAGCAGATTCACGTATATTGCCCTGTATATTACGTACGGTTCGTAAAACGTACTATTTATTTAGCCAACGAATATCTAAATATTGATATATTTTTTCCAGAGAAAAATATCCGCCATCAGACAAAACGTTATCATTTTGCACCAAAATAGAAAGTGAAGACGTTGGAACAACGTAAGAAGCCTAAATTTTAGCTCTATAACAATGCGTTATAAATTATAAGTACGGACGTTACTTTACGTGCTATTTAAACAGTCTGACAAAAAGAAGAAATTAAGCTGACAGTAACATTTCGTTAAACTAAACACATTTCTTAAAAAACTGTAATTTTTAAAATACGGAAGATACTATTTTATCTAACCTGACACACACTTAAAGAGTTGTATCTTGTTATTTGGTAAATCTAATATTAAACGTCGAAACAAGCAACACGGATTTTTTTTGTTTTGTATCCTTGTTGATAGCTTCAAAAGAAAAATTTTTTCGTCCACAGTGGCAAACTAAAGGTTCCAATCTTCCGAAGAAATTTAAAATTCACCTATTTTGCAAGAAAAATAATAGCAACTATTTCTTTGGGACTATCAAGCATGATTATCTAATAGGTAGTAGAGTAACAGGAGAGTGTTGTGCAACGCCTCAGAGAAAGGCTGACGCAAAACGTCTAGTGACACCACAACAACGAATCTGTGCCACATGTCAAAGACTTTCAAAAGCTGTTATTACCAAATGTGGCTGCCTAGAAATTGATGGTCCACCTTATAGTCCAGATCTAACTCCTTGTAACTGGTCTTTGTTTCCAAATCTCAAACAAAACGAACAAAATTTATGGACGATAACGAACTTTGCAGACGAACCAAAAGAATTTTCTTATATTGAGTTAAAGATGTTGTTAAAGCGATGTAATACTTGTATTCAAAAGCATTGAAATATATCTATTTAAAGGAAGCTATTTAAGACTGAATATTTAATATAAAACCAATTAATCTATTTTGGAATAGATTTTTCAATATGTACATTGTTTGTTATGAACACCGCATAGTGCTGCCAAGCTGGATAATTTTAAATTCTGGTTTTCCTACATCCATTCCTCCGTCTACGTTCTTCTGTGAATGAACGTGGACGGGAGAGCGAATGCGCGCGTACACGCAACGCAATGTTTAGTGTAACTAATACAGCGCCGATAGACGAAATGTATTCACTCGACTTTTCGGTGGGTTCTCCAAATGAGCAAAGCGTTTATCTCAACAAAGTAGGTTCGTTGGCTGCATTTAGCATTGTATCAACAGCTTGGCGTTTGCCGTTCGCAGCTTGCAACCGCAGTCCTTTCCTATGGTGGCCTTCCCAATTATAATGCTGATCTCAGCGAATATAAGTTCTAATTTTTCTACGCGAGTGGATATTTTTACTCATCAGTCTTATTATTTAGGCTTGCTAAATTAGGTTTATGTTTCTTAAACTCTTCATTCCTTCTTTAATTGTTAGCGGCGTATGCTTACAATGCGAAGAATAAAATACTTACATTTCGATTTTAAATTACCTTTATGTGGCTAAAAGCTCTACTTAACACGTTAATTCTGACTTTTTTAATGTCGAGAACGTACTTAACTTAAATTGATGATGATCAAAACAATGGGATAAATAAAAGTCTAGTATATCAAACAACAGATTTTTTTATTAAAAATAAACCAAGCTAAAAATAGATAAAACATCATATTTTAAATAAACTACAGGCATATACGAATGTATATGTAACTTAAAATATTTCCTATAAATAAGAAATATGGTGATACCTACGTTATGCGCTGTGAGGTCACTTACTTAAAATAAGTTGCCTTTTAAGATTTAACAGAATGCAGAATATTTAACACAAATATATACGATCGAAAAATGAGAAAAAAAAAAAACAGTGCTTTCAGGTATAAATTAGGATAATCATGGATGTTTTTGTAGTTTACTAAATGCTAACAATAAAACACTTTCATTAGAATTATTTCATCTATCACTCGATAAGCTAAAGTATTGACTTGGTGGGAAAAGTAACACAAACGCAAGAATATAAAAAGGTAAAATTCAAAAGTTTGACTTAAAAGATCAACATTAAAAGGTGTGCTTTAAGCTAGATCACATTACTGGAAGTAAATATCGCATTGGATGCTTGAACCTATCGGTGTTTGTTAATGCATCGTTATATTTGAAAATTTAAAACACCGATAAGCTTTTTCTAGCCCCTTATTCCCAAATATTGTCAAAATTTTCCATTGAAATACTGATAAATCAGTTGCAACGTTTCGCAACACTAATTGTATCATCTTCTTATACAGAGTGACTATCTATTAACCTCTTAAGGGCTCATGCGTATATTCGCCGTGTAGGAATATCCGCTTCCATCATGGCGCGTATATGTTCGCATGCAAGTGAAAATCTGAAACGCCGTGTATGCAACTTTTAATTGTCTATCGCAACGCTTAAGAGGTTAATATATATCCGTTGTAATGTGCGCAATAGAACTTTTCATTGATCTATAATGATCGTACCTGCGCTTTCGTTACGGTAATCTGTTCCGGGTATTAGGCAAATTACAACAACAGAGGGAACAGAGGTAAGCTACGAAGAAACAACGTCATTGCTACACCTCAATACCGTCATCAACAATAAAGTTTTTGTAAAAAGTAAAGACGAGAGCAGAGAGAGTTTACAGCTCGGAATGTGATTATGGACAGAGCATACGAAGATAACAGAGTAACATACTCAGCAAGATACAAAAACAATTAGACAGAAAAGGATCGATGCGGCAGATTAAAGACGCAAGAGAAAGAAGAAATAGCAAGCCATGACGATTTCAGTAGACTCTAGAAAGAAAATTTTACTGCAAGGAAAGTTCGCGAAAACACCTATTTTATTGTACCAACTCCACATACGGGTTGTGCAGCATATGAACAATATATTTCTCCTAACTACTTGTGCTAATAAATAGGAATTTCGCTTATTATTAAAGGTAGAGGGTTGTTGACAACCCAAAGAGGAAATGAAGCTGTGACGAATGACGGTCGAGACTTCTTAAAAAACAAAAAAGGTAATTTTCTTCTCTTCTTTTAGTATCGCAAGGAAAACCAATCGTTATATAACAATTTTGATTATACCGTTAGATAGAAGTGACTATCGGAGTGCCATTGTCTTTTTCTGCAAATTCAATAAAGATGTTAGAGATAAGAGGAAAAAATGAACTTTTTTCATTGTTTCTTTTTAACCTCAAACGTCGTTTGTCATAGGTCCATTTTTTGTTCGAGTTCATAACAATCAAAATTTAGCAACTTTGCGAAATTTAAGAGTACCTTCCCTCTCCAGTAATAGGCGAGATCTTCATGATGAGGGTGACTGTTAGAAAAAGTCTTGAGATTATAAAGGTGCTCACAATGAGACATAGAATATGTTCTAATTCGTGTGCATTTAATGTGTTTAAAAATACTTGTCCTTTTGCTGAACTTTCAACAACTTACACAGTATTCACACAAATTGTTGTAAAATATCCTAGCAGCGTTACTGTACTCAAAAAAAAGAATAGCTAATACAAAAGAAAGAATGTGCAAATAAGCTTTGTTGTAACTATGTCGGAGAGGATCTTGAAAGGTCTTGTATCTTTCATAACCGGTATTTATCTATTTCTCTGACGTGTTCTCTTAAACTAATCTATTTTCCTCGCTCTCTCCACAATAGTTAATAAAAATAGAAAATATAAAAAAATATTCAAACATTACTAATTTGTTGGGGCAAAAATAAAGGGTTTGGTATGGCAGTAGAATCCTTCTCCCAGTTACTCTAAATTTATAAATAGAGCAATAAACAAACAAATCAAAACTTTGTAGAGCATGACTAATCCAAAATTAAGTTCACGTGCAATGTATTACTCAGATATGAGTTTTAACCAAATTTTCGCTTATAATTTTGATCGTCGATGACTGTACGTACATTTGTACGACATTGCCGTGTTTTAGTAGTATGTCTTTTACATCCCACAAATTTTCAATAAGGCATATAAGGACAAAAGAAATTCGGGTAAGTGTGATATGCGAATAGCTTTACGTCAGTACTTCAAACGGATTTTTACTGGTTGCGAGTTGTGAAAATGAACGTTGATCTTAATAATTCATTTCGAAAGATAATACAACGCCGCATTACAACCGTTAAGAAAACTTGCAATAATCGCTTTACGTGCAATTACAGCACAATAATGTGCTGCAATGTGATGCAGATGATTATTTTTATTAGCAGGCAAATGATTAATTAAACCGATGGAGACTCCGTTATTCACTACTTAATATGTCGCCGTTTGAAAAAATTGGATTTCCGAGTTGAAATCAGGTCGGGAATGCCGACGTTTCGCTCTCAATTTGATGGAGCTTCTTCGCATTCGTTGAATTAATCATTTGCTTCCTAACGTTGTACGGTCGCAGTACTACAACTCCAATACATTTATTACCGCTTCAAGAACCTTTGAAACTAATCTCTCTAATGCATGAAACCTAGAGGAATTTGATGTAACTGTTGATAGGTAGGTTTACGATATTTTGTTGTGAGCATTTAAGACTACCTTATTCGTATTCCACTTGAGATCGCAGGGCAGTACAATAGCGTGCTCCAGTATTTTCTTAAGGTATTGCGAGGGCAACGTAATTTGTTTGAGATTTTTACAGATTCCTTTCACAAGAGAATATATCTTAAGCTTACACCTCAGAACTTGGTCGAAATAATCGTATAGCGTTAACATTAACATTGCAAATCGTGAGATAAAAAGATCGAAAAAATAGAAAGCATGCTTCGAAAAGTAGCGCGGAAAATTGTGCCTGCTGAAAAAAATGTTAAGTATGAAAATAAATTGGATCTAGTGTCTACGTAATAGGGATCGAGGCGAGAGATAAGCGAAGATCTAACTTCTGCGTATTGAAATAAGCCTGGATATATTTTTCATGCAAATTACTCATAGAAAATGATACAATTTATAATACATTCATATGACTAGATTTGTCGATTAAATTAATTTACGCGGCATCTCGTAGCAGATATTTGCTGGAGTGCCTGAATATTAAATTTGGACGGTATTTTAAATGAGCGATCCCTAAACCAAAATGTTTATTTTAGTATGTTGAATAGGTATTGACTTAATTAGTGATTAATCGCGTATTATTTATTCTTTTTTACCGCTATATATTAAGATATTCATTTTATTAGTATGACCTACCTCTATTATATGTACGCAATATGTAAAAAAGCAATAGCACCGACTTAAAGGAACGTAAAACGCACATGAGGGAATAAAAATTGTCGAAGTTAAGAGCTGTTTTTTACTTTTCAAAGAGCTCCTAAGAAATACCTATCAAGCACCTTCAAGGTAATTTGATGTTATTGCAGTTTTAAGTAAAATCTAAATGGGTCTGTTTGTCGATTGAAAGAAGTACATTCAAAACACTTTTTGCAATAATTAGATATAAAAATATATGCATATAAAATTAATAATAAAACGTAACTGAGTTGATTATTCATTCACCTGGCATATATTATTTTAAATAAGTGGTTCAATATTATTTAAATGTTAATATCAAACGACTACTTGAAATACAATGTAAACATCTATTTCGACTTTTTTCTAACGTATTAATCACATTGCACAGTTAACTAAATAAAATATAGTTCTTAAAATTGCACGCTTTGTTGGTTCCACTAAACAGAATAAATACTACATTTATGTATTCTATCCGTGTTTTATCCGACGTTTAATTCTTTAATTCCTAGGTAGTCCATATCTTGTAACTATATTATAAAATTTGTAAATGCACACAGCACGACATCACATATATAATTTGAACATTTGAAATTGCAGATCTATCACCTGAACGTTGTTCGTTGCTTAATATTACTGGGAATACGTTGTTCGATCTAAGTGTAATCCACGGTTCCATTCTCTTTAACGATAATAATGTCTATAATTGCGGCTAATTATAACATTGGTACCGTTGACGTTAGATAGGATTGTTGGATGTTCATCCCGTGCTGATTCAGTTGTTGGTTTTGCATTCTCTGCTGAAGGTCCTGCAACTGCGTCTTATCGTCTGGACTCTCTTTCTTCACTTCTTCGTATCTTTTCTTAAGCAACTTCCTCTCTTTAGCCCTTCGATTCTGAAACCATATCTTAATCTGCCTCTCTGAGAGGCCTAAGTTCTCCGATAGCTCGCATTTTCTCCGTATGGTTATGTACTTATTGTTAAAGTTGAATTCTTTCTCGAGCTCTAATCGCTGATGGTCAGTGTAGACGACCCTGTATTTATCCTTCGTCCTCGTTTTTCCTACAACAATCGAGAAAATCCCATTAATGTCGCTTGTCATTTCAATCATTTCATAAGTAGAAATTACTTTCCATACATTTACTCCATTCGTCTATGCATCTGTTGCACGAGTTCGAACATTTGAAGAAAATTATCATCATCAGGTATTAACATTTCACATTGATCCCAATAATTAACTGCGGTATCACTTTCTTTTTTAATTATTACGTACGTTTATATGGAAAAGAAAAAAAAAGTTAAAAGTTATAACTAATTTACTGATGATGTAGTAGAGATCAAACGTCGAACCTAGTAACAATAAGTAGAAGAATATACAGTTGCAAATGGTTATAAGGGAAGGTTGAGTCACGAGTATTTAACACATTAGTTTAAGTATCGATTAATTTTATTATGTATATACACACATGTTCATCTAACAAACGTTATTCTTAAAGTTGATTTAAATGCAAGTACCACACGGAGAAAAGTAAATAATTCATATAACAATAAACATAGTAAAATATGTGACGAGACAATTTTTATTGGAGGAACTACATATTTTAATGGGTTAAATAAACGTGCTGTAATTCTTACTATGAACATTAAGAATACAGAAGATTCTCTTGTCCTCAATTTTTCTCCGTGTAATGTACAATGCTTATCAGCTCGCATTTGAATTAGTAACGAATAATAAATACGAAATAAACAAAAATAAGAGTTGACGGTAAAATTTAAAAAATGCTAAAATGTGCAGTGGTCAGAACACCGGAACATTTATAGCAATTACAGGAAGAAACAAGAAGAAAAGAAGTTGAAAGAATGAGAAAATAAAGGTAAATGTAGAGATAATCGGAGATGCATGAAAGGAATACATGAATAAAGAATGGGAAAAATTTAGCTAAAGGTAGACTTTAGAAGGAAGACAAATAGAAATCGTTAAAAACAAGACAATACAAATCGAAGAAGCCCCCTTGTAAAGCCTGAAGAGCAGCAGTTTATTGTAAGTAATGATTAGAGAGGGCAAAGGCGGATGAAATTATTACTTTTTTGCAAAGACTAGACAGACTCGTGTTTTGTCTACTCTCGGGGGGAGACTAGTAGGCAACAACATGAGGCGAATAGACACGAATCTATCCAGTCGCTGTAAAAAAGAAATAATTCCACCTGCGTTTGTTATCTCTAGTGATGACTACGGAGTGTACCAGACCTACTAAGAACATTTGGGCCCAGAGTGCCTGAAATACACAGCGCCTTATTCTGCTCAGTCCTCTTTATCACTAGATCTACAAAATTGAAATATTAAAAAATTTGAGAGGAATGTAATGCAAATGTAATAAGAAATCTAAAGAAATGGATGCACGGCATAAAACCGCAAATTACAAAACCGAACGCGTCTTTGCAGATGATACACTACTAATCGCAAATAACGAATCGATGCCTACAACTCCAAAACACAAAGCAGATAAACACGTTAGCTATGTGCGACACAGCATAAACAACAAATACACAAATAGAAGACAATATTGTAAACCAATTACATAATGTGAAAGATTAGAGAGCAGGAATAAAAGAAACAGAAGTCACGGGACTGAGATTAACAGTGGCAAAAAGTCAAGTGTACCGCACCGTAAAAAGGAAGTAAGCACGGAGACACAAACGGCAATGGTACAATAGAGTACATCTGCCTATTCTGTTCGACGGAAGCAAACCATGGATTATGATAGAGAAATTACAGAATAACAAATGTGCTTGTTTCGTTGTTTCTTATTTTGCTTAGAGTTTTCGATTTAAAACATAAGTAAACTAAGTAAATGGTTTTAAATACATAAATCTGATATAATTTAAGTTATTTGAGATAACAATGAGCGAAATAAAAACTGTTATTAAAACTAAGTTCAAAAGATAAATAGCAAAGTTTACATTCCAAAATATCACGAATATCGCCTTAAAATTTATTAGTTACCAATTACTTAACATTTCTATTTAAAAAAAAGGAATTTATATATACACCGGCTGCAATTAAAAATGCACCACGCCTAGATTATCGAGTACTTCGTTAAAATGTTGTAACTGTCTGAAAGTCAACTTAGAACAATTGTTTATCATATTGCATCGGTCTGATCGGTTTCACAGCTAAATATTCCGCGTATGCCTTTCCAGGAACACTTGTCACAATCCGATAGTTACGATAGCACAAAAATGAATAAAATGCATGCAGCATGTTTCAAGCAATCACGAGTAGAGTATCTTACAGACGAGACCGTGAACCCTATAAACAATTAACCCCCTTCGGATGTACGTGGATTATTGAGCTACATGAAGGTGATGGTTGACTATAACCATTCGACTGTATTACGGTGTTGGAACCTTAAAATCCCGAAGTTAAAGGTGATTTCCGTTTAAATCGGAAGCCCTCATCAGTTACTGCTCATCGTATTTTCACCAATTTTCAAATTTGAGCAGAAACGCTTTACCGCAATGAATTTTTGATATATCTACGTAAGTATTTGAGCCAGTATACATACTCGCATTGCTTTCACCACTACACATCGTCGCTCACGCCATGCCACTGCGTTAATTTAATCTGTTAATTGCTTTCAAACGGTGGTGTTATATGTTATAACTACCACAACTACTTCTGTAAACAGTGTTCAATAACTCAATATTTGCCGTTCTGAAACTCAAATATAAATACGCGCATATGTATATTAGTACTGTCCACAAGATCAACGCACGCTGTTAAAAGAAAAAAAAATGAAAAAATAAACACATACCACACACAATGGTATTAAGGTATGCCATTATTGACTCTCATTTCACACAGATTCCTTTTTGATACACAGATGCATGTTACACGTAATTCAAGCGAAATTGCTGTTAATAGCCTAATTAACTCGTTGTACGTTAGCACAGCAATCCATTCAAAATGTTAAAATTTGTCGGTTGAAAATTATGCAGGCGCCAGCCCGCATTACAATTTCTTTTCGGGGAAAAAGAACTGGGTAGTGTGACGTACCTTTGGATATTTCTTAGAGCTTTACTCAAATCACAGTTCTGGGAAAGCTTTAACAAACAAATTTTTAGAAGAATTTCCGCAAAAATTTCTCGAACTTTACTACGTAAATGCATACTGAATATTAAGATATAAGTACACTGCGCCCGGAATAAACAGAGCGAATTCAATATAATAGTCTTTTTTGAAAAACGCTCGGACATACCGATTAACCTTCTCCGTATCTTCCGCCAACACTACCGCTTTCCGCTTCTGTACAACTAACGTCAGTTTTGGTATGTTAAACGTACCTTGTATAGAACAAGTAATTTTTGCCAACGTTTCAGGCCAAATATCCTGCTGAAGTTATCGTCACAGCTAAAACAGATGAACGTTACAAATTCTTGAAACAAAGAGCTTTCGAAACAACATTTGCAATTACATTGTTAAATCGTTTTTGGTTTGCGGACAAGTCATGCTATTGTTAGTGTTACGTCTATTGTGCATTGTTTAGCTTTGCAATCAGAATTTCTTCAATTCATGTCAACATTCTGTCTATTAAGCATAATTTACATTGTGTAGAACTTGCCCCCGAATACTTTCTAAACCAATTGGAGAAATAATAACCTTCCGTCCACGCACTAAATAGACACGCTGTACATACATTTTAGCTACTCATATTTTATTTATAAAAAAAATAAGCCGTAGACGATTTTAAAATACTTAAAGAATAACACGGGGTATGTAGATACGCGCATACATCCACACAATGTGCGTCATATCTAACACAATTCACGTATATTCCAAATTTAATGTTAGTTTTTCCTTCCTTATCGTTTTTCTAATCCCTTATCTGTATGTATATACGCATAAGCGTAGAAAATAGAAGGAGAGGTGTTTCGCTGATATCAAACATTATCTGAGGGATTAGGGGCGGTCTAAGTTGACACGGTGCGGTCCATTTGATACAGATAAAAAGCCACGCACCTGACAAGAAACATATTGTCCTTGTTGGCCTCACAGGACGACATATGCTTAGCCACTATACATACACAACATCCTTGTACCGACTGCGTGTTTGAGTTGGAATTATGTAATTTCGAGATAGGACCCGATAACTACGTTGTTCCGCGATAGAGATCTACGGATATTTAATAGTTCTTCCCACATTACATACAAACCCCCGCCAGAATGTATAGGAACTTTGATAAATGCGGATGGCTTAAATATGACTAAAAACTTACAGGCATCTTTAGGACTTTAGGGTCTCCATGTTACGTTCCTGTCGTATTATTACATTTTTATTTTTAGTCACAGCGAAAATCAAAAATAAAACTTCGAAGAATGATAGATACAAATTTGTAAAAAAAAAAAATAATTTTTAAGAACGTATATCCCAACTTAAACCTTTTGCTGAACTATGCATTTTTGTACGTTTTCAATTATCAACCTTCTAATTTCTATGTTCGCTAGTATAGCTTTATCGTACATTGTGTAACAACGATTTTGTGAATCAGCAATGTATTAACTAGTAAATCCTTTAAAAATAAATGTAATACATGAAATGAATCACACATAAATTTAAACTATGTACGTACTGTTTTATATCCAATTACTTTAAAACAACCGAATACACGTGCAGATATTATACTTTAAAACGCTAACCAACCAAATGGAGCTTTGACAAACGTCTCTATTTACTAGTATTGGGCATAATTTAAATAATGCATGACCAATCAATGACAATATGTCAAACAGAATACCCTTTTGCAACAGATAAAGCATGACCATCTGTCAACTGGCGTGCTCGACCTAACAAACTGGATTAGTAGTAGTCCGCAATTCGGTTACGGACGCCCTCGATTTCACCGAAACGAGCAAATAAATCACTTCATCGATTGGTTGGAAGCTGCTCATCGCTTAAGCCTGCCAAATGGATTTGCACGGTTTCTACGCATTTTCAATCGGTAGAGCCTCGCAAACAAATTAGACATATGCAGGTTTTCAAATAATCGACTGCTATCACAGAAAAAAATGGTAGATATAACTTTTAGAGTTCAAGTATCGGGGTGCGATGCAATATAAACAACGTTAAGAGATTAGAACGTAACTGACGATAGGACGATAATCTACAAACTGTATAAAGTACAAAAATTCATTTGGCTACACTGGAACTGAAATGGATGGTAAAAACTATAAAGAAATTAATAGCAGCTTGTATAGAAAATTGAAAAGTTGACCAGTATTTCGTTATAAAATCATTGAAATTTAAATAATCACAACTCCTAAAGGCAATACTTTGCTTTTAATGATCATTTAACACTTTGTATCCTTATCACTAGAGAGGACAAGGCGGATGGAACCACCACTCTTTTGCAGCGATCAGACAGAATCGTACTTCGTCGACTCTCGGCGTAACCAATAGGCACACGAACCCTTTCTCACGAGACGAACAGACACGAGTCTGTCTAGTCGCCGCAAAAGAGCAACAATTCCGGCCGCCTTTGTCCTCTCTACTTATCTCCAACGACCGAGGCCGCTACGTTTGAATAAAGACAAGATACGTTTGTTTGGATACAAACTAACCTCCACATCCTCTTCTTTTTCGAATAAAACATTCAAGGAGATATTTGACATTTCGTGTTAAAAGTTGCCTCTCTCTATAACTTGCCGGAAAGTCAAGAAGACCTCTTCAACAGACAGTATCTTCTATTGGGGGATTCGACATATCTATTGGATGAATTTATAATGGTCCTATTTAGAGAGAACGGCAATTTAATTAGATCTGCAGTCAATTTTAATAAACTATTTAGCATTGTAAAAATACCTGGAAATTTATAACCTATCCTATGCAAAATATTGATGTAAAACTAGATTATCAAGAAAACATCGACTTGACGACATTAGATGATCCGATACATTTCGATACAATTGCTTAATAGAAACAATATAGCTCAAAATAAAAGGTTACGTATAACGAACACGGTGTTGAATAACATTTAAAGTATATCAATGCTGTTTTTTTTTTTTGTATCTAAAACAAGGTTTTAAATAAAATGCAACAGCATTTATTTTACTTTCGATACAGGAAACATACTGCTCACCTTTTTTAAATCGCTGTTTCTTCTCATTCATTTTTTTTATATGGATATTCACCATAAATCATTTACATTTATCATTACAATAGTGTACACACAATAGTGTTTCAGACGTTTCACTGTTGATGATATATCATTGCCTTATGGAAGCACCTATAGTTCCAATTGGTAGTTGTATTGCTGCTTTACTACCAATTATTTTATTAAATAATGTATAGTAAGGCTATGTGATTGCACTTTCACCAGTTGATTCTGACTTTTTTTTATTAGCTTTGAATGTCCATAACGGATTTCTGTATTTGCTGTCATACTCTGTTCTTGTAAAATAAATCTTTGTCTTGGTTTGCACTATTTCTGCTATCTTCTCCCGGATTTGTTGTTTTTTTACATTCAAATTCTTCTTTACTTAATCGTGTTTCAATTAACAGTCGAACATTTTTGTCTTTCCATTCCTTACTGACTGTGTTAGTGACAGTTTCAGCATTGTTGTTTACTTATTTCATTTGTATTAATATTATTTATAAGACCGTTTGGTAAGAAACACTGTGCAAAACTCATCATCTACAATTTCCAAAATAAAAGTTCTATTTAACAAAAAAATATATTTACTTGTTTCTAAATGATAAATCATATTCTTCCAATTCGATATAGATATTAATAATGTAATAACTCATTAACATTTTTGTAAAACGGCTTCTTGTTGCGGAGTTGCGGTAGACGGCAGTAATGAAAAATACGGTTTTAGGTTATACGTCGTATGTTAGTTACTACATAGTAGGTATACGATTCCCGCCATTACATTTAAATGTTGGTGAACAGTTCACCGAAAAATTTTTCCGCTAGACTGGTGGTGGATCGCACGATGGATTTACGACGAAGAAAAAAAAACGCCAAGCGTTTCAACAAATTATTCAAAGAAACGTTCTTTTATTCAAGAAAAACATGAAGAAAAGAACGCACGTATGCTCGGTGACATACTCGAATTATTAATAGAAAGTTCTAAAATAAGAGAATTGGTAGAGATAGGTATCAAATTTACCCGAATTCAATAGAATTGATTACTTTTCAAATTATAAAGGAATTAACATTTTCTTTTGTGATATCTTATTTTCTTATAAAAGATTCCTATGCTCTTTTGTTTCTTGCAAGCTTTAACCTTTAATGGTCAGAAGTCACTTTGGAAAAAGACGCCACTCCGCGATTCGTTAAATTTTAGCCAACCCCGAATTTTTATCAGAGGCAGAAGTATTTCTCTAAAAAAACGACGCTAGAATTTACCGAATATTTTCTTACGCATTCGATCAGAACCACCTAATAATTCTTACATTTGTTTAAGTCTCTGGCCTAGACACCTTGGCATCTGAGGTAATCTTCCAGAATTTTCCAGAGAAACCCGTTAAGAACGCTTACCCCAAACAACCGTTGCCTAGCGTTCTCAAACAATTCAGGTATGGTCCATCTTACATCTACAAATTACCGCTTACCGAATAATAAAATTCTTCTATTTCATTTTATTTACTAAAAATTACTTTCTATTTCATTTCATTTGTTAAAAAAAGTAAATTGAGCTAAACTATTAACGTTAGAATCACTCGTATAAAAAAAATCAACCTTGAGTTTAGCGGATTTATTTAGAATAGTACATTGATGATTGTTTTTTTTTTTTCTTTTTAGTGAATTAGTTGTAATAGAAAAATAAAAGTTTTTATTGTCAGAAAGCCTAACTTCTCGTACTTTGTACCCAACCAGCCCTGCAACCTATAGGTTTGAATCCGAAAACAGTAGCATCGTGAAGCTAAGATGACAATCGTAAGTAAACAAAGAAAAATTTACAGGATCGTTCGTGTTTGTTAATAAACAAGGTTTCATTACACTTCGTTATACTTTTATATGTCATTTAATCAAATTCAGTATAATTTTAAGAATGAATTGCTAAGAAAATAGGGACCTATTAAATAAAATCAAATATTGTAATTCCAAACGTCTAAAACTCAAAGGATACGAAAATGTACTTCGTTACCTGGAAAATTATATACATCAACAATGCACATCTACATAGATAATCACAGATCTTATTCGTAACATTGCTTAAATTCGCCATTTAATTTTTTATCAGATCTAATGATTGATTTGCTACATTTTTCTATAGCGGTATTCCCCATTCATTATTTATGGTGAATACTTGTCAGTGATATATGTGCATAAATATGTATATGTTTGGCAAGGCTTATATGTTCCGTACATTTTCGCATCTTTTATTGAAAGATAAGTAAATCCAGGTCAATAAAAAATAAAAATTAATCCAATAGGCAGAATTTTTGATGAAGAATACCATGACTTCCTATCGCTCTGCTACAAACATTAAGCCCTTTAGCTCCTTTTTCTATTACCAAAGAATATGTTCAAATAGTAGTAAGAAATACTAGAAATAAATATTTTTACAAGTTCTACAAGCATAGCTTCTGAAAGAAGCAAACCCAAAATTAAATCTACAACTCTCACTTTCCTTGTACACAACAATATGTTTGAAAATAATGTTAGAATGTAAATACTTACAAGTGCAAATGCAAAAAAAAACTAAGACAATTTAATGTTTTTACGTTTGAAGCAAAACAAGGGACCGAATTGATAGATAGAACACATCGAATGGTTAATGATAAATACATAAAGGTCGAAATTTTTCCATATGTTACGCTTTACGAATGATATTCCTTTATATAATCTATGTTACGAGATCCTTTACATAATTATGCTAATTTGTTGGAATATCTTAAATAATTGTAATTTAGTACCACATCGTCAATTCTGCCTACTATATGACAATATAACATTGAAACGTTGAAATAAATAAAATTTTGAAATGGAGAACCATGCTCAAGACTAATTGCGATAAAATGAAATAAATTCGCTTTATCCAAAAATATAATGCTAAGATGATATTGATGGAATCATTTACGGCAATGCGAAGAAAAATAACTTTACCTACGGATAATGACTGATGTGCAGAGATGATAAAAGCACCTCAAAAACCTCATGAACCTCAAAAATAAACGAATGTACGAATCAGATCAATTCGTCTTGCATTATATAAAAATTACATTCTGTCGAAGTTTGTACCAGACAACCAGTTATTCGTCGAGTACGCAATATGTTTTATCGCATTATCACGTTGTAAAACACAAATGTAGATTTATAGCGGTGTGTAGCAGGTAATCGTTATGTGATTATTAAATTATTACTAAATTGTCGTCAATTGCTCTTTCTTAATTACATATATTGCCATGCCGAAATTTTGAAGCTTTCCGATAATTTTATGATTACGTTTCTAATAAGAAGTAATGCACATGGATATATAAAAGAGACTCAAAATACAATAGTGCTTTTGTGTTTTTCTTTGTTTTCGTCTATTTTGAATGGTTCAAAACAGAAATTTGATTACGTTGATTCGTTAAAAGTAACCCGAACTAGAACTGACGATTATTGGACACTAAATTATTTTAGTGATTTGATGAAAAGGATCAGAGTTCCTAACCACGCTTAGGTTTCGTGCGACTGTAACAAGACCTGTGACGGGAGAAACGCTTTTATAATAGTACCAGTAAGAACAAGAAAATGCAAACAAATTTTCTTTAACCAAGTATATATAACGCTAAGATAGCTTAGTTTCCTCGTGGTATTAATGGAATAATTCACGGCAAACGCAACAAAAGGAGAGAAAGAAAGTACACTAATACGTGGACATGTTTCTGCCTACCCGACGTCATTAGCGTGGTTTCGAGAGTACTTTTTTATCTCTGACAGAGATGAAAAAGTACTCTGGTACTCCTCATGGTATTATTCTATCAGTATCATGAGGAAGCTAAGCTATCTTATTATTATATACTAAGATATAGCAGTATATGGTACATATCATCATTGGAGAGGGTGGAAACGCCGCTTAATTCAAAAACAAGGAAGTTACTCTTTTTTTCTTTTTTTCTTCAAGTAGCTAGTAACTGCTCTCAAAAAGTAACGAATATTTTTCTCCCCTGATATATCTTATCTTAAAAAACTATAGAAACTCAATGATCGAAGAAGGCCGGGAAATGCAATAAAAAAGTACGTTAATGTAATAATGTTTTTTTGTATCACAGTTGGTCCAACGAACGATTTTATCGTTTTAATAAATAGCTGTTTGTTGTATCGATACACATATCTACTTTCGTGTTTACACTATATACAATAAACGGATTTATTGATACAAAGTATATATTTATTAACATCTAATGAAAAAACCCTAACGCTTGTTTTGCTTCCCGGAAAGTAATAGTTTAATAAACTTAATTCATTGATGTAATAATTTTACTAGATAATAATGTTTTTGTTTTTTAACAAAATGAAATCAACGAACGCGATTTGTTGATTTTACTTTTTCCGTCCAATAGTTAATGTAGTGACTACTTACGTCCCACTAATATTGAAATTCGTAAATATCCAGAATGTAATATAATATATAGAAATAATATGATTAACAAAATGTTCTATCAAAAGGATACAGTTCTGTAGCAATCGTCTCTGTAGATGGGGTAATTTATCAAATACATAGCCACAATTTTTTTTTAATTTTTATAAAAAGAAAAGGGAAGTTCAAGTTCAAAAGGCATATAACATTGCCGTTTTTATTTCGAAACTTGAGAGGATCAAGCAACAGACAAAGGCGGAGGTGAAATTTATAAAACGGCGAAAGAAAGCAATCACGACGCCAGTTTTTATCGACGGTCACAAACGACACGTACGCCGCCGCAATAAATGGATCCATGATGGCTCTGATTTATTATTCAATAAGATAGGTAATACGGCCACTGGGCTGCTGTAAACACTAAATAGACATCAAGTAGGCGGAAGACCGTGGCCATAAAGCGGGCGCCTCGCCTCTTTATGACGCTTTTCAACTTCCATCCAACGAACGAAACGAAAACGTCGCGCCGCCTTCCAACACGCCGCGCCGGATTACTCCGGACCGAACGTTCCAACCAACAATTGCAGTCGCGCGGGTGAGATATTTTTACGCGATAAAATAAAGCCTAACGCCGACATGGAAACACGATATAGAATTTGAACGGTTTGAACTGACTTTATTTGCGTGAATTAGTTCTCATAGAGAAAGCATTGGAATCGGGAATAACCGATTTTATTAGTTCTGTTCGCTGAGCGGTACGAAACTATCGGAAATGTGCATATTGCATTTTTTCTGCTCGTACAGATGGAATCCCACCTTTTAAACAATCGTAAATTGCAGTCCGTTGTTCACATTTTTTTTTTTTCTTTTTGGAATATAGCATGTATGGATAAACTGGATAAAACGGGAATGCTTCCTGTGAAATCACTAAAAATTAAATAAAAATTGCGTGCATGAAGAACAAAGTAAAGCTATCTAGTTATATCTAGATGCAAAATGATAAAAGTAAAGAATTCACTATTTATCCATATTTTTTTATACCTCTTCCCGCTAGCTGCGAATAAAGAGCAAATTGTAAACGCCGTCGAGAATGAAAATTAACAACACTGCAACCAAACAACAAGTGTACAACTCCCTTGACGATACATTAAACGACCGCATCCTCTCGATCTCATAACGCGTAAAATTGACGCAATTTGTTACGAAACAATAGAACCCAATCGCGCTTGATATGCAGATAATAAATATATTTGTTCCCCCTCGAAAATTCTTTTCACGTCTCGAAAACGTACAATCGCCCTATCGTCGTTCAGTTCGGATAACATGCTCTCTACGTTTACACTTTATCATTCGAAATGGTAAAGAGATAACGCGAATGAAGATCCGGGGGATGTTTTAGACCGTTGACGTTGGCGCCTCGGTGTATCATGTGGTCCGCGTGATAATTGCCAAACTGGGTGGGTCGATTCGGAATTCCCTACCGTTCGAGGTTATGTTTCCCTAGAGGTCCATTGGCGCTATTACACTGTCGCATTGTTATTTCCCCAGAAGATTTTCCGAATTATGTTTCGCGTTCTTCCTGGTTTTGTCTCCCGCAAAGACGAAAAGCAAAAGAGAGATACAAGGGCATTCGACGACAAGCTCTTAGTAATATTTTCTACAATTTAGGTTGTTATCCCACCTTTAAGACTTTTCTAGCTTTGTTTGTGCCGTAGTTTATTACTTGAGTTTGCTTTCCAAGCTCTTCATCCTTTTATTCTCCGGATTTCTTAAATTGAGGATATATCTTATAAGGTGTTCCCAACATTTAAGTTATTCTAATTTCAAAATTAATTTATTTGTTTTGATAATAACTGAACGTGTAACAATTTTGCTTGGTTCCTCTCGCAAATCTTTCATATCTTTTGTATTAACTTCTCGAGCTATTCTTACATTCTATTGTTTCGACCTCCTACTTCGTCTTGAGTAAATCTCTGTTTTTTGTCAAAAATATACGAAAATCGTCATATATCTTCCTCAAAATAATGGAGAATAAACTTGGAAAGGCCTCCTGCACAGCGCAAAAATAAAACATCCGAACCTTCTTCACTTTAATAGTTATACAATTATTATTAAGCAAATATTAGGATTAGCAACTATAAATGGAATCTTTCCAGTAACGTAACGGTGAGATAAAAAGTTGGTTAAATATTTTGGAGAAAAATTAAATACCAATTCACAAACGTTTGAGTTAAATGCACGTTTACGGTAATAGTTTACGAATTACTTAATATCACCCTTGATTACTCATATTTTGCCAAGCGTTGTAATATTTTAAAAATAAAGGTAAATACTAGAATAAAGTCACGTAAAGCACGCTATTTTTAGAAACAAATTTATAAGGAGATTGCCAGACCTCGGGGAAAGGGTACGCAATAATGCCAACGCTGCGGTA
Source organism: Oryctes rhinoceros (assembly GCA_020654165.1). NCBI lineage: Eukaryota > Metazoa > Arthropoda > Insecta > Coleoptera > Scarabaeidae > Oryctes > Oryctes rhinoceros. The sequence goes on from JAIOKQ010000231.1 coordinate 8,591,282, forward strand.
AAAAAGGGATATTATTGTTGGAATTTACTTTGATGTGTCCGGTTTTATGATAGACGGCACAGGTTTCTTGTAAAACCTTTTGTTCTATGAACGGTATTTTGAATAAATTTGAACACGCCGAACCGGTGATCCTTTTGGGTAAATGTTATATTTTCCTCTTACCGCCCCTAATTAAGTTGTAAAACCCAGCACCAACCAGAGGATAATCCCATTGTTATAATATTTATGTATTACTTGGGACAATGTAAATATTCAATAATTAACAGAATCCAATTGAAGCTTATTCCTTGTAGACATTAAATGTTTACCAATTAAATAAATAATAAAATATAAAATTAATAGGTAACTTATAATAATTCGCAAATTGAATAACCCAGCATCTGCTACACTTTGTTTTTATCTGGATGTAGATGTTTTTGATCTGTTTACCGACAACAGCACCGACACGATCACGGCATAGCACCGATATTAACCCAGCACCATTCACATTTACACATTTACATTTACAACCGATTTCAGCGCTGAATATTTTGGTTTTATTATTCTCCTTGGTTTTATCTCATCTGGTATTGCAATAACGTCGTACTTAAATGCAGTCATTTTCAACGCTCTAATAAATCATCCACCTTGAGCTCATAATGTGAAATCTTAATAATGGCAGGATCGATAACCATCCCACAGATTGATCAGGACGCCAACAAGGATTCCTTTTTTACGTGAGATTTGACGTCCACTGCTATCGATGTCGATGTCGTACCGTTATCGTGTCGGTAAATGTGGAAACATTGTTGTGTGAATTACAGACACACGTACGTGAAATCTGTTGTAAATTAATACGAAAATTATGATAGCAAATGAATACGTTTAAATTTGCCGTGTTTACCGCATACAGACGGTTTCTCGTTACGAACAGTTTTGAAATATTTATAAGAGAAGGTGATGTACAAACGTACTTTGAAAATCCATCGAAAAATAATGTTGCGTCTAAAATAACAAAAGATAGTGGCACTTCCTGAAAAACCGGAAATGATATTGTCCTACGTTTTACGAGCGTTTTTTTGGTAAAAATATGTAGTTAAGATTATGCCCTCTGCGGACCGGGATCAGTGTCCTTCATATTTCCGAACAAAAAATAATTAATCATGGCGTCATCACTGATAGTAACGCAGGTTCCGACCTCATTTTCGAGGAAATAATGTGCCAAAGGCAATTTAGTTTATAAAATCTCTTGTGGATTATTCTCGCTCCACATACGGCAATTTTATTAGTAGATAGTAGACTCGTGGCTTTAATTCCTATGCCAGCTAGATCTTATACGGATATAAGCCAAGATCTTTGCGTAAAAATTTTCAACGTAGTGGACGGGCGAATCCTCAGTAACAGATAAATTGGATCTTCTTCTACACTTTCGTTTACGACAACAATAATCCGTTCAATATGCGTATTCTTTTAACAAGTTGGTATTATTGCATCATTTAGTACGAAATCTATTCACAGTTCGTCAGAGGACTTGCTCAGTTAGGCGATTATGTGGGCCAAGTCGCCTCTAAGCCGCGCAAGTCGACGATTTTCCAAATAAATTTCAGTAGGGTTGTTTAAGCCACAGTATTCATAATGACTTAGCAGAGTAATTAAGCAAGAAATGCTTGTGTATGCTGTACACCGATAAAAAACTTAAGTTTAGTTTTATTAACTAATGAACTATAATCTGGTCAACTCAATTAAATGTTTTTTTTTGTTATAATCTACTATTGAAATTAACACTATATCTTAACTGTGTGGCGAACGTAAATTATAACGTGCGAATCGACCCAATCCTAATTAAAACCTTAATGCATTAACACCATCTCATTTACCGGAAAGCATCCCCTAACACATGCATGCTAACACCGTAAACGTATCAAATGTGCAAATATAATCGCTCTTAATGCGCCTTAAAAATTCAATCGTCGAGTACACATCCGTGAAAGTAAAACCGTTCCAGGAATAAGGTCGATGCTACTGCGAGAATAAAAATAATGAACATGTTCCGAAATAAAATAACTACTAAACGTCATAATAAAGCCATCGTAGCGATTTTACGAGGGCATTTATAACTCCATCTACATCACTTCGTCATAAAACTTCATCCCGCAAACACACATAAACGTCCGCAGTAAAAGAGGAAAGAAGTCCGTCTAAAATCACGCTACGAGCTCTACGTAGTATTCGGTAAAATCAATATATGTACGTAAACTTTAAAGACAAACTGTTTTTGTGCTGTACGTTCACGCGCTAAGAAAATCAAATACGCAGGTATTTTTATCGTTTGGCAATGTAATGCAGAAAATATAAAATTCTATATCTTATACGGAAAGTCTCGTAATACCTTCAATTTTTAAATATTTTATAAAGTAATTTTGAAAATTCTTGTTATCTGAAACTTTTTTTACGCAATTTCATCTTTTTCTCCCCAATTTGCATCCATAGTTTACTATTTCAACTTAATCAAATAATACCCTTAATTACATTAAAATACCTTTCCGGGGTGACGATGTCGAAATGTCCTAGCTACGGTAATATCGAGTACAAAATAAGATGGTTACTGTTGCAATGCTATAATCTTAATTTAACGAATTATAATTACATTTTCCGTTAGTAAATCTAATTTTTTGTACCAAAAGCTGCTTACTTAACTTTTTTCAAACAATAATACATCTTTCTTAAAAAAATGAAAACACGATCTGGGGGAAATTGTCACCAATATTATTTCGCCTTGTAATAAAATGGAACTACGTATAAACACATATCAAACTGGAACATTTTCCAGCGTAAATAAATAAATAACACTTCTCCTTCCTTATGTTTAAGTGAGCTGCACGAAAACTGAGTAGAAAAATTGAGACGTTACGTAAGACGTGAGAGAAATGATAATTGCGTAATGCACATGTTGAACTCTGCCTACTTGCAGGAGTGTCAAATTACAAATTCTTGTTTAATTTTCTTTGCCCTGCCTATAGCGTTCGGGATGTTGGAAACCGCTTAATTTTTTATTGTCTGCGAAGCAAATGAGGAAATAAAAGTGTCACTCATTGGATTTTACAATATACCTATTTCACATTTGTTGTCAAAAGTACGCATGATCATGTTATCATGTATCATTGCAGCGGTAGTTTAGTTAGCTAACGTAATGGTTAATTAGGTATTTAGTCGAACGCGATTGCGGAAACTCGGAACACCCTGTATACTTTTAAATGATATCACAAAATAAAATCTCACTTCTCCGGTGTTTTGATGCAATTTCACCGTCACACTAATGACGTACCCGATATGTACGAAGTCTCCGTTTTTTCACCGTAGTCAATATTTCTGAACACTGACTAGACATCACTTATTGCAATAAAAAAATCTCAAATTCACGTCATTATTGACAGGCATGCAAGTACTCACTATTTTTTTTTTTATTTTGCGGACGATTCCGACGATAAAGATCATACTCACATGCGCTCCAAAATCACCAGTGCAATTCGTCCGAAAAATTTAAAAAGCGTACGTATTACACGAGTAAATGTTAAATTTAATTCGAGATCTTGCCTTTTCACAGTTAACTAACAATAGGAAAGCTAACCCTTAAGAATAAAAAGTACATGAATACATTTGCTGCAGGATAGAAAACATCGTGAACGAAATGGGAGAATGTAAATGAAAACACCGTAATGTCTATTCCATATACGCGGTAGTAAGTGTACAGTTATTCTACATCTGCATACAATTAAAACGAAATTAAGATACTCGCTATAATAGGACTATTTCTCTTCCTTTCCACAGAAAATTTCTGTAACGTACTCTAGACAAGTTATAAAACCATATCGTGTGTCTAGTAGAATACCCGGTTTTACACGTCAATTAAAACACACCTGCCTAAGTCCTTAATTCCTCTAAAGTTCACATTAAATCGTCAAATGACACTAAAATGGCTAAGAGAAAACGCATTTTAGTTCTTTTTTATTCTCCATTCTACGATCTCGAACGCATTAAAAGTTTCACGCATTAAGTTATTTACGTTCACAGGTATATAGTCAGTAGCAGCATACATCAGCAGGTATATAACGAATATACCTACGACATCCGGATTCTCTATTGTTGAAATACTTTGTAACTAAAATTGACGAAGCATGTACCTGATACAAAATCAAAATATCGCATTCCTTTACGCAGGGCAGTTTATATGAGTATTTGCAGAACATAAGCGCATGCTGTTCGTGAGATACCGAAACAAACTCGTTTCGGCAAATAAAAGGCGTTGAACAATTTAGCGATACACGTACGCCTTAAAATTTGAATCGCGGAATTTCGTACCTGCTATCAACTCCAGTTTTCATGTTTTCCGTCCCTTCCAATTTGGTCAATATGATCCGGCGAAACAGTAAGTGCGTGTTTAGTTTAGTTTTTACCGTAATATCGACCACTTTAACACCTTCGTTCTTCATGAAGCATGCATTTGAGAGAAAGTCAGAATATTGTTTTTGTCTATATTGTCCTTATATGAAAAAAAATATTAAACTCACCATTCATAACTACCAATAAAAAGCTATTAATTTAAATAATATTAATAACATTATTATAGGATGTGTCTAAATATCGTGGTCATTATCATATTAGTCGATATCTCTATCTTACTGAATGCAGCGGGCTAGATAAGAATATTCAATTAAAATTCGTATTTGCAATAGAAATACAGCGTAACAGCAACTAACGCAATTGCAAATGCTTAATGAGATGCAGCATGCAAATTGAAATTAAAAAAAAAATGAAATTAATTAATTAATGAAAAGGCAGAGCGTACCAATTGGTTCCTGTGCAGCAAATTCTAGGAGTGACGGTGTTGATGATAATCTTTCTAAGTCTAGAACAAAAACTTGTTTTTATGGATTATTATGAAAAACATTATGGAACATTATCACTTAGCATGCAAACGATAACATATGATCATGAAAAAACAAACGTGATCGAGAGGACCACGTTTATTTCTGAATAATTGTTTTTACGTTCGCTTACAACTACATCTGACACTTAAATCTTACTTAAATCATATCAAGATTGACATATTTGACAGCAACGATGCAAATAAGTTTCTGTTTAAAGCGTAAATGACTACTGCGAGTCATTAATAATAATTATAAAGCTAGCAGAATAAAAAAAAAAACTATTTTCTAGTAAACGTGAATGAAGAATATAACAAAGGAAGAAGAATATAAAAAAGGCACACAAGAACTTTGGCAAGTTTTTGTGTGCCTTTTTGAAAACTGCATCTTTTAGGCGGGGTAAAATTAAAATGATCTGAAGTGGTTAAAAGTAGAAGAACACGAGGGAAAATCTTCTGCACGGTTATTAAAATATTCGCATGTAATAAGAGGTTCATTGTTCATCGTTCTCTAGTTATTATATCTTTCAGCCTTTACCGTCTCATGAAAATAAATCATGGATCAATCATTTTTCCCCCGCGAATCTATTATCAAAGCAAAGCTTCTCAGAATCCTGTGGTTCCAGTATCTTCATTAAACCGTTGAGCTAGTACGAAGCTTCTCTTAAGAATAAGGATTTATCAAAGATCATCATCATCCATGTGATTTTTCAAAACAATTGTAATATTGCTCTAACATGGTCTTGTGTACAATACTAATTTTCTACGGATATGTTTCGAGGTCCTTTCTCGAGTCTACCGATATTGGGTTTGCGACTTACTGCATCGATAATTTACCGATAAAATGAACAGTCTGTTGATACAAATCTCACGATATGACACTGCAAAATGTGGAAACCGATGTGTCAATAAACATCACCTGTAACTTGGATTGTTAAACTTGTCAATATATGTCGAACGTAATTCGAAGTTTCAATCTTGGATTTGTCTATCAGATGTAGTTGTAACCACAAAAAATAATAAAAAAAAAACACGGCATTCTTGATTACGTTTTTTTTTTAATGATCATATTATATTTACTTTGATAGCGTACACTATATAGTAACCTTCATTTAATAAATTGCTTGCAATTTCAGGTGGAAGGTGTATAACACAAAAACAGATCCACGCTGATCAATTTTTCCGTATTTTTAGCTGGTTATATTTGCATGTTGATATCAAGGTATTGTAATTTCATTCACATTAACGGTATTTTTTTTACCGAACTATTAAATTAGTAATCTGCTTACTTTTAATAAAAATATGTGGGTCAATATTTATCGCGTTTATCTATAGCCTGTTTGAAGATAATTTAATGTCAAGGATATTCGATGTATTGTAACTATCATTTGACGAATAGGAAAGCATATGCTTTTGGAGAAGAAAGCTACGACGTTCTTAACCGATTATTTTTACGTATCTCGTGGACACGAATACAAATTCTAAAAACGTATTAAATCTTCGTGGCCCGTCAGCTTTCAGGAAGAATCGAAGGTGAAAGTTATTAAATAGACCAGATAAATTATCTAAAATGACTTAATTAGCGTATTTCTACTGTCATAAATTCTTTAGTACCTACTAATTAATTTGACCTTAATAAAATATATTTTCCAGTTCTCAGCCCGAATATTTTAAAGCAAGCTGAAGACATACATACCTATATGCCTATATAAACGTTCACCAGAAACCTTAACAATATAGGAACATTCAAAGAATTTGATTATATAATTACCTCTAGTATTTCTAAAAAAATAATAATTTAATTTAAATGATTATCGTCCAGAACTTCAATGAATTTACTATATATTTCGATATAAAATTTTTGATGAATAGTAGACCTCCAAGACCTCCTGACCAATTTCTCTATATATTGTTTATACTTGGCTTCTAGCGTTTTCAAACAATCTATCTTAATATTCCCCGTGCTATCTGCTATTAAAATGTTAATAGCCAGATATTAACGGAGATTATAACGGACAGAAAACTTTCCAGTTGCAAAATATTCAAGCCTACCTATCGCACGTTCTTCAATACCAGCTCCGAATCAATAAATCCAACAATGTGAGGACGATCTAGAACCAGAGAGTCTAGATTTTCGGCGCTTACGCTATTTTAGGATCCTCCCTCTGTTTTGACTAGCGACTAGCACTTGTTTGCAAACTGCATAAAATGAGGATTTGTTACACAAAAGGGAAACACATACAAGCGGTACCTACGGTGGAAGAATGAAAAATGACGGCTTTTGTGAGATAGATTTATTGCGCAAAACAGAAACACCTACGAGTAACGCCTGCTTTTGTGAAACAACCTTTATGTTGACAAAATAGAAAAAGCTACTGACAATGTTGTTGATCTTATTGGATATCACCGTTGCATACATACTGCCGACCGCAAACTTTGAGGAAAGACATTAAATTATCGAAAACGATGTATACAGGTATAACAATAAGCGAGAAACCTCACCATAAAGGACAGAAAATATTACAATATTGATATTGCAATATCAGAAGATAGTGGTTAAGAGCTATTTAATTAAGCTGCGACCTAGTCTCAAGGTAGTGGCTGATAAGAGGCTTTACTCTCATTATGGACTCATTATAGAGGCGTTATTGGCAGACGCCGAATACAGACAAAGCGTTATTGGAAGACACAGAAAACAGACGAATAACGTGTCCAAATAGTGAAATCTGAATGAGAATATCATAGCTTTGTAGTCCTAAATAATGGTTATACATCCTAAATCGTAAATAAGTGTTCCTGATGTACATATAGGGATTGCTTAATAACAACAATTTACCGATTTCGATATTTTATGACGGCAGTGTAAATGTATATGTGTAAAAGAGATTTTATCGGATACCTTCTACTAAGCCCAACGTGAAACAACATTGACGTAGTCAATGAAGCAGTTCAAAGGGAATTCAAAATATTGATGATAGGAATTTTATCTTTGACGTGCAGTTGACTACTTCTATCTGCGTAAATAAAAATATGCAAATACTCAAAGATAGATGCTATTTTAAACTGTGTAATCCGAGGAATACAACAATTGAAGTTTGGCAAATACGAAATCTTTGTTCGGGCCAAACCATTCAGATTTATATCTTTAAGCTTTCAATCGCGTTATTATTTTTTGCCTATATGCGAGGATCTTACACCACAACACACCGTTAAACGAATAAATATGTAACATTTATGGCACTACAATAAACTAATTGTAAATAAAATAAATGCTTTTCTATCCAAAATATACCCACACAACAAACAAAAATAACACAAACACGCATTACATCTATCAAGTATAATTTATAAACTAGAAGACAATATAATAATTAAGATGGATAATAACGGCAGTTCATAAACTAATAAATATCGCTGTAATTGGGGCTTAAAGCATAAATAACCGTCAAAATAACGACACATCAATAATAAAACTTTATACACATAAATATGGTGAACTAGAAACGAAGCTTGTAATACGATATCACCGCAAGAGGGAATTCCTTTATTCCGTTGTTTATCTATTTACTGTTTTGCGTGTTCTCTTTGAAGGAATCCTCTGTTTGCCGAAGCAATTAACGGCAAAAGGAAGAAATACATGATATAATACGGACGGATGTTTGTACGAAAAATTAGGAAGATTAAAAGCCCTTACATGCATGTGTTTGTTTACTCTCTGGTAGGAAAAAACACTGCCCACGAAAACAAAAAAAAAAAAGAAAAAACTCAAACACGAAAGTATTGGCCCATTCTTTCGTCTATTTACCCAAACCGACACCTGGGAGATTTTGTTAGCAACATGAATTTGGAACACCAAAAAACAGAAGACACAACGTATAAACATACGAAATTAATCAATCACTATTCCTCTTGAAAATGAATTTGTGGCATTTATATTTTAAAAAAAAAAGAACCATCAAAAGACATCTTCCCAAAAATTTTTGAACAACTTTGAAACGGACATTACAACTATAAAAAAATCGGTAATATCTTCCAGTTAAAAAGATAGATATCATTGGGCGATTTGCCAATAATATGTATTTTCACTCCAACAGAACTGCGTATTTCTGGACAAACTACTTTAGCGGATCAATGTTGTAATTTTGCCAGAATTATTAATATGCTGATCATCAGTTGTAAATAAGACAATATCGGCTGCGGTAATTCTACTTCGAAATTACCTTAAATCACTGTCACAATACACTGACACTGTCACATATCACAACAAAATTATTGAAATGATTTAGAACCGCGAAAGAATTGATTCAGACGCACAACCGGCCTAACTTTTTTGTTTTACAAATGTAGTAAATGCAAGGATATTTTTATTTTATTTATGAACAAAACAAATGAAGAGCGGATGAAAATATCTACATTTTCCTACGTTTTAAATGTACGAACAAATAAATCCTCTAGTATTCACTATATCCCAAAAGTTCAATAAATTTGACATGTAGAGATAAGTAATCTAAAATATTCTTTAATTAATGAAGATTAACTATTTGTGTATTCGATGAATTTTTCCGAAGGTCTGCACCTACCCTTTAATATCACCTTACAGTATCAAATTCCCGTTATTTTAGTCAGGTTCAGAAGGTCTAACGTCTCCTTCAAAGCGACGGAGTTTTACTTGGACTTGTTATTAATAACATGCATCAAATTTGTTGGATTGAATAACGAATTTCGAATAATTGCTTTTGTTATTTTCCGTAGGTTTAACCTAAGAGAAATTAAACGAATAGCACTTGTTTATTAGTGGCTCTGTTCTTTGTTTCGATTATTGTAATTTTTTTGAGAAGTTCGTATTTAGATAACTATGCCTCTAGCTTCTTAGAGCCTCTCTCTTCTTGCAACTTATGCATAGTTTCTACGGTCTTATACGTTCCTCTTCTGAAATACGTGTAAATATGGCGAGAGTCCGTCGCACCGTTAATGATTTACGATATCCTCAAATGTATGTTTTGTATGGTGCCGAGTGCGCTGGTGTATTAATGTTAGAAATGAGTGTGCGGTTACATGCATGTTCATACAGGTACTTATAACATTTCCTATTCATATGTTTTTATTTACATGTTACTTTGCTATATTTGTAGATATACGATTAATAATTTCCTCTTCAAAAGAAATAGAATACTCTAATCGCCATAAATAGGTGGAATCTTAAGATTTTAGCGACAATATTAGTTTAGAATTAAGGTATCTCCAACGTTACGAGCACAAACTAGATGATAAAGCTTCCCATTTCCTTCATTTGATGTATTCTTGTTATTCATATTTTTTTTTGAGATTTGCATAATCCTAGTACTGAAATCGTCGATTTAAATGAAGTATCATCTTGTATTTAATAACTATAACATGTTGTTGTCTTTAACGCATTAATCGTTAATTTCAAAGCATTGGTGAGGAATTGGAATATTGTTTAGGTGAAGACCCGGACAACTATTTTAAAGACAATTTTGGTTAACTGAGGTTACACTCAAATTTTTCATTTTTTTTTGTGGTGAACTCGCCAGTTGCTTAAGAAAAATGCCCGCTTCACTTTTTGATAATTTTCGAAATTTAATATCTTTAACTCATTAATTTTCTACGCGGATATCTTCTCCGCCAAAGCAAATTTTAGTCCACGTTCAGTAATCACTTGCATAAAGTCGTTTATGCTAATAATCAGTGCATAAACGATTTATAGCTTGTCGAAAATGCAGAAATTTCATAAAAGAAATAACCAATTATAACGTAAAATTTGATGTAGACCGTACGATAGCAAAACTGCAAATATTAGCCTTCTATGCTAATAATAATAATAATAGTAACTAAATTCAGAAGTACCAATAACTTGTTTTCTGATTTTCTTGTACGTACCGCCTTTCACCAAGTACAACAGCATACAGAAAACCACCAAAAGAAGTTAAAGGTACCTTTAAAGCGTGCTAATGTATGATGATTCTATGAAGTTATGGTACTATAAATAACTACAATCCTTCAACGTGTTTGGTTGTGTTACTTACCAGGATTAGGTTGCGATTGGTACGTCTTTTTAATCCATTCGTAAGGGCTTCGCGCTGGTGCTGGTCTGTTTTGAGTATTCGCGGGCGAGATGTTACCGCCGGTACCCGGACTTGACATTTCGCTACCGGAGACGGTTATCGGAGGCGACGGTAATTGCGAATCGTGCGTTTCGCCCGTGATCTGTTGCAACTGCGGTAAAGACGCGCCGCCATGCACGAATTCGTTGAACTCCTGATGGTACATATGAGGATGATGGGCGGGATGGTGCCACATCTGCTGCTCTTCTTGCATGCAATAGGTAGTGGCGGGTGTCGTCTGTCCGCTCTGCGGATGATATCCGGGATACCATGAATGCATCGGCGAACCGGAATGGAATTGCGGTTGAGCCGCGGCAGCCACAGCTTGCTGGTGACGATACATTGCTGCTGACGTGTTATAGTAGGATACCTGCATTCTTCTTCACATACACCAATAGATATATCATATATGACCGGATTATTTAAAGTATCAACACTAAGGAACACTAAGAATCTTTTTTCTTTCGATTTAAAAACGGAAGCGTGATCAAAATGTTCAAAAAACACGAACCACGTGAAATAAGAGAAACACCAAGAGAAAATTTTTCCAGGTCTATTCGTAAGCGGTAGGTATTCCTCTTCTATTCACTATCAACTCAGAAATGTCCGGTGTATTTAGAGAAGCTCGAGTTTACTCTTGGTATATTTCTTCGAATGGGCGGGGCGACCGATAAGGCTACGCCAATGAGAACTACGAAACAGTATGATGGCTGCTTTGCCTCGTACCGCCAATGGGCACTGATGATTTCCCACATCACACAGGCTGTTCCCTAACGCGGCCGCTCTGATATGATTAAAAGATATTTAATTACCTCTACTTATCTACAAAACGGGGACCTTTTTTTAAATTTTACCGCGGTATCGTCTTATATATTTTTGTTTCATTTTTTTCGTCGTTGGATATCAGGGCACATTTTAGTTGTCTGGTGGTAATAAACATTTTCTTTTAATCCTGGAGCGCTTTTTAGAATATCGTTAAAGGAATCATAAAACTGCGTTAAATATTTTCAATATCTGATCTAATCTATTGCTTGTGAACTAAGAGAAATCGTTTAAGAAGGGGAATTCATTAATTTATTAACCGTAGCTACTTACCGAAAAAGGAAATGTTTAGACTTATTATATTTACAATTTACCTAGTCACAACTGCAATGGACATCTATTTTAATATTCCGATTCTTCGTGGCAGCTGATTACAGATTAAATTAAATCCAACCACCTGTAGGAGCAAAGGAGTGTTCATTTCGTATACGACGCTGCACCAAATAATCGATGGATTGGAGTAAAAGTTAATACAGATACATGCGATTTTTTCCTGCAGAGAATTACATATACAGCAGCTTAAATTTCATTGGATCAACGTACTGAAACAACATGGAAGTTAGCAAGGCTTTCCTATCGTATAGACGTCAATTTATCTTTGCCGCTTATCAATTTCTTAAATCGCAGTAGTGTATTATTTTACATAGACACTCAAAATAATATTGACCAAATGAACCGATTTATTACAATTCATTTGTCCACAATTTATGTACATATGTACACATTTATGTACAAATTTGTACAATTTATTCTAAATTATCAGCTTTATTCCCTTAGCAAGAAGACAGTTCCGCTACGATAAATAATCAGTAAGTCCGTTTGTCCCAAATATTTATTTATTATATTAAAACTGTTGATGCCAAGCACAATTTGCCCAACAAATGAATTGATAAGACCCCGCTAAATCTTCATCATGAAGTTTTTGCACTGCTTGCCGACTATTGTTGCAGCTTAGCTTGATTGATAACATTTCGGGTGTTGCGCTACGGGTGATGAAATTATCGCAAACTTGCTCCAAATATGGGGATTTCTATACTATATTACAATATATATACATTAATACCTGTAATATATATATATAATCTATGTAATATATACGTAAATACACGCAAAAAGTTTACTTGGCGCAAACCAATTAAATTTTGAAGAAATTACATAAATATATTTTTGGTTTAGGTATAACGCTGACGTTATCTTAGACACTTTTGCAATAAACGTTACAGCACAACGTGCGCAAAATTTCTTTCCCTTTTATTTTTTCTTCCCCAACTATTAGTTTCTTATATTAACTATATTTTGTATTGACTTTACAAGAAGAAACTAAAGAATTTGTCAATATGGTCAGTTAAAGCGAATGACATGCCGAAAAAGCAAAAATACATTATTTCAAATAAATACTTCCAAAGAAATGACATACTTTTGGGGAAAGACACGAAAATAAAGTAAATTATAACCGGTAATCCTCAAATTTCTTTCTTTTCTCAACCTACGTAACGCAATACAATGGTAGTACAGTAACTTTTTTATGTTTTGTCTCCACCTGAGCCGATGTATCTATACTTTCTACCACTCGTAACCCTTGGATTATTGTAGAATCCGCCGGTAAATTTTATTACTCCCATTTTAGTTGATGGAGTGATGACGAATATTCTCAATAAACACGGTTCTCTGCTTTTATTTGCTAATTCTAAATACTTAGTCTAGAGCCCCGGAAACTAGTATTGATATTTAGTCGTTGCGTGGGAGAGACAAAACATAAACCGACCATTGTACATAAACATTTTTAGTAAAACGTACTTGAAGTACTTCATATGCGTTTGTTGAGTATATGCAACCGGAAATTTGCAAAATGTTTCAAGCCTCAACATGAACAAAGTATTCGAATGAACATTTCCAAAGTTCTGCTAAAACAGCGAAGTAAGCTAGAGTTTTTACGACGACTAAGAACTACAGATGAAACTTGGATATTTTATTTCATGCATTGATACAGCTTGCCGATATTCCAGGCACTTAGCTCAAAGTTTAAATCTCAATGGAACTCTCGATTCGACTAGAGTAGTTTTTTGTGTTCTATTAAGTCCATCAGCTTGCCACAGGATACTTGAATGCTTCTGAAGGCCACAAAAGATGCTTCCGCCTGAACATCTTAACTTCCTCAAAAGTGCAGATCACATGCAAACCCGTTCCCTCCTGTAATCCGTCTTCTCTTCTATCTTCTTCATCAAGGCTCGACTTGATGAAGAAGATATATAAATGATATATAATAGAGCTTTGATGTCGAATTGACCTCCATTTTTTTAACTCGTACTTGATCTAAGCAAGGCTGATCTATTAAAATTGTCAATAAATGATTGTTCCAGATAAAATCTTTTATCATTAATTTGATATAAAATTAACCAACGTATCCTGCTTATTTAGAATATAATTCAATTACGTAGATATAGGTATACATCTATAAAAATTACATTCTTGCAAATGCTAGGAATTAAAGTGAAAGGTATCACTAATGCGTAGTAGATTCCAAAAAAAAAAAAATAGGTAGCGCCACTTAGAGGGGTTCATTGTCTTTTGGAAGATAAAGAACATGTACTCTCAAAGGACACGTAGAAAATGTCTTAAAGCTTTAAAACATGAATTTGTTCCTGAGATGTCCCTTCTGGGCCGCTTCACATTGATCCACCTTTGTCCGCCATTCTTTTAAAGTCCTTTTGTTTCGTACTCATGTTTTTCCATGCGTTTTATTCAAAGTTCAAAAGCGGCTATTACAATACATTGCTTTATTATAGAAGTGATAGGATTTCATGGCCTTCAATTGATTGCCGTGAACGGATTAACGTTATATTCAATTGCTACGAGAAGGTATAACTTAATAAATTAAGTATTCTTAGTGTCAATCTAATCTCAAATTTGAGACCATAAAGACATGATAACAATCATCGAAGCTACAATAAAAAAAAAACAAACAAAATGTTTGTGTATTTCGGCATGTTGCCGGTCCATATTTGATTAAAACGATAACAACAAGTTAAACAACGCTCATTGCTCTCTTTTAATAAAAAAAATTTGTGAGGCAATTATTCATCAGGCATTTATTTTAAACATTTCCTTACTATCACATTTAATGCAAGTATGCAAATCATATGACTACTATGGAATTGACCAAATATATATAATAAAAACGCGAACAACAACAAAATATGGTTAAACTGAAAATAAAATAAATATTGGTGTTCATCCAAGCAAAAATCTCAATAAAAATGTTTTTGGCGATTTAACACGCGACCTTCTCTGTGTATAGAATACGTACTTTTTGGTATCGGCATTTGCCCAATTATTTTTAAAATGTTATTCACAAACATCTAAAGGGAGCCGTAAATATAGCGCCATCGAAAAAAATACATCCCCCCAGATATCTCCGTTTGCGCACAAGCCATAAACCGCTTGAGACAATATTTACATTTCTCTATGAAATTTGCATCATGTTTTCATAATTTACGATCAGATGGTGAACCGTGGGCCGTCAAAAGAAACCGCCCTGACAGGTGACATATACGGCGATAACTATTATTTTTATAATCGTTTATTGGTTATATTTTATCTGGTGAGCTTCTAAACAAATTTTTTGAGGTATTTACCACATCCTTAACCTTAATGTTTCAGCGGGAAACAAAATTGCCAGCAAAGCAGGTTTTCCTAATCGACATTTCTAATTAATAAAAAAATTGGATATTTATATTTGAATTGCGCATAAGAAACAAATATTTGAAGATCCGAAACAAAATCAGAACGGAAAAATAAACATCCGTGAGTTATTATCCTGTGGGAAAGAAGTTTATGTACTCGCTTTTACAACCTTTAGAAAACATCATAAATTCAGTTCTTTAGACTTAGATTGTCTACGTTTACGTTTATTTATGAAAAATTAAATACGAAATTTCTGATTTTCTGAAATTCTGAAATTTCTCCTTGATACTTCTTTAACTGTATGAAAATAATTTCAGTTTAATTCATTGCAGAATTATCAGAGTCAGCAATTCGAAAATTAAGATATTAAAGTTGACAAAGCTATTTGAAGGCGTGGATACAATTTATCTCTTTAATACAGGCACAACAGGTAAAGAACTCGAAGTAGTAATCTTGTCAACTCAGCGGGCGTTTCGTAAATCCCAAAAAGGTTTAATTCGATACCTAAACATGGATTAACGAGCCTTAGTATTCCTCATTTTTTTTTATCTAATTGTTAATTATTATTTTTTGTTTTTATTTTATATTTAACATAGTTACTGATGACATGACTAAGTTTGCGGAAAAGAGTACACTTTCCGTTGGGAAAATCTACAGCTTAACCCGATGTTCTGAAGCTGTAAAATTGTAAATGATAAAAAGTCAACGTCTCCAGATAATGTAATACATACCATAAGCTATCTTTCAAAAGTACTAACACATATAATGATATAATCACTTTCTTTAATTCGTAATACATAGTAATATAAAGGTTGCAGGAAAAAAATTTAAAAAAAAAGAAAAACAACAAAATTATTGAAATGATTTTGAGCTTTTAGACGACCATAGTCGGTACGCCATAAATGTTAAGAAGCGAAAAGGATTTTTAATGCATTACATGCGTGACACTTTGCAAACGACAAAGGTGAAAATTTGGATTATTTACAAGCACGTTAGTTAAAAATGCTTAATTACGCTATAACGTAAAAGAAAATAAACGAAGATCAGATAACAATATACGAGTTTTTATTTTCGTGTAATAACAACACTTCTAAGGTTTGCGCCGTTCATTCCGACTCGCCCTGTATACACGCTTACTAAACTATCGGAAATTTCAATAATTAAGTTCGTTCAAAAGAACCGACAGAATTATTGTAAATACATGCATACTTTAAAATAGGCGGGTAGATAAGCTTCTAATATCAAAATGACATGCCTAACAGTAAAATTATCTAAATTACATGAAGGACGAATTAAGACGGGAATTAACTTAATGAAATCCTGAAACTACTTGGATCCAATGTCTAAGTACAGGATACCGGAAACTACGGAAGGTAGTATTGATAATCAATGGCCGACAGGAAGAAGACCGTTCCTATTACCCTCTTTTATCACATTGTTTTGTATATTTTATAACATCGATCGATGAGATTGTTCCCCAAATATATTTTTTACACGTAATTATAAAATAAATAATCGCTTAATTATAATAAGGGAGATATTTTGTACAAACATGCTCGGCAAAAGATAGACCTGCAATATAACTTATTCAAAGGAGCTTCCTAAAGATGAGTTAGGATAATTCCTAGAAACGACATTTCCACACAACTTTCGTAACGTCCTGTCCGGAAATTATTCATAGACATCCTTTTCTATAGTAGTGGCAAATCGTCGCCCCAGTAGTATTTCTAAGCGTTTAAATTGTAAATAACGGACACTTTCAAGGATCAAAGAAACCGACAACAGCAGGTTTGGGTAGCAAATGTCCGCATTAAGAAACGTTATTATTGTTATTACACTGTTTGGGTCAAAATACATTTGTAATCCTGTTTTTGGGTACCGGGGTTTCCGTGTTCCCGAAATTTATCTTAGGTAACCTGACATAGAACCACCCCCAATGCTGACGTAAGGGACGCGAAGTTAAATATATGTATTGTTGCAGTACCTACCGTTGTTATGTGACACGAGATAGCAAATTCGTTTCTCTTTTAAGAGGGTTGTATCTCTAGACGTCAACACTGTTGACAACTCTGTTATTTGTAAATGAAGAATGTAGGTAGACATTTTAATAAAAAACAAAAATAAACATGTTTATTTTTTTTTCTTCCTATTGTCAAAATATGAAAAAATAAACAATATGGAGGTGAATTTAATACCAAATTTCAAGATTTTCGCTCCCAAAAAACAAGTTTGAATGGTTTCCCTTGTTTATTTGATGTCGATATGGAACGATCCCAAAGCGACGTTTATTTCTTAACAAATTTAATGTGCTAAGTACAATTATGATAAAAAAAAGCTGAATTGGCCACGATTTCTTTGATTTTTGAGAAAATATACCTAAAATATTCTAATACATGCTTTCTCTGATTTCTTTGGACCTGTCGTCTGTAATTGTAATAATCAACCAAATGAAAGAAATCCAAGTACTAGTTAAGTAAGTGAATCCTTAGCAAACACGTCCTCTTTAAAACTTAAGAAGTTTTCCAACATTGAGATATCTGAAGAATTGCTGAGTCTGATGCCCCACAAAAAAGCCCGTTTTGCATAATTTTGGCTTCACTAAGCCGAGGGATGGACCGAGCTTGATACGTGCGGAGAAATGCGACGCGAAACAAAATGATATTCGTGTTCGACACGTTAGATTCGTTCGAAATTAGGTATTTTCATAAAAAAAACTTACAGCTTTGTGTTTTTTGGGTACAAAAAAGTGTACAGCTTTGTGGGCATCGTATAGTAAGTTACCTCTTACGAAATGTACATCCAATCAATACGCGAAGATGCGTTGACGGTATAAGTTACTAATAAACAAAATTGTTTTTGGTAAGTTTATTAGGTAACGAATGGAAGGAAATAACAACAAAATTCAATGATGTTAAATGTATTTAAAATATTTCGTTGCATGGCACAGAAACGCCAATATCTCAATTTAAAATAGACGGAACATATCATTTGCGAGACCAATATAAACGTTTACAATGTGCCGCAATTTGTCAACCAATGAATCATATTCCGGGGGATGTTGGCGGCGAAAATGTTTCCCAAAGGGTCGCTTAGTGTCGCAGCGCTTCTTTGATTTATGTAGCTACCTCCCTCCCGGCATCCCCCCGTTGCAAATCGTGCATTACATATTAAAGTCCTTTATTCAAAGAAAAGTAGTAAACGATTTAAAATTTTAAAACACCCAAATCTACTTAATTATAGATCAGTCAGATATTCAGTTATTACAACAAAAGATACAGAGTGTTCTAATCTTCCGTAACCTTTACTAAATAAATAGTAAGAAGTCTTTTTTTGATACTTCAATATACATAGGGTGATCCATAAGAAGCGAACCAAATTAGGCAAGTAGTTTCTGATGCTATTGCGATGTCGACAGTTAATAAATCACTAACATTTACGACCTTAAACCGTTTCTGGTGCTTGAACTTGAAGTTTGGTGTTCAATATTGATCTTTCTGAATAGATTAAAGGCAGCTAGATAGAAGCAATTACGCAATTTAATCTTGTAAAAATTTACGGTAAAATATATTTGTATTTTGATTTTTTAAAATACATGATTGTACCTATTAGGCAATTGAAGACAAAATTATATATTATGTATATAGATTTATAACAGATGTCCACCGAGAAATCGATATATATATATACAGGTTCCCATCAAAAATAACAAAGTATCTAATTTTTCACCTCTCAATCCTCCGAAAATCATGCTTTCTTTTTGGTTTTTAATGAGAAATTAATATGCAAAAGAAATTAAAAAAAGATAGGATCTACATAGATAAACTTAGAATAGGTAAAAGTTTGTTGCAAATATGTTTTATGTTTCTATAAAGACTAATACTCGTACCTATCTGTATTCTAGAATTGATACATATAGTAAGTAATAATTCATATTCAAACAGATACAACAAAATCTAAATCTTCTGTTGTTTGTATGGTATTAACCATTGTGCTTACATACATACAAGTGTCCTACTTAAACTTTGATATTCAGTACATTGGTCATGAAATATTTTAAATAAACTGCAATGCACAGCGATATTTTTTTATTTTTACGTTTTATCTCACCCTGAGGCGATATATCTATACTTTCTACCACTTAGCATTATTGTAGGTTTCGCAGGTAAACTTTATTACTTTACGATCGGTATTCCCAATAAAGGCGGTTCTGTACATTTATTTGTTGAATCTAAGTACCCGGCCTTACCACACGGAAGGTAGTATCGATATTTAATCGTTGTAAGGGGGAGACAAAATATAAGCTGGCCACTGTACATATACACTTTGTTATTTTGGGAGTAGTTCAGCCTGTATGTATATCTCTTACTATGAATTTATGATTTTCTTGAAGTAAAAAGTAAATTAGATAAAAATTCTAGATATTTCTAATAATAATACAAAAGGAATGCACAAAAGTTCCTGATCAAGGTGTATGCATAAGCAAGGAAAAATATAAGTTGGTTAGTTAAAAATTCAATTTCTATGGGTCCTTGTACGAAAAATTGCTTAATGTCAACAAACCTAATGCATTAGAAGAAATAATTGTCATTTCTGCAAAAAGATGCCTTTTATAGCTTTTTAAGTGGAAAAGATTTTACTACACTTAACATCTGTGATACAATAGCATTATACTCTCTTTTTCGAGTTGGTTAAATAGCTATCTATAATACCTACATACGCACAATAATACTTACGACAATATTAATTTTTGACATTATTGCTATTATAAGTATAGAGAAATTAAAGGCATATTAATCCTTGATTTTTACAATTATTTCAATAAACTTGTGTATAACGGGCGTCGCGCCATCTACCGTATTATTCTTAACCTCCTTGGAGTCAAGAAACTCAACGTTGGATAAATAGTAATCTACAGTATCAACTTGGTATACAACGCATGGTAGAGTTTGACTCTGTCGGTTTGATCGTTTTGATGTTAAATAATTATATCGAAAGTAAATAGTTTTTGGTAATGTACTGTTAATTTTGCGGCCAATTCAATAAATATGGGAGCTATAACGTTTGATAAACTGTACGATAATTACAATACTCTTTCGGATGCAAAAGAGAAAATTACTCAAGTTTGTAATTCTAATTTTCTATTAAAATTTGTTGTTATATAGGTATACTTCTAGCATTCGCAAGAATACTTAGAGGCTATAGAAGGTACCAAAGGGGACGAGAAGGAAAAGAAATTGGCAGCACAAATTATATCAAAGTTTTTCAAGCATTTTCCTTCACTGCAATCACAAGCCATAGAAGCTATATTTGATATTTGTGAGGATGATGAGACAAGTGTAAGTAATTCACGTTACATACGTGCTGATCAAAAAGTACCCATTCCATGTATTTTGTAGATCCGAATAGCGGCAATGAAAACATTGCCCTCACTTTGCAAAGAAAATAAAGAACACATAGAAAAAGTTGCCGATATTTTAGCCCAACTTTTACAACTTGATGATCCACAAGAATATAACATTGCCAGTAATGCTCTAATTCAGATTTTAAATGAAGATCCTACAACTGTCATTAAATGTATTTTTAAACAGATTCATGGACCAGATAATACTGTACGTGAAAAATGTATAAAATTTATAGTAACGAAAGTAAAACCTTTGGATAAGAGTATAATAACGAGCGAGGTAGAGGATTTACTTATATCAGAATGTAAAAAAATCCTACAGGTACGTCTGTCTATTTTCCTAAAGTTAAAACTTTCATTAATGTATTTTCATATATAGGATGCAATAGCTGATGAATTTGTATTGGTTATGCCGTATTTGTCAACAACAAAAGTTGCTAGTACTATTACCGGACAACAAGAACTAATCAATTTAGTACTTGAACAAGTAGAATTAGATGTCGAATTCGATGTATTTGATAAAGAAAATAACAATAATGTGGATAAACTTGTAACATGTATTAAATTTATACTACCTTTCTTTTCAGTAAGTCTAATATCAATTATTTTTTATTTTTGCTTCTTAATATGGTTGTTTTACAGGCAAAGATAGAATCAACGAAACTTGTTGTTTATATCTGTGACCAAGTTTTACCGCATTGGGAAGCTATAAAAGAATTGCCGCAAGGAAATCTTTATCAGCTTGCACTGTTAAGACAATTAGCAGAGTTATCGACATATTGTGGAAAACTGGACAATCCTTCGTTGCATGTTGTACAAATTTTTGACAAGTTAAAATTGTACATGCCACCACCCCCAGAAGATACATCTATTGTTACAATTCCACATTTAGAATTTTCATACGTTGAATCGCTCCTATACGCATTTCATCGTTTGGCAAGGCAGTGTCCGGATTTTCTTACACATGATGCTCAAGTATTGAAAGATTTTCGCGCCAGATTAATGTACTTTTCGAGAGGTGTTCAGGGTTGTAGCAGGGCCCTGAATAATCTTGATAAAGAAAAAGTTTACACAGCAGAGGAAATTAAAGCACAGCAAATATCCCCTAAACTTTTTAGTAATATAAACAGTCTTATTAAAGATCTATTTTATCAACCACCTATGTACAAATGTAATGTGGTTTTATCGTTCAAGATAGAAGATTCAACTGTTTCAAAGGTTAGTTGGTAAAGTTGAATAAAAGCAAACACTGTCTAACTGCTTACCTTTTATTGTAGAAATCGGTGGAAAGTTCAACGATGTCTCAAAAAAGGCACGTGCCTATAACGTTTGAAAGTAACGGATCAGCTGCTACCAAGCAAATTCGAAGTAGCAGGTCAAATGATAATATTAAGTTATATACACCGCCCAGTGGAAAGTTCAGCAACAGCTTTCAAAATTATGGTAAGCAAACTGCAACTAGTTGACAATAGAGGCGAGTATAACTTTATAAAGAAAACAATTGCAAAAATAATTTGGGTAAAATTGTTACATTTTTATTAAATATAGTAAGATAGATGAGCGAAAGATTGTTGCTTCAGTGTTGTGCTTGTACTAAACTGACGAACTATCTCGATACTTTATTGGACCCTGCATTCCGAAATTATAGAAAGTTCCACTCGTTTTAGTGTTTTATGCTCCAGCGCAGAAACAAGATTTAATTTAGCTTCCGATACAACCAACATCCCATAAAATTACAGTCTACTCATTACTTGTATCAATAGGCATCAATTAAATTTATCAATTAAAACTACATGAATTACATGAATTCATAAATTTGACTATTTGTACACTAAGAGTATTTCTATTCACAGATAAATCTAGAGGACGTTTTGGCGGCAGAGGACGTGGTTCAAGGGGGAGAGGTTCCGGACGAGGTTGGCGAAATTGATTTTCTTGGACGTACTTTCCATAGTATAAAAAAAAAGATTCATTTTGTATTATAACATAAATCTAAATATCCCCTAATTATTGTTGAAATAGGATTATTTTTGTGTTGACTTGATTTTCTTTATACAACAAAACATACATATTATTGCATTCAAAAACAAATTGTATTTTTACCACAAAATCCTTATAACAATATTAAATGTGTTTTTGTTATCCTACATAACTACGGCATATCATCTATGATTTTACACATAATTCTGTCTAGTATATGACATGGGTCGTTATTCATATCATCTTTCGAAGAATTTTCTTTATTTACGAGTAAATCGGTTTCTATCATTAACTGAGAATCTATTTCCATAGGTTCTGGTAAGTTTTGTAGAGCTTGCTGTAAAATTTCTTGTACTTTATCTAAGTGCTTCTGGAATCTACTGGCCGTTTCTAATCTTTCACGACGTTGTAGTTCCATCATTACACGTAGAGTCTCTCTAGCTTGATGGGGTCTAAATTCATTAAGTAAATGATGGATATGAATAAATAATAAACTTAGATCTTCCACTTTCTCAGTCCGTCTTGGTGAATCTGGACAATGAACTAATAGATCCAATAAATCTAAAAAGTTAACCAGTAGAGATTGGTTTAATTTTTTTAGTTCTCTCCTTCGATCAAAATGCATTGGGTAAAGCCGTTTAAATCCCTAGAATTTTACATAAATTACGTTTACGATTAAAACAAATTAAACAAACTGTATAAATCTAAACCTTTATCGTTGGATAATAAGCAATACTCACTTGACTTTCTAATGGTCTTATAATATTGTCTTCTGTATTAAATGAGTTTCCGAACATAAGGTAGTTATCATGAATAGGTGGTGGTGGTCTCGGTGCTCTACCTCTTCTAATCATTTCGTCTGTGTATTGATTAATATATTGCATTGGTGGAAGTGGTAACGAACTAACTTGAATTGGTTCTGATGAAGCCATAGTTAACTATTTGAAAGAAATGGTATTTGTTGCAAAAATTGTCTTCCACACCAAAAGACTACGAAAACAGTGATTTCATCACCAGAAATACTTTTATCCCTTTGAGTAATATAGAAATTTATATTTTACAATGTCCAGTACATATCACTAAAATAATTCAGGTTACTCTTAGTTCAACAAAAGCAACCGCTACAACAAGACTGAACTGAAAATATCAACATAGAATAAACAATAAAATCTGATATTGACAAGTGAAGATTTCAAAAAAAGACCGTTTTACAATAACAAACAGTAAAAAGTTTAAACCCAATAATGATCGTTGCTAAACTTGAGAGTTTTAACGCTTGTAAATAGACACATATCGATTCATTTTACATTAACAAGAAGCGTTCTAATGAAGTTCGTTATTTATTTTTCTCATCTAAGTAGGGTACAATATTTTCTTAGAGTAAGTATGGATTATTTAGGGATATTTCATTTTTGAAAGATTGGTGACAGTTCGGGTACATATGACTTGTCGCTCTTTTCACGGTCTTTTCCTGTGTAGAAATTACCAAAAACAACAAGCACGTAAGTTTTCGGAATAATCTTTAAATATTTTCACCATCCCTACATATTATTATTTCAATTTTTACACATTTTGTTCCCCAGATTAATTATTTTCTATCTACAACTATCTGCAGTATAAATAGGAAAAGTAACTAAATTATTTCCTAACCTAAAGTACATGTTTACATGGTCGTTATTAATACTTTGCTTGATTTTTCAGAATGTTGATGCCTAAAAGGAATAGAGTGGCTATCTACGAATACTTATTTAAAGAAGGTGTTATGGTAGCAAAGAAAGATTATCATGCACCAAAACATCCAGAATTAGAGAGTATTCCAAATTTACAAGTAATTAAAGCATTACAGTCGTTAAAATCTAGAGGATACGTCAAGGAACAGTTTGCATGGAGGCATTTTTACTGGTATGTAAATCTAGACATTCATTGAGATCGTTTTATAACTTCGAATTGTAGGTATTTGACAAATGAAGGTATCGAGTATCTGAGGACGTATTTACATTTACCCGCCGAAATTGTCCCCGCATCTCTTAAGAGGCAAATGAGATTAGAGACAGCACGACCAAGGGGTGCTGCAGCTGTTAGATCAGAAACCTCTAAGCCATCTGAAGATCGTGCAGGGTACAGAAGAGCACCTGGTGGCTCTGGTGGTCCAGACAAGAAAGCAGATGTTGGTGCTGGTACTGCCGATGTCGAATTTAGGGGAGGTTTTGGACGAGGAAGGCCACAATAATTTTTTTTATAATGTAATTAAGATCAACTAATAAATTATATTTGTTGATCAAATGTTTTTAATTTACACAAATAGTTTCCATATTCATGAACCTTATAAATCTTAGCCAATAATTAAAAATTATAGAATGTAGTTTTTATGTTTTGTCTTCTCTTGAGACGATGTATTTCTATACTTTCTACCGTTCATAGCCACATTGTAAGATTTGCAGGTAGATTTTCTTGCAGCCATTTTAGTTTATGATCGGTATTTCCAATGAGGTCGGTTATGTGCTTTTATTTGTTGAACCTAGGTACCTGAGCTTGTTACATGTGTCAATGTTTTGTCGTTGCAAGAAGAAGACAAAACCTAAACCAGCTATATCTGGCTGTATCTAATATTCTTTTTTGAGATGTTTGAATATGTTTCTCACATTAAGTGCCATTTATCTGATCAATAGTATTTAAATACAATTTTAGAGTATGCTGTTAATTACTTATTCCTATTGGTGAAAATCTTTGGGTTCAGCATTTTAAAGCAAATTTTATAATAAACCGGTTTAAATTTAAATATCTAGTGATTCGTAGGGATATTCAAAAAGAATGAACTGTGGTTAAATTATCTACAAGTTTCTTATGATAAAATTTATATTAAATAAATTATTATCAAAATATGCATTTAATGCATATTTTGTTTTCGTTGCTTATAGAAATAATTGGCTCCAATTTTAAGCTTAGAACATTTCGGTTGGTATGGTGATTGATGATTAGAACATGTTGGCACTAATCCACAATTTCGCTTCAAAAATGTAATTGGCTTCTTAGGTTAAGTTAAAGACCTTGAGTATACATGGAGTTAATTTTTTAAATATAAAAATAGTTGAACACATTGTTTGCAAAAACATGGGACAAAATCCTAGTACTCAAGTGCAGGATTTCGTATCAACTTCTTTTGCAAAAGCCATATCTGATGAATCATCATTATTGATAACCGAAGAAATATTTGAGTTAAATTATGACGAATTCCTAAAAAAATTGGGAGAATTAAATAAACTGTATGCTAATTCTTACCCCGTCTTCCTTATTGCTACAAGCATTTTATTGCAGGTCAAAAAAATATTTAGATTCAAGTGGTAAACAACTATTGTTTGCAGTGAAGAAAGGAACAGATTCTACAGTGTTTTGGAAGGCATCAGTGCAAATTGCATGTATAAAAATT
Source organism: Oryctes rhinoceros (assembly GCA_020654165.1). NCBI lineage: Eukaryota > Metazoa > Arthropoda > Insecta > Coleoptera > Scarabaeidae > Oryctes > Oryctes rhinoceros. The sequence continues at coordinate 8,617,621 of JAIOKQ010000231.1, forward strand.
GATCCACAAACCAGTGCTTTAAATACATACAGACTTCTCAATCTGCGGGAGTTTTTACAAGTATTTAAAACGTTAAAATGTCAATATTCAGCCGTGCAGCAAAGTGAAAAGTATGTATTTCTTAAATTTCTAGTTCACGAAATAAAAATAATTGCTATTCTCCAGAGCAAACGCATCTACATCTAAATTATTTCAAGATCTAGATAATGCCGATAAAGATGATAGTATAGGCCTTGATCCAAAAACAGTTTGCTGCATATGTTTTGATCGTAAAACAGAAGTTTTACTCCCGTGTACTCATAGTTATTGCCTTATTTGTATCGAAGAATGGTGAGTTGTATTTATTTTATTCATTTAAATATGCAGATACTTAAATCCATTTACTTTCATATTAGGAACGAGGATCATGATACATGTCCTGTCTGTCGAGAAAATCTAGAGAGCACCGATGATACATGGGTGCTTTCGGAAGTGCCACAAGCTGAAGAAATAAGTGATGAAATTCGTAAGACATTGATGCACTTAACAGATGCGAAACCACAACCATGTTCACCATCGTAAGAACCCGATGTAGTTCGAGGTAGCAAATAACGTTAAATATAAAATATCTTTAGAGTTTTTATAGTTTGCCAGTGCAATAGATTTACATATTTTATTTATGTTTATTTCTTTATTCAAAATTTTAAATACTGTGATATATTTTCTTCTTTTTATTGTCGACAATCTTTTATAATATATATTTTAAACGCACCATGTATATGGTTAAATACTTTTTACAATCATGATACCTTCAAAGAAGATTCGTGTATAGTGTATATTCTTGCCTTATTTTTTATCCTATAAGTGTACGTATATCATGATAATAATTGGTATGCGAAAGTAACCTAATGAAATTATGTATTGAAATAAGAAAACCTATTTGCAGTATTTAGTAAAGTTGATAGAACCATATTTCTCGAAAGCAAGTTACTTGAAAATGTAGAAGCTATTTTCATAGCTTCAGGGATGTCATGTAATGTATGGCTAGGCAGCTCAGTGTAATAATATTTTTTGAATACTGATTATCAACACCAGTGAGTAATGACGTAGACGGAAAGGAGCTGCACAACCATTCAACCTCCTCGCGTGTTTACGTTGTATAGTATAATATACGCAATATGCAAAGAGAATACACGATGAAGTCGAATCGTTGTCTGTCTACGTTATCACTGTTCGCCACTTCCCGTGCGCTTCACGAAATTAACGGAGAATAGGCTCGCGTTGCCTACTGATTCGTAACGCTCTCGTAAAGCGCGCGTAAATTGGCGAACTTTAGTCATCACTTGCTGCCGCTGCTGATTATGTTATGAATGTAAAAATGATAGACACAGAAAGTATGTTGATCATTTGCCAATGAAGTAATTAAAACATATTAAAAGCGAAACTGCTGTTTTTGTTAAAAATATTTTTTGAAAATTTATAGAAACTTACCCTTGCTATTATATGTATTATATTTAACATTTCCACAATGAACTATATTTCTTACTTAGCAACTTAAGTGTTATAATATAATATCTTTATTGTATATATCATGTAATTGTGATGAAATAAATGTTGGTTTTCGTTATACTTGTTTTATTTATTTTCTATTAGATAATACGTTTTATTGTTGTAAGAATCCAAAACCTCGGGGAAAGTTTTGTTAATAAGTTTTTGGTTAAAAGATGATAATAGAACACGACAGTCTCAAGCATAAAACGTTTTAACCTGAAGAGCCCAGCCTTCTGGAATTTTAAAATTGAACCTGTTGTGTAAATTAGTAGAAAACTGAAATTTTCTAATGAAGTACAGGATGTTGGTTATTTTACATGTTTTTAGTGTTTCAATTTACAAGTAAACTCATAAATGGGGGTCTCATAAATGCTTACTTCAAGATTTCGAGAAATTTACAATATGTCCTGCATCGCCCAAATCTGGATGATCTATTTACTTCGGAAAATACGAAATGCAAGTATATTCTAGTGTAGTTCTTTTATAACATAACAACACCTCGATGTGACTCCTATGTATTTACTGAATAGAATAGGAAATTGGCAATTATATTGATTTAAGTAAAACTATGTAATCTTAATAAAAATATTATTTAATATACATGTATGTATACATCATCAATAACTATATATGTACAAAGTTACAAATAACCTTATTTACATGTAGCTGAAAAATCAGTAATCGAAATAAAATCTTTCACGTTAACTTCGGTATAAACATATTATAAACCATTATCTCAAAATACAAATTAAAATAAATTAATCGTTACAAATAAAAAGAAACACACGTAGACATAGAAAAGTAATTTGATTTACTACTGTATTCATTGTCGGTTGGTGCAGAGTTGGATCGCAACGCTTCGATTCCCTCATGTGTTTACGTTTATACATCGTATACGTAGTACTACCTAACGGAAATATACGAGGGAATCGAAGCGTTGTAATTGATCTTCCATCTACGTCGCCAACAGCCTCCCCACTAATATTAACATAATATTTTGTGCTAAAAAAATCCTATGCTATCAACAACAAAATGCTTTTAAGAGCCCAGTAATCTACAGTGTATACTTGGTTATCTTTGCGTATATTGAATGGATAAAACAGGAGTCTACTTATGATGTTTTTAAGGCAAAAAATTGGTAACCATTGGCTTCTAATAGTGCCTTATTAATTCAAATAAATTTATTTCCTTTGCTCAAAAGAATAAGCAGAAAACAATGTAGCAGCATTAGCATGTAGCATTCTGAATTTAATTACCTGAAAATGAATAATAACCTAAACACTATATCAACAAAATATACAGAAAATGACATGCTACACACTATACCCATGGCTATTCGATTTAATCTTAAGTACGTGATGGAATATTACAGTTTTCTGCATTTCTTTTTCATTAACAATTTTCTTTTCTTTGCTTCCTCTTCCTGTCGTATATCTTCAAGATCTTCCATTATTCCTGTAAAAGAAGTTTTCATAAAGTATATGGATAAACTGATTTATTTGGGCTGCTAGAAGTTGGTGTGACTACATATTACAAAATAAATAGTTTATTTATTTTTTCAAGAAGGGGTTGATTTTGCTAATAACAATATTATATTTTCTTTGACATTTTGATGCTTTGTTCACTTGCAGAAGTGGTTGTTTAAAAATTGCGAGAGCTTACTGAATACAGAAAATTATAATAAGAAGAAAATTATAAGTAATTTCAAATTATAAATTTGAAATTACAATATTAAATAATAGACCAATACCTATTTTTGTGCTTATTATTTCCTCTTTCATCTGCTGAGCAAACGAAGATTCCATATTATCATCGTCATCGTCCTCGTATTGATACTTGCGTTTATCATAGCCAAATATCTCACTAATATATTTGGAATAATCTTGGTCGTTCTCCGGTCCATCATCAATGAAATCATCCATTTCCGAATCGTATTCATCATCATCTAATATTCGGCCTACAATAATCACGCAAAGTTGTGATCAAAGTTATAGTCAAAATGATGTCGGAACTTACGCTTGTTAGCCATAGGTTTCCTTTTAACATCTTTAGGATTTCTCCTAACATCAGGAGGGGGAAATTGTTTTGGTTTAAGATCACTTGGCGGGAATTGTTTTGGTCTAAGATCGCTTGGCGGGAATTGTTTTGGTCTAAGATCACTTGACGGGAATTGTTTTGGTCTAAGATCACTTGGCGGGAATTGTTTAGGCTTATGATCCTTTGGAGGAAACTGTTTGGGTTTTAGATCGTTTGAAGAAAGCTGTTTAGGTTTATGCTCATGGGAGGGAAGCGATTTGGATTTAAGTGAGTTTTGAGGGAATTCTCTGGTTTTGAGACCATTTTCCTGCGTCGATTGCTTTTGATTAATTTTATTATTTGGAATAGGCACCTTCTTTTGCAAGTCTTGCGATGAGATTGATCTGGGTTTATCACTTGGAACGGGAGCTCGATGTTTTTGAAATGAAGATGGAGGATTCTGATTACTACTTTTACTTTCAATTCTTGTTTTTTCAATAGGTTTGCTAGTAGAACTTTTAATACCATTTAAAGGCCTCTGTTGAATATCACATTTTTTATTTATTTCAGGCGCATGCGGTGAATATTTTCTATCATTGCTTGCAGATGTTTTACTAGGTATCTTATTAATCTTTGCAAAATTTGAATTTTTATCTAACGCTTTGTTGTTTTGATGATCAGGAGTTTCTTGGATTTTTTGCAATTTCTTTGAATCCGGATTATTTAAAGAAACCTTTTTGGAACTTTTGTTTATATTTGGTGAAGACGATTCGTTAATTTTTGGAATTCTATTCATCGCTTGAGGTTTCTCTTGAGGTGTTTTATTTCGAGATTCTTTCCTCTCTCTCCATTCCTTCTCCCTTTCCATTTCCTTCTTTTGTCTTTTAGTTAAAGGCCTTTCTTCTTCGTCCTTTTTCTGTTCTATAACAACGGGTTCGAATTGTTTCTTCTCGGCTAATTTTAGAAGATCTGTAAATAATAAAGAAATTATTAAATCAAGCACAACATTTGTAATAAATTAATAACGTAGTTACGATGCAATTTAAAGGCGTTTTCTGAATACACAAAGTGGGCTATTGCAAGATATTTAGAAGACTGTCTTTTGAATCGATTTTTTTTCTTTTATTACGAGGTTCAACGGCGAGCACCTGCTTTACAGCCTGTAATTTAAATGTAATATCACTTAATTCGCCAATTAAAACATAATACAGAAAATTTCCAACATATACATAAAAAGTAAAAAAGTTGATGATGGCCAGTATGAATCGAAATGTTGCAAACTATTTAATAGATCGAAAGTAGCCTTGAGAATGTGCAGTTTTTCTCTCTACAAAGCCAAATAAAGGTGTGTATTAAAGAATTTGTCACAGATCCATTACTCTTTCAGATTAATAATAAAAGCAAATCTGTAGCCACTTCGCCAAATTTAAGCCTACCTCTTATCTTTTGATAGGTAAAAATTAAGTTTGGTGGGGATCGAGATTGAATCAACTTGTACTTCACGTTAAATTAGTTTTTAATCTTAAAAATGATAATATACAAATACATTAAGTATTACCAACGTCAAACGAGGTGATTGATTATTTCGGTCGGATAACTCTATAAAATGTTGATCAAGAACGGACGCGTTTGAAATGACAATTTATTCGTCAATACTTACAAAGTTAATATCGCTTTATCATCAAAAACTATAATCTTTTTATATACTTTCTTTTATTATCATATATATCAAAAAAGTGCGAATTATAGAAGAAAATGTGTATATATATATATATATATAAACAACATTATGATATGTGAACAAACTATACCAACACATTAGAAAAAGGAAACGCTGTGTTTCTGCATAACTCTGCACTAACAGAGTTATAAAAAGTCAACTTCTATTGAAAGCTTTCATTATTCTTACCTATCTCTGATGCAAAGTATATTTACCTATTGTTTAAACGAAATTTTGACCATCCCCATATACCAAATATAAAACTACTGCAACAAAGACGACAAAACCTCAACAAAAAACAATTCCAGGCATACCTGAAAAATTTACTGGCGGTGCAGGTTTGAATTTTGCCTTTGATGAATCTTTCTTTTCCGATTCCGGGTCATATTCTATATTTCTATCACCAATTTTCTCCGTGTCACCATCAGTATCTATATGTCTCCTTTTTCGGCGATGCGGCAATAGCGCCTCCTCCTTTTCCTTTTCTAAAGCAGCCTTTACTCTATCTTTCGTACTACTTAAATTCGTGCTAATTTTCTTTCTTGCTTGCGGAAATTTAGGTTCATCAGGCATTTTACTGTATTTTTCCATCATTTTATTGTATAAAGCAGATGATTCCTGGGAAACATATCCATAATCATCTTCATCAGGCTGACTTGGGCCTGCTAATGTAACAGCCGTGTTATCAGAATCTAAAGCATCTTCGATCACAGCCTGGTTTGCAGATTTCGTCCTTTTTAACATCACATTTACCCTACGTGTTGCCTTCTTATCTTGTGATCGTAGGGCAAGTAAATTATTTCTTTTTTCCATCGCCTCCTGTGCCTTATGTTTCTCCTCAGCTTCCTTTCTAGCCAGAAATTTCTGAACGTTAACTGATACAGTTTTAGCTCTCTGCTCTTTCTTTGGAGCAGAAAACTTAGTAGAATAATATTGAATCTGAAGCAAAAAAATAATTACATACAATTCCTTATCGCAAAAATGTTAATTAATGCTCAATAATGTTAGACAATTCTAGAAACAGAAGGTAGCAGCAAAAGCGCGATTAAACTATTCACCTGAGGCTTTGTCTGCTCATTCTTTTTAGCTGTATGCAACAATTCACCGAAATCCATCGTTATAGGATATAATAAGCTAAACAAATCGCAATTAGAACTGAAATAATGAATTTATGTCATCACAGATAAAATTTCCACCTCGTACATGTCACTATGGCGAATGAAGACTGGTTCGTAACGAAGTTGATGCAATAGATAAGTCGATGACAGTAAAGTTAGCAATAAACAGTAGATAGGAGAAATCACTAGATAACCATGTCCGCCAAATTAAAGCAATTAACACTCCTAATTAGTGACGTTTGGCAAAATTTTTTATGTTGCGACGTATGAACCGGTTCATGTTACGTAAGGGGTCTAAATGTAATTATAAGTTCGTTCCATTACAAATAAAAAAGATGTGATTGTAAGACATGCTTCTATGTTGGTAATACATTAGCTACAAGTAGAGACTTTAACTTGGCGATACATGTTTCAAGTTAGTCACAGTGAAAATAACACTGAAATGTTGCTAAAATAAAAAGACAGTGATGATAGTCTTGTAGTAACTCGTAGATTGAACATAAAGGGAAACATGTTTAAAAATGTATTGTGAAACTAGTTTTATCATCGAGGCCCCCCCCGGACTGAGATTTTAATTGTTGTCAATAAAATCGATAACCTGGACGCTATTCTGCCTAATTACACAACTAGTCAAACGTGGCGAGATATACAGTACAGAAATTTAGTAAAATACCTCAAAAATCTATTCAAAGCTTTTCGAAAATCATCCTTAAATTAAACGACTAAGCCTACAGAAATGAGTTGAGAATTGAGACTAAACAGATTCAGAATGTTTATTTGTCTCATGAGAATAGGTTCGTGTTGCCAACTGATTTCCCCCGAGAGTCCACAAAACGCGAGTTTGCCTAATCTCTACTAATTTATATACACGGACGCAATCGTCTCATTTATATTTTCTACTTGACCCAATTTCTAGCAATTTTTTAGACAGGGGCGCAAGTGTTCCGATACCTAAAAAAGCATGATACGATTAAACCAATCCTGAACGTAGTCCATTAGCTAAAATTAAACTCCTTTTCGTTTTACTTTAGTTTGCAGGCTTAGATTTATCATCGAAATATCATAAATTTTTTGATTTAAGGTATATTAGTTTGTAACTTATGCATCTTATTTGCTTTCTTCATTCATAGGTTGCAGTTTGATCAGAAACAAAGTAAGTACTTGTATAAAAATTTATTTGTTTGTTTTTCTTAAAGTTTTTATAAGATTTGTATAAATTTCATCCGACTTCACTGTATTAATTAAATAATTCATTTTCTCTTCAACAGAACTAAGTTCTCTCCACAGAGAAGAATCTATTAATGCTACTTTGTATCCTAGTATTTCCAAATGTCTTATTTTCATTTGGTAGAATCCTTTGAGTTGATTGTGAACCCGGCAGTAGAAGTTTGGTTTCATTGTTAAAATCGCTATTCTGTAAATAACTGAAGTATGCTACTTAATATAAAATTATATAAAACGCATTACCGTTTAGCCAGGTTATTCATAGAAACATACTCTTCGTGTTTGTCTAAATGCAGAACGAAATTGATATGGTAACCATAAGGAGTAATGTGATTTTCTTCAATGGAATCTTCATCTTTGACCAACCTTACTAGGCACTCTTTAATTGACTTACACAACACATGATCTCTTACAGACTGAACTGCTTAACGTAAAACAAACTGTTAAAAATACCATGGAAATTTTAAAAAGTTACGCTATAAACTTCACACCTGTCAATTACTTGCAGAAAGACGCTTACCATCGTTATGCCGTTGCTCGATATATTTTTGATGGAACCATGGTACGTTTGCTTCTGGATAATCCAAACAAACAGCTCGATTTAGCTGCATCATAAGATATCGTACTCTTGCTGGGTACACATCCTGTAATAAACATAAGCATATAAAAATAAATAGGAGAGTTATCGCCGATACTGCTGTTTCTCTCTATACTCTAGTATTAAATATTATAGAATATTAGCTATGCGATACCTTGAAGTAGCAATTGGCCAATTCGACATCTATTTTTTCTAAAAACTCGACGTTAAATATTTGCTTTATAAAAGACTGCGGCAACGTGTTAAAAAAACACAGAGCGAGACATGCTTGTAAGTACGATAAACCGCTGAGTCGTTCCTGATCCCTAGAAATATAATTAAACAGATGCTTAAAAGCTTTCCTCGACAAAAAATTTTAACTATCTACAAAAAGCGCATTGTTAGTAAAATGATATGCTTGATACTAACAAGGATACAACCTTTCGCCTGAAAATTTTGATTTAAGTACCTTTTGGCGGTCAAATCAGCTAATTTCGAAGCACAGGCCCCTCCAAAAATGTTATAAATATATTTACTATGCTATTTAATGCTATCTCTATCGCTTTCCATTTGTCAAAAAGAGTCTAAGCGAATAAAAGATTAATACTTCCAAAACATTGTTATTCTGATTTGATATTAGGCGTCCCATTGGCGATGCGTTGGCTATTCATTTTTGAAATCCTACATTTCGGCGTTACAACAGCTATTTAAAACACATTCACAAGATCATAAACCACGGAAACATTTTGAAAAACTGAAAATTAATCAATTGTCGAAGAGGTCTTTCGCCACTTCGAAGTTAATTTTGACCGAAAAAAAGTGTTTCTTGCACGTCCCAACCAAGTTTCGTCAAAATTTGAATTTGACAGCTGAAGGGGTTTTCTTGTTAGTAAATTTATTAAATACTCTGAAATCCATTTTACAATTACGCAGCGGCGTCTTTTAAAAGATTATTATTATTCTTGAATTATTCATACCTGAGAAATATATCAATTGCAGTTTGAAAAAATTGTTCGTGTTTATCAGGCAAAAATCCCAGGAAGTAACACAAGTGGAGTATCCGTTCAATGTTGTAACCCAATATATTATCCTTTTGTTGAATAATATATTCAATTAACCAATTCATTACATCCGGAACCAGCGCGTTGGTTACAAATAAATTGTATACTACGTTCTTGAGTAATGTGGAATACAAAGCGTTATCATTCTTATAAGAATTTACTAAATGATGAAATAATGTGCTGTCGCTACTATTTCTATAAATATAGCTCTTGAATAACAGGTTTATTACAATCGTATCACAATTGCTTTTTAATATTCTATATGTACATTTATCTAAACTATATTTTATGTTATTTATATCGATATGAGCCAATAGATTTTGATTCGAGGCATTGTATAATGCATAAGACAAATGGAAACAATCTATTGCATTGAAATACTTCGCAAACTCTTTTATTTTTGCGATAACCATATCCACCATCTGTTGATTCTTTCCAAAAATTAATATAAACGATGCTACAGTGGGAAAATATGAAGGTATAACGCCTAAGAGTTTATGTTTCATACCATGGTCTAATATAGCTAACATTCTATCCTCAAAATCAATATATCTATGATCAGGCAGATCATTAATAAAGTCAATATAATTTTGACAAATCTTAAAGATGTGTAAGTCAACAAAAGCGCTGTCACTTAAACAACTGGTTAATTTCCCCCAAAACTTTTGACAAATGCCGTTATCCGACGTCTTGGTGAATAACACGATTTTATGTAATTCTAATAAAGATGGTCCATCCAATTTATAGTCAATGTACTGTTGGACAATCTTCTTAAAGTGGGGTCGTTGCGATGGTGGCGCAAAATATGTTATACAGGAGAATAACTTCAAACGAACGTCTAATTGAGGACTCATTTCTTCTTCTAATTGCAGGAGATATTTCGAGGCACATCTTTGTATCTCACTTAACATATGAGCTGGCTCTTGTATTTTGCAAAATATCTGTAAGCAAAGGAAGTGTGTATTAAACAGACTGCCCATATTCTAAGCAGGGGCTTTAGTTACTATTCGCAAATGCTTCAAAGAAATTTAAATATTTTAGTGACAATTGTTTATGTTTATTTAGTTGAATTTTCTCCATTCAAGATTACAGAAAAATGATGTGTGCAGATGGTGAGAAAGAAAAGGCAATTTTTAAATTTATATGGAGGTTGTTAGATAAATATTACTATTTGATACGTTTGCTAATATTGTCATTCGACACAGTTTCTTTCAAAGCTTTCAAAAATTTTAGAGCGAGCAGTGTCAGTGGAATATATAACTCCTGCAGAAAAAGAGAATGGTATGTTTCATTGAGAAGTTAGCTACATCGCTTATGATTGCCTTTAATGTATTTGCAAACATTAGCTGTTGTCAGTCGGCCGCGTTACTCTAAACTGACTCTTACTCTTCTAGCAGCAGTGATTGTAACTTTCCCTGCTCTGACTTAACCAATGAAATGTTCTTCCCAATAAAATATGCAACTTCCGCTCCAGTTATCCTCTGATCCAAGTGGTCTAGAACCACCAACGGAATGCTCTATAATCGATCACGTAAAAACATCTGTCTGTAAAATTAATCAAATTACTAAGGTTTTGATTTACAAGAATTCGAACTTTATACGATTAGGTATTTCTCGGAGTTTTGGGCAATATATCAAAAAGTTTTTTATATTAACTAGAGCCTCATCCGGAAAGCTTTTTTATAAACATTTGGCTAAATTATGAAATTCTTTTAAAAACTCGGTATGTTCTTATTATATTTTTTATGCCTTTTATATATATATTTGCAAAGTTACTGTTCTTTTTTGTTTTACAATGTAAGCAATAATTAATTTTAATACAATACAAAATAATAAACGTACTTCATCTTACCTCGTGTGCCACTAATAATTCATTCACATTTAGTAAATGTAAGTGATCCTTCATTAATGAAATGCAGTGAACTATTAAAGCAGCATTTTTGTCTCTCCACTGGGGAAGACTTAGTAACATAAGCGCACTGATAATTGCTTTATAATCTGTAGGTCCAATTTTATTTGTATTTAAAAGCTTGGAAATTCTTTTTACATATTTCGAAATTATGTTATCAGTTAATAAAGCATTCATGCTGTTTAAACACTGCGTTGTTACATAGAGATCTTCAGCCGTATCGCACTTCTCTAAAAGAAGAAACACAACATTAAATTTTAATTTATATTAGATTTACGTGCAATTTTTAGATTGTATGTAAAATTTATTACCTATACTACTTATAATAAGAGGTATAAAATCTTGGATATTGTATATAAACAATAAATCTTTCTTGATATATATTGCAACCATAAATCTTGCCAATGAAGACAATGCCAAGTTTTCATTAAATTTCTGTTTAAATTGCGATATTAACATTGACATTAGTTCACCTTTGATATTAAAACCCATCTTATTTAAATACAGCAGTATGTAGCTCAATTGTTCCACATTAAACTCATTTTCTTTATGCTTTAACAGTTTTTGTAATCGATTATAAATGGCATCATCTTTAAACGTTTTCATGTAATCTTCATTTAATTTACCAAATTCTGAGATATTTATATACGATGTGCTATTTGTCAAACTTATATGGTAAAACATTTTTTGTAGATCCCATAATACTAGTACAAGTTGTGTTACGTGCGTTGTATCTAATCTATGTTCGTATTTTGTTATAAAAGCATGAATATCTTGAAGCGATGCGCAGTCATTAATTTCCTTAATTAACGTATCTTTTGAATCTGCGTATAAAATGTCTCTAACGGTTTACGGTTGACGATACAACTCAGCGTATTCATCATCAATATTTACAGATTCATTATCGTCTTGGATAATGTCATCATGTGTGAACCGTTTACTATTGCTAATTATAGGATTTGCGAAATCGCTATTTAATGACGGTGCTTGTGCTAATGTTTTGGAAAAGTTATGAACAGCATATCTCCTATAAAAAAAATTATTTTTCAAAACAAAATAACCTCTCATAGCAATAGATCCAAATCTTTTCATTAATTTCATTTTGGAATTATTAACTGACTAGTAGGCATTGCTTCATAATTCACTGTTAATCTTTTCAATGAACAACTGAACTTTGGTAGTCTTCTGTAGTTACGATTTATAGGTTAGAAGAAGTTATGGTTATGTATAGTAGATTCGGTTTACTTTATCGGTAAGAAAGAAATCTTACTTTGATGGGAAGGTAACATATGAAATACGGACAGAATTAAATCTATAGGCAAATTTTCGCGAGATACTGGTATCTCCATGTTACATATATCATCAGAGGTAACGTAAGCATGAAAAATTATAAATTTAACAATTGTTGCCTACGGAAACTTTATGTAATTTCTCATTTTCAACCTCAATTTTCATGTTTGCAATATTACTCTACAAATTCTTTCTATCATTATTTATTATAAAATAAAAATAAAAATAATTGCCACAAACAGCATTTATTAACATAAAATAATCTTTTAAAGTAAAAACAATTTCGATGATTCAACTCAAATTTATGAACAAAAATTATCCTGTTTAGCAACAAATTAAATAAAATACTGATTCTGCAAACAAATGAAAGATAATCTTTCCAGAGTAATTGGTAATACAATTATTTATAAAACCTAAGTGGGTAAATTATAAGAAAAAAGTATTTACCCATTTTTGCACCTGAATATTGTATGTCACTACAGGTGCACCAATAATAGCGATTAACTTAAATAATTAAAAAATTCAACCAAACAGGTAGGAGTTTCATTTATATGTTAAATTTAACATTGGCAACACCAATCGGCAACAGTGCAATTCACGTTAAATCTAGTGTGGAGCAAAATTTTTTTCAAGTACCTACTAGACTAAGTTCCTACTTAGGTCACCATTAGCAGTGACTGTAAATAATTTTTTGCAGCTTATCGTTTTCACAATTCATTTATTAATTTCATTTTGCTCATGACTGGACCGTAAAACCTTAGGTCAAAAGGTATTGTATTTGATGCAACCGGAGGTCACCCTTGCTGGGGGCTCAACCAAGTTCGCTTATATTAGAAGTTTATTAAAACAATAAATAAAACCCAATTTTGGACAAGCAAAATTTTGCTGATTTGCTGTCATTTCAATTGGAAGTGAAAAAGCTGGAGTGATAGACATTGTTGGACTAATTATTTCTTTTGCTGAAAAAAATTTCAATAATTGTGGGTACTTAAATATTTTAGGAGTTTTTTTTTTGTTATTGAAAGAGGAAAAAGTGTCCTATTTATAAAATTAGCGCCCACAAAGTTCCGTTTCTGTTTTATATCAATAGACTTGATAACTAATTCGCTAATCCACGACAAGTAACAACGTAATCGGTCGTAACCATCCCGGCATACGTTGGTACGTCCCGAAATTCCATTAATCGAATCAATACCATGTAAGCAGCTAGCCATTATTTGTTTGTGTAATACCGGTGTATTAATTGGAACAAAAAGCCTAACTGACGAGTGTAATTGAATAACAATATTAAGCGAATTCCATTATTATAATCATTAATTAACTTGAGTTGGAAATTTGAATTAATTAATGACAATGCGTAATATTGAAATAAAGGCCAAGGTAAAAGATATTGAACAATTACGTTGTAAAGCCAAGGACCTAAGTCGATCTCAGGGTACCATAATTAAACAGGATGATACATTTTATAAATCTTCCAAGGGCCGTTTAAAATTAAGGAAATTTGAGGTTAGACTTTTTTTTGCTACAAAAAACATTAACTTAGTATCAAGGCAATTTAACTGCTGTTGGTGCAGGACACTTGTGATTAATAACTTCTGGATTTATCACTTAAATAGGGAGATCTCTCTGCTTTACAAAAAAAATTACGTAGGTCGAAGGTAATGCAAAGTCCAAAGTTGATATAAATTAATTTTATACATTTACGATATATCCAAACGTTACATTACAATAAACATAAGCTAAACATACGTATTCTAAAAGGTAGCCGTTTTGTTAAGATTTAATATGCTATTTAAATTGAGCGGAAGTACCGACTGTACTAAGTCAAGATACGAGGAAATAAAATTGGAAAAACGTCGAAGAAACAATGACATAATAATCGATGAATCAATTAAGATCAAATATTTTCTAAAGTAAACATTTAACATGCAACCGCGTTTTATCAAAGCTAAAACAATATTTTAGCTGTGTTTATTTTTATGAATTTATTTTTCAGAATGGTAGTGCGGAATTAATTTTCTACGATAGACCCGATTCTAAAGGTCCTAAACTGTCGTCCTACGAAAAGAGCTTTATTCCGGCGGATAACGTTGCAGATATTAATGCTGTATTATCCATGGCATTAGGTATTGACGGAATTGTTAGAAAAACGCGTAATTTATTTTTAATTGATCAAACTAGAGTTCATATTGATCAAGTAGAAGGTCTTGGCGATTTCATGGAGTTGGAGGTAAGATTCAGGCACTTTGCGTGGTTAATAATTATTTAAGAATATGTAGGTAGTGTTGAAACCGGAACAGACCGCTGAAGATGGACAGCGAATTGCGATGTCTTTAATGACATCGTTGGGGATTGAAGAGGATGATCTGCTCAGTGGTGCCTATAAAGATTTAATGTCAAAATAAAGTATTATTGTTATAATTGTTTATATTTATTTTCCTACTTTTACTTCGATTACTTTATTTTGCGGTAATGCAAACCGACACCAAGTGAATAAGCAAGTATCGATACTAAGATAAGACAAGTATCGAATTCCGATACCGAAATCATGAGCACCTCCCAGCATTACTTACAGTATTTACCAGATATGGCCCCAGCGACTTTTCTGTTTTCTATACTCAAAGTTTCGCTCGTCAGATTTTCCTTCAATGAGGGCATAATCACACATGTGAAGACGTATTTTGTTATCAGCCACTATTTGGAGGGCTTAAACGGAATTTGACCAAAAAAAATACTTGTTTCTAGGTTAAGTTTAAAACTTTTCAGACGATCCTCGTATAGCTACTTATTTAGGTCGACAAATAAATCGTGCGTTGTAATAAATTTTAATACATTTCCACAAAGTAAAAACTGACAAATAAATTCGAACGAAACGAGGCGAGGCGAGCAAGAAATCCTTTTTTTTGTTCGCTTCAGCTCGTTTCGTTGAAAATTAATTTACTGGTCGTAACTTTAAATATCAAGACTAAACTTTTACAGTGTGATTACTAAAATTTACCACTTTCCGTATGCTTCACAGGCGTCGGTATGGGGAGGGGGAAGAGGGAGGTGATTACTAATAAGTTAATGAGTTTAAGAAATCCGCTCAATCGTACATTACCGAACCAGACAACGTTACGAAGCTGTGTACCGTCTGTGTGTACACGTTTAGAAAACAAAATTAAGTCTTTAGAAATCTCGTGAAGAAGCTGACGGCATGATCAGCGAAACGTCAAGTAAAATATTAATTACGCGACAACACTCGAAATACATTTCTGCTATGGATTACGGTCGTGAAAGCCTACACTCAACAAAATTAAAATCGAATTGAAAATTAAAAAACTGGGAAAATGTGTGGACGAAACAACTGTCTGTAAAAGAATTCTGTACTCGAAGTGGCCGCGCGTAAAATTGAAATCATCTTCAATTCAATTCAATTCACGCAAGGCCTAAAATGGGCAAGTGTTTCTTTCTTTTCTCTCGTCGTATACTCCAACCTACACGCGTAACATCACTGATTATCATACATTACCGATTGTATTTGTAAAAAAAAAAACGAAACGAAACGCATAGAAAGTGGCGGGCTTTTTTTTTGTATGGATGTTTGATCTCCGAGTTTGCAACAAAATCGAAATAGGAATAATTATGGATTTTGACAAAATTTTGATATCACTAGATCTTCAATGGTACCTTGTCGTTTTATTAAAGATAAATGTTAAGAACTTAGGCACGTATACACATATACATACACGTGCTACGACAAATTGCTACTAAGATAAGAACCCCCCAACATATGTTTATCATCTTACGCATTTCCGATGTGGATATAAATGACATTTGCACGAATTATTCGCAAAAGCGGGCTTTAAATCTTATTGAATCCGTACTGACAGCGTTCTTGTTAAAATAGATATTTTTGTCAAAATAAGAACTTTCGCTAAAATAATCTTTAAACCAAGCGGTTGTCAAATATATGTGTATATGTGGTTTACATCCGTTACAAATTTTATAAGCAGTCTTGTGTACGTTTATCGATAAATTTATGTACACAGTGACAAATGATCACTTCCTGATTAGTTATTTCGTATATTCGTTGTCTAAACGTTAAAGTTATTTTATTTGGTATAAAATTAGAATCTGTTCCAGTGCAATGTACAAGAATATTTTTACAGAACAATTTTTTCCAGTAAGTATCGCTAACAATGCAATAGTGCTATCTGATCGTGTTTGTCTGCAGGACTATTATAATGCCGTTTACACGGAAACGCTAGATCAAATATATAACGTAGGTAAGATCTCGACTAATTTTCTTATTTAGATCTTTTTGCTTTGATTCCACGTTTTTTTTTTTTTTTTTTTTTTTTTTTTTTTTAGATATTGATCTTCCCTGCCACCAAAATATCAATAAATATGATAAAATGGAAGATGACCGTAAGTGATTGTTTGACATCATTTAATCGAGACATTAATTATAATTTTAACTTTATTACTAATGTATACGTTGTATTCATATTTAATTATTACGGTTGCAAGTTTGCGAGACGACTGATGGCTTTTTCTCTCGATTTCCCCCGGGTTAAGATCCGTTAAAAACATTTTAAAAAGTCCAATAAATGATTATTAAACATAATCATAAACATAAACATTTAACAACTAACAATCGCAAATTTTAATCGTATTTCCGACATTCAGAATTAATTAAGTGTATTGTGTATTAGTAAACACGTTTGTGGATGCTCAATGCACCACTTTCGTGTGTGTATTTAAAGTATTCTGGTGAACTTAAACATTTCCCTATCGAAGCGAAATAACTGGATTTGGATAAAATAAATTGTGGACGTCTATTCGATAAGAGAAATCGATGGGATAAAAATAAATCTGAATGTACAATAAAATATAAACATTCGATTATGAATTATTTTTACGTCTTTTTTTAATCTGAAAATGTGGAGAAAGATCGAAGGCAGAGATTACCGGCATCGCTTCGTTTCGCAAACTTGCAATCATAAACATTTAGCGTTAATACAATTTCAATTTCGAATGTGCATACATAAGTAAATTGAATACAAACGCTCTTGAATAATTATCGCGATTTATTTGCAGTGGATACGGATCATGTTCAAAATGATCACGTTCCGAATATTGGTGAAGATGAAAATGAGCCCACGATACCGAGTAATTCAAAGAAATTAGGGTTGAAAGGTAACGTTTATTTTTATTATTTCGCGCTTACAATGACACTTATTCTTAATACGGTAAACAATAGCCATATTTAAAAAGAGCCAACTTTTTTAAATATATCAGACACACGCAATAGGTTACATAAGACTAAATGATAAATTTAGTCTTATTTAGTTTTAAATAGTTCATTCAAAATCGGTTAGTAGAAGCTAGATAATAATAACAACCATCAACCATCATATTAAGCCTTAATAGGACTTTTCCCATTTTCAACAATGCCCGTCCAGATATTCATCTTTTCGTTGTACTGAGTGCGATTTTTTTTCCAGCCAATGAGAATTTCCTTCCTCCTACTTTTGTCAATTCATCCGACCAATTAAAGAAAATATAGCTTTCTCAGAATGACAAATTGTTCGAATAATCTTGCATTATTGTCTATTATCTCAGTTATTATTTCATAAAGATGATCTCATGTATCAAGATCATCTTCCAATAAGCCTTGAGCAAATCGTGCGGTGTAGGGAGGACAATATTCTTTCTTCCAAGATCACGTCCACCTTGGGTGCTAGAAGTATGAGGATTTGGACATATTATTATCAATGACTTCTGATTTCAGCTTCGCAACCCAACATAATCAACATTTCTACGTGTTCATCTTCAGGAACGTACAGCATTCAAATTTTATTATCGATTTATCGACATCTATATGAAGTTAATTGGTTGATGATGTTGAAAATGAAAAATATTTTCGACAACAATAAATCAATCAGCTGTACCTGTAACTGTACCTACGCAACAACAAAGTTTACGTCACTTCCGGTATCAATTGAACTGCCGATAATGGTAGAAGTTAGTTTACAAAGAAACAGAGATCGATCTATTTTTTTTTTTTTCTAAAAATGTTCTTCTATCGTTCTAAAGTTGATACGGCTGGGTAGTGTACTTTAGGACTTCACTGTATAGATCATGTACGAAAGAATGGTGTCATAATTTTTCTATTAATAACAGTACAAATAAAAGAAAAAAAGAAAGATGTGGTAACTTGTTATCCTTGTTATATTTTTTTCTTTGCAAAGCGAGCGGTACGTGTAATTGCCCTTTTGGAATTTAATTGATGCAGTTGAGATTCTACTTCACGTGTAATTTCTATTGTACGTCAAAATGACTACTTGTTGCAGATCTATCCGGGTTTGAAGGTTCCGGTTTCTAATCTAATAATAGTTCGTGCGTAAAATTGAAAAAAAAATATCGCTAATCAAACTCATTATTATCCTATTTATTACCTGACTGATACAATCCCGTGTTAAAAGATAAGTCAAGCCATACATCTATTAAACACGCTACTTTGGAATTCTAATAAAGATATCGTCATTGTTAACGTACAACGAAAAAATCGGTAAGCGTTGCTGAACAATGTATGTTTGTCGTATATCATGCATGTCATTTGTTTTCGAAAACTTAGCATAACTTAGCATATCCTCAACTACTGCACGTTCTCGTTTTTTTTTTTTTTTTTTTTTATTCAGTTATGCTTAGGGTATTCATCATTCTTGCATTTAGTAAAGAAGTTACATTTTAGGTAATAATCCGGGGATAGTGAATTTTGTGGTGGAACTTCTGCATAATCCCGACACAAATCCCAGCATAATTAAATGGGAAGATTATGAAAAGGGAAAGTTCCGATTCACCAATCCCGAGAAAGTAAGCAAATTATGGGGAAGGAGAAATTCGAGATCAAAAGAGAAGCAAATGGATTTCGGTAAATTCTCACGAGCAATTCGGTAAGCTAAGTCTAGTTGTATTTATACCCCTTTTCTCACGCAAGTGTCAATCAGCTCAATGGCGAAACGAAAGAGAAACTATTATCCAATGGCCCAATGGTAGTAGCACGTATCGATATTTTTAGCAGTATTTAGACTTTTATCTGTACATATGTTAAAAAGCTTTCCTATTATTCTACCCCAAAGCTAATTGAAAGAAAGTGTCTTCCATTATATGTGTCACTTAGGTATGTGGTACGTTCGTGAGGTTTTAACATAGGTTCTGCGGAGTCCAGCTATTTGATTCCCTAAATAAATAGCAAAGGATCTATCGTTTGCCTGTTGTTTATCCATTTCTTTAACATACCCGCAGTACTGTTGGAATTTGGAACACGTTAGTATGATATGCTATTATCCTTTCTGCATCAAACTTCTGTAGCTTATCGTTATCTTGATTTATATACGTCGATATTGTGGAAATATATAACTTTTAAAAGTTTTATACATTATTAAATAGGTTAGCACGTGGACAAGGTGAAAAGATCACAGATTGTACTTTATTTGAAATATGCATTTGTTTTTCAATGTAATGCCATTCTACTTCAATTTTTTTTTTGCTCAACGTTTGTCAAATATTGTTTTTCCGGTAAATTTCCTCTCTTTTATATCCCGTTTTTATGTTTCAAGATACATTGTGTAACATTTTTGCGTTTCCAGTAAGCGATTAAGCTTTGACATCTTTCACTATATTCTTCACTTTTTCCCGTCGAATTTTATAGCGCCAGCAGTTAGCGTCGTGTTTATTTTTAACCAGATATGGTTTTCACATTTTTTTCCAAGGCCATGAAGTTTATCAGTGTTTAAAACTTTCTATTGCGCGCACAGAGAATTTCCGATAAGAAGATAAAGTGATCTAATACGGTCCAGTTAAAAATGTGCAGTTGTGCGATCCACACAGTTTGTCTAATGTAAATATGTTAAAAGGAATATAACGTTGTGTAAAATTAGACGACAACAAACCACAACTATCCCATTAAAACGGCTAATAATTTTACTATTGTTTATTTCGCAGGTATCATTACGGTCAAGGTAACTTTACAGCTGTGCCCGAACAAAAACTCGTATACAAATTCGGACCAAACGCAAAAGGATGGCGAACAAAGGGCGAATGAACGTTGCAATCTCTAATAAAAAGACGCAAGCTTTGTAATACTTTAGGGACCGGTTAAAATAATTTAGTTAGTTTTTCCGTTGTTTTAATTTTTATTTATTTAGGAAATTCACTTCACGGTAAAGCAAACCGGACAGTTTCTTGTATATAGTAAAATTAGCGTTGAATATACTTATTGTCGCTTAAAATTTTATTTTATGTAGTATATATATATATATGTTTTTTTAATAAATAAACCTGTGATTTAGTACGATTTTTATTTTAGAATAAAAAAAAAATGGGCAATATGCAAGATTTAAGCTATCTCTACTTTATCAAGGATTGTGTATTTTCATTTATTTCTATTGAGGAAGATCCAACGGATTCTTGCAGTTTGGTAGGTAATATCATTAGCTCTAGACCTTCAAAGAAACGTTAGATATTCCAATATTTCGAACCCGGAAACAAAAATGTGAAAAAAACGTACCAAAGTTGTAACGATAATAACGATGTAATTGATAATTAACAGAGAAAACAATAGTTGAGAAATTAATTGATTTGACTATTTGACTTAATTTTGTTATTTTTCGAGTAGAATTAAATGAAAATTGAACAAATTTCTAGTGCCCTAAGCGTTTTTATTTACAGAATTTTCAAATTATCCCCAGTCCCTAAATCAATCTTTAACTAACAGTTTTTATGAATTTAATCAATTAATTTTGTTAGTTTTTTGGGTTTAATTTAACTAAAGTAATTAATTTTTAATTAGTTATTCTATTTTTTCCAAGCGACGATGATGTACACTACCGTCCATATTAGTTCGGACACCCAGTAAAATGTAAACTCTACTAAAAAATAATGTAATTGCGTTTATATATAAATAGCATATTTATATTTGATCCTTTATGAAGTTTATAACCAGTTGTACGGGCAAACTTCTAAAAATATTGATTAGAGAATTATTAAAAACCTATTATATTTTATGATTCAACGTAGTAATTGTTTGCGTAACCCTCATCGCCACAAATAGAATTATTTTGGGACAATATTGCAGGTAATAAATTTACAATATTCTTTGGGATGTGAGCAGGCCACCGGAAAGTTTATTATATTTTGATAAACGTTTTAGTTTCTCAATAAACCTGCTTGTGCGTTCGTTAGTGTTAAAAGCCTATCACTTTCTGTGAATCTGATTAAAATTATTAAAATGCCGAGAGGAAAACCGTCACGTTTAGAAAAGCGTTCTATAATTGTTGCTTTTCATCAAAAAAAGGTTATTCCTTGCGTCAAATTTCCGAAAGAATACATGTTAATAAATCAACTGTTAGTGATATCATTCAGCGATATCACCGCACGGGCAGTCTAAGAGGTCGGGCACGTTCAGGTCATAAATGAATAGTAATTCCCGCCGACAATGAGCGTATAAAATTGTCGAGCAGGCGGAATAGGGGACTGACGTCACCATAAATCGTCGCCGAAATGAATCGTGACCGCGCAAGGAAAGTTTCTGTTGCTACAGTGAAAAGAAGATTAAAAACTGCAGATCTTCACTGCCGCATTGTAACAAAAGAACTTCTATTTCGACGGGGAATCTGGCAAAAACGGTTACAGTGGACAGAAAGACATGGACATTGGAAAATGGATGATTGGAAAAAGGTGCTATGGACTGTTGAGTCAAAGTTTGAGATATTCGAACAATTGTAAGAAGTGCGAAAGGCGAAAGAATATTGCAGGATTGTGTAGTGCCAATTGGAAGAAGTTCTGCGCTTGTTTGGCGTTGTTTTCCCTACAGCGATACAGGAAACTTGAAGCGAATCGAAGGTATTTTGCGAAAACAGAGTTATTTAGAAATACCGCAAGGAAATGCAATACCATCGGGGCAACGTTTAATTTGCGAAAATTTTGTATTCACGCAGGACAACGACGCCAAATAGTTAACAAGGATATGTAAAAATTTCTTAAACGAAGAACAAGATAATGGCACTTTACAAATAATGACATAGCCGTGGAAAAGCCTCCAATCTAAGCCCTATCGAGTTGTTAAGGGATGAATTGGACAGGAAGGTCCAAAAAGTATGCCCTACTTCCGTAGGTCACCTGCGGAACATTTTACAAGAGGAATGGACTAATATGTCAAACAGAGTCCTTGAAAAACTAGTGGAGCGGATGCCTAGGATTGTTTCTTCTGGGATTCTTTGATTAAGGGAATGTTTAAGAGGTTTTTGTTTATTTTTCGTTAGAATTACTTCTTTTTTTTACTTTTATACCTTACTTTCAATCGCTATCAATAAAATGCGATAAAAATGTGAAACTTTGGAAAAATTAGTTTTTCTTTTAAATTTATTTACGTGTCCGAACTACTATGGTCGGTAGTGTACGCTAACCAAAACAAGTTATGTCCTCTACTTTCTATATGTCATAGGGCGGCCTTCGAGTACTTTTGGAACCTCGGGTAACGAAGAGCCCAGATAAATATTATTCTGAATTGCTTAAAATTTCCTATTCATCGAGTTCTGGCTGATGCGTAAAATTATTATTAGTAGACGCAGTATAATGAATAATTCCAGGAACTGTGTTTATTCTTTTCAATAATTTAATCAATAACAAGTCAAAATACATATTATGGATTAAATTATTGGAGATATTTGCATGAACTTGAAAGCAAATGGAGGAAGATATGGAAATGAATTTTTTCGAATTTACTGCGTATAGATATTTTTAACTAGTCTAACAGAACAAAATAACATATCCGATATTATATGGTACTAATACAGTTAAAATTTGTGTAATTGGGTGGTGATACTATAAAAAGTATTCGTAAGTATCTTTAAAAAAAACAAAAAATACGTTCTGGAAATGATGACGTTGGGAAACGTCATCATTGATAACGCTTCGCAACGTAGTTTACTTAGCGACTGAAAAATGAATGCAACTTTATATCGACGTCATATACGTAAATGTAGAATATTGAAAAGCTCGCTCGACTTTCTGAAAGCATTTAATAATTTATTTTAATCTTATTATATAACGTACAACATAAGTCGCCATTAAAATGTAGATTTGAAAAAATAGTTAATGGGTTTCGTACTGCATACATAATTGTTTTCAAATGTTAACTTTGCTTTATATTGTTAACTTTTATTTTTGTGGCTATTATTTATGATGCATAAGGTCAAGTATATAGATTTTAAAAGTAGGTCTATTTTTAATCTAATGATTTATCGTTATTGTTTTTTTTTTCGCTTTGTTATGAGTTATGTTATGACTTAATGATGCCTTGTATATTTATTTAGTTAGTTTTGATTTTATTTGTGTATGTATAGAAAAGCGATGGCTTACCAAAGTTAACCAAAGAACGAACTAAAATTATATACACTACCGGCCATACGTGGGGAATCACTGCATAAATCAAACGCAAATGCTAGAACAGGTATATTCAAATAAAAATTCGTACAAAAATAAATTTGAATTCTTATAAACATGGCAATATATACAAAATAAGTTGTTGAATAACTTCTCGGCAAATTTTGGGGAAGCAACGTAGGTATTTAAAAGTATCCAATGATGTATTATTTCAGGTATCCGAAAGCATCCCCGAAGGGGTCGCCGCGACTGCGTTCTCTAACTTTTGTATATAATTCGTCTCATAGTACCTCCATCGGATTAATGCCAAGCGACCATAGAGACTAAACCGTATTTATTAAAATTCTCTCTTCTTCTTTTTGCTTTACATACTCTTCGCAAAATTTCGAGGCGCGTTTGGAATCTTTATATTATCACAAAGAGAAACTCTCTCCAATTAATCGCAGATTGGACGGGATCGGATGCTCTTCGAATACGCTTCTACAGTCGTCTTTTTTGAGAATATGATGCGATGCAGACCTTCAACGTTATCGAAATAAAACGATCAACAAATAAACATAGAACTACCTCCGTATTTAATAGTCGGCACAACGCATTCAGTCGTTACGCTTTCGCCTGTCCGTTGTCGAACATTTCAAATTTCCATCCGTCCATGCACTTTTACTCTGCACACTTTACTCTGCATATTCACGTCCAAATATTTTGGGTTCTATTGAGTTCCGGTTGAATTTGTGGCGTTGTCAGTCGTCTGCTACGTTTAGTTATCTTATCAAGTATCTATGTGCACTGGCAACTTTTGGCCTTAAAGAACGTTTTTTCGGTTGCGCTGAGTCTTATAGTTACTTGAACTGGCCGGTAACGTTACTTTACTTTTTTCGAAGCGACAATTTTTTTTACTGGAGCGCAGCTTATGTTTTCAAATTAATTCGCACGATGAACACTTGGAAAATAGGAACGCCAAGCACGTGTTACCCGGATGAAAATTATGATTCGAAGACGAAGTCGGACATTTAATTAGCGTAATTAGTGATTGCTTTAAGCGTGGCTAATTTTAACGATTTTACTTCTCGAAAAATACTTTGATGACGAAACTTTTGTTGTAATAATCACAAACAGTTGTAATAATCGCCTATGCAGCATTAGGAAAAAGTCCCGGAACGGTCGAATAACTTTGTTATTTGAAAATTATGATTTCTGAAATTTGGTATGAGGGTATAGTTAATATAAATGCATTTTAGGCAATGCAGTCTATATTTTTTTCACTTCCGGTTTAATCGGCAAATAATAATAACAATAAATCGAATAACAAAGTTATTCGACCGTTCCGGGACTTTTTACTAACCCTGTATAATGCAAAGTAGCTTTGAAGTGCGTACCTGGAAACTCAATTGTATTGAAACTAATACTCTTGTTCTGTTATTTTATAAAAATAAAGATGTTGCTGGTAGCACGTATACAATACGGCTTTCTTATTTTTCAACTCTTAGAAAAATTCGATCTACTTCCGATGGAACCGACACCCGAACTTCGAAAAATACAGGTACGTACAAAATAATTATAACAATTGTAAGACGTGGAATTTACAGATAAGTACAAAACAATTATAACAATTATAACAAGTGGAAATTACAAGTAAGGTGAACATTAATTTTAAATGGTATTACACTTCTCCAGATTCTTATTTATTAAACAGTTTCTATATTGCAAAATATTGACGGATCCAGATTCGAGAGTCAGGCATCCGAGAATTGAATAATGTATCCGGATATCTGGATCTTTTTTTTGGGATCCCACAGTATAAGAAATACTTACAAAGCATATTCTACGCTAATAAGTAAAGAGAATAAAAGCGAGTGAAATCGTACCTTTTTTGCAGCGACTAGACAGACTCGTGCCTATTCGTCTCATAAAAAAGGGTTCGTGTTGCCTAATGATTTCCCCGAAAGTCGACAAAACACGAGTCTGTTTAGTCGCTGTAAAACAGGTATGATGTCACTCGCTTTTATCCTCTCTACTAATAAGTCGAAGAGATTCCGGATACAATTGTCCGTTTGACCGCTACGACTTATACGCGCATTTTCCGACCGTGGTTAGTAATACACTTGAGTAATTTAAATATGTGTAAAGATTATTAATTAGATTAGATTAAAATAAGCTTCGTTTTAATGGCACCACTCCTGTATATGCATGATATAATGTATGAAATGCCTTCGTAAATGCGATTAAATATTATTATCGCTTCCGCATAGTTTTTATGGCTATCTATGTTATAAAAAAATCATGTGTAATTCACGTCGTTGCGTTAAATGAAAATCATCAAGAGAGTAAACGAAATACGTAAATATTATTCAATACAATCTGGTACAGATAACTGTTGTTTATAAATTTTATAAACATGTCTATTTACAATTAGATGTTAAACCATTTACAATTTATCTTCTTTTGCCTAATTCTAAGATCATCACTCTTCAGATAATAATCCTCTTGAAACTTTCTGTAAGTGATATTGTAATTAGCGTCTATTTTACTCAATTCCAAATAAACATAATTTCATAAAAGTTAATCTTATAGTTCAAGGAGTAATCCCATTAATTATCTACATCTTGGGACTTTTATTATTGTATTTACAAACCTTCGCCTGTTTTAAGTCAGCTGATAATTAGCTTTAGCATTTTCGGCTTAAAAACAAGTTTTCCCTTTCAGGGTAATTCGACGAGATTAATGAAATGATTACTGACAAATAGAGAGAACAAAAGCGAATGAGATCATAGCTGTTTTGCAGCGACTAGACTAGTTTTGTCGACTCTCGGGGAAATCAGTAAACAACACGAAACCTTTCTTATGAGACGAATAGACACGAATCTGTCCAATCGCTGTAAAAAAGGTACGATTTCACTCGGGTTTGTTCTCTCTACTGATAAATGCAATTTTTTGTATTGGCTTGTCATTTACTAACATTATTATTGACCCAGCTGTCTATTCTGTTTAAAATTAATTCGTTTAGCGTGTACTTGTTTTTGCTTTAATTCAGACATTACGAACATTTCAAATTAAAGCAGCAAACTGTTATTATAAATTAATTGTCGCTCTATTAGGTAACTTTTTATGTTCATGTCGAGCAATTTAGAACTGGTCGTGAGATTTTAAGTTCAAAAAGCTATAATCATTGTAATAAATGGCAATTTATCACAAGGACGTGCTACTATGTTGAAAAGATGTATCGGGAAATAGGCTTTGCAAGTCTCGTGCTTTCTTAAGTCGACAACTGGAAAAAAATTGTCAAAATTGGCCGGCGATGCGAAACTAAAATTGTTGGAAAGACGCTGATACCATAACCAACGCAGCAATTAGCCGTTTTATTTCCTACCTTATTTCGATAAATTAAAAAGCAGCAAACGAGCAAGCGAAACAATGTCGCAAGTATTCGATCTCAGTTCTGAAGTTAGCGGTAATTAACTTTTTTCATAAATAGGAATGCGCGTTTTATATCAATTGTCAACCAAGACGAAGTAGCGTATACGTAACTAACAGAGAAGGTTATTAGTATTGCTGATATCCGATGAACATGAGATCCGAATATCCAAATCCTAGCACTCGCATCCACTATCCGAGTCACGCGCAATATAATAAAGAAAACATCGAATTTCAGTTGTACGATGGAAAAAATCCAATGGTTTTTAAGATTCTTGCATTCAGAATAATATTCAATTTCCACATATGTAGGTGTTCAATAAATCCGTTAATCACTTTTCATTCTTAACAAAGCAAACATAGTAATTAATAATAATATATATTGACATACAGACGCGTATTCAGCATTTTGAACTATTGCTCATCAGTATGGAATTCGCAATACAATTGTTACATCGATTGCCTTGAAAAGATCCAAAATTTATTTATCGCTTGAATAACAAGAATCGCTTACCCGCGCTTGAGATTTACTTTACTAATGCTCGTTTCTACCGCCAGATACTCTTGCACACTCTTCGTGTCATTTCTGATCTTCTTTTAACGGCACTTGTATGAGATATTAGAAAAAAACATTATCGATTCTTCCGTGAGAAATCACGCTCTTTTCGAAGTTACGTTTTCGTTAGACTTTCGCGCACATACAATGATCGATGCTCTCACGATGTTTTTTTGTTATAGTATTGTCTTTTTTCGATACGTGCCTCGTTTTTTTTTGTTCGAAACGGTGATGACACACTGTATAGTTATTTTGTCGTCGTTTGTCACTTCGTCTACGTTGCACGCAGGTTGCATAGTATGTATCTATCGTCATTCTTTATGCAACACTATTAATAGTCTGAGCGATAACATACAACTTGTGATATATTTTATATTTTAGCGGACAATGAAATACTAATGTTTCACTTTCGACATGGCTCCGTACTAACATCGATGCTGACTTAATTCTTACTGACTTCTTATCAAAATTCTCCGAAGCAAAGCTCGAGTGCGACAGTGATTCTGATGAAGATGAGGACGAAGCAACACCACGTATAATAAATGAAGTGTAAAATGCGATTAATGTTTTATCCATTTACATTGATAACTGATAGAACTTTATTGATAAATAGAGAGAACAAATGCGGATTAAATTATTACTTTTTTACAGAGACTAAATAGACTCGTGTTTTGTCGACTCTTCGGGACAAGAAACAGTAGGCAACACGAATCCATTCTCATGAGGCGAATAGACACGAGTCTATCGAGTCGCTGCAAAAAAGGAATAATTCCACCTGTCTTTATTGATAAAATTACTTAGGTATACTCTGAGGAGTAATTTTGTGTAGATTGTTAAGTTTTAGAATTCAAGAAAGCTTGAGGAATTATTCAAGTTTTCGTTGACCGAGTTCCGTAGATTTACATTAAGAGTAATAATTCATTTTAAATGTAAATCTTTTTGTAGATTATTACCTATTAATGCTTTAAAATTAATTAATGAATAAAGAGACATTCAGGCAATCGGGACTTTCTAGGGTTATTGCTTGCTGAAAATGGACATGATTTGTGAACGTAGTGCGTTTTCTTTATTATATCGGGTTATTTGAAAAAAACATGAGCTTAAGCAAAGTAAAGAGATTAGTTTGCATAAAGGTTATTAAGTTAGTAGGGGAAAGTTGCCTAAGAGTACGCAGTGTCCGCTTTGGTGCACGAGAGTGCGATCTTTGATCTCGTGTTTTTCAAAAAAATATATATGTATGTTATCAGGCAGGTTAGTCATCGAAAGCATTTCGAATAACTCTCATATGCTAGGCTATTAATCGCGCATGAAATTTGTATCACAGTAAACTTTAATATTAATACATAATGTATTTTCGTACTGTATTGCTATTTGAGGTTATGTAGTCGAGTTTTAAAATATGGCGGAAGCATGAAGTTTTTACTTTTCAAACTACATATGTATATATTTTAGAGCAATATTTTATTATTAATTTACAGCAGCGCATTTACGCAGTTAATAGGAACAAACTTGTGAGTACGCACTAGTTCTCGTAGTGCTTACTAACATAACCTTTGTATTGAATTTACTGCAGAGCTGGAAAAAGGTTTAGCTGATTAAATTAAAAAGCAGGATACCATGTTTTATGGATTAACATAAAGATTTGTCAATTATTGCAGAGGAATTTGCTGAGAAAATGAGACTCAGCCATCTATTTCATAAAATAACAAAACTTGTAAGAAAAAAATGGGTAAAACTGTTTTGGCAACGGCAAGGTTTAGCAACTAGGCAACCCCAAAAAGTAAATAACCGCCACAGCGAAACGTTTCAACGAAATTCAAATAAACCGATTTTTCCATAATTTAAAAATTTGTTTGAAAACGTCTTTGTTTAAGGCCATACGTCATTCCTAAAGCAGCGAGTACTAAAGACAGAAAGTCTCGGCAGAACGTGGACGGCTAATTACAGTCGTTTGCTGTATGGATGCTGCTGGGTTCTATATACCTCCTGCTCTGATATATCCACACAGTGATTGCCGTCAGATAGTGGACTTATGAATTCAAATTTATTCATAAAGTGGCTGCGTCATTTTCAGGAGCACACTAAGCCAAACAAGAAACAGCCAGTATTACTTATACTTGATAACCATATCTCTGCTATGGTTGTATGTTATGGTATGGTGTATATAAGCTTACCTGCTATAGAATTTTCAGAGATAATGGTATCCATCTTCTCAATTCGCCTCCGGGCAATAGCCGCAGACTATAGCCACTAGACGTCGGTTTTTTTTGGTCCTCTAAAAAGTGCCCACAGTCAAGAAGCGGATAAGTGGATAGTGAACGAACGATCCCGGAAAAGCAATCACCCTAGGGCAACTTTCCCCTATTCCCCGCGAACTGTCATCTCATACTATAAATTTCTAATTACGTAGGTATAACATTGCAAGAAGATAAGAATTACTCCAACTACAAATTATAGTAGGTGATCATAATTTTAGCGATTAATGTTGTAAAGATAAACAGAAAGCGAAAAACATACATATGTGCATAAACCGCGCGTATTTGATGTGAGCTCTTATCAGCGAGTTTGGAATTATTTCGTTCAGTTTTATGCCATTGTTCGCATCTTACATTACGCCGTTTTATTAATCTAATACATACATTCATTGGTGGGGTGCTTTAAATAGAACATGGAATCGTCGGATAAGGCTTCAGTCGCGCTTTTACTGTTAGTTGGTGTTGTTTCGCGCGTAGCTTCCCATAGCACGCTTGCGAGCATGTTCCTCCGTCGATAATGTAAATATTAGACCACCGAGTTAATAACATTAAACGGGAGAAGATGATCGACGGCGCAATGTTAAATTGCGCGAATGCGGACACTATCCTATTGGAAAGGAATTCGATCGATATTAAATTTCAGGATATCTCGTATCGCATACCGCAAGGCAGAAAAGGTTAGTACGTAGCATAATTTAAGTTATTGTATTGCACTTTCTTATATTTCCCAATTTTTCAATAAACAGGCGAAATTCTTGCCGCTTTAAAAATCCGCGGTAAGAACTAGGTTAATATAAATAAAATGCTAGTTTCGGTATGTCTAATTCTTATTCGTAACGTAACGTAATTTTCTGTAAATGGTTTTTTAAGCAAAGGAATATTTACGACACGGATGAAGAAATATTGCGGAATGAATTGCACAAATTTTGTTAACGGACATAAAGCAACTTTGTACTTAAGAGAAGCAATAAAAACTTTGCTGCCATTGTTAACAGTCTACTTAGCATACAATTGACGATTTATGAATTAGAAATTCGCCATTTAATCTATTTTTAAGAAAATAACACCGATCAGTCGCATTTATTGTTTTAGGTGAGACAATTTAAATTTACTTTTATATTTCGGCTTTATTTGCTTGGATTATCATTGACTGAAAAATAATTTTTAATAAACCGTTAAAATTTTTTAATAAACAGTTTAATAAACCGTTAAAATTTTTTAATAAACAGTTAAAATCAGTTTTCTGCAAAATTGCCTTAATTTAAAAGAATAATTGAGAATTACATATGGATCTAATAATTTGAACGTTTTACGATGTGCGGTCAAGTGTGTTAACTCGTATAAGCCGCGATTCGGTACACCAACTCTGTTTTGCGGAGGTATGACCTTCGAATGTGCAATACACGTTTTCTAGTCGAGCTTATTCGCTCTTTTTTTTTTCAGTTTTTGTCAATTTTTTTCAGATTAAATGCGAAAAAATCTAAACTACACAAAGTTACTTACTTGCGATACGAACGTAATTCTTCGTAAATAATTTTTAATTAATATTTTAAAGTTTAATCGTCGTCTATTTAATTAGACTATCATAAAAAAAATAGAAAGAGATAACATAGTGCATATGTCCTTCTAGTATGCAGACTGATACATTCTGCACTTCCCGTGCGCTTCACAGAATTGGCAGAGATTAGACAGACTCGTGCTTATTCGTCTCATGAGAATGGGTACGTATTGCGTACTCGTTTCCTCGAGAGTCGATAATACACTGTCTGCCTAGTCTCTGTTAATCTCGTTAAGCGCACGGAAAGTGGAGGATTTTACTGATAAGTGGTGAAATATAGATGACGGGGACATCAGTAGGCAACACGAACACGCTCTCATGATCCGAATAAATACGCTACTTGCCTTGACCATCTCTAGTGATAGCTTATCACTAAAGTTCGCCACTTTCCTTACGCTCCACAGAATTAGCAGAGATTAGACAGACTCGTATTTTGTCGACTCTCGGGGAAAACCAGTAGGCGATACGAACCTATTCCCATGAGACGAATAACCACGAGTCTGTCACTAGTCTTTGCCGATTTCGTGAAGCGTACAGAAAGTGACGAACTTTACCACTGACAAGCTAATATACCTTTACATTATTTATCATGTTTTTTACAAAAAAAAGAAAAAACATCCAAAAGCATCGCAATCAATCAAAATGTGTAAAAGAAAGCATATCTTTTATCTATAATTATCCTGGTATTATAATCAGAGAATAAATGAGATAATTTAAAATTGGTATCAATTGCAAATAAAAAAAAAAAGTAATCTTTCCTTGAAGATAATGACTATCGTAAAGATACGTGTAAAATATAAAATAATTAACCGTAGTAAAAAGAAATGCTCAAAAATTGAAACATAAATTGTAAAAAATACAGGAAAGTCCTTATCTTAACAAACAGCTACATATAAATTTCAGTTTCAAACAACAGTGCTGCTTAGTTATTTATAACCGTATTTTGTATAACGTTCGTATGAAAACACTTTAAAAGATAAAAGTAATTAAAGTATTGTTAATGAAAGTTCTACCTTTAAATAGGGCAAATTTTATATTACTTACTTTCTCTATAGTTTCATTTATAATCTTTGGATTATATTTTATAGAATATAATCACTTTCACCTTTATCATTTATATAAAAAAAAAAAAAAAAATAGGGCATGCCCCACTTAATTTTATATCAAGTTGAACAAAGGTATCAGAGTGCAATTACCAAATTGTAACACTGCCACCAATTTTTTTTTCCTAAATAATTGAGTGTAGGCTTTCACGATCGTAATTCATGGTAGAAATTTCTTTCGGGTATTGTCGTGTAATTAATATTTTAT
This sequence comes from Oryctes rhinoceros, assembly GCA_020654165.1. NCBI lineage: Eukaryota > Metazoa > Arthropoda > Insecta > Coleoptera > Scarabaeidae > Oryctes > Oryctes rhinoceros. Next base: position 8,650,590 of record JAIOKQ010000231.1, read on the forward strand.
CTGACGCTTCGCTGATCATGAAGAAGCTGACAGTATGATCAGCGAAACGTCAAGTAAAGTATTAATTACGCGACAACACCTAAAAGAAATTTCTATTTTTTTTCTGAAGAAATTCAATTTTTTTTTTGCATAATAATTACCATCAATATAAACGGTTCCCTACAGACTGATCCATTATTAAACTAACGATTATAACATTTTTCGTAAGCATTAAGAATCAACAGTAGAATTTGTTATGATTTCGGAAATTTTTATGAAAATGTGTTCCTGTAAAATTTCCAAGAGCGGTGGTGGGTCATTTTAAGTGTACGACGCTAAAAAACAAATTATACTGAATTAGTGTTGCGTCACAGCATCTTTCATATTCGATCGGTGTTTTTCTGCCTTGTTATAATGAAATAAAATATAGGTAAACTAATTAGTAATTCTTATACATACTTATTTAAATAATGACAAAGTAATTAAAGTTTTCGTCAATGTGATTTCACAGATTTACGATCCTTGTTCACTTTATTACACTGTGTAATTTATGTTAATGCTTAGAATGGTATTTGTTTTTGTACTTTTCCGCAATGGTTGTTAGCTTTAGTAGATTAAATAAGTATTTCATGTTAATTTTACAGCACTACGTTATGGCAACAGTTCGCTACATTCCGTGCGCTTGACAGGGATCGGTGTGGGGAGTGGTTTTCTTGAAAAATTCCGAGATCTTAAATTTTACGCCACGAAAAGATTACAAATTTGGCGCACGGAAAATGGCGAACTTTATTCGTAAATGCATATAACTGCACTAACGTTAAAGGGAATTTTGATGTTATAAATTTTGTGCTAATTTATTTTGACCGGTGTTAGAGTTCGAAGCGGTCGTAAATGATCAAATTTCTCAAAAGCCATTGAAGATACCGTCATCCCTGTAATCAGCAGGTCAAATTGCACCATTGTATTAATTGAACCATCATCAAAATAAATATTTTAAAATATATTCGAAATCGTCTAATCGTCCCGAATTTTTCCAGTTACAGTCCTTCCAGTTCTTCGGGTTTCCGTGAGTGACTTGTGAATGGCAAGATAGCGTTTTCATTCTCTAAACGAAACTTACAGGTTACTTAATGCGACACGATATCGGCGTTGTTAGTTAAGCACTTTCCTATTATCGGCTCGCAATTAGACGGACAATTCTCGACGTTAATTTAAGACTGCAGCTGCTGTTCTGTTTTAGATGACCTGCAGTAATTGATATAATTAAAATTAATTGGAATACATGTGCTCGCATGTTGTTAGTATTGTCTAATAATTTGTAAATTGCCATTGCTAGGTTAAACTATTCCTGAAGGTAAGGAACAGAAATAAATACTTCCTAATTTTTGTTAAAATGATTTAATCGCTGCGACTAATTTAGTACACGTTTCTATTTTTTAACCTTCATTATATTCACTTAAATGATGAATCTTGTTACCGCATTTATCACTTATTACAACAACAAAGTACAGCGTGTTTAAATTTTAAGTAACAATAATTTTTTTTTAATTATACAAGAAAAAATGTTTGTCAATTTAAAAACATCTACTTCTTCTGAATACATTTGGAAGAAACAATGTGATTTTCTTTCTAATCCGTTGTTCCAATTTTCCTGGAACGGTTGCGGTAAACTTTGTTATAAAGGGCCCTTTAAAAAAAATCATAGACAAGATCTGGCGAGATGGCCATTCTACCCTTCTTCCTTATCCAACACGATTTCTATTCGTAAAAAAGGATCGATAATAATGTTATCTTTGGGCATGGTGCTGGATCATCTATTGAGGATTTTTTTTAAAGCAGTATCGGCAATTATGCCTATTAACAATGCCGTATCGTATTCGTTGTTATGCAAGGATCTGACAGTATCTCCAATCGCAAAGAAGAGCAGCTGTGATGCCAACAATATGTCGACACAGTGTCAGTAAGAAAGATAGACGAGGAGGAGCATCTGAGTATCTTTCGATGCGTATTTATATGGAGACGTTTCTAAGTAATTTTACTGAAAAATGCACAACGTGCAATCAAGCGCTTCAAAAAGAACAACTTTGCGTACTTTTGGGTGCGCCTGAATCTGCTCTACGTGCTTTACTTTCATTTGCAATTCACAGATTCCAACACCGTAACACGATTGAATACGCGCTGGATAACAAACTAAACAATGCAATAAGATAGATAATCTTTAAGTTGACTTTCAGAAATACATTTATCAAATTTTAACGAAATACTCCGGCAATTTAGAGGTGATGCATTTTTAATTGCACCGATTTTCCCATCCTAATGATGTCGTTAGAGAATACAGATTAAAACATTGTTTTTAACCATATTGCTTTGTGCATATAATTTTTTTTAATATAAAAATTTACGAACTAAGAACTACAGATAAAAGTAATCGGTGCTTTCCGAACTGATGCATTGGCGCTGATCATTTTTACGATTCTTTCTACAATGTGATATTTCGCATACATTTTAATCGTATAATAATTTTTTTTTCTCCAAACAGGTTGTATAATAATGACTAATTCTTTTGTCTTACCAACAATAACTTTAAATCGATGTCATAGGATTTCCCATGAACTCCTGAGAACATGACTACGTTTTCATGTCCAATCTTGAACAACCACGTGTTTATAAACGAGGTCTATTTCGCGATGTTTATGTTCTCCTTTGTGCACATCCTAACTATGTTAAGAACGTTTTCGCAACATTCATACGCTTAAAATAGCAGCAAAAAAAAAATGAATGCTACGCAGTATAAGAGTACTCTTTCCAACTGCTGCATATGAGTTCGTAAATATCGCCAAAAATATGAACTTCTACCGTTGTTATTTTAATTCCTTAATTAAATGTCGTATATAGAGTCAAACGTTATCTTAATTCATAAGTTGACAATAAAATATATTTAAGAGATAATATATGCCATAAAATATTTTCAAGAAGTGATAAACTCTCCACCTTTAGATAAATATATGTTAGCCCAATGATTCTGATGTTAAACATGTTATTAAAATCCAAATATGACCTTTCTCGGAATAAAATTGTAACACGACTTATCGCGAGCATACAGAGATTGTTGTTTCTACCGTTGACGATAAACATGGATTTAATTGTTTGTCGTATATTTAGCAAAATTTTGTTTTACATATATTAATCTTTAATCTAGTTAACACGAACAACAAAGAAAACAATTTATCAGATATGTTGTCCATATATGCCTCCTCGCGAAGAGATATCGTTTTTATAGATTGAAAATAGGATCGGACTCGGTGCCGAGCCTTGGGGTACTCCGATCTAAATCCTCATCAAATCTGATTTCGTACCATTTATGGCCATGTATTGAAACCTATCAGTTAGGTATGATTGTGTAAGTTGCAGGCTGATCCGCTTAAAACCACAATGACGTATCTATTGTTGCAGCCGATACGCAGTCGAACGCTTTATTGACGTTACAAAACAATACGTTGCAATATGCGCCGTCCTCGTAGGTTTTATGTATATTTGTCAACACTGCTTCGAACGCTTGTATAGTAGAGCAGCTCTTTCGGAAACCAAATTGTTAGCAACTCAGCAGGTCATTTCTCTTCAAAAAAACTTTAAAATTCTGTATTTTAAGACCGTCTCAAAGATTTTTGAAAAGGTAGGAATCATATAAATGGATGATAGGTGATTGTTTGTTACATTCCTTCGGCAAAGCATCGCTACGTAAATTATTTCGAATAACTTGTCAGACAGTCCCATGTGTATTTTCTGAGTCTCCTATGTGAGAATCATCATCTTTTTTTCTTGCGCAATCTTTCTCTGATAGTGTTTCCTGTTCTTCTCGTATCCCGGAAAAAGCATATCATAAAATCTTCAGTAGACAACATTGCCAACGTCAAGTTTCTGAAAAATAAATAGCCGAGATGACTCCTTAATAATAATAATTAATAATAATTGGTCCCCGTTTTTCATCTCGATTATGTTATTATAATTTTTTTTTTATATCGGAGAAAAACGTATTTACATCCAATTTTCTGTTAATTTTCCATAACGCAACTCTTATTTCCAATAGCAACAGTCATGACACAAAGGAGAAATCATTAATTATCTACTTACACACCTCTATATTTATAAGTAACTTACATTCTTCATGCCAGCCACTGAAGCAATAGCATGTACCACTTTCACTAAGGGAAATGTGCAGATTTCTTTCGCATCTTTCACATGTTCGCTTTGTTTCATTTCGTCCGGTTCTTTGAACTTAAATCGTAACCGCAAGCAAGTAATTTATTTATATCTACCGGTCGGTGGAGTCGAGAAGAACGGATCTAAAATTATATGTTTATTAGAGATTTGCCGTAATAGTAAGTAACAAAAATCGATTCATTCAGAAAAGAAAGGAAAACACACATTTAGTGAAAGTGCTCTTTTTCCACGTCTAACCGTTGCGTTATTCCGTTAAAAATGTATAAATGTATTTCTGAAGGTCAAGCTTAACGATTGTTTATCAGTTTTATCACGTTGCATTGGTCTAGTTTGTTTTCCAGCATTTACAACGGCCAGATGTTCCGCACATTCTTTTACGGGAACACTCAATCCTATAATTGTAATCCAAACGAATGACATCTCAGCGCCCATTTTATATTAACCCCTTTCAAACGGAGCCGGGTTATTGGCCTATATGAAGGTGGTGTTTGTTTCCGGGAAATTGCGAGTAGGCCTAATCGACATAACACTGTGAGGCACGAGCGAGACACATGCGAGAATCTCGACACATTACTGTATAAAACAAAGGAAATACTAAACAAGCTATTGTTAGCAAACCTGTTTTATTAGGCGTCGCTTTTAATGAAAAGCCCTTCGCAATAGAAACCGATAAGATCCTGCTCCGGCTTCATCTGCTTTGTAAATAGGAAAATTACATTATCGAAAGAAGCGTATCAAACTCCTTCCGCTTTGTAAACATGTAATTGTTAAACTTATCTTATAATGCAGTTATACAGTGTCGCACGTAGCGTGGGATACGTGGAAAAATGTTTATTAAAGGTAATGGGAAATTCTTTCTTCTCGGAACGGGTCGTGCTTTATAATCCCAAAGGACGACGTTTTCAACAGGATAATGCAAGATGTCATACTTCCGCCTACACTAAAGCTCGGATGCTAGAACAAATCTTGGCAACAATTCCATGGCTAGCATCTTTCCAAGAGCTTAATCTCATCGAAAACATATCGCAACCAAAGAAAATTGAAATAGAACGAGCAGTACCACGAAACAAAGAAGATTTGATTCGATCAGTTTTGCAAGCCTGGACCACTATCACCGGAAAAATATAGCATTGGCCGGGTTTCGAGATTACCTGAGCTAATCTTTAGCTAGCCTTTGGTTAAGTGGTTACAATTAAATGGAGATTGTATTAGTAAATCAGATGAATTATTTGTCGTAATTTTTATTATTCAAGTAATAACTATATATATATATATATATATACCGTAAAATTATAATTGTTTTTGTTTTCTCGAATATTTTCTAGATGGTCTATATAACTGTGCCATTCCGCACAAATATCTGCGTACATGCGTACGCGCGCACATTGAACGTTTCAAACAAAGAACGACGTTAAGGTCAAAGTTCGAAGTATTGTTATCAATCATAACACTCCTTGAAATTTACTCCGTCACAAAACAATGAAAAGAATATTTCACCCATGATATGCATTTATAGATTTAATTCGCTTATCTAGTGTATCAGGAATAATTCCTTTGATGTTAATACCATTAATTACATTAGAGAACATGGTTAGTTTTAATTGTACGGTGAAGGATTATAACATAACCTGTTGCGTTAATAGTACAGTGTGTCCCCGGATAAGTATCACAACAGGAAAAATTTCTAGTATTTTTTTTTAATAAAAGCATCCTTTGTTCTAAAACATACAAATAAATCTAAAATAAGCTCTAAAATCGATGGTTTTTGTTTATTTTGCGGAATATAAAATGTACGTTGAATGAATGTTTTCTCTTATGGTTCAAAAAAAAGCTCATTCATATGTTATTTCACAAATTTGCAGCTCAAACCGTTAGTAAAACGGCGTCTTGCTATTTCTTTTCTACATTTCGTAGGGTATCGTAAATTTAAATAAACCGTGTTAGGATGTTTTTAGGAAGTAAGGCAGAGACCATGATTACATTTTAAAATGAGGAACACAAGCATTGTGTTTAATAAAACATGTGTTGAAGTATACATTCTACTCTAACTTCATTACACTACGTTTGGGATACAAATCAAAAACACGGTAAAAGTAGTGTTAGTTTTGCTTCTGATTTTAAATGCAGCGCGCTCGCGACAAAAGGAACCTTCTTTCGTATTTTTTCTATTAAAAATGTTGCTTGTAATTGTTACCGTCTTGGACAAAATTTTATTTCTTATACTGCTGTTCCTTTGCCACAGGATATCAATTTTTTTTTTTGTTAATGTGTAATCCGAACAATGCGCTTATTCAATCTAATGTATACCAATTCATAGTTCATAGTTCGGATATGTAGATGCTGGTATTGTTTGGTATATTGTTACTGTACGTAACGTAGAAATTGATCAAAAAAACATTATTCCTTTCGTATTGTTTGTCGCTAGAATAAACTGACCCCGTATTGAGCAACAATGGATTTAAGATTTGCATACAAGGAGGAATATAGGGTTGTTTTTAATTGCATCACCGTCCGGGCAAAATGTTATTCATATTCACGTGAATGCCTCTAATAACTGATAACTATAAATTTGTTTGTATGTTAACTTGTTGTTTCTTTTCAGCACCAAAGATAATTTTAAAAAATTTAAGCGGACTATTCAAATCTGGCGAACTGACAGCGATCTTGGGACCCTCAGGCGCTGGAAAAAGTACTTTACTTAATGTACTAGCTGGATATAAGTAAGTAGTTTGTTTTTATATTTGATTACTTTTGATAGGAAAGCTTCTTATCGTTTTCGAGATGTTAATTTTTCCAAAGAAATCTAATGTACAGAAAACATCGTAACGGTAATACTTTGAGAAGAGTGACCGAGAGTTTCTTGTAGTATCTTTAAAAAAGGAAGCCGTTATTTTATAGTTTTTGTAGTGAGTTGAGATACTGACACCTTATTACTTATTCTTCTATCCGATCAGCTCAACGTTAAAGGTGCGTGCAGACGCTGAAGCTAATTAAATCATACTACCGGTTTACAGATAAACGGGAAATTACTTTGTTTAAATTTAATTTTATATGCGTATTTGTGTGAAGGTCTGTTGAAGTTTTAATTAACCTATATTCATGGTTTCCGGGCTCATACCGTGCCGTAGTTGTGGCTTCTGCCATTGTTTCGTCCACACTCTTATGGAACATCTTCAGGGATGTTATTGCATATTGAGCGGGGACTAAATTGATTTTGGAGAGGTTTACACAGGATCGTTTTAGGCCGATGTTATGGATTAATGGTGTGTGGTGGTTGCTAAAAGGCTTAATTACTTGGGACTTCCGCTCTTCAAACAATTATGTAGTTATTGTTACAAACAAAATATCTCTAGCCGTTCGTTGTTTTCTGTGGTAAGCTACTGAGTTGACTAGAATCCGTCTCCGTGTGGTGTAACGTTCAATGCCGCCGATGTGTATTCGGCTATTGTCCCCCATTCAATCCCTCGATCATCATTGATCCCCTTTTAAATTTCATCCACCTCGAAGTGGTCGACATAGACCCCGTTGGGAACCTCTAATCTAAAGGATTCCGAAACGTGTCCGGGTATACATATACTAGGTATTATAAGTGCTCTTGTGCTCAAAATAACGAGAGTTTTATGCGCAATAAGATGTATTTATAGTCATTATATATAATAAACTCGGTGTTTAAAAAGTTATTAGCAGAATTAGTTACAAATTTAGCATAAATCTATTTCATTTTTCCAACTGAAACGTAAACATATTAATTCGTTATCGACAAAAAATATTTAATATATATGTTTTCTAAATTTGTATATGCGTATGTCCATAATAACCAAAGAAGCTTATTATATGTATGAACATGTTTAGTTTATTTACTTGTAGTACGTCATTTATTTCATGCAAGGGATTTGCTGAATTACAGGCAATCTCTTGTTTGTGGATAATAGTTTTCAATTTTAAGTGACGTAGTTTTCAGCTATTTCTGTCATTATTTTTTTTTGCATAGAAATTAGTTGAGACCGGACAGACTCGTGTTTTGTTGATTCTCGGGGAAACCAGTAGGCAACACGACCCTTTCTTATGACGCGAATAGACACGAGTCTGTCTAGTCTATGCTCATTTTGTGGCGGACTTTAATAATGTGTAGAGAGGACAAAGGCGGGTGGAATTATTCCTTTTTTGCAGCGACTAGAAAGACTCGTGTCTATTCGAGTAAAACACGAGTCTGTCTTCTCGTCGCTGCAAAGCAAGTATGATTTCACTCGCTTTTGTCCTCTCTAATATAATGAGTGCTCAAGTAGTGTATGGACCATGAGACATGGAAACTATATGTCTGTTTGAATCGTCAATAGGCAATATGGTTGTACCGGTACGAATTAAAATTTAATCCAAAATTAAATTAAAGTCTCAGTTGGAATGAGACAACTGCGGTTAATTAAGTACAATGATAGAAAAAAAAGGATTGACTCAAGCAACTTTATTTATTAAATATACTCAACACCTTATATGATTTAAAATAACATTTTGGTTGAAGCTTGTGAATTAATAGATTTTGAAAATGAAACGGGAAGAAAAATAAATATAAATTCCGATTGTACAAATCTGGTGTCTTAAATAATGAAGAATGATGTCTTCGTGAAACTTCTACCTACGTTTTCTGAAGTGAATTATATGGTTGTTCTAAAAATATGTTTTTGGGCGCGTCCGATACAAATATTGATTTTATTTAACCAAAATAATCGGACCAAAGCTTATATATTCTAAGTTACAAGGTCATATTTACTACAGCGTTGAATGAATATATCTTTAGTCGAACGAAACATAAGTGTGCAACACTTCGCGATTTATTAGATGAACCAGTTCCTTTCTCTCAATATAGAAAGGCTATTAACATTCTGCCTGATAAAATATTGACAAACAGAAAAGATTGCAACAAGTTATGTACTTCTAGAAGAAGACTATGTTGACAAATAAATTGCTTATTAAGAGGCAATCGTAACATTACCAAACTCGCTTGTTGCGACGTTTTGGCGAAATGATCAGGATCGCATATTTAAATAATGTTCTTTTAATATACATATGTAAACGATCAAATGCTAAACATGTGATGAAGAATGATTTGTTTTTTTTTGTACCATATAATCTCATTCTTGTTTATAAAAACTAGTCGTATTTAATGGAGAGCAGGCGTAAGGCGATAGTTTTTTTGAATTTGAAACCGTTTCCTAGATCGTTAATTGATGTATGTATGTATTTACCCGAGTATTTTTTTTTTATGCGGAGTTATGATTACAGGATTTTTTTGCATTCAAATATATTCAAATTAGCTTTTTTTTTGGAAAAATATAAAACATTTTTGTAGCTTACTTATAATGGTACTCATACAACTACAGTATGCGATGCAGCGATATGCAAAATTGCTCGTTTGTGCTAACATGTGCGACTTATTACTACTTTAGTTTAGCAGTTTTCCTTACCTTACTAGATATTCTAGTTTTCTACAATTTTGTATTGAACTGCAGACATCAGAAAACTGCCACAGGAAGCAACTTTTGACATTGGTCAGCTACTACAAATTACTATCGGTAGTTAATAATTACAACACAGAAAGTTGCCTCGCAGCAACACTAAAGTGAACCCTCAGTTGGTTCAAATAGTTTTGTATTCTTGCAGCTTTCTGTACGAAGTTGTTTTAGTATTAAACCGATAGCAACCTTTGATTATTAAACGAATTGCGCGGTTTAGACCAAAGTTTCTTTATCCAACCCGTGTGTATAATTTTCAAAATAATTGACACAGTAAGATTCATTTGCTTGTTTACCGGAATCGCTCGACTTTAATTCTCAAGACTTTTTAATTTTAGCATTATGGATATCCTTTAATGACCAATTTTCAGCTCTATGGTTACAAAGATTTCCTTGTCGTGATAAAAGTTATAAATAAACTAAGTATCGGAACATTCCTTTAACATCTGGCATATGTCAAATATTTCGTTTCAAATTAATTTTAATGTTTAAAAGCTACGTATTTATTCCTTCCTTATCGATGTACATTTGTTAAACAATCTCTTTGTCATGTCTTCGTTTCCAATGTGTTCCGATACACAATTGTCGTGGAACATTCCGTTTAATAAAACTATTGCGTCAATGCATGTTGAGATAGTACGTATGTGCTGTTGCGTATGAATATATTATCTAAAAGCTTTTTGCATCGCTTCTTCTGGTTTTATCGGGCATGCAATATTATTTAGTTCTGTATAATTTAACACAAATACGTTGTTACAAATAGAATTTGTAAACATTTGTTATAGCAAAAACGGTGTGTTTCGTGGTATGAAAAGGGATTTAGAAGGAAGCGGAATGCCGAATTACGTCGGTATTTACGTATATACACGTAGACATTCGGTACATTCAGTAATCTATGCAGGAATGTTGCACATGTACAGCACTTAATTATAATTATGTCGCGGAGCTTGAAAATAATGTTATCACATTCTTTCATTAACCTATATTTGAGTTACGTTGCATAGTATAAAAGTGAACACGTGATGTATACTCAATACTATTTATTGAGGATCAATATTTTCTTAGTCCTTAGGGTCCTTAGGGACTTAGGGTCCGGTATAGTCTGGTGAATAGTGCGCGGGGATGATTGAAATAAAGAGAAAACTTTCCATGTACATTCAAGGGTTTTGAAGTTGTGACAAGCCGCAAAGGTCATCTGACATCTAACGACGTGTACAAGTCTCGTTAGATCCTTACAAGTTAAAATGGTGGATTATCAAGTGGCTACATACATATATGTAGATACAAATCACTAGCTATATCAACCCATCTCATAATTCCTTCATTTATTCTTTCTTTAATTCATTATGGTAAATATGAAAGGAATATAAGAAGAAAACACCTCTGACGTATAATTGAATTTATTTACTTTTCGTTTATATAATTAATTCAAATTTTTAAAGATAGCAATGCTGACGTAGGCATATGAGCAAGGCACTTATATCTGCACAATAAATTATTGTTAATGTTCAACATCTCAGCAGCCTAGGTATAATTAATATAATTAACGAAATTTTCAATAGTACTTGAAAGAATTTTTAACTGCTTTTACTATTACATGAAGTTTCAAGGTTATATAATAAAATTGCAAGTGTTGTATACAGCCACAAATAAATAATAGCTCTCACCGATTGTGCTCACTTTCCGCACAAAGTACTTCCTCTACCATACGGTTGATTCACTGTTTTACCTTCTTATACACAATCGCATCGCGCGCGCAATCCTTCGGGTTATCGCAATGCAATAAGCCGGAGGAGCTATACGAAGCTAAAACAAATAAAAAGAAAACAAGAAGCCTACCAAGAAGAACGCGATTAGAGGAAGGTTAGAAGAGACGGGTCAAATGGAACAAAATGTAACAATACACGCAAAATTGAGAGATCGAAGAGAAATTTCATAAACACCAATAGGATAGACCGGCTTATGGCTTATATGAGTAGGTATTTTTATTTAAATTGCCAAAAGAACGGACGCACCTGGAACTAAAGAACGTGAAGCGTTATAATTTATTTAGTCTGGCCAAATTTGGTTAATAAAAAGTAGAAAAAGATAAGTACATAAATAACAACAACAACAAATTGCAAATAAACGAAAGACGAACAAATTCTAGATAAATAAAATAAATTCTTAAACAATAAACAGGTGTTGCAAGTGCATTGACACTACGTGCATTGCAATTCTATTCTTGTTAGACACAGTACGTGCTACATTCGTTTACAACTAGAGATTATTGCATCGTCTCGGTAAATATTCGTACAAGCAGCAATAGTAGTTTATTAGTAGGTTGTTGCACTCATAGTACTGATAATTACATTGGCCGCAGAATAATGCCGCATCTGTCTATTTTACTTGGCAAATATTTGTATTTATTCGGCAATGAAAATGTTTATTAACGATGATTTATTACAAGTTTTTTGTTCCCTTTTCATCTAAAAAGTTGTATCTTTATTTATTTTTCGGTACGTTTCGAATTCATTGCCAATTTGCAACTTCAGAGGCAACCTTGATTTTAAATGGAATGAAACTGGGCGTATACGTGTTTTGCACTATGCAGTAATTGTGTGTGGGTTCATCGCAACACACCTGTCGCTTATTCTTCTGCGAAAGTTAGGTGTACGTGTATAGTTTACATATACGCTCCACAAAATTATAGTTTCGCATATGTAGTCGGTAACGTGTTTTAGATATGTTAAGTAAATAGTGTATAGATACTGTGTACCTAATAAAACTTTACTGAAGGAGGGAAGTAAATATTTGTTTAAAGAGTTACTAGACGCTTATAAAACTAGGAATATTAATGCTGAACAGTATACATATTAAACTTTCGGAACAGGCAATATTAGCCAGTTGTCCTCTGTATTAACTAGCAAATATAATATGTACAAAGCGAAACATTTTCCGGGAAATTTATATCAAATGGTTATTAAATTTTAACGCTCCACTTGCTCTAATTCTCTCATATTTACCTTTAAGAAATATCTGATCAATTTCAAATAGTCTCTTTTTGAGAAGCTTTCAAATGTTGCAGGAGTTATATCTTCGAATGAACACAGTTGTTATACTCCGGCGACTCCAAAACTTCGTATCTGGCTTTTCTCTGAACTTCCATCGTTTTAGGTAAAAAATCTACGCTACCATCAGCGGCCGTGAATTTATAGTTGCTTTAATCTCAGTTGGAGATTATGAACATTCACGGTCGCTTTACTCAAAGTCATTTTGCGCGCGTCTTTAACTGTTTCGATCGTTCGTTCCCGGAAACCTCTTCACTATACGACACGTTCCACAATAAATTTGCTAGCTTTCGAACATATCTTGCACGAGATTGCTTTTCATTATGGAGAACAACGGTTGCGTATCTTGAGCTTAATGAAAAATGTCTGCATTATTCGTCGTAATGTTCTAATGCAACTTTCTAGAGGCTAATTATAAATGAAATAGTGCATGTTAGTAGCGTTGCGTATACTTTTCTTCTATTTTTTCATGTCCTGCCGAAACATACAATGATCCAGTAAAATCCAAAAACATTTATGCGTGATTGAACTTTTGGTCAGGGGTGGAAATTTACCATTTTACCGGTACCTTCTGTTCTAGCCTAATTTTTGTGAAAAAATTACTTGGAATATAACATTATCATTCGCATTACGTAATTTATGTAATTGAATAACTCTCCAGTGAATATTCTTGGAATAGGTATCTATTGAATCGAAATGCCGTTCAAGTCGTGCTGTTATGTGTTTAGTACGTTTGAAATGCAGTATTGAATTTTTTTTTGCTTATGCTTGGACTGATGTATATCATCAGTTTATAAATTGTATTTCGTATTAAGCAAGAATTGTTCTTCAACTTCTTCAATTCCTGAACTGTTCTTGAATTATTTCTGAACAATTTAAGTCATAAGCTTCTATTAATGAATACTTTTCAAATGATTTTTCGGTGTTTTTAATTATCTCTAAATAATGTCAGTTATCACTCACTTCAATATAAATCAGATGAAATTTAATTTCCGGATTAATATTCAATATAATTCTGTTTCTTTACAGATACCATGGGTTCAGTGGTACGATCTACATTAATAATAAAGTTAGGAACATGAAGGAATTTAGGCGAATGTCGAGGTATATTATGCAACAGGATTTGCTACAAAAATGGTTGACCACCGAAGAGTTAATGATGCTAGCAGCTGATCTGAAACTAAGCAACAACACTAGCACGGAAAAGAAGAAAGAGACGGTTGGTTGTTTTTCTCAATGCTTTTTGTAATATTTTAACTTGTCATTCTAGTTTCTACCTACAATAAACTAAATCGATGATGATATAAATGGAAAAACGAAAGTGATGTTAATAGTTTTTATCGCGATGTTAGCAAGCTTTATTACCTTTTAATATCTGATACCTAAAATATATTAAAAGGTGTTATGTTTTACCGTAATCGGTAATGTATATTTTTTAGTACAATTTAAAATTTTGCAATCCGTCGGATCTGCCCAATGTATTATCTTCATTTCAATACTTCTTCGGTGCCATTCAACTTTGTATTTACTAGCGCAGATTGCAAATTATTTCTGCAAATATTTATTATGGGTATTTAGTATTTTCATATTGTACATTAAATAGAAATCGGTTTACTTTGCGTGTTAATTTACAATGAAATTTCGTACAGTTCATCGACATCATGCATAAGCATTAGGGTATCCACAATGGCCTTTTACAAAATTATTCTATCCTGAGGTATCAGAGACGATAACAGAATTACAAACGGTTCATCGCTTCGTTAATCAGCCATTGTGGTGTTCAAATCTTGAAATTGCTCATATATTGAATATCTATTAGTTTTACGGGTTTTAGCACCTCTTTTTAACGATACAGGAACTTGCGGATTAGTTCGTAATTTTTTCAATAAATTGGCTACAATCTATTATGTAACAATTAGTATGATTTTCAACCTGTTCCATCTTTATTATAGAATTTGCGCGTAAATTCCAGCAGAAATCGAATTAGAACCAAATTTTCGCGAGATGGCCTCATCACAAATAGCGGAACCTGCTTATTTGATCTTTCGTTCTCCGAAATCAATTTTAGAAGAAAAAAAACTATATAATGATATTATTTTCTATCGGTCAATATTCGCTATAAATATGTGATCATCCTTATTTTGCTTCATTGCTACTTATACCATCTACCTGGCGCATCAACATTATCGAGAAGTGAAAATAAACATGTTAAGTTCTGTTGATTAATTCTTCTAATACAGTCAACTCAACCAATCGTAGCGTTATTAACCAATGAGACAATTGAAGAGGAATGCGTTATGCACAAAATCTCTGCTTATACATGGTCGTACGATGATCGTATTCATAAATAACCACAATCAATGGTGATCGCATGCTGTGCAAGAAGCCCTAACTTTATCGTTAATTTACCTAAAAGTAAAAGTACCCGACTCTTTGAAAATTACAATTTAACACGGCGCAACCGTTGGTACACGCGCAAATACGTGTTGCTATGTTGCAAACATTTGTTTCGGATAATATGCCGCGTGTTGTAATTGTTGTATGCGTAGTTAGCATGCTTGATGCTTTATCAATTATGTAACGTATAAAAGTACAAAGATAAATTTGGGTCAATAAAGAGTTCAATTAATAAAAGCCAGTTAAAAATTGTGTCCATTTTTACGTAAATTCTTAAGGTTGTTGCATAGCTTCAAAGCGTCTGAATCAATTCTTATGCTCTTGATAAATGATTGATTAGATCACAAGTTCTTCTAATTTACTAAACTTTTAAGTTACAAATTGTCTATTAGGCGTAAAGTGTACGTATCGCAACGCATACAGCAGGTCTTATATAACCTCGTTCAATATTAACTCTGCTTTTCTGCAGGAATTGCTGTGACATGAAAGCAGGTGGAATAAAAGATCGCCTTTGTATCGCGCGATGAAACTTACGAAAAAAAAAATCAAAGAAACAAGGTTCGTGCTGAGCGAAGTTGACCGCTATGTTATGCGGCGATGAGCAATGTAGGGGAAGTGGCTGCTTTTCTGCAGCGACTTGTGTTTATTCGTCTTATAGGAAGGGGTTCGTACTGCTCGCCGGTTTCCCCGAGAGTCGACAAAATACGAGTCATTGAAAATTTAGTCATATTCCCAAATTTGTCAAATATTAACGCTATGTATGCTACGCTCGTTATATTTAGGACCATTGTAACTGCTTTATTTACTGGTTTCATAACAATAACTTATCAGGGTTTTATATTAGAAGTTGAGGGATCTTTCTAAATTTTAAGGATTATACAGAGTGTTCTATTACAAAATAAAATAGTAAGTTTTGATTTGTTGACAAATGCGTTATTCGTATTTTTAATAATAATGAACATAACAATAGTGGTCCGTCAGTTTAGTTCACCTTGTATAATACAATGTTTATTACATATTTCATACCGACAAACCTTAAAGAGAGTTTTAAGAGCTAAAACTTATTTCTTTCTATTAATCATTATATTAATATTTATATACTTATTTAAATAATCTTTTGCTTTGATCTTTTGTTTACAGGTACACGAAATACTGCAACTATTAAGGTTAACTAACGCCAAGGGTACCATGACTGACAAATTATCCGGTGGTGAACGGAAACGGTTATCAATAGCATTAGAGCTTATAAATAATCCTCCCATTCTCTTTCTTGATGAGCCTACAACGTAAGTTATCACTGAATCATCTTAAAATGTAAATATGAGAATTAGGAAATTATAAAAAATTTTGCACATTTCATTGACCGTTTTATTAAAGCTTCATAATTAATTGCGACGTAGAATAATGCATTGCGGCACGTTTATGTTAATTTATATTCTAATTTTCAAATTAATACCATCTAATCTAATCAATGAATTAATTCAAATCATCTGACCTTGTCTTTTAACTCATCGCGATCATCCTTCGAGTAATAACTGTAATTACACAGAATTCGAAAGTTGAATAGATTAATTGAGGGTATCAGAAAAAAAATCGAATTTAAGTAGGCGCGTTGCGGGTCTATGCAACGTATGTTTGTGCTCGAATGCGGGTTAGTATGGTAGCGAGTTAGCGTACAGTATGATTGTTTGGTACAGCTTGACCAAACGCAGTTTACCTCGCAGGAGGATGTTGTGTTTATGGAAATCGGTTTCTAACTCGACGGGCATTTAATGAACTATCACCGAGCGCAACCTAGATTATAAAATCGCCATATACGAAGAGGACACCAAAGATTATAACTTACCTGAAACAGGTACATGAGTTCCTGCCGCTGATGGCGACACAATTGCATTAGAATGTGTTCTATCGTCTGCAGATCTTATTAGCGTGGATGATAGATTTGATCCTTATCTTTTACTAATTTAAATAGTCATATTTTATTACTTGGCAGATACTATAACAGATATAATATTTTTTAGGGCATAATTTGAAGAGTATTTACATGCTTTGGAGGATTAAGCAATTATTTTCGGAAAAAAATATAAAACGGGTGGCGGACACCAGTACCTCCCATTTTTGTTGTATTTTTTTTATTTATCAAAATAAAGTTGCTTTTATAGATAGAAAATATTGCTGTATATACTCAAACATTCAAACATTAGAAGTACATACATTATTCTGTCACGTAGACCGTTGCCGTAATGCGTATTTGAGGCAGTTTCAATGCTATATCAGAGGCGTTTTCTTATAGTGGAAATTCGCAGTCTGTCACAATGGCAGCGATTACTATAGTTAATGCGTTGAACATGTTACTTGCAACGTTTCAATTAGCCAACATCACAATAATTCCTTTGGTGTCTCGAAAAATCAAGTTGCATGATAGCTTCTATGTGGTCGACTAGAAAGAGTGTTCTCTTTTGAACATCTAAAAGAAATGAAATTTTAACGAATCACGTTGTTGGACGAGATAAAACCAAGCGAAGTTGCGTCAATAGCGTGAAAGATAGTTTGAAGCAAATACAAATGGGAAGAAAGTATTAGGTTGGTCTACATATGTAATTCAGGTTTCGCGACATTCAAACTAATTTATGATGGGTATTGTGTGGAGTACAGTACTCCCTTCTTATGTCGGCTACCTGTTTGTGCAAACTTTGCGCGGAAATACGAGCTCTAATAATATGGCATTTCAAGAAAGTACATAATGCTGTGTCACGCAAAATAACATTTCTTGTTCTACACGTGTAATGGAAAAACCTACAGTTGTTAAGTAATTTTATTAAGGAAGTAAAACTGCATATCACTATAGAATAGGCAGAAGCGACATAATGATGAGCGTGGATTTAATCTAAAAATATATTCTGCCAGTACTTTAAGCATTTAAGAGTCAGAAATTATTCGAAGGTGTTGTGTAATCTTTGCCCTCTACAACACATCGTTGCACAATTCTACCAGCTATTCCTGCAGAGGGACGTTTACTATACGTTGCCTATAACAAGGAAACTATTAAACAGTGTTTTTCTTGATTAATTACTGGAGTTGGCATTGTGTTACCGAGCTTTAAAAACAAATGCCAAAAGTAAAACTGCGAACACTTTAGATAACCAAAAAAAACACAACGGCAGTGATACAACGTCTTTATTATGCTCAACTGTCTAGACTTGTTATACAGCGTTGTTTTTTATGTAAATCGACGTTATTTTTTATAAATAAAGGAAAAGAAATTACAATAAAAAACAGGATTACGAGGTAACCAGCCTCGCGTTATACATTTTTGCCAAAATGATAATCTTTGAAACTAAAAAAAATTGTCTTGGATGTTTGTAAAAATTTTAAAATCGTGAAAAGTCTCTAAACTTTCATGAAAATCTGAATTTTTGGGTTACCGCGATGTTATGCGGTATGCTAATATATATATATATATATAAATTTTGCTTGTGTAATATATTGCAAAACAACTTCATAAATTCATATAAAAAAAAATACTTGAATTTCTGCTTGCTAGTTGTCGAGTTATGTTTGTTTAGTTTTGTTCATAAAAGAGCGGACTATTTTATATATATATATATATACTAAGAAAAAAAATAACGAAGCGGTTCATTCCTTCAAGGTTAATGCTTTTTAATTTGTTGGATGTCAGAATTTTTGAATTAAATTAATTTTAATCTTCATGCATGCTAGTTCCCCGTATGTCAGTTTTACCTCATTGTTATTTTTTCCCATCGTGAAAAAAAAAAGAAACTAGAAGAGGACAGATCAATCTCCATTTCACTTTTTATAAATCAAAAATATACTTAGAATATTTAGTATTTTTTATTTGTAAAAACAACAAATTTGAAAAATTATAGCGAAACCTTTATTTTACGTTAGTTTTTATTTTTCTGCAGCGGATTAGACGATTTAGCTAGTGCTCAATGCATAGCTTTATTAAAATCGCTCTCAGGCGGAGGAAGAACAATTATCTGCTCAATACATACGCCCAGCGCAAGATTGTTTGCCCAATTCGATCAAGCTTACGTTTTAGCGGATGGCATGTGCGTTTATCAAGGTTACGGACCTAACTTGGTACAATACTTAGAAAATATAGGATTAATTTGTCCTACTCATTATAATCCTGCCGATTTCAGTAAGTTCGTTGACGTCTTTTAATAGAACTAAATTAATGTTGAAAAATCATTTTCCAGTGATCGATGTATGTTGCGGCGAGTACGGAAATTACGCGGATAAGTTGGCTTCCATGGCTAATACTCAATTTATGTTGACTTGCGAAAGTTCGTATGAAGGTGGTACAACTTACGAGGATATAAGTAAATTTTCATGCAACCGAAATCATGAAGTTTCGCTGATGTTCCAATTCAGAACGATACTATTCAGGATGTGGAAGCAAATGCTTAGGGATAAAGTAACTATACCTACGCGATATGGAAATACGTCCTCTCACTTTAGTAACTTGTAGAATCATATGATCCTGAAGCTGGTACTACATATCGTTCTGGGAATATTCGTCGGTTATATATTCTTCGATATTGCGAACGATGGTAGCAGGACGATCTACAATTTTGGATTCTTCTACTGCTGTCTAATGTTTTTCTTGTATATACCACTTATGCCGATTCTGTTATATTGTAAGTATGTTTTTTTACTTATTGCTGATTAGTGATTGCTGATATTGCTGCCTCCTGCACGGAGGAAAATTTGGGGAACCAAATAATTCTAGAATAATTAACACAATTACTCAATACGCTGTAATAAAAATTTAGTCAATGTCATGTTACAAAGATTGCTACAATCACGTACAAGTTTTAGCTACACACGTTGTAAAAATGCAATATTATTAAGGATTGCTACATTTGGGTAATGCACCCTTTTATGACAACATTCAACATTATTGTTTCCCAAGGTATTGTACTTTTATATTGAGGAGTCCTAAAAGTTGAATAAAAAATGTATACATTTAACCTTTAGTGTAAAGTTTTGTTTGCTTTGCACATTTTTTCGAACTTTTTCATTTCATACTAAATCACAATTAAAATTCAAAAAAACAAGATTGCGAGTAGGCCGGTTTACGTCAATAACTTTGTATTTCACTTGCTTGCGCATGGTGGCAATAAATATAAAAACGTACTTAATTAAACCAGAGTGCAACAGATTATTACACTATTAAAGTAAATTTAATATTGATGCACTTACCTATTTTAATTATTAGTTATTCATATAAAACCTTTGCCCCCTATACCGAATCAATTGCTACATTCCCTTTCTAATTGTTGCCTTCAATAACAAGTATAAAAGTTCTGATAAATTGACTTTTATAGCGTCTCTCTGACTTTTATAGTGTTTTCAATGGATTTTAACCGATTATTTGGATGCTACCTTACAATTAAATAGCTGCAAATAATTGTAATTTAACAATGTTGTATTTAATAGGAGATATAAATTTATCACATAGTTTCTTAAGAATAAATTTAGCGTTGAAAGTTGTTGAAATAAAATGGGTTATGCTTTTATAGTTATTATTAAATTAAGCAGATTCTGGTGCTCACCATCGGCGCAGCTAACGAATGGACTCTCGCATGCCAAACACTAATCAATATCTAATTCGCTAACGTCTGGAGCGTACTTAACAGCAGCAGCGAAGTACTCTGTGTGTTCTGTTTTGAATAATGTCGTAGAAGACGGTGAATACGTTTATTAAGGATGATCCGGATTTGACTTACGACAACGTAAAGAAGAAGATGGTCACAAAGTTTTTTTCATCATCGAATTACATCACACTCTCGATTTTATTTTCTATACGTATGACTAGAGATAGCAATTTCTCGTGTTCATTCAGTAACATTATCGAGATCGGTTCATAATCTACAAAAACAATCCCAAACACTTTTTTATCCGAATCTAGCACCCGAACAGCATCATTCGCGACAATATATATCTCTGCATACTGACTCTCTTCGCATGTAAGAGTCCACTCGTTAGCCACGCCGATGGTGCACGTCCGAATTTGCCCACTCTAGTTATTCTTAAGGCAAACATACTTCGAATATTATTGAAAAAATGTCGCAAATAGGAAATAATTAGCTCAGCGTGGAGTAACCATTTCTTTCAATGTGTACAGAACGCTTAACTTTTAAATTTTATATTAGGACGACAGAAAGAAATTGTTTTATATTATTCCTGTAGAGGACTAAGAAATTTACTGAGCTGTTAAATTGGAGTCTACGATGATTGAAAGCACTGCATAACACAATTTACAAATACCGAAAATAATAAGTAGTACCTCAGTCTTCGGGTTGGAACCACGGCTTCTGCCGATGCCCTGTTACGGAATAAATTATTCAGGGCTGTTACTGGACATTGCCGGTGGTCTTTTAGGATTTATTACACGAAGAACAAATTAAATTCAGATGGATATTTATTTAAATTGCTTGCAAATGTTATCTGAATTACAAATTACGGAAAACGTGTATAAATAATGGATTTCTTAAATCTATTTGCGGTAGATTGAAAAAAAAAGTGCCAACCACCTGGTCATATGAAATATTCATTGTTTGTCAGACGTAGCTTAGTACACAAATTATTATCAATCAAAGTTACGTAATCTAATAGCGGCATGCTTGATTATTCATGTATCGATATTGTTATTTTGTAAAATAAATAAATGGTATTTTCTATTACCTTGAAGAAATTCTGTATGCAAACTTTTACAAACACAGTGCACCTTTTACCTTAATCGTGTTAAGTTTAAATTTTGAATCAAATATATCCTGCTCAGGGATTTTTTTTATACAAATGGATCGTTATTCATTTATCACATTCTTACTTACGTAAAAACAAGTTTTTTTTTAATCGCATAAGAATTCATCAAACAAAATTACTCGAGTTTGCGTAATATGCTTAATTTACATCTTCTGCAAATTTTAATGACAACTAAGTTTCTGTACTTTATCCAGCTACTTTGTTTAACATCGCATTTCGCCGCAATCCAGATTCCAAACGAAGCCGAACTGGCACAACAGTAAAAATTGTCATTGTCTTGAATTTCCTCTTACTATGTAATAATGGGAGCAAAGTGCTGCAGTGCCGCGATATGGGCGCAATAAGCTCCAAACAACGATGATTTGTGGCAAAATTCTATCTATTTTTAACGCGTGTAGCTACGGTGTGTAATCGCTTATTGCATATCATACGTGTAAAAGTATCTTTATCTTTATACGTGACTTTTATTTACAGTTCCGTTAATAATCAAATCAATTTTTAGTTAATTTCAACAAACAATTGTTTAACTACAAATATACGACATTTTTATCATCTATTTTAATAAAAAATAAAATAATTAGTCTGACGATATATTTCTCTGCGCGATCAAATTTGCTAGTAATGCGTGAATCATAACTCAATATATATTTTATTGCTGAAAATTTTATTTTTATGGGCACAACAATAGATCCATTTAATTTGTAATAAATACAACAACAAGGATATTTAACTACAACACCATCTGCATGTATATACTCTTAATTTGTGCTTGAAAACATTACTGTACTATATATGTATAGGAGCGAATATCCTATACGCTCCTGTAGATGTTACTGGCGTCAATCGAGTAATTATAGAACAGTGATAAAAATACTTCTTCGATACGTAATTAGAAAGTGTTTTTCTTCGTAAATCATACCTCATCATTATACTAATAACAATGGCGTATAATCAGCATAAGTATATCTTTAGGTGTTGCAAATAAGGTAATACAAATTAAGTTGAACATATGCGCAAACTTTGCCATTCAAAACTGAAAGATTCATGTCAACTTTTATCAATCTTCCCCGTACCTATCTATCTTAGTTTTCTTATTCATGTATACAGTGTCTAACAAAAGCTTTAGTTGTTGGTACAAGATCATCTTTAAAGAGTTTATTTTTTTGAATAGTTCAAAATAACCACCCGACACCACATTTTTTTTCATTAATAATTAGAATATCCCTACATTTTTGTTTTTTTTGTACATGTACATAAATGATACACTAAGGTTGCATGACCTGTCGAAAATTCTGCCAATAACTTAAAGTTCCCTTTACTTAACGATACTTTTATTGTCTTGCCATGTTTTGCCGGTCAGAGTCTTTTTAATTGTCCTCCATTTCTTGTTTGCTTGTTCTATGTGGACCCCACAGTAGGAGCTAGGACGAATGAGAGACATGTTCGCTGCTTGTTTGGGCTGCTTATTTGTCTCTTTCTTTTCTTCACTTCTTGAATGACTTGGGATCCTACCGAAAAGTAATGTGGTCACTGCGTCCGAATTGTCTTAATCAGCTGCAACCAAACTAAATATTTAAAAAAATGCTGTATGATTATCTGATTAGGTACATACTTAGTTGAAGTAAGTGGTTAAATGTACAGCATCCTCCAAAAGGTTCTTTTAGCAAAATACATTGAATTTGTAAAAATTAAATTAACTTGTAAAGCGCGTTGTGGTGTTAACCTCTTTCTTTTGTAATTACTCAAATAAATTCGATAATCATAATCCAAGCTTTCGTAGTATAGTCATTAATTATTTATCATTATTTTTGTTTTAGTTCCTATAGAAGTTCAATTAACAAAAAGGGAATACCTCAATCGTTGGTACAGTTTGAAGGCGTATTTCGCAGCTATGACTGTTTCAACGATGCCAACTACAGTGCTAATGTCCATTCTTTTCCTGGGTCCTATGTACATCATTAGCGGGCAACCTCTGGAGATCAATAGATTTGTACAATTTTATATACTATGCGTACTAACTGCATTCGTATCGGAGTCATTTGGCTTAATTATTACGTCATTCTTAGGCGTTATTGTAAGTAAAAATAACCGTAACATTTTTATGTTTAATTCAATGCGAAATCTCCGTTTTATAGAATAGTATGTTTATGGCACCATCTTGTTCAGTACCTTTAATGCTATTAGCTGTTTACGGCATGGGGTTTGGACACGTAGGCATTCCCATTGTTATGAAGGTGATGATGCATTTAAGCTATCTTCGATATTCTTTGGAAGGACTATTAAATGCCGTTATGAGAAATAGGGGAACCATTCCTTGCCAATTACAAGACGATAAGTTGTGTTTAGCATTCAGTGATATGAATTTTTTCTTGGAGATGATGGGTTTTGAGGAAAGAAACGTTTGGGTGGACGTTGGTGCTTTACTATTTATATATGTACTCTTTAGAATTATCTGTTACAATCTTCTCAGACAAAGACTATCTCCAAATAAAACATTTAGAGCGTTGAAGCTCATAGTTAGATTAGTTAAGTCACATATTAGCGCATCAAAATAAAATTATTTATTTATTTTGTAAATATCTAAATAAAATTTTTAAATTCTGTTAAATATTGTTTTATTTGTTGGTATTGAGCCGATGCTCAAAAAACTACCTTCATAGATATATAGTCTAACAAAGTAGAAATTTCGTTCAATTGGGGCCTTGAACTGATAGACTGGCATTCATCCTACTCATTAGATCTGGCCCCAGTGACTTTCTTGTTTCCTAGGCGCAAGAGTTCTCGGAGAGAGCGGCGATTTCTAACGAATGAAGAGGTTGTAGCCTGTTTTGCAGAGTAACTACTAATTCCAAAGATTACGAATATGAGAAAGGATGAGAGAAATCGTCTTTACAATTAAATATGCTGATTAAAATTTATCTATGTTGATTATTGAATCATAAAATGTTTTTAACAACAAAATATTTTTGTTTAAATTTCCTTGTTTATTAAATATTAAAAATGTGGTTTGAATTGAAACCCGCGATAAGATTTGCAAATTTGTCTGAAGAAACCGCTGAAAATAACCATTGAAATTACCTAATGGGAAGTCAGCAAAAATACTATATATAACTCTATGTTGCACAACAAATACATGTATAGCATAGAGTTTTACTCAATCCGGTGTACAACTAGCGCTTTCTTAACTACTCATTAGAAAATGAGCGAGAAGATGGTAAATATTCTGCTCCTGGGAGAAACAGGTGTTGGTAAATCAACGTTCATCAATATACTCGGAAATTATTTAACATATAACACTTTGGATGAAGCCGCAGCCGGTAACTTATTGTACTCCGTACCAACGAAGTTTTCGATGATAGACGAGGATCTTACCGAACATGAAATTATTGTGGGTAGCAGCAATAACGAAGTCACTGTTGCGGGTGCATCCTCTACTCAGAATCCCAAGACATACTTATTTAATTTAAAAGATCACAACGCCAAACTAAGAGTAATTGATACACCCGGTATAGGCGATACCAGAGGTATGCAATATGACGAGTGGAATACGGAGAAACTTCTGACCTTCATTTCCGAATTGGACTATTTGAACGCGATATGCATAATGCTGAAGCCGAATAATTCCCGCTTCAGCGTGCTGTTCGATTATTGTATGAAACAAATTTTGCTTCGTCTGGATAAAAAAGTCAAAAGTAATATCGTTTTCGTGTTTACTAACGCTAGGTCGAGTTTCTACACTCCCGGAGATACGTTTGTACCGTTGCGGCATATGTTGCGACAACTAGAAGCGGGCCCCCTCAAAACAAAGATTCCTTTCAATTCGAGTAATATATTTTGCGTCGACAACGAGTCCTTCAGATATTTAGCTGCTAGATCGTCAGGTTTGCAGTTTTCAGAAGAAGTAACGCAGGAGTATCGTACTAGTTGGAACAAATCTTTTGCTACGGTCAAGAAGTAAATCTATCTTTATTTCTATTATTTAACGTATTTATGATTGTGAGATGTTTTTTAAGCGTTTTCCCAAATGTGTAAAGTTTGCTCAATTTTTTTGTTTTTTCATAGAATGGTGCAATATTGTGCCAATTTACCGTCGGTGCCTATGCAAGGAATAGTTTCTATCAACGAATCAAGAAGGATCATCATGCGATTGGCGAAACCTGTAGTACAGTTGATGATACTTTACGAAAAGGCTGTTGTGCGTTTAGCAGACCATGAAAAAGAATTACAAGAAAACAAAGATAATATTGTGGAATTGAAGCAAAGACTGTACGTTCCAGTAATGGAAACATACGTTAAAGAGGTTAGTAACCTCGGACTCGATTTTGTTTTAGTAACTTATTATTACCAGTAAGAAACTTAGAAATATAATATTTAATCTAGTTCATAATTTTCACTACGCTCAACGGATCGTATGATATTTCTTACAGAAACTTATAGTAACTGACACCCACACCGGACACAGCTTTGGCATTGCTGTTGGTATCTCTGCAAAACCACCGTTCTTTGATAAACTAGATATTAATTACAAATACGATGACACGAACACTTCTCACGTTGAAGAGAAGCTGGCATCTCGGGAAAAAATTATAAGAGATCCTGAAATAGAAAACCTTTTGAAACAGGAGAAAGATCTCGCCAAAATTACGAAAAAAGAAATCGAAAAGCTAGAGGCGCAATCGGAGGAATATCAAACGGAAGCCAAAGAAATTCTGGCGGTGGTTTCTAAGTTTATCGTTTTCTTGAAAGAGAATGCTATGGTATCAAGTAAGGATCCATTTCAAGAGTATCTGGAGAATGTGATTGAAGAGTAAGTGATTTCTAAACGCGCACTGAATTTGTACACCTTCTGTTCCTTTTCCTTTCCCTTTCGCAAATCGAGAAGTGGTATTTTTGGAAATCAGTGCATTTAAGCGACTTCATAAGATTCATATCCCTTTTTGAATATATAAGCTTTAGCTAAACTTTTTAGGTCCACAGCTTAATTTGTTTCCACTCTTCTCATCTCTTGCTTTAAATCTAAAATTTGTTATTTGGCTCTTCTTTAAGTAATCTTAGCTGCCTTCTCTCCATTTCCTTCTGGGTCTTGCTTTCCCTGTCGGTTCTCCCCAACCTATTGCTTTCAATATCCTTTCTTCTTTTTAAGTGTACTACCTATTGCAATCGTCTCGCCTTAACCACATCGCTAATCCTTAATTCATTATATATATAATATATGCATATGTTATCCCTACGTCTTTTCCATCCAATTTCAGTTGTTTCTATTTTTGTTCGTGCTTCTTTGTTCAGAACAGTTTTGTATACTCCTACTTTTGTTTTTATGAAAACTCTTCATTATCCTTGTAGATCTATCCCTGTTACTTCATTTCATTTCTCATTGATTAATCTTCCTAAGCACATGAAACTGTCTCCTTCTTTAAACTCCGTATTTCCCCTTGGTTAATTTTAATCTGTAATCTTTCTTCTTCTTTTCTGTTATAATTCATCTTTGACTTTTATAGGGAAACAGTAGGCGGTGGTAACGAGCGAGTAATTGCAGGGTTACAACGACTTCTGAATAGATATAAGGTAAAGAAAAGAGTAACCAGTGGCGTATTTCCAGAGGATATTAGAGACGCCATGTACGATTTATTCCGTTTGAAGAATTCCGGAAGTACTTTCAAGCAAATTATGGACAGAAAATACGTTTTTAACGATCAATTACAAATCACTCAATGATTTCTTTATAATGTATACAACTCCATGTTATCAATAAAAAGTGTACAAATTAAGACTGCTACGTATTTTATTTACGCCAATAGTAAGTGTTTTCATGAAAATAATAATAAGGACGCATATTTCTGCTTACTGAATTGATAATGAATAATGAACTGTTCAAATTCGAACAATTTTAATGTTATGAAATACAAATTAACGTAAGCAAGGGGGAAAATTGATAAAGAAGAATCTCCAAGAGGAAGAGTATTCTCTTCCAATTTTGGGATAAATCGTGTGTAGCCTGTGAAATATTTTAAATAAACCCGGATAAATGCTCTAAGCACAAAGTAATAAGTAACCTTTTTGAGCAAAACTTGGAAAGCAAAGAAAGCACTTGGAATGAAAACTGACTGTGGAAGTAACAAAGCCAAGCTTCAGTAGGTCTTACTTCAACTTTATACGCTAATATACCTTTAAGCAGAACTAAAGATATTCATCTACCTAACCTATTAGTTCCTATTAAATAAATCCAACAATACCTTGTAAAGTACTAACAGATCTGTTAACACTTCTTTTTGAATACATATGGGTCCTTCGATCCTTATAGTTCAATTCTTTTTTTTTTATCGCTAATAGAACCATCATTAGCTAAGACATATATATTATCTATCTTTAAATGGCAATTGCACTATCAATCAGTTTCCTTCTATTAATCAAATTACTTCCACGTCGGCATTGTCCAGCTATTCATTGTTACATTGTCAATAATTAAAACTTGGATAATTTGCAATATTGGTCAATAATCGAATAGCGATGGTTTGTTGATCCGAGTCCTATGTTCGGGAGCGGTAGATTTTATGACGAATGCGGTAAAATTTTGAGTCGCCATTCGTATTCTCGAAAAGTACTAAGAAGGTGCTATTAGTAACATACTTTAGTGTATCTTATATTAGTTTAAAGCGTGGACAGATCTAAAGTCGAAAATAAGACCTACTAATCGCAATGGGGGGTGGTACAAAAGTTACAAATGATTTAGCAATATAGAAAACAAAGCATTTGAAATTCCTGATGCTAGTTGTTTTAATGGCACATTAAACTCATCTATCATAGGTTTTTATAACGATTTCGACAAAGAATAATTAAATGTTGATACTACAACGATAAAAATAAACCACTTCTGGCTGTACATTTTATTTATTATTTAAAATTACAACTTTAAATTGAAAGAATTTCTATTCGTTATAGTACTCTATCGATTTTGTCAAAAAATCTCTATAGAGTACAGTAGAAAGTACTATACTATGTTATTTCTTCGCCAAAGATTGATCGTTAAATATATATTTCTTTTCGTAAAAGAATTTGAAGCTGCTTCCAGAGTGCTTTAGGCTTAGAAGCTTTGCCATGTTTTTCTCTACGTCTTTCGGTGTAACGTTATATGTGTAGTCCCTTTTTACTTGATAACGTACTAACAATTTTTTTAATTTTTCAGTTAATGCGGGATCTTCATTTGCAGCTTCCTCTCTGTGAAAATATAAAAGTAAACATTTAGGTTAGGTTGAAATATTTATAATAACATACACGGTAACAAAATTCGGAATATTTGACAACTAGCTAGAAGAAGAAGTCGAATTTTATGGACAATAACATGGAGGAGTATTATGATAGAGTCCTAAGTATGATATGACAGTGCTCACAAGAGACTAATGCAAAAATAACGTAAAAATGCATCTCAAAATTACTCAGCGCGGTTCAGAAGGAATAACGTTTAGAATGTGTTTGGAAGAGATTCTTGAACTGTACGAAGCCGACATCCATTGACCAAATAATGATTGGCAATGAAGCAATGGCTCTACACCACGATCCATTGTCTAAAAGAAAAACGATGGAGTGGCATTGGAAAGCCGAACCCTTTCCCAAGAAGGTTAAGATGAAAGAAACAGTGATGGGTACAATTTTTTGGGATAGCGAGGGAACCTTGTTAATCAACATTAAAGAACACAATACTGCAGTAAACGTAATGTATTATGCCGATTTACGCTCCCGAGCCCCGAGGATAACTAGAATGGGCTGTCTGGACCTTGTACGCAGCTGCTTTTGCAAAGGTTACTTTATATTAATAGGGATTCAAATGTCAAAATTTTTTATTTTCAAAACGAAAGTCGGAGCTAAGGGGGAAAAAATTTAAAACCGAAAAAGAGATCCATGAGACAGTCTTAGAATTTTTTAAGGACAAACAGCCATTGTAGCCATAATAGAGGTTGGTATTGATATTTGTGTTCACCTATACTGCAGAAAATAACTTACTCTTCTAGGAGAGTCTTCAGATAGAATTCTAGCGGATCACTTCCAAATATGATAGCGTTTTCTTTGAGGAAGGTCGTAAACGTTGTTGCCGCAGAAAGGATCGTTCGTCCTTCATATTTGTATTCTTCTGCTAGTGTCGCTATTGCTTCCATTTGATTCTTAACCGCTTCTCTAGAGCTCGTCTCGTTATCCAAGAGAGATTTAATCTGTTGATCCTCGACGAACGTTTCGACAGCGGAAATGTGCTCTTCGATTTTTGTGTCTTCGGTGTATTTGTAGCCCAATCTAGGAGTTACAAATGGCGGCAACAGAGAAAATCGCACTCCAAGATCAACTGTATGCTTTACTACCGAATATGTAGTTTTCTAAACGAAGAAAGATTTTACCATTACTCCATTACGAATTGTCATTCTCAGCAAAAAAAAAAAAGGTAAAAATGAATTAACAAACTAATTTATTTATAAACTTTTAAAGCGTTCGTGATATGAACTGGTCTACTTCGAACTTATTTCTCTCTATGCATTAAAGCATTCTGTTAGTTTAGCTATCGAAACGGGAGCCAAGAGTTAATGAATGGTTGGGATAAAGTTGATGGCGACGTGTTTGAAGGCGAAACATTCGAAAATTCATTTCATCATTTACTTCCAACCTTATCTTGATATTAAAAAAAAATGTTTGCTAAGAAAACCCAACTAGTATTTCTTTTTAGTTATATGCTTAAACAAAAAAAGATACTACCTTCCCAACCACGTACTGTATCACGGGAGTATACAACATTTTCCTTAGATCGTTAATATTATCTTTGACTTTTCTCAATTTACTCTCATGCTTATCCAGGAGAATAAGAGCTTTTTCTTGAAGAACCATGAATTCAACTACTGGCTTCGCTAGTCTCCCAACGATGCGCCTCGATTCATTGACCGATAATATACCTTGCATCCGTATATTTGGTAGGGAAGTTACATAACTTACGAACCTATAAATGGTTTGGTATTTTAGACTATAGCGATGAAAATTTAGTCGGCTTACCTTTTGCAAGTAGCTGCAGAACGATTCCAACTGCTTTTATACATTTCAACATCGCTCCGAGAAAAGGAAAATCCACTCTGTTTTGCCGATAAGTACCGGAAAGATTCGTTGTCAACGCAGAATACATTATTAGAATCCAAAGGGATATGTCCTTCGGTGTTGTTTCCTTCTACTTGATCCAGCAACACCTTAAGCGGCGTCAATGTGTCGCCAGGTGTATAAAAACTTGATCGGGCGTTGGTAAATAAGAACACGATATTTGTGCGAATATTCCAATCTAGCCTAAGCAAAATATGTTTAATACAATAATCAAAAAGAACGCTTAATCTGGAATTGTTTGGTTTTAACATTATGCATATGCAATTTAAGTATTCTAATTCTCCGATGAAAGTAAGTAGATTCTCTGTATTTCTTTCATCGTATTCCATACCTCTTGTATCGCCGATTCCAGGAGTGTCGATTATTCTTAAAATTGTGTTCTTCCTATCTTTTAAATCGTAGAGATAACTTACTGGGTATTGTGTTGATGATACTCCAGCGCTCTCAAGTTCATTGGAGCTGTTTCCAATTTTAATTTCAGTTTCTTTCAGGTCATCATCAAGCAGAGTAAATTTCGGCGGGATAAAGTACAGTAATTGATGTTTGCTTGCTTCCTCTAAGCTCGGATACGTTAAGTAATTCAGTAAAGCGTTTATAAATGTTGATTTTCCTACACCGGTTTCGCCTAAAATTAAGACGTTGAACATCTTCTTTTCGTCTTCCATATTTTCTGTTTCTAGGGTGTTTAGAATGGTGCACGGAATTGGATATGCTAAAATATGTGAAAAGTGTGCGAAGTCTCGCAATTTATATTTGTGATAACATGGTAATAAGCGGTTTGCCACAGGGTGTTCCCGTTATATGCTATGCGCGATATATTTTTGAATGAAAATATGTTTTTCACTGAGTGAAAGCGATGCAGGAAAAAATTAAAGGAAATACGTATGATGTTTACCAGCGATTATGGGGTTTTCAGGTACAGTACTTCCAGTGAAAACATTCTTGTTTACTATTTGAAATGATAAGGCACATACGTCATTCCAAGCGACAGTTAATATCGATGATTATTTTAAATACATATTTATGTTGCTTTGCTTAGTAAACGTGATTGATTGAACAGCGCATATTCCTTGAAAAAAAAAAAAAACTACCCTCGCGCAAGACGACAATTCCACCTCTGAATTGAATTGAATTCACTCAACTGGCGGTAAATTCTACTTCAACTACTTAAAAACACCGTTAGGCAAAAACAAGAGAAAACGGTAAAAATTGAATCAAAGTTCTTAAAAAGTACAGCTGACATTAATGTCCTTACATCCATTTCAAATTTACTTATGAACGGGTTGGCTATGAAAGGAAATAGAGAATTTCTTATCGCCGTAGCTTTCAGTTCCTCCCGATTTTGAAAAATGTAGAGGGGAGTTAATCTTTTGCGTTCATTGAAGGTATTCAATTTGAAGTATTTCAACAAAAAAAAAAAAAAAAATAGATAAAATTGGGCAAATATCAAACGATAACAAAATTGCTCCATCTTCTAGTTCAATTTTATGTGCTTTATCTAATCTCGCAAGTTATCTATTTATAAACTGTCTATTTTGATAGGTAAATTTCTGTTAGATACTTTTACTATCAATTTGCGCAATTCTACTGTCCTCATAAACCCCCTTCGGGGTTCATGGATTTTTGTGGAATGTCAAAAAATGACATATTTTGATAAAAAAAGATTCTCATGTAAGAAGGTGTCCTTTTGAATAATTAGATAAAAAAATTAAAACGAAAGGATCGGGTAGGAAAAAGGCTATAAGATGAAAAAAGCAATTGTAAAATCATCCTGCGCCCTTGGGAAATGTATAAGTACGCTAGATATTTTACTGGTCGAAAGGAAAGAAGGAAATTATTTCTAGGCCCTTTTCCCACTCGTGGATTAAGTTTCAAACGATAAAGACAAATTTACGACTTTTTAACTCCTAGATACATATCTATCCAGAATAGAATAAAACCGCTTTCATGGGTACAGGCATGTATTTATATAACCCTTATATATTAATACATATCAAAAATATCATTGCATCCTGTGAATATCTAATGTTTTATCATCGAACTCCAGCTTTTTCTCTAAGAGCGCTTTAAAGTTATTCCCGGAATATTTCAGAACAAGCAACTTCGCTTTTGAATCATTAATTTCTTCCGGAGCAACATTATTTATTTTATTCTTCATTAGTCTATACTTGACAATTACATCTTCTAAATTTTCAATCAATTTCTCATCACCATCGGTAATACTCTCACTAAAACAACGTAAAGATAGAAGTGAATAGAATTGCACGTAATAAAGCTTACTCCCTCATCAAACGTCCCAAGTAATTTTCAAAGACGTCTTGAACATTGACAATGGCGTTCTCCTTAAGAAACATTGTAAATCGTGTTGCGGCTTGCAAAATTACTTCACGTTCGCTTCTATATTCTTGCTTTAAAGTACTCATCTGGTCAATAATTTTTTGTATGGCTTCTAACGCTTGCTTTTTGGATTCTATAGCGCCTTTAATGCTAATATCGGGTACGTTTGTTATATACGGGACAACTATTACTTCTGTATATTTAGCATTTGTCCATGTATGCCGATATCCTAAATCAAATGATATAAATGGAAACGAGCTTGAAACGTTGAAGCCAGCATAGAAACCACCAGAATTATTGCTAACACTCCAGGATTTCTAAAAATGGAAAGAAACGTTGCTACAATGAATTCTTGCGATGATATTTAAACACATATATATATATTTACCTCCGTTATTTTGTATTGTGTTACTGGTACATACAATTTAGACAGCAGGTCATTGAAGGTGTCCTGACTCGCCCATAAACTAGCTTCATGGTTGTTCAAAACGTTGATTGCCTTTTCATGTAAAGCTAGCAACAGCACGATCGATTTTCCTAGTCGGCCTATTAATCTCCTGCATTCGTTTATAGAAATTATTCCTTTCATAGGCGCTGGAGACAAGGAAGAGACGTAATCAATCATCCTAAAGAATAATTTATGCAATATCGTAAATTTTTTGGTGGGCTTATTGACTAATAAATAAAATTACAATAAAGAAAATTATGTAGTTTAAATAAACGTGGAATAACGGAAGAACAATACATACTTTTTAAAAGTTCTCGCCGATTTATTCCAGCTTTCCTTGAAATCCTCCACGTCATCCTTATTAAAAGAGAATCCTTTAGATTTTGCTGCTAAGTATCGGAAAGATTCGTTATCTACACAGAAGACATTAGAACTGTTGAATGGTATGAGTAAATTCTTAGCGTTTATTTCTTTTAACAGTGTTTTCAGTGGTAAATAAGTGTCTCCGGGTGTATAAAAACTAGATCTCGTATTTGTAAACAAGAAAACAATGTTATTTTGAGTTCGTTGATCCAAGCGGAGTAAAATATGCTTCAAACAATAATCAAACAATACGCTGAATCTTGAATCGTTTGGCTTTAATAGAATACAAACAGCGTTGATGTGATCCAATTCTCCGATGAATGTTAATAGTTTCTCGGTATTTTCTGTATCGTATTGCATTCCCCTTGTGTCCCCAATACCAGGTGTGTCTATTAGTCTTATTGTGATGTCATCCCTTTTCAAAAGATAACTTTGAATATTCTGCGTAGATGAAACACCAGGTTTGGTGTTTTCGTTTGGACTTTCGTCAATTTGTATGATCTTTTCGTTTAGATTATCGTCGTACAGAGAAAATTTCGTTGGAATTAAATAAAGGAGATCGTCGTTTTCTGCTTCTGATAATTCATTATGCGTTAAATAATTTGCTATCGCATTGATTGCAGTCGATTTCCCCACACCAGTCTCCCCTAATAGGAGAATGTTGATAATTTCTGATTTGGTAGCCATTCTGGTAGTGTTTCTTTAGCTTTTCACAATGTATACTTAAAATTTGCAGTAAATCGGTTTGTTTTTATATTATTAAAGGTGACCGGAAACTTGTGGTAGACCAAGAGGATTTTTCAATTTCGGTTAAAATGGTATCTTGTACGATGAAATATTTTTGTTTTTCCTTGCAGTGCTTTCTTTTGTTGTAAACGCGTATGTATATAATATTTGTATCAGATAAAATAATATAAAAAGAATTATTATTTATCTCTGTTAAAACATACCTACATGCTCAAAGATAAAATTAATATTAATTAATATTGAAATAACCTTGTGTTCCTGCTAGTTAGGCAACACAAGTTGTACCAACTTTAAAATTGTATTAATTAAGTTAAATGAACTATGTATTTATTACAATATGATTAATAACATATATTTATGTAATACGACATCTAATCTTTATTAAACAATCATAATTTTGTTGTGAAATTTGCCTGGTATTATTGAATTCCCGCTTAGAAAATTAGTAGAGAACGTTGCTAACAGATGTCGGTGAATTCAACAATTGTAAGTAGTCTTGTCTGAGTCATCGGCCATATTTTGTGTCCTATGTTATATATATTTCTGTGCTGTCAAAATACTTTGAAGTTTTTAAAATATATTTATTCCGAATAGAAGTTGGGATTATTTGTAAGTACACTCCGTTTATCAATCACATCATTGATCAATAAGTTGTTCGAAAAGTATGCGATGCACATATACAATGTTTTTGTGCACACATATGAACCGCAATGGGAATGTAAATTTT
Source organism: Oryctes rhinoceros (assembly GCA_020654165.1). Lineage (NCBI taxonomy): Eukaryota > Metazoa > Arthropoda > Insecta > Coleoptera > Scarabaeidae > Oryctes > Oryctes rhinoceros. The sequence goes on from JAIOKQ010000231.1 coordinate 8,686,290, forward strand.
ATCCATTTCATTCAAATATTTTTGGATATCTGACGGGTTTTATTTAATCGAATTGTTTTAGGCGGAATAATGCCACAATAAGACCACTACAAGTGGTTTTCCATTCTACATTCTCAAGGTTATGGAAGATAGAAGTAGGTAAGTTGTGTACATTATATCATTTTCTATTTTTTTCTTCCTCCGTTTGAGAATGGATGTTCTATCTAATCAGCACTTAAATTAGTATTATTGCGCATTTTTTGCACTGCTATGAAGCTATTCGTGATAATTTTAGTCTTATTAGCTTCTAGTATTTTAATCCTTCGAATCGTATTATTTTTTTTACTGTTACTTGTAATACACCTATTCCATGTTCTAAACTACTTATGCATAATAGTCCTGCACTGGACCACATTTACGCGTTGGCCAATGATGTAGTATAATACTACAATCTATTTATTCGTGAATATTGCCCGAGAAAAAAAAAATTATCTGGAATTCTAACGTATTTATTCATTCTCTCTGGTTTTTTTTTTTATGTTATTTCGGTCGAACTGGAAAAAAATCGAATTTCGCCAATAAAGTAACACGCAAGCGTAGTTTCCGATGCCTATACTGGCGCAAACGGCATTGTGGTAGCACTGCAGTCGAGATGGCCAGTAGACGCCCGTCTATTAGTGACATTACAGTCTAGAACTACAAAAATGAATCAAAAATTTTAAGTTTTTCGTTTATTTTCAAGTTCCGCGTACATCGATAGTGATCTGATTTTTTTCTTTTTAATACAAATATCGGTGATAATTTCAAATCATATTTGTTTTGTTGATATTAAAAAAATTGCGTATTGCGGAGATTGTAATTTTTACAGATAACAACAAGTGCAATATTTATTGGATTTTTAAAATTTTCGTGAAAAAAAAGATTCTCACATAACTTCATTTCATCAAGCTACATTGAAACTATTTGTTATCTCTATGTTTATCGTTGAAAAATATCTCATAATACCTCGCAATAAAATGCTTTATAAGATTTATTATTTTGCATTGCAATCTACTTTATCCCAAAGAATAATCGATAGTCCAATATAAAATTAATTTTAATAGGCTTAAAGGAATTGTAATCTTTACTAATATTGATTTTTGTAGCACACGAACGATAATATTTCTCGTTTCTATATTCTTGTTATCGTAGTTATGAAACACGTAATATACAATCTTTTTTTTTTGTTACAGATTTTAACATCTTTTTAAGAACAAAAAAATCGTAAATTTACATTTCGTTTTGTTAAGGTACTACTGACGTAAGTTGTCTATACATTGCAACCAAAAGTCAAAATAAATCAATATATAGTAAAACCGCTTGTGATATCGCTTATAAATTACAATAGTTTTGTACGGGTAACCTTTACGAAAAAAAGTGCTCAAAAATTGTGACTGGTGATGCTAGTTAGATTAGTTTTAAGGAGTAATTCACAGAAACATGTCTAAGACTATCAACGCGTACAGAATGTAAGTTGTTGGTTTGTTTTCGGTTTGATACCCGCTTTTAATTTGTGTTTGTTGTTTTGCGTACAGAATTGCTTCTTCCCTTCTACTTCCATTCGCATTATGTGGTTGGCTTTGATAAAGACTTTTAAGTAATTAGTCTCTAACTTTTGAAATGAGACATACCCTCTCTCGGCTTTGCTTGCACTTACTGAATGAAACAAAAAGAAATAAGATAGATATAATATTTCGCAATTGACGATTAGGACTTAACGTTTCTTAAACCTTTTTCGTAGCGGTACTGATTACGGATGGAAAATAATGTTATTATCCGTTACCGAGGTCCAAAGTAAGGACGAAGAAAAATATTTTTACTTTTTGAGGCCTGTTACGTATTATTTATACCTAGATGCAGTTACTAATTACTTGTGCCGAAATCGATGAAGTACATATTTTCATATAAATAACAAATTTTTCGTCTTTGTAATTCTGTATATCATACAGTTATGCGACGTTCGCCTTCCTTATACAGTACAATAACATGTACGTACATCCGTACACCTTTGGCAGAAATTCCATGCGACTCGGGTACATGTTAGAAAGAAATAGTCAAATGTAACGTATACGATCGTTTGTGTGCTACTGCTTCGCCTCTAAACTGAATTCATTTCGATCTTTCTTCGAACACAGGATACGAGTAATGCCGCGTTGGTGCTCTGCGTATGCGAAGTATACATATGTAGGACGTATTTATTATTTTTCTTCAAGAATATTTGATAGTTTAAGTGGAAAATCAGATTAAACTAAAATAACTGGGTATGCTTATAAAGAGGACTCCAAAAACTCGAAAAAAAGATAATATTGCTTTCACCGCTGTCTTTATCGCAATGTAACGTCGTGTAATACACAAGTGGCAAAATCTAGTATGTTTACAATTAAAAGTTGGCACAAATAGATTATTTTTGCTGGCAATACTGGGAACTTTGTAATAAGCTTAGTAGTTAGGGATCCCAGATCCGATTGTACCTATACTACCTTTTTTTTTAGATGTATTATAAGCGTGCAACATAACAGATACAAATAGTAATGATTAGGTACAAGTACAGAAAAGTAACGCAATGATATAGTAGTGTAATGAGTATAGTAATGATACCTTTTCTCATCAAGGTTTCTTAAGGCAGTAGAATGTACAGATTAAGAGTTGGTCTTATAGTCCTACTTTGATCGGATATATTCGGAGTAGAAGAGGGGATATTCATTCATTACTCATATGTGTCACGGCTTTTAAATGCGCAATCTGTATAAAGTTTGTGATTAATTGCCTTATTAAGTTAATACCAATCAAAAGTACAGTTTATTAATGTTAGGGACATTCTTTGTAACAATTTGATTGTCTGCCCAATTTCCATTTTTGTGTAATTCACAATATAAAAGTTTAATTTCAAATTGTTTCGTCGTTTTAGAAGAAATTAAACTCTCCTCGCGTAGACACTAATGATAACAGATTTGTCAGCACAAGGACTACTTATTATTAAGAAGGTCGTAAACGAAGGCGTGCGCTTTTTTTTTCTCATCTTACTACTGTCGGTCCAATTTATATGTGATGATCTTGGGTATTTTTCTGGGCAAGATCTCTTAATTTATATTTACAGCTGTAGCTCTCTACATCGGTTGAATGAATCACTAACAGCCTTGAAATCTGTCTTAAATGTGAACGCAAGATGTTTTCCAACGTCGTCACGGTGAATAACAAATCTGCATTTGTCATCTTGTTCAATCAGCTTTATCCGCTGAATGCATTTATAATGCACGTAATAGATTCCTGAAGATATCTAATAAATGTACGGGGTATCTCAAAAATTGTGAGTACTTTTGTCCCATACAATTCGTTAAAAAGGGTAGAATTTTACATGGTGTTAAATTACTTCGATTGCTGCTTATGATTAAAGTTTAAAATATTGTATTGCTCTTAAATTTTATTAGAAGCTTGAAAGGTGTTTTTTTTTATAATTTTAAAATATTTGCTCAAAAATGATTGGCCAACAGTGTTAATTTTGGCCTTGTTTCCCGAGAAATTTTTATTCGACCGTACTATAGAACTATGTTTTGTGTTTAAATCTCAGTATTTGATTTGTAAGCTGCAAGTAAGTAGTCGCTAAAAATAACATTTTACCAACAAAGGTTTGTCTACATACCTATTGACTCGAACCTCGTATTGCCCGTTCTTCTCTTTCGCGAATTTTTTTAAGACGACTAGAATGGTAAAAGTGATGAGTAGTTATCGCAGTCGGTAATGTAGATTTTGATATAAATTGTCATCTATCTCCCAAACACGGGTACTTTTTATAGCTTCCTCGTACCTCTTCATCACTTAGTTTACCTGGTCAATACCAGAAATAAAAGCATGTGAATTTTAAATAGGAATTACGTTATGCTATTACCGAAGATGTTGCTGTTTACGCAATTCATTAAATAAAATTATTACAACAAATATATAAGATTTTCAGAATTCTCATTCTTGTTATCTTACATTAACAATGTGTTCAACTGGTTATTAGTTATATTTTCAGTTGTTTTAGTTTGGTTGTGCTTTAATAATACTTAGTTGGAACGGCTGAGCATTTCAGGCTTTTGTTTTTAATATTTGGAAAAGCTCTAAATAATGGAACACGAACATCGTAATACATAATAACATACAAGTTGAAATCTTGAAGGGCACAAAATTCCTTATTATGCAAATATCCATTATTTAGTGTTAATATTCGCGGACGAAAATTAGGAACTGTAGTTTGCATATCTGATGTATTTTTCAGCAAGAAGATAGAAAGCCTAGGTAAAATGACAGCCATGTCTCAAGAAGAAATCGTCTTAGCTGTGAAAACGGTAGCTCAGGGCTTAGAAGCATTGCGTTCGGAGCATGCCGGACTCCTTCATGGACTTCAGGAAGCTCCCGAATCCGTCGCTTCGGAAAGAGTACCCCTAGTACAACAGAGTGCTGATATGATTGAATTAGGGTTGGGCGAAGCACAGGTAATTTTTCTTATTTTTATCCAAACAATACCTTCTAAATGGTGGAGATATTTATGAGTTTGAAGAATAAAAGTACTCTAATAACGTAGTATTATGATGGTGCTTGAATTTATTTACAATGCTTAATTGTTGTGCAAACACGTCTTTCCGGTACCGCTGACAGACATAATAGATTTGGTGGTCGATCGGTTCAAAATCGTGTGAAAACACTTCATTGTCGAATAAAAATTACAAAACCAAACTCAAACGAGGAGTTCAACTGGAAAATTAATTATTGCACATACAATATGCTGCAAACAAACTGCTGACGCGTTTGCCTCTTTACGGGATCCCTTTAGTTAGTTAGGCAACCGCTTAATTGGATGAAATATGCAATACGCCGATGACGCCTAATTAAATAGAATACGCTGTATAATGAAAGAACAAGCAAATTCCGCTACCTATTATACAGGAGGTATTATTCGACGAACTCAAAATAAGCATAAAATTATTGAAAAGTTATTGAAAAATATAGCTTGGCCATACACCAACGAACTTTCTAAAGACTTTAATCAGTGTGGCATATCTGAATTGGTGTTTGACCGTCTTCTTCTATATGTTTCTACTCTATGTATATTTTCTTGTAATTATATTTTTGTATAAAAGGTTCATAAGACAGCCACTTGTTTGTTACTAAATATACCAGCTCAATGCAACTGCATTCCCTAATTATGAAATTACAGATAGAAGAATTTCGAACGTTTTTAAATCTCGGCGCTTACTATATCTATTCTAGCTTGATTTTAGCCCCTTGTGTATATCGAATTCTTATACCAACATGAGTCATCCGTGCCGATCGATTATGGACAGACTAACAGGCGTCTGAGTTTCTGCTTTCCTTCTCTAACGATTTTGTTTCCATACCGCACGGTTTGCGAAAGTTCTCTTTGTCTTCATGCGTCAATTGACTTTCTTGATTCGTATTCGTAGTACGCTCGCATGCCTTTGATGTAGTTTATAAATAGAGAATTGAAGGCACCGACCTTGACTCACCCGTACTCCGCAAGAGATTATTGTCGCCCAATGCCGTTTATATCGCTAACTGGTGCTAACTGCGTCTATTTTACGCGTTCTGAAATGCGGAAAAGAAATTCCGTTATAATAAATTTATTATATAAATTGCGGTTACACAAAAGAATGTTGGTGAGAGTTACGCTTTTAGACTTCCTAATACAGATGGGTTCAAAAGTTTTGATTCATTGCAATTTTTTTTTGTAAACCTCAATATTTAATAAAGTATTCGATACAAATCATAAGTATTGGGTACTTTTTAGGATGTCCCACTTAATATAGTAAAATTACAGAAAGAATGATCTTTACGATACAATTTCTCCTATTATCATATCGAATCCAATCTTAGTTTGTTACGGACTATATTTTTCTAGTTTCTTTTTAATTACCTATTTTTTCCCCCAAATAATTGTATACATTATATTCCTTAAATTAATCTTTATAAGCTATTTTTTAAATATTCCACCAATAATATTGCAAGTACGCTAATGAGGTACTCTACAGAAGAAATTCCTGAGTGATAATTTATTATCTTTTTTTTTCGATTTGAAAGTTTAAGCGTAACTGCCGGACACCCTGCACACCCTGTATATTAAGGTACCTATTCAAAAGCTACAATTTAAAATTTTAAATGCCTATATTATTGGTTACAGGTTATTATGGCCCTCGCTTCTCACTTGCAAATGGTTGAAGCTGAGAAACAGAAACTACGGGCTCAAGTCCGCCGATTATGTCAAGAGAACGCATGGTTACGTGATGAATTGGCTTCCACCCAGCAAAGATTGCAAGCCAGTGAACAAGCAGTCGCCCAGCTAGAGGAAGAAAAACGTCATTTGGACTTTATGGCTTCTGTCAGCCGATACGATCAAGACCTAAACGAAGATAACGCTTCCGAACATTCTAGATCAGAGAAACCAGATCCCGTCGTAGACTTATTCCCTGACGATGAAAACACCGAAATGAACAGTGAGCTATTAAATGTTTTACGATTGTTTTTATAGAAGACGTAAGACTTTAGGAGTGCAAAATTTAGGACAATATGGAAAAGCCTTCACCACGCCTAACATCGGCGATTAATTGAATTTATTTCACTTTTATGGCATCATTGTTCTGGTGTCTTCTATATTAGATGGAAATATAAGACCTCTATCTGTGCTGCTATTCGTTTTTATGTTGTATACTACAGTTCACGATGATTGTTGTGGAGAAATTAAAAATCGAGGCAACTAGATTTCCAGATCTTAAATTTAAACTTAAATGTTTCGGTAACATTTTAAATTTAAGTTTAAATTCCTCTACGTTCGCTTTCTAAGTAAATTTATTAAAAGAATTACAAACCGAGAAATAAAAAATTGTAAAGGTTATTGACCCTAAATATGTTTTACTTTTTTGTACATGTTATGTATATATGTGGACATGTCTTTAAAACACAATTTTTAAGAATGTATTATAGCGAGTCTTTTTAGTACTTTATCAAGGAGGAATTACGTATATCGTTTTCAAAGAATATTTAAGTTTGAGGCACGTGGGTAGTCTGAAAAGTTCCAAGCGTCAAAATAAAAATGAAATGCTACGGACCGAATACTTTTCGCGGCACGGTCATAGTTACTTTGGATCTCTAAGAGTAACGAATATTAAATGTTTCATTGTCATTTCTACTATGAGCATCTGGAAAGAACGTGTTTGTCATATATTGATTGCAAATTTAAGCATAAGAAAGCTAACTTTGCGATGGACGTCCTGCTTGCTCGCTCACGTCTAAAAACGGATTTGACTGAACATTTCTGCTGCTTGAGCTCAAAGTTTCGCTCAGAGGATTTAGGAGATAACATTCGTAAACTCCAATCTTGTAGAATAAGATACCAACTATTTACGGGAGCATCCCTGATATAAGACTATCAGGGATCAAGGCCTGCAAAAATACTATAAAAAATGAATGTTGTTGGGAAATGAAATTTGACAAAAGAAAAACTATTTATTTGTTAAGCTGGAAACTTTTCAGACTACCTTCGTATGGGAATTGATTAAAATAATTCTTGCAGGTAAAATTCAGAATTTTTCAAAATTTTCAATAGACCACAGTATACTTCTTGCAATGCCGATGTTTTTAACATTTTTTTTTGTTACGTTGCTCTTACAGATATGTCACAAAATCCTCCGAGTACATTGGCACAGCAGGTGAATGCTGGTTACGAAATTCCGGCTAGGCTGAGAACTCTGCACAATTTGGTTATTCAATACGCATCTCAAGGACGTTATGAAGTAGCCGTACCCCTATGCAAACAAGCACTGGAGGATTTGGAAAAGACTAGTGGACACGATCATCCAGATGTTGCTACCATGCTAAACATCTTAGCTTTGGTTTACAGGTACGTTTCAGCAATTTTCTACTATGCAAAATATGACGGTCAATTTTTAGTAGGTATTTGTTTTCTGTTCCTGCTTTAAGCAATTGTAGTACATAATATGTCTCTTTGCATAGGGATCAAAATAAATACAAAGAAGCCGCGAATCTTTTGAATGACGCGTTGGCTATCCGCGAGAAAACTCTCGGCGAAAACCACCCTGCTGTGGCAGCGACATTAAATAACTTGGCGGTACTTTACGGCAAACGAGGAAAGTACAAGGAAGCCGAACCACTGTGCAAGAGAGCATTGGAAATCAGGCAGAAAGTTTTAGGAAAGGAACACCCGGACGTAGCGAAGCAGTTGAATAATCTTGCGCTCTTATGTCAAAATCAAGTAAGGTTTTCAAATTATACATACTAACATTTTCGTTATTAATGTTGTAATGTTGCTAATGTTTACAGAAGAAAAATGTTTAAAACTGATTGATACAGTTAAAAAAATCCATAATAAATTGTCCACGAATTTTAAACAGAGCTATGAAGCTTGTTTTAGATTAGTCTCTATAATACTGTAAGAAAATAATTATGCATTATGTATGAGAAGTGAAGTCGAATATATAATATAATATAATAATTTTAATCTGCTTTCTACATGACATAATTGTAAAAATACGAATGCGATGTAATGAATATTCATCAATAGGTTCTTTTGATAATAGCTGATGCAGTTAGCGTCTTATACTTTGCAAATTTAACTTTCTTTTTTGTAAGATAGGTTTCGGAAAGCCTCTATCTTACTACTTTATATATACTCCTTTATAGATTTGATCTTTATAATTTGCATATCTGTTCTCTGCCATTTCATAACACAATAACCATCACAAATATCAAGATACAGATGGCGCAAACGGAACAGTCAATCGTCAAACGTCAATAACCAGTGCCGTTAACATCATTAAATTAAATATTATATTTATGTATATATAAAAATGGATTTATATCGGTTATTCCGAGGGCACGTACATTATTCTATCGTTACCTAAGGTAAGAATAGAATGCATATGCGATGCCGCACCCTTACTGATGTCGACGTATTGTTGTGACGCTTTAAGTTATGCTTCGAGTTTAACTGACTTTCGATTTTAGTGTACAAGCTTTGAAGGTAATGTTTTCATTACCATCATCTTTCATCCAATTTTCATTCGTTTTTTTTTTTTTTATTGTTTTTAATTCATATGAATAATTCCACATGCAAAATACTATTAAAACATACGATCAATAAACTTAATGAGAGGAACTTATTTTTCACATGGTGTTTCTATGTTACCCTGTAATATCTACTGTATCAGGAAGTAAGATTCCGTTTTTATGTAATTGGACTATCTATGCACGTTAATAAGTATTAAATAGCAGCAGTAAATTTGTCTGATCACTGACTGTGTTTAGTTCCTGAAAGGATTTTATTGATACAATTTATTCTTCAACAGGGCAAGTACGAAGAAGTAGAGAGATACTATCAAAGGGCTTTGGAAATCTACGAACAAACTCTGGGTCCGGACGATCCGAATGTGGCTAAAACGAAAAATAATTTGGCTTCCTGCTACTTGAAGCAAGGCAAATACAGTGAAGCGGAAAAACTATACAAGCAGATCCTTAATAGAGCGCACGAAAGGGAGTTTGGAAGAATAGACGGTGAGCATCAAAACAGCAAAATGTAGTATGTTCACTATTCGCTTAATTCATAAGTATACAGGCTGATTTACCTGTTTTATAGTACGTTACATAGATTGTATGGGTGACGTGGCGGTATTTTTCCCGCTTATACTTTTGCCAGTATGTTGCAGGAAAAAATGTAGTTGAGAAGTTATCAAACTTGATAAACGAAAATAAAACGCTTCAAATAATATCCCTTTTAAACTAGCTCATAAAAGACTTACAAGTATTATTTTAGATGACAATCTTATTTTTGTTGATGTTGAAGTTTTCTAAATATCTAATATTAATGTTTTGAATTAAATCTTGAGTACGCGATTGCATTCCAGTTCTATTTTTATATTCCCAGCTTTTAAATTATGCTTCCTATGTTTTGTAAATATTTGCTAGATCGTTGCACATATATAATCAGCAGCTTTCTACGGATACACCTAACAGCATGAATTGTTGCCACGTTTTTACCATTTACCATTTTAATAATTGCGCGCTATAAATGTATGTTGCTACATGTTTTCTTATGACAATATGTATATCAACATTCGAATGCAAAATTATCATTCATGCACAACCATCGCAATTAATTAGTTTTGAATTAATTTTGTTTGGTTGTACGTTAAAATATTTGTGATGTTTATATTCAATCGATTTCTGTGCAGAATTTTACTGGAGAACTTTATATTTTGTGTAGCAATTTTCTATTTTTATATATTTTATAACAGCATAATCTAGTCTAAACTTGCAAAGATATGTAGTAATAGAAGCTTAATGTTAATAAGTTCCATGCTTTAATTTTATTTATTTTTGTTTGCCTCAGTACAGTATTTATATGATCAGTACGTATATATTTCTCTTGATATTGTAACACATTCGTGCAATATAAGCAACTTCACATGCATGTCGTGTTTTATTTGCCTCCTTAAATTCTTACCCATCCGTTAGAAGTATTCATTTGGTAATAGTTCTGTCTTCTATTTGGCTCTTCCGTTCGTTTATTTTTGTGTAAGTTAAAGGTATTTTTATTTTTTTCAATTTGGATTACGTAGTAGATAATATAATTTAGTATAAATATCTACACTTCTGCGAACATAAATGTAAAATATATAATTCCAGAAGATTTTCTTGTAATCTTGAGCGGTAAGGATACAAGATGAAATTTACAACCAAACAATGTTTATCAAGCTATATACATTATGTCCAGTTTAGCCCTGTTTGTTGAAAATGTATTTCGGGGATTTTCTTTTCCTGCAGAAAAGGATATTTATAGTATTGCTTCGTTGAGTTAAATATTGTTGCTTAGAATAGCTAAAATTTTTCAATACAAATTGTCACATTATCGAGTGCGTAACATGCTTGTTTCAAACTGCTATCACGTCATCTTAATAGTCACGTGAATTAATAGTTTTTGTGTTCTTCAAATGAGAGTTCATCTATGTTTAATTTCTGTGGCAAAAGATCAAAAAATCAACATATTATTAATGAAGTGATCGGTAAGAGAATCTATGATTATTTTTATTATATAATGATTATTTAAATTAATCACTATAACGACCAAGAACATACCGGTTGTCACTCAAATCTGATCTGATAGCTATATACGTATCTAAAGAGAAGAGAACACTGCTTAACCTAGTAGGTTGCTCCACCTAACGCCCCTATCGCAATATTCTTTTCTTTGTTAAATTAGTTTTGATTGGCAAGTGGCATAAGTAAGTCAGTTTTAACGAAGTATCGTTAAGTATTTTAACAGTAAAAAAAAGAAACAGTGTGATCAAAAACATTTTATTAATTCAGCTATCATCATATAATTTAAGTCTTCTAATTACTTACTTTCTATTTGCTAACAGATTGCATTTACAATATTCTGCTCGTGTACATAGGCAAAGAATAGAATATTTAAGCTTTGCGCTTGCCACATTATCATCTGTAGACTTTGCACTAGGCATGTTATTTATATATTTTCTTTTTTTTTTGTGCAGGTGACAACAAACCCATTTGGCAAGTGGCCGAGGAACGCGAGGAAAATAAAGCTCGAAATAGGGAAAACGCACCATATGGAGAGTATGGTGGTTGGCATAAAGCTGCTAAAGTCGATTCGCCAACGGTAACTACAACACTTAAAAACTTGGGCGCCCTCTACCGCCGACAGGGTAAATACGAAGCGGCCGACACCTTAGAAGATTGCGCTTTGCGTAGCAGAAAGGAGGTAAGTTTCGCTTACGCTTCTCAACGAATTATTCGCTAATTCTCAAAATTTTTTTGATGCCGCAGCATGTGCAACAAGTAAGTTCATTGGCTTCATTTTAATTTGGATTCGCTTTTGTTGTACTACATCAAATTAGGCTTATATATGATTTGGAAAAAGAAAACCGTTAAACTCCAATCAGAAACACCGAAAATTGGAATATGTCACATTACTTTATTTTGTTTTTTAATAATGAAAAACAAACCTGTTTAAAGCTTAAAGTCGATAGTCAACATGATCTATTAATAGAAGCTTCACTACCTTATTTAAATGTTATTTGCATCTCTACACCATATGTAGAGGCGCAAATGTGTGTAGATGTATTGATAAATATATTCTTTAATCATTTTACTCATCGAATTTCAATCATAATCACCAAAACATTATCTATATGGTTATTGCCCGTAACACTGATAATGCTTTCTAACAGAGCGCTTTCGACGCTTGTAGCGTGTGTTGGTTTCAGTAAACTAATATATGTTGGTCAAGAATGCCTAGGCTTTTACCTATCTCTTATAATTCACAAATGCGTAACCTTTTTCTCGCAATAGGCTTTGGATATCGTTAAACAATCGAAGGTGGCGGCCATTTTGAGCAACTGCGACAGGCGTAAACCTGGTAGTGGTTCGTCCAAAGACAAGAACTCCAGACGGGGTTCCCGAGAAAGTCTAGATATGATGCCCTATGACGGCGAAGAGGTACGTTTAATCCTCCATTCTTTCATAGAATTGTGCTTGTGTAGTATGTTTGCAGAAGCTTTGTTGACGTTTTGATGCTGCCGCCGAAAAGTGATGGTTTAATATTTTCATTCATATTAATGCTTTAATAATTCATACCACCTCGAAAAAAAAACTTAAGTACATTAACATTCATAAATAACTTACATTCTGTTTTAATAATTTACTTACCGTCAATCGGGGTGAAATGATCAGGCTTTTGGATAATTTCTATTTACTGGTAAAATTAGAACGTTGGGGAACGGGGGGATTTATAGATGTAATTATCTTCAAGAATCCCTATAGTATGTTAAAAGTCTTATTAATATGTGTGCACATGGTACGAGATTAGTCAGTGGAGATTAGTCACAGTGAAGGAAAAACTTTTAATATACCAAACTTTTTCAAAATATTAGTCAGTTTGAGTACGACCTTAGTACTGCCGCCAGGGCAAAATTCACCCAATTACAAAAGTTGACAATGTTAGTGTACTATTTCGTTGTTTTGCCTTATGCCTAGTTCAACACACCCACTACTGTTTACACCTTCACTTTTCACGCAGTTATAATTCAACATTCTTTTTATTTGAATCGATACGCATCTACCAATACCTTTTTATCTTATCGCAATTTCGCACTTATTCACTAAATTTCAATTTTCAAAAACGTCAGCCCTCTTTTAAAACAATTTTTACATAATTACACACATGTCAAAGGTCTAACGGTAAGTTCACCAATATCCAAGGAAACAAAATGGGGCAAGTATCATTCCTTTTTTATTGTCGTGCTATTTTTGCTATCGGTCGTGTGTAGATTTCTTGATTGTGTAAAACGTTTATCAACTCCATTTCATTTACTAATAACAGAAATTATAGAACTTAGCCCTAACCAGTAGGTCCGTAGATTATTTTCTGCGTTCATTAGAGAAAAATAACTAATTGGAATATTAGAACAAACAAAAATGACGTTTCTTATTATTTTGTTAACAGTCCAACACAGCTAGGACTCCAGATGCAGAAAAGGGTGGTCTAAAAACTAAACTATTCAATGCGCTTGGCATCAATTCACCTGTTTCGAAGCCCAGCTCTTAAATATTAATTTTCAATGTCACAATTAGTTTGGACGCAAATACTTAGAGATATCGAAAATGCCTTGATTTTATATACTTTGATTTTTATTGCTGTGCCTTTTTAAAATGAAAACGGAAATACGAAATGAGGAAAACCAAGGCCAGAAAATCGCTTAGCTTGTGTACATTCCATCTTATAAGTTAAACAAAGTACAGATATGATGATGGAGGCATTTCGATAGCTTCTCTGATTTGCAAGTAATATCTTCTATTTTAAGGTTTATACGTAATAATAGTTGATTTTGTTTATTACTTTTTTTTTTATCAACAATAAAATCTTGATGAAACTTAATGTTTGGGAATAAAATTTAGCTTCGCCATTTTTTACATCTCAGTATCTGTATTTGAAAATTATTACAAGTTATAACTATTGTGCCGCATGCATGTATCATTGTGCACTGGGGGTAATCATGGAAATCTCAGTAGTTTTAGGACTTAATAAAAAGGCTATCGAATTTGAAATTGATACAGAGCTTTTCTTTTTTCTTTGCAGACACTCTTTTGGGCGGCCTTATTTGTTTATTTTATTTTTTATGGGCGTTGAACGCACTATGAAAATCATTTTTTGCTTGAAACAAGTACCAAAGTAGGAAAAGAAAGTCAAGGTTGTCTTAGCAGATTTAGTAAAAAGAATGGCCAAGGAGTTGTTGTTCTTGAAAGAATAATCTGTAATCGGATGCTAGATAGATGGCGTATTACATCAAGAAACAAAAGAAATAAACAAAATCAACTTGCACATCTTATAATTTTTAAGCATTATTTTTTTTTGTGATTGATGTAAGTGAAATGCATTTAATATTCCTACATTCTCTACTCTCTAGATTGTCGAGACGAATGAGCGGATTTAGTAATTGCAGTTCCATATGCTTAAAAATGTATTAAATTCAGTTGATTATTTATAATAAATTATAAAAGATCACGGAACAATATTCGAATAAGCTCGAAGCTCGAGATCTTAAAATGACTGAAGAAGATATCATGAAAATTATTCACCCATTTCAGACATTTTAAGATTCTTATGAATATATCTTCTCTTTCCCTGTGCTTAATGTTTGATTAATTTCTTTTCTTTCTTTTTCGTAGATCTGAGTGAACAGTATTCCTTTTAATTATTATTTCTTTGAAATTTTCTACGTTTCATATTAATTTTGGTTGTGAAGTATAATCCAATGTAAATTTTCAACCTGTTTCAAGAATTTATTTTATTTATATTAATTTTATATATTATATAAAATTAATATATAAAAATTAATATATTATATATTCATTTTTATTGTCCTTTGTTCTTGAGAGAGGCTGTTTTTATTGCCTTATTGAGGATACGTAAAGCATGCTTATCAAGTTATATAAAAAAATCAAACAAAAAAAATGAAAAATAAAAAAAAATGTAAACGTTAGTAATTATCTTTGCTTTTAGTTTTATTTATTTGCAGACTTATAAACAAAGAAATTTATTAACTAGAATTTAAAAAAAAATGTCAATTAAGCAATTTACTTTGTGCAATTTTATTTTAAATGTATTTTGCAAAGATTTACACTATATTTAAATACCAATTTTTAATTTTAGCTTCTATTTACTTTGCATATTCATTTTATAATCGTAAATAGGTGGATATTTTTTTTTTAATGTATGTATTTTGTTTTAAAATTATTTTTTTTTTAATAGGAATAATCATAGAATAAGAAAAGTGCTTAATGTTAAACAAAAACTAATTACTGCATGTGATAGAAATGTTTTATTGTAGACATTTCGTATATAATAGATTGTTCATATAATAGGATACGCATTTGAATTTTCCAGCATAAAGATAGTTTACATAAAAACGCGTGCTATTTTATTAGGTGGACATTCTATCTAATACATTTCGGCACTGTAAAATTAGATCATCGAAACAGGAATGCCTTCTTTAAAATATATTACTCCGTTCTTCCAAAAATTTAAGAAATAAACTTTAATTTTTTTGCACTCTTCGTGTTTTGTCAATAGAATGAGTGAAAAAAAAACAAACAAACAAACTAGGAGTTACTAGTAGTTGATTAATAAATGCATTATATTACTCTATCTAGAAGAGTATATTTGTTAACTCTGTTTTTAATAAATATGTTTATTACGCATATTTGTTTTTCTATCAAGTTTTAGTTTTGCTATAAAACTTACATCACGCTCATTGTTTGCATGAACTTGAAAGTTGTAAAATAATATGGAGTTGATAACGATGATTAATCTGTCCTTTGTGATTCATACTTCTTTATGTGGCTTTCAATGTTGCTTAATGTTTTCGTGATTACATTTTTTTTTAAGCTAGAATTCTGGTTTATTAATTAAACTGTTTTTTGATTCTAATATTGCTTAACTGTTTGGATATTAATCGTGGTTTATACGGATTAATATGTATGGCTTTTTATTCTTTATTTTGTGTGGCTTCTTCTGTCTGCTTTAATTATCCAATTTAACGGATTATTTCCACAATTGCACGTAAATAATACATTTTCAATAGCATTTTCCGAACGGGAATCTTATGCGTGATGTAAATTTTATAACAATCAATCCTCTCCAGTTATATTATTCGCTTTCTTCTTTCGTACGATACAAAAAAAAATATCATGAAACTATTAAACCCTCTTGCTATTGAAAATGTTGGCATAAAAGAAAAGATCAGCACGTTGCATTCATCACCTAAAATTAAAGCGTGTGTCAGTTTAGTGCACGAAAAGCAACACTTCTTTGAGTTTTAAGGACACCATGGTGAATGCATTTTTCAAAATAACCGGTAGAAGGGCGTCTACAGACCAACACATGGAACAAAGACGCAGGTAAGACTGCTTATATTTACATTGTAATTTTAGAATTACCTTTCGCACACAAACTAGAGCTGTTAAACTTCATCGTGCATTTTCGTAAGATGCCAAATGAATTGACAACAACTTTAAGCTTTATGAATATGTTGATCGAACTTCCTACTTTGGCGAATTTTCAACTGTGATTAAGAAATTCGGTGTCGATACTGAAGAACCGATAGTTAAAATACTTTAGCTATTTTTGAAAATATAAATCATACAATATTGTTGATTCTAGAGTAATATTAGCTATGTTAGATTGTTTTGTATAGCTTCTAACAGGTAGGGCCCGTATTAAGTGCACGTCACAAATACTTAGTTATTGTTGTTATAACTCCCGCTTCCTCGGACGACCAACCTATAACCAAAAATGATGATGAACTATGTCGGTTAAATTCGTACACTAATAGCGTCTTATTCAGCATTGTGGCCTTTGAAATAAATAACCTTCAAACATGCATATTAGCGTGAAGACCGGAATTATTCAGTGTACTGAGCAAGTAGCTGGCGATGCAAGCGGTTGAAAGCATCGATTAAATATTGAAGGATTATTCTTTTCTACGTTAATGATACAACTATTTGATCGGTTTTGGTTGGCCTGATCCCTTAGAACGATCCAAAACCGATCGAATACTTGTAAATGAGATAAGATACTTACGAGATGGCTTTTGAAATGGGTAAGTAGTTTCTAGTGAGTCGCACGAAACGTTCAAATATGACGTTGCCTCGTATAATTGGTTCTATTCTATTAGATCATCTGACAAGAAAGAAGTACTGGAGTGCCAGGCAATGCTTTAATGTTTGTCATTGCTAGAGAACCATAGTGCTCATCTTTTAAAACTGTATAACATGTGTAAATATTTTACAATCAGTCACCATCAATAATTTGGATTAATTTATTTCTACAGACCGAAGGAAGGAAGGCGCAAGTCAGAGCACATTAAGTTTTCGAAGGATCGGAAATCATCGGGTCAGTCCTCCTTTATTGTTTAACACTGCTGCTGCTTATTTATCTTATGATAAGAAACATTATTTGTAATCACATATTTAAGCGATACTTAAAGTAATAACGAATCTGTAATTCTATTTTGGACATGATGCCGTAGCTTTATCAAATTTCAAAATTACGGGCTGCTTTATTTATCCTTTATTAAGAAGGATGTTATATTTTCAAAAGCAAATTCGCTAATTCAGCAGATCAAATCTTATAGTTGAACATCAGTTAACAATCCAATAGAATGCTGCAGGCTATTTTACACGAAATAAATCGAAAATTAGAATTACCCGACAAATTAATTAGAATTATTGTTCACATAAGAGACAGAAGCAGACCTAAATATTAGATGTGGAAATTGGAATGTAGGTATTTGGTACCGCTGCAGTTCGCAGGTATTTCTTTATATATACATACGTAAAAAGCTAAAATAAAACGATGGTAAATGTAGAAATTATAGACCAACTAATGCAAGTGCAATTTTGTGTGATATATCACGTTTAATTTAGATGGTAAATTTTAATTATATTTTGTCCATTTTATATTGAAATCAAAATTGGTTTAATGTGATTTATATTGTGATCGTTAATTTTTTTTTATTGCTTAGTACCAACGTAGAATGTTTCAAATTGTTTTCATGCAGGTGCAACTCGTCAGATATTTCGGCCACTGAGTTTAGGATACTTATACATTCCAATTTTAAGCATGATCTAGAAAAAAACTTAAAATAAACATTCTTTATAAAACTATTTATAATATAGGTGTAATATAGTTGATTTTGTGTAGGCGATTAGCCTTTTGTATCGTCTAACTATTCCTTTTTATTACGTTATTACATAAAATGCTATTCTACCTATACCATTTTTCCTTTCGCGGGAAAATAAATACAGAAATGCAATATAAACCAAGTCGACGTTCTCTATTTAGTATATGCATGCATAGCGTATAATGTATTTATTTTTCTGAACAATAGAAAGCGATTATTTTACAATATATCTTTATATTATACAAGATTTTCCCATTGATATATGTATTCTTCAGAAAATAATTATTAAAATTATGAACATAGAAAAATCTAAAAATAAATAAGCATAACAAGATTTTCATAGCTGCTCGTTTGAAGGCTAATAACCTGGGTTTTCCGTAATATATTTTTGTACGGAGCGACGGTGGGTGACGACGTAGCAGAGGGCGGCGCACGCGCAATTCGACTTCATCCTGTATTTCCGTTGCATCGAATCATTAACCGCAACCTTCCTTTAGGTTACCGCCCGCCGTCGCTGGTTTCATGTATTCTTTTTCTGTGAAAAACGAGATCTCTTATTTATTTTTTCCAAGCATGCTAGTATTAGTATAAGAAGGTAGCACATATGGACAATACTCACGATTTTTTTATTAATAATAAGTGAGCGTGCATTTATTGCTCGAGTAAGTTCAATTTTTCACGGTTTCTTTAGAGGAATGTCGTGTGCTTAAATATATTAAAGAAGGCATAATTAATATAGTATAATACGGTATGTAATTATTTTTTTTGTAGCAATGGGTACTTTTCGTTAATTAAATATTTATTTTACTGGCTTATAGTAATAAATGGTAGCATATGTTTGTAATTTATATTTATAGAAAATTTCGGAGTGGATATATGCAGAATATTTACCTACATACGTGCTTTTGCTATGTACACCATATTACAGAATGTATTGACTAAATAAATGATTATAGATACTCTTTGTGTATAATTCCATAGATATCTTTCCAAGTTCTCAGTCGAATCAAAACAAAAGTAAATTTATAATCATACCGGATTAAAGGATAAGAGAAGTAATAATTTCATACTTTTCAGTTAAGAAAAAACGTATATTGAGCAACATTAACGTACATACTCTAAATTTTTAACAGCACAATCCAAAACATTTAAATGAAAAACTCGAAGGTAGCTTTAACTTAAGACAATTTTGGAAAAATACGTATCAGTACTTAGAGAGTCACCTTCCGACTGTAGCAGAGTAAAGTACAGCGCGTTCGGATCTTATTAGGGTCAAGTGACGATTAACGGTTTTTAGAATCTGGTTTGAAGAAAAACGGATGTTAATAGCAAAGAATAGAAAAGAAAAATTGTCATAAATCGATCTTTGTGATTATCATAATCTTGGAATTGTTCAACTAAATTTGAATGCGTATCCTTTTTTTTTAATATACCCAAACTTTAATTAGGAACGGTCATTTATTCTAAATAAAACATCAATTCATAAACTATCCGAGTAGAACGTCATTTTTTTTACAAAACATTTTAATTAGTTTAGGTAATAAAGTCACTCGCACAGGTTTCACTTCAAAATCCTCTTTGTCTATGGAAAACCAGGATTCCTTCTTTTCATCAGACGCTGCTGACGGATGAATTTCAATTTGTCTGGCTTCTATGATGTTTGCCATTTCTCTTACTTGACCGTTTTCCGATCGCCAGCCTTGCCTGACAAAATCTATGTAGTCCACATGGTCTGGTCCAATATTCAACCGTAACTTGGGAATGTTGTCTTGCGATAGCGAATCGGTAATCGCATTTGATGTTAATAGGCCAAAATCTGAGGTAAGTATCGTTTGTTCGTGAATTTCTTTGCACTGCGCATTTATTTTCCTTGAAACTGCATCCGTCGATTTATTTGATAGGAATCTAAAAAGGTGATGCTACTTAGGGTCTTAATAGATATTTCTGCAGTGTCGTAACCACTTATGGAATGGAAATTAGTTTAGGCGTTAGTTTAGAATTTATCTGAAATGCTCGAAAAAGGTCAATTTTTAATTTGGAAGATACTCCTTGTAAAGGAAATATCAAATGCACAGGATGATTCTTGTAAGAGCAATAAATGATGGTTCTCTTTTTAACTTATAGACATTTTTATATTTTTGATGAACTGATTTCAGTGACAGTGTTAAGTAATTACCACACTGTATAACAAGTTTATTAAATTCAAGTGCATATCAACGTTACCTGTTGTACCACCGTTTATTTTCATTGGATTTATTTGAACTGTGACAATTTGAACAACCATCACAGGGTGCGGAATATTTTATGAGAGCTTCACAATTCCAGTTCAAGCCGTCTTTGTATCTAGAACAAACCTAAGTAATATGTATTCACAGAAACAGGCAATAAGTTGAAAATTGAATGTTTTGGTAGAAAATATCGTTTACAATTAGATATTACTAGGGAGACCTGTTTACTCATCACTTAGTGCGTGAAAGCATATTGCAAATACTTGAAATGTATAGATTAATAAAAACTAAACAAGATAATATACCCATTGAAGATGTATGTAGCATACTTCCTCAAATTTCCAAAGTACCAGTAAGAATCCTTTTTCACTTGGGCGTCACGATATGCACCCCATTCAATACTTCCGACTGCATACACCGGTTTATCTAAAAAAATTACAAATAACATCTATAACTAGGTTTAAGCATTTGATTTCTTACTTTCAGCTGCATTTTCTTCATCTACTATTTCTATTCGCATTACGTCTACTGGTTTAACCATTTCTTCAACAATAGCTAATGTAGCATCCGCCATTGATCTTACCTCTTGTAAATAATCTCCACCGGGAAATAATGTTTTTGCAATAGTGTTCGTTTTACCCAACGGTAATATACCTAAATTTGAAAACTATAAATGTTTGTTTTTGCTATTACGTTTTAGACAAACCTATGGGTAACGTGTTACTTGCATTTTCTCCAGTTCGTCTCATAATACCGGTTATTACTTCAGATAACGTGCCGTCTCCTCCTGCAACAACTATCGCGTCTGTAGATTCTATATTATTCATTATGGTTTTTGCATGTCCTTCCGAATCCGTTTGCACTATATCAACACAAATACCAGCTAAGTTAAGGATAGGTGCACAGTATTTTTCAAAATTTTGTGCCGCTTTACGCTTGTTAGCGTTAGGATTCAGTATTACGGTAATCATCCTGGGTAAAGAATCGTTTTTAAGAGGTTGCTTCCCGTATTGAACGGCCTTCTCGCAATATATTCGCATGAGCTTATTTGTTCTAAAATGTATAAACCCCTTAAATAAATTGTACATAACCTAAAAGAGTTCTCGTACTCTCGTCGATCGATTCCATATTTAACGCCGTATGAAATTGCTACGACTGCGAAAATAGATTTTTTCCAGTGATTTCTTACACCTTTCGCGAATTTTATCACTGAAGCCATTACATGTTCTAAATGTTCTTAATTTCAGTTACTATGAATGCATTTTGCTGTCGTAAATTAATGCAATAACATAAATTTGCAGCCGTTGATACTTGACAGTTGACAGTGATGGGCACTTATTACCTAGGTCTGCTAGCAGATGGCCATATATTAAGTGGCAAATAGTGTTTTTAAACATATTTAAAATGTTTCAAATAAAACACGAGATAGGTACTTTTCTGCTATGATAACAGTTTATTGAAACAACACGAAAGCATCGGTAACCTTCACACCACACAAGTTTAATGAATTAATCCGAGACGGCCGTTTCGAGGATGCGAATGATCCACATTCGTAACCGGCGATCGAATGATGTGAAAAACCTCTAAAACTAACATGCTTGTTTTATCCATGCTTTCGAGAAAAATATTATTTACAAGTACTTACTTTTACCTTAAATCTAAGACGTGCGAAAAAATACGGAATACGAACGAATAAACGGAAGGGTCTCTTGTTATTGTAGCCGAAGACAAAACTTGTGCAAGGTTTACTCCAATAAATCAATTAGAATTTGGTATGACAACGATCCGTTCTTCCTATTCATCAGATTTTTGTTGCTTTTTATGAAAGCGGTTTTGTACGCGTCTAATTCCCGCGGTGAAGTTACTTCCTTAATCAATTTCGAGTTATCTAATTTATCTGTTCCATCGATACTTTTAATTTCTTTTGGTTCTTTTTATAATTTTGTGTTTATAACATCTTTAAAAAGTTATGAAAGTCATGGTACAGATAAGCTCATATATTATTTTTTTAAACGTGATCCCGGTTTGCAGAGTACTGCTAGTACTCAGTAGTTTAGACCATTATATACGGTATAGCGTTCCATATATAATACGTGGGTTGATCTCGACTTCCGGTACAATCGGATACGAGAGGCACACCAAAATACTTCATTATTTACACTTCACTTCCATTTATTCATTGCTCGTCTATAACGATAAATGATGATTAAAACAAAACCAACATAAGAGAAGCAATGCCGAATTTATTTTAGATAAACACGCACGTACAAAATGTAATGTGACGTAAGTGATTCATTTGCGCAAAAAAAAAAACATATTCAAAGCAAAATTGAACGGTTATTTAGTATGTACTCATATAATTTGAGCGTAGTTTATAGAGACTTCAACAGAAAATATCAAATGTACTGCAAAACCAGCTTCGGTTCTGTTTGTTTGGGTTAGGTCTTGGCCTCACAGTTCTTTCTGAATTCTTCAATATTTCTGCAGTGACGGCGGAGTTCTGGGCCAAATAAAAATCTTTAACGGTTTTCCCGGAAAGCGGCAGTTTATACAAATCTTTTACCAATTTATTAATATCTGATGCGCTGACAACAGTTTTTTGATTAGGATCAGACTGTTGCACTTGCGCTAGTTGTGTTTCTAAGGTTCTTTTATAGTTTTCATAAGTTAGAATCAATTTTTGGTAGTTTTCTATGCGCTTCTTATCACCACCACCATCCGACTTCTTTTCTCTGCAACATATTAAGTCAAGTATTAAAAAATACCCTTTCGGGTGCTCAAAATTGGCTACACTCAAGCATTTTTGTTCGATACTATTTACAGTTTAGTATTAGCTAAGCGTAATTACCTACCTCTCAATCAAGTATTCGATGTATTTCTTGTAAGTATCGTTAAACGCTGTAATTGCATTGTTCTTCAAAAAATGCGCAAACTTTGCCATAGATTGCTGTATTATGGTCATCTCGTTTCTATACTCTTGATTTCGAGTCTCCAATTCCTTAATTTTATTTTCGATATCCTTGATATCCACCTTATTTTTTTGGATGTTCATAGCCACATTTTTATCCTCCTCTGTATAGTTATATGGTTCCGTTTTGTAATAAATATGCATGTGCTCTCTGAAGCTATGACCACACGGAGAGTGTCGGCACATCATCGTGCCATGTCTGCTAACCATCGCCCAGCAGTTCCTCAGCTCGAGGTCGCCTATAACTTCTTTCTGAACATTTCTAAGGTAACAATGGCTATGGCATATTTGCTTGTAATTCTTCTTAGTGGTATCTTCAATCTAAAATACAAATATTTTTTAATAGAAATCGAGAACAATCAAGCGTAATTATAGAATAAATCACCTTAACGGCCTCCGTACACTTTTGATTAGTACAAACAGTCATAGGATGCGGTAACGTAATTACTTTCAAGCCAATTCTTGGTATCATAAGGAATTTTTGGAGATCGTCAACGCTCTTTGATTTATCGCTTAAGGTAGTCTTGTATCTATCGTTTCGCTCTATGTTGTTTTGAATTAATTCGGCTATTTCTGCTAAAGGTGTGCTTAATCTTAAAATTAAGCGTCGCGCTTCATTCATAGACACTGTTTCTTGTATTTTATGGGGCTTCAGTGACTTCAGGTATTTAAGCATGCTGAAATGTATAATTCAAATATATTAGTCCCGAAGAATTTTAATATTTGATGTTTAATTTAATAAGTGCCGCTTTCACAGTGCCGGAAGCTCTACCTCGAATAACAGAAACAGGACATATCGCTATACATTTATTGGGTGGTAAAAAAATTTAATTATTTACTTACTCGATGGAAACTTTAGCTGATTTTGCCCAACTTTTGGCGAAATTCTCTTTCTCATCGTCATCAAAATGTATATTGCTTCTCTTGGCGATCAAGAACCTGAAGGCTTCGTTATCGACGCAGAAAACGTTCTGTTTCTTGAAAGGTATATCGATGTGCGGCGGTTTAGACTTAATATCAGCCAAAATGCTTTTCAAGGGTGTTATGGTGTCTCCAGGGCGATAAAAGGTACTTCTTGAATTGGTAAAAAGGAATATTATGTTTTGACTGGCATCCTTTTGTAATCTCGACAGTAATTGCTTTATACAGTACTCAAATAGGACAGTTAGACGCGCGTTGTTGGGTTTAAGTAAGATGCAAATTCCATGCACATCCTTTAATTCCCCAATAACCGTTAACAATCTGTCGAAATTTTCTTCGTCTTTTCCGATTCCGCGAGTATCGCCTATTCCGGGAGTGTCTATCAAACGGATTTCCACGTCTCCAGCGTCGAATACGTAACTTCTCGCCGATTGAGTCGCTGATGCGCCAGGCGTTATGGATTCGTTGGCATCGCTGCCGAATTTAACCAGTTGCGGGACGAAATTTTCGTCTGTTACGGTGAAATTTGACGGGATGAGCGAATGTACGGTTTTAGCATTTTCAGCCTCGTCCATAGTATTAAAATTCAAGTAATTCATAAACGCGTTGATAAAGGTAGATTTTCCTACGCCGGTCTCACCAACTAACAGGAGATTGAAGGTCTGCTTTGGTTGATTGCCTAATTCTGAACAAAGATGTCATGAATGTTGCTGCTTAATGTTGGAAAATTGTGCTAATATTGCGTCAGCGTTTTTATCGGAACGAATGTAAACATGTAATAACGAAACTAATTCACTCCTTTGTGAAGATTGCGATAATATTAATTTCGTAACTTTCCAAAATAAAAAGTATCAAATAAATTGTTAAAATTCAATTATTTTTGTAAATATTTTATAAAATTTAAAGTATGCATAAAATGTCAATACTTGTTCGTAGTGGGCACCATTTTGAATATTGAAGAAAGTTGGCGTAAACCGAAGAGAATTAAAATGGAATATTATACAGAGTAGTTCATTAAAAAATAAACTTTTATCATGTACAAAGGAATCTGAACATTTTGATTGCTTGAATATAATGTGCTATGAAGTATTTGTCTTCGAATATTTAGTATTTGAAGGGAAAAGGACTATCTTCCATAAACGCATTAGGTGTGCACGCTGTATTTCTAAGCAAGAAAACAAGAAATGAACCAACAAACAATCTTTGTTCAGTTGTCGTCGATTAAAACGAGATCAATACATAAAGTGTTTACATACCGATAAAAAGACTAGTATCCACTGGAATTTTCTTAGACTGCAACCATTTCAAGATTTCAATTTGGTACGTCGACGCTGCGTATTCGGCAATAGTTGAATTTCTTTCGAGGGATTTCGCATTCAGGAACTCATACCCGTATCTGTCGAAGTAGCTTTGCAAATGCGCAACTTTACCTTCCTCATAGATAGCTTCGTCCAGGATCTCGAAAGATTTATGAGTAAGTAACCATTTTAAGATGTTCTTATCCTGTTGTTGGTGGGCCAGATCCAGCGCGGTCTTCCCGCTTTGGTTTTGAACGGCGATCTCCTCTCCAGCACCGACCAACACTTTCACGATATCGAGTTGGTTCATCGAAACGGCTTCGTGCAAGGGCGTTTGACCGTTATAAGTTGTACCCTGGAATAGCTTTTCGTCCGCTAGCCATCGGATTATATCCATCCGTTTGCCCTTGATCGCCATGAAGAGTAAGTTCCTTCCGGATTTATCCAAAACGTCCGTTTTCGCACCGTTTTGTACCAGCCATTTAAACGTATCGATGTCATTATTCATACACGCCCGCATTAAGTACGTATTTCCATTCGAATCTTTGGAATTAATGTCGATTTTTGGTAGAAGCTTCTTTGCACTATCGAATTGTCGATTAAGCAGAGCTTGATCGAAAGCATCTATTTCTATTGCGGTATCGCTTATACCACTCATGTCTGCCGATTGAAATTGGACTAAAACAAAAAAAAAGTAAAGGTATACAAGTTTCTGCAACTACTAATTGCAACCACTAATGTGGACTTTTTAGACATTAAAGTTGTATTTATATCACTCAAAAAAGTGTAAACAGATCTTTATCGTTTTTGGAATTTTGCACGGTAACCGCAAAAATATGTTATTTTGATTCGATGCAATAATGGTTATTTAACGTTTGTTCGACCACACTCGATAAATAAGACTTTATTTTTTCCTTAAGGACATTAAAATTTTTTTTTTTAATTTATTTCTGAAAATCAGTAGTCGTTTATAAAGCTAACAAAGCAAGGATCTATATCTGCTTTTCAATTAAACAAATGTCTCTTCATCATATATCTGCTTCTGAATGGGCCCATTTTGCTTGCGGGAATGCAGAATCGGGAACAGATTTTCATAGATTGTCTGCAGGTTAAGCATATGTATATGCACGTACGTGCTTGTTGCTGTTGGAATGACGACCAAAGCTCGGAAAGAAATGACTGATTTAAATATCAACAATATATTACTTAATTTTAAAGCTTCATCAAACTCTTATTATCCTTATTGTATGACGGACAAACAGATAGCTGAGCCTGGAGAGTTTGAAGGTTCAACAAAGTACATGCTAAGGTCTTCTATTCGTGAATTTTCAAAAGATCGGTAGTTCACAGTAATCATTCTTTCAATTTAATAATACGTATGCCAAGATAAAATCCTATTTGAAACACCAAGAAGGACGATGGTTGTTAGGAACTAACACATCGTAAATCGAATTCATCAAGCTGCTATTAATTGCTGTGAACCGATAATTGTGGCATATGAAATTAATTCGATTTTAAGGATGTAATAAAACATTCAAGTATTAGAAGGAGAAACATGTATTACTTTCACGCCTGAAAGGCTACTTAAAGAGGGCGGCACTGTTGAAACACGTCTCGTGAAATTAATCTATCTGTTCTCTTCTCTGTTTAAACATTTTGTGGGTTGTTTATGTTTTTACATATTAATTAAAATACGTTGGTTTTATTAACGCCAATTTTTGCCGTTTTGGAGTTCTTAAAATGTTAATTATTAGTGTTACAAGCCTAGCGTGTATTGTTTCTTTCGGATTTCAAATTCACAAGCTTAGTTATCTATTCATAGCTCACTCAAGAGCCTGATAAAGCTTTAAATAAAGGAAAATTTGGGTGAAAATTAAATAAATTAATTTTCAACTCTGGTCGTCATCGCCATATTTCTCGGTATTGCATTAGAAATGGAATTATTTTCATTTTGTTCGAATTATTAATGATATTAGAATTTTCTTATCGGCAGTGTTAATAGTTGCATTGAAATTCACTTTTTTTTTAAGAAATCCATAAAAAACAATCACATTGTGGTATTTACAGCTTTTATACATGAGCGCTTCGATTTCCTCCTTTTTCGCTTGTTAAGTTTGAATCAATGTTTTAATTTATTTAGAATGTTTTCTTCTTTTAACAAGCCCATAAGAAACGGTACTCGCGGCCTTTATAAATGAAGGCTTTGCTGAATCAACGTTTTGATCTATTTACTACGTTTTTCATTGAAATAATTAAACACTTAAAAAGTCTTATTATCGAAAAATGCTTTGCGCTAGCTTTGTGTAACGGGTGTTTGTTAAAGTGAAAAGTCCGTTGCATAAAAGTAGGTTTTCCGAATACGTTTCTTTTTTATGATAAGGTAGGTAAGAATATAATTCATTGCAGACACTTCTTTTGTTTTGCAATCGTTATTTTTAAAAATTTGATTTAACCAAATTTCAATTTGTTTACAAAATACCGCTAAAATATGTTTTTTTTTTTCATATTGTTATCAACGCGGTAACGCGTATTTTTTTGTTTATAACGGTATTCGATGAAAATATTGTTTTGTGAAGTGCACTGCGGTATTTGAGCATAAGGAAAATACGTTATTTTTGATCGCAGACCGCTTCCTTTACTGCAGAATTCTCCTTTATATATGTACGTATAGATAAATATAATTCCATAGTACCATACGTTTTATGCTTAAACGCTAACGATGTCTAGAAAACAAATTCTAGCTGCTAAAGTACAGCCTTACTCCGTTATTACGGAGGCTACCTCTCCGAACATCACTCTTACGCAGCTCTGCAGCGAAGGTAAGTTAAACGATCTGAAGCAAAGGGTTGAGCAAGGTGCGAACATAGAAGTTGTGGATAGCGATGGAAATTCCTTAACACACACGGCTGCGCGGCATGATAAACTGGACGTGCTGAAATGGCTTCTCGATGAAAAGCAGATGGATGTGAATAAGGTGAGAATGATCTACCGATTAGCTGCTATTCTGTCAACATTTTTAAAAAACTTACATTCCATTCAACTTTTTACGATCGATACTACAACTTCGAGCAATAGTGTTAATTCGAGAAATAATGTTAATTCTATAGATTAAAAATTTTCGTTGCTTCTTATACGAATAGTTTCGTGTCTATTTACCGAGACGAAGTTGTGTTTTTAATCAAATTCAATTTCTCTAATTTAATATTGCGCCCGCTTTCGTTTATGTACTGTACTACACTTGACGATTCTGTTCTACCATGCCGATAGCCCTAATGTGCTCTTCGAATCTGCTGCTAACGCTTAACACTTTCCGTTTGACCAAAAGGGATCTAATGAACTTATTAATGGTTCTTATTATTTCTAAAGGGTACAACTTGCTTTGACTTTTCAAATTTTAGGTAAATAATGCAAATCGAACCGTTCTTCAAGTAGCTTTGACAGCGGGACATCAATCAATTGTTGAATGGCTGATAGGGAATCGAAAATCTTTGAAATTACCCGTAACTACTGATGATTTATGTGACGCAGTACTGACAAGAAATATAGCCGTTGTAAAATCAGTTGCTAGAGCTATCGAAGTTGTCTATCAACGAAATCGATTTGGGAAAACAGCGGCGGAGTTGGCTCGTCAGTACAACTATCCCAAAATAGAAAACTTTTTAGCAAAAAAGACGTTGTTCGATATACTGCGGGAAGAAGTACCAGAGTATATAAAACTGCAGAAATTAAAAGAACACTTAGACAATCAAAAGAAGAAAATATATAATGAATGCATCACGCAAATGCACGAGGAAGATACCACATTGAGCCAAGGCACACAATATCCGAAAATGTATGCGGTAATCTTAGCTGCTAGAAAACAACACATGGAAATTGTTAAATGGCTTGTAGAAAAAGGTGCTGATGCAAACACTGCATTGGAGTCAGGCAAGTAGTATTTATCGAATTTCTTTATTTTATTGAAGCAGGTGTTGCGTGGTTGGTTTCCGGGCTGGCACCGCGTTGTTGTCGTTTCATCCTCACTCTTGTAGGACATCTTCAGGACTGTTGTTGAACATTTCTTTATTTCATTGAAGCAGGTGTTGCGTGGTTGGTTTCCGGGTTGGCACCGCGTTGTTGTCGTTTCATCCTCATTCTTGTAGGACATTTTCAGGACTGTTGTTGACATTTCTTTATTTTATTGAAACGGGTGTTGCGTGGTTGGTTTCCCGGTTGGCACCGCGTTGTTGTCGTTTCGTCCTCACTTTTGTAGGACATCTTCAGGACTGTTGTTGAACTTTCTTTATTTTATTGAAGCAGGTGTTGCGTGGTTGGTTTCCGGGCTGGCACCGCGTTGTTGTCGTTTCGTCCTCACTCTTGTAGGACATCTTCAGGACTGTTGTTGAACATTTCTTTATTTTATTGAAACTGGTGTTACGTGGTTGGTTTCCGGGTTGGCACCGCGTTGTTGTCGTTTCGTCCTCACTCATGTAGGACATCTTCAGGACTATTGTTGAACATTTCTTTATTTTATTGAAACCGGTGTTACGTGGTTGGTTTCCGGGTTGGCACCGCGTTGTTGTCGTTTCGTCCTCACTCATATAGGACATCTTCAGGACTATTGTTGAACATTTCTTTATTTCATTGAAGCATGTGTTGCGTGGTTGGTTTCCGGGTTGGCACCGCGAAACGACAACAATCGTTTCGTCCTCACTCTTGTAGGACATCTTCAGGATTGTTGTTGAGCATTCACTGGGGATTATTCGTTCCAGAAGTTTTTTTTTTGGCCATTTGGGTAGCCATCGTTGCGATTTAAGTTTTTAGAGTGTTTGAAGACTTCCGTAACAAGCCCCGTATAAACTCTTCCGGAACAGTATAGTGTTCATTGACGACCGCGGAAACCTACGTAACAGGTGTTATACATTTTTGGAACATAACGCAAAGAATAAATGTATAAGATGCATTAGTTTGATTGGTAGTAATACAAAATACACCTCAACATTTCTCGAATATTCACTTTTTTAATAATTTTTTCTTTCTTCGAGACGATTTCGAATGAATAGTTTTACTGCGAAAAATGTTTTAATAATACTTCAACAATACTTTATCTAATAATTCTACAATATGTAACGCAGGCAATACTCTATTGGCCGAAATCAAGTGGAGTCAAAATCCGGAGGATTTCAAATGGTTGGTGGATAAGAGTGCCAATATTTATTCTAAAGATGATTCAGGAAAGTTTGCCCTGGAAAAATATGTGGACGAAGACAACTTAGAAATGATCAAGTAAGTATCGATACTTCTTCGCCTGCTACATTACCTCACAATCCTTGCTATCATTGTGAAGCATTTATAAATACATTTAGGAGGTGCTATGATCATGATATCCTCCGTTAATTTTTGATTTCTTGAATTAATTTCGCAGATGGGCCGTAGAAGAGAAGGACGTAGATGTATTTAAAGACAACGACAACGGTGTGAGTCTTATCGCTTTGGCGGTACAACTCGGAAAAGAGAAAATTGTCGATTACCTAATAAAGTCTGTCCGCCACCGTGTTAATGAAAAGCTCACCGATAATAAAACACTTTTACACGTGGCAGTAGCGTACGGTCACGAGAATATTGTAAAAAAGTTAATAGTGGCCGATGCGTACATTAACATAAACGACCGTAACAATAAAACTCCGATTGACATAGCGATTGCCAATAAATTCGACTCCATAGCTGAGATTTTGGTTATTAGTCACACAATGAAAACTCTTCTGGCTAAGAATGTAAAGGAAGAAGTTAAGTTAGAAAACTTAAAGAAGATACTCGCTAAGTACGGTTACCATTATTTGCAAAAACAGGCCGGTTCCTTCAAAGAAATTATTGATGAAGCAAAAAAATTAAATCTAGACAAGGTTGTTCAGTGGTTGAAAGCGAACGAGACGGCCTCATCTATCGACGGTAACTAAAAACAAATCAGTTAAAATTCGTTGAAGAATACTTTACTCTGTTGCAGATTCAGTTACCACTATGACTACTAAGAGAAAGGAATACAACGTTTTGTTAATCGGCGAAACTGGAGTAGGAAAGTCGACATTTGTAAACGCTTTCGTAAATTACATAAATTTCAACAGTTTAGACGAAGCGGTTAAAGCAAACGATTTGTACTGCTTAGTTCCATCAAATTTCGCGATTACAGATGAGAATTACGATAGACATGTTGTTACTTGCGGTGATCAACATGAAAACGAAACGTTTGAAGCCGGTCAATCGTCCACGCAAAACGTTAAAAGTTACAGCATAGTCACCGATAACACAGTACTACGATTAATTGACACGCCTGGAATTGGCGATACTAGAGGAATTGAAAAAGATCGCGAAAATTTTGATAAGCTACTGAAGGTGAGTATCGTAGGTAGGCTATTATATACGAGCCAGACATTTCCATGGAAATTGTATCTGTTCTTTTAATAAAGAACCCAATTAGTTTATTTATCTTGACGGCTTAGTAAACGGATTTTTCCATCTCCATTCGTGTCTAATGTGTATTGATCTTTTTTTCACCTTCACTGTTGCTTTGTTTCAACCTGACTTATTCGCTTCTTCCTTGATTTACCTCTTTCCATAATTTATCAATTTCATCAGTTCATCGACCGTCTCTATTTATTTTCATCGATATATGAACATATCTTTTTCAGGTAATCGCAGAACTTGAAAATATTCATGCGATTTGTGTGATGTTGAAACCCAACAATTCTCGATTAACAGTATTGTTTGAGTACTGTATTAGAGAACTCTTTGCGCACTTGGACAAGAGTGCCAGTCGAAATATCGTCTTCCTCTTCACTAACTCGAGGGGAACCTTTTACAGGCCCGGCGATACTTTACCGCCACTATTGCGAATCCTAGAAGAATTAAAATCCCCACCTACCAACATAACAATAAATTTCAATAAAGACAACGTCTTTTGCATGGACAACGAAGCATTCCGATTTTTACTGGCGAGGAAAACAAAAAATGTGTCATTTTCTGCGGAAGAGGAAGCCGATTTTGCTACGAGTTGGAATAAATCCGCTGAAGTTTGTCGCTCGTAAGTAGCCGCAATTAAACTTTATGGAACCTTAGAAAATACATTAAACGTGGATAGGTGAATAAGCATATTAAACGTTTGTTTCAGAATGGTTAAATACCTTATCAAGTTGGAACCTCATAAAATCCAAAATAGTGCAACGATAAATGCGGCTAAGCGTTTAGTTTTCTCTTTAAGCAAGCCTTTGGCTGAAGTTGCCGAACATATAGATAGAACCGCGTCACATCTTCGAGCAAAAAAGGAACTAATTGAAAGCAATAAAGAAAATATCGATGTGCTAAAAAAGAATTTACGTTTGAAAGTGCCAGTCTTTAAAATAGAACGATTGTCAATGCCGATTACCGCTTGTTTAAACAGATCTTGTGTTTCATCTTACGAGGTAAACGTGCAATCCATATTTTTTTAAATATCTTTCCTCTAATACATAATAATGTGTTTACAGATAAATGGCGTGTGGCATGATGTGGCTAGACCCTGTCATGATCCCTGTTATAGAGAACACGTTCTGCCTAATATAAGGGGCCATGGAAGTCTTTGGAATTGTTTGGTCATGAGCGTAGGAAAGTGTATGGTCTGTTTCCATTCGATTCGTGATCATATTCATTTATACTACAAAAAGACAATAGAAGAAGAGGAATTAATAAATATGAACTTGAATTTAGAATTGCGGGAAAATACCGTCAACCAAGCAACAGTACAAAAATTCATGCGTCAATTAGAGGAACGGAACAACCAATTTAAGGATGAAGAAGAAGCCATTTTAAGAGCGATGTCGAAATTTTCACATTTTCTTAAGCACAACTCGTTGATTAGCTTCAATGACGTCTGCAAGGATTATATTCAGGATTTAATTGATGGGTAAGTTTCTATTTTCTGGATAAAACGTGCGATGCTCGTATGTCTCGTTCGAAGCGTATTTCGATTAAAAGAAATCAACTTTGGGTCCAAGATGACACCGATGCGATAGGCTTATTTTTGTTATCTGTTATTGTCGAATTACATACTTAAAAAATGATGTCCGGTGCGGATTTGTCGATAGCTTTCTTAGTTTACAGGATGAAGTCGAAATTGTTGTGCTTGGATGCAGGCCGTACAGGCAAAAGATATTTATCCGATTTATATTTACAGGGAAAAGAAATTGGGCAGCCAAGCAAACCCATCGCTTTTATCTGCGTACCAGAATATTTTGTACAAATATGAACAGCACTTCAACGAATTAGAAAATCAGTTTGTACGAACTGGACGCGCGGTCGTAGGAACTTCCGACGTCTTTACGGAGATTGATAACTTGTATAAATTGGAGCATTTTGGCAAAACTATCAAAGAGTTGTCGCATGTGCAAATGGAACTGCAAAAATCCGACATTCTTCCCGACACCAAAGTGGAACCGAGAAATAATACTTTTGCCACATTCATAAATTCCCTTGACTAGTACATGTCAATTGGAAGATTGTAACTGTTCTTATCCGTAAGCACAGATTTAATAAAACATTATGAAACGTTCTTGTTCTGTTTTTATTTAACGTCATTCGTTTAGTACCACTCAAATGAAATACCGAAGTGTTAAATATACACCTAGTAAATAGAAAATCAATGTAAGAGTAAGAGACTCGATGCTACTATCCTACAGCATTGAACGGTTACGGTTATCATTGACTTTGGAGAAGTGAAAATTCCAGATTTTTTATTGTCATGTAATACATGGAGACATTCAGAACATTATCGACATCATCGGGGTAATTGCTCTATTGTCGATCCTATTATATTCTCATTGAACACATCTAAGTTTGCGTGAACTCTTGAACATTGTTACATCTTTATTTTGATGATAGGCAAGTTCGTTTAAATTATCCGATGGGCTCTAAAATTTGTTCTTTCTCAGTTAACTTTTGAACGCCGCTAAGACATTTTACTACAAAATAAAATATACTAGGTGGCTTTTAATGGAACAAAAAAAAAGACTTACTTACATTGTTTTTACCAAAAACGCATCTTATTTATATAACAAAATACCATTTCGGGCCGATTTTTACAAGCTGACCACTTGTTTTCGAGGATTGATTTCCCTATTACTTCACAATATGGCACATCATGAAAGAAGCTTCACTTATTTGGTATAATGCTATCCCAGAATTAAAGAAAAATAAATACCTTTAACTTTAAAAATAAACCGAATAGCTTTTTTCTACAGCAACGATCGTGCATGTGCGGGTGTGTTTGGATTTAATCCTGTTGCCTAACCTCTTGGTTTTTTTTTTTTTTTTGATTGCTTCAAATAGGCTGTCTGTACTAGATATAGTATTGATAGGTGTAGGCACTAAGTAGCATACATTCATTTATTTAGGTGTTCTTCGATGCTTATTTTTATAGCGTGGTTAGGGACAAGCTGACACTAACGACTGAGCTTTACACTACTAAGCAAAACGATAGAAATAGCAACAACAACAACCGGGGGACAACACTCAGTCTTTGAAAATTCTTTGGAAATCGCAAAGAATACCTAATGCCGTGCAACATCGGTTTTCGTTCATCATATTCTAACAATAAAAACAAAAAAAAAGTAATTTTATATTTTTGATGCAGATATCTTAAAGATCGCTCTATGAAATGTATATGAGGTACATATATGAGCAAGGGTGGTTTTAATGGGTGAAACCGGGCCCGCATTTAGTAGTAGAACTAATCGCATGGTGTTCATACTTATCAAAGGAGAAACAAAACAATAATAATAAGAATAACTTTATTATCAAATGGTACCTAATACAGAATGTAAACTAATCAAATTCTTTAAGAATCGCAACCAATATCAAATCTCGTGCGAAGTCAGCTTTCGTTCTCCTTGTTTAGGTTGCGCCGAAGCCACATCCAGTTCATTCTGTATTTGGCGGAGATTCCGCAGCAGCAGCATTTTTCTGTGCTATAAATAGATCTCTAATAGTTTTCCCAACCGTTGGCAGTTTATACAAAGCTTCTGCCAAGGCAATAACATCTGATGCGCTAACAGTAGGTTTTGGATTCGGTGTAGACTGTGTAATTTCATCTATGAACGCCAATAATTTCTTGTAACTTTCGTAATATGCAATCAGGTCTTGGTAGTTTTCTATGCGTTTCTCATTGTCGTCCGCATCCTTTTCTCTGTAACAAGTATTTTAATAGTACTAGTTTTAGTATCTTTATCCTACTACTCGAATGAACAGAATATTTATTGATGCAAAGGATTCAAGTACAAATCATACAATAAAGTAAAACATTCGCGTTCGCCGTCTAGCTGGCTGTTGTCAAAAAGTTACTGTTTCTTCAAGATTCACAATAAATTTTGCATGTTAACATTAATTAACTATGCTTACCTCTTAATTAAATATTCGATATATTTCTTATAAATATCATTGTATGCGGTAGTTGTATTGCTCATCCAAAAATATGCAAACTTTGCCATAGTTATGTGTATAATTTCCACCTCACCTTCATACGTTTCCTGTCGTACGTCCAGTTCTTTAATCTTACGTTGGATATCCTTCGTCTCCACTTTACTTTGCTTGACGGGTATATCTTCATCCTCTTCGGTATAGTCGTAAGGTTCCGTTTTGTAATAAATATGCATGTGTTCTTTGAGGCTATGAAGGCACGATGAGTGCCGACATATCATCGCGCCCGCTTTGCTAATCATAGCCCAGCACTTGCCCAACTCAATATCTCCTATTGATACATTGGAATTCTTGAGATAGCAAGGCGCATGACATATTTGTTTGTAGTTCACCTTAGTGATATCTTCAATCTAAAAAACGAATGTTTTTAAATAGGAATTAAGGACTAACAGGTCGAAAATAAATCACCTTAACGGTCTCCGTGCAATTTGGGTTAGTACAAACAGTCATCGGATACGGTAAAGCAAATACTTTTAAGCCAATTCTTGGTATCTTAAGGAATTTTTGTGACCCGTCAACAGTTTGCGATGTATACAAGTTAGTTTTGATTCTGCCGATTCGTTCTATGTTGTTTTGAATTAATGCTGCTACTTCCGCTAACGGTGTACTTAGATTTACAATTAACTGGCGAGCTTCATCCAATGCTAAAATATACAAGTGAAATATATATGTTGCATACTTTTCTGATAATTTCAAAATAAAATTATTATCAAGAAAAATTACCTTAAAATTATTACTTTCTAATTAGACGAATTAATTAGAAAGTAAAAATTAGAAAAACCTTTTTGGGTTGGGAACTCGTTGGGAACGCATTGGAGACTCTAGCAACCTGATACTTATGAATACAAGCGGGTAGCGCCAATGCTCTTTTAAATCTTAAATTTACAATATGCAAAACAGTACGAAATGAAATTTTATTAAGAAAATATCCACGCATATTCAGCCACCACAGATCCCTTTAGATACGCGACGAAGAGTTTGAATTGAACACATGTGTTTTAAACTTAAATTGAATAACGAAAACCACACCCGAGCTTCTAGCTTCAAAGTTAACTGGCTACACCCTGCGCAATAGAGCACTCAATATTGAGCTCTGGGGAACATCAACAGAAGATACGCCTGTACATTACCCAAACAAGAACCAAACATATCAAATTATGATTAGTCAACTTAACTTAACGTGTTCTCAAGCGGAAGAAGCGGAAGCACCTGTCACCAGGTGCTCGGATAAGTGATCATTTTGCTGTACATGCACATATATTCATTATATGGTAATAGAAGCAAATTATTTACTTACCCAATACTAGCCTTAGCCGATATTCCCCAACTTTTGATGAAATTCGCCTTCTCATCGTCGTCAAATTGTATGTTGTTCCTCTTGGCAATTAGATACCTGATGGCTTCATTATCCACGCAGAAGACGTTCTGTCCCCCGAAAGGTATATCAATGAACGGTGATTTAGACTTGATTTCGTCTAAAATCGTTTTTAAAGGAATGACAGTGTCTCCAGGGCGGTAAAAGTTGGTTCTCGAATAGGTAAAAAGGAAAATTACGTTTTTATTGGAACCTCCGTGTAATGTTGATAACAGTTGCTTAATACAATATTTAAACGGGACACTTATATGCTCGTTAGGTTTAAGTAAGATACAAATTAGATGTAGATCTTTCATTTTCCCGATAGCCGTCAACACTTTGGCGAAATTTTCCTTGGTTTTTTCGATTTCGTGAGTTTTGCCAATGCTTGGAGTGTCAATTAAACAAATCCTTACATCTTCCGTCTCGAACGCATAACTTCTTGTCGGTTGGGTGCTCGACGCATCCGAGGTTATGGATTCGTTAACATCACTGCCGAATTTAACAACTTGCGGAACGAAATTTTCGTCAGTTACGATGAAATTTGAAGGAATTAGCGAACGCACGGTTTTAGCAGCTTCAGCTTCCTCCATAGTATTAAACTCTAAGTAATTCATAAAGGCATTGATAAAAGTAGATTTCCCAACGTCGGTTTCGCCCACTAATAGGAGATTATAGGTCTGCTTTGGTTGGCTGTTTGATTCTAAACAGAGATATGACGATAAATAATAAATGTTTCGTTGAAACCGAAAATCGATTGTTATGGTGGTGTTAGTTTTATAGCTATTAAACTTGTAAAAATTAATAAATATAATCACATCGATATAATATCGCTGTTCGAACAAAATTAAAAGAATAAATGATGTTTAAAAAAGGAAGCAATGCAATTGATTTAAATAAAAATGAAGCCTAATTGGTTGCTCATGAACACGAGGCAAAGTATACTAAAGATTCGGTGCGTTCCGCAGTCATTGCTCGTTCGGACAACAATCTTCTCGAGATGTTGGTGAAAATGTTATGCTCAAACATGTGTGCTTTGCGTTTATTACAACGTTTAATTCCGTAGAAGTTTTCTAATGTACGCACCGATAAGAAGAGCTTCGTCCACCGGAATTTTCTTAGACTGTAACCATTTCAAGATTCCAATTTGTTTGGTCGACGCAGCATATTCGGCAATAGTTGCGTTTCTTTCGAGAGATTTCGCATTTAGATACTCGTATCCGTATCTGTCGAAGTAGCTTTCCAAACGCGCAATTTTGCCTGCCTCGTAAAGCGCTCCGTCTAAGATTTCGAAAGATCTATTGGCAAGTAACCATTTTAAGATGTTCTTATTTATTTGTTGATTAGCCAGATCTAGCGCAGTTTTCCCATTCTCGTTTTGAACGTCGACCTCTTGCCCAGCTCCCACTAACACTTTTACAATATCAAATTGGTCCATCAAAACAGCTGCATGTAGCGGTGTTTGGCCGTAGTAAGTTGTTTCTAGAAGTAGCTTTTGGTCTGCCAGCCATCTGATTATATCCAGCCGTTTGGTGACGATTGCCAAGAAAAGTACGTTTTTCCCAGATGCATCCAAGACATCCGTTTTTGCGCCGTTTTGCATCAACCATTTAAACGTATCGACGTCATTGTTTATACACGCCCTTATTACGTATGTATTTCCATTCGAATCCTTGGAATTAATATCGACTTTTGGTAAAAGCTTTTTTGCTGTATCGAATTGTCGAATGCGAATGGCTTCATCAAAAGCGTTTGTATCTACGGCGGTAACGTCTATATCTTCCATGTTTATTGATTTGAATAAATACGTACGTTATATACGTTGCTATTTCCCTATTCCAATGCTGTATTTATATGGTTTACAAGAGCATAAACAGAATCCTATCGTTTTTGGAATGTTACGCGACGACCACAAAAATAGGTTATTTTCATGCTTTCTTCGACCACAACTAATAAATGTTTTCGTTTCTTCATTTGCCGTTAAAAACATATTTTTAACATTAATAATTATGCAGCGCATAAATGAACTGTTCACGTACGTTTATACGCCCAAATTGTTAAAAACGATGCAATAATCTCTCATACGTATAAAAATCAGAGCATATTCAAATGTTAATAATTTGAATATAGACCGGATGCCTTTGCTCTTCTTTAATTATATCATCATGGCCATTAACAATAGTAACATTTAGAGACTTCGTTTTTCTTACTCGTGTTTTTGGTAACCTATGCATTGTTTATTTATAAGCATGTTTTCCGTAAATATTGTTTTGGTGCTCTGTCGGGTATTCATGTATAAGAGAAATACGTTACCTTTGCTTGCGAACCGCTTCCTTTACAAATTATGGCGTTCTCAAAAACAACATATACATAAGTATTGGCAACCTCCGCACCACGCAAGATTAATTATTATATAGTAATAAATAATAATTCGTCCGGGACGGTCATTTCGAGGGCAAGAATGGTCCTCATCATCAACCGGTGACCAAGCCTTCGAAACGGGCGTCACGAATAAATTATTATATAAATCAATATGGTGCGGAGGTTACCAATACTTATGGGTTGTTTACCATACTACGCCACAGTCTTTACTCATCATCACTGATTCATTATAGGCTTCTCGTTTTTGCACTTGCAGAGCAGCGTAAAGGCTCAATCCAAATACTGCAGCTGCTGAGGACGTTGCTCAGATGACGGAGTTAATAGATACTTCTGATGTAACTTCTGATGATGATCGATCCCGATCGATATTTATTTTTTATTTATCGATATCTAGTGACAATTTTGCGATGAATAACCAAAGAGAGAATCGCAAATTCTATGCTATACGATCGCTACGCTCAACCTTGAAACCTTTTACCGGGGCATGAAAAGTAATTACTCTCAACATCCATTTTCAATTTCACGCCCGCGATATTTTTTTGTAATTATGTTGGACGCAACGCTAGGTAGACAAACAGGAAGGCATAAAACTGATAAGGAAGTCGCTTAGTAGATGATGTGCTTCGGAATATAATTTTAATGTTACATATATATCCTTCCTATTTTACTAATGTTTTTATTTACAGTTTAATCCATATAGTAGCTACGTCGATGCGTATAGGAAATATTTATTGCTTTGCTTTAAAGGTAAGCATTACTATTATTTTTTCGTTTCATCAACTTTATATATACATCTATCTAATGAAATACAATATTTAGATAGGTACTAGAAAATTCTAAGGAAAGAAAAAAGATTATTTCTGGCGTAAATTGTGAAATAAGTTCGTTTCAGATCTTATGAATATTTCGTTATATTAGCATATACATAAAGGTTTTTAGTTGAGGAGATAAAAAGAAGAATAAAAGAGTTTATGTGTTTAGTTTTAATTGATATAAACTAGATGCTGCTCGGATTTAATGTTAACTAAAGTTTAAAGCTAAAGTATCCAGATCCTACATTGAAGCGCCTTGCGAATTTTACAAAGCTTTTCGTTAAAGCATAAACAACAAGTTTGTTATGAAATCGTTTTTCTTTTTAATGGCCGCATTCATATTTCTGTAGCTAGATATAAGTTTATTAAAAATAGCTCTTATGTGTCGCCTTGAAAACGATGCATAAACAATAACTTTTCGACATCTTGTGTTTTAAACATCAATTAATATATTTTTGTTGCATGACTGCTATTTACATTAGTTACGACTTTTGAGAACAGCATCTTATAATAAGACAGACTATTTTACAATCATTTCTTTTAGAAAAATGAAGAGAAATGAGGTATTAGGGCTTACACACTTAAAGATTTACTTACAAAAATTAAAGAAAAATCGGCTACTTTAATTAACAAATAAGATGAAAGATGTTTAGTACCTTATTAATTAAAGTAATTTTTAAAAAATCTATAAGAACTCTTGCGATTATATCCATGCAAGCTTGTTATTTTATGACTACGAGGATGGTAAATGTACCTATGCGAATAGTTTAACCGAATTGTCAACAAGTAAACTAACGTTTAAAGTTTAAAATGAAAAAGTTAAACTTTCTAACCACGGTATGATGAATACTGCATACGTACTAACAAAGAATGTTTACTGACTCTATTTTGAAAGCATTTTCTTCAATGGAATTAATTTTAACGGCGGATGTACGGTCAATAGCAACAAGTTTATATCAACCCCGACAAGGGATCGAACTTCACATCTCCCGTTTGGCGCACACGCTACGGGGGCTGTATCGAGACCGAAATCACTTTTTAATTTTTAGATTATTAAACCTAGCGCCGGTTCGGCAAACGGGAGATATTAGGCGCTTCCGAGGTTGGTATCTAAAGAAAGATTAGTTAAGTCGTAAATATCAAGGAAATCATGGATGATAATATTCTTTTCTGGTATTCATTTCTTGTTATGTGGTACATATAATCTAGTAGCATCTTAATATTAATAGAAATTTAATGATTCAAGATATTTAAAGGAAAAAAGCAATGATTCATTTGAGGATGGCGATGTCCTTGAAATCAGTCTTTATAATTGTTCGTAATTTTATTAGTGAAGATATTGTGGTCAAAATCGAAGATCTATCGTAGGAGAACCTACGGTATCTCCATTTGATAACCTATCTTAGTTGATAAGTATTATGGTAAGTCATTTATTGGTGCAATCATCAAGAAATGGACTGTAAAAACGACTTCTTGGAGTTCGCATCGAAATGATTGCCAAAAAGTTTGGACTAGCTCCAAAGATATCATGCAATGTTTCAATTTCAAGCTCAAATTCGCGAATTTCTTTTGAATTGAGGAAATAAAGGGGACGGTGATGTTGACGATGGATATAAGCGGTTCATACAAGAAAAATCCCAAGAACATTTTTACTTTCACCTCCATTAACTCCGTTCAACTTCAATCCCCTTCAAACAGCAATAATGCCAGGATGACGAAGAGGCAACATCTTCCAACAGTAAAATTAGAATTTAAGGACTCTGTAAAGTGCTGAAATCTAAATTATATAAAGATATATTTGGTTGGAAGTCAATATAACTGTTCCTATTACATTCTTAATAGGAACGTAGCAGATTAGAGACTTAATGTCCACATCTTTTAAAAAAAAAAAAAAACAATTCCCGAAAAGAATGTCGAATTCATCACTTCTTTGAGTTCGGGCCCCAGAAGGATATTTCTGTTTGGCTGAAATCTAATGCTTCCTTACAAATTGCGCTTATCAAGGCGCTTCTTTTGTAAAACAAAAGAAAAACTCTTTTAATTGCATGTAAGTACCTGCTTTGGGAGCGGAAATGCCATGTTGTATTAGTGTAATGTTTAAATAGTTGGCGTATTCATGTCAACTTCTAGTATTACAGCAAATGGTCCTGAAACTAATTTTTATTATTAATTGAAAAGAATCATTTTTCAAAACATTTGCAATTTAAGGGAATATGAGCTAGATCTTCTTCGACATCGACTCTTTTCTTCTTTATATTAACTTTATATTAACATGCGATCTCTCAATATCCTTAACGCTGGTACAATATTTTTGCTTAATACATACGGCTCTTATTAGCGATAGTAGTTTTATTTGAGAAGTATTTATGGATATACGTAGTTCCCAGGATCTCTACGACTCGAATATTTAACGAATCACAAGAGTAAGAGACAAGCTACAGAGACCGCTTGGACTATTAGATTACGTCGGGTACCGAGCGTTGGGAAACAATAATCTTCATTTTCGCTTGGAACAAATGCTTCTAAGAGGAAATTTCATTTAATTTATCTAAAAACGATGGGAAACAGGCGGTGCTAAACGTGAACAGAACACTAGCGTTTTCTTCACTAAACGTACGCATACGTAAACGATATCGCTAGGTACGAAACCATTCCTCCATTTCTCCTAAACTTTCAACGGTATAATACTTCAATTAGTTGCGCTTGATGCAGATAAACCTTAAGCTCAATCCACCGATTGCTACACTCGACTCCGGTGTGTTTTACCTTCTATCTTATTTACCAGTATACGTAATTAATTTTCTTCATTCTGCAATTGTCTCGAAGCATGCTCGGTTATTCTGTGACTTAAAGATTTATTCCTTCGGTGGATAGTGTCCAGTGTAATTTCATCATCGACGTCCGGAAATGAACAGAATTTTGCGATTTGTTTTGATATCCGAAGAAAGTGAAAAGTGAAATATGAACATATTATTTAATTGAGATTTCTCATCCAACAACGTAATAAGGTGAGCATTGTACGGAATATGATACTGTTGCGTTCTAGTTTATTATTTCGAATATTCGTCGAAATCGAAAGTTAATTTCGTGTTCTCCTTTCGATTTTCTCAGAGAATGACGGAAAATGAGCTACTTTCAGATATTTTTTTTTTGTATTTTAGCCTTTATTTAATTAATGTTTCTAACGGCGATATTTTTTGATAATACGTTTGCGAAAATGCAGAAATGCAAAAATGCAAAAAAGTTGCGTCTTCGACCGATTGCTTCATTATATTTGGAATTTTATTCTATATAAAGTTGTTGGGCTCCAGTGCCGTTGCAATTTTATTCTCTCATTGCCAGTACAAAATTATCACTTTCGTAAACATGTATTGAGGAAATATAGTTACTAATGACGAAAACAGCAATTGGATGTAGATAACATTCAACGTAATATAAGCGTAAGAATACACAAAGAATAATAGCTACGACTCCAGAGCCCAAGATAACCAGGTTTATTACCTTTGATTTTTGATAGATTATTTTGTCTAAAGTACGTTGCAGATTCGATGAAAGTTCTTCTTATTTTTGAATTTTCATTGTTTGTCTTATAATTTCATATTCAACGTTAATATCAGAAACAATGGTTTGATATAAATAGATTTTGTTCAATTAATATCATTATCAATTTTGAAAGAAACTACTAAAGAAACTTCTTGTTGATTTACATAAAAGTTCGCTTCATTAACAATACATATTGGT
Organism: Oryctes rhinoceros; assembly: GCA_020654165.1. Classification (NCBI taxonomy): domain Eukaryota; kingdom Metazoa; phylum Arthropoda; class Insecta; order Coleoptera; family Scarabaeidae; genus Oryctes; species Oryctes rhinoceros. The sequence goes on from JAIOKQ010000231.1 coordinate 8,730,763, forward strand.
GCTTAGTATAATACAATATCAATTGATAATTTTTAAATAATGAGCAAACAAAGACCAGCGATGCGATTTAGAAATCGCAAAGGGCAATAAAAATGTTTCGACAATACTTCATTTGTTTCAAGGTATTTAAATCAATTCGATAATGTTCTTGCCGGAAACATAAAGAAGTATAAACAATTTTGATTTGTTCTTATGCACTTCTCAGAACTAAAGGTATGAACTGTAAAGTGGCCTTGGACGTTTACATGAGATTAGCCTGGTTCGTACCTGAAGTGGAGTTTATTATTTTTAGCTTTCTCTTTTTATTCTGCGTTCGCTACGGATGAATGTTGACAATATCTGCAAGCGCAAGAACTGCAGCAAATGAATAAAAGCGATGCTGATCGAATCGTAAGAAAAACGATTCCTGCCATTTTTTTTTTTTGTTCCGAGTATTAATCTGGGTGATCTCGATTCGTAATTTTCTTCATTGTTACTTGATTATTTGGGTCGTACTGTTAAAGTAGGAGAGAAATTCATTTTCATCCTGAACAATTTAGAGAAAAATTTAAAAATGTATTCAGCTTTAGCAGCGCACGATACAATGTTGGTTTTTTAAATAGAACATCCTGTATATTACCTCGATATTAGATGCTGCTCTTTAGTTAATGTCAATTTTCATCCTAACAACTACATATATATATTGATTGTTGGGACAATTGCCATAATTTGGCATTTTTGCCAAGTGCTGCTATTTCTTTGACGGCAGATTTTATTCGATCGAGCACTCCTTGAAGTCCCAATACATCGCTAGTTGATATAAAAAGGAAATATTCATTTGAATAAATATTTAATTTCCGTCTCAACGGTTGCTGAGAGGCATTTAGGCCCAGATCCTGAGCGCCAAAAAAAATTTCGAAGTGAATTTCGAACAATCGGTGCCAAAACGTAACTTAACGTACTTCAATATGCCAATCAAGTTCAAGGTCTTGAATAATGCTTTCACTACAACGGTAACTCTCGTCGAATACTTTTGTTATTCTTTCACTTAACACTTTGTAAGCCACCACATATTCGTTCGACTAGCTTTTTTCCCGCCTCGAATTATCTTGCAATTGATTTTCAATCGGAAATCTTTTACTGAGCGTAACGGTTATATAAACTTGATTAATTATTGCGGCTATTCAAGCCATCAAGCCGGCATATTTCGTTAGGTTTGCAGTGAAGTGCTGCATCAGACACTATACCAACTTATAGGACGAGTACACGAGTGCCAAAAGCCTTAAAAAGTGACAGTGAAAGAGAATATTTCGCAACTCACGCGAGATGAAAACGGTGTTTTGATCAAGGTCACTTTCTACACTGAGCTAAAGAAGTGAAACCGTACACATGATATGACATTGTATTTAAAGTTCCCAGGAATAGCGGATGGCGGAAATAATCATAGATTTATTGAAAGCCTTCGGGTGCAAATAAGAATAGATATAGAAGTCCGTAAATGTGTACTTAATGCGAATTACATGTTAAATGCTGGTTAGAATATAGTAAGACGTCGTCACACGATCTATTAAATGTACATTTCTTGATTATTTTAATTCTAGAACGAAATCTTTATTAAATGATATTTTACATCTACGTGATGTTGATACAAACAGTTGGTTGGTTTCAAAAAAAATCGTGTATTTTGCCAAAATTTCTTTAAAAAAGAAATTGTCATCCCAACTCTTCGATATATCCTGTATATCTACATGGTTTACAGTTTTTGCGTGATTAAATTTTTGTCACTTAGATAAATGATCACTTCTCTTTGTACGAACACTTGAGTACAACGACAGCTAATACAGAAAATCAGGTTAAACGTATTTCTCATTATTAGCGGTTTGTTATCACACGTATATAATAGCGGCAAAATTACCTTTAAGTCGTCAACACAATATTACGCGTTGCTTGTCAACAATCCAGAAGGCAAATAGTGGTTTTTGTACCTCCATCAACAGCCCCGACACACAATAGTATCTTATTACATTTTGGTTCAAATTTTAAGATAGAATCTAAAAATGCAATAATTTATAGTATTCTCCGCTAAAAAGTGTTAGTTACGAACTTATAAGATGTTGATTTCAATATTGTTTTAAATTAAGCCCTCCATCCGACCTCATGGCAAGAAAAAATCAACATCAGAAATCTCAAAGGCATGATCTTCCGAAGCCGTGGAAGTTACGAAGCCAGTTCTCATATTGATAATTAAAGAAATTAAAATGTTGAATTTTGAAAGGTCCACTATATAAGTAAGATTAGCGTATGTATACGCATGATTATTTAACGAGATTTCCTTTTATAACTTATTATTCCTTGCTATTTATCGCTACGCTATACATTATCCTTTGGATATACGTGATGAGAAAAAACTAAAGCTAATTAACAGTGATATGTTCCTGACTAAATTATTTGCAGACCGCCCATGCGGCTATTAACATCTAAGAATCAAAATCGCTTTTGTTTGTTTATTTGTTCGTAGCATTCTTAAAAAACCATTAATACTCTCTTAAAAAGGTAAAGGAATGTGTTAGAATGGCATATATATATATACAATATGAGTTCATACGACATTCTACTTATCTCTCATTGTGACCTAGGTACTTGCGGTACCGCAATAATTATTTAGAATCTCTACATAGTAAGAATCATAATGAGGTTATACAAAACATCGAGAGCTAATGCTTTTTTGTTGTCTTCCTGTCTATAATAGTAATAAATGTACGATTAGCGGAACAATTAGTACATAAACGTATTTCCATGTAGGCCATCCTTATGCAGATAACAATTTATTCTGCTAATATACTCCAAACATATACCTACTTAGATATACATACTTCCAGTATTAAACTCGTCTTTCATCGGGTAGTCCAACATAGCCATAACAGGACATAAAATGCATATCCTTAATCACGCGCGTAACTTCTAACAAATCGGGTTATTACATATTCTCGCAAAAGAAACACAAGAACAACCTTGGTTGAAAGAGAAAGTTGGGTAAGTGTTACGTTCTTGGAACATTTTATTACTTGGATAGCTGCGGGAGAGAAATTTTTCCGTTAATTAAAAGGCTTGATGTGCTGAGATCACATAATCATAAATAGCGTTTGGTAGAACGGGTTTCCATCGTCAGGCTAATTTCAGGTCCAATGTAGGGCATGTAAGAAATAGCGAAAGAATTATGTTCTTTGTATTTCGTTCAACAAAATATTCAGGGGGAAGTAACGGGTATTAGTAGCTATAAACTCATCAATCAAACGGCCTACAATTATTTATTGACAAATTTTGCTTTAAATAAAACCTTAATTAATTCGAGGACAGTTCGAAAAGTACCGTATAAGACTTTAGAACGAAAAACATATTTTTATGTCTAACATTCATTTTGTTTTTCAACCCTTGCCTTGATCTTTTTAGTGGTTGTTAAATTATTATTATCGGGCTCGTCATCCTCAAAGTAAAATTTTCCTTGTTCAAAATTTGGCAAATGCTGAGAGTGAATATTTTAAGACGCTATATGGGCGTAGGCATAATAGTAATAACATATGCCCCCTGTAATCGGCGAAAACTGTTAGGGGATATAAAAGCATGGGTTATTATTATTATTATTGACGCATTATTTAAAAACTTGACAGAGATTATTTTGCTTTACAAAGAATATTTTTACGAAAAACAGAGATATTTATCGAGTTCCCCTCGTATATCGAAAAATTGAGACATTTGAAAGGAACAATATTTCAATACGTATTAGATCTAGCAATTAAATGAACGAAATAGAGATACGAAGAAACGTTAAAAGAATAACACGGAATTGATAGCACTTACCCGTCGACGTGAGGCAAGTGCATTTTGGCATGTTTAACGCCACATCAATTTCATGTTAAAAATCGTAAGAGCGATCTTCTAATAAAACGTTTGCTTGTTAAAAGTTTATGGTTTATTCGTCATTTATGACTCTTTCATTTTGTTTCGAAATATTAATCCAGGATTTGAGTTACGTAAGACTGCTCTAGGCTTTCCTTTTCGGTATTTGTTTATTGCTTTCATTGTCCGTGCATAAATATGAATGGCGATGGAACCTTTAGTTGCTAGCCTCACCTATCTATTTATCTCAATCTTTCAGTAACAATTAATATCACTTTTCTCTCACAAATAAGAGAATTGATTATAAATTAAAGAGTTTACGCTGCGGTTTAAGTACTTAGGTTTTATAGCAATTTTCACCATCGATCACCTAACATAGAATGCAATCTCCTGTGAATGAACGTTAACAGTACAAACAATGCGTCGCTATGTATCATCCCCACCATGACCCCATATAGTCCATGAAAAACGGAGCAATGTTAAATATATCTCCGCAAGATGCATTTAAATCGGTAAACATAACGATATTCGAAATTTACATTGTTGACGTATAAATTAATTAAAATGTAAAATAGATATTTCTTAGTCGTCTTTGGAAAACTTTTGATATGATACTCTATCTATAAACATGACTTTTCGCTTGAAATTAAATTTATTGCCTTCTTCTCATAGAAAACATCGTTCTCTATTTATCACATAACAGATCCTACAACTCATTATAGGACTGATTCCAACATATTTCCCTGTATAACAATCAAACAAAGAATACGAATTAATAGCATTAAACTGCTGAACACCTTGTACAGCACGCATTAAAATAGAGCTCTCTTTCTTATGTATTTATTTTTATTCTTCAGATGTTTTTTCAATGTTTTGCACTGAAAAACCATTCGAGTATATGTACTACTTTATTGATTGGTAGTTCCATTTAAAACGCATTAATACGTCATTTTATCGAAAAAGAAAAGACGTTAGTTCAATGAACTGTTAATAAATCTTTTACATTAATAAAACTCGTTTTCTTCCACAAAACAATAATAGAAAGCAGCTTATGTGTAGCTTTTATGACTCGATGCTTACGTTGGTTTATTTGCAATTTTGTAGATTTCTAGTTTCACCTGGTTTACTGATGTAGATGGACGAACAAATGACACCTATAAATTGCGTAAATAATTATGTACATGTACATATTAATGTATCTCCTCCTATACAAGAACATGTTCAAATAAACTTTATACGCTTATGTAAGAAACAAAAACGATGTGTCTTACACCGCTATCTCTCGAGTGAAAATACCTCCAGGTTATAATAACGAAGCTCGAGTAAAATTTTTACTGCCGTCTTCGCTGACACAAATACATTACACAATTTCACTGTTACATTAATCATTTCTGATTGCTTAATAAAACAGTTGAAAAATTTAAACTGCTTGCAATTACTTGAATTAGTAATACGTACTATATTGATTTTATGAAGTCAACTCAGCTGCAAAAGAATATATATTGAATACATTCCGCTTTATTACTAATCAACGATCATACCTGTAGATATACACGTGTACGCTCAATAAGTGTAAGCTAAGGCAAAATTACGTTCTGCATTTGCCACCTCTAGCTTATTCTTAGTTCTTTTTTTTCCTTTTTGTTGTTCTGATGTTTTTCTTGTTGTTTTTACGTATAGAAAATTACTCAAATAAGCTAGATAGCTTCGCTACCAAAGTGCTATGTTATTCCACTGCCGATTTCTTCGCTTCTAATGTGTATAGATAGCTGTTGTATTTTAAAATAAATTTGTTTCTAATTATATATATATTATTTGATTCATTTGTCTTAGTAAACTTAGCCTTCCGCAAAAAAAAACTTGAAAAACTCGAGAGTTTGAAGGAAATAAACAGTGGAAATCTGATTGACAATCGACAGCTGCATATTAACAAAGTATATGCTCAACTTAAGTATATGTGGTCCTTCTTTTGGACGAACCCCGGATCTCATCCCCCAAGTTAACGCTTGGCCGGATTTTTTGGCAAATTCCAGAAGCGTCATGGCTTTGTCTCGGTATCGCAACATAAATGTCCGTGCATGAGATTGAATCTCAGGCTCGAGTAAGTTCCCGTTCGACTCAGCGTTAAACGATTTGCCAACTAGCGGTCAACGACGTCGGCTATCTTGTTGCCATCAGTACTCACTAGCACCGATATCCAGATGAGTGTAACCTTGTTAGTTCTATCTGAAATATTAAAGTAATTAATAACGTTTTGGATGCAAAATTTCTATCAAGAAACGTTACATCCTCTATATTATCCAAATTCCATTGTTTCTAGATCCCTTGAAATGGCGCTATCATCAAGATTTTCGCAGACTAAGCCGTGCCAAGCTTTCGGAGCCATTTGCTTTAAACGGTTTGCGTAATATGCAAATTAAGAAGTGAATGAATATTGTTTACATATGCTAAGTACGTGGAATGCACCGATATGTAATTCCTGTATATGTTTACGAAATTTCCTCTCGTAAGTACTTTTATTTATCACATCAAGCCGATTACATCGATAATCATCGCGATCTCGTTTAGAAATTGGCCGTTAGTATAGCTTGAAGTAATGGAATGTCTTCAGAAGGCTTGAAATTCGTGTGCTCCCTGAAATACAATGGCCAAAATAGAAAGCTGACGAAATTTAATTTCTAAGATTGAACGCATTATATGAAATTTTCGGACGTCTTGTGCGTACACTTACAATTGCGAATATATTCATGGCATATACATGTATTTGTTAATCATGTATTCATTAAAAAGCACTCTTTCACTTTACCCATACATATATACAATTATACGAAAGGATATACCCATTAAACGTTGTTGCCAAGGTTTAATTAAAGCCGCTGACAAGTATATAACTCCCGAATAGAAAGGAAATGTAAATGTAATTATATTTGTATTTTATATTAAGCGTGTACGAGCAGAATGTTTTGTAAATGAAAACAAACATGTATGTATGCATGTATTTATTTCGCAACGATCCATCTCGGATACGTTGGTAACGAAAAGAAGAAATGTTATCAAATTTCGCTCGAAAATTTTTCGTCGTTTTACCGCTTTTTTAACTATCCTGGCTCCTCGTATACTTTTTGTACAATTTTATTGTAATTTTCCTGTAAAATTATTTGAATTTTGTCGGTACTTTCAATAATGATAGCATGAACTATAGGGTAGTACAGCAAACAACATTAAACTCTTCACCACGCAAGTTTAATTAATTAATCCAGAATAACCATTTCGAGGATGATCCCCGGTCAAACGGTTGATAATGGGGAGTATTTAGTGTGTCGATAGTTTAGTGTTATTTTCAATCCTGTGTTCATCATATTCGATAGCAACTCAAATATTTCAATAGAAGATTTCTTAGAAGATGTTTTGATTTCTTTTATACAGAACTATACGTTAAATGTAGAATTTTATTGGCCAGCATTCGATAGTATTGACCATTTAAAGATATCAAATGTGATGGGAATTAAATCGAGAATTTGACCAAACTTAGCAGGAATTTTGTAGCCATAAAGGTAATAATTGTAAAATTTCAAAGGAAAGACGCTAGTTTCATATTAATTTAATTAATAACGCGTTGGAAATGGGACGAGCGAAGAAGCTGTTCTTTGAGAACTTGTCTATTAGTTCATGGTTAACACTCCCTACAGTTGAACTTATTTTTATAATAATAATAATAATAATCCAGTAATAATCGAAATTAAAATGCATTAAGTTTGGTCCAATTATGTTTTCACAATTGAAAGAAATTAAAAAAAAAAGATCCTGTATCTTGAAAGTAAAACAGTTCCGGACATTAATGTATAAGATCTTTTTTTTATTATCCTATAGTTATGCATCACTCGGTACTGTGTATTGCAGTTTCCTCCCGGATCATAGAACCAATGACTACAATTTTTCATGTTAAGGAAACACGCATTAGAACTATCCACATCACCGATTTATGTTCGCCGGATACGAGCTGATTTTTATAAAACTTATTTCCGTCTTGCATAAAGATAACTTATACAATATGTATAAGCTCGCAATAGTATTTTTGCACGGAAACTATATAGTGAAAACGCACTACACGCACGCTCTTTCAATTATTTTCACTTTCAAACGAATTTACATAAAAACTATTTTAAATTATATAAATTTCTGTGCGAAATGCACAACACACTTTCCTCAGTTAAGGTATTCCGCAAGTTACCAAATTCGTCAACTGGTAGGTCGTCAATGGAAAACTATTGAATCATTGTGCTCCTTACATACATGCATGTATACTCGTACCGAATGCGAGCTCAGGAAACCAGCTTTTGTTAACCGACGTAAACATAAAAGCGGAGAAAGTGACATACCAGCATGAACCGTGATGCTGTAAAACATATTCGGTACAGTGTGAATATGATGTAACTTCATCTTAATGCCACATGTTTATAGCTCGCAAGACGTCATAACGCAGTTGTGAAATAAATTACTAGAGTTGTTCAAGGGACTGCACATTCTATGAGAAAGTGATCATCTTGACATTTCGCGTCATAAAATTTGAATTACGATCGATTGTAACCATTAAAAGCTCTTATATAATATCTAGCGCTTCTGCTTTAACGCTTGAAGGGACGTGGAATCAAGTATTGCCATAAAATTAAAGTATTATTTACAGACACCTTAAAATATCCTTCCTCCATTCAATGGAACCAATTTCTTTCGCAACCTTCTTGTACTAATAGAACCATTAGAACATCCCTTCGAATGGAAACTTGCTACGAATCGTTGATTTAAATATAATGCGACAAACTATTAATATCAATGCGTAGACGCGCGTTGGTATCTACCACCTTCACTGATGAGCCGCAATGCGGCAAAGCCTGCGTCCACACATGATGGATGTTGGTAGTTCGTTTTGATATTATTAATTAAGTATGATGCCACTGGTCGAGACCTGTTACCCTCGCAGAACATGATGTCTTACGTTGATTTTACAAGCCTGTATAAGGATGGCTCGGCTTGTACTTACTTCTTGAACTCAAAAGAGTGCGTTTTTATATTATAAGGTCCATCTGTGAGAATGGTTTGAAATTATATTGAAATATAAGAGAATCTCTTTAATTGAGGGTTACTCAAGCTTATTTTTTAATAAAACGTAGTATTAATACATTTTCGGAATTTTCTTGAGTACTTAATCTTACCAAATAAATAATAATTTTTGAACCACTGCAAGATTAAACGACCTCTGTGAAATATTCTAAATACGTTTGCTTCTGTTATAGATATGATCCTCACCGGATATGTAACTATTGCGGCAATTTTTGCCGTAATAAGCATATCCAATTGCGCGAATATTCTAATGGTGACGATGGGAGGTACGAAGTCCCATAAGATTCCGTTTTGGGAATTGGCAAGAGGACTGATACCGCGAGGGCATAATATCACTTTCGTGAGCGCCTTTCCGCAGGATTTCATAATGGATGGCTTGGAGGAGATCACGCCGACAGGTTTAGTGTTCTACGTAAAGAACTTCACTAACTGGGACTTATTAGGTGCGCGGATGCGAGGCGAAGAACCAGTTCATCCTTTAGACATGTTGAGGTATCCTTATGAGGTAATCGATACTCTTAGTATAATTGGTATTAATCATAGTAAGAACTGTTTCCAAGGAAACTGTTGATTTTAAACTTATAGTAGGTTGTTGAAAATGACCACCGCCTACTGTGTCATGAGTCATGAAGCAACAACAACCTAGATAGAGAACTACCTAAGTTATTAATAGAGATGCCAAAGTATTCCTTTTTTGAAGCGACTAGACAGACTCGAGTTTTGTCGATTCTCGGGGAAACCGGTAGACAGCACGAACCTTTTCTTATGAGACGAATAGACACGAATCTGTCTAGTCCCTGCAAAAAAATAATTATTTCACCTGCATTGGTTATCTCTAGTTATCAAGTAGCGTTATAAATTTAAAAGCCCGTATCACATTTAAACTATTTCATCTGTACAAATTTAAACCGCTTCAGGAATATATAGCGACCAATATGATTTTTCAGATCGTTTAGATTTTGTAGACAAAAATCTAATCTAATCTGGACAGTTGATTTTGCATCAAACGTCTCATTTAAAATATTTGTGACGTTTCATGAGTTGTCCGGGCGGGATAACATAACGCGACGTGTTCTTAGGAGTGTGTTGCTGGAAGAATTTCGTGTGCAAGTCTATTTCTTGCTCTTCGTATGTCAACATTGCAAGAGCCGTTTCTTCGTTGTAAAAGTAGGAAGATGTGGAATTTCCTTTCTGGATACGCATAAGCACAGCATAATACATCGAATAAACTTTTCGATTATGGAAATCTGTACATCTGATGTATATAATCAGCATATTCGTTTTTTCATCATTAGGATAGCGATCGCTCAAGATGAAAATAACAATACGTAGAAACTTACTCAATTAGTTTGACAGTAATTCTTCTCATCGGCCACCTTCTCGAAGCGATGTGTTCAATTCACCATCACAAAACAAATGAAAAAAAAAAAACAAATGGATTTTAATTCTTTTTTTGCGAAATTTAGCCAATAAAACTGTTTCAAGTGAATTCTTGATAAAATTCATCCCCACCGAACCATAAAACTTCAAGAATACGCTGTCTATAACGTATTTATTTTGATAACTTTCATTGTTTTTCATTACCATTATCATGGGAAATATCCGTAAAGTCTTAATTTTCAGGTTCTTACAATGTTAATCTTTAAATAAATTTTCCCGTTTACGCAACTAGATACATTTACGCAACAACAAATTAATTTAATTCGAAAGTGCGAATGTTGTCGACATATTGACCGTTACGCGGTTAGCAACCATATCCAATTTAAATCCGGGAAATTTTAGCAAATCATTGTATTTACTAATTATACGCCTTACGGTAATTGAGTATGCATAACGCGAAATTGTAAGCTCATTAAATATTTATTATCCTTGTGTAAATATTTAAAGAAAATATCTTGATACTTCGCACTATAGACTAAAATACCGGTAATTTCAGGTGAATATTAAATGAGTTGCTCAGAGCTGAAAAAATGATTTGGCAAACGGCTAGCCACCTCGCGTCCACCTTTCCCCATCCATAGAAGCACGTAGCTGAATACACTATTTTAAAATAGCGATGAATAGGGGACACTCCTAGTTGAGTGTTGGATGCAAATGAAAACGAATGTAATATAGAACTTTTATGTAGCTTAATCCAAGAAAACTGCCGGAGGTTTTACGGTAACTAAAGACCGTGTGATCTTAATAACGCTTCAAGAGATAATATGTTGAAACCACCTCCGATAAATTGAGGCCTAAATCCACGTTCAATGAATGGTGTAGATATCAATGCGTTACCCGTTCATTGGATGGCAAACGCTAAGGCTTGGGTGCGATTCTGTAAAAATTTGGAATTTATTCTTATGATCCTTAAAAATGCTCTCGGCCATCTTAGCTTAACACCTAAACGTTTAAATTGTATTTGCACCACGTAATTCTACATTTTTGCTAGAACCAAGCTAGACCGACCTTATAATTCTGGCATTTAAAACGAACATTCCAACACGTTTCTTATTTTTTTATTATGCTTAAACCAAAAATTTTGGAAGGTTGCTTCCACCTTTTTAAAGTTTCTTTCTGCAGACGATTTTTCAGACTTTGCACTGCAAATTCACCTAAACACCTATTGCTGTGTACAATTAATTAAATTTCAATTGAAACGTTTTGTTCTAATCTTTTAGGCGTGCGACATTCTCTTTTCGGACGGTGAAATGAAGGAGTTCCTTCGATCCGGCCACGCTTTCGATTTGGCCATCCTAGACGGGGCCTTTCCGGAATGCGCCTTAGGTTTAATCTACCATTTCAAGATTCCGTTCATGTACATAAACACCGTCGGATTCTACACCGGTTCGCTATCAACTGCCGGCAATCCGGCGCCGTATTCGGTTACTCCATTTCTCGCCCGACCGTTCACCGATAACATGAACCTTATCGAGAGAGTAATGAACAGCGTGTGGCACGTTTCCGCCAGCCTGATGCATATCGTCATGGTGAGAGTCTTTCTACACGGCGTGCTGAGGAAACACTTCGGAAACGATATTCCGCATCCGTACGAGCTATCGAAGAACGTCAGTTTTATTCTACAAAACGCTCACGCCACTATTACTTATGCTAGACCGTACTTACCGAATGTTGCGGAGGTGGCTTGCATACATTGCAAGGCACCAAAACCTCTACCACCGGTACGTATATCAAAGAGACATTTATTCTTACGTATTAATTAAATAAATATTGATTATAAACATCGGTTCAGAAGCGAAAAGAGAAATACAATTACAACATTTTATGGTAAACCCAAGTAGTAAATTTGTTACGTCAAAATGTTACACATCCTATTATGGATTTACCATTCAGGTAAGAGTGAAAGTTCGCAATAATTATAGCTCGATCGACGCGTGGGTTGAGGATAATTTCTTCTCGGAGGGATTTAAAGAAGCTTTTATATAAAAATCATTTGGAGGAAAGTAGAAAAACACAGAGAATAAAGATGAAAGTTGACGCAAATACAAAATAGAATGAAAATATGGCTACGTATCAATTTATAAATATACAAAATGGAGGATCATTATCCTTGACACTATGAGTAAGGCCGCTCGACCAACATCTGGTATGGTAAAGTCGTTTTGACTTCTTTTTCGGTTTCTCCAGTAGCTTATATAGCCTCAGGACTCTCACTCCTTGTTACTGATGTTTTATTAGGTAACGCTATCCTCAGCCAACGATGATACCGAAGAATGCTCGATGTAAAACTGAAAAATTAACGTTTAAACAATTTATTAACAAAATAATTAAGATTTACCTGAGAACTAGGTCCACAACCGAATGTAACAAACATCTTCGTTCTTGTGAAATTTTAATACTATCTACGTGTATATTTTTAGCAATATTGTGTTTTTTCTTTTTGTTTTGTCAAAAATGGGTTGCTATTGAAAAAAATGAATTATTTCAAATATAACTTTACGAAGATGGAAAAATTATTTCCTTCGTCCTTAGCTTAGTGTACGATGCTTGATTGCATCTGAAATTTATTGATGACATGGCAAATCAATTGAAGTGAATGTCACATAACGCTCGTTAATCTTCTAACGCACAACTAATTTCACATTAATTTACATTCGTAACAGATCCTGCAGGCGTAATGGAAGCTACAAGGAAAACAAGTTACGTAATAAGTGCATATCTCATAAGACCTGGCATTGCATTATTTCAGAATAGGGTAATATAGTATTAGATCCGTTTATACATAAATATATATATAAATATGGAGCCTTTGCATGGTCGACTAGAAACAGTTATCAATCGGTCCATCAATCAATTGTTGGACGTAAAACAACCCGAAAATAAAATTTCCTTGTTACTATTAATTTTTATAACTAATAAAAACAATTTTTTGTTCATATCTTCTAAGGATCTCGAAGACTTTATTAGAGGAAGCGGCGACAATGGTTTCATATACTTCAGTATGGGATCATCCGTAAGAGCTGCCAATATGCCCGAATATTTAAGACGAATGTTACTTTGCGTATTCAAACAGTTACCGCAAAGGGTGCTCTGGAAATGGGAAGCGGATAATATGCCGGACGCCCCGCCGAACGTGAAACTTAGCCGATGGCTTCCTCAGCAGGACATACTAGGTAACAAAATTGACCGAAGACCTATCCATTTTCTTTAAATAATAATTTTCTAGGCCACCCGAAGATTCGCGCCTTCGTAACCCACGGAGGCTTACTGAGCATGTTCGAAACGATTTATCACGGCGTACCTATCGTTACAATTCCTGTCTTCTGCGACCACGATTCCAACGCGGCCAAGGCGCACTTGGACGGTTACGCCATTCAACTGGATCTAGCAACTCTAACCGCGGAGGATCTTCTACGAGCTATAAGGAACGTGATCCACACGTCCAAATACAAAGCGAACGTGAAGAGGATGCAGTATCTCTTGAAAGACCAGAAAGAGACGCCTCTGGAAAGGGCAGTGTATTGGACAGAGTACGTGTTGAAACATAAGGGAGCCGAACACTTAATGTCTCCGGCGAGGAATTTAAATATTTTCCAATATTACTTGCTCGATGTGATAGCTTTATGTTTAGCGTGCTTAATATTAATGCGTTACCTTCTAAAACTGTCGATAACTCTTGTATATAAGTACCTTAGCGGTAGTATAGGATTTAGTACCGTTAGAAAGAACATTAAGGTAGAGTAAGTTTGTAAATAGCTGTAAAGAGTGTTGTTTATTTGTTTTCGTTGAATTTTATTTAAATAAATTTTGGAAATTTTGAAGGTTAGTTGAACATGTCACAAGACAAACGGTGAAAGAGTACATCCCGAAATTATTTTACATTTATACAACACACCGAGCAGATGCGACATCTTGCAAGCAATCGCTGGTCCTAACTTAAAAATAGTTCATGAATAACGGCTGTCGGAGATCGGATCCTCCAGAAGTAATAGATGAAAGATTAAAGAAATTGGAAGAAAAAAAACATATTATTTTTAATATTTTATTAAGACGTCAATTTATAAATTAACAATTTACATTTACTATTATATACGTAACAGAGTTAAATAAAACGTGTCCAGATCATCATTAACAAATATATTTTTAAATATAAAACTCTCAGACATGTGGTATCCTTAATACTAAAACCGCATTTACTAGCTTATACAGTTTATAACACACGGTACTTATAGGTTATTTTACAAATTACAATTGATAACCGTTATTTAAGGCACTTTATTCAAATACGTAGAAAACATTCATCGTTGAAAATATGTAAACCCAAGTACTGGCTAAAAGCGTGGTTATTATGCAATGGTGATGTGAGCCTAGACGCATCAAAAAATTGAATTGTACTCCTAACTTGTTAATAGATCGAGACTACTTGTAATTAGGTTGCTTGGTGTGTATCTGTTTGATGTGCCAGACATTGTAAGAATCTTATGCTAGCTATGAACGTATTGCTTTCTTATTTAATTTTAATTCTTAATTAATTCGTGAGTTTAAAAACAAGTAATAAGAGTAAGAGAAAACTTTGAATGTACATACTTACAGATTGCTCACCATACAAAGTGAGTAGAACAAATTGAATATAATTGCTTTTTTTTATTTATCTAAATGATGTTGATTGTTACTATTTACTTACGAAGTTGTTAGAAAAGCGAAGTTTAACAAAGCACAAGATTTGTGACAAAAGTAGACATTTTTACAAAGTTTCCAAAGCAGAACATGATAATTTGCTGGAGTCGATGATTTTTTCCCGTTAGTTTATTTTCCTAAATGTAACAAACACCTTTACAAAGATGAATTAAGTATCGTGATAAAAATCGCAACCTCGTCCTACTTTCCACCACTTCAATATTTATCGATCTCGTTATCGGAAACACCCGGATTGCTTATACCGCCCTTTGCTCCATCAGCGGATTTACTCATCACGGTGCTAATGGCATTTTCTTTCTTCTGCGAAACATTCTTGACGGACGTAATTTGAATTTCCCGACTTCTTTTGTAATAGAGGAAGCCCGCATATCCCAGACCACCGATCGTACCCAACAGGATCAGCCAACTGATTATCCTAACAGTCTTCATGGTTGTGTACAGCGTTTTCAATGGTTTCGTCAGTGTTCGGTTCAAATCTATGCTCTGAAATTATAGAAAAAAGAAAATAATAACATTACACGTCCGATAATTTGTAAAAAGAAATACCTCTTCGACCCAAAACATTGGTACGAGAGTATCGGGAACGTTCTTCATTACATCTACCTTTGGCATTGGTACGAAAGGTATGCTGAATTGTAGTCTGTTCCTAGCTGCCACGGGAGAGCCAGACATCTTCGAAAGAAGTTTTATTTTTTTAATGAAATTTGGTCGCACGTCATTTGAGACATCGCCTAAGTAGTCTATTTACTCACCGTTTCAAATAGTAAATACAATTCATGTTTATCCTTCTCTGGATTTATACCTTTAACGCCATTTATATACACGGGATCGCTATTGTAAAAATGCGGCATCGTTGCGACAATTGGCCCAGAACATTTCCGTAAGTCGAATGCGCCCTTTTTCATGCACTCATCAGGAGCTGGACAATAACATTTATCTTCTTCGTTCGACGATTGGTCTCCAAAATCTAAAGTATACCGGCTGACTGGAATCCCGTTGTACTTCGAATCTCCAGTGAACTTTGCAGTCATGGATCTGAAAATAGTTGTAATGTACAACGTCCCAATGAAGCATTACATTTTACAATTTACCTGCATAACATCGCCGCAAACGAAGGAATGTCAGATCCATGCGGTAGTAATCCTGGAAAGATGGTGCCTTCCGTACCTCTAAATTGATTACATTCCTTGGTGGTCCATATATTTAGTTCAGCCATATCGTTATATTCTACTACTCTTCCCGTTTCTCTGTAGTCTTTTACGCCCCGTTTAACTTTGAATTTGTTGGAAGCGGAAGCATTTTTCTATTAAAAAAGAAAGAAATATGTTGAGCGAGAGATGAAATATAAGTTAAGTACATAGATTTAGCCAATAATTGATATTTTTAGTAATAAGATAAAGACAGCTTAGAATAAAAATCCAATCGAAAGCATACATTGCAAATGCCCTCCTCGCATTGTACTCACCGATCCAAGTAGCGAAAATTTGAAAACGTTATCTTCGATGTATTGGAAATCCTTCCCTTCAGTTTTGAGTTGAGTGCATACGGCCTTCCCGGCAAAATCTGTTACGGAACAATTCACTACAACTCCGTCGAAGAATATTTCCCTAAAGGTGGCTGTCATGAACGGCGTTTGTGGATTTTTGAAGATGCTGTTCATCGCTTTATTTATTAAGTTCATAGCGGAGGGCTTGTCACGCATCACGGTAAGTAGTATAGCCTGGAAAATCACCATCAGAGTTAGAAATACGATGGGATTTTAAGGAATATGAAGTAGGCTGCGATTATTGCAGCCGACGTCCACTTATTATCTTTCTAATTAATTACGAGTCGATAAGATGGAAATATTTTAATTTATTATTATCGCAGGTTGGGTTGTTGTTGCCGCATTTCGGTTACGGTCAACTAGACCGAATGATGCGAGGATAATATTTATAATTAACGGTTATAGTACTACTTTACGGGAACTGTACGTTACTACATTTTACTCTACTTTAAATGAAGTAAAATGAATAAAATGGAAATCTTTCCATCGATTAACCTTATCAAAAGCAGGTGAAATTATTTCTTTTTTGCAGCGACTTGATAGGCTCGTGTCTATTCGCCTCATAAGAATGGATTCGTGTTGCCTACCGTTGTCCCCGCGAGTGGACAAAACACGAGCTTGTCTAGTCTCTGCAAAGAAGTCCACCTTTGTCGTCTCTACTTATTATACTTACCACTATGAGCGGATGCGGTATGGTTAACACCTCATTTCCAGTCAACGTTCCCGGTTTGAATATAAACGTTTCTTTTGAAAAGAACGTCATGGTATCGTCTTCTTCGTCTTCGGATACGAAAACCTTGGACCTCCATTCTCTAGTTTTATTTCAACTGCTTAGTATTATGTACCACGAGAAGATAAATGGATGGCGAAAAGTGTGCGTAATACATTTAATCATAATAATTAAGGAGAATGTAAATTGACGAAGTACGAATTTATTTATATGTACCTCAATATGAAAATGTCTATGAAGGTGATATAGATGAAAATGGGAAAACTCATGCTTTTTTTTTGACAAATAAAGATGTATTACGAAACTAACTCGAATACGAACGGTCCGACCTCTTGAACGATAGGCGTCTGTCCCTTTGCCACTTGATTGGGATTAGTTACATTGAATACGTATATATTAAAGTCTATTGCGAATGGTATTTTCATGTACATCTCTCGAATTTCATTGCCAGGCTTAAGTGAAACTCCCTAAAACAAACCAGAAATTGTTTGCTAATATGGATTTTACTATCAAATAAGACAAAAAAAAATTATTTCCTTTTACATGCTTTTCGGAACTTCATAACGAACATCATGGCAGTGGTCAAAAGTTCCTACAAAGATGAAGGTTTTCTTATACCTGGATTCTGCATAAAAAAATTAATACACACATGTTTATGAGGATCCAAAATGCTAACGAGACAAACATAATTTTACGTTAAGTTGGTATGACATAATTAGTAACAAAAGTTGTCTAAAAGTCGCGCATTTACAAATTAATATCCGCGGTGAAGACGATTGCTTTTATTTATTTTAATGGAATCCCCGATTTTGCATTGGATGAGTTTATGACTCCACGTATATGCAACCGACCCGCCATTGTTTACAATCCGGTCCATCGAGAAAATTGAAATGTGTTACCGAACTCGAGAGTTTTTCAATAGTTAATGCTTATAAAAATAATGTTTCTGTAGATGCTTACATATATAACAACTAATCTATAATTAATATCGTTTTTATATTGGGGGCGATGCACGGGTTCGAATCAATACATAGAATAGGTCCGGGTGCTCCCCATACCTCCTCTAGACTACAGACCAAGCAACTCTGATTTAGATCATAAGTGCTTATTTTTGGTAGCACCCATTCAAAAATTATGATACATGTGAATATAAAGCCGAAAGCTAGCGCCAACCTCGCGTGAAACTGCATCTTCCTAATATCCACCCGTTTAAGATGAGCCTTCTTATAAATCGCTAACACAGAGAACTAACGAGGTTCCTGATGTTATCGCGTCTCATGATATATCGAATGACACTGGTTGATACGAAGTCACTCCTCAATGCAGTCGATTTTTGATGCAGTGGGGGATGTTCTCGTTGACCGTTTATTAAATTAGATGAGCAATATATTATGGGGTACGTATGAGGACTTATTTAATCCTTCCGGTATTAATATCTTAAGCACGAAACATACAAATTAAAACTTGTAGAAGATCATTTTGCAACGCACCCAAAAAAAGTTGCTAAATATTCTGTTGGTTTGTTGTTGTTGATTTGTTTTTTGTGAAATTTGTCTACTGCTAAAGGGTAATCTTTAGCAACTCGAAAAGTATCAACTGTATTGCGACTGTATGTTGATACATTTCTCGAAGTTAAGCCCTCTACGGTATTGCCTCTTAATGATCTTGTGTTGCTTCGTGAATAGCTGGCATATGACCCGTCTTCTAGCCCTCAAATCAAATTCGTTCAGCCATCTTCCAACTATCAGTTAAGATACAACCACTCCCGTTTCAGATCAGCATTTAAGCACGAAGATGCTTAAATGCTGATCTCGTGCATGATAAACTCTTACGAAGTAAGGTGTTAAAAAACTTCAATGTGATGAAGAAGTGATGATAAGGGATGTTAAGGCGGTAAATCTACATTGCGAACATCTGCAAATTCCAAAATATTAATTTTTCGCAGACAATTAAGTGTTGGGACGGTGGAAAAGTTTTATCTCGTAATCATATAAAACGAAATTGAACATTCATCTGTTACCTTTGTTGCTAATCGATTGTTAATATTTGAAGACGATTGTTAATATTGAAAACTTTTAATTTAAATTAAATTTAATTAATTAACTTTTTAAAAAAACCATTAATTGCTGGTCTGAAATGAAGCCGGTTGATTTAGACAAAGTAATACAATAACAAAGACTTAAACGTTTGTTATTAGGTAATAATTCATTCAATATGCGTTCGTATGGGCACAAGATGCGCTTTTTTCCGATTATTTCACACATTTTTATTAATTTGGCTTTCCAATAATTGTTTGAGTCGTTATAATACTGAGTAACAAATTATTAATTTTTTTTCAAATAAATGTATATAGGTTCATTAAATATCAAAACGGCAAATTCTTTTACTCAAGCATTAGGAACTAGATTATTTTTTGTGAGTTTTCGTTAGTTTTAAAGTATACTTTACTGTTGACTTTATTTTAGCAGCACAGAACAAAAAGTAATCAAAGATGACGTAAATAACTTGCTTCTAAATTGATAATATTCGTGTAAAACGTAAGTATATGTACATATTCTGTACTAGCTAGCAACGGAAATATAAAAAAAATTGATGTAATTAATTTTAAAGCTACTTGTTCACAATATTAAACGAATACAAATTTATGCACTCGAATTATCCAACCAAGGTATTGTTAAGTAAAATGAGGTAATATCCTTGAAATACAAAATAATTAGCATCGAATAAAAGATTTTTGGATTATTTTTAAATTGCCCCTTGTAACAGAATTAAGTAAATAAAACGTCTAATAATTCGTTTACGTCAAAGCAATTATATGTATTACGCTGAAAAAAAAAAAACGCAATCGGCAAAGTTACATAATACGCGAATATATCATCAGCACACAGTAACCGATCTTGTAAACTTTTTTTTTTCAACTCACTGTTTTAATTTTGCTCTTGATCAGGTTCGGAAACGCCACCCATCCGAAAATCGTGATGCATGTGAGTATAACGCCGCAAGCTAGCGCCAACCTCGCGTGAAACTGCATCTTCCTAATATCCACCCGCTTCAGATGAGCCTTCTTGTAAACCGCCAATAACACTGTCAGTTTCGGACAACACAAACAACAGACGAGGTTCCTGATGTTATCGTGTCTCTTGAACCACTGCGAATCCGGAAAGATGTCATTGAGAATTACCATTTATTCCTCAATTGATATATCGAATGACACCGCTGATATGATGCGATTACGACCACGTCGACTCCTCAATGCTGTCGATTTCTGATGCAGTGGGGGATGTTCTCATTGACCGTTTATTCAATTAGACGAGGAATATATGTAATATGGGGTAGGTATAGAGATCTATTTAAACCTTTTAGCATTAATGTCTTAAGCACGGAACTTAACTACGAAATTTATAAAATTAAATTTACTTGTAGAAGATCATTTTTGCGATACACACACCTACATAAAAAAGATAATTATTTATCACTTAATATATATTTTTTTACCTCCTTTTTTTCACCTTTTCATCTTTTAAATTAGATGGAAACACCTCGTTTTCATCTAATTCAAACGTTTGAAGGAGTTTGGAGTATAAGAAACAAAAGAACTCGTCGAATAAAAGAACTGAAACCGTCTAGAATACAAAGACTAGAAAGATAACGAGCTCAAAGAGATAGAGACGAGAGTTGGAAAGGATTTATTGCAGAAAGACCTAGAACATCCCCTAGAAACAAAGGAAAAAAGGATTTGGCATACTATTATATAAAATACACGCGTACGCACACACTTCTAGCTTTAAGCACTCCTTCAAAATTCATTGTTGATAATAAAAAAAGACTTGCGATAATTTTTACATTAACATTTCATTTGAAACATTCTAAATATTTGTTTTACTAAACTGTTCAAGCTGCCACCTACGAGGTTGGTGGACACGACGTATATTGGAAGCTATCAAATAAAATCATACACCTGCAAAACCAATAAAGTGTGGTTTTCAAATGAATAAGGTTAAACTTGCCTATCGATTTTCCTCGATTACCTACGAGAAAATTCTCGTGGAATTAGGAGCAAACATCTGTTGTTTCCTTTAATTAATGTATGCATAACTAGTCACAATACGCTTGAATCTAACCCCGCGCACGATCATACTTTTAAAGCGGCCGCTTTGCACAATTTATTACCTCTTAATTTACTGGGTTGTCAGGCGAATTAGTGTTACCTTAATTTTTAATCTGTGTGAATTGGGACAGTTGAATCCCACGTAGCCTATTTTAACGGGAAGGTTTAACAATATCGTCGTAAGATGAAAACGCAAACTCATATTCGATGATTTTTTATAGAAAATATCGGATATTACGGGAATTTTTGGCGCGAAATTAGAGCAAATGTAATGTTGTTTTGAAAGACAAAGTGATAATAGGGATATATAATATTTAGGGAAAGGATGTAAAGAGTTTCCATAAATCTATGGCAGAATATCCCAAGGTAATAAAATAAATTAAATTTTATTTACCTTTAACTTAATTTTATTGTTGAAAGAAAGCAGGTTGCAGCTAAAGTCAACCAGGAAGGGCTCTTAATATTCTCTTAGATCTTACGTTAGGTTTTGTTACGTACTTATCAAAAATACTTATTAGCAATGTTGTGTGTTATTCCGTTTAAATATATAAGATCCATATTCTTACGTCAGCGTTCAGCTATATTCTCCTGACATCTATGAAGCAACAAATATCTTACTCGCCGGTCCACTACCCTTGATCTTAGAGGACCTGATTCTTAAGTGTCGAACGATCCTGCCGTTCTAACACCTCTTTGACGAAGAGACTTCCAGCGGCCTTGGCCCTTTTCCAGATGATTTTCATTGACCAAGGTGCAGCGTAGTTCTGCCCGCTTTTCCCCCAACAATTTGCGTATTAGAAGAGAGGTGCAAAAAAATAATTTATTGTTATTAATTGTACAAATGAAATACTTTATTCTTTATAATATCGTGTTCAATATCAATACTAAAACATTCAATTATGCGTATCGATAAATTAAATATGCTCCGCTTGGAGTTCTTGGTAGTATTCCTTCAAATGATCGGAAAATGGACTAATGGTTGCGGTATTAAATTAATCATATCTGAAAATTTATGTTACATCTCCTCGTAAATAAATAATCGCTGTGTTACAATTACTTTAGCACGTAATCAGTACAAGTTATAAAGTTTTATGCATGCAACTAACACATGCATTAATTACTACGCAAGTCCACCATGTGGCAAAAATATTTTCCAACTATGATAAACTAACTAACAAAGTTACAAGCGCTAGGAAATAAGGATAAAATAGAAGTAAGGGCAACCTGCTCGGATACCTACGCAAAATTATCCTTAGCTTATAAGACCTCTAGTCTTTTCATCCACTCAATTAAATATTAATCCGCAGTATCTATGATAGGATGATAATTACGCCCGCAAGCTTACTTGGCTTTTTTCCCGTATTTATTATTTACATCTGACCTACATGAAATGCTAATGCGATTCATCTAAACATTTAATTTTTCTTATCGATCGTATCAAAAAATACACTTGGGCTACTTTATTCAACTGTTCAAAAATCATTAACAAGTACTTATATACTGCAAAGTCAAGTCTTGGATTCAAGGTATAACACTCACAACGTCTTTTTCGCCCTGAACGGTGGGATCGATAAATAGGAACTTGGTGAAATCTTGAGTGAAAAATTAATGGAAACAATGAACGGTAGCCTTGAAAAAACTACCTTAAAGTTTGTTAAATATGGATGTTTTTTTTTTATAAATACAATTAATTGGCTAGTTTGACGCATCAAACATTGTTTATCCCAAACATTATTTGTCTCTTATCCGTTTCTCTTCGGATTAGTGACAAATTCAAAATTTAGCAACTTTGCCAAATTTAAACCTATCTCTTCCCCCAATAATAAACCGTAAGGCTCAGCATGTACGCAAGCTATTCAGTGACCAATAGGAAAACTTTGATACAACATCTATATGTTGTAACTGTCAACTTTATGAAAAGCCAATTTTTCGTAAAGTTAGCGTATTAAGACGTATGTGTATATTTTTTAATTGTTGCAAACTGATCGACTTTAAACGATAAACGATTGCATAAGACCTGACGTCCGCTATACACAAATTCGCGTGTAATTTCTGCTGTACAAATTGAAGATCCACGCGAAATTTCATGATTTACATTTTTTAACATCGCAACCATATGTGGTTACGCCACGTTACGTTGCTTCTAATTATAGCCTGTTCAGGGACGACAGACTGCAAAACTCATCCTTTTATCGATATTTCTCCATACACACGAACACTTCTATATACTTACCTAGTAGTTAATTTGCTGATATTGCCTACTAATTATACATAGAGGAACAGCTATTAAATGCTTGCTATATGAGTATCTACACGCATGCAAACATTACAAACGTTCAAAAAATGTAGGGATAATATGCAAAATAGATTTACTTCATCTTTAGGCTTCCAAGAAGCTATAAAAAGTTGTTATCGGTATTACAAAACAACTCATGACTCATAATTAGAGAGGACAAAAGCGAGTGAAATCGTACCTTTTTTGCAGCGACTAGACAGGCTCGTGTTTTGTCGACTCTCGGGGAAACCAGTAGGCAATACGAACCCTTTCTTGTGACACGAGTCTACCTAGTTGCTGCAAAAAAGATATGATTTCACTCCCTTTTGTCCTCTCTACTCATAACCCAAGAATCACAGATACGCCTTAGTATCGCATTTTTACAGGGCGTACTAAAAATGAATTATGTCTTCTCAATGACATTAATTTAATTGGCCCGAACTAATTCACTTTAACTGATATTAAACATTGAATACATTCTTCCAGAAACAAGCTTGAAGAAGAAAACAACTGAGAACAAATAAAAATAATCTCTATGTATGTACATAATGCGACAAAAGTAAACTTGGATGACTAGTAAACGACAAAGTCATCCAGGCTTAAGTGCGTTCGTGTGGTTCTTAATAATAGTTTAGTAATTAACCTATCTTTTTGAATAAAGAACACCAAACGATTATATACATTTACTCTTCTAAAAAAAAGCGAAAAAACAAATTGTTCCTATGTTTGTTTTAAATAAATGTTAATATATAAGCAGCAGGTGTATTGTGTACGTATACTTATACTAAAAACTGTGAATACGCTTCTCCCACCTTCTTTCCAGGTGAGTCACAAAAGCAGTGACCACCTTTGGTATAACACAACAAAGAATGACGTATGCAGTCTCAACGTTAAAACACTGAGCAATATATACGTATATTTGTGATTGTGACGCTTTTTCTATCTTTATTTATAATCTCGTTGGATTGTTATTAATATCGTAAGTGGTTGTTTGTATTTATAATTAAACATATTCGTTTCGACCGTGTGGATAAGGATGATATGCAGAATTGATGGTATTTGTACTTATGAGAAGTTTTACTTTATGTGAAGTCGCTATACCTCAAGCAACAGTAATAAAAAGTATCCTTGTAACAAGCAACAGTGTCCTGTGTTAGATATTTTTGATTGAAATAATGTCGATGGTTAAGTTTGCCTGTTAATGTTACGTGACCCGATTCATAATAATTAACTCACATGTTCGTATAGGTACACGTAGATTACTAGTTTGAAAACAAATAGAAACTCGTTCTACTGATTTTAGAGCTATGTAATGTAATGTTGCCAAATACTGCTAATAACTTTCTAAAAAATATCACTAGATTATTATAAATTTAAATTATATACGTACGCTTTCGAATTTATTATTTTTTTATTGTTAAATTTGAAATAAAAAACAGGAGATTAAAATAGAATTTGCATAAAAAAATAGCGTTACTTTTTACATATAAATTTTATTAGAACAGACCAGTTTATCAGCGATTAATGTTAAACTTGTCTAGTCTACAGGGTGAATCAGGAGAAACGAACCAAAAACCTATACGCCTACCTATCTAATCTTATCCGATTTTTATTTGTTTTTAAATTACATACCCCTATTGATCTCATAAACAACTCATGTATGGACTACGAAGGGCAAAAGATCCTTTACTAGAACGTACGTAGCTGGCTTTTTATTTTACATGAGTCAATGCAAGAGTATTTTTATTTTATTTAAGGCGTATTAACTCGAAAATAAGCGAAAATTTTATAATAAATATACAATAACCTTTTACAAGAACGTAAAAAAAGTTCTTAGTTTTTTAATTACGCTATAACTTGAAAACAGACGAAAAAACTGGAGTTTGGCCCGTTCTTCACGGATCATCCTGTATAGGTAAATAGATGAATTGAATGTTAAGAGTGAAGTGTAACTTTGGAGTCAATTTCCTTCTGTTGCGGATATTACATATAACCTTTATTCCTGTCATAAAATATATGGCGCATATGAATGTTGACCTATAAGAATCAACAAAAATACTCCAATGTACTATGTAACTGTTATTTTTCCAATACCATGAAACGTACCTCCTAACTCGTAACTGAAGAAGTTGCCATCGTTTGATTTCAACTACAACTTCAACTACATGAATACATCTCTTCCAAAGTTGCATTGTAATACTTCTTTCTTTTAGATTGATTAATTCAACATGACCGAATTAAAAACGTTTATTTGTGGACTTAGTTTGAAGCAAGGGACTGTGATCATAGGAGTTGTACAGAGCATAGCCGCGTTCATGTTTTTAGCTTTAAGCGCAGCGTACGCTGAGAATCCACACGAGCTTATCGATATGTCGGATCCATCCATCGTCCCAAGTTATACAAGTAGGTTTGTTTCATATTTTTTGCAAATTGGAATTTCGCAGTAAGAGTAAATTTCGTAATTTGGACTTGTTTTTCATCTTTTACTAAACGTTGCAGTAACAGTAATAAAGTAAAGTTTCTGCAGATTTCTTGGTCAAGAACTTGTTCGATTAATTGGCCAATAAATCGGGACGTGTAAAATAAATTTCAGTGCGCTAAAATTTATTTTATTTTCAATTTAAACAATCATGAACAGTATTTACGCTTAATACAATTTTGTATATGTCATAAATTTTATCTAGCCGAGTAGATAGTTTGAAATAAATAATTTTTAGAAAACATTGAATTGAATTCGTTTCCAATAATATATTTACTGCAAGGTATAACGATATCGAAATAAATTATACACATCTAGACAGACGTAAATTATTGGTTTGCAGTACTCAAAGCGGTTCTGATATTCATGGCGGTGGGTAGCGCCTTGCAATGCATCTTTTCCATACTGCTAATCTTCGGAGCCGAGACGGTAAGTCTGCAGTTGGACTTGAAATATTGATTGAAGCGATTTATGCTTTTTACATATGTATACGAACAGCTTGTCGACAATTCATGAATCGAGCCTCTCGTTTTAGAATCGTCCCTTGTTATTAGTACCATGGTTACTTATTAATCCGTTGACTATAGCAACATACGTCGTCTGCACAATACTTTCCGTTTTCCATTACGCTGGTAGCAGTTACGCCACGTTTATTCTAGGACACGTCGTTATCGGAACATCTTTCTGTTGTAAGTATGAATTCAAATGTTCTTTACAGGTTTCTATCGAATATTCAAGTATGTAACCATAATAAACGTGTATTCTTATTAACAAAAAAAATAAGTTCGCCGATTTAGCATTGCACACATATCACATAGTCCCTAAATAATTACATCCAACTATTAGATAATAAAAATCTACCATGACCAATATCTTCCTCGTTTTTACAATCCCCAAATGTTTGACGGTTTGGAATGCCACCGTTTCGATGGAAATGAACCAATCACATGTATTAAGCAACCTACAAACATTATTCAAATCTTAAGAACAAACACCATCGAGGTTTTTGGGTCGCTCGTAGGGTTAGTTATCGTATGTATCAGCCAACCAATATTTTGATAGACCACGAAGCTTTTACGTTTTAATCACTCACTCCCTAAAAAAGTACTTACCACTTATATAAAATAAAGTAGATGAGACAACAATGTCGGTGTAGTCTCATAGTTCGGTCTTTCACCATGATTAGTATGATATTAATATTTTTTTCCATTTTCCAATAACCTACTTCAAATAATTTTCATGTTTACCTTCTTTATCGTACAGTAAATAGTAAAGCTCTTAGGATACACCTCCGCCTAAAACCTAAGGTTTGAAAATATATGTATTTAATTGTCTTTTTTTTATTTCCAGTAACGCTGGCGTATGAAGTGTTGGTTGTCTACAGCTTCTACAAATTCTTAAAGAGTCTTAACTTTTAGCCAGATACAAATGTATTATCTATAGCAATATTATAACATTTATATTATCTTATTAATCAGTTACGCACTACAATAGGAAGTAAAATACTCAATTTGACGTAAAATGTTTAAATATTCATAATTTGTAATAAATCCTCCCAAATATTTGTTCTTCGTTACTTCTAGCATTTAACATCAATCACCAAGAACAGTCCGCGAAAGAATACAAAAAAATTATAACTGCAAAGTATGACACGCTTACGCATATGTATCTCGCAAACTGTTACGGTAAGCACTCTTCGCGATTTCCTTTTCTTAATCCAGTTCGTAACTGCTCCTAGTTCAACACAAACGCTTTACGATGATATAGATTAAATTCTTTAAAGTAGTTCGGGAATTTGATTAAACGTTCCTTGCGATTTGATTTTGGTCATCTTATTTGAGACCTCCCTTAAATTTATTAGCGTAAAACACAATCAACTATTTATACCTACTTTGGCATATTTGTATTATGCAAATGTTTAACAAAAGTCATTAAAAAATTCCTAGAAAAAATAACCAAAAAAATAACTTCCTCGCGGTATTGATGGAATCATTTACGGAAGACAAAATGCTTACCAATCGTCATTAACGTGGTTCCGAGAATATTTTAATTCTACTCTGAGTCGCTGTCGCTGAGAGTCGCCAAAATATAACTGCGTTTAGTTGCTTGATTTCCACGATCACTTCATTTAAAGTTTTGCTTAGCCATGCGATTCGCTTCATTACTTTCAGCTTTCTTTCATCCTTGCTGCTCCAACGGTTCGGCAGAGGCGATATGATCCCGCATGCAGTGTGTTTGCGGAAGTGTTGAAATGTTGAAATAGAGGAATAGATAGGAGGAAATCTCTGCCGGCTTACATTTTTGTTGCATCACCTGTCATATTTCTTTATCTGCACCTCACTTGTGCTATATCAGTACATTGTGACAGGCAGTTTTATAGGTAAATTATTTTCCATTGTTTACATCTTATCAAAAAATTTATTTATGTTTCACGAACAACAATTAAAGAAACAATCACAAACAATAAATTAGTTCAAAGTGAACGTTGGTATTTGTAAGTATATTTATGATTGAATTCGTGCAAGAGCAGTCGTTTATTTTTGCATATATGAAAACTCCTGCTACAGGTTACTGTAGTTGTTGTAAGTGTTGAAGAAAGAAAATTGCGATTGAAACTTATTAATACGCATAGATTTGCTAGCATTTTTGAAATAAAATAGTACTATTCGTTAAATAAAGCACTGTGTATTAATATTATATTGAAAATTAAATATTTATAAATTTCTTATAATATCCCGTTTACGAAGCGCATCGTTTCAACGCATTTCGAATTTATTGAGGTAAGTTATATACACCGTTTACATTTTTTCTGCCACTCACACTGACTTTCATCAATTTAACCAGAGGATATATATTAAATAAAAACAAGCCACCGTTTGAAACAAATCCTTTTACTGTCATAAAAATATTATAAACATGATTACATCACTAACAGAGTATGCTAGTCATGTGTTTGCTTTTACTTACAGTTCTACATTTGTAACGTGGTTATTGCACTGTCATAGAAACGAATGCTCGTCTTGGTGGTACATAAATAGACATAAATTAAATACTGCATTACAATCGTTATTATAACTACGGCATGTACACATTTTACAATAGTATACCACAAATTTTCGTGGCGGTTATATAATGATGTACGCTCTTGTTCATCTTTCGCAGCCCTCAAGAGGCCGATAGAATTGTCAGAACTCACATTCAAAGAGCATACGTTACATTACATGTAGTTATTTCGATAAAAACGCGTTCGGTGCTTCATCACTAGAATGTTTCGATATACAATAATAGATTGTAAATCATACACTTCTAATACTTTTTTCGTTTTATATTATGGAGAAATTGTAGTCGCAGTTGTAAGGAAACATTCATTTCGGCAATAATAAAGATTAGTTGGGCGTTAAAAAAAACTACTTTAAAATATATCAACACGTGCGTCGATACACTCCAATTTATACAAGTGGGTCATTTTCCAGCTGACAAAAAAGAAAAATCTTATTTTTGGCTGTGTTGACTTTGACACAGCATAGTTGGCGCTGTTCGGACAGGCATTTAAATATTGTAACAAATTGAGTGTTTATAAAGTGATTAAACTTATAAACCATCATCGATTAATTGGAATTACTGTTTCTCGACGATGCTTTCGATAGTTTATATTTCGACCTATTTTGTTTCCCTTTGGAAAAAGATTTGGAATAAATCCAAAGCGCTCAGAGTACAAAGAAAGGTTTTTCATTTTGGAAACATCCTCGATTTTAGGTTTACTTCCATAACTTATTCTCTTGCTTTTGATTATAACTTATAACTTACACTAGGTACTGCGTTCGTTATGATATTACAGATGTATTTTTTAAATGGAACACTGCATTATTTCATGCATGCTTTTGGATCATATAGATGGATTAAAAACAGTAATGATAAACAGCGAATAAATAAAGAAAATGCCCTAATTTATGTAAGCATGGCCAATATAACACGCACACTTTCGCAATTGCCAACTTTACTTTTCATGCAGATAGATTAAGATAGAATGTTTGCCTAATTTTCATGATAAAAAAGATTTAATTAAAACAATTACAAAGAAGTATGTATAAAAAAAATAGAAGAATATTAAAAGAATGTTTCCTAGTCGTCATGGAAAGACACTGTCCTTAAATTGTTGCATTTGCACCAAAGATTGCTTTGCTTTGACTTTTTACATGTAAAAATTGAGCGTTTGTTAGAAAAATCTTCGATAGTATTTTTATAAATTGTACGTTAATAGAACTCGTCTTTGATAAAGAAATGCCAAAGCGCCTTCTTCCTTGTGCGAATGCTAAACGTCGTGGCATGTATGTTATTGCAATACTGTGAAAAAACGGAATGTTAATGAAACCGGCGAAGCTGTTTCGAAATAACCGAGTGTTTACACAACCATTTGAAAATATTTCTATTATAAAAATATAAATAAAATATAAATCGCAATAGCGTTGCAGGTTAATTTCCGGAGTTTAATAAAATATCCACTTCTAAAAATTAGTTGAAAAAAAATTAAACTTATAGCCGACCAAATAAGTCGATGAAGCGTTGTCCAAAATCCATTACAGTCAATATTTAAGGAACTAATTGTAACATTTTAAATCTACATTACAGGGAAAAAATCATATCCATAATACCGAAAAACAAATTTAATATCGATCACTGTACAGACTTATATATAGATCACCCAAAAGAATACTCCCTCAACCAAAGTTTTACCGTATAATATGCGCCATCCGACATTTAATTTAACTTATCCCGTAATTCAGTACGCACCTTCGAGCAATAAATAATATTTAAATTAGGAATCATCTACTGTATTTTGATTACTTTCTATATTTGTGCACTTTCACATTTCCTCTTCTTTATCCGCACTGGCTGCCTCTGGGTAGGTGGGGTATTTCGCTATTTCCACTTTATCTTTCACTTTAAAACTGGGATAAAGACCGATTTGTTTCGTTCTTAGATTTTTTCCTTTGCTGTAACCATTCCAATGGTTACCCGCTACGCCAATCAGATCTCCTGGGCGCATACTTAGTTCGCCGTTGTTGTGACCTTCATGGGGTAAAACTGCTATTCTGTTGTGCGGATTTTGACCACCGTAATAGTATATATCATCCAAAGAATTAAATTTATCGGCTGCATCTGGATAATAGTTCTGCATTATTTCATATGCAACACGGCAAACCTAAAACAAAAAATTATCAAAAATATTTGATATAAACTCTACTTGAAGTCCATTTATATTACTGCATATAATATCTACAATAAGATTCTCTCATCGATATATGCTTCTACGTCTTCAGTATTTATACTACAATTAGCCGGTACTGGTTGCATTTTTTTGCGGCTGTGGCAAATGATAGAGTCCGCTACTAGCTACTTCGTACAGCTAATTCGTAAAAAACTACCAGCTAGTTTTTTACGAATAACTCCTTCTTAATCTTAACGCTAGAAACATTTCAAATGGACAGAACAGGATCTTCATATAGTCCCAATATTTCGAGCCTGTTACAACCGCCTATTGGAATTCAAGGCGACAATAATTTCAATCTCCTCAAACTAT
Organism: Oryctes rhinoceros; assembly: GCA_020654165.1. NCBI lineage: Eukaryota > Metazoa > Arthropoda > Insecta > Coleoptera > Scarabaeidae > Oryctes > Oryctes rhinoceros. The sequence continues at coordinate 8,762,614 of JAIOKQ010000231.1, forward strand.
CTAGATTGCAGTGTATTTTCGTAGGAATGGCAATGAACTTACCTGAGATGAAAAAGTGCAAACAAGGAAATCACTCATCGACAGCATATGTATATCTAGAATAATTCCGTTGAGTGAAGATTCCGAATACCTCGTGGACATTGCCGCCGACTTTGATACGGTAGTATCGGCCAAAATTTCATAATGAGGATACTTTCCGTGGGCTTCCTGGATCACTTTAGGATCATCGGTGGCGAGATATACTCGTCTCTTGTCAACAGGTTGCTTGAGTTCTAACTGATCATAGTAATCGTTCACCGCTTGCATGTATTCATCTATTGGATGGTAGGCCGCTTCTGTTCCAACTTTATCCGTTCGTCTGACGTGTACTCTAAAAGTGCCCAAAATATTTGCCGTTTCAATTAAATAAATAGGGGCGGTTAAGGCTTACCCGACGATAGGTCGTTTAAAACCAATGTTAGACATCGCTTCCTGCAAGAAAGCTGCTGTCTTTTCTTGAGGTCTTAAGAGATACTTTAAGAATTGTCCGACCCACCAAACAACCGGATCTCCATGAAGACGTATTAATCTGGGTGCTAAATCTTCTGGTACGGATAATGGTAAATAAGGTGGTCTCGGTGATATAGAATCTATTATAGGTAACGTGATCACTTGAGTATCCTTAGTGCCTGAAACAGTTTCACTAATGTTGCAGAATTTTATTACTAGCGGATCCGCTATTCGGCTCTTATAAATTTAATTACTATGAACTCGAGATCAAATGCGCGGCATCCCAAGATGCGTAAAGATTACATAATAAATTCCTCAAGTTCGATTGTTCAATTTCGATATAATACATTGCTATTTATAATAAGAAATTAGAGCATTTTTAATGAAAATTGATACGTATCTATACCAATAACAGTATAAAAAAAAAAACAGCACAATTTTAAAAGTTAAATTCTTACCGGGCCAGTTGGAGCCTGAATCACCTGTGGTATCAGTACATGTTTCACTAATCGGTTTAAAAATACTTTCCCATCCACCTTTATTATATCTCCATCCTTTTGACTTTAAGATCAATGTTCTTTCTGTACCATAAGCAACCATGAAGCAATACACTGCATGATGCAACTGACAGCCATATCCACAACCCTGCAATAAACAGCAATTGTTAAAACCAAATTACTTAGTTAAGGATATGTATAATACCTTATTCAAATTACAAACTAATTTCTTTGCGCTTTTACAATCTGGAGGATTTTGTAAATATTTAAGACGTCCCTGGACTATGTTACTTAGATCATTTGCCTCTAGTTCACGCCAAGTAGCATAACCATCATTCTCTGCTAATGCCCTTATATCATGTATCAATGATCTAAATATTTATAAAACAATAGTTGTTCTTCATCTCATATTAATTAGATATTACCTTTTATGTTCATTTCCTAAACCGAGTATTTGATCAAAAGACTGCTGCAGATCTGGTACTACCTCACTTATTTGTTTTTTTAAGTTTTGCAATTCTGAATGAATAAAGTACCAGAACTCTTGTGTATTTGACATTATTCTACGTCTTAAAACCTCATACTGTGTATTGGGTTCTTCTTTCTGACTGACGTAACCCAAATCTTGTACGTTTTTTGAAGGATGTTCAACCTTCGTTAGTCTCATTTGAAAATTTTCTATAACATCTCGCTCTTCGCTCTTCAAATCCCTGCGCAAAACGATATTAAACCATGATTAAAACTATACAAGATAAATATACCCTAATTTGATGTCCCTAAATAATTCTTGAAGTTCCGTATTCTGTTTCCTTAGAGCTTCCAAGTCTGATAATGCCCTTGCTAGACGTTCCGAGGTCTTAGTATCCAAATTATTTACATGTGTTGTTATTAGAGGTAGGCCAGTAAATAATAAAATAACTAGCCAAATGGCAAGAAAAAATATTAAAATACGATTACATCCTACTGCATTTACCTGCCTTAAAAGCGGGCTCATTATTGTAATAATAAATTAAAATTAAATGTAAACAAACAAGGTTATGTTTTTGTTAAATAATTTTGTGCTTTATGGCGATGCTCCGAAATTTATCGCACTTTAGTATTAGTTTTACAAAATTCATCTTTATTTAATGTTACATTGACATTGTTTCTGGATTTAGGTGTACTTTCTTGTGCTATGTACAATATATCCAACTAAATTTTGACATTTCTCTTTTAAATCTTTAAATGTCACTGGGATCGGTTCACTTAATCACTGCTAAACACAAATAAATCACGTCATCAAACACTGTTTCTAAGTAGCATTTTTTAATTCATTGCATGGTTTATTATCACTTCAATTCACTAAAAATGAAAGGCGTAGATTATTCGGTTTGAATTCGTTTAATTCGTTGTCACGCACTTTGTGAATATTCTATATATATATATATATAATTATTCAACAATTTAAACTCGCTACACGTCAATAAATGTTAATCAATTACCCTATTGTGGGCTGTTATCATTAGGTACGCATTCAATAACTACACAAGGAAAGCAGATCGCTCAGTGGAAATTTATATCGCAATTTATTAAATACATCCTGCACTTCAGATACGATCGTTTACATATGAAATTGGATATGTCCGTAGGCGAAATAAGGTTTATCGCAATGTGATTAACTACGGCTTTAATTAGTGAATTAAATCGCTATTCATTTTAAGGAAATATTAATGTTGTTATCAACTAATCTGTAAAATTCACTTATTTAGCAGAACTTACTAATTGTATATGTTTATAAGTAAAAAAAAACTTATCTATCATTTTTTTATCTACCTACCTACTTATATGATTTGCTCTAAAGATATATTACTTACAAACCTGTATAATTTTGCTCTCATACACCATAACCAGTGTGTAAAATTTTTAAAGTTGGTACTTACTGCATGTAACTAAATATGTGTGCGCTCAATGCAATGCTGCTTTGTTTTAAAATAGAAAGACATTTAAATAGATGTTGTATCGTATTTTTAAAGTGACTCAAGTGAAAACCTCAATGTGTTGGTGTTGTCAAAAGAAATTATTGAAAATTTTGATTTTACATTAAGCCTGTCAAATTTTATTTAAAAATGGCGATCGTATTAACAAATACTGCCAACTTAAAACACATATTTATTTTTTTTTAATTAAAAGTACTTTTAATTGGTACAGAAAATATCGTACGAATTTCGTACGTGAAGCATTTCTCGAATTCACAGCCGAACTGGTTGCTCATTCGTGAAATATCGTTCCACGAAATTTTAATTTAACCGGTAGCGCCTGAAATAAAGTTATTAAACTAAATATATAACCGGTAAATGTGCTGCCAATGCTACTTTCTTATAAACAAGAAAAACATTTACACGGATGTATTATTAAAGTAAAGCACTTGAAGACATCAATGTTCTATTTTTTCATCGGAATGCAATTTTTTTCTTTTAATAAAGAGCTGGGAAAAGTAGTTAAAATTGTAATTTTATATTTAACTTAACAAGTATTGCCAATCTACTATGTTGTGACTAATCTAACTAGATATTTATTTTTTTCAATAAAAGCGCCTGTTATTCTTTGTTTTTTTTTTACTTGTCATCTAACTCATCTGGTTCGCCATTAACTATTAACTTTTATTAGCTGCATTGCTGCGACGTGCTAATTATGCTCGTCAGACCGGCTTTACAGGTTGAGGCGGGAAGAATATAATACACTCCTGGAGTTTGGCCCGTACAACCTTGGCCTTGCCCCAAGTGACCCTCACTGTTTTTTATTTTTTAAATTAGACTTGGACCAAGAGGAAAAAAAATTGACACAGATGAAGATATCTACGAGGCGGATATTGAAATAGAAAAGAGATAAATTCAAACAGCGTTGTCGCTTTTAAATTGTATATTTTCAAATACTGAGCAAATGAAAATAAATTAGAATCATAACATTAAATACCTAAATATATATTCATTATTTGGTATAGATATACTTACTATAATAACTATCGTGCGCATATCAAATTTGAAAATAAATTAAATAATCAGTAAATTAAAAAAAAAGATTACGTTGTAGATTTCACTTCTAATGTTTGAGAAGAATTTTCTAATTTCGTAACCATAGTGTTATTATTCGTTGAGCAGGTATTGTTATTTTGTTCAGAAGCGAGCGCTCCTATTGTTGTGATAACGTATTTCGATGTCGACGAAGACTCTTCTAAATTAGGTAAGGCTTTCTTATATAATTTTCTAGCCACGTAACTGAGAAGGACCATTTCTCCCAGCATCAAAGTGTTATGAACCACTGAAATGTCAACAATAGGTTAATAAACTCATCAGCACGTTCGAAAAGAGAAATAAAATTTATGCGCGTACTCACTGTTTCCGTAGACCATGGGTGTTATCGGTGGTTTACATGGCATCAGACCGATCCAGACAGTAATTCTAGTAACAAGAGCTTGTAATTTGGCGAATAGAAGCACCAACTGGAGTACTAGGAATTTCCCTTGCATAGAATGCCCGTCCAGAATATCTTTTAGCAAATTGATAGTCATAGTCATACCCCATACGCCAAATAATATGGACATTATTATGAGTGGTTGAAAATACATATAATTTACTTGGTATAAACTCTATAGAAGGAATAATTTTAAGTAAGTATCTAGTGAATAATGTAACTTCATATAGCTCGAAGGTATACCTCTCTTTCTGCCCATAGCACTAAAAGTGTGGCGTAAACTAATCCTTGGACTACAGGGAGTTGCAGTACTAATAACCGTAGATACAGAACTCGATTCCTGAAATACGAAGAGATTTATGCACGTAATATAATGTGAGTGGTGCGATGTAAAGGGATCGCATAGGCAAAAGAATCGGAAATACCAAATTGCAGATTCCACCAACTATGACCATGACCATGAAAAGTTTATACTCAAAGAATAAGATCTTGATTTCGATTATTTAATAATTCTCATTTTTGCGAAAAAACTTCCATATCTACGAAAAATGGTATTTTCGATTTTTTTGTCCATAAGATCCCTTTTCATCGCGCCTCTCACAGTTAATCATGATGATAGCTTATGATATGATTAATGATAATCATAGCTTAGCTATCGAAACGAGCGTACAGTTCAAGTGAAGTGTTTGTGGTAAGGGATAATAGTGGAGTGGAATATCCAATTGATTAAAACTTAAGCAACCACGTTAGTATGTAAGATGTTTAAAATATCGGATGTTGAAGAAATATTGGCGTTTCTCAACTTATTGATAAATATTTTGTAAATTGTTCAGGTAAAGAGCTGTCTTTAACCTCGCATTAGGTGGACACACACTGTATATGTAGACGGCGCACCTTGAAATTCATGTGCAATCAATTAACATAGAAACCACATCAAGTTCAATTCAAATTAACGAACCATTATTAGGTTTCTCTGTTATTTATTAGTGCTATTAATTAAATTAGCGAATCAATAGTGTTCTTCTCACTTCTATAAATAATATATAAATCCAAACATATGCATATTCTTAGTTCTTTGAAACAATGTATTCAACATTTTCAGAAGCTTCGTAGCGGCAATTGTTTTGAAATTGCACAAATTCTTACTTATTTATGTTAATAGACGGAAGACAACAGCAACATGGCCAGCAACAACAAGGACCTACACGCGGATTTAAGGAGTCAGGTTTGACTTTTCTTATCAGCTCTGCTTCGCCGCCACAATACGCCACGAACAGGCAGAATAATTGATACATGGCAGCCATGAACGTTCCCTGGGTCATAGCTTCTGCCAGTAAGTGAGATCTTGGTACCAGAATAGCAACATACGTAGATAATGCGACGACCTGTAATAGCAAGATGCTGATTGTACAATGTTTTATGGTTTGATACTTTTTATGTTAGCTACTTTAATTCTATCGCTACTTTACAATTTAACAAGAAACGTATATGTAAGATGCGTCTCTTAATCTTAATAGTTGCACTTACCGGATAAACTGCTATTACGAAAGCGGAATAAGTCTTCACCCGTGGTGGTGAATTTTTCATAATATATTTTAATGTATCCAAAAACATAAACAATATAATAAGGACGGCCAGAGCACCCAATGAAAATAACGTAATTCCATAAATATTTATTGCTGTAAGTTAAGGAAAAAAAGATATTCGACGTTTTTGCTTTTATATACACTAAAAATTTGCAAATATTTTCAATTATGTTTATTTACATAGAAAGTTCCGTTGCGCAATGGAAGTCATAGAGTAAAGCTACATTAAGGTGTAATCAACCGAGATAAGTTTTGCAACCAACAAATTGCCATATACATGTAACGATTTCGAAAATTAAGTGGATAAGTTGTATGCATGTAGGTGCACATGTAGCACCGAATAAAGTATTACGCGTTAATTTCGAGGAAAAGTTGCGTTATTACAACGAAGTTTATTGCCCCATTGAAGTAAATCACTGTATCGTAACATCTCGTTATTGTTTAACACTGAAAAGAGATTTATCGTTTCTAATGATTCGGTACAAGATCAGGAAGGAAATTTCATTCAGCAATGTAAGTGTAACGCGGTAAATCCACGGTAGTAGTTTGTAAAAAATTATAATGTTATGCAAAACGATTTTATAATGTTATGAGTTCAACAACAATATATGTACAAGGCAAACGTAACCAGGAAGTAAATATTTGTGATCATTTCGTCCATTGTTGCTTGAATTTAACCAAGTAATACGACAAAGTTTATTGAACTATGTAGAAAGGGATCCATCCAGACAATTTCGGTGGACTTCTAGCATCAGCACACTCGCTTGCTTTTAAGCTACTCAAAATATTGAAAAAGAAGTAATGTGCGCTGCCCAGATGCGTCTCTTTCTCACAAACTCTATCTACATCCATATTTCATAATATTTTAGGTGACTACTATCTATACAATAGTTTTTGACCATCACCTTTTGACCTAATTATTGGAGATAGAGAGTAGGTTTAAATTTAGTAAATTTTAGCCGGAAAAATTAGCCGGAAGAGGAAATTAGTTTGTGACAAATGACGTTCGAGATTTAAAACAAAGACCAAAAACTCTTCTTCTTTTGCTTCTAGGACCTCTATTAGGCCTTGCCGAGGAACATTATCAAAGTTATCTTCTATCTAATAGAGCCCTCTAAATTTTTATATCATCAGTTTTCTGATTTATTTTTTTTTCATTTTTCCGTAACTATGAACTATTAATTGAAGATTTTTTAAGGACTTCACGTAGAATTCAATTGAAACTAAAAAATAAGCAGCGAATTTGTTGACAATCATATACAAGGGCATAACTTATTGTAAAATGTTACTTTTTCAAGGAGCGCATTCATTGATAAATAAAATAAAGCCATTCTTTTTTAATAGTGGTCTTCTATCCTTGAATTCGTGACAAAGCCATCGTTAAATTTTAGTAATCACAGTAACATCGACATTCAACTTGATCTTCTGAACTGCGACATATGTACTTATAGTACACATAGCTTGTTTTAATTAACACAATTCGATTTGAACAAATATTACAATCGTGATTTGTATATACCGGATAATGCAACATGAAAAGCTTACAGTAGCACCTATTTTATTTTTTTTAATCTGCTCGAGGACTTTTCAGCTTACTACAAAGTCACTAAATAATAAAATCACTAAAAATTTCACTAAACAATAAAATATAATTACAGCTAAGCTATGCAAAGCGCAGAAATATGTCGGAAACAATACTATTGTCTTGGTAACATTAAGAATGGTCAGTTTCACTTTCGTAGATATTTGTTGAATGTTAATATTCAGCTACATATGTATATCATGACCTACTTTTACTGTTGACGTAATTTTTTACCTATTTTTTAATGGATCATTAGATAACTTTCGTTTTCGACCAGATAACGTAAAGATAGCACCTACTGTACAGTTCCTTTACGTTATGTAAGTAGCAAAAGTGATCGAGATAAACTGTAACGACATCGATAATTTTCATCTCTCGTGTAGTACCGTACAATATTTAATTATTTCGCTATTCGCTTTCACCGGTTATGTAGCGTGTTTTCATGCTCGAGAAAAAGAATTAAATTGCACGGCCATTAATTGCGCAACTTTATCTTGAATTCATTTTAGCAAGAGTTGTTAATATCAACTCAACTCACCTGATAAATATTCCGACGCTGATGGAATGTCCTTTGGGCAAAAGCTTGAATTTTCATTGGCAAAATTTGACATCCTTGCTAGTCCGAATTTTTTAATCTTTTCGGTAATTACATCCTTGTGATTATCGTTTAGGTCAGCTGGAGCGTTTATAACTTCCATATTTTTTTGGACGAAATTCTCACAACACGGCTTTTCAAAATTCGTTTTTCTTATCGAAAATATTTCCGAATGACTACATCTTCCAAAAACAATTACATATACGTATATAACTAAAGAACGCTTTGTACTACACGATGACAAGTAAGAACACTTCAGGAGTTTAGAAGAATGGCCAGCTCGATTTAGTCCCACCAATTCGTTCACCGTACTCTTGCTTCATGGTAAACACTTTCTATATCCTCGTCATTGCTTTATTAACATCGAGTTCTTACTTTATGCGGCAAGTAAAGTAATATTTATATATTTTGGATTAATTTCTCAATTTTGTCTTTATTACCAAGTGGCCATTTCTAATTATTTTAATTATTAATAAACAAGGTTAATAAACATTTATGGATATATAGGATGTTTATTGCCATATTTGCATATTTCCACATTTTCAATGATAAAAATGAAGACTAAGAAAGAAACTAAGATATACTAAAAGACTAAGATAGAAGATCTAAATATGGATATAGATTATTTAATAAAAAAATATATAATATTAACCATACACAGTTCTTTTCAAAGAAGAACATCTTTGATATTAACAAATTTTAATTGAGTTGTTAAACCGGCAAGGCTAAACGTGCAAAAATGCTTGTCTTCCAGCTCAACAAATGTAAAAATGTTCTGTTAAGAAATTCGTGTTGTTTGCATTTGATAGCGAAACATTTGCATGATATAGACAGCAGAGTAGCTCTTTCTTTATTTAGCATAAGTAAGATTAAATGTCAATAATTTAGCTAATGTTATGGGATTGCTTTTTACTGAAAGAGAGCATAATCTTTGCTATTCTTGGCGAACTTGACATAAATGACTTCACTTATTTTGGTCGTAAAATGTGCTCTTTATTATATCTTGGTCGCCCTTTCATTCTAGATGGCGAGTCTATTGCATATAATTAGTTAGAAGATTAAAATATGGAAGATCTCAGTGATATAGCGAACGCTCTCACTCTGACTAATACATCCTGGCGCAACGAACAAAAGATGTTAATGGAAGTAGGACCCTAGCTCTAAAAAGATGAATAACTTTTTAAAATTTTTAACAGAATAGTGGGGATTGGATTTGGCGAATAAACCAACAAGAGAAGAAAACAAACCGACAACGATGACGACAATTTATGATTTTTCGTAGATGGATCAAACATTAATGCGAACTGGAGCAGCAGAATTCTATTCTCTAGAAATCTCCTAAGAGAGCGTTAAGATATCTCATGTCCTAAAAAAGGATCTTTGCATCCATTTATCTTTGGGATAAATGGACATTTTTGATTAATAAACAGACACCTCCACAAGAGAACCTTTTCATCCATAACATGATATACATAAACAAGAAATTATTGCTTACATTAATGTAGAGAAAAGAAAAATGTCACTGTTAAATGTTTCACAATAAAAATCATATCTTTAAGATGTTACGGGGCCAAGAAATAGTAACTTATAACAATATATCCTCTGGTTTCTCGTCGTAGTAATTTATATACAACGTCATGTATTTTCCAAATGAATCATATTAATGGTATTATCTTATGTTAATAATAAGGCTTGTGCTAATGTTAAAGAATGTTAAAGATAAAAGTCATTTTTACAACATAATGATATTTATAGTGCATTTATATAAGATATTAAAGTACGAAGAAGCTTAACTGTTACTGGTACCGAGAAGTGAATCTTGAAACTTGTTTATGTGCTTTGCCTTTCTTTCGAATTTGCGATTAAACATGCAAAATAAACGTTAACATTAAACACCCAGAGTAATCTTGCCTTCGAAGAAATTACCAACACTTACGCTTCCTATTATATGTACTTGCAGTTAATGAAGTCTTGAATGCGCATCGCTCATGACAAGTATATAATGTGTAGATCGTATTTACGTAAATACGCATGTGTGTGTATGCATATTCTTTTGCTATCATTTATTTTGTCCCGACTTTTTTTTTTAACCGAAACAGATGGATAAATATTTTGCGACCACTATTTTTATAAGCGTACAAACATGTATGAACGTACTACGTTGCGTACATCTTGTGTACATAAAAGTATCTTATCGTTTTTAGATAGAAATTATCGTATCTATCAGTTTTATATACATATATATGACAGGCGGGGAAGTGTTAAAATATCGTATTTATACTAAACTTTATATACTTTTTTATTCGGCGAATAATTTATGTATTTGTATCTCGAAATAATCTGCAATGTCTTAAGTTAGGTTCCCGTCTTGAAAGCGAGAGAACACAACATACTTCAGTAACACCGTCTTGGGAGAAAGTCTTCAAGTAAGTTACTTCATACATTTCTTTTTTTTTTGGGGGGAATTACGCTGTTGGGGTGTTTGTTTACGTATACTAGTTTAAACATTTCCGTCCTCTTCCGGAGATTTCACTAATACGCTTTTAGATCTATTGTAAATCACCGAAAAAAAAATGGGAATGGTATAAAATAAATATATTTACGTCTATGTTTATATCTCGTAACAACTTTATGATAATAATGACGTCAAGATTGAAGCCCACAGTTTATAATGATCGCTCACGTTGTAAGTAAGGGATTATGTAAAACAGGCAAGGCCGTATTTATAATTGTACTTGTTTGATGTTTGAACGTACTTCCTGTAATGAAAAAATATGTAAAATAGAGTTAATTAAACTGATTAATATTCAATAACCAAAAAAAAAAAATTAAACAGGTCAAACCTGCCTTCCTGTAATTAAGGAGGCACAAAACAGATTTGCATTTAAAATATTAATAATCTGTAAATACAACAACTCCATATGTTCTTCAATCAGAAATTTCGTTGAATGGGGCGCTCATGTCGGCGGAGTAGGTTGCTTTCGTGACGTTTTCTGCGTTAATTTGATTCATCTCTTCTTTGCAATAATCACTATTGAAATTTGCAATTTCTTTTTTTTTTCATCTCGATTTTTGTTGCAGATAGAAGCTAAAATTATGCATAGAAAGTGGCTACCTCTTCTCGCGCTAATTCTGCACTGCGTTCTCTTAATTTATTGCGATACTCCGCTAGAGGAATGCTACCACAGTGAATTAGAAGAAGGAGGGACTAAGTTGTTATGCTTTAATATCCAAAAAGAGATACCATCTAATTATACGTTCCCCAACGTTACCCAAATGTTTATATTTAAAGCAGAACTGACAACAATTGCTGCAAACTTCTTCGACAATTTTACTAAACATCAAATACAAATGCTCACTGTATCTCACGGTAACTTGTCAACGGTTGATGACACTAGTTTAAACTCTTTAACCGGTCTAAGGCATCTGAACTTATCGTTCAATAAAATTTCGAACATTTCTGAAAACGCTCTACAGAAGAACGATAAGCTCAAGTCCATATGTTTAATGTGGAATGAGATAGAGCATCTTAAACCGGCCATCTTTAAAACATTAGTGGACGTAGAATCAATAGATCTAACACGGAATCATCTAAAAAAATTGGAAGAACATCTATTTCTGTACAATCAAAATCTAAAATTCCTCGACGTGAAATTCAATAACCTGGTTGAAATATCCCGCGTAATGTTTCATCATCTACCTAGGCTCACGGTATTAGATTTGTCGTTTAATCACATCGAGAATATCCCTTCGCACATATTCAAATACAATTATTGCTTGAAAGAATTAAATTTACGAGAGAACAAAATTAAAACGGTTGATTTCGGTCTAACCCATCTCAGTTTAACTGCATTAAATTTACTGGGGAACCCCTTGGATGTACAAAATCAAAAGAATCACGATGTATTAAGACAGCTAAAACGCAGTAATATGGTATTAAGAGTAAATGGGCATTTTGATGACGATACCTCGAAACATACGAAACACAAAAATATTTCATCACATGAGCATTTCGATCACAACCACAAAAAGTCTCAGCAGAATTCGAAGCATGTTTTCCAAACATCTGCAGCTTTGCAATTTATATTAGGTACAATAATTGCTCTATTGATTATCATTTTGGTTGTTTTAAGTACGTTACTTTATTATATCTACATTCGGAAGCGGCAGGTACGTAAATAGGCCTGAAAGGTTATATGGAAATATTTGTTTTCATGTTTCAGAACATCCATAAACGGTATTATCCAGAAAGAGCACGAAGTAGTGAATACTTACAAGGGGAAGAATTTGACATACGTTTGAGTGTATCCGATGGCAATGCTTTCTTCAGAAATAACATGGAAGAAATTGAGATGGATGACCACAACGAAAAGTGTTCCTGCCCAACATGTTTTATTAAACACAGTCGTCCTGTAGATACTTGATTTGTTTACGAAATGTTATGACAAACTCTTAACAAATATTAGTTTCGTGAAACGAAAACTAAAATATGTGTTATTGTGAAAGAATAAATGAGCTATTTTTGTTAGACAACTACTGAAATTACACTACATTAACATAAATTCTTCTGATCCAAGCTATCCTTGTTCGTCGTCATGAGCGTAGCCAGAATTTGGTCAAGAGGTGAACCAATTATAATTGATATTTCGGAGATTTTCATATATCCTGCAATAAGAAATAAGAAAAATCATATTAATGATCGAACGTGGGAGAGAGGGGAAGATCCTTCTCTACCCCCCTGCGGCTGCGCGCATGTTTTTCATGGTTATACTTCTAATTTATTATGTAGAAATTATGTATGAAGGACATATTACTATAATACTAATATATAATACTAGTATATGGTAAAGAAACAACATATCTGTATCCGTTGATCTTTTAAATTATTCCAATTCTTAAAACATTGAATTAACAAAAGTCTATTCAATTTATTTTCAATTATTCTATGGGTAATAACAATTGAATTTCAAATGCCGCGCCTAACAAGCAACTACTACTCGTAACATATGTAATTCAAGCTTACCAAATGTTAAATAAATAAAATATACTTCTTAATTAAATCATTGGCATCCAGATTTTTAGGTTAAGCATACGAGTATTATTTAACATTAAATACTTTATTCACGAAATACAGTGTATTTTAACATGATTCTAAGATCAATATTAGTGCTTAATAGGAATTATAAAAGGTTACCTTTGCTAGAATAAGAACCATCGCATTTGAAATATTTATTTATTATTGTTATTGTAGGTTAACTAACAAAACAATAGCACAAAGATGGTTTTCAACTCAAGCCAGTGAAAGAGCAGTAGATTTCATAGATATACCTCCTGAAAGAACAAGAAATTTTAGTATAATAGCCCATGTCGACCATGGGAAGAGTACACTTGCGGATAGAATATTAGAGTTTACTGGTGCCGTTAAAATAAATAGTGGTCAAAGCCAGATTTTAGATAAGTTACAAGTAGAAAAGGAAAGGGGAATAACGGTTAAAGCGCAAAGCGCATCCGTCTTCTATCAGTATAAGGGCGAAACTTATTTATTAAATTTGATAGATACCCCGGGACATGTAGACTTTTCTAATGAAGTAAACAGACACGTTTAAATAAAAAAGTGTAATGTATATGAAATGTAAAATGTTACAGGTCAATCGATCTCTATCTGCTTGTCAAGGAGTGATATTACTTGTAGATGCCAACGATGGGGTACAAGCTCAAACAGTAGCAAATTTTTATCTTGCATTCGGTAAAGATTTAGTAATCATTCCAGTACTAAATAAGATAGACTTGAAGAATGCCGATCCTGATAGAGTTTGTACCCAATTAAAGTCATTATTTGATATTGAGAAGGAAGAGATATTAAAAGTAAGTTTATAGTATAGTAACTTAATGTACATGCCCAAATTATACCTGAAAATGAATTTTAACAAGTTTTCTTAAAGCAATTAAAAAAAAGATATTATGAAATCGTAATCAATGTAAAAAAAAAGAAATAATCATTTATAAAATGCTTTTAGGTATCTGCCAAAATGGGTACTGGTATTGACGAAGTACTTAAAGCTATTATAGAAAGAGTTCCATACCCACAGGTAGATAAAAATAAAAAACTCAGAGCATTACTATTTGATAGTTGGTATGATAGATACCGCGGCGTCCTTTGTTTAGTATATCTTACAGATGGAACTATTAACATTGGAAATGAAATATCTTCATGTTATACCAAAAAAACCTATGAAGTAAAAACACTGTCAATATTAAGTCCAAACGAACAAAGTGTAACACAACTGTAAAGTATGAGAATAGTCAATTTCATATAATATATTTAAATCAAATTTTTAGAGTAGCTGGGCAAGTTGGATTAATTGGCTGCAACATGAAATTGCACAAGGAAGCATTAATAGGTGATACCTTTCACAAATCAAATGACAGTGTGGAACCCCTAGACAAATTTAAACCTACTAAACCTATGGTATTTGCTGGAGTCTTCCCATTAGATCAGTCACAACATGTAAATTTAAGAAGTGCAATAGAAAAGCTATGTCTAAATGATTCTGCTGTATCTGTAGCACCCGATACAAGGTTAATAGACGTACAAATTATTCAATCACTTCCAAAAACAAGATAATTACAGTCCAGCTCTGGGTCATGGATGGAGGTTGGGTTTCTTGGGATTGCTGCATTTGGAAGTATTTTCACAGAGGTTACATCAAGAATATGGTACCGAATCTATTCTAACTGCGCCGTCAGTTACATATAAAATAAAGTTAAAACCAACGAAACAAAATATTAAGGATGGTACTGATATTGTGTATGTAAATAACCCAGCACATTTTCCTGACCATATCACAATACAAGAGTGTTTTGAACCAATGGTGATAGGTACATTTTCATCTTCGCCTAAATAATTTATATACAGCATTTGAATCTTTAGGTACAATTATTAGTCCTGACAAATATTTAGGGGCTATAATGTCTTTGTGTATGGAAAGACGCGGCATTCAAAGAAATGCCGTAAATATAGATAATAATCGTATAATGCTTCAGTACGAATTACCATTATGTGAGATTATTGTAGATTTTCATGATTCCTTGAAAACCATATCATCGGGATATGCAAGCTTCGACTATGAAGATAATGGATTTAAATCAAGTGCCTTGGTCAAGGTAAACATTAAATGAGAATGCTGAATTGATGTCCTTTTTAAATAAGCATATTTCAGTTGTGCATATTATTGAATGGTGTTGCTGTTGATGAATTGAGCAGCATTGTACATATAACTAGAGCTCAGACAATAGGCAAGAAGATGTGCATTAGGCTTAAAGACATAATTCCAAGACAATTGGTCCAAATCGCCATCCAAGCTGAAGTTAACGGAAAAATTTTAGGAAGAGAGACATTAAAAGCATATCGAAAAGATGTTACTGCAAAATTGGTAAATATGCGTATATTTACAACACACATTAGAAAAGTGAAAAGTAGTTTGGAAGAGTTACCCTTTGCATGGAGTTTTATTAGTAACGAAAACTAAAGAATTAAATTTCTATTTTAGTATGGCGGTGACGTTACAAGAAGAATGAAATTGCTAGCACAACAGGCGGCGGGAAAGAAGAAGATGCGTTCTGTAGCAAACATTTCACTACCTAGAGAAACGTTTATAGATGTTCTTAAGAAATAAATATTTTAATTTGTATTTCTAATTTCTCTTTCAATAGAAGAGCAAATCCTTAGAATTTTGTTTTTACACAAAATGTCTCGAAACATTGCGTAACTTTTAATGGCACTGTAAAATTGGCTCATCACTGCCCCTTTTGACTACATTGGTAGTGCCAGCCGGTGTCGGGCAAAATAGAGACAATGATTGAATCCAGTGAAATCTGTATCAACACAAGTATCGTGTCATGACACGAATAAGCACGAGTGTAACTAGTCACTGCAAAAATTTAATCGTTTTGCCTACCTTGCCCCAGACTTGAGGAGCAACATTGCGCGCCAATTTGCTCTAAGAATGTAAAGCTGGCTAATTCGATGTTTCCCCCAACAATAACACGAAATGATGCAAATACTTCATAGATGAATTAAATATTTCTCAAAGTAATTTTCAAATAATTGTTTATCTTACTTTCCGCTAGTTTCGCTATAATTGATATTTTCCATTAGCTAACTTCATTCCGAACATATCTATGCTGTCTTGTTAGTTACCTTGCAATATTTGAGAGAGAGAGAGAGAGAGTGAAGACTTAAGTGTGCAGACGTGTACTGATGTATCAGATAGCTTGACGTATTAAAGCCGGCAAGAATAAATTGATTTGTTTATTAATTAATAAAATGAAATGTGCTTTAGTTTTCGTGGCCCTATATTCTTTTTGTTTCTACAATGTCGGAAGTCAAGTTCGTAAGCCAGTAAGTTCTAACATGTTTTAATCTTTTTATTTTAAGTAATCTTATGAACATAACCTATGTTTTTTTTATCAAGGGAATATCGATGGGAGAGAGGGTGCAACAATTAACGGAAATGGCAAATGTTAAACCTGTTCTGAAGTTTAACGGCAATAAATTTCGTGATTATGTAAAGGCAACACCTAGAAATTATTCTGTAATTGTTATGTTCACCGCAATGGCACCTCATAGGCAATGCATGGTTTGCAAACACGCTCACGATGAATTTGTGATAGTCGCCAACTCATTCAGATATTCTCAAGCATATTCGAATAAGCTATTCTTCGCAATTGTTGATTTTGACGAAGGCTCAGATGTGTTTCAAATGGTAAAGCAGGCTTTATATGCAGATTAACGGAAGTAAATATTTGAAAGTACTTTTTAGATGAGATTGAATACAGCTCCAGTATTTATACATTTTCCACCCAAAGGAAAGCCTAAGAATTTAGATACTATGGATATCCAAAGAATTGGATTTTCAGCAGAATCAATTGCTAAGTGGATTAATGAAAGAACAGATATAAATGTAAGTTACAAACACCTGTAAAATAATTTTAAAAAATATTGTATATTTTCAATAGATCCGTGTATTCCGTCCACCAAACTATTCTGGCACGTTAGCATTGGTTGTCTTGTTTACACTAGTCGCTGCAATTTTGTATCTAAGAAGAAATAATTTGGAATTCTTATATAATAAGAATATGTGGGCTACTGGTGCACTATTTTTCTGTTTTAGTATGGTATCAGGGCAAATGTGGAATCATATAAGAGGACCACCGTTTGTACATAAAGGTCAAAATGGACAAATCGCTTATATTCATGGATCTTCTCAAGCTCAATTCGTTCTTGAAACATATATTGTTATGGTTTTGAGTATCCTTGACATTTGATTTCTGTATTAATCATGTTTCGTTGTCGAATCAGGTGTTATTTCTTAACTTCCACGCAGATGGAGCTATTGTTCTCGGTATGATTTTGTTGACAGAGTCGGGTAACCGGAAGCGTGATCCGAAAAAGAGGAAGATATTAGCAGTAGCCGGATTAGTTCTAGTTTCTGTATTTTTCTCACTGATTTTATCTGTATTTAGATCAAAAACGCAAGGCTACCCATATAGGTAATGTATCTTCGGTTGAATACTAAATCTTATTTATAATGATCGTGCATTTCTGTTTTAGCTTTTTATTTAAATAGGAAATTTTATATTTTGTTCACAGAAGAAAGTTTGTTACAAAACGTTTGTACAAGTTACACAGGAACACCTTTTTATATTAATTTATATCAGAAGAATTTATATTTGGAAATTGTTTATTTTCTTGTCTGACTTCAAAATAAAGTGTTGTGTTAATAATGTAAGATTATTTCATTGCTTTCGTTTCATTTCACCGGTATTTACTTATATGCGCTTTGCATACTTCGAGTTGCCGTTTTTATTTTTCAAGCTATTGACAAAAGAACAAAACAGCGCAGCATTTCAAGAAGGACAAATAAATTACAAAATTCGGTTTAATCATAACTGTAGCTTAAACCATTTCTCAAAAGGAGATGCAGAATAGAAACGTCGATCTATTTCAATAAAAGTTATCAGAACCACCTACAGAAAATATTTATTGAAAAAATACATATCAAAATAATTAAAAAATTCCGAAAATAAACGCATTGACCGTAAAGTGAGCTATTGGCGATTCATTTATCGTAGATATTTTATAGAAAACTGCTGAAAAGAATGATTGCACAGCAGTTAATTTCATTGGGAGTCGTTACGAAGGAGGATCGCCTTCAAAAGATGAACAGAGAAACGGATTGTAATTACTGTCGCCAAGTTAAATTAAAATGCTCAATAGATTCCTTACATGCGTGATATCAAACAAGGTCGCGCATCGTTGCTACATTACTAATATGCAATACATATTAGTAATATTGAAAACAATTAAGTTTATTAGATAATAACATGTTTATCAACTTATATGTTAATATAATGTAAATACTGATAAGGTGGGGAATACTTGAAGAAATATAAATGTAATGCATTTATTGATAGTATCAATCAATGGCGGACTAGATTATAGGCTACATCTAAATATAGTATTTACGAGTATTCACCAATGTTTATAGATGTTTTCCTCTCTTCCACAACAAACAATAGCTAATTTGTCACCTATCATTTATCATTATCGTAAAGAAAAAAAATACATTTGTTTTTTGCAAAATTTACTTTATTAACTTCATTAATTTAGGCAGCTATTTTTTCAGATGCATTACAGCCCCTGAAACAAAACAGTACCGTCATAAAGATATCTAAAATGATTATAATAAAATAAATGTATCATAAATAAAATTGAAATTCAAGCACACCTAAAAAAAATCAGTTACGATAGATTTATACTTTAATTCATCTATTGTCTTTTCTATCATTGAGCATTTATGGTAATTAGAGCGGTTGAGACATCTTCTACAGATCTGTAATCGCGAATGCTTTATACCAATAATATATTGTATTTATTTTTTTACATATATTGCCAATAATCACATGATTTAGAAGTGTAAACTCCAATATTATCTAATTTAACTTAGAGACTAATCCATTGTACTAACATCCATGGAAGAATTTCGCTCTTGGGAAACATCCATTTCTATCTCGCCTTCATCTTCCTCATCGTGGCTCTCAGATTCTTCATCATCCTCATTATCGTCTTCATCATCTTCCTCTTCCTCTTCTTCTAGATTCTTGAAAAATTTCGTTATTTGAGTAATGAGCCCAATTTCAGGATATTTTACCTTACTTCTGTAACAATTTTGCCGATAGGTGTTAAGTCACTGTTTCTCTGAGCTATTGAAGATAACTAGCAAATAAAAAGGTTGTTGATATATCGAAGCATAAAGAGATAATTTTCAATAATACCCATTTTTGATGTTCTTGTTCCAATGCCGCTACTTCGTTCTCATCGTCAAATGGCTGATCTACTGTAAACCAAGAAGGATCTAATAACTTTGGTGTTAGCTTAGGAAACATAGACATGGCGGGATTAAAATGAGATCGATATATGTGTATATAAGTAGACTTGTTACAATGAATCAATTAATATGAATTCTTCGACGACACTTTTTGATTCAGCTTTAACTTTTTCAACGGTTTTGTTTTGACATATAAGGGAGCAGAGTTGCAATTGCAAAAAGAAAAATACACTAAAACATAATTTTTTTTTTTATATGACCTCTAAATACGAAGTTCTACATTCAACTCAAGGCTGAGGTAACTTAATAGTATTTCTAATTAATTATTTTAGATTCACCTTTAAATATTATATTGTGCAATCTGCATGTAGTAATTTTGTCGTTTTACGTTTCCACCTTGAATAATTCTCCCGCCTTTACAAGATAACTTTGAATTACAATAAATTAATATATTTATTAATACGTTGATTAACAAGTGCATTTTCAACAGTTGTATTTTTGTTTTGATTGGTAAGTACATTCAACATAGTAAAAGAGGAAAAACTTTAGGCTCTCTGATAGTTTGCTAGTTAACTAGTTATTCGATTGGCTTATTTTTATTTGCAAACGGTAGATTAAGAGTTTCCTTACTCCTAGGCTAAAAATTGGGGGCTTTATATATTTAAATTTACTTTAATAAAATAAACATGTATTTCCTTTAAAAATAAATATATTTATCTATATAATTCTTTACACAACAATTGATAATGTATTGTCTACGCTACATTTAGTTGTTGAATTCGTTCTGTTCTAGACAAATAACTGTACCAGTAGAATAAGTTAATAGTCACAAACAGCAGTGGGAACACGACCCGTGAAGCTCTATCAATTTTCGAGACGGAATTGAATCTGGGCGTACGTTTTTTCTTCTTTCTCCTTTGCTTTTGGCCCTGAAATGACAATCGTTGGCCGCTAACTACGTTGACGGTGGTTGGTTTGTAGGTTTTCTCCTCTTGAGGTTTTCCTATGCATGACAAGTTACACCAAGGCTGAGATGTTCGGCGAGTTGGCGGTATGGGTATTGAACAAGCGGATAGTGGGATTACTTCTATAAAATGGTGTTCGCCGTTTTGGTAAGATCTTCCGTTGTTGGCCGTCGAGGTTGTACAGGAAAAATCTTCGGTTCCCTATAATAGTCGTTTTAGGAACATGTTTTATAATATTGCTACGTAAAAAAATGGGATAAGTTGCTATTAAATTCTGTTGATATTTACTGCTGGGTATTAGGAAAAATGTATCATTTGGTTTGAGGAACTATCAAGAACTTATCAAAATTATGATATCGTGTAAAGGTATTCTTAGCGTGTTTAAATACCAATCGGTTGAAAGAACAATATTTTGAACAATATATGTTTGCGCTCTTAAAGTGAAATAATCAAATAATTAGTTGCATGAATTGTTTGCAAGAAGAAACAATCTACCCATTGAAATATACGTAGGAAAACCATTCATGAATATGAAAAACACAAATGGGTCCAAAGCGTTACCCTGTGGCGTTCGTATATCAGGCTTAAACTCCGCAGATCTTATCTCCTTGATCTTGGCCTCGGAAGCAAGTGGATACTTGACGACGCCATTTAGCCGTTCAAGGGACAGAATTGTTCAGAATCTTTCTATTGATTGGTGATTAAACGTACAGACTGTTCTGTTTGAAAAATGATGCATTTTGCAAAATTGTTTTATGACTTTGTTTAGTATCTTTCCCGATTAGCGAAAATGCCGACCGGCGATTTTGCCCGTCGTGTACGCCTAAGGTAGCAATGAACACCGCAACATTGGTTATTCGGCAGCTTCCAACAGCTCGTGTGCGCATGATGTTTCGATGTGAAAATGTAGAAAATGGTTGAAGATTTGTTTTTTTTTAATATTTTCTTTTGATTTTTATTTTTTTTTTTTAATGTAGTTGCAATTTTTGACATCGTGTACATTTAATATCTACCTGCGTATCTGCTTGCTGCCTTACATCCGACGTTGTATTTAGCGGCTTCCAATCTTCCTCCTCGCTACTCGAATCCGAGCTAAAATCTGAGCTAAAGTAGCATTCGCCAGATCCGTATTTAGTGAAATAATGGACAACCGCGAACTGTGAAATGCTTAATTCAATTAAAAGGTCAAGCTATCGCACCTTGTTACTATTACCTGTATTATAGTGGCGAAGATAAAAGCAAACGATAAAAAAACGAAGAAATCCAGTGCCGTAGGGTAGGGAACCTTTGGGAGATCGGTCCTCGCTTCGAGGCCTAAAAAAGTCATTGTCAGGACGGTCGTTATGCCTGTAAAAAGTTTCAAATGCGTCAAGTCCATTCACATCAAACAGTAATGTTTTAAATGGCGTCTTTTTAAAGATCCGATTACTTCAATAGGAATGTATAGTTCAAAATCTATCAATCAATCTTTTATGGGCGTATATCGGGAGAAAGTACGAATCAATTATTCGCTTGACATATTCCTCTTAGATTACTTTGACGACGTGTTAAGTAGAACTTTTATTATTTATTTTTGAAAAAGAAAATTGATTGTGTATTTTTATATACGAAATATTGATGTGCATTTGACAAAATTGCTTTAATTTGCAACCGGAAGTTTTGGTAGATATCTCAGTGTTTTTAGAGAAATGTCCCGCCGCATAAAGCTTCCGAAAAATTTCAATTTTTCTGAGTTAAAACACTTTTACAGTTATAAAAGTTCACATGTACTCCTCCACTTGTTAAAAATTTTCAAAAAAATCAAATACTTTAAGTATGGTTAGAAATAGCGGATTAGGAATTTAACAATGCAGTAATATATAGGATGTTCTAGTTAAAATAACCAAGTTGACATTTCCGATATGACTAGGAGTCTTAGATAGTTGAAATTATTGCAGTTCGAAACTATATGTAGACTTTAACAATTACTAAGCTTCCTAAATTTTCCAATGTATACATCAATCGATATTGTTCCTTGTGGGAGGTCCTGTATATGTTAATTACTGCCTAAAGAAATGGTTGGAAAACAAATGAATGTATGTAATAAATAGTATTCTTGAAACCTTTAATTTTTTCAAGGTGAGTTTCTTTAAATTAATACTTTCATCTTTGGTTTGGTCTTGGGAGCTAAGAGAAATGTCTGTTAGAAAAATTATTACGAAATTCGAGGATTTCTCCTTCACCAACGATAAATACTTGTTTAGTTACAGGGTGTTCTGTACCGGGAATGAAATTGTGAATACGATACGAACGAATTTATTGTTGCAAATCAGTAACCCTGGTTTGTTGTCTAACTTGAACCATATCAAGCTAAGGTAACGCCAAATATGTTTATTTTTAAATAAATATGTTAGGTTGGAGAACTTACCTAATGATACGCGATCAGCAGTCGCTTCCCGATTTAACCAAAATGATACCCACGACAATACCACGAGTAGAACGCACGGGCCGTATACTTGGATCAGGAAGTTCCCCATATGCCTTTGTAAATGAAAGCTGACCAGTAACATTGAGTATTCTGCTAGAATTGTAATCTACGTTAGATACTTAACAACAATAAACGTTTATATGGTTTCGGGTATTACGCTAAAAATAACATAATAAAACAGAAGAACATTTTAGTTGAGAAACCATAGCAAATTTTTTATTTACGTTAAAGAATAGGATAATACTATTGAAAGAATCTCGACGAAAAGGATGACGCCCAAAGAATATGTGTCTATGTTACTCCTTGAAATAGATTGCAAAATATGGGACATTCCGCTATTGTGAATGAAGTTGTGCACATAACGTTTCTATAATTTTTGGTGGATGTACCAACCAATAAGAATTAATAGCAAGGACAATTTTCACTTTTAAAATTGGGATTTGTTCAATTGTGTGCTTAGCAATGAGCTCTTTGCACGAATCTGGCGTCAAGGAGATAATTTGACGTTTTTCGTAGCCAACGTGGCATAAAAATAAAAACAAATCATCAAGGCGTTTATTGCATATCATGGTAATTCTGAAGTTAAAGTTGTAACATTTGATTTAACTTGTAACATTTTTTTTGCCTCAAACCAAAATTACTGCGTTTAAAATTGATATTTCCCTCACTGTACAAATTCCCCATTTAATAGCAGTTGTAATAATATGCTTATCTTCAAGCAACATATCACCTTTATTAAAATTTAAAGCTGTGTTCGCTTCTCTAAAACTAAGGAAAGTCAACGCTGCAGGGATTGGTCAATGCAATCGATTTGTCTGCGTTAAGTCAATTTGTTATAAAAATTAAATTTTTGATTTTGTTTGAACAACGGGATGCCTTGCTCCTATTTAAAAGAATTAAAAAAAAATCATTGTCTTTCATTGGCAAATCTGTAATTAAAGGAATAGAACATTGATATTTTCACGCGAGTTTCCCTTAAAATACGTCTATATAGAGGAATCGAGCAATCCCTATGACGTTTAGTATCCTTGAATTAAATAAAACGTGTATGAAGTAATTGGTTAGATTTCCTGCGCGACATATATTCAGATACGAACGAATGGGTCGTATTTTAGACCTGAATATCCAATTAAGAGCGGTCTGATTTTCTTACTGATAGTGATGGTAACACTTCGGACACCTGATTTTGAATCGCTGCTAATTACGGTGTCCGTGTGGTTAGCTGCAGGGGTGGCGATTAAATCGAACTGAGATAGTTTCATATCTTCGGCGATGGCCACTTGACGGTGTCTGTTCCATCGATAGATAACATCCTGAGAAGTGTATCCGACTAAAAGAGAAGTGAAGTGTTAGTGGCTTTTATATACTGTGCATTTCAAATAACACCGGCTATAGGTATTTAATTATCAACGAATTAAGACAGATAATAGTAGAAGCATTAGCGAAATAGAGTAAAAAACCTTCAAAATGCATTTGATCAATAGTTTGAATATTTACTTAGTTAGCTTACCTCATAATACATGATGTTTTAAGTAATTTGATGTTTGTTACCTTTTTGCTTTAGCTTAGGTAGGGAATTAATACTTGATAAGGTTTTGTCCAATGTTCTTTATCTTCTTTATGTATTAGGAATACTTGTTTGATTAAATAAATAACAGCCATATTGAATTGCGTGTCCGCTTCTTGAATTTGGTACAAAACGCGCTCATTATCTCTGCTAAACGTTACGCTGCTAAAGCTGCTACCTTCGTTTCTTTAATTCCGGCTTTAAGAGTTTGACCTATGGCTAGTGCTATTTAACTCAATTTAAAATGTGAAACGAATGAAATGTGTAAAAATGCAAAATACCAGAGTACTTACACGAACCAAATTTAAGAGGGCATCGTTGTATGTCCATTGGGAAATCTTCCAAGTTCATGGGACAACCTGCTTTGATAGTCAATCTGCAATAAAAATCAGATTTTGGTGGTTCGGCGGTCAATTCCTTTGATTACATTCACTACAAGGATCGTGCCTACTTCTCTCTGGTGAAGATGGAAATAGACACGATTTTAATAAACCTATTAATTACTACGCTGAGAATGTCGTGGGTAGTGGAAGCTACTTAAGCTTAAGAAGTTGTTCTTCAGTAATTCAGCATCATCCGCAACTGACAGTTTTCCTTTCTTGCATCAGTGAAAAGGAACGATCGAGAAGTAATTTGCTCTGCGTCTCTCCATCCTCCATTAAATAAGGTTCTCAAACATCTTTCTCGTGATAGCAACAAACGAAATCCTATAAGTTATGCGTGAAAGCTACTGCGTGTTCCCAATAAAAAGTTGCGTCTTGCAAAACTTTGTCAATAATCAATATACCGGTGACTTCAATTGTCGCGTAATCAATTCCTGCAAGATTTAAATCTGTTTCCGAACATTATTTAAGCGAATTTATCGTTGGTCTCCATTCCGTTTTCGCTCCGCTACTGAGGTTGATGAAAAAGATTTTCGATAGGATCTGGCAACATGCGGATGCGTTCTGCGGTAGACCGAGACGAAATTACCACAGGAAATAGTTTATGGATTTATCGGGATTAGATTTTCGATTCAAAGGGCGTATCGCTTATTTATTGATAGCTGCAGAGGGGAATCGGTAAACTGCGCGCCGAAGTTCAGTAGGAAGTAATCGGCTGCATTCTCAAACAAACTTTAATTAAACTTCATCTCTTTGCGCACAAAGGTGACATCTAAGTTCGACGTGATTTGCGTGGCACCTCCGGTAAACAAATCACAATTACGTTCCCTGCTGGTTTAATCTCACTTGTACCAATTAAAAAACAATTCGAAGAGCTATTGAGTAGCATTTACAGTGTTTGTTTTAACTGTTTGATAAAGTAAAAGTATATTTTACTCAATCTTGCACTCCTTCTTGTATATTATGAATAAAATTACAACGACGAAGATAGTTTTCAACATGCTAGTTAAATAAATAAAAGATGGTCCGTTTAACATATTAGAAATTACTCACACAGAGTCGATATGGATTGAGAATTTGTAACAATTTGGCGAAGGAACCTGCAGCATAATAGTGTAGCAATCTTCATCCTAACATATTCGTTATTCGTACAGCGTTACCGATCCGCGGTAGTTTATTCGTAAACGATATGAAGGCATCGGACGCGCTTTCGTAAGAATGGGACGAGGAAAGCAAATCGAAGACAATTAACAAAAGAACTTATTCACTCTAGAAGTAAGAGCTAAGTTTCCTCCGTCAATGCATTTAATTCTTTTGAGAATTGATATCGTATTACGATGGACGATGATGAATCCTGAAAACGAACGCCGAGACAACAACAAATATTTAAATTGATAAGAGCTTCTGCCCGCCATGGGAAGATGTACCGGCTCCCTAAAAGGAATCGAACGCTTTCGTCTAGGCTTTCATTGGTTGTTCGACGGCGAACGTGATTTGAATCAGATATGGAGATTTTTGCACCACCTACGTTGATAAAGGTTGAGTGTTTGTTGAAGACTACTGTTACGATAGCGAAGAATTTCGCGAAATTCTCGAAAGCATCGTATTTTTATTGCGTACAGATCGTAGTTGACTGTGGCAACGTTGGAAGCGTTATTCTATGAATTACAATTATCATTTCATATATTTTTCGATTTGCTATTCGTTGCCAAAATATTGCTTAAATCAGAGCAAATAACGTTAGAAGGTATAACTAGTTAAGAATACGGAGAAAACTTAACCAGAGTAGTTGCGCGTATTAAAGAACTTTGTAGGTAAATTTGATTTATCTGCAGAATATCAAGACAAGTACATTATTGTATAGCTTCTGCCTTACGAAAAAGCAACTTTAGTATTCGTCCACAGAGATAAAGGGCTGTACTGGTAGTAAATCGAAATCTGGCAAATTATGCCCAAATGTCTAACATTTTTTTATCAAAATAGAGATTTTTTTCTTTTTAATAAAGTTGACATTTTATAAACAATCGTTGGTGACTCTGTGTATCGAAAGATAGAAATAAATAGAGGGTCTTTTGATCACAAAATTCTTAAAATTGATCAAAACAGTGAAACCGGTTTCGCGCTTAAATTGGTAGCCAATCCTGGTGCGAGCTAAAAAAAAGCTTATAATCCATTGCATTAATGAGCATTGAGAGAAGTATATATAATTAAAATATATATAATTATAATTATTAATAATTATATATATTAATAAACATATTGTACCCGATTAAAGAGTAACACCAGGTTCGCTGTAAACTTACTACGTCCCAATAAGCCTTTGACTAGACAATCAATACTGGGACATTTATCCGAAAGGTTTTAATTTTCTTTGTTTGCAATATGTCAATATTCCTTTAATCAAAAGAGGAAACTTCGAAGATTCAAAAAAGGGAAGATACTGGAGCCAGCATCATTTCATGTCTTCATTCGAGCAAGAAATCCTATGAATCTAATTTGCGATTTGTAATAGATAGTAGCAAGCAATCCCTTGACATTATAAATAGAGAAACTTTTGTACATGTGATTTTCGTTGAAATTAGATTTTCCAATATCCTTCGCGGATCTATTAATAACTGTACAAATAAATGAAATATATTTGCATTTAGGTATGTTTTGTTCTGTTCCTTTGTACTCCTACTGCTGTATACTTTTTTATTCATAAATAATCTAATACACATGCACGTTAGCCTTCTCGGAATGTAATTTCTCTCCTTTTTTCTGCCGTAAAAAATGGACGGTTAACATTCTTTGTGCGTGTGGGGTATTATTCAAAGTTATGTGCATCAATTTATTTTTGTATCCCGTATCTAAATTTTCCAAACGTCTATCTAATGCTGTGCACTTTATCATAGCGAGGGATGTGCTTCAGTAAATTAATTTCGTTTCTTATTAATGGGAGGGAGTTAGTTAGGTATTATACCATTGGTATCGTAAGAAAGGGCCAACTCACATACCATGCATTATTAACATAAAAAAGATAAGAAGTATAAGAACTGTTAAATCTAAAAGATCCTCTTAGACAGTCGAACTTGTCAGAATCGAACAAACACGAAATCGTACGAAAGCGTATCGGACGTCATGATTTAAGCGCGAAAATGATATAATTTGAAATCAAGCTGCAAAATAACGCCAATACCCAACTGGTATTCATTCTTACAAATGAAATGGCTAAATTCTCATCAAACTCGAACACCGTACATCAATTTAGCCATTACTACAAGTATTTTACTCCGAACCTTAAACAGGAGAGAATATATATTTTTTTATAGGTTGTTTTATTTTGTTGTTTTGGTCGCGGTGACTCGGAATACTACCGAGTTACACCGAAGTAAAATATATGACTTCCTTACATGAAAAAGATGACAAAACGTGTCTTTATATAAACGTGTCTTTATAAATAAGGCTAATACCTGTCAAACAGTGTTGATGATGAACATCAGAGAAAAAAAGTAAGATTTATTGGGGTCTTTCCGCAACGGAAGAAAACAATATTAATAAACATTAATTTTTGTGAAACGTGATGTCAGATCTCGCGACAGCATTGCATACGTATGTAAATCTTCTAATTATACGGTAGTAACAATAGTTCTCTTCAATTGCTATTGTTTTCCATTAACGTTAAGAACATACCGTTTAAGTATGGCGCTAAACATACATCATTTAAGACAGAAATCATTCAACAATCGCGTTCGCTAAATTTTATTGCGAAACACCGCGTATTTCGCGTTGTGTAGTCATGGTTCACTTACCTCGACGAATATAACACACGGCCATCTTGATAAAGCCGTACGAATTTATTCGGCGTCGTAATTGTATGTAGATACGATTGTTTACCGTTGTAAAAGTAGGTATCTGGCTTCCAGATCCTGGCGAGCATCGATATACTTAGGGCGAGAGTGTCCTTGTCATCTCCGGGGAAGGCGAGACGCCTATCAACCCATGACTGGCGGAAGTAACAATCCATGGAGTACGTCTGGGGAATAGACAAGAAAAAAGATAAATATGTTCGCCTGGTAATTGTATCAAATATTGACTTCGTTCGTATCAATTATTGGTGATGGTTGAATAACAAAGAGGAAAGTTTTTGGCAAACGACTTGTTCGCCCTTCATCTTATTACATTATTTAAGTTTTTCTATTATAATATTTTTATTTTAAATTAGATCCTAGAAATTTAAATTTCTTTTTTTTTGTCTTTATTTAGGTGTTATATTAAGTACTTATTCTACAAGGAAAATCTTCGAATGCACCTTTTTCTGGATTTTCTCTCCAATGTTTCTCCAGCCATTGTAGCTGTCCATCCAAACTTATCTCCAAAGGAATCCCAAAGCATTGCGCTGCCACTCTTTGCTAGTCGCCTCTTTGTTTGCGTGATATGCGAGGCTACCCATACAACTTTTAATTAATCCTTTCCTCTGACTATATTGCGTAACTGAACATGTTCCTGCATCATCCCTGAACGCAAGTACTTCTAAAACTGCTTAACAGAAATGCCTGCTTTCAACTTGCCACTGCGCATATTACCGCACCCTTTCCGAATCGGCTTTTAAATCCGTTTGCAAAAAGGCGAGACCATTTAGAGGAACTTTCCCTTTTTCCTGCCGTTGACCAGTAAGTGTTTTCGGGAGCAGATAGGAGTGAACGGTTTTCTATTCTGCCAGCTTATCTATGCACTTCACTAGTGCAAATATTCTTGAAAGCTACATATTAGTTTCTTAGAACTTAGAACAATCAATTATATCATTGATTAGATACATATATCACAGCAATTGTGATGGCAGCATTTATTGTTTACTAAGTAATGTATTGGATTGATATGTCATCTGACGGACAATCAGGCAACAATAAAATAAAATTTATTTGTCGAAAAGCCGCTCATCGCTTAGTCCAGAATACAGGTCACTAGAATACTTTTAAAAAACAACGGACAAATTAACCTGGCGATTTTGGAGAAGCTTTTAGTAAAAATTGAGATCATTACAATCTTTCGGTTCACTTTAATTTCGATCTGGTGAAGTTGAATATTAAACATTCATTTGGCGAATGTACTCAAATTTGTCGTCTGCAGGTGTTATTTTCCAATTCAAATTTGAGATGCAACTTCCGCACGAAGTTTTTGATGGGCTGCGGTGCGACAGTAAGTAGATGCTGTATATTATATAGGCAGGAGGAATTATTCCCTTTTTTGCAGCGACTAGATAGATTCGTGTCTATTCGCCTCATGTCCTCGAGAGTCGGCAAAATACGAATCTGTCTAGTCTCTGCAAAAAAAAAGTAATAATTTCATCCGACAAATAAACATATTAGTTTGCTGGAAATGCTTCCTATGTTAGGTAAAGTAGTTTGTTGTGGTGTAACGAATGAAAGAGTGCTAGACGCAAATAAATAGATCATTTGTGTTAATCAACAAGTTTTATTTCGTATTTGTGGACGAGCTCGCAACATTTGCCTTAGTCGATTTTATTTCTTTATAATACGTCATTTGAGACTAATCGATTCCTGCGATCTATCGTAAAATTCCGCAACAATATCCTTGTTTGAACAGTCTGCCCTACGTGGGGACGTTTTCCGTCTCTGTCTTTCTCGATTCTCACCATCAATGTTTTCCGTTTTTTTCTTATTTTACGATTTGCATTTGTTTCGTCGCACATACGATAAAAATGATAGTCTGCACTTGAACGTAAGTAAAAAACGCAGCGCGATCTTAATTTCACGTATTTTCTGTAATAGTTTTGCGCTATCAAGCGGTTCTTTTGGATCGTTTTTACATTTTACAACCAGATTTCAATGCGGAGTAGCCATCAAAAGGAAGCAATTTATAACAGACGATCGATTTTAACTTCATCTGCAAAAAAATTAAGGATTAAGCCAATATGTAATGTTATTAGAAATTACGTATACCATAAATGCGTAACCTTCTAGGTTACAAAGATAGCAGTTTTACACCTATCAAATTGCGTTACACACAAACACACGGAGAGGAGAGAATGTAGCTTGTATACAGTGTGTTCAGAAATATATTTAACAATCGAAAGTATCCCAAGCGATAATATTAGATGCACGGCTGCGAAAAATTCGGTTTAACGGCTTCAATATAAGATAACTTGAGTACGATCATATTTTATTGTCATCGACGTATTCTATCGGTGCACACGGAAAAGGAATGTTTGTATGCAAGAGAATAAAATTTCTTGATTGTACTATTTTATGGAAGCTCTTGCATTTAGAATGACGGCTTAACTCAAGAGAGTTGTTAAAAAAAATGTTAAATGACAAAATGATAAAAGAAACTTACCATGTCAACTTCTGATATGGGACCCATACTCCGAACCATTATATCCACTTCAACAATAGCTGGCGGTCCTCAAACAAAACGTTACACTAACTATACTTGCTAATTTGTTGGACAATATTATTAGAAACGCTCTGTATTATGCAATTAAGAATCGGTCTAATATTACTTATAATCAAGTTACAACTTCAACAGAAAATATCGGGATTCAAATTATTTATTGAATAAATAATATAATACTAACTTGTAGAACTTGTAAATACTAAGGCCTTAACACGCACTTCATTCGTTCGATGTAAGCTAAAATACTTACCACCAAAATCGGGCCTTATGCTGTTATCGTATCCTCGCAGCAGATTGTCTAAGAGCGTCGATATATTCTGGTGGTTGTTCTTTTGCGGCGCGTTGAACGTTTTTATGAGAGACATCGCGATAGATAATCGCATCCCAGCGAGCAAATAAAGAGTAGACAATTCGTGGCGTGGAAAGATCATTTTACACCTGAAACAACATTACATGTGAGAACGCCTTTTGCATAAAAGAGCGCGCGTTCCCTGTATTTTCCGCGAAACGCGTTTTACGTATAGAGAAAAAAGAAGCGCCTTAATATCCCCGTCGTCGTTATCTACTTCCCTTTTTTGACGACTAATCGTATCTCGCCGCTTGAATTTGCGCCTAAAACTTATTCATGCTTGAAAGATGCGATGCACAAACAAACCGAAAATATAATTTTGAAAGCTGCAGATGTCGATCCGTACTTGACACATCAAACACCGCGGCATATGGGATTTATTGAGCAAACGAGCTGCTCGCCTGGATTTCTCTATGTCTATGATTGCTTCCGTTCGGTTAATTTGTTCCTTTAGCACGCAGATGTTGCCTATTGCATTGAAATAAGCTGAAATTCCTTACTTGTTTCAAAAATATCGGAGGCGAGGCTTAACAGCGGTATGTTGAATAGTTGTGCAATGTTTTATTAACTTATATTTTACTTTTCCACGTCTGATATTAGTGAGAATTCTTTAAAAACATGACGTCGAACCCGCTTGGATCTTAGTTGTAACTGCCGTCGTTGCAAATGTACTTTCCTCACGATTAACGCCAAAATAACTATATTGATTACTCCACTTTTCGTATAATTACGAGAGAGTCACTAACTGCAAAAATTGAATCCATTCGGAGACAATTATGCGGTTCTGATTCTTCATCAATTCGCGAATAATGGTAGTAATAAAGCGTCAGCGAAATTGATTTCACGACTGGGCATTCGAATGTCGCATAACTAAATAACGACAATTAGGATCCGTCTCGCGTTGATTTAGGATCAAGCTTCAACGTCCCATTTTATATTTATGGTGAACGCGTTATACTTTCGAAGGAACAAAGATTATTAAAATTGGACGCGGAATGCTTGTTTCCAACTAGGGCGGAGATGCTATGTATCCCGAATTTTAAATATCGTTTATCTGAAAATACCTAGAAGCAATAACCAAAACAATAATGCTAATAATAATAGCGTTATAGTATTGATGGAATCATTTACGATAAACGCAATACAAAAAGAGAAAAGATACATTAGCTGTGAACATGTTTCTGCCTACCCGGCGTCGTCAGCGTGATCCCGAGAGTATTTTAAATCTATCTTGTATCGCGGTTGCTTCACATTTAATGCTGCAAGATATCGAAACGACGAGCTTTCCAGGAAACCTGCCTGGTGTTTAGAAAGAAGCGACGTAAATCGGGTACTGTTCCCCAAGCCATCCCTTCGGGAATTTCCGGATTGCTTACCACGAGATGACGCCATCTCGTGGTAAGCAATCCGGGAATCGTGCGCATGGAGCGCTTTGGGAAAACTGCGCATGTAAGAGATTTCCACAGTCTTGCCTCGACATATTGTAAAATGTACACGATATACTGATCTTGGCGTTTATGGCTGAAAACTATTGCTTATCTTTATGGCTGTTTGATGTTATGACTGTTATGTTTATGTTTATGGTTTGATGTTATGACTGTTTATGGCTTGAAAGCAACTGTTGCTTTCAAGCGAGAGTACAGGGCATACTACAAAATAAAGTTGATTTCTTACTATTTTTCCTCAAGAATGCTTTACACTATTAAAGCTTTCCTGTATCCACGTCGATCTGACAAGGAAGCACGGTAAGTGATTAATTTAGTGTATAAGAACCGTAGTTCTTGTAAGCGACCCAAATTAAAACAGCGGAATGTGAATGAGCATAATTTTTCAGTAAAGTTACAGTAGCACATTTACTTCGTCGATTTAATAACTTCCCCCACAACGCATGCTGTATGCTGAAATATTACACGTAATAGTAATTATGCAACCTAAAAACAATCGTATGTTTTTGTGTTTGCATTGAAATTTTATGTTTAGAGGGATAGCAATTTAAATCCTTCAAAGAGCGGTCTGCAAGATGTCATCCGGGAAACACCTGCCATTGCACGAACAGCGCCCATTTGGTACACTAATGTAGTTGGAGCGGCGCTACTACGCCATAAAACTACATCGCATCGTAAAAGCAGCTCTTTTCTTGTTGTGAGGTCTGATTGTAAGCATGTCTTAAACTTGTATTGGAACCTATAGGATGTCTCATAACTTCGTAGCTGGCTAGAATTGCTACTTTTCGAAGAAGTACGAAGTAAACCATTTAAAAGCGACAGATTTGATTCTCGTAATCTCTGATTTTTTTTTTTTTGTTTCAGTAGGTCGTGTTGAACACAATTTACGTACGGCTTAGATCACAAAAAGATTCGATCGGTATTTGTTCTGTTTAGTAACTGTGTAATAACATGCTACCATTTCATCAATTCCCCTTTAAATGAAGGATTATAGTTTAGTGATTTCCTGTAACAATTGGCTTCTATACGTCCGCAAGGTTTCCTCTATAGAACTCCAAAAAGGATCAAGTACATTCAACACGGCGCTACGCTGAAGCCGAACTGCTAAGAGATGTTTGGGCATCCAGCTTGCCAATTTACTCATATTTAAGTGATCGTGGAGGATGCGGCAAATCATTGTATCAGAAAGCCTCAACATTTTTTATGTTCCCTTTCTAAATACAAGATTCTCAATGAAGGTCCGTCGGCCCTCTTACGTCTGTTCTTTCGTCGTCTTTCAAAGATTCCTGTCCCATTGGATCTTTTATTACAGAATAAGACGGTGAGGGAAGTATGTTTCCGATACGGCTTATCCAGTCGATCTTTGATGCTTTGAGTTGAAGAACCTTCTTGAATGAAATGGTGAATAAATGACGGTAATAGTAAAAATAATTGATATAAAATCCATTTTTGTTTCAAGGCCTATGAGAGTTGCACCAAAGTTGTTTTTCATCGGGTACTCGTCATATCCGTTGAATATCAGACTAGCAAATTTTGATGTTTACTTATATTTTTACAAAATAAATGCTTCTACTTCTGGTGAATAAAACTACAAGCACCAATGTTCTTTTGCCAATAATCTAAAATTATGATCCTATGATCATGATCCCAAAAATTTTACAAACACGATTTATCGAATTAAAATTCTTTGATCCAAAGTATATTTTATAAATGGAGCAAGGCACTCTATTTTGGAGGTTTCAAAATTGTTTGTTAATTGTATCCTTTTTTAACTTTCTGTAAATGCAAATTCAGAAGAATCCTTTGTCAAGCTTAAGAATTATACGAACCTAGATATCTGTTAAAAGAATCTCATCTCCGACATTTTGAAGGTATGTCATTTAATGAACAATACCTCCTTATATATGCCTTAATCCAGACGGACCATTCGAACAAAACACCTTGTTACGAAAGAACACAAAGCGATAGAATCAAACGTGTTTGGATCCATCTTTAAGATGTGAAAGCTACAGTATTCTTGCGTGTTACGTGCTTCTCGAGCTTAGATTTAAATTCTTTTGATTTCTTTTCTTCGAATTGTTTCTATTAGTAAGTCAAGAAATGTACTAATGAGGTTCCGCGTCTAAGTTTTAATAAGTTAATCGCAAATTTTATCATACTTTATTATATGCGTCTACTACAAGTTAATTGCATTATTTACCGTGGAGCATCAAGTACTAACTTGGTTATACAACTTTATTAACGTGCTAACTTTTAGCGTGCAGCTAAAGCCACTTAAATGAATGGCTGCAATGAAATATAATTCTGAAGTAGTACAGCTATGGAAAAAAAAGTTTTGCTCTCATAATTATCTACTTAAACTTTTCATGTTGTTTAACTACTTGCTTGTAAAGTCACATTTCACATATAGACTTTCATATGATCAAGGATTTGATTTGAACGATTTACAGCCGCTTAGAAGATTCTTCGTGTAACCGATAGCGGAACGAGAAGACTTGAATCAAAATCTATTTGACGTGATTCGATCTTTTTAATCAATATTACCTAATTTAATCTTTGATTTATAATGCTTCAATTTTGGCGTAGCTTAACATCCCAATGATAGTCTCGTAGATTTTTCGTCACGCTCTTAAGAGCATGTCGAGATAAACAAGTGCTCTGTTTTTATTTTTACCTCTGTCAGTTAAATTTAATTTTCGACATGACTAAACCGTTCTATTGAAATCCGAAAATCAATTTCACTTTTTAATACTCTTCTTCGACAGTTCGTCATTCCTCCTTCGTGAGTAAATTGCGCCGGTTTAACGTTTAATCCGTATCAATCTTAAATATTCAATTACCTTCAGGTTTGACTTCGATTTAACAGCGCACGTCGTCCTTCTCTTTCTCGGTTGTGGTTTTATAATTCTTCGCCGAAAGAAATTAAGAAATACTTTTGCGCGGCAAACTTCGATTCGACAATATCCGAAGTTTTGCGTGTGCTGCTAAAACGACAAGTGCTAGAAGAGAAATATTTATGTCTTACGTATAGGGCAGTAGAGATCATGCGGAAAATCGAGCGGCTTCAAAAATTCGGGAACGTTAATTCGGTTTCATTGGTATAGAGGTCGCTATCGAAAACCGGGTAAATCTTATGTACGTACCAATGAAATTTTCTATACCCATCTCGCTTGCTTACTAAAATTTTTTTAGTAGGCAGGTGGTGAGCTTGTTATTTGCTCGAAGCGAAGATCTTGTGGAGCCACCATAGAGTTAGATGAACTTACGTAAATTTAATTTAAAAAAAGGTATTGTTCATAGGAAAGTCCAGATTTTATCACTCTAGTTACGATTGTCGTCTTGGCCAAATGAAGAATATGGTTTTAGGTGGTAGACTTTCGATAAGCATGTACTATGTGTATTTATGGCGGACGCGTGACTGTTGTGGGCGTACGTAATTTTGCGCCTTGTGTTCAAGATAGTCTTGGATGCGTAATAGTGCTAGTCCATATGTTGCATGATTAATAAATGACGTAGACATCCGTGCTGTAAACATGAATCCTATCGAACACGCTCTAAACTAACTAAATTGTAATAAAGCTTTATTATTCCACAAGAGGGCGTAAGCAGACTAGTCGTTATGAGTTATGAGTATGCCAAGATCTCCTCAATTATTGTTCTTAATTGTAATGGTATTTCATATAAATAATGTGTTTTGTTAAATAAGAGCCAGCTCATTTAATTTTGATGTCAAAAGTCACAACATTGATGGTGTAAAATTTTTCCATCCCAGAAGAAAGCATATTTTACGGTTTCCTCACAACTGAAAAGGCAACAAAAGCTGTTATTCCAGGTTGAATCGTCGAATCATACGAAGCTGGTACAAAGTCCGAATTGCCGTCGCCTCCTTCAATTACACAACGGCTAACGGAATTTCGAAAGTACGTTAATATTCGACGACCGTTTCCATAGATTTTTGCTATTGTCATCATTAATAAATTCAATTTTAGTTTATGTCACTGTCATCTATCGCCATATCCACGGTCAGCGATCTATAGGTGAGTGTTGAACGTATTTTATTTATTTATTTTTTTTTTATTT
The DNA here is from genome assembly GCA_020654165.1 of Oryctes rhinoceros. Lineage (NCBI taxonomy): Eukaryota > Metazoa > Arthropoda > Insecta > Coleoptera > Scarabaeidae > Oryctes > Oryctes rhinoceros. The sequence continues at coordinate 8,799,855 of JAIOKQ010000231.1, forward strand.
ATCTTATTTCAATTGCGACAACAATTCCGATACTCTCGCGGTGCACACCTTTCGTACCTTAAAGGAATCACCCAATCTACGTAAACAATTGCCTTAGTTATTTGAAACATAGAGATTTCAATTTGAATTTGTTTACTGTCAATGTATTAAATTTGGTATGTATTTAGTTTGAACAGAAACGTGTAGAACGGTTTCGCTTTTCGACTAAAATCAAAATTCCCCAAGTACCACGAATAATCGCTTAATATGGCTAGCTATTGAAACCTAACGTTAACAAACCTTGATACTTGAGACGAACAATTAGGTCAGTGTAACTACTGCCCCTATTCCTTGACAAATTTGGATTTTGTCGGATGTTATTACATTGCGTAGCCGTTACTTTATCAGCCAAAGAAGTAGATATGTCAGGTATTTCGCGTGAATAATAGCCCGCCAGATTTTTGTTTAGTTACAGAGGAAATATTTGAGATTTATGTGAGAAATTGAACGTTACACAAAATGAAGAAGCGATCCAAGGAAACTCCTCGCATGACACCATACGTTATACAAGCGGTCACAGATCTAAAAGACATAAATGGTTCCACCACACGTAAGATTCTAGAGCAAGTCCATACAGCAATAAATCTTTTAAATGTGAAACCTAAGACGAGAAATGTGGTTATGCAAGTAAAAAGAGCTTTAAAACATGCAGTCGACAACGGAATTTTGAGACACAAGGCTGGCAAATACAGGTTTGTTATGATTTAGGCATACTTTGTCGATTAGAACGATAGAATCCTATTTCAGTGACCAATGTCGCTGAGAAAAAAAAATTCTTTATTCATTCATATTCATCAGTCTACTTAGGTCAATGTTAGACAAAGCTTTAATATTCTTTCAAGAACACATAATTTTTTATCATAAACTTAAAAGAAATTAAAAATGTTATTATTATTGAGAGCATTTGAAAGATGGATAACATTAAAATGGGATTCATCGAAACGTATTTGTCAGTTTTACATTAAATAGATAGCTTACGTCCTGTAAAATAGGTTGAATATTAATTCGAACGCCGTCATCAAAGACAATAACGCATTGAAAAAACGATCTAGAAAGACGAGAACGGCAAGATATCAAAGAAGACATAGAAAATTAAGGCGCAGTTCCAGGAGACGTCATAGACGTACGAGAAGGGTGGTTGAATTTAGATATTCTCCATCAAGCGTTACTTCCGCCGGTAGCGAGCACAGCTATGCAAGTACTACTACAGATTCGTACGCGAGTACGAAAAAATCGAGAAGTCGACGAAGACGGCGCAGGAGCTTAGCAAAGAAAACCGTCCGTACAAAGCGGTCCGCGACGAGAAAGAAGGACAATGGCAGGAAGCGAAAACCGCGACAGCCCACACCTATGCCACAGGAAGTTAAAGGTAAGGTCGTTGAGGAGGCCGCGAAGACCAAAGAAGAAATGGAAAATATCGGGAATATATACGCTAACAATAATGTAAACAATGAGCAAGGAGGTAAGTTTGAGCAGAATGTGGAAGTTTTCTCATTTTTTCAGGAACAAGTCTCGAAAGACAAAAGAGGATTTATAAGAAATTGTTTATGCGATCCGATTTTGTCTCGGCATGTGAAATAATTAAAAAATTGATTTAATAATTTTCAATTGTGCAACCTGGTGGTCGTGATGATCATAATCTGAAGAAATGTGTATCTCGTCCATTTTATAAAATTTTGGTAAATTTTGGTAACCGGTTGCAAACTGTTGCGCTGTAAATCTAACCTTAAAAAGGCTTCTTTTTGAAGTTGTCTCAACACAAACAAATTTTGGAATGATTTGTTTTGTGAAGATAGTAATTTTTTTTTATTGATTTTTAGAAAAAGAAACGGTTTCACTGTTAGATGAATTAATTAAAATAATTTCTTCCAATTTATTTCAGATGGTGATCCTTTCGCTAAAGTTGAAGAACCAAAGTTGCCAGTATCCCCCGAGTGCGATAATCCTGAATGTTTATGTAATTTGAAACAGGAACCTTATGAAGATGGTAACTACGACAACTGTGGCAATTCGTTTTCTATGTAATCCATTGACATTTCTAAATTTGGCGTCCTAATAAATGTTACGAATGAAGTCGGTATATTCTATCATAAAATAGAATAAAATCGATATATGTAAATAAATTTTTATATACTCCTTAACGTATTATTTTATCTAGTTGTTCAGTATATAAAGGATCTACAATGATTATACTTTAATTAAGGAACAGTCACTTCGGAAAATTAACTTCGGACCTAATTGCAAAGGTAAAAAGTACAGCAATGTTTCTGAAGAAAATAGGCCGGATAAAACTAAAATACTGAGTTATTTGCGCAAAACGTATAAATAGCGACCAGGCAACTTGCGAAACTGTATTGTTGAATGGCTTTGCTCAAATACTAATAACGCGAGGATCACGTTGTACAAACATTTAATACCTCCAACAGAAGAAGCATTGCAATGACGTAAAACGGGCCAATAAATAACCGCTTTTCTCGGTTTATATTCCTTTTTCTGGGCAAGGGATTCTAGGCGGACACCTTCTAATAATTTTTAGCGATAAATATAGGAAATGGGAACGTTTACTGAGTTTAACTAATGAGAGAACTTCTCATTACAGTTAGATCGTCCATAAATAGATATCGCCATCTACGAACGGCAAAAAAATGATGAAATTATTGAATTTATGAATATGTTTGATAAAATCGGCGTCACATTTCCATTCTTTCGGCGTATTAATTACACCCACTGCTGAGTTATGCGACGTATGTATGTATATTGTTACGTTCATTAGTTCGAAAACGTGGGTATCATATTGTTTGCACAAGTTTTACAAACGAACCGGTTAATAGGCGGAGGATATTGGATACCAAAATACAGTTGTTTGTTTATCCCTCGAAAATAATCAAGATAATTATATTATATCTGAACCATGTATTAGGATTTTTATATTGTTACAATACATACCCAGAGCAGTGGTATGTCTGTGTTGGTTTCCAAGGATGTCGCCTCAGGTACTTTTAATAATACATAGTTTATTAGCCCCAAGCATATGTAACTAATACATCGACAATGGCATTAACTAAGGAAGATGTACAGCAGAGAAAAGTTGCATATGAAACTATATAAAAATACAATTAAAAAGTAAATAAGAAATAGAATGGGTGAAAAGGAACAGAATCAGAAGGGTCCCCAAGAAAGTCTACAGAATCTTCCATCTGCACCACTTAATTAATAATACATATAAATAATACATGGATGACAACATTAGCTATATCAATCATAACACACTGCAGAGACAAGCCATATATGAAATTTTACGGTAAAAATGCTCTAGAGACTTCCATGCATATACGTCAGCCACATTCGTAAAGCCTTCGAAAGCTGGTCGAACAAAATGTCGACTTAATACCAGCTGGAAGACCTTCCCATTCGAAAGGCGATACAATAAGAAAAAAAAAAAAAAAAACGTTGAAAGAGAGCTGCTCGAAGGCAAGGAATAATAATTACATTTTTATGGCCGATGTATGTAGATGTTGCCGACATCCAGACGATAAGTTATTTTATTATATGAATAAGGAGGCGATTTATTCTCTATTACAGACCGGAACAGACAAACACTGTGCAAAAAACAACCGCACTCCATATTCAGCTACTTAACTCGGGCGATATGCAACGATGCTTGCAAATACCAAATATAAATTATATAACCACGAATTCTTCAATCGCCGCGCTGAAAGCTGTCAAACAAGGTCCATGAACACAGTGGGTAAAGAGTGAAACTTACAAAGAAAAGCTTTCAGAGGCTGTGACGTAGTTTAAAAGCATTTCATCAATATGAACCTTTCCAATGCTTTTAACCAAGGATGATTAGAGAGGATAAAAGCAGTTGAAATTGACTAGATGGACTCGTGTCTATTCGCCTAATAAGAAAGCCTACTGGTTTCCCCGAGAGTCGACAAAGCACGAGTCTGTACTAATGCAAATATCAATCAAACCTCAGACTTACTGCTTATCAAGTCCCGCCACAACAATGAGCAATATCTACCAAATACAAACTGCATCGTTAGTTAATTAAAATTGCGTAATTTCGTTTGTTTTTCTATTATTTCTAGAAAAAAATCTGCTCATCAATAGACCAAACATTCTTCTTACCGTATCGTGCGAGTAGCTCGTTCGTATAGTTAGCTCGAGCTCGGGTGAGATGTGTCGTTAGAATTAAAGGAAAACGGTGTTCGTTGACTTTTAGAAAATTGAGTGGAATCAAACGGATCACCCTCGAATATTGTTACGGGAATTTCCATTATATAATTAGATTTTGTAATATCGAAGCCGATCTTCCTTGCACAACCGCTTGACATAGTTACCAACCGCACAATGGCAGAAAAAACACGGGAAGATCGGGATCGATATTTACATGTGGGTTATATTGAAATTACACACGGTAGATAGGCGATATTCTTCATGTACTAGCAAATATTAAATTCTTCGTAATTACTTAGACATTTATCATTAACGTATTTGAATCTATCCAACGTACATCTCACGTACACCATTAATCATCTCGAAGATATGATTTTTAAGCAACGTGCGGTATCATTTATCAATAGTGCCTCTTAAATAAATAATATGTGGAGAAGACAGAGGAAAGACCATCTGCTATAAGAAACGATACTTGCAAGCTCTAGCTGGCATATTTTGAAAAATAGGTTACGCGAATAACAACTTGGTACATCTTCCGTGAAATCTATGTTTTACGTAGAATTCTTTCAGCTTCGACCCAATTATTCGTTCCCAAAATAAAATAGTTGAATTTGTTATTCGACGGGTTGTATCGGTAATGTAGAAATCACGTACGGATAAGTGGTAGGCAAAAGTTTGCTCCCCTGTAAAGGTACAAGTGAGGGGAAGCCAGGCTGAGAAATCTGGTAATTAAAACTTTCGAATTAATGGAACGTTAAAAGTAATTACAAGTTCGTAAGCATTTGCCGGAAAAATTAAAGTGAAAAATGTAATCACAAATTGCTTGTTTTGTGCAAATTTAGGATGTAAATTGAGTTGTTTCGAGTTGTTACATTACAAAGACCCGCGAAATGGAAATTCATTAAAAAACAAAAAAAAAAAAAACAAAAAAGGACCTCTTGGATGTACGAAATTCAATCAATTCTATACGGGTTTCTATTTTGCTTTAATCAAACCAAGTGAATCAAGTTCAATAATAGGTAACCTAATAAAAAAAAATGCAAGAAACTTACATAGTTATGTGGCTAGGGTTCGGTAATATCGTAACGGCGGAAAACGAATTTTATTTAATAAAAAACATTTAAGGTTTGAAAGTTTGAGAGGTTCGAAAATGGAAACATTTAATTCGAAAAATTACGCGCGGCGTAGGACATTTGTGGTTTGGCTTTTGAACGAGCCTATTCTTAACGCGGTGAATGCGCTGATTCTGGATAGGCTGTACCGGATTTCCAAAAAACTGATCCCGTAAAATTTGAAAGGAAGCTTCTAAAAGCTTTTAAAATTACATAATTGAAAGGGTTTATTTGAAATTACATAAATTATAAACTTTGGTTAATTTCGTCAAACTGATGCCGCAAGTCATAAACCCGGTAGTGGTAACGACTGGAAACTATTGTGAACATGAGGAAACGTCATTTAAAAGCCCGTTGATTACGTAGTTATTTGAAAATCATACGAATGATAATAATATCCCGACAATTCCTTCTTCTCCGACGGAATTTGGTTTCATCTTAATGGCTTCATCAACAAATAATTTCATCAAATTCAGAAGGTAGGATATGCTTAAGACTAGACGTTGATTATTTTATCAACTGCGCCACCAATTAAAAAACCACTTCGTTAAGAAGATTTCCTCAAACCTGATCCAAAACGGGTTCTTAATCTACGGAGTCATTACTAGATAACCCGCTTTATGAAAACCGTCATCGGTTTCGCTGATCGCTTTCTGCACTAGATGCCAAGTTTTATCGTATAAATCTTATTTTAAATGAGCTTTTCTTACAAGAACTAGCTTGATCGGTCGCCGAACGCATAAATAAATGCACCTAAAATCGATAAATCCCAATTTAGCGAGCGTATCCCGCTATATAGAATAATTTTAAAGTACGATAAGACATAATTGTGAGATAATGAGGGTGTAAGGGACGACAGTTTATTTGGAAGATTTGTAATGGCAGTGCGCACATTAAATAAGGGTAGATATAAAGATTAGGGGCTCGACTTTCATCAAGGAAAGCCTCGCAACTGATGTTAGCGAAGGTTATTTCGGGGCCGTAATAACGTTTGCATTTCGGATCCCGTAATTAATTATAAAATTACTAACTGGATTTATTCGTTTTGCAATGAAGACGCGGTAATAATAAAAATTTACGAGATGTTTATCGATATCCGTAAAAATGATGAAAGTCTACCGTCGCAGAAGGACTTTAAAATATTTGAGACGTCGGGGAGGTTTTGTTTGCATATGAAGGTGATAAATTTGAGTAATTGAATTGCCAGAACTAGAACTCATAAATTGTAGTTAAAAAAATGCGGTAATTTTTCATGCGATTGCCTTAAACATTTTACGTAGACTTTACCATTTTTCAAATATGTGAAGCATCTAACACGCACGTTTAAGGTATTTACAAATCGTCACGAAATAGTTAGCTAATAGTTACAATCAACAAAAACGCGCAAACAAAGGAAAACAAATCCTTTGTTTGCAATAAATAAACGGAAAAAAAAACGGAAAGTTAGCAATAGTTCCCCGATATGTTTGATCGAAATTTTAACATAATTTCAAAATAAGTGCTACACTTTTAAAATGATGTTGCAGATACACGTAATACATAGATTAACATATGTGCGTTACTCAGTAAAACCATTTCGTAAGTTCTTGTAAAAATTTGATGGAATCGGTCAGTTAATAATGAAATGCGATCAGGCGTACCAAGGTTAGAGCGCAGTTGCAGTTTTACAAAATGATTCTTCAACCAGAATTACGTGATGCCTCGGTTTGTTACTATTGGCTAGTGCAGCTTTACATAAAATTTTCTAACAGCGTCTTATTTCCCCGAAGAAATAGGACGCGCACAAACGCGTAATCGTATAATTTCGAATGTTGCACAGCTTCGTATTACTGAAAGAATATGGAGTTCCACAACCTCATCAATACAGAGGATAAAGGCGGATGAAATCATTACTTTTTTCGCAGAGACTAGATAGACTCGTGTTTTGTCGACTCTCGGGGATACCAGTAGGCAACACGAATCCATTCTCATGAGGCGAATAGACACGAGTCTATCTAGTCGCTGCAAAAAAGGAATCATTCTACCTGCCTTCGTCCTCTCTACCCATCGATGTTAATCCATCCTCGATTTCTCTTCGGCGATTTTCTTGGCTTGGTCCATGATAGCAGTGCCTGACTGCGGTTAAGACGATTTGCAGTGTCCCTAAATAAAAAACCCTTCACATTTGCCATTTGGACATTGCTGCCCTCTAGGCATGATCAAATCTTCAAAAATCGTTCATGACGAGAGAAAACGATGACTTGTAGTACCATTGACGAATATATTTTTTTGGGTAGTATTAAATACATTCCTTTCTAATCGCCCATTAATTATCGTTATTGTTAAGAAGTAGTTAGCTCCAGGGTTGCGAAATATCGATATAGAAAGTAAACAATGTGGTAAGATGTAACGTTAATTTTGTCTGCGAAGAAGTTATTTCGATGTTAAATACAGATACTTCTAACAAATGAACTGCTTGAGATGAAAAATCTTCTTAATTTAAAGCTATATAATATCACGTAAATCTTGTAGGCGTTTGGAAATTGTCAAGATTATCTCCGACTTGAAAGTTAGCAAGTACATGTTATGTTTTAAGCTATGACATTTAATTTTGAATATGTCAGATGTAACATACTTGAAAAGTTAGATAGAGCATGTATTGGTTAAAATATTATTTGTTAGGGCTTCTTTATTAGATTCTCCGTTAATAATCATAACAACACTAGTAATACCTCCCACTATTTTTAAACGTACAATGTATACTGTTACGAAAGGAAAAGCGTATTTGCTTCTATTTATTCATCGGCCTGTAAAAACGTGCGTAAATCGGAAAAAAATCGTCTCCTTTAACACCCATCCTTTTGTTTAGATTGCCTAGCTTTGCCTTCCGTCGAAAATTATTAAAATTCTTCCTTAGCAAGCTGTATTTGCTTCCTATAAAATTCTAACGAAGCGTTGTCGGATGAGCACATATACACGCTTCTTCCTAAATTGCGTACACAAACAAATCTCTCTAAATAAAACACGCTGTATACGCTTCAGTATGCAAATATGTACGTACACATTCTCCGTTTTAAGAATTTGTACGTTAAGAATCAACATAAAAGTTTGCAAAGAAATCTGCAGAATTTCGAGGAAATTTTTGCATATTTGTTGAATCTCAAATATTATTCAATATTTCTTTTTAGTTTCAACAAAGCGGTAAAAATCCGATCGGATGGCCGAGTCACAAAATCTCGGTCGTTTATGACGATTTTTCTCCCGGTTTCGTTGCATAAAGTTCAAAGGAAGGAGTAAGGGAAGCAAAATATGCACGTCCAGGCTAGTGGTTTTTCTGGATGTAATTACCTATGATTCCTGGAAGTCGTTTAATTAATTAAAAATGTCATTATGTTGGCAAATACTAAGAAAAGCACGGATATGCTTGCGTACAAAACATCTCAAGATATTTTATATTTGAAATCGATTGCAGGCCAGTATAAAAAGAGTCGTTATAAGGACAGCTGTTTTTAAATGTATCGCATATTCCAAAAATCTAATAAAATAGAGGTATTGGAACGGTATAAAACATTTAGTTGGGTAGTGTCGCCCAACGATAGTTAACTTATTTAAAAGTATCGCCGTCAACTGACTCTACAAACTAGAAAAGCAAAAAGTTATAAAGGTCTCTAACTTTATGCCTTTCCTATTTTGTAGAGCCAGTTGCCGGCGGTATTTATTGATAGTTATATAGCTGTCTTTTTTTTTGGAAAAAAGTCGGCAACGTTTTCTAAAGAAAGTGCTAATCAATAAATTAATATTACCACGTTGTAATACGCGTAAATACCGAATCAAATCGAAACAAAGAATATGTATTAAAAAATATTTTACCTTCACGAGGTACTTTACTAAAGGTCCGCGAATATTACAAGCTCAAATAAATTAAACGTTGGATGCTCTCAAATGACTATCCACCTGCGATTTGTATCTGTTAACGCAATCACTTTCACCGCAGAAATTCTCCGTGACGTAATGACGAGATCGCTTCTGACTGAGTGATTATGATTTGCGATGTTCGCGTGTTTGAGATATGCTTGACAAAAGGCACGTCGCTTGACACCGGCAGAAAAGAACCCCGGTAAAAATCGCTCAGAGATGGAACGCAACAGATTTAAATCGCCGACAGATGGAAACGAGGAATCATGCTCGAGATAGCCCTGCGGATAGATGACGACGCGTTCGTATTCCGCTGATGCATTCTTGATACACGAACGTTTTAAATATTACATGTGGAGCAGACGCGACGTATTGTGATCTAATTAACGTTACTTATTTCGATTTAAATTCGCTATTTACATTTCGGTATAAATTCGAAAATATTTGGACTTCCGGTTTGAATACACGACATTATATGTATAATACTCACTTCCTTAATTATGATGAAGTTGCAATAATAATGCTTGGGGATGGATGACTTCAATAAAGACGTCTAAAATCGGAATAATATCACGTTTTTTTTTTTTTTAAGAAAATCATTAAAATTTCATTCTTCTTGAACTAAGTTTAAGAGTTCCTGACGAAATCGTTGCAATTTTTCAAAGATAAGCATGTTCCCTTTTTTCCTTAAAAGTGAGTAAATGAGTTTGGAATTATTTACGTTGGCTAGAAGCTTGATTGAGCTTCGCAAAACTAAAATATGTTCAACAACATACACACGTACATACATAGGAAATGGCAACGTTTCTGTAATGCGCATGACAAATTACCTCAATAGGACATACGTTGTAACAAACCCATCGATCATCATTGACATGGGCCAGCGGTCAGGATCGATCATAATTGGTGTAATATTTACGTGCAAATAGCCGACAAGCTAATTGTATCAGCAAATACCGTAATTAATTGGATGTTCATATCTGTTTTCGTTGATGAATGAGAATCCTAAGAAAATGTTATGAAACTAGCTGAATCAATGGTTTACTGACATAATTATTAATTAATACTTATCGAATAATAAATTATGGTTAAGTGAAACTTCTATCTTTAGCTGTTCCGTATTCCCTATTCGCTGAAAATCCAATAATGTTGATTTCTCTCCATGTGTAAAATTGAATCAGTCAATTACATTTAGATTTCATAAGGTAGAAATCGATTCAAATATTTCCAGATACTCTAACATCATTATGCTAATGAACTGAATATAATATAATGAAAACGTAACAGAAGCAACTCGTATTCCCTTAGTTCTCTAATATTACGTTTTTATTTCCCGTCTGCTTATTTAAATTACTGCTGAAATTTTGCGTTCGTCTTCTTGTTTATTCAATACCTTTTTAAATGGTTCAAAATAGATTCTGTATATACTAATATGTTGTTAGCACATAACCTAGCGAATTAAAAGATGACCTGAAAGGCCTCTATTTTTGTCCAACGATTTTTACAGAAATGGTTTTCATTTAGTTACAGAGTATGTTTGTCTCATCAAGAGCTTCTTGAAATCCTGTCTCTTGAAATCCCGTCTTCCTCTCCTTTTTCGTTAATATTCTAAATCCCTTTCTTTCAACTCTCTTCTGGTCGTTTTCTTGTTGCCTCTGGAGTTAATCTTTTTCAGAATACTTTGTGTTTTTTTAACAGTTTTAAATGAATGTAATACTTTTTCCTTGATTAAATCTAAATTTCCATTTCTTCTGATATCAAAATACGTTTATTGTTCTGTCTGCTTGTTTGTCCGTTTCTCCAGGGATCCCAATAGAACGACTTCATATTTTTAATAGTTGGCCTAAAGACGATCTCTTTTGGCAATTGTCGAATAGCATTGTGGATTTACATTGCTGGATCTTAAATAGTGTGTATTGTGCGAGTTCTTTGCGCTTTTACAAACAATTTGTTAGAAATACAGATCATTGGTAATAATTGAAAAATTCGATTGTCTCCCATAAATTTAATAATTTAATAACATAAATTATCGAAACGCCTAAACAATAATTCGATTCCGGCAAATATTCAATCAAATTTTCATTGAGCCTTTCTTAGTTTACAAAACGTTTAAAACAGAAGGAACAGTCTATAATTTAAAGGTTGTACTGAGTCAGCGCAAAAATGATGCTACGGTTATGGATAGAGAGGACAAAAGCGGGTGGAATTGTTGCTCTTTTGCGGCGACTAGTCTGCTCGCCTCATGAGAAAGGGTTTGTCGACTTGACTCGAGAAAATACGAGTCTGTCTGGTCGCTGCAAAAGAGTTGTAGTTCCACTCGCCTTTGTCCTATCCAGTTATGAGTATGAGATATGAGAATCATCGAGCCAATAACGAACAAAATATATTGCAAGTGGAAGCAATAAGGCAACTGAATAGAATACAAAGACCAGCATATCTGTATGTCACGCGAGCTATAGGCTGGTACACATACGGCTCAAACATGGAGAATGGAGTCGGTTGCAGAATTTACGAGGTCATATCAAGAATAACTAAATCACTAAGCCTAACTCAAAATGTCAAAATGAGTTGCAAGCTGAGATACCGGTAGACTAAAGTGTATCGAAGAAAAAGCAAGAAACTAATCTCTGCCTAGTCAGAGAGATAAGCTGCCCTAAAAGCATTGGATACCACCCAAACGGCGTTAAAACTCGTATGAAATTGGAAGAATGCGCTTAATAGGTCGGATAGGCGAAATAGGTTGACTCTAGCCTACCCAGGCTACATATACGATAGTTAAACCAACTGCTAAACAATAAAAAATCGTAAACCTTGTGGAAGAGTATTCCAGGTCAAATACGACCCAAGCAATTTCTGATTGGATAAGCGGCTAAGTTTGCAACATTGCCAACATACCTACTTATCAAAGATAGAAAGTCTATTGGAACACCAGTAGACTTGGTAATAGGACAATGCTCCATTTAGATTCTGCCAGGTGGAAGAGGAGATTCCCGTTTACTTACTGAGCGACTGTATAGTGCTGGCTGTCAGAAATGTACTCGGAATATCTAAAAGCCGAGACTTACGTGGGGAGATCACTCACAAGCCTGCCAGATCTAGATCCTTTAACTAGACACGTATTTGCGACATTGTAATTTCGGGTAGCTTAAAGCAGTTCTTATATACGCCGCTGATCGAATTGGCGAGAACTGAAATCGATATGAAGTAATTTAGGATCTCAATCAGAAGTAAGCTGGTTTCCGTTTCTATGTTACGCACATATCCTGCTAATTTATAGCCGATAATGTCCTAACACTTTTCCTTAAGCTTCTACGAATAAACGTTAGTAGGTTTATATTACTTTATTACGCAGTGAAGTATCTGTTGTCTAATAATAGGGCACATATATACCGTACATGTGTACGTTAAATAATAAAGCATTATATGAAATCGCTTGGATTCCAATACTAAAATTTGCTATGGCGGAATAAAGACGGAAATGATATATCTTTGAAATATATGAGGGTCACGTTAAGGAGGCAATTACAAGAGACACGAACTAAATGCCCTCGTCTAATATAATAAACTTTGAGATGTTAAAGCTGTTATGTTGGACCATATTTTTTCTAGACAATGAGAGTTAATGTTGAACTTGTCAACGTGATTTATGAGGTTTCTCAAAAGAACGCATATTTCTTAGTCGAGAACGAAAAAAAATAATTTCGGACACATTTTTTTTTAGGTGTAGTACACGTTGTAAATCTTGGAGCGTTAAGAAAGTTAAGTTAAATTATGTTTGCCAGAGGAGACTTTTTAATGTGGTCTTTCGTTTTATTTTTATTGTTCGCGGATAGATAAGCTCTCGTAACTTTCCTTTATCCTTATAACTCCCACATCGGTTAAAAAATACGAAGAGGATTCTTAAATAGTAACACCGCTACTATTAAATACTAACTTCTGCAGATAGCAAATGGAAGTTTTTAGTATTTTGATCTTACGGAAGTACAACAAGTAACTATTTTGCAATCTTACGTTTTGAACTCGTTTAGTGTCTTAGTAATTGCACCGGAACTGAATATTGATAAATGGCAGGTTGTCAATGTCAGAGTCTTTTTGAAGCAATAAACATTCGATTAATAGGACAATTCAAAGAAGAAGCGCGGTCCATTTTTTACGATGAAATGCTAGCTTTAACGAAATCATGGGATAATTGAATTCATTATACCGTATAAATCTATCGTATTGTGTATAAAAATTTACGAACTCGCTCAAAGAGATCTGAAAACCCTGCACACATGTACCGCAAGCTTGTTAGAATGTCTCCATCCGTTGAACTATAAATCATATAGATTTAGACGTCAGTCGTATACTTGAATGCGCTTGCATAAAAGGGAATCTGGAGAATAAGTATCATAGAAATACGTATTACTATCGCTGCAATAAAGATTTACTATTGCGGTTGTATGTTTACAGAAACGAAGTAAATAATGATCCAGCCAGAGATTAGCTTTTTATTAGAGAATGTTTATTTTGTAATTCGTCGAAGCTTCACGGTGGTTTTTCAACTGTGCGCTATGGCATTCAAATGAAAAGATTGTTATTATGCAAGTGAAGGAGGGAAGTACATATATGTTAAATTCAATATTTGAAGCGTAAGACTTCAAACTAAAGCTGAAGTTGAATCGAGGTTTTATTATCAGTTTTGCGAATTGTATTAACCAACTGGTTTACAAATGCTTTTTTTTAAGTACGTTAGGTGAATTATTTTAATTGTTGGATGCAAAGAACCTGCAAGGTAAGGTATCCTACCTAAACTTCTAGAATTTAATGAAGCTTTAGTAGTTTGTGGATCTTGCAGGACTATGTAAAAGATATGTGTGAAAAGATGTAGTTAGTAATGTCAATGTTGTACACGTTTGCTTCCAGCGGTCTCATCCCAAAGTCACCACAAAGACAGATACATATAATTTTGGAAATAGGAGTGAGAGATGGAGGTTAAGCTTATTAAGCCCTTCTTGCATCAAGTTCAGGATACTTCAAATGCTCTTTCGTTTATGAACATCCAATAGGATCCAATGATTAACGAATTATTTTTAAACGCCGATTTCATCCTCGAAAGCCGTTTCTCAGACGAAACGGAAACTAGTGTTCTGTACGGTCCTTTAAGGTCTACAAACCATACAAACTTCATTAAATTCAGAATGTCCGTTTCGGGAATCATCCATTGTTAATCAATAAAGAGATTAGAAGGTTCTCTTGCAATAACTTAGAGTTTCCCTTTTTTTTTTTACAGAGAGTAGTTAATTCCGTTAATAAGTTAATTCCAAATGGAAATATTTTAATCTGATTCTTTGAGGTGTGAAGTAATTTAAGGAAAGTTACTCGCCCTATCATTTTGGCGTCTGTGAAACAATCGAAAAGTTATTGAAAGTTTTTCTTTACATCTTTCGTAATTTTAGAGCTATTGGCGCAAATAGTAAAAAACAAAAACGGTATTGCATTTAACACCGTCCTGTTTATCGAAAAAAAAGCTCTTAATGAATGCTGTCGCTTCGTTTTATTATAAATGCCTGGTTCCGTTTAAATAAATATGTAACGAAATCTAATCTAAGTATGTAGTAAGAACTGACCAGCGTCATAATTCCTTAATATAACTATTTATAATTTCATTTCTTTTTCGTAAGAATCTATTATTAATTATAATCTGAACTCCTGCAAATAGTAACGCACGTATGCGCCAGATTAATTTTGTTTTCGTTTCATAGATAGTTCATTGCGAATTTTATAATTGCTAAAGTTAGAAGGCTTTATTACGTTTGAACTGCGTTGGATTGGATTGTAGTGGCTCATCAATATTTATTGTACAGCAAAAAGCTCCACTTTGGCACGCGATCCAGAGTATGATGAACGTATGCACTATATAAAATTCCCAGCATAGAACGTATGGCGTATATAGTACAGTAGTTCATGGAAAATTGATTTGTGTCTTAATTAGTTCGTTGGTGTATTTTAATTCTATTACAGTTATTATTGGGACGGCAAACCAAATGAAATATGAAAATATCTTTTTTATTTTGTTGCAAGATATTATTAAACTAATTATAAGTAGAATTGATGATGATTTTAATTTAACTTAATCCTCTGCGCGGTATATTACGATTTATGTTGATTAACTGCCTTAAGCAAAGGTGAACTGTTTGTTACATCATGGCATCCAATCTTTCAACTAAAAAAATTATATCTGTTTTCTTTGGCAATAATAACAAATTTCCGTTGAGACAGCCTGCATAGTGAATCATATAAATTTGCTTTATTTTTTGATTAAAGAATGTAAAAATAATATGATAAGATATAGATCGTTCCATTCAAAATAAACAACTTGTTTAGGTACCAAATACATAAGCTGCAATTCACCCTGTACAACTAATTGCCGCATCCTGTATACGCTAATCTTTAAAATTTAAGAACTAGTTTAAAACGACGAGTTTTATGATTTATAATTACCAAATAATAAACAACAAATTAGCGTCGATTCGAAAAAAAAAATTATTATGTAGTTAAAGAGGCGCACCTTTAGTTGATATATGACAATAACAATAAATTTTTAGAAATCAAGTTATTGACAAAAATAACAAACTTTCTTTTTTAAGAGCGCTTTTATGGTAGTTATTGGAAAAATAGGAAATACAAAAAAAAGTATGAAGCTACTTGAAGCTTTCGTGGAAACTCTGAAACAACCTGTATAATAAGTATTCGCTTTCTAAAGCAGCTTATCAGTTCTACCGTGATAAATGTTGAAAAAGCTATAAGTTATGCGTGACATATTAACTATTATAAAGAGTTTTGATAACTTACCCGTAATGTAGTGCGCAACAAATATTTGAGCATTGGCGTTTGTTCTAGCGCGCGAAGTTTCATTAAACTTTAGAAAGGTTTCGCAAGAAAATAAAAATACGTTTAAAGTTAAGTAAACTTAGGCTATTTTTTCCTCTTTTTTTTTCTCAAGACATTACTTTCAAATTCCCAAAGAAATTTAACTTGTTTTAAATAAATTCCCGCGGTAGCGTGACGCGATCCATCGGCTGCCGATCTTTCGAAAGCTTTCACCCGCAGCACACCACCGACAGTAGTTTTATAACAACACGGAGACAGATTTATCACTCGGACCTAGCGCATCTAAAATCGCGCAAACGTGACGCGTATATATGTACTTCTATACCTGCCTCGCTAAACGTGGACGTGTTCTTATGTCTCCTCAAGATTACCAGAGATCCTCTAATTTTATCCGAGGAGAATTAGTTTTGTCCTTTCGGCGCGCACGGCTCACTACAATTTACGTGATGTATTTGGATGTCCTGGTATTTGCATTGTCGTAAATACGTGAATATATGTATGCGCTAACGCCGGTGTTAAAGGACGAAAAGCGGCCGGTAATTAAGTCTGAAAACGTTGCTTGTCGGAAGCGCCTTTTTATGTTTTTCCGCCTACGCGTATTCATTAAACATTCGCCCGTTTAGAATGTGTAAATGTAACGACAGCAGGAAAAAAAAGTTAAAAAGAGTGTCAATCAGTTAAAGCGTTTCGATGACGGTAAAGTATTTAACGAGCGTCGCTTATTAAACATTTAAGTTTATAGAGTGGCACGCTGTAGGCGGTTTTTAAAAATAAGGACCGCTAACAGCCTACTCGATGAAACTTGACCAACATAACGGGTTACATTGGAAAGAGACTGGTTGCAAGTAACTGGAAGCAGCTTGAAATTTAATCACAGGATCAACGTAACTGTTAACAAGGGTATAATGTTGTATTTAATATATTCGATCTTGGTCAATAGAAAAAGCTGAAGTATTAATAAAATACTTCAGCTTTTCTTGCCCAACAAAATGAACATCAATTTTAGGATGGCATTAAGAGCAAGGCTAATCCTTTTCTATGCAACACAGCCCTTAATGAGCAGGAGATATCCTCCGTTCGTCTCTACAAGTTTACAATTGTTTTAAACAAATTTTATCAAATTGCATGATATTATTTCTACATTATTAGTATGTAAACGTATGAAACGCGTTTGATTTAGACATTCGAGTAAGTTTAATTCTTGATTTCACGCAATGTCGCTCTGATATTAATTTGTCAGAGAACATTAACTAGTTCTTTTTTTTTATTATTGTTAATGGAATGAATAGGTGCTTCTTAATTTTATTCTGTCGGCCAACGCTAAACATTGATGAAGTTATGGTGAAGTTCACATCGCTGCGGGCTCCTGTCAAACTGATCGATTATTTATTATGGGTATATCAGGTGACGCAGGAATATTACGTTTTTTTGGCCATCTGCGTACAAGGAATTGGGTCGACATTCTTGCTTAGTCAAGAAGCTGTAGCAAAAGTGGAACTAATAAAAAAGTATTTTAACGTAAATTCCGTTGTTTCATTTAGAACGTAAGGAAAAGTGATTTAACTTATTAAAATATGTAAATCGTCTTCAAGATCAGCATCTTTTGAACTGTTTGCGCTATTCTTTAACAATCTAGAATTGTATTTAAAATTTAAATACGTTTCCATCAATTATGTACTTTATGGATCTGTCACGTCGATCAAGGGAGTTACCTTAATTCGATAAAGAGTTTGTGCCTCATTTTAACGACATCTGAGTACCTATTCTATACGAGAAACTGTAACGGGACAATGTTTTGTTACGTTGACGAATAATTCTGTTTTGAATAGCTTTGTTTTGCGGACGTGGTATTATAAAAACAATTGTTGGGCTGGCTGGATTCTTTTATTCATTATAAAATGTCATGTGTAAGTAATTAACTCTAATTAATGATATGGGTTCTATTGTTTTATTTGAAGATTATTACTTATTTTTGTTCAAACTTGAATCGTCGTTATAATGGTTGCAATGGTCCTTATTGTTCCGTATATTGTAATTATTTCATTGTGTACCCTTCAGTACAGTCAATCTTCAGAAACTTTAGCGCTTAAGATTATTCGAAGACGATATATTGCTTTAGTAATAACGAGTTCTTTGAAAGCTTTAAGCGCTATTGACCCAGCTACTTCCTGCACATATACCGTAAACCCCGAGATTATAAAGAGAGAAGGAGCTAGATAGGGAATAAATGGAGAGAAGGGGAAAGCACTACAATATATGTTTGTACGCCTAAAAGAATGCATGAATCTTCGTCGGGATGTGCTTCGATCTGAATGCTTATCGTATTCATTACAATGTAATGATTGCCACTCACCGTTACTTCTGTTACTTACATTGTCCATGCGACGCACGAAACCTGATTCGTGCATATATATGATAGTTACTGTCATGAGAACGTCTGTGAAGCCGTCAATTGTATTACACATTTCCTACAATGTTTGTAGGAAATCCCTTCCCTTCCCTTCTCCAAATAATGAATTAAAAAAAAATTAAAAATTATGCCTCGCGAACAACAATAGTAACAGTCTGTATTGAATTTCATTAAAATTTAAATTGTAAGTAAATACAATGAAAGGTTCATTCATTTTTGCGATGAAAGTTGTTCCAGAAAATAGAACAAGTCTTCCTGGGCACCTATTATACAAGTCGATTGCGAAAATTAATTTGAAATGAAATGAAATTAAAAACAATCTTTACGAACGGTGACCTGGTCGCCTGCTTAAAGTTCTAGAGTTGTTAAACCGGACCGAATTTAACTTCCGAAATTCTACGTAGCGACCAAAGTCGAGCACCTAAACGTTATTACAAAGTAAAATATTCGGTCCGAACTAAAACCAGATGCTCAAAGAGAACACCCTCGAAATGCTCGCAGAGGCGACCATCGCAACCACACTTCTACGTAATTAAAATTTTCAATTCGTTATAGAAATTATTTGAATATTTGCAAATATTGTAACGTTACATGATCGAGTGAATTTAACACGATATAATATGTTATTACTAATGATATGATCAACTAATTTTAAATGAATGCGCTATTTTTCCATCAACAATTTGACAATTATTTAAAAGGTAGTTGCGGTAATATAAGACTTATGTATTTTACGCGTTATGAATAAAATAAGAAGTAACCGTGATTCGTAACTATCTTCGGAGTACATTCAATGTTTAACAGAATATTAATATGACAAAAGGAAAGTTACATATACAGGGTGTTACAAGCGGAATAATAGATATATTAGGTGATGGTAATACGGGCTATTCTAAATAAAAAAGTTATATATAAACACGTATTCACTTCTTCATGGTTACAGAGACGCAGCTGTTTGAAGTAATCGCGAAAACACCCGCGCACGTCAGTGCCCAACCATTATGTATCCTCAGAACGTACGAATGAAGAAAACGCAGCTGAAGTAAAAGGAATTATTCAGTCTGTAGGATATAGTCGGTCAACAAGCACATGAAGAATTTCAACATATATGGGTGTTGCATCTACAGGAGTATGGCGAGATTCACGCCGGAGATGAAGCTAGGCAACTGAAACTATTAATACTGTTGATCTTGTGACGATGCTAATAACAGTCGCAAGTGAAATGTACTTTAAATGTAGTTAATGAATGGCATAGGTGAACCATCCGTTAGGTTAATAAAAGATTGCCGTAAGTTTGCAGTAACAGATGAAGGGCACAAGGAATTCCGTCCAGGAACATCGTAGCTTATTTCCGAAAAACGACAAGAAAAGGGCGCTAATAGTAATATTGCCGCTATATGATAAAGGGAAACAATGTGGAGGGTGTGCCATACAACTTAAAAAAAAAAAATACGTCAATATAATGGACGCTTAATGTATGTATACGTGATATCAATAGCTCTAAACAGCATCTTAAATCTAAGCTCATTTGTAAGCGGTTAATATCATGTACGTAACAGGCATGTACCTTCTTATCTTTTACATTTTTTGGTGAGTGTAGACAATGATTTAATGAATAAATAAAAAAAGCAAAGATACAATACATATCTACAGGAAATATGTCCATATAAAAGGAACTTTAACATATAGATAAAAGTTTGAAAACAGAATTTATCGCGAACATTCGCCAATGGATGAATCAAGAAAGTTTTGAAGTACATTCACAGACAAACCTCACCTCGCCAAAGGAATTTTCTATAGACATTCGAAAAGGCTGAAAGTAGTTTCTCAGGTTTTCAATGCGCATATGGAAAGTATCTTTTATATTGTAAACAATAAAACAAACAAGCACTTGTATTATTGATAATGTAAGACGCTCTTACACATAAATCATAAATTATAATTATCTGTAAGTGTTATTATCCCGAAAATAATTTTGACATTAAATAATTATTAAATATTAAATAATTAAAAAATACATTAAATAACAATACGTTTATTAACTTATATGCTGAGGATACGTCTAAAATAATTACTGATACACCTAGGAATATTATCTAAGCTATTTTACAGGGATGTTAATGAAGATGATGCTTCTAACCACAACAAATGAGCAGGAATTTACTCTCTGCTTCCGGTTTTTTTACACACTCGTCCTTATAGGGACGAGTGTGTAAAATAGGGTGTGTGTTTAATCGGGAAAAATTAATTCGTGAGACCGCTACTAAACCAAGCAAAAACGGTGAGGCGAAAGAAGGCTGAAACCCCACATCAACAGTATCGAGGATATTAGGGCCCCACTAAGTACGGTAACTAATATGTTCAGGTACATTATTATATTTTTGATTTTCCTCTGATTAACTTAAAATTTTTAAGAATTTTTAAGAATCATTTCCGTAAATTAACGAAAGAGGTGCAGAAAATCATGCAAATTTGAAAATATATGCACGACACATACTTTCCACATACTTATGTATATCATAAGCTGTTTCATAACGGGCGCATACGTGTGGCTGTTGTAATCTCTGAAAAAAGCTTTTACGTGCACCGTATCTTGTTATTCAACAGTCGACTGGAAATGAACGTATGCATGCGGTTACATTGCATACCTCGTACCACTTCGTTGAGCATGCAAAACACGAATTAGACATATGTATATGTATGTTGTAGTCAGCATGTTGTTCATGTTAATTTATCAGAAAATAAGAGTAGGATTCGCGAGTACCCGTATTTAGAGACGGGTATATTTCGTTAAATATGAAAAAAAAAAAAAACTTTATTTGTTATCACTGCAAGAAAAAGATTGTTAAGTAGGGACGGAAATTCAAACACTTTGTTCTTCCGTACCATATTTCAGCTGTTTTTTTTTTTTTATCTTGCTTGCTACGAGTGACTTCATTTTTATACGTTGTAGAAGTAATTCAGTTTACCGTAGATACAGCAATACCCTTCGTTTCAGGAGGGATCTTTCCGATTTTATGTTGTAAGTAGTGATGGTGGGCAAATTGAATGAAAGTATTATTCGGTAAGGTTGAACGAATGGTGCCGATACTATAGGATCGATCCTTTCTGCTATAATGTTTCATGAATCGCTTCACAAAGTTCGGATTTATAATACCTCATACACGGTATTCATTCGACGAATAGTGAGGAATCCAACATACATGCAATTTAAAGCTTAAATTGCATTAAACTTAGGAAAAATAGAGAATCGCACGGTCAAAAATTATTTAGCGACCCGCTTTAAACAATTTCTTACTTCAGAATAATATGATGCTCTTTTGCTAGACCTATACATATGTTACTAACAAATTGCAAGTCATTGGCTCGTTTGCTGTCGCTCCGATGCGAGTAATTTTTTGAAAAAAAAAAAATTCGATTGTGTTCAATCGTGCTCAGAAGCTTATCGGATTCTTCAAAGGGTAGCCTTGGATATGGACACTTATGAAATCTTAAATATTGACGACCCAACTTCTAGTTGGAGGACAGTTCTGTAGCTTCATGACCACGCGTACCAGGAGCGAATTAAAAGAATTGCCAGTTGTTTCAAGAATATCAGAAAGACGAAGCAACTGGGAATCTGTAGAAAGACGTGCATGAAATCCGAACCGTTCGTCGGTATTTAGGATGAAGATGGGTCCCCGTTTGGTTTGGGAATTACCGCTGTAAGGGCGCTTCTCGACGTCTAGAAAGTATTTCAATCTTAAAGCTGCGTTGAAAAGGAGGAGGAGAATACTTCAATAGCTCTCTTTGTGTTAAACAAATTGACCCTCGCAACTGTAAATCGATTCCATTAGGATCTGAGCTGTACTGAAGACGTGAACGAATGTCTGCCTAATATGGTCAGAATACCGTTGGTGTGATTAGTTCTGATTGTTATAATAAGACATACACCTGTAAAGACGAGTATTTATGACCATTTGGTCGATCATCCTTACTTTCAGACAGTCCATCGTTATCAAATTGAACAACTTCTTTCGGTACCCAAGAAAAATTAAAGTAGATTTATTGGGGAGATATCAAATTACCTAAATTCAACAATTGTAAGTAGCGCCGATATCAATTTTAGTTAATAACACGCGTAAAGTTGCACGGATTTAACTTTCATTTAAATCCGCTTATGTCGTTTGCAAATAATACTTCATCAATTTTTTGTTTATTAAACATCTCACTGGTAAAGTTAGAAGAAATGTTTGAAGCCTAAATTACGCTGATCAAACAGCCAGAGTGGCTTCCTTAAATTGTAATATTATCTATCAGATCTCGAAACTCCGCTGGTTAGTTACGTTCTGCTAGGATTTAATCATTAAGACGTGCGACACAATTACCCACAGTTATAATTAAACTCAAATTGAGATCAACGGTGTAATCCCAAGCCCGGCTAAATTAGACCAAGCCGATTCTAAGGCAATGATTTATCCTAATTTTGTAAGTAATCGTAAGGATCTGGATCATTGTCCACATATTCAAGACGTTTTCGACTAAGAAATTGCGAATACGCTGTTGTTTCTTGTTAGCTAAGTCATATTTTGTTTCTAATTAATTTTTTACAATTAAAGGGCAAGAAAATGACATTTTTATATGCATTTATTATTTTTCAACACGATCTCATTTAAAGTCGAAACGCTTAGTACGTCCTTGGGCTAACGTGCTGTTTGTCTTTTCGCATTGCTTTTATGCTGCTGGCATTGCTGTGAGTGATTCTATCAATAAAATGAGGAAGCTATATGAGCATTACTTCCTGGTTAAATTATGTCAACACGAGCTGTTTGCCTATCCTCACGGATTATATTGCACGCGCAAAATTGTTGTCTTTAATAGAAATTATCAGGAAGAAAGTGTTAAATTTATCACTGATTGAGTTAAGTAGCTAAGGTTGAAAAGCAGTTGAATCTTCGAAAACGTTAACCCTTAGTTGTATATACTTTAGTAATTCATTAAAGCAGCGAAACTTATCGAACGTAGGTATCATACGATACGGTCTGAGAACTTTTTAAGCCATTTAAAATTATTCAAATACAAGTTCCATATGTATGTATTGCACTACCTTGGCGACGATATGATTTATAGTTTCACCTCTCTTTAATATGTATAAACCGGCACCGTTCAGTATATTGGAAAAGTTTTGGGTCAACCTTTCTACTGTCAAGTGCCAAGTAGAGGCGCTTCTTTAATTGTATGTATTTGCATTAATAATGGAATGCATTTCGCTTAAATTAACATTCCATTCTCTGGTTTACTAAGTACCCAGACGGGACTGTTCTAAACAAGTTAAAAAAAAATATTTTTTTCAACCGATCGCGTTAACAACAGATCGTAGCGAATATTTTTACAATTTACTTCCAATTCCGTGGTAATTTCCTAGTTCCATCTCATACAACGTGAATTATCGCGATTATCTTTGCCGCAACGGCAGGCACGAATAATTTACGACGTTCATGAGTAATTAAAAAAAAAATTGTATGTCAAGTACATGTAACGCTTTTATCGTATCATTCGGGTCTAGGTTAGGGACGACAACAGGATTCTTCAAAGTCACGGCATTGAAACGCGCTAGCAAGCTCGCTAGAGAGTGAGCTTAATGTTTTAAGCATACTTCACTTTCCGTACATCAGCGTTATTTAAATTTTAAACTTCGACACCTTTACCTACGTAACGCGCGTAAAGATTGTTGAAAGCGTATATTATGAATAAATCTGATAGCATCTCGTTATTCGTATTGAAGATGCCGGTGTTTTCAAGTGAAGCAGCTAAATTGCGCGTAAAGGAATTTAGCAAAGTGCAAATGCGGGTAAATTGGAGCTCGAATGTAAAGCAGTACCGCATTTAAGAGTTATCGATTTCTTATATATTGCTTCTAGGATGCATAGGCAATTGATGACCTTGTTAGTGGTTTTGTACGAATAGAGGTAAGGGATGTATATACCTTGTGGCGATATTACCCAGCGATATCGTCTGTATTATAGAAGCAAATTGATATTTCGCGACGTTGATTCAATAACTTGAACGGAAATTGTAAAATTATACATTTTGTGATTTATTTTTTTTAGTAGGTTTGATTTTGCAGTACATTTATAGTGTTTCCGGAACGATATTTATCTAACAAACTTGTTACAAAATAATGACATCCCTAAACTCAAATTTCTCAAAAACCCATCATCAAAAAGAAATATTTTAAAACATTTTTGAAATCGTCAAATCGTCCGAATTTCCAAATAGGAAATTAAGAAAATTTTCTTCTTTATTTTCTTAATTTTCCTACATCTCTCCAACTAACAATTTCATCTGTAGATTTCGATACGCTAGATCCCTTAAAAGTTATCCCAATTTTCTAACTCTTATGGTACGCGAGCTATAAGCTTTAGAATGTTGGGAAACTTCGATACCTTCCTATAGCCTTTGTAATTCGAAGGATAAACGAAATAGGTAAATGAGGGTAGCGGGAGTCGATTCCCCTATTTTAAAAATAATGTAAGAAAAGAGGGTAGAGTTAATCTTTTATTGAATGTTCAGTATCACATAATTATAATAGGTATAGCGTTTGAATTTAGTTAAAATCCCTTTTACGCCGAACAAGAAGCATCCGCACAATCACGCCATGAATTCCACGTGTATTGATGTAGCCTTGGGTCGCTCTTTTCAATTTCCAAACTTTTCTCTTGCCACTCCACAAGTCCTTCTCGGTATTCGACCATTTTCCGTTTCATTTGCCTAACGAGACTAGGCAGAAAATTCACCATGTTGTCTTCTTCGCACGGATCCCTTGTTAGGTTAAATAGACAAATGCCGCCATCTAAAAGTTAGCAGATTTGTTAAAATACAACGTACGCTAATTAAAGTAACCATCGTATCTTACCTGATAGATCACATTCATTCCTTTTAGCGTTGGGATCTAAGCAGCGTAAAGTTGCCAGGTCTCTTAAGGACATATACTCGTATTCTGAAGTAGGGGAATAGCTAACTTTATTGATAGCTTGAGCTGCAGGACTGTTCGCGACTACAGATGTGTTGTATACAACCGGTTCTATGTTGTCTTCGCCGGATTCACCGTAGTAATTGTCATATGTACCGTTCTTAGTGGAACCTTAAATAAAATATTAAAACTTTAGATTGGTAATATTTTGTTATTGTGAAAACAATATTTCTGTAGGCACATTCTTCATTATTACGATCTCGTTCACTACGTCATCAAAAGAATCTCTCTCTAGCGCATAAAAGACTTTGTATGATAAACTTCTACGGAACTTTAGACACTAAAAGCTCCATAGTCAAATGCGTCAATCGGTAAAAATTAAAATACAATAATTTTCGTAAATATCAGTGTTTGATAGATTCATGTTGTTAACTTGCGTGAAGCTGGCAAGTCAAACTATAGTCTCAAAGGACAGTGGTCGACCGATTATACGGTCTTCATCATCTTAGAAGCATTTGCACCAGCCTGGGTGCACTATTTTTACTATCGCTTCATTTCAACCGTTAATATTCGGCGCCAAAAGTCCGTCGCATCTTGCTTCATCTTCGTTTAGAAGTTAGAACTTAATCGCGAAATCCATGCTTCAAAACACATCAAAAACAGTTCGCAAAGAAAGATTGCCAACATGAGAGACAAATAATATTTTCTTATTAATGTTGAAATTATCGATAATCCGCTCACAATCCGCTATAAAACTCACCTACGATTAATTTGAAATTAGACAATATTAAAGCTGCGTTTCGATTCTTTTCGTCGATATTTAATAGCGTACTCCTCCTCGTCGTATCGAAATTATAGACGAGACTGGACCAGATATCCGTACCGTCGATGTCTAAATCGAGAAAGCTGACGTCTCCGTTCGCCGCCGAGAGCAACGTAGGTAACCAGTCTGTAACGTGAATTAAATCGTTCGAAACGCGCCCCTTCTGCAAAAACAGCTGGCTTGATATGAATGCGGGACTACGTATGCCACCTTCCCATAGGGTGCCTTTTAATCCTTTCAGAGGAAAATTCGAGCCCCAGTTCCGAAATTCGCCAACAGTCGGCGCCCCATTGTCAGACATGAAAATGATTACGCTGTTTTCAAGTATCCCTTTTTGTTCAAGTGCTGTAACGACTGCGCCGACACTGTCGTCTATCTTCGACACCATCGCTGAAACGATAAATGAATTTTAACAGTTTTTCACAGTTTTTTTTTTAACGTAATATACAATTCAAACGGGTGTCAAGTAGAATTAGAGGAAGTAAAGGTGGAATTGTCGTTGTACTTTTGCAAATAATCGGTCATGATGTATAACGTAATGATCTCTATAAATGTAACGTTCAATAATCGCGCTATTTAACAATAGTAACTCGAAAAATTGATTTACGGAACTTGTACTTAGAAACCTTTGTGAACCTTTTTGTCATGGAGTTCTTACATATATATATTTGTATATATATATATGTAATATATATAATGTACTTATATATATATTCGGGAATAATTTATTTTGTTTTGTATTTTGCTCGTACGCGTTTTTTGATGATATACCCTATCGTTAAGCGACAACGTACCTGCGTATGTTCTTCTACCCGAATCTATTATATGCTTAAATTTATCCACGGTCTCCTGAGGCGCCTCCAATGGTTTGGCGGGATTTGCGGCGTGCGGCGCCAGATGCGAGATCATCATGAATAAAGGTTTCGTTGTATCGTGTTGCTGAATTGTATTCACTGCGTAATCTGTAAGGACGTCCGTTGCGTATTGACCAACCAAATCCCACGCAGGTTGAGTGTCTCTCCGTAAATCTAATCCTGAGTAGTCCTTGCCGTTTACCTGATCGATGATGTAAATAAATTTAGTAGTTGTTACGGATAGATCACGTATAATTATATATATCTATATCTATATATATATATATATATATATATATATATATATATATATATATATACGCGAACCTGCTTTTGGATCAGTCATGACAATGTGGAAGAGACAAATAGGAAATCTAACACTTTATTCAATATAAAATTACATTAGGTAGGTCTATTCTTCGCAGTAACTCAATTTATTCTTATTGTACACCTTCAACAGTGTTAGTCTTATTGAAAGAATTTTTTATTTTACGGGTAGAATCGTTCACTGCCGTTCTTATTCACTGCCGATTTCTTTCATTTGTAAACAAACAATGAGAAAAAAAAATTTGATTAAAAAAAAATTAAACAATTAAATTTGATAAAAAAAATGACCATTATATGAGAAACACCCGTGTAAAGAGAGATGGCGGTTGTTTATGATTACAAACTTACTGTAACTGTCGTTAGAAAATCGTAGTAGCTTGTCCAACTATTGTAGAAGCCAAGGTGATGATCGAAACCTCTATACGTGGGAGTATCATTCAATCTACTGTAACCTAAGTCCCATTTTCCAACTAGATGGGTGCTGTAGCCAATATCCTGCAATGGCGTAGGCTTTAATGGTAAACGTGTTTGTCCAATTAAAATAGTTTACAATACAATAAAAAACAGATTGTATACATAATCGCCATCTTAGAAATTTACCATACACACGGCCGCTTTTTCAGGTTAATTGATTTTCAATCAACTTTTAAATTAATTTATGCCACCTCATGCGCCGTCTTTTTTTCCAATATTAATTACAGCCAGGTTCCATAATTTCGTCAAAGTTGATGAAAGTTCGTTATCGATTTGTTTATGTTTGGGAAAAGTTAGGCAAGCCTATATTAAGTGTGTATCGCTTTTCAGTTAAAAGTCGGGCCCTTTGATAATAAATAACATCGTTCTGATGGATCTGAATATACACGTTTTGTAATGTCATTTCGGAACAATAGCACGCGAAAAAATTTGGAAAAGAAGGTTTTGAATGATGATCAACCTTTGAAGTTTATCATGTGTATTTACGTAGTTTTACGGAAAATATACCTTTTGCGCGTCATTGTGTACGTCACTTAACACTTAATACAATGACGTGCTGATAGTTTCTTCGGACTTAATAGAAAATGAAATCGATTGTTTAATGTGTATTGTTTCAGTCGGTAATAAAGGTATCCACTAATACGTTGTTTGCTTGCGCAAGCTTGTAGAATACCCTATAACCGTTAACAATGTCTTACGGGCAACCGCTAAACATCGATTTTTTTGTCGATCGAAAGTTTAATGGAATGAAGGACGCATAAAACAACTAAATACGTAATTTGGAGAATCTAAAATCTCTAATTTGTGTAAACAAGAAGAGAAACAGCTATGTCTGAATTTTCGTCTAGCAATGACATGTATAAAGATCGAAGGGTGAATTATGGTGAGCTGTGCAGGATGATCATTTTTCTTCTACAAAGAATCTTTTGAAGTTACGCGAAATTCCTGCTTTGTAGATTCTAAGAGCTGTTACTTTGCTGTTAGCTGCTGACATCTTAGCTAAAGGCTCTATTACCCAAAAAGTTTGTACATTGCTCTCTTGTAGCTTGAGTTCAGCACAGTTTGCGATTACATTAAGCACAAGGCCATAAATTGCGTGCTGTGTATCGGTGAATCAAGAACATTTCGGGGGACCGATATAACCGCTGCTGTTGTAAAGTCCATCTTTCTGCATATCTAGATGCCTCTACCCTCCGTGGAAAAGCATATTCAATAAGTTGTTAAATCTAAACGATCTATTAACATTAATGTTAGCATAAATGATGGTAAAACCACAACAATATTTTAATTTAGAGCCATCGGCGTAGAGAATGGCAGAGTCGGTAAATGAATGGAATGCTTTGTTCTACACGTTGTACTTTTTTTGACTGTCGAGTGCTTTCGATAGGTCTAGAAATTTCTTTCCGACAAATTTTGGGCGATCTCTCTTATCGCCATATATATTGCTAGGTTTGTTGAACATGATTTGCAGCGTTATAAGTAAGTGCTACATGAACAAGCTACTTCTGTCTGTTGTTGATTAACTGCTGCTTTGTTTTTATAAATCCGGTTTTTCGATATTTCTATTAAAATTGCGCAAAGACGAAAATCATCGTATAACTGAAGTGATGTGCTATAAACGGAAATTGCGAAGCATCCACAATAAAAATAACAACCCATAGTACGTAACGTTTTATTACTACAGATACGCTAATAATTGAGGGCCGTCTCACTGAATTACCTAAAGGAATTGTTTCCCCTTTACTTCGTTCTTACTTACCTTCAAATATTCGGGTAATATTTTTCCTTCCGGTAGCGATCTCGCTTCCCCCGGCTGTATGGAATCACCTTGCATTCCTTTCAAAAGTGAGAACGTAATTACGAAACAGAATTTATCCTTTAAAATTAATTACGTGTGCAGATAGAAATTTACCGAGTTTAATTGGATATTTTCCAGTAAGCAAGGCGGCCTTTGTAGCGGAACCAGATGGCTGCACGTAATGACTGTTGAGAATAATGCCGTTATAGGCGAGTGCATCGATGTTTGGCGTTAGAATTTGATTACTTCCATGGAAACTAACATCATTCCATCCCTTGAAACAAGCTAAATTAATCAATTTACAATTTCCAGGATTACCGATACTATCTATCCAACGACATGGTGATGGACATAAATTCTAATGCGAGCGCATATTGTCACTTCCTGCTATGATGACTACTTTTTGTCTTGTTTACTCGTACACAACTGCTTGTAATTAACAGCCGGGTTAAATTTATCTGATTTCATTTAGCACTTAATGATGTGTGCGGCGAATTGATTACTGCAATTTAACAATTTGCAACGCCACTGTGTTTGTTCAATGTAAATATATTAGATAAATTTGCATGCGTAATCATATTTTAAAACGCTAAAAGGGTATGCTTGTATCACGTGTATAATGCTTTTGTCGTAATTAGTTAAAATGAATTGCCGATTAATTAGTGTTTGGATATAAAATATAGCTACTTTGTTTCCTAATTACGTAAACTATACAAGTTTTAATTGTACAGGATATTGACGTTCTTTTAACTATAAAGTATAATGTAATATGTGGCCCCTATTTCTAAACATATAATTAAAGAGGACAAAGGCAAAAATTGCAGCGACTAGACAGACTCGTGTCTATTCGCGAAATCTACAGGTTCTCCGTTTTATTGGCCAAGACTGTATGTAGGAATTTTTTTTTTGATTCCGTTTATTTTTAAGGATAACTTAAAAAAATGATAAATTACAACCTTGACCGAGCTTAATCGCATAGTAACGATAATATAGAAGTAAACAGGTTATACGAAGATATGTAGTTGTGACCGGAAACAATTTTCACGTCAATTATAAGTTTTATCATCGAAAGCAATATATGAAATTATGAAATCTACTTCAAGTAGAAAGTTGCTGATTCTCTTCTATTGACTGATCGTACAGTTCGTTAATTTAAATCGGTCATATTTTTTTTAAATAACATATCAACACTCCAGAAAAAATGAATGCGTTTCAAATCAGATCCCTGGTAAACCTGCAAGAAGCAAGTTGCCCTTTCTCTTAGAATCCAAGGAATTTAAAAAAATATAAACAAGAAACATGGCGAACTGTTTGAATGGTTGAAACTTTGGAGAGATCTGTTAGAGATAGTATAATCGAAAAAGATCGAAACGTAAGCCAAATAATTTGCAGAATGTTCATTTTAATCTGTTATATTTGCAATTACGTAATTTATTTGCGCTGATTCCTTGTAGTATTGTTATAGCCGTCGTAGATTGTTAATTTCTTGCACATTCAAGGGTTAAATACTTGCGTAAGTCTACCAATACGTTGTTCCATTTTATTAAAATTAAGAAAAAGAGACGCTTAATACTAAAAAAGTTCTTTACACATTAAAATGGCGTTAATCAAACTCGTTATATTTGCGAGCTAATTTAATCTATTCCACGAAAATTGTAATTTAGCTCAAATTACATAACAACGTCATAAACACAATGACAAATTAGTGAGAATAATTATTGCGTAACTAATGGTACTTGTTAATTTCGAAATGATGTTATTCGATTGGTGTATTTTATAATTAATATCAATAGTGTAGTGTATTGCGCCTGATTAATTTTATTGTTTACTTATCGAGTCTTAGGTTAATTTACATTAAATAGGAGCAGCCCCCCATTTTAATATTTTCAGTTAAATTCTTTTTGTTACGGCAAGCAATGCCCCATACACTTTACAAAATTAGCGTTGCATTAAGTGAAAAGCTGACCATTTAGTTAATTGGACTATATATCGCGATAGCGAATAATGTGTTCGGGCGGTATTTTCTTCCGTTTTCCTTCTTTTTAGGCATTACGTAAACGGCAGATATGGTAGTGCTTGTTGCTAAGCAAGTAGAAAGAAAATTGTACAATTTCAATAATACAATTTTTGTATTATCCGTCAACAAAATAAAGAAACTAAACAACTGTATTGGTATAAATTATTGTGTTATGTGAGATATTTATCTTTTAACTTTTATTATCCTAGATTAACAATATTATATTAGATCATTGTTTTAATTAAAGAAAAGTATGGAACTGGGTTACGTAACCACTATTGCAATTCTACCTGCAAGTCTTAGTTTATGTGAAATTATAACCTTACGATTTTGTATTGATTTATAAGATGATCTAGCGATAGCTGCACACAGTAATGAAAATATAAGCAGAGCCAAACATGATGGTTGTAGAACGAATTTCAAAGTCTGGGGTATAGAAATGTATCAAGAGAAATGCGAAAAGAAACAAATAAGAGAGTAAACAAAGGAAGAAATGAGCCAAAAAACAAAGGCATGTCGCACGTTCTCACGTCCAATATAAAAACAAGCAAACTACGGAGAACACGGGTCGGACGGGTTAAATGCGTTACTAAAAGAGACAGGATCAGAAACCAAGTAATAAAAGATGAATTAAGAGTATCAGTCAATCGAGGAAATAATTGAAAAACAACAGCTACAATGGTATGAACATCTTGACTGCAAAAAAGTCTGCAAATTTTCTGAGTTACAGCAATCAAATATCCAGAAGTGGGAGGAGTATTCGGTAAGCTGATTCTTTACCTAACAATAGAACGAAAACAAAAGTGCATCCGGGAGAAATATAGTTTAATTTGATGCGGGAAGACTAACAAGAAACAAGGAAGAACGGGCAAAGTTGATGTACATTGTGATGTAACTAAGAATTAGATCTTGTACGCCAGAAAATCCGGAAAATTGAAAGAAAAATCTGAGATATTCTGTTGGTTCAAATTGCACAGGCGACCCGTATCATGTCGACTATTTTAAATAGCGTACCTCTATATTATTGCATTTTTCTTTGAATTCAAGTAATACCATTTTTATAAACGCTTCAAAATTATATAATACGTTTCGGAGACTTTATATTCTAACGTATACAAACCATTCAAAAAGATTGGCTAGAAAATTGTGCTACTAGTCACTTAGACATCAAATACAAAAATTATAGTCCTCGTCAAGTTAGTACTGATTTTCAGCAGAAAAACCATTTTCCTCTTTTTTGATACAAAAAAACTATTTTCTCGCATAATTTTTTTGAGCTGCCACAAATTGACAAGATCAGCTCTCATGGTGAATATCGTTTTCTTCCATTTTTCTTAAAAAACATTTTCGATATCAATCCCTTTATTCTTCCATATTGTAGTGCAATAATAGAAGACAAAGGAACACTGGGAATTTTTATAATATAAAGCGACCCTCAACTTTTTATAAACGAATAACTTAATAGTTGAGTGTAGATTTGCACGAACGTAATCCATAATACAAATAGCTTTCGGGTGACTTGACGTTTCGCTGATCATGCTATCAGCTTCCTCAAAAGATTTCTAAACTTTTTAAACCACTCTAAAGTGTTTAGAAATCTTCTGAAGAAGCTAACGGCATCATCAGTAAAACGTTAACTGAAACATCAAGTACGTGACAACGCCCGAAAGAGATTTTTACTAACGAATAGCTTAAACATGTGTCTAGTTGCTGTAATGCGAAGATGTTACTTTCTGGAGTGAAAGCATCTTCATATGCTTTTAATGATTAAAGAAAAACAAAGAAAATTATCCGATAAATGTTTCTTCGTTTTAATTCAATAACCGACACAAGTTACAGTTAATATTTTTAATTTATTGCATTTAAATTATCAGCATAATTCATTAGTACTGTTGCAATAACAAAATCTAAACGAAACTAATTTTGTGGTGCAAGATCTAAACGAAAGAAAAACGAACCAAGTCATCGGCGATAATAAAGATGATATTCGGTTCCCCAACGCATCTCACAAGCAATACATTTGCCGCGATTAAAAAGAAATAGCAACACAGCTTATCACAACCCGACATA
Source organism: Oryctes rhinoceros (assembly GCA_020654165.1). NCBI lineage: Eukaryota > Metazoa > Arthropoda > Insecta > Coleoptera > Scarabaeidae > Oryctes > Oryctes rhinoceros. Next base: position 8,833,680 of record JAIOKQ010000231.1, read on the forward strand.
CTTGCTACTAGGTAATTAAACTACACATGCAATATCGTTCTTATACACAGAGTTCAAATCAAGGATGTTACGCCTCTTAATCCGGCAAAAAGTCTAACACTGGAAGTTCCTATTGTTGTCTTGGATTTATATACTAAGATGGATCTATAGTCAATTAGTCCCCATATGAAATTTCCAGCAGCCTCTACTGTTAGAATATTTAATAAGCTAGCGAGGAATTAAAATTCGTTATGTACCGATCTTGACTAACAACTTCTTTTTTCATCTTTCGGACATAAGAAGACGTTAGGAAGCAGGTATACGAGAGGCGATTCAATAATTTATTATTTTGAAAATATATCGTATTACCAATAAAGTGCTCGCATTGCTCGCCTTTACTTTCTTTGCTTTGAGATCACCCATAGAATCCATTAGAACAGCCATAATTAATCTTTTAATGTCTTGAATATTTACTGTAATAAGTGCCCTGTATAAAGAAACTGGAGTCGGAGGATTCCAAAGGGAATCAACAAGTATCGATACGTTCCAAACAGAATTTTATGGTTTACGACAGGCACGAGAAAGTTTCTGTCTTAAGAATTTTCGGATAATCGTCATGCATGAATATGTATAAAATTCAAGGTGGTAGATCAAGCCATTTAAATCTCAAGCTGTTTAAAGAAGCAGCGAATATATTTATCCTTGGTTTAAACTGCTACTACGGTACTATTATATAGACGCCTGAAATAGGAAATTAGAAAATTGCTCAGGACTTTCAGCAAAGAGAATCTCAAAATATGAATAAGTTTACCGACAGATTTTCTAGCCCTAGAATATTACTTATACAAACTAGGAAAAGTTGAAAATCAACTATATCCCCCGTAATACGTGTGCATGTGATGCCTTAAAATTGTGCACTTTTGCAACTCTTTCTGAGCGAACAAGCTGTTTAGAGCCGTGGTGACATCAAAGGTGGATATCAGATATTTTACTGTAAATGCTTAATATAACACTCATAATTGTCATAAATGTGTAAAATGTTTATTTAATGTTTTATTTAATCCTTATTTAATGTCAGAAGTAATACATCAAAACTTCAAAGATAGAATTACGACATATTTGCTTCTAAACAATTATCTAGATTGTAGACGCTAGAGACATAAATTTAGTTTCGCAAATGGCTTCTCATTAATTGCGCCATCGAAACCGAGACCTTTAATGTCATCGATTAAGTAAACGAGCAACCGGAAATACGTCGATTCAATAGACAATAATTAAGCGAAAATTTTTAAACGCCATCCAACATATGTCTGATATCATCTTGGCTCTTAATAGATCGGTGAGATAAACCCTCATTAACTTTAATACGTATGTAAATTAGCACTTATGTTATCTGCTTCTAACTCTTCAAAGCGTGTCATTACTGTAGTAACTTTGCACGCAACACTTCTTGAGGTACAAACGCTTCTCGTCATGCGGTGGGATGAAAAAAATAATGAACATTTCCAGGAATTTGCAAAAATTAAGCGATTATTATTTATCAATAATCTATCCGCAAGCAAAAATTAATAAAATGATGGAAGCTTGTGTCTATCTATTAAATGTTAAAGTCAGCATCGGTTATAACTAAATAATTTGTTTTGTTACTTAGCAAAGTTTGACTGAAGTGCTAATGCAGCGAACAAAACAAAGGATGTTGTGTCGTTTAACTTGTTTTTTGTCAATTTCGAACGGTTTGCGGTGTTTTTAATTACAGATTCGTCAATTTCACATTTATTCTATCCTGATTGTAGTTGCCGTCTTCCGGAGATTTACCTCTGGTTGTTGGGGAGTTTTTTCTTCCTTGTATTTCAAAGGACAAAGCTACCATTGTTCGCAATTTAATATTCTACGGTTGTCGTTTGATAAAAAAACAACGTGCAATACCCACGTATTCTATCTACTGGTTGTGCTTTGTAGATCTTTCTTATTCGAATAACAAAACTTAAAAACTCAATCAACGTATAAAATAGAAAAATAACTGACTACAGCAAATCAAAGTTGACGGTAAATAATGATACGAACATATGTAAAATGAAAAGATGGAATCTGTTCATAAAAACAATAAAAGAAATAAGACTATCAGAAAGAAGAAAGAATCTGTAGTTGTCAACGCCAGTAAGTCAGTCTAACGTATTCCGCGAAGGGACGAAGCAAAAAAGGGCACTAATCGTACATTTGTATATTATTGATGTACCACCATATCTTGATAAAATACATGAAATTTACCTCAAGGTTCTGTTTTTTATTGTTTTATTTAATATTTAAGGATTTGTACAAGATGAGTCTACATTAGTCGCGCACTAGAGACTAAGCAGAGATTCAAAATGTATAAATATGCAGACTCACTTTGCTTGGAGTGGGAAAATATCGGCACATCTATTCAATTTTTAGTTTCACCGGAAATCATGTACTCTTAATTTCTTTACTGGATAGATTGCTTCAATTTATATCAAACATTCGGATTCAACGATTAATTTGACCCAAAATCAAAGCCATCAGGAAGATTTCAGTAAAATCATCGTGGTGCTTTATACTTAACGCGATTTGAGAAAATTAAGTGCACGTTACTTCCGATCAAATGATAGACGTGCCGATATTGCGAAGAAAATAGGTCAGCAAACTTATAAATAGAGAGGACAAAAGTGAGTGAAATCATATCTTTTTTGCGGCGACTAGACACACTCGTGTCTATTCGTCTTATAAGTCTCGGATCTTAGTTTCTAATATACGGCTAACGTAAGTTAATCCTTAAATCTAAAAATGAAGAAAACAAGAAATATACGAATCCTAGTTCAATTAATACAATTTCGGTAATATTGTGACTCTCGGTGGCTTATACTGTCGCCTTCAATATTAATAATTATGTAGAAATGTTGGTTACATCCATTAAGCACGCACGTAGTTTCAAACAGAATTTAATGACGTGCTAGGAACATTTAGGAACATCAAAAATAAATAAAATTTAAAATGAAAGGACAACAAACCTATCATTATGCAAACAGCGAAGGACGAAGATTATAAAATTTATCAGTTTTACCGTTATTATAAGATGCAATGCGTTTTATAATACAATACTATTGAAATTAAATCATATAAATTATTGGCACTTCCACTATTTCTTGAATAGCAATATCCTATAAAGATTCTAAAGAAAAGCTATTATAAAACCGTGATTATTCAATTATATTTAGATATCCATTAACACAAAAACGGTACCTATAATTAAAACTAACTTTTAGAGATTTCATAACAGTAAAACATGAGAAAGAAGAACAATTTAATTGTTTTAGAGCCGTCGTTAAGATTGCCATTTTATAAATAATGCCACCCAGTGTGAAAATTACACATAGCTTCAAGGGGAACATTTTTGTTAACGGTCCTCCTTATTAAATATTAGACAATACAGAGTAATATAAAGTTTAATTATTGTTATATAAAAATAGATCTTTTTCATTTTGACTTTGTGTTGAATATGTTTCGACGTATTTTCGAAATTCTCATCATGCTGCTATAGCAATATACAATATAATTTTTTGTTATTTATTTTCAACGGGTCGTAAGTGTTAAAATATGGCAATGAGATTTTTTACATTAATTATAAGCGACAACTGAATTAGCATGCTATAGTTCCTGCACCGTGTAGACATTAAAGGTTAAGATAATCGAAAAATATAAGAATGCATTTCGTAGAAGAAACATATAATGTTCCCTATTAGGAAACTATATTATATGCAACCATAAACGAAGATATGCATTTGTACACGGGTGTTTAGGTAATTTTCGAAACAAATCTAGCATATTTACCCCGTACATGACGTACTTCTTGTAACACTGTTTGATCCCATCTTATTTTTATGACCTACGTTGGGTTTACTAATTACCAAATTGTTCGGTAAATTTTTCCTTCATCCATGAATCCGTTCGCATCAATCATATTGCATTAATTTCATGATATTTATTGTATTAGCTATATTTAACTGCAGCGATGTATTCAGCCATGGAAGTACGCACATCATGTAGCCTCACGTACCTATATTTAAGATTAAATCAATTAGAATGTTAATAACCTTAATAGAAATAATTTGGAAACTTCGGTAGTTTAGTGTTAAAAACAGGTTTGGAGAGACTTCAAGGCTGGGTCAGGTCACATTATATCTTTTATTATGATTGCGGTTTAAAATTAGCCTCAATATACGTATTTGCGGTTCCGGTAAGCAATAATTAGGTAGAATATATTTCAGGGATTCCCGTTTTGATATTAATTCAGGTTCAGCTAACCTTGTTAGAGGACACACATCCGCTACGTTATGTTTTGTTTTGAATTGTAGATATACTAGAAGTACTAAAACGTTAAAGAGAAAGAGATCGCTATATAGGAGTGAATAAAGAAATCTGTAGAAAATCTGTATAAATATGTGACAGAAGCTGCCATCTATTGATATAACTTTGTTATCTTGTATCGACAGAATTGAAAATAATTCTAAATTTAATCATGTTTTCTTATTGTGGTTTAATTAACCGATGCCCTCCGCTTTAATGAGTATACGGTTACTTCGAATCGAATACTCTAAAATGTAGCTTTTAGTATTTAAAGTTCGCGTTCGTATAGCTGCGCTTGATCTCCATGCAGCAGATCATTCTGTTCCCGTCATCGGGAAACGCCTCGGAATGCATCGCAACACCAACAGAAGAACTATAAAAAGACAAGAGGAGATTGGAGGAACTAGAGACAGGCCAAAATCGGAAATCCCGCGTATAATTACCATCCCCCAAAAACCGTGAAGTCTCCGCCACAATCCGAAGAGGAGCTTGCCTAAAGATTCACAAGATAATGGTCCGTTCCATGAGAAAGATTGCCCTTTCTGCCATTAAACTATCATACTCCCCTAAAAATGACTGAAATCTTACGCTATAGTTCTTATATTTACGTAGCGCACGAAAACAAGTAACAAAGCAGGATATTGCAAGATTGCAAAGAGTAAACATAAAGGCATTACCTCACTATAATTAATTCATTTATGGAGTATATCGCTATAATTCGCTGTAATTCGCTATAAGATGCTGTAATCCAAAGGACCATATTGCATATTCGATCATCAGTTCTTCCGCAAAATTTGCATGGGATAGGGAGGACATACTTCCTGAACTATAGCATTTCGAATCAACAGTAAAGCATTAAATACTGCAGAATAATTTCTAATAAACGAAAAATGTTAATAAAAAAACATGTCTATCTATGTATTTACCAACAGTTCATAAATATGCATGACGTATTTTAATGCTCTTAATTATGTTTGTTGCATTTCTTTAATAGTTACTTCCTTCTTTCGAAATAAACAATTCTGAATCGCTTATTAAAAAACAACACGCAGTTAAGGAAAGAAATGCGCTTGATTTAAAATTTAAATGATCTGATTTTTTACTTCAATTAAATATTATGTTTATTATGTGGCAAATATAAAATGTTTGTAAGACATAATTACTAAGCGTACTGGAAGCTGTTGTAATTTGATAATAGTTGTTTGCACCGCTGGATTATTCCAAGAAGGAGGATTTTTTGGAATTTATCACACATTGTTACAGGTTTTAGTTTAACATCACATCCATTGTTACAGGTTTTAGTCTAACTGGTAGTTCCCTAACATGTATATACATAGTAATTAGTGTCGATGACGTCATATTCTTACGAAAAACGTAGCAAAGAAATATTGTTTGGATTAATTAATTAGTTGCTATAGATCATTATAATTCTTCTTAGATTTACAAGTTACGTTTGCTTGCATGCAAAACTATAAGTGGAATTCTCCTTTGGTAATGAGAGAATTTTATAAAATGGTGGTAAGGTAAGCAGTGTTTTCAAAAAAAATATGAGAGGGCCAAGTCCTCCAACACTTCATTGCTGTTTTTTTTTTTGTACTGTTTCGTACAAAAAAATTAATTCTTCTAGATTTCCATCGTGCAGTAATTCTAATGACGTATTTCCAAGAAAATTACGCGAAAGAATGGCGAATTTTCGCAAAAATCGGGACGTATTTTCGTAAGTGATATGTCAAGATTACTAAAGTTTTATAAATTATATAACGTTGATTTCTCTATCAATTCCAGCGTCTACAGTTAGTACGTTAGAGCGTACACAGGATGTTTGAAGAGGAAAGGCAAGTACTTCCAGGGTATTCAAAAGGTGAAAATAAGTTAAATAAACCAGTACGCTTAACAATAAGACTGATTCTTAACTATTATGGAAATAAACAGTAATTTAATGGTATTTATTACAATATTTGATATGGTCTTTTCCTCTTTTCTCTGTGGTCGACCTTTCTTCTTTTCTTTTCCGGTTTTCTCTAGCCTAAAGGATCAAAGAGAAAGCCTCTTGAATTCCTCGTCGTAATCGTCGCATATTTCCTTACTTATTCGTCTTTCTCGTTCGTGTCCCTCCAGAAATTCGGCACAATGTTCTTCTTTCCCATGTTTCTATCTTTGTATGTACTTTTTTGTTCATCGTCCTGATCCTTTGCAATATCTTATTAGTTTTCTTAGAAGCTGCAGCTTTAGGTTCCGTTATGTTGAATGCTAAATCATCCATAATCTTTATCAAGTGAATTTCCAAAAAGTTAAAATATCCTTGTTCAGCACACAGGCGAACCATCCAATACGAATGGGCCAAACAATTCGCTCAACTGTGGCTTCTGATTTCTCTTCTGACCATCGATGTTCGCTAAGGTAATTATTTACTTCATTGCAGGTAATACAACCTTGTGGCTTGATCACGTTACTTTCTTTGGGCAACCTCTTAGTGATTATGTGTCTAATGTGTAACACGCCTTGTACATATGTGGGAATTCTCTTCATTCTCTTCCAGAATATACACTTCAAGTTTTACATTTGATCTGCGTTTAGTTTTAGCTTACATAAGCAATCTATCTAACCCGGAAAACATCTCAATCGAACTTGCGAAAAACATCGTTCACGAAAAATTGAATGCGTAATAGCTTCAAGTCGACAAAAGGAGCTTTTCGAGGCGAACGTGCACCAAGCTGCAACGTGCAAACAATATATGTAATATTATTGCACATTTTATTAAAGATGATTGGGTACTAATTATAAATAATTATTACATTTCATCGCAAATGACAATAAACTTCAAGGTTTATTTTGACAGGCAGAAGAATTACGTAAGTATTATTACAGAAATAAATGGAGTTATTATCTCTTTTGCTATATTTTTATAAAAACATAATGTTGTAGGTTGAACTGGTATGTGTAAATAACATTATTAGAGGTGAGTTCTTTAAAAGTAAAGGATATTGTTTCCTACCTTGAATCATAATAACCGTATAATCGGCAAATAAAATAGCATCGGTATGTTAAGAAAAGGATAAGAAATAATTTCAATTAATCGACGAGCTTTACTGCAACGAAGCTATTAGTTATTTCTTTATTGTTTATTATTTACGATCGCTTATTTATATAATGCACACGTGTCGATATTCATAATGAAAGTATAGCGAAAGAATTCTATGTTTGTACTTCAAGTCGATTGAATATGAGATTGGAACATTTAAGGTAAAGCCTAAAATTCTAAGAAGTAAAAAAGCAGTTGGATGCTTTTTTAGCTTTTTTAGCAAAGCTGCTTAAAAGTTAGAATTCATTGATTAACTAAGTTACTAATTAAGTTGAATTTTTGGTAAAAGTATTAGTCTAATTAATGGTGCTAAGGTTCGTTCGACCGTAGGTTCGCGATAGCTTCCTGATGCGGTTAATTAAACACTTATCTTCAATGTTCATTACTAGAGAGGACAAAAGCGAATGAAATCATACCAGTTTTACAACGACTAGACAGACTCATGTTTTGTCGACTCTCGGGGAAACACGAACCCTTTCTTATGAGATGAATAGATGACGCCGAGTTTCATCTCGACGTTAATTTTCGTGACGACCCGATATGCGATTTTCCGTTTTTTTTTTTGCTGAAACACTATCATCGACCAGATAAACGACTTCTAACGCGTGCGCAATTATATTACAAGAATATTTATTACGAGGAACACTATCTTCATGTTGAGACTACCCTCGCACGGATCAGAATGAATATATCCAAAATCTATCACAAAATACGCTATTTTTGCTCTGCCTGATCTACGTCTGCCTTTCAAAATATGTTGTCAGCTAAAAAACGTTTCATCTGAACGCAATACACCTATTACTTGAATAAATTGAAAGTACATCTGGCGTATCCCATATTAATAGGTTCGCATCGAAAGCTGTTACATGTGAGTGTCACTTCGAATTATCCTTAAGATAAAGAAATTCGTCAGGGAAATAATTAAAAATTTTACAATGTGTTTTCGCAACCATAGCAAATAACTCGGCCACTCCAACGAGTTTTTGCGTTTCGACAACGATTTCTAAATTATCGCTATTTACTTTCGGAATAAAATTGCAAAAATATATCGCTATTTGCTGTTAGCAACGTATGATTTATTTTATGTTGAATTCTTTAGAAATGCCCAAGTTTCTTTCTAGAATAAACCGCTGCTCGTAACAACTACCCTCACTAGAGAAGTGATCTGAGCGTAGTTTTAATCGAAAATTCACTAAAACGCGCTCTTGCTCTACGAAATAGACACCTGCATGCGAACAATAATTATTAACTGACCATTTCCACACAATTAGTAGGATTTAAGATTTAATCGAGGTGATGCCTACAAGGTTACGCGTTGATGTAAGATTTCAAGATTGTTGAGTCATAAAACCTTTTTTTTTCCATTTGGTAAATGTAGAACTACAATTATTCAAGGTTTGAAATGATAAAAAATGAATTATATTTATTACAATAAGAGAGGTTTATGAACTACATAAGTGATATAATCAGCCACTACTAGTCAAATTTGGTTTTTATCTTTTGTTTGGGCTAAAATCTGAGGTATCCCTTCAAATTTATTAGTATTATTTAGCACCACGATTACTCTGATTACAAACAGATATATACACAATAGAATAGATACACAAACAGTGTTAAACAGTAGCATTGAAAATAAGGCAAATTTATCTGTAACTGCTTCAATTACAAAATCTTTATTTTAATTTGGTGGAATACGTTTCCTGCTAATTTAAGCAGGGTGCCCCGAAAATAGTTACCCATGTGATCCTCAAGTTATTGCATATCCTAGAAGCATCCATTTCTTCTCCACCTTCCATAGATAAAACGGGGTAAACCGATATCTACAATGTTTACAATGGCACGAAAACGAACAGTTAATAGAGCCACAATACAGTCACTCATTTCGTCTAATTGCAAAGTACATCAGAATACTAGAAAGACCGTGAACCACGAAGGCAATATAATAGCCCTGGCAATAGTGGTAGTTCAAAGCGGGCGATGATTTTGCAAATAATACAAATCAGTGGGTGAGTGTGAAATAGAAATGAATATATTAAATGCGTTACCAAGGGTCGAGGCTAATTTATGCTCATATCTTTACAAGAAATGGAAATATAATCGAATCCATATATTGAATGTTTAGCAAAATGCTCGATAAGCCTTATTACAATTTTATCAAAGCGAGCAAACTATCGATTCATAAAAGGGAAGAATGTCAGATATCAAGGTCAGGCTTCAAGGTTGCTTTTACTGATATGCCCTGAAACTAATTTAGTTAACGCCCTAAGTTATAATAACGTTCTAAGTGAATACCTTCTTCAAGCAGTCGATACTTTGAAGCCTGAAGACTGGGGCTTACAACAAGATAACGCCACGTGTCCGAATATGAAGAGAATGGAGTCGAAACAATCCCGCGGCTAGCCGCCTCTCTATATCCGAGCCGGATTGAAAATATCCGAGGATTTATGAAAAACGAGGTAGGATGCGCGACACTTCGAAGCAGACCAAAGTTAGTGGCAGTTGTTTTAGAAGTCTTGCAAGTTACAATTAAAAAATATGCATACTATCTACTCGTTAATATTCTCCAGCGACCTAACGAATTAAAGATTAAAGTTAAAAATATTAAAATTTGCTCAATAAAGGTAGTTTGATTATATATTAAAATCTGTATTACATAAAGTATAAATAAGGTAAAATTAAACTTGAAACTAACAAAATATGCTCAATGGAAATATATAATTACAAAACCTTGAAATTCTCCTCGTTCAATGAAGCATAAACACGCGATTATTTTTCATATGTATATTCGCATTTTCCACCGAATAAAGTGGCTGTTAAAAGAGATGTTAGAATTACACGCAATACACCGCAACAATGTTAATATACATAGTAATATTTTACTAGTGATCTGATAGTAAGTCTAAAGTTAGACAATATTAAGCAACACCTTTTCGCTGACATTTTCTACTGTAAATATCAAATTAGTTACTAGAATATATAGATAGAACATTATTTAATTGTCATAATATTTCAGATGTTTTCGACATTTTTCAAAAAATTTAAATCAACAAAAATTAGGGCCGTCAATTCGGAAGTGTTCCTACATACACGGCAATTTAGAAATGATTAGTACAGGTAACAAAGGCAAATGAAGTTATTATTTATTTTGCAGTGACTGGGTAGACAATAGGCAACACGAACCCTTTCTTATGAGACGAACAGACACGAGTCTGTTACAAAAGTAACAATATTTATTTGAATACACTTTCATTAGATTTCTCAATTGGAATATTTAAATGGATACCGTAACACTTCGAGGATATCAAGACGACATAGTCACAAATAAAATTCGTGCTAAACAACACATGAGTAAGTAACCACCACATAAGTATCAGTAATAAGCAATATATAAGACTTAGTCCGAGACGGCCGTTTCGAGGACACGCATCATCAACCGATGACCGAACTACGCTACAGTCTTTGTTATCATTATTTAAAATTCGTGTTGTTTACAACTATTGTCTCAATTGCTTTTATTCCATTGTCACCTATGATAATTTTTCCCCATTTAAAATATATTATTATCAAAATAGCTGTTGAAACCAATAATTTTTGCTGTAATAGGATGCAGGAAGGCAACGTTAAACGTCACTGAGAGTCTTGATGAAACGGACCGAGAAACTAATGACTTTATGCGACTTACGTTCATCCTGGAACTAGCTCTAGGAAGACCTGACACTAATTAATGAAACAGAGAGTCACGTAGAAAAAGCATTTAGTATGAGTCTTTCCCACAATTGTTGTTGCCTAGATATTATTATTACTTCTACGCCTCTATTTTAAAAATAATAAAAGTTTCCATATGGTGCAAACTTTTCCACGAACATTGTATGTTTTTATCCGATAATAAATTATTATTACTACTCTTCGCTAGTGTATTTGTACATTTTTGCGCGTGGATTATGTTTATTGCGTTGAAAATTATATTCTATGGGCTATTAGCGTCTAAAACCTATTGTTATTGTTGCTATTAACATGATGTTTAGTGATTTCCTGTTTATTACTCTCTTGTCATTTATTGTATTCAATAACTAATAAAAAAGTAATCCCAAAGTGCAGCAAATGTAAAAACAATAAAATGTTTGCATCTATCAAAGTTATATGATTGTAGTTCCCGACTCCATCTTCAATTTCAAATATTCAAAAATGTTCAACGAAGTACGCGCATATCTATCATAGACGTAGACAGTAAAACGCTTAATAGTTATTATGCCTTAAGAATAAAGTAAGCAAGTGGGACAACGTAATTAATTTTAGAATAGTACGAAACATAGTATAATTAGCCTCGGAAGGAAAAATAATATTTTCGAAATAAATAAGGGTTTCCTAATTATAAATGTTTCTTTACGAAACATTTCTAATAAGATAATTAATATCTTGGGCGCTTTTCAAACTAAATACTTCATTGAGGTGAACGAGTGTTAATATTGAGGCTAATCAACTTCTAGCATAACTAGTAATTACGAATAATTAAATACGAAATACTCATACTATTCTGAACTACTTCTTTGATTGTTGACAATGACTCACGGCTGTGGACATATTTGGGCATTGTTATGTCTATGTAGGAACATGTATCCAATCTTCTGGAATTGTAACAGTGAAGCTAAAACTTTCTGACGGAATGGATCTTCTAAAAATATTCCGGTACGTACATAGATTGGCAAGTACAATTTATCTCGTCGTTGCATTACAACACTTTCGAAATATACAGGATGTTCGGTACTGAAAACCAGAATTTGCCAAATTTAAACTCTTAAGATGTAATTTCTTTTAAATAGTACAACATTTCTGCATTCAGCGTGTTTTTAATGTTTTCGTATAATTTAACAGTGGATACAAAATAGATCTTTACTATTAAACGCGGGTCCTGTATTTAAGTATATTGCATTCAAATGACTTCTGGTATTAGTGTTGTTTGTTAACCATTAACCATTAATTGAAAATTTTGAATCCAAATAGTTATCCGCAGTGAAAAGAGAACCATGCATTTCAAAATTACATCCAAATGGTTTCTGGTGTTGATATAATTTGATGTACAGGAAACATTAATTCTACTGACCCAGAAATAAAATAAAAATTAGACTACGAACCACTTGGGTAGAATATTTAAATGGAGAGGTCGCGTTTAGCTGCAATACTGTAACAAATACAAATTTCCTACACGATGGCTACAGAAACAATATATGGTGTTATTTAAAAAAATTACGTTTCTGATATTTGAGAGATTCCGAACATCCTGTACACTTCGCCGGCGTTTCAATGCGATACCTAAAGAGAGCCAAGAATACAATTTAATATTGCATTTCGAATTTTTCTAAGGAAACGAATGTATTTAAATCTACACGCTAGAGAAGATCGCAGATTTCTCGAAATCTATTATTTTGATTTATTTCTAAATGGGAAAACCAAATACGTAATAACGCACAGGTTGTTCCATTTAAAATAACGAAGTCCGCTCCTTAACCCGGTGTACACGGAAATATTTTTGATACCCTTTGGTGTCTGGTAATTTTGAATCTGAAAATATTGACGTCACAATAGGACAGTCTGTATATGGGTATATCAAAAATGTCCAAATTTAAATGGATATATAGACACGTTTACAAATGAGCAATTAAAATTAGGCCTTCTAATTAAAGGATAATTATAAGTCGCAAAATGACGAAAGAAATCAAGATTTTACTACGTATGCGAATCGTTTCATTCCAAGATGGTTAATCATGTATGTAGGTATAATCATTGAGAACGGAACAAGTTTTAGGTGTAAGTACCTCGATGAACCTTCATTCCAAGAAAAGTTTATGAATAAAGAAGGAATATCGTGAGCTATATATAAGTCTATTGATGATTCACTGTAATTTAGTACCATGAGCAAATTTCTTTCTCATCTACATAACTACACGTTAAATAGCAATAACCACGTTAAATAGCAATAACCGAACTCATGTCTGCGTTGGCTTTATAATTTTGCCGCGTTATTAATAAAGAAGTTTTAATTTATTCATTGAATTAATTAAAAATATCACAAGCATGTTTTTAATCGTTTTTGTTCAATTCAAACCCTGTTTGGCCTATTGTTTTGTTAATAGCATTTAAAACAAATCAATTTAAATTTCGGAAACAACTTTATGAAGCTCCTTCCAATATCAGTTATTTAATTTTATTTTGAATCTTAGTCTTCCAGTCAGCACTTACAAAAGCTTCGATAGTATACTACTGAAGCGTTTGGGCGGCGTTCTTAATTCGGACGATAATCAACAAATAGGTTCGATGAAACAAAAAAGAGCGGAACATTCTCTTCTAATATTTGTTTCTCATCATAATTATGTATAAACAAAAAACTCAGTTATAACAAAACGCCGAATCATTAAGGATCTGTTGACATTGCAATATTCTAGAGGGTAAATATCAACCTGTTGTACAAAAGACCTTGGGAAATATAACAAAAAAGTTGCGATATATGAAAAAAACAGGGTCACTTTTTGTATTTCTTGTGAGACAAAACAGACACCTGGTAATGTGTCATAAATACCTCTCTATCATCTAGACTTTTAATTACATTACATAATTTCAACCGATAAAAAAACAATATAACAGGTTTTCAAGAAGTTAGTGTGTGTTTGATGAAAAAAAAAATGTATTTCCTGCGTTTATCACCTTTCAAAATGGCAGCTTTCAATTCTATCCTCAACGCGTTAACTGAAGCGTATCCTCCATCGGGCTGTATCTCTAGGTTCGATCGACTTCATCCCGTTTGACGATAGATATCGATCGAATTCGGAATCAAAGTAAATTCGTATATCATTAAACAAGAATAGTTCCTCTACCTATTTCGAAAGCTTTTTCACATAGCATTGAGCCCTTCGGGGTATATGGGACTACAAAACGAAGGTCGTCACCGGACCAAATACAATTTCCTGGGCGAGTCGAAACATCCTTGATGTTTCAAATGATTCCTTTACTTTGTCATTTATTTGCTTCCAGGACGAATTAAAATATCGCGTCGAATATTTTAAGAGGATACTCTTCAATATCCGGCCGGTATAAAAACACGGTAGTATTTAAACTAATTCGATATGTAAATCAAATATTCGACTGCGCGTGGATGTGGAACTGTTTTAACAGTTTCTGACCTTAAGTATTAGATGTTAATTTTCTCTTTTTATAAAAATGAATGTCAAGTTTCTATAAGTGCATTTTTTTATCTGCGTATTGGTTATGGATTAATTAGCACTAACACGTGGACCGTATAAGCGAAACAAATTTGTAATTTTATTTAAATATCTTTTTCAATCTCCCGGAAGAGCCGAACAAAAGACTATTGGCCGAATAACTATCGTTCTGAAACCTAATCACACCGATCTACATAGAAATATTTTTTCTCAAATTATAATCTCGACAATCTCTCGCAGTACGTACCAAGACAAAACTACTTACGTAACGAAATTTGTTCTTTTTCAACGAAAAAGTCCGAATTATGGAAACAAGTGCTGCAAGTACTTGAAGGCAAGGACAACAATGAACAAGACAAAACATTAATTCAGATAGTTGTTAATAAATAAATTTATAGCTTGCGCGTTTTTTCCACTGAATAAACGAAGTAATCGGTGATTTCCAGATTCGTGACTAAATTTGAAAGCAAAGATATGCCTTTTATATTCTACGTTGACGCAAATTATGCCGATATTGCACGCGTTCGATCCACTCTCAAATAATTAAATTCGAAATTTTAAAGGTAATCTACAAATTCGAAGTGCTAAATTGACCACTCGATTGAAATAAAAAGTTAAAATAAAGACCAAGCGGCAGCAAAAAAGGAAAATGGTGTGGGGAGCGATAAATATGAATTAACGGCAGAAAATAGAACAACAATAATATTACATACTGGAATGGTATTTCCACAAGGATGTTATAAATATTCAATTGAGAAAATAACACTCCTGACAAGTTTTTTTAACTAGATTGCATCGATACGAAGAAACGTTTATTACTTTGTATTTATTTCTGTATCAGAGATCGGGAATAAGAAACAAAGGAAGAAGCGATAATCATCTTATTTGAAAATTTTCGTTATTGTTTATGTGATTGTACAGTTCGTAGTTTACATATAGTAAAAGGTGCAAATATTAGGTAGAAATTTAGTGCTGGCTCATTAGTAAATGAACAATACGTGTATATTATGGATAGTGTCTTCAAAAACTAATTCGTTTCTTTATCTACCAGATAGATGAGAAAAGTATTGACAAACTTGGCCAATAAAGGTACTAACAAGGTGGCAAGGCAAGTAAAACGAAGTATACGGACGTATATATATATAAGAATACAAATAAATATTAGCGCAAAAGACGCTAGGAGGACCTGCATAAGTAGTCGGGAGTCGAGTCGTATTTACTTTGTCCATACTTCAAAGGCAATAACATAGAATAAAACATCCTTTGGGTTCATATACAACAATTACTTCAAACAATTTGAATTGCGATACACCCAGTAATACTAGATTCGATATGCAACAAGCTATTTGTGATATATAGTTTTACCCATTACGATAAATATTAACAGATCATTCTTTTATCAAATAAGTCTTAATAATTATATTTACTTTATTTGCATACTCAATGAATATGTATTCTACATAGATTATTTAAATATTGTAATAAAAATCGCATGATATGAAAAAAAAAGGAAACTTATTACTATTTGATTTAAATAGTAGCACATATTTGCATTTGAAAATAGCAAAACCGCATATGTTCATAACATGTTTCATATTTACAAGAAAGCCATAACTTAACAATGGCGCAGTTGATCGTTTCGCCGCAAATTAAAAAAATAAGAAACGAAAGCGAAATTATTTAGGGGCCCCTCTGGCTACGCCCATGAATCTGCTGGTACCCCAAAGGAAATTCTGAACTCGACAGATGAGTACCCATCGTAAGAGGCGACAACGAAGGGCAAAAGCCAATTAGCACGAACTAAATTGTATCAGTGTAGATTTTGCCTTATCTTGGCACATTCTCGGTATTCGGAAATAAAACTTCTTGATGCTTGAATCAAATACAGTTGGTTTTATAGCGTCTTGCCCCGGCGTATTAGAGAATCCGAAGATTTAGACGTCGAACTATGACGTAATATGCATAAGTATTGCAGATGCAAAAGACATACGACTACGTGTCGTACTTTATTCTATCATATTATAATAAGTCGGTTTAAGCTGTCTCATTGAATTAAACTTGCGAATATATAACAGCAGGATACCCGTAATGTTGCATTTGACACGTTTCATATGTTCGCATGCATAAATACCTTGCATGTCATCGTCTACTTTTATGTATATACAATGCCCGCTGAAAAGTCCGCACCATATGGAAACTTTTTTATTTCTCTAGCTTCAAGGTAATCGTAAAACGAACGCTCCATTGACAATTGACACTGATGAAGAAAATGCACTGAACGGTCACTTTAGAACTAAACAAATATAAAAAACTTTCCACTCTGTGCATACTTTATCGCAGGCGCTGTATATATTGCAGTTAGTATTTCGATATTTTCTTATTTACAATTAGGTAATACATAAAAATATCTAATCCTATTATAATTGTATAAATGACATTGATTTTGACATATAATGTTTCATAATACTCGTTTTAATAGTTGCTTACAGCAAATTGTTTCTATGATTATAATAAACTTGTGCGTTCGATGCAATTTTCCCAGTTTTATTTCAATTATTTCTATTATTTCTAAACTACACTACTTATTTTCTTTGTTTTCCCTTTGTTCTTCGTCTAATTTATCTGTATCTGCTACCTTTGCTGCATCATGTCTTTATCAATGCTTTTTTATACAATTTATTCAATTTTATAAGTATTAATCAATCACCATCAGATGTATAGAAATAACTGGTAAAGTAATTATGCGATTTGACCCAACAGAAGAAGAAGATATTAGCGCCGTGAATAGAAAGAAACGTGGCAAACTTTTATGATTTTTGCATATATCCAATTTCACACAGTACTGAGAAAATAGCATACTCATTTGGATATTATCTTAATCCACTTAGTACTTTAAAGAATATGCACAATTTGCTTAATTTGGACGTGTCGAGCTACAATGGTGAAAAACCTTTTCGCCTATTTTTCCGTATATTTTGCATGTCTTAATTTTATCGTATACACGCAGCAATGAGTAGATGCTTGTAAATAAAAAGAAAATTCTCGAGAGTAATGATAGAATAGGCATGTTCCTTTCTCACATCATTCGGTCATTCGGCTGTTCCGAACTAGTTAATTAAACTTGTGAGGTGCGGAGTGTACCGAAGCTTTAGTGCAGTTGGTCATACTACCCCACAGTACCTCCTCTCATTGCATTATTGAAGAAATCGACACCAATCCTTACGAATATTTTATTGTATAGAAAAAAGTTATAACATTTTCATTACTGATTAATTACACGTTTCAGTTTACATTAATTGCTCTTGAATCTAGGTTACATGAGATTTATAAATATCCTTACAACAGAACGGCTAAAGAAAATGACATTAGCTTTCATAATTATTTGAAACGTGATTAAAGTTACAATAATCATGTGACTATTGCCTCCGCAGCCAGTTTAAAGTGTATCAGCGTTTTTTCCCGTGCACAGAATATCTGATATCAGTTGGTAATTCACTGAGAGCTGCATAAAAAGTATTTAGCGTTTATAACTTGACTAATTGCTATTATCACGGTCGACAAGTTTATGGTCCAAAATAAAAAAAAAACTTAAAACACCTGAAAACGTTCGTTTCCGGGTAATTACAAAAATAATTGAATATAATACATTGTTTATAAACATTGTAACTATTTTCGTACTTTCATTTGGCCCTGCGTTGGCGCCTTTTTTGTACTTCGCTTGTTACGTTTATCTGGAAAACCGTAACGCATGTCCTTGACATATTATGTTCGAGAAAAACAGGTAGGTACATAAGAAAATCGTATCTATCCATTCGCCATCCTTTTAAAATGTTAAGCGTAACAAAACGGCGAGAAAATTGTTCTTCTTGTTACTAGTTCCAAGGTGATCATTACTTTAATGGTCCTTTATTGATTATCCTGCGGTTTCATGCACATATCTGCGGATTTACAAAGCCTAATTGTGGTAATTTCAAGCATTCATTTGCTTTCGAACATCAACGTAACGCTAGGGTGTTTCTATTATGAAGTAAATTACAAAGGCACGATCAATGAGAATAAAAGAAAGGATCAATTGCAAATAATCTATGTGCACACTAATCAGGATATATTACAAAATATGAATTACTCAAAAATGCAATAGATAACTATAACTTTTAGCTTGTATTGCAGAAAATAATCCAATATTCAAGGTTTTACGAAATTGAAAGCATAGCTAATAGAATAATAATTACCACATAATATAGCAGTAATATTTTTTGGAAAAGTCAGTTAAGAATCCACGGTACTTTAGAATATTAATAATCATTAAATTATTAAATTATTGTTCTTTTGCACTACATCCATTACCTCTTTGTTTGTTTAAATGCACATACTTTAAAAAAAGTTTTTAATATTCTAAAATTGTGAGAAAAAATGGAAATTAATGACGTTTGCCTTTAAGGGACGATCAACAATGTAATAAATTTTCCAGTTCCCTAAATCAATCCTAAAAATTATCTGTTTCGCATTAAATATTCTTGATGATTCATAACTTTTTCCGTTGTTGAAGACACGTTAACCATTTTCCAAATTCGCCAAATTAGTAGTTTTGCAAGCAAACAGGGTCGATTGATCAAGAAGAACGGTCGACATTAGTAAGTACAATTTTAGTTGATAACTGTGCTTTTAAACGCCTGGACAGGTTAATTAATTGATTAACTTATTTATTAGTTTGTGCGTTAGTGTGTTCGAGTCCCGCTAGAGTCGACAAATTTTCTTAGTGGGTCCGGTACACTCCCGAGTCACCGTTCACGGTTGGGGTACAATTAACAACGCTTCACCCTTTACGGCGAGGGGGTGACAGTGACAAGGCCATGGAACACACTTTATTTTAACACACATTAAAACGCTCTTGAGGTTATGACAAATTTGAAAAAAGCTTATACACCTCGTTGGGCTGTCACCATACTTAAAAAAAAGTTAAGTGTATGTCTAAGCTCTACAAAAAAATTAGAATACACCATTGTTATTATTATAGAATTAATATATTCTATGAACACGATAGTTTCTGTGCAGCGTTTTAGACGTAAAGCGACACTTGAATGAATGTACGTATGTAAATTACGCAAACTCGACCTCTTTTTCAAACCATTTTTCGTAACTCCGGCAGTGTATTTGTCCTCCATAGCCTTTGCCACTGCCCCAAGCTACTACGCTTTATCTCTGCCTGAAGACTCATATGAAAATGACGAATCGCCTTGTTTCTGCTAAAGTCTGCAGATCGACCATAAACAAATTGTCCGTCGGGGTCTGCCGGCCCTGTTTACAGGCGAAACTGTTAGTTGAACAAATTTGAAGAATCTTCAATAATCAAAAATCGAATGTATTTTTAAATATATTTAAGGCGAAATAGATAAATTATTTTTAAAATTGTTTGATAAATATTCTAAATGACAGTTGCCAACTTCCATAACAACATAAGTTCTGTTTAAGAATTTACATTTGGTCTTAAGTTTTAAATAAATGCTTTTTCTATCGTGTCGCCGTATAATATGGAAAGCATTCGATTTGCGCATTAAAATTAGTTTTTTTATCCATTACCTTGAAATTTTCCCTAATTAATAAACCACAAACCCAAAGCGTTACATTTTAAGGCAATCGTACGCGTAAAAGAAGAATTAAACAAAACTTGTAAGCGCTAAAAATTCCCTTGATAATAAAATGCACGTTCGTATACCTATGCTGTACATATGTATATATTAAGTTATTTTTAGAAAGGTAATCGTTATAAATCCCAAGATTAAATGTAAAAGAAAGTTAAATCTTTTATATATTTGTATACGCTCACAGCAGCAAACGCAAATTACCACGGGTTGGAAATACCCAGCAAGGAATTCGAGCAGTAGCCGTTACTGCAATACCTAAATTAAGCGAATTGAAATGCGCGAAGATGCTGGTAATGCGTTTCCCATAAACTGGTTTCGTTCTAACGAGTTGCTACTTCACTGACGTATGCGTACATGTATGTATATATATGTATGTATCTACTTACGTTATTCACGACTACACTTAAGCGTATAGTTTTCCCCGTGCGCTTTTAACCTTTTCTAACCTAATTTAATCAGGAGCAATTATATTGAAAGTGAAAAAGCTCGCAGAAAACCGTGTTTCATGTACTAAAAATGACGAGCTATATCTACATTATGTACGTACTGTTATGTTTGTTGGTCCATAAAAACGTATTTTAAAAACGGCTTGTACTCGCACACACTTTATTACACTTCTTTTATATATTTTGTTACATTTGAATTACACCATGCTCTCTACACCCGCGTCACAATCCATTGTTACCAACTTATATAAAATTCATTACTCTACGACACTTAAGTCTTTTTTGACAAAGAATTTTTTCGAAGAAAGAGAGCGTTTTATTTGTAACCAATAGACTTTTAACAATAACGCTGTAACACGTGGCAAACGCCCTTATGAGTTTTAAAATCAAATACGTACTAAAAAGAAAATACAAAACATTTATTACTAGAGAGGGCAAATCGAGTGAAGTCTGAAGCGATTAGACAGACTCGTGTCTATCCGTCTCATAAGAAAGGATTCGTGCTGTTTACTGATTTCCTCGAGAATCGACAAAACACGAGTCTGTCTAGTCGCTACAAAGCAGGTATGATTTCACTCGTGTTTGTCCTGTCTATTTATTATTAATTAGGACATGTAGGTGCAACATAAGGAAATTGTTATAATTTTGGTTATAGAAATATAAAAACAGCAATAAACACACGAAGAGGTTAGCATCCTGGCGTTTAAGTAAAGTTATGGAAGCGGTTTCTCGGAAACAGTGGCGTCCAAAGAAATAGGCGATTGAATGTTTCAAAAAAATTACGCCTGCTCTTAAACTATACTATTTTTTTTTCTAAATTTTCGTATGTTATACGTTAACAATTTTCAGGTAGACATAAATAGCAATTTTAAGCATGCTGAATCTCTTGATGCAATAAGGGCCTAAGTTGAACATTCGTAATACAAGGTACTAATAAAACAATTTCATATAGCGATTAAATCACCTTCTTGTTGAAGAATTCTTTTTTTTAGAAAAATATAATTTGAAAGATATGCATGGCATAGCTTTATGTTTCCTGTGTATATAAATAAAGAAATAAAGAGTGTAAATAAAGAATTTGTTCACTGTGAAAGAGATCGAAGTGAACCTTAATAATGGTGGAAAAAATGTTACAATAAACCTCTTTATCTGTTGAAAGTTAAAAAAATAAGTAGCAGACATGTTATTCTTTATTTTTTTATTTCAACATCCAATAATTTTGTGTACCAGCGGTATCCATTAGGATATATGGCAGCCTTGAAATTTATAAATGGATTTATATTTGCACTTCTCAAACATTATCTGTCTGCTGTTAAAGGAAAGTAGCATAATAACTTCCAAAGAGATCAGATGGACCTATATATACCTACACATTTTGGTAACAAAAATTCAATCTTTACGCAATTTGATCCAACAAAAAGTTGGATTTTGCCTTAATATCATAATCAACAAGAAAGCAGGTAATTACTTCACCAGTATATCAATATTTTCGCGTAAGATTCACTTAAGACGGTAAAGTAACTAGATGCAATAAATATCTGCACAATAAAAAGAAAAGCAGAAGTAAACTACCTATTTACCCTTTACCTTACGAAACTCTTGAGTACCTAAAAACGCTTGCGCTAAACATACCATAACAACGCGAGTTATAACCATGACAAATGTTACTAATTAATTTATTAATTTGGTATACACTGCTACTCGTAAAAGATTTGCTTATTAATTAAACCTTTCACATCTCGCGTAACCTTGAATAAAAGAATTTTCTATTGCTGGTACAGTTGTTGAATAAAAGATGTAAGGGATTTATAGGTCGGCAGATCTTGGGGGCCAAGCAATGAAATGTTTATGACCAATCAATTTCAGGAAAATGCGCATTTAACCATTGAATACAGTGAGCTGAAGCGCCGTCGTGTTAAAATCACCTTTGTTGAAGATCCATACTATCTCTAGTAAATTGAGACATTTCTTTGTAGTAACCAAGTACTAAATTCTACACGCAATCTTCCAGAAGTTGTTTATTATACAAAACTTTGTTGTAATCAGCACAAATAGATTTTCTGGCTTGCCTGATTTGCATTACCTATCCGCTATGATTTATTACAATTTTTATTTTTCATCTAAGTATTTTGTTCACTTCAGCATTAGATTCACAAAAGTCGGCTAACTATGTATATACCAACTGCTAACTAACTATAAATACTAACAATGTTTTATTCGAACAAATGAATTATTCCATGTTGATTTTAATTAATTAATTTATTTCAGTGAACACAACAAATATTTTGTTTTTAGTTGTTTTTTGCTAATCAATATCAAAAGTTTGTCCAAATTATTACGGTCGCCACTGTATTCATACTTATATTGCAATTCAATACTTGCTCAACAGGTTATTTTTTGAAAAAAAATTGACACTACCTGTGAAATTTACTGCAAACCATTAATTTGTGTTATGATTCACTTTCTTTCAAACCAAATTCACCTTGAGAATGCATTGGAATTTTGCACATATTAGGTATGCTTAGTGTTTCTTTATTGTATCTATTAAATAGTTTTTGGACTGTAGCTATCTGGGGAAATCAAAGCTGGTTATTGTATATAAAATAATACTTATTGTTAATTTTAAGGAAAATTTAACTTAGTTACCAACATAGTTGCGCGAGCCAAGTTGTCGCATGGCTTGAAGGATTGGGTCCGGCAGAATGAAGTATCCATTCTAAATTGAATTGCTTTTATTAATTGACATATGTTTACTCAAAGATCAAACAAGGAGTTCTTAAGAATACACGGAAATGTTATTTTTTAAATATTACAATAAAATAACTTCCTCCTCGTCACTCCTGAAGCTTAGCTCGAACGTTTTGCATGACCCCGGCCGACATTTCAATTGGTATTACATTAATCTCTGTCTGAACGTTCTGCTTTAATTGTTCCAAAGTTTGTAGTCGACTGAAAAAACACAAAAATCTGAAAGGTCCGGTTGCTTTCGACCATACTTTTTTATTTTTTGCAGCGTTACTTATACCATTTATCTTAACTCATTACTTAGCTACAATTCTTCTTTATAAAATTGTCTTCTTTGAAGTCTATAAAAAGAACCATTATCGTAGATAACCTTCTGCTTATAAGTTTCGTAGCGTAAAAATTTCGTCAGTTTATTATATTTATTATATTATAATATATTCTCCTATAACAGTTTTATGTATGTTGTAAGCAATTCTACAACAAAATTCCTTTTTGTGCCTTTCCTTGGAGCGATAGAGTTAGGGAGATATTAATCCAGCCAATGACGTGTGATACGTGACCATCTCTTCTTTTCCATTCTCTTTTCCAAGAACTTTTAAATTAATGTAAAATCTTTCTACAACAAGGCTCGTGTGAAAATTTAAGCATATAAAAATGAAAATTGATCCGTTATTAAAAATCGTTCTGTTAGTCTTCGTTAAAAATCTCAGTAAAATTTCATTTTGTAGAGTTGTCTGTAGCGTAAATTGTCACCAAAGAACATAGAATCTGTGTTACAGTTGCATCCCTGCATCACTTGCATCATACTTCGTCTAAACTAACTAGTTTCCATTTATGTTTCGTTATGAATAGAGAGGTTAAAAGCCAGTAAAATCATACTTTTTTTGCAGAGACTAGACAGACTCGTGCCTATTTGCCTCATAATAAAGGGTGCGTGTTGCCTGCTGGTTTCCCCGAGAGTCGACAAAACACGAGTCTGCCTAGTCTATGCAAAAAAGTAATAATTCCACCTGCCTTTGTCATCTCTAGTTACGAATATGTTTGCTGTGAAAATAAAAGGATCGGCAAAGCGATTAAAGAATCGTGTGAGGTGTCACGTGTGAGGTAGCTGATATCTAAAGAAAAAATCGCAAACATATTGGAACTGGGATCAGTAAGGTTAGTTTTCGTTTAAATTTTGTAAAAACTCTCGAGACACTTTCGAATATGACCTTAAATTTTTATTTAATTAATTCGCAAAAATTGAAATTTCCAAATTTCCACAATTTTCTAGTTCGCGAAACGTTACAATACGTACGTCTACATGTATGTAAATTTTTTTGAAGTGCGTTAATTTAAAATGCAAATTAAAAACTACTCACAAAGAAGAATGCTAGATATGCTTATTCAAGCGAATATCATCTATTTACGCCGTAAACCACTTGCGGTTATTTTTATTTCCCGCTATTATTGGGATTAGGTATATTTAATTTTAGCATTTAATTTTAGGTTCTAATTATCCCAGTCGTTTACTTTATTGGTCAGGTATATTAGATCCATGAGTTTCACCCGAATAAAAAACTGTAAAAAGTCAACACAAAGCCGTTAATATTCCGTTATGAATAGCAGCGCTTTACACTACGCTTTCGAATATATGGATTCACTAGCAGCTATTGACCTAGGTTTCCTCGTGAAATGTTATGGAACTGCTGACGTTATTCATTTTCTCTGAATAAACAATGTTGCGCAAATGCTTGCGTAATTGTTCACCACTTTACGTGAATAATTGTATATTTATAATTAGAAAATAGGCTACTTGGAGGATATAGATACGTATTTGGAAAAGATTGTGATGCACAGCTAATCTGGTTGAATATATCGGTATCACCCGTCCGATTTAAGAAATCCGATTTAATAAAATCATCTCAAATAAAAAGTGGATACAGTCCATGTACAATCTGGTTGATTGCGTCTAATAAATTTTTCTTCGACGATGCGCATTCGGAAATAATAAGAGCGGCTTTTTTTTCTTGTCTTCATTAGATCCTGAAGCCGAATACTGCTTGTTGTGTACTAGCAGGTAAATGACTTTGTCAATTTTACTACGCACAGAATCCTTAGTTATACTTAGTCCTAGTCTGGGTTCCGTGATAGTTATTTTAGAACCTTCTCTCGTTAGCTGCCTACTATATTCTTGTGCACTGGTTCCCACGACGAAAATCGGGGGAAATCGGGTACTCGGTTTTGAGCAACAACACCCTATGTGACAGCGGTTAACTCTATTTTCAGGAGAAAATCTACCGATAAAGGCATTGTAGAAGAATCTAACAACAATTTTAATCTAGCCAGAACCCACTTCATATCTTGCAGCGGATCCTAAAACGTTTATTTCTGTATTTGCAAACCACGCCTTAAAAGATCATAATGCAGACATGTGCTTGACAATGTTTAAAGTTCAACAGATCTTGTATCGTTCAGTTGCAAATTATTGGAAGTTATCGGTAAACTTTTAACGGTTATGATGGATAAAATCAAGCAACAATATTCGTTCCATGTTTCTTTAAAGACATTCCAAAGTTGTTAAAAAAATTTAAGCTTCTTGAAACTTATTCAGTAAGTTATAAGCTTTGAGTATTGCTAAGCTACCTCATCTATCCAAATCATCAAGGAAACCTCCAGCGAATCCTGTTTGAAATTCGTTTCTTTGCGCATCCCAGCAGGTTGGTTGCCAAATCAAGCTCATGAAATGCGCTAACAGAAGGGTCCGATTTAGGGGAATTATTTTGTGAGCTGTCTACACCTCATTAATGTACCTATGTACATAGTGGCATACGTGAATGAAAGTACAGAATGAAAATGTTAGTAATAAAGGAGCAGATTGGGATGATCTTCTATAGAAATGTGTGTTGCTTATTTCTCATTCACATGAATATGTGTATTTACTTAAAAGAAAATAAAACGAGGTTTTTCTATTTTAAAATAAGCATTTTTATTGAGAAATATGCACAATTACTTGGTAATTTATACAATTGATTTTACGTATCCATAAATAATTTACGATTACCAAGAAACGTTCATTAAAGAATATATGCAACAATAAAATTCTTGCATAGTAGCTATAATTTGTAGCAAAGAAAGACTTCTTCTCCTACTCATTGTTTCCTCCCAATATTCAAAATATAATTATTATAATTTATTGCCGTAGAAGCGAGTACTTTCCCAACATCACATTCAAAAGTAATTTTCGTGTTGTTTATATTCATAAGTCGTTAGTTTTGTGGGAAATTTTGTAATATTACTAAACCGGCATTAAACATTTAATTGAACAAATGAATCCCCTGTGTTTAAAGATTTAACTGGTAATACGTTGACGTGTTGCCTATTAAGATGTTATAATTTCCCGGTATATGATCTGCTGCGTACTCATCTTCCATCAATCAAGGTCGAGTAGATAAGTAGTAATAAATTATTGAAGTGAAGTAAGTAACACCAAGTCGATGTACAAAGATAATTACCTTTAGCTTTTGGATATTTATAAATGATTCTTAAACTTCTTGAAAAGTTGGTCTCATCGGTGAATAATCTTATTTTTCCTGACAGTTGAAGACCTTGCTGTTCGCAGTCATATGTTTGAATTAAAGCACAGAACCAGATTTGTATGTTCATCAGTAGTTGATGTCGCCTCTTCAATTATAATCTGGGTCAATGAAAATAGAACATTTAAGGTATTCTAAGTTCCGCAGATTCAAATGTTTAAAGAAACATTTTATGAATTCATGATCATATCATTGCACTGTTTCTGATGCAGCTCACAACACTAAATTATTGCACATCCTAAGCCTAAAATTTAATTAATTTCTTGAGTTCTATTTAAACAGAAAATGTACAACATCTTATTATATAATGTTGCTGCAAATTTCGTGCTTCTAAGATAAAAACATTTAAATAGCAGGTAGTAATTATAAACTAGCATTGATGCAATAGAGAAAAAAATTGCATCATCGTAATTTATTCGAGATTTTCTACATGCAAGACAATAACATTGGCAATTTCTTTAATTTCTTAAGTATGATATGTTGATAGTAAGTATGATCACCTAATTTATCGGAACTAAACGTGCAAAATCACGATGCAAATGATGTTCTAGTGCATCCAAACGTAATTGATTCCATTTCAATAAATGGACGTTTTCATATATTTTCTTTAACTAATTCGCTAACATAATCTGTTATATGCTTCGTTTAGTGAATTTATCCAGTTACAAATAAACGCAACCGATTTGTTTGGGAAATCAGCACGTTATCGTGTGATTCTAAACATAGCACTACTGACCGCTTGATATAAATCAAGTTTGCTAATTATGTATTTTCATTTTGCGAACACGTGAGTCTTGACGATTTTAGTAATTTCCAACATTCAGTTCTCAAGATTGGATAATTAATCTTTTAAATTTGTCTTTTTTTGTATTCTTGTGAAAAAACTGAGAACTTGTATTACGTAGAGAATAATTTAACGCGTCATAGCAGAATAAACGTTTTCTTGTTTTTTTTCTTTTGCGAATGAAATTTAATTCAACGATATGAAGAACAGAAAAAGTGATCTGATAAGGTTTTCGGTTCCATCCCTTTATCATCATTTCGCTGTTTTAGACACGAAGAACTCACTATTAAAATAATATGGCTCACACATAAGGCTTATATAGACTGTTCTAATTAGATTTTCAAAGTGAACAAAGCATATAACCGCGCGCTTATTTAAATTTAAAAACACCTTGTATATTTGCACGGATTTACTCTGTGCATAGGGTTCGGTTGCAAGTTCCTAATTTCGTATTTTCTTTTTGTTTACTTCGTCTTGTTGTGTTCACTGTTTGTTAATTACATTGTTTTATTGCAGGCAGCAGTTAGACTTCGCCTATACAGAGTAGAATAACATTAGAAATGAAGACAAGTTACAGAAAAAGAGTTAATTTTTGCGGTACCACATGAACAAGTAAATAGATACAAAGGGTTTACTCCTAACACACTTTTTTCGATGAGAGAAGTTACAGAGATACTCAATACAAATTCAAATCAATATATGTAACAAACAATAACAAAGCATGGAATTAAATTGTATCGATAATGCAATTATTTCAAAAATAAATTAAATTCATTTCAACTTATCCATAAGTTTACGGGGCTTCTTGTCGAGGAAAAAATATTCAAGAGACACCTGGTATCTATGGCGATTCTCGATATCGCAGGTAATATCGTATTCTTACATTCCTCCCTTTCACCGTGCATTGCAAACCGTTTTCACATTACTTCAATGTGGAGTAGGTATAACCTTTTTTGTCTGTTCTATTCCTTTTTTCTTTGAATAATAAGTTTTAGTAGGCAGCATACCTTTAGACCGTTTTCAGAGAATACCTCTACGTTTAGGTTACATTTCTTCCTGTCCACCTTTTACAGCGGAAAACCGCGTGGTTTTTCGTTCAATCACTACGTCAGGTAATAATCAGCTTCGGTTTTTGAATGTCTTTCAATTCATAACTCTGCGTTTGGTTTATTACACTATTTTCCATTTCATCATTTGCGACAATTTAATGAGCCATATTCTTCCTTCATTCTTTGGGAACCCTATATAGCGGCACAAATCTCTCCCAAGTTACAAGCTACATTGGGAGAGGATTGCTTTGGCACTGATTAAGCGTATATAGGTCATTCTTTGTGGCGAGGTAAGTTTTACAAGGATCTTCTGATTTTTGGTCACTTTCCACCAAGGATTCCCTTTTCGAGGATCGTTTCGAATAACTTAACCCAGCGTCTATCCTTCCTTTCAGGTATTTAATTGGATGTAACATTCTGAAAAATATCCGTCCTAAATCGAACTTTATTGTCCTTATGTTTTCGTCGTTAACAGCATTGTCTATTGCCTAATTCTGGGCTATTATACGTTCTTTATTCTAATTCTAAACAGTCGATATCAAACTATAAAATATCCGTTATTCTAAATAATTGCTTTGCTAATTACTTTAATCTGAGAGATCAATCTAATGTTTAAGAAAATTAAAACTGTATTTCTTCTGAAAGGTAAAAAGTCTAGTGATTATTTATGTCATAGTTGTTTTGTGTTTAATGAGATGTAAATCGTTTGAACATGTGGTAACTAATTCAATTTGTAGGTTGTGTATAAAACCAAATTTTAAACATATTTACCTATTTAAACTACAAAGCTGGACATTAACCTTTATTTTATTTACTGCAATTACCTGAAGAAATAAATAATCAATAAGTACAGATTACATAACGACAATGGCAACATAATTCAGAAATACTTTTAAACCAAGGAAAAACAACGATTAAATAAAACGTTAAAAAAAAAAAACGTTCAAGGTTATTTACGAAAATACGTTGCTTCTTACGCAATATTAGAGTGATCTATTCCACAATGTGTCACTTTCGTTGCTTGACAAACGCAGGTTGATCACAATCGGGCGCATGTGAACCGATACAATTAAAATTTCCGCTATCCGGGATCCCCGCGATGTAGGTATCCTTTTTTATTGCACTTACCTGCGAACGTGTGGCGATTCCAATGACGCACCGCCGGCGTACATGCTAACATGGTATACCTAGTACATACCACCATTCCGAAAAGCGAAACCCTATCCCCACTCGTCGCCTTTTAGACGTTTATAAATGATTTTCTGCAACATTTGATTTTAAGATTGGATCTGAACATAGAGTGGCCAAGAAGGGCACTAGTTCATTCAGATTCCATACGTTTGCACTTGATTCGACGGAGATTTCAAGATAATTACATTTGTTAATCGGTCACTAATTTGTGCTATCTTTGGAAATGTGGTTGTTAAAACTTCTGTGTTTGTGCTTCCTATTTAGAGATGGTTTATTTAGAGGTTCTAAACCGAATATTATTGTTATTATCGCAGACGATATGGTGAGTGTTAATGAGATATACAATGTTCTTGTTGTGGGCGTTTTAAAGATGCAATAATTATTTGTAACAAATCTTTTAATTTTTAAAAACGATCTAAATCGCATCAATTACAAATACTAACGCTCTTCGATAAGCCCGGAATTATTGAATTTTTGCTAGTAACTACAACTGTTAATCGCGGCAAGTTCTACCAAGAAGACACAAACTCGTTAAAGTAATTTCAAGTGTGTAGCAGTGGATTAAGTTTCTAACGCTTTAACGATTTAAATAAAAGAAGGTTGAATATACTTCTTGTTTCGATGAATACAGCTACTCGAGAAGAGAAAGATGTGTCTTTAGGAAACCCTGGGATCTAACACGCTAGTCCCAACACGAAATACACTATTTCAATGGGAAGCAGCTACACTCAAAAAGAAAGTTTTTAGCAAAAATAGAACTCTTTTTTCTTCTTTTTGCAATGGAATACGCGAATTCCCGTTAGATTCTTTTTCTTAATTTTCAAAATCTCCACTTTCTCGAAGCAACAATAGAACCAGGCTGCTTATTGGAAATGATTGTGTAACGCCAATTTAGATGATCCTAAATTTTCGGGATACTTTCTCTAATCTTAGCATTGCGATCTAGAAATGTTTGCGCATACAACTTTGTTTTTAGCATCAATCGGTTTTATAATACGTGGCAATTTTCGTCTATTTACATAACTGAATATTTGTGAAGATTAGGTAATCGAACTCGTATGAAAGTGGAATATTGTCGGAAAGAAAGTTCTCACTTATATAGCTTAACGTTAAAGTAGTAATTATCTATACAAGCAACATATTTCCGCCAAACGGAAGTAGCACTAGAAGGAAATCGATTCGTAAATACGGCCAAGAATATTTTGGATAAATGAAAGGCAAATAAAGCAAGGTGAGACCTTGATATCCTATTCAATGTCAAAAATTGTCTGTCATATATACTAGTTATGGATAATTATGAACGCATGTTTTTTTTTTTTCTTACTTATTTAATATTGTAATTTAAAACGTGATCTAATGAAGGTGCACCGTTTATGTGACTTATGTATAATGCACGAGATACTTAAATGTAATTATCCAGACCAAATAAGGGTTTTAAACTGTAAATAAATGCACGAGTCTATTCAACGTATACTTGCAAAGGAACATAAATAGTCGTTAGAATGTAACAAAACCGTTTCTCAAAACTTTCACAATGTATTCATTAGACTGTCACTCATTTTATGCAGATTAGAATCCACATTGATGACGACAAGGGTTTGAAGATTATATACCAATAGACGTTTTATGGCTTACCTACAGTGTAAATCTTTCAACCTTCCATAAACAACTACGACTTCCACGAAAAAAGATATTTCATCTTATACACCTATACAACAATTATACCTTCGGTGTGACAGCTTCAGAAAAATATTCGTGTACTTATACAGAGTGTCCCATGTAAGGATAAAGAATTAATTCGAACGAAATAAGGATTAAAATTACGACTAGAGAGGACAAAGGTGGATGAAAGTAGTATTTTTTTTTTTTGCAGACACTAGATAGACACTCCTGTTTTTTGTCGATTCTCGAGGACACCAGTAGGCAACAGGAATCCCTTCTCGTGAGGCGAATAGATACGAGTCTATGTAGTCGCTGCAAAAAGGAATAGTTCCACCTGCCTTTCCCATCTCTAGTTATGACTCTTAATCAAAAGCTTACAAATATCTTTTGAAGTGTTGAAATGTTATGAAAAGCTGCCCACGTGGTCCTCTGCCAGATGCGTTTTAATTTGCCATAATAACTTGGGCAGATTTTGATTTGCTTGAACATCACCAAGAGCATTAAGACTTTAGACGGTTTAATAACTGCTTTTTTTCTAACAACTTCTGTTTGGTAAACCTTTTCCTATTGGCCAATATTAATTGTTTAAATCATTTCAAAATTGTGCTCTCACACGTTTGCCGGCCTTGTTTGCTTCGTCTACATTCTTTGTAGTAGCTTACATAGAAATGATACATACATAACATATCTTTGAAGCCTTTAGAACTGCATATCTTTGAAATTCTTCATTATGTTTGGATAGAAAGCTGTTACCGGTAGAAAAATTCTTCGAAAGTAAAAGTTTCACGTGGAGCGTGGATGGTTTCTGAATAAATGTATTCGTGGAAATTTTACATGCTTTCCGTTTTGTTGACCAAAATAAAAAAAATAAATCCCATTACGCTGATTTATAAAATATTTTAAAGTAAAAATTAATATAAAAGAGATAATAAATGTAATTTACACATCATTTCATAACTTCAGAACATAACGGCTGCAATGAAAGGTAATGAGTTGCTATTTTTTTCTGATTCTGAATACGTGATTTTATGCATCTCATCGCGCTCCTGATATCGTGCAATTCTCTGACATTGACCTCCCTATCGATGAGTAAGTAATTTGGCATTGCGGATTTTTTGACGAAAGTACAACCAGTAACCAACCTTTCTACTGAATGAGCACCTGTTTTATATGCGTGCTAAAAACTATACTTTGGGCCCGCATTAATATTAATTATTAAATTTTACCAACACAGATGGTTCAGTCCATTCTCTGAAGTCTAAATTTAGAACATATTTACGCTCAGAATACAAAGTCCGCAGTGGCTAATTGCATCAATTGAAAATAGAAATCCCCCTTAATTTATTCGAGATGTTGTTTGCCGATTGACTACTCATTTTAAATTCTACATTACTGACTTCTTCCAAGTAGATCGAGATGTTTCAATGAAATGTAAAACTAAGAAGTAATCAAGCCCTTTTTATTCTCAATAATTTACATTCTATTTTGTAAAACTACTCACAACTTCGATCTTTCGCGTGTGTTCCTTTCTTTTCTTTCTAGGTTCTGTGTAATTAATCCTCAGATATACGACTATTCTTTTTTCTATCTCTTTCGATTCAACTTTTCTTGAAAATAGTTTTTTTTTTCAAAATAATTTTATCCAAAACTTGTCTCATATAAGAAAAATGTCAATATTCTGTCTCCTTATTTACTTCGTTGACACAGAAATGCCAACGATTTCGATATTTTTATGGCAAGGTTATCGATGGTTGTCCGCGATGTTACAGGTGACATTAAGAATTTTGATTGCTGGATTCCACGGAAATAGTGTTGTGCATATTTCAAGACTATTTTTTTTTTTTTTACTAAAAGTATTATTAGATGAAGGCAATTCCCTTCAATAAACTCCTTAGTCTTGAGAAGAAGCAAGAACTTTCGAAATATAATTATGTAAATCGATGGTATTTTTCTTCATTTCCAGGGATGGAATGATGTAGGTTTTCACGGAACAAACGAAATACCTACCCCAAACATTGATGCCCTGGCTTATAATGGTGTTATACTAAATAGCCACTATACACAAGCTATGTGTACACCATCCAGATCAGCATTTTTAACTGGAAAATACCCAATCCACACTGGTAAGTTAAATTGGACTAAATATATTCAGATTTCGGCATTTAATAAATAATTTCAAAGACAATTAAAATTAAATTTTACTACGTCCATATAAAAAGAATAATAAGATTACTTTATTGCAAGGTATACTTGGCACCAAATGGAAATATATTTATTGTTAATATTTAAGCATATTAAAGTTACTGCATGCTTTCGAACTAAACTTCCCGTTTAGCAAATAGGCAAAAAGTTGAGTGGTTTGTAAGAGTAAAGTACCTTTATATGTAAAAACGTCGGTTAATATTGGTCGCTTAGAACATCAATTATAAATCTCAAAGAGAATTCTCTTGAAAAAAAGATTTTTTTAGAATATGCTGCAATTTAAATTTATACGTCTTTTTATACTTTTACATACGCCATTGTTACATTAAAATTATTAAAAACGTTTTCAATGTCAGTTCCAATTACTTTCATTAAAAATCCTTGAATTCGATCCTTAATACTAATAACTGCCAAATATGGATGTAGGTATTTATATGTACGTACATGTACATACATACATACGTTTATACATAGAACAAATAAGGGACTTAACTTGCTAGGTACTCCACGAGTGCAAAAATCCATACAATTTTGAGAATTTGTCCATTAAGAGCCAATTTATTAAGTACCTTTAGCACATAGAAAACGTATATTACAAGGTTAATAACTCGGCGTTTCAGTTACGTAGTACATTCTTCTATAATTGCAACTGCAATAAAATATCAACGACACGGCGAAGTTACGAGATTGATTCAGCAAACAATTCTGTAATTAGATACAAATTAAATAAAAACTAAACTATATATGTAATATAAGTACAAAGTGTTAACCTTGACCTATTGCTTATTTCCTATAAACGATGGCTCTCTTATTTTATGCTCTAGTTATTCAAAGGAATTTACCATTACGTGGAAACAAACGCTAATACGCGCGGAAGCCTGTAGTTTTCCTTTTCTTAACATCAAACATGTTTGTCTTCTTGCTAACTAGATTTATAATATGAACTAAAATAGATTAAATTTTCGTGCGTTGCAGGAATGCAGCATATGGTAATTTTGGAGCCAGAACCATGGGGTCTTCCTTTAAACGAAACTTTACTACCACAGCGTTTGAAAGCCAAGGGTTACAAAACGCATGCCATCGGTAAATGGCATCTAGGTTTCCATAAGAAGGAATATACACCAACTTATCGAGGTTTCGATTCTCATTATGGTTACTGGCAAGGATTCCATGATTACTACGATCATACAATACACGCCACTGTAAGTATTATTGAATGGGGAATATTTATTTATTTTATAAGCTTTTTCTTTGTCCCTAATTAGTATACCAACGAACATGGATACGATATGAGGCGAAATATGAAAGTTGACTGGGATGCTCAAGGAAAATACTCTACTACCTTATTCACCGACGAGGCAGTCAGGATTATTAAGGAACATGACACTAACCATCCGATGTTTATGTATTTTGCCCATTTGGCGCCTCATGCTGGAAATGATCAAGATCCACTTCAAGCTCCAGATGAGGAAATAGCAAAGTTCTCTCATATTGTTGATCCAGAAAGAAGGATATATGCGGGTATGTAGATCATCTTAAATAAAGTTATTTCCGCATTATTTTTTCAAATTTCCAATTACTCGAATTACATAATTTTTTGTCAACTTTCAGCTATGATGTCGATGATGGACAGAAGTATAGGAGAGGTAATAAATGCACTAAGAGAAAAACGTATGTTGCATAATTCCATCATCCTGTTTATGTCGGATAATGGCGGTGCTACGGTCGGAATACACGCAAACACCGGATCAAACTATCCATTCAGAGGGGTACGTCTCCTATAATAAAGTATGCTAATGCGGATACTTATATGTTTCGTTAAATTTCAGATGAAGAATTCGGCGTTCGAAGGGGCAACGAGATGCGCTGCGGCAGTTTGGAGTCCATTAATTAAAAAGCCGCAGAGGGTCTTCAACGATATGATGCATATTTCGGATTGGCTGCCGACATTTTATTCAGCTGCAGGTAATTTTTCTTCTAAATATAGACGTGGTATAATTTTTTACAATAAGTATTACATTAAATATTAAGCGTTCAAAGAATACTAGCGTACATAATGGTTTAAAATTGTCACCTAACTGTAAGAATCGTGGGAATCTGATAAAAGGTCAGGATTGGCAGATGGCTTAAATTGAATACTTTTATTATTTATTTATTTAGCAACTTTACTCCATTAGCTTTGAACAGACCTTTTAAGTCGATAGCTGTGTTTCCACTGCTTCTTGTCCCTTGCTTTAAATATCCAACGAAATCTAATGCGCCTTGATTTTGTTACAGGTCTAGACAAGAGCGAATTGGGCACAATCGACGGCATTGATATGTGGAAGTCGATTTCCGAAGATGCGAGAGGTTCGCGAACGGAATTTGTTTATAATATCGATGACGTGTGGGAAATTGGTGGTATCCGACGTAATAAATGGAAATACCTTTACGGCAGCGTTTCGAAAAAGGATCACTGGTACGGAGCTCCCGGCACAGATTCCCATTACCAATACGACATAGATGCGATCTTAGAATCCAAAACAGCTACCGCTCTAGCGGGCGTCACTACTTACCAGCAAATACACGAGAAGCATAATAATTTCAAGCATAAACCTTTAAATAAAACCGATTACACCGTACAAATTTTGGATAGCGCTACCATTGAACGTCTTAGAGAGGAGGCTACCGTAAGATGTAAGGACCGAGAATCGATAAATATATCTCCAGAACATGTATGCAATCCGTCGATAGCTCCATGCTTATTCAATCTGAAAGATGATCCATGCGAAATAAAAAATTTGGCAAACGAGAATCCGCTAACGATGAGCATTTTTAAAGACGCCATTGAACAGCTAAGGAAGACGGCCGTGCCACCCAGAAACACACCGCGAGATCCCAAAGCCGACCCAGCGTTATATAACGGTACATGGACGAACTGGAATGATATTATCGAAGACATCCAAAAAGAGAAGATTCCAGAAAACATTCTCTCTCCTCTTGCGATTGGTATTATAACTACTGCATGTTTGGTATTTCTGGTAGTAATAGCTGTTGTACTAGCGCTATCACTAAGGAGAAGTAGTAAACTTAAAGATAGTGATATATTTTCTTCATTAGAAGATGCTAGAGATAAACCTACAACGGAGCTGACGTTGAAGACCTGTGAGTTGTCTCACATTCCATATAGGGAGACAACAATTAAAAGTAGAGATTAATTAGTTTGTATTTCTAAAGTACCTCAAAATAACCTTAAATTATTTGCAAAAATGTGATATTTCTAGCTATTAAGTTTTTAGATATAAGATGTAATTTATGTAAATACCTTAGCAGCTACTTTATTTAGAAGTAGAGTAGTCGAATTCAATTTCGGAAGGAACGCCAACTTTAAACTCATAATTTATTATTTTTGAGACACGCCACAACTAGATTCTCTAAAATTACCGATATATTTAGAAGTACTTTTGCACTTGCAATATCTTCTCTTTCAAAAATAGAATTCGACTTTTGTATTCCTATCTATTACATAGATACGTAATTTTAGGTTATTTAAAATTAAAATCTGCGTTTATAATTTATTGCAATTAATTTAATTTAGAAATATTAACGATTAATAAGGCGACCATCCTGATGAAATTTTTATAGCATCAATCACAGGACCATTCTCTACTTTTTTTGCCGGTATTGTGCTTTATAATTCGTTTAGACCTGAAAAAAAAAAGATCTGCATACATTCATATTTTCAACTTCGAGCCATGTTCGTTAATGTAATAATAGGGTTGACATCACGACAAAATGCTCTTTTTCTCTAACTAGTTTGTGATTCTTTTAAGAACAACCCTAATTGTATTATTAGTCATCACCTTTGTATTTTATTTTGTATGATTAAATTGAATAAGTATTATTAGAATGTAATGTAATACACCTAAGATATATTTATTGATAATGTAGCAATATTTTTTGTCTGTGAAAATATTTACCACTTTCAAAATAATTAGATCGAAAAGTGCACAAAAAGCGTCTTGTTTTCTTTATATTCCTACCATTACGTATGCTATCACACTGTTAAAAATACAACCAATGTTTTTTTTTTTTTTTTTTTTGAGCTACATCACTTCGTCTAAGGAAGTCCCATTAATGTTTGTGAAAAAAATCTTTATATCATGTTTAGGCAATACGCTTTACGCCAAGGTAAATATTGTTGTGTATAATGATAGCAAGGACTGTGGCGTAGTATGGTAAACAACACAAAAGTATTCTCAACTTCCGCACCGCACAAGATTAACCAACCAATCCGTCATTGCCGTTTTCGAAGATATAAATGATCCACATTCTCAATCGGTGACCGAATGATGTGAGAATTCTCTAAAACTAACATGCATGTTCTATTCCCACTTTCGAAAAAAAATATTATTTACAGATACCTCTGCATGCCTTAAAATTAAGATTTGCGGAAAATAATTAGCAGCTTTACGCAGATAAATCAAATAGAACCAAAGACGACAGCAGACAAGCAAGGCAACAGA
The DNA here is from genome assembly GCA_020654165.1 of Oryctes rhinoceros. Classification (NCBI taxonomy): domain Eukaryota; kingdom Metazoa; phylum Arthropoda; class Insecta; order Coleoptera; family Scarabaeidae; genus Oryctes; species Oryctes rhinoceros. The sequence continues at coordinate 8,872,121 of JAIOKQ010000231.1, forward strand.
AGTTCGCCAGATTTTTGTTGCTTTTTAGGTAAAGTTACATTATGTATACTTGGATCACGGTCATAGCCAGAATTTGCTGAAGAGGGAAGGGTGAATTAGATTTGATATTTTAGAAACTTCGTATAACCAGCAATAGGAAACGAAAGTGAAATTATTTCAAAGATTTAGGAGGGCGGGACATCTTCCCTCCCTGCCCGCCCTTGGCTACGCCCATGATCTATACCATCAAAATTCGGAAGATATTAAATGATCCAAGGAATAGTTTTCATGCAACACTACAATTAATCATTATACAGCGGATCCTTTTAAACCTAGTTAATTTCAATGTCAACTGACGCACGCCTATGCAATTAAATACTTTAAATGGGATGCGGGGATTCCGCGTTTGACAGATTGTGATTCATGTTTTGTTTATTATATGATATGCATAATATACCTGGTAATGGAAAATTAATTATGTTATCAGTATGTGATAATAAACATCACAAGGATTACTAGGTATGTATTTTCCTGCTCAGATAAATCTGGACAAAAGATCAAGCCTAATATTTAAGGTTATCTCATGCCTTTGCTTTGATTACTAACTTGTTGCCTCAATTCAGGATGCAGTTAAGGACGTACGTAACAGCGTCCAGCCTTGCTTGCTTAGCAATCACTGTATATTCGCCTGTGTGCTTGTCATTGTGGGGGTTCGGCTGGTTAAGTAGTTTTGTAATCCTCTTTGGATTAATAGCTATTTTATGGGTACACATCTTGCTTTCATCGCGACACAAAGGGGGATTGGGAACTGAGCGTGTCCAGCAGGAATTAGAATTGTTCCGAAACAGTCTTATGGTACATAATGTTAATATGTCATTGGAATAACAACTGATTTGTTTAATTTTAGCACGATTATGATTTACTGAAGACTAAATCCCCACAAAACCACTTGCCGGTGATTTTTGGACGAACTCTAGATAGTTTATTGCAACAATTGATAGATTATATTATTCGTGACTATATTTTCTACTATTTTAACAAATATGCCTATAAACCAGAGCTTACCAGGGAAAGTATCAAGTAAGATGCAAGCCTGACCTCTTTCGAAGTTTTAAATTACTATATTGATTGCATTTTTCTTATAGGGAAGATATATGGGGAGCTATTGAGGTACTACACGAAAGGCTTTCAAGAGTTGACCATGCAAAGTTAATTGCTTGCGATGTTGTATTAAAAGTAACAAATCATTTTGAAAGGATTCGAGATGCTAAGAGTTTGGTGTAAGTACACTGAACATACTCGAAAACATAGAACTTCCAATACAATTATCTATTTTAGTGCTGAAAGTGATCATTATCCTCTTTTCAAATTGTCTCCACACTTACTTTCGAAGCAGAAGGAGCTTGAATACTTAAGACAAGTCAGTGAGTTGCTGATGATGTTCTTACTGCCAAGAGGATATTTGTTGTCACCAGCAAAATATTTTCTACGGGAACTATTAGCTTGCAAAGGTAATTTGTAAATGTCTAATGTGTAAACGAGGCCACTTGTTCAACTGAATTCAGGAAAAGACTGGATACATTGTATTTTAACACAAATACATAAATTTTATTGTTTCAGTTCTATATCCTACAATTGACAATATTACGGATCCAGATTATTTTAATCAAAATGTACTTGCATATATAGAAGCACAAAAAGTAACGGCCGCAATACATAGAAAAACATTTGAGTATGCCAATAGTTTTGAAGACTTTTTAAAATTGATTCAAAAGTCGGACGACATAGAAGTATTAAAACGATTTAGGTTTGATGTACCATAGAATAACTTGTTGGACGATCCTTACTAAATTTATTTTAATTTTCAAGATACGATATTGTAACTAAGATAATGCAGGCCACAACTTTGCAAAACTTAAAGCGAGCGAAAGGCGTTGACCCCGATATTGAAAAAGGAAGTAGCGGCACTGCCATTAATAAGTCTGAAATTAATGCAGCTAGAAAACTGAAACGGTATATTACTCAATTAACTTTTGCTAAGAAAGAGTGCGAGAAGCGGCTCGGCGAATTGGGTTGGGACGTTGGTTACCAATATCAAGAGGAAAAGGTAACACGAATAGCCTGGAATTTTGCTCCATTATTCGTGTGAAATATGTTGTAGGTGTTACCTTTGTCATCGATACTCGATAATGTGTTAGGCCGCAGATTCCTAACTCAGTTTTTGGAAACTGTAGCTAGTCAAGGTCTAGTTGGTTATTACACAACTGTTGAGGAATTGAAATCTGCACAACGAAAGAATTGGCACCAGATAGGTGCGGAAATTTTTTATACTTATATCAGAAATCCTACCGGGGAGATAAAAGTCGATAAAAGCATGAAGAAGCGCATGGAAGCATTTTTACTAGGTAAGTTATTTAAGTTACCAACCGATATTGACGACATTCTGCCTACATAACGCATATCGCATAAAATTAGCGAAAAGTAAATGTGGTTGTTAATACTTGTTGTATTGGCTGTAAGTACAATAATAAGATGCCGGCTTCGCATCGGAGTTGGACTCGAGTTATAGCTCAAGTTAAGTTACTTATAGATATTTAAGCTATATTCGAAATGATAACTGTAACGTTAAATAGTGGTAGTATAAAAAACACTTATGTTATCGATAACTTGTCTTAGGCGACAAGGGACCAGAAGTGTTTTACGAAGTACAACAACAAGTCGTACAGATCATAGAAGATAAGTACTATCAACCGTTCATACACAGCGATTACTACAAACAGATGCTAATCGCAACCGAGAGTGAAGACGCAACGGAAGTAGACGGAACTGTATTATTGGAAGAGCGACCTGGGTCTGGAGATGCGGCCACACAAGATAATAGTTTACATGTCGGCGATCATTCCAATTATGCACGAAGGAAATTGGACCAACTGCAAGAGAAACTTAACAATAAAATGCAAGTATGTTCGGGTTAGAGTAGCTGTTGGCAAAAATTGAGTTGCTTGTCTTAAGGCTCTGCAAGCACTGAAGTCTTCGCTAAAACCGGAATCAAGAGTGCTTAGCATACTGGAAAAGGAGGTGGAATGGTTGCAAGGCGAAAGAAGGCAATTGGAAGCGCATCTTTTGCGAACAGAAATATGGGGCGAGAATTTAGGAAAATGGAGAGCTGTTGTTCAAAGCGCCGACGTTAGTAAAAAACATTCTGTTCTTTCTTGTTAAAGTAGATAGTCTAGAAGTAGAAATCTCATTAGACTTTGTAAATAAGATAAATAATATTGAATTAGAAATGTGCAACTTCCCGTCTTCTTTCATAATCAAAGGTTTCTTGACGTATTATATGGTCGTACGGTTGACAATTACGCACCATACAAATTAATGAAATAATTTGTGTGTTGCGGAGTGTGCGGATACGTTAATATTTGCGAAACCATACGTTTTGTCGTCAAAAGTAAATTAAGGATTTTTTCCACGTTTGTTTTTATTATTTAAGGTGGTTGATGAAAAGGAGACACTTGTTTTTGTAATCATTGTGGATATGATTGAAAAAGATTCCGTAGAAGGCGAGGAAGAAATTAGTTCAGGTTGGGTTGTCTCTCGAACGCTTACGCAGTTTCAAGAACTACATCGAAAATTACGACCTCTGTGTTCTAGCCTTAAAAGCCTCGAATTACCTTCTCAATCTTTCAAATTTCTCTTTGGCAAAAGTGATAAAAACTCCTTAGAGAAGGCTAAATCCCAGATACAAAGATATCTTCAGGTAGGTCATCATTAATAATGATTCGCAGGGATTATACAATTGTTCATTTCAGTTCATCTTGGAAGATGATAGATTAAATCAAAGTGAAGCCATATATTCCTTCCTTAGTCCCAGTTCTGAACATTTAAAGCATACAACTCCATCTACAAAGAAGTCCAAGTTTTCGTTCTCTACACTATTTAAAAGGTACGTAATTAAATTTTGTTTACCACTGAAACAAATACAACTACGATATGAAAAACATTGGAAACATTCTGTTGTAAGAATACTCAAATCATGATTACCGTTTTACAGCAACAGCAGCGAACACAGCTCCAAAGAAACTACCTATTCTCTAAGAGATAGCGAAGATGAAGATATTTCGCAATATCTAGATGGGATGGGTAGTATAGACAGTGGAGACGTGAAATTGAATGGAGTGTCAGGAAAAATAGTGGATGACGGTAAAGATTCCATAGCAGAACCACTCTATTCCCTCATGAGCGAAATCTTTGATATGAGAGGCCTTTTTAAATACCTTAGAAAAACACTTATCGCCTTTGTACAAATAAGTTACGGAAGGACAATAAACAGGCAGATATACGACACTATTTCTTGGTGTTTCTCCGAACAAATGTTACATTACTACATTACATTAATCATTAAGTCTTGGTGGCCGGCTGGAATTCTCGCTGGACCTAAACAAGAGAGGTCGGACGATGTAAAGAAACAAACTGCTAGAGAGGCGAGGGAGCAATTCATAAACAACGTACCTGAAGTGCTAATTACTTTAGTAGGAGCGAGTGCTGCTAGAAATGGTGCAAAAAAGATATTTGATACTCTACAGAACAAGATGATGAATAAACAGTTATTTTATGTAAGTAATTCAACTTATTTTTATAATTGTTTCAATCAAAATATTTTATTTATGAGTTACTTTATATGCCCTAGTCGTATTTATTTTTATACAAGCTGTTCTCTAAGATGAGGCATTTATACTATCAGGCTATAATCACCTGCGAAATTGTTCGCGGACATATTTTGAATAATTTGTATAATAGGATAACATTTTTAATTTTTCGTAATTACCATTTATTTCTTCCTTGCTTTGCAACTATCTTATATGCGATTTTCGGTAAAACGACGAATTGTAAAACCTGTTAAAATAAGCACCTCAACTTTGAGGACACCTGTCCGCCTTCATATGTACCTTTTATTCTTCTAAACTTATTTTACAGGACTTGCTGGAAACAATTATGATCGAAGCGTTCCCCGAATTAAACATAAACAATTAAGCTATCAAAAAGACTTCTAATACTTCACAAGAATCTTAATTTGTACATTTTATCGACAACCGGACAAAACTTATAGAAAATACTCGGAACAGTATTACGTTAGCTTCACATAAGTATTCATGCTCGCGATTTTGTTAGAATATTTTCTGATAGTTGTAAATATTAGTCTTCCGAAATTTTAGATTTTTAGTTTTTTTATGCATTTGATATTACGTCGATGTCACTATACTTAGTTTGGAAATCGAAAGAGGATATCTACAACCACTCGCAACGCTACAGGAGATGATTTCTTAAGCTTTTACAAATGATCGACCAAGCTAATGCAAATATTTTGTTCATAATTTAAGGCTGGCATATTTATGAACATATAGTATTATTTTTTCTACATACATTTTTTAATACATATTTCAGATGTTTTACATTTATTTTGATATTTTTGACTTTTGATATTAATTTCAGTGGTTACTGAAAACATACGCAGGGTAATATCGAAAATTTCATTATTATTTTTTAATTTAAGTTAAGAAGAAGCGAATATTTTACGAAAGACAATATGTTGATATAATAATGGGTGCAGAACATTATTACAACACATCGCAAATAGTATATTTCTCTGCATACTTTCTTAAAATATTCGCTTTCTGTCTGTCTATGCAAGAATATGACTCCCTGACTAAGCATTTATAGTAGTGGCTACATTGATATCAACTTTAAAAGTATTTACTTTTAGAAAACACAGTTTTTATTATTCATTTTTGGTACAAAATACTTTGTCTTAAGACCAAATTACAGATATCAGTAATTTCTTACGATATGAGGTAAGCCTTTATATCGTCAGCTCTAACAAGATTTAAGCATTTTTCTAAACTTATTCAGGACTGCTTTATGTTGGAATTCAGAAAACTTGGAGTAGTATTAAACAAAAGTATATTAACAACGTTACTAGATATACGTGGACACGTTTGCAACTGTTATATCAACAAACGGATATTGCCCGAAAAAATGGGGAATTTCGTTTATTCGTCATCTTTAATTCGAGGTGATTCTTTCCTCAGTTTATCTATGTTGTGTCTGATTTTAATATTTCGTAAAAAAAAGATCGGTAACTTAAAATTATCTTAATTGCCAAAAACAAACTTAATAATAGTAAATACTTTGGATGCTATCTTTATGACCAATACTGTATGTGTAATAACAAAAAACTACACGTTTAAACCGATATACCGACCGAATAGTCATTAGTAATAGTAAATAAACTATAAGATTGATATAATCTTGTGTATGTGCATTGTACCTGGATAATACACAAATGCCTGCAAAATTAAAGCAAACCAAAAGCTTACACCGATTTAAAGACTACTTGCCACTCGCTTTTCAAGCACTAATGAATCGTCTCATGCCATCACATTGATTCAAGTGAATAAATAAATAACATAAACATATCTGACAGGCAAATAAATAAAACACTTTGATCAACATTTAAAATACATTGTTTATTATCATGGTATCATGTGGAGGCAACAAGAACCATGAATTATATAAATTACATGTCTTGTAAACATAAATCTATTAGTTATTACATAGTAAACACTTATTTTTAGAACATATGTATATGATTTTTATTGTTGTTTACATATTCTTTTATTTAATTATTGTGTATCACTTATGTAAAAACGACTTACAGCAATTAAATCTTATCTGTCTAAAATGTGATACTCCAAACTATTGTTTCCGTTTGTTTAATGTAAAATCAAATACTGTAATAAATGTTTTATGTTAGTTATTGAGCCTTTCTTATTTCATTGAGCTAATTTATAATACTGATGAATACCCCAACCAAAATTAAAATTAAACTGTTCAATAAATAACGAAACATTATTGACTTTAAAAACACGTTTGAAATTACGAAAGGCCTATCAAGATATTATAATTATACATAGATACAAGTACATATATTCTTTCTGATGAATACCTAAACAGTTTAAGTTTAATTTTGCCTGGAACTGTTACAATGAGCGAATGCATTCGTTTATTACTCTAACAAATACATTTACAAAAATCTCAATTTTTTATATCAATATTCATCTAAGGTTTAGTACAGGGAAGTATGTTGGTTTTTCTTTGTATTCTTCGAATTCATACAAGGTAAACCATACGAGCCTTATATGGTCTGACTTGTATAAAGGCATTTAAAAATAAAAGAAAAATTGTCATTCATACCGTTCCATTCTAGCTACGAAAATTAATCATTTAATTAAATATTACACTTTGTAAGAAGTGAAATATGTAATTTGTAATAGCAATCCTCCGTTATATTAATATTAACAAATCCTAACAATCAGTCTTTATGAAACTCTGTCATACAATATTACATTATAAAAAATATTAACTCTAGTATACCAGACATACATTCAGTTACATTCATTCCCGTTTCGGATAATATATTATCTGTTCCTGATAAAATTATTCACAAATATTACAATAATAAAAATCATCTGTTCTTTAATCGAAAATTATAACAGGTAGTATATTATATTTTGTATATTTTCTCATATTGATATGAAACTATGAAAAATTTTTATCATAATAGGAGTGAAGAAAAAAAAATATTTAGAAACAATACTCCTTCTTTATATACGAGATATGTAATATCTATTGAATTATACGCTATATTAAAAGAAATCTGGGCAAACCAAAACATTCATTATACAATCGATGTACTTTTAAATTATTCTTTTTTTTTTATAAAATCTTTTATTTATTAGTGTATTTCGGTTTTATAGTGTGGCATTTTACTTTTTTTTTTTTTAATAAATTTAGTACAGATTATACGAGTACTGTTGGATCCCATTTCATGAATATCTTGTTTTCTCTAGGAGGATTTTTTTTAATGATTTATTGTAATTTCGTTTGTTTCTTTTTTTAATTTCCAGTATTATAAATGATTTATTGTCAGTCATCTAATTTGACAATCAACCTATTTACAATAATATCTTCTCTGCTTCCTATATATATAATCTATACAGGTTGACTAGTTTTATTTTTTGGCATCTATTTATTGTATATGTTTAAACGACCGGCGCTATAGAATCCGTCCGGTGCAGCGGCGTAACCGATGGAGAACGTTCCAATTCCGGAGTTACGGCTTCGCAATTAGAACTGCTCGGCGTTAGAACGGCCGGAATCAGACTAGCAACTTCTGGACTTGTGCTCCCCGTTTTCACTTCGTAAACTCGGTCCTAAAACGTAAATAAAACGTAAAAAACCTAAATCAGTACATTTACGCGGCAGACGCGTTTTAAACACGGCATATTAGTCGCTTATCAACCCGATATTGCCGTCAGATTATGATTCATTTTAAAACGATTAGCTATACTATTACTACCATACCTGTGACTTATCATACTTCAGACGTTTCCACAAAAAAGGTTTCTTATCCACATTGTTAGGTAGTTGTTCACTTCCGGAGGTGTAATAGTTTGGATTTGAAAACGTCATTACGCTGCGACCCGTTGCATATAAATACTTCTTCTTACTCTTTCTGTACAAAAATGCTACAATCAGCAAAATTATTGTTAGAATCAATATGCACAACATCGGTATAAGTGTCAAGATATAGAAACGTTTTGGAAGTGCATTATCAGGATGATTAAACATCCCGTCTCCGTATTCTGTAGCATCGTCGGCCGTCTCGTAGTCAGGACCAGGAGGTTCTTCGTCCGTTATGTGATTACTTGGAAGAGGTACCCATTCTTTAGGTTCTATAATTTAAACACCATGGATTATTTAATTTATTACCGTCTGTAAATCAAATATCTTACCTAGTTTACAAGATTTATCAGGTATGTCCGGACATCCACAACTGTAATTTACTAATTTGAAGAAACAAATGTGAGTGCAGCCGCCGTTATTAACAGCACACGGATTCCACCCCTGTTGACGACTTTCTGATACGGTTCTTATGCCAACAGCACCATCTAAATTGCCCCTTACGACGGCATAATTCTTTCCTGTGGCTTTATCAGCTCTTATAATACTTTTCTGGAACCAGTCAGTCCAATAAATATGCCGGCCGAACTAAAAGAAAGGACCAAAATTATTCTCTTTCTCAACTGGCATATCTAACTATATCCTGCTTACAATTGCAAGCCCAAACGGATGTGTCTCCAGTACATTAGGAGCGGAATGTATCAATTGAATTCTATTCCTTCCATAAAGATCGCAGTTTTCAATTTTATCCCATCTAGCATCCGTCCAGTACAACCGGTTAGCTTCATAATCGATAGCTAACCCATTAGGGAAGCCGAGATCTACAACCACGATTGTTTTTCGCGCAGAACCATCCATGTATGCCTTTTCGATCTTCGGCTCCTTGCCCCATTCGGTCCAATACAAGAAACCCTTCTTCGGGAATACCGCGAGGGATCTTGGTTCGCTCAAATTGTCCCTTACGATAACTTTGCGATAGCTTCCGTCGAATTTGGCAACTTCCACGACGCCGAGTTGCGTGTCCGTAAAATACATATTTTCAGCGATCCAATCGATCGCCAGGCCATTTGGAGCAGTGACATTCTCACTGACAATGATTTTGTTGTTTGTAAAATTTTTCATACTAACACTGTGAATTCTTTGATTTTTAACGTCCGTAAAGAAAAACAACTGCTTCTTCCAATGAAAATCAATATCGATAGCGTGCTTAATGTTAGGGATCGGTAAAGTTACTTCCCAAAACTCGTTAGTTACCAAACTTATTCTCGCTAACGCCGAGCGCGTTGCAAAGAGGAGATAACTTTGGGGTTGGTGATCGCAGGTTTTATTATTCATTTTATTAAGCAGAACTCCTGTGGGACAGGCGCATGTGTAACTTTTAGCATTCCTCAAACACAAATGGGAACAACCGCCGTTTCGTGATCCACACGCATTTTCCTCTACATTGCCAGCTTGAACTGATCGTACATCCATGAGGCCCTCCAACTTTCCTCTAATCAATGTTCTTTCGGCACCGGTGATTTTATCCGCTCTATGCAATCCTTGCGTCTGCCAATCTGTCCAATACATATGGTTACCAACAATGACTAGCCCGTAAGGATGCGGAACGTTAGTTAATATTGTCAGTCTTTGTTTTCCGTGGAAATCGCTCGATTCAATCGTTCGCAGTTTGCCATCGTTCCAATAAAGTCGACTAGTCGGTCTATCGATAGCCAATCCGTTAGGCCACTCCAAATTTTCAGCTATTATAGTTCGCCTAAAACATGAAAGATATAAAAAACATGTTCGCCTACAACATGGAAGAATATATTTGTTTATGAAAATAACAAAATACCTATGGGTTCCATCCATTTGAGCAACTTCAATTTTAGCGTGAGCACCCCAATCAGACCAGAACATTAAGCCGATATGATAATGTAATGTAATTGCTCTGGGGTTATCTAAATCGGTCCAAATCAATAGCTTGCGATTGCTTCCATCCAATTCGGCTACTTCAATGCTATTTCTTCCTCCATCGGTCCAGTATATCTGTAAAAATGTACACTATTACATTCTTTGAGTACTTGAGTCTTCTACTTAAATCAGTAGATTTATTAAACTTTTTTTTAATTAGTTTTAGTTTATTAGTTAATTAGTTAGTAATTGTCCATAATAGCAGCATACTTTTCGTCCACTTGAATCAATAGCTATTGCATCAACCATCGTTAGCTCATAAGCCATCAGCGTTTTTATGCGTTTTCCATCTGGTGTAGCCTTTTCGATGACGCGTTCAGCTGTATCAGTCCAAAAAATTTCCGCGGTCCTTCTATCTACATCAACAGACATTACGTTCTTTAACTGTGTGAACGGTAATACAACGTCAACTATGTATGGCACATCCAAAGATATCTGTCGTATATCGAATCTGTGTGCCAAAATTAAGGAATTAGTAGAACCATTTCTACAAGTTTTACCATCGGCCTGGAATTACATTTTATTCAATCAATATATTGAAGGTCAACTAAATATGAAGGGCGTACTTTTAGTTTTATACCAATCGGACAAGCGCAAGAATATCCTTTGTGTGAAGGATGTAGCAAACATAAATGAGAGCATCCACCATTGTCATTCGCGCAAACATTTTTAGTGGTTCTCCTATTTCTGTGGAAGATTCTCACATCCATCAATCCATTTACACCAGAAGCTAGTACAGTCCGATTAGCACCTGTTGTCTTATTAGCCATTTCAATATTGTACGTCTTCCAATCCGTCCAATATATGTTACTACCGCATACGTCCAGACCGAACGGATGCGGCAGATCAGGACCTTCTAAACAACACATCAGCCAGATAATGTTAACGTACAAATCGAACAGTACCTATTAAAGTTTTCCTATTGCTTCCATCCAAATTTGAAAATTCGATAGATTTGGTACCGCCGTCTGCCCAATATAATTTCCCAGCGTCATGATCAATAGCCAGTCCATTTGGCCAAGTTAAATTATTTCTTATCAGAGCGACTCTATTTGATCCATCCATACCCGCCCTTTCGATTTTCGGCTTTTCTCCCCAATCGGACCAGTACATGTAACCACCTAAAAATTACTTATTACTTACCTTTTCATTAAAGAAAACTTTGAATAAATCCGTTACCTAAAGGATCAACTACAATATCTCTCGGTTTATCCAAATCTTCCCAAATTAATAAAGCGCGTAGCGTTCCGTCACTTTTAGCAACTTCAATGTGTGCGGTACCCGCATCGGTCCAATATATTTTATCCGTTATCCAATCGTACGCTAATCCAGCGGGAGACACTGCAAATTAGTTATTTATTAAGAAAACGCACACGTTTTAATTGAGAAAACCAGTTTTACCTATATTCGTATGAACTAAAACCCGTTGATTACTTCCGTTCCAGTGAGCTCTGCTGATGGAATCTTTCTCTACGTCTGTCCAAAATATCGATTCCGTAACGGAATCCCAAGCTAATGCCACGGCACTTTTTACACCATCTACCGGTATAACAACCTCATGTTGATGCGTAGCTCCTTCATCTAAATGCTTTAATCGCAAGTCTTTTTTTCTGGCGAATATAAGAAGCTTTTCGGGATTTAGGCACGACTTTTGATCCACGTTCAATTTTTGTCCCATTGGACATACGCAAGTGTACGATTTACCATTGGGGAGACACATGTGTTCACAATCCCCATTATTAGGACCACAATGATTTTCGTAATGCGGCTGCCGCTGACTGTGGTAGCTATGGATATCCATCGGAAAGTGAAGATTTGAATGTATTGTCTTAAATCCAGCGCCAGTTGCTTTGTTTGCGGTGGATATTGATTTTGTATGCCAGTCTGTCCAATATATAGCATCCTCGAATATAGTTAGAGCAAATGGATGTGGAAGTCCTTTTGTAATAACTTTTCTGCGATCAGATCCATCAAAGTAAGCTGTTTCTATTACGTTATGCTTTGCATCGGCCCAGTAGATTCTACTAGTTGTATAATCTATCGTTAAACCGTTTGGCCAAAACAGCGATTCAGTTATCACACTCTTCCTATCGGAACCGTCCATGAAAGCCTTCTCGATTTTAGGACTTGGTCCCCAATCGGTCCAAAAGACTAACGCCTCACCAGGATGTACAGCAATTGCGCGAGGTTTATCTAAATCATTGGCGGCGATTATAGCCCTCTCTTTACCGTTCAATGTCGATACTTCTATTCTTCTTGTACCAGAATCAGTCCAAAACAGCAAATCATGCACCCAATCTAAAGCAACGCCCCCGGGTGATTCCAAACCCCATTTGATAACGTCTAAAACTTTGTAACTATAAACTTTGCTATTTACATCTTATAATGCATTTTTATACCTCTTATGTTAGTGCCGTTAATGAAAGCTCGTTTGATAACGTCTATAGAGACATCAGACCAAAATATTAGCTTCTTTTCGTAATGATAATCCAAGGCGATGGCGTTATGAAGACCCTTCAATAAGGCAGTATATTTTTGATTACTAAGAGATACCTGCAAAGCAATCTATAAACTTCAATTCCGATAATATACAAAATTCTAAGTGTACTTGTCGTATATCCAGGCGATTAGCAAACAGCAATGTTGGAGGAGCTCCTAGAGCTTTGCAAGACCTCAAATCTGGCCTTAAAATATATCCAGTCATACATCCACATCTGAAACTACCTAGAGTATTGTTGCACGTTTGGGAACAAACCGGATCCGTTTGGTATAAGCATTCGTTAATGTCATCACAACTAAAATAGAATAAACACAATAATTGACTTGAATGGTATAACTAAGAAGTACTTACGTAACGCCGTCAGAGTTCAAAGCATATCCAGACTGACAAGCGCAAGCATCTTTACCGTCAGCTGTTAAAATACATAATTGACTGCAAGGAGTGTCCTTCGTACAATTTTTCTTCGTCGGACAATCCTTTTCATCTTCACCTTTGGGACAATCTTTTTGTCCATCACAGACGTGCTTTTTATGAATGCAGAATTCAGTGGCAGTATCGTTTACACCTATTCCGGAACAGGCAAATTTGGATTCATCACAAACTATCTCGCATTTCAGTTCATCTTCGCGCTGGTTACAATCGGCGACTCCGTCGCATTCCCACGTTTTCTAAAAGTTTATTACTCATAATATATACCTTAAGGTGATATTACGGTAGTGCCATAATTTCCTATTACCGGCTACGCAAGTCTATCTTTACTGCCTCGATTGGAGGGACGTAAGGCAATTTACGGGTTATTTACCTAGGTTACTCCTGGACAGCGGGATGTTATGGTATTTTACATTTCTAGGATCTAAAGTAATAATATTAAATTAAAAGTAATGCAATTATTCTCCAGCCAAAGAGCTTCAATAAGCAAACGAACCGGAATATGAATTTTTAAAGTTACCTTTACATATTGTTTAACTATCGCTGATATTACAGCCCCGCATCGCTTATTTATTAAATTCCAGAGCAGTGCATAATTTGGCGGCGAGTAAATGTATGTGACAGTGACAGAGAAGCACTGCTGAAAACGAAATGTACACTTGTGCAATTGCTTAAAGTCCACTCCACATCATGGAAAGGCTTGTGAAGCCAAGGGAATTAATAATTTTCAACTTGGCGTATTTTAACGACTTACCAAGATACAAGCTCCATTGTTGCACGTGAATTCATCCGCTGAACAAGTTCTGGCTTGTGTGTCATCGCAGGACGCTTCGTCTTCATTACCCTCGCAATCCTGATAAGTATCACAGCGCCACATATCTGGTATGCATTGGCCGTTATTGCATCTACAAATTATCGTGAGTGAAATACAGGACGAATAGCAAACAAGATGGAAAAGAATAAACGTGTACAAACTTGAATTCTTCTGCCATACAAGCAGATCCTGGGGTTTTTGGGCAATCGTCTTCGTCACTCCAGTCGCCGCAATCGTTGTCCCCGTCACATTTAAATTCCGTCTTTATGCATCTTTGGGAGTCGCAGCTAAACTCACCGCTGTTGCAAGACAACGGCTCTATGTCTGTAAACAATTCTATTTGTACAGGATTACAGTAATGTATCATGTAATCTGTGTATAATCTATTACCGCAATCTGCTTCGTCGGAACCATCATTACAGTCCACTTCTTTATCGCATTTCCAACTCAAGGAGATGCAGGTGCCATCGGAACAAGCAAATTCGTCTTCAGTACAGCTGAAAGAATAACTGCGTTTGCATTTCACGTTATTAGTCGTAAAAGTATGTATAATTGCAAAGAAGCAAGGATAACCAACCCAAGTTTGACCTAGTCATTATTTAGTAACAAAAACCTATTTCTCCCTGTATAAAGGTCTTTTTCTTTTTTAATCTTGTTATACGATATTAAGAAATAAAATAATTTAAATTCTAAATGGAAGTACCAAAAAACAGTAGCACCAAATTTCTGCGTTCATTATGACGAGATAATAGGAAAAATCTGAATGAGTTGCATAAAAACGTTAAAATTCTGAAAACTATTCGCCATAAAAGTGTTCAAAGTTCTTAAAAAACTAAGATTGTTTGGACAATAGCGAAATAACAGATGAAGGAACAGGTTTTATCTGTAAGCATAACAATATTTGTTAATTTATAGTTTTAGTCTCTATTCGGATATTGAACAATAATATCTATCTGTGTTTCCCAATAGGTACTAAATTGTTATAGCGACTATCTATACGCCTGGTTTGTACGGCTCATTCTTTTATACGTTACATACGAAAAGTTATTTCACAAATTACTGAAGTAACACGTAGTCATAATCCAAAAATAACCGAATTTTGTAGAGAATTCACGGAAAAAAGTTATTAGGTAGATGCGTTTTATAACGGTTCTTCCTAAGTGAAATAAGGGCTTGCATTTCGTATCTACAGTATATACACCGTCAACATTGTTGTTGGCGCAGAAATCGATAAGCGTGGGTGTGCGTTGTCATGCCAACCTTTTCATATTCTTCTTAGAAATCCCTCGAACTTCTGCCGCGATAAAAATAGGATTCTATTCACAATTATGTGTTTCCCTAATTTGTAAACGCCAACACTGTTGGCTGTTGACACAAACGTCCTTCGCTTCAATAGTATTTCGAATAAACATGTTCCCGTTATTAGCGAACTTATTACGCGTTTGCTTGCACGAATCAATACTTTATGTTTCATTTAAGCCAGCTTTACGATTAAATGACATATTTTTAGAGTTCCTGATCGGATTAAAGCAGTATTTTACGATTATATACGTATGTATGTAGTTCCTAGATATGCACGCAGGAAGCATAAACAAAAGATAAAAGGGTTGAAAATATCTACGTATTTATTACGGAGTTTTACAGATAGCATTTAATATTTGACTTGTTAATGCAACACAATAAACAAGAACTATGAGATGTATTGATTTGGTGTAGATTTTATACATTAATGGTGGACACGTCCGTTGTATACATACGTTTCTAATATATTTTTTTACTTCGATATATAACAACGAAACATTTGCAATGTTTTTTCTTACTTTTTTTTTTACTAGATTATATGATCGTTTCCGAAAATGAGATGTTTTTGCTCTTTAAATTAAAAGCTTGAATAATGTTTCTATTTTAATATAGTGCGTAGTTTCTTCACTTTTGTTCAAGAGATGCTTTCGTTTAAAAATCCTTTAAATTTTTATTCGAAATAATAAAAATAAACAAGCTCAAAGAAACAGAATACCAACTATGAGAAATGAAAGACATTTTAATATAACTAATTTCAAAACCTTTCAAAAGCAACAACAAGAAGATGGCCTTTGTTATACAAAAAGTACACCTACGTAAATTAAAGCCGAGATGGACACTAGTTATAGGAACTCCGTACCTAACCTACCCGTAACATTTGCCACAGTGGAATGTTGGGAAATTGAACCAACATGGTGGTGCTAGCTTGTCCTGTTGAAGCAGTTTAAGAGAAATAAGTCGACACTTTGGGATTGATTAATTGCTGTAGATGAAATTTGGATAGGTTAGTACTATCCAAATAATCCTGAAGCCAAGGAACAGTCAAAGCGGTGGATTGCCAAAGATGAATCGATTTCGAGAAAGGATGAAGAAACAATAACGGGAATGTATTTCGCATCATTGCTTGATAAATCCGAAGCAGAAGTTGTTGAAAGGCGACCGCTTTTAAAGAAAAAAGGTGTTGTTCCATCAATACAACGCAGCCGCGTCCCACACTTCAATGATCACCTTGAGAAAAATTCACGAACTGGGCTACGAATTGATAGACAATCCACCACCACCACCAGATCCGGTCCTCACCAACTTTCTTTTATTTCCTAGACTCACAGTTTCGCTTAGAGGACATATTCTTAAACGCAGAACAATATGACAATTATTATGTAGACGTATTAAAGAGATCGCAGGCAATAATGTATATATTTATAAAGGGACATAATGAGAAATAAAACTATACAAAATGAAGTACTTCTTTTTGTATTAGGCTGGAAACTTTTCAGAGTATCCTCGTACGTTGTATTTTATAATATTCCTAGAACGTGATACTTAATATAAAATGTGCGCAGGGCGTGTCAGGATCGTGGGATTGCATTGCTTTCTCCATAATTACCAAGCTGAGGAAATCGTTTAGGTAGGCAAAGTAGTGAGATCACCGATATTCCGTTAATTGTTAGTTGCTTTACAAAAAAAAAGAAGAGCCTGCATTTTTATAAACCCGTTCTACCTAAAAATATTATTATGCAAACTGTTATGAATTCCATGGCTTTGACGGGATGCAAAGTTGGGTTAAACGTTATCTCCAATCACTGAGATCTTTTTGCTTTAAGTACGTAATTGCACAGATTATTTCATTTATTACATCTAAGCGTATTCCTTTTAAAAGCTATCCATATTAATATTCGATGGAAGTTATGTAAATGCTAGTTATAGGCGTTTACAATTTAATTAATTAAGCGGTTGGTAATACTACGGTTTCTTATCTGTATGAAGACACGCATTTTTTATATATGTATAAAAAAAAAGACAGAAATTGAACAATTCTTAGGAACTCAGGTACACTATGTATGTGTATAATTATAGAACATCAGTTAACGACCTAAGCGGAATGCTATCGTTTGCTCAGACGCAGCTTAATTATGAACGAGAAATGCAGTTGATTCTGAAAGTTTGTTAAATTAAACCGATTTCCTTTATTTAGTACGCATATTTTAACGCTTTCATAAGACGTTTACCTTATTATAGCTTTTTATTGTAATTATCATACGTGGATTTGCGTAGACATCGATATTTTTTGGAAAAGCCATCACCTTCTTAAAGTGATTTTTTTTCATTTCAAAAATGTATTAAGTTGATTTCGAATCACATCATCAATATCGTATCTACTCGGCGATTTTTTTGATTTTCCCTAAATCGAAGAAAAAATTTAAAGTAGTCGAATATCAATTATTTCTTGAGAATACTAAGAAATGTACGTATAGTGTTATTCAAAAGTAAGTTCCCAGTTTAAAATGGTTGTCGACACTGTGCGCAACATGATTGAAGATTATCGGCGTGTGACTTACCGTAAGATGGAGTCATCCTGAATGCATATCGAAGACTACAGCACATCGTAGCATGAAAAAGTTCTAGATTCCGCATAACTTAACCTAACCACAAAAAACACTCGCGTCAATTGGTCTAAAAAGAACGATTTGTTCCACTTCCTTTTGTAAACGTACAATCGCCAAATGTATTGCCCGGTAGTGTCTACATTATGTGACGTGGAGCATGCAATGTTGTCATTATCATGATTCTGTTGGTCCTTGTAATATTCAAAAATTTCGTTACTATTTTCGTTTGTCCAAAGTTCAGTAAACTATCTTTTTCATTAAATAATTTTTCAAGATTTTTTCTCTGACAATGTATTATAACATGTTGATACGTAATGATTGACACTGTCTCTTTTAATTTTTGACTTACATGTTAGTTCATCTTTTAATTTTGCTGTTAATATCCTCAGTTTTGTTGGTTAATAGGTCCAAGGAGTTCTAGTAAAAACATGAGATACGGGGTTTTCATGAACGCCTTGTAAAATAGAACTGCCCCGACTGTTTATTGGTCTATTTGATTGCTTTTTATCGTTAACTCTATCAGTGTGATATTTATGTTGAAATTAAAGAAATTAAGTCACAATAACAAAAATTAAACAACGATACATTACCATATAGAAAAGATTACGAATGCTCTCAAACTAGGAACTTACTTTTGTATAACCCTATAATATCATGTTAATTATCTCTAGCGATAACTGTGTAGAAATGCATTAAGCGTATGATAATTTCAGAGAGCTATAATTACGTATGAAAATCACAACCTTGTTAAGAAAAATTAGCATTCAATTTGATTTCCTTCTTCACAACAAGCATTAATAAACAAATTTGAAACAAGTCTTACTGAAGAGAATAGTAACTACTTACCCTACTTTTGTGCAATTACTTTCATCCGTAAAGTCTTTGCAGTCGTTGTCATTATCACACACCCATGTTTTAGGAATGCAAAGGCCGTTTCCACATTCAAATTGATCAATGGTACAGTTAACCGCAAATGCTGTGGACAAAGTTTATTTCGGCTATATAATATAATCAAATGGGACTAAATGTACAAGTCAAGAGGATACATTCGCCGCAATTTGCGAAGACATCCCATGCGCTGGTCGCATTGCGCGATATTTGGCGTAAACCGTTACTTACCGCAATGAGTTTCATCCGTTAAATCTCCACAATCATCGTCGCCATCGCAAAGCCAATCTCTCAAGATGCATCTACCCGTTTTTGGACAACGAGTTGACCTCTGAGATTCTTCGCACGCGTCCTTGGGCATCTCCATGTCGTCACAATCCATTTCATCTTCATGATTATCGCAATCTACCTCTCCGTCACATCTGTAACAATATCGGTGGTCTCACTTTTCGCTATATGTACGTCAATAAAGCGGCAACTATTTCATTCATTGCAGAAGGTAAATTATCGTAGATGCCGATGCTTCCAGTTAACTGGTACACAGGATGAGTCATCTTCGCGGGCTCAGAAGTTTGTAAATGATCACTTCTCAAACCGTTTACTGAGTTGTAAGTTTTAATTGTAGGCACGGCTTAAAATCTCATTAATAATAATATCATTTATTGATCAAACGTATATAATATTACATAAAATAATAAGCATTAAATAAAAGAATAACAAAATTGACAGCTAATTCCGGTATAACCGGAAGTGACAGTTATTAAAACGTTTTTTCAAGGTTTTCCAATATCGCTCAACGACACACATAAATCAGAGGCCCACAAACATGTAGTTGGTATAATTAATAAGCACAACATACAGCATGTTCACGTACAAAAGTAAAAAATTGAATTTCTGACGAATAGCGACGTGCTGTTGGTATAAAGACGCGTACGGTTTGCTAGCGGCAGTAATTTAAAATATTCCGGCAGGGAATCGTATAATGGACATATTTAACGTGAAAGAGCGCTGAAAAAGTTCAAAGTGATGACCGCAAATTTAAATTGTAACGGTCTGTACGGAATTCTATTTTGTTGCTTCAAAGTCATAATTTTATGATGTATGCGGAAATGATATATCCAACTGAAGACACGAGATCTACGCGCGTTGTTGGAACTGTTGCATAGAAAGCAAGCGAAATATCAATCGAATTATTGAACTTACACATATTCTAATCCTATACGTCGAACAGAATGTAAGTACGTGATGCATTTCAAAACAATTTAAATATTTAATAAGATAATAACATTCAATTTGGTCAATGCGGCGTAATGGCCGTTGTACAATTGTCACACCGCAATTGATTCAAGAGTATCTAATAATTAATACCACGCAATAACATTATTAACTCCGTTAATTGGATATAAGGACGTAAACTAACTGAATGAAATCATGCCCACTTGAAACGAACTCAAATATTAGCACAAACGGTTCCCGCGCTCTGATAATACGTATTATCCGATAACGGAAATTAAAATAAACTGCAAATGAGCTAAATTATGTATTAAATTAGCGCGGAGATAATTTATTGCAGCAGAAGCTGAAGTCAATCTAATTCAATCACAATCGCGAATTCTCGTGTAATTAAGTTTAAATGTAGGTGGCGCCATTCATGAATTGTTTAATTTACAGAAATATACACTTAATCACTATTGCATAATATACATACGTATGCAACTCACAAAAAATATATTCACAATAAAAGAGTTAGACGAAAATGATAGTATCACTAATTTAATTTTTTTTTACTTTTCTCTTTTTTTACTCACCTAAGATTATCTTTTATACAAACGCAACTCTTCACGCAAAGAAACTCTCCGCCTGGACAATCATCTCCGCAACCATGATCGTACTGCCTCTCTCTCATAATTTCCTCTTCTTCCGGTTGTCTCATATACTGATCAACGGGACCAGGGGCAATTCTACTCACTATACCCTGTTTTCTAACTCCTTGCGGGATTCCGTAGCCCCTTCCAGGTATAAAACCTAGATCTAACGGATGTCTTCCTCCGATCAATCCGCCGGACGGTGGTCTTCTCATGCCGTAGTACTCGGGTCTTCCGCCGTACATTCCGCCGCGATTTCTGGACGTCATTAGTATACCAGGCGGCAAAGGAACGACGATAGGGAAGCCTTCGGGTAGCTTATCGAAAGCTAGATCTTGGAATCGTATCGGTACGGGAAACGGTTGAGACGTAACGGGTGTTTTCTGTTGTTTCGGTATACCGCCACTGTTGGGCTTAGTGCCGGGTGGTCTAAGAGATCCGGAACCGTACATTTGCCTGGCCGCACCGCGATGTGGTGGTGGCGTTACGCTCGGCGAAGTGGTTGGTCCGTGAGCCGTACATATTGTCGCTGAAATAAAAAGAAGAGAATGATCAACAATGTAAGGTTTAAAGTTAATTGTTTGTGTAATCTCATATATGAAATGTTATCGTGAATAAAGCTCTAAAATTAACAAATTTCGATATCGGTGTAACACCTTCAAGAAAAGAAAATGATTGCTTGCTTCTCTCGTTGTGTTGGACATGTCGCAAGCATTGCTTTGAAGAAGTAAAGAACAGTTAACGTTGAATTGTGTATTGCATATCGCAGCATCCTTCATTATGACAACTCTAAGTGTTGTTACTTAATAGCCCGAATAATTGATTATTTAAAAGAGATTGATTGACTTATAGCCGGACGATTTCTTTCAATTCACCAACGTCAAACAAAAAATGCGTGGACAGGGATTTTTACTATCTCAATAGGCTAGTGGAGCCTTTAAATACCAGGTACTACCTTCAGAGTAGATAATTGCTTCGAACGCAAGTAATAGTGAACAAATCTTAATAGGAACATTTTGAAAAATTTAAAATAATTTATGCCAGCATTTTCTTTTCTTTGCTTATGTAAAACCTTAAATGTTAGCTCTCGTTTTATATTATTATATGCTAGAAGAGTTTTACTGTTGCCTGATTCCACGTGAGCAGGTTCGTTTAATAAAACAATGTATATATAACTTAACCCGTACGCTTTATATTTAAGAGAACGCTTCAATCAACGTGAACATTTCGAACCTTCTAAAATTATGTATTGGCGTTCGTCCAATTGCTCAATAGTAAATTTTGTCTCCCCAATGATAACATCCTAGTATTTAAATTAAAAAATTACGCGTACGATTTGTGACCATCAATAGGTGCACGGAGTCTCATCAAACATCGAGCCACATGAAGCAAGAGATATTGTTAATTTCTTGATTTTCGTCACTCGTATTGTACGCAAATGTTTTATTCAAATTTTGGAAAATTTCGGCGTGTTACATCTGTTACACGCTGCCAACAAACAATGAATGAGTTTTACAAACATATTTATCTTTCTAACGTATAATGCGGAATGGTGTACGCGTTTTGCGCAATAAAAAGTGTTGTTTATTTATAAATGATATCTTTAGGCCGAGGAAAAGTTTACACAGCGCCATTAAACACATATTCATACAGCAATTAAAAATAATTATCCAACAGAATCAGTAATCCGAGCTAAAAATACGAGTGACTTCATATACGAACTTTGTAAGATTAGCCGTCGCGAACGCATCCATCTCAATGACATGTGAACTCATACTTTACGTACGCATCATTACCTACTCAATAATAATACAATAGCCGCGCATCGGTAGGCGACCTAGTGTTTACATATTCATAAATGCACGAGCATCGTTGTGTGTGGTCATAGACGGAAGGTCTCCCTGGCAAGACGTATAGGCGCCGAATGGATTTAACAATTCGTAACATTCGTGAACGTCCAGCGAGTACTGTTTGCCAAGCGTCGAACACGAGGTGTGTCACGACGAGCTGAATCGATTCTGTGTGCATAGAAAACCGTTCGAAGTGGAACGTTTATATTTAGGAATATGCAATCGGGAAGCTACGATAGACGTTTCTAGTCTTTACTGATTTCCGGTTCGATTCAAAACGATTAATTTGATCCAATTTTATGGATATGCTACATAATAACTTTTTATCAGCACATTTACATACTTGCCTATATATGAATACAAAAATAATATAAGAATACACCGCGCAAGCAATCGCGGTTAAAAATATACACACGGCTTGTAGTATAGAAAAGTATAAGCAGTTGATAGTTGCAAATTAGAAATTAATTGAAGGGATCATGCTGAGCTAATGGGAGACATAATTGAACCAATTCGATTTATAACCATAAACT
This sequence comes from Oryctes rhinoceros, assembly GCA_020654165.1. Taxonomy (NCBI): domain Eukaryota; kingdom Metazoa; phylum Arthropoda; class Insecta; order Coleoptera; family Scarabaeidae; genus Oryctes; species Oryctes rhinoceros. Next base: position 8,895,360 of record JAIOKQ010000231.1, read on the forward strand.
AACCATAAAGAACATATATATCGCGAGCCCCAGGGACAGAATTATCTTTTAATCTCCCAAAAGCAAAGAGCAATACTTATTCAAATAATAATGCAATAACAAAATACCCAATTCTATATATTTTCGAAAGTATACAATACTTGTTTCCTCCTAATTGTAAATAAAAAGGTGGACAGTTTTTATTTGAAGAAGCCTTAAATTTCTTTGAACAATTTAAAATATTCGCATTATATAACTTAGGTTCCACGTTTAAGACATATATAGGCAGGCATGTACGTACATTAAAAATGTTAAAAAATCAATTTTTTGACAAGTTGATATTTGGATATACATGGATATGCAACGTATGCAATAAACTTTTAATTTGGTCTTTCCTTTTATCATTAACTTCTTTATTGCTAACAAGTCCGAATATTGTTACTATCATCGTAAACACAGTTAGGCCGTGGCCCTCCATATTCATTGAGTTAGAATCATCTGGCTCCGGATATCCACCGTTTAGTTAACCGAATCATTGACCGTGGCCTCAAAGTTAAATATCCGTTATCAATGCACTACACACATAAAAAAATCATTCTTAATTTAAACATAACCAATATACTATAAGTTCCTATATGCGCGAACAATTACTTATTTCGAAATGAAAATAAAATTAATCTTAATCTAAATTATTTCTTTTCATAATAAATATTCATATAACTAAGAAGCGCCTCGTGTTTTGTTTCGTCATCTTAACTGAAGTAAGTAGTGGAAAATCTAATTAAAGAAAATGATTAGTTCTGCAATTTTGATTTATAATTTTTTTTCTGATTTACGCTGAAAAAAGCGTACAATTATATATCGGGGATCATTGTACTACGTAGTAAGTACTCCTGCGTACCACTAACATAGTTTATGGGCTAAAATAATAATTTCTTGTTATTCGATCATTTTTTTTAATGAAGGCAATGATTGAAATCCTTTTCGATTATTCCGTTTTGATATTTTTGTATTTGATAATCCGCTAATCAATTTAAATCATTTTCGTAAATAAAAAAATGCTCAAATTCCTTCTTTTTCATTAACTAATGTCACGTCTTTCTACACCAACTTCCAGGTGGCATCGTCAATTAAAAGGCTTTCGGCCCGTTTCATCAAAATTCTCAATTTCGTTGTATCATTCTTTTCGGCATCTATTTCGATAACGATGTATTTTAAATGTGGAAAACTATCATGGGTGACAATGGAATAAAAACAATTGCTAACGTAATTAAACAATGGTTGTAAACGATGCGAATTTTATTTGTGTTTTTTTGCCTAAATGTCGTCCAGGTATCTTGTGTCTTGATATCCTCCAAGTGCTACAATGTTATCAAAATATTACAATTTAGAAAGTTGAGAGTGTGTTCAAGTATGTAATATTTAAAGACCTGTATACATACATAAATATGGTGGAAATTTCGAAAATTTAAAGTTAGTTGTTAATTTCATGTCTACTTCTTAAAAGTAAATTTCTTCTCTCATTTCCATAATTTAATCCTTTTGAAAAATTTCGAAAACTTCTAAAATGTTACCCCATAAAAACAATACGCCTTATAATTCATGCCAACTTTTATCAATATTCCATATACCTACCCTTACCTTTTACCGCTAATATCATAATCTTATATTTGATTGATTATTTCAAGGACTTTTCAACAATATATAGAATTTTGTTGTATCAGTTAGAGTCTACAGTGTAGCTATCGAAATCGATGCTACGAGATCTCGGATTCAAGGGACCAGGTCTATCTAAAAGTGACACAACGCCTTCACAGCTCAGCGGGTATTCATTGGGGAGTCTATCGTTACTTGGTTATGCCTTTATCTCCCACACTATCTTGTAATCTTCTATCAAAATTGATATTGCATTTTAATACTGTTCTTTATATTACTTAACACGATTAAAACCGACGTACATCAAACAGCAGGGATATGCAATATCCGGTTATCATCCAAATTTAGAGATAACATAGGAAATATGAACATTGTATTGTAGATATAATTAACGGCGTCAATAAGTATTAATAAAACTTATTATAGTTGACTTTTCGTCAATCTAGCCGCCCATCTAAGAATAAAAGCGCCAACCATTCTTTCTTAATACTATCCTGGTATAATTATTAATTAGATAATTCTATTAATGGAGCAATTACGTTAAATCATATATGACAACCGTCTAATTTAAGAAACTATAGAACCATAGAAATGAGCCCTGCGTCTCTCGTTGATGGGATGAAAGTGATGTATTTAAAGATATTCTTTCAATTGGAAGATAGTGTGATCGCTTCTTTATTTAATGAAATGAATTAGAGCCATATTCTTAAATAAAATCCTGAATGAATTTAAAATTATCTTCAAAGGTAAAATAATTGACGTACTTTTTCAACAATGGAATTTTCTATTATTTCTCACGCTTAAATTTAGAAACGTTACTAAGCCAACGCATTAACACATTTTTTCACTGTGTAATACATAAGAATAACAAAGATTATGCTTCTGTGTCTAAATCTGGATCAAACCGTACAAAACAATTGTCGAACATATATACACATATACGTACATAATTTTTCTGTTTGCTCGTTTAATTAACGTACACAACAAATACAGTTATTAATTTTAAAATATCGTTCAAATTGATAAGTATCGATTAGAATTCCGTCTTTCATGTATTATGATTACTGGTTTTTTTAAATTTATTTCAATTACGTCATTAATGTCATCCAATATCCGTAACCCGAATAATGAAGCAATGTATATAAAAAATGATCTCTGTGCCCTGCTTTCCAAACGTAAACAAACCGTTGCAGTCAAAGCAATAATTAGCGTTGTTACATTATTACATGCAATATGCTTTATAATTGAGCAATTGGACACTGGAATTTTTCTCCGAAGAAGTTAATGAAGAGGAAAGGATTAAAGCAAGAATTGTTATAAAATATTTTATTCTTCGGATAAGAGCAACGTTATATCATTTATATAGTATTATTATCAGTAATAATATGATATTCGGACTTATTCAATTTCTTCGCATGATATAACGACGATTAACTGCTTTCCGTAAATTCCGTACATCGAATAACCAGATATTGGCTGTCAACGAACGTCAAGTTAGCGCAAAATACACAAATCGCGATACATTTTGCGAGGATTGTAAATACAGCATATTAACATGTGAGATCTACATATGTATGTAAATATTTGATTGGTATATTTCATACTGAATTTCTGGGAAAGTTATAGGTACTTTTCCTTGACATTACGTAGCGCTAATGGAAGTAAGGTTCACATTGTTATCTCCCGCCGTTATTTACATTTGCTATTGCCAGCATTCGTTCAAATTTTCGTATTTTACTTATTTTAAGCTTTTATTCGATTTGAGATAACGCAGAACAATTACTTATATTTCTTGTTCGGATTGTGTTGATGCTTGGAGCTACTATAATAGAGGAAATAAGATTGCTAAGCAGTTATTTTTCACTTAACTCGTTTATTACCACATTAAACGTAACAATAAAACAAACACATGCTTAATATTTAAATTGTCACAACCCACAATATTATGTCTTCGTTACAGGAATGAGGCAAAACATTGTAGATATCGTGCAACGTGCAGATTGGGATAGATATTTGGAGTCTGTTATACAGACTGTTCGCCTAGTCCGCGAAGACAATCCCTTTTTTTAACAATTTATGGAACAAGTTTTCAAATTAAAATTATTCGGGGAATTATTATTTTATTTATTTATTTATTTATTAAATAATTAAATTAAATAATAAAAAATTAACCACAAAATACAGTCCAAATATACAGTGAGTTTAATACCTGCTGCAGCAAATTGTTTATTTTTTCTTATGAAGTAGCCTGTATATTACTGTGTCTTTGTATGCTTTCCTTCAATTCATATCCTCTTTAGTTATTGGGATAATTTGAGATTTTGCTGATGTTTCTCGAACGCCCGATATTTTAAATGTAGTAAATCTTTTCGGTAATAAAAAAATTATAAGTGAAAACTTGATAAGAAAGCTAAACAGAAATGTTTATGAAGTACTCGCCTAGAACGAATGACAACCGCCATGCTTTCATTTTTTTTAACTTCAGGTACAAATACTTCAAATGTTTAGATGTTTAAAAAAAATGAAACATAAGGGTTGCCTTCTATCTTTACATATACTCGCGTAAAAAGGTGCCACCAATGAAATCTTTCTTATCAATATTAATTTCAATATTTATCGAACTAAAAAGTTCGATCTAAATGCGGCAAAAACAAATTTTTCAAACCAGGAAATCACCCCAAAACTGGAATTAAGCCCAAAAGATCGTCGCGCGATAATTACTTACAATTTTCATAGAGGATTATCTCAACAAGGAGGTTTCGTCGACTTGATTTCTGATTTTGATAATGAAGCACCATATCGGTTGACAATTTCTCGCTGATACCGTGAATTCCAACGTGGTCACGCCCGTACCCAGGGGACAGCAGTTACTTTAAAAACGTCGCTGCTGCGCGCCAACTGATCAAGGAATATTAAAAAGAGTCAGTCCAAAGACCTCAATCCAGAAAATTCTGCGTGACAATTTGGATTTAAGAATGGTAGTTTCTGTTGGATCTCTGGACCTTCTAGAGCGGCAAAAGATCAAATTATGCGTTCATACTCCGTACTGTTCTGACCTAAGTTCCCAAGATTCTTTTACATTCTGTACAATAAAGAATGGATTGCGCGTCAACGGTTACAGTCGCCGGAATAGAGAGTCGATGCCTTTAAAATGGTAATTTAGCATTTAAATTGATAGAATGAAAAAGTGAATGAATATTTCTGGAATACTTTGAACAACAGTAAAAGATGATCTACCGTTTGCTGTTATGGCCATATGCGAAATGAATCAAACGAAAATTTCAAAAATATTGCACAATGTTTAAGAATTAAGGGCGTTAAGGAAACATTATTTGAAGAACTAAGCAAGATAAGAGCATTAATGAAAGTTTACATAAATTGAAGAGAGGCTCCCAGAAAATTGAAGAGAGGCTCCCAGAAATGCAGTAATATACAAGATGTCCTATTTGAAAAGCTACTCGTTGTATTTAGCTGAACCAGTACAATTTGTATACTTGAATAAAATGTCATATTATACAGGGCATGTTTTCGAATATTTTTTCATTTGAAGACTCTCCCTATATTGCTCCGGAAAAGAGCTATCTTCCGCCCACGCACTAGCTGCACACGTTGTACGTTTCCATATTGAAAAACGAACGGAATCATTGGAAACGGCTTACTTATACGCTAATCGCTTCTTTCAGGTCGTCAAGGAAGTTCCTACGTAATTGTGATCGACGTTATTTCTATAACTTTGAAATGATAAAAAGATAAAATTACGACTCGAAAAGCCTAATACTAAGATGCGGTCTTCCTTTACGAGTCTGTTTTAACATTTATCCATTGACTTATTTTCTTAAAAAAGTAATACAAAGTTCAGTCATAAGATCTGAACAACGATCTTAGTAGTTAGTAGCTATATAGTTCGAATGCAATTATTTAATTGCAATAAGTTAATTCTAATTTTTTGTTAACTAGTCACTTTCCTTAAGTATACCATATGTCAGGTGGTAACTTGTTTCTATCTCACTTAAATGCTTTAATTTTCAATATGATGAAGTAAAAAACATGAAGCCGACTTATTGATTAAACCTAAGGAACACTTAATAATAAAATGGTATATTTAAATTTAATAAAAAAAAGAAATCATTCAGACATGACAATCTCTATTTTTGATTGAGTTAATTTCACTACCTCCTGTTAATAAATTATTCAACAGGAATCATAACATAGTAGGTACTAATCGATACCTTTGTTAACTGCATTTCTAACATAAAATGCACGTAAGTACATTGTTAGAATTAGGAAAATCGTTGTTTATCTCCAATCCTTATTACATCTTTCAAATAATCTAAAATTGGCGAATGTGACGAATATGAGAAGAATCGTATCCGGGCATAGTAAATTGTAATAGCTCGGCGAATATGAATGGTTCATTGAGGGAGGCAAGATGGAGCAACAAGGGAAAGAAAATCGATATTCGAGAGCATAGGCGTAGGCGGGTTATATGGGTGGCGCACGGAATTTTTTATGATGACATTCGTGGGATAGGTATACAAAAATAGCCAAAATTTGCTATATTAGGAATGGAAACAAACACGATCGTTTAAAATAGTTCCTTTATGGGAGGTTAGTTTTACCTTCTGATTAGCATGCATGATGGTTAATTCTATTTAAGTTGAACCGGAACATAATGCTGTGAGGTTTAACACTTAAATGGAAACAAGCTGGGGTAATAATCGAATTCATATTACCTAAAATAGAGATCGTGGTTGCATATAAGATCCAGTTATCGAGGGTCCCTCCCTTTTTGACGTTTCTGTTAACTTTTACCATTATAGGAAACACACGGCGATCTAAATACAAAGTGTTTATTTCCGTATTGGGTGGCCTACACCCGCTCCGGTATGTATCTTCTCTTATAACTCATAGTTTATGTTAGAGCTTTCGCGCAACAATGATCACAACAGAGTTTCCGCGAGCGAGGGTGGAACAGTAACCGGACGATATGCGCGTAAAATATAGAGCTTTTCGCAACCGGCCCTCTTAGGTTTCGCGTAGAATATCGTCGGAGATAAGTTGAATCGAATTTAATCGGAAAATTTCCAAACGATACGAGGAGACGCGTTGACCGTTCGAGATTTTCCACCGCACATAAATATGTGAAAAATCGATCGGTCCGAGAGTGTATGTATGTGAGTGTGCGTGTGAAAATTCTGCGCACGTCCAAATCGAACACCTTGCAACGGGCTGCTGTACTACACTTGACTGAGACAGAAATTGAACTCCTACTCTCTATACTCGCCGTGGGTATAATGAAGATGCGCGTCCTCCGCCCGCGGTCCTTCCTTCTCGCACCCGCTGCGGATCTTAACGTCGCTTCTCGGAGCTTTCTTTTCTAACGCCGGCGCCAATATCGAGGCCCGCTCCTGCTGCGTTCGCTTGTTTTGTTCGTTGCGTCGGTTGCGTCGGTGTGTCTTTGTATATGACGGCACACGCACACCCACGTAATATACAGACGTTCGTATTGGTGATACATCTACCGTCAGATGTAAACGCTTCCTCAAAAGCGGTAGTTCATAGCACTCTCACTTCTCACGCGATTTGACAATAAATTCGATATTTATAGAGTTTATGCGACGAGTCAACGTAACATCTTAGGCGGGGAATTTCTTTACAATGCACTGTTGTTCTTTTTAAAAATCGTGTAAAACCGGAAACCAGGCAACACTAAATGGCCAACAAATGAATATTTACGCTTATTTTGCTCATTTTACTTTAATTTCGCTAATTATTCTAAATTTTTACGACTAGAAATGTAACCAAATATGATATTGCTTATCGTGCCTGGTTTTTAGCCGCTCTTTCCATTTTTTATTTCTCTATTTTTCCGTGTCTCTTCTCCTGCCATTATTTGGGTTCTTCCTTTTCCTTTGATTTCTTCGTTCTTATAATATAATAACAACTGCTTTACAAAGATAATATTTGGCACCTTTTTTACGATTTCCGTTGCCATTTGACCAAAATAGAACCCGTTTCAATGGAGAAGCGATGCTGTTTCTTTTACTTCCTTTGCTAACAATATCTCCCTTTTATCCGAGTTAATTACGTTTTTTTCCTATGGTGTAAGCTTTCTTATATCAAATACTCTCTTTCACATTGTCTGCAGAATCTTATTATTCGTTGTTAGTCTGCTTTTGAATATTCATTTCCGTCGCAGTAATAGGACCTAACAACTTGAACTAGACCCAAAAAATCTGCAAAATTCTTTGGATTCAGATGAGAACAATTTTGTTGGAATTATGGAAGTATGTTTCCCGATCACAACTTTACTTCTTTGCTGTTTTAGCATTACGTGCGGTCTTATTTTTTCATGATAGTTTTTGCAACCATACACCAATTAATTTTTACAGCCAACAATATAAAAATATTCGCATTCATCCAACACTTAAAGAAGATACATGCAAGACACACCTGTCGATGAAATAAAATTGTATTCAAGCTGATGAAAGACTGTTAAGCCATAAGACTTAGATGAGTTTCAAGTCAATGTTACCATTAATTAATATACTTACTTCACAGGTAGTAATTGGTATTTGAGCCACTAATTTTAATAAGCGTGTGTAAGATTTCTCCTTATTTTCAATGCGTTGAATATGCTAATTTCTAGTCTTTCTGGATAGGAGTAATACCTTACGATTCTCTATACAGTCGCTTAATTGCGCTCCCGTAATGAGATGAAATATAACTCATTTATGACTTCAAATTGGTATGTATGCGTATATTTAAACGCCGAGACACCATATCCTTATTATGTAACAAATTGTAGCTATGTCTTCACACATACAACCGATATATACAGGGGTAGAACAATATCCCGGAACGGTAGAATAACTTTATTATTTGAGAAGTTTTTTTTTAATTTCGTATAGATGTATTGTTAAAAATAGCAAATTTATTATAACTTTCTTCTTTTTTTTATTTCGCTACTCGCTTGAGAGGAAGTCCTCCCTATTTATTTTTTTAATGGAACATGCAGCATACCGTTACATTGCGGAAGCAGACCATCAGAAACAAAAATATTTGGTTGACATTATATACAGGAAATATTTTTGCACACTGGATCAGATCATGAGGAGCAATTAGGTGGCCAGACTTATCGCCACTAGATTTTTTTGTTGTGGTGTTACATCTTTCTTCTAACCTTATTCATTTTTGTCTTAAACTATCTACTTTTCTTTTTTGTTCATTTTTATTTAATTAATTTAAATAATAAAAAAAAAGGAAAAACAATAACTTAGGAATATCAAAAATAAAAAAACCAAAGCTTCTCCAACAACAAAGTTATTCGACAGTTCCGGGTTTTTGATCTAACCTAGTATGTATATGTTTAGTATGCGGATTACGGAATTGCGATGTGTACTTCCAAGCACGTAGGTAATGATCAAGGAACTCGATTACTACATATAAACATGCCTCGCGAATAAATGAATATTGATCGCGGGACACTGCCGTAATTACCTGACGAATATTACCTCATAAGTAGATACTTTATGTGGGATAAACGAACATTTAGGGCTAGGTAAACAGGCACATTGCAGTACGATATTTATGTTCATATTGGGTACATATGTATATGTAAGATCGGAGATGCGACGAGACGAGGTCTTGCTTGTAGGCCGGATCGGAGACGCCAGCACCATTTATGGGAATCGTTAGCTTGCAATGAAAAAATATAAAATAACACGCACATTAAGATTCGAAGCAGGCACATAAAAAATGTTAGATATGTTACAGCGACGTTAATTAGCATTGCCATACATAAATATTTGATGCGCTAAATGGACGTGGTTATGCGTGTAAATTGAAGCAATCAATTGATATTATTTATAGAATAATGCCAGCAATTTCATAATTAAATACATTGTGTACACACGATACGCATACATTTTATATTGCTTGGGCAAGGACCTTTGCTTATATGGCATTACCGTTAACATTTTGCATACCTACCTATTTTACAATTTATAATTTCTTTTCAGGCATGTAGTTTGTCTTCAAGTAGTTGCTAAATGTAAGAGCTGAAAACGACAAGCAATATTTTGGCAATTAGATCCATTAGATCTTAGTAAGACCAGAGATATTTATAAGACGTGTAATTAATATCTCATCAGCAAGTAATAATGATACGATATGTTCAAATATTATATTTAGCGGTCCGCACGACCTTAAATTTGAAGTTATTGGTCCGTAAGTTCCAAAAGGTTTGCGACTGCTGATCTAGATAGTATAAATGACCAAGTGATTGTGCCACTAACAGTTCCTTAAAGTTATCTTCATGCTTCTTATGTTTATGGCAACATTTGAACAACAAAACACTGTTCGTTATAGTCAATTTTATTTTCAAAACATACATATCAGTCTATAAAATTAAACGAACAAACACAACGAATTACAATTGTATTTCATATATACCTTTACATTAAGGAACTCTGAAATATTTAATAACATCGACATATAATTTATATATATATATATGTATATGTAGTTCAGGAAATATTTTCTTATGATATACAAATAAAATGAGATGAATTCGTTCTAATCATTTAGAATGGATTCGCTCTTTATACCGAGCTTAATTAATATGTAGTATGCAACGTTATGTAATACTTCTTTCTCTATTACATCAACGATGGGTCCCTTAAATCATTTTACATGTTTTCTCTTAATACTCTATTAGGCTAATTGTTTGCGTTTACTAGCGAAATTAATTGATAAAGTCTATCTTTGCTATTTTCATAAATACTCATTATTGCATCATGCTTTCACATTTCATTTCATAGCTATATATTTGTAGCAAATCTATATACAGACTTTAAGTATTAGCATTTATGCATTTAATTGATACTTATTGTTCTATGATCTTAAATAAAAATGTAAAAATGTATAAATTGATGAGTTACTAATGTATCGGTAGACTTCGCGGCATACAAATTTTCTAGCTTAATATTATGCCCGGTTTCGTCTATATGTTGTACTGCACACAACATATAGAGTGTTGATGGGTCGATCCTTCCGAGATATATGTTATTTGAATATGTTGACACAATTCTCGAAGTAATTGTCTAAATTGATCAAAGAACTTGTGCGGTGCCGAGTATAACGATACTTTAATGTCTACTATGCAGGATAAAACAGGCAGTAATTATGTATGCGAAAACCTAACTAGCAAGCAACATGTTTAATACGTGTAGGTCGTCATGAAAGGGTAAAAAGAGTTCTTATTGAGTAGCTTCAATACGTTCAAACTTTGAAGGAAGGAATATCTTACTATGTTATTTCAAAAGATATACTCAGCTCAGATAAAGAACTGGTGCTAAAACCATAAATGGGAAGATGCGAGAAAACTGGGAATTTGGAACACCGGTCAAACCAACATGTCAATGTGAAATTCACACCAACTTGCTTATTTTAAATGGAATGGATGGAACCTTGCACTACAGACGTTTTTTTCCTAGCGAATTTTACACAAAAACGAATAGATGGTCAAAACCTTTATTGCTGGTATCGTCAAAACCCTTATTACTAATATCATAGTGGTATCGCTGATTTCTTCATTCCGTTGCCTTTATATAAAAAAAATTATCGTTAAAATTTGCCAAATGCCAATCAGAGATTTAACACTTCAGTACTTAAAAGGAGAAACTCCTTCCTTGAAATCCGAAGGATAGTAAACTTCTTGAGTCAATATCAATTTTTACTTTACTAAACATTTAAAATGTTTAAATTAGTATAAAAAAAGCATTTTTGCCAAATAAATACATGAAACTTCAGCGAAAGTTAAATTAATATCTTCGATTTTCGCAATTAGTTTACTATAATGTTTTACGGGCTCATCCTGTATAACACACGCGAATGTTTATTTGAAAACTTAGAATAAGTTAAAAACACCTGCATGTTGGTATTCCATTTAAAATAAGCAAACTGCATGTAAAAATATTTACGGCCAGTTGCCCCTACTGATTTTAGTAATCCATCAAATTTTCAGATTTCCCCAATTGAGACTTTCCGAGATATCAGTAGTCTGAGTTTTTGGGAGGACACCTTTCATATTGCATACCGATGTTTTTCTAATTCATAGAGCATAAATAAATATGTATACCTATTGCATATAATATATATTCAAAATTCAACAATAATATTTTCAGGTACATGTTGAATGATGATGTGGAATACAGATTTTAGATAATAATTATCCCAAATTTCTTGAATGCATAATATTTCAATCCAAAATAAATTCACAACTTAGCTAGGATTTCTAAAATATTTGCAATTGGCCCATCTACATATTTGCCATAATTAAGTAATGTAAGAAAACAACAATAAATACAAAAACATACTACAATAACAATAAATTACAGTTATTTCCTTCTGACAGAGGTGAAGAAAAGCGGCTAGTAGCGATTACCATTGTTTTTTATGCTACGACCGTTTCTATAAACTAAGAACAGGAAACTAAAGTCTGATAATCACAGTTGGGATTGCTTCTGAGAATTTCGAATAAAAATAGTAAATAACACTCTAGCTGTACTGAGAAAAGTCATTTATACTACTATATCACGCGAAATTTTAAGAAATATCATATATCGCTTGACAGGGTGTAGACTAAATATAATCAAATTCCTAATAATAGAATGAAAAATGTTTTAGCTAATGCTTTTTAATTTATCTGTTGTATTATACGCTGCAATGAAAGTTAGATGGCAAAATTAAAATTCTTTGATTTAGTTCAACGTCAAATCTAACTACATACAAAAGAGAAATGCTATATTTTCGTTGTTATGCGTGTTCTCTTAAAACAGAACCCTCTGTAGAATCTGTAATTCATTATTTTACAAGTTTAGTTAAAGACGCTTTATAATTGCACCAAAAATATTTGTGTTTCTTTTAAGCGAAGTATCCCGCACGTAATAGCATGAAAATTTCTTTCTGAGGATTCTGTTCTAACCAAATCTTATTATCATTTATTGCTTATAGCTTGTATATAATTGCTTCAAATTTTCTACATTTCTGTCATTTTATTTTCCTTCGATAGATGAATAGAAATTTACGCGTAAGCATCTACCATTTACTTTCCGATTCGAAGATTATCTAACACTAGACACTTTGAAAAGCTGAATAGGTAGTTTTATCCACCTCGATTTTATTAGCATGAACACCAACATCTACAATGGTCATATTTTGTAGTTCGAAGAAGGGATAATGTACAATGCTTACTTTTTATAAGTAATAAAAATACATACTTAGATACGTTAGCTACAATTTTGCTTCATTCATTAGGTAAATTTGGAATGTGTTGATATGTTAAATTATAGTTATTTAAACTAGCTGTATGTAGCTAAAGTATATAAGAGTTAATTTGATCTAACTTTGTTTTCAAAACAATTTTCACTACAATATCTAGATTTAAATAAGTTCTCCATTAGATTGCTTTAGTTAGTTACATAATTAATTAATCTAAAAAAACATAAGCACACAAACCTAGTTTCTTTATTCGAAAAAATAAAACAACCAATAACCTGCGTTGAACAACATAAACGCTACCGGAAACACTATTCTAGAGTATTTATCTATTACGTTAACGTCTTTAATTTTAGGCATTGATGCCTTCAAAGCCGACGCACCCTTCTTGATCGCATGAAGTACCTTCGGTTTATGAATTGGATTTCCTACAAAAGAGAGAATTCCGTTAAACCAGTCATTTTGCATACAAGAATGGAACATGCTTAAAACAATTGATACCTCTGGATCCTCTAAATCGAAGGCCCGGTGTTCTATGACTTGGATTGTAAGTTGATCTAGTTATTCGAAAGCTGGGAGGAAACTTCGACGGATCAAGTTCTCCGCACGTGTTTGATTTAGAATTATGTCTATTTCTTATGGACGCTATCGGACTTAGCCTTACATCTTGTAACTCTATAATATCTTCGTTTTGAGTCTGAAAGCTTTGTTCGACGCTTTTGGTCCCTGAAACAATGTTCACCGAGACTTTACTTAAGTACTCTTGTTATATATCTGCATCGAAAACTATTTTTTACACGCGTAGTTATTATATTTCCAAGATATTCTACAGGAATAGTTTAGTGAGTAACTAAATTTTAAACTGTTAAGAACCATACGTAGAAAGAGGGGAATGAAAAGCAGTCCCTAACTTTAAGCAACAAAGTATTCAACCGATGACTTTAACGAGGCCCTACCGACAGAAATGAAACATTTAACGTTTTCACGCTTTCTCAAATTACATTTCGAGAAGAGCATACAAATTATAAACTCGACAACTACGTCCTATCCGAGAATTCACTTTTACATGTAAGAAATATGGCTTCTCTTTATTTATACAATGTGGCCACCTAATGCGTGGGTGAGTAATTTAGAAAAAAAAAAGGTTTTCAAATAAAAAGTATTCGGGGACAAGTACTGCACAACATAAAATTATAGTTAGTATATAGGATGTTCAATTTTCACAGTTTAAATTTTATCCAACGTTCTTCTCAAATTTTTATTTAAAGAGTTGTACTTCCTACCTATCTTCTTCTCGTCTTCTTTCGTTTTTTTACTTTTCTTCTTTGCCCTGGCACCCCAGTACGTATAATTCACAGCTGCGTATTCCAAAAGTGCGGCAAACACGAACACAAAGCACATTACTAAATAAATGTCTATTGCTTTAACGTAACTTATTCGTGGTAATGAGCTTCTGACGCCGGTGCTGATGGTTGTCATCGTCAGGACAGTAGTTATTCCTAAAAAGCACCTATTTTAAAATTTCGTCTGTATAAAACAATTTGAAATGCATGAATCTTTTCTTTAAGCATATGCGGAGTAGTTAAGAACCTTTAGCTCTAGCAATTTGTTGATTGATTGCCTTTTTCTTCTAATACAGAAGCTGCTTAATAATCGTTCTATTCTTTTCATTTCAAATACATATTAAAACGGAATATTTCTGGCCTTTTCAATAAAATTCATGAGCCATCACATTATTGATGGCGATGTGATGTGACGAGCAAACTTTATCTATCTTACAAATATTTTTATCAAAACCATTGTTTCCTGTAGAGGACATGAATATACTATATAACCGAAATAACGACAAAAACTAACAATTTTGCGGTTATTCAAGCTTCTTTTTTCGGTATAGTGGAAAAGCGGGAACTGGCATTTCTTTGGTAACAGTAACTTATTCTTATTCAACGATTACCTTCCTTAAATTTGTCAATTTTGATGTAAGATATGAAATGATGAATTCAAAAAAAGATACTTTAAGGTTAAAAAAATATACAGACAACATTCCACAAAAAGCAATATTCCGAAAAATTTGAGGTATGAGTAATAGAATAATCTTCCTACGTATAATGCGTGAATCACGTTTTTCTTATCGAATTACCAAAACATTTGTTGAAAGATTGCAACGTTAATACTTAATATTCCATTTATATGCAAATTAAAGCTAGCGTTTATTTACTTTATCCACAGTTTTGTTTGCCATTAATCTTCTTTCTCACTTATACTTTTTAACTTAAATAACTCTGTAATTAAGCAAATTCTAAGTCACTAGATTAAATTATAAAGTTTTATAAAGATTTCGTTCCATGTCATTTTAGGCAATATAAGAAAAATAAAATTAACGCATAATTTCCATTCCTCGTCTTTTTGAAGTAAATAAATGAACAGTTCAGAGCAAATATTTCAAAATATCGTATATGCACTAACCTAATGCTACTCTGGCACTTGTTGCCTCATGATTTATCCAGAAAGAAACCCAAGAAAGCATAACGATTAGTATACTCGGTAAATACGTTTGAAAGACGAAATATCCTATGTTCCTTTGGAGCTTGAACGATAACGATAGCCTCTGGTAAATACCCGTAGCCAGTCGTTCTTTTCTGTCGTTTGTTTCGTAACCGACGATGGTAAATTGCGGTAATTCTGCTTCTTCAACCCCCCTAACTGGCGTATCCTTCCAATACATTACTACATCCATCACTGTGTACCCGTCTGGTGATTAAATGAAAATAAGAAAAATTAATGTAGAAGTTATGTGATATTAAAAACTTACAACTTTCTATTTCCACCGTGCAATTTTGCGAATCCAACGGATAATAGTGAAGATCCATCATGCAAGCAAGCGTCGTTGTAAAGCGCATTCCGTACGTAATAGCACCATCTCCGTTTAAACGTACTAATTTATTTCGTTCCGTAACATCGTGTAGAAAACTGAAAAATGATTACGAATACTGATTAATTCAATTTGGGTCGGCAACGAATTGATATTAGATGAATGTCTGTTTCATTTGTAAAGAATGTTAGTAAGTGGAGTAATGTCACAATTTTGTGTATGTTTGTTTTGCCAAAAGCATAGATTAACTTTTAGGCATTTTACATAGCACTACCCCATTTAAACTACTTTTATAATGCAGGCTTTCTTAAAGAAAAACTAGTTTATTTTTACAAACAACCATTCAGACAACCATTTGGTTTATTTATTATTCACTTAAAGAAATCGGAAAGCTCTTCTGTCGGGCATAAAGGCAACAACAAATGCTGACCTGTTCTTATCATTTGCGAAAAATGTATCAGGCACCCATATCTTTTCAGCGAAATCACCGGAAAGAGTAAGTATTTCTTCTTCATTGCTGAAAGCCAACCTTTCATCCCTCCAATATTGATTCAAATATAGCGTTATGGTATAATCCTGAAAGCAATAACAAACTCGATATAGCGAAACCACAGCTTTAATAACAACGGTTTGCACAGATATTGCAGTTTTTCTATAATATATATATATATAGTTACAAACAACTGATGCAACTGATTGCACATTTACGTATGTTTGCGCAATTATAAACTGCTTTGATTCCATTCATTTATTTTTGGTAAACTGGAATATTGCAATCAGTATGACTTTCTTTGCAGCGTTGGTTTCTTTAAAAAGTTTAATTATTTTTATTTTTTAAGAATCGCTTAATCCTTTCAGGCGTGGACCCAGAAATTCTAAAAGTTACAAGGAAAAGTATCCAACCCACATTTTCAGAATTTAATGAACATTTTATAACAATTATGTATTTGTATTGGATAAGAAACGGACGTTTTGCTTCAACAATTATCCAAGCTCCGCAAAGAAAATGGCATAAAGAATATTTCTGTTGGAACAGAAAGCAAAAATCGTTAATTCAGGCATTGTATTTGATTTGATGATATTACCATTTAAACTTGCCTCTATTTGGGTATTTCAGGATGGTTACATATTTATGCCAACGTTTTAAAATAGACGTTTCGCTTTTAACGGATTGTCCCCAGTTCGTTATTTTTATTCGAAATCGCGTTCGTATCGTGAAAGAGCGTTAAATTCGTCGCGAGAAGCGGAGTTTATCGTCTGCATGGCCTCGAACCAAAATCAACTCATTTCTGCGGAATTTATGCGCGGAAATTGGAAAACGCGTGCCTGCAAGGATCGAGTATACTTGAGATTTATCGCACATCGTTGGAGCAGCGAGTGGCTAAGTCGGATTAATATGAGGAGGACCGTCTAATGATTCGATCAAATCGGGTATGTGCATCTTCCCTCATCATCGCTTGTACTTTACGAATGCTCGAGTAAAAAGGGACATGCTGCTGAATATTTAACAGGTTTTAGGTCTTCTTTATATTTCGCATTTGTCGGGCAACTTATGTATTGCTCTATTATACAAAAATCTAATGATGGTTACGGAAAGTATGTGATTCCTCTTTAATATTCAGAAGAACGTCGTGTTTCGTTTATTCATTATTTAAAACTATATAAATTTATTATTGTTGGTTTTATAGAAGACCTCGTTATAGTTTAATAAATCCGCTAGAAAGCCTTCCAACAAGGAAAATTCATTAAAAATTTAATGAAATTTGGGTAGTTCTATTTCCCTGCATAAATTCACCCTGCATAAATATCACAGCGTGTAAACTTCATTCACTTGTTCCGTGCCCTAGCTGACAATCAAATGCAGCCAATACTTTTGATAGGATTTGTGAGGAGAAGTGAATACAAACAAAAATATGTGAAAGCACGGCAGTTCTGAAAACTTTGTTAAACTAAATCTATTGAACCGAAGACAAAGGTATGCTGGTTTAGACAGGATAATAGGATCTTTCGTAAAACCAATTATTCGAATCTTCTCTGCTTATCGAAATCGCTTTTGGGCAGATAATTTACATTTTACTTTTTCTGGTTTTTTTCATATTGCAGGTGATGGTAATTTTTTAGATTATAATTCGTGTTAACAAAGTTAAATAAATATCTGTTTATGGACACCAGGCGATAAGTGCGAAATGCGACAATTATTAATAAGAGCAGTAAACGATACTTACCATATTTACTTCAGAAATCGCGTCAAAGCTCGCTATTGTAAGGTCCATTCCAACGTATAACGGTTCGCCTAAAATTAATGCGATTATAGTTATGAACATATACGAAACGCATTATGACGAACTCACCACCAAAATTTGGTCTTAATCTGATATCATAGCCTTCTAACAATCTGGACATAGTTTGTGTCACATTTTCCAACCTATCTGATATCATTGTTTGTTGATACCTAGAACAATTATAACTTTTCTAATACGAGCCGTACAAAAAATACATCTGCTTATCGATTGATTCAAATCATTAGGAATTCACTATTCGAGAACATGGAATTCCACTTGTCTTCTCAAATTACGCTTTGAGAAGACGCTCCAAATTACGCTTCCATCGCAATGGTCCTGATGGAGTTTCGGACGATTTTCTTTAAGACGAAAATGACTCTTCAAATAAATAATAAAAGTATACTTGTACTTACTAAATAGATATAGAAGCATATTTCTATATTTACTTAGTAAATTAGTACATAGCTAAATTCATATTTTATATATACCGATGCTTAAGGTAAAAGTATCGGCGCCTCCACCAAATTACAAAATATATTCTGCTTTATAGATAAACAATCTCCGATATTATAATAATACCGATACATTGATGCAAATCAAATCTACGGTTAAAAATTTACCAACCAACCATTACAATTCATGGGCTTATTGAGGCTTAAATATGATAAAGTTTTCACTAGCTCGTTACAAGGTACTTAGTTATGTTAAAAATAGAATGAATTGTAATAGCGTGGTCTATTTTTCAAGTACACCAACTTCCGTTGAAGTTATCAGAAACCAAAACATGTTTGGAGTTATGGTAGATATTTAATTTTATTTCTGAAAGTGTATCTAAGGCAGGATACAAAGACATTCCGAGTAAGAGCAGTTACTTTAGAGCCCGAGGGGCTTCTCCTAACAATGTTTTGAATACTGCCAAGAATCTGTTATAATGTATACAACGTGTAGACCTAGTGCGTGGATGGAAAATAATTCATTGTCCCGAACAATTTAAAGAAAAAGTTTTCAAGTAAGAAATATTCGACGGTAAGTTAGAATGATGTCTAAGTGTACGGGGTCTCCGGTCTTCTAGATGTCACTCTTCAATAAGTGTCAACTTTCTTCAATATCGTCTACAGCCATTTATCTTAGTGCTCCAGATAATTTGAAATACTTGCCGAATTTCACTGCTTTTTAATGCTTGATAGCTTAAACGTCTTAGACGCTATAGCGGCAATTTGAATTTTACTTATTATAAGTGAAACTCTACGGGAGATGGCTATCGAAATCGTGGCCATTTCATTTTTTTTTAAGATAGTGTCCTATACTAGGTTCGTCATCAATAAAAGAATATAATAATAATAGTTTATTTTGTATAAGATTGTATGCTTTACGAAAGAAGTTCAGAGTTCACAAGATAAATACTACAAGTTTGAATATACATATAAGCAAATATAGAAAACGCTGTATATGTATATACAACGTTCAAAAACAGAAAAAAAAGGGAAAGACAAGAAACATTTGTATTGGAAGAAATTTGCATACTGATTTGTATACCACAGGATGTTATTCATTCTTCATTCATTAAAAACAAACGATCTCAAACAATTTTTGAAGTGCAGGCTGTTATACACTGAACAGCGAAGAACAAAAATGTATCAAGGTTTCCTTCTCTTACAAGTTGCGAATAGAACACAAACTTTCGGATTCTGGTTCAGTTTGACATGTTATCCGAAGCTTCACTATTCATGTGCGAGCGTTTAAATACATCTAACTATTGACTTTATTGTTCATCCATGAATTCCAAGTACATCTTTCCGTTTTCGTTTGAACGTGGCATACAATCGGT
The DNA here is from genome assembly GCA_020654165.1 of Oryctes rhinoceros. NCBI lineage: Eukaryota > Metazoa > Arthropoda > Insecta > Coleoptera > Scarabaeidae > Oryctes > Oryctes rhinoceros. Next base: position 8,915,257 of record JAIOKQ010000231.1, read on the forward strand.
TAGGTTCCGCAGGTACATTTGTCCCTGTTAAAATCAAGCTTGGACTTGGCATAACCAATTTAGGGTATTTTCGAGAGCACCAACGCAACGTTTTAGTAGTATATAATCCGGCCTGAAGGACATAGAAGTTATTTAATAAAGCGGAACTAAATACTCTGGATAAGTTTCTTAAGGCGATACGTAACGTGGATGTTTATATACTTAGGGTATCGTAGCCGCATTCCTTTTCGAATATTTTTTATTGAAAATCTTTTTCTCCGGTCTTCCGCCTGCACGCGCTGTGTATAATACAAACTTAATATAATATTTTATTAAACTTTGAATTTATCTATTTATTTAAAATGCTTCATTTACAGATTTATTAATGGATACCTGATAAGGTAATACTAAAAGATGCGCCATGTGTTGTTGAAAGTAAATGAAAGTAAGTACATTAATACATTTCTGCTAGTATTTTGGATAATTTTCTGAGGAAGGCAAATAACTAAAACTAAAAAAGAAAAAACAAAAAGCAATAGACCAGTTCATTTAATTATGAACGCAGCTACTTATTTATTGCCATTATTCTTCCTAAGGAAGAATTGGTTAAAGTGGAAGTTAACAGACCGTTTGTTTACTTAGTACAAACACTTTGTCAAACATTTTTCCGGAAATAGATCGATACTAATACGGCAGTTTTCTATTCATTCTTAGACTTTTTGGAAGGTAAACTAACTGTTGGCTTGCTTATAATACCTGGAAAGTATCACTTTTAGCTTTTTTTTTGGATAAAAGCTAGAAATCAATTTGAAGTTCTATCCGTACTCCATTTACAAAACAAATTCTTTTAATTCTTAGTTTTCTATGTCAAAATCTTTTAAATAATTTGACATTGCTTTGATTATCGTCTACAAGACTATATTTTGTTTGCTAAGTATCCTCATTCCTAAGATATCGCTCAATCTTTGCAAATAAATTTGCTTTGGCGGAAAATAAGTATATTCTTGTAAAGTTCCGTTAACACCATTGGAGAAGAACATTAAAATTGTGTTTTATTTACTTTAGTAACTTAAATTAAACTATAAAATATTAGCATAATAGAAAACTTACCCAATCGCAGGACGGAAAATGAAAATCATACCAAAACATATTACAACTTTTACAAAGCACTGGTCCATTCCCAAGAAGAGACTGGCACGTTTGTTTATATAAATTTTCTGTTACAATAACAATACATCACTACCCTAAATTTTAATTTAAGAATTGTATACTTCCAAATCGTCATTCTTTACAAATGATCGTAGGTTGCGTATACATTTTTATCAAGATGTAGGTATCAACATCTTTCTTTTATGTTCATTTAGCCTCTTACTTGGAGGCATTACTAGTACTTTAATGTTAACAATTCATCGTATAATAATTTTCAGTGATGCTTTATCTTTATTGTTATCTCGTTTTTGTAACGCGCAAACATGAATCTGCCGACAACCATTTATTTGTCCATTTAATTATCGAAAGGAGTGCTGTAATGCTTTTATTTTCACGGTAGATATATATTTACACGAATTTTACGAAACCGCAAACGATTTCAGGTGGACGTGGTGCTGATAACTTGGGGTTTATGAAATGCGGATGACTTCAAATACGCAAGCGTCGCTTTTAGACGACAGGCGTTGGATGCTGACATCTCTAGGAGTCAATATGTTCTTAAATTCGATAAACTTTAAGGGATCGTCTTTGTTCCTTTGTCACTAACTACAATAAACTATAAAGCACTTTTACGATTTTTTATTCTGTAGATGAAAAAAACCGTAACTACAATGTGAAACTAAAGAACACAAATATAGCTTTAAGCGGGTTATCCACGGTTAATGCTTGAATATATTAGCTATAATTCCTATATAGCAACTTTAATCATCGCGAATCATACAAAGTTGTTAAGGAACCTAATAATACTAAATTATAAAAGAAAACGGTCTGCTATCTCCTACGTTAATACTTCGCATTGAAGCAGACTTGGTAAAGATGCTGGGTGAAAGATTGATTAAAGAAGACAGAGCTAGATGTGTCTTTAATATCGCAACATTTATATTTCAAGATTTAATAACTTAATAAGATTGTGGATTTCAATAAATATAATGAACTGCAAAGAGATGTATTGATTTACGCAGCGTTGTCAAGACTACAAAAAAAAATTCGTATACAGTACCATCTTCAATTGTAAATGCCTTCCAACATTTCTATCAGTCAGTTTATACATGTTCTTCCAACTTTGACTCACAAAATTTCCCAATATTAAACAATAATCAGTTGGTCCATGCCTACTCAATTGATGCCATTGCCAACTCAAACTGATGCTAATTCAATAATCTTGCCTGTCGTGGATTGAAGAAGTTAAAGAATAAACATACAACAGGACATGATAACTTACGCTGCTCAGTGACCATGCGAGTAATTTTTGGTAAACCATTACGTTATCTGTTCAATCTTTCTTCAAAGGCTTGCGTTTTTGCAAATTGCTGGAAGACAACCAAAATCATTCTTGTTAATAAAAAAGAAGCGTTAGTTCTATTGAAAATTCTAGCCCAAATTGATAAACCATTTGATATACATATGTCTTTTCCACTGTATGTATCTATATACAAATCCAAATGGTTTTATGAAGAACCAATCAACCGTATTGACGAAATGTCTCGATACCAGCGACCAAGTCAACGTGATAGATATGGACTTCTCCAAAACCTTCCACCACTATGGCCTATTACCGTTAAAGTCGTTGGGTTTGCTCCACATTTTACATCGCTATTTAAGGCTCTAGTACTAAATCGAGAACAGTAATGGTTATCAATCAGAATAATATCTTTCTTTCTATTTGTCTAAAGCTTACTAACGCTAACAATTTCGAGTAGCCGGTTTCGAGCGTTGTTTTGTTGTTGTTTTTAGAAGATAAACAAAAGACAAATCGACGGATACCGCTCATGTTTTAACTTAAAATACCGGAATATTAATGCTTAAACTTTTGAAAGTGTATCTATAGTTGATAGAAATGTTCAAATATTAAGTACGTTATAAAATAAATGTTCTTTAAATTATTACGCTGAAGTTTTATATTTAAAACAAGTACTTCAACATAAATTTCAAAGTTAATTCTTAGGAATGAAATTTTACGCAGCTACATTTTCCAAAACATTGAGTTAAGAGGTGCACCTAAATTCATAATTCCTCCAAGTTATTAACGGCCCTGCAGCTTCTTCTTTCAAAGCTTTCATCGAAAGCAATATATTCTGCTCGGGAGAGATTATGTATAGTAAAAGATAATCGGATAACGGAAACACTCAAAACATCGATAGCAAGGCTTCTATTGGTCCTCCAAAAATATTACATACAGCATAAAAATGCATTTACTGAAAATCATAAAAGACGAGGACGTGCATCCATAAGATACATCATCTGTGAAATAGAATTCTCTCTGACATATTTCACTCGAACTTTCATACATATCCACCTGTATTCGTATCGACATCTAGACGAGAAATAAACGAAACGTGGACTTGGTTTTATTACGCAAGAATTGGTCTTCTTACATTTGAAATATGAGTTTTCCGCATTTATTTATACAATACATACATATACCTATAGATAGCAAGAATCGATAGCGAATACTGAGAAATCTATTATATTCTGTTTTTTTTTTTTTTTGTGCCACTTCTTGTAATTGTGTTATTTATTCTACAAGGAGATAGACGCATAAGATGTGGAAACAGGGAGAACTCGATTTTCAAACTACATTGTTGTAAAAACGATGTACGTCGTTTAAAAATATGTTTGAAAGGCGAAGCTAAATCAATCTACCATCAATATTTGTGGGGTCTCCTATAATAATCTTATAGGTGTAGCATTTGTAGAAGTTGTTAAGAAGCATAACTATGGTAATCAGTTTAAGAAGCCGTCCTAAACATTCGACTACCAGGGCTGAGTTAATTACCTATCTAGACGGTGCTTAACTTGTAACATTGCAACATTGAAATAATGTCTCAGTGTCTACTGCCTAAAGGTAGTTGCCCACTAGAGAGCAATTCTTGAAAGTAACAAACTTCTTCATAAATGGTCTGGTGATTTTCTTGAACGCAAAGGCTTTGGGTGAATCAGTTTTGAGGTTCTCAAGAATGAAGTAACATTCTTCCACTACAGCAGATATTAATATTACTAATCTAGTAGCCTCGTCATACTTCAGCAAATCCAGTGCTTACTTATATGAAGTATGAACTGGAATCTATAAAATCTCGGAAATGTTTGCCATGAAGTCTTGATAATAGAACGATGTATCTGTAAACTACACTGACTGTGAAATCAAGCACATCATGCTATATTTTGCTTGACCGCCAGCTTCTGTATTTGTTTTATAAAATAATCTATATACGCACGTCACATTGGACGTAATGAAAATAATTTTCGCATAAAACATCGCGTCCTGGCAATAAATTACAAATATTATGCGTTGCGTTATCTTCAGTTCGCCCGTTCGTGAATCACACACACAAAGGCGCCGTACATGCAGTAAACTTGGATTTTCGTTTGCGGACCCTAATACATTTACATTTGGTTTTATGCGACCAACTTAAAAAACCTACAGCTTTCTTTACTTAGGGGATGCGTAATGTGATAATGCGTTTTCCTGTCGGTCATCGCTGTAAATTTTCATCAAGCATTAAGTTTGATTAGTATAGACTGTCACGTTCTTTGTCCGTTTCGCCTGACGTAACAGCCTTTCAACGATTTCTTTTGCGATGCATTAACTTCCGGATCTTTTTACAATTAAAAAAAAATGATTCTTTTTATCGAATAGTAGCGACAATCGTGTCTCGTTTGTGTTTCTCATGAATTGTTTATGAACCTCAACGACCAACCTAATTCATTAGTTGTTGGTAAGTTAATTAATCATTCACTAATATCAATAACGCAATTATCTTCCAATTTTTCAAGACTTGTTAAAAAAATTTTCGATTATAACAAATGCATTGTGAAACAATTGATTCAACGCCATAGTATTCATTATAGAAAAATGACAAAACACAGCGAATGAATGTAATAAGGCGAACAACACGAAGGTATCGACAATCTACGTACCACATTAATTAATCCGAGACAGCCGTTTCGAGGATACGAATGATCCACGTGACCGGTGGTATTCGGTCAACGGTTAAGAATGCGAATCGATGCTATCCATTTATTAGATCGATATTTTCCAAAGCAGAGTTCGATTTCATTTTACTCCATTAATTATACATAGGATGAATAAATTTAAAGATAGCTGCAGCTCACGTATTTAGTATCAAATTGATGTATTCATCGCCATTTCCATCTCTTAATGTCCCTCCGACTTTCACGTTATTTCAAAAGTATATCTATAGGTATAAAGAGACGTATATTTTATTTTATAACCTTAAGATCTCGAATAAATAAAGTTAATAAACAGTAATTGATACGCCATAAATATAATTGGATACGGCTCTCTAGAAGAAGAAGCTCGCGGAAAGCATTGGATTAAAATTAAATTGGAATATAAGAATTTATTAGGATCTGAGCGCTGCTCTTAGGATTGCAATTTATGGAGTGACGACGTAAGTATTTATATAAATAACCGAGATTACTGCTGCCCTCTAAAATTTTTATAGTGATTTATAACTTTAGAGTATTTTTCTTGTCGTACGTTATTGCAAGTTTATTCTGTGTCCGCGCTGATTACAATTTGTATCTACACCATTAATATTTTATTGAAGACTGATGTACTTAAAATTAAGAAAGATTTCTGGGTAAGCTACTTTATGTCCTTGATGCTTACGCTTGACTGGAGACAAGTTGAAAATAAAATAATTAATTATATTTTATTTTAATTTTACAGCTTTCCAAACATCTTATATTTTAACATTTAGTGCAGAAGTACAAGAAGGTAAAAGTGCAATAGTAATAAACACGCATAGAAAATTATTCATCCTCTAACTTTTGTATATATCTGGAATTGTTTTAATTTGCTGATAAAGCTGCTGCAAATTGGTCTGAGTTGTTGGTACGGACTGTATTTATAGATTTCCACATCATTTCAGTAAAATAATTTACTGCTAAAACCTGAAAAGTAACAATGCTTACAAAGTAGTAGAAAAGAAACAGAGGCCCACTTCGAACGCGACCAGACATAGCCATTTGGAATACTCTAGAACGGACATTTCAAAATGGCTTCGGAGCAAAGGAACTTTCTAAACTAGATCGTTTCCGTAGCTTATAGAACTTCCTAGAAAGATATTGAACATTCTCGAAGCAAATCGAATATTCCTCACACAACATTGTCTTGGACAAGATGGCAAAATTTCTAACATCCAACATTTCAATGATATAACATATACTTAGTGCTAACCGACTTTATTAACAAGAAAAAATAATAATGGACGTATACTGGGCATCATTATTTAACCTCTGACCCTTAGTGACTTTTTTGTTTTGTAGACTCAAAGTGTCGCTTGAAGAAAAGATATTTTCATCGAATGAGAAGGCCATCTCATTCATAAATACCTACTTTATAGAATAGCGTGCCAATTACTACTTAGACGGAATAAAGAGATGCAAGGATCGCTATGAAAAGTGTGTAGATTTTTACAAGGAAACTATATTGAACAATTAAACTGCATTTGACAAAAAAATATCCGTTTCTGTGTTATGCTGGGAGCTTTGTTAACTACTCTCGTAAACAGCCATTCAAAAGCATTAAGATAACATCACCACTTGCATATACTTTGTACACCTAGCGAAAATTTCAGCTGCAGATCTACTTCGCTGCTGGACACGTACTCATAACTACGTTTATTCTGAAATGCACTTCCCCTTAATGTTCAAACAATTTGAGATTCTTTACTACATTATGCTCGATATGATAGTAGAAGCACCACTTATCGAATTATGCCAACTTCAAGCCAGCGTTATTACAATGATAATTTGTTTTGCTCTACATCTGCTCCAACTGCGTTAAATCAATAGTTTCAGTTTTTTTTTTTTTTTCTTGTATTGTAAGAACACTAGATGTATCTATGTAAGCATTTTCGCAATGCGTTTCTGTATTTCTTACAAAATGTTATTTTCAATTTTTAACATCAAATAAAGAAGCGAGATTGACGGTTCCACTCTTCATTTACTGCAAAATGTCATAAGGTATGTCATTTGTATTTTATTTTCGTAAGATAGCGCACTAAGAACTTACAGACTTTTCATGAGAGGATTTAATATCCTTGTACTAAGCGAAAAACTACAGTACTTAACATTTGAAAGGCAGTGTTTATGCCTCGATGAAATGGCTGTTAAGTATAGTAAACAAAATGTATGGTCATATATTAAGCATACTACATAACGGAACGGACACATGCTTCTTGCATAACGGAACTGTATTTACAAAAAAATAATTAATAAAGTATGTTATACCCTTATCTTGCTCGAACATTTAGGAGTATCGGATGTAACACGTACACAAATTTATTTTAAACTTCTCTCTCGATGGAAATTAATATTTTGTAACATGATCCATAGATTATTTTATAATTGCAAGCTTATAGAGCATTTACGGTAGCAAACGAGGTAGATGCATCATTACTAGCAATTTCGGACCGTGTTATAGGAAATAATAATTAAAATAACAAGCCATATATAACTTTTTTAAATTCGATTCACTATACAATGTTGCTACTCACGGTTGCTGAAATTGCATGCTCGCCAAAGCAACTCAACGCGGTTTAGCGAAAACAACTTATCGAATGTAACCGAAAATTTCTTGAAAGCTGTACGAATCTCTATAAAGCCAACAAACATAACTTAATAAATGCCCGGCAATAGAACAATGGTTCTATACTACAATTTGTTACGAACCTTTTGAGGATATTTTGGCGAAAGCATGGAGAGTTACTATTTAAAAAATTTATGAAAAAGGAAGCGATGTGTTTCTTGTAATATTTATCCCTTACTGCTAATGCCTGCCTTAATGTCTAATATAATAATTTATTCATGTCTAATAAAATATTTATTATATATTAATAGATAAACAGATTTCAATTTAATAAACGTAGTTCATTGTTCCAACAAATAGCTTTTTAAACAATATGAAATTTCATCGTATAAGAGTCTTCGATAAACATAGCGTTATACGTCGGACTCCGCGTATTACAGTTTAAATATAAAGTGAAACATTTTATTTATAATATAAATACGATATGGATTCAGCCAGCGTTGCAAAAATATCGTGACGGGTCGTAAATTTAAATTGGAATTTTGAAAGAAGTTTGTTAGCGGAAATTTGAACGCGCAAAGTCGTGCAAATATGAACTATTTGATTTACCGTAGCCTTATAGGACGCTGCCACTCAAATATTTGTGGCATGGAAAAGGCAATTTTTAGTTATGAAAATCGGAAACCGCGGCGAACGCCTGCGCCTAAAGTGATTTCGGCACTTTGAAAACTCGCGTGCCAAGAACGCGCGCAGTTTAATCCAGTTGCACAGACACCGCATAATAAGGGTTCAAATCGTCGATTTACTAACAAGTTTTAGAAGAGAGAAAAAAACATATCATGAACGCAACGAGTCACTAGTTAGCCTACAATAGAATTTCCGTTAAAAAAATGTGGTTCTTTTACGTACAATTTATAATGTAAGTAGTTCACATTGTTTATTGCATGTTAGATTAGCAATAGTATTGTTATGCATTTTGCGAAAACGGGATTTTACGTATTTAAAATTCGGCGATGATGTAGTGCTCGAACGTAAATATATTTTTTTCTTTTGAATAAATCTTAATATTTAAAAAATTTAACGTATGTAATGTTGTTAGTGTTTATTACTTATACCGAAAGAAAAGTATTATTTGCAGCAATGTTATTGTTACTGTTGGTTATAACTATAATTACTTCTTTGCTTCTTCGTTGTTAAAAGCACCTTTGCTTGTTTAGTTAAAATAAAAATAAAATTTATTCAATATTATGGATTTGTTTTCATTTTTACCTCGCGTAAAATATACATTTGGCTAAATGTGCACTTTTTAAGAACTGTCCTTCTTTATGATTTACGTGACATTGTCTTCCGCGTTAGATAAAACTCTCACCGATTTTTAATTATAATTCAAATGGATTGTTAAAAATCGCCAGCACCAGCTTAATGTTAGGCATTTAAACGCGAACATTGTTATATTTAGGCCGTAGCGTTTATTTTTTAAAGCTAATATCTTGTTAATCTAATCTTCGAATTAAGATCAACCATTTGTATGTAAAACAAAACATACGTTGCAAATTAAGATGGTATGAAATACTTTGATGTCGCAAAGCACTATATAGCTTAATTTGTATCTGAATCAACTAAAAATGCTATTCAAATATATAGAGATTTCGCTAAATAAACGCATATTTGGTAATGACTTTGTCTAATAAATAAACCATTATTTATTATATTAAAATAAAGTAAGTGAGGATGATGTACAGCCATTCCAAAAACAATTTATTCGTTTTAGTAAGCATAGCACATATCACCGGTCAATTATTTCTCAGTTGACGTAAGAAGCAGATACGTGATACAAGAAGCTATACTTATCTCTTGCAAGCTTCTACAATATAAAGAGAATTGCATAACAACTGAATGATAAACTTCTATTACAGTAACGTTTCCTTTGTTTAGATTGTTTACTTAATCTTTAAAGAGAAATATGTTACATCTTATGTTTTGTACTATACACTATATCACATTGTCTCTGATTTTTGTGTATGTGTTGCTATTACTACTTTTTTTTAGCCAAATACTTTAATCAAATGCGGGCGGTGACTTATTGGCGTGATTAAAATACAAGCAAAGCAGTGTAGAACTCGAAAATTCTTTGTTAAGAAATTGGTCAAACTTTCTTTAAAATATTATATCAAGATACCCTTTCAGTTTCTAGGATATAATTAAAATCCAAATGTTCAAATTGCCGGTATTCCCTTGTTAACGAACAATTATTCAAATTTTGACAGAATACAAAATTGTTCGGGAAAATTAACTTTTTAACGCAATTATGTGTCTATATAACTATATTTCTTGTTTTTCATTTCTATTTCATCGCAAACGAAGTTACGACAAAATTTTAGCTAATCATTCTCAGCAGATTAGTAAGAACGCCTACGGGAATAACGCTTTAATAATTTAAGGCGTCCATAAAAGAGAAGCAATTTTCCGAAAATGTTTTTTTTTTCATAGCACATAGTGCGTCTAAATTGTGAAGTATACGCGCAATTCCAGTTTAAAATTTGGACGAAAGCTGTACTGAAGCCATTTCGTGCTCGTTAGTTTATCCCCTGAACTGGAATCATTACATACAAAAGTCATTCTATTTTTTATATCTCACAAATTGAATTTAATGAACCGGCAAGGTAACCGTAAAAATTCCATTTGCTTTCGAAAATGGTGGTAATTAAATGTTGCTTAGTTCAACTGTATAATTAATTCCGCTGGCCCGCTTAAGATTATTTCGACGAAGAAGTAGAAACAAAGGAATTTAAATATAGCGTTCTCATCTTTACTTATAACAAACTAATAAACTATTCATGTAGATACATTTGCTCTACGTATACATTTTTTTAACTTTTAAGTTCCGCTAGATATCTGATGATTCAATCATATTATAGAGTCAGTGCAAGAGGAATCGCTTTAATAAACATATTATCATTATTATTAAATAAGCGCCGTGTGTTAGTACGTCTTTACTCACTTACAAAAGCGGTGGATGCGCCGGTAAAGTATCACTGACAATTATTTAAACGACCTTGTATCTATATATTTATGAGCTCTAAATAATGATTTAGTCATTATCTAGCTTAATTATATCATTTGGCTTGAATATTCAACCAAGATTAAAGAAGTCCGTAAAATATATATTTGCTATTTTTATCTTCGCAGAATTGTATTTCACAAATTTAGAGAGTTAAATCCATGTAATAAATCAAAGAGGTTAATTAGATAACAACAATTTAGATATTTTATCCGCATTAATCTATAAAAAGTTCAGACTAAACAGGTAATAACTTGGAGTAAGACTCGAGCATTACGAAAGTTCGCTTGATTATATATGAAGATACAATATATGCGTGCATGGGAGAAAATGTACATAATTCAAATGAAATAAGTTTCGTAATATACGACATTATGTACGTCAGATAATGAATGCGTTACAAACTAGATTCGGAAACTACATGCGGTTTGTAATAGGCCTTTACTTCTTGAATGTATCGCGAACTTTTCGGAAATTGAACCAGAAGATGTAAACGTGATAAATAGATTGCATTTTCCGGGAACGGCGGAAGAGTACCACCGTTCGCGATTTAATTAATTTTATTAAAATAAAATCGCGAATTCTCGTTCGTTTTGTCTTGTCTTTCATCTAGTCGGCAACGGGATTTGCTTTAAAATAATTCTAAGAAGATTAATTCAATGTGATGGGAATACTTGTCCTGTTTTATTATCGTCGCAAGTTTATCGTAATTTTTCACGAACAGAACTAAAGAAATTGCTGAAGCATGCAACCTGGTTTTATATATTCCTCCTTGGAAAGTTTAATTTCAAATAACAAACGTTAGATTTTTTATATTTCAATTAATGTTTGCACAGCAAACATTAACACACAACAATATAACAACAACAACAACAAAAATGCAGGAAAAAAATACATTATTCTGATCGCACATTTAAAAACTTTGTAATTGCTCAAATATATAAAAAATTAACTTTGAAATGACAATTTAATAAGATAACATTTAGTGGTAGTAAACATCCTAAGCGCCTGAAAAACATCCTTTGCGTAGATTGAGTCTGAGAAAGCTATCGTTGTGATCAGTGCTACGAGATTGAAAACGGAATCGCGTGTTAATTTCAAAACAATGTTTGGATACATTTAAGCGCAATGCGAGCGAGTTTCTGCGGCGTTAAGTAACTGTGAATAAGGCGAGGATGCCCCGTTACACGCCAGAAATCAAAAGTCCGTCGGCAAAATTTTTTTCGTCTTCTCTCCGTCGGCGTGTTAGCTTCATCGGTTGCCAAGCCGTCTAGTCTTCATCACATTCGTAAACGCTTATTTTGCAGAATAAGAGGTTGGACGAATTAAGAATATGATGCCATCGGTCGGGAAAATGCGAAGACTTACAAGAAGACCACATTCAGAAATAAAACTGAATTTGTTTCTGTAGTAGGCGGGAAACTTTCTAAACCATCCTCGTAATGAGTTGATTCGATACGTGTAGCCTACAGCGATGTGCGATATCATTCTCGTTACTGAGACCTTTTCACCTAAGTTGTAATTAGCAAGCGATCAAAATGTGATAAGATGCTGTTCGGGCAAGGTCTATTAAGTTTTACTTTAACTTTAATTATTAACTGCCCAAGCTTTCTTTTCTCCAATATTTATTTTGTATGAAGTTTTACTTACATACATCACGCCTAGCGAGCCCAGTATCCAGTCTTCAAAAGGCTATAAGCTTGTTTTCGGAGGCTGCAACTCTTTTTATCTCCTGCTATCTAGAGAGCGAAGGAGTTAGTAGAATATTATAAATCCAGCTAACAACGGTAGAACGCAATAATAACTTGTCTTTTGTTCATTCCTTTTCTCTCTCAAAACATTCAATTTAATGTGGAATTATTCGACCGTAGTCCTCAGTATAATTTCAATTTCATATCTCGTAATTTCATCAATTAATTATCGTTCGTTAGAGAGTTGCCTTATTTGTCAGTATAATTTAAATTTGTGCAGTGGTTCATGGTGTAAAAGATCATAGGATAGGATACAAGGTGCGTAAGGATCCGTTTGTGTTTCATCATCAATGTACATACTTTTGGAAAAATAAAATTATCGAAATTTGCCGTGGCCCAAAAAATTGCTATCGTGATTAAATAAAAGAGTGCGCTGACGCTAATTAAATTTCCGATTTTAGTTCAATTCGTCATGCAGGTAACACGTATTTGGTTATGTTTCCAATTTCAAGGTGTTTATTGCCTCAATTTTAATGCAATTCGAAATTCGAGTCACGTATGGTGGTTGGAAGAAGCCGAATTCCAGTAAACAACGTATAAACACAGCGTTTTTTATGTATTTGTTGGAGTATCTTTATATTTTTTGTCGTTTTAAATTTCTAATGTTTATTTAAAATTCATTTATCGTTTTCTAATTGAGCTTTTTGAAGAAAGAGTGTCCTTAAGATACCGAACATTAACAAATTATTTTAGCGGAAATTTAAGGAGCGGAAGCGAAACATTGCAAAATGTTTAATACATATGCACACGTAACTATGTATATACACACATATAAACAGCAGGCATTCGTGCTATGTTAATTTTCAGCTTTCTATCTTTGCTCGAGTCGGGAAAGTCGGAAACCGATGGAACTGCGTGCTATGCCGACGTATTGAGAGCTTTTTTGGTTCTTTTGACTGAAATTCTAAAAATTTTCTAACTTATATCTTCATTGAACATCAAGTTTTTCATTCTTTCCTTAAAAGCTCTATAGTTCATGCTTTATAGCCCTAGTACAGTACCTTAGCCCTTCGTACAACAAAATAATTTTTTCATATATAAACTTGTTTCCACGTATATGTATTTCAGATGACGATATTTCTTTTTGTTAATTTTCTTTGTCAATTGTAATTCATTTTAGACTTGACCCAATACATTAGCTAAAATTGAAAATAATAGAATATCATATCAACTTAATTTCGAATATACGAAATATCAACATGGCACGGTTTACACCGTTAGACGATTTGTTCCAGAGGTAATTTATACTTTACTACGGCTTTAAAGTCCGCGATAATTTTAACAGCGGTTAAAGGGAGAAGCACTACGCCAAAGGAACGAAACTCAGCAAAGACAAAAGAGCGGAAGCCACTCCACGCTCGCATACTTGAATAAAAGGTCACGTAATTGCTCGTGAAATCTAAAAATGAACTTTTATTTATTTAGAGGATTGCGCAAATTGATATTTATAGTCCAGAATGCGGTGCAGTTTCAGCAGAAAGGCGACGACGAACGACCCTTATAGTTTCTTATCTGCCATATTAAACACACTACAGGCGTATCCGAATGCGTGTTAGCGGCGTCACAAAGATGGATACTGAAATTGTGTATTTTCGTAAACCTTTCTTCGTACAACAAAGTGGCCTTTCTCGTGCCGTTTAGATAAGCTCAAAAATTCAAATGTGTTACATTGTAATGCGAAAATATGACAATAACTATTTATCTAAACAGAACGGATATATGAATATTAAAGGCAACTGGATATATGTACGTTGATGTTAATACCAAGGAAAGATAACAACAAAGATACGACTCAGAAGAGAAAGTCTTTAGTACGATTTTTAAAAGGGACAAGCATATAAGGTAGGAAAGATCGAATATGTTCATTTGTTAATTGTGAAACGTTAAAAATTCAATAGAATAATTAAAAAATGCATTTTTAGATGAAGCGCTATCTTTATTGCATAAATTCTACTGTTCCATATGAGAGTCCCTGTAGTTGATTTTCGCCTCTGGCATGGCTCACATGTTGAGTTACCGTAATCAACTGCTTCCCGCTCAGTTAGTTTCGTCTCTGGCGTGTTTACACGTTGAGTTACCGTGCTAGCTGTTGTGTACCGCCTTAGCTCTTCGGAAGAAGCCCTGTATGATTGTAGACGAAACGTCAAGTTTTCGATTAAATCCAGAACACGTTAGGTTTAACAATACAACGTATTAAATTATTCAGTAATTGTATATTCTTGCAGAGATAGGGGAACAATAGAAGTATTTCTTTGTACTTGCATACTTCAGATAATTTCAGGCGCGTAGGTACACATGCAAACGTAAGTGGACGAGATTCCGCTGTTTTCAATCGTATTGATATATTTAGTCGATTCTGTTATAAGCTAACGTTGTACGCGATAGAAGTTAGGGCCTCTGCAGAAATTTTAAAACAAACAATTAAAACGGAAAAGTACTTCACAGTAAGTATCGCGACCATTATCTTGCCATCTTTCTAAAGTTTATTTCAATGTTCCTTAGCTCTCTCTGCATGAAAGAATTTATTAATCATTTAATGCTGATTGATCCTATAACTTTTATTTTAATTTGGAAAATATAAGAGAGTTGGCGGTTAAACTGGTAAAGAATCATTCATATTAGATAAGTTGCTCGAATAATGGTTGGTTAATAATACAAAAATTAATTAGTTTAAAATATTTATTCCTGCTATAATATCGCAATAATACGATAACGGTACAGCACAAACATTGTTTTCTCCAATACTAGATTTGTCAGGTGACGGTAATGGATTTAAAACTGAACTTAACCACTTCGCGATCTGGCTGAAGCGCATTCCGAGTACAATAAACGATCCGGTCCCCAAATGGAGACGTGTCGATTCAATTCAATTAGCTCATAAAACGCACATAAAGCTCGACGTGTAGTACCATGCAACAAAGCGGCAATAAGCAACAAAAATATATACAACTTGAATGCATCGACATATATGCAGCGATACGCGAACACCTGCCGTGCCAGTAAACGGTCTCTGGACTATTGAAATATGAATAAGCACGATCTAAACATACCTGTTAAATATAGACATCAGACATATTACAAGAACAACGGATTACTATTTACTATTTTCCTTGAGCAATTTGAGGAAAAACTTATCCGAGATCCTACACAACACAAGGTGTTTCCGCTACTTATGATTAGAGAGGATAAAGGCGGATGGAATTATTACCTTTTTGCAGAAACTAGACAGATTCGTGTTTTGTCGACTCCCGGAAACACCAGTAGGCAACACGAGGCGAATAGACACGAGTCTATCTAATCGCCGCAAAAAAGGAATAATTCCACCTGTCTTTGTCATCTCTGCTTTATGATACAAGTTTGAGAGCAGCTGGTACAACACTACAACATTTTTGGATACTTCTCTTCAATTTATGATAGTATCCTTCAACATTCCACATCTAACTTAAATTTTCAGATAATATGAAATTTTTGGCGAAATGTACGCCATCTATGTTGAAACTGAAATCATCATTTTATGACCCGTGCTGAGACGGACAAAAGAATTTTTCGTAAAATGCAAATTTCTGGAGACACCCGGTATATATATATTTATGTACCTATGCAGCTGATATAAGCTTCTAATTTATACAAAACCACGGCGATGTCGCACAAGATCCTGATTAGTTCGATTTAGCGGTTCATTCCTTAATGAATTAGAGCTCGTGGCAGTCTTCCGTCGATTAATCAGTCCGGAAAACGCGATGTTCAGGTGAACATAGGTTCTGGATATTAGCACATGTTCGACTGCACTACTGCTCAATTACCTTCAACAGCTGCTATAATGCTACTTAATTTTCCCGCGTACGAATCGGAACGTTTGCGTCGTTGAGGTATTTCTTGCATCATTGACTTGCTGATTGAAATCTCAAAGGAGACAAGAACGGATGTCATTACCGCATTTGAAATTAGTGTTCGTTCTAAAAATATCATAGAAATTAAACTACAACATGTACAACGTAAGCATCCGCCTATCCAAATGAAGATCTTCTCTATTAATATTAACGCTAAATTACAAGATAAATGGGAAAATTATAGGTAAGTATCGAAATTACTCGGAGTATATGAATTTTCGAGAACGTAAATAAGTAAATATCGATTTCATAGAGGCGGCCTAACGAGTTACGTAGGAATTACAAAGCTATTGTCGATAACCTTTTCAGCTCCCGTAAGAGACAAAACAAACGCCACATCAGCACAATACGCGCGCTATATATCTGTTAGTCTAAAAATATATGAATCAAAATGTAAATTACATCATTAGTATGCATAAAATGTAATGAGTTACCGGTAATTTGCATCTATTGCATAAGCGAAACGGATGTAAATTGTCGACTCGATCTGTGTAATCTTGTAAATTGGAGGAATCGGTGGAATTTCAAATATATATGCGTTGTCTCTAAAAATTAATTAATTAATTATATCGCCCTACATCTTCGGTCGCCACAACACTCTTGGGAATAAGACTAATCTTCGGAGAAGTTAACGCTACAAATGATGTGAACCTTCTTAATATGCAATTTGTATAATATTAACGTAATAATATATTAATACACATTCATTGAATACTTAAAACAAATAAAGAAAGATGACGTTAGCATAACTAACGGTATTGATGGAATCACTCTTAGCGAAGTCAATGTAAATAGAGAAAACACTAGTTATAACACGTTTCTGCCCATTGAGAACCGCTCACACCGCCATTTGCCTCCTTGTTTGTTTTTAATTTTCAAACTAACAAGCAGCATATTACCAGCCGCCATCTCATGACATATGACCTGTACTATCTCTTGACAGCAAATGGCTTCAGGAGATATACTGACAAATTAATGACATAATCTGAGGCAAATAGTGGTGTGATGTAGAGAAATACTCGGAGCAACGCTAAGTTCAACTAATTTAATTTGGAAATTAAAATGAACATTGCAAAAATTATAGTGATTTTCTTTAATAATTAAATATTTAATTTTTTTCTCATAATTCAAAAGTTTATTGACTGTTTGTAACTTAAGTTAAAAAAAAAAACTTTTTATTTCAAATGCCAGAAAACAAATCTAGGGATTGCGTGGGTAAACGACGCAGAGTCGATAGGATTTAAAATAAGGCTTTTAAAAGTTCCGCGCGATACTCCAAGGACTGCAAAAGTTCTAAACAGTCCCTTCAAACGTTTGAAAAACAGGCTCCTCAATTAGGAGAACGCGAAAAAACCCTGAAAAGGTTAAAACGATTCGCTGGACATATACCTTATTAAAGTGACAGCGACGAAAAAATATAAATCCATTTGTCTCTTAACATTCAATATAATTTTTTGCAGACTATTGATGAGATACCTGTCCTTGCTCGGGGCGAATTTTCTGCACACGAACATGAACGTCAACGCTAAGGACGTTTCGCTGAAATCGAAAGTTGTAAACTTTTCAAGAGTTCCGAGGCACAATCTACCCGCAAGTGCTAACACAACAAACGAGAAGAAAACGAAAAGATTTCCACTTAATGACGTTGTCAGCAAGAATATTACTTTGCTGCTGGAGAATTTGCTGAAGAACTATGAAAGTTCCCAATTACCGACACATGGGCAAGGTAATTAAATTATTTCAAATGACTCTACTTCGAAACAATATCTTTTTGCGTGTTAGAAGCTATTATCATCTTCTGTAATGTTCGAAAGGTTCGATTTTTGACACAAATTATCGTTATACTTGGAGCGGCTCTTAAATTGGCGAAATTATCCTTTTCGTTTCCGTTTTATTAATTCTTTATCAGATTGTTCTCGTTATGTATTTTTGAAGGTAGAAAGCGGACTTTATGTCTTTGTTTACTTGTTCAACTATCTGGTTAAACCCATCTAGCTTATCCTCCGTGGGCGTACCTCGTTCAAGAGATTCTTCTTCTAGGAAATGTATTAATTATTGAGGACGCAGGGGAATTAATTTTAAATAGTTTCTTCGTCGGAAAAGGTTAAATTGAATAGCTTGTCCAACCTCAAGGACGAAGAGCTATGTTCCTATACATTTTAACATCGTAAATTTTCAAGCATTTCTCTTTACCTGCGTGCTCAGCCCGTGAAGTTACTGGAATTAAAAGAAATGCCATCTCTGAAAACAGTTATAAACTGTAGAAAAGCGGAAGCTTCCCTTATTTTTGAAGTTTCATTTACTTTAAATATTATTAGCGTCCCTGGTATTTCGTTATTTCGTTAACAATGCGTCCCGACAAACAAACCTTTGAAGTTTACCATGCACGCCGCACATGCTTAGAAAATTCCATTTAGGACATACCTGAAACACCTTCCTTTTTTCATACACACTTAAAAGTTTACAAACACGTTGCTAAACAAAGCTATGTCAGCGTGTATTAACGTAAACATTCTTTCAGAGGAACCACTGCAAATGTATAACATATCTACATTTGTTTTTCAGCAAATAAATTGTGTGCCTTTCGTTTCAGATAAACCTACTGTAGTTCAAACTAATGTTTTAATAAGAAGTATGGGTCCTGTCTCAGAGCTTGACATGGTAAGTTTATAATTGGCGATAAAAACATCCAACATAAATGCTCAGGCTTTCATCAAACTAATATGGATTTTTTTTAAATTTTTAAGTATATCTGTTTACTGGTTTCACCCAATACTTTGGTCTGATTTTCGTAAAGTGTTAGTTATTTTCATAGAATTCTGCTTCTTTTGTAAAAATAAATTAATGATGGACCTTTAATTAACGTTGAGCTTAATTGTTTCTCTGATACAATATTTTTAATTGTAAATTAAAAATATTTCACTACATACTATCCTTCATTGAATATTTTGATGTTCTGTTTCTTCAATCAATAACCAAATATTGAAATGTATATGGCGTAATAAAGAAAAAGAGGGCAAGATACAGGATGATACTTAAACCTTCGCCGCAAAAACATGTACAGTGCTAGAGAAACATTTGAGAATAATACCACGGATGGATCAAACGCAAATTTATGATTTAAGCGTCTCAAAAGTGGTTCAAGATCAGTTGATAATAATGAGCATTTCTATCCGGATTAATCGTAAGCAGACGGGCAACGGCTAAAAAAAAAGAAAAAACATCACATGGATAGATAGTTGAAAAAAACAGCTTCGAACTGAACTAATTCTTCTATGTTAGGCAACCTAAGTGGGATTAATGGATGCGATTATCAAAACAAACAAAAGTCTATCTTCATTTCGGTCAAAGAAAGCCCGTTACGGCAACAGGAAAATAAAGTCCTTACTTACACAGAAAATAATGCATTCCTGATTCCTACATTACATCAAGGCTTTCCTTTGTTTCGTAATAATGATCTGGTATTCTACTAACCTCTAAGCAACTGATTTCGCCTCAAGACAATCTTTTACTGAGGAATTTTCGCCTTTTTAGTTTTCGAAGAAATACTTTACGCTCGAATGAGTTAAATTGCAACTATTTTTTAGGAATATTCCATGGACTGTTATTTTAGGCAGTATTGGCAGGATAAAAGATTATCATTCTTAGGACCGATCAAATCTCTCTCGTTATCGATTAAAATGCTCGAGAGGATATGGCGCCCAGATACTTATTTCTACAATGGCAAAAACTCGTATGTTCATACGATTACAGTTCCGAATAAACTATTGCGGATTAGTCAAGATGGTGGCATTTTGTACTCAATGCGGTAAGTTAACAATCAGCAAACATATAACCAATTGCGCAAGATATTTTTTATATGTATGTTTCTTACAATTAATGCAAGCATTAATTTTGATTAATCGCGATCGGTCTAAAATTTATAAAGACAATTTTAAAGGTTCCTCCTCGCAAAGGCTCATTATCATTTCTGAAGTATATAATTTAAATTGGTGCCGAGAGATTTATTTCTTTCTCGTTTCATTAGTTTATCTTGTATCAGAAAGAAAATGGGCGAATGTAGACGTACAAATGGTTGCGTCCTGGGAATATGACACCCAATTAAAAATTGTAATCGCCGAGACTACGGTGATTAATGTGTATAATTTACGCTTATAATTCTGGCCCGAACTGTAAATTTCTGACGATTAGACTACGGTTCTAATTTATGCGCTACGATGATATATTACTGTAAATAAGTAGATACAAAAAAATGACGATCATGTTCAAGAAAATATACGTGCAAGCATAAATCAAGACTATCGCTCCAGATGTTGTAGTTCCAAGTAACAGAGAAAATTAACAGAAGGTGTATAACAACAACAATTTCACCATTTCTTCTATTCTAAACAATTATTATCAAGTCCATCAATATAATACATAATGTAACATAACACAAAACTTATTTTATTTATTTCATTCATCGTTATTCTAATTTTCAGTCTTACAATAAAAGCCAAATGCCCTATGGAGCTTAGAACTTTTCCAATGGACCGCCAATCATGTCCGTTGATATTAGGCAGCTGTAAGCCAACTTGTTAAAGTAAAATAATCCCAGCGTTCTCACCATATTCTTTTTAGACGCATATACATCTCGGGAATTGGTTTACCAATGGCAAAACGAGCAAAGCGTTAATTTTGTACCAGGAATGACGCTCTCACAGTTCGATCTAATGAGCTTTCCCTATCGTAACTTTACTTTTACTCGACGCGAAGGTGCAATCGTCTTATATGCTAAATTTCGTTTTGTAAATCGCTAAATCTATTTTCCAGGCGACTTCTCCGTACTACAAGTTTCCTTTAATTTGCAAAGACATACGGGTTATTTCCTCATACAGGTGTACGTTCCGTGTATATTGATCGTGGTTCTTTCTTGGGTCTCCTTTTGGATTCACAGAGAAGCAACTAGCGATAGAGTAGGTCTCGGCATAACAACGGTTCTAACTTTGTCAACTATAAGTTTGGATTCGCGCACCGATTTGCCCAAAGTTCGATACGCGACTGCTTTGGACTGGTTTTTGCTCATGAGCTTTTTTTATTGTATCGCAACTCTGCTAGAGTTCGCAGGTGTACATTATTTCACCAAAGTGGGAAGCGGCGAGATACCAATGGATGATGAGGAATGGGAGGATCTAGAAGAGATGGAGGAGGTGTTTGTTGGAGTTTCCGGTAATACGACGCTTGAAAATAATTATTTATCGAACGTTACGAGAAGAAGGAATTCTATAGTTTGCCCAAAAATGAATGTGAGTATAGAAATAATACGGCAAGCTGAAAATAACAACATATTTAATTGGAAATTGTTCAGACAGTAAAAATAGAGCAAAGCAGCTAGATGACGATTATATTTGGCCTTACTCAATTTTCATTTTACTCGTTGGAGATACAAATTATAAATTTTATCATAAAATTTGCTATCAAACAAGAAACATAAAGATTCAATCGAATTAAAGCATCAAGAAAGTTTTGCTTACATCAATTACATATTTGCCTTAAATTTTGGTAATTAATAATATTTCCCTAGCTTCACAAAAAAAAAAAACATTTTATAAGTTTTCTCTTATCTAGGATCCTCCATTGCACTACGATAACCGAAAGGTTACTTTAGCATCAGAAACTATTCAACCTCAAGAGTCACCTTTAAAATTGACCATTGAAAAAACAACTCAAACCGAGAATAAACTTCCAAAGTGGAGACAATTCTTATATTGCTTAAAAGGCGACGATAAGTTCCGACGACAGCGTCAAAGAGAAGCCACTGGAGGACACGGTTTGTTAAATTCTGACGAAAAGATATCAATATATATATTAAAGGAAGGGATTTTAGGTATGAATGAACCCGGCGTCAGACACATTAATAGCGTTTCTTACATTGATAGAGTTGCTCGAATTTTGTTTCCGACATCGTTCGGACTTTTGAACTTATGCTACTGGCTTTTCTACGTAACATATCAAGAAGATTTTAAATGGGGTGATACACCCATCCATTCCTTAAGTCATTAGATGTTGAAATGCTTAGAGGTTCGCAAGTTTTAAACAAATCAATATATCAGCAATATATCGCTTTATATTGTTCTATACTACATATCTGAACACATGTATTGAGAAAATCTAATAAACGATACCAGTAAATGTCTTGAATTTTGATTAGAATACGTTCCTAATTTATTTGTACCGAACATTTCACTTACAAAAGCAAATTGGAAATTATTATTAAATTATTATTGGAAATTATATTTTAGAAATATTAGATAAAAACAATCGTGCGCCTAAATTTGAAGGGAACTTGGGCGAATATATGCGTCCTGACTAAGATTTATACGAAATTTCCACTATCTTAATTCTCAGAGGAACTGGAAATAAATGGCATGTCATAATTCATACCCGTATCACTTACTAATGAAAAATTCTGTTGTATTAGTTTCTTTCTCACTAGAGATTTTGAAGGTACATGGGAAATAAGAACGTACGTTACAGGTTCTAAAAAAATTGCAAGAATATGTGTACAATTCGACTTAGTACCTTCATATTTTACATGTTCCATATACTCAACGAACTAGCGTTATTCTTTTATCCATAATTCGATTTATTTCAAATATTTATGGAATGGAAATAATAGAAAGTAATAAAGAAGCGCAGGTAATTCCCAGTAAAATAATAATTAAATATTCAAACGGTCAAATTCTTGATAATAACACAAAATGTGAAGAGATGATATGGAGGAAAGATAAATAGTAGGTATATATGTTCGTGTTTTATATATTACATCTTATCTATCACAAATGACTGGCTGCGCCACTGTGCAAAGAGAATAATTCGCGTAAAAAAAATCAAGAAAGTTGTTGGTGTCGACATCTTTTATCACGTTTATTAATTAGCTCTTTTAAAAACTGGACTCCAATTATCTTTTTAAATTTTATTTAACGAAATACATATTTAAATTTAATCCAAATAAGAATTTCGTTTATATATTTTTGTCAACAAAAATTTGCGTAGATCGGTGGACTTCTATTTTCTTTTGAAAGCTGCGTGGTTTAAATCTAGGCTAAATCATTTTCCTTGTGCTTTAAATAGTAGTCACCTGAACTAGAATAACAAAATATTTTAAGACCATGCAGTTAACGTGGATAAACAAAATACGTTAATATGAATAAAAATAGGTCCAACTATCAGTTCGGCAATAGCACACAAGAAATATATGTAAATAAATAATTATGAGAGGAACGAACTGCCATGATTGATTTCAAGCGTCTCTGAGTTCTAGGACTTGTAGAAAAGTTTTTGTATAATGTGGGATTCCTGGGTCGTCATATACCGAAAAGTGGTAATTAATACGATTATTTAAGTGTATAGATTATTTTAACAACAGAGTTTACACAAACGTAATTCAGTTTAGTGGTAAATTTTAATGTTTGACGTGTAAGATCGAATGGCCACGGGTTGTACGCCATTGATATTCCGGTTTAAAAATGGGTTGCTGCTCTTTAAGTATTTGCTTTCGGAAGATCTATTATCGTTTAAAATAGTAGTTTTTGTCGATGTTTATGTGATAGTGTGTGCAATGGAATGGTCAATATCATTTTGACAGCAAATATTGTGGGAGTGTCTAAGACATAGGTATTAAAAAAAACCTACATTTCTTTGTTGTCAGCCTGTTCGTTGACCTTGAACAACACCCATAATGCTATAACCTCATGTTTGTTTACATTCATCCATGTAAAATTAATTTTTAAGCTTACATCTAGGAAATTAAGGATATTTATGTAGAAAGAAAACAGTTACAAATGAGCAATAAAATGCAATCCTTTCGATGTATTTATATGCGCTACTTCTTTCGTAACTAAGAGGTTATGTTACAATTTTATTGAGCATCATTATTATTCAAGATTCACGCTTCTAAAAGAATTCATTGCGCCGTTTACGTTAGTGTTGGCAAACTATTTACCATATACAGTCCCTGGCCATTAAAAGACTGTGATTTTGGAAATTCATAATGTACGTTATCTACAAGTGTGCAGATTCAAATTTTATTACTATGGTTATCAATGAAGTACATATTGAAGATGTGGATAATGACAATAACTTCCTCAGGTAAGTTTTACTAAATAGATAGGAATAGCGTTTGTTTATCAGTACTAGTGCATTTTTACCATTGTACATGGCCAGGGGCTGTAATGTTCTACAGCTTATTTGTGTTGGTAATCAAAGATCTTCCATTTACAGTAATCAGGATGGTTGTTGATGTACCACCACGACCATTTCCTAACAAGATGCAGCCTGCGGGTATGAATCCCAGGGAGTTATCGGAAAATGATGACTTAGCTACATCATTGGTACTTGATCCCTTCTTAGGTTTCGCAACGCATAAGATGAACGTACGATTTCAACCACAAAAAATAAATAATGCCGAGCTTAAAAGTATTGTAAGTGATTTTATTCATACACAAAATTATGAAAAGGCATATAGCAGAATCTCAAAAGGCGACTGGATGCCAAGACCTAAAGGCAAAAATCAACAAAAACGAGTAGAAGAGCATGTAAGTATAACCAGAAAATAATGTGATTCAGACGTAAAGGTCCTCTATATGATTAATCAAGTTTATCGAGGTATTATTGTGAACTACATACAAGTATTTATTGTTATTAGAAATAACGGATCTGATTGGTTGAACTACCAATGCTTTATTTTTTTTTGCACTGATTACAATATTGTAAACAGAAAACAATAATTATGCATAGCATTTTCCCCGGTAACGTTGATTACTTGCGTTTCTTTCTCAAATTTCATAATCTATTTTAAATATATTTTGGCATATTTTAAATTTGAAAGAAATGAGCTTTTATTTGATTTTAGTAACAAACTTAATAAACCTGAATCGACTGTAGCCTTGTTTTATGTTACGCAACCCAATTAGTTAATCCTGCAAATGTACTTTGCAGAAAAGTTGTAAATTAGTTGAAGCATATTCTATTAATGGAAAGAAAATTAGAAACAAAGATATTTTTGCAGATTAAAAATAAGTAAATAAAATTACATCTTCTTTCGATTGGTAACTGAGTGCCTATGTAAGGGTTCTGATAACAAAAATAGACAATCTTTACACTATTAAGGCAACAACAAAAAAGCGGACGGTTAAGTTAATTTGGTTTAAATCTGGCTTCTGTTGTAATTTTTATAGCAAAGTAATTAGAAAATATATTGTTATTTGACAATAGCTTCATTAAATACTCAATATAAAATGATTACTCTATAATAATTAAAATCGAGTCATCACTACCGATCTACCGATTTAATACATGCAGGTATGAATTTATAAGGTGTGTCCAAAAATGAAGTAAAAGATGTATTTTCTAAAACCTACACTGGTGTCAAACAATCAACTACTTGCAAGTATACAATATGAATAACGATAAGTTTATTGAATGCTTGCTTTAATTAAAGTGTCTTGAATAAAATTTCATAGCTTCTTTGAAGTAATATGCATCCAGCCTAAAGATAAGTAAGAAATATTCAAAAACTCAAGCGCGGCCGGCACCATTTCTGTATTCTGTAAGGACTGAATGTTTGATTATGTTTTGTTACTTTAACATTGGATAAGGTAAACTAATACATAAGTGTTTTGTTGACTTAACATCACCTTTCTTCGAGAAAGCGGCAACGTAATAGACGTTTTATGCAAATTTTAGACATAACATATTACACCAATCCACTAACAAAAGAGTTTTAAACACGTTCTTGCTTTGATTTTATACCGTTATGCTATGTGGTCGATTACTGTAGATGTTAAATTTCTATTCATATCAAGTAGATACCCAAATTGGTAGTTACATACTGTTTCCAAAGACAGCGAATCCTTCTGTTCTAAATTTTTTTTGTATTAAATATTTCGCTTATTCATTTTTGGGACTCCGAATTTAATTCAATTTCTATTAGTTGTTACGTATAGTTAAATAAAAAAAAAAATTGAAACTCTTTAGAGAGTAATATAACGTTTTGTTTTTACAGATATACAGATATCTTAGAGTTTTTGATAAGGATTCAGGGTTTGTTATAAAACCCTGTTATCGTTATTCACTAGAAGACCAAAAGGGTGCAAAAATCTCCGCTACACGAAAATGGTACAAAAATGAAAAAATTGAATGTTTAGTGGGTTGTATAGCCGAACTGACGGAAGAAGAAGAGAAGATGCTTTTGCAAGCTGGCAAAAATGATTTTTCTGTGATGTATAGCTGTAGGAAGAATTGCGCGCAACTATGGTTAGGCCCAGCTGCTTATATAAATCATGACTGTAGAGCGAACTGTAAATTTGTTGCTACTGGCCGTGATACTGCTTGTGTAAAGGTTTTACGTGACATTGAAGAAGGCGAAGAAATAACGTGTTTCTACGGCGAAGACTTTTTCGGTGATAAAAACTGTTACTGTGAATGTGAAACATGTGAACGTCGGGGAACAGGGGCGTTCGCCAGTGAGTGCGAAAAAAAAGAGGAAAATGGATATAGGTTGCGCGAAACTGACAATAGAATTAATAGGACTAAGCAGAAATCTCAAGGTAAAGGTGTTTTAGACAATTGCAACGGTCACATACAGAGCAATGAAAAAATCATTGCACCCCTTAGTATAAAGGAACTTCGTCAGAAAGGGTTGACGAAGTATGACGCGGAACTACTTATAGCGCAAGGCTGTAAGTTTTCGGACATTGGTGAATTCCAGAAGAAGGATCGCAATTCTAATACTAGTTTAAGTGCAACGGATATATTACCCGAGTCTCATAATTTACGCGACAAAAGAAAGAATGACAAAAAGTCTGTGATCAACGGTATACATAATAGTAACACTAGTGCTAAGTTATCTAGGGCATCGCGATTGCAAAGAAGAAATGCCAGGCAAGCAAATCAGGAATTAATGGAAAGTGCAAATCACACTATATCTAGATCAAACTTGTTGGATGACTTACAAAGTAACGCCAGTAGTAGTACAAGTTATAGTGATCACGATCCAGTTTCAGATACTACGCATGATGTTAAGAAGTTTAATGATTGTCACGAAAGTGGAAAGGATGTTTCTACTGCAATAGGTAATTACGTAGTTAATATTTATTGTAATTCTTTCGAACAAGATACTATCCATATTTTCACTTTATGAATACATTACGTCTTATAGTTTTAAAATGGTAATTTTACTTAGTTAATCAAAAATTGACCTACTAATGTACATTGAAAATAAACGGATCTCCATTTTGACCTTTTTAGCGATGCTATTTTATGGAAGAAGTACGTAACTAAAGATTATAAAATATATTGCCAGGTAAACTATTATTATCTCATAATCGCGAATATCCGGATATTGATGTTATCCAGATCTATTAGCCGAAATCTCGGATCCGATCTGTTATCCTTCGGAAACTTCGGATCTTCAATTCGGATTCTTTAAAGCGGTTTGAGGTGGACGTACGGCGTCAAAACTGTCAAACTAAAGCAAACGTGAGATTGCGCCTAACAAAAACGAGGTTGTCTATACGTGCCCGCATATTTGTTTCCTGTGCACGCAAAACGCCTAAACATAATAATGATAATCATCATAACGTATCTAGATTTCTCATACAAATGAATCGCAATGAACTTTCGCACAAATTTTAATGGCATCTTCCTAAAATAATTATTTATCTTTTTGATTTGTTCTCAATGTCGTTTTTTTTTTTAATTTCCAGATACGAATTCTTCTGGTATTACATTAAGAAGTCAGAAACGCCTCAATGATGCCGGACAAGAAAGTTCCAGCATTACAAAATCAAAATCTCAACTAGAAGATTCGTCGTCATCAACAGACTCCCAAATAGATTACAACCAGAATGGAAATCATTTCGTAACCAGTGATAATGTAAAGGATTCATCGAAAAATCAAAAATCAACGAAACCATCGTTGCGGCAATTAAAAGACGGTTCCCGTATTACAAGATCATCCGTTCGGCTTTTAAGTCGCAGTAATAGCACTGCCAATTCGGAGGAGAACGTGGATATGAAGGAGGAAAGCGAAAAAGACGTATACGAGTTCAACGATGACGAAACTAGATCCGATCTATTACAATTACAATTCCGCAATGTGAAAAGCGGTGAACATAATAATGTCGATAATGTGATACAAAGTAAAAGTGATCTAACCGAAAGTATTAACACATGCGTAAATGAAGAATCGAGAGTCAAGTCTGAAGAAAATGATACTGCCATAGAAAATAATTTCGAAGAGAACACCAAGACACCGGAACGGCTGCAAGAACCCCAAGGTATCGAAAAGACGCCGGAGAAATGCGGTCGGCTAAAATTGACATTACGGATGAAAAGAAGTCCAGTATTAGACGAGGTCATTGAATCCGGGAATAGTTTAAGTGAAGATAATTTCGAACCTGAGTATGAAGTCCTGAGAGTAGAAGGTGTAGACAATCAGTGTATTACGCCTTATTCCCATAGAAAGAAAAGACACAAATCGAAAGATCGAAAGAAGGATCGTAGGCTTAAGCACGAAATCGCTTTACCGAATCCACCTATGAAGCGGCTACGGTTAATATTTGGCAATGAAAGCCATACAATAGATATCCCGTCCACTAGTAATGATTAGCAAAGTGAACAATTTTAAGTTAATGGTATTTACATTGTACAGGTAGTATTTATATTACTTGTTGTAGTGATAGACGTATGATGTCTAACAAACTATTGTAAGTACTAGAGATAGCCGGTTTTAATTCTTTAGTTTAATGAGTACTGGTGTTAGACGTTTTAAGTATGTGAATAAGGAAAATAATTTCGAAATACGCTTATGTATATTATAGATATTAGTTGAGAAGTATTAAAGTGTTCAAAATATTTTTATATCAAAATACAATTCAATATTAAGACATTATGATACACCTTTAGTTCAAGAACTACACCCTATAACTGCTATTCGGTTTTAGATTTGTAACTTACTTAGGTATTTTTCTTGGTAAAAACTAATAAAAACCATAGGAATCAACTGCCGAATAACGATACAAAATTCGCATATTATAGTTTCACCAAAGTTAACTAGCAATTTAATTTAATTTAATCTAATGTAATTTCCTAATAAAACTGATGCGATATTTAAAATTGCTTGTATTCTTGAGCAAATATACGTTAGGATGTCCTAACAACAAACTTTATTTCAAATCGATGATTATCATTTTGTAATTTTCTTTTATTCTTGTAAGTTTTTAATACGAACAGTGTAAGAGAACGAATTCTAAATTTAATAAACGACCGAATTGGATCTTGGCGCAACAGATTATAATGTGTAAAATAGATTTACGTTAAATGAATCCAGAAATAGGAATACAACAAACAAAGTGGAGGACGTTTCCTTCAATAAATATCTGTAAAAGTAATGGGACTTAAAAAATGCAACTTATTCGAATGACGTTGTTCATCGTGATCACTTCATCAATCGATTGAAGCTTCTTTCTCCACTTTACAGGATATATTCGCTGCTTAATTTAAATAAAAATTTATTTTTTTTCTTGTTTAAAACGAGAATAAGTTATAAGGCATATATTTTGTTTAATTTTGAACTTCTAAAAAACCGGTTTGTATATACCGGTATAAAGTCACCCAAACAAAGAATTTTCATAATGTATATTGACTGTTACACAATTTGTCGGGTATACCAGTAAAGTAAGTAGAGATATAATAATAAAAAATCATCGTTTATCAAACTATATTTAATTATAACGTCAGGGTATCACGTCTAAATTACGGATAAATAGCAAGGTGTGAAAGAAGATTGCTTCTAACAAAATAAGCCCGATATGTGGGCGTGATAATTAAAAATTAAATAGTAAAACATAATAAAAAAGAAAAGACAGAAAATTTCGCTAAATTTGTAGCTCAACAAATGATTGCTGCTTATTTCAATTTCATTCCCTTTTCTCTTTTGAATAGACACATCCTAATTCTAGTTTTATTAATTTCCCAGGAAAGTACCTACACGTATACTATTGTTCTTTTGTAATAATTTCACAACAAGTAATATAAATAAATTAATCCGTTGCTTATCATTTATTTGCTTTAACTTAAAAGTAGTAATTAGATAGTTTATTTTAACGGTCTTGTATATAGATGAATTTTAACTTAATTTATTTTATATTTTACGACATTCATACAGAACTATATTAACTAATTATTTTTGTACATTTTTCTATTTTACTTATATTATTTCTCTTTAATAATTTTATATAAAATGAAAATATCTGATTACCTCAAAAACATTAATGAATGATGTTTAAATGTATTATAAGATTTAAATAAATTCTTGTTGATCTTATTACTGTTGAAATTTTATAGGATACATAACTTGGAATAGGTGAAAAATCTGTCTGTATATAAGCATGTATTTGACGAAACTGCTTGTACATATTATTAAATGTGTAATATTCATTGATGATCACTTGTATTTTTTACATATGAAAGAATTTCGTTATATATCTCACATTTCCAGAATAATTGAGTTCCTAGTATACTTCATTCTCTTGTACTAAATTGCATACATTTTCTGTATTTTTATTAGCCAATGTAATAAGTAAACGTAATAAAGTTTTTTATTTTGCCTTATACTATTATTCTACATGTTTACTAAGAACTAAATTGATAATTATACCGCGCAGGCTTTAATGCTATGCTTGACTTCTTTCGGTCGTGTCGGAACTTTCGCTGGACGTTTCGCCGTTGAACAGTTCAGTTATTCCGAAGAAAGCGTCAGCATGAACTGTGAAACGTCGAACGAAAGTTTTGACACACTGCAAAACCCGAAAGAAGATAAAAGCACACCGTCTAATTCGTTGGAGAAAACCATCGATTTTTACATACAAATTGCTTGAAAAACGAAACGTAGCAATAGTACAATCTTGTAGAAAGGGATTAATTTTTCTTTTCCTGGTGTCTAATCTCAAACCCTAAAGTTAATAGAATCAAAGAAATAATAATTTACTGTATTGGTAAATCCCTTGGTCTGTTGGTTCATTGTGCAATCAATAAGGTGCGAAAACCCATCGACCCAATTTGACAACTCGCGGTTATCGTTTATCATCACGGCATTTTTTTTTTATTTGCGAGGAGTTAGGATTCTTGAAACAGAGATTGCCAACATTGGCACTTCTGTAAGATTGGCGCGATAGGCGATTAGATCAATTCACTAGGATGTTGAATACTTCAGTCTAATAGCAACAAAACGCCGGGAAAGTTGACATGTTATTATTGTTTGTTCAGCAGAGTATTTACGTTCTAATATAAAATGGACTTTGTATGAATTAAGATACGCTTATACTTTCGTAAATGTATCAGTTATAAATGAACAATCACAGTTAACACTGCTATTTTGTTACTGTTGCCCACTAGTAATGGTAATCACTTTTTGTCCTAGTAACCAAATATACCACGTGATAGTAACAGCCAATGAGAACTCGGTGGAAATTCTCCCATTCAACATTTCGCACCCTGGCATACTGTAAAAATGATGACAAATGACATTGTTGGAGCACTTTTCAGTTTCGAAGTTACAAAGCGTTCTTTATTAATTTTCTCTTTAAAATTGTTGTGAGCGGCAATTAGTTTAAATATATCTTAAACAATGGCTTCCGCTATGGACATAGACGATGAAGAGGTAGAAATGCCTACATCAAGCAGTTCCAAAGGTGAGAAGAAACGGTTTGAAGTTAAAAAGGTAACGTTGTTAATGAGTAGCCACTTTTTAATTAAATTAATACTATTACATTTTTAGTGGAACGCCGTCGCATTGTGGGCATGGGGTAAGAATGCAGTCTAATTGAAGTTTACAAAAAAATATGCTTTCTACAACAAACCGTCTTAATTTCAGATATTGTCGTTGATAATTGCGCTATTTGCCGTAATCATATTATGGATCTGTGTATTGAATGCCAAGCGAATCAAGCATCGGCAACAAGTGAAGAGTGTACAGTTGCCTGGGGTGTTTGTAATGTAATTATTAACATCCTTGTGTAATGTTATTATCTTCACATTGTTTACTTTAATTTTTTAGCATGCTTTCCATTTTCACTGTATATCTCGTTGGCTTAAAACACGTCAGGTATGTCCTCTAGACAATCGAGAATGGGAGTTCCAAAAGTAAGTATTCTACTAAGAGTACAAACGTTACGTTTACATTAATTATTTTTTCAGGTATGGACACTAAGTAATAGTCTTGTTACATTCTAATTTATGCTATATATTCTACCATGATCAAAGAAATAGTTTGCGATGGGAGTTCTTTTATGTCTATCTTGAAAACTGTTGCGCATGCAAATTTATTGTATGTATTTTATTCAATCAGTAAATGTATTTGTGTATTTGTAAAGTTGACTATTTTTGCCTTCCCCTGCTTTCAACGGAACAATTTTATACATGCACATCGAATATTTAAACTGCCCGTTGGCAATATCCAACACAAATTTCCGTTGACCGAATCCAGGATTTTTAGGAGATATTTATACGATCAAAATGATAATCACCATTTAGCAAAGGAATTGAGATTACAATTTTTCCAAAATTCACTT
This sequence comes from Oryctes rhinoceros, assembly GCA_020654165.1. NCBI lineage: Eukaryota > Metazoa > Arthropoda > Insecta > Coleoptera > Scarabaeidae > Oryctes > Oryctes rhinoceros. Next base: position 8,948,316 of record JAIOKQ010000231.1, read on the forward strand.
ATCGAGTTCTTTCCTCTAGCATTACTGCTCTTTTTTTCAATTGAAATTCTCCTCCTATATCGCTGCTTTCCAAATGAAGTCAGAGTTACCTTAAATTAATTTAAGAGGAAACGGATAGAAACTTGTAGTAAATGCGTTGTTGATAATTTACACACGTTACTAGAGAGGTGAAGTAATTTTATTTAACATAAATTACATTAAACAGAACAATCATCTTCACATATTAGCACAACATCGGTCATATAGTATATAGTACAAGTGGCAAGTGGAATAAATAACTATCCAACCGCTAAATTTGCTACAATTGATGTAATAATTACATGATTGATAAGAAATGGAGATATACATGCGTACACATTAATGCGTTTCAGTTTCATTAACAATTCGGTGTTTATTTCCTATGCACACACAACATTAGGAAACTATCAGCGAATATTTAAGGGTAATTCTCGTTGTATGTGCGCTGATTAGAAGTGTATCGTTTCCGAGAGGGACATCAAATACTTCTCGATTATCTGTTCCTAAATAAAACAATACAATTCCAAGAACAACAAGAATTATATAATTTTAAAAATGGCAAATTACATGTATATCAACATTTAATGAAAGCTAAAGCATGGCCGGTAAGGATCAAAGTTGTGCACTGTAACCTCGACCATTAGCAGCCATATCGAAATATTCCAAGCAGTGGTCTACATGCATATACATACTTATAAGTACAATTTTTAAGCATGATATTGACACAATTAAGGTTACATTAGTTAAAATATGAGGGTTTAACCTCGATTAGCTTAAAATTACTCCTAAACATACAACACCAAGATAAAGTACAAAGAACATTTTTTTTACATATACTTTTTTTTTTGATTTATAATTTTTATTTAACGGGAACAATAAGCACGGTATACATGCAATAGGTTATATCCAATAGTATTAAGATAGTTTATACAATATATAGAAAAGATACATGTTGCATTACATATTCATAGTTTTTGTTTGTTATATACGAATAAAGCACACATCCAGACGCAGTGAAGGGTTACGAGAAAATATTAAAAATTTGGTCCGATATAGTGTAGTTATATCCCAAATTCATTGATTCTATTCGCAGTGATGTTTGTATATACATGGTTATATATTTCATTCTGAATATGGATGTGGTGCTTAATTTGTATATACGTAGATAAATTTTCCGAACATAAAATTTATTACACTTTGTAAAGCTACATTCTTACATGTAACTGTTCATACGTACCGAATATTGCCTAACTTAAGGAAGATAAATACTGACTAATGACCGGTGCAATATGTGCATCAACAGTTACACGTAACAAATTACATTGATTGCGAAATAGTAAAAATCAATATCGAATAAGATTCGAGATCAAACTCTCTGAAGTTTCAGATCGCTTTAACTGCAAATAAAATATATATCATAAAAACACAACAAATAAGAGGCAAACTAAACAGATTTTGCAAATAAATCGTAATAATCGTATTTCTGATTTAGACGTCGACGACCATCTTCTTGTGGATGTCGGTGTTTCCAACAACCGAACAGAATTCGTCAAACGAAATCTTTCCATCTTCGTCCTTGTCAGCAAATAGTATGGTCTTGTCAACGATTTGTTGTAGTTGGGTATCCTTGAGATTATTACCGACCATCATTTTTAGTACCTAAAAGTAGCGGAAGATGTAATTGTCGTATTCGTCCGCATAACTTTTATTTGAGATATGAATGTGGACAAGATATACGTCGCTGAATGAGGCGGAATAATTGCTTCGTATATTAACTTCGCACGGAAGATAGCTCTTTACCGTGTTACGCAACTATTAAGTCGGTTCTGGTTGCCATTACTGTGTGCCAAGCATTAACATTCAACTTTGAAGTAAGAACTGGGATGGTATTGGAATCAAGGACGACCGCAGAGCTGTCAAATACACAAGGACAACGCTCCGATTTCTTCGTGTATTTCTTTATAAAGTACAAAGTACGCAATATCTAACAGAAATACACGAGGGAATTGAAACCGCATCTCCGACGATTTGGGCAACCTTAGGTTATAGATCACATAAGCCAAAACAATATACTAGTCCTCGCTTCAGATCGATATCTGCATAGACTGCGCGAGTAAGCTAGAGTGTGTGCGGCATATGGCATCGTCTCAACATCTCACTCACGTAGCGCAAATAGTTATTTATGTCACAAGGAACGTAAGCGAGGCCTTTCGGTTGGGAGTGGCCGCCGCACTTTGTAGCTACGGACTTGCATTATGACGTTTCGATTCCTTCGTGTATTTCCGTTGCATATCGCGTACATTGTACTTTGTAACTGAATTACATGAGGAAATAGAATGCAATACATCTACGATCAAAAGCACTTACGGCCTGAGTGGCATACATACATAATATTTTTCCTATCAGCGGCTTAACATTTCGAAAAAATCTGAATTTTACGAAAATATTTGATATTAATTGAAAATTCCATTACATCCAGCTGCCAACGACAACCGAGGTAAATAACCCGTAAGTCGTACTTACGACTATCCAATCGATACACTAACGATTGATTCACGCGGGAGAAATAGTTATGTCATAAGGGGCGTACATACGTGCAGCTTTGCGGGGGAGCATGTTGAAACACTCACCATGGGGATATAAAATTCTATTATATACCGCTATAAGACGCTACCAAGATTACCCGCAAAGCACGCTTACGTTGTTCCACACAGCCGGCAGTAGGACAAATATGTCTTTTCGTAAAATGGAAGATACACTAGCGTGCATAGCAGTTGATGTTTTTTATACGATTTTGTGATAGTGAAATTACATTTAATGGTTAATCGGAACTAATTTTAACTATGCCAAAGCATTAATCAACATCCTACATAATAATTTGCAAAATTATTTATGCGTGACGCCAGCTTACTTGATTAGATTAACAAAAAAAAGCAATAATCGATTACATTACGCCACGCCCCCACCGTAGCCAACATACAAATACTAAATGTATTCAGTTTTCAGCAAAAATAGTTTTTATAGCATTATGTAAGAGAAACATTAAAATTATTCAACTTTTCAACAAGGTGAACATTTTTAATATCGAAGAGAAAATTATAATCTACAAATGACTACTCTTCATGAACAAACATTTATTCATTAAGTTGCACATACCTGAAACAATTCACCGTTAGAGATAAAGCCGTCATTATCCATATCATAGATTCTAAACGCAAATTTTAGTTTAGATAGCTTATCTCCCTTGACACTGAACTGGGAGACACCCTGAATAAATTCTAGCATAAAATAGATAATATATAAGTTATTTGGATTATTTCTTTAATATCTATATTGACTAAATACCTCGAAAGTCGACTTCCCCATTCCCGTCAGCATCAAATATATCGATCACACGTTGTACTAATGGATTTTGTTGTAGTTCCGGTAGAGACATGAATTCGTCAATGCTCAATGCGCCAGAATTATCCAAATCTAGCTTTCTAAATCTCTTTCCGAGGCGTTTTATTTCATCAGCATCAACTAATAATTTTAATGCATTTATTTTATAGTTTAAATACCCATGCAGAATATTATTCAAATTACTTACAATTGGAACACAGTTCCATGGGCAAGGAGCTTTCATTACCCTAAAAAATAATCAATAATAAATATTTTATAATACATTATACTAAAATTAAAGATGGGCTTGTCCCTGAAAAGTAGGCTAAATTTACTGCGTGCACAAGAAAAGCAATATAATAATAATAAAAACGATATTGGCAAGAATAAATAAATACAGGATTGAAATCTATTTACCATGGCTTATTGATATTTTGCTTTTCAATCACTGATAAATGTGCAATTGTCAGAATAGTTTGCTTCAAGACGACCACGTTCCGCAAACATCTAACGGCCACTAACAGCTTGATTATTAAGGAATTCTAATGCACACATTCTTCTCTTAAAACAATGGTCCGATTAATTCTGAATACGAAATATTCGATTTCCTTACAGCACTTAATAAAAATATGCGTCAATATAATAAGATTTAAACAGACTCAGCTTTTCCAAATTCAGAACGTACCCTTTGCTAAGAACTTAAAACTTGTACAATAACATTTTTGTTACGCTTAGATTTCGACACGAAAGATGGCAGCACGTTCGCTTAGTCAGCCAAGCCGCCAAAAAAGAAACGGGAGAGTTCACCGAAGAAAAGTACAACGTTATGTCTCTCGATTATGTTTCACAGTAGATTATTGAAGTAAATTGAAGGTATGAGAGAAAGTTTGTTGATCAATCGATGCTTTTATCGATCTTATTGCACATTTTTCGTGTTATAGGATATTTGGTAAGGTTAAAGCTTTCGTCGAATAGAAGTACATAAAATAGAGTCGGACAAAGACGAAGTCGAATGAAACGGCATCGGACGCCCACGGGTTAAGAACGAAGTTGATTTAATTTGAAATTAATTTAAAAAATAACGCCTATACCCAATCTGAATTCATGCTCACTCATGAGTAGAGGCTAAGCTAATGTACGGTAATTAAACCATTTTCGCGCCTAAATCGTGGTGTTCGATGCGATTTCGTTCAACTTCGTGTTTGTCCGGTTGTATTCTATGTACTTCTATTCAACGTATAACCGAAAGCTGTACCCTTATATTTTTCTAATTATAACATACTACTGTACATACATCTTGGTATTTTACTAGCAGCTAAATTTTGCTTCGGAACAAACCGCTAGATGTCTACGGACGTTCATATTCTGATGTTGAAGGTAGAGTGCCCAGAGTTTGTTCCAAATCTACAGCTATTTACATTGACGCACTATAGATGGTTCTGTATATTATATTGAAATTTACTTGTCAAGGTAGTCGGTTCTGTGTGTTTGGAACGGCCTTTCTCGTGGCGGATTTTCCAGAGATGGCTGCCGGTGTAAGAATTTTTGTTTTATCTTTAATTATTTATATGATTATATACGCATCGTGTATTCAGTTATGCTTAAAACATAATTCTATTCAGTTTTATATATGGAATAATGTGTATTTACTCGTAGACGCTGTATACTTACCCTGAAAACTTTCGTGCATACAAGGCACTTATCGCCGCACAATATGCATCTTTAAACGTCAAAGTTGACCCAACCTTCAAATTCGGCGAAACTAACAAGTCTGAAGAATTCTTGAAAAAGTTTCCAACTGGAAAGGTACCGTAGTTGCTAATTGTCTTGGAGCCCTACTTATTTGATTATTATTTCAGGTACCAGCTTTTGAAACAGTTGATGGCAAATACTTATCAGGTGGTAATGCAATTGCTTATTACCTCGCAAATGATCAACTTAGGGGTACAACACCGATAGATCAAGCTCAAGTTATTCAGTGGATTAGCTATGCGGAAAATGAAATATTACCCCCTGCTTGTGCATGGGTGTTTCCAATTCTTGGAATTATGCCTTATAATAAACAAGTAAGGCTTAATTTATTATTATTAAAAATATAGTCTAAGTATCATATTCTCTCTTTCAAAGGCAAATTCAAATTATAAACATTTGAATTTGCAACATAGATGAGATATATTAAAGATGATATTCCACATCAAGCAATATTTAATATACCTAGTTGCTTGACACTAAAATATCCTAACAGAACTTATTACCGCTACAAATATTTATTCAATTATATAAAACAATACTGATTTAAAATTTCCTATTTTAGACTTTTGAACGTGCTAAAGAAGATATGAAAGTTATATTGAATATCTTAAATACGCATCTTTTAACTAGAACATTTATGGTTGGTGAAAGAATTACACTAGCCGATATTACGATTGCTTGTACATTGTTACATTGCTATACAACTGTATTTGACCCAGAATATAGGAAGCCTTTCACCAATGTAAATAGGTGGTTCTTAACTGTTGTTAATCAACCTAAAGTTAAAGGAGTCGTTAGTGAAGTAAAACTCTGCGAAGGAGTGCCAGAAGTTGATCATAAAAAGTATGCGCAATTCCAAGCTAGTCAAGGTATTTAATTTTTTTAATTGGCGATATGTACAATATAGTATAGTGTGATAAAATTATTGATTCATTGATTGAATTCAGACGATGAAGAACAAATGTGTACTATAGATTTTAAAGAAATTTCGTGTGAATATGTTAAACTGATACTTCCACGATTCATCGAACTTCTTCCAATTACATCAATAATTAGGAAAATTTTCAATTCCGTCGTATTCTCCCTTTTAAATGAAGGTTTAAATTTTTAATACTTAAACTGGAAACATAGGGGAGATAGATAGATGTGATATTCCACATCAAGCAATGTTTCAAATATCTCTTTTTGCTTGACACTAAAATATCTCGACATATTTACTTGTCCGTTGCATTCGGATGTGAGATAGAAAATCAATGGTAAATACGCCGTTCAGATTTTCAATCTGATAACATGGTCAAAATATTACATCCTTTGTCGATTTGTTTGAAATTTTATAACCAAAGTTTTTTTGAGATCAGTAGGAATCTAATATCTAATCGTATAGCCTGCACTTACTATAGAAAATTTATCAAGTTAATTAGAACTTTCAAACCCGATCGATGCGACACCGACTAATTTTACCTACTGCATTTCAAACCCATTTGAATTATGTATGAAATGTATAAATGTATCTTACAATCATTACTAACTTCATTCGTTTAATCTTCGCATACTTAATAGCTATCTATTTGGATAAAAATAATAAAAAGAGGAGTAAGTGTTAGTGGATGCCTGAAGTCCAAAACAGGTTTGTCTTTACTATTTATTTTTCAGGCAAGGATACAGGCAAACAAAAGAAAGAAAAGAAGGAAGAGAAAAAAGAAAAGAAACAACCAGCACCAAAAGTACAGGCGCCTGAAGAAGAGCTGGATGCTGCCGATGAAGCTTTGGCAGCAGAGCCTAAAAGCAAAGATCCGTTCGACAGTCTACCCAAAGGTAATTTTAACATGGATGATTTTAAAAGGTGCTATTCCAACGAAGATGAAACGAAATCTATTCCTTACTTCTGGGAAAAATTTGATGCTGATAATTATTCCATTTGGTACGGCGAATACAAGTATCCTGAAGAACTTTCTAAGGTGTTCATGAGTTGTAATTTAATAACGGGTACGGTATTATACGCAGAAATCCTATATAAGTACATTGTTATTGACATTTTATTTGAACTTTAATCTAGGCATGTTCCAAAGACTGGATAAGATGAGAAAGCAAGCTTTTGCTTCAGTATGTTTGTATGGCACTGACAATGATAGCTCTATATCTGGCGTTTGGGTTTGGAGAGGTCAAGACTTGGCTTTTACTGTAAGTTCTAACGTTTATTTCGATCGAATACCTCTCAACGGGATATTAATTTATTAACAGCTCAGTTCCGATTGGCAAGTTGACTACGAAGTTTATGAATGGAAGAAGTTGGATCCTAGTTCACCGGAAACAAAAGCACTTGTTCAGCAATATTTTTCATGGACCGGGGAAGATTCGAAAGGAAGGAAGTTTAATCAAGGCAAAATCTTTAAATAATAGCTTTACTTTTGTTAATCCTCCACTGTGTATATCGCTATGATACGTGCCTATTTTATACTGTTATTTGTTAATAACGAATTTGTTTTTTTTTTTAATACTTTCGTTTGTTAATACGTACTCCATTTTATTAAAATCATCATAATATTTATTACTTTTTTTTTCTCTTTTTGGTAACCAATATTTTAGTGGAGGTGGTAATATTCTCGATACATTTTGGCCTTACAACTGATGGAACATTTTGTAAGCAAATAATTAAAAGTTTATAAGATCAGCAAATTTTCTTTTTATTAATCCCATTCGCAACCGACCAATCGTTAAATCTTACGATTCTTATTATTAGAGATCTGATTTTTAAAAATATCGCAAACGTTGAAGAGCGACCACACCTCAAAATCTCAAGTTTCCGTAATTTGTATTTGAGGAACGGACTCGACGTGAGTATACGTAACAGCATTATTTTCTAAATAAGTACACTTATAGTTAATTTCAAAATAATTTATTTTTACAAAACAAGTCATAAACTGTAAATCAGTAACATTTTAAACTAAATAATATTTTGAAACGATCATTTATATAAAGGGATAATCCAAATTCACATTCTTTTTATTATTTGTAAACACGTACTTTTAATAATTTCGCGTATAACATGGTATATGGAATCATTTCGGGGGAATATAACGAAGCCGATAGGGTGTAGATGCTAACATAACATTTAATCATGATTTATCATGATCCCTTAGATACAATTAACATCGGAAGTAATACACAGTGTGAAGAAAGCATATAAAATTTGTTATATGGATTTTGTATTTCTCATGACAAAGAATAATTGAGGCAAAATACGCAGAACAGGTACAAAAATTTGTATTTTTAGGCATCGATTAGGGTACACGTATTTACAGTTCGATTCTTCAGAGAAAGAACAAAATAGAACGATTCAGGATATTGCTGTTAAAGATTGTCATTTAAAAGTATTGATGTACGTTACTATTGCAATGTAATAAAGGAATAGGTTGTTGAACACAGTTACAATGTACAAAGGCAATATTTCCAATCCTTATACCTTTATCGTTTAAGTTAATTTCCAATTGAGCTACAATACATCAAACATTTTGGCTTCCTTCTCTCTCCCCTGATAATTTACTTTGCGTTGTGTCACCGCGATTTCAGAAGACCGTGGAAGCTTATGCGTTAAATATATAGACTTCCTATACGATTTAAACATTCTGCTGTTTACACAAAAAGTCTTCAATTTTAACGTTGCATTGGATTAAAGGAACCGACAAAATAAAAACGTATCTTAGGCCAAGTAGGAGTATCAGCTTGACTCTCTCATGAATATGTTGCAGATCATCAATTAGCTATTGTTTTACAAACTTATAGCTTTATAAATAAAAAGATAGCATGCTTGGTTATATAGAATGCTTCATTTATTCTTTGCCATTAATTTAAAGATTTTAACAGATAACAATGACAGCAATGTGTGTTCATAGATATTTCTTAACGGACAACATTTTCACAACAATACTGTTAGTTTACAATTTTTCTCTTTTTGCTCTATTTGCGATAAGACACTTATTAATTATCTTTCGTTCAAATTAACGGTTTTGAACATAGATTTATATTTGATAAAGAAATACTTTTGCCTTCTATTTCTTTGTTACGTAGTATCAAAATATTAACATTTGTTTGCTATCTAAGAGTAATTAAAATATATTTAGTCTTCCGAAAAACACCTGCAGTGTGTGCTTTTTATATGCATAGTATTCTTCTTGATCAAATTATGTTTATCATCGAATATGAAACATCGAACACGTATACAAACAACAAGTCTTTATTATAAATACAGGAGCGTTAGATAAGCCATCGCCCCGACGAGTATTCACATACAGGTACCAAACGAAAAGTAATGAGAACGTTTAAACGTCAACACGAGAGCCGCAACATGTACAAGAGAATATTCTTTTTATACTGGGGGAGAGAGTAGACACAAACCATTAGAATTCTATCATTTCTAGCCTTAAAAACATCCATTGGTGTTGATGCCGTTTTTTTTTCTCGATCGTAAAATCAAATGATTGGTTCGAGATTGAATATCATCGCGGTTAAAAGTAGTGATACCGTGGGCGTATTATTAGGAGAAATGTTTATGGAAAGAAGAAATTCGAGGATACAGGATATATTATTATCTTATTTAAGTTAAACGATGCCGTAAACAATCTTACACTCAAGGCAAACATTTAAAATATTCTTTCTTGTGGATTGTCTTACAATCACATCGAATTATCTAAATGCTATTTGCTTTGTTTTTGTAAACACTAATCACTTTTGCTCCCAGATTGACTTGTTATAGATGTCGTTCACACATTCAATAATGAATAATTGCACAGATGTTGCTTGAATGTACGGGTTGATTGTCTTCTACATATAGAAAAAAAATGTTTCCATCGTAAACACCGCTTAGTACCCTGCTCAAGCGCTGTAATCGAACGATTCCCATTCCGAAAATCTGGAATCCTGCTTCTGCAATCTCTGAGTACATTCCTTCAGATACGAATCTTGAATGCGGTACATCCCGGAATTGGCTTGGAACATTAATGTTTCCAGAATTCGTTCGTTCTTTATTGCTTTTGAGGGCAGTACCACCTAAAATATAGGTCAGCAGATAAATGGTCCATTATGTTTGTCCATTTTATTGCTACAACATTATTCTTCTTCCATACCAATTTTACGAATGGATTACTTGCAAAAATTTGAAGAAATTATGCGAGTTTATAACAAGACAACATTGTTCAGAGGAAGATCTTCTAATGCAGTACGTCTAAATATTGCTGCATGCTTTAGTGTTGCGAGTTCTTCAACTAGTTAAGTATATAGCGTACTTATTTGGTTAGGACAGAATTATAAATGAAGATTATTAACAATAAAAAGTAATAGATTGCCTCGAGTACTTATAGCTTAATAAATAGGTGCTTATTTAGCCTGATATTAGATTTCCTTGTAAAAAAAAAATTCTTTTTGTAATTATGATAACCGTACATCATTTGCATGATTATTTAGGCTGCTATGGACTCAAATCCCGAATCTAGATATATTCTAGTATTTGCAATCTGTTAGAATATTGTCAGGTATTCCGTGGACAGCAATACCACATTTTGGAGACTACAGAAGGTAAGGGCCGCAGAATCTATTAAACAGTTTTTTCATAAGAAACACGCCTCGACACCGAACTATACCGAACAATATCCTCATTTTCTTTTCTATTCTTTTGGAATCCAAATTGATCAAGTTCAAGAACAATGCGACCTGTTAGTATCGTAAAATTTTATAGAGCTAATTTCAATATAATTTGGAGAAAGAAGGTTTGAAGGTTACATCGACAATATTTACAAAAACTTATTATTATAGTAAGAAGAAAAAATATATATATACGTACTTTAATAAGCTCCTGTGGCGATATTCTGTACAGTTTTAGATCACGGGCTAGACGTTCCATGATACATTTAAATTCTAATTTGGCATCCAGTTTACTTGAAGTTTTTGTTCTTATTTTATGTCTTGCCCAATTTAGCATTGCCTCGAATTTTCTCACTTCCGGTACCTCGAGATTCCTAAATAGTTCAAATTGTTACGTCATAACTAGCTATCTTAAGGTATAGAGTATAGATATAGTGTTTAAAGACTATTCTATCGGATTTAGTAGCACTAGTCAACAATCAATCAAGTACATAGAGTACGCCTAGCCTACATCGTTAGATATCTAACGTAATTATTAATTTTATATTGTTCAACTTAATAAGAAATGATGCTGTATTTCTTTCAATAATTATTCCGTGAATATGAGGAAGTGATTTTAGAAAATTGCTCAAGATATCTGAATTGACGATAAATCTCGTTCCTATAGGGGAAACAATGTTAAATGTGGCGATATCAGAGACGCCGTTAATTAGGTTTGGAATCAAACATATCAAGAAGTCGCAAAGAGAAGGTCAAAAATTTTAATTTCATCTATGCCGATCAGAAAATAAATGGAAGCTAAGCAACATTTACTAACAACTGAGACCTGCAAAATCCTTTGCGTGTCTGGCGATCTGTTGTTAATGTTGTTTAATTGAAACTCTTCCTTTCGGTTATCGTGACACAAGTAAATGTGCCGATATGTACTAAGTAACTGTTGCTGATAGATGTAAACGGTTGCCTAATGACTAGTAATTATGGTAGTTGAAAGTTGAATTTTGGTTTAGTTGTGCACATTAAACGGGTGCTAAAACAATAGCTTCAAACAAGTATCAAAACAAACATTCTTTGAAGTTGATAATTTGTTAAACAGTTTAGCTTGTGAGGAGATAATTGTATTTAATTTGGGTACCTGCACATAATCATTTGAACCATCGACTCGCTAAGCGTTAGAAATTCGGAAGTTTGGAACAAGGCGTAAGCTCTTGTTTCCACGAAAGCTAAAATCATATTCACTAATTCGGAAGCGGACGTGTACCTCCAGTAATAATTTTCCAGCGAACATAGCATACAACATACCTACGAAAACGAAAATTAGAAATTTCGTCGATAGTAAATTAAAAAATTATGTATTTACCACTTCGATTCGTAAAAATTGTTTGGCGTGATGGAAGCATGCCTGAAGCAGTTCTGGCAGGTCATAATGTTCAGCGGCGCAAATTAATCCCGGTATGGTGGAACATGTAAGAGGACAAGACCCTGTATGTAGGTAATCGAGGAGAATGCGGAAGGTATCCGGATCGAATTCGATTATCGAAAATTCCGTTTGCGCAAGTTTGGCCCTGTCTACTTTTTGTGCGTCGGCGCAAACGCTTAATCTTGGCACAGGTAACTGAGCTACGGCTGGCTTTTCTTTTCCTTCTTTATCTTTTCCCTCTTTATCTGAAATATTGCAAACGGTAACTATGAAATTCTTTTTATAATTTGTTATATTTTATAACAAATTATTTTCTAAGTAGAGAGCGAATCAATCCGCAGGACTTTAATATTTGAGAAAGCGGCTGATATAAATATAAATTAAGCTAATGGATAAATATAAAAGGGAAGGAAGAAAATATTTTAATTACAACTAGTTAAAGTGCTGCCTTTCATCTTGCAAACTTTCAGAAAGTAGTTTGTTCAATTAGCGTCTTTAATTAGATTGATTTAGACAGCTTATCTAAGAATGGGATAAAAAGCAAATTTCCAATTGGTTGCAATTTTCTGTTTTTTTTTTTTTTTTTTTATCAGCTATTAATTGAATGGTTGTTATAGTATTTGAATTGAAGAAATGTATATTATTAATATATGTATATTAATATAAATGAGAAAACGGTATTTAAAGCTCCTTACAATGATAACTAAATTTATTTTTCCTTACACGTATACAAAAGGAAACTTACTGGAGCAATCGTGACTGCTAGCCCATTTCTTTTTGTCATCGGCTGACAATTGTTGAGCGTTAGATTTTCTAATAGAGCGTCCCCAGCCAGCAGTAATCGTTCCCAGTCTGGAGAAAGCTCGCTTCACCATCGGTGAAGACGGAACACTTTTTGGTCGCGGTGATTCGATATCGGGAACTTGGAGGAAGTTGCTGCTTTTCGGTCGGGATTGCTGAGGACTTAGTAATGTTGGAACGGGTCGAGCCAGTAGTTCGGCAACAGGTACTTGCGGCGATCCAAATCCGGTCTGAATGCCGTACAACATTTCCTGAAAGACTCTACTTCGCACGCCCAAGATTGCTCGAACAGCTATAAACTTCGTCTGTAAGAAAAGTCGATGTATAAATCAGCCGTATTATGCCACACGTGATACAGAATTCAATGAGACATCATGTTGTTTGATTACATAACATTGTATAATCGTAAATACGGGAAGATTTCATTACTCGTAAAATGTATTCTCGCGTTGAATGATACTTTTGTTGGGCATGTTGGACGCTTTGTTGTTGTTTAACAGTTGTTTATGTTGAAAAGAATGGAATATTGAGGTGTTATGAAATTTCTGAATTCGTAAAGCAGGATACTTACGCAAATTAAAGCGGAAACAATTCCGAAATACTATTGAAGCTATATAAGTTACCGATGATAATTAACCTATTGCTTACCTTTTGTTTTGATTGCCCAACTAGGAATACTACATCGAACAATTGCGAATTAGCTAGCGTATTTTCCTCGGAGTTCAAAAACATTCGAGTAAAATCTTTGGCGAGTTGATCGTAATCTTCGAACTGATCACGGACACTGTCCAAAAGCGGCGAAGAAGGTCTCATGTGACCGATGGGTCTCCACGAACCTCTTCTATAAGGTTTAGGAATTTGGCCAGTCTCCGCGTGGTTTTGCAGATTGGCGACGATATCTTCTAACATTTGCGAACGCGTTCGTTCTTGCATCCTAGCGAATTTCGGAGCTGAATAGCTTGCTCTCTCTCCGTTTACTATTTTAGTTAGGAGCCATTCTCTGAACATCGGACCTTTGTCAAACACGCTCTGTTCCCAAAGATAAGGTTTGTAGGCGCCCACTTCGTCTCTGGTTACTACCGACACTTCATACCTGGTTGGTTTTCGTTTTATTCTCGGCGAAGTTCTTACTGTAGCAGGAAAAAATATTATTTTCACAGTGGATGTATTTATTTTGGACGTCACGAAATTCGTACTTTATCAACGTTTCATTTTATACTTTTAAAAGCTCAAAGATATAGAACATTATTTATGGAAGGACCTCCTCTAGCGTGTAATTTTTACACGATTAAAACTCGTATTACGTCTATTTCTGGGCAATTAAAATTTCAAAGCGTGATAAAAAATTATCATTAAACTAGAATTGCGACGTAATTTCGTTTTTTTTCTCTTTTTTTTTAAGGGATTGATATGATTGCAAATACGTATAAGCCGAAAATGAAATTTCCAATCAATACGCTATCGCTTAATTTAAATTTTGTACTATCAAACGCCGACTGAAATATGTGATTGCTATTTTCGTGGTGATTTGTATTGATTTTATCGTCGCTGAGTAATAGTCTATTTGACCACAAAATTTTGAGCATTTTTATCCGAGCATTCCTTAGTTTGCTGACGGGCTTTTTATTAACTTGACATAATACAATCGACTTAATCAGGTTACTACTTATTTTAGATTAATTTGGCATATAAAAGAACATTTTGATTTAACCTGTAGACCTTACAGGTATAGATATAAAAAAATCTAACGAGTGGAAGGTTTTGAAACAAATTTATTGCAATATGTCTTACAAATTAGAATTACGAGAAAATAGGCAAATTATAGGCTTGTTTGCAGATGAAAATATTTCTTGAGGTACCATGTATCGAACAGTTGAAAAATGTGAGGAACACACACCTTGTCAAAACCAATACGAAACACGTGTGTTCTCGCTACCAACCAAGACGTGTTACGGCAGTAAGTTAATACAATTCGGCTTTTTTTATAGTAATAAACATTATTTTACAAAAATTTGTTGGTGGTGTATTTTTAATCGCGAGTTTGCAATTTATTCTAGAAATAGTAAGTTAACGCTAAATAAATTTTATTTAATCTGTAAGTATTAAAATTATACAAAAAATTAATACATTGTGTACCTCTAAAAATATTCTTTGTTACATTTTATGAGTAACGTAAAATATGAAAAAGAGAATTACCTAAAATGAAGGTATGCAAGAAGTGGCTCTTTATACATGCAGGAGAGAACGCTGTATTGTCGGCTTCGAGGAAAACTACACAAACTATGTCGTTGCCGATGTGACGCTTTCTTTGAAGTTTTTGGGGATCGTGTTTTTCGTAAGGTAATAACGTACTGACATGAAACATAATTTCTATACTTCGCCAGTTTGTGTAGACAGAGTAGAGACCTGCAAACGAAATTAAATTTTTTGTAAATAAGGTAATAAAAATGGTTCTAAATTTGAGATAAATAGATAGAAAAGTGCTACATTGTGGATATTTTTTAGTTATACGCTATATGATCTTATATCAGAAGCCTTAGAATTTATATTAAATTTTGAAAAGTTTGAAATATAGTACAGTTCATTGAAATTGCGACACGGTTAAAAATTGTATTGTAGGTACTCAAATTTTTTATGCATTAGTTGAAGAAGTCTGCTAGTTGTTAGACTTGCCTAAACAGTATTATCAGCAAGTAAACCAGTTTTCAAAATGTACCGTGCATTATGATACATATATAAAACCAGTGGGTGGATCAAAATTTATAAAAAAGAACAACCAAAAACTAGCTAAATTTATTATTAAATGCCACAAAATTGTAAATAACCACGTTTAAATTATTCTATTCATTAAATTCTACAAGGTTGCTTTCATTTCAAATTTATATATCCGTGGTGTAGTGGTGTGTGGCCCGAGAACAGGAGTCGTTGGTACAAATTCTATCAACGTCTAAATCTCGTTAATTCCGTAAAATCAATGAATATATCGATTTATTTGTTGTTTATTTGATTCACTATGTGAATCAGTTTTGGGATTCTTGTAAATTTTTTACCAAACAGGAATACGGTTCATTAAAATCTTCATAACTGTTCCATCTCTGCTCCTTGTCTGCCCTGCATTCGCTAGAAATTTCAAATTTCTTTATTGGTAGGTTCCACTATAGAAATCGCAGTCATGACCTGTGATGTAATTAATTCAAAGCTCACCTTGTTAATTCGGTTTTCTCTTATTAGAAAAGAGATCGATTTGATGAATTTTTCAATATAAATCGGGAACAAGTGAGTTTAAGTATAGGAAGTTAAATGATATCTTTTCTTTTTGAATTAGGATAGGTGAAATGATTAAAAATAGCGGTAACCATTCAAATGTTTGGATTGAATTTTTAAAAGATCTATATCATAATATTAGCACAAGTAGTTGTTTATGTAATTCATGAGAATCTTAAAACGCCCACGATATGCTACACAAGCTACGATATACAAGGTGTTCGGTTCGAAATAAGAAAGTTAATAACTTTTGCTTTAATTAAGACTGCTTGATCCCTATCCATAATTTCGTTAATTAAAATATCAAGATATATTCGGAGATATGTCTAATACACCATCGTCGCAATTGTCCCTGTATAAGAGCTAAACAAAGTTTCCTCCTTTCTTTGAATACTTCGAGACTATAATAAAAATAAAATCAAGAGAATCACAGATGCTTTTCAATAAAGTGACAATAAATTGTGGCATAGCTGAAGAATCTTACCTGTTAGATCGTGTACGGTGTCGAGACCACCTTTGTATTTATCGAAGCCTCTCAGGCGTACTTTTTCGCCCAGTATTTGGAGGAATTCATCGAAAAGCGGAGAATTGTCGTTATTGTCTAGTATCTCTTCTTCTGTATACTGGCCTTCCTTAACGTATATAACACCTACCTTCAGCTCGGATTTTATGAACACCTGCAACAATATTGTCAACCGTGATATATGAGAGAAATTGTGGCAATAACGGTTATTGTGACTTTTCCTGTACCTCTTTCAAGGAACTATTTATCTTAGCGTTTAGATCGTGCAGAAGACGGTTATATTGTTATGATACTCTTTATTCAATTTACTTTATACTGTTTATTTAATACACATTTCAGTTATAAATAAACCATATTATTGTAAAATTTTTAATATTGAAAGTGGTTCAATGATGTTGGTGACAAAATGTGTGTTGAATCATTAAAAGTTTTTATATCTTTACCTAGTTTAGGATGATATAATTAAACCGATATTAAATCACGTTTAGTTGAAAAATCCTGTTTCAACATTATCTTTGTTTCAAAGAAATGTAATTTGTTTATTATTTGAAAAAGTTCAACCCGTCTATATAAAATTGTTTGAAAATAAACGGAAAGTTGACTGCGGTAGATACCGTTAAAACTTTGCTCCAGTTATTTCGAGTGAAGTATTATTGAAGTTTCGTTCTCGAGTACTCTTACTTAAGAAATATGGGAAAAGAATTAACTTCTCGTACCTATCTTGCAATACTGAAAATAGCTTTTTCTGATAGTGCTCATAAAATTTACTTAAGCGATTTTCAATAACTTGAAATTATTTAAACTGGGTTACTTCTTCAAATTAAGTGTAATATTTCGTGCATAAAACATTAAATTAGCGTGACAATGATAAATTATGCACTTCTGAACTTACCAACGACGTGTGAAAAGTTGAATTAACGTATTTGAAGTGCTTACAAAGACTATTTCGAAACTTCATGAAATTGCAGATAGAATCTGTGTGCTTGATTAGTTGCCATTGAAGAAACGTATCGAAACGAACTAATTTTTCAACGGATGATGTAGTGTTTAGAATTTTTGTCGGACTGTTCAAAACAGCTTTTAATTAGAGTGTGCGGGCATCTATCTGTGGAAGTAATGCATCTATATGGCCGCGCAGTGACAGCTACCCACCATCGATACGTAAATGAATGCATTTCGAATTTACAGGGAATATTTGATCGATTGAAAATTTGTAGTGAATTTAAATGGATCAATATTGATTGAAAACTTTGAATACGCTAACGCTTTATAATGTAAACTTGAAATACTCTAAGCAGTCTTCCATGCATTGCTCAAAACAACTCAATAATATAAAAAAAATAAAATAAAAAAGTCACATTTTGCTCCAATGAATTCATTCAATATAACTGCCAATATTTATTCCCGTTGATCTCGAAAAATACAAATAAAAGCTAGGCACTATAGTTATTGCATTTCTTCGTTGTTGTATTATTGGGCGAAGCGGCGGATTACAGAATACACCTTGTATCTTTGAGCTTTGATTACAATTATCATTAGTCAACCCTACCAGAATTCTGTCGAAATCAGAGGTGTTCCAACCTTTGGTAGGGATTTTCAACGCGCCGAAAATCGTATTCACACCTCTTCCTTATCTGAGAAGAAGACATGCTCCAATTTTAGATAGATCTTCACTACTTTAGTTCGAGTAACAATTTCAATAGTAGCTTCTCTTGAAAGCTTTTGGATCTTTCTTTGTTTTATACTCACCACCGTTTATAGTAATCTTAAGCATTAAGTTTTCCTTAATTAGATTTTGATTTTGCCCTCAAGAGGGTAAGGGGGTTAATTGTAACAGCCAGATTTTCTGAACTTTGGCCTTATATCTTTATCCATACCGCTACTTACTGGTACTGGGATGCTTTTCGATAACTTACTTCCAATTTGGAATTTTTCTCCGAAGTGCATGCAATATCATTATAGTAAATTACCTGGTCTAATTTTAGCAATTCTTCAGGAGTATCGGGCAATTGGCCAAGAGTTAAAGGAGGATTGATGTTTACTTCTTTGCCTAAAGACCTAACTACTTCTTCTCTGTTGTAACGATCAGCGAACACGCAACTTGCTGGTATAAGTCCATGTACGGTGTAACTAATAGCTCTCACTAATATTCTGAAAAAAAGCAAGATATTATGAAGCATTTCTCAAAACGGAAATTTAAAATCTATAAAATAAAATCGGCTTTCATGTATACAACGAATGAAAAATGATCTCCAACATCCAGTTATTTCTGTGAACTTTCCTGCGGAAGAGAACGTGTTGTTTCCGAAACAATAGGATAGCTGACTTTGACCTAATATGCACAGAAAACAAAGTATGTCAAACCTCCATACCCATAAACATTCAATAATTCAATACCTTTCGTTTCTGAGTTTCAGAGTTCGTCCTAGCGAATTCCAAGATCTTTTTTCCTCATTTTACGAAATTATGTTATGTAGTGACGGCATCTGATATGTATTAATACAGGAAAGAATAATGCAATAAACGCCGGCGTTGACTTGTCGAAGGGAACCTTGAAACGTTAATGCTATTTAGGTCAAAAATAGAATAAATCTCCCAAGATAGAAGAAAACTTGAATAAAGCCCTCGTCGAAGAGATGATGTAATTAAAATGTGTACCGGATTAGCTCGGTTTGGAGTTTCTGACGTAATTATTTTTGGCCTTCGTTAATCGATTTTATTTTTTCCGATACGCATATGTGCATCATATCTAGTTTTTAATAAGGACATCTTGCACGTGTCGGCGGTTATATGTATATAATGTTTTATTAATGAAGGTGTCAGGAAATTTTCGCAAAACATCAAGAATATTTATTTATGTACGTTTTCCTCGACTCCGCCTCGAGCCGCCTGTTTTAGTTTATTTTCGTTGTAAAGAGGAAGGACAAATTGTTTTCATTTTCTTTTAGAAAATACATTAATTTCTTCTTATACAAATAAATTTAAAAGTGGGTGGTTCCATAGAGATTGAGAGTCAATCCTATAGTCGCACCTGCTTGACTAATGTTTATAGTAAAACCGTACCCTTTAGGAGAAAAACAGATTTCACTAAATTAACACTAGCTGTTTGTCATCATATTTCATGAGCATTCAGGATATTGCCACCGAAAGCCTTAAATCACTCCAACGTTATCTGCATTATGATAGTACAGAAATACATTATCCGGAATGTTTATGTGCCAATTTATCTAGGGGAAGGAAGCATACGACTCCTTGAATGCTTACTTAACTCAAATGAAAGATCATTTGCGAGAGAAGTATATAAACATATATTTCAAGTAAATTGGAACCTGTACCCACCTTCTTTCGAAATACAATTGATAAATTATCATAAACAAATTAAGAAATATAGTTAAGTGAATAATTCGTACGATTGTTTTCAAACTCAAAAAGTACATATGT
This sequence comes from Oryctes rhinoceros, assembly GCA_020654165.1. Classification (NCBI taxonomy): domain Eukaryota; kingdom Metazoa; phylum Arthropoda; class Insecta; order Coleoptera; family Scarabaeidae; genus Oryctes; species Oryctes rhinoceros. The sequence goes on from JAIOKQ010000231.1 coordinate 8,968,550, forward strand.
TTCTTCTGTTAACTTTTCTTAATATCTATCTTTACACATGTACGTGCACACATTTCAAATTTCATAAAAGAGGAATTTTTGAATATAAATATGCGGTACGTACGTTCAAAATTGTAATTGTCATGCATAAATCTTTTTGCGCATTTCCAAAAGGGAAACGGAAAGCGGACAATGTAGGTATATTGTGCGTTGAATAAAAAGGGGTCCTTTTTTAATTAACGCATATCAAGGCAGAAATAAAAATACTTGTAGGTGTATGACGGGAATAAAGTATTGCAGATTGCAGAAATGTTATTAAGGTAATCTAAAACAACATATTCGCTAGTCCTTTTTTTATTTGCACAATGGGTTATAATTACAAAAAGTGTTTGGGTTTTTGTGGAAACAGAATATAAGTGTAGGCGAAAAAAAAATAGAAAACATATATTTTACTTCATATACCTAAAAATTCATGTAATGAGTCATTTTCCAATAAAAAGCGCTTTTAACAACTAAATATGCGAACAAGCGATAGTGCCGTTTTCGAATGGCTACATTAATATACAAATATACGAGGTTGGTATGAGAAGTGTACATGATTGGCGAAACATTACGCTTTGTATCAGAAGCTGTACTACCGACTGCGTGCGCCGTCCTTAAGTTGACGTCTATCAAAATTTTGATGAGATTCGACGAGTAGTGTTGTTTTGAGAACTGTTAAAAGTAAGCAAGCTTATGTAGTTGTGTAATTATGGAAAAAGAACAGCGGGTTAGCAATTTACCTTCCTTTTTTTTAATAGGAAAATGTGCGCGGAAATCGGGGAAATTAAAGGACTACGAATTTTCGATGACTAGATCGAACTCGTCTCGTTTCTTGGTCTTATTAAATAGAGATCGCAGTAATGTTGCTATAGTATGTGACTCTCGCATTATTACTTGTACCAGTCAAGATTATAACTGACTACCACTACGTCAAGTAAAACAAAGTCGACGATTGCTAGTTATAGCTAACTTATGGTTTACCTTGTATATAAATAAATATTCCTTGGTTAGAAATACTGCCCCGTAATCATCGATTATTAGTTAAAAATTATAAACGGTGTTCTTTGCTGAATTGCCGACAAAAATGATGCAAAAAGTTTCTTTCAACTTGATTCGGTGGACTAATATAACATTATTATGGCGACTAGTTTGAACAAAACACTGTTACGAAAGAATACCGTCGATCGAATCAAACGTGTTCGAATCCGTTTTTAAAGTGCGAAAGAACGCAGCTATAATATTCCGCATTACAATGAATAAGATCAAAGCTGTAAGGAATTGTCACGATCATTTCAAATTATTTTATAACTGAGAAAATTCACGAGATAGATGTTTTATTCATTTTGATACAGGCGACGGTAAAGGCTTACATGCTGTGTATCCATGGTTACTCCTCTCTAGAGTAAGTCGTAATTCGCTTATTCCAATTGTAAGCGTGGAATTCCTGAAAACTTTAAAGCTAGGAAATTACGAGATACGACGTTTTGTCTTAGTAGAGTAGCGAAGCTTAAGAACTATGGTGGATATCGCAATAAAGCTAATTAATCTCATTTTATACATTCGACTTCACGGTTCACTATTTGCATTAATCTGACTACACGTAAAAGAAAAGTAATTTAACTGAAGTAGGAGGTTCGTTTTTCTCGTATTCAAAGAACGTTGAGTTTTTTAAGTTCATAATTCATACTTACGATATACGTATGTGTAATAAATTAATGACTTGCAACATATCAACCTCAATTCAGTAAAACTTTTAATCTACAAGAGATCATTAGTATGCAATAGTGTTGTGTTTTTTAATTTTTACTTTTAAACGAACTTAATATTACGTTACGTAATATTAAGTTCGTTTCTTGGAAGGAAGAACACAATGTGAATATTTCTTAAGCATGGCCCAAATTCGGCGTTGAGCTGCTTACGGTGCAGACCATTAAGGCTTATTTCGCACGGACCACTGAGCTGCTAACGATTGTTTCTTTCAATAGGATTAGTGCACATGAACAGAATTTGTTGTGTATACTTTTCATTCTTCTTTAGTCGTCCATCTAAAATATCTTATTGTCGTCCAGCAGCTCGATACGGGAACAAGCAAAAGGATTGTAAAAGATACTTTGTATGTAAACAGCTTTGTCGCTTTTTCACGTTGACCTGATTGAATCTAACCATCCACACGATATTTGGAAACAACCTTAAGTATTTAACGCACACAAAGAAGAATTAGGGTGATTATGTGTATTACATTATAATCTATGTTAATGTTCTCCTTAAACAATATTTACCAATTATACTCACCAGTTAGTTATTTATATCTAAATTTGTGACCTTATTTGCCCATATTTTTAAACTAGTAAAAAAAATGTCCTTTTTGGTTGACAGTATACAGCGTATTTATCGCTATATCTTGAGAACGAATGCAGATTTTTGAAATTCCGAAAACTATCATAAATATTCGTTAAGGACACATTTCATCGGCCACGAATTGATAATGAAATCTTATTATTAACAAAACAAACACTCATGTAAATTTTTCCTTTTTTTTTATTATTTTTTTATACTCAGGTTGTTACCTTTTTTACGTCCACGATGTTACTACTTTCGGATTCAAACCTACAGGTTGCAGGGCTGTTTGGGTACAAAGTACAAGAAGTTAAGATTTTTGAATATCACTTTTACTTTACTATTACAAGTAAACAATGGTAATTCAGTAAAAAAAAACAAACAAGGATTAAGGGATTATTCTAAATAAAAATAAAAAGAAATTGTTTGTTAAAGCGTTTACTGCCCTCTATAGTCAGTGACTAAGTTTACCAAATTAGATACTACAAGTGGTTCTAACCTTAATTTAGATCATTTTTAATTTTTTCTAGAACAAAAATTATGAATACCTTAACAAATAAAATAGAAGAATTTCATGATTCGGTAAGCTAAAATATATAGAGTAGGATGGACCTGTACCTTGATTGTTTCAGGATGCTAGGAAACGGTTGATGGGAATAAGCGTTCCTAACGGGCTTCTCTAGGAAATTCTGGAAGATTACCTCCGGATAACTTTATGATATACGGCGTCTAGGATAGAGACTTAAACAAATATAGCAATTACTAGGTATCTTATTGAATGACAATGACGCGATGATGCAATAACTTGTAAGAAAATACTGGCGTCGTTTTGTAGAGAAATGCGGTGCATTTTTAATGCTGATCACCGTTCGAGGTCTACTAAAATTTAACGAATCATGAAGTGGCGTCCTTTTTAAAAACGGCTCTTCATTGGCTTACAGCTTAGAATAAACAAAACAGCATAGAAATCTTCTTTTAAGAAGATTAAGATATTACAAAAGAAATGTTAATTCCTTTTTAATTTGGTAAATAATCAAGTCCATTGAATTCAGGTAAATTTAATACCTATCTCTACCAATTTTCTTATTTTAAATCTTTCTATAGATAATTCTAGTATGTCACCAAATAACTTTGGTCCATCTTCTTTTTGTGAGGCAAATTTGCTACAACTTTGTATTTGAACATACGGCTTTCTCCTTTTTTGTGAAAGTTTTCTTTCACCTTCTAACTTATTTTGATTTCAAATTGGTGATATTTAGATTTGACAGTTTTATCAATGATGGTCATGTGTATTTAATCTATCTTATCTTAATCTATTCAAGAAGATAAACCCAAGCACTTAACAGCGTGTAATTAGTAATTACTTACAACTACGTACTTGCTTTACCTATTTTATTTTTAAAGCTTAACATCAACTTTAAGATGTTTGGTTACATGATATAACTAAAATATTGCCAAATAAAGAAATCTTGAAGTAGTGAAATCCTGAGTAGCACGTTCTACCCTCATACAAATTGTGCTTACTGTGTCTATTCAAACGATTAAACGTTTAATTCGAGATCTTGACATAAAATTTTATTTACGCGAAACGAAATGAAATCGTCCGCGGCGGCCGTACAGGAAAACTTTAAAATTACATCCATAAAATAAGCATAACAATAATGCAAAATCATCAGCCGTTATCAAGATTTACACCACATATATAATTTTCCTCTTGATGCGATATCGTAAAAAGCAAATGGTCGACCCAATTTCCGATACACGTTTAGGGTTTATGTTGCTGTTGTCGCATATCTCACATATATATTAATAAATCTCATACGAGACGACGACGTCAGTTTTATCACTGATTACATTCGGATAATGTCAGGAATTTCTTTTATGGTTCAATAACGCCCTTTTGCGACAGTTGTTATTAAATATCCGACGAGATCTGTTTGTAATTGACGCATTTAGCTTCACCTCGACCTAATAAAACCGACTTAAACGAATGTATTGATTATTAGTGTAAAAACGGACTTAGCACGGTGGAAAATACGTTGGGCAAAGAAGTTCTCATAAATGTTTGATATTCACCGCTTCTGAAAAAATTTCTTTTAAATTAACAGGCAAAACAAGGCTCGTTGAGCGGTGGAAGGGTCAGCGAATATGATAATGTGGCACAATATAGAAAAGTGTGAGTACTTATATGGATTTTTAGATATCGACTTCATCGAAACCAGGCTAAAAAGAGGCCCAAAATTCTTCTGATTGGGTTGGTTTGGTGAACAAATGGTTGTAAATCGCAAGAACAAAAGAAAATAATTTAGGATAACAAGGATGACATAGAACTTGATTTAAGTTACGTCAGCGCATGTTCACCGAATATGTTTGGAGAAAATCGACAGTCGTAAATCGCTCAAAGGAATACACAAACATTTTCTGCAGAAATAAGCAAAACACTTACAGAACTATAAATTAAGCCTTGACATGCAACATACACAGTGTTTGTATAGATAACGTATGCATTGTAGTAACGCTCTTATTGTTCTATATAATAGTTTTGATTTTATTGCTCCATTATATGTTAAATTACAGAAATCCGCAGGTATTGTTTAGAACACGCTTTATTGTGCTGCAGCGAATATCGTTGGGTATATCACGGTTGGCATTAATAATGCAGCTCTAACAATAATACGCTTCTGAAACTTCCATATCGTAGCGGGAGTTCTGATTTAAGCGAAATCGCTAATGATTAAATATTTATGAAATCGCCTGATTCATAACTTCAAGATGGAATACGGCGGTTTATAGAAGGAAACGCTATTAACTTAATATGTATGCAGGTACATATACAATTTAGTGTTTGAGTAGTACTCGGTTTTCCTTTCTCATTTTATTGGAGACCGACGTTAAATATTGCTGGAGGCGCTGGTCGTAGTAAAAGAAAAATTCAATAAAATCATTGACGCAATAAAAAGTTTTATTTTCATTTTGAAATATGTCATTTCTACTTCATACCTAGAGGCGGTGGGTTCACAAGGCGCACAAGGATTAATTTACGTCAGCCGCTTGGGATAAAGTTAGGCATCGTGCTGGATGCGACCATGTCCAAATCTTCTTTCAGCACCACGGAAATCAAACTATGGATTGGTCTTCACCAAGATAACTAATAGATAACTAAGATAATAGAAATAACTAAGAGATATTCTGATCAAAGAATGGAAGAATATATGCCAAGGACAGTCTCGTGCGAAATATGTTTCGGAGGTGTCTAGCAATAATTCGTGCAGATGCAATTTTACGTCTTACAAGCGAGATAGTCGTTATTAGCCTTGTTTCTAGTAATTTATTTGAATTGTTATTCAGACGTTCATCTTATTATAACCAAATAAATTATTGTGATGAAAACACGTATTTGCTCTATTTATTTTAGTTTAAATTCTTGCTAAAGCTTATTAATTTATAATTTATATTTTTGTGTATATTTGCAGCAGCTAATGAATTTAGTAGCCGACGATGAAATAAGTAAACAAATAAATATTTACTTTATTTAATATATTTTAAAGCAAAGAATTTATACCGCTATATTCTAGTTTGCGTCGTGGATAATAGTAGCGATTCCTACATACCGTAGCCATCCATATAGCGATAAATTTCGGCACATGTGCGGATAACCGTTTTATTTAAGCTGCAATATGCATTGTGTCAAGAGGTATACCTAAGTCAACAAAAAAAACCTTGTTGCTGTAGACCACCAACGTACGTAGACGTAACTTATATGTACGACTACAGCTACTTTTTACATGGTGTTGTGTATATATGGACCGATAAGCAACAAGTGTGATAGCACTTAAATCCATGGATGCAGTTCTCTGGCGAGTTACGCTTTACTGTTCTCCCGCATTGCCTCAACTTTCGAAGCCGGAACGTTACGTAAGTGTCCTTGTTCAGCTGTTTAATTACTTACAACATCGGAACATTTTGCATTCGCATATGTACGCGGCTGTAACACGAAGCTTATAACCAGAGGTACTTACGTTTTCGAAAACAGAATTAAAAATGTGTAACGGCGGCTGCGAATCACAAACACCACTCCACCCGTTCAAGCAGTGGCGCTCGATAAGATACACCTAAAATTACCCGTTTTGTTTTAGGGTTTTCCATTAAAATTCGTAATATGCAGTGATATTTACGAGAGCCGCAACATACTTGAGAGAAATAAGACGTTTAACGAGAACACTGCTGTTGAGCGCCTATATAGCTTGATGAATTTAGTTATTTTAGGATATTTTGTAATTTATTCAAAATATTTAATGAAATATAATCTTGTTGCAAGTATTTTTTTTTTACTTCTTAAAAGCAGTTTTTGCGTTAGTAAATTGAATAAATCGAATTGAGAATAGAGGTTCTCAGACTTTAAGCAGTGCGACGCTCTGGCAGGAAGGAGCATGAACTCTACGACGTCTCGCCACAAGAACAGGCCATGTACAACGGACGCTTTTGAATTGGAAACAACGTATGGATTTGAATGTTTGGATGAATATCAACCTGTTGATAGAAATAGTGGAAAAGGATGACAATTACTGATAAATATTCAAATTGTACAAGAGGAATTGTAAAAAATCAATTCCAGCACTACAGACGGTGGTTTTATTTATTACATATAGATACATATAGACTGTAATCTTTATGAACATCTGCGAAAATTATTTTACATAGTCTTAAAAGGTTTACAAGCGATTTAAGTTTCATTAAATTCTGAAGTTGCGGGATGGTTAACTTTCCCAAGTTAGTAGCGCCACATACGTGGTTAAATAACATTTTTTTTCTAAGGTAGCTGAAGGTTTATTTCACAGCTTGAAGCTGTGAAATAAAATCACAAGTAGGTCAGTCAGTACATCATCACTGGAAAGCATAAAGGGAAACGTGAGAGGATAAGAAAAGCAAACATTTCGCAGACTTCCTTGTAACAATATCTTTCGTGGGCATCACCAAAATCATGCAATTGGGAGTATTTTAATTTTGTGAAGCGTTGATAAGTGGAGACATCTAAATAAACTGAATTCTTATATAAAAAACAATTTATTAGATTTTACGGATTCAGCTCGACCAATAACAAATCCAATTATTATTACTATTATTCGAAAATAAAACAAAATCCTGGAGAGTAAGGTAGAGATTATGGGAGGGGCTATGAAATAGGTCATCCATGACCAATCCGCTTATTTCTAAATCATCTTTGCAACATTTTCTAAAAAAAAATTCGATAGAGGTCACCTATCAATTGATTGGGCGATCGAAATGTCGACTATACCTGCCCTCGCAATAATAGAAAGCCTATCTGGTGATTCCGTGTAATGGCTTGGCCATATTTATGCATTGTACTTTCATCTCCCGATACACATATGTATTAATAAGAAACTACGTGAGCCGTTTTAAAACAGCTTCACTTCGAGTATATTAAGGTATTAATAACGCTTTATGCTAGGTGTAAATCATAAGAAACCATGTAATATCGTTATTTTTAATTTAATCGCCAGCATAACCGACCCAGAAAGTCCCATTCGATTAAAGTCTTCACTATAATTTTCAAATCCATATCAAATTAAAGCTCGTGTCACTTAACTTAAGCTGTACATAATTAAATACGTGACAGAGCGCACAGCTGTTGTTAATTATCTCCTCAGGCAGTACTACTTGATTTCGACCGAAAGGATGTTTAATTGAAATGTTAAAGTATAGGCAAATGAGACGCAGTTAAGGGGGAGAACGCCGTCGAATGATCGCGGCTGCAATTACATTTATACGAGTATGTGCTACATTGCGGCGTTAAATTTGGAATTTACGCCCGCGTAAATATTGAATATTACATATATACGGGCTAAATTAGACAATCTACAATTTCAGGGAGGAACACTTTCTTAGACGGCGTACAGTAATACGTAGCCATTTGCGTATTGTTCCCGTCTTGCAGCCAGTAATTAATTTAAGAGCCGGTCGGTTTTTGTAAATTATTAATTACTTTCTGTGTCAGCGATATTTGCTTAGTAATTTCTATCTGGTCCTCTTAAGACGGCGCCGGCGCCGGCGTATGGTTGCGTATAGTTCATTTTAATACATTAATTAAGATAATGTGGTACTTAGTTTGATTTTGTAATAAATTATGTTTTGCTTTATAATACGTAATTTCCTCTAAAACTTCTTCCATTAACGTCCGTACATTGCTAAGGAATAGAAGCCGTAATTACAATGACACAGTTTCAGGATTAACTTAAGAAAAGTAAGTTCGCTTGTTTGCGCGCAGTAAACAAACTTTTGAAAACAACAGTAAAATGTCAATAAAACGTACAAACCGGAATATTTCCGTTTCACCACTTAGAATTGTGCTATTTACTGCTTGAAAATTTTTGAATATTATTCGTTATTTATGGGAACAAGCGAGGAATTTTTCAAAATACGACGAGATTGTTCACCATGCAAACAATAAAAAATTATCTGAACTTGGCTTTATTAACATGCTATTTTTGGTGGCGGTGCCGTACGTGTAAAATTGCTGCAATGTATAGTGGTAATAAGAAGCCTAAGCCTTTTCACATGTATATTGATCGTAAATGTAGTGAAGTAGCTTTTATAAACGGGGTGGCACCCATTGTATCGCTATTTTTTATCATGTTATATGTAGTGATAATAACTTGCTACAATTTTTTTTGCACTAATTGAAGAAGAAATACCCAAAAACAGGATCGCGCAACAAAAACAATATATAATAAGCCGCAATTCGGGGACATTTTACCGGCACGACGAGATAATACTTGTTTATTCGACGCGAAAATATGATGGAATATGGAAATCAAGAGAGTGCCAGGATTTCCTGTGGATTCTAATGATGACGGAAAATTTTATAGAGCAAAGTTATATCTGCAATAATACAAATCTAATAAGTTTCCTCTGTGCCGTCTGCTGCAAAAGCAATGATCTATATACACTCCGCCAAAAAAGTATCGCATAATTTAGTTTTGAATCATAAAAGTATCGCGTAATCTTCGTTTGTAGCATAAAGTTGTAAATATACTTTAATGCGCCCTAAGATATAATTTCTATGATTGTTTAAATAAAATACACGCCAAATAAAAACAAGAACTCATACTTGAGATTTTTATTAAAACAAGAAATTATAATTTTGGAAAGAAAAATGTCATAACAGTAGCTTTTAATACTGAGTATTGCCACCTCTGGCTCTTATGACCGCTCGCATACGGTTCGACAGAGATTCGATTAACCTCCGTATATAAGCCTGATCCAAATTCTCCCACTCGTCACGGAGAGCATTTTCTAGTCCATGTAGGTCCGCTGGGGCAACATTTTGGGTTCATGTCTGGACTTACCGCAGGCCAATCTAAAACTGGAATACCAACATCGTTAAGGTATTCCTGGACGATTATTGCAACATGCGGTCGTGCATTATCGTGCATTAACATGAATTCGTTACTATATGTTCTTCTAAAATGTCCGTTATATACCTGTGGGCAGTCAGTGTACCTCTGTCTACTGGTACTAACTCTGTACGACCTGTTAAACAGATGCCTCCCCGAACCATAATTAGGTCTAGCTCTGATATTACACTGCGAATAGCGCTCACCGTCTCGTCTGTACACCGAGATACGCCTATCTGAGGTGTAAAGACCAAATCTTGACTCATCTGTGAAGAGTATATTGGCCCAGTCATTAATGTTCCGATTTACATGTTCTCTGGCAAACCTTAAGCGAGCCACTCGGTGGTTCCTAGTGAGACGAGGGGCTGTTACAGCTACTCTAGCTCTTAATCCGCTCTGTCGTACCCTTTTCCGAATAGTTTGAGTACTCACACGAGTATTTCTGACTCTAGCCAAGTTGTTCTGCAATTGTCTCGCAGTTACATGTCTTCGACGTAATGCTTGTAGTAGTAAATAGCGGTCATCTTGGCGAGTAGAACATCTTAGACGATCTGGTACAGGTCTTCTACTATAATTGCCTGTTTCCCTATATCTGGCTACGGCTCTAGAAACACTTGACCGATTGATGTTCATCAAATTATCAACGTATGCTTGAGATCGTCCATCTTCGATTAAAGCAACTATAGCAGCCACTTGTTCTGAAGTTAAATTGCTCATTTTAGTTTTAAAAGCGTTGGTACAGAACTCTGACTTCGCACTTTAAAATTTGTCCGTATAGGAAGACTTTCAATAAACAACTGAACAAACCTTACACATATGCATTTTTCTAAATGTGTTCTTTTAGAAAAAAAAAAGTAAAAAAGCTATGTTCCATGATTTTGTTAGTGTTTTTATAGTTTACATACACGAGGCAAACTTTTTGTGAACGTATAAAAATATCTTGGTTTACAAATGCCCTTTTTTAGTTTTTGCGAACTTTTTTGGCGGAGTGTATATAAAAAAATTAGACAAGTAGGGTGAAGGAAGTCACGACAAAAAAGTTTTAAGAAACCCGAAAATATATCGGCACCCTTTACAGTGTTCTCGGAGCCGTAAACAAAACTCAATTTTTTATCGTAAGTTACACACATCTAGGTTACTCTGATATAATATTCCTGAAAGTAATAACTGTCGTGTCCATTTAATATGGAGCTGATTCGTTTTATTTAGATTTTGCGCGTCAAAACGGATATGTACGTCATAAAGACGTAACATATCGAAATCTAAAATGCTTACCTGAACTGATCTCTGGAGTTAAGTGTCTCTTGTTTAATGGATAGAATCACAGGTCCTAAGTCCTCATCATTTGTAAAATAGTTCCAGTGTTCCGTACCGTAAAAGTACTTTTCATACGTTTCCTGCTCGACACTTGTGAGTTCGAATCCTTGATTTTTCTCCCACTGCTCTTCGATGGTGGTCTTCTTTCGTGGGGAAGAGGAATCGTCTTCCTCGTCGTCTTCGTATAGATCGTTACAACCTGAAAAGAAAACAGCTTTTATTTACAGAAGAAAATTGAGAATTTATTTTTCATTTTACTCCCTTGAACATTAGTCGACGCTGTCTACGATATTACGTAAGAAAGACGGATCTCTGTTCCCCGGGAAAGTATGAAATTAATATTCTGATCTCGAAAACATCCAGCCGTCATGTTTGTGTTTTAATTATAATTCAGAAGTTTCTTTGTTCTGATATTAAATCTGAATGTAATTGTTTTAACGCAAATTCCAGTTTCGTTCTGCGTAAAGCTAGAGTATAAAGTTGGTTAATATGCGGTAATTAATATCTTTGGTAGCTTCCCGCGGTTCTATTTGATTTGCTTATTTTGCCCTGTCTAATGTGTGTTAACACTGGCATGGTTAGTTTTACTAATACGTATATTCCTATTTAAAATACCATTACATACGTAGAAGGCTAGATAGTTACGAGGAAATGTTGTATATGGTTAACATTTAAATCTTCTAAAATAAATTAGAACAAAGTACAGCTCAACAATGCATTGTTCTAATTTTCTATTACTTATTCTACTTTTTATTTTTTTTTTATAGACAGAAATAATGCTTGCGTGCATCGAATTAAAAGGCATTGCCTGGGTTACTTTTTGATAAACTACGGCGCATCTACCCAGTGCATTGATTGAAGATAATTCCTCCCCTGAGAAATTGTACCAAGGAAAGTACTTTTGTCCATTACTTTTAATGAGTATCATTCCAGAAAAAAGAGTTTACGGTATTTCGTAGCTGCGCTCCTTATATTTAAACGAAAAACTTTTTCGGTAGCTTAATATTTAATTTACTAAGCAAGCACGCACTGTAGATCCAGGAAAAATTTAAATAGCATTCATCAAACTTGGCAACGATCTTACTCGTTATCTTAGAACATAGCCGTCATAAAATTTTTCTCAACATACTGTTGAAAACGTCTTGGGCATGGGAAGTTAATTAAACAAAAATATTAAATTATCGATCACTTCAAAAACTAGGCTAGATAAGTGTCGAAAGAACATCTTGTGTAATTGTGACGTATTTTATTTTATGTTTTGTGCGGAATTTGCCTCCGAATATTTTTTGTTTGGAAGATTGCCCAGGGAAGGAATTATGGAAATACACGCAGCAACCATTAGAAGTATTATCTTTAAATAGCATCCTGCAATTGTCGTGCGAGAGAGCAAAGATTTCTAGGCATCTTTTTTCTAGTCGGGCGGTGGGTATCTCCTCACAAATTTGTCGTCTGCACAGTATTTGTTCCGGACTAAGCATTCTGGAATTTCAAAATCTTCGTGCGAGATTTTAAAAACGCTCGCTTTCGATGTTCCTATTTCCCCAGTAATAACTAAATCTTTTACTTGACGGCTAGTCAATACAAAATCTTCAATTTTCTTGATATTTTTTTCAGTTCGTGCTTCTAGAGATCTTCCACACTTTGGATCTTCATCAAAACACTACAAAATCGTGACATTGTAGCGATAGGATATTGTTTTCGTAGCTAGGTAGATAACAGAAGAAACGCGCGGGACGTACGCTTAGAAGCTTTCAAAATGTTTGGAATAGTCGAGCGTTTCAAGGACTTATTCAAACCTACGCTTAATAGACGAACAAATTAGATACGACATCCTTTCATCAACAAATAACGTTAAAGTATCAACAGTAATTTACGGGAAGTTATTTTATTTAAGTCATACATTGCTGCGAAGTTTATACGCTTCGCTAATTTGCTTAAAAATAAGTAATGCGGTGCCTAAGAACGTAAAACAGTCAATCCATTCGTACGAAATTATTCCACTACGAATGTTCATGCAGAAATTAACATATTACTTAATAAGTTGCTATCACGCTAACCTATCTCGCCTTCTTTCTTAGCGTGGCTTGTAGAACAGAGTGAAGTAAACTGAACTCGGCATCGTAACAAATAACTTCCATTGGTCAACGGAAGCACAAACGAGTTTCCCAAATTGACTTTAGATGTGATCAGCGGTCACGCAAAAAGAAAGCAGGGAACTGATTGTGTCGATTAGGCAAGACGTACTTCGAAGATGTTAATATTTTTTTTTTTTGCGAAATTAGCAACGAAAATGATTAATTACTTCGTAATTATGTATCACGATATGTCCAGGTCTAAAAATAGGTGTAAACGTTATTATTTTTGGCCGAAATCAGATTAGAATGAATTTATATTTACCTATTTATAATTTTTAACATTAATATTGATCGTGGATTAAGTTTCATCGATACCAAGGTGTGAAAATTGTTATATATTATTAAAATTTATAATAACTGTACAATAACAGTAATAATATCTTGCTTTTTGATTTGTTTTATGGAATTGAACCAAAAACTTAGCTGAAAAAGAATTTATCAAAAAGATGATGTTACTCCAGAAATAATTGGTGTGAATGAAAAATATTTTTGAGTACATAATTTACGCCAGGCCCGCTACTTTTAAGAAGCATTTTACTCGCGGAACATTTAAATGTATAACTTTGTAAATAATCTAACATTATTCAGTTGAAGAAGTTGGAAATTTCTGTGTAACCGTGGAAGAACATAATAACGTCGGAACCAAGCTGCTACTTGTTTTAAAAGTGCAAACTTGAGATATCAAAGAAAATAAAAGAGATTGAAAGCGGCGATAACTGATTTAATCATACTTGACTTTTAATTTATTCAAACATACCAATTAAGTTTAACTCCGGGAATTACGAACTTTTTTAACAACTAATCAACAATCGTTAACACGCCAGCACCGTGAACGTACACACCAGATAAACGTATTGATAGCATATAAGTTTTTTTTAACATTTTTGATTATAATCCTTTAAGTACAAGTATAAAGCCGGTTTTTTCGATGAAATCTTTATTTTTCTGTTTTATTCGTTTATTTTTTGCTCGCACGTTTCATTTGTCAAAGATAATCAATACAATACAAATTCTAAACATCATTTATTTGTATTGTATTTGCTTATGATACGTCGACGTATCCAAGGAGAAATAGACCTGCGATGAAGGATGTTGGAGATTTCCAAAGTACAAAAAATGCTCATTATCTTTTTTAACTTCCAGCGCCTTTATTTGGCCTTACAAAGAACAACTAAAAACATCTATTTAATGGTGTATTCGACATTTTTATATGAGATTTCTTTTTTTAATTTGTTATTGGCGCCATATTGGATTATGACATAGTTAAACTGAGTTATTTTTCAATTACGACAATGTTAAACAAAAGTTTTCTCAATTCTTTTTGAATTGCCTCAACTGACTTGACACTTTTCTTTGGAATTTGCAATAAATAAAGAATGTTGTTAAATGTTCAATTTAAAATAAGGAAGTTGCACATGCTTGGAATTGGTTTCTTGAACATCTTCAATCTTAGATAATGCGACAACAATTACCATTTATTTAAGATCCATTCAAAACCCACATCCTGTTGGACAAACGTGAATATTTGGGCTGGTATTTCTAACGAAAAAGCTGTTCAAATTACAAGTTTTACCACGCAGGACACTATCTAAACTCTGTTAAGTGAGATACATTTCGAGAAGATCGAATATACTCCGCTTCTTGATCGCCAACAAACGTGGTTTTAACACGACGGCGCTTCAGTTCGCTACATTTCGATGGTTAAATGCACATCTTCCCGCACGATAGATTGGTCGTAGAGGTTTCATTGCTCGGATTCTTTTCATTATAAATCTCCCTTATATGCGCGCATGTTTTTTTTTTATGTTTATTTAACTTTTATTTTATGTTCGATAAAACTCGTAATGGGCAAGGCTCCCAATTGTAAATTCCGTGCGGCGTAAAGCTATATCTAAGGATGTCATTGGCATTTTATGAAAATCTCAAACAATCTCAATTATCTCAAAATTCAAGCTGAAACGTGAGGGAATTGTTTAACGCATGCGTTCGATAGATAACAACAAACATGAAAGTATGAGCATGCTCCTCACCACGCTCGAATTTTCGAATTAATCAAATAGCTTATATGATGAGAAGTGTACTGATACTTTTGTATTTGCTACGTTATAATCTTTGCTATAATAACAGGTATTTTCAAAAGAACATATTTCAATTAAAAAATATTTAATTTTTGATAAATATGAATTTTTCTTTAAATCTTTAAAAATACAGACAAGAATTAAAGATAGGAGAATAGGTAATGATTGTAATAAGTCGGAATTAATGTACAATAGAATTCAAATTTTTTGTTAGGACAAAAGGATAGGTGTATCAGATAATTGCTACATATTTTTAATATAAAATATCAAAGTGGACATAAACGAATTATCACGTCTGACATATATGATAGATTAGAGCTTCCATAATTGTATATTGCGGAGTGAAGTTCATTATAGAGGAACATGTTATATGGTTTTCAGTACATAAAATTACAACGTGACAAACGTGGCATTTACTATCTATCATCGGATCGATCTTGCTCCATCCGAACGACCAAATATTTGACAGTCTGGGATGAAATTTGTTCACGATAATTATTTTAACATTAATTAAACGGCGAAGGACCATGTTAATCCGCTACGAAAATTTTAGATAAAACCTTGAGCGACGGATCTATATATTTTTTTTTTGTCAAATGCGGCGGCTAGAAAATGATCTTTATAAAAAGGAGATCGAAAGCAAATCTCTCCATTCGCGATTAGTGCGCTATATCAAAAGCTTCCTCTTTCGACTTTACCCTTCTTAGGTGATTTATGAGGTGCGTTATTACTTACTGTGATCTCTCGTTTTGGAATGATGACCGTTTTCTTGATCGGTTCCATCCGTTCTATCCTCTTCATCGCCTTCCGGTAATTCGTGGTCTGATTCACTTTCATCCCATATCGTATCTGAGGCGATTTTTTGTCTCGAACATTCGATCCAGTAGCCGGGCGTTGGGATGAAATTGTGCGGGAATTCTTCGCAGAACTCATCTGAAAAATTATAATTAAAAAAAAAACTATATCAAACATTGGCGGAATAATAACGACCAATATTCAACGTGATTTTTATCCGAATCTTATACTACAATCGCTTACAGAGGTATTTGTATTCAACACACAGAAATACATTCAACTAAAAAACTACGAATCGAACATTCAGTAATTCGAACAAGCTTCATCAACAATTCTCATTTGATCGAAGTAAACCAAAATTTCGATAATCCGAGCAGTAATGGCAACAATAAATAATTATTTTTATTAACGTAAACAGATGAACAGAGATACGCGCTTAAAAGCTGCCAAAAAATGTTTTTTTGGTTGTTCTATCAAACAACGGTTTCATGTTTTAGGAAAAAACTATATCCCAGAAGATTCCAAAATTTTACAAGACCCTGTAAATATTAGGTATGTTATGACTCTTCGTACAGTCGTCATTAATGCAGTTTTAAGTATTTCGTTGGATGTACCGTATGTAACGCATATCTTTAAAAAAGGGAAAATATTATTTAAGAAACCACATTCGACGAAATAGCATAAAACATACCGATCATTGTGGAATAAGGACGAGACAAGGAGATTAGGAAAGCCACGTGAAATACGTAGGTTAAAGTAGTGGAAGCACGGCGGCGGAAGAATTATGTTCTGCAATTGACGTTCATTTAAACACACTAACTCATAGCTAGCGGCTACAACTTTGTATTTAAAAAAAAAACCAATTTCCTTTCAGGAAAGGGGAAGTAGGGTTCATTTTTCTATGTTAAGATTAAAATGGGGCGCCCGGTAGATGTTATACCGTGTGATTTAAATTTTAAATGTTATTTTCGCCGTATTCCTTACCATGTTTCACACTTTTAATTTAAACCCCAAATTTAATCATGCTCTTTCCGATTTTACTTTCATTATTTGCAAGTCCTTTTACCTGTTAGTGTCGATCAATTTAATTCATTTAGGGTAATTCTTTCATTTTCAACTTTCCATTTTCCCTTTGTCAACGTGAATTTTCACATAATTACTTTAAATTTAACTTAGTTAAGAAACGGGCATTTGTTATATTGATAAACATGTTTGTTAGTATAATTTTATTTGGCGTTTTATTGCATTCATTTTATTAGTCGGATAACGCAGGTTTTAAAAGAATAAGTAGCACCACATTTTCGAATTGAAACTTTTAGCTTAAAAAAAACTGTTCAATAAAAATACTTCTTTCGGCAAGCACGCTCTCTTTCTTATTTTCTTAAAATAATTTTAAACCTAGGAATATAAGTCTCATTAAATGTCCTGAAAGAAGTTCCGAAGAAAGTATGCAAGATGTACAAGATTTATATGCTAAAAGTTCTAATTAATTACACTAATCAAAGAATCAGTACGTGAATAGGTAGTAAGTTTAATGCGCTCATTAAACTTGCCACTTAGAAACTAATTATTTAAACTTTGTATGAAAATTCCCTTTAGATATTCTGGCAAGTATAAAAAAAAAACATTATCCATTATCTTGGTGCACTCGGAAATTTAAAAATAATGTGACTCATTTGAATTTGTTATTGCGAAATATGTTTTATCACGCTGCTGTAGGTAACGTAACCTTCGCAGCAGGTTTGGATGAATACGTCGAAATGTATCCTTGCTTGCGTTTGCTTGGCCCCAAATTGTTAGTAATGACCAGAGTAGGTAAATTGGGGTGCGCATCATCGGCACAGCTAACGAATGGACTCTCGCGTGCGAAACACTAGTCAGTATCTAGTCCGTTGCCGCCTGGAGCTTACGTAATAGTAGCAGTGAAGTACTCTGTGTTTTTTTTTTTAGTAGTGTCAAAGGTACATAGATTGAGATATCACTTTACCGAGCAGGACCACACATCAACCTCATCTTCAATTTTATTAACTTCTAGATGAATAATAGAATACACTGTCTAAGCGATGCTGAAAATGGTGTTAAGCACATTAGAAATATCCAGAGATCGAGTCTTAATATTGCGACGCAATCAGTCCTTCTGTAGGCTGGTCTCTTAAGGAGCAACGTGGTAGCTTATTACATATTACATGCAAAATTCATGCGCTGTATCGTGTGGCAGAGACAATTCGTAGATGTTATTCACAGGTGGATGCGCTAATTGCGAGCACAAAAGCAGTGTTTCTGAAATCTCCAACGCGTATTCGCGAATTTTACAGACCGTGCTCTCATACCTCTGAACCACCACAACCGATCCTCATACGTTGGGGAACATGGTTACAAGCGGCATTTTACCAATACGAATATTTTGAGAGTATAAAGAAGGCGTTTCTATTATTTAATCAGAAAGAATGTGCAGCTATCAAAACAATTCAGAAAAAAATTGAAGATAGTCAGGTTAAAAGTTAAATTACAGCGATTACATCGGAATAATGCAAATAAAAGAAAAATTACGAAATTCTTCACTGTCCTTAGAGGAATCACTGTAAATTGTGCAAGACGTACAGGCACAGCTTTGTTCGGTAGAAGACGCAAAAAGTGAGCGTGTTCTAATTAAGTTTGAAAGCGTTTTAGATAAAGATTAAGATTTATTTATTTATTCTATTTAATTACCACATTCCTAGCATGAATTTCGGTTGGGTTCACTGATTGATTTTTGTTTCCACATAAACCTCATTATTGTTAGTTTTTATTAAAGTCATTATTTTTGTTGTCATATATGGGTCAAGAGATTCTATATCAGCAAACTTGGGTATAAATTGACTGCAATAAGAGCACCATGGAATAAAATGCTTATTGTAAGGAGGTAATCAATCAATTTGGCCAGGCAATACGGATACGTATTTCTATAAATAGAAATATAGAGCTATAACTGTAGCAGTATAGAAATTGCTATCGAATAAAAGAATAAACAATATCTGTAGATGTAAAAGCTCACAGATTTGGAGGGATAGTCATGTTTTACATATTTATTGCTTCTAGTGAAAGCTGCCTGTGTACAAAGGAAAATTGGAATATGGATTATTGGATATATATTTCCCAAAATTCGAAATAGTTTCTGATAAAAGTACGTATATAGGTGCAATATTTCGAATAATCAAAATTGCATTATTCATCACCTTCAGGTACTTTGCAGCATTTGTTCGTATACGTGAAAATAATACCTGCTTTATTTCCGTTTTTAACTCTTTCGCTGATGTTACGTTGATTTCTTTATTTTTTAAGCTACGTCATCGCTTAGATTAGCAAACTGGTACCACTTTTACATCGAATATATGGCAGGGCCCTATCCAAAAATATATAATGCTAAGATGACTTAGCTTCCTCATGAAATTGATAGAATAATTCACGGCGAACGCAACACAAGGAGAGAAGAAGAGTGCTCTAACTTGATGTATCCTGAAATAAGCTGAAAAATGTATTGAGGCGTAGGGAGGAGGTCTTCGAACATCTTCTGAGCTAGAATTACATAGTTGGTTTGTTTTATCTTTTAAGACATTGTAAAATTTACTTTATTTAAATTCTGATAATGCTAGCTAGAAACGCAAAGAGTATCACGAAAGGGAAATCACTGAACGCAACTACCACATTCCCGACAGGCAGGCAGAAGATTAATGTTCGGAATTGCCCCTCTTTGTTATTACGTAATTAACCAATGACGCCTTATATATTTTCAGTTAAATACGTTAATTTCATACAACTACATTATTCGTGTTTTCGGGAATACGCCGTGAATGTACTTTTTACGATGAAACCGTACCAATCAACGTTGGTTACATGTTTAACATTTATAAAATCACGTCTCGCTACTCTACTGTATTCATTTTAAAGGCATTGATTATGCAAAGGCACCTGCAGTATTAAGGATTTCCCTTAATTTATTTCATAATGGTTTCGCAACTTGAAATACGTCAACGTTACATACGCAAGTTTGTACATAGTTCTCTCTCTTTGCTCAGGATAATGTTTCTTCGCGAAGTATGTATGCATATACGAAAATATACAATGCCGCGATTTCTATAATATGAATATGCAGATTGCTTCGGCGAAGTTGCTTCGGAAAATGATCTCTCGAATCTAGTTCAAACTTTTTGGAATTATAGAATTATCCGTATCGTATAAGTAGTAGCGTTGCTAAAACTTTCCGATGAAAGACAGTTCCTTACAAACATACTTCCGCATATACTGAGTGACCGGTAAGTAATGGATCGCGCAACTATCTTGTTATTTGAAATTGAAATTCGTATATATTATTGCATTTTAGATTTTTCCATCGAGAAATAAAGCGAGATGATATCGGTTTCATAAATCTATTAATTTTACGTAAAATAAATCAATTAGTAAGCAACTATCTATTATATGTGTGCATAAGTCTATTTCTTAGCTGAAAAAAGAAGTATGTAATATAATCATTACGCTTCAAACGTCCATTAATCAGCAATCCCAAAGTTTTTACAATATTTTGTCGGGGAATCTTTATCTCGATCTTAGGCAGCGAAGCTTGCTTGTTGCTTTGCCTAGGTGAGGCAAACACAATCATATGTCCTTTCGGTAGATTTATTCGACCGTGTGGATACATTCATGACATTATGAAGATCTAAATTAATATACGATCACATGCTACAAGCACCATATTCGGTCTGAAGGAATAATAAATTATAGTATCGCCGGCTAATATAATTTTTAAAATTACCAGTATGAATTGTATAAAAAAAGCGGACCAAGAACCCTGCGCAACACCAGCATTTCAGCAGAGAGAAATTGAGACGCTACCACTAACCGCGACAGAGCGAAATCTACCGTTCAGAGGATATCTTCCATTCCAATATAACATAAGATTGATGATAATAAATCATGATTGATAGTATCGAAGGTCGAAGACTCTCGAGTGATCCAGCATACACAAAATTACATTCTAGCGTAAAGCTTTTGTGAGGTTATATCGCATGCTTGCTTCTATCTAGATACGCTTTCGAAATATACAGAGTGATAGTATAAAGTAGCAACGTTCGCCAAATTCAAACACCAGGAATGAATGTTTTTAAATAGCGCGTATATTCCTTCTGTATTAATCAGGAAATTTATATCCCTACCACACCATTTTTTGAGGAGAAGCTATTACCTTGGAGTCTATCTGTAGAAATTAGTGCAGGAGGTGGATCAAAAATTTCGATTAAAACTATTAGACAATGCTTAAATATTCGACAGTGGAAAATTAGAAAGGGTCGTTGAGTGCGACGAAACGAATAGCTTTCTGCTTGTCTTAGAAGTACCTTCGTGCGTCGTAGGATTGACGAGGAATATTGTAAAGATTGTGTAGCTTCTATTCTTACATTGTACGCAACCTAGATATTTCCAAGAAATTAACAACTAAGAACAAAATTGATCGAACTAAACATTTAACTATGCCAACATGTAATTAATTTAATAAATCAGAAAGTGAACTAGTTGACGAGTTACTTGCTGGAAGATTTACGAATAGCAATGAATCCTATTTAATGATGAAATATAAACTAGTGCAGGGTCTAGTTACAAATGGTGAAGACGCGATCGGAAGTTCGTGATCGATTATTATCGGCGGACAATTGGGTCTGCATTCAAGCAGATTTGCAGAAGGCAATTTATTAGGGCAGCGCAAGTTTTCTTATCTAGCAAGCTTAATGCAACATTATTTACTGTGATGCGTGCTGTTTTATCTATACCTACGTATTAGCTCTCGTCTCATTTGCTAATGACGGGATATTTCTCATTAAGACATTCTTTGTTGGGCATTAATGCAAATGTTTACGAAACAGTTACTACTGCCGTTACGTGCTATCGTTTAAATTTTAATTACAACCCCTTTGGAGAGCACTAATGGTAAAAGCATCGGAATGGATTTAAATGAAGGGGATGGTATTAATGTCACGCGCATTGAGGCTTCAATTATTTTTAACTTTAAATTTTGGTCTCGGCAATATTTTATTGTTAGTCTATCCAGATAATAATCGAAAATAATTAGAATAAAGCCTTTTTATGTTCAAACCGTATCTGTTATCTCTTAATAGTTAGGTGGATAAACATATTATTCTTCCAACTTGCAATATTTAATTGGTATTAATAATTATCCGTATTGGTGAATAACGTCAAAACAATAATCACAGATTAAGATACACGCACATATTTTACATTCAACGAGTATAACACTTCTTAGGCGTTAAGTGGGTAATTTATAACTTTGTGTAGCTGAAAATAACTCTTGTAAGCCTTTGCAAAAACAACGAAATAAAGAAATTCATGCACGTGTTTGAATCAACTCTGAAAAATCTTTTCCATTCTGAAGATAGTATGATCACAACATTGTTTTTGAACGCCTTGAAGTAGCTCCTTGAGATGGCGAAAATCTTCGTCCACGCACATTTTGTTTAACATTCGCCGTCGTTAGGATATACATCAGGTACATACGAGCAATGAGACATTAATTCGATGTTTCGTTCTTGAAATTATTAATTGTTTAATGCGCTGCGTGGGAGGGGGCATAGCTGTGAAGAATGATGCGACGATGGTGACTGTTTTTTCTGATTTCATTTCATGATTGATTGTTACTTTGTTTCCGATTCGTATGAATATTTTATATAAAATTTTACAAAATAATAATGCAAAATGTCAATAGCGTTATCTAGTGATCGTTTGCAAAAATTTACGACGTCACCCCTCGATACATAAAAGACTCCATTAGTAAGATGTCTTAATACTTTCAATTAATAGTTTTAGTTTGTCAAAGAGAATCCGAAGTTATATCCGCGCGCTATTAATAACACGGCATCGTCAAATAGGGAAGCACACGCTGTATTTTAGTTCTTTTTTAAGTTAATCCTAACGGATATTAAGGCAAATACAATTTCTGAAGGCAGCTTCATTGAGAAGAGGGTATTACGCGTTCAAAAGAGGGATTAAAATCAGCCGAGCTATCTGAGATCGCAGAAGTTATACTGAACTTTCTAACGACGCAAAACCTAAATTATCACGGCAAAAAGTACGAGATCCAAAGGCTCGCTTTTGACTAATTAATCATTTTGTCTTTCGTGCTCTATTTTCGCGAAATTTGAACGATATTTGCGCGTCACTCTCGTCTTATCGGAAAAATTTAATCTCTATGAGCTGATGTATGGCGCAAAGTTTGTAACAACAAAAAGGTCTAACAACAAGATCATAAGAAGTTTTACGTTGGTCGCGTAAGTGTGCGTAACGAGATCCTATTTATGCCCTTGTTGAACGGACACGGCTGACTCGCTTCCGGAGTGCATCTGTGTAGTCTGTCGTAATGTATTCGTGTCCTTTGGGACCGAAATACAGATAACGATTGGAGTGAACGTTCAGCGATCGTTGATCTATCGGATTAACGCAGTTTGCCACATCTTTTGCGTTCAGTTACCCTGATCGGAACGCCTCATTTGATAGTATCAACGCAAGCAATGTCAGCTACACGGAATTCGATAGACCCTTGCGATCCGCTCTTGAATAACCGCTATTCATGAAGGTTTGTAATACATATCGCATTTTTTCGGGTAGCTTACTAAGTTTGGGAATCCTGTGGGCTCGTTCAATCAAGAATTTGATTGAACATCTCTTTTGGTTATTGCGTTTGTGTCGACCGTGTGAGTTAGTTTGTGGTAAACGATGTGGTCGACAGTTCCATTCTCCGCTTTGTACACTAATATATCTAAAAACGGAATTGCGCCATATTGCTCGGTCTTCATAGTGATGTGGACGCTTGGGCGGACGTTATTCAGGTACCCAAGAAAGATGCCCAAGTATTCTTTGCTGTGGTGTCACATGGCACAATGGACGTTTGGTTTTAGAGGCGATGAATGTGTTCAAGGTAAATTGTTCAAATTTCTCTACGTAGAGATTGGACTACAGACTTAGGGAGCTACTCATAGCTGTATGGTTTATTTATTCGTAAGATGTGTCCCACTGGAAATAACTGGTGGTCAAGCAATGTCGGAATGGTGAAACAATGTCCTTAATGAAGGTAATTGCTGATATGTTTTTGGAGGTATTTATTATTGTTAGTTTCGAAGGATAAATTGGTGTTCTGTGCAACTTCTTTTAACTTTTGCAGCAAAATAATGTGGGTATTTTTCATTTTATCATCATTATCATTTCTTTATTTTACAGGATAATTGACAGTCTGTAATCGGAAATTCAATTACGGTAGTTGTACAAACAATTGCTTTAAGCTTCAGTTAGATTTGCCAATAAAACTACCGAAAAACTTTCTATTCGATATTCTGTTTGAACCTTCACGGTTCCGATTTTTCCCAGTAATTTTATAGTTCCCTCTCTTCGACGCGCCTTCGGCTAGACACGACGCGACGGCATCACGTAAAGCTAGTAATAAAGATTCCGTTCTGTTAACGCTTTCTTTCCAATGGCGAATGCTTGGCGAAAAGACATCTTCAGCATCGATGTAACGAATGATTCACTTCTTCCATCGAAAGACTCTTTGCTAGTTAAATGACACCGAAAGTTTGCTGCTAAAATATTATTTCTATTATCCCTTTTTTTATTCCTTCAGAAATTACTCTCCAATTTCTTTCGAGCTTGAGTCTGCGCAAAATTTATTACGGCCAATCTTTCAGGACTTCTTGCAAAAAAAAAAATTGTCTGTTTTTAAAATTAAATTTTCATCTTCTGAAGTTGGAAAGGTATAGGGCGTTCAATTTCTTGATGAGGCGAGTCATAGTTGATTTAATATTCGCGTCTGTCTGTGATAAATTCTGCATTACCTGTCGATAACCATCACCGAGTGTGATAATTACATTCACCCCGGCTCTATGAAATGTTCCAATTCAGGTATATAGTGGAAGGCCAACATTATTTATTATTAATAATTACCCCCGTTTAGTCTCAAATTGCAATATTGAAATTGCGAACAATCTAACGGTCTATTAGCGGTCGATAACCGTTCATTCACGGATTAGCCACGTATCCGGATAAATTAATGTTCCAACAATGTAAATGCGGTAACATAAAAACACGTGTCAACATGCATTATACCTTTGCGTTTAAAGGGGTAACGTTGTTGAATGTCCTCGAATCAACGCGATAATCATTTATCTTAAAAGCATTATGTTCACGTTGAGCATACGCAGTACTTCGGCATATGGTAATTTCTAAAGAGTCGTAAAATTAACGGTAGAAAACGCCGTATGCGACTGATGCAATTCACTTTGCATATATTGCCTATAAAGACGTTCATAAAAATGAATTGAAGTTCTAAGTGCATGAAAAATAATATCAAATTTAAAGATAATTACAAATAGCAATAACTCTTAATACTAAATTATACGTACAACGTTCTTAGAAATACGTTACCTCGGGTTTCCTTCTTTTACTTAAAAAAAAACAATCCATTTTCCCTCTTCTAATTTATCTTTACATTAGTGTCAGGCTATGTTCGATATGCATTAATCTATTATTGGGCACTAATCACACGTTACTAGCTTAGTAGTACGCGTAACCATGTGTTTACTATCTATAATTACCTTAGCAAGCTAACTAATTTGTTCTACTAATTCCTATTAATAACAATGAGTAATACAGCTAAACAAGTACGTGTTGGTTGTTTATTCTAATCTACTACAGTATACATTGAAAGCATAAATAGCGCCAGTAATGTTACGTTAAGTTTAATGTTTTGGAAATAGAATGTTAAACTGGTCATTAACAATTGCCTTAGTAAATATACAAAAAAGGACCTAGATATATAGCTTAGATGATTCCGTTCTTGAGCAAATTAAAGGAAAGATTCTGGAATTAAAATTACTTGTGTGCGGCGTTCAATTTTTATTGCTGGCGGTGCAAGTTTGGTCTTTAAAATTCCTTTATAGCAGTACTTCCTGTATTTAAACAGGGAACTTCGCCGACATTGCTTCATACTTGATTTATTAAATATTGGTGCATTTTAGATGTGGAAAAATGTTTATTTAAAGAATTCGAGAAAAACTTGTAGATGATACAATGTTTTGCTAAATGTACTACTGGAAACTCAAAGAAATTTTCTGTTTAAGTTATCAGCCCTTAAAGGAACAATGGAATTTTGCAAAGATTGTCGAACGCATGTGAAAGCGCATTTTGAAATATTTACAAATTTTTTTCTGAATTACTCAAGGAGGAATCACTCTCCGCCCACACATTTAATGGGCACGTTGTATACTTACATATTAATTAAGAAAATACAAGATATACGCACAAATTTTAACATTCATATTTGACTGATATTTATTAACAACAAACTTAATCTACAAATGGACATACCGTATTATTAGCGTAACAATTGGAGAGTAGATTTCCAATTGCAACGACATACATACATAAAAATAAAAGAAATATCATGAATTAATTATTATAAAAATTGAATAACATGAGAATGCATTGAGCGTACATTTTTGACTTGAAATTGTTTAAATAACACATCGTTAAGCTTGAGCATACATACATCGTCTTGCCAGGACGGAAGGACAAAGGATTAGCTGCTGCGATCAAACTCTTTGGTTAGAAGCTTATAAGGTAACACTTACAAATGTAACAAGCAATAGTGCAAAAGCTAAATTGAAAGTAATGAAGACGGTACATAATACTCCATGCCATGTGTACACCCTTAAAACAGGCGATTCACCACTTAAAAACTACAAAGATTCATTTAAATTGATGAATAACAATTACCGGTGTTGTATAGAATAGTTACAGTAATACTAAAGTATTTAAAATCACCGTACTCGGTGAGCGTTCATCTAAATGCAGTATCCATATTACACAAAGGTGCGTCTCGTATAAACAAAATACAACAATGTTACGGTCCAGTTATTCGTGCAAATTATCTCGAACTTTCTACAAACAGCGTTCAAATTTCATATGTATGTGCGTACATATATCGACGTTCGGCATCGTGAGGTGAAATTAATCCGAATATACGGTGTTCTTCTGTACGTCGATGAAACGCACAAATCTCGGCACCATTGGGGTCGATTTGGTGTACAGTCCGCTCACTGTAAGGTAGAACACCAAACGAGCTTATAGTAGCTTGGTGTTCAAACTTAGAGTGATCTGACTATACACACGGTCTTCGAAGATTTACTGGCCAATCGAACAGTTGCTGAAGTGGTTCTTCTTGGTTCCAGTGCGACAGATCTTGTAGCCGGTATATTAGCTATGAATAATAATGTAGATAGTTCGATCGCATGCAACAGTTTAATTATCGTCAAGCGAGGATATATGAAAAAAAAGGATGTTAGACAGTTACCCCAAGGCTTGGTATAAAAATAGTCCAGCAATGCGGACTTGAAATTTTTCGGGTAGTTTCCGGCGCTTTTCTGATTTTTAATCCTCACTTTCTACACCAACATTGATTTTTCAGGAAGTAAACACTAATTTAATAAATTATTCAACGACTCTAAGTAATTTATTATTTAATTTGACTCGTGACTCCTTAGCGCAAATTGTTCCTTGACGTTTATAGCTTTTTAATGGCACAGATGAAGATTAAAGAGCAGGCTCTAATGTAATACTTCATCATCTCATTATTTATTAAACTTTTGGATCGGTCGGCAAGAACTGTAAGGATATATTACGTATTCAAGCTTAGGTAAAGGGACAACTACATAATACGTACGTACATTTTTTTTATTTATTCGTTTATATTAATTACGTATGTAGATCGAGAATTATTTTATATTGCTATGTGTAATGAGGGAAAGAATTTAGAGTTTAATTAATCGTTTAGGCAGTATAAGATAATCCTGCTGGGAAGGTGGCTGTTGAAAATATGGAAGGATATGGGGTTCTACTACCTCATCAACGTAACGCTGGGCGCGTTCATGGTGCTTCCGATTGACACTAACCATACGCTTTAGCAACCCTCACTTATAACTCCCACAATTCGGAACATCTTCCTTTCAACAGGACGTTGAATACACCGACATTCCCTATGTCTTTATTTGACATTGAAGCATCGTCATTAAACGCAATTCTATGCTTCTGCAATGTTTGGGTGTATTCGCAGCCTACACCACTCCAAACGTTACTCTCGCTGTTGAGCCGTAGGTGGCAACGTAAGATGTGGTCAATGGGATGGTAAACCGACAACAGTTTGGCGATAAATAGTTGGAAGAATCACAGAACGATCTGCAGTTAAAGTGATTCGCAATTTCTCTGGACTAGAAACCACTTTCCCGCACATTCCCCACATTCCGAAGTTAACAATTCGACCTCTTTCGAATTCGCTTAATTGGCGGTATCTGTTTTATTAAATCACGAGTTAATTAGTGAAGTACACGCTACCGATTTAACAAGTATCAATAAAAATGCGCTGCAAAAGGACCACAATATTACGAAGGGCCCTTCAAATTGGCCTTTACGCCGAATTTGGATAGCGTATACCGTGTACAGCTAATAGATACGTACAATGTAAGCGTAACAAACAACCTACCGATCCATCCATTATCGCCCGCTTGGTTGGAATAAGATCATCTATTTTCTTTTGTAATTACGTACGCCACCGAGAGTAGTTCGGAATTGGATGTTGTTACAGGGAAGAGCTTACAAATATTTATATAATGGATATATAGTTAGGGTTTTGACCTATATAACAAGCTTACAATTTCGATGTTAAAAAATAACACCAGCGCGTATGTACATCTAGATAAATAGGAGCTAAGAGGCGCTATTTTTGTGCTAGTTTCTTTTATTACAATTTCGCCTGTAATTACGACTAATATATGCTTACACTATTCATAATTAAAAATTAAAAACATAAGTGTGTAAAACATGTGCGTATGTTGTCACAAAAAAATAATTCCATTAATATATAAAAAACTGAAATGGAAAGATTGAAACAAGAGAAGCGCTTAGTTACTTTATTACTAAGTAACTCATATTTTCATAAATCTTTAATTTATTGATTGTATCGTGTCCTATCTTTAAGTCGTCTCTTACAAAGAAATATCGGGTATTAAGTGTCAGAAAAATCGCGAAAAACAATAAAGTAGCAGAATTTAGTGTGTGGAGAGGTTTTTTTGTAGTGGTAGGCATAACACTGACTTATTATCTACCTATTCCGGTTTCTTTTTTGATGGTATCTTTTTAAACAATGTTTTTGAGGCTCCGCTGATCATTAGAACAATTACCAAGAAGTCGATTACCTAGCAGTAGCGTCACGCAAACATAATACAGGCGAATGTGCTTAGATAGCTGAAAATATATCCGCAAGTGAGGCCTTCAACAAAATCAACACACCTTTATTCAATGGTTTACACCTTTATTCAATGGTACCAATCACAACACCTTTATTATCTACAGTAGTCTCTTTGAGACCCGCTACATATGTACTTACACGTAGAAAAAGATCGTTTTACATCTAGCGATGTAACATTCCCTTACTTAAAGTGGTCTTTGAATTTGTCTATGTTGAATGTCCGGCAACACTACCGTTAAGAAGGTGGCGTAATCTAGAAAAATCGAAATTTTAACGTAATATAGTATTAAATTTTTCTCTGACTGACTGACTGAAAGTAATTGTCGTTAACGGTATTTAAATCTGCTACAATTTGAGAATTTCGGCATTACACTTAGCTGGTTCATTAGTGTCTAGTTGTAAAATCGCTAATTTGATCTCTTCAAAGTGTTTAAAACAATAGAATGCCGCTTTTAACCATTTATGCCATCGTGAAAGAATTGACTGGGGTGGTGCCCGCATGTTAGGACGTTGTGAACGACATAGTCGCGTACGTTTCGGTGATTTAAGAAAAATCGCTTTCGTCCAAGCTATTAGTTGTTCTACTTCGGGATAACATCGTACAATCAACAACATACTAAAACGTGTTTATCCTGTTAGCAAATAGGCAAGTTGATGCGTTTCTGGACATTTTCAACATTTTTAATGCTTTCCATTCAATTCCGACATACCTATCTATACCATAGAAGGTCGGCAATTGCCGACAGCAGCTTTGTATCCTTCCATGGCATGCGAGAATGTCGCGCTTTACTGATCAGAAAATATGTGAATATACGCAATCATTTTAGTATAAGTATTGGATCGATTGTTCATTAGATATTAATGTATAATTGTGGCTTTAAAACGAATTCAATATAAATCGCGTTCGGGAAACTATTCAATTTTGCCCTTTAGGCTGTCGGCATATTGCGTATAAACAAAAGGGCTCTGCATAAAAACCCTTTGTTGAACGGAGCATTTTATTCGGTCTCCACGCGCACCGCTTGAACGAAAACGAACAATTTCGTTCCTGCCCGGATAAAACGCCTTACGAAATATGTATACGGGTTTTATTCTTAGTCCCAACATATTACAGCCGAAGCTATCCTGAAGTAGGTTACAAATACGAGCGAAATTGGATTATATAGATCTGCTGTATTCAAGAAAGTATTCAGCTTTTCTAGAGCATATTTATGGGCATTCGTAGTTTAAGGAAATGAACGAAAAGGCAAGTGCATTCTGAAAGTGGAACAGTGCTATATATTCGTGATAAAAATGGAAAGTATCGAATCACTGTATTATAGACTTGGAAATCTGCTCAATGCGCTGCAATTTTAATAACATTGAGAATACGGATACCAAATTCGTCTTATATGCTGTATCTTTGGTGCAAAGCTTCAAGACCATGAAGTACGAGGTATAGTCATTTATGATTGGGACTGTTGTCAAGAATCTTCCGTATCTACTGTTCACAACAATGGTTATTAACTCTCAACCCGTTTAATACCTTCGCCGATGCAGGAACAGATGGCGGTCCTATTTATGTACAAAAAGACGCTTCGTTATACGGAATAATTTTGCGGTAAAATCTTACGTTACCGCACTACTACAATGTAAATTTTTGGATAATAAGCGAACATCCCCGAACTAAACAGTAATTAAATTTTAAAGCATCGGGGACCATCATCCGAAAATATAACATTACACTCATTGTTGCATTCACTTTGTTGTCGTCTAAATTTTCACAACTGACGAAAAGTAGACAACGGAAGCATAATAAGTAACTCTAAACTTCCATTTGCGTTCATTTTTCTTGCACGTCCGATAGATTTTCGATCGACAACGAGGATATTAAAAATAAATAGATTCCCTAATGATGTTCTCGTTGCGTTGGCTTCGAATTTCACTTTGCGGTAAAGTTGAAAGGCATGCTTTACAGGTTGGATCATGAATTTTCCATGCATGTCCTGTATACAGCCGCACTCCAACCTAAAGACAATTTTCAATTAAATCGGAGCGTCAAATTTCTTTTTCAATTTAAAGTTAGAGCGAATTATAATGGAGAATACAGAATTCCGCACGAGTAACTCGAGCGGCCGTCCCGTTTAACGAAATTATTTTCGACGGTATTTTTAGAAATGTAATTCGTTTGAACTAAATTTTGCTAATCTTCTTAGGACCGCAGCATTTAATTAAATCCTTATTTGACAATATGCTAACAACTGTTGCACGGCAGCAGACAAAGAGATAAGGCACGAAACCATAAAACCGGGGAGGTGTACAAAAATGACTTTCCATTTAAAAGCGAAGGAATTTATATTACATGGGAAACTCTCATCAAACCAACGTTTAAGGCTAATTTGTAACGCGGATTTTTTGCAACGTTGATGTTTCACGTAATCGCGTTTGTGTTGAACGGTGACGTATGCCTTCGGAGTTTATATTTCTCATTACATTTTCGCTTGCATTTAATTCGTTTTTGATTAGCCGTAGCTTCCGTCGACCGCCATCTTGCCATAAGTATGTAAAGCAACTGTTTTCATTCCAAATTAGCTGGGGATTTTGTCCTCGTTCGTGTGTACCTTTCCCGCACATCCATTAGGCAAAATATACGGAACGTAATTTGTCGCAAATGTGAAACGAACGTAATAGAGAGAGTTGAGTAGAGAAAGACGTAGAATAAATTTAAAAACACACTTAACGTGGTAATTTCAAACTGGAAATATTCGGCCGTATCACAGGAAACTTTTCGAATTCTGTATTTTCATCTTGTAAAGAATAATGCCGGACTCAAAATTAAAACAATGCGAAGCTTTTTTACGAACTTCATCGTTTCCGCGTGTTCTTTGTCGTATTAATAAACTCGAAACTTGTCTCGGGAACACTTCCGAACGTCCAATTCTTTAAGGTACTGCTTCAATAAAATCAATCCCGTTTTTCAATTTTCAACATATTTTCGCTCGCGGACACCTACGACTTATTTCACGCAAGCATTGGGAGAAACAATTCCATACTCGCCGGAAAATAGGAAACTAGATTCATGTACACGTACGTTGCAATATTTTATATAAACATTTGCTATATCCACATCGAACGGCAACCCATCGAGATCAGCAGTAGGTACAAGTAGTACTCGGATATTTAGTTGGTTGCGCTCGTATTTGCCCTAAGGAATTCTGCTAATTGAATTTGATTGTTTATATTTTTATTTAATTTGTCTGGAGTAGCTGTAATTGATTTCAGGATTTTAAGCAGACTTTGTTTAATTAAGCGATGCATCCGTGTAATTCCCACGAGAAACGTGCGCTTATATCAAAGATGGGTTTTTAATGGTTGTTGTTGTGTATTGCTGTCTAGCAAACGAGAATACTTGGCCAGTTTTTGTTTTGGTAAATGAATCGTCTCTCGTCAAAATTCCCGATGCTTCTTTTCGCGGATCAGAAAATACAGCGAGAAAGATATATACGGCAAAAAGAAAAATAATTTTCTAATTTTAGAAGCACACATACGATGCTAACACATATCTTTTAGGTAGCCTGAAAAGGTTCCGTTTACAAGTTGTTAATGGACGCCGAAACTAGGACTTATTTCGCTTAAAATGCTTCAACAGGACTTTGGATATGTTCGTTCAACGCGTTTCTTGTTTCTATGTGAACAACCACGACACCCAGGTCCTGTTACCCAGTCAATATACGACAAACGTTCCTTCTAGATGGTTACCCCTAGCTTTAACTTCACGACTTTTCGGTACAATTTAGTGAAATTTTCCGATGTTATTGACTGTTGTTGAGATTTTTGGCCGTCCCGAACGTTCATCGCTAAATACATTTTAATATTTTTTTTCAAGCGAAACGCTGATATTAAAATTGTTAATTCTTTGTTGTTGACGCTCAGCGGTATAGTTTTTTTAATCGTAACGTATAGTTTTCGTTTCTTCTTAGATTCTTGCGGTTCTTACCTACTTATACCGACCATTTTCTGAAACACAAATATTTATTTATATAAAAGAAAACAATAATCTATCGAAACAACTCTTTTGTTTCTTCATTGTGATTAGGTATTGTCGCATAGGTCGATGTCACTTCTTACTAACTAGAAGCACCGCGCACATATACAAAGGGAAAAGAAACAATTTCCTACGTGAGGTAGAATGTGCGTTATGCGACTACCTATACGAAGAATTTTTACGCTAAATTAATATTTAAATAGAATGCTACTCGTAACCCGAATAAAAGACTTAATTGAAAATAAACATCGGAACGTTGCACAATCAAGTTCGAAAAAAGATTATTAAGAAAGAGGGTTTCGAATTAAGGAAAAAGAAAGGTTCGTTTGGAAATGAATTTCGGAAAAGAAAAGGTTTAATTTAGGAAACGAGATTCTCGTAAGACAGAATTTACCCACGTACGCTTACATTTCATTTAAATATAAAGTACGGGCAACGGCCACTTTTCATTCTTCCTGTCAAATACAGCGCAAAACTGGTTTAGAAGCAACCTAGGCCATTGTGCTACTCGCAATGCAGTCTTTGCGATAAAAAACCTTATCTTTCGCAAAACCCAGCATTTATTTATTTTTATTTTTTTTTTTTTGTGTAAATAAAAATACGAAATTTAATTCCGGATCTCGAACTTGACATCTGAACGTACAACAAAAAAAAGCACTTACTTAAACAGGAGCGCACATATTTAAAGGTACTACTGCGGTTCATTATTACATGCTGCTTCTCGGTTTGAAGGTATCGCAAATAATCAAAGGTAATAAATAAAGATTCCTGTATGCGTATTTCAAGACTTTCATATTACAATTAGACGAAGCAAAGTAATTTTTCTAGATAGATGGGATATTGCTTACCGGAACAAGCTTGCGGGGGTAGTGGAAATATGAGCGTAGTCGATGATTTTCGCCGCGCTACTGCGCATCCTAGAGATTGCGGCTTGAAAGAACGCAACTGTTGCATAAAATCAGAACACTCCATAAGTGCAACATCAGCGAAGTGGAGATCGCAGAGTATCTGATTCTTGAAACGTCGCGCCCGCTTCTGATTGGGTCCCGTTAGGTTGAGTCCGCACGAGTTGCACCGCAGGCATTCCTCGTGGTAGTGATTGTTATCATACAGGGGAGAAGGTTCTGAAAAACAAAGAGGGTGCGTTATTTAGTTTAGTTTAGTAAATTTTACAATGATAATAATACATTTATTACCGAATAACAGTCAAGTTTGTAATTGATAAAAGTATACTTGGACACTATAGGCAGTGTACACAAGACTCGCTTTCGTGCAAGTCTGCTTTTGTGCCATCCATACATGAACAATAGACATTAAACTGGAAGGTTGTACAATCAAAGAGAACATCATTGCATTACAATATATATCATATATCATATAATATATATATATATTGTAATGCAATGATGAATCATATAATAACAATAAGGCCAGCGTGAAGTGGTTTTTTTAGCGAATTTAACGAATTCAAATTGCTGTTTCATGATAATGTCAGTGTCGATAACCACTTTACGCTGTTATCTCTCCCCTTGACAGGACGGCGTTTTTCTTCAAATGAATGCTGGAAAACGTGAGTGATAACATTTGTTAAAGTCGTACCGAAACAAAGATACAACTTTGGGTAGCTACGAACTTATGAGTAGAGATTGCGAAAGCAGGTGAAATTATTACTTTTTTGCAGCGACTGGAGAGACTCGTGTTTTGTCGACTTTGGAGGAACGCAGTAGGCAACACGAATCCTTTCTCATGAATAGACACGAGTCTGTCTAGTCGCTGCAAAAAAAAATTTCTCCTGTCTTGGTTACCTCTATTTATGAGATACCCGGTGGATTTCGATATACAACTTTACGACAATTATTTACGGAGCGATATTACTTTATCCAAATGTCATCACGTAATATAGTGAACAAGCATGTAATATAGATGTTTGCCCTTTATTTCTGTATTACTCATTGGTAGTTGGAGATTGTAGTCCTCTTTATTCCATGCTGTATTAAAAATAAATTATTAAAGAGGACGATAAGGTAACGTTTTAGATTCATCACGTTTCAAATAAAAACCGTATGTCTTGTTAAATTTTAAGTGCCAAGAAACCGTACGTCTTGTCAAATTTTGAGTGCCAAGCGTATTTTACTTATCGGATTACTCCCTAAAGTTTTTCAATTCTACTAACAAGTATTTCGGCATTTCAAACTTGCCTATTGGGAGTTGTATTTGCATCAATATTGAATTTATCTTCTTACTTTCCCATTCGTTGGATAAGAAGTGTATTTCCATGAGAGTTCCCACGTTTTAAGGTTCAAGAAACGTCAAATGCTCGGAGTAAGGACCGATATAAATTTCAACGTGTTTTTTCGCTGTTGAAATCTCTGCGCGTAGAGAAATCCTCACATCTACAATGTAGGCGTGATGTTCTAATGAAAACATTAAACATCAACGTGAACGAGGTACCTACTGCAAAAACTATATTACACACTTAATTAACTAGTCGTTTTAACAACGATACGCGAGCGAAACGTTCAAGGAGTTAATTAAGTACTGTCTAGGTTTGTACAAAACTAGAATCTACGTAAATTGGCAAACTGGTGACTAGAAAAATTTCATATTGCCTTAATAATGGTTGTTTAAATAATAATAACAGAGTAAAGGCCGTTAAAAGGATAAATACAAAAAAAATATTAAGTATAATAAATTGCAATAATTGTATGTACTTGGTATCCGGATTTCCATAATTATAATACATACAGTAATTCTTATAATCAATAGACGGTCCAGGAAAAGCTTAGGTGACGATACCTTCTTCACCAAAATTGTCTATTGGCCTATTCTGGATAGCGTATTTTAGGTGCTCGTTTCCGTGTAAATGATGCCATAAATGTGGTTTCATATCTGGAAGTCATTTAAGGACCAGGAACGTCTTCTTGTGACGTACCCGTCCTCAAAGAGGTTCCCTCAATTTTGAAAGAAAGAATTTTCAAAACATTTCGGGAATGCAATCACTAACAAGGCATATTCAACTTTATTTGAGCCGCAAGCGAAGCGCAAGGATTTTAGCAATGTTTTGGCTTCTTATACACTTAACGACGCGCATATTGAAACCAAATTCCAATTAATTAATTTCAGGTCAAATAAAAGGATAAAAACCAACGAAAGGTGGCACGTTGTGTCCAATCAAACGACATTGTTTAAATTACCGTCTCCTATTTCAAACAAAAGTATCATATTTGAATTTCTATCATCGCAAAATAGCAACTGAGATCGAATTAGTGTGGCACTGCGCGCGGAACCAATTCAACGATGAAATTGCATATATACATATACTTTACGGAATGAGCTTCCGCGGAGCGGTGTACGGTTTCCAACGTTGACGCCTGAATGTTGAAATATGACGTGTAAATGTCGAAACATCGGGGAATACCTCCAACCGAATATGCACCATAGATATATATGTATGTATACATTCTGTTTCTCGTATGGCCCAGAAATATTTGCACTTTCGCGATGTTTTCTATTTATGTACATACGTACGTATGTAGGTATATGTAGCCGCGTGTAGTGATACCTACTCGTGTGTATTCTCTCGGAGCGACGGTGACGTTGAAAGGCCATTTAGGCTATCACGTCGCCGTGACAGTTTTTCAATATCAAGTCGGTATTACTTGTAAGCGAAAAGGATACCGTCGGGAATACCACACAGATGAAACCTTAAATATTACATAAGATCGTGCGCCATTTTTCTCTAATCAGTTTTCCCGCCCCAACATCGCACCCCTACACCGTAAATAATGAATCCTTTAAGTACACTTCCGGCTTGATTTATTAAAAATAGAAGCGGTTTTAATGTGCAAACGTGTTTCCCCCCTTTACCGATGATTCTTAAATAATTTATTGCTAATCCAGCGAAAGCTTTATCGGGATTAAGTAACAAGTTAAAATCTTCCTAATGAATTAAGGTTTTTGCCTTTGCTGCGAATTTTCTATGTGTTAAAAGTAGTAGTTTTACGTTATTTATATTATCTGTACTTGGCGGTCGGTTTAGTTAGTTGCTAGGTCGTAGGTCCCAAGACGGCATTCTCTATTCTTGGTGAGAATTTGTTATGGAGCGTTTGTAATACAATGTGCATACGGTGTGGTATCTGTTGTAGTAAAAGTTAATCTTAGTCATTCTGCCTGTATTTTATTATTATTAGTTACACGTGGGCTATCTTACGTAATGTAATTATACCGCTCTGTTATTATTTCGTACTTTTTAGCTTAACTGGGATACGACATATTAGCATTCATAAAAGATATAAAACGGCGATACTACTTAATTGAGTGTGAATGATATAATAACCGAGACGGCCATGTTTTTTTTTTTCTTCCTGAATTATTCTTTTATGTGCATTATAACTCGATCTGCTAGTTAAATCTAAGATTGACAGAAGCAACAGAATGGGGAATGGTATTGGTAGATGCGAAGGGAACTGCTGAAACCGTTGTGGATGTATTGAGACATATAGACCATTCACCCGAAAAGTCAATTAGAAAGCTTTTAATTTACCATGTTGTACTTCTCACCATATTCTTAGAAAAGATCTCGATAAATATTCCATAGCATTTCGAAACCAGAGAAAACACAAAAGACAGACGAATTATTACTTTTTGCGAGGATCCGTCCTGTTTTGTCGACTCTCGCGGAAACCAGTAGGCGACACGAATCCTTTCTTATGCGACGAATAGACGCGAGTCTGTCTAGTCGCTGCGTAGAAGTAAAAATGTCACCAGTCTTGGTCATCTCTAGTTATAACCTATACGAATCCACAGCAACTTTTTCGACAACACCAACGAAACTAACGAAAATACTGAAAGTATCGCAATTTTACATCTCTAATAACGATACAAGGTAGGGTCGATCTTGATTATTATCGATACAGCAACGTTTTCGACACCAGCAACGAAAATACCGAATCCAATGTAACGGATACAAACAAAGCAAGTAACGATCAGGTATGTGCATTAAAAAGTAACGAAGTTTTACATCTCTAATGATGATGAACTGAGAAATGGAACATGGAGTAGACAGCGAGCGTCTGACACGAGTATTTGATAACCGTGTATAGTTAATATACCTTCGCGCTCACCTGATTTA
Source organism: Oryctes rhinoceros (assembly GCA_020654165.1). NCBI lineage: Eukaryota > Metazoa > Arthropoda > Insecta > Coleoptera > Scarabaeidae > Oryctes > Oryctes rhinoceros. The sequence goes on from JAIOKQ010000231.1 coordinate 9,007,136, forward strand.
ATTATTTAAAATTTTATCTCTCCACAAGTAAATACTAGAATTTACCGAAGCGATGCTTTATTGCTGAATATCGTGATATTTCTTAAGTGAAATGTAGCATCTGTGGTACCAATATCGTTTTGTCTTAATGTGATCCAGATAAATGTACTTTATTAATTACTTTTTAAATTTTACTATCATTGCTGCACTGGGAAATTGAAGTTAAAAGGAAACACAGATGACTCAAATGTAGATAATTAGAGTTTTACTGTAAAATGTATGTAATGAAGAAATCTCAGTCTAATCCTGCAAAAGATGTGAAGTATATAGGCGCATATACATATATACCTGCAAAATCTAATCCGATGCAATGCGAGAGGCAAAATGGCAAAATCCTTCTTTCAAATTAACTCTAACATTCGTATTAATTATAGGTAATAACACATCTCATCTTTACGACCACCGACCGAATCGCCTTCCTTTTTTCCTCGATAACACCACGTACACGTTTTACGCATACGTCTCGTATAAATTACATTTGCCTATTTGCGTGGGATTATCTAATCTATAGATATTTACAATTCAAAATTATTCATCTAGGCTGGCATATTAGCTAGAAGCTTTTGGTGAGAAACAAACACGTTATCCTTCTAGCAGATTGGTATTTCTCGAGCCTTCACTTCGTAACAGCGATGATTATCTTTTTTGTAGAAAGGAAGTCACGTTACCCATTTAACGGTCGATGTTTTGTACTGTTTGCTTTTAGAATCATCCCTTTATAGCCACAAATATCGAGTTAAGACCTATTTGTATTCGAAAAATACTGGAACTAGTTTCGATAAGATGCCATCGCTAATTTAAGACTTCACGAAGGTCATATTGGAAAATGTTAAGATAGATATGAAAGAGGTACGTTTATGAAAGCAGAAACTTAAATTCCACCATTTTGCGTTTGTAAACGTCAATTTTTCATTTCAACTTGAACCTTACGGCATGATCTATCTGCAAGTAATTCTCCATTTTATTGAACATCTATTTTTGTTTACAAAAATCAAAAATGCGACAATATAAAGAAATGTTAAGATATGTAGATAAATCGCTATCCACGCTCTGTATAACAGAAAATTACTGGTGCAATTGGCACTAAAAAGCTGCGATAGCCTCGGTTTTACCTCATTCACATTTAACAATTTTTTTATTTCAATAATAATATTGTTGATAGATTGACAAGCAGCCGCGAATATGTGCTTCAATAAGGGGTAAGGATTGCGTTAAATATATAAAAAATCAAATAAAAGTACAAGGCTTTTCATAACGTTCTCAAGGGCTGACATTTTTAACAACCCGTGGAATTTCATTATGTCTTCTTTGAATATGGGATCGCGCAGATATTTGGAGTTTTATAGACGAATTACATCGCTTTTAGCTTACGTGGAATAGAGTCCTCAGAATCTTTGCTTTTCATATCTACCGCACGATACAAATAAAGTGTTAGGATTTAAGCTATTTTTCGCCTTTCTTGCGCCAAATACTAAACTTACTTAGACACTAAACTTCGGTGTGGTACCGGTTTAATCTCGTACACTTCTAATGCATAAATTTTGCATTAACAGCGAATTACTTATGCACAAAGTTTAAACCTATGACCGAAAGTTTTCCAATAGTTGCGATTAGCGAAATATCCTTGGTACATTGGTTGTACGTTGGAAACTCTGAAATTCGAGTTTTGCTAGGCGTAAAATTCCAGACGTGGTTTATCTAATGCATCACGTAGCGTACTAAGGCAATTTCCGGCGCGACCCGGCTAGATTTTTAAAATATTTCGATTAGCCAAATTGGCATGCAATATAGCAGCACATTTTTACGTGTGAAGTAAACAGTGATGGAAAGTTCCTTTTTTTTATTTTCACAATAGTAAAGTATGTGTGAGACGTAGACTACGGCTACAGCTTATTAGATTAACAACATTGATGCGAGATATGGCTCTTGGAACTTCGAAAGATGTAGGTCAGGGACGCAATTAAGATAAAGCAAAAGGAAAGGTAGAGGAAAAAAAGATTATTTTTTTATAGTATCTTAAAATATGGAGGACATATATGTAATGAAAAGATGCGGGTATATGAAATATTGCTGAGCTGAGCTGAACTGGTCTATAATAAAAGTATAGCAGTAACATTGAACCCATTTAATCACATCAAACGGATTACAGAAATTGTCTCTGCCAAATAATTTAGATACACCGCTGTTTATTAAAATAACAGCACAGAAAGAAAGAAACGAAATATAAGAATAAAACTTCGTAGATTCGTTTGCTATCGAAAATAATAGTCATGATTAACTATTACCTTCCACAAGTAACCACTGATGAGCCGTAACACGACAAAACTCGTACGGTTAGGGGGTTGACTAAATTTATTACCATCTTCATTAATTCTCTGACTAATTGAACTGTTGGTCGATCCTCGCAGCTCTCGCAGAATGTGATGGCAGGAATCCCTTCTCGCAACCATATAGGTGTTTGCAAATATTTCAGCAAATAATGTAATTAGAGCTCGTTTAATTAGATTCTCTCGTCCACATAGATTTTCGCGTCAACCGTAATAATATTCTGCCTATAATGGCTATTTGTTATAATGCATATCGTAAACCGTTGTAAATTAAGATTTTATAGTGATAATACCACGCAATAATTTCTGCCTCGTATGACTTACCACCGTATGATTTTAATTAAATTAAAATTAAAATTAAATTCATCTACCTTTACATTTCTGCTGTGCTTCGAAACATTTTATCTTTATTAAAATGATTGAAGAATTCTCTGTACGAAGAGAACTAAAATACTACCCGCGGCTAAAAAGAAATTACGTAGTTACAATTTTATTTACTTTTTTACGTTTTCAGGGCATTAATGAAATTTTAAATGCCCGGTTGAGCTACCATTAAATGTATGAATAATAATTATCCACGCTATTTAATCATATAATTTATGAGCCTGTTGAATAAATACGCGCACAGTTTTTTACGTTTACGCTACTACATTGATTTGAATTGTAATATGTGTATTATTTGATGTAGATATCAAGTAAATTCAACAATTTACTATAATTTTCACAGTAAAATGAATTAAAAACAAAATATGTTTGTTTACATATTTCTTTAAAATATTTTATTATATTTATAAATTAATACTAGCAAAAGGAGCGATCGCTTGAGCCACACACACACAGTACCTCTGGTGCAACTGATCTCCAGGTCCTGATTCCTGAAGGTCTTGTCGCAACCGGATATTCTTCGTACCAACGCAATGATTCTAAGGATTTTTGTTTTAAGGGGCTTCCACTCGTTGTCGTGAGCGCCGTAAGTAACAAATGATCCCAGACACGTATCATTTTTGCTCTTAGGTCCAACGGATAGTCTCGTGCCCAAATGACAAGACTCCAGATGATCTCATTCTCAATTTCGATCTCGTCAGGCAAAAGCTTTCTCCTTTGGGAGATCTGATAGTGACGCTTTTCTCATCATTATAGTTCAGCATTCACCTCGATAAATAACCCACCAACTCATCAAATGCTCGTTACGGTCGCCTGACCATCATATCCTCGTGTCGAGATGGCGCATATAACGTAGCTTTATCTGCGAACGTAGAAACGTGCACTTGCGGAACTCGGCGACGCCGTTTGTATAATTTGTGCGTTTGTGAACAGGAAACCCTCGTGCGTCTCACCGGTCCAGATAGATCTCTTAGATGATAAGATCTAATCGACACGGACCAAGAGAATCCTCCCTTTCAAGTAAATACTTATAAATCACAACAATTTGGGAGCAATACCTATTGTCCTCATCTTCCATGATGCCAAATGGTGTCAAAAGTTCTAGAGGTGTCGTGGAATACCTCTCTAAGCGTCTCATTGCGTTCAAACGCGTCACGAACAAGTTCTGTGAAGCGGAACAACTGAAGATCGGCGACTTCATTGTAAATACGTTTAATTTTAAGCTAGATTGGTCTATCCCATTGCGATCTCTTCACATTTATTGTGATTCCTCAATTGTTAAATTGTTTGTGTAGGCTTCAGCTATGAAGCCCATCTGTCAAACCTAGGTTATAGGCTTTTTTGTGTGTACGATTGTTTGAACAGTCTTTCTGTCTCGGACCGATATGGTTGCTGTAATATTAGATAGATCCCATAATTAGATTTTGAGATTTCTTTTCTCTTTATTTAATTGCTGTTGTAGGTATCGTGAAGGCCATGCCTAGAGGCGACCTCGGGTTTTTGTGGATTATTGACCTGTTTACTTAAACTGATTCATCTGATATGGCGTTTTTTCAGTTGTCTTCATTGTAACAAGGCCACAATTAGTTCCCGTTTGTTTAGTATACGCAGTCCCATCACGGTCGTCATTACTTTTATTGAGTTTAGTGTCGCTAGAATATATTTCTCAAAATTTGTTCCGACAATAAAGATAAAGAGAAGAAAATAGCGAATGAATAATTATACTATAATTATAATGAATTACCGCGGACGCATGTTCCAGCTAAATAAATTCGATAACCACATAAAAGTAAGTTTATAAAATATCAACAACTAACTGAAACGAAGTACTTGGTTAAGTGTACGTACTACTACACTGTGAAGTATCTTTGGTGTACCATTAAACTAGGCCAAAGTCGCATCCCTAACATTTGCACTACGTCGGAATATTATGAAACTTTACCGATTTAATTGTGTCTATTGTGGTCTTCGAGTGGTAAGACTAGATTAATACCAACTGTTTATTGAAGATCCGTTATTTACGCATAGATACGTCAACTTTCCTGTGAACTGTCGGTATTGCTAGTTACTACTTTGTTTTTCCTTTGTGATAAATAGGAAAGTATTTATTCTCAAAGATTCAATTACGATTGGACGGTTAAACGGGTTTAGGGATAAACGAAGTGTTTAGTGGCATTTTCGCAAATTGAAGACGACTTTCCTTTTTGATTAAGTTTACGTGAGTGGTGGCATTTTCTAATCCTTTAGAAGAATCTGGGAGATTTTTCTGGGAGAGAATCAGTTTGTTGATGTAATATACATAATTCACATAACATTTTTAATTGTTTACTACGGATATAGTTTCTACTATTTATTAAAATAACTATATGACGGCTAAGCATAAAACTGTTTTATGTTGATTAGCTACGGTAAATCGTTCACATAAATTAGGACCAATTTACTGATCCTTGTAGAATCCGTTTTTCTGAAGATTTCCAACTAGTCCGCTTTTCATTATACACACCCATAACAATCTGCTTTCTCTCAGTTAGATACGATATAACTAATTGTAACTATTTCTGCTAAGGCTTAATATTTTGCTTAAGCGGTAGTTCCTCCCATTATAACAATCGTCACGAAGATTATACTTCTCTAGGAATTTATGAATTTGTGTAAAGACTATCTTTGAGAAAAGTGAGAATGTTGCTAAATCATTTTTGTCTCCTTTTCTATTGTAGTAGTTGTACCCTTGATTTTTTAGATAATTAAGGAAACACGCCTATTAAAAAAAATGAACAATATGTATGTTAAGAACCACAAACCATGCGTAAAGTTACACTCCGAACAGAAAAAAAGTGAATACATTCTCCAACAAATCAAATTTTCCGTTTCCGTTTTGCGCTTTTGTCTAACTCTTTTCGTGCGTATCAAGCTAAATGTTGCTAATAAAAGTGGTGTGTTAACCATAATTAACAGCAGTGCGCGAGCTTAACGTAGCGGAATGCCACTTGAAAGCCGAGAAAAAAAATGGATGTTGAAATACTGTACGAGGCGGACGAAAGGGAACTTCAAAATAAAAATTTTAATTAAAACCATCACAAAGTAAGTCGGTCACCATTAAAACTTTGAGTAGAAACATTTTATTCCCAATCCGAGAATTTATGATGTCTTGTGGCCCAAAGCACTCTATAAAATGCTTGTTCTTTTATACAAAATCTGTACCATTACTATTTGAATGTTACATATTTCAAACTTCACATAGAGAAAGATAGAGATTAAGAAAGAGCATCGTATTTATCGTATTTACTTGGTTTCAAAGAATGTGACCACAATTGCTCAAAGAAGAAGAAAATCTAGAAAAGGTTCTTTGGAACAAATGTATCCTGAAATTTAAATTTACTATCAGCTTACTTGTATATTTAAGGGAAGAGTGGGTGATCAATGTTCATGATCATATAGGCACATATGGCACCCGCTTGCATCTCGTTGATGCTGTTGTGAATTAGGTTAAGAAATAAACAAATTGACAAAGATATGGTTTTAATTTATAAGTAAATAATAGGAGATAACACAGGACTGAAAGTAACGGATGGATGTGACAAGAAAATGTTCACCGAGTCGGGTTGCCCATGCTGGAGCATACGCTTGAAACAATTTATGGTGACTATCGTGAAAATCGTTGAATCAGATGGATGCAATATGCTCATAATCGAAGAAAAAGAAAACATAATAACTAGACGCTTGGACTTTGGATAAGCAACGATTTTCTTGAATTTAGTCATTCTTTCAAGATAGCAACGATGGGAGAACATATTCTCTTGCGTACGGATGCTTCCAGTAATTCTTGTTCTCTGTGTGGGTTTGAGGGTATTGGCTGGTTTATTTAATTAGCAATAAAATCTCAAGTCTACAGAAAGAATTACATAAATAATCTTCCATCTTCTTCAAAAAGTTTTTGATAATTTTAACATTGAAGGTTCAACACACACGAAGGATCATGTACTATTTTAACAATTGCTATTTTCCATCATAACCAAAAATAAATTACTCGTTATACGACGAAATAGAGTGTTCAAGCGCTAAGAGAGTAAGGGGTTCCTACCAGTACGCTTTCTGCGATGATTAACTATCACGATGTGCCTTCACTTAAGGGACATTTGACGTATATGTACACATCTCATTTTGATGTATGCAAAGTTTTCCCGCTACTGAGCTTTCGCCTAATGCAATCATAAATTTCTCTGACATAATCTATATAAAGAACTATACATTTCTACATTTCCCGAGGAGTTTGTTTACAGCTTTGGGTAGTATAAATTTTTAACGGGAACGGGAACTTATAATCTGATTACGTTGCTATGCGCCTTATACGAGAATGCTTCGTCACTGTCGCTAATAGCGAAGGTAGACCAAATAGAACGGGGCAATTTTCCCAGTTAAATAGATTTTTTAACTTAGTAGTTATAAAATGTATTTAACTTTATAAAGCAATAAACACAACTTTTACGAATTAAAAAGTTTTGCTTATTGTTTTTATAGTACGGTAATTATCATAATTAATTAGAAAGAAACTTGCTGTTATGGATTCATGTAAAAGGAATAGTCACTAGCACAAGTCTGCAAGCCAATGGAAATGCACCATATATTAATTTGTGGCTCAAATCAATGTCTTTAAATTCAAGGATAAACGCAAAGGATCGTCTCTCTAATGTGTTTGCATATAGGAAACGTAATATTTAATAATTTTAGGTGATTAAATGACTTATTTTAAACAAGTTATTAGTAGAGAGGACAAAAGCGAGTGAAATCATACCTTTCTTGCAGTGATTAGATAAACTCGTGTCTATTCGTCTGATAAGAAAGGGTTCGTGCTGCGTACTCGGTTTCCCCGAGGGTCGACAAAGCACGAGTCTGTCTAGTCTCTGCAAAAAAAGGTATGATTTCACTCGCTTTTGTCCTCTCTAGTTATTAGAATAAGTGATGACGATCCACGAGATAATTTTGAACAATTCATCTATGTACTCGTCGGTTCTACTAATTACAAGAATCATTGAAAGAGTAAGATATCATACACGGTGTTTTCTTCTTTTATTTTTCATTGCGCTGCTGTAATATTTTTCCTGTTATGTTTTTTTATTATTATTTCGATTTATACACTATATTAAAGTGCACCACTACCTTCAACGCTTTGAATGGGTCTGTTATGTCTGTTTAGACGAAAGAAGGAAGATTTTCGCAAATTAAAGGACGGTGCCCCGCGTTTGAAAGTTAAATATTTTTATCATGAACTATCAAAATGGATTTTTCGGCTGTCCTTCAAATTTTCGTTTCATACGCTATTATAACTACTCCCGGATTAAATAACTTTAGTCCGGGAGTCTTTATCAAATTAAAAGTAGGTAGGCTCTTTCTTCTTGTTATAACTTAACGTATTCAGCCGAGAGATTCGTACATCTGTATAAGAAATTACGCAATCTTATTCCATATCAGTCACACATTTATATATTAGTGCAATAACAGTGATAAATGGACTTAACGTAATCATTTTAGGAAACGTCGGCGAAATGACCGCAATTTCCGTATTCTTTTTGTAGAGGCACGGAGCGCACACATCCGTCATAGGGCGACGGGGAATGTCACATTTTCAAATAAAAATACATTAGATCCGTAAATAAGAATACATTCGCGTGGAAATCACCATTCAGACATTTCTGTGCATTCTATTCATTCAGCTGAAGAAATATTATTCAATGTCAACCGCACACGATCAACCGGCGTACGGGGCAACGCGACCTGGAATCGATAATTGCGATTAATTTTTTATTTGAGGCATTCGTAAAAGAGCATATATAGCGAGCAAGTTTGCGAAGAATGCGCCCAGTCGGTCCGTATGAATACTATGCGTCACTTGGGGAATGTTATCATCGATTGTATCGAATTTATGTCATCGTTATGTAAATATTTGGATATTTCAGTGCGAAATATGGCATTATCTTTTTTCAACGCGTACATTCAAAACACTTCCTAGGCGTGTTCGTCGGGTAGCACGCAATGATGAGATACTTTTAACGTGCATCGGGCTCTGTTTTTACTGTGTCGATGTAGTTATCTGCTGGCGCACGATTAACAAGGAAAAGTACCCGGCTACCAAACTCAGATTTTAGTTAAACTTGATCGAAATGTAGAACATGCCATGCCTTCATCTCCAACCCTCGTCATGGGAATCTTGTTTATTATTGGAAAGAAGAGACAACGATAAGTGACGTTTGAGATTCTTTAAGAAAACCAAAAAAGCTATTTTTGTTCTTTATCCACCACTACCTTCGTTTGCGCCATTTGCCAGTCGCGAAGTTAAACGAGCAAGTTCCGTATATGGCAATAGAGGACGCGTTATTCGCGTTACCTTAGAAATCTATACTATGCATTAGAATTATTAATCGTAAATACTGGACACTTCAGGGACTTCATTAGTAAATTATCATCGTACAATTTGGGACCCATATCAGGAAACTTGAGCTTGACGGCAAGGCTAATTTATTACGGAGTGTTAGCTGCTGTTAATTAGCAAAAGTAGAATAAATAGAAATTATGACTGTTGACTAAAGTTATAAACATCAATTTCAGTAATTACATACTTGCTATATATGCTTCATACGGTCTCGAATATTCTTCCAGTACTACTTTCGCCATTGATCGATTGACGGTTCATCGTTTGTTAAAAGACAAACGCAGCACTTATGTATTGATTAACTAAATTTAAATACCGGTTCTTCCAGTATTTTTTTGAAAATAACTAATAAGTATGAGCCTAACTTGGCGTAATCACCATTTAAAACAAAGAAAAATCGCAGGTAGATTTAATTTGTTTTCGATTATTTCAATCAGAAACGTGCTTTATACATACAATTAATTTTTGCGTGTACGCTTGTGTGGAGATCAACGCTTTACATGCTTTGCTTATATATTGCATGGGATGTAAGAATCGTTGACGATTGCTATCAAATGCACTAGTAATAACAATTGAAAGACGATGATAAGATCTATCGGTGAAAAACTATATTTTCGTGAATATTTACGTAAAACTTGTTGCATTTAGCGTAGTCACTTCGAACTTTGTAGGAGAGTGCCCTAAAGAAATTCATCTACCATGTTAGTCTTAAGCTTACGGAAATTTCTTCTTTTGCTTTACTTTTTCCAAGTCGCGACTACATCGATGGCTTTTGTAATGATCTTAATTCAAGCGATTAGTTATAAACGGTTAATATATTGTTTGTTATACATATTCCGTTATATTCGAATGTATTGATCTATAAAAGAAAATAAACGTGAATTCTTTGATGTTTGAAGATGCATCTTTTAGAATGCATCGTTATATGTAACGAAAATGATCTTTACGTTGAAGTCAATAATATAAGATGTTAAGGATAGATTAAAGCTTTTTGAAATGGCAACAATCGAATTTTCGGTAACATTATCGAAATTAAGGACCATTAACTATGGCTTGACAAGCTCGGCGAATTCATACACAAAGAAGTGCTTGGAGCGGCGACTGAAATGAAAAACTCCGAAACAAGGCAGTTTTCGTCGAAACGCCTCATGCAATAGTTCTCATCCGTCACTAGTGCTGCTTTAAAACTCACCCCAAGTCCTAGTTACGCTTTTATAAAAAAGGATGTAGCGTAGCAGAAAGTCAGTAATCAGCAGCAATAATTAATGTAAATTGTAACTGGCAAACTGAATACTAAAATGTATCCGCGGCGTTTAATTCTTCTTATTACGTCAGTCGAGTAACGACAGACTAAAGAAACCCGTGGAGGAAAAGGAACGTGAAAATTCGATAGAATACGGTAAGGAAGTTTGTTATTTTTAGAGTAGAATAGGGGAACACGGTTCCACGAACAATCTCCTGGTTTATTAAATAATATCGATCACGACAATAATAATATTGTGTGAATAAACATTTTCAAAAGATATATTGAAATGCAATAAATTAATGCTTAAATGCATTTCTTCCTCAAAAATGGCAAATTGCTTATTAATTGTTGTGACTAAATTGAACATATAAGCTCTTAATACCATGTTACATAAAGCGATTAAAAAAACCAAACTAGCGTAATCGCTTCATAAGTCCAGCAGCAAACCAGTTGCTTATTTTGTTGTTATTACTCAAGATTTTGTTGCTTCAGTCATTTCGGAAAAACGAAGACTACTCTGGTTTAGTATCAAGTTGTCGTAGTCATTTTGTTGTTAATTTCTAATCAACTGATTTTGTTACTTCAGCCGTGTCCGAAAAATGATGGCTAAGCTAGCTTAATATCAAGCTTTTTTTCGAGACGGTTGAAGCAACGAAATCAATTCTTGGGTAACAAATTAATAACAAATTGGCAGCAAAATATACAAATAGATACGTGCTAAGCTTATAAAGTAACTACACCAGTTCAATAAGCAATGCCCCTCTTAAAGAGGTTTGTTTCATCAAGTTAAGATGATAAATTAAGTAGATATAGAAGTTCGATTATTAGTTATAAGAAAACGATTTTATTGGGAATATATAAGGCAATAAGGGATACAATTCGTAAATGAAAAAGTTCTCCTTATAAGTGTGTCTTTATCGGCAAAAGCAAAGATCTTTCCCTAAGTTGCTTTACTGGAAACAATCCTTAGCAACGGAAAGTGTTAGGTGATCCAGGAGGAACTTTATCTAATCCGAATAATAACCGTGTTGCCGTCCGTAGAGACGTCACTTCGATGTGAATTGCGTGAAGATGCGACGTTTCTTATTTGACGAGAACGACATAGAAATAAACTGATTTGTAAGGAATGCCGGTGGAGAAATACTTTTTAATACGTAACTTCCCTTGTTACTTAACTTGTTGTTAGTTGTAGTTTTAAACATTTGTAAATAGACGGACGATACGTGTAAAAATGCTTTGCTTCCAGAGGATGAGAAGTTGTGAAATGTAAATTTTCTTAATTTACAACATTTAATTTAATTTTAAAGTTAATTTAAATTTGTAAAAAATTCTTAGATCAAAATTACAATCTATTCTTTTGCTCAAGGAACATTTGAGACGCATTAATTTTGATATTAATACTTAGCTAGGTCTCACATTTATCAAGAAATTACGCTGAATTTGAACAGTTTGCGACTGTTGACTGATGATCTTTACCTTAGACACTTTATCGATATTTGGAAAAACATGTTTTATTTTCTTTTTATTTCCTTTTACCTAGACTAAATTGCAATAAAAAAAATAACATTTAGAGAGAAAAAAAATAATGCTATTAAAAAGTTTTATTGAACTTCAATAGCACTTTATCAATAGCGTCGCTCAGAAATGTTAAAAATATTACAAATGTTAGTATTACACAGCCCATGTTGGATAATGTTTTGTAAGAGGGGAAAATTTAGAAATAGATGATTCTTCCGAATTGATTAATTAAATTTAGCGTTTCCGAATGTCGAGAATGTATCAAGTACGCCGGTTCAGCAATTTGCATTCAAATGGAAAACGATAGATGTGAGATATCGGGAAGGAAATGTTACTAAGTCTATCGGCAAGATTGAGTTAACTATCATGGGTTCTCATTGTTCAATATTAATTTTAGAAGCTATACCTGCTATATAAATTATACGGATTTACGATCAATAAAATGACTAGTAAAAGCTGCTCGTTGAAACCTTACCGCGACATTATTCCAAATCTATAGAAACAAAAAACGAATTCATTACGAAGCAGATGTAGCTAGCGGAAATACAAAATAATCATCTTTACCTCGAAGGATAAAAGGTTAGATTCTTAGGTGAGACGATTAGATAATTACCCTTTCTTCGAACGGTAGATAATTCGTTCTTTTATCTTAGACGATCATCCAAAATGCCCTATTCTCAGAGATCGGAAAAGCAAGGGGTGCAAACTGCGTTTACATCGTCGAACATAACCAGTCGTTATTGAGTATTATGCGGGTTTCCAATATCTTATTATGCCAACTAGAATAACAATCGGGCAGATCTTCGAAAAGATGTTAATTTTATCGTTTTCCATTAGCGTTTATTCGTTTCGACGAAAGGAAATTATTTACTCGATAAACTCGGTTACATCTGTTGGGTACGTCTTATAGGTGTTCGGTGTATTTACATACCGCTCTCTTTTTTTATGCAGGATCACGAAACCTTGCGCAGGTAATTTCCTAGAAAGTATAAGTGATTCTATGAAATTTCGTATCGCTAGGATAGTGCCACATACGGAGTGGGTAATGTAAATAAGGCATAAAGGAAGATGTACGGAAAACGTGATTGTGAGAAATCTAGCCATGAAGAAAACTGACGATTCTTGTTTTTCTTTTATTTATGCGAACTTCTTCTGGATCTAAAAATGTAAGATTTGAACGATTGAGAGATTTCCGGCATCATCTAATACGAGGATTGCCTTTTTAGTTTCGTATATAGCCGTAACAATAAACAGTGGATCGATTCAAAGTGTTTTATTGTTCTTCAAAGTATTCTCCCCAAAGATTGATGAGTATCATTTTCAACTAACTTCTGAAGCGCTTCTGCCAGCCATCAGCTGGAACAGCCAAATTGCTTCTTTAAAGGCATCGAATGCCTCTTCTGGCGACTGGAAACGAAGACCACGCAGCCCGTTCTCGATTCTAGGAAACGTAAAGAATCTTTGGGGCTCACGTCAGGACTGTACAAATGATGATCTAATGAGTCGTTGTTTTGCTGCTCTAGAAATTCGATTATCGTTTGAGTTCTATGTAGACACGCTTCTGACTTTGTCGTTTGGAGCACGATAATCACTGGCAAACAAATGGTTGTATGACAATGGATTTCTTTAAGCTATTGTAGCAACATAACCCAACATTAAGGCGAAAAATGCGATCATTTTCTTCGACAAACTTCGAGAATGGATAAACTTTGTCGGCTTCTCCGCATCATGAAACGCCACAGAGCGAAGTAACATTTGTTTTCGAGTTCATAAACATAATCTGTCACCACCTCGATACTGTGCACATTTAAAAACGACGTATTCGCACATCGCATGATATATACTGAAAGAATGAATAATGGCAGGTTTGTTTGCAAAAAGAAAATCTATTTGGCAGCCGTTCTACGATTACGTTATGGAGCCAATGTTCCGGATAATTTTATCATTTGTATATCTTTCATATCATGTATCATTTATGTATCTTTCCGAAAACAAAAATATTATCTTTACACATATATGAAGAGATATTGTTTTACTTAGCTTAGACTACTTTTGTTAAATTATGATTTCTTTTATATCAAGCCAATAAATAAAGAGACAGAAATAAGCTGGAAATTTCGAAGAAATGTCACAAACGTGTCTCGCAAACTTGCAACTGCGATCATAAGTGAATCTGCATAACTAAACGCATTCTCTTAAGATATTCGGGACAGCAAAGCCACAACGATATAAAAAGACGTGAAAAACTTAAATTGCAGAATATTATTTATGGCGCCTAGAAAGGCGACGGCGAAAGTTTTTTCCATTTTAATGCCTTGAAATCGGTGAAAATAAAAAATAGCATAAAGATATATTAAATCCCCAGTAAATGTTTTCGCAAATAGAACTATGCATGTTGGTGATACACGAGAATCAAAGCTCCTCACAAACGCACACATATTCATTTGGTACAATTAGCGTAAATTATACTTACACGTATTAGGATCGTATTGTAAACAAACTAAATACGGACAGGATCAATTGCTGATACAATCAAAGCTTTGTGATTAAGTAATATTAGTAGTAATTATAGGAGTATACGGTATTGGTAATATAATACATTTGATTGGAGTACGCAATTGCACATTGGACTCCATATTAATAGATTTACTTTGAGGCAATAATTATGAATAATGACAACAAGGACTACGGGCTAGTCTAGCAAATAGTAAGGTATCTGCACACCCGACATCACATGAAATATTTAATTATTTCCGTATTCGTGAATTGTGGAAATCGAGTTAAAATCTCTATGATGAAACTAACTTCAAATATAAAACTAAGATTAAAGATGTTTCGATAATAAGAAGAGATAAGTAGACAAATGAGGCAGTGAAAATGTGGGTACCAATGTTTTAAATAATTTATTTCATAAATGCATTAAGATAATAATAAATAATAATAAATTTCGTTCATTGAACTCAATGAACGAAAAAGATTTGCAGGTTTTTTTTTTCTTGAAAAAGTTCCACGTAGTTCATTAAAAGAAATAGTTTATTCCCAATTTTCAAATATAATGTTAAGTTACTTATTGTAGTTTTAGTACATTTTTCAATTCTTTCAATATTATAACGTCCGGGGATTTTAATAGAAAATAGCTTCATTTAGTGTATATTAAATAGAGATGGTAAGGTCAGGTGGAATTATTCCTTTTTTCCAGCGACTAGATAAACTCGTGTCTATTCGCTTCATGAGAATGGATTCGTGTTGCCTACTACTAATGGTGTCCCCGAGAGTCGACAAAACACGAGTCTATCTAGTCTCTGCAAAAAAGTAATAATTTCATCCGTTCTTGTCCTCTCTAATAATAAATAATAGATGAGTATTTTAGAAATGAATAATGTACGGGATACCTTTCAGAGGATAAACGCGTTTATTTTCGAGATGGCCGTTTAAATTCAAACAATTTGGGTTGTCTTCATGACGGTACATTAAACATACAACAAAAGCGTACACTAATTAGATAAAATATTCGTGCCTCACGACAAAACGCGCCTCTTGTGTGCTGAAAATTGGATTTACATGCGCTTTACAAATAGCCTCTTAGTTTGCTGGGCTAAATTTCGCCTTTAAACTCGCTCAATGTCCTATTTCATCGCGTCACGAATATCGCACAGAAAAATAAAGATTTTATACAGAAGAAGGTGAAAGAAGTTAGTGTTTTTGTAGTATTGCATCATCCGTATTTCATTTTCTAATATAAAAAAAAAATAGAAAAGGAATTCATATGTATATCATCATTTATCTGTTCAAGATAATGTTTCCTGAGAACTTGATCAGCTCATCAATAAATATCCCTACGGAAAGATCTGTTTATATAGCCAAATCATTTTAATGATTAAGGTAGGGCAACGCCTACTTCGTTAAGCTATCGGTTCCGGAGTTCCGAATTTGAGCCCTAGAGCAACTCTCTCAGAGTTCTCAGGTCTTAGTAGTTTATTTTACTCCTCTAAATTTTAGCGAATGTTCGGTGAGAATACCTGCGAGCGTAGATATAATATTCTCATTGCTAGCCAATACTTCACCGTGCTGCTGGAGATGCGAAATCATAGAATTAATTATCGCTCTTTCAAGCGTTTTAACTAGAGAGGACAAAGGCGGGTGGAATTGTTGCTCTTTTGCGGCGACTAGACAGACTCGTGTCTGTTCGTCTCGTGAGAAAGGGTGCGTGTGCCTACTGGTTTCTCCGAGAGTCGATAAAACACGAGTCTCTCTGGTCGCTGCGAAAGAGTGGTCCTTTGTACTCTCTAATTACAACAATAAGAACATCGCATTATTTGTGATGCTTTAGATATTCAAATATTGTGTAATGTAGCAACTACTAAAATATTTTGCCATTCTTGTTTCTTACAATTTTGTTTCACAAATTGCTACAAGTTATCCCCGTACGGATCTACATATATAATTAATTGCAACATTTTCTATTGTTGCAGAGTAATTCTTTTTTTTTTCTGTCGAAAGAAAGAAATTGTTTAAAGTTAACTATTTAATTTAGGTTGGGTTATTTTTTTTTTAATTAAGCATTGATAACTAACGGCAATTGACCCTTACGCCCTTTGGGTAGAAAAGACAATTACAGTGAAATTATTAGAAAAAAAATGCTCTTTCTTAGAACTTGTAAAGATAACCTCAAAATGAAGTTTTTTGGAATTTGCTGCATAATTACAACAACATTAATTATAACATTTTTGTGGTTTTTATTATGAAAAAATATGACGTAGAAATACCGTACATTAAAGAGATTACAGTTACATAAACCATGTGCATTGTAGTCAAAAAAATTCGTCAATCGCAAAACTAAAAAGTAAAAATCTGATGGGCTGGGCGTTACAAAATAAATAGCGCTTTCGTAAATTACATTAATCACCGTATGCATATAATTCCAATGAAAATACTCATATGAAACGTTTATCGACCTATTTAGGAAGTGAGTCTGCTGCAAAATACCACATTGCTGCTATATAAATATATTTAGATAAGGTTGAATAGCGTAAATAAGTACATACATAGGTGTACGTCATCTGTGTAGTTTTACACAAAACGGATATTTTGGTAGAAAGCGTATTTACTGTGGCTGTTTTATCAATTCAAAGCAGATTTATATGCTTGTATTGAGTGAGTAAGCTTGTCAGGCGAAGTAGTTCTGGCGGCCCTCTTCCCTCGATTTTCCTCTAGTTAATTATTACACGTGAAAGTAGCAAATATTCTGTTCTTTGAAAAGAAAATAAGGTCTAATCAACAACTTTTAATGTCCAAATTAAAATTAACTATCGCCACAAGTAACTTTTTTTAATTAAATGTGAGTCACTCAAATGCAGTATTAGAATGTCTAAAAATTACACATTTATTTCCGAATTGGACATTGGCTGTAAATAGAGAAGAAAATAATAGAATAAGGGATATTCTTGAGTAAAGCTTGAATAATTAAAAAAAAATATTATAAAACATACAAACATTGCAAACTTGAATGATTTAGATCTTGTTAATTTGAAAATAAGAAGTAATAAAAGACATTGAGGGAAAGATAACATTTTAGACATGCCCGAAAAATCGACAGGGCAGGACTTGCGAGAAAGATTCAAACGTTTTAACTTAACGAACTACTGCGAGTGATCATGAATCGTTAATTTCATATAAACTAACACATCTAATTAATTCATTTAATTAAATAAACATAAAAAAAGTCGGTTGGATTTTGAGTTAGGAAATTGTAAAAATCAGCATTCGCAAACAGAAATATAACTATTTAATAAAGCATTTAGGCTTCTCCCAATGTTTTCACATTTCGAACTACGATAATTATTATGTTACATTGATAGAAATTATCCAGGTTGTCTACTGTATAAAACTTTCGTGTAACACATAAAAGAATGACAAGAACATCTTCTAAAGAAAAGCCACGTGTGTCTTGTGTATCGAAATTAAGCTACTCACTTTTCAACTGACTTGCTGTCTAAACGTGAAAATGTAGGTTTGGTTCGTCAAGAAGAAAATTAAGAGTAAATTACGCATGAAGCTTCGGCAAAATTGCTTCAATACCAGTTGTTGTAAGTTGACAAGTATCTATGGATACGTAAGTGCATTTTCATGCACCTGAAGGATTGTGCAAAGCGCGAAAGCAAAACATAACCTAACTGCTTGGCATTATTGAAATTGTATCTACCTTATTTGTAAACAGACGAAGAAAGTGTAAAACCATATCAGACCACTAGAAACATCAATTAAATTCCACTGTCCTAGTGCCCCATATTCTTTTCTAGCAATCAGGTGGGCAAATACGAGAACATGCTCGACGCTGCAACAGATGATACATTCAACAATTATGAGTCTATCTTCGTTGGAAGTAGTTTAGTTTTTTTTTTTTTTCTGATTAGAAACACCCCTCGCTCCTAAGCCAGAGCGGCGACACTTCGAGATAGCAGTTCGTGTACTGATTCGGGTGGTCGTCTTGTTTCTCTCAAGTGTTGTGACTGTTTTCCTCTGAGACACAAGAAAGACGCGCGCGTCCACGTGCTGTCGTTGCTCCGGTACCACTGAGCCAGCGTCGAGGCGCCAGCCCCACCCCCGATCGATTACCAACTGTATTATCACAAATATTACTGAGATACCGGCGCGTACATTAAATTTCAGCACTTCCATAGGGTACCTACTACAAAGAGTGTTGTATATTTCGTGTATGTGACGTCACTGATAATTGTCGTTCCACTTACCGGATGACATACTACAAACACATTTTAACCAATACCGCACGATAAACTAGGTCTTTTTTTTGATAAACGCACGTCAATGTCATCATTATCGCACGCACACGAAAAGTAAATATGTAAACTGGTAATAATTTATTCGTTTATGTTCTGTGTGTGGAAATGAACATTTCTTGCCTATTATGGTTTCTCAGAGATTTCGTTCGAAAGTTCTCTTACTTCTAAGCTACGCAACATTCTTAAAAGTTTTCTAACTTTGTTTCATAGCGACCTTTTGCCATGCCTTGCTCTCCTAATGCTTCCACCAGCTTCCTTAAGAGCTCTTAAAGAAATGATTACGAACAAAAAACTATTGAAAGACGACAGTGATAATATGATTTTAGTGCTGTGATGCAAATATGTAAGCGTATATAAGACGGGTCACAATCTTAAAATATGTAAATAACAAACAACATGAATATATGTGCGCGCTTTCATTGGTTTTCCGACTAGGTAGCTCTTCACTTTTCATTTAAACTTAGATAAACTATCAAAAGTAAGTATCTTCTCATGGAGTTCATTAGAAATGTTCAAATCTACATAATCTAGATCCAAAGACGACACTCATTTTTCAATTAAATCACTTTAGAAGCTAAACTAAAACAAACTAATGACAATTTCCATTAAAGAAATTGTCACTTTTATTTTTAAAATGTCCATGTATAATACTCTGTACCAGATTAAGAATGCTCCTCGGATGTTTCATCTTCAACAATTTATTTGAGAAAAAAAGTAATATCTGCAGATACCTATACAAAGGAACATACACTGCCGGTCATAAATGTTTACCCACCTTCATAATTGACGATTCTACAAATAAATTGCGGCATCCCGATAAAACTGTAAGTACGAGATAGATTATTGTTGCTATCTAATGTTCTGTGTTATGTAATGAGCTGACTGACAATAAGATCTGTGTTACGTAATGAGCCGACTGACAATAAGATATTGGAAATGACCCTTTTTCGTTGTTTAGGTCTATTCGGATATACGGATTAGATAAACAGCAGTTTCTAGGGAATATCTATTGCGGCTGTCATAAAATATGATAACAGACGACACAGCATACGCGACAATATCTTGGACGCAACTACAGGATATGTGGAGGAAAATAGAGTCACTAACACCATCGAAGCTGTTAGAAGGAATGCCGAAACCGAATTGACGAATCCCAAATTTAAGTAAATTTATGGTTATCATTGTTAAAAAATTGACAAGCGCATTATTTTTATGACTGTTAAACAGAATAAAGGTTCATTTTATAACTAGTATTTCACTTGCTTTTGTAACATTTTAAGGGTGGGTAAACAGTTACGGCCGGTAGTGTACATATCTCTCCTGATTTTTTTTATAGGGAAGGGATCTTATTCGAAAACAGAATTGAAACGGTGGGTGTATACGTAAGCAAGTCTAGACATAACAATTTTTTATAAGAATTCAAGTAAGTATGTTTTTCGAAGTAAGATACTTTCTTGTCTGTACGTGGAACATCTCTAACGAATTCTGCGAAAATACATTTAAGGGCGAATAGTTATCTAAACGATACGTTGCCAAGCAATAGATCGTTAAAATGTTGTTAATCCTAAAGTTCAATTGTAAACACTACATCTTGAGTATGCAAGCTTTTAGTCGACAGCCTCCCCTACGTCGCGTCGCTATAAGTACCAGAGAAAAGATACTGCTAAGTAATATGTAATTTCGATTTGTAACGACTTTAACTATATAATTTATTAAATTAACGCTGAATAGAGAAGATCTTTAAGATCTTCCCCTTGTATGTAGGGTAAATATGCGTGATATAAAATTCTTCCTCTTTCTTTTTACGAACGTCTTAAATTGTTTCGATCTGTTACAAAGTCATTTTCAACTTCGCTTTGATTGTGTCGGGGCTTCAACTTTTCAAACTTATTTTAATATTGTTTAATATTATCATAATCATGTGATCATGTGACGTTGCAAACGATTAATTACAAGATTCCAATATAGAGGCGTCTCGAATATTTTTAACAAAAATGATTAGTAAATGATCAATTCTTCAAATTTAGTGGACTGGATTATTCTTTATAAGTTTATCGTTGAAAAATTACAGGATTCGAATAACAATAAAAGATTATTCATGTTCTGAAAATATAAAATTAAATTCTGATGCTTTCGAAAATTGAAATTTTCATTATCTAAATTGGTAACATCATATCTGCATATATGTGCTTGGATGCGAATCCACAGTGTATTAATTGAGGCTTTTATTGAAAGTGTAATTTACTCGCGGCTACAATTATGTTTTGAAATAACTTTGTTCTATTTGCAACTGCTCGATTATCTACAATGGACTTTAAAATTACTAACCTGCAGATACATAAATGTCATCATTAATTAAAAAAAAATAACATCTTTATTGAATTGTTATATGTTGTTTTTAAAAGTTACTGCAAATTGATGTGTTTAGTCCACGGGGCATGAAGCGTAGAATTGTTCCATGTTATTTCATTCCAATTAAAAGATTAAAAATATTATGCTGCAAATTAAAATTATTTTCAGAAACATACAGGATGTTACGAAATTCGCGGACGCAGATGACGTAAGTTAAACTGAAACGAATGTTCTTCTACTGAAAATTTATAAACGCAAAACATTTTATAACATTTCGTCAAAGTATCTTTTGGAAGCAGCGCATTTTTATTTGTTGTATTTTAACGTTTGAAATAATGGCTCGAAGCTACTCAATATATATGTTGATGGATCTTGGTGCCTGAAATAATAACGCAGGTCGAGCAGCGCGATTGTATACTTCAGCATGCCTTGCTATCGTTTCAACGGCGTTACATAACAACAGCAGTGATACTTGCTGCGTCGCTCACACAATTTTCTAATTAATCAAAAACGGTTACAGATCGAAGAAATCGAATGTCTAACCCCATCCCATAGTTCGTGCCCGCGTATTTTGTAACACCCTGTATGAAATATTAAATATGACTAATTAAGTTAATACAAATGTAAGGTTTTCATTTTTCTCATATAATGCATTGCAAAATACGAGTAACAACAAATATATTTAAAAATTTTCTCAAAAATGATTACAGAAAATATCAATGTTGGAATAAGACCATTTATGCGTTTAATTGGAATCAACTTACAAACGATGAAGTGCAGAAATGGCAGTGATATAGAAGGAAGAATAAATAAAAGAATAAATATTATTCATCTTGATAATAAAATAAACGGAATTTACCTTAAAACCGATTAACCTAACATAGTCCACATTTCAGTGCTTGTTAACAATAACACAATAAGCAGCAGAATAAGCAGTGCAAATCCAACGGCGCACGTCCATTACACTGGATTAAAGCGGCTTAAAAAAATATTTTCTTAAATGACGAGCGAGGAATGGTAGCCTCAAAGCTTTAAGGGAAACCGCTACAGCATTATAGAGTTCCACAAAACTGTGGCAATACAATCCTTTAAAGATCTAACGTTTATTGTACAAGCGTTGGTTCTAAACAGTACCTTCCGATACAGATATCTGGGTGTTTCTTGAATTAATGATTTTATAAGAAAATGAGGTGGCAGGAAGCGTTGCTTTCGATAACACATTTATTTCAGCTTGCGAGATGCGACGAATTAACAGCTTCAAATGAAATTCTCGAAACCTCCTAGTAACAAGTGGTCATACAGACAATGCTTTCTTAAACCCCCCAGCTTATTCTTAAAACAACGAAGAATTTTACATTGAAAACGAAAGCTGATAAATACTTTTAAGTCACGTAAGAAGTTAAGTTGCATTTTTGAAATACCATAGATAGCTTCACAAAAGTCTTAGTGACAGAGCATTTTCCTCGGCAGCTTATAAAATTGTCGATAGCGTGCGTTCATATTATCTGGAGCAACGTTGGTTCGATCTATGAACTTTCAAATACGCAAATATTCACTAGAAAATATAACTGTACGTATGTAATTATTCAGATACTTTAATCGTCAGTTTAGTTGCTAATAATCCATAATTTTCCATGAATCCCAAAAAAAGTGAAAACCAGAGGATGCTATGGCTCCTACTTCCAAGACGTCTCCTGCTGATCGAAAAGAATGAACTGGCGAAAAATTAACATATTTTTTTCTATTAACAATTTCTACAAATTATATCTAAAGAAGTATGTAGGTATGTGTACAAAGTAAAGTGGAAGAAAAAAATGAACAGAGTTACGGAACTCTATTAAATAGAATGCATTGCAGTTGTAGGATACGAAAATCTCTTTTACTTCCAATTTTATTGAATCCTTAACTTCTACTACTTCACCACGACGACGGCTAAAACCTTACGAGTCCCAGCAATAATAATAGTTCGCCTCCCTCGTTTTTCTTTCATGGTATAGAAAGTTTAGAAGCTGTAACCATACAAAATCTTTGTACCATATTTTCATCTTTTTTAGTTGAAGAAGAATAAATAATGAAGATCGAACGTAATGGAAAGTTTAAATTGTATTTCAGTTGTTGAAGTGGTTGAACGAATTTAAAGATCTATAACAAAGTAACACCTTCCCTTGCTCTATATTTCTCCCGTTTATAAGTCGTCTTCGTGAAAATATAATTTGTAAGTTAGTGTCTCTATATGTAGATACACTGCAGGGAAATTTGAGAATAATTTATGCCTTCCTGAATGTCGTAACTGCAGTTTGGTCGACTTAAAATGGATTTTACACCATTTATTGCTCTTCTTAGACAACATTAAAGTAAGTTCGAGGATATCATAAAGTTCAATATCGATGGATATAATACTTCTTCATAATACATACGAGGACATCATGAGGAGTATCCGTGTATGAAGACAGATGGCGCTTTGTGACAAAGTATGCATTACCGACTGCGAGTACTATATTTTGATCGAAGTTTATCAAAATTTCGGAGAGATTCATCGAGTACTGTCGTCTTTCGAGCTGTTGAACATGCATCGAAGGAGGAAAGTTATGACGACGACCATTTGGGATGTTCAAGATATAATCTCAATTGATTTATTATATCGTTCTTATATATTATATATTTCAGATGCATTCATAGTTGTCTATAGCAAAATATTGTTTGTACTGGAATATGCGGAAAAGGAAGACTCTGTTCGTAAGCAAGAGTTATTATATTCACGTGAGGTTTTACTGTAGAAAGCTTTTTAACTTCTTCTATTCTTACTTAAAAGTTTTCTGCGTCTCTTCTATGAACGACTACTTCGGCGGTGGAACTTCTTTTAATGCGGTCGTTAAAGTGTTGATCTTTTAGCGTATTACTCGAACGTTTATATTCACTCCATAAATCTACTTGCGCTCTGTCAATCCTTAAGCAGAAATTATTTTCGAAATGTTAAAGTTAATATTTATATTTCACTATTACTTACTTCTCATCTTACGTGATTCCCATAATTCAGAAATATTCCACCTCCAGCATTGAACGTAATGCTTACCGGCGGACCAAATCGTTCTATGACAGTTATTAAATGTAAAATACAAATGAAAGAAAAGAACAAGAGTGGAGGACGTAAATCCGCATTCCGTATTCGCATGTGCTCTACATATTAGTTGACCTATACTCAAGAAATATTTAATATTAGGGGAGACATCTACTCGTAATGTGAGCTCACATGCAACTGGCGTTTAGTCACAGAAGGAATGTCCATTCGATCCATTTAAGCGGTTACGCTTCGTATCATGCATTTCGTAGTATAGCCCTGGCATAGTTTCCCCCGCGACTTGTATAAAACGGGATGTTCAAAAAGGCATCCTCCAGTAAAATCGATTTAAAAATTACCAAGATAAATATACACGCGAAACGTGTTTTTCCTGACGCCAGTCAGCTTGATTTCGAGATGGGTCAATTAGGGTTGACAAGTCAGCAAGACGTAATTAGAAGTCCACTGCTCGGATAGAAACGCATTAGATGGATACGTCTGTATATAGGGAAGTGAACAACGAGATTTCCACGCTGTATTTGATGTCTCGTTGAAATAAAATTGTTACATTCTCTCTAATGTATTTGTTTGTTATTAGGGAAATGTTGTTGGTAAATAACATTCTATCGTAAATCAAAATATTTGGCTTATTAATGTTACAAGCTATGAAGTCATCTGCTATATTCTGATTTACATACAGATGTTAGACCTGCTTCCTCATAACCATAACGGCGGTTAGATAAATGTATACTGTCAAAACAAATGTTGAAATCCGGTCTTCATCGGACCTTGCTGTTTTTGCCAGCTACGCACTCCGTTCCCGGTCCCCTTTTTGTCATCTCTCACGTTTTCATGGCCGACACAATTCATATTCAACATGTTTCTTTTAGGTTTCGGCGAGAGGTGGACAGGCTTCAAATACATTAATGCTTCTGTGTATCCAACTGTACCGAACGGCGCTGGTTATTTTAACATTTAATTGTGTTGTCTTTCACTACGTCAACACATTCGCGCTGAGGGCAATTAACAAATTTTTTAACAATACACTGTGTGTTTCACTATGAGAGAGAGGGCCGGCGATATTTTGCTAATTACAATAGTTATAACGATGGAAAGAGATTGTTGATTACTGAAGTCGTCGCATAGTCACGAAAATTTAATGAAAGTATTTTAAGATTTCAAACATGGTCGCTAGGGGGCGTAGTTGGTAGTGTTAACACTAAATTTTATAGTTAATTGCGCACCACTTTTATTGTTATATTGTGAATAATAAACGTGGTAGGATAATATTGAATTAATATTAAAAAGATATGTTTATTTTCGATATCAGCATGACGGTTTAATTGGCGTTTTGGCTGTTGTCCATTGTTATTTTAGATAGATCAGACCTCTAATTCTAAGAATAAAAAAGTTGATAATAAAGGGTCGGTAATTATCACTTTTAAGTGTTAGCTTAAGTAAGTTTCTACAACATTTACTTATGGTCCCACGCGATCAGAAACACATCCTACCGTGGCTAATATGTTTCCATACATTACCGTACGAATCATATTTGCTCTTCTAAATGCTACGAATTACTTTGTTATGGGGCAATCTTGTTAATAGTAAAGATATTATTATAACAGTTCTTATTTCTAAAACAAATACAAACAGGTTTGAATAATGAAAATCTCTACTAATCTTTTAACATACTTGGATATACCAGCTTTTATTAGTTGTTATTAACTTTGTTGAGCAACTTAATTAGTATTTTAATATATGCGATAACACATTTTACCTACAGACAGCAAACACTATTTAAGTTCTGATTCAAGCTAATATACGCAAAACTAAAGGTTTATATGAACGAGCACATTAGCATGTTGAATGGTATTTCCATTTAGATAGTATCTTTTTCTTTGAAAGCTGCAAACATTCTCAATGTGAAAATTATGTGTTGCAAATCCATGCTTTATGATAATGTAGCACTGAAGAAACGATCGCGTCATGATAACCTAAATTTCTGATAAACAACTAACTTCTTGGCATTTTATTACCTTTTGCTATTTAATGCCTCAAGTATAGCAGAAAATAATATAGTTACAGCGACTACACGATTCCCAGAATGTTTAATCTGGTGATTTTATGATTTAAACAAATCTAAGCCGTTCATGAATTTAACAGTGAAAATAGTAAAATATTGCATAAATGGAAACGAAAGTAAATGTTTAATTTAATACTTCTGTAATTGTTTGGAAAGCAGAGTGCTCATATCGCGACATCTGTTTGTTGGAGTCGGTATTTCACGCGTAAAGTAGAGCAGTTGGCAGCATTATTGATTTGTTTATTTGAGGGTACAGCAGATTTCTACACATGAGGACTTTCTTATTGCTACATAGGATTTAAATGTGATTTAACTTTGGGAGATGGTTATTCTACAGGTTTACAAAGTTTAAGTGCGTTGATTCTAACGTTTCTTGTTATTGTTAATTGTATAAACTACAGAAGCGTAAATCTAAATAAAAGTTGCTCGTGGCTTAATTACATTAAAGTAAGTGTCTTTGCTGATATCTAGCATCATTCGTCTATTAAATTTAAAGACGAGAATTAAACTTGCTATATTGAATCCTTACCGAAGATTTCTTTCAATTTCAAACTATCCGTCAATTTCCTTACTCGGTGATTTTGAATCAATTGATGCACGGAGCCTATAGATGACATTAAAAAAAATTATTACTCACCGGTCTGGGTACTGCAATCGAAGAAAGTGCTTGATGTTTCAACGGTCATCGATGCAATTGTACCATCTATGATTTGTGCGCACGAATCTCTCCGACCACGATATCTCGATGTATCGTCGCTTTGAGAACTCTGTCTTCGGAAGTTGCGGCAGCGGATCATCTCCTCCGTAGTGGATTGTCTGCGGAAACCTCTTGCGATTAAGATTTCTTCTGTTGTCGATTGACGTCGTATCGCAGGTCGATACGTCTCCGGCGGCGGAGGTATCGGTCTGTTACACGGACTAGGATCTCTGGAAGAACAGCTGGACGAGTCTGGCGAACGATGGCCGTGTCCTCTAACAATGCTAGTTGATTGTCTTCGAAGTCTTCCGCGTCTGCTACGTCGTACAGGGCTTAATTCTCGTTCACCCGATCTATCGGGACTAAGATGCGATCTAGAATCTCGACGACTTCTAGAGGCCGAATCTGGACTTAAGCTATCACGTCTTGCCTTACGGCCGGTTTCATCTACGTCGGGGCTTAGTGCGGTTGGCTGAGAACCGCGCCTACCCCAACCGCCGGGTGGCAAGCAACTTTCATCGTAAGCAGTATTTTGACGTTGTAAACGCGATAATTTATTAGATCTGTCAGGGCTAGCGTGACTTCGAGAATCACGCCTACCCAACCTGCCACATTGAGTAGTCGAATCTCTTCTAGTAGATAATAACGGATGAGTAGGGGTAGTTGCTGGGACAGTTGGAGAAGTCGCTGGAGGCGAAACATTCGACATTACGATAGTAGGAGGGGGAAGACCATGATTATTAGTAGTTTCGGAAGTAGTAGCAGTTGTGGATGTAGGAGGTACAGTAGTCACTGCAGTAATCGGAAGAACTGCAGGAGGTGGTGGAGCAGTGGTAATTTGCGGGGGAATTGAATCAGATGCAGTTGAAGAAGTCGATGGTCGTTGTTCTTGACGATAATAAGGAGTATCGCTTAAATTACGCGAATCCCTCCTCTTCTTTTGTGCTCCGACAATTTTTGGCGGTGGCGTGATTAGAGTATTAGAATCACGCCGACCGCTTTTACCACTTTCCCCAGACCCCCGCCTGGAGGTGCCGTGCGAATGACTAGTGGAATCCCTGCGTCCGCTTCGACTAGACTCCCCCGATCCTCTTCTTGGCGTGGAACTAGCGGTTATGATAGTCGTGGTATTGGATTCGCGCCGTTGCCATAGCTTCGCGACCTCGGTGCGAAAATCCGATAGGGCAGTTTGGTGAGAATCTCGTCTCGATTTTGATCCGATACTTTTTATGCCGGAGTCAGCGCTAGATTCGCGCCTTTTCCGACCGGTCGAGATGCTCGGAGTTGGTCCTTGTTCCGTAGTGGACTGCCGTCCCCATGGCAAACTTCTCGCCATATCGGCTAGTGTTTCGCGGCGAGAGAGCGGAGCTTTCTGTCGGGATTTCGTGGAACCGCCTCCCCATTCTCGGAGAATGTCGGTTAGTTGCGCCAAAGAGCTCCTTCTGCGTCTGGCTTGTCCGGTGGGCGGCGGAGATGTTTCCTGCGTCTCCGTAGGCGGCGAAATGCTGGATATCTGGGCGGCCGAATCGCGGCGTCCACCCAACCGCTGACGGATAGTAGATTCTTCTACTTGCTCCCGTACTAGGTCGTCCCAACCATTTCCTCCCTGCCATACCAGACCCACTTGATGGGAGAGAATGGGCAAGTTGCAAACGAAGCAGATCGCCGTCATCGTCCTACAACAGAACAATAAATTAGCTACGCTTGTCGTAAGCATAAACGAACGTGTGCTATAATTGCTGCTGTGCATTCTTAAAACGGATGAAGCATGCCACACATTAAAGGTACGACAACACAAATGATGGATACGACAACTGTATGATCTTATTTGATTGTATGAGTTGCCTGAAACTTAAGCAACCGGCTGAACGGTTTTTGTTTTATTGCGTGCAGCGTGCGAGTGCGGACCTGTAGTGACGTAGGCGCGGCGAAGGTAGCTGCGCCATGGTTCATTCTGACGGCCCTGACTGGTCCTTCTCGTTCACTGCCGCTCCTAGACTGCTGCGGCCTGAACAACACCAAACATCTATCATTTCAACTAATGTCTACAGCATTACAGTACTAATCAACATTGAGTTAAGAAATACAAAGTTGGTTTGTCTTGATCGGTATGCTCGAATCTCCTACGTTTTGACTTTGGACGATGTAATGTTAGAGGTTGCAAGAAAAGGGCATTGGCAAAAAAGTTAACGCACGTGCTTACTGATTATAGCCTACAGCACACGGAAAAGCGAACGTAAACGTTGTAAATTAAAAATTCGTCTGCTTGCATCAGCAAGTTACAAACGTGTTAGTTTATGGTGTGAGTCCCCGAATGTCAGCAGGATATAAAGCTAAAATACACTTAAAACGAAAGTAGAATATCGTGAAACGAATGTTTAGTTAGTTTAGTTATATCTAATTTTTCAATAAAATTGAATTTTAAACAAAATAAATTTGAATATATCTTGCTGAAACCCATTGTTCGTTTGTCATGTACTGTTCGTCCGAGATCAATTTCTAAGTTATAATACTTCGAGAACAAAGAAGGCAAAGCCTGCTGGAGTAGATATCAGGAGAGGGAGCGAGAGCGGTTAGTTCCGAGAGGGAGTTAGTTGTTGGTTGCAGACGCATCATTCTGTAATATTGCATTAAAATTGATGTACCTTAGCATGACACAAAAGATTTTTGTTTGGGGACTTTGATGTAAGACATGACGGAGTTTATAAGTTATTAAACTTGTCAAAACCACAGGAGCGTAAATAGTTTGTCTAACGTCCCATAGCCTTGTTTTCGTTACTTCCTTAGTTTAAAGCTTGAAGCGGAACTAATTATTTAAATAGATGTTATTTGTCATCAACGGGTGGACAAGGATAATATATAAGAGGAAATTGAAAATCGTAAAAATAAATTGTATCAATAGTTTTAGAAAACCTTCATTATATTCAACTGAAATCGTTTTACGAATGAAGCACCACATCAGTCGACAAGTTCACTATAGTACTGCGAATACAACCAGATTCGACGACGATTCCAGGACAGAACCATTAACAGCAGTCGCTCAAAACACGTCGTTACTGTTCAAGGAACATCGATGCGAAATTGAGAGACCCTTCGTGCTCCAAAGACCTCAAATCAAAAAAATTCCCGTTGGATGCTTTCGTATTCGAAGAATACGAAACGGCCCGCGTTAATTGATGTCGAAAAACTTTCACCCGGCTCAAGAACCTCGAAAATATTAGTTAAAATCATACAGCGAGTGATGCGAAATCATGGATTTATTCCCATGAAGCCGTGGCCAAACTTCAATTCGCTTTGTGAGTGTATCGAGGCGTTTCAAAAGCTATCCGTACTGGAAGCGTGTTGAAAGATACGATCGCAATTTTCGTATTAATTTCGAGTTATGTTACTACAATTTAGATCGAAGGATGCTTAATATTGATTGCTACAATCAGAAATAATTGTAGTAACAACGACGAATCACCTTCCACCCACTATAATGCGAGCTCATGGTGCTTAAAAGGCGATTGAGCTTCGAGAACAGCAAAGCATCGAGTTATTAGATTATCGAATATTGTAGTTGTACCCTAAGTCCTAATGACTCCTTTACGTTCCTTAGAATCAAGAATGGACTGCGTGACAAACAGTTTGAGTTGCCGGGAGAAGTAATAGATGTCTTTAAAATGGTAATTTTGACCGTTCCAAATAAATGACTAGCCTTCTTGCTTGAACAGTTGCCTCGAAAGATTGAAAAAATGCATCATTCTTCGTGAAGGAAACGATAAAGCATTTTAAGCCAATCTACTCTAAGTATAAGATACTCTAAGAATGAGTTGCCTAAAACTTTCATCATCTTCACTGCTTTATTTTAAAATAAATTTAACGTCTGTAACATTCTTGATTGATTTTAACTATTCGTAGGTGCTAAACGGTATTTTATTGTAAATAAAGTTCTAAGGAAATTACACAAATTTAAATTGCAAAATATCAAAACGGAAAAGGCCAAACTTACGTACTTATTGGTAGAAATATCATCCTCATATTACCATAAAAAGACTCATAAAGAATTTTTATAAATAGATCCGTATATTTTTACCTAGTATTATAAAACCCTTTTGCTGCGTGCTAAAATTAGAATATAAAACCGATGGGAAGTATTCAGGTTAAAGTTAATTTATCTTTTGATAACACCTACGTTGTTCCGGCAGTATTTATGATAGAAACTGAATTGTAATTCAGCGAAGACATGAAATCCTTTCACCGGAGGACCCATCTCGTTCGTCAATTCGTTAAATAAAGGGAAAATGGAAAGATAAACATATAAATATATCGAAATCCTTCTAAAAATAAAATACGTTTATAAAATACGGAAGTTCTGTCTTTTTTTGGAGTAATAGTGTTTGATTTGTGTGAACTTGCGCCTTTAGTTCTGCAGTGTACATAGTTTTGTGGTCATATCTAATCTGATTTAATTCATTACTTAATTCAATAACAGCTTATTTTATCAGGATATTGATTTTATAGAGTTACCATTCCGACCGTCTCACTTAACAAACTTACAGTAGATAAGCTGCAAAAATGGCAAAAGGGTGGTCGAGCAAATAATTATTTTAACATTGTTCCTCTTTATATTGATTTATCAAATTATGAAAATAAACTGGCTAAATTTTAGCAACAGTTGAGCAGAAGTAACAGAATGTGCTAAACTAGAAAAGCCTAATTCTAATTCTCTATTTTATTTCTAAATCTTTCTAAGCCTTCTCACTCTTCATCAACTATTGAACAAGAATTACATCAACTAATTGGAATAATGTGCGGAAGAGAAACGTCTGCCGACGAAGAAAAGCCAAGACAATGCACGCGTGCACATTTCTATTGTCACCATTACAAAATTCCATGAGTTACGATACGATTTAGTTTAGATGAGTGGCATTACAGCCGAAAAGGTAGAAATACTCTTTGTTCACGTAACGAAAATGAAAATAAATATGCTGCAAAATGATAATCCTTAAATAAAAACAAAAAAAAAATATTCAGGGTGCGCTATTGAAAAACGTAAATCATCGTAAAGACAAGACTCTAAATAAATTTTAATTTAAAAGTCTTTATCGTATCCGTAGCAGTAACGGAAAATGGTCAAAATGAAATTAAAAACTCGATACAATTGTTTAATGCGATTATTTGTCGGATTGGCTGGTTAACCGTTTTCATCAATAAAACCTTTAGTTCAAATTGTTCAGCTCTAACCTTTTTCATGAATGTTAAAAAATGCATATATTCGAATTCTTTACTTGCACTATTACGTTGCATACTAAAGGATGTTTTTTTTCCGTTTCGTGCCTCTAGAAAAAAAAACTTAGAAACTTCGTTGTTTCAACGAAATTCCACAGAACTTTTAGCGGTCTAGAGGGAGTAATTTAACTTTTACACAGTACATATTTCCTATGCAGTGTTTAATAAAGTGCTGTTAACTGAATTAAATTTACTAACATTGACCAACGTACGACCAAGTTTTAAATGTGAAGTACTTGGCTAAAGACTAGAGAAAGCACGTAGATAATATTTAATTTTTTTTGGTAAATATTAAATTTAGCGATAACTAATTTGATGTAAAATTAGTAAAGCAATCAAAACTAAATTTAAAATTAGGTTCTCTCCCGTTCAATATTCCGATTGGTAAGGAGGTGAGTGATAAATAGAGTTTATAAGGCTGATGTACAATAGCGTGATAAGTGATAACAATAAGAGACAATACATTTACCATTCGTTAGATAAAAGCTACTGGACCTCAATACACTGGCCAATACATTCACATGCCTTTATACTTTGGGGTTCGTTTGTGGAAACAATCAATGGTTTCTGATTATATCGTGTACATTCGTATAGGAGTTTCGTGCATACGATACGGACATATAGTGCCAAATAAAACAATTATATGTTATTGCGTGTTGATTATTTTCGTTATTCCGTTCTTATAAAATATGCTAATGTTTGGATGGATTACATGTAAAAAGGGTCCGTATACATGCATATAATTTACAATGGCTTATAGTTGTCGATACTTCTCGAATGACACTACCGCGTGCAATACTTCTATATAATAACAAAATTTAACGATTTCTTCCAATAATCTGTAAAATGCCACAGGGAATGTTGGAAAATGCTAACATAAGCTTGTATAAAAAAAAGCAATAATTTGCAGCACGTTCTACCAAAGAAATCAAACCTATCATGTTCAATGTTAATTAAACATCCTGTACATTACAACGAAAATTTGCATTATACACTATTATCTCCTTGAACATTTTTTGTTAAAAACTTATTTCTGTAAGTTGGTCAGGCGAATAATTATGTCTCATCTACGCTCTAGGTGGACTGCTGCATGAAATCTTCGATTTTTCAAACACAAAAAATATGTCCGGCGCTTGAACTGTTATTATACTTAATTGTTACGTTAATTATAAATAACCTCACGTTTTGTTCGCGTGCGACATTTCGCATTTTTTTTGTTTATATAAGATGGACAACAAAAGCTTAAAATCATCAAAGGGAATCGTTGCAATCGTCTTCCTTCATCAATTCAGCAGAATTGCATATAATTAAGTAAAGTCTGTTTCATTTTTAAAAGACTACGTCTTATTTAAGCTCAATTTTCAATTTATCCACTCAATGTTGCTATATTTCAAGTTAATTTATGTCTATATCCACTTGTAAAGTTATACGAGAATGAAAAACAGTGCTGCGAAAGCTATATTTTAAAATATAAAAAAGAAATCGATAAAGGAAGGAAGCTCTTTCGGAAGAACGAATTTGCGGAAAGGAATTTATTGGCGGAACTAGAATATTACTACGGAAGAACACAAAATACACCCGCTCAGATATAGTAATTTAGTTTCGAATAAGGAGGCATATTACTCTGTACTGGGAAACGTGAAATATGGTGAAATTTTTTGTAGTAATGCTAGAAACATCTTTGTTGGAAGGCACCTGGGCACTTTCAATTATATATACGCTTACAAACTTAGTTTCTGCTTGTTGGACGTGCATATAAGAATTACTTTCAAGCTTAGTGAATCTATGGTTGGAATTTTAAAGGTGCGTGAATGAACGTCTGGTCACGCACCTTTCCCTACCGAAAAATCATGAAAATTAGTGGCGTCGAAGTATGCTGTAAAGTACTGGAAAGTTTTGAAGACGGCAGCATCTGCGCAACTGTAAAAAAATATAAGAAGCCGAAATTCGACGTTCCCTCCAATGTTTGTAGAGAAGAGGTTCTCGATCGGGGATGAAGTTAAAATTTAATGAAGATTTAAAATGCAATCCCAGCTGTAGCACAAATTCAAACAGTAATAGTAAATAAAAGCTCTTCTCTGAAAAGGACGAAAGCCCATTAGGAATTTAAGCTGGGTACACGTATAAAGGGGCGACAAATATTTATTTATTCATGGAGATATTTGATTTTAATGTTTAACTTGACGAGGTGCTCTTATATTCAATAATGAAATATCTTCTTTTATTTTCTATCCGTATAATAACGTATTTATTTCGTTTTACAAAGGTATGAAATACGTTATAAAGAAGAAAGGGATACGTTATATATAATACTTAACAAACATGATTCTTGTAATATTAATAACCTTTTAGGATCAACAAAGTTACCCTAAAAGGCAACACCGTAGGATAACTTTAGGCCAATATGAATGAAATTGTTCTTAAGGCAAAAATTTTGAACTACTGATAAGGACAAACCATTCGCAATGTTGAAATTTTGTTACTTAGGTGATATAGAATAACGAGTAACATAGCCACATTTTACACGATAATGGCCTTTATCGATGATACTCGTCAAAATTAGTATTTCGACGTCAACATTTCGTCCTTTTCACTTCCCAGGTTTGATTTAAGCTTTCCCTTTCTCGTACTTCAGGACAAATTGCCTATTCACAGAATAGAATGAATGATACAATAATATGGACGATCAGGAAGATAATGTTCGCTATAAATACGTAGTACGTAATAACTTTATGCGTTTTAGCTAGGATTTGGCAAAGTTTATGGTAGCTGCAACGAACAACTGTCGCGCAATATCGCGCACTCGGAATATTACCGTAGATACGCATAGTTTCTTTTAGTTCTCCAGTTTATTACTTTTTAATAGCCGACCGGAGATTTCGAAAGTTTTATCTAACGTAAATTAGTTCAAAGCACACACAATATGAAATACGCGGCGGTATGGTGGATGTAATTGAAAAACTTGAATTTATTTTATGGCCCAGACGCTATTAAGACGTGAATAGCGGAGATTCTTCCGGTTTGTGAGAATGATACATTGTCAGCTAATAGCGAAAAATATGAGAACTGAATCGTTATTGGGGATTATTAATTTTTCGGAGGAAGTGCATTACAGCACAAAGAAGAAGGGTACGTGAAGCTCTGTTATTTATTTTTATTTCCAAATGAGAGAGTTTGTAATATTAAACATAGTGTGCGTTGTGTATAACTTTGGTATCTCCTTTGCGAAGATTGAAATTAAAATAATAAAAATCAATGCATTAAGATACAATTGGAAGGTATCATAAAACGACGAGGCGGATATATGAAGTTTTGGTTAGCTAAGAGGAAAAAGGTAGCTGTGCACCTATTACATATAAAAAGCAAAGTGAAAATTCCCGTGTCATCCTACAAGCAAATAAACAAACAGATATAGAAACTCAAACTGTCTGTTCAAGTAATTGCATCAAGGATCATACGTTTTACATGACGTCTAAAAGAAGGGACAGATGAGCTTTTTACGAAATCTGGTAGATCGTTGTAAAATCTCGCGATGTTTAACGAAAATGATCTTTCAAAAAGAAAAGCCCGGTAAGCATGAGGCGCGATGTAATGGTGAAATCTAATATTTATACTGCGCACTTCTGTTTTAAACTTTAATATGAGAAAGAGATACGGCGGAATATTTTTAGTTAAAATTTCATGATAGCAGCAGTACTGATGCAGCGCAGCGACGAGAATATGTTCGCGTTTTTTAAAACGAATGCACCAATTTTCAGTAGTTCGCTTCTTTAGAAGGCGAATAACACGGGTGTGTTTCCAGAGACGAGGAAATAAGCCGTTAGAAATTATGAAAAAAAAAAACAGCACAGCTTAATCTGATCAGTGCTGATTCCGTTACAGAAGAAATATCTCGAACAGTCCAGAATATGGTAAATATCGGGACTCGGATCGGAAACTGCTGAACATAACGAGAAGAAAAAAGTATTAATGGAGTTTGCGTCAGAAAGATGAGATGGTAGAGTTATGTCTTTTTTATTAGAAGGGATTACGTAAATCTCTTTCTAGCGCCTTCCATTATTCGAAATCGGCACGCGACAATTCAAATGTGACGCACCTGAAGGATCACGCGTGACGGAATATGGTGGTCAAATAAGGATGCCATTAAGGAATTAAAAAGTGCTATTTTCTCTTTGATATCGTAGGAATAAAAAATGCAACAAGATGCCAGGTTAACTAAATCAGGCTTAAATAGAATTAAGAGTTAAATAGCTTTTACTTAAGGCATTTTTTTTTTTCGTATTGTTACAACTAGATGGGACACATAAGGGTTGGGCTTGAAAGTAGCACGTTAACCACGTATTCTAAAAGATCCTTAAATATGCTGCAGTTCATTCTGCAGTTATATAAAAAGTACGGTTATAGTGGTAGCTTCCTGCGTTTAAGATGGATTTGCGGAGATAAAGAAGATTGCTATATACTTTAGCATGAAATCAACAAAGCAAAAAATCTTCTATATATATATTATGTATATATAGAAGATTTTTTAAAACAGTTGCGATTCGTCCAACTTAAAATATACGTGCAGAGACAGATTAAAAAGGTTATTTTATGAACGGTATACAATATATTCAATTCCCAATTAAATGAACCTTTCATAAAATTGCAACAAAAAGACGCCTATATGGTTAGTGATTTGTTTTGTTCGTTATTTTTCAAATTTACAATGGAATTTCAGCACTGCTATGTAAATAGTGTTAAGCGGCAATGGAAGAGAGATGGCAATCATAATATGGATGTGCATATCTCTACTTCAATATAGTACAATATTTATTCAAATGAAATAACGGTATATTGAATTAGGGAAGCAATATACGAATGTATATAACCATTTATTTTTATATAATTGAAAGTTAATTTAAATTTTTAAATATTCCTTTGTTATTTGCAGTAACTATACATAGGTTGTGCAATAATAT
Source organism: Oryctes rhinoceros (assembly GCA_020654165.1). NCBI lineage: Eukaryota > Metazoa > Arthropoda > Insecta > Coleoptera > Scarabaeidae > Oryctes > Oryctes rhinoceros. The sequence goes on from JAIOKQ010000231.1 coordinate 9,044,296, forward strand.
ATATTTATTATTATTTAATTTTTTTTATGCAATATATTAAGACGGTTTTGACGTCACTTGAATAGAAATTAATGGACACTAATTTCTCCTGAAAAATACCCTGTATCACATGAAAAAAATAAATAAATAAATAAAAACACAAAGGGAACATTATTTTGTAGCGTTCAAGATTGTTCAGGTAGTTAAAACTAATACACTATAAACAACTTCATTGACATCTTGTTTAGTTACCGGAAAAGAGTGCTTTTTAAATTATCCTTTAATAAAAATAAACATCACTTACTGTCGTAAAAGCTTCTTTTTTACATATTAAATGTTGTTATAGGATTATATTGCATTTATTACTTACGTTAAGTAATACAATGAAACATCAGTACAATTTATTAAAATCCTTTCCGTTTGTTGTTATTACAATTTCCCAACGTATGTATCAATATAACAGCCTAACGAACATTTTACATGCGCAAACGGAATATGTAACGGCTACTTAACTACATTTGTTACACTTTTTGTAATCCTCTCGAAGTACGTTAGGCTACGAAATTTTACGAATGTTACATGAAATATAAAATCGCCGACTACGTATAAAATACACGAAGCATGTGTAGATACATACGTACGAACGCATTAGATTGCCGCATTTGTATCTGTATGTGTACGTTCCTGGTTTTTTATGGTATAGCGCATAATTTTTTATTGCTAATTTCATATTTAGTTGGTTTACTTTGTATTGCGGTTTAACACGTTTAAAAAGCATTTTGACGACTTTGCACATTTGGTCACGTACATACGACAAAAATTTGGCTATACAGTCGATTAGATTACAATGAAATATTTCCGCGCAACAGTTACTTTGTGGCCTTTGGTAAATATTTAAATATTGGCTCATTTCTATAGTTCTATACCAATTATATCGAATGCGAATTCAGTTCGTCAGATATTTCGAGTGTTGCCGGAGCTTAATCGACCACCCGAGCGATCTCCTTATCGTTCAGTTGAGAAGTTTGGAAAAATTGACTCGTTACTGCTCCTCTAAGTCAAAATCAAGAGATGATTCTCTCTATTACACAATAACTCGGTCTTTCTGAGACAACCACGTAGAGAGTTTTACATATAGATCGCTATCTTAAAGTTTGTATGGTTTAAATCATTTAAGATCTGAAGCCGAATGATCATCGTTTACGTCGAGGTTCCGCGAAGTGGGTTTTGGAGCAGTTGAAAGCCGATCCGCGTTCTAAAGAAAAGATATTGTTTTCCAACGAAGCCCATTTTTGGCTCAATAAGTTTGTAAATAAGCATAATTGTCGGATTTGGCTTTATTACGATCCATCAAGCATATCCTTATCCTAAGGTCCACCGTGTACTGTGATTTTTGAGCTCAAAGGGTGATCGAGGTCTATTCTGTTGAAGACTATGATGGAAATCGTATCCAATACAGCGGCAAAAAACTATGTTAACAGAACAGTGTTTTTTGACAAAAGTTTTATTACAGGAACAGTTTGCTGGATGCGATACTTCGATGCTCCGATCTCCAGTAAGTTCTACCAATAATCCTCAAACGTTCCCCATGAATATAAAATAAATTCAAAATGTCCGTTGATTTTCCATTTTGACTTACATAACCTGATAAAATTGCATCAAAAATCGAAATGAAGTTCGGTATAACCGGAAAAGTAATAATCATGAAAATATTTTCATCGAATGGGCATTAATTTAATTAGCTTAAATCCAAATTCAAAAAAAATTGATCGCTATAACTCACGATACTTGTATTGATGCTTTTAATCAATCACCCTGTATTGATTTCCTTTAGTACTCGGTACAGGAAAGTTTTTTTTTTGCATCCGCCGTTTTTCATTTTTCTTTATCATGCTGTATCTTTAGAATCCGAGAAGAAGTTTCTCACGTTCTTCCGATGAAATAACACGAAGTACGATTTTTAGGATTAAGCTTGAGATTGGCAGTATATCGACAAGTGCTATTACGTATTGCTGTTACGGCTATCAAAACATTTTACTATCAAGTAGCAATAAAATCATTTTTTCCACTGCTGTCGGTAGAGTTAACACCCCGCAGTCGATGCTAAACGCGTACGCTCGTCGAATTCTAAAATAGCAGACGTATTGAATCCGTAATGAACTCGGTCCCATATTCTTTCATTGAACTCACTTGCAAGTAGTTTCATGGATAGCAACTCGAGAAATGCAATACAAACAATGAAGAACATGGAATTAATAGACTTATTATTAGGTATATGTAAGTAAATAAAGCTTTTTTTCATAAGAACTAGTTAATTTTTATTTAAAAATAACACGCCCTTTAAATGAAATAAATTAAATATAGCAACATATCGATTCTATTACGCGGCAAAAACTATAAGCATGCATTTATAGGACTTGAAGACGTATTTACGCAATATTTCAATACTGAAAATAGCGACCACTACTATAATAGCTTCAATAATTACTCCATCCTACGATCCCTATTATGCGAAGCTACAAGTGAACGCGCATGACTTTTAAAGCGATTTACTGAACCCTGGATCCTACTTAAACTTTTCCTATGAATGAACCGGAGCTACCTCCAATTTACTCCGTATTGCGCAAATGCGACATATATGTTTTATTTGGCACTAAACGGTCAGTTGAGGCAACTATGGAAAATGGTTACCTAATAATACTGTAAGAGAGACCGGATCTTTTCAAATGATCGAATTTTATAATTTTATACGCATTATCATGTAACAGAATATGCCAATTATATTACCTGATTTTAATCGATGCTCGCTTACGTTATTCTTCTTGTTTCTTCGATTATCAGAGACTTAAAGAAATTTAGCTGAAATTTGTAGATTATAAGATATGGGGAATACTGGAAATAGTGTGAGGGACATCGAATGCAGGACATATAACACATGTACAAGCACAAAGATAAGATTATAAGAACGACTTATATCAAATGCTCTCTACAAGATGACGTTTATATTCATAAATTTCCAGTCTGAGTAGGTATGCTACAGAGAGAAAGGGATCTTTTTGCAATATCCGCTTGCGTTTAGAAAATTTATGTGTATAGAAGTATTTCATAGCTTGCGGTCGTATGTCTTGTATAAAAAATACAATACTTATTGTATATTTTCATTCAACATGACATAAAGTAAAAAAAGGATACATGCAAAAAACATCAAAAATTTAAATTTAGATAAGATACATAAGCACAATGTAGAAGCAATTCGCCACGCTTCCGTGTTTTTAACTTGTTGAATGGCTTCTCTTTTGTCGCTATTTGATGTGCTTGGGCGGGTTTTTAAAACATGTATACCATGGATCCATAAGTTTAACATTTGGAAGGGATACTTTGTTCGGCACAAACATAATAAATCCAGAAGTAATTTTCAATTATTAGAAAAGAAACGGGAAAAGGAAAATCAAATTAGTGAGAAAATAGCTACTTACATGGATATTATAGTATGTCAATTTTAACTTTGTGTATTAACGATGTAAAAAGGTTACTGAGAAATAGGACCGAAAAAAAAACTAAAAGAAATTGATAATAAATCTTTCGAAAAGATAGTAACAGGTGGTTCTAAGTCGAGCTGAAAACTCTCGTTTTCTCCCGCAAAGTTAGGGGTCTATAAGCGTATCAAGACATAAAACTTGACGATCTATTAAACAAGTAAAGAGAATGGCGAATATTCAATTTGATTTTGTCGAGTACACACTGAAAACTCACTTTTCAGGCACGAACACCGACTACAGCATGTTAGCAGAACAAAATTTGAGCTCTGTTGGATCTATTGCTCTACAGCGCACTGTTAGATCGGCCTAACACCAACACGGTCTGATTTAGACTGGGAGCCGACAGGCAGCGTCGGGATGCTCTTGCGAGCGTCGCACAAGCGTCGCTTGACGTCATTATCGATTTTAATTTTTCAGGAGTCCGCCAGCACGGATGAGATATATTCGCCGCTCTTACGCAGGTTTTCCACCATACGAAACCCCAGACTGGAAGCTGAATACACCATAACCTTGTTTTTTCGCGCTTTCCCCGCCTTCAACCGGAATTTGTCTTCGAATGTTTATAATTTCCTCCCATCATTGGTACTATATGATGGGAATTTTTGCGAATCCTTCCACGTTTCTTCCATGTAACTTTTTAAGCGGTTTTTGAATTTGGAGGATTTTGAATTTTGAAAGTTTACCGGGAGTTCCGCAAGATCCTACCTCATTCTTATAACTGGGTGACCTAGATATCTTCGTATCCGGACCTCTGTTATGGAAACATTAGCAACAGATGTCAGGTTCCCGTATCTGGGTAACGTGGTCAATTATATTAACAGAGCGCACAATTGTTAAATCTGCAAACCTACGAGCGCAAGTAACGTGCTATTATTTTAATAAAAACTGGCACTTTGTTTAATTTTTACGCATTATCTTAGCGTTATCGGGATTTTCACTAGAAAGGTTTATATTTAACACGTGCCCGGTTGCCGCCATTTTAAAATTTTCTAATTCGATTCAAATCGAAATATTACATGCTGAAAAAGATATTGGAAACGTCTCATCCATCCAGACTCGATTAACGTAAGCGCTTCATGTTTTCAAAGACATTGACAAATGTTGAGCAATGATATTGCGAACTTCTTTAACTGTTACATATAGCCTTTGTTGCTCTATTCATAATTATATATTTTTAAGATAAGGATTCTAGAAAGTTAGATCAAAATAGGTAAATTTTCCATTTCGACTAAGCTTTACCATTTAATTTCGTAGACAAGTACAATTCTTCTGAAAATATTCGCCAGAATTTTCCCGCCTAATTTAGCTTTTCGTTTTTGCTTGCTAGCTTTATGTTAATTCTTTTACAAGGTGAAAATAAGGTACTCCGGTTTTATGCCGAGCTGTTCCCTAGATGCTCGCAATTTAGAAATCCTTCTTAGAGTAGAGAACACTCTTAAGAGGCGGCTAAGTGAACTACTTATTTTTGACGTCCTACACTGTAATACGTACTTATTCGTTGTAGTTTCCAAAGTTGCCGGCAAGATATAAGATATTTCCCATGAGAAAGCTTTTGATGAAGTAATGGATATTTTAATATTTGCGTAGTTGTTCGTGCTCGGGAATAAGTGCACTATATCCTAGAATTGTGTTTGAGAATGCTAATGTTAGTTTCAGTTTCATGTTTTATGATTTCAGTTGCTGTTGGATTTTAAGAAGCTAGCTTTTCGACGGCGATGCCCTTGCAGATCCTTCAAATGGGTGTAAGTAAATGCGTTTTTTTATAAAGTAGTACTACTATGGCGAAAATTGTAACTGAAATTTAAAAAAAATTAAATACTATTAATTATTCTTGTTGCCATTAATTTAACCATTAATTTAAATTGCGTCCAGCACCTGATATAGCCGATTGTAAAAAATGGATCACAATTTTTCAGAATTAATTTAGACATCGGAGAATAATATTGTTGTAGTTCTGAGGAGTTTAAAGAGGTTTCCCTCTTGTAATCATTGGGGTGCTCGCTGTGTTCGTCAACTGTGCGGGCGAACGCTTGAATAGCAAACAACAATCCGTGGGTGTTTCCGCCCAAGTGAACCGTGTTTCCTGTGTCGTCGAGCATTACTTAACTATTAGGCATCGCTTGCAATAAGTGAGCTGGCTAGTTTACATGTAATTAAGTCATTCTGTTGGGTTGTACACCATATAGGGATCGCCGAATCTTTCAGATGCTCCTGTATGATGATAATGATAAGTATTTCGTCTGGAAATTAACGCACAAATGTAAGATTTCTCTTTTAATTTCTTTAAGCTATAAAAAGGTTGCGAATAATGAGGTTAAGCTAATGTTTCAATTCAAAAGCAAGTACCTCGTTGAGTTTTAATTTTATTCTGCAAGGTCCAACGATGGTGCTAGCGATGTATGTGTTCTTTGTTCTTTGTTAGATCTCGACGGACATTTATCCCATTTTTTCCTTCAAATTAACAACAAACACAAAATTTAGCAAAAATAAATCTTCCCTTTATTTCCAGTAATTAGCGAGATCCTCTTGGCGAAGGTCGAAAACGAATCGGCCTGTATATTCGTAGTAAGCAAGTCAATTTTCTTCATGCTATCTACTAAATTCATAAATGATAAGAGATGCAATGATAAGTTTCTACTGGAGCTAATTCCCGCCAAATATTTATAAAAGTAAGTACCTACAAGTAAACATTTGAAGTAGATGTCGCCGACGAAAGGAAAGGAAACGCGGAACGATGCAAAAATTACAGCTTTCCTTGTGGCAATTTGCGGGTAATTCCTATTTTTACTCCTCCGCTGAAAGCGGAAAATATTTGTATGATCCGCTGAATAAGCAATTTTTCGAGAACGATTACTCTTGCAGTATGAATAAGTGTTATCAATCAAATGGGCGACAAGAAAAATTGTATGATTGCACTCCGGCGTGATAAATTCGCGTCCACGGATAGTAATATTAAATATTGGCATATGTCGTTTGAAAAAGCTTCCGTAACCATCTTTTTTTCGTACAAAGCATGATAATTTATTGTTATACGTTTGCTGTGTTCGACCATCAAGATATGTCTTTCAATTGATTTTGAAAGTTTTATAACTACTTCTTATAAAACAAGTATTTAAATCGAGATGGAGATCGAACCGTTTGAAATACTCAAGTAAGTATGAACTGGTTGTGATCTTGGTTCTGAATTGTTAGATGAAAGTTGGATTGATATCTTAAAGAACTACGTAAGGTCCATTCTTCTTCTGCGTACATACAACAGAGGGAACTCTTTCACAAGGATTGTACTACGATATATCTTGAGAAGTAGTCATTTTAAATGCATAATGAACATGTCTTTTTGTTGTACAGCGCTGTTGCTAATATTTTCATCTCATACGAAAGCTTTGGAAAGATTTGCCTCATTACATTGTTATTATCTAATCTAATTATTAATACATTCTGTGTCATTTCATTTTTTTTTATATTCCACTGTTATCTGCGGCATCGAGCTATTAGCCAATTTTTTGCATTTCATGATTCAGACTTCGTTCTCTGTCTGTAGAGCTTTTCTTGTCGACAAGCAAAGCGCAACATTCATAATAAATGCAGTCGGATCATTGTGTATGGTGCAAGAGATCGGACAGTTTCAATGTCGGCCTGCTTAACTCGTTTAGTTCCCCTATTACACGTACAGTATTCTGCACTTAAAGCTTTAGTTTAAATTAGCGTGATTTTGTTGGTTAGAAATAGAAGTCAGTATCTATGCTCTTAACATTTCAGTAAGCTACGATTTACTTCCATTCTTTGACTGTACTGGATTGATTCATCTGTGTTTCTTTGAAAGTGCTTTTCAAGTATAAACATGTATAGATACTTATTGCTAATAACATCGTCGCGCTGGGCGACGGCAACCGGCCATAAATTACTAATCGTTAGTTGTAGAACTTGGAAACAAATTGTTTTTGCGAGATGGCCAAATTTGTGTAATTTTCTTTATAATTTTCTATTAACTTCATTAATCATAATGGAGGTTATTATAATTTTAATATAAAAACTTCATCAATCCATTAATCATAATCATAAAACCAAAAGAAGCCGCTGACGATTATCTATAGGTTTGGTTAATGACATTTTGTGATTGCGGCTACTATCAAATGGTGGTGGATGCGTACTTTTCATACAAAAATCGCTAAAGCGAACCGGCTTTTGGAAACTTGGGTCTATTGTAAAGATAATACCAAAGAGGTTAAGAAGTTAAACAACAGCGTTTGCTTTTTTGCCTTGAGTGAAAGCTGGATAGCACTGCGTGCCAATTTGTATATGATTTCCTTGATAAATTAAAATGGAACGATACAGCCATAATCAACTCAGCAAAATGCAATGGCCAAAGAACGTGACCTAACGTTGCGCTAACCGCTTGTGCTAACAAGGTAAGTAGTAAAAGCATTTTCGATACTAATAAATATCATTTTACAAAAAATTTTTGGTGGTGCATTTTTAATTGTAGCCAGTGTACATCAAATTTAGCAACACACCCAGTACGGTGTTTACCGCAAAATACTTCTTAATTCAAGTAATCGAAGTAACAAGCTAATTATGAAATTTAAAATTAATACGTTGCAATGAACGTAGAGCGCACTGGAATTACGAGTATCCCAGGTGCCCACGTACATTCGTAGGTGTAAATTAGATTCCATGGGTACATAAACGGAGCGCTCTAAAAGCTATTATTTGAGTTGGGTAGAATTGGGTTTGTTACACAGCTATTAGTGGAACCTAATTGTGAAAACATCAATTTGCAACTAGAAAAATAACGAATGAAAGGGACCGCAAACAAAAACGCTGTTAGATACAATTTTCCCGATGAGATTAAAGAGTAAAACGTGCGGTAACAACGGTCTACTAAAGATGCGAATGTGTATATTGGTTTACCCTAAACCCATTCAGTGCTTACCGAATGCGACTTTTTTGTAGTAAAATTACAGCACGATGCTTTCATTTTTTGCAATTTTATTGTTGGTTCATCGATAACGAGGTCTTTCAATTAACTGAATGTATGTGTTATACCTTGATATGCGTATTTTGTCGTATATTTTCTTGTATTTTACAATACAACTGCATAACTTATTTCTATCCCAAGAAAATTTTTAACAAAAGTTAAAAATTGTCATAAGTATAAAATATATATATTGACAATTATTATTTTTAAATAAGCGCACTGTTATTCTGGTAAACTCTCTCGGGCTCGGGCACATCGTTTGGACTCTTTAGTCATTGTATTGCTCGCTTATTTGACTTTTCCGGAGAACTATTTCGAAGCCTTGGCAACGAAGAAGGTAACTAATGCGGTTCGAAAGTTTCCCAGTCGGCACATTCTTACGAACCCAACAAAGACTGGCAGATTACGAATACAAAGCTGCGTTATTTCAAACTCCCAAAACTAAGTTTCCAAAAGCCAAATGAATGTATCTTTCTACTTGAGTAAAAGACATTGGTTGTAGAACGCATTTATCGATGCATATGTATACGCATTTAGCCTTTTTAAAAGGTTAAATTTGATCTAATGGAGCTTAATGGGCGTGACGCCCAGCCCCCGTTCATACGTTAAAAATGGGATATATGTTTTTGTAGCGGATTTGCTACGTTCGTCCGTATCTCAGCTAGCGATCTTCCGTCCGTGAACGCATGAACGCGATATGCATCGTCGATATTTTTTCTATCCCAAGTGAACGTCACGCCGAATTGTTTCGTCCATCGATTCGTGCTCGTCAGAAACTTCTGAGCGTTGGGAGTTGCATGTTCACGAACGCGAATGTCTCAATATTATTTCCGCGTACTTCGGCACCAAACGTTCCTCCGACTTCTTTTAAAATTATAAATAGCAGATACCTTCTGCTGATACCTACGCTGCTAGTTGCTGTAGCAGAAACTGATCGCGCATCGCATTCAACTCTTTTTGCATCTGCTGCTGATAACGTGCGAGCGGAATGTAATTCTAAACTGAAGCCGTTTTCGTTGGTATTGTTAGGGATGAGCTTAGCGGGCTTCTACCAATTGGTGGTTTCGTTAGCAATGGTCTATAACCTTAAGAGTTTTACCTTTGGTATTTTCAGGAAAATAAAAGATGAGCCCGGGGTGCGATGCAAAGTTTGGGAGGGTAAACACTTGAGTATTTAAAAGAAAGTGAAACTTGATATGGAAATCGAAAGTTGCCAATAAAAGAAGAGGACGCCAGGTCCAAAACCCACTAACTTTGAAATTATTTATTTATGTTAAATTAAATTCAATATTTACTTCAAAATATATTTCTTTTATATAGGAAAAATGGTCCTTGATAGGATAACTCTCCTCATCAATTAAGCCGAGCAACCGGTAAGATAATTCCACAAGGGTACGTGGATTTAACGTAATTATTAGAATTAGCAAATATTACTGATAAATAGTAATAAATAAATTAAGCAAATGAGCAACATTCGTAGTACCTTAAATAATTCGCGATGATATACGTACGTACGTATTTTCTACACACTTACACCATTTACAACGTATCAAAGGTAGGTTATTGATTTTACTACAAATAAACCGCCAACGCATCACACCTGAGAGTAAAATAGACCTATTTTAATTATAACCTACTCCAGTCTAATCCTCGTGTTCAATAATCACGTAAAAACGTTACGTTGAATCTCACGTATTAGGGCTGGAAAATAATATTTCGATATTTAGTTTCCCCAATAAACGAGAATGTACAAGAAACACAGCATCCCCGTGAGCACCTCGTTAAAAATGAATAATTGATTGTTATGTTGGGACCGGCGGATCGGTATTTTTTCGGAATAATTCTTACAATCACGAAGGTAATTCAAAATAATCGTAACGAAAATGTAGAGAAACGGCAACTTAGGAAAAAATTGATGTTATTTGTATTGACTTTGCTGCAACACGGTGCAGTTAATGGAAGGTAACTCATAGATCATAAGGAACGTGCATTTAGATTTTAGAATTATATATGCGGCCCCCCCATCAACAAATCGATATGTGTATTCTGAACGGCTTATTTTTCTTTTAATGTATTTCTAGTTTTATCGTTACTCTATTCCCCTTTCGCAAAGGAAAAAAGAAACAAATAAATTATTCACTTATGTAAGTGTATAGTATGTGTACGTAGAAAAATCGCTTGCGTATTTTTTTTTTACTCGCTCAAGGTAAAACGGAAGAGGTAATAAAATTCTGTTACAGAACGGTAGAATGTGTGAAGGTGTTTAATGTGACCATGTTGTCTTTTCATTAGTTTGGCATGAAATTGATTATCCGGGACTGTTTATTACCGGTTCAGTTGCGCGGCACGTAAAAGCGTCGAGGGCTCCGCCGATATACCAGGGGTTGACGTGGATAATGTTTTGCGGTTTCCTTATGAATAATTTATACCTTAAGTTAGACATAAGCGCCTTGTGCAATTTCTTGTTCCCGCGCGTGGTTCCCAAACTTAAATTTCCTTTGATTTTGGCGGAAATCTCCCCCTACTTCCCGTATCTATTCATGAATGCCGAATCGGATTCAGGCAATAATCTATACAAACGTATAAATCATTAAATTTAGAGTTTAACGCCGAATAACTTCATTATGGCAATCTTATTTAGGCCGTTCCGAATAGAACCATTTAAATATTGGCCTAATATAGATACAGAGAAAAAAGAATACGTAATACGTGTCCAATGTTGCCGAATATTTTAATCGTAACATATGAAAATCAATATTTACAAATACTAAACAATATTTCGCCGCCAATATTGAAGATACGAATGCAGGTGTGTATGGGCCGCCCTGATGACCTGCCACTGGTAATGGGCGCAGGATACGTACACTACCGTCTAGTAGCGAACACTAATATATGCTTGGAGCGAATAGGAGCCTGGATTGAGGAACATGGAGTGGCATTAGCGCCAGACAAATCAGAGGCCATTATCTTGCAAGGGAGAAGAAGGAGAGACCATGTTGTTTGAAATTAATGCCTAGATTTACCATGTCGTCAAATATTAGGCGACAGCTATTAGTGTTGTTATATGGGATGGATTATCACCACGAATAAAGCAATGTAATATTACTATAGATACCAAGTATGCGTTTGGAACATTATTAAGTGTCTACTACATTGTACTAAAAATGTTTTTTTTTAGGTCATAGGATGACTACAAAAAGAGCAGCAACCAAATGGGTATCAACAACCAAGAATGGAGTCTTTGCGTGACGCGCCGTTAGCTTCTCTATTATTCTACTTTGAAATTAATACTCACTTTCATATTGTCATATTCACTATTGTAAAGTATCCGGATCATCAACTGAACGTGTAACGAATACGCGTTACTTTCTAAAATTCATAAAAGATGTTGCAATAATCGATGATAGATTTATCTTACAACACGGCCTGACATTGCTTTCAATATATAATGGATATCAATATAAAAGACTTTCACTTAAAACGTCAATATTCCGACCATTAAAGTGTTTATTAGATTGACGCTAGGCGCCTCCGCCGAAATATGAATTACGGTTAAGTATTTTTATCTATAAAAAAAAAACTTACGTAAGAATTATCGCCTTTAACGCAACAAATAATATTGTTTGTAGTCTAACATCCGGGGGTATTTCAGCCGTTAATAGAAACCTTTCAACGCGATACAATAGGGAATCTGAAAAATTACTTTCTAACAAAGAAGAGACGATGTTTTTATTTCTTAGTCGTCACTAAGATTTACGATATGAACGAAATAGAGAAATATAATCTTTAGAAGTAATAATATTTAAAAATTACATGAAACTGAAAAATGTAGATTTTCGTATAAACTTTGTGTTACTACATGGTGATATATTACTTCACAAAAGGGTCACAGTACAACTATTTTAAACGCGGTGAGTTGATATATTACATAGCAAAAGGGTCACTAATCCTAATACATGTTTTCACCATGAAATGTAAAAAAAAATCTTTCGCATCCGTGTAACACAAGCTCTGCACACACACTTGTAACAGTGACATGCAACAAGTCCGCATACCGTTGAGAATTGCGCTGTAAATAGTTACAGCAAATCGTTGTTTCATGCTTGTCACCTTTTCAACACATGGTGTGTGCTTGTAGAATACAGAACCGCGATAGGATAGTGCAATTCAACGTATAACGAACGTTTTGTTCGGTCATTCGGTAGTTTGATTTATTATGTACTATGCAATTCGCCTCTATTACCTCTTTCTTAACGCAACAGATTTTCATCGAATTACAGCAGAGCGAGGACAAACATCTACGCTCACAAGAGGTATGAGCTACGATATTATTCTGTTGGAAGTATCCATCCCTCGGTTCGTCATCGTGCTAGTGGTTTAGAAAAGGCTGCCGAAAGTTATGCATTTACCGCTTCATGAAGAAATAATGGAGCAATAATAAACATCAACGTTTTCGGAACGCAATCATCATGAAGTTTTCGCATTGCCTTATCTACACGACTTGTTTGTTGATAAAACCATTATTGCTCCGTCTGAAAAGAAGGATTTGTCAAGGATTTTTTCGTCATTCGATTATCACACTCTTACAAGGAGATTAATAGGATTGGGTTCTTCTACAACACGGATTTTATAATTTAAAAATATATTTATATTTTTCTGGATTCTTTCCAAGAATACGCTGACGAACATCATTAGTGACCTGTGAATGTTTTCGTACTAACTTTTTAACTGAAAGTTCTATATTCTTTCAATTTTTTGTTTGAGCAGTTTTTTTTTGAGTCTACAATTACCTGGTTAGCGACCTGCTGCACAGGTTTCGCGAAATTTAGCAACGCAACGAACAGTTTGTTATAATATAGCAAGATTTGGTACTACGAAAGGTGAAAACTGTAAATCACTAAGACCATTCCTCGTTGTTTTTAACTATTGCGAAAATAAGCTTAAGTAATCGATTTAGCCAGATTTAACTGTTAGATGTAGTTGTGACCAAAGTAAACAGTAATTCAAGAAACCTAGGAGACTACCCCGTTGATCTTTATTTGTTTCCTGTTTAATGGATTAATGCGACCTCTAAACTATCAATATTATCGTGCACTATCTCGTATTGCGCTGCAATGTTCGCTATTTAGGTGCAACACTTAAATCTTTGTGCTCGATTATTGCACCATCAAATAGATGATCTAAAGCAGCCTTAAAACTGACGTTTCCGTCTGACGTACTTGCCATTTATGAATCTCTATATTTCTGCTGCTGCGTCCGCATTAATTTATTTGCCTTCTTGCCGGTTATAACGGTCTTTTTCCATTTCATTATAGGTACACGAAAAGAGAAGAAATCAGAGAACAAAGGCTTTCGCGTATCAGCCCCGAGCGTAATAACAGCTGTCATAGGCGAAAATAAAAATTCTAACAGAAAGAAAAACAACAACAAAAGCACAAAGAATTAAAGATTCAAGCGCTCTAGAAACGTAAAGGCCACAGTAAGCATTTTATTAAAAAAAAAGCGCCGAGTGGGTCGAAAATACACGGTGAATCGCGCAAAATTTTCTTCGAACACAAAACGAAAGAAAAAATTAAAAATAATAATGAATACGGATTTGTGTATTTATAGCGCATCCGCTTCCATGCGTAATAAGAGAATAATCGTAAAAAAAATAAGTACTGAAAAGAATAGAGCGAGAAAACACTAAAACGAATTGATAATAAAGACAGCCCATGGGCGAGACTGGCCTCTGTCTGAGAATAAAATAACGGAAAATAATATCAAAATCGTTCATACGTTGTTTACTTCTATTTGAAATGGAAAAATATTTTATTTTTGTTCTGCTTTATATTCTTACAAACGTATGTGTGAGCGCGCTGAACATTAACATGAACATGACATTAATTTCAAAATTTATTATGCCTGGCAGATTGAACCGTGATACGACGATAATGTATGTAAGGATTTATACTTTTCAATTTGCCGTCTGATAATGTTAAAGAGAACGTTTTTCTCATTTGGGTCAACGCAATTGTATTACCGCCTAAATTCCGCCTCAAAAAGAATCTCATAAAGAAATATATTAACATCGAAAAACCGATTTGTTGTGACTTTGAACTTGGAGGGTATTGATGATGAGGATGGTTCAATAAAAAAAAATCGAGGGATTACATCGACCGTCTAAATTAATTGGTTGGCAAACGGTGGTTGACAAATCCAGGCACAATAATCAAATATTTTTGTGCGAAATTTTCCGAGTTAGCAACGTTGATATGGTTGCGCGTTTGCGTTTTTATGAAATTAGCGATGAACCTGTTTAGCAAGTCAAGCGCTCATACATACGTACCATAAGGGCGGGTAAATACATACGTATTATATCCAGGAGAAAGGGGTGAAATAGTTGCGCGGTATCAAACAACTTCGACGTTTCATTGTTCACTATTCGGTTCCTGTGTTTAAACTTTACTTAGTTATATAAACTTAGTACAAACCTAAACAAACAAAGTAATTGCATGTATACAAACGGCTGTTATAATATATTTACAGCGAACAAATAAACGTTGAATATCTTTCGACATACAAGAATAACACTCTTAAAATAAAATACAATGAATAAAACAATTTCCGGAAAATCAACACCAGAAACGCATATTGCCAAGATATGTATCTTTACAGTACTTTTACACAGTTTACTTCACGATCAGTGTTGTCACTATCATATTTGTTCCTCGAGTGACTTTTGAGTGTTTCTCAATTTTACTTGATGTTTTCCGTAATAGTCGTTAATTTGTTATCGTTAGAAGAAAAATTGATATGTTGGTCTATCTATCTTATTTAGTTGGTGACCTATATCGATACTGTTCTCAAGTAAGTTACTTCCTTTGATTATGTTAAGAAACTTACGGAATACGTCTTTCTTCGATGATGATCTAGCGCTTGGGATTGGAAAATAAATACGAAAAGCGTTTCTCCTCTTGATTACAAAGCTTGCATAGGGATTCGTCTTTAACGATTATCATCTTGTGCTGACGTTCTCAAACAATCATGCCTCGCTAATGTACATGCTGTTGTCTTAAGTTGAATCCTGTATCATGCAAACATATTAACTGTTAAATGACGGTCTTCTCGTTTCCGTTGGGTGTCTGTCTGGTTGTGTGAATTCAATAAAATAGGCATCCTCTTGTAACACTTACAGCACCTCTGTGCATTTGAGAACATTCTCTTACTAGCTGGGATTTCATTACCAGCTGTGCTCTTGTAACTAAGCGCTCGCATCAGGGTAACGTAGCTTCATTTAGTCGAAGCCGTTAAGCTTTGTAAGCACTCCCATACTGATTTCGAGGTAAGATGGTGGTACTATTAAGCTGTCTTCGAGGTTTGAAACTGTGAGGTTCTCCTTTCTACGATCTTCATCAACTATGAACCTCACTAAATGTTTAATTTTGATACTGGAGCAAATATTCTCCTCTTAGTTTAGCTCCATCATCGACTAAATTACTTTCAAATATCGTTTCAATTTCTTTTTAAGTTTAAGTTAGAATGTATAGATGTCGGATTATATCCATCTTGAAAACAGTAAGACATTACTGGTACAACGCAGGAAAGTATCCTCTCTCATATTTTTCAATTTTCCAAAATATGTTTTTATTACAGTAAATCCACTAATATATTTTCCATCGTTTGTATAAATTTCGGCAGGTTGACTAAAATAAAATAAACAGTAAAATTTACCTGGTAATATCTATTAGATTATCTGTTACCTCTATTGGCAACTTTTCAAAACTTTTAATGTCGTTGTCCCTACATACTTAACATTTAATATGAAAAAATGTTACCCAAAACCTTCAGATGCCTCCTGTTCGACACACGTTTATACATGCTGTTCCTTTGTATTTTTATAGTTGTCGTATGTCAAAAAAAGGAATACGTCCTAATAAAGAAAGGGGAAATCCTTCAATTAAGCGCATTCGCGCTTAGTAATTAGCAAATTTAGAAAATCGAATATCGAACTGTCATTAATTCTTTGCATTTGAAAAGCAGCACCTCCGCACACAAATTAAAAGATCGGGCAACCGGATTTAAACGTGCTCAGTTTGTAAAATTATAGAAGGAGTAGAGTTAGTACACATCTTGGACGAACGTGTTTGTCATATGTTGACTGAAGATTTAAGTATGAAAGAACTAACCGCACGATGTGTGCCGCTCCTTAAAAAGCCGTCACTTTTTCAATAGTATTTTATTTTGTAACCCTGGATAGGACAAAGATGACTGATTGAATCGAACTATAAGCTTGACTTTCATATACTACAGCGAGACAAGTGCGTTGTATCCTAGATTTTCCGCAAGAAAATTACCTTTTCCTTATTTACAATATACAATAAATTGGCATGTTTTCCTAGAACAAAAGCAGAAAAGCCTTTCGAGATATTTACAAAGCTGACAAGCTTGTTTTCTTGAGGTGCATAAAAATCGTTTTCGTGGGTCTTTAGATTGGAATAAAATTCAACGAACAGGAATTATTCGGGTTTGATATTACGGAACACTTTTATAACAAACTGGAACGCTTAATTCCTTGTAGACGTTGACAACGTTTTTAACCATATGGTGCAGAGATGCACGTAGTGGAAGATTAGTCCTCGGCATCGGATAATTAAACGTTGCCGCAGCTCGAAGTGCCAGACAAGGGACCCGGAATTTCACTTTGCCCAGAAGATCAAGACTTGATTAAGAGTTTAAACGGAAATCTTGCACTGTGAAATACCCTTCTTTGCTTTGAAGATTGGAACTGATTGTCAGTACAAAAACTAACGTGTGCACGGAATTACCTTTCAGGAATATATAACACAGGAATGTAGAAATATCTTTTCATTTTCAAGGACAAACGTGGAGTTAAAAGGATCTTGTAGGTACATATGTATCTTCAAAATTAAGCTGTAGTATCTTAGTGTTTAGTAGCAATAACAACAGTTTAAAGGTTAGGCTAAGACTAACTAAATTAACTAAACTAACTAAATAAGTCCGTATTTTATGTTATCGTTGTTAGGTTTTTTCAAATTTTTATTACCATCATCTTCAAAGCAAAAATAAAAGAAAATCCTCGTTCATCAAGCGCTACCACCAGTCGTGCGACTCTTTAATTATAATTTACTAGCGTTTTCTGGTTCTGTACAGCATAATATTCGTTGCTAGGAACATTACTCTAAAACGCGTCATTTATTTTCAGTTTTAATTAAAGTTTCCTCGTACTGCTATATATTCGCGATCAACCAATTCGGGAGATTTCGTACATCCGCTGGAAATACATTTACCAAATGCATTTTATATTATTCGGTTACCTATTCGAGAGTGCTTACCGAAATCATTTCATAGTATTTTAGTCGCGTCAAGCGAAATACTGCTATATAGGTCGAAGTGATTAATATAAATTTTCGAACGCCACGCCGACATAATGCCATTATTATTTGAACTTTTGTGTCACACTCTCCTAGGTGAAAGGTGCGCGATGAACGCGCTAATGCGGAACGCATTTTAACAATAGCCCATTTTCACCGCCGCTGCGAGCATGTTCTTCGAAATGATAGGGCTGGCAATGTCGTGTGCCTAAGTGTTTAATCGGTCGTTTGTAATATGCACATATGCACACCTTGCGGTCGATAAATTAAGAAGGATTAGTGAGAATTCAGCACTATAACTGCGTACTTAGTTTTACTACATGCTTTGTTGTTAACTCTAAAATATGATGTCAACATGGCTATTTTTTTTTGTACTAAAATAATATGTACATCGCTACCTGAATTCTCTTTTCTTTATCTTTTTATTGTTAATATCAACTTTTATTTTGAACAGTTAGTTTTTTTTACAATAATTTGAACTCGTCCGCTTCCCGGCTTATACATTAGGATGATTTAAATTAAAGACTTAAATATTTATTTTCATTTCTTGCCGTTATGTGGATATATCTCTTTTTCTAGAGCAGGACCCCAGAGTTTTCTAATTCCCTTCTGCTTGCATAACAGCTTCTTCTTCGCTGTTTGGGGGTGGTATCGTGGTGCTGTGGACAAGACTACATAATTCAGAGTCTTCATTGGAGCGTGAGCTGGTTTTTCTCCTGCGCAAACCTAATCGTATTGACCGTACAGTTGGTGGTTATGCAATTAGCAAGGCAACGCTGTGATCATTCTACTGGAGCGTTTGCAGCTTTCTAAATTGATTCTTGGTCAATGATCAGAGATATGCGAAAGAGAAGATAGTGCAGTTCTATGAAAATAGCGGACCGTATTTGGCAAAACAATGTAAACCATTTAAAAATATTTGCACTAAGAAGTGAAACAATATACTCAATCGTTTTTTTTTATTTTGTCATAAGTACTTTCCTTTTAGTAGCTGCATCTGTAGATTTATTTATTTGTAGAATCAAAAGTGAAATGGTAAAGCTGAAGCATTTGTAGTGTTGCATTTATTAGTTTTGGGTATTGGCAATTTAGAACGAAAAACAGGGCAAAACACTACTCTTCAGCGTTAACTAAACTTTCAGTGATTAGCCAGCTTTCTGCTTCTCGGAAATAACCTTTCATTCTGTAAAGAAAGCAATATAGGTCCATTATCGACTATATTCACGAATGGGGAATAAAAATAATTGAACATCAAATTATCTTTGATGTACTCTACTTTTGGGAGCAAAACTAGAGGTATTCGGCCCACGTACGAATTACGTAACCACTACTTCTAAAATCATCACGCCTGCCAAAAAAAGAACTCAAAACACCTACATATTCTACAAGTAAACATTATTTGTTATTTTCTTAACCATGCTCGTTAAAAATTACAAAAAGAATTGCAAGAACAGATGCGAATATGTATTTGCTTAATGATGATAATGTCAAGTAAGACTCATTTTCTCTGGAATTTTCATTTCATTAATGCAGTTCATTAGTCATTCAACTATCTTAGAACAATCAAACAGAAGCAGTTTGCCAAATACTAATTATATTGAAGTAGCAAGGACTCGATTTTACAACTGTGTCGTATCCTCGGTGATAGAGCACAAATCTACAAGTTTCGCACAGACTACGTAACGATCCAGGACTAAACTTGACACTAAAGCGCTGCCGGGTAAATTTATTAAGTGATGAAGAGAATGATATAAATAGCCGTCGTCGTACAACGGATCTGTTTGCCCTAAATTATCATATCTGTTTGCAAGCTGTAATGAATGGATCAACTGTGAAAGTGATTAAATCTACAAGAGCTAATCAATTAAGAACCAGGTTGACTTCCACGGTTACTTGATAACGATCGTCATACGCACGTACATATTTCGAGCGTCGCATTCGAGGGTTAAACAAGTTGAAAAATTCGGATTGCTTTTCGCAATTCGCGTTTAGTCCCCTCGACGTGATTGTTTATCTACCCGTACCGTTTATCGTGTTGTGTTGCTTGCGTATGTGGGGTCATTCACGATGACGGCCTGTTGAAAGTATTTCTGCTAATAATTAACGTATCTTTGTGAGATTTTCGTGGGCCATGTTCTGGATAATTTGTATTTCCTAAAAATATTTTTTTTTCATGCAATCTTTTCATTAAAAGCTTTCGCAATTAGCATCTTAGCTGATTAGAGATAACTATTTTTCTGCCTGAAAGACCTTTTCTTTTCATCGTCTAGTAACTGCTGTAACTATGTACGTCAGCGTTCTAAATTTTTTACCAACGCTGTATTTAAGGCTGATGCTTTTATTAATACTTCGCTGCTCATTCATTTTATTTTGTATATTTCAACCCATAAAAGTAATAAAACAATTCAAACATTAATGTAAAACGGGACTGTACTTATTAAAATTTCAGCTTTTGAAATATGTTAACGTAGCAACGTTAACTGTTTTAAGTAGCGAGTTTAGGTTTATCCGTTTATTTTCTGTTGAGCTAAGAAGCTCATAAAACACGTTCGTATAGATATTAAATACTTAATTACATATAGCACCGAAGCACTCACAGCTGCGTTTACAGTTCGTAGTCGATTTGTTAAATATGATTTCAGGATGTTCTGTATCTTACCTCCGAATCCCATAAACCACAGTTCCGTCAGTAGTATTGAACGGTCAACACGGTCAAAGGTTTTCGGGAGATCTAACGAAATATCCGCTGCATGCTCTTTCCGAGAAAGTGCTTCATTTATTTTACATCGTACCACATTGCTCATATGGTAGAACGTTCTTTTATATAGCCGCTATGTAAGTACATTACTAACGTCGGTGAAAGGCACTAGTCCTGTTAGGATAACTATCTTAACTGGAGATCCTGTAGGTGGATAAGCTACTGAACTTTGACTACTTTTACTAAGACGAGTTCATGTCATTCAGAATTTCAGTGTTTGTTGTGTCGTGATCACTGATCAAATTTTTAAGGTTTATACTAAAATAATGATGATATCCACAAGTTTCAACGTTGCCTTCATTTCGTTGGAACAATCTAGTATTAAGTTAGATTATATCTTCTTTTCTCTTCTTGAATTGTAGTATGCAAGTTAAATAAAATGTTGCGATATCAAAGAGATTTTTTACAGAGATAAGCAGATGTAATATACGAAGCCGTAAGAAAGAGGATATACAATATAATAATAATCTACTAACCCAGTACGCCCGTTAAAAAACAACGTTATGAAACTTGATCGAGAAGAAGCAGAAAGAAGGTAGAAGCAAATAAATTTGAATCTCTAAGCTATCAGTATCAAGACGTTTCAAGGATAATGTTACAGACATCTTCTTTATGCGTATCCTACGTATCCTTTTCCCACTTACGAGCTATTACTAAATTATATCTCTCCAGGCTGATCTTAAACAAACAATCTCTCCTTCTCGTAAGTATCCTAGGTAAAAAAGAGAGAGCGAACGAAGTAAACCTTTTATAATTACTCGAGTCAAGATTAAGGTCTCGAAAGGCAAATATAATCAAAGGAGTTTTTTGCCTTTAAACTTTCAAGAAATTATACTCTGGACCCACACAAGATTCAATGAATGACTGACTTGTTTTAAAAGTAATTTCAAAGTTTCCTCGAGTAATTATTCTGCATTTTGCAAAGGCTCGTTTAAATACGTACAGCTCTTGCAAACAGAATATTAGATATTAGAAGCGGTTATTTAACCTACATACATACGTATATAAATTTATTTTAGTCGTTTTAGATGGTAACGTTATGTTTTACAATATGATGTAAAGTTGTGTGATAACTCCAAATATCGGAAGGATAAATAAGGCAGCATTCAATCGAATAATCGCTTTGAAGACAGCTTAAATGGGCGCGTTTTTTCTTTTTAATAAAATAAAATAATAATGGCTAACAAAACAATAGAAAAATATGATTTATAGGCTTCCTGCTCCATTTAGGGAGTTACGAAAATGTTACCAGAAAAGCTACAAATATTGTTTTTCTCTGTTGATTATATATATTTATATGTAATCAGAAAAGCGAACTGTTTGTTTAGACTTTAACGAAATTCCTAGAAAACTCGACTGAACATTTAACGGGAAGAATATCTACAGGTGGCATCCATTGGTGTAACTACCCATGTACTCGCGTACGTATGTACATTGTTGAGCAAATATTGACTGGCATAGTTCAGCAACGCCAAAGATCCATCTATACGCCAGTACGAAATATTTAATTAAATTCTTGTGATCGTACTGTTCTGCAGTAGTGTGTAACGGCTTATCAGACAATAAATAATTTGAATACTCAGGGGAAGAGACTACGGCGGGCTTTCGACATAGCTTTGCCAAACTCGGTCAGAGTATTCAGTATTTAGACGCAACAAGAGAAAGACATTCTTTAAAATTCGGGAGGAGCGCGATGTCGTAAAAGCAGTAATTGGGTTCTGTTTGGATGAACTTCTACGGTAATTGTAAAAAAATCCAACCAACAACATTTACGGCATTAATGTTATAACACACCTTTTTAGAAAGGTTGGTCGTCGACCGAAAGTTATCGTGGAGTTGAAATACAAATATACAATAACATAAATTCAGATGGCACTGCTTCATGAATTACAATGGATGCCCTCGTAAGTTTGGTTCCTTTCTTGGAAATTGTAACAGCTACTAACGATAAATACAAGTATATGTCTCCAGTCGTTGTATTTTCAGGGCTCCTTTCTGTTTATCGCTCCCTTCGCTTTTAACAACGTTTGCAACGTGGTAGAATAACCCGCGATATGTTTTGCGCGATATAATGAAGTCTAAGAATTGTGTCGTGTATTTTTGTTTACGAGGCTGGTGGGAATATATCCGCGAAGTACTTGCTGTAAAATGCTATTGTGATGCATTAGAATAGTGTTCACAATTTATTTTCAAGGATGTAAATATTCCGTACTTAGATAAATTTCAGAAAATAAAGCGGTACAAAAATATGTGTCAATAATATAGAAGGAAGTCCTTTATTACAGGACTATTACAGGACAAGTAAATTATTAATTACTATTATTTCTTTAAAGAAGTAACACAATTTATAAAAATAACTATTCACACATTCAGCGTTCACGACGTAGTATTATTACAGCATATATAACAATGAAGCTTTACAGAATCCATTAAAATGCTTCTGCGAGATTTGCCCTGAAAGTACGTGCATGGTATACGTTGCGACCGTAACTTTAGAACTAACTACAACAAATACTTATTCGCTTAAACAGATTGACACAAAGAGCGAGTAGAAAATAAGGGCGGTTTCGCACCGGCTCCCAAAAGCTCGCCAAATAGGAAAGGAAAAACTTTAGAAATTATATTGTTCGTTCCGCACAAAGTTTTCGGTGTTGGTGCGAAAATGAATAATTAAAAAAAATTGAAGATAAATATACCTCTTGAAAGCAGCAGGATATTAATTGTGCTAAAATGGTAAAATATTTATTTTTACCATTTTATTATATAAATTCCTTGACGCCTCTGTGTAACGATGAATATGTTTGACATTGAAATGAAAGTTACTTTTATTACAGTTAAATGCTAACGATTGGCCTAGTACCGTTTCTTAGCCGAAGTAAAATTATTTTCCTTATAACCAAAAATTAATCCTTAAAAAGCGTTACAAATAGAATTTATTTACTCACAAGTCTTCGGAACTGCCACAATCATGCAGATCTAATTTGTATTTTGGACTCCCAATAGTCAATTATTACTATTGACAAACATCCAGCAACCCATATTACTAGCATGCAAACACCAGGCAAATTACATATATGTATGCATTACATAAACATTGCTTGTTTACTAGGAGGTACAAATTCGACAGCTATCAAATTACAAACTTAATAGACTTAAAAAAATTTTAATTACACCTTTTACAGTGTATAAATTTAGTAAAAGTTTAGCTAGCAATGCAGTACCAACACAAATTTATATTGTTAGATACTAAAAATTGATAAAGCTAAAGGCGTTAACATGGCGGTTGTACACTCGAAACCCATATAGCAGTTACTTTATGCTCCAACCTCAGGTCTATATACCTTTAGAAATTTTACAATGTTGTCAAGGCAACTAGCGATGACAAAGGCAGGTGAAATTATTACTTTTTTGCAGCGGCTGGGCAGACTCGTGTTTTGTCGACTCTCGAGGACACCGGTAAGCAACACGAATCTATTCTCATGAGGCGAATAGACACGAGTCTGTTTAGTTGCTGTCACTTCATCCGCCTTTGTCCTCTCTACTGATCACTATTTGCGGAAATATCTGCAACACTACAGTTTAAACAGACATTTCTACTGCATAGTGTAGTACACTAAAGTATATGTTACAATTGATGTACTACATCCATTAATTCAAAAAAGCGATAGAGGGTTTTCCGATAAGATTTATTATTACAAAAAGTAATTGAAAATTAGGCTCATCGAATTCGTTCTTGTGCTCGAAGTTTAGATGAACATTTAATTCATGTGTTACTCAAAACGAAATTTTAAATTATTACCACAAATAAACCATGATAAAAGAACTTTACTGCCATGTTGCTAGTGCAATTAGCTTAAAACCCATTAAAAGCACCATTATGTTTTCGTTTCATTTTTCTACCAAACGTAAACATGTCTATGATATATTTTGGATATATTCGCATAGATTTATGTTTTGCATTTTGCCAACTGAGGGCGTATCTCTTTTTTTGTAACCGTCGGAGCGACTATGGTGATTTATATTTGCAATTAATCTTGGAGGAGCAGTGAATATAACTTCTCTGCGAAATGATATGTTATTTCGGATAAAAGCAGTTCAAACAAAATTTCTGAAAAAAAAAAGTATTGATGAAATTGACAGGCACATATAATGCCTAGATAAATGTTTAACCTTATGATAGCATTTTTTATGGTTATTAAATGCTGGTTAATTCCGTTTGCCTCTTTCTAGGAGATAAGCAAAAAATCGAATGGCATTTACTAGAACAATATTTATACTTTATTTATCGTAAGCTGAAAGCAAAATTATTATTATCGCTAATATGGGTTGTTTAAAAATCCGCTATGATGGAAATAGAGAAGTTTGTGAAAATTAATCTAGTCTGACAAGTTTATTAAAGACAGAAGATGCAAATAAGCAAGTGTTTCATTTTTGTTATAATCTCAACGATTAAAAAAATTTAAAGTCGAAGACCTACCATTCAAGGGCTACCAAGCGGAAGACACTTTCCCTGCGAATGTCCCGCAATGCCATATCATGCTAGACGCCGACCGGCTACACCTTGCCACTTTTAAGGCGATTCCTACGGACCTATGTCAAGGTAATTGAAGTGAGAAGATTGCCAACTTGATAGGAAAGTTTATATATTACAAGGGTCGCTATTTATGTTAGATTCAGCTTTACACTACGTCACATTTAATCATGGATATCTTATTTTTAACCCAATGTCGAAAATGAAATAAAGATCTAATTTAATTTTAATATATTTTCTAAAATTAACTTTCTCTTAACCCGCTTGACCCAATTTATGTAGTTTGTCCGGAACTTTAAAACGACGGGAATTATTTCTGCTAGGCGTTTATTGGGATTGCATTTGAAAATAACGCAAACACATTTAAGACAACCTTACACTCCCATCGCAATTGCTTGGACGAGCAGATACATTGATCGCCGTAATACCACTCACAATTGAAGTTCGAACCGTAAATGTTTCCGGAGCTGCAAGGTATTAAGGAAGTAACGTAAATTTATGACAGCTGCTGCCAATATAAACGACTTTATATTTTCCTTGTTTACTTTTTATCTTTTCCTATTTCTCGATACTTCCGTTAAACCTTCTTCCAATAATAAATCTTTATACATACATTCGACGTGAATGCATAAACTAAATGCCTGGGCGATAGCAAACGTTTTCCATTTACATTTGTTTTCGTACAATGTTATTTCTTGAAGGAAATTGTATTGATTAAGCATGTTGAAACGAAGGTTTTGCATTAGTTATTTTTTAACTTTTTAGCCACTGCTGCAAGCTTTTTCAAAAAGCTCCTCATGAAGGGATCAATTGAATACTTATTAAAATATCAAGTGCCATATATACATAAAAAAAATTCTGTATTCGATGGAAATCCTGGTTAAATATAGATAATCATCGTGTAAGTAGCTAAAGAATAATTTGTTCTTGGATAATTTGGTAACAAATGTAAAGGATGTTTTCGAGAGGAAGGCATTACGCCCGCAGACGTTGTACTTAAAATGCATGTTCATGAAGCGACTTGTTAAGCTTTACCATATACAATACATAAAATAAAGCCGATTTATTTTCATACTTTATGGTCTACGTACACACTTATAACGAAAAATTGATCAAGGCAGGTTTGTGTTCAAAAATTCCACAACAAAGCAACGCGAATGGTCACCAAAATAAGATGCTATTCATTGTACGCTATCGAACAATAAATATTTCTTTGTCCCGAGCTTATTGGTAACCCTGATTTTGGGCGGTGTCTAGCATACGTACACATTAGCCGCATTAGGACTACCAGCAAGTATGGACGATCCCTTTTTTTTTACAAAATGATGAAAGAATATTCACCTTTAAGCTTCATATTGATTTTTCAAGACTATCAATTTCTTGAAATGATAAAAATCGCTGTCCCAGCGATATTTTATTTGACATTCGAAAACAAAGAGAAGTTTTTCTCCATCAAATAGTCAATTATTTGGTGTCTTGTCTTAGAGTTGGGATAGTTATGATGAAGGATAATGCAACGTTGTCGATCGCTTTTTCTGATTTCATCGATGACTTCTGGCAAACGAAATTGTTATATACTATTCAACACCATTCATTCTCCGTTGCTCCAAAGCAACGCTTGTGACATGTCCTATACAACGGAAGAGTAATTTTCAGGTTCTTCTTTGGAATTCTTTGCGTATTTTCCTATACCAGGATTCCAGTAAAATTAAAATTTTAACCGAACATTTTCCATTGCAATACATATGCAGTATGCCTAAATAATAGCAATTTGCGCATTGCTGCGTTTTCAAATTATTTACAAACTGACGAGGCTCGACGAGATACTGCACAAAATACTTAATGGTAATTAACATCGAAGGAATAAATAAAAGCTATTTCAAAAAGCAATATACCTACATATTGCATAAACTACAGCTGGCACGGTACTGAATAGAGCAAATTCGCTTTGCTCGATGATGTATTGAATGTAGCCTACGTCGAGATAATAACAGGACGTCATTTGCGCCATCTAATTAAATTGCAATTAGTTTGAAAGCATTTAACTGTACGTAGAATGTAGCAAGCTCATAATAACACTGTGTAAATTTAAGACGTCTTCTGTTCGTTGGGAAAAGGTTTTCTGAGCTTCCTATTTAATAATTTTTAAAAGGCGGCAATTTATCATTTTACATTTTAATACTACTTTTTGCATTTTGTTAATTTTCGTGTTGATGGAAAGATAGTAATCAGTACAAATTGTAATAGTCACCGTGTCGAGTCATAAAAAGTGTTATGCTGTTATACTGAGGATTTTAGCCTACTTAATAGATTTTGCTACCCAACGACAAGTTCATTACAACATCGTTGGAGCCCCTTACACTTATTGTCTTCGTCTCTCATTCCTTTCTATTTCAATGCTTTATAAATTCTTCATGTGTATAATTCCCCAAACGCTACGCTTTAAACGTAGCGTAATAAGGGATAATTAAGTTACAATTAATTTTAATTTGATATACTCCCCGACAAACGCTAGAATTAATTTGTGTTTCACATAAACTAGAAGGTAAAATATTTTTTAATTTAGCGAGGTTATCATTATATTTTCCATAAATTTAATACACCTGTTGCAGAAGCGAAATAAAACGAAATTGCTGGATGTTAATGGAATTAGGAAGGGAAACTTCGTTTATATTACCTAGACTTATTTTTATTTGCCTTGCCGTTAAGTCTTTGCGCTTTTTTTTTCTGAAATTTTATTTCCCTGCAGCGCTCTAATTAGGTTCGAAATTGTTTTCGCAGTTTCTTTCTAAGGCACATGTTTTGTCGCCGTGAACAAAAAGTAGCAAAGAATAATCGTGATATTTAAAATATTTAATAATGAGGAGCGAATACTTTGCAAACGCTGGAAATGTAGCAGGAGGGTAACAATTATTTTTCTGTTCCAAGATACTTTAATGAGGATGAAGGACTGAAAGCGAATCCTTTTGCCTGTTACTAAAGCTAGGGCATTGACTTACAATACTTGATATTGATTTGTTTTTTATTTGTATAACCTTGGTTACAAATTTAATCAAACAGTTGGCTCAACAGTATTACATATTTATTCGAGAATAATGATGATTTCCGCAATCGAAAGTTAATATCAGTAACAAAGGCAATTGCACATATGGGACCTCGCAGCATTTTGTTATTGAACCGTTGAAGTTAAGGATGCCAAAGAAAACTTCATTACCGATACTACTAAAATGATGATACTTTTTGATATATATGGTTCTAATATATGATAACGAGGTTGCATTAAATAAACGCAATAACATTATTATTAAATTTGCAACGTATTTGCTATATATAATATCTGCGTAGAGCGCACCTGCATATATACGACTTATATGTTCTCGAGGTTTCATAATTTGTTGAATTTTCAGGTTCAGGATTTTTGTGTTGAAACGTTACAAACTAGATACGTTAGTTTAGGTTAAGTTAATTATTAGTCGTATTGTCTTATTCTATATATCTGTTAGAAAAAATTAAAAAAATATATATGTTGTCGGTAAAATAGAGTATCTGTAATATAGGTTAATATTTGCGACGATTGCTATTCGCAGGTATCTAAGGTAAAGACACACAGGAAAAGAAGTTGTTTTTTGTATATAAAACTTATGTTGCATAAAATGTTGTTTTTGTAATGTCAATTGTCAAATTTATTCCCTGGTTTTAGCTGTCTATTTGGTTGTTTGTTGTAATCCTAGTTATATTGTTACTTGTATAGCACATTGCATATCTTTATACATTTTTCCTAAACATTTTACTGAAACATTTGTCATTAGAATTTAGAATTACTTTCAAAGAAATATGATGGTTATTGACGTTTTCCTTTACTTTACTCAAATCACTCTCTATTATTTGATCGAGTTAAATTTTGTCAATGTAATACGGACGCCGATAGCAGCGCTATCTATTATATTCTTAAAGTAGTATAACAAGCGATTTCTATCTTCAATTGGCTCCAACACCTATCGATATATTCCCTGAATTATTTACATTTATCGCATGAAAAAATTCGTAAAAAAGGATATTTCAACGTAATTCATAAAAAATTCTTCCGCTTTCAAACAAGTGAACGATAAGAACATGGGATATACATCTTTCTACATAATAAAGCCGAAATGTTTAGAGAAATGCCCTAAAATATATTTAGCAGCGATGCTAATCACTAATGAAGTAGTTATTTCTTCAGAAACAAGACAACGAACTTCTGTTTCTTGTGCAAAAGAACAAAGAAAATAGCAGACGTCGGTAACTGTTCTTTTCAGGTAAGATAGAATTAAATCCGCAGGATGTATGAACTTATTAGAAAATAATAACAAATTTTAATTGTTAATACAATCAGTGATAAATCGTGTACTTTAAATACAACTTCGAAATATTTTTAATTTTCGCCAGATATAAACATCAGAGCTGCATATATGAATTGAAAAAATGCATTCTTTCGTAGAATTACTTGAAGCTTCATCATCGTAATATAAAAGTTTATTTTAGAATAATATTTTATAATAAGTTCAAGTCAAACTACATACATATGCTGGGTATAAAAATGTCGTTGGTGAAGTAAGTAATCCGATCTAAAAAAAGAAGGATGTCTGGTTTGCCACACACAATAGTAATACGCCCATATTCTTTAGTACCTTTGTTAATTTTATGGCCCGAAGCATATTCCTTACATTAACGAAATACCTAGTATGCTTTGTTCTACATATCGTAGAATCTACGTATTTTGCATAAAATATAGCGATCGTATAACTCTTGTAGGTAGCTAGAAATCTTGGCGGCGGTGTCGGAGATAAATGGAGAAAGAAAACCAGAGAGCGGGGATATATAAATGTTCATTGCATACATACGCTTTCGATATTTAATAAGATTTCAGGAGAAATTTTTATTAAATTTATTAATTATTTTTATTAAAATATGGCATAATCACACAATTAACAAAATCTTTTATTTATTTATTTATTTGTTATAATATTTAATCATTATTAATTTTTGTTATTTGAATCTAAATATTCCCTAATTATCAAAATTTAATTTCAGTTTCCTTCCGGGTGCGCCCGTACCTGCCCTACGTGGTTTATTTCTAATCCACACGTTTGTGTCCACACTTGATTTCTAATCCACAAGTTTCGTGACGTTGTAATATAATCGAATAATTACAATCAAGTGTACGCGTAATTTCACGGAAACTAATAACATCGTCTCATGTAGCCCATTAGTCCGGCTCACATTCGGGGGTTAATTGTTTGTTCGTCTGCGAGGCAACATTCGTGATTGCTTGAAACATACCGCGCGTATTTTCACTCATTTTTGTACAACTATCGGATTGTAACAGGTGTTCCTGTAAAAACATGTGCCGAACATCTGCTTGCTGCAAATGCTGGAAAATAAACTAGACCAATGCAATATGATAAATAATCGTTGAACTTGACCTACAGAAATACATTTATGAAATTTTAAAACAGGTGGTCCATTTTTAATTGCAGCCAGTGTATTTTTTGTAAAGAAATACTAACACCATTAAGCCTACCGTCAAATATATGAACTGCGAAAGAAAATTGAATTTTAATGGCGAATTTTAAAGATAACAAAACACACACGTACAACACCCTAACCAACAGGAGTAAGTCGTTTCGAAATTGAATAAAGTTGTGATTGACGTGATTATATATTTCATTTAGAAACACCTCAGTACATCACTGGCTTCATACCAAACTATTAGATTAGCCATAAATGCCTGTTTGAAAATTACGTAATTATTCTTTCAAACAATACACTTAAATCGGACTATCAATGCAAATATGATAGAGCTACTTATGTAGTAGAGGTACATAGACCATCAAATTTTATAACTAAACAAAAAGGTTATTTTACGACACTCAGTATAAATGAGGAAAATGAGAAGTGGCGTGGAAAAAACTCGTTAAAAATCATTAAATATTCATTGTCATAAAAGGTGCTGCTGCATTTTCGAGCTTCTCGCTGTTGCAAATTCAATCCATACATTTTTTATTTACATTATTCCGCAATCGGACGCTGACTGATGATTTATTAAATATTATAACAGCTGCACGATGCACGATATGGAAAGCGTGTTTGCATTTCAGCTTGTCGATACATATACAATGAGCAAGGCTCTTACTTGTATTACCAGCCATCCTTTGGGCAAGTTGAACTATTTATATGATCAAATGGAACAACAATCGATTTTGGTAATTCTTCGCGAAATTCCGAAGCAAGACCATGAAAAGATGTAGCAAAGCAGTTGTAAGCTTCATTACCAGAAATTGAACGAAACAATTGTAATACTTTACTAAAATGTAAGATTTCAATTTTTTTTCAAAAAATTACATCCTTTTACCTAGGATTCGCTTAATAATTGCGTTTCACATTTTATAGCGTGTTCATCACAACAGCTCTTATCCGTGTAACGCTTATTGAAGACGAATTCTTTTATTACGTTTGTCAATACGTTCCTCGAAATCACCTTTGTTAGTCAATAGCATAAAACGTCGAAAGCTAATTTAATAGCGACTGACTGCTTCCTTTAATGTTGTACCTTATTGTGTCTCCGAAAACGTATTTGACCGAGGCAATTCATATTCTTATGAAGCGTTTTAAATTGACAATAAAATTACCCGTTTCTCAGCGCCAATAAAGAAGGAGCGCATAGCAATCTTCGTTTCTTGTTCGACGCTGATTGATATGAATATGGAATGGGTAATCGGCGTAACGTTTTGCGGTTTATAGGCAATAATCTGATTATTGACCCGGAGTCCTTTTAGGGCTTTGGAAAACATCGCTTTTCCATTAAAATATTATTGTGAGTTATCATAAATTGAATGTCGATTAATGGCCCTAAGGCTTATCATACATATGTCGATTTTAAGTCACTACGAAGTACACTACAAAACAAAATAATTCATGGATTAGATCTGCGAAGGTTCAAACTCTTTCGTTTGCTAATTCGTCACCGTGTTATATTAGCGAGAAACGTGCAACGAGAGTATCTTCATCAAATCCTCGCGTTTACGCATATTACTTTCTAATTCGAATGTATACGAAATATATGAAATGCTACCACCTTTTCCAATTTTGTTGAAGAAATTCTGCTAATTCTGCTAATAACCCAGTCATTATGTTTTCCTCATGAAAAAAATGAGCGTTCGTTCAGCTTATGGAATAATAAGTAAAGGGAAAAAAATCATTTAAAAGACTGTCCGACACAATCGTTTGTTTCTTAAAAAAAAAGTTACGTTACGATAGCTCCGAGGAATTTATTCAAGAATTCCTCTCTAAGAAAAGAGATGATAAAGGTAGGTGGAATTGTTTCTTTTTTACAGCGACGTGTCTATTCGCCTCATAAGAAAGGGTGCGTGTTGCCTACTGGTTTCTCAGAGAGTCGACAAAACACGAGCCTGTCTAGTCTCTGCAAAAAAGTAATAATTTTATCCGCCTTCGTCCTCTTTATAACTATGCATGTCGCTGAAGCACTTCATGTATCTTCATTAACTTCCGATACAGTATTAAGTTATGTAGTGTGTACACATGTGATAAACAATCAAAACACCATAGCGGCAAAGTTTGTAGATGCCCGAAAGATTGTTATCAAGAAAATTTTACTCTTCTGGATCAACGTAATCGATACGGATTTGATCAATTCTTTTTAAAAACCTGAGCATAAATTGTACCACTCGAAAGTCTTTAAGTCGCCTGTTGAAGACTGTTGAAGTTTAATGAAAATATCATTTATTGTTATTTGTATATTGTAAAAGATGGAAAGATCGATTGAAGTACAAACTTTCTCAAGAGGTCAATTATAAGATTGGAAACATACGGCATACCAAATTATTTATGAAATTCGATCGAAACTTTCTTAATAAAATTACGAGAATCCCATTACTTATTTAATTAGTTTCGAACTCTGTCCCTTGAAATCCGACGATTTTCATTGCAAGAAATTAATTCGAACAATGAAATTTTATTTCCGAGTTTGAATTATCCACGAATTAATTGGATTTAAAAAGTTCATCGTTTAACATTAATTTTTATTTTTCTTAATAATCAATAATGTGTGCATACCATGCAGCAATAACTCTGTTTTGGAAAAGTTCTTGTGTCTAACAGCTATTTACACTTACTACATTTAGTACTATTCAGTAACTAACTATTCAGTAATGAAACGTTCTTTTGTAATCCAGCACAGGCAGATACCAATCACTTCTGTGATACTCTTGACAGTTCACGAGGTAAGGTACTACTCGAATAAATTGAACAAAAACCGATTTAAAATCAGTTTACTTATTTATAGGAGTCTTTCCCAGGAAAAAGCCATAAGATAGGCATGAAATTTTTTAACTAACTCAAACAACATCTTTTATTTCATTGTATTGTTATCTCTATAAGTAGATAAGTATAACACAATTATCCAGAGTAAAAACTAAATTTTTCGATCATGTGACTCGATAGATCTAATTCTCTAGTATTCTCGCTCAGCAAAAAGAGAATAACAAAAGTTGACTCGGCGAAGTTAGCAAATAGCTTTCATTTGGAAAACATAGATAATTAGCTTCATAGTAGCGAAGAGCATGTTTTTAGATCATTTTTACGGTTTATGGAACAGTTAAGAAATGGACGATCTCTTCTGGGTATATGTACCAATTTTTCTAAGAAAGCTTGCTGTATTTTTCCTTCATTTCGTAATTTTTTTATATATCTCGTGGGTTTATCCCTTTGATTGGATTTGCTACATTACAACGCTGTCACGGTATAACGAAACGTTGCTCTCTTACACTAATCTGTGTCAAAAATTTGATTGCATTCCCTTTAATCATAGTTCTTTGGATCGTGTTACTATAATAATAAAAATGAGTACCGTGCAAATTATTAAATTTAACAAAGTGCATTAATTTTCCGCCCAACATCACTATATTACGCTCTAAACGGGATATTAATTATCGGTAATAATTTAGCGCTTTAACGGTTCAAACAGGGTCGATATTTCAAACCATTAAACATTCGCAAGGGGAAAAAAAGAACGATAATATATCGTACAGAGCATAACGCAACTGAGTTTGCGTTTTCGCCTACGGTTACGCTCCTAAAATATTTATTTTTCATTTTGGGGCTTTTCGAGTACTAGCGTTGTCGATACTGCGTTTATATTGGAAATAGAAATTCTATCGCGGTAATACGATCTATTGATTACTTATTTACTTGATTCGCTTTACGCGCTACGTTGTTGTTTTTCTTTCCTTTTGGAAAAGCCGTCTCTGTAGTAACATAGAGCACTACCGATCTTATACCGGATGGCCCAGATTTTGTTGTGAAGCAAAAATAGATAAAGCATTGCGATTATTTTTTTCTGACCGATGATCGCATGAAAAACTGCAAATAATCGAAACGAAGATATGCAAATGTCTTGTCGTTTTGAAGAAATCAAAACAATTGGTTCGGACGTGTTTCTGCCTACCCGGCATCATCAACGTTGTTCCATCGCTGTTTCCCTCTCGATTTAGAGGAGGGCGAGGTATATCTCTTGGCGCCATCTTATATCACGAGATCGCGTAAGTGATATGTAATACCATGGGTGATGTGTAATATCATATTAGCAAAATTATTTTAGTTGTTCTTTCTAGACATTTTTTGATGAAAATAATTGTGAAGCGAAACATTCTAGGTTAGTACGTAATATGTGTATTTGTAACAACTTTATTCATCTCTTCTATTGTTATTGTTACTGAAAACAAATTCACTAACAGATGTTGTTCTACGTAACAGGTCGGTATTCAGTAAAACACGTAAGAAAAACAACTGCATTTGTTTACATATAAATTCAAGCAGTCAGTACTTTCGCTTTAGGTGAAAGTTGTTTTTTTTTCTCTGTTGTACCGTTATATGTGCGTATGTAAACAAGCTATTACTATTTAACATTTGTTAATTCGTGCTTATTTAAAATTTCGTTTATGTACGTATGTACATATATGCCGAAATTCCGGTTTCGGAGAGAACAATTTGATTTGCAGCAACGGCGAAAGAAATAATCTCCAATGGGTGATTTTAATCTGGCGGGCTGCGTCAAAATGTTTAACCGGCAACGCGAGCGTACCGCTTTATACGCACCTACCATCAAAACCACGGTATATGCACATAATACAAACTGTAAATACACGTCGGTGCCTACCAGCACAAGTTAATTAATGTAATATGTATATTTTCGTTTCCCGTAATACAGTAGCGAATTACATGCCTGCGAAAATGTCGGTCTCCCATAAAATTTTGATAACCGAAAGAGGCTTACTGTGTAACAATTTATTATGGAAAAGGGATAGAATTTCGCCTGAATTAGCAAAGTAATTACGTATAAATATTATTACGGCACGAACACACCGATGGCGCCACTAAGAACAGAATCTCGGTTTTATTCTCATAAACAGGTATTAGTTAACAGACAATTTAGCCTAATTTAATTTATGTACTACCCAACCGAATTTACACTCCCATGGATACGTCACGAAAACTGCTTAAGTAATGCCCCATATCTCTGTTTGGATTATACGTATGGCCATGTACACAGTGAGAGTCGACATCCCGTACATTTGAGCGAACTCACCATATTGAATCGATGCGATAAATCTAGTAAAACTAAAGAAATTCGACGATAAATATGAACTATTTGCCGTTTTTGAATCGGTATTTCACAAATTAAAAATTATTGGTTAGATCGGATTAGATCTAAAACGAGATGGTTTCTAGCCTGTGCGGCAGTCTTGTGAGCGTATTGCATCGTCTCTTGAGTATTCCAAATCCATTTATTTAAGCCAAATTCCTGCTAGTATCGTGAATTCATACAATACGTCGAAGGCAGTTGTCCGCTATAAACTTAGAGCTGCGTCCAATCGGAAACAGTTTGGTATATCTCTGACCTCTCTATCATTCTTGATATCTGTTCTTTTTCCGCTGTTTGGTAGTTGCCGGGCCTTCGGTTTTCATATTGGACCAGGGCACGAGTAATATTCTCGCAATATTACTCGTTTATTCAATATTAATAATTTATAAATTAAGAAGAGCCTAATATTCATACTCAGGGCATTGTTAATTCTTGAAAGAGTCGGTAGCTGTCGATACAACTGAAAGGAACATAATCGGTCAGCTAATCAAATTCCTTGTTTAACTGTCAAACTGGTAATAACCACGTTTCAATTTTTATTTTCAAACAAAACTTATCAAGCGCTCAACGAGGACAATTTCAGAGACCAGCCAACACGTAGGTACATATAAATGTTTGCAGAAGAATATGCTGCAACAGACGTAAAATTATATCCCGCTTTCAAGAGAGTTTTACTAGTGTAAATAATTGGCATGTGTGCTTTGTGCATGTATGCAAATATAGTTTCGTATGTACGTGAAGCGGAATGCGGAGCTAAAAATTAATTCTGATATTCAGCTGTAAGGCCCGATGCGGCGTTCCAATAATAATTTCTCAGAAATTCGTCGGATATGATATGTACCGCCAACGCACGTTACTGGATGCAGACGGTAACTAGTGTTCGCTTAATTTAACCGCAAAACCGTCGATTAACCAAATCAACGTTATTGATATTTGCACATAATAATTACATGGGATGCCGAGATGTATAAGTTAATGCAAATGTGCACGTTTACAGATAATGAATTCGAATTTCAGCATAATTAGGCACCCATATTGCCGTAAAATAACCATAATGAAACTTGGTAACTGTATAGATCCAATAAAATTGTACAAAAAGACATCTTTATGTTACAAAGAACGATCTCAAACACAAAAAAAAAATTAAAAATTTTTCATTTTTCGCTTGAGTAGAACTTACTAAATGATATATTTCTTTCTTTTTATTATATTCCTTCTTTCATGTTGTTTTACGTGTTTACACCTGTTCGATATCAATTATTATTATTATTATTATTGTAACGGCTCAGAGGCCCAGCCTGCGCTTGAATGGACGCTGTATGTTCGAGTCTCACTAGGATCAAAAAAATTTTCTTAACGGTTCCAGTACACCCTCAAATCACCACGCTTGACGTTTTACACCGATGGGAAGACAGTAATAAAGTCGTGGAACACAGTCTACATATACAACTTACACACTAAAAGACTCCTGAGGTTATGATAGCTAAAGCTTAGAAAGGCTTACGGACCTCGTTGTGCCATCGCCAACACTAAAGAAATATCGTTAACGTCGAACCTGCTGCTAGGCTAACAGAAAGCTCTATTCTTGGTTTCTCAAATGAGCAATATCACCGTAATATGGCGGAAATGGGAACTTTAGCAATAAAGAACGCTGGCACATGGCTACAAGGAATTCGAGTATGACAGTGTACTGTCCAGAACTTTCCATTCAACCACTAAGAAGAACTACCACTTCTAGAAACTTCATGAGGTAATATTATGAAGCTAATGCAAACAAGTGGAAAATAGCAAGATACAATTTTCTACGAGTAATAGATTGCCTCCGTAGTCGGTAGCCAAGCTAGTCCGTTGTAAAGCAGTATTTTCGATAAAGATAACGGAAAGTTTCAAAGCGAAGTATTGAATTCAGCTGATTACGAAAAATGTCAAAACTTTCATGCGAAGGATATTATATAAAAGGTCCGAATTTAATTAGAATTTTCACGGCTATATAATGTAAACATGAAACTCCACGGGAACGTTTTTGTATCGAATCGATAAATTGGTTTTGAAAGGATATTACCAGAGGGAGCCTAAGATGTTCTCTAGATAAATTGAACTTCTCTTCAGATATGAATTCATGTTTTACAGGGATTTGCGTAATTAGGAATGCCATCAACTTTCTTGACTTACGGTCGGCGATGCTTTACTGTAATCTCTTTACTTCATTTGACGTTTTAATTATTTCTAGAGATACATCTATTTAATTATCTTTTCATTCTTTCGTTTTACTTTTTTTTTAAGATTGCAAATTTCGTAATAATTCCAGCTCAACCAATTTTCCTTAGAGCTTAATGTTAGTAAGAAGATAGTAACAATTGTTGTAGAGATATATTCTCCGCGAATAGTGGAAAATATTTGTTAAATGTAAATGTTGTAAAGCTGTTCCTCAAAATGTTTGAATTTTGCAATTTACATCGGTATTAAAAGCAATGGATACATTCAACGGACGTAACTGCTGTTTCTCATCACGATTGGTTATGAATCATTAAAAATTGACTTGGTCATCTGAAAGTAATTAACTGATTATGGTGAAATTTAGGCAGCTGTTCGGTATTTTCAGGGCTGTAGCTTCAATTGTAAGAGTATGCGTTTTAGAAAGAATTAACGAATATGTACATATTCTCTATGAACATAAAATCTAAATATTTTAAAAGAACAATTTGTACTGTTCATATTTTGAAGAACTTACAAAGGTTGCTTACCAGAATAACATGAAAATATCTGGGAATATATTTATTTCAGGTCACGGCGTATTATTATTAGTCACAAATAACTCGGGAGCGATTATTTATTGTTTTTACCGGTTAAAGAGGTTAATGTACAACGCGTAACTCTCCATAAAAATAACAATGTGTATATGCTGCATGTCATCGTTTAAAATTACATATCCAAACGTACAATTAAATCACACCGAACGTCAATATCATTCTCAACAGCCTACCTACATACATTGTACGTAGCTTGTATCTTTGCGTAGTTGCTACGGAAAGAAATTGCTCTTTCTAGGCGATACTCCTACATCGATTTTAATATCTGGGAATAGCATTTTCAAAAATAAGCCTACGTGTACCTTATGTGAACTTAACCGAGTTTCTCTTTCGTGCTACTGTTTACTACTATCTAGATATGCAAATCTCAACTTTATCTTCTTATTATAGAAACTGAAAAAAGTCGATTTATAAAGAACCGTTTCTGCGTTGGTAGCTGTTGAAACGTTTACCTACTGCTATATATGAATTTTATTATTTTTAGATCTATTCGGTATTTCAGGAGCCTGTATCGCAAAAAAAATGTGATTTAATTCTGGCACAATTTATGATATAATTAGCTCCAAGTGTCCAATGTCTAACATATTGCAGCACATTGCGTTACGATTACTCAAATATTACTATCGCATTCTTACAATTTGTTAAAAAAAATACGTGCTCTTATCAAAGTAAGTATTTTACGTATCTTTTCATATTTTAGAGATGTTACTGGCTTAAATACATGAGACAAATGTTGTGGTAACTAATTGGGGCCCTGTAGCAGCTCTAATACCATTTCACATAAACATTTGAAGTTTAATGGTAATGTAATTATTGAAAAAATAGAAGAGAATCTGTAGTTTTCTTTTCTTGTTCTTACCGATGGTACGATTAATACATTTGAGCCCAATATCATTACGCAAATTGCTTAAAATAATTAAATAAGCTGCAATAGGATCGGAGATTGTTGGATTGTTGGGAGTTGTATTAGTTTGTATTTTTATTTACGCCAGACGAGCAAGTTACACTCCTATTCCTAACATTATTATGTACGGTACAAAATTATCCACATTTCGCTTGACGGAATTCTAGAGCAAGACTTGTAAGGACGTTACTAAGATCCACTCTGAACACAAACATATTTAAGAGTGTACGCAAATTTAAAGAGCCTTCTGTCAGATCCCGATCTTCCAAACTTGCACAACGTCAAAATGAGACGCAACGCATTTACTTGAGTTATATAGTAGGTTATGTAACATAATAGCGAATCATCCCACAAGGAAAGGAGTAGGGACGTTAGCATCTCAACGTTGAAAAAGTTCTTTAGAAATGACGTCAAGGAACGAAAGGTACGGTACAAAATATTCGGTTACTACATGCCACTCCAAATAAAAATTGTTCAGAGGAATTCGAAGCAAAAAATCGTACCATAGAAGGAAAGTGGGTCGAATCAGAAAATACACGATATGTGTATTTACTATAACGTAGGTATCATCTAAAGTACGACTAAAAGGCGTTGAGCCGCGTTTATTATTATTATTATTATTATTATTATATTTATTTTTGAGACCTTAATTACGATATTCTCATTAACGTTATTTATTAATTAATAATTAACATTTTTCTACAAATGGGACTGGTAGAATAAAATGTGCTTATTCCTTCGTAAAAACAAATTATTTAACTTCTTTTCATTTATTGATAATTCAACTGTCGAGTGTTTCTACTCCATCCTGGAACGAGTTACTCCAATTATCAATAACGTAGCCCTTCTACCTTTTGCCCGGTAATTATGACGAATAGCGCACTTTATAAGACAGGGCCTTAACGGAAAATTTCTTGGAATAAATCTCTAATTAGTCTTCCTTCCACGTCACTTAAAAATAAACGGTAAAATTCCGTTTCACAAAAATGTTATCTTTAAAAAGCTAATTCACTCTCATACAAATATTAGGTGCTTCAGACAATAAATATTTCGTATTTTCACAGCTCTTCAACTTCGTTTTAGATTAAAGATCAAACATGTGTAAGTATAGAGAAGAATAATATATAGCGTAGATACATTTACAAAAATTAGGATATTGTAAACCGAATAATATTTTTTTAAATCTTTGTAAGTGGATTAATCTAAATGAAGGCATCTGTCGAACATCAAATAACGCAATATTAACTTCACTGAATTAATATCAGTATTTTGTTCAAATCATTTTTTCCTTTCATACGAGCGGCGATTTCTAATCGGTGTAGCTATTGTTGAAGCGAATTGATACCAAATACACAGCAATTTAATTAAACGTTAATGGAGTCGATGGTGTTTAACAGTGGGATAATATACCTTACATTATAGCCGTAAAAAGATAAGTCCAATGAGAAAAACGAACACCCAACATTCTGTTTTCATCTTGCAGCCGGCTCAGTTCGTAATTAAACAATAATATTTATAAAAAAGAACATCAGCAGAACAATAATAATGAACCGATCAAATATCAAATCGTTACTGAATTACGTACAATAGTAAAATAAATATATATTTAATAATATCATATTTTATTCATTGTTTCTGTAATTTGCAATGCAATTCCCCATCATCGAATTATACGAAACGAAAAACATATTTATCGAAGCCAGTTTTAATTAAAATAATTATAATGCTTCAGAAATGATGTACGATATTTTAATCAATAATTACGCTACATTAAAAACATATTCATTAAACGTATAATGAGCGCTAACATTTATAAACCTGTTGTTTTATCGAACCATATTTATAAACAATGGAGAATCGCTTTTATTTCTTTACGTTACTGTCCCAATTATATTTGCCTGGTTTATTTCCAATTGCAGCGATGGGATATATCCGAGGGGAGATTTTTATATTATCTGCCTACCGACGAAGAGAAATATTTAGGAAACAAAAGAAAATATTTTTTGGCATGTTCCACTAACGGTCATATACTTATTAAGTCTTCAAAAATCTTTCCCGTCGTCTCCTTCAAACATTATTCATCCGGAAAAAGACGCCGTCCTCTCAAGTTTTTCTTTCGATCTAGGGAAGAAATAACAATCGCTCAGTGCCATGTCCGGACTGTCAGATGATCTCTATAAAACCACAATCCTTAATCACTTTTCGGATTTGGTGAACTCTATAGATTCTAGCATTTTCGTGAAGCAACATAACATGACGTCCTTTATATTGAATGGCAGTTTTTAATTCTTTAATTATTCGTTGCTTCTTCGAAGACTTTCCATGTTACATATTGAATTAAAAATATCCCTTCTGAATACCAAAACACGGTAGACCTTAGCATTCTTGCTTTTCTTGGTAGCGAAGATACGTTATCATCTCTATGATACATGTAGGTTCCATTAACTTTTACATTTTTCGTAAAATTGTCTTTATCGTCGGCCAACACTGCCAACTTTTTCTTGCAAATTTATTGCCGATGCAATCTTTGTTCATAAGTGAGCAACATCGCAATTTAACGCGGAATTTAGCATCACTATGTGTCACTACATCAACAGCGACATAGTTTAACTGGACAATTTCTTTATATATTTTTGCGATATAAATAAATCCTCTTAAAAAGTGAAATCAATGTAAATTTCAGTGTAATTACGTCGCCATTAGCTTCTACAGCTCTTACATCAATCATGCCTCTATCGGTTGGTGGAAAATTTGCGAGTACAAAACTTCAAAGCAACTGCATGTCACGTTTTCTATTTTATCGAGTATCGTCCCAAAAGATTCGAGGATTTTGTGTAGTGGAATTACATGTATTTTGAAACGTAAAGTTCCGAGGATAATATAAAAGATGTATTTTGCGAGATTTTTCTTTTAGATATGATGCTATGCCGAGAGAGAGAGAGAGAGTATCGGCATAAAAATTCTTATTTATATGAAAAGTATTTGTGTCTTTGCAAAAAAATAAAATAATAATGTCTGCACTGCGCTCTCCGCACTAAGAGGATTTTATGGTTGTATGTTTTCGTCCGTTTGGCAGTAAATACGGGATTTATATTCTTTTAAGGACCGTACTTTCCATAGTTTAGAACTCAAAACGTTTCATGCCGAAATTAATCTCTTAGGTTTTGTATTTCTAGAATGCCATACTATCGTGGCGCTTTAGTAAAAGTATGTAGTGTTAGAGTACCATTATTTATTTGAAACGAGCTCCAAAAGATCACTACCGAGATATCATCGTTGAGATCTCTCTGAACACGCATTTCTTTAACATTACCTAGAATTAGAACTACCTTTATTTCGAGGAAGCTTGTAATCAATAATACTCTTAGGCTATACTAATAATGCTATTGAGCTGTTCAGCTTCTTTTTTTTTTTAATAAGTGACGGAGTTGATTAATGAGGCGTATAAACGAGCAGTGAATCTTTCAATTGCGCATCACACCTTGGTAATAGAAAGTGTAAGCAGCAATCCATTGGCCTAATATTAGATTCCAACTTGACGCATGAGAACAGGTCGGAACTGTTCGCGACAATCAAGCTTTATTTTTTTTTTGCAAATCAAGAATATGTGAATCTAAAAAAGGTATGGAAACAATGCGCGGATGCATGAGCAGAAGCAAACAAAGAATAACCAGACATTGGTTTATAATGTCAAGTAGTGATGGAATTTTTGGAACAAATAGAAAGTCCTGGTAATCACCGAATATTCATCAATGACGCGACCGGAACAATCGGAGGCAATAAGATTCTGAAGCTTTCAGTAACAGAGCCAGGGTTGGTGCTACAGAGCGGAGGGGCATAAATTCTCTATCTTGATCTTCTGTACTTAAACATCCGCTTAACTTCTACCTACATAAGCAGGTGAATGATATCTATGATGGGTTTTCTTTGCAGAACAGAGGGCCTATATCTGTGTCCTTTCAAAGGAGTCAGTGTTTGCATTTATTTGAAACGGAAACGCATACAAAATCCTTTTCTGATCCAGCTTCTGCAAGTTGGTCCATTTCTGATAGTCTTAGATGATTCCAATTAAAGTTCCGAAATTTGTAAGGATCACTGAACGCGAAACATCTGATGTTCGTACATGAACTTTTGTCGTAGCATATCTCAACAAAATTCTTAAATAGTGCTTTAGTAATTATGGAATGCTGAATGCTTATGACATTTTGAGTATTATAGTGAGTAATACTATTACACGACTAACATTCAATTACGATATTACTGTTTCGT
This sequence comes from Oryctes rhinoceros, assembly GCA_020654165.1. Classification (NCBI taxonomy): domain Eukaryota; kingdom Metazoa; phylum Arthropoda; class Insecta; order Coleoptera; family Scarabaeidae; genus Oryctes; species Oryctes rhinoceros. The sequence goes on from JAIOKQ010000231.1 coordinate 9,088,137, forward strand.
ATAAGACATTTTAACACGTACGTTGATTAAATGGTTTTATCATGTATGCTGTGATACTAGAAGATTAAATACAACGTTTATAATTTCCTCGTCACTACATTATTCTACCAGGTAATATGCTGCATTTCATCTCCAACTTCCTTGAAATAGCAAACTTTAATGCAGGTCTCTCCAACGCTATATCCGCGAAATTTGTATTTGAGATAAGTTGGAGCTTCGTATAAATGTTTACTTTAGAAGTTTGGAAACTTCCCACATATCATCGCGACAAATACCGTCTTTTGAACTTTTGTTTGTACCTATTAAGTATATGAAATGTTACTACATTTACTTCTGAATCTATAAACGTTTGTAGTCCGCAATAACAGATGGTAAGAAATCCGTAACATGTTGGCGATTGGTCACACCATACACCCCCTACTAGATTTATCTTATATAAGATATTAACTGTAGGTAACTTACCCGAGGTAAGGTTCAGACCTCCTATTAATACAAAATTAGAAGGTGTATTACCAAGAATGAGTTACTGAAATCCGTGAAACATTTATATTTATTATTTATAATTTATAAAGGACAGCTCGCTCAAAATTTACACGGAGAATGGATTTTGTTTGCACTATCGCTACCATACAGGCTTTAATAAAAGCGTGCATACGACGCAGACATTATATTTGAATACAAAACGTTAAGCGAATATCCTTTGTGGAGATTTCTTCCCTTTCATCCAGCTATCCGCCAAACCGATATTGTTATAAACTACATAGTTCGGCAACATTTCCAAATTAATTAATTAACTAAACTACGTTAAGTTAGTTTCAAAATAAGAGCATCAAAGTATCGCCTGCAGGTGCACGTGTGCATAGTGCACATGCAAGTGCAAGGAAAATAGAAAGGTGCGACGCTACATATACTAATCCAATGTTCGGGTTAGTATCTTCTACGTTGAATTAGAGCGGATTCATACTTTCAAGTTGCATTTTATGATGCGTGCGGGACTCTAATTAAATTGCGCTGTAAAACGGAATATTTAAATTAAATTGCTGTTTCCTGATGAAATTTAGAGCGTCCCGTTTTTCCGTTGTATATGAAAAAGTGCGCGTTCGATCGTACCGCGCGGCTTTCGAACCACTTTGCATAATGATGCGAGTTAATCTGTTTATAATACGGTGCGGGTAATTTAGCCGTTTTTTTGTTTTTTTGCTTTTACGGTGAAGGGTCATAGATAGTTATCTAATCGAATATTTATTCATAGGATTTTATTTGCTTTATGCATATTTCATAGGTTAGCTCACAGTAGCTACCTTTGAGTACTTGTTCAATATGCCCGTACATAAATATAACGATTTGATTAATCGTTTAATTGTAGGCGCTTCAATAGAATTTAGCTGTAAAGTCGAATCGAATCACTTTTTCAAGTTGCGCAAAGCACAATAAACCCGTTGCCCGTTCTTATCTTCGTTAATGATAAACAACAGTATTTGATCTCCTTGTTTGCTATATGCTGACGATCGGAACTTTTCTTCGTAGGATCTCTAGTGCCGAAGTCCAGAGATGGAGTTTCAATATGAAGAATTGAATTTTTTACTAAAAACACGAAATATCAGAAACAATGCTCTTGTAAGTTTCTATAACGCATTTATTTAAACTAAACTTGAACATTGTTCTGTAGCATGGTACCTAGATTATGTTAACTACACTAAAATAGCAGAGAGAATTGAAAGAAAATTAATAAAAATCTCGTAATATCACGTTAATTCCGATTACTTGTCTCATAAGTACCCATACGTGTATGTGTGTCGTATCGCAAGTTTCTTTTATTTATAAATTAATCAATAGCATGCTCTATGCTCTGGAATTATTGCAGCTTTTCGAGTTTTACGTTCCTCGACTGAATATCCGTTTTCAGAGACATTTTCATCTACCCTTATTTTCTATCAGACGTCTTCCTTTTTCTGCACTGATCTTTTCCAAGTAACAAAGACTAAGTATACATTACATTAACTGCAGAACAGCAGTATAATAATTGGTGCGTTGTCGTGTTATTGTATTGTATGTATGTATGATTCTTACTTTTTACAACGTAATTATGTTCTCTGTTTTTTGTACCTATCAGGATAAGCACTAATTCCATTAACTAACTTGGCAGCAAAAGATCAACTTTATTTCAGCTTCGAATTCTAATTACGCAAGATGCACATTTTCTTAGCATTCGTTTCTAATTAGCATTTCCGCGAAAGTTTCCTTGTTAAATTTTAATCCGTTCACACCACAGATAAATACAAGAATTAGAAAGCTGCGGCGAGGGGCACCGCAAAACTTAAAGTCGCAACTTAAATGACTTTAAGATGAAAGTAGAAACTACTTTTATTTTAAATTATTTTGCACGGAAACTAAAATAGATACATTCCGCCACAACCTTCTCACGAAGTTCAATTGAAAATTGCTACTTATATCTGCAAAAATTTTGGCAATTTTGTACAACTTTGTCGTCACTAATGTTTTTTATGGTACATCACCGTTGTTTATATACTTAGATAGATACATAAGCACTATTTGCTCTTATTTATTTTTACTAAAACGATTTAGATTAGAGGTTCTAGACAAACCGTTTCTTTTGTATTGTTAAGATACAACAATGTTTCATGTTTGTCATGTTTCCATATATTCTGATCCGTATCCACCTAAAGCGTAGGTGGAAGGTAGTTCTTTCTTTTAGCAAAATGGAAAGAAATTTTTTAGATAAATAAAATTCGTAGATAACTTTTGTTCATATTCAAGTATATAGGGTGTTCAATTTCCTCAACGCACAGTTTAAGTTTACTTTTTTTTAAGGAACATTATAAAATAATAGCTTACATTTTCTGTGCATACAAACATTTAGAACACTGAAATACTTCACTGTCACCCATTACCACAAACACTTCACTTAAACTGTACGATCGTTTTGATAGCTAAGCTGTTATCTTCAGCAGCAATACTGAAGTGAACTGACTTCAGTATAGTTTAGCTATCAAATTGTTTGTAGTAAGTGGTCATAGTAAACAGGGGTGATATTTCAGCATTAAAGCTCTTATCACAGGAGGCAATGAGGATGATCAGGGATAAAATGCGTAATGCAATGACTTTATTTATGAAATTCATTCCAATCACACGATTCACCGCCTTCAGATTCTTTTAGCGAAAAGGGTCCATATATCCATACATTAAATAACAAAAAGGAATTATTTACTGCGCACGCGCTATACGGGCACGTTGTAAATGTTATGGCTGCACATTAATTAAGAACTTTCCAGTTTTTAGAGTTTCTTCCTATTAAAATAAAGTAATTAATTTTCATATATTATTTATAATATCAACCGTGTAGAACTCTCTGTAGAACGACGTTAACGCAAGTTCATCATATCTTCATCTATTTTTAATTACATTGATTTTCTACTAAAAGTCTATAATGAGGGTCTAGAGCTCCGATTTTAATTTATTAAGGTACTAATTTCCAATTAATTTTTAATGAAAACAGACAGAAGAACGAAGAAAGAAGGTAGATTTTAATTACTCTAAAAGTAAGTACCCGAAGCAACTTTTGAAGTTTTATGTTCCTCGAATGAGATTAATTTTAAAATGTACGTCACGCTGTACGTCGCTGTACAATTGCGAATTTAAATTTAAACTTTAAAATAATAATTGCCAATTATGTTTATGTTTTTGCTGATAATAATCCATAAAATACGTAATATTTGTGGACATCAATCTCTTACATCTCGTATATAAAAGATATTTTCCTACGACCAATTACGTAACGTCAAATATTTTCTTAAAATGCTGGTTAATGTGACCGTTGAATGGAATCAACATCTCCTTCCGCGAACTACTTATGTCTCCTGCGAAATAAATAGTTACAAATCTTACAATGGACGTAAGTGGACTTTAGTAAAATACCTCTAAGACGTAAAATTCTATTACATCCCTGCGCCTTGTCATTTCAACGCTAGTCTACAAAAGGAATCATAACGCACGCACAAATTATAAATTGTATACTTGAAGCTAAAGCTTCAAAAAATCCTGCGACTTACAACAGCAATCTTGTTTGATTTGAAGCAATTACTGAATTTTATTTGTTTCATTTCGCAACATAAATTTTAATCAACTACCGAACTATACGCGCGACCTTCATTAATTTAATCAATCCACTACCCTAACGAAGCATCTCTTCTAATAAAAGATTCTACTTTTATAACATCTACGTACATGTGTGCATTGTACAGTAAGTACAACTAACCCTAAGGAAATTATCTCGAAACAACAAAATTCTTGTAAAGTTTTATTGATATTGTTGCTGCGGATATTGAGTAACCTGTTGAATAGAATCTCTGGGCATCTCTTAATTACTTTAATTTTGATGGATTTAACTTATCTCGGCCTTTCAACGCTTGCCACGAAATCCTTCCTTGCTGCGTGTTTCACGAAACGTATTTATAGCATCTAAGTTTGTTATGCACTTAATGTTTTATTTAAGTTGACTATTTTGATGGTAGTAATTTGAATTAAAATTGACAAATGATAAGACCTTTAAATTCCAATCAATAATTATCCAATACGGTATCAAATAAATATAAAAATTGCTAGAAGTTCGACAGTTTGGTCGGTAACTCTTAAGCTCTTGTAACCTAATGGCTTATGATCAAGAGAATAATATGTTAAAATGTGCATTGAATACAAACTACGTATGTTGAATGGGATAACGTGAAATCGTAATATTAGCATTAGCGTAACTACCAAGTAAAATAATCAGAAAACGGAGAGGTTTTTAAACATTTAATTTACTTCAAAACGTGTCTTCGGGAAATATAAACACGACGTAATCAAACATGCACAGCGACATCCTCACCTTTATATCTTAAACAACGAATTTCTAGATTAATATGCACGTTAAGAAAACGGAATAATAATTTGCTGACGACCGACATCTCTATACGAAACTTTAGCGTTATAATACATGATTCCAAGCAATTACGCATTAAGAGTGCGTAGTTATTCCCTTATGTGTATTATAAACGACTATGGGAAGTTTTAAGATAAAAGCCAGTCCAAGTTTTTACACAATGAATAACTCTTCGGGAAAAACATTCCACGGGCGAGATAGCCGTGGTGCCAACGTAAAGACAGTTTAGATGGGTTATTAAGCGGAGAGATCCTTTTACCATAAGATTGAGCGCACCATGAAAGTTTTATTCTATCCCTAAGGATACCTTCCGTAGCAGTTCTTGTCTGATTAATACCGTGTACGTGTAAGTACTTCGTAACTTAAATCTTTATGTAGGTTTCCTGCTATAAAATTACATATACTTCCAAGAGGCAAAGTAAGTCGTCTTCAAATTTACATACCTGATCTATTAATAATATGTATTACAATAGAATAGCGCGTTAGGCCGATGATTTAATAAAGGGACCTCTTCGTACCTAACATCTATCTTCGTGTCTACTACAGATGATTTTGGTTCGAATCAATTGTAGCTCTACAAGATGGCTTAAGCTGGCAAACTAGCTCATTATCGAAGGAACCATTAAGAAATAGGCGACTATTGCTGCTTCGTGTGTAGCGATGTCCTTTATTCATCTTAGACATCTTACATAGATCTCGTTAGGGCGTAATTCGAATATTTAAGGGTTACAGCGTTCACGCGCATGCGCAATTATAAACCGCCAGAGAGCAGCGGGAAAAGGATATAATTACTATAGAAAACGGCGACAGCTTTGTTACACAATTTACATAGTAATGTAAAACCTATATATTAAAGTTATATTCAATCATGCACATATACAGTCCACATTTATTTCTATTTACCGTAACAGATCTGTTGTAACAAAATGCCTTTGCGTGTGCTAGAATATTTGACGGCTTTTAATAAACGTTAGCACTATTCCAGGATCTTCTTCGCTCAATTCAGTAGATGCTAGAAATGCCCTGCTGAAGTGCTGCGGACTGATGGCTACACATTTACATAGAACGTATTCAAGTACTACGTATTTTGTGCGTATTTGTGTCATCTGTTGTTGAAAACATACAATTGTTTTTACGGCTTACAATAACAAGAAGGTATTTTCCAAATTTAATAATTCATTTTTATTTCATATGAAATATTAATTTCAATCTACATGTTACTGTTTTCTATTGTAAATATCAATGCATAAAGTAACGATTTGCCTATGGCCTGTGAAGCATTACAAACAGCGTAAAAAATTGGTCATTTAAAGGTTATCGGGATATCGATACAAATTCTATTATTGCTTTTAAATATATTTGTGAGCACTGGTACTAACAAAAACAATTGTTTATTGAACAATGTTCCCATTTTTGTATATAAGCAACTTTCAATGCCCGAGTGAAACCCGGTCTATTCTAAAAATCTATATTTTTGGTGAAAAATTTAAAAGAACACCTTAAAAATTCTAACATATCCGATTGTCTTTTTTTCCCCAAATGAACTGGATTATTTAGGGAACATTCACGTTTTTGTAAGCGGATTTAAAAGTGCAGCTATGTGTTGGATTAAGCTACGCTTCCATTTTCGTTCGTAAATTATTATTTAAACAAAAAAAAAGGTTATATAAATATTTCGTTTTTTAGAGTAATGTAAAATATTTAGTACAATATAGGTATAGATCTCCTATATTTGTGACCAAAATGAACGAATCAATTATTTCGTAGCTCAACATTCAATTAAAACCACAAATCTCTGAGCAGCGACTCATTGTTCGCTGTAAGGTCGCGGTAGTATCCACGATCTTCCTCAAGCTAAAATTCAGTTAAATAAAGGAGAATGTAAATATTTGTCTAATACATAAAACGTTGGCTCTCGATCGCGGATCGCATGGCTCGACGTAGCCAGCGACAGTCGGCATTATATGAAAGTATGAACATTTTGCACTTTTGGCCGAACAGTGGCTCGCAACGTTCTCGCTGCTTTCCTGATCTATCTACTTGGACAAGAACGTTAGCTTATTGTTGTTTGTCGACCGTGATGTTCAATGTTTACAAAGCTTGGCAAGTTGATCTGATAACCGACGCTATCCGACTGAACCTAAGTTTTTGTTACCCGACATCATTACCCAATTATCGACCAACGCTTAACAGATCGATTTTGCCAATCGATACCCAACGTTAGAGAAATACCATTGGTTTTGCATACCCTACCGAGCGCGACTATCCATCACGGTTATTACGATATTGTACCAACTGAATCTTTCTAGAGATAAGTTCATGGTATTTATATTTTTGCGAGAATTTTCAACAAGCATCAAAACTGCTTGAAAACTTTCAGACAATGGCGTTACTCATTAGTATTCTGGTAATATGATTGCGTATAAACAAGTCCGTATAGAGATTAAAACTAGAGATCTACGTGACCATTTAAATCCATCACGTCCTATCCGTTTATAAGGAAACATTCTATCAGGATAATTTCTTACGCTGCTTGAAAAGCGCAACAGCACTTTCTTTAATAATTAAAAGACTACTGACAAAAGAAAAAAAAAACAAGAATCCCATATTACGAACCTCGACAATAATTGTCCGCTTAAATTTCCATTGAAAATATAAGAATCGAGCATACTCTCAGTGATAATTCCAGCAAATACATCAAGATTCCACTCTCTCGTTTCCGCCGAGCCACTAATGTGAGACCTGTATGTATTTAATCACAGCTATTTACTTTTAAAGGGTTAGGCTTGTTTGTTAAAAGACGGCGTAATTCCAAGATAACAATTTTCTCTCTGCATTTGAGTTAAATTAGATCCATCACCGCTTGTATTATTTATATCAAAAGCTCGAAGGATCACTCGTCAGCTTGGAAATACTACTCGCTGTCGCTAGCATTAAATACATTTTCAACATCTTTGAAAAGGTTCCGTTTCAGATGTCAAAAAGCCACAGTGAGCCTTTGTACACCTGATAGTTTTAAAATAAAACCTTTCGAGTCGCTATCATGAATGTCGACAAGGAGCGAATCGCAGTTGGAATTATTATACCGATAATGTTGATAATTTGTTGTGAAGTTTTTATTTGTATTGTGATCATAATACAATACATAGCACCTGTTATGCAGAAAACCGGGATCGATCAATTAAATCAAACATGTCCATTGCCGAAACACATCTTTATCTAACCGTCGAATAGAGCTAACACGTTCAAGTCAATTACGTTAAACCTTCGCCTGGATTTGATTTGAAGGAACCGGATTCAGCTGTACAGGCTGCTGGTACGCATACATATGTAAATAGGATCGAATTCTTGGAAACGGAAGGCGAAACGGTCTCTGTCTAACACCTCATCGAATTGCTGTGGTATATGTAAATACATAATAGACTTCTTCGCTTTTCCATATACGTTAAGAAAAAAAGCGTCTAAAGCAATTTAACCGCTAGTTTAACAAGTTAGTACGACCGAATACTTTTAGCCTAGAATGCTATGAAATTGTTTAATCCAAAGTATTACGGCGGTGGTAAGAAAACGACTGTCGTAGACTTTGTCTTATTTCATTAACATTTTTTAGGGATTCTCATCAGTAAAAGTTACCTTTGATATTGTGTAAAACCTATAAAATGTTAAAAGGTCGTCAAGGAAAGAGATTCGCTTAAGTTGTCGGAGTAGTGCTGTTTTAAGAGCTAACCAAGATAAAGTAAAATATCTTGATAATTAACAAAGATCTCGTAAAACATTTCAGGTAAAACTGTTTTAATGAAGTATATTTGCAGCTGATAACAAAATAAAATTTAAAATTGCAATTATTTGTACCAACTTTTATGTATCTTCGTAAATTAATCAAAACTCAATAAACTGGGGCATAAGCATTTTAAGAAAAGCTTCACTTAAATGAATCATGACCGCCAACAACGGCGATTGTCATTTTCGAGACAGAAAGTTTGGCACTGACTAAAATGCAGGCAGAAACATTCAGAGATTAGAGCTCTGAAGCAAACAACACATGTATGTATAATGGAACTGAAGAACCACAATACAAGAAGCACATAGACTGACCAAAAGGGACGGGGGAACGGCTATACGCGGCTTAGAGCCCTCCATTCGACGACTTACCTCTTCCATTTTAGTACAGGAAAAGGCCGGCGGATGCCTTCTATTATTGGCGAAAACTGTTGGGCGTTATAAAGGCATAAATTGCTGTTATTATTATTACTAAATGATCAGAGCCACCGCCCATGAAAACTTCGTGCGGTGATGAAATTAATTTAATTCCTATTGCACCGCCAACGTTTCTTTGATTTACCCAAACAAGTGAACAACTTTAAAGTACCTGAGACTGTCCAGGACGGACCTTTGCAATTCTTGGGGGTCGATAAAATTTTAAAGGGATAAAGGGTAATCAAGGGGTCGATTGGAGGCCGATAGCTGAATATACAGCAGCGATCGATCGTCATATAGCATTATACTATACGATGAATAAGCCCGTCATCAATATCGAGTGAAGATAAGCTCCAATCAAATCAGTACTACGAAAAACAAAAAACCAAGTTAAATATCTTTAAACGAGGTAATTTAATTTAAATATAAAAAAAATGTATCATCACATCAAGGGCATTGTTATCTTTGTTGTACAATATAAAAACAGATTGGGAATCCCTGATCTAGAGTATAAGAAACGTTGATGAAGGTGTATACCCTGTAAATTGTGCTGTAGAAACTCTCGACAGTAACGTAACGTTTACGGCTAACACACATATCCGTTAAACATTCGCTTACCAATGTAGGTACATATCTATGTCATTCGTTTTGCGCTGTTGGTATCGTTTATCAACAGGTTAATGAAGCGAAATGATAGCTGCCTGAAACCGCAACTGAAGCGATAAAATATTCAAATTGATCGCTGGAAATGTTTGGATGACTAGCGCTTGTGGAATGGTTGATATCGGAAAAAAAATCCATTTGCTACTGTATGCTTTTGTTTATTTATTAATAAGGTCCTTATTTCAGCATATAAGTAAGAAAGAGAAAAAAAACTATTTACAAACCAATAATATCAATTGTTACTTACTTGAAAACTACTCTTCTGTTTATTGAACCTTTAAACAATTTTTTTTCGAAGATTGAATGTAAAAAGAGTTATTTTCATTTCAGAAATTAAGCTGATTTATTGGGATCGGTATTTCAAAGAACTACGCTGAAACTTACCAAACGATATCTTTACGGCGCTCCCGCTCAAAGTAAAGTAAGACCAAAAGACATGCTTATGCTGAATATAAACTCCTGTAAGTACCGCCGTAGAAAGTCTGAGAAATCATCCCTTTCATCTTGAGTGATTTCAGCATTATTTTTATTTGTTTCCGATCCAGATCTAGAATTGTAATATTCCCGCAGCGAGATAAAAATAAAACAGAATCGACTATTCTTCGTGGCAGTGATTTTAATTGTTTAATATGTGTATCTTTCCGAAATTATTCACTTTACATAAGCTTAATTAACCGTTGCTGCATGAAACCTTAAAGCAAGCAAAGAGAAAACGTAAAAAGCATGTTTAATCATGTCCAATAACGAACTCGTAACTCACAGTGTTAATGAAAATAATTGCAAACCGCCGCCCTTATTTGCCCTAATTCTGCTTGCTTATATTTCATCATCGACATAAATTAAAATGCATGGCAGGGTAGTTTGCGCCGCACATTGCACATATTAATAATTAAGTGTACATTACCGACAGCGAATTGTGAAATTAATTAATAACTTTTATTAATATTCCGTAATGCAAATTCATATATTAAATGATTGAATTTTATTAATTTTATTAATTAATAGCTTAACATTAGCCTTAGAAAAAAATTTAAAAAATAATAAAAATAGGAGTAACTTCATTTAAGCAATTTTTTTTTGTTACGTATATTTCGGCGAATATCTCCTAAAACCGCAAATTTAAAAAATATTCCACGAAATACATACATACGGCAGCTTTGCATAAATGTATATTTACAAACTTTCAACTTCCTGAAGTTATACAAACATATTCCGATGATGTAGCAAAAATCTAAATTGATACTGGAAATTCAATTATAAAGTTTTATTGAAATTGAAATTCATTGCAAGTGTTGTTCTAACAAAATTACACGCAACCCTGGCATGTACTAAAAAAAAAAAAAAAAACTGAACTCATGAGCATTGAGTAGAAGAAACATTTGATATATATTAACTCACCTAAGGTTATTTACCTTGGAACTTACAGAATTATTCACGATGATAGACACGTACCTTTGAAAGTAATTAAAACATCGTTTTGATGGTACTCACCCATCACTCACATAAAGTAGAAGCTAGAACGATGTACCTTAACCTGAATTTAAATGAAACAGTTTTATTTTCGTTATCAGTTCTACATGGATTCATTCAGCAAATTTACGCTCCGCCACGCAACAGACTAAATTAATTCGGTGGTAATGACATCTGTATGCACTTGTATTGATTAAACAATTTGTTAAATTAAATTAATCAAACGAATTAGACTGATACTTGTAAGTATAAAATAATTAAATGATCCGTATAGTCATAAATATAGCAGCAACGTTGTAATGGTAAGCAAAAATCGATCCTTGCAAAAGCATATTTGAAAATTGAAAGACTTGATGTCAATGGAACTTACACATAGTTAAAGTATCTTAGACAGCCTATAACTATGTTTATTATAACTAGTATCGGCTGATTGTAACGCTGGATTTATAGTTCGCTTACCGTAAAAAATGCCCTCGGCTTCCAATAAACACGTGAACATGTCGAAATATACAGAAACCGTAGTGCCGGGTACATTATATAACTATAAGGAAGCTTCCAATTTTAATTATTACGTATGTATAAATAGCAATATGCTTGTTCGAAGAAGTAACGTATTCACGTTAGTAATTTTACTAAGACGAAGATAAAATCTCGATCTGGTGAAAATCGGATGGAAGAAGTCTTCCGCACTGTTTCACCTCGCAATGCAAGGAAACTGAACATATAAACATGTCAAACTGGAACAATTTCCTACGTGAGTAAACAATATTATAACAATACGCATATATATGTAGCCGGGCTTACGTACAAGGATAGAAGCACTAGAATAACGTCAAGAAATTAAAGATAAATATCGGCGAAATGGAAACGATCAAATTTGATTTAAACTAAACTATTCGAGACGAGCTTGAAGCTATTGGAAACACGTATAGATCCCCGGCTGAATTAATATGCACATATTGATTTTCTGCGTAACAGACTAAATGGTGTTGCGTTTCAACTATCTCGAATTAACCACATAGCTGGTGATATAGTAGCGGTAAATCGTTTCGGTACTTCACTGCGTATTTTGATTTGAAAAATAATATTGTGGAAGTGTTTCAGTTAAATCACCGGCATATATTTCAACGTAGGTACAAACACATGTATGTAAATACAAAACAAAACGTTGTCTCGTTTTATTCGATATAAAATTCTATATTGTCACTGGTGTTATTGCAATAGTAACATAGACTTCCACGGCCTAAGTTAGCTAAAACCAAACGTGCTCCGGATTTCGGCTGTGCCATGGTTATGGCACAACGAAAATTCGACGTTTCAGCCATGATAATACGTAACTTCTTTGGGGAAGGGAAGAAAGATGATAAGCAACAGTTAATACAGTAACTCAACATGTAAATCACGCCAGAGGCGAAACTGACTGAGCGGTAAGCAGTTGATCACAGTAAACCAGCAGGTGGACCATGCCAAAGGCGAAAATCAACTGCGTTAACCGTTAGTGTAGTTTTAAAAGCCTGCACTTTCACACATCGAGTTGCTGATTTGTCGACAGCTTCAATCAGTGATACATTTGGAATATTCGACGCCGGATAGGCAGAAACATGTCCGTTACCACCAGGAAGCTATTTCAGCATCATTTATTTGGTTGTTATTTCCAAGTGTTTTCTGAATGATTGCGCATTATGTTATGTTATATTATTATTTATAACTTCTTTAATCTCGACATGTATTAAGTTAAAGTCAATGGTGATGCTAACGAATCGTTTTTCTACCTTTTCCACATAGCAAGGCAAATCCACCTGGACATGTATAAATAAATACGTCCGCGCATGTAAGTTAATTAAATTTTGCTCACGGTACTTCAGTAACATCGCTAGCATGTTGGAAACTGGTAAATACACATACACTTCAACTTTAGTTGACCTCGTATTCGCGTAGCCGCGTTGTGATTCTAGGCAACAATTTCTGCTTTAAAGGGTTGTTGGTACTTGCTTCCGATAACATAATATTATGCCTGGAGAAGGATAACAGACCGTAACTGTTTACATGGTTTACGAGCTGAAGTATCCAATTCTCCGGTATAGATTCGAATAATAAATAATAACTGACGGCTTTAATGCTGATTTTGAGGAACTTAACGATCATAAAGCGTTATCTTTTAAGGCATTTACTACCCTAAAACAATGTGACATGTTACATACTGCCTTCCTTCAATTAGAATTAATAACGCCCGTACAGTGCGTCTAGTCCTTCCTGGCAGCTGATGATTATCTGCGCAGTAACAAAATGAGACGTTAGCAATGGAGACGTCATTTGCTTTTCCTGCTCTTCTCCCCAGTTGTAAATCTAATATTATGCCTAGTGTTGTCTTACGCAACGCCGTAGCACAGTTAAACGCTGACCTAGACTCTTAGTGCTCGTTTGGTGGTAATATGTCGCTTTTATCTAGGTAACAACGTATTTGTGCACCTATATTTCTCTCCAAGACATTCAACAGTGCGGGGAGAACAGATGTAGATCTTAAGTCATTCACAGTTGAAGAAAAAAGCTAAGTAGAGGCGTAAGAACAGTCCAGAAAAAGGCATCCCTACAAGCGGATGCTAATCAGATGTGTAATAAGAGATGGCAGCAATTGACAACATAGCACGGCATGTTTAAAGGTACACCACCGTCACTGACTGCTTGAAATTACCTAAGACATTCATTTAAGATTCTTCACCAAGCGATTCTTAGTCGCAATATAGTTAAAACATTTGCAACACGCATGTTAAGAAAAAAAATTTTTTTTTCAATAAAGTGGAGAAAATATGCATCTATTTTTGCGGATTTTCTGACTTTATGTGCAACCAACCTACTTTTTTTCAAAATTCAATGAAAAACATGAATCAATAAACAGATGAAAACGTTTCGAAATGTTCTTGTTATATTAAACGTAGCAAAGTAGAAAGTATTCTTTTTGTATCAACTCCGCAACTTAACAAGAGCTTGCTAATGTCGGACAATTCTAGTTTAGCTTTCCGAGAATGTCTCCGTCGCTGACGTCGTCGAGAAGTTGCCAAAGGTGTTCTATTATTCTGATTACTTACATGGTGATTTGTAAAGTTTACATAAATCCATCGTGATATTCGCGTTCTACTTTTACGCCCTTCAGTTATCCGGCGCAGTTTTGCCTAATTTAAGAGCTAACCGGAATCAACTGGCGTATAACTCCTAAACGTCAAGCATGAAACTTTGGGCGAACTCATAAAGCATTCTACTTTCTCGAAGCTTAAATGGACTACAGCGAATGTCGTGTACAACAGACATCACGCATTAAATTAAATGCAACCGTTTTGATTGTCTTACAGCCGTGAAATACCAACGAACATATTTCCGGCTCGCAGTAAATATTTATTTCATAGTATTAGATTTACGGCAATACATAATTAAGTCTTAATAAAGTAGATTATCTTCCATTTCGCAATTAGTATTTTTAGTATCGCGGGGAATTTTTGTAGGTAGTTAATGATTACAACCGCCTAATGAAGCTAATAAATAATACGAAGAAGAACCATCGTAGAATCGTGAATTGCTTACTAAATATTTAATAACGCAACCCTCGATAAACACAATCAATTGAAATATTATTAGGTACTAGCGGTAAAGCCATGACGCTAAATTAAAACGCAAAAGACAATTTTCGGCTTATTAATAAGTAAGCTTGCAGAAACGAGTAAGCACTTCACGAAAGACTCGTGTTTTGTCGACTCTCGGTGAAACCAGTAGGCAACACGAACCCATTCTTATGACACGAATAGACGCGAGTCTAATGTCCGTTAACTTCGTGAAGCACGTGGGCTTATTAACAAGTTTATATGTTTTATTAAAAGTTTCAACTTCATGTTTCACTTCAAAAACACATCAGAAAATGCCTAGAAACAATAACCAGAAATATACAATGCTAAGATGGCTAAGCTCTTTCATGGTGTATTGATGGAATAATTCACGGAGAATGCAACAAAAGAAGAGAAAAGACACTACACACTAACACGCTGACATGTTTCTGCCTACGCGGCGCCATCAGCGCGGTTTCGAGTTCTTTCAGTTTCGCGTTCTTTGCGCCCTCTGGTGCAAGGAAACCGCGCTGATGACACCGGGTAGGCAAAAAGTTGTCCGCGTACGTTGTCCGTTGATTATTTCGTCAATACCACGAGAGAGCTAAGCTATTTTAGCGTTATATATTTTTGGTTATTGTATATCTTTATATTTCTTTTATTCCGCTGCCGTCGAATTTTTTTCGAAAGCTTATCCGTCCAACCTATAGCGTAAAATTTAGAATAGGCGACGAAAGGCAGCTCGTTTGAAACGTGTAATTGAGCATTACAACAAACAATTAACGGGTCACTAACAATTGCAAAAAGATGAGTTACAGGAAAGCTTACTTTTGAATTTTACTTGCGAGCACCCCGGAATTAACATAAACTTCTCGCTTACATTTTTCAAATTTCGTATTCCTCTTGTTATAGAAGGCGGCCGCAATCGATTGTATATTTTACGAATATTTTAAAGGGAAAAGTATTTTCATTTAACGTAACGTATTTAATATTGAATCCAGAAATTTCAGATATTCCCGTACTGTCAGAATATGTAAAATGGAATGTCGGATATAAAATCAATAAATTGTTTCAAAATATAAAGCAAACAATTCAGACAGAGAGGAGGAGGTGCGAGGGAGATAGAGTGAGAAAGAGATTTCCAGATCCTTGGTTGGCGATGCCACCTTTACGAATTCCCCGAATAAGGAACGTTCATTCGTCACGGCTGTTTGATTTCGGAACGGTGCAAATTCACAACCAAATTTAGAAATATTTCCGACAGACTAAATAAGGATAAAATCTTGCGCGCTGACGGCCAAATCTAAAGTAAAATTTAGATAATTTCTCGTATTCCTTCTTTAATCCGAGATTAACGAAATTTTGCCTTATAATTAAGTTGCGTTTAATTAAATTTTCTGTTTTGTTGTAAAATGCAAGCGGATAGTAAAATTAAATAATCGTACACGTTTTGTAAGTAGATTTTGGTATTAATTTCAGAATTGAATAAGATATCGTTTTAATATTGCACGTTATATGCTTAATTCCATTTCTTCCTAAATTGAAATTTGCAAAAAATTAATTTTCCAAAATCTTTTTTGATTCGGAATACGAAGCGCTTGGTGACATTTATAGACCAGTTTATCAACTCGTCTGGAAACTAGTGGCACTAGTGACGGCAGAAGAATCTAACAAATCTAAATAAATTAAATTAGCAACAAACTACCATCCACACAAACATTTCCTTTATAGATTTTAAATTAAATATGGAAACCAGAGAAAACTTGTTGGAAAGCTCGAATATGCGTTCTCTATAATTGTTATTTATTTTACAAACTACAAATACGGGTTTCCGTCAACATGCCAGGAGATTAATAATGTTCAACGTACAAAGCACAGAATCAATTTATTTTGAGACGTCCAGAACCTATTACCATTAACTCAACACGTCGAACGTTCACTTCAGAACTTCATTACATTACCGCGCCCATGTAAAAAAGTAGAAAAGCAGGTACCAAGAGTCGTTAACGCTACGCGTACAAACCTTATTATTTAGTGGACTTTCTCTCTGTGCGTGGCATTTAGTATTATGTGTACGCTTTGTGTTGAACAATATGTCGCTTTGTTTGTTCGGTGTCACATGTACATTGTCTGCCAGTTTACAGTTAAAGAGAAAACGTACCTTTGTGTTGTAGGCTGTGGGAGCAAACTTCAACAAACAAAGGACTGTCTGGTACCGGAACTGTCTGAAAATAGAGATACGTTCAGAGCTTGCGTAAAAATTCAAGATATATATATTCGTTTTAGAGTTGTAATAGTTGTTCTAAGAAAAAGATGTCGCGATTACAGTGGACGAATTCTATTTCACCGCCGCTCTTGAGCGCGTGAATGGAAATATTTCAAATTCATTTTAATTTCTCATCACCGTCCCCTGGAAAATCCGCACCCTTCTCCTGCGGACGGTTCCATCTCTATAATCCGTCCAAATAGAAGTCGGCATCTTGTGCTGTAAATTAAACGTTTACGAATGTGACGGCCTCCTCATTCGATGAAAATCTCTGTCCCTCGAGCGACTTATACGTACATGTCCCGAACAAGAACTAAGATTAAAAAATTGCTCGAGGAAATGCGCGTTCGCGGAACTTTACGAAATCGAAAAGTTGTTATTTAATGCCCCAAAACTTTGGATACAACAGGAAAATCGCTGCGGGTAATAAGGGGTTCATTAGCAAAATATGTTCTGCACACAAAGTAAATTCGCGAGAAATAGTAACTTTCTTTAAACCAGAGGCAACCTGAAAACGCTCCTGTATTATACTCTTTTGATGGAGTACGTTTACCTCGTATCCGAACAACTTCTAGACAACGCATTATGGAAGTAAATAATTTACTTTCGTCTACAGATTTCAAAGCTAGTCCTGTGCTCGAAACGTTCACCGCGTATGTATTTAGCACTTAACGGAATTAACGTTAATCTGAATATGTGAAAATCCGTATATTTGGTTACAAGTTGTCTTGTTTTCAACACTTCCCGTAAAAGCAAGTATGTTCCGAAGAATATGGAAGTATACACGGGAAGCTGTTTTGACAGTCTCTAAAAGTTTAATATTAATATTTAATATGTTCAGTTCGCAGACATAAGTAAGATTTGGGATATTTTTAGATTGGAATAGGCCACGATTTAACATGAAATATTAGTAGTTAAGGGAAAGGAGATCCAAAAGTTGAAGATCCTATAAAATAGTTTTTATGATGATACCCGGAGCGATCTCTGTTGAAACGCAGGAAGAATATACCGCGAAAAGAAGAAACGTTCTTAAAATATTTTTTGAAACGCAATGAAAAATAAGGACAAGGACATCCTGTGTAAAATTTTCCAAAAATTATCGCCGTTGATATATATAATAAAATATAATAGAAGAGTTGCAATGACCTAAAATAGAGCTCTAAATATATATTGGCGAAAGCGTGCTCTTCAAACCTTTGTCTGCAGCGTTTTCTTTATTTCTTGTGATCAGTGGAAATAATGCAATGACTCTTCTCAAAAAACATCCCGTCTTTTATTAAAAAGAAAAATATAAGAATTAAAAAAAATTGATTATTATCGTTGTACGCATTTTAATGTTTTTTGCATTATCAGAAGGTAAGATGTAAGCCACAAAAGAAAAGTACCTGTATAACAAAGGAATGAAAAAGATAGCGCAACTATGTTAAACGAAATGGTGATGTAACATCTACAACTTCATGCAAACAAGTCGTCACTTTAGAATAGCGATAATAGAGCTAAGAAAGTTCCATCCAGGATATTTACACGTCCACGGTTATGAAAGTACGTGCATCCTCGCTGTAATAAAGGGCGAGTAATGATACACTACTTGTTGCACGGCCGAAATACATGTCTAACTTTATCCGGTCTCGGAGAGTTCATCGCCGCGTTGCTTGTAAAGCGTATAAAATTCAAATTTCTAATCTTAAGTTTCGCTGTTCGAAAAGGTATTTGTAGCCTGCGTAGCAAACAACGGCATCGAGAATTCGTTTAAATAATAATAGCAATTACGAAAAAATAATGTAAAAAAATTGTAACTATAGAAGTGAACCTATATCATAATTCTTATCAGGCGCATCCACCAAAGTGGTATACCAACCGTAAATACTCGTGGAGATCGATGCGCTTAGTATTCATTCGTATTGCTTAATAGCGATAGCAAATTAATAGAGCAATATAGAGGAAATATGTTTATTTATGGGTGCAACGGGCGTTTAATACCTAATTTAGTTAAAAAATATATTTTACAGATTTCTTCAATCATCACTTACATACCTACTAATACGTAAAAGAATGTTGTAAAAGTTCAAAGCTTTACTGGTATCACCGTAAAACATTTATAATTATTTAAAAACCCGACTCGCCTCGTTTAACAGTACTGTGAATAAATATTCTCATTGCCTTCTAAACATTAAACGAAAAAAACGTTTCGCCGAATATGCTTTTTGCTAGTTAGAAAAGCCAAACCTTTCTTAAATTTTCGGTAATGTTTGTCTACATCTGATGTACAATTACGCTAACGTACACATGTCTATGTGTGTGCACATTTCACCCGATTTCTAAATATTGACTTCTCATTAAGGTCGCGTATGACCAAATGAGATAATATCCAAATCCAAGCATAGACGAAATATTTGCAAATATATTCGCCGGGTAACCACCGCGGTAGCTTAAGCAAATAGGTCTGAGTTTCAACGAATACGTATGCGTGCAAGAATATAAAATTGGCATGATTTAATTCAGTCGCTTTCCCAACAAAAGCAACTTGGAAGTACCGAGAACGTTTCGGCGAACTTTGAAGAGCGCTGTTGGGTAACGACTTCAAATATGAAAAACTTGTCCAGTTGCGTATTGCGAATTAATAAACTTTTATGACAAACAACCACTGTAAAAGCTTCCAACTGTTGCTCTACTAATTAGTTTTCTTATATTAAGAAATATCTACCGAAGTATCAGAATTTTGATAATATTCCTTTGTAAACGATAATTCCCTTTTCCATAACGGAATAACAGTGCCGCCCCTTTTACATTCGCTCCATTCATTCATCTTTTTTCTCTTACAGCTTAACAATGGTTTTCATTGAACAGCATTGATTACTTTCCCTGTTCGAAAGATTTCTTATAATTTTCAGCATATTCCGCCCAATCTTCTTTTTTTTCTTCTTTTTAATTTACAGATGATATTCAATAGATAATCTTGACGTAATTTGTTTTTGTTTTGCATGGGCGATTAGTTTGGTGCTTTTTTTTGCAAATATTTCCTTGAAAGTTCTACAATTTATTGAAAAGAAACTAAGAAGTTCCTTTTTTTTTAAATCGAGCAATTGTGAAGCTATGGATTTATCACCTTTCGGAAGAACGTTTGTTTTATTCTTTAAAAAAATCAATTATACACAATTTTGTACTTCGTGTGTGATTTTCGAAAGAATGATTCCTAGTGAGTAAGATTTTAACACTGGAGCACATTTTTTTAATTGTACCTACTTTGTATCAAAATTATGGCGAATGGCATTCAGTATAGTGAGCCTTTAATAACATTTCTTCATTTTTCACAAATACTATGGTTTCATAAAAAAAGTTTGCATAAGCGAATTTTCAACCGCGTAACAACCTTTTATTTTTGATCGGTTTGTATTGTCGAATAAGATATCAACGTATTGTTATGAGAACGGCTTCTACAATTATTGCTACAATTAACGCACAAACAGTAGATTCCATTAAGCAACGTTTAAACCTTCCCAGATTCTGAGGTAATCCATTGTAATTGTTTATACATAATTACGCAGTACGTAGTTAATACCACTCCTTGTTGACTAAAGCTGCGGCTAGACAATCAACATTTGTTTTGTATAAAATCAAGTTCGCGTTTTAGATTAATTCGAGCGGCATGACATTGGCAGTATTTCACAGACTTTCAAATAGGTGGATGATATAAACGGAATCATGCCCTTTCAATTTATGTACGTGTGTTAATAAAGCTATTACCGATAATGCTTAGACCTTTGCGTTTCTCATTCCCTCAGGAAATTGGCTTTCAACCGTTCCATTCAGCCATACAATATAATCACCTCAAACTATGTATTTCAGATATGGTCTAATGCGATTAACCCAACGATGGTGAACGCATAAAATTTGAAACAGCTACTATGTAACTAGTGCTGAAGCCACTGTTAGATAATTTGTGCTGGTATACGCAGCATATGTGATTTTTAGTTTCTACGTAAGTCGAAGTTTAAGTTCATTCATCAAATGCATATACTTTGATACAAATAAGATATGCCTCCGTAAACAAATTTTTGGCTAAGGAACAAGTATTTAGATTATTTTATTTTAACGAGATATCTTAGTTCTACTTTAATAGTAATAATAACATATTGGTAATCAATTGATTAATTGTCGTATAAATGCGAATGACCTAGAAACATATACGGATGAGAGACGACAAACGACCACTGATGAGCCGTAATAGAGCGAAACGCGTATTTGTACATGCTGATTAGATGTTAGCCTAACTTCATTATTATTTTCATTAATTCTCTGGCTGATTAAGTTGTTAATGGATCTTTGATGCCCTTAAAAATCGTGACATCAGTAATTATGGAGGTTGTTTGCAAATACTTCGACAAATAAAGGGATTGAGACGTGTTTATTAATTATTCCACGTCATTCACATTTACGTATACGGCTGCCGATTAAATTGAATACGGTGAAACGTACGTCCGAATGGATTAGTAGTGTAACTTTATTGTTACTGAAATAATAGTAATAATAATACTTATTAATGCTAACTACGTTTCAGTTAAGATGTTTTTATTAACTTGTAAGCTAATAAATTTGTATCAACGAGGTTGAGATATCAGTCACAAGTAATCCCGTGATTATTTTTCAATTTCAACCTGCGAACATCATAGCACAATTTTATTACAAGGCGAAGCTGTGATGATGACCTTTCTCTCTAAATTTCCCCAGATCCTCCCATTAATTAACACATGTAAACAAAAGGACATTTTTTTTAAACAAGAATCACAGGGACACGAAATTGACAAACGGAAAGTTGTTATTAAAAGGTATTTCATCATTTCAAAATTATGTTATTATATCGTATATGGACAAACAAACTGGTATTTACATGCAGTTATTACGTTAAAGTCGTCTCCATGGTAACCATCCCGATTCTCTGTACCTGACATTGCAGTACCTGGGGAATTGGTAATCATCACCATGGAAGCGAAAGGTATTTTCAATGGATTTCAATAACATCAAGTTATTTGTTCTAATTCAGAGAGTAAACAAGGTATTCGAATTAAAAAAAAAATGATGATTATTTTCCAAATTCCCCGATAAAATCAAATTCGTTTGTTTTGCCAAATAAACGAAAATTCTTTTCTTTTTTATTCAAGAACTCAAAATTAATACATTAAAATTTCAGTGTAACCGTCCGTTATGTATTTGAAATTTAAAATAAAATAATATTTATTTAAAATATTGTTGGTAATACAGTTTACTCATCGTAACATCGAAATCAGCCACGGTGAAAACAATGCGAGGAGGAAAAGCGCTAACCAACGGACATGTATCTGCCTACCCAGCGTTTCTACCACTCTCCTTCAAAAAAGATGAGTCAGGTGTATATCTTGGTGCCATCTAGAAAGCGGTGACCAAAAACGGGTACAGTTTCCCAACCGATTCTCAAGCAGCTCCTGAACTCCTTCACATGTAAATCATTGTATTAAAGGGACTCAGAAAATACCTAGGTAAAAAACCACACCTTCTCGTAAATTATTTGTTTTTCTACCAAAAATGTGGTCGCCGGTAAAACCGATACACCAAAAATGAGCAACATTTATGAAGATAATTTTCTTTGCCAAAATTATGGCAAATTTCAAATTGCTCTATGTAAAGTTAGTAAAAATTCCACATCACTTACGGATAATCTAACGGTTTCTTTGAAAATTAATATTTAACAATTAATTCACAAAATTAGGCTCAATCTACTGTATTATGTATTCGAAAATTATGTTCAGCGAATAAAAGTTCAGGATACAATGTAATTGTAAAGTAGAAATAAAAACGTCTTATCTTAAATACTTTTTGTCGAGCGCATTGTTGTGTTAAAGGACTTCGCCGATGCTGCTCTCTTATTAGAACTGCTAAACCCGATACATTCTTCCCGGTTATTTTTGTTGAAGACGAATCGTTAGTTACTGACGTACGTAATTAGATCGTTATCGAGATTGTCGTAAGAGCTCACGCTCTGCTTTCTTTGTTCCATCAGAAATAATAGAGTATCAGCGCTAGTAATTAGGTAGACTCTCAAGAAATTAAAATTCGCAAACGAGAAATTGATAAATTTATAATGATCAGGCGTACTAACAAATGTAATATAATGTACGGGGTATTTCATGGATTTTTACTTTTTTTTTTAATTTGTGCAAGGGTATATTTTTTACCAGCTTAGTAGATTGTGTATATAGCACGTAATAAGATACTATCGATAACGATACTATCTTACTATCGATTTTTTATAATATTTTACTATCGATAAAAATATTTTAAATTGATAGGTCCGATGTTATAACTAGAGAGACTCCAGAGACTAGAGAGACTCGTGTTTCGTCGACTTTTGGGGGGCCACCAGTAGGCAACACGAATCCATTCTCATGCGGCGAATAGACACGAATCTATCTACTCGCTGCAAAACAGTAATAATTCCACCCGCCTTTATCATCTCTAGTTTTTCTTTTTTTTAATCTGAGAATATAATAAGCGATTGCGAGAAATTAAAACTAAATTTAAAATCTTGTATTTATCCATATATAAGCAAGCGACAATGTCTTTAATGCATATGAATTGTTTACTATCCGAACTCATCAGTATCACCCCATCGTCCCCGATGATAATTACTTGATAAACGTCCGCAATTATTAACATTAATTTAAACAAACGAGACGATATAACGAAGACAAAGGGGAGCGCGAATCTTAATGCCCGCGGCATTGTCTTTTTAATACGTGTACTTAATATATTCTATCTTACCAGAAAGCATCCTTGCAACACCGTTGTGTGTCCCTTTATACTGCGTACAAAAGCGGAGGGAAACGTAGAAGAAATATATATCTCGGAGAAAAATCGCCCAATAATGCTTAAGTCCCTAAACGAGTTTCTGGTATTTCTTTCCTTCATATTTCACTTTTACAATTTTATTTACTTTGTTTTATTGCGAAACTTTCCCTGTAGCTTTCAAAACAAAGAACAGGTGGCACGAGTTAATTCCAAACGAAACAATCAAGAATCATCCGGGCGTGAAATATCGATGAAATGCTTTGTTGCCGAACTTGAGGTAAATCGGCTTGTTTGCTGGATTGTAAATGCCACAGAATTCAGCTGATTACGTTCTCTTCTGTTGGAAGTATATTTTACGTAACGTAATTTTTACATGAACTTGACATGTAGATGTCTGGTGCGGATCTTAAATACATCGACAGATAGAATTATTTACTTCAAACGGCCACACGGAATCAAACATTGACGTTGTTTTAGTTACAAAATATACATCTTCTAAACGAAACTTTATGTATACAGGATGAGTGCAAAGCAGCTGTTCTTTTTAAATAAACCACCCAGTATAGTTAGATATTTTTCAAGAGCTGATTTCAACAATCTAATTGGTTAATCACAGGAATTACAGCTATAGAATTACTAAAATATTTTATTTGAACTAATGTTATTCTTTAACATATTAAATGCTTGAAATTCTGTCCATTTGCTGGTGTTCGACTATCTCAAGGACTTGAAGTGAACCATCCTTATTTCTGTTTGTATTCTTCTCTTCGCAATGTTATCGTTATCAGGCATTGTTGTGCACATATTATTTTTGAGTGCCGCACAGATAAAAGTCCAATAACATAAAGTCTGGTAATCTAGCCTAGCTCCGCAAGGGTGTAAGGATTTTCCGCAGACTATTCAACGTGAAAGTTGCTTTGCTCGAAAAAAGAAATAGAATCGACAGTTACCACCTTTCTGGATTCTCTTATCTATCTTATCTTTATCAATTGTATTCTACTATCTGAAGGAACAGAATAAAATACGTACCTTCTTTATTCGTTTTTTCCGAACTGGAATATTGCTGATTGAAATCTTTAATTGTGCCTTCAACTGCTCTTTGTTTGTACAATGTTTACAAGAAATTCGAAGAATTAAGAATTAAATAAATCAGAGCTGACATGCTTAATCCAATTGCTTTTAATTAGGCAGCGGAAAGATTTTATGAAAACCTTCAAATACCTCAAAATCCAGAGATTTACTTTAGAATGCCCTGTTGGTTTTTATTAAATAAATTGTTGATAAAGTAAAACAAATATTTATCTTATCAAATAACGTTGCAACAAGGTAACTGAAAACTTCCATTACCGAGGTTATTATAGCCAAGGGCGTTTGCTTCACCTGAAAGTTGGACATCGTTCATTATCTCCTCTTCCGAACGCAATGCTAGCGCGTGTATTTATTGGAAACTAATGTAATAATATCGATCACGACATAAGGATCTTAGGAGTATATGTCGAAGATCGGTGTCACTAATTTCATATATTGTCCTTGCGGAATATTTATTACGGCGATGTCCTTAGAATGCCTTGACTCCTGGGGATTAAACCAATTGGATACGCAGACGATTTGAAGAAAGTACTTGCTGCTAAGAATACGTAATACGCTCACTGTATGCAGAATCGTTGAATAGATGGAAGGAGAACAGCTAAAGATAAATCAGAACACAGAGGTCGCTCTTTGAATCGACGGAAGAAAAATAAAAAACATAACTATTATATAAGATACAGCCGTACAAAGCTGAAACAGCTTAAAGTATCTTGGCATCCATTTAGATAAAAATGTTATCAAACATCGGAGCACCTCAAGGAAATAACCCTTGAGGTGCTCGACGCGACTGACCCCATCTCGTTAGATGGATCTTCTGGTTTGGGAGGAAACCATGGACAAGAACTACGAAAACGTTACTGGTACTATTAGCGAAAATTCCGCCAATAGACTCGTTAATTAAGCAAAGGACAAAAATAGAGAAGAAAGGTTGTGGAAATACATGGCAGACGAAATAGGAAAAACAAGAAGAACAAGCGCAGGGAACAGAGAGGTTTACCAGAGACGTGAGATCCTGGATTGACGGAAAACGTGGCAATCATGTTAGCGGGACATGGTTGCTTTCGAGCATTTTTACTCCATTTTAATCTGAGTTAATCTGCAACAACAGTGACACTACAGAGCGCACATTTCTCGAATGGCCTAAGTGGGGCTAAGACAATAAGTGGTATAATGGGCTAACTGACGCTCGGAATTATGATGAGCAATATGCTAGAAAACGAAGACGAATAGAAATCGCGAACGGATATAACGAAGAAGGACGAAAGGATTCAACAAACATATAGAAATAAAGTGTATCATTGGGATTAGAAGAGTGCCCGAACATCACCATGAACTTTCTTTTTGAAGTAATGCTGCAGCAGTTCCGTAGAGAAACTAGGAGTAAGAAGAGCTTTCAGTTAGTAGGAATCCGACTCTATCCACTACCTCTTGAGGCTGTTGGATGTGCTTAGATATCTAAACATAAATCTTCTAACAAGTTTGAAACGTTATTTTCCTTTAATTATTTTACCGCTAATTTTCATGTCAATTTCTACAGCTTCATATTAAGTACCCTTATCACATTCGTTTTACTTGTTCGAATGCGAAAAGTCTTTACATCCAACTTCAAATTACCTCGTGGGAGTAGTTTAAAACTTTAGTGTCGTGTTTTCGCAATTATGGTGAGTAAATGTGACACAATATTCCCAGTCGTGTATATATTAAAGTTAGTTTAATTAAGATAGTTTTACTATTTATTGCTAATGAGAAGTACTTGTCGCGCCAGGGTTAATGAAATATTGATAAATTTTACTCTCTTCGAGCTTTGAAATTCTAAATCGAGACATCTAGCTACATAATTTTTTGTAAAGCGTAAATTGTATCGAAGCATTGGAAAATAGCTGAGGTAATAGGAAGGATGTAAAAAGAAGGATCATTCGATTTCAAATACTCTTTTTTGTCGAAGGAGATCCCAACAGAGAGCGGTAACGATTCGTCCATTGCAAAAGGAGAAATTATATCCGAAAACACGTATATCTCCCGTTATCTAAATTTCATTGGAAAAGCAGAGTAATTAATAAACTCGCACTTCAACACAAAAGAATTACAATCGTAGTAACTTACTCGCAATTTAAATTTTATAATGAAGTACCGGCCGAGAACGTGAAACCTGGAAATGAAATGAAAACAAAGGAGGAGGTTTCCAAACCAACATTCAACATTTCAATACACGGCAGCAGTTCCTCGAATTAAAATTCTAATACATTTTCAATTTTTTATAACTGCACCAGTTCGTAACTCTTTTTAATAACGTAGGTATGTAAAAAAAACTGCAGAAGCAACAAGTTAGAAAAGAAAAATCTTACATTACATACCTCGAAATCTTCGTTAAACCTGCTTTTGTGAAGCAGACGTTCTTCTACAACGTTTTAAAATAAGAGAAGAGCTTTAAAGCGGTCCTTTGTAAGCAAGAGGAAATCCAGAAGTGAGATGAGGTCGACACCGACTTGTCTTCCTCAGAACAGCTATTCTCTAAGGATTAAGGGTTTATTGTTAATGTATACAGACCAAAAGATAATGTTAAAGGTAGATCTTAATTAACACAGAAGATACTTTCGCCACGTCGCAGCTCCTCAAACTAGGCAAATGGTTTCACTTAATTTTATCATTACGTACGTAGTTAAATAGATCATGACTTATGTAATTTAATGTAAAATTTTTGCAATTTCAATAAACACGATAGTAAATTAGCGAATGTTGTCAGCAATGAGCTTAAAACGTGAATAGTTCGGAAATTTAAAGGAAAAAATTATCGCAATTCAGTTATTTGTAAAAATTACTACGTCGTCAACTAGTATCGCTGGAATCCTTGAAAAAAATCTTGTTGCTTTTACATATTTTACTAAAAAAAATATTTCCTTTAAAAAAATCGTTACCCGGTGTTCAGAATCCACACATACCTTCACAAACGGCGCAAAGAATGTTTTAGCCAAAATCTTAATGCTTCCAAAAGAAGCCAACTTATTTACAGCGGAAGTTGCGGCTATTAAAAAACCACTGGAATATGGAACAATTCAAGCGTTAGTATTTCTATTGACTCTAAAAGGGGCTTATAGAACTTCTGCTTTGACTCATCTGTGAAATATTATTTCTAGATTTCCATCCAAAGAAACAAAAAAAGTCTATCAATTATATTAGTGGACAGTCTGGTTAAAGATACAAGCTACGGAAATACGGGCGATAATGTATTGATGTATTTTAATGGTAGTCTTTGTACGCAGAGTCCCGCAATTATCTATATAATTACGCAATTACACCCCAATTTGCATCAGCAACTTTACGGATCGTTAGGCTTTCTACTAACGATTTCTTTAGTTGTGCATCTATTGGGTAGAATTTGATTGCTTGTTTGGAATCGGTTGGCGGGCCGTTCAAATCGTTGCTCCTCGCTCGAGTAATTTCAAGGAAGAGCTGTAGATTTTGTTATTCTTAGATTTAATTTTTTTCACAATATCTGTAAATCTCATTAATAGAGAGGACAAAAGCGAATGAAATCATATGTTGTTGTGCAGCGACTAGATATATTCGTATTTTTTGTCGACTCTGAGGGAAACCAGTACGCAACACGAACCCTTTCTTATAAAACGGACAGACACGAGTCTGTCTAGTCGCTGCAAAAAAGGTATGATTTCACTCGCTTTTGCCTTCTCTACTCATTAATTCTTGTTTGTATGTTATTCTTCAATGTACTTTGTAATTAAAGGATCATCTCGAATTCAGTTTTAAACTTGAAAATAATGTTAAACGGATTTGGGAATACGTATTGAACTGTATTCTCGCCAGATAAGTAACACAGGGAATGTTAATTAATTTCCGACAAGCAACGAGTACATATATCAATAGCATCCTGTTAACAATTTCGGTTTATATCCCAGTGCCAGCTCAATTTGCATTGCGCTCAAATTATATGTACCTACATATCGACAGCGGATGTAATAAACAAATGTAATATTAAAAATTAGTTTTAGAGAGCTGGTTATGAACGCACACATTGTGATAAGGGCTGTTGGCTATCGTTCGTTGCTGTACACAATTTATTAATTAACACCATTCATTACATTTATGGGTTATAACTGTTTTGATTTTTATTCAAAAATAGATTTATTATATTTTTAGTAATTCAAAAGATACAATTAGTATTGAAAAAAATTAAACTATTGTTCTAAATGTAACCGCATTGAATAATTGTTTTGATGAGATAGTTGGGGAAATTTCAAAATCACTATTATCGGACGACGGTGGATTATAAAATAATATTCAGCGTAAAATTTTACGAAAAATACTAAAAATTAAATCAGATAAAAGATGTTCCAGAATTTAAAGGGAAATTAAATAAAAATTTAAAGGGAATCCGATAGGATTCTAAAACATCACCATTAAAGTATGTATCTCAAATTGGAAAGCTACAATTTTTGATGGGAGCCTGACGTCCCCCATTAAAACGTGATTTCGTTCCTGGCGTAGACCCTGTGGTGTAGTGGTTATTCTCAGTTAACCTATTTCAGTGTTTACTAATATCCAATTTTTTTTTACCGACACCTCCACCAATGAGGAAGCACGTATGAGTCGCAATGAAATTAAACACGTAAAGGTCCCGCACGGTATTCATTCTTATTAATCATAAGTAACAAGCGAGACATACATTCACAATAAGTTACACCGGAGATTCAAGTAATGAAAGCAAAACATTGGAGAATTAACCAAAGAATAGTAGATAATAATACTTCCACGTAAGATCTGCCGGTTGATTTATGACATCATCTAAATACGTAAATTCAGGGCCATACGTCGTACATTATCTGCAGAGATTTTTCTAGAGTTAATTATGCTAATTTTAGCTCGGATTTACATGGCGTTCCTTTGAGTTGTATACTCCCCATGGATATTAATGCGAAAGTAGATTTTTTTTTAGGTGCTGCGCTAATTAACCTGTTTGATTCTCGAGCTCTCTTCTTAGATCTTTTAAAACTTCAAAACCTAGACAACCCCGGATTACGACTGATATTAAATTGCTACAAAAATTAAAGGATAAGACGAAAGCGAAAAATCAAACTAACACGAATGTTGAGTCACTGGGACCGCTATTAAAGTTCGCGTAATTTCACAACGTTAGCGATAACGAATCAGAGGCGAACTTACGTTAAGCGCGTTTACAAGAGCCAATCCGGTAAAAGTTTGTAATAGGAGTTAAAAAAGTTTAATTTTGAGCGGAGTAGAAGCGGTTACATTCGCACTAAGATGCAAAATAAGGATGCAATTAATTGGTCACTTCGTTAGTGTGAATATTGGGGACGCTTAGCGAATGTATTTCGGCAGTAGGACAAGTTATTAAGCTGTATCATTCCTTAAGTTACTCATATTATTAATAGTTGTCTGATCGATATTATTTTATCCTCCCTCAAATACGAAATTCTTAAAAGTTTTAGGAGCTCGTTATGACGTCCCAAATCAACGAATATCTGCAAACTTATAGCACTCTACCAAGTAATCAATCTAATTTTCCTAGTGACGATATCATTGCAGATCGGGATATCGGGCGATTCAATAATAAATTTCCCCAATTTCTTACCTCAGATACTTCCCGCAAATCTCGGCCCTTGGAAGGCTTCTATAATTACCTTTTGTTTTATTAATGTTAGATTAACTTTCAAGAATTTTATATATTGTCACATTTCACAATCTTTTTGTTCCCCTCTCTCTCGGTCTTCACGTAAAAATTCCTAGCTTCCCCATTTTTTGCTTTGATTTTTACGCTTTCTTCCCTTTTTAACCGATCTTGAAACGTGCTTGAAAACAGCTGCTTATTGATATATTTTGTGACTTTAATTGGTCAGCTTATTGGTAGATGTATTTTCTATTATTTTTCAATAATATTTTTTTTCTCATTATACGGAATTAGGTAACAGAAAGCACGGATGAGCTTCAATTTATTCTATTTCTTGTCTTTATTATTCACCTTTAAATTTTAACTCACTCGACTGATTTTTCTATGTTGTGTCTTTCTTTTCACAGCGTGCTATAGTTTACCTTCATTTACTCTAATTAATCAATTATTTCTTTTCCTTTACTTCTTACTGCAATCACTGGTACTACTGAACTGTTTATTCTTAAACTTAGTAAGATTTTTGTAATTGCATTATTTACATCTCGATACGTTCCTTTTTTCCTTTTCTTTCCTTAATTGGTTTAATTAATGAAGTGAATTATTCAAAATTTACGCTGATACTTACTTCGCCGCAATTTCACTTACTAGTTTCTTTTTATATATTTTCAAATTGCATTTCTATTGTTTATAAGGCCAGACTATCATAGACAGCAGCTCTTATTTTGGGATTAATTATTAGCTTTCTGTTATATAAATTTTGTACACGTTACTGCTTTTTCTTTCTGTTTCAATTTTAGCAGCTCCGACCATTGGACCAATTTCAAGCCGTCAGTACTGCACTAAGGATATGCGACTGAGTTGTCAGATCACCATTTAACAAACATATCAACTTCGCTAACTATTCCCCATTTATTTATGGCTCATGTTAATTTCCATTTGTACAGTAAAATTAAAATTTTAAAAGAGCTAAGTTTTATTTTGTTTTGATCAACGACAGCAAGCCTTAGGACGATTTGATGTTTTTTCCCCTAAAAGTACCCGGAGCCCTCCTTCTCTTGTTGGCGACCTTCAGTGATCATTTCGAGATTCACTTTACTTTTTTTTGGTTCTCAACAACTCAAAGGTTGTTGTCACCACCCTCCGCAATTTTACTCCATCCTAACCTCACCTCTTGCCTTCCGGCAAATATACAAGGTAAACCCTCAGGGTTTACCTCGTTGTTGTTTCTACGCTACAGAGTAAGGATCATGAAAATTTAATTGTCGAAGATACATAGAAGGAAGACTCTCTCTTTTCTAAAAATAAAAATATCAAGACTGTTGCCCCCGTACTTCTATTCTTTGTTGTTAATAAAAAAAAGAGTAACGCGTAAGTAATTTTTTTAATTCAAGTAGAGTCGGCTGAACAATTTCACATTTAAATATTCAGTATATAAGAATAACTGGTCAATTTCTTAAATTTTCGAAAAATCTAGCAAAACAATAAATATTTCAATTACGCCGATTATCGATTCGATGTCCTCTTGAGAACGAGCTAGGTCGACGTAGGCGCAATAGCAATTACAAACCCTATCAAATGCAGCTTCTGTTGACTGGATGGGTTAAGAACTGCGGTAAGAACGTCGTAAGTAATTAAAAATATAAGTAAATAAAATATGTATAAAATACGTAAGCGATATTATTTTCTACTAAATTTAACTAAGAATAAATGCTCGCTAAACTTGCAAGGGCAAGCAGGTGGAAGTCCGACGGAATACTCGGCAATTAACCCGTAACATTATCTCTTGATGAAGCACTTAAAATCGAGTTATTTGATAACTTGCCTTTCGACCCATACCCGACAGTAAGAGGTTCGTTGCGTGGGTTAGATACAAGGTACTACGCGCCCGCAAAGGCCCGAACACATAAATTCCAAACAGCCTTACGGATATAACTCAAAACGGCTAACAGTAGCAGTATTGTTGCGCAAAAATACATGTGTATATGATATTATAAAAACATTTAAAAGTTAGTAGGTCGTACGTGCATATTGATTATATTATTGAAGGAAAGAGGATAATTTCTGACCTAGCTCTTTATGAGCTAGCGTTAGCTTTCCGTATGATCATAAGTACCTAGGAAACAGTTAACTTTAGGGATAAAGTTACTTAATACAATGCGATATGTGGAATCGATTAAGTTAAAAATATACCATTGCATTCAAAATAAGTAAGTTGGTAACCGCTACAGGTTCAACCGAAAGCATTTCGTAGGGGAAAGTATTTAAAATTAATAGATCTGACGCAATAACTACCTATCCCAAATATTAGATTTCGTGTTCGTATTCGTAATAACATCATTAAAACTTCTAACTAACGGGTTACATATACATATATCAACCGGTTGAGAGATACATTTATTGGCGCTAAAAACTTTATCTATTTATGGATCTCCAAAATTTATTTAACATTTTATGTAATGAAGAATCTACACCTTCGAGGTTTACTAGATCATCTATCAATATTTTAAATAAAATAATATTTTTTTCCGGTTAAGTAGAGATTGGACACAAACACAAAATAAGGTAAAGAAGGTGCGCAGGTATATCTTAAGCAGTATCTATCTGATAAGGCTTTTCAAAGTGGCGATCTATCAAACTAAGTATTTTCATCTTTGTCTCTTTTTCACCTTTCAATTGTAATAACAAGCTTTGTATAACGAATTCAACTTCTTCTTTTAATGAAAAATTTGCTATAATTGAGGAATCCATTATTCAGGCCGACAAAATAAACTGAAATTAATAGATTTGCGATACGCGTGTATCTATTTAGCGCAACCATTAACACCATCAGTGCCATTAGTCTCTGTTCCATTTGGTAATAATTGCAAACACTAAGAATTAATACAAAGTATAATGCTCACGTCAACTCACAGCACTGGTTCAATTTACTTGATTGATGAAGCCTTGTTTATTCATAAAGTTTTACAAAATTCTTAGATTCATAATATAACGAACGTGTAACAACATAGATAGACAACAGAGACAAAGAGTTTTTTTTTTTCACCCACAGAGATACAATTCGCCTACGCGGACAAAACTCATCAACAGTTTTTCTATCATTTTTTGTCTCTTTATATCCTATTTTCAAATATTAAACCCATGCTCAGTAAATATAAATTTTTAGAGATTAAAGTTAGTGACCACACGTAAAATAAATATAATTTAGAAGCTATTAGACGATAAATGTGTTCTTATTAAACTTAAGAGCGTGAACAAGCTTTGTTATTTACATCAATCGAGTTGTTAGTAGCTACTTCAAAATCGTTTGCCTCATTTATTTATTGGCTAATTTAACAGTGTAACGGGTGCAAAATGCTCTGTTTCTAATCAATTTGCACTATTACGAAACAACGAAAGCTGAATGTTGGTTTAAAGAATTGCGTGGATTAAATGAATAGTAATCCGCTCGCAAATAAATTGGTTTTATAGATAAGTCGCCCGTATTTATAAAACCATATAAAATACAAAAACTCTCATGCATTTGTACAATCCCGGACAAAATCAACGCGCCGATATAATAAACTCCAAAATTTACATTTTAATCCGTATGCGCGTCTACGGAAAATGTTAATAGCAAGCTTTTGACCTTTTTTGGCAATTCAACAAACAAACTGTATTTCTTTGACAATCTCAAAGTAAAGTTGTTAAGTTAAGCAATAACTAAAAATGAGGAAAATGAACGTTTCTTTAGGCTATCTACCTTAAGAAACAGGTCTCGGTTAGTAGCGGGGTATTTAGAAATTGTATTTGCTCGAACGGTCAGAACAAGGTTGAAAGGAGCTGGACTGGTTAGTAGAAGATCAACAACTGCGACTACTTACCAAGAAGAACAGAATTGCCAGGTTATGTTCAGCCAGAAATCGTAGAAATCGGTCTATTGATGGCCGCAAACGTGTTTTTTTAATTAAGACAATGCCCGACCTCACGTGTCTGTAGACGTACTGGATTATCTCAATGATACTCTAATACCGTTTAACAAGACATCTTTTGTCTTGATTGAGAGTAAAGAAGACTAATATCTCAATATTAATTTATATTGCCATTGAATTGTTTTCCTCTTTTTTATTGAAGAATGAACGATAATATTACTGTAACAATGTATTTTTTCATGCGATATACTTCTAAACACTTAAATACTTTCCATTTAATTTTCATTCATTTACTTGAAACATTCTTCTTTATAGTTTGCATTAATTTTGTCCGGGCGTGTATATTGAATGAAATACTGCACGTTTTTATGGATACGTGACCCTATTATTTTTCGCTTATTGTAAATAGCGAAACAACGGAAAATTAATTTCCGAAGTTGCCAGTGACTTGCGGCACGATAATCCAATGCAGATGAACCGGCGCTGATGTTTGCTACTTTAACTTCTTCTTCCGACCAGGATTGAATTCAAATGTCGCAAACGAAAATTATCCTAACAAACGAGTTTACAATTGCTTCTTATTTTGTATTTCACCGCCACCTTATTAAATAACTTTTTCGCATTGGTTTTTTGGGGAAAACGCGAAATAGCGTCGGAAGACCTAATACAGGCTGTCCTAAAAGTCACATAGAGCTAAACCTACTCGGAGACTTTTAGGGATATGATTTACCAGCATAGAGCTACTACCACCGACAAATTAAAATGGGCCATTGAAGAGATCATACAGAATTTTTAGCCAACAAAAGGAACAATTCAAACAAATTATACCTAGGATTATTAATTAAAGTAACATTATGAAACAACTTCACGGAATTGAATGCGATAGCAAATGATACAATCGGAAAATAGTACCAATTAGAAGCTTGTTATATCTAAGCTTTATTATCAGTAATTCTTCGCCGTCTTTCCTTGAGGCAAGCCGTTTTTCGAAAATAAACAAGTCTAATGATTTGAACGACCTCGCTGCCGTCACGTAATTCGAACTATTGAACTGTGAACAATAAGAAACGTCGTGACGAAATTAAGAACCGACATTCTCGTTATCGAGACAAGAACGGATGGCCACTTCAGGATATTACTTAAAATATATGTTGCTGTATTAATATAACCCTCGATTTGCGTTGTTTACTAATTTTCCACTTGTTTTAAAGTAAAAATGACGTATTTCCGCAAAGTACGTTGTATCACCAAGTTATATAATATTAGAGGACTTCTTATACAAAATTTTTATTGCGGTATTACTTTTCAGACACTTTATAGATTACGGTTGTATACACATAGAGTAGCACGGCATTAATGCAAATATTTAACAAGTGAGACCAGCGATTTACTTTATCGTGACTAGAAAGGACAAAAGCGAGTGAAATCGAAGCGACTAGACAGACTCGTGTTTCTTGTCGACTCTCGGAGAAACCAGTAGGCAACACGAACCCTTTCTTATGAGACGAATAGACACAAGTCTGTATAGTCGCTGCAAAAAAGGTATGATTTCATTCGCTTTTGTCCTCTCTATCTGCTGGTTTATAAATGCTGGTAAATTTCTCGCGGTTACTTGTAAAACCATTCCCTAACAGCAAACTCTACGTAAACATCCATGGCAAACTAGACTTATTTCAGCGATTGTTTTAGTTGACCAAGTACATGGAAATTGTGCATCGGAACAGGGATTCTAGCATGACAAAAAGTGTGAACAAACGAATCCGAACTACCTCCTACTTTCATCTGATGTTGTGTCCTAGACAGGGCTCGAACCTGCACAGGTTCTGATCTTAATCAAAATTTATTGCATAATCTACTACGGGGATTTCAAACTAGAATCTTATTGGTTAACATCTTTCGAAGACCAAATTAAATAACAGAATGCAAATTATCTACTCAAATTAATGACATTTATAAAATTAATGGTGATTTGCTGTGAAGCAACCTGATAATTTCAGACTCAAATTACCCTTGATCGGAGTGAAGATCCCAACAGACCGTGTGCGGTGTATTGGCAGGAAATTATCATTTCCAATGCGTTACATGATTGCAAAGGTCGTGTGGATTCTTTTTAAAGTTAATTTTCCAAAAATACAAACCAGATGAAACTGCCA
The DNA here is from genome assembly GCA_020654165.1 of Oryctes rhinoceros. Classification (NCBI taxonomy): domain Eukaryota; kingdom Metazoa; phylum Arthropoda; class Insecta; order Coleoptera; family Scarabaeidae; genus Oryctes; species Oryctes rhinoceros. The sequence goes on from JAIOKQ010000231.1 coordinate 9,124,881, forward strand.
AAAGAAGAACAAAGTCATCGTAAAATATAATTCCCTGTACACGTTGGTTTAGAAATTCAAAAATGAAGACTGCACAGCAAAACAGTGAAGAACAACTCCATCTAAATATATCACTGTAGAGCTCAATCATGTAAGATTTTTAATAGTGAATGGACGTAGAACAACCTCCTTCACACCGTTATTACACATTTGAATCCATTGATCAATTTACTTGGAACCAACGCATTTATTTCTATTGAAAAGCAGTACTTGCACAAAAAGGTTACAAGGAACTTTACTACTAGAAGGACCAGAGGACAGATGTCTCGAGTAGTACAGTTAGTACAACTTGAGGTAAAAGGTTTCAAAAACAGCTTCCGGATGTATAACTTACGGTTTTCGTTAACTTATGCGGTAAATAAGTTCGGCTACATGATCAAGAACAACGGTAGTCAGTAAAACTTTTCATACGAGGCTCATCTAACTGTGTTTATTTGACAGTTGCAGCAGTCTACTGCAAGTATAAAATAAAGTGGCGAACCACAAAACTGTTGCTCTAATGAACGTCGCACTTGATATATATATATCGCGTGAGTGAAGCTGATAATCCCACTGCTAGAAAAGCATGCAACGGTGAAGTTTGCGTGGTTTAGTTGGACAGGGTAAATTATACGTGAATTAAGTATCAAATGATCTTCTATTAAAACCAATCTTTTTCTACTAAACAATAGTAAACAAATAATCCTTTTTATTTATTATTGTTATATTAAAAGATTTATATGTGGAACCTACACAGCCTTTATTTCTTCTAAAAAACTTCAATTTTATACGATACACGTTGTACGGAAATATTTAAACGTTCATTAAATTGTGCTTCTGAAAGTTATTTCAGTCTTTCTGGTTAATTGTTACAGATTTTGACACACTGATGATATATTACTCTTTTCTGACCTTTGGATAAATATAAACGCGGCAAACACGATAAAAGTGTAAGATACCTCTTATACTTTTATCGTGTTGGACTTCGTACTGATCGTAGTTCTCCGGCAATATGATCGTTCAAATATGCTAATAACAGCACCATTGTAGAATCTGTTTCGTCACGATTTTCTTCACCTCAAATCTACGATTATCGTAAGAACGTCCTTTATAGTCATCCGTTCTCAATATTATCAAAGGAATTTGATACGTAATAAGACATTTTTATTCCAACTGTTTGGACGACTGAAGACTAAGTCAATATCTCAATCCTGTTCGTGAAAAGTACAAGATTTTTTTTATAATTTTCCTCTTTAAGAAATTGTGTTAATTAACAAAGCTTGAGATCAACTTTTATAGGTACCCATTTCTTTTCATTTGCCACACTATTGCCTATTGTAGCGCATTAGAATTATATTGATCGTTTTTAACTTGCAATGGTGTTACTGCTGATTGTAAGTAAACTTATAACATTTTGCGGATAAAGTAAGTAAACAAAAAAGACACTGCATGCATTAAAGGCTATAAATTTTAAGTGACTAATGTTATAACGTTTATTGTGATATTTCACTAACAAATTGAAAAACACTGTGACTCTTTCTTCCCTCACATGCAATTCCATTACGAGTTTAATCCATCGTCCACCAGTGCATCGTCAATTTCGATTGAGCAATAAGTAAATTTCAATTGTATTTCGTAACATTTACGTGCGGACTGCAATTAAGGAAATTAGTAAGCGGTGTACCGGGTAGTAATAACACAACATGATAAGTAAATAGGTCAGTTTTCAGAACAAATGCTTGCTAGCTGTTTCAATAAGCAAACGCATTGTTTGTGTTTCAATAACGCTGTGCTTCGAGACCGGAGTTTCTGTATACCTTGGCCATTGCCAACAAAGCAAATAAAGTTTCATATTAGATGGACTGCGCGCAAAAGCGACGACTGGATGTCGATTGAGAGAACCTTTTCCGCGAAGTTCGATTAAGAAAGGCAATAAAATTTTTATTTGTTTTTCACTTATTGTTGGATTAAAGGTATACAAGAAAAAAAAAGGAAAAACGGGGTGCTTATTAGCGTTTGCGTCGTAACGCGATGAATAATAGCGAGTAAACAGAATACATTTGTTATTTGATCGTGTTGATGTTGGCGCTGTCGGAAAAATTACAATATAAATACGCATTATCTACGATAATTATGGCGTACAAATCCCAAAACAAGTGTAAATCGTATTATTTGCTTTGGGCATATTCATTACTTCGCAAATGGACGACGATCTTTTAATATAAAAACCTCTGGAGGCTCTGCAAAATAAACAGCCAAATACAGAACATCGCTTTTTAATGTGATTATACGAATAAGATGTGTCATCTTGCATATTCAAAAAGCTTAATTTATATAAATGGTGTATATTATCAAGAACTAAAGAAACACGCTTTCTATACGAAATATATGTTAAGAATGCAAACGGAAAGTACAATCCGTGATAAAATCACGTACATACTATAGGAATGACCATTCTATATTATACGCTTTAGAGAATGCCCAAGATATCGAAATAATAAGTCACGAACTTTTCCGTTGGCGTAGCAAACAACCTATTTCCGTGACATCGCACGGATTAACAGTTGAATAAAACGTGATAAGAAAACCTGTAAGTCATGTACAAGGGTATTTTCGCATTGTCAACGAAACACATACATATATATATATATTCCTAATCAGAGATCAATAAGAAATACCAACGGCTATTAAATTATTACAGTCACTGAATATAAATGATATGAAAACTTATGAAAGCAATACTATGTGCACGATTGCTATTTTTGTAGGAGAATAAGAATAATATCAACTAATTAAAATGTCTATATTAAAAATTCTTATAATAGTTACATCATGCCTAGGGAAGACAAAGGCGGATGGAATTATTGCTTTTTTGCAAAAACTAAACAGACTCGTGTTTTGTCGACTTTCGAGGACACCAGCAGGTAACACCAATCCATTCTCACGAGGAGAATAGACACGAGTCTATCCAGTGGCTGCGAAAAACGAATAATTCCACCTGCCTTTGTCGTCTCTAATTACGCCGTTTAAATGATTTCTTTAACATTGCAACGATGCTGCCAGATACAAGTTTTGCGAAATTTACGCATACGAGAAATAAATAATTACATATAATTATTCCTTTCTTCTCTATCTCTAATATAATTCCATCGCTTCGCGTCAAACTTCGATTCATAGTTTACTTCGTTTGTCGCGCAGCTGACGTTGTTACACAAATAAAAAACTACAGGCCCGAATAAAAAGCGACAAAGTGCATCGCCCGTTCGCAAAGAATTCTAGACAACAAAGTAACCGTCCTCTTTATTCCACGCACAAACGACGCCTTTCACAAGTTTGCTTTATGAGTGTATTGTATATATTGAAAAGCGAAGGCGAACGTGCTTTGATACAAATTTGCAGACATCTAGATAAACCGAAAACATTCACGCGGACGCGATTAAATAACATTTACGAAGAAAATATTTCAGACATTATGAATTGTTTGACAATTCTTGATACAAATTTACAGCAAATCAAGTATTATGATAATTATCAACGGTATCCATCTTGTTCTTTTAAGCCAATTACCGAGTAACTGTTTGCTTTGTTTGCGATCTGAACTCAAAGTCCTCAAAGTCGTCCTCAAATGCCTTTATACTTGAACTGTTTACGGAATCTTACAACGATTCCTTTGGAAAATGTACCTCGAGAATGGATCGGAAAACCATAAATTTTTAAAACGTGCTTGTATTATATATTTATATATGTAGTTGGAAATAAAGATAATTACTTAACAACCAATATTCTTATTTCACCCGCAAGGCAAAATTATTTCCGTTATAGAAAATACAAAGGTTGCATCGTTTTTCAAAGATGAAGATAGCTGAATAGCTAGAGCGCAAACTCTTTTACAATAAAACTTTATGGTAGAATGCTTAGCAGAGCAATCGCACGTAGGTACTCCGTCCTTACGTCAATGTTTTTTGTACTCTCGCGATGCGATAGGGAAACTCGTTACTCTGCGATCTCTTAATAACGGAGAAGCGCTATTCTAATCAGAGCTCTTGAAAAAACTTCCACCATTTTTGCCCGTGAAGTATAAATTTTGAAATCTTCAAGTTTCCTTTAAAAAGGTGGATTATATAAACGTAGTCTTCAATCATTATATTGCCTATCCAATCTACATATTCCCAGGACGAATCCTATATCATTTCGAAGATATAATAACAGTCACTTTAACTAATTACACCTTCCATCTAGCAAAGATCCTGTTTCAACCAACAAATTATTTACATAAATCATATATGAATTCCCATCCCATAATAAATGGATCAACTATAACAGTTCTACGAACGTCAGAAAGTTTACCAACCACTCTAGTTTCGCAATACATAACTGTGGACGCGTTCAGTTGCGAGACACCGTCGTTTAAATTAAAGCTATGCGAATTCAGTCAGCGTACGTACAAATGTAGGACAACAATTGTTATCGCTTACTTTTGTTCTACAGAACCACTCTACGAAACGCCAAGCATTTGGACGTCAGGTTATTACTAATATATTTTGTCTTACGTACATATATATTCAAATGCGGACATATGTAATATTCAGATTCTCGAAAGTTATTTGCGCGTATTTCTCGTCCTCCCGGGCTGCAGAAATTACTTTAAAATCTCGTAGGTTAGAACAGCATTATGGAAAATTCCGTCTCGGGACGGCAATATTATCGGTACAACATGAGTTGAAAGCTCATCGTAGAAAACTTGAGATCAAGACAAATGGTACACTCATCGACGAAAAAAATATTTCGCATAGAACTTTCCTTAAAAACAAATAATATTGAAACATGGTGTTAATGGAATCATTTTCGCCAGTGCTAGGAGCGAATAAATACGCTGCTCGTGGACATGTTTCTTCCTAACCGACGTTATCGGCGTGGTTCCGAGAGTATTTTAACTCTCCCTTGTATCGCTATTACCTCATAGTTAAGTTATTGTTCGCCAAGTTATTGTTGCCATTCCTCGGATTGGGATAGCGTGCGCAAATTTTTCACTGTGTATAAAAGTAGAACCCATCAGAAAGTGCCTAGAATCGCTGTTGACTCGCGCAACTCACTTACTCTTCTTGATATTTCACCGTTCAACGAAGCTTCAACTCGTATGTATAATAATCATCTTTCAAGTCTTCAAGTTCGGAATTTCCACGAATTAAAATTACTCGTTCTAAGAAAGGTTTGAATCATTCAAAATTAAATTTGCAATCTAATAGCGACGATCGTAAAACTCAAAATTAGAAATTCTAGAGGTACGACGTTCGATCAGCTTTCCTTGCTTGACATGCATAGTGAATGGAAAGTCCTTAAAATTGCCTGAATATGCTAATTGATTTTCTGCGGTACATTCATACTTTACAATTCTTCAATGTTAAAAGCAATTTAAAACGTTATTACATTACTACCGAACCGCTCTTAAAATATATAACTATCTACCATTGTAATTGCGCGTTTTGTAATCTGGTAATTTATTACCCGTCCTATTTCCTTTTTTACATATACCGAGTATTTCGTATTTACGTGGTAATTACGTAATTATGAATTTATCTGCTGAACCGGCACGGAAAAAACGCCGGGCAATCCGTCAGGATTTAAAAGCGCGGATGTGTAAGTGGTTGAAATGTTGAAGAGCCAATTAATGAAGCGAGTGTTGTTAAAGGCCAATTCGTTTAAATGTAATCGGCATCAGGTTAATAATTACTTTTCCAGATGACACACATTCCATTATTGCTCGCCACATAGAAGAGGAATATTTCAATAATTACATCTCCCGTACGCTCATGAACGGATGAAGTACGAAATAGGAAATATTTTTTTTTTCATTTACGCGTTTATAGAAAAAAATTATTTTATAAAAACGTGTATCTGTCTTGAAAGTATAATTTCTAATATCAAGTTTGCGATTGCTGTACTGGGTATACCAATAACACTTTTAATTTCATCGATTTCCTTCTTTTCATCGTGTTATTAAAATATTTTTGTGTTTTTTATTAAGTATTTTTCTAAATTACTTAATTAAATGTTACGCTTTGTACATCCCCCCAGATACTCTTAAATTAAAGGTAAATACCAAATAATAACGTCTTGAAAGTGTTAATTTGAAATAGATATTCATGATAATGTTAATGTATGATATTACAACATGTACAATATGAAACAAATTAATTCCTCTTATAAACGTGATAACGTACCTATTTTACGCCAAATTGGGCTTAAAATTGCGTTAAACGTCCTCGTAGTAGCAACCAACTTTTGTTCCCGTCTAGATATTTTAAGCCTGTAAAAGTAAACGGGTAATAACACTGGTTATGTTCGTGGCAGATGCCAGGCGGCCACGGAAAAATCGAAAAACGAGGAGTTTGTCCATTTGTTACTAGCCACTCGGTAATAATAATAATGATAATAGCGCTTATTGCTTAGATGTTCAGAAAGGAATACATACGCAAAAATCTGCTAATTCGAGCTTCAGAAGTAGTTAACCGCAAAGAAACGATGAATATGATAATCAACCATGTGATTCTGAAACGTTATCATAAAATTTAAAAACTTGTTTCTCACTCAGCTAACAGATAATTGTCGATCGTACATTCAAGGGTTATGTCATTCCTCGAGGCACTAACGACAAGAATATTACTTGTTGCATATATACATCAAGGTAGTATTAAACACATTTGCTCTCTAACGCTGGGGCATCATCCCCAGGCAATGGCTGAAGATAGAGCTCAAAACCCGCTCGATAACTCAGGTTTCAATGCATTGGATTTAGGATTATTGCATTCAATGCAATCTCCAATAGCTACGATTAACGATTTAATTACATTAATGTTACTACTTTCTATTAAATTCTATTAACTTCGCACTGCTTCTCTAACTATTTCTACTCGAACCTCCACAGCACGTATAACCCAATTGATTTTCACGATTCTTTTCATCCCATTTCATTTATCAATTTGCTAATTAAAGATCCTACCTCTTCTAGCCAATTTTTGGGAACGGACTAAATATAATAAAGATAAATGGATAAAATGCTGGTTGTTATTATCAAAACACAATCGACATCGCAATCGTAAAGCATTACGATAAATATTACGATTATTATAATTACGATAAATAAAATAAATGTAAATAAATAAATAAATATTAAATGTTTGGATTACTCCTTGACGTAGCTGTTTTATAATATTGCAATTACTTCCGTACATTTTATTTCTCAAAGTGCTCCATAAATACATAAGTATCGAAACGCGACAAACACATATATTGATCTAGGTAGTCACTGTTTATTCGTCGCTGTTACTGTGTTATTAAAGGTACTCCTTAAATAATTAATTTCGTTTCTGGCATTCTGTGTAAGCGTGACATCACATTTGAATATTTAAGGTCAATGGTGCATTATTAAAATTTCCACACACTATACGGCGCGTTTGTGTTTTTATGATAACATAAATCGTAATAATAAGAAAAAGCAGCGAAGATAAATGCTGTTATTCAAGAAATTAAATAGTTGTTTCAATTAAATCAACTGTTCACAAATAAAAATAAGATTTTATTGACCAATTAGATATCAATCAAAAATAAGGAGATAATCAGTTTCGTATACAAAAAAAAAAAATGAAAGTTAGCTAAATATAGATCATTCAAATGAATCTTAACGACACAAATGCTAATATCCTCGTTGGATGCGGTGTGCTAACACTGAGCAAGAAGTGGGCAACTTGTTTAATGTGAAATATCCAGACAAAAATATCAATCAATCCACAATAAGTAAAATACAGAGAAAATTAGAGAAACTGGATGTATGAAATACATCTCAAATACAGGGCGTCCTAACAAAATGAGTAAAGATGTAAAATTTGATAGTTTGTTAAGTATGCATAGCGAAGTAGTATGTGTATTAAAAGTTAAAAGTAAATATCGTGCCTACAAAATGCGACTACTTCAAGAATCCAATGCAGATGACAAGTAACGGGTAACAGTAACGTGAAAGCTAAATGACAATGCTTTGCTCGTTACACATCGCATACGTTCAAGTATTGGAGGAAATCGGAACTTTGTCATTAGATCCCCATTTACGTTACCATCAGCTGTTATTGAATACGACCCCGATCATGCTTCGTTCGCCAAATTCTCTTTTCGGATGATACTTTTTTTCACATAATTGGAACAGCAAATCGACAAAATTGCAAATTCTTTAATGAGAAAATTATTAATGCCCTTAGAAGAGGGGGAAACCTATAGCTGATGCACAAATATTTCTTCGAGAAACAAATACACTGGATTTATTCTATAATCGTATCTCGCAATATATATTAAAACGCAAACGAACCTGGTTGCCCGGTGAAACAACTGTCGGTGAACCCAGCGGTGCCCGTTAGAAAAACAGGTTTCAACTGTCCATAATTATTATAATTATTAATATTCCATTATATAATTAATAAACCATCCGAAAGACACCATTTTCCATATATAAATAATTGAATTCCCATATCTGGACAATTTGAAATTTATTTCCTAAATGTCTCATCAAAGAAGACGGTTAATAATCGAGCATGCGCTCTACGGAAATCCCAAATTGCTTCCGTACTCGTTCTGAATCGGTAAAGAATGTGCTCCGTGAAAAATGTTTAACGATAGACGTCGGAAAGTTTTCGTATTTTAACATAACTTGCCAAAGTCAGATGTTTACAATCGAGATTAGAATAATGGTTGTTTATATTTCTATTTAACAACAAGGAATCATCTGACACCGCAGTTGATTGATGACGTGCGTTCGTTCCAGGAATAATGATATCTAAGTTACTTGTTCACTATTGAAATGTTAGAACATTGATGTAATTGGATATTAAAAATACTTGAGGTCACAATATTTTGGAGAAATGATACAAACTTATTTCAACAAATAGTACTCTCTAAATCGCTATAATACTTACCTTTACATAAAGCTTTTTCTTCCAGCATTAATTTTTATGTTAATTAAAAATATTGATTACACAACCAAACAATTGCAAATTTTCAACATATTTAAGTAACGGTGAACTGACCGTTGGAAATAAAGAAATTAAATCTCCATTTTGAATTGATCTAAACCGACCAATTACATAGATATCTGCACATAGTACTACCAAAATATTGACCTAATACACAATTCCACTTTATTTGATTCCCTTTGTTGGATTCCATTTTATAAACTTCTTTTAAATTATTTTTTATATTTTACTTTCTTAAGTTGCATATTTCCAAATCCAATCACAGAAACGAGGAGAGCAATAGTCTCCCGACGTGGATAAATTTTTTTCTAATTTTCACGGAAAACGTTTGATGAGAGTCGAGTCACCCTGATTAACGTCCAGTTTTCCATACCTCAACTTAATATCGACACAAATTACACAGATTGCGAAAATTCTTCGGATTCACAATAAACCTTGTCAAGTAAGAGAGACGAAGATGGAAAGAAAAAAGGTTTTTCGTGCTATCATCCAAGTAGAAATGCCACACAAATAAGTTCTCAAAATATTAAAAACTTGTTCTAAATTCAACAAGGTAACATACAAGACAACAGAGTGTGATAAGATGCAAAATACAAAAAGAGAACTAGACAAAGAGTAATTTTCAAAATCTAGTACACATAACAGGAAAAATGATTTTTGTTGTTGTTGTTGAAAATCGACAAGAAAAGAAAAGACAAAAGAGTAACAGGTGGTTTGGTAGAGTAAGAAAACGTACATTTATAAAAGGGTAGATTTTAACATAAATCAGTTTTAACAATTTCGTCATGCATGACTCACTTATAACTGTGGCAAAAACACCGGTCTAGACGTGAGGGGACGACGAGACATGATGTGAATATATAAAGCGACTTTTCTATCTAGAAGGTCCTTTGCCGTTGACTCCCGCTTGATCTCTCAGGGAAGGCAGGAATGGAAAGCGACGCGGCCAGTGTTCGACTGAAAGTAAACGTTTCGGAGCGCAGAGACGCCGTCGGTGGGTATCGCTGAGTATTCGGTCGCCAACGGACGCAACAGCACATATTTTATACACATCAGCATGCATTAAATATAATGCAATAATGTATTTTCCATGTGTTTTCCCCGTTCGAAATGTGCGCGTGTATAAAATAAAGATGTTGCCTTCACTCCATAAAATCTATAAAAGCAACATCCGAATGTTACCGCGTACAAAAAAAAAAAGAAAACGTCACTCAAATTGGGGATAAGAAGCGATTTCGGTTATAAGATATTACAAAATTTTTATTTTTTATATAATTTAAGGTAGGCACGTATCGTTAGTATCATAAATAATCTTCACGGAAACTAACAAATAGAAGAACAATCTTTTTTTTCGCAAATCACATTTATTTGTATCTTGTAAAATTTCGCTGGTAAACAAGAATGAAATTTTCCCAACGTAATTAGATAGATATAATCAGGGTTGGCGGGTCCATACAGCTGTACGCCCTCCTTCTTGTATGCTTTAAAAATTCATAGAAAATATAGGGCAATTACTGCGAAAATACATTTTAAACGTCGCGTGATTTTCTATTTATTCCGTACAAGGTAGAGGTTGAAATAAAACATTCGGGCCGCAAGAAGATCGCGGCCCTGGCAACGCTATGACGCCTACAACCGCAGTTTAGCCGATGTGTATGCATTTGGGATGCTCGATTTACGCGTTCACTCTTATCTTAACTACGAAAGCGAATGTTCTCGTTTAGTGCAATATTTTGCCGAGTTTTATATGGTGATAAAGAACTATGTAATTTTAAAAGGTCACCCCCCGCGAAAAAAATTAACTAAAAAACTAGAACGGACAGGGCCACACCCTGTTCGTTCGCAATTTAAATTGTCCCTCGTAATGCCGTCTAATTGACAGCTCTGACCGTTCTGGTGTTAAAATGAAATTGGAACAAATAACGGAAAGAAAAGCTAAAAATAGAAAGTCCGTGCGACGACTTATACTTCTAGAATACTGCGTTTGGATCATCAATCATCAGATTTCAGCTACATAGATTAGAGCTGAACATTATTTAGTCACTAGAATAAAGAAACATGAAGAATCTTGTGGTTACATGCCTGTTTGGCGTTCATTTTACGTGGTAAAATATGTAAATATTCTGGTAGAATTCACTTCTTTCGATTATAACGAGAACGTTATGTTACGCTAAAAGCCTTTAAACCATGTATGCAGTTAACAGTTATTTAGTAGCATTCGAAAGACCAAAATACATTAGCGGTAATTCTCAAGTTCGATAAATAAGTAGGTTCCCTCGTTCGAAATAAATGACTTTACTCGATATGAAAACAATAATTGAAATTATTCAATTATTATCCATATCAGACTTTCATATGTCGCATTACGATAAACCTCGCAAGAACTCGAAAAAATATGAAGTGCTAATGGCTTATAGAAAAAATCATTAATAGGTTTTAATATTATCTAATAAATGACTTTGGTGTATAGAAACCTTCTATACACCTGTTCGCAGCACAGTGCGAAATTTGTATTTAATCTGAGAAGTAGGCTTGGCTGAGTTGATCTTCTATGCTTAATAAATTACTTAAAATCTCCGGTTGGTCACATAAATCTTAACAGCCTTCAAAGAGCCGATTTTTCTGGTTTTGTTCATTTTTGCTTTTTGTTTAATATGTTTATTGCTTTTTATCTTCACCTATATTTTATTTTAATTTCTCTTGTATTATCTTGATAATGGCAATGCTGTTAAGCAAATAAATTATGATTATTATTGTACGGCTCTATGGTCCAGCTATAAGAGCCTGCAGGTAATTAGATGGAATTAAGCGTTGATTTTTTTTAGTGGATCCAGTACACTTCCAAGTCACCATTCCCAGCTGGGGAAAACTTTGCACACACAATTTACATATTAAGGAGCTCCTGAGGTTACGGCCTGCTGTAAAAGGCTTATACATCCCGCTGGACTGTTATCATATTATTATTATTACTGTCATTGCCTTGAAGAGACTAGGCAACTATCACCTTCTCTCAGCAAAGCGCCAACATGATGGGCTCTAATACGCGGGTTACTATTAATTTGGGGCTATGTGCATGATGTTACAGAAGTTAAGGATAACCGACTTTTGCACAAATACGTGCAAATTTGCACTTATTATGCACTTGCAATTATATTTGGATATAATAATGACAAAAATGACAAAAAGAAATAACGTATATATATATATATGTCTAGTAATGCATTATCTGTAACTGTAGCCCTAAAACTACGAAGTTCCACCGCTCACTTCTCAATATCAATTTACAAAATGTCCCAAAGTTTTAAAACTGACATCAAGCCAAAGTACCTCTCGAAATCCCCTCTAGATTCGGTCCGCCTAAAAAATAAGTGGAAAAGAAAACTAAGTAAATAATTTACTGTTTGTCTTAGGGAAATATCTGGATGTTACGAATGAAAAATGTATACGATACATTTCATGATAGAGATGTTGTAAAGAAACAGATAATTTTTATTTGTTTTTTTTTTTATTTTTATGCTGCTTACATCATTTGCATGTATGCGTAAACGCACATTTAATTTTCTTTCCTAAATCGAAAAGTTGTGACAGCATCACTTGCTAAAACTTTACGGAGGTTTAATACATTTTTAGCTCTGAATTAGATTAGAATATCTTGATTTCGAAAAGGAAAAGTCTGTACAATGGCTAAATAATATATTCTTACCGACTGGCTGAATTTTCTGGAACATTTAGTAAATTCTAAACAATTCCCTCGCCTTCTAGCAGCATTTTTTAAGTAATGTAAGATTTTTTCACGGTTCCAGATCATATTTTAGATATTCTTTTAAAAAATGATATTTGAACGTAGCATCCCGTATATAAGCATGGTTTGAGGAGTCCGTTCTAAGTCGAAGAAATTGCACCACTCCTTCTCTCTCACAACTTTTTAGCCAATCGTGCAAACCTAGTGGATTCGATTGCTTTGTAAGTGCTTTCAAAATTTTCAAGTGATGATATCAATAAAAAGCGATGCTGAACGTTCTGGACACCTTATTGGGTCCACTACTCCAGAAACTATTGGTAAAAACCATAATCTAGTAACGAATGATAGAAGAATGAAGACGCGTAAGATCACTGGTACTGTGATTATCTCGAATAAATGGGCATATACCAACATTTATACATCCGCTTACTTACAGTTGATCAAAAACAAAGTGGAGTGAGTTCGAAAGACAGCAGAATTAAACATTGCGAATACCTTAAATCAAGCAACAGTTCAAACAATGAGTTGCCAGCGTAAAGTCCACAAGAAAAAGGACTATTTATTCAATCAAAAAGGTTATAGAGACCGTTTTTGGAATTCTCGCTGAAGAATCTTCGTTTACTACTTGTAATGAGTCACGAGAAAAACGTTTATGATTGGCCCAGAAAAAAATTCCTTCTTCCTCGCATTCGCCCCATTCCTTTAGAGATCGCGAAATTGATGAAATTGAACTCGTTCCATATCTATTCTTCAGATTTAGGTCTCCTGCATACCGAAATAGTAATTAATTAATTAATCAAAAAATGGTTGGTGAGGGAGAGGTTTTATTGAAGAAAGGATGCGATTACGAGATCGAACGCTTATTTTGCGGAATTGGATCAAAATTATTATTGGAAGATACCAACATCTCGGAGTAGCTTTGAACAAAGTATACACAAATCTACATGTTGCTGTAGACTTTGTTGATTTCTTTTAAAGAATTTAGGTTCCCGTCATATCTGCACGAGTCTGCCTTCGTTTCGCTCTCAGATGCATGCAGCTTCTTCTGGCTGTTGCATGTTGTGTCGTTGCTGCGAAAAAAATTATATTAAGAAATATTCACAAGTTCTTAAACCACCTGCGTACTATGGGTCAACTCATCGAATTATTAGCATCTTTACTGACGTTCACGGTAGTATTTTGTAGAGCATTGAAGGTAGGAAGAATTAACGACCAATCAATTTAATTGATAAGTTGATTTGGGGATTCGCGCGGAGGTCGCTTACTGCCAGTTCGATTTCGAATCCAGCTGAATGTTAAATACCGATGTTTATTTCAATTTATTCTAGCAACGAGGACACTACAATCATCCAAATACATCCTCATGAAACTGATTCTCTTTGTATTAGTTCTCCTGATTGACAAATATCTTTGATACACGGAATAAAATATCTGTGTATGCAAATCAAAGCTCCATAAATCGATTTATTTGTGTAGCCGAGCTGCTAGCGATACGTAATCCTAAATGTCGAGTAAATATGTAACTATCAAAGAATATCAGAGTGTGTGCTATTATTTTGCTTTTATAAAAAGATTCGTGAAGCGATTCGCATTTAATTTGATGTGTTCGTATCATTACATTGCAAGTTATATAAGTCAACGAACACATGAATTGCTACGTGTACATGTAGACAAAATGCTGGTTAGCTATGCAGCATTTAATGCAGGTTTCCATGGTTCTATTGAACGGGGTACAGTACTCTAACAAACAGAGCAAAACCACCAACGTAGAGAATAGATGCTTACATCGTTTGATGCTATCCGATTTGCGTATACCCATCATGTACATTAGAGTTGACTTATTTGAAATTAATTACTATGAGTTTATGAAATTATAGATTCACGCTGGTCTAACAGATGTTTCTGTCAAAGTAATGGAAATTTATTGGTTGCGGCTAACATCCTCGTATAAAATTTTAATCGGCTCAAATTAATACCAACTTTAACGTAAAAATCTGAGGGCCACCTTTTCTTAAGAACATACTGTTTAATAAATTCATTCTTCATTTATTCATAGAATTCTTTACCGTATTAATTGTAATTAATAATGAATACATGACCAACTCCGTATACGAACGAAAGTTATTAAAAAAGAACAAGCTTGTTCGCTGGAAAGAGAACGAGATTATTACTTAATGTAGTTCAACCGACTCGAGGCAGCTTTTTTCAATCAACCCGAGTATGGTTAGTACTTTTTCTCCTACTGCCTCTTTCAATATAACTTTACCTTATTTTTTTTACTACCTAAATAAACCAAAGTAAAAAAATCTTTTAACTACAGTTACCAGAATTAATTAATTAATTAAAACCAAGTACCTTTTCATGGTTAAAATTGTAAATGGAATAGAAAAACAGTTATTACTGCCTGGACGTATATTTCATCATCTATTCGATATATACGAGGATCATCGATCATTTATATCGTCCAAATTTTTATACAAATGTAATAATTCTGTTTTTTTTTTTTCTCTGTTTCCTGAATTCAACGATCTACCGCGAACAATAGAATTAATCGGAACGCACGTGAATTTCATATCCCCTTAATGCTTTACATATCAGTTGGCGTGTATATCTCGCTTAATGATGACTAAGATCACTACATCTATCGTACAATTGTAACCGTGTTTGACGTCGTAGTATGTTTGCATGTTGATTTGCGGAATCGAATAAGTAAGCTTGCCTTTCCTTACCATAATAACTCTTTGATCCCGCTCCTAAAGGAATAATATACACTCACGTCAAGAGCAGTGGCGCGAATTAATTAACCGACTAGATATGTGTCGTATGAGGAAATGCCTTACGCGAATGTATGTACGCGAAGCTATTTATGTCCCTTTGTACATTTCTGCATTTGTAAATGCATGGGCCTCTTAAAGAATATTGAACGAACTACGTAAATGAAATTCGTACGAAACCGCTCAAAAAGTATAAACACCGAAGGAGGGAATTTAATAATTAAACAGAATTATATAAATTACAACGTTACGATATACGGTGCAATATTCAACATGTTACCTTTGATGTGTTTGGCAGCGACACCAATTCATCGTTTTAAAATGATTGACAGGAGCTTTCTAATGTAAAAAGTTCTGAGAAGACGTGGATATTAGTTATACATTTCAAGAATTAAAGACAAACAAATGAGTATCCCGATTTTCTTTTGATCCTCCATTTCTTCATTTGTTATTTCAACATGTGTTCTGTTTTGCTACTCATTCCGATCAATACACTATATCGCTTTATTTTTGCTAGTTCTTGCTCGGATTGCTTTTAAATCGGCACTGAAGATAGGTACAGAGAATTAATTAAAATTAAAATGAATTTTAGCAATTACATCAAAAAATAACAGCGTACAAACGGTTCGATTTAAAATAACTATGTTGCTGCGAGGTAAAGTTAGACTAAACCAACAATAGCATTTTTCTTATTTCAATTTCACGGAATCCCGGAAGTAATAAGTTGGGAACATATAATTTCTGCAGAATATTGCTTTAATAGGTATCCCATGTAATCTTCACCATTTCGGAACCGCGTTTTAAAATACTATAATTAAATGCTTGATACGACCAATTTAAATTTAATTTGGGCAACGTTTTGTTCCCACGCCCTACCACCTTTTAATTAAGTTACTCGTTAATTGCTTGCGCTAATTGTTGAAATATTAATTATCGGCTTTTTGATGGATACATAGCAAATACGATTCGATTTTCGTGATTTATATTTAATTTTAATTTACGTTTTAATTGCTTGTAATGAATTTTATCGCGTTCTATAATTGGATGGAAATTCGCACAAGTAATAAGGCCTACCTCTAATGTATTGGAAGGTGTATACCACAGAACTGTCTTATTAAATATTTAATTAAAGCGAAAAGCGCTAAGTAAGAGCTAGCGAATTTTAAAACTTGTTGAGCTACTCAAGATGTACGGTGCGAATTATGTTTCTGCATTCTTGGAAATTTGGAAAATCCAAGGCGACAGTTCCGGCCGACGTTGTACATCATATTCGCATGTATTACGCTAAGAAGAAAGCGATATGCTCTTTATTTCCGATATTACCAACTTAAAATCTGCGTTTCAAATTCAAACCTGTCCACCGTGTGCGTAAATTTGCTTAGAACTCGTTTAAATTGGAAGCGCTCGCTTACGTCGATTAACATGTTTAAGATGCCAAAAAGTGCAAATATTTCGAATATGGTTGGGAGAAATCTTAAAATTGGCCACCTACTCCGGGCGATTAACAGAATCATTACGTATGGAGTTGCTTGTAGAAAGTCGATAATTACCTGGCTTTAGTAAGAGATGGTGCTGTTGGAATTAAAACGTAAAAGTGATATTTGACAAGAGTTCTGCCAAGTAATCAAATAGATACGTCGCTCACTTTGTAAATGATACCCATTTAAAGGCGGGCTCAAAAGCAATTATGTTTGAACATAGTTGCTTTTGCTAAAATTCATTGTTTATCTTTGAAGATAAAATTAATTTTACTTATAAAAAATGCTTCTTTTGTCGAGACCAGGCATCTATCGAACTCCCTTCATATAATGTAAACGGTTGGTAAGTACACCTTTAAATTGTAGGTCTCCAAAAGGAACCTAGGATATATTGCAAATGTTCTTTTTGCAATATTATATTTATTACCAGGATTTATGAGTCTAATTTGCGTTCGTTATAAGTCTTACAGGATTAATCGTTTATATGCGATAGTTCAATATAACGTGGAGAAACATAAATAAAATTGGGAAAGCAATAAACAGTAACTAGCATACGTTGACATCAATTTACCCTCTTTGATACGCCATTCCTATTTTTGCTAACGAATTATTAACTCTACAATTATCGTTTGCCATTATGCTTAGAAGCATAGGTAACAATAATAGCAATAATTGAAAATATCAAAATTGGAGGACGTACATATTTTAAAATATTAATGATTACAAATTGAATTTTGTGCTCTCTCCCTAACACGTGTTTTGAAAACAAACAAAATTACATCAAATTCAGTACTTTGAATGCAAAATTAAATCAACATGGTCCCCGGGCAACGTACAATTTAATTCCACACAGCCTACCATTTATGAAAGAAATATTATTACAGCATTAACATATAGAGCGATTCGACTCACCGATTCTATATTCAGAAGCGATATGCTTAATAAAATAGAGCAAAAGCTATACGGAACGTCCAAACAGCGTCGGATCTGTCAAGTAGGGGCCATTTCTAAATTTTATGCGAAAGTCGTACGTTCCAACGAGCAACAAAATATCTTCTCGAAACTTCTCGAAACCTGTTCGAAAACATGTGAACATTACAGTCGGGGGTAATTCCGGTTTTTTTTTTTTCTCTGTTACACAATTCTACCTGAAAATAATGAAATTTAACCTCACGGATTTCTCGAAATCAAATTTACCGCTCACAAAGGGTAACGGAAATAAAAGAAGTAAGAGGAGATACGCGTTGCTGACATTGATTTAATTCTAGAATCTAGAAACTATACGATGCAACTTAATCTGCTTTGGATGTTTTAGTCAACGCAGCATGCTAAATTTAATAATAATTTGCCAGAAAGTACCGTAGAAGTAGAGTACATTTTTTACTCTTAGGTTTGGAAAGCTTCCTTAATTCCTGTTAAAAAAAAAGAAAAAAAGTGTCAAGAAATAAAAATAACACAACTCATACATCTTACTGGCTCTCCGTCCTAGCACATAATTTTTAATTTTCTTTTTTTACATTTTTGACCAATCTCAAATGAATAGTCTAAAATCATCAAGGTCAACATGTTTTATTTACTGCTATCATAGTAACCAAATGTAGATGTAATTTCCAAAATATAAACTCGCCTCTGACTGCAAGTGGTTTACAATCTCAGAAGATCGGAACACTCTGTATATATAAAAAAAAAACTTTCACTTGAATTGAAATAAACCTGGTCTCGTGTTTCAAACTAAAATGCCGCCATATCTGATACAAATATTCCTAGAATTTTGATTTCCAACGTGGTAAGAAACCGACCTCGATTTTTATTGCTCTTCAATCTAAGGAAAACCAACTAAGAAGTAATAACACGGTTTTATTGAATACACGAATACGCCTTGTAGGTGGCCATTTTATGGGTAAAGTCGCGGAAGAACTTTATTGTCGTAAATTCGCGTACTTTTATGCGTTTGAAGTCCATATATATAACGACTCGGGGAAATAAATATATCGTTTATTATGTGTGAAAAAAGTTAGGAGTTTTATTAAAAGGACGGTGAAAGGAATATGGTCTCCGCTACATCGACATTGCGTAAGAATATAGTGAAAAGAGGATTGTCCTTTTTATAATGGCCTCTGGAGCCTTTCTCCCGCAGGCGGAGTGGCTGTGTGAGGAACTCAATTTACAAACACGAACTACTTTCTTAAAGCAATTTCGTATATGGGCGCTGAATCCATTACGGAAGATTAGAGCTACCTGTAGATTAAATGAAACAAAAGAGATATTATTGTACATCCGGAATATACGAGATGTAGATGTACGGAATAATTGTAATTAATGGAGGAGTTTTTGATAAATATGTGACGGATGCTCGATAATTAATCAGAATAGCTTTACGTAAAGTAAAATTACATCTAAGCCCAAATATAAGTACACGGTACTTATAACAGATTTGTCCAAACGCAACTTTTAAACAAAATAACGTTCAATTAACACAAACCATTGAACGTTGGGGTAAATTCACAGAAACCTGGCTAAAACTCTAGATTTCGCTTGTGGATTGTTAAAACTTTATAGAAAGCTCGCAAATGTTCTCGAAATGCGAAATAAATATTAATTTAAGGTAATAGAGAAACTTTATAAATTTTTTGCTATATCAGAGGTTATAACGCACCTGATCGCAATTGTGTAAATTACATGAAAACTTAAAATAAGGATTAACAATCCAATAATTTGAACTAAAAGCTAAAAGCAAACAAATGAATTCATAATTTCGTACAGGGAAGAGTCGTGAAATATGAACATAAAACATACGTACGCGTAATAATAAACGTAAAATCAGAGTTCGTGTCTAATCATATCAGCGTTGACGAATATGTTACTTACATATGTAATAAACACAAAAGTACGTTCTTTATCACAGTTAACTAATATTTTAAATTATATAATCGATGCCTGCATAATTTGTAATGGCAAGAACATTCTTCAGCGGATATCGATATAGTTTCGTGTAAAATTACACGAAATCTTTCAGTTTTCAGTTGTATATCTACGCCAGTAATACAAGATGATTTTAAAAAATTGATAGGTTGTATTCCCATCATTGATTACCAAAACCTAGTTTGGGCTGATCTACTAGGTGACTGTGTATTATTAATTTATTCTTACTTTCACACTTATAAAACTTCCTTTTGCGCTTGAACAATTGTTGTCCAGTTGCGCGGTTTAATACAGATTTTCAAGCCATCTCTACGATCCTTTCTGGTATCTTGGTATCTGGTATCTCTGACGATTTCTTCTCGATTGGATTAGTAGCCCTTCTTCTCCTTTTAAATATTTTTATGGGAGGCGGACTTCTCTTAATCATTTTCTCTGGTTATATCGTATTGGTGCCGGTTTTGTTTAACTTCAACTAATATAGAAAGAATTTCTTCTCCAGAAAGTTATCACTGCGTGCCTTATCTATACGCCTCTCTATTTTTGGGCATTTAGATTTGTCATTTGCATATCTTTGTAGATAATCGCATCAATTTTGGATGTAAAATGTTTTTGTTTCGATCCTGACATAAAAAGAATTACACTACGTACATAACTATAAGTATAACCTAACTATAAGTAAGAACTATGTACGTAATAAAGAATATATTTTACTACTATACCACATTATTACGAAAACTTTTCCTTTCTCTTACTAGAAAAAGTGCAATTAGTTTCATTTCATTCACGCATACACAAAGTCATGACGTACACTTGTAGCTCCTAATTACATCGTTCGAGAGGTATTTGATTATAAGAATAAAGTGAATATACGAAACAAAAGTATAACCGAGTTGTTTCATTTCCCCTGCTATGAGCAAAACAACTTAGTGAAAAATGTTTTTCATTAGTCGTTGTATCAATTACACTGGAAAGAACGAACATACATACCTTCCTCTACATCTAAAGGAAATTAAAAACACCATTCCATAGGATATATAAACGTCATAAAGGTACGCTTCTTGTATTTTGCTTTGTTTTGATTAAATCTGCAAAAATTTACAAAATTCTTCGTCTAATTTCACGTCGACGGTTCCCCTCTCGGCATTCTCCAGCTACTTTCGACGTCGTCCCGAAGCAACGCTGCCTCTCCAACATTGAGATACCCTCATCCGAGATGAAGCATAGGAAGACCAAACAGCGAATAAAACATCCTCCAAACGAGTGATATTAAATAATAATGAATATAGGAACGTTTTTACCTGGGCTTTTGAGGAGCCAATTTAAATACTGCTTGCGCAACATATAGTACCTTTAACCTTTATACAATGCCGGCCAAGAATTTACAAGAACAGCGTTTCGTCTATACGCTCATATAAAGAATGTACCCAACCACGACAAGGTTGCAAAATAATGCAGTACGCCAAACCTTGAGATTGACTTTCATTTTCACCATCATATGGTCTCTAAAGCCGACATTTTCGAAGATTTGCATCCACTAATTTTAGATGAAAAGTTTTCCAAATTTGAATTTGCCTGTCCAAATTGACTTGGTGTCGCTCCATGTGGTCTTCTGGTTTCTTTTTGAAAAGGTTTTCCGAATTGTCTTTCTTGATGTTATTTTCGCTTCTCTTGCTATTGAGCATCCTAAGTACTAGCAAAGGTACTCTAATCAGGGTATGGAGACATAGCAACCACATATAAAATAAACGAACTCGCACAAATAGAGCTTGTCAATTGCTGAAAAATCCATGATTGTTGATAGACATCACGTGTACGACCTATAGCAGAGTTACTAAACCATGAAAACAAAGGAAATCTAAAGACTGATGGAGGCCAAATTATAGAATAAATTCGTTAAATTTGAAGCCATTTTTCTTTCGAAGAAATGTAAAGAAAAAAACGTGTCGATACATTAACTAGGCACGAACCAAGGTTCGACCCCCGATAAATTCCATTGAAGTGGAATAAAACAGGCGAGATTCATAGTAATTACAGAAAACGTAATAACAGGTAAGACCGGAAAAGGAGAAGAAGAGGAAAAGGCTTTGCTAACACCGGAAGAGCTTTTTTTCGGTTTTTCAAACAAAACACAAATGATTTATTAAATGGTGTGGGCAACATCAAGCTGACTACCTCCTTCAAAAGACTTAACGAATGGCCCGAGGCATTATTGCCGATAGGCGAAAAGACTTATTACAATCTATTGCAAATTATTAATGCTTTATTCAAACAAAGTTCTTAGACAGTATGCCGGATACTACCACCAAATTTCTTCGTAACTACAAAACGTTTGTTCAAAACAATTTTCTTGATACATGAACATTTTATTGATCCTAGCGGTATAGTCGTCAATTTGCTAAATCGAACCAATTTGCTGCGAAGCCTTGGAATCTGAGTTAATTCTATTTACCCCGACAAACTACATTTCAGTAGAGCCTGTTTCATGAGAGAAATATAAGAGGCGTAATCTGCACAATTGGCAGATATTAGTTAAAATTATTCGCTCTTCTCCTTTACAAATTCTCTTTTAGACTTTTCTCTAACATACAATATTTTATAAACGCAATAGTTTTTTTGATGATTAATTAAAATATTGCGGCATGTACGTTTATAACAACTCCAAACTTAATACCGCCCAAGTTACATACTGAAATCACGCAAACAACATTGAATGTAATTATTTCTGTTTGATGATGTCAGCCTGGAG
Source organism: Oryctes rhinoceros (assembly GCA_020654165.1). Lineage (NCBI taxonomy): Eukaryota > Metazoa > Arthropoda > Insecta > Coleoptera > Scarabaeidae > Oryctes > Oryctes rhinoceros. Next base: position 9,147,578 of record JAIOKQ010000231.1, read on the forward strand.
GCTTTTAAATTAGTTCCATAATATCTAATGCATAAACATATGCTACAAAATTCTTATTTCTTTTTATCTTTAGATTCATGCGATGAAACTTGTGGGTGATGGTGTACGTACAACCGGAGAAAAATACAACGCCCAAGAGAGACTCTCAGATCAAACGACAAGGACGGCGTGCAGGAGCTTGTAGTCCGGGAGCTACAGGTTGTTCGTGAACGACCTTCACCGTTCTGTACTATAACTGACGTTTTATCTCTGTCTAATGCGCGATGGGAATATTCTCTGTTGAAACGAGGATGCTTTTCCCTCCACCATAGCCTCCCACATTTCCACAGGACCGCCGTTCCAGCCGCAACTAGTTGCCTATTTTTAAACTCGCCGTCCGTACGATGGCGGTGCCGTACGTTCTCTTTCTAACTTACGCGCGCACATCTGCACCCCGGCACTCTCAGTCGTTGAAAGATTTTGCTACGCGTAATTATTGATAATTAAATGAAGGAATTCGAGGTTTAAGATTTTTAATTTGATTGGATAATCCTTGGAGATGGAGATTCATGGAAATGCGCACGGAGTTTTACCATTAAATAAAGACCATACGGCCGGATTTATCTGCTTACTCTCTTATTTAGCGCAGCTTTTCCGAAAAATATGATACAACGAAATGGCGCAAGTCCATTCAAATACGTTGTCTTTATAGAGTAGCATGTTCGGGATTAAAATAGAAAATCTACAAAAATTCGTTTAGATTCGTTTAGAATCTATATAATAATGAGCTCTTAATAACGCAAGAAATACTTGCTTTGCCGTCTACGCCAGGAAGATCCGAAAACAGCAGAATGCGTTCTATGCAAATGCGTCGTACAAGATCCGCATTTCAGCAAGCCATTGTTTGCAATTACCGAACTGAAGGAAGAAGACCCTAAAATAGTTACTAAAATTCATTAAAAATGTGGTCTAACACACCCAGAGGCATTATTTTGCATTTTTTTTTTTTTGATACGGAAAGTACTAGTGGTCAGTTACCGATAACGAACATTGGTTGTTCAAGAATCAATTACGCAATATGTTTTTCTGATGCAGATAAGACCCGGTAATTGAAAACCAATAATTATTTCACATTAATTATACCTAATCTATCACGGCCATTAGCTTATGAAAATGTCCATATTCGCTCCCGAATGGAAATTACTCGTTATATTTTGATGAACGTTATCACGGTTCGGTAAAGTGACGATGATCAATGCGTATATAATTAACTTACACATTAGAGCGGTGAGCGTTAGTCTCCACATACTCACATAAACAAATTATCTATCCGTATTTTTTACCTTTTCATCTTTTTCTGTTCCATTCACCCACTGATTATTACTTAATTTAACATATATAAACTACCTACAAACCTAACAAATTGATAATGCCGTATTAAAAATTACAACGTGAGGAGATAGCTGCCATTCGCCCCATGTACCGCTTCGGGTTCCCCTCGCTGCAATGGTATCTCCATCCAACGATCACCCCGGGAAAACGGTAATATTACTCATCTTCGTTTTATTTTCTTCATCTCCTTAAAGTTCGTCTGCAACATAACAGTTTCTCATAAACCTCCTAAATCTAATCTCTTCCGGACCTACTAATGGCGAAAATTAACAGTTTTAACTTGGAAAACAAATTTCTATTATTTATAACACTACAATAGGTAACATTCGGTTTCCAGCAAAGGAATCGTGCAAGCAGCAATATCCTTCGACAAAGGATGTTATTTTCCAAGGATTGGCGAGAATTTGCTAGCTAGAAACGAAAGATCGCAATCTTTTTAAGGGAAGCGTAGGATCGACATATAGTTGAGTACTGAATCCGATTTCGAGTTCAAGTACGGTGGTAATTCGATCGCACCAAAATATAGAGTCAGACGGCGGTAAAGCAAGCGAAAGATTGTAATTCTACAATGCTAATCTCATTAAAATTCGTGGCCGCTCTTATTATTTTCATGATTACGTAATCTATTAAAATATACGCGTAGCAATTCTTTATCTGGCAAAATTCGCTTTCAGAAGGGAAACACTCCTTGGACCTTTGTACCATATTTAAAGGTGGCTAACATACTGTGTGATTTCAAATTGAAATTTTTACCGGCCGAACGGAATAGGTTCGATCAAATAAATTACATCTTTCCTTCTAAAGCTACTAATATAATTATTATTCTTTGTTTACTGATAACTAAAGAGGACAAAGGCGGATGAAATTATTACTTTTTTGCAGAAACTAGACAGATTCGTGTTTTCTCGACTCTCGGGAACACCAGTCCATTCTCGCAAGGTGAAGAGATACGATTCCATCTAGTCGCTGCAAAAAAGGAATAATTCCACCCGCCTTTGTCATCTCTACTTATCTAACAGATCCCAAGAATGACTTCCGCGTTTTTTATTTTCGAAATATTAATATTCCAAACTTCCTTAATAGAGTGTATAATTTCCTATGTATTCTTCTATAAATTAGGAAAAATTCTATGCGCATCCTATACATAACACCAGGAAAACGAAAAATACAGCTTTCACATTCGGATAAATAGGTAATCGAGTTATACGGTAAGGTTTACCGCATATCCAACCTGACGTCGAAAATATTGAATTACCTTCTTATCGGTTTTTCAATTTCTACCTGTCATTCATATATTTTTCTCATTCGACGAGACTTTTGTTTATTGACTTTTATATTACGAAGCACATCGAATATACACACATATACGAGCTTGTATTTTGCTAAAAATGGAAAATTACTGCGTGTAGCTAAGCAATATCAATAATAAATGAGAGGGAATTGAGGATTGGGATATCGCAGTATATAAGCATCACGAAGAGACTTTGGGGTTGGTATACGCTTCCAAATAAACAAGTAAAAACCGTATTTTGAGTTTTGGCAAAATATCGCTTGATTATGCATTACCAAATTTTTTGAATGATACTTTACATTAAATACGCAAGCAACACAAATGTATCGGCACACTCCGTACCTCACAAGCTTAATTAAAAATTAATTAAAAGTCATTATTTATAAGTAAGCGTAATAACAGATAAAACAGCAACTACACCAAAGAGCTGGAAACATCTAGTAGTCTGGTAATAATTATATGTCATGCTTATATTCTTCAATTTATGACAATGCATTAGGTTAATTTTGTTTTATTTCACCATCTTTTGGGAGATCGTGACCCATGCTTTAAGAACCGATGCCCTAAGAGAACCAAAACTAACATCAATAAAATGCCAATTTCTCAAATTTCTCGGATTTACTCCTCTTCAGTCACTGAAGCGAATAAGAAGTTCTCGAAACCTGAGATAATCTCACAGCTCTACGTAGTATAGAGTCATTTATGTTGTAAGGAAAGCGGTCAGGATTAACCGTAACTATTACTGACCATGCTCGCCATTGAGAGAATGCTTACTTAGAATGGTGGTCGTTCAAGGGAAGGAGTTCCGTCTGTGCTTGAAAGAGGAGGAAACAGTTGGCCACATATTTGGTCACTGTCATATTAGGTTTTTTTGTTGAGTTTCTTTGTTGAGTCAGGTTCTCCTGACGTCAAAGAGTTTGTGATAGATTTCGCTAAATCTCGCTTCTAGAATCGTCAAAATGAGAGTTGACGAATTTGACCTACAATACAGCTTATTAGTTTTGATTTGGGCTGTCTGATAAGTACAAAACATAGTACAAAAATCCAAGATGGAGGACACTAGAAATTGAGATTAAACCTGCCCGTTCTCCGGGTCCTATTCTGCTTAAACTATACAAACAGCAATACACTTACGAAGCTATGCCACTTTAAAACTAATGTTGCTAGACGTAAGGTAAATATTTATGAGAGTTTCATTGCTATTAATTGACTAACCAAATTTGATCATTGAAATAGTGCGATAAATCGCTGCCGGCTAGAGGAAGTATCCGGTAATAAAAATTTATGTTTCGTTAACAAGGAAACATCGCATCTTTCAACGAAACAACTTTTCCCCGTGCAAAGTTAAATAACAGCGCGTATCCAATTTTCGTTGAAAATGATAAATGCAACTACTAGCGAATAGGTGTCGTAATATGCTTCGCATCGACGGCAAAATAAAACCTCGCGAAAACTAATTAATTCGGAATGTCAAAATTAGATTTTCCACCAACTTAGATACGACTCGATAAATCACCTAACCGCAGCGATCGCAATAATTCAAACCTTTCATGTTAACCAACATTTAGTCCGATCCTGCACCTGAACCTCCTGTTTCATGTTCTAAAAGCTAAGTTTCGTTGAGTACATAAAATAATGAAAATTAATACCCAAAAGTGAACTCGGTATTAATAGATCGTAAATTTTGAGGAACAAGGAACATAGGAGGATACGACAAAACTTTAAGCTACATTGAAATTTATTTTTGTTGTAAATTTCCTGCTTGAACGGGCTGAGTTCCGTTTTTATTTATTGTGCACCAACAGTTTGTATGTATGTAGTTCCTGCGTTACCTAGAAAACGTTAGACCGTTACTACGGTCCATTCGCGAAACTGTACCGGTGATTCATAGACCGGCGTCTTGAACTGGAATTGAGGGTCAATGTGAAAGAAAGAAGCAAGTAAGATACGGATTTAATAAACCCAGGATATTCCTTAATAATAACAATTATATTGTTCGAACCACTGTAATACAGAAGAATCCAATTACGTGGTTTTTCCATAGTTTGCCATAACGTCGTTATCTGGTATGTAGATTTTACATAATTTTTTAGAAGAGCCAAAAAAACTGACGAAGACGTGTAGTTGTAAAATTACATTAATTAGTACTTCAAAAACAATTAGCTGGACTGTGTAAAGTACAAAATGACAATTGATTATATTCTGTTTGCAATCGAGGCTGGCATTTCAAGAATATACAGCAGAGTTCGCTTTTTAAGAATGTCACGTACAATTAATAAAATAATAACAAAAAAATAGAAGAATAGGCTTTATTTTGACTAAAAGTGTAATGTGGTAGATACTTTATTTCAATATGTTAAGCATTCGAATAAATCTCTCATCAACGTAACTCTTCACAAAAAATATTTTCGCTATTATTATTATATTACGATGTTATCACCTGATTTAAAATTGGATAGGATTGGACTCTTTAAAGAAGACCAACTTCATAGAAAAAACGCGGATAAGTACAATAGCCTTAATCCTATAAACTTATAAACTCTATGGGTTACTTTAAATGAAAATCTGCGATGCACACACGCACACACCCAGTATTATAGCTGTCTTGGGAGTACGCTGGCCGACTTAAAGTTGACACTATACCAAAGCTGTTTGATATATGGCGATGTTTTAAATTTCAAATCATGCTGTATGTTCGAGCATCATCTTTGTTTATTCTTCGGAAGATATACCGCTTCCTTGTGGACGAAAAAGAAAACTACATCAATAAACTCTTTTGCATATATACATTCCCGCATAATTCAACCATTTCGGATTTTCTAAAAATCCTTCCGTAAGAACCGTTTAAGCTTAGGATACGTTTATTAATCGCAACAGTTTTGCACAGCGTTACCGTTATTCATTGTATTTCGACCCGTTTAAAAATCGTAATATTCAATGCTTGATTTTGCTAAACGCCTTATTTGATACAGTCTTGATTCTTGTATTTTTTGTCTTTTATACGCGGAAGTTGCCAATGCCTACATTTTCACCGCTTTCATGAATAACACAAAAATTAATATAGCCTTTATTATTAGCACTACTGTAATGAATCTCCCATCAAAACATTCCTGACGTTCTCCATTTCTCAAATAAATTTATTTATTTATTTATCTTTAATTTCTTTCCCTTTTATACCCTGCTGTTGTGTACCTACTTGTTTATTTTCTTCGGTTTTGCTCTACAGCCATAGCTAAAGCACGCCCTTCGCGCAGCAATTTCTTAAATTTTTGTTGACGATACAGACGAATAAACAGGAGCGGCTACGTCATTCTCATTCGAAAATAAAATAAAAATATAAACGAATTGGGGGCGAACAGTTAATTACATGTTACTCCGCTCACATAGGTAGGAATCCCTTTGCGGCGTCCTCTTTTATTTTCCAGGTAAAACGATGTAATTAAGGAAGAGATAATTAGTCTATGTAATTGTCATCCTTCTTTCTACTTCATTAATGTGCTTCGTGAAAAAAGCACGCACGCCTCGAACCGAACAGAGGAATTTTGCTGTTGTCGGCGGAATACGATGCTATAAATATTTTTCGAGTGTCGTTTTATCAGAATCTCATTGTTCTCGTGTATTTTCTTTGAAACTTCTTTTTCATTTCAGATAAGGGAAATTCCCCTCTTTTTTTTTCATCTGTCGTTGTCAAGTCCGGTCTGCTGATTTGATAAAACGGAGACGGTCATATCTAATTTAAATTGGTGTTATCGCAGCTTTAGAAAGAATGTCGCCCTCGAAGGATTAAGCAAGTTATAACTAACTACTTTAGAGTGAAAAATCTACCAAAAGTGTATAAATCAATTCGATTTTTATTGCGAAATGTTTTGAATCAAAGGTTGTGTTACATGTATTAAAAGCAATATCATATCTTCAAGAGCAATATGTACGTACGTCTTTCGCAACAAAGGTGTAATAATTAAACAAGTATTGATTCTTACAAAATCAAAAGATTTCCACATAGAAGTGTCCGATCAATAAACTCATGGCGACAATAAATGTTCCTGATTAACCGAATTCCTGTTGTACCAAATATAATCCACAGCAGAGATTAAAGTATTGCCAAAGAAAAATCGATATTTAGTTAAATGAACTTAAATTTACGCATTAATGGTCGTCCAGTATTTCAAGAAGTCATTCGAACTCTAATCCAGTAATTCGTTACGGCATTTTGTTTATGCGAGACGCTATTATGTCGTCTACCACGGGTGCCATAGAAAGTCATATTACCATCGTTTCCCGTTCGTGGCTGAATGAAAAAGTCCCCGCCTGAGAAAATAAATTAAGGCAATATTACTGAAAGAATATATATTAAATTCGCCGTGCACCGCGGAATTTGCATTATAAAAGCCATTGTGAACTTGTTACAATATCTGGCAGGTGTATAGTAAACAGGGTCTGAACTTCTACCTCGCGTTTTCGGCCGTATTAAATTGCGAGATGAGAAATATGCACGTCAAATATAATTATTTAATATAAACCCTGCCCGGTGTAACGGAAATTGTAAGCTTTCGTCTTTCCGGATTTCAATGCACCTCCCACATTAATTATTTCGAAGAAGCCAACTTGACGGTTTTCAGTACGCACAACTCGTGGTTATATTCCGGATGAATTCGGTATCATTCGTTAATATGTTATGGCAAAGGAAATAAGCAAATTCTTATATTATGTACGTTCACAAAGTATCTGGAATTTCTTCTTTTTTTTTTTGGAACTTTTTTGGATTTTTATATGACAGTTGGTATCTGACTAACATAGTGACTAACATAGTTTTAACAAGCACGTTAGATTGTTATATTTTGCTACTCCGGAGATACCTTCGTAAAGTGTTCGAATTTGTTAGGTTGGCAGGATTAATAAGAATAAGAATAAGAAATGGCACGGGGATGGAGCACGGGCAAGATTCCCGACGACTAGATCCAATCTAGTCGTTCTGATACAATTACGAAGGAGGAGTCCACGTCCAAGGTACCGAAAATAGGCTAGTAGATTTACTAGATAACAGAACAAGATTTTGCGAAGGTAGTTTTGAAAATCCAATGAAGCCTGCTTCCAATTGGGTGATGGTCGGCTACGGATGTTTTTCATATTATTATACCATTCTAAATGGTTGCCTTCCTCAAATAGCCAATATTTTGTACTCAAGGTGACTGAAGATATGTGAGAAATTGGTTGCCTGGAGATGTATTTACTTGTGCAACGGTCGTGTTAGGTATTCGTAGAGACTCACCGTTACCTAAATGTACTTCAATACATAAAGCCGAACAACGCTACGCAGGTGTTGATAATACCGATTACAATATAATAACATTATTTCTAACATTATGTATCTTATCCAAAGGAATATGTATTTGACATCAGCTCCTTAAGTTATCGAACAGACCATTGAAATTGGCATTCGTATTATCTTCCATGTCTAACACATCGCATTATGTAATAAACCATGAGGTAGGAGGGGGGCGAAAAGCGAATCTGTCATTAAGAGGATTAACAAAATTAATTACCCTACGTAATTCGCATCGCATAATGCTCGTACGCTCCGAACATGGAGAAAGCAAAGTTCTCCGCGCGAACCGTAGGTAAATGCTCTCAAGCACTGCTACTATGTACTTACCAACGTACGAATTCATCTGTACGTACACGCGTACGTATGTTATCGAAACACTCTCGAGTTTCCAAAGAACCGGCGAAAGCATAAGTTCATACTCGTATGTTTGGTTTGCGGATTTAGTACTCTATGAACTTCCAAACAGGTGCGCGTAGACAGGAAAAGTAGTCCTCTCATTTCGGGAATGGAGCATCCCAAAACACTTTATCACCGTTAATAATAATCTTTACAACCAACAGGAGGGGTATCGCGATCGTACGAGGAGGATGCAAGCTGTAAGATGAAGATTATAGGTGTTGTGTTTCGGTATTTCTACTTCAACATCCGATGGCGTAGCTTTTACATGAAGTCGTTAAGCGTTTTATAGTTCGTGACGTTGCCGTTCTACTATATTCTTCACATTAACCACTTTGAATAATCACGTCTTGGATGCAAATGTACATCCATTTATCTGCGAGGTGCCACATATCCATAAGGTGCATGACATGTTTACGTTTCCATACGCCCTTCCATATTATTTAGATTACACGACAAATATATTATAACGTTGAGTCAGGCTTATCGCTTCTTGTACATCTTTTGAGTCCAAAACTAGCGGCAAAATTACTGCAGCGCGTCAAAATGCTAAAAGGAGGGCTTTCCAGCTTCAACAGAGATTTTTTGTTCGTTCCTGCTTATGCTATCATTTTGTGCTAACTCTTCCATTTCAAAATCCATTTTAATTTGTTTTAATGTCCCATTTTGAGATTTTTAGACGCGATTATCATTCGCTGAAGATAGAAAAGGGACTAAAATAACGGGCTAAGCTATATAAACTTTTACAACAACAACATAGGCTTCGGTAGCCAAAGGTACTATAATGTTGCGTGACTAATCAACGCTGCTAATCGTATTGATACAATGGCGTTATTTTTATTTTTGTCGGAAACATTTCCGACAGATACGAAAACAAATGAAAAACTAGCTTCTGAAACAATTGGCTAATGTATAAAGTAAACAATGATACAAGTCTCCCGTTGAATGTGCATAAATCCTCTGAAGTTCTATCGACTAAATTTCGGTGGAAGCTTTCTCTTGTGTCTCTTATTTAATTCAGCGCTACAAACCATTATTAAATTACATTCCGTACAAGGCTGACCACAAGATCTATAGTAACCACGTGAGCGATTAACTGCTTGTTTCAAATTACAATTAGTAATGTAACACTATATGCCTGTAGCATCCAACTACAGCAAATCTCTGGAAATTATCAGTATATAAATTTCATTAAATTAAGGTCCAACGTTTAGCGCACTCCGTTGTTATTATTATCCATTTGCAAAGTGAATGTTGTGTTTGAAGGTAGGGAAGTGTATCACAAACGACCCTCAAGCCCTCTAAGAAGAACCTTTGATCTTCTTAGATGAAATTCTGGAAATGGTTCGCTTGATACTCGTAAGTGGCCCCCTTTAGAATACTTTTTAACAAAGTTGCGATGCTCTTTTATATATATATATATATATATAGGTCGTTGTGCTTTGATGGTTCCAGTTGCGAATATTAACGTTTACGTATTCTTCGCTAGATAAGACGTGATTTCGGAGAAAGGGCGAATTTTGTTTAAGAGGTTTCTTATGTAATTAGGGAGAGTTTTGGTAATTAAGGAAATTCTTAATAAAATATCTTGTAAGGTATTGTGTTAGAACCGCATTTAAGAAGGCGGCTAACGGTACCGTAAGAATTAAGCCCTACATCGGCAACATAAAAATGTTAATTAATCCCCAAGGAAATCTTCATTAAATATTGTAAATTGTGGTTTAATTTATTACATTGTTGTTATTGTAATTACGTTTTGCTACAAATTTAATATTGCATAATATCGAACTATCATAAAGTTAAGTAAACGGCTTCTTGTATTTTTCATTCGTGGATGTTAAAAATATTAGTATAATGTTAATATTTAATGATTATTAATAGTAAATGGTAGCATTTACGACGGATGTACAAGTCACACTTTGTTGGAAATTATTGGTTGTAATAATATTGCTAATGATACAGGGTGGCGCAGGGGAACGGGAAATTTTGAAATAACGTCATTTCCACGAATAAATTCATAAAACTAGTAATTTATTAACGAAAGTGCATGTATGCAGCATGCCATTTATGTTTTTACAATCAAAATGTCCAAAAGTGTCTCTTCGCTTTTTAAAGATGACATTGGAAAGATGTCCTCTCATTCGGCGTTCACACGCTAACAACCTGTTATGAAAACTCTGGAATGCGCGGCGTAGCAAATCTTGGGGCATGGCGGTGATTTCTTGATGAATGTTCTCCTTCAGTTCATGGATTGTTGCAGGTCGTGTACGGTACACGTTGCCTTTAAGATACCCCCACAGGAAGAAGTCGCACACACTAAGATCAGGGGATCTCGCAGGCCATTCAATGTCACCGTTACGTGAAATAATTTTCCAAACAATTGACGAACTGCTGCCATCGAATGTCGAGCAGTGTGTGACGTGACTCCGTCCTGCTGAAACCAAATATTTTCCACGTTAAGGTTAAGCTCGTACAGTCTCGGTGTAAAGAATGTTTGAAGCATTTCAACATATCGAGCGGATGTTACTGTCGCTACACTACCATCCTCGCGTGCAAAAAAATAAGGACATGATACAGCACACCATATTGTGACCTTGTCGCTATGTAGTGGTCGCTGGTGTAACTCACAAGGATTGTCCTGGGCCCAATAACGAAAATTCTGTTTGTTTACGAAACCGTTCAGGTGGAAATTGGCTTCATCTGATATCCATATGTTACCAACGAAATTCGCGTCCTCGTTAATTTTAGCCAATATCTGCCTACTAAACTCCATACGTGACGCTGGTTCTCGTTCATGTAATTGTTGCACAATCTGCAACTTATAGGGATGGAAATGTAATTCGTGCAGTATTCTTTGTAAGCTTCGTCGCTTAATCCCTGGCGTAGATGCATGCTGTCGAACGGAGCGGCGAGGACTTCTCTCAGCCTCAATGTTCACCTGCAGCTTTCTTTTGCAAGACAGATCCTGTCTCTTCAAGATTACGCACCCACGTTGTAATCGCATGCGCAGATGGAACACATCCATGACGTCGAAGCTAGTAATGCTGTCGAAATATTCTCTGCGCGGCAGTCGCACTATCACCATTTTTATAAAACGTTCTCACAGCTACTGCACGTTCCGCACCAGTCCAACGATCCATGATTACTAAATGGCAATGCGTTCACAACAATTGTGCGACGTTACGAACAACTGCCGGCTCTACAGTGCTGACAACTGTAACGTTCAAAATTTCCTGTTCCCTGCGCCACCCTGTATAATTTTTACATTTATCTACGCAATAGAAAACGTGAAGCTGGACGTCGCGACTGTATTTAAGGCATATCCACGTCAGAAAAGATAAATAATTTGCGGAATTATTTATTTCGTCGTGATGGTGCTTCCATGAAGGTCGATTAAAATCGGTTGTTCCGAAATCTATCAGTGCTCTGCACGACATTATTGAAGAGTTAACAAAGTACACAGTCGTCAAAACGGTAGCTGAATAAACTTAGCTGAGGTCAAAACTTTTAGTTAATTTAACGCTGCCAAACTGTATATTATTAACACGCGATTTTGGAAATTGGGGCGGGTCTACAGGCCTATATAATGCTAGAGCGTTTATGTTCGCCAACCTAAACAAAACTTCTGCTTGGCTAAAAGTCTGTTAGGATTCGAAGCACGATCCTTGACGAAGGAGTCTCGTTTGTCGGGAGGAAAGGATGCGACAGTTTAACACATTTGCCACTGCCCTACTATCTATCGAACCAAACTTCTTTCCCTTCCGCAAAATCAAAGAATCAAAAAAAGTCTAGGTGGTGTTACCGTTATATACCAATCTTTCTAGAATTGTAGCCTTCAACAAATATAGCAAATTTGTCCATTTGTTTCATCGATCGTTATTTACTTGCAAGTATATGAACTACCTCTTTCCAGCAATCTGCACGGAATCAGATTTTAAAACGGTTTAAGCAGCTACCGTAGTCAGCGTCAGCTACAGTAGTCGTAAAGGGTTGTAGTTTCGCATAATTCCCGATGCATAGAGTACGAGGGATTACCAGACGTTATTTGCGCAGATCATTATTTATATTTTATAGGAAACACCTTCAACGGCATAGTTTTTAGCATCACGTTAAGGTGTAGAGTGCTATTACGATGTTCCGACCAATTTATTTATTAATAGACAGAGATGAACAACTTCACAATCTATTCGCTCTACAAACACGAGAACACGCGCTAAAAAGCGGCGTTTAAGTACACAGCCTTAATGCATTGTACGATTTCGAGTTCCAGTTTTTGCGCAGTTACGAAATAAATATTAATAGCATTACTATACGTAGCGGTCGTGTACAAATCGACTTAGGGAGTCTTCGTAAACCTTTCCCGTTTTAGTGTACAAAGCTAACTATGTTAAACAGCTTACGTATACTTTCTTGTGAATACCTAATGAGATTACAAACAAATTTGGTGTTTGGTCTTAATCGTGCCTCCGGCGAAATTGTTACGGCGTACGGGGGAACGGGAATTAGTTACGCTCCAATTTAATACGAATAATTATGTTCGCTATGTTAGCTATCGATTTTATTTTCCTTTTGCGTTGCGTTTCTTGTATCGTAGCTGTACAAAGAGAGGTCTGTAATCAACAATGCAAATAACTATCGTATCGGTCGCTGTATACTCGTGTGTGTATCTGGTACAATTTCAAACAAATGGAATTTAACTGCAATTTTATAATAATAGAAGAAATACGATGGATAAATGGAACAGATACATGCACTGGTTCTTACCAGACTCCTATTTTAATGTACTTTAATTTAAAGCAGGCTAACAAGTTAAGATTAGGTAAGAAAAAATTTGTGTAAACCAGTTTTTCCTATAAAAACTTTATCAAGCTTACCATTGGTGAGTTGCATAAAAAAAATGATATCTTCAGTTCAAGAGAGAAGAAATAGACGAGCAAATTCGACGTTGCAAGGTAATTCATGCTAATATTCTTCTTCCTCTCTAAGCCGATTCAAACGAAAAAAATACAATTGTTACCAATTGCATCTTTCCATTTTACAATTTAAAACCTTCGAAATTTCATTTTTAAGCAGTAACAGATACGTACATGCCAACAATTATCAACCGTAAGAATGATACTTAACGATACTGTAAATATACTAAATGATATACGGCAAGCATTGGCATAAACTAGTGAAAAGTCGATTCGTTATTGTTTTCCATTATTTCCATACGAGTTGAGGCTTCACTCGTTTTTTCCCATGCGATTTCTATTTTGCCCATAGCCGTTCTCTGCGTATCAATTATTCCCGAAAATACCCGGTGAATTTCCTCTTTCACAGGTCCGCAGCACTTTACGAGAGTTTATATTTGCATGAGCGAATATGGCAAATTTGGATTAGTTTTTCCATGCCGTTCAGAGTAAACTACATATTTGTGTATGAAGCTTACGCCGGAATTAAGCTGCTCTGTTTTTAAGCTGTTCTCGCGTTAAATATGGACCGCCATTTCTCACTGAAAAGTAATTAATTTTTTCCAGGATCTATATTAAAATCGTAATTGGTTCTATTTATCCGAATATTATACCTTCCTTCATTAGCATTTATTGCTTCCAATATATTATCGAACGAAATTATTGCAATACCACAAATTATCAAGCGGTAATTGCGCGCACCTTTTCCCGATCGCTTAGTATTCATCCGGGATTTAAAAAAAAAAGATATCCGCAGCTTTCCTAAGGCGTAATAAGTATTTGCTTTAAATGTGAGCTAGCGGAATAATGATTTGCGTAATTCATTGATATTCAGCGAGAGTTTATGCGTAAACAAACCTTTAACACAACAGGATTTGCAATTTCCGAGATTAAACAACTGTTCAGCATCGCGTAGGTATCTATTGCATGCGATGAAACGTATATTAAAAGCTCGGTATCCATGTTGCGGTGTAGCGAACCCGTGCACCACTTTCAGAGGAGAAAACCATATATTAGCATTGAAGAGAAACCGGCGGCAATTTGAATGAGCGTCGTCCATGGGAAAATCGCCATGTAAACATAGCCGAGGACCTACTATTGTATTGTTGCGGAACATATACTTAAGTACGTGTCCATTTAGTGAATTATTGCTTTTGTTGATCCTAGAAATCGGATATATGTAAATTTAAATTACAATAATATGTATCTAACTTGCGAGCGCGGTTTAAAAAACACAATTGTCCTTTTTTTAACATGTTCCAGAGATACTTTCCATTACATACTTTACATGTTCGGCGGAAACTAAAAAGGGTTGCGACTACGTTGTTCTTGTTTTGTTGGTCGCTAATAATCAGAAATTTGATTTTACTATTCAACGGAGCTTTTGAAAAAAAAACTCGATATTTGAAGAGCTGGAAAAATTATACGAACCTGCTTTGTTGTTTGCACGAGTACCTCTAATTTTCCGTGCGGAGGGTATGATATGCACGTATGATATCCACGTATTTAGATATATACATTATGTAAATACATTTAATTTCGACTTATTGTTAGTAGCTAGCGTATTTCGAACACGTTCGCAAATTCTAAACAGGTTCAAATTATTTTTTTTTACTTCGATGTCCATTTCACAATAATAATGATGCAGATCAAATTCGACGTAAAATCAAGTAATATGAATATTCCAAGCCAAAATCAACAGAAAAAATCCTGTAAATAAATATATGATCGCATACACGGAATTGACCGTCTCTGCATGTCTATATGCTGGCGACAATTTATAATATGCCAGATATAACATAAATATATATATTGTACATAGAATCCTCTATCGTTATATTAGAATATTTTGCATTCGTCACCAACATTAATTGTGGTGCTCTACATAAGGTTACTGATGAATAGAGATGGCAAAGGCAGGTAGAACTTTTGCAGCGACTAGATAGATTCGTGTCTATTCGCCTCATGTTGTTGCCTAGGAGGCTCACCGAGAGTCGACAAAACACGAGTCTGTCTAGTCTCTGTAAGAAAGTAATAATTTCATCCCCCTTTGTCCTCTCTACTGATGAAGGTTAGTCGTCAAACAACCACTTGTGTAAATATTTTGTTTTACTCCACAAAGAATTGGGTGGGGGGTTGGGGGTGTACCATAGTTTTATCTTTCTGCATTCATAATAACGGAGTAAATTGCAAAAATCAGAAAATGATCGAAATTTCTGGGGTAGCTTTCAGCCCCTAAACGTGTAACTCTACTGTAAGTTAACAGAACGTGTACCAAAATCTATTAACGGGCACAGTCAAGAAGGTAAAATTCCAAAAAATGAGAGAATGAATTTTTATCCTCTGCGTTAATATTCGACACCAACAAGGTACACGAGTGTAAGAACCAAGTTTCCCAATCAACAAGGTAACGGGCTCCGAAGCCAACCAATTGTCGCTGAAGACCACACCGGCCAGAAGTAAGGGGCCACTATTTAATTGTAGTTCTTTGCCTACAGGAATAAATATAAATCTACAAAATATTGATTATTATTATAGTTATTTGTGCTCAAAATTTTCTTGCTAATCCTGGTTAATATCTGACACCTATTTAATGGATAGTTAGTTCCTCTTAACGATGAGGGAGGTTGTTCAATTTAAATATTTTTATAAAAATTCTCGACGGTCCTTAACCAAGTAGAGAGAATTCAATTATACAACCACGTACCAGTTAAATCGGCATGTTCAATCACCGTTTAGCAAGGAGTGTTCCAAAATGCCTTCTATTATATTTCTAACTAATGGATCCATTTAGAGAATCCATTATATCCGTCTTATTCTTCCTTTTGATAATAGAAAAATTAAATTCATTTTATAAAATACCTACCTAAAAATATAGCGTAGTACTTAGTATAAAATAACACGGTGAAAAATGTATTCCCCAATACGGACCCGGTGCCATTCCAGAAAAAAAAAAGGATTTTCAACGGTCGCTTAAAACAATCTGAAGGGTTCTCCAGAAATATAAAGCACTCCGAACATTTGTACGTATTTTTCCACACAACAGGCGGCCGACCATTTTACAAAGCGGAAAATTTTAAATTCGTTTTCCTGTGGTAATGGAACAGCTTTTCCATAGAGAGGAAGTATAGACATATAACAAAGTAATCTTTATCCTATGCGGATCGCTGCTAAAGTAGTACCGATTTCGTTATGAGATTTAAAATAGAAAGAAATCTATTTTGGGATATCTATACGCGTACAAACATGTTTTTTTGTTCTTTTCAACATTTACATAGAAACACTTAAAGCACACTTGAACGTATTAGCAATATTAAAAAGAAATATGTTGAGTTGCCCTTTCATCCAAGTTATAAAACATCTTTCCCAAAGTTGAACTCAAAATTGTCCCTTTTTCTCAAACGATAACCTCAAAAATCAAAGACTCAGCAGACAAGATGGGTAAATTAGAAATCTACAAGATTTTATGTAAGATTGTAATCAAGCAGATAAAGAGATCAGCAAGGATTAGGTGCAAAGAGCATTTGGGTAACCTCAAATTTAGTAGGTTCGATAAATCTGGCGTTGTTCTGCATATCCTTGCAAATAATCAGAATTTTGATAAATTAACGATAGTGAAGAGCGTGAATAGGAAATTCAATGCGTGGAAGGTATATGTTCAACGGTAAAAAAAAGAAAAATACAACATAACACTTAATGGTCTTAATACAATAATAAAGTAGATACGTATGATCAACAAAACCATAACGTGACACCCTAAACTGTAAAACGTAGCCAGTTTGCGGAAGCAATAGCGTACGAAGCACTTTAGTCTAGTGTTGACGAAACACTTAACTATCTCCGCTCGGATGACGTTTGAGTTTGCGAGGGTATAACGCCAGTTAACTTAATTATCAAAGATCTCTACCGCGTATGTTTACAGCAACACGCTATTTTCCGAAAGTAATTAACTTCGTAGGGTTGCTATGTTCTCTTCGTGTCTACAACGCGTGCATTTTTAAAGTTTACCTTTGTACATTGTAGCAAATTCTTAGATCCGAACACCCGCCGCGCTTATTACAAAAATTCCATTTGAAGATTAATATTTCCATTTCAGGTCGCACATATGTTTATAGCGCGGTAAGTTCTCGCCGTGTGGATGGAGTTCATCTCTTGCACGCGGTGCATGGAATTCGTAGAAGTATTTCAATATCACGAGAAAGAAGAAGCTTTCGAATTGCTAGTTGAAACAAACTAAATTGAACTAAATTAACGTTCATCTACGTAATTCTTTGCATTTTACGATATTATACATTTACCTAACTCGTTCTAACAACGTAACATGGAAGTTGTAACACTGAGGAATGTGTCCTTTCGGATTTTTTGACCGAACCTGATGGAAACCTTTCTGTGCAAAATTCAAAATTTAGAGTGCGGCTTCGCGCGTATATACGTTGTAGTAACCCGGGTTCTTTCCACCTTCACGTTTAAATAAGCTAACTTTTCGACAAACGAATTAATATAAAATCAGTACTTGATCGGGAAACTACTACATTGACGAGTAATTTGCTAATTATCCTAGAATTTCAATTAAACGTCTTCACTAGTTCTGCTGTACCAACAGACATGAAATTTCAATTAAAAGTTTCTATTAATTGTATTGGTGCCATTTGACCGGGTACTGAAATACGCTTCGATAAGTTTGTATTTCATAAGCAAATAGCGCACCACGTTCGCCGACTGTTTGTCTTGTTAATTAACTGATTTTCAAATTTATTTGCTCCTATTCTTCCACTACATCTGGAATGGTCCCACATGCAAACGTTTCGAATCTCTCGATCATCGATTTGAATTAAATGTAGACGATACACGCGTACGTAGAAATTCGACCTCTAGTCACGCTGCAAACGTATTTAAAAAAAGAACACAAACAGCTGTAGATGCTATCGAAATAATAGAAAATTGAATGGAAATTGCAACGCCAAGGAGGCGTGCGAACTTTCTAAACGCACTTGGCAGAAACGTTTCAAAGGTACTGATCGTGATTTCAAAGAGAAAGATCAAAAGATTAGCTACTAGCGATGTTGCAAAAGCAAGCCGCCGAATGACCTCTACATGGTGCAAATAACATCGATTTTTCATATCATGTTACACTGCTATGTGTGCCAACATTAGTGGTAAAAATTTACTTAGTTAGGATTGGATTATGATTCAAGCTAGATATTGATTTCCTGAAAGTGTCCAACGTAATGGTTTGAGATTTCTAATAATTAAGAGCTTTGTAAACAGAGACGGGCAAATTTAAATAACACCACAAAAAGCGAAGTGCTTTTCCACAACCCGGTTAGCGAGGTCTCCCACTGCACCATTACTAAATGCACTGAAGTACTATGAATAATTCCATTACGTAACTGATCGAAATATTACTTGCAAATCATGTTACTCGTGTATTATTCATAACTTGGAGCAAATCATGCATATGATATGCTCCAACGCAAAGTATTTTAAACAATAGGTTTTTTACTAAATCTGTCCTATAATGATGGTCAAAAGTCTGCGAACACCTGAATATTTCCAATAATGTTGTTATGAAATTCGATACTTGTAGGTAACCAATTATGTGGACTTAAGTGGAAATATCGTTATTTTAATCTGATCTTCGATATCACCTTCAACTTTGAAATTTTAAACGAAACGCCTCGTACACTTTCTATATTCCGATAGAGCGCGATATTCCAATTTCAAAAATGCATAATTCTCCGCATCCTCCCCTATTTTCTACGAAGACGTCGATTTAAATGTATTAAATTTAGACAATAATCCGAGACCTCAATTTCCGGGTGAAAACAAGAAACACGACGATTAAATTAAAGTTGTAGATGTCGAACGATCACATCGCATTAAAATACTTCCACCGGTTGGGAGGATATTCAGGTGTTTCCAAACTTCGATTAATTCTAAATTCAATTGCTGTGAATTCGTGTAAAACCCAGAAGCGCAATATTCTTAGAATCATCCGGTAGCATTGATCACCGTTTGAACGTCAAACGTATCATTATTTCGTAAAGTTAGTTTGTTCCTAATCAATATCTCGCGGAACACAAGCGAATTCAAAGGCGAAGGTACTGCCTGCCGTGATATCTACATACTCAGAAAATGTACGCTCGTAGCAAAGGCAAAGGACTAAGCTACAGGTAGTTTGCAGTGTTCTTTAAGCTCATCTCTGTGACCTACATAGCCGCGAGAAACACATGTAACGCGATATTTACGCTACCACTAACTGCAGACGATAATTAAAAAGTTAATGCTGTATATGGAAACGTTTGTATTCTACGTTGTTTAGGGGAAACTTTCTCAAGCCTTTATGAATTTATTTTAATGTGAACTGGATGCGTTGCTTTAGATGACAACAATCTATTGGTTACGATGTTACGATGTTATGATGACGAATAAACAAAAATCTGTCTAGTCTCTGCTAATTTCGCGAAGCGCTACTCGTTTCTGCAAGTTTAGTGATAAGTTATTGATTTCTTTAAAAATATCGGCATTCGCGGAAACTGGCGTTTTTCTGAAAGCGAACATTCAAAGGTTACGACTGTCGTTGTTAATAGTTGGATTATCCAATATTCACGGAATTGGACTTCTAAGCTATTAACTAGACAGATGTAATATTGAATTAAATATAGCAAATCATTACGCACGAAAAATATGCCGATATTCATTGTATCTTCGCTGACAAATTCAAAATCGCGTTGCTTAGATGTACATTCAATGATTTTTCGTATTTCAAGTTCTAAACGAGGTCTAAGCAGCGATATTTCACACGCAGGTAACCCGCTTAAATTTTAACAGTCGAGTAAAATCTTTTCAAATTCGACTAATGAAAGTCCCTGGAATAGACTATTCTGACAAACATCGTTAAATATTAAATAAACAAACTAATTAGACTAAAATAGTAACTTCAACGCGCCCGTAACTAAAATTTACGTCGCAGAATATGAAACAGAGAAAAATAACCTTAATGTAATAAGTAAGCCTTTAGAAAAACACGAAGCGCGAATTTTCTTAGGATAAAAAGAATTTATTTCCCCCGCTTAGTTCAAGAACAATGTATTTTGTTCCTCGCCGTTTTCAAAAGATTTCCATCGCCGCTGCGTCTTCTGCTCTTCGAACGTAAATAATCACTCGGTACGAGTAATAAAATAAGTTTGACGGAGAAAAATTGAAAGCTCAGAACAACAGTCACGCAAACACCTTATCACGACGACGGTTACATGCTTTTTTTTTAAACGGATCCGAGCGCGTTTGGCGAACGCCCGAAGTACTTTTAAGACTTTAGTATCAAACTTGCGGTTTTGTTTTGTTTGTTGTGCGTACATTGCAGCTCATTATCTAACAATAAGTTAAAAAGCTTAGAGAATTAATAGAAGAAAATAAATGATTTAAATAACTGCCAAAGATATGTGATAAGATAGACGGATACATAGACAGGGAGACAAATAGGTTATCGTTTAACAATAAAAGAGAGGTCAGTAGAAAAACAAAAATTAAGATATGGAGATAAGACATTTATATCAATCCTAACATATGAAGTAATTTTGAAACCCAACAGACAGACATAGATCTATGTTGAGAAGACACGAAATGAAATTTCTGAAAGAGGTGCTACAAGCATCTGCGACAAAATAAGAAACGTAACAATCAGAGAATCAATGGAGGGAGTAGAAGATAAAAAGTAGACAACTAAATTGTTGTGGACATATGATAAGAGTCCCGGACGCCAGGTGTGGAAGGCTAAAGTAAGCAAAAGAGGAAGAGGACCTTTGATAAAAATTTGGAATAACCAAGTAGTTTAGTGGGGAATTAGAAATAAAAACAGAATTTGTTATCCTTTTAATTTGATAGTCATCTCAATAAATACCACCTTCCTTAATATGCATTACCCTGTTATGTATTTTTACCGAATTCTCAAAGTTTCACAATGCATAATGCAAATAATGAAATACAATATTCAGCACAGAACAACCATAATTAACACAACGTACTCTATAATTAAATATATGTGACGCATTGCATGTTTAATTATAGCTTTTGGCGTTCGACATATCGTAAAATGAAACATAATAGCTACAAATTAATCGCCTATTTCTTCCCGACTTATATTTTGTTTTACTTTTTAATTTATTCATTTATTTAATGATTTCATACTGACTCAATGCAATAGAGACGATCTTTTCAACTAAAATACTTCTTTACCCAAGCATTTATTGGTTATAATACGGTATGTTTCAGATATCACGACAACTCAGTAATCCTATTAAGCTTTAAATCGGTGTTGAGATTTCATATTCCTCGAGGGAAAATTAATAAGCATTTTAATAAAACCAGACCAGAACATCCTAAATTCTGGATCTTATTCATTTAGTGCGAACTTCGACAAAAACATGAACCAAATTTAATTTGAACACGGAGAGTTGGATAAATTAAATTTCAAGCCTAGTTAAACTACCTTGAGCGTGAGGTGAGTAAAACTTATCGATGAATTAAATATCGTGTTCAAAGTACAAAGTATCTTAGTTAATTTTACTTATCGTGTTTGATTAAAGGAGATCGGTTATAATTCCCACAGTTGCATTTGTAAACATCAGCTGCTATCAGTCAACCAGATCGCTCTAAACCTGCTCTTGTCCATCTAGCAGGAGCGATAAAGATTGCTTCCGGTGTAAACTCCTGCCAATGGAACATATATTATCGATTTAAATATTCCAGTGGAACATGCAATTCGCTCTCCGAGTATTCCACACATTTACTTAGATAAAACGTTCCCCCCTCAAACTTTTAAGGAACTTTCTAAATTATCTAATACCTAGAAATGGTAGCAAGTCGTTTATAAGCAACGGTGCAGGTATTGGAAGATATTTGTGCTTATGTTTATATACAGTGCATATCATTTATAAAAACATAACTAAAAACAAACATATAACTTTTCATAGCTCCTCCAATTATAAACAATTTGGTATCCATCAAAACCGCCATTCTCCAATATGAAAGAACAATCACACTGTGTAAGTAGTGGGCGTGGTTCCCGTAATATAAAAATATACGTATTCTTCAAATTTCAGTTCTCCTAAAAACTGAGAAAACTTGTTCCCTTCTCTCCATCGAAGGATAGGGCTCCAAGTACTTGATTTTTATTTTTTTTTTTCAGTGCATATTAAACCATACACGTATAAAAATAAGCAGACACACTCCATTCTGAAATAGAACTAATTTTTAATCAAGCTTATTAAAAATCAGTGTAGCAGTTCATCAAACAAGTTTGTGAAGGCATTGCAAAACCAGCGCAGAATCAATATACAGGTGTATGCGCGCACAGAATATTACTGACGAGACCTATTTCCAAACATAGTCAGTAATTACATTGTTGGTTGTACGATACGCCGTTGAGAACGTGAAACGATTGCGTGCGCCCTCTACGGTAGCAGCGAAACGTCCTGCACGCCGCCGCACGTTCTAATTACAAACTGTTGCTTGCGCTCTCCCTAAATTCAATAGAGAAGTTTTATTATCAGACCGAAACCATTTCCATACGGAGAGACAAGCAGACGTCAAAAAAATAGCTTTCCGCCCGGCGGTGAAACGCTAGGAGATTTCGCGTTTTCGATGGTTGAAAACATAGCAAAAAGCCTAACTATAATGGTGGTGTTTGTTAATTTTACGTATCTACTCGCGACGTTCGCCCTTTGTCGCGTCGTCGGACGCGCTTTAAAAATAACGAAGCCCTTTTGAAGTCGCGTACTATCTATTTATCTACGTGTTTATGGACTTATTAATTTTAGAAGTTTACTTTAGGAAACGGAAAGGTTATTAAAAGTCATAACGCTCCACTAATTTCGCGAGTACAATTATTGCTGTACAAAGTGAAAAACAAGTTCCTCCTGCGAATGAAGACGTACACCGTAGCATGTACAATTCTCACAACATGAACAGGTCAAGACCTATAACGTTAAAAAGGCAAGCTTCCACGCTGCCTACAGTAAGCTGCTCAATACCGACTGGTGATTTCTTTCTTGTATCGGTTCTGTTTAAGCTTGCACTTACTCTTTTTACAATATTTTGTAGGTCTGATGTAGGTAGTTAATCAATAGGTACCTAAACAAAAATATAAAAATTCCAAACGTAGTTACCTTCTGCTGAGGAATTGAAATCGTCTTGCGAATGAACTGTAGAAAAGCTATATCATAAACTTTGAAAATTATATAAGAGACGAACCAAGACTTCGTGATGATTCAAAATTCAAAATTCAGGCATTGTGATCTACAATAATATCGAAATTAACACTCCTCAAAACTTTATGAATGCATTTGCTAGTTTTTCTGGTTCAGAAAACTTCTCCGAAGCTGGTTAAGCAATTATTATCGTACAGCCTATTCCAATGGAATTGTTACCAAAGCACCTGAAAGATTAAGAGAGGCAGCTTGTTACATTTTATTCGTCCTAGAATATTTGCGTAATCTTTGATTTATTTCAATCATTAGAGATACCAAATCATAGAAAACTTCTAAAATTCGACCTTGTCACCTTCATTAAACTTGTGCGATGGACAATCTTAATTAATATATCCGGGACGATCGTTTCGAGGATACGACTGGTCTACATTCTGAACCGGTAACCGAATTATTCAATCAATAATACGTTGATCACAACACGTCGCAAAACAAGACGATCTAAAAATTATATCCAAGGTTTACCGTTACTTTTCACCTCTTAAACAATAGCTAGTCATGGACCTATAGGTGCCTATGACGCATAAATGTTTATAGCATGTGCCGTACATATGTTATCCATTCGTGTTTTGCATAAAACATATGTACAATACCCTAGATACCATAATCTGCTCGTATTTCGTAAAATCACAAATTGCATAGAAGGCCATTCACGATAATACAGTACATAACAGCTAAGCATTGTAACACCCGGGCAACAATTCAGGACTTAATCTCTATATTCGCTGAAGATTTGGAGCATTATCAGAAACAAACATGCCTACATGCATAGTGAAAGGCTGATAATAGGAAAATATTGATAACTAAGTAGGCAATCTAAGGATATAATCGACTTTGTGATGAATTAAAGCCAATTAATTTTTTTTTAAATTTCGACAGCAAATGCTTTATTATAAACAATTGGTCATCATTATAAGTAATTAACGACATGATAACTTTCACTGGATCTTATGTTGTTTAACAAATGCTAACAATTATATTTTGTAAAAATATGCCTTCAGTATTTTTTGGAACGTACTGTAGAAATTATAAAATGCTGATATATTGTGATACTAGAATACGGAGTTCCCGGCTAACTTTAAACGACAGAAGCTAAAGATTTACAACGAGCAACATTGTCGTAATAGTCGC
Organism: Oryctes rhinoceros; assembly: GCA_020654165.1. NCBI lineage: Eukaryota > Metazoa > Arthropoda > Insecta > Coleoptera > Scarabaeidae > Oryctes > Oryctes rhinoceros. The sequence continues at coordinate 9,172,310 of JAIOKQ010000231.1, forward strand.
GGTTCTTGGATATTCCGTGTTTTAAGGACCACGTTGTTTCAAATGTCAGATGTTATTTCAAAATATTAAGCGCCTTTAACAACTGCATTTTTTTTGTGTTATAGCAAAACAACAACCTGATACAATTACATTATACAAATGTGAAATATAAACTAATCAAAATACGTATGTAGCCAACCTACACGATACGAAAAAAACTATAGTATCGAGCCGTTCTGGTCCACTGAAAACAGGCATCATAGTTGACCACGATCCTTTAGTTCAAGAATTTTTGTACAGTATGTTAGACAACACTACACTTCTCAGATCTTATAAACTTCAAAGCTTCACAGTCCAATATTTTCATTAACTGCGTATCTGATATAGATAAAAGTGCATTAGCCGATCTCACCGGTCGTCAAAATTCCCCCGAAACTAGCGCTTCATCGTACTAAATTATAACGTTTCACTTCCGACTCACTTGCCGCTTTTCGCCGTGACAATTTAAGTGGATTTAAAATTCCCCAACAGAAAGTCAGTGTTTTTCATGCTAGGAAGGTCGCCTTCCACAAAGCGAAACCGGATGTTTAATTTAAATCTTCCTAAAAGTATTTTTTCGTCGTCCGTGCTTTTTTTTTCTCTCCACGTAAAACTCTACTCTTTTCTATTTACATTTTAATACGTTATCAAGCGAAATGAATTCAATTAGGTTGTGCAAGTACGGAGATACAAAAGACGGCGCTTAAGAAGTGCCGGAATAAGATTACGGCGGGTTAAATGCATACATCTGATAGTACTTTAAGGTTTCATAAATTAAATATGCAACAGGCTCTACCTTGAATAAGACACGCATAGACCGAGTTGGGGTAAATATAATAGCGTGGCGCAAACTTTTTTTTGTTGCCATTTTGGGGAGCTGCCCATGGAATTATTTTTGCAGTGCTTTGAGCAGTAGCTGCAAAAAATAGGCAAATATATTAGTTTAAAAAGATCTACAAAGCAACAGTAACGATATAACGAGCATTATATTTCAGCTTAAAGGAAAACAGGATATGCAGCAATAAATGCTTTGGTAACTTATTGTCGTTGTTTTGCATAGTTGACCAGGAAATTGCGTCAATTACTGGGTAACATATCCTGCAGCTTTCATATCTTCGTTCTTCATTCTTTGCATTATTTTCCCTCACTTTCAACTGTTTTCTTAATCATTAAATCAGCTTAAAGCGAACCTTAGATTCCAGATGTATACGCAATGAGTCGAATTTGACAAAAAGAAATGATTTAGAATGAAAATCACGCAATCCAATACGCTTACAATAATCGTAATTGCTGTAATGCTACATAAAATGAGCGCAATATTACGATCATGGTTCAGTCGCAATTAATCGTAAAGGCGTGTCGTTCAAGCAGTTGCGATTAGCGGGAAAATATGAGTACCACTTACGGTAAATTGAGGAAAAGGGAGTTCAAGGATTAGGAGAATAATAAAGGATCGATAAAGGATAGCGAAAATGGAAGAAAAACACATTAAGCCTGGTCATTTTCTATTTCGTGGAAAACAATACCCATGTGTGTCGTACCATATCTAGATCAAGATCTGGGTATAATCATTGTAACTTCTAATTTCTACAATTATCGCGGGCCTTTCATAATTTGTACGCGAAGCTTTGTACACACACACACAAAGCAAAGAAGTTATGAATTTGTATCGGAAATGTTATGTTCAAAGGTGGTACATACGTATGTATATAATACAAATCAGATTTGAACTTATCGCATATGTTTTATCGCAAGTTTATAAAATGTGTGTATAAGCAGAAATAACTTGATTACATTGTCTTGTGGGATGTCAGAGAACACAGCATCCCAAAGAATAAGAGACCGATATCGCAATTTGTCACTGTCCCTATTTGTCGCCAGCAACTAACCACAACGTGATATATTGCATACTGTTGCTAGGTTAATACACTACAATTCCTTTATAATTTATCAAAACGTTGATGTAATTATAAGGTTGTTTCGTGTATACCTGGTACATATATTCTAATGAATCTACGGGATACGTCTTAGTAAATTTTGGTGATACTTATCAACGCCCCTAATATCGTTTTCTTACATTTTTTCTTCCAATTCTCTTAATTTCGTTGGTGATACAGTAAACTGTTACAAATTTCTTCATGTTTTCAAATATTTATCTAAAATTTCGAGTAAATTGGTCGCAATTATAACTAGAGATGACAAAAGCAGGTGAAATTATTCCTTTTTTGCAGCGGCTAGATAGACTCGTGCCTGTTCGTCTCATAAGAATAGATTCGTGGTGTCACCGAGGGTCAACAAAACACGAGCGTCTGTGTCAAAAAAGTAATAATTTCATCCGCCGTTGTCCTCTCTAGTTATTACTCCACCTTATATCTCTTCTAATATCCTCTTTGGATGTAATATCCTCTCCGACTCATCTATGGATGTTCTTCGATCCAATTTTATGCTTTTTTAAATGTTTCAAATGGGTGCTTCCGATTTGAAAACTATTAAAATCTACAATTTTCAAAGTTATTTCTTTTCTTCCATTTTTTTTAACAAAATCAAAATTAAAATTTTAACATTCCATTAAACTTTTATGGTATTTTCAGCAATTTCGTATAATAGGAACAGTTTATCGTAATTCTAAAGGGACATACAGTTAATCTACAAATGTTCCTATTCAACATTTTGACTTGACTATAAAGTATTTGTGACTGCTGCAATTTTCTACATAGTTAAAACTAACAAAAAAACCGGTCGCTGGGATTAAATGCAAAACACTCCAAGAAATATTAACATATGTACAATAGCAAACCATTAACGAGGTCTTATTTTATTTATACAATGTACACCGTAATAAATGCAAAGATGAGTTCTAAGCTGTTTGTATAAGATGCATTATATGAAATTCACTGAAATTGAGCATGGTGCTTACTCGTTAATAACTCCACTCCGGTACGTGAAAATACGAGGAGAAGTGTTGTTTAGTAATCTGCTTTCCCTATACGAAACAGCGTTGGTGCGCGCGTAAGTATATATATATACGCGAAACTCTCAAAAGGACGTACATTATAATAAGCGGCGCAGGCATTAACTCCACCTCGAAATTCTCTACCTAATACGGGCAACCATTCCAATCGAAAGCACATTAAATATTAATATCCTAAGACATTTATATTAAGGCAACTTATTCCACGTCGAGAAAATGAAAAATGGGTAGATATTCAACAAGAGGTAGACATATCGTAAACAAGAAAAAGTACTCAAAAGATTATGTTTTTACGTGTTTTTTTTACCCCTAGACGCCTTAAATGTCACTTAGGAAGAACATATCCGGATGACGATTTAGCTTTCCAATATCTTAAAAGTACTATTATTATATTGGTGTTCAATCCACCGGTGAAATATAACGCTTTCAGAAATCTCGCAAGTAAGCTAGCGCAGCGGAAACCTTCTAAAACGAATATTAATCTTACGAATTACATTTTACGAATGTTTTGATAATCTTTAGAATATTCGTGGACGTGTGGCGGACATTTTCAAGATGACATTTTACGTAAATCTTACTCTCTATCTTCAAGCACATACTTTTCACGAAAAATTCCATGAATAACCAATTTCCCAAAATGGCTTTGTTCGAGCGGTGTTCTCCTTTTGCAAAGCAGCTCGATCGACCTTACATAAAAATATTCAAAAGGTGTCTTATGGAGCCAATAAAGGAAAAACAGAAAGCAAAAAAGGTTTGTACGAAAGCGCCCATGGCTATATATATATATATATATACGTCGTCAAATATTTTTGCAATATGAATTTTATTTGTATGTATATTCAAACATGCGCTTTATAAATTAATATCAAAATATTTTGATATTGGAAATATTCTTTAAAACAATTCAACAATTTCATCCGGTTAATAAAACTTAATTAAACGATTTACCACGTTCAATATACTTTGTCGAAGGTTCCAATATGCTGCAAACAATACGTAATAGCATCTTCAAAATGTGCTACAACTTGAATAAATACTTAAAGAAAAATAAACACCATTCTTACAAACCAACCGATGTACGAGGACTAAACGAAAATGACCCTCACTGAAGATTACAGTTTAGCAGGTGTTACTTACAAAAATTTGACGATGATACCAATCCTTTAGGAAAATGCTGCGACGATTGCCCAATGACATGTCTTCAATAGACATAATTTGTTAGTTACATCTAGCTCCAGCAGGATGATTGCCCGATCAATAACACACGTGACGCAGGATTTTTTGAAAGAATCCTTTAATAAGGGAATGCTTTCAAATAATGAACCCTGAAGTGGAAAAATGTTTAAATTCATGGGTACGATCAACAGTCGTAACAACATCGCTAACAAAAAGCACGCCTCAATACGGATTATATTTCCTTTCTTTTCGAATACGCTGTTGTTACGAGTTTACCGTATCCGTATAAATAATACAATATTTCCCTTTTATGTTACATCAACAATCCGTACAATTGATAAATAGTTTTGGAATTGCATGTATCTCTTAAAGCTGTGTATAAATAAGTTTACTGGACTCTGGAGGTACAAAAGCTTTGTATGATGGGCACCCCGCCGACTATTAAAACGCATTATTCACGAGTATTGACATTTGCGCTTTGATGTATTTAATAGAATGGCTTTGGTACAGCCAGAGAAAAATCCGAGTACGTTGGATTATTGGAGGTATTTCATTTTAATTTAAATATGCATGGCAAATCTAATTCGCATTCATCCCTTACAAAGTGAATAGAGTCATGTACTTGTCCCGGTAAAAGCATTGTTTAATATGTGCATTTGAATGAAAATTGAGGAACTAGACAAAGTACGTTATCATCACAATCGTGGCTGCATATACGTATAGAGTAATTAACTTTTTACAATGGGATTTGCGAACGCTCTACGTGATGTGCGTATATTTCAAAAATAGGAACATGTGTTCAGACTATTTGGAAATATGGAAAGCTGAACCAAGCGTTTATCTTTATGAAGAAATTTAATTATTAACTAGCAGTAGATCGATGGTTACAAGTGACACGGCTATTTTCTGTAGATGTAGATAAAGCAATTATATGATTATTTTAAAATTTTAAAGTATTTAAAGGAAAAACCTATTAGGTATAATTTGCGAAAGAGAAATGGTGGCTATGGTAAAAGACTAAAAGATTTGATAATTGTATTATGGGTGCACAAAAAAAAAAGAACTAGCTGCTATAATTCTCTATCCACGCAGCAATTTTGCCAAACGTCAGTAACCACTCCAATTATCATATCTCTATCATATCTATGTTACTAACGCAGTATCTAATATGTTTCCACAAGCACAATGTGCCCTAGTGAAAAACGTAATAAATACGTGCTACCTAAATACCGCCATTATTATATTATTAATTATAGCATCCTCAAAATGTATCTTCACATCTATTTGCCATCTTGGCCTACCACTTTATATCGATTTATCATACACACACAATTTAGCGTTCGCAATTCATGTTTTCTTCTAATCCTTGTGCTAATCAAGTTGTAGCATTCTACATCTTCTTTTTTGTTTATTCGCTTTTCTTTAATAATCCTAAATCCATGGCGAATCCGGCCCAGTTGATGTTAATGAAAGATCGAGTTGAAACGGGGCCCGATTCTCACAAAATTCTTCATTACAAATATTATTTGTGGTCGAAATAAATAAATTTTCTAGCATTTATAAGAGACGGACATTCCGCATATGTTTTTACAGGAACACCTGTTACACTCCAATGGTTGTATAAACATGAATAAAATGCGTGCAGTATGTTTCAAGCAATCGTGAGTGATGCCTCATAGACGAGAACGTGCACTTTATAAACGATTAACCGGGAAATTGCGCGTGGACTTCGCGTATCATTCCGTTGTGTTACGATTTGGAAATCTGTAAATTGCAGACGAAAGCGTGTAGAGCAGATAGAGGCGCACCTAGTAGGACCACCCCCTAAAAAGACTTTCTTTTGAAGCACTTACTTCCAACTCCGGTTTCAATCGGTAACATTTTTAGCGAAGCAGTGATGAAACGTTATCGGTCGTAGAACGTCACAGCGGTCAATTTGTGCGTTGATTTGTATGTTTATAAGTACTATAAGTATTTTTAATATTAATAAACGTTATTTTTACATTTTTAATTGAGACCGGTTGTATTTACGTACCTTTACGTAATCTACCATATTATTAAGAAATTTCAGCTTCTTACTAGTTAAAATTCGACAATTCCTGAAAGTTGAGACAATAAAATTGAAATATCCATATATTTGATATAGAAGATCTTGTAAATGAAGCAAATTCCTTTGAAACAAAAAGCGGGATGTTAAACACAATCAATTTGATTAATTGCACAAGGACAGCAACGTGGCAGCTCCGTTTAGCACAAAAAAAAGGACGGAGCAATATCTGCAGGACGGAGAAAATTTATTACGCCCGCTTTGCTAATTTAACCATTTCCTGAACATCCCTTGCTCGCATCCGTTCAATATGTATACTCTTACATTGGATAACTACATCAAGGTAAAGTGATACCTGAAATGAATCTATGTATACGTCTATACAGGCATGTCTGTACAATAATGAATGTACTTTGTATCAAGAGAAACCGCAATAATTAATAATCAACGCTACTGATTGCATCTCTGAGAAGACTTACGTGTACATACATGGAATATAATCGTTGCGGGCGTCTATTTCGTATTAAAGCAACATACATATACCAATTTCTTTGCCATCGCATTATTTTATTAAATTCACGTTACGTAGCAAGTCGTGGCGAATACATTTAATTAACTCAATCATTATTGTACGCCTGATTATTTAATGATACAATGTTGTATCGAATATATAAAAACCAATATCCTACGTATCACTAGATACTATTATATTTAAGCCGTTCGTATGTACGAGCACGGTTCATATTGATAATCGATGAATTTAATTAGAGAGATTTTGCTGCAATTTTCTGCCAACAAACCATTTATTTCGTTGGCAAAGTTATCGACGTTTTCTTTTACACGTTGGATTGGACGCAGAACTCACTAAAAAGAGTAAACGAGGAAACCGAAGTGCTTAAAGATATCGAGAGGTGGTTGCTATAAATCATTGAAAGAAAAACGATTTTAACGCTATAAACGGCATAATTTTCAGCAACTTCTAAAGGGAGACCATTTTTCCCGATCAATAGTCAACAATACCTCCGGCTGTTGACAATTCTTCCAGCTATACAAAGAATTCCAGTAAATTAGGATCATTTTCCGGCGCGATGGAGCTTATTCTCATAGCGCATGAGAAATTGCAAAATTACAATAATGGATGGGGTGGTTTCGACCAGCCAGAAGTCCAGATTTGTCTCCCTTAGTCTTGATGTGTTTAGTAACGTTCGAGACAGGTTTTTAGATTTAGAGGAACGGAAAAACGGAATACTTTAAGCTTCTAATGGAATTAGTGTTCGATCTATTAACGCACTGCACTGTATTTTATCTTTTTGTATGTTTTATTACTTTTTTTGACTTAGATACTTACTATTGCTTCAATAAAGGAATGATTTTTGTAGCATAAGATAAATTTAATGAGTAGAAAGATTCAATTTTTCATAATTTATTTATTAAATAAGGCGAAAACGCAGTCTTCACCAATCTACCTGCACACTCGTCCGTTCTTTCCGAAAATTAAAAAACACCTTCGATTTTGAAGATTTATAGCAGACACAGTGCCTCGCCTGCCACTGAAGAGTAAAATATAATCCTCTGAGGCACGTGACGACGTTTTCTGGCTCTGCAAACAGAACTTTTATGTCGATAACAATCCGCACGCCCGGCATTCCAGAATGGAATTTGTCACCATCGACATTTTTATGCGGAGAGGCGAATGTTGGAATCAATTGAATCCGGGTAAATAATTGACCGCGTGGATGTGATTGTTGTATATTTCTGGAATGCTGCGAAACGCATACGTATATTTGAGATAATATTTTGTGCGAATAGATATCAAGAAGGTATTTCGCCGGGATTTCGAATATTTATTCCTATGCGTTTAACCTTCTTCACGACAATTCATTGATCTTATTGTCGTTTAGTGGTTGCCACAGCCCTAAGTTTGTAATCGATTACTTCCATCAAATCTACAATAAACGAAAAGCATCAAACATGATCAATAATTATAGTAAGGACTGTGGAGTAGTATGGTAAACACCACATAAGTATCGGCAACCTCCACACCACACAAGTTTAATTTATTATATAGTAATACAATAATTACTCCGGGAAGGGGATTGCGTGGTGTGAAGGTTGCCCATACTTACGTGCTGTTTATCAAACATAATATTTGAATATTACGTAATTTATTTTCTTTCATTAATAATAGTGGCAAAAGATCAATAACAAAGCTAAATACAAAAGAAGATAACTTTAGCAATAATTATAGCAAGCTCTGGAACGCTGAAAAGTAGCTAGCTGGTACAAACATTATAATCAATAAGACTGGTCTACTGAAACGTTAATGTCACGTGTGAGTAGTGACAAAACATTTGCACAGAATGGGTTTTGCCGTATCTAAATTTTCTTGACAAAGACGACAGATCTTCAGCTTTTCATAGTTTAAGTAAGTGATAGTTTAAGACGGCATGGTCTGTCAAAAATCTTGCCAATAACCTAAGGTCCTATTGCCGGATGATTTTTTACCGTCTTTCGAGGGCTTAATATAAACCTGTTTTTATCTTGGAAAACTTTATCAATACAAAGCCCTCCCATATCTTGACTACACACCAATAAACACCATGTTCTCAAATGTCTTCCCTAAATGAAAAGAGAAGTAAATAATTGTTTACCAGATTAATTAACAAAAGAACAATGATTCCTCGTTGGAAAAAAGAGATCTATCAAATTCATTTGTTATATTGAAGTTAGTATACTTTCGTCGTTTATAGGGCGGCGAAGTTACTTTGAAACTGAGAACGCCTTTTCTTCCATTTATCCAGATGCACAAAGCATGTTTCACTTTATTACATTACCGCATGAATTGCCGTATGAATGATTGATTAGTTTGTATTACATCGAGGAAATAAGGTGTCAAGTAGAAGAAGAATCATCTTGCAAGTGCTCTCTTAGGAAACACGTTACATGGAGTAAGTGTGATCAATATTCGTTATTGAATTTGAAAATATCTTTTTACGTCTATAAGTGAATAAAAATAAAAAGAAACAAATAATGGTTATTCGGTATGTTAAAAGATTACACGCACGAAATATTGTATTGTACTGTTTTTTTTGTTTTATATAAATCCAGTACAATCTTTAGTTACCACTCACATGTTGATGAATAATTAATTGGCGTTTAATCTTGATTATGAGAACGATAGTAACGAAGTAACGGAATACTTTACATACCCGAACAATACGCCAAGAGGCTCGTTAGAAAACGTTAAATTTAGTTATTTTTATAAGAATTAACGCATGCAAAATCATTTCGATACGCAATCGATTATTTCGTAAATTTCTCTCGGTAAATTTCGATTTTAATAAAAAAGAATGGCGTAATTTTCAATCGGTCGGAAGGACCACATTTACATTGAAATTTATGCATAACGGGATCAGAAAACGAGGGGAAACAGCAAATGGCGTGAATACGATGTTTCACGCTACAAAAATTAGAATATTTGTTTGTCTAACATCTTGTCGATAAATTGAAGATTATCTCAAGCATAAAATACATTCCCACGAGTGAAATAGCTGTGATTGAATTCTCAACAAAGGGAAGCAAAACACCCTTTTCCTTTCTTAAAAATTAGAATTTCTTTATGGTAGAAGTATTTCCTGTTGACGTAGGTATGTAACCTCGTTTACACAGAATTGGTTTAGTAGCAACTTGGGTTTTTTGCGGTATATTGGCTTCCAAATAATAAATAAAGTTTATTAGTATTAATCCTTTCATTATTACCACTTCTATCGGTTGTTTTTGAAAAAAAAAAAAAATAGAAACGAGGTTGAATATTGTTGTTTGCAGTTGGTAATGTTAGACTTCGTCTGCAAGTAACTTGCCACCGGTTAGCTGCTAGCGCCAATTACTTGTTAAAATTGGAAAAAATGTAAAAGATTTATTGTAAAATAAAAACGTAGGTTTCCACGGTCAGAGTCTGTTGAAACTAAACGTGTTCCTGGTTTGAACAGTGTCATGTCGTTGTTAAAATAAAAACTTCACGTTTCGGCCACAGTCGCATGGGGCTTCTTCAAGAAAGTGCTAGACAACATATAACTGAGCGTATAAATCACGCCAGAGGCGAAACTAACTAAGCGGGATGCAGTTGATCACGGCAACTCAGCATGTGAACCATGCCAGAGGCGCCTCAGTTAGTTTCGCCTCTGGCGTGATTTATACGCTGAGTTATTTGTTGCCTAGCACTCTCTTGAAGAAGCCCTATCGAGTCGAGTTTTTATTTTAACAACGACATGACACGGTTCAAACCCGGAACAGACTTATTGTGGTTTTATTACCAACGTTACAAATTCATTTAATTCTACCTAGAAATCCACAACGCAACGTGGCGAATATGTAATGCGAATTTTTACGCCGGAATTGACCCGTTAAAAATAGTAAACACCGGTATTGCTTTGATATTTCCCGTCATGTAACGTATTATACATTTAAAGTAACGTTATTGGCTGATACTCGGAAATACGCAGTGTTTAATAAATTTCGTGTACGTCAACCGTTTTCACTCATTTTGAGGACCGGTCCCAAACGCACACCACCATTCGACCAATTCCATGCTCGTTCGACACATAAATTTATTTGCGTTCTAGTAAAATGAACAGTTCAAAGTGCTTTGTCAACATCAGTTGCACGGTCCAAGTGATTGCCTTCAACTGCGGGCGCGTACAATTAATTCGACATTGACAATTAGCTTGCATTAATTCACCACTGTTCTTGCCGTAAGTTCGTAATTGAATAGGTAGACATCGATTTACCGTAAATAATGCATCACAATTTACTATCTTATTTTTAAGTGCATACGTTCGGCGCAACTTTCGCGAAGAGCAAGTTTCAATCACTGACTACCACGACGTAATGAAAAATCAATATTCGGTGAAATGAAGCTGTAAATTTTTAACTTATTAATTATCCGTTGCATCAACTACAGAATGGTCTATTACTAATGCGGAGAATATAGAAAAAGGAAAATGTTAACCCATCGTTATACTGAAAAAAATGTTTGGTAGCTCTAATTAAACTTTTAGTAGTCGCAAGCAGAAGCTTTGATACAAGAAGTAAAAGATATACTGTTTATTTTAGCCAACAATTCGTGGTAGTCCAATATTAGAGTTGGAGGACACACTGTCTTTACGGGGACGCTACTGGATGATCCTCTGTTACAAAGACACGCGGACAGTATAACATGAAATTATTCTTCTATTAAAGACCACATTAACTTAATCCGGTCACGTACAGTAACCGGTGCCTAAACTCTAGCCAAAAGAGATGATTAAATCTAGGAAAGCACGAAACGTTTTTTCAAACAGAAGTAGCTAAAGAAGGTCTTGAAAGACGCATCATAGGACCAGAGCCGGTATATGGAATCAAAATGGACTCCGCTAAAAGGGAAACCTGGTCTTTAGATAGAGAATATATGTGTATAACATAGGCTGAGTAATCAAACCATGGAGTAAGACATACGAATCGCAAGAAGTAACAAGTTTGCATCTAATCTTCAGTAAGAAACTAACGAACTCGGAGTGAATCTAGTAGAGCCTTCGAAAATACTCAAATATCCATTGGGCAAACGAGAGACAGTAAAAACAATAGTTTCGTTGGGAAAGGTACAAAGAGTATTAAGGTCAAGTGCCTAAACTACTGGTGAACAACCCAAATCGCACGGACGAATGTATGAACTGTATATTTATGACGAAGAAGCCGAGATTCTTGTCTTAAGTAAAGTATACCCAATAAAAATCTAAGTTGGCTATTTTGGTCTAAGAGGCCTCTTCTAGGTATTTCGAAATATTCGAAAATTTCAAAGTCTTTCTAAGTCCACGTAATATTACTTGAAAGTCTTCAGTGCCATAATTTAGCCTGCTCATAGACACTGTTCCGTGCGAACAGAATGAACGGAATCGCGATGAAAAACCTATTAAAGCATGTACGTAATAAATATTACAAAAAAAAAAAAAACGTGTTATTGTGCCCTTTTCCGTCCTGTGTCTGACAAACGAACGTTAGTCGTTAGTCCTGGTTACTAAATTGAATGTATATGGCATATAGCTAAGAACAAGCTAGAATACCAACTTCATCTAAAAATTTCATGGGATACTCTTTTCCTCTTTGATCTCGGTCTGTTGGGATATCAAGTGGATACTCTTCCGCCTTCTCCCTAGGGACGTGCGTTTTATGCTCGGAAGAGAGCGTGACATGTCACTCTCCGACGAAAACTTTAAATAAACTTATTCAATTTAAACTAGCGAGATAGAAACTTATTTCAATGGAACTCCGTAGGCTACTTGAATTTGCAATGAAACATTCCCCAGTCTCTTGCGGATGAATACGTGTGCATATGGACGATTAGAAAGAAATACAGAACCGAACGCAATAACAGTTTACGAAATAGGATGAACATCGTTAATATTGTATGTCTTAAACTAATACGACAGCGGTAAGACAACATAAAAGACGTTGCTATTAAATCAAGTCGTGGTATACTGTTGGTGAATTCTGTTTCAATTTTTAAACACGAGTTTGTAAAGCCGTTAAATGCTTTTTGTTCATTGGCGGGATAACTTTTCGACGGGTTTATTCGGATACAAAACACCCGGAAAACCGATTATTTGCAACTGAACAATTCATCTAAATCTTTGTATTGTTTTTGATATCCGCCATCCCGTGATTACTTTCCAATACGCCGTTTCGCGAATAAAAAATCGTTCATTTATAGCGTTTTTGATTTCGCAACTTTTTTGTTTCCGTGTATGTACGAAAATATGTTATTGCGCTATAAAGGCTAGATACAACATTCCAAATCGGCAACTAATCTAAAGCCAATCGAAGCAAAGTTAATATCTTGTGAAGAATCACACGTTTTAAATCCCTAAATATATGGCATATTTTACATCTAATAACTAAAGCACTACAATGGTGAAGGAAGTAAAGCATGTATTTAAAACATTATTAAGAGGAAACTATTTTACAATTCAGCCTGAAACGTTTCCTCTGCCTGCGTGGAACATTTTTTAATCCTCCTCAACTATCTTGGGGCGAAATGTTAACGAGCCTCGATTAAAAGAAGTATTTGCGATCGATACATTCGAAATTCTAGGTTTTGCTTCACTTGCGTTTCAATTGAGCCGCTTGTTTTGTTTCCTTTCAGAGCAAATTTTCAGTGAATTTGCATCGCTATTTCTTTACGTATTCTGTTCATGCTATTTATTCCAAACGACTGTTAATTACGCCATTGCTTTCTAGAAATTTAAATCATGTAAACGGACGCAATTACAAGTTACAATAAACAACATTCAATGGAGTTGTATTAGCGTTGCTATTTGTTTCCAAAAAATAATACGTGAAGCTGTTGCTTTGTTCTTTCAGACATATTTGCACGTTACATAAATGATTAACGACCAGGGGATCCGGTAGTAAGAGGACCTGCGTCTAAATGAACAGAGTTAGACTCGGGATATTCGAGTCCCACTAAGATCGAATTTACTTAATGGGTCCCGTACACCATTTGCTGTTGGGGGACAATTAATTGCGCTTCGCCCTGTACGAGTGAAGGCGTATAATAACAAAGTCATGGAACACTTGACATATGACAACGTTTAAAGAAACTCGTACGTTCCGTTAGGCCGTCATCACAAAAATGGGAAAAGAAAGTTCTAAGTATTTATACGCGCTGGCTTACCGTCAGAGCATCTGATGTTGCAGCATCCACATCGACAGCTTTAATAATGATTCCATCTTTAAAGCAACCGAAATTATCCTACAACTGTTTGCGCGATGTTAATATTGTACAAATAATGTGGTGCTAGCCTACAAGTAACCAACAATCCATCAAGCAAATAAACATTTTACAATAGCGAGACAATATATGGCAATACCATGATCTAAAATATTACTTATCAGAATACATCATGATAATTATCTAAAAATGTAAGTAAAACAAAAAAAATCATTTTTTCTAAGTGCTGTCTAACCATCCTACATTAACTTTCGTTTAAATCTAAATTAAAATTTTCAGCACAGTATAATGTTTGTGACTTAGTGAATTATATTAATGTACTTGGAAAGTTTAAACCTAAAGAAATTCCCAGTCACCAATCATACTTACGCCAGCGTAAACTTTGGACATAAAATCACCTGAAATGAGCTTCCCTCGTTAACTTTCCCGATGCGGCGGTATCTATTTATTTATTAGGACTACCCTACAACGATGGCAACGGGAGTTGATGATGAAATAATTATACCCCGTCAGAAGTTTAAAACTTAGGCGATGTCGTTATAGCAACTGTTTTTATTTGCGAACAATCGATAGATACATCCCTTGCCTGATGATTTAAAATATTCATGTTACCGCGTATCTCGTTCTGGAGATAAAATCAATACATAACATATCCCTGCATACAGTGCGCCAATTAAAAATAAAATCGAACATTTGAATAACTAGAAAGACACGCACGCAGATGTGGGTTCCATCTCTCCCCGCTTATTTCATTTTCGAATTCACAACAAAATACCTCCAAGGGTTCATTATCTTCCTGATATCGTTTTATATCGTAATTGGAAATTTCAAACGTTGATGAAAGTTTCTGTGTTAATTTTACGTATAGCGAATAAATGAATACTGTGCGAGCAATTTATCTGATTACCGGCCGTCCTTTTTAAAAATATCTTCAACGATGAATTATTTTATCCAATTTCATCGCTCATTACTGCTTTATTTAAATCTATCTGGTTTCTTTTCTTTTGGTTATCTACGACCTTACGAGACAACCTGGTAGCCCCATTAAGTCTCAACATAATTTGAAACCATACTCCTGTTAACAAGAGAAAACTATTCTAAAAAAAATCTCCATTTACAAAGGCACA
The DNA here is from genome assembly GCA_020654165.1 of Oryctes rhinoceros. Lineage (NCBI taxonomy): Eukaryota > Metazoa > Arthropoda > Insecta > Coleoptera > Scarabaeidae > Oryctes > Oryctes rhinoceros. The sequence continues at coordinate 9,187,414 of JAIOKQ010000231.1, forward strand.
ATCATCCGAGTGGACGGAGGTTTCTTACCGTGTTTAATATGGTGCAACGTGTACGAGGGTTGCCTTTTTAGTTTTATACGTAAAGCTATAAAGACGTAAAGGGAATCAACAATAAAACGTGACTTGTCAAAGTTAATTTCAATATTTATTGAACTTCCAAACTTTCATCAAAGTGGCAAATGATTTGACCAGAGCAAATTGTTAAAACTAATAAGTTAGTTGAAAAACTGAATTTTTTGAACGATTTTTAACGTTTCCTAGAGTCGAAAATTGGCTGCTTCAAGTCGCCCGACGAAACAGTCCGTATCTTTGAAATGGCAATTTTGACTGTTACAGCTCTTAACTGACATAGTTACTCCAACGATCGATTTGAAAAAACGATAAGCTGCATCAATTTCTATGGAGAACGCTTTGGAAAACTAAAAATACAACCCACGTACATGTTTTCAGCGCACCTGATTTATGATTAATAGACAAATCAGAAAAATATAATTATGGTTTTATTTTACATTTATTTTTGAAGAAATAGCATCAACAATTAGATAACGTAACTGCAAAAGGCAGAATCCCTATCTCGTCCCGTCCTTTCTAAACAAGGTGACAGCGATAAAACCTTAAAACTTCCATTCGACAGCTCAACTGAAGAATCCCGGGTTTTCCCGGAATATAGGTTGCGCGTCACGTATAAATCTAATAATTTCTTTAGGAATCTCCTGAGAGGAACCAAGTTAAGGTGGATCGAGTGGAACTTATGCAATCCGTCTTATCAGACGAAACGTGTTACTTAAACGTTGTAATGAACTTGTTACACTTCCTATGTGCATAATTGAAGAAGGGAATGCAGTAACCAAGTTATATAATTTATCGCATCACTGACAAGTGTGACGGGCACAATTGCCCTTTGTACATGCACATACGTTCAATTTCAGCTCGATGATTGAGCATTTATTTTTATAACTTCAAAACGAAATAAACTTGAAGAAAAGCAAAGACTTACTGGTTAAATAAAAACGTACAGAGATGTACAAATAAATGTTTGAAAATTTGACGAGCGTGACATGTTATTGTGGTAAATAATGTGACGAATAACTTTCCTAAAAAAAAAATTGGATCTAAATATTTCTAAAATTTTCGAGTGTGTAATACCGTGAAATGGCCCCGTTGTAAAATTTATCCCGGATACAAATAAAGGCTTCCCGTTATTATTTCCCCATTTGCACTAATTATTATACCTTTCACTCCATTCGCTAATTAAAATACATTTTATGAGAACAATAGGGAATTAAGCCGGTGCGATAATAGGATTACGCATTAATATCTGTACACCCTATTATCAAAATCCTCAGTGACAAGTTCTCATTAAACGCTGTATAATATATACCTTCCTAATTAACTTCGGAGCGTTCCATCTGCGTAAACGCCGAAAATCTTATATGAAAATCAGCACTAGGAGCTACCAGGAGGCCGCCCATTGTTGTTAAAGGAAACCTCTTCTGTAATCGTTCCGAAGGTAACCCGTTACAAAAGCGTACATCATACAAGCATCTTGCCGAGATATTGCGTTGTCTGTAGATCTTATTTTATTCAAATCAACCGAATACGTTCCTCGCAAACAGGAAATTAAAATTCAACGTCAGAGGTAGCGTAGTATTTACAAATCGGTGTCTGTATATTACGCTATTTCATGTGTACGACAGCAGCATATACAGGTTACGACTAGTACATACTTATTATAGGTTGTCAGAAAAGTATTTTGCTATATTATGTACTGTAACAACTCTAGTAATCCAGATAGTTGGCACAACGTTGGCTCCAGCTTGATTTGACGTTAGCAGCAATGACGGCATTGCGTGAAAGTGTGAACATTTTACATTTTCGACCGAACATTGGCTCGTGACGTTCGCGCATACGTATCTGATCTTTGCGGAAACTATCTACTTTAACGAGCATTCTCTGAAAATCAGTTCACTGTTGATTGGAGACCATCACATCAGATATTTATAACGCTCGACAACCGATCATCAACCAAGGCTGCACCGAATTGATTCAACATCGTTACTCAAGCGCCAGACCTAGCTTGATTATCATTTCTCAATGGTTGACCAACGCTGAATTTGCTCATCTCTCGCCGGTCGATACCCAACATTAGAAAAATACCACTATACCAAAGTACGACGTTGCACCAACTGAAGGCCAATCATCAGCCAACCTACTATGCTATTAAGGAATACAGCGCATATTCTGATTTCGCATAAAAATTTATTAAAATGCTGAACGTTGTTGTATGGGCTTCGTTCAAAAAGAGGCGGTTCTATGACACGATACGCAAGTTAGAGTAGCCATCGTACTAAACGATCGAACATTGTTTGAAATAACGCTTGATGAGGTTGTCTGGAAAAGTCCGAATCTTCATCAATTTTTTTTTAATAGGAATAAACAATTTGACTGTATTTGTGTGTAATTTTAAATATGAATCAGCCGTTACGCCCATAATCTTTGTGAATAAGCATTGCTTTCCTAATCAGCCTTCAAACGAAACGTATAAACTGCGTGAACCATACAAACTACAACAAATACATTTTTTGAGACTTCAAAGCTGTAACAAAGCGATTTGAATTTATTTAAGTTAAACTCCTTATTTAAGATGTTTAAGATAATTACAACAAGAATGGTAAATAGTAAATTTAATATTAGGTGTCTTAACTGAAGCAGCTAAAGTACTAATAACAAGCAATAATGCGCATAATTCAATATTTATTAGATTTATCAGCTTATTATTTGAGCGTTCACGAAATCTCGACTATCGCTAGCAGATAATTGCATAATTAATTTTCAACAAAAGGAAGACGAAGTTGACATGCATTCTGCGCTGCATTTCCCATCACGTGCAGCCAAACGGTTGATGGACGTGTGATATTAATCAAGTTCTTGGAAAAATAGTAATTCTATGATCTCTGCAGCTGGTTAATACGAAATTCCATCCAATCAGTCAAGAGACTAAATTACGTTAAAATTTAAAAAAATCTATATGTGCGTATAAAAAATGTTGGTTTGTTTTGTTAAGCATTTGTTTCGATTATAAATAAAGCAAACAAAAGGCAATATCTTCTAAGCGTTAATCCTCAATTATTCAATTATAGTTTGAATTATGTACGTGGTGTTGAATAAGCAGATTACGCGAGCTTCAATAGGCCTGTCTTGTAAGTAATTAATCTTGCCAAACGTTTATCGATATTGCCTGTATCTACTACCTAATCCCCTAGTATCTACCAGAAGATTAATTTTTTTCTTACTGTAATCTACGTCTTTTCCTTCTAAAAACGCCAACAAAGCGAATTGAAATGGAAAATGTTTATTAATTTCTCTACCAATTATTCAGCTGAAGAGAGTAAAGCTCGTTCGACGTCGTTGTGTCAGAGGAACACATTTTGTAAGCAATAAAATTATGCCAGAAAAAGGTAACAGATAAACTTCGGAATTAAATCATTCAATTACGGCGCGTTTAATTCACATAACGTTTAATAAAATTGCATTGCCGAGGAAAGTCGTTAGGTAACACGATAATGCGAGATCTACTGAAAATTTGCGTAACTAAATAATTAAATTTTGAATGAATGCTTTCTGAGTTTCACTACGTATACTGCTAAGCAATCTATCTCTTTCAAGTGCTTCTTTTTGAATTCATACGCACTGCCGGTTAATACATGTCTGAATTGGTTGAACCATGTTTAGTCTATTAAAGTGCGGTGGGGTATCGGAAAGCTGAATGAAAGCTTGATATAGGTGGACATTTGATCGCTGTCACACGATACATCAGCGGTTAATAACTTCAGAAACTAGTTATTTTGGTGCCTACATATTAAGTTGCTTATGCCTAACCACATTTCGCCAAACAGGTTTAGTCCTCAATCGTTTAAAGATGGTATTCAAAATTATCTCTTCGTTGAGATAAAGGTATAATATTTTAATGCTTAAATGTTTCATTTTAATGTGGAATCAGTACAGTCTCGAACAAAAATAGCATCGATTAGCCCAAATAGGTTAGCTAGAAGATATGAAAACATTCCTTGCTCTATCGAGGCATTTGGTATATGTATAATCGTCTTATACATTACATATGTCTAAATTTAGGTAGTTGATGGGAAAAATTAATATCCAAGTCTGTTCAAAATAGAGATAGGAAATCAATATCGTATTGGTTTATTTACCCATTTTTTTTGTTTGTCATTCTTCGATCGCTCTGTATACACGAACTATTTATGAAAGATAGTGTCTAATATGTAACCAAAAAATGTTATATTCTTACTATTTTACAATTCCAGAAGATTGGAACAGGTTGTATGTAGATGTTCCTAATAATAAACATTGCAACTGTTAGAGCAACAAAGCTACTAACCTTAATTGATGCAACAAAACACAAAATAAAAATAAAAATATTTTTACGAAACAAGGAAGTGTTCCTTTATTTCTTAAATATAATCACAGTTGTTATCTTTAAATGGGGCTATTAGTATTTCTGTTACATTCCAAGAGCTAGAAAGACGGATTCCGCTCACATATCGATACGAAATATACAAGCGACTTTGATTGCGAGTCGTTGAAACTAACATATTGAAGTTAGAAGCGATACGAGATCTCGGAAAATCAGCTAGATTGCTTTCCATTTCATATGTAATATCGTTGAAGTTAAAGCGGATTATTTTACAGCAATTCAGTTTTAGCTGATTTTTGTGCTACCGTCATTTGTTTTCAGTTCTAAGCATTAGTTAAAACGAACCCTTCATTAATTAAATGTTTAATTAGGTATTAACATGTTAATCTCTTAATGACGGCACAGTCACGATTAAACGAATTTAATCGAGGATTAAATTAATTCGTGATTAAAATCAAATGTAACGGTAGGTAACCGATAACCAATCCAGTGCTAATATTTTGACATACATTTTTAGAGATCAAGATGCTTTAGTTTGAAGAAGCAGTTTGGAAATAAGGATGCTTTAGTTTAGGGATGAAGATGCTTTAGTTTGGTGATGAAGATGCTTTAATTTTAAGACAAGGCTCTGATAACAAGGACATTAACGTTGCATTTCTAAATGTCCGTATTTTTAAATGCCTCCGTGTATTTAAATGTTTTTTGGGAACAATATACTTTTCCCAAATAGAATTTAGAAAATTTGGTAGACGGTATTTTTGCTTTATTCTACGCTTACAATAAAGAAAAAAAATGTAGAATGTATATTCTCTTATTTTGTAAGAACGTGCTTATTTGTATTCCGTTAAACGTCGAATACGGTTAACCTCGTAAGATATCGCTTTTTACAATAGACCAGTAGTATCAACTGAGCGACAATAAACTAAGTTATGCAGGGGCCTGAAAAACTTACCGTAACCTAAATTGGACGCGGCTTATATACATGATGTAACGCAGCACAATCTCACGAATACCTAACATTTAATTACGTACGGTACAAGTGGATGGAGATGAAGTAAACGAAAATCGATAGTTATGTACTGATACATCCCAGAGGCGTAATTATTTAACTATCTATTGGACGGTTACCTCCAAAGCACGGTCAGCCAGCAATCTCCTCTATTTATATAAATGGGCTTTTAATGTTGCCTATCTTTTATAAATGATCTCCTAATCAGTAAAATATGAGGATAAAGGTATCTTTGATATATATATACAGTAGTCCGCCTTAATAATAACTAAGAAGCCAAAACAGTTTTCTTAGTTTTGCAAATTTATTTTATAATACTTGTCATATATATTTTTTTTCAAATTTTTTCCCAATAATTTTCTATTTACCGCTCTGTATAGATCCTTGATATAAAAACCTACTTCTCGAACAATGCTTTATAAATTAGAACGCAAACCTCACAGTACGTTGACAAACGTAAAGTTCATGCGGAATAATCGCATATTCCGGCACTACTAACATTTCAAACCTCTAGGTACATTATTCTCAACGGTTTCCGAAAGACATAAACTACCTAGATTCCGTGTACCTTTTAACAGGTTGTTATTAGATCATTTATCGGCCACATGTTGCGTTGTCTACCAGCCCGTTTTAATAAAATTATTGCACGGCAACTACCATAAACCATACCCGCGTTACGTTTTAACAAGATTATTTCAACACATCCAGTAAATGGCACAATAAATTTCCTTTATTGACCTTCGGGACTTTGAATAGCGTTTTTCAATTCAATTTTGAGAAAATCGATAACCGCCAGCGATTTGCACGCAATACTACCAACAGAAATGAGCATGAGTCTGCACGTATATCTACGTATACGACTTGAACAGCTTCGAATGTAAATCTTTCTTCCGTATCAATAACATTCTAATTGAGTTATTTATTAGCGTCTACAGCCAATCGTTTGGGATACTGACGGTACTTCAGGTTTGAAGGAAAAGTTTATAATAAATTTTCGCGTTAAACGCGTTAGTCGTAGGTAATTTATTTATATAAATTTACAGGGATTATCATCTACATCACCCCATTTTACCCAAAAAACGATATCAAGTCGCTTCGTTTATTGTAAGCAAACATAGATTGATGATGATTACAGTGATACTACGAAAGGAAAAAATAAAAAAGAATACCTTTAGATCAACTAACAGAAAAGGTCTGTAACATGTGTCTACGTTATCCCGAAATTAAATCACAAGGCGTCGGACAACTGTTTACGTCCTACTTCAATCAATGTAGAAACAAGTAGAAGTTAAACGGTTTATCACAACGATCAATTTAACGATGAAGATATACTCGATTCGAAATAACTGAATATAATTAATTAAGGGAATTAAGTCCTTGAGAATGTTGTAGATAAAGTTATAGGACCGGATGAAATGCAGTGCAAACTCTGGACTTGCAAGAAATTCCCGATCCTCTTTCTTTATCTAGGACACACCAACGGACAGACAGCGAAGAGGACAGCTTATGCATATCAGCCTGTTGCAAAAGTACTGCTAGCCCCAAAGTCTTCAATTTCAAGACTTTGGGGGAATTTCAAGAATTTGCACTTTACAAAAGGATCAAAACTGTCGCCCATGATAACTTCTTAAAGCGATGGGATGAAGTTAATTCCTGTTGTAGCGCTAAAGTTACCTTAACATATCCCAAGGAACGGACAGAATTCAGATATCTAAGACTGTTCAGAGGGGGCTGTCGGGATTCTGACTGGACATTACCCGCTAAAAAGAAAGCTATACACTTTCCTTCGTTGACTTCCTCTGGCTAATGTTCTAACCTATAGCAAATAGAAAAACCTATTGTAGTCGAAATGCTATATTTGAGCTATATATGAGAGTGGGATAAGGATCTATCCCACCCTATCGACAACCATATGTGATAGTTTAAATTTTTATGCATTATTTATATTACTTTTTAACGTATGGCTCTCTGCTGTAGATTGCCGCAAACCGAAAAGGATGTTAGAAATGGAAACTATCACCGTAGCTAATCCCATCAAACAAGGATTTACTTCCACAAACGTAGGAAGAAGTAAATCGACCAATGCAAACTAAAGGAGCAGAGCTAAACAATACAGACAAAACCTCGATAACTGAAAACATGCGTCAAAATGTATTAACCAAAACCACCTACTACCACCAGAGGATGGCGCGTCAAACTCGCGAAAATTGTGAAGAATTTCAACAGTCAGGATGGATTTGCAATGACTGGAGGTTAGCTCTTCGAGGACGCCGACGAAAACGGGCGATCACCACCAGAACAGGTGCAGATTATTTCATTTACTTTCTCATTGTCAACATAATGCATCATGTTTCAAGGCGAATGGGCATAAATTTTGTTTCTCGGTTGTACTCTTACGTCAAACCACCTTTTAGCGTACCTACTTCAAATTTTTGTTTCAGATCTCCTCAACAAGTTTCATCGAATGAAGCTAAACGTATTCCGACTTTGGATAGTCTCATATGGTTTTGGTAAAATCCGACGTTTCGTCCACTATCGCATGGGACTTCTTCAGTAGAGGGAAGGATGGTAGACGAAACTAACTGAACGGGAAATAATTGATCACGGTAACTCAGCTTATGAACTATGCCAGAGGAGAAGATCAAATATCACAACCATATCCTCTGCTCTATTTTTAGTTTAGTTTATTATTTATTTTATTAGTTACCATATTGTAATTGTTTATTTTAACCCTTTTTTACATTGCATAATTACAAAATACCTAATTCAAAGACACTAGATACAAGCATCGAAGTATTTGGGATTAATTTTGAATAAAACATCTATAATTATTGACTTTTTTACTACGAAAAATAATAAGATGATATAACAAAAGTTTTAAAATTAATTAAATCTGCACGTGTATTAAAGCTGAAACTAATCACTGCAATTTGCCAATTTAAACTTTTTAAAGAATATTTTAAAAGCAAGCAGAAGAGGGATTGATTAATGTTTTCTTACCGCCAAGTAAAGAGGTGTTTTGAATTTTCCCCTTAATATTAAGCAAGATCCCAATAACTGACAGGCCTTAACAATGATTCCAATCGCAGTTTTTTACCCCGTCATTAGTGCTAATTAAATAAAACTTTCCTGCAATTTCCTAGCTTTCTTCGAAAAAAAAAAAGAAAAACGTTGTAGTAGGACAAGATAACTTATTTTTAATTACAAAAGAATGCTTGAACTAGTAAACATTGAACTTATACTTGTGTAATATAATAATTATAAAGTATTTCAGCGCCAACGTTTCGAATTCTTCGTCTAAGCGATCAATAAACATTATAGCTGCAATTTTTTAAGTCCCAAACTCATAAAAATACGAAATCAATTTCAGTAATATAAAAATACAATACGTGTACAAAGTTTCCATCTTCGATCGGATGAAAAAGTTCACTTGTAAATAAAATATTTACAGGATCCTGTATAAATTCCAGAACAACCTGCTTTCATGTTTTTGTGGTTCATAAAAATTTAAAAATCAATTACGATAACATAAGAACTCCCCTACTTTTAACGATATAATTATACTTGCTATTTCTGCTTAATGTATTAACTTTTATTGATGTATTTTGTTAAGAAAGTTATATTCATATCGATACATATTGAATACCGTTGACTAAAATTAGAATTTGAAGTATTAGAAAATACCTTGTAATATTCTGAGTAACCTTAATTGTATTTCATTGTAGAAATATAAAACAATATACTTCATTACATTAAGAGTTCTTTATCTCTTTCCACCTTTCTTCTATATTTAAAAATTACTCAAAACAACGAATATTTCCTTGGCCAGCAAAGGCATTACTTCTATCTACATTCGTCGAACGAGGATTAAGACCCAGAACTAATTGTTTCTCGATTTTTGTTTTGGTTTTCCGTACTTGTAACCGCTTTTTAAATATTAATAATGTTAAGAACTTATTACTTTTTACATGTAGTTGTAATACATATTATTTGGATGTATTGTGTAACATGACGAATTTGAGAGAACCCTTTTCGTAATGTGAATAAGCGTCAACCATTTATTACAGCAGAATCGAGATCCTCGTCAATTATATATTTCATAACACTAAAAGCTTTGCAGGTTCTCATTTATGCGCCCATACTCCCGTAAAAACATCGACAGATATTTTGGCACAAGTAAGAAATAAATCAAGATAATTACGAATTTTTTACGACGTAAACGTCGAAGAGACTTCTATAACTCATTATTTTCAGGATATCGAGCGCTAATACGAGTTCGCATCGAAGTGCAAATGAAAAATACATTTTCTGATATTTCCTTTTATGAAAGAACCCGGTTCTACGGATTGGGGGAAAAGGATCCAGATGTTCAGCGTCGGTATCGTTTTGAAACTCGGGGACTATATAGCGTAGCGATCTACACACCTGTAGCCTTTTACAAAATTGTCATGTTACGGATACTTTAGTAATTAGTATCTATTGTGTCCTTTTGAATATTTAATCTGGCCTTTTCGCATGTGAGTTTTTCGTCTGAAGAAAATAATTAAGTTTCATCGTACGAGGTATACATTGCGCCCGTTAATATGCATTTATAATTATGTGTTTAAGTGCAAAATGGGGCACGCGTATTTAAACTTGATGTTGAAAACTCGACGGATGCGACAAATGCGGAAAGAGTGGACGACGAAAACTAAGAAGAAGAGTTTCATTGGATATAATTACAAAAATATCCGTTCTCAAGCTCTGAATCACTAAATGACTATTAGAGCTACCAATTTTGAGGTTATAAATGTACCTTTACGTTAGAAAAATCATTTTTTAAACAAATCTGGTTTTTGTTTACAACGGGTAATTTTTTATATCAACATATGCGCCAGTTCAAAATGCAACATGCCTCATATTTTTACTCCATTTACAAGCATTGTAGAGGTAAGCCATCCATCAAAATCGCGCAGTGTTCATATTTAAAATTTGTGATAAAACCCGGACAAAACATTTTAAAAAACAAGCAAAATAAAATAAAAATTGTTATCGTCAATTGATTCTTTCTCCAAAATAAACAAAGAATTTTTAAAGCACCCAATTAAAATTAAACCTTCATCATATTTCTTACGTTTATACGTCCTACAGCAGTTTAGTTCGTTTCATAACAAATAACAAATCAATATTGAACAAATCTCCGTCCGACAATGAATTTATTTTTTTTTTGTTTTCTTAATCTAAATTCTTAACCCACCCGTGCTGTTTTTCTCTTGCTGCTCTGATTCGTGACCTAACCATGCGAGCGAATAAATATATTTCTGCGGACAGTTCAAGCGGCAATATTTCTCTTTCGAATATGTTTAAACGGTACACGCAGGAGCTACTCAAATCAGCTTTAAAGCGTTCAGAAGGCATCAGCGAGAGAATTCCTGGGCTTGATATATAATGTTTCCTTTCTAGAAATAACGATGCTGTCAGCAGCGTTGCAGTTTCATTACTTAACGGTGCCGGATTTTTTTCAAGTGAAACCCCAATCGTGTTTAAGTGTGACAGCGGTATTCATGTACAGACGTTCCTTTAAAAGGTATTTTAAATTACAAGACGAAGGTGAATATGTCCTGTAGTTTTAAACTCATTTGTTATAGAAAAGATAATAAATTTGATTTATAACAAGCTATTTAATATAGTTTACGTTATTTTATTTAAACTTTCAAAAGGCATTTAATCAAATTTTTCAATACGTTCTTTTGCAAAAGAGTTTCCAACTACTTCAAGAATCAAATTTGCTTCCATTTCTGTTGATTATTAACTTAACTTTCTTATTGCTAAACCTAAAACCTCAACAGTCGATCTATATTCACATTTTTGCACCTATCTATTGATAAATATCTTATTACGTACATCTTGAAACTTAGTCAACATAAATTTAAGCACTTATCATTGCGTTCCACCAATTTGGAATTCCGTCTGCATAAAACTCGACTCCCTGATCCAACCAGTCATAACATTTTGAAAATCTTTGTCATCATCGAAGTACTAGGCTCCAAGCTCGCATCTTTGTCCGAGAGAATTCGTGGAGCCATGTCATGGCAGTACAGTGGGTGATCAAAAACTTGCTATTTGTTATTCTTATGTTAGTTTTTGGATATATCCCGATCGAAGATAATGAGTATCATGCACTCAGCCATGAACGATCGTGTATATGTACCAATAGATGATAATTTGCTTAAAAGACACGGAAATCGTTTGGAAACAAAACGAGGCAGTAACCAAAAGAAAAAATCCTTCCGATATACAAGTTGTGCATTAAAACAACAAATTCGATATTCCGTATACGGCTCTCTATTACAAATATTCTAGAAAAAAAAAAAAAAAATTGAAAGGTAAATACGCCCTAATAGAGAAAGCGCAAACTGCTAAGAAAAAAAAAAAAACAAGAAGAGGAAAAGAATCTATTAAAAATTCGTTGGGTGGAATGGAAAAAAATGAATAGTATTAATAATAATTGTTTTTTCAGATATAAAGACGGGTCAAGTGATAAATGTAACTGACAAACAGATAAGAGTCAAGAGGAGTGGTATAAATAAATGGAAATGGCCACATGTCTCTCATGTACTATAGTACAACAAAGGAGATACGATACAGTTTGACAGTATCATCCACAAATCCATTTCCATTATTTATCTTAATAAATATCATTTAATTGTTGAACTATTTTTATACTGGAGAAATCTTCTGTTAACGCATTTATCTAAAAGATGAAGGCAGTGTATCAGTAGATAAGTACAATTTTTATGATTTAAACATTACCTACAAATCATAGTGTCTTAAGTTACTCTATATCTTTAACTTGAACCGATTTTTCTTTTTGTTTATTTTATAGTGTGCAGTTTAAATAAAGCATCCTATTTTACAATTAAAGCTAAAAATTAAAATTTCGAAATGCTGACGGTGCCATCTATCAGTAAGTATGCTTGATTTATAGCAACCGATTGCTGCATAGCTAAAATACTTTCATCCTATGATTGCAGTTCCCTTGAATAGGAATATTTAAGAATAAAGTAAATCGCCATATAGGTGCAATACTTTTATTACCTACACAATTACAAAGCATTACAGTCTACTCGATAATTTTTGCAAAGCTAGATTTATATCTGCGCAGAGCTAACATTAAAAAACGTATTTTGGTTTTAATTAAATTGGTTTTCTAGCAATAGCTTACTACAAAAACTTGAAACACAAAATACTGAATTATTGCTAGTGATACTATAATTCTAATAATTTCTAATTCTAAGTAGATGTAAAGAACCAATGGTTCTTTTCGGTTTCTATGATTAAATTTGAATAATTATATCTTACTACACTTTATGTAATTGATTACGTCACAAATTCGTACCATACAAAAAAAATTAAAGAATTACTAAAATCCTGAAACAAGAGGCTCACATCTTCTAAAATTATTTATTTCACCTGATACCATAAAGTAAGTAAAACACGTGTATATAATGTTTTAGCTTAATATACGAATATACAATTTTTACACGGTATCTGTATATTATCCTTTATATTGAAGTAAGTAACGTTAATTTTTCATTCAACTGTAACTGAGTTTTTAATAACTGAGATAAAGAAATGACCATTAATAAATCCTTTACATTGCTGTTAAACATTTCGGAGAATTGCTCATTACTCATATGCGGCACAGAATTAACCAAGTCCAATAACGAACGTCCAACAGCATTATTTGCTGTCGCACGGTTTGCTAATACATCTTCAACATACGCTAATACTTGATCCAAAAGGGAAGCCATTTTAGAGCCTGCTTCTGAAACTTGAACAAAATCGGACATGGGATGAACAGTCCGTGATCTACCAGAACCACTGGTAGACCGAGCTGAACTACTCATTGTTTTTTGACATAATTGTAAGCCAAACACTTCCGGATCGTAACAACTTATTTCTACCGGTACAGGTGTAAACATACAACCCTGTTTACCAGTCGGGACGCCAAGCTGCACACAAACGTACGCTTTCAAACCCATCCTAGCTCCTTGCAAACTGGTATCAAGCGTCAAATGTATTGGATTATTACATTCTCTTGAGTAATATTCGTGAATTACTGAACTATGGTTTGTTACTTCATGTCCAGTTGCCCACCAACCAACAATGTTTTCATTAGAGTTCACCCGTCTATTCAACTCATAAACATCCATAGCATAACTCAGTTCAGCTTCCACCTGATCGTCATATTCCTTGTGGGGTACGCAAAAGCAGTTCGTTACTTCCACTACACCTTTATCGGCGGAGCCTGCAAGTTTATAGGTTAGATGGACACATGTTGGCACATTTCCTATTATACGAAAAAAACGTTACAAGAAGATGCGATATGTATGTCTTACCTAACAATGTTCCTATCACCCTATGCGAGTCCGCATTTCTACGTTCGTAGGCGTCTACTATTTGAAATAAAATCACCGGATGAGCTTTGACAATAAGGTTAAGCGCCATTTTGATGACAGACTAATGTTGCGCATGAGCGAGCAAGAATCGATTCAATCTTACAACCTCATCGTTATAAAAATTACTAAAGGATGATTCAAATATGATGAAGCCGCTTCGTTTGTAGAAGAAATACTGTTTTCCTTCGCTTTTTATAGTTGAATTCTTTACATTAATTCATTAACAATCCTTCTTTTTCATTTAGGAATCCATAACTTAACTTATTAAAAGTAGAATAAAATCCACAAACGATTTCTTTCCTAGAGTATTGATGGCTTCGCTCAAAATGGTTTCGTTGCCCACCACTACCAAAACTGCCTCTGTGTATGCGTTGTTCTGGTATATCTGCAATGCAGGCGTGCCTCAGCAATACCAGTTTGTAGTGTGTGCGGCCGTTTTTTTTCTGGACAATACTTGATTGCAAAATACAGGTCTGTTAAAATTAGACCCAAAATAATGTCTACCTGACCCCCTCCCCCACCTATTACATTTAAACGTGATTGTTTATTGATAGAGCAATCTCCGGCAAATATACTCAATATGAGTATTTCAACATTATAACGCGACGTGAAATTCTAGTACTAAAATGAAAACCTATATATAAGGTGACCTTCATTTCAATTTTAATGAATATACTGCTATGCCAGTAAACAATGTAAATGTTTATATAAATCATGTAAAATGTGTTTGAAAACTACATATTAGAACATTTGACAATAGAGGTCATGCACTTCATTCACATGAACTAATTATTACTTTTTAATAAGATGTAATTCACTACTAAAAGCTGTTTTATGTCACTCCACAGGAAGGAAAATGAATAGTGACAGTTCATCTGACCATACCACCTCGGATTGTTCAACAGATTCATCAGATGATGAAAAGTTGGAAACAGTACAAGTATGTGGAACTCGTATACAAATACCACAAGGCTTATGCGAACGGAAAAACATATTTCAAGAATTCTTCTCGTTACACACATGGAATTCCCTGACTGATAGTACTAAGCAGCATTTAAATAAATTCCTACCAACTTTTCCAGAAAATGATGAACATGAGAAGAATACTACGATACAGAAGTTATTTAGTGGAGAAGTGTTCAAATTTTCAAATCCATTATCGAAGTTTCACGACCACTTGAAAGCTGGCCACTATAGGCCAGACATCGCCAAAATGAGGTACATGATACGTAAAGCGGAGCGAAAAGAAGCTAAGTGTAGATATAGAAAATTTAGGGAACGGTTAGAAAGTGAAGTTGTAGAATCTCGACAAACTTTATTAAACGTGGTTAGTGCATTACCGCCTGGTGTTGAACCACGTGTAGAAAAAACTAGTACAAATGCACCAGCGTATATTAGCCCGATAGCATATCGAACGAAAACTCGGTATTTTCAAGAGTTGTCTGCTATACGGTCGAAAGTTGATGAATCTGGGTTTTCATCAGATGAAAATTATCCTGAAGGGCCACCAACGTCAATATCAAGAAAACAAAAGCGGCATTTAAATAGCATACGAAATTCGCATAATTTCAATGGTGAAAAATTTTTTATATCAACGATGGCTTCAAAACCAAATGGATTAGATTTAGAACGTAGTATCACTCCTAACCATAATCCATTTTTTATTACGGAGGATAGTTATAAGCAATTACTTTTGAATCATAAACGGAGAAAACTGGATTGTCCAGATAATTCCGAACTGAATACAAGAGGAGTAACTGTAAACGACATAATACACAGAACAAAATTAACATATGTGAAAAAAGTGAATAGTGTTCCTACAAATGCAGTGAAACATCACATAGACTCTAATAACAAATTAATTCATAGGAAGAAGTTAAAGAAAGTAGACCCTCGTTCATTTCCATCCCATTCGCCTGATCGAATTAATAAACCCAACCCATTTTTTGGATACAGTTCGAATTCCGATTTAGAATCAGATTCAGATTCACTTTTGGAAACAGTATTAACAACAAAACATAAGCGGAAACCAGCAAAGAGGCCTGAGAACAAACAGGAATCAAATCATTTTGGTGTTACTAGTGGAAATACTAGTTCGCCAGAGAAAAATTCTAGTCCTACATCAAATAATATCATAAAAAATTCAATAATACACTATGGCAAAGTGACACCTGCAACATTTTCTGATTTGGATGGTATTGATATGATGAATTTACCAATAGATTTAGATGATTCAAATATCGACATATTAGATATCAACAATAAACCTGAATTAATGCAAGAAACTCACACAAACTTTCTATCATTAATTAGGGATATAATTTGTTCCACGTCAGAACATCGAATGAACTATAAAACGTTAGAAGACAGAATAAAAATGTGGCAAGAAAATCCAATAACACCGTTAAATGATTGGTACAGCTTATCTGACAATTGGGGAGGATTGTTAAAGTCTGCTGTAAATTTTTTAAGTGGAAACTTTCCCGAACAACCTGCTGATTTCGTTCCTTATATAGAATACAAACCACAGTTAGATATGTATCAATGGATAGGAGCAGGTAGAGATTCTGATTCGCTATTATCACCATTAGCACAGTATTGGTTAGAACATAGGAACGAAGTGAAAAATACAATACACAAAGAAGAAAAAGAAGCAGAAATTGAGTTAGCAGATCGATCTCAAACACCGCCACCACCTCGATGTCCCACTGCTTGGACAGTAAGAAAGGCTGATCCTGATGAAATAAAATCGTATAGAGAACAAGAGCGACGGAGGTATGATAATCCACATAAAGCCTTTACATTTCGTTCCAATGGCTACGAAAGTGTTGTAGGTCCACTTAAAGGCATTTATAACCCATCAGTGGGAAATGCAAAAGCTAGAGGACATACTATGTTAAGTGCCGATAGACCAAACTTTGTGACAATACTCTCTTTAGTTAGAGATGCAACAGCTCGTCTACCAAATGGTGAAGGAACTAGGGCAGATATATGTGAATTGTTAAAGTCGTCTCAATATATATCAAGTACTGCGCCAGACAATGTTTTACAATCGGTAGTTAGCGGGGCATTGGATAGAATGCATACACAATTTGATCCATGTGTTAAATACGATCCTAAGAGAAAAATATGGATCTATCTTCATAGGAACAGGTCGGAACAAGACTTCGAGCGACTCCATCAACAATATCAAACTATGAATAAAACAACGAAGAAATCAAATAAAAATAAGACTCCTAACAAACCCAAACAGAAATCGGAAAAGAATAGTAAAGCTAAAGTAGAAACCTCTCCATCAGCAGAGAAATTAAAAATTCTTCAAAAGATTAAATCGAACACAAATCAACATCAAAACGCTTCTTCCAGCAATAACCAGAACGTTGTCTTACTATCACAAGATATCACAGCATCTAATTCTTCAAAACCAGGTACATCACTTTTACTGCCCCAAATAAATAAATTAGCCAAAGTAGAGCATGCGGAGTCAACACAGCATCAATCAAAAATTATCGCTAGTCAAACTGCTGAAGAAAAGGAAATTAGCGATGCGTTACAAACTATCACCCAAAATAACAGTATCGTCAATAAATCTACAAGTAGTCCTAAGCCAGGAAAAAGCTTGGTGAAAATCATATCACCGTCTCAGGGAAAATCCTTAATTATTCCTTCAACTAGTAAATTAGAACAAAAGTCGCCAAGTGTAAATAAAATAAACCAATCGGTAACCCAACATTTATTTCAAACTGTGTCTCAGCAGAAATTAAATTCGCAGCAAATAAGAGTGGAACTCAACGACAAGGTCGATCAAAAAGTACAGTCTAAAGTACCCATATCCATTCAGCAGCAAATTCTTCAGACTATTACGCCTCAACAGTTGCAGAACATAAAAAACGTAGCTCTACTGCGAAATGTATCGCAAAGGCAATCTCCGCAAACTATCACCACCACACAGGGACAAACGATTACTATTTCACAAAATGCTATCAATAATCAGCACATACAAGTAAACACCACGGCTTTAGCGAAAAATTCGGAAACAGGTAATCAACAAATAAGGGTGCATCAAGCTTCTTTAACACCAACGCAGCAGCAACAAATACTACAAAGTTTAAAGCAAAAGGTTCTCCCTGTACAATCGACGGTTTTAACTGGCCAACAACAAGTAATTTTGAAACATAAAAGTGGTATTACTCAGATTCCAAAACAAGTACAAGCTCCTTCTGGGACTTCCTTATTGGGTCAAGCGAGACATAATACAGGTATGCGTTTTTAATAATAATTTGACATTCGCGAGCTGATTAATTTTTATATTACAGATGCCATATCCAACAAACCTATTATAGCAAACAATCAGACCCCATTAGTAGCCAAAGTTTTAACAAATGCCGCAGGACAAGTGATATCAGTAGAAAGTTTATTGGCACATCAAAAGCAACATGGATCTTTACCGCAAGGTATTTACAGTAAGACTGTTAAATAATAACAAATCTATTTACTATATTTTATAGTATTTTAAGAATTCAATCTATTAATATTGCTACATAAGAAATAAAGGTAGTGACTACCTGGAATAGGTTGTTCTTTTAATCTATCTTTATTAATAATCTTTATTAATTTAATAGTTTTTGTTGTTTAGGACTTGTTTCAATTTCTAGCACAAAATTATTTGTTGAATTAGTATTAATTATACCTAAAGGCCATTTGATATGATGACAATTTTTTTATCAAACTTGATATAAACTGACAAGGAGAGACTGCGATCCTAAGTGTTTAATGTTTTTTTTTGCGGTCGTTCTCGTTTCATAATAAATTTGTCATAAAAAAATTTCTCTATATCAGACGGGTTTTAGGGTACATTTACGTATGAGCCGAGATAGCTTATAAGAACGGTGATACAAGCAAAGTTATACCTCTATAAGCTCGATCACCGTATGTATCGCGCTTTCAACATAAGCCTGTTGTTGTCGTATGCTACATGTTATGTAGTTATCTCTTAGTATTCATCGCTCTTCTATTCCAGGAACAACATTGAGAGTGTCGGGCGTGAAAGGAGCTCAGACTAACATAATCCAATTAGCAGCACCCTCGAAGCAAAACGCAGTTGCTCAGCTGGCTGTGGGTACACAAAATAATTTAATAGCAATTACAAATCAACCAAAATTAGTGTTATCGTGTCAAGCGAGTACAACGACTACGACAACGTTGACGACTTCCGCCAAACCGGCATCAAAATCAGCACCGAAAGCCCAAACCGTGACGAAGTTCACGCCAAAAATAGCTCAGCAATTAATTAATGCCAAATTTATAGCGCAAAATATCGATCCGCAAAAAATAGTCCAACCGAAAGTTATCGTCGGTCAGAATCAAGTGAAGTTAAACGCTACTAAAGGAATGCCCGTAAACAAGCCGGTTACGTTAGGAGTTTCCTCAAATACGAATACGATACGAATGGTAAATACCGCCAATCTAAACTTGACCCACATAGGCGGTAAACCCGTACTTTTGGCAAGTAAAGGTAGTACACTGCAAAGCTTACAAGGCCAAAATGTTATCATTCAAACGCAGGCTAACACTTCCGGCCTTGTTGCAATCAACACCACGAAACCGTTGACAGTTTCAAATGTAACACAACAACCTACTTCTACCAACGTTAGTTTGCTGAATCAACAAAACACACAGGTGGTTCTGGCGCCTCAAATAAAAGTACAACAGAATTCGCAAATGCTGCTTAGTTCTGCAATCAAGGCCACTAACGTTCAATCGAATCAGAATGCTGGACAAAATCAATTAGTATTGGGGAGTCATCCCGTACGTCTTCAAACAAGTGCCTCTCCGGGTGCCCAAAGAGTCGTGTTAACAAGTCAAGGTCAAGGAGGGCAAATCGTTGCTCAACAAATTTTATTGCCTTCTGGATTTCAAGGCACCGCTATCAATGTCAAAGCACTGCAAGGTGTGAAAGTTATTCCCATAGCGCAAACTCAACAAACTAAAGGTAACATTTGCTTTTTATTTGCAACATTTAACATGTGTAGGTTTTCCTGTGACGTTAAACAACTACTTCCAATACGATTTTTTAAGTATTGTTGAATTAAACGTCTAGGACCGGCAATAAGTCTAGGCGAAATTCATGGCACGTAAGATAGATATTGATGTATAAGTAAATATTTTGCTAGTGCAAGTTTAATCTATTTAAAATTGGCACCTAAGTATTGCCAAAAACACTCATATCCCATATGCATTTATTAAAGCGGAGAAATGTTTAATCTATTCTCTTTATTGCTCTTTTCAGGAGTCCAAAGTAGGCAAGTGTTCGCTAGAGTTATGGCACCGACGAGTATAGTAAGGACTATATCGTCAACATCATCGTCAGATGGTACATCTACTGATGCAAATGTACCAACAACTGAATAACAGTAAAATAAATGTAAATAATAAGTAAATTTTAATGATATATCACGAATGATAAAGTAATTAAATTATATTAATTTTAATAACATTATAAAAGTAATTGTGACAATGTCACGACGTGTAAATACTAGGACTTTTTAGCAAATGCAGTGAACTAATTGTGTTAAAATTGTACATAAATAGTTATATTTTTATTATCTTTTTGGTGTATTTTTAGTTAATATTATAGTTATTTATACATGTTGTAAAACTAAAAACCTATTGTACAATTAAAAAACTCACTGTTTTTTTTATAAGAACAGTTTTCATTTTTATAAGCTGGTTTTTCTTTTGTTTACTCGCAATATTGTCGAACCACCCATTACCATCCCAGTAGCAAGCGATCAGTTCTTTTTAACATTTTTCAAATGATTTTCTTACTTCTTTTGAATTGTTACCTATACTACTGAAACAGCCAATCTACGCTAAACAAGGAACTTTGATCGGTACAATGCCATTTCTGTAGCGGATCAATTTACTTTGTGATTTGGATAGCTCTATTACACAGTACCTCTTAGTGCTGAAGATAGCGTAATGTCGCACTCGACAACCCGGAAAATGAAGTATTGAAGTCTATGAATGTTGGGAATCGCTTACGGAATAACATTTAACATTGCGTTATTAAGTGATTTCAAGAAAATCTCTGTTGCAAGCCAGTTCCTTTTTTGAAACCCAATCTTGACTAAGAAAAATTATCGTAGTTCTTGCGAACAAACATGGTACACTCGTTAACAAAAATTCACCTGAATTAGATCCTTAATCTTCTAGTTGTCGTACAATACACTATTGTCTTTATTAGTAGTTTGTTGATTTTGTAAAAATTACAATTAAAAACATAGAAAAGGATAATATTAAAAATTATAAAGTATATTTAAAACAAAATAATTGGTAACAAAGTATTATAATACAAAATTGTCAACCGGCACAATCACTTTGGAATTGAAACATTCATATACGAAATTTGGATGTACTATAAGTATCCCTGAGTCCAAGTTATTTTTATCCAAATTGTTTTCCTCGGTAGCAATTAAATACTTCACATCATCATCAAGCGAATTTTTAATCGTCCTAGAACAAATCATCAAGTCAAAACAATCGATTATTCTTCAAATAATGTACAAAATTCTGAGCTTACCCATTACAGGCGGTTATATATTTGGTCAGCGTTTTTCTCTCATCAGCACTCAAACTATCACCGAAATAAAATACTTCGCCTTCGAAAAAATTTGGCAAACTTGGCAAACCATTTTCAACTCCAGGTCGTAATGGTTCTTCATCTGTATCAACATCGAAAGTAGTCGCGGTACCAGTGGCAGAATCCTTGCTGTCCATTTCCGTTTGATCTGGGCTTCTCTCATTTTTATCCTTCAGATTCTGCAAGATATTTATCTTCTCTATTTCATCTTCGGTATCTGAACCACTTTTGTTATCTCTAACAGCACATTACGAGAAAAAAAAGAAAAAAAAACGTTAAATGTAAGCAAATTCTGAAGTATTAAAGCCTAACCTATTGTCATCATCGTCGCTGTTATTTTCAACGGGTGTGCTGGAAACTTGATTTACTACTTCTTCCAAGATTTCCTCTTCACTTTCAGCCTTGCTTCTGTCATTGTTATCAAGAGCATACCGACGCCATGGCAACTTTTTTCTCTTGCTGTGACAATCTGCAACCCATGACTTTGATACGATTTTGCCTTTCCCTTTAACTTGATTAAATTTTGGTGTATTAGGGAAAGCGCACCTAAATTCATAGAAAAACATTAAGTAACGGAAAAAATAAAAAAAAAAACCTACACCATGCATCCATAGAATTAATAGTAACTTGTGAAATCGGATCTCTTAAAAGTTGTAAATTTCCGCAGTGATCGTTTTCTTTCAAAGAATCTTGGTTTCCGGGTTGGAACCTTGTCATAGTCAAGTGAGTTTGATTTACGTTTCGCTCTCAGTGTTCACAGCAGCAGTACGACATCCACCGGAGTTTATACGAGAGCGAAACGTCGGTAGACTTATGCGACTACAAAGCAGTTCCAACCGAGAAACCAAGATATACACCATGACCAAGTTTATATGAATTAAATCACAACCAAAAGAATACAGTTTTATAACAACTATTTTTTTATGAAACCTATTTAAACGTACTTACACCAAATGTGTACAAGTTGGATCCCAATTAGCCTTATATTTAGCCCCCATTGCAAGCGCCATGCCTCTAATGTTTGCACGATCAGGGTTCTGTATTCCACTAATAACGATAACCACATCACTGAGTAACTGATGAAATGGCCTACGACTTTGTTGTTTCATCTTTTTGTTTGGTGTGTTTTCTACTTTTGTAAGTTTCCTTTTTGAGGACTCCCCTTTGGCTTTTGAAGTACTTGCTTGTAATACATCTGCATTTTTCTTCTTCTTTCCATTCTCTTTATCTTTGACGGGTTTTTCCACGACCGGTTTGGCAGCTTTAGCAGGTGTAGCAACCTTATGACTTTCTAATTTTTCTCTTTGTACTTTTCTCTGTTCCATAATAGCGTCGATTTTATCATTAGGTCCTTCTTCGTCTTTATTATAAAAAATTTCATCTCGAGCACGCGATACATTTGGAATATCTATATCTTGACTTACAGAGGCAGCATTTTGCGGTATTTTAACTTTTTTAGGAGTTGTTGTTTGATGAGGGGACAACGAGGCATTTCTAATAGCCGCGGCGGCTAGAAAATAGGATTTAATTATGATGAAAATAGGATTTTTTAAATTTCATTGGTTGAGATTAGGTCAGTTCTAATTGATCTAATATAAACCTGAACAGATCTTTAAAACAAAAACAGCGGTATTGTGCAAAGAAGAAAGATTTGTGCAATGCACTGCAGCAGTTTTAACGATTAATCGAAAACTTCGTTCTACAAGGAAGAACAATACTTAATCAACAATTTCGAATGCTATTATAATTCCCAATAGCAACTCTGACTCCGTGTTTTCTATTTTTGGACACACCTGAAGACTCTCGGTGGAGAGTCATAACATACGTAATGTACTTTTCTCTAACAAAACGCGCCGTACAGTGCACTTACAGAAGTCGTTGTAAATTACTTTAAAAATTGTAGTATCTACAGACATACATTTACTATCACATTAGTAGTTACCTGTCGCTGGTTTGTTTTCTTGTAATTCTTTCTTTCTAGCGAATAAACTGCCAATAGTAATATTATTCGGTGATTCTGGACTAAAAGCAAATTTTCCAACATGATGCACCTGTTCTTTTTCCTCGTCTTTTACAGAAGTATGGAAAGTAATAAATGATAGGCCGTACTGCACATGTCGATTAAATGGTTGAGTGCAAACAATCTTTATTCTATCCCACTTTTCGTCTCTTTCTGGTGCAGATAGCTGGTCATAGCTAAACATCCTCACCTTGTTTATATTTGTACTCTGTCGCGACTCCAAAGGGGACATAAAAGACGACATGACCAGTAAAACTTTAAAGCCCTCATTAGAACAAGATCGGCTGACTAGAACTTCAACATAAGCTGAATGTTCATTTCCAATGTCTATGCTTGAAATTGCAGCCGCTTCCTCTAATTGTAAAACTAAATTAGCCGCTTTTGCTCCAGCTGTCTGGCATTTCCACTTTTTCGATGGATCACTGGATAAGATGTTATTTGCTAGATGAATCTATATTTTAAAAATCACTAAGGTTTTCTTTGTTATAACATGTATACTTACAGGATCTTCGCTGCTAAAACTTATAACTTTCTCTATTTTAATTTTCGGCATTTTAAACAAGCATTTATATGCAGTTAATAAATCCAATACATAGTTATGAGATTTATAACCTCTCTTATATGCTGATATTTGTCAGTACTTGTTAAAGGTTTTCAAAATGGGCGGGAAAAAACAAATGCTAATTGCGCGCTATTTTTCAAAGTTTCGAAAGTAAATATTTTTCATCTTCGATAAATATTGTAACGAAATAATCATTCTAATTGAATTAATATCGCATATTGAACGGCAACAGAATATAAATATTTTCCGAGGTGATCCCTGTCAGCCAAAATCAACAATATGTATGAAGTTCAATATAGCATTACAATACTATTATGATCTGTTGATTTGTATCAGATTACAACTAATATAGAAATGGAAAGCCGACGATATTTTCTTTCATTTTCGTCCTGCACATCTTACAGTTTAGATGTGGCATTATCTACCTGCACAAAATGATGGCAATAGGGGATAAATGTTCCACCGAAGATACTTCTAAACTTGCAGTGTTTGGCACATTTTGTGAATCGGTTTTTGATGGCTTCTTGTGTTGGCCCGCTACAAAAGCGGGCACACTCGCAACACAACCCTGTCCAATTTACAATTCAGAGGTAAGACTTTAAAATGATTTTATTTGATGGTGAACAAATGAAAAGTATTAAACTAACAATACAAGTTTAACTTATCTCAATTACGAAAGCAATAGTTCACTTGCACTGAAGTAATTGAACCAATAAATGTATTAATTTCAATTGAAGTTTATTTTTGCGCCTGTATTTTCATAGTATTATAATTTATTGATTGGTTTAATTTTTTTTCAGAATGTTTCTCAATATCAATGCTCAAACTCTTGACCCTTTGCATATCAGTAACCGTAATATTATTAATTAAATCAGAATGTTTACGTTCATAAATGCAAAATCATCGATCAGAACTGTTAAGAGGTGTTTCTTCGACCAAAAATTATTTGTAATAAACATTCAGTACAGAGTACGTTACATTTTAATTTAATTTTGCAAAGTTTCCCGAACATAATTTGAGATTTCTTTTAAGGAAAATATTTAAATGTTATTCTTTTGATAAATGATTCTTTTGATAAAAATAAAATGGTAACAAAATTTCCAAAATTAATTCATCACCAGGCGTAAATATAGCAAAGTTTTTTACGAAATCTTTTAAATGCCTTTTAGGGGACCATGAGGTGCCAGTTAGAATATCTTGTCTTTATGGTTCTTTTTTAATTTAATTAAAAAAACATTTATAAATAGCGCTGCGAATTGCGGCCACGTACCAAAGGCGGTACGTATCAAAATGCACATTGGACTCATTTTTGACCTCGATTGCAAACCTGGAATATGAATAATGCACGGGTTAGGCGATATGTAGAGTCCAGACTTTTAGCTTTATAAAATAAAAACTTCAATTACTTTCATGAACTGCAGCGGAAGCCATGGTGAAATATATGAAACACTGAAGCATGTCTCAGGCTACTTTATTCTCGTGAACAAGACTCAACGTACAGCTGTGACGTGTAATGACGGCTTAGTGGTGACGTAAATGGAAGCCCAATTAAAATACTTCGACTTCATCGTGTATTTTCGTTGTATATGACCACATAGCGGAAATACACGAGGAAACCGTTGTAACGCAGCCATAGTACACCGCGTTGTATGTCAGTTTTGGTTACTGATATAATTGTTTAAATACATAATCTCCGTTATTGGTTTGAAAGTACTTGCAGAAAACTGCGTCGAGGTAAGAGAACGTTTGGAACATGGCTCATCTCATCGCTGTAATTCGCCCAGCATTGTTTTACATTTTTACTAGCGAGGACAAAAGTCACTCGCTTTTGTCAATCATACCTGTTTTGCAACGAGCAGACAGACTCGTGTTTTGTCTACTCCTATGAGACGAATAGACACGAGCCTGTCTAGTCACTGCAAAAAAAGGTATGATTTATAGTAATGTATGATAGTATATTTTTACATATATTATTGTGGAACAGCAAAATATCTCAACATATTATGCGAGACGTGAGCTAACGAGAGAGAGAGAAATAACATTTATTCAAATCTACTTACATACTTTCAAACTGTGCTAAACAAGGGCGAAAGCACCAAATATTCGAAAACGACTGCGTTACATGTATATTATACCATGTAGCGAAAATACACGAGGAAATCGAAACGTTGTAATTGATGACACCACTAGCCGCTGCTGGTTATAAGAATCGCGTTCATCTTGATAAAAATCGATAGCTAAGAAAACAATCACGATCAACAAATAAGATGTTTTCCACGATCCCTCTAATTCGGTGGCGATCAATTTTTTACACGTGGTGTATTATATGTATAAATTATTGCTATGACGTCAAAGTTTTATAGTAAATAGATTAAATAAAATAGTCACTTAAACCTCTACTAGATATGGAAGTCTAATAAATAAAATACTTAACGTTATTTCGGCGTCTTAAACACTTCACCCGTGTCATGATAAAATCGGGAATTACCCATAGATGATATTGAACATAGCCATTTTCAGATTTCATTCAATTCAAAACTGTACCGACTGTATGTACTGCTTGCGAATGTATTTTGAATGTTCTACAGTATTTAAATATGTAGGTCTCCATCTCGAGAGCATTGCTATCTTTAATGCCAAATCATATAAATCTAAAATGCAATAACTTGTTCGCACATTTTCCAAAGGTTATGTTTTGAATTAAAGATAAACAATATAGAGTTGATAAGCGTGCATTGTAGTCAAAAATACATTATTATTATATAATATATTGGTTATAAATATAAAATCTAATATTCAAGAAACGGATCATTTATCTAATCATAAGTTTATCTCGTCTCCTACAAACCTTTGCATCAAACAATCGAAAATTAATGTTCTTTCGTAGAATTTCCCTATCACTTAAAATATCTCCTATAAAATTTTGCAATATGTAATCTAAAGAAAATATTCTGAAATCTCCGATACTCTGCAATTAGAAAATAGCTCCGGGATTGCAGTAATAATCAAAGAAATATTTTAATTATGTAAAAATAACAATGAAAATTAGGTGCTGGCTTTCGGCGACGGAAGATATGAGCAACAATTAGCGAGATCCAGCAAACGAAACTTATATTTGTCACAAATAAAACCTTCCTCGTTTTTTTGGAACATTACTTAAATAAAACATCGTAATTCCATACGTGAAGGCAATTCTATTTTCGTTTCAGCAAAATGCGACTAGACTTTGCGAATCATCGGGGAAATGGTACGTAAGCAATTACACCGGTTACCCGTGGACTAACTACACACAATGTTGGGCCCTGTACGATTCGACGAATTTCATTATCGATTTCGAACCCAGCAAGGGCAATTCGACCACCAATTATACTTGGTTGCCGGTGATGAAGGCAATATCGCACGTTGGATATTGGTGTTCACTTCTGGCGTTATTGATTGCGTTGGGTATATTTTTAACCATAAAGTAATCTTTTCCGAGCTCTTACCTAAATTGATTTATTTATTTACCGTATGTCTTTTTAACAAGCAGAAGATTACAATGCGCTCGAAATATACTACATATGCACTTATTCTCCTCGTTTATTCTACGCATCATTATGTACTTAATAAAAGAGTTCCTGTTTGTGGATGGTATTGCTCTACCCACCGATATTGTTTACATACATGGGAAAGGAAATTATATTAAGCAACACTACGTAAGTATAAAAAGATCCTGCTACTTTCTTCGAATTTAATAGCCGTTTGATTGCAGAGCTGGGAATGCAAGATAGTCATAGTGCTTCAAAATTATTTTATTCTTGCCAACTATATGTTGTTATTAATGGAAGGGATTTACTTACACAATCTAATCTTCTTGAATCTGTTTTCCGATAGTAGTCGTATAACAGTCTATTATTGTTTAGGATGGGGTATGCTCCGTAGTTTCCTAAGTAATTAACAAGCAAACGTTGATTTGTTTTCTTTCCTTGAGTCGACCATTATACATCAAAACAATTTTAATACTTGCTCCCAATGAACCTACCTAGCCCTAAACAAATACATTTCAAAAATATTTGATCGCTTTTCGCATGCAAGCCGACGCGAATGTGGTGTGCCATATATCCACATTTTTCTTGCATGCTTGCGCATTTTCTTCGTTTCCATCTGAAGTACTTTCCCGATACTATCTAATTGCATTTTTCCTTATACAAAACATGTTCCTTGACGATTCGCTATATTATATATAATTAATCATATTAATTTAATCTACGTCTTTGCAAATTTTATAGTTTGACGCGATGTTTTAATAGCTTTCAAACGTTTTCTTGTTAATGAAGTAAAATATAATGTTACAAAATGAGAACCAAAACTAATTGGTCTAATTTTTTTCAATTTCAACTAACAACGCAATGCGACGCAATTTCTAATAAAAAGATTCTCGAGTCGTATAGATTGTAATAGGTCTTGGATCTCGTAAAAAATCAGAAGTTAAACAATTACACTGCACTAAAATTCTTTGTCTTTTTAGCATTACCATTACTTTTTATCGTACCGTGGGTTATACTTAGGGCTAAGTTTGACAACAAAATGTGTTGGACTCTTGCAGAAAATAGAACTATTGCTAAAGTCATACAGACACCAATAGAATTATCTGTAATAGTAAGTTTACAGAACGTTATCAACATTTTAATCTAAGTTTTTTCACAAACTTTAAATTTCAGATAAACTTTTTTCTATTCATTATGATCGCTAAACTTCTATGCACAAAAATAAGTTCAATGAACATTCAACAACGTAAAAGTAAATACAGGTAGACCATCATGCACGAATATAAAAAATTTTAACTACATATATTTCATGTTACAGTCGTCTGATACGGTCAACTCTAACGCTTATACTTTTGTTTGGTGTTCCCTACATTATGTTCGTTTTAGTATCAATCTTTGACAGCCAAACTTTAGAGCACATATGGATATTCTACGATCAAGTGTTTACTTCTTTTCAGGTTTGCTGCATATACGTTTTTACATAATCGATTTGCCTAAAAATATTTTAATTTTCAGGGGTGCTTTGTTTCATTGATATATTGCTTGTTGAATAATGAAGTTCAAGCAGAAATTAAACAGAAGTACATACTGTTGAAGAGTAAAAGGAAGCCACAAAGATCTAGGACGGTATCGCATACTCAACAATTTACTATGCCGTTGCAAGAAGAAATCTCACATATTCCTCAGAAATCTCCAGCCCAATGGGACACTTTACTCAACGATGCCTGCTAATTTATATTGTTAACATACCATAAATAAATAAACAATATTAACACTAAGTATTTATTAAAGGTAAATACATACAAAATTCTAGCATTCAGTACATTACTTTGTGATCCACAAAATATACAGGCAACAAATTAATTTTATCATAAATTACTCATAATAACACATTTACAATTACAATAGGTTTTAAATCTATAAAAGTACCTAACTACATAGGCTAACAAAATAAATTAAGATTAAAAATTAAACCGATAAACAGTGTTCTAGTGCAATTTGCAAAATTATTCTTTACGTGGTTTTCTTTTCCTAACAGGTTGATCCCCTTCACCGGTCTTTGCGATTGGCTATAAAATGATAAGGCATAAGTACATTATTATTACGCTTAGGTTTTTCATTTTTACCTCTGACTTAGGTTTTTCTTCGTGCTCGTTTTCAATCTCTTCTTCCTCTTCGTCTTCTTCATCTTGGTCTGAATATTTTTCTTTATCCTCATCATTCACTGGTTTCGGTTCATCGACGTTAGTCAATACGGGTTCTGGATCATCCTCAGTAACTTCGTCAGTCTTTTTCTTTTCGGCGGCGGTGGGTTCCTCTTCGGTTTCCTGAATTATATTTTATATAGTACTTCTACTTATTAACCGGAATAATAATAATCATACCTTGTGACTAGGTGAGGAACTAGGTCTACAGCACAGGTACATTATACCAACGACAACTAGCAATAAAACTAAGATATAGAATCCCCAAAGGGCTGGATACTCATTGGTTACATTTGCAATCTTCTCTAATATACTCTCCTGCATATCAAAAATATAAATTATAGCGTAAGTACCATTGTAGCAGATATAAGCAAAATGTTTGATGGAAAAAGGGGACTAAACAACAATTTTTATTTTTAAAAGCATCTTCAATGCTGTAAATGTAAACAAAGACTTGATCTAGTACGAAGCTCTAGATATGGCTTGCAAGGAAACTCTTTAAATTATAACCTTTTTTATCCACGATCGAAGATAAAAGATATAACCGCATACTGGTATCGCACAGTATGTAAAATAAAGAGCCCAAGATTTGGGCCTGTAGTTTATATGTTTCATTATTCTCCCCCAAACACTAGTCTATAACACAATAAAATTAAGTTTTGTTTGCAAATTTACTACGATTGTACCAAAATGAAATAAACGTATAAAGTAGTAATTAACTACAGCACCTAAAGCAATTTTACTTACCGATTCTTTGTGAATCTTCAGCCTCTTCTTGTTAAATGTTTCTGCAGCCCACTCCTCGGCCACTTTAATGTCTTCCGTTATGATAATATTGTCGAAAAGAATGTTGTTCGACATTGACCAAAGTTCAAAGCCAACAGCGGACTACAAAAAAATTTCAAAAGTTAATGAAGACATGAATTAAATATGAAGAACAGTAAAGAGAAACATCCTCATGTCACATCTACATACAATAAATTCGGCAATTTTTTCGATATTCGTTTAAATTTTCTTTAAAAATATACAATATGTCATATAAAAAATGCTTTTCAAATATCTCAAAATTATTCATTGATATAAGTTAAAATCCCGAATGTAAAGTTAGTGATGATAAACAGACAGCTCTGAATATTATGCAGGGCGCAGGCGGTACATAGAATCAGCCCAGAAATAGACCTTTGATGCTGTACACTCTATTGTACAGCCAGTGATAGGAAAGAAAATTACAAATTATAAACTGAAAGTGATGCTATATACTGAATAATAGTTCGTAGATTCTCTTCTTTCCCTAATATTAACTACTGAGTATTCGATTGTAGATATCTTCTGCGCCCTCTATAAGATAAATTATGTTTATTTAAGCAAAAAGATGTTTGCCTGCAACAGTTAGATAACCTCAAATTACTCAAAAAACTTGATGATTAAGTTTGAGCCATTTAGTTATATTTGTAGGTGTAATAGTATCAAATTCATGAGTATATTTTATGAACTTACAATTGATTGCATTTTAAATGGATATTTATCTTCAAAATAATCAGGATTAGGTATTCGTTTAGGTCTCCATTTACCCTTATAGTTCGGGTTTTCAATCAATGGTGGCATCCACTTCCCTTTATATTTAGGATTATTTATCAGTGGCGGTTCCCATTTACCACATCCAACAGCATTTGCGCACGCAGGATTATCGATAAGGGGCGGCTCCCACTCTCCATCCATTTCTGTATCCCAATCGTCTGGACGAATTGCATCTGGATCTGGAATGTGTTTTGGCTCATCTTCAAGCCAACCGTCAGGTATTACTGCATTCTCGTCTATTATTTGAGCGGGTGCATCTTCATCCCAATCTTCAGGCTTAACAGCTTCTGGATCAGGAATCCTCTCCCTTTCATCCCAATCAGCTGGCTTCTTCTCAGTGGGATCGTCTATTTCCGCCGGCGGATTTACTGGAGGTGTAAAATCCTCCAGTAAGCTACCACTATTAACAACCTTATTATCTATAATAACCTCGTAAGTATTGTCTGGTTTAACAATTAATGTATATAAATGTGGAAGTTTATCGTTAAAATAATCTTCTAACCTATCTTTAGGTTTTTTACAATGCTTTTCCTCAATTGTACCATTCTTTGGATTAACATGCCTAAAGATGAAATGCAATTTGTGATCATTACCACATTTATCTGGGCCAAACATAATTGTGTATGGCGTTTTATCTTGGAAATTGGCTAAATTTTTAGTTTCAGATCCATCAGTCAATAACTTTATATATGCACCCCCACATTCTTGACCCTCTTGAAAAACAACTTCGTACTGAACAATGAGAGGTTTTAAGTTGAAGGTGAATGGCCGAGAGAGCTTTGCCGAAATCGCTGAATGTTTTGCCTTGGATTTTAATACCAAACCTTTATCGCCCGGCAAGCCATCCCTGTCCGGCGCCTCAACTGACCATAATCCATCATATTTCGCTATATCTTCAGAAATGCCTTCTTTCTTAGCAGCAGACTTGATCCAGTGCTTTTCAAATTTCTCTTTATCATCAAAATGTTCTGCTATATATACTTTACTAGCATCGAGAGGCTTTGGGCTACTATATGGAATATCTACGCTATTTGCTTCATCGACGACTTCTACAGTAGCCTCATCCTGTAATAAATGCAATAAAAGTACGAATCCAACTATTATCACAATCCCACTTACGAAATCATCCACTTCATTTCCAAATACTACCACGAAAATAATAAATAAATAAAAAACATTTTTCTGAATACCCATTGCAGGCCACCGTCACTTCATTAATGTGCTAATATCTAAAAGAAAACGCTTAGTTTAGGCAAGTTTCCCTGGCAAATATTTAAATAAGATAAGAAATAGTATGGTGCAAGTAATTATAGGACACCGACGTAAAATTACGCAGATAATAATTTTGTTCTGGAAAATATCTTTAATCACATTAGCGACATATAAGTTGGAAGCATGATGGGGAATAAATGTCATAATCTAATTAAGATTAACCTCAATTATTTCCTTTGAGGTTTTACAAGTAAAATCGCATCGGAAACATATTTGTTGACTTAAAATAGCAAAAATGATTGGAAATATAAATCTAGGAATAATATTAATAAATTATTTTACCTAATTATAATAGTATTACTATCTACTCAGACGACACCTCCTTACGTGAAATGCCGAATAAACAGTGAAAATGCAACCAATCAGCGTTAACCAGATGGCATGATATCCAAAACGTTTGAATTTAAGCGCCAACAACTACTATTATGATTAAGTAATTTCATTAAATATTATTTCTGGTATGAAAATTAATCGATTGTTAACTTCACGTAAAATCTATATAAAAAATCCTTTGATTATCTAAAATATGTTCAACAGAGTTTATCGAATTCTATCTTCCCAGCGATTCAACTGGAGCCAAGGAGATTTGCGTCGTTTTCTCCTTAATTTCTTCGTCAATTAGAGGTTTGTTCCGTTTCATTTGTATATATTTCCCGAAATATTCCATTCTATATTCCGAGCAATGGGCGTCATGGGCGTAGCAAGAGCAGGGCAGGGAAGAGTGACGCTGTCGGAAGTAACTAAAATGATCTGTTACAATCATGATAAATAGTGTTTAATTGGAAGCCGTAATTGTGCTATACTTCCCACTATATAGATCGACTTAGGCTTAATTATATGGTATATCAGAAGATATTTATGATAAAAATAAGAATATCTTAATTTATTGTATATTTCTAAATAATGCGCACTATAAAATTCTCTAGTTAAATGCTTTTATATCGTCTTTTAATTCTAAATGTCTTGATGAATATCGGCTTGGGTTTCTGATCATATTGGCCAAAAAATAACCTTACCTTACCTTCTGCAATTCTTTCTACTTCCTTTATTTACAATGTACATGCATTTACACACGTAACAAACAGAAATCGTCATTAAAATATCTTTAATACGGGTCACTACTAGAACAGAAAAACGTTTAGAATAAAAATATTTATTTGGCGATACAAAATTGAATTTTATAATAGTTATAATATATACACAGTTGTATATCAAATATAACAGAAAATATGTATCACAGCCAGTGACGGATGGTGTACTATCGCTGCGAAGGTGCATTACAACGATTCGATTCCCTCGTACACTTCCGTTAGATATCGCGCACTCTACTAAGCACCGAAAACACACGAGAAAGGCGAAGTACTGCAACTAACCTTCCAACCACCAATCGCTACTGGTCATAAGTATATATAAACTCACAGATATTGTAGGCAAAATATATCTAATTAATACCGTTTAAATATATATTACGTGCGTTATTATCTTTGAAACTGTTGAAGTAATAGCAATTTCAATTAACATATTTATGTATGCCGCATTGTAATACAACAACAAAAAAATTAATTAATAATTAAAATATAATTTGCGAGTAGCATGCAACAACAGTATTTGACTTAATTTTATTACATATGTGAATCACATTGTTATAATTCTTAAATTAGCATTCTTGCTCTATTACATTCAATCTACTTAAAGCTATTGTAATTGGGGAGCATTTTAAGCAACTTTATTAAAGGTTATTAAATAATTAGCTAAACGTAAACAGAATGATAGTATTGAGCATATAAAAGACAGTATTCGTAAGAATGTTCATCAACTTAATTTTTTACATCACTATAGCCATGGTAGCTTAATGGAAATACAATCGAACCATCAGCGCATCGTTGAAAAATATAGAAAGACCATAACATCATTGGGTCCATTATTGTAGCTTTTCTGTTGAATGTAACATGTACGGATGAGAGTATCTAGTAAAAGGTACTCTTATGCGTATATGTTACTTCTAGCTACCATTATTATATCATCATTATTATTATTATAAATATTAGAGATATATTATAACCACGCAAATATATGTAGAATTATTCATTTTTTCCAAAAATTACCTTGGCCAGTGATGCAAATTATGTCTCGAGCCTTGGATTCTTTATAGATGAATTAATTTTTACGTCTACACGTGGAAATATAGATTGAGCAGTTTCTTTTAAATACAATATTTATAATGCCAAGAAAGCTGTACATATTATCAAAAATGAAACGTTTTACCGAAAAGAATATATGCATATTCAGAATGTCCCAACTAACGTGCTCGACATAGGATCTCGTAAGTAGAGAATTCTTAACTTATTGCCAAAGACCCCTTCCTATAAAAAAACCTGACGATAAACGCTAGTAAAAAAAGAAAAAAAAAACAATATTTTGGAGAGATTATTAAACGTAGCAGTGAAATTCGGTTTAGGTTCAAACCAGCATATATAGAACGTAAAAATCGCTAACAATGTATTTATTGCAAGCTGTTTTAACTTTAATAATAATGAAAATGGGTTACATTATTTTACTTCGTATTAAACCTTCCTAACCTTCTCAGGTTGCTCGCGCACCTTCAAATTGAATTTAATTTGTCTCAGACCCCCTCACCGGTCACAAGAACCACCAAAGTAGTAGCTACTAAGTTAAAAAAATTGTAAATTTGGTCATCTAGGTACGTAATTTCATCAAGAGCTATAGAAATAGTATTTTGAAATTATGAAAGTAAAATATACATTATTATGTTAATGAGACTTTTCTCATTCCGACATTTTTATACAAATTTCCTTATTTCAAATGCAAATTGTAAGTCGCTGCGTATGAGCAATGGAATAATTTGTTGTTATCAATAATGTATATTGTCGGGTTTATTTGCAAACGTAGCAATTTTAAAGTGGATTAAGAAACCAGCAAATGGCAATATCTAAAAAAAATATTTGTATATGCAGTGTTCAAGAAAACGTGAATTATGTAACTTTTTCAGCATTAATACCTTGTTTTAGTTTTTTTTTTCCTCTCTTTTTATTTATAAAAGTAAGTAAGAATAAAAAAATCTCAATACGTATTGATAACGCTAAAATAATAGTTTTTTTTTTCCTGCTGTGCGCTTCTTACCATGAGACGGTAAGCATATCGATGGGATCAACCTATATAGTCAGTTGGGTACGCCTATAAATTTATACGGCTTTTATTACACGTCAGCAAGAATCATTTCCATCTATTTGAGCATCTTCATTAAAGTAATTTTG
This sequence comes from Oryctes rhinoceros, assembly GCA_020654165.1. Lineage (NCBI taxonomy): Eukaryota > Metazoa > Arthropoda > Insecta > Coleoptera > Scarabaeidae > Oryctes > Oryctes rhinoceros. The sequence continues at coordinate 9,223,376 of JAIOKQ010000231.1, forward strand.
TTTATAACAAGTGGTCAATGAACATACTTTTGTTAACTGTTTCAACTGGTCCTTTATATTGATATGATTAACGGTTTCAAAAGTAATTCTAGTAGTGAAACATCTACTCTAAGATATATTATACATATATATATATATATTTAGCACTTTAGTTTGAGCTAACCTTTGTATTTCTTAGACATTTCATTGAATAATATGAAGTTAGCAAAGATACATCTTCTGAAAGTTTAAACGTTGCTAATATATCAGTTATAGATATATAAAATACCTCACTCTAATTTCGGTGATAAATATATCTTTAATAACGAATTGCCCTGCGTAATATATATTACTTGGAAGATAACTTTTTTTAATCTTTTAATAAAGATTTAAATAATACATATACAACGTCACATAAAAAATTTGCACCACAGGGAATTGTTTTAGCTTTGTCATCGGCTTTGCTTAATAAATTATGTTGGAATTTTTAGCACTCTAATGTGTTTAATGTTTTATTGAGTCCTCGAAAAGATCGTAATATCGTAATCGTAATAATTTCACAACTGTAAACAAAAAGAACGGATTTTCATAATTTTATCGTTTGTGTAATTATGTAAAAAAATGTAATTTGATTAAGTCTACTTTGGTAATCAGTGTAACACTAAGTAATCATTCCGTTACAAATTTAATATAACCAAAGGAAAGATTCTACTAATTCTTACGTTCACATTTTACACTGTCGATAGAATTCGATAGTCACTAGCGATGGAGCCCATCGCTACCTTACTCCCAATTCTAGTCTCTAATTACTTAATAAGAAATCATAATAACCGAGATTTTGTGGCGACTTATACAGACTAATTTAAATTTTCAATAAGTTAACACTAATACGGATAGACCAAATTCCACGGACAGAAAAAAATCAGCGCGACTGTGACGGACAACAGTACAAGGTTGTCCGCGAAATTGTTAATATTACCATATTTCTCATGCGAATGTTGACTGTTATACAAAAAAATATATACATTTGATTTAACCAAACAAAATTAAAACTGTGTTACAGCAAAATGGGAGAAAATTAGAAAACGATCAACTTTCACCTTTGGTATTCACAAAAATTTTAAAATTAAAGCTATATTTTCTAATTTTTTGAAAATATCGATCTTATCCGTCACGTTATACAATATAAATTTTTGAGCAAAAACCAAAGCCTTGTATATTTTGATTCATAAAAAAATTTCTCGTATGGTACGAACTTTTTATATGACACTGGGCATTCATGCTGTGATGGAATTATTTTTTTATGTATAGATTTCAAAGAAGCCATACTCCTACTACAAAAGTATAAAATAAATGCATAAAGTTAGTATAAATAGTTGTTCTTAGTAGACGTTATTTATTATATTATTTTATAATATAACAGTAATACCATTTGGAAGGGGTAATTTAGTTTATTGTCACATTTAACTTATTTCCTATATCACGATCGAGCATTTAGAGTTTATTATTTTAAACTTTCGTACTTCTTTAAAGTTGCCTCCATAGCTAGTTTACCTGACAAAATGCCGTGAGTTTCGATCCTGTGCCAGAGCGAACCCATAATGAATGTAAATGTCATAAAAAGAGTGAGCAAACCTCTCACAATATGTATAATATACCTATAACCGAATGGAGCATCGAAGGGTATACTGCTTACCAGTAGCAGAAAGAGAAACGCCGATAAGAACCAATAAATAATTGCGGTCGTTTTCAAGTTCAATAAAGCATCGTCACAAAGTTCAATTGCCTCTTTTAAAACTGCTACGGAGTCCGCATAATTTCCATCTTCAGTTTTGTAATCTACGCTTTCTAAATAAAACTCTGCGGATACTGCTTCATGATCAGAATAACTAAAATTACAATTTGGCACTCGATCTGGTAGCGGCAAGCAGTACTTCTTTAAAGTTACATTTGTTCTCTCGTTAGTTCGGTACATGATGTAGTCGATCCTCTTGCCTGGGAATCCTTTTTTAACAAGCGACTTCGGTGTGTAGCTATTTTCGCATGTTTCGTTTGTTCCAAATTTTTCACCCCCCGCTTCGGCGAAGCTGTCTTTGCATCCGGAAATATTCAAGATGATCCTAAAACCAGTATCCTTTCAAATAATTTTTAACAATTTTTTTTCTATAGAAAATTTTGCTTTTTTCTTTCAAATTTATTGGAAAAATACACACTCGTTTTTAGATTATTTTTTTAATTGCTCATCTAATTGATACAAATTCATTAATATTTATTCTGTAATTTTTTTATTCTTAACTAAGCCCATTACTGACATGCTGCGCTTGAATTGACTACAACATGACTAATCCTCAGTTCCAAATAGGGAAGTACATGTTATGTCATATGCACAGATGGTTTACAGGGAGGTAATCATTATTTCTTTACAGTACTGTAAAGTAACGATATTCGTTAACATTCAGCTACAAAAATAAGTATTGTAACTACAAATGATATAAAGTACAAAGTAACAAATCAATATCGGCCTTTGTGTAAAAAATGTACCTGTATGCCAAATCTCCGGGTTCGGTATTTAGATCTCCCGCTAAAACTACTAAGTTACATGAGCCTGATGTGAGCTGGATAAACTGAGCTGTATCATATGCTTGGAGTACCCTGTGAGCTTGATACTCATCACAGCTGCGATTGTATTCTGCATGCAGCTATAGATAAATTGGGTAATGTTAAATACGGAAAAATATATAAATAGCGACTTACATGTGTAGAATAAATGTTTATTTTGAAATCTTTTACTCTAAGGCAACATAAACCAACACCTTTACCACCAAACCAATCGCCATGCTGTATTTTATGAATATAGCCATTAACAGGCCATTGATGATAGAATGCCTCTTGGATTTGATGTTTAGATAACACACATACTCCAGAACCAGTAACCCCACTAAAATTATGCAACAATTTTAACTAAAGTAACATCACGTTTCTAATATATTACCTGTAAAAATAATGTGAAAATGGTAACGAATTCTTGACTTTTTCTTTAATATAAATGAAATCCTTATCCAACCAAACTTCTTGCAAACAAACTACATCATATTGACTACCTGCGATGGCTTCTGCAATTGCTTGTATACGTTGTTTCCTATTCTTTGCAACTACCGGCAAACCCCTAGTATACGTGTCAATAATTAATTATGTAAAATTGGTTTATTTTTCTTACATACCAACAATTTAATGTTAACACTTTCAAATTCATACTTGATCCAATTACAACATTCATCTATATATAAGGTTTCTGATAATGAACATATGGAATCGGTATACGCGGAACACACCGATAATACGTGTGATCCAATTCAGTACTATTTGTCATTCAGCCACATTTCATATTTATTATTTTGCATGGCATGTTTATCTGACAGTCGTCAGAAACAATCAGAACCTAACCCAATTCGTCAAAAGTTTAGGTTGGTATGTATTGGTAAGGTCCCTTATTACATCGTAACTTCAAGGCACTCCCAACTATTGGGCTTATATGTGATATCTAAAGGTCGCCAGTTTCCGCTCCCTTCACAAAACTAGCAAAGACTAGATAGACTCGTGCTTTGTCGACTCTCGAAGAAACAAGTAACTCGAATCCATTCTCATGCGACGGATAAACACGCATCTGTCTAGTCTCTGCAGATTAAGTGAAATACATGGAAATTGGCGAATTTTAGTGATCTCCTTAGGAGAAATCCCTTGAAAGACGTGGCAACAGCGCTGGTTCCAAACAAGAAGAGAAAATTTCTATAAATATATATATAAGACTCAATACTTCAAAACTGAGATGAAGTGCTCTATAATAATAGTATATATATAAGCAACGCCATTTGGACAATATATATATATGCCAATCTTGATAGCCTTGAAATGCTGTTGCTACTACGATCGTCGTTCTAAGTCAATGGAAGACTTTTTTCTGGTATCGCGCTCGTTTCTAAATACTACTTTTTAAAAAATTGGCTGTAAGCGGTCGAGTAACGGTATTTTGTTAACGCGGTATGTTACTCTCCGCAGTACCAAAAATAACATGTTACCTTGGAACGATGAACTGCAGCGCGACTTGGGAACAGTAGCTATTTACATTTGCGACTTTCCTCTAGAACGGTATCGTCACGATACCAAAACGATAAGCATTTACCACCTTTATTTTGGAACGATACGCTGTAGGGCTATTGAAGGCTACATGAGAACAAAACAAAGAGATTATCCCGGAAAACTTCGCCATTCAATTTGCCACGGCCCACGTATTAGTTCCCAATTTATTCGTCAGATGCTAAATCGCTAGTAACATTTACATGCATAAAGTTCGCCACTTTCCGTGAGCCTCAATAATTAGCTGAGACTAGACAGACTCGTGAATATTCGTCTCGAAAGGAAGAGTACGTATTGCCCACGGGTTTCACCGAGAGTCGACAAAACACGAGTCTGTTTAGTTTGTCTTAATTTCGTGTGACCAGGCGTACTGAGGAGTCAATGACAGAGATTCAGTAAAACGTTAGAAGATAGCGCCACGTTGACTATTTAACTTGATGTAGCAATTAATTGCGGTTAATTAGTGATGTCATAATGATTGGTGTCGGTTATAAAATATTGTTTGTGCTGTGGTTTAATTTATTAATGTCCTTTGTTTAATATATCCAAGAAATGCTCTAATTTTAACAAATAAAAGTGCAATAATAAATGTCTATGGATCTTTAGTGTTGGTAATAATTATGCTAAACAAATATTCTTGTAGGTAAATAATATAACCTATAAAAATTTTTATATGCACTACAAATGGAAGCTACTGTAAATGAAGGAAATTCGCAGAAAGAAGTCAGTGATCCAAGCACAGTTGATTTTTTTAATAAACATTTATTCTGTATACCAAATGGGGAATTCAATACGGTATACTATGGTGTACACGTTCCTTCTGAGACACAAGTACATGAAGGAATTCAAAATTTCGTATTTACTGATAAATTAGAAGCATTGAAATTAGTGAAGAAATATAAAAAAGCGCGTTTTAAAGCTTTTTGCTATTATCATGAAGCGATGGAATTTGCCGAACAAGGGGCAGAATTTCCTAATAACAATTGTAACGTGTCTAAAGGTAATACATGCAAAAAAGGCATGGATCAGGCCTCATCCACCCTTGAAAAATACCAGTTCCGCGGACCTAAATCTCAAGACCTAGTTCGACTTAGAAAAGGTATTGAAAATGGCGATTTAAAATATGTAGAAAACACTGTTTGGGAGAACCCACGTTATTTAATAAGCAGTGGTGATACACCATCGATATTGCAAGAGGGTTTTAGGTATAATGCTCTTCACGTAGCAGCTAAAGCAAAAAATGCAGACATGTGTGAACTTATATTGAACACTATCGCAAATGTAGATTTTATAGAGTTATTATATGGAGATGATGATCACGAAAATGCTGAAAGACGTGCAAAAATTTTACTTGATTTATATTTAAATACTCCTGATAAAGGATTAAATGAAACTCCTCTTCATTTTGCTGTTAAGTTTGGTGCGGCAAAGGTTGTAGAAATACTAGTGTCTTTTCCACAGTGTGATAAAAACGTAAGAAACAAGTATGGAATGCTTCCCAATCAGGTAAGCAATTTGTTATTAATACAAAATAAATATTTAATAACTATAAATAAAGCTTCAGAATCTTATAGCTGAACCTCAGTTATCTAAACCTTGATTTTATAAGTATCTGATTAAATTAATTACAGTTAAGCTTAGAATACTAGAAAGTATCAATAAATGAAACAACTTTGAACATTTTTATAAATGCGATTTTCCTTTTTTCATTCCAGAAGAATTATATGTATTATATATATTATTTATTTTCGTAGACTTCTTGAAGACATCGTAATGTAAGGAATCGATATTATTTATATATTGTTTAAAAATAGAATTTCTGCTTATAAAGATTGTGTAGAATGATTATGAATTTTATTTTAAATGTTATCACCTTGATTTCAGAATATACCGACGCTTAAAAGCAGTAGTACGAGGATGGCATGATAAATATCTGTGTCAATGAAGACAACGCCATTGTTTTGCATTTAGTAAATTTGTTTCTTAATTTAGTTTTATACATTTAACTCTGTGATATTCTAACTTTTTTAAGCTTTCTAAATGATAAGATTTGTCGAACATTGTAAAATAGGTAATGAAGATCTAGAGGATGGGGCGTTAATTCAAACCGTAACTGGATTAGTTTTACTGCAGCAATTACCGATGAGTAGTCCGTCCGAACTATTATCATGATGGCAGAGGATTTTTTTCCTTGCTGGATGGAGGCTTTTTCTTTCTAGTTCAGCGTCGAATTAATCCAATGAATCGGAATAGAATTCAGATTATGCCCTGCGAATTCAAAGAAATCCCCGCTATAATCGTCTTGGTTTCCTTTGGTTGTCTGGGAAAAACCTATTTCGCCGACCAACCTTGGGTTTTTGGGGTGTAGCGGCCTCTACAATCATGTAACGTCACCACGCAGATTCTGTTTCTTATCGATCGTCAGCAGTGCCACAAGAAGGTTTCACCCGGCGGTATGCTAACGAGATATTATGAACTTTATTGATCATATCGTTCATAGTAACTTTAACGGGACGGCCTCGTCGCTTAGATTCCTTAAATCAGATCTGGTGATCAAAGGTGCATGGTTCTTATATTTTCACTTAAAGAAAGACGAAAAATCACTGACCGTTGTTGTTTTTATTGCATAATTCTACAGATACGTAAACTTGCTCACTTTCAGTCGCTCTCAAAACAACACTACTCGACGAATCTCTCCGAAATCTTCAGTGACACTGACTAAAGAGCAGTATTCACTGTTAGTTACACAGATTAAAAAGCACCATCTTCGTATATACATAAAGATATCCAATTCGTGTTCTTTTCTCATTGATTGGGTTCACCTTCTTTATACTTCAGTTAATTAACTTCATGATGTTCAACATAAATAACTTGATTAATGAATAGAACTAAAATATTAATATATACATTATTTAAGACAAGACGGAGTTGCACTACATGCAACCAAACCTACAAAATTTTTTGTCTCGAGTTAGTTATAATTAGATATAATTTTGTATTTTAAATAAACATAAAAAAACTCTAATAATTAATCTCTAATATAATTAAAGCGGATCGCAACACTGCGACTACCGCTTTCTTGTCTCATTTGTTAATAAGCGTTCCCAATTTTCTATTAAGTATTATATCTGTTATTATTATATATCAAAAATTAATCAGGTTCAATTGAAAAAAGGAACTAACGTATGGAACGTCACAATAATTAACGATATACCATGACCCCATTAAAGATTAATAAACATAAAATCCACCTACTTTTAAACCGGCATAGTTCATGTTAATACAATACGTTCTAATAAGTTATAATCTTATCAGGAGAAATTAAGGTTTAAACAGGTTGATAAACTCGTAGAAAGCTCCGTATTAAGCATTATTAATAATTGTATTATTGTTAATGTAGAGACCATCCCATAGATTTGTTCGCATAGATATTTGAACTTAAGATTGTCGCTGCAGTTAGAGATTTATAATACAACAACGTATTTCGCTTAAGCTAATCATCTATTATGTAATTACATATTTTTTTTTGTAATAAAATAGAAGTACCTGTTCGTGTAATTTTTGCAATGGAAATATTAAAAATAAAAATGTAGTTATGAATGTTTGAACATTTGCCAATTTTGAAATAGGTCATTTGATGTTTTTAAGCGTGAAATTGAAGAAGCGCATGTACCACAATCTTACAATTAAAGCTGAGCCAGTTAATAATATCTGTCCCTTACGTTTTATTTATTATTTCACTTTATCGCAAGAGACAGAATATGATACATTTTATTCTAAATGAAATAGTTTCTTTTTTTACTGTTACAGCTACTTATACATACTTTTAACTTATTTTGCAGATAATTTGCGTTAGGTACAATTGCAGTAATCTAGAGAATCTTAAAAATCAAATAGCTGCGCTACTGGAAGATAACTATTATGTTCCGGTCTTGCGATCAGAAGACAATTGCACACCGCCTGTTATAGGCGAACCATTTTCTCCAATCAGTCCGCCAGTAAGTATAATTGTAAGAAGTAATTAGAAAGAAAATAAAGAACAACAGATTATATTAATACAATTAAATGCGGGTACCGTTAATGACCCATTACTTAACCTTTAACTTACATTTAGATAAATTTAATTGGCGTTTCAAAATAAAAATGGTTTCATACAAATATGACGTTTTATAGTTATTGCTAGAGATGTCCCTTCTTCCATGGCACCAGAATCGTCACTTTCGCCGTTTTCACAATTTTGGAAAACATGTAAAAGTTAACATTTCTTCAATAGAAACCACTATTTTTTACATATTATATTGTACCTTAAGAAATCGGATAACTACTACTTTACGCTCTGTTTAGTTATTTCGATAAATAGCTATTTTTTAAATAAATACTTTAAGGTCGCCACGGCCATAAAAACAAAGATATATCAATAGATACTGTTAAACACCATTAATTAACTTCTAATCTGTAAAGGCGGTAGTTCGAAAGAAGGACTCTAGAAAATCCTGTTATATATTACAACCCTCAATTCAGTAAGTAAGCATTAAAATTTTTAGACTAAACATATACTTTCTTCTAAAACTTCAAATTATCTAAATACATTTTCCTAAACTTAACTGCAGAATTTGTCAATTCCTGACGTTAGTTGATCACCGTTAGTTGATTCTGCATCGGAATTTTGCGTATTTTCAGATTTCTTTAATACCTGTCACCCATTGCCTTGGGAAATACTTTGTATATTTACGACGGTTGAAACTGTAATAGTAGCAACTACTTCAATTGTCGTATGCCTTTATTATGTCTATTTAATTGTCGTATACGTTTGATAGAACGATCTATTGCTTACATAATCTCATATCTCATATCTTTACTAATTTAGACGTCTGACGTCGATCTGTGTCTAACACCACCAATCTGCGCTTGCAAATTATTGGCACTAGGGTAAACTTTGGTAACTTTTGTTGTAAACATAACGGAACACAGACCACGCTAGCTTAGATCGGTAACTCATAGAAGACTATACTTTTTGCAACAGTGCTATTATTAAAGTTCACTTGTATTAATATCTATGCTTAGACACTAATTTTGTACGTTTATAGAATTTGAATACGGATCCATTGCGTCCTAGAATGGAAATTCGTGCCTACGCGGGACCTATGGACAAACCCGGAGCGGATAAATTCAGAAAACTGTGGAAAACGCCACCTCGAATTATAAATAAATTTTCAAGTCATCCAAATCTATCCAGTAACTTCCATACAGTGGCTAGCTTGAAGCTGAAAGACCACGAGAAAGGTTTAGAAACTGTAGGAAGAGAGTTGGCTTGTGAATATGAAATCGGATGGAAAGAATATTGGCCTTTTCTCGGTGGGTTTGTCGATTTATCGTCGACTGAAGGGCTTCAACAGCTGGAGCACTATTTGGAATCTCGAATTAATGGTGTGAATTATAACACTTCTATTTCCTTAAATTGTTCTAATAGATCGCCAATTGATGAAGTGTGTGACGAACAAAGTGTGGAAAGTCCAATATCAGAATTGTGTAAAGCATTTCAATCTTGTACTATCAACGATAACGGCGTTAAAAGGTCTGTTTCGAAAATAAAGATACCAGATGATTGCTTTAGGGATTCAGAGGATGTTGCGTTGAAACCAGAACTAAGTCCGTTTCTGTGCTTGGAAAAATCATGTCAAGTATTCGCACATCGCATAGCTATCGATATATTAAATATAATTAAGACTGAAGATACTACGGGTGATATACTAGAAACGCAAATGAAGTTCTTGGAACAATTGATTTTGAGTTATTTAGACGATGGTCGTTTTTCTAATGTAAATTTCCATAGTGTACACGCCCGTTTGGCCACTTTGGTGTACTTGCAATTACATGAAAATGGAATCGATGATAGCAGTATAAAGTTATACATGGAAAAAATACAAGAGAACTGCAATAAAAATTTCGACTGCTTTTCTTCGGACGATGAGAGCGCGTATTATAGAACAACATTGACACTAAAAAAATCGACATCTAGCAATAAACAGTTATTATGCGTTGTAAGCTCCATTTTGAATCTTTTAAAAGAGATCGAAAGCATTAGTAAAATGTGCACTTCGGAAGAAGATTGTCAGAATGTATGGTCAGAGTGCGAAAAATGTACGTGCGTCTGGCAAGTGAGAAATATGCGCAGGAGCGGTTCGCTTAAGAGAAATAGTCAAAAATTGAAAATGTTAATACGCAATTGTTATGATAATGTTTCAAGGAAACTGACGTTCGGAACTGACGAATTAGGTAATAGCAAATATATCTTTATTTTGTCGTTATCACTTCGAGGCCTAATTTTCTTTAGACTAATAACGGTGTGGGTTTTTTCCTTCTTATTTTAAAAACTCGTCATCAGCATTAAAAGCCTGTAAATGCTACGCGGTAGTGACTAGAATGCGGGCATGAAGATACCTAACCTGTGTTATATATGTTATTGCTTTCATATTGTATTGTCTTAATACAGCGTGAACCTTGTGTGTGAACCGAAGATTTTTGAGTCATTTAGGAAAAAGCTATCCGCACCACAGAAATTATTACTTGATAAATTCGGAACAACCGTTTCACGACTTGACGAATTCTCGTTGTCAACCGTAAGTAAGAAATTGAGAATCCATGAGTGAAACGGCTGTCCTAAATTAACCAAATAATAGCTCGTGCGGTGCAGAATATGGCGCTAATTCATTGTTATTTGCCGTACATAATAAGTAGATAAATGTTGTTGAACAGATGTATTTAAAGCATTGCGCATGAAGTTGCAGTAAAGAAATATAGTAACAACATTTTGAAAGATGTTAATAGAACGCGCAATATGAAAACTGAATGCGCTGTATTTGAATATAATCTTATGTGGTGCATTAATTGTCTGCGGATCTTTTATTTGAAAAGTTTTTCTCTAGATTGCTCAGGATATGTAGTATCTTCCATCAACGCACTTGCTGAACACGCTGTAATTGTGAGTTTTGTACTACACACTTCATGGGTTGGCTATGTAATCTATTATTGTTGTTGCTTTTATTTTTGAGCGAAGCTTGTTTGCAGTTTACTCTTAGCCTACAATTGATGAAAATAGTAAATTAGCACATACATGTGCTATTTGCAATTAAAATTGTATTTTTGGTAAATAACCGTATACATGAGTAGTTTCTTTACGGTAGTGTCTTTATTATCTGCACGTTTTTCAGTGTAATTTAAACATTTAAATATTTTATAATAAATAGAAAAAAAGTCGTGAAAGCTCTTCAATTGATTTTTTAGGTGAATGATCGATACATTCTTCTTTACATTCATAATAATTTCAGTAGTTTTTTCGCGAGTCTGCCACTAGTGAGTTTGAAACCTACCATAGTGGTTTCATGAAATTAGGCAACGCAGCAAAAATTGTTTATACAATATACAAGATACGATGTTGCAAAATGTGAAAAGTGAAAATCTATTACATTATCCATTACAAAGATAGCTTTCGATGATAAATGGGTAGTGGTTTGTACTAGACAAATGTCTAAAATACAAAACAAAACATTGCTCTCTCAATTACGGTTTCTTTTTTTTTATATGATGATGATTGTCGGCGACTATATCTACTGTATTTCTTTTTTTTTTTTTTTACTAAAATGTTAATGTCTGTTAGATGATGGAGATATTAAAAATGGGCACGACATTCAACATGCCAGTGATATAGTTTCTTCTGACGACGAATTTTATACACCTCCTTCGAGCCCTTCTCTTCTGAGGGAGTTATCAGACGATGAGGAATTTGACGAGTCTCTAGTACCAGATAGTGACATCTTCATTGAAGGGTACGAGAAATTTAAGATTAGATTCAATAATCTAACTATGTGCAATTTTTAGTAACCAGCCTACAAAGCTTGACCATGACGTATACAATGCTTTAAAGTATGCCTTAAATAAATTAAATCCCAAAGATTACCCAAATATATACAAGTGGCATCACACAGTTAGTCAATATGACGAAAAAGAAAAAGAAAGGTGAAATATTTATCGTTAGAAAGGATTTATTTATAATATTGCTTTAACATTTTTCAGTTGGTGTAGCCCAAAAGTAGAAAAATATATCTTCAATGCGCCAAAACTAACATCAACTCCAAATCGTAACATCGGTAGTAATAAGGATGAACTTCCTATACACGCATCTCCGAAATCGTGGTTTAGGATAACTGGGGCAAACTCTCCAAGACAAAGTTTGCAAACTTACAGAACCAATATTAGTTTTAATCTGTAACAATAGATGTACTATACTATTTTCTTACAATAAAAAGATCATTTTTACATAATCTTTTGCCTAAATTTTCCAGAATAATATGAACATACCTCCTTTTTGTGATAGTGGTTGTTCAAACTCTTCATTAGACGAAGTTAAATCTACCAAACTAGTTAGCGTATCGTACGGTGTAGGTTCTGTGTCTATACTTGATTTGTTTGACAATCCGACATTGCCAAATTCAAATACATCATCTTTGCGAAGTTGTTTATCAACATTGAACTTGAAGTGGTTTCCAGTAGGTCGTGCATTTTTAGCTAAAGTGAATAATTTTAAATATACCTTATATGTACATATATAAAAAATATTTACGTTGGCGAATACTCGGTGCGAAGTCGTAACTCTCTGTGAAAGTTCGAATTCTGCGATCTATATTATCACTCTCAAGCTCTAAGTTTCTTAATTTCCTCTTCGCCTCTTGCAACAATTCGTCGGTTGGTGTAGCGCTACCTGAACTGTTTTCGGAACTTGATGCAACGCTTTTGCTGGAGGTTTTCCGAAATCTATTAAGATGACGATATGTACTAAGAGGTTGACACCTCACTGCACTAGAGCCTGCAAAACCAATAAAAATAGTATATAAAATTTAGCGCGTAACAAAACATGGTGTGCTGTTAGTTTTATTCCTCTTTTCTCCAAAAATAGAACAATTACCAAGTAAAATTGAATAATTTTTTCGGTAAATGGTAAAACAAAACACAACTTACATTGTTCTCCCGCTCCGTAAAGTGGAATAGAATGTTGCAGAGACATGTTTTCTCTTGTAAACATAGAAGGTGTATTCTGCAATAAATTATTTAGACGAAGAACATTCTGCTGCGACTGATTTAATTCTGACATTAACATGGAAGCCCTGTTGGCCAGTTCATCGATCTGTTCACAATAATGAAAGTTGTCTATTCGCAGATTATTATTCTCTTTTTCTAATTGTTGAACAACGTGTTTTAGAACAGCAGCTTCCAACGAAGTATTTGTGAGAGTTTGTTGCTCTTTATCTGCTTTGAAAATTTGTTTAGGTCTTTCATCCATACACTGCGTACTTTTTTCTTCAACAGTTACATGGTCACAGGTCCCTTTCTCACTTACCATTTTTTCAGTTTGCTGAAAATTTTCATGTAAATTTTCTATTTTTGATATATCGAGTAAGTCTTTTTGCTTTATTTTATTTTGTAGTAACATATTCTCCAATTCATGTTTTACCAAAACGATTTCATCTTGGAATTGTTTCCTTTCAGCGTCAAACACACGTTTGATCTCGTTCAATTTACTCTTATATATTTTTAATTGGTTTCTATATTGATTTCTTAAAGTAGCGACGAACGAAGAGTGTTTTTCATGTTGTTTTTCACAAAGTGATTTAATATATTGCATCATCTGTGCCGTTTCATCAGGTGGCATATTAGAATTTGTCAGTAGCATATCGATATTTCCCAGGATAAATTTACAATCAGCATCATCCGTATTATCTGGAATTTTCTGCTCAAGATCATGTGAAGTAATACTAGTTAAGGAACTTGTAGGTAAAAAATATGATATAAGAGGTTCATCTAACTCGCAATACGAAGTATATATCTTTTGAGCTCTTTGATTATAACGCAATATTCCCATAGCCTCTAAAATATCATAAACTTCTTTCTCTGTAAATTTAAAGTTCGACTTTGGATTATTAGCGCCCTGTGACGAACTGCTGACATTTGTAAGCATACTATTAAGAGCAACTTCTGTACAAAATACACATAACGAGAAGTGATATTGGGAGTAGATGAAGTATTCGGATATTAACAAGTTCATTGCATGCATCTTTGGTGAGACCGTTTGTTTCACCGTACAAGTTAAGGATGAACCGAGATTTGTATTTTTTAATACTTCGATCATGTTGCTGCGATAATAAGCGCGTAATTCGCATAACAGTCCTCTACTTTCTAACCAAGTACACAACTCTTTTTGGAATTCTTCAGCTGATAGGTTCTTTTTATCTTCTATTTGCAGCGCTGGAATAATATTGCTGCTCATTTTTTTGTCTGTTTTTTCGAGAATAGCTTAAATTAATACTGTAAATTTAGACGTTTACAAATCAAAATACAATTTAAAACTATCAATATGACCAACATCATAATTTCAAAATATTAATGATGCCAACCTTTACTGTACAATCACAAATAAGCAAAGCTCTCAACAGTTCTCATAACGCGTGTGTGAAGTCTTTATTTTGGAAATAAGGTTATCGAAGCCAACATTTCGTATATGTAGTGTTTTGCATCTGCATCTCTTCTACGTTCTTGTTGGAGAAGCCTTTGCAGTAAAAAAAAGACGACCTTGAAACGATTATAACTCGGAGTAATTACTGTAGGCCGAACGAACAAATATTATTTTTCTAATTTCCCAGATTTTTATTTCAATATTATTAAGAATGAAATATCAAATAACGGAGAGCCTGCACTAAGTATGTCAGCCCAAACGATAAACTATCAATCTGCCAAACTCTGCCATATAAGAAGCGTAAAGAAGATCATTTAACCATTTTATTTCTTATTCCAGTTACAACTACAATCAACTTTAAGTCAAACTTCTTTAGGTATCCTACTGTTTTGGTGTGCGAGATTTTAAATGTACATTAAGCTCCACTAAACGCTCTCCTGCATATATGACATACACAAGATTTTTCACCAGTATGAGTTTGCATATAGATTTTTAATGCAGTAGTATTTACCACACACTGCATATTTATGTTGCTTTATAGCTGAATGGCGTTGTAAAGGTGACCATCTTTTACATACAAATTTTACACACAAATCGCTTTGAATGACGATGAATAGAGATGACAAACGCAGGTGGAATTATTCCATTTTTGTAGCGATGTGTTTACTTGTCTCATGAGAATAGATTTGTGTTGCCTACTGGTGTCCCCGAGAGTCGACAAAACACAAGTCTCTCTAGTCTCTGCAAAAAGTAATAATTGCATCCGCCTTTGTCCTCTCTAGTCATCATTTAAATGCTGTAAAGTATAATACAAAAAATATGAATTAGTATGGTTATTATATTTGTGAAATAGGACTATAAAACTTCTGCAAATATAATAAAAAATAAAACATTTACTCTATAAATAATTATATACAATTAATACGACACACTCGTTTTTAAGTGAGCAAATAAAACGTTGAAAAACAAACCTTGCACAACATAAATTATATTTACACATGCAGGATATTTAGTTTTGTTTCTAAATAGAATACTTGTATACTACTTCGTGTGTGGATGTCTCGTTCAGTTCATATCAAATTTGAGGCATTTCTTTCTTTAACACCTGGTATTTTATGAACCTTACATGCTAAAATATGGATTCAAATTCGGTTCTATTGAGTGGTTTAAAAAATTATCAGCATTGCAAAGGTTTAAGTAAGGTGCCTCTATTCTTTTGGTGTCCGAGACTTAAAACATATATTAAGATGCACTTTTCTAAACGCGTTTTCATGTATATGGCATATCAGTATGAGCCTGTACATGGACTTTTAACGCAGTAGGATTTATAAATACTTTATCACATTCCGTACATTTATGTTGTACTGTAGCCATATGCTGTTGCATATGTCTCCTAACACCTATTTGCGTATTAAACATTTTGTCACATCCTTCGTAGGTACAACGGAAGGTTTTTTCAACTGGACTTGTGTGCACTCGCATATGCCGAACCAATGTTCCATATATAGTAAAACTTTTACCACATATTTCACACACAAAAGGTTTTATATTTTCATGTAAACACTTTATATGAACTCGTAATGCAGCTCTGTGAGCAAATGCTTTACCGCAAGTTTCACATTTAAATGGACGCTCGCCAGTATGTACCCGCATATGTTCTTTTATTTTGCTTTTTTTTGTGCATCTGTGATTACAAATTTCACATGCGAAAGGTTTTCGATGATAATCAGATCCATCTTTTATATTTTCATGCACAGATCTTACGTGAGCCGTTAGTGTGCCCCTCTGAGTAAATGCCTTACCACATGTTTCACATTTAAATGGCCGTTCACCAGTATGAACCCGCATATGTTCTATTAAATTGCTCTTTCCTGCACATCTCTGACCACAAATTTCACATGCAAATCGTTTTGGTCGATGGTGAAGTAAATGTCTCTTGAAAGATTTCTGAAGTGTAAAAACCTTGTCGCATAATTTGCACTTATATTCCTGACTCTTATAGCCATTGTCTATTTTAACTAGAGGATAATTATGAATACTTGTACTAGAAACATCATTACTAGACTTATTACTTAAAGATTTATATTCTAACGATTGAAGGCCAACATTACTTGTTATAGATTTATTGTGCTGCTTAAGAACATGATGTTTCAACTCAGAAAGTTCCTTAAATGGTTGTTTACAAACATCACAAATATGTAACATCTCAGTTGTATGAATTTTAAAATGGCGTTCCAATTCATCTTCGGTTGAGCATATTTCATTACACCCACTGCATTTATATAAACTGCATATCTTTTGATGAGCTTCAATAGAATCTTCATCGTTGAAAATTATATAACATTTATCACAAGTAAAATTTGATTTTTGCATTTCATGTATATTACTATCAATATTTATTTTTATATCTTCATCGTATATCTCTACCTTAATATTAGTTTCTTCCACTAAGTCGTTTCCTATCTTGGGTACTTTATATTTACAATATTCTTTCACATTTTCCAAGTTTAACGTGACAGTACCATTTTGTGAAATATACTCCTTTACGGCATGCTCTGTTTGAATGCATCTTCGCATAAATGAATACGCTGCACAAAGTGAATCAGCGCAAGGATTACACAAATCAAAGTTTGGAGTAATGCTGAGATCCTACAATATTCATATCAATTCTGTGAAGGCCATCGATGCTTGCCACAAACAACTTACTATTTCGGGTATAACAAATTTAATTTTAGTTTCATGAGAAGTGCAGTCGCCGTGTATCGAAATTGGTACATTTGGTAAATTGCCTAAACATAATCTGCAAATATTCATCATTTTAAAATTGCTTTTGACATTTGTGGTCATTTTATAAGCAGCGTAGCCAATAAAAACAATGTATTCATACCAACTTTCGGTTTCGAACGTACTACATTTGATTACTTACGATTCAAATGGCACAATGTTATGTTATTTACTTTACGAGGATATAATAGGAACCATCACAGTTGTTATTTAACTCTTCATCGTTATATTTTACATTAACTTTTGTACATGATAAATCTCAAGCTGCGTGAGTGATGAATGATGCATGTTGTGCTGCCTATCCAGTAGAAATAAACAAGGTGTGAAGGAGTATAACATCAAATCTAATAAATACAATTTACGAAGAATAAAAAACAATAATTTTATCTAAATTAAAAAAAAAGCTGTAAACGTAACATTAACTAACAAATTTATTACTTCAATATCAAATTTAAGCTTGCTAATTAATTAATCGTAATTATTAATATCCAGTTTTTTGGAAGAAATTTGATAAAAATTCCTTGCATTAACGTGCTTTTTTATTATATTTACGTACCTTTTTCATTCAGTGTATGCTTTGATGATGGCTTATTCGACTTGAGTAATACACAGAAACCTTTAACTATTTAAAGGTGAAAATATTTATATTTATATACAGAATTAAATGAATATAATTTAATACTATGACGTGTAAGGGATCTTTTCAGGCATCAAGGTCTAACATGTGAATCTGAACAGTATTTTATGAACGCAAGTAACAATTCAAAAATAACATTTATTAGGACATTAAACTAGAATTGATATTATTTTATTTTTACTTGTTCAATAAGTAATCGGCTAATCGTAAGCCAAAGGAAAATTACTCAAGTTAACTTAATACATCTCTACCGTTTTGGTTGCCATTCTGGTTTGTATTCCAGTTCCAACATAAGCTGTTTTTAAAATTAGAAGTCAACGGCGGAATAAAATTTCTTGGAAGTAAGAAAGTAGATAGGTTAAATAGATCCAAGAATACTTTGTAGCGGTCGCTGAAATTGTGGTTGATATTTAATAAAGTATCATTCGAACAAAGAGAAAGGTTACCTGAGTGTTGATCGTAAATACTGATACCCTGATGAGCCACCTGTTCCAAGCTGCGAAGAACCGAGCATACGTTGCACCATCAATACGTGATTATCTGAAAAAATTGGTTATTAATGATTCGAGCCCTTATCACATTCAATATAGGAGAACTAAATAAGAAAGCCATACATCTCCATTTGGTTATCAGCGAATCGATATCCATTAATAACGTTAAGATTTGATGCGGTTGACTAAACCTGGGCTCATCTCTATAAAACGTAATCATAATGGCTCCTTGCAAGGCGGTATGTGAGAAACGCCTTTCGCCTCTAGAGACTAAAGCTTCGTGAACATTAGGATTAAAGATGGATTCGTACACTTCTCTTCGATTTTCCAAGTCCATCAAACGATAATGTCGTACACTGTCGATATTTGTACTCTAAAAGATGAGATCGTTAGAATCTAATTGAAACTTAAATTTTATGGCTTACATTAACCGATTTCTCTTGTTCTTCTAGAAGATTTTGCACCGCTGCTTGGTACTTTCCCCAAAAATTAAATCCTTCAACTTCTAGACCTGGTGTCCTTTCTAACCACCTTTGTACTAGATCTAATAAAGATGGTTCGGTTTCAGACATTTCTATTAATTTCATGGCTAGCTGAAATGATTTTACGTTTTCGAAATATATTCTTTAAGCTATAACTGATGATCTTTACAGAATCGTATATCTAATTTACTGTATTAAAAAAAAAAAAAAACGCTAAAACTTTTAGAACAAAATATTTTTGTTCTGGTAATTTCTTGCAGTAGACATGGGAAACCTCATAAAGCAGTTTTTTAAAGTTAAAGATACGCTTTAAAATTAAATGTTAATCAAATGGAAAGCACGAATTTCTTCTATGGAACCTCATATACATTGTGACGTATTAGCTAGACAAAGTTCGAGAGTCATAAAATAAGACTAATAATAATAAATCTCTTTTTATTAGGTACATATTTTTTTTTCTTGTAGCTGAATACCAACATGAAGTGAGATTGTTCCCGTCGGAATAAGATTTCATAAAATTACGTAACTTGAGCAAGCAGTAATGAATATTTGAATAATTTTATCGATCTTAGACACATGAGCTAGAGCTTTGAGATTGCTCGTCGTAATATACGAAGACTTTGCTTTTATTTTTCTAGGGCAAAAATGCACCATTTACAATTCGAATATTTTTGCAATTGAATTATTTCTTTCGATATTCTTAATTTTATAAAAGAAAATTAACGACGCTTAGTACCTTATCTCCACCAAAAACTTGTGCATAATTCTGATTATATTTTACTCTATTTTCTTGCCTCACGCCAAGTTTATTTTCTAAAAGCCTAAACTGCATACTTTGAAAACCAGAGGCTGGGCACAGGTAACACCTGAATTCCATAAAGTCCAGCGGAGTCATTGTCTCCAGGATCATTACTTGCTCCACCAGCAGCTATAACATTTAATATGATTATTGCCGGTTTATTTAAAATAAATTATGAAATCAGACAAGTAACATCCCGATCAAAACAAGAAATATTTGTAATAATTTATTCAAGGTTAAAGAATACTAAAAATAACTTTGTAACAAAACATGAATGAATTAGGCGTGTATTTTAAAGATTTCTTTTTTTAATTTTTTTTTGTACTTTTTTTGCGATAATAATACTTCTGCAAATGTATTTAAGGTTTCGAATAGGGACGTATGTATATAATTTGAGTTCTACCTACGTCGTATTTTCCTAATTCTTATCCTTTTGGTCTCTTATCTGCAGATGTGATGAAGTAATTAGAATGTGTATGAATGTAAAACAATTGTGCAAAAAGTTCACAGGCACAGGTCATGGTAAAAGTCAAATGTTATCGTATGGGAGTGAACGAAAAAATTCGCTATTGCAAATTTGAAAATTCGCATGAGGCGTAGATAAATTTCCTGGGAAAACGTATTTGACAACATTTTTTTTACTATATCTAGGAAAATGTGAAGGTTATACCTTTAAAATTAGCACAATTCTGTTTAATCTCTTTAGAATCTCAAGGGTTTGGCATTCCTCTAAAATTTCGCTGAATATCGCTCTAATGGAGTCCAATTCGAAAATAATTTGTTTAAACCATAATTCGTAAGCTTAAAATGAGAATGTTCAAATAGATTCTTGTGTATTGCGCGTGCATCTATATCTTTTACCTTGATGCGTTACAATAAAGAGATGCTCATCGTGGACTGGTCTTTCGTGTTGCTCACTAAGCATCCTTTGAGCATTTAGAACCTTATCCAACATTAGATATTCGCCGTACAGCATTCCTTCGTTTTCACACTGATTTCCTTCATTAGGATTGTTTCCTCCGCTGGAATATATATAAAAAAAAACGAAAATCAATACACGAAACATAGAAGATCTCATTAAATATAAGGGCATTAATTCGGAAAAATTGCAGGTTTTACCTGTTGTATATTGGACAACTCATTCTTGTGATGGTCTTAAAATGCGTCTGATCGGTTTTAATTTCAACTTTAAACTGAGAAAGCCTTAGTGAAGGAAGCGAGTTCGATAACATGAGATTCGTTCAAGCTGACGTAATTTACTAGCGAAAAGTGATACTTTGAGTATTTAAATTATATATTTATATACATTGCCGCCTATGTACCTGGATTTCCGGAAATCAGGCTTAACCACAAAATGAGTATAAAAAGTAGTTAGTTTTGAATAAATTATCAAGCGTTAATAGTAATAGTAATTATCTCTTAACACCTAACACGTGTATATGTAGTTATATAGAATCACTTTTCATGTAATGGGCGAGCGATAACAATTGAAGTACTTCCTGATCTTTGGGGAGTTTCTTTGGCGGAAATAAGTATCTATTATTTTTGAAATACCGGTTGATTATATATTCCCTTTAAAATTTAAATGATAAAAATATTCTTGGATGTTTATGTGCGTTGATAAATTTTCGATTGGGTTTGAAGTTAACTTTTGGGGTCCCAAGCCGAAGATGATTTTTTTGGTTTTATGCCCAATGATCGCTACTTCATTGGTTGGGTGGCAAAAAACAACTTAGAGAACTGTGTTGTAGAAGCTTTAATAAAAACGAAGGCTCGCACCTCCCAACATTATAGGTGCGATGTCACAACACAAATCGTTATGTCGCGAATATATCTACACTCAGAAACAGGTAACAACAAGCGCCCTTGTTCGTAATACACATTAACTTGGAAGCCTTCCGAGTCACATCAAACCACTCGCATATTTGTCCGCTTTCACATTTTAAAAACCTTTAACCTGCCACGTTTCCAAACAGATACATCCGTGATTAAATATTTGTTTCTGAAAAAGAAAACGAATGATGGGATAAAAAAAAGTGGAACTTTACCAACCAAAAGATATTGAACAGCTGATTCTTGATAAAGTACGTCCAGATCGTCCAAATGGGGTCATAGACGATGGGAGATGGAAAATTCGTGAAGTTGCTGAGGATGCGGGTTTCTCAATTAATCGGGTGCATAATATTTCAACAACTCATCAGAATATAAAGAAGCCTCCCGCAAGATGAACGCTCGCAATTGAGCAAGAACACGCGCTTGTATCAATTTGAAATGAACGTTTAACCATATTGAAACGCAGTACGAACGATTTTTGGCATTGATTCATACGTGTTGACGAAACATGGATTCGTCACACAGTACACCAAACAAGAGTCCAAACAGGGGGTTTTCCGTGGCCAATCAAAGAAGGCAAAAGTGACTTTATTGAATGGCTACGGAGTTTTGGGATGTACGCGGCATAATCCGCAGAAATGAATCCTGTTCCTTCAAGATAGTCTTGAAGCACACTCGCACATTTGTGTCGTCGCTATTATAAAATTTTTGGAGTTCCTCACTCCAGATTTTGCTCCCAGAGATTATTTGCTGCTTCCGAGTACCTGGCAGGAAAATATATGACTCAAACGATGATGTGAATATATGAATGATGGAAAATAAAATGAATTTTACACATAAAAATCCTTTTTTGTTATCAAGACCAGGCATTTATTGAATTTCATTCATGAAGAATGTTAAATGCTAAATTTTCAATTTTTCAATAATAGGTAGGGAGGACAAATGCGAGTGAAATCATATCTTGTTTTGCAGCGACTAGATGGACTCGTGTTTCGTCGACTCTCGGGGAAACCAATAGGCGGTACGAATCCTTTCGTATGAGACGAATAGACACGAGTCTGTCTAATCGCTGGAGAAAAAATATATGATTTCACTGGCTTTTGTTCTCTTTAATAACAGCTATCAAAGAAGTTGGGGTACACTCACGGATTGTACGAGTACACTACGCTAAACGTTTTATCATTATTGACTACGCTATACGTTTAATTGAAGGAATTTATTTGGCTCGTTTCTAATTGATTCCTGCGTAAAGCGAACAAGAACGTGTAGAATATTGAATAGCAGACGTGTACGGTGGGTAGCCGCAACGGCTATTTTAAACTTTGAAACTCGACGTTTAGATCTCTGCTAAACAAGGTCGACGGGCAAACACCTAACTTCGTAATATTCAGAAGTAAACATGGCGTTGTTGGTGTACGTATCGTCGAGGCATTGTGAGTAATTTTGTTTATGTTTACGATTTCTAAAATTAGAAATAATTATCATATAATCGTTAGTATTTTATTGAGGTGCAATATAATTTGTTTTAATTTTGTACTATTAGCAAAACAGAAATATAAATATAATAATATTCAGTCATAATTTATATATATATATATTTTTTACTTGAAATTATGCACGTTACATATTATGTATGTTTGTTAAATTAAGTAATATTTGCATATAACGTGTGCGAACTGCAACCTTTGTACTTCGGGGTATGTGTTATTATGAATCCAAAGTTCAATGAGCACCTTTACTATTATACAATTTAAATAATCTTTCCATCTATCCCCGAAAGTTAAAAAAAAGTGATTTTTGAGAATTACAGGTTTCTGTAATATATATATATATATTTATTATAATAATTTAAAAAAAACGTTGGTGTTTGAACCGCTACAGCTCTCACTGCAATCACATATTGGTTAATTATGCATTTTTTAGTTTATATTTTATTTACTACTTTTTAGTATTTCTCAATACAAACTTCGAAACAATAAATTAATGAAATTTTATGGTTTCTAGTAAGCAAGTTCAAGTTCACTAAGGCAGAACCACTGACCTCGCAGAAAGCGTGCCTAGAAACTAGTTTCTAAAATAACCGAATATAATTATCGCGTTATGGCCTTTTTGTAATTTTAATATAGAAAAGAATTAAATAATGCAAGTTTTAGTGAAACAATAAAGTTAAAATTAGTACTCCTTATCTTCTTAGTACAAACTTGTTTCTACGATGAAGATACGATAGAATTGTTATCAATATCAGTTTTTCTTGGACGAGAGGAATGAAAGGAAATAAATAAGAACTGGAAAAGACTTTAAAATCGTATTGCCTTAATATGCGAGCGAATATTTAATATTTCTTTATCGCCTTTAAAAGTTAAAGCCTGTTTAATTTATCCTTTTTGTAGTACAGCGAGCACATCATTTACGAAGATGCTTTTCGAATCAAGCGTTTCCAAAAATAACCACGCATTATACGATATATCCGCGCGAAAAAGATCCAAGATGGAAAGGTATTGCTACATTTTACTTCGTCTCGCGATATCGACAGTAAATTTCGCATATTCCAGATGTAAAAATGGAGAGGTTTCAGGACGAAACTGACCTTTTGATTATCGGCGGAGGACCAGCTGGTATGTCGGCCGCAATACGGGCTAAACAATTAGCGGAACAGGATGGCAAAGAGCTTAGGGTTTGCGTCGTTGAGAAAGCTGCTGAAGTGGGTGGACATATATTATCGGGTGCCTGTATTGAACCAGTTGCTTTAAACGAATTAATTCCAGATTGGAAAGACAAAGGCGCTCCGCTAAATACTCCAGTACAAAAAGATAGATTTGGTCTTCTTACACAAAGCGGAAGAATCTCGGTTCCTATTTTGCCAGGTATTTATATCTTCTTCCTTTTTCAAATTAAATGAGAATCGAAGCCTCAATTTGAAAAGTAAATAATGCTTTACGGGAAACATAGGAGCCTAGACTACTTGCTAAATATGCAATACGTGTAGTTTCGGTTGCATAAACAATCGGAGATTTGTGAAGATAACGTTAGGATTTAATTTGAAAAAGATAGTGCATGAAGGATGATGTTTTCCTTTGTTTTATCGATGTAATTAAATGTAATTATTTAAATAAAAGCCTCAACGATAGGAGTGGGAGATATATGAACATATATCTCCCACTCGCTGGACGAGTGCGCTAATCATGGCACCAAGAGTACTTGTAAGTTCTAATCTTTTCGTGTTAAACCTAGTTGCTACGGTGGCCCCAAATAATAATCACATCGGCAAAGTCATGGAAAACATAATTCTTCAGTATCCATCGATGGAAGCCATATATATTAAAGAGGCTACATCCTTTTATGAGTTAACCTTGCCTTTTGGAAATGATTCTAGGCTTGCCAATGAATAACCACGGTAATTATGTGGTAAGACTTGGACATTTAGTAAAATGGCTTGGCGAACAAGCAGAATCGCTGGGTGTTGAGGTATACCCTGGTTATGCAGCATCTGAAATTCTTTACCATCCAGATGGCAGCGTGAAGGGTGTAGCTACAAACGACGTTGGTATCGCGAAAGACGGCAGCCCTAAAGATACATTTGAACGAGGAATGGAGTTACATGCTAAATGTACAATTTTCTCAGAAGGTTGCCACGGCCATTTGAGTAAACAAATTATAAACAAGTTTAATTTAAGAGAGAATGCGGAACCACAAACTTATGGAATAGGTAAGGATGAGATACTCACATGCACAATATTTGCGCTATACTCTCTCAATTGCAGGTCTAAAAGAAATTTGGGAGATTGAACCGTCGAAACATCAACCTGGGCTGGTAGAGCACACGATCGGATGGCCGTTAGATATTCACACATACGGCGGTTCATTTCTTTACCATTTAAACGAACCTAGTCCGCTGATAGCGGTTGGATTCGTAGTGGGATTAGATTACATCAATCCTTATCTAAGCCCTTTCCGGGAATTCCAAAGGTTTAAAACTCATCCCGCTGTTAGACCAATATTTGAAGGCGGTAATCGAATTGCTTACGGCGCGAGGGCGTTGTGCGAAGGCGGCTTTCAAAGTCTACCAAAATTAACATTCCCCGGTGGATGTTTGGTCGGTGACGCGGCTGGATTCCTGAACGTTCCAAAAATTAAAGGGACACACAATGCCATGAAAAGTGGTATGTTGGCAGCGGAAAGCGCTTATGAAGCAATAAATGGAGAGAAACAAACTACCGAAGGTTTCGAACCGAAGAGTTACACTGAAAAAATTCAGAGCAGCTGGATATGGAAGGAATTAAAGGCTGTTAGAAATTGTAGACCTAGTTTTCACAATCCGCTGGGAATGTATGGTGGAGTAATGTATAGCGGTGTTTCAATTTTGATTGGAGGACGTGAACCCTGGACGTTTAGCCATGGAGGTAAATAACTTCTGTCTACTTTGTTTGGATGAAGAGTTATATAATAATTGGCTTTTAACATTTTAATGGAGATTGCTTCGATTCTAAAACTGTTTTACGGTGAAACTAATTGTTAGAGTATATTTAGGTAATGTGGCGAGAAGAAAAACATATTATTTCTTTTACACGGACACTTCCCGAAACAAACCAAATAAATGCAATAATGTATGTTGACCGGTTTTATTCTTTCTTTGATAAAACATTGTTAATTTGTGTTTGTATGAATGCTGGAAGAAAACTTTTAATTTAATAATTTATGAACAAATATGTGATTGCTATTGGAAAGCCAATTGTGTTAATCGGACAATGTCGACGTTCAAATATTATCTTCTTGTAAACTTTGACTTGAACTTTGTTGAAGTTGGTTTAAATTCAATTGTAGGTGCTGATTACACAAAATTGAAGCCGGCGAAAGACTGCAGTCCGATAGACTATCCCAAACCGGATGGTAAAATCACATTCGATCTATTATCGTCTGTAGCTTTAACTGGAACAAACCATGAAGGCGATCAACCACCGCATTTGACGTTGAAAGATGATACAGTACCTGTCAAACAAAACTTAGGCGTTTACGACGGTCCAGAAGGAAGATTTTGTCCAGCAGGTAAAATACTTGCCCTCCATCACAGTTTTGTGCCAGATAATATTCTTCCTCTATCGCGATATGTACGTCATGGTTATACAGAATCATAATCGTTTATAATAGTATATTTGAAACTTAAGTAAGAAAGTGCTTTCTTGTAGACCACCGATAAATACTATAAACCTATAAACGACGAGGTTTGTAATTTCCATAAGTCTGTAAAAGCACTTTTCTAACCAGGTTTCAATATATTTTTTTCTCATTTGTAGAGATGACCAAGGCAGATGAAATTATTACTTTTTTGCAGCGACTAGACGGACTCGTGTTTTGTAGACGTAGACACGAAACACGTAAAACACGTAGACGGTGTTTTGTTGGCTCTCGGGGAAACAGACAGTAGACAACGCGAATTTTTTCTTATGAGACAAATAGACACGAGTCTGTCTAGTCGCTGTCATTTATCGAATGGTGGTGGTACAGCTTTATCATAAAAATTAACCGGCTGGGAAAAAATGTAATTTATTGATGAATTTTAGGTGTTTATGAATTCGTCCCCCTCGAATCAGGAGATGGACAACGTCTGCAAATAAACGCACAAAACTGCATTCACTGCAAAACATGTGATATTAAAGATCCTAGTCAAAATATTAATTGGGTGGTACCCGAAGGTGGTGGCGGCCCAGCCTACAACGGCATGTAAATTTAGAAATACAAGAGAAATGCAATTGATATACTTGGCATCCGAAAGCGATAATTTTATTCGCTAACTGCCTCATCAACTCAGAAACAATAATTTTATATTTATATACATTTGTAAATATATTTTTTCTATTCGTGTATATATATATCTAATAAATAATTCATTTAAAATCATGTCTTTTCTTCTGCTAGAAGTGCTAAAAAGTATGGGCAATTAAATCTACGATACCTCTTGGTATTCTTTAACGGGATTAACAAGTTGAAGTACTTCTTTTGGGAACGACTGTATTCATCGAGAAAGGTCTTAACATTTTGGAACGTGTATAAAAAATTTTTATATAATCTTTGGAATTATTTTATTAGCGCAGCGTAATAAAGAATGTGGCTGGTTGCCTGTATTTCGTTATTGTTCAAAGTATGCAAACAATTGGCAAAAAAGTAAGTTTGTTTTTGTGATCGAATGCTTCCGATTAAATTATAAAGAGCCCTTTTTGACTTCTTTTTTTTAAAACAGCTCTCGATGGTTTGATAAGCATCGGCAATCTCCGCATCGAATTATTCGGTCACCGGATGATGATAACTATTCCCATCCACGAAACGGTCGCCCCGGATTCATTATTATATAATTAATTAATAATTGCGTGGTATGAAATAGTAGTAAAGATGGTTTAATTTTTATAATAAGATATATAATTATTAGGATTATTTACCGATGCACGTATTTAGTCGAAGGAAAAGTATTTACGCACACATCCAAAAATGAATTTCACACAACTAGAAGATACGAAGTTTCTTTTACTTATTATTGCTTAAATTAAAAACTTGGGCCTGTAAGTTTTTTATCACATTACAAAAGTAAGGCATAGACGTTTGTTATGTAGTAAATTATTAATATTTAGTTGTTTATATAATATAATTATTGTCAATCATATGAACAATTTTTGTACTACCAAGGACGATATGAATGAGCGAACAGTATCCTGACCTATATTTCACGCTCTTATTTGATTCCATATTAATATTTATGCGGAATACTGATGTTGATTAAGTTCATTTAATCGTTTACTATGATATATAAAATGGAAATTTACACGAATACGATAATAAAATTATTAAGTTCTTAGCGTGATATGATTTTAACTACATTGTAACCGAATGATGCGTAAAAATTTTAAACGCAATATTTTTATTAGTGCAATAAAATATAGATTGAATCACTGGGGACGTGCTTGAAAAAAGGTCTAATGGTTCAATTATGTAATGTTTTACAGCTTACGACTTCGTTGTTTGGCGAATTCTAACCGATATTGTCACCGGTATTACCTTCTTTTAGGTTTCGTTCTCTGTTAAACCGTCGTTCGACGTTTCGCCGTTCATGCTGACGGTTTCTTCAGGATAACCGAACTGATCTCCGTTGTCCGACACTCTTTTATATGGTTGGTGTTTCCGTTCCTTTGATCGTAATAATTCTACGTAGTAAACCCTTCCACTGTTGCGTTGCTAAGATAGTACCCTTCTTCTCTGTTGACAGTGTCATTCCTTTCTATTTCTAATGGCTTCCCTGGCGTGTCTTTTTCCGTAGTTCTTGGTGATGGCTATCACTTTTACGTTGTTGAAGTCCATTTTTATGTCCGATCTCGTGTGTATGTTCTGCCATCGCTGATTGCCCGATTCTTTTAAATCTTGCGTCCCTTTCGTGTTCCTTCAGCCTTACCGTGATAGCTCTTTGTCCGCATTAACAGATTATGTGGACAATCTATACGATTTTTGTTTGTCGTGTCCTTTACGGTTGGTAGATACGGCTAGATTGACCTTCTAGTCTCGAAACGTGGTTGTATGTCGTGTTTTTTCAAGATTTGTCTTATTTTTTTGATGATTTCTGTTACGTATAGTACCTCTCTGTGGTTTTGTAGTCGTCTCTAGAAGCGTTTTATTCTTTTTCTTAGTGTCTCTTTTTAAGTTAATGACAGTATAACCATTCTTTTTCAGTACTTTTTCCATATGTATCTTTTCATTGGCTAGATGTAGCTCATTCCCGACAGAGGACGGTAATTAATATTCAGAATGTTTAGTTAAATTGAAATTAATTGTATTATACCGGTTGTCAACTAAATCCAATTTAATGTACCTATTAAATTGGATATGGTAATTGTTATAATTAATGAAAAACCAATTTGGTTTGTGAGTAGTAGGAATTACCTTTAAACATGTGATTCCAGATGCTTTCTTATAATTTTTTCGTACATTTCGCTTTGAATTCCTTTAAAATGTTGAAATGTTATAAATTATGGAACAAAAACATACTACTTTTGTGGTATATGTTGATTTATTATATAAAAACTGTATTTACATAAAACATTAGGTTAATTAGAAAGAAACTATTTACAAAAGGGATTTAAAAATTACATAACGTATTCGATACAAGCATGTGTAAAATATAGAAGAACGGATCCAAATTAATTAAACGAAAGCTACATCCTTCTAATTTAAGCCGATATATCGCGAGTAAAGCTTGCATAATATAAACGAATTATAGACCAATTATGAAATAAATTACAAGTAACACAATAACAACAAACTTTTATCCCAAAGCGGCAAAGGCCGCAGAAGCTATGAACTTCCTCCTACTCTGTTCTTCATCGTATCTCCGGGCCTCACGCTTTTCTCTGTATTCTGTGGTTATTGCTTCAGGTGTAGTCGTGGTTGCTTCAACTTTTGAGGTAGTTGCTTGATCATTCGCCAACTGAACCGGTGATAGAGGATTTGTCTCTGCAACGGGGAGAGATGACGCTAGCGTTACTACCAGCAGTATCGCGAAGCAGACCTGTAGGAGTAAAACGAATTATATTTACACAGAAAGATGGTTGCTCATGCTTACCGTTACTGTACGAAAAGTATTCATTATTGCACGTTACTGTTGTTATTACAACTGTAATTCTTATTCTGCCGGTATTTGAACGTATTTTCGGTTTATATATACTGTAGCATCCGTTAAAGTTAACGATATGTTGTTAATTAGATTAGTAGAGTAATGCTTTCGAGCACATCTGAAATGTGCGTAAAATAGAACCTACTCAAACTGACCGGCTGTTTTGTAAGTACTCAGGAGACCCTGCTAATTAATTACTTTCCAAGAAGTGTACACAAAACAAAACATTTCAATTAGGATCTCTTATTTTTGAAATTATAGACAAAAACGCTTAAATTTTTGATTCACGTTGAATCGGGTATTCTATTTTAGCTTTCATGTATATTTATAATACAAGGAGCAAATATTTGTACGAAATATTACAGCTTTTTCAACAATAGATGCTGCTATATTATGGCTGTTTTGCTAATAAACGTTCATACAAAATTTTGAAGATTGTACGTGACCCTCTTCGTATTTGTGCATTAAATTACAAGAGAGATTCCTAAAAAATCCTTATTTTTCTGACAAATATGTATACGTATATTGGGATCTGTTAGAAACAACTGGCGAGTCTCGAAAAAGGTAATTTAAAAATAAATTTACTTAATGTAACGGATACAACAAGTCTTTAACAAGAAGACGTTGTTTTCTAGCTTGTAAGCTGGGAATGATATATAGGTGAGAATTCGCAGTTGGGATGATAAATGCTTATCTTACATCCTTCGAGGGGTACTAACTCCTTGATGGATGTAAACGAGGGCGGCAAGCCTTTCTATGTGGTTCTATTGTAACGCTCTCGGTGACATCGTCATTTGACAAACGATCGAATCGCTTATAAATTGCGCTGCTTGACCCACGATATTATTTAAAGCACCAAGAATCACCAACGTATCGTGATACTCACGATTTGAGTGATTTTGAGCCATTATTTCAAACGTTACAATACAAAAACAACGACAAGAGTAGGAATGTCAACTACTTATTTACCAGTTCAGCTGCTGCTATAGAAGACATTTAGACCAAATCTTATAAATGTTTTGTGTTATTGTATAATATTAAAAATGTGGCAAAGGAACAATCGTTTCAGTTTTCGATGGCTAACGTGATGCTATAGTTCATGCTTGCAAATTTCGTAACACCCTGCATACGAGAGAAATACATTAATTGAGATATTCCAAAATTATCGCCTACTAACAATGAAACATGGAAAACTTTTATTCCATATGATTCGTCTGTTTTGAAGTCGCAGGGAGACTATATTCTAATATAGTCTAATTCGTTGAACAAGCATAGAACGAGAACAATAACTATTTGACACGTTTGAATACTGTTATGTCGTGTAGAGCTTCTATTTTAGAATATATTTGAATTGTTTATAGAGTATGTACCTCGAACTGCTCTTCCATGCGCTGCAAACGATCCATTGAAAGTGTTAGTCATGCGTGTTTATTCGCAGTAACACTTTAAAAATGCTCTAATGAATTACTAAGACTTAAAATAAATGCGGAATATTTTTGCACACTTACGTAAGATGCGTAAGTTTGTCATTAAAGAATAATCAGAAATTGCAAGCCATTGCAGTAAAGCAGTTTCGTAATATTCGTTTTAGAATGTACAGCATCTAACGTCTCTGGAAAAACCTAATAGAACACTGAGAGAAAGGAATTGTCTAACTTACCTGGTAACTTAACAGGACGCACTAGCTTTGGTTCAATTATTTTGATTAAATCAAATCAATACTTGTGTCGGTTGTGCTCCAAAACATATTACTTTTCGATCAACGGAAAATGTCCCTACGCATTGTCAATTTGCACAATCGTCGTGAGCAAGAGAGAAGATATTGGTACGTTACGGGAATGAGTATTGATTTCTTCTCTTTTGCTCGTCTCACCTCGCCAATTTAAAAGTTTCAACCAATTACATATTGTTGTTTTAAACTATATGGAACGTTGAACATATTTAACGAAGTTGGTTCATCAAGTTTTGTAAAGGAACAGGGTTCAAGATCGTTTTCTTTCTTTAACTGCTCCGTTGTACACAGCTACGATTAAAGGTCCTAATAGGAGAGTGGTTGTGCATGGAAAAATCCAGTAGAAAAGCATGAAAAGGCGAGATTTTCATATGAATTTAGCTCCTTCCACCTCTCGACAGTATTTCGAAGAGTGAACAACGTCACATATGTCTGTCCACTATTACACTATAGTCTCTAGTACGCTGAAATATGGAGTTGCAAATTGATACTTACCACAGAAGATAACTTGATAATTTACAGAGCTACATAATAAACTTGAAAACCTATTAAGTCTTTTTCAAGATTTTACATCTTACGACGTAAGCAGATGTAGTTTTGTGGGTAATTGGTGTCAGTATCTTCCACTGTTTAATTTTAAGTTGAATTAACACCGTCCAGTTACAAAATTCGGTTCTGTCGATTGAATCTTTAAATCATTGGCAAATGTATGTTTATGTATGGTAAACACAACAAAAGGAGAGAAAAAATACATTAACACACGGACATGTTTCTGCCTACCAGGAGCCATCAGCGTGGTTTCGAGAGTATTTTTTATCTCTACTTTCTATCACTGTTAAGCAATAGAACCTAAGCTAGCATTATATTTTTTGATTATTGTTTCTAGGCATTTTCTGATGTGTTCTGTTTGTAATTGCCTCAGTCCGCCAAATATAACGGTAACAGTTTATTTAAATCTGTGTGAAATGAACCTTAATATTGAATGAATTTGTATCGAACATTTTTCGAGTTGTCGGGGGTTGTGATCACGAAACTATAAGCCCGACTGTGGATTTCAACATATAAGATTTGCGAATTGCTTATGTTTCGAATGGTTGTTGAGATATGAACGTTTGTATGTTGTGCACGAAAACCATATCATCAATTCGTAGGTACTTTCAATGGAGCATCAAGCGCGAGAACAACTTCGAAGAAGACCTATAAAATGACGAAAAATTTAGAAGCAATACTGGAGCACCTACAACAACTTTTATGATCTATCCGAACGAATAATCTTTGTACCTTAAAAATTACCACGAACATTGTTCTTCTGGAATGTGTAATATGTACTGATCCACAACAAATGAATCATAAAATTAGAAATGTAAATATTTTGCTTCTCTCTATTATTAAATTACACAAAAAAATCACATATCGCTATCATGGTTATGATTTCACATTTGGATAGTTATTCACGCGTTGATAATTGCGAAAGTCAACAAAGCTGCTGACGTTAATATTTGGTTTGATTAGTGTCGAGACCATCCAAATTATTAGTGGGGTTCTAAGGGTAATGTATGAGATTGTAAAGCGTACTTATTAAGTTATATACTTTGGTAAGTGACATCAAGAAATATGGATCGCTGTGTACAATATATTTTGATGACTAATGGTTCAGAAATGTTTTTTTTTTTTCATTGGATGCTCTGCTTCTTTGTCTTTTTTGTTTTTTTTTGTTTTCTTTTTTTTTATCAAGGAAGCGAAAAAATGTTCACGATTCGACGACCTAGTGGTTTATGATAACTTCATACATTTTGAGCTCTTCCTTTGTGTTTATTCTACCGATATGATTTCCTACTTTTTTGCTCCAATTTCTTCCAATAACATAAAGTGTTATTAGGATGCTATAAGAATTAAAATAAAGCTTGATCATGTTCGTATACCTGCAATTATTTACTTGCCCAATTTACATTCAATGCCTTGCTTGTATAATTGAAATAAGTTCAGAATGTAAATGTTATGTATTTGCGTTTAGTGTTCGTCGTTAAGAGCATGTGCAATAGTTGTTGCCAGCTTGCGCAAAAGAGAAAAGAAAAGAAAAAAGACTAACAGAACATGGTATAAGTAAAGCGTCCCTTCATTTTTGTAACTGAATTGTGTTTGATTTTAATTGTACTTTGTCATTACCATTCTAATAAATAGGTAGTAACCGAAAGAGTAAGCAGTATGTAAAGTTATACATAACAGTAAAATTGTTCTTCAAAGTATTTTGTTAGTTCTAAAATTTGTTTCGGTACTTTTGGTAACGTTACTAAAGTTTTGAGCAAGCAATAAAAGTAACTAGAATGCATTCTGATCATCACTGATCGACCATGTATGGACTACCAAAATGTTATTTATTACCAAATAGCGATTTTTGGGGTGCACTTTGAAGATCCAAACAGAATGACATTCAACATAGCTTGTTTATTTTCATTTCGTGTCATCAATCTCTATCTATTTAACATCTAATATACACACTACAAATACACGTGTTACATTTACACACAAACTATTTAAATGTCACACTCCTCTATTGTACATAAACAAATGCTGCTAATAAATATTGATGTTGAGTCAACCCAAAAGGATTAGTTTGAACTGGTTGTGTCGCAATAATATTTGTTTTAGTGTTACCAATAGCTTTTATACTAACAACGAAATTTTTCTCGCCAAGTCGGGGAGCTGATTTTAACGAAACTTAGAGGATTTTGCATAAAACGAGCTCTTCGTTTCAACCAGTGTCAACCAGTTATTAAAGCAAGATTTGTATCGTCCAACTATAAACCCATTAGTTGAGAAATTTAGACAAACTTGAATGGGTAATTTGAAATTAGTGTAGGTTGACTTACTTTCTAGGCATGTATTTTGTTATAGATTTCGTTGAGGAAAACACTATTTGTGTTTAGATAATGTCTTGGGCAAGTTTTGAACATTCGATATGAATAATTTATAGCTTAGATCATCCTTATTTAAGAGAGAATTGTTAATTTTTTAAAAATTACATTGTAACTATGGATCCTGCTTGAGTGTTGGACAAGCATGTTATTAGTCTAAATTAAAACCGCGACGGAGGCGTAGGCCAAGAAAACCACCTGAATATTACTAGTTTAGCAAAAGGATGAGGTTCGAGGATGACACGTTCCTCCTTTCTCGTACCTCTAATTTTGCGAAATACTCTAATAATATGCTTTTCTTAGGGCGAAAAACTAATTTTTTGTTTATATTCCAATTTGAAAATATAATATAGAGCATAGCACTCTTTAAAAGCATCTATGAAATTGTCGTGTATCTAGATTATTTTTGCCCCTACGTACATCTGTCTACGTCTGGTTCCATCACCAACTAAAAAAGAAAGAGTGGAAATAAAAAAAGTAAGCATTAATACAAAATTAACGGCGGTACATCAAATAATAGCTTCCAGAATATTAATTACGGAGAATATTAGGTATTAGGTAACAATATTTAGGAAACGAGATAAATTTTGGTAACATTTCGTTTTTACTTGGGAATACGTAAAAATGGAAAATACCGTCCGATATTTGCTAAATTTTCAAAAATATAGTAATTTTCTAAAAAAAAAACATAAAATATCCCAATTTTTGGCAACTTTCCCCCTAATGTTACTGAAATTTTTAGCTGGAATTCTAGTAAATTTACCAACATTTTTAATATGTACGTTTTACATCCTTTCGTTTCTTTAACGTTGTTGAAAGTGATGCGTAAAAGTTATTTTGTTGGTACAATTATTCGACGTGACCAGCCAAATTTGTTCGCAGCTTCCCCAGCAGTAGAGAAAAATAACTTGTAGCTGAACACATTCCCTAACGTAACATTTATAAGCGTTTGGATGCATGGTGTCCATATGAAACGTTTCGACAAGTGATAAAGTATGGATAGGAAATATATTAAAAAATTATACAATTTAATTGAACAAAAATGTATATCGAGAAATTTTCTGAATGGTTTTCTTAAAGCTTTTCTTGGTAACAGTAATTCTAACAAACTACTACTAAAATATTGAATAAAATGCTAGAACAGTGTTAGAAGTTGTATGTAAAAAATGCAGACCTTAAAAATGTACTACTCCGTTTGAAAAATGTATATGATCATCTACAGTTGACAGAAAAAACTTTCGATATAATACTGAAGAATTCGACAAATACTCATTCCAATAAAATTCGAAACAATATTGTAACAATTATCTTAAGAACTAAGCCAGATAATTCCTTATTTGATTACATTGCAGGTTTCTATGATAATTTATTATGTAAATTTGCGTGGTTCAATTTTTATATGTAATTGCCACCATCTTGTTATTTACTTCAATGAGAATGATTATATGACCTAACGAGTCAACCTATATTACTAGTTGCTAAATAATGGTATTGAGTACTCTATCAGTGCTAATTTGCTCTTGATCTTCTTAAAGCTAAACCTAGTACTTTTAACATCATATTACGGAAATTAGAACTGTACTCGAATATATTTACACGATAGGTACTAGAATTTTTTTAAATCTTGTTTTCGTAATAACGTTTAATGATAGCTCTACTGTTGTTTAAATTTCTTTACTCAATTAACTCCAGTTTCATTTAAATCAATCCAATTCAAGGAAAAACTAAGCATTTATTGCATTATGTCTCTCATTAAATGTGATGGATCGATGTGGATATTTAAAAGCAGGTTTCGCTATTACTGCGCCATCTATTGCGCAATATGCCAACATAGTAAGAACATTAACATTGTGAGGTATAATTTCTAACATTTTAGGCAGTTACCTGTAAACCAGTAAATTATCAAGTTTTATTGAAGTTATGTTTAACGTATAGCATAAAATCTCCTTTTTGAATTACTTGCTTTTAAAAATTAAAGTTATTCAGTAACTTTGATTTTTAGATGAGCATAATTTCGGCACAAGTTGTATGAGAAGGGGTTTGGTAATTGCTGGAGAGATGGCTTGAGGGAATGTTGGATTAGATTGGATATTGTGCACAAATAAAATGAAAATAAATGTATACAATTTTCATACGGAACAAAAGGGGAAAACAAAAATAGGAACTTTTGCCGTATCGGAAATATATGCGTAGGCATTAGTTATCATATATTTGGTATTTATTTTTTCAAATTTTAATTTTAATTCAAATTTTAATACGAAGAAAGAAAATATAAATTCGTATTTTCTGAGTCGTGTGAGTCGTGAATACGTGATATCTTCTATGAAATTACGTAAACTTCATAAAAGAAATTATTTTAACAGTGCGATCTGTATTAGAAGCGATGTTGCGTAAGTAGGCTGCCTATGTTTACAGTTAGAAGCAGTATATACCATCTCATCTTCATCTTATATTGCAGCGATCATTTGCCGCAGTGAAATTTTGGGCAGCTGAATTTAAATGCAATTATACCCATTTGGCTGAAGATGAACGTTCGACACACGTTTGCCTATAACATCAGGAAGGTTCGCCAAATGGTACTGAACTGCTCACTTAGGGCCAAAAACGCGTTCGCACGAATATTCTTAAAGCGCTGTTTAAGCAGTATAAGAGAAATGACTCGGAATTTTCGCGTTTTCGTGTAGACGGATTCATCATTACACTCTTAAAATCAAGGCACTGTCGAAATCCGCCTCCGAAAATGGCGAAGACTATTCCATCGGCCGTGAAAGTGATAGCGACTGCTTTTCGAGACATTGAGCTATATTCATCGGCTATCTTGAATAGGAAAAACAATAATAGGAGCATACTAGGTATGATTACTTGACAAGC
Source organism: Oryctes rhinoceros (assembly GCA_020654165.1). NCBI lineage: Eukaryota > Metazoa > Arthropoda > Insecta > Coleoptera > Scarabaeidae > Oryctes > Oryctes rhinoceros. Next base: position 9,261,190 of record JAIOKQ010000231.1, read on the forward strand.
TAAAGGCAGAAATTGGCGAAAAAATTGGGGTATCATTTAAAGGGACAAAGCAGCGTTCCACGCTTCAAAAGACGTCTTAACAAAAATTCGTGAATTGGGACCATTCATCCTATTCATTGGATGTAGCTCTCAATAACCTCTTTTTTTTGTTTTACAGGCTCAAAGTTTCCCTCTGAGGACAGATATTTTTATGGATTAATGACGCCATCTCATTTGTAAACGTCTACTTTGCCGACCAGGGTGCTGATTACTATTTGGACGGATTAACAAGATTAGGGAGACTACGTTGCGAAAAACGAATTTCACAAAAAAAATGTTTCGTCAATCTTTCATTTGAATTTTAACATTTTGCAACTGCGTATTCTTTATCAAATGTTTATGTACTACATTATGTTAGATTTTAGCCGATAGTGGGATGATAATGGGATGTTTGCTGCTGATAGTGGGATGATCTAGATGATAATGGGATGTTTGCATTTTATTTTAACATTATCGAACTACATAGAACGAAGAGTACAGCCAAGTACCCTTCCAGCTAAACAAATAATAAATGGATTGCAATCTCTCAAGAGGCCATCAATTTATACTTTTTTTATACCTTTCAAATCTAAAAATGTAGCAACAGATCATTGAATAGCTCTAAATCTTTATTATCGAATAAATGAGTAACATTTTATAAATGTACTTGCACTTGTTACTTCTTCAATAAACAATAGTTCATTAACTGCGCGAATTCAAAATTAAAACATAGTATTTATTATAAAGTCGCTGTAAAGTCGAAACTTATCCTTTTAATACAACAAATAATTTATAAGCGTCATAAGTTATAATATTTCATTATTTTCCAACGGAGGCAACAAACACCGGCGCACTGAATCTGCTGAATGCACGTCTTGCCTCACGCTTTTCACGCGTCAGTAGTTCGGGCCCTTGTAGCTCTGGATCCATCGGCGCTTCAGCTATTTCGCTTAAGCCGTCAATAGGAACTGGAGAAGAAGAGGCGAGGCCAACCAACAGTAAGGCGGCGAATAAAAATACCTGCAACGATAGAATTGATATCAAGGAATAGATACAATACACGACAATGGATTTCAAGTATTCTATAAACTTTCCGAATTTTTCATCGTGACGTACATTCACATGGCTCTTGCTCTCGATATCTAGAAATTTCATAAACTGGATAGCTGATTACATGTACTTGTTTGAAGAACGATGCCGATCTTGATATTTATGGCGAAGCAATAGTAAAGGTTACTTGCGGAAATAATTGTTTAAGCAGCATGTATTTGATTATATTGCACAGAAATCTTATTAAATTGCGATCAACACCGAAATTTTAAAATAATTTAATTTAAAAATTATATAATATATATAATATAATATATAATATATATAATAATATAATAGTAATTTTAAAATTACGCCCGTACACAAGAAAAAATCAGTCAAAACAAATTAAAATCCTCAAACATCGAAAAGTACAGCCTTGTGCAACGATAAATGTTTTCATGAACATTCATATTTATGAAAGAAAATCGTATCATGTAGGCTTCACAGAGACAAACGGATGTAGAACAATTCTTAGATAATTACCTAAGTCAATAACAATGAACTAAAGTCAATTAACAGATATTTTTTCCGTTAACAATTAGAGAAAGCGAACACAAACAATCTTGTTTCTATTCAAGCGCAACGATTTTTGTCTTGATTTTGTTTCAAGTTCAAATAATTTGATTAAATATTTATTTGGTTAAGAAGAATTATTAATATCGTATTTGGACGGTTACAGTTGCCATTATTTGAGTTTTTGTACAATGAAGACTTCCATTCACAACCAAATGTAACACAAGGTAAGATTCAATAGGTTAACTTTGTTGTATCAAAAATATTGCTAAAATTTTCTAGACCTACTCTTAATGCTTGAAAACTTTATCATGGTCCGGTGAATATGTTCTTGTACGAAAGTGCTCTTTCGTTACCCCGTAATTGAAAGTTAACGAGCAACGTAGGAAGATTAAAAGCGTAAAAAAAGATTATACATGGTATTTCTGTCTACTTACAAGTATCTTGTTCATTTTCTGTTCTAGCACTGTAGCTACGGCTTGTCTAAACGAGCAATACTACATAACTGCAATTCTTCATATAATATATAGCAATAATACGATTTGCGTCATTTGGATGTGTTAATTAAATTAGGAACTACTAAGTATTACCGGCCACAATTCTTGATTTAATTAGGCTTCGACATACTTGACGCACCAACCTTTAGGCATAATTGGCACCGCAATTAGAGTGGAAATGTAAGTTCGGAGTAAATAACAATTGCACTAAGATCCTTTTAAGGTAAGGAAGTTAGAAGAGGAATTATAACGTTATGGAAAGTATTTCCGTTATTTCTTTATGTGAGTAGTAATGAGTTAAGCGTTAATATAGAAGTTCCTTAAATTATATGTTTTCAATTGTATTTAACTACCCTCGAAATTCATTCAGGTCATACCACCTAACACTAGAATTCATTCTGTTAATTTCTTAATAATTTTGCGTTCGTAATTACGTACATAATTACATATCTCGTAGATTATTATCACTAACGTGCCCAATTTTTTGATGTTAATTTCTGTATTTAAAGAAGTTATATGACTTGTTACCACTATGTGAATATCAATAATCATGTGTTGGAGCTTAAATGAATACTACAAATAGACGTCTGCTTTGAAGCATAAATTTTGGGTTTCTATTTTGGGCATTTACGTTTCATATAACGCTTATCTAAACAAAAGTAACGATAGAGAAGTTCAAATACCAAGAGCCTTTTTAAAAGTGACATTTTCGCATGCAACCATCTTACACACAGTTTATAATGCTAGTAATGTGCTTCACACGCACAGGCATTTGATGAAATTATACATAACTTGTTCATTTTTAAGCGCGGTGACGGCCCTACGGGGTATACGAGCATTTAGCTTGTCATAATCTCAGGAGCCTTTTGATCCGTAAACGATATACGTAAAGCATTTCATGGCTTTGTCGCTAACTTCCCCGGCGTTAAAATAGTTAATTATTGCAGAATAATAAGATGTTGACACAAGATTATGCCGGATCTAACTGAGACTTGACTCTGGTGAGACTCGAAAGGGCAGTGCCTAACTCTAACTTAGAGTCAGGTACAGATTTATTGTAATACCAACACTGAACATTACTACAAAGGACAAAGGAAATAAAGTATAAAATGTACATACATACATATATTTATGACGTGTTACGCATGCAAATAATTTATTTGAACATGCGGACGATTGCTCGGGAAAGATGGAGTTTAAGAAGAAGCAATCGTAATGATCACACCCTCCCTTTTACGAGTACGCGGTGCGTGAAGGCGAACCCGTGCGTAACGAAACATTTCGGCCGTCGGGGATGATGATCAATATGGCGGTAACCAGACGACGCGGTCGTTGATACTTCACCGTAGCTTCGTATCAAACGTGGAAGTGCATCGATGCATCCCGAATTGTTCGAAATCGATTGATCCTGTTGCTGACGCCGCCAAAAACTCTATTTACTATAACTGTGTGTCTGGCGGCGCTCCCGACCCGTTCAAACGTGTGGCATAAATAATGCAATCAACGTACGAACTGTGATTAAAGCGATTTGAAATGAAATGCTCGAATTATAGCGTTATTTTAATCAGATTCTCGTTTTTATTTTCCGGTGTCCGCCATTAATGTGATAATGTGACGGTAAGTATAAATCAACGTAACAAGCCCGACGGAACCTGATTTAAAGTTAGAAAAATGGGAAATTGTTGAAGAAAAATATGAAAATATAATTGGATCATCGTGGCATCCCAATCAGTCAATAGCGTTTGCATTAAACCACTTGAGACAGTTTGATGCATGTTCACATCGGTAGAACGCGTATTACGTTATCTTCAAGGCATCGAAAATTTGAAGATATCCTTAAAAAAAAAAAAACGAAAATATTGTTTTAACTGGATATCGGATGCGTTGATAACATTAATACCCGTTTAACTTCCACCAAACAAATCAAGCACATAAAACATCTACGTACATAGATATTTGGTGACAGCTTATATGTTCTGTTGCGATAAAATTAGTAGGAGGAGTACTCGACACTATTGAATATGAAATAGGGGGTAAAATCTGATGTACGGAACATTTGTCGTCGTCACGGCATTGACATTCGAAAGATCGCAGTAACGCGCACAAATATAAACGCAGAAAATAATGAAATATAGAAAAATAGCTTGTCCGTGAATATGTTGGAAGCAAGAGACGTTCCAGCGCGAAAAATTTAGTTTTGTAGCTATTTTAATTGTTACTACGATGTATGTTAGTATTATAGTTAGTACTTACGTAAATTCTAAATAAAGTTCTAAATAAATAATTTGCTTCCTAATGTTATGCGATCGTAGTACTCTTTTTCAACTACTTATTATTACCACAGCTCTTATTTTTTTTTGTATTCTTAACGGTAGTAAGGCGACATTTACATAATTCGTCCAATATTTTTAAAAGCTAGACAGAGCGCCTTGTACAACCGACGCCTCCACCATATTTAACGGGGAATTGAAATCGGTGTTAAATGAAAAATATTTCATTTAAAATTACACTTAGTATGTTTTGTGAGTTATCTTCAGGCCTTTAAGGACTATTTATTCATTTTTATTCAAATTATTTTTAAATGATAAATAGCCTAATACTAATATTATGTTAAACAGGAGGTACATGATATTTTAAACATGCTACTTTATTGCCAGTATATGCAATCATATAACATTCTGCATTATTTTCATTACCTATGCATGTATATTTATTTCTAGATTGTCTTCACTGACGCAGATGTAATTAAATGGAAAAATGGATGCACAACACTAATGAAGACTATGAATTACTAAAAGGAACGGAAAAATCTCAGAATGCTATTAAAACATATATTGTGCTTACTATAAGAAAGTAATTATAAATTTCAATGTCCTGGCCAAATCTTATAATAAAAGAAGAAAACAACACATAAGCATCGGCAGCCTCCGCACTACACATGTTTTATTGATTGTATAATAATATAATAATTAATAGAAGATGGCCGTTTTGAGGACACGAATGGTCGTCATCATCAACCGATAATCGAATGACGTGAGAAAAGTCTAAAACTAAACATGCATGTACTATACCTACTTCCTACAAAAAATATCCTTTACTAGTGCCTATTTCTACCTCTTGTACGCCTTAAAACTACGTCATGCGAGAAAAATAACATGCATGTGCTATACCTTTATCCGAAAAAAATTTGTTCAGAAGTGCATGTTCTACTGCCTTAAAGTACGACATGCGGAAAACACGGGCAGATAGACGGAAAGGTCTCTTTTATAATCTAAAATATAAACAAGTGTCAGCTTACTACAAAAGGTCAAAAAGTACAGAGTACGACAACGGTCCGTTGTCTCTTCGTCAGTTTATTATTACTTTTTACGTAAAGCATGGTTACGTTACATTTTTAAATAATTTTTCATTTAATACTATGCTCACTTATATGTTGCGCTACATTAGACGCATCCAATCTGCCGTAGCGATAATTCTTTAAATCCGGAAACGGCAGTTCCGGATTAATTGTATAATAAATTAAACTGGTGCGGTGCTAAAATTGCCAATACTTATGTGTTACTATTATTATTGAATATGCAACTTTATCGCCATTTTAATCAACAAATTAGTCTCTTCCTAAGATGAAGAAACCGTTAGTCTATTATTTTGCTTACGGTAACGAATTTACCATTGTTATTTGGAAATATCATGTCACAGATGTCGCTTTTGGAAGGTTGCAATGAAACACTGAGATTTTAACAGAAAAAATTATATTCGCTCTTTTTTTTTTTATTTACAAACTTCCAAAGTCGTCCTCTTCTGGAAAGTTAATTTATAAAACAATATATAGGAAAAACAATATATAGGAAAATTCGTAAAATAGAACTTAAGACGTTGTGAAAATAACATTTTTATTAAACATAAAGAAGTAGATGTAACAGCTTAAAACCTGACGAGATGCGTTTCCTAGAATAGCAATATGCGTTTGTTGGAGCCAACCGAGGAATTTAATAGATTTTTCTTAGTAGCGTTGAAGTTTTAACATCTCTAACAATTCAAAGGATTAGTGTTCTTGGTATTACATACATCAATAAAATAAATGGATTTGGTATACCTGTATTTGACAAATTACGTTGATTATTGTTCCAAGAATTTTATCAATAGCAAGATGAGTAAATCGTGAGTCACATAGAAAGGTTATATTTAGGAGAAAGGTTCTTGCTTATTGTCTAGAATCATTCGTTAATTGAATAGAATCTTTTGTTTTAAATGTTCAAACAAATTATGCTAACACAGCTCAAATTAACTTCCTTTATATTTAAATCTCGCAAGTTCCTTTTACAGAAAATGGTCTATGCAATGAATTGCATTAGAAAGAATGCAAGATTTTTCTAAGACGATAGCTTATATTTACTATTCCACAATAATAAATGCTATAAGAGTAAATAATAAGCCATAAATATCGATAATATTACTGAACTTGTAAAATTTATTAGTATATTGTATGTCTTTCCCAAAGATTTTTCGTGCAATAGAAATGTTGAGAAAAATTAATTAGTATTGAAAAAATTATAACTAATGCATTGAAGCAAGCCTACAGGTCATTCCCGACGACGACCTACTAAAAGTGTAACCGGAAATAACTAATAGACGGATAATGATGCATTTCCTAAAAATAATTTCAATTTCATAGCATCGTTGCTTAAACCGGAAACGGATATCAACTTTCTTTAGATAGACCTTTGCAAGACAAGTTTAACGATAGGCTGTACTACATAGGTACGATACCTTTAAGGTATTCGTTTTTTTTTTTACGAAAAATTTGGATAAACATAAGGTTTAACTTAAGCGGAGATATCATTGGAAACTTTCCGTAAAATATCGAAGTATTATCAAAATATTTCCGTGAAACGCTGTCAATTTCAGATATCCAAAACCTCTCAAGGTTAATAGTTTAGTCGGATAATGCGACTATTACAGCGAAATTTATATTAGGCCTTCTTAGAACAGTCTAACGCTAACTTTATTTTAGTAGCCGGAGTATTGATTGATCCTGCGAAAGCGGATTTCCCAGAATAAGCCTACCCCGGCCGATGTCTCCGCTCCTTGAGGGCTGCTGTACAAATTTTCCACGGTGAAAGTGTATATCGAGTGGGGTGCGATAAAAAATTATATCAAGGGGGCGGCTTCGATGGCGCAAAAATCCTGTCACACGGAATCAATTTGCTGAATCCTGCATCGGAAGAACTGACCCTACTTACGTTACGTGTTCCCACGCAGTGCTAGCGTGTATGACTCATAGGACGCCGTTCGCGTTTCAAATAAAGCCACCGGGATTACCAGCTTGGAAAATTGAACATTCGCCAATTGTATTTTACCGCTGAGTAGTTATTAATCATCGTTTCCGTTTTTTGTTAGGACGATTGAAATTGTATTAATCGTAGATTGATGTTCGCAAACAATTGCATGTTTTTCACGTTTGATGAATATGTATGTATTAAGAGTCCTTAACTTATTTAATTGCTACAAGTGAAGTATCTGCTACATTAGGGAGCACGCAGCGTTCAATCTCAGAACTTACAGTATTTATGTTTGCAGCCGACCTGACCATATTTGCGGATATAGTAAGGGGAACTTAAGAAAGAAAATCAACAAAAAAGCGAACAAAACAAAAATTATATCTATCACAATAAAAGACGGATCACCAGAGAAAGTAATCGTGTACGGCAAAGGCGGACGACTTCTGTACACATAGGATCGATTGCTTTTCTTAAAAATTCGTAGTGAGCTACCAACCAAACTGTTGATATTGCGTGAACTTTAAACATGGAAAAGCCGATTCACATAAGTATGTATACGGACATAGATTCAAAACAAAAATAAAGAAATACGCTACATCTGATGATATTCGAATATTTCTTTGGATTCCCTCGTTTTTTTTTTTTATGAATTTTTGAATTGAAGAGAATTTTTTGAATAGACGGATACTTCATAATGTTTACTGATTTATAATCAATGTAATCACATTTTTAATTTCTGCAACGCGCTTTTCAACGTTATAATTTCGATGCTTTTCTATGTGATCGGTCACGTTCGAAACGATCTATTAGCATAATACATTTTATTTTGTAAATCGCTTAATTTCGTTGTGACATCCAATGTAAGCAGCGCTAAATCGCTGAATCAAATTTTACCGCTTGCATTCTTCACCTCGTTCTTTAAGATATTCTTTTAACGTATTTCTACTTATAGTTGACCACCTTATGTCGGTATGTAATAAATTCATTTGAAGGAGCTTCCCTGATTTGAATTAATTTTCTAAGGGCTATATCTTGAAAATTTGTATTTGTTTTGTAGGCAAACGCTTCTTGGTGTGCTATGTAATGGTAAGAAGATTTCAAGAAACTTGGAAATTTCGTATAGTGTTATGTAGTCTATTCTACGCCATCTGTTATTGTAATTTAAGAGCTAATTATGATATTTTGTTTAGACTATTGAATTCGGTGTATAAAGAAAGAAAAGATGGAAAAGACGGGAAAAGAAGGAAGGCTAACGACTAGAAAATAGTGGGTGAAACTTCGAGGGTCGGAAGTTAATAATTACAAGTGAAACAGAAAGAAATGACGTAAAAGCAAGTAAAACTGTCTTATTTTGGTACATTTCTGGGAGAAGTATGAGTGTACTATTTACTAATATTTCAGATCGTCCTAAAACACCAAATTGTTCCTTATTTTACTTAATATTTCTATCACAAAAGATGGAATATGATTACAACAAACGGAAGATTTTATATAGTATGTGCGGATATATTTTACCTAACTTCTCTTAGGTTTCAGGAAGATATTAATCTGGATGCATTTGATATCCACTAAATGGAAGCAATTACACGGCAAAAGGCCAGACTAACCTAATTGTGCGCTTCAAGCTTTACTTATTAATCTTCTTACAACTGAACATAGTAGATTATAACGGTTTTACCGCACAGAAAAATCATATTACCGGCGTATTTATCCAAAAGAATTGTATTAATTCACTTTTAAATATTTAAAGATAATATTTTCCAAGTTAATTGATTGCAATATCGGTTCGAGTATTTACGGAATTCACGAGTACCGTAATAACAAATTTATCACTAAACCCCTAAGTTTATAGTAAAAGGATCTCCTTCGCCGTAAATAAATTAGTAATTCGTAGTGGCGGTCCTACCTACCCTATGCGTACATACTTTTCCTGTAATTAAATTAAATTTTCAAAATATGGGCTTCTTCGGATAAAACCTCTAATAAATTTCGTTCTCCTTTTGATCCTTTCACATTTCGAAATGTCGAACAAGTTACATGAATTCCTAAAATGGTTCTATGCGGATGCATTTGCCAATAACTAGAAAATAACAGTATCTTCCAAATAGGAATTTTGTTGGAGAATATAGAGAGAGACAGTGTTGCAATTCTTGCAACATAGCGTTTATTTCGTATTCTGCTATGTACATGTATGCTGTATTTGACAGCAAACAAATAATTGTTTGATATTACGTGTCCCTTTTGAATAAATTAACGAACATTAAATTTACTCCACGGTTTCCAACGTTGCCATTCTCATTCATGCATATACAACATACACAAAACTGTGGAAATTTCTACTGTGGACGTTCAAGGAACACAGTAATCAGCAGCGTACGTGAATATAACTTTACGTTATGAGAGACTTGCTATAAATTTTTTTTTAATTACGCAGAGAAGGAGTAGTCTACTTTAGCCATGTATTAGGTAAACATGCTGTATATGAAGCTTCCAACGATAATACACGCTTAATTGAAAAGTAGCTGTTTGTAATTTCCTACGAAGCGAGGTACGTGTTGCTCACCGTTTAATTTTTCCGGAACTGTACTGACATCGGGGGCAACGATGATTGCGTCGTCCTCCTGAATGCACCTACTTAAAAATCGTGCATGTGCCATAATTAAATCCGCTGCCGTTCAATCTGATGACTATTTACAAAGAGACCCCTCTGCGAAACTGGAGCCATTGTCAATGCAGTAGCCACGCGTCATGGGGTGTGCTGAATTTCCAACCATCTGCCGTTCCTATGACGTCATGCACGTTTTGGAACAAAGAAACGTGATGTATAAACATAATACTATCATAATGTAACGTGCATGCGGACGCAGGTTTTTGGCGAATGGTCAGATCTAAACGGGTTATTTCGTGTTTCCGTGTGCGATTCAAAGTCGTAGCGTGACGCTGATGCAATTTCCTCCCGTTAGGAAGTTAATTTTTTTGTCCATCGGTAAGGGAATCGTCGCTTTGTGCTGTATAAATAACCCTGTTTTTATAAATCTAAAGAAAGGCGATATTTCGACAGATCTACGCCACTTTCAGGAGAGATTTACTTTTCGGATCGAGCAAGGTGTGATCAATAACGAAATTGTTTTATGTAATTTGTGAGGGATGGCAGTATGTAATTTAAACAAGCACAGAGTAGTGTAGAATGAGATATTAAGACTTGTTGTTCATTGTCTTCCACAAGACATCTTTACGTGAACACTTTTACGAATTCTCAACGAGAACGTTCGAAGGAAAAATGCCCAGTTCAGCAACCCAAGGATCGTTCCTCACCCTTTTGCACAGTTCTTACAGCTTGTGACTTTATCATTGTATTTTCTGTGCTAGTGCTGCATCTAGAAGCTTATATAGAAAACATTTAATCTGCTGCAACAGTGATCAGCGAACTTAAGATGTCCAGGCTCGGCTTTGGAAAGAGGAGAAGATCGTGAACTTGAGAAATATGTAAAAATGTAGGACGGCAGACAAAGGTTTTATATCAATAATTTCCGGACTTAATTGCAGCTGTTTATCAAAAAATATATTTAAATTAAGATTGTTTCAACGTTATACATACATAAGTGTCTGTGGGCACCATAATGTATCCAAATAATAATAAGCGGACGATACGCACTAATGCGCTGTTATTAAATATGTTGAGGAAAACCCCTACAATGGACACGTGTGATAGACTGGTGCCGGGACACATCTGTCGCGCCAGCTGCACCAAATTCACCCCGTCCCGTTATAATCTAGCGTCGATCGGCCCCTGTTCAAATATAAACCTATTGTCATTGTGATTAAGTGTTAGGGAATCACAATAATTTCGTACATGTATACGTATATAATATCTAAGCGACGCTTTTTTTTTCGGAAAGGGTGACTGCAATGCAAATGATAAACCATTAAATTATTATGTTTGCCCTGGGCATACACGGAAAACGCTATACACGTCCGAGCTGTTATTGTGAAATAACAAAAGTGCGATTATATTGATTTTTTTTTTACTTGGGGTATATCTGTGAATAACTGAAGCGTGTGCGTACAAAATTCAACAGCATCGATATTGTATCAAATTAATGCGACTCTCAATTTCTATTCAATTTAATTTTTTGGGATATTCTATTATCATGTACGCCAGCGGGTTCTATACGCACATTGCTCGAAATACGTAAATTACTTCAACAATGTTAGCCGATAATGGTTTCTTTAATCGTTATTATTCTATTGAATAACAAAAAAAAAAGTAATAGCGCAAATTCGAATCAAGTTAATTAAAAAGATTTTGTGCCTCAGTTTTTCCGAAAATCTTGCCGTTGCTGTTCAACTTTCTCACTTAATTGCAAAGTTTGCCTAAAGCTTTAAAGAATGTCGAACAAACGCTTAGGAGTTCCCCCATTCTTAGTTTTCAAGTTCTATGTATATTAAACGATTAAACAGAAAGAATCTTCATTAAAATATAAATTAAATTCCTGCATCTAGGAAGTTTGTTGTAAGCGAAGTGCTTAAAGTTACTTTGATGGAAGTATGATCAATCGAATCAGAAATTTGACGCATTATTCGGGAAGTGGAAATTTGCAAACGCAGTAGTAACGTCAATTATGATCCAGGATCTTTGATAATCCTCAATTGAGTGTTAACTGTAATCGGTGATGAAACCAACAAAATTGATGCATCAAGGTAAATGTAAATGCAATTAAATAGTTCTTTAAAATGCTTAACGAAGAAATGAAAGACCTGTGTTAGTTGCGTAAAGCAATTTTGGACGGTAACCTTTGTTTGCTATCACAGTTATGGCTGCGAAATTTGTCAATAAGCGGTTGCGTTTCTTTGCCTTAAGTTAAATTTAATTTATGGTATTTTTCTTTTGTATTCATGCTCATAAGAGAAGATCATTTCCTAACACGCAACTTTATACCGAGTGATTTATACCCGAAAGCGAAAAATGAAAATTCGTGTTTGAGATTGAACCTTAAGTAAAAAAAATCGAAATAACGTTTTTTCTAACAGGAATTTTCATTCTTCACCTTCTGATGTAAATCACCCGGTATATGTAATGCAGGAAGGTAATAAAGAACAACAATGTGGGTAGCAGGCTGTATTGCGGGAATTTTTAAGTGTGCGAAGGATATACTTCTAGGACATGTAACATGTGTGTATGCTTCAAAACCTTTCGCATTGACTTTTGGAAAATACTGTAAAAATGTAAACTTTAATAAGTTTAGAAAGCAGGTAAAATTGGAAAATCAAACTTTCCGCGTTTACGAAAAGATTTACGGAAGTTGAAGTAACATATGGGATGAGGAACTTTTTGGATACGCGCGCTGGTAATTAAAGTAACGATAAATATGAATATTATTGTATATTTGTTTTATCTACAAATTTTCATTCGCTTAAAGGATTTGCACATAAATACAAAATGATTTTATGTCATGATAGACCTACAATTATAAATGGGAGAACCATATGAATACATTAATAAGTCGGTATCCGCTAAATTGCCTTGCATTTATGGAAACTTATGAAAATTTATACGTAAATGTGTTTTCATGTATTTTCGATGTATTGCAATTTCTATTTCGATTAAAAGATATTGCTGTGTCTATATTCATTACTTTAAAGGCAAAGCCCATTGTATTTTATAAAACATTTGTGCTGCATTGGTTGCCTATATATGCGCAATGTTATGTATTGCAGCTTATACCGTGCTTACCACTTTATGAGTTTATAGCATTTATATATTCATAAACATTAAGAAATTTAACTATCGTTTATGTTATGCATCATTTTCCAATCAGAACCTTCTATCCAATCTAAAATAACGTAAACATTTAAACGTATGGGCTTACCTGCTTATCTTTGATTTGAGTGTAAATGGTCACTTTTCTTGCCAACTTTTTTGCTGATTTTGAAAATAGGGAAGTTTTTGTTTTTACTTGTAAAGAGTCGGTTACTTTAGTTCAGTTTATATTAACGTATCCCAGTATAGATTAAATGTGATTTTAGTATTATTCGACTAAGGAAAAATGTAATTATTTATTAATTTATAATTGTTTATAATAGTGAGATTTATGTGAATTTTTGTCTGATTTTAGTTTTATCTCTTTCGTCATCCTGCGATTTGATTGGGTTCTCATGTAAGTAAACGTAATTATTATTAATAAAACGTATAATCTGACAATAAAATATGTGTAGCATAAAGGTGTTAAGAGCTAATACAACGGTGACCAAAATAATATAGCTTTCTTTTATTTCTACGTTGTCTTTTGTGTAATACATCCCACTCTCTTGGATTTGAATCGATGCTTTAAGCTAGATAACTTAGAATAAGGAATGGTTAAATATCGAATTTTACTTGAACGTTAGCTTTTCTACCTTTAGGTGTAAAGCTATGTTGGAGCTAGGTTTTCCATATTTCGCTCCATCTCTCTCTCTCTGTCTTCTCTGAGTTTCTGTACTACCTATCATTTCACTCCGTTTATACCACTAACTGCTTGGGCTTCATTCTGTCAGAATTTTCTAGGTAGTTCTCGTTTCTTTCTGTTCAAGTACTTGCTTTACCAATCTTTCCTTCCTTATCTTCATTATGCACCCCAACCACCTGAGATGTGCTTATTCTATGGATGCGTCTATAGGGACAATGTTAGGTTCTTTCTGAATATTTCCTTCCAAAATCTATCTTTTTTCTAATTGGTGACTAGAACAGTTACACTTATTCATCGTATATATAGATACGTATCGCCGCGTTTTTTTTTTTTTTCAATACCACTGAACTACAAGTTGTCATTGGTCTGATGACCTTCATGTACAATTTTTGTGTTTAGGTCTCATTTTTTTCTACACTACCTTCTGCACGCATATCTGGCGCAGTGGTATATTTCTTGATGGTTTCATATAAGTCATTGTTGGAACCATACTACCAGGTATTTCGTCTCTTTGCCTTTAAGCCTTGAATTTTTGCCATTCACTGTATATACCGTACTTAGATTATTTTAGCCTACTATCATAGTTGTAGTTACCTGTATATTAATCTTTACGTCTGTCTTTCTAAAATTTTCATTAAATATGTTGTAGATATTTACGGGTTACAAGGTTACGATATTCTCCGGCCATATATGGAAAGTTAATGTAATGACTAATATTACTTATATTTCCCATTTATTTCTCACGTTCTCAGGCGTTTACATGAAACATATAAATAAGTAATACTGGTTAGTAATTTTCCACAATAATTGCGTACGTCTGTTATTAAGCGCGTAAGTCGTTTTTTGAGTACCGAAGGTATAATTAGCTTTCCGTATGGGATTGTATCGATTCGTTATAGAAGAAACCTTTCTTGAGAGAGATTTCATCCAGAAAATAGTATTTTTGCAATTAAAGAGGTGAATCGCAGCTTTTCCTTAAAGAAAAAGTTGCAGTTTTGGAAAACGTATTTTTCTATTAAATTTACGTTATCACGTTAGTGTAATTTTCATCAATGAGCTTTGATTGGTGCTGGAAAAATCGGCAGTTAATCAATAAATCGTACTCACTAAAAATACTTCAGATTGTTTTTCTTCTACGCACGCTGTGTCGTGGAGATAGTTGAAATACTTGAATGAAATTTATTGCTTGTTTGATAAGAAGTAAGAACAAGATGTTTGAAATACATCACGCCCATGTCATGCGTAATTATAACGAAATTAATTGGATTAATAACGAGGATCAAACATTCCAAACGCACGTCCCAACATAAACTAAAATACGAATTAATTCAAGTTTGTGTGGTCGTTGGTTAACAAACTAAATATGCTATAGTGAAAGCGCGTTCTAACGTTCTTAATTAAGTAATCATTAGACTCTAAAATTTGTCTAGATTATTAATTGAAGTTAAGTCTTAAAATAGAATTCATTCTTTGCGTAGTATAATGTAATTTATTGGCGTTATTTGAACGTTGTATTTCCTTAAGAATTTGGGAGTATTACAAGAAATCAGGTTGGTTATATTTATAAAGCAATATCACTATACATCTTTTGTGATTGCATAATTTGTGTAAATGTACGTGTAAATTATCTAAATTTCAATGAGGACCATTCGTGTCCTCGAAACGGCCGTCCCAGGTTAATTATTATATAATTAATTAAATTTGTGTGATGCGGAGGCTACCCATACTTATGTGTTGTTTACCATTCTATGACACAGTCCTTGCTATGAATATTCATTAACCTCAATAAGTAAATGGAATGCTTAGCACTTGATCTTTTCCAATTTTAACCAGGCAACAGGTATTTGAATATATCGAGAAAGGCAAAAGTGGTCATGGAATGGAATGCCTTCCAAATATCGATTAAGAAATACAGAATGGACACCACTTACTTCAGCAATGCTGCAGCCTATATATTAAGGAGTGATTCGTTATTAAATATCATAATAGGTACTGAATGCGAATTACATCTGCAATTATTGGAAAGTATTTTGGCTTTAAAGCAATTGCTGCGTGATGACTACTTAAGAAAATCTTTTGAAGAAAGACGACGAGCGAAGTATAGAACGCAATTCGCATGTTTTTTGTTTCACATTCGGGAATAGAAAGAAGTCATTAGGCGATAAATCAGGTGAATACGACCAATGACATATGAATTCATTGTTACTTCCTTCAAATAATCAATTGTTTTGATCATCATCCTTCGTCGCCATGATGAAGGATAATGTGCCGTTGCTAATTGCTATACACCATTCAGCATCAACTGCTCTTCGATCCTACGTTTGCAACAATGAAAGACACAAGTAACTGATTTTCTTAGAAGGGCTTCGAGAACAAACAAGTTTTGTTAGATTCCGCCAGACGACTATTGCTTAGTCTCTGACTCGAATATGTCCAAGTTTCGTCACGCGTTATGATGCTATATAAGGATTCTTGTGATTCCTTGTCGAATTTTTTAAGATATCTCTTTGCACCAATTAATCTGAGCCTTTTTTGGAGTTTGGAGAGAAATGGCCGTGCTTCATGTACTGCAGTCTTCGATTGGCTTAAAGATGTCCCTATCTCACGGCGAGTCACACGCCGATCATCTTCAATCATGTTGAGTACAGGATCGATGTTATTTTGGAACAAGAAGCAAGACCTTCGTGAAATTCATCATTGACTTTCTTGATGGTGTTTCATTACCAAAAGTGATGAAACGAAGTGATTTGATACGTTTTTGTATTAAACCTTTGCTTATCGTTTCTAAATTAAAATTTCTTTTTTAAACGCTTATCTTTTATATAGCGAACGCTTTCTTCCTAGATATCATCATCTGTTTACATTATTTATTTATTTAAACAGATAAAACATTTCAATATGCTTAATTTTATTCGTTACGCTAAATAGAAAATAACGGCCATTGATTCTTACGTCGATATGCGTATTTTAACCGTATTATTCCACTTCTCTAAGATTACGCGCCTTTTTCTAAGATTGTTTATAACGGAAATATGAATTTTCTTTGTTCTGCTTAGAAATGGCGGCAACTTGTGCGCAGCAGGGATGTAGTGTATCTTGTACAAGAATCATTCCCTTATGTGGGTCTAGCTAGTATATTAGGGTAGGGAGGAGAATTAAAATAAGGGTGTGTTGCGCTGGTAACCCTATTACACAAATTAGGTTTCGTTTTGAAACGATTTGAATACCGTTCGTCTTTTTTCTGGTTAAACAACATCGTCCGCATAGGTAAGAACGGTGAATGTGTAGAATAAAAAGTAGAAAAAGCGCGCCAAAACCTAAAACGTTCGTTCCCCAGCTAGATACATATGTCAGGTGTGCATAGTAGGAGAATTACGTTATTGGTACAAAGTGAAAGCCGGTGACCCTGGTGATGCTGTGGGTGGCTTGATATTCTATACGCGGAATGATTTTTAGATCAAACGCGATGATTTATACGACGGTATTTATAAGCTAGAGCTGTTATAAATCATAACGTAGAATACGTACAAGATTTATTTTTGTAGTTTTACATTTATGTACTACACATTCATTTTCGTATAAAGATCCCATCACATTGGATGCGGTGCATGTAGAGGATCGTTTTGATGGTATTATATATTATAGAAACCAAAACAAATAATAATAAAAGCCCTATTAGATTATAACTACTGTATTCGGTACACAAGCTAAGGTGGTACTTAGACCAACAGCTTTTAAAATCTTCTACATTTAGGTTGCTACAACAGTTACGAAAAGGTACCGAAATACGAAATTTTTCCGTGCAAAATTCACGAGTTTTGAAATAAATTTGTTACTGCGTGAATGGTTTCTGCAGGCTTTCACATCCGCGTTAAAATAATGCACGCGCACTAATCAGGGATAGTGTTACAGATACAGCGGCTTGATGGTTTTCATTTTCATGATGCTCGCATCCCATCTACGAACGGGCTTTTAGAAAGTTGGAGTAAAGAACTCAGGTAAAATTTGGCATAAGGTCAAACACATCTACATGTGTAATTAAGTTTACGAGATTCTAAGATCATTAACCATAAAATATACGGTTACGGTGATAGTGAGGTTAGCATAGAAAAAAAATATTGTTTTTTCTTATAAATTCCTTTTAGTATAGGCGATGTGGGCATAAGTCGGCGCCGGTAGTTAAAGTAGTCTCTGTATTGCAAGCTTACTAAAAAAAAAATTATAATTAAGCGGGCATGAAATTTATTGCTGTACAACCAGAAACGACTAGTTAATCTTTTTTTTCGAATAGGAAGCAATCGTATCTGATTTCAAATTCTCTAATTACAGAGAAAGTTTTTGTGGAAATTTAAATATTCAAGATGTAAATATTTAAGAGGCATGAAGATGAATTTGAGCGATTACTTAAAAGAAAGGATAAAATTATCAAATTATAAAATTTCTCCCTGTAGATGATGATGTACAAAACTATCTTGTTCCTCCTAGATGGCATACGAATTTTCTATAGTTGAGTGCTCATAAGTAGAGAGGACAAAGGCAGGTGGAATTATTCCTTTTTTGCAGCGATTAGATAGACTCATGTCTATTCGCCTCATGAGAATGCTCTGCTAGTGTCTCTGAGAGTCGACAAAACACGAGTCTGTCTAGTCTTCGCAAAAAGTAATAATTTCATCCGCCTTTGTCATCTCTACTCATTAGATTAATCGATTTAAGTAAAATACTATAAATTCTAGTTTAATGAAAAAATTTATTGAAGCAAAATAAAGAAATAGAATTCGAAAAACGATCTGTATTAAACAAAAAGTCTTTGATGTTCGAGCATTTATCCAACATTTATTTCACAGTAAAAACGGAACTACCCCGAGTTATTTCAAGTCTTTCCGCGCCTCACCCCGATTCGCCAAGACGCACACCTTACGGTCCCTATTAAACCGTGGATCATGTAATCGGCCCTTTATTATGATCCTGAGATATAATCATCGATGACAACCATTTAGATAAACTATTGAACAATATTTGAAAGGTAAACAAGAATCGCTCAATACAGTTATTTTCGTGGTGAACGATCTCCATTATTCAATATTATCGCAATTGGAGATAAAAGGTTGATGTATTAATTCGCTTGTTTTACTTTGCTGCGCTCACTTTCAACTCGACTAAACTTCTGAGCGACAATGTACTTAAAAACTTGTTTTACTTATCGTGCATTGATGAATTCTTGGAATTTCGGAATTTGGAATTAAATATAAGCAAGGCTGAAACAGTTAAACAAATAGATTTAAGTAACACCCTTTGTATAAACGTAAATTAATAAACCTGGGCTTTATCTCTTTTAATTAGATACATCTACAATATGAAAGCAACAAACTCAACGGATATATGGATACAGTTTTTTCAACGAATGCAATCGTCTTTATTTATTTGTTCAATAAAGCGCTTGTTGTATTGTTACAACGTTAGAACTTCCTCATTTTTAAGATTTGCAGCATCGTATTTGTGATCAGATTTTTCGAACTTCTACGAAAACTACGTTGTTTAGTCCATTTATTAGCCTTCTTAGTTTAATGGAAGGTGTTATAGCTCAATTGAGGCGCGAGGAAAAGTTGGATAAGTCATTATTTTCTTATATCCCGCACGATCAAGCCTGGGGACTAAGACTTCGGATGTAAGTAAGAGCCTTAGATAGACTAAAAAGAGAAGATGGAGAGGAACCACTGCGAAATTAGTAGTTCCCAGTCAATGTGCAGTGCAGTGACAGCCCTGAAGGTATTCTATGAGAGTATCGACGAAACACCGGCAGAACCTACGCGACGACACAGTCCCAATCCAGAAACTAAGAATACAGTGTTATTGTTAATTGCACAAGTCTACGCATCAGGTTTAAAGCTTCATTATTGCAATTATTATCCCTTATATTATCTTGGTAGGTTTCATAGTAACAGACTGCAAATGCATGAACCTAATAATTTCTTTATACGTTTATACGTTGGGACTATTTTCGCAAGCTATTACAGTTTCTTTGAAAAAATAATCGAGCTTTTAATTATATTTTATTGAATTGAAACTCTTAAGACAATGGTGCTTGTTGATATATGACGATGATGCATTTACGGCAAGGGAACTGGATGCAATACGACTTTCACTTTCACTCGCCGAATCTGGAACACTATGATCGGGCAATTGCAACAGTGTTTACCGAGCTCTGTATGCCATGCCATTTACTAAATCAACTAAAATATTAGATTTATCGTGATCGCTACTGCAACATACTTCGAACGGAGATTCCGTTTCTATGAAATGTATAGAAGCGCCTATTTGGAGTGTTGTGTAAGATATCGTATCGTTTTATGGCTACAATCACTGCGTTTCTCCGCAATTAATACCGAGCTATTCGATCGTTGAACACAATTACTTTCAACAACTACTCTTGTCAGATATCGAAATTGATTTTGATGGAGCGTATCGGTGTATCACTTCTTGGATTTCAGGCAGTGTCGTTTGCGTATGTAGGCATATCTTCTTACTAGGAAACTAGGCTAAGGTAAAGATATGGCCGATATCTAAACTATCATGGGTAGAATAAAATTACATGTGTTGTCTTGGTAGTGTTTTAATTAGAAAGATTCCTGTGTGCGATTAGCTTTTTGTAGAAATATAATTGAAAAGACGTGGAAATTGTTTAGCTGAATGCAACGTACTAGAAAGGATCAGCATGTATGTTTTACGAGAGGGAAAAAATTGAGAAAATCTAGGTTTATGTGTTCTTTTCTGGAAATCTAAAGAAACGGAAGTAATAAGAGCCATTAAATATTATAAATATCAAAGACGAGAGACAAAGAATATTTGAAACGAAGCTACGTATGCTAAGTTTTGTAACAGCTGATTACTTTAGACCTTAGAGTCTTTATCACTTATCCCTAACGTGTAGAAATCCAGCTTTAATCTTCTTCCCTCGCTTCTTTCATCACGATAAACAATGAATTTAATTAACCTTGTTGCTATTAGGGCGAATAATGTTTAGCATATATCCATAAAATTAATACACCTAATCCGCCTATATTAACTTTATACATAAGAATAGTTTCATATAAATATTGGATTAGTTTCTTCATCTGTTGCTGTTAATGGACGTCCCCTTCTAGGTAAATCCTTCACCTGACGAAAGACTTCAAACTTTTGAATTGTTCGGCATACCGTACTTTTACTAATGTGACGATCCGGATAAACAGTATTAAACAAAATACGAACCTCTTCAAAAGAACGTTGACGATCACCGTACCCACGCACCATTAATATCTCAATTCGTTCTGATTCAGTAAGTTTTAGCGCCATTTTCAAATGTGTCAATGTCTAAAATAAGTAAATTTATAGCGATGCAAAAGTTAAAACACTTTTAAAATTGTCAAATGTGACGGCAAAAAGAATGCAAACGCTAAACAACAACTTTTTTCAAAGGTATCTTGATTTTTCTATATTAGGACACTTTTTTAACTTTTTAACTGTTTTCTTTCTGTAGTTTTTTATTTTGCATTCAAAAGTGTTAAAAAAATCTGGGCGTTCCATTTAAAAAAAAAGTTGGACGTATTTCCGATTAAACCGGAAGTGAAAAAAATATTAACTGTATTGCATAAAATGCATTTATATTAACTATACCCCCATACCAAATTTCAGAAATCATAATTTTCAAATAACAACGTTATTCGACCGTTGCGGAACTTTTTACTAACGCTGTATATAGAATACGTACGCTACCCCTAGATGTATTATTCAAGATTCATTAAAGACGTGAAACATGTAAGACAAATAGGTTAACGTGTTAACGGTATATCTCGAATAGAGTTCATATTGTATTGTTCTACAATGCTAGCTGTAGCAAAAATCCTAACTGTGTCAAAGATAAACATTTATTATTTGCTCGTAGAGCAGAAATGATCAAATTGATAATGTTATTGGTGGCTTTCCTAACAACGAAATATTTCGTGCTAATTATTTTAATTAAATGGTAATGCGCAATATGTATGGTGGATGGAGGTGTGTATAAATGACGTATTTTTGAGTTTGTAGCCGATATTTCGGGTTTGAAAATGTTGTGCCTCACACGCTTATTTTAATACTTATTTAGATAAGATACGGTCCCAATATTATTTTGTCTTCGGGGATACGTCTAAAGAAACAGATTAAGATTTTGCTCATCCAAGTTACTAGACAATCAAAGACCATAAAGATTCGGCACAAATCAGCATAAATGATGGCATGGTCGCATTTCGAAAAAGCGAAAGTGTGAGCGCTACGTGAAGTTGGCTCGCACGTTTCAATCTCGAATATGTTGAGGACTGAATCAGCACAACATGTAATTTTGAAAAGCGCATCGCTCTTTCGTTCGTTCTCTAATTCAAGGACGGAAAAATATCCAATCTCAATTCCGTTTATTTTGTTTTATTGACAATAGTGTATTTTATGCTATTCCTTTAAAGTTAGGAGCGGTAGTGTATGTTGACATACCTGATCTAAATAGCTAATTTACTATTGCCTGCCTGCTGTTCACATATTAATGCAGATACTTACTACTGCGGTTTATAGTCGGTCATGACTCACGAGACAAAGAAAGTATGTATTTGTTATAACCAGATGAATATACCGTCGATAATGTATGTATTTCACTTTTCTCTCGTAAACGTTTATTGTTAGGTTAACCAACATTGCGCTATCTGAAGCCGCATGAAATAATAGTAATAATAAATCAGCAGATTTTTCATTAAATTCTTTTGATTAATGTAATTGGTACGCTTTCACAATACGATTACAAAAAGAAATTATAATTTTCCAGAATTCCTACCATCTGTTTTTAATAAGTTATGGTTTCCGGGTTGGTCTTTTTTTTTTTGGAAAAAAAGTATCGAAAATAATGAAAAATTATCGAAGTTTGCGGTAAAACATCGAAAAACTTTTAGAATCCGCCCACGTAAAGTCTTCTATTTATCATTTCGAATTTTTTGTATCTAATACACCTGCGATTGCTAGCAAATGGGATTTCGCACGGACAATCCGCTCTAAACTGCATCTGAACATTAATCTCTAAATGGGTTCGTCGATCACGTGCATTCGTGAAGCTCGAAAATCAACAGTAAAATTTCCGTGAAGCTGCATGTATTATTCAGGATGCCTAGAAATTTCTAGCTAGCCATATTGGAATGATATATACCGCAGATTGAAAGGGGCAAGACGAAAACGTGCGCATTTGCATCTTTGTTTTAGCTTATGCATCATAGGACGTATGTATTTGACACGAACTATGAACTAACAAAATAAATTTCAACGCAATCGTTGGCTAAGTTTCGATTTAGGCAAGTGCAATATTTTTAAACTGTTGTAAAGATAATTTTTGCCTTTCAAAGATCGTTTGATTCGTTCAATTACATCACATACCTCACACTTTCTCGAGGAATGTTAATTTTTAAAAGTGTCTCATTACGTTCGCAGCAACTTCTAAGCACGACCTCGTTTATTCGCCAATTCTAAAACCGTTTCAAGCAAATAAGACTCGTTAAGAGCATCACCATATCGAAATGCGGCGAACGAAGAAGTGTTGACGTTGTTGATCTAATTCGCGATATGCGTGATTGTGTATATTTCATCGGTAAAGGTCAAGAAGTGTAGCTCATGCAGCTTGCAGATACTCTCATAACAATCTAGATAAGCGGATTTAGAAAAATCTTAATTCTGTCGAACAAAACGCTAATTTATAAGTAATGGACTATAATTATAACGTTCGTACCGTTTAAGATTAATAGCTTTAGAGTCCTTGGTCCATATTGGCAGATTTAAAAGTGCAGATGTTATTTTTGCTAAACGTTAAATATGTAAATTTTTTCCGTGCGAATTCAGGGATAAACTCCTAAAATTAAACATTATATGTGTATATAATAAATTGTGTTTGCGTGAATGTTTTCTTTATTAAATATTCATTTTACTTTAACTTATTATTTGCGGCCAATTATTCAATTCAGATGTTATTTAATAATAATAACAATAATGTATCAAAATACTTCCCAATTCATACTATTACGTTGAAGAAATCTAGTCCGCTAGTATCTCATGTGTAGCTTTCCACCAATCAGTTAGTAACACTGCTAATCGTTGGATGTCAATGCTGCTATTATTAGAAATGAATAAAATCGGGAATGTTTTACAAGATCATTTAAAATTTAAAATACCGATAAAAAAGTTTCCGGTGATACGGCCAAATACGATCTACTCGTCCTCAAACGATAACTGATTGATCGGATCGCTGCGGTCTTCAAGTCAACTGGAATAAGTGCCGTTCTCTTTACACGGAGGGGAACTTTACTTGTCGATAACGTCTTTATATCTTTGATCAAAGGCTTAGATAGAAAGTCCACATCAAATAGATAAAGATGTAGCGAACTAAACTTTTGATCCACAGCTGCTTGTAATTCTAATAAGGCTAATTAAGAACGATTCTTTGTACGAACTAATCTCAACATTCTATCTCGTGTTACTTCCCTAAGATCTTTCGGAGGAAACTTGGCAACGGGCCAACGTGCCCAACAGTTCATCCCTAACCAATTTTAGCCCCCAAAGGCCAAAATTACAAGAATCCAATTTCATAGTCATTGTACTTAAGTTGGTGCTTCCCTTTTTTTGTTGTTGATTTAACTCCACCTCCTATTATGTAAGTCCGCTGGAATAATAAAAAAGACAATAGTGCCTACTTTAAGCTTATGGGTAAGATCTCCTTCTTCTGTAGCCGTAAACATCATTTCCTGCGATCTTCAATTGTTCTACTTAAAATCAACGTTATTTTATAAATAGTACGAAATTTCTTTAAAGAACCAAATAGTACTATGGAAATCGGTCAATAAGGTCCTTTCAATTAAACACGTGAAATGTGATTACGCCCAACACGTCGAGTACAACTACATTTTGCGGTCATTTATCGTTTAATTTAACGTTACCTGTTACGTAATTTCGAAATTCCGAAGGATTTCAGATGTTACGCACGTTTAAAAATGTATCGGGCGATAATTGATATTTTATTTCGCATCTGCGACATCCTCAATTGACAAGCATTTCGCGTTACAACAAGCTCAATTAATATGCGTCAATTATGGTCGAACGGGCGCCCAACTGTCAACGCTTTACACCAATAGCGACACGGAACGTTACGCACACAGAGGCGACCATGTACGCATACAATGTCACAGTTATTTCCAACCCTCGTCCGTTACGGAAAAGGGTGACTCAAATGAAATGCGGAAGTTAACATGAGTCACGGTTGTAATTGCAAAATATCGTGACGTTGAATTGGACACAAAATGTATAACGATCATCGCGAACAATATTTTGCGACAGATACGAATGTCGGGTCTGTTTTTTTTTTTTTTTTTTGTATTGCCGAGATTAAGCCCTCTATTGACAAAACCGTATCGGTCTTCAGTTGCGCGAAATTATGGAGTAGATTTGGTATATTTCAATACCAATATCACAAATAATGCAAGACTGAGCCGAAGTGAATTTAATATTGATATAACAAAGATAAACCTTGGATATGATCAAGGATTGTCATAGATATCTTTGTTAGAATATTTTCAATAACGCTTGTAAGGTCCATTCGCCGAGATACTTAAGTGATTGTAATTTTCAGGTGTTAAACTATATAGTTGTGAGAAACTTCTTTGCCGGTTGTTTTTAAACCTTCTGCCATTATATTGTTTAGTTCCTAGGTTCTAAAACGAGTAGTTTCGGGGATTGAGCTAACTTTGTATTTTTTTATAGCCTTAAATATTTGCAGGACTACGTGCTGCATTTGAACATTTTAGTATTTGAAGGGCGAGTATATTGTTTCTACACAACGCGCGTCCATTTGAAAGACAAAAAGCAACATCTTGCATTAAATAACGGTAGAGATAATTATCGATTTCCCTGAAGTGCTCGCTGTGCCTACTTTTCATGAAAGTGAAAAGTATCTGGGTAGTAAAAAAATAGGATTTCTACTCTATTACTTGCGTTCATCCATTAAATATGTACATATTACATATGCGAATATCAACGTCCGTATACCATATTATTAGAATACGTACGTACACGTGCTTTTGCAGAAAATATAATTTTTGATGACTACTTTCTAATTAATGCAGCGCTTTGTACCAAGGCGTCTATCGTCTCGTAAAATCGCTAGATTTGGTGAATCGCTTGACCTCCCTCAACGTCTTGCACATTATAGATTGCTTAATGGAAATTGAACCGAAAATCTCTCCTACGACCGAGAACAGCTTTCATTCCGATCTTACACTTTCCTCGAAAGGTCAATATCATCTGGTGCGGAGCCTTGTATTTTGTTTAAAATCGGATCACGTAATCGAAAACAATGTTTCGAGTTAACAGAAAAATAAGAACGAGCGGGGCTTACGTTTCGCAATTGCTGCACTGCTTGATTGTTTTTCGGCGTGCTACGTGGAGCGATTATGTATGTGTAGGATACTTATTAAAAAGAAAGGGCTTGATCAATTTTTACAAATGAAGAAACAAAAACGTTTATTAATCTGCGGAGATTTGTTTGTTAAAAGGAGCGGGAAGCTGATTCTTATAGCGGGTTTCCTTATTACCAAAAAGTGGGGGCCAATTCACCGTTCCATCTCCGTAATATGGTCTTATTTGTAAAGACAGGTTGTTCTTTTGAATCTCCATTTTCGATTTCGATAAGGTAATAGAAGGGAAGCTCTCCGTAGTGTTCCAATGTCAATTTTGTATATCGATATTAATCCATCTGGCGTATACGGGACCAAGGGTGAATCTTATTCAACTGTGTTTCAGCAGAGAGAAATTATTGAAAAGTTTAATTTTGTTTAGAAATCCTTTGCCTTGTAGCCAGCCCTTTTCGTTGATCAAAAATTGAATTACTTGCTTGTATCTCCTGAAACACCAACAATTATTTGCGATGTTCCTTTAATTTCAATACTGCTCTTGCCCTTTATTATACTCCCCCCGCAAGCAAGCAAATATATATCTAGCCTGTTAACTTCATAAAAAGACTCATCTTTAGAAAGAAAAACATAATTTCTAATAGGAAGCGCGCATTTATTAAAAATTATTAAATTGTATCGATTGCTTAACCGATTGCGGATATTTTCTCTTTACAACATTATAATTTATGCGAATTCTATCTTTTATATTGAATTATACAATATCCTCTAAACAAGCAGAACGCCGTATGTCATTTAAATAATTGTTCCAAAGAACCTTCAATTTGTGTCTACACGGTTATTTATGTCTAGATGTAACTCGAAGCAGCGAATATCGAAGACTGGTGATTCCATTAAAAACTATAGAAAGTAAAGTGAACGGTGAATCTATCCTCGTATATAATTAGAAGCTCCATTCTGCGCCTTTTGCAATAGCAGCCACCATACTGACAAGAAAACTAGATTGACCTATATATTTTCAAATTGCATTACCGCCGATGTATTGATAAGTGTAAGTGTTATTTCGACATGTAGGTAATGGTATATGTGTGTACGTTCAATACAGACGTGTGACGTAAGACATAGCTTCAAGAAATTTTATCTTCTCAACGTCGGATACACATCGAGGTGTTTCGAATGGGTTTAATTGAATTTTCATTTTCGCTTTATCGTTATTGTATTACTCGTCTTTGATTGAAGAAAAAGTTTTATACTTTTGTGCGATACCATACATGCTCAACTCCATTAGTACAGATACCGGGTGTTCATTGGAAAACTTCCCACCCTGAATATTACGGGCGCTGTGCGCTCCTTGACTTACGTCAATTAGTCTTCCAGGTTCATTCTTTTTTAAGAAAGCAAAAGTCTTTCTTATTTAGAATCTTCCTGGGGTCATGCGCGTTGTTCTTTGTTTTCGGAGTCTTCCGGATGGACTCCCCCTCGGTTGGCGATCTGTAACAGACAGAGGTGGTGTTAGTATTTGCGGTCAGCTGAGCTAGACGATACTATAGCCTGTTGAGCTGCTCGTAAGCGGTCTTATGCTTCCGCCTTCCGGTCCACCTGGGGGTGATCGCCCTTTGCAGGGCGGGACTGTCGCTCTTCTTCGTCTTCTCGAAGAAGGCTTTGTTGAGTCTAGCCAGGTATTCTTCCAGCTTCTCGGTATTGGCAAGCATACAGATGGTATTTATCCTGGTGTCCCGGAGGACCTTCAGGACCATCCTCAAGCAGCGGTTCTGGACCCTGGAGAGGGTAAGGATGTGGGAGAGGGCTGCCGTACACCAGCAAGGGCTGGCGTACGTAAGGATAGGGCGGACCTGAATATTATCGCGTGGGACAAGTTTTTATGCAAAAATTGACGCACCCATTTGAACTCTCTGCCCTCGGAAGCTGCCTCCTTAAAAATATTAAATGGGAAGAGGTATCGATTAATATCCCACCTTTATGGCCTTTTAAAATAGTACATTTTGGCGTTTAGTTTTTTTAAATTGATCGATTCGTCTTCGAGATTTTTAAGAAAATCTTTTGCTTTGGTTTATTTTGTATTTCTAACTGGCCAATCTATTTTAGGAACATCCAAACAACAACCAGTATTAAAAACCTTTATAAAACTCTCAAAAATAAGGGAAATAGATAACCTTACAGTTAAAAAAAAAGCCAATAATGTAGTTGTGTTATATTATGTATTAAATATTTATTTTCTGTTTGTGTCTATATAACTAGTTTTCCATTGAAGAAAATGCTAAGATTAATTGAAAATCATATGAAAGTATTTTATTACATAGAAAATTAATACATCGTATCTTATTTACATGTAAACCGCAGGTTGTTTGTAGCCATTCAACAAATTGTGACTATATTACACTAATCAGTGTGAGTTATATTTAACCGGCAGTGTGTAAATGCTACGCGTAAATTACAATGTTACTTGTGGTTTGATTTCTCTTCTCCTTTAATTTAGCGGTTATTTCTTTCATAAGCAGAATCCGACAAATGGCTTGGTTTTAGTTGTTGTGAACTTCAAGATTTTTCTGGCGTTCTTTTTGAACCATTGGTTAAAATTCACCACTTTTTTCTACTTACTTACGTTAACATGTGGCTCATGAAGTTGTGTATTCTATTTACATCTACAATATACACAAATCAATAAGATATATGTAAAGATGTTCTGCAATTATCTTCAGTTTCCTGACGTACTTGCTTCCTTTTACTAAATAGATTTTAATGACTTTGCTTGAGCGATTCGTATCAAGGTAAATGTTGAAATCTCATCAAATTTTTGGTGGGTTTGTGAGATTTTGACCTTATTCTCCCATTTACCTCAAAAGAGATTTTAATTTAAATACAGCGCATCTCATTTTAATATGGTCGCTGTTAATGTCACTATTCTATTGTTATCGTTTTAATTAAGTACGGTGCGACAATTTAACAATATTTTTGCTTTTATGGCCTTCCAATTTGGAACGGCAACAAGATATAATTTATCTAGTTGCGCCAGTGGTTAGAAATATACTTCGTAAACCTATTGAATTTGAAGTAAATCCGTTAGCAGCTCACTGTTGAAAATGCTATCGCACATCATGCGCTAGCTGAGATGTCCGAAATTGGAAAAAAGTACGAATACAAAAGAAATGATGTACATTTTGCCGTTAAGCGTGGTAGCTACATCTTACCATTACGTAACGAAAGCTATCCATACGTCTTTGAGTTAGCACTCACTTTGAAACAAAGCGTCTATCATAGATGTTAATTATTGTTCATTTAAGGAGATAACAAATTTGACCTATGCGCACCGTTCTCCTATATTGAGAAAGAGAATGCAGGCCGCGGAATCAAATGTGCCAACAGTTTAAAATTCTAACACAAAAGCTGGTGAGCTTGACATTTTGCCCGACAAAAAGTCCACTATCACTTTATATCCTTTACGTTAAGCGCACCTTTTTTCTTGAAATCCGATGTTATTGAAATTGACGTGACATTTTGGTCCTGAAAAGTGTCTGGTAAAAGATGACAATGGAATGTTATGAAATTATACGATGAAGTGTTCTATCTAATATGCTTGCGTAATGGTATATTATGTAAGAGTTACGAAGAAGTATGATAACAAAGAGTGCGTATGTATTGGAGTAATACGTACATACTTTAATAAAATTAAACAGATCTATACATCTAGAAACGTGAACGCTGGTAATTTTTTCTCTGTTATTACTTATTTAATAGTCATTTTTTTTTTAATTATTTTGTTAAATATTTTGTTTAACTGGAAATAATAATAATTTGAGATGCAGGTATGTACGTATAATTTACTTCCAAATATAGAAAAAATGTGTTTGGGCAGTTGTTAAACTATTGGGTTCAATCTTATTAAACTATTTAAATAAGAAATGATCAGAACTATCACTCATGAAAGCTTCTTCCTACTGCAGAGTTGATATCTCTTTGACGTATTCGAATAAGTGGAATATCCGAGATTGTACAGGAGGAACTCTCGCAGGGTTGTTAGAATTTTGACCGGACAGCACCTCTACAAATTGTCCAGAACCACAAGTTTCGGGTATTTTGAGAAAGATTAAATTGGATTCAAAGGTTAATTAATCTCGTAATGACTAATCTGGCAGATGTTCCATAACGGTAAATTTCATAAAAATGCCCTTGCCGTATTCCACCTCTTCGTTTCGCTAGTAGTTACTATTTTCTCGGAGTAGAACCGATTTCTACAGGTTATTCAGTTACCTCTTGTTAATTTACCGCACTCCGCTTCATTCATTATGTAAATAAAACAAAGTTTACCCACGTTGTGTTCATCTTAATAGGGAAGTCTTCTAAAGTAATACGTGGATGTAGAAATTTCCAACGATAATTTGAAGGAAATCTTCCAGTGCTGGAGAGGATTCGAGTCTAAATATGCTCTAACCGTTCGTATACTGAAATATCTTCATTTGCATGCATAAGCGTACCGCCGAACGCGTAATTTATTTGTGTAACTCGTGACGAAATGAATAGAGTGTTTATCGAGATTTTGGTACGTAAATAGGCAAACATATTCTGCCTTAATAAGTTCACGGATTCAATTGAATTACGCGATCGTGTCAACGGACGTAATTTTAAACATTCGGTTGGCAATTCAAAGGTCATCAACGAGGTTTAGCTCTATTTAAGGTTCGAGCTTAAATTAATTTCAGGTTTACATCGATACTAAGAGTAATATAATTAATACGAAAGTTAACAGACCAGTGATGCACTGTATCTGCGGAGATGCATTAAAAAACCTAGCCTCCCTCGTGTATTTCCGTTGCATACCGTGTACACTGTATCACATAACGGAAATACACGAGGAAATAAAAGGTTACAATTCCATTTTATTTCTAGTAATATGTTCTTTTTTTCACTTAGGTTGCAAGCCTAATTAGAAGAAACAATGCTAGTCTCATATCTTAAAATTCTTCAGTCATTGTATTTATCTTGTTATTTAAGTTAAATTTATATAAAAACTCGAAAATTTTAAATGACGTCGTAGTTTCTTTGATAAATAATTCCCATAAAAAAAAGTAGAGGTTGTCGACGTTTCTCGCCATGATGGGCTTCGTAATATTGGATCGTATCGTCTGTGCCTCGTGTGAAGTCCAACGTCGGATTGGGCGAACCTTTGGGTTTCGTGCAAATGACACGGATCAAGGTCCTCGCGTAAAGTTCGTGTCCTAGCGTAAAGCACCGCCTTAGTTATCATTCCGAGGATTTTATCTTGTATCTCCTCCAAAACTTTCATGTTCGTGGGGTGTTGCATCCGTGCATCATACGACCGATTTATAAGTTTTCTTAGGTCTAATGATACCTTTTTTCTTGCCGTACCTCTCATTCAGTCGTGTCGAATATATGACTGTGTCGTCTGCGTAAGTCGCAATGCTGATTCTGTAGAAGGATACGTAGCATGACGTTGCTTCGACTTATATAGCTGGTTCCCGCTCTCTGTTGGGGTTTTATTCGGTCATTTATGTCTCCGATCAACGATAATTGCGAGAAAACGAACATTCGCCCTCTACCCTTTCGGACATTTACTTTGAAATTTGAAATAACTATATTTGTAAAACGCGAAGAACTATTCTTGATAATACTTCTTCGTTAGGAAACTCTCATAGTTCAATCTTGAAGTTTGCAGCGACGGCGCTTCCTGATGACGCCGGCATCAGGAAGCATTTGAAATCATCTATATAGTTAAGTTATGCCATTTAGTGCCATGAAGTAATTGAAGAGACGCTCAAACAATCCGTGACTTGGTGGACATAAAATCTCGAATTCGAAACTTCGAATTCACGACAAATCAATGGAAAAAAATATTTATCTCTTCGGCCAAAATTGATATAATTTTACAATATATACTTTGTGTTATAATAAATAGCAATTCACAGATAATGCAAATTAGAGTAGTTAAAGAAAGAACATCCTGATCCAAAAATAGTAATTTGTAACAGTAAGAATTAAAGAGTTCCTTTAAAAACACCGAAGAGGAATTGTTGAACGCGCTGATATAGTAATACTATCTTTGGAGGATGTTTACTTCAATTATCCGAGTCTGGTGTCTGGTATTTTCACATTCTTCACGAATTCCTCAATATTTTTTCATTATCAATCAATAAAATCTCACAGATAGACCGTAGTCCGTCTGTACAAATCTACGCGTTACAACGATTGATTTGTTTTCGGCTGGCTCTGTAGAGCGTCCAATGAAAGATTTATCTACAATAAACGAAAGGAATGCATTAAATGTGGGTGCAATGTAGTGTTGTTCTATGGGCACGACGTTGTATGTGAACCAGTCTCTACACAACGAGCGAGATAGAATAGTAGCGGAGGGTAAAGGGCTCTCCGAGAGGGGGGTCACTGGCCTGCGACTATTGTCTGACCACCCCCATCCGTCTTCGAACCAGTACCGGATTAAATGACATTGCGTTGTCCGACGAGAATGTAGCAGGAACAACTTTATAGAATTACAAGTGTATGCGTTTGATGTATTATACCTGCATTTTATACACACAGATACCAACCACAAAGAGCTATTAATTTCGGAATGTTGATAATTGTAATTTAATTATTCATCGGGGACACTATCGGCGTTGACCTTTGTGGTTGGCTGTAAAGAGATGCGTATTTACTTCGTAGCGTTATCCTTAAGTAATTATTTCCTATTTGGTAATAAATCAATAAAACGTAAGGGACGTAAAGAATTTTGAAACATTGTAAAACTGTTTATTTATGAAGTTTTCAGTCTGGTTGCATTCTATTTTTACGACACGAGTAGGTAGTTATTGCACTAAATGCTATAGTATAAATGTTCGGCTGTCTGGATCAATTCGATGTAATTGAGGTTTTACAGTAGAAATGATTATGTACCGGAGTCACGTCGTCCGTGACGCCTATGCATGTGAATATATTACATCTGCTATAAATATTTTCAGTTATAATTAGTGTTGTTGGAAAGATACACTACATGATACCTATTACATAACATAAGAAAGACATATATACAGAGTGGTCAACAGTTTGACACATTTAACAAGCTTCGAATGATTATTATTTTATGAACAATCACAAACAGAAACTTCTTGAAAAGTTGAAAATATTTCCACTAAGATGCTGTGCGGCTAATAAAATAGTATTTAGACTATGTAAAATACAAAAAATATTTAATATACCGATTATTCTACTCAAACAAGCGCCACACTGGTGGTCGTCCATAAACGTTTTAGTTTTTTTTTTTCCATTTCGATTGTGCTCTAACGTAAAACCTCAATCTTACAATAACTTTTTATTTTATTATTATTATATTATATTATTTATTTTATTATTTTATTTCAATTAGTATTTGCCTTGAAATTACAGACATCGTTGAACTGAAAAAGATGAGCAAGACTTTGACAATGGTTATTTCAAATGACCATATAAAGAACCTTATTTCTTCAAGTGTTTGTTTTACTTTACAGATAAAGTACTGTTTTGAGATGAAGTTATTATTGGATAACTGATCACAATTCTCTCTATTCATTTACTTATTTTATTCAAATTATATTGTGCAATATAACGCTCATCTTGTTAGTAATTCGGAAACATAAAAACACGTCTATCCTTTCATGTTTAACTTTAGATACTTAAAGCCACAATTGCTTAACGTGCTTCTCTGAGGAAGTAGTGGTTGCTGAAAATGTTTGAAAATGAAATTTCCAAAAGAGCCGATAACGCCGAAATCTATAATTTTAGGAAAATAGTACCTTTTACCTCCAAATAACCAGGGTTCCAAAAATGTAGTAATATGCAGCATATTCGATTAGAAGAAAATTAGATTAGAAGTTTTGGACAGCCGTGAACTTATCAAATATACTATATCCTTCAATATTATTTTAAGCCGTAACCACCTAGCCGAATCTTATAACGAAAGCCGTTTTCGAAAATCTTTTCACAAACACACACTATATTAATATTAATAAGTAGTTAATATGCTTCATTTCATCCTCATTAACCTTTAATCCGGCAAGAAGAGACCACTTAACAACAAGTAGCTGCAAACTATTAATTGCAGATAGATCAATAGTCATTAAAACTAAATTTACTCTAAAATACTCTTCGCTGAAAAGAAAGTTCAACCTTAAATGCTTTCAAAATCATCTTTTGTATTAAAGGTAGCAAAACAAACAAAAACTTATCATAATCTACCCTCTTTACGAAGCGATTTCGTTCTGCAACTCTCATTTTAGAACCAATTAGAGGTATGGAATAGTTAACATGTTGAAAGCATAGAATTACGTCAGCGTAATTTCAAGTTTTCCGTGAACTTTTAATGAAGTGCACGGACGCTAAAAGAAGTTCAGTAAAACCTGAAAATTTCCGCAAGTTCTGTATAGGCCATTATTTTCTTTGCGAGGAAACGGGAGGCGCTTTTCACTTTGTTTAGGTAGTTGCGTTATTGCTATTGTATTTAACTTATGACTTCTTTTATATGTTAATTGTAATGCTCGGTTTAGCATTGTTTATGAATAGAAAAAAAAAACATATTCAAGAACGAATAATTTTCTATACTCCATTCTGACTAGAGCAAAGTTTGATTTAATGTACATTAGACTGAATGCAGACTACACTTACATATGTGCATGTTCTAAAGTAACTATAATTAAATATAAGGATAAATGTAATGAAACTGCCTAGATTTCGCCTGAAATCAAAACTAAAATAACGTTCACGGCGGTCGCCACTGGTAGCTACAATAAAAGATAAAGCTATATATGGCAGAGTTCTGTTACCAAAGAAAGTTGGCAAGCGTATATATCATCAAAGAGTAAAGCAAGACATAATTGAATTTTGTTACATAAAGCGCTTGTTACCTCTTCTGACGTAGAAATAAGAACATTGAAACAGGGATTATGATACCAGCAAACAGCGACGATTATTATTATAATGGTAGCCTGTACCTATTTTATCTCATTTAGATCCTTTAAGAGGATAATAGATTGGATTGGAAAATCACAAGAATAGTTGTGAAGGAATAATTTAGAACGATGGCGGTTTATAACGTAAAAAGGTAAGGTGGTTAGCGCTTGTTTGACTAGGTGCTGACCGTTGGAATCTTGCCAAGATAAAATAGCAGATTTTTCTGGTAGATCCGGTATAATTCCGATAGTAATTAACTACGCTTCGCTCCAAAACCATTTTCTACACACTAAAGATCCCCGAGATGCACCCCGTTGGTCCATTACTGCACGTAAGAACTATTGTTTGTTCTTTTTCTATCGGAGATTAGGTAAATATCTAATTTGACAACTTTTACTTCTATATAACGGGCTTTATGTATTATAACTGAAATGGTACATACATTTCCTTTTGTGCGAAATACATGCACAATGTCAAATGTACTAAACTATTTTACGGCTGAGAAAGTAAACATTTTAATCAAATTGTAAATACCAACTAGTTTAGCATATAATAGCGTTAGCTGGGAAGTCTCCCATACTGCGCTGGACCGTAGAGTTGGTACCTACGTAGACGCTTTGTAATCGAATTATACACAACTAAGGGTTAATAGTTGCAAAATATGAAACGGTTTCGTGTAGTTCCACATAACGATCAACGGAACGATGTAATATAATAACGAGAGTTAAGGGACTAAAACGTAATCAGACCAGTAACATTCCCTAATTTCGATTCGATTTCATATTCTGTATTATTCAGTAATACCTAACCGTCGGATCTTATGGTTCAGTAATTGATCCATAGCTTAGCTTCCTAAATCCGCGTTCAACTAAAAGTTTCTAGCTGAGTTGCAGTTGTTTCATACGTCGATAGTTCACGGTACTGTGTGGGAGATTTCATACATTTTCAGTTGTTGGTAATGAGGCGGTTGTTTGCCAAGTTTAACAGTTTGTTCTGAAGGAAACTTTCGAAAAACTAAAAAGAAAAGACGGCCTACAGACCTAAAGACAGGCCTACGTGAACATGTCCATCTAGCAAACGCGAGATTTTCGTAATTTATAAACAATTTTATGTAGCTGTCAATGAATTTTTAAAATAAAGACACTTACTGCACTATGAATCAATAATATTAGTTACCACAGACTATGATTTGTGATGAACCAATTTAGGATTACTTCATCACCAAGTTTCATTTTGTGCATGTTGTGCTCACTTATGGATAGAGAGGACAAAAGCGAGTGAAATCATACCTTTTTTTGCAGCGATTAGACAGAGTCGTGTCTATTCGTCTCATTCGTGTTGCCTACTAGTTCTACGATAAAACACGAGTCTATCTAGTCGCTGCTATGATGATCTCACTCGTTTTTGTTTTCTTTACTTATGGAATGCATCTAGGCATATAATTCTGTTAATATTCAGCAGCAAAAGCACTCAATTCCATAAATACAAATAACACTAAATATAGGATGCTACACATCGAACAATTAACCAACGGCGCATTTGGAATCTAGCAAGTTTGCGCAACATTTTTTA
This sequence comes from Oryctes rhinoceros, assembly GCA_020654165.1. NCBI lineage: Eukaryota > Metazoa > Arthropoda > Insecta > Coleoptera > Scarabaeidae > Oryctes > Oryctes rhinoceros. The sequence continues at coordinate 9,298,005 of JAIOKQ010000231.1, forward strand.
GTATTTTCCTTTTCACATCTTTATATTTAACGTATATTTACTTAATATCAAATTCAATCAAAGACTAAATGCCAAATATTATTATTTTCGCTCCAATGAGATGAACGTTTGCATTTATTCCGGTCAAGTACATAGAAGAAGGTATCAGCAGTCAATAAATTAAGCCTTACACAGCAGTTGCGTCTTCGTCGTGAGTTACTGCTCTTACGTTTCTAGAAATACAACTAGTAAACGAAGAAATATTTAGACGTTAGTTCTAGTAATTCGGTGTGGAAAAATATTACCTTCGACTAGAAAATGGAACATATTTTCGATCGGCATATGTTTAAATTATTCGTTAAAATAGGCAAAGTATAAACAGGGAGGAAGTCCAATATTTCAGTTAATGCGGAAAATAGCAAAAAAAAAGAAGAGAAACTTGAACTAATACTGTTAAGACGGGTATCTACCAAATATCTTTCGTTAATTGCACTAATGAAGTTATTTTGATGGCTAATGCAATGCATTGATTTTTACGATGTATGTGCATGCGTTGTTTCTCCAAATATAAAAATTGAAAGATTGTGTAAATCAAATTAATTCTAAAGGTTTTCACTAAGATCCCAGTATGAGGACAGAAAAAGGAAGGAGTTTCTTATATTATTGATCTTGATTGATCCACATCTTGATTGTCCAAAAATTCTGTCTAAAACGATTCTAAGGCAAGAAAGAAGCTTATTGTCCAACATTAACAGAAAAAGCGGTTTAAAATGGACAAAGGCAACAACATTGGCCTGTGATATTACTTCCAAAATGGCTAATAAGATTAATTTCCAAGTATTACTATTGATAAACGAAGTACTTTCTTTTTTAGCTTTTTGGGATCCCTAGAAATGGGATCTTATGGGTCGTAGTGTTAACGAAAAATTCCTTAAGGAAGTGGTGGCAGTATTATAATATAAAGAGGTAAGTATTATGTCAACACAGGACGATAGGAAAATGTTCAAGGATATGTGCTCTGAGAGCCATAGCAAATATGAAATTACTTAAGCGAAATTATCGCAACAGTATGATTTAATATCCGATGTTTTTGGTATTAATCCCGAGTAGGTAATAATTCTGCGGTGTAACTTTCGAGCCGGCAAACGTTCTCGCAATTTTACGTTTCGATCCGTCTCGATCGCTTCTAATAATACCGCAATGTGGGCATCAACGAGACGTCTTTCTCAACGAAATTGATTAGAGAGGATCTTCAAGCTAATAAAATTCACAATAACGCTCGACACTTTCGCTTGTACGCGAAGAGAACGTTCACGTTCGTGATAGCGATTGCTGATCTTTTAAACTTAAGCCTATTAAAAGATAATATCCCGGGGCACACAGATAAAAGCGCGTGTATGCATGGATCGGTGTTTTAAAGTCGATATTAAAGATTTAGTCTTTCAGCGCGATTACAGAGCGAATTGAGAAATCTGACGCATGGTAATTAAACGGCGATTATGCGTCCAATTATCGAAAGGAGGAATAAGCGGTAGAAGGTCTAGCCGAATTATTGAAATGTATGCGGTGATGATTTCGTGCATTGTTTGTGTTAGCAATTAACGGAAGATTATGTTATTATTTAATTTATAGGTTTCAATCAACGCATTGTTCATATCTTTAACTGTAGACTATAAACAGCGTGGATGTAAGATAACTTCTTTCTTGAGTAATATAGAGAAGAAGCTTAAAACAAAAACTAATCGGAGATGAGTGCCGTATATATTGAAGCATACTGAATATTTCCACAGAACACGACACAAATTATGAAGTTTTTGTTTTCACGATCTAAATTTTGTTTGATTGACTACATCTTGATGTTTTTAGCGATAAAGCGATACAAGATGGCCGTTGAAATCGTAACGACTAACTTCCGCAGGACCGCGTCGTTTACGATAACATTATAAGAATAGACATAAGGTATTTGTACGCGCACTTCTAAACATTCGGACATATCTTTCCGTTTTGCTTTGCTACCTCTAAAAAACGTTATATACCTGAATTTATGCAAAGATTTCAAAGTCGGTAAGAGGTCCACGCTTTTTACAATCCGTAATGTCGCATGTTGCCTAATAGAATAATTTATCTGATGCAACAACATTAGTCCCGAGTTTATAATTTACCTGCATTGCGTCGCCTGGGTTCTCATAATACTTGCCGCCTATTCAAATAGTTCGTACAACGTGCATCTCTGCCTCTGTATAATTTCGTCGCTGTTCGCCGTATATTACCTTTTCCATTATAACAACCGGTCTTCTATATACACTTACCATTATTTTCACTTTCATGAACTTTCTAACAGTAAGTGCAAGTTAGCATAAGTATACCTACCAATCGGATGAAATCAACGAAGCTGAAAGCGACACAAAAAGTTAAAATCATGCGAACAGAGTTCACTGCTTTTGTATCAATGATGTGGATGTTAAGAATGCTCGGCATGAAGCAATTAAGTAACGCGAAGGAGAACAGGTCACGTGGTGCTATGTGACTGCACTTAACCCTGTAGCTTGGGTTATGAAGACCGGCCAACTGCAGCCAGCGATATGTTTCTAGGAGCTGAGGCGGAGAGAACGTAACATTTTCTGCATTTTAAATCTTATAACAGTGCTTCGTATGAGGTATAAATAGTACACTGTTCTCTTGTCTGCTGTTAAGAATTAATAACATTGCTTTGTGGAATTACACGCACATTTACTGTTGTTTCCATACGATTTTACTAAGTTAATACGAGCTTTAACTTTTAATCCTTCGAACATTCGATTTCGAACGCCATTGAAGGTGCCATCATTTTTTTTTTATTCCTGTAACCAGTATCTAATAATTAATTTAGTAATTGTAATACACTCTAATACAGCTTACCGCAGAATCAGTGGAAATGTGATTACGCGTTCAGCAAGCAAGTAACGAGCACTTAGAATTTTTCCCTGTTAATGGACAAATGTTAGCAAGAGAACCACAATATAATAGCGTACTTTTTTGCATGTATGCGTGAATTTAGAGGAATCAAAGTAAACGTGCACATAGCGGATTGACCTATAGTTTGGTTCATTATCAATTTATGATTATGTGGTCTTGAGAAAATTATAAGTTTACTTTAGATTTTGTAACTGTTTCGCTTGTGTTAATTATTTGACGTGGGCATGCCTCCCTAAGCGCATATGACTAAGAGAAATGCATACATGTGACACAAATTAGATTATAGCGTGATTGAGCATTTAATATCTAGATTAGTCGGTAACCGAACTGTTTGTAATTTCAACAAATTTAATTTACGTTTGCAATGCTTTATTAGTGAAAAAATAATTCCTTCCGCTTTTCAAAATTGTTAGCTAATATTATACTTATACATTTATTACATTATTTCTGCGTATACTTGCGAAACAACAATAAACATTTAATCTAGAATAAGGATCCCAAATATTTAGTAATGTTTCGTGTACTGGATGTGTTTCTTTTACTTCCGTTTAAAATTGTTATAACCTGACATTTTATAAATCGATTTAAAGGGTGAATCATCTTCACCGGCTTGGAAAATTATGCTTTCGTAAACGGAGAATTTTCAAAATGGTTCCCTTCTCGTTACGAGGTGTGATGGTGGACATGGCATAACTATGTAGCTACCAACAGTTGTATTTTGTTAAATGTCATATTATTTTCAAGGGAAGCACCAACTGCAGCAAATTTGATCAGAGACAAAGGAAGGCAGATATTTAGCTGATAATTGACAAATGTATTAAAAAAAAAAACTATGATTTTTACTAGCGCTCAAATAAGCTGTACTCTTATTGTGAAATATAAAATTTCCGTAGACGTAAATGCTTTGAAACCATTTCATAATTTTCACCGCACGTATCAATACTTGTAACGTCAATACACTAGCAACAAATTCTAAACAATACTGCAATAAAAAAATAAAATTAAGGGAAATATCGTAGATATTGGATAAACATATAATATCTAAGATGAATAAATGCAGTTAAAGTATCGGCACATTCTGCACTGCATAAGTATCCGGAACAATTTGTTTCGAGAATGCGTCGACGGCCATTATCAACTGTATTGTCAAATGATATGAGAGAAAACTCAAATACCAACGCACTTCTTTTCTTACTCTCAAGAAATTTGTTTATTTAAGTAAATTTCGCCGCCTATCTACAATAAAACTAAAACATGCAAAAAAACATGGAAAACTAGGCAAAAAGAAATAATAACGTAGGAATACAATCGTTTCCTCGCATCGTTTAGCCATGTAGTTGACAATTGCAGCCCACAAAATTCCGGAACATGCGCTCGAAATTTATTATTTAAATATTTTCTGCGAGTTGGATATTTCATATTTGAGCGCTTTACGTTACGCTTTTTCTACTAACATAAATTTCTTTCTACTATAATGCTTGTGAATGAACCGTTATACCATCTTTAATCGATTTATGTTTTTAATAAACAAACTCTTTCCGCACAGCTGGGTACGTTTGAAACATATTTTACGCCATAATTATGTAAACAGGAAATTAAATCACAACAGTACCCATAACGTTACTCTAATTGGGTAATGAGAAAAATCGTGGATTACATCTGCATGTTAACTATATTGCAAGTAGGGGCATAGTTAACAGTGAAATAAAACTATTCTGTTACTTGTAAAAGGAAGTGTAAGATTGTTACTGGAGGTATAACGTTTGTGTAAAAAAATAAAAAAAAAAATAGTAGGATTGGTATGTACGTATGTAATTGTTGGTTGTTTCCTTCCATCCAACTAGTCCATCGAGTTATCAATGCTGTTTGTTGTAGAAAAGCATCCAGCTTAAAAAAATGCGTTTTACAATGTATCTCTTTATTCGTATCCAAGATGTGCCTTTAATGAAACGAATGGAATAAATTTTGAGGAAAAATTAAATTAAAAATTATGGAAGATGCTGTAGTTAGCGTATGCTTGTAGATAAAATAAGGAAGTTAGCTCATGTATTATTTGGCACTGCTTATTTAATTTAAGGAAAAGGATGACCTTTGTATTCCGAAGCATTAAGATCAATTGGTAATAGTCTAATGCTTTAGAAAACTTGACGGTAAGCTGAGAGTGGATGTCTTATTTATTTAAAACTTTAGCTATCGGGAAACTCCTGAAAAGGTCGCAAAAGATACAATGTGGACATGCTTCTATATATAATAGTGCTTAACGCATGTAACTGTTAAAATCAAAATTGTTGAAAGTAACAAACAAAAAGATAATTTTAATTAGTTTGATCTGCTTAAAAATATCCACGTCTTTGAAAAATAGATTCATTTCCTCCGCTGCCAAACGTAACGAGCAGTTATAACCATGAGGATTATTATGTTACGTGAGTATTTATATCCAAACTTGGGTAGGATAATTTTGTAACGTGCAAATGAAGACCGGACATTCATTAACGTTCAAAATAAGTATTTTTATCTATTTCAAGCTTAAATGAAATGTTAACAAATTTTTTCGGTACTCTCTCAGTCTTATCCGAATGGAAAGGGGTTCGTATCGTAGTGTTTACTTCACACTTTTCATTCTAGTCAATCAAGTACTAAATTTTATAGCAATGCCTGCAATAATATTTCCTAAAAATATTAACTTTGTGACAAAGGTTTTCGGCATACTTTTTAAAGATATTTTAAACGAAATTACGTGTTCGTAAAAGAATTTAAAAGCGGCCATTATTTTGCTTGTTATTAAATAATAAGAATTTGACGGAATCGTCATCCATTATAAAAATGTTACCTCTCGTATCTCTCGTTATAGTAAAGTTAATAGAAAGGCAATCACTGTTAGCAGAGCTTCGTAAGCTTATCTGGGAAGTGAAAAGAGAGTTTTAAGGAAACATTAGAATGTTTTGTTTATCGCCGGTAATTAAATTTGGGAAGTTAAGTAGCCGAATTTCATGATAGACTCCTTTGTTCACAATATCCTCCTCATAATCCAACATTTACGGGACGTAATTCCATATTGAAATTTAATTACAGCCAACTTAAATGTACCTGCCTAACTTAAAGACGTTTGTATTTAGTTTTGAATTACCAAGAAAATCGTTATTAAAGACGTAAAAATATACAATTTAGAAATTCATTATGTACGTCTAAATTGTACAGGAGAACTTCTAGATCTGCGCAAGATAGCGGGCTCATTTAACTTTTAAGCGAAAGCTAAAACTTTATATTAACATCGTTCCTCGTCGGGGGGCGATGAAAATTCTGTACTATAATACTAGATTGCTAATGGCAACCGCATGTTAGCAGAGTTAGCAGTCCCTAGAGTGGTTTCTCAATCCATCCGTTTCATGATGGCGCAGTCCCGCGAGATTTTAGATGTGTTTAAATTGGGTGTTCACCAAACCACCGTTCCCATGTCGGGTATCTACGACGCTACTCTTTCCATTATACACATTTGAATGTATTAACGGTAAAAATTCAGCTATGTACCTGTAAAGGAACTTAACCGTAAGAATTGATTCTATTCTTTGCAGTTGGTTATTGTAACTATCAACAGATATGCTCTGAATTCCTAATAAAGTTTTAAATTTTTGGCGTTGCAGTTTTAACAAAACTTGTATAAATTAATGCAATACTAAATTATGAATTGTCACTTAAATAAAGAACTGTTCTTGTTGACGCTTCCTTCACCACGCAAGAAGATATGTTACATGATATGAAAATTGCAACACCAAGAAGGGCGATTTTTTTAGTACCCTTGGCGAAAGAATATGAACACTTAACGGTAATAATTGATTAATTTCTATGAAAAATAACAAAAAATTAAGACAATGTAATTTTATTTTTACGTGTACGCGCTTATTAGTGGTTGATATCCTGTTGGTGTATGGTGTCCCAAGAAACTGGTAATTCAGCGAAAGATCGGCAAATCTGAGTGGCTATTACGAGATGTTGACATGAGCCTTAAAACAGTTTTCTTTATATGGGAACGAACGTTATCCTGCTGGAAAGGTAAGTTCTCGAGTTGATGAAGGTATAGAAGATCATCAGGGTTCCACCACCTCATCAACGCAACGCTAGGTGTTCATGGCTTGTCTTGGATGAACACTAACTAAAATCTACTCTTATACGCTATAACACCCATGACCCTTATGCATCCCTGTAGAAGATCGAGATTCTTCAACGAACGCCAAGGAGGCCAACTTTATATCATTTCACGTTTCAATGTATTGGCAACCAACACCTTTCCAAATACTGGAAGATATTGAAAACATTTTCTTATTAATTTGCTGTTTCAATGTTTTATTATCTTAGCTACTAAGCAGGTGCTTAAGTTACCTGTTTATTGTAATTTATATATTTTAGAGTTTGCGATCTCCACCAATTAATAGTTTTTAACGTAAACGTTAAGAAGACTAAAGTCTTCACATTCTATTCTATCAAGTGCTCATTTTAAATTAAACTTGTAGTTCTCTCTTTGCTCCGTTACTCTACCATAATATAATTGTAGAATTGTGCTATATTTTTTGTCTTTGAAGTTCGCTTTAAATAATAGAACATCGATCCATGCAAAAGGCGAGAAAAGCTCTTTCAGCTTCTAAAGTTAAAACAATACTGGAAGTGCTATTCATATATTTTTAGGTAGATTGTTGAAGTTATTACTCCTGGAATTCTTGCTCTCGCAACCAGTTGTTTACTAATATAACCATTAGGTTAACACACTGAACGCTTATTCTTACGTACTTTCAACGTTTCGATACGTGCCTTGCCCTGGGATATATTGTTACTTATCTTTCATTTATAATGTAATAAATCTCGGGGATGAAATACGCCGTGGGTTCCATGCAAGGTCTGTTAATGTTAATGAAAATTAAATATCGTTTGCATGATAAGTGCAAGTAGGTTGCGTGCGCTTGTAAAAGTCTTTTTGTGCAAAATACAGTTTCCTCCTGTCTTCCCGTACATTGTTTCTAGTTTATTTAGTTATTTTCCTAATGAACGCCTTTTTTTTCTAGGATGTTTCTTGTTACTTCCAGTAATATCGTTAGCAAAGTATCTCCTTGTCACAGCGTTGATTGAGTGTCGAAAGTGATTTTTTTGAAAATCAAATTTGAACTGCAATTTTGAAAGAAAAGCGGGAACAAATATAATCCACCAAAATTTATCAAATTTGCAGCTCGGCGTGTCTCCGAAAAGCAATTCATCGTTGGCAATTAATTGCGTTTAAGATAAGAGGTTGTCAACCGTTTATTTTTCCGCGTCGAATTTCTGCAAACTAAGGTGTTGGCTGATAATTCCTAAACGTAATAAAATTTCTTCGCTCCGACGACGATTAAAATGTCGTTCGTTCATATAACGCGACAGTAATTTTGAAAAATTCTCCACTTTGTCTACCGTGTACCGTGTCGGTAGAGTCGGCCGGACGTTTATCAGTAACGCACCGACTGATTGCATTAACCGCTCGCGGAATAAGCGAACGCTCGCTCCCGAGTCTCTAACAAGGACACATTCCAATTTGCCCAGGAGGGGGGGTCGTGGGTGATGTGAAATGTATTGATTTTATACAAACTGCCCGGCTAACTTAATTAACAAACCATTTCGTACTGTATACACGTTGTAAACGCAAATTAATCTTTACGAGCTGAGTGTTCAATTATATCGGGTGGATAGGAAGAGAGACCTGGATGAAGTTCCGCCACCGCACACGCTCGCCATGGACATCAGTATGGCGCTCTTCATGATACCCAGGCTCCTGCTTATAACGTCGATGTGTATCGCGATGTGTTTGCTCCTTTACAAAGCCAGGAGATTTATTGTGGATAATTAAAGTCTTTGTTTTTGGCGTAATATTAGTTTGCGAAGACTGTTAAGCGACTATCGTATTATATTGTAATTTTTTTAAGGATCAACTCAACTTAAGAGGCTTTGTAATTTGAAATATTTACTTATCTTCCTAGGTCGCAGTGAAATGATAGCTCTTCGGAGATAGGTATTTAGGTGAATTTAATTAACTTAAAGAAATTTAAGTTCCGCTTTATCTAATGAGAAATGCAGTTGGTAGACTTTTTCTTAGGTCGAAGGTTCATACCATATAGCATCATATTTGTCAGGATTGTTCTTATTTCACTTATCGAAGGCTTCACATCTTAAAAGTCGAAAAGGAAGGACGCACGGTATACCCAATGGTGATATGCCAAGTTGATTTACATGGATTGCAGATCTCAACAGTAGGTGTGAATTGAATGACTCACACTTGCATTCCAAAAATATTAAGCCGCTTGAGCTAACAAAATGTATCCGCTCCATATTTTAAAGATGCTATCGATAGGCGCTAATTAGGAGTAAAAGCTCCTATGATGGAATTTATTTGAAGTCAATGAGCATTGCATAATCTTTGAACTTATCTCATCGATTTATCGTCAATAGAGCTAATATTTGTGTATTTGTTTAGTCACCGTGTTAATTAAGCGTCGAATCGGTAAAAAATGGATGTCAAGGAAAGTGTTTCACCTTTTATCAAGACAAGGTTACTCGGCCAGAAGTTATTTTAATTAATTTTACGGCACATTTACATATTTCTTAATTGTTTTACGATAATATTTTAATAGTTATGCTACTTTAGCGCAAAACTTTGTGGTGGCAACTGCTTGCATAAGCTAAGAATAAGTGTTCTTTGCCAATGCTAACCAATGTTAGGCTATGTTTACGTTAAATTAATGAATGAAAGGAATTACGGAATTTGTTGGCATTACGCGCGCAACTTCAATTATTTTTATGTTCATTTTTTCTAATTGCAATAACAATAGGAATTTTAAACGAGTATACCTTAATATTTTGCAGCTGCTTTATCCATCTTTAGCCGCACCCTACAGAATAGCATTTTAGCGTAAAAATTAAACGTATTATTCAGTTTATAACAATATTTTTTATTAATATTTTAAACAATAATTGTTCTTGTATCTTGAGCGACAACATGATGGCCTGCTTTTTATTTTTTTGGTAAACAATACATAATATCTTTCTACTGATTGTAATTCGATTTTCTAATATGATCTAATTATGATCTCAACTAATGCTGGTGCGAAAATTTAAAAAGGTGTTTCTCTCTAGTAAGGTTCAACAACAATGGAAAAAAGGAATGAAGAAGTGCACATGATGACGATGATTTTACCTATTTAATCCTTAACCGCTGTTGCGGAGTCTTTGGGACTCTAGCAACAAGGTAAATTTCCCGACCACGCCAGTCAAGGGAGTGTGGAAGTGTTGTAGTGTCTTCTGTCCGGGTAACGGAAGACATAAGGTTCGATTTCTTACCGGCACTGATATTTTTCAAAGATTGAATTACGTTGGAAAAACCAAGGAAATCCGCTTTTTCAAATTGTTATTGATTAATTAAACTAGTTTTTTTAGCTATATTTACATATATGACAGTGACGGGGAAAGTATGTACATCATTTGAAATTTTTGATGCGGTAGCTGGTGTACAACATGCGTTTCTCAAGATTATTAAAGTCGTAATAATGATGGCAAGTAATAAAAAAAACATATATCGAACATATATATATATGTATATATACATTTGTTTTAACATTGAAATACAATTGTTTCGAATATAATCAAATAATTTGTGTGGCACGGAGCGTTTGTCTACATCTTAGGTTAAACGAATATAGTCGAAAATTAATCGATTGCACAATTCAAGTTAATAATGCCTAAATTTAAACTTAATTTTGCTTGCGTTACATATATCTATTTTTAAAATGTAAATTAGGGGCTTCCCGGCTTACGTAAGATTTGTGGCAATGGCGAGGTTAATAATCGCTGAACTAGACCTTGTAAGAGGTCGTTCATAACATTTGTAATATAGGTCGGTTACATTTGAAGCATTAATTGAAAAAAGTTCTATATTTTCTGCCACTCGTATATCTTCTGGTTGGAAGATTTAACCGACAAAAGTTAATAATAAACTTCGACGTAATACGAACTTCTGCTGTCAGTTGAGAAACCATGTGCTCTATATTAATGTTCAAACGGCATATGGACTGTACGTATGTTACCTAAAATTCCAGATGTCTAGGTCACTGTGAAACCGAAAATATGTGTGCGGCCGGTCGACTGTATACCATGCCATATGAATTTTAATATTGTATTATACAACTTCTCGCCTCCTCGTTGAATACGCACGAAACAACGTGGACAATATGAACGTTCGATTCTACCACATTCAATTTCGAACGATAACTTCTTGTCGGGAACATGAAATCTGTTGGTGCTGTAGATAAATAGAAGACAAAAAAGGTACTCGACCAGTGGTATTACTGTTTCAAGTTTCCGGTGTACCTCCAGGCGTTCACCTTGAACCTCATCTTTTGTATAGAAAGCGCGTCAACAAACCAACAGGTATTTTCTTTAACACACGAGTTATAAAATGTTTCATCAACCTTTTTCTATATTGTACGCACACGTTCTGTATTACGTAGATATAAAGGTACATACTGTACCATTGCGTAAGAAGCTTTCTCAAACACATTTCGGATATTGATCGGTTACCGAGTAATATTGTTATATGAAGTTGTAGAAGTTAAATAATAATTTGGATAGGTTCCTAAGATTTTACGATTACTTTCTGATGGTGGTAGAAAATAAATCTTAGATCAAGGGTCGCTTGAAAAGTAAAGCAGATTTGTAAGGCTTCCTTTAGAACGTATTCCTTTTAATAAAATTAAGAATTGCTTAACTCTCAAATATGGTAAACGTTACTTTTTACTTGTTATCATTTAATTCATTTTACGTAAGATGGAACTTTTTCGTCTAACGAAAAAATTTGATGACCACATTCACGCCTTTTACAAAACAAATTGGTTTAATTGATACATTTATATATTTCTTTTTACTTCCTTTCATTTTACCGTTTTTTTATATATATTTTTTCTACTTTCACCATTAGAGACTCTCCAATGTGCTTTATACATCAAACGCATAAAGTAACATTTAAATTGCCAATTGCTTCAAAACGATAATTGAAATTAGCGATGGTTGTTAAGTTACATAGATATCTATCTGTTGATTTAACAAGTACTATTACTTTCTTCACCTACTTAAGTAACTTCTCATTTACCTTCGATTTTATTACGAATAAAAAACAGAAAGTTTACGGAAGGATGTTCTTGTTTCCTTTTTCCCTTTGCGTATTGATGTTATCTACTTTGGTAAATGGTGCATTTTAGCATTCAATTTAATTCTTTCTTGCGTTTTACTTCTTTTTTCATTAATACTAGCATAGTTATTAGTTTAATATTCAGCTAAAAAAAGACGTATACAACCGGTAAGACGAAAATTCGGTCAGATCTAATAGCCAATACTAGCTGATGTATCGTTTAACTAACTCGTCAGTACCACTATAAAAAAATGATAGCTGATAATTCTAAAAACCTACTAAAACTGCCCTCGTGAATCTCTTCATCGGTTTTTGCATATGTCACAGTTAGATTAATGGCTTCGTACAGCACAAGACGCTTTCACCTACATTCGGCACGTTGTTGCCTCAGAATCGCGCTGAACAATTTTGCGACCTATTTAGCATTAATTTTTATCAAAGATAACGTTAGCTTTTGAAGTCCCTGCTTGTTCTTCTACCTCTTCGGCCATTAAATCGCTCGATACGACATTGTTGACCAACTTAATATTTTGCATTTTTGTATCACTTTTTGGATCTGAAGAATTCTGATAGAAGAGGAAGGGATAAAGCTAGGGAAAGGGTCCTGGGAAATTTAGATTTACTGAAACTGAAAAATATACCTATTGCAACAAGTATTTCCAAATGTTGTAGGAAACGTTAATGTGCAAAAGCTAGATACCGAATGGCGCTTGATTCATAACACCGAAATTTAATAATATAGAAGGAAAAAAGCGTTCAAAGTAAAATTAACGGATGACGCCTTATTTAGTAAAAAAAAAATTGCTTTACGCGTAAGTTGTCATTCACAATGTTCTGTAAATATGGGAAGAATTTTTTCGTTATCTCTATATATTAATAACTTGATACGTTTCAGTTATTTGTAGATTCTAATAGATATAAAGAACAACATGTTTTCTGTAAATTCCAAGCGCCCAGCTGGTAAAACGTTTAATATATCGGTTGTTAAAAGAACAAAGACATTTCGAAAAAAGTCAAAATTTTTAGTTATGTTAATGATCTCAAGGTTTAATTAATGAAAGTTGTAATAAATTGAAAAGAAGCATCTAAAGTCGTAATAATATACAGGATGTTCGAATTAAAACATCTAAACCTCCCTGCGGAAGCAGAACATTCTGTGTACTGTGAGTGTTTTTTATTTATTTTATATTTATTTATTATTAGGCTGTATTTGCCTTAGAATATTTTTTGTTTCAAACCTTTTTCTTGCTCAGGAAAGGAATTATCTTCCGTCCCCACGCTAGATAGGTACGCCCTATATTTTTCAGAGATGCAAATCTTCATAAAGATCTTATTCCACGTACGTATCTCGCGTTCTCAAAACGGATTTACTTGCGCGTGGTTGTTACGCTTCAATAACAGCAATTTCCTTTGTCAACCGCACATACTTATGTAAATACTTCCGAAAGATGGAAAGCGAATTTCGTGCGACGAGAAATCACAAACGAGGAAAGTTAAATATATGAAAATCGAATGAAAATAAACGGAGACGAAATTACTTGAGCATTTTCGCCGCTCTCGGCGTATAAATTATTTTCGCGCTTTAAAAAAATTTAATGCTTTTTCAGCTTCTCAGTTCTCATTTTCCTCTTCACATCATCCCAAACGGATAATTGCAGATTTCGATTTATTATCTGCGAATGTCATAAAAGAAATTTTACAGGAAACGCGTTAACCGTTTCGACACCTACACGATCGATTACGAGTAGGGAACAGGCTATTTTAGGTATCCGCAAAGACTTGCATGTTTTAATGAGTATGCGAGATTAACCCATTCGTATCTTAAATCTTTCTTTTCATAGCGGCAATTATTCGAAGTCAAGTTTACACTAATTATGCAACAATTATACGGTGAGAGTTAGTTAGGATGTTGGTATGCGTGTACGGATACATGCGTCGACTTGTTAAGCCGTATGATAGACTGGTTTCCTGATCGTAACGTCAAACTTGGAATTCGCATTACGAATAAGTTTAACGCTATATGTAAAGGTTGCATAAATCGGAGAGAGAAATTCTGATTGCTCGTATGGGAACACGTTACGTAACGGATGAAAAGTAAAACCTAAAATTTTATAATCACAATGCCAATGCGAAAGTGAAAGCTAGATGTTGCCGTATTCGCCATGGTAGTATATATTGCTTTATTTGTTGTAGAAGCAGCAGGAAATTTTCAGTGCCATCAACGCATTTTAAGTATCGTCATTAGAAACTAATGCTACTTAATTGTACGGACTATCGTCTTGCCTAGATTTTGTATTGTTTTTTTTTTGCGGTTTGGCTATTGATTAGTATGATTTATTGCTACTAATTAATCGCCCGAAGCAATGATGAGAGCGGATATTTCAAATTATATCTGAACAGTTATACCGAATACAAGATAAATGATTTACGCTCCAACCAAATATTAGTAATAATAATGATAATAGCGTATATTTTTGATTAAACAAACGTTGTTAATTGAACGATTTCGTATTTATTTCTTAATAATTAAACGCACCTTGCAATCTATTATTCACATGCATTATTACGACTACAAAATTATAAGGAAATTATAAGAAACCATAAATTATTCATTAAAATTAATCCGTCTCGCCGCGAATACGCTACATAACTTTGATAGTTACCTTGTTTAAATTTAAAAGTGTACGTTGAGAAACTTTCCCAGAGATCTCTCAAAATTATTATTCTGTTTAATACCTATTGTATTCTACGTAGAAGAAGGATTGTGACATATGTTTCAACGTACAAGCGACTAAATTAGAACAATCGAATTATGGATAAGAAAAGATACATTCGTGTTCCAATCTCCAACTATTTTGTAAATTACACTTTGTACCTTTGGATGTTTTCCTTATTGGCACACGTGTAAAGCGGGTTGCATACACCATTTACTTTTATTGTTGGGAGGATAGCGCAATCGCAATTGAGAACACTCACTAACGTTCTCTCATCGAGCGAAGCATCGTGGACGCGGTATAACTAGTGCACCTGCATTTCATTCTTCGTTATTAAGTTAATTGTTAAGTTGCTACAATATACACGTACTAGTAATCGCAGTCGTGCTTTATTTTTGCTTTACCGAGGAACCAGCGCGGCAATTCCTACAAACATCATACAGTCACGCGCAATTTAGACAGCGATTCTATTTGAACAGTGTATGTACCAAAGGGGCGAAGTCCCAAGTCAAATTCAGTTAAACGGGTGTTAAATCCCATCTACTTCAACAAAGATGCAAAGAATTAGCGATTTTAAAAGAATTGCATCGGGTGGCTAAGCATTAAGTCCAAAGTTCCGCAACTATCATTCAATCATTTTGACTGACGAGATCAAAAACAATTCAAGATTCTTCCGGATTCGTTAATAACATCAATAATCAATAAACTGGCACAAGACAATAAGTTATCCGATACCTAATAGGTACCGGCACAAGGGGGTATTAAGGGCACTATAATAGCCGGTAAACTAGCCAATGAAGGTTCTAAAAGATAATCAATAGTACTAGAATATGTGCGATCAACAGAGACCTTGCTGAAATGAGATCTCGTCTTGCTTAAAGATTCAGATTTCTGTTAACTTAATTAGACGCAGCAAAAAAAGAGACTGAAGCTACCACCGGATTAGTGACTTAACACTGTCTCCTGAAAAAGTAACTATATAAGATAGATTGAGTAAGCGAATTACAAGAGGAAGCTAGTTTGCACTTATGCAGAAAACTTTCGGAGAAGATCTAGTGAAGTCTTTGAAAGTACTCAAATATCTCCTGAGCAAGATAATGGCATTTTTAGTCTATTGTTAAGAGTAGTTTTCTTTGATTTTCCGAAGTTGATATTACCGATCTAGCACAACACTGGATATAGGTCATTTGTAATGGAATTCAACAGAAGAGAACTTTTGTGCAATGCTTAACGCAGGACCGATACTCATTATAGAAAAGATATTGAGAAGATTTTTATGTGACAGACAGGTGGAAAGATAAGTCATGCCACCTATGTAAGCAAATATAAGCTTCGGGATGTGAGAATCTATAACGACCTAATTTTTGAAATAAGTCGTTGTAATCTACAAATTTCAGCGCTTTTCAAAAATCCGCGTAAATTACCAATTTTTTATACGAGGAAAGCATATAAATCTAGGCAAGTTAATTTTTTATTCAGTTTCTTAATAATCTAAATGAATTTCGTACAATTTGACGGACAATTTACCGAAGCACTTCCCGAAGATGACGTAACGATGTGTACGAATTACAAGTACGCTTCTAAATCGCCGATTAGCAATGCATTGAAAATAAAAGCGTTCTAGATTACGGAACACATCGAACGCATTATGCAAGCGAGTATCCACTTCTATAAATTTAATATCGCTTTCAATCCAACATTTCAGTATTACTCCTTATACCTGCTCGCTAATAATCGCCGGTTTATTGCAGAGCGTTGTCGAGTAATTCAATATTTCTCCCAACGATTCTCGGGATTGTAAGGAAATTGTGATTGATTGCCTTGAAGCATCAGCACAACGTTTATTGTGCAAGGACTGTAACAAAAGCACTGACAGTAAAACGTATTCAAGTTTTCAACATTTGTACCTACGGGAGAATTGCCCGGATCGAGGTAAACTTTATACAATCGATAGCGCAATGCACAAACGCGTATGTTCTAAACTAAACTCATGGGAATTACAAAACGCGTCCTCCTGTTGCATGTATGCATGCTTTCCGTGCCGTTTACAAATTCATTTCGAAGGAACGAATGAAATTGACACCCTTTTATTAACATTTTCTTCCTGTCGGATAGATATTCGGTACACATCTACATATATCTTTCAACTTTAGTATGCCTTGCAGGAAACAGTCACCGGTTTTCATTTTGTCGTCATTCTATATAAAATTGCATATTCTTCAATGTTTGTTTGTATACGAGAGGTACCTTTTAAGTTTTTACAACAATAATGGAACAAAAAAGAAACATTTGGTACAAATCGTTTCTTTAAAAATATTCACTATTAACGTTTATACATTTATGCATGCTTTTGTAACAATTCTGGAAACAGTAGGTGGAATCTCGAAAACATGGTTTTTGAAGCATCTTAAGGCGATAAAAAAACGTTGACTACGTATTTTTGTTTGACAAGTAGTTAGACGATAATTGAGGTGAATGCGCGCAATAAGACGTGATATTTTTCGTGCGACCATGTCAATTGTTTTTCTTTTCCCTGATTCTTTCAATAATTATCTAGCAAATTGTTGCACACCACTCACCATTGACGAATTTTAAGGTTCCTCTGTCAATTTCTTTGAGCATTTTCTTGTACTAAGCGATACGAGCCATTCCTATGCTTGGGCCAAATTATGCGGATTCTATCGAGAAGAGATCGTTCTCGCACATAATGTCCATGCAAAATCGAATGCACCGCGGTGTTCGATATTCTTAAGAATATGGCAAGTGTCACGCCGATCCCCTTTAATCATCGATTATATGTGGAAGATCAACCGATTTTGGTCGACCTTCACCGAATTCATCACTGACGCCATGAAATTCCGCAAACGGTCTCTTCTGACGAAGCGTATATAATAGCCACGTACCAGACACCGAATTAGTTGGCGACGAGTTGCCGAAATGAGCACTTCGATCTCGTCGGTTGTTATAGGGGGAAATTTCCATAGACCACGGCTCAATAGCTCGGAAGAATCTTTATCAGACGAAACCGACCGTGAAAGCCTGTATTCTTTGATTATTTCATTAATTCGGGGACAATTGTTTCGGGATGGATTAATTCGTGAATGGATAAC
Organism: Oryctes rhinoceros; assembly: GCA_020654165.1. Taxonomy (NCBI): domain Eukaryota; kingdom Metazoa; phylum Arthropoda; class Insecta; order Coleoptera; family Scarabaeidae; genus Oryctes; species Oryctes rhinoceros. The sequence goes on from JAIOKQ010000231.1 coordinate 9,315,959, forward strand.
TTGCATTGTTCTATCCTTGCCTGTCTAGAAGGTTTTTGAGTGTATTCTGCGAACTGAAAGACACGTTGTATCAATATGTCAATGTCATTGTATCAATGTATGTCAATTGTATATCAATGTATCAATAGTCGTTTTTTAAATTATTTTTTTTAAATTATTTTCAAGAGATCTATCTTCGAAATAATAATTTTCCATGAAAGAGATAGGTCAAATAAGTTTAACACGCTTTCCCCATACTTCTATTTCTCTACTTTCGTTATATTATGCTGCACCATAATTTCAATAAATTCATATAATGATCTCATCTCAAGCCATCATTGGCACTTGTACTACTAGCGTTTATCTGATGTAAAGGCTATTAACTAAGAGCTACAAAATTTGAATCTGTAGCCATAAAATCCTAGCATTCACTCATTCATTACAACGGGTACCGTGTAAGATTATCATTAATACCTTTTGGATTAGATTTCAGCTAATTAATTTTGTTTGTACGCGCATCCATTACATTAAAGACATCTCCTTTTTCAGATAATATCTATAAGATTACATTGTATGATTATATTTCGTTCATTTATACTAATTGATTAACTTCTTCAACTTCTTTTGGTTTTGGTCGATAAAGATATCGCTATTAACAAGCTATCTTCTAATCTTCACGATTGAATAAGCCAGAAGGCATTTACGCAGATATTCATACAATCTAATGCAGTATTGTGCGTTGCATTTCTAAAATCTAGTATCAAATCTTTCTTTTTGACATGATCATTACTGTTAAAATTATTTTTAAATAAAATATGATACTCTTCAGTAACCTCTTCAGAAAGGTTTCAATATTAATAATAGGAAATATGCACACCTGCATAATACCAAAGTTATAGTTTTAACTAACCAGTTGAATCTTGTATGTTTCTCAATTAATTTGTTTGTAAAGTTTCCACTTATAATAAGCCTATATGTACATATAAAATTTGTGAGAGAGTTCATCAAATTCCAAAATTCCACCATAAACCAAATAACAGCTGGACGGCTATGAGGTACGTTCGTGAACCATCTTAAGTTGTTCACTCACATTCGCTCACATATTTAGAGTCTTCCAGATTTGGTTTCGACGTTTCGCACACCATCACAAGGGCCTTCTTCAGGAGAAGAGAAAAAGAAGAAAAAAAGGCAATTAACACGATAAACTCGAAGTGTAAATTACGTCTGAAGCGAAACTAAGGGAGCGGAAAGCAATTGATTACGAAAGGGCTTCTTCAGGTGAAGGAAAGCTAGTAGGCCGCAGTTAGCACCGTAAATCAACGTATAAACTGCGCTAACTATAGCTATCAGTAATAGAAACAATATTTATGAGTAATCGTTATTTGTAAATATCATACGAGTACTATGAAGCGAATGGTAATTTTGGTAATCGTCATTGTTGTTTAAGCGTAAACGGTGACTAATTGACACCGATTTTTGAACGAATGAATGTTTAAAACTCATTAATATACATAACCGCATCCATAAATAATACAATACAATATACCAGGTTATATGCCCACATACTGATCCACTTACATGAGGTACAAGGTTAGATGTACAGTTGTTAAATATGTGGTTTCCTCTGGAGATCTCGTTTATCATAAAAGATACAGTAAAACTTCGGATTTGATGAAACTCCTAAAAAAACAAAAATTTTACAGTTATAGTTTTACTTTGTAGGAAATTGAGACTAAGTGAGGCGTTGTTATACGGCAACTTGTTTAATTTTAATTAATTGCCCATTTCTTTTACAAATTAAACAACTTATTTTTTCTAATTGACTATTAAAATACCTGAAGATGCATTTAGAAAGGAAAGTAAATCGTAGATGTATAAAATTAATATTTTGACCTTACCGCAAGCAAAAAAAGACAAAGCCCACCACATAATTTTATCAATTCAATTTGTTATCGAAGTCTCTTTGTCTGTCGTCTTAAGAGTCAATATTTGAACCGCTCTAGAAAGCGCATTGCATCTTTCGGTCTGTATTCCCTCGTTCGATGGTTTTTGTTTGCTGCTAACGTGATACGTGTATTTCATTGCAGGTAGAGAAACAATCAAAATATGAAACTTTATATCCACCTAAGAAGAAACGAATTCATGCGTACAAAAACCGAAAGTTGCGACTTATCGTTAATGAAGGTATCTAGATCAATAATCGGGGGAAACACATTTGATTATCAAATCAGTTATTATCGTATAACGTGTGACATTTTAAATGGCTCAGGGTTTAGCAAAATAATTATTGAATTAATGAGGCAGATTCATTGAGCAGACGGGAATATAATAGCTTTCAATTGAGAACTAATTAAACGTAAATTGTTGCCAATTATCTGGCTTTGGAACAGGAATTCAGGCGGATATTATTGCGAACGTTTCTCGTAAGATACGAAGCGTAATGTTTTTATCGAAGTGTTTATCAATACAAACACTTTCCCTATAGTAGAAACATATGATTACCAAATAGATCATAAACATTAAAGTACATTCGAAGTTATGTAAAACTCCTGACATTAGTGACGATATTCTTCAAATGAACAAAAAACTGGACGCTCTTCACATCAGAACTAGTGACCCGTAGAAATGCACAATACCAATTCCACTAAGACCGCTGCTGAAATGAAACGGACAGCTGATGAATGGTGCGTAACTACGTTAAAGAAGATAAGTTTGATTCTTTCCTTCTATAAATAGAATTGTTTTCTGGAAACATTAAACATGTCGATTTAGGCTATCAGCGCTGCTGAAACAATTTAAAAAATTCGACGAAGTATATAAGAAAATAAATTTTGTAACAGATTGGGCTTGTCAATAAAAAAATTAATCTTCATGTTTCCAACAAATTTTTACTTAATCAATTCCTTTCGGCAAAAAATACGCAACAGTATCGATTTACGTTTTCTATAGCTCAGTTCATGCAGACTTTATTGTTATGTCGCATTATGTGTAAAACTGTTATAAGATCACTCAGAGTAGTTACATTAAACATACTAAGAAAACCCTGCTGCATTTGCTTTTCTTACCGCTAATGATAGCTTCCGTTTTCGATATTCTGCATCCGGTAAGACGAAGCTTACTTTCGTATTACACGAAAATGGTTTTAAATATTTCAGTGGTGGTGCTAACACGCACATCCACATCCATAAATGTGTTTTGCTTTGATAATCGTGACGTGATTTTAGAAAAAGGAAAATCATCATTTTTTTCCTGGATAGAAAAGCCTCTGCGAACCGAAGTAAAGTCGATATTCATTTAAATCGACCTATTTGGATTGAACATTTTTGTCAAATGAATAAATGTTATCCCTTCACATTGTACAATTAAAGACACTTTCCTAGACGCGGTCCAGTTTTTGAAGACATTGAAGTATTTAAACAGACGGGAACATATTGATATTGGTGAGACGAAACACCGCTAAAACTTGAACGCCACTCTGGTTGGCGCTACACGTAGATACATGTCGTTTCTTTACGTGAGATGACCACTCAAATCGGGAGGAACCTTTTACTGTTAATAATGTGCATAAAGTACTCCACAGCCACCCTTCCTCCGTAAACGGTGAAGCTCAGTTGATTACTTTCCAAGATGCGAACCAGAAACGCTTACCACTTGACCCTGGTAGGACTCGAACGCAAAAATTAATTGAAAATCCAAATTTCGTTATTTATTCTAGGCAATATGTCGTCTTGAAGTTTTGTGATGTATAGTAAATGTATAGGAAGTTAATAGTAAAGTAGTCAATAGGATTTGTAAAAGATAAGTTTTAAAATAGATGCTATTGATAGTACTGTGGTAGTATCGATAAATTTTCGATAGTGCTATCGATTGTCTTCGATAGTGTTATCGTTACCCTTCGATAGTATCATCAATAGATTTCGATAGTCTCTCTACAGATAGTAATGTCGGTAAATGCTCTCTAAAAAAAGAGATTTCGTATTACGTACACTGTTTTATCGATAGTGCCCAACGCTAGTTTTACATCTTATGTAGATAATAAGGTTAGTTGCATCTCATTAAATCTCCATCTTGAACTTCACATCCAGTTCTGTAAAAGGAGCGATAAAACAGGATTGAGTTTTGCCGTTTCTGATCGCAGCACGAGATAATTTCAATTTTTGTCGGGTGGTTAACCGCGATCATCCCAGTATCGCATCTAGGTATTAAGGTGGCAAAAATATACAGTGTCCGTTAAAAGACCTGCGCAGTTTTACTTTGTGTTTATTTATATTAAATTATTATGTTTTTTTTTTTTTCTAACTCAATAAAGTATCGTATCATATCTTGTAATTTCTTAGGAACAATCACACGTTACTGAACGGTGATATCGGCTTCGAATTAGATACGATGTCAGTTTTAATACAACATAACACAGAAACACGCAGTATAACATGAAAATACATTCTTCCGAGACAATTTATCTCCTGAGAACAACAACATAATATTAATGCGATGATGTCATAGAAATATTTAAGTAATTATGCAATGTGTTTCTTTATTTTGTAGGCATGCCTTAAGTGATCGTATAAAAATCTCTTTAGTCAAGCTAAGGAATGCTTCTGGGGAAACGTATGTACATATTTGGCAAGAAAAAAGAAACTACAAATCAATTTGTAATACATTCAATATTGGCACCACCTTAAGTTACTATTTCTATTTAATATCTGCCAGTTTCTTTCGTGCAAAGTTGTCGGTTTGATCGACATAATTTTTTAAATATAAATATTACAAAACACGGATTTTGAATGGGCCAACAACATACATTTATAATCGCCCATTCCAGTAATTAATGCATTAATTAGTAAATGTTTTCGAACTCGTCAACTATTTTTAGCAATCGAACATCGTGATTTAGTATTTTTTTTTTTCTAACTGAACTTATAAAACGTTCAACTTTGTTATACTTTTCCAAATCACGAAATCGTTATCTAACAATAGAAGGTTGTGCTTAAACTTACCGAACGCGGCAAGATTCGCACGAAAGTTACCATCATTACCGAAGAAGAGAGTCTAGGAAACGATCTGCTCGAAATGAATGTATCCTGTTACCTCGTTTTTTTCCGATATAGACGGATAGTCGTAATTAGTTTATAAAAAAACGAGACGTTCTTTCGTAAAAGGATCCTAATCGGAGGTATTCTCGTTCTTATGTATAATAATCTCATTTATCGTAAGCCAGCATCGTTTATTGTGATCGCAACAATTAATCACAATTGCAGAAGTAAGTTATTATTAGCTAGGCATGTACGTGTACATACGTATACACCATCTGCGTATATTATTAATGAAATGAATGTAATGGTAGTAGCATGTATTAATAAAACCATTGTTTCTAATCAGTTAGGTGTTCCTGGAAGCTCGAGATTTTCACTCGTAACGGACTGGCGTACACGACAACGTTTTCTTTTTGTTATAAAAGATATTGCGCTTAATATTAGTCACATTGTTATGATATGAACAATTAGATCGCGTAGACATTGGCTACGTAAATTATATATAAAATATAATAAATTTAAAAAACTGCATTAATGTAAAACACACATAAAAGAAAGAAGATAAATATATGTATATGTGCGAAACGTATGTTGCAACAGTGCACTAATGTGGATTGTCGTTGTTGCCACACCTCAGAAGTTTTAAAATGGCAAACAATACTAGGAATGGTAGCCGATAAAAATAAAAGGCTTCCCTTCATCGGAGAAACAACTAGAGAATATCAGTTCAATATGGTCACAAGCTACATGTTAAAATTTTAAAATTCAGAAATTAGATAATTTAAACTATAACTTGTAGGAAGTTTGCAATGTGACAGCAATCTCGTCGTCGTCGCATTGGGGTTGCCGCCACTCTGCAAAATATATACATTGTTTTTTCTGCGTATTGCACATGCTGCAATCGCAGCATTTGCAGCAGCAGTAAGTCGAAGCCATTCAACAATTTGGCGTTTACTTCATGATGTCGGTGGAATTCTTTTCTTCAGCAGAAAGGAAGCACTATCAAAAACAATTATTGAGTCCTGCGGTACATTCTTCATATGTTCCTGAATCCGGCTCGTGGTGAACGTCAACAGTGATTTTCTTGCAAAACTATTACCGATATGAACATAAACTAATGCAAAAAAGACCGAAAAGTATATAACTAGGACCCTCTTTATATATGTTGTTCTTTCCAAAAGCAACTATTACTTGCAATAATATAAAGAAAATCCGTCACTGTAATTGTTTGTTAACATTGGCGAATGTCACGTAAAGAATTTTGAAGCCAAAAAATACAAACATTACGAATGCATACATTATACGTATTGACGAATGTGTTATTATGGATGCGATTTGCACTGTAGCGTTCTGAAAGTGCGGAGAACGAGTAAATACAAGAATTATCAACATGAATGCATCCAAATAATATTACCACCATGTATGTACAGTGCGACGGTTGAATGGCGTTTCACATATATTTGTAAACCACCTGCTAAAACCGAAACGCGCGACTTCGCATTATATTTCGTTGCACACCTGCCCGTTCTTGCTCGGCGCTCGCTTCTTACGTCGTTCATGCAACCTCCTTCCCAAATAGATGTACACCCCGTGTAACAACTTATATATTCTTCATTAGATATTATTGACAAGAAACTAAGTTAGTTACTGGGTGCGATGAGAAGCACTTGATTATAGACAATAAGAATCAACTATTTTTATTGCAAGTTTCCTACTTCTAAAATAGAAGCTCTAATTTGATCATCGATTACAAAATTTTTTTAATAAAAAGTCTTCTATTAAATAGCTTTTGTTATTGTTTCCATTTGACCTCAAACTATTGATCTACTTGCTGTACCAAATTGATTTGATCGATCGCTATTCGCTTTTTATCTAAATCGGTTTGGTACGCACGAAATGCTCAACTTCGTGACGATTCATCTATTCCTAGAATCGCAGAACTTCTGTGCGAAATATCGAGGAGGACATTAAATTTGGCGAATTTGTTGCGGAGATTTCACGTCTTACCGCGGGAAAGTGATGGCAAGTGCTTCATTGGGATAGTTATGGAGATGCGGGGGTGTATTACGCATCATTACTTGACAAGTTAAAACTGCGGAAAATAGCCGCATTTGAAGAGAAGGGAAGCTTTTTCCGCGCGTATTGACCCATGATGTTCATTAGATCTGGCCTCTAACGATGTTTCCTCGCCTCAAAATTTCACTCGAAAGACAGAGGTTTTCATCGAATGAGGCCTATTTTATGGATCTTTAGCTGATTTTGTACCAATTTTCTTTTGTTTCTTTTTATCTTTACACTTTATATACCTTAATGAGTTCTTGAAAATTGCGAGAGTTTGTTAGTTAACGAAAAAAAAAAGAATATATATATATATAAAAATATAAATAATAATATATATCAAAATAGTGGATCATTCTCTAAAGATATAGGGTTAGTGTTAGCTTCCAAGTCCTCAATAAACATTGCCATTTGCATTGCACAAACGGCTTAGTTCTATTTGAATTTTGCAGCAACGACGAAAACTAATATCGTAAGGTTTTATGCAAAATATGCTTATGCCACTCAATGTGCTGGTAATCTCACTCAAAAGTCAGATCATTTGAAAATGTTAACATTTTATATGAAATTTATTCTTAAAATATACGACAGTTAAAAAAGCCATATCTTTAGCGGTATTTAGTTAATTCGCTATGCGATACCGTGCCTAGCGAAAAACGCTGTACTTGAATTTCGCTATTATACGTATTCACCCCTTGTTGGTTTCGCACAAGCAACGCCATTAGGAAATTTGGTAAGATCACGTTACGGAAGTCTTATAAATTCTCATTTATTTTCTAATTGGATACTTGATGACTGCTTTCTGATGAGGAATTTGGAAAATCAATACTGTAGGGGGTCGCTATTGCATTGCGTTTCGAGAGGCGAGAACAATACAGACGAAATAAAATTGGAATCAGATATAGCGAAAACTTTATGACGTGTATAAAATGATTGCAAATTCAATAAAAGCTTTCCTTCGCAATGGCGTAGCATTCACCGAAAGGAATTCATAATGACCGAAAGAAGGTATTCAGAAATGCATTAGCGACGACCAGTTTTCGATCCAAAAGTGCAAGTAAAGTTTTACGATTATTGTTTCAAGCAGAAAACTCGGTTACTGAATTTATATTTCGAGCACGGCGCTGTAGGTTTTTATGAAAGTTGCATAAAGCGATCAAGCAAAAACACCGGAGAAAATAGTTGCCACTGTTTTTTTTTTATTTTAATTTGTTTGTCTCCGTTACTTGATCCAGCAATCAAGCGACAAAATCTTGCATTTATTTGGTGTGGCACTCACGCGAAATCGCTTATGGTCTCCAATATTATTTTAGTAAAATTGCTTCAATTTAAACAAAATAAAACATATTAAGTGGATAATGCAAATACGCCAAAATTTTCTTTTGGATGGGTTTGTCTGTGGCACAAAGTATTCGGTTTTGATTTCAAAGTACACTATTTTTCAATTTTCGCGAAATAGTCGAAGATGTACGTGATGTTACAGATTCATTTTTATTTAGTTGATCATTACGTACGTGGATTTACATGTTACGAGCAAACAAGTCAAATCTTCACTTCAATCTTGATTCTGCCGGTACTATTTTTCTTATGAATATCCACGGGAAGTACAACGGTATGTTAGGTAGTAATATCACCGATCTTCTTAGATTTATATTTATTTTCTTAAAAATAGTGAAGATTCTTATTTACGTTTACATCTATCCAGTGAATTTATTCAGAATTTTCAACGGAAACAATCTTAAACAACCTGCTTCGGCGTGATTTACTCGTAGAACTAGTTTGACCTATTGCATCTTACTTTGTGTTAAACTTAATTAGTATTGCCAGTAATGTAATTTATACGGTTAGTTGGTGCTCTAAGTTAGGACCTTGAAGTTTCGAAACTCTCTGTGATAATGGGCAGAATGTCGAGTGTTATACGGAATTGAACTGAGAAAAGTCCCAAATCGTGTAAGGCTTAGTTATTTATTAATTTTGTTTGGAGTTTAATACGGTACCCAAGTCCTAAAAGAAGTAATTCTATTCATTTGTATGTGTAAGAATGGGAAGTATGTTTCAAATAATGTTAACGCGTTAATTAAATAATAGCTTTTTAACTTTCATCGAATTTATACACGGCAAGCATGCATTTCTTCGTTTCTCCCAATATGTTGGTTGAACATTAATTTTAAAGTTGATTCAATTCAATAGGTTCAAGCAAGTGTACGGCGTTGTCTTAAACCATGTGGAATGTCGAGTTTGTTTAAAAATCATAGTTGATTGGCTACCATTTGTCTCAGTGTATACGACAGAAATTTATGTAAAGATCGTCGTAAAGTAAAACTAACAATTATTTCAAATGCTACTTGCAAGAGTAAAAGGAAAACATATATGCTGTTTATAGCCACCAGGTGCTATAAATTGCTATACGTTCCAGCAGCAAATCGATATAAATTATGTGTAAAATTGTCACCTTTGCAGCAGTGAAACGATATCGGCTTTAAATTCCAAATTATAGCCATTGCAAATTTTGATTGGGCAACGTTCCGTTTAATAAATAAAAATCGCAACGTTCTTGAAAATGTGAAAGAACTGGTTACAAATACAATACTCGTTTTTACTGATTTATCATCGGATATCCATATAGGTTAATTAATTCGTTAATGTGGGCAATTCCGACGATTAGAAATCATCAATTAAAATAATTTCAGTTGAATAACAATTAATTATATAACGGCGTTATTTCTGCACGAACTCCATTATCATCCGTTACGAAATTGGTAGCAATACGAAGTGAACGTGTACGTAGTTACGCTGACGGTGTTTAAATGTGTGCGCTGGAAGGACTCGTGTACAAATATGATTTTCAGAATATGTAATGACGTTTTACTTAATTGTACAGCGTGAATATTACGTAACACGGCACACTGTACGATTGCAGAAATGTATCGCATTCCACCTTTTAGAAGTAAATAATTTAATGTGATTTCTCTCGGGGTATTTTGCACGTACCGATCCGAAGGAGCAATACGCTAGGTTCGTTTATGTTTCCGCGCAAGTTGAAAAGTTTTGTGAATTGTGTATTGCAGTAACTTTGGAAAAAATTAACGAACCGTACTTAATGCACATAGTACCATATTCGTGTGTAAAAAATTCCAGGGAAAATAAACAATAGAGCGAGTTACGTTGCGGCGTGCGTTGTATAACGAGCTTATCTTATTACGCCACAACAACCAACAATAATAAGGGCATTTTAGGGGAAAAGCGTAAATCTGAGAAAATAATTTCCTTCATTAAAGATACTATAGGTGTCGGCTTGCAATCTCGATCACCTAATTGATTATTCGAAGAAAAACAAATTGATTTAATTATACGGAAACTTTAAACTTCAATTGGTACATAGATATATTTCCGAAGAGGTCATAACTAGACGAAGAAAGATCACCGATCTTTAGGAAATCTGAGCACTGGATCTAGTCGCGCGTTGCTTAACTGACTTTAAGATAGCAAACGCGTGTACTGATAACGTGACCAATAACGTCAGGATTTATTATTGTAAACGACATCGAAGTGTTGCCGCAATAGCAATTGTAATAGCGCAGAAACGGGGTATGGTATAATACCATCCATTCGACCGTCAACAGATACATCTGGGCTGACTTTGACTGTTCAGAAGGGATCATTGTAGAGGTCCTGACTAAATATTACCAGCTAAAGGACCACTTTTTCAAGATGAGATTAATTGGAGACCTATCATGTAGTAGCTGTTTCGCTAATGACGAGACACTATCTCTATAACTGATTAACCTTAGGGTCGATAAGAGGGACCATGTTCTTCTCACAAAGTTTGAATGAAAGAGCAATTTAAATCATTTTCTTTTACCCCCGTCAATACTGTGCTTCTGTTTCGAATTTTTTTTTTTGCAAATAATGTATCTATGCCAACAATGAAATGAGCTCCTCTGCTACAAAAGCAACTTATTCTGGAACTCTTGTGTTGTTAATGTATTTAACGACGTTGGCGATTTGGTTTCTTCTAATTTTCTTTATCGAGTCAAATCAAGCGAGTACGTTGTATGAGAAACGGCCACGCTGTTTCCCCCAAAAACTGCTGAGTGAGAAGTGCGATATTTGATTTCGTTTAATCATGGTAGTATCCCGCACTACTTCTCCAAACATTTTCTTCTCATGTGATCTCTTAGGAGATATCGATAGAACTCATTAATCGTCTGACCGGGCCGTCGATAGAAAATACAGATCATTGAGGATTTGGAGGTAGAAAATATTAATTTAATTTTTCAGCAATGTAATTGATCATATTCGGCAAATATTTTCTTGTACATACTTATATAGCCTTCCACAAATTTATTGAGCATCACACAGGTTATGCAATTCTAATTTAAAGCCGACAACATTAAATAAAATAATGTCCTTTTTTCATTTTGGCGCGTATTTAGAATCAAATTTTTAAAGTTGCACGTGGAAGGTCTTTTTTTGAAATATATTTGTCTTTTAATCCGGATATTGTTTTGGTGCGGAGAGGTCGTTTTTTGTAAACAAAATTTAATAATTATTTAAAATACAATGCGTTATGATCGATAGTTCTTTGCCATTGTCTGGCAATTTCATTCCGATTCGACGTCTGTATCATTCCACTTCCACCTCCACGACATCTGCAGAAAGATGCTCAGTAACAAAATATGTCTTTGATCTAACAATGTGGTAAGAAGATGGCCCTATAAGTCGGATATGGTAGCAACTAGAGGTTTTCATTCTCCCTAAAATTCGATCCCGAGATTCCGGGAAAAAGTATTAATTTTAATAAAACAAGAACTGGAAACATGAACTCTTCTAATGATTCGCGAAAAGCATAAGTTGTTAGCGATAACCTCACTAAAGATGACCGAGCTTTCGCGATGAAAAGACCAGCTATAGCAAAAGCTCTCTCCGATTCAATTGATATCGGTGAGATGGTTATTAGTAGGTTATACAATTTTTTTAAGATATGTGCAAACTAGCAAGGAAACTAAATGCAATTGAACATAACCGCGTGAATAAACAACTTTATTGATCAATTACCCTTACATATCAACTTATTCCCGTAACGCTAATAATTATCGTTACATACATGCCGTATAAGGTATTAAATTGCACAGAATCGTTGTTGTTGTTGTTGTTGTTGTTGTTCGAAAAAGGAAATAAACCAATCTCACTCCTCGCGGTGAAATTATAAAAAAACGCCTATAGATGGTAAGATACGTCATAGTGACATTCATATGCGTTATGTAGAAACGCGCGCTGACGAGATGTCTGAGTGAATGTCTTGTCTGCACTTTCATTTTCTAATGATTACCGGTCGTGCAATAACGCGTTGCGAGATTCGCAATCTAGGTGAGAAGACACACTTCCTTATTTTTTCCTTGACGAAATTTTAGGTTAAGGCTATGCACGAATGGTATTTTGTCGTACCTACGATACAAAAAGGAAATCTTATAATGAACATGAGACTCTTTTTTTTTACTGAAACAAATATGTGTAATGAATCAGTTCAACACGCTGTATGTATATAGATATTTGCCCGGCCCGTTATACGAAGAAGTAGGTTATGCAAACATTTGCAAACTCTATTTTCATCAAGTGAATAGGTATGAATATAAATAAATAAGGTTTAGATCATGAATGCGTAAGAAACGCAATCTGTAGATTATAAATATCGCGACGATGTTTGGTGAAGCAATTCATTAAATAATTGAGAATTGCTTTTAGTTTTTGTAAGAAATGTTACAAAACGTTTGTTAAAAATTGTTACTTCATTAAAGCTAAGGACCCTATAAAGGATAAAAGATTCTAGTTTTAGGACATTTTTAATCAAAAAGACTTGAATAGATTTGTTGCAGCAGTCCTTTTAATGAACTATTCTTGGATTTCCTCCTTCAATTTAGGGGGTATTAGGGTTGGAGTATTGCCGTTTATGACTAACGGCATAATCTTCACCTCTTCCTAGTTTATATCACATATTCTAAGATCGCCTTAGCTAAGTTTAACGAGCTTGATATGAATGCTTTCGCCTAATTCTGCCTCGGTATGTTCTTTCTATCATGAACGCCTTTTGCTTTTTCTTCAATTTCCCAATTTCCTGTCTTAAGTAACTGTTATAGACTACAGTAAGGGTCCAGATCAAAGAATTGGCTCTTGGCTGCCTTATTGGTCAACTTATCGGCATTTTTATTTTTCTTGATCTCCCGGTTGCTGAGATCGTCGTTAAAGAGTCGCCTTACATTCAGGCACCAGGTTAGATTTTCACGTGTAGGTTTGAGAAACTTGAATGGTGCCTGACTATCTGTGAAAATATTTATTGCAACGCTTACATCAGGTACTTATGTTAAGCAATAATATTTGCTTGAATTATGTGAATGTTTAGAGCATCATAAAAAATGTTGGATAGCAGATAGATCCATTAATGGCCTAGCCGCTTGTTCTGAGTTCTTCTATTTTCGAGTCCTCCTTATGCTAGGCCAAAATTGTTCTTTTAAATAGGGTTCCGCAATTGCCCGTTTAATGTAGTCTTCCAGGATTAACTAAATGACTGCTAGGATCTCCCAACCTTAATTTCAAAGATGAATTTATCGGCTTTTACGGTTTACATAACCGTATTAAAATACACCTTTGAAACTCTTTGAGATACTACATCTAGCGTTTGGGCTATATTATAAATATATAAATACATATAATATAAATAATAGGTGGTAAACAGGCTTTGGTTAATTTGTTTTGAAAATTTTCCTCCCTTGCGATAGAATCACAAAGAAATTCTTCGAGATCTTTTAAAATTAATCAAAAGTACTGAATTTTACATTTAAATTTACTATTCGAAACCGCCACACTGACTATTGACTCGTGATTAATAATTAATAAAAATACTTCAATTAAAATTAAAGCGCTTTAAACATTAGAGAAAGAAAAGAAAGCGATTATTGATTAATTGCAAATACATTGCTTCAGTAGGTGATTAATTCATTATACTGGCAGGGAAATTAAAGGTTAGATCTCATGGGATCTTATGGAGGTGAAATAATAGCATTGATGTTATCACATTCCAATCAGTAAATGAACAATGATTGTTAGCTGCTACTGTTAGATCAATAGGATTTCCTACAATCAGAGTGTAATGAATGGGCATAAGGATTAAATTAAAAAAAAATTAATTAATATCAGGGAAAATTGTTTCCTAGCAGTACTTATTAAATCTTCGTTTAATTTAAAGGCAAAGCAGCAATTAAAAAAAAAATAGAATGCACACTTCAATATTGTATAGGTAATGTAAAATATGTAATAATTCAATTGAAAGAACATGAGAATTCTATTGTTTTTTTCTGTGCCGTTGATCGTAGTTAAGTGAACGTAATGGCGGTTCTGAATAATTTATTTTATCAGCAATTCGTTATTTAACTTAACAGAAGGAGTGACATTTTACCCGCCCGTATGCATACCACGTACACGTGTTGCAAAACTAAATTATACGTAAATCTCTTGTATTTTTGCAAAGAGCCTAGCTTGTACCTTACAAATTAATCAACTAATAGAACTAGATTTGTTTTTTAATTCATGTAGGCATTGTTCGTTTATTAGAAATATCTTCATCTAGAAAAAAAAAATAAAATCTTAGTAAAATCTCTCCGGTGTTGACATTTCTACTACGAATTACGGTCGTGAAAGCCTGCACTCAACGATCTCAGTAAAACCATTAACTAACTGATTTATACTGAAACTAAGTACAAATTATGCTTTTCCTACTGTCTCTTTTGTTCGCATAGGTTGATGAAAAATGTATTTCAATAGCTCATAGATTAAATTACGATAAATTAAGAACGACCGTTTTAATTTAACCCTCAGATTGCGATTAATCCCGGAGATAGACGAAAATTTCAATCACTAACGACGAGTAAGTCCAATTGAAGTTAATCCAAGTCATATATCTCGTAAATTGAAATACTCCCTCCCTCGAAATGAATTTGCAACTTCTCTCTTTTGAATTAATAATTAAAACATTTTCAACTCGGCGCGGCTCATCTTTCCTAAGGCGGACGTTTCATTTCGAGAGGCAGCGCGTAACGTAAATTACCAACCAATTCGTTCAATTAAATGTGTACGTTTTTTCGACGTGAAGCTTACTAAATACACTTTTAATTGAGAAACTTTGCCATAAAAGAATAATTATAGAATTGCAAAAAAAAAAGCGGGATTAAAACGGAATACCTCCGCCTAATTCTTCGTTTGACGGAGAGACAAGTCGTCACAAAATGAAAAGGCGAGTGGAAGTTTCAGTGCGACGATCTCGTCTTATTCATAACTTTTTTCAGAAGTCATAAGGCAATTCTTAAGGGATTTTCTACTTCTTGACGTTTTTATTATATTGTACTGTGACGACGATTTGCTATTCTAAATTTAGTGTTTTCTCGCCGTATTTAACATATTTACATATAACATTTACAAATAAATTCAAGTGAAGGGTCGGCCTTTCCATTTCATTTCAAAATCCTTTTTAACCAACAGGAACTTAAATTTACTAGAATGCGTCTTAGCTTAGCTAGTTTATCTCAATCGTGAGTTGGCAATACTAGAACCAACTGTTAAAGTCCCCATATACACGAAGAGAAAAGTACTGGAAACAATCAAATAACTGTTGAAAAGTTTACTGCAAATATAGGCCCGATTACAATTTCCTTGAATCCCTGAATCATTTGTACTAAATGTATTATTGTAAAAATTTAGTCAATGATCTGTTACAATGATTGTTACAATAATGCAGAAATTTTAGTTTACATCTGTTGTAAAAAAATGCAACAATGTTATTTTAAAGGTTACTGCATTTATGCCAGAAATTGTTCACATACAATCCTCCAATCTAGTTAATTTTTAAAATTTTAGGTTATGATTTGTATCACATTGATATTATGCCTTTCATTTGAGTAGGTGCGCTTAATAGGAAATTATTAAAGGTATAAATAACTATTTGTTCATATTAAATAATTCGCTTTAAAAACAATAATTGTACAACAAATAAGGTGCGGTAAATACTATTGGCCAACCTTGGCCGAAGCAGAAAACCTGCTACTATACTTTTTTCTTTCATTTCTTTCTTACATTTAAAATTTTCTTAATATTCAATATAATTTAATAGTACTAGAGATACGTAAGTATTTACATTCGCACGGCTAAATGCCACGGAAAAAATTAAAAGCGGTTAGTAAACTTATCACGCTCAAATCAATGGTTCCACATTCTCGGTTATTGCGAGTTACGCAAACACACTGTGCATATCTGTTTCTTTAGATATATGGATACGTGTCAATATAGGTACCTAATTATCTAAACTTGCAGAAACGTAAAAGTGGTATGTACGTATATATGTTGATTACTTAAAAATCTCTTAACTAATGCGTTGAATAGTACAAATAAGCGTACGTAAGTACACTTGTTTACGTTATTAACGAAAATAAATATCAAATTTTCAATAATTAATGGTTTAAGTTTAATACAATACGAGCGCTAAAACATTTTGTAAAGAACACAAAATGAGATTGTTTGTGTAAGTGTTTACGTTAAATACGAGAGATGGAGTAATACAGAACGCTCAAACCCAGATTTTGCTGTATGAGGCGTAGGCGTTCTGGTGCTTGGACGTGCATAAGTAAAGGCCATAATTCTTTCCTCTTGGAAAGACCGGCAGCTCGAATGTACAAAATAAATTCTACTTTATCTTTATTACCAACATACGAATGTCATTATCGTGAGAGCTTTTGACAAATCTGGTTGAAATACGACGACCTTCATCTTCATTTCGTCACTGCATCTAAAAATTTGATGACGCGTGTACGAGGCAAGAGTAATAGCTATGTACATATGTATATACTTACTGTGTTTTGTTTCCGAAGCAGTTAATTCCCAAAGTCGTCCTGTTAGACAATAGGATCTTCCAGTTGTATCTAAAGAAGTTTGCGTCAAATGGATACGTAATGCACGAATTTTTTGTTGACTTCAGAATATTATTCCAATATACTTGTACCGATCGCCTAGGTAATTTTTTCTTGTCATGATTGCATTACCAGGTCCATACGTTGTACACGCCACGACTGAGTATCTTTACGAGGTTGGTATTTAATGATTATCTTAGCGTCATGTAGTAGACCTTTGAATATCTTTCGATTTCAGATAATCATTTGATCCCGATCGATTCTACCAGACGATTTGCAAGATTTATGTGTTACTCTGTGAAACGGATATGCTACAGTGTCTAAAGGAAAGATTCTAATTTTTTATTGTATCAACTGGATGCCCGACGGGCTATATTGATCGTATTGTCCTGTTCGGGAAACGAGGGATATCAAGTTCGATTCCTTACCCGGGTTAAGATTTTTCCTAAATACAAATTTCTTCGTTATTATTTTGTTGTCATCGTTAGAGAGGACAAAGGCGGATAAAATTATTACTTTTTTGCAAGGACTAGACAGGCTCGTGTTTTGTCGACTCTCGGGGACACCAGTAGGCAACACGAATCCATTCTCATGACGCGAATAGATACGAATCTGTCTAAGCGCTACAAAAAAGGAATAATTCCACCTGTTTTTATCATCTCTAATCATCATTATATATTTAATTTTTTTAATTCCTCTCGATCGATTACGTCTTGAATAAATCTACGTTTAAATGATCCTTCCAGACTTCGATATCCGTCATTGTACTTGGATACTTATAAATTCGATTATATTAATTCGCGGCATGACTATGACATTGATATTAATACATAATAGAACGTCGCCAGAAAGATACTCAATTGAATAGGGTTATTGGCGGTCTTGGGTCGACAGCTAGCAGAATTTCTAATTACGAGCGCAATTGTGCTGGCCGTAATGCACGCGCATTGTTCTAATTAAATTAGATTTGTCATATTCGTTAAACTAAATGTAGAGTACAATGCGGTGGAACAAGTGAGCGACGAATGTAATCGATAGTAAAACAATTAGAGCTTCATTGAATTTAATAGACTCAGATACGTCGGTTTTTAGTTCTCGAATATGAAAGTACCTAGCAGTCAATGCGAAAACAAACAAAAATGAAGTATTCACAATATCAAGTATTGATTTAAAGTCCTGTGTTGGGAAATATGCCTTGCAAATTTCTTGATATCTTTGCTACATTCTTACCTTCAATCGAGAGCAATCATCTCAAACCATTGCCAAACATATGTTGCCATATCAATAGCTCTTTTGGAAATTAACAATTACCCTTTTTCGAGTATCAAGTTTGGAGCCGTCACCGAAAATAACTTCGTTCTCGTGAACTGAACTGAACTGAACTGAACTGATGTTTGGTTGTGCTTAAATTCGTTAAACCAATATCTGATAGTAGTTGCCGAACGTACATGATCCTTATAAACCGAAATTTTGACAGACGTCAACTAAATTATTGCATTCACAGACACTTCTCATACCATCCACGTATTCGGTCTTTTGTCTACTCCTGTTATTAAATTAAGTAGATCACAGGCATCTTTCGGGTTAATAATTCATACGCACGTAACAAGCTCTAACACAAAAATAGAGGTCTTTTCGTCGGACGAGGAACGTAGCACGAATAAAAGCGTCGGAGTTCATCATGAAGCTACTTTGTTGTATATTAAATGTGAGATGTATCCTCAAAGAGTAGTTGAAACAATCTGTTATATAAGTGAGCATCTTTTTTGATTGCGTAAAGTTGCAGATTACAATTCGCATCCCAAATGAAAACGTTAAAATATGAATTTGATCTAGTTCGCTGTGATTCCGTACTCTATATTAAAGAGAATCCTTAATATTCATTACGGTTTTTTCCTATTTTGAATTACAATAGTGTTATGCAACTAATTTGTTTTTAAACCTTCTGCATCAGTAGATTCGTAACAGAATAACGTACAATTTCCTAGAAAAAGCCATGAATATGTATTAAATATTTGCATGGAAGTATTCAATGTAACGGTGTATGTAAGATACATTGTGCAACTACATAACAGTATACATAAATATATTTTTATAGCGTATTTTGTAATTAAAAATTGGAACGCTAACAATTTAATATGGTATAAGATGTGCTGCAATAAACATAAGATGAATTTATTAGTCGTACTGTTGATTAAAGGAAAATTGCTATGTATAACGTACACACCTTTCTTGCTAAGGAACGTCTCGATGATCTCTTCAAGCATACATGTTCTTTTATTAAGTATTTTTGCAATTTTCCGTTGATTTTTTTTATTTCTATAAAAAATCGCCACCACACGTCCTCCAAAGGTTCGGCCACGGCCGAATATGGAGTTGGCTTCGCGAGACCGATGGCGTGATATCTTTTGAGAGCTCCTTTTCTGTGAAATACGCTTTATTTGGGCGTCTGGAGCCCCGCAGAGAGTATTGTTGTTCCAAAGAGTTCTACGATTAACCTTCCTGCTTACGTGGGTGATACTCCGGTTACCACGAGCAGCCAGAATGATCGGAGGTCATCAACGAGCAATGGACGAACTAACTGAATGTGTGAACAGATAAAGACAATATCAACAAGGCCAAAACCATCGTTGGCTAATATCAAAAAAGACGAACTATGTCTGGATATCGATGTGGGTCGCTACATAGAGGGCCCGAGCTTACAAAAGTGAGAAACTAACTTCTCTTCTACAAGGGTGCCGCAAGACTCCGTAGCTGGACCTACCCTCTTCCTGATTTTTATAAATGACTTCTATGTAGAAACGGAGAAGTAGTAGACACTAAAGATTTTCGTGCTCTGTCATTGTATGCGGACGACGTAAATATTATCATTAACGCAGCCTATTCTTATGAATTATGTTTATAACTTCCGGTCGCTTAGCAACAATCTTAGGTATTTGTAGCGGGTATTAACGAAATTTTACTACTCGCCTCTCATCCGTGTACGACGTGCCAAGTGAAGGTATTAATGATTATTATTACCGTTATTCTTAATCTATTTTCTGTATTTAAATTAAATCCGCGTAGAAGCGATTAATAAGAAGCAAATTAATTGAAAACTCAGGCTATGAATTTCTAGTGCATTTTAGTGTCTTAATCCGAAGACTATAACACTATGTGTATAGATCAAAAAAGTTGCATACGTGCATATCTGGCTATACAATGCATAATAAATTATAATATTTAACATAAAGCGTTTACGGCGTGTTCTCTATAGAAAATGCACTAACAGTTGCCATATGCGTATTAGTATGATAAATAACGAACGGGCACCAATAGCTAATATCTCCATGAACATTATAATGCAAACGATCCCTGTAATAAAGTGCGCCGTCTTTATATATCTTCTTCGATGTAGGAGACTTAAATTTACTCAAATATATTTACGACGATTCCACGAACTCCTAACGGTTTAATGCCTCGGCAGCTACATATTTGGTATATCATTTAAACTTGGTAAACATTAAGCTTTGGTGTAACGAGCCTTGTGTATATTAACATTGCATAACGTTGTATTTTGTATACACACATGTAGATGCGCGGTCTAATACAAGCATGCGATACATAAACACATGCACGTAAAAGGTTTTGCGTAGGATACACAAGGAAGATAAAAATTATTATAACATTAGCCAGCGCTGCTATAATACGTTAAACGTGGAACAACTTTAAAATTGCACGTGTGTAGTTGTTCCTTATAACTTCTTATATCTAATCAATAATTTGTTGCATTATGAATACTTGAATTTCGTTAAAAGTTATATGGCATATCTCTTTGGTAACTACGATGAAAACACGATATGCTTCTATTTCGGAACGAATTACATGAAAGGTCGCCTCTAGATTGTAACTTTACTACCTTACACAATCTTTCAGTATTTACAGTTTGGAAACCATCAATATCCGTATCGCAAATAACATAAATATGAAACGGCAAACGAATAGCGTCGATATTGAATCGGCCAATAACGTCGAATCTCCTAACAGGTTATCGCAAGGCTCTATCATTAATCTATGAAACAAACAATATCGATGTGACATGACTATGAAAGGACCACAATGGACATCTTAGCAATGAAGAAGCGGACAGGCTGGCCACGAAGGGTTCGAGCATGACCGTGGGCGTTCCAGAACCTAACATTTCACCACCTTCTATGCGCCTTACGAAAGGAACGGAATATTGAACAATTTTCGGAAGGATGAGACGAAACTAATTCCTGCTGTACTTCTAAAATCACTATGACGTATTCGAACAAGCGAGCAGCGTTATCTGAGACTGTTCAGAACAAACTTTCGGTTGGCTCTAGGGACTCCTACTGGACATTGTCGATTAAAGGAATACCTCCATAAGATGGGCTAGCCGAAGAGCTTCTTTTGGAATTAAAAGTTTGTTATTCAATACTGAACATGAGCCTGTGTATTTGGAAAGCGAACTGATGCAATATCCGGATAGGACCAAGAATGTAATTTAATATTGCAAGAATTTGGGTTAAAATATCTAAACTTAGGCGACTAAGATCTCTTCTGATAATAGAATTTAGAATGCTAATGGCAACTTGATTTACGAGGTGATGCATTTCCGGCGGAATGCGATCCAGATAAACGGATACAATATAATACATACCATATTTCGGTTTATATACTTTCACTTTCTGCGTTATTTGTAATTGATTGTCTATACCACACGTCATTAACAATAGAGCAATATAATTACGCTCTAGTAATTTACTTTATCCGTACAAAGAAAAGCACAATTGAATGACCAATTACAATAGCTTACACAGTTTATGCACCTTAGTTGAAAGTTATTATTTCTTACAGCTTTTTAAGATACCGAATTCAGAAAACGTATTTTAAAAATTCCATCGCGCCGCATTAAAGAAATATTTAAATAGAAACAAGACAAAAAGCCAGAAGTGAAGAGCTTCTCCTGCAACAAACCAACAGTAATCCTCTATTATACCTTCATCCCAAAAACCTTTGCGCCAACCTTCAAGATTGTTCAGATTACTTTCCCAATAATTCAGCAGCAATTTCCTGCAATTAAATCACTTTGGCAAATAAAAAGCGATTGATGTATTGTTCCACATAGAAACTTTACGTCAACGAACTCTCGCTCTTCCTTACCCTGACTATTTGATGTATCTGGACAAGCAAGATGTGGTAGGCTTTCTATATGTAGAATCGTATTATGGTCGGGATAAACAATCTTACTTTCTTTTGGGGTTTCATTTTTCGCTTTCGCCTTAATACTGGAAGAAGTACCTTTTCCTCCTGTCACGCATTGGAGTTATTGCAAAACCGAAATGACGTCGACTTCAACGTCTCCGACATAGAAATTATTTTTGCAAATACGAATACAACAAAAACGACGAGAAGCTAATTACACGATCTACTACACATATTCTTCCAATTACGAAACCAACCACTTCCACTGTATACATAAAAGCCGCCAGGCGCCGTTTCGTTTGAAAGTGTTATATTATCAGATGTTCGAATGTTACTCTTTGCTTTTGCATCTCCGCTCCACACACAAACAAATGGAAAGTCAAACAGTCAGTCACGGTGACGTTACAAACGACGACGATTAACGTTCTAATATAAATTGTGAGAGACCACAAAAATCGTTTAATAACAGACGCGAAGTTCGTTCTCTCTTGCGTTATAAACGGTCGAACTGACGTAATGCATCGTAATATCTTAAGAGGTTTAAATTTAAAGACGGAAAATGCATCCGAATGAATGTTCGCGCAAAGATCACGATCTCGACGACGAGAAGGCTACGGGTAATAACATTTGATATTCGGCAGGAAACAAACCGCACAATGACATCCCACTAGCGTCGACGTTGTACAGTACGGTTATAGGAGACGATCAATTTTCGTGTAACATAATATAATTTTTAGTGTCGCTGAGGTTTATGTATAATTACGGCTTGTGTTGCCATTGAGCACGGAGAATACGCTTGTATTTACGACACTTTTAAGTAGAATTAATAAATGCATGTATATACACCGTTGCTTTCATAAAAATCTGGAACAACTCAATCAGTTCATTTTTGACGTTTTTTTTTCGAATCTTGTAACAGCTAATTTAAAAATGACAATATCTTATATTCAACCTAAAAATTAATTTTTCTTTAAGCTTATTATACATCATGTTTGTGTATTTTAGATACTTCTTGCCTTTACCCTTTACATATGAAAGATTATTTTTCACTTTAATTATTTTCATTGCAAACGGTTGTAGCTCTACAAATGTTGGAGCACCATCAAGACAAGACCTTTAGGACATTGATAACTTGCAGTTACGAATAAAACGTCTATTATTACTTGTTTCTTACCACACATTTTCATTGGAATGCCATAACTCTTCAGATGTGCCAGAACGTTTACCTTGGATGAAAGTTTATAAAAAGTTTACTAAATAGTCCTTTAGATCAATACCGTCCATGAAACTCTAACATTTCTGAAGTGCCTTCCGCATTCTTTTCACAATTACGCTTGAGCGAGTTCGTACCATAACAGTTGCTTAAAATCAAAACTTCTTTAGCGTCTTACCATCCGCAAAAAATAACCTATTTATTTTCCTTTTTTTTTGTTTCTCCTTTTGTAACGAGAGCGTTTTCCTACTTGTCCTCGAATGAAACGTAATCTCTGTGAAATTACGTTTTCTTTCTTTGAATTAGAAAGTCTGTGTGTCTACATTTTCTTAAGACAAAGAATTACTACCGTGATTGTAAGTTGGAAAACTGACTTTACCAATGGTAATAATAAATTCTATTTGATTAATACAACGTTGATCTCCAGCTTACATAATTCTCCGAGAAAATTTCATAGTCAGAAGAAAGTAATAGTGCAATCGCTTAGATGTAGGTCGCTGTTAGCAAAGTATATACGAAGTTAAATAATAATTTTCCCTAGTTATAATCTTGGAACGTTGACCAAATTTTCCAGTGTTTAACGTCGACGTACCCGCTGTAACTTCTGCAAAGTACGGATAACTCGAAAAGATTATAAATTGTGCATAGAATGATATTTACATTACGTACGTGTCACTGAACACATTTAATGATTTCAATAAAATTGAATCGTTTATAACCAGTAAATAATAATGCAGTATTAAACAAGTAACCAAGGAAATCGCGACAGTATATTTTACGAAATTTCCCTCTCACGGGAATTAGCTAAATAATTTCGACGAAATATCGTGGAAACGGATGGCGTCATTTAATTAAAAATTCAAAGCGCCTTTATTTTAAAAAGAAGCAATTAAAAAATCGACTTTACGCAAAGCAAACCTTTGATGAAATTTTGTACTGAACGTTTCTATCAGCCCACATCTAGGTTAAATTAGGGAGAATTGAGGTCGTGATAGGTAAAGTAAGTTTTTTAAGCAAAAACATGAAATATTCATCTCGCGTTTCTCTATTCTTCAATCAAATAATTTTCAACGGATTACTATCGGTATATCGTAAACTGTATTTCGGTATTACTGCAGGGATTTATCTTCCCAAATATATGTGGTATTAGGTTGTTTCGGTCTCTTCGATGCACATAAATACGCCCGCATAGAAGAAGAAATGTAATATATACAACATGTTTACCCCAATTTATTATTGTAAGCTACCTAACATTCTTGTACGGGATATAATTCTTCACTAGTCTGTATTCGGGGGATTACGTAATTGTACAGAACTTACTTTACATTAGACAAGCAGGGAAAGACTCTCGACATAGGAAAAAAGAACCCGTATTACAACGCCGAAAAACATTTACTCAATTCTCTCTCGGGCAAGATCTATAAAACACAAGGTCGTTTTGCCCTTGGTCAACATGGATCGTATGCCAATCGTTCAAAAGCTAAGAAAAGGACGCCCAAGATGCGCAAGGGATAATAATATGGATAAGAGAACTACCACTGTCTATTCGACTTGTGAAGTTGGTCTTTAGATTAAAGCCGTGTAATAAGTAACATCATAAGTAATATCATATCTCAATAAATCTCAATATGCGAGCTTAATGCCTCCATTTTCAGATTTTATTAAAGCGAAAAGACGCAAGGTGTCCTGCTGCTTCAATACACTAGTCCGTAAGTCAAAACTTTCACAAGCTGCCGTTGCTGAATGTGACTTGGATGATAGAGACTGACGATGATGAACTTGCTGTGAAAGGTATTTTGCAACTAAAGGCACCTTTATTTAATGGATTAGAGAAGTTATTAAAAAAAGAAATGGACCTATGTTAAATAATAAATGTTTATTGTTGTTTTAATGTTAAATAACCTTAAAATAGCAATATTCCACACAATATTCTCGGTATACAATCTCTCGTTGGTATATTATACAATTTTACGAAAATTTCAACGGGCATTCTCCTGATTGGCCAGCGAAACTAGAGAAGTCTGAAGTACCCTCTTCAAACAATGTCGTCTGGTCGATTGTATTCAACCAATTTAAAAATACTCGAGTTTTAATAAATGTGGGTATATTATTCTTAACAACGCGGTTGAACTTGAAACGAAGGATGCGTTTCGCCCCCATTTACAATGGAAACAGTCTACCCTCGTTATATGAAGTATTTCTACTTAGTAGCTAAGTATACAGTTAGAGAACAAAATAAATCACCGGTTGGAGAAACTCATGTTCATCTGGAGAATTGTACAAGCATTTCAATTTGAATTATTACGTTTCAAGGAGGTGCTATTGGTGAAAAGTTTTCTTGGTTTTCCCGGCGTAATTAAATTTTATTAATGAAATAAGATTTCATTAATATCCGTTAATAGTCGATATTCATTAATAGTCCGTTATATAAATACGGTGGCTGTGACAAAAGGATCACCCTGAAGCTTGTTCTGGGCTGCTGCATGTCCATTCTTTTTGCAGCAGTGAGACAACATCCAGCAGCTCAGAAGAAGCTCCATGTAATTGAGAGCGAAAGGTCGGCATTCTTATGGTATGACGCGATTACACGATTTCAACCCGGAAACCCAAATTGTTTAAAGGAAATCATCGACGAGGAAGTCTACAGCAACATATACCGTAGCAGGTCATTGACATAAATTAAACAGATGCTAAGACGCATACTTGAGGAATGCCACATTTCGTCTGGATAGTTTGAGAATAACACTTTTATGACGAAATATTCTTCCATCAGCAAGTATAATTTACATCCAGAATAAGATCATTGCAGTTGCGTACAGCAATCTTACAAATTTACTTAAACATGACGCAACCATGATACATTAAATAATAATTGTGTTCATTTAAAATGTATTAGCTAATAATCAAATTAGCACGTTCTGCGGCTCTTAATTGCTCTGAACTACACTGCTCTTCTAATTTTATCCGGTTTATACGCGACCATTGATTTTGCCGGAAGCGTTTTAAACTAAACATGTTGTCTCTATGCCACGCCATAGTTGTTAATACGTTAAACTGACAACGTAACCAGAACGTTCATCGCAAATTAAATTGCTTTAGATTAAACAAAAAACAATTTTAAGCTTTAGGCTAACAATGACATTGGCACGGTGATTAAACATTCCACTGATGTGAATTTAATTGAATTTCTTATTTCCAATTATATTTGGAACGTTCGTAGATGTTTAATTTGGAAACACTTAACGAAACTTGCTAAATGTTTTGATTGGACGTTTAGAGCGTTAGAAAAGCGACATTTTTTACCTACATATTTAATTTAAAATCAGAATCATTCGGCAGTTGTAGATGAAAAGGACACCCACAATAGCTACTTACTTTTGAAGGTAAATAACCACAATGATACTCCTTTATAAAGGACGTAAAAACCTGCTAAGTTGGTGGACTCAATCAAAAATAAACTTTAATGTTACAGCCGTTTACATTCAGTGAGCCCACCTAAAACGAGTCTGCTAAATCACAATTTGTAGCTTGTATTATGAAAGTCACCTTTTATTGTCTTCTGCACACATGATATTGAACAATTCTGCGATTCATGATGTTCAACGTTAAGTATGAATTGTTTTCGTTTGATATTCGTATATATTGAATATATTAAAGTAGGGTAGTTCTCGTTTATTTAGAATATCATATAACTCGAGTCCTATTTACCTTGCATTCCTTTATACAGGCTGATATTGAAAAAATTAACGGTTAAAAAGCTGGCACCATATGGAAAAATAATTTAATTATTTATCTTGGATAATCAAACGTTAATGATAAGTGGTGCGAAATGAGAAAAGAGCAACACGTTCCTAGTTAGGCGGATAAAAATCATTACGTTATTTTCCGTTGCTTGTACAATTTAACATTTGGTTCTTTTGTTGATCTTTGAATCAAAAATTTGAGTCATTCAGGCTAATTAAATAACCGTCAAATAACACTGAGCTCAGTTGAACGATTTCTCAAAGATGCATTCGTGAATTTTTGACAACGGTTTGCGTTACTTGAAACTGACTTTTCGGTTTCAGGTTACAGTTGGTACAGGTACATACGTTGAGAACACCTTTGTCATCCGACCTCATGGAGACGAATCTTTAAACGGATGTTGCTTTCCTGGTTATTCTCTTTTACCGGCATCCTAACGGTGCGTTAGGATATTCTGCTTATCGAAAACTGATGCACACGGGTTTCTTACACCATCATTCCGCCTAAAAACTTGTGTGTTACCAATTCTTTTTTCTTCCGAAGGATCATTTCCAAATCTGAACGAAATCCGCCCCATCAAGAATTGAACTACAGCGCTGAAACAACCGTCCTCATCTAATCCTAGTTTCCTCTAGCAAGCATATCTACCCTACATTGAATGTATTATCAATCCCATCAGCAATATTCTCTCCAGGAACAGCATTTTCAAGCTGTCGATCTGCTTCTCCGAGACCGCAATCATTTGCTTGGAAAGATGGCCCCGGATGTCTACCAGACTCTATCAACGACCCGTAGTATGTAACCAGCACTTGTGTAACTTATATACGGTAGCTGTAGCCAGATCCGCGCTGGCTGAGCATAAGTAGACTGAAAACGTCACCAAATTTCGAAACTTCAAGTTAATATCACCCAATAAGGATGAATATTAGCAGAAAAAGAGAATTACGCAATAATACTTTACATGTTCCCAAAGATTTATAAAATTTTAAATTTTAAGATTTGAGACCGACCCTTGTTAGTATGTTTGATAGGGACTAATAGGTATTTAGATAATCAAAAATTACTCCCGTTAAATGTTCTTTAGCCTATTTTCCTCGGCTTTGTCAATCGTACAGTGAAGTCCACGATTTTCCGAAACGGTTGCTCCCAATTAAATAACTCGTGTTGTAGGATATTTACGCATACTTTAGCGTTTGCCATGCTAGCCCACAACCCTTACTAACATAACGTAGTTAAGCTTGTAGGTAACACCATAACGCAGTTGTAAAAATTAACATTTACACCCAGCTTAAAGTATCGAAATTGTCTAGGTCTTGCTGTTACAATTTTAAATATTACATTAAATGTTTATTTTTGTTAGAATTGAAATTGGAAAATACGCTAAAATCAATTTATTTCTGTACAATGTTAATGATAATTCAATTAAAACTGACAGTATGCTTTTTGTTAAATATTTAAATAGTGCTCATTCAATGTAGTAATTGTTACTCAATAATAAACGTCTAAAGCCCCCAAGAATTCGACGTTAAACATCCACATGACATTCTAATTGTAAGTAAATATTTTATTAATCTTCCAATAAAATGGCGCATTCGCTTCATAAATAATATTTAAATCCCAAAATTTTCCATTTCACTATTTTTATTATATTCGAAATATACACATATTTTGCAACGTGTATTTTAGATATTTTATATTTAGTACATATGACCTAATAGGCAAATAACAATAACATTTTCAGTAACCATGTTTATCGACCCGCATGAGCAACTGAACTTTTGCAGACAACCTTGATATTTGGTTCTGTTTTACAGTATTGTCGACACAATTGTTATGTAGCTCAAGCATTTAAAATGCAAACAATTTTACAGACATGCAATTATTTCTTTATTACAAAAAGTATTCGCATTAATATTTTAGTAATTGTGTATTTATTTTTAAGTTAAGCTAATGGTTGTGAAACAGATATAAAACATTATTTTAAATCATGGAAAATTAGTCCTTCTTGTTCTACTTTTTAATTATTGTAGTACGTAGAAGTAAGTAAGCAAAGTTCGTAGATTGCTGTCGTTGAAAGTTTGGAGATTCGAACTAAAAATTAACATTAGCTCATTATTGTCTGTTTTTCTTCTCGTTTTTTCCTTCACTTAACTTCATCATTCACTTAACGTCGTTAACAAATTATATTTCACGTCGCACAATGGCTTGTAGAACAAACGAGCTGAGTATCGTTTTGAGGAGGTTGTCCTTAAACATCTGCAGAACTACACAAATATTTTGAATACAAATATAAAAGTGGCCTCCGTATATTTTAACAAATTATAATAATACAGAAACAAATCTGATGCCACGCTTATTAAAATTAATAAGCGAAACAACTATTAATTGAGGCATTCCTGTGTTAGACTGACTAGCAGCGAGTAGTTTTGATCTAAAGATATTTATCTCGAGTGTCATTCCCAAATTCCCAGAAATTTACAGGTTAATAGACCATGGATAATAGCGTAATATATATCGTCGACTTTAATTGAGTAAAATGAAATAGAGACACGCATTTATCCGGTAACGATCAAACGTGTATGAAGAAGCCTCCGGTCATGGTTTTTTGTTAATGATTTTCCTGTACCACTTGCATTGTACTACTCTCTTTCATTTTTGATTACTTATGTTAACACTCGATTATTGTCCTTGTACATAAAAACTTTTTTGCTGATTCCAAGCACGCATATAGGAAGAGGAAATGCTCTACCCAGCCATCTTTCCAACCTATACAGGACTGAGTTGTAGCCTAATATGAAGTAGATGTCAACCTTTACGAAGCAAAAGTTATCAATGTCGATGGCAGTAATCGAGCCTTAACGGATCACCAACCTTATTATGACATCACAATTCTGTTGCCAAAATCCTTTTGAAAATTCATGAGTCATTTAAGAATTTTGTAGTTATTGGTTGAAGAAGAGATTCTATTGGTGGGTAGCAAAATAAATCTTTAAAACACTTGCCACTTTGCAAAAATGAGAAACAATTAATAAAACATAAAGCAAAATATGTAAATAAGACATCTTTACATTGCTTTGACATTTTTTTGGTTAATTTTAACCGATATTAGATTATTCGCACTGAAATCCTGCATAGCATTGTATAATTGCAAAACCCTGAAAGCTCTACAATAAACATGCAAGTTAAACCAACCTAGTTTACGTTCTCATTAATGTTACCATAATTTCAAATTAATTCTAAGATAACCTTTATAAAAAAAAAACTTTACGTAAACACACAAAACAGTACGTCTTAATTTCTTTTAATAACATCGAATATTCTTCCCAGAATTAATACGGGAAGCGTGTAATATCAGCAGAATCGTAAACGCTAAACTCCTGAGATTAACCAGTATACGAGACACGACTTTTCTAGCGTTTATGCTGATAAAAGTAATTTCTCTGGAAAAAAAATGTACGGTGAAGGTCGCTGTGATAGTAAATGATTATAATAAGGAAGGAGAAGACGGCAAAGAAGAAAAGTGGGTACAGGTTCTAGATGGAGGTGTCTAGAGAGGCAGGGTTCAAACAGGGGCTGCAGTAGTACACAGCGGCGGCAGACAAGGGCAGGGAATGTCAGTGGCCGTGATGGTATGCGGCTGCGCAGTAAGGGGATAAACGCCAAGGCCAGGGTTCTACCTGCCGAGAAGTTTCTCGCACCATATTTCTCCGTATACTTATTTTACGTTAGCTTTCCGATGGTTCTTTGTTCCTCCTCTACGGATCCGTTCTTTATTTTGATTCCTACATATTTAATCGTTGAGCCTTTTATTGTTAAAGTTTAAGTGGAATACGTAGTCGGCGCAGCCATATTTAAGAGTAGCGATAGCGAAAAATGTACATGTCTCCTTAATCCAATTAAGCAACATATCAGAGAAGTAAACGTATAAATGCTGAAGTTACGTTAGAATAATTACGAAGATGGTAGCTTCGAAGTAGTTTTCTTGCGGCGGCTACCGTTTTAATTTGTTTTATTTACATGCATCGCACGTACCTGTCTGCAAATTAACATCTTCTTGATGATTTGCACCCCTGATTATTGTCATTAATGCACGCTTGATGTCTATAAAATTTGATAAGGATTACTTGTCACATATCGGATATAATTAAATCCATCTCGGGTCATTTGGTTTTGCAAAAGCGCTTTATTTAGAAAAGTATACAGTTAAGTAAACGTTTCGCATTATTTGTTCCGACATAAGAAAGTTAATATACAAGAATTTACTCTCAAAGAGATATCAAATTCAACCTATTGACGTAACACACCAATTTATAAAAACAGTCCGCTTAGAAAACGTCGAAATATGAGGAAATTGTAGCTCTTTGCGTTAAACGGGCTCTATGCAACAAATATATTCTGCATGAATGCTTTTTAAGAAACGTGTTTATGCAATTACACGTTGTAAACGTTAGTTTCTGTCAAGAATGACGTATGAAATTGTGTAACATACGGAGCGATATGTATTCAGCTCTTTTGCTCACGTTTTACATCGTACTGTTACAGGAACGCTTGACACTACGTTAAGCTAAAAGGAATTTCTCCTACGATTGGAATAGCAAACACTTCATTTGGCTAAAGATATCGTTTTAATTATCGTTGTAAAGATATTTCGCAAAATATTAATCGAAGTATTCGTTTTGAATGGCATACTCCTGCTACAAACTGTCATGTATATCTTAACTGAACAGTTCTATTTCAACATCGTTACAGTTTGCTTAATAAAGATAATTTAGGCGCAGATATATACACATATATCTACTACAATTAAAGCAACGCCTTTGAAGCATGCGAGCATCAAACCGTACTTATTTATCATCGCAGACCCTTCACAAAGAAACCACAACATGTAAACATTTGTTTGCTTAGCAGTGGTATTCGCGCCAATTTACACAAGACTATAATTGACAAACTTTACCGCTCAAGTTTGTGATGTAGATAAATTGGAAACAAATATACAGAACGCTCGCAGCAATATTGGTTTATAATTTCAATTATGTTAATGGTTCCGTTTTGCATGCGTAGATATTAGTAAAGTTTATTCAGGGACGCCTAAATTTTGATTGGTAGAGAGAGACGGTTGTTTCGATTGCATATTGCTTTCCATCTCACGTATATGAGGCGTAATATATCATTAAATGAAGAGAATTTGCCGTAAATTGGAAGCTTTACATGTACCAAACTAAATCGACAGAAATGTTACGGCACACAAATTTAAACTCACATTTAATTCACGATATATTGTTTATTTATAATTTTCGACTAATCCCGAAAGTTAAATACACTATGCGTACGTGTACATCGATTAGAAAGGACCACAGTTGGTAAATTATAATACATTAGACCCTAGTTTTAGTAAAGTAAATACAATGAATAATTGATACGTTGTTATTTCCTGATGAGATAACAGGCAAGCTGTGATTCAAAACAAACTTTTTTGCTCTGTAGAGCAATTCCGGAATTCTTTTTTTTTTTTCATTTGCAAAATATTGAATTTTTTTAAACCTCTTAGCGTTAAATATGTTTCTCATAGCTATTCGCTTTAATAGAGTTTTTGAAAAGAGAGCCATTCTACAAATTCCTATCCAGATTTGTATTGAAATGACAGAATACAAAGGAATACGTGGATTTTTTACTAAACAGATCAGAACTTATAACATAGATATACAAGGTGGTGCAAAAGTAATGTCATAATTTGAATTGGCTGCCATTTTGTTATAAATAAAAAAAGAGCTCTGTTTTCATATAAAAAAAATAGTTTATTTGAAAGTCTAAAATTGATGATATTAATTGGAAAAAATATCCCTCAAATGGCCACCTCCCGAGTTGATGCGTAATTGCATTCGTTTTACGGCATTTTGAATTTATTGCTCCCAAAACATTTGGCTCCAGCTTAGCGATTTCTGCTTCAATGTTAGCTTTCAAGGCCTGCAAAGTTCGCGGTTTGTTGTGGTGAATGCGAGATTTTAAGGAGCCCCAAAGGAAAAAGTCCGGCGCTGTTAGATCTGGTGATTTGGACGGCCAGTTCAAATCTTCAAAACGGGAGATCACTCGACCTACTTGCCCGAGCTGTGTGAGCGGTTGCTCCGTCCTGTTGAAACCAACAATGATCGAGACGCAATGCGGCAATTTGCGGCAAAAAATATTCGCTTAGCATCTGTGTGTAACGCTCAACATTTACGCGTTAAAACAACAGACTTAAAATTTGTCAAACAAGAAGTAACAATTACTCGACGTTCTTGAGGTGCGTATCGCTCTAACTAAGTCTCTATATATCTACATCATAAATGTCTAAGCGCGGTGATATTTGACGCCAACTGCAAAAATGGGAGCCAATTCAAATTGTAACATGACGGAAAGCAATTGTTCAATATTTGTTAGCCCAACATTTCAATGAGTATTGCCTTAACCTCTATCCGAATATTATATTTTATTTGTACCAAAATTTACGATTAGACACCACTGTAGACTTTAAATACGTGCAAAGAAAAACATTGCGAGTCGAGAGATCTATGCCGACCAGTTGAGAGAAGCAACGGCGCGAAAATTCCAAAGGCGCATAATGCACACCACACAACAATTTTTTTCACTTTCGAAGCGGCAATTCGTAAAATTTCTCGTCGCCCATTAACAAGGTTTCGGTTTGTTGACATAACCGAAGCCCCTTTGATCTTCATTAATTTAATAAACTGCGAAATATAAAATGTAATTGTTACAGAAATGGGCTCGTTTCAAACAATAACTCTTTAACCGGCGGACATGAAAGTATAGAGATCACTTTGAAATTTAAATTTTCATCAAATCCGAAAAGATAATTCAGCAATTACAACTTTGATTTGCCTTGAAAGGCCATTCGAAACGTAAAAATACGCCACTCATATTCATATTCGTATTTTATAATTCCAATAATATTTGCGGGCAACCAAACCTTTGTAAACCTCACAAGGCTGAGCAAACATGGGTCTTATATTGAAATGAATTGTGTTCTGGGAAGCGCGGTTTTGATATTGTTATTGATTTGTGCCTCTCTCGGGAACAGAAATCTTTGTCGGTATATCCAGAACGATGTGATATATATTCACATAAAATTCAAACAGACATATTGTTAAACGACGAAATATGTTCGCAGTAATGAAATTTACACAGTCGGTCCGCCGAATTCAACAATTTATCGCGTTCTTTATTAATTTTCAGTTGCGCGAACTAAATACAATTCTAAAACAATGAATTTTGTAAGTTTTTTATGAGCGTTATTTAACGGCATCAAGTTTTATTAAGCGTATGCCTGTGCGCGGTAGTTGAGTTATCAATTATTTACGTTTCTCCATTGTTACTTTTGTTAATAGATTGAAAATAATTGCTTTATAAATTTCTATCTAACGTTATTATTAAAGTTTGGTCCAGGATATTTACTGGAAGTTTCTTGAAATTATTTTCTACGATTCTCGTTAAACAAGGATACCTTTAGATAGTTTTATCATTCATCATCAAGTTACATTGTCTACTAGTTTATGCATAAAATTCAAAATAATCAAAGAGAAAATATAATGGTTATATGGAAAATACAACGATTACGCAAGCTACAACAACGTTTGTTTTTTCATTGTGTTTTTCCATTCTACATGGCAGCCAATTTGGCAATAAATACGTGCATCGATATATGCTTCAGTTGCAAAATTTTTTGGAATAAGTGACGTATTTTTAATATGTTGGTGTTTCTATATATCGTTGTATAAGTTGACATATTTACTACTATAGTTCTTTTTAATTGCGAAGCGGAGCAGTGTCGGTAACTTCTTCCTTCCTGTTTTCTCCAGATTGGATTTTCATCCTCGTCTTACACATTTAATAAGGTAGGTTTTAGGAGGGCCACGAAATTGAAAATATTTTTGATATTAGAGCCTTATCGATAGTACGGTCCACAAAAATTTCAAAGATAAATATTGTTATTAGTTTTAGAGATAAGTATAGCGTCGTAAATGATGGCCGTTTCTCTGAGCTCGTTCTAAACTGTTATTTCTGCTACTGACATTTATGCACCTATTAATTAGATTTAATACAATCTTTTTATTTAATTATCTTTTCAATTATAGATATATCGGCTGCATACTGCAATACGTTTATAAATTTATACAGAAAACGCACTTTCGACAGAAATAAAAAAGGTAATGCCTTAAGCAAACAGAAGATATTTTATATAATAAAAAAAATAAATAAATAAAAAAAAATAAAAATTCACAGGTTGTGAACACATTCCAAATATGGTACTTACTAAACTTTCCACTGCTTCATATACCTCTACATACTGCTTCCTTCCTCTGTACTTTCTTTCGAAGGAGGCGATATAATCTTCGGTATCTATTAACTTTACACATTACTCGTAGAGCAAATGACATATCTGTTCCAATAAGTTAAATATTTACGTAGCACGCACTGGTGAAAGTGGTGAAAAACAATACTAATGATATTCCAATAACATAATCTACATGCCAAGTATTTTATCTCAGCGGAAGTACGCACCGAATGTATAGTGTACGGCAATAAGATTCTTTCGTGAATGGTGACACTGTACCTAAGGAAATAGCCTCGGCGAAGCTTTCTAAACTAAATTGATGTATAGATAAGTATGACATCAATGTTTATATATTTATATTATTTTTTGTGCTTTTTTGCCCATTTCTTTTAGTGATCTAATCTGCTCTATATTTAATAAATAATTAACGAGAATAAATTTATAAACATTCCAAATATAGAAATACGCCGTCACTACATGTAAAGAAATGACGGCAATGCAGTCAGTTTACATGGATGTTAAATATACAGTTTTTAAGAACTCCATATGAAAGGATTAAATTCTTGTTTTCGAAGCCATTAACACAAACACTACAATGAAGAATAGATGAAAATTTAATTAGATCCTCAGGACACCCAACACATATCCATATGGAGGGGATATTCATGGACTTATCAAATAACCATCATTACTATGGTACAAGAAGTACGTTTTAGAGTTTAAGTGAATCATTATCGAAAGATGGAAGACAGTATCTGGTAGCTGTGAACGAGAATATTAATACATTTCGAATAAATTTCTTGTCTTTGTTTCTTGCCTGTATAAATACGGTCCTCAGCATGCTGCAATAATCGTCGTCGAAGATGCATCCGTAACTGTAAGATCTAAAAATGTTAACGAATACAATGAATGCAAGGGTTTGCATTAAATAATCTTATGTTGAACATAATAGAATAATCACAGCAACATAACGAGAAAACTTAAATATCAATCATAAAGGTAGAATCAGTCATGTTGCTTAGTCAAGATTTGAAATTAAAAATGGAAAACTAGCTTGAACGATTTGATTGGTAAAATTAGTCCACTTAAGTATGCTCTTGCAATAATTGCCTGCTCAAGCGGTTTTGTACTTTGCTACAAGTGCTTGTGCTTACAAGGTTATTATGGACACACCGGATTAGTCTCCTGAGGAAATGGAGAATGGAGGAGAGATTCTTGTACAGCGGTGTCTGTGGAAAGTGGTTTTACCGTTCCGCACATCCGTTAAACTGCACCAACTAGAGTGCAACAAAACATTAAAATCAATAGCTTGAGTTATAAAAAGTTTAAAAGAAACATTTAAAAAATAAGGCTTTTTATTTCATTTTTCCTCGGCATTCCTTCAGCACAAATAACGATATCCTCGAAGATGAGTCTAAATTCTTGAAGAACAGAAATAACTACCACAAAGACTTGAATAAAAGATTTTCAGTAACCGCTCCAAAAATAGGTTTACCATGAAGAGAAATGTTAGAACAAATACATAAGTATGTAAAAAAATTACTTGGAATAAGCAAAGAAAGACATTGACTGGTGTATGTCTGTTCAAGCATCTTGGAATCATTATACAAGTCCATCGAATTTTTTAATTGCAGAAGCTCCTTCAGGCTGGGGAAGTTTGCGTAAATTTATAAAGTTTTATTTCTTTCATTGTGCAAGCATATTTTCAAGTATCTAATCCCCAATGAACATATTTGAGCGCTCAATTTTTTTTAGACGAATTTCGCATAGCTTATAACAAATCACATTTATTGGAAGGATTGATTATTATTTATGACAAAGACATTTCCAAATCCGTTTGTTGAAACAGTCTCATTAAGGTATATACCGAGCTTTTTACCTTATCCAGTTCATCAATATTTAATCCCGTATACTTTAAGCTCAAACGATCGGGCACTCCCAAATTCTCCGCACTCGTTACATAAAACCAACATAAGTACTTTCCGATAAACATTCAATAAAGGATCCTTTCGGGAAAAGCTTTCCGGCACAATAGTCGTACATTATTTCAGAATATTTACGCAAGCTTCTTTAGGGACTGTTAGGAGTGTCTCGCTTGTGTCGTCGATGTCGGTGGGCGGACCACCTCAATGACCTCGGCTTTCGTCTGGAACTTTTTCCGTTAGTATTCCCTGCGCTAAATGAGAATGCTTTACTTTGTATAATATAAATAGGGGTGATATTTTAGATTTAAATTCATTTTTATTAAATTTACTTTGCCACGTCTAATAACAAGCTAAGGATTTCTGGAAAATGTAAAGGTGGTTTTCTAGAAACTAAACATAATGTTAAGCTGACATTTCGGCTGTTTACATCTTACGCGCCGGTGTTTAGTTAGCAGCCTTATAGTTCCGGCAGAATATTTATTGACTTAGTCAGCATTGCCTTGAAGCAACACTATTGTTGAGTAATTTCCAGAATCTTTGTCTAACAATGCCAATGTTTCTATTTTTTAAAGAAGTATGTAAATTGAACAAAATTTACCAAAAAAAAAAATT
This sequence comes from Oryctes rhinoceros, assembly GCA_020654165.1. NCBI lineage: Eukaryota > Metazoa > Arthropoda > Insecta > Coleoptera > Scarabaeidae > Oryctes > Oryctes rhinoceros. The sequence goes on from JAIOKQ010000231.1 coordinate 9,354,013, forward strand.
TAAATTTAAAGTTCTGAAAGAATATACGTCGTAGGTCACCCGTTCGTCAATTTCAAACTTTCCTGGGCAACCCTTTCCTCGACTTAGTAAGTATTCGTCGTATAAGTTTTTAATTACTTGTTAGGCTTTGGAATTGAGTGCGTATTTTTTGAAGGGTTAATGTTCCCGAAAGACAACGGAAAAATCCTGCCTATTTCCGTAGAAATATATAATTTTTCGTTGCATTTCTACGACAATTAAATCACTCTGAGATAACTCCGCATAATGTATAGGTATTCTTCAAATAGTTACTTATTATACTATTTTATGCTTTTTGAAGCGTATAATTATATCTCGTATGTTAGCTTTTATAATTTATTTATATAAGCGATTAAGGTATATACAGAGTGTTTAGATTCAATGGAATAATGCTTCCGCAAAATACTTATAATAATAAAAAAATACCAATAATAAAATAAAATTATTATTGGTTGTGTAAGAAAAAAAAATGGTCTTTATCGGCTTTAACGTACGACTTTATTTTTTTTTAAATAGAATGGTGAATTGTATATAGAAGCACTATTCCATATAATTTGAACATACAGAGTACTTTCCTACTGTTAATAAAAGAACAAATGGCGCCTAAAGAACATTATTAAATATCTACTCTCTAATTATCAAAAAAAGGCTAATGTTAAGCGTCAGCTAAGCTTGAAAAGCATTAAAATCTAATAACATACTCCTAACTGATTGACGTAATTATGGGTGTAAAATCGGCGTTAATTATCTTCACATTTCCTTATTTACGTCTTTTGCTTTTCAAATAAACAAGTGCACCGTTAGAAATACTGAGACTAAGGAGATATTAAACCTTCGACGAGGTGGATGTCTGTTGTTTATTAAATATAAAACAAATGGATTAAAATCCACATAAACAAATCCACGTCTACTTTTGTCGTAATTATTTAATCTTAATATTGATAAAATATAATTAATCTAATAGCTTGTCGATTGACACAATAGTTCAACAATTAATCGACAAATTGACAAGATATTATAATCTGGATAAATATCAATATGTACGCATTAACTGCTTACCTTCCAAGATACAAATTTAATATTAACAAAGCGCTTACATTTAAGTACTCGAAGTAAATTAAATTATAAACGCTGGTTAAGCTAATTTAAATCGATTAAATTATGTAAAACGTATTACGCTAATAACAACGCGTTTAAATGATACGACCATGACACCGATCTATCCACATCACTCTTTTACGATAAGAATAATGAAATTATTAGGTGGTACAAGTAATTCCAAAATTGTATCCCCAAAATATTGTACCGGTACGTAGTAGAATCCGGTAAACTGACTTAATTCCGTGTATTAAACATCAACTTTTTGTTAGTGACGCGTAGTTGATTAATTAGAACCGTGTTTGTTCAGTGTCAGCCTAATTACGAAGAATTACGGTGCTCCGTGTTTAACTTCCACTACCAAAACAAACAGGGTATCTCCGTATACACAGGGCGGCACATTAATTATAGTATATTGTTAACATCTATGGTGGTTCGGTGGATATTTTCTTTCCATTCCGAACGTAAAGACCGACGACATATATATTTGCACGTACGCATACAATTGCCAAACGGATACACGAAGCTATTCAACTTTAACGAATAACCGCAAATTAATGAGGTGGACTGCCAGACAATAAATTAATTGTGAGGACGTTATTGACTTTAATTTCCTTTCTGTATACTGTTAGCAGGTTTATGTCGGATACACCAACGTATTTATAGGTCCGTACGTTCAGGTTTTGTGATTCGATGTGTATCCAGGAAACATAACGTGTGCACCGTGTTCGAATACTCAAATAATTTTTGAAATAATCTAATAATATACGTATAATATATAAGGTCATTCATGACAATGAATTAGCTGATCTATCTCTCAAAAGTAATCGAAAAACCTTTTTGAATTTTACAATTAATTTTCGCCTCTGGCACGGTTCACACGCTTGAGTTACCCTTTCCCTCTCACTTAGTTTTATCTCTGGCGTGGTTTATATCTTGAGTTACTTAATCTTCCCCTGAAGAGGCCGCATGTGATTGTAAGCGAAACGACATGATACGGTTCGAACCCGGAACACGTTTAGTTTTAATTGACTCTGGCCGTGGAATCTTACGTTTTCATTTCAATTAACGCTTAACTTCACGTTGCTTGCCTATAAGACTCCTTTATTAACCAAAATTAAAAATTTGATATTTCATAAACTACCTTATCGCATTCGTTTCGAAACGCGAATATCTCCTTAAAAGATAAAAAGATTAAAATTCACTCAGAGAATAATTTACGTCACCTACCAAAATATCTTCGGCTAACGGAAAATTGAAGGTGTCATGTCAGTTATGCATTCATAAAAAAAAATGAACATACGTTCTCCCACAAATAAAAACTGAACTAACGAATTTCACACGAAACATGAACTATACTTCTAGGAATAATTAATTTTTTATATGACGTACATACATGTATCGTTAGTAATAATTATATGAGAATACCTCAATATTTAATGAGCGGCAAACTGACAAAAATAGCTCTGTGGTGGTGTCTCTAATTCCTAATGATAGACGTAAACATGAATAAATACTCATTTGAATCAATAATCGGTATTAGTCCATATTTTCCGCCCCTTCAGTTTCTAACGTTCGCACAGCTAATAATTTAACGACATACGAAATCAAATCTTTCTTACCGCGCCGCACAAAGATAATTATTATTTATGAAAGTTGACTAACGTCTAAACGTCGCTTAAATCCATTTTAAAACATCATCAATCATAATTTGTAGGAGAGAATTATTTTTCTCGGTCGTTACCCAAACAAATTCCAGTCCAGAACATCTTGTAGAACTAATTGTGAGTTATTATATTTCAGACCGCTATTGTCAGAATAATATCTAGGTCCTCTGATTATCTCCAACTACTTATTGATATTGGCTTTCATTTTGGAATACGACTTCCACGTATAATGACTGCATGGAATTACTGTGAAGTAGAAATGTTCACATCTCGTTTATTTATTTATGATGTTATCTAATTATACGCGTACAATATATGTATCATATACATATGTATTTCCTAGCATTTCGATCAATAGCTACCAACAATTAAGCAGCCGAATAGCGTTTACATTGCACGACATTTTGAAAAATGAAATAACGAAAAAAATTTCCGATCGCTTCGTTCAGCTTGTAGTAACAAGGCACCATCAGAGAAGGTTGTTTACAACTGGTTTTGCAGAATTTTATCGAAACCTTCGATGCCGTCCCCAAAATAATCGAAGAGCGTCGGTATGTGACTTACCGCATCTTTAGGCATATCGAAGACTTCAACGCATTCGACTTTCGTGATCGTTTAGGTAAGAAAAACAAAATTCAGGTATAACATTGTAACAGGAAACGAAGCCTGGATATGTTGCTACTAGCCAGAACTTAAGCAGCAATCAACGGTTTAGGTGCTCTCAGATGAAGCAAATCCAATAAAAGTTGTTGGTTCACGAAGCACTTCCAAGACAATGATGACTCTTCGGTTGCTGCGCAGCGCCAATTCCGAATTCTTGTCTTGTCTTGCTCTCTTGTCATGCCGTTAAAGAGCGAGGACGTAAACGAAACGCTGATAATATTAATCGCGTTGCGTAAGCAGCTATAGAACACAGTCCTAAACGTTCAATTCAGAAACAATATCAGGCGTTAGGCTTGCCTAGGACTACATTACTTAAAACTTTGCATGATGGCCTCAACTTTCATCCACACAAAATTCGGGTTCTGCAGGCAAAAACTAACAGATCTTTGAGTTCGACTTCGCTCTGTTAAAATCGCCATCGATATTGACAGCTTGGAGATGTCACATCTAACGAGACGCATTTCCATTTATGTGGCTATATAAAGGAACAAAATTGCCGTTGTTATTGGAGTCCAAAAAATCCGCAGGACGCGACAGTATACTGCGCATAGTCTTCAATTAAAATTACCAGTCCCTACTTCTACGAAGACAAGAACGCGTCTGGTGTGATAATCTATACTAGAAAGGACCACTAACGTTCTTACGCAACAATTAAACATGTTTCGACAAAACAATAAAAACAAATAGTTTCAGCAAGATAGTGCTATTTCACATACCACAAGAGTACCATTGAAATATACATATGTATCAATTCCAAGCATAGGGACGTTGAAATCTCGAAAAGAGTTGACTTAAGGGTGAGGTGAGGTGCCTTAGAACAATTATTCTACATGCGGTGTGTACACCAGGTCACAAATGTATAGTATCGTATTTAAAATATTAAAGCCAATAACCATTTCCGGTTCAACCGGAAGTGCTTCGTCAGCGAAGATGTTTTAAATTTATAGGTTCGATACTGTAACTACCTATTCCAACATTTCGATAATAACATCATTAAAACGTCGAACTAACGGCTTCCGTGGAATATCCTGTATATTATTGCATTTTTGGGATCCTCGTTAAATTCTGAAGCAACATGTAATAAAAAGTCGTAAATGTAAAATAACTGTCTCTGTATTAAAAATCGTAAAGACACAATTTAAAATACAAAAAGGACGCTTTCTGTACGCGCAGACTTTTTCAGGAAGATCTTTGTTTTCAAAACAATAGCGTTTTGCTTCAGAATTTAACGGAAATTTAAAAAATGCAATGATATCTAGCATGTTCTAATTAAAAAAGTAACAACTTTAGCTAGCTACAATCAGAAGTCGTGAGAAGAGGAAGCCTTTCTGAAAAATCTGCATTGACAAAGGCGCCATCTTCCGAGCTCGCGGAAATAACTTACTCTTGAACATCTTACCTCAATAGCATGCTTATAGAGAAATGTTTATAGAATTATGGAAGATGCCATTTTACTCGTTAACATCCGTGCCGATGACTATGTACAGAGTAATAAACAACTAAATACCTCACGAATATAGCTTTTAATTTACGTATTAATAAATCTACCGAACGTGCACAATGCAAACAAAATGATACTTGACATTGTCGAATAATTCCGTAATATTTTATTTTTGTTGCGCATTGTTCGAAGCTTTCTGTCGGATTTCAGCTTCAGGCAATCGATATCGCCAACAATGACGATTACTTGCACTTATGCAAACGGCTCATTGTTGTTACTATACCGATCCCAGTGTAGTAATACGTTTTTGCTGTATATTTTTATTATCTCAGCGCGAGTGACCGTGTAAATATCGGCCGTGCTTAAGAACATTTACCAATGATCATTCGGTCCAATATACGAAAAATTACAGTTAAAACTAATCGCAGGTACTTAACGCAAGATTTCATTTGTATCAACATCGTACAACAATTAGCATCCATTCAGCGAACCGATAAACACAACCGAATAAAGGACAAACTGGAATGAATGACTAACGCGGAAAATATTCGAATTATTCCATGGAGATCAATGCACTTGTTCTTCGTTTGAGTTTTGTGTAATACACATGCGTCGATGGCGATTTGTCCGCAGTTCAAGCGCATATCCGTTAATTATAATATCTGTTGGCTGTTATAAATTTAGATTTTGTTGAAATCAATTAAACATCGATACAGAGAGATCCCACGCGAAGAGAATTTACTCGAGTGCTGAACAAACAGAATCGCTAATCATAGATGTACATACATACGTCCAGTACGTTGATTACAGATTGTTTAGTTAATCAAGTAGAATTGTTGGATACTATTAACTATTAACTAGTAGACTACTAGCACTACTAGACTATTAACATTTTCTGGCAAAGATAACGGAGAAAATATATTTCTGATGGAATAGCGGGAGTGGCTAGATATGAACAAGAGGTGAAAAATAACATTGAGATAACGTTGTTAGCGACAAAATTTTCGTTTTATATTTCATCTGATTTAATTAATTTAGACGTTTTTCGAATACTTATTAATACACTTACTTTCTAGTTTCCTTATTCCTTGTCGTCAAACGTTTATTTTTTCTATTATTACCTTTATTTTTTCCATCCCTTAACGAAGCAACAAATCCAGTGATTTTATTTAAAATTACTCTATACAGAATTTGTACAATACACAGCCCCATAAACACGTCAACCGCATGATTAATTATTCTAAATTGAATGTGATCGGCATATGCACATTCATCGGTATCTAATTTCATGTGAAATCTTAACAAATTATCTCAAAGAGTCACAATAGTTCGGATGCAAAGATCTTCCTACCTGTCCAGATATAATCCGCCAAACGCAACGTAATAGCCGGTTTCTTAAAGCATACCCCTTGGTATCCCTACGGAAACTTGACATTTCGTTTCGGAATGAAAAATTAATATAATCTCCAGCCAGGTATAGAATACTTGCCTTCCGGATGATATTTTTTTTTTGTGTAGGTAAAACGGAATATTCACACGTTCATAATTCTCGTTGACTGTCGAATTCCTTAAAGGCTATCAACGGTTACGACAATTCCATGAATGCTGTTAGAGATCTCTTCAGATCCTAATTAGTACGCTATACCAATTAATTGCATCAACCGGAGCTATCTTAGAGCTATTAATTTTATTACACCATTTTTATTTTCGATTTTATGCAAAAATCTTAATGTACACGTTCATAGGAAATGTTAAATATAGGAGACATGTAGGAACAGTGGCGTACGGAATACAATGGAACATTTTAATTTGTATTTAACATACGATTTAATAAATAGTATAAATCTGTCTATTTTGAATAAAAGAAATTCATTACGACATGCAACAATTTATCGTTTAATGTTGGTATTAACATTTAATTAACAATAACTTATGTTAATTAAATACATTTATTTAATTACTTGACGAAGTGGCGCCAGATTTTACAGATGCTACGTCGCCATCTTTTAGCAACCAAATCACCATCGATCGTCAATATTTGTCCACTTGCTGTAGACATTAGAATGTTCGAAAAACGATAACACTGAATATTCCTCCAGGATACCGGAGACAGCATGGTTTGATTGTCTGGCGTATAGACACGTTTTTAGATTTAATAGAAATCTGAAGATTTACGACGGAATAAAATTAAAAAGTAACCTGATGGAATTAGCAACCACTGCCCTGCTACATTAAAAAATAGTAATGCCATCCAACAAATATATTTAATATAGTTCAATATATTAACGATACCGAAGAAAATTACATTAATGATACGTACATGATTTTCGCATATGGAAAAACTTTCTTACGCTTGATATAAAAGCGAACACATTGACCAAAGACCGAATGAATTTGAGGGTACAGTAATTCTTGCTTTCAGAGGACAAGAGCTTGTCTTCTTCGTTGTTCCATATGTGGTAGTCATGCCAACGTTTTATGGTGAAACAGATCCGTGTGTTTTCAACACTTCTGTGAAGTGCTTTATCACAATGCAGAATAATCCATTATAAAAAATAAGACTGGCAGGATGATATATTATTGTCAACAATATAATTAATATTTTTGTTAGTTTTTAAAAATAAATTTTAAAACACCCTGTCAAAGATGGTTAAAATTTCCGGTTAATGGAGAAATCAATATTTTTATTTTTCCGAGCATGGCTGTATATTTCTTCCTATTTGTTTAGTTAGCCTTGATAAATAATAATGCATGAGTTCACTAATTGCTAACGCGCATACCTCCTATTGTTTTGGTGAATCGATAAAAAACAATAACTTTACTACTACTTTTATCGAACACTTGTTGCTCATTTTGTACATTATTGATTTCCCATTTGATTCTGAAAACCATTATTAAAATAGCAACCTTATACAAGTGTCCTGCAAAGAATTCTATTGTTCGATCATGACTAATAGGTAACCTTTTAACTCGTACCTGCCAAGTGTAAAATGAAACAATGCTTTCATATTGAAATATTAGCATAAAAGTTATCTTTCGCTATAAGAAACTCGTCTGCTTTATTTCCTGACTTCATAAATTTTTATGAAATATTAAGGCCGCTTAAGTTTGTGTTGAAGTACAATAGCGTAAAAGAAAAATTTCCATAATTTAAATTCCCAACATTCATGTTTGTATTTCAAGCAGCTTCAGCGTATAAAACCCTTATTTAGTAAGTTAGTGTATAAAGTCGTGCTTTTATAATACGAAAGTGCTATTACGCTGCAGGATTGGCCGGGCGCAAATCCATTTTTCCCGGGTATCTTGATGCTTTAAAGGATTTTTAAACCTCATATTCTATTTACCCTTTGATAAAGCGTTGTACTATTCTATTTGTTTATTTTACTTAGTAGTGTATTAATAATTTGCGAAATGGTGCAGCACAAGAAGATCTAAAAGCGAAGATAAAGATTACCTGCGCTATTAACTCCCGTAAATGGTAGTAAAGCTTTCTGTGACAAGGATAAATTGTAACTAATACCAGAACATTGTAACAGACGGACGCCATTGTACAATTCAGTGCGCTATAATAAATTGATTTATTGTTATATTTAAATGTTTTATAGGAAACGTGCCGAACAAAGGAATCTCGTGGTGTTTACGTGAAGCCGATGAGATATTAGAAAGTTCCCAAAGATGGCACACAATACAATTTTTAACCGGCCGGAAAATTAATCTTATAGTTCGACAATTATAATTTTATTAAAATTTTAAAAGATGAAATTTATTTAATTTGCAGGCACGTCTATAATATGCCGGCTCTAGGTATTGGTTCTTATTTAAAAGTAAGCGTAGAGAAATGAAAGTGGCGCATTTATACTATTAAATAGTCATTGTTATTTTGCATTACATCTTAAGGCTGGGTTTCAATCGTCTTCAACATTACGAAGAAAAAAACGAAAGGCGTATCACAACTTCGCAACGGCAATAAATCACTCTACAACTAGACGATATATTAATGCCAAATACAAAAGAGAAATTATATGTAATAGAATTAACAGCGTAAATGCAGAAATATGGCGATCATTAAATCTTTTGCTTTCGCGACCGCTTTCGAAATTGGCGTTATGAATTTAATGTCACAAAATTAATTTGCATTTGCAAGATTCCGTTCTTTTACTAATTATATCATCATTATGGTTGCCGGTTATCATGTGTACTTTATTGGATGTATTGTGAAGTTGTGCCATCCATATCACCATATCACATATCCATGGAAAGAGGTCCCCGTAAATACAAGCCGATAATACTTTGTCTTCTTATATCCCGCAATTTAAAACCACGTTATAATATACTCTATTCGCATCTTTCGTGATATTGATTTAGCTCCAGTCAAAGGAAAATCCCAGCATTTCGACCGTAGCAACCATCTTGGAGATGTTATTACTGGAAATTCACCTAATTATTGTACAATCAATGAATAATAATCGACTGCTAATGCGATTATGTGTAACAGTTGTTTCGGTTGTAATTACAGTAAGTTATTCAATTAAATATACATGTTTCCCGCTATACACTTTCAAATTCAGGATGAATTTATTGCTGAAAGTTAGTAAATGATCATTTTGCGTAAGTTCTAATAAGATTACGCTGCAAATTCATGCTGAGAAGAAACACCGCGTCTGAAATATTCATTTTCAAAACGAAACAATAAACCACGTTACTCTCGCTCTCTCGCTGGTATGATATTCTATTATATTAAGGTGCTGCATAATTCCGGCATTTCGTGAGAAGTAATTCCGTTCTGTCAGGATAGTGATTAATTAATTACTCTCGCGGTTATTGTTGCATGTATACACCTACAACTTGTAAATAAACCATATACCTTGTATATAGTTATTTTTATCTCATCTTTGGCGCTGGTTGTATTTAGTCGTTCTATAAAATAGAAATTCTTCAAATAAAACGGTTAAATCTAGCATGTTGAACAGAGAAAAATGTTTTCTCTTTTTCTTTCTAAAGTTAAGGCTATTTATACTAAATGATATCCTAGTATGCTGCTTTTTCGGTACGTTTACATCCTTTCCCTTATCCTTTTGACTACATTTTCATATAAACTCTGTCCGATTTTTCCAAAGGAATGGATGATGTTATTTGGAAGCCGTTCAGTGGTTTGAAGATCGTCAATGTGAAGTCTTTTCTTCAAAGAGCTTCAAAAGAAACACTCTGGCGTCATAGATTCAGTTAATAATATCAACAAAATCGAAAAGCACCTAATCATAACAAACAATTACTTATACTAAATGCTCCAGCATCAATATTCCTAACATTGGACTCACGCTGTATATAGCATTACATACGTAAGTCAGCTATTGCGAAGATATCTAAAGTATATCATTTTAAAATGAACACAGCTTGTATATTAATTTTATGTATGTATCTTTTAATCAGAAGATAAATATTTATATTACAGTGACCAACAGGAAGAAGAAGGAATGTGCAATCTACATGTATTATGCCTGCAACGCACATTGCTTGTTCGCTGAAAAAAAATTGCTTTAACAAAAACAAACACATTATTGGTTAATTCTACGCTAATGCTATCGGCAACAACCGATTGATGTATTTACTTAGAACCTTAAGGTCAAGTAAGTTTTAAAATGACTAAAATTAGTCGTTTATTATTTCAAATCAAGTTAATAACAATTTTACAGGTGAAATTCTCTCGCTAGCACAACCAAAAACGTCCGCACATTCTACGTAAGCCAAGAAATTCAAAATTATTCGAACACGCTAGTGCGAACAATCAAATGAAATACATTATCGAATAGAAGAATAGAAAACGCCAAATTTAATCAGCGAGAAACTCGAACGTGGAAGAGAAAAAGTGTGATGATGAAAATAACGTGGCGTCTTAACGCGAAGGCTGCCACATCCTTTTCGTAACCTAACCTTTGAGAGCCATCACGTTCGTCCTGAAAACTCTCAGGGTGCACATATACCGCCATCGTAAAGGAAACGTAGTGAGTGGGTATTGCTCCTGCAAATCTATTGCAGATTGTCCCGATGAATAGCGGGATTTCGGCTAGATTTAAGTCTTCGCAAATATATAGTCGGCTAACTAATTTAATAATATTGTTTATAGGGAAAATCGAATAATATTTCCGTTGTAACAAATTAATTAAAGCTAGCTCAAGTAAAGAAATGAACATACCGTGTAGTAAGTTCATAAGACTTTTAAGTACCATTATACAGTTATTTAACTAATTATTTTGTTACTTTTTCAAGATATTTCGTCCTTCTTTTTGAAATATGTTAGCTACCAGTAAACAACACTGAAGCATCAGCACACTCCGCACCATACAAGTTTAATTAATTAATCCGAGATAGCCGCTTCGAAGATGGGAAGGATCCTCATTCCGAATGATGTGAGGAACGTCTAAATCTAGCATGCTCTTTTTATGCCTACTTTCGAGAAAAATATTATTTACAAATACCTGGCTTTTACTGTCTGCATGCTCTAAAACTAAGACATGCGGAAAAGTACGGGAAGATACGACAAAACGATGCAGCCTTACACCAATACATTAAGTAGTGCTGAGTACGACAACAGTCTGTTCTTTCTATTCATCAAATTTGAGTTGCTTTTTATGTAAATAGTTTGGTAAGAACCTAATTCTCGCAAAGAAATTACGTTCTTAATCAATTTCAAGTTTTCCAATTTAATATTACGCCCGTTTTCGTTTGTGTTGTACTAAACTTGACAACTCTAATCTACCAAATCGATAATACCTGATGTGTTCTTTGATCTTGGTGCCTATCGTTCTTTTTGTTTGACCAATATAGGCTTTGTCACGGTCATTGCATTAAGGAATTAAGGTGGAGGAATTTCTCACGTAATGCCTATGTTACCTATGCATTCTCTTAAGCATGTGATCGACATCTTTAGAAGAGCAAACTACTCAAACTAGTTACATTTTTGTATGAATTTAAGTTTTTTTCCCGTTTCGCCACTACGGTCGTTTATCGCACACGCTTCGAGAATAATAGGCCAGAAAAAGGAATTTTATTCTAGAAACCGAGCTCCCAACCGATGGAGAGACCTTTACTTCGGATAGGTAGATAAACTGAAGAAATGAAATGTACGGGTGGCGCTGATAACGGATAAATCTCTGAGACGGCAGTTATCACATTGCAATATATTTTTATGCATATGGGCGTATTTTTTCGATGTGGTTATTCTGGTTTTAATGCTCTGAATACAAGTTTTGAGAATAGCTTTTATCCCACCGATACTAGATATAAATAAACATATATACATTTTCGGATCTGACCCTATATATACATATGAAAGCGGAACTCTAACCGCAGTCAACTCAACAGTTGTTTCGAGCGAATGATTACCAATCAAACATTTTGATTATTTTCTTTTCGGTCGGGGTCCGAGTGAGAGAGGATGATATAGACTCACGGATCGATAAAGCGGACGTTTATATGCGTAGGACGACGATCCATGTCCTACCCCAACTCCCGGGCCAAACAAACCCTCTTTTACCCACCCCAGCGTCGACAGAAGAACGCGTTGCTATGGGGGGAGCTTTATAGCAACCGCCGTTTACATTACTGATGCCGGTTTTCCGCTAGCAAGTACTATTACTTCACTACAACGACTACCTTATGCAATACCAGTTAGAAATGCGTTTTATCGATTCAATACTGACACACACGTACACCCGGCCAATACTATAGCAAATCCACGTACGCTTCTTCAAGAGCGAAGAGATAACAGTGGGTGCCACTATCATTCCGGCCTTCCATATAGCTATAAGAGAACTCTAAAAGGACTCAAATTTCCAGATGTCTGTCTATTCGATAACCAGTCACGTTCGTTTTCGGGAAAAGAAATCGCGGAGAAGGTAGAAATGTCAGGCAGCGAGAACAGGAATACGGATGTGAAATTTCAAGTAAAACGACAGACAGGAAGAGCCAATGGCGTAACTGGAGGAAGTTTACGGCTTCCGCGCAAGAAGGTGAACGTTGCGCGTCTGCGATATATTTACTTACCAAGAGATTTTAACGAAGGAGTTTATGCATTGTAAAAGTATGTATGCATAACATCCGAAATTGCAAAATTTTCGGTTGTTGTAACTTTGCTCCACGATCGCAAACTTTCACGGATGAAACGAAGACGGGTTTGCACGATAATACACACATTACTTACTATGTATGAATCCGAATCGACGGTCGTGATTAATGCTGCAACAACACTTAATCACTGAGCTCATATACTGGTCGCTTTAAATTGTGCAGCGCCATTGTTATCTCCGTTATTATCGATGTCAGATTAAATTAGCGAACTAGTTATGTTTTTGATGTTGCTTAACTTACAATGAACAAACAATGGCGTATCGAAGAGTATAAGAGCTGTATTACTTTACGCTACAGAGGAAGGTGCGGGGCACAGGAGTTCCAAGCGGAACAATGAACAAAGAATATTTTTAAGAGATTAGATATGTTGAGCGGTAATTTTCACATTTGTGTAAATTTACACAAAAAATAGGAGGCGTTGTATTTTCATTGTAAAATTTCCCAACATGGCGAATAGATCAATAGCTCGACTATATGTTTTCACCATTGTACAATGGAGGTTTCTCACTCTCGAAATATTTTTCTTTCGTATAACGACTTATGCATTAAACTGATTATCCTGCATTATTAGCACGTATTGACTTTCGTGTTCGTCCACGTAGCACACGTTTTTTTGCAAGTGTTAAAGCTCCTAAAACTAGAACTAATGTATTACTGAAACCTTCTGTTGTTCAGATGGCTAGAAGCTTTAATAATTCGTTTCAGTAACCTTGTCGTGGTTGAATTTCATTAGCACCTACGAAATTCTGTCCTGAAGGACAAGGTAGGTAATAATGTTTTTATTAGATGGTTTCTGTCTTCGTTATTATTATCCTTAAAGATATAGTGCCACGCGAGTTATTTAAATATTTCAGTAAGTGGGAATATTTGTATCTAGTAGCGGTGCGTTGATAAAACAGACACAATATCAAATAACTATTGAAACTATACGTAAATGATAAAAGATTTTAACTTCCGGGTACAACTACTGTTAGTAAATATATAAAGAAAGTTATTCACCATTTTCCTTTTCTAAGTAAAAAACCCTAAAACAATTCCTTTTGTAAATCCCTTAGATACATCTGAAAATTATCTTTATATGTGTTACAAATTGAAGGCACTGAAGGCGTTCGCAATTCTGTCCTTTCTTTGTAAAATAATTTAGCGTTTGTCGTTATGAATCGTCGTTTGTACAACATCGCCGCTGTTGTTTGTCTTGTGCATATATTTTCCCATTCTCGTTGCTTCTATTACCTTGATATTCCTTGTCTGCACATCATCTTGCATAATCTATTTAATTTATCAAAGGTTTCTTTTCCTACACGGGTCTTCTGATCTTAACTGTTTTCTTTGTATATTTAGCTACGCTGTTTTTGAAAGGATTTTTAACGAAAGGCGGCACAACTTGTAGACCTAATTTTGCATTTTATTTCTATTTTCTAAATCTATATATACAGGCTTATCCAAACTAAGTGCGTACCATTGTTGCTTCATACTCAATGCTCGAATAATAGAATATTACGGCTGCACTTGCATATGATGACGTTCTAAAGTATATCCCTCTGGCATATTAGTTTTTAAAGAACGGAGGCGTTTTTAAGAAAAAATTGACCGAACCCGTTGAAAAAATTTTTATTTCAACAGGTGAAAACAAAGAAAAATAATGAAAAGGGAGTACGAAAATATGAAAAATGCAGAATTGTATCAGACTATGATACAATAATACAAGGATAATACAACGTTGTTTTTCCTGATCATTACAACTCATCCTTAACTGTTCTTCGATTCCTCAAAGCAATGCTGGCAAGATTACGAGTACAACGAAAGAAACAAGCAATCATTTTCTTGGAACAACCCAATTAATTGTTGCTTAGTTTCCGCCTTCTACAAACATATCCAAGTCACAAATTTTAGAGTTCTTCAGTCGAATTTTTTGGAGCATTTCCTTACACCGCAACAGGCGCGTTGACAGGCGCCTTTCTTTGTTCTTGGATCAAATTTTGTAGAAACCATCGGGATATGAAACTCACATATTTCGCCAAAGTACATAATTCACACCAGAATGGCTTTTGCCTATGAATTTCTTTAATCTGGTTTCTATGAGCCCGTAAACGTTTGCATTTACTAAATTACCGGATGGACGAAGATGAGCTTGGAAGTAACCTCTGCAAAAAATTACAATCCATTCATTGCCTTTTTTACAGTAATAATGTTTATTATCTACAGCATTACTTCCATGGAATATGGAAAATGACTCGTAGTTTATAAAAACATCGATACTCTTTGAAAGCGAAAGTTCATTTTCGGTAAGTGGTCTTAGCTTACATCTTTGATCTTGCAACTGATTTTCGGAATATTTTGGGAGTAATTTTCTCATCACAAGAGACACATTAACGACGTGATACTTACGATTAACCTTTCTAAGTGGAACTACGGCTCTACGCTCATAATTCTGCCTTCCTCATAAAAATAAATTTTCTTGCTGTTGTTTCCGAACCTGCCTTTCTGTCAACGTCTATTTTCGAATCAAGACGCTTGTAAATGTTCTAAGTTAACTTATCGGGGAGACCCAAAGTGATTTGCCGTGTACAAATTTAAGAGGTGTAGTGTTTTTTGTTGAATTTACAAGTCGACTGCCTAACCTGAATTTAATTTAACGAACAATTTACAAAATATTACTAATGTGAACGTCAAGCATTAAAAGTTATTTAACGAGGGCACTGCTTAAGCAACTGAAGGTTGTCTTTGTGTACTTATGTTGCAACAATTAAAAAAAAAATGTGCTAATTTCTTGTGCCCATCGCCTTATTCGAACGATTTCTATGTGGTGATTACTTCAACAATAGCAAATGCCAAATTTTATAAAAATAATAATGTAAAAGCTTAAGACGTTACCTTCGGATGCGGTTATCATTATTGACTCGAATGTGGTGCTTCAAATTTGGCAAAGATTTCGTTCGTCGTCTTGTAAAAACTAGTTTATACGTAAACTGTTTGATGTGCTAGCGGAATCCTCAATCGAATAAAATTTAAACCACCACATAAGGTATTTAAGATATCAAGCATTAAAGGACGTCGGCGTTTCCTAAAAATCTTAAATTGAGAGCGTTACATTTAAAAACTTGGTAATTTGTCCTCTAAATCGCTCACGAAAAGCAGTAGCTTTACATTGCGTTTCCTTATTGATGCTAACTCAGTTCAAATACTATTAATTAAATAGAAACATGTAAATTATGGGCGAAATTGCAGACGAATGTTATGGATTCATCAATTAGAACAGGTACCTCTTATCTAGACGTTATTGGTCCAACTTTAATATCGCGAACAGATAAAAACAAATAAATGCAACGAATAGATTAGCATGACTAATATTCACAT
Source organism: Oryctes rhinoceros (assembly GCA_020654165.1). Taxonomy (NCBI): domain Eukaryota; kingdom Metazoa; phylum Arthropoda; class Insecta; order Coleoptera; family Scarabaeidae; genus Oryctes; species Oryctes rhinoceros. The sequence continues at coordinate 9,370,384 of JAIOKQ010000231.1, forward strand.
TCCATAAAGTTACTCATTTGATGACTTCAAATGAAATAATCTTGCTAGTTATCGCTTTCCAACTACAAAATTAAAGCCGTTAAATTAATCAACAGTTAAACAAATGAATTTGCAGACTTGTCAAGAAGTTAATAAATTTGTACCGGAATCGTACGCAAGATACACAGAACTCTGCTTGACGTGCATTCCATAAACCGCTCAAAAGAATTATCAAGAACACCAAGCACGAAACTTTTTGATCATGAATAGTATATTATAAAATGACGTAGGTTACTCATTAGAACTATTACAGCTATTTCCGTATAACATATCTAAAAATACATTCTGATTATCGCTATTAAATGTCGAAGAAACGTCCTTGAACCTCCTGATGACCGTTGTCAACAAAGATGAATTATTATCATGATGATGAACTCTCTCTACTGTTCTTCGGCAATCGTATGTACGAGAGCATAAATGTTTATATCGGCGTTGTATTATACAACTTCTGCATGTTTATAAAATAAAATTCGATTTAACTATTGGCGATAAATACGATATGCTTAAAAGGATAAACGAGACTGAAACAATAACGTAAAACCCCTCGGATATTTCAATGTCCGAAACGTACAGCGAAACTGGAATTGCAACCGATAACAAACTTAAACATATAAAATACGTTTTATTGTTCTGTAAAATCCTCATTCGTTTTTGATCCATTACAAAGCCAATACGATACGGCTTAATCTACATTCGGATTTTTATTCCTCGAAATTGGTCGATACGGCCAAACGTAAAGTTCGGGACGTAAACCTAAAAGCACAAAAAAATACGTGTAAAACGGTTACGGTGCTTTTACGTTTTGCCCGAGAATAAACACCGGCGTATGGTGAATTATACGAGTTTCTGGATTATTCGTAGTAGGTGGTGTTTGTGGTGGCAATGTGTAAAAGTAATCTCATCTTGCTGATATTCGAATTGACCAATTTCGTTTGTTATTCTGGCGAGTAATGCAAGGTAATCATTAGCTCCAACGCTTCTTTAGAGATGTTAGATTTGATGTTAATAAAGCTTGTTCATTAAAGAAACGATGTTAATTTCCCCAATCTCGTGCAAGTCTTGGTTCCCTGAAATGTATCCCCATTACTAAATAACTGTAACATATTAACCTAGATTTTTAGCCTAATGGTCGAGCGCTGTATTACCACAATGAAAAAAAAAATTAGATTAAGCACATCGCAGCTTTGTATAAATTTTTCAGTGATCATTTCAAACAGACATTTTTTTGTGTAAGAACACGCTTTTAAAGCAACGGGACGTATTTAATTATTCAAAATTATGCAGACTGGAAATGGAAAGCATATACGAGTATATACGGGTTTACTTTAACGCAGGTAAAATTTGCGTTAACAAAAAAGCGGGAAAAACATAATTGATGTATCTTTTTTTACCGTGCTCGCGCTGAAAACACAGTCAACGGTTACTTAAACAAAGACTTTCAGTTAAATTTTACCCCAAGCAACCTTTACGCATTATTATATGACACCCCTCTGGCATGACCGGCCTATTAAAAAGAGCACTTATTTGTTACACAACTGCTAACCCTAAATCGGTAAAAAGAGGTTATTGTGGTCTAGTGGAATTTTTTGAGAAGAATACCCAACATCTTTTTAATGTTTTTCAAAGTATGCGACCATTTTAAATAATTACGTAATGATACAATATTAGTAATTCATAACTTCGCAACTTGATATATTTGCGCCAATAACGCTAACTTAAACCTATCTAAAAATTGATAATTTTCATTTAAAATTCTAATTAAATAAACACTAACTAAAATGAATTAGTATTGGCAAAAGTAATAAGCAACTTTAAGTATATAAATGAGAAACTGTATCTACGTTTACTTAGCGCTATCAAATACGGTTCTTCCTTACTGATAATCCTAACATGTCATCACTTTCAACACAAGCACATCACTTGAGATTGATTCATTTATCTAACATGTAATTCCCATGATAAATTATCTTTGTTTCTTTCCCTATTTGCGTTTAGTTTTATGTAATTTCTAGTGTATTCACGAAAGTTTAGTAAGTACTTGTCGTACTCCATCCTTCACAGGTTTTATGTCAGCTTTGGTACAGCCATCGAAAAAGATGGTAGATGTTCTGAAAATATTTAAAAGAAAATATGGGCATGCAACGCAGTATTGTAGTATTGTAGCTCTGGAATAAGTATAACATTAGTAGCAAGTAAATAACCATTGGTAACGATAAAGTATTTATTTTATTTTTCGAAAATTTAAAACCAGACATTTACTAGATTCAAGTAAGGTTTACTTATTGTTAGTGCAAGATATGGGATGCATTATCTATGTATTTATGTTACGAAAATGTTTCGCTTTGGGAGTGTTATCTTCTCTTAGTAATCTGTTGTGGATCTACATATGTAATCGAGCTCCAATTAAACAAGAAGTCCTTTTTTAATTCTATTGAAAAGATTCCTGAATGGGATCGGTGGAAAATAAATTTGTACCGTCTAAAAATGCTAAAAACATCTCCTAAAGGAAATTTAGCAATCACGAGTCAAATTAACTAAACGGTCCCTAAATACACTTATTTAATATTTATTTATTTCGGGCGCAATACAAACAATACGTACATAACATACACAGGGTGCTATTACGATTATGAACGAAACCACAGGGTTGAGTTTGGTGGCAACGTACGTAACCATTCTTCCACTCCGCCTTGCAGAAACGACATATTCTACAATATAATAAAACTAAAACTTAATCCAAATTTTACAAGGACAGATTTAAATAAACAAAAAGCTGAAATTAATCCTTTAAACACTTGCTGTATCCAAATGCCAGGATTTACAAGCTGTTATTGCTCATATAAATACTTATGCAAACATATTCACACAACCCTGCACAATACAAATTTTGCAATGTGATGCTTCGATTATCCTATTTTTTTATTGGTTTATGCACGAAATATATTTTATTTTGTTTTTGTATAGCTTAATGAATGTACAGGGTGTTTCAGAAGAAATAATGAAAAGAACTCACTACGCCCAAGTTTGATCTTCAACCGTTAGTATTGAACTGAACAGTGATTATTTTTATAACAGCCCCATAATTAATGATATAACCCAAAATTGCCTCTCTCGAAAATATATCTTCTCAACCGGCTGAATATATTTCATTTTTCACTCCAATCCAAGAAAATCTCGCTTGTCATGTTTTAATGATTCAAAAAAATTGGAAACATTAGCAGGCGAGGTTTTCTTTGATCGAATATTTCATTAAGAGTAATTTATCAATTCTTCTAATTGTTTACATCTCTCTTTCCTCTCGAAACCCACTGCTATATGGTTTTAAATGTGATTATTTCCGTGCAAAACTCTGAGTCTACATTCGATCGCTCTCTCGAAATGATGGGATGAAGTTGACTCCCGCTGCACCGCTAAAGTCACTTTAACGTATCGGAACAAGCATTAAGATACCTAAGACTGCTTGTAACGATTCTGACTGGATATTACTGGCTAACTTCTACAAAATAGGATAACGTGAGTGATGTTGCCCTTACATAAATTGCAATTACCAAATTGAAGTTGAAACAATGGAGCATTTACTCTCAAGATGTCCTGCACTGACGTCAATTAAGGCCTATACCAAAGCGGTGGCGGCGTAGAGGATTACTCAATCTAACACTTTTTAGATTTAATACGATTCTACTTGTAAAGGCAATTCCTTCATGCAATAAGTAAATCAATAATGTATGTTTTTCATCTATTCTTCAATGTAAGTAATTTTCAAGTTACCCAACTAAATTTTCTTTGACATTATACGGAATTTATGTCGCGTACCATACTCTGTCAACAAGGTGCAACAACCGACCTGAACGAATCTTAATGTTATTTTGGCGAAACATAAAGGTGTTCTGCGAAATCCCGTGCGCGACTCGATTCCTTTGCCGTCATATCATATCACATAACGAAGAAGAATATAGGTAAACACAGCGTGAACGCCTTCTATTATTAATGGAATTTACTTCGCGCGGGCAACCATGTGGCGTTAAAGGGCATTTTAAAAATGCACGAACCGTGTGGATAAGTTTTGTTTGGATTGCCGGAGCGTAAGCAAGCGATGGAACGAAGATTCGAATATTTTCGATATTCGTATTTAGACGTTTACAATGAGTTAATGGGTGTGATTATTCTACCTCAAAGAAACTTCGCACTTTGACTCCGTTAAATGAGTATACATTGATAAGTAAAATCACAATTGTGATTATGATTAAAATAGTTTCAGTACAAGTAAACCCAAGCAGAACAATCTCGAATCGGTCGTCGGGACTCGTGCGAACTTCAACTAAAATTGTTTTTCAATATTTTTTTACATTACCCAAAATACTTGCAACGATAGTCAACACGCAAAGATTTAAGTACTTAAATTATGCCTTCGTTGACAGTAGATTACTTCATTGACATGTTACTCCAGGTAAATGGCTGAATCAGGAGATATGTTCAAAGAAAAAAAAAAAATAGATTGGAAACGTACTCGACTGATATCGCCGTATTAGGTTAGCTCCGATTATTTTGCGATTTATTTTTCCAACAGCTAACACGTTCGGAACAAATCAATTACTCAACGTATCTGTTAAACTAATGTTATGCAAGTTCGTGCATCTTAAACATTACACGGTAGCTCATCGAAGTTTAACTAAACATGTTTAAAAGTTGATGGAACATTTCTTACTCGACTTGCTTTAATTAGTTTCTTCTCTCTGTTGCATTAATCACGAAATGATTCCTATTATTTAGAAGTTTTTTCAAGCAAATTCCAACAAATTTTAGATAATTAAAAATATAGGAAACGGAAAACAATAACAACCAAATAAACGATAAAATACGAAAAAACTCCTTAAGAGCAAGAAAACTACGGACGTTAAAGTAGAAATTTTGCGCTGTTTTATGTGGATTATATATAAACTTTTATAAAAAAAAATTAGGTGGTACAATTTAACAAGCAGCTGGAACTGCAATTCTTACTTACTTATAGTACAATTAAAACAATCTTTCTCACTTATGTTGTATGTTTTCAATCTCTTTTCATTCAGCTATCATCATAAGTTGTGTTCGTATTGTATGATTACACCTGGAAATGGTTGTACGCTAGATTTCGATAGCGTAAAAGCTAGCAGCTGGATAATAATTACCACAAGCTGTACAACTAAAGATTGGTGTTATTTCATCTTTGTAATCACTACGTTCAACTAATGTGTGATTTAAAAAGGAAGAATTTTAAATTCATTAACGCACTTTTTACTACGTTTTATCTATGTAAGTACATGTTTTTAATAAATAATTAGGAGAAATGCTTTCAGATTGAAGTGATTCAATCTGAAGTATCAGATTGAAGTATCACCTCAAATTAATTAATTAAAATTAAACAAATGTTGCACCGTGCTTTTATGAAAATTGATGTGACGGCATTCTTACTTCTAATCACTGCGAAATCATTCTCACTTAGGTTAACAGCTGTGACGAAGATTCGGCCAGATTCTGCGTAAATATTTTATTTCTAATTAGTGAAATAATGGATTATACGGTACACAGTGTTTTATTTTCATTAATACGAAACCTCGCTGGCTATCGTTGAGAACTTTCCTACAGGCTTTAATTTATTAACAAACCATTATTGATAAAGCCAAGTGGATTGATGATACCTTCTCTATTGCATTTTTCCAAGCTTTATCAACATTCCGTGAGACTGCTAAGAAACGTTTTTTTGTTATGAAAATCTTGCAATTTAATTTTTTCATAAATGCTGTCTGAATGTTACCTTTCAGATAAGGAAGCTCTTCGTTTTTAACTCACTTAAACTATTCTAAAATTATTAATTTTAGAAATACATATTTTAAGTTTGCGCTTTCTAGAAAATATATTTGTATTTTAATAAACATCATTGCAGAATAAACTGCTATATTTTTGCCCTCCAAGCAGATAAGCTTAGAAAACAGAAAAAAAGGCGCTAGGCGCTGTATTTAGTGAATAAATGGGTTCTGATAAATTGCAAAATATACTAGATGACTTGCTAAAGTGAAATGAATATATTTTTAATAGAACGCATAAATGTGCTATACGTCGTGGTTTGTTGGATGGACCAGTTCCTTTCCCTCGATGGAATAAGCACAGAATTTTGCACGTATGGATGAGGTTTCAAAGCTAAACGTATACTTTTTACGTTTTTTGCGGAAAAACTGTAGCTCCTTCTTATTCCTTCCTTCTCCTTCTTCTTATTATTATTATCATGCTCGTCATAATTGTCACTTTTGCTTTATACCGCCAATTAGAAGCGAACTAGGGAAATGAAACGGCATTAATGTTGGCCGTACAAAGTTGAATGCTGCAAAATAAAATAGTTAGTCTCAAACGAACACTTACATTTCACCGTGTAAATGGACCTCAAAGCGCAAAAGGAATGACCACACACAAAAAAGTATGTCAGATAAGACCCCAAATACTGGTTAAGGCGATGAAAAAATATTTACATAACACCAGGAGTAAATAAGTTCTCCTAGACGCTTTTGTAATTGCAAGGGAAAGTTAAACAGGTTTTACTGAATTCGAAACAACCTGTCTAGGTACAAAGTTTTTATACGGCAGCAGACAAAGATATTTACCTGGACCGATGTGAAAGAATGTTAAAAGCTGATATCTCACAGTGCCTGAATGAAAACCATAGTCATTCAAACAGCAGTATAGTTCTTGATATATCTACGTGTATACATCGTGTCTAAAAGTTATCTAGTCGCTGTTGCTAACATCGTTATTCTTGGATATATGAAGATGAATAAAATTAACGAACTGGTAGAATTTTGATCAGAACTGACACGGTACAAACAAACAAACTATTTAAAGCTCCATATTATAGATATTTACCAAAATAATTTTTTAATAAGTACAATATTCATTTATACATCAAAAAAAGTCAACTGTGAACAAAAACTTGGAAATTATCTTTATTTATGGTATCCGTGTAACAGCAATATGTTAATGAAAGACAAGTCGATAAAAGTATGGAGCATGGACAACTTGTAGAAAAAAATTAAAGCAATTGGAACGTTAGCGATCAGGCAAAGGCGTGATAATGAGCTTGTAGATGAAGCGGTTGGAACCAGCCCTTTGCGTTAGGTTACAGCATCCATATAAGGGCATTTCGATGGATACTTGGTCTTGGCAAGAAAAAGCCAACCTAGTTTCCTTTGACGCCTATATACTTACTCCAACATTTTTCCATCTTTTGTATCTAAAAAATCCTCTACTTAAATATGAGCTCTCCAACCCTGCAAAACATGATCTGAGCTCACATCCAGCCATAAAGGAAAATAGGAAATCGCTGAGGGCTAAATGTAGGGAATATGGTTCATGGAATTTTGTCATGGCGCCAACACAAGCATGCACACCTGCATTGTCTGGACGAAACCTTCGCCAAATGCGGACGTTCTTCTGTCACAGGATTATTGAAACATTATTCATCGCTTTGCCTTTTTCAAGGTAATTAACGAGAATTATGCCGCGTACATCCCAAAACGATCTTGTTGATCAATAAACTGTCTTTGGCCTTTTTTAGCGCCAGTTGGCTACGAGAAACCTATTGTCTCTGGTGTGCTACGATGAATCCATCTTATCAACAGTTATGACGTTGAGACCTGTACACGTGTATGGTCAATTGAGAGTAATCACGCTGTCCATCTTGCGAAAAGTGTCGTTACATTCAAATGAATTGTTAAAATGTTATGCATCCGGCCTACTGAGAAGCCCACAGATTTATCAGTCCTTGAACTTCTGATTATTTCTGATATGGTGACATCATTTAGATAACCTGAACGTTTTTCAATAAAAATGGTCGTACGATCGTTTATAAGGTTAACCGAACAGCCTGTACACTAAGACATAATTCTACGATGCATAGAACTTGCCTCCTTCCTCCGGGGTATTAGGTGAACAAGCAGTACTTTTGCTTCATAAGCTATGCACATCTATGTTGCAGATTTTACATTTGTACCAGCAAAAATCCGCAATACTATTAAGCACTTCAATACGAAATTCAATAAATATCAGTTCTCTCTCAATTTTATTGCGTTACTAAAGAGTTAACGTTATTTGTACTACTAGCGTGGCATTACACAACGGTACACTATAAATTATTGCATTCAAATAATACACAACAAATATGTTCTGCAAGAGGTGTTTGCTTTGTATTTGTCGGATATTGTCTTGGTCGCAGCCTTGCAACTAACAGATTTTCCTTTCTTTGTCTGACTGTGAAATATAGCCGTATAAAAGATTACGAATATTGTAAGGTATGTACTACTTCTTATTGAATCTAAGCGCATTTGTCTTATGTTAAAGTGCAAGTAATCAATTTGCGTACACGCTTTATTGTTTATCTTGCGTAAGACACCTTTTCCAAATTACGGTAAATGTGTCACATAATAGCAAATTAATTGCGCTAATTTTTACCCCTTCTCGGCTTAGATTTTGTTTGAATTGTACAACTATACAAACTTTTTTGATGCCGCAGCTGTTTAACACACATACGCGTGTACATAAATACACGCGTATGTGTGCACACAACGCGTTACTTCTTTAGTGTCTAGTTTCGTCATGCTACGACGAACGCGCTTAGGAGCTCTGTTTTAAGCAGGTGCTTATTATCGATTTGCTACTTAGCACTACTCATATTATTTTATTAGAAGCGATAAGGGTGACAACACTGGAGCGAAGAAGAAACCGGCGTATCTAGTGATATCTTTAGGAGCAAATAAGTTTATAAACTAAGACGAACAAAGCATTTTAATCAATAATTTATACCGATTCTTTTTAGGAAGAGCAATGAAGGTCTTTTTCAACCAATTTAATTTAATTTATTTACGGTGTTTGCGTGCTTCAACTGGATTCTAGGATCGGTTGCGAGGCTACACAATTAATAAAAACATTGGGTTTTTATTAATCGCTAGTAGGTATTATTAGTTTTCGTATTTAATAATTTAATAGAATTAATTAAAATTTGATAGATGCCGCTACCTATACGTTAATTATAATTTTTTATGATATTGTTATGAATGAAATTTTGAAATAGATAATTATAGCGTAGGTCCTAATAAAGTAATATGTGTTCTCCTAGGAAACACTTCCGGTTAAACAAGAAGTGGTTATCAACTTACTTTTAATACATATTGGCATACTTTTTCAGCTTGACCGATTAATATCGCCTGTAAATAATTTAGGGCACCTTATCCCTAAGGTCAACTGTCTTCACGATACTTACGTTCATGTTCAAATTTTAGCTATCGTAAAGCTTTTGTTGAAATTAAATATTCGAAGGTGCAATGATTAAGTTATTTAATCAAATGAAATAGAGCGTCGTATGTATCACTCCTTATTGTTATCGTTAATAAATTTATCTCCTTTTTTTTCCAATGGACGGTGTTGTCTTTCCAATTTAAGTAAGGTAGTAAGTAAGTAGGTAAGTACGTATCGGCAACCTCCGCACCACACAAGTTTGATTAATTATATAATTAATCCGGGACGGGCCGAGGTTGCCGATACTTATGTCAGTGTTGTTCACCATACTCCGCCACAGATTATCGTCTGTAGAAGTTTCTTTCCAATTTAATAGTGTAGTTAAAGACACGTGTAGATATGTGTAAATATGTGAAGATATGTGTATTTGGAAATTGCTTGTGAGCATCCTGTATAACATATAGTAATGATAATAATAAAGCGCAGTACATGTGATTTTCCATTTCGTTCCACAGAAGTAAAAAATACCGTAATCTTCACTACATTATCAGATATTTAATTTCAACGAGAACAATGCAAATGCTAAAATTCCAACGTGATCGTGAATATCTCGAATGGAGTTGGCTTTAGGTGTAAGGCGCCCTAATACAAATTACGTATAATGGATTAAGCTAATAAAAAGTATACCATCGTATTTACAATAAAAAGCATAACCACCTATTTCAAAATGTGAGTGTCAAATTCCATTCATAACAACTTCATTGAAACTTCCAGCTAACGAGATTAATGAAATATAATGTTACAAAATAACGTCCAAGAGGTTATCTATCATCAGCACCACCCACACATCTTACCTAGTAACTTCAGTTTGTCCACCTATCGAAAATAATGGTCTCTCTAGCAGTAGAAAGCTCGATTTGTAGGAAAAAATTCCTTTATTTGGGCTATTATCTTTGGAGCGTGGGTGCAGCCAATGATGGTAGTGGGGAAAACAGATATAAACCGCCTTTATATTTTCTTGAGCTCCAAAACTTTTAGATCAATGTAAAATCTTTCTACAATAAGACTCGACGTAAAGTTAGGCGTGTCTAAATGTAATTTTATCAATGAATAATTGTTCACTCAATGTTCGTTATAATTTTCACTAAATCTTCACGTTGTAAGGTTGTTTGTACATCGAATTGCATAGATTTCAATTACAATTGCGTGCCTGCATCATGCTACATCAAAAGTAAATATTTGTAGTTTACTGACATATTTTTAAATAGTAAAATCATCAAAAGTCTTGTTGCTTCCTTTTCAATTTGTGCATTCCTTAAAAGCTATTTCACAACGTCCATTTGTAGCAACAACATAGTTAACTATCTGCATATTATCCTTTGGACTAGGGCGTATGTTACGTTATTTCAATGTTTTTGCAATTTAGAAAAGTGTGCTTGTGCTTATCCTATTCTCTTATAAAAACATTCTTGAAAAAGTAAAACTTGCAAGCTTAAAACGCTTAAACTACATAAACAACAAAAATCTGATATTAGCGGAAAGAGAAACAGAAATTATTGCTATTGCACATGTTACAGGGCATTATATCGGGTCTGCGTTGTAATAATTTCTCCTCTACATTCTATATTGCCGTGCGGATTCGAAGCTTCATAATATTCGCCATTTCCGATAAATCTTTCCCACGACGTTGGCAGGCAGAAAACGGGCAAGAAGGCGAAGAAGGTAGACAACATAGGAGGAGGTGATTGTCGGACCGATGATCTCCGGCTGGTCGCCGCGAAGGAGCTTTCTGTTGCTCTTCTTGGCCGTCTCGTCCGTCATCGGGTCAAGAGCCTTCCCCGAAGGGCTTGGCAATTGAGCGTCGCGGTGCCGGTACCGGTGCCTCTGCTAGATCGGCGTTCCTCATTGACCAGGTATAATTATCTGTGCGATCGTAAACACAAAGGGTGGGGTGCAGCAGACTGGGGTGGCTGCGTCAATACGAACGTCGGAGTCCCCTCGCGCAGCCAGTTGCCCCACGTGGTGTTCTCCTCCCCTCTTGGAGCCCGGTCAGCACTGGTTCCGTGCTTGGCACACAGCTTTATTGTGCCGCGAATCTTCGAGTCGAACGTGTTGCTGGTATAAACCACCACTCCCTTAAAAACAGCGTCGTCTCATATAGTCTTTGTTTTCCTGATATACGCGGTTGTTGTGCATATACATACATCGCTCACCTATATTTTATACCGTTTTATAATTTATAATTACTATATTATAAGTTATATATTTGCAATTGTGTTTACTCGAATTATATATCTTGAGATCGACCATCGCTTCCGAAATAATCAAATTTACCTCTGGATCGCATGGCGACTCAAAGGTAAGCATAGTTTTATCCATTTTCTTAGAGTTACGTTGTCTCATTTCATTGAAGAGTAGTGATTAATCAGTGACGTGCACGGAATTTCGAAATTTCTCATTTTCTCTGGAACCGGCGAATCTTTCTTTGTTATTTGTTCGGTGTGTTGTTGTTTCTCTCCTCGTCTATACCTTTGAAATGACACGAGCGTAAAGGAGCGAAGCTTAACGGGCTGTATTAAAGATTATATTCGTTAGGAGTGTGGGTGAATGAACATCTCAGCATTTAGAAGTGTGTCCAGACGCCACATTGACGCTATGATTCAGCCTATAGCGTCGCCGGTTTCGACGGCAACCGAACAAAGAAAGAATTTTCTTTCCCTATCTGTATACAGGCTGTACCAAGCGCGTGTGTATGTGAAACCTTCGTTGAATCGAAATAAAATTCAAACCCCGTCGTCGACGACAACAAGGCGACAAATTCGATTCAATCTGATAACATTGATGGGGTTTCCTGTTTGAAAGTGTACCGTTTTCTGTACAACACACACACGTCCGATAATACTCATAGACGTACGTATACACGCACGCACACACATACACCATATATACAATATGGCCTCCAGCATAATTTGATTCCATTGGCCTCGGACGGCACACCTACAAACTTTTACTTGTTACTCCAGAAGAAAAAAAAATCGGACAATTAGTAAGGCACGTTGCTCGCTGCAGAAATTACCTAACGGAGTACTACGCGCATCGAACACTTTTTTAACGAAATGGCCACAGAAAACGATTAACATTAATTCTGTGTTTTCACGAAAAAAAAGTGCCGCTTCCGCTCTTTGCTTTGTTTCACAATTTATTTAAAATTAGCATTTTGCAGACTGATGTCATGAAATCTTTATTAAAAGTGAAAGTCGTTTTTGCAGTTGTCGACATAACGTACGCCGTACAACTCCGCAACATCAGACACCATGAACGAGGAATCGCTTAATTTAATCCTTTCTAATTAGCTAACGGTTTTTTTTTTAATTCAATCTTCACATTTACGAATTCGTATCCGTGTCATTAACACCCGCAATAGCTTCTCTTCGTTTCTTTTTCATTCTTTGACCGCACTCCCTCCCGCCCCTCCTCACATCGCTTTGTTTTGATCTTCGTGTTCTATGCAGCAGGCCGTGATTAAAAAAAAAAACAAAGAAAAACTCACAACGTCATCACATTTCATGACCTACCGCGTTTATTTTTGTAATATTAAAAATATCTCTGTGTTGTGTTCAAACATTGCCAGCTTTGAAAATAATTTTTAGTTAGTGTATTCCAGTTTTCTTGGTTGTTTCGTTCAGTGTAATAACAATACTAAAAGTTGCCAATTAATAATTAATGAAGAGTTATTTTGTTTGTCTTTTATGTTTGTTTATGAAAATTATCAACAATGTCTAACGTATATACAATACAATTGTCTGTTAAAAATTGGTGATTAGACAGCTACAAAAGCTGTCTAATCACGGAACGTGTTAATATTTTTATTCTGGTAACGTCTACTTCACATTGCGACTACGCTATAATTTATATAGGGACCAATAGAATTCCAACTGAAGTACTAACTCAAAATTGTTAGTAGAGTTATATTGACTTACAAGTTTAATATGATAATAAAATCGGGGGCATTAAACTCATAATAAAACAATTATGATGCTGACGTTCGATTTTATATTTAGGTATAAAAAAAAAAATGTGAAACTTTTCACTTTTCAACGCGTCACTATATCGATAACATGGATGCAATTATCACCTGTTGACGTTAATTATATAGTTCATATTTAAATTGGATAAATTAATTTAATCTGCAATCAAATTGCAGATTATTTAGTGCCGATAAAGTTCTAGGTGAAAAGTTTAAGGAGATAGTTAGCGCAAGAAATATACAATTCCACTTTCATATCGGTCGAAACAGAATAATAAATTGTTTGGTTGTTGCCTTTACTTTTAATTTAAATCATTAATTTATAATGAAATCAAATTAATTTCATATAGAATTTATTAAAGACACTTACTAGTTAGACGGAATTATGAAAGCGCTTTTATATAGTAGTTTAACTAAAGAAAATTGCTGTTCTTAATCTTAATTATAACAACGCCTTATTAAAAAAAATAGCATTATACTCTTAACAAACTATATGTAGCACCTACGTAAAAAAGTACTTTATGGAGATCTAGAATCACACGTTCTATCACAATATCCTTTAACAGCTCCGAAAATGCCAGCCAGCATCATCCAAAACAAAATAAAACAATGAAAGAATATATTCCTATCACAATGATAAAATCCATCCCAGATAAAATAAGTAAGATATCTAGATGCTTAACTTGCTACTAAAGTACTTGTAAACTCAATAATGCCAGTATGGCCTTGATAAATATGGAATTTTGGAAAATATCTTTCATTTCATACGACATCTGTTGCTCGCTTTAATTAAGATATGAATTGTTAATCCGGCGTAGAATCATATCTATTATGTTTAATGGTTTTTCACCTATAAGCCTCAGTACTAAGCCTGCCGAAACGAGTTGCGCTTCGCGAAATTAGCGGAGGCTAGACGGACTCGTGTTTAATTCGTTTGTGAGAATGGCTTCGTATTGCCTACTGATCTCGCCGAGAGTCGATACAACACGAGTCTGTCTAGTCTCTGTTAATTTCGTGAAGAGCACTCATTTCTGCAGACTTACTCTGCTGGTATTGCAGAATGTATCAAAATTGAAATTGAAAGCACCATTTGGAAGCTGAAGCCATCTTAATCACACATTACACAAATTTTCCTGATTTTTTTTCGGCTCTTTTTACAGTATTGGAAGAAATAAATTGCATTTTCCTTTTATTCCTTTTTATTGTATTAAATTATATTAAAAACACGTGTGAAGGTTACATATATGTTTGCAAGTATAAACTAGGATTTACAATAACCAGAGTTATATGGACCAATTACTGAGAAGTTATACATATAAAGAAAAATATATCCACTTGTAATTCGCAGATATCCAATGACGTCAATTTGTAATAGAAAAACGGATTGTACATTATGTCTGACGACATAATCGACAAAGATAATCCTCACAATGAGCGATGAGTAACGAATTCTTTCAGAGCATTTTATAGTTCATCCTACATTAGATGTCTTATTCATCCAAAATAAAAGAATTGTGTAATTTATTACATGATCAAGTTCGTCAAACGTGAGCAAAAATATGTTCCTATGTCCCTTTATAGTCGTGTTTCTTAAAAAACTACACATACCTCTTTTGTTGTTTGCGGCACATCTGCATCGAATTTTGTTTGTAGTATAATTGCAAGCAAGCGTTGTTACCCGTGACACTTTCATTTTCGTCCTTCACAACCTGTGAATTATTATGTTCTTGAATTTAAGAATATTAGAAACATTCACCGAATCTTCAACTTTGTTGACGATTCCTTCTATTCGTGCATTTCGACCAATAGTCGACAACTACTTGAATTACGAATCATCTTGGATAAAATGTTATTTAGAATATTTTTTCATTAGCACTAATGATCGTCGACATTACAAAATTAAATTAAATTAAAAAAATAGGAGCTGGTGTCCCAGTAAAAATTAATAGTCCCGATGGCGATAAATACAATTTATAATTATTATTATTATATAATATAATTAATAAACTAATAACATAACCTAACCTGCAATTTTCTTTTAGGCCATAATCCCAATTACTTAGCTAGATGTCATACGAACCAAAGAATTCTGTAGTCAAAGATCTTGATAGATCATATAATTAAATTAATGTATATTTAATTTAAGCGAAATGTCTTGAGAGCTTAATCTTCTAATTGGAGAAAGTTATGATATGTGTTATTTTAAAATAACCAAAAGTTAAATACAAAATGTAGTTAAACGAAATTTAGATTGAACTATATTGAATGGTATCTATATTATAATGTTGAAATGCCCTCGAGACCAATAAATCTTCAGATCGAGGATAGTTACAAAGTATGTGCTATGTAAAATTTCAAAATAAATCACTGGTTATAATCATGGTTAATTAAAAGGATTTGCTTAGAGAACCTGTTATATCTGATAGCCCATTGTTACTGCCTAGAAGCAAATGTGTTTACAAGCGCAAAGGTACAAGGAAATATTCAACAATAACTAAATAATATCTGAGCATAGAATAATGAAAAATACCCAGTTACCCAGATTTTCTTAAAACTTTAGATTACTAAATTGGTAGGCATTATGACTGTTAAAAAATTATATAAAAAGAACATGGCAGTATATTTGCAGAAGAAGAAGTAATAAGATGGAAATATTAAATTTAACAGTTGAAAAATTTTAAATCCCCCGGTTGGTAACAAAGATAGAGTGCAAATACAGTCAAATGCAAAAATTTGTTTAGACGTAATATACAGACACGTCTAACAGTTTCAATTGTTAAAAATAAATTTACTACCAAAAAATGTGTTTCCTTAATAAACAAACTAGTAAAAATTAACACGTTATAAAATATATTCTCTTACAAGATATATTTTACCCAACCACCTTCTCTTAAGTTAGGTCCGTACTGAAAGCAACACACAGGTACATCTTGTTTACGTTACTTATTCCTGGAATTTTTTACTGAATGTTAATTCCATATTCGTATCGGCCAATAGCTTTATCAACTTTACTGTGATTGTTGAATCAATATCATCAACGCAAAAATCATTGTAAATATAATACAAATACCTTTGAAAAGCGTAACATACTTTTTTAATTGAGAGAAACGCAGGATGTCATTAATATTTGCGCGAAGAATAACGGTCTGCGTAGGCGGGAAAAGTATTACATCTGTTATTAGTGGTTACCTAGCAACTGAAAGTACTTAACAAACACTTTGTCAATTATGCAAATTATGTGCGGTATGTATATAGATTATTTCTACCGAAATAGCTTCTAGTTCTGCCTGTAATGCTTCTAACAATGTAATTACATTATTTTCACATATCTAAAATTAATGCCGTCTTCTCTTTCGCAATTTTAGCCGTTTTACATTTTTATTTTTACATCTTGCAAGTTACAAATCATTCTTCCCATTTGAGCTTGGACGGATATAAACAGTAAAAATATGTAAATGTACCGCAGTACA
The DNA here is from genome assembly GCA_020654165.1 of Oryctes rhinoceros. Taxonomy (NCBI): domain Eukaryota; kingdom Metazoa; phylum Arthropoda; class Insecta; order Coleoptera; family Scarabaeidae; genus Oryctes; species Oryctes rhinoceros. The sequence continues at coordinate 9,387,178 of JAIOKQ010000231.1, forward strand.
AATAGAAATTGGCAATTATACATTGTTATTATTATGGCGACAGCGGTGTTTTATCTTTTATGACCGAAGTAGTCACTATGTATGTAACATACGTTAACGTGGCTAACACATTATATAAACAATTTTATTAAACGTTACCTTTACCGATATACGAGACCGATTTGTTACTTTTTTTTTAGTCACTTGGCTACGAGAAAAAAATCTCACGTACTCTACAAAAAAGCAGTTGTCATCGCTTAGAGATAGATCATCGCGCTCTAAAGCCAGGGTAACGCACTCGCAGCAAATTATTGCTTGGTCGAGGATCAAGGTCGGCCTTGTGAAAAACCTGCTTTACTTGCAACCACTATCGGACGTTAGTTGTCGTAAAAGCATATATAAATACATATTTTATGCATTTTACATACTTACATACAAACTTTTCCTAAACAATTGCAGAGAATATCTCTAACAAATAGAGAAAATCATTTGGTTGTGTGTTTTCCGTCAACGTATTTTTGTATCGAAGAACAAGAAAACAAGCGGTCCTTACACATTTTTTTTTTTTAACAAATCGATTAAACTAGTACTTTACTTGACATCACCTTGTTATTTTCTCGGTTATATCGAGATATATTACATCGAATATTACATAGTATTATAATACGAGAAATATTACATCCGATACTTCGTACAAATGTTGTATTAAGTATCGGATGTAATATGTTATCTCAATACGATGAAGAAAATAACACGATGATGTCAATTACAAATGTTGTATTAATCATTCTTAAAAATATTTGTTGTATACGTACTCTCAAGTACGAACTTCGCTATCCTTTTAATACACTCCCGAACAAAGCGAAAGCACCAATATAATAAATCGCAAAATTTACTGGACCTCTTTGGGCATTCCTGCATCTATCAGCTTCAATCTTAACGTAATTAGTGTGTTTTGAAAATTCTGTAGAAATAGTTCGTCCTGTGCTTAGACGTTTTTACGAAATTGTTCACCTGAGAGAAGAAATTTACGGTAATGCTCTTTGTCACAGATCACAGCAGTATAAATGACGGGAAAAATATTTTATTAATCGATGAGACTACGAGGAACCTAAGATTACATGAGATCTATTTAGTGGTGGCTCCGTGATGATATGTTATGTACAACGCTCACAGAGATTTAGTCCTTGTTCGCTAGAAATTGACGAATGCAAATGTTTATTTTTTATCTATTAATATCCTAACATCCATTCGTTTGTATTTTTTATTTTTTTTTTTTTCTTATTAAATCATTTTTCATGCAATCCACATTTAAAACTCTAAAATAATATAACTACCTACTTATTTTTCATTTAGTTCCGACTAATTTATTCAATAAAATGTTTTTTTTTGTAATTCACTATATTGGTGGCTTAATTTTGTCCAAGAGTGTAGTTATGAATTGGGTTTATCCCACAATAAGTCCGTTATGAAATAATTCAAATAAAATATAAGGACGAGGAACATCTAATTAATTATTCCCCTACATTTATAATAAATATTATGCGCCTGACAGACAACAACGACTGTTGACTGTTGAGAAGACTAACCAGGGGTTTAGAAAAAGCCATCCTCAATTTTACAAAATTATAACAAAACATCGGTTATTTACATGTACTTTTTGCCGATGTTGCAATTACAGTTTAGCGAAGTGTATACGTACGAGGTCGTACGATCTATAAAAAAAAGTTATAAAATATTCTACCAGTCGAATTGGTAAATATTTAAATTGACCTCACACCATATAATTTTTCAATTAACCATTTTCTGTTTATTTTAGGTTGTCCTATCTGCTTTCCTGTTGAATTCTACGTGCTGTGTTTTAGAAAACTTCCGTTGGGTCAACCGGTCTCTTGTTAAAACTATAACCTTCGACGGAGATGTTTCATTCTGATGATTTCATATTCAATTTGACGAATTCACGTTCGTTTGTTTACGCGGTTTGAATACTGGAAACGAATATTCTAGCGTTCAATGCGCTAAAGTTAAACCAATGTCAAACTGTTTTCTTTCTGTGCGGATTGGTGTACATCGAAACATCTTTATCCGCTTTCCGATTTCCTCCTTCAATAAGATTCTCTCGTGATAATTAAAAATTAATTTAAAAAAAGCCGGATAAGTGTACGCAAAGGATAGAAGTGGCCAATCTATGTTTTGCTATATATTGCATTTAACATGCAAGCATAAATTCTAAAAGCTTATGTTGGAAAGATGGACAAGATTCAACATTACAAGAATGAAGAAAAAATAAATACTCTTTTAAAATGATGAAAAGCTTCGCATGAAAATTTCAGCAATTATTGCTAATTCATATGCAGCTGCTGTTAAACCTCGCACATTCGAATTCGGCAATTCAATATAACTTCAAGAATAAAACCAAAATAAATTAAGGCGATAAGTACTATTGTAACGCGCAAATAAGTTAAGTGCGTACTTTTGTCCAGCCTTACCCGAATTTTGGATATAAAAAGAACTGTAGACGTATAAAATCGTCCTAATTTTAGTTTGGCAAGTATATATTTCTTTTATTTGAGACGTTTTGAAACATTAAAAAAATCAAAATGTCAGATCATTTACATTTAATACAGTACGGAATACATAAAAAAAGGCCAAAACATTGTTTATAATAAAAGATTAAATCTAAAGATATTCGATTTACTTCGTTTATAAAAAATTTCCCTTCCGCAGATATTTTAACAGGAGCCACATATTTCCAATATTCTTCATTACACATGAAATCTTGCCTCTAATAATTATTTGAGATTTCATGTGGTTACCCAATCGTTCTCGTTCTTGGATAATCACCTTGTATCGATCCATGTAGTTCTTCAGTATTGTTCCTATTTCCTCATTCCGTATGTTTCTTGGCCTTCCTCATGTTCTTCAATTTTCAGCACTAAATTCGCAGATTTATTTAAATGATTTGTAGCTGTTGTTTTGTTCTTACTTATTCAACGAATATACTTTTGACCCCCAAAAATAATTATTTTCGTTAATATTAAATTACTTTACACTACAAAATGAATGATTTGTAGGTCTAAACAAAAGAAATAAGATTTAACTGTGTATATGCTTCACTTATCACAGCGATATAAATAACTTCATTACACATAATGTACAATAAAGTTATTAATAAGAATTATATATGTACACTATCGCTTTGTTAACTTCGTATCTAATACAACGGAAAAGTAATTGGCCTGACTTTATTACAATAATTAAACCTTGCGCTGGACTAATGTTTATACAGAGTAAGCATGAAAAACCTTTATTTGCATGATCTTATGCTTTATAATAATTTCAATGCAAGAATATACACGCATATATTTTACTTTGTTAATCTCAACGTGGCAGTTTGGGAAAGTTTTGCAAAATGCGAAACAATGTTAAATTGATCTTATGCAACAAATCTCTATCATTCATTCTTTCAACATTTCCTTTTTAAAGAAAATTCCACAAACGATAATAACTTGAAGGCATTTCTTGAGAAAAATTACTTTTGGTAAATGTCATGATTGCAGTCTCAATACAGGGCTAGAGTTGTTGTAAGGTAATGATAGTTCTCGAGAAAAAATAGCAAACAATGATAGGAGATAATCTATCTTTTTTTAAATTGTTTTATTAAAAAAATGAATTATTTCCTGGACAACTTTAAACTTTATGTAGTTAAGTAGATCATTTAAAAGTAACTTCAAAACTACCTGTATGTACACAATAAATAGAGAGGACAAAGACGGATGAAATTATTACTTTTTTGCAGCGACTAAACAGATTCGTGTTTTGTCGACTCTCTCTTTATTGTCTCTGATGGGACACCAGTAGCCATTCTCATGAGGCGAATAAACACGAGTCTATCTAGTCGCTGCAAAAAAGAAGTAATTCCACCTGCCTTTATCATCTCTAATAATAAATTATAGCTTTCGGCAGCAAAATCAAAAGCTACGAAGGATCCATCTTTACTCTTCAGAAGAGTTTTTATAAAAGGCTGGCATTCGCCCTGGACATGTTGATCGAGATAGAATCAACAGGCTTGCTTGTGAGAGCAAACGACTACCAACCTATACGATCATAAGATGTACAAGAAATCCGGGCACTCACTAGCTTCTACCTTTCACTGAGTTAAAGTGCATTGCAGCATTGTTATCAGTCCTGTTCAGTTAAAATCTGCTGAACTTATTTTCTTATTGTTTTTGTTTATTATGCTAATTATAACGTTTTATATGATTTAATTTACGAGTAACAATACAAAATAAATCAATAAATAAGAATTTAGGCAAATAGACGTCATTTTACCTCCAAAATTATTGCGGATTACACAATTAGCCAACACCTTTAAGTACGTTTAAAGCTTTTAAAGAAAAAACGGTTAAAAGTTTTATGTAAATATTGAGGGACCGTTGCACCTCTTTATATATGTAGATTAATATCGAGATAACCAAAACTACTAGTATCGCATATTAACAGTCAGAAGCAGGACTCATGTTCTGTAATGTGGCCTGGACTCGATGGGTTCTTTAAAAAATTATAGACGTTACCTATCTTATTGGAACCACGTAGATAGCTATAATCTAATCTAATAAAATTTTTGTTCCGTGAAGTAACACTTTCCTTTCAACACAAACTTTAAAAATGGACAATTCTTTTATTCCCAAAGTGAATTAACCAATCTAAATCAATTAAAAACCTTAGTAATCATCATTTAACATTCCAAAATCAAAACGTAAAGATTTTGCAAAAGCACATTTTCAATATTAAAATATCCGTAATGCAAAATTTGTTGTATCAAGAATAAAATAGGCATTGAAACACAGTAAACACCACCCACATTTGTAGGTAATAAAAGTGTTGAGACGGATCACATCCTACAAAATATTTACATATATTTTGATCCATTATGTCGTGATGGTTCATGAATATTCCCGACCAAAATAAAGTTAACATATATTTCATATTTAACGAATATAATCAATCTCTTTTTAAGCTTATTTTATTTATAATGATATTACTTCGCGCCAAGCTACGAATGCTCTTGTCTGTTTCTTTTAATTAAGAACATGATCTAGATGAAGAAAGCAACGCTAAAATCGCTGATATAAATACGTGTCGTAACCTATCCTTGGAATACGTTGTGATACCTATATTTATGCATTTCACAAACGAAATACCCGCATATCAGCATTTTAGGAAGGCGAACGGATGATGTAAATCTTATACGTCCATTTTACTCTTTTATCTGGGTCTCAACAATGTCGAGTGGAGGTCTTACTTCTTAATTTGAACTTTAATTCTCACCTGTCCATTTAATCTTTTTATTTTAATATCTAAAGCCGCTGAAGGAACTTGTATTGTGTTTAAACAGTAATCACTAGGCAAGCCTAATTTTAAGAACTGATGACTCATACTTACACCACATCGTCCACGGAAATACCTGAAATTTGTCTCAGAAATGAGTGAATCACTAATAATAGATGTGTGTAACGGAAAAAAGAGTATATGGCATTCTAAGCGCACGCTGCTAAATTTCAATTGTTCTCGTATTCCATCTCATGTAAACCACTTGCGGCATAACACCTAGAAATCTAAGTATTATATTGCAAGGAATAAGAGTCTTACGTAACAAACTACAATATCCGGAAAATATTTTATCTTAAGATTAATATAATGCCTTATCTTTGAATAAAAGAACTTTAAAGCTAGATAAATCAGCAATGTACAAGGAGAAATCGACAACTACGTGGCCTTTGCGAGAGATGGCGCTACCAGAATTGAAATAACTATCTTTCGTAAACGTCATCTTTGATAAGAGTTTTCAAACGGATACGTCAGTTAGTTTATGAATGACGCCCTGTAAGCAACTTTTGTGATTTAACAACAATGGAACAATTCGATAAAAGTTGAACTCGATAAAATTTATGGAGACTGTTCACATTTGTTATCGACCATAAAATCGCATCAGAAATGAACAGAATGAAGTTTACGGCAAGATGGATGCCGCGATTGTTCACAATTGACTTTCAAAAGAATATTTGGCGATATTAAAACGCAATCCGAATGGTTTCTGGCGTCGCTTCGTAATTGTCGCTGAAATATGGATTCATCACAGCACACTAAAGACCAAAAAACGGGCCAAAGAATGCCAAAACCACTTCATCTAGTGTTTTCAGATGTACCCTGTATAGGACCTTAAAAATTACAAAACGACAATGCACGCGTGGAAACTTGTGTTCTCGTCATTATCAAATTCCATGAATTAGGATATACATTGCTCCCTATTTATCATATTATGTCCTATCTTCGCGTATGGAAAAAAAAGACGTTGGATTTAGAAATATATCTAACTGAATGTTGATGAATAACATTTTAGACATAAAAAGATACTGTAGTTTTTGTTCAACAATAGCGTGCTGGCCACAACGTAGCTAGTTAGAGCAGTTATAACTAGAGAGGACAAAAGCGAAGAGTGAAATCATACCTGTTCTGCGGCGACTAGACAGACTCGTGTTTTGTCGTCTCTCTGGGAAACCAGTAGGCAACACGAACCCTTTCTTATGAGACGAATAGACACGAGTCTATCTAGTCGCCGCAAAAAGATATGATTCCACTCTCTTTTGTCCACTCTAGTTATAACTAATCAAATAGCGCGATATTAGTTATGACTAGAATGATGTCCACTCGAATAAAAACGCTGAATAAATTCGACAAAGTATACAGCCGTCTTAAATGATTCTTGATAATTGTATCTACTGTGCATGTGACTTTTTTTGTTTATGTTAATGTCGCGTAAATATTTGCTCAAGCATATGCAGCAAAGTACTTCCATATGCACTTAATAATTAATAAAATACTAACACTGATAAACCAACGTCAGAGTTGGTCGATTGCTTATTGTACTATCGTTTTGAATTTAATATTTATAACGTGGTAGGGAATTTACCATGTCCGTTGATTTATATAGATAGATTTTCAGGAATTTCTCTTACGTTGAAATTTAATTTTAGATGGTGCGCACTTCGTTCGATAGTTCGGTTTCATTCAATTTCGCGCCTGCGAGTAAACGCAATACGCCCGATGCGGTATTTTTCGGTTAAATTTAAAAACAATCGTCCATATGCGAAAATAACGCGAACAGAAAATCGCTTCCGTTGCTATATAAAATCTGGAATCCGATGATGCTCGCGGCAGAAAAGTAACAGAATTCCAGCGTTCAGCATCGCACGTCTAATTTGTCAGTTTTCTTCGTTGTCGTTTCATCGTCCGTTGGTATGGAACAAGAGTCTGTAAGAGCGCGGATAATGTACTCTGCCGGTTTCCAAGGTCACCCACTCGTCAGCTCTCACGAGATAAAGCAAGTAAACGAGTAACATTGAGTGTATATATATATATATATACATTTACGTACCGGCCTGGCATAGGTAAACGTTTATGTGTGAGTTTTGTGTTGTTGCAAATGAAATAAAATAGCAGCGACACTTCACCTTCAACTCTTGGTTCCACTGCAGGTTAACGTTCTGGTAAACATTGGGCATTACATTCGTGTCCGCTGCTTTCAAATGATGCGTATACATGCACATAATATAGTTGACTGGATGCTATTTTGAATTACGCGATTGATTTCCCTCAAGTTTTTTTTTATTATTATTAAAGGCAGGCATAGCCCGAATCAAGTATATCTACGTCTGGCGCATACAAGGCGTACATGTTTTTTTTTTCACGTAGATTGCATACTAACATGTTGCTTCTTCTCATTTAAAAAAGTCTTGTCCAAAGTAATTGTTAATTAGCATCTAATCTAATTTTTGTTTCTCCACTCTATCTAATTACTTCAATCGTTTATTCAATTTCATTCGAATCTAATTTAAAAGTCGAATTTCATTATTCTAATATACAGCGCGTCCACCTCGTGCGTGGAAGATAATTCCTTTATAATGTATGGAAGATAATTCCTTTACTGAGCGATTTAGAGAGAACGTTTTCAAGATAACCTACGAGTATATTCAAGTATACAGGATGTTCAATTTCTGCAGTGCATTATACAACGTTATCCTTTTAACGGGACGCTCTTTATTTTATACATTTTTAGATGCCACCTTTAATTCATGCAAACTTTTACAAACGTTCCCTACATGCATCTCGTTTTGTTTCTGAGATGATTTACTTAATAATAATTTAGGATCTGTGCGAAATGTTAAATAAAGGCTACTTTCAAGGTCATCGGTATAAAGATGTGTTAGAATTTCATGTAAGGATGAATAAGGATAATGCCGAAGGAGTCGTTTTCGAGAAATAGCGAAATCTTACGAAAGCGGCTGCTTCGGTACTATCTCTATTCGCCCTCACATGAAGTTGTGCGACTCTCCTTATACCTTATGGGGCCATTGAAAGTGGTCCCGTACAAACATGCGTTCTTACTACGTTATTTCTTTAACTGCCGATATCTTAAAAGTCTTATTTTATATCAACTAGCGTCTACAAGATGGCCATCGAAACATTTGCTTGTACCTAAAATGTATTGTTCTTTTAATAAATAACGAATGAAGCCGGTGTATGTAGAGGGATAGAATACTTCAAGGAAATACAATAAGCATTGGGTTTTCTAAATATATTCATTAAAAAAAAACTAAAGAAATTAAAAAATGGCGACTATTACATATTAAAACTAACTAAATGTTTCAGTATTTATTTTATTGGATCTGAATATTCTAAAGAAAAGGATGTGGTGAAACTAAGACAACTTTTCCATTTTCTTGCTACCACGGAATTATATATAAAAAATAACAGGGCTCACCGCAATTTCTTATCTGTTGTATTTTTCCTGAAAAATGATTGGAAATATTAAATATATGTAGGTATTTTGTAAATACCAAAAATAACGTAAAAAAATATATACGAGAATGAAATGATTAACACCCAATGTTTTGATAATAAATGTTACAATAACTAGTAACTAAAAAAAAATGATAATTCATTAAGAATATATGTTTTTGAAGAATAAATAAGTATTTCTCTAAATCAAGCAATGGTTATTATGGTGCTCCTCTAAACATCTCTAAAATTATTGATAACTACGCAAAATTACGGTTCCTCGATATCTACATCTTGCTTCAATAGTTTTTGGATTATTGTTGTAGACCCTCGCAATAAAACAAATAAAATTAAATATCTATTTCACAAAAAAGTCAATTATTCCAAAATTTTTCCAAAAGACATTTGGTTTCAGAAATAATCGACACTGCATGGTTGCGTACTTACATATACACACCCTCATTAGATATCGGTTGCCTTTCTTTGAGGTTTAACCTGCTTTAAGCCTGACCTGTGGTAGCGAACATCGCACCACAGGCAACCATCGGCAACTATACGTTGAAAGGAGCCATCGACGTCGGTTGTAGCTATATACTTACGTTGATCTTTCTCGTGTTCTTCGAACCATAACGAAGAACTTGCCGTTCCCGCGCTCCTAGATTTTTCCCGCGCCGAACAAAGGCTCTCTCGGACCTCATACAACGGCAACAACGAAAAAATGAAGCACCAGCAAGAACGGATGATAGAAAATGAGGAAGGCACTTAATAGCGTGGAGGTAATTTTAATAACGTGTAGGTATACACATATACTACTTGAGTTTATTCAACTCCTTATTTAATTTCGTTGGTTGTGTGATGTTTCGACGACGCGCATATGTATACAGGTGTCCCCACTTGACAATAACAAAGGATTGCGTGACTATTCTACTTTATAACGTTCCGAGTAATTGCTTAAGCAAACGAATACATAACGAAATATATTTTATGCATTCACAAATACCCGATTCGGAAGCGACAAGAACTGGGAGGAATTTAATGTTGTTCTTTTGAAAGGTTCTGTATTTTCGTTAGGTGCTAATGTATGGCGCAGGATGGAAAATTTAAAGAAAACGTCGCCAAACATGCTTTCAGTATACGAACCATTCCGGTTGTCGGACAATACACATGCGTGGGATGCATAACGCAGCTTATCAGAAATCTCATTAACGCCGTTGATTGAAGGCAAATTTTCATGATTTATGGATTTGAAATGTAGTTTTTTGATAAATGTATTTAAGATGAGAAAATCCTAGCGTCAAGTTCCAAAACATTACGTTCTATAAAATAACGTCTGGCAATAAGCTCGAAGGAATTTCCACGTTATTTACGATTTACTTGAAATTCTGATAAAAATGAACACCAACGAAAATAATTCATCGCCTTCATTTTGAATTACTTAAATCTTTGTTGGTACGTCGTTTTATACATCGCAACAGTTTATAAGTTGTTCCCTTCGAACTAGTGAGTTGTCCACGAATTTAATTGAGTTAACTATAAATTAACAAGCGTCAATATATATGTATAACATATGTCTAATCATAAGTTTGTTGAGTAACAGCGTCTGTACTTATATTTTGAAATTATATCATCCGCAAACGAGAGCAGATGGAAAGTGTTATTGTTTGAATTACAAAATATATAAACACGTTTAAAAATAGCCCCAATATCGAGTACGAAGGCGGAAAAGTATTGCTAGCAGGGATTACCTTTGAAAATCTAAGGAAAGGACGAAAAAAGATACGGTATCCATCATTAATACAACTTACGTACATTCGCGGTATTTAAAAAGTAAATATTTGTCTATTAACATACTTTTACTGAAACACACACACACACACACGTGCAGACGTATATCATTACTGAAAGTTATGTGTGCAATATACGTATTATTTCCAACTCTTCAGGTCGTTGACTTCAGCACTCAAAGTCACCTTATTATGTAGTATTAGCCATAGAGTATTTTTTATTCTTTCAATTTAACTCAGTTATGGGCTATTCAAACGGCCGGCCGACAGAATAGAAGACAGTAAATTACGATGTGGACGTCGCAAAATAAAGTTAAGTAAATGAAATGAATGAATCCAATGAAAAATATCGAAATAATTGGAAAGTCTTATCATCGCAGTAAACATTACGCTGATAGGAAGGAGTGTTTTTATGGACGCCTCAATTTCAGTACAGAGGCGTGTTAATACGGAGCAAACCACAACGGACTGTGGGCGTAATGTTTTCGTTGTCACAGTTAATTATCTTAAGCAACGCAATACTTCATAATTTTATATATGTAGTTTACGTTGAAAACTATATTTAATTCACTAATTCTAAGCAATTATTCAAATTGAAGCACTGTCTAATACAAAGCAGTTCAGTTTATTGATAATTTTTTTAACAGCGACAAAACCATTATAGAACGTAATAATTTACAGATAGCCAACGTTATGGTCTATAGATAGTTGCAAGGATATGATATATTAACAATCTGCTATTAGAAAACCACAAATGTTTATAGAGCTATGGGGAGTTTGTTGATAAACTTAATGTCAAATATAATACAAACAAGATAAGCTACTAAGCTATCTCCAATGGTTCTGCCTGTTCCTTTGATAATTACCAATAGAATATGAAGACAGGACATAGAGACGTGACCTACTTATATTATTAAACAATTGCATGCGTTGTCCGGTGCGACTGATAGCAACATATTTACATATGTTCTCCCGTCTCCCATTATTTTTGCTAACTTAGTCGAACTTAATACGAGTGGTTTCGCCTGTTGTTGTCCTGAAACGTGTTGCCATTAAAAGGTCTTTTGATTGTCCTCCCATGATTTAATTACTTGTTTTATGCGGATCTCTTATAGGCTACGGAAGAGAATAAGGCCGATGAAAGGCATATTCGCTACTTCTCTAGCTAGTTTGTCTGCGTTTCCATTGCTTACTGCAAAGTAATGTGGTTTTTGTGTCTCAGCTGTCTTAAATTAGTGTACAATCGTGAATCAGACTAGCTTGGTATAAGTAGGCTTACATAACTTTTAGAACTGCCTGACTGCCATTGAATTTAATTATAGTTGCATCTTATATCCCTATCTCGAGGTTCTTTATGACGTGAAGTTCAAAGCAGAGATCTCTGCTTGAAATATGTTGGTGAGGAGTCCTGTAGGCATTTTAAGGTAGTAATTAAGCTCACTAATGTCTATACCTGTTCCAACTCCTTCTATTCTCGAGCCGCCCGTGTACTATGAGACTGCCCGGATTTTGATATAAGACTGTTCAAATAGGGATCATATCCTTTGTAATGTGCATCAGATGATTTATGTTGAAACCTGCAAGGATTCTAAGATGTCCTTTAGGATCCTCAGGTTGCAATGCCTTCATTCTACAGTATCTTCGATGATGCTGTTTTAATAAATTTAAGACTAAAGAGGAGCCCCATTGAAGCGCAACATTCTTTATGAAAAATTGAGTATGAGAAAGCTACCGACGTGGTTGCCGACTGACTAGACTGACGATCGACCGAAAACGTAATCATAATCGTAAATGTGCAAGATAACGGTAACTTACCAGATGTTAGTTTAGTCAACTTCTACGGCTAATGACTAATGATTGATTATAAACGGCTAAAACGATTTTCTATGTACTAAATATGTTGTTATGACATGTATAGTTTAAAGCACGAAAAAAGCCAATTAAACAAATAACTCCAGTTAGATTTATAGCCTGTGGTATGTTACTAACATAAATAGAGTTTATTTTGTCAACGGGCTCGCCTGTGATCCGGTTTACATATGTAATTGCTTTATAAGTAGAGAATCGAAAAATAAACATCTTTATTTATCGCTTTTATGCGTATGTGGTAGATACGGGTGCAACTAAAAGGGCGGTTAGTCAAATAAACACGAACCAATATCGAATAAGTGCGTAGCGGATGATGTTGCACATGCTACACGTATTGAACTTTATTCATTTCCACGGGGATATTTTAAAATCCGCGTTATAAATAGATTTAACACTCATAATTTTATCACATAACATCGAGTTGTAACTGACTTATAAGCTCCAGTTTCCCTGCTCGCACGTGAACATAATCGGAACCGATATAAAGGTAGACCAGAAGGTTCTATGACATACAGCGTCTATTGCATCAATTTAATCGTGCATGCACGCTAAATCTCTAATTGAGAAGCTTAAACCTTTTAAATTGAATACTTTTACATAAATAAGAAGAATTACAATAATATTTAAAGTAATAACTTAAATTGTATTTTTATAAGAATATATAAGAATCGTAGCAATAATATTGTAACAGATCATATTTCAATGTTTTTAATTAGGTGCAAAAAACATGTACATGAGCATTTTTTTCTCTTCTTATGTATTCCTGTTGTCTACTGGTTTCCTTAAGACTCGAGAAAATACGAGTCTGTCTAGTCCCTGCCAATTTCGCAAAACGCACGGAAAATGGCGAACTTTACTTATTAGTTTATGTGGATTTGCATGTACATAATTATTCTTCTTTGAAACTTGCGTTATCGTCTGGAGAGGAACGTTCCTGCAGTAGTACATCTGCTTCCTTCTCTTAGAAATCTGAGAATGTCTAATGACATTTCCATTAGAATAATACCTTGATCTCGGCAATATATACGTGATTATATTGCTTACAGCGCTAGCAATGCAGCAATAAGGAACAAGTATGAATTTACTAACAAGCGCGGACTAATTATCCGCGAATAAATGGCTGAATAACAATAAATATTCAAGCAGATCCTCGAGCCGTTCTGCGTGGAAGTTTCAGATCACGTCTCTACTTTAATCTAGAAAGATCTAAAAATGATTTCTTTGTGTGTTCTCCGACAACATATTATTATAAACATTACGAATGATAATTTGTTTTTCATTGAAACGATTTAACTCCATTAATTCCATGAATATGTTAAGCTACACCGCGTTCGTTAAATCTACCACAATTATTCTATGTTATCTTCATCTGTTGTATCCTGCCCACGAATTCTGTTTTATTAAATGTACTTATTAAAAATCAAAATTTTATTTAATAATGATTCTCTTTGATTCTTTTTGATTTAAAATTAAATTTACGTATACTTTAAAATAAATAAGTCTTCACCATAATCATGCTCAAGTTCATTAACTCGATGTTAAGTGCAGTGGCGATTGGTGATGACGTAAGTGCGTGGTCAAGTACAATGTACATGAGATGCAACGAAAATACACGATTTACGTCCCATCTACGTTGCTACCAGCCGCCAGCGTCTGTCCAAATATTTAATTTTAAAACGCCATCTCTAGATATGGCAAGTAACGTGCCTAAATGTATTTTTGAGTATATTCTGTGATACGATAGAGAACTTATTCGTTATAAGGTTTACAACTTGTGTGTTTTTCCTCTCATAAATGAATACAATATAACTGTGCTTACGTTAGCAAATAATAATCTTCATAAAATTCTAATACATATTTAAACAATCGTTTTATATCGTTTTGTTCCGTAGGTATTTGTAGTGCTCACATCATTGGATTTTTTAATCGTTTTATCAGTCACAACCGGAGGTTTTCCGTATTCTTTATCTCATGGCCTGTATCCGTTTTCTACAGTTTTTATCTGAACGGTATTTTTTTTTTTTTACTAGTTAACAGACGTTTAAGGAAAATGATCCGTATATTTATTATTTTTTCCTAAAACGAACATGCTGTTGATTTTAATTGCTTGTAAATCATAATGGTTTATATAACAGCTTCCTGTACTGTACAGGAAACGGCTTTACAACTTTTAACGTCTCACCCTTAAATATGGAGTTGGTTTCCTGTTTTATACGCCCCGACGAACAAAACACTTGAAACTTAAATGGCTTCTTTTTTAAAGGTATCCACGTTTATTTTCTTATACGTACGCATGTGGAGCCATATAAGTTGTATCTGGTTAATTCCCAAACAAAAAATTTTTTTACGCTTGTATAATAGTATTTATCATAAATTAATCTATCGTATCTGATGGTTATTTTATGATAACCACGTTGATATTGTCTAGGCCGTTCAACCTTCAATAAAATTATCGACAAAATTGCTTTAATTATACTCAATTAACATTGTTTGTTGTCTGTATTTCATATATACATATGTACTAACATGAGCAACAACAATTGACGTTGGATATTCTGCGGGAAAATATATAACATGCGGTTTTACTCGGCTAAACTGTTTCTCCGCGAAATATTTCATATTCGTGCTAATTTCCAATCAGCCTGTGTATACGGTATTTACTAAAAGTGATACTGATAATCGTAAATACCACAAATGTCGTATGTTTACTTGTCCGCAATGCTGTAATAAATATACTTGGCGAACTGCGTAATATCAGAGATCGTCTGTTAAATTTGAAACGTATAAAATTCTGCGTACGTGGCTGTAACTGATCGATAATACAACAATGGCGCAGTAACTGACATACAGCTATTAAGTGAATTCAGTTATTTTACAGGAAGGATAAAGTTGTGTTTATTGTTTAGTATGTAATGTGCGTATCAGACAAGGTCTTCCATTACTGAACATCGTCTTTTTGTTTCAGGTAATTTCTGTTCCGCTAGAATGAAAACGATGTGATTAGGTAATAGCCAAGATATTATATAGGCTCAGTTATTGATTATAGTAGTTATTGCTAAGTAAATGTAAATTTTGTATTAATAGCATACAATTTTAAAGTATTATTTGCGCCTTGCTAAAATATTGGATTCCAATTAATTTGTAGAAGCTATTGTTCGGTTAATTAAGAAAACATAACCGAAATATGGTTGTTTTCTTAATTAACTGAACGATAGCCCATTAAATACGATGAATACTATGACTATAGGTAAACGTAGTAATTATCAAATTTGGTAACGTAGCATATGATAGAATAAAATAAGTGTACTAGACAGCACAAATAATTAATAATAATAAAATAACCTTAGAACGCGTACATTTAAGCGATGGTACCGATATCATTGTGGGACTCTCAACATAAAATATCTAACAACATCGCAATTTCGTTAGGGCAACTACATACTTTATTGAATTAAATAAACACCTTGTAATTCTTACTACAAATTGATATCAGTATAAAAATAGCAGGGACCGTTGTCCCAAATTGTTCTCCTTATACCAACTGTGAAATGATTCATAACATTTCCTAACTATATACCATTTATTCCAAATACGGTTCTAGACTTTTTCTATACAAGAAAGGGAAATGCTACACAAAAGTAAAAACCTTGTAATTTGCATCACAATCAGTAAATCATGCCGAAATGAAGTATCAAATAATATATTCATGAAGGCATCCATCGTTGCGACTTATTTAATATTTATCGTCGATAACGAGCGTTATTATCCGCATTGCTTGGCTACGATGGAGCTCCTAATGAATGAAATTACATCGAATTACTAAAACGAGAATTCATATAATATACGTTAATGCGCTCGTCGTATAAATTACGTGGGATCGATCGAACCCTTTCGACAAATCAACGCAACCAAATCCGTTGGTAATGCATTTTTTCCGCCTTCGACATTCAGTACCGGCAGCTACTTTCAGGTCATTTTCGCTACACGGCGGCTGATGGTGAAGTTGCGTGGAATTGTACGAATGATAACATCGGGAGTTTTCCCACTGTTAAAATTTCAGATTACACGAAAACCGTATAATTTCGAATTACGTGGAAATGTTGATATCCATGCGTCTGATGAAGCATGTAAAAACATATTTTTCTCTTCGCTAACTTAATGCTGCCGCATTCGAGAATCTAGATAGGGATTTTGTGCAATTTATGCAGACGTCGATGAAACCTACGTCATCTTAAAAAGGACATGGCAGCAGTCATGCAAAGAATTTTTTTGCTCCGGATTAATTATTCTTTAGCTAACAATAAGTTAATGCGCGATACTTACCCTTTTGTTAATCTGCAAGGAATTATTTGAAGTAATTTCCGGTATAAATTTAGTAAGTAATTCAATAGTCGATGTGATCAGACGAAATAAAAGAAATGCTTAGATACATATGTGAGTCCATTTGCATTTCAAGTAAAAATCATGGCAGTTGACTATAAACTAAAGTAATAAGTGTTAATGATATCCTGGATGAAAAAATTCATTAATTAGCTGAATGACGGAATAGCTTAACGGTAAAGATTGGAGAAGTAATAGGATTAAACATAGACGGAATTACCTGAAGTTTTTAAAAGTTATTGCCCGACTATCGTAAGTACGCACTGTAAATCAAAAAAAAATGTTTCTCGGAAGCGGTAGCTTTATATGCGAAGAACCGTTATATATGGTTAGTTTCAACCACGACAGTACTACCGGTAGTACAAGATTATATATAATGGAAGATGTTTTTTTTTTTTTTGTGATTGGAAACTTTCCCGCTTTTATCTATAAAAATAACATAGTAAATTAAATATCCCAACCTGAGAGTGTCATCCAACTTTTTTTAAAGTGAAAATATGCAGTACGACGAATAAAACATCAGCATGACGTGAAATCCGCAGCTGGATTTTCCAATAAAAATC
This sequence comes from Oryctes rhinoceros, assembly GCA_020654165.1. NCBI lineage: Eukaryota > Metazoa > Arthropoda > Insecta > Coleoptera > Scarabaeidae > Oryctes > Oryctes rhinoceros. Next base: position 9,404,594 of record JAIOKQ010000231.1, read on the forward strand.
AAGCGTTATAATTAATTTTTAACTAACTCTGGTATACTCTGAATTTTGAAAAATTATGAAAATAAAGCCAATGCATCTATGTAAGCGACTTCTATGTGAAATGATAGATAAGAATAAAATAAATCTCACATCAAGTATAGATAAGTGTCTACAGTTTACATGGATACTTAAAAACAGGATTCTATACAATCAACATCGCCATTATATCCTGTTATTCATCTCTTGTCCATTTCGCGTCCGTCCAGCGTGTTGGCGGAAGATAATTCCTTTCTTGAGCAACGTAGAGAAAAGGTTTTCAAATAAAAAATATTCAGAGACAACGTTCAGTTCAAATAGAGCATTTCGCGATATTCTGTTTTAAGGGCTTTAACGGCTTTTTTACGGCTTCTGCTTTTTTTTTTTATTAACGGATCGGTGATCCAGTGATAAGAGGTCCAGCGCTTGACTGGGCAAAGTTAAGCGCAATGTGTTCGAGTCCCGCTAGAATCAACAAATTTTCTTACTGGGTCCGGTACACCATTCGCAGTTGGGGTACAATTAACTGCGCTTCGCCCTTTACGGCGAGAGGGTGATAGTAACAAGGCCATGGAACACTTTACACACTAAAAGGTATGTGAGGTTATGACAAACTTGAAAAAAAGCTTATATACCCCGTTGGGCCGCCACCACACTTGAAAAAAATGCTCTTTTTCAATTACCTACCTAACAATTACCTTACAGTTAGCTTATACAATAATTGAGATAATTTAATACTTTGGCGAAATGCCGATGCGATGCTCTTTTGAGTTTTCAGCATTATTTTTATTCTGCAAGAAAAATCCTCAAGGTGCCGGGATATTACGATTGCTTCTTCTTATTTCAATTCATTCATCATCGCATTTTATTATTTGGATGTTCAGTAAATGAAATAAAGTTTATGAATATGTTATTTCTATAATGATATCTTCCTTCAACGAAACTGCTTTGGGTTCTCCTACTTTATACTTTTAACCTGCTTGGACTTTTAAGTCTAACGATTAAATTTAGGATTTCATGTTCAGGTATCTGCGTTAAGAACGATAACCAGCCTTTACCGACAAATGGTAAGATAAATTACAATGGCCGTAAAACTAACGTTTCTAGATGTTCGTTGCAATATTATTCCAAGTCAAACAGGTAATTCCAAAATAGCAACAATGAGTCAAATGCATGTATAATTCAAATGTCGAGTAATAATTCATCAGTAATGTTGAAAAGCATATGTTGAATCTCGATTAATTATACAAGCAAAAAAAATGGACTTTCGGAATTATTTAATACACAGAAAAAAACTACAGCAATATATCACAGTACGCTCTAAAATATTGTATTATTTGAATTTTCAGCGTCCCACAACGGATCGTTATTTATACAACCGACAATATTGTATATTCGAATCGTAAACTTAAAGCATGCTTCCAGACGTTGCTGTAAATCTATCTACCTGCATTCTTCAGTTCCAATTCTGCCTCATCACTCCTACGTGTTCTAGAAAACAGGCTCTTAAATCCGACCCGCATCCTCAAACACACACACACACAGACCTTTTTTTTTTCGTTCCAGGCAACCGTTCGTTATCCCTTATTTTAGAAAATCCCAGTTATCTCGGAGCTTCCTCGAATTTCTATACGGTTTATACATCATTTATAAGACACGCAGAAGCGATAAAAAATATTAGATCCGGTAGCAGTAAATTTGGGAATCGAAATATATCAAATATAAGCGCGCCAACTTAAAGAGGGTGACTGAAAAATCCAGGCGCTGATGTAAGTACCCTTTTTATTATGAAAATGTTATCTACATATTTATACATATAGGCGGAGATGTTAGGAAAAAATTCAATTTTTGACGCTGGATATTCTTACCTATAAAACCTTTTCCTTGTTTATCGCTGTCGTTTGTTACCTGCTGAACTTGGTGGACTTTGTATAGACATTCACACGTTCAGGCAATTTTGGTGGGAATTAATTATTGATGGGTTAGTATCTTAAAGATGGACCACCTTTGCTTCTAGTGCATAATTTAATCAGATATAAGGAAAATACTTTTTTTTTGTAAAATATGTTGTATGAGCTACGTTCGACAGAATTTCTAATTGTCCAGAATTAACGGTGGTTTCACCAAAGTATTGTGTGCAAAGATTATGATGAGAAACCCTTCAAACAAATCATGCGTTACATCAATTGTTAAGTTTTCCGTAAGATAAAAATATGGTAATACGTGCTACACATATTCTTTAACAACACTGCGTGAAAGATCACCATCTCCACATCTCTCAAGTCCAAATTACAATTACTTCCGTTTCATAGCAGATATGTTCTAGTTTCGAACGAAAAACGTTGTTTTTCTAGTACTAGCGTCAGCATCGACTATATCTAGTACTTCTCTCGTTCCAACTGTTCTACCTAGCGCCATACTTTTGAGATGATAAGCAACCAGATACTCTCAAGTGTTACCTTCACGAAATATTGACAACTGGAAAATCTTCTCCGGTAGATCCGCCGCTCGCATTGGTTTCGGTTTACACAAGGAATTTGTGAGATAAGCAAAACGCAGCGCCAAGCAGTTTCTTTATTTTGCCAAACATTATAACCATTTCAAACATTTTACTTGATCGGATAGCGTAAATAAACGTGTCGCTTGATCATTTAAATATTTCTATCACGTTATCTTCAAATCTGCAGAGAGGTAGCAAATAAGTTTTTTTTTGAAAACGTTTCGGAACACACCTGTTCCGTTCTGTAACGCGTATTGTAGTATATTAATACTACAATACGTTACATGTTATTGAAAACGAAGCAAAAATCATCGAAAACAATCAAAAAATGAAAATAAATGTACCAGAAATTCCTATTTGTTGTTATAAACCTGTAAAGTTTTATCAATATTTATTCTGCGGTTATCCATGAACATATTTACCATTAAGAAAACATGAATTTGTTTTAAAAGTTGGAATAGAAAAATAAAGGGATACAAATTGGGAAAGTTTACGTGAGTAGCATATATTGTATGTATATTCGCACCTTCTTTGTTGTTTATTGTTTTTACATTACCATATACGTATCTACATACTTCCTGTTGATCTATTGGGATATTTCATCACCATATAATTATTGAAGTGGGATAGATATACAGCGCGTTATATTCTAGTTAATGTCCATACACGTTAATGTAAGTCTTCCTGAAAAGTTACATTTTGAAAACGTCAACGTATCCTTTCGAAATTGAAACAATTGAAAGTTTTTGTTTTTCTTTGTTTATAATAAAAGCATTATTATTTGCAACAATCCTTGAATGCCGCGCGCAGCGTGCTGTAAGAATTAGGGTGTAGTGCACATTGATAAATAATACAGGACCGTACCTTTTCTTTTTGTACTTGTATGTCATGATTACTGGAAAATATCCAGAGGTCTTTATGATTCATGCCAAAATTGTTTCTTCTGCCTCGGGGATGATCATTCATCTTACTCTATCGAAACGAAATAGGATTGTTTCCCAGATGAACTGATTATGTTATTATGTAATCTTTTATGCAGTTTGGTGAGCGTCAACGTGAAGGTCTGGCATTCCCATTATTAGGACAATCAACGTATACCGACAAATTTAATAATAGCGTCAACAAGAGTATATAGCGGAAATTCGTAAAATTGTGTACTGAATCACTGGATATCAACTGAAAAACAATATAGTTGACGGAACCTACGATAAGGGCATACAAGATTTTGCTAGCGAAAGAGAGATAAGTGGAAAAGTACAAAAAGCTCGGTAAAATTTCTCCTCTTTTGCAATATAACACATTTAAATGTGAAGCTTTAACAAAATGTCACTCAAAGTGAAGGGTTAGCACGCATAAAAGGCTATTCCGACACCAAAATTCTTTCTTTAACAAAGCAACGTGTCAAGGTTGTGCCATTTCGTTTGTTCGTTCTTGTAGATACATCTTAACCGCACTTGCTACATACCAATGCGGTTACTCATTCCTTATTTACCTCTGGAGTAGCGTTAACAACCTGAGAATTCTATTATTTATAGCCATTAGGTACCGTACTCCGAAACTCCAGCATGCTATTTGTAATTACTTCTAGAAACAAGTAAGAAATAAATATATAAACTTCCACGTCGCGAATTATTGCAACCGTGAGCTTTTCGAAGCAGAATCGTTTATAAGCATAAGAATTTATTAATATATATGCACCTACAACCTACAATTATGGGTTTAAGAATATCACGTGTCTCTTGTACGTGTAATGAAATAAAATGTGCTTTGAATCGATTCAGAGTTCAAATATCATGCTCTCCGCTGCATAAATAGGGCATGTAAGAGAAAAGAAAGCCAAACCGACACATTGACGTTGTCCAGGAATCTTTATAAAACCGGATGCTGGAAATATTCATTGTATACTATTAAGCATCGTAGTACATTCGTTCTCTTTCCAACGATGGAACCACTGAACTTTAAGTAGTCCTACACGTGCTTCTTCCCTCGATTATCTGCCGTGTTGTAAATACGTCGGTATATAAGCAAGAATATCTGTGTGCGTGTGCTTGTATTTGTGTGATATACAGTGATGAGTCATCGTTCTTCAATTGTTTATATTAGAAGGAACGAATCGATCTGTTCAACATTCTCCATCTTTATTAAGGAAGAGTATTTTTATCTAAGAAATGTTATCCGTTCAGGCGATTGTAACTTTCTAACATATTAATTTAGGATTCGGTTTATTTATTCTACACGCTAGTAATCCATATGGATTGATCAACAAAGCATAGAAAATTTAATAAATTCCGAGTAAAATGAGGATGCAGCTATTACACAACTTTTCTGAAGCTCTTTGAAATATACCGACCGAGTTGTAAAAAAAAAAGAAATTTCTGGGTTCTACAATCCCCTTATGTAACTCATCAGTTTCCTCAATATGAAACCTACATACTTCAGTTCAAGACTATGCAAGTAAGAAAGCAAATTACATAAAGTTTGTCAGTACCAGTCATCCTTTGTCCGAAATGATTTATACATTGTACTTGTTATAAATACTCCTGTCTCCCGATGTGATTAAGATGTTCATCATCATGTTTATGTTCAATATTGCTTTTCTTCTAAATATTAATTCTTACCAGAAGTGTCTGTCGTACTATGCCGTAGTGCGGCGCTAAACATTTAAAGGCGCCATCTATCGCTTGGTAACTTAATTAAAAAAAAAAAATATGAAAATTTATAGAAAAACCGGTTACCGGGTAATTTTCAGGCTCTTCTCCCTTTGAATAACACTATTGCTAAAATAGTATAATTGATAACCGTAAAAAGAAATTATACAAATAAAGAATTAAGCTTTTTGCAAGATGGTTCCAAAAAAGTTTAACTTGTCCCTGGTTCTTACATAGGAGCATTCAAAAGATGTAGCCGCTCTCAGATACGACAAATTCAATAAATTAACAGTGACGCGATAGAAAATCACAGACGATACTTCACTGCTTTCTTTTAAATTCCGTCTTTTGGAAACAAAAAGTAGCATGAGTTTGAGAGAAAGTCAAAATTAACCGCAACAATACCGCTAAAATCGGTTCTAACCAAAACGGTTCAATATTTTATTACGTAACAATACATATGCGTGCAATAGAGATGTAATGTGGATATGGTTCGTGGAACATGTGTTCTAAGCGTTATAGTTTTTTAACATCGTTGTTTAAACGTTTTTCATAAGTAGCGCTTTCTAAATCATGACTGTGACGTTTAACATTGAAGTATGACATAAGCGTAAGCAAAGAGTACATCATCATATTGATAATAAAAAAATAAATGTGTTAGCGATCTATAAGGAATTGAACACGATTGCTCGATTATTTGTTCATCCATTATTTAGGGAATAACTAAATGTTTTTTTTTTTTGCCAAATACAATTGAGAATGCCAATTAAACGATTACGGACGGAATATCGTAATTCAAACTATGAAGAAATCAATAACTATAATAAAACAAGCAGCTTCAATTCCATGCCATTTGCATATTTAAAACTGTTGGCTTAATTAAATGAATTGTAATTAACTATATTGCCATTGCTAGTCCAACCACATAACGGCCCAGCCATTAAAAATATGCAAATTTCAGTTCCTTTTATTCCCCGCATTCAGAAAAATGCTTATATACGTTGATCTAACCAAAGAAAAAAAAACGGTCGCTCGCAAAGTAAAGTACTGCGTAATATTCAAACAATTTTCAATATTTTTGCTTCCGTGAAGGTAAGATTGACGGTACGTCCTTTTAATTAAATATGGTAATTATATTTGCTTAATTCTGCAATCAATGAAATTGATTTGTTCAATTGATTGGATACTTTACAATTAATGATATTTAAAAATACCTTATAAACATGTATTCGTATATCTTCCATTGAAATATTACTTTAGATTCGAAGTATTTCACGTTGACGTTAACAGCCACAATTGCCCATTCTTCCGCTTTCGTAATCTGCTCTGAATAACCTGGATAATTGGATCATTTACTTCATTTCCTATTTTCCAATTCTGATTCTTGGTAGCTTTCCTATGATGCTATTATCTGATGCAATCATACTAACTTTTGAACAATATAGGTTAGAAAAAACAAGTTAATTTTTAGTGTTATTAGCAACTAAACCAATGTTCCTATCTTATGTAGAACGTCCTGTATATTATTGATTTTGAAAAGACTAATTCAACGATACCGCAGATGTTATACTTTAAGGATTTATTGCGAATTTTATTAGATACAAATGTAACCTTCTGTTTGATTGTTTTTACTTTCTGCAGCTTTATTTTATTTGCATTTTAACCTTAAAACGTCGTCCAAAAACCTATTTTACTTATTTGTGCAACTCATCTTGCCCTCCGCTTATAGGAATATTAATTTATTCCAAATTTATTTTTATCGCTCAACGCGAATGATCTATTTTAGAACGTATAAACACATGCTTTGACCAATTCGGAGAGTTTCAAGTATTTAAGCAAGCAAAACATCGGCGAGCGTACACATTTTCTAGAAATGAAGAAAATGTGTAGAAGAAAAAAGCACTTACATACGTAGATCGTTTAGAATGTCCAAAGATGTTTGTAAATCTAAACTTATGTATGTATGTACGTGACATGTCGAGCAACGCTATTCGACGCTTAGGTATTCTTCAAGAAATCAATGTTGGAAATACTGCATTAATAAACTCGGCATTTTTCGTATGTAATATAGCAGCTTGCGCTCGTAAATTTGATAGGTAAAATGTTAATATCGTACAGTATTTTATGACATAATTCCGCACGCCAATTTTATATCTAAAAAGGCAAATATTTGTTTTATAAAACAATTTTGCTAAATTTAGAAAGCTTGCTGCGCATGGATATCCTATAAATACATAAGGTTAGTCAATTCTGAACTATATTTTTTTGTTATTAAATGCATATTACATAAATTGTTTTACATTCGCTGTTATCAAGTTCGTATTACCGTCCAGAGAAATATTTTTAACTCAAACTCGCCGATTTTAATGAAATTTCACGCACTATTTTCGGTTCCAACTAAAAATGCATTTATAAGTGCGAGAACTCCAACATTTCAAAACGATACAAATACATCGTTAATTTTTTTTCCAAACATTCAAGTTTGAGAAGCGAATAAATTTATTAATTTGGTGTGTTGATAATTATTTGTATTTGGCGTATATTCTCATTGGTCGCGCGCAAACATCATAATTTCAAAGAAATATTTTAAGCGCTCTAGAAAAAGCAAGCGATTCATATCTAGGAATAGGCTTTTTTCAAGTAAAAATTAATGAACGATATATATCCTTACCTAAATCACCCTTTTCAAATGCTACATGGTCGTCAACATTTTAAATTAATTTTTAGCGATTTTTCGGGATGTACCTTTACATAAACTATCAGTTTGTATTGAATGAATTTGCTTGTTACTCAAAACTATGTGAATAGAACTTAGATAATATCAAAAGTAGTTACGATACTTTATTTAGAATGTAAATGTTTGTCCTGCCCTTAGAAATTGTTTTTGAACTTAATATCATAAATAGAGAGGACAAAAGCGAATGAAATCATACCAGACAGACTCGTGTTTTGTCGACTCTCGGGGAAAGCAGTAGACAACACGAACCCTTTCTTATGAGACGAATAGACACGAGTCTGTCTAGTCGCTGCTAAAAAGTTATGATTTCACTCGCTTTTGTCCTCTCTAATCATAAGATAAGGATACATGAATCAATTTTTGGTAATATTTTAACTTCAACTTTAACATTAAAGAAAGTCAAATATCGTATCAGACACCAATGCTTAACACAATTCAATTTGGTCTATATTTAACCAACCAACTTTCTGTTTGTAAAATATATCCAGACTCAGTTTTTTTCAGGACCTAATTTTCAATTTTAAATTAAAATGAAGTTCTCTTGAAAATGCATTCTATACCTAGCTCGCTTGCTTTCTTTTTTCTATGCTGCTTACGTTGCGTTATTATGTTAGCATTCACATATAAACGCTTAGTAGTTGTACATAAAAACTATAAAGGTTTTTGTTGCATACGTACATGCAGCTTTTCATTTTTATAAAAATACATTAAATAACACTACCAAATACGAACGTAAAGTTTCTAGGCAAGCGGTTCTTTTTAGTTCTGCAGGCGTTACATACACCTTACGTAATTGTAAACTGCACTATCATATTATTATTACTTTCAAATATTTTTCACTATGTTATTTTCCTTTCACTGATAGCATAATTACTATATTTAGTTCGTGAAGTCTATCATAACTCTTCATATTGTCATAACGTTCACTAGACGTTACATGAACGTTGCGTGCATTTCATGTCCGTCCACTGCGATTAAATTTGAAGGTGGAAGAACCGTGTCAAAAATTATTTCTGTAATTGCACCGCTTCATTAACATTAATGCTTTACGATGTTATGTAGGTGTATTGTGTCCAACGTTACCAAACTTAACACTTCATTGGGCTGGCTCCGGGAAAGCTCGAGTAACGTAATTCGTAATCTTATATCATTTTGTTCATTAGAGGGCTGCATATGCTGTACGCTTTGCATCATACTTTGGTTACGTCTTATCTGAGAAGTCGCCAATTATTTCGAAAGCTACCATCTACTAATTAATTTATTAATTTGTTTTTTTTTTTTTTTAATTCATTTTTAAGTTTGGATATGTTAATCTCCAAAGTCGTATATATCTTACCTTAAAATTTAAAAATTTCGACTTCCCCCAGAAACACTTGCAGGTATAAATTATTTCATATGAATAATATTAACGGAGATTGGCATCAGTTAGAATGTAAAGGAAACAATCTGTATACATTTTTGTGTGAAATAAACTTTCTATTAATTATTCATTGAGATTATGGAAGTTCTTAACTTGTAATTTCAAAGTAGCTGCAATAAGCGTCAATGCCGGAGGCACATTAAGTAGTAATAGTCCTTCCTATTAATTAAATCATTTAATTCGAATACAACGTCATATGTGCTACGCTACTTCCAGCGACACATCGTATTATATTTCAGTTTCGCCCAAGTAACTTACCAACTTTGCTTTCACATTGCACATAGAATAACGTGTTGAATTTCGCCGAAAATATCCACCCTTGGGTCTCATTTCAAGCGCCGGAAATGACTCCAACCCCCGTTTCACATCTGCCACTTACAAACTTCGTTAGTCGAAGACATGGCTCATTTAAAAGATAGCGAGTAGCGATAGTGATATATTTGGTAGATGAAATGAAGGCAGGCATACAACCCCGACCGACAGGGTACAATTTAAATGTTTTTTTTTTTTTTTGAAATCTCCGCTTCCATTATAATCTAGAATAAATATCTATGAACGAGTGTCGTAAATATTAGAAAAAAAAATTCATGGCCTTCAGGATATCCCATAAGATAATGAATAATGTTTAGTAAAGAGTTACTGCAATCCAGCATAAGCAAAGCATATCAACTCTACCACTTAAAAGTTGAGAAAATAGTTAAATAAAACATTAAAATCAAATTACGAAGAAAACACAAAACTTATAATCAACGGATTTCACCGTATCGAATCACCTGTACAATTAGCATGAATATTTTAAACCTAACACAATAGTTGTCCATGCGGGTTCGTCGTAGGTGGACAAATACAAATCAATTATGTAATGTCTAAGGTATAAACGTCCATTTGGCCTTATATTTATATCTATTCGGGTTAATGCGGCAGCATTAAAACACTTCCCTTAATGATATCGTATTAATTTTTAACGATTCTCTTATAATTTATTGCTGGACAGATTTAATTGCGAGCAGATCGTTAATAAAGTCTCAGGGTCGCATGCAGAACATCACTAATTCGGATCTAGCGTTTTTAACTAATCACACGCATGCGCTAACAGCTACTTCTGCTGAGTCTCCGATACATTTATTACGGAATGTTTCTGGAAAATATTAAAATATGCGCCCCGATATATTTATTTATTTAATAGTTAATAAAAAAAATACATAATTTTGTTTACTATTGACATAAACGAGAGTTAATATTTAAAGTAGGTGGTATAATAATAATTAATATGTATTAAAGCACTTGCTTGTTCTAATCGTATATATGTAATCGGTCATTGCCTTTCCCCGTGTTTCTTGACTTGATAATAAAGCTCTTGGTTACTTTTATCGGTACGCTCTAAGCAATCTGAAGATTTACTTCTTTACTTTCTTCTTAAACGGCAACACTCTCATATATAGATTTATTCAAACAATTGAACACATGGGCAATCGTTTACTTTCCCTTACGACTAAATTTGTCTCCCTTACGCCGTTTTCTATCTATAGATAGAAGCATCCTAAACACAACGACTTATAAATACAACTTTCTTTTGCCTATCTGACCAGTAAGATATACCGCTCTCAAAAGCTGGCGTACATTCAAAGCCTATGTCAAAGCTGCCTCGGTATAGTGAAATACAAGTTCATCGAAAAGAACATGGTCGTATCGTTTGGGTTATTGCCGGATCCGTCGCTTTCTTAGCAATTACAGGTGAGGAAAAGTGATTAAGCAAATACGCGACTTCTGATCTTTTGCTCGTTTTTAGTTTATTCATTTAACAATATGTAGAGATAACAATTTCAACCAATAGAATGAAAAAATCGTGCGATGAAAAGAAATCTTATGGCCAAAAAGTCGGTAATATTGTTTTTTAATTAAAGTCCCACACTTTGGCTATAAGCTATCAGAATAGGCAAAAAACGGTATTTTCGATTTTTTTTTTGCCATCGTTTTTCATCACGTCACTTATAATTTAACAGTTCCATATACAGCGATAATTAAAGTATTTTGCAAAAAATCATATAAAATACTGCATAGTCTACCGACATGTCCACGAGGGGCATTTATATATGTACATAGGAGTTTACCTCTCTAGAATAGCCATCCTAGCATTATATAACCACTTTCATCCAACTGAACAAATATAATATATTAAGTTTAATCGAAAATGTTTAATTGTACAACGCGCAACACTGTGTTTCGGTGGATTTGGAATAGTATCCATGTAACTAGTATTTGACCTTCCCCCGTATAATATGGGAAGGCTCACATATTTATCATAATGTCAATACGATCACATTACGTTACAGAATTATATTATTGCGTGATTATTAATAATAATAAATGTATTGATATGTAGGGAAGGGCGATTGATAGACGTGTTCGTTTTCTTTCGATTTATTTAGCTCAAACAAAATGCTAAAATATATTACTTTTCATTTACTTAGCAGCGTGCTCCTGAAACGTGGCGTTTAAAGCCTTCGTTGACCAAATACTGCAAATTAAAAGAGAAATACTTGCAACTGTGAATTTGCTCTTAGAAAGAATATTCAAACAAATCATATGGCTGATAATATACACAGTGTTCCATTTGAAATAAGCGAATTGTTGCCCCTAGTTTTTTAAAATAAGTCACTAACACTTTGTCCGGTATTATTAATTAACGATTCTTTAATATTGTACAGTAATATCCGTCGCTGTAAAATATATTTCAAAGTTACTAACGTATTAACTAATCAACCTTCAACAAACACACGATAGGAAACGCGCATTACAAGCATTCTCGCACTTTTTCTAGGCCTCTATCAAAGTAAGTTAAATATTTGCGGTTTCGTACTCATTCAGATAGCATACTTTTCGTACTACAAAAACGTTTCGATGTAACCGTAATATACGATTTATTGCGTTAAGTAATTTAAATAAATGGGATTTCTGCAGGACTTGGATCTGTTTTGCTGTAACCTATCCTAAGCCAACGGATGATCTCGAGTGGTACTAAAGGAAAATTGCGATAAATGGTGTAGCCGGTAGGGTTGAATCGTGTGACAAGGGTTCCAAAGAATCGATATATCTAATGGGGTACGTAAATTTGAGAGAAAGGCGCAGTTTACCGCTATCATTGTTGCCTTATGTAGCTTACATAATCCACTTAATCCTCATTAATGGTGACGCGTTTTGTATTTATTTATACTAATACCTCATAAACGCCTACATCATCACACGTAGTAGTGAAAGCTTTTAACCGTCTATACAGACACACGCACATAGGTTAATCATCGGGTTTACAGTTACTATTTATTAACTATTACGTATATATATAAACAATTTCCAATAATTGCTTTCCGCATCGTATGTTCGTTTTTGAGTAGTTAAAATACTACGACTTCAAGGAATTTTCATAAAGCGAATATGGATGAAAGCTCATCGGATGCACGCAATATAATACCAATTACATGAGAAAACGTTCTCACTGAAAACACCATCAGACCCAAATATGCATTGCATTTTATGGAGTTGAGTGTTTAGCATGTTTCTTTTGAAATATTTTTAACTAAAATTAATTCCATTAATTTCTAATAAATAAATATCTCAAATAGCGGTAAAATTTACGAGCAGTAGTTGCAAAGCTACTGCTTCAACTCAAACTAGAGTTGATCTAACAATAGATGTCATCCTAACAAAGTAAATTTTAACAGTAGTCGTATACTTAAAGCACAATACATGTGTAAGACAAAGAAAGATAATGGACCTTGGAAAAAATTGGAGGGAAGAGGTTACCAACAGTGCGCCGCCTGCAAATGTAACTAAATACATCTAAAATGTCAACAGAATAGAAAGATTTTCTAGTAAAAAGCTTATGGCTTCATATATTTGTCCACCTCTTACAAAGTTCACGGTAGTATTAGAGAAACATCAAGATAATTCCATCAGACGGAAACACCTAAGAATTTATGACTAATTTTCGCGTAAGCCTTGAGATTGTGTTCATTTCCATACAATAATAGAAGTGTTTTTCAATACGAGTTATCCACCGAAAATCTACGATGAATTTTCTTTGTTTTTTTTTTTAATTTCCATAATTCATCCCTACATTTACACCATTTAACATCTTTATTGCTGCACGCAACAGTACTTTCTAATGAAATCGAAGAAGGCGGCGGATGTTAGATCTAGCCGGGTATACAACAGCATACGCCGATTATCTATGCTTTCGTTTTCATCACACAGTATCTAAGTAGGCTTTATATAAATGTGTCTCCAGACAATTATATTTTTTTCGTCGATGTAATAAATTACTTCATAATTATGCACGCTTTATTGCACCGACAAACTTACGGACATAAAACCAACTACATTCACGTTTTTCTAATCACTCTAATCAGTGCTTGTTATGAACTATTATTCATTAATAAACCAGTTTCTCGAGTTTCAACGCTTATGTTGAAGTAATTCAAATGACGTTAAACGTCGATTTAAAACAGTGCATGTTTTAATTGTGTTATTGGGAGTTGGCATTAATTTGATTCGGAGAATATGTAAAACTTTTTGTATAATATCTGTAACTCCTCTCGAATCTGAGAGGGCCTATACACAAGCATGCTAGCAGCTACTTATTAAACAAAAATAAAAAAAAAACTGAATGTGACAACAACACCGTTAATATTCTAAGGCTTATTTTCGATCGATACATACCAGCCAACAAGTTCGGGAACTTCACAACAGGTCCAATAGGCTATTAGCATTTCATTATTTCCAGTTTAAAGCGTTAAATGCAAATTTCGTGTATGTTTCATATTTTTTTTTTCTAAAAGTACTTGCAAAGAAAGATTTGCGTACGATGACTACATCATAATGCTGCCCACCCCCGTGTTTATACGGTAACTTCCTCGTTAACTCTACGACGCTCAAAAAGACTCTCAGTGCTACCAGAAAGCCGAGGAAGGAACTATGGATATCAACGTAACGGCATTTATTTCTGTAATAATTGCCTCTATATTCGTTTCGTCGAACCACAAGGCTCTTTTCCAGATTTCATTTGAGGTGTTCCCGAGAAAAAACAGATTTGTCAAGTAATCATATTTTTCAGAAGTAAAGAAAAACCATTTTTCTTGGATTAGATTAAACTGGGAGAGGTAATTTTTTTTTTTTTTTGAAAAACAGGTAAACACATAGTACATCTTCAGGATGCTTTTAAAAGACTGGATCCATTTTTCCGACATCTGTTGTTTTTTAATAGTGATAATAATAATTCATTTCCTGCAGTTATAACCTAAGTACAGGAATACACAATAAACTAAATGATGTTCGGATGGGTTGGAGAGCAAAGAAAATAATGTGAATGATCTGCAAATTAATGTTAACTTCAGCTATTGTTACAGAAGGTGTTCTACTTCTTCTTGGGCAATTAAACATACATTCATTACGTGCTTCTAATTTAGGAACATTAATATTAATTAAAATCCTCCAAAATTCTTCATTAAATTGTTAATAATTAATCTGTAACAATAACAAGCATCGTTGTTTTACTAAATTTGTGTGCAACTACCTCAATTTACAGTACATACACTTTCACATTCTTCGAAAATAGAAATATCACACATCCAGTCACCTGGATATATATTACATAATCCGCTAACCTTAGATTTAACATATCTACGTAAAAAAATCGACCGTTTGAAATATTATTTACGTATATAACATTGTGCATAGCAAGGTGGAAGGAATCAAAAAGATCGAACCTATTGCGTTTACATACTGTGTAATAGAAAGTTGCAAAGAATAAGTTTTTATAAAATTTGTAAAATGATGAAAAACGTTAGCTAACGGGTGTTTCGTTTTCGTTTTTTTTTTACGTCTTAGTTATATATGTATGTACGTAATAATACCAAAAGTTGATGCTCTTACGCAAAAATTATACACCCAAAAAATAATTATTTCGGCTTTAAATATACAGGGTGTACAGTACTCCTAAATTAACATTCGCTTGCCTTTGTCATTTTCAATATCGGATATTAGTTTATTTCACGATAGTAGTCTTTGACGAAGCTGATGATGGCACTTTTTTTTAATGAGAACTTATCGCGAAGAGTGTTTAAAAATGTTAATCGTATCACGTACAACTACATCAAGAACTTCTTCAATTAAATCACTGCCCGAGGTTTTCAATGAATACATGCCTCTAACTTTAGGTACAAGCAATATTCAGACCGGTTTGAAATCTTTACATCCATATGCAAATATAACACGGTCAGCAAATCGCTCGCTCAAATAAGTGTTCAATAGTTGGAACGCTTCCTACTTTGAGAAATTGAAACTGCAGTCCTAAATTACCTCGATCTCTTTCAACGTTTCCATGTATTATCGGAGTTATAACGGCTACGGCTCGGATAAAGAATTTTAACGAGACTTACGTAAATAGGTATTATAATCATCCATTGAACCGTTTCATCTCCTCGGTTTTATATGAAAGCAACTTATATATTTTTTTTTATTCTAATGATTGATCATTTCACTTTTGGAATTTGCATATATTCCGGTTTCGGCTCATAAAAAAAAAATGGCAGCAACAATTGTAAAGTACGCTATTGGTTGAAGTACGTTAACATTTCCTTAAAAATATGTATGCATATACATATTTAGAAATTTGTCAGTTTTTACAACGTTCATTAAAATTAATTGAACAAATGAAACGCCAACCAACTGTGACTTTCAGGAAAAGTTCATGGTGTATTATTTTAAAGATGCTTTTTTTCAACTAATCTCGACTAATTTAGTAACTATTCACTTTCAACATGTCAATAATAATGTTACTGCTCTCAATTTTTTTGTGTACAACTTTGAAGAAAATTCTAATAAAGATCGGAAGTTTCGTATATTAAAAGAGTTTCCATTTTTTTTTGTCTTTTTTCGTCACGTTTTTTTTTTTTCATTAAAAAATTAAGAACAAAAAATTTTATTTTTAAGGTAGGTACTTCAAAACCAACAGAAAGCGATAATGGTCTGCAACGGTCTTGCATGCAGTGTGTCCACCTCACTTGTGTAATTTAGAAATAAAGCTTTAAAATAGAACACTCTGCATAAATAAAATTATGCTGGAACGGGGAGGATGTTTAGTTTCCCAAGCACACAAACAAGCTTGCTTTAGAAAGGAACACCCTATACACTATTTAATTGTAAGATATATCTCTTCAACATTCTAGCTTGCTAGGCGTTCAATAAATGTAATTTGGCAAAAATATCAAATTATCTCGAAAACTAAGAGAGATAGGTATATTGTGGAAAGTGCAAATGACATCATAAATAGATAACATCATAATTCTATTAATGGTAGCGAAAACATTGCCGAATTGAAATCAATTAACCTGTCTCAAGGTATCCAAAATGTATTGACCCTCACGTTTAAAGTTTACTTGCTGACTCGTCATGCATATATTCATTTAGTTCCACTAATATGCGAACCTACGCGTTAATACGACATAGTAATTTGTATTACAAAATACTGTAAGCAAGGTTGAAATCCAGTCGAAAAGATTAGTTTTTCCGCTTGTAACCAAACCGATGTAATTTATCGGGTATATTGGGTATAGAGTTTATTTTGTCGTAAAAAAGTGCACGCTGTCGATTGAACTATTGCAGATCTAATGCGATATGTAAATCTGATATATGTATTATATAAAGCGCATACTGTATCGAGTCTGCAAAGTAGACGTGGCCTTGATCACTTTCAGATCTATTCGTTAAAATAAACTATGTCGTCCTACTTATGGCGTTGCGAAACCTTTCAATATATAGAAGAAAAAAAAAACCAACACGCTCGCAAGTATGCATGTGTAACGTAATTCTGCCTACTATTGCTAATCTATTAATTTTGCGAGATTGCAATGGGGGAACGTAAACAATATGAGCGTTAATTTTAATTCTTCTGTAAATTTTTAAGCTGCTCTATACTCGACTCGGCACCTATTAAGTAGTAAGAAATATATTTCTAAACATTTGAATATCTGCGTATAGGAATATTGATTTTTTTTTAAGAAAAAAGGCTTAGCATTTAAGCATTATCGAGATGAAAAAGAATAAATAAAACCCGACAACTCGCAGTGATTTCTTCTAGTAGTTAACTAACGATCCTGTTTAATCAAATTACAAATACAATCAATATTTCCTTGAGTGCTCAGTTGGCGGTGGAACAGTATCTTTTAACATGCTCTCAAGTTGTTCTACTACACCAAAACTAGCGAGACCAATTGTTCAGTACTAGATATATGAAGGAAAATCATCCCTAAATACACTAATCATATCTTTATGAATTTGTTTGTGTTGTATCAAACCTTTCTTTTTTTGTAGATATTGAAAAGCTTGAAGCTTGTTTTTGTCAATTTTTTTGGAATCTCCAAACATATTTATTTATAAAAATGTTAATTACAAGACATCAAATACACGTTCGCAATTACAGTCGAACCTTTTAGCGAGGAGGATGCAAAAATTTTGATCGTTAACATCGTTTAGTTTCTTCGCTTCGTAAATTTAATAAAAAGAGAAGCTGCTGCAAGACAGATGGTCAATTTCGACTCTGTTTATATACATATTGCGAGATTTTGTGCATATATATCAACCTTGTAGGAACTATTTACTTGTGAACAATTATTCATACGTTCGTACATATGTATGGAACGCGAAGGACTTATATTTACCAGAACACTACACCCGGAAGAATTGTAAGTATGTTAATGAAATCAACTATTCGATAAGAGAAAAAAAAAAGACAAGTAGGCGTCGCATGAGACATGGCAACGGAAGCAAATCGTATCGCATCGCATCCGCGTGTCTGTGTATCCACTTTTATCGCCCATAGAGGTCCATCCTCCTTTCCTTCTCTTCCATGTTCAAGTCAATACTTCATCCACGTCTTGTTCTGGGAAATTTTAACAAGGGTGTAGACGCATGCTACTCCTTAAGTTAAAAAGGAACAAAAAATAAACAAAGCCGGTCCCGTAAACATTTAGTATTGCCCCGACTGAAACTACTCAACATCCGTTTTGACATTTAACGAACTTTCTTGGAAACACTTCAAGAAGTGTCTCGGCGAGCTTATCTGTAGACTACTCCTTCGGCATCGTTGTTTAAGCTTTATCGAACGATTAATGGATTAGTAATTGGCAATTCGGTTCGACGGAGCGGGTATTTAGATTTGTATTTAAAACGTGTCGCATCGAACATTAGACTCAAAGACGTACATGCGCTTAGAACGACCTCATAAAGTGTGAAACATGTGCGTCTCGTAAACAGAGTAACATATGGTATTTCAGTTTTTTGATGACGTGAAGGCTGTTGGTCGTATAATGAAACAATAACAAATGGTACATTTTCTCTACATTACCCAAGCCGTTCAAATTAGAATTTAACCCTCAAGCGATGTGTATAGAATGAATCCGATAAGTAAAAGTAACGTCGACATCTCGATGTATGTATACGCGTAATTGATAAAATATTACGAGATATTCTGTATGCAAAAGAAATTGAAAATATAATTGTAAATACATAAACAATAAAAAGATAAAAATCTGTTAATGTTACTTATAAAACGAGAAACTTAATAATGCCAAGGACTATGCAGTCATACATGCATCATGCTGTTGGTGCAATATCTGTTGTTCTAAAGTAAAGTGCATTGTGTATATAATATTGATTGGTATTGTGTCCGCTATTGTCATAATTCAAAAACTGAACACTTCACTATAACCCTTACCTAAGCCCCCGATAAGCTATCATCTTCATCGGTGAAACTCAGTAAAGCAGCTAAAACTACACAATATACCTAAAAGCACACTTTTAAAGTAACGATACACTAACTACTGTCGTGCTTGATTTAATAAAAAGTAAAGGTTATCGTATTTATTTAAAGATTTAAAGACTCTAAATCTGAATTCATTGAAATGTTTTTGTTTCCGTAAATTTCCATGCCTTCATAACAATTTAGTTATTCATTGCTGCTTACGTAACTAATTAACTTAATTAATATTATGACCTTCTGAATTTAAGATAAATCAAATACTTTTTGTACCAAACCTCTATTTGATGACATTTATAAAATATCTTTATGGTATATTTTATAAATTTCTAATTCATCTATTACCCACTATATCTTTAGGAAATCCTTTTATTTCTTTAGTACAGTCACTGCCAATGGAGCATATAAGCTTTTTTTCAAATTTTATCATAACCTCAAGACCCTCTTAGTATGTAAGTTGTGTATGTAAAGTGCTCCATGGGCTTGTTAGCATCTCCTGTCGCCGTGAAAAGCTGTTAAAAGCAGAAAGGTAAAAAGCAGCGTTAGAAAGCCGTTTTGTCTTCGTCCATCATGGGGATCTCGCTTATTATTGCAGATAGAGTGTCGGTTTAAATTTGGCAAAGTTGGTAAATTTTGTGTTTACTGTTTACGCACTTTTTTCGCTCACTATATTCCGCCCGCTTTGGTAAAAATTTCTACCGACAACCTTTTCGTATTCGTTTCGATAGTTTTGTTATTCGTGTTTCTCCAAATATGCTAAACAAATGAAGTAAGGAGTGGTAACCTTGTGCTTGTATCTATATGTGGTAAATGTTCGTTTGAAGCAAATGTAAACAGAAAAAATAAATAGGTCTCACATACACAAGTCTATAACATGTTGCTTAATAGCGATTGCAACGAATTAGTTACCTACATCCATGTCAATTAGGACACAGGTCGTATTTCTAATCTAAAAATCTTCATTCTTATAAATAACGCGGGATATAAACATAACTTCGAGTTCTTGATACTTGTTGTAATACCTGTCATATAAGTGCATTCATTGATTTCGTAACTTCCTAATACAGAAAAATAAATTTGAAATACCCAATTTGTTCATGCTTCTTAATCAACAATTTGGCGAGTTCTCCATAGATATGTTACGAAGCAGGTGTGGTATATGACAAAAATCTGAACCTACGAAATAATTTGAAAGACAAGGCTATGAAACCTTCTACTATTTATGTGACACTGAATTTTTACATTTCTATTTCTGACCAATAATCACGAAGACAGGTATGCTAGTAGTGATGTGTTCCTGAACAGCTTGACCAGCTTTGATCATCATCCATCGCCGCTGTGTTTAAGGATCTCATTTTTCATGAAAAATTAAGCAAATTAAGACATCATCAGGTTCGTTTTAATAATAATCAAACGTTTTTGCATCTATCACGTTTGAGTGCTGTAATGTTTAACGCGTCTAACAATCTAAAGTGTTCACAATGGAAATGTATTTATACTGAATATCTAACAAACAAGTACTGTATCTAATAAGTAAATGTTTACGGTTACAAAAAAATCGTAAAAAATAGCGTAACGAACAGTACAATAGACAATATTTTTACACTTAAACTGTCGCAGTGAAAAAACGATCAGTATTAGAGCTCTTCCGGTTGGAAACTGCTCCCAAATTTACTTCTAGCGATAACGAACAACCAACAATTATTATTGCAAAATCTATGAGGATGGTATCGATAAATACCTGCGTTAAAGAGCCTAACATTTTTGATTTAGTTTTTGCCAGGGCGTTATCATGATGGTGGAAAATTTTTTCTCTTCGTTATGTAGGACCTTTTTCTGTTTAGTTCAGCGTCTAACTTTTGCCTTCTGGAGCATAGCAATTCATTCTTTTCTCATCTACAGTCACATAACTCCTCAAAAACACACTCGTATTGCCCTTAAACATGTCACACACGGCATCCATCTCGCCATATTCAATTTTTCGGCGATTTAAATTCTTCTTTCTCTTGGAGCTTCTCTTCGTCTTCTGCATACGCATACAGAAAATAAATCCAATCAGTGACCAGTCTTGCCCTTTTCCGATGATTCCACAAATAAATAAAGTTGTCCACTTTGGCTCTTCGAAATGTTAACAGACGTCCACTGAAGAGTAATGCTCACAGTTGGTAATGTCGATTTTGGCACGAAGCGCCATCTCTCTTCAAACACGGCTACTTCTTATATCATCTTTGTAAATAGCAACTAATTTTAAATGAATAAAGTAAGCCTGACAAGGACCGTGACATTTGCACAGTTCATATTGGTAAAAAGTAGGCGATAACACAAAAATAAAATGTTTCAATGTAAATGTGAAAAAGAATAGACTAAAAAAACGGGGTGTTCTTTATTGGATATATGTATGTACCTATACGTAGATTACTTCACGCAAAATAGAAATCATAAATATTGATAAAAGGCGTGAATCTCTCTACAATGTTATTCATATTCTAATAAATCACCCGGAAACTCACTTTATACATATTAGCTTTCTTTTTATGAAGACAAATCACGGCTTTATTATTACATTTGACTTTTTATCTCTGCGACACAACTTAAAAACATTTGATCGGCAAATAATAATATTTACACTGGCATTATCATTTACCTTTATGTACTTTTATTATTACTACTTAAACGAAAATTATTTCCTACGTTTGTCGAGCTCGAATCTTATGTTCTGAAATAATCAACAAAGAGTAAATATACTCTGTTATACGTACAAGTAAATACTTATAAACACTATAATCTGTGAACAATTGCAACTACTCACGGAAGTATCCGCTTTATTTCAATTATCTCAGACGGTTTTACTACGACTTAACTCTGTAATGTGTCAACCAATTGCAAAGTGGACTACTTTAACGATAACCACTTGACCACATTAATCATTAAAGCTCTACCCTTCTGAATTTATTAATTGAAAAATACACAAAGTAAGCCTGTAAGAAAGCTGTAAGGTTGCCCCTCACGAAAGTAGCAGCGATTAGACAGACTCGTGTTTTGTCGACTCTCGCGGAAACCAATAGGCAACACGAACCCATTTTCTTGAGACGAATAAACACGAGTATGTTTAGTCTCTGCTAATTTCGTGGAGAGCAACTCGTTTCTGCAGGATTAATGCAATGTTAAGGTTCGCTAGTTCATCAATTTATTCAAAACAAATATATATTCACTCGTATCCTTACCCTTCTCGTTATTATCATTATTTTT
Source organism: Oryctes rhinoceros (assembly GCA_020654165.1). Classification (NCBI taxonomy): domain Eukaryota; kingdom Metazoa; phylum Arthropoda; class Insecta; order Coleoptera; family Scarabaeidae; genus Oryctes; species Oryctes rhinoceros. The sequence continues at coordinate 9,426,974 of JAIOKQ010000231.1, forward strand.
TTGTTGTTGTAATTAATTGCAAGTGAAATGTAGAAGGAAACGTATTGTAAGATGCATTATTCTTGTATTCAAAGATATTTAGTCAATGCAATTGACGTTCCGTATTATAAATATCAAATTAATAGTTACAAAAAGCTTTTTATCTATATAATAATAATAATAATAATAATAATAATAATAATAATAATAATAATAATAATAATAATAATTAGTTATTACTACACCTACTACGCTCATGAAACTTTTTAAGATGTTTACCCTAAAAAATATGAAAATAAAATTGAAGAGGCTTTTAATTCAAAATACATAGATGTCGCCACTCACCACATTATTGTACTAAATGGTGATTATCGTTCAATAGCAGCAGAGTGCATTTATTTCAGATTTAGTAGTTATCGTGGATTTTGGACTTACTGCCCTTAATATACTGCTTGTCTCGAATTATACGTAAGTATTTCCTAAAAATAATAAAATAAATATTGGATATTTTAAATACAATATTAAAATTAGACGATGGTAAATATGCACGTGTTCGATTGCTTTTGGTCTTAATATAAGAGAAAAATATGTAAATAGAAAACATACAGGCTTGCTTACTTTTAAATAACCTGCAAACCTGTAATTACATTGAATATTGAAAATATATGATTTTGAAGGAAAATAACTGACAAGGAGACCGTAAGAAAAAAAAAACAATTGCGAATGTTATGAAATTTGTTTCAGTTTATTTAATTCTTCAATATCATCAAGTTTCTTTTTCAATAAACCTAACTAATCACGATTGATTAACTTGAAATTAAACCAAATTAACTTCTCGTGCACAATAAAAGGCCATTAAGTAAACTTTTTAATGTAACTAACGTAACCAAGAATATTCATATTTGATGGATATTGAGTATTTATATAAAACCGTAGGTACAGCAACGAGATTATTTATTCAGTGTTCACGCCTTGCATTTCCAGTTTAAGGATATATATATTCATCGCACGGATTTCGAAGGAAATTGAGATAATTAATGGTAACTTCCTTATAAAGATTGTATTATTATATTAGGACTATTAAAATTCCCGAATCGTTACTTACGTAGGAACATATTTCGACGATACACATACACACGAGTGTTTTCCATTTCAGTGTCGGGAATTTATGCAACAGATAAATCAAGGTGAATTTACTTTCACTCGAAAAGTTATGAGTAATTGCGTAATGTCTAGCGGAAACTGCCTTCACGTTCTCTTTGTTAGAGAGCTACACGGCTTCGTTCGGTATCTTCGTAAGAATCTGTTTCTATATGCTTGCCGTCGTATTAAACGTACGCCGGGCGTAATATCGAAATATTTTTTACCCGTTGGGCCCGACAAAATACTTTGTTTTAATATTCTCTCCGGGAAAAGATCTTTAATACAAAAAATCGTTTTTCCCCCTGATATCCTAGTAGTCATCTAACTTTTTTTCAAGTAGGTATATTGAAATTATTTCAAGAAAAAATACATAAAGAGAAGTCATTGAAACATGAACTCTAGATAGAATTGAAAAAACATCGACTAAATCATATCGAGCCGGATAAATTGAGAGTCCGGTTTGGAATGGCTTTTTTTTGTACGCTGAGCTACTACATGAACGTGAATAATCGTCGTTTGGTATTTTTTAGTATTCGTATAGAACGTTGCCAGAATTTAAATTAAGTTTCGTAGTTCTTTTTTTGTAGTCTCTTCAAGAAAATTCTTGTTATTCTGTTCCAACCGATACATACATTAAACGCTGGGGACTAAATATGGCAAATATGGAAGATGCGGGAGAAATTTCTAATATAGCATCCCTTATACTACCTTATCTTCTTTTAAACACTATTATATAACGTTTATTTTTAAGTGTGGTGACGGCCCATCGGGGTCTATAAGCTTTTTCGAGCTTGCCATAATTTCAAGAGTGTTAATAATTTCTTAGTGTGTAAAGCTACTTCCAACATTTGCCAACATACTTGATGATACAGAATTTATATCTTCGTGAAAATGCTTTTAGATATTTTTAACGCCGTGATTTTTAACATTGTTACGCTGTACTATGCATAAGTAAATCGGAAATGAACGAAGAATATGTGCATCTTTGGTAATCTGAAATTTGGATTGTAGATTCTTTAATTTTCTTTCAAGTTAAATGTGCCGTCTACAATATCTACTTTTGTTGCGCTTTGTGCTAATCTTTATAGATTCAATGACCGCCTCACAAGAACATGTACATCCAATACCCTTTCATTATTTGGTTACTGCATCCCCAAAACGCTCAATAGAACAATGGTTGAAGGTCAGTGGTTTACTTTATATTGTACATGGTGGGGTGTTATGGAGAATATGGTAGTCAAGTGTTTCAATTGATCTGTTATACTTTCTTTACTGACTACCTTGACATTAATCCATTATTACAATTAAAGAAGATAAGACTTCTAATGCTAGCCATTGCAACTATATTGGTGCAAATTCAAACTTATTCTTCTAAACCTTTGTTTTGAGAACCAGAAAACCTCTTCGTATTTCATATATCATAGGCGTCATTGTAATTATTAATTTTTTAATACTTAAAATAATGCTTGTCGGTAAAAATGAGCTTGTAAAACCCAGCGGGCTTCAGGAGCTTGTAACTTGCCAAGTTGTAGAGCCCGGATTAATACATGTTACGAGCCGAGCTGTCAAACTTACTGGGGCCGGTCTACAAAACTCGCAAAAAACCTACTTCTATTTTAAACAATCTAACAATAAGATTCTTTTTATGGTCAACTTTAAAAACCACTTATTAAACAATTTAAAGCCAATTTATGAAATCATTCAAGCAGATATCATCCATAGTTGCGGGAAAATCCTATTTTATTGGTGTGGGATTGTCAGAACTAGAGAAACTAGTATTAAGATGTTTTTCTAATGAAATAGATATGTAAATTTACTTTTGTTTGTAACATGACTAATAGTTTCGGTACAACTTTCAAACGTAACGGTGTACAGATTATCTTCATATGAGTTCATATGAGCAGTTTTCCGAAAATAATTCTCTCTCCGACAGACACTGCCGAGGACTTATAAACATTAAGTATTTCGGTTGTTAAAGTACTGTTTTTGTCTATAACAAGTAATATATATGTTTTATGTTTTTATCTAATTCTTTGTTATTTCATTATTCATTAGTAGAGAAAGCAAAAGCGAGTGAAATCATTGCTTTTTTGCATCGACTAGACAAGCTCGTGTCTATTCGTCTCATAAGAGAGGGTTCGCGTTTCCTACTGCTTTCCCCGAGAGTCGACAAAACACGAGTCTGTCTGGTATGAATTCACTCGCTTTGTCCTCTCTACTTATGATATTAAGTTCAAAAACAATTTCTAAGGACAGGAGAAGCATTTAAACGATCGTAGCTGCTTTTGATATTATCTAAGTTCTGTTAACATAGTTTTGAGTAACAAGGTTCCCAAACCCATTCAATACAAACCGATAGCTCATGTAAAGATACATATAAAAAATCGCTAAAAATGAATTCAAAATATTGTCGACAATGTAGCGTTTAATAAGGGTTATTTGATACGATATTTGACTTTCTTTAATGTTAAAGTTGAAGTTAAAATATTACCAAAAATTGATTCATGTATCCTTATCTTATGATTAGAGAGGACAAAAGCGAGTGAAATCATAACTTTTTAGCAGCGACTAGACAGACTCGTGTCTATTCGTCTCATAAGAAAGGGTTCGTGTTGTCTACTGCTTTCCCCGAGAGTCGACAAAACACGAGTCTGTCTGATATGATTTCATTCGCTTTTGTCTTCTCTATTTATGATATTAAGTTCAAAAACAATTTCTAAGGGCAGGACAAACATTTACATTCTAAATAAAGTATCGTAACTACTTTTGATATTATCTAAGTTCTATTCACATAGTTTTGAGTAACAAGCAAATTCATTCAATACAAACTGAGAGCTTATGTAAAGGTACATCCCGAAAAATCGCTAAAAATTAATTTAAAATGTTGTCGACCATGTAGCATTTGAAAAGGGTTATTTAGGTAAGGATATATATCGTTCATTAATTTTTTTACTTGAAAAAAGCCTATTCCTAGATATGAATCGCTTGCTTTTTCTAGAGCGCTTAAAATATTTCTTCGAAATTATGATGTTTGCGCGCGACCAATGAGAATATACGCCAAATACAAATAATTATCAACACCCCAAATTAATAAATTTATTCGCTTCTCAAACTTAAATGTTTGGAAAAAAAATTAACGATGTATTTGTATCGTTTTGAAATGTTGGAGTTCTCGCACTTATAAATGCATTTTTAGTTGGAACCGAAAATAGTGCGTGAAATTTCATTAAAATCGGCGAGTTTAAGTTAAAAATGTTTCTCTGGACGGTAATATTCTTATCTCGGTCTGTCTGGTATTCATTATACACTTGTATATGAAGACAATATTATTTATTGTAACATATGTTAATAACTTTCAACTTACAACTCTGGTCTTCTGTGTACTACGTAATATTCGTGTTAGCAACTTCACGACTATAGTGAACATAGCCATATATTTACAATATATGTATATTATATCATTGGGGCTATCTTTTCCGTAAGAATTTAACGAACGAAATTCAAACTCACACCCTCTAACTATGGTGTTAAGTTATTACATAATAGGTGTCATCATTGTTATAAGTGACAACAAAACATCAAGCCTAATGATCTTTACGCTTAAGTAATTACGTATTATTTAATGCATGCGTGTCCATACACTAACTTTAGTTTTATACCAATGTAGTCCACCTAGAAACCATATGTAACGTGTTTATTTATACATATATTTTACGTAACTGTCTGCAACACAACTGAGATTGATAATCGCGGGAACTACTTTCAAAAGTGAAAGTATGTGAATACAAAATAACATTGAATGTAATGGTTATACTTACAATTAGTAATGTACTCCTTGGAATGTATATATGTGTATATGCGTATACAACGCTTTTGTTGGGAGGGGAATACATATAGATATGTATAAAAAAATTTAGCAGCAACTGAACGTGTAGTTTTATTCGGTGGGATGCTGAATAAACTTTATAGTGATACTTAATTACTTCTGATAAAAACGTATCATTTCAAGCATGTCACATGTAATGGATTCGCATGTTGCACGAAGCTACACGTTATACAACGGGCAATATTTTAGCACAAATTAACTGAATTAGATGAATACAAATAATTATTTTTTTCGGGATATGCTTTTATCAAGCTACGCCGGATCCAATTATCCCAAATTAATTTCAATTGAGTTGATCGTCGAAGCATCGGGGTTGTCTTAAGTGGCACCAACAACCTATCCTCACACAGATCGACATCGAACAATTTAATTAATAACTCCCACGCACGTACACGGCAAATTTCGATAACGATATCATCCCGCTTTTCGTTCATTTAGTCCGTTGATTTTTAGTAATTCCGTTTAAGTAGAATATAGTATGATAGGCATGTCGCGCATTTTGCGTAAACTAACATTGTATTTCGTTCCATCTTTGAGATTTATTGTTGATAATCTATGTTTATCGCAATTACGAAAGAAAAAAAACAAGGTAAAATTAGGGAATTAAAATTTTAACAAGTTTTACATCTTGTTTTTATCTATCAAGAAAATTGTAGAGGAGGCGAAACGAGAACACACAAGCACCGGAAGATTGCCGTTGATCGAACATTCTAACCTATTATTTTCTATTACACTCACTACATCTCTTTACTTTTACAAGTGCCTGCTGCAATTTAATCAATACTAATATGCTCGATACAAAGAAAATCCATTGAAACGCTCCCTCCATTGCTAAGCAACACGCTACATGGAGAACACCGGCAAATACGTATTTCTCAGTCAATATCGCTACCAAAATATAATTTTGATGTGTGGGTTATAAAGCACGAAAAGTTCTTCGAATCATTAGCAATACTTGTTAATTCGTATTTTTTGCGAATTCTACAGTTTACTTATTCTATGGTATGTAAAGCGAACACCACAGGACAAGTACAAACATATAAAAATAGATTTTTCTCTTCTCAGTGTGGCCCTTTGTGCGGTTTCGTCGTCTTCTTCTAATCTTCTAAAATATTTAAGGAACAAGGAAAACTCGATGTGTTTAACTTGTAACAGGCACAAATGGTGGGCACTTCTTGGAATGCGGCATTTTTGGCGGTTCGTACCTTTTCCTTGAACCCTCTTAAGTCGTAAATCGTTACAGGTAGATGTTTATACGGCTCAGGTAATCCTGAGTTTGAAACGTACGCACGCATTCACACATAAAGCGAGCACGCACAATACGCAGCATATATTCCCAGAAGTTCTAACATCATACAATAATATCTAATTTCTATGAATCGATCTTTAAATATACGCGCATTTTAAGATCTCACGTACCAATAGTAAATTTGAATTATAACAGACGTTTAAGTATTGAATGTTTTAACCATCCAACCCCGATTGCACGCACACATCGCACAACTACATCAGTCCATGTACAGACATCAACATTTCTTTCTCCTCATCCCCGCACAGTTTCAACTTGTGCGACAGCATTTAGCAGTAGCAGCTGTCGCCATCGACATAAGCGGGAGGTCTCTACTTAGTCTGCAGACTTTGTGTAGTGTGGTGCTTTAGTACCGTACAATGCACCGAAAGAAGTGGTTGAACGTTCGATGATCGTTTTTACTCCGGTTAGTTCTTTTTGTGTGTTTGGTTCAAAGGTAGATTGCATGATAAATAATGCTCGTATTAGTGATTTTGTGCCTGGATATTATATAGAATCGAAACGTTATTAAACAAAGGTAGGAATTTGTACGTTTTACGCCGGTTATATTTCAAACGAACAGCATATGCGGTTTCAAGCGCGCTCGCTCCTGGAGAACACGCCTCTGCGTAAAAGAAAATTACTAATTCAAAATGTGACCGCGCTTATATGCTTTGAAATACACACATAAGTACCGCTCGACTCATACGGCTATAAAGCATTTTTTCCTCGATTAAAAATCCTTTAACCTAGCTGCATCACATACAATAATGCATACGTACACATTCTTTGTTGTCTGGCTTCATAGCCGGTAAAATCGGTTTTATTGTTTTGTATCTCTAGCAACAGGTAGGGAGTGACGCAGTCATCGTCCAAAATTATTGAACAAAAGCTGCATTGGCGACTCATTGACGCAATAAAAATGCAACAATTTAGTTCTCACTGCAACCGCCTAAAGGAAAAGGAAAAACGACCGCGTTACATTATTTTAGTCGTAGGCACCTAGATGCAGACGAACACATACATTTCTAGATACCTTGTTGCAGCTATAATTCGAGTTGGGGTTGGAGCCCTCACCGGTTGCCTAGGCAACCACGTTGGTCCCCCATTCGCCATCGATCGCTAAACACCCCCTCCATTTATTTCGAAATGTTTTACTCCTATAAAATTGACAGTCTATGAATTTTCTCACTTCTTTGTTCGACGGCTCAAAAGGGAAGCTGAAGAAGGAAACTCTTATTTCTTTCTTCTTTTTATCGACTTTCACTCTTTTTCCATCTTACGTTTCGTAAATTCGGAAATAGCTGCTGTTGAAACGGTTTTAGGCAGTACATGACTTTGTATTTATCCGCTCGAGTGATAAAACGTACTTCCAGGCAGTACTTCCTCTTCTTCTCGAAATATCGGTAGATTTCTAAATGTTAATGGTTTGTGGCTAGCTAAAGGATTTATTTCTATACTTGTTCTTCTTTAGATGTTAAAATTTATTTTTATTTGTTTACTTGCGTTTTTAAGTGGTTTGTTAATAACAAGTCACAACTTGACGTGCGAAATGGTAGGTAATGATTTTGTATTTATTGTAAAACATTTTATAAATTTCACAACCAACATTTCAAATCCACGCCCAATAATAGCCCTGTACTAGAACATTCTGGAATGTTTAATGTATTCTATTAGGTGCTTTGCAGATGATTGTTGACGTTGAAAGATTTTTGATCAAAATTGTGTACTTATCATCACCTTGAACTTAATATTCATTATAAACTATTTCAATTAAAAAATATGCTAAATATCAAGTTCTGGTTATTGTCGGATGCCGCGAATTTCGTCATGAATTCGCTGTTTCAATTCATCTAGTCGTTGGTAGTTTATCAGAACCTGTTTCACGATAACTGAGTGGCAAAATTTTATCAGCATAAGGCAATACTGTCAACAGTAGGCGGCTGCCATAGCGCATTAGAAACGTTCCGTTTTTTGTGCCACCCCGTAGTATGAATGTAGAAAATTATAAGTAGTGTGCGAAGGAAACGATTTCATTTTGAATTGTAAGTCTATCTATCATAAATATAACTAACAGTAAACGTACATAGTGACTGTAAGAGTGTAAAGTAGGACAAAGATATATGCCAAATAGTATTCCAAAAAGATACCCAAAGAATTGTGGTATTATGGATTTTGTAGCCACTTACATATGAAGATCTTACTATTGTTCTAAGTTCTCAATGATTATTTCAAGGGCCTGTATATTTTTGTCAAAGTTTATTTTGTTAAATAATGAACTACGTTTACTTAAAGATCATTTTTCTTTACATATGGTTTACAATAAATAAATAGATCGTTATATTTTCAAATTCTTATATTCTCTTTTTTTATTTTCAGGGATGACGGTTAATTGAAAATGGCATCACCAACACTATCAATTGAATCATTAACTAGAGCTAACTCAATTGGATCTTTTGGAGATCAGGCTGATTACTTATCTTTATCCCCTTTGGCTGATTCGCCATTAACTGTAAGTGGTTCCTCTCCGCCTGTGAGTGACTCAGTAGACAGAGACAGCGAATCCACTGAACATTGCATACAGTGCAAAGAGAGCGTAAACGAATGCAAATTGTTATCTTGCTACCACAATATCTGCACCAACTGTTTGGAGAAGAACAAATTCCTGTGCCCGCGCTGCCAGTACGAATCGATAGAAGGCATCTTGAATAATCTACTGGTGAGCTCTACTGAAAACAGCGAAGTTTATTTGCCAGCTGTCCGTTGCACGGGGTGCAAAACAAAGAAACTAGACGCCGTTGCTCGTTGCGTTGATTGTGCCAACTATTTGTGTCCAAACTGCGTCATGGCTCACCAATTCATGCATTGCTTCGAAGGCCACCGCGTTGTCAACTTAAATGAACTTAAACAGGAATCTCAAGATCAAAAGAATGGCGTCGTAACTAATGGAACGGTAACAAACGGAGAAAAAAGTATGATTTGTCCACGACATAAGAATGAAATGTTGAAATATTATTGCCGTACGTGCACCCTACCAGTCTGTAAGGAATGTATATCTTTAGAACACCCTACGGGCTTGCACGAGTGCGAGCACATCAACGACTCTGCACCTAAGCAACTCGAAGCGATTAATCACGCTATGCAAGAGGCAAAGACTAAAGCAACCGATATCAGGAACGTGCTTAAAAACGTTGAGCATATATCTAGCCGTCTTCAAGTACAATATCACAAGGCACAAAATGAAATAAACGATACGTTCCATTTCTACAGATCTATGTTGGATGAACGGAAACAGGAATTACTGAAAGAACTCGAAAGTGTATTTTCTGCAAAGCAGATAGCATTAGGCGTCGCTACACAGAAAGGCCAAGAAACAGTCGAGCAGATTTATAAAACATGTGAATTCGTGGAGAAAGTTAATAAATGTGCCAGTGTTTTCGAAGTACTTATGCTACGAAAAATTTTAGATGGAAAACTACATAGTTTAATGAATTACAACATTGATCAAAGCGTGCAAGCCGCATGCGAATTGGAATTTGTGTCTAATTATCAAGCCATACAAGTCGGCGTCCGTAATACATTCGGCTACGTTAGATCAAATTCCGAAGCGGTAATAGGCCCTAGTAAACAACCGCCAATTGCAAGGCCTACCGGTGGATCCAGTTCAAGTGGTAGTAGCGTAAATGGTAGCTCTGGAAGTCTGAATGGTGGTATTACATGTCCATTTTCAATATCCGGTTCCAGTCAGTCCACATCTCCTTTCGAATCAAATATCATATCCAAACGTTTCAGTAGTGCAAATAGTTTGGGCCCATTTTCTACGACAATCGGGGATCTTAATCTTAACGGTATTAACCCATACGAAAAATGGTCCAATGGCGGCACCGATATATTCCAAAATGGCGTATCCGATCCATATCCGCTTACAAACGGAACACACGCCGATCCAATGCTTGACTTAACCAGTAAATTAATGTCCACAACAATATTTCCTCCGAAATCCCAAATTAAAAGACAAAAGATGATCTACCACTGCAAATTTGGAGAATTTGGAGTTATGGAAGGCCAGTTTACAGAACCTAGCGGTGTTGCAGTAAATGCTCAAAACGACATAATAGTAGCAGATACTAATAACCATCGAATCCAAATCTTTGATAAAGAAGGTCGCTTCAAGTTTCAATTTGGTGAATGCGGTAAACGTGACGGACAATTGCTGTATCCGAACAGAGTGGCTGTTGTGCGCACCTCTGGCGACATTATCGTTACTGAAAGATCTCCTACACATCAGATACAAATATACAATCAGTATGGCCAGTTTGTTAGAAAATTTGGAGCAAACATTCTACAACATCCTAGAGGAGTAACTGTTGACAATAAGGGACGAATAATTGTCGTCGAATGTAAAGTAATGCGCGTAATAATCTTTGATCAAGCTGGCGCCGTATTGCAAAAGTTTGGATGCTCAAAACATCTTGAATTCCCCAACGGCGTTGTCGTAAACGATAAGCAAGAAATCTTCATCAGCGACAATCGTGCACATTGCGTGAAAGTTTTCAACTACGAAGGCAATTACTTAAGACAGATTGGAGGAGAGGGTATTACAAACTATCCAATTGGCGTCGGAATAAATGCAGCTGGCGAAATTTTAATCGCCGATAATCATAATAATTTTAATCTAACGATTTTTACGCAAGATGGACAACTGGTCTCGGCTTTAGAGAGCAAGGTGAAGCACGCTCAATGCTTCGACGTAGCTCTGATGGATGATGGGTCTGTCGTTCTAGCGAGCAAAGATTACCGCTTATACATTTACCGTTACGTGCAGGTGCCACCAATAGGCCTCTAAAACTACTAACTGAATTAAGAGAGACAGGGTCTCCAGCCACCATTCCCTACACCTTTTGTTAACGCAATTTTATAAGGAGTGGTCAGCTGCTAAGTTGTTGATATATATATGGATTCTTTTGTAGAACTTTCATTTTTTTTAACTAAAAATTAACAACTTTTACATTTATAGTTTTTTATTGTAACGTGTTGATATTTTGAATAAGTACATTTTTGACCATAAGTTTAACAATGATAGCTGACTCCGTTGGAGCACAGCGGCCCACAGTATGACCAATATATTTTGAAAACAGGGATATTATCACATTAAGAGATGTTTACCAAGCATAGCGGTGCCTGGGCCATTGTTGTATTTTGAATTGTGCATCAATTTCTACATATAACTATTTTAATATGCGTGTATGGTGTTGTGAATGTCCCCTCTTAAATATAGCACGTTGTTTTGCGGAAAGCCGCGTTGTTAGCAACCCTAGTCACACGAATTAAAAAAAAAAAAACTGTATTGTAATGTATGTTCGTAATTGTATTACATTCTGTATGACACCACGTGCCGTGCTCTTTAAGTTATCTAGGTTTTGTATTTTTTCACTTTTGTTATTATTTTTATCTATTTAAGGATTTATATGGTGCATGCAATATTTCCACCATTCATTATTATTAGTTGTAGTAAGTAGTAATATATTTGTTTTGTTAATGCTGCCAAGTTTAAGATATAAAAAAGTAAGTGTTCACAACATGCATGTCATGAAACACACCACTATCGACCAATTCTATATACATCTAGGATTTTTTATTCAGTTATGACACGAAACAAATATTCGATGAACTGATTATGTTTTTTTATTACTGTTGAAATATTTGAATGTTTGTTTTGTGTCTCACTTACATTATACCATTTTTTTTATTTATAATATTTATATTGAACTTGTTATTGCTAGACTGTTTGATCGCAAATTGAAGGGGGACCTAGCGATCTCATTCTAAAATGGTCCTCATCTGCAAAACTTACCAGATTTGGCGTTTTCCATATTTTTTGGTTGAGATATCCTTCAGAACGATTCTTTAAGTTACTTCAATGTCAGAGTACACTATATTTTTCGTATTGTTCCTGTAGTAGACAAATTCTGAAGGATGTCTCTGAACATTACAAAAAAAAAATATATATACCGACCGCCAAATCTGGCTGGTCACTGAGAAAATCTATCTGCAGTGTTTTTTTTTTTTTAGTACATTGTTGTTAATTATGTTAATTTTAATGATAAAATTGTTCTTAAATTAATTGTACATTGTTTTGTTTTTCTTTTTTGATTTTTTGTTGTAAATGCTTTTTTTAATTAATAATACCTGCAGTTTTCGTAAATTTTGTTTTTTTTTTTATTATTTCATTTCATTTCATTTGGTTGTGTTGTGGTGGAACCTCATACATCCTTACTCTCTTCACCTGCAATTACAAACTTAGATGTTCCATTGGTATTAATTGATTTTTACTTAATCGTATCTCGAAATTACCGTAGGGCATACTATTACAAGGGCTTTTTTTTATCTTCCAGATTTAGATGCGAGGATATCTTTCCTGTGTTTTCTTTGACTAATTTAGGCATTTATTTAGAACTATACGATTAGGTAGAGGTAGTAAATAAATGGGCATCTTTGTTTAGGATTGGTTTCGAAGCGGAATAGTGCACGGCACGGCTGTAATGCAGCCTAATTCTACCTAAAACGAATAATAAGTGATGATAATCCTGCAAACATGCAGCAGCTTGATTAATGATTTCGAACAATCTTTCTGGGCCCAATTATTAAGCAAATCCTATTCTAGATAAACGCATGTGTGATTTTATGGTATCATAGTCATTAGTTTGTAGCGTACGTAGTATAAATTAAATATGTAGTAAGCAGTATAGTAAAAAAAAAAATGAGTGCGGAGATTCCGCACTTTGAGTTTAAAAAGTATATATAATAGATATATATTCGGTAAGACTGATACAACAACACGTTTTTTCTGGTAACGAATATAGTGATAAGCAGTTGCAATAGTCCCCGAATTAAAAAAATGAGTCGGTATGTGGGCAAAAAAAAAACCATTTCATTGCCAGCTCACAATTGTACCGGGGCATGTCATTTGGATATGTTGCGTTTACCTTCATGTCAATTACTCTAGGGAACATACTACTTAAAATCCTTACGAATTGTAAATAATTTCCTATCTGCTTAAATTTTGCATTGTAGATTTTAAAAACACAAAAATACGGCATAACAGGTCCATGTCTTTTACGGAAGAAGATTCCCATCGCACAACTTCTTTTTTACTTAAACTAAATATAAAGAAATAGATGATCAAAAGCATGTGAGAACTGTAAAACGATTTTTGATAAATGGTAAGGAGATATAACCTAAAAAATGCTCATCTTCTGTTAGGCGTAGGTTAACTGGTTTGATAAACCAAAACATGATACTTAATCAGTGACTATTAATACTTCAAAGCATAATTTATCGTTTCGTTTCGATTCTTGTTTTGCGCTCGACAGAACCTCTTAACAGACTGTGATTATCAGAAATGCCTTCCCCGGTCCCTATAATGTTATCTCTTTCTTGCATATTCTGGTAACCTGTTGGTATTTTATCACATTTCAAGACTAAATTAGTGCAACTATGTATTTGTGTTAAATTATGAAGAAAAAAAAGTAAAAGAGAAAATTTAACAAAAAAAAAGTAAAAGTGCGTGTGTATCCGTAGCTCTTCCAATATCGAAAATGTTGAGGTACGAACACCAATAAATGTACATGCTACTGTACTGACTGTATTTATTACACCAAATTCTCCTTTTTGCTTGTAGGCTGGAAATCGCGGACCAAAGCTAGCGCGGGCCGCGCCACCTGACCAAGTAGCTGCTTACTCGTGAACTAGTCTAGTCGTTTTATATCAAATCATATATTGTATTTTTATGTGCTTTGTGCGAACTTATATTTGCCGGTTACTACCGTGTATATGTCCATTGAACGTAGGTTATAGGATACATATATTTGTTAGAACTGAACGAGTTTAATGATAAGTGTTTATTGTTGTGAGGCAGCACATTCCGGGCGTTTGTGCTGTTGTGGCCGGCAGGACTCGTCTACCGCTCCTTTTGCTCCGGTATTAACGTCTTTCCGGTCTCATGAACGCCTCCATATGAAATTATTTTAGGGCATAGTAGCTTTGTCCGTTCATCTCTCCTGCCAAAATAGTTAGCGCAGACAAATCGCAAAAATCTATATTTGATAGCAATAGTGCGTGTGTTGAAATTCATTGTATTAAAAGAAAAAACCAAAAAAAACGAGAAACTCACATGTTCTAGCTGACATATCGTTGCTATATCATGTCCTCTCCTGATAATGTGCTTCTTCATGCTTGCTTGTAATGTGCCGCCTTAGGATTTACAAAAAAGAATGATATTTAGTAGAGTGTTGTTTAGAATATATCTAAGTAGTTCGTAGATGACCTGCCGCCTAAGCTTACTCTTCTCAACTGTAAGACTGATGTATTGTCTCTATATTTGCGGAATTAAATCAAGGCAATATATTTTTGAGCTATATTTGTTACATAATCGACTTGATCCACTGGTGATTAAGTGTTTGGTTGTTACGAGGCGGTTCATGAATCCCATGGATCTCCGCCTGGCCTAGTCTTTGCATGCGCCTCAGCACTTCTAGACCAAGTGCACCTCACTTGTTTTTAACCAGCGGTGGACAATAACGTTACAAATCCACTTGTTGGCAACTGCTGTATTTTCAAAGTTGTTAAATCAAAATAATGTTACTGTAAAATTAAGGTGTTTTTCGGTTGTAGTTTACTCTTCGGAAACGTATATATATTGACATTCCGACAGATGGTTTATTTTGATATGATCGTTACAATTTGGTGTGTGAATATCACTTTATTATAATGGAGCACATTATCTGGCTAAGCATTCCATGTATACACTGTTGGTCCTGTTAACAATATAAGAATATCTTGATTATTTATATGTTGTGATGATAAAAAAAAAATAGTTTTAAAAATCGAAAAAAAATAAACCGTTGTAATCCGGAAAATTGCCGGATATATAATTTATTCATGTTTTTTCTTTTTTATTGTCGGAAGTATCTATTTTTCATAGAACAGTTTCTTGTTATTATATAAACTAAGTGTGCCTAGTCAATAGAGTTCAGGTCAATTTTATGAAATAATATTAATTAAGCAGTTCCGCCAATATTATTGAAGCGAAGAAATGTTTATTTTTTTTAATTCGTATTTTGAAATGATACATGCTGTGTATATCACCCCAATTTCTGCGGTGACTTTGCACAACATTCTTTGAGGAATCATTGCATGTTCAGGTATTACATTATCCTTTTTTATATACATAAATATGATATATATTGTAATAAGTCTTTTTTGTGAGTACAATATATTCAATGATTACAAATCATATCAGTTTGTTAAAAGCGTGTATTATGCAGTGGTGTATCTAATAAAGCATTTTGTTTGCTTGAATTATTCTGTGTCCCTTTAAACATTACACATTAAGAGGAGAATTCACGTTCGCAGAGAAGCTGGTGCGTATTTATTGTTCTTCAGCAAATATGAACTATTTCGTCCTAAAATTAAAATATATATCTAAGGTAAGTATATATTTATGTTGAACTAAAACCAACACGAAGCTAAATATAATAGAACAGGAAAAATATATCAATTCAACAATAATACGACGTCAGATATTTCCCATTTACATCCAATATTTACCTCTTCTTTGATTTTGTCAAAAATACTGGGATGCGTCGCCGTCGATTAACGATTTTGAATTGCCATATTTTGACCCACACAGTACAGGGGATCTCCTCTACAAATGAAAGAAATAACATTGCTTTTACAAATACTACATAAACTGTTTTTACCTGCAGGTACCTAAGAGAGTACCTAAAATATTGCATTTAACAAAATTGGTGAAACTTAAAAAACCAGAAGTGAGGTTTTCGAGTAACACAACAATTGAAACTTGTTAATCGATATACTTTTTATAAAAACTTTATTGAATGCGCACGTTTTATTTAACAGTGTACATTACTTAAACAGTTATTCAAGTTATAACATTTTATATTTGTTTACTTGAAAGTTATTTTAAATGATGGAATAACTTTGATGTTATGTGATGTTCTTTATTTAAGTAAACAACTCGCGTCTTTGAATGGACACAAAAAAAAAATTATAACGATAAAACAAAATATATTTAACATCAAAACTGTATCATAAACAGTCTCACAAGTTAATGGTAGTAATTTTATTTGCAATGCCACATGTATTTTGCCCAATGGCAATCTTTACGTAACCATCGGCGCCGAAGCTTTTTCCCCAAGAATTCCTTACAATGTAATATGGTATGCGTTCACTCATATCGTAACCAACGATTTGCACCGCATGATTTAAGAACTTCACAGCTCCATCGCAATGGTATCGGATAATACCTTCGATATAGTAATGCCATGGTGCAGCATTCACTGCTGCAACAACTGGTCCAATATTAGCCAGGTACTGCAGAATCTGTTCTTCGTTGTTGACTAGACTAAAAATAAGCACAAAATTAATTTGTTGGAGACTTGTATAAAATATTTTTAACATGTATGGCTTTCATTGTTGAAAACTAAAAAGTCAATTGTTTCCTTGATTTTACTGATGTGATTAGATTTAATGAGTTGAAATAATTCTTGTTGAGGTAAGTAAATATTACTCCACATACACTGTCCAAATGGTAACATATTTAGAGTTATTTCAAATTGATAATTATTGACATACTTAATAAATAATAGAACATTATTAAGAGCGTTCTCACTTGCAGAAATTTATGTTAATGTAAGATAGTTTACGAAACCAACAGAAGAAACGAAATAAATATGAAACAATTCTATAGAAACCAGAACTTGTCAAACAGTGCATTTACAGGTTTACTATTTGCATTTGCTTTAATCAAAGAAAAAGGCATATTTAATACACTTTAAACACAAACAACAGAACAATGAAAACCTAGAAATTAGTAAATAATAAATAGTTATTATTATTATAAACATGCAAATAGAATAATTGAATTTTTAAAGAAGTGCTATAATTTTAGTAACCAACTAAACTAATTCTTTAATCTCTGAAACTAAAAATGACATGCAATTTTGCCAAAGCAATTTAATAGACTAAACACTGACTATAACAGATTTGGACTACTATATACGAGAGCAGTTTTCTATGTCATCTACCTATTTTTCAATATAAGAATCATTAACACATAGCAAATAGCGGCAAGAGACGCGATCAAGACTATACAACGTATATTGAAATTCTTCAAAATCACATTCATAGACAATGGACCTAAACAATTCGTACATCGTATGATTGTCGCTCAGGACTTCTTCAGTTTTTGTTTCTAAAGATTTTCTATATATTGCATCAACACGATTGGATTTCATGCTTCATTCGAACCTTGTACTAATATTTGACTTGAAATTTGTATAGACTATTTTCTCCATACACCATCACTATTCTTTTATGGATATTTATAGGGCTCATTTATAATATACTCATTTTTAATATAATATACTCCAACCCAACTTGGAATTGGAAATTTAAAGTAGGTTATCACATTACTGTTGTTTTTATAGCTACAGCTAGGTAAATAACAAAAAATCCTTTCATACTTATAGTTTAAAAAGTACTTCTTCTGCCCCGTTACCCATGTACCTTGCGTACTTACTTGTGGGTATAACATACTAAGTTTTTGTATCTATTATAATCAGAGTTTGCTATATAACAACACTAATCATAACTTTTTTTTATTACTCTGGAACAACATGCAAAAATTTTTAGACAATATTCTCACTTTTCACACTTATAAGATTTTACATAAACTGTACTTTTTGCAATATTTTCTGCTTTACACTCTTCTGTTACCAAACGTAACGGATAATCTTCTTCTTTCAATATTCGAACATTATTATACTTAAGCCATTCTAATAAAATACATGTATCGCCGCCATCACAACCATTATTTACAACTGAACAATCAATCATCTGTTGAATGCTATATTTTTCAAGTTTTCCCATTTTAATTGCATTCATACTTTCAATATTTTCAATGGCAGTAAACGCATAACAAGCACCACAGGTCCTTTGATTGTTTACATCTGATATAACACCTTTGTCACGCCAATCAACTTTCATCGGTATATCAGGGGTAGATGACCAAACTATAGGTTTTTGGTGTTTCGGATATACAAATTTTGGATAAAAAAGTTCTAACAGCACTGTTTCAGGAATTAAATCTGTGAACTCCGTTACACCGTACAAAGCAGATAGGTTATCACTTCGACCTGCATTGTACTTTTTTATTATATCAATAGATTTTTTATATATTTCTAGTCTCCGTTTATATTCCGTTGCATTGTATGACTTATTAAAAGTTGCTAGATACTTTTCAAAATCCTTCTCTATGGTATTAATCCTAATTGGTATAAAAAGAAATGCTGAAACACACAAACACAAAATAAGGAAATTTTGTTTACAATTACCCATTTGGAGGATTTACAATATAAGAGAATAACTGAGAAGGAGAAAAATATGATGGATGAAGATAAGGGAAGAGTAAATACATGTTTTTCTTATTACATTCTTATCAGCGACCTGTACATATAAATACAATATAAGTTGAAAACCAGAGTGGAGATGGTTAACAAAAAGAGCAAATATAACGAAAGGTTATACTTAGAAACAAAGTTATGAAAATAGATGGTTTACCAACTAATGTTCAGAGAATTTCGTATTAAGAATTGGTACGAGTTTTGTTTAATGTGATTTAGTGTTATTTCGTTCCTTTGCGTTCTCACACTGCTTCTTATTTGTAGCTAATCTCAAGAGAAACGGGAAAAAGTCTTTCCGCCTAATATCGTTCAAAATGGCAACGTCGGTATCGAAAAAACGTAAGGTAAAAATAATTAATTCATCCTTTATTTTATATTATTACTTTAAAATATTTAAACGATTGCGTTATATATTTTATTAAATTAATGTTTTAAATATTTATTTTGAAACATGTATTATAAATATTACTGATGATCTAAGATTATATTCTATTATTTCCCTTCAGACGAGACTTGCTATTAATATTTACTAAGACATTCTATTTTAGTTTGTTGGAGACGGCGTGTTCAAAGCCGAGCTCAACGAGTTTCTTACCCGCGAGCTTGCCGAAGATGGTTATTCAGGAGTTGAGGTTAGGGTTACACCAACAAGGACAGAGATTATTATTATGGCAACCAGGACGCAAAATGTATTGGGAGAAAAGGGGCGCCGCATTCGAGAATTGACATCTGTTGTACAGAAGAGATTTAATTTTCCTGAACACTCTGTAGAATTATATGCAGAGAAAGTTGCAACACGAGGTTTGTGTGCTATTGCACAAGCTGAATCGCTAAGATATAAATTAATTGGAGGTTTGGCTGTTCGCCGAGCATGCTATGGTGTTCTTAGATTTATCATGGAATCTGGTGCGAAAGGTAAGCAATTCTATATTATAATTATAGTTCATCTGCGGCTCAAAATATATGATAGTACATATGAATTTATTTGTCTAGGGTAGTGAATGGGTAATTATTAAAATGAAATTAAAATGAAAGTACATAACAATCAGTTTAAAAGATGCTAGTTCTAGGTTATTTTGATCTGTACATAATTTTAATTAGTAATGATAAGGGGGTGGTATCTCTGTATTTGCCTGGAAAATGTTTAGTGATATCTTATGCGTATGCCATCAACTACTAACCATTCACACTGTTTTTATGCAAGGGTGACAATGTAATTTTTTTGATATTGGGACAAATGTTCTAATGCAAAATGACCGCAACTGTCAATACCATTTAATTTGTAGTGTACATACAAAATGCGCCAAACGTAAGTTTACCTCCCATCCCGAGAGTGTAATTGCAGAAATAGATATATTGTTTGTGTTTGAAAAAGTGCCTGCCGTATGATCTTACGAACAACGACAATCTCGGCATTATTATCATCAATGGAAATTTACAGGTTAGTAAGGGTTTATAAAGAATCTGCTCCTCCGTTTTCAACTGAAAAAGTGGTCAACTGGAAGTTTAATTGTGGTTGCACATTTCGTGCAGATGATCCATGTGGAGGATTGCCAAAAGCTGCATAGTTTTGAACTCTAGATATTTAAAGTTGTGTGGGATAGTTAAGGCAATGTTTGAACCGTTTTAAAAGGAATCCATATATTTTTAAGCACCGATTTTTTATCTTGGTTAACACGTCGATCTATAATTTCCCGCCTGAAAGAAATTAGTAGTCAAAACACCGAGTGGAAGCCAGTGGCTGCGCATCAAAAGCGAAATCAGTTAGGTGTTTAGTATTTTCTGGGATGGAAAAATAATTAATGAATAAGTATCTTGAAAAAGGTAAAACAACGACTGGCGAATACTAGGCACATCTTATTGATTAATTTGGCTTCAGACAAAGCAATTTTAATTTAAAATAAAATATTAGCGTTAACCGAAAGAAAGTGTTTTACCTTCATCTACCGATAAAGGTGACTAGCAACTCTGATTTTCTTATTTTATTAAAAGTACCGTTTACATTAAAGATATTTAATTTCAATTGTATAAGTTTTTATTGATTCGTATGTAACATTGTTTCCTATAGGTAGGTTAAAGTGCGCAAAATAAACTTTTTTTTTATTTTTTTCTTTAGCTATGAATCGGATTATTTCTATTGTCTTTATTTCTTATACGAAATACGTGTTATTAATTAAATTTTTCGGATTTGGTCACTTTCTGTTGTATGAGCTATGATATATTGTATAATTAGAGCTTTAGTCGACGTTGATTGGCACACTAGCTGCGGAGCTGCATTACGACGCTTTGCAACGCAAATATATAAAAAAAAATTAAATCGTTGTAATTGATGTCATGGTAATAGTAATTCAATTGAATCATAACGCTAAAATTGCCATTATTTAGTGCCTAAGTAGTGTTTGAACCGGAATGGGAGAGCTAATTTCATTTTATATCTAAAGCGTATTTGCAAAAAGAACATACCGATAACAACAAATGATGTTAAGTAATCTGTTTTGATATTGCAGCCAACGGAAATCATCTTGTCAGGCGCCATATGACGGCACGCTGATTCGTTTCAAATCACATGATTTAGATTATAAGGATTTTCAAAAGCAATTTTCTCTCAAAATAAAATTTTAATGAGCACTCTAAGAAAACCGTCTATCTTTATTCCTAAATAGTCATTACATAGAACATTGAAAGTAAATAAAATTTCACGTAACTTCCCTGTTGTTTATCTCGTATTAATATTGTAGATTATCAATGTTATTCTGTGAAAATTGCACTTATATGCAACCATACGAACAAAACGTATTAAACACTTAGCTCTTTCCAACAAAAATGTAACACTTAAAATATTAGATGTTGTTATATTTAGATCTTTTGTTTCCACATTCATTATGTTCAATCATTACTGACGAGATAAGTGTTTACGTTGTCCAAAAACGAGTGTTAATATTAAATTCATTAATTAAATTATTAATGTTTGGCGTGGTACACGAATTTCAAAAGAATTAAAAATACGTAAAATTGTTTTCGGGGTTATCATGAGTTAATGATATTTTCTGTCATGTGAGATCATCCTTTAAAAATATACCGATAATTTTCGCTGTTTTAAAGATGAAATCGCCTGTCACTGCCGGTGCACGTTTTTTCTACATACACGCTAGAGAAATGAAAGAAACGTAAAATTAACCGTGCTCTGGCTTCAGATACTCGGTGCGCCTTCATATTCTTCACATGACGTTGCTCGTTTCATTGATAACTCGACAGAGAGCTGTTTGTTTTTTTTATAATCACGGGGTCACATCTTATCTTCTCAAATAGCTATGATCTAAATGAGCAGAAGTGACAGTTAAAAAAGTAAAAAAGGAGCTACAACATCGGCGTTAATTGAAAACTTGTACATTTTCAAGATGTTAAGAAATCTATTAATTAATTTCTTCACGGCGATGTTATTATTCGGTAGCGCCACGTGCTGTGAAAGAATATCGTTTTTTAATGTGTCTGTAACAGTGGTCGGAGTGCGCGGTATCGATAAAATATCCGGTTGTTTGGAACCGATAGGTTTATTAGAAAAGGTCTCTTTTGTGCAAATTATAAATCAAAGCGTCCCAACTTTGTATAGTGGTGCAGTGAAAGATTTGCCGAATTTAGTTGACTTAATATTGGAGAATAGTGGAGTTTTATCGCTTGAGCCAGGTGCTTTCCGTAACTTGACAAAGCTGCGTCTTTTGAGATTACAAGATAATAAAATTCAAGAAATCAAGGAAGGTGTTTTCAACGGCTTGCCCGTCTCGGAAATTAGCTTAAAAAACAACAATATCTCCCATGTAGACGAAAAGGCGTTCGATAATTTAACGAAATTACAAATTATCTCCCTGGATAATAATCGTCTAACTATGTGGGATCCGAATTGGTTTATGCATTGTCCCGAAATTAAGGAGCTATCGTTCAAGCATAATTTCATACGAAATATACCAGAACGCGCATTCAAAAATATTCAAGGAGTCCATCACGTTAATGGGAAGACGATATTAACTAATATCTATTTGGATAACAACGAAATCGAACGTATCGATCCAAACGCTTTGTTGGGTCTGCGAAATCTGGGATGGCTAATTCTAAGTCGCAATAATTTGAAGCAAATACCGGATACCCTATTGGATTCTATAGAGCAAATTGATTGGTTGAAATTAAATTTCAACATGCTCACGTGCGTTCCGGACAAGGTACTGAACAAAGTACCGAATCTCAGTAATTACCTGGAAGGAAATCCGTTGGATGACAACTGCAAACAGCTTTTAAGTAGATTATGATCCGTATGCCGCTGTCAACTTTAAGTTTTCGATTCAAATTAAGATAAATTATGGATTATTTAATGGTATAATAGTGGAGAAAATGGTTCAATAGTGCGAATGTGAAGACATGGTTTTAAATACGCCAATGTATTATTATTAAAAATAATATTGTGTGTTGAAAATTTAGTTGTAGTACAGAGTAGGTAACTAGCTGATTAAGGCCGACGTTTCACTGAACTTGTCTTTGTATATTGAACTCGAAAGCCTCTTCGGCACGATAAATCGATTCTAGAAAAATGTCAATAACTTCTTTCTCTCTGACAATAATATCACAAATCAATTGCGTGATTTTATTTCCTAAGAATTCTAGCGTGTTTAATCAGTGAAACGTTAACTATGTGTAATTGAAGAATTGTTCTTGTAACATGAACAAGTCCATAATAATCAAATAACCTTGTTAATAAATGAAGGACGCTATCCATTGATTGTTGAAATATGAAATCACTTCGTATTACGTATATTACATTAAATATTTACACGGAATAAATACTATGTTTACTGCATTATAAATTGTTTGTTACAACGTCTAATATGTGTATTATAATGTATTTAATAAAGTTCAATTTCCTATAATGTATAAAGATACTTTCGTAATAGTTTGAATTTTGTATGTATAAAAGTTGCTTCTATTTCATACATTTTTATGTAATATAAAATTCGTAAGTATAATCTGTTGTTTTTTTTTTTTTGACAATTTCTTGTCTTTATATGTACATTTTTGACGAAAACTTAATGTATTTTGATACTAAGGGATAAAGAAAAAATATTACTTCAAGAAGATACAAAAAAAAATTGAAAGAGATATAGATGGATTTTATAAGAGCCGATGTCAAATTGATAAAACATCATAAGCCCAAGCTATGATACTGATTACTCTAATCCTTTGTTTTCTTTTAAGGATGCGAAGTCGTTGTTTCTGGTAAATTGCGGGGACAAAGAGCAAAGTCCATGAAATTCGTTGACGGTCTTATGATTCATTCGGGTGACCCATGTAACGACTATGTTGACACCGCCACGAGACACGTACTCTTAAGACAAGGAGTACTTGGAATTAAAGTAAGTTCTTTCTTCAATTGTTAATTGGCAACTATTTCGAACTGTTGCGATTCTAGGTGAAAATTATGTTACCGTGGGACCCCAACGGCAAGATTGGACCCAAGAGACCTCTACCTGATAACGTGTCGGTAGTAGAACCGAAAGAAGAAATTCTACCCCAATTTCCAACTAGCGACATAAAACCTGTGAAACCTGATATTCCACCACCTTCCACTGGAGTTATATCTGCTGTCGCATAATTTATATGAAGTAACTTTTTCAATAAAGTTTATAAAAATGTATCCGATAAATCTTTTTATAAGTCCTTGTAGCAATAATTAACATAAAAAAAATGTTGCTTAGGTGAGGATCCATCCCAAACACATCAACGAAACGTATATTCCATCTGACACTAAGTAAACTTTTCATTTAATATTCTAATTATAATATTAAGAAATGCTTGTAGGTAATGCCAGTACAAAACAAGTGTTGACTTCCTATCGCTAGTGCTCACTGTCATATGTAGTACTTTGTGTTTCGGTCTTACTACGACCTGTATGCCATCATTCCAGAAACAACGTAGCCTTTTTCCTCGCTGGATTAGATCGTTGCTCGTACAAGATGGTTTACTATATAGTCCAATTAAATCCTTCAAAAAAAATGTGCCTTTGGCGCTTGAATCTGTAGTAATACTTTGAAGCGCCAAATAAATGTTCACGTTAAAGTTGTTAAAGTGATATTGCGTTTAAATACTGTACAGTGAGAGTGTATGTACTTGTACAAATCTAGATAAAGGAGTCTAGGTAGGCGCATGTCTACGATAAAACGAAGTCAAATTATAGATGTTATTTTAATGAAGTTGATATTTATTGCGTATCCATTCCGTTTCTATAAACTGCTGCATGTTCACATCACTTAGACTAGTCAGTAGTTCAGGATCGTTATGGTATCCTTTAAGAGGATCTCTCTTACCAGATATTAGACACAAGAGATTGCAGCTGTTTAGAAGCATTGTGGGCAATAAGGAGGTGATTACTCATTATAAATCTAGCTATTAACTGTCAATGTTGATTATTCCTAGGATGATCAAGAGGAATTGGAACTCACTCTTAAAGAATTTATCATGATTTCCACATTTTACCAAATGAATCTTAACTATCTGTTGCCATATCTGGATTTGGCTTCTGCGTATGGTGGAGGTACATGAGCCACGAAATGTTTCTTTTAATTTTGTCAAATATTTACACTTACGTACTTTTAAAAGTCGAGTCGTATCGATATATGTTCGAAAGTATATCGATACATTTAGCGTACTTATTTACAAATACTAAATCGCTTTTATTAACTAGTAGTTCTGCCACGATGTTTCTTTATTTTTAGTGTTCATATATGTTTGTTATGTAATACTGCAGCTATGCATTGGAATGCCATTGTATTGTTTACTAACTTTCGTGAGTAGTTATGCAAAGAGAAGTTTTTTAAAATTCTGGGACTGTGTACCTGTATTTAATGGTACGTATGTTTTCAATTGTCACCGTCAGAAAAATAGTCTTTATTTTAGGTTTGGGTTATACCATAGGTTTACTGCGATTTATTATTGAAATACACAGTGTAATGCTAAGCAGCGTAGCGCTGCTCCACATATTAGATTTATCCCGTATACATCATATCCAAAAGATCAGCAAGTGTGAAAAAAAAGATAACTCAGTTGATTGTATACCCATGCATCCCACGGAAAATTATACACGGCAATGCCCCACGTTTTATACGATGCGTCCGAAGAACGAAAGCTGCTATGTAGCAACACAATATTATTTCAGGTACTATTAAAATACGTAGATTGTTAGGTTATTGATTGTATCTGAACTAATTATATGCGAGGTGAACGTATGGATTGACGGAATTATAGATAAGTGCTCATCCGATAATAAAAAAAGAGACGTTTTTATTTCTCGACAGCCAAATTGCCACCGCAACCCTGTATTACATAACATCTTAAAATTTGATAATTTGATGAACTGCGCTTTGAAATGCAGTTCATTAACGTTTCATATCTAAGACCAGCAATTGCAACCCTAGAAATGCAGCGTTCCTTTCTTTCTAATGGATCAACTTGGAGTCTATTTTTTTTTTTTCAAAACACCGCTGCGTTTCTCCCAGAGCGTTTTACACAGTCATTTATTTGTGATCTTGATGATAAAATTAAATTTTGATCTCGAATTTGATTAGAAAAATACTTTACGTGTCTTCGATATCAACCGTTCGAAAGAAAAGAATTTATTATTTAAGATTTGTGTAACGTTGCAATTGCAAATCCAGAACATTTGTTATTCATTATAATAAAACAATTTAAATTTTCTATAGAAGGCAAGTTCTAAAATATGACGAATACAATCTCCACTGTTGTACTATTAACGTGAAACTGGCTGTTGCATCCTTGTTTGTTTGGATTTTGGTGTTCAGTTTTTCTATATTTGGATTGAAAAGACTTCGACAATTTGCGGTTAATATTCAGATTGTGTTTGGGACCATTCTTCTTATTGTCGCTATTTATTCCATTTCGTTTGTCACCGAGAATATTCAAGGAGTGTCCTCGTTTGCCGATATGGAGGTTAATAAATTCAAAGTAAGTTTATTTTTTTTTTTAAGTATAAAAATTAAGATAGTAATACGCCTGTTTCAGTTTGGGGTTGATTTGATTCTCCATTCTGCTGAAGTAAGTCTTACTTGTAATATCCTATATCTAGGAAAATTGAAGCCAGAATCTTTAAACCCGAGACATGCCGCGTTCTTCATTAATCTTATTAAAGTTACGCTTTATCTCTTAGTGGTGTGCTACGTGGCAAGTATACGTCATCAAATAATAACGTACTATAAAATTCTAGATCCCAGATGCCTTATTTCAGGAAGTAAGTGTAGCAAAAAAGGTGCTTGAATGTAAATATTGAAAATTAAAGGAGTGGCGTAATTCATGTTTCATCCGCTATATTAAACATATTTGAACAGTAAAACAGTTAGCTGTTTGCTATCTCTCCATTTGTCATCTCATTTTTATTGTAATATTGCTTTATTGTATTTTCAATATCTCGCTTTATATATTTCAAATACTATCAATGATGAAAAAGGAGCAATAAAATAATAAGCGGATAGAAAGATAGCGAAAAACTTATCGGCTTTTATTACTGTTTTCTTTTAGGTCACGACATAATGTTTGCGTTTGTTCCGGATGTACTGTATAGAAAAGAATTCGGCATTGTATTTGTACTGCTTTGGTATTTAGGATTGTTTTTCTTTTCCTTATTATCTCCTATTCTTACCACTATTTCATACGTCGATTCGATAATAGAAAAATTTAAGGATCTGAACAAGTACCGTTTATTTATCTTTATGGCTATATGCTTCCTAGGGGGGATAAATAACGTCTTGTTCTTTTCGACGAACTTGAGCCTGGCCAATATATATTCTTACCAAAGTTTTGGCGCCCCTTCTCTAAAAACAATAATATTACTACTTCTCAGTATTGCGCTGATGTTTGTCTACTCCACAAAAAGAATAATGGACGACTACCATTTCACATTTGGTACTCCTCCTCACAAGTACTGGGTTACGTTTTGGAGAACTACCCCAATATTTGCACTAGTAAGTAAACCTGTCTCTACATTAATACTTTTAATGATATTAATGGAATAGTGAAACGTCCAACATACATTTTTCCTGCTTTCTTTCTTTTAATATTACGCTTAGTCTTAACATGTAAGAACATCCTTGAAGAGAGTGACCATAACTGAAATTGCTGCAGTATCCAGAGGGAATTTTGCGTTTAAAAGATTTAGTTATCGATAGAGTGGTGGCCAGGAGACTTATTAAACCACTTTCACGCATCCGATAGCAATGTAGAAAATGTACTAATTTTGTTGTGCTAACCCATCCCTGTTCTTTAGCTGAAAGATTAGACACGTATATTTATGAAGATGTTTCTCAAAAATGATTGTTTACTATTTTTATCACGCCAAACAAACTTGATGATGTGATATGATAATGTATATGCAAGCTCTAGTCCTCCTGTGGTTTGCCAAGGTTTGCTTACTCAACTTATGTTATATAGACGCTTTTTCAAGAGACGATGTTCAGTTTTCAACCCGGTGATCTAGACTCCGTTTTGCTGCGTCTAATTAAGTTAACAAGGAACCTAGCATTTCTATTCCTGTGTTAGCGTTTTAATATGGAGCCATCCTCCCATTTCCTTAGATGGTCTCTATTAGGCCAAGACCAGATGGCCCCTAACAAAATCACCAGCGATTCCACATACATAAAGAGATATTATTAATCTTCAACATCCAATTAATATCGTTCTTTTAATTGACTACTTACACAAATATTTTTTTTAGTTTGCTTTCATATTCATGATGCCCCAGTTTCAAAATAACGTCCGCGAAATTTACACTACAAACCAAATATTGATAACAAGCTATGGTAGAAACATTTTATTTTTACTTCCATTTGTCACAGTATTCCTGGCAAAATGTTGCAAGCATGTAAAATACAGGGTGAGTGTTAATAATAAACACGAGATGTTGCGTATAAATACGCGATATATAAAAAACTATTTGCAGTCACTAGGAGCACTTACTAAACCGTCGGAGAAATGGGGTCCATATAATTCCATCAAAAGACAAGCCAGAAGATATTTTTATCCCCAGCGAGATGTTAAATATAGGAGCAATGTCCTCAAATGTAAACACAATTGCATGAATAGTTCCGATAAATTCTATGAAGAAAACAGGAGGCAAAAACAAAATCTGCAAGCTCTGGTTGAACGTATGCAACATAACAATAGGTAATTGAGAAAATGGCAGCTAAAAAGTTGGAAGGTATAAATGTTACAATTGGAAAGAAGAAACATCCTGTTCACAGAAGTACCTATTGCTAGTGGATTCCAATTCTGAAATATATTGTATCTTGGGAATTTATCTGCGATTAAAGTTTTTCTTATACAAGCATCTGCATTGTGATAATTAGATCCTCGTTGATGTTGCGAATCAATAATTATTTGTACGGACTTCCTTTGCAAGGAGCTATTTGCTCCTTCGAATGTTTAATAAATGATTGGAGCATAACAGAACAGAACTGAGGAAGTCGCAACCTCCGGCAGAAACCTTGGCAATCGTCGTTTTTCGTTCTATTTTAGCTAGAGCTACGACCTCATTAGAGGTTGAAATAGAAGAATAAATATGAAGGAGGATTATTTTATTATGATAAAACGTTAAATAAAAAACTTTAGATATATGATGTTTGTTTATACATACATCAAAATTAGGGATAGGCACGCATTGCCAAGCGCGTTTGGTCTGGACAAAATGTGTTACGGCAACCACAGCTCATGTTTGGATCAATTTTAAAAGTACGATAATCCGTATTAAACAAAGCGCCATCTTTAGTTTATATTTTCGATTTTATAATTTTTACTCCAGATTTCTAGAATAAATGTCACATGCAAAGGGTATCGACATTGGATATCATGATTTAAGAAAGGATAAGCTGTCGAGCTGCTAACGTTGCTTCTGACTCTCAAGGAAAGTAATCTTCCTTTTGTTGACAAAACTTAATTACAAAAACGTAATGGTTACAAACGTCTATTCTCATTGATACATTCCTGCTATCTTGTGGTCAATCTTATTACTATTCTACGATTGGTTTGAATACCGTACTTCGTAAATAGCGCGAAATTTAAAATAAAGAAAATATTATAACACTTCGTGGAGTAGTTTGTGGCCTCTACGAGCAAATCAAAAATGTACTTCTATGTATGTTGTAAGATAAGACATTAAAAAAACCGCAGCGAAAAGCTTTGTTTTTTATTGAAGAATAAACAGGAGTTCAAAAAACTACTATGTTAAAAAAGTCGAACAGCCCCTACATGCGCAGATAAGCATTACGAAGAATTACATTAACTGTCATTGTACATCATTAAATATATTAATATTTATGTTCTATAAACATTTTCGTTTTCCCAATAACATTGTTAAAAAAAAAATGCTTTTTATTGTTTTAATATAAACGATATGTACAAACAAAAGTTGAAATAAAGTTTTTGAAGCAGCATGCGATATCAAACGCAGCAGCCTAAAGAAAACTAGAATTTCTACGCGTTTACTACTCCCCATTGAATAATGGAGAACAGAAGCTGAGGATATGATGACACAGTGGTTTGTACACTTGTTTTTTGTAGGACAAAATCGGAGGGTTAATTTTGTTGGCATTCTTATTAATTATAGATTGGCAGTGATGCAATGGAGAAATACTAACCGTTGCTTATACCTTGCTGTTGCTTATACCTTAACTGTTGCTTATAGGGAGAATACTTATTTGACAATTAGTAATTTTTAGTTTGTTAAATATTAAATTATATAGGCACCGCGCATTTCAGTCATTTGAGTGATTCTTTTATAGGAACAATGCTCAAAAGTAATCAAATGGTGGGAAAGCAATTCTAGAGATCGATGCCGATTTAGTATAATTGTTGGCAGAAGAAGATTTAACACTTCAAACGTGATACTAATTGTTAAATTTTAGTAGCGCTACTTGAAATAGCTTCATATAGCGGACCCAATATGTTCTATTTTTAAATCGAACTAAATTTAAGAAACCTGGAAGTGAAGGCAATAAAATTATATTTTCGCGTAAATAAATTTGTTTTAATGAAAAAATTAAAAAATTACATTTGTAGGTACTTATTAACAAATTTGAAAATTTACTGTGCTAAAATCACCTTTTTCAATTTTATTAATTAATGAAGATTATCTTGCACGTATTATCCCTATTTCGCTCGATCTGGATACAAACGAGACTATCCCTTAAATGTCATCTCAAATCGCAGCTTTGTGAGAACGTTTAAAATTATATTAGCGTTACTATTTTAGATTAAAAATTGAAAGAAACGAGAATAACGAATCCAGAACGATTTTTTAAATTTTTAAATAATGCGCAGTTAACTATTTTATCGACAGTGGCATGGTATGGCGCATGTCAC
This sequence comes from Oryctes rhinoceros, assembly GCA_020654165.1. Lineage (NCBI taxonomy): Eukaryota > Metazoa > Arthropoda > Insecta > Coleoptera > Scarabaeidae > Oryctes > Oryctes rhinoceros. The sequence goes on from JAIOKQ010000231.1 coordinate 9,458,163, forward strand.
GTGATCACGATCGACTTTAATAGAGGTTTGAGGCCACGAGGTTTTGATTTGAGCTACCAAATAATTTAACCGGTTGACAAAGTTTTTTATTTTAGTGTAAATTTAAAAATGCCCTCTAGTAATCCACTACCACCCAAAGAAAATGCATTATTTAAACGCATTCTGGTACGTAACTTTTCCCTTGTTTACCCACAACGTCCATCCAGTTCTTATTAATAAACTATATGAAGAATATATTTAACTTTATACGGTTTGCAATAGCAGATATTGAATCGGCTATAATTTTTAGCTACTAATCAACACCATATTAAAACCGCACCGCTCTTATTTTTCAGAGATGTTATGAGCAGAAGCAATATAAAAATGGATTGAAGTTTGCAAAACAAATATTATCTAACCCAAAATTTACAGAACATGGAGGTATACCTTATTTGAAGTTGATGAATGAAAGATAATCTTTTTGCTTGTAGAAACCTTGGCGATGAAAGGTTTGACTTTAAACTGCTTAGGTCGGAAAGAAGAAGCGTACGAACATGTTAGAAGAGGACTACGAAATGATCTTCGTTCGCACGTTTGTTGGCATGTCTACGGTTTGCTACAAAGATCTGACAAAAAGTATGATGAAGCAATTAAATGCTACCGTAATGCACTTAAATGGGAAAAAGATAATATACAGATTTTAAGAGATTTATCTCTATTGCAAATACAGATGCGAGATCTGGAGGGATATAGAGTATATTATATTTTTTCGAGAATTTAACATCTAACATATCTTATTTGTGATCTGTTGTAGGATACTAGATATCAACTACTTATGTTAAGACCAACACAAAGGGCTTCCTGGATTGGATATGCAATGTCCTTCCATCTATTAGAAGATTATAAAAACGCTTTAAACATCTTAGATGAGTTTTTAGATCAACAGCAGGTGAGTTGATTTCATCAAATTGCAAATGTGTATTTATTTAAATTTTACAAAGGTTCTTATTTAAGTTTGATTTATTTTTATTGACTAAATAAGCATTTCTATCAGTATTTTTCTTTTATAGTCTACCTGTTTCATTTTTATCCCAGTACCAGATATATATTGAAAATTATTTCAAATTACACTTGTGGATAGGATCCCTTTCAAAGTTGAAAAGGTGTTGGACTTATCCAATTACTTATATTAAAAATTTCAATTGTAGAGTATTGAAAGTATTTTGTTTTATACAATCCGGCTACTCTTATTATTTACATGTAAAAAAAATCTTTATTTAACTTATATCAAGATGGAATCGTCACTTTCATGTTATATCATGGTGTATGGTGCGTTAATACAACAGTAACAGTAACATATCCTTGAATGGATCCTTCGGTTTGGTTATTGTGGCTTCTGTGTGAAATCTGGAACTTTTGAATTTCGTTAAAGCCAAATCATGCATTATCTTCAATACATTATTGTTCACGACGTATATTTATCAATAGGTATTCCACCGTTTGAGTAATTGTCTGATTTGAATTAAAATATTCATAAGTTTTTCATCAATAAAAATACTAAATAAATATTTTCCCATTGATGTAGCAGCGATAAATCTCAGAATTATACGAAAGAATTATCCATACTCAAAATTAAAGAACTTTAGCAATCGTCGCTACTACATACCGAAATCACAGTGCGTTTTTTGATGCTTAACTTTGAAAATGATTGTGGTCTACACATTGGTGCACCTTTAAACACATGCGTCACTTTGTGCCAACTGTTCAGTAAATAGTTCGTTTTTCGACAACATATGTTCTGTAGCGATCGAGAGATATCAAGGGTAAAATACAAAACGACTTGATAAAAAATTACTCGAGAATTTTACTAAGTAGTATTATATTTTTTTATATTGGGATATTTTACGTGTTTTTGCAATTTATGTAAATTTCTCAAAATGCCCATTGAAAGGTTTAATCTAAAACGATAATGTCGTCTTCTTGCTCTATTTTGTCCGGTGTTCTATACTGTCCAGTAATGCTTCGTATTCCTGTAAAAAATTTAATTCTGACGCAAATTCCCGTTCAGATGTTGATGAATTATTATTTATGTAGAAAATACAAGTTTTGCATAAATTTTCCAAGGCATAGTTTTAATATACATTCGTAAAATATCTCGTTGGTTTTTGATTCAGATTCCTTTTAACCTAAACATTATGCGCCCTAGTAAACGATCTATTGCTGACTAGGCTTCTATCAAAATCTAGACAAATGGTACGATGTAGCTATGGTCGTTCTGGATACAATTGTCTATATCTAGTATTTTCTATTATTAATGAACAATAATTGAAGTGTTTGGAAGTTACTTTTTCTCAGCAAGACCAAATAAAGTTGCTATAGATAAAGGAATAAAATAAGTTTTTTAAATCCACGCCCTTTCTCCGATTATCATGGCGATGGATACGCACCAATTGGCAATTTAATTTTTAATTGAGACTCAATTTTTCAAATTACACGTGTTTATTTATCTATTTATTTTCAGAAAGCAAATAATTATGATTACGAACATAGCGAATTGTTACTCTACCAAAACCTGGTAATCCAAGAATCCGGTGAACTTCAACACGCCTTGACCCATTTGGAAAACTCTCAAGATCAAATAGTCGATAAGCTAACGCTAAAAGAAAACTTAGGTGATTTAAATTTGAGACTGCAACGTTACGAAAAATCGGCGAAATACTACGAGGAATTGATCCGAAGAAATCCTGAAAACACGTTTTATTATAAGAAGTTGATCGAAGCGAAACAACTGACTGAACCCGATGATATTCTGAAGTTTTATTCTGAATACGCCGACATATATCCTCGTGCAATGCCTCCTCAAAGATTACCTTTAAATATTGCGACGGGCGATCACTTTATAAAATTAGTAGATAAGTATTTACGGAAGGGACTGAGAAAAGGTGTTCCTCCTTTATTTGTTGATATGCGATCTTTGTATAGTGACAAGGAAAAAGTAGTAGCAATAGAAGATTTAATGTTGCAATACGCGGATGCCTTAAAACAAATTGGTAAATTTAGTGCGTCAGAAGTGAATAACGGCCCAAAAGAACCAGCGTCTGCTTTACTATGGGTATATTATTATCTTGCTCAACATTGCGATTTTCTTAACCAGACAAACAGAGCCTTAGTATATATCGATGCTGCTATCGAGCACACGCCAACTTTAATAGAATTGTACGTTACCAAAGGACGAATATACAAGGTAAGCACTGATGTATTTGTTAAAAAAATTTACAGATCACAGTGTGTGATTATTTACTGTAAGTGCAGGCGTTATGACAATTTAAGAATAGTAATTAGTACTTAAGTTTTTATAGAACATTAAAAGATGCGTGCCTAGATCATGTGCTGCAGGTAGTACTCATGTTTCTTTTTAACGGGACGAGCTGTATATTATGGGATTTTCATGTAGGCTCCACATTTCTGATCTTAGCGAACCGATTTGTACAGCTTTTTTAGCTCAGCTCCTCTACAAAATTAAAGAGAAATCTACTGTAGCATGCCCAATCTGCAGAGCATAGCGCAGCTACAAATATTAGTTAAAGCGAACAAAAGAATTTCAACTTTCAAGGAGTTGGCGCCCCTCTCCAAAGAGCAAGAGGTTGTAGGTTCAAATACAACTGGTGTCTAAATGAGATTTTCATTTCATTGATTATATCAAAACCTAGTCGATAAATGTAACCCTTCAATGAAGACTTTAATTTTGAACTGATTGTACATAACCATGAATTATATTTAAGTATGCTTACTTAATAAGACATTCATTTTCATTGGTATCATTGTTTTAGCATGCGGGTGATCCACAAGAGGCCTATAAATGGCTGGATGAAGCGCAAGGCCTTGATACAGCGGATAGATACATAAATTCAAAGTGTGCAAAATACATGCTTAGAGCCAATAAAGTTAAAGAAGCAGAAGAGACTTGTGCGAAGTTTACGAGGGAAGGGGTGTCGGCAATGGAGAATTTAAATGAAATGCAATGTATGTGGTTCCAGACGGAATGCGCATTAGCATACCAAAGATTAGGAAAATATGGAGAAGCTCTTAAGAAGTGTCACGAAATCGATAGGGTAAATGGAATTATTGCTTTTTAGTCATTCCGTCATTTTACACTTAAAACGAAATTAATTTGCAGCATTTTTCGGAAATCATCGAAGATCAGTTCGACTTCCATACGTACTGCATGAGGAAAATGACCCTTAGATCGTATGTTGGGTTACTAAGACTGGAAGATGTTTTGCGAGGTCATCCCTTCTATTTCAAAGCAGCTAGGTGTGCCATTGAAGTTTACTTACATCTGTTTGATGAGCCCTTAAAAGACGAAAGTGCGGAACAAGAACTGAATACCGGTAAGTTTAATTGTCCAAATGTTTAGATTATAAAGTGTCTAAATATAAAGATTTATAATTAATTAATATCCGGAAATGCCTTCTTTTAGAGATGCGAACTTACTTAATTGCGATTTCTCTGTGGAGTCATACATCTTGCTGACTGCAGCTTAAATGTTAAGTGGGATCTCCCAACTCCTCAACCACTGCTCCCTCTCCCAGTACGGCTCTAACACTTCTTGAATTTACATTTAAGATATAGACGCCAGCAACATATAAGGTTTTTACTCTTATAAACCGAACAGTTGTTATTGGATGTTAATCAACTAATTTAATAGTCATTACAAGCCGACAATTTTTCTCTAAACGAAGTGTTTGAATAAAACGCGGCCAATATTGCCTTTAATTAATTAAATTTGTGCGGTACGGAGCTGCTATACTACGCCGCAGTCCTTGCTAACAATATTCCAACAAATGTGGTCCTTCTTCTAGCAAAGTTCCATTAATTCGATTTGGAAAACGTATTTTTTGTTTTAAAATTAAATTTTGTATTTGGTACGCACCCACAATTATTTGAACATTTAATACATCGAATATTTGGGAATGAAAACGCATAATCTACTATTTAGGAAACAATCAACGAATGTGTGAGTTCATCAGTACGATAAGAATGATCAAAGAAGCACGTACAGGAGTCGACTGATTTGTAAGTGCGTAGGATTATATAGATGAGAAGTGGGTCTGACAGGTGGCAGCGCTATTCGTCATATGCATAGAAACAACGCTGCTAGATAAGAATCTTCCAACGCGGTATATCATCACATCTTATATATTTTTTCGGGTACTCCGGATGCACCACGCGTTGCATATATATATTCTGAATAGCGGTTGGAATATCTCCGCAGTGAAAGTGTTAATATAATCAGAGAAGGTCAAAAACAATATATTTTCTGCAAAATGTGGATCGACTTCCAACTGCTCAAACGCCCAATACGTGAGACTTGGAAAGAAACACCATATTTTCCTTTTTATTATTATATATTATATGAATTCATTGCATCAATTTTTAAACAAATAAGGTATAATTCATTATTTATTACATGAAACAACAAACCATTTGGATTTTTTTGTGTCCTCGATGATATTGCGATTGTATCATTTTTAAGAGAAAAGAATTATTTGCCTATAATTAAAGATTTACGTAATAACTTCCCTTATGATAAATAAAACTAAGTATTCACAGCTTACATTAACTTAATATAAATCGGAAATTTTATCACGCACGTAAGTATCATTCGTAGAAATAGAAAAACGCTTAATAATAAATGAAATGCCATTTTTAAACTTAAAGATAGGTTCTATGTGTAAAGATTTAAAGAAAAAATAGTGCTAAAGTATGTACAACATTAAGATTTTCTTCCATTATAAAATAAATAATTGCCTTCAATTTAATGCACATAGTACAATTTCTTTGGTGCGTAAAGCATTTATAGGTTGACAAAACAAAACATTAAATTGAAGATGTTACTTATAAGCCGTAAGTAGATTAAATCTAAGTGACGTTATTCGAATTTCATAATGTATATAATACATTATTGAACACTTACTATATTTACAAATCACAGTTCCGTTCAGTTGTTCGGTTATTTCTAATATAAAATTAAGAACTCGAAGAGTAGAAAAAACTCGAGTTTTGTTCTCTTTTCTGTGCTAATTTGGGTGTTATAAAATAGAAATGTGTACCTTCATCTCCTGGAAGATTATAAGAAATGTACGATCTTTGTTCCTCAACTCTTTTATTTTGTGTTGGATACCTCGCATGTTCATAATTTGATATCCTATCGCTGTTATACTTAATATCATCTATATATTCTGCATGCTGGTTTATTTGAGGTTTTGGCTGAAGGTAATTTATAAACGTGTCTCTCTCTAAAGAGATTGGTCTATTCCTAACTGAAGTTTCTGGCCCTGTTTGTAAATATTTCGCTTCCGAGTTAATCGGTGTAGGCGTCGTAGCTGTAGGTAGTTTCTTTCCGAACACGGTAAAATATTCCTTGGTAACATCGTCGATATACGGCTCGTCGTGTTTTGTGTAAAATTGTTGGAAGATTGGATTTGGAGTTGCTTCAAATGAAAATTCGCTGATCGGTTTTGATCTGGTTTCCGCTTTAGTTTTCTTAGGGTTTTCGGTAACCGTTTCCGGATAGTAAAAAGTATGCTCCTGTGTGGTTTCGTATGTTGACGGAGGAGGAGTTATCTCAACAGCCTCTTGAATTTCGACATCGTAATGCCTCACCGGATCTTTCGGAATAGAATATTCAGGAGATGGCGGAAGGTATCGATTACGTTGATTTGGATAATTAATAGATTGAAAACTGTATTGATATATCGGTTTTGATGCAGGTTTGTAGGCAGGTCGCAGGTAATAATTATCGTTATCTCTTAGCGCTGATTGATAAGTGTGTATTTGGTCCTTTAAACGCGCAATGTGTACAGTAAATGTATCCGATTTTTGCGGATATTGAGGTCTAGCATTATTATTTACGTAATAGTATTGAACATTTTGTCTTCGCGGTGGTTGCTCTTGTATAACAATATCTACTCCTTTAGCCGGTAGGTAATAATCGGGTATTTCGTATTTTGGTGGAGGTTTCGGTAATCTAGGCGTTGTATTAATAATATTTTCATCATAAAAGTAATATTGTGCCGGTGGCCTGGAAGTTGTTTTGGGTGCATTAACGAGTAGCTCCTCAATATATTGATTGTTAGGCTTGTTGATTGGTGAAGGTTCTACGTGCTTTGACGTATAGTAATTCTTGAGAGGTACACGTGTTGTTGTTACTACCGTTTTAGTTCTTGTAACAGTTTGAGTTTTTGGAGGGTGAATTTTGTAGGAGCGACCACCTTCTTTGCTAGCATGTGGTAATGTAGTTGTTATTGTTTTAAGAATCGTAATAGTGGGATATTTTTTTGGAATATTTGCAACAGTCGGTGGTTTTTTGTATGCAGGTGATAAAGTTGGAATAGTAAAATTGTGCGTTAAAATAGCTTTTATTGTTGACGGTTTTGCAGTACTAGTACTTGTTATGTGCGTTGATGGTTTGTATGTTGTGGTTGGCTTGTATGTAATGGTAGTAGCAGCAGTAGCGTTTTTTACAGTTTTACTTTCTGTTTCAACGCTTGTGTTGTTCTCTTCAAGTGGCGCAAAAAAATTTGGGGGAGGCGGTAAAACTATACCCGGCACTAACGGACCAGGTGGCACTTCCGTTGAGTTGTCTTGTTTATAATAAAAGCTGTACGGCGGTGGATAGTATATAGATGGATCATCTTCATCATATGTAACATTATCTAATGGCGGCAAATCTCCTGGTCCTACAAAAGGAAAGAAAGGCAAACTTCCATTTAATGGCCTTTCTTTAGCCGGATCATAGTAATCCAATCCTGGCCCAGGGAACTGAGGTATTGGGAACGGAGTTTGCCCGGCAGAAGAGTTGGCCGGATATCGATTCGGGTAACCTGGTGGTGGTTCACCTCCGGGGACGTAGTTTTCTTCGGGGAATAGGGGATATATTGACGGTTCGAACGATCCATTAATCGTTTGCGAAGCATTTGTGCCCAGGAACAACAATGGTCCGTTGTCCGTGAGCTGGACTGGAAAGGGCGGCGGTACTTTAGGATGTGCGGGGATTTTAACCTGCCGATCAGGTGCGTTGTAGTCGTCGATAGACGGCCAGACGTCAGTTTCCAAATTTTGCGATGAATGCGACGGGAAAGAACCGCCTTTGATCACTAAAAGATGATTTTCTGACAACCATATATCGCTTTTATTCAACCCGCCTAAATTTGTAATTGTGTCGCGTGGTACTTCACTATTTTCCCTATAACTAAGTAATCCAGGTTTCTTCACTGGTTTAGAGAACAATTCGGTTTGTATCAAAGCGTATTTTCCATCGGCGACTTGCTGGGCTAACGTCTTCTTTTCTTCCTTATCTGAGGATTTCTTCTTAGACCCTTTACCTTCTCCTGCTCCGGAAGTTATCAATTCCATATCATCGTCTCTGTTTAAGGATATATGTCCTCCGACAAGTTTATGAACAACGCGGAATTCTCTGGTCTGTCCTTCGCTTGCGACTAACCCACTGAAGTAGACGAACAAAATCCATTGTAATAAGGTCTTTGTCATCTGAAATCAAAAATTAAAAGTGCAAACTTTAACATCTCGAATGTAATGCATATGATTACAATTTTACTCGAAACATTAAACAATATTTTTGAATATAGGAAATAAATATGTTTATATTGCATCTAGCATCGTCTAATTTTATATGAAACAATAGAAATATGGGGACTGAAATAAAGCAGTATTTGCTAAAGACAGTTCTTTATTCGTAAATTTAATATTTTGTTGAACCACCACGTTATTAAAGAAAGAAATTGATAAATAATCTGCACCAGCACAATTAAATATTTACAATGATGGACAGGTAGAAATCAATTAATTTAGTTCGCTAAAACATGGAAATAATTTCATCCTCATTGTTTCTAACACCTCTTCCTTATGATCAGATACCGTAACGTATTAAATCATGCTTTCAAATCCAATATCATTTAATTTTCGACCGCAACGAGCGTGTCTACTTTCACTATCGTCACTGTTTACGCTCTGCATATTTTTTTTTTACCGCGTAGTGATACATTTTTGAAATATAAAATTACAATTCTTCCACCGTTTGAGAACTATGACTGATGGGTTTCGCCTTGTGTTACAATTCCTAGAAAATACAGGCGAGGTTCAGGTCAGAGGCCAAAAATCTTAACTATCGAAACTCAAGGTTAAGCAAGCCGGCTGGGTGTGGTAGTTTGTCTTTTGTATCTAGATCAGTCCAATCCATTCACTTTATTTATATAATGCGCTTTTGCCACAGAGCATAACTGCGGAAAAGCAAACGAGTTCTTACGGATGTACTTGCGCGGTACTCATACGTGTTTGTATGAATAAAGGTATTTGTCTATTTATGGAATAATTACTACCAGAACTATACAGGTGGCTTACGTCATATGATCATGAAATTATATACGGTAACTATTTTTTTTGCAAATAATTAAAATGTACAGGTATTTTTAATTTTAATGATTTCGCCTAATTCCAGGAAATGATATATTTAAGTGGTTACATACTTCTATAAGACTAAGGTGAAAGCAGTTTCAGTGACATATGTTGGTCACTTGCATTTAATGTTTTCTGCAAGACTCAATTTAATAAATTAAATTAATGAAGAGATACGCGAGTCCTAGAGTAAAATTGTTATATTCAAACAACGATAATAAAGAGAAAATTTAAAATGGAAAGTGAATAGTTTATAGAACAATCGTGCAAATTTATGGTTTTTGGTATTCATGGCATATTTGGTTCTATAATCGATTGAATGAAGTGGGAACATAAAAACTCAGCTTTTAATTTACTTAATCCTTGTTACATAAACACTTACTCTTTGCACAATTTACGTGTTTGGCGTGTAATAAAACGACGACCTATGCATATTGATCGGGATTTACAGCTAATAAAACGATTAAACAAGTCAGCGGCTTATGTAAATAATTTTAAGAAAACTTATTTTGACTGATTAATATCTCAAAATAACATTTCGCATTTAATTGCTACCAGTTAGGCTATCTAAAAAGCTAAATCAATATTGACATGTCAGCAATTCGCTTCAAGATTCACCCTTTTACTTAGAAAAGCGAGCCAGATAACTTTCGGCATATAATCACGTTAATCTGTATCTAAAACAACATTATGTAATTAGTAATTTGGAACGTCGATCAAAATACACCGGTTACTTTTTACTAGCAATGCAAAATCTTGCAGAAAATGAAAGTTTGTAAGTTGATTACAATTGCAGGTTATAAATATTTTATTCTGGGCATTCTTTTGGGTATTTTCCAAAAACTCTTGATCTGGGTTACGTTTATTCTTATGCTTACGCTTGTTTTTTAGTGTATATAGCGAGGTACGATATACATACCAATGCGCTTACTTTAAAAATATATATAAACGGATGTGTGAACAACTTTAAAACTAAATTTCGTTTAAGATTACATAATTTTATACTGCTTCAATTGCATGAAGAAAATTACTCCATAGTTACCAATATTCTTTTTCATTTAAGCAACAATTATCTTAAATGAAATAAAAACGTGTGTGAACATGTCGTCTTTGTTAAAATAAAACATTTCTCGACGTTTCGTACATAGTCGTATGGGGCTTCTTCAGGAGAAGAAAAGTTGGTAGCGAATAGTTAGCACGGTAACTCAACGTGCAAATCGAAGGCGAAGCTAACTGAGCGGAAAACACTGCTTGTAGAGAGAACGTCGAGTTTTTCATTTTTGCAAAAACGACAAGACGCGATACAAACACGGAACACGTTTGGTTTCAAGAATTATCTTACTAGAAATACTCATAGATTACGTTACTGATAAAGCGTACACAATATTAAAGAACAGTTAGAACAGTTAACAGAATAGAAAGAATATTTTGGATATTTTATGTAATTTTTCAAGTATCCTCCAGCTTATCGATGAAAATAGCGAGGAAACAAAAAATAACATTGTAAAGAGGATGTAAACATTAGAAAGTTTATTTCCTTTTAATTTACGATGTAATGTTAACGCTTTGTAGAACTCTCTGATATCCGTTTATAGCAAGTTATGCTCTTCCTTTCGTTTAGAAATTAAGAACGAATAACTACTTACTAGTATAAAATTAATCTGGTATAATTGTTTTTTGATATTTCCGACATTAAAATGCTTAACGCAATTTCGTTAGATTCATAACAGGATAAGAAACCGGCAAACACAATTATTATTTAACTAATTGAGCGTGTAATAAATTCTTAACCTTTGAAGGTTCCGTACGATATACTCCTATTATGTGATGTACTCCAGTACATGCCGAACAATTAATGCTTTCATGTTGATATTCCCCCGGAGCGATAGTTGCTGGTGTAAATCTTGAACTTTAGAGGCTGCGTTAACCGTTAGTGTTTAAGCTTACGTAAGATACCCGTTTGCGGGTATGAGGCGCATCGTGTTGCAAGGTATTATTTTCGTAATTGCATCGAAGAGTAATTATATAGGCCCTATTTCTTTGATAAAATTAATTATTAACATTGACATAGAATGCGGTCTTGACAGTCAAGAAGGAAAATAAATACTACAAGAATGATGTAAGTTGTGGGGTAGCGTCTCTGTGTAGGGGCAATGCTCTCTCATTTATTGTATTTTCTAAAGGTCAGAAAACCACTTTCGCGTTTTCATCATAATACATACACTGCTGCTTCTTAAAATCGCAGCGTCGAGGAAGATTTCAAATAAACAAATGATGTTTTGCGGATCTATTCTTGGTATTGTGTCAAAATAATTGAATAAATGTTGATACGTTGTCACTGTTCCTTTAATTTGCTCAGATATCGTTGTACCCTTCGTCCAAAGATCTTCTACACCATTTTTTAAGAGAAATTTTAGTGACACAAATATTCAAGCATTATCTGGTTGAAATTTTCCTTGGGTCACTATCTGAACAAATCCTTCATCAATGCTTCATTTAATTAACTTGAACAGTCTCTCAGCGTGTCCAGTTTTGTTTTTGATGGGGTCCAATTTTCAATATCATTGCGAGTACCCGTTACTTCTCCTTACGATACGATAGAATTACCTAGTTCGCTGGGCCTACAATACCTTTCTTTACGAATCTACCGCCTACGCGTGGAATTATACATCTTTATTTTTCTAAAATTTACTTGCTGACGCTAATGCCATTTATAACCAATAAAAATTGGTATACGATTACGATACGACAAATGATGTTGTAATTTTTATTATTAAGTTAATTCGTATTCTCATTCTTTGTTTTTTCTAATGTTGCTATACATTCGTTAATTATGCTAATTTTCTGCACTGCCATCACTGCAATGTAGTCACCAATTAAAAAACTAAAAAAAATCACCAATGGTTTTTTTTAGTGTGGTGACGGTCCAACGGGGGGGTGTATAGGCTTTTAAAAGCTTGTCATAACTTCTGGAGCTGTGTGTAAACTCTTTCACGGCTTTGTTACTATTACCCTTTCGCCGTAAAGAGGAAAGCGCAGTTTAATTATTTCCAACTGACTCGGGAGTCACTAAGATCCGTTTAAATTAATTTTGACGTTGTTTAAGAATTTCACGTGAAGCACTTGAACAGATCAATTTTTAATCTACAAGGCACGTATTCTAAATTTGATAAACAGGGTGATTCACGTGTGATTCACAAGTGCATTATGAGATAAAGCGTGCCTTTTAGATTTAAAATTGATTTGACCCTAAAATAACGCCTCGTTTTATTTATGTTCACAAGTGGTTACGGCGCTGCATGTCAGCATGTACTACAAATTACCCATTTCGATTTACGTACAAGTTGTATTTTCTGTTTATTTATAAAAATTCAAACATATTATTCCATTATAACGGCTGATTTACTTTTTATCTATCTAAATCTGTTTACGTAATCTTCAAGTGGATTAAGTATTTTAGCAAGCATCAAGGTTACGGATTAATACAAATAAACAAATTGTCGTAACTACTAAGTTTGTGCTAATTGCGTCCCAAAACCTTGGCGGGAACATTGTTTAGAGAATTCAATGCGTGTAAAGTTCCCAGATTATACTTCTTGCTCTTATAATGCAACGTTATCCGATAGCATACTACTTTGTCCCACTTTTCTTGTTGGAGAATGAATGACCGAGCGCTGTATATATTTTTTATACGTGTCCTTTTTGTTTTTTCGTTTTCTTACGCATGCCACAACACAACCGTATTGTGATAATATGCTTTCGACTTTCTAAAAAGGAGTATTTAGGTCTGCAATCAACCAATTTGACTGCCGGTATTTACACGTTTCAGATGATTGAGTTTTTGCCGTTTTCATTTAAATGTTTCCGTCGTGAGAAAACGATTTGCATAATGATGGCTATTTGAAACGTTTCTTTTACATATCAGTTTTTTTTCCCAATGCGAAATCTATTTTAGGTATGTGTAGCACGTAGATTGTTTTGTTGGCATGTTAATAGAGTACATTTGGAAAAAGTGAATAAACCTATTGTCCTGTTACCAGTTTATCGAAGTGCTTAAATTAATTTACATCCAATTGTGATTAAACTATGATGATTTACCAAACTACTAATTATAAATATGAGTTAATATATGGCTTAATGACAATTTATCCGCATGTTGGGTGTATGTGCTTAAACTGGTTTTTATTGCAAAAATAACAAAAATAATGTAGAAATATACGTAGAATCTTTAACATGTACTTTGTTTTTTTCAACAGGAAATTTTACTAACTAAATAATGATAGAAGTACACTTCGCGACACTTTACTAAAGCACAATATCTGTAGAGGTACTGGTTTAATTTTTTAATAGTTGTGTTAGTGATATGATCCAATCTTATTTATATATTAGAATATTTTTAAAAAATATATAGAAATTTGTAAGATCTTCATTATCCTTTAAAAAGCAGTGCGACGCTCGATTGAACGCGCGTTGTTAAATAATTACACCATAAAATGAAGTGCTTTCTTTGGTATTAAGATTTACTTAATTGCAATTATTTTCACCTCACTATATCTATTACGTTCTATTTCCAGATATATTAAATTGAATAGTCGTCAGTCTTCGATAATAAATACTATGCAAAGCACACCCATGCATTTACATTCATGTACCAAGGTTTTATAAAACAAACCCTTTTTAATCGATTATTATGGTATCCAAGTGTGTAATACCGATCGTACATTACACATACTTTTTGCTGTTTTTATCATATACATGCGTTAATAAACATAGAAAATTACTCGGTTTACCTTGAATAATTTAAACGTATTGGACGGGTACGACAACTGTTTTTCTGTGTAGTTTATGCAAGTTGATGATGGGACAAAGATGTATTTCGGAGTCGATTTAGCACAAAAACTGAAAAATATTTAGTGCTGTTTAATAATAATAGTGGTTTGAACACACGATGGTATAGACAATTTCAATATCAGGACGAGTCTCAAAGTGATTCGACTTGCGCTAACCTGTACAATTAAGACAAAATAGTAGATTCATCAAATGACTAACGAAATACATTTACATACGCACAACAACTTAAATATTAACAGAAAAACGAATGTAAGTGGTAATATAATTACATTCAACGGAGTAGCACACAAGAAACCATTTTTGGAATAGGACCTTCTTTACACAAGCGTTACAGACCCTTTTTATTTGTAATTTGCCGTAATTCAGATTATTGATCTTTAAGGAAGCTGTACGATAAGTTGGAGAGATTCTTGTCAATAAGAAGTACCAATAAGAATCCTGGAAGATCAATACGTCATCGTTCTCAAGAAGAATTAGTAGAATCAGTTTGTAACGAATTCTTATTAAAGATCTTCACCTCCACTCTTACAAAGTTCAATTGGCTCATGAACTCAAGTCATCAGACCATTTGCAATGACGACAAATCGTTAATTGGGCTATTGGAACGAATCTTTTAAAAGGGTCATTAGCGATGAAGCTCATTTGCATGTGAATAGATTTGTTGATAAGCAGAATTGCGAAACCCGTGCAATTTTCTTAAATTTATACAAGTACATTTAATATTTTTAATTATTTCGGAATATTCCAAAAATATTAAATTTATTTTTATTTATTATCTATCCTTTTTTAATTTGGCAAAATGCAGACGAATTAAGCATAAACCTTGTGAAAGCTAATGACGACGAGCAAAGGAGAAGTCGTTAGTTTGTTGTTTTAATCCACTTATTGCATATTATATATTTTGATATCTATTTAAATTTGTAACTTTAGAAACAGAATTTACTGTAGAACTCGAATAATATTTTTAAGAGATTGTAAAAGAAGAATATCAGTATCTTCATCAGTATATATGTATCTTCTTTCAACAGAATAAATTGGGGTTACTATCTTTTGTTGATATAATGTTTATACAACAGGTGTTATGTAAAATTCGTTTATTAAAAAACGTTACGACATATGTGTTACTGGAAATGGGTAACTATAAATTACAATATACAACGTTATAACGTTATACAATTATTAATAGTGTTAAAAAGCCTTCTAAAACTGTTATCACAAATTTATGAAATACTCCGAACGTTTGCAATGTTGTTTTGAATTCTCTCAAAAGAAACTTAATAGTGTGCATCGAAAATTTCTACTTAATTTAAACAATTCATCGGCTAAAGAAACTAAAACATGCACCGTTTTGTATGTGCATGACTGATCGTAAGAATCTTCGCGTCTCCACCAGCATTGAAATCTCGTTAGATATCAAAGTTTGAATCATTTAATATCAAAGCCGCTGATAATTTAACGGGCTCAAAAATATTGACGAAAATCTTCATATTGGTGTAACTTACTTTTTTCGTTGTTTCCGTTTTGAAGGTGGTAGATAGATGTTTTATAGAACTGTGTAATGGTCTTTTGTCTTTTATCAATATGACAATATGAATAATTCTAGCAAATTAGTGAAGAAAAATTTTTCCGGCTTTGGTTTTTTTAATTTCTTCATGTTAGCAATTTAGTCGATTAGGTTATATTTCCATTATTGGAAGTTTAAAGAACAAACAAACGTTTTAAGTTTCCCAACATGAAAATAACTTGCTATTCTTAATGTAGTTATGTGCAAAATTAAATTAATCTCGAATTAAAATTTAATTCGTGATTAAATTAATTACTACATAGATTTACATTTTGAGCTAACGATTACCTATTCAGACTTAAAGCGAGATTTGGGACAATTTGCGGCATGAAAATATTTTAACATGCTTTAATGACTATATTTAGACGATTATCTTACGGCTGTTTGTTAGGTGCTTTACGTTTTCTTTTCTTTTTTTTTTCACGTTAATAGTGACAAACGTTAAAATGACATTTAATTTTAATCACGAATTAATGTAATTGTTCATTGCAATACTGTCGCATAACAAAATTTAGTTAATTAGAGATTGATATGCTAATTGGCAATTAAACATTTAATTCGCTCCCTATAAAACAGGGATGATACTTTTACAATTTACTTCGTTTCGTTTACTTTCTTGTATCTGCAACCGGTTGAAATGTTGTAAAGTTTTTATTACGTAACCCATATTTCAGTTGGTAACATATTTATACGAGAACATAAACGTTTATCATCTTGAAGCGGTATATTAAACGCCCATAAAACGAGAGGAATATCTGCATTTTAATTGACATTCTAAATTTTTTCACTGCTTCACTGTTTCATTAAATCACCGAGCCGCATTTACACAATAAATTCTTCGGCGCTGTAGCAATTAGCTACACCTTATTCAGTTGTACTTTAAATGATATGCTTGACGTTTTGCTCTATTATTTTACAACAAACGCTCTGGAAAGTAAAAGTTAGCGTGGCTAGGTGTTCTTTTTCTTTAACATTTGCTATTATAATGCGCGGTATTTAAATGAAATTTAAAGAATTCGAGCGTTTCTGATTGTTTTATTCCATTATCATAATTTATGATACACAATAAATTTTAATTGCTGAAATTATTCACGTGGTATCACTTATGTAAATTATTAATTAATCGGGTATATGATATATTGTGGTATCGTTTGTATGTGTGTTCGATTCATTCTGTTCAGGGAGCGTATATTTTTACAAAAATAAAAATTAAGAAGTTTCTACGTATCACTAATTATCAAAAATATTTCTTACATTACAAAATTAGTAAATAACCAACGCAGTACGAAAGGTGCATATATGAGGATATTCAAACACGATCACGAAACACTCTTCGTTTGTTTACACTTCATTGTATACGGACAGTTCAAAAAACCAGTTCTGTCCACAGCACTGCGACCACAAGAACTGAACGGACTACCGTGATCGTCTACCGCGTTCTTCCTAGGAGTTCCGTCAAGAGATAGAATTAGATCCCCACCGTTTTAAACTGTTTCTGCAACTGGACTGAAGAATTTACCATCAAAACGTTTCGTTAATCCGAACCACAAATTGCAGCGTATTGTACACGCGTATTATTTACATATAATTAGCAACGATGTGTCAGTGCAAAACTCCAAACTACTGTTTTGAATACCTTTCCTAATTTGGGTCTCCGAGGAAGATGTAATTTTTATTTTTTATTTGCTTGAGGTCGCGTGAATCACTTCTTCGGGATTTTTATATTAAATCAATCACTCAAGTGATAATCCAATCAAGAAATTATACAAATTTTATTCTATTTATATGCCATCCGTTTCGCATTCCTCAGTATCTATCCAGTGATACCAGTTTTTATGGTATGCAATTTAATCTAGTATTGAAATGCTAATAGTCTTTTTTTTATTTCAGCTGTAAAGTTTAATAAAAAAAAAGTTACGTTACAGTACAGCTATATATAGCTTAGTCCATTTGTAAGGAATGTCTCGGTATTTTTGACTCTTCATAATATTCCAGTGATGATACGAGTGTTCTTGAGATAATTAACTGTTATCATTAATATTTTTTTATTAGTTATTAAATATTACAATATATAAACCTCCGATTTATATAAATATTTCGTAGACCACTGGATAATAACGTTTATGACGAAAAATTTATTATCGTATTATGCGTTAAGAGCAACGTTTTCTTATTGGACTAATCTACATTGTAGGTTCGTAAGATAATTGCGCGTCTTCATAGTTCGAAGTCGTGCTGAATTCATAAATATCGTAAAAAATCTACCGTAGGTGTACCGTCTTTACTTCGTCATACTTAAGGCAAGTCGTGAATAGGTTGGTGAATCTTTAAGTACAGGTTCTTTGTGATCGAGTGCAACGGGAATTTATAATTTTATCGTTGCTTCATGTATGCATCCACATCCAAGCGGATACCTTCTCTTTATGTCATTTGGCATACACAAATGTTATTGTCGTAATTGTGTTGGATTTAATGAAATGGAAAGTTAATTTTCAAATTTCTTTGCGTTCGTGCCAAGGTAAAAATGTTAGTGATTAGTTTAATACGCGCAGCTTTGCATACCATAAACATGTTATTGGAAAAATTATGCGAACCTAAGGATATGGGTAATCGGAAACTACAATCAAAGAATGAAAGGAAGTGAAAACTTGGTAACTAAGCTATTCTATACGATCATGGAATATTACATCATGAAGTTACATGCTTCCAAACAAATAAAATCATCGTTCGGTGTGCATATTCAAGCCGTACGCTGCGGATCGTTGTCGTGCATAAAAGTGACATTCCCGGCTGTTGCTAGCAGCCGAGAAGGAACGTATGGGAATCTAATCTACCCCAAACTGTAACTGAATCGCCACCGTGTTTTATTGTTGGCACAATGGGTCGAGAAAGGATTCTTCCATTAGCGAGCCGTCTCGCAAACACCCTTCTATTTTAATTGGACACTTTAAATATTGATTCATCACTCAATAAGACACTGATGGCTTTTCAATCGTTTACCATGGCGGGCGTGGCAATGGTTTACGGCCTGCCATATGACCGAGTAAATTTTTTTCCGCTAACCAGTGTTTGACACGGCGGTAACTGACGTCGGATGCTGAGGTCCGGAATTGACTCGTTATTTCTTATGATTATGGTCGTTGAACGCAACAAAAACTTAATAAAACCAAGCTATTGTAAAATTTTTTTCTTTGGCCAAATTTCTCAAAACGGTAGTGTACATAAGATGGTACTCTTCACGACTATAAAAAAATTACTAGATACTTTTGATGTGGCTAATCGGAAAACCTTGCATGTAAGCACTTGAACTGCATATGGTATGGCTAAATTTCTATTAGCGTTTTTTTCGAAAAATGCACATTACTTTTCTTGACCCTGTTACCATGGTCCAGCGTTAAAAAAAAAAGAAAATTGGTGGCATAATATCGAAAACCTCAATTCTTTGACATAATACCTTCAACAACGCTCTACATATATGTATGAACACAATAAACGTGTAGTAGGAGTTAACTCCAGATAGTTTACCTTTAATAAAGGTGTGTTGCGTACACACGGTACAACTTATTATTCCACGGCACAATAAACTCGGACACTACACGACACGGACAAGAATGCTCTAATCACTGTAGTAAACCGGGGCAATGGTTGTTAAGAGGGTGGAGCAGGTGGAATAAGTTTTTTAGCGGTACGCCGACAAATGCCACCGCTTTAAACAATCTTAGATATAGTTTTGTTACTTGTGCTTGCCCGATGAACGTGAAAGTTCCACGCGGTTTGATGTTGTGATTTGCGTGCATTTGCAGTCGCCGATGTCGTTACTCTATTCTTAATGCCATTAAACGTTGTTAAAGACCTTCGACATTAAAAGAATCCTGACATAGTTTCACAACAGCTAACATTTTTCCCAGGCTCCTTTATTGTTAGTAAAGCATTTTGTTCTGGGACATTTTTATTCTTTCTTTGAAAGGTTAGAAGAGAAAAGGAAAAGATTATAAATTCGGAAAATTAACGTATTATAACGCTTTTATTATTTTGATGGCTTGGTCTTTTTGATATAGATAATATATTTATTTTTATCTCATGGAACCGTGGCAACAGTATTTATTGGATGTTTTGACGTTTAATAACGAGCAAACGATGAATTAATGAAATAATGAATTAATCGTATTAGATCTCTCGCTTACTTATAATGATCAAGTATGTAAGTTATATATTTAATGTCTTCCTTAAAAGGAATTTTACGGTTCAATTCCCAAGAATTCTTACTAGTACGTATGCATTTCTCCTTGGTATGAATTTTGTAGCGGTCTTTCCGGGTAGTACTGATTTGTTATTTATAAATCTGGATTTTTTTTTCTTTTTAGCGTCCTATACAGTAAATAATGTTGTTAAAAGCATTGATAGCAGACCAAAGTTGTAATGTTTGCTTATAAGACTAATTAATATTCGAGTTGAGTTAATAGAGATTCATCGAGATGTGGTTATAAATATGTAAGTGTAGAGAATAAGTTTAAAAAGCGTACCGTGTAGATGAGGTGCAGTAAAGTGCATATAATAGACCTTGAAAACCTGTAATCTTAACATGATTAGCAACGTATTATATAGATCAAGGTACTTAGTAATAACATAGAAGAATTCACACGATGCAACTGGAAATATGTGCATGTGTTTTCTAAGATCCATATCTACATATTTTTTTAAACATAAAAAGTACGTGCATCGTACATATGTACAATATTATCCATAATTATACCAACAGGTTAAAGTTGCGTCGTTATGGAAAAGTGTTCTCATATTTGAAAAGATCATTTGTAGTTATATTTATAACTATAACTTACGTGCATATTATATCGTGATCTTCAGAAACTAAAAAAAATAGCAACTTCAAAAAAGCTTCCGTCTTTATTTTAAGAAGGGCATAATAATAAGGCGGGAATTTGAAAGCTTTATACTCTGAGTGCCAACATCAATCTGTCTGTTTAAGGACTTATTGTTAAAGATCGCCACTTTCCGAGCGCTTCACAGGCGTGGGTATGGAAGTATATACATACAACGTTGCTATAATATGTACAATTCTGATGTTTATGCATACTCCTTTAATAGCAGAAAACCAAATGAATATTTCATTCTTCCAAACAAAATAAATCTCTCTATCTCTATACTTACATCGATAATAAGGTTGTCTCGCGCTCGCACTCCATCGCATCGTCTAAACATACGTAGCACAAATTTGCCAATATATTACAAATCACACGTTCGAAAGACCATGTATACGTCATGGCTTACAATAAAAGTAGATATTTTCAGAAATGTGAAGTGACTGAAATTATAGATTTTTTAATACTGATAATATGAATGAAATTTATTTATTTATTTTTCTTGAAGATGTATTCGTTGAAAACGGGCTTGCTGGATCGAACGGATTTGATGAACTAACAACTGACGTATTTGCTGGGTTGACGGCGTATCGGGTTGACAAATATGACTGCCCGAGCCGAGCTGAATTGACGAACTTATTAGATCTATATAAACTTTAAAATGCCCATCTCTAACGTAAAGATACAAGCCAACATTTTAAAGACGTTATTATCGACACGTCGACAAACAATCCAATTGTTATTAAAAGTATAAATATTTGCGAAAAGTGTCCTTTAACGATAAACGAAGGACTATTAAAAAAAACCTATTTTAGGTCAATTCATATTTTGTTTGCTTAGCCTTATATTAAGGATTATTATGCGTACGTAGTATTAGATGTTTCTTTATTGAAAAACAAACAGAAATTTTTTAATTCTTTCAGGAATTTTGTAATTTGAATGTTTACAGAATTATTACAGTTAATTTCCTTTAAGGAGTATTATTTATATTAACTCTTCAATCTTTTCATCTCTTTTACATGTTCAGTGATCTTATATATAAGATCACTGATATGTATATTATATAATATAATATACAAGATATGTATATTATATATCTATATATATATATATATGTATGTAATATACGAACAGATATGTCGTAACGATATATAAATATTAGCAAATGGCCGTTTTCTTATCTAAAAGCTTTAGAATCAACATCAACTATACAATTATTGCCGGGCCTTCTTTGCCGATATGCGATAATAACAATACAATGTGTATGTATTATATAAATTGCTCTTGGGAGTAGAGTTTCGACAAAGTATGTGTTAGCTCATTAAGAGCACCATACATAAATGATACAATTGTGTACACGCATACAATGGTGTATGTTTTAGAAAATGAAAAAAAATACTTTCAATGTCATTACTCTCACGGATGTATCATTGAAATTATGTGCTAGTATTCTCCGATCACGATATAATTTAAGCTATTTAATAGACTTCAGTACGTGTGAAAATATCTTTGTTAATAATATGGATTAATTCATGAATTTACCTTGAAAGAGTTTATTCATAGGGAAAATGCATGCATTTGAGATCGTAATACTTTTTTATGAATTCATACTAAGAAATAGAGTACGACCGCGTAACATAATGTTTGTTTCTCTCTCTGGGTGTTCATGTAGAGTTATATATTATGCTCATGAACAAAATATGTTAATTCTACCTACGAGGGGTCATTTTGCATAACTTCAATAACATCTTTAAACCATAAAAAAAATCATTTGATTTGTCTGCAAAATATCTTTCTACATCGGCTATAAGGTCGTCATTGTCGATAAATTTTGTTCCCGTTGACAGTCTTTTGATATGTGGAACATCATAAGAGACTATTAAGTGGATGGTGAATTTCTTTAAAGTTACGTTCAGCAACCGCAGGTTTTTAATCTCTTTAATTTGTGAACTGGTGCCATTCACAATTATCGTTTCTGCACGAATTAAAGCTATGGCTTCTTTGCCGTCTAAATCACTTGGGTCTCTGTTCAGGACCTATGACAACTTTTCTAATAAACGGTGCTCCAACAAGAGCGGAAAATAATACAATTATAAGTAAAACACGGTTTTTCCAAGATTGATTTATTCATAATGTAGACATGTGGGAATTATGTATGAAACAACGTACATTTTCAGTCACGACCAGGATAAGTAGCATAATACTGTTGAGATCCGTAGTATCAATTTGGAGGTACAAAAGACTGGTTTGTAATGCCCCGATACTGTTCGTCATTCATTATTTGTGCATTCTTAGTGCCATCTTCAAAAGAAAATGGTCAAGTGATGCTTAGCCCAAAATCAACATCTATTGCATATAAATAGATCTTTTCTTTACTTATATAATTTGCTCTTCTTTGCACCGCATATTATGTGCGTGAGAGATGACGTGAAATTATTACATTTTTGCAGCGTGTTTTGCAGTTTTTACAGTTTTGCAGCGTGACAGACTCGTGTTTTGCCGATTGTCGAAGAAACCAGTAGGCAGCGCGAACCCTTTCTTACGAAACAGATAAAAAGTTTTTAATACTTTGAAGACGACATAAAACAACTGTGTGAAGCCATAGGAAATTCAATTCTCCATTCTTATTTATAGTTGACGATCAAAAAAAATTATATGATAATTACGGTTATACGCTGTGAAATTATGGAAAAGGTCGCATTAGTTCCACTTAAAAGATGATTTAATAAGAAGGTATTACATATAATGGTATGGTAGTCATCCTACGTTCTAATTGCATTTTTCCCCTGAAATTAAAGCAATTTCTACGCTATCTAGTTAATTATCTAGATACGTAATAAGTACAAAACTAATTTAAAATGTTTCTCTCTGTAGTATTTACTGTACAAGTTTATTTCAGAAAAAAAATCAAATATTTACAAAGTTGAAGTACAGACGCTACGCTTCGACAAATCAGAGCTTGCCGAAAGATTTTTAAATAGGTGTAAAATAAAGAACGTTTACGTTTGTGGTTTCATATTATTCCAACAAATCGAAATTTCTTTCATTGTTCTACACCCGAGTGCTCTGCTGCTACATTCACGTTAAATTTGTATCTGTTCCGTACACAGGTATAAATTGGAGAATTAATTCAAAATTGCAAAATCATGCCACGCATTGCATCCGTTCTTAATGTTTTTCTTTTTTTTTATTATTTTTTATCTTTTCAAATACATTTGTTGATTGACATCAAATATTTTCTTAAAACATCGAACATTCTCTAAGGAGAACAACAAATGCATGTAAAAAGGTAAATAATAATAAAAAAACATAAAGAATGGATACAATAATGAGAAGAATACATGTTTATGTAGACAGTGCATCCTGAAGAATGAAAACATACAATTAGTACTTCTATATGTAACCTTGAACCTGTTTTCAAAACCATCTCGTTGAAAATGATCGATGGCAGGTATCGTATGCTAATGGCAGCAAATTCTTAACGTCGAAATAGCATTTTGTATATGCAAACGACATGTCTGTAGTACTACAATAGATAAGAACGGTGTAAC
Organism: Oryctes rhinoceros; assembly: GCA_020654165.1. Classification (NCBI taxonomy): domain Eukaryota; kingdom Metazoa; phylum Arthropoda; class Insecta; order Coleoptera; family Scarabaeidae; genus Oryctes; species Oryctes rhinoceros. The sequence goes on from JAIOKQ010000231.1 coordinate 9,482,462, forward strand.
ATTTAAGTATTGACGGTGTTTAATTAAAATGGGTGTTGTCGCATTTTTATACCATTATACCGTAGTCTTCATGTCTCTGTGCAAATATTGAAAAGGAAAAATATAAAGCGGGGCGTGCGTTAATCAAGCTTCCATTTGTATTTTCCGTTTTCGGTTTGAGCAGTATAAATTAACAACCACGTGAAGAAATAAGTAGCCGACAACAGTGGCGAGCGTGGCTATGACGTGGCATGCGTCTAAGAGTATTTCTTTAGAAGCTGCTCAAATGACACCGTATCCTATTGCCCAAATGATGGTTTCCGTTTCTGCAGTCAGCGATGAACTTGGGGGAAGTCTCTCTTTCTTCCTTCAAGAGCTCGCAGTGCAGCTTGGCTATCAAAGATCATTTTTACCGACCTGACTCTAACTCATCTAGTACGAAGTATCCGGATACCCAAATCATGTTCAGAGTTTTTATTCGAGTGCAGATTCGCGTGTTCCGCAGCCTTTACATCCGCCTCCGCGCAGTTGCGCGGAGTAATTGCGATGTAACTACATCGCAATGTGCCAGTATATATATGTAAACGGCGGCTTCCTTTGCTTCCCTTTGTTTATGTAGTATATGAAGGAAAGTACAAGCCAGTAAACCCAAACCACAAGTAACCGTTGGACTGGCTATTCTCCATAACAAGGTGAGTTTAGTTTTCGTTGTTAAGCACTCTTCCAGCAGACAGCAGCGACGTAATAACCATAAGACGGACCATTCTTACGTATGTACATACATCAATCCAATACGTTCTCTTGGGGATATTCTCCAAGTTTTATCATAAAGCGTACTGCATTAGATACTTCTTAGAGGATCGTAATTGTCCGCTAAGAGCACAAATGATCTGCTTCTTTAGTTTTCTTCTTCCTATGAATGGAGGAGTTTTGTGCCAGTTAGTCGTATGATCTTTCCATTTGCACCACCCGTGAATCGTGTGAGAGTATTTAACTGTTTCTATCGTTTTAGTATCGAAATTAAAAAGTTCAGGAATTGGTGAAATATCAATTCTATTTAGAAACCGATCAAATATTGAGAGCTCACACGCAACGGACTTTCTATAGTAGGTATGAGTATCATATACGTTATAATTATTTTTACATCTACGCCTATTCAGTCGTAATGACTGGATATAATTTTTTATTGATCAAACATCGATGTTTCAATGGATTGTCTACAGTTATTGTCTTTAAAATCAAATTGTTCGGTGATTTTTCAGAAAAATAATATAATTTAACGGTTCTTCCGCCAATAATATACGTATAATAACTAAGTCATGTTAACTCTAGCGTTATTTTCTTTAACAAAGTTGTGACGCAACAGTTCACAGAGCGCTTCAAGCAAATTCTGCAATCGAATACATAGATCGTATCTGAGATTTTGAAGTATCAAGACCTTGGGTTCTGCTGTGAAAGTAAAAATTGGATGGAAGAAATGTTGAATTGAATTATTTATTAATTACGTCAGAGGTTTTGTAAGATAATACACGAGAAGTAGAAATTTTTTATGCAGCCTGCTTTTAACAGCCAAAGCAGAAACTTATCCCTAAGAACATCATTTATGTTAAGAAAAAAAAAAATTGCGGGCAAGTTGTTCTGGTTATAGTTATAAATAAATTGATAATATAATAGATGGAAATAAAACGCTATTACACAGTAATAAGGAGAGTAAAGTCTGAGAAATCTGCTATTATATATTCTGATCAAATTACAAATTGTTGAGCAAACTTATTACGTGATGCGTAGAGACCATGACGAATATAAAAAGGGAAATACGTATCGTGTGCGCATGTAGTACGGTTCTAAATAATTTTTTATTTCTTTCCGCATTTTTTTAAACAATTTATTGAATATACAGTATGTATATGCACTGGTACTCAAGATATAACACGGTTGTTATATACGGTAATAGAAATGTTCAACTAGTTTAAATATTATAAAATACGAACAATTAAGTTCAAAGTTGACTTTAAAAATGTTCCACCGCCGACTTCGATACATTTTTGAACTCTCTCTTAATAAAATTACGCGTAGATATTCTTCGAAAGACTCCAATTTCACCCGAGCTCCCAAACATATCTCCACAGAAGACACTGGAGCATAAAGTGCTCTTATCGAGACCTCCTCAGATATATCTGACGAAGATAGTTTTGAACACTGATTGTAACGGTAACTCCACTGCAGAATACCATCCATCGCTCCTCACGTCGTAACATGACCTTGCACAACCAAAAGGAAATAATAAGCGTCGTCAAGCGCTTTTCGACTCTCGAAGGCATCGAAACGAGCGTTATTCCTACACATCCATCAATCGAATTCGATTCACAAATCGAATTCTCGACTCTTCACCTTGTCAATCATCGACAATTCGACCTGCGAATTGGCTAAAAATCTGACCAAACTTCTTGACCACCTGACAAATTTTAAGGCTGTTGTTTTAACGCACCGTGAATTTCGTTGTTGTTTTCCTGGTTGTCGTGTTCCATGTGTTCGAAAAATTTAACGTTTGTCCAAGCGCTTCGTGCGAACTCGGTCCACTTAAGATCGACCCGTAGTGCTCGTTCGATGTCACTACCGTAACCGTAAATGATGAGCGTTACAGATAGATGCTAAACGAATATTTTTTTGCCGCAAATTGCTGCATTGCGTCTCGATCATTGTTGGTTTCAACAGGATGGAGCAACCGCTCACACAGCTCGGGCAACTATGGAGATTTTGAGACACCAATTTCCAGGTTGAGTGATCTTCCGTTTTGGAGATTCGAATTGGCCGTTCAGATCGCCAGATCTAACAGCACCAGACTTTTTCCTTTGGGCCTTCTTAAAATCTCGCGTGTACCACAACCAACCACGAACCTTGCAAGCCTTGAAAGCTAACATTGCAGCAGAATCGCTAATCTGGAGCCAGATGTTTTGCGAGCAACAATTCAAAATGGCGTATAACGAGCGCAATTATGCATCAATTCGGGGGGTGGCCATTTGAGCGATGTAATTTTTTCCAATTAATGTAATCATTTTACACTTTCAAATAAACTTTTTCTGAAAACAGAGCTCCTTTTTTTAATTTATAACAAAATGGCAGCCAAGTCAAATTATGATATTACTTTTGCGCCACCTTATATCTCAATTTTATCTTTTCTCAAGATTTCAATTATTTTTTTGCTTGCATTAAGATGAGTATTTTTATAACCAAGGCTGTATATATATTTTTAGAACGCCGAATACATTATTAACTGGGTACATTGTACGGAATTTTTTTCTCTTTTTTTATTTAAAATAAATGGAATAACGCTGTTAGAAACAAACTACTTATTTAAATTCTTTCAGATCATGTTAGCGTATAACAAATTCATAATTCATGATACATGAGCCATTTACAATTAATCAGGGTAAATTAAGAACTTTCACAAAACGGAAGTGATTTAGAACTTCATGAAATTAACTTCATTAAAAATCTAATGGTTTCTTGCATGCAATTTGACATAGAAAATCAACTGAATTAATGGCGAAGACATTAGCAAAAATATCATTATAGTTCAATGGTGCTCACTTACCACTTACTTATAGAGAGGAGATTCTTTTCTGGAGCAAGTAGAAGTGAAAGTATCAGTATAGAAGATGTGTTGCGAGATTTTGATATAATTTGGCCAGAAGTAATTCATTTATTATACCTATTTAACTGACAGAAATGTATAATTATTACACTATATACAAAAAAAAAAAAAAAAACTAGTTTACATATCTGGCAGGTGAAGAAAACTCTCCTCTTTATTATGGTTAAAAAGTAGGAATATAAAAATGACGCGTTAGGCATGCTGTAAAATATCGAAAATTGCTCATTTCAAACCACTACTGTCTATCGTTCATAAATAAAAATCTACTATACAACTGTAGCGGAGTGCAGTGGCGCTGTCTCGAGATAGCTGGTTCAAACCGTGGACTCACAATTCTCAGAATAAGGTTTTTCGTAGTTTACCTTATTCCAAAGTTTTGGAAATGCGAAGGCTGAGCATCTCATGGCCGCCAGATACCTGCGGTAGCTGATGAAAGAGTTGAGGCAATTATTTCTATTATTATTATTACAAATACGACTTCGGATTAATGCAAACGCGTCTGTAATGTTAGGTGTTATTTACTAATTTTCCAATAAGATAGTTGTTTTTTGTGCTACGTATTTTACTGTTATACTGTAAATTATTTCAGCTTTTGATTGGACATTCAGCTGATTGAAATAGCAACCTATAATGTTTTAGGCCTATAAATGAGCTCTTTATGATTTGTTTTTTTTTGTTCCAGAAAATCTAGCGCCTTCAGAATTGAAAAAGTTAAGAAATAAACAAAGAAAAGCTAGAAGAAAAGCCGAACAGGAGAGTGCGCAGGCAGCGCAAGCTCAAGTTAAAAGAGACCAACACCATAAGTCAAAGCAACAAGGTGATATTGAAGCAGACGCTCCCCAATTAGATGAACTTATCCCGGAAAAATTAGCGAAGGTAATATTCAATAACAAAAAAGTCTACTACCAAATTGAAAAGTTGATTATTGTAGGTAGAAGAACCTTTAGAACAAGCAATCAAATTTCTACAGCCTTTGCAGACATTAGCAAAGCACAGAATAGAAACGCATCTCATGGCTTTTGAAGTGTATTACAGAAAAAGTAAATACAAAACGCTTATTCATCAAAATGCGCGAACTGTGAATATACACGCGATTTCTAAAATTTGCCCCGCAAAATTTTATGTCTCATTAAGATTACCTATGCCTTCTTTAAGGTGTTTATTCACGCTTTACACATTTTATGTATTTGTTTATGTTATATTATATTATTTTGGTATATCCTGTTTGTTTTTAGAGAAAGATCTTTTAATGTTGCAATCAATAAAACGCGCATACAAATTGGATCCGGAACATCCTAAGCTCCATTCTTGTTTAATTCGTTTCTCGGAAGTTATAAATCGGAACAAAGACAACTGGGATCCTATAATTCTCGAAGTCATACATCGAGAAGTCGAACCGTTCTTCAAGGGTAAAGACGGCAACCAAATGAACAAAGAATTTTTGGAGTCAAATTCGAATAGGCTGGAAGCTACTTTAGAGGGCGCCAAAATTATGTACTATCTCGATCCGAAAAGCCTAAGCACCGCACTTAGTCTCGTTACCAGCTTAGACAATAAATTTGTAGATATAAATATTGATGTAAGTATAATTATTTATGTAATGCAGCATAAACTTGCGATCAATGTCTATATAAAATTAATTGAAATAATGAAAGAACACGTTAAATTAAGTGAGAACTGGAGTGTTATTACAGTGCCGTGCAAATTAATTGGAACAAAATGAAAGGGCAAATGAGGTCGTAAAAGCGAAACTGATTAAAGCAGTAATTCGAGTCTACTTGCACGATGAACAGATTGAAGGAAGAAACTGCTAAAATCTTGTAACATATGTTCATTCGATACTAAAACTGCAAATTTATAGCTTTAATATTGCTTTTATATATCTGTACGGATAAAGAAATTTCAGAGGAAAATATCACTTTATTCCAATTAATTTGTACGACACTGTAGGTGTAAGCAAATGGTTTGATTCTAATTATACATCTTCCGTTCCAGGCCTGTACAAATGTATTAAATTCGTTAAAACGTGGGGATTTTGGAAAATGTGAAACCGAAACGGAAGAATTCAGAAAGAAATGTCACAATCATTTCCCGTACAGTGTTGCTTTTAAATCTGCGAATGATACATCAATAAATGACAACAACTGCACATCACCCGAAGAAGTGTCTTATAACACAAGTTGTTGACATATTCCTTCCACCAAAATAGTGTTTCAGGATATAATTGCTATGGAATGCTAGGGTGCCGATTTTGTCTTTATTGGTGACAACAATAGCACTGTTTATAACTACACGTATCCTATTAAAATTATATTTTAAAAAGTTGTTTACTTTTTTAATTGCTAATTTTTTTATTGAGTCATTATGGTATTTATTTCGCTGACGAATTTTTATTAAGTTATTGTATCAATTGCATTGTAAAATGGAAGAATTACAATAATGTTATTAGAATTTTTTCTGTTTTGCTTCTGTTATATATATATATTGTTTATGTATAGAATAAATTATGAATTTTCATTAATACTTAACATTTCTAATAATTTGTATTGCATACTAAGTATGCTCGGATATATATTAGTAATAATGGAGTCAATATCGAGCCAGTGAGCTTGGATCTTATCAAAATTCAAACGTTTTATATTAATGAAATTGATTTCCTTTTTATAGTCGTTGAGGGATAGTGCAGCGTTATAATGATTATGCCTTATCTAAATTATCTACGATTTACCGTTATATCTCACTATTCAGTACAGTTTAAATAGTATACATTTTCGTGATATAGAGATGAGTCAGTGTTTCTTTTTGTGGATAGAGGAAATTTTGTGTTCATTTTTGGGTTTTTTTTTTATTTATGCATATATTGAAATAAACATTATAAGTTAACAGTTTTTAAATCAATTGTAATATGACTTATTCATTATGAATACTTAATAAAAAAATTGTATATAGTGATCTTGTTGAATATTTCGTTTTTTATATTACCTGTCTTTATACAAACATCAATGTAAATCTGTAATTAAACGGTAAACTTCTTATATCCTTAGTTTTAGTGTAAATATTAGCATTTTGAAAAGTTCACGGCCCCTCTTGGCTTCAACATACATGTTCTTCCCAATTTTCACGGCTATCCTTTTAAATAATATTATTATGTCACTGGAGAAATTGATATTGAAAGCAACTAATAACTGCAGAGGGCAAAAGCGAGTGAAATCATACCTTTTTTTTTTGCAGCGATTAGACAGATTAGTGTCTATTCGTCTCATGAGAATAGATTCTCATCACTGTTGCTTACCGGTGTCCTCGAGAGTCGACAAAACACGAGCTTGTCCAGTCGTTGCAAAACAGGTATGATTTCACTCGCTTTTGTCCTCTCTACTAACAACTGATAGCTTTGAATTAGAGTTATTCAAGTAAAACAATTTGTTTTATAATAACAAAACATTAAAACAAATTTATCAATTCTTCCGAACTGGTGTCATAAATTTTTTCGTTTTTAGAACTAACAATGTCTCTAATTCGACAATCGTTAGTCTTTTGCGCGCATACAGTTATGGATGCTATCTCAATGCAATTTCCTGCTTTTGGATATTTTTGTCTCCTTACTTTGCTCTGCCTTCTTTAAGTATGTATGCATCACTTATTATGCGTCAGTAACCGTAATTAATACGCTGTATTCTGGACGATATCTTGTAACTAAAGCCCGTCACTTTCCGTGCGCTTCACAGGCGTCGGTATGGTAGTGGTCGTTCGGGTGTTGTCATTCGTAATATACACGCAAGCGATCTTATTGCAGTAGTAACGCATCCAGTATGTGTTAGGATGCGCGCGTCCGTTACAAAGTGTTGCATATACGTTGTACGTAATAAAATGTCGTCGATAAATGGATCAAGGAAGCGGCCTTTTTTCCTCTATCACCATACCCAACACAACTAAAATCACTGATTTCATACATCATCAATTTTATTTTTACAAACAACACTGTTATGACATGTACTGATCTTGTGTTTATGCATATTGCAATAATAGCAGAAAAGAAAACCAAATGCACGTTTCATTCTTACAGACCGAATAAATCTCTCTACTTCTGCACCTCGATCGGTCTCCCGTCTCTACTTTATCGCATATTCTAACATGCGAAGCATAAGTTTGCGCATATGTTACGAATTACACACCCGAACCACCAACCCCGTATTGACGCCTGTGAAGCGCATGGAAAGCGATGAACTTTACTTATTCGTGAATATCGTGTTGGATTCGTCCGACCAAATAAAATAAAAATACTTAGTTTTGTGAACAACATATATATTAGATCAAGCACTAACAAAACAAAAAATACTTGTTCCAACGCCAAAATTTGTACTGATACATTTACAATTACAACAAAGAGCGACTAAAAAACCGATATCGAAATGGGGTACTCAATACATATGAGCAAGGCTGTATTATTGGCCTTGAGTTTTCATTATTAGCTAACAAAGTATGTATGTCACGCTGTTCAATTACCTTACTGCGAATAAAAACATCGTTACGTACTCAATTAAATCGACTTATCAAATTGATATAATTAAATTTTAATTGCATGCAAGTTTTTCATCTTCAAGTTTCTGTCTGTTTAACGAACAAAAAAAATTATAGTATTGACGATTCTATTAGTTAATTAAAATAGATTACTTCAGAACTTCGCTGTTTCACTAACAGACAATGGATCAAGATTATTAACCGTCCAATTAGCAGTAGCGGTAGGTAATGACATAAACAGGAGGGGACAGACGTCAATTCGATTGCCTCGTGTATTTTCCTTACACACGACGGAAACGCACGAGGAAATCGCATCGTTGTCCGATAGATTATTGTTGGTTGGTTTAGTAGAGTCAAAAACGTCTTTGTGGAATATTTTATTAAACACGTTACAAATAACATAACTAACACCATATTTTATAACGTACGTAAATACTGACACTTAACTAACTTAAAAGTGAGTAGACTAAAACAAAAATGAATGACCCCGTTATTGCCTACAACACTTCCTATTGGAAAAAAAATTATTCGTGTATACAAACGAGATGACAATACGTAAAACAGAACTAAATGTAAATGGGATGTCAGTACTAAGCAAAAATAACAAAATTCAACACGACTTAAACGGAAAATCGTGTTACTGTTGTGCTACTTGTGGTGGGGCCAGCTTGCAAGCTATCATGACGACACGCAGCAAAATCTGTCTTACGATACCGGGCATCGATGGTTTCGCAGCTGTTGTTTCTAAAAGCAGCCGTAGTTCATGGAACATATTTCTTGTGTAGGGATTACGTCTGGATGTATATCTTTGAATTAAGAAGTGGTAGTATATGAATGGTGTTAGAAGCCCAGCTTTGCCCCTGGTAATCAGAAAATTTTATAAGTAAAAATTTACTCAAATATAATTATTACTGTCAAAACACCCCCTGAATCCGTAGCAGCCTATAGAATTTATAATTTATATTCGAAAAGTTTTTTTGAGAAATTTAATATTCGGGAAATAAGTCCTAGTTCATCTGAAACTTATTTTTGTTTTTTTTTTTTTATCAAATAGGCCTTAAAAAATCGAGAGGCAATTAAACGTAAGCCTCAGACCAAGCACGACTTATTTCCAAAATATTAAATTCCAGCTTCTTTTTTTTTGCCTCTCATACCTATGGTCGACTCCATTTATTAACATACTGTTTATGTATACTTTCTCCTGCACAGATTTCCATTTGAACCTACTTAATTTTTAAACTTTCTACTATATTTCATACTTACATTAATATGAGTATGACAGTCATCGGCATCAACATAATTTCTGTAAAAGCGGCAAGTCTAAGAATATTTCTTGATTGAAATTCTACTATCGAGATTAAAAGTCTTGCACCCCACCAAGCATTTTGTCCAAGAGACTAAAAATTTATTTCAGCTAATTATTGTAAAGTAAATTACCTTCAAAATACATACATCCAATAACGTAAGAGAATAACTGGCAGCATGTAGAATTGCAAATAGTAAAATTGGTATCAGTACCACTGAAAAATTTGTAGGTTAATACGGTGCGATTAAAACCTCGAGTATACTCACATGTGATAGGAGCAACATATAAAAATATTAAAGAGTAAAATAGGTAATGGCAACTATCTTCTTTGACGAGCTCTCTTAAAAACGTTGTAGTAAATTGCACTCTGCCCAAACGTTGATGTAATCGCAGGGCACTCGTTGCAGCATTTGATAGCAACGCTTTATAATATGCATTGTATGGATTCCTTAAAAAGAAACAGAAATAATTCGAAATATCCATTTACATAAATATATGTGTCAGAACCTGTTTCATCACTTGATTAAGGTATAATCTAAATGCCGGGTTCAAGGATAAATATATAATATCCTTAATTCATTATCAATTGTAAAAGGTGAATAATTTATTAAGAGAGGCAATTAAATTAGCAATACTTACTACAACTATATACTCCAAAACAATACTTTGTTGCTTGTTAACTTACCCAAAAATTGGAAATATGTACCCGAGTGTAAATATAATTGTTAAAACGCGAATACATAATAGCGCTACATCAATTTTATGTTCTAAAACATGAGCTTTCAAGGCGTTAAATTTTAACCCTCTCTGCGCCGTGCTCTCATTTGATGTGCTCGATTCACTCATTATAAGCTACGGAAGAAGAATGTTAATCGCCTGATCAAAGTAACGATAGAATTCATAAAACTTACCTTAGCAATAAAACCACTAGACGAAACCCGTTACTCGAGAAAAATATGTCATGACATGCATGAAGTTACTACTATTAAAAAAAAAAAACGTCAACTGACAGCTACGTAAATGCTGCTACCACGATTACATCAAAGGTTGCCACAACAACGACTTTACCGGCGTAAATTCTAACTATAGATTACCGTAAACTAATCGAAAATGTGTTGAAGCGCGCAGATCTAATTTAGTCTATTCGATTAAAAAAATGTAACATCGCAATTTTAATAAACAGATTCATTCAAAAACGAAAAACAAAAAACACGAAGGTAGAAGGAAAGGCCAAAGGTAAAAAAAAAGTAAGAATACTGAACAATGTGATAGATGATAGAATTTAAACGTAGGACAGGTGTGTTTTGGTTTTGGCCTAAGTTGTTCAATTTTTATTTCTGGTAAATGACTTGCATGGTTTTCGTCCCCCCAAAAATTAATTTCTGCAATATTAATTCCGCAGCCGATCGTTTCTTGTTTTTGTATTTTTTTTAAATAAATATATCGCCAGTATAGTCCGTTTCACTTTATTTTAATCTGACTATTGAGCAGGTAAAACATTATTAATTAATACAATTACACATATATTAATTATTGTATTATAAAAAAAAATACTGGAACATTACAAAATACGCCTCTGTGCAAGTCCCAGTTTATCGTATTGTTTGTTTACACAAACGTAATTACCTGCTCAGATAGTCAGATTAAAATAAAGTGAAACGGACCGTACCTATTTTCATTTGAAGTCCTATTCCCATTTGCCGTAAGCGCTTATCCTTAAAATCGCTAGTTGTTGTTTCCTCAGAGCGTAAGCCTTTAATATCGTCTATTTTGCGTTATAAGTACGTGCATATAGTAACAAATATGAACATGAGAAGTAGAAAAAAAATATTTCTATCCACTTTTGCAAATACATTTGCATACAATAGAAAATTATATTAAATATCAGTGCTACTCGTTTTGGTACAAAAGCGCTTATAGCGCTTTCGCCTTTGTTGTTCTATAAGCGCCTGTGAGCGAATATTATGACTTAATGTAAACATAGTCATAATTGCATTTATTTATGCTTGCGCTCTCAAAAGAAACGGCCATACAAGCGCTTAAAGTGTATGAGCACCTACAATAAACGTACCTCAAATCTCTATTTGGTTACATTCTTCCAATTGTAATAATTATCCCGCATGCATACTAAACACTGCTCAAAACAATTAGGAGACATTGGAAAAAATTGTAAATAAATAAATAAATAAATAAATAATGAACGTAGCACCTCGCACACGTTTGTAGATTTAACTACAACGTTTTTAAATAAGAAAACGAACGTACTGACAAGTTTAAACTTATATTTGTTCATTATAAAGCTACTAAAGCACTAGAACGAATAAATATAATTAAATGAATACTTAATTACGAGGGTTTATAAGAAATTTGATAAAATATCGAAAAATCCATTGTTCATACTGTGTCCACGAACGCCAGTTAAGCTTTAACATTATTCAATTTTTTTAATAGAGCATTTTGAAGTTTCCGAATTGTACGCGCTGGTATATTTTTTGCTGCAACATGTCTTCTTAAAACATTCCAACTATATCCCATCAGGAGAATTTGCTGGCCGGCCCATTCTATTGATTCCCAATTGTTAAATACTTGTGTGTATTACTTAAATATCCAACAATACTTGTGCCCAGTCATCGTGATTACAATTTCTATGTGGCTTAGCCCATATTCTTCGCGACTCTTCATAAAAAGTCGCGAAGAATATGGGCTAAGCTGTTAGTGGAACGTCATCGAGCATACATGCCAACGTTGTGAATTATACCGCCACAACTTAAAGAATTAAGTGAACCAAGCTGCAACGTGTACACGCCCATTTTAAACGTAAATTCTAATAAATACTCGTTGGATCGTGTTTTGGAGTCCAATTACTAAACATTATTCAATATTATTGTAGTATACTTATTTTTTTAAGCGGAAGTATCTTGTACATTAGAAAGCTTTTATTATTTGAAGCTGAGGATATATTACAATAATAGTGCTACGAGATAAATATTTTGTAATACTTATACACAATATTTATTACAAGCTTCCAGTAAGGAAATTAGACTTATAAATATTAATTGCAAATGCCTGCATAAAATAAAACTACATATAATGTAAAAATACCTGGTTTTATTATACAACTAGTCTTTGCTTAAAAATAAATTTGGATAAAAGCGCAATCCTTCGATCGATTCGTCCCTGCAGCATTTGCCACAAGTTTCAGTTACCATTAATCGCTGTCTTGCCAATATAATTGAAATATTTAAGAGTCTTGCTAATTCTTCAGCCGTAAGAGATCCCTTCTCTTCGATCTGCAATAAATACAAAGTAAGAAAACATGGGCTAGCGCTGACGATTTTATTTACCAATTCGCTTGTAGTATTTGCCACATTCTCGTTATCTAATGTTTGTAATTGCAACACTTTTACTCCTGAGTCAAATTGGTATAGCTTTAGCGGTAAATTTAAAGAATGCATAATTCTGCAGGCATTAAGTAAATCTTCAGGTGATAACAATTCTAAACCTCTCGCTCTATTTACTCTACAAAATACATCCGTTAACGCCATCATTCCACCGACATCGGCGATTGGTTCGGCAACTATATCTGATATTTGTTTTGCGAGGCTTCTATAGTATTGATTATCGGATTTATAACTGTCTCTTGTTACAGGATCATCGATGCCCAAACTCAATAGGTACGACTTGAACCTTACAGTTTCATCTTCAGTTATATCACCTTGTTTTTCCTGAAATTAAACATTTTGAAATTCAGCAAAGTTTTTAGTTCTTAGGTTATCGAATATTTTCCATACATGGACATAATTATATTCTGTTGAATAAATCCTCAAGTGTAAATGTACCGAAATCAAGTATTCATTAAAAAATTCATTCTAAGAATTTTGCAAAATGGAACATTCAGACTTTTTCTCTGTGCGACAGTTAATTTAAGCCAGTTAATAATCAAAGTACATTTATACTAATAATCTGCGTTATTTTCAAAAATTAATTTGAAATTTTCAAAGCATTTTCTGAAAGTTAATCATTTATAATACCCTTATTTTAGCTGAAATGTTGTTCGATAAGCGCACCATATCTTTCGCCATCATCATTAACTTATCTAAGTCTTGAAACGCGATCGAGATACTTTTATCTGTAGCTTTTTGTTTTTCCTGTATACTTCTTTCGATACCAACAATACCAGTTCGTAATTTAATTTGGGGAGTTTTCTTTATACTTTGTGCTATTTTGATTTCCCATCTTCTTTCTTGTAAGCAATCGTGTATTATTGGAATGATATTTTTCCGATATCCTTCTCTAAATGATAATTTAATATAATCGTAAAGGCTACTTGTTTGTGGTCCTTCATTTCTATCTGGTAGCGGATCATGTAAATGAACAACAATTTTCTTGGATTTACCGAAACTAAATGCACTTGGACTTTCTTCTTGAATATATTTTATTAGAAACAAAGGTAACGATAAAATTAATTTCTCGGCTTCCAATTCACCCGGGTTACACCATATCAATCGATGTGTAGTAATACGTACTTCACCACCTTCGAAGACTGTCTAAAAAATTATGTATAGCAGCTGAAGTAGCAATAAGTATTGTTATAAGTACCTTATGATCACCATCGTATAAGCGTACGTTTACCTCTTCTGCAACAATATATTCGTTTACCATCAACGAGGATTCCGTATACTCGAACCTATTCATGTTTAATCAAGTTTATGTCCAGTCTATTTACCTAACCTCAATTAACTAGAGACTTGACATTTAGCGAAAAATATTTACATTATATAGGTGTGGTTACAGCGACAATCAAAAATTTTTGTTCAATTGACCAAATTTTTACAATCCTCCGTTTATTTTCATATACTTATTCTGTTTAATTTAGTTGTAATTTGTAGTTAATTTTTGCTGTTTGAAAAAAAAAAAACTTCTTTATAGTATAAAACCGTAAAAAGCATTAATTTAAGTCGTAAATTATATTTACGTGTGCAGAAACGTGCACTTATTGGAAGCGATGATGTATTATGATATGAGTAATTAGCATAGACTAGACAGACTCGTGTTTATTCGTCTCATGAGAATGGGTTCGTGTTGCCTATGGGTTTCCCGAGAGTCGACAAAACACGAGCCCGTCTAATCTCTGCTAATTGGGGGCACTCGTTTCTGCAAGTTTAATACGGTTTGGATTCACGATCAAGAATCGACGGCGTACTTTATATTCGACAAGTGTTAACAGATTTCTTAGTCTATTTTCAATATTATTTTTTTTTTTAGATACGGTATCACGTTTACTTGTTGTTTACGAAATGTTATTATTTGTGAAGATTTTTTTTTGTTGAATAAAAGTGGTAAATTCCCGTTTTAATTTTATAATTTCCCTTTTATCTCTTGGAGATATTTTTATTTGTACTAAAGTTTATTTTATTAAATCTATTTCGTAATTTTGATGCCTACAATAATCGTTTAAGTTGTTTTCGTTTAACATAAATGCCATACAGCCTTTATTATTACTTGTAAAAGAATAATATTAAATATTAATTGATAAACACATCAATTTGTTCCCTTTTAATATTATTATTTCGGGTTACAACATGGAATAATATATTTTAATAAAATATATTAAAATTATGAGCATGGCTGCACGTAAATTCACTGATTTTTTGAAGGGAGGTGTTTTTTTCAGGTTTTCGCAAGGTTTCTAGATATTCTAGAAAAAAATTGTCGAACGAGGTAAAGATCATATCTAAAAGTAAAATGTATTTTACAATATTTTTACGAGTAATTGTGCCTGCCTGTAGTTTTCTGCGACGTTCATTATTAGATTCTGGATTAGATAAGCCATCCATCCATATTTATGGTGATACCGTCGAAATGCTTGCATTTGCGTAACGCAACTAAACATGCGAAATTCTAATTAGTACGTTAAGTATGTGCTAAGAAAATATGCGTCCATAAAACATAGAAAGAATATTCTAGTAAATCGCACTAAATAGAAAGATGTTTTTATATCTATTAATTGCCTCTGAAATCGGTGCGAATTTGTTACCTTTACCAAATGATTATTCCGAAAAGCATTCTTTATCGCAGTGCATGGTATCTGCTTTAGATTATTTTATTGACTATGGTGAAGTAGTATCGATAGTTATTTCCAGTTTAAATCCTGCAAAGGAATCGACCGTACCCTTCGATTATATTCTATTTAACGATATTTCAACGAAAAATGAAATATCTTACATAATCAAGAAAGTCGAGATGTTTAACTCACAAAAAACGTATACGAAACCAATTGCAGCATACGTTATACAAATGAGAAGGTTGGAAGAACTCGTCCCATCCGTCAAGTTATTGAGCAAAGAGGTCTCCTGGAACCCACATGCGAATTTTTTCATAGTATCTACGTATACCATGGGAAATATTACATTAGTTTTACGTAACATCTTTAATATTATGTGGCGTTATCGGATATTGAACGTTGTCTCATTGTTGCCAAATGACGTTGAGAAAGTCTACAACATATACACGGGATATCCAGAAGGAAAGTGTGGTTCTTTCTTGCACATCCACATCATAGATAAATGCAGAGGTGGAAGATTCACGAATAGAAATTGGTTTCCGGATAAGGTACCTACAGATTTGCACGGTTGCGAAATCAAAGTTATAACGAACATTGTAGAACCCTTCGTTATTTCGGTAGCGCAAAACGTTAATAATAGAAAGAATATCGCCAACATTCAACTTGACGGCTTCGAAATTAAACTGATGAACACGATAGCCGAATACAGTAATTTCACCGTAAATTACAGTTTATCCGGGCTAGCGGATAATCCATACGGAAATATCTTTCAAAATGGCACTTTGACCGGAGCGTTTTCAAAGTTGCATAGAAAAGAAGTCGACGTGATCTTAGGCTACGTGATATCGAGACCACAGACGCAGCAAACATTTGACGTAATAGCATCGTATTTCCTCGATTCCCTAGTGTTTTGCGCACAACGGGCAAAGCCGTCGAAGAATTTGGCGAATTTAAGTCGAAATCTAGATAATTCAGTTCTATTAATTTTGATAGCGTGTTGTTTCATTGTATCGGTCATCATTTATTGCACTTCAAAAATCGAAAATAGAGAAGTAGCAATGTACACAGATTGGAAGGAAATTTCAACGAACGTATTTAGAATAGTTATCGGAGTAAGCGTGACAAAGTTACCCGTGACCAACTTAAACCGATTTCTATTAATATTTTGGTTCATATGTTCTAATTGGTTTCAGCTACTATTTACGACGATCTTAATGAAATCGTTATCAAGTCCTCATCCCGGACATCAAATATCCAACTTCGAAGAGATTTTAGAATACAAGAAGATCATACAATACTTCTCGAGGTGCAAATATTTCTTTGATATGCCGAAATTGAACGGAGTTGAAACTATATTATGCGAAAATTACCTAGAATGTTTGAATGAAACCGTTTTGTACGATAAATATGTAACATGCATGCCAAAGCTGAACGTCCAATATCTTTTACACCATTTCCTGGACGCGGACGGTTACCCCGAATTGTACTACTTCGAAGACAACGTCGCCACTTATCCAATCGAAATGTTAATGTGGAAAGGTCATCCTATGAAGCCTAGAATAAATGAATTAGTTAGTAGGCTTTTAGCCGGGGGTTTTATTTCCAAATGGAAGAAAGATGTCTTTGATGATCTGTTAATCGAACTTAAAATTAAAAATTTTGTACCTAGTGATGGAATTGTATTGAAATTATCTCATTTGAGTGTTTACTTTATATTTATTCTTGCTATGTTTTTTGTCTCATGTTTCGTATTTTTTATTGAATGTGTGGTTTATAAATTTAGAAATAAATATAACAAGTAAAACCAGTTGCAGACGATCATTTGTACCTTTATTGGTAGGTATTGAAATTTATTGCAATAATCTGTAATCATAACTGTTCTTAAAGGTGTCGAATGTGATTTCCTGCAACTTAATGTGAAAGTGGTTACTCATTTAGCAAAATTAACAATTATTACTAGAGAGGATGAAACTATTACTTTTTTGCAGACTAGAGAGACTCGTGTTTTGTCGACTCTCGGGGACACCAGTAGGCAACACGAATCCATTCTCATGAGGCGAATAGACATGAGTCTATCTGGTCTCGCTGCAAAAAAGTTGCCTTTGTCATCTGTAATTATTACATTTTCATCTTTTTACTCTTTTTATACGATATATACAACTTATATCAAACATCGCTGTACCCTTTGATCTAGCATTCATTGATAAATATACTCGATTACAATTGAACTGATTTATTTACTATTTATTTTGTACTATAAGATGTTATAAATGCGTATATGAGGGTTGCTTTTTTCTGCATATAGTCATTTTAAAGTTTTCATTCTCTCAAACCAACGCTTAAGGAAGTCGTGTTAGTCATCATTCGAAATAATCAGCCGTGTTAAAAGTATCGGTTGTTTTTTCCAGTGATTAGAGCCGTTGATTACGTAGCCTATTGTTGATTCTAAGGAATTTAATAAAATCGTCAGGACTTCAGGAACTGATATACATCTTTTGTTAGTTTCTTCTTATCTCGTAGTAGATTAATGAGGTTTGGTAGGATCCCTCGTTGAATCGGTTTAAAGTTTTTCGATACCAATTAACGCGACCTCAAAAATTTCTTGCTTTGATGTCGACCTCTCCTAATCGTTTGACGTCCTTTACGCGTCTATATGCAAAAGTTAGTGCTTAATACAAATTCTTTTAAACAGTTCCATATTTTCTATTTGCGATAATTCGTATTAATAACACTACAATGATATCATTACAAAAAAGGAAATTATAAAAATAATATAGTATGGAGAACATATTAATATATGGAATGATTTCTTTAAAGGGAGATACACCATTCGTATGCGTTTCTAAACATTTTCTCCCAAGCACTTTTTTGGAAAATTTTCCAGTCTTGCGGCATATATGGCCATTGGAATGGTTGAACACAGCGTTCGGGGTGCGGCATCATAGCTAAATGTCGTCCATCTTTTGAGCATACTCCTGCTAGGCCTTCAATGCTTCCGTTAGGATTCATTGGGTACGTTTCAGTAGGTACACCGTGGTCGTCAACGTATCTGAGACAGATACACTTGTCTTTGATAAGATCTTTGTACACTCTGTCGTTTTTAAAAACGAATCTACCTTCTCCGTGTGCTACCCAGACACCCAATACGGATTCTTCCATACCTTTCAACATAATAGATTGCGACTTGGTGATTTTAACGGTGCTCCATCGACATTCATATCTTTCAGATCGGTTATGTTCTAGCATAATGTCAGGATTACCCTGTGCGTCATCCAAATGACCTACCCAACCAATCAGCGCCATTAATTGGCAACCGTTGCATACACCTAAACTGAAGGTATCCGGTCTTGATATGAATTCCTTAAATTGCCGCTGTATTTGTTCGTTGAATAAAATACTTGCAGCCCATCCTTTGGCAGATCCCAGAACATCTGGAAAAAGTAGTTATTCGCGAATGTAGCGACGTAACAACAGCGAAACGGTGACGACTAAACTCACCTGCATAACTAAAGCCACCAGGGAAGATAACACCTCTGAATTCATCTAAAGTTACGACTCCGTTCAATAAGTCTTGCATTGTAACATCCCAAACCCGAAAACCTACTCTCACTAATGCCGCGGCCATTTCTCGATCACCGTTGGTTCCTTCTTCTCGAAGTACGGCAACTTTAATAGGCGCATCTTTCCCAAAGCACTTCGTTAAGTCCGGATCAAAACTTAGCTTGTATTTTGGACCAGTTCTCATCGCTAGTGACTCGTATTCAGATTCTGCGCACTCTCTAAGGGTCTGCCGTAATTCCAGATGATAGCTGGTATCTTCCCACATCTTCATCAGTGGTAACACGGTGCTTTCGATGCAGGAGTTGTTTACAGAAATAGCTATCTTAGACTGCATTCCAAAACCGATGCTTTTGCCTATTTTATATACAGGCGCGTGATGTTTTTCAAAAACGGATAAACAGTGTTTAACATCACTCTCCATCACTTCCAATACCCAACCGACCTCTTCACAGAAAAGAATAGGAATAGCTTTTCCAGTTTTGTGCGATATACACACTTCCAAACCACTCATACCGCCGAAACACATTTCTAATAAACATGTGATTAAACCTCCATCACTTATGTCATGTCCGGCTAATATTGCACCGTCCCTAATTAATTCTTGAGTGGCATCGAAAGCATTCTTAAAGTCTTCGATATTGTTTACATCGGGCACGTCATTTCCTAATTGTTTATAGCACTGTGCCAAAGCGCTACCTCCGAGTCTACTGCTGTCATATGATAAATCGACGAAGAGCAAAGTACCCGATTTTCCCATCGATGGAGCTTTTAGGTCGGGGGTTACAACTTTTCTAATATCCGGGCATGGCGCATAAGTTGAAATCACTAAAGTGCCTGGTGCCTTCACAGTTTTGTCGCCGACTCTCGCTGCCATACTAAGCGAATCCTTTCCACCATCTATGGCTATTCCCAATTGTGACATTATATCTGTCATTGCAACGCAGGCGTCATATAAAGCAGCACCTTCGCCTGGTAATTTCGCGGCCCACATCCAATTTCCGCTGCACTTTACATCCTTAATGTCGGTGATACTGGCAAAAACTAGATTGCTCAGAGCTTCTGCGACGGTCATTCGAGCTCCTGCTGCATTATCAATTAATCCTTTGATAGGTTGTTCTCCAATTGATGACGCAATACCTTCCTAAAATTATAAACGGAAACATTGGACCTTTAATATGTTTTATAGAAACTTGGGTATACTCATATAACTTTTATTTGAAATTCCTTATTGTGTCGTTAATAATAAAACAAGTAATAGGGAGGTCAACCAATCTCAAGTTAAGATATGTAATCTCAAGTTTTAAAAATACTTACATATCCAAAATGAGTTATAGCAGTAACTGCCACGTCTGCGAGTGGGGTGTGTAAAGGCCCTACGCATTGTTGCTGTGCTACTAACCCTGTTACGCATCTATCTACTTTGTTTGTAAGATATCGTTTACTCGATACTGACGGTAATCTCAGGACACGTTCCAAGCTTTTGTAAATGGAGACATTGCTCGGTAATACTAAAGGTTTAAAACTCTTCGTAGTTCTGGTACTATTGAATACCTTTCTAGGCATTTTCCCCAATACATGTTCCAGATTTAAATTAAATGGCACAACTGTTTGATCATCATCCAAGCTTAAGACAACTCGGCCGGTTCCAGTTACTTCTCCGACGAAGTTTATAGGGCATCGTTCTCGTTTGCAAATTTGTTTCAACAGCTCCGTGTCGTCTTCTTTACACAGTAAGGCGTTACTCTCTTGATATTCGGCACCCCACAATTCTAATGCACTAATAGTAGGATCACCTAAATCGAATTTGTTCGCATATATGATACCACCGGCAGGTTCAACGAGTTCTTTTAGTACATTTCCGTTACCTCCTGCACCTTGATCGTGAATACTTAAAATAGGATTGTTTTTGCCTAGCTCTAGACACGCGCGGACAACTCGATTTAGCTTGTTTTCCATCTCAGCATCACCTACAAATGGCGTCATATTTTATCTCTTATCCTGAAACTGGTAACACTGCAAAGATACCTCTCTGAACAGCATTAAAGTCAAGTTCAACTTTGTTGTCCCCTTGAACTTCAACAGAACTTGCCGATCCTCCTCCCACACCGATTCTATAGACTGGCCCGCCAATTTTTACGATCCGATGTCCTTTTGCGGGTTTAACCTTTTCGGTCATATTGGCCTCCATAAATCCAATACCACCACTAAACATAATCGGTTTAATCCATTCTCGCCGTTCGTTTTCGCCGCTGATCATACCAAACGATCTTGCAAATCCCGAGATTAACGGTTCTCCAAATTTATTTCCGTAATCTGAAGCTCCATTACTGGCTTCGATAAGTATCTCTAAAGGCGAGGCAAAGTTATTCGGATATCCAAAGCTATCGTCCTCCCATTCCATTGGATAATCTAACAAACGGAGAATATCTTACTAGGCGCTATAAAAATGATTACCTACGTGTTTACCTTGTATATTGAGATTTCCTACTGAATATCCCGCCGTTCCTGCGATACAATATCCACCTCTGCCTACACATTGTACATCTCTAATCCTTCCTCCTGTGCCAGTAGTTGCACCGCTGAAGGGAGCTACCCCTGTCGGAAAATTGTGGGTCTCAGCAGTGAAAATAAGATGAGATTCTGAATTAATTGGGCGTAGTTCACCTACAGCGCCGCTATTAACTGGCTTTAGTGATCGATGTATGTATCCTTTGATGGCACTGAAGTAGTAAAAGAGTAATGTTATTATACTGGCGTAGTTATGGAGAATAATTCTTATTTACAATAAATATGCGGATCCAGATTTGTCATTGGACTAAATCCTTCGTAAAAGTATTTAGAAAGTCGTCATGAAAAAAATATTAATTTTATACTCGGACGAAAATTAGCGAGTTTCTGGATTTGGGAGATAAAAGTTATAGCGATGAATATTTGTTCAAGTAGTCACTTTCTTTTAATTTTTTCGAGGAAATTGTATGTTGGGCACCATTTGTTATATTCGTATGCACATGTCTAAAAGACCGAAAAATTATTTTTAAAAATATTTTAGCTCAATAGCGTCTTGTTACTTTTTATGGGAATTAAACTCGTTTAAATCATTGTCTTTATTCACGTGAGTTAAACTCTAATAAACAGATGGCCAATTTTTTACGCGTTTTATATATTACGCAAGATTTTGCGCGAGAGTGCAAGAGATTGACTATTGCGTTCGGACTTCTTAGCTGTTATAAACATGTTACAATAGATTCAATTAGAATAGTGCAATCTTCAATAAGTCCGTAAGCGATGTCTAGATATAGTTTACAAAACGTATTTCTTAAATAGATAGTTTACCTGCTATTATCACTAAATTTAATCACGTTGTTGGAATTTGTGTGCTTCTGGGTCTCGATAATCATGTCTATCAACGATTTTTCATATTCGCAGCCGTCAATGATGATCCTGCCTTTGAAAAACCAATGCCTGCTGTGTTCGCTATTTGATTGAGCTAAATCGAAACATTCCACGCTAGTTGGATTTCGTTTTAGGACCGTTCTGAAGAGATTTGTATAATAATCTAAATCGCTCTCATCGAAGGCCAATCCTAATTCATCGTTTATTTCTTCGAGTGCCCTTCTACCTTTTCCAAGAATATCCACGTCTCGTAAATCGTCTTTCTTCATTAGTCTCTCGTTAAAGCTCTTCTTTGGAATGTTAGCCGTAGTATATCGACATTCGGTCATACGATCGAATAACCCCGAAGCTAGTTGATCTTCCTCGTCTTTCGAAATGGCATTAGTTAAAGTGATCAAGTATCGCCTGGATACTTCCAGGCGTTGTATATTTTTTAAGTTAAGCGAACGGCAGATGGATACGGCATTGGTAGAGTTAGATGTTGAAAAATTGAACCTAGGTCCTACTTCGATGAGTGTATCGTTTAAATTGCCCTTAAGTTGTGCTTCCTCTGTTAAATTTTCCAGATAGAATGGTGAACGTAGCACCCATTTTAGCTTCTTCAAGTCCTCCGGAGTTAACTTGCCGTTCGCAATTTCGACATGGTAGCATATCTCCGTTTGCAAATCTTGCACCTTTACGTTGTTCTTTTGCAAACTGAGAAGTATTTCTTTCGTTTTCGCTGGTGTATATGCTGGACTCCGAAATAGGCGAAGTATCGTGGAATCGCCGTAGGCTTGCATCCTTGGCTATCGGCGGAAAATATCTGAAACAGTACACACAAGCGTTTTTAGTTTCACGAAAATCACTTTACTAATAAAACAATATTCAGTTGATCGAAAGCATTTCAAAATTTATAAATAACGAAGAGGTCATTAGTATAGTGCTGCGGGGTTAACTTGATTGCTTATCTGTACAACGTACGTAACTATGAAAGTTACTCGTAAATATTTTTAAAAGAGAACGGATTTCATGTTTGTTTTTCGTTTGTGGCGAAATGCATCAGCGTGTAAAGCATTGCATTGCGTTTGATAGTATTACAAGAATCTAGAAAAGTTCGAGGATTCCTAAATGAATACACGGGAAATAAAGAGGCGTAATTATATGATTATTACTAAGTTGACGTGAAGTATCAACACTTCAAATACAGAATGACGGAAAAATCTAGAACTACGAAGGCAATATGTTCGCAGGTAAAGTATAACATTTTTTTTATTTTTTAAAAACGAATAGATCCGTTCATTTCCTTCTTAATATGGTCACAATAATGTAAAAGACAAGGGGCTTAAATTTACTTGAACTTGTGTTGGTGTGTTCGGCGAAACCGGAAGGTAAATAGACGTACCGATATCTTCTAAAAGCTCTAGCCTCCTGGAACAAAATAAATCTGCAAATTTATAAATTTGTAACCTGCTTAGTTTCTGATAAACGGTTAAAGTAAGCTCATCCCGTGACACCTGCATATGCAAAAGTAAAAAGACAATCCTCGTAAGGCTTTTTTATAAAACGAACAACTTAATTTTCAATTAACGGGAAACATGTTCTTAAAAATACTTATTCTTCAGGACGCCTAATGTCGTATCTCTTACGCCATTTATTATTATACTTATATATTTGCAACCTACGCCATTTGATAAATACAAGTTTGGCTAGTTTATCTGAACGGAGATAAGTTGGCCAGATAATTACAAATTAAACGCTTTGTTTATAAGTGTTATCATCAATATTTTCCTTTACTGTGAAACGATAACCGATCGAACGAAAAATTCCACAAGTTTCAACTGATATTGACGTTGCGTTTTAAAATTGCCCATGTAGATCTTGTATGAGGCTTCTAATCGAATGTTTACAATTCTCATAACGCATGTCTTCTTTCAGATAAAGAAATGGAAGAAATTATAGCTAAACCCGTACAATAGCGGCAACTTGTATTTCTAACATGATGCAAGAACATATAGAAATTAGCGAACCTCCAATAGGTTTAGAGCATTTATATCGTGTCCTATTTACTAAGGATGCTCTAGACCTGCTCGCCAAATTATTCCTCGAGTTTGAACACCGGATAAATAAGGTACCCCCTCTTGATATTGCTAGCAATACATTTTGATATATCCTTTTTAGCTTTACTGCGATCGGCAAATTCGAAAGTACGAATTAAGGGGATCGAAGAATTTGCCAAAGTTTTTAAATAGTAAGCAACGCAATGATAAAACTTGGAAGGTAAATCCCGTACCTGAACGTTTGGCGAATAGGCGTTTAGATTTGGGAGATGTATCTCCGGTCAACACAACCCACTTTTTTAAAGCATTAAATGCTAACGTACAAGGGATACAGGTAAACTTTGTGTTATTTTCTTAGATGTTTAACTTTATGAATGCTAGAAATTGTTTTAAAAATGTATTACTTCAGTGGAATACAGTTACAGACCGCTATGCTGCAAACACGCTATTTGGCCGTTCAAATGGAAGTCATACAACCGCTTGTTAGCAACACATACACGAATGGATCGGTGTATCTTGACATTAATTCATATTTCAAAATACGGGTTTCTACGTAACAAATTATTAAATACAAGAGCCATATGTTAGTGGTTAAAATAACTTACCAAAAACTAAAACGGTACCGTCTATTAAACACTATTGTTGCGTAAACAAATGTATTGCAACACTTAATTGTGTTAACCACCAATTGTACAAGATATAACGCGTATATAATGGAACAACTACAATGAGGCATTTACAATAATTGAATAGTAAAGAACGTCTTAATGAGCATCACGATAACAGCCAATTATGTTGTTTCTATTCGGTTACATTAAATTGGATGTAATGATTATATAAACACTCGGAAGAAGTTATTCTTAGTCCTTTGAAAGTTTCGTTTTGCTTGTGAAGTTCTCATTTGAAGTCTGACATATAAAATTGAAATTTCATAACGATGATTAATATTTGCATCTTCAGATGTATTTGTCGGAAAGCTAAGCAATTATATATAATTTTGGATTAGCTTTTTCCCCTCGTAAGATATTTTTCAGAAAGCGTTAACAGTGGATTCACCATTTGCTTTAGGTGGATTTTGATGATGGCCACTGTCCTACGTGGCGGAATCAAATTAGAGGTTTGTATAATGTATACCACGTAATACATCGAAAGGATGCAAAAATCAAACCGCTGAAAGATCAACCAATTTTAATGTTAAGACCTAGAGCCTGGAATATGACTGAGCATCATATCATGGCAAGTATTCTTTATTAAATTTTAAGATTCAAATATTACATATGAATTCCTCCTTGTAACATCTGATCGCAGGTAAATGGGAAAAAACTTCCAGGTCCTTTGGTAGATTTTGCTATTTTAATGCATCATAACGGTTATCTCCTCTACCAAGAAAACTGCGGACCTTGTTTTTACCTCTCCAAATTAGAATCTGCCACTGAAGCAAAGTTGTGGAACGACATTTTTATATGGACTCAGAAGCAATTGGGTATACCACTCGGAACCATTAAAGCATGCGTTCTCATAGAAAATGTACTAGCTTCCTTTGAAATGGAGGAAATACTATTTGAACTCAAAGACCATTCTCTGGGTTTGAACTGCGGGATATGGGATTACGCAGCGTCATTTATAGCAAAATTTGGTAATAAATCAATAGACATGCTGTTGCATATAACTGTAATTATGAAAAAATTCAGGCAATCGTCAAAACTTTGTATTTCCCGATAGAAATAAATACGTAAATATGCAAACGTATTTTTTAAGGAAATATATGGAATTAGTAGTTCAAGTATGTCATTCCCGCGGAGCACACGCAACTAGCGGCATGGCTGCGCAAATCGTTGGCACTAAGAAGTAACGTACCACATATCTAAGTTAAATTACAATTAGTATAAGTGGGTTCTCAAATTTTTAGTGCCCAAAAGATCATAGACAATGTAGTCACTGCTAAAACTTTAGAAATCGAAGCTGGTGTTGACGGATTCATGGTTTACGATATTCAGCTGGTGCCGCATATGAATCAGGTACGTTAATTAAATCTTTAAGTTATCTTCGTTATTGTAAGACCATTTTTGTTCGCAGCTTTGGAGAAAGAAACAAATCGACGTTAACCAATTGGACGTCCAACCAGCGCATGTTATAAGTGAAGTTGATCTTTTAAAGATACCTGTTGGTGATGTTACGAAAAGCGGACTACATCATAACATTCAAGTGTCAATATTGTTTATATATAATTGGTTGTACGGCAACGGGCATTTCATTAACAAAGATGCCGTAGAAGATTCAGCTACAGCAGAAATTTCAAGGTCACAGATTTGGCAATGGATAACGCATATGGTAAATATGATGTAACACTGTAATAACAATAATGCTGCCATTTAAATAATTGAAGACGTACTAATACAGGTATAAGTACATATATGAACGGCAGTGTCTGATACAGATACTTCTGCAGAAGTAAGCAAATCGTATCGTTTCGCATTTTGGAACGGCGGTACTCAATGACTGCTGGCTCAAACCACTGTAGTTAAACAATGAAAATGTAAGCCACTATCTATCCATTACATACAGATGCGATTTACCGTCTACGGTCCTTTAGTGCATATATCGAAGGTAGTGGAACTTCATACGGCACATGGGTGGGAGAAGCGATATTAGTTTGTCATTAACTTAGAACGCGGTGAAGATATGAGGAGATCCGATAATCTGATATTCGTTGTATTGTGATATTCATAGTCGTGTTTTCAAAATTTCACAAAGAAATTTTGCATCACTTGTTATATTTGATGTACGGTATTATTTACTACGCACAAAATCAGCGCTAAAGCAGAGGATATGTATTTGCTATAAATCCATTTCTCTTACAATGACGCTTTAGCCACTAATACAGAAATTGCCGGAGGATAAATATTTTATGCTAGTATAGCCATTAACCTTTCAAAATTGTATTATTACAACCCCTCCTAGTACAAACTTAGCGGTTTTGCAATGCCGGAGTTTATTTCACCATATGCTATATTCTGTTTATTTTGTAAAATCATAAAGGAACCCCTAATTTGAGCTGGACTTCCAATAAAATTATCTATTTTAAGTTTTAAACATTTCTTTTGTATGATAAACATTTTATGTTGCAGGTGAGATTAGAAGATGGAGAATTAATAACTTTCAACACCATACGTGAAGTAACTCAAGACTTTATAAATTATATGCCTAACAGAAATAAGACGTATGCAATTGTGGCCGCAAACATTTTTCTCGACATAATAAGTCATTCAGAACCGCCAGACTTTATAACCACATATCTAAATGATCATTATGTATTTCGGGAAGTTCATCAATCATTACAAATATCTAAAAACCTTAGCAATGAAATGAATTTTAAGAATAAGTTATAATCATGCATTAGTGACCTACGTTAATAAAAAAACTATCTAAGTACTTCATTTCTGTTTATGTATATTACCTTAAATAAATAGATATTATCAGTACTGTGAGAGAAGGAATTCTTTCCAGACAATTGTAATGATTCATAATTTTATTGAATTATATATATGTATAAAAGTTTATAATACGTATATTAAAATTGTGAGCAAATCAATAAATCTTATTCTAAAAACCGTATAGTACGTGTTAATTTTGACAGCTTAAAACGCTGTGGTCCCTTCTAATAAGCATTAGATGCTGTTAAAGGCGTCTATCGTCTTACAAAAATGCGATATTTCTATAATTTACAGGAATGCGTAAGCGTAGAACTTTAGTGAATATTTTTTACGATATATGACAGCGATCTCTGCTTGATCGAGATCCTCCGACCGTTGTCCGAGATTCCGCAGCTTGCAATTGCCGTGCTAACGCCAAATCCAATTCCTCTTGTGTTAATTTCGTGTTCTGCCCGTTATCTTGCATTGAAAGGGCAAGTGCTCGCGCTAACGCCTCATCCTCTGACATATTACCTTGAATTAGGTTTGTACTTTGGGTTCTGCAGGTTTGTCCTTCTCTCATATTGGATCTAAAGAATTTTTGGAAAATTTGCGTTAGTAACATTTACAATTATGTGATATAGATGAGTGTAAGTTATTACGGTTACTGTAGAATAATCTTCTGCTTGCTGCTCTGTCATTGCGTTTACTCTTAAATTTTTCAGAGACTTTGGAAGATTATCCTACAATTATGTGAACTACTTTAAATTCATTTTATTAATGATTTGCATGCAACACAATTGTTAATATTTTTACCAAAGAATTACTTACATATGCTTATTCTGTCTGTTCAGTTTTCCTTCACAGTTGTGGTCAATAGGATGCCTATGTTTTAAACAAAAATTCATAGAGCAATCATTGCATAACACCGGCATTACTTCTTTAGTTTTACATCCTTTTTTCGAACACTTATTCGTAAATACCCGTCTACGGCTTTTTGCAGGATCCGATTGACAATCATTGTCCATATGGGCACCTACGGCAATATCGGGAGATTGGTTTCCAACAGGTATAGGTACGTTGCATAAAGGGCAAACAGGCACTTGATTATCTTTCTTGTATGCATCGGTGCAGTCGTGAGTTGTATAGTGGTAGTGTTCGTTGCTGAAGATTCGTTGAAAATTAGTTCGGAATGGTTCAAATTAAAGATAACTTACCAAAAGATTTTTCCACAAGCATCGCATTTTATGGGTAAAAAATCTAAAATAAAATAAGGGAACGTTTATTTTGAAGGTGCATGTGAAATATTAAAATCTGACTTACCTAACTTGTTACAATTTTGACTTGAACAGTGATTACCTAAATGAGGGAACTCCATGGTAATGAATGGGAGAGAAGCGTAACGCTTGCACTTTTTATAATAAGCACGACACTATTCCTGAACAATCTAGAAGCGTATACCAGCAATAATTACAATGCAATTTTTATGACATTTGTATTGTTTTGATCATTGTTACAAACATATTGCCAACATTGCCATTTACGCAAAGGTACGCAGCCAACTGTGAAATATTATAATTAGCTCTAGTTTAAAATATAATGCTTGTAACGGGTTTAATTTCTATAACATAGTTAAAATAACCAGATAAGTATATCTGATATCAAATAGGTCCATGCTACTGCAATATCATTTTTTTAAAATTAGGATTAACATAACAGCGATGTTAATATTGAATCGAACGTTACACTTGCGTCCTAACCAGTTGGCAATAGTGTTTACCAGCTGAGTCGGTATGTAGACATGACATGATAATTGACAGTTCTGTTAATAGTATCAATATTATATTGTAGGAATAAATTAATAAAATTGAAGAAACGTACACATTGATGGAATTAATAACAGTACCAAAGGTAAGGCTTCCCTTTTTAACATTGCGTTCTTTTAAGTATAATTCTAAATTATGGGTTAACAGTAATAATATGTGTATATTTATATATAGTAAATAATCTTATTTGTTTATAAAAAGATTCTTTTTTTTATGATGTATTGATGAAGCTATTATATGTGTTATCTCTACTTGTCGGTTTACGCAACATTTACAATTAGAAAATTAATAAATATTATTTCGGATAATTATCCAACTAATGTCCCATGCGCCACGCTTATTAAATAACGTGTCAATTTTCGAATTTAAGCAGGCGATAGAATATAGAAAATCCATCTTCTCGCAATTATTAATAGATAAATTAATTAAAACGTAAAATACCTGACGTTTTTACCCGCCTTTCTGGATCCGGAATACCTCCCAAGGGTATATTTTATAAGGTGGTTAAAACGCAGACTCGTACAAAATCAGCTGTCCAAGCACAGAAGAGGGTTTCTTACGGTGGGTCAGATGTATTTTATTGTTCGTTAGTTGTTCGCGATCGTTTGCATCCCTTGCGTGTTGATGATTTAATTCAGTGCGTGCTTAATATAAAAAAAAATGTCTTCATCCGCTTAAATAAACGTCGACTTGAATTCGTTCAATTATGCAAAACTATGAAGAAATCGCGGAAAACGGAATTAAATATTCGACATCAATGTACGGTAGGATAAAGTCTTGGATATTAAGCGGCAACGATGTTCCCGATCCAGAGGAATTTCGAGGAAACTTAATTAATTTCAAGGTAAACGGACCGTATCGATTTAATTCTTTTAAAAACCTTTTCGTTCGTATTTGATACTATGATGGTCGCGATTCTCAAAGTATGCCGCGTTCAAAGTCACGTCGAGGTCCTAATTTAACCAATCAATAGAATGTGGGTCGCGACAACAGTGTTTACCGAGGGACGGGCGATATTTGCGGATTCCTGAAAGCACCTGTGTACATTGCATACTTTTACGTTAAAATTCATAGATGAACGATAAGAAGCAGCTTGGATACATATCGAAAAGAAAACACCGTTCGGAAAGAGCACTTAATAAAATAATTTAATTGCTATTGTTGTTTTTTTTAAACAGTAACAAGAAGCTGCCTTCACATAGGATGGTACAAAATTACTATGAGAATTAGTGTCGAATGAATGCAATATTTCGCATTAATTTGGCAACTGACACCATTGATTTTCTTTGTGATGGTAACGTTATTTGTGAATTCATTTATGTTACACGAAATTATGGTATATTTATTAGCAATTTCTGCTGCAATCACGCCATATAAATTCAACAAAAAAAAAAAGCGAGACGTATTAATGCGGCCTTGTTTCACACGGTATTTATTCTTAATTCTGCAATATGCTAATGGCCGGATTCATTTGTATTCTGCAAACCTTCGCCCTACACCTTAATTCTTACACTAATTTCGCACGACTAATTTAGCAGAGGTAACTTCGGTGCCCCATATCTACCACGTAAAGGTAAAACTTTTTATATATGGATTAATTCCTTTGTTCTCATTGGCAATTTTCCATTATTTTGTGTCTTCAAAATATGATGAAGAATATTTTAGTTTTATTTGAGAATATTTCGACCAAATGTGCTTTTTTTTATGTAAGAATCATGTAGATTTTATTCCATTTGTCAGTTGTCGATTTGAACCAATTTCAAGATAATCAATCGTAACCGCCAACAAGGCAACAATGAAACCACCTCATTTAACAACGAACCTAAATTTTTCGTTGCTAATATTAATTTTATTTCTATCTAGATACCGGGAATTTAAGGCGACATTCCATGACTCCAATAATTTTTTTAAAATTATTCTTTAATTTTGCAATCGTTTCGTCCTTATAATTATTCTCGCCTTACTCGAACTTCGTAGCTTGATGTCAAAACTTCAAGAGTTTGCTGAGAGAATTGATTAATTGATCTTGACTCAACGAATTATGACTGTGTAGCTCAATTTTTTTGTTACTTGCAGGGTAGGAAGCTAAAAAAAAAAAATCTGCAACAATATACCCGATTATAACGTTTTACCAAATCGTTACACAGCAGAATTATTCAAATGGTAGTCGAGCTATTTCTAGCAGGTCGCTTTGTACAAAGAGGAAACAAAATAATATATTCGTTACTTGTTCATATCTATCTACAGATAGAGTGTAATGTACGTATACTTGAAACAGATAAATATCAACTCAACATTGATATTTTATGTATATGTATTTCCTGTTATAATAATGTAAACATTGGAATAGTGTTCTTGACTAACAACTTGTCTGTTAGAAAGCGATTAAATTCATATTGTCATTAAGTGTTAATAAATAGATATTAAAATAGAATTATTAATATCGTTTAATCGAACAAGAAAGATGGAAAACCTAAACTATCGCGGTATTTTAATTTTTGTGGGTTTCGGACGGGTTATATTTATAGCATTTGATAAAAATTGACCTTTTTATTAGGTCTAAAGAGTATATGTGTATATAGTACTTGTAAACAGCACATCGTAAGAGGAGTTTATAAATATTCTCATTTATAAATGTGTGTATTGTGCTTCCTGTAATAACAAGATAACTAGATAATGTAAGAAATGAATGAACCTGCTTTAAGCAAGCATTGAATATGAATATATAGAATATACATAAAATAACTTTTCCAATGTTCCAAGAGAAAACATAATTTACCCAACAATCGATGATAGAAGATATAATTTTCATTTATTTGATTGTTACCGTTTGGCGGGTGGTCCTATTATTTAATGTTACTAATTTGAACTGCTCATATTTCTCTTTTAAAGGTCGAAAATGTGCAGATGCTCGATAGATATTCGAAAACGCCTTCTCAAGGAACGTTATATTTGACACCTACGAATTTAATATTCGTCGATCATGACGGAAAGAAGGAGACATGGGTACAGTTATGACGATTCACGATGAATTTGTCGAGATTTGAAAAGTTTCGTTTTTAGATTCTCCATATGCACATGGCGAACGTGGAAAAACTTCCCTTAACGACGACGGGATCTCCGCTACTCATACGATGCAAAACATTTTTGTCTGTGACGTTCGTCATCCCCAGAGAAAGGGATTGCCATGATATATACACGTCGCTTCAGTTACTATCGCAGCCCAGCAATATTGAAGATCTCTACTGTTTTGAATACAACTTTAAGAATGGAAATATGCCGAAATCAGAAGGTTGGAACTATTTCAATATACAATCGGAATATCAAAGAATGGGTCTTCCGAACGACCAATGGTGTTTAACCACATGTAACAAAGATTATGAGGTATGTTTGTTCTCATTATTAGTTTGATATAATGAAATTGACTTTGTTTACAGTTATGTGATACGTACCCTAAGCATTTATATGTACCCGTCACTGCAAATACAATGGTTCTGGTTGGTAGTTCAAGATTTCGATCGAAAGGCCGATTACCTGTATTATCATATTTACACCACAATAAAGCAAGCATATGTAGGTGCAGTCAACCGTTATCAGGATTTAGCGCTAGATGTGTGGAAGATGAGAAGTTACTCAATCATATTTTGAAAACCAATCCGAATGCAAATTACATGTACGTTGTGGACACGAGACCGAAGGTAAGGTATTCAGTTTTGACGAATAAAACGGAGCCCTTTAAACTTTGAAAACCTTAAAACCTTACTGAAATGTATAATGTACATTAGCGAGTATTTTTGTACACCTAACTTGGCGTCAACTAGCGCTATCAAAGAATGTTTGTAGCCTTTCACTTAAGTTTTCGCAAAATGCTATAAACGTTCGATTGCATTTAGGTCTGCGGATTGCGCAGGCCAACCCATGAATGGATGGAATCTATTTTACTTTATCGATCTGTGCAACAGGGAGCGTTATCTTAGAAAAAAAATGCCTTCCAAAGCGAATGTCGCATTTAGAGGTTCGATGTACTTTGGCTATCCACCTGGTCGTAATATGCCGGGTTTAAAAGTAGTAACGACTCGATCCTTAAGAAATGCTCTGTTAACCTTACGACGTACAAAAACTCTTGTAGAACTCAGAATCACAGCATGCGTCTTTTTAGTTTCACTTCACTGTTGATTTTTTGCCATAATAACCGTAAATATTGATAGAAAAAAAAAAAAATACCAGCGTTCGATTTAATAACCCGAATACAGGTGCCCGAAACGCGAATGCCATTAACATTGGAGCAGCACGTTTGTATATAGAAAATTAACACGTGCTCCGTTTTATTGATCAAGGCTCTACCAGAGGGAAATAAATATCATGTATTCTATCAAACATTTTTTTTGTTCTACAGATAAACGCTATGGCTAACCGAGCGACAGGAAAAGGTTATGAAAATGAGGCGAACTATGAAAATATTAAATTTCATTTTTTGGGTATTGAGAATATACACGTGATGAGGAATAGCATTGCAAAAGTGATGGAGAGTAAGTATGGTTCGTATTTTCGAAATAATCCTTTTTGTAAGGTTACTCATATTTATTACATCTTCTTAAGGAGGAGAAGCTAGCTAAAATACATATATTTTTTTTTATTCATTCTCAGATAGGAAGTTAATTTCACTGTCGTTTAATATTAATTATGAAAGATTCAATTAAATCACTCGTTAATCATCCGAAGATATTAACAGCTTCTAAAAGAAACTGGCATACTCTTAGTACGTAGTAGTTTAAAATGTGAAGTTACTTCGCCTTTTATTTGTATCCACATTAATTCGACGGTGCTTATAATAACAATAATAATAATAATAATAATAATAGAATAGCAAGGATGGGCAACGGGGACTTCCGCTAATATCGTTTTGCGCTAAAAAGTTAAATTACTCTTCTTCAGTTATGAACAAGCCATAGTATAAAAAAAAATCCTAATATATGTACAATAACTTTCTATACGACTTTTTATATGGTGGTCTTATTATTATTAAATTTAAGCATGCGAACAAAAAAATCCCACAATGAATAGTTTCCTAAGTGGTATCGAGTCAAGTGGTTGGTTGAGACACATCAAATCAATATTGGACACATCTTGGTTCATCGCCCAGGCAATTGAGGAAGGGATAAGCGTAGTTGTACATTGTTCAGACGGATGGGATAGAACAGCTCAAGTTTGTTCGTTAGCTTCAATCTTGTTAGATCCGTACTATAGAACTATTGCGGGTTTCCAGGTAAGGAAATGTCTTTCTTCTATATCGATATTCGATTAATTCTTTTCTTCTGACCAGGCGCTCATTGAAAAAGACTGGTTAGCGTTCGGACATAAATTTACCGAACGTTGCGGACACATACAAAGCGAAAGCAAGGAGATATCGCCGATTTTTACGCAACTCTTGGATGCTACATGGCAATTGATGCAGCAATTTCCATTATCGTTTCAATTCAATGAAACATTTCTATACACCCTTCACGATCACGTCCATTCGTCCCAGTTTGGCACGTTTATCGGAAATTGTGAGAAGGATAGGTTAGATTTAAGGTAAGACAATTTCAAATTTTATTAACGTATTTTAAACAAACGCAATTTTAGATTATCAGAAAGAACGTATTCTCTATGGGGCGATATGGCTAGTCAAATGAATGAATATGTCAATCCGTTATATGTTGCAGACGAAACACCCGGAACGCTGATACCTGTCTTATGTTCGCAAAATATTAAGTAAGTTATGAGTAATATAATAAAATAAATGTAAATCATTTTGATGCTTATAAAAACATTGTAAAGAACAATACAAACTTACGTGTAAAGGTATAATACTTTTACTCGTATGAAATACAGTTGCCGATTACTAGAACGTGCGCACGGAAACGTACGTTAGTGTGGCGGAGCGAATTTTTTTTTTTGGTCGTACGTCCACTAAATACGCCATGCCACACTGAAGCGGCAATCGCTAGAGTTCGTTCTTTATTAGGATTGACGTTTTTTTTGTTCTTTCGGCTGCAACCGATCAGCTAAAAACGTATTTACCCGTATAAATACTTTGGAAATCCGAGCGAACCGCCTATTTCCATATTGATAATATGTGCATAGTGTTTTTTCAAAAGAAATACCATTAAGTTTAACTAATTTTGTTGTCACGTGTTGTTTCAGGTTCTGGAGAGGTATGTATTGCAGACACGAAAATGGCGTACATCCGCGTGAGCCTCTAGGTGATTTATTGCTCGCTACGTGCAATCATAGTCACGCGTTAGAGGACCATATTCAGTATTTAAAGAAGGTATTTCTGTACATATATTTGAATAAGTAACGTATGAATTAAGTATATTGTTATTTTAGAAAATTTCAACCTTAAAAAATGTTCTGTCGAAACCGTTTGAAAAAGAGAAAAGTAAAAAGCAAACTGTGAAATTAGATAATCGTAATCTAGTGGACAATAAATATTTATATGAAACTAGTATAAGAGAACTTCAATCCGCAGATGATAATCACCCGTTAAAAGTGGATTTGGATACGGAAAAGAGCAACAGCCACGACAATATATCGGTTGGTATGGAAGCAATTACGAAAGACTTCGATTCAGTAGCTTTAGATTGGAAAACCATTAGGAATATAAGCGAATGCCGTTGCTCTACCCAGTTTGACCACCTCAGAAGAAAGGTAACGTCAATGGAAGTATACAAGCAACAATCAAGAAAGTAATACATATTTTTCCAGTATCATTGCAGAAAATGCGGCGATGTCTTCTGTACTAGGTGTAACGATAAACAGATTGTTTTGCCTGGCTGCTATGCCCATAAACCTGTACCAGTATGTAGACCATGTTACGCACTTCTATCAAATAACCAGGAAAACACCAATGACATGTTTGAATAAAGTTCATGTACATACATCTTGTTAAAAGATTATTTATTAATTTTATCATTCATTTTTTTGTGAACCAGATTAATTATAAGTAAATTTTCACATTCCTTTACGTGTACTAAAAGAGATAGATATCTTACTTTCTAGCTCTGAAATAGCTTATGATATGTAATAGAAAATAAATTAATTACCATGATTGTTTGGATTTACTATTATTTGTAAATATAATTTTTAGTTAGAAATTCGATTTCTTTCTTTTTTTATTTCTTTTAATTTGTTTATTCGCTTCAGCCCATTGTGTGAGATGAAATCGATTAACAAATAAAAACAAGTGGTAAGTATAAAGAAGAGTTTATTTTTAGAGCGAGGGATTCTACCTTTGTTGAAGAGCAGGTTAAGGTGTAGATTTATGAAAAGAAAACAATGCATTCTCCAAAAATTATTAAACGTTAATAAAACAAGAACAAATGTAATGATAAAAACGTCTTAAGTAAGAAAACTATATCCATCATAGAGAACGATAAAAAATGTCTATATTTATTTGCGATTTTTTATGACTAATAAGTCGGCTACATCTAAGTATACATAACAATAAAAAAAAACAGTCCTTGTTAAGCTTTTGCCCTTAAGGTAATAGCAAGTCTATTTTTATTTTAGCTTGGATAGATAATTTTTAAAAGTAACATATTTATATCAACCAACAATAACTCAATATTGTCTAATAAATAGCAATTAACAAAGCAGGTAAAATAATAACAAATTCCGGGCGTGAAAGCAAGGTGTTTGAATACCACAAGCTTTTTGGTGCATATATATTTTATGAGTATGTGAGGTATCGTTGGATTGGATCTTTCCATTATATGGATGTCCCATTTATACCTACGGTAACACCGCAAATTGAATCGCTAGCACCAAAGTTTATAAAAATAGGAATCGAACAATTCGAAAGTTAGTAAACGACGGAAAGAGTAGGTGGACCGCCCCTGTATGTGATACAACTGGTAAACAGTACAACTGTTTCGCATAATAAATGCAGTGTTGTGAATTAATTAATTAATCAGTTATAGTATTTAAAAGTTATTTCGGCTCATTCAATTTTAATGAAATGTAACGGTACTAACGCGTAACTACTTACATATTTTACGTGACGTATTTAGAATATTCGAAATACAATTTATAATACTCGAAAAACATTGCGGATCAAACTTAGGAATAATGTTAACTATGATAGCACATTGAATTCAACATAACCTCAAAGTGAACATTAAACGGATTAAAGTTTTTATGCATAAAAGAAATCACTTACCAATAAAATGTAAAAAAAAAACACTATTCACGCTAAATTTGTACAACTTCCCTATACTACAAGCAGTAAAATATTTAAAATTTTAATGCAACTGATACGTGAACAAAATACAGGTTCCCACCAAACTGTATAGTATATAATGCCACAATGATGTGCTGTATATGCACAAATGTAATTATCTCTACAGTTGCAGATTTCTTGATGCGTACGACTTTTATTTTGAAATGGATTTTACAACACATTAGATATTGGGGAAAGTAATATTTCAAATTTAATTATGCTAATTATTGTGGTTTCTGTGAAATAGAGTGATTGTATAGAGGTAGAACCCAAACTTGCACCAGGCTATGCGAAGTACACAACTATTCCATCTAATCCAAACAGTTTATAATAAAAACCACAGTTGGTCTATTATCATATTACTCCTTTACTTTAGTTCTTTGAGAAATATAAGGATTATATAGTCAATGTCGATAATCATGGGACTCTTGAAAATTTAGCAAGAACCTTGTTATGCGAATATCAAATTATTTAGCTGTCTTTTTTTTCTTTAATGTATGTAAGTTACAAATGCTTATTTTCGGCGAAAAAAAAGAATTTATAGATTAGAGAGGACAGAGGCGGATGAAGTTATTACTTCTTTGCAGTGACTAGACAGGCTCGTGTTTTATCATTCTCATGAGGCGAATAGACACGAGTCTATCTAGTCGTTGCAATAGGAAAGAATAATTCCACCTACCCTTGTCATCTCTAATTATGATGCAGGCA
This sequence comes from Oryctes rhinoceros, assembly GCA_020654165.1. NCBI lineage: Eukaryota > Metazoa > Arthropoda > Insecta > Coleoptera > Scarabaeidae > Oryctes > Oryctes rhinoceros. The sequence continues at coordinate 9,521,187 of JAIOKQ010000231.1, forward strand.
ATGGGAATGACGATCGCGTTCGATAAGACAAAAGGATTAGAGGACAGGTAATTTAATGAAAGCAGGGTAAGGATAGCGCTTTCGGTTATATATTGATTAGAAATGCATAGAATAGAATCCAGCAAATACAAAATTGAAGGAAATGATTTCAAATTAAATAAATTTCGCGGCGTTCGATGTTGATTCGTTCGATTTCGTGTTTGCCCGATTCTTCTCTCGACGTTAATTACGGTTATGATTTGCTTAGACAAGCTGATATTAATTGAACGTGACTGTTGTTGCGTACTTTCCCCTTTTACTAATGCTGAATTATATATGTATAATATAGTCGCAGGATAGTGTTAACGTTTTGATATTTACAATGGTAAGTTTACCTGTTATACCTGAATAATAGTTCTCAGCTGTTTCGTCTACTTGAAATATGTAAAATATGCAAAACTTGTGGAGCCCTATAACGGTTTATAGCGGTTTTAACACTATATTTACCTTGATTGATTTATTTGGTACAATTTTGGGCAGCACATTTATCTTTTAGGGTAAAAATACACTATATATGGATATTATGATGTATATATTTGTATAATAACAAATGTAATTGAGGCCCACCTAAATCCTATTTTATCCTGAAATAAGAGTGTGGGGATTAGATCTTAGATGGCGATACATACACCGTTCTATACATTAGAAGTAGACTTCCTAAGGTTTTTTTTCTATATTTATTTTCTGTATTTAAAAATATATAATTCAAACACGATGAGGGTAATTCCTATGAAATATTTCAAAACTATCTTAGAAATAAGTTTAGAAATTTAGATACCAGCGATTTACAAAAACCGCCACAATTTGTGAATGATGGCGTAAAACTGATGAATTAAATGAATCTTTAGGAACATTTTTGTATGTATTAAGTAGGTGTTGATATCTTTCCTTGCGTTAAGCAAATCGGATCGTTCTTCGTGCCGTTGGCATCGCTTTTATTCTGAAACTTTGTGTCATTAATAATGATGAATGTTTCATCTTCGTCCGGATTTTCTTTTTCCTCTGGTCGGGACGCATAATTCTTCAAAAGCACATTTAACATCCTTAAACATCTTTCTTTCAAACACTTTCGAAATCACCCATCGAAACTCGTCAAATCATAAGAACAAATAAATTTGATACCGTGGTCCCAAGCATATAGACAATACTGAAGGTTTTGCTAACAATACCAATTACAGTGGTTACTTTTCTTTCCGAATGGAAATGCTTTATGGACACCATGTATATACTTCGATGCACGGCAGTGTGGATACATGGAGCCACCATGTAGATTTCTTCCTTCTTCTTTTTCTCACCTAATTGTTCTACTCTTTTTCTTTCTTCTTCTTCTTTTGTTTTCATTATAGTTTTGGTCATGTAGTGTGGTCTACCCCTCCAACATCAAGAATCAAATAATGCAAGAGCCCCCTTAAGGTGATATGTTCGTAGGGGTTTCAAAATTTTATCCTGTCCGGTACGCGAAATCATCTCGAGCCAGCAGTAGCTGCTTATCGTTTCGTTTTTTTTTTTTAAGCAATTGACTCTTTCTTATCGATGATTTTTATTTGTGTTATGACACTTAAAATTTAAGTGATGTTTTATTGTTACAGAGTTATCCGAATAACGAATATAATATCTTATTGTTTGGAGAAACAGGCGCAGGTAAATCTACATTCATCAATGCACTGCATAGCTACATAAAGAATCCAACATTGGATGAAGCTTTAGAATCAGATGTCTGTTGTCTTATACCCATAAAATTTGCATGGCAAAACGATAATTTTGAAGATATTGTAGTTGAATTTGGATCCGATAAAAATGAAAATCTGAACCTGGATGGCAAATCATCAACTCAAGATTTACTAATCTATAATTTCCAATACCGGAAGAAAATTTTTCGGTTCATAGATACTCCTGGATTTAATGATACTAGAGGTTACGACATGGACACGGGAAACATAAAGAAAATCGCCAAGTTCTTGAAAGGGAGGTTTCAAACTTTGCATGCTGTATGTGTATTACTGAAACCCGACGAAAACAGGCAAACACTTAAATTCAAATACAACATTATAAATATCTTTAGTACATTTCATAAGTGTACTTTTAAGAATTTTATCTTTCTCTTTACTCATAGCAAAGGAGTGCATTTTAAACCTAACATTACCAACCGCATACTACAAAATATTGTTGATGAGATTACAAGTAAACACCGAGATATTAGTATTCCTAATAATAATGCGAATTGGTTCTTTGTTGATAACGCTTGCTTTAGATACTTGTTGGCTGTAAAATTAAACGCAGATTCAATAGATTCCAAAGACATTTATGCTAATGATTGGAATAAATCAGCAAGCACATGTTTCCGATTATTAGATTACGTTTATACTTTGCCGCCTTGTGCCATCGAAATCATTTTGAGTATTGCTAAGACAAAATTTAAAACTGAGGAATTGTTCTGCAATGACATACTGAATACGAAAAACAAAATCAAGGAACACGAAACGCAGAAACATGAAATAAGAAATATGATCGATTGTTGTGAAAGGCATATCGAATATTTAGAACTCCGACTCTACAGCCTCAATGTAACTATACAACCAGGTCCATATCATATGATTTGTATTAATACTAATTGTAACAAAGACGGTGTTTATGGAAAAAACGGCAAGGCGTGTTGTCCAAATTGCACTGCGTGGTTTAAACCTTTGTGTTACGCCTTTTCTAAGTCACAATGCACAATGTGTAACTGTTCGATCGATAACCACATATTTCTTCATAAACCAAATTTTGAAGAGAAGGTTAAAAGTAAAAACTCGGCAATCGAACTACTAATACAACGGGACCGGACGAAAATTCAAAGATTCCAAGAGAATGAACAAATGTTGTTGATGTCTATTTCCAAGCTGCAGAAGGATATATCTAACTTAATGAACAGTGTAACGGAACATATAGATTTTTTGAAAAAGAATGGCGTTTTCGTTTACAACGATGAAACTATTCAACAATTGGAGATGGAAATATCTACAGGAGGCACAAACCAAGAGTTGAAAAAATATTTAAAAACGTACAGAAACCTTTATAGTTTATATAACGCCTAATATATGAAAATTATGCAAAACAAATTGCTTTAAACGGGCGTTAAACATCGCACCGGACGTTCCATTACATCGTGGAAAACATGTACTTTTTACCCCATTCATTCGTGATGGAATTATTTTAATGCGCGATAGTGTTAGTCCCCACGTGGTTACCGACTTTAAGAGGTGCAAATAGTATAATTTGAGTGGTCTCTCTTAAAGTGCACAAACACCGAATTTTCCATTATCCAATGTCTAAGAACTGAACATTGCTCAGAAGTGTGAGAAGTTATGATGATGTATGAATGGAAGAGGTAGTAATAAAAGCAACAAGAGGAAACAACCTTATTAAAATACCAGAATAATGTGTTTCGATTTGTTAGTACACATTGTTTTTTCGTTATTTATTTTTAGTCGCTATATGCTCACCAGTCAACTTCTTTTTCTTTTTAGATTATGCCCTTTCTATTTATGAATATGTTACCCAATTAATAATTTAATGTAAAATCTACTATCTAAAAAAACAAGTGCGTTTTGATAAGATAAAATATAATAATGAATGTAAATTTAAGTATTTGTAAAAAAATAAATAAATAAACAGCGCAATTGATGTTGTTTTTAGATTCTTTCTATTATAAATGCGTTGAGGTTTTTAATAATTAAGATTACTAATATTTCGGGGTGTGTTCAAATTAAGGTAGTTAGGTGTTGAATCGTGTCATTACTGCGGGCATTCGTCAGTTCCATAAAATCGATTAGGTGTTAACCAGGATTTCCATAACTATTACTTTGATTTACAAGCTCAGTTAGTAGATGTCCTGAAAGGGTTTCATCCGGTCAGTCACACTAGCGATTGTTGAGCAACCGTAGACACGGTTGAATGCTGTACGTGCTCCATTGTTAGTAATACCATAGCAGTATGTTTGATTTAATTGCAGGAAGTGTTAAGCGTGTTAAGTAAACCCGTTTCTTACCAAACTCCTGCGTTTTGAATTAACTGTTGGAAGTTGCCCGTCCCTAAAGGTAAAGACAGGCAATTGATCAACAGGAAGAAAGAACCCAGAACACGCTTAGTTTCAACAGGCTCTGGCCGTGGAAGCCTGCGTTTCTATAGGAAAAAAGATATTTGCCAATGTTCCTTCTTATCCTTGTATTTGGAAGAATCAGCTGTTCTTCGCTATATTCGTAAATGCATTTCTAATTAATTTAATCGATTGTTTATCAGACATTACGGGCGAATGGTGCGTATGGGGAGTACTAGCCTTTTTTTAACACAGCAGCGTAGACGCGATAGGCGAGCTTCAGATCGTCATATTTGCGGACGTCTATCATTTTATCTGTTTAAGGAGCTGTTCTATTTAACAGATTAAGTGATTGATTGAAGTCAATCAAGTTGAAGTTGATCTTCGCGAAAGATGCGTCTTTCGGCACCTCTCAAGTTGTTAGAGTTAAGTTCGGTTGCGTTCGAAAAACCTAGACGAGTTCTTTAAAGCAGAAAAAAGTTCGACTCTCATGCCGTAACCGTTCTAAAGCACGTGATGTAATCAGCAATCCTGATATATCTCTTTTTAAATATTGGCGGAAAAACTGGAGAAGTTCCTATTAATTTATTTCTTTTTTGTATAAGAATAATCTTATTTTTGCGTAAATAACATTCAATTAAAACAGCGACATACTGTAATAAGATAATCGGTCTACTAAGGGCTTATCCGACATCTCATATTAGAAAATTGCGATATGTAAACCATTAGGCGTGAACACTTCCTTATTTGGTGCAAACTACCGAAATGTAATATATAATGTCTATCTACCTAATAAAAGGTCCAATAGCACCGTGATACAAACTCCTTCAATTTACACAATTAAATTTATTCGATCTCAGATATTATTTTCGTTCCATTAATAGCACTTATAACGAAGGTATAATTACATTAACAAATTAGACATATTAGACATATTTTCAACGTCATGGGAAATTTCAAGGTAAATATGCTGACCTTCGTCTACAAGAGGTGAGTATACTTTAATGTGCGAGTGTGCACATACATATCTAAGAAACGATGTTCAGCTAAATTACGAACATGATATAGAAGCTTGTAAAATGAAATTAATTAAATTAAATGTAAAATCGTTTAAAACGTTTTACAGATATTTTAGTTACAACGCAATGTTGTTTACATGTTAACACTTTTAAAAATGTGCTTTCTGTCGATAATATTAATTAATTTTAGAATATTTGATAAAATTACTTGCTGTCCAGGAATCACTGGCTTACTTGTAATTTTCGGGCGAATTAATTAATTAATAAAAGTAAATTTATACATAAGGTGCTGTGAACATAGTTTAGAGGTTTTGATGTAGATGTATATGAACATTACGAACAACAAAAGACTAACCCTTTGTCTTCGTGAAAATTGTTTCATGTCATGTTCTTATACATCACGTTGTTGCAAGCTTTTCATAAGATCTTTAATTATTCAAATTTCACGTATTCGTTGAACATCGTCGAAATGGGTTTTATCAAGAAACTAAAGTCGTCTTTTCATGCGAATCGTAGTTCGTGTCGAGGAGCTTTTAATTTTTGAGATGGTTGAGGTAAGTTAGTGATTTTTTTTTGTTTGTGATATGTCGCGCATGTTCAATACGTTAGATATCGGGGAGCATCATGGGCATGCAGGTAGTCCAATTTGAATTCTTGGAAAGCGAATCAAGTCACATTATCCGTTGAAAACTGGGGTTGGGAAGCACCTAAAAAAGTGTCCTAAATGTGCGGTTGAGGTGTTATTTCGCTCGTAACAAATACTAGAGACGTTAGAGCCAATAGCGTCTTAAGTCATAATATTTATAACGCGATACTGAGTAGATGATATGCTAGTAACGTGGAAATTTGAACAATAGATACAAATACTGGAATTCATTATTTATATCGAGCATTCTATTCTCATCGTTACTGATTTACAGGATTGATTTTTACTGTAATAGTGTAGATTTTTGTGTAAATATAGACGTTTTTATAATTGTCTGTGCTAGTTTGCGAGACACTTGCGTTTTATTCTATATCAAAATAAAAGATATTATTTTACCTTTAACTTTTGCCATAATATTAGAACCATTTTTAAAATATCCTGTCTTCTGTTTAACATGTTTTACAGACATAAATAGGACAGTAGGATCGAAACCTTTATTATTTTAGTCCCTTTCGATAGGATTAATTTAAAATTCAGTAGCGTTTATTATTTCAGTAACGTTTATCCTTCCGAGAAAGATAATTGTTATCCGGCTACAAGGATAACAACTATCTTTCTCGTAAGGCTAAAAGGGTCAAGATTGAGAGTAAAATATGCAAGCGGGTTATTGAAAAGTATCTTCTCAAAACTGATGATTTTATGAGAAACTTACCACTTACTTTCAGGGTGGAGGCAAAAAAAGCGTTATTGTATACTTAAACCAAAAAAAGCAGATGAAAGGATAACAGCATTTTTATAAACGAAACTATATCCGTATCTGTAAAGCAGTAGCGGTGGGTGATGACGTGAATGGGAGGAAGCGGACAGCGATTCTATTCTCTCGTATATTTTCGTTGTATGTTGTGTACATTGTACTATGTAACGGAAGTACACGAAGAAAACGAATTTTCGTCCGTCACCTACCCACACTGGTGTAAAGTGCAAGAAAGTAGTGGGTAAAGGCTTCAATCCATCAACCTCTTACTAAAGTCGTCTGGATAGAAGATTTTTCAAGTAATTATTCTACGATTTCGTCAACAGATGGTCCATCACTATTTCCATTATCATTATACATGTACAATCATTAAAACTTTACTATGCAACTATTTTACATTATTAACTATTCATTTGTTTGAAATTTAAAGCACTTGTTAAAAGCTTTGTTAGTTAGAGCGGAACATTAAATATCGAACTGATTTACATGTCTATGGAAGCCAGTCTATCAAATATCAATTCACGCGCAAATATGATGGAAGATATCCATTGGTTGGGCAAAATTGCATTAAACCAAGCGTAACAATCGAATCGTGGGTATTATTTATTTACTCGTATTTTCGCGAATTGACGCAAGCTTCAAAGGGAGATTTCTACAGGCGTAACGCATACAAGCAAATGCGCACAGTATCGTTGAATATAACTCTTCGAAATCCATTAGTTGTGTAAATAAACTGAGTAGTTAAGCCAATATGTGCACGGGACTTATTAGCATGTACTTCTACAAAGTAAATGTTGCTTTGTCAAAGATTCAACAGATACATATACATACGTGTATGGGGCGTCCTAATACTTTTTCAGCAAAAAAAAAATGCCAAAACAAGGTTAAATCTTTTCTTTTTTTTCTTATAGCATCGTATAGATCTTCGCAAAAGGTTATTTAATTCCTAAATACGTAAATCTTTGAATCAAAGAAGAAATAGAATGTATGTCATATGGTGTTAATACCAGCCGGTCTTTGACATTCAATGGTTTAAAGTGGGAAAGTAAAGATGGATAAATATTTGAAAATGAAAGTACAAGATGAAATAGCCTGCCAGTAGCACAGCATGTCTTTTTTTTTTATTATTATTACAACGTGGCAGGGACTACGTCGTTTCTTGCGCTGCGATCGAGCGACCTATTCTGCTCTCTAAATAATTTATTAATCTTATAGGAGTTCTGTCGCATTTAAAAAATCCGGAATTCTTACCGACTCTACATTTGAGAAGTTACCCTCTATCCGCTATTGTATGCTTCACAGTTGTTTACAGCGTATAAAGGAATTTTTTCACCTTATCTTCAATGTACTAGTTCGGATACGAATTCTATTTTGTGTAGATACTTTCAGATCAGGTGCTCATCCACGATGTAACATCGAATTTGATCATGGTCGGCAATTTTTCCGATTTTTCTTTTGAAGGTTTGTTTTACCACGAAAGTCTTCGATTGTACGTTCCTTGGTTCTTCTTTTCGATTTTCACGCTACTGACGTTGCTGTCTTTTAATCGCTAAATCTCCAACGGCGTCCTAAAGGACGGTTCAGGACTGGTCAGAAGAAGAGAAATGTTCTCTAGTCGACTAAAAGTTAGTTAAACGTGAACCTTGCGGAATTTCCGTACTGTGCCTTTTATGCACGAATCTATTGACTTGAACAAGTCGCGTATTTCAACTTATCAGTGATCGACTTTATCAATTATAATATCTAGTTCCCTAGATGAATGATGCTCGGGTTCTTCTTTTGCATCTTAAATTGTTGTTATTAGCAAGTAGGATTCGTATTCACAGTCACTTATCATGCCGTATCAACTGATGTACTTGGAAAACTTGTATTTTATTATTCATTTCGCACGTGGTATAATAACACCTATGTTCTATGATCTGTACAACTTTTTCTAAATAAAACGTGATGTGTCCGCCTTATAAATATTTAACGAACTAATTTGAATAATGAAACCTGTATCATTCAGAAGAGTCGGGATTATAGAAATAATGTCATATAATGATGGGGCGTGTTTTTACGGCTACACTAAATGTAGCGTGTATATTTTTAGAACAGTATAATCTCCTACGAAGCATTCTGGTTTTCTATTACTTGAAACAGTTTATAAAAGTACAGGGCGATAGCTTCCAATTTTGTGTTGTTATAGATGACTGATTTAAAATTACCTTCATTTTAAGGTAACTTATCCGCTAAATAAAAGAAATCTCTGGTTATTGTGGACAGAATCTAAGGCAATTAGTACGTAGAAGGACATTACATTGTAGCTGGTTTCGAACCATGAAAAGGCCCAGTTGTTGACAAAGGAAGTAGCAAATATTTTTACATTGGTTCAAATCCCCGCAGTGATCTGTAAAAGAGCCACGTAAAATAGAAAAAGCGGAGAATGGAAGAAAAACGGAGTACTTACGAAGCAAGATAAGTTGAGAATTGACAACAATTTCGTGGACTTCCGCACAATACAAATACTACATCTGAAAGCTTTATATTTTGGGACGTTGTTTTCAATACATTCACCTATCAACGCTACAAATTAAAATATATACACCTATCTCTCCTCCGCCACAAATTTCAAAGCCACCACAGTTTTACAATCCAATCAACGTGTCTTTAATAAACTCAACGTCGTTCGATTTTGAATTAATAATAATCTAATAAAACGCAATAATCGCGGGAGTTTTACGATTACAAGCATTGACAAATAAAAGCTTTATTATTAGCTCGTCCGTATTAGTGAGCTTGGCATTGAGATACACTTCACATTGACTACACGAATGATTGTTGAAACAGATTAGGTTAGATTTTACTAGAGATAAATAGCTGCCGCCTACAACTACCGAATACAAAGGCTTGTAAAAATTATGTAAGTAGTGGTTCCGGCGATATGATATTGAGGCCATCCGCGTAAGCACACCGATGTTTGAAGGTTAGTTCGGCACTGCAGGTGAATGTCGCGATGACTTTTTTGATTTAAGCGTGTTTAGCGTGCGGATTTTGTTATTGTTTTAATTTAATAAAGTGAACAAACGTGGACGGTAATTAATAAAGTGCAGCGGATATGTTGTGGTTTGATATTTGCAGAAGTTATTTTATGAGGTGATTAAATTCTGACCGCTCAGTCAAATTGAAAGTTTCAAAAAGATTAATGCTGGTGATGTAATAAAACCTTTAATTAAATGAGCGTAAAACTGTTTACCATTACCTTCTATTGGTTCTATGTATACAACTGTTCAAAATTAATTAACGAATTCCAGCCAAGTAGCAATGTTAACCTTTTTTAAATACAATTTAATTTTTCATGTTTCACGAGAAGAAACTAACATTTACGTACACGACGCATTTAAGAAAAGTAAAGGTCTTTATAAAAGCAGTGAAAATTGATTACATCGTGCGTTGAAATGAACTGTAGACTCCAATAAATGTTACCGAGGATCCTACTTTTTTTGAATAATTAGTCGGAGGCGGATATTATTGTCAAGAACAGTTTTTAAAGCGGCCTTACACCAGTTTTATATAACGTGAGAGAAAAGCAGAATAAATCGAAGTCTTTATCATTGTCTGGATATTAATAAATTTGTGCATTTGAGACTTTCATTATCGAAATGATTAATGTCTTTGATTTTCGCATGTATCTAACTTTTAAGGATATTGAAATTAATGTAAGCTTGAAATTGGGCTTTTCTTTCATTTGAACCTGGAGATCTCGGAGACCAATTCCGTCTGGGGTGTCGCAGGGTTCTCTCCTGAGACCCGAACGCCTATTTTATACACCCGCGATATTCTCCGTGTTCCACAAGTAGAATTATGTATCTATGGATGTATGTCGACGGCGCGACGACGCAGCAGTTTACACGTCAACGAGTAGCGCGACGGTGGTGAGGAGACTTCAGGGATCACTTGATAATTTAGTGGAGTGGTTGACGAAGTGAAAACTCGCAGGAGTAGTGTATCGGTTAGGTTTGCACAGAGAAGAAGACCTACTTCTAAGATAATCAACATCGGAAGGTTGGGTATCCCCTTGATTTCTTCTATCCGACATCTAAGTGTGGTGTTTCGATCAACGCCTGATGTGGCGATGTGGAGAATACATCAGGGACAAGTTCTTCCGGGCCAGTAATGCTTTAATCTTTTGCCCAGTCTAAATTTCGCAGAACAGGATCGTAAACGCGCCTTATAGCTTGTGGCCAAAATTCGAAACGTTATCTATTAGAGTAGCGACATTTTCAACGTAATCTCAGAATGCTACTCTTGGAAGACAGTACTTAGGATTTCGGGCAGAGCAAATCACTCTGCCTCTAAGCGATTAGAGAGCTGAAGGGGTAAGAACCATAATTCTTCTTGCATTCCTGAAATGTATTTAAGTTTAAGCCAAATGGCTTGTCTGTACACACTTATACATCTTAGGATACGTATATTTATGCAGCGATGGGGAAATATATTGCGTATTTAATATATATCTAACTGATGGCTCAGAATTAGCGTACATAAATAGAAATGCGGCAATTTTTCATAGATGGAAGATTCATGTAGAATACCAACAAACAAGAGTGGTTGCAAGAGATTTGCAGCAGGGTGCTTCATTTTTAATGGTATTGCCGTAAATTCAATTTAAAATGACTTCGACTTCGAAGCGCAAGAAACTCCAATATACTTCTGTTCGTCAATCTTTTATCTCCGTAGGCTTACGTGGTATTTGCAATCAATATATTTGGCGCGACGAATTTACATTCATTTTAAATGCAAATTACATATACGTTGCATTCTCGTGGTATGAGCAATCAAATAATCGTCCATTAGTATTTTTTGTGACAAATTTTTCAGGGATCAACAGCGATCTATTGCAATTCTTCCACTCGATTATGATGTCAGTATTATATTTTCCTTAAAAGCACTTTATTTGTTTATTAATTTATTTCGGTAAGTTAAATAAAGAATTTAACAAAAGAATGTTGGATATAACGAGGGGAATCGATAAATATTTGGCTTTGGCAAAAAAGAACATAAGATCGATACACCTAATCCAATGTTGTTCTTTATCTTTGGTATCCCACTTAAAATTTCTAATTTCTTTTATTTTGGAAAATACGTGTTTGCATCGATTGAGCCAATTATTTTCCGCCGACCCATTTTGTCATATTCGGGAATAGTCCTAACTCGTGGAACTATGTCTCTATGCACGAGTGCATTGTTTCGAGAAAGAAAACGAACTGTTTTCTTTGTCAAACGGACGTTTTCCTTTCGCGGCATTATTGAAAATATTGTGGCCATGATCCCGTTAGCGGATAAAGTGGCTTTGGCCTTCTTTGGTACGAGAAACCCACTGATTGGACTATTGATCTCTGGTGTGCTGTGACAAATCCATGCCTTGTCAACAGTTATGAATCGACGACAAACATCATTTGGATTGCGTTTTAACATGGCCAAGCATTCCTTCGAAGCTAACACACGTGCGTGCTTGTGGTCAAGTAGGCGCTACGATTACTCAGTAGCGTCTGCTTTGCAGGTTTTTACATTCAAACGAGTTGTTAAAATGTTTACTAATCTCGCGCCATTACAATCTTCGATCGTCCGATACCAGATCGTGAGTTTCTTCATTATTCTTGATATGGTGAATTCATTTGAACGACGACCTAGACGTATTTTTAAAAATGATCGTTCGGCTGCCTTTAAATTCAACATTTTATGATCGAAGTTGAAGGTGTGAGTTCCACTTTTATCTCATCATTCGTTTTTTTTCGAAAGCAAATGTTTAATCGCCGTCCTACATTTGATATTCCGTTGTTAAATCGCCATGCAGGCGTATCTGCTTAAAAATTTAACAAGACTCTTTTCAAAGGCTTTTTCATCAATTCTGGAGGTTAGACAATTGTAGAACTCGCGTCGTATTTTAAATTCTTGCATTATTTTTCCAAAGAAAGCCTTGTGAAAATAAATTACATAAATAAGTATTTGCAGTTGCCAGTTTTAAAGAGATTCAGTGTAAATTTCGACATTCACATGTGCTGTTGACAAATAGCTCATTTTACTACAAAATGAATAAAATACGAACATAGTGACACCTTTACTAGAGAATTTTAACATCTCCCGATGAATTTATGGCGATTGTAACTTCATAATTGAAATAATTAATTTTAATCTTTACGCTTATTTATATCTTTCATAACATCTAAATAAAAAGCAAAGGTCGAAAATTTTTGGTGGCTGAATATAGTGTTACCTACATATATTAAAGAAGGGATTCCAACTTAAGCGTTGATGAATTACCAAATTAACAGGACCGATTATTGTTCGTCAAAGTTCTTTAAAAACCTCGAAAACTGATATCGCCAATTTAAGAGTCTATTATTAAATAGGAATTATAAAATCACTGGTGGATCGTGAGGTACTTACATCGGTATCCAATTACACATAAAAGTTGTTTGCAATAAATAAAGTACTGTAAATTGTCGAACTTGAAGTTCTTTGAAAGTTGTATTTGTAAAGAGCCATCAAGGCTGCAATCTTGCCATTATGAAAACGTTCCCTATAATTTTCCTGTTGCACAAGCAAAACCAGAAAAGACAATTTAAATGTTCTCGTCTGTAAAAATTCTTAAAATTCCGAAATCAGTACGAAATAAATGCGAACGATTATTCAAGCCAATGATTACGGTAATTACCGATCATCATTGTGTCTGACACATCCGATTTTGCTATATGGCAGAAATAAACTGCCTTTTCGTGATTCCCACGTCGTTTCTCTCTCAGTCCAGGCAGCATTCTCATATAAAAGTGCGTGAAAGTATATTGCATAAATACGGCTGTAAATACTTCTTAAAAATACATAAATATATTAGTATAACTAATTATACAGTTTTAATATTTCTTTTTGCTTTTCTACGGTTTCTCATGGCGTTCTCTTTTGCTTCGTGTGCAGCACACGCAGCCTTCGCAGCAGCTTTCTTTGTATTTCCCAAGTCCGACTTTGCCGATTGTAACTGCCTCATTAATGACTCTTCGTGATTTTTCGCCGCTTCCAAAAGCTGCTCTTTTTCGGCGATTTCTTGTTGAGCGCCTTGCGCCGCTTGTTCGGCATTAGCTGCATTCGCTTGCGCCACTTGCAGAGCGTTCGTTAATAGTTTAACTTGAGCCTGCGACTCCTGAGCCGATTGCATAGCGGCGTTCAGAAAGGCCTGACCTTGTTGTAGGCTATTCGTTTCTTCGCGTTCTACTTCTTCCGCCTCGTGCACTTCATTTTGTAATTGCTCCACAACCGCCTGTTTACCGGCTAAGGCGGCTTCCGCGGCTTCTGCCGCTTCTAACGCTTTCTCCGCTAATTGTTCTTTAACTTGATGGGCTGCTTGTTGTCCAGCTACCTGTTGCGCTTCCTGAGCGGCTTTAGCTTCCTGAGCGGCCTTCTGTGCTATACTTGACGCTTTCGTCTTGCTAGCTTCACTGTCCTTATTCTCTGGCACGCCGCACTCAGAGCCAATGGATGCTGGCGCAGCGTTCGAACATACAAATACTGCTAAAATGAGTACTACCGATGGGAGTACATTCATTACTCAGAAAACGGCGTATTAAAAAAATAAATTACTAAAAGTTTACTTTGACGTTACCAATTTGTATGACATTGTATAATTGACAGCAAAGTAAAGGCCCTTGTCATTTGTTTTTATTACGGTAACAAAAGTAATCGTGTAAGCATTATTATAATTACTATAATGCTTTGGTCGTGCTACATTATGCTAAAGAAGTTGAGCTTGCTTTGTTGATGTTATAGACCTGCCGTTTTAAAACGCTCACATTCAGCATTAGCCATGCAGTAAGGAGAAGCACAAAAGCTTCGTTCCGAGGATGACACTTCTGCATTTTGAACCAGAAACTCTGAGACCCATAGCCAAGCGCGTTAAGCTCTGTGCTACCAGCCTTGCAAAAATAGGATACTTTTTAAAGGTTTTGGTTTTTAATAATAGAGGTCCAAAAAGTAATCATATGTACATTTTCATGCGGATGATTGATGCCTGTTGCGCTATTGTCAAAACTTATCTGCCTGTACAAAAAGGCATTAGGGAACGCAGGACTCGTCGGGTTGGATAGTGATCTGAAGTTTGTTTGAAATTTCCATCTGATTTTTCTGACGTTGACATTCGTATAAAAGTAGTTACATACTTCAGAAGCACAACCTTAATACACGCCGGGGAAACTTGGTAGGAGGTAACATGATCGTTTATAACCAAAGTGTGATGATATTGAAATATGAGTTAATAAAAAAAAAAATAAATAAAAAAACAAAATTAACGAAAATTATTCCAGAAATGTTGATGAAAATACAAACAACAATTTCATTTTTAATATAAAGATCGTGGTCACTTGTTTCAGTTCTTGCCCCTTTTTTCTATTACTCACTAATAGAGCTTTCATTCGTATGAAAAAGTGATTATTTTCAAATTGCTGCACTTTTGCACTTATACATGTACATACGTGTCGATATAATAACTTGGTGGTTGCGGGTTTGAAATTTATCGGGTCATAAATTATTTATATTCTATTGTCGTATGTGGCAGCATTATCCCAAGAAATTTATGTCCTCTATGTTTATTTGAGGATTTCATTACGTATGTATACACACATATATATATCTACATACATTGGTTTTGCCAGTGCTGGTAAGCGTGGAGGCGCCGCGCCGCGTGTGCGAGATACATATTCATCTTCAGACTACATACAAACAGACGACGAGTGTTAGTATAATAATTATGGTAATATGTGATGATACAGTGTCGCGTGGCGAAACCATGTTATGTGAATATTAATTCGCGTGTTCGCTGATAATTACGCGGATTGCGCACTCAGTCGTAAATCGTGCTCGTCTTAAATAATGTAAGTATATGGCGGTGTTGGTATTTTTTTTTTGTTTTAAGAAAATTGTATTCTCTGTAATAGGTAGAAATGAAGTAATTGATTACGAGCTTACTTTATTGGTTGCTATCTTTGATCTTAGTTACTTTGTAACTTTGTAATGCTTTTAGTGAATTTTAATTGAAATTAGTGAAGTTTCTATAGCGGATTCTTCGATCTCTTTTAATTTGTTTCATTCCGACGTTAATATCCTATTTATTCACAAGAAAGTAAACATGTTAGATTATCTACACTGCCGAGCGAGAAAGTCGATCGAACTTATTAATTCGATTTCGTTTAATTTTGATACCGTTTAAAACTTAATAAAACCACAAATAACGATTTTGAAAAAAAAAGAAAGAAATAAACGAGTGATTATGCACACTGTAGAACATACATATATCGCACAGTACACCTAAAAATTTAATTTGTCGACACGGTAAGTCGAACAGTCTTCGGCTATATTGCATTTCGAGAAGAAATTTCTTGAATTTCAACATGAGGTGACATTTAATCATCGAAACCTGATATGTCAATTGTATTCCAGTCACACTCGTCAAGCAATCTTGAATTTCAGCAGACCTACAATACCTCCTTGCGGTTTAATGATGTCAATGATACTGTAACGGCCAATTTGTTAAATTAAGGTCTGCACTCGTTCTAAATTTATAGGTTCACGTCTTCGTTTCGTAAGTTTACTGATACATTTCAACAATATTTTTTTACAATTTTAGGACATGTCTACGTGCATTTTGTTATTTTATATACGTCTTTATTGTTTACTTGTATTTGGTTTAATTCGTATTGTTTATCATTGCAGTCTTATGCTACTGCAACTTAAGACGCTACAATAGTTACAGGCGTTTAACGAACCTTTCTCCTTCTGTTGGTGTTCTTCCTTTTAATTTTATTTTGGAAAATTGTATTATAGGCTACAACGGACATGCGGCCTAACAAAAATTGTTTAATATTGTCGCATCGATTTCATTTCCATCGAGGCAAGAAATTATGTATTGATTAAATTATCAGGATAAACATTGTGGATATAATGATCATTATAAATTTGAATCGTATCTTAGTAATATTTTTTGTCTTTTTCTTGTCATTTAGCCATCACATTTTTATCTGATTTTAATCGCAGCAATCAAAAAAAAAAAATAGCTTGGAGGCCTGAAACAGAGTTCTCAAGCGCAATCAACGGCTCTTTTCAGTCTTTCGCTTCCGATTTCAGTTTAGTAAAATTATACGGAAGTTTATAGCGTAGACGGTTCGTTTATCACACCAAACAGCGCCCTCGTCGAAACTTCACTGATGATATGCGGGTGATGGTAAATTCCATGTACACAATGAGTACAATGTTTAGTCGGCGGGACTCGAGCGATTATTGAAGGATGAATTTCCTGGAATGAACGCAAGCTATGAACAGATTAAAGGTTTATTATAGGTTCGTCGCAATTTCGCTACAAAACATTAATTAAAAGTTTAATTACCACTCTGACCTTAATAATTTTAATGGACACATGGACGTTTTTACCTACAAACCGGTAGTAGCGTTCAAATGTTTCGTGAAACCTTCGCTAGTTCAGTTACCTCAATATGTTTGTCGAATGTGTGTATATTGTAGCTGTGTTATGTAATTATTGACGTATAAAGCTCAATGATACTTAGCCTGGGATATTAAACTGTAGAATGTTCAAGGTCTACGCATCATGAATGAGACAGCATGAAAGTCCATATATAAATTGCCCATTGGTCAATAGCTTACAATCTCGTTTCATGTTAGATAACTAGACAAGTATCGGATTTATTGAAAATTCATCAAAAATGACTACGTACGCCTCGTCCATAAAGGTACACATAAACTTATTTCTGCTCGATTTTTGGCTTTAATTTTCTGGTTTTTCCATATATTGGAAAGAATATTCTTTTTTTTTAATATATGTATTCATGAATTCATAAATACATAAGAGAATGCCTAGAAACAATAACCAAAAAGAATAATACTAAAATAGCTTCGTCATGGAATTGCGAAACGCAATGTAAGGAGCGGGTTGTGGCAATGTATTTTTTCTCTCTTCGCAATGCGTTTGGCCGTGAATGATTCCGGAAGCTATTTTACCATTTATTTTTTTGGTTAGAATAATTCATATTAGAGTAACGGCAATCTTTACGCTTTTTAATAGAATATTAAATGCAATAACGTGAAATCTCTACCTGTTAATATTATTCTTTTTAAGTTTAGGACTCTCAGGACTTTTAGGACTTTTTGTGATTAAAATATAAACGTATACATAGATAGATTATAAAAATATTCAATATTTTATTTTTTTTTTCTAATTAGGTCAGTATTTAAAGAATGTTGGTTAATAATAGTTTCGGTTTAGGAGTTTTACAAAAACATTATGCGAATAATTAGGAACAAAACGAAGGCGGAGACTTTGTGTCTGCGCTACGTATTCACTTAATCTCCATGTTAATTAGCCGAGGCGTATCGGAACCTGAATGATATTTGAATAAATATTTAGTCTAACAATTTACATTTTTCTTTGGCGTGGCGTCTTGTATAATAGAATTTTTTTGCAAAATGTTTACTTTTGTACAGAAGGTACTTTCTATTTACAGATGATTAATTGCGATGGCCTTGGATACATCGAAACCTGCTCGAATTGCGACAGAGAACAAGAATGAAATCCAAATGTCGCCCATGGTGCCTCCGGTGAGTAAGTGCTTGTACGTTTTCACAGACCGACCTTGACTATCGTTAGATTTTTCCTAATTCGATTTTTATAAGAAGTGGTTATATAAGAGTTGAATTACAGACATAATTTACTAGTTTTTTTTTTGTCTTTTGTAAAAGGCAACATCTTAGACGTACGGGCTGAGCCAACCTCCTGGAATTGTAAAATTGCTCTTGTTGTGTACATCGTACCAAGTTAAAATTCCATGATAGACACAATAGACACCATATCGCGCAATACAGAGTGATCGATAAGTAGCGAATCAGATCACCTTAAACAGAGTGGTCTGTATATTATTAGGTTTTATTAGAAAGGTAGCCTATTATAAGGTTGTCGGTTTTTGTTTGTATTTATTCGCACTAAAAAAAGAAAAAAAAAAAGAAAGAAAATCAAGTTAGCTAATTCTGCAGATCGGGTAACATTTAAAAACTTACATTTTCTTAGTAAATCTAGAAAAAGATCGCTTTCTTATCCACCACTATACACTTTTTCCCACTCAACCTTAACAACGTCAAATAATAATCACTCGACGTGATACTGCGAACTTTCATCTTGCTTAACAAATATTGATGGCTGTGGAGAGGATAAATCAACCGTAAGTGATTTATTTTCCTTTTGATCCGACATCAAAAGCGTCTTGGACTGCCCATACATTTTCGCTTTTTCTAGTTTATCGTGTATCTGAATATCGACTGGCGACCCTAAATTGAGGAGGTGCTGCAAGAGACTGATGAAGGTCGATAAATCATTACGCGATTTACAGTACGCGGTAACGATTTGTTCTGAACCAGAAAATAAATAACAATTTCGAGAAACTACTCCGTCCAGTCGAAGAAAGGAAATTGCCAGCGTTATTAGGGGCGAGTTTGCATGTTTCACCTTTCAGTCGCAGGTGGCTGGTTCCGCTCCTAATGAGGAAACGGATATTTTGTATTCTTAGAAGAGGAAATTGAAGATTGCTGTTCGCCTTGTGGTTGGTCGTTGTTTGTATTGCTTGAGAAAATAAAAACGAAAAGAAATATGTGTACTTAGTTATAGATTTGTGACAGAAAAGTAATATCAGCTTAAATTTGTATGAACTTCTTTTCATGTAACGCATTAATGAATAAAATTGAATTGATCCGCTTCTTACACTGTTAATAATATTGTCTCCAATCTCGTTTGCAGTGACACGCAATCCAATTTTTGCGGCTATTAAAAATAATATGGGGAGATTCTTTAGGTACAACGTGCCAACCTTTAATGTCTACCGGTTCATCTTTGCTTAACCAAATATATTTTTTTTCTTAGTTTTGATCTGTTTTCATTTATTATTTCTCGAATAGCTTAGGTATGTCGAAAAAAGAACAAACGGTGCATGGCAGTGCTTTTTACATATTTCGGGACAACGCTTAACATTCGCAGGAAACATTGGAACGTAACTAACAACGTACTGTGCGTCTACCTACTTACAATTTTGGCGACACACTTAGGACGCGAGCGATCCATTCAACGCAACGCCAATGATAAACTACACTCAACGTCTCATCTCTTGTTATGACTGATTTCTAAAACGAATGAAGATTTGCATAATGCACCAAAACCAAATGCTATTGCATCAATTTTTTACGGTAAATGCTGCCCATTATTAGATGGTTTAAAGTTTGAGAAGAGCATACATTAACTTTTGTCCCCAGAACAATCGTTACTTACAAGTAAGGTCCAAGAAAGTAACTTTACAAAAAATAATTCGTTGTCCTTGCCACGGAAAAATGCCACGTCGTCGATAAAGAATACATGATTAGGTAGCAACTTAATTTGCTAATACTGCGAATTGGTAGATCCTTGGAAGATCATGCATAAAAAGCGTCTTCGTAAGTCTCCGGATCGTAGTGAGACTTCGAGTACGGCAGTGGATCGTTATACACTATCGATTAACTATTAGCTTCGTTAAATGCTCATTGCCAGCACTAGATCTTGCAGAAAGGAGACTTGTGTCACCTTTTCCACTACGAAGATGTAGGAATGGCGTAATAGGCATACGTCACGCGTCGTATTTAATTTCCTTTGGAAAAAATAGAAGAAACGTTTACCAATTTCTTTGGATTCACGGTGCAGGGGTGTTTTTGCCTTTTGAAGAATTAAGTGAATTATGGGAACGTGTATGCAGGTAGTTCTAAAGACAAATAGGCAAAAAGGCGACAAATAAAGGCAGAGTTCTATTAGGCAGTTATATTTGTTTACGTGCAAATATGTTATAAATTCAATAAATTTAATCGAATCACATACCAATACTGAATAAATCTGCGAAATTGCGTTCACTTTATTGAAATGTTTTTTTATTGGTAACTACAATTTCAATAAACAATGTCCCTCTACATGAATGCGTACTTGATTCTTTTGCGTAGAGGATTAATGTCTGACAGCACCATTCAAATGTCACCAGCAATAGGCAACATGTGTGTACGCATATACATATAATTAAATATGTGAAATGAACCTTGTATTTGCTACTACTGGTATAATTATCCGAGAACATTTGCTTTACTACGACGGCTGAGGGTCTTAATAAATAAGTAATGCGTCTATTAAAAGGGACAGCCTTGAGATATTTTTCTAATATATATATCAATACGCAGTTATTATTGAAAATACCAGAATTTAAATGAACAGAGAGATCGAAAGTTTACATATTAAATTACAACATGTACAAAAAAGAAAAGTGCCGTATAAATCGCGAAGTGTATTGTAAATATCTTTTAGCGAAACCGGAGCCCCTATCCTTCGAAGGAGAGAATAAGGTTACATTTCAAAAGCAAATGCCACCACGAACGACGACGCCTAAGAAATTCGTCAAGTGGAAATGTTAAAGTAAAATAGAACGAGTCGCTGAACTGAACGCGTATCATTTTCGAGTGGTGCTCTTTACATATAGAACAGTACGCGGCTGTTTTGAAGAAATTATGCGATACATTAAAGATGAAATCAAAGAGTTCTGTTTATTATTAAAGTATGACGTGCATTTAATCTTCTATGGAAAGGAATAATGCTTATAACTTATAACTTATAACGGAGACGACCGCCGATATAAAATAATAATACTGTGGAGCGCAGAAGGTCTCGAATGAATAGTGTATACACTTTAATTTATGACCAGTTATTAATATCTCTTATAATGTCTTCAACGACTACTATTGACATTAATCTTTATTAAGTTCTTCGTTTTATAAAGAGTAAAGTTTAATTGATAATAATTCTGTAATTTATATACAATAGTCAGTAATTGGTTACCACTTAACTAAGCTAGGAAGTTGAATCTAACGTTTCGTACTCTTATTCGATTAAATTTGTATGCTTCTATAATAATGAGAAGAGAAACGTCGATTACATTATTTATAATTAGAAATAACAAAGGCAGGTGGAATTATTCTTTTTTTTTGCTGTGACTAGATAGACTCGTGTCTATTCGCCTCATGAGAATGGATTCATGTTGCTTACGTGTCTCATGCCCCCGAGAGTTGATAAAATAGGAGTCTGTCTAGTATCCGCAAAAAAGTGATAATTTCATCCGTCTTTGTCCTCTCTACAATGTAACAACAAAGAATAACTAGTAATAAGCAAAAACCATGATGGTTAGATAAATGTGTGAATTCCATAGAATGTCTTCGATGTGACTTCTTCCATTTTAGTAAAATTTCTTCATCATTTAATTGTTAAAAGTACATCTTTAAACAATCATTTCTGTTCTTCGTATTTCTCTTCTTCATTCTATTTATCGAATAGATTTTTCATTCATGCATTGTCAGAATTCTTATTTAGTTTCGAATTCCGAAACGAAGGTTACGTGTACTATGCAATCAATATGATTGAGATATTGTATCAGATCGGTGTAATTGCGGAAGTTCCTTAACACGATACGGCAATGTAGCTGTGATCATCTTAGGTCAGTCTCAAATTGCATCGGTGGATTATGGTAAAGTAAATATCCGAACTTGTAGTTGGCAACTCCTAACGATGCCGCCACTAATGCAACGTGAAATCGCTCCGTCGGTAGTAGCGAGGAAATTACGGCCTGTGTTTCTCGTTTGATTTTTGTGCACGTAAAATCTCTTTACGTAATTATTTCTATTGCATCTACATTTAAATGTTTTACGTGTATTTTTGGTTTATGCGCAGATGATCGTGCGTGTTGTCGGAGATGGAACTTTAACCGATGTGCCCGTAACTCCGGAAACTACCTCGTATGACGTAATCGAGTGTTGTCGAGATCCCGGCGAAGAATCTTGCGAACTGATCGCCACATCCCCGGAACATGGTGGTAATGTTATAATTACTTACTCTCTAATCAAGTTGTCCAGTTATAAAGCGATGTTCAGGCTGTTATAATTAGTGGTTGATACCATTAAGTGCCATTCATTCTAACGTGTCCCTGGAATTTGTGTCCAGTATGTAGGTTAAGTTAATGGCCAAAAAGATAACTTCTTGCTAGTTCGATATCAGTAATTTTTGAGAAGAAATTAAAATTTAATTTGTTTACCAGGTTTATATATTTGGTGCAAAGAGATTAAAACATGATAAGTAATTTCCGGACATTAAAATTAAAGGCAACATTAATGTTTGAGGTATTGATATTAAGAATTTCGATTATTTCGTGGAGCACAAAAATACCCAACTGGGCTGTAAAATAATAAAATTAAGAAAGAAATTAAATCTACAATCTGTTCCTTTAAATTTGCCAGTGTGTGTCGTCACGATAATTCAATCGAATCAGCTACGTCAAAACAGTCAGATATTTTTGATCGCACTGTATAATTTAAAAACATATCAATGACGTTGCTACATTATGAAGCAAAATTTCTTCAAAATTCCGTTTTTGATTTAATCGTTGCCCAGAGTAGAACCACAAGTCAAGCTGCTACAGCATTAGACTTTTTGATCGGACAGTCTGTATATTAATACATAGCTTGAATGAATGAATGAATTGCTTGAAGTGAAAAAGAAAAATTTATTTGTATGTAATGCATTAACATTTGTGCGAAGTAGAAAACCTCCTTACGTTAGGCTTTATTCCCTACGGACGTGGACGTATAATAGCTCGATACCGAAGTAGGACACCGTGAACTACAAAAATACCACTCGGCTTCAATTAATTATTCAATATATGAACTAACAACAATTTCTAATCAATACGTACGGAGACTTCACGCAACCGTCTATATTCTACGGGTAGATTAGTAGCTTTTGTCATTTCACTCGGAAGTTCAGCGTTCAACGAGCCATTATACAGCCTTACGCTACAATGATGGTCGTTACATCGTCCGAAACTAAATTTGGGGAGATTACATCGAATAAAGAAGGGTTTAGTAAGTTAATTTTTGGAAAACTAGATGTTGTATATCTTATATAATTTTGACTGCTCGGGACTCCAATCCTTTTTATAGTTAACATACGTATTTGTTTTTATTGTCGCTTGAATCCTTGAGCATACCGGCCAATAGTTAATTTTATATTTTCAGAATGTCTCCTTCAGGAGTCAGATCGTCCGCTTGAAATTTTGCAGCGATGGGGTTCGAGCCGTTTACTTTTGAGATATACGCTCCTGAGCTGTGACGGTAAGTTTGTTGCAATATATAATCATTTTATCCAACGTAATTATCCGATTTCATATCTATGAAAAATCAAATTATACCTTAATTGGCATTCTAAGAGTCTTTCGTTAGTTTTTCGCATTTCTTTAATCCAAGCTTGGAAGATGGAGACAGTTCGGATAAAACTACTTGATTATTATTATTTTTTTTATACCAGTTTCTTCTGCGAAGCACATACTTGAATACTACTTAAATACTTTTCGTAAATCCTCTTTATATGCGGATGATACTTAAATTTTTCATTTTGGCGGGTTGATCCATTGCATCTTCTCCGTTTGGTGAATCAAGTGAATAATTCTTCTTTGTCTTTGTCTCTGTTTCTGAGCTCGTCGGGAGCTTTCAATAGAGTTTTACTTAAGGCTTAAGAGACGTGTTGGGTGTGTATCTGTAAGCTGTATACTTACTTAAAGTAACCGTTATAACTTCCTAACGTAAATGAATTAGACTCATATAATATTGTTTACGTGGAATTGCCTCACCCCGAAGTTGTTTTTGTTTGAATTTTTATAATATTACAATACGCATGTAAGTACATATATAATATTTACTTAATTACCACAACGGTCACTTTATATTATTGATTTAAACGAATTTTACGGCATGCATCTACTACTACAGAGGTAAGTAGTCTTTATACTCCTACATCAGAATGCTATTTCGTTATTAGCATGTGTAGAATAAACCTTTGTTGGAGAAAAGCCGTTAGATATTTGTATTAACTGTGTATATTCTAATAGTTAAGAATAATTTAACGGATAATGTGCACTTAATGTTTTCAAAAAAAAAAAGATTGAATAACTTTGAATAATGCAGCAAAGTGGTAGTTAGATATTTGCAATTTCTTTAGTAAGGTCATTTTATATGTACTTTACCTTAATAGGTTTAGCGCTTTTTTTTGTCATTAAAGTATTTATCTTATTTACTCTAAAGATTAGTTTAAAAAGTAACCTGAAGGTATTTATTTAAGTAAAGTGTATTTATTTGTTAGATTACTGCAGATCAACGCTAATAAGTTTTCACAAAATAGCCTTTTACCTTCAAAAATGTTGTTTGTTCTACAGCAATCTGCAGCAATAAAAAAATAATTAATTAAAAATGTCTGCATCCGAAAATCGTTTGTTTAATTAGATTTCTTATCTTTAATGAACATCGCCGTACGAAACACAAAAGAATCTCACTAGCACCTTTCTCGTTAATCTTCTCCAATGTGCGAAATTTTCATCTGCGCCATGGATAAAGTAAACAAAGTAAACATAATAATGGCAAGCTTCTGTCACTTCTAATTTCCCTTTTTGAGCTTTATGTAAATTACTATTATGTACCCACGTTTATTACCGAAAGAACGTAGGTTGTTGCTTTTAGTTGGTGGAATTTAGATGACGAATTCTTGTCCCGCTTTGCCTTTAACGTGGATATTTTGTCGGTTAGGTTATGTAAATTATTAAGTGAAAACATTTATTAGGGGAAGAGTTATTTACAGTGTGTACAGTTCGTTATTTTACCGTTTATGGGAAGAAAATTTTAGTTAGGTGCAAAAGACATTGTCGTGTAATACATTAGTAATGTTGTAATTAACTACCAGTTATTGTCATCACTCACCGTCGTTGCCTTTGATACGCTAACTATTTCGTAGCATTCTATTATTATAAATGCAACAGAACATGTTATAAAGCAAGAAGATTGTGCCGCGCGAGTCGACACCCAAAAATTATCCGAGATGACTTGAAACTTTAGATGGCGAAGGCGTGTCTGCGAAGGACAATTCGCCTTTTGCATATTTACATGCCAGTTTCGCAAGATTCAAAATCGAATATTGAACCGATAAAGACGCGAAAAGTCGAATTTTACCAGCCGCAATACGAACACGTATTACGTACTGTACGATGATGGACTCTTTCATCCCAATCCAAAAACCGCAACCGTAAAATCGAGTTGCTTCTGTGAATGGTGGAATGCCCGCAGGCTGTTTTATGATGAACGAACGTACGCGGTGGCCCAATATCTAAGCTTATAAGCTTTCCGCAACGGACGCCTGGGTGCACGTGACTTTCGTAGTTCATATTTCGCAGGAGTTTATGTCCTATTGAAGTGTAATATTTTTTCTCGTGGGGAATTATTGAATTTTTACGTATTCGGCTAGTATTGAATCCTTCCCAATGGAAATATAATTGCGTGTATGTGATTACAATACGAAGTGTCGTAAGTGTTTTATTATAATTCAACGTTTTCACTATGTACTCAAGTTATGGCGAAAGCGTTTTCACAGCGGAAGATCCCATAAAAGACTGATTTAATGCTTGTAATAGCTTTATTTCCCGATTAAATTAAATATACAGGTTGGTACATCAAAACTAAAACAGATGTGAGTAATGAAGAATGAAGGTATAGATTCTGCTCAAAATCGTAATTTACTATAGTTCCACAATGCTATTGATATTCTTCAAGATATAAGGCGTCATTTTCTTTTTTAAGTTGCATTTAAAATTGAAGCAACAGACGTCTATATTTTAATTATAGGGACGCTTACGCAAATGAAGATTAAAATTTGAGAGCCAATGGGATGTAAATACTCTCTTCCTCTGTCCTTAGTAGCGATCGCTCTTTGGATTTATCTTGCTCTGCAACCGTTCCTTGTACACCAGTCCTTAGATTGACGGCAATAATAGTCCCATTGACGACAATAATAATATATTTAGAGAAAGCATAGCACCAACAAATGGCAGGAGTAGGCATGTAAAACAGTTTCCATGAGCCAAGTCACCCATAGCCGCTTCATCTAATTTTAGAAGGATCAACGCTTCATAATCTATCCCTGCTTTCTTTTTTTTATGCAATTACAGTTGTATTCATCGACTCTTGCGAACTTAAGTGCTTTATTTCGTTAGAATACAATACCTTTGATTAACTTAATTCGATGAAAAATTGTACTTCTCTATTTGCCGAACAAAGGGTTGCATTTTAAATTGCTGAAGGGTCTGTCTCGTATATTCGTGACTACACGCTCTGGATAAGGATTTGCACGACAACGTCTAGGACAAATTTGATTTTCTAATTTCGCACGCCTTCACCATGAAATACGCTTGTCAGGTGAGTTTAACATTCGCTCCCCATTCGGCGATGTCCCTCGTAGTCATAACTCTTGCGAGGCTTATTACACCACTTGGCAAATGTATCCTCCAGACAATGAAATTGTGCGCAGATTCACAATCCGAAATCACGAAGTTTCCATTTGTTCGAATTCATTGTTTCCGGATCTATAGTTACGGAGGGTGGTTGGGCGATATAGAGCAGCTTTATAAATGACAGATTAACATACGTAGATGGAACTCCGCGATTTATAATAGGCACTATGTATTTGGATATAAAGGGGAACCCTCGTCTCGTATTGAAATATGTTCAGGTCCTTCGTGATCTTATTTATGCTCATTTCATGTAAGGAAGTTTTGTTGAGAAAGGTTATCCGAGGTTTTTTATATGAGTATAATAAAGTAACGAGTATGTGCATAATATATGATATATATATAGATAGTCGTTATATCAAAGTTTATTATTGTTTTTTTTTCTTTATCCAAGATTTATGTAATGGAGGAAATTGAAGTCCTTTTTTTAAACGGCTACTAGAAAATTATTTAAATTCTCTGGTTTGCCAAACTAGTAAGTAGTTGAAAAGCAGAGATAAATGCAATGTCTTCCGTATTTATCCAAATACGGAAGACCGCAACTTACAAAGAAATATTGTTTTCTTCCGTCGTAGAAGGTTCTGAAGCTTAGTCGTAGGTCGTAACTAGATACATAACGCGTTCAAGGGGCTGATAATTAGCTCCGGTAGTCTCGTACTTCAGACGTGTCGTGTTCATCGGAAATGAAATTTGCATCACCGGCATGCACGAACTGCCTTTCCATTAGTCAAATTCTGCTACTAGCACGAAATAAAACAGCGTCATTCGATGTGTAAATGTCAACATTCAGCGTCGCCATCTATAAATGCTACGTGCGCTGCATTTCAATTGAAAACGAAATTATCTCCCCTAAAATGTAATTTTCAACTGCCACAGCTCACGAAGAGACAGAGAGTAATTTTTGTCGCTCGCTCCTACGTACGTACTATGTCCTATCGATTATCAGACGTATCTTTATCTATGAAAGTTAAAAGTACAAAAGGGCGAATAAACGTTTTATTTAAAAAATGTCAATTCACCCTGCTAGGGTGCCTCAGAAAATACAAATCATGTGTTTTACAACTTATAATTAGAGAGGACAAAAGCGAATGAAATCATGCCGTGTTTTGTTGACTCTCGAGGAAACCAGTAGGCAACACGAATCCTTTCTTATGAGACGAATAGACACGAGTCTGTCTAGTCGCTGTTAAAAAAGTATGATTTCACTTGCTTTTGTCCTCTCTAATTACTAAAACAGGTACTGTACAGTACAAAAACAACGTTACAGTAAACTCATAGTAAACTAGTAACTCAACTAGTTTAACTATTCTAGTCAACAAGTAACTCATAGTAGTAAACTCAGAGTAGCCCCTTTGAGCGACCATACATTTCTTTTAACGGCTTTGCCACTGTTTATCAAAGAGAAAACGATTCTTTCGTAGTACTGGAGGTGTCCTAAACATTGCGTTGGAGGGTTGGAGAGCAGTTAATGCTAAATGTATGTCAATGCGAGCCCCTACACAGCATGTTGATCAGTTATACAGTTTTTCAAAATACTACAATAAATATTGAAACCCATTCGAACTACCAATACGTGTAAGCCCAATTGTCCCCAATGGTTTCGTCACTTTATAACAACACGATTGATTGATTGATTGAGACTTCTATAATAAAGCTATTTGCAATATGTAGTCCTGTATATTGCATATGATGATTTAGTGCTAATATCTAACGATTTGAAATTTATGTGAGCCGCATTCGTTTTTTTTTCTAATCTTACAGCAAATACAATTAAGCTTAATTTTGATAGTAAAACATTACACCAATCCTTCAAGTTCAAAATGGTTTAAAATAAGCGCGAAGCAAAAAATTTTGTCCTTTCGTTCACGTATACGACAAATTTGGACTTAACTCGGGTTAAGAAATACCTTATACTCGACTTTAAGAAAAGATATTCGTAATGTAAGTGTGACGCCACGTATTGTAAATTATGCTTAATAAATCAGTCGCAGACGCTTTCCCGGAATAATGCCGTTATCCTACTACACTCCACGTTACGACAGATGGCCAGGACTAGACGTCGTATAAGGATATGAAAGGTCCGCAGTTGTCTCGCAAATCTCGATGTGTGTCTAACGCCATACCCGGAATTTCAATTATTTATGGCGTGTGAGCAGCAGAACCTTTGCACCGGAATATTAGCATTACAGTAATGTTGTTCCAGACAATTTAGCCGAACGAGAGAGATCTAAACCGAAGTACACGTCTTGTCATTTATGCTCCGTACATATTGCACATCTTATAATCAGTGACTTTGCAAATTTTGAAAACGTCGTTTGGCGAATTGCGCGCGTAATTATAAAATGGTAGATTCCTTCGGATTTATGTATTACGTACTTACTCCTTGCGATGTTTAACGAAGTGGTCCGGTGGCAATGGCAACTCTTTGATTTTTCGTGTATTCTTTTGTCAAGTACGATGTACACGCAACCACTGCAACAAATACACGTGGATTGTGAAGCCTTGTATTTGCTTTGCGTATCGTCCATCTAAGTCATTTACTGCTCTACTCCTACGTTACGTGTACATTTGTATCTAGGTTTTCAAGTTACACCGATTTTTACTATCACGAACCACCATATCGATCCAAATATTACATGCAATACATAGTTTCGTGTATTACGTGTTTTGCTCGCATTGTTCTAGAAATAATTCAGCAACTGGCCCTTATTTTCTTGCACTTGTTCTACTTTATTAGTTCGATAAACTACTGAGTTTGCGAGTAATGTTCCTTAATCTCAATTGTTCATATTTATGTTTCATTATGTAGTATTTATCGTACATACGTAACGAAAATAAACGTCCTCATCTTTGAATTTAGCGGAATTAGTTCGTTATTTATCGGTTAGGTATTTTGCTGATTTAATTAATTAAAACGCCCATATTCTCGCGACTTTGGCGAAATAGAAACCAGAGATCTTTCCTGTCCAAAACCGTCGACCGTAAATAAGCGCAAAATGGGAGCGGACGAAATTTGCTGAACGTTTAAAATCGAAAATTATCGCTGCATGTAACAGTTTCGTTATTATAATTTCAATTAAGAACGCTATTACGCCGGGAAAGAAGGAGAGTATTAAAGTACTGACGACTGCAACAAATTGCATTAAAGCTTAATTGTACATCTCGTGCAGAAATAGTCGCTTTAGATAAATAGCAAAGGCAAATGGAAACGAAATACCGGAGCTTTTAAACGTATTTCTTTCCCTTGAAATAACACTTCTGCTTAAAAGGCTAAACTTGTATCGTTTGTAGCAGAAACTGAACAACCTCCATATTTGAACGTAATTTTATTGTCTCCGAATGAACATTTTTTTCTAAATTATTCAGGAACAAGCATTGGTGATACTGATTTAGTCTAAATTTAATTTTTCGCGAGTGGTAACAGCTCTACGTTAGGAATCGCCAGAAAAATCTGCTGTCTCACCGCGATAGGATTTGAACGTACGGCGCCTAACTTCGGCCCCGTCAGGAGCAGACTATTTCATCTCTCATCCACTAAGCCGTTTATAAATGACGTTATTAGAATGACTATTATCCACTCCGATGTCTGTATTTAATTGATGAGCACTGCTTCGCGATAGTGATGCTTTACTTACTCGTTGCCTTTATTGTTCCAAATTTCTTAACGAGTTTCTGTGCCTTCCTCTTTGAACGGAAGTAGTTATTATAATTATTTATGTAATACTTGAGCGCTTGTTGAAGATAGGAACTAGGGATGAAGATTTTGTATTGAGTCGGTGTGGAATTCGACAAAAAGTAAAATTGCCTTAGATTGTTTTCAGTAATTACGCAAATTCAAACATTTTTAACCTGTGTTTACTATGTCGTATCTTTACTTTTTTCTTTTTGTTATTCAAAAACTCTGTACTTATCATAAATTGAAAATGGTCGTAGGTTGATGTGTAACTTCGCAAAGTGCGCTTTTTGGAAAACATTTTGAATTCAAACTTTTAACGAGTTAGCCAGCGTACATGCACATATTTACTAATTATAGAAGCGGTTATTAACTTTGAGCAAATATCGGCAAGTGAAGTAATTAGTTTTTAATGTTCATTTAGGGCGATCGATAATCAATCAAGGATTGCATTCGCCGCGTCCGAACTCTCCGCCCCGGGAAGCTTCCTTTGTTCAGAAAAGTCCAATAAATGCGGACTTGGGAAAATCTAGACATTTTTTTTTGTTCTCCTATTACTTTACGAGAAGTTTTTCGAGCTGTTGCGGAAGTCAAATGTGTACCGGGTACTACAAATGGAACGAAATTGCATTTCTATTCGGGAGTGTTGTTCCTCTTGGGGCATCCTCAGAGAAGCTTGCCTTTACGAAACAATGTGCAATTTATATGTAAATTCCGTGTGGGCGTATAAATTCGGCACCCCTTGCGTGTATCCGCAAGTGATAGAGAGGTTCGAAGGAACTAAATTAGCGCGGATATTTGGAATGGTATCCGGCAAATCTTTTTCTATTATGGAACGTGAATTATTCATTTGCGCTAATAAAATCAAGCATGTTATAATGTTTAATGGGCGGGAAAGTTATTGGCAAACAGTTTTGGGATCCTTTAACGCAATTCTTCTATTTGAGAATGTTTTGTTTGCAGACCGCATCTTTTCGTTTCTTCGAGAAAGATAAAACATAAGTAAATATTAAAAGCTTACTTAAAAAGAATATAAGGTATTTGTTGTAACGCACCATACATCCTTAACGTCTTTAGCAGCGGGAGCTTTATTGATCTACAATAATTACTTAATCTTCATGCACTTCTATAGACATAACAAGAGCACGGAAACAAAGGCTTCCGCGTAGAATCTCTCTCTTTAGAGATTCGGCTTCTTCCGTTCGCAATGAATTGTTAAATACATCTTTAACATAATGAAAAAACACGCCGCTTTCAGCCTATCAATGCAATCTATAATAAACATCTAATCAAACAAAACAATCGCATTTACAGAGCGTTGTATTAATTTCACCCATTAATTCTTGGCTTTGTAAGAACGTAGAAAGCAATTTATTTCTAGCGTGAAGTAAGCTTCCTTTTATTCATGATTTAATGTATTGTTTGATTTCTTCGTATTCGGGTTTCATTAATCAGATCTGGGAATAAAGCCGAATCCATAATTATCTTTCATATTTTATTCTCTTATTTTATTGCCGCTATCGTTTGCTTTCTTTATTCAACTGTTTTTTTTTTTTTACTTACACGTTATCTGATCGAGTTCTCGCTTTGACGTAATTTGCATTCAGTCGTCGGCACCACATAATGTATTTTGTACCCTTCCCTTCACGACATACATCCTGCCATTGACAGGAAGAATTTACTTAGACTTTTTATTAAACTCCACGAACTGTCTAAGATGACATATTGTTTATGCATGATTGTTTTGTGCAATTTCTTGCCCTTTCTGAACGTTGAACGTATGATAAGTATAGCAAATTAGATTTGCGTTAATAACGCAAAAATTGTACATAGAATATTGATTTAAAAATTAGATGTTGTTAATACCGACAGTTTCTGCCCTTAATGGATTATTAACATCAGCTCTTTACATACATATTTAGAAATTCATTTTCACGTATGTTAAAAGGGTTACGTCGGTAGCTTTACTTATTCGCCAACGACCGCAACTGTTTAATGTTCTGTGAAATGTTAATCTAGCGTTGAACTGAAGATTAATTTGTCGCCGTGAGAGTTCTTTTTATTAAAATCGTATTTCAGAGCGTAATTAGACCTCCGATAAACTTTTCTAGAGGTTTTAATAAAAGAAAAAAAAAATAAACGCTTCAAGCTCGAAGCTTGATTAAATTTTCCATATAATTGCAAATTTATCTCTTTGTGTTGGAGATCCATCGGTTGCGATTACTGTCTACGGTGTTAAAAGCTAAAATTATTACTCCGGCTTGATCCTTGAAATTAGATCCATAATTTAATTCATATAATCAAGTAATACTTCTTATTGATAGCTTAGGTTTGTACGGTTTAAGAATTTGAGAACTTTTCGAATTTTTTGAGAACTTAAGCTGTGCGCCAGAAGTTAGTCCGCAAAAAAAAGAAATAGATCTGTTTTATTTTTTTTTTCATAAAAAAATATTTTTGTTTGTATACCTTGAGTGAATTTTTGATAACTCTTTTCTCTTGCTTGGCGTTGTTTTCTACGGTAAGCCAAATTTTTGGCATAAAAGCTTTCTCTTACCAGACCTACTAATCTCTATTTCTGCTTAGTGGAAGTATTGCAACATTTTAGCGAAACAGACCCAAGAATATTAGAAACGATTATTTGGAAACTTTGGGATATGTTTAAATAACTGCATAAATTGTCTGAAGGCCCTTGTACCGTGCAATTCGCACGCTTCGATAGCTAAGCTACAAACTGAAATGAGAGAAAGAGAGAAGATGATAGCTTACCTATCGAAACGTGCGTGTAGTTTCAGTGAAGTGTTCGTGGTAAGGGGTAATAGTGAAGTGTTTTAATGTATTTCAGGGTAAATTTAGGAGTTTTTACCAAAGATGGATTTTTTAATTATCTGAGGACTTTAAAACAATAGCATCCAGTAAATTTCACCGCATAGACACGGAATATTAGGCAGATATTAGTTCTACAGATTTAGATATAATTTAAAGCATCCCCACATTCAGACTTAATAAAATTTTCCTTAAATTATACGTATATACTTTGTTTTTTTGTAACCTAAAAAAAAAAAAAAAACAGTTAAGAAATTAAATAGACAATTCTAGTTGGTATTTGACATTAATTGTTTTGAAATAAAATAATCAGTAATCATATAAAAAATTTGGATCTACAAGATAAGGTCATTTTAAAATCATTACTCGGCATCTAATTTAATACTTTTAGGCTCACAATAATAAAGCAATCAACGCAATACCGTAACAGTTTATAAATGGTAGTCTGCAAATCGCTAAGAAATCCACTTTAATCGACTCCTTTTTGGAGGGGGAGATTAAATCCATTAATTGCAACGTTCTCGAACAATAGTAATTTAGTCGTCTTAATTGCGCTCCTGTTCAATTTGATTTACTGTGACGCTGTGTCACGTCGCCGATTTAATTCGTTCGGGGTATATCCTCGCGCTCTGAACGTAAAGCGGAATTCAGTCTACGAGATTGAATTGAAATTATTTATTTCGAAAGCTGCATACGATCACAGACGTAATATATATTTTCATAATTATTCCAATTGTCTTCAGCTGTCAGTATAGATAATGGTCCGTTATTGTTTCAGCGATAGTACATTAATCTAGTGTCTTAAATCAATTATGTTTACGTGATTAGAACTTGGTGCGAAATTTGCGATAATTCAGGAGATTAATTAAATCCAAACACGTTCCGTGGTAGATATTAAACGTGTTGGGATTATACTGACAAGAAATATAATGTCAATATAGAACTAGATTCAACATTAGTTTACGTGCGTGTTAGTTACATATTTGCAAAAAGAATGCTTTGCACTTGTAAAATCCATATTTTTTTAATATATTGAAACACCTTACTATTACCCCTTACGACAAACACATCATTGAAACTGTACGCACGTTTCGATAGCTAAGCTATCATCTTCATGAGCAATACTTAACTGAACTGAATATATAAAACATTCCTAATTTGGAGGGAGTTTATTTATTTCTATTACCTTTAGAATGCAAGCATCTTAACGTTCTGATGGTAATTCTGACCGTAAAATACTAAAGAGGCTGTGACTTTTGAGACACGAGGTGCAAGCAAGTGGTGAGGAGCAACATCGCAACACTACTCGGAAACGGAGCAACAATCAACCGTTTAGGTGTTACTAGATTAACTGTATCCAATAAAAGCTGTTTGTTCGTAAAGCCCTTCCAATAAAATTTATAGCTCGTTTCTCTCGAGCTGGAATTTGTCTTAAGCATTGCTTTGGATGATCAAAGAACAATTCATACTGAATGAAAAATCAAGGAAAACAGTCGACAACATCGCATCATTCTTTATCCTGACAATGCTAGCTCTCGCAGAACACAACAAAATGCCTCAAAGACAAAGAAATGCGTGAAAAAGAGGACTTTTCAAGAAACAAAATACAATATTTCAAAACATTTTTTTTTCTTTCATTGTTTTTGTGAAAATTTCAGCATCTTTCATAGGTATGTAAGGCTCCACACTACGATATCTTATGTTATTTTTGGGAATTAGGACGCTTACAGTATTCTTAGCTAAAGCTATTTTTTTGTTATATTATCACCACTTGGAATTTTATCTTCTAAACTAATGGTTACTGCCACTGTTGAAATTTACTGATAATCATAAATTTAAAGTCAGTACCTACTTACAACACGGTGACTTGATAATCAGTCACATCAATAGAGAGTCACACAGTCCACGGATACAGCCGGCAATTTTGCGCAAATACCGCGTATACAAAAATATACAAATAAATTGATTGTCGCCCAAAAACCTGCTTTGCATGTTTATTTAAAGGTGCTGGCCGTTGGAAAGATTTTAATATTTTCCAAAAGGTTGCGAATTTACTCCTTATAATTAAATTTTAACATGTCCGTAACCACCGTCTGCATGCGAACAGCTTTGGCGTATGTTTCCGCTAAAAACGAGTCAGAGAAAAGCTTACGGTGTAAATTGTTGAGCCGGAACTGCAAGCTTAGAAACTTTTAAAAAGGTAAAATGGTCACCGACCGACCTCTCAGCGTAATTAAAAGGCTTCGCGAAAGAGCTAAAAACCACACGCCGGCTAATGGAACGTGACAATTTGAACTAGTTCGTTAATTAAAAATTTTTAAAATTGGAAAATGTTTGTGCGGGCGAATTCAATAGACGCAATATTAATGTAGCAGAGCTTTTAAATATAAGCAATAGTATTCCTAACGCTTAGCGAAGAAAACAATACACAATTCTTGTTGTTTTGAGAGCTGTTGAAAATGAGTAAGATTATATATTTACGGAATTATGAAAAAATATCCTTGTCAGCGATTCGATTTTTTTATAAGAAAATACTCCTTTGATGACTGCCAATTAATGAACTTTAAGGGTAGCCGATCATCCGTTTTCGAATGAGGAGTCCCATTGACGTGATTATGGGCTATATGATAGAGTCCATGATGTCAATCGAACATGTGCGGAAGGCTTTTTACGAAAAATTAATTATAAGAAAGCTATCGGCTAAATGGATGCCGCGTCAGCTGATGGTTGATCAAAAACGAACTCTCGTGATAATTTCAAGGCAATGCTTGGACTTAAGTTCAACAAGAGCGACTTTCTGCTGCATTTAGTGACTGTAGATGATGATTCACGCATACATCGATACACGCTGGAAACTAGAAGGATCATTCCATTAGCTGGAAAAGTCATGAGTCATGACGACGACTTTCTAAGATTCGCAAAACATGAACAAAACATCTTAATTGATTATTAATTGATTATTTGGAGAAGGGAAGGATAAACACGAAACAGTGTCATTCCTGATTTATTAAATAGATTCGATGTTAGATCGAAGAGAAAAAGGCCCCATTAGCGGATTCACCTAAATAATACTTAGATGATATTTGCTTTGAAAAGTAACTATAGGTACTCTAGAAATGTATCGTTCAACTAAATTATATTATCAGTTATTAATAGTTATAAGAAATATGGTGCATCATGCAAAGCATCGCATCATTTCGTACTTCATGATTAAATTAATTAATAAGTGCATAATATAATTAAGTTTTCAGCGTCCCTTTCGCAGGATAACAAGAACATATTTGCAATGCAAATGTATCCAAATACTAATATATTTTCGTAACGGCAGCCATTTACGAAACCCCTTTCAAGACAAGATAGCCTCAATTGTATTGTTATGATGGCCACTATTCGCATTCAGTAATGGCGCCGGCTGAACGCTATTTGACACAAAGCACATACTGACCCATTATAAAACACCATTTAAACGGTACTAGGAGAAATTGGGTAAATGGATATGATCCTATCTTGCTTGTACTGCATTGAACGTGGGTTCCACGCTGGAAAGTCGTATGAGATACAGTCGGGCATGTTATTTGTGGAACGTCCCAATCTGTTTATTACTAAGCTTATCGCATATAGGTTTTACTATATTAGAAAATCTACCGTAGGAAAATCGATGTTAATGCAGTACGTATTCGGCAATGTTGCAGCTCTCAAAAATATATGTACATATGTATGTATAATCCTGTAATGCGGTCGAGTCAATTTATATGATTTTAAATTTCCAGTGAAAAGCATGTTTGTATAGATTTTTCAATGATGATAATAATTGCGGAGGGCTTAGATTGGTTTGATGGGCTATTTTCAATTTCACAGCTCTCTTAATTAAATATGTGTAAAGTGTTCATATCTTAACTTAACTAGAAAAGACACGTTCATATGAAAGAAAGAAATAGAAGCCCATCCGCTAGCGAAGGTGCGTGTCTAACAGCAAGGCTCATAATTTCAACGCGACGAGCGCGTTCTAGTTCACTTCTATTTTTCAGTGCTTTTGACACCCTTTTTGATGGCGCGGCGACGAGGTCCCTCTTTCTTTGGCTCTGGTATGTTATTGGGTAAATGTATCTGCGACCAATGATAATTCAGAGGAGACTCCTCTTCGCTTTATTTCCTTCAAGCTCTTAACGTTTATTTTTAATGCAATTTCTCTCTGCAAACACGTAAACATGTGAGCATGGCTCGTTAATAGACTCTATTAGGATATTACAGGTTGTAATGTGGTATTGGTA
Source organism: Oryctes rhinoceros (assembly GCA_020654165.1). Lineage (NCBI taxonomy): Eukaryota > Metazoa > Arthropoda > Insecta > Coleoptera > Scarabaeidae > Oryctes > Oryctes rhinoceros. Next base: position 9,558,952 of record JAIOKQ010000231.1, read on the forward strand.
AGAAAAAATTGTTGTTATTTTAGGCTAACTTAATATAACTTTCAATATGAAATGTGTACCGTAGTTGGCCGTGATTGATATTAATAAAAGCTATTGGTAATAAAAGAACGCACAGACGCCGCGAAAATTATTCCACAACTGAAGGAAGAAGTAGGACGCTAAGTGGTTTATTTTCAGTAATTTCAGGAGATGCAATGTACAAAATTGTTTCAAGCCCAAGGTTAATTAAACACATTTCAAAGAATTAAATACATTTGAAACGCGGAGTTTCTTAGGCGACGCGCTAGCATGGAGGGACCGCGAAAACGTTAAATTTCTTTCATTGTTTGAAATTTATCGTTTTCAATTGCCGAAAGGCTTCCTTACATGTATGGCGTAATAAACAGTTTTTTTTTTTTTATTGAACTTTCTTGATATTGTTCGTTAAACTCGCAGTCGTAATGCTTTAGCTAAAGAGGAATGATTGTAAGCAACATTTATGGACTCTTAAATACATATAATAGACAGACCAACCCATTTAAAGGATGCTAAACGTTATAAACTTACACGTGACCATAAATTTACAGTTTACAGGACAATATTTTTGCGTCCAAGGCGAAATATGAAACATTGCAAGTATTCGACGTTAATTTCAACACGCGGAGCAAATTGAAACATCTGCAAATTCTCCAAAACAGAAAAGCGCTTGACGGCGCCATTTTTCAAGCGGACGCAAATGATTTATTACTCTCATTTTGCTGCAAATTACAAAACTCCTTTAGACATAATATTTGAACTATTTCATCCCTCGTTAAGCATCCGAACCTTTTTAAGGCATTAGAGAGAACTCCGTCTGTTTTAACGCATGAACGTTAGTAATCTACAGTTATAACAATCGATCAAAACAGAAAGCTCTTGCTTGGAAAACATTTAATGCAGAAATGATGTAAAAGTTCTTAAAAATTAAAATAACGTAGGCAGGTGATTTCATTATCTCGCTTGTGTCTGTCCAAACTTATCTTCGAGTACAGCTTTTCTCGTGCTTTTCCTATTTCGGAGTTATCTTATAAAAACTTTGCTGATACGTTAAGCTTTTATTGTTTCCCTTATATGAAACTGCGATAAAAATGTTGGTATCGCATTTTACCTAGCCGTATCTCTTCTTTGATATTGGAAAGTGCGCAGCTTTATGTGGAATAATATTACTTCCGGCGGTAGGTGTATCTCCTTCAGTGAATGTTACTTACGGCACAACTGTATTTTTCTTGTTTGCTTCTCCTACCTTTGACTTTGTAAGTTTAGTTAAATAGTTTTGCAGTTCGATCCACCGTTTCTATTGCATGAGATAACACCGTAATCTCACTTCACATACAAACAATATTTGTCGTGTTTCGTGTTCTACCAACTTTATTAATTTTTTTTATTTTTTTATTTAAGACTCACTAGATTCCAATATATTGCCAAGATAATATAGATATTGTATCTTTTACGTGTATATATAAATGTCAATAAGAACGTAAAAGATAAACAGGTGGAAATAATTTATAGAGAAAAGGAAAAGGATTCGAAGTTATAAACATACTATGTAGTACAAGCGTAACAACAACGACAACAAAATCCGACCCAAGTAAGCTGCTAATTAAATTGCGAGAATTTATTTCGGCGAAGTAGTAAGCTGATGATATCCAACGAGAAATAAGTCCGTGGAGTATATAAAATACGATAGGTAGGTAGTTATTTGTCTGTAGAATCTTAAGAGGTTCTCGAACCTAATAAGGACTTATTGGCAGCGGTCCCAGAGCGTAGGGTCATCTTATTGAACTTGCTCCAGACGTGTTTAGTGTGATTAGTTCCGGCGATCTTCGAATTCGGGCAAAATAGATTCCCATGTTTTTAGCAAGTTGAAATGTAACGTTGACAACGCCGTAACGATTAATGATCTGAAAGTGATTCCATTGCGTCCATTAGTTCGTAGTTTTTTTTTTTTTATTTTCGTCGATACGTAATAAACGAGATTAGAAATTAGTGACGATTATGCGCGCGCTATAGCTGCTTCATAATTCATTCAACAGTTATTGTTGCAAGTTTAATGTAATTGAATAAAAGTATGGCATGGTGGTAATTTGAATGGCTAATTTGTAGTGTAGGTTATGACAATGCATTATATGCAAATGTTCGATTATGAAAAGCAATTTAAATACTGATTTTTTTTTAAAGTACAGTGTTACTAAAAGTTTTCAATTTTTTTTTTCATCAATTTTTTACTTAATATCATGTCGATGTTCCGTTGATAAAATTTGCTCTAAAATTAGTGAAAATTCAGAAAATTTAATAAACATTAAGAACTGGGTGAAATAGTAGGAACTCCGCGAATAAGATTGCGTTATTACCTCCAATATTCAGTCTACACCTTACTGCACTATGCTGTATTCTGGAGATTGTATATTCGTCGACGTACTTTCGTATCTTAAAATAAAGAATAGAAGATTCATGGCTAAACTCCACTTTAGTTAGGTTAGCCACTAACAGAACAAAGAATTTTATTATGCCATTACCGGCATAGCTAGCGTAATGATTACTTTACCAAGCTCGCAACTTTCGCCGCAGCAAGGTTTTCAGCGTATCCAATTCTCCGTCCACTCTGTATGATTTTAAAATAATCAGTCCTAGGTACGATAAATAACAAAGAGCAAGTACTGACAAGTTTCCAAAAGTACGTGGGTTGTTTTTTGGATATTCTGTTTCTCATTAAGTTTTAAGAACATCCGGATGCTTTGTGAACAATATGTTGTTAATAGCTATTTATGCAAGAATAGATACAGGACAAGTCTTGAAGTCTTGAAAGTCTTCCTATATGGACAAATTTTAAAGTGCGAAGTCAGAGTTCTGTACCAACGCTTTTAACACTAAAATGAGCAATTTAACTTCAGAACAAGTGGCTGCTATAGTTGCTTTAATCGAAGATGGACGATCTCAAGCATACGTTGCTAATTTGATGAACATCAATCAGTCAAGTGTTTCTAGAGCCGCAGCCAGATATAGGGAAACAGGCAATTACAGTAGAAGACCTGTACCAGGTCGTCCAAGATGTTCTACTCGCCAAGATGACCGCTATTTACTACTACAAGCATTACGTCGAAGACATGTAACTGCGAGACAATTGCAGAACGACTTGGCTAGAGTCAGAAATACTCGTGTGAGTACTCAAACTATTTGGAATAGGTTACGACATAGTGGATTAAGAGCTAGAGTAGCTGTAACAGCCCCTCGTCTCACTAGGAACCACCGAGTGGCTCGCTTAAGGTTTGCCAGAGAACATGTAAATTGGAACATTAATGACTGGGCCAATATACTCTTCACAGATGAGTCAAGATTTGGTCTTTACACCTCAGATAGGCGTATCTCAGTGTACAGACGAGACGGTGAGCGCTATTCGCAGTGTAATATCAGACCTAAACCTAATTTCGCTGGTGGCTCTATTATGGTTTGGGGAGGCATCTGTTTAACAGGTCGTACAGAGTTAGTACCAGTAGACAGAGGTATACTGACTGCCCACAGGTATATAACGGACATTTTAGAAGAACATGTAGTACCATATGCGCCAATTATAGGAAACGAATTCATGTTAATGCACGATAATGCACGACCGCATGTTGCGATAATCGTCCAGGAATACCTTAACGATGTTGGTATTCCAGTTTTAGATTGGCCTGCGGTAAGTCCGGACATGAACCCAAAATGTTGCCCCAGCGGACCTGCATGGACTAGAAAATGAATCTCTGCCAAACCGTATGCGAGCGGTCATAAGAGCCAGAGGTGGCAATACTCAGTATTAAAAGCTACTGTTATGACATTTTTCTTTCCAAAATTATAATTTCTTGTTTTAATAAAAATCTCAACTATGAGTTCTTGTTTTTATTTGGCCCGTATCTTACTTAAACAATCATAGAAATTATATCTTAGAGCGCATTAAAGTATATTTACAACTTTATGCTACAAACAAAGATTATGCGATACTTTTATGATTCAAAACTAAATTATGCGATACTTTTTTGGCGGAGTGTATTTTGCTCCTTAGAAAAGAAACATATTTTCTAAACACCATCATAGTTCATCGTAGTAGGATTAGGAAATTTATATTGATTGACCATAAAGATGATACACTATTATAGTTACGCTCTCCTTCCTTACACAAAAAAGATACGTAAGACAGAAGTAATGTTGCCTACGCGTTTATCGAGGTCCTCGTTCTTCAGACGTTGACGCGTTCAAATACATGGCGTAGATAAAATAATACATAAATTTAAATAAGTGCAATAAAGAGGAACATATATCCTGATTAGACCGACGTTTTATGTGAATCTATACTCCCGATTTAAGAAATTGTTATTTATTTACGAACTCCCTGGAGGATTACTCCTCTGAAGATGTTCGAATACAAACGATAACTTTATTCTATGCCCAGTCGCAGATATCTAAGCATTTTTATCGAGCTGAGTAATAAAAAACGAATGGAGATTGCGTATTGTAACATATATCTTCAAGCTCTTAATAAAAACAAACTTTTCGATTTTAATCTATATGGTGGCGTCTCTGATTTATTTTAAATGTTAAAATTTTGCAACGTTAAACATTTTTATTTTTAAAATCAACTTATTAAAATTTTTCCTAATTTGAATGAATTTTTTCCTAAGACAATCGCTTAAGGCCCATACGTGAAACAACTTCCTTATTAGATCTATAACCGAAGCTGAATTGATCACTTTTACGGTTTGGTGGTCATATTCTATTTGTTTGGGTACTCGAGTGAAAAATTGACTTTCTCTCGCAAGGACAAACGTCGAAAAACGTTCTTGGAAGAATATTTATCTTCCGGATAAATTATACTACGTTTAATAGGTTATAAATATATATATATCAGAAGGTACATAACTTCGAGACAATACGATACTTCCCGGAAGTTTGTACAATATAGCGAGAGCGATTGAATTGAAGCCTCTCTATAGTTTTTTTTTCCCGGTAATTCTACATATCATTTGTAGACTTATTCTACTTCAACGTGGCTTGAATTCGAATTTTCCGTCGGAATATCAATTGGAAAGAAAATAAATAAAAAATAAACTTGATAAATTAAAAAAAAAAACAATTCATAAACATCCGGAAACTAAAACTACAACTAAGAAATGACATTAGTACTAGCAAAGTTCGATGGTGGCGTGAACGATACATCTAAAAGTAGGACGTTAAATAAGGGAGGAAAATGAAAACTTCTGGCGCCTCCACCAAAAACATTTCGAGATAACGCTGCTCCTTTAAATTCCCTAAGCTTCGATTACTTTATGTTATAATATCTTGAGTGTAACACGTGAATCTTACTGAATACTGCTGAATAGTTGATAGCTGACAACGTTAGCAGGGAAATACATTTTCACGCTAAAATAAGGATGAGTTAACCTCGAAATCGGCAGCTTGAAATATGGTATAAAGTAATACACAGTTATTTCGAACTTAAATAATACGTTTCCGTGTAATAAGTAGATTTAAATAATTTAATTTATCGTTTAATTCTCAAATGTGCCTTTGTTAACCGACCGTAGTATATGTCTGTAGCGAAACGAAAGTTGTAGTTAATAGAAATATAGAAAGTAATACGATATTACGATAATGCATCCACAATTAATTTATGCCAAAGTACAAAGAGTTAAAAGAGATGATAAGTTTTCTTTCTATTCTTTATAAATTAGATCCAAAAGATAAATAAAAAATTGTTTACTTATTTATGCAAATGCCTTCGTCACGTGGTTGATTTCTCGAAGCGAACCTTCCGTGCTACACATTTCAAAGTTCCTCCTTATGCGAGTATTCAGTTTGAACGGATCTTTATTTGCCTTACTTGTTTGATTCTAAACCTTTCGGGGATATCCGCATTGCAGTTAAGCTTTACTTTGGTCCTCAATCACAGGTCAGATTGAGGTAACCCGAGCGGACATTCGCTGTTTTCGTATAAGGACACTTTTTAACGCTAAAGGTTTTTCGACTGTTCACATGCTTCAAGCCTTTAACGATGCAGAGCGATTTATAAACCGAGGGTTGCAAATATGTTATTTTAAACGGGGATGATTAAGTATTTCCATTTTAAAAACCTCGTTTATCGTTTAAAATCGGTAAAAATGCGTTCCTTCAATTTCTTAAAAAAAAAAAATCAATCAGTAGCAAACTCAGGTAACTCTCCTGTTTTAGAAAGGTTAAATATTGATATTGAAGGAACAGAAACATTTCGAACTTGTTTCTCATGTTACGCATGATATATCGAATTTTTCGTGTTAACAGTTTACTCCATTAACTTTAGGAAATAAGGAAACCGTTATTTTACTACGCCAAAAACAAGTTCAGCTTTGATTTATCCTTACAATAAAGGAAACGGGCATTTTTTTACTGCTCTATTTATTTCTTAACTTCATGTTAGCCCTCCCTGTTAATAGAACACATACATTTACCTTTATTAATAAATGTTTTTGACAAATTTACGACCGCTTTTATATCAAGAGGGAACAGAGTAACTGTAAACGCGCGATAATCGATAAATTCGCATTAAATTTCTTACGCTTTAATTAATTCCAAATGTAATGAAAAATGCGTTTGCATTAATTAGAACACGAGCAGCGCCCTATGCTTACCCTATTATCACCCGATGGAATATTAAACGACCTTCTGCGGGATGAGGAACACGCCAGTTGGCCGTGATGAAAGCGTTTTATTATTTGTTTGCGACCGGTTGTAATTTCGAGGTCGCATTTACTGGCAGTAAGTTACTCCTGTCAAATTTATATTTCGCAGCACCGATATCGGGTCGTGTTCTGTGAATAAAAAATGACGGGGGGATACTGGAAAGAACACAATGCGCAATTAAAATTCGCTTCGACATGAACGTATACGGGAAATTTGAAAGGGTTACATAATGTTCTCTGCATATTATGCGAATGAATTTTTTTAATCCGTTTATAAATAAATCCGAATTAATGTTCGTGATGATGAAGTATTATGTTATCGTTCTGTCTCCCTGAAACCTCGTTAAGACATAATTATCTTCCACAAATTAAATATTCTAATTTTACGTTAGTCGTTGCCGTAGAACTACGGCAGAACGCTAAACAGTATGATGCGCACTAATTCCTCAATTAACACTGGTTATATTTCTGTAACGTAGGTTACCAACGTTACACTACTGTTATAGGAGTGGTATATTTACAATAAATAACTTCAATATTTGATTAAAATTATTCCTTTAAGCTTTTGTAGTTATAACTTATAACGATAAGAGTTTATTAATTATAAATGTTGAAAAGCTTACAAAGTTGAGATTATTAATAGATTGATAAGCGAGGATGTTTTACTCTTCGCCTAATTTCGAAATTTTTAATCGGGAATCTTAAGAATTTTGCATCGTGACAAGTGACTGCGATAATCTTGGACAGTGTGATGCACAGAGAGCTTCAATTTATTTCAACCACTGCTAAGCTTCTTAAGAAATCAATTAAACAGGGATCTGAGAGCACGACGGAGCATCTCTTAGCGGTTAAATCACGCATGGGTAACCGCCACACAGTGGAACGAAGTCCTATTTTCCTGGCTAGAGACTACTTTTCTAAAAGTAGTTATTTTTTACTCAATATTTGTCGTTTCAGCTACTAAAATGAATGTATTTTAAGTCAATAGGTCACAGAGTTATCGATCGTTAATCGTCGCTGCTAGTATGTCCTTATCCGCTGAGTTTGGACGGGGCTAGTACAAAAACTATTGAAATGTAGTTTTACATGATATTTTCCCTATAACGAACATGTTAAGCTTTAACACTATAACGACGCTTTTTCTTCACATATGATATATGCAAATATTATGTAAAGATATCATGTATGGCGATATATGTCGGTAATTGGGCAATAACCACATGATGGCTGGCATAATGGATGGATGGATGTATCTCTAGATTTTAAGGGAACATTTAAAGGCAAGTGTCTAGTCGTTAAGTAAGGTATCGTATATGCATTGGAAACACCATTTCGAAGCTGCCACAGAAACTCTATCGGACACCTTCCAAGAAATCAAATGTATCTAACAAAAAAGGAAAAAGAATTGAAAAATCTATTGAAGAATGGCGGAATGCGATATCGAAGTTTACTATAGCGAAATCTATGACAAAACGTCCAGATAGACAGAGCTAATCGCTACGCTGCGAAGAGAATACAATTTATTTTCTTATCTTGTATTTAATGGGTAATGGCAGAATATGTGTTGTACATAGGATAAACCTATAAAATAACTTTTTTTATGATGTTATTAAACCTGGATTTCAAAAGGATACCAGTGTACTTTTGCGTATAATTACATTGAAAGAATGTAGGAAATACCATGTACGTAGCTTTGCATCAAAGATTAAACAAAAAGTTATCGATGTAAATCGGACAGGTTTACATGTGAACGCAATTAAATTAATTAACTACGCTTTAAAACATGTATTTTCACAAAAATACTCGAATATTTTTAGAGAAGGAACAAACTTAAAAAATCGAAAATGGCTTGTAATCGATGGGATATCGTTTATATGCAAATGGCTATAGTTATCTTAATGCTGATATATTTGACAAGGATGCAAAGGCATCTGTACACAAACATATTTTATTACAGAAGGAAGGAGGCGAAGTCGCGGAACAGGCACGCGGTTAATGATCGCTTTGCCCTTAAGCACGACTGATCAGTTTTAATAATTTAACAGGAATATCAAGGTCAAACAGAGAGTGTACACCATCAGGTTGTTCTACGTGAATTTTACAGTACTCTGCTTTTATCTTGCTTCCAGAAGCAAAATCAATACGTGCGATGTTTATTTTATTTTGCCAGGCAGCACTTTGCTAAATATAGAATGCTATAATAAATTGTTAATGAAAGTAATGATCGCTATCCTATTTGTTAAGAATAATACTTTGTATCGAATAGAATTGTAAGTATTTATTATTTTTTATGTAAAACGAAGAAAATTTTAAGATTTTCAAAAAGTTAATTTTTCTTTTGAATAATGGTTAGTGAGAAATATAATATTCTTACCACAACTTTTCACTGCAATTGGAGGGATATCTTGATAACAAAATTTTGATCTTGATCTCAATCAACATGTCATGATCAAAAAAAAAATAACAATGAGCGACATTTCAATAAAAACTTTGTGGGTGAACAGCCCAAAGTGCCGTACGCTATTGATAACTGATGCGAACGTTCAAAAGTTCGCGTGTCGTTACTTTCGTGTTTTGCCATGCGTCATTCGTTGGAATTGACTTTTTTTATCATGCGTTTTCGCAAAGTAACGGCCGAAAAAATCTTACAATTCAATGCTTTGGGCGAGCTTCTTCAGGTTCTTCCTTCTTTTCTGGATTCCTTAGATTTTTTTCGCAACTATCTAGCAGTACGAATGATGGTTGGTAAATAGATAGAAGCTCCATACTCCATCTGATTAATGGTCAGTAGAGTAACCCCGAATCAAGAGACAGCTTTACCAATCTAAAAAGAGTAGCTAGTTCATGGAATGCTGCAGATAATTGAATAACGTCTACAGATATGCAGCAATGCTGTAATCTTTAATGCCAAATTTATAAGTGCGTATGGCGGCTACCAAAAAATCGGTCGACATCGAAGTGAACCAGCATCGAGTTATATGCCATGTAGATCGCACATTCGACAATTAATAGTTGTAAATGATGTAATAATAACTTTATTTTGGGAGTGTACATTTCAGTATATCAAAAAATGATTGCGAAGCTATCGTTAGATGCTTCGATTAATAACATTTTATAAAATTATTAAATATCGTCGATTATTAAAACCGTAGACGTTTCGTAATTTGGCTCGGGGCATTTGATTTTCGATGCGGGTACACTAATTAATACGCGCTGCAATCGCCACTAAACTTCTAAATTTATAATCGAACGCATAATACGTAATAAAATATTTGAAATGCCTGTCCTAATATTCTAGCTATTCGAAAGCATACCTGTCTATAGCAAGGAGAAATATTTATATTATGGAAACTTACTAATACCATAAATTTACTATTCCAACTGTGAATGGTTTCATTAACATTTAAACAGCAGATAATTACAGCTTTCGTAATGAAGGAGGCAAATATTTTATGAACACTGTGTAGTATGTAGATTTTTCCGTAGTGGTAATTCTAATTTCTTTCATATATAATGTTCATTATTATTTTACCGCCATAAAAGTTAATGACATAATAAAAATAAATTAAATTCTTTCGAGTCATATAAGTGAGCTTGTACAGCGTGGAGAGATATTAAAGAAACAGAAAAGTCAATATAACTAATTCACGAAGTTACGTGAAGTAGATTTTTATTGTTCGAGTAAATTAGAGTTAAGCGAGAGAGTGATGGTGTCATTTTTTTTTCTTTGAGGAAATCGCCTCATGACTTCTCTTAATTTGACCGGCACTTATACCACCACGACTAAGAGATTAAATGGGAACTATTAGTATCAAAACAAATCTTATTCTAAGCACTTATTAAAAAGTTAGCGTTGCACGATCTCCTTATTATTTTATAATCAATATAATTATCCGAACGTGAAGTCGTGGTATTCCATTTAGTATTGCCGAGTAGACGAAATTCATTGAAATTGATGACGATCGGGTTCGTAAACCTTAGTTGTTGATAAATATCTTTGCCAGATAGTAAAGGAATTTATAGCCATCTATACATAGACCGGGGAATATCTACTTGAAATTCAGACGCAGTTACATAGTGGCGAAGCTTAACTTCATCAATTTTGGGTTAGCGCTTAATGCCTCTATCAACTTGTAATAAATTGTTTAGCGTACGTTTGTAATTGTACATATCCTACAAATGTTGGATACGTACTAAAAATAACTACTAAGTGGATAAGTGCGTGTTGCATTAGATTAAAAAGGTAATTAGAAATAACGAATGAAAATAAATGTTTTTTTTCTCGACGTAATAACACTTTTTTGCTTTTAATTTTCTGTAAGTTGCTGTGTTAGTAATAATCACAATAATTTACTTTGATAGACGTATTCACTATTGCAAACATTACTATTATTATTGACGAAAATGTTGATCTTCTTTGTGACTGTTGACATTATGTTTGCATACTATATCCGTAACGCTAACTTCGCACTATTCAAGAAGTTCTGTAGATACTTTCTTTGCACATTGCTATCGTAGATTAGTCACCTTTCATCATTCGTGATCGATTGCTTCAGATATGGCTCGATTTCGTTGCGTTCCAGAAGAGATTAACATATAGAGATTCTTTCGAGTAAATTTTTTCATTTGCATCATTTACCACCTAAACAATGATCTTCTGCTTCTGCCATCTAGCCTCTTTCAAATTGTTTAACAGTGGTGAGTGATGATGACTGGTTATATGTCGGGCCTGCTCGAGTTTTGATCGAATATCGCGGTCGCCCAATGCGAGAAGCACTATTGACATTGAAAATTCGAGGGCAAAAGGACAAATTCGACGACCGAACCATCTTTATCGCAGTAAAATGTGGTGTGAAGTCCTGCGGAAAGTTCAATCATAATACTTTACATTTGATTGTAAAAATTTCAAAATTTTCTGCACACCTACTAGCTTTAACTATCAGGAGTCAAATGACTTTAAGCTTTATCCTATCTGCGACTCATGTACCCTGAGATTTGGGACACTAACGCTATCTCGAGGACACAGCCTTTATTCTCTTGGCATGTACAAGAATTGTTTTTCCTAGTTAGTATAGGCGATCGTCACCTGATAGACCTAAGCGTTCCTCCGTGCGAGAGGATAAAACCGATATGCTTTTGTTGTGACTTTGATCTGGAGTATTTTGGGCAGAATGAGCCTTTTCGTTTAATTCACGTTATTTTACCAGATGTTTTAGACTATTCTATAAACCGCAATAAAGATTGCGACCAGTGAAAGATATGTTCTTTGCTTTCTTCTGCATATCACCCTTTTAGTTCCTTTCACTTTCTTTGGCGGATTTGCGTACCAAGTCCGATTTATACGTTTAAGCCCTACGAGCACTGCCTGACTGTAAAAATGTTCTTGATGTCTTTGTCTCGAATAGATTTAGCATAAAAACCTCTGTTTTACTTACTTTGAAGCCCCATAGCGTGATACTCATTTAAATATCGACTCCTAATCCAGGATTGTCTTTATCTTATTAGCAATTTCCTTCTTTAAATTAAAGTCCAGCTATTGCCCACGATTTTTTATAAGGCAGTGTCCTTTGCACTGAATATTAAGTAACTTATAATGGGAATGTTAAGGATTTTAAGCCCGTTTCTTGGTTGGTAAAGTAGCATAATATAATAAATAAACTGTAGCGAAGAAGATTTTTTTTTAAATTTAATTAGAATACTTCATTAAAACTTAATAATTAGAACTTGTCGAACAAAATTAATTGTTTTCGTCAATTGGAGAAGTTATCCTTTGAAAAGTTGAATAGAGTCATTTAATTCAGTTATTAACTTGAGGATATTTGAAACTTGTTAAAATGTTTTACTTTAAGCAATAGATATTTCGATTATTTGTATTTGTTATTCTATGTAAAATTTACGTTTCTAAATTTTAGTAAGTTCTGCATAACAAGGCATTTTTATAGCTAACTAATGTTTAGCCTTCAGCGATTGATTTTATTTCATATGTAAATATATAAAAATTTTTCTTACATGATGTGTATAATGCATAATATGTACGTTAAAAATACCTTGCAACGATTTGCATACGTAATCAATAGTATATTGATTAAGTACATTACGTATCCTTTAATATTTTTATTTATGTCAGTGAAAATTTAAAAACGAGATATTAATTTGCTAGATAACGCCATAAATATGATTTTTGCGCCATTTACATAAACAATTTTTGTTCGATCGACCTATTATTTAGATTTCTACATAAATACAAGCCGTGTTTCTGTAGAGCTATTTGTTTAAAGAACAGTAAACTCGCGCTGTAATTGCGGTGTGCTAAATAAAAATGAAGCTGTTTTGTTATGCATATTTAGTTCAATAAATAGAATCTTTAGTAATTACTTCCTCATAAGATTTCAATATCCAATGGAATATTTTCATAGTTATTATCTTTTATCCATTATAATTGCTTCGGCGCACGATAAAAAAAAACTATCGATAGCTTTATTAAATGTCACTAGATGCATGTGTTATATGTTTCTTGTATTACGTACAGTCACGTTCTAAAGTACTTTGCACCTAAAATAAACTCATTAACATTCATTTTGCGATGACTTAGAACTAGCGACATTGTTTGGAATTTGCTGAAAGAAAGAAAATAAGATAAAATAAGGTGAGAAAATAGCGCAATTTAGATATATTTTCCCGTGAAAGAGAGTCCTTTAAGGGACTAATGAATAAGCTGCAAGAATGGTGTTCTCGATCCGATCTTGTTTGAGTTAAGGTATTGGCAAAATTTGATGGGGTTACAATTTAAGGTATGTGTAAATTATAGCCTATCTTCGATTAGAAGTCATGGTGCAAATAAAGCAAAATGATGACAACCTTTAGAGGAGTTTATATATCTCTTTGGGCCGACACCACACGATAATATAAAGAAAGGAAAATTGCAGATTATGCGATAGATCAAAGAGAAGTCCGAAGTACGCATTTTATAATGGCAATTCATATTATTCAGATTGTATTAATGTTTGCTTCCAGCTTATAGAAAATTGACACAGGCAGGTTGACCATTCAAAAGCTCTTAGAAACAACGTAGTCGACTATCCGAACAATCTCTTTATTATTTAAAAATTACTTAATTTAAAAGTTTCGACGTTACAGATAGGTCAACGTTAGTGTTCTATCGGAGGTTAATGTTATTGCTGTCAGTTAAAAACCTCTCCGTTTTACATGGTTTTCTCAGACTATGTGGATAATTTTGCATCTAGATCCGATCAAATTATTCAAAATCTGAATCCAAGTGATCATAAAAGATATTGTTTTCCGATGAAGAACACTTCTGGGTCAATGGGTTTTGTAAGCAAGTACAACTAGGCCTAGGACATCAAAATATCTACCATTAAATAATCAATTGAGTGTGGTGTATAAAGGGGAAGATCTTTACGAATATTTTTGCTCCTGTTCGCACGCTGTTCTGAACTTATACACTTATTCAACCACTTTACATGTAACTGGAATGCGTAATAAGTTGTCCTTTAGGCTGTCATTCCTATAGAATAGAGAATGTTATAACATCTACGTATTGCTACAAATTCCTGCGTAAGTGGACATTAAGAAAAAGGCCGAGAATGAAAAAGATATTATTTAAATATATCGTACTTATTAGAGCGCATACGATAATGTAGGAAAAACATTAATACCATAAAAGTAAAACGAATTTAATGTTGTAACAATGTTTTTGTGCGTTCGTAACGTAGTGCTTGGATATTATGTAAATTATAAGGTAATTATGCGAATACCAATAAGTCTAACAAGTTCAACTAGTCCAATGCGCTCTCTCGCATGTGTTCATTGACTTTCGCATTAATTGAATTTGTAATTGTGATGCAGCGGCGCGCCGCGCCACCAAGGCGATTTCTTCATTTTCTTATCTGATTCGCTTTGTAATCGCCAAGTTATTCGCGGGAAAAATCAAGCCAAGCTACATCGAACATAAGTAAGTTAATTAAAAGGAAGATCCTTAGCGAAAGCCATTTCCTTTTCGATTTGCTCGTTTTTCTTTGACATTTTATTGCATTGCTTCGGCGAAACGAAAGCCGTGATTTGCTACAAAGATATATGCATGCGTCTGTATGTATGCGATTATATGTATGTATACGCGGCTAACTTTTGTCATGGTGTACGGGGCATCATATTAATTGACTACCATAATTGATTATCGCGATCTTAAGACGTTAGCGAGTTAATAAACAAGATATCGCCGTAAGCTTTTTTTGTCGCGTATTTTTAGCGGGTATTGGGAACAAATTAAGTTAATTGCTTTTTTATTCTAATGTGAATGGAAGGATTTAAGTCTAATTGTAAAGTAGATGGCTGACTAAAAGTAGTAAACATTGGTAACAGGTGGTAGATGTTCTATAAACTTGCTTAATTCCATAAAGACTGTTGCGATTGATTGCATTTCCTATGTTAATTGAAGTTCCGCAATGCTTAGTTTCAAAAATGGTGATCTCAGCGTTGCTACTAAATGTGTTTAATACGGTCATAGAATACGTCACGTACCGTACACTGGTGACGTTCTTGGAAAAGCATTGTATTATCTCGCTATGCCAGCATGGGAACAGCACAGTACGCGACAATATTAACCAATAGCTTCTAGTTATCGCATTGTCATTGACTTTATCCGCGAGAAATTGTACGCTTATGGAGTCGGGGGAATTTTCTTAATTGGATGCGTTCTTATCTACAGAATTGTCGCGTATCTGTTAAGATTTACGATTGTAGGTCAGAAACTTGCAACGTAGATCTCGGAGTGGCTCCAGTTACATTCTTCCCGTTTATAAACGACCTGCCTCTGTACATACATACAACAGCGGTAAATTAATTTGATATGCGGACGGATGCACTATAATAGCGACAGCAACAGAATTTACGAATTGACGCAGCTTGAGCGGTCTAATTATTGATAAGGCGAACACGGTAGCATTGCAGCTATTTTATAAGGAAAGTTAGATATTATTCATGCGGCATTTGGAAATACTGAGCGTAACTTCCCCGGTATCCGCAAGATCATGAGCGCTGTGCTTAACTCCAATATGAATTTGAAAATCACACATTAGTCACATCTGCAGTATGTTTGTTATGAAAAGTTGGCAAAATATGTGCCTCAAAGCCCCAAATTGCCCAAAATGTGACGACAGGTTGGACCAAACAGTTGTTATTATTCAAGCATGACTGAATAATAATTTTCTGTCCGTTTTATCTATTCATGGGTTAATCTGAGGACACTCTGTATAGTAACAAGAAACACTAAGAATAGTTTATGTTTCTAGAATTGAGATTAGATAATTCGGCAATTGTCTTTTTCCTGTGTTCTATTTGAAACAACCAAGTCATATTGTGTGATTAAAAATAAAAATCGGTCTACTTTTAATTGATGATTCTAATAGTTTCTCTGAGATTTTAGTTAATGCTAAATGTCAATTTACTTTACTTCGTTTCCATTAATATATAAAATATCTTTATTTATTTTCTTCAAAATATTAACATTGTAAGAAACAACATGTAAACATGCTTAATTGATTGTTATTGTTGTTACAATACATGTCCGTGCGCTATTTTTCGTTCACATAATTACATATTTTGCATACAAACACAACTGATAACATACCGGGCGTATTTTCCAAGCGATTACCTAATACGCGATAAATCACAATCGAGGCGGGTTTCTCAAAACTTCCTTTGTTATCCGCCGATGTATGTATGTCCGTACATGTTCAGATGCCCAGCATCATACAAACTTAACCATAAATATGAGGTTTCCGAAGAGACCAGGTCGGTCCGAACGCACAACAGTTCCTACCTCTAGGTCGTCTTCAAGCCAAATTCCTTAACCTACAAACACCTGTTGGAATGCGGCTTTATTCTTCGTTTTCTCACAGTCAGAGCCGCAGGCGAAATCGTTAAAGCAACCATACCCAGCCATCTACTCGGCCAGTCATTTACTGCGTCGATTTTATTCCGACTGAGGTCATTTGACGTTTAACCGACGTAGCGACTCTGTCGATAAAGTAAGAGGGTTCCTTTCCCGTTCTACGACGAGCGGCTAATACCGCTGAACGCAATTATTTTGCAGAGGAACAAATTAAGATTCTATGAATGTCCATTTTAACTTCTCCATTTATCTATTTTATTGACGGTGTATTTTCCATTTCATACAACTCCCTAGTCTAATATCGTTAACTTTTACATAATAAATTTTAACATTTATAGTCTAACACATAAGTTTGGATCGCAAAAGTCTGCTTTTTAACTTATCGGTCTTACAACAACCATAATTTCGCATAATAGTATAGAAGTACCTAGCATTTTAAAATATTCCCCGAAGCATAAAATTAATTGGCGTTTTAACGAGAAACACAAACGAAAAAGAAAGCAAGGGCTATAAAAGTTTGCAATATCGTAATAAATTTTCTTCGCCGTAGAATAATGAAACGTAAGAACACATAAATAGTCAGTTCATCAAGTTTTATTTGTTTTTTTTTTATAAGTACAATATCATCACGACGAGAGAGTCGACCATGTTTTCCTTTGAATCATTTTTTCATGTTAGCTGCAAGTTACGGCTGAATCTGAAAACCTTGCTTAAATCATAAGCTATCAATTATCATGATTGAAACTTCAAATTGTGTCCGACTTATTTGATAGTAATGATGGAAATAGGCTTCCGGTAAAAGCGTAAAGCGCGATAATTTAAGTAACTCATTTCGTAGTGAAAGCGTAAGAAGAATATAGCAATTATAATAAATGCTCAACGTGATTTCCTTTGGTTTCAATACAAATCCTCACTCGTCGTTTCTTTTTGTTAAATGCGTTACGAATTGTTGATGCGTTGTAATGCTACAAATAATTTGAATAGCTACATTTTCAGGCGTGGAAAAATAAAATAATTTGAAAGGGTTGGATTAGGAGTACATAGAGGAAGATCTTCTACGCGGTTTATTAAAATATTCGTGCGAGAGGTTCATGCTTGCAGTGTTTTGTGAGTTCTGGTTTTAACTTATTACATTCCTTACTTCGTTTAATTAAGTTAATATGATATTTTCCCGCGTTTACTGCTTCATGAAACAATAATGGAGCAATGAGTCTTCTTTGCGAAGCCGCTATCTAATGACCGACCTTTTCAAAATACAAGGATTTCTATATTATCATTAAGCTTCGTTTAAACCAGTGTTGTATGTAAAATTTATTTTGTTATGCAATAACAGCACTATTGCTCTGCGCTTCGGCAACATTCGTTTTTCTGACACTTTTTGCAACCGCTTATACAAGCTGCGCTCTCTCTGTAGCCGGGTTTTTTTTTTGATAATAGATGCCAAAAGTATTGATATTTTCTTTTAAAAATGGCCTTCGAGATGTCAAAAAGTCTCACAAGTTTCATTCTAGATTAAAGTAAATATTTTCGATTAATTTATTAAATACTCTAAACTTTATAAATACATTTTATGGTAAAAAACGAATTGCTCGGATTGTTTGAAAAGTGCTTGAGGATAGATGTCTGTTTCTCTTCTTTCCAAGTAACCGATAGTAACGTACTTGAAAACGTAGTTTTTATTACGTTGGTAACTGAAGGAGGCTTAAATTGTGAATCTCTCATGCGTGCTTCTGTTCACTTGTTTTTATTCTAGAATGGAAGTCTAGTTGTTGGGCAAAAAGTTATTAAATTCATCTTAGGAAATAAGTTCTTGTATCTAATTATACAGTCAGCGGTAAGCGATTTCATCACTTATACTACAAAATTATGAAATTAGACGCATTACAAAAAAAAAGGATGATAGGTAACGATCAAGATGGAGATGTCGAAGAAGTAGCCGAACGGGGTATTCTTAGTTTTCTTCTTCGATGTTGTACGTATATGCATGGTCAATAGAAGGCCATACTTAGGAATTCCTTTTTTATCGTCCTTGTCGTCCCGGTGAACCGATCGCTTTTTTACCATAAATCCACATAAAATACCGCAATTTATGATCTCGAGCAGAAATCCAGTTAGACTTTTTATAGCTCATGCCTCTTCGATGCTGACATTAAGCAGCGAAAGCGTAGCATACTATATAAAAACAAAGGAGCGGTATACAGAGCGTGCGGTAAGTTTTTAAATATTTAATCAACTGGTCGCTAGATTAATTGTACTAACGGCAAGTAGCCTTCATCGTCTAAAATATTTGCGTATTAAATGTGCCCGATAATTAATTATTTTTAAAATTGAAGCCGTTGCTTGCAAATGACAATATAAGGATAGATGTAGTGGGCTTATTGATAATTTATTATTAAAGGAGAGATTACCTACAATTAATACGCGATTCAAATTAACAAAATAAATATACAAGTAATTATTGAATTTGAGCTTAAAAAAAATCTTTTCATCACATCCTCCATAGTGTCCTCGTGCATTTTTTTGGAATCCAGCATTCTGATTGGAAGAATGCATAATGGTGCTCCTGGGGTACCATTTGTATAAACCGACATAGATTTTAGAGCCGTTATTTCGGAGTTTCTAAAGAAGCGTCCCGCTTAGACTTACTGGCCATTAAACCTAATCTTGTTTTAAATTCCTTTTGGACATTCTTTTTGTCCTCCAACATCGTCCGTTTCATCTGTTGTTATGGCTTCCCATTTGTTTTAGTGTTCACGACAAATGTATAAGATTTTGAAAAATACATGTAATATGGACAAGCTAAACTTGATTGCTTCTTCATTTGTCTTAGTGTTCTTCACTGTTTCTAAACTATCTTTTCTCTTTTTTTCGTTTTAGACGAACAATGATAACATCTTTGTGCATTGAATTGCGGACCTTGCCGTTATGAATTTAATTAAATATCAATTCGTTTATTTCAAATCTTTTGGATTCAGCTTTAATGGTCTGCAAAATCTTGATGAAGCTGGTCGGGAATTGCATGAAATTTATGATGTTCTTTACTGCTTAGAATCAATTATGTTAAAAATCCTCATCTGCATTATCCTCATTTTGAAGTTTCTGTCCGTACATACGAAATAAGATCATATTGAATTTTCAAAGGTTGCGCTTGCGATACTGTATGATCCAATTTTTCAAAGCCTTTTATATATCTGGATGCTCTACGAGGTGATGATGTTAAATCCTTAGATGTATTGGTATTTCCCGCACCTTGCAATTTCACTTGGGTAGCAAATTGCATTTGTGGCGCCTCTATATTTGCGCTTAGCTCCACCGTTTTACTCGTTTAAAACGATAAACGTGGTATGTTCGTCCAGTCATGACTTATGTATTTCTAGCGTAGAAAATGGAACGATTCCCTGGAACTTTTCGCCACTCTTCTTCAAGTTTGCTTGTAAAACGTGAAAGACGTCGTTTTATTTTTAGGTGATCAGTTTCTGCTGCTTTGCATAAAGTTGCAGCAAGTCGTCGGGAAAGATCATGTCTGAGCTACAAAAATATTACGATGATTGTTCCAATAAAATTTTATAAAGCGCATTGCCATCTTTTCTATAAAGCTTTCCGTTAAGCAGACAGAGGGAATAAATTAACGAGAATTTCGCTGAATAAAAGAGTAGTAGGACACAAGAATATAGATACGGAAACAAAAAAATAAAAAAAATAGTGTACATTACAATTAGTTGTAATGGCAGCGATATGTTGAGATGAACTCAAAGAGATCGAGCTGCGGAGCGCGGTATTCTTCATGGATTTGTGTTGGCTCCTCTTCTCTTTGTCCGTATGGATATTAACTTGTCTGCTGATTATCAAAGGACTCAGTTGGACGTTAAAATTCGTTTACGACATTTAAATAAATGTGAATGGAGTATCCCACACCTATACGGATTTTCGTATGTAAGCACTCTTAATTGTAAAGCGGGCTTTACATTCGAATACCCTCTATGATATTGTGATCGGCTGTATTATGCAGAACTGTTGAAGGATGTTTATAGTTATGGCACGATCTGTATGGACCGCTTATGTTGATGATTTTGCTAATTTTTATTTTGTTTTCATTGCGTCTCCCCTTTCAACAACATTGTAAATATTAAGTAAGTCGCCGATGTGATGAGATTTAAGTTTAATGAGGAGGTCTAAATATAGGAAAAGAAGGTAGGTATTGGACTAAAAGTTCGCGTGGGAGTCACACGGTTTTACTTGCTTGAAGACTTTATAGTCGAAGCGACTGGAGTGAGTGAGTATATAGTAAAACGCCATCATGATCTGGGACCCAGGCCACGTTGTACAGGTACAACAGAGTGGTAAGCCCCCCACTTTTCTATACAGGTTGTGGATACCTACCGGAGAAGCAAAGTATGACCGCCGCGTCGACTAACCAACGGTTTTTCATACACATACAAGTGTTCGAATTCGATTCGAAAACGACGCGAATCCGTTGAAAATGTGCTTCGTGTGTGTTACGAGGGCATCTGGTTCTTGTGAAATGTGATCGATATGGTGTGAATCTGTCTGTTGTGCACGTAAAAATCGCTCAATTCCAGTGATAATCCTATCTTACACGATATATTAATATCAGTTATTTGTTTGTTGGTTTGGTGCAGCGGCGATTTTGTGTTTTGAAAGTTAACGTTTTTGTTCGTTCGTTCATTCGCTGTGTGTGCTCGTTGTTTGGATTTGATTCTTTCAACGCGCAATTCTTAAACTTCATGTATCTAGAGTTTTATTCATTCCTTCATCATCAACTATAAGATCGCTTCCACTCGAATTAATAATTAACGACGAAGCAACTGTAAATCAACTCGCCTTATCAAGCTCACAGGTATTTTCCTATAATATCGCTAATGCTTTAATTCCTAATGTTTCATCGCTTAGAGAGACAGACCCGAAACGTAATATCGACAGGTGAATAGCCTGCGGGTATACTCAAATATCTTCTATTCTTGCGTATGTGGCAGAATCAGATCGATAATTAACTAGTAGAACGAAAAGAAAATGTTACTTTTGCAGTTGCTATAAAGATTGAATGTTTACGTACGCAATTTTTCGCATTTCCTTTTACGCTTCTGTAACTTACTCTTCTAATAATATTGAATAACGTGTATTTAAGTTATGTATGGGCAGATTTTTCTGCAGTAAACGTGATTCATGTCCTTGTTTTTATAAACTATAAGGTCAGGTTTTTGTTACATTGCACTGTAACTGTATTTTGACTGTATTACGTACTTGTAGACGTAACTGTTGGAGTTTAATATTCATTAATTGTTTACCGCATCTAACTTAGGTACCTTCAAGAGATAAGACACGAAACTAATGCTCTTTCTCCATATGCCCGTATTTATAATATATTACATGATAAAGCAAGTTTAATTAAGAGTTGACATATACAAATTAATCAAATCATCTAGATTGAATGTTAATTTGCCACATTAATACATTGTCATTTGCAATGCTTGTGCTTATCAATAGCTTTTCTTGCATGAACTTAGTTTTCTTGGAATAATGCGCGTCTGAAACATATAATTTAAGTATTTAATTTATTAATATTAATCTGTTCTTATTAATTTCGTACAATAATTGCTAGATATACATA
The DNA here is from genome assembly GCA_020654165.1 of Oryctes rhinoceros. NCBI lineage: Eukaryota > Metazoa > Arthropoda > Insecta > Coleoptera > Scarabaeidae > Oryctes > Oryctes rhinoceros. The sequence goes on from JAIOKQ010000231.1 coordinate 9,581,198, forward strand.
AATCCATAAAGAATGGAATGACAAGCCCATGCGTTTGTTTAAATGCAACAAGTGTAGAAGCACGTGTTTCATTATTAATCGTTGCATATCTGTTTATAAAAAAAATGCATAAACGATGCTTGCATTGCAGATAAAATTATTCTATTAGTTCCAGCTAATTGTACAGAAATAAGCAATGGTGTTAAACAAAGCAGAAGATTCTATTTTCATTTGTGCGTACTTAGAGAAAACATTCGGATCGCAAAATGTTGCGACAACAATGTGTAATTTCTGTTAAGGCAACTAAAAATTTTGCCGGATTAAATAAAAGTATTGCGATTTTTATAGATAAGGAGCTGGTTTCGTCGAAGTTGATTAAATGTAAAGAATTGAGTAAAGAAAACGATATAAGTAGTTTCTACTTTCAATATATTGCTGTAATACCGAATGGAAGTTCGTGAAAGATGTTAAAAAAAAATAGTGTATCGTAAACAATGTAATCGCGTTCGCCTTGTATAATGTAGTAATAATCTCTACAACTTTCTAACCATTCTAGAAGAACAACACATAAGTATCGGCACCCTCCGCACCACACAAGAGGGTGCCGATACTTATGTGTTGTTTACCATACTACGCCGCAGTCCTTGCTATCATTATTATTCTAGAAGAATTATAAGGAAGAACCATTCGAATTAAGTTCGCTTTAATTGAAGATGGAGGCTTTACAAAAAAATCTGCACTTAGTTACTATGTTGTCGGTGGGCTTCCAAAGATAGATTGTGGACGATATAACACGTATGTTCCTGTGGAATTACGGCATTTAATTACCTGAAATGGTTTCCTTTCCGAATACATTGTTAAATGGAAACTACTTCCTTTACAGCACCAGCTAAAAAAAACTAGACTTCAATTGCTTTTCATGTTTACACAGCGCCATAAATATTTGTTTGAGGTTAACTTGTTAGTACCCTTTCCTTAAGAGTATATTTACATATAATAAAAGTGAATTTTACAATAACCAGCAAGATGTACATGTATTCTTCTACATCCGCCAAAAGTATAAATTACCTACAATCGTAACAAAACACTATCGTAGCCATGAGATATTGATTGAATGAATTTATACGACGTCATAGCGTTCTTGTGGTTATGATAGTATGCTGCGTTCGTTGAAGCTAAATCTACATTAAGATCCATCAATACTATTATACGAGAATTGTTTCGAGTTTAATCGGATTCTGGTTTGAATCGAATCGGTTATATCGCTTGCTCTTATGTGTTATGAGCGCTGTTAAATGGGAGAATGGGAAATATCGATTTTTTCGATGTACGTAGAAACGAATGGAGGTACATATTCATATACTCATTTGAAATGTGATTCTAAGATTGTATTTAAATAGATGCGTTGGACAAAGAATCCCTGTGATATCACCACGATAAAAGGGCTAATAAAGTTCGTTAAGTAAAAGGGCGCACAAAAGCTTTTTTTTAGATTTAGCCCTGTTTACGTGTAAAAAAGTAAAGTATGTGAATTGACTTCAATAAATTCAATTCTTCAATTCTGTATTGAATAGTTTAAATACTTTATTGCTTCCGTTCAAAATGGCTTAATTCCCAGCCGATCTACAGTTACAAATATGGCGATTATATACCAATCCATTGGTGAAGTCTTGTATAGACGGGGCTAGGTAGACCTCATTTACGCAGACCTACTTTCTATCTGCGGCCAGTCTCCTCAAGTCGTACCTAAAACAAAGGAAGTGCCAAGTTTCCTATAATGGTTGTTGCTCCGATGACTTTGTTCTTATTTCTGGCATTCCCCAGAGGTAGTATCTAAGACCATTACTGTTTGTACCTTACACGAATAATTTACTTCTAAAAATCGACCTTCCTACCTTTGCTTACGCAGACGATATTAAAAGCTTCTTTGAAATACATATCTTCAATTTATGACACAAGGAAACTTGAAAGTTTCAAGCTCATACTGAATATTGAAAGATGCTGCGTTCTTACCTACTTTTTCCGTTCTCATTCGCTTATTGCCATATCGGATCACAGCTGATTAATAGCGTAATCTTAGGTGTACGATCTGATACTATTCTGGCATTTAACAACATCAATCTCGCGTATTCCGAAACTATGAGATCTTTAGGTTTTATCATGCGCGTCTGTAAATACTTCAGCTATTCTTCCTTGTTGAAGTCATTACACTTTGCTTTAGGCTGAATAAACTAGAATATGCAGCTCTAATTCAGTATTCTTCGTATACCCGTTACCTTCTGAGTTCAGATCAATGTTACTCTGAGAGCGGCACTCTAATGATGGGATAAGACATTACCTCGTCCTTTTATATCAGAAGAATTAAATTTTCTAATGTCACACTTGAACTCAAGATAGTTGCTAGTGTAGCTATGCATTTTTCATCGTAGCCTCTGATATTTATTATTATTGTGCAATAACCTGTTGGATAATAAACGTATATTATTATCATCACTATTATTATTATAAATAAATAATGTTGATCGGATTAAAACATCCTTTTAGCAGGTAGCAACGTAAATTGCCATACAGCTGCGAGTGCATACCTCTCTCATATGCAAATATAACTTCGACTCAATTTTAAACGAGTAACTGATATCTTGGAATTTTATAATCAACTTTATTTATTATATTTTAGCTGCGAAAGTATGATATCGGGTATCTACATTACAACAATAAATGCCTACTGTAATATCTGCTGGCAACAATACGATAAACTCATATGCACAGGCTGCAGTTGCGTTGGAACAAGTCGTTCTTCGAGATAAGTGTAAAAGGAGAGAATCTTAGATACGCATACGTCAGTGGGAATGTATGCTTTGTAAAAGCATTAGGTAGGAGAGCTTCGATTTAAAACGATGCTTTACGTGGAATGCTAGCTTATTCTCGAGAAGAGTTATTATAATAGCGAATCTGATAAAATTTTCGAGGTGATACTTTTAGTTTTTTCACGTAGCATCTATAACAAGCAGCATAAAGCTTGAAAATCTATATAATATAAGATCACACATATCTACTAATTTACATGATGTATGATAATATTATACCAGTTCGTTTAAAATACAAATATTTGCGAATATCTAAAGAATTTTCTAAAATTACGTTCGATGCTTGGCAATAGGAAGTTTTTAATGTTAAATGTCGCATAGCTTCAAGGTTTACAAAATGTCAAGTATTATTATTACTATCTAAAGATACAATATGGTCTATGTAACCTTTATTATAAATCTTTGAATAACGTAAGAGTATTCGTGAAGCAGATTCAGATAAGATGGTTAACCAATAGGTAAGTATACACAACTTTAGCGTTTACGTATGTGTTGTGTGTATATTCCGATAAATGTCAACTTTGATGATAACATACCGTTACAGATATGTGGATACGGTTCGATAATGTACAAATATATATATATATATTAGCAACGCATGTGTATATGCGCTTATGTATGTTTCTGTCTGGAAACGTATCGAAAGCTATGTATAGGAAATAGAAAGGCTTATATATAAATATAAAATGTTATTCGTAGCTTTTATAAGTTTGAGAAAACAGATAGTTGTTATTAGACTGACGAATTTCCAAAAGGCAAGTTGTGTAACACGTTTAATAAAATTTACACGTAATCAATGTATGAAATTCCTCATGTGTATTTATCGAGCATGTATTATTAAACAGGCACCGGCACTAAATGGTTGGTGATTCATATGATTGTTCAAATAACATTTAACATATTAGGTGTGTTAAAGAAAAAACAATTTACAAAGGAATAACATGAATAAAGTTATATTCCATTGTCTTCGTATTTCGGCAAATACTTTGAAACTGGCGCAAACGCTACCTTAAAGGCATAATATCATTAGATTTATTAGTTTCTTCACATACCTACACAATTATTGAGTCGTATATAACCTTCTTGTTATCATGTGCGCATTCTAACCCACTAGCTTACATACGTGTAACTGATCTACGTACGTATATTTGTGTAATTGTACATGTATTTACTTAGGTATTTAGCACAATTTCCTCTTTAAGTACACAACATTATACCACGGCGTATTTTTATAAAGATTTGCTTCTTAGTATCTGTTCATTCGTAAAACCTTTGAGATGTATGGGTTTTCTAACGAGTTATTATTCTAGCACATTGTACATCTCTAAAAGATGCTTAAAGCTTTTTATATGAAAATGAGTTTTTCGAATAGATAAATGTTCGTCTGTCTATATTTATTTAAAAAAATAAGGAAATAAACGTGCTAATTAGTTCGAATGTTGTTGATGTTTATATTGGATGGCAATATTGCACGTTGTTTGGAAGTACATCTTATCAATTGATTTTTTTTTAATTTAATTTTTATTTTCCTTTTAATTTTTAATGTTAACGTATGAATTCAAGATAACAGTTATGAGTAAATTTATTGTTGCAATTGAATAGGAGTGTACTAAACCTTACATTATTGGACTGCTAAAATAGAGCTCTACAGAAAGCCTTTTTCGGGTACGCCGGAAGTCTGAGCTGATTAGTAATGCGCTCACTGTACTCACTATGTGTATTTGCTCGTAAAAAAAATATATATTAAAAGCCAAGCAGTCGCGTTAGAAATATTCAAATCGCCGCAATTATTACTATTTGGTATTATTATTGCTTGTGTCAACGCTGCCATGTGTAAAGTGTTATATTTTGTCAATATTTATGTTGTGAGAGGATTTGCTTACGTAAAATGAATGTAGAGTTTCGGTAGTTAATCACCGATACGTGACTATCGATTATTGAATCTAAACAAGCTATTAATATGGGTACTTCGTCTCAAAGACTGCAAGGGTAATACCGCAAGGGACTCTCGTATACGACAAAGGTTATTGCACGAAGCCGTAAATCCACCACAGGTGAAGTTATACCCATCTAATCGTTAACTTTATTTGCAGAAGCGAATATCAATTTACCTGGCCATTGTTCGGACCTTAATTTTAAAGCGGTTGTAAACCACTACTAAGCTGATAAGCAAATAGATAAAGAAATGAACTATTTCACCGGGAACTGCATGGATCGATATATGTGAGAGTATGGATGGGGATAATTCTGAAAACTTGACAATACATTAAAGCCGAAATGTGCTATTGAACTATCTGACACTTCCGATTATACCGGAGGCAGCTGCCATTTTAAGTGGAACACATAAAATATAAAGGTTGGCCATTTCTTGTCACATTTTCAGTTCTCGATGAGATTCCTACACCTGAAGAAAGGGATAGAAGGTGCTACCATTAACGGTAAGGCCTCAACACTGTTAAATACCTCCTGTCAACACCCATAAATGTTGTATTTTGGGTTGCTGAAAATTTTGGGCAAGTTCATGAGAAAAAGATACGCTCATAAAAAGTGACTGTTTGGTGTGAGTTTTGGGATGGCGGAATTATTGAGTCGCCTTTCTTCGAGGACGTAACCGACAATTAATGGCCATTGTTATAGTGTTGTGATAAAGGAGTCTTTTAGGCAGCGTCGTTTGATACGAATCTGGCCAGTATCTGCTTCTAGCAGAGCTGGTGCAAACTGCTACATATTGCTTGCAAGAGAGATTTCTTGACCCTTTAGTGAAATTGACCAATTTCACTAAAAAAGAGGAAGTATACCGACAAACTCGGAGCGGCCATTTATTGGGTGTTCTGTTTCATAATTAATTGGATATAATGCAAAATTAGAAGCAATAGCATCTACTTAATTCGATTTCAAGCATTCTATTTCAACATCTCCTCTTTCCTCTTGCCTTCATGCCATTGCGTAACAAAATTACATTTCTTCAGAGAAGCTATAGGAACGTTAAGAATCTATTTACGGCATTTGAAATGCAAAGAATCTCCGGATGAATTATTAAAAACTCTAATTAATTCTTAGAGCCTCGCATTGCTTGCACGTATACTGTAATTATTTACATGTAAAAGGTACCTCCGACTAAAATGGTTTACGTAATTTCCTAGCAAGTGAAGCGGAATATATCCCTGTCGCTGCACGTATAAAAAAGAAAATTAAACCAGTGAATGCCTACGTAGGCATTATGCGATTAATTAGTGGCTAGTGGTTAAGTACTCCTTCTTAGAGAAATATTTAGCAAGTTGAAATTAAAATAGAATTATTGGCATTGTCGAAAAGAATGGAATATGTTATATAAGGCTGTAGAAATGAAAGGGAAAAAATACGAAAATATGTATGTAGCTCAAGTAGTTACCCAACATTCTGGTCGTTAGGATATATTAATATTATACAATAATATATATGTCAATATATAACAATAATAATAGTATTTTATGCCTTCACATTCTTCAATGTCCATTATAACAACTGGGTGTTAATTGTTATTAGATTGCGCCCATGGAGCATAACAATATATGTATATAACAATACATCGCTTAAGATAGTGTTTACGCTTCGTTCAAAAATATTCAACCTGTTTCGTGTTTAACGTAAAAAGTTATCGATTTGGCGGCGCAGGTTCGACGATCGACCCTTTGATCATCATTGAGCCCGTTTCAAGTTTAGCCTACCCTCAAGCGATCGAGTCCGACTCCATTGTGAACCCCCGCTCTATAATTTCACATTGTATGTAATACATATGTAAATATGTTTGCAATAATGTACATTTTAAACAACTTCAATTCCAATTTAAATTATAAAGAAAATAAATTAAATTTCGTTCTTTCTTGTAATAAGCCCGTTTATTATATCAAGCGCAATTCGTACGAGGCCGCTTTTACTCGGAATTCATTCCACCTGCAAAGGACAATGTCTCATCGAACGTCGTGAATTAACCACCTGCGAGGTGCGAATTAAAAAAGCTATCTGTAATTTAATTCAGCAGTCGTTTTCCGTGGTACATTGAAAGGGAACAAAGTAATGAATATTATCTGATCGCCGCGAAGGTCATTAACTGGGGTGTTCGAGCAATGCGGTAGCTACCCTGTGCTTGGCCGCATTTTCGTGCATTCACGCTCGGCGTCGATAAATCCATGACAACAAACGCAAAGCAATACTGGCTAGGCTTATGCAAATGCTATTGCAACTTTATCTGGTGGCGTTTTTTTCTTGCATACATCTGAGGTTAATATTATATCATTTGCTGCGTGTTCATTGATGCCTATAATATAGCGACAGGTAGCCATATTTAATGGGGATTTATTGCTCTTTAATTATATCGATATTTTACAACTTCATGTGAGATATAGATATAACGCTAATATTAATAAGTAAAGATAATTTGGTTAATACCTCGAATTCCTTCGAAATTAAAATTAATAGTGAATGTCGATATTTTCACCTTTGAAAGCTCACTTGCTTCGGCCGATGAAAAATTGCGCCTGGTTAAAGTGTTGTAGAGCTATAGAATAGCTGTTAAATAACGTTAATGAAACACCTATTCGGAAACCTATTATCGTTACTACGTCGATGTTAGTCCTATTACATAACTTGCCAATAGCATTTCAAAATATATACACGTATTTGATCAAGGTTATTGTTCGTTAATCGTTATAAATCTGTCGCTAGAAATGAGTATTTTTGTAAGAACTAGAAGGTTACTATCGCAATTATAATACTTAGAATTATTTCGATATAATACGGCTGTTCGTACGATTTCGAGCCGTACGAACTTACGAGGAAAGCTGTCCAGACGTCTTAATTCAGGACCGCTTTGTTGTTTCTTTTAACACAAGGAAGACGGGAGTTAAGAGGCGTCCATTTGCCGAAATTGTTGGCGTGATCGTGCCACTGAGTATAACGATTACACCTCGCTAGTCTGAGATTAGGAAGTTAAGAGAGCTACGTTATATCGGTATGCAAGCCCACTAAGTTTCGTAGAAATCGGTAATGTACACCCCTTATCAACTATATTGTTCAAAAATTATATTTCTGGCAATTTGGAAGATCTAGCACTCGAGAAAGTACACAACGACGTTATATGGCCCTTAAATTGACCCTAGAGATCAACAAGCAACGACATCACTTTTTCCACGCCGCTTGCCTTTAACATATGCTTTTACCACCTTATAATTAGTCTATTTGTACGTACTATTATCTGTGATGGCTCTTTATAGCACGAAAGAAAAAATATGATTGCTTCCAATAAATTCTTTTGTTATTTTATTGGTGTAACTAAAAATATTGTCGCCAAGGCATAACAAACAATAGTATTTGTAAAAAGGTTGCGCGTATCTTTCAGAACTATTTAGATTTATTGCTGCCAGTACTCTTGCAATAGCGCCGGTGACAATGGACTGGCCAAAAGATCAAAAATCAAGTAAAATTAGTGTTTTGGAGAGATATAATGAGAAATCCGGAAGAGGAAATAGGAAGTATTTAATTGGCCATCTATTTCAAAATTGCGAAGTATTTTTTTAATTGTTAATAGAAAGCAAATTTTATTCCAGATCTAACAAACCAGAATTTCCCCGTTTCATCCTGCTCAATACTATTGCGGTGTAATATACCCAATTTTCTTGGTAATCAGAAGTTAACGTCTTCGCGTAAAGACTTTCCCAAAGTCTTTTAAACTTTACTTCCATACGTTGTTCTCGTAAGAGATAAGTTTAGTTCCACACATTGCTTTAACCTTAGCCCCGTATAGCGACGAAAATCTCTGAATCGAGCGGAGAAATGTTGATCGCTGCTTGGTGGTGAGAGTTTCATGACGACAGAGCGTAGTCTGTTTGCGGTGCAACTTTCTATTATTCCCATTGTGGTAATTATACTGACGAGAAAAGTGCTTGCCGGCCGAGTTGCCGCATTGTTTGCTATGGTCCGCGATTTCTCGGACGCTTTCGTTTATTGTTTGTCGTTCGCTTATTGTTCATTCCGTTTGGATTTATGCGCCCTAAAACGGGACCACTATTTTTCTTTCTGCCCGGTCGCCATTGTTCGACTGTATCACGGACAAATAAAAACACGACGGCGATTGTCATGCAAAAACGTACGACTTGGGCCGATAATAGTGGGAACTGTAATGAAGAAAAGATGTTTTATTCTGATAAATACCTACTATTTTGCGTCAGATCGGCTTTTTGTATTGTAGGAAATAGATCGCTACTATTAACAGTTAAGTGTATGATTTCTCCGTCTAATGACTGTATTATAAAAGCTATCTATTTCTCAGATTTACGCTTCCTTCACGTCTCTCGTAGATGACCCATTTGGTTACATGACGATTTTCAGAAGGACAGATGATTTCAGCATTGAATTTTCGTATTTTACCCGATGATTTTTTCAAGCGGACAATTTGGAGCAAGAATCGTTTACCGCAAAAGTATCTTATAAGTCAGTAAGTCTAGGACTCGAAAATCGTGCCATCTTCTTGTGAATGTGGTAACACATTTATTAGATTTCTTAAATGGAACAATATAATTCTGAAATACATTTCTACAAAATTCAGCTAATCAGCTTGTAGCGCACTCCCGCGTACAGAATATGCTGAGATGATTAATAATACTCGAACATGTACAGATAACGCTCGTTAAAACTATAAAAGCATTTGTTCCGAAGAACCTGCCCAAGCTCGTACCGGAACTCCCGCCGTGGCAACGAATTAGGATGATTGCCTGATTATTGATCAGGCAAATGATTACAAATTGTTTGAGGTGTCTAGTATTGTAACGACGGTCAACTGCATAACTAAGAAATTACGCGATGATAAGTTGAAAACGGTTATAGTAAAATGCCCGCTTTAATTTTGAAATAATAGAGTTCAAATGTATATTTCAGTGTAATGTACCATCCAAGAAAGTATCGAGCAGCTTACAATTTGGGATAGATACTTAAAGCCAGTTTATTTTATAATTAATAACAAGTTCTTGCACCCCACCACCTAGTGACAATAGCTTAGGTACCATCGGTGTACGTCACAAATCCTGGACTATTAATTGGTAAGACGTAAGACGCAAGAGCGGTCCCAGAGGGGAAATCTGTGGTAGTCCCGAAACAACACAAGCCAGACCCAAAGTACAGCGCTTTGCTTTTAAAATAAAGCTTAAATAATCTGTGCATATACCCAATCATCAATCATGCATCAATAAGGACATATTTTGTTTATAAACAACTAAAGCGGCATTAAAATAAGTAAATCTAAACCCTGATTTACGCAAGCCCAATTAAAAATAAAAATTAAGATAAAAAAACTAAAAAATTAAAATCATGCATATTTTATCTTAATGAAATATTTTGTAATGCATTTATTATGTATGCATTTCTGAAAGAAAGTCTAGAAAAATGTACCTACAACACATTGCATATTCATTAGCCAATATCGAGGTCCAACATTTCTCCTATTCGAAACTTTCAAATTTTACGTAAGAGACGTTGACTAATTTGCCGAGGCAGAAACAAGTAACATATGCAACATAATTTAATATGAAATTTTAACCTATCAGAGTTTGTTACTTCACCCATTAAGAACTATATATAACTTGTGTATATGTAAATATATTCCTCACACAACATTGAAGCACTATCATCTCTATGCGAGGTACTCACCAGTACTCAATTTTAATGTAATTTTTTCATTATACACTCCGCCAAAAAAGTATCGCATAATTTAGTTTTGAATCATAAAAGTATCGCATAATCTTTGTTTGTAGCATAAAGTTGTAAATATATTTTAATGCGGTCTAAGATATAATTTCTATGATTGTTTAAATAAAATACAGGCCAAATAAAAACAAGAACTCATACTTGAGATTTTTATTAAAACAAGAAATTATAATTTTGGAAAGGAAAATGTCATAACAGTAGCTTTTAATACTGAGTATTGCCACCTCTGGCTCTTATGACCGCTCGCATACGGTTCGGCAGAGATTCGATTAACCTCCGTATATAAGCCACGGAGAGCATTTTCTAGTCCGTGCAGGTCCGCTGGGGCAACATTTTGGGTTCGTATCCGTCTGTGAAAGAGGTCCCACACGTGCTCGATAGGGTTCATGTCCGGACTTACCGCAGGCCAATCTAAAACTGGAATACCAACATCGTTAAGGTATTCCTGGACGATTATTGCAAATTCGTTTCCTATAATTGGCGCATATGGTACTACATGTTCTTCTAAAATGTCCGTTATATACCTGTGGGCAGTCAGTGTACCTCTGTCTACTGGTACTAACTCTGTACGACCTGTTAAACAGATGCCTCCCCAAACCATAATGGAGCCACCAGCTAAATTAGGTCTAGGTCTGATATTACAATGGGAATAGCGCTCACCGTCTCGTCTGTATACTGAGATACGCCTATCTGAGGTGTAAAGACCAAATCTTGACTCATCTGTGAAGAGTATATTGGCCCAGTCATTAATGTTCCAATTTACATGTTCTCTGGCAAACCTTAAGCGAGCCACTCGGCGGTTCCTAGTGAGACGAGGGGCTGTTACAGCTACTCTAGCTCTTAATCCACTCTGTCGTAACCTATTCCGAATAGTTTGAGTACTCGCACGAGTATTTCTGACTCTAGCCAAGTCGTTCTGCGATTGTCTCGCAGTTACATGTCTTCGACGTAATGCTTGTAGTAGTAAATAGCGGTCATCTTGGCGAGTAGAACATCTTGGACGACCTGGTACAGGTCTTCTACTGTAATTGCCTGTTTCCCTATATCTGGCTACGGCTCTAGAAACATTTGACTGATTGATGTTCATCAAATTAGCAACGTATGCTTGAGATCGTCCATCTTCGATTAAAGCAACTATAGCAGCCACTTGTTCTGAAGTTAAATTGCTCATTTTAGTTTTAAATAGCGTTGGTACAGAACTCTGACTTCGCACTTTAAAATTTGTCCGTATAGGAAGACTTTCAATAAACAACTGAACAAACCTTACACATATGCATTTTTCTAAATGTGTTCTTTTAGAAAAAAAAAGTAAAAAAGCTATGTTCCATGATTTTGTTAGTGTTTTTATAGTTCACATACACGAGGCAAACTTTTTGTGAACGTATAAAAATATCTTGGTTTATAAATGCCCTTTTTTAGTTTATGCGATACTTTTTTGGCGGAGTGTATATGCCTTGATAGCGCGTTAGATAGCTTACGTAGTATTAGCTCTAACATCTGCTGGTTTGTGTAGTCACGTATCAAAATGAACCGCGACAAATCTCCAAATTTATTAAGAAATATGAGCTGTATACGAGGATGATGACCCTCCAAAATTGACTACTTGCTAATGGTCAAAATTGTTTAAACACGGTCGAGAACCGCTGGACGATGATCCAGCTCGGCCTGTTAACGAGATTACTTCCGATGTTATGCAAAGAAACCAGGAGATCAACACCGGAAGATGCGAGATGAAAGAATAGGCAATTAGCAGCGTGCAAAGCAGACACTTAGTGCGGTATTAAGTGGCCTGTATGGAAAAGTAAATTCTCCATTGGCGAATATGAACAAGTAGATAGTATAGAGATTAAGATTAAGAAGATTTAGTCAATTTTCTCCATTTTAAAATGGTAGACGAATAGAACTAAGGATATTATTGTATTTATTACGTACTTTTCACATAACCAAATTTAAAGCATCATTAACTTACTGTTGTATTCCGCCCATCTTATATCCGTGTGACAACAGTGAAACACCTTGCGGTTACGCAGTCAGTATGTAGCTAACCTGAAGGGGCTTGTAATGTAATGCAATGCTTTTGCACTATCAGTTTGACGCATTTTATGAAGCTCACGATGGATTTACTTTATAGATCATCGAACTTGAGCGAGGTCCGCTCCATAGAATTGCTCCAAAGCCTAAATAATAATATGTATGTATATCAAATCTGATTCCCGGTTGGCACGAATCTCACCCGGTTAACGTTCAAAACGGGAGATAAAGGCACAAATTGAATTATAAACGTAGGAATAATGAGCAAGCGAATGTAAACAGAGACGTGTAATGAGGAAATTTAATATTATCGGTTGGCGATGGTACACAGTCAGTTAATCCGTTTTGATTAATGAGTTATAGTAAACAGAAACGTTGCCTTCTGTTTCGAATTACGGATCATTTATTACACGTAATATGCAGTGAAAGTGAGCAAGACGAATTAAATTTTGAAATCGAGTACGTTTAATTACAACCATTGAAGATATTAATTGATCCGTATACCATATGTGCGCGCAGTTTTGCGTGAACACATCCTAAGATCATACGTAATATTTTGTAAAAGTAAATGTATTTTTCTGCGTTAGATGAAGAAATAGAAAACTTGAAAAGAAAGTGAACCAGTTGCCGGGCTTGTTTCGTAATAACCGAGCAATATTTTGCGCTCACACGTTCCATATGCTATTATGCGCTATTTTCAAATTATTTAAAAAAGCTGTAAGAAGGACAAGAATATATTCAAGGATTCTGTATGATAGATGCACGAACGCAATTGGTAAAATCACTTGCTTTATAAATTACATAAATAGTTACCATCTAACAGTTATTTATTTCAATCCTTCATTCTTCCATCCACTAGATCATAAATGAAGTATGATAACTCGATGACTCCAATAAATGAGCTTATAAACGTAAGTTATATTACAACGTGCATTAGAGAGAAGTTATGAGTTCTATCTTAACGCGTTCTTTTGATTAATTACATTTTGAGATAATACGTATCGGTATCTACTAATGTGACATATACCCAAGAAAATGTGATATTAATGAAAGGCTTAACATCGCTTAATAGTTCTTTTATTAATATAATAACCAATCGAATATTCGTTCTGATAATTTATGAATTCCGAAGCTTGATGATTTTATCCTTCGAGTTTTAACGGTTGATTAATCGTACCTATGTAAGAAAGAGTAGACAACTCGTGTAACTATTTATCATTTTTCGAAAGAAATTCGTGAAGAGGAAGCGAATATACGTACTTTCGTACAAAATAATCCATTTGACCTTGTTTAAATCAGCGCACGCTTGCTACTTAACAATTCCACGCTGAACAGTTCGCGAACGATATTGCCAATAGCGGTTTGTGCCAATGTTATTGCATCGAAAACGCTATTTATGTAGGATCTACATAGGAATGTTATTAGGGACTTAGTTAAGGTTGTATCGGGGATAAGAAGTGATCTCTAGGGTATAGAAAGTTTACTTTGTCTTGGTCTCAATTATTTCGACCTTTCGCATATTCAAAGGATGCTTGACTCCATCCTTATCGATATGGCGGGGCGCCACGGTTAGCTATGCGAATGTCTTTTGTGTGCTGATTTCTACTTTACGACAATATAAAATGGGTACTCGGGAGCGTTAAGGAGGGTTACCTTTACAATGGTTACTGTGCGTTATATGGTTGTATTGTCTTGAAAATCGATTAAACAATATGGAGGGAACGATATCTTAAATCAATGATACTAGTTAAAATAGATATGTCTAAATCGTCAATGAAATCAACAGCTAAAAGGATGATATCGCAAATATTACAATTGAAACCTATATCATTTTTTAATATATGAATTAGGAGCAATAACGGACAAGAATTTTTTTTAAACCAACCTCGGACGAACTAAGGGATGGTAACTTCTAAGAAGACACAGCCGGTAGAACAACACAAACAAGGAACCACTTGTACGCATGCAACATAAAAACTTACGAAGCAAATCAAAATGATTGTATCTCAACACCTCTTCAACGCTTCATGTTGTTAAATAACATGAAGCTTCGAAGAAGGACTTGTATTGAAACTGAAAGGAGTCTTATCGTATATACTTAATTTGAACTTTTAATCTTGATAAACCATTTGGTAAATAGTTTCTAATAAAATTCATAAGTTACTTTATACCGCAGCTATCATTATAGACGTAACTTTTCGAATAGCAATGTTCATCAGAGAACCAAATACAGTCTTGCAGCGTAACCTAGCCACACTAACGTAACCAGTATACATAAAAGCAGGATAAATGGTGCATAAAATTCACGTAGTTAAATTACCTACCTAGTCTAAGTGAGGATATTTGAATGCGTAAGCGAGATATACTTAAGAGGCAAAAGCAATTATAATCATGTCACTTGAAACTAATGTTCGAGGTGTGGGTGTGAAAAATTTAACGCCTGGAGTGGACCACCAACAAAGTTCTTGCGCATATGAGATTTCATTTAAAGACCGAATCGGACATTATGCAATGGCAACGTGAGTATTACTGTGAGCTTTAATGCGCTCATGTTCGCCTTAGCTGGTCGTATTGTAATGGAAATTAGGGATTTTTGTGTAAATTGAAAATTCCTTATTTTCGACAAAATACGTGGGTTAGTGTGTATCGTATTCCAGCTTGTAAAAATTCGTTTCAATTTCCTCAAATCGAATTACCTAAAAGAATCAAGATTGTTATTTTTAAAGCCACATACAAACAATATGTTTTCATTGATAGCTTATTATGTCTTGTGATAAAAAAGAACTTTCTGCGCGAAAACTTCTATCTACGAGGTAATGTTTACCAACTCAACAAACAAAAGACCAATCGCTTCTCTTTACCTTTATTTTCAGGTGCATGTTTGAATATTAGTTTAAAAGTCAACTTCATCCGGGGAAACACAGTAACTTGTAACGCAATTCCTGCCGTACACAGATAAAGAGGTTACCTGAAAACCATTCTTCTACATTACCAAAACAAAGTCATAAATTGTAGCACGCATGCAAATACAATGTTCCATATCGACCGGTATTCGTTCTAAAGAGTGGGTTAGTAATGGTAAAGATACGAGGCAATAGCTCAATAATCGGACGTTGTAAAACTAACAGCAACCGGATACAACTACCTACCGAAAGATACGCAATAAAAGGAAGGCTTTGAATTTTCAGATTTAATGTCGGGAAGTCAAAATTTTATCTGCAGTAATAAAAGGTAACGAACTAGCATTGTATATTGACAATTCCAAGAAGCGAGCTTCCGAAACGAGAATAAAAATCGTGAATCGAAAGAAAATAAATTCTCGTTTTTATGGATCTGCAAAACAGTATAAAATTTGCGCTTTCCGTTCGGGTCAATGAAAGTTATCTTGAGTTTTGCTCTCGCAACAAGTTTATAGGTTCATTTATATTATTTTACTTCCGTTTGAAGATATTCATTCTAAAGTAAGGGGAAAAAATAAAAACAAGTGTATCGGCCTGTTGAAAGTGAGGATAGTTGTAATAGCCTTCAGAGGAACAAAAATTCGAAAATTTGCTTTACGTACAGCTTTTAATATTAAGAACCAAATCTGGATGAATAATGGTGGTTTATTAGGAAATATTGCACCCAACAGAAAATATGTCTCATTTAATGCATGAAAGATTCGACTTCTTTGAGATGCTGAAAGGAGATTGTATTTTAATACATCTTGCTCTAAGCTTCGAGTAAAGTGTGGAATAACTCTCGATATTTTGAGTTACTTTGAAGAGGTCTTTTTAATAGCAATAATAATAGTGTAATTGGGAAATTAAGGAACGAAAAGCTTGTTTCTTGAAATGTTTTAAGGAATAAAATGCAATAGACTGACGCACGTCGTAGTTATAAGCGTTAAAACATAGAATTCGGTAGGCTAGATCCCAGATAGCAAGCAATAGCGTTTTAAGTTTATTTGGCTGCTATCAGAGTACGGCACTGTAGGGGTTAGCCTATCAAACACTATTCAGCCGGACGTACTTTGCTCACATTATACCGACTGATGCCAAGGGAAAATTCCAAAGACGTTTATCGGCACCACAAAAAGCATCAATTCGATTTGAACGATGTCGTTTAGTACGACTAATACATGAGGGTGTTACGTATGTGAATGGTCACTACTATACGATCGAAAACCTTGTGCTTTTAAGGCCTTTTAGCCTTTTTATTTATTTAATTAATTAATTTATTTAATTATGATTTTCGGTGGTTACGGATGATATCACAAATAGTCAAAGCTCTTAACCTTTCTTCATCGTCTGCACTACTGCGAGCTACCGTAAACTTTATCAATTTTAACAGCGTTCGTTACCTTTTAATCCAAATTTATTAGCCATGTTACGGAGTGTTCGGAGATCGTTTTAACAAAGTATTAAAATTATAATATTTTCGTAGTAATTTTTATAAACAATCAATGATGATCGTCCCGACTAACGTTGTCGAAATAAATAAAGTTTACAACAGCGCACTTTCTTTCATTTTTCGCTTATGGTACATCCATTTTATGTTAATATTGTCGAAATAATACCAAATAAACTGAGATAGTAACATAATAAGTTCTTTTAGCCTGAGCGATTACCGGATGGCTATATTTGTTGAGAGAAAATAAGATATAAGTTTAATTTACCTTTAAACTCTCTTAATGCATGTTTGTATAGGCTTTCGTACTTGTAGATTAATACTTTTATGCAGAACTTTTACATATTTTGTCAATGTATAAATTGCGAAATTTTTTTTTAATATCTTACGAAACGTCGAGTCGCCTTGAATAATTCCTGACCTAATTGTGCGTTGAATTGTACTCTTCAGAGATAAGAAGCTGGTTCGCCTCTTTTTTTTTTAACCGGAACTGTTCCTATTTGTTTTGTTTTCTATAACTTCTAAATAATATTCCTTCACGATATCAAATCGTAAATTTTTTTGAAGGGAGCCTGTTGGAGGGCCATCGGTTTTGAATCATCACATTTTCGCTATGGATATGATAGCCTCTATTTGATATGAACAAGCACGGAATACGCGGAATCATCCCTTGGGTCGCTTCCGCTTTGCAGGGTCTACGACGTTTCATCGCCGTCGTAGGACGTTTATACTAGCGGTGGGCAAAATCGAATATAAATATCCGATAGCAGCGAGAACTTTTATAAAATCGATAACATTATGGAGATTGATTTCTTGATTTTGTATGTATAGCCTTGCGCTTTATTAAAGTTCGCTTAGTTTTGTTGTAAGAAGCATACCTAATTTTATTTTTATTTTTATTTTTTTTGTGTTACCTTAACTTACCTCAGTAAATCGATACTTACTGAGCGGAATGGTCTTTTCGGGAACAAAACTTAAGCTTCTGGAATCTATCATTCTATAGAGCCGATAGAAAAGTTAAATAGGAGAAATAACCAGGTACTTAAGAAACAAGGTGCTGACAAAGTCATTTTACATTAAAAAAATGTAATTCAAAACCAGCTAGTTAAAGACAACACCATGTTGCAGTAGTTGTGTCACAATATTAAACAGCAATTTACGGACTAATCAACTTTGAAATTGCTGTCGAGTTGACATTTAAATTAACATAAATGGTTTACGCGATGAGATCATAACTTTTGTAGTATAACATAGTTTATAGTAAGTATTTATGTATGTATGTACGATCAAGGTTTACAACTTGCATATGCTCCTCTACCGCATTTACTTTAAGCATTACTTCTCACTTTCATGGAATATTTAACACTTGCAATTGGTAGTTTATATAGTTCACGATACATATGTAGATACATATGTATACAGTGTGATCCAGAAAGTTTTATACTAATAATAAGGAAAAACTACATTTCACGAAAGAAATCTTGAAGTCTTGATGAAAAGCTCTGTATGACTTGCAGTTTCATAATCAAGATCCCGTTAGGATGTGTAATGAATAGATTCAAGAGCTCTGGAAGTGTTGAAAATAAATTTAGAAAGAAGCCATAGGGCCATGAGTTAGAAAGGAAGATATTGAAACGGATGTGATCCAATCGGCCGTGGAAAATCCAAAATATTCACTTCGAAGAAGATCCAATTTATCGAAAGTAAGTAAAACTAGAGTTTCAGAAATTTTAAAGGCCGATAAATTTAAACCATACAAACTCCAATTTAGCCATACTTTAACAGAAGGAGATGTTGAACGAAGCTTCGAATTTTGTGCTCGTATCCAAGGAGAATTGGAAGATTTATGACACGATATTTACTTTGTTAATCCCGATTTCCATGTCCAAACCGAAGATTAATATTCATTTAAAAGTAATGTATGGTGTGGCATTTACAAAGGCAGGATTGTTGGACCGTTCTTTTTTTCAAAATAACGCGAACGGAGGAAGATTCCTACAATTTTTAAATAATCAGTTCTTGCGAAACTACCACTAAATGAATGAACAAAAATATGTTACCAACAGGATGGAGCACCATGTTATTGTAATGGAAATGTTTCAGACCTTTAACGGTAAAGCGATCGGGAATTACACGGCCTTCAATGTCTCCACACATTACCTCTCTAGACTTTGGTGGGGCTACTTGAAAAAAAGGTATACCTTCGGAGACCATTGCAAGATGTTGATAATTTGATGATCTGATGATTAGATATGTAATAATAGAATTTAATCAATCTGTTTAGAAGAAGACGGTGGATACGTTCCCTAGTATTTAAGAAATTTGACATGTTTCCAATAAAATTTACTTCTTGAGCATTATTTATTGTTGATAAATTGATAAAGATAGATTGTATCATTAAAGTTTGTGCGTATTTTACTCTCACTCCTCATCATAATCTTGATTTTTCTCTTCTTCTCGATTTGTACACAATTTTTTGGGACACACTGTATATGACCCCGTGCTGCAAACATTTACGCAACATCAAATTAGAATAAACACCTGAATGGAAATCTTCGAATGGAATTCCATAATAATCAAATTAGAACATTTATACTAATTTCCAACTGACAACATCTTATTCCTATTATACTTTTCCTTCTAATTCGACGTATCACACCTCAACCTCATTAACTTGCAATAAACTTGGCTACGTGAAATTAATGGTCAATTACCATTATAATAAATATTCTTATAATACGTCGTAAATACTTTTATAATACCAATTCAGAGGTGATATCGGACGTAACAGCTCGCTGCGTAGACGCAATAAAACGAAATTTAATTTAACTGTCTAGCTATCATATACGAGATCCCGGAGATATCCATCTGCGGCTCCCGGGTTCATATCAGCGTGCATTTTAGAGATATTTAATTTTTAATGCATTTCATTCGAGAAGCTAACTCATAAACTGAGAAGAAAAGGACAAAAATAACATTAGGCGTATACGAGATTTTTTGCAAAGGTGAACGCTACGTACGTATAAAAACTGAATGAAGATATCTAGATAATTTTTCTTAGTGTGGTATCTTGCTTTAAATAAGGTAGGTTATTTTTACAAACGGTTTTTTTAAAGACGCAAACTTGATGAACGAATGAACGGGTTACTCAAGTTCCCTTATGCATCGTTGTCACATTAGTATTTTTTTTTCATCGAGAGAAACGTTCAGCTAACAGCAATAAATGCACTCAAAAAAATACTAGATGATAAGGGGAATTACTAATATTTATGACCATGTTAATAAGCACACTAAATTAATGAAGCACCGCATTGCAGAGTATAATCCGATACAGGGCTGGTAACATTAAACGTAACATGTCCAGGAATCTGCTACACCAGCAAACTCGCGAATAATGAAATATGCAACACTAACGGTACATCAAACATCTGTCACGTCGCATGTCTCTAGGAACAATTACGGTACACATTCCGAAGTACTGTTTCTGGATTGTTCGTGCACGGAGAGCATTCTAACCCAAATACCATAGCCAAGTGTACGTAAGAGACCCTTTGATTGTAGTATTTTTGTTTTGGTTTGTGTGCTAAACGCAGAAACAATTAGGGACGTCGCAACTGTAAAAGTAAGATGAATGACAACAGTTAGCTCTCGGAAATTACCGCGTAATTTTCTCGTACATGGATATCGAAGTGCGTTAGAATTCGGAGTAATAATTTACCAGCGAATAACGACATGAAAACGTTCTTAACTGTATAGCTATCCTACAGGTTTTTCAACGCACGCAAGAGAACTTCTCAGAAGTAGAAGAGGAGAGACGATCACTTAGGCGAGGAGTGTATAAATATTACGCCGGAATAATTTCGGATGATACCAAAAGCATTCGTGAATGCCAACATTTTTACAAATCGACGGTTGGCGAGGCAAGTTCCGCCAGCGGGTTATTCAATCTTTCGAAACTTGTGCATTAAAGTTATTAAACCATTGAAGAAGTTCATTCGTATTGACCTTCTATTAATAAAATTTAGAAATTTAAGCGAAAGAATCAAAATAATATGCGATATGCCAAGTTTCAATTGAGTATTAGAGATCAATTTTTAGCAGAGATCAATTTTTAACCTAAAGTACGAGAGCAGTCTGAAAAGTTTCAAGTTTCAATGTAAATATGTTTGGTTGACCGCTACTAAAATTGACATTTCACCAAATGATGCTAGACGACCGACGAATTAAAATTAGAGAGATAGCATGAAGCTGTGGGTATCTCGAAACGTGTTCGTCGAAGGGAGACCTTTCCCATCAGCCGGGAAAGTGATGGTGCGTTTCTTTGGAGTAGTCGCGGAGTTGCGTTAATGGAGTGTTTACAAAAATGAAAAACAATAACGGAGGCATATTGCGTAACATTACTTTATAAAATGAAGGCAGAAATTGCGGAAAAACAGTCGTATTTGAAGATTAGCTGCTGATCTAACTAGTTATTAGAAAATAGCAAGAATAGGCTTTTCCGCCTATTTCGAAATACTTCTTGCTTTAAGTTTTCTTGGGCGGTGGATCTTCCTTAAAAATTGTACATCAGGATAACTTTTATAAGATTTAATATGAACTGTATTACTGATATTAGCTAACACAGTGTCGGTAAAAGAAGCACCTACATCATTACAGCCTCTTTCTGAAACATCCTCATGTTTGATGCAGATGCAGAATTACTGGTTGTCACTTAAAATAGATATGTTCATATTCCGCAGCATCATCTATTAAAGTGCTGAAGCTATTTATTGTGTATCTCTAATCTTATACATCAGCTTATAATCAATGAACGATCTTTTCTATAAACCTTCTATGAACCCTATCATGGTGCAATAAGCACTAACATTAATAAGTCTTCGTAAACACTTTCAATCTAGAATGTAATGCATATGTTACAACAACCTCTACTCCTACTAGTCAATGCAAAGTTGTATCTGAGTATTTAACGTTAGATATATGTAAATTTACAATAGCAATAAATTTCATGGGAAATATTTTAGCAGCTACCTTTCCTTAACTGAAACAAGCTCGACCTACATAAAAATGCAGCGGTTATTATCATAATATATTACCGCTGCTAGTATTGGGTATAGGTGACTGTAAATAGATCAATTTAAAAAATATTGCCGTTGGAGCGAATAACTAAGAAGCGTGTCGTTGTATACCAGCGAGAACCTTTCACCATAATGAAAATATTAGAGAGGCGCAATTTACGGAGAAGAGTGAAATGGTTAACCTGCAGATCAGTTCTACATAAGTACGAGACATTAAACATATTTAGGTAGTTCTTTGTGATAGGATGAAATAAGACAGCGTGATGCAAAAGCAAAGATATTTGGGTCTTGTTATTACGGTCAATATTTATCTTGTATCCTTCACGATTACACTTGGTTAACAAAAATAAATTTAACGAACACTACACGTATAGTCAAAGCAAGTAGTAGAAGTAAATATGGAAAAAACACAGTTGAAATGTCCAGTAAGCATCATTAAACGAGCGTAATTCTTACGAACGCAGATTCTCTTTTTATAAGCGACGGTGGTATAGATATTAAATCACAAAGCTGCTAATTTCCCAACTTTTAATTAGTGTGTTTGGGAATTCAGGTAAAGCAAAAATCTGTGTAAAATTAATTAAAACTTTAAGATGAATTCAAGTTTATCGTATTGGTAAATCTCTGTTGTAAATTCTAGTAAGCGGCTCGTTCTAAGTCTGCGAAATATGTACGAAAGTTTTACTTGAAAACTTGTGCATTTTAAAACGGTTGAGGTGAAAAATAACGCCTGCGGAATAGATGCTAAAGAGCTTAAAACCTTGTCGAGGGATTTCTTCAGGAAAACTACAGGAGGTAAGTGTGAAGACTAATATTATAAATAAAGAGCATATCCCGGTAAGGACGCAAACTTAAACGACAATATCGGAAAGTCTTCTAAACTACTTATGTATCCCAAGTAGGTTTGCGCTAGATCGTGAATATAATGCAGTTCTTGAAGTTGGAGCTTTTTATGTGTTTAACTAGTTTATTAATTTCTTCCCTAAGTTGCGGAAGAAGACCCTAGAGATTTATTTTCGAAGTTGATCTAAGAGTTTGAAATTGGGTAAAGCCATCTCCAAGGTTTCATCTCCCTTTATGCAATGTGAAAATCATCTTCAAACTCATCGTACTACTTTCCCATCTGGAAGCGCCTGTTGTCTATCAGATTCAATGTTCGGCGGAAGCGTGTGCATCTGTGAAACAACTAACTGATTAGTACTCGCGTTACTGAGCACGAACGTATGTATAACCGCGCTTGCGCTACTCACTATTACAACAGAAAAATCCGTAAACCTACAGAAATCTTCAAACGTCCTAACAATTTAAATCGTGACAATGGCCATTAAACTTTTTAAACTTTTAATAAACAAATGAGCTTAATTTGCAATTTTTTTTATGATGTAGTATATCACCGTCTGTATGTATAAATACAACAGCGCTATCGGGATTAGCAGCCCAGGACCTGTTTGGGAGGTGGCATCAGATGGTGTCGGCAGATATATTACTTGTTAGTTTGGAAATTAACGATATAAGTGCTAAAGGCGGAGAGCGGTGAGAGGTGAAGAGGCACTCGGAGCAACGGCGATGACGTTGGTTATCCAGAAACACGTCCGTTTGCTAATGTATTCTCTCCTCACATTGCTTTCGATGTAATTGATTCTATTGATGTCATGAGTCATCGTCAACCTTTGCTTTTTGGACAACCCTTTAATTAAAAGAGTGAATTATTTAGGAAAATTTGCATTTAACGAAAATCAGGAAAATTCTATTGGTATATAGGCTAGAGGAGGAGAGAAGAGAGGAGAAGGAAGAAAAAAGTAAAGAGATCGGTAGAAAAATTACGTAAAGACCTCTAGAATAGTTCTTTTTACTTGGTTCCGGTGAATGTCCACGAATTTAGCGCCTCCTTGTATTTTTAAAGAAGTAAGGGTAATAATCAACTTACGTCGGTCCTGCTCTCCTCTTATTCCCGTTTTTTAAAATCGTCCGTTCATAAATATAAAATGTATATCGTTTAACGCGTAGTAAAAATATAGAACAGCGTAGGAGAATGAGTAAAAGAAAGTAGAAACGAAGGTAAAGGAAAGTGAAAAAACTGGTATTGTCGAGAATTCATTTTTAAAGTAGTTTCACGATAAATATATTTTTCTTTTATATAGCCTAAATATAGCTAAATATAGTTAAATAGCTTAAAGTACTATCCACAATATAAATATCTAATACTACCGGATACGGAACAATCTTTGATTTAAAGCGATGTATAATAATGAACGATTGCATTTCGAATTTGGGGCGATTGGAACGATTTGTTTGTAAGTAATAATCGTTGGAAGGTTAAAAATTAAAAAAAAAAAGTTTAAAAAGGCAATGTCCTTAATTCGTTCTTAGATAAGAAACCTTTAAAAGAGAGAAATATGTGATTAACAATTTAGGTCAATTTCCAAATCATGACTTCATATAATACAGGTCCTTATGCTATGCCTACCGATAACGGGACATTCAATTAGACATATATGAAACTTGAAATTATTTGGATACCTTAACTGTCTATTTGAAGTTCTAATATCTCAGATGCTGAAATAGTTTATCTGATGTTGCTTTTACTTACTGAAGCATCTGCTAATATCATAAATAGCGGATTTTAGGTTACTTTCGAAAAAATGTATTTGTAGCTGCGATCGTTTGAAAAATATGACGTTTAATATTTGAAAAAAAAAAAAAACTATTACTATTTACTGACAGTTAGTAAATGGAAAAAGGAATTAGTTCAAAGGATAGGCTACTATTTGTGGTGTAGCATTGCAACGGACCCGATCTTCAAACGAATGCCATCAAAAGCAACGGATATCTTCAGTTATTTGTATGTGCACTAATATTGACAACTGCATTTGACCAAGCATCATATATGTTATTTTACAAATGACATCTATCAGTCGAATATTCAATAAAAACTCATTTTAAAGCAAAAGAAAAGAACTGCGAGTGGGTTTTTCTAAGAAATCCGTCGCAAAACTTGAACACAACGCGCTCCATCCATCGACAACAAAGGTGTAGATGAATGCTCCTTAAAATAATGTAGTTATTGTATTGCGCCGTAAAATTTAGCAGGACGTATAAAATAAAATATTACCAGACTACAATGTAAACGTGCCAGCCTTTCCGTAATTCTTCCGCGCGCGAAAGAGGGCAATACCCACACGTTCAAAATTATATGCTGTAAAACTGCGAATGCAAGAATAGTTATTATCAATTAACCATCGTTAAACGCTACTTTTGAATGCCGAATAGTACGCAGCCATATCTAAGCGGCATCTACGCGAACTTGTAGCAATACTCATTACTCGTTGCAAGATATCGAGTAAAACAAAAGCGTCTATAAAAGAAAAAAAAAAACTGTACGTAATACCGTAGCGCATTTCCAACGGTAAACAGCAACCGCGGTACTTATAAGTATTTCGAGAAATAGAATAGAATCGTACAAATAATTATAGAAAACACCATCGTTATCAGCTAACCGTGAATATTGCCATGTACAGACATTAAGAAAATAACCGCAAGCCGGCGAGCATGGTAATTAAAAGTCTTTTAGAAAACAAACACGACTATAGGTGTACAGATATTCAAAGTTAATGTATGAAATTATAGTGTTTTTCAACAGATTCGGTACGTAGCGTAAACGTATGTTAAGTAAGCATAAACTGTGAACAGAATTATGCCTTGATTGAAAGATCAAAGTTCGATAGATTTTGAAATTCTAAATGACTTCCGTAACTTTAAGCCAAAGAAACGGTAGTAACATTTTTGTATTTAATATAAAATAAACGAGTTGTATTGTTTATTAGGCGTATTGCTCATTGTTTCTCACATTCAGCTGAGTTCAACTCGAGAAGTGCTGCGCCATTGCTATATAAATGTTGCATATACTCGTTAAAATTTAATTTTAACAGATCGAATGTTGTAAAATGCTTTTCCAACAACAATATTTGATTAATTGACACACACTTGCATTGGCATAATAGAAATAATTTCGTCAACATGATACTGTCAAGCTGTTCACTACAATATTGAATACTTGCTTACTTTCGATGCAGTATGATTTCAATTTGAAATAATGCTAAAGTATCGGCACACTCCGCACTGCGCAAGTTATTGGGATCTGCTATTGCGAGAATTCATAGATCCTCACGGTTAACCAAATTCGCGCATGAATTCTCGAATTCAGAGTTTATCAAATTATAACTTATATTGCACGGAGTGTTCCGATACTTTAGTATTATTTGCCGTAGTAGCCTACAGTCTTTGCTTCGTTCATCATTATAACTTGAATTTTTTAAATAGCACGCTTCCAGTGCCTAATTATTAATAACATCCCATATAGAAAAAAAAAAACAATTTTGTATAAAATTAGGTCCTCTTCCTCAACAAGAACATCAGTTCTTGTTTAATAGCCTGAAAAGCCTCTCCGATTTTCTTTTTCATATTTTCGAAGAATGGTAGGGTTTGTGTTTCGTAAACGCAATCTATCATGAATTCTCATATGAAAGAGCAACATGCCGTTAGATACCCGGTCATCCCGCTGGCCATTCTATTAAGCTTCTCTCTGGTCTCTCCGGAATATTTTGCTCAACGTGACCACTTTCTACGAAGAATGAGAGGAGCTCCATCGCGCTAGAAAATGTACGGGGTCTTCTAAATTGTTCGTACATGAACATGAATTTTCGGGCATATTCAGTACTATAGTAGGCAGCTGTATATAGTATTATGCCAATGAAGCTGCTTACTTCTTATTGATGTGCGTGATTTCATTTACAAAGGAATAAACGAAAGTCTTTTAATAGACACGAATCCGTCTAGTCGTTGCAAAAAAAGTAACAATTTCACCTGTCTTGGTTATCTCTAGTTATAATTGATCTCTTTCTCTTGTCAGAATTGAACAATTGCCGCGTTCGAGAAAGTGGCATGGAAAGTAGTTTTCAAGCCAACCTCGTTTCATATTTTCGTACCATCAGTTCGTATGAAAATAATTTGATAAGAAAAGCCTGCGACAAACTCTCAACTATCATAGTTAAAGATCATCGACGCTGGTGATAGTGAATGCATTTTAACCTTCTGTACTCCGTCTGACTGCCAGTTTCAGTTAGTTCCATTTGCTTTTACTTTTGTCCTTCGTCAATTTTCTAAACAATTATTTAATTAACAATAAAAAATGGAATTTTAATTTCATTTTAATTTGTTATTTGTTTGTGGTAAACTGTGTGATTTTTGCCTTATCCACGGTATATTATTTATACATTATTTCGATATTTTAAATATTATTTTTTCTGTTATTTTCTGAATGATATTGTATATAATCATTATTTAATAATAATGATTATATACAATATCATTGTCAATACTTTTTATTTCAATAGCTATTCTACCAACTTTTGAGTAAATCATCATAGAGAAAAAAGGATTGTGTCAATAATATAGATATCCACAGGATGTTGTAAATTGACGGTTCTATGTGGCTTGTACCATTCACCTGTTTCACATGGATAGATCGAGTTATCTAATTTCATTACAGCATAGCATAAGTAGCTATCAGCAACCGATTATTAAATCCTATTTAAGCCATCCTTTTTAAACGTGTCATTAGTAACCAAGATAGAATTTGATATTCCGAAACTTACCTGCGCACACGTACAACTTGGAAACATACACCGCGGAGAATAAATTGACCTACATAGAGTTTTTCAGACCGACAAATACGACTCCGCGTATTTATTAAATTTAGAAAGTTGGCGCTGACATTTGTTCGCTCAATGATTAATGGTCTTCCGTGAAAGAAAACTCTATTTGGGCGATATTTAATTTTGTAATTCGTGCAACTTATTTGGTCAAGTTAATTACGGTTTTTGCCTTCGTAAATGTGGCGCGAGCAATTTGGCAATGTGGCAATCCAGCTGCTAGGCGGCTTCTCGTGAAGGTCGAAGCTCCGACGGCTCTAACTGGAAGGAATTAAAAGAACACTGAATTTTCAAATTTTTTAAAATCATTCAATTCACGATCGTACTGTAGTACTAGTTACCTCTATTAAGAAAGTAATTGCTTACAATTATTTACGCGGGGGGGTGTAAATGCATTAGTTCTCGTATTCGGGATTCCGCAGGGTCATTCTGCATTTTCCTATAAGCAGTTAAATCGTAAGTTATATGCATATATATGAGCCGTTTTAATTATGACATTTCTCTTGATCACCGTACATGCACTCCGTAGTTGTAAAACTTTAAAGATTATAGAGGAAATTTATTATGTCAATTAGTCAATCTAAAAGGCAGGTGCTTCATGTCTCTTCTCGACGTCAAGAAGAAACTGGCTTAACTTTACACCTTGACGCAAGTTATGGACAAGGTCCAATCGTGGGAACCGAGATAACTACAAACCGTGCCGTATACGGAATCTATTAGGAGTTTTTATTGAAGGTCTCATCAATTTTGGGTTATTTATTACATACGAAGTTATCCTGGATGTTGGGGATACAAATTAAACAGTGTTTAATGGCGGATACTTATACCAGTGCATGCATACGAACAGACTCGTCCAAATAAAAGACTGGACGGAAACATTAGTCATTTGTAAGACATGGTTATACTTTTAAGTCTAATAGTCACTTGAGATTAGTCTCTGAGTTAATTTTCTCATTAATAATAATTATACGTTAAATACTACAGAATAGAGTTTAGGGGAATTAAAATTTATTGTCGTCAGAAATACATCTTGTTGTTTGTTACTTATATACAGTTTCTAATTGTTAAACAACGACACCTGGCGTTTTTTTTGTTTTTTTTTGAGAAAAAGCGGATTGATTTTTATTATTTATAAACTAACTTTCGTATACAATGAACGGAAGCCTTATCAGCACTCTTATTTTAAGCAGAAAGTACTACATGTACATTTTTAGGTCTTTTTATGCTAGTAACAAACGTTTTTATAGATTATCCTTGCTTTGTGCTCATTTAATTAGAAATCAATTATTTAGTTGTTTTATGTTGTCGCTTTTAGGATTCGCCTTCTGCACGAACCATGCAAAATAAATTTGGATAAATTTTAATATGCCATTAATCTGGTAACAATTTGTTTCGCTTTGTTTACCAGCAAGTTTTCCATTAAATTTCACGAAGACATGGTTAGTTGATGTGCCTTCATATTGAATTGGTCTTGGAAGTTTTGATGTGACAGAGCAACTTGAAAACATGCAAAATATTGGTCGTATCTGTGACATGATTAAGTTAGGTGGTTGGTTAAACTATCAGGCATCTGGTAGCGAATGTAGACATTTTAAACGATACAATTGGATGATTAATATTCAGTGATTATTTGGGATCTCATAAGATGTCTGCAAAATAAGCTTGCCGACCATCACTTCAGTAGCCAATTTGACATTGTTTGACTGTCGTCTTAAGATTTTTCTAGATCGGTTGACGAAACGTAGTTTCGCCTTCGATCTCGAGGCTAAACAACATACTAACGAATGGCGACATTGAAAATTCTCACGATCTCGCAAAGTTAGAGTTTGCTCCTCAGAAGGTAAGATTATCACAACCACCGTTTAGGATGCTAAGAGAATTTTATTAATTGATTGCCACCAACGTGATCAAACAATCTCGCTTCAATATTACGCCACATTAATTAATCAAGATCGTAGCTGCATTAAAGAGAGAGAGAGAGAAAAGAAAAACGGGAATGTTGTAGAGCATTCTGTTTAATCAGGATAATGCTTCAGTGCATAAAAGCATCGTTTCGTAAAAATGCAGATCTCGAGCTGGTTACCCACAATACTCACGTGCCTTAACTGCTAGCATTTATTATCAAAACTTAATAGAAAGTCAATCAAATTTAATAGCGGTAACGACATTACGGCAGCAGCCTAAGAATTTACTTTTCACAAAAACCATGAGTTCTCTAAAAAAAGTTAGAACGCGGATGGAGTAAGTGCCTTCAAGGACACGGTGATTATTAAGAAATGGTGTTATTGAACATATTAAAGAGAATAAATACAGCACAAGCCTCATCAATGGCAAAAAATAGATACTATAATAAAGTCTATTAACACGGTGATGAAGGTTATCAATTAAATTTTATTATCTGTTTGTTTGAATATAGCACCCCTCGTATGTAATACTTAACTCGCAGTTTGCCGCGGTCCATTAATCATACATATATATTTCTTCAAGAAGTTGAATGTATTATTAATTTATTGCAATTAATTCACTTATCCCGTAATTTTTAAGTACTGACTAGGTACGTAAGCCACCTACATACATATACACACATATATTAACTAGTTCAACGCACTATAGTACTGCCATATTTAATATTCAGAATGTTCCGTACATATTCATATATAATTATAAAGTTACGCAAGTATTAATTTAATGTAAGCATGAAATTAAAAGTGGCTGTAAAACTTGTTTGTATATTTAAAACTTGGACCGATAAGCCTTTATCTTTTTACTAGTTTATGAAATGGAAAGTCATTAAGTGGGCATTAAGTGTTCAGTTAATTTCGTTGTTATTTTTATTACGGATGTTGGAGTAATTAATATGTTCGTTTTTTCCAAAAATAATTTTTTTAACATTTCAACGACAAGGGCGCGTGTATACGTAAATAAAGATGTTTTTACTAAGCTTTCACGAGGTTTCGAATCGAAGCTAACCACATGAAACAATCAGCGGCTTGTTATTAGTAACTAATCTGGTTATGATCGAAGTATAGAAGAATGCTTGATTCGGAAGTAGGTTAATGCGCCCACTTCAATTGCTTTACGAGTGTTTAAAAGTATTTTACGAACCTGGATCGCAGCAATACTATGCCTTTATGTATTTATTGCAGTTGTAATTGCCCATAAAAGAATTGTATTTGGTGATTTATAAACGCCAACGTATAATTTAAATATGTACTTCCGCAATGAAGTCTATTGGCTTGTTCTCGTTGCAAGGAACTTAGATATAAACTACTGGAGAAAGAGAAAGACAACTCTTCCACAACGAGTAGCGTACCTTCCTTGGCCACCGGGCATTTGTAGAAGTATTTTTAATTTTTATGCGCTTATTTCGAACAAATTTTTTGATGACTTGTCAAATGGTTAATGTTATCTGACGTTTACTATCAACACCGACGTATTGTCAAATCTTCTCAGAGTTTCAAATTCATTCATTCGCGTACGTCATTAA
Organism: Oryctes rhinoceros; assembly: GCA_020654165.1. Classification (NCBI taxonomy): domain Eukaryota; kingdom Metazoa; phylum Arthropoda; class Insecta; order Coleoptera; family Scarabaeidae; genus Oryctes; species Oryctes rhinoceros. The sequence continues at coordinate 9,612,474 of JAIOKQ010000231.1, forward strand.
TTATGCGCAAATACTCCAGTAAGCACTAAGATATCTTGGCGTGGTGATATGGTGATATATAAAGAGCGATTTATGATAGCTGCAAAAGACTTCTTCAAGAAGTAATTCAAACAAAAGAGGGAAGTTATATAAGCAGGAATTATTCTTTTTAGAGAATTACAACAGATAGAAATTTTATTTATTTAGATTACTAAATTACGTCATCTAGTAGCCCATATTTAAAAGTCAAACAACACAATTTAAATAGAACACATCAGAAAATGACTAGAAATAATAACCAAAAATACATAATGCTAAGATAGCTTAGATTCCTCATGGTATTGATGGAATGATTCACGGCGAACGCAACAAAAGGAGAGAAAAAGGTACACTAACACGCGGACATGTTTCTGTCTACCCGGCGTCATCAGCGCGGTTTCGAGAGTACTTTTATCTCGACCTTCTCTCGCCTGTGTCTCCCAGTTAATGCCGCAACTTCCAAAACGATGTTGAGATTAATATATTTCTTTTTTTTTTAATTAAAACATGTATGGAAACTAAGTTTACCTTATCTACGACACAAAGAATTGACAAAGTCAGTTGAATTTGTTCGTATGAACATAAGAAGACTATAGGGAACAACTGCAGTCTATAAAAAGGGTGAAATATACTTCTGATATCGACGTTTACTCATACATATGTATGCAGGTATGCCACATAAAGACCGCTTGGGCTAAGTGTGAAACATGCAACACCCAACGTAGCAGCGCCCGCGTCTGCTGTCGCGTTTATGATTCAAGCGGGCGACACAATAGAAATATTATTCATTGTAAAAAAGAGATAGGTGTGTGCGGAGAATAGGAACGTCGCATTGATTGTAGACAATGAGCGGTTGGGTGGGGTACCGGCTCAAATATCATAAATTCCACAGGAAGTAGATATCCGGAAATGCGCATTACACAATCGTAAAATGCAACGTTAAATCACGGCATCGCGGCCCCGGCAATCGGCGGCGGCGCTTGCATTGTCGGAGATCGCAGATTCGTTAAATGATGGACGCAAAAGATGAAATATGTCTTTAATATCTGGCGGTAATATTGGGAGATTAAGCATCTAATTTGTAAGTTGCGAGCGTCGTCGTAGAAAGGGGATTACGTGAAAGAAGTCCGGTTACGAATGCGCACATTTTTGCCGAGCAGCATGAACGAAATCTGTTTCAAAGAATGGAGTAATAATACTTTTCCCCTTTCTTTCACTAGTTGGCTTTCTACGTAGCAATTTATGTATGAAGTGCAGATAGGTAAGGGTCCTAATATGTTTTTAAGAAAAGTCGCTTTCGTTATATTACTAAAAAAAAAAAATAATAATAGCACGTTGTATTGTCTAGTTTACAATGGAATTACTTTCGTTTGTCAGAAATTTAATGATAATTGTTTAATTGCAAAAATATGCTCGGGATTAAGGTCTTTATAGCAGTATTCTTTGATATACATCACCACGATAATGGCCTTTTAGATGTATTTTTGAAAATGATGGAATTGCTTTTTTTTTAATTTTGGTATTACAAACATTATGCATAAAGGTATCTATTTCTGTTGATTATATCGAAGTGTGAATGCCAACTTATTTATTTTAAATAGATTCTTTTGTATATATTGGATTATTTGTATAGTCTTCTAATGGAAGTAAAATTAGCGCTGTTAATCGTCTCCATAATGCTAATGCTGACTGAGATATATACCAGATCCACCTATAATCCTTCCTTTCCGTTGATTCTACCCTGAATTTAGCAGGAAGCATGTCTTTTCGCCTTTGAATCATCCACTTATTCAAATAACTAGATGGTTGTTGTATTCAAGTGTAAGAATTTAGAGAAGTAAGAACGCGCTTTCTTACTTCTTTAAATTTTTATTAACGCTATCTATTTTTATTTTTTAAAAAGTAGTAGGATGCGATGGTGGCAGTAATGGATTGGTCCATCGTCTTCAAATTTGAATTTTTTTTGGTGGATTTTGGTCCAAACACAGCTGATATCAACATTGGAGAATTCGAAAATTAAGGAATATAAACAGTGTTTCATTAATAATATGCATCTAGAACGCTATAATGAAAACAGGAAATATAGCCCTAATTTTTTTTAAAATATGTGCTCATATACGATAAGTTATGAATAGACAGGATGAAAGCGGATGAAATTATTACTTTTTTGCAGAAACCAGACAGACTCGTGTTTTGTCGACTCTTGGGGACACCAGTAGGAAACACGAACCTTTTCTTATAATGCGAATAGACACGAGTCTATCTAGTCGCTGCAAAAAAGGAATAATTCCACCTGCCTTTGTGAATTTATGAATTTTATTTCAAACTTATGCGAAGTAAATATCGCTCTGAATCTCCTCGATCATCTCTTATGTACTTGGCCTTTTAAACTTAATAATGTCTTCGATGTAGATCCATAAAACTAGGTATGGACGCATAAAGTTGATCATTTGATAATATTCTTGTATCAGGCTTTCACGTAGTCGTTTCACGAGCTTACATTGATGTTATAAGCGAGGGAATGAATATTTCCGAAAGAGCTTGCAACAACGTAGCGCTGCTCTAATCGTATAAATATCATACGGCAACGTAACATCAATAACAATAAATCGAAATGTTGTAATTTGCGTGTTTATCAAAAAAACGTTCAAAATAACTTACAACTGTAAATCGTTATTCGTATACATTACATCGTTGCGTGGGGGCTGAGCAGCTTCAAAAACGTTATTAACGTTAGCGAAACGACATCACTGTTATTAGTTTTGTTAATGGCATACACATAGGTAGCGTACTGGTGTACTATAAGGTTGTGTATGCATGCATACCCGTACGGCATCTGGTTCACGGTACACATTCCGTGAATAATGTCGACATAAATCCTTTTGTTCTATACGAAGATGTATCTAGGACATGTACAGCAGATACACGTATTAAGCAAGCTGTTATAGGCGCCCTTGTTGTTGCTCTAACATGTATTTTCTGATTAAAAATACGAGAACGTAAATTTTAATTGCTATTGGAATCCACATAATTTAGCGCAAGTGCGGGAAATGTTGTCTAGACAGTTAATTGCACTACATAAACTTTAATTGGAACATTATTTAGGTTAGATCTAGGATGGCTAATTTGCGGTCTGCCAAAACTTACCACACAGCATATAGTTAAGTAGTTCTCATTTCTTCTTCGAAAATAATGTAAGTACGAGGATGGCGCGGGTGAATGTATGCGTTAAGGAAGACAATTATTTTGTACTTAGTAATTTTATTTCCCTACGTAATTTCCTTGTAGGTCTATATATTTGGTCCAGCGTTGTTCCAACATATTTAAGCCATTCAAATAATAGGATTTGTTGATTCTGGAAAATAGGCCCCTGTTTCGGCTGTGACTTCTTTATTTGACGTGAACCTCTTTATGCCAAGCCATTTTTTCATGTTTGGAAAAATGGCTTTGCCTCATTGTGGATAAATCGAGCGAATATGCTGGATGAAGCATCAATTTAGATTGGTTTCGTAGATGTCGGCAGACCGCCATGCGGTTAAATGGACTGCCCTCTTATCGTTTTCCCTCCTCCTCCAAATAATCACATAACATTGTGTGTCCTGTGAATCCTAAAAAAACCTTGCAATAACTTTTGCCGTTGACGGAATCATCTTCACCTCTTTCGTCTTCTGCATATTTCTCCATTAAAAAATAAATAAATCGAATCGCTGACCGGTATTGTTCTTTTAACATGATTCCACACATACATAAACATTTTAACAGACGTTGACTAAAGGATCGTACTCATAGTCGGCAACGCAGATTTTACCACAAAGCGCAATCTCTCTCCAAATTTCACAATTTACGTTTTAATTTGTTGCTTTGCTTTTCCTCAAAGCTAATGACTAAAAAAGAAAAAGCTACTTCACATTATTAGGATCTCGCAGTGGTAATAGTAGCAACAATCTAATTTAAAATGCATTACGATATTACAACGAGAAAATCAATAATTTGGAAATAATAGAAATTGTAGGAAGTCTAGGAAAGTTATTTAAAAAGTTTATCTTCTTTATTCAATTCCTTCGAAGTCTGCATTAGCATTGCAATTAAACTAGTAGCCGAAGTAAGATATTTTAGAAGCTGTAAGTAGGTCATTATACAAAGTTTCCTGGGGATTATTTACACATCTTCGGAGATATAGAGGTGCGTTGCGTCGGTTACGTTTCTTGTATTATATCATAACTTTTCTTGTTAATATTGGGAACTATCGGCGATTTGAGGTGTTTTATGGATTGCTGGAGTCTTTAGAAGTTGATATCTAGATATATTTTGCTTTAGAAACATCTCTTCGTAAGTTAAACCCTGTCAACAAACGACGTTAAATTTGAAGCGGGAACTTTTTAAGATTACGAAACCTTATCAGTTCGTGGACCTAAATGCGAAATTCTGTAATTTTAAACTATTTAACACGCAATAAGAAAGGAATTACTGCTTCTAAACTTGCATTGCAAGTTTAGTTTTTGCAATGCAAAAAATTGCATTGTGAAGAAAATGAGGCGTCAAAAGTATCCAACAGATAATAGATGACTTTAGTTCATATTTGTTTCTTTTTTTATATTAACAGATTTTGTCATTAGGTGTTACTAAATCAAAATGAATTGTGTCACGTAATTCTAAGAGTTGTACAGGTACAAGTTGCCGACATGGAAAGTCTTTACATCCTCTACGCTACAAATTCTTACATTTAAAAACAAACAAAAGTAACAGTTGCTATGTTTTAAGTCTAAAATAGAACATTTCAATAGAACAGTAAGAAACAATAAAGCTAACAATAAATTATAAGTCTGAAGAAAATGTTCAAATTGTTTGCCGGAAGCTGGTAAACGTTGATCAGACAATTTTTAAAATTTCTTTTTACATTTGGTAGTTTCGAGGCCTGAAATATTCTAGCTTCCAATCTCCCTAAACTTTCAGCTCTATCTCTAATATTATCGAGCACTTAATATCTAGATAACTGGACTTCTAGTTAGCCAGTTTAGAGGTCTAAACTGTCCAAGTTATTCACGATTTTTAAAAATTCTGTAATGTCTTGCGTGGTATGAGTAAGAGCTTCATCGTGCTGAAAAATTATTCCGTATAGCTGACAGAATTATGTCAATTAAAAGCTGGAGATATTTTTGGTTATTTAACGCTCACCTTTTGGGGCCGCTACGTGCGTGTTTCTTAAAAGAAATAAGAACTTGCTTCCCACCATATTCTAGTTATTTGACTATTAACGTTTCCATTGAACAAAACTGTTTCCGCAAAAGAAAAATATCAGATTTAAGATATTTGGATTTTTATTAATCCTGCTTATCGAGTATTCGCAGAGTCCTATTCGGGGAAGGCTCTGAAAGAGGTACCTTTCGATTATCAATCACGTTTTGTTTGAACACTTCAGTCATAATAATCCTTTTCGGTTTACTTGCAAATACAATGTGTAATAGAACAATATTGGCTCGATTTATTTTGCAAAGCAATCAATTATATTCCACTCGCGACTTCAATCGCATGAATATAGATTAACGAGGTTGCGTTAGGGCACGACTAAAAAATATTTAAAGATAATTAACGATAATTACGGACCGCGATATCTGACAGTTGATGAAAAGAACAATGGAGACTAATACAGCTTTCTCGTGTGAACGGCACATTTCGCACATTATTATATAACCATAATCACGCGAAAGACTTTTGAACTGGTATGGTAGCGATGGAGCAGCATTCGTTACGTCACATTCATCTCTTCACATCGGCGGAATAGACACTATAATAAGCGAGCCTATTGAACGCGGAACCCCATTACGGAGCATACGTTTTCTTTTTTTTTGTAGTTGTTTGATGATCGTCGTGAATAACGACGGAAATAAATTCTAAGTTTATTGCGGTGTCCACTACATTGTAATAAACCCATTCGTTACTAGTAATATTATTTTGATTGCGGTTAATTTGGGTTCTTAAATTGATTGCATGTAGTTGTATTTATGGACCGTTTACTTTACAACTGTTGTATGTGACGATCGGTTTCTTTTTGTATCATTGTCGATCCGTAAATTCTACAATGTAAACAGCTACATTTCTTATATGCATACATCTACATTAAATTATTGGTCAGTAGCAAAGTCTAACGTTGATAAAAGAATTTATTAGAGTTAACGCGCTTACCCAGAGAATTAAATTTTTTTTCGAGCCCATTAGTTGATGAATTGCAAATGAGTTCTTGTAATTGCAATGGTAGATCTGCCATAATAATTATGGAAATATCCCGCGAAGAGAAGGGCGAAGTAGAATTGGATAATAATCTCCTTAAAGTTAACAAGAAAATTATGAAACTCGGAATTGGTACATCTTTTGTGAAAATGCCTAACTAGTTTTTACTCGATTAGAGATTTAAGTTTACCATAATAAAACTATATTTTATTAATATTGACTGGGTATTACTTTTACTTAGGCACTAATCGGTATCAAGTTTTATTGACCTATTAAATTATTCAATATTCGACCTATTAGTATAACGTAAGCATTGCCGTCGTATAAACTCGACGGAAGTTGGTGGGAAAAGTTAAATTTAGCTGTGTCATGTTGACTTTACTTTAACGTGTTTGCTATATACTTCAAATAAACACATGCTGCTTTGATTGCACGAATTACACAAATTTGTTTGAGTATTTCCTGAACGTGTACACATCTTGTACGCCTTTCAGGGAAACGGTACACACAGTTTTAAGCATCTTTGTACTCGGTCTTTATTCGCCTTTTTGTAAACTATCAGTTTCTACTACCTTGCTGTCGAAAGATCAGAAAAGAATATCTTTACAGATGACTGAAACAAACACAAACAGCAAAAATGGTTATTCTCATCGCAGGTAGGTCGGTGCCTGCTCCGGTAAGAACGTGTTCAACGCCAGCCATTATTACTGTTCCACATGAATTATCTTCAAGGTGAAAAATTTATGTCATTGCAAATTTTGACGTGATTCGGTTCAGGGTTAGATACAAATCACCTTAGGTGTTATTTTGGTTTCCAAAGTTCCCCATCTCATGCTTTTACTAATATTTTAAAGCACACCGGTTAATTAAAAACGGCGAGCGTTTGCTCCTATGGCAACCTCGGTTATAAATGATCTAAGCCGACGAGTTAATCTTCCATTATATGTTTTTTTTCTTTCTTATTACTTACGCAATTGATCGTTTTTAGATAAAGCACTTACGTCGCGCTTGTGCGTAACCTATATTTCACTCTCGCAGCTATCTGAGCGCGTAGATTTCAGTAATAAATTATAAGGTGACCCGCGAAAGAATGAAATATTATTCCAAGAGAACTAGTTATAGGGATATTGTAATTTATCTTTACCGAGTGATGTGTGAGATATTTTGTGTCGATGCATTTGAAAGAATACGCTGAGCGTTGAGATGATTTTTCATCTCGCAATGCCATGGAAAGCAATCTTCTATTCTCCAAAACGCTCTTGCTGCGAAAGCGGTATTGCAAAACAGCGCGAAATTAATGTATGTATAAAAGGATGGATAATAAAAGTGATTTGAATAAGCTTTACAGCGATGTTAGTAATTGAAGACCTTAGAACAACACGATAATCGATAATAAAAAGGAAAAATCTTGAGAGATTCCGAAAAAAAAGTTTATAGAAAGTTTGTATCCTTGTATGTTTAATTCGGCCTATTTAAACAGGGAAAGGATTAAAGAAGTAATATCGAGTTTCATTATTCCCTTTTTCATTTCGTTTTTAATAATACTAGGCTGCAAGTCTTAATAATTCATCCTTTTGCTTTATCTCAACTGCATTGAAAGAATTGGTCTTCTAGCACTTTTGAATCGTCTTATGCCCAACGGTGCTCAACATATTCGAATATTCGCCTTTTAAGCAAATGTTGCCAAAGATGCTGATTGGATCAACCCTTATTTTAGCCGCTGCAGCTAAAAGAAATTATGAGTTTCTTTGCTTGCTTCACTCTAATTATCTGCGAAATGTTTATGCTGAAATTCTTAATAATAATAATTTTCCCATTTAAATACTGCTATTTAGTTTGTTTATTGCACATTTCAAAGTTGCGAAACGATGACACTTCGCAGCGATGCTGCACGGTAAACTTTAGCGGAATATTACAGGTAGAAATGTTGAAAATTGCTATTATTCTAGTTGACTAAAATCTCTTTACGATAATAAACAAAGAAATGTTTTTGATAGAAACAAATGTATGACGTATGAAGTATAATAACCGTTTAATTAAAAACAGAGGCGGTTCTTGGTGTAATTTAAAATTCGAAAGTGTTAGTTAGTAATAGAGGAGGGTAATTAAATTTTATAATAACTACCGCATTCCTTTAATATTCGCATAAACATAAGATTTGAAGCGTTAAAACAATGCTTAAGTTGTCCTAACAATCGATTTTATGTTCTACGATATCGCAGCGACGATAGCCAGGTTGCCATTTTTCAATATATCCCGCCAGTACATTGTTATTTAATTTCCTTTCTGGATTTCTCATTCCACATTCACGAAAGGACAAATATGCGGAACGTAAATCGTTTATGGGATGAAAGGTATTCGTAAGATTTATTTGCTTACATGTACTTTCTCTCCGGAGGTTATTATTGTTACCAGGTTGTCCTGTGTGCAGATGTTTACATAGCGTGACGTAAGAAAAAGTTGTTTAAATGTGTTGCATAAATAACCGAGTGATGTATAAGGAAATATTAATTCAATTTTTTTTTGCTTATAACTAAGATTTTAATTATTTTTTTTATATATTGGCTGGAGATTAGTTCTTTGCATTAAGACGAAATATTAATTTTGGGCTTGGCTTAATTCTCTACCTAATTTATTTGCGAATGCTAACGAGCGCTTTCGTAGAATTGAGAACTTCAGAGTAGTTGTGAACATTTCGAGAAGATTGGCCATCGGGAATTGATATAATAAGAGATATAATAGCTGTATCAGTAGTACTTGACTGACTAATTGTACATTCAGTTTTGCTTCTCGGTTGATTCAAAAAAATAATAAAATTAGTTTAAATTAATTAAAATTGTTGATTATTCTATGGTTCTTAATTCCATAAAAGTTATCCCCTAGATTTAACCTTTGGAGCAAGTAGTTTATAAAACCCATAAAAAATTTTACAATTTTGAGATTTGTCCAATCTCTAAAGGAACTAATGTATTAAGATATAATTGTGGCTTATGCTTATTTGGTTTGTCTAATGATAGTTTTCTTTTTCAGGTAAGCTACCAACTTCTTGACTACAAACATCAAATTACTTGGATTACGTGTGAGTAAATATAATAAATTATCTTTAAGTAAAGCAAAAACTTATGGAAGGGTCTTTAAACATTCGCATTTTGCGTCTTCCTCTTATTTTGTCGAGAATGGAAATTTTTGCTGTAACAATCGATGTGTATACGTCAATATACATTAAAGATAGAATTATCACCGTTCAACAGCTATTAATATAGAAGCTTTTCAGTACTTTCTCAGGGAACTACTAATTCATACTACCCCACTATCTTTGCTATCACTATTCCAGCCCTTCTTTGTTGAGATGTTGCTATTTCGGTCGTTTTCTTTAATTTATGCGGATATCTTAATGTGCTCGGGGCAACGAATGGTGGCTTTGTCGAGAGAAGGATTTGAATACGTAAGAGGATATATACCAGATTGTAAATTTACTGTTTACATTGCAGTAGAACGTGTTTAACTTTCTTTACAACACTGAACCGATAAAGTCATAGACTTCGAAGTTACTCGGTTTACGGCGTTCAGTGAAGGAAATTAAGTCAATGAGCGGCAGTTGGGGCATGCAGTAACTTTGTATATAGATTTTACTTCTTGTGTAAGTTAGGCAGGGCATTTGCGAACAGATCGGATTATATTTTCGAAAAGACCTAAGGGTGCCCAAGTTTTGTTGTGTACGTTCGACCTCTTTCGGTACATATAAACGATACGTGGCTAAACGCGGGCTTACCGCGGATTTACAAATGGAAACTAAACGCTAAAGTTATGTAGTAACAAAGACCGAAGTTTATCACCGAGGCACCGGTATTGTCAAGCCGGTTTACGTAAATAAAACTTTGCTTAACACAACTTGAGGGATGAAAGGCAAACATACTTAGAATATCTGAGGATTAAGAAGTTTTCGTAAGGTGATGATAAAATTTCCGCACGACGAACGCCCTCCCAATTTTAAAGGCTCAAACTAAAGCTCGTTACACTGGTAGACGTATTATTAACGGGGTAAAGGAAATTCTGGCGCAACGTTTATCTAAGCCGACGGGACGTTAGTAAAGCGAAGGACGTGTTCACCTTCATTTCAAGATATCTGTTGCAAAATGCTTAAAATATTATTGTATTATATTGCATACCCGTACATTTAGATAAGTAGATAAATTTTTTAATTTGAACATTGGAATTGTTTTAATTAAAAAAGAAAAAGGTTAATACAAACTTGGGAACTTTCTATATTGCTAAGTGAGGTATCTAAATCTATAATTTTTTCTAAATAACTTAACACTATAAAAAGCCAACTAACAGGAAAGAATATTGAAATTCTTTGTAATATTTAATAGCATATTGTATAGCATTATCCCATTAACAATATAAAGCTTTCAAAGCATTTGTAAAGCTATGGCGGACCCAATTCGGAAACTAGAGCGACCCAAGTTTGGGTCGTGGGTTGTCTGCAATATATCACCTTATTAGAAGTAGAAAGTGCTGGTCTTGATACAAATTCTTGAAATATTTGTGGTAAAAAAGATTTAATCCTTTGAAGTAAATAAACATAAAGTAAAACTTTGTTTAAGATGTCTTCCATCAAATCTCTACATAAAGAACGTCATAATCTATCTCTAACAAAGGTGACTTGTATAAACAAATGGGTGTAAGAAGCTCTTGCCGAGTTATTACGCCAAAATTAAGCAGAAAAGTGGAAAATCATGCGTTATTTAACTGAATTCATCAGCAGGCAATGCAAAAAATGAATATCAAAAAGGCAACAGATATCGAACAACAAGTAATAAAAATCTTATTCGCGATTTTGCTGCTTGAAATTTAAAATTTTGCCGTAACGTCTTTGGCAAAGTTCCTCCTAGAAATACGTACGAGTACATAAATTCGCGTACGACAGAAGCTACGTCGCAGATTTTCTGCCGTACACCAGAACGACGAGAAAATTAAAATGAATCCCCTCGCAACACCTACGTAATTTTCCTTGGCTACATTCTAATTCCGCGTTCAGTCAGGTCGAGAGATGGTTTTACTGTGTGAGGAAAATGGGTCAACTAGCATTTTAATAACACTACCGAGATAGAGCACGTACATAGAAAGCACCCTCGAACATTACCCTTGCGCGATCTCAAAACCAGATGAAAAGAACTGACTGGAGGGAATCCACTTACCCGACTTGATGTGAATGTGTACAGATGTGGGCGAGTTATTAAGTGTCATTTGAAGAATTTACAGCAGCTGAATATGATAGTCCCTCGAAAGCTATCGAGGAAAAAGACAATTTACGTTTACTCTTTAGGTGCCTTCCTTTATGCGATGTGCTAGAAACCGATATAAAATAAAATATCTAACTAACAAATTGTTTACGGAGCCTCCCAACTAACGGGGCTCTACTATTGCCTTAGTCATTACTATAAGATCTATTAAATTGCCAAAGCAGTAGCGTTCTTGTGATGATGTTTTGAAATAAGTGATACGAAAGCTGGAACGCTGTCGCATCACTTTTTTCTGTCAGAATATCGGGACATCGATTCGTATCGCAACTGGATTAATTTTGCTGTCGCAAGTGCCGATGATGGACATTAATAGTCCTTCAATTCTTAGCATAGCTTGGGTCCTTCAGCCGTTCTGTACGTACAAGGGAGCTTTTGTTTTAACCACTTTTGTCTTGCTTTTGTTTTAACCACACGTCCGGCAATTAAGAATGAAGAAAAAATCGTTGCGGGACCTATACCATACTTCAGGCTAGATGATTTAGCCAGTTTCAGTCACAATTAGTAATCCGAAATCTACTTACGTACGTCTCCACGTAATACTTCTTGAAAGTTGGTTCATTCATTGTTGGAAGGACTATAGTTGTACTTGTTGTCAATAATTATTCGCCAGGTAATTAGGTGTTATCTAAGTGTTAAGTTAATTAAGTGTTGCTTCATTAGAAAAGTATCGACTTTTTCTCAATAAGCGATCTTCTCAAAAAGTGTCCATATGACGGTTGTATATTAAATATTATTTTTCCCTCATAACCGATACACCATTCTGGATCATATACTTATCAACCAGCAGCAAAGGGAAGGTGCTATTTGATAAACTGGTAACGTATGTTGTTAATAAGATGAATTCACGTTGGCAAATGGAATAAAAATATGCCAGATTCGATAAAAAAAAAATTTGAAATGTGGTGGTCAACGGAATATCTAGAAAAGGACGACATTGAATGAAATAGAAATTTGTCATGTCGGACTCATTCGCTTGACCCCGTGATTCCCGTGACTTTATAAACAGAAACACCGCGCGTCATTCGTAACGATTATTCTTTCGCGTGATTTACAGTTTTTAACTTGCGGCAACACCGCAGCTTCTCTCTTCTATTTTCTTCAGTTTTGTAAAAGCTGTTACTAGAGACTTCATTTTGAACTGTGTCTATTTGCGAAATATATTGCGTCTCTCTACGTCTGTAGAATTGTATTCTTAACCTCTCGGGGCGGAATATATCATCCTTAAATGCCGAGAGTAGAACTGTATAAATAAGTCGCGTGGAGTAAAATTTTGTTCCTAATTAGATGACAAAAGTTTAATGCGGTAATCTTCTGAAGGCAAAGTTGAAAACTGTACTTATATACGTTTATACGTTTTATATGAGTGCTCATATATGTGCGCATTTGTGTACGTAAAGAGAAGACGCCGCTATAAATGCGAAGGATGGAAGTGTGCTATTTGGAAGTTTGTTATTAACTGTCATGTATGCGAGATATGTGCTTTCAGGTTTGGATTACTTCTTCGGTTTAAATTAAATTGAAATAAAAAATATCGTCAAACGAAACATCGATAGTTTTAGAACATTGGATTGGTTGCTTAGTATCCAATAAACAAAAGGAGAGGTGGTTCTTAGAACGAATTAATCGATCTTCCATTAAAATCTACGACAAATCAATAACGGCTAACCAGAAATTCAATTAACGAACATAGCTATGTAACGGATGTGAAGGGTAGAATGACTTAATACAGCCGTCATATCATTGAAAAATATTTTATGGTAGAGATACATCTAACTTCGTTTGCTCTCATTCCGCTCGTATTTTAGATTTTCTTCCACATCGATATCTGAATAAGTTCGTTCCTGGTTACACAAAGGAATTGTTCTTTTTTCAATATTTGTAATTGCAACACTAGCTGTAGTAGAATCCTTTCGATTTAACTGAAATGTTATTCCCACTTCCTCCAACTTTAACAACGACCGTTGTTGCATCGCTTCGACTGTACGTATAAGGCTGTATGGAATGCCGCAATTGGATGCCGCTAGCAATGCATCGCGTAGGTGGTTTCGAATCAGCAATGCATCACGTACTTGCAGCTAACTTAAAAAATGCGGTTAAGCGCAAGTTTTGTCGAGGTAAATCAGCGAAAAGGGTTTCGTGCGCATCCTTCTTAACAAAGGTGAAAAAGTTCCCCACTGCACACAACGAGATTCTCGCTTCGTTCTCTTTGTGTGAAGGACTGCAATTCGGAGTTCGGTTTCCGTGTTCCTCGCCACTTGAACTTGTAATTGTATCATTATCTAGAGCGTAGGAATTCAGTAATACGTCCCAACGTTTGTCTCAAATGAGATGGAGAAAGAAACATTGGCAAAACTTTTACTGCGTGAATTTAGTTTATATCTTATGTGGCAGTGAAATTAGATGTAAAGAGGACAAGATAATTACATGACGTAATTGCCTAAAGAAAATGCACTACTTTTTGCACTACAGCAAATTCAAAAGTGACTTTGATTGCGTCATTCGTGGAAAACTGCTGCTCATCCTTCAAAATTTGAGAACAAGTAGAAGTCGAGTGTACGAAATTTAGAAAATATGGCGAATGCGGATGCAAATCGTACTCTAATTGACGAATGTTTACCGTTGCGGTACAATATTGGTATGTGGACGTGTATCATCTTCGTGTAAAATGATATTCTTAACGCGGTTAACCAAGTCGTTTCTGCTCGATTTTGTCCTTTCGACTTGTTCGTAGTATCCGTCCTTTTTGAAATTATTTTTGTATTCCAACTACGTGCCTTCTTTGGGGCTAAGTAGCCAGGTTGTATTGCCGCTTAAATTGAAGCTTTCGCTAGTTATGAATCGCATCATCATCGGATCTGCCTCCTTTGAGATGTTCTCGACATAAGTAATTTCATTGAACCTAATGCCCCATACCTTTGTCGCCATGTCGTAAATTTGGTAATCATTTCTGATGTAGTGATACCTTAAAGTGCTCGTTAAAAACACAAAATTGCCACGACAAACATTCAAACCGCTCACTTCTTAGAAGTGGCATACGATGCTGCTCTGTTATCTAAAATTCATTTCGTTCAAAATTTCCGAGTTCGGGTACGGAAATTTAAGGATTTATTGGCAACGATTTGAATTAAACAAAACATGTCGCGAGATTGCTTTGACATCTTTGCTTCTCATTTTTGGACATTAGTCACGTGGAATTCTTGCATGTAGCTTCCCTGTCACGATATTTAAAAGTTTGGCTGCACGGAACTGCGTCGTAACCGATTTGAACTTGCTGAAAAGTAGTCTCTTGTAGGGAAGACTAATTTTAATCCACTTTCGATCGATTAAGCGAGCTTTCCGAATTCTGATCTCAACTATTTAGGCATTGGCAATCGGAACACGCAATACGTAGAATTCCGCAAATTCCATTCTTAAGATTTCCGTTGTAATAAAAAAAAGAAATACATAAACGAAGAACCGAATTTGTAATTCACAATTACCGTATGAGACTTTTGAATTCCACGTATGTACATAAATCTTCCGGAATTAAAATTATTTTATAATAAAATTTACATAATTGTTACGGAATACACATTCCAATCGTATTTTTTATTGTGAAGATAGCAATCTTCGTTTTATTACTTGTAACCGGAATGAAAATTTGGTCATCGATATTGTCTTCAAAACGGGCATCGACTAAAACCCTCCTACGCGCAGACACTAAGATATCTTCGCATATAAATAAATAACGTTCACGCGCTCATTTAAATTCATTTATATTCATTTTAATTCCACAACTTCGTACTTGACCGGGATGGTATGCCCGAGATAGTCGAATATGTGAAAAAGGAAAGAATGTGCGAGCGTATACATGCATACATACAATTGCTTCCTTAAGAGAGAGAATCTACATTAAAGTTAACGAGACTCGTGTACGTAGTATGCTTACTTCCTTGAGAATATACATACATACATAGAGACCTTTCGTATGGCATCGCGCTATCGGAGCATAATTACGCTGTAAAGTAGACTTCGTGCCGTATTCGAATAGATCGTATGAATTATGTGTAAAATAATAGCCCCATATAGAAGGTCTCGTATATCAAGGCCTCTAAATCTGTAGTTCGTGTACGGTTCGTTTTTGTGATTGTTATAAATAAAAGTCGGAATAAACGACGTAATAACGTTGATAATTTACTTGCCCGAAGTAGAGGAGTAACAACAAGAGCATCGTGAACGAACGCATTGAACTATTATGGGTATTATTACGTAATAAGACACGCAATGTTAATTATTCCAGGGAAAAAAAAAAAAACAGTGACCTCTTGTTTGGTAGTAATTGTTTGCTATTAGTAACTCTGTCATTTTCTACCATTACAACTTATGAGACGACGTCACAAGCTAAACGTTATAGGGTCGTTTAAATTAATCGATTTCTACTTTTAACGTCCCTAGTAGAGCTCACTGCACAGTGCGCTGCCTAGACGGGAACAATATCATTTAAATGGTTGTGGACAATTGTAAATAGTACTTTGACGCGAATCGTCCCCTAAAGTCGCACCAAACAGTAATCCATGGTGACCAATCGTATCTGCCGTCTTCAATTCAGAATATGTCTCATTAGGCGCAAATAATTACAAAGCGAAAGTGAGGCAAACCTATTCATCTTCTTCCTTAAGTTAACATTCTATAGGGATACAGGCGAAGCTAGTTCTCACAGAAGGCGCTACACTATCGAAGAACATATCCCGAACCGTTTTTGCCGGTAGGAAGCACTGTATCTACAATTTTCATGAACATCCTGAACAGCATGAAAAATGAAAATAAAACAAATGGATAAGAAAAACCATTTGCGGTCACATAAATGTTCCTTCCCTAAATCTACTCTATCTAAAATATAACTGAAGTTTCAGACCAAAACAGAAAAAAGTTACTCCGCAGCGATCTGTTGTAGATATAGAAATATGGAAATAGGATTTTATTCATTCTACACATTGTTCTCCGAAGAAATGTAAATTTAGGCACGTCGTAAGTCTGCTGTATTTTTACGGTTTCTCTTGTTTAGGTAAAGCTCTCCTTCATTCAACTTCTGTTATTTGAACGGGATCCTTGTAAATGCTGCTTGAATGGAGCAAATAATAGGAAGTATTTCTATTCTGTCACTTATTTTTCTATTTTTTAAATTAAATGTACGGTGAGTAACAGAAATTAAAGGTTTGAGAATAGCTCTTGCTAAACTAAAAAATAGATCTTTGAGAAAAGAGGATTATCATCTAGGTTATCCAGGTTCCCGCATACTGGGTGCATCCAAAACGCTGTACAAATCGTTTATATTGGCGAAGTTAAGCTGTTCATAAGAGAACGCACTAGAAAATGCGTAGAAGCAATAAAAAAACCGACAAAAATAATGCGCTAAAGCATCTCGTTGGCTCCTATAAATCTACCAACAAAATTCAATCCAATCGGTGAGTGTTACTTTGGATTCTTCCCTTGTTAGTGGTATTCTTTTTACGCACCCAGTATAGTGTCATTAAGAATATGTATATTTACAATACGCAGATGACGCGGACGGTGAAACATCATATCTACGTAAGCTAAAAAAGTAATAAACATAGTAGTTTATAATTAATTAGGAAAATATATTATATTTGCTTCTTGAGAACGTTATTTCACAGTAATTCTATACGTGCTCGAAGAATAAACCATATACGGTAGAAGCTCTTTCTTTAATTAGCGTAAAAATCGAGATATCTTAATAATTAACGGCTGGGAAGTCTTTAGAAGTCTGTAGTATTAAATTTCTCTCATCCTGTTGATATTAATGAATGAGGTAGTTAAAAGAGGAGAATTTGTTAATTTAACTGCGCGACGTCGTTGAATATGTTATTGCGGTAAAGACCTTGGCTTAAAGTTACTCCTATATAAAGCTTCTGCGTCATTGAACAAACAAAGTTGGCATTAGAATGTTTGATCAATGATCGGCTATTTATCGTGAACTTTCGTGACATTTCCATCTAAGAGAGAAGTTCAATGTATGAGTTGATAAATTCCCGTGATTTATTGTAAATCGAGCGTAATGCATATAACTCGTAGATTTATGTATATGGAAATAATCGATAGCTAGAAGTTAGATTTAACAATAGTAATTTGAAGATTTTAGTTGAAATTAAATGTTATGTACGTATTCTGAATGATCAGATTGTTGCCCTAAGTTTTGCGCACACTTGCTCCGATTATATGAATTTCCGTTTACCAAGATAAGCATGTTGTTTTTCCACTTCTAATTATTTCACTTTCACTTCTTTGGCATTAAGCTATTGTTTTGTCTTGGTTTAAAGCTCGTTAGTGAAAATTGTAAAATTCATCCTAATCCAGATCTAGATAATGGGGGGCTCATAACTTATAATGGAAAACGCATAAATACGATAAGAAAGTAAGGCTTTATGCTACAGTTAAATAACATCAATCAACGGGGTCGATCGTAGAAAGTATTTTAAATATTAAAAGTAATATTACTGCGTACTGGAAGGAGTGTGCCGACTAATTTATGACGTTGACTCATAGATGACGCTGCTGGATGGGGAATTAAATGCGATATTCGGTTTTGCCCCCGCCTGTTATTTTTCAAAATAACAAAATGACAGATTTATGACAATATGTATTATGGTTTTCGCCATACTTTATAACAAAGAGATAATCATAAATATTCCAAGCTGTTATGTTTAACCATGTACCTGATTTCGTATTTGAGATATTACAAAAGATGACTTAGGGAATAAGTTGAATAAACGTGTAACAAATAATAATGTTTCTAAAATTGGTTTGACAATGAAATTTAAAAGAAAAGGTTTTTTTGTGTACCATATTTGGCCATTACACCGTTGTATTCTAAAAACAAACCTTGAAGTATTTTGTCCTTGGCCGTTTTACGTAGCAATTTCCTGTTTTTGTTTTAGCTACAGGTATTTCGTACGTTAATTAAGTTGTTGTTTGAAAAAGATGCAGACACTGGTGTTTGAAGCGGATGTTTAACATTATTAATGCGCGTAACAAGTATGGGATAAAGGTTTTGAAGTCATTACCGAGTACTTAGCCGCGTTGATATATTACTGTATCTTATGCTCTGATCTTAAACACATATTTCCTTTCCACCTGCTTATATCAAAGCCACCGTCTGTTTTTTTAGAATATCCATTGCACATTTAAATACCTTTAATTAGTAATATAGAGTCAATCAAAAGTAAGTTCCCAATCTGAAAGGACTTATTTGTACACATTAACAGCTTGGTGCCAGGAAATTTCATTTATGATTCAGGTTTGTTGTTTAGCTTTTCTAATTCTAAAATATATGTTTCGGTTACTGATATTATTACTTTTAAAAATTGCTTCGTGGCATCGAACATTGTGACTGCGTAGACTAAAGTTGCGCGCGCTGTTGAACAAATGTTAACGCAAACACAGAATGATGATCAAATTGTTTTAAGTAAAGAAAGTAATTCAAATACGGTTATTCAGCAAGAATTCAGCTTCAGCAAGGTATGACTTTACGTTAAATTCTCGATTAGGATCTTCTTTCTTTGAAGAAATTGGACCGAAAACAGTAACGATGAATGGATTGGGATAGTTTTGAAAGTTGCAAGACGTTTTAATGCCAGCATTGCAGAATTACAGAAGAAGCATTGCAGATGGTGTTTCACCACTCATGGACAATAATATAAAGACGCTATTACACAACATGTTGTTGTAGATTTCTTGAGTCAATGTTTTTTTTTAAGAATTTATGCTTCATTCTTAGTTGCATGGGAGCTTCTTCTGGGATGCTACACGTTACCTCGCTGCTGTAAAAATTCTTCTTTCTTAAATTCCTTAAGACACTACACAACAGATTTTGCGATCATGTAGTTGGTAGGCATTTTCCGAATAATTTGCTTTTTGTATCACCAGGTATGAATACGACTAACTGCTGATTATGGAGTTAAAAGGATACTTATTAATTCGTGAGAAACTGGGGCGATCGATATCACATTCCGAGGATGCTCTCACTAATACTGTTCATGATTTAGGCTATTTCCAATTGAACATCACGATGGCAGGCTCATTCTTCTACGAACAAGTTGGCGCTATTTTTCATTAATCTTTAACGCTTAGAGAAAATTGCAACTGTTAATTTGTATCCTGAGAGAGTCTCCGAGATTTTACGTTCGTGAAGTTATTTCCCGTAAGCTACGTGGATTTTTCTGTTGAATTTTCGCGTTTGTACACGAATAATCCTTATTAAACTTGCACAAATGCTTGAGAATTAAGTTAGGTAGAAAAGGTACAATGTTTCAAACTTCCCCGATATCGTAACAATGAAACTTCGAGTTTTACTAACAACCAGAAAATTTGTGCTTTCACGTGTAAATTTCAGTTCCGCTATTTGTATGACGTAAGTCAAGTCTGCTGCTTCAGTTCACTCATATTGCTCGCATGACTGCAGAAATACAAACAATGGAATCTCATGAATTTTTCTCTTCCCATTGCATATTTTATTACTGATGTACGGCATGTGTATGTTCGAAAAATATTGTATTCGGAATAACTCTTTGCTGCTTTTTTGGATGCTGTGAGAAATTTACTCGAACTTTTCTTATTCGATTCGTTTATGTATTAAGCCTAATTTTCATGTACCAATAATTACGGGGATTAATTAAATATTTTTTACAACAATATCATCTTTTCAATCCGACACTGAGATAGAATAGACAGGATATAAATTATTATTTTTTTATATAAGACGTACGTTTGGTGTAGTGGTTAATTTGAGAACAGTTGAAGTTAGATATTTTTGGAGGAGTTATGCTGCAAACTAAAAGACCATTTAGCAGATGTTTGACTAACTTTGGGCAAAATTCAAGCTCTCAATTCCTTTCCAATTATTTCGGTTACAAATTCGGAAGATTTAAGACTAGTAATAAAGGCTTTAGTGTTGATGTTGTTTACTTTGCACTCGCGTTGTATATCTCAGGATTCAATTAGATGAGTCGTAGAAGGAGTGTTATTATTGCTTTCTGACCGATTGAAACCAAAGCATGTTTTTGCAAGAAGAAAATAAGAAATTATTTTACATCGTCGAAAATTAATAAAAGGAAATTAAATTATTGCTACTTATAAATCTCTAAAAAACTTAATTATCTAGATTACTCCGATAGGGTGATGAAAGTTCGATCTACTTCATAAATTCGGCAGATATCTAGGTTTTTAGTTGCCGTCTCTCGTATAAGCGAAGAATTAATGGAACCAAAGAACTGGTGTCACCCAACGCGAAATAAAGAAAAGTTCTGACCTCGTTTAAGATCGTCGAGATTGGAGGATTGCTCTACAGTTTTATCATTAATCAAGACGGCCGTGATTATACCTTCGGGTGAAGCTCAAGTGGTGTTCTTCCAAGCTTCATGTGACAACTACGTCTAGTTGCTGCTTAACTTTATACGTCTTCCCGCAAAATTGAAACTTTATTTCTTGGCCATCAACTTCTTCTTCGTGCAATATATTTTTGTCTCGCCTTGACATTTACACATCTGCTTTCGAAATTTATTACAAATTACGTCGTGATACTGCAAACTTTCCAGGTAGAAAATAAATGTACGTATATGTATATGCGCGTACGCCTGAATGCATATATCAGTCTCTGCTCTAGATTCCACAATAATACGATATATGTTCCAAGGATATGCAAACAGCGCCTTATAGTACGTGGAATTTTATATCGTAGCTAGCGGAATATATAAAAAAAAACGGTCTATCGATTGCTATATAATATCGTAAAAACGTATCCACTTGCCCTTATATAGAAATCAGAGGCGTGAACGAAAGTGAGATACCATGTATTAATACCAGGTAAATAATATGTCGAATAATTTAACGTTTTCTTTTCGAAAAACGTATATAAATCAATCAAATCTCCCAATCATAATTATTGTACAATTTAATTTCAAGTTAGCATATTTTATACTTCTCCCTTTTCTTAACAAAAACATTCCATTGAACAACAAGAAAATTTCCTCTCGTACTCTTTTAGCATTCTTCGCTCATCTGTTATCGATAGCTTTTATTAATTTTCCACCATGGCCAACCACGACACAGTTTTCAGTTCAATAATATTCTTACTAAGAATGCAAATGACCTAATTTCTCTTCTTTAAATGACTGAATATTGCAGACAGTAATATTTTACTTCGCGATTTAGTGTCTAACGAACTGACATTGGATTATATCGCTAACTATAAAATTTGTTTTCTTACGACTCACTAAGAAGCGATGTTTATTTTCGGAAATCGTTACAAAGAAAAAGAGAAAAAAAAGAAACATTGATAGAAAGAATACTAAGCGAAGAGGAGTTATATCTCGTCGTCGGCTGGACGTATGTACATATGCATATGTTTCTGCTGAAACCCTGGAGACAGAGCGGGGAGCAAGAAGAACGATCTTGGCTTAGCCGCTGTATAATAAATAAACCGCTGTGGACTTGAAAAGGGCGTCGATAGAGCGCCATTCTTGACAGATGTCGCGGGGCCGCTTATGACTGAACAGTATTCGTCGTAACAGCGACTTCAAAACTGGTATTTCCAATATTATAACATATACGATGTGACACATTTGAAATCGAAGCACCACCGAAAAATCGACATTTTGCGTTAAGACGAAATTAATTGAATCATCGGTGGATCTAAACGCCCACTTCTATCCAAAATTTTAGCAGTTAATCGACATTTTCAATGCAACATTTACGAGATCGAAGATATCGAAATTCTATCGGCGATTCTTCTATCAAAAAACTGGTTACGCCGTTGAATTGAAAAGGTCCTAAAATGGTTTTAACCAAAATTTTTGACTAAAAAGTGACTAAATCTATTATTAAGGATCGCCTTACGCCTTGAAAATTTAGGTAAACCCATAAAATTTTGTCTTTTTAATCTATTATGTATCAAAAAAAAAGGCAAAGGCACAAGGGCGCTTCCATTTCAAGTGAATCTCAATGTACATAGGACGATAGGTAAGTCCTTCGTGTGGAAGTACATAGTCCTTCGTGTGGAAGTACATATCTGTTGCACCATTTTTTATTGATTGTATAATCACTAT
Organism: Oryctes rhinoceros; assembly: GCA_020654165.1. Lineage (NCBI taxonomy): Eukaryota > Metazoa > Arthropoda > Insecta > Coleoptera > Scarabaeidae > Oryctes > Oryctes rhinoceros. The sequence continues at coordinate 9,635,125 of JAIOKQ010000231.1, forward strand.
TATAATGAACAAGATGGATTATTCTACCAGGCGTAAAAGTTTTCCAAAATTTTGCAACTCCGTGTTAGGTTGAATTATTTTTGGATTTGTCATACCTCTACCCCTCATAACACACAGTATTTTACCTTGCAACAAATTTAGATATACAAATTCAATGTTGTAATGAGAATCCCAAGAAACAGGTGGTTTTCCTGGCATTTCCAAGAGGCATTTTGTTTGTCTGTAACCTATTAAAAAGAATTTGTTTAATAAATTGCCTAAAAGCCCACTAGAAGGTATCTCCAAGCATTTTAGCACAAATTTCAATTATTTAGGACAATCTCTGAGAAATATTCAGTGTACACTGTTTAGTAAATGAGTAAATATTTTTCCTTGCAACGCTATAGTGTTTGTCTTGTTTGTATTGAACAACGAAGAGCTAATGGAACCGCGATATTTTCCCAGTTAATTTACACTTCATTCAATTTAATATTCCCGCCTACGCACTAACCGTATTCACATGTATATAACGCGTACAACGCCGCGTGTAAACACATAAAATTGACGGGTAAATAGGATTTCGAGTTCATTATACACATTATGTGATTTGCGATGCGATCTGAAGCACTTCGGAAATGCAATGTAAGGGTGATAAACTGTAAATCCATAATTGAATATCACCCGTACCCGCCGCCGACAGATTCTGTTAGTAACCAATCATCGATCCATTCAGATTGAGATGAGAGGGAGCCGGCGAATTCATCAGAGGAACTGCGGGATACCTCATCAGTTAATAGCACATCAAGAGCACCATAAGACCCACTGAAGAGATAACTCCTTTACCGTCTCCGCTTTTGCCACATCGTTTGTTCGACCATCTAATCCATCCATCTACCTGATGGGGAAATGCAATTTGCAACAGCACGTTGCGCCGTTGAACGTATATTCATTAAAATAAACCTGTTCATTTATTTAAAGTGTGACTTCTAGTGTAGATTTGAAAGTTTAGAAGTAATTTTCTCTGGTAATTGCGGCAATTTTTACATCGGAGCGATGGCTGCGATGAACCAACCATCAAGTCTGCTAATAAGATAATTTGTAAGTTTTCAAGAGAATATTCATTACATGCTTTGAACTGTTACAATAATGCACTTTCGTTACGACTACCGTGTGAAATTGTTTAATTAAAACTGATGGTGTTTGATTGCCGTTATGCGCACGCAAAGGTAAATAAATCACTTATATCCTTAATTGACTAACAAAGATAGACAGGATACAATAATACGCAAGAGCAATGCCGATGTTTCAGTTGATTTATCTCCAAGTAAATTAAAAAAAAGATTCGTGAATACACATTGAGATATATACGGACATATAATGGTTAACCTTCCAATTATAAGATAAAGAATTACACAAAAATTATTATTATTCTTCGAAATAATGTATTTACCTTTCCGTGAGTTGTTTAACGGATTCTTTTATTTTTTCAAACGTAAACGCTATCCTGTAAACAAACGGGGATGAATACCCGATCTGGGGAAAATTGGAAAGAAGATGTCACCAATACTTAACGGCTTCGTAGTTATTATCAATTCTTAAGCGTGAAAAATAAGCCACATAAGCAATTTTAATATTCAATATTAAATCTCTAATTAAAGAGTCCGTAGAGATTCTTAAACATTCTAAAAATTTCAATGGGGATACTTTGGCGTATGAAAGCCCGTCGTCTGTAACGACCAGTCCTCGACGAACAGTGACGGCGACACCCAACTAATCAGCGACAGGCTACGTAATAATAACATGTAGTTTGAAACTAATTGGATTCGCAAATATTCTCAAGAATATCGGCTTCATTGCCGTCGGTAGTCGCTAGGTTATTTGCCGTACCAAATTATCAAATGAACGCATGAAGTCCTCAAAATTAAAACGCCACTTAAATACTCATCATTCCGATTACTTTAATAGACCAGGTATTTTTTGTTAAGAAAGTGAGTTGGATTCCATAAAAAAAAAATTGGAATATTATGAAATTTCATTTACAACCGAGACGGTTGGTATTGGAGGAGAACATGCGGAATAAAAGAGCAAAACATGGCGACCAATTTAGAAGAAGCACTGGTTTCGAAGCTATAAAAAAGATTTTTTTTCATTTCGCTATAAGTAGATGGCGGATAATTTAAGTTTAATGTGCTTCCAAATAATTTACGAAAATTCCACTCAAGAGAATTTGATGCAGCTAAGATTTTTAAACTTATAAATGATCTTCGTCATCGGTCACAATATTCAGTGGGGATAATAATAATAATAATAATAATAATAATAATAATAATAATAATAATAATAATAATAATAATAATAATAATAATAATAATAATAACACACATTTATTATCCAACAGGCTTAGATCCAATAATAGGATACAACAATTGATGTAATGTATACAGAAATTATATAACAAATAAACAAGTAAAAATAAAAATCAACGATTATAAAAAAAAAATTAGTTTCTCTGGTTCCCACCTTCCTTCTTCCTATTCCAATAAGTCACATCTTCTAGCTGCCTTACAAAGCTTCTAAGTAAGAGCTCGTCGCATAATATTTGTCCTTGCAAACGGAAGAATGAAACATACAAGAAAATGCATTGTGATAAGAAGCGATGGAAAGCTACCATAATGTGTGCCAGCTTTGGCCGTATAACTCATGCCTCTACGCTTAGACTTGTTCAATTTTAATTAAAGTTTATTTTTGGGTGTTTTTGCCTTTGAAGGTAGTCCTTTCGTGTAGCAGCCTTATCTTTCATATGGCTAATTCGCCAAGACGGAGTGAAGCCTGCTTCTTTTTATCTCGTTCTTATTATCTTTTATTTAAGCTACTTTCATGTTTTTATAATTTTGCAGACGGGTATAATTGTAGCACCAGTGATTTGTAATTGTATCTATTTCAAGAAAATTCGACGATAAACAAAGATAGAAAATTAGCAGCCAATAAGAATTGCGTTTTTTTGTTGTTTGGTAATGTTAAAGCTTACGCAACGACGATGATACAAACAAATACACACCTTCCATATTAGGTTTTTGAGGGTCAAATTTTATTTGACGGCAATGCTTTCAGTTTCATGGAGTTCTTGTGGTTTTGTTAACAGTGTAAGTTGTGCCTTCGAGGGGTCTTACTTACTTGTTTAATCGAGTATGAAACTATAAATGTCTAGACAGTTAACATTCTAAAAATAAACAAGCTCGAACTGCTGAGCATACGTCAAGTATATACACATCTAAAATCCATTGCAACTATGGATATTTCATATAGACGAGGTAATTATATGATACAGTATTAAGGTATTCAGGATACCTAAGTATTTAGAATATTTTTACTTTCCCGCTCTAAGCGCCTGCCGCATATAGACGGTATCATTTGAAAAATTCACCGACTGCAGGAGAATTAAAGATATCAGTCGGTCGGATCTATGTTCGGTCACGACTTAGTAACGACAATAATTCGTATCGTATTTTCTATCTACTCTACGTTTGTTTTCGTTTACGTGACTACGTAAAATCACGCTTCTCCGCACAATTTGTTCTTGTCATTTCTTGGAGCCAGCGTGTTCAGCTTAAAGATCTCCCGATCTCTGATCTTTAATGCATTTCAAAATCACACTCCGCTATCGAACGTACATAACGAGAACTAACGATGAGCGCAACGTTCGGAAATCTGCATGGCGTTTATCCGAGCATTTCATCTAACTACAATAGCTTACTTTCCTATTATTTCGAATAGCAAACATGATTCACCGTAAACTCCGTTCGAAATTGAAAGGAATATGTAGACGTTGATTTTTACGGCGTTCCCAACAACGATATCTGCGCGTTTAGAGCAAGGATGGTGATTTGTAAATGAAAATTTGTCATGTCGTGCATGCAAGTGCTGATAGCAAATTGTGGGCGGATGATGAATGATGACTGGTTGTTGTATTTCGTTTAACCGCGCCGTTAGTGGTTTATAGACAATGATTGCGCTCGCCGTTGAAAAGTGTTTATGATTTGCCGGGAAGAGTTTAAACATCAAATAGACTATAAAATTCTGATTACAGAGCATAATGCCGAGCCGTGCGGTAGAAATGATGAGAATGTTAATTAATACACCTACTTACTGAAGCTTGGGGGTCACTTGCTCTCTTTTCAACAACATTTTGACCTCAGCGTATTTAACAGCATGGCTTAATTGAACCTCAGTTATCAGAGTACAAATGAAAGAAATGAAAGGGGTTATAGTAGTATTAGGGGCATTAGAAAAACATTAAGAAGGCATTAAAGGAATCTCGAAAACGTTGCAATCAACACCGATTTCTTTGATCTGGTCCTTTTCCTTGTTTTTTCTTTTTTTTTTAAGAATTTCGTTTTAATTCACGTAGTCAACTCCAAGATTAGTAGTTAACGCTTACTTGGTTACGAGACCTTTACTTATCACTGGAAGGGAAGTTTTGAAGTTTTGGGAAATACATTTTTATTTATTAAAGATCTAAAAAAATTTAATGGATTCCATACGCAATACACATGTAAATAAAATTCTATTTCTCTTTAAGTGAGAAAAGGATGTCTAGCAAATAATAACCGTGAAGAGAGGTTTATTACAAAACTTACAAAAAAATATTCGGGTGCTTCTCTTTCAAAACGTTTCTTCCTTGATAGGCTTTAGAAAGACCTTCACTAAGACTTGTCCTTTTGTGATTAACCACTAGATTAAATTCCATCTCACATTTCCCGAAGATTGCCGTAATAAATGTAAATGTGCGTAACACTGTTGACTAGTTATAAACTACAACGTTCATGCAATATTATTCGGATAATTTTGATACAATTAACGTATCAAACATACGATTTTACACTCTTTCAGGTGTAACGTTACTGTTATTTCTTTGATTTCTTTGCTACACACTGTATATGTAATACTCGTTTCGAACAAACTAACATAGCAGCTCACAGTTCTGTTTACATTCACGATGACAACACTAAGCTTCGGTTAACTTTTCAATGTAGCGATTTTGTTTTCAGGTGGAACCTACGAAAAGAGAAATGGTATGAAGGAACCAGATCACTTCGGTGATACGGTAAGTAAATTTGATATAAACCTACAAACAGCTTGTATAAATAAAAAAAAGGGTGCTTCTCACACGAGAGTGGTACAAATTGAATTTTCTGTTGAATATTTGCCAAACACTCCACTGCTGGCGCGTTAAATGAAAACGACAAAGGATTCGTCGATGGTGAATAGCAGGATAAATATTGTAGAAACTTATTAAAGGCACCACTGCTCTGTACAGGCACACCGAGATATAACGTTTAATTTTTAAAAATACTCTTGCGTAGTTATTGCATTGATAAATATACAGGGGATGTTCCATTCTTTTGAAATTGCAAACTTTGATGTATCGATTAAATCCTAAAAGGTCAAAATTTTTCGATAATACATAATAATAAACATCTCCGCCGATAATTCTCGATATACATGGCGATTAATACAGAGCAAACCAAGCGTCCATTTTGTTATTTCGAATAGAATGTTACATTCTCTTAATTTGAAGAATAAAGGTACGGCCACACATAGACGAGACGAGCACAGGACGTTGAGGAGATGAGAGCCGTACGAGATCCGTATAGCTTTCGTCTCGTAGACATCGAAGTCACACCGTTACGGGCCACGCTTGTTTGTTGCGATCGATGTATATCAAAATATGACGCGACGGTGGTAAGGTTTGCTACACAACATTGTAACACGCACGACAAAAATTAAGCAAAATTCGTCGACCCATTGTTGTTGACGTTGGATCGTACTCGTCGCGTCAGTGTAAAGCTAATCGCGTTTAGACCTGTGATAATATAAAAAGACGGACGTCATGCGAGCTTCGTGCGGCAATCGTTACGTGCACGCCTCGTCGATGTGTGAGCATACCTTAATGCTACTATTCGTCTGTTTCGGTGTATCTTTCTTGTGCGGCGAAAGGGCCAGTTGCTTATATGTAATTCTTACGCGTTTACTCGCTTAATCGGCTGCTCTTAAAATTAAACGCAGTACGTGGACATACAAAATATATTTATTAAATGAACAATTCCCAATAACAACAAAACGGACGGATACGACGAAAACGGATTTCATAATTCGGTTCCTTCATTGTTTTCTTCCAACGATAGGGCCGTCACCAAGCCCTACCGGAGCATTGAGCGACGGAAGCGAATAGCCGATCACTATCGCAAAAAAAATGTTATACAACTCACGACTACCCAGATGCTCGCATTCTTATTTGATACACTACCTCTAGTACTTTGCTCTGAGCTATTGTCCGCACGTATAAGCGGAAAAATTAAAAACCAGCGATAAGTACGAGTGTGAGCGCCGTGTGACTCACAAGCGAAAGAGAGACGGCGGGCGGCAGTCATGGCGGTTCGTACATCCGACTTCGGACGAAGTTTGAATATGTGCACGTTACTAGCGGAAAGCGCTCGATTCGATACGTGCATTAGCTTCATCAGACAAATGTAACAAACGACTATTAAGGATAGTTTTAATTGGAACATTGAGGAATTTTATATCTTTGCAAACTTTATAAGAAATTAAACGTATCTTTACATTGAATGCGTACACGTCAAAGTTTGAATGAAGCTGAATACGAATTATATGAATTTATACAAAGTGAAATGAATGAAATGTTAACGGATAGAATGAAATAAAATAAAATAAAATAAAATGTTTACTCTGCTTATTATTTAGAAATAATTCAACGTAATAGTGGTTTCACATTGCTGACGCTTCTATATAATAATAGTTGGCCAAGTGCATACGATACGGTAGTAATACATGGACACGTGTCAATTTCAATAACAGGCTGTTATTCGCGTATCGTACATTGAAATCTAGAATATGCGCTATAATGTGAATAGATTTGTTTGCGAGGCGTAATTAGATGTCACTCTGCTTGTAATGTAGTTTGCACAATAGCAGGACAACCTAATATCCCGTCCTCATACGCCGAACTAAAACAATAACCTATCAGTAAAGTTAGAGTCAGTCATCGAACACATTAAATTAAGTTCTACGTTAAGCGCTCGAGATTAATTAATAATTTTATTGATCGCGGTTATCTGTTCGATTTACCCTGACTCACTTCGATTTCTTTATTTTAAACATCGCTTGCTTTATTATTTATAAACCGTTAATTGAGCATCGCTCCTATCGTATCTCGTTACCATAACGTTGGACATGTGACAAATGAGAAATGAGAATTAGTACATTATACGGTATGCCAGCCTAACAGTTGACGCATCATCGTTTATTCCCTATAATTGGCTCGATATGGATGGATACCTTAAAATGCACACGAATAAATGGAGATACATGCAAGTGTGCGTACATAGAATCAACTGAACGGGCGTGGGCAGCGAGGTGGCCTTGACCGCTTACTGTTATTAAATGCGATGATATTTTTCGAAGACAAATCAAGATATAAATTAAGTCGTAACGGCTATATGAATTTGCGTAGGTCAAGAACGATTAAAACGTTGTCAACAAATAAGAAGGAAGTAGGATAGAGGCAGTATCGCAAGTATGAAGAATTCTTTGTTAAATTGTGCAGAACAGGTAATTGATAGTGATAGCGAGTTTAATGTGCGCATGTGCTGTAAATATCCACAAGCCTCCTTCCGTAATAACTAGAAAGGACAAACACGGGTGGAATTATTACTCTTTTGCAGCGACTAGATAGATTCGTATCTATTCGCATCGTGTTGCCTACTGGTGTCTCCGAGAATCGACAAAGCACGAATCTGTCTAGTCTCTACAAAAATGTAATGATTACACTCGCCTTTGTCTTCTCTAGTAATTACTAAGATAAAAACGAATCAATTTCTTTTATAAATAAAATAAAAATATAAAATTATAAAGTAAATGGCACGTCGAATTGACCTTTGGATGTAGAAAGTATGTTTGATGCTATTTTTGTCTGTACCACCACGATCAAAATATCTCTTACACCATATTTTTACTGCGAATTTACGTAGGCGACCGGGCTTTGTCTGAAAAAGAGATTTTCATTAAGCAAGTTACTGTTAACATTGTTGTTTGAAAGATTAACTTCTTGAAACTAAACGTTTTCCGGGTTCGAATCGTGTCATGTCGTTAAAAAAAAAATAAACTCGAAGTTTCGCTCACAATCGTATGGGCCTTCTTCAGGAGAAACATAGGCACCAGTTAGCATGGTAACTCAACGTGTAAACCTCGCCAGAGGCGAAACTAACTGAGCGGGAAGCAGTTGATCACGGTAACTGAGCATGTGAACCATGCCAGAAACGAAAACCAACTGATTATTACCAACTTATATTAATCATTACCATTAATACCAACTTATTATTATTATTATTAACGACATGATACGGTTCGAACCCGGAAAACGTTTAGTTTCAACAGACTCTGGCCGTGGAAGCTTACGTTTTGATTAACTTCTATCTCAAATTTTTAAGGAAAGTAAGTTGGTTTGAGATATTCAAAAACGTTTTCCAATTCAGAGCGTAAAAAATGAAGGAGAAACTGTAAAAATAGTAAATACCCATTTTTTGCTGTTTTTGCTTTCGTCAACGTTTGCTGATCATAGTTTATCTCGCGCTTACTAGAATGCTGCATTCTTGAAAATCGATTAATAAGATGTAGCCATCACCTATTTTACGCTTTCTCTTTGAGACAAGGCATCGTGGTATGTAACCATTGTTCCTTCGGCAGTAATTAATTGGTTAATGATCACTGATCACCTTCTCGGCTTCGTACGGGTCGAGAAACTTGGAGACCCATTTTGCACTAATATTTATTATACTCATATGTCCGTGCAGGATCTTCAAACTCTTCCTCTATTTCCTTAGCCTTCAGCTATTGATTGCCCAATACGACTTCGTCGATCAATTTGATCCTTTTCCATGTCTCTACAGTACCTCCAGTTCTCCAACGCGAGGATCTTGTTCTGATTCAACGAAATGATTTCGCCAACTGTGGCATACGATGGTGTACAGTCTCTGTGAACCACGTCCTTTCGCGAAATGTTATCTTAAGTTGTAGACGTTTGCCAAACTTCTGATTGTCGTACTTAACACTGCCAAACTGCGAAATTATTATTTGAACTTTAACGTTTATAGTTCCCTATTGGGAGATTTTAACGGAGTTCAACTGCATTACGGTTTAAGAAGAATATATCCCACGCTACGTTGCCAATTATTAATTGTCTTATTATGATTGCAAGGTACGCTAGAAGAATATTTTAAAGTTAATTATGCACATATCGCGTGATTTTCTTTATGTGTATTGTAATTGTTACAATTAAACAATTATTTCCATCCAGAACAGAACAACAAAGTTAGCACTGACATTTCTAACAAATGGAATGAATACAGCAAAATCTTAGAATCAAATTATATAACAATAATATTTTTAGATGAAATATTTATTATTGTTTCAGTAGTAAAATCACATATACACATATATAATAGCTTCACGATTGTTAGTAAAATAATAATAATAAAAAAAAGCTGCGATTCGCCTGTAAATACGTAAGTGAAAAGCTGAAAATACGCCATTCGTTTCATTTTTTTTTGTTGCTTGTTCGTAGGATACCGGCGTTTTATATTTATTTTTACAAACGAAATTTGCACGGTATTTCTGTTTGATATCGATCACTCGGAAAACCCGAACGACTGAGCGTGCGGTGTTGAACAAGCTTTGTCGTCTGTGACAGCGAAGCAGTAGCGTACGGCGTGTTTCTGGACTAGGCAGCGATTTGGGTAAGGCAACGTCTGTTGAAAAATTACGTAAAGTCAAATATGCCGGAAACAAATCGCGGTTATGTGCTGATGACAGTTGTTTAACATGTTGGTAATTTATCAGTAAATAAGGCATTCGTCAACCTTGGGAAGAATTAAACAAGTCAGAGACACACCTTGTTTTTTCTTGCTCCGCCGGCGGATTTTTCTAAGAATAATTAGACGATCAAGTAAATTGATTATTTGTGTATAATTGCAGGTTTAGAGAAAAAATTTCATTCTATGAAAAGTTCTGCTTGTTTTTGGAAATTTTTTTGCGACAATATAAGTTGTTTTACATGCAATAACGTATAAAACTTAGATGTTGTTCGTTGTTGATAACTTAATTAGGTCAAGTTCTATATAGATGAGTCGATAATCAAATTGAAAAATGTTATACGATCTTCTCTTAAGCTGCATGGGCGGCCGAAAAGAAGTACAAATTGGGAAATAAACTAAAAGCTTTATACTGCAACATCTATCGCATGCTATGCATCGATATGAGTCAAAATTTGCTAAATAATCAATAAAACTTGATTTTCGGACTAAAACCGCGTCTTTGTCGTAGCTTTTGCCGACGTTTTGCTCATATTACTACAGGACATCTTCCATTGCAGTCGTGAAAGCAGCATCATAAGTAGAGAGGACACAGGCGGATGAAATTAATTACTTTTTTGCAGCAACTAGACAGACTCGTGTTTTGTCGACTTTCGGGGACACCAGTAAGCAACACGAATTCATCCTCATGAGGCAAATAGACACGAGTCTGTCCAATCGCTGTAAAAAATGAATAATTCCACCTGGCTTGAAGATATCCCACAAGTGTGTGAGCCAAACGTCGGCTGAAGCTGCTAGCTCGGACCGCGGAAGCCTATGTACCGGATTTGATGATTAATTTTTATTTTAGCCAAACATTATTTTTATGCTTCAATTAATTTAGAGCATTTCTAGAGCTACGACGGTGTAATTTTTTAAAGCTGTTCTGATGTTTTCGGGCGAAAAATGCTGAATAATATAGCTAAACTAACTATTCTTTTCAGTACAAACGTGATTATGATTATGATTTTCAAGCATAAGATAGTGTTAAGTTTATATCACTAATTTCTTAAGAAACGAATACTTATTCCTTTTTATGAAAGAAGCTGCGTTCTCGAGAGACTGACAAAGATTAAAAAGTTCCCATAAGCTAATTAGCTAATTAACATTCAATAGGATGAATATTGAACTGCGTATATTTACGTACTTATATCGTATTCATTGTTTAAAAATTTGGAACTAGTACAATCAATATTATGCGGCCTGAACTACGAGTTATTTAAGTAAAAAATTAGTTTAATTTGTATTAATAAAGCAAGATTATAATATTAATTAATAGGATAATTGTTTTTATATATATATATATAAAAAAACGAAATAAAAGTTAAATATCAATATATTCTCCTTTAAGTGTACAGCTTCATTTAACGTTGGAATTTAATTTGCCACGCGGGAAATTTTCGTACCTCATTAACTCCTTAATTCTAGAGTTAATTACGTAGTTCCGCGAAAATAATCTCCCTCACCTGCGCTCAATAGATTCAACTTACAATACACCTTTTCACGATTTTTACATTTACGGCCCGTAAGACTGGTACTTTGAAGTTTAAGTTTATTACAGTCCTTGACGCAACAGCCAATTGTCCAGTTCAAGGTCATCCGGCTTTGGAATGTAAGATTCGCGGGTGTTCCATGGACAACGTGATCTTATATATCATGTGGAATTTAATCAAGGTTAAATAGAACCAGGAGATATTCACTTTCAGGTTGTTGCACAAAGGAAAGTCAACAAACAAAATAAGATGAAAAAGAGAGTTTTGGAGGGACTTTTATCTTCGCATGATGTAGTGCTTACCGTGTTAGTTCTTACATACAAAACGGCCGTTATAGGATGGTTGGATATTTTTCTTATTGGAATTTTGATGTGGTATGTGGAAGCCGACTTTATCTTGGGACGTTTTAGATTACGAGTTTGGTTTTTGTTTATGGAGAGAATTATATTCTGTTGTTATTGAATTAGTTCCGGGAATATGCGTATTGTGACGGTCGCTTTCTTAGCGAACTACATTGATTGCTAGGTAAACATACGATCTTTATCAAAGTTCGAAAAAAAATCTGTAATTTCTAGAATCTACGCGTACTATTACAGTTCCAACAAAGTTATAAGAACTAGCGTCCTGGATTATTTTAACCTAATTCCAAGGAAGATTTCTGCGTACAAACGCATTGTTTGTACAAGCAATGCTTTCGTATGCTTCTATACTATTATCATCTTCCTTTTTATAGAACATAGCACCACTTGTAAAAATATATTTTATCCAGGACACGTATACTATACTACTTGGACTGTTCACTTTCTTTAGTTTATCAGCGCTGAAAGATGGTACATGCAAAAATAACAAAGATGTGGCTATTTGGACCTGTGGCCTTAGAAATTATGTTGGAAATTTTTTGCAGTATTACGGGCCACTTACACTTTAGATGATATGAGCAAGACAATGGCAAATGATGATCAAACAGAACTTCAAAATTCATTATGGGATCCACCCTTCGTTAAATGATAATCACATCTATGGTGCAGCCAGTATGCGTAGCTTTTATTTTGCGACTTTAAGCAACATGAGTATATTTCAAAGGATTTGATAGAAGGGTGTTTCCCTGACATCGATATTGTCTTGTAAGTTGAGCGTATTAAACGAGTCGATTTTGCTGTATATTTTAAAGTTATTGGCATAAGCAAGAGTGTTATAGGTTAAAGCTACCAAAAGGTCATCAAAGAAAAGAAGAAGTAGCAATGGTCCTAGATTTGATCCTAGTGGAACACATGATGTAACAATATGTTGGTAGTAACTAAATCCATTGTTTGGCGAAATTTCAGAAAGTTTTTTCTTTCTTTCGTAAATCGTAAAGCTAAATGGGAAAAGTTTTTAACCAGCGTCTATCAACGATCAATGTAGCCTGTATTTAGCAACAAGAACCAAATTAACTTTACTATTTAGTTGAACTTAACTATTGCATAGCGATACCTCAAAGGAACAAAACATTTTACACACTTACTTACGTTGTATACAAAATCGCCGTATTTTTCGGTCTCTTTCTCCCAAATAATATCATGCGGATTGCGTACTTCCCTACGCAAATTACACGTTCATCCAAATTTTATTCTCATTATAAAAAGGCAGCACCAGCGGAATATACTTCGCGTTACAATTCCCGCCCGCTCCTTCTTTTTTCCCCTTTCGCCGAATCATCAAAATTCTACGGTTCATTATGCTGAAGTTCCGTGAGCGCCCATAAACATTTACCCCGACGTATATAAAAACAAAAGCGGGCTATTCGTTGTTGCGATCCACAACCTGTATCTGTGGCAACAAGTAGACAGATACATGGAGACGAACATTTATAAACAGGCACGTATAAAACGTGTAGTAAATTGAAAACGGTTGATTTAATTCCGATTTTTTAATTAAATTATATGAAGCTATGTATTTATTATTAACATAATAATTGTCTCTTTTATATTACACCAAACTCGCAATATCATAAGCCGAACCTACTTGTCGCCAACAAATTTTCGAATTAAAATTGGGTCAGGAACCAACACCAAAGCCAACTTGCTTCTTTCACTTGAATCCTTGGTTCTTTGCGCAGATAAGATCATTGCGGTTCGTAGAATATCGACGTCATAATTCCGTGATTCATAAAATAAATCGTTAACGGCATTTCGAATTTAATATCTTTTGCAAGCAATCTTTAGGACTAACATTAAACGCAAGTTACCTAATTTTCCTTTAATTTTCCGCTTTGCTTCCTATATCACCCCGTTTGTACTTTTTTGTCCATTAACGTAGACGCGTATGTTAGTTTGGGTAAGTTATCCCTTTTACCTAAACGAACCTAAGCAGAATCAAACAAACTTTTAAGATCCTCGATCTTACAAGCGGAAAGCTTGCCTATGGCGTTGTACTGTGGATTGTATTTTTTTTTTTAATTTAATCAACACCAGAAACGGATGAAAACAAATTGAAGAAACGTTGAGAAAAAGGGAGAAAGATAAATTTTACATGCACTAACTGTATCGAAAAATCCATCTTTCCAATTTCGTTATTATAATTTGCATTGCAAGCGACACGAAGGTCAATAACGTCTTCGCTTTGGCGAAGTATGTATGTAGGTAGTAGATACGACCTATTCGCGTATCAAGCGAGAAATGCAATTAATACAAAATGCAAATTATATAGGCGCCTGCTGCCAGTTGAATTCTTACGGAGTTACCCAATCAACACTTTAATATAACGAAATGCAATCAACAAGGACGTTTACAAATAAATTAAACGCCTAATTTATAACCAACGCGTTTGTGAAATAAGAAATTAATATTGAATTTCTTTAATGGAAGTGATGTTGCGTGTAATGGAGATATTACCCATAAGCGCTTCATGTTTAATTTGATTTACGAGGAAGTTTACTGTAATAATTGCGTGATTTTAATGATGTATGTGTATAGCAGTACATTGACAGTATCATATGAAGAACTAATATAGAACTAAATTTTGGAAGTGAAACGGTAAAATTATCATCCAACTCAATTTTTTATAAATAAACATTTATATTCACGCGCACACAGGAGCGTGGAATACCGAATCATATCTAGAGAGGACAAAAGCGAGTGAAATCATACCTGTTTTGCAGCGAATAGACAGACTTGTGTTTTGTCAACTCTCGGGGAAACCAGTACACGACACGAACCCTTTCTTATGAGACGAATAGACACGAGTCTGTCTAGTCGCTGCGAAAAACGTATGATTTCACTCGCTTTTGTCCTTCTTAATCATATCCTGTTGCACCGCTACAATTAGGTTAAATGCGATAGTACGATAGGTAGAAAGAATAGTCGAGAATTAATATAAATTTAGTCGTGATATGTCATGATCAAATTTAAATTAGCTGCATAATGTGCAACGTGCAATCTACTTGAGATGATTCGTTGAAAGGGCAAGAAATGTAGTTGCCTTAATATGCAGACCTGTAAAAGCAAACTGATAAATAGTAAATTAAAAAGCAGTAACGGGATGTGACGCAGCAGTTATTTTCTTCTAAATAATATTTTTTCTTAAGACTTGAAACATGTCAAAACCGTCTCGTGTAATAAGCGCATTTTTTTCCTGCGAAGCGCCAATTGAAAATTGTAATTTCTGCGGCTCGTATTATCTTAATTTCTCTTTTAATACGCGTCTAAACGTGGCAATTTATCTCTCTAATACTACGACATTCCCCGTCAGGTTTTTTTCTTTTTGTTTTCTTACTTTCTATACACGATTTGACGCAAGTGATCAGCAAGATGTAAATTGCGGTTGTTTGCTGGTGAATACGTGGTTAATGAGTGTTGTGCTTGGAGTGTTCTTAAGAAAACTTGTTTCGACTCGACGGAATCGAAGGCGTGTTACATTGTCATTAAATTCTCATACTAAAAGCATAGCTCTATATTGAAATGATATAATCGTTTTGCTGTTTGTAAGCTCGTTTATGCTAATCTCAATTTCTTTTTCGAGCGATAGATACAGTATTTTCTTTCAATTAATTTTTTTTTCCTTATTATAATTACGTAGGTGTTTCCTCCACGGTAGATTTTTACGGATCTTTTTGTTTGCAAGAAGGGCATGCTGTATCTATATTTGATATATTTCTTCGTATTTTCCTCAGACACACCTCTTTTCGTTCGAGAATACCTGTCGCCGTTGTCGGTACTAATTCGCTGGCGTAACGATTTTCTGGAGTTGCTCTGAAGACATTAAGTACATATTTAATTAAGTCAGTTAATCGCATCGAAAACAACATTGTCTTCTAAGACAATCTCTGTAATAGGATCGTCTTACACAGCGTTTGATCAATTAAATCATGTATCAAATGTAGATTCACCCGTTTGTCCTGTTCTAAAATCCTTTGCTTTGCGATACGACACATTATTTTATACTTTGTACACGATAACCGACTTAGTCATTGTTCTTCGTCAAACAAGTTTAATCGGACTCCTATTTCCCACCTTTATAACTTTCAAACTTCCGCCTTCTCATTCGAATCTTCTTTTAAACTTTCTAGCAAATACTTTCGCGGCTCACAACAGATTTATTCATGTATTTCGTGCTCGTCACAGGCGCAGGGTCCGCTTCCTGCGGGTAAGCGTTCATCGAAAATTCATAGTTGCAAATTGATAACGTTTGGGAAAGTTTCCGGATCTATGAGCGCTTTTCGAATACACTTCGTGTGTAGAGAATGCTACGCCCGAAACATTGCGGTAACTTTTTTGCTCTCGTCCTACTCTTTTCAGCGACGTAATGCCTTTCATTTATATACAAATATTCCGCCTTGCTGGCAGAACAACGTGTAGTTTATCTTATTTCCTGCTTGCTCATTTCCTGCTGTCATGCCTTTGATTCACATGAACTTCCTATACGTAGGTTGGCAAGTTTGTTCAGTTAGTATTCGCTTTAATCGTACCACCATTGGTGGCTTTCCTATGCTTGAAATAAACTTTTATCTTTCCTAACGCCAGGCAATATATTTCGAGGTACATGCGTGAAACGAGTACTTGTGGATTTTATCAATTATTTATTACAATGCGTTCAGTTACATATGAATGCATTGTGCCATTTTCGACGGGGATATCGAGCAAAATTCCTTTGCTGATTAGAAAGGCTATTATAACGGTAAGGAGCTCTTGGAAATTGTATATACATGCGTATATTAAGGTTATTTCATTTGTAATCGTTATTCCCAAACAATTTCTCCCACGCACTACCAGATTTATTTTTACTTGTTCGATTTCGTTTAAAAATAATAATTTTGACCAAAAATAATTCGTTCTCTTGAGATCATGTTAAAATAAATTCACAAAAGGTTACCGTTAAACCATGGAAAACCTAGATAAGTATGATTCCAGCTTCTCTTAAGCACATCGTTGGATATGTCGCGAAGTATTCAAACATGACGGTTTCCATGTTTGCGTCATGTACGATAGGTTCGTGGCCTTGACGAATCCGAAGTTTTTAACGTTCGGTATTATTCGTTTAACTGCAAAGGTACCGGATGCTCTTGATATCGCTGCTCTTCGTTCGAATAATGTAAAGGTGCCAGCAAAACAACGTAAGCTAAATTCACACTACTCTCCGCACTCTCCTGAAAGCAGTCACATGTTTCTTTATACAAAAAGAACCAAATAAGGACATGCTTTTATACGTAATTGTTCATGCACAGACGTTAATAGCATTAGCGTGTGTTCTGTATATTTTCTTCGCTAAAACAGAGGAAAATGTGGAAACTTTGCTTAATGGATGGCTTTTTCCAGAATTACGGAGTACATTTAGTGCATATTGTGCTAATGTACCATTTATGTGCCGTACGGATAAATTAACCCTAACCCGCATTTAACGAAATTTGAGTCCTGTTCTGAAGTTCTCCTGAAGTTCTTGAAATACTAGTTCGTCTAACATGACAAAATACTGACGTATCGATCTTAGAAGACCTTAAAAAAGTTAACGGTCGAAATATGAATGCTTTGAACACCAAGTTCAATTTCGTGTTGCATATCCATGCATTTCTTTCATTGATCTCTTTCTCTCATTGAAAGAAATATAAGATATATCGTTTTCTCACATGCTTAATGCTGAGCCAAATATGGCGTTTATAATGCATTAAACTGGCTCAATCAATTCATTCCACTCGAATAAATCACAAGTTTTCAGTAGTTTTTCAAAATATTTTTATACCGTGTGAATTACACAATAGACTAGCGCAAGGCAATGTTTCATCTGATTATGAGTTCCGGGACACATGGATATTAAAAGCCGACGAACTAGCCAAAGAGGATTTTAGGAGACACATCATGGGGGAACTAGAGCCCCATGCGCATGTGTCACATGTATGCCTTCATATGAAATTCCTGGGATGCAAAGTTTTTGAACTGAAACTACCAAAACTAACTTGACGCTGAAAATAGTTTCAGTGCTTCGGAACGATGCTGACAATTATGACGATGGACAATACAAAACGTCTCACATAATTCTATCGAAATCATCAGAAAATTCTTGGACAAGACGAAGTTTAGGTTGATGATATTTTTTTTTGGTTTAAAACTAAAACTAAACGTGTTTCGCGTTCGGATTGTGTCATGGCTAAACGAAGACTCAACAATCATAAACATCTTTTAAGGTAAAACTTTAACGACAAGGTAGTACCGATTCAAAGAATAATAAAATTGTTTCGGATGGGCTAAATAAGAAAAGATTCCTCGGCGATAATCCGCTTTAATTAGCCGCTTTATACAATTATTTAGTTTTTAATTAAAACAAATTAATTATGCATGGGATATATTATGGATATTCACTTAATATACGGCTCCCTCTTGAAAAAGCAAGTTCTTTAATTCTCTTCGTACCGTCTATATAAATGATATATAAGTTATAATTGCGAAGGTGCGGACGGAAAGAATTAATGGCTCGGAGTGTTGCAGACATTGGTGATTCCGAAGCATAAAACAAATCGTCATATTTCTTTTCCAGCTTCTGTAGTACAATAGATGACAAATTCTCTTTTGAATGGATATTTTCCTCTTAATAATTTTCTACGACTTTTCCCGCGAAACAGTACAATCTTAACTCAGACCTTGTTTTCGTTTTAGTGATAAATGGATTCATAAATTTTCATTAGGCGGAGTGTTTTCTTATAATTCAGTTTAACGCCGAGGGAACATCGCGATGTTACGTCTTTTTTAATTTCGCGGTGTACAGTCCGAACGCAAACGAAATTTCGTTACCGCCGACTAATCCGAGATTTCTCTTGCTGTCGCTCCATTTTTCATTTTTGTCCATGGTCGAACAATGAAAGGTGATTACAAGAAATAAGCTCTTCTCACTTCGAAGAAATGCTATTTGCATTTAAATAGACCCTCCCACATTTTCTCGAGGGAAAGGCAATTTGCTTTCTATCCGAATAAGTATCCCAATACTATCTGATTTAATGTCTGATAAGTATCGGAGCCTATAAATTAAAAGAAAAGTATAATAAAGTGAAAATAGCTTATGTTGTAATATACTGCGGCTTCATGGATGAAGATAGGTTCGAATACCCGACATTATAGAAGGAGCAGGCTATGTAGAAAACTAAGTTGAACAAAAGGTTCGTTTATATTTGATTGTACCTCGTATTCAAACTAATTTTTTACCTACGTAAAAAGTGTTTCAACCATATTCACTTTAAAGAAAGCTAGTTCGGAGAAAAGACATCGAGCACCGCTTAGGTACGGCTTGCAGTAATAATAAGCAGCCCGAATAATATCCAATATTCCAATGATCCTATAATTCAATTTAATCTATTCGAAGGAAGAGTACTTAACACACGTTCTCGGCTCGAACTGTACCGGCAACACGCGGACTTTCTTTGAAAGAATTTCAAAATCACCTCTCAAAATGTAAAGTAGATGCTATAAATTATACGAAAAACTCAATTTAATTCCAGATAAAAACACAGTAAAATTTATCAAGTCGTTCTTCTTGCTATATAAATTCCAGTGAGTGAAACGTGTAGGCTTTCGATTTGAATATGTTACGATTAAATCTGATAAAGCCTGACATATTGATTTGCTTCACAAAGAAAATCTAATTCAATTTTATCTTCGCAGTATCGCCAGCCTTGCAATTGGATTGTTGAAGGCACAAGTGTAAATGTTTTTTTTTTTTTTTTTTTAGTACGATAAATTGATTGAAAATTGCTTTCAACTAGATTGATTCGGGATCTGTTAAAACTGATGACAAAAACAAAAGCGAAGCTGAGTGCCGAGTAAATGTTAATAAATTATGTTGTGCTGCTTGCCAATGCCAATTTATGCAAGGGTATTGTGATATCAGATATTTATGCTTAGTGTGAAGTTGTAAATTGAATGCTGTCATTATTTATGTAGATATTCCGTAATAAGTTGTGACTAATTACCAATTACACAAGAAGTTTCTTAAAATACTAGCTGCTATTGCTACATTTAAAGCGAGTATGAACGTCCATCGAAGATAAGTTAATTTTATTGATTGCTTCCAATGTGACTTTGGCGTTTTCCTATTTTCGAAGTCCCTGAACGTAATATTTTTTTTTCCCTCTTGATTCGTTTCCGTCCGCATGAGAAGCTTTGATTTATTACTTTTATTTACCTAACCTCCTAAGTTATATGTGAGCTTAAGCAACGATTTCGAATATACATATGTACCCTCTATCTAGGGCGCTTCGTCTTCAGCTATTTCTTTTATGGTAAGATTTTCTTCATGTCATATTTAAAATCATCATTATCCAAAAGTCAATATAAAAAGTAGCTGAAACTTGGCGAATCCTTTCGCAATTCTTCATCGATTTCTCCGGATGTTAATATTTGCTGATAATTAAATCACTTTCCACGAAAATGACCCTTTCCAAACTTAAATTCTTACCACTTACAAAACACGTAAACGAAGGGACGAAGAAACTAAAACATGAAGGTTTGTATTATTATCAATGGCTTGAATGAGAACCTAAGTACTTTTTCCAAAATTACAGCTTAATTTTAAAATCGTTATATTATTACATACAGCTTTTCAAGCGGAAAACTTTGCATATTTTCAACCCATTCGTTATTTAAATTTTGATTTCTGCAGCAGCCCTCCCATACTAAGGCTAACACCTTTTGAATTAGGCGCAGGCTTAGTAATAACTCATGGCTGGCCGACCGGCCCCCGTAATTGGCGAAAGCTTTTGGGGGACGTAAAAGCGTGAATTATTATTATTGTGGATAGTATCATTTCAAAATTAATTTACTTTTCTCATATTTTTGTTGCAGTCCGTTATTTGCGATTTGCTGTTTATTTCGTGTGTTTTAATTGTTTGCTTTCAATTTGGTATGCCTTTTACAACGAATTTGTCTAAAGAGGAGTTGGTGAATATTATATTTATTTTTGTGGAAGCTTTCGTATAAAGCAAGATACTTTAATCGTAGATGTCCCCAGGCATCAGCATTTGAGCGAGTAAAAGCAAGGTTCATTGTTGATCGAAACGTAAAATATAAATTCCAGTTATTTATAAAAACAATGGTTACCGAGAAAAACAAGAAAAAGGTTTTATATGTTTTAGAAGATCCACATACTGATGCATGAGTAGTTGAAATTTCCAGATCAATATTAAGCGTAATAAAGAAGAACAAATTTCATCGGCATAAAATAGCATTACACCAAGAGTTGCTACCGAGCTTCTAAATAATATATTTAAACAAGCAAACTCGTATTCTGCAATACCGGCGTACCAGAGAAATTAACACTCTGTACATAGTAGTAAATGTTTTTCGGGTGGTGTCGTGTGGCATCTCGTCGATAACGCTGGCTACTTCTTCAGAGGGTTTCTAAAGACTGATGTAGTTGTCTCTTACTCCTCAACATCAATCGTTAGAATTCCACTGAAGAAGATGACAGCATGATCAGCGAGACGTCAAGTCAAGCATCAAGTACGCGACAACACCCGAAAGACATTTCTACTATGGATTACGGTCGTGAAAGCTTACACTCAACTAACACTCTGTATACGTGGAAATGATTCTCTGATTGTCATAGATCATTTGATTTGCTTAATAAATTTTAAAATTAAGTATAACAGCTCTGTTGTTACTTAATAACTTCTTGCAAATTTAGTGGACGTATTTAGTTACTAATATTTACATTGTTCCAGCAATACAAAATCATACAAAGGCAACAACGTATTTATTACACATATAAAAAATCTTTTCCCGATGCAAAAGAATGTCGATGAAAAAAGACATCTATCAAGTTACGTACGGTTTCTTTTGTTTTTGTATTCATATCAGGATTCCAGTGATTGTGAATAGCCTTGACGTATAGAAACTGATTTTGTTTTTGTTAAGCGTCAAATTACGTTATCCATACGGAACGTCTTGGTTCATCTCTTCTTTTTAGTAATACGTTTAGAGATTACGCTTTTAGAATTTGAAATTCAGGAACCTGTTTCGTACATTTAAATTAAGCAGCGAGGGCGTTTACTTTTCATTCCCATCATCTAATATTAACCCGGGACAAGCCACAATTCAAGTTATTAAACACGAAAGCACCTCGAGAAGAAGAACACTGGGAATTCCATAATAATACATGAAGGATATATAAAGGTAGCATTCTTATTTCGTAAATAATCCTCTGAAACACAGGAAAAAAGGGATTCAGACCTAACTGTACGAATCCGCTAATTAGTTCCAGTTAAAGCTACGGCACCTATTTTAGTGCGCCAACAATTATCGTTTAAAATAAAATCCGCAGTACAGTTAACCACCGTATGGCCTTGAGTTTAGAATTACACGTGAAACATCACGTTTATCCAGTACAGCTATAAATGTCTGCATCGAAACGCAATTTAATGGTTTTTTTTTTTCTTCTTCTTCTGGGTTATAAATGCGTTGGTTCCATCAAAATAAACAACGAAAACAGAAATAAAAGCGTTCTTGCGCAAGTTTACTGTTGACGATGATTACACCGCGTGATGACATACACGGTCGTAAAACTCGTGCAACTTTACGATTTGTCGCTGGATAGTATTTACTGAAGCACCTGCAGCTTTAATTTTTGGGACAACAAAAGATTTGATTGTGCGGGAAAGGTAAAGGAAGAAATAAATTTAAGCATGGGTATATAATTAAGAGCAATAAAACGGTATCAATATGACGAAGAAGAGAAATAAGAAGAAAGGAAAATAACCACAAATGAGTAAAATGGAGGTGGATCACCTTGCCCTAATGTATATTTTCCGACGCATCCTTCTTGATAACATTTCCACGCCTATGACGTAGGTTTTATTTTGCCATCAATCAATTACATTCTTAACAGTAGCTCGGATTGTTATTATATATATATATATATACTTAGCACTGCGGCCGGTAAGTTTACATTGTGTTTGCTTTGCGTACATTTCACCTCTAACAGTAGCAAGGAAAAAGCATAACGCTGCGGTTGTCTGTCAGTGCTGAAGTGAAATACGATAAACCTGACAACCGTAGCAAGAAAATAATGACCTTTTACTTCCGTGCAGCATCAAGGGAATTTTTACTCTGGCGTGGAATCTCCTGCTTGGGAAATTGAGTTGCGTCATCCGTCACTACTTCTTGTAGACAAGTTAATTTGATTTGCACGTAAGTGACTATACTGATCTTTTGCTACGACACAGAACAACAACGGTTTGTTAGAATACCTTTCCACTGGTTTATTATGCTACTATGCTGTATACATACATTGGCCGCAATTAAAAATGCACCGTTGCGAAGAATGTTTATCACTACCAAAACGAAAATTATAACGACTTCAACAGGATGGATCCTTGAAATATTTAAAGACACTCATAAGGAAAGTCGAAAATCTCATAGCTTCAGAAAGCATATCGTTAATGTGCATTTCAGATGTGCGAACAAGAACGAGAATAGGTAAGTACACGGCACTTTTCAATATTCAGTTTCAGCTTGAAAGATCCACACCATTCCACTGGCATATCAAGATTGCTTGGAATGTTCCTTGCCTCATAAATTCAAGATATTTCAGAGATTTTAATCAAAGGTAGTAAGATCAATTTTTGAAAGTAGATCTTCAATGTAAAGCACAAACAACAATGATTTCACTTTCATCTGCTTCCTATATTCAAGAATTCGTTCGCAGGGCAGAGATTTTCATCGAATAAAGAGTTCGTAAAAGCTCATTTAATTCGCCGTCCACTAAAAAAAAAAAAAAAAAAAAAACAGGAGAAACACGGAAACACTCAAATTACCCCAGTTACCTCCAAAACTAAAATAAATAGGGAGTATTGAAAAAGTCAGCATGACTTGAAGAGGAGGTTGCTATCCAAAAATGTAATAACATACAAGATCTTCCATTTAACAAGTCAACTCTGTATTGTTTTCTACGACTTACTTGGGCATAATGCTTTGTTGTGCAAAACTTCTCTATGAATAATTTCTATTTTAAAACGTTCCCCGCACGCACTAGACGGACACGCCATATATATCCACATGGTTTATATTGCGTATCACTGTTTACAATACGTCCAGTTAACCAAGTAGAGAATGCGTACGTATTTATGAAACCGTTCAACAGCTCCTTTATAATAAAGGCATAAATACGTCGTCTTAACTTGAAGAGTCTTCGCCACTCCTATGTCTGCGAAGTAGCGTTACCAGTTGCAGTACAGTGCCCGGCATCGAGCTGATTACATCTCTATTTTCTAACTCCCTCAATATATATGTACGTGCGCATATATATGCTTTATGTACATTGTGTACCTCTGCTTCGACAGACATTCTGCATATGTATGTATGCGTCCACCCGTTTCGTCTGTCCACGCCGTGAAATGAATAAACGGGAACTGCGCCTTCCGTTTTGCGAATATCAACAAGGATCAAAACTTGTATAATAAATGCTGTGAGGCTAGACGTCTGGCTTTCCTTTTCAGAATTCAACGTTATATATGAAGGTGTATACTTGACTTAATACATCTTAAAAGAAATAATGCAAGAAGAAGAAAATAAATGAATTTCATGAAAGCAAGGTTAAAAGCGTCGCGAAGATATTCAGCGAATTTAACTTGCTTGGATGTATAATAATAAGCGAAACGCAATGTTGCAACTCGCATGCCAGGATTAAGCTTATTGCATTTAGAAAAAATGCAATGCTACGCACGAAATTGTAACTGATAATTTTTAATGGTAATTGAAATAATTCTTTACGAACGCGTTGATAAAAGGGAACAGATTAAGAGTAATCGGCAGACTTTTGTGGTAATGCTAGCTCTATTGACTCAAGTTCTCGATTTATTTATTTTTCTGCTATATGGTTTGTTCCCGGGCTGTTGACTTTTTCCGCTACTTTATCACAATCCTTCGATTTAATTCGCCAGAAACATGGCTTATTATGGTAGATGTGGATAAGTTCATTTAAACCCTCGTAACTTATTTGCAGAATCAAAAAAAAAACATACGATTCAAAGTACGCAGGTAGAAGATTAGCCAAAGCAAATAAATCACTCAAGTCACCTACGCATATAACAAGATCTGCCATGCGATTCGCTGTTCTATTCCAACATAGGAAAACCGTACGAGTAGGTAATTGCATTTCTACGAATTCGAATAAACAATAAAACCATAAACTGGCAAAATGCATTAAATTTTTGAGTAAATTGAGATAAATTGCAATTACAGTTAAATCCATAATTTATTTGGCAACTGTGTTGCTGAATATTTAAATATTGACATCTAAAAGGACTTTATCGAAGTTTAATCCCTTTTATGAGTCAAATTACCATGATCGTAAATTTCAGACGATTAAAGGATTACCGGACGATTGACGATTTGAATGGTTCCGACGCGCTTAGCTTATCATTGTGTAGCGAATCGAGGCCTGTGCCCATACTGTCCGCGATAGTTCGATAACGTTACACACATCTATCCGTTGCTCAATAGAAGATGAACCGCCGGCCCGAGCGGATTTCGCAAAATCCCCGCGGTGATATCTTCTGAAATAAATACAGGGCAATAAAGAAGGAGACAAAGCTATGTCGAACTGCGTGTGAATAATGCAATAGCCTTGCGTCTCATAGATGGCGGACTTGAAGCTTCCGAGGCGACAAAGAAACATAAGCGCCAGTACGTTTAATAAAAACGTTAAAGCTCGATCGTCCTCATGGAAATTGTCCACATGAAACGCTAGTCTTGTGAAATTAGCCACTACCCGTTATTTGAAATTGAAATTCGCCCCGATATTAAACTTTCCACCATCCATGGTATTAAATTCCCCATTTTTATGGTTTAAGATTTTTATTGCTTCTGGTGAAGAAGTAATTGTTGCGAAGGCTAATAAAAATCGCCTTTTTATTGTGTTGGTATTTTGGTCATTTTACGGTGTTGTTATATCACATGTAACGAAGTAAAATCTCTACTTTTGAAATTTAAAAATAAAGACCCATTTTCTGTAGTAAAGCAATCGCCACCTAAATGATATTTTCTTGGGAATTCTATTGCTTTAAATAAAGAACTTTGTTATCTTTTTACACGGGCGCTAATAAAATCAAATTAACGACATTCCTAAAAATATTGCATTGAGTCTACTGTGAGCCACGGAAAGAGGAAATTCTTAACTTTAAAACGGATATAAACGTATATGATGGACACTGCCTAATAAATTTCGTATTTTCCGAAAGTAATAATGAGAGAAAGAACGCCAGTCCTTCTAAAAACTTTCCAAGTTTTGTCTTGTTATAACCTCGTCTTTGTCTTTGTATTGTCACTATTAAATATGCTGGCAGAAACGTATAATTTCTTGAAAAGTTATATGCATTTTCATAATTTTTGGAACCTAACAGTTCTTTTAATTAAATCTTTGCGAAATGATTTTATTTTATAAATTCTGATTTTTCGTTAAACGCCATTTTGTTACAGCCATTCTCCCTCCACGATAATTCAGAATTTGCCTTAGTGTGAGTGTTCTTTTTTTCTGGGCCTCGGTCAGTAACGGCTTCTCCTTTGCCTATACAAAATATAAATCGCGCATAAATCAATCTAAGGGTATTCCGTAAAATTCTTCGTAAAACCACATTTACGAACGTAGCTCCTACAATATGCTCTAGAAGTGCTGAATTTATATTCTATTGCGTGGTAATTTTTCGGAAGGCGCCTCTTCTATCGATTTTGCAAATTTTGACTAAGCATCTTGATTGTTTTTGTGAAACTGTTATTGGCCGCGTCGAAAATTCTTCCCTCGAGCGTCAACATTTGCGGATTGTACTAAGCTTTTTACGTAATTTTTATATTAAAATCTGGTTTATCTCAAATCTCATGTAATATTCAACCGTTTTTTGCCTTATTTTTTAATTAAAGAGGTGAAATTCTTGAATTTTCTAACAGTGCATAGTCTTTGCGAAAATCGCTTATTGTTAGTGTACAGTTGTGGTTACTTTAAGAATAAGAATCGAATGGGTATCTTAGGTTGTTATATTTCTAATTAGCCGTAAAATAATAGTATAAAAATAAATAACAACTTTAAATGAAAGGGCATTAAATCTCGAAGGTAATTGTTGCGCGTATCCTACGAAATGGTGCTGAAGCTGCTTGTCTACAAAAATTGTGCGGAACTACATATTTACGCTGTTCTATTTTTACACAACAGATTCAATAACCTCGTCTCGCCTGAAATTTCGTATGAATATGTGGATACGAGTGTAATTTCCTCTCCTCGGTTGTAATATAAATAACGAACGCTGTACTCGCTAAAATTCTATTTTCTCTCCGGTCACATGTGATTTGGCATTTTCTGGCACATGGCATTTTCTGACACGACAGGATAATTACGAGTGCACATTATTGTCAGAATTCCAAAAGGAATGTCGTGCTTTAAGCGCGTTCACGTGACCGGCGGAGCTAAATATACTCAAACATGTCCAAGATTCTTCCAATTTATTAGTTCTTGCAAGATGCTCGGTGGTGCGTGCTTTGATAGGCGTCATTTTCCTTCGGATTTTTTTCCTCTTAGTTAAGTACGTGTATCTGTTACCGCGTTACTCGATCGTCATGTGTGAAAAACGTGTACACGTTGTACGGCTAGAGAGAGAGTGTTCGTCCAGCTCTTGACTGAAGAACCAGTGCAAATGTATGCAAATGTATTACTCTGTTCGGTCTGTGTAAAATAGAGTGTCTAAGTTGTGTTTGCTAATTGAAAATCTTGTAATTGGAAGCGGAGCAAGTCATGTCGCGTAACTGCATGAATTATATCAAATTATGAAAGCAGCAAGAAGCTAATTGAGCTTACAATTAGAGAAATTAAGCTATTCTTAACTGGAAGTAGTATCAATGTTGTAACGGAATAATTGAATAAAATGTATTTTGTTGCAGCGTATATCGAATTGATGTTATGCGGTTTGAAAATTAATTGTGCTTGTTAAATTTCTACGCTACCAACCTTACTTACTAAGATAATCTTTATTAATCTATTTTGTGTTATAAAGAAGTAAGCATAAGTTTCATCGAAAATTTAAACATAGCTTCATCTTTCCTTTCTATTTCTGGAGATTTTCTATTGTTTTCCAAAATTTCTAATGATATAGTGATTGGTGTCTTCATTTTCTTTATTCCGAAGTCCTAGATAGCACGAGTTTCGTTATACCAACTATTGGCTTTGTTTGCAGTTATTAAGCTTACCAGTGGTGTCGCTTATGTTGTTGTTTTATATAAATGCATATATAAATCAATAGTTACCCTGTTTAGGATACTGCGCCTACTATTCCTTTTCCAAATGGCTGCTAATAAGGCACAAGACAAATATATCATAAATCTGCTCAATGTAATAAATTCCAACCTTTAGGACGCCATTAGATTGAATTTATGGTTCAGGTCTAACAAGCATACATCTACAATATTAAAAGTCGAGAGTATAAAGATAAAAAAAAGTATACTCCTAAAAAAAGCTCTTCCATAAAAGTGCTTTATTTCGCATTCTCCATTTCTTTGCGAGCGTGGGCGACGAATCGGCCGCCCTTGAATGAAATACGACAATTATTTCTAATTTACATTGTTGCATGATGCTTTTTCGCCAGTCGGCAAACGGCGAACACGCCACGTAAAAAGCGCATACATTCCGTCTTTGTCCGTTGACTGCTTTTATTAATTCCGTTTACGGTTGTTTAGCATTTCACTCTGCATATAATGGGTCACTTAGCGATGCTTTTCGTAGGTTCAAATTTAGAAAATGTTGTTTGCGTTTCATGCAATATAATGTAAATTTTGTCTGAAAATGACTCTCGTGGGCTTATTTCCGCCATTTTTTAACGTCTACAGTTACCTTGTGTGTGTGTATGCATAAGAAATCCCGTCGCTCTATCAGCAACACTAGTTTTGCTTAATCCTATTTTGGGAATAGTTTAATTTTTCGTCAATTTTATTGTTATTTATTATTAATACAAATGTTTATTTTAACCATTAAAAAGATATCGTTTTCTTCGGATTTTGAAATCTCTTTGTATTTGGACTTTATAGCCGCTATCTTAGGGGTGAATATCGTAACTTCGAAACAGAATACTTTCTTATTCTTTACTCATCACCTTCGAGCTTCCATCTATTCGCTGTTCCTGTTTTCTAATCTTAAAAGGAAGTATCCGATGCCCGGCGAAAAGTGCCTCAGAGATTGCTCAACATTTACACGTACGTGGCTGTTCTATTTAGCAAGACAAACGTACATCCCAAAAGTCCCTTCTTCTTGCTTACAACAGTTAAACTCGTTGTTCATATGGTCGATTTGGTGATGATGACTCAAGACTTGAAATGGTGGTCTTTAAAATGCAAATAGATTTATTATTTAAACGTTAGCGTTATACACCATAGACCCTACAGACAACTTTGTTTTGCCCTAGTTTGAAGCAAATGTCAAGTTACATTGAATAAACTTCCGACACTAACCTCCAAATGAAGAAGATGTATTAATTTTCGTAGTTTCAAGGGTTGAATGCGGTTCTGTTATTTCACCGTATTCCATTCAGAAATAAGTGCGGGTCAAATCAGCTTGTAAAGTAGGGGGGTTAATTTGCCGAATGCATTTTATCAAAAAAATGTACAAAGGAAGTTTATTCACACGGTATGTAGGGAATCTTTACGCAAATGTGTAAAAGAACTAACATTCGTTAATAATAGTATCTTATAAAACAGCAGCTTACAGGGTGAGTGGTCTCTAGATGTATTCCTTTAAACATGTCGTAATGAAGTTCATTTCCAATTGATCTAAACATAACATCTTACATGATCTATCCGGGACATTCTATTGCTCTGAATCTTATTTTATCATTTGTTTTCTATTTATCATTTAGGTAGCCTTAATGTAATGCTGGATTTCGTGCTCAAAATTCCCTCCAAATCTAACATGAACAGGTGGAACACTCTTGACCGGAATAATAATTTTTAATGTACATGAGCGGTACTCCCTTTTTGTAAATAGCCACAAAAAAAAAACGCGTTTGAATTTTCCGCAGACTTTTCAATATTCATCAGGTCTACGTATGTACGATATTATTTAAAACCGACTTATGTAATTTGTACATGAATAACGTTGGCGAATGCTCCGCGGAATATATACGATGTTTCTGCCAGCGGCGTCGGTATGAAATATTAATGGAGGGACGTCGACTCGTGTCGGACCCAATGGAAGATAATTCAAGTGAAAATGTGACGTTTTGTCGGGAAGTACGTGATGCGAAAAGAGATGGAGCGCGCGTCGACGGTCTAGACAATTCGAAGATGGTGGTTATTGGATACGGATGTGATATCTTCGATGCAATCGAAGATTTTACGGTTGCCGTTAAGACCGATCGCATTGCAACGCTACAGAGGCTACTTAAATGCGCCGGATTGCGAAGGGTGAGTTACTGAACGTTGCACGTTCTCCTGTTTGTGGTGTAGAAGCGTCAAACGGTTTGATTTCACGGGAATCTAATTTTGCGCTTTGGTTGTCAAACGTTCTTTCCTTTAGACGTAGTAGGTATATAACGCAAAGAATCACATCCAATTTCTAATTTTAAGAGCGTTGTTTAATTCTTGTATCACGATGTAAGTGTTTTTCACACTACCAAATGCACACGTAAAGCGTTTATATATTCACTAATTTTAGGATATCTTCTTTCCTTCTTTGGACTAAACGAGCGTTAAGGTTGGAAATTATACAATAAGCTTGCTTTCAGATGATTGACTGTGATGAGGGCGATAGGCACTAGATTCTCGGAGCATATCAGGTCTTATCGTTTCGACAGAGTAGAATTGTCAAGTTAAACTATTTAAGAATATAATTTCGTCCTAGACGCTTACGAAACTATTTAAATGGAACGCAACGCCAATTTGATAGATGCGATTGTCGTTTTCAGTTCTGTTTGATTTATTACGAACATCCTGTAGAGTGCATAAAAGCATGTATCAATACGTATATGCCCATGATATGCTTCGAGGCGCTTACTTAGCTAAATATGATCTAATTTGTATAACTCGTATTAAAGGTATGCATTCGTATCTTTTTTAACGTTCAAAATATTAAATATTTATGTCTGCTCATACGACAAGTAAGAGGGTACCGTTTCAAAAATAAATTACGATAACGATTTTGTTAAGTCTTGTTTGAAATATTGAGTAATAACTCATTCTCATGACTCAATATATACATTTGGAAGGCTTTCACTTTCTCCGTCGATCGGTCTTAACAGTATTTATTATTGTAAAAGGTCTCTCAACATGTTTTGTATTGCTGAAATATTATTTGGATTTGCAGTATTATATTACCAAGCCTTCGATGAATGAAACAAGAACTTCGCAATATTTGCCAATATCCCGTGCATTTGCCAAGAAAAATATATACTTTGAACTTGTGCCAATGCTAAAAATTAGATTGGTTAAGTTTACTTGTACGATTTCCTGTTTCAGTAGGACCAAAATCATATGCACTCATGTTTAATACATATAATCGGTGTAATCTGATATCATACTTTAATTTAAATTTTTCATATTTATGTAATTTTCTAGCCTATAACTCAAGGAATCATTTATATTAACATTCTAAGCAATTTCTAGCAGCAAATTTTTTATTTCAGATTTCGAAGGTCTTACGCCGAAGCTAGATACATATTCACAAAGCATTTGATGGGACGTGTTAGAAATAGTAACATAGTGGTTCCATCAAACAAACCTTAAGGTTGAAAGGGAATTCCAAAATTTAATATTATACAGGGTGTTTCATTTAAAATAAGGAAGTGCCGAGTTATTAAAAAAGTATTGCACACGGTCAACGTGTAACGTAGTGTGCTGCCAAGTCTTCAGAAGTCGATGAAATTGTAAACTACGAAGCCTGATATACGTTTCTGGTTGAAACATTGATAATACGTGAATAATTTGATATAACGAAGCATGTACATTGTCAAAAGTACAACGTCAATGAAACGATACTTACTGTTGTATACGTAGATTTAGTCCGAAGTACATGTTGAAATGTAGAATTAGTTCAAATATAATTGTCAATTAAATAATTTCCGTTTTCAAAACTCATCGTTCAGGTAGCAAAATCTTCAACTGTAACCCCAAGTTATGCATCCATCGAAACGTATTTATTAGATTACTAATAAGCAGCTTTACACCGCGTGTAAAGCAGGTATTTAACCTAGGCATTGGCGTGCTACCTCACAAATAAGTATTCTAAACCTAGAGATAGACTTCCTTCTAGTAAACGGTGAATTGCATATTGTTAATTAGACACGCCACGGTTATTACGTTCTATGATAATAGCACGTTCCAGCAAAAATGCAGGAAGGAGCATGTAACGAACGTAGAAATATGATTTTCCTAGATCTAAACATGAACGAAGACATTCTTTGCATCTTCTTCGATAGAAAGAAAAGAGCTTAGAAAGTTATCGTATATCGATATCCCCGTCGGATCTTTAGAAATGGTGTCATGTTTAGGTATATTAAAGTGCCTAACTTCCACATGCGTTACCGTTAGCGGTTTCGCTTCTACGACATAATTTTAGTAAACGATGTGACACACTTTCTACTCTAGCGCACATTTTTATTACCATTTTACGACGGTATTGTTCTTTAGTTTATGGGACGTTTGATGGGTTGCCGGTTAATTTGACTACGCTCCCCTGACATAAAAATATGCATACGTGTATGCTTGCCCGTCTTGAATTGAATATAGCGTAGGATTCGTGGTCGGTGCGTCTATGTGATATTTTAATATATTTCCTAATTTGTATTATATACCGGGTGCGCCGTATATGGTGAACAACACCGGTTACGTTAATCATAACGATTTTATTTATTTTAAACATATTTAATTTTAATTAGTGTCCAGTAGTTGTTCTAACGGCTTGTAATACGAAGAGAGTCAATGCAATAATAATAACTTGCAGCGCAGCGCTCAATATTTTTAGCCAAAATTAAATTTTGGAAAATATGTCGCTCATCAAATACGTAAGATTATAAATATAACGTATCCATCGCATGAAACGTCGTTCGCTCTGTCATAGCAAAATTAACCTAAGAGTTACATAAATAACGCAGTATCTATGTTCCTTGTAATTTAGTGCAAATTGAATGGCCTGTTTAACAAAAATATACACCTACAAATTATTTAATGATAGGTCTAACATGCAAAAGACCCTTAATCATCCGTAGAGGTAAAAAAAAAATTTCACGGGTAATATATTCCATCATCGCGGATTAAATATTAAAATTAATGGCTACTCACTACTGTACAAAAAAAAAAAAAACGAAGATATCTAATTGAATTCATAATTGGATAGGCTCATTCATCTTTAAATCTACTGCAACAGCTATTCGCATTCAAAAGAGAATAACAAAATATTTAAGTAGCGGAATTAAAAAGCTCTCTTGCGGAAAGTATGCAAATTTAACGAAGCATCGCCTACACGGATAGACGTGCATTCGGCGCATGAGCGTATTCGCCGCTGTCGTTACAAATGTAAAAATTAATGTGTGCATTGAGCGTATTCACGTATGCATGAGAAATTTGTAATTGCCTAGCACAAGCGCTCGTTTCTGCGATTACGCATTACGGAAAGTTAAGCGTCGATATCAATGTTTGAAATTGTACGTCAGGAACACTGAAAATGACTAGTTAACAGTGCGTTCCGTACGCTATTCAAGAAACTCTCGCTATCTCGCCAGGATTTGGTAATTCGCAAAATACAATTGTATTCTTATTGCTCACTTTGTAACGCGACCGATGCGTTATCTGCAAGTCGTTAGATGTCGGAAACGATCCTGCCATCGTTTAAGTGTCTAGATGCGTCGTTCGTAGGAAATTGTGTTTGTTTTTACGTAAAACCAAAGTAGGAGGACCGATAATCCTCTTTAGCGGATCAAGTTATGTTGACAGAGCTGATGTTACGCCGTTAGTTTTATGGTACTTTTTCAATCCTTTTAGGAAAACAGACGCAATAATGCTAAAAGAGACTTGTAACCATTTGAAAAAAGGAAACACTGATTACCATAGTTGAACCTGCTATTCAGTACTGTTTGTCCGCATTGGTTGCTATAACTTCGGACAAGCTCGAGCAATAATTATTTGATTAAATAGAAATATATAGTGCGCGCCGTAATGATTAGATTAATTTTATTTCTTCAAAATATTTTGTTTTGCTTTAATTTTAAGTATTCTCAGCTTCTGGCTTTTAAATTACTTGTTATAATGGCGTCGTTGGCAATTTTTTTAAATGGCGACTGTCGATTATTTTTTTTAAACATAGATTTTATTAATATCAAAAGGTTAGAGTAGCTCTGTAGATCCGCGTATCTTATGCCCCTTTAGTCTTTCTTATGGGGATACTAAAAACATCTATGTTGAGTTTTTTTAACAAAATCTAGAAGGTAGATTTTGTTAGATAGATAGAAAATTAGAATTCGACATGAAATCAATCAAATTTAAAGTCATTCGCAATGTATCATACGACCGTGTTAATAGGTTGCTTAGTGTCAAGAGGCGGGTGGACGACACAACGAACATTTCATTTTCTAAATAACATCGTAATCGCATAAGTTTGCCGAGCATCGTCATTTAAAAACGTCGTCGATGAAGTCTTTTCGAAGAACAAATTGTTACCAATTTATTAAATGTACTCCATAATTTTGTCGGGCAGTGTATTTACTTTTATAATAATGCATTCTGTGAAACAACTGTATAACATAATATATCCAAGATGCTAAACCTACTTAATAATTTCTATATTCGCAATTTTTCCCTTTAAAACGGCCTCACAAGCACGCATAGATAGAAAAGAAAGGAAGCCTTCCCTATTGGCTACAACCTGTGCATCATCATTTACAAATTTTTACTACTTACTACGCATAGTACGATAATAGTACGCCGTTCTCCATTCATCGTGAGCTCAACGTGATTCCTTCCTGAATCATTCGACCTTAGGGCAGAAAATTGAAAACAAACAGCAACAACAACATGCAATGCAAACAAACACAGATTTTACAAATAATGAGATTTGCATGTCGGTAATACGCAGTTCATTTGAGTTTCATAAAAGTAAAAGGTAATAAATACATGCTTGTAACCGGTACTTTTATCGGATCAATATTTTGCATTTTTATTACTCTGTTACCTATCGCATTAAGATGTTTTTATAAATAAATTTAAACGATGGGCTATACTTCCCGGAAGCAAACGTAGCCGCTCTGTATATCGCAGAAACGCTTAACAACGGCAACAATCCGTTCGTATCAAACGAATGTAGGTTGTAGAGTTTTGAGGTCTATTGTTCGGCACGGGTATTGTTTTATGCAAAACAATATAAATATGCATAATTTGGGCCTGTTGTTTGTTTAGTCGTTATATGCTAATTGACAATTTTCCTTTGTTTTGGGTAAGTCATGCGACAAGCAAATAAGTTGTTCATGTTAATGCAACGAGTTAATACGTTTGAATAGTACATATTGCGGACAGCTTACATTACCTCCAGAAGAAAAATTATGACTTTCTGATGATTGTAAACAATGGCCTATTATAAATCTATAAAAATGGCGCAGTAAATCTTAATAACCTAACTGCCTAACGTCGTGATTATACATTGGACGGGCAAATTCTACCGGTAGCATTGCAGGAGACTACTTATTAAAACTATTTACTTTAATTAATAATTAAAAAAAGGCAAATCTGTTATATTTTAATTCGAATAACGAATGAACATAACGTCTGCGTACACGTCGCTCATCTTCTAAATTAAGCTTAAAACATGAGCAAGCTATATCACACGTCCATAAATATTATAGGCGCACAAAACTACGTAAGCTTCTTAAACGGGAATTTAATCTAGCGTCATAAGCGTGGAGATTATACGGGTACAGCCGACATTTGTTCGATCCAATGTTTTGTATGATAAGATTAAAATTAAATTATCCTGGAAGCTGCTAACTGTATACATACACGGCCGGATGTTTAGAGAGAATACCTCGATTAAATTGATTAGATCGTTTCGGCTGTCCGGCCGATAAAATTTGAAAGGATCCGCACTCGACTACGGCCGCCTCTTTCGACGAAGTTTATAATGCAGATTGATAGGAACACGTAAAAGAGGAAAGATTTGTAAATTGATGTTGACTAAAACAACACATGGTAGTAAGTATGCTCCTTCTAGTGGAAAACTCTGATACAACATTGTTTAAACAGCAAAGCCTTTTTACCGTTACTTTACAATATTTAGATGAAGTTCTCTCTAGATAGTCCCTCGTACTAGAAGCGCACCTTTCCTATTGGATTGGGTGCTTTTTGATCTGCTCATCCTAAAAGCTCATTCGGCGCCATTGGAGCGCCTCCTTGGTTGTCTCCGAAATGCTGGTCTCTAAGCTCCTCTTTGACTGGTTCAAAGATATGGAAGTCAAAGGGTGATAAGTTCAAACATAAGGGAGAATGTTCTAACGTTTCTCCGTGTAATTTGTCTAATTTTTGCCTCATAGCGTTTGCTGAACGAGACTTGACATTGACGCGGAGAGTATCTGAAGGATTGCGCTTATCTTTTCCTTTTGGGAATGTCCAGAAGGTCGCAATAATCGCCTTATGATTAGGCGTAGTTTGGCTGTTGTTTTCCAGTGGGAAACCAATAGTGGTTTTTAACGCCCTTCAGAAAATTTGTCATGCAAAGACGCGCTTTCTTGACATGGTGTTGTTTCGTTACTGGGTCTGTAATTTTTACAAAAATTCGATTGGATCCGTCTCCTTCTCGGCGAAAAACTTAATAGTAGCCCGTTGCTCAACGGAGACACGCGCAAGTAAATGAATCAGTATTGACAAAAACTGCTCAGCGTCCTCCATATTACATCATTATACGGGATATCTTGTATGCAAGGAGAGCACGCTCTCCTCGTAGTTTTTTTTTTATCATCTCACAAATGTGTGTACTGTAATCTTACATGGAACATCGTGTACAAGTTTGCGGTAAAGGTAATTACCGCATAATAAGCTCATAGAATCAAATCGGATTTATATAACAAAAAAAAAAAAAAACATCGAGATAATCTGAAGTAATAATTAATACGAACAGGTTCACTCTCCAATTAGTGCAGATTAGCGAATGACTAAAGGAATTAATTCAGGTATTACCTCGCAGAACGTATTAATTATTACGCCGATACAACGTCTTTAACGATGGTTTGTTTTAAAAATGTACAGGATTATAAATAATGAAGTTGACATAATTTACAATATATTCAGCGTACATATATAATCACTTATATCTTTAATAAAAATTATTTGCGCGTTATCCTGTAGGTTTATATAAGGCAATTGAATTCTTCCGTTGTGCCAATATTGCTAAACATATAATGTTACGCACGTGAAAGTTTCTTCAATTTGAAATTAAACATTGTTTGGCGAAAGTGATGTTACAGATAAAAACTACCAGGTGAAGACAAGTTATGTTGTCGTTCTCTAGAATGGCTGAAAATATATCGGCTGAATAAGACCTTACGGGGAAAGAAAGACAAGCTATAATGGGAGGCTCCACCTATATAAGCCGTGCCATTTTCGCGTCGATTTTACCTCCGTTAAAACTTCACAAAAGACAGCGCTCGGCTTCTAAAATTTCAGGGTAGAGATATAATATTATACTGTAGCTTTCAATTCTTCGTGGTTTCATTAAACATTAGTGCATAACAAATCGGTCTACGGCTGAAAATGGGGATCGAGGTATCCTCGAAACGGCTGTCCCGGATTAATGAATTTAACTTGTACGGTGCGAGGTGGACCGATACTTTTGTATTTTATATTTTTTTGTATTTTATATTTAGCTGCAAAGTATCATGCAAAGTATGTTCTTAGCAACCTCGTCGAACGAAGAAATTTTTGCATTACGTCGATTTAAAATAATAAAATTAAAATTATTTCCAGTAATTTACCTGGAAATGTAGTTTACTTCTTGTCAGTAAGCATTTACATCACTAAAGCATTTTATTAAAGTCAGGAGTAACGTCCACTTCCAATGTATCGTCCTTTCGGTATGGATCTTGTATGCGGCTTTAAAAACTTTACGCGAGCGAAGAATTCAAATAGAAGTCAATTTTAGTACGTTCAATCAAATTTGAATCAGCTACGCTCACATGAAATATTTATGAACTTTTACGCACACGTGCTTTTTCCATTGTTAAGACGGTAACAGAGATCTACTTGTGCATTCCAGCGACGTATTTTTAAAATGAATATGTCCAGCTTCTGAATGTGTATGTAGGCGGGCGAAATCTTTCTGTATACGTGGGAATATTGCATAAGGATCCTTTTACGCAACTTTTATTTTAAAACGATTCCATTGGGTACTTCGACGAGAAAACGAAATCAATCACCACAAAGGTGAGTGTTCTTGTAATATTGTCGTAGTTACCTAAAGTTAAGTCGATATGTGTTTAATCGACGATACGGTAACTTGAATATATTGAAATCGTAGCCTGTTTGATAAGGTAAGATTCTAGAAATTAATAATACACGAAGAAAAGACTAGAAGAAGTGGACAATAATGTAGAAGAGGAGTAATTATTACATTCTTCACGAGGATAACGCGATGTCTGCCAGGTAACAACAAAGAGCAAAGGAAAATGGTGTGGAATATGAATGAAAATCTAGGAATCAAAAAGGAAATATGTTATCGGAAAGCTTAAGCTGAGGATTACATTCACTCAATCCGCCAGCCCAAAGATAAGTTCTGGGCCACGAACTATCATGCCCGAACCTCCTCTTGGGGGTCAGAGTTCATTGATTCTGTTCATTTCTGGATTGCCAAGGTTTCCGTTGTTGCCCTTCTGCC
The DNA here is from genome assembly GCA_020654165.1 of Oryctes rhinoceros. Lineage (NCBI taxonomy): Eukaryota > Metazoa > Arthropoda > Insecta > Coleoptera > Scarabaeidae > Oryctes > Oryctes rhinoceros. Next base: position 9,673,859 of record JAIOKQ010000231.1, read on the forward strand.
ATATTACGTTGATGCTCGTATCAGAGACTCTGTGGTAGCTTAGTATGTAGAAGATCCGACGTTATTGGTCAATGTAGTGCTTGTTGTCAGTTCTAGAGCGATTCGTTAAAATGAAAGTAGTCTCAGTATATTCCTACTCCATTCCCTTCTTAGGTTTTCTCTATGAAGATACATAAACTACTCTCATCGCTGACGATCTATTGATGTGGCTAGAATTTGAAGGATTTTTCGCAGATGAATGTTCCGACGTCACTTTCAGGGTTAGCAATCTTCATCGAAACGATGAATTAGAAACTACTGGGTTCCGAGGTTTCCTAATTTACACATTGAGGCGCATTGAGGAAAACTAAAAAAAATCGTACATGACTTAATATTATAATTTTAATGCGTAAAGAAAACCAATCCGCAGAAGTGGATTCGAATCCTTAATAACACCGTTAACATTTGAAGCGTTAACCACACCATCTTCTATAGAAAAGGAGCGCGTACGCGTTTCTTTAGCATACCTCGAAATAATATCGATTTCTTTGGATTTACGGGGCATCAATAATTCAAAGATTTTCTTAAGTTTTATACCCCTGTATTATATATTAGGATGTACGGCTTCCGCAAATTGGACCCCGTTATATAGTTTCACCGCTGCAAACCGGAAGGATAAAACTCGGAAGGTACGAAAGAAAGGAAATAAAAATAAGTTTTCGCCTCTTTCCTTTTGTTTCGCTTCGTTATGTGTGGGATCTGCATCGCATATACGAAGCAGTGTGAAACTCGTTTTTGCGACGGATAAAAAGTAGGAAGATATTTAAATGCTGAGGAAACGGAGCGTGAAATAAATTCCTGGTTAAAACGAGATAAAGCTGGGAGGATTGCAACCTTGAACAGTGTAAATAATAACGGTTTATGTTGTAATTCCAATCTAGATTTTATACTGGATTAGCAGTTAGATTTTTCCCAGAGCAGAATTCCAATAATTCGCACTTCTTCCACTCGTACATTATGTAGAAGTTACGTGTCAGCACTAGATATATGCAAATTGTCTTGGTTTCAGGATACATGAAACTTTAGTTGAAGCGAAATCGCTGTTACGTCATATATTTTTTCTTTAGTAATCTCTGGTCACGTAAAGAAATTTTAAGATACATCAAATGTTTCCGAAAGAAAAATATATTTCGATACGACGAGCTTGAGATTTGTCGGCGCCATCTAGTTTTGTACTCGTAAAACAACTGTTCAAAAACGATAAAAATTGATCCCCTTCAGTTTTGTAGGCGTTTTCTGACGTAACGTATGGATATAGTAGGCTTTCATTACATTAATAAATAAAATCTTTACTCTGAGAAACCCATGCCAAATTCACTAACGACCACTTCATCTACTTATATATGGCTATGGATATGGCTCACTACTTTTTACGGATTTTTTCGATACATAAAGATATGCAAAGATATTTTTCTGAGACCTTACATTCCATTAAGGAAATAGATGAAAATTGCTGTTATTAGCAAGTTATATGTTGCAAGAGTTTCGAAAACACCGAAGGCGTTGCTGTAGAAGCAAAAACAACCGTAACTGTTAGTTTGCGGAAGAAATTAATGAAAGCCTTGTCCATACATAACGTTCCATTTTTTTTTTTTTTTGGATGAAGCTACGTTTATGTTAAACGGTTCTGTCGATAAGCTTTCGAGATTCATGCATAACATCCAAAAATGGTCAATGTATGGTGTAATATTATAATCGGAATTATCATTGGACCATTGTTCACGCGTGAAACTTAATTTCAATAGAAATACACACTATTGTTATTATTATTATTATACCATTCATATAAAGAAATATTTCAACAAATTCTATAAAGTAATTAGATTAATTATCCAAGTATTGGCTTGAAACAAATCCGAAAAGGTAAACGGTATTTCTAGCTACATTGCAACATTTACCATCTATCTCGGAGCGGACTGCTATTATTTCGCAAGTACCCAGGGAGTAAATGTGGTAGTAAACGCCTTGTATCTTATGTACTACTAATGTTTATAAGGCACTCACGGTTGGACGTCGACAATTTGCGTCGACGACTTAAGGTTAAGAGTTATTACGGGTATAGGTATGAGGAACTCGCATGAAATGTCAGTGCAGCCTTATTATCTACAAATTGCGCAATAGCGATGACGGCTTGACATTATTATAGGGCCCAAGCATGTTTATACGATAGCATCTTAGCCGCTATATTTTGTTGCAGGCACACTGTTTGCCTTTCCACTTTCTTTAAATTTGTTAGAAAATTTATATCGACCTGTACACAATTGTACGGTCTTACTATATACGGACGGTATAGAAAAGTAAGCGACACCGACCAATAAGATCGGAACACAAAGCAAACGTTTTCGTATTTCACGTTTCAATTAGTAAAGATCTTCAAAGAAATACTTCGTTCTTCATTAGTATTAAGCAGGAAATCGAATAGAATAGCCTTTCTCGGGTTCTTCCATATATGATTCTTTGCGATTCATGCTACCAGCCCTTTCAGGTCGTTGATGGTGGTTGTCCTTCATCTGTTGTTTTAATAATATAATTTCTTTTGCAATTATCGCATTTTCTTGTAGCGATAGCTGAATTTTATAGTGATAAGTTCTTATTTTTGCGTATTTATGCTGTACAGTAACTTTAATTCCTTTGCCAAACTGACGCAATTCTTAGTTTGGTCTAATAACTGCTACTTTAAACATAATATTTACAGTATAAAGTACAAAGACCGTGAATATAGACTCACTGTGTCCATTCTGAAGCGATATCTCTCGTAACACTTCTACGATCGATCCCAGAAGCCCGGCATTTGCATTTCAACGGAGTTAGGCAATAGAATGGAAAGTGTGATATTTGTGACTACTAATGGAATATAAATACCGATGTTTAGTTTGCAAATTGGAGAGTTTCTTCGCTGAAAACGAAGTAGCGATTCTCGAGCTCCGAGTACTTTAAACGCGGGATACTTAATTAGAAGTAACCGCAGCAAAATCTCTTCCGTTTGGTCCGGTAGAATTTATCCGTTGTCTTTGTAAGAATTTTCGGTTGCGTAAAAGTTCTTAAAGTTAGTGCCTATGTGCATCTGTGGTATACGTAAACCGGTAAACTTCGAGGTTTTGCGTCTATATATTTTGACTCAACTAATTGAGTTAATCGGTACTGCTATTACGTTAAAGGCCAATCTCGTAATTATTCTTATTTGCCATTATTAATTTTTCAAGCAAGAGCGTAAGACCTATTTTTCATTAGGCAACAATAGTGTTTCCACGAACCAATAAGGCGAATTTACGTAGGCTCCCAATTTTTAGTAGACTTTAGACATCTCCCTCGCTATAAAATCGCTAAAAATCGAAAGGTCTCAAAAACTACTGTATAAACATATGAAACGCAGCCAAACGAAGAATAAAGCTCAACCCATGACGCACGCATTAACAAGAGCAAGGTAATAAATAATTCATTCACACGAGGAAACTAATTTAAAGTCTTCTGCAAATTAATTAAGTATGTTGTATTAACGTTTGTGATTGTTTGTCATGATCTTTAAACGTATTCATGTTATTTTGAAGTAATGATATCTCCGTCTACAGAGATGGCGTTATGCAATGTGCAGGAATTGATGAATATCGTTGTATTATTATGTCAATTATAAAGTAAACCGTCGGTGCCCGGCTTACAACTTGAATATTGTTTCTATTGTCGTTTTCCATCTTGAACAAAGATACGTTTTTTTTATTATTTTTTTTTTATCAAGCCTTTGCGAAAACAAATTCGTTCCATTTAGAAACTCTCTAGACAGCATCCAGTGTTGCGATGGATCCCAAACCACTAAAGGATTTGGGAAAAATGAAAAGGCTGATTAGATGCCTCTTATTGATCCAAACATTTACTGTAGTCTACTGATTAGCCACTTAAAACAGAAAACGTTGAAATGGGAGAAGAAAGAAAGGACTTTCTATCGATAAAATATATTATGACAATGAAGATCAAGTCTACGGTTAACTTTAAAATATATAAAAATATGTATCTACGATGTTGTAAGAAACGCTTTAATACCTCGTTGATAATTTTTGCACGTTTATTAAATTATTTTAAACTCGATGCGAGAACGCGTTCAATTATTTTCGCGCAACGCCGCGGTGGCATTGATTTTCTCCCGGCCCAATAATCGGCAAGATAAAACCGCTAGTTATGGCAAAGGACCTTTCATTATTAACGTCGAACTGAAACAGGCTCTTATTTGCATAAATAGGTAATAAAACACACTAATGCGACCCGATATTCGACGGCGGCTCCCGCTCTCGTAGGGGGAACCTTGCGCAACGTTTCTCGCGGATGTATAAATATTTATCGCCACATCTGCAAGGTCGGCACCGTAAGTGAAACGAAATATTCGTTATTTGGATTTCTTAAAGCTTCTCCCCTTCTCGGAGAAAGGGATTGAGCAACTCGAGCGTTTCAGTTGCGCCAATCGTTAACGCTGTCAAATGAATGTGTGTATAAATTTAGCGGCCTATAACGTAAACGACGCGACGATCAGATTTATGGTAACACCGTACGATGTTTTCCTTTCCTGATGTTACACCTCGCTAAAGATGTTAATGTAGTCGACGCGCTTTTTCTTAGTAAATGAATAATTAAGAAAACGACTTCAAAATAATTGTCAGCTCAATGGAAGTAATGTGTTAAAGTTAAATAAATATAGTATTTATAATAGTTCGGGCGAAAATCGAACTATCAAAAACAATAGCAAGGTTTAATCAAAGACTTGATTTTTAAGCGAAATTGAGACAATTTTTCAAAATCATCGATACGTTCATTCGTTCGATTTGATTTGACTTGGACGTTTGATATAGTCAGAAGTGGCACTACACGGTGTCATGAATAGCTGGATAATATCTTACTCGGAATTTGGTATTCCAAATTTTATAACCAACGAAAAGGTGCAAACGATAATAACCAGCGTTAACCGTCAAGAACTTGAAGAAACATTTCTGAAAAATATGCTTGCGAGTGAAAGGTTCGTCAATAGTCCTTGTTTTATTACCTATCTATTTGTATTTACCCGTCAAAGATAGATCTTTTTATTTTATATTCAGTAGAGCAGGTATCTTCAATACACTTCACAGAGATAAGATGCACATCACCACATTTACGTATCTCTTCATTTTTTGGCAAACACCACCCTTATTAAATTCTTTCATTGTACTAACAATAAGTGTGGAGGGCCTGTAAATTTGTCTATTGCTTTTAACAATATTAATTATAAGCGGTCACAGCGGTTCGGTTTTCGGGGTGAATATTGATCAACATCTATCTTGGAATAATTACGTCTCTGGTAGGCTAAATAGTAATACTAACTCTTGAATGGACTCATTAACCCAAATTTACTACGCTTTAGTATACGCCACCATAAGCCAGAAGATAATAGTCTGGGGTCAGCCTTCGGACGTAGTTGTGCTTTTCGTGCACAAAGACGGATTCTCACATTAATCCTTAATTTTCAATGGAATGACTGCTGTAGATCTTTTTATATACTTAAACTATTGTTGCATATATCGCGCACGGGCTGCAACAGTGTCACAAGCAGAAAGACGGATTTGGAGAAACGCATGATTGAAAATTAAAACGAAAACCAAGCACTACGAATATAAATTTACAATAACAGATGCTTATTTCCTAAAAACGGGGATTGCTATAATTGCGCTACTAGGTAATGCGTACGTTTGAGGCTGCTCACTTACGAGTGCGTATCGTCAATTATTCAACCTCTTGCCTCGGGCAATCAAAGAAGCTTCTATATTAGGGGTTTTCATGGGGAAATTAAAGAATCTCTTATTAATCGAGGCTTTGTATGCTTCCCAGGAGAATTGCGCACGGAGTCTAGATTGGAGATGAGGGAGAAATAACAATAAAATAGCATCACCTATTTAAAATTTCGCTATGTCTCTACTAAAAAGTCTCGCCGTTATAAATATAAAGGTTAAATGCCAGGAAATCAGGTTTAGTCACCTTAAGACCGCTTAAAACGTTTTACGTCGAATGATAAGAAAGAAGAAATGAAGGAATTTCATATTGTTGATTGCTGAAGTGGTATAATTCTGTCCAATATAGAAATGATCATTTCCGCTATGCAACGGGAATCCTGCTACATTGAATTTCAATTCCATTTTACAATTCGTTCCTGTTATTCCCGGGAAATTATATGAAACGAGTTACCCTTTATTTAAAATAATTCACTCGAAAATGTGTAATCACGGCTAAGCGTTCGGAACGGTTCGAGCCGAATTTTCTTGCTGCGAGACCAACTTTATCTCGGCGTTCATTCGATAAAGGGTTCAAGCTTTCTATTTGCGCTCCGGTTAAATAGTAAAATTTGCTTAATGTAGACAGAGATTGATACGTTTAAGTAGCACTTGATCTTTATTTCGTACATTTTTTGGGAATTCTTCATTTGATTATTTCTAATCATTATTTACACGGATACAATCCAGCAAAGATGAAAATGATGTATAACAAAAAGAAGATAATTTACGAGAGTACTATTTTTGTGAGGAACTTAGGTCATCGTTCACGCAATCTGTTAACACCCATAATTCAATAACGTCTTAGCGCAAACCCTTTTCATCAACCTTGTTCGTCGAGTTTATGAAATTATGAAGTACATGTGAAAAAATTAATCAATATTATATTTCCTGGCATACGCGGGTCTTAGGGGAATGCAGACTTTAATCAGACATCAGTAATCCATTATATAACGCAGACAGCTAGCAACCCGAAATATACCCGTCGGGATACTCTATTGTACATCATATCGAATTTCCTATCGCAGAGTTCGGTGAAAGTATTCTGGAACTTGGGATATATAAGAGTCAAGTCATTTGGAGACTTCTTACATTTTCAAGTTAAAATGAATATTAATGTTTGTAGAATACGCGTAGAGCGAAAGCTAATCACGTGGCAATGCTTTTCGTAAATTCTTGAATTGAATAACCTAATAGTAATGTCAATTATCTCCTAAGTTTTTGTATATTTTAATGTAACATCTATGTAATCCATTCTTGCCAACATTGCTTCTGAAGATGATAAAAAATTGTAGGAATATGTAATTCATAACAACGATAATTAAATGTTAACGAAGCTATCTAAAAGAGATTTTACTGAAAGCTACTCCTAAACGTTATAAACAACCATAACAGCTCGTTTTCAACAAAACGTTCCTACCGAAACTATTAGATTATTTATTACACATCAAAATACAAAATGTAACGCTGCAAAGTCGTTTCCGTAACGATACGCTGGGCAACGCTACCTGCATCGCCAACAAACAGTTACCACTTCATAATAATACGTAGGATACTATGTAATTAACAAAACATCCCTCGCGACAATGGAATTAAGCAATGGCGAAGCAGAAGCTGCACGGGCGCAATGACTGCATCAATCTAAATACGACGAGCGCCCTTGTCTGCGATATTATTTAACGTCTAAACATGGAAGTCGGTCTAAAATCGTAAAGCGCTCGAAATCGAGGCGAAATATGCGGAATATTAGTTTGTGTTGGTTTCGCTTGCGAAGCGAGAAATATCGAGCATGCGAATTGCGAACGCTGGTGAAGAGAAGCCAACTGCTCATCAAGCTAAAATTTTGAGTTATGTACCTACGTCCTTAAATTTTTGGCCAACGTGCAATGGCTTGAAGATCACATCATTGTGATAAGATTTATTAGATTAATGTGAATTTTAAGAAGCTTGTTACGAAAGTATCCGCATTCATCAAATACAAGATCATTACGCGGATATATCGTTGGATTTAACTCTTAAATTGCCAAGCCTGCATTTTTGCTTGGCAACTTCATATTTATCATCACTTTCAATTCTTCAGGCATCTAGTTACTTCTTATCTCCAGCCAACAATAATCCCAGGAGAGCGGCAATAATACTTGTTTTCGTTCCGTATTCATCGCGTCGTAAATGTTCGTAAATGAGCTACACCATTTTGTCCTTACAATAATGTCGCAAATTAAATATCCATGGCTAATAAGTCGTCAAATCCGACAGTAAACGATTTAACGAGTATAATTTTACGATTGTCGATTCTTGCTTGTGTCAGTTCCTTAGACCGCGAACTCGCGGCATATTATAGGCTGCAATATGGTTTTTCGTGAGTTTTGACAAACGCTATCGGTAATAAAGGAGCGAAGAAAAGTGACGGCTATCTGCCTCTTTAGTTCAAATTACCCGTTGAGTGACCACGTATCCAGCCAAGTGATTGTCTTTGCTAACAAGTACAAATCTTGAGGTTAGTTTCTTTTCTATCAATTTTAATTTTTGTTTGAAATCTGCAATTTTGCTGCCGAAAGAATGTTTAAGTGTGACACTCCCAAATCTAGGATCGTGACAGTTATTTTATTAAAATTTCTCAAATTCATTACATTTAAGCGAAAGCCATTTATAATGTTTGATAAACAAATCAGGATCCATTTTTCATATTTTAATTTCATGAAATCTTCGTTTCAGAATACCGCACAGTAAATATCTTGAAGGTACCTGCTTATTTACAAGTTCGTGTACTTGTTTATTATTACCTATGATGAAGAATAAACGTAAACTTTTCGAAGCCGGAATAAATTTGTTTCCAATACAGCAATCATCGGTATCTTCCGCCGCCAGATACGTATAAAAATTTTATAAGACAGCAAACTTTTCCCCGCCGAGCGCCTAACTTTGCCGGCGCAAAATTCTTCCCTGTTTGGTTCTTTCTATGCACGACTGCGTAAGAATACGCGTTAAGGAAACAAAAAGTCAAATGAAAATCAATTTTTCCCCCTTTAGTAATGCGTGGTCGTAAAAGTATAAATCAGGATCGGTTGTCGCTAGAAGGGAAAAAGCTGAAATCGAAATCGGGTCACGCTATATTAACAGTGAGCTGCACAGCCTGATACCCAGATGTAAACCTTCGTATCTCAGCGTGCTATTAATAAGTTTTCAATCGAAATGCATTCTCCACATTACGATTGCCAAGTTTACCCAGTAATTGAATCTTGTTTTTTTTTTTTTTCATCTAGATGGCAATGGTTAAATTTAAAATTGAAACTAGATGTTGTTAATAATTCCAGATTTTATGGCTCATTAATATATATTAGTTGTATATTTAATGATGATAAATGGCGTATTTAATTCAGGAATTTATAGATATTATAAGTTAATGCATTTTAGCCAATTTTGTGTATCGGGCACAAACAGCAGCGCCGAAATAAACGATAAAATACATATTTAGATAGATCTTTACTGTGTATTAAATGCAGCATATTTATTTAATCAGACGCTGGACTTCACTGGATTCAAAATAGAGGGAGTTCATATACGTAGAATATAAACATATATTTCAAACGTCGCCTTTCCAGTTTTCTATTTTCAAATTTAATTCTTTAAAAGCGTAAATAGTCGTGGTTAACTCGCCGAAAGAGTGTCTATGGAACATTCCCGAATTCATACGACCGTATTAGTCTTGTTAAATCAATTTTCCTCTCCATTCATAACATCGCAGTACATAATTAATACATCCCATTTCTGAATCAAAATGCTACTAACTTCAAAGTATTACTACACTCCGTCAAAAAAGTATCGCATACTTTAGTTTTGAATCATAAAAGTATCGCATAATCTTTGTTTGTAGCATAAAGTTGTAAATATACTTTAATGCGCTCTAAGATATAATTTCTATGATTGTTTAAATAAAATACAGGCCAAATAAAAACAAGAACTCATACTTGAGATTTTTATTAAAACAAGAAATTATAATTTTGGAAAGAAAAATGTCATAACAGTAGCTTTTAATACTGAGTATTGCCACCTCTGGCTCTTATGACCGCTCGCATACGGTTTGGCAGAGATTCGATTAACCTCCGTATATAAGCCTGATCCAAATTCTCCCACTCGTCACGGAGAGCATTTTCTAGTCCATGCAGGTCCGCTGGGGCAACATTTTGGGTTCATGTCCGGACTTACCGCAGGCCAATCTAAAACTGGAATACCAACATCGTTAAGGTATTCCTGGACGATTATTTCAACATGCGGTCGTGCATTATCGTGCATTAACATGAATTCGTTTCCTATATTTGGCGCATATGGTACTACATGTTCTTCTAAAATGTCCGTTATATACCTGTGGGCAGTCAGTGTACCTCTGTCTACTGGTACTAACTCTGTACGACCTGTTAAACAGATGCCTCCCCAAACCATAATTAGGTCTAGGTCTGATATTACACTGCGAATAGCGCTCACCGTCTCGTCTGCACACTGAGATACGCCTATCTGAGGTGTAAAGACCAAATCTTGACTCATCTGTGAAGAGTATATTGGCCCAGTCGTTAATGTTCCAATTTACATGTTCTCTGGCAAACCTTAAGCGAGCCACTCGGTGGTTCCTAGTGAGACGAGGGGCTGTTACAGCTACTCTAGCTCTTAATCCACTCTGTCGTAACCTATTCCGAATAGTTTGAGTACTCACACGAGTATTTCTGACTCTAGCCAAGTCGTTCTGCAATTGTCTCGCAGTTACATGTTACATGTCTTCGACGTAATGCTTGTAGTAGTAAATAGCGGTCATCTTGGCGAGTAGAACATCTTGGACGACCTGGTACAGGTCTTCTACTGTAATTGCCTGTTTCCCTATATCTGGCTACGGCTCTAGAAACACTTGACCGATTGATGTTCATCAAATTAGCAACGTATGCTTGAGATCGTCCATCTTCGATTAAAGCAACTATAGCAGCCACTTGTTCTGAAGTTAAATTGCTCATTTTAGTTTTAAGTGCGTTGGTACAGAACTCTGACTTCGCACTTTAAAATTTGTCCGTATAGGAAGACTTTCAATAAACAACTGAACAAAGCTTACACATATGCATTTTTCTAAATGTGTTCTTTTAGAAAAAAAAAGTAAAAAAAACAAAGTTCCATGATTTTGTTAGTGTTTTTATAGTTCACATACACGAGGCAAACTTTTTGCGAACGTATAAAAATATCTTGGTTTATAAATGCCCCTTTTGTAGTTTATGGGATAGTTTTTTGGCGCAGTGTATATCAAATAACTATAACTAAACATAACTAAAAAAAGCTGCAGCATATTTCTTTGAATAACGTTGAGTTAAAAGTATTTTCAAATGTACCCGAATTTTCACACAATGAACAATCATTTTGAACACTTTTAAAGGAATTCAGATGTGGTGCAATAAGATGGATTTTTTTTCTTTTTTAGGTAAGTTTCTACTAATTATTCCGATAGTAACAACTGGAGAAGACAAAGGCGGATGAAATTATTATTTTTTTGCAGAGACTAGACAGACTCGTCTTCTATCGACTCTCGGGACAACCAATAGGCAACGCGAATCCATTCTCATGAGGCGAACAGACACGAGTCCCTCTAGTCGCTGCAAAAAAAGGAATAATTTCATCTGCCTTTGTCGTCTTTAGTAACAACACATTGAGATGCGGAATAATTATCAAATAAGCGTTGTTCCTATTTCCACTCGTGCATGCAAATACACATTTATTGTATTTTGTTGTTATTCGTTTATTAGGAACTGTTTACTTAGCTTAAATAGTGTTGCGAGAAAGCACGAAGCTTTGCAAAATTACCGGCTGCCTTTTTCAAGTATCTACAAACGTTTTTACGCCCTATATATTTCAAATCCAACTGAAACGAACCTTGGGTCAACGTTCCGTATAAACGGAGGGCAAAAATGCGGAAGGAACTCGCGAAATCTTAATGCTGAAATAAATTGAAATAAATGTATGCTAATTTTATGAAGCCGTTTCCTCTAAACGTTATTTTAAGGAAATTGTGAATTCCGTCTCTTATACAGCCTAGTGCCTGCGGTACAACGTCGCAAAGCTAAATTGAATTAAGAGCAAAACGCGAATATAAAATTTACTCTTAAATTGAATGTTTGGATACAACTTATTAACATATCTACCTAAGAAGAGCACTAATGACAATATTTTAAATTTGATACTAACGATATTTTCTTTTTGGGAAGGGAGTTACCGCTTGGAAAATATCTTTTTCTGATCAAAAGTACTGAGCTACAGATGTTAACTATTTGTCTTTATTTAGGATATTCCAGTTGTCAACCGAAATTGATTTAGAGCTTAGGAATCTAACAGAGAAAGGAATATCGTGGTGGGGACATTAGGTGGAAGGCTAGCCGCATATTGAACATAGCGCATCACAGCGTAGCGCGGCCGGTATATGGGATTATATTATGTTAAAACGCATATTGAACGCAGCAGATGTTCCTTGATTCTGCAGCAGCGACACACTCTGTTCGTTTGCAATCAGTAGGCTGGAGCTACTAATAAAAACAGTTCGTAAATATATAGTTTATGGACGCGAATTAATTATGAAGACTGCTCGGATCGGTTTCACGAGACACTTCTCGTATTAATTGCGTCGAAGATAAATTGCGTTTGCGCTAGTGAACAGGCTATAAAGCATCAATAGTCTCGTTCACAACTATTTTCATGCTTTTGACTAGCTAAATAGGCGAACCACTCCAGACAGAAGAGCGAAATCAATCATTCGCTACGGGCAAAGGATTCCGATAAAATAATCATGCTTGCTTGAATTAATTCAAAGGGAATATTGCGTAAATGGTCCTTTTATTAGATTGAATAGATAGAAGTAGAAATTATTTACATATATGTTAGCTTTTTGTCTGTAATTCTGATTTTAAACTAATTTTATGGAAATTTACGTTTCCAGTTTACAAGTTCTTTAATAGATATAGATTTATAGATTTAATAGATACCTTGTATTGCATAAAAAGTGATTTTTCCATTTTATCAATTTGAGCAATCTTGAAGCGATTCTAATGTTATCGTGGATACGAGCAGAATGTTAACCTTTGAAGCTATGGTAATTCTTTAATAACTAGGATTTGTTGCCGTTCATCTATAAATTCTTAAATATCTTTCTAATTTGGATCTAGATCGTTTTGTAAATCATCGACGAATTGAATATTGCGTCTTTTCCACGTTTACCTTGTTCACGTACTCACCGTACGTTTATAAACAAGCAAAAATTCTTTGCTCCAAGTACGATTTTCAAAACATGACCATTACAATCATTCCAAATGAAACAATCTGCCTACAAGCAAAATTAAGAACGTAAAGGTTATTTCTGAATAAAGTTTAATTACAACTTTCGATGGAAACAATTAAAATTTAATTGTGATGACTTTTACCGCTCTTATTTCATTTACGTGTTTTGTTTCCCTCGATATAAGCTGTTTACTGTCGGGGCACATAATTGCGTTTTGAGTATGTTTAAAGTTGCATGTAAACGTTTTAGACCCGCGTTCGGGTTGTCAGAAATCTGGAGCCCCGAGATTAAATTCGCGGTCAGAGACGAGGTACTGAAATTTACGGAATAATCAATCTTTGAAACCTAACATTACGGCGAGAAACCCTTCGGCTACGACAATTTTATACGAAGCTATCTGTCAAGTTTACTGCTTCTATTTACACTGTCGAAACGAAATTAAGGACCGCGTTTATTGACCGCCTTGTAGTATATCAATAATCCTCCGATGTCGTTGTGGAAGTAATGCGTTTTATCGAGAATTCCAGCGAATAAGTTCTTTATTGTTATGCTTTTAATACTTACGTGTTTTCCGAAGTGAATAATTAACACCTATTGCTGGTTATTTTGAGTTTTACATTAGTTTTTTCTACGATTTTGGTTATTCTGTATTAGTATTCAGATAAATGTATTTAGTTGATGCTGTAATGATTCTCTATATCTATGATCTTCCATTGCTTTGTGTATTTTGGTAAGAGTCAGTTCTACAAGAAAAATCAGAGTAATCAAAGCGAAAGCATTTTTTTTTTTTGATGTATCCAAAAAGTATTAAGTTTGGCGATCATTTTAATTAATTCAAACCTCGATGATTCAGTCAGCTCCTGACTGCGACAGAGATCGTGTTTTGCGTTCGTGTTCTACCAGGATCCACGGCAGGATACAGCACTATCGAGAGTTATTGCACGCCAAAGACTCTTTCCTTTTGCGTCATTCCTTGTTTACTGTACCTTTCTTGTTATCCTCTCTGTTTGTATCCTCATCAGGTGTCCGTACTAATTCATTTATCTCTTTGTTATTTCGTTCATTATCGACTCCAGATCACTCCTATTCGTTATAATTGCATGAAATAAATAATCAGCTATATGTTGGTCAAGTAAATGGTTGCGTTTTTGTATTGTCGATAAATACTAACAGAAAACCGTTGGTATTTAAAGCGATAGATTTATCTGCTAAAGACGAGATTCTAGCTAATTAGTTCAATGTTGTTGAATGGTAAGTTCAAAGTTAACACATACTTTGCTGTACAATTACTTTTTTTGCAGATATAAATGCCATGAATTCCTTCTTTTTTTTTAAATTAGGTAATTGGTTCCTGTTCAATCTTAGTCTTAAGCCCTTTTTCTATTTTCATCTCGTTTCTTTCCTAAGACGGATCGCCTTATAAGCGCAACAAATTCACCTATAGCCGAGACAGCTTTAAGCAACGGAAAATTAGATTGCGGTCTGATCGATCAAGTGGATATGTGCTCCAGCTCAGTGGACTAGATTCTACGTTACTCGGTGCAGAACAGGGACGTGTTCTATTACGCTTGTCCATCTTTCGATAAATAGATTGGATAGTTATGACCAACAGCTTCGGATTTTGTTGTGGATGCATACTAAATTTTAGCTTACTTTTTTTTTTGCTATCGACATAATATTAAAGATAACTCTACAAGAAAATAATTTAGATTATACGATAAATGTTAAAAACTATCTTATTACGCCAATAAAATCACTATTAGTGCTACTAATGTTTGTCACTTTCTTGAACTTTATTTCTGTATATAGGGTGTTCAGTTAGAACTTCATAACGGGTAACCTTTTCGTTTTGAAAGATGCAAGGACGGTTAAAATACAAAACAATTGAGTTTTCTTGTCGTAGATTCAGAATCTGGTTCTTCAAATGGAACATTCTGTATGTTGCATTATACATAGATACATCATTTTAGATCATTTAAAATATTCTTTTTTACAAGAGCTGATTAAAAGTTTAGCGAACCATGATAACAATGTTTTTGTTTAACTTAAGCTGCGAACTTCTTAAAATTTTGAACAACATCTTTAATTTTATTAAAATTTTATTATTAATTAAAATTAAGGCATATTAATTAAAATTTTAGCACCTATCCGTCGTATATATTTTCTATTGTTGCGTTGATATAATTATTTGCTTCTTAATTCAGGAAAGCAAATGAAAGTATTTTGTTACTTAAACGATGCAGAATTACTCCTAGATTCTGAACATGTAAAAACAGACAAGGTGTTCGTATTAACTTGTTCTTCATCATTTTCTCCTTTTAAGGTAAGTAAAAATATCTCGAAATTCAAAAACTCTCTACCTTATAGTTAAAATAATAAAGCTGACAATATTGAGCATATGACCGCTAACCTCCTATATAGGCGGCAAATACGTTAATACGATTTCACTCCGATATGGTAAATTTCTGTTTGACTTTAGAATCATCCCCGCTTTTACCCGAGGATACAGTAAATCATGTTTTCAATGGATAGCGGATGAAGGGTATTGTAATACAGCTCGTTGTTAATGGAATAATTTAAGCTGAATAATCGTACTTACAGTTACTAGCGTCCATAAATATAAATTAAATCGCGGAAGCTATATTCAAATGTTATCAAAAAAGGAATTTGGCGCACAACATACAGTCCAATGACGTGTACACAGCGTTATTTTAATTTCTGCACGAAGGATTTGACGGATTTTACTAATTCAAAATTACCAATTTTCAAACCGCATGCGTTAGTATGTTTTGTGAATAAAGAGGACCTTTAAAAGCCAAAATTCTTGTTGTATTTTTTTTTGTTTTAGAGGAGTTTATTCCATTATTGTGGCAGAGTGGTAAAAGCACACAAAATTTTGAAAATAGAAGCTTAGAAGCTTAGAAGAAAATGTTACCGTTACATCAATAGTTTTTGAAAAAATCAGAAATAAACCAAGCACTGCCCCAATTCCTCTTTTGCAATATCTTACAAATAGCATCTTTTGTCTAACATCCCTCTTGTTTTCAATCTTATCCTTCATAATCGCTCTCTTTCCATAACCGCAACTATTTTTAAATTCATTACAACAGATAAACAGTTGCAACGTACTCAAAATGTTGAAGTGATGAAGTCATAAGGTAACCCCTAAATCATAATAACAACACTTAAGTGAAGGCTTCCACGACCGTTGTCCACTGTTGAGTAATTTTTTGGGAGTTGCCGTGTCGTCAAGTTTATTAATAGCTTATCAGATCATACTGTGAGCTTACTCGGAGCGTTTCTAAAGACTACAACATCAAGCGTAAAACCAATTACGTGGCAAAAAAAAAAATAATAATAATCAGAAGATAATTATATATTTAAATGATCCATTAGTTAAGTTTAATTTTCATTTGGAAAACCTGCGTATTTGCATAAATAATAAAGAGGTATCGTACGTCCTAAATTTAACTTTCAAGTATTTCTGTAAGATGGAATAACTACATAAATTACAATGACTATGCATGTTATGGCAAATAAATATGGTTTAATTAATAAACTACGCATACAATCTATTTAATAATCTGATAGGAATCGTACTACCTGCACTTAAGTTAATGAAACATCAATCATCAACCAATCAAGGCCGCATTATGCGATCGAAGGACACACTTAGCTTTTCATGCGTCTACTTCTGAAATTGTTGAATCAATGCAATAAGTAGAAAATAAACTACGTAAAAGAAAGCGTTGCTGCATAATTTATTTTTAAATAAGAATAAGAGATGGAATAAGGGTTGAAGAGGAAGTAAAATTAGAATCTAGTTTACTTCCTAATGCAAAGCAATTAATTTTGCACGACTAAGGGACATCATCCCTTATATAAATTCTACGACGAACCGAGGCCATTCTATTTTTCTTCCCGGAGAAAGGTGCGCCGAAACATCAACTTTAACTTCATTTTATCGCAGCCCGGGAACCATCGGCCACGTAAGTGTTTTTCCGAGTTCTGGAGCAAGAATTAGTCACTGAGGAGCATGTCTGGATTGTAGAGTGAATGATTTATTTTGCTATCTACGGACCTTCCCCTTTAATTATTGCTGGGGGAAAGTTATTTAAAACAAGAAAGGGCTGATCGTACCAACCTAGGCGGCGATTAATTAATGGTTTTGTTTAATGTCTTTTTCTAGGCTGTTTACGCACCTGTTGGTTTTTAGAAAGGGGTAACGCAAAAATGGGAAAATATCACAAATTATACGAAACAATAATGTCCATCAAACCTTAATTTAATGCTAGTGATTTGGCAACAGCATTAGAAGTAATGTCATAATTATCAATTATTATATAGAAAATTAATTTCAGATCACGTAAAGCTCTAAAGTTACACATTTTGCTAACTTTACAAACCGGGCTTTTAGAACTCGTGAAGACCAAATTTCCTGTGTACGCTTTCGTGGATATTTTTCGTTATTACCGTTCTGTAAGTGCACCTTATCTAGGACAAAAGCTATTCGTTTCTTGTACAATGTTTACTCCTTAGATACCTTTTGAGGACGGGGCGGAAGTATACATTTTACGGTCTGGCTTCTAGTGATCGTTACGTCTTGAAGAGAGAAACAATTTGTATCGTTTTAGCGACAGAGGATCATTCTTTTGAAATGTGTCACCAAAAATAAATAGTGGGATTTGCTGTTTTCCTAGAAGTTTACCCATCGGTACGGCTTTTAGTTTAACAGTGCCTTATTTTATTTACTCCTAATGTCCCTCATATGAGAGTGATCATCATCGCAGTGGCTCCGAATTAATTTTTTACTTACAACATCTTGTTTATTTACTGATATTACATAGAATACACACCATAAACAACAGGAACCCTCCCGGTATTATTAGCCTTAAATGTATACAATAAAACCATGCGAACAAACAATAAACGCAAATGTTTATATTATATTTACCGCCCTTATTTACCGGTTTGCTCTTTGTTTTTTATTCTACGTTTTATGTTATTCCTAAGCCCACGATAACACTTAGGGGATTCAGTTTTATAAGGTACGAATAGAGATAAAGTAAACGCGTAGTACAACCTTCCGCACGCATATTCCGCTGCCGCCTCACGTATTAAATTATTATTTCCATATTTTCGCGTTAGTCGCGGAAATCCCTTTGTAAACCGTATTACGTGGTGGCATAACGAATAACGCACGGGCACAAAGCAAGTATTATGCGGTAGATCACGATTGTACGGGGGTTATCGGCGTTACACAGGGCGGACGGTGGCGCCTCAAATCTTGAGGGCTGTCTGCAAGATAAACTTTGCTTCGTATCGTCACGTCATATGCTTTGTGTCGCTTTTGAATGCTTGAAATATTCCGTTCTTTCTTCGTGCTGAGAAAAGGGGGCGTGTCCGATAAACGTGTGTGTGTGTGTGTGTGTGTGTGTGTAGAAGTTTTAAGAAACCGGGAAGGTTAACGACGTGGGATTCTGGCATAAAAGTAATGATCGCGGTGATACGAACTTAATTTAGTATTAAGGAAAATATGTCTTTACGAATAACGTTGATGTACATGTCAATGTACAAATACATTTTAATCCAGAGAGACTGGAATGTTTTTCTACGAAAGTTTGTAGAAAACGCAGCCATCGCGAATCTAGCAAATCTAACTTCCGAGAAGTTCAAGAAGCTCGTGAACATTCGTGATGCTTCTAACGCTAATAAAGTTGGGAAACGATTGGAGATGAATAATTCAAGAGTGTGACGTATTCTACGAATGCAACTTCACATGTATCGCTATCAAATGAAAATGGGTTTTAAATTTAAGGAACAAGACGATGGGATTTCGTCACTTCGTCGATTTGCAAACAGAAATACGCAGAATAACGCCGAATGGCTAAACAAGATCTTCTGAACAGGTAAGCCGTATTTTAAGCGCTCCAAACGTTCCCAAGTTTTAAATAATGGTGAACTGTAAAGGGATTCCATCAACCGGGAAAGCGATAGCGACTGAAGGGAAAATTTAAAGAGAACTGGCTGAAATTGAGGAAAGGACAGAATACCAACTACTTATTATTATAAAGAACTCTCAGTTTCCTTTTTATTAAAGCAGATGATCAAAAAATAGATATATTATCAGACTTTTCTTTTCTATCTTGGACCAATTCATTGAATAAAATTATACACTTACATGTTTTTGGATTACTTGCTAAAAAGCGACGAATGCCAGCTGCGAATAGTTCAATAAACTAAACGCCCAAATAGCAGCCTCGATGATGTATGTATTTACAGAACGCCACATTTTATTACAATTCGAAGATAATTTCTTCTCTGTAGACGCAACCATTTGTCCTGATGAAAACTGGTTTCAGATATCCGACCGGTTAAAGTTAATAACTTAACGCACCCGGCTTTACGCTACGAATAACGTATGCGGTTTATCAATCATGCAATTAGTTTAACATTTAAATTAGGTAAGGTATACGTCGTGTTTCAAACGTAGGTCACAATTAGATTACTTCTTCTTCGTTCGATATCCTTTCCCTTTACCCGGGATAGTTACAGATGTGACCGGTAAACTTTCGGGACCATCTGCTTGTTTGACGCTGCCAATTCCTTTAACTTACTTAGTTTTTAGCACTTGTTTCGCTAAAAATAAAGCTTTTAGAAAAGTTTACAAACGTTATAGTGTGTACACTTCCAGTACACGAAATTGCTTTTAATCGGATTGTTACTGTTTGAGAACTACTGAGTAATAGAAGTGGTTCCTTAAATTTTTCTTCCTATTCACTGCATTATTTTCAATTTACGCCGATAGTAAGTTCCACAACGAAATTAAAAAAAAAAGAGATGCGGACAATCGCTTTTCCTCGTTTTGGAGATCTTGAAGCATTTTCAGATTCAAGTTATAAAGTACCGATTTTCTTCCAAATGCGTTTGAAATAACTCCAACGAAGTCCGCAATTATATTAAAGTTAATTGAGTGAAAACTTCCTCAACACAAGGTGATATCTTTCAGCTCTATTTAAGCAATGTTTTAATCGAGTTTCCTCTTGTAATGGCACCAAGTTAGGGTAAGAATTATTGAATTTTCTAAGCACGAAATTATCATAATTTACGCATATTAAATCCGATCCGCTTTGATTCTCCAGATTAAGATAGTCCTAATTAGTCGATCAAATTACAAGGATGATTGTCGTATGGGCAAATTTCTGTACGTGTCTTAAGGTTAGGAAAAACACAGTGAATTTCATAGTTCACGATTATTTATAAGGACGAGAATTCTAACCTACAGTAAGAGGAAGAATGATTACTGGTTACCAAAGCATATTGTTGTTGAACATAAGTTCTACGCAGTACACGATTATGAAAAAAAAAATAAATGCGTAATAGCAAGTACTTGGCGCCCATTCTCTGTAATTAACACGAAGGGAGCCTGGAAATAAAACAGGAACCGAATACCTTTGTGCTGTTCGTTATATAGCGCCATTCACGCTGCACGCACAGAAACGGATTGTAAGCGCGCGTTGCATTGTTAGGCGACGGATTGAGATATTCCATTCAAGCATTGTGTACCGTGAATTTCTTATAAAATAGTTTATTTAATACCGTTCATGTTTCGCTATCGTAGATACCTTAAAGAGACCCGGCGATTGTGTAAAAGTCGCTCATTACGTGATTTCGTACGGATCACCGGTTCGGCGCGCTTCAGTTTCCCGCGGCGAATCGGAGAAATGCCATTGGAAAAGAAAACTGGTATTGTGCGAGTCGCACGGTTATAAAGCTTTGAGATTGTTGTGGTTACCGTTGTACAATGGTGAAATTATTGTCCGGCTAGAAAGTATGCGGAATTTATTATTTTTCTTAATTTTAATATATTTCTTTTTTGTTATTGTCTTTTAGGGACAAATCTCGATTTTCTTAGCGACAATTATTAATATCCGTATAGTTCGCATGCAAGCGACAAGTATTTCAATGTGATGTTTCAATTAAACAAGATCGTTTTATGCTTCAACGTTTAAAATAATCTTAAAGAGACCGCGTTCCTCGAGCTCCTATTCATTTCCTGGTATTTACATAAATCAAAAGCCTATTGAAAAAAAAGTGATAAGAAGTAATTACTTTTAAGCGCCTAATAAGATTATTAAAGCGTGACATAATCAGCACTTCATCAAGAAAAAAAAAAAAAAAAGAATTATTAGTTGATTCTTTACCAGCTAACGGCGCAAACAGCTTTTCGGTATTGCGTGACCTGAATATTGATATCGTCCGATTTTATACTCCGGCGGACCTAAACATTGGATAAAAGTATAATGTGGTGAATATATAATAAAGCAAAGATTTCATAAAAACGAGTACCCCATAAAACCGGATCGATAAAATTCATTAAAAAACCTTTCGCATTTGTGCCAACGCAGTGAGCTGACGCTGGATCTGAAAAGCCGCGTGCATCGGGTACTTGGAAGTATAAGGAAAGACTAGAATTTCTAGAAAAATGAACTTCGGTCTGATGCCAACGCGTCCCGTGCCGTACCGCTGAAAGGAATACGAAGATAAGCTATCGTTAAGCATCGGAATTTTCGCGATGTAGCCAGCCACTGGCGTACGTGAAATACAACGTAAATGAGCCGCATTCGCGGACGAATGTACTTTTTGTTCTTCACAGAAGAGGTGTTGATCCTCTCACTCCGGTAGTTTCCGCATATAGAGTAGCTTGTTGCGACAATTCATGCATGTAAACATTGCAACTTAGGAATTTTACTGAAGTACTAAATTCTGTCGCATTAATCTACGTAAGCAAATCGAAAAATTGCATGCCAACACGTTAAACCATAGGAGTACCGCAAGTACAATATTGCGCGATGTAATAATGGTCGACATGGAAGCATTAAGTTAATGAGGACAGATTAGCTTCGTCTAAGACCGAAACTAATTACCGGCCAGTCGGAAGCGACCCAAACGCTATAGTTGAATACCGCTCTGCTAGCTTGCTACACACGCGGCCTTCTTTTTTAAGCAAAATTTGAGAAAATGATCAAAAAGAGGGCTTTTTTAGTTAGCTTTTAAAAGGCATATCTACAACGTTATTTATTTTGCAGCTTTAATAGATTTACTTATCTATTAAAGTTGCGGATTCTTTTACATGTACATACATACGTAGCAGAAAGTTTAATACAGAAAACGCCGTACTTCTCTTGCTTATTCGAAGGGAAACAATATGCAGCAGGCAAATTAACATGGCAGAACAATTTATAACAAAATTTCAATTAGCTACGATAAATAATATTGTACTGCGATAAATTATCTTCGTATATCTGGTTAAACGCTAGGAAAAGACGATAGGTTAATATATTTTTTTAGAACATTGTGCTAATACTAATAATGTCCGGTGTATGTTAAAGCTTCGCCAGAAAAAGTTTGGAAAGTAAGCATTCGTGTCCTGAATTCATAGATAAGAGGAAGCTTCATAAAGCACGGAATCGTCGAATAAGTATTAAAAACACATATAGCATCCGTATCAGCCGTCGAATACATTCGAGGAGCCATACTACTTAAAAAAATATTTAAAATGCATTAGAATACCGTTATGTTTGGAACCACTTCAAGACTAAAACTTCGTTAATTACGGTTCTTTACAGCGAACGCATGCGCTCTAACATTCGGTAAATGAAATCAACCCTGCGGACGCAGTCTGTTTCTGCCGCGAGTAACCGTTTCCCGAAGAGTCTCCTCCGTTAGAAACGCAATAGGCAGTCGACAGTCGACCGTTCTCCGTGGGGGTTGTAACGCTTTGACCTGCTCGCAGCGTCACGATGCACATCTAGTGTGCCACTCTCGTGCACATGTCATTATATAAGAGAACTTGCCGTTCGCCGGTTTTCTTCGAAGGACAATAAAATTT
The DNA here is from genome assembly GCA_020654165.1 of Oryctes rhinoceros. Lineage (NCBI taxonomy): Eukaryota > Metazoa > Arthropoda > Insecta > Coleoptera > Scarabaeidae > Oryctes > Oryctes rhinoceros. The sequence continues at coordinate 9,696,873 of JAIOKQ010000231.1, forward strand.
TACGGTGCATCATGCTAATGACTATATCCGCTTAAAACGACCGTGATTATTCGTATTTTTGTTGTTCTTATTGTATTTAAATGTGAATGAACGTAGGGGTTCCGAGTACTCGAAAATGACCACCGGCTAACATTAAGTTAGGTAATGTAATCGTCTCAGTAAAAATTAAATACACCGATTAGTGCGTTGCGTTTCGAATATTGTGCAACTATTAAAGAATTCCATTAAAGCTCGATTTTGTTTGTTCCAAAAATACTTCAGATTTGTTAAAATTTGATTATTTCACACCGTGAATACACATTTCATGCTGAAATAATTTATAAATAAAAGCTAATTATTGCAATTTCAGTAATTAGCTATATTACATCCTGTTGAATGTTTTGTTTATTTAATGTAGGTATTACCCAGTATTAAAAGGTAATAAATATTAGTTCTATGATATCGTAATTAATGAAATTACCATAATGCACTTGATAACATGTAAAAGCAATGCTTCCACACGCATGAAACGTATTATTTTTTTTAACGAATATGAACCATGTAAACCTTCCTTTTGTATCATATTTTGTCGTCATCTGAAAAGTTAGGAAAATTGTGAACTTACGAGATAACTTAATCTGAAAATATCTGGATGTTTCCACGCAAATATTAGTTTATTTATTTCAGTCTCTTCCAGAACCTATTTAGTTAATATTATAATAAAATTTGCGAGTTGATGAGATACTTTCAGATTCAAAAAAAAATCTGGGAAATACAACCAAATATCAAATAAGTTTGGAGATATACGTCTAACATTTAACTAATTACAATCAATATATTTCTAAAAACACTTTAACTTTCAAGAGACTTTTGCTACGGCAAAATTCTTCTAAAAACCGAATCCTACCTAACCGAATATTTCGTCAACTTTTTTTCAACGGGATTATTTTTTTTTAAACACATTAAACGCAGATTTAGCTTTACCAGCAGATGACGTATCTAGAATTCAAAGATATGATCCAAATCAACTGCTTATCCGATAAGCTCGATGCTATTAGTCTTTCTGTCACGCAACTGTCACCAGATTTTCTGTAAAGGCGATTTAAATTTAAATTGGTTTTCTGTCGCTCGCATGATAATCATAAAAACCCCGAGTTTTTTTTTTTGCAGTACATTGATCAAATATTAATTTTAATATGAAAGCTGTACTTCTTTCGAGCGTAGTTATTAATAAGCTTCCGCGGATGCGCCACGTTGAATTAATCTATCCGGCATTTTGGGTGAATATAAAATCTAGAATGTTGACGCAATGAACAAGGTTATTCAAAAGTATCTTTGCAAATAATTAATGTATCTTGTGAAATTTTGGTGGGCGATACTATTGCCAAAAGTACTTTTACTTCCCAAATTCACCCGTTTCTCAATTAATAAAAAAAACATGAGATCGACTATTTATTAATATAACATACATAAAAGAATGTACTCTGCGTTCGTCAAATTTTTCAAAAAAAAAATTGAATATCTCAAAGGTGGTACCTCTATGATATTTGATGATGCCCTTTAACTTTCTTTCAAGAGTCTGCCCAGGAAATCCATAATGTAGTGATGGATTTTCTACTAATCTACTAATACTAACTAACACTTCAAAAAATACTTCAGTTATTATTAGATTCGAACATTATAAAGATAGGCTGACGGAAATTAGCGGGTTTTGGAAGAAGTAGGTCGATTTGTAATTTTTTACGATTATGTTTCCGCCGTCATAGAAATGGCGTTAATTTTCTTATTTAACATAGAACGACCTGTATATTTTCATGTTTTTCCAAAGGTATACGGAACTAAATACAAGAAGTAGACAATAAAAGTTTTGATATTCCGTTTTTGTTGCGGGGGGATATTTTTTGCGTCATAGACCTGGAAAAAGCACAATATTGTAATTTGTAAGAATTTGTATAGAGAGAACTGGGTATCACCTATTAAGTTATTTAAAATCTTCATCAAATCAAAGAGAATAATGTTATATAATCCTCAATATTAACATTTGTAATATCATATTAATATCCAATACTTCTTCGTTTAATATTGTACTTATTTCCACACTAAAATTAAGGCATTTGTTGCGTTAAACAGATTTAATTTTCAGCAATACAGTAGGAAGTAAATTAGTAACACGGGAATAGAAGTGGAACACAATTAAAAATCAGTTCAAGTTAATTGATACAAATCGAAGTAGAGACCCTCTTGAATACGCATTTCATTATATGAAAGCATACGGCTTACGGTAATTATTTTCTTGGAATTTGTGATCTCGAAAGAGGTAATGTGAAGAGATAAATATTGAGACGAATGATCAATTACATCGAAAACTTTATTACAAGCAAATTTTCGTCCTGATTAATTTTTAATTAAAATCTCAAACATATATCCAGGAAACCTTTCACCATAAATACTCAAACGTGGAATAATCTATCCAGTCGAGGTTTGTAATTATCTACCTAATAATGCATAGCTTTTACTTCTGGAAAGGTCGAAATGTAAGTAATCTGCATAGATAGCTGCGATTCAAATCCGTCATATTGTTGCAAGTCATGGAATAATTACCCCAATTTACGGTAACTGCTATACTCTTACTTTCTCCTTCATTATTTCCTAATCAGCAATTAACTACGTTACCATTCCGTCTGTTCCAATCTTTACATTTATAAATTATACTTTGAACTTAATAAATCTGAAAGTACGTAATAGCTCTAGTAATCAATTTTCCTTCTGCAGCATTTGTTAATTAACATTTTTAGCGGAATCGTTTCAGAACAACCTCAATCACGACTTCATTCGGTAACTTCGCAATTTGTGATTATATCACAAAATCCTTTTACATTACCTTAAAAATTGTTTAAACCACTTTCAATCCTTCTCAACAATACCAAAGTCAAGTTATTTAGTAATCCTTTGTTTGTGCGAACAGTATGATAATAATAGACAATGTTATGTGATCATTAGAGATGACAAAGGTAGATAGAATTATTCCTTTTTTGCAGCGACTACCTAGACTCGTGCTTATTCGCTTCATGAGAACGGATTCGTGTTGCCTATTGGTGTCCCCGAGAGTCGATAAAACACGAGTCTGTCTAGTCTCTGCAAAAAAGTAATAATTTCATCCGCCTTTGTCCTCTCTAGTGATCATTCACTATTCGTACATCACATAATCTAGCATTATCGTTGATTAGTGAGAAAGGCGATTTCCCATAATGCTAGGACGATGCAGCAATCGTCGCTTAATACTACTTATTGCTGTCTCTAATCACATGAACTTCGGACAATTGCATTCGAAAACTTTTTGGCCTAATAAACCGTTCCCTAACAGCTTGCAACAATGCAATGAATTTTTAATAGCGCCGCACGTACGTTTTCTGCCATAAATTATATAACTCGCAATTCGTAAATCTTTCACTATGTAATGTCCAACGTCCATCGTTATTCCAATAGGGGGCGCGAGGAAACAAGCCAAAAAGTAAATTTACACAGAAACTACGTCGAAAATTAAAAATTGAATTTCACAAAAAATTAATACTCGGTCCTGTGTTACGGTGGAAGACTGCTCCTGTATTAACACTTATTTTTTTTTTCTTAATGTACATTCGTACGTCCTATCGGAATAACTAAATTCGTTGCTACAAATACAACATCGAGTTAGTATTTAAATCAGCTAGACCTTGTCTACGTTGTAAGAAATTTGCATATTGGGATGTTAGTTTGTAGCGCAGTAATACACTCGTGAATTTTCTAGTCCATAAATCACAGTTGTGAAATGAATATTTATACAACGGTTACCAACATCCAAAAGGTAAATTTGCGCCGGCTTAGTTCTAGATTGCTTATTAAACCTAGCGTGCATATAGAGACACACGTAAAATTGTATACGCCAGTGTAACTGAAAAGATATTATTTTAAGGAGTTAATATTTATCCAAATTGGAATTGATGCCACTGTAAAATCATCATAAGTACTCAATCACTTGGTTTAATCCCTGCCTTGAAACAGATAAAAATCAAAGTTATTTGTAATAATTTGCGAATTGCCAAATGCATCTTATCCTTACGCTTTTCGTGGTAAAATTGAAATAGCATTCCATTCTACCAACTTTAGGAAAACTATTGTAAAATATGTTGTTTGTTCGAGTGAATATTCAAGAATGAGGTACTTCAATGTAAAGTATATGGTAGTTGTTCTATAAAATTAGTTTTTCCTAAGTACCCAAGTTTCGCCGTTTGCTTAAGTTATATGCTTCACTTCAAGTACTTCTTGCAATTTACTATTTATTTATTTATTTTAGCTCGGAGGTAGTTATTGTCTCTGCATTACGTTTCTTTTCAAACCAACTAGCTGAATGTTATTTGAAATTTCTGCTTTTTCTCTTAATTAATGTTACCGTTTCTACATTAATTGGTATCTTTTGGGATTATAAAATTGTGTCTATTGTACGAAGAGTATGAAGCTAAAGTTTTCTAATGTATTGACGTGTATACAGCCTAATCGATAAGTAACGAATCAGATACTTACCGTGTTATTTTAATTGTTGTTACGTATCAAAACAATCCTGTGGACAACAGCCTTTTCAGATTTGAGGGCGATTGAAAATATTTGGGGCAGACCTGAATTAATGGCAAGTGTTTACAAGACTTAACAAGTGTTTACCTGCGCATTAAAATTGTCTTACGCATACGATATATGTTTAATAAAGAGCCGCTATTTTTTAGTTCCGCGTACTTTCTGGACGTACTATATATTAGTATCAGAAATGATCTTGATTCAATTTCTAGGTATAAGGCTCCCCTTTGATCACAAAATTTTGAATCAATAGTTTAAAGAGGACAGTAAAGATGTTACCGCTGTCAACGACTTGTTGAAATTCATTAGAATGCGCTATTTAATGTCAACTGACAAAGCAAATGCACTGCTTCTTTTTCATCGTTATATGCACATATCTCTATCGCATTCCACCTTTTTCTTGGATGCACTTTAAATTATCCTCTTCCTTCAGAAAGCAAGAGAAGAATTGGTTGGTACCCACCAATTTTATTTATCCCCAATTCTGATCCAACTTTCTTACACGTAACACGTTTGACATCCGAACGCTTTTGCATGAACGCAAAAAAAAAACGAAAAGAATATTAACGTCGGCAGTACGCTATTCCACTAGCGACTCTACGTCAGTACTCGCTTAGAGCGTTTGTTAAAATTGAGGCTACGATAAAAATCTAAATTACCGGAATATATAGTTGCCTGCCTGAATGAGACACGCAAGTAGTGCCCCATAAAAAGAAATTTTAATTCGCTAATTAGCATGCGTTTTATCCGTACGCTTTATTTTAAGGCTTGGCACATCGATTTTCTTACATATCCTTGACACGAAAACCATAATATAATCCGAACGGACTTCTTGTAGGTACCGCGTAGATGTTTTAAATGTACGATGCGTTTCCCGCTTGCCGTGCTTTGCTACCATTGTAAAATGGACTAAATATAATATTCAATTCGTCATTCAACCCTGGCTATCATTATTGAAGAATACCCCCTCCAGCTTTTGTAATCGATTTGTACGCTATCAGGTATTTTTATTATATTTCTTTTTTTTTTTTAATATTTACTAAAGCACTTAAGAAAGTGAATTTTTCCAATTTTCACTAGGATCGAATCTTAGCTTGTAGCATACAGGATGTCCAGCATTCAACACCGACCTCTACCAAATTCAAAGTACGTAACGTCATTTTTGTAAATACCCATATATACGTATAAATAATTGAAAGTTAAAGGAGATATTTCCATTTAAACGAGAGTTCCTGTACTTGAGTATTGCGTCCAAATGATTTCTGGTGTTCTTCTTCTGTTCTGGTGTTTCTTGCAAATAGTTACAGTTTGATTGCCATTGCAACTGTAAACAAAGCACACTGACGATTTTAGACTGTTATTAAAACAATACGTTATAATTAGAGAGGACAAGGGCGGATGAAGTTATTTTTTTTTACAGAGATTAGATAGACTCGTGTTTTATCGACTCTCGGGGACACCAGTAGGCAACACGAATCTATTCTGATGAGACGCCGCTATAAAAAAGGAATAATTCCACCTGCCTTTGTCATCTCTAGTTACAATATAGAAGCTGTACCATTTAAAATAACAAAGTGTTAGATTCGATACTTGTCGATTACCTTGTATATACAAAAATATTTTCAAAAGGTGTTATACTCTATCATATATGTATAGAAATTTTAGCTTCGTACTATAGACGCAATTTTGCAGCTTCAGAAGGTTGGGACACCTGCTTACGTCAAATATATCAACGTAAGAACGTTGTGTTTGGCGACATTGGATGTAGTAATGCTCATACGCTTCACCAAATACGATTTTAATTACAGTTAAATGACCAGTAGTTAATTGCTGAAACGTATACGGAGATTGTGTGCAGTCTTGCTTCTTAGCTTGATTTGTAGCTTCGTTTTACTTAACTCAGTGTTGCTTTGCCTTAATCTAACTTTAGGAATAGTTTAGCAGAAATAACACGTACCTGCCGTGAATTTAATTAATTATTACCGTTCACACAATTATCTTTTTATCTGTAAAAACGAAAATTTTATATATAGATAACTGTAAAATTTGTATTACAAGAGCTAACGTTTAAGGTTGAATGGTCCGGGAGACATTTATACGTCTCAAAGTGCGCATATTACCGAAGCGGATGGTCAAAATATCCAAGTAATTTAGTAATATTCCCGCGAATGAAGTTCACGAACTTATTTTCCCAGGAAGTAATTCAGATTCCTATCAGAGCAGCTACGTCGTCGGTTATTGTTGTGCATCAGTTACCAGTTGCAAACTCTTCAAGTTACTCTGTATTACAACACCGCCAAGTTAAACTTTTCGTATACATTATAATAGCAATTGAAAGCTCCGTTAATGAAATTGTGTTACTTGAAGTTTGTTACGTCTTTATCATCTTCTGTCGCTGAGCTGTTTATTAGGCGCAGCTCATAAAAATTCATTTGACAGTTTACACTCGCTTAGATAAACTTCTCACCCCACGGGGTTGGCTTTGCACATCCGCTCTTACGATTATCATCATTTACTTTTAGCGGTTTTCCCATAACGCCAGCAATATCTCGACAACTTATTTCTTTTTACGCGATGTTACGTTGTGAATAATTTGTTTAATTCTACGGAAAAAATCACGCACTCCCTGTTTTATTTCGGGCCATAATTGAGGTAACTTTCCCTCGAGTGTACTGGTGTGTTTTATTCATGCTTGGTTACCTTGGCATCTTCGAAAACGTTCTCTGTTTTTACTGCTTAGTTCGTAACCATTAAATCCAGTTTACTCCTCGTTTACTTTCTGTTCCCGATAGAAGGAAGCGTGCTTTTCTCCGACGAATTCCCGAAAAAAAAAATATATATATCAACCATTATGGTTTCCTGAAATCCTACCGGGTCGTAAACATAAGCCATGGACATCGATATTTTTTGATTGTTGTCTGAATTGGTAAATGGAAAAAATACGACAACAAGTAAATTTTGTTGAGCTCCAACGTGTCCCTTTGAAACATTTGTGCAGAGAGTGACCCCACTAATCGCAAGTCATCGATATTTCGCAAGCTATGATCTTAATGTTAATGGAGTTATTGTTAACCGTCTTGTTTCAATTATTGATATGCGTTGATATGTCCAAACAAGACAAATCAAACAGCGTAGCGGTTGCAATTTGATTTCTCCGTATTTCGGGAATACAACTTCATTGATGATGCCTTTATTTAAATGCCTTCATGTATATTACAATATGTACAATATTTGTATATATGTATTTTCAAAGATTATTGGCATACATATGCTATTAATGTAGCTTTTGATTTTATACGAATGTTTTTAAGAAAACGCCCGTAGGGGCCGATGCAGAAGAAAAGTAGAAGTTTTCGTTTCCAAAGCTTTATGGACCATGATAAGAAAATCTCTATTACTACATATATTATTTAGAGCTAATTTAAATCATATCAGAATTGATAGGTTTTACATTAATCATATGGATGCCATTAATTATCCTTAATGCAATTGAAATTGAGCTTACGTACAGATAAGAGCAGGTGCAAACTGATGAAAATTAACGGTAATACCTATTCGTTTCCCTTCAGACGCGTCTTGCCGATTGACTGTTTCTAATTTTAAGCGTAGTTGGTTTGTTTTTCAATTCACGGTTGTAATGAAAGAATGTCAGTTTATTTAAGAAATCTTTCCAACCGACGATGATCCCGTGAAAGCGGTAATATGATTCATCTAACGGAGCTTCGACGTGGTCGAACGAACACCGCGCTCACAACGTCCCGTTGAAGTATCTACCAAGCGAATGGTCAATAATAATGACATCGTGTTAGCTTATCGCGGGGTGAAGCTTCGAGATATTGTTAAGATGGTAAAAAATTCCGGACAACGTCTGTTTGGTTATGAACGAACACAACCCAAAGGTTGTAGTATAGTATAGTCGAGTTGTAAGTATAGCCATGACTCTTCGCAGTTACGCTAGACGGTAAACCCTAGCCTAGCGGATTGGAATAAAGAGGGCTCGTTAGACGCTGTTAGGTTTTTCTGTAATTTATTAATCACTTTCCAAATCTAACATCATCGGAGACCGACAAATCATTTTTACCACATTCTAATAAGCAGTAAAATTGACTGAGATACTTATTAAATGCGTCTATTATAACAGTTAATTAATTTTCAGCTTACTGGTGTTGCTCATTTAAACCAACGGAATTTTTCCGGTGAGAAAATGCTAGAATAATCTAAAAACCAAATATTTATATCAATTAAACCTTACAAAAAGCAATTAATCATACACGCCAGGAAGTTTTATAATTAATCGGTCGTTATTAAGCCCGTTTCGTTCACTAACATTTGCACTCGCGAATTATGCCAGGTTAGGTATATAATCGCCTTTCAAATACTCCTGTAAACCCGCATACACGCCTGTACACTAGCATCCTGTCTTATCGATTTTACATTTAATATCAATTAAGGCGACGGTGATAAGACGTGAATTTCTCAAGTTCCTTCAAGAATTACGACCAAGGATATTAATATACAAAGATACGGTGGATACTTTAACGACCCTCCTTCGTTCCCTTAGATCACGTAATTGCAACGTGTGATATTAAGCTTTCCGTTATGGACGATATCGATACAGGTAGAATGATATCGTGCATGCCGGTTTATTTGCGCTTGTTGAGATAAGCGACAGTACATCTCACATTCCAAGATATAAGTTATTTAAATGGTAACGGTACGATACCGAGATTACCTTTTGAATTGTAGTTCTCGAGTCCCGTCGTAGTCGTATTACGATTATTACAATCGTTATATGAAAATTTACAAGCGAATTGTGCATGTCGTCGATAGCATCACGAATTTCGGTAATTTCAATATATCGAACGGGGCAATCGTTCCCGACATTTCGATAGCACTAATACGTGCGTCCACCTTTATTTTTTATTATTATTTTTTTTTTATTTTACGAAATAGACGGTCTACATAGTTTCTTCATTTTGCCATTTTTGCATTTTTTTCAGCGAGCGACGAATGTTTCAATTCCCATTTCATACGAGCTTTTCGGCGGCTCCTCTTGGGCCATTTTTAAGCGAATTCGGGGGTCACGTAATAATAAATCCGGATTGAACGCAGGCTGTTCGAGGGCATTCGGGATGACGTTGAATCCTCGTACTATGCGTCGAATCTTCCACGAAATTCTTTCCGCTAAAAGTTCAGCTGCGTATTTTTATAAAATCGGTTCGTTCTGATTAAATTGAAATCTCGTTGACGACAATACGTTGCACAGCCCAACGTCGAGCCTCCTTACTCATCGTGAAAACTGGAGGTGGTGGAAGGTCTTACACCGCATCCTACGACCATTCATACAAACCTTTGCTTAGTCGTAGGAAGTAAACGTCGGCCGATGTTTGAATCATTGAAAGCAAAGTATATAAGTTAAAAGATTATAGATTTGTTTAGTAGAACGTTCAAATATTCAACATATTTATAGACGTAGAGTTTGAAATAATCCACATTCCACTTCCGGTTTGTCCGGATGTGTTCAGCATACACCCGCATATGTATTTTATGGAGTGGTTAATACAAATTTGTACATATTCGTAAGGATTAAACACGCAAGGAATCTCGAGCAATCTGGTCTTACACCACGCTGCGTTACGGGAAATAAAATCTCGCTCGAGAATCATCGGGACGCTTCTCGTATTGCCCTGGGTATGCTTCAAATTTCGTAGAGCAAAATTTCCATATTCATGCCAGAATTTCAGTTAATTTTACCGTTCTATGCGGGCGCAATTCTTTCGACAACGTAACCGCATACAGTGAGGCGACAGCTGCTCGCGCAAAACATTGTTTGTTGTACGTGTAGCTTTGTCAGTAAATTAAATTTGAGGGGTATCACGCAAAAAAGCATCCTCTTTGGGAAATTTAATCATAGATATATGAACTTCGTGTTTTATACGATGGTGAATGTACGTATACATACAATATTTAAATGAAGACATCTGCTTTGCGGTCCCCATATACTTTATTAGCTTTTATTTTAAAGGGTAATTTTCAGGAAACTCATTAATTATACAAGAACCGGAAGTTTTAGACGGTGACAATGCAATTAGGGCATTGCCACGATGCATTTATACCTATGGCATAATGAAAATTAGTAATTATTACAGTCAAAGCGTTCGAAATATTTTTATTACGTTTAATAAAATTAACAAAATGACATCCGTACCCCCTAGTTAGCATGCTTAGTTTATTTAATTTATTTGTGTAGCTTTTAATATACTGCTTCTCGTGAAACGATCTCGTTTAATCCCAAATGTAAACCTACTATCCAAATTTCGTTTGAAAACTGTTTTTTTTTTTTGTTTTTTTTAGAATGAGTGCATCGTTTATTTTCGTGACCCTATAATTTAGCATCTGGACAGTATCCAATTTTTATCCCCTAAGTTGCGAAATCGTTTGTCATGATTTCGGCGTGACACCTTTTTTTTTATTTTGCGCTTTTCCGTCCCTTCTTCATAAACCCTTCACACAATGCATTAAACAAAATTCGAAATACGGGTGTATTTAACGTCGGTTCTGTAGTGTTTATGTCTTGTCCTAAATTTCTGGATGTTATTTAATTACGAAGGAAGATTTTTGTATATTAATTACGAGGTTGGTCGGAAAAGTTTCCAGTTATTAAGCTGCTCGCATCTCTTTCGTCCGTCTAAATAGCAATGGACATCTTGTTCTTCGAGTGATTTTTTCATTTCGCCTGTTTACGGAACGTATGTCTTATACTCGTGTGCACTAATAGTTATTCTTTTTCTAATTCGGTGGCTACAATCTTAAATGCTCAACGGGACACCAATTTGTCAAATTGGATGGTAGCTATAACATGGGATATCCCGCAGGTATCGCATCTGGGACCATTGTTATTCATAGTCTGTTTCTCAATCGCTGGATCGTTTACGTCAACTTTGTCTTTTTCACCAGACCTAGTGGCTTGGTGAGCGATCCCTCTAGAGTTTGGATAGTCTAACTCTATTCCTGTTAATCTTGTACAATCACAGAGCATATGGGCAGCAGTCTCAGTAAGAAGCTGTTAACAAATCTATAAGTTATGCTTGCGTTATACAGTTACCTCTTTCACAAACAACTTTACAAATTGAAGAATGCTAGCTAATAATATTGATTAGTATTGCTAGCTATTATTAAAATATTTGTTTTTATGCAACTACTACTATGCAAGGACATTATACGCCACTATTGTTCACGTCTATGCACAAAATAGGAAAAGTTGACACAAGTCCATAAATGATGTAAGCCAACACACAGTAGATTACTCAATATTTTAGCCACTAAGAAGTCAGGAAGGAAGGTAATTTGTCACTTGCCACTGTATTCCGGAGAAATTTAGTGTATTGGTACTTGGAATATATTGTCTTTTGGAGCACGCTCGCATTGATTCATAGCACTTCAACTTCGTAAGATTCGCTGCCGATCGTACTTGCACCTTCAAGAGCTAGCTGATCCCCAGCGGCAGCCAGTTTCCATCACGTACGGACTTGTCTTACAAGGGTGAATTCCCAGTTCGAAAGTTTAAAAAAGTTTCAAACTTTGTATCTCTGGCGAGGGTGCCGCATTAAGCGTTTTTTATTTGCCTTGCTCGAGATGGGAAGGGTCCCCCATTAATGATCTTCTGTCATAAGTAAATTCTTTCGGAGACTTATAAAATATTAAATAAGAAGAAGGAAATAAGAATTTCTCTGCGTTCCCGAGATGCTTTAATTTTTAATGTTTGGCCTCTAAAGTAAGAAAATTTATACTGGTGTCAATAATGTACGGATTATTAATTATTGCACTCTTTGTTATTTGATCTTTTTTTTACGTGCGGTGACGGTCGAGAGGAATATATAAGCTAATAGACTACATTGTAAGTTTGCAATTATTGCGCCAATTGTAACTTAAAATGTGCATAAAATTAGGACTTCTTCCTCTGTCGTTTTTGGAAGAATATGCTTATCTATTGAATTTTAAATAATCTTCTTATAATTTCATATTGTGGCAAATAAAGACACTATTATTATTATTATTTATCAAGAAATGGGACGTTTGAGTAAAATTGACCATCATTTTTTCAAATGACCAGTGTAGCATATTGAAACGCTGTATTAGGAGTATGGAAGAGGAAAACTTTTAATTAATATATAGGTGTCCCATTAGAAAAGCATGTAAGGTTCACTCTGGAATTATGGAATACGTCTGGTAGTGAATATAATTTTTATTATGTACATCAGGTAACAACTATGTTCTACCGACGCTTAAAATGACGTTGCAGCGGCTTATACAGCCGAGATCTCCCTTTCTATTACCTGCTTTCTATCCTGGCTGAATCACAGTTAAATAAATATTTGTTACTAAAAAGCATATTTTAAATAGTTGTTGATTCTACCAACGACAGATGATACTTTCCCGATTGCAATTTTTATTATATCTGGTCATTTGAAAAAACGCCGGGTTTGTAAATGTAGAACGCTGGAATGAAGAGGACGTATTTAACGTTAAAAAGAAATGGTTTGTTTTCTATTATTTACCGATCCTTCGTTATTTTCTAATTTATCAATTCGATACTCATCTATTTAAATTCCATTTATAACATTAGACTACCTTTCATTAAATCAGCACATTGCGCGTTGTAGAACGAATAAACCTCAAATTTATTCATACGAACACAGTGTCGTTGGTGTCAACTATATGTAATGTACATACGGCCGACCTCGTTCGAGGTATTCACTCGAAGTTTGCAAAGTTTAATTAAAAAGTTCACCGAAATAGTTTAGGAGGTGTTATAAAATAATGGCTACACTATTTAGCGTATGACGAAGACAACAACAAACAAAGAGAGACTAAAATCGCGCATTGATCAAGACTGCCGTTTCAATGCGGCTCTCTACCGAACGATTTTGGAAATTTCACGTTTTATTTTACGCCGCGGGAATAAGACAATGGGAAAGAGATGAATCTGTGCGAGACATCTCGTGTAGACACAAAGTAAAACGTTAAATACAGACGTAGTCGCAGTAAAACGGGCACGTTTATAATCAACAGGTGTTGTTCAGGCCGTTTCGAGCCGACAGCAGCGTTACGTGTAGGGAGTCAACCAATGATGGCTAGTTATAGGATGATATAAGCGATGTTAATTGAAATGGGACTTTCGTCAATAACTCATTTACCAGCCATGTAACTTATACAATAAGCGACCTGTGCAACTGATTTTAATTTAGTTCTTCGTGTAAATTTTAATAACGCACTGAAGGCACAATATTAGAAACGCAACATGACTCGCTTGGAAGCTGTTTTATCGACTAGTAAACTCTGTGTATTACGGAACATATTACAAAGCACCTACACAATTTGATTTTTCTATATCAACTTGATTAAATATAGCTTAACCTAGATTCGGGTAAGATACAAGCTAGCGTTTTTGGAATAAAAGAAATCGATTTATTCTGCATTAACTAACTTTTGATGTCGCCAACAGTTAAATGCGTTTCCCGTGTTTCTAACGGCGACGCCAACTTTGTTATCCTAAATATAACTCAGCAAATAATTTTGTGTTTTTTGAAAGGCTCTTTTGTCTCGAATTGGTGCCCTATCCACCGTATTCACTAGATTTGGCACCCTGCCACTTCTTTCATTTTCCAAGTTTGAAAGAATGGCTTAGGGGAAAGCAGTTCACGTCATATGAAGAAGTCATTGCCGTGGCAACGGTTTATTTCTACAAAAGTTCCACAAATCCTACTAATTGGATGGAGCGAGAAAGCTGAAACATCGTTGGGCTAATATTAAGAAATACATTTACCAAACGCATTCGTTTTCCTTAACATAGCTATTTATCGTACCGTCCTCATGTGCGGTATCATTCGATGAACGTAAGAATGGAGAAAGTTCTATTTAAGGTAAGAAAGTTGGCATCGCTTGTGGTGATACCGAATGTATAATCGAACCGCCGGAAGTTAGTTTACAAATGATAGAAATCGACCTGTTTCTTCTAAAACCTCTAGTTGGTAGTAATACTTTAGAGCCTGACTGTATGATTATGCTGCACCATGCGCATCTCACTTACACACTGGAAGTAAATATTTAACGAGCTGCTATCCGATGAAATAAATTACTTAAAAATAATTTTGATATGTATCAGGTACATTGGCAGGTAATCGCTTAAACGTCTTGAGATCATTGAGTTCGCGCGTTACGAGAACTTTTCCTGAATATTCCCGCTCTTCCGCTTCTATCAAGAAAATAATTTCGATAAGACCCTCCCGCACCATCGAAAACATGCTAGCTTGCGTCTGTCAGCCGACGGATCCCGGAATCTTCCGCCGGTCACCTATCCCATTAGGCGCACCCCCTCTGAAATTTAATCACAAAGGTGCAATACCTAAACCGGGACGGACGTTGCGTATACCTGTAATAACAGACGAACCGAAGCAACAACTCGCCAACCGTAGTAATCATAGCTCAAGCAGCAATAGCGATAGTAACAGTAGCAAAAGTAATAAGAGCGAGAAGCGAAAAATCCTAAACGGTAGTGATAAGAAACGTTCTCATCATCATCAGCAAATACGCGAGGCGCAAAAGTGTAGCGTATCGGTAAATAAGAGTGCTACTGCTTCCACGCCAGCGTCAACAACATTAGCGAGCTCCGAAGGCAGCAATAGAAAAGAAGAGGAACGTCGTCAACATCAAGTCGGCGTTAAGGGAACGGAGGAAGCGGAACGTGAGGAAATTACGTTGGATTCGAAGGAATCGCCCGGCGCTAATCTAAAAAGCGCCGATAAGAGACCTATTCGAAAATTAAATGACTTTGAGAAGGTATGATATCTTTCCCTTTGTAATGCTCGAGTTCTATTTCAGAAATGTTGTAAGAAATTGCTAACGACTATGTAAGAATGTCGCAGCAAAAAGATATTATGCAATGTTCATTGATTTAACTTTAATTTTTCGTAAAATTATACGATACCCATGTAAACGCTTCGTATCTACATCGTCAACAAAATTATATGATTTAAAGATAATAATATCTTAAAAAAAAAAAAAACAGATCTAAAATATTCTATTGAATGCAATTTGAAGAAAATACGTAAACGTTCAATTAAAATATCGTTCTACGAACCCGCCTCGGAATTTTGCCAAGTACCCACAATAAATCTTAGGATATTACCTACAGATCGTCAGACGAATGTTCTTGCCAAAAGTAGCGATTTCCGTTTTATTATTTTTCTCCAAGTCGATTCTTACCGCCCAAGTCAGCGATCGGTAATAAAAATAGGAAATATGAATCGGATACCATTATAGCATTCAATTCAATAAATTCCGTTATTTGCCATTGGCGAAAAATAAGCTTCTGCAAAAGTTTGGAACAAAGTTCACTAATCATTCACTATTAATTACGCTTGAAAAATTTCGAATAGTACCACCTCCAACTTTCAAGCTCTTATGCTAGCCTTAAACATGAAGTTACACTAAGTTACATTAAGTTACATTGAGTTACGTTTCCTTTGTTGTACTTCATTTTAAAGCATTTTTATACTGAATCAAGCCGAATTTTGGACTTCGCCCGATGATTAACAAAGATATTCGGCAAAATTCGATGCAGCTTAATTTGCTCTATGCCGCACTAAACGTGCGATTTTCAAGCATAACAATAATAGGAAACATAAGCCATACATCCTTTCGAACGGTATGACCTTTTCCTAAAGATAAATGATCAATGAATTTTCAATCAATGAAACTTGGTTCTAAACTTTTCAGACATACTGTATATATGTTTCCTTTTAATGTTACTTATTATCTCGTGTATTTTATAAACTTTATACTTATCACATCGTCACATCGTTTTGTACGTTCAAGCCCTCTTTTTAATTTCAACGTACCATCAGCTCCACAGTCGGTTAAGAAAAATTCAATCACTGCCATCGCTGATAGTAAATCGATCGTGTACGCTCGCTTTAATTAATTTCAGAACATCGCCGATTGACAAACGACTAGGAGGTAGCAATTGTTCAAATTGCTGTATCCGTCAGTATACATCCAATGATTATTAGCAGTTTCAAATTAATCCGGCCGGGGTGCGAAGCTTGTAGAAAATAGGAAAACTTGTTTTAGTAGCCGAATAAAAATGAAAACGTAACGTTTTCAATTCGTGTAAATTCTTACACGTACGTAAATAAAAGCCAATAAGTACTTAAGCCTTTAATAATATTCAGTGAATATCATTTATCGAGAAGTTTTATGTTACCTGCTTAATGGAGCACTATAAACCTACCTACCCTTATTTACCTGATACTCATATTTCCGCTACTTTCTTTGAACAAGTATATACACACCTTTGTTTGTCGCCGGCGGTTGTATATCGACGTATTAGTACCAAAAGACGCTAACCTTTCCAGAAAATTTCCAGAGCAATACAAATAATTAAAGAAAATTTTGTTTAAGAGGAACTAAATATAGTAGCAAACAATTTTATCGTAAAGTTAACGTGGCGCTTTAATTTTCTTTTCTTCGTTCACTTGCTACCTGGTTCCGTTTGAATAACATTCTTTCGAGCTCAGCATTATGTACGCAGCCATTGTGTACGAGATCAAGATATTTTATTCAATAAGTAGTATCATAGGTGCTGCAGGGTGCAGGACGGTTTTCTATGCAGAAATTTCTGAGTTTTTCTGGAACGAAAGGTTCAAGAATTGAAGGTTACATACCAGAAAATACATATTTCCACAAAGAGGACGGACAATAGAATTTCTGAATAAAATCCTGGCAACATGACGACGTGCAGGTGTCCATGTATTATTAATTAGACGGCGTGGTATGTAATAAATATCTTTGCGGATTCACTTTCGTTTTCTACATGCGTAATTTACATATAAACGTAAAGTGAAATAGTACGTCGTATTTTATTTCCACTGTTACGTAAAGGCAATATTAGTTTTTCATTATGCAGCGTTGTTGAAATAACGTGATGCGCAGAACTAGCGAATTATATTCCTGAGAGAAACTTTTCTAATTTAAGGTGGATACTAATTAACTGCAGAAATTTTGCCTGTAGAATGCTGCGAATATAATGAAACTAGATTCCGTGATTGTTTTATGCAAGAAGCTCCGGCAAAACTCGTTATCAACCGAACTTTGTTCATTACATTAGGTCTCCACTTTTTAATTTTATGACTCGGCAAGGTAAATGGAATATATAAAATTTTAATTATTGTTCGGAGATTAAATAGCTTGTTTGAGAGCGACAGCGAACTATCCAATTCTCCGTCGATAGATAGTTTACTCGAATTGAATGGAAGAAACGATTTTAAAACGAGCAAACATAGATAGGTACTTTACCCTTCATAATTTTCTACTTAAGAGATCGAATTGATAAATTTTCCGCTCTGCTTAAGGTCAATACACTGCAACTGTTGAGTTAATTAGATTTTGTAAACATGAAACTATCAACATTTGTTGTATGGTGGAGGTTTGGTTGTTTCGCGACATTCACCCTCAAAGTCGCGATGTTTCCAGCCGATCTTTTGGGGTGGTGTCGGCTGATACTTCTTTCATCTTTCAAGAAAACGTCCACATCTCTCCATCAAATTTTCCATCGCACATCGCGACGGTCGACTATGCACGCCAATATGATCGCATAACTTGCGAATCGTGACTATTAAATTTTCCCCATGTTTACGATGAGTTTCCACAATTGACAAACGTTCTTCCAAAGCGTAACGCGCCATTTTCGTAAATGTCAATGTGTTAGTTAAAAAAATTACAAAGTGTGGATGACTCAATAATTGACAAACGGAAGTCGTGAACGATTCGAAATTCAACCGTTCCACGCTGAGATTGAGAGCCGAGAACATCGAATATATAAATTAATAGAATGCTACTCTCCGGAAGATTCATTAGATATTCTAAACGTGAATATTCTCTATACGGTTCTAGTGTACTTAGTCAAAGAAGCCATGCGTAATTTGTTGTATTCGATACTAAGCAACTAAGTAAATTAAAAATGTAGACGAAACAAAGCATGTCTGCGAACGCCAAGTTTATTTAGTAAATCCGAACGAGGGCAAAGGTACGTAAGCGTTTTCTATCAGGATCTCGATAAAAAGCAATTTTACAGGAGGAGCATCCTTCTCGTTCTAGACCGATATCTCCTTAGGAATTTTATTATAGTTTTATTGGTTTTCTGTTGCCGGTGAAAGAAGAGTGTATAGTATATCCCAGAAATTGGAACGCATTTTCTATCGTCTTTCGGCATCCGTTCGTAAAGTATCTCGGCCATGTATGTGAGTCTTTGTTTTTATTCTTTTGTCACTATACACGAACATTCTTTCTGATACGGTATACTCGTATTAAAAAACATTGGACGGAAACGAGTTATATAAAATAACGGAGAAAAGGCAAAGCAAATTGTTGATTTTGTATCTTGTACTTTAAGTGCCTTACAGGAAAACTTCGTAAGACCATGTTTTAGTTCCCTTATTGTAGGTTATAGGTTCCTTCCTGACATCCTTTAATAGGCCATCTCTTTACTGCTTCAGAAAGCCATGTATGGCCGTGCAACTACAGCGGTTGCTTTACTAGTTCTAATTTAAGTACCGATACCGTTCTCGCGGACACAACATTTGATTTAACACGAATTCACGAAACTCGTTGGTATGCATCAGCAAATACTTGCGCTACTCAAAATTATATTTACTTTCGCGGCTGGAATTTTTGTGCGCAAGTTATTTTCGTGCAACGGAAACACGGCAAATAGCCGGCGGAGTGTATTTTCTGAAATTAATGTTGTAGGAAATACCGTAACTGTACGTTGAAAATTTATTGTTTCAGTTACCCGAGGGAGTGCAGTTAACGTTAAGCGAACTGCGCGAAATGGCTTGCAGACAGCAAGCGCAGATCGACTCGCAACACCAATTGCTTGCCGCCAAAGAACAGAGATTGAGGTACCTGAAAGAGCAAGAAGCCCGACAGCAACGGGTGCAGGCGGAGAGCGAACGACTGAGGAGGCTTAGGGATCGGGTCGATGCTCAAGAGCTTAAACTGAGAAAACTCAGGGCGATCAGGGGACAAGTGGACCACCAGAAGCAGAACAATTTATCCCTCAGTAAGTAAATATTGATAAGCTTTTCTGCTGTTGTCGTACGTACCAAGAAACATCTGGGACTTAGTTCGTCCTTTCTCTACAATAGCTTCCATCGAGGGGAATTACTTTATTTACATTTTTTTCTGATGCGGAAACATAAATAGACTATTCGGTTCTCTTTTTGTAAGGTCAGCATTATTGGTTTCAATATATTCCTTTCCGTGTAAACGAAAGCAAAACATTCTTTTTAGTAGTTAAGTTACGAATATGTTGCTTTAGTGCTGAGATAACTTTCGAAAAGATATACCTGCGCAATAAGATTTAATTGTGATTATAATTGTTGGTATTTCGTGATGCATTGGTAATTAAAAATTGTAAAAAAAAGATAGATAAATTTCCTGAAAAATTGGAGCCTTTCTCAACATCTTCAGATTACGGAGAGCATATTATCCGTATTATTTCTTAGAAACGTTGCCCTCGCTTGGATGAACGTAGCATTAACGAAATTAAAGCTCCCAAAGTTGGAAAGTCTGGCTCTGTACATATTTACCTTTAAAAGCTCGCAATTTAAATCATTCCCAAGTAATGAAAACAAGCAAAAGACCGCGTATGCAATATATTTCCCGTGAACTAGAAACAGTTTAATTCAACAAGACGTACGTTTTCCTAGAGTTGCACAGCTGCTCCTAAAATATATAACCCTATTACGTTTACCAAAAATTCCTTAATGTAAGCTACATTTCATTTCGCTTATTCATTTCCTAACCGAGTGGAAATTTAGGTGAGCTTCGTTGCATTAAAATGTTATGTAAACGACAACGGGGAAATCGTGCCCGGAACGAATGCCAACTGTGACATGCACGCATCGTGTTCTTTAAAAATACGAACGCATTTTTCAAGTTTCTCGATTTTATTACTTAAAGCAAAAAGTTGCCGTGTACGCGTAGAAAGATGGAAGGCAGAGAAGTAGTCTTGCTTTTAAAATAACGAAGTTATTGTCAAAACTTGACAAGAATCTCTTGCGCGTCAGATTTACTCAGCGTTGCGTAATGCCAACTTAATGGTACTCTACAAATTAAATTCAACCTCGGAAATCAATTAGTTTGTTGGTGCGAATACATTTTTTTAACTAGTTTAATTCCTACAATCAAAATGGCACTTGAGGCAATCGTCACTACAAACGTTCGGTAGTGTGTTAGCACTCCAAGAGCTGCTTTAAACGGCAGAATATGCTTCTTCTTCTCCTTCACTAAAGGATCCCAAGAAATATTTAGCTTGTCTTTTCGAAATGTTGTAACATTAACTACGAGGGAGCGTCGACATAATGTAAAGGAGATAAAATACTCTCGAAACCACGCTGATGACGCTGGGTAGATAGAAGCTAGTCTCTGCGGGTAGGGTCTTTGTGTTACATTTGCCGTGAATTATTCCATCGATAGCACGAGGAAGCAATTTTAGCATTAATTTAATTTCTTTTTGTTATCGTTTCTAGGCATTTTCCGATGTGTTTTATCAAATTTCATTTATTTTGAAGTAATGTTGCAAACGTTTCCTACAATCAAGTGGCGGATTATTGACTCTTTCGCATATTTATGCTGTATCGAATCTAAAAATTTACAGCCGGAGGCCAAATTTCAACGATTTGAATTGACGTTGTATGTACATCTTACGTTTGCTATGTTAAATTCCTTTGACATATTCCTTCTAACAGTTTGTATAAACATCGCCACTGTTTCGAAGCCTTAATTCAATAGGCTTTCTAAGAAATATTTACAATTTAAATAAAAAAGAAAACTGTTTAGCGTTGCTAAGTACACAAAATTCACTTTACACTCTTTACTTACTTGCTTAAACTAAATTTTTATTTTTGCGGAACAATTATGCATATCCTCCGACGTTTCGAAAATGCACTTTGCCATGTATTAGTAGAATACATGATTGTTAATCTGAGTACGTGCTACAACTAGATTAGTTCCCGTTGCTGCGAGGTTTTCGCCTCGTTTAATTTCTACGTTCTGAATTCTCGAAAACGGAATATTCATTAACTTGCCGATATCGTCTGCGGATTATTTCTCATTATACAACCTTAGAATGCGTCCGCATTTTGCAGTAATTGCTCATGTTTTGCCGTCGTTTTTAAGAAGTATTCCCATTACCGAATGTATACGTGGTATATGACAGCTAATCCGAATATCTAGGTAGGTGAATATGCTCGTACGCTGCAATTCAACTTTACTTAGGCATTTAAGCTTTTACGTTTTCAACGTTTGAACGCTAAACTTTAACGCGCAATTGTTTCCGACAGTTGTGAATTTTTGTATTACGTTGTGGTTGATGGGGCGAAAATAATAATTTTCGCTTAGCCTTCGTAATAATTTGGAAGGCAGTTCTGCTCGTGTAGTTCCTTTGTCTGGTCTGGTTAGTTAAAGAAGTTAAATTAATAATGCCCAATAATCTTAGTCCTATTGGTTATTTCTTTCAAAGATGTTAAATCTAATATATTTTTGCAAGCATTTTATACTATACCGAAGTATCTAAAACAGGGGCATTGACCCCCTTTACAAGAATGGCTTTTTTCATCGACTCCCTTATATTTTTTATATCCTAATATATACAACATACAACGAGTTAGGCGCTGTATGCCTTTGTCTGTAGGAAAATCCCATGTAAAGGCTTCAGTATCTATATGAATAAATTCTTCGGTTAGATCTCTTATTCCTGTCTAAAGTTTATCGTCAGTCTTACTAGCTTTATCACGTTCTCTTATGAATGTAAAGAGATTTTCATCTTCCTACTAAATGCTCTCCAAAGCCAACCTTTGTCATATCTCTGTGCCATGTCTTCGAGACTTCCTGAATGGTCCCAATGAAGGTAATTTGGAAATACTTCCGTTCTCTTCCAGTTCCTTGATGACTTTTGATAGAATTTTATTTGTAATTTTTAGATAATTGCATTAATATTTTCTATATTTGCCTGGTCAAATGGAAGTTACAAGGAGAATAACGCTGATTACAATCATAAGAAGTTTCCCGTTTTCTGAGGAACTTTCGATCCAATTCATACTTGCACATTTCAAAAATTTCGGCCGTCATTCAGGCTTTGCTTATTCGCCTCATAGTTAAGGAACAATTTAGCTTCACGAAATTTCTGGCTTTTTCCAATTAACAAAATCTTTAGTTTTTATGATTTGTCCGTATTGGTTGTAAAAGGACGTGTTGTCTTTTCCTTACCATGTTTTTTCGCCCCGATACTTCTCGGTTTTAAAAGTGACCTCTTTGTCTGGAAGATATCTAAAAAAAATGGGCCGCTTCGTCACTACTAAACACAATTCGCCCTTTATACTTTTGTCAAACCATCCAGCACCAGTTTTATAATTTATACCAAATGAATAATTCTAAAGCTTAATTTTTGTATCGGATACCGCAAACCGGCAATGTCCACGTTTGGACGTATTTTGGTTCCTTATTTCGTTTGCTTATGTCACACTTCCCCCTATCAATATTCTCCATAACATTATGTACGAACTGCTGTAATTTCTTTAATGGTTTAAAATTTTTCCGCTATTGGCAGGGACCTTAGCGCACGTTTCAGGGACGTAATTGATGTCAGAACTAATTCAATTAATTGCAGCGGCTGTTTGCGGGAACACTACCTTGAATAAATTTTTAGGGAAGTTGTTTACTTGAAAACTGTTTTGTTAAGAAGGTCGAGTTAATTTTTAATGGATCGTTTATACCGAAGTGCTACTGCCATAAAGATTTGTTTGATTTAAACAAAATTCGAGTTCTTTTGCACGGAAGTTCCGTTTATTAGAATATAACTTTCCCGTGATATCTACATATAATCCTCGCAACTTACTTAATTTATGTTCAAATCTTATATGGAAGTCGAACTTCCGAAGCATATTATGAACGAAGTTAGAAAGGTGTATCTACATCGTAGCTATTAGCAATTACCGATCATTAACCTCGTTCTATCAATCAATTTAATAGCAAACCAATCACCAACCTATAATATATATTAAGCTAGAGTTGTAGTTTCTAAATTTTCTACTTCTATCTATAATCTCTAGCTGCATGTCTTCTTTCACCGCACTTCAGGTGTATTAATAATTCCCGCCTTGAAAATTACAGTATTTTCGTACTTTAATGTCAATCTCTCGCTGCTATCGTGTGCAAGTCCTTACAAATTGATATTTCCCGTCTTACGCCGTATGTATGTTCGCATAGCGTTTAAGCGAACGGAATGGATGGTATATACACTCCGCCAAAAAAGTATCGCGTAAACTAAAAAAGGGCATTTATAAACCAAGATATTTTTATACGTTCACAAAAAGTTTGCCTCGTGTATGTGAACTATAAAAACACTAACAAAATCATGGAACATAGCTTTTTTACTTTTTTTTTTCTAAAAGAACACATTTAGAAAAATGCATATGTGTAAGGTTTGTTCAGTCGTTTATTGAAAGTCTTCCTATACGGACAAATTTTAAAGTGCGAAGTCAGAGTTCTGTACCAACGCTTTTAAAACTAAAATGAGCAATTTAACTTCAGAACAAGTGGCTGCTATAGTTGCTTTAATCGAAGATGGACGATCTCAAGCATACGTTGCTAATTTGATGAATATCAATCGGTCAAGTGTTTCTAGAGCCGTAGCCAGATATAGGGAAACAGGCAATTACAGTAGAAGACCTGTACCAGGTCGTCCAAGATGTTCTACTCGCCAAGATGACCGCTATTTACTACTACAAGCATTACGTCGAAGACATGTAACTGCGAGACAATTGCAGAACGACTTGGCTAGAGTCAGAAATACTCGTGTGAGTACTCAAACTATTCGGAACAGGTTACGACAGAGTGGATTAAGAGCTAGAGTAGCTGTAACAGCCCCTCGTCTCACTAGGAACCACCGAGTGGCTCGCTTAAGGTTTGCCAGAGAACATGTAAATTGGAACATTAATGACTGGGCCAATATACTCTTCACAGATGAGTCAAGATTTAGTCTTTACACCTCAGATAGGCGTATCTGAGTGTACAGACGAGACGGTGAGTGCTATTCGCAGTGTAATATCAGACCTAGACCTAATTATGGTTCGGTGAGGCATCTGTTTAACAGGTCGTACAGAGTTAGTACCAGTAGACAGAGGTACACTGATTGCTAACAAGTATATAACGGACATTATAGCAGACCAATGTAGTACCGGATACGCCAATTATTGGAAACGAATTCATGTTAATGCACGATAATGCACGACCGCATGTTGCAATAATCGTCCAGGAATACCTTAACGATGTTGGTATTCCAGTTTTAGATTGGCCTGCGGTAAGTCCGGACATGAACCCAAAATGTTGCCCCAGCGGACCTGCATGGACTAGAAAATGTTCGTCGTGACGAGTGGGAGAACTTGGATCAGGCTTATATACGGAGGTTAATCGAATCTCAGCCAAACCGTATGCGAGCGGTCATAAGAGCCAGAGGTGGCAATACTGAGTATTGCCACCTCTGGCTAAAAAGCTACTGTTATGACATTTTTCTTTCCAAAATTATAATTTCTTGTTTTAATAAAAATCTCAAGTATGAGTTCTTGTTTTTATTTGGCCTGTATTTTATTTAAACAATCATAGAAATTATATCTTAGAGCGCATTAAAGTATATTTACAACTTTATGCTACAAACAAAGATTATGCGATACTTTTATGATTCAAAACTAAATTATGCGATACTTTTTTGGTGGAGTGTATTTCGTATGTTAGGAGATGAATTAAGCTCTACTTCTAGAACTACATGCGCCTTTACAAAGATATTTTTTAGAATTGAAACTAAAATAAATGAGGAGCTATATCATAAGCCTTTGGGTTATAATTACTGCGTTTTCCATTATAACAATGTATCACGTCAGATATATTTTATAGGAAAAAACTACTAAAGAACGCTGTAGTAGGTTGGCAGTCCCAAGGATATACGTATTTATGAAGTTAGGAAAGAAAGTAGGAAGCCTCGAAGTAATTTTTTTTAATAATAATAAAATAATTTTGAGATGGAGATTATACTTTGGCAACCATGACTAATCTTTGTTTACAACTTTAGCACTTGATACCCGTAATCGATAGTTGCTGTCACTAAGACAATGCCCTTTTATACTGTAAATACTCTTGAAATCACCCTCTCGCTGCGGGGAGCGTATTTAAGGCATCTGAAGAGATCCTTCCGAAATCCTAGTAGAAGAAGCGTCGTTGGTTTTAAATATCTGCTGGAAAGCGCTGGAAAGTTTAAAGGGCTTGAAGTAAAATATAGGATTTCTCCTAATATATTATGTCACCACGAACAGTAAAAGAACGTAGTTGAATTCCAGATAAATCCGTAAGCTTCTGGAAAAATTTATTAGAGGCTCACAGTGGATATACGACTAAATAGAATTTTGCACTTACTGTAAAAAGGGTCACGTACGTTAAATATAGTTATTAGTTTTTTTTATCAGCTTCTAGCTATCATGCTTCAGTGCACAATATAAATTGTATTTGTTGTAACAATTAATATAATGGAATTTTAATGAATCATTTAATGAACAATTTTTAAAACGAGAAGCTTAATATGTACGCAAAAAACGGAAGAGCCTGAAATACTGTATTGTTGCACTAAATATATAGTACGCAACACTTGGGTCAAATAAACGTCGTATGAGTAAGGAAACGTTTATTTTAATCAAGTATCGCAATTTCTTGAATATCAAATAAATTGTTAAGTCAAACATACGAGTTTTTTAATTCTACAAAATATTTTCTTGATCCAAATATGTCATTTAAAGTTATTTTCTAAATCGAAGGAAAAAATTGTTGAGTGAAGGAAGGCAGTCTATTGGATTATGTTTCTTGTCTTGTTTTTAATCATTTTTCTTCAAAACATTCAAAGCATTCTGCAAAATAAAATCAATCCGTCTCTCAATAAATTGAATTAATAGAATAGGTTTAGTTTTGTAGGCTAAAATTTTGGAACACTCTGTATAATACATTAAAACCGTTTCTGCAATTTCTAGAAGGTAGAAAACATTATAGTTACCCCTTTGATGCGAGATGTCTTCTTAATTTTTCGCTACCAGGAATATGTTAAAACGTAGACACGCGCACACAAGACATACGGGTAGTATATTTAAGTGACACCTACCTATCATCCTTTTCCATTAACACATGTCTTCTATTTACAGCAAGTGACCTTGACTCCATACGCGCGCTCTTCAATGAAAAGGAAAAGGAACTGTCCTTGGCGGTCGCCAAGGTTGAAGAACTTACCAGGCAACTGGAGGAACTTCGCAGAGGCCGATCAGCCAGGGATCAGCCGCCCGCCTCCGCCTTAGAACTTGACAAGTTACGGAGAGAACTCATGGTAAGATTGCGTAATATTAAAACTGTTGCAAACTATTCGCCGAATTCTCCGCTTTAATTAAACAACGGAAAAGGATTTTATTATCCTATTTGAATATATTTGCCTGGATCTATTCCATTTTATTTTCGCAATTTTGTCTTTCTCAGATCGTAACAATTTTATCTCGCTTAAGTTTATTCGTATCTCATACGGTACAAAAGGGCAATTTGACAGAAATTGCTTTTCTCAGACTTGTGCTATAATCAGATACGGACAACAAGGAAACGAGTTTTAAATAGAATAAAGGGGGAAAGATGGAGCTTTTACCGTATTTTACGCTTTACTTTGTCTTTGCTCAGCTTCAAAAACGTACGGTACGAGTAACTCAATTATCTACTTAAGCAAAAAATTTTAAATTTTCAACGTTAAACTTTTAAAGATCTGATATTTAATTACAAGCATCTCATGTAGATGCATATGCAAAGTAGCTAAGCTTCTGGGGTAATGAGAAGCTGAATGCTATGATGGAGGATGATTAGAAAAATGGAGAAACGAAATTCACCGCCAAGAAAAGCGCAAGAAATTGCCACAAAAAAAAGATAGAAAATAACCTTATTTAATTTTTGAATTTCGTAAATGTTAAAACAAACTCGTCAATTTATAATTGTCTACGATCCTTAAAAGTACCTCTGCTGGGTGAACGATATATGAAAATTAATATGCAGTATCAACTGTCGGTGATGGTACTGACGCCATAATTAATACGCTCACTTATCTAAATTGCCCGATTAGAATATTTGAACGATTTACATAATTAACGCTGCTTCCTGGGATCCCATTAATTGTTCTTCCATCTGCTCGCGAAACGAAATAATTCTTATTAACGCGGTCGTAATTGAAATCATTTTTCTCCTTCCGCACTAAGAAACAATAAGAGGCTAGAATTTGCATTTCAACAAACGTTTTTTGCGTTTTCAATTTAACGCTTACTCAACGCAAACAGTTAAGGGGAGAAATGCTTAATTAAATTAATCCTTTTAAAATTCAGCCGAAGAAAGGGGCGCTTTTTTACTTCCGAAGTTGGGTAAATAGCCTAGCGTCGCGCTCCTAAGTACACATACATTCCTTTCTTCCAAATTACATTTACAAATGGGGACTTTGCCCGAAATAGATGCGTACGTACAAAACAAGCAGTAGATAAAGTTAATTTGAATATCTTGTAATGGTATTTTGCCCTTGATACGTACGTACAGGTGGTTCTCGTAAAATATAAATTACTAAGACGAAGAAATTAGAGAATTATAATGCCTTCTTGATGTTACAGTATCGAAACAAACTTAACGAACAACAAAATCAAAGACTCAACCAACAAAGGGAGGCACTTACTGCTAGACAAGAGGAAATGAGCGCTATCGACAAGAGAATCTCGGAATTACAGGAGAGGTTACATCGGAAGCGGCTTCTGAATCAACAGTTAGCGAATCAGATTAGCGCAACATCACACAAAGCAGCGTATCATCAGCTGGTCAGGTAATTCATCTAAACGTGTCCCGACATGTACATACGTCGTATTTTATTTTTCGCTCGGTTCAGCGGTTCTCGTGATACATTTTTCTATTCAGCTGCGCGATTTTTATTTGCTCCTCGATTTTCTACGGCACGCCGTACAAACAGCAACTGAAGTAAGATACGTCTTATAAAATTCTTAAATCTTAATTCAACTAAATCGCTTCGTAAAATTTATAGATCTTGAACTAGTAGAAAACTCCGGTCTCGGAAAAGTTATTCGAAGTGTGCACACAGATAAAGGGAATATACACTCCGCCAAAAAAGTATCGCATAATTTAGTTTTGAATCATAAAAGTATCGCATAATCTTCGTTTGTAGCATAAAGTTGTAAATATACTTTAATGGGTTCTAAGATATAATTTCTATGATTGTTTAAATAAAATACAGGCCAAATAGAAACAAGAGCTCCTACTTGAGATTTTTATTAAAACTAGAAATTATAATTTTGGAAAGAAAAATGTCATAACAGTAGCTTTTAATACTGAGTATTGCCACCTCTGGCTCTTATGACCGCTCGCATACGGTTTGGCAGAGATTCGATTAACCTCCGTATATAAGCCTGATCCAAATTCTCCCACTCGTCACGGAGAGCATTTTCTAGTCCATGCAGGTCCGCTGGGGCAACATTTTGGGTTCATGTCCGGACTTACCGCAGGCCAATCTAAAACTGGAATACCAACATCGTTAAGGTATTCCTGGACGATTATCGCAACATGCGGTCGTGCATTATCGTGCATTAACATGAATTCGTTTCCTATAATTGGCGCATATGGTACTACATGTTCTTCTAAAATGTCCGTTATATACTTGTAGGCAGTCAGTGTACCTCTGTCTACTGGTACTAACTCTGTACGACCTGTTAAACAGATGCCTCCCCAAACCATAATTAGGTCTAGGTCTGATATTACACTGCGAATAGCGCTCACCGTCTCGTCTGTACACTGAGATACGCCTATCTGAGGTGTAAAGACCAAATCTTGACTCATCTGTGAAGAGTATATTGGCCCAGTCATTAATGTTCCAATTTACATGTTCTCTGGCAAACCTTAAGCGAGCCATTCGGTGGTTCCTAATGAGACGAGGGGCTGTTACAGCTACTCTAGCTCTTAATCCACTCTGTCATAACCTATTCCGAATAGTTTGAGTACTCGCACGAGTATTTCTGACTCTAGCCAAGTCGTTCTGCGATTGTCTCGCAGTTACATGTCTTTGACGTAATGCTTGTAGTAGTAAATAGCGGTCATCTTGGCGAGTAGAACATCTTGGACGACCTGGTACAGGTCTTCTACTGTAATTGCCTGTTTCCCTATATCTGGCTACGGCTCTAGAAACACTTGACCGATTGATGTTCATCAAATTAACAACGTATGCTTGAGATCGTCCATCTTCGATTAAAGCAACTATAGCAGCCACTTGTTCTGAAGTTAAATTGCTCATTTTAGTTTTAAAAGCGTTGGTACAGAACTCCGACTTCGCACTTTAAAATTTGTCCGTATAGGAAGACTTTCAATAAACAACTGAACAAACCTTACACATATGCATTTTTCTAAATGTGTTCTTTTAGAAAAAAAAAAGTAAAAAAGCTATGTTCCATGATTTTGTTAGTGTTTTTATAGTTCACATGCACGAGGCAAACTTTTTGTGAACGTATAAAAATGTCTTGGTTTATAAATGCCATTTTTTAGTTTATGCGATACTTTTTCGGCGGAGTGTATTTTACGTCCCTTTAGAGTTTAACGTCTAGATTATTGCAAGTTTCTTCTAAAGGTTAAAACTAGAAACCGCAAAATTTAATACTTTTCGAGAGTCCCTAAATGTTATATAGAAGCAAATGCCAATTATGTTATTAAGTAAAGCTTTAATTAATTCGATTAAAATAATTGCATTAAATGAGATTATTCAATCCCAACAGTTGAAGGGGCAACTACAGTCATTACAAATATGTACTTAGTTTGAATACTCTACATGCTCACCGACAACAGCATATACCGAGTAAAAGTTAATTTGAATGGTGGTTATTTTTGTTTAAGATATGCGTATTTATCGCTTCCCATCCCATTAGTTTCACTGGATATGTTGCTAGATTCAAAAAGCTTTTGCTGGACTCATATATCCCAATTAACAGCAGTCCATGAAGTTTATTCTCTTCGCTGCTGGCGTAATGTAACTGTTTTTTAAGAGCTTAATGGAACAAATAACGTAGTAGCTATGCTAGTATGGCTTCAAACCACCTATATTTTCACAATTATTACGTATAAGATGCTAAACAACGGCAGAGAAACGTTTAAATTATCAAAGTAGAAACTCAGTTAATGAAGAACGTAATTTTGAGGCGTATAGAATGTTTCATACAACTTCGCATAATGGTATTCTCTTGTCGTAGTGGTAACGTTGTTTATACGGTTACGTTTGTAAATGCCAATCAAATGATACAAAAGCTACATCAAATGCAACGTTCCCTTCCACGATTCGGCTTTAATTAATGGAATGCTCTCAACCTCCAAACAATACGCCTGTCTTCGCCTGCCGGTGCGCCATTGCGAGTAAAACGAGTTAGATAAACCCCAAAATTCGATCAGAAAATTACCGTTGCGAGTGATTCCGTATGTGAACTTGATCGTCTTCGTAAATGACGCATTTGCCTTTCGCTCTTCGTGGATGACGTTGGCAAGAATGCTTGTAACGCTATAATCGGAGAGGAAGTTTTCAGAATATGCCTTAACAAACTTCAATTGGAAACTTTTTGAACGGTTTACGTTTTGCAACGATTACATATCGATGCTGTCTTGCGCGTTGATAGGCCAAGTATTTAGGTTCAGCACATAAAAGCGCGGAACCGCGTTTATTCGGAATACCCATCGCAAACCCGCGAATCCTACAATAACCCAAACGCACCACTACGAGTGTTGCTTTCCTTTGCACAAAGTCTATTTTTGCATCCTAATGTCATCTAAATATTATGAATAAATAAAATAGAAACGAATAATTACAATTGCCAAGCACCAGTGACAGCGACAGAAGGTAGAGATGAAAGTACGCTCGAAACCGCGCTGACGTCGCCGGGTAGGCAGAAACATGTCCGCGTGTTAGCGTACTTTTTCTCTCTTTTTGTTGCGTTCGCCGTGAATTATTGCCACGTATCAATTTATTATTTATTTGCAAATTTTCAGATTAACGGGAACGAACGATCAAAATAGTCAGGGATACCCCAGAAAACCTCAGCATCCTGTCAATCATTCATCCAGCGGACTATCGCGGACAAATATAGCTGCAGTCGAACCATATAACCATGTTCCTTTACAAAGTGGCCAGCAGCAAGCAAGAAATGCACCTCATAATACAAATTCGGAGGTAATTATCGAATCTCTTCTGCGAATATTATAGAAATAAGCTCATTCGATTCCTTCCAAAGCTCCTTACCAAAAGCTAACTGTGTCTTCCTTCTGTTAACAGAACACAACATATCATCCAATATATCAGCAACAAGGTAGCCATATCAAAAACGAAATTGATCATCATCAGGACAACCAAGAGTTATCAAATAGTAGTAAAGTAGTCTCGACATACGGTACCAAGCAGGAAGAGACAGATATCCTCAAAGATTTTGCGGTATCAAAATCGGATCCGAAATATCAAACGCTGCCGTATAATACGAAGTTCACTGTAAATATAATACCGAACAAGGCGGCTAGCGGCAAAACGAACGATCCAAACGATAACAACCTCAATAGTGGTGATCTAAAGGATTTCGAACCTAACAATCACATATCGAGTCACATCAACGCCAACATGCAATCGCATTGTCACACCGTACACAGCGCACCGCTTAGTGTTGTAAATAAGAATATCGCCACGCCGTTGAATCAAAACGATTTGATAAGTCGGAAATCTATGGACAATACGAAGGACCAGCAACATACGGATTCTAGAAATTCGCAAAACGGAATTAAAAATGTAGATAATAACGGACCAATTACTTCTGTAAATAATAGCGCAATTCCTCCATATCAAGTAAGTAATTGCTTCAAGTTGTTCTCAAATTGCATTAGAGTAGTTAGAGTAATTGGAACGATAACGTATAACAATACTAATCGGAATATTTGATGTACAGCATCTGTTAATTATGGTTGTTATTGGTTGTTTTATTCTTTAATAATTTTTAAATGATAACTCTTTGAAAGGTGCGCGAAAACAATCTGATCGCCCACGACTGTTCTTAGTCACAAACGAACACTTTGGAATATAAATTTTTAGAAATTCATTTTTCGTTCTTCAAATATGGTCAAAACATTTATGAGGCTTCTTGCTTCTAAAACCGAGGCTGTTGGATGCAATTGCAATTCCCAAAAAAATATATTTCGAAAGAATACTGGTCTCAGAACTCCTTGAACCATCCCGGCGAGAGTTCTGCATTATTTCTAACTTTTGATGCCCGTGATCTGAGAGCTTTAACTCTTGAGTTAATTGGATGTTTGATCAAAATTCGATGCAGAGAGCTTTAGCTTATATTGGAATCGACTTATTGAAATTCTCGATTTTTTTTTAACATATTCACGTACTCTACCCATTTTGATTAAATTAAATTTGCATTTACTGAGTCATTCCGCAATTTGGTTTTACAACGAAAATTCCAAGGAAAATTTAAGATAAGTGGTTTTTTTCAGTAGCTTCTTCAAGACGATATCCTAAAAGTTACTGATATTGATACGGCGACTTTTATGAATACGATAGGTCTCCGTACCTCGGCGTTTGCATTACGTTGCAGCACCATGACGTAGATAAAAAAAAAAGGTAATTTTACAAGCGATATAATACTGCAACAAATAACGCGATGCGCTTTGGTAATAAGCTTTTATAAAATATATTGCCTGGAAACTTGCGTTCACGGCGAATATGTATAAGCTTTTATTATATGGGCTAGTTGACTCGGACAGTAGGTACATGTTCGAAGTCAACGAGCTGGAAATGATTTATCTGTGGAACAACCTATACTCTAATTCGATTCTCTACATTTTTAATTCGAAACCGACTATTAAGCTACAAAACGATAGTTAATACTAACGTTAACTTAAAAGCGTAATTGCTTAATTTCGTTACATCACCGCATACAGCACATTGTTGCATAAAATAATCGGTTTGCTGTTATTGTCTGTACCTCAATCAGGTAACGGTAGATTTTACATCTGCTTCAATTAACATTTGCAGTCTATGAATATGTAAAGTATAGACGATATAAACGTCGTAACTCGCAATTGTATAAATTGATTTGTTTCTTCTGCAGTTGTAAACATGTAATTGCCATATCTTATTTAATACATTCAATTTAGAGTGATGAATAATACAGATAGCGGCATACACAGGAATATATTATTAATTGTATATTTAATTGGGACTGAAATGAAGTAATCGAATGATTAGTATCTGGTACAATAAGGCAATTTCCTTTGTACTATTAATTACATTCGAAATGGTTTGCCAAAAATAATCAGAAGACCCCGTATATATCTTAATAAATTCTTAAGTTGTAATAAGGCTTATTATAAAAACTCTTTTTTGCTAATATAATTTTTAATAGATTTACAAAAACAATACAAATTTCTGAATAACGCCAGCTTCAAAAAAAAATTGAATGAATCGATTATACGAGCACTGAAAGTATTCAATTTTATTTACTCTTTTAACACGATAATGTTATTCTCTTAGGTATCATGATTTTTACTTGATTTTTTTTCATCACAAACCCGTTTATAAACATTTCTCATTGCCTCAAATAAATAAGAATTTAGAAAGTAACGCCATTGTAATAACAGACTAAAACATAACAAAAAGTTTGAATCGTTGAAAATTTTTGAGATATTTTCTAATAACCGCAGCATCCATGACTTTAATAACTTATTTTTATTTCAGAAGCCAATAAGTAGTGTCGCACCAACGTCGGTCCACAACAATGGGAAAATCTCAAATATATATCAAACAGCATCGATTAAAGTTCAACCTGTCGAACCACAAACGGTCTTCAGCGCACACAAACAAGTCGCACCTACGCAACCTAACGTCAGTTCGCCGCAGTCCTTAGCGCTATCCCCTCCGCAATCGACGAGCACCCCATTAAACACTCCGGAAACATCAGTTGACAAGACTAAACCAGCATTACCGCCAAAACCAGCCATTAAACCGCCGCCGCGGCAGACACAAATTATTCCGGATGATATCAACCAGCCACCTCCCCTTCCTACCACAGAGCCACCATCGGAGGACAAGGTATTGGCGAAGCCGCCGGCGCATCTAAACAAACCCTTGCCACAAGCGGGTCCAACGAATCAGAAAAATTACCCGATGCAGCTAACAAGCCAATCGTCACAAAACTCAGTTACTAATCAAAGCTCCGGTATGAGTTACACTGGCGATAATATGCCTATAATTAAAGCGAAACCACTGACTATAAAGAAGCAGCCGATGAGTGAGCAGCCTAAATTAAGATCACTTGGTTCCTATTCCAAACAAAACGGATTGAGTAGTCGAAGGACAGAAATGCCGCCAACGTTTCATTTTACCGAAACTACTTCCGATAAAAGCTCGGAGAACGAAAGCTCGTCAGAAACGTCGAAGGAAAAAAATTCGGACGAGACGGATAAAGCGTCCATCGAAGATTCGGAATTGAAAGACAGGGAATATAAAGACACCAAAACACTAATCGAAGGTGTAGTTAGGCGGTGTAAAAAGGGTAATCTGAAGCAAAATGGTAAAGCGAATCTATCGAGACGGGTGAGCTTCGATCCTTTAGCGCTACTCTTGGACGCCAGTTTAGAGGGCGAACTGGAATTAGTTAAGAAAACCGCATCACAAGTTCCTAACCCTAGCGCAGCTAACGACGAGGGCATCACGGCTTTACACAACGCTATCTGCGCCGGACACCTAGAGATAGTGAAGTTCTTAGTGGAATTTGGTTGTGATGTTAACGCGCAAGATAGTGACGGTTGGACACCATTGCATTGTGCGGCCAGCTGCAACAATGTCGCTATGGTTAAGTTTCTAGTGGAACACGGTGCCTGTATATTCGCAACGACGTTAAGTGATCACGAAACGGCAGCTGAGAAATGTGAAGAGGATGAAGAAGGATTCGACGGATGTTCAGAATACTTATATAGTAAGTTCGCGTGAAACTGTTAATGATTTTTTATAAGCTCTCTTTCGTGAATATTCCTGCACAAGCCAGCTGAATTTGGGCAGAATTTTGTAGTACGTTCAACGGGAAATTTATAAATCAATTAATCAATTTTTATTTTGTGGTTTAAACGTGTATTTTACAAATTGAAATAGTATTAAGAAGGTTCGCATGTGCTCGATAGGATTCACGCCTGGGAAGTCAATCTAATCGAAGTATTAAGTCATTACGCCAGTTACACGCGATCAAGCGTTGCCATGGATCAATACGAATCATTTCGTATCCAATATGACTGAAATATGGCATAACGTGATATTGTGGAGTGTTTTCGATATGAATGTCAGGAAATCATTTGTTCAGTCATTTGACATACCGTCCTCCAACTCTTCGGAATACATTGTTTCATGTTAACAATTGAGAAATGTGATATTTGATGGGCTCACCATCAATCCGTCAATACAAATAAGCACAAATTTTGTAGTTTTTCAATTCAATATTAAATATCTTTGTCGTCAGAAACTCTGTGATACCATTGGCGTTTTATTCTTAGGTGTACAAGAAAAATTAGGAATTCTATCTGGAGGTGTCGTGTATGCGGTATTCGATTACTCAGCACAGCAGCCAGATGAACTTAGTTTTATAGCTGGTCAGCAGTTAACAGTATTAAGGAAAGGAGATGAAAACGAGAGAGAATGGTGGTGGTCCAGACTTGGCGATAAAGAAGGTTATATTCCTAGAAATCTTCTTGGAGTAAGTTCTTTCTGATAAAACTCGAAATTACAACTATTAATGTCATTTCTTCTTTAATTCCAGTTGTACCCGAGAGTTACTAAATGCGAAGATTAGTGGATTAATAAGACAAATGGATGAAAGGAAATGTTTTACAGTACCTATTTGATATTTTTGTTTTTGGGAAATTTAGTTTGACAAAACGACTTCTTCACCTTTGCTCAATATATGGCTATATTGTTAGTATAAAGGTTTCTTGTCTTTTTTATATTATATTATTTGTTAAATTGTTATTAACACCGAGTTTAGTGTATGTTGCTTTTATAGTTGCAAGCGTTTTTAATATATTTTCAACATGTAAATATATACATATGAATGTAAAATTATTTACAATAAATATATTGATTGTAGTGTTTTAAATTATACATTTACAAAAATGAGTACCCCGTCTTATCACTGGATTGACATCGTCGTTCGGTAGAGTGAATACATTTGAAGCTTTTCAAATTACAAAAAAAAATCAAGCGATACTTACTGTAGGAGCTTTCATCTACGTTAACAGCGTATCTTTTCATCATTTTTTGCACATTTTATAGTCATAGATTACTACTACTTAAGACAAGTAAAGCTTCTAAAATGTAGCCTGCCGGACAATAAACAAATGCAGGAGTCGTTAAAATTGGAATAGATGCAGTAGAGGATTTGCCACAATAAACCCACGCTATTACTGTTACTATTACTGTTAACGGAAGCAGTGACGTAGATGCTTTTAGTCACTGCGACCTAAGCCGATCTATTGTAATACACCTCCTGTGTGTGTTAAAACAGTTAAACGCTATTGATGACTCTCGACAATACCCTATCAAGCGCCTTTCTCATTCGGATCAGTAAATGGAATGGCCTCTTCAAATAAGCTAAATCAATAAGCATTCCAAATGACACCATACTTGCTGTTGAGATTAATTGTATCTTCATAAGCTTTTCCACTACAAAGTGAATTTTCCTCCCATTCTCTGATTGTCTGTTTTTTTTTTGCTAAGCCACAGTAGAGGTTTTAACAAATAAAAGTCGTATTTGCTGCTGGTTTGGCTAGGTTGTCCGGTTTCTTATTTTCCTCAATCATTCGGTGGCTTGAAATCCAGTTGCATTAGATTCCGTACAGATTGTGTATCAGGTCAGATTCTAGGGCCTTGCATGGCTGCCCGACTCTCTATGAATATGTCTATGGATCTACCTCTTATCCCATTCCTAAGGTTTTTTTTTTTGGAGCACAAATTTAAAGCAAAACTGCTTGTAATATATGTTTGGCACCTCAAAAGCCCCACTTCGCTGTAAAGGACGAATAACAGTTAATTATTACCATGCAAGAAATTATTTCAAAATCTGTTTTTATATTGACCATAACGTCAGTAATTCCGGATTAAAGACATGTTTTAGTTTTTGCTTTTCCTTTAATTTTCTTGGACATTTGAACTGTATCCGCCTATTATAAATTAAACTAAATATACATCGGGATCGAGAAGAACATAATTGCAACTGGACAAAATAATGCTACATGCTACTTGAGGTAAAACAAGTTGTATAACATAGGGAGACAAAGCGACAAAACAGCTTGCGGACGAAAACTAGAGTCACTAGAGTAATCAGTGCAACTAGGTGTACTATCGTGCAACTTATATCCAATATTGGGAGGAGAAATGCTTCGTATATTGTCGTCACACAAGGAGGCTGGTAAGCAATACCAACTTCTTCGTTCCCATAAGACGAAAAAACACGAATGTATCTAATCGCTCCAAGGATTTAGTCACGACCCATACCGTGCTCATCATTGCTTACATCAAGCAGATGTTAACGAACGATTACCCATATCTTTTTTTTTCTCAGTAAAGCATTCAACGCTTGTAGTGCCTAATTTGGAAGCGTTTCAATTGTTTACAGGCGTGCGTTTGCTTGGGGGCTTCATTTATTTCACACTTTGCCCTCACCGTCATAAGATTACCAGCATCATCTTTTAAACTATATGCATTTGTTGTTGAAGACGCCGATCAATGCAATATTATCCCTGACTGCACGCAAGTCCAACGAACGAATATTTTCAATCGAAATCCGAGTAGTTGGAGTAGGCCGAGCGAACAAATTTTTAAATGGCGAGAAACAATCAGGTGGCGTAGAAACAATGGAATGGAGAATTTCTTTCGTTATTGATGATTCTTAGTAGTAGTTTCCATAAGTATGTCATTGACAAAATTGCAAACGAAAAGAGGGTTAATGGGATACTGCGATTATCATCTTACCATTACAAATTGAATTTTATTGAGTTACACCGTCTCTAATTGAAAGAGTATTTCGCAGGAGATGTGCAAATAGGTGGGTAATTTTTTATAATTCGGTACCTTCGTACAATATCTAAATAACTAACGTACTCATTTAATCACGTAACCAATATTTAAACACATAAAGTGAGTAGCATAGCTAATAGATCTCTCTATTTTATGTTTGTATTGTGGTGTTAAGGTTTGTCGTGGAAAGTTTTCATGCATATTATAAGTTTATTATTATTAGAGAGGACAAAGGAGGATGGAATTATTACCTTTGTGCAGAGACTAGACAGACTCGTGTTTCGTCGGCTTTCGGGGACACCAGCAGGCAACGCGAATCCATTCTCATGAGGCGAATAGACACGAGTGTACCTAGTCGCTGCAAAAATAGTATGATTTCACCAATGCCCAACCAAGCCATGCTAAACCAAAATGCTTTTGTCATCTCTACTTATTACTTGTAACTTTATTATTTCATTCAAAGAAGGGTCCAATTCGCATTTTTTATTTAACATTTATTAAGAACTACAACAGTAATGCTATTTCAAGCCATCTACTAGAGTAACGTCTTAATGCTTGGTTGTAACGACATCCGTATTGGCTATCAGTAACACTGCAATACAGACATCGTAACAACGCACTGCGGAATACTTTATTTACTAAATAGTATGCAGCGGTATGCATCATACGTACTCGTGTTCTCCGTTCCATATATTTCATATTCACCGCTTCTTATAATTACGCAGAGGCATGAGAAGTACCGTGTACTATACACTAGACGCAGCAGATCGCTATCCCTACCAACGGTTCCGTCCGTATCTCCATTATGAAACAATTCGGCATTGATGAAACTTTCAATTTTTCCATCTGAAATACGTAAGGATTTGAATGGCTTCAATAGCATGAATTATGCTTGTTTTTATTATTTCAACACAAGTGTCTTCGTTTGTCGCCCACACATACAAAACGGAGACATGCGAAAAACACATTGAAACGAAGACGTGCAAAGCAAGGCGAAAGAATCTCTTGGAGCTGCAGCACGAAACGTAAAACATGTGTGCGCTTTACCCTAAGAAATGCCTTACCTGAACAAATCAAATAGAACTGGGCACGATAACGGTACGTTCTCTCTATTCATCAAATTGGCGTTCTTGGGCTTTTTATGTAGAGCATGTAATTCCAGCGGCGAAATTACGTGCGTAATCAATTTGAGGTTTTCTAATTTTGTATTATGCCCGATTTCGCTTATGTGTTGTGATAGATCTGACGATTCTCTTCTACCAAAACGACATTATCTGATATGCTCCTTGAATCTGGTGCCTCTCTCGCTCTTTTCATTTGACCAATTATAAATTACCGATCTTTTTCCCGGAAGATAAGGAAAGGGCCACAAAATCGCGTTTATTGAAAACACCCATCACAAACTAAAATGAGAGTAATAACAATCTACCTGCGAATCATACGATTATAGAACGCACGGCTATGAGCGGCATACATCAAAAAAGGGTAGATAAAAAATAAACATGTCACTGCACAGTTACACAAATCTTAAGCAATACATGCCTAAATTTTAAATAAATTTCAAGTTTATGCTTAAGAAATTCCGCTAATCACGTCGATAATTAAATACACAATGTACCCTCATGCATTTAGCACTTTGTTACAATACTTTGCCACTGAAGACAATTACAGCGACGATGTATGAACAAAATAGATATTGTACAATACTCTAGGGTCAATGTTTCGAATGTTATAATAGTACACGTAAACACAGGTAATAATACGTTGAGTTGTTTAGACATGTGAAATTGAAAGTTTAGCAAATTCTATTATAAACGGTACGTTTACATTAAATATAGGTAGCACAAACATTGCTATTATTACCGAAGCTTTCGTTTCTATTTATTTACTATGAATCAAACACACAAATATACAATATCTTTCGATATTCCCCTTTATAATTTCCATTTTTAGCACTATTCTACCTTTCACCTGAAAAGACAAATATTAATAATATAAATTTCTTCGGAAATTTCGACAGATATTGCCTCAATAACTCGTCACTCAACACCGGCCAGTGATTCGATTCTTTTTTTTTTTTTTGAAGGGAAAATGTGTGTAGAAAGTAAAGAGAAGTTGGATGCACTACGAAATCGGTTAAAGTAGCAAATTAGAAGTGCATTTGTAGGTAATTATCGTACGTACGTCAAATAGAAAATTGATTGAATAACACATTTTGTTTTAACAGAAATAGAATGTGTGTTTTAATAGGTTATCTTATATGTTTTTCTAAACGTTAAAAAGAGATTGAATTTCTCATAATGATTGATGCAAGTATTGTTAATTTTGATGTTCAACATTTGAACAACATGATATAACAACTGTTTATAAATTTTATTAATATTTGTGATAAAAAAATCTAATCTTGAAAGATGCCTTCGATCAGAAATGTTTAATATCAAAATTAACGAAACTTGCAATTTTAGAACCAAAAAATAATTGCAGTACATTGTTGGACAAAATTAAGAAAAAACTTTTATCGTTAGTATTTTTTTTTATTATTATGTTTGCAGCCCTTGTTGATTTTTTTTTTCATTTTAAATATTTTATTCTCTAATTTTAATCAGAAATGTTTTAAATATTGTTTTTTTTTTATTTTGAATTAAAAAAAAAAACAATATTTACATATTAATATATCCTAGATATATGATATGCTAATATCATTAAAGAGCACTATGCAAATAATCATAATACATACATATATAGCCATGTTCTACTTGAGATACAGAGATACAAAATGTTACTGAAATTATTTCTAAAAGACTATTCTTTATCTTCAAATTCGTTCACTAGAATTTCGCGAAGATATTTTAATTAGTTTCGGGAGATACGCCATCGTCGTAATTGGTCCTCGCATGCCCAATAAATATACACACATACACACATATCGCCGACCGGTATCTAAATAATGTTCGGAGACGATCTTTTCCTTCCTTATGCGTACCCACTTTCGTCACCATTCGGTGAGGACGAAACGTAACACGTACACACACGCACTCGTACAAATATAAGAAATTGATACCTGCTCGTCAGCTAAATGACCCGGGGGAGCGTCGTCCGCGCGGCCTGCACGGAGATTTTAAATGTTCGGCGCGCTGAAGCCGTGTTTATTATTCGCCAATAGACCAAACGGCGAAACTTACAAATGCATACCGAACGTACGATACTGTTAGTCGTGTTACTTACGTTAAATTGTTTATGTGCCAGCACTGACGTATGGGAACTTTTCGGGCCTAAATTAAAATCCGGCCGATCGCTAGAAACCGAAAATACGGTCCACGATTATGTGGTAAGTATGTATTCAACTTTCCCTATTATTTCTCCCTCGAATTCCTTATATAGATAAATTTTGTACATGTACATACGTATATTTAGCACACTTCCTGTGCACAATACACCGTTTTCTAGTCCAAGTATTTATACATCCTTCAGTTTGAGAGGCTGCAAAAAGAGCAGTGCTTCTGTAAGAATTGACATATTATTGAAATTTTAATCATTCAACGAGTTTAATGTCTGCACTCGTATATGCTTTCAGTTATTTTACGTTTATTATTATTACCTTTTTTAATGTGATTAAATATATATCATCAATAAGATGTGGTAAGTGCTTGTTTTTTGGAACAGCCTGTGGATTACGAGCGCATATGATTTGTCTGTGATTATTCTCTTTATTAATGTTCCGTATCTATAACTCGGATATTTTACGAGTTATTTGAACTGTTTCTGATTTAATTTTTTTAATATAAAGATCTTCGTTTCTTCGTATAACCTGCGTTACGTTCTCCTGGTTTGAAGAGCTAATCGTTTGCTTCGATGTATCTTTTTTACGAAGATTGCTATTACTTAAATTTACAAAGTAGCTTAATCGGCTGAAAGCCTCTCGATATAAAACACAATTCGTATATATATATATAACAAATTTATTACAACAGTTCCCCTTGTTACAATATAAAAGGAATATTAAAAAATACGAGGTTTCCTTCTTATCTAAATAAAAAATATATACACATACCTTAGTATATTATATAGTACATCTTATAATGCGGTTTCCTTACTTGTTTGCGCACAAATTGTTAGGCTTCTTTTTATGTTCTTTTCGCAACTTTTGTATTTGTATGTAATTATAGACGCACTTTACGCATTTTCCTACCTTGAACATGTCTTCAATATCGCAATGTTTATTTCCATCTTAAAT
Organism: Oryctes rhinoceros; assembly: GCA_020654165.1. Lineage (NCBI taxonomy): Eukaryota > Metazoa > Arthropoda > Insecta > Coleoptera > Scarabaeidae > Oryctes > Oryctes rhinoceros. The sequence goes on from JAIOKQ010000231.1 coordinate 9,739,955, forward strand.
TCGCAACAAACTGAATCAAAGTGAGGAAATCGTACGCAAAATGTACCTCGACTAACATTCTGAATGACCAACGGCCAAAAAGATCCAATTCGTCAAAAATTTTCATCGCTGACAACTGGAAAGTCAGGATACATGCTTTTGTCATATTCTATTGTACTCCTTTGTTAGTTGAGAATCGAATCGTAGAGCAAATGAACATTTCTCGCATGAGGAGATTATATTTTTAATGCTAAATTAAATGCTAAATTTTTTATTATTAATTTTTTAAATTTTAATGCTAAATAAAAAAAAAACCTAAAATTCTGGAAACAATTTTTGTTAATTAGTGTAAAAGAGCAGGATTACCTCAAACTACTACTTTTTTTTTGTCGTTCTTGGCGCAAATTTCTTCCAATAATGTAACGTAAATAAATATATTTAGCATTAAAAAACAAGCAATAATAAACGATCTGGGATGCACGTAAAAAATAAGAGAAAGACAATAATAATTTGATATTCTAGGTAATATCAGATAAGTATATTGTATAAAAATACCTACAGCAACTAAAGACGGACGGTACAATTCCTTTCTCAGCGACGAATTTATAAAATACCAAGCTTAAGAATTTAAAGCCATCTAACTTTATTTTTATGTCCTTTAAACCAGCCAGAATGCAGGTGTAATCTTCTTATCGTATTAACTATATAATCGTCGAACAAAAGCTAAGGCGGCGCATCATCATCGTTCGTCACCAATTTTTGTTGGTCACCAGTAAATTCGTGTCATACTGGATACTCGCTGACAATTCTTGTTTGTTACCGACATACATACGTACAAGAATGTCGGTTAAATGTGTGTCTCGTCCTAATTTTTAAATCATTTATTCACAATGTATAATGATATTGCGTAGCATGTTATCGAGTCATTTCTCCGTTCATTAACCGTTATATTTGTATCTATAGTTAAGAACGAAAGTATTAGTCTGTATTGTTCATATGAATAATAAGGTAACTTACAAGCCTCGATCTGGTACAAACGCGCTTACAATTAGTGCAATATAATTACCAACATTATCGTTGCTGGATTAAAATTTAAACGAAAAATATAATTCGTTAAGCTTAAACAAATGTAATTTATTGTTGCTCTTACATAAGTAATATAATTGTTAGTGGCACCTTCCTAATTTTAATAAAATAATAAATTTATCTCGTATTGTTACTTTCACTTAGAATTATGAAATAATCTTGTTCTATAATTTTATAGTGCAGTAGTTTAAGAATAATATCAGGCGGTATTAAAAAATAATGGGCCGTTAATTTTTATGTTTGAGTATGTTCATTCTGCAGGGAGCAAACAGAAAGGAAATAATAAAATTTTATTGGATTAATCCAAAGTTAATTCAGAAAGAAATCTTGCAAACACTGACCATCTGACTGACTGACTGACTGACTGACGCTGACCATCTCCATCCGCTCTAACGCGTTACGAATAATCTCAGTTTCAGTAGCTGAAAGTTTGTAAAGAAAAAAGTAAAGACGCGACCGGTGATTTTGCCGGAAAAGAGGAATTCAGTGGGATAACCCTCGCCGCGCCAGCTTCATCACTTGATTAGAGACCCAGTCATGGGCGTGGAACCTCACAGGATTGATAATACTGTTCAGCTTTCTTAACCCAGGCGCGATCTTCATTAGAAGAATCTGGAGAGGTATCAATGAGGTTGGAAACCTCGTGTTGATCGCCTCCCTCATAACAATTGCCCAGGTGATCGATGAAAATATCCTCTAAAAAGTTAGTGTAAGACTCGCTTTCTCGTCATCTCCGGTAACCTGTCCTCTGGCGTTGAAGTGAAAAAAAAACAACTTGTCACAATACTTTGCGCCATATCTTCATCGGAGAACAAACACAACCGGTAACATCACCATGTCCGACAACTGTACCGTAACGCCATCGGACAACATATATATCCGAATGTCTCATTCTCCATTTTGGAGCTTCCTGGTAGAAACTAGAAACGATGTCCGTGGTACATAGTAACTTCGTCGTAGGAAGAGCGAGTACTAGTATGCAATGCTTTCTCGAGGACTATTAACCCACAAAAAGTTGTTATTTAATAATTGGACAGCTCGGCGGACAATTATATGAAAATTCCACATGATAGTTATAAGTTTTATGGAAATATGTCTTAGTGTGCAAATTATATGCAACAATCTTTAGAGAACACCATCTGGCAAGATACGAGTAACAAATTGCGTCGGTATTGTTAATGTTTGTAATTTTCGAATGGACGTTCGAAAGCAAATTACATATAACCATATTTTGACTTGGCGAATATTGAAAGGTTTGATCGTCGAATTTACTAGCCTTCCAATTATATCATTTACTATAGCTCATATTGTAGTATATTGACCTAAATGTCCGCATCAATATAAAACAGCTATGTATAAAACTAATTAATTTGTGCTTTAGAAACTTTAGAAAATGATTAACATATAACAAGCTTTACATGTATCACAATATGGATCTTGTTATCAAAAAATACTTTCCAATGTGACTTTTGTTAAAAAGTTACTGCAAAAGTTTAAGTTGACAAACGCTTTGTATTTTCTAACATTTGTGAACCTCATTGTCTTGCATCTAATTAAAAGGTAAGTTTTATCGTAAAATCGGATGTATCACCTGGATGCTAAATAATATCGTAAAATAATTTCAAAAGATATTAATTTAAAAAGATTTGTCGTCCGCTCGCCTCTTTATTCTTGCGCGTCACGTAACAAATTCAAATGACACAACTTGAATCAACCTTGGTCTTGAAATAAAGTTTTATCATTGACAACACTCGAGTGCGTACATTCATACAAAGCTAAATTATTCATGAAATACCTGTAAATACTTGTAATACTTGAAATAATGATCCGTGAGAAGAAAATAATAAACGTTAATTACAATTAATGTAACGCGTATCCACGAAATAACTTGCGGCTAGGAAACCTGTCTAGGAAACTATTTGCACTAACATCGTTAACGATTCAATTTAATCTGTATTTATTTGCATATGTGATACAATTATTCAAAAATATACATTCAAATAGTACGGACGATGTAAATAAGCAAGAGCAGGAACCCATTCGCTCACTTTTTCTGTTGTTCTAAATGTTGGTTAAAAAGGTTAAAAAAAGCTATTAACCAATACAGGCGATAATTTAATATATCTACAACCTATAATGGATGTTAATAGAACGCTGCGAAGAAGATTTCTAGATAATAGAATTACATTTAGCATCGATTTGGTTAATATTACCCTATGTTAATTGAGGAGTTAACCCGTATTTTTCGAAATATTCATTACATAATGGTTGCTGCAAGCAGACACCGTACAATATGTAATTTATATTCTTTAATATGTTATTACCAGTTGGTAAGCTTCCGCTATTAGAAAACATGCGAAAGTAACATGTAATCTAATAATTCGGTCATTTCTCTTCTTTCGTGCTGCTTTGTCGCTTAAAAAAATTACATTCTCCACCTTCTCCGCCATAACTTTCTTACAAGTGTGGCCATCACACTTGTATAAAGTGACGTTCCAGGAATATCACAGGTTTCGCGCAGTCGTCAAGTAGCGGTTCGCAAAGTATTTCATTGTAATCGTCCCTGAATTTGTGGCACCCGGATCTTAGGTCATGGGTAAGCCGGTGTCCCGTATGTGGATATTGGTCTCTGAGTGGTAAGGAAGAGAGGCTCTCGTCATAGAGGTCAACTCGATAAGCGGATGATAACGCTGGTTTTATGAGGCTTTAATTTATTCACTGTTATTAATATATGTAAAGTCTTCACTACTCAATAATCTCCTCAGTCTCTGTATGAAGAATAGGCGGCTAAGCCATCGCCGTAGATCGCTAGTTCGGTTGCTGAAGGTTTCAGCACTTTGTGCGTAAACAAATTGAAGAATGCTGGGGTAAGATAAGAGCTCGTATTAATTCCTGATTTTCTTCTGTTTAAATTTCTATAAGAAATTGGCGTCCATCCAACATACTGCTCATTGGTTTACAACAAGTTTTAAATGTACTCTACACCATACGTAATTGGTCCTTATTTCGTGGGGAGGAAAGTCTTCCTTTATCAATTCCAAAAGTCAAAGTTGAAGAGATTAATTAAAGCTAGGACATCCTGCAGGCGAGTTCAAGGAAACTGGCCGGACGTTTCGTCATACTTCTGATAATATTTAATATATTTTCATAAAATGTTAAGTTCATGCCGTTAAAAGATCTATAAAATAAACGACCGTCGCACCAATAGAACATGTTAAACATTGCTCGAAAGGTCATTGGTTTCGCTACAAGAACGTGCTTCATCGTCATATATATTTGATAATAGCAAATGTTAACCTTACATTCGCTTTTGCAGTTTATAATCTATCAAATAGAAAACTTCTTGATCAGGAAGCGACTTACCTTTTACAGAGTTAATTCTTAGTTTTACTTTTATCACTTGCACAACAGTTTCTTGAACTCCAACGTCAAACTATCCGTAGCAGCTACATAATCACGTTTTTGCACTCTGCAGAAATGTATTGCATTTTATTAAAACGTTACAGTAAAAAAGATTAACCATTCTACTTTAAATTAATTCTCGTAGCGCCTGTTTAACATTCGCCGCGGATCCAATAGCCGACCGCTCGGAATTATTTAACAACAATAGGAAAATACCTGTCCGTGTTCTAATAACTCGAAAAACGTTAACACTTGGATCCGTGGTTACAGAAAATTATTTCTTAGTTTGATCTCATGTATACAGTACGATGCACAAAACTTCGTCTAATTCCGTTCTATATATGTAACTATAAGTATTGTAATTTATTTGATCGTGCCTTTACCGAAAATATTTATCCCTAAAGCAAGTTATTGCCAAACATCTTCTAACGAAAGTAGGTTTTTCTTCTCTGAGTTTTGCCAATCTAAACTTTCCATTGCCATCGCTGCAGTCCCGCAGTTCTAATTACATTCGAGGGAACTCACGTGCAATCGCAACTTTTCGTAGTTAATATATTTCATTGCACGATTCCAGGTGTTAATTTCATTTTAGAGATATTTATAAAGCGACGTGTTTTTCGTAATCCAACATTATGCTCTTCGTTAAACGTTGAGGCAGGTATTACAACAGCTTGTTAAAAATTATAATACGCATCATAATATACCACGTGTTTGCGCTACTGCAACGTACAATATCTCTTAACTTAACTTTCCAATAGCATTAAGTCAACGTCCTTACATTGAATTGGTACTTAAATGGTATTCAACGATAAGTAATAACTTAATGTTTACGTCGAATAGCTTCTGCAGAAATTCGCTAATGAAGAGAGGAATTACATTTCTAAAACATTTTGCGCAATTATATCTTACAATGTTAAGTGGTTACGATTATGTAAACGCAGCTTAAGGACAAGGATATCGCCTTGGCAATGAATCTGTTCCTGCAAATAAAAAAAAAATTATTCAAGTTTATGGATATCGGCTAATATACATTTACTTAACATTAGCAATTAATGAGGTCGTATTTCGATAAGAAAATAATCGCAAAATAAGTCTGCTGCAGCCCATTAAAAACGTATTTATAGCTTTCATAGAAGTAAAGCTGAAGGTTAAATAAATACGTTTTCGCTAAGGATAAATCGGAGAATTTCCAAATCATTTCTGGCCGCTTATTTTTTTGGCATTGAGGAGTACCTTGTCAACGGTGAACGGTGCTTGGATGAATACTAGCTATATCACATTCGAAAGCTTCTTAATATCTTCCAATAATAATTTTCATATTGCATGTTATACAATAACGATGGATTATTGTGCATTACGACCTAGGTGAATACGATGTAAAGCATTGCGTGAGGTTTTATTCGCGTCGTTTGAGCCTTATGCGTTCTTTTAATCGTGTCACTGTTAGCGCTGGTTCAGCACGTGTTTACGAGATTGTTGTATAACGTAGAAGTTACGTAACCACGAGATTACTGATGAAAGTGTTAGGAAATATAGAGGTTATCATCTCAGTTAATTAGCTGTTTTATATAATCTTGGAATCCGACGGAAAACATTGATTCGTCGCTTTGTTTCGTTGTTGTTTGTAACAGTTGTTGCTCTTTGCATATCTTGCACGCTAATACCTGAACAATTTCTACTGCAAGTATTTACAAAATTTACCGGTAGTTATGAAACAGGCTGTATCTAAACCATAGGCGTCCTGCTTAGATATACAGCAAGCATATCACTTATCTATCACTATTTTTAATAAAACAATATCCTTTTTTACGCTAGATCCTGTGCCAAATAAATATTAAAATTAGTTTGTGTTACACGCTCTATTCCTAAAATTCACTCTTAAAGAAATATTTGAATTTTTAGAGATAGTTTGATATGTTGCAGGGTTCCAAATAATTTGCATCGTAATACATTAAAAAAATTATTATATATGGTTATGTGAAAGGATGTTTCCAGAGTAACAAATATATTAGAGAAAGATCGTTAAAACGCAGCGAATGCTAATTTTCGAGACGGTATTAGATTCTGCAACAAATAAAGCAGAAATGTATGACAGGGTGCTATCGATAAAGTCAACACAATTAACTTCGTTGACAATATTTCTTAGTTTAACGAAAATGTCGCGCTTAAGATTTTCAATTGAAGATTATTTAAATTTGATGAATTTACGGATAGAACGTGTCGGCTTTTCAACAAGAGATATCCCGCTAGACCAAAACTTGCCCGAAACATTACTGCGTTCATTACACTTATTCTTATTATTATATATTTAAGCTTAAGTACGCTTTCACAAGATATCTCCTAACATATTCACTTTAGTAATACCGCTTTTTTTGCTTTATTTTTTGACTGCTCGAGTTACTCTCTAGAAGAAATCGAGGTCTCTCAGATTGAATATCACTGCTGTTGTTCCCTCCCTTCGTGTACACATTACCAACAAATAAAACAATTTTTTTGACGCATTATCAAACTATTTCGAAAAAAAAAAAAAGCACCCAGCCAAATTCGAAATGCTACACAAAGAAGGTAGAATCCATCTTTGCGCAGTAGATTTGCGGGATATTTATACAAAGGTGTAACATTTAAATACAAATTCTTACAAAGAACGCCAGAAACAAAACGTCAGAAACAAAAAAGTACAGAAAATTATATTGAAATACCAATCGTCCAAATTTCTGGCAAAATATTAACATCGATTATTAATTATTAATTTCAGAAAGATCTCACTAGAAAGTTCGAGTACCCCTTGGAAGTCCACAAAGTTATTTCGGAACAAGGATATATCTTAACGCTACATAGATTGCCTTTTGGACGTAAAGCATCTAATATAACTAAGCGACCAAGATCCGCGGTTTTGTTAAACCTAGGCTTATTCGGTTCGCCGGAATCTTTCCTGTTCAGAGGACCCCAATATGATCTACGTAAGTTGTATCTTTTCGAGATGCTTGGTGACAGAACGAGACATTCTAGCTTATATTTTGGCCGATTCTGGATACGACATGTGGATCTTGAGCAACAGAGGGAGCACCTATTCCAAACAGCACACGAGCTTAAATCCAGAACGTGATAAGCGCTATTGGAATTTTAGGTAAGCAATGTTGTACTTACGAAAACTATGAATAATGAATAAAGATGAACGTTTTAGTTTCCATGAAATAGCACTACACGATATACCACAAGTTATTGACTATATTCTTCATTTAACGAAGCAAAGGGACCTTTTCTTTATTGGATACTCGATGGGGGCTTCGATTGGTCACATTTTATGTTCGTCAAAACCCGAGTACAATACGAAAATTCGCCACTTCATCAATTTCGCACCGGTAACTAACATAGTCCACCCCCACTCACCGGGTCAGAATATAATTTTCTCGATAATTCTCGATTTTGCGGTAAGTAGTCCGTTTTTTTTTTTTTTAGTTGTTTGTATATAATTCTTCTCACTCATTTTAGAGAAGCTTGAAAGCGCAAAATGTAAGTGAGATCTTTCCTAGACGGGTATTAACAGGCAGCATTTTAAAGAGTATGTGTCAAAATGGATCCAACCTGCAGCCTTTGTGCATTGCCCTAATATTCCTTATCGTTGGAGTTGACTACAAGCAGTTTAATCCTGTTAGGATGTAGAATACATTGAACGATCTAATTCTTAATCGAATAAAACCTTTTAGGCGCTTTTCCTGCACATCTTTCGATACTTTCCAGATGGAGCTTCGCTGAAAACTATAGAACATTACGTACAAATAGCAACTACGGGTATTTTCAAAGAATACGATTACGGCACAGAAGAAAATAGGTTAATATACAGAAGTGATGAAGCACCAAAGTATAATTTAAGTAGAGTTACAGTTCCAACGTCTATATATTATGGAGCGGGTGATATTATTACTACGAAAGCGGTAAGGCACAACAGAAGATGGGAGCTTACTTTCCGTATATTATTAACGACCATAATATTACAGGACTGTGAATATCTTGCCAAGAAGTTGCCGAATACGGTGGGATTATATAGAGTACCGTTCCGTGACTTTAATCACATGGATTTCATGTGGGCCACTGAAACTAGACAACTTTTATATGACCCTCTACTAAATTTACTTAATAAGTACAAATAATGCCTGTGCGCCTCTGCATGTTATGTAGATGTAAAAGCCATACAATTAAACCAAATATATGCTTATGTTTATGTATATTGTTTGTAAATATATAAAGCTTAATAAACTACATCCGTCCCTCAATTTATGCCGAGCATCTGTTCTTCGATTCGCTCAATTTGCGAATATTCCAACATTTCTTTTAAATTTTGGTGAAATTTAAAGACTAGTTGAATGTTTGGATTGGTATCCACAACGGAACGTTCTAATTTTTTGGATAATTCAAGAGTTTTACGCAGCGACTGAAGGAAGCTATTCCTTCGGCGCTATAAACGATTAGCTGTGTACAATTGTTACACTTGAATCGTCCACAAAAATACATTTAAAGTAATCGTTATCTAAAAAAAAAAAAAAAACCTTGGAATTAAATAAAGATAAATAGCGAGGTGTGTCTCTTACAACTTCAAGTGTGACTTAAATCCTAAAGAATGCTTTGAAGAAATCATTGAGTGTTCTATAGTTGCCGCACGATGAATTTCAACGTAGTCTTCTTAAATGACAACTTTCGAAATCTCAAGAGTTACCGAAAAGAGTAAGAAACATGATCGAAGAAGGCTGGCGTATTACTGCCAGGAGTACTCAAACAACTTTAAAGATTGGTACGAGAGCAATTGACACGATTTATAACACTTTGTGTTTAATTTCTGGTTTCTTGTGATATCTTGAGGATAGCAAAAACGTCAATACACGCTGCTTATACGTTAAAAGATATAAGCAGGGTAATATCATTCAATTTTGCCATAGTTAATTTTCAAGTTATAATACGCGTTAACATTTGGAAACTGCAGAGCCAACTCTTAGCGAACAGATTGAATTAACGATCTTCTTCATATTACATAACTCGCACCGCTACCAGTTCATAAAAACAGGCTACAGTGGTTTTCTGCCTAGAGGTTAATAGATGTCACTGCCGAGCGGAGAACATGTATGTGATAAAAAATTTTCGATTAAAAACATAGGATTTTGTTTCAACAGGTGGCGTAACTAGAATATCACAAAAATAAAAGCTTCCACAAATTCGCTTTTTATATACTTATCATAAGTAGTCAGATAAGTAAATTATAAGAAATAATAGCTTTTTGTATGTTACACGTACAAAATAGAATTATTACAAATATGAATGCGCCTATCTTTTATATATTTTCTTAAAAGTGGTAAAACAATCCACCTAAATAGAAAGGTACCTTTAAATCAGAGAATAAGCAATAATTCTTTTACGTAGTAGAAAAGCAATGTGTTGATTGAACAAATTCACTGTAATTTTTGCCTAAATTCTCAGATGCCCAGGCATATATTTAAAAATGTTTATTGGTACACAAGGGTGTTCAATAAAACTGTAAACGAGCTTCCACAAAATATTTTTGAAATGTTAGTGATAATATCACTATTTTTTTTTACTCCAGAAAACATCAAGAAGAAATATTTTTTATTCCTCTACTTAGTTACGTGCAGCGCTTTAACGTGGACAATGTACTTTCTCTGTTGAAATTGAAGGACACTTATACACCTTATAAAGACAGTGTCATATGTCATATCTAGTCTTCAATGTTGTTAATAATTGAGCATACAAATGAAAATTTGTGTTTTATGCTCCAATATTTGAGTTAAATAGATTTAATAAAAAGTGAAGAAAAATTAAAATAAATAGGCAGCATACTTTGCTGATGGTTTCCTATATGACTACAAGACATACCAAAATAATAAGTCCACGTCCATCGTTAGAGTTGCACGTGAATTATATTATCTTTTATGGTATAGCGAATTAGGGAAGAGGGCAGTTTCGTAATCGCGGATTACTGAGGTTTGTATTATTCGTCCATTATTGTTATTTACCTTGTTTAATAAAGTTTAATAAAGCACCATTGTACAAATATTTCTTATATATGTCTCAAGATATAATAATAAAAGTATGGATCCTAAGAAGTTGCTGATTAAATTTCAGCCTTCGGATAGCTAAATGCGTATGACTTAAGGTTACTTAAAACGAATAAAAGATGTTATATTTGTTTTTATTTCTTTTAAACTGGGTCCTCATAAGCTCAAAATATTCAGTACTTTTACCATAATTTGTTTTGCTGATTATTTAACCCTGATAAATTTAAATCTTTCACTAAAAAATAATCTTCGCTTAATGCAGCTTTCATTACGTTTAAAGAAAAAAATTTAAGCACACTATACTTATATAATATTAAAATTAATTAATAGTAAAATTGGCATCTGGGAGACAAATAAATAGGTTGCTTCAATTTTCAAGAAGTAATATGTAATGGTAACTCATCAAGAAAAAAATATTCTACATTTAACGATTGTAGCAACTAACAATAACACAATAACAATTTTTCTAACAATCATCATTCAGTACAGTTACTACAAACTACAAAAATTTAACTAACAATGCAATACAAACATGCAATGCAATAAAAAAATATATGAAAATATTGAGTATCTATTTATTAGAAATTTAAATCTAATATTATTGCCTCCACGCTTGTACCCTTCTTCAAGATGCCGTCCTTGCATGTGGTTCTAGAAGGCATTAGTGCTAAAGCGTGGGCGCCTACAAAACTGTTTAATCGGCTGCTAATTTGATTTCCTGTACTATATGCCACGTAAATGTTAGAGTTCTTATCATCTCTTTCCAATCTAGTCCTTCGATATTCGGGCCTTGGATCCAGTTTTACATCTTCGCCCTAAAATTATTCAAGAAACAAAAACGTTATGTCTATTTTTAATAATCGCTGTTGTTACCATTACGACTGAGATACATGGTAATTTGTACGGTGTTTGATTTTCCAAAAACCTAATTGCTGGTATGACGAACAGTAGACTTGTTACGTTGGCTGATACTGGATTTCCGGGAAGACCGAAGATGATTTTTTTATTGTTTTTGTATGTGCACGTTGCGAAAGTAGTGGGTTTCCTATTAAGCAATCATAAAGTTGGATCCATGCCTCACCAAGAAAATGTTCGAATGTTTCTAGTTATTAACGGATGTAACCTACCCGGGTTTCATATTAAGTCGCCCAAAATGTATCGTCGCCCCGAAATCTTGCAGCAAAACTTCCTTGATAAGATCGAATTCGCTCATCGACACTCCGCCGCTAGTTATTACAATATCGTTCTGCGCGAGAGCTTCCTCTAGAGCTGCTTTTACGGTGTTAGGTCTGCAGAAAGCAAGTACATCGAATTAGGTGCCAGTAATGAATAATTAATGAAGACGTCGCCGTCATGCTTCTCATCTACTCACTCGTCTCTGGCGATGCCACAATCACGACCCGTGTAACCGTATTCGATCAACAGGTTCAATAGGGTTAATTTGTTGCTGTCTCTTATATGACCCGACCTTAATTTTTCATCGTGCCTTTGCAATTCGTTGCCGGTCGATAAGACGCCGATAGACGGCCGCCTGTAAATTATAAATCACAAGGTATACGTACACATGTGGCGAGACGTGTTAATGGTCGCTTGATTTGTACAAATTAACGTCGGGTTCCCACACACGTGGCAAAAAATATTTTTATTCGTTTTAGATTGATTCAATGAGCGAACGCGGAATGAATAATATGCGACGGGGAACATGTACGATTTGCAGTTTTAACAGCGGTAATAATATCGTCAATTAAATGTTAATCTTTTCTTTTCAATTAATTTAGAGAAGTGGTACACAATCTGCGCTCTAAAATGCTAAACAATGACGAAATTGCTGAAAGGAATACGTTCATCCTTTTCCATTGTCAATACAGTTGTACATATTGCGAAAATAATCATCTCGATGTGGTTCTTTAATGCGTTCAAATAAAGGCACGTGGAATCGTCGGACTTACTTGAAAACTGCTACTGTTGTTTTACCAATAGTGGCGAGTACTCCAATATGAGATGCTTTGATTTTTTGATATTTGCTCAATACTAGTTCTCCTTCACGAATATCAGAACCGACTTCCCTAAAACACAATAAATTCTAATTTAACGGTTTCAAATAAACGGAGCGTAATTTTAGTAAATATTACCTTATATCCTGACCTAAGGTTGGCGCGGCATTGATACGAATTTTTACTTCTTTACACGAATTATCATACTCCACTAGCTCAGTATCCTCAACTTGTACAACTGCGTCAGCTCCGTGTGGGACAGCTGCTCCGGTACTAATTCTAATAACTTCACCCTTTTGAAGTTCATTGGATTTCGGCTGTAATATTAGATATATTTAAAATATCTCATTTATTATCTACCACCATACGTCATCTCCTGCTGCTGTTGCATCTTTGACGATTCTCACACCAACACCATCTTCAGTCTTAACTGCGTAACCATCTTTAATAGAAGCTCTAAATGACGGGAACGGTTCTGGAATGTATACGTCTTCTGCCAATACTCTATTTAGAGAGTCTTCTATTTTAATGACTTCTGTTTGGTTTACATTTTGGATGTTATCAAAAATCAATTTTAATGCTTCTTCTACTTCAATCATTTTGTATGGCGACTGACGGTTTCTCATTGCTACTTGATTTACTTTTACCTAAAAACAAGGCGTGCTACTTTTAGTCCGTATAAACTACATGTAAACAAATATTAGTTTTTGGAATATGAAGTAATAATAAAAGTAAAAATTGTTGACAATAATGGAAGAAATAACATTTTTACTGCAGACTTTGTCTTTAGAAAGGAAATAAATCTGTCGTCAAATCACATATGTTCAGTATTTATTCTTCATTTCTTCAAGATTTGATATATACAGCGTGTTCACTTAGAGCGTTTATTTTTTCTTATAACAATGTCGAAGATTATCTTGTAGACGCTAATTAATAGGGAAAAAATACATATGTGCGTGTAAGCGTAAGTATAGCGTGTAGCGCAATTTTGCAAAAATCTCAAAAACTAAGATAGCGGAATATTGAAAAAAGTTAGCATGAACAAGCAAACGCACTAAGTAGACATGCTCTGAAGCAATAGTTATGGCAATACCTTGCTAGAAGAAGAAGAAGATCGCAAATTGCTATGCGTTCTTTGAATATCTTCCACCTTATCTACTAACAGGTGAACTGCGTGGATAAGTGAACCTTTGATAAAGCTGAAGCACTCCGTTGCTCCTCTAACACTACCTGGCAAATTTATTATCAACGTTTGTCCTCTATATCCGCAAACAGCCCTTGATAACATCGCCATGTCAGTGGATTGAAGACTTCTCGTGACCATAGCGATCGAAATACCGGGAGCTTCTTTCTCTATCACTCGTCTTGTAGCTTCCGGAGTTACGTCTCTTTTTGCGAAACCGGTACCTCCAGTTGTCAATACGATATTATATTGCTTGCCACATAATTCTAGAAGTTCCGCTTCAATTGCATCAACCTCATCCGGGACGATCTTTTTGAAAACGGTGGATTCTGGGAACAGCGTAAGTATGGATTGCTCCAATGCCGGGCCGCTCTTATCTTCCTTTTCTTTTTGGTAACAAGTATCACTTACTGGAACCACAGATTAATACAATAGTAAACATGGCGTATGGATAAAAGAATGACTAACAATGTGTCCATTAACTATCTATGTCTACTAATAAACTGCATGTATCCTTATTTTTAACATCGTTGGACATGTTTAATTTCTCAAATATATACATAATTTAGCTTTATTTAGATCTGACGAACTTTCTTCAATAACAATGTTGCCAAAAGGAGCTAGTATGAAAAGAAAATAGGCCACATTGAAACAAGAACGATCAACTCATTTCCTGGGTTTCGATAAGGTTTCAGAGACAAGTATTCATGTACAACTATCATGCACGTCGCTATAGTCAATAGTTCAGTTTTACTGTTTATTTAAGTTTGATAATAACAATGTATTGAAGTAATTTATTGTTTTGTCTTGCCGCTTTATTTCAGGCTTTGTATTTTAGGAGAAATATTATTATTATTGTGTATAATACCGACATTATCTGTATTGCAAACCACTGCAAAGTTACCGTTTTACCTATGATCCGTTAATAAGTATTGCGAGTAATATTGTGAATGCGTCAAAGTAGAGCATTCAGTAAGATTGACGATCCCCTTACTAAGCGAAGGCTGGTTAATTTTGGATTGAAAAGTAATCGACTTCACCCTTAGCTTGGGGCAAAGCTACCGCAAATGCTATTAAATATTTTTTACTCACAACGAATGTCGAATTTAAGCCAACTAAACGAAGAGTTCGCTCAGTGCAGCCTGGAATTAGTTGGAGCATTTGTTGCGGTTTTCTCAACAGAACTGGCCAGTCGTCGGTGGCAAAAAAATTCGCCATTTAAAAATTAAAATTATGTTTTTTTTGTTGTTGTTTCGAGGTGACACATTATTTCGAATGTAATTCGTTACTTTGCTTTAGTTTTCGTATTTAAATGCTCCTGCTTATCAATAAATCGCTGCCCAACAGATCTATTTACTTGCGCTTGGCAATCAGGGTAGATACCGTTCGATAGTCGATTTTTGGTAATCGCACATCTGCAAGCCGGATTATCCCAAACTTACCGTATTTTTTTAAATATTTCTTACGCAAAACATTTCAATCGAGTTCGTACATCCATACATTAAAGAAATCATGAAACAGGGAAGATGGAATAAACATTCCAAATGAAAAATATTTGTTCATTTCTACAAAAAGAGGCAAAGAGGGCGCAACGAGTTCGATCGTTATTTACCAAGCTAGTCTAACAGTGCTGTTCGCTACTATTCTTATTCGTAGAAAGATGGCGTTAGTAACCTTAGTATATTTAATGCTTTATCTTACCTGTTATAACAGCGAATTTAACCAACATGGTTTAATTTAAATTTGTGTTAGTAGACAGACCTGTAAATTAGAATATATGAATAATTATTAACGTGTCGTACGTCTATAACTAAAGGAGTGTTGTATCGTCGTACTTTAAACAATTGCAGTAAAAAGTGAGGTTAAGTATCTTTACTCACGCACGATCCAGTCACTTCTGATATAAATGATAATCTTGTGTAACATCTACATTGTGAATATTTACGTAATATTTTGGTTGCAAAAAGCAACCAATTCTTATTCAGAGTGTAACTCTTGCAAGAATCAAAATAACTTAATACGTACCTATATTTCTTTGAATCGACCGGAGCACAACTGAAGAGTAGATGCTTTAAAAAGGCAATATACACATACAACAATAATCGAAATATTCGAATCGTCCACAATCTTGATCGGAACTGGACTTTTTTTTACCTTGAACTACGTGTCAAAAATACCGTTGCGAAGGGAATAAGAAATATAGACGGCGTACAAAACGTAGTATTTTTATTTTAAAACGATAAAAAATAAATAAAAATAACTTATAATAAATTTTAAAAATCACTATAACGCCGTTGATAACCAACTGTTTGTTTTTGAAGTTTATTTTGTGACTTACAAGATATTAGAAGATGAGAAAGGCAATGTGGTAGGTATGAATTATATTTACAATAGTTTCACATGATATTTATGTGCTCTACTTCTTACAATTAAACTTGATTATTTGCACTTAGACACTATATATTTATGTATTATGAGTGAAAATAAATGGACACAACAGAAACAAAATTTCTTGATTTAAAATTTAAAACTGGAGAAAAGAAGAACAAAATCGCATCTGCTCGAGATATTAGAGATTACTTGTTAAGACTGGCTACAATGATTTGTATATCCTGCTTGAAGTAGTCGATCGAACTCATGTAATTACCCATCAAGATATATTCGTCAAAATAGAAATGATGCAATATCCATCATTTCTTTCAAATTTACGCTGCGAATAAAGATTTAAGAACTTGACGAATTATTGAAAAGATGAAAACCTAAATATTCCCTTCGAAAAAAAGAATCGACGCGGTGTGGAGTCATCGGGAGAAGCAGAAGCAGCCTTTTGGGAACTAACGCGATCCGAATTCATGAGCTACTTCCGCTCGAAATGGAAAAAGTTTTAGATTCCGCAGTCCCTTAACAATTGAATGTGGCATTTTACATTCTACCGACATACAAGGCGTTACTCACCGAACGAATCGAGAGAAGTCGAATGGAAAATTAATGCTGTCCAATTTATGCTACTTTCTTCATTCTACTGGCTGCATTTCCAAAATTTTCGAATTATAGCTTCGATCGATGCCTCACAATAGATTCATTCGCGTTTTTCCAAATATCATATTTGCAACAGCTGCTTTCCTTTCTAAACCGCAAGAGTTCATGCATTTGTAACGGAACTTTTAAAAGGTGTACGTTGTAGATTCTTAGAATAATAGCTTACGCAAGTGCTTTCAGTTATGGAAATTTCACAAACAAATCCGCATTGATTTAATCGAAGTACATTATATAATAAAGATTTGTGGCCGCGTATAGATTTTCTATCAGACTTTGGATGGGAAGAGATGTATTTCGCAAATGTTTACGCAAATCCCTTATAGCTTTTTCTTTCATTACCGTCTGCTAACCGTTTAACATATTTGAATGTAAGCATGAATGAACTGGTAGTGTCCAACGTATTCTTCCATTTTGTTGTATTACGTATCGTATCGCATCATATGGCCGAACTGAGAAATGCATAGAACGAATTCGTAGACCGAAAATTAACGATTAGACGGTCGGCACGTGCACGACGAACCCCAAACCGAAATGCTGTTCCAGTCGGAGGCATTGAACTTTCTGGCTCGGATTCAATGCGGTGCGACGTGTTGCGTACTCTCCTTTACGATTAATATGGGCCTCAAGAAGTAAAAAAGCGAACGTACTCGCTTCTAGTCGTGATAGACGAGCAAGTATGTCAATAAAAAAATTAACGTTTTATGGATTCTCGCTTGCCATTACGGCGAGTCGATGAGATGCTGCTTATTCGATAGTTAATCGTGGAAGATAGTGAACTGGCACCACCCACTATTTTAGATGGAAAACGGCAACGTAAATCGGCGTATTCTCTGCTCGTGTCAATGTGCGTAGTACGGTGGTTAATTTTCGTGACGAAATGCGGAAGGTTAGCAACATGATGTAGAAGTTTTCTTTTTCCTTGGCCTTAAATTGTTTCTAAATGGAAGCAATTCAATAATTTGCACACCAAAAGAAATAAGCGTAAAGGAATTTAGTGGCATCAAAGGTATAGTAAAGTCATTCACCTATTCGCGACATCTAAGCATGCAGTGATTTTATTCTATCACTATTAAAAATCTATACAACTTGCTAATTTCTATTGATCTGATGAGTACGATAACCTTCAAGATTAATTGCAATATTACGTCTTTTGGAAAACGCTGAGAGAATAGTTATTTAAGAGCACTTCCGCATTTATTGCGCACAAGTTGATATCTCTCTAGTCCAATGTTGGTATCCATGCAAAGATTAGAGACGGTAATAAATTAAATTTGATTGTGAAGTGATCTTTAATGAGATACTTGGCCGCTTGAATCTAGCTGTAATTGAATGGAAAAATCTTGGGATATTGCAGTAGTTACAAAGATTGATCAAATGGTAGACGAAGCGGGAATGATTCGTTAATAAGAAAGGTTAGCTAATCACAATTAGAAAAAAAAGTGAAATTTAATATAATAAATTTAATATAATAAGTTTTTTTTTTTCACCATTTAGTTCTCTGGGAAAACGGCTTTATTTAAAACGTCAGAAAATAAATACCTTTATTTAAGACGTCAGAAAACAAGTACCCCTGTAATTAAAACGTCAGAAAGCAAATCCCTTTATTTAAGACATCAGAAAACAAGCATCTTTATCTAAAATATCAGAAAACAAATGCCCTTATTTAAAACGCCAGAAAGAAATGCTTATATCGAAAACGTTATCTTCTATATGTTTGTAAAGTTTTCAATCATCGATTTCAAGCCCTAAAATTGTGAAACATTTTGTAAAAATTAAAACACAAGACGCGAATCATCTAATTCTTCACGCGGCTTGCTTCACTAGAACCGAAGATACGCGAATTATGAAGAAAGATCAAGAAGAAATATTTTCTTCTTGAATTCTCTATAAATCAAGATTCTTTTGGTCTTTGTTGTTCATGCAGGATTACCATTAATTAATATCCCAAAAGTAACTACGTACGAAAAACTCTCGTTTTTGGTTATACCAAAATAGGAAGACTTCGTCCTCAAACAAGATTCATAACTGTGAACGTGCTATACGTATCGTATATACAAGCTTACAGTCATATTAGACGAGACCTAAAAGTTGGTCATCCGAATTTATCAAAAATGACAATCAATACTCATGGAAGAACACGAATAAGCGAAAGTGGTTTTACCAAATTGGAAAGAGGAAAATCGCCATGAACTCATCCAAAGAAAATTTCATCTATCTCGTCGTCCCGAAAGTAACGCAAAGAAGAAATCACAAGAAAAACGGCGCCAAATAGATACTTTTTTTTTATCATAGAACAAGTAATTCAATCAACACAACAATAAAAAAGGTCGGAAGCAAAGTGCTAAAAAAGACGTAGTACACTAGAGAAATTCGGATGACTTTATTGAATTTGTCTTCGGAAAACACGGCTTAAACTAGTAAAGTGTTGAGCTTTTCAAGATATGTTTAAACATTCAAAGCCGAGACGACCGTTTAAATACAAACATGTTTAAAGATTCTGGCGTTTAAACAGTAATTGTGCAAAGTGAGGTTTTTCATAGGAAATTTTCATCTTATTACAAAAGGATTTGCCAATCAGCTTTAAAATTACTTAAATTGCTTATAAACCTTTAGAGAAGGTAATAATAGCTTACTTTAAAGTAAATTTAGATCTAAATTATGGCGGAACGCAATTTTAAGCTGGAATAGCTCACATTAAAGATTTTTATAAAATAACAAACGAAGTCTAGGAGTATGAGCATCAGAGGCTGCTCATTTTGATCTTAAAACAATTTGGAGCAGATTTAAAGAAAATCAAGCTTATTTGAAGTATTGTGAACAATTACTTATCGCTGTTTCATTTTATAATAATAACCTACAACCGCAATCCTCCGTTACGTCATCATCCACCTAGCTTGAGAACCTAGCTACTATTTTATTTATTTTTTCTTCAATAAAATATAAGCATCGTGGAGGAATGTCATATAAAATCCTATCACTTTTACTTATATTTAAATTTCATTAGAAAAAAAGCGAAATAGAGATAAAAAAAAAATAAACCATGTCATATTCTCCCCGAGAATGTTCTAGAAGTGAAGTGATAGCTACAGAAGAAACAGAAGATTGGCATATTCGGTGTATTCGAAACCAAAGAGACGAGCCTAGAACCGTATTACCTGCTCTTGAATTCTACCGCCTATTTTAGTTTCCTCTTG
Source organism: Oryctes rhinoceros (assembly GCA_020654165.1). Classification (NCBI taxonomy): domain Eukaryota; kingdom Metazoa; phylum Arthropoda; class Insecta; order Coleoptera; family Scarabaeidae; genus Oryctes; species Oryctes rhinoceros. Next base: position 9,759,897 of record JAIOKQ010000231.1, read on the forward strand.
TCACCCCTCAATTTACGAAGGCATCCCTTGGCGCGCTTTAGGTACGATGAACGCGGTTGAATGACCTGACTGGTGATAAATATTCGGGTAGATACAGCTAGGGATGTCGACTTTTAGTGATGAAGTATACGCTCTGACAAAATCATTATTAGGCGTCTAACGTACATAAGTAAGTAAAAGGATATTTCATTTGATGCATGAAAATACTTCTGGAAATCATTTAGTTGCTGTAGATTTCACCGATTTTATAAGATTGCCTATTTTAGAACGAGCTACAAAAATAAATAAAATAAATAAATGAAATAAAAGAAAATTGGACATTTCACTCGAAGAGACGTTCCTGGGTGAAAAAAGCAGAAAGTACGAAGCGTTTCTCGAAACAATAATCAAATGTAAACTGATGACATCAACATTTGATGTAAACAAGAATGGAGCAGAAAGGCACCGATGTAGAGACCGTTATATAGAACGGTAATCAAAATTTCAAAGAAAGACAAATAGTGGTCAAGAATATGTCGTCAGTAGACTAAAATACGTTTGTTTGATATTCATGAATGGTATAACCATCGACGTATTTTTTTAGATGCTAGTTGCAAGCTAAAACTTGTGAAGTCCGTTGGAGTATGATATATCCCATATGTTGGACGATATAACGTTGATACATAAACAGAAGAACCTTTCGAACAAAGCAGCAGTTCTCAAGATATTGTTGAGCGTTTGAATGAATCAACTTCTGGAAATTACCTTCCATAACTGGTTTATCAGTTACTCTCTTATGCTTAATTTGCTAAAACTTACGTCTGATTGGACGGTAAGGAAAAACAAGACAGAGCAAACATTTTATAATTCAACTAAGGTAGAAGTTGATACCTTAGATTTGCTTGAGAGTGGAGGTGTCGAGTTTATTGGAGGATAAACAACGCAAAAGTATCGGTATACTTCGCACCACACAAGTTTAATTAATTAATCCGGGACAGCCGTTTCGAGGATGCGTCGATTCCCATTTTTCAACGGTTAAAAATGACAATTCGCCTTACACCCAAGTCCTTGTTAGCATTATTTAATGGAAGGCGTCTACACATAATAATTTCCTTTTCTATTGATTTAAATCGCTTGCTTTTTTGAATTTTCCTTTTTCTTCATGGAACGATACTTTTATATTTTCCATTTCGCCAGTACAAGAAAGTATAAAAAAAAGTTATTGCGGTTCCAGGGAAAGAGGCTATATACAGATGGAGCAATAGAAGCGCCTGTGTTAAAGAGAGACGGAGCGTCAAGCCATGTGAAACGCAGCTACAACAATATCGTCGCCTATTGACCTATTTGAACCATAGAGTGTGTTTGTATTCTCATCGCAGGCAGTTCGAAATTCATTTACGTAAACATATGCAGCGTTGTACACGCATCTACTTATGGGGATGGATATCTATAAAAACTTGAAATGAATTTCTCCCGTCATTCTGACGATAATTTTAATAACGACGACGGTCGGTGCGTAACTTAGAAATCCCAGATAGAAGATGTGAGAAATTGTTTTTGTTAGGTTAACTACGGAGAGAGTCACCGAATGAGAAACTTAAGAGCACGTTGTTGTTCTGAAACCGATCAGTAGCGTGCCAGACACGGCGTAGTGAGTAGGTATGTACGCGATTTTCGACGTGACCGTACTAATAAGGTCGGCGCCACTAAATACGAAAAATACGGGATGACCATGAATTCCAAATTTCTATTGCTACAATGCGCGTTTGTTGCAAGCGTTTTCGGCGCGGTTTGCGCGAAATTCTGCAGTGATATTGATGTGCGCGGTAACGTGAGCCATTTCGAAAAATTGGCCGGCTGTAAAGTGGTGGTAGGTTATCTTCAGATAGTGCTATTCGACGAGGCGACCGTCGACACCTTCCGAGGTATCACCTATCCCGAATTGGAGGAGATCACCGGCTACTTTTTGATCTTCCAAGTACCCGGCCTCCTAAGCATCGGCAAACTGTTCCCCAATTTGAGAATCATCCGAGGAATGGAAGTCATCATGAATTATGCCTTCATGCTGTACAATGTCACCGATCTAATGGAGGTAAGTGCGCCTATTGTAGCATCGTGCCGATATACATACGTCATTCATTAATTTTCGACGACCACGTGATCGTACGCACGCTGGAAAGGCCACACTTAAAAAGAAAAGAAATATATACGTTTTGTCTTCCGTACGTATATTCGATACGTTGCTTCTATACGTAAAAACATCTACGTTCGCTAACACAACCTATTATCGCGTTGTTTGTTGTTTACAACGCGAAATTTTTATCGCCTTATTTCAAGATGAGAGAGGATGTTTTGTAAATACTAAAAATAAACGTATTCGACGTCAGATTATGAAAGTAGTATACGTAGTACCGTTACACCTGTTGGAAACGTTTGATTACTCTCGATCTTTGTTGTGCGTTCCTTCTGAATGCGAGTGTATATATATATAGGGTAATTGGAAAAGAGATGGCGGCAGTGTCTTAAGATATTGCATATATACTTATTTTTAATAGAAACAACCTATATGGCGCACGTAAGCATTTGTTTTGTGATATATATCGCTTAACCATTACAAAACCTTTTTTATTTTTCACGAACAAAAGAATGTCGAACGGAACGGGCGATAAAAACAGTATTCTTTTTTTTATTATTTTTAAACAGGTAATTTTTCACAATTACGCGGCTAACTTAATGCCTTCATATTTCAGTTAAAATAATTACAGTCTTTGTTATTAAAGTCTTTACGAAGCAAGTGATTTTCTATTCTTGTTATACCGATGCGACCTTAAAAGAACCAAGAGCTTGAAACCTCAAGGTTACGATTCATAATAATGACTTGAGTGCGAAGGAAACCTTGTTCTACCGTTGCGGAGCTTATACTGTTTCATAGCACACACTTAATGAATGAGAACACTGGTTGTATTTATCTCTATCACGGGAGGATCCTTTAAGTAAATAATAATAACGATTTGTTTGTTCAACGCATGCACCGTTTACAAGGCAAACATACATTCGATAGTTGTATACGTGTAAGTAAACACATTAACTACTTCATATTAAGAGAAAATAGAGAATATATCGTACATAAACATAAGTAATCTGACTAATTGCTGATATGTTCTTCGAGTTACTTGCTTAATGGCTGTTGCAATTAAACTATCATTTAGATCAATACTAATCGTTAAGTCTCGAGATAATCAAACCCGACGAATTTCCATTGTGCATTGGATACTGCCATTCCAACAAAAGCTCTTTCTTGCCAAATTCACTATTTGACATATACCCGCTCAATTGTAGAATTTGGCAACTAACGGCGCATTTAGGGTCAGTGCTTGAGACGACAGTAGACGCACTGCAAGATTATGTTAACTCAACATTTTTAATTGTCTAATTAAGAAAAACCTTTAATGGTCGTTTAGTTTTATACAAGGTACAATACATAATTTGAATTGACTGCCATTTTGTTATAAATTAAAAAAAAAGAGAGCTCTGATTTCATAAAAAGTTGATTTAAAAGTGTAAAATTGATGACATTAATTGGAAAAAAATTACGTCGCTCAAATTGCCATCTCCCGAGTTGTTGCATAATTACGCTCGTCTTACGGCATTTTGAATTGTTGCTCGCAAAACATCTGGCCCCAGATTAGCGACTTCTACTTCAATGTTAGCTTTCAAGGCGTGCAAGGTTCGTGGTTTGTCGTGGTAAACGCGAGATTTTAAGAAGGCCCAAAGGAAAAAGTTTGATGCTGTTAGATCCGGCGATCTGGACGGCCAGTCCGAATCTCCAAAACGGGAGATCGTTCGACGTGGCCAACGATCAGGCAGGCAACAATTCGTGAACAATTTGTACTTTTTCACCAAAATTCGTTGCAACGACCGTTTGCTGATGCCTGATTGTGTGCATCGTCTTCTTGTTGATGTTTGTGGATTCTCTCTGACATCGTTGGTAATACCGGCGATGTTCTCGTTCGAAAGAGCACTACGACGCCGGCCATTTCTTGCGACATCTCTAATGGGCCCAGTTTGTACGAAGCGCTCGGACAAACGTTTAATTGTTCGAACACATGAAACACGACGACGGACTTAAAATTTGTCAAATAAGAAGTAACAATAATTCCACGTTCTTAAGGCGTGTATCCCTCCATGGCTTTTATTGAAAACTAATTCTCTATATATCTACATCATAAATGTCAAAGCACAACGACATTTGGCGCCTACTGCAAAAATGGCGGCCAATTCAAATTATTACATTACTTTTGCACCACCTGTTATAATGGGATACAACGGCAATGCTTTAGAAATACCTGAACAACGATATTAAATATTAATAAAACCACTTGCACATTTGTTGATCGATCTATTAACACCTCATTTGAAAAATAGCTAAAGAAATAAGAGCGTTGGCTGCTTTAAGATATTACGCCGATGTTGTATAGGTTATATCCTCATAGTGATCTATTAATACCAGCGCTTTTAATAGGTGTTTTTTTATTCTAAAATACTTCGTGGAATATGATCCACCTTTGGAGCGATTCTAATGGGTGTTTTCCCCCGGCGTTTATCGGGAACGAGCGTAGCTGGCGAAATACATATGTACTTCAACATACGCACATGCCGCAAGTGCCACTTAATACTTTATGCGGATTTGATTACATGACATGGACAAATCTTTTCGATACCGACGCTTTAAATAATCTGCTTTTACAAAGCATCGCGTAATCATTTATTTAGGAAGTTAGGTAATAAAATAAGAAATTACAGATGATAACTGTGCTTCAGCGGGTCACCACAAGCAAAACGGTGGTTTGCATAGTGGTTACGTTATGAAAACAAATTAGTTCGATTGGCTCTTTAGTCTTGTCAACTACTAGCTAGCTTGCTTAAAAAATTTTATCAATCATATTTATAATAGGTTAGGACGACACATTAAAAATCAAACAGATCATCAAAGATTCCGCTAGCATGATTCAGCTGTTTGTAATACATATCTAACGACAAAATTTTAAGTGTTCGCGATATATGACGGGTGGGGCCTTACATATTCTCTTAGAGAGTTATAAATAAACTTGACGTATTAAACAATTTATCGCTTTAGCTTTAAAAGATTAAATACAAATACGTAACTTTTTATGCCATAGATTAAGACAAGTAATACCGCAGATATATTTGTTGGATATGAGATATTATTCCTGGTATTTTCTTTCAGTTTGTCTCCTAAATATTTAAATCTTCCTTCACCTTTTTGGGATAATAAATATTTAGTTCTCAGCCAACAGTCTGGAATACAGATAACAATGAAAGAAAATCGTAACATCAAGAAAATAATACATTACTTACGCGTATTTTATGTGATCGATACTAAATACCTCATTCGTATTCACCCCGCAACTCGATTTCGCACGTTTCTTTGAAATATTGAAAAGCTTCCATCATCTCCTAAACGTATGTTTGTGCAAAGCATTCAATCGGGATCTATACATACGTTCTCTAGATTTACAGAGATAACATAAAATCTACCGTATCTTATGTGCTCTAGTTACTTTTAATAGAGATCTTAAAAGAAGCATTTCTATTATTACCTATATTCAATTTAACATGTAATATCTTAAAAACCGGAAATGATGTCATCGTGTCCCTGGTTGGGAAACTGCAAGATTAGTACGAGTGGCAACACTGCGAGTAATGGTTCGTACTGAATGCCCAATGGTAAAGATGTGCCGTTGTATGTCGTGACTAAGTTGCGCTGTATTTGAAATCGTCGAAATCCAATTAATCCAGCACTGTCAACAATTTCTACTTACTGAACGTCGCGGTGTGATATTAATAGTTACAAAGTCAACGTAACCTAGATTCAAATTCTGAAAATATGATTTTAAGAACTTGGGTTTTAACAACTTGACATCGTTGGAAAAGCAACTTTGGATATGTGACGCTTCGAAAGTGAATAATACTCAATGATGAGCTCTGTAGGTAGCTCTAAAAATACATCTTGTAGATATTTTTGTGATTCCTCTTTTATATTTAATGAAAAGTGTATGACTTTATCGAGATTATCGTTTAGAGCTAGCGAAAAATGAGAATATTTGAAATTCATTGACAAACTACACGATCGCACTTGTTTCTCGAATTCTACATGTAATGTTAAAATTATTTTCTACTGTTATTCTTTAAAGTAAAATTGTTTTGAAAATGGTAGATTTGGAAGAAAGCCAAACATATTTCAGTTAATTCTGTCAATTCATACTGAGAAAAATAAACTGCTAGGTCAACCAAAAAGGAGCAAGGTGAACTAATTTTGCTGGTTCAATACGTGCTAATGCTAAAAATCATAGCTTGAACCAAAAATTTTCTGTAATCGTCGAATTAAAACCAACTTGTGTTGAATCAATTCTATGTAGCTATATAAACTACTCAGTTAAGTAATCTTTTCATTCAGCGTATATTCAACAATCAACATTATAAAATCCGCCAGTCAACCTAATGTTATATTATTGAAATGAATGAAGTTGAAATGTCGTTCAATATTATGTAAAATTTAATAGAGTAAAGACAATGGTTTCAATTATATGTTACAATAACGCTAGGCATTTATCTTTCTGAATGCCTAAAAGCATTGACATAGCAATTGTATATATCATCTTGAATTTTGCAGATAGTTCTTGCTGTGAGATTCGGTCGTATTAAGATAAAATACAAAAAAAATCTTTACTCCTTGTAAAACATTTATTTACTTTGCTAGCTTCCAGTCCGTTTTAAATAAATCGGTGGACATTTTTCTGACTGTTCATAGCTCTTTAGTTATTTTTTTTATCAGTATACGTTTTTCTAAAGCATGAAAAAAGACACCCGTCTCGTCAATATTGTAAACAACTCTGAGAATCTCTCTTGATAATCAATCCCGGATTTTTTGCTTTAGAATTGCCAACATTATCAGTATTAACATCTCCGTTTTCTATTGATATTGCTTTAAAAGTAGTAAAAAACATCTGTTTTTAAAGCATTCTAACAAGCCAGATGGTGTAATACTCATATTGCTGAGCATTTGCCATATTATGTATCCAGAGAGTGGAATATTTTTATTCCTGGCTTATACTAACGATTCGTAGGTTAATTTATCGATGTTGTAGTCTTCAATTTAAAAAGATACTTTTTCCTTATTCTTTGTAGTATTCGCTGCATGTGTTTTTCCATTAATGTTAAATCGTACGCTTGAAGCCCGAACAGTAACTGTAAGCCTCTCTTTGTCGTAGAAGTCTAATATTTGTTTTCTTTTGAAGCACAAGGTAATATTTTGATAATTTCCAGTCGTTCTTCCTTAAATCGACAAAAAAATAGCAATAGCAAGTATAACTCGCATCAATCGTTGAATAATAATAATAGTAATAGCATATCTTCATGTTGGATAAGACTGTGCTGAGCACTCCACCTTGTCGTAGACCTTCGTTATTGTCGAACTCTTTGATTGTATATCCTTTGTTCTAACTTACGTTTTGTTATTATGAAGCTGGCTAATAATCGCTCTTATTAAGATGGTTGGAACATTTCTTCTTTTCAGGGCATCTTCAGATCCAATACTTATCATGTTTTCTATTGTTTTCCTTACGGTGAATCTTGTCGAGTACTCTAGCCTTTTCTAAAGCTATTTTTTGTCTTCTATCTGATCATCTATTTTATTTATTAATCGTCCAATTCTAAAATTCGTAGCTAAATCTTCAAAACTACATTCGGCTGAGTCATGCCTCTATCGTTTTACATCCCTCCCTGTCACCTTTTTCAAATATAGGCGACCTTCCTTTTTTTAAGTTTCATTATTGCTGCTGCAACTTCGCTGTTTGTTGTGGCTTCCTGTTATTCTCCAAATATTCGGTCCCCTGTGTTTCTGTTGTGTACTGAACCTTTAAAAAAAATATGAAAGAGGGAAGATAAAATTGGGAGGCGATAGAGAATAGGATAAAATACTTAAAGAAAGACGACCACAAGTTATGCATAGTGCTAATCGAGGAGAAACAAAAAGGAGGCAGACATTCCTAAGGCTATTTTACACGACGCATATTTTAGCTCTTAGGTAGCTTTGCTCGGCGATTGGTTTTTATACGCATAATAATTCTGTACAGAATTTTGCTCCGTGTAAGACAGTCTGTGAACTGCCAGGTTCCCAACAGAGGAGGAAAGTTTTCCGCGTGAAAAAATAAAGCAAACAAGAAATAATTCTAATGAATATGGATGAAAAATTAAAAGGATTTTTTTTTTTATCTTAATGAATGAATATTATCTTTAATAAATAAATGTTTAATACAAATTTCAAGCTATTTGTATGTATTGTATTCCCAACGAGGAAGTGAGTAAATTCGGCTTCAATTTTTGTTAATTATTTACGACTTAATTTTTTTGTCTGTATAAATTGTAACGACCTTGGTGACATTTTTCTGTTGTTAACGCGTAATTAGCATCATCTCTTTGGGAAGGAACTCATTCAGAGGCTTCCATAAATTACGTATCGTATTCGCAATGCTTCGTTTGCTCATGATAATAAAACTCACACATACGCATAATGATAATTATGAGCTGTCGCGACAGTTATTCTTTCCTCTACGCTGTCTTTGTTAGTACCACACGTAGAATACTATCTATCTTCTATCTTTTTTCATTGTTAGGCTAGTTTGCATAAGGTGTTGAAATAAGATAACAAGTTTATCTTTGGAATGTACATACGTGTGTTTGTATCATTAGGAGTATTTAACAATTTTTATTTTGGAAGTTCAACAATCGCATTGTGAATTATGTTAGATTGTCAATTAAACCATTCACATGCATGGTTATTAAAAATTTCTTTTTACGTATGTATGTATACTGGGCGTCGGAAATTCACTGTCACAACCGATGATGTCCTCCTCGTTCGTATCGATACAAGATCAAGCAAGTTGCCGTCGAAAACTGTTCGCAGGCTCCTAAAATCAGACAAACGTGAAAAATATGGGGCGAGATCAAGGCGCGCGCTCGACGCGGTTCGCGCTATTTTTGAGAGGCGTAATTTCGTTCGCTTGGGGCGGGTGCGGGTACATTAATGAACGTTTGATAATTTCATGCGGTAGTGGAAGAACCATACCCAACGCGTGGGCGTTGTCAGGCGAAATTTCAAAATCGCCTGGGGAATTATGAATTTTTTCGCTTTACTGCGATGAAGAACGGCAAATGCTAACGCGTTTTCTTCATCCTACGATGCGGATTTTCCTGTATCTGACGAGTTTTTGGAATTCAATGATCGGTCAAAGGCAACCTTAAAAACCACGGCAAGAGTTAGTTAAAACTGTTCCCGGTTCGGACCGTGTCATGTCGTTTATTAAACGAAAACTCGGCGTTTCGCCCACAATCTCATAGGGCTTCTTCAGGAGAGGGAAAGGTGGCAGGCAACAGTTTGCACGGTAACTCAGCATGTGAACCATGCCAGAGGTAAAAACCAGCCGCTGTTGGCAGATTAATTTTTTTGTTGTTTCAAGCTTTACTATAATCCGCTTGTTTATGCACTTAATCAACCATTTTACTTCTTTGGTCCAAAAAATCTATTATAGTAGACTTCTATTTGATACTTCCTTGTTGCATGTTCTTTTTTTAAATTATTTTGCGCTATTAGTATTGACATTGTTACTGTTTAAATACCGCAGTACTATTGATTGTCAACGTAAATTAACAAGTTATTTGTGTTAAATACGTACATATTTATAAACTTCCGCTTAATTGTTAAGACAGATAAATAAATTGGGACATTTACTGATAATGCTTATTGAATTACATTGTACGTTATTTGCTTGTTTGTGCCAAATTCTTTATTATATTATTAGAAAAAGTTAAATACGTTTAAGCGATGCCCGTTTGTAACTTCGAAGGTGTATAGCTTGTTTTTTCGTTGCTATTTGTTTAGAGATGGCTTCCCAAGTTGAAGAACTTCTTCAAATTGATATGTGCAGGTGTTAGCAGATGGCGCTATGTGTATAATGTTTGAATAAAGAATTTATTTTTAGTATTTATGGTCGCTTTAAAATTAATTGGTTTTGTGTTTCTTTCTTCTTCTACAATGTATTCTGTCAAATTTAATGTTATATGGAAACTTAATAGCTTCCAGTAATAACGCTGCATTTATCACATGCGGAGTCAATTAATAAATATTGAATTCAAGGAAATTGTTTTTTTTTTTTTCTAAATGGAACACTCTGTATATGAGTACACCACGAGAGCAAAAACATAATCATTGAAGATATATTTCAGTTGCTAAAAAAATAAATTTAAAGCAATGATTAAGCTATAAGTAATGTATTTCAGTAGTCAAATCATTTTACAGAAGATCTTCAAATTTGTTAAATTAAAGTATTTTTAGAAGATTTTTATATTCTATGTATCGGTAAGATAACAAACAAAATAAAACAGAAAACAGAATGAAATGTACATAAAATGATATGAAAGATGAAGGAATGAAAAAGTATAAATGTTCAAAATACTTTCTATTTTATTTGAGACACTGCAAAATGATCTTTTGCACTTTTCTTTATGTGACATTTCGAACTTTCAACAGTTTAAATTTCTCGAACTTTCATGTACTCTGTTAATGAGCTCTTTTCTATCCTTAACGGGAACTAAATCTTTTACATGACTTACTAAATAGAGATCGAGAAGTGAGGTCTGAAAATCAAGCTGGTCAAAATCCCGTTTCATCGATCTTTAAAGCTACTTCATTTTCCGATTTACGTAAAATGATGAACGTTATCCATTTGAAATCTGCATTGACGAAACATGTTTTTCTTATACATATGAAAATCATTTGCGCTTGTTAAGTTTTCCTGGTAAATACTTAAACGTCATCGTCCATAGTCAATGTGAACAGTCGCGTCAAATAATGTTGAATATAAACAATCCTATTATTTAAGAAATTCAATTTCTATTGGCTTTTGTCGGCTCAATTTGTTGAAGTTCTACGACAAGTTGAAATATATACTTTATGGTAGTCATCTACATATGTTTCATTATCATATCATCTTGTTATTGAGACGAGTCTTTTTTATTCTTTCATCGATATTATTGGTGACTATTAAAATCCAGTAGAGAAAGGAGGGAGTTCGACGTATATAAACTGATGAGACGTCAGCTTCGACGGTAACGTTATATAAGTTATCGGATATAGCGGAACAACACTGGTCGTAGCAATTGTAGTACGACACAATCGGAGAAATCGGAGTATTAAAAGCAACATCGCGTATTAGGCGCTATGGAATATAAAATTGGAGAATGTTTTTCATTATCGACTCAATGAATGCGTAATTGTAAATGCGAAGACCGATAGAGGTAACGATAAGACCAGTAATCGCATACGCAGCAGAATGGATGTGCTTTACGAAAAAAGTTTAGCAAGCAAATGATGAAAAGAAAGATCCTGAAACGAATTTTGAGGTCCTGAAGGAATCGATGTTAGAGAGGCACAGACAGAGAAGAGCTTATAATGGCTTACGATTACGAAGAACGAAGTTACCACTCTTGTACTATTATAAATATTTTGAATTTTTGTTAGCTTCACATTTGAATGTAAACAAATGCGTCTACCGTCCCGAGTTATTTGGTTGCGAAGGATGTGGAAATTTATACAATGTCGTATTAATTAATTAGATCAGTATTTATCCTTAAATACGGGGAACAGTCGAAGGTTCCGAAATGTGACCCTAAATAAAATTAAAAAATACCAGCATGATTAATCTACGTCAGCATCGATGTAGTCCCCTTTTAGGAGTACATGCAGCTGGTCCAGTACGCAAGGAATTGTTGTTTCCTTAATGTGTTTGATCCTTGAACAAACGAAGATCTCGCAGGAAGCAAAGTCGAGCTTTGAACGAGGAACAATGTTACTTTTCATCAAAACCTACTGTTGAAGGAGGATTTTGATGAAAAGTAACATTGTTCCTCGAATGAATGAAAAGAATTTAACTATCTTGTTGGAGGACTCAACAAGATAGTTTATTTGTAGCAATTAGAAAACAAAAATAACGCGAAAAACATGACTACGATTAATGCATACGATGTTCCGTAGCTGCCGGCCTTTTTTGCGATTGTTTTTAACATCTGAACATAGACGCGCTAGACAAACCTAATTTACTTTTTTTTTGTTGAATTGCCTTTTTCTATAGCTATATGAAATTCATACTCATTAACTAATATATAATTAAATAAACCTACTATTTCTGTACATAATGCACGATATATGTGATAAGGCACTCGATGGCATTGTCAATATTCACAACAGGCTTTTTTTTCTTCTTTGTATTCTTTGGATCCGCTACTTTTGAACATATATAATAACAAACAAGTTCTATTGACACCAATAATCCTTTGAACTGCGTTTAAAGGCTGAAGTTCAGCTTTTCTTTGAAATTTACAACGTAAGATGTAATGCACGATTTACATCGCCCACAAGCACTTTCGGTATAATGAGTTATATATTAAACTTATGAAAATAACCGTTTCTGCACGATTCAGAAGCTATAAACGCTAATAAAATACAGGCTATTAATATCCTAAACTGCAGGTTCTCAAATGTAAATAAAGCGCGATTTGTCAACGCGGCGCAAGTAATTTCCAGCGCAGCCAACACAGTTTAAAATTTTCGGTTAACGTTTCTACGCATTTAAACTTCGTGTTCATATATAGTGAATTTCGTTGCGTTACGCCATTTGTTCTGAAAGTACTGTTTTAATGACGAGCACTGCTCGTTAAAAAAAGGTCGTATGCAATGAAACTACTCCAACATTCTCCAATTTTATCTTTTTAGAGTTTGTTTCTGCGTAATAGCCATGTATCATATACTAACCTAGGTAGTCGAGTACGTGATTTTATTAACGATAACGTACAAAATTTATATTAACATATCTAATTAAGTATGTTTAATGGCCCATTTCCAACAGTTCTATTTTATTTGGAAAATGTATGAATGTACCCAGGTAACAATTACCATTAAATTCTTTGACTTTCGTACGTATGCGCTGCTTCAGCTGCCTATTTGTGGAAGCTTACTAGTTATCGGTATATCGGTTTTCTTTCAAGTGAGCTCAAAAACGTTCCGTAGGGAACTGTATATTTACATGTATGTTAACGTTAATGTTAATTTAGCGTAACGGTAGCGTGCACCATCAGGCAAGAAGATATCGCCCAGAAACATAATTATCATCAACATTGAATGATTCTAGCCAACGTTCTGCGCGCCGTTAAGCACATATTTGAGCATTTAGCGTACAATTAGCTTGGAATGGCAACACAAATGTGTAATGTTTTTCAAATTGTTTTCGTAACTTAAATTTAATTAAGGGGTGGTGTTCTTTTTTAATATAACGTCTTTCTTCCCACTAAATTTGTTCTCGTTGCTCCGTTTCTATATTATTTTATTTCGGTTTAACGTATTCAAATACGATAACGTCGGATCAAGTAAGTTCCGACTAGTTCTACGCCCCAAAAGTTAATAAAAATGTATATACTATCTTTTATCCATCCCACAGCCTAAGCGCTGTGATTTGCCGCTGGCATCAGTTGATTCGTTTACTTGTATTATAAAAAGCATGTTGACTTCACCGGAGACTGTTAATTTATTGTTGCGGGACTTATTAGTTCTTCCGCGAATTGTGTAATATCGGAATTTTTTAAATTTTTAATTAAAACATTTAATATATTTTTATATTTTATCGGTAGCTCCATAGAAACACTCAATTATATAGACAGAACTCATCTATATACGAGAGGGTCAGCAACATTTAGCAGAAGAGATCTCTCTCCACCATTAGGATAATTTTTTTATGGAAGTGGCTTCGCCAGCGTATCGCGACTCGCAGGTTGAGAACCACGGGAATAATCGTTTGACCAGGTAATACCAGTTTGAAAGAGAGTTGGGCTTGGAGGTGATTGCTGGATGTGGTTAATGGTGTGTAACATTTTAGAATTTTCAGTGTATAATAAGTAATCAAGTTCAATTCAAGTAATCAATTGAAAAATGCGTTGTAAATATATGACGAAGCAACAGTGTACTTGGACGGCCGGCAAGCGACGAAGCGACGAACATAGGGCTCACTTTCGTACATGTTTATTGCGTTTCGTCTAAATTTGCTTTTGTATCATCATACGTCTATTTGTAATTTCGATTCGAATGAATTAAATTTTTAAACTTCAATTCGAAGTCTCAGTTTTTGGGATCTTGACTTAAGACTATGATCAGGTCTCTAATCTCGAGTTGTTTTAAACTTATGAGAATGCGATCAGATTAGATTGGAAAAGAATGTTCGGCTATTTTGAAAAAGATACAGGGAGCTTTAGAGAAAGATTATTCAAAGTCAAGTGCGGCAGGATATAATACAGTAGACTATACGTAACGATTGAAACTACGTCAATATTATACATAACACAATATAATCTAAAAAGACTTACAAATAAAATGTTGTAAAAGAAACAACATAAACATATCAAATCAATGGCATAAATAAAAAGAAATATATACGTAAAGAGTTACACAACCAGTACGCATAAAGAGTAAAAGATCTCAGCAATCAATGTTAAAGAATTTATGTGTATTATACAGTGGTTGATATTTGATATCATTGTCTGTTAAACTGTGTGTAGATGGTAGTAAAAATTTCGCCACATTGTAGATTACTTGGTATTTTTAGTAGATATGTTTACTCTTGTAAAATATTGTTTGGCTTATATCGCGCATCTTAATTTTGTTCAAGCGTGTTAAACTTGGAACGATTTGAATATACAAAACAAACTAGGGCACGCACACATTTTTGACGTTTATTACAAATTGAATATTGTTTAAATTTAGTAAAGAACACATAAGTATCGGTAACCTACGCGCAACAAAAGTTTATTTATTATATAGCGACATATAATAATTAGTCTGGGACGGCCGTTTCGAAGACACGAATGGTCCTCATCATCAACCGGTGACCGAACGATGATGATATTTATTATATACTGCTATATAATAAATTAAACTTGTGTGGTGCGGAGGTTACCGATACTTACATATATGTTCTTTACCATACTACGCCACAGTCCTTACTATTAGGAGTTTGGCGATTTCAAACCCACGCTCGTTATTTTCGTAATGAGAATACAACATACTCGATTAAGGAGCCCCGATTCTTTACGCCATAACTCAAAGGCGCCTGAAATGATGCGAAGTAGTACGTTTTTAATATGTTGGTATTGCGTGCTCTTGCCAGATGTCCCAGTCAATCGCGATAATCGACACGATAACTGCTCCGCATGCTGTTTCCAATTCGAATTAATACCTATAACGTTAAGCCCGGCGTTTTGACGGATTTTGAAAACGTTATCCCGAGGCCATTCGAATCTATTTTCGCCGTTATTTCGATTATAGAAAAGTACAGATGTTGTTTTATCTGTATTGATATGTAATCTATTTTGTGTTGCCCAAATTATTTATACATGTACAGAAATTTTCGCGACATTTTTTTTTATTGTTATATTTTTTGTTATCTATTTGGACAGCGACTTGAATTACTTTTGCAATAACGTATGCTTATTTGCCGCCCCAACAATTGCCTTTTTTGCAAAATTTCTTTACAAAGATTACTTTACAGAAAAACAAGTTTTCGGAGAGGTCATTTAGAGACCAAAATAGATAGCACTTTTTATTTGCAAAAAATCGTCAACAAAAATGTAACATCTTTAAAAATAGTGGATATAACAATTACGTTATCGGCACCATCTTGAAGGTAATTTTACGCCACATACGTAACACCCTGTATATATGTCTAGATTGTGCCACCTTCAAACAGATAAAGTTAACAATGTGCCATTTTACACTATATACGTAGAGAAAATCTCGTTCTCTTTTACGCTAAATTTGGCCGACACACCCAGTAGAACCAGTCAAAGTGTTTCGGCTTCAGTACTTACCTTTAACGAACTGCAAATAAATCCAAAGTTATGTATCTATGTATATTTAGCGCGGACTCTTATCATATCGTGAGCAGTGCGAAAGATGTCCACATATGAAGAAACACATCACATACATGCTATCGCCTATTGACCTATATGAACCGGTATGTACAACGTGCTCACGTCGACCAATAAGCACGACACATCTAGAGAATACGCTCGGAACGACGTTTACTACACGTACGGATGGTTAAGCACGTATTGTGCTCGTAACCACCGGCGCTAAGACGTCCAAACACAAAATCAGAACGATCTAAGCGAAATCGAAGTGAATATGCTGCTGAGGCAGCGGGGCGGTCTTCGATTAAAAGTCCACGTTGCGATTTGGAAGCGTTCAGTTGTGTAGCGGACGCCGTCTAGAGCCTAGTAATGCCGCACCGGACGGCCGATTCGCGCCAAAACTCAGTCGAATTCTTCGTTTCCAGACGAGAACGCCGGTCACAAAAAACTTTCTCGCGCGCGGATCCTCTTCGCCAACTATTATGAATTCAATGCCTCTGCGAAAATGTGTTACCGTCATCGTTGTGGTGTACTTGTGCGGATTCGTCTCTTGCAAGTATTGTACGAATGTCGATGTGCGCGAATTTCTGAGTGATTTTGAACGGCTGAAGGGTTGCAAGATCGTAATGGGGAATCTACAAGTTGTACTGTTCGACAGAGCCACCAAGCAGACATTCCAAAATATTTCTTTTCCCGAATTAGAAGAGGTCACTGGATATCTTCTTTTCTATCAAGTTCCCGGATTGCTGAGCATCGGAAAGATGTTTCCAAATTTGAAAATTATACGTGGAATGCAAGTTATCCACAATTATGCATTTATACTGTATAACCTACAGGATTTAGAAGAGGTACAATTTTTACATTAAGTATGTTGTTTCATCTCTTAGCTCAAATGGTTTAATACAACGATGGGCTTATCAAAATGGAAATTTTTAATAAGGAGTAGCGTTTTATTTCGCTTTGCAAGTTTTCTTGTTTTTTGCCTTTTTAAATTTTACACTAGAATATCGACATACAACTAACTCAGTTGTTTAAAAAAGGAACGTGTTCAAGTACAATGCAAAAATGTAATTAAATTTTAATGAATGGCCGAGATATAGATTGTTTTTTTAATGCTTTTGATTCGAAGCAACAATAATGACCTTTACAAATACATAAATTCGAAACACGAAAAAGCTGTATTCAATCTTTAATGTCATATGTATCATACAATCAATTTTAATTAAGCTATTTCCCTTCTTTTTTTATTTGTTTTAGAATATCTAATTTTAAAAACATTTGAGAGAGTATCAAAACAACAAAAATAACAAATAAATTCAAAAAAAAATTGCAAAAGATCGTCGTTATAGTCATAGCTAGGAATCATGAGAATTATTTCGTTGTTATTCTTAAGAATCGAATTGCCTATATTTTTTGAGAGCTTTCAGTTTATGGCATATTTCAAATGCGATAAAACCAAGAAAGAGTTTGGTTCACTTGAATCTTGTCAAGCTCTTCAGGAATTTCCTTTCAAAACCCACCAGAATTCTTCTTCTTGTCGATCCTTCACTTCACAACAACACAAAAGCTAAAGAAAATTTCATACAATGTTACATGACTATTCCAAAAAAAAAAAAATAATTGAATACACGTTAATAAACCGTTTCAGAATTACCGAATAAAATAAATATTTTCAATGTCGCGGTAACAACATAATACAAATGAATACTTCCCAGCAGCGGAATGTAAATAAAGCAAATTGCATGTCGGTTTCCGTATTTGGAGCAGATATGTATTCGTTGAAGTAGTTTCTCGCATAAACAAAGTTGGCAGCAGAAATGTATCTGTCAAAGGTTATACACCGAGCTGGTATGAACTATTTTCGTGCGAAAAAAATCGGTTAATATTCCCGTGTCGCTTCATTCCTGCGCGTAGCGCAATCAAGAAACTGCGAGCGTTTGATCGCAGAAAACGGGTTCTTTGACTCCATTTTTCTTCATCTAAACATAGTTGAGGTATCCACCAAGTCTTATCTGCCGGTCTGGACAATATACTACGTTTACCATTACCAAGTTTAAATTCTCCTCGCGTTAACAAAAGATTAAACGTACAACAAATATAAACTTCAGGAAGATGCTTAAAGGTTCATTTTATAGGAGGTCTTAAAAGTTTGATCGCCCGCATTATTTACAAACGTTCGTATGCGTGTGTACGTATATAAGATTACGTTTTCGCTTCTATCATTTTTATAGATACAAATCGCGAAAGCTGCGAATCAACATACAAAAGATAACTTTAGATCCACCATGTATATTTTTTATTCACGTATGTACATGCATAGATATGTTAATGGAACTAACTAATGTATTATATATTGATTATTACTCAATATACTCATATTACTATTTTATATAATTGCTCAATTTTTATATTTCGACATTATAATTGCAGAATTTAATTAACGTAGCAACCATTTGAATTCTAGCATTTTAATGATTTCTTTTTTTGCACAATCACGTTATTTTCAACAATTTATTAATAACAATTTCTATTGTTACAAAAGCATTTCACACAATACACTAAAATTCATAGCGTCATCTGCATCGAAAGGTCAAAGATTTAAATATAGAAGTCCTCGGGTTGGTGTCACTGTGGAGACGGAAGAACAAGCCGATAAAAACATAAAGTATCTTGCCAGAAAAACAAGTTTTCAAATAAATAATTAAGGAATCAACATTAAAAGAAACTTTATGAGTTGTGAAACAATATTGGTAAGTAGTATTAGTAATAAGTAATTTGGAAAGATTTGGCAAATAAAGACAACGCAAGAGGTTTAGTGTAGTAAATTTACATATTACTTACAAGGGGGATTCACTATAAGCTACAAAATAGGGACACGTATTTTCTCCCAAATTCGTCCTTGCCTATTGTACGATAGCTTTTAATGTATGTTATTTAGAGAACTGAAACGAAGCTGTAAATTGAACTGTAGCTGTGCGTCGCTTTATTTGTAGAATTCACTAACCTAGCACTTTTTTATTAACGTTTATATAATAATCGCTATGTCTCAGAAGGGGCGCAGTTTTGTAATCGACGATATTGTTTGCACACCGGGGCGAAACCGAAGTCCGCAATACATTCGATACCGCAAAAGCCACTTACGACCCGAGTGGCTTTCTACTACCTCCTCAGAATTACAAAGAAAAACATCCTTTTGCGAAAATATTCGACGTTGGCTTAATATGCTTACATGATTATCAAATTTGTCAAGGATCTTACGTGAAGTTGAAGAAACTTTATCTAGCGTTTACATGTAAGCTAGTAGTTTGAGCAAACTTTTTCAGCAATTACTATTGCTGAAAAAGTTTGCGTTTTGTACTCTTTCGCGAAAGTTTACGTTTACATGTTTACTTGCGTGACAATTTTAAGTCTTGGAAAAAAAATATGACAATAATATGCTGCTGATAATAAGAATTAAGAAAAGGAATGGGGGATGTCTTTTTTTTGTGTGCGTATATTGCATACTTGTAGCTGAATTTCAGTTTTGCTGATAGCAAAGTTGACATTTTATCGTTTCAATTGGTTTTTGCTATTTGTTACGATCTCTTCATGTTTTTTCATTTAGTAGTTTTACAGTTCCTGAATTGCTTGAAATCTCTCTCGATTAAAGTCATCCTCTTTTATCAAAAGTTTTCTTTAACTGCAGTTGATGCGCGACATGTGTCGCCAATTTAATTCTCTACATTCGTCTTCTTTAATTAAAAACTAAATTTAAATCTGGACGAAAAACGTAAGTGCTTTTTTAGAATCCGTCCACGGATAATGCGGTCATCCGAAGGTGATGTAGCCGCCGGGGGAAATACATCTGGGTTGTCGAGGAAAAGCCGTTCGCCTGCCTTTACACTTACACGTTGGCGGTAGAAGCTTAGCTTAGCTTAGCTTTTCTAAGGGAGTCGTAGATCTGCGCTATCTTGCTTGGGAAAATGTATTTTTAGTATTTCATTTTATGGCATTTAATAATATAAGATCTAATTTAAATATTGCAGAAAAGAAAATTAATATGAAGGTATCATATCGGCTGGATTTTTAAAAGATGACGGTATGGGTTAGGTATCTGGTATCTTTAGACTAAGATCTGTTTTCCTTCAATTTCTTTTATCGATATAATAAATTCATTTTCAACCACAGCTGAATTAAGCAATGAAATGTTATATGTAAAGAGGACAAAAGCGAGTGAAATTATACCTTTTTTTGCAGCGATTAGACTGACTCGTGTCTATTCGTCCCATAAGAAAGAGTTCGTGTCGCCTACCGGTTTCTCCGTGAGTCGATAAAACACGAATCTGTCTAGTCGCTGCAAAACAGGTATGATTTCGCTCGATTTGGTCCTCTCCAATTAAATGTTTTAACAAGTCAATTCTTGCTGTAATTACTTGTGCCGACTGTGCAAAATGTCATCAAGTGATATGTTTATCTTAGTTATCAATGTTTACACAGCCAAATTAGATTTGATATGTAACTTAGACTTCTTTTAGTTTGCTGTCTTCAAAACATAAAAAAAATAGGTAAGTTCAATAAATTAACATCAACAAATTATTTGTTAACACTTGAAAAATTTAACCCATCTTTTTAACCAAATGGATGCAGCAGTTTCAGAAGATGTGATTATCTAATAGTTTGAGTGCTTGATGATATCTACTACAAACAATAAAACTTTTGTATCTTGTTTTGTCTTTTATACATCTCACTTCTTTTATATATCTCATGCCATTCCTGGCGACGTAAACAAACCAGTAGCTTAAGTATATACAATTCGTACGAAATTCTCATATTTTAATCTTTTCCTGCGTGCTATGCATAGTGCTAATTTTAGGAAGATGCACGTCACTATTTAAAAATTTATGTGTTATTAATTTTAGAAAAAAATGGTTTAGATTCTTTATACTACTAGAACTTACGAGATTGTTTTTGTTGGCAAAAGAAGCAGGTACTTGCCTACAATTGTCACAAGCGTTCCGCGTAATTTACTCTTTTATTGCTGACATATCAGAAGTGTTTTCATACAAATCTTGTATGTCAAAACTTTACCAAGCGTGACGCTGCCTTAATATCTTTCACTAAAAATAACCGATTTTCCGTATTATTGTGTGCGGTGTATTAGACCCGGACAAAATTAGTCCCGTTCGAAACCAATAACGGTGAAATTAGTCCTTAAATCGCTCTCGGTATTCTATCGTTACTATTCTCTGTATTCAAGAAATGTAATCGACTGTCTTAGACATAACATCGAACATCAAATTTTGCGCAATGTATCATTTTAATTTTGCATCGATAAATTATCGGAAATATGTAACTTTGTATGTTATTTGTGTCCATTTAATTTTCAAAACAGGAGAAATGCTTACGCGGGATTATTTTATCTCCATGCGTGGTAATGCACCTTATCACGACAGTGGCATAATTAAAATTAGAAGAAGTGCTTACAAGGCTGTTTCTAAATCGTTAACATTACGCTAATAGGGCGATTATGCAACTGTTGTCTTACGTCCATTTTTATTTTAGGATATTTCTAAGCAATTCAGAATTTAGTTGTTATTATTGCTTACTTTTGAAATTGAAATTCTTCAAATGATACAGCCAATTCTATAATTATTTCTAACCATAAAACTAAGAAACTACGAACGTAAACAACTTTATGACTTTCAGTTTATCATAAGTTGGATTTTTTCAGCCTTTTCATTTTATGGTTCATTAAAGGAGTATTTTTTTACTGTTAAGTAATTGTTTATTGCACGTTCAATGTTATCGCTATACGATGGAAACAAATAATGCAGAATCTGCGTTTTTCTCGATACATTTACGATCGAATATCAACAACCTATTGAAAGGTAAAACGAACTGCAGCGGTCAAGTTTGAGGCACATGAACAATGAAACGCTTACCTTATAATATAATGTGCGAATTACTCCAATAGACAAAAGACTACTTGGAGAAGGTATGAAAAGAAAACGTAAATGATGGCGACTTACAATTTTAAAGAACTTTTACCAGAACAGCTTGCTTGGCGCGTGGACCAAATATTTATATGCGTAATCGAAGAGAATGGGCGTTTTAGAAAGTTGAAGGATATCGCCAGAGTTCAGCAATTTACATGATTAATTTTTAAAATCCTCCTTTTAAAACAACAAGAACCTTTTCGCTGCAAAGATACATGTTCTCAGACAGGCGTTAGTTGTAAATTCTTCGTTTCGTTAATTATGCTGTAAAAATATTGTAAATAAACTTATAATAAACATAAAAGAATGTTTCTATCGTATTGCATTTTTCCTATTTCCAATATTTTTTTTTATTTGCATATTTTTAATAGGAATGTGCATTTTTACGTCGGAAAACTTGCATATTTACGCACATATTTTCAATTTCTTTGCCATTTAGCGATAACTGTTGTCTTATTTTAAAGGACTTGAATGATTATCGAAAACATCTTGAGTTCAGTTCGCCCACGTTTATTTAGTGCTACATAGACTAAATGTGAATAACGTAGTTCCATCGAACATTCCATTAGCAGCTAGCCGGCTAGGCAACAGTAAAGAAAGGGTTGGGTTTCGTTATACCTAGCGGAATCTTGTCGGCGCGAGTTTTGAGATAACAATATGTTAACCGTCGTACGAGTTTATATCTCTTAATGTAATTTTTAATTGTAATTAACAATTTTAAGATAATTATAATTAAAGAATACTTAATTACATATTCTTTATGTACCTAATTAAAGAATACTCTTTGAATTACCTACATATGTACGTATGTACATATTCTGCGGAGATATCTTTTCTCTTTTTTCTTAATTAAGTTAAAATTATTCACGGCTGTGTTTTCTTTGTGTGCTTACATTAATTTGTTTCGGCCCATATAATGGTTAAAAAATATTATTTATCCATTTAATAATGAGAAGGTATTTTATTATATGAATAGCACGGACCACAAGCATCAAATTACAAGAATGCAATGCCAAGTAAAAAACTAATCATGAATACTGTCGAAGGTAAAAGAAATACCTAACAGCACCATATCTTCACACAACATACATTTGACGTTGTTTCCGTAAGTTGTAAGCAACTACAATGATCTTAGAAATTGCCTCAAACTTATGGCTTGCAACGACACTGTAACAACAGAATCGTTTGCCCAATTATCCCAAGATCTCGGGTTCTCTCTCAAGCAGAACAACAAAACTCTTTGCAAACTCTCTGTAGGTTTGATCACTAGAGCATGGTTGACTTTCAGCAAGCTCTGTGACTGAATGGAAATTCGTATTGATCCTATCAACAGTATCGATCAGCTCAACAGTATTTTGCAGAATTTTGGGGTATCCCACCGCTCATCGATAATAAACTCGATCTAATACCATAAAACTGCATTGAGTGAGTTCTTCCTATTAAGAAACCGATATAATGCACCAAATCATGACTAATGGTATCAAACTCTTTTCTGAAATCTAACGAAATAAGTGCTGTTAATCCACCTTGGTCTCTAACAACGTGAATATGAACAGTCACATGCAGTAGGCGTAGCGTTCCCGCCGGTAATAACTCGAGCGGATTGAGATGAAGTTTTAATTGATCGCCGAGCTTTCTTCGCAGTACCTTAATGAACTAATCGGTCACAATTCGGAGAGAAAAGTGGGACAGGTTACTCTGGGTACGGGCTGTACAATAGCGGATTTCCAGGATCTAAGAAGGCGGTGCGATGCAACGCACGAATTTATCTTGTGCGCAATATTAGACAAGACATGTAGCGAGATCACTCGAAACATCCGAATACTAATCCCATCAATACCGACAGCATGTGCGTTAACGCCAAAGATGGTATTAACTCTGTCTACGTCAACTAGGCGCTACCACTCAAGTTCCATTTCACCCTACATTAAACAAAATTACGGTCGAATAGTCGACACAATTCTACGACATGAACGAGAGCAGTATTCCGTGCTAGTCACCAATATTCAATAAATTAATATCAACATTACCCAAAAAACACATTTTTATAGGTCATCAAGATCTAACAATCGTGCTTCAAATTCATTAATGAACATATCAACGTTTGTTCCGTCGGAATCGGAAAAAAGGACAGAGTCTATCGCGTGATTGTTTGTTGATATATACGAGAGCTTTCTTGATAGCGATATCTTTAGTGTTAAAAATGAAAATAAAATTATAGCTAAAGCTGGTTATTTAAATACTTGTTGCATTACTATCCGGAACTACGTATATCGCCGTGTAAGTTCGATTGTTGATCGGTAGGGAGGTGATGAGCAGTGAAGAATTGGAAGCTGCATTTATGTATTATGTGTTCATGTGCGTGCGATCAATCCATATTTTGCGCGTAATTCTGCACGTGATCCTTCATCTGCATGTTAGAATCTTTATAGAAGGAAATACACGTTTATCAACGTATTAAATCATCAGGAGTATATGTATGTCCAACGCGAAAGAAAGTTGTTTACTTGCGTGATTTGACAATACGCTGTTATCGGTGGCAATTATACGCGCGCGAGAAATTCATCCGTACGAACTGTTGTAATCTGAGCAGAGTACTTATCAGTTACGCATCATACGTCACTTAAAGCCAAACTCCATTGTCCTCGATTCAAATTTCATATACATGACCATTACAACTTGATACTTGTTAACGTTTACGCTCGGCATACAAACGTCCAAAAAATGTCATATCGGCGTCTTTCTATTTACCAAAACGAAATTTCCTCTCTTAGACAAACATTACCTGAAAAACACAAGTTCGTTGTTAAATTAACATTCTCTTTGTTTTTATTGTGGTTTCGAAACAAAGATTTACTTTTCTGATTGTTGCTTTGTTTAAAGCGATCTCCTCCGCCAAGTTTATCAAGCATTAAGATAAGGTCTTTTCGTTACGTTAAACCTTATTTAAAGGTTATCCAAGTTCCAACGGCATTACACAAATTTCCTTCACTCATCACTTAAATTGGCTTCAAACAAGTAATTTGCGATTTCGTTGATCCAATCTTTGTATATTGTGTCTTTTTGAAAGTATCGGCAATGTTACACTCCGAGCTTGTAACGGAACGTCCATTCAAGAAGAATAAATAACTACCAATTGGTATTTATTTATTTTCATATGATAGGATTAATTTTATTTATTTAACTCCCTGTATGTATTTATTTAATGCATTATACTTCTCATTTACCACTTTTAGCAGTTTTAGAATGGTCGTTTCTGTGTTAGATTGGAAACTTTTCAGATTGCCCTCGTACAACGTTTCTATGAATATTTACGCTACGATAAACAAAGAAGTACCTATCTGGTGGGAAGGTGGCATTTAAATCGATGGGGAATTAAAAGGAAAAGCTTAGAAGATAATAATACTTTGAGAGTAACGTATCGATCAATCAATCCTAGTTGGGCGTGACAGTATCAGTAAACAACCGGCTTATTCTATTAGCGAAGGACGATTGCTAGGTTTAATATCGGCGGAAAGAGCCGGCTGTTCTTCTTTAACTTCTGCTCGATAATTTACCCTTCTATCAACTGGAAATATAATTTAACACCACCTTCGGTTCATTCTAACAATTTAGTGGACGCGCGAATGATATCTATTATACTCGTTTCTACACATTTTTAAAGCATGTCGCGCTTCGCATTAATTTCGCGATGCACTTAGCACGTTCGCGTCTAAGTAATTTTAATTACCACATGCCGAAAAAATGTCTACAATCGTCACGTTCAGAACTATAAGTTCTGTTCGAACGATTACTACTACAGAATTCCAACGTTTTATGTAGGTGTTTGCGTGATTTATCGGAATGACTTTTTTTTGTGCAGGTTAATGCATATAAAAGCAAGTGCAGCTACGCGTTCTTTATAATCTATGTGGATTTAAGGCAAAAGCCGATCTGAAAGAGTAAAGGCGGTTCTATTTATGGCCATAGGTATACGAGTAAAGAAATGTCGCAAAGGGAGTAGCTCTATAATAAACTTGTAACTAAATTCACGTTCGATATTATAAAATATATTTCTCTAAATAATGTAAAAAGGAATTTCATGAATATTTATGAGATCTTTTAATAAAAACAAGGAAAACATGGCGTATAGCAATATTTACCGAAAGTTCAGATAAAAATTCTGTTGAGGACGTTTGATTGATGAAATAAAATATATTGCCTCATAGATTAATGTTAATAAACGCCAATTCGTATTCAATACTATGCAAGAATTTCCTTTCTTTAAATTTTATTAAAGTAAACTTGCATGTATTTATTTTCCAGTATCTCCAATACAAATCAATACAATTTTCAATAGAAGAACCGCATATTAAATAGAAAATATAAAGTTTAGTCGTCACTAACGTTCACAAATCATCAGGCACGACTGGTACGCGCGTAACTTTGTTCAAGTAAGAATATATTTAATATCTGCTTGGATATTAACTAATTGCAGTGGCCGCGTATTATTATCGGACCAGTAATTGTTCGCGTAAACCAGATTTTGGTCACTTAGTTCTATACTATACGAATCAAACTAGCAGAATATTCGCTTGCGAAGGGTAGATCTACTTTACCATTAAAAGAACAAACAGAGGAGGTTTCTCTAACACCAATACAAAAGGAATAAGACTTAATGCGGCTAATAGTATTCAAAATCAGGCGTTCATTCATACCGACTTTTATTATAAATTCTTG
Organism: Oryctes rhinoceros; assembly: GCA_020654165.1. NCBI lineage: Eukaryota > Metazoa > Arthropoda > Insecta > Coleoptera > Scarabaeidae > Oryctes > Oryctes rhinoceros. The sequence continues at coordinate 9,786,602 of JAIOKQ010000231.1, forward strand.
TAAAATACAACTTTAGCTTCATTCAAAACATCAAGATAGTTGATGGTTTTCCTACGCCACTAGTTTATATTGGAATACCATTTATTTTGCGATTAAATTCTTCATTTAGGTTAGAAAACGTTCAAAACTTTTTTGCGCTTACTGACTAGTATAAATTAAGAATGTTATTTTTAAGAGATTGCTCGTACTTTACCGTTCAGTATCCGTTTCGCAAGAACGCGGGGATAGTGGTAAGAGGCTCAAAAAAAAAACGTTTGGTGATATTCAATTTTGTTATTTTTCATAACGATGATGTAAATTACAAAAATTTAAAAATTGTTGAAATGTCAGGGCGAAGGCGGTGTTTCGTAATACTCGTTGACTCCTACAATTCTGCTATGTTTCAATCCAAATCGGCGATCGACATCTTGCAATATTCGCCAGTATCTACTGTTTTTCTAGAAACGTCTTATATAATATCGCCAACAGTAGCAAGCTAAATGTTGCGGAATATATAATATGTTGAGCTGTTCCTATATCATGTATTTCATAATCAGTTCATATCTTACAATCGTTACATGTACATAAAAATAAATAAGATAACATTTGAATACGATTGTTTTATTACTGGAAAAAACCAACCGTTCATTTGTTATTAGCTTCTATATACAACAAGATAAACAATTAAATTAAATGGATGAAATCAATAACAGGAAGTCATCTAATGAATTAATCCAATATATCGCCCCATTGAGGATTATCTTAATTGGAAAACCTTGCACCTAGCACGCGACCCGTTGCAGAAGACGCAAAGCGCAGAAAGTAACCGTATTTTCCCCATATTGTCGTTATTAAGTGGCCGCGTTTACTTGAGTCTCTGTAGGCAATCCAATCGAGCGTCTAGACGGAGGAATACAAATGTGCTCCTATTAGACTTGTTTATTTTCGATGACTACCGCCGCGCCGCTGGTTCAATTTTGCTTCCTTTCGATTAAATCATCTAGTCAGTTTAAGGCGCGCAGACGATGAAGATTACTCAGAATAATAACGTCTGACCGTGATTATTTTGCGCGGTCAGACGCTTCAAATACGGCGAGATAATTGGTACGGATTTTAAAGAAGAATCATGCACATTGCTCGAGCGCATCTTGCTTGTATCTAGATAGATTCTAAGTAAATCGGGCACGAAGTTCAATTACACTTATGCATGTAACCTCTGAATAACGTTTACGCAATTTTATTTTCCCTCCCGCAGTAAACATTTGCGCCCGTTTAAAGCGCGGCACTAAGGAATTTGATGCTTTTTTTTCTCCAATCAACGCGTCACGTACCTGGAGAGACCTTTGCATGTAACGGAACTTTGATACCAATAAGAATTTTCGTGTAATGTAAAAAGAAAACACTGAACATTTAAAATCTGGATCCAAGCTGCGTTCTTTATAATGGCGCAACGTAGTATCAATTTTTCTCTGTCTTCGGTAATTTCGGAGAGATGCGTAGCATTTCGCAATCGCGCAAAAAGTATCAAGAAAAACCAGTTTCGAGTAAAATTGGATGAGGTATATGCTATATAACTAAATTAACTAAATTAATTCTTTCTTGTGAAATTCATTTTATATGTAACTACTTTCATATAAAATTTTGTATGAAGTTGTTTAAATGGTGACGTCAGTGTTTCGTTTACTGCTATTATAGTAACCAAACAATACTAACATCTGGATTCCTTTAGATGTAATATTAACTTTTGACTATTGATATTGTCACGGTTTATAGGTAATATAGGTGATTCCGCTAGTTACTAAAGCACACCTACCTCTCAAGGGTGTGTACCTCTCAAGTATGTGCCAACAATTAAACCTCATATTTATACCTATCACGTAATATATTATCTATTGCGGGTTCAATTACGAGTCTTAATCGTTAAACTTGCCTATCCTCTAATGCTTAATCGGAAGCATCAAAGTCCGATGTCGTTGAATTTACTGAGAGATCGTATCTTACGTGTCAATTGTCCAGACGCTCAGTCAGCTCTATGATACTGCTCCACCGATCGAAGAATAATTACGTATAGCCAACGAATGAAAAACAGCGGAAGTCTGGTTAGCAGCTTCTATAAAAAAAAATAAAAGCAAAGCGTTTATTCACGATAATATCTATGTTAGTTTGAATACTATATACATACATATATACGCTATCATACAAAAATGTTAGAAATATACAATGGAAATATATAGGAAAATTTATATTCCGGCATAATTTCCGCATAAAAAAGAGTCCACCAATGCGTATACGGTGTAAGTATGTAGATTACGTAGTTTTTTAAAAATGTCATCCAACTTCGGTATGTTTAAGTCAGTCACGACCATTAGGAAACAATTTAACGTTGATGAAACGTCGGTTTTCCATTATAAACAATGCCAGCACGTATAAATTATACGCACGCAGATTATTTAAATTTGTTTATCATCTATAGAGAACGCAATAAAATGATATCCACAAGCATCCGCAGAAACCGTTACCAAACACAGTTAAACGAATAATACGCGATAATGGAAATTTCGTATTGGCCAAGGCTAAAGTTCAGGGAAATTAATTTAGCGAATAGCATCGCAATTATCGCAGATGTTATCTTCTTTCGATCCGTGAAGTTAATCTTCAGTTTTCTGTTGAAAGAAGTGCACTTACTCTTTTTCAACGTTTAGAGCTTCTTTGACTTGACTTCAACTTTTTTTGAGTTTCACTGTAATTGCATTGCATTAGAAAGCTTTAAATAGGGAACCCTATCCACTTTCTAGAAAATGTTCGAATCCTAAATTAAAGAATCTTTTTGCTTTTAGATCGAAAGAGATCTTCTTTAATAGTATTGAATCAATACGCCCTGCTAATTTATTTATTCAATAAAACTTGAAACAACATTTGGTTTCAATATACATATCTGCAATTTAATGAATGCCTGTCGGTTTTCCTTAAGGAAAAATTATTTGAAGAAATATGGAAGGCCATATAAAATATCTCTTAAAAGGGAGGACCCCAAAAACTCGTTAAAGCGTAACCCATATTAGAACGAAATGTATGCTTACGAAATGAGGAAAGCCTATTAAATGGTATTCAACGTTATTTGTGAGTTTACGCAGACGATAGAATGCGAAAAAGGGAACATTTAATGTTATTCGAGCGTAAATACGACTAAGAGTAGTCTGAACCGTTAAAGTAAGTAAATTGTGCCTGTAAGCTCTAATACGTATATTCAAGTGTGGGTATAATGTTTATTTTCTTCCGGAGGATTGGAGTCGTTGGTAGATATGACATAGGCGGATGAAATTATTACTTTTTTGCAGAGACCAGACAGTCTTGTCAGTAGGCAACACGAATCCGTTCTCGTGAGGCGAATAGACACGAGTCTCTCCAGTCGCTGAAAAAAATTTATAATTCCACCCGCCTTTGTCATCCCTAGTCATTAAGTTCGAGTAACACCGGAATCGAAATTTCTTTTCATTAATTAAAAAAAATTAATTACGCCGGGAAACTTAGGAAAGCACGGATTTTCCACATTTCGCCGGCGGAAGCCAATATATATATTAATCAATTCGAAGTTACATCTTATTATGTCGAAACTTGCATATGAAGATTTAGTAAAGATAGAAGATGCACGTATATTATATCTTAAAACAGGTAAGTAATACTTTTCGAAATAAGCATATGAAGTAAAATGAATGCAACGTTTCTATTTATTTATTTGAAATATGGGTATATACTAATCCCAAGTAAACCGATACGCCCACCGTGTAGTTGTTCACGTAATGAACGTAGGTGTTTTGTCGTGTTTGGTGGTATCAAATTAATCAAACCATATAAGGTGAGAGATAAAACGGTTGAATGATGATTTCTATACTGTTTGGTTCTGAAATATCGTTCTCTTCGTTGCATGCAACACGACGTTTGTGTTTAAATATCTCGCCTTTGTACATACATTCTTGAAGTCCCTTACGTAATGAAGATAGAATTTTCTCTCGGCTTTGTCACTGTTTCTTTGCAGTAATTAATATTCAGCTGACCGTCTTACCCGTTATCGCATTTCAGTGTAAATTACATACAAAAAATCTCGAAGAAATAGTCTCGTTAAAAATGTCTGGAAGTCTGAAACTTTGCTTTGAACTTTCGATATATTTTCCTTAAACGCAAGAATTAATAATATTTGTTGCTTTTATGTACACATTATGAGATACTTCAGTTAAAGCTACTTGTTTCCCGGGAATAAATAAAAGTTACCTCAACTCTGAAAGAGAACAGCAAGTAATAAGATTGTTCTATTAAGGAACAACACTACATTTTCATTTTAAACTTTGTATTTGCTATATACAAGAAACTTCACCTAAATTTTGAGCTTCGTAAATATTAAAATTTCGTTATCTGTAGTTGCTCCGATTAATGTGCTTGTAATATGGGTAGCCGTCGTTTTATTGGAAATTTTAAAAAACCGCAGCAATAGCAACGTAGCGACGTAACAACTTAAAAAGAAATAAGATTATTTGCACACATAATACAATAACAATAACAATAAGAAATATATCCTCTCTAAAAGTCGTTATTTCCAATGCAGAGAATAGAGGCAAAATAGACAAGTTTTTTTCAGCTAACGAGTTTTCGCGCTCTCTTCATTAATTACGTATATCGTTATGTCATTTTGGTGTGAGTTTCGTGTTATTGCGCGCACTTTTTGGGCGAAACGTATTGCCTTCGTAAAAGACTTTTTTTTGAAGGAAAGGATGCAGTAACGTTATGTGAAATGACCAAAAAGGTTATGAAATTTTACCGTTTATGGCTTTCCACGTACACCATTACCGCAGATGTTCCATTCATCCACGGCAGTAGATGCGTATGCCATTCCTTTTACGACTACGACACGAGGTTTATATTTCGAATTCTAATAAAGGCTTTTCTATAGCATTGATAAAGGAGCAAGTAAGAACGATATTTTAGTTTATCGCTAGTAAAAGGCGTTTGATGTTTGCACTATAACGTCTTTTAGCTTGATGCTATATTTCGCGAATGACCATTAATCGTGTGGAAGGAAATAACAACTAAATTCTCGATTTAATCTGCGCGGGAAAAATGTGTACATAGTTAATAAATCACACGGCGGTTAACGTGATAATAATACTGCAAACTTGCTCCCAGCGACAAAGATGATTTTGGAGTCGGTGTACAATAAATATTGGACAACGACCGACCGGTACCTTGTAAAGCTCAAGTAAAAAGATGATTTCCCTTCAGAATTCAGTATTGGAAATATTCTTCGTGTACAGGTTGTATCTTGCGTGTTCGGGTATGTTTGCCGTGTGTACTACTGCCACCATCAATCACTGCGGTAGCTTCCTAGAGTTTATATACTATCCAATAAGAGCGAATCGAATCGAACGTAAAGAGAAATGGTAGCGAATTTATTTGATGCAAAATAATCAAAAAAGACGGAGGAAAGGGATTGTTTTCGATACTGCCTATACATTACGAAAAAAGCCGATGTAAATTAAGTATAAAAAAGAAGACAGAAGGTACATGTACCTATCTTGTTTCTATCTATCTATCTATCTATCTATCTACCTACCTATGTTAATAATAGTTTTACAAGAATGTCTATTTCTTTACAAGAAAAAGGATCTGTACAGGAAAATATCTCGAAAGCACAAATTTCATTTACCTTTCTGATCAGTTGAGGAAGTAGGGCGGAGTAAATTTAACGTCCTCTAAGAGAACAAAAGGGGCGCCCGTAGGTTCTCGATAGTAAGCTGCGAAAAACTGGCGCGGTTCTCTCGATTCGTGGAAGTACATGTACTACGTTCGTATTATATTGTATATCTTAATAAGAAAGGATGTTAATTTTGTTTGACAACAGAAATATATAGGTCTAATGGCGTAACAGATGTCGTCCTCCAAAGATATTCATCTATGCAGGGTAATCGATAGATAGCGAACCATGTACTTTTTATTTCAAATGGTTTTGGTGTAGAACTTCGAATTGGCAACTAAGAAATGCAATATCCGTATGTTTTTTTTTTACGGTTGCTATTGCAAATAATATTAACAACAGAAATCGCTTGGATGCAATGTTTAAGTACCGGAAGCGCATTCAACTGCAAATATCACGTTTCCTTTCAATATTAGACATACGTATGCATTATTATAGAAACATCTTAAAAATAACATTGCCTTTATAAAAATTTAAATTAATCCTTTAGTTCATCGTATTTTTTAAACAGGACACCCATTCCGATTGATTGATTAACTGAAATAAAAGAATTATTGAGGGAATTAACTTGAATGCATGATAAATTGAAAACTACATACAAAATTTATGCAAAGATTGTTCAATATCATTATCTGTTCACGGGTATGTGAACTTAATACGCACAGAAAAAGATAACATATGTTAAATTAATGAGAAAAGCAAGAATATCTGAGAAGCAAAAGGGAAGGTGTTGTCAATAACACGCGATCTTGAAATTCTTAAAGCCGCTAGAGTTTAGAAAGACAATCGCGACCCGCCAACACATGGGTTACTTTTCCAATATACAATATATGAAAAGGCAGATGCCCACCTGCGTTGAATCTGCAATCCAGTGAACGGGTATCCTCTGTAAAAAAGGATAGCGGAAGCCTCCACAATGGGTAATAGATGCAAACCTTCGGTGAGTTAGGATATGCAAAGAATATTACAAGTAAATATTATAAAATCGCTAATAATACGATCTGGTCACCTTTGCAAAATTTAATATTACGTGCACATGACTTAATAAAATGGAAATCCTATAAAGCTATATCGAAAAAAAAAAAAAAAGAATACCAAACAAAACTAAAAGTGATCAGAACTAAGCAACTAATCTCAACGAGAGTCGGTAATTTGGTCGAATATACGCGCAATAAAAAGAAACCACGAAGACGATCCTCTCAGTGTTGCATCGAACGAAAATAAACATTTTGTGAATATATACCGCTTTTCAAAATAATCAAGACGTTTAACAGCAAATCTATTGCAGTACGTAAAGAAATTTCGAAGAGGAAGCAGTTGTAATTCTCGTCTCGTCTACGTCCTTTCTCGTTGTTAGTTTGTGCAAATACATTTACCGTGGTTTTTGAATGTAATGTTCATATTTCTCGAGTCAATCTACATGTTTGCGTTTTTTTAGAGTGCTGTGTTTATTGTTTACGAATAGACAGAACTGCTTCAGACGTGGATATGATGAAAAGGGTCCTGGGAAATGTTTTATATTCCTGTGTGTTAACTTATTCGACTCTATAGGACAATAGTATACGGCATGGAATGCTTTTTTTTTTTCTGTAGGTACCTACCCTGTGTAAATCAGAATTGCAAGATATCGTACGAGTAAATGTTTGCCTGGTGCGCTCCATTTCGGTGTTAGGCACGTATCCATATCTACATACGTGACAATCACCAGTTATTAGGAGTAAATATTATTCACTGGATTTGCAATTCAACAAGTAATTTTTTATAAACGCTGTGTTTCATATTAAACCTTTGAAAATAATGGATGTTGAATGGTTGATGGGATCCAAATAAAAAACTTTTAGTAAAGGTAAGGAAAGAATGGGTATTAGCTGAATACTCGAAATAGAATTCTAAAATAGGTTGGCCTTTGTAGATTTGCAAATACGGTACTATAGATCGGTCAGGTTAATTTTCTGTATCTGTTTTTCATATCTTAGCATAATACCATAATTTGTACGTCCGCATATTTTTACGTGCGAGTAAAAAGAACGATGAAAAGGATTTTTTAAAATTATTCATCACAATATAACTTAATTGTGTCGTATTGTGCATATCGCTATTATAGATAATTTTGTTATTCTGATAACAAGCCGCAACTACCGCAACTAACGTTGCACGAATTCCTCAAACTATATCTGAAACTATCGACGGGAATGATCAGTTAAATGTTGGTTTCGCCGAATTTTCACGCGGCAAGGACTTTCTTCAATTAATTTGATTAGGTTTTCTGGGCGAAATTAATGATGACCCGCAGAAACGAAATTGAATAGTCCGAAGAATGGATGAAGCACTTTGCTCAGAAAACGGGTGGAAAAGAAATGCCGAGTCAGAAGTGTTAAGCTTATTAAACGGGTACAAGGCGTTTAAGGAGTTTCCATTTACCGAATCAACAAAAAAAATAATTAATATTATTCTAACAATCCAGCAATATCTTACGAATTACGTACAACATCGAGCAGTAGCGATCGTATTTATAACACTGTTAGCGGTCTAGATAATCTTCAAAAATCTTAGAATATTTTTTAACAAAGTTAAATCTGGTATAGATTCCTTTATTGTTCCGATATAAAGAGCTACTCCATTAGAAATTGGCAGGTTCATCTACATATTTGTGGAACATCTTGTGTCGTGCCAGTTAAATCTGAGAAGATTGAAGCCAACACAAAGCTTTTTATTCCAATTTTACATTAAAAAATACCTGCTATAGTATTACAAGAAATTTAATGACTTATGTGATTCTCTTATAATGCCAGAGGTATGTTCCGCTCAATTTAAACTGTGATTAGTTGCGATATCTAAATGTGTGGCCTTTGTGGTAGATATGTAATTTAATCTTTATCCTGGTCAATAACATCGCATTGTGCTCTCCTATAATTCGAGAACACTAGATTAGCCGCTGAAACTAATTGTAAATGGAGATGGTTGGTCAAGCATTGCGATTCGATCACTAACTATGAAGCGAACAAATGGTACGGGTCGTCGAATATGTTTTGTTCTTTTTGAATAGCAATACTAAAGCAGTGTCAGGGCTATATCAAGCAAATGAGTAAACTGAAACATTGACGGAGGGTAGCGGAGGTAAAAATGAATTTATTGTAATGATGTAAAGACGATTTTCTATCCAACTTTTAATAAGGCGTCGTTAAATAGAGTACCTATCTAACCTCAAGCAGTGATAGCGATGGAACGGAAGTCATTTCTATTGGCATGGATTTAATTTAGTTAAACTACGTTAAAGAAGAATTAGGACTTATGTTCTCTTCACATTAACAAATTTATCATTCCGTTAGATTAATCATGATATACGGTTTATTTTGCGGCACCTCTTGCTGCAACTCAGCAAAGAATTACAACATTCGACAATGAAAAAATCTCGAGGTATCGCTTGGTTCATGGCAGTAGTAAATAAATGATAAAAAATCTGTGTATTCAGGAGCAAATAGGATTTAATATGTACATCTCAGAGTTCGTGTTCTTAATGTTGTTTCGAGAACATCTCGGTTTAGGTTTAAATCCCTCAACTAGGAACCATTTCAACGACGTTGGAAAACGTGGGCCCAAACACTATTACAGAGCAATTAAATGGATTAAGTTTTAGGGAAGGGTTGTAGTGAATTGGTGCACAAAGCCACCAATCGTCCGTATCGTTTCAACTTTCTCATTCATCAAGAACGTGCGGTAAAGTTGCATATCATCAGCGTAAAAGTGATGCACGGCATGTTTTCAGCACAGTTGCAAAAAGAGAAGTATAAATAGAAAAAAAAGTGTATAGGGCCAGTAATAGAGCCTTGAAAAACACAAGTTGTTACTCGTTGGAGCTCGGATACATCATCGTTGATTTCTACACGTTGAGCTCTATCGGATATATAACTCTCAAACGATCTTATTGCACCACTACGTGAAGCAGTGCAAAACAAAGCGGTTGCAGCCTGTGTGAAATTCACTACTACTTACATACTACTACTTAGCATTGAAAATATATCTTGCGCATGATCTCTGAACTCCGTGAAGCGTGTTACCTGCGTCTTGATATAAATAAAGCTCATATGCATTCATTTGTGCAATTCATTTGTTCATTGTGTTAAATAATAGCTCGACGTAGGCTCTACGACTGCTTAGATGCTTGCTTTTTGTAACGAAGCGAATTATCAAGGTGTAATCCCAGATTTCCATAGGAAGCTAGTATAACCCTTCAGTATCTCTGCATAACTCGACCTGTTTAGTTTTAGCGAATAGCACTGCGACACGCTTAGAAGCATTCAAATCTAAAGGACAATTCTCATACGAGACTTGCATTGCGTTCAAGTCATTTTGGAATTTCTGCATCCTTGCAATGAATCAGCGAAAGCGGGGAGCTTACACGAAAAAATGGCGAAGGACATTTGTATTTACTCAGATACGGTTTTATGTGAGTGATTAGAACTAACTGTATTTATATCAGCGGCAAGTATTTCCGTTGTATGTACATATTTACATAAATATTAATTAGAATATCTAATATTAGAGAAATGTTTCATTATTTATGTCTATATGCAGTCATATCTGCGTTGAAACATATAAAAGATCATAATTAACATCTGTTTTCTTAATCTTTTTTTACTAGCTTACGTATACAGTGTGAATAGGTGTTGCGAGAGGAAAAGCGTCTTTATTATAGATTTCTGAAAATAATATTTCCTTAATAAAAGATTTTGTTCGTTTACATTTCTCCTTACGTTACTAAGAAAAAGTCTATGTTGTTTAAGTCTTTCTTCTTGTGACACCTATCCTCCGATCCTCTGTATGTTACTGTTATTCGACTTTAGCGTCAGGAATGTCGTAGATGTCTTACTCTCACAGAACTCTGTTGCTGTTGTATATGCCTGGATTTCCCGTTTGGTGTTGGCAGTAGGACGGAATACGAATTTTTGAGAATAGTTTCTTGGGAGTATTTGATATTATGCGTTAGGATTCTGCGTATATTTGTAACGATTAACATAGCAAGCACATATTAGATACAAAAACCGATTCTCGAAAGTACAAGACTGTTGTGGCAAGAAAGACCAGAGACGCCTTCTTTTTATTCGCAGGTACTTCCTTAAGAACTCCGCGTCGTATATTTGATTCAATATAGTCAATCAGTTTTATGTCGCATACGCTGTTTTTTTGAGGAGAGCTGCGAGAATATTCACATCGAATTTTAATGGCATTGTACATGCAAATATTGATTTGGGACTCAATTGAGGCATCTTCGTCGTCATTATTGGAACGCCCTTTTTCTAGTGTTATTCTACTTTATTTAGATAGAATTCACGGGCTAGCAACAGTCCTCTCACGGTTGATCTAAATTTTATTAAATATTCGACTTATTTTAGACGAAATTCTTGCGGAAGCAACATTTCTTCCTTTTGCCACACTCAATCCGGATAGGGCTCTGTTGTTGATTGATGTTTGTGTGCGATTAGTGTCATGCGATCCCCGTTTAACGTCCTAGCGACTTGTCCGTGTTTAAACAAAATTTATTGTCCGATGATAGTAAAAAGCTATTGGACCAGCCATTGAATAATCATGTAATTGACGAATTAGAATAATATCCTTTATCGTATAGCTTACGCAGAATTAAAGTATGAACGAAAAAAAAAAAGACAAGAAGAAAAAACTTAAAATTGAAACATATAATCTCAGGGCTAAGACCAGTTACACATGTATGAACTGCTCTGTAGCATGTAAAAGATCCGTACGAGTACCTTTTAGCTGACGGAAAAATCCAATAATGTTAGCAAGGATTGTGGCGTACTATGGTAAGCAACACATAAGTATCAGCACTTTCGCACCGCAAAACTTGTGTGGAGCGGAGGTGTCGATACTTATGTGTTGTTTACGGAACAATCCAAATTACTTTTCTATTTCTACTCAGCACCATCTGCGCTTGCATTGTATTGGAATGCGCTTTTACGTTTTCTAGCGTACTGTATTTACTGACGTCATATCGGGAGAAAATAGAATATCGAATACGTATGCTGATCAACGAGTAGAAACAATTGCTTGATAGTTACTTCCTATTAAATGCTTTAAGTATTTATATATTTTCATTGTTGCTGCATATAGATTTACAGTTGCGATCTGCTGCTAGACATTTGCATTTGGTGCGAGGCAGGAATACATCATTTTGTGAATTTCTCAAACGTCTTAAAAGAAGCTTATGGTATCCCTTAACGAAGCAAAAAATGCGAACCTATTATATAGGGAACCTATATAGGGATTACCTGATATATAGTATAAGTATATCGAAAATTCGAAGTAAATATTGTACCCAATAAAATTATAATATTCGTACTTTCACCAACTTCCTGCGAGTTTCTTTGCATGTTGCTTCAAATAACCATTGTTCTCCTCTTGAATGAACTGCTCAACATTGAAAAAAAATCTGCTTACATACATTCACCACGTAATAAATTAGAAGAAAGGTGTAACATTTAAACTTGCAAAGAATTAATTATATTGAAAAAAAAAGAACGCAGTATCGGAAACAACAACTCATCCTCTCACCCAAAATGGCGAGGTTAAAATCAAAGCTATTTTATATTTATGACCTATTATAACTCCGATTTTGTTGAATTTATCTATTTTGTGGAGTACGAGACACCTTTTTAAATGATAGAGATATAGAAAATAATATTAGTGAAAACTATTCCATTTATCAGAAGCTTTTTCTTGATTATCGATTATTTATTTAATTACATTCTGAAAGTAAATTAGGAAGAACGACAAGAACCTATGTATATATATTTCGCAAATATTAACATTTATTACACGTATTAAATTTATTTTATCTACTCCCTGCGTAAAATAGTTAATGTTCGTCCTTCAGGCAAGCTTCCGGTCTTATTCAAATAGCCATATAATTTTCGACACGTAGCAGGTGGCATACTTAAAGACGAAAAGAATAAATAATTACGTTTAATGTTTGAATATAATGGTTTGCTGAAATTCAAATTAAAGAATATTCAATTTATGCTATTTGTTAACGCAATGGCGTGACGTACGAAAATAGAACAGTTTTTGAGGTGGTCTAAATTCCATAATTATATTTGGAACGATAACATTATGAAATAAAAGCCGCCAATTGCAGAAGGGATAACTTCGTCAAGCCATGTACCTATGTAGCCCTATTAAGGCCGTAGACATCGTTAGCATCGTATTGAGACATGTTGACTCGGAATTACGCTTAATAAAAAAAAAAAAAAAACAGCCCGATCTATAACTCCGGTATTTTTTCCGCCGCCTCAAATACTACGACGCAATTTCCGTTTAATATTTAAGGGGAAAGAACCAGAAAACAAACGAAAACGAGGAGAATTGAGGGTGTTGTATCCATTTTACGATCGTGCGTGTTCGTAATCCATAAGATCGTCGAAGTATTTTGGTCGCCTTAGGCTCCTTGACCTAAAGCATTATATATAGACGAAATAGATAGCGGGCTATTATTGCGAAGGTCAGAAGATATCCTCGTGGCAATCTAAGGGCATGTTTTTATAGAATAGTTTCGTGCTTTGTACAGTTTATATCGGCTTCAATAAAATTTTACACGAGAACTCGTTTCTTGAAGTTTTAAGATCGCAAGAGGACGCACGCATATAAAAAGGTTAATTCATCGTTTTCTAGAGACCTTCGCGAAATTTGGGTAAGGATTGTATTGTAAAGTCAGTATTGCCGCGCCGACGCCAATTGTTCCTTTCCTGAGCACGTGTAGCGTGTAAAGCGATGATGATCCCAATTTTATTCGATTTAATTTTTTTGGAATTTCAGGCAATAGTTAAAAGCAGTTGTTTTTATGTCAACCGGAGTCTACAAGAAGAGAATGAAGATCGTTGCCGCTGTTTGATAAATGTTATTTCAATTTTTTATAATGTTACAATCGTGTCTAACGGTGCAACAAATCAGCACAAAACAATGGCAAATTATTCAATTTTTAAAAAAAGAAAAATTGGTTGAGGTGCTACTGACTAAAGGTACGCACCAACCGCCGTTCTCAAATATTCTCCGACACTCGAAACAGTCTAAACAAAAATAGGGGAAGATAGAACGGTGAAAATTGAGTCAAAGCTCGCTAGAAATTATAATTAGCTATTTCCTTTGAATAGTTATACGTCTCTATTAATTTGGTATCGTATCTAAATCGTATCTATTCTTAGCGTTCTAAATTTTTAGAATTAATTTGTTGTTTCACCATCACCACGCTTTTGTTCGTGATTTTCACGTGTTTACTCCCATAAATTTGTATTTTTGATTTGTATGTTTTAACTTAGTAGTTTTACAATGTAAGTCGTTATTTTTCTAATGTTTAGTTCACTGATTGTGATAATTCATGCCATCGATGCTCATATTTGGTTTCTTTTATGAAGCAATAAATTAAGTTCTAATTGTGTGAGTTAGATACAAAATTTTTTTTTGGTTGATATTATAAGAAAAATGTATAAATGTCTCATTTTTATATGGATATCTTCAATAAAAGAAATTGAAAAGGTAATGGATGTAATATCATGCTGTAACATGTATAAATTAGTTCATTACGTCTTAGAATGAGATCCTTTGTAACATTTGCCATCGCTTTCGCTCTTTGTAAGGCTTCCAAACTGAAATTAATATTGGAAACTTTACTCAACTTATGCTTCGGTGAAAACGGCAATTGAAAGACTTTATTGTAATGCAAGGAAGAAATGTTATTTATGCCTCTAAATTACACCTACCTAAATGAAACCATCAAAGTATTCTTCGGCGAAGAAATTTTGTCTTTTTAGCAGCAAAACAATTCTCGGAAAGTCGGGAAGATTTAATTTAACTCCGTCTTATTTACCGCTCATAAACTTAAATACTCCTAATATTGATTTAGTCTTACCAGGAAAAATCAGAGTGGGTTAGCATAGGCCCAGCAACAAGTGGCCTCTTATTTTTAGAAACGAATGTGTTTATGTTTTCATTAAAGTTTCACGAAGTGTGCTCGTCATTCGAGCCTGTTTCTGAAAGGATATCGTCATGCTCATAAAAGCGCTGAATGCTACACGCAAGCTCATTCGTTGTGCACCCTCACCATGGGGAATCCGCTTATTATTGGAGATAGTTGTTAAATTTTGTGTTTGTTATTAACCCGAAACAAATGATCGAGATTAAAAGAAAAAAAAATGAAAAACGAAAAAGGCTTCAATTAAGTTTGCTGAGTAGCTTAGGTTAAAAAAAAAAAAAAACTTAGTTGCGCAAATCATGTTGGTGTAAATATAATGTAGCATAATGTAGGAGTCGTAAGTGATGACGTTTTCGTTTAGCTATAAAAAGAGTATTTCCTGAAAAAATAGCTGCTAAAGAAAGTTTTACATGGACCCTGTATTTGCTTCATATTTTAAAGCAAGCGGAGAAAGTTTACTACCAGAATGTTCTGTAAAATTACGTTATCTTTATTTACTCTCCACAAAAGCTTATTTTACAATTCGTATTGAAAAGCAAGTTCGATGAATAATCAAACTTTCACTTATGCTGTGCGTTTGTAAGAATTCCATTCAAAGGTTTCATCCAGACTGAAAGCAAAAATATTTATGTTGGCAAGTACCCAAAGCAATAGCTGTTCATCCTAAAACACTAAGATGTGTTTTTAGCCACAATATTACCTCAAAACAACGCGAATTTATGCATACATGCTGCTCACATTCATTTACTATAGTTATTACTGTCATTCTAGAAATACAGTCATAACTTGAGAGCGTCTTGGAATCTTTTCCGAGTTTTAATAATAATACACCTATGCATCGTAAAATAACGTACTCAAAAGTTGGCTACTCTTTAGTAATTTTTAAATTTGTGATGTTCTGTTATAATTGTCCAATTAAGAGTGAACGACTATAATAGTAAAAAGGACGATTTTTCCTCTTCGTTGGCTGTTCGAATTCGAAACCCATGTATTTGCATAATCTGCGCAAAGTAAGTACAAAAAGTAATTGTTTGTTTGCCTTGTCATTTCGTTGTTCACGCATCACTGGTTAATTACCGACGTGGCTGCCAACAACTTGCCTATATATTTGGGTTCGACTATACGTAGTAGTCTGCCGATCGAGCGAATCTAAATGTGGGCATTTTCGTCAGACTGATTAAATTTGAGGTTAATGAACTCCGTAGCTCGGAAAGTACGTCTTATAATATTATCCGATCAGCATGCCGACAAAATAAAAAATAATTGGAGATGTAGTTCCTAGATAAGTATCTACTATTAAAGATATTCATACATCGTTTGCTTCTTCTGAGTACAAAGGAGCTTCTAAAGATTTTACATACATTGTCCGAACTAAATACATAGTTCATTACTATTCTTAACTGTCTATTTATTGTGGATGTAATTTCATCGAGCGTAGGTCCATAATATGGTAAATATAATTGGTGAGAAATAACAGAATCCAAGACCGAAAATCGAAAAATTAATGGCATTAACCTTATTTATTCAAATAATATTCTATGTTAGTTGCGGTTAAATCCATGATTAAAACTTGAAATTACGTTTGTCATTTATAGTCAAGTTAAATTACATTGAATTAAATTGATGTTTATCGACGTAGAAATTATAAAGGATGTTTACTGCAGGCCACCAAACATTTAATATTAAACACTATTTTCGTATTAGGCAAAAGTAACAGAACGAAGAAGGATCTTAATCTATGCAACTAATTTGCTGTTCAATTGAAGTGGTCCACTAATAAAAAAATTAATTAAAACCCTTTTTTTTACAAAAAAAAAAAACTAGAAAAGAAAATAATTAATAAATTGTTAAAATTAGCATTAAGATAATTAAAAAAACACTTAACAACTATGAATATGCAACTTTAATTTTATTTTTTTGTCGGCCCCCTTCCTGCTTGTGACACCGCATACTTTCCATCAGGATATTGATAAATCCTTGCAGAATTCTTAATCATTCTTGTCGCACCGTCTTTATGAGCTCATCCAGCGTTATGCGAGGACAAGGACGGGATCACAATTGTTGATGCTTGTTCGATGCAATTGTAGTCTGGAGAATTAGAAGGCCATAGCATTCTTTCAATGTTGTTGGTAACAATGACGTCGTTCACGATGCGGGTTTGATTATTGTTATCATTCACAAATATAATTTTTTTATGGCGTAACGATCAGCAGAATACTGAAGTCCCTACATCTTTCTGCATTCGTCGATGGATTTATCAAAACCACCAGGTCAACGCCAAATGGCCACGTTAAGCGATGTTTCTTTCAGGCTTAACTTCACACTAAAACTCCGGTATCAAAATGTGGATAGCAGACATATGACTCCTCTTCTAGCTCTCAAACCACATTCGTGCAGACCTTTTTTTTAAGGGCCGGATTAGATAGAACCACTATTGTAGGTGCATGAAGCCGCTTGGTCAACTTTATAAACCCGGTGTGACAGGCCCAGGAAATAAATCTTTTACGCAAAAAATCAATTAAGTAATTTTCTTCGTTATTTCGTATGGCTTGAAACTTAAAGCTTGATTCCACGTTAATGGTTTTATTAATATATCATGCGTACATGGCCCAGTGTAAAAAAAATGTCATCCTGAAAAGGTCGGGGTTTAGATAGCAGCTTTGCGGAGAAGAGTTATTGCGACCGTTTTTAAGTTGTCGTTTTGCTAAAATATGTTCCAGCGAAACGCGGCGTAAACAATTTAATTTAGTGCTTGGGTTGATGTGTTATAATGGGCGCACTGCAATTCGAACTTCTAGGCACTTTTTATTTCTCAAGTTGCCTATTGTCATTGTCGACACGTCAACATGATTACTTGATAAGCAATTCGAACGAAATCCGAGAGGTGAATGATAATCCCAATTCAGGCACATGTTCTAGTCGAATTTTTAACAAATCTACCGTATCATCTTACGGGGGACAAAATCAATATTCATCCCAGCAGCTAATTAGTTTACGGAGACAACGCAGATAGCAGGTAATGCATGTTAAAATGGAGTAATTCCGTCGAGTTTCGCAATGCACGAGATTGAATTGCGGATTGGAATGTACAGGCAACTGCTTTCACGCAACGAGGACCTCTAAATGCTATTCGCTTTATTTCTAGCGTTAATTCAACCGAATGGGTTTCTTGTAAAGTAATTGCAGGACATACTAATCCATAAAGTACACATTAAATTTAAAAAAGTCACAGCGAAGGCAGTAGTAATTAGTCGATGTCATTAATTTTTAAGTTTTGTTAGGCTCTCTTCAATATTATAATTAGAGTGGGCAGATTTGGGTTCGCACCATCGGCGCAGCTAACGAATGGGCTCTCAGTATATAGTTCGCTGGAACCTGAAGCGTGCGTAATAGTAGCAGCGAAGTACAGCTGTCATTAAAGACAGTGAACAGGGTCATTAAGGATTATCAGGATTTGACTTACGACGACGTAAAAATAAAATGTTTAATGTGCGATATGTTTCTAAGGTGTTGGTCACAAACACATTGTGCGAAGCGCAAACCCGGTACTAAATCCGGTGTCATCGCAACCACGTTAACGAAATTATTTACCATCTGTACGTGTACATTTAGAAGATACGATTAAGGTTGAATTGAAAAATAAAAAAGTGCGCCTGTGTGCGGACGAAACAACTGTTTGCAAAAAATGATGGAATGATGGATCAATCGTCGTCTTCAATTTTATTAGCTTCTGGACGAATAAAAGAGTGTATTGCGCAAGTAATTTTAAAGTTGGTTCTAAGCACATTGGAAAAATTTGAAATAGCCAGAGATCAAGTCTTAATCTTTGTGACGGATGAGGTCGCAACCATGTTTTCTATAGGCCGCTCTCTTAAGGAACAGTGTGATAACTTTTTGCGTGTTACGTGTAAAATTCATGCTCTAGAAGTTGTTAAATTCCGCGAATTTCGCAGACATTGTCCTCATATCCTTGAACCACCGCAACTGATCCTTACACGGTGGGGAACATGGTTACAAGCGGCATTTTACTATCATAAATATTTTCAGGGTACAAAGAGGGTGCTTATTCAATCCGAAAGAATGTGTAGCTATCGAAACAAGTCAGAACAAATTTGAAGATAGTCAGGTGAAAAGTGACTTACAAATTATTCACAGCAGTTACATCGGAATAGCGCAAGCAGTAGAAACATTACAAAGTTCTTCACTGTCGTTAGAGGAATCACTGTAAATTGTGAAAGACGTACACGCATAGCTTTGTTCGGTAGAAGACGCAAAGAACGAGTGTGTTCTAATTTAGTTTGAAGTCCGCAGATGCGTTCAGTTGTTGCAGAGATCTTGTTATTTATGTAAATATAACGTGACTAGATGTAGAGCGATCGTTTTCTTTACGCAAGAATATGTCTCCCTCGTAACAAACGCGTTTTATAGAAATAACTTTGGAAATGCACCTTATGTTAAAAATGTTTAATCTCGATTCTTCAGTCTTTCAAGTCCTCGGAAGATGTTTCAGACGGCCAATTTTTTTCAATCATCGAATTACATACAATACCAATTTTATCTTTTATACGTTTGACTAGAGATGGCAGTTTTCCGTGTCCATCCAGAGATAACATAGAGATAATTTATCGAGATCGGCTCATAATCTACAAAAACCATCTTGAAAACTTTTTTGTATCCAGCATCGGAATGGCCCCGTTCGCTGTAACATATGTATCTAATATATACTGACCCTCTTCGCATGCAAGAGTCCATTCGTTAGCTACGCACACGAATTTGCCCGCTCTAATTATAATCAATCGCTACTAGAATTGTGATGTGTACATAGATCTAGTTGAATTTTATCTCAATATTTATTGCTTCCTTTACGCAGTAAGCCGTCGCAAGTCCTTTTTCAAAGTAAGTAACTTTCCTATTTTGGAGTAATAGGATAATAACAGAATTACCATCGGTGTCAGACTGATATGTAATTATTTTTACACGGAATTGCTTCTACGCGGACGCTCACGCAATATGAATATTTTTAACCTGTCCGAACAAATTTTCGTTTACTATCCACTAACTACCGATGGAGGAACCTATTAAAATGCTTTCCCATTTCGAAAACGCTCAGATGCCATGAATATTAATAAAGGTTTACGGCACAATAATATTCTCACTTATATGCACATACGAATGTAATATCATTTTTTTTTTATATTTATTTTGGCCTTATAGGAATACTTTTTACTTGTTATGATGTAAAGTATTTTAGGGCTTGACGGTACCGGGCAGATGATTAAGGCAAAATGTAAATACCTAACGCACAAATAACATCCCAAAGTAGATTTTATTCGAAGTAAATGAACGACTTATTCTATTAACCATTATTAATTAACCATTAGTATCATTTGTTATACACTAATAAGTAATTGCGGCTACATTGAAAATAAAACGAAGGAAGTGAAGTGGAAAATTACATAGATATCAATTATAAACAGAATCAACGGCATTACTGAAAACATGACAAAACATAATAGTGTTTACTATTGACACTATGTCAGTTGATCACTAGTAATGTGCGGAGCGTACAGAACATTACAAATCATGACGGAGAAGGCGATTTAAATATCAAATTAATGAGGTGCTTGAATTTAACGTTGATTAATGGATATAATGCGAAAGAGTAACGTGTCTCTCTTCTTTTATTGTAGTTTTTTCCTTACGCATGGTAATTGCAGAAGTGTTTAGTTTGACTTTCGCATGCCGCTAAGCATCGGAAAATGATGTAAAAAAAATGATTGCTTGTATTTCAACAAGTTGCAAACTGGTTTTTGAATTCGAAGAACGGTGCTTCTTATTATGAGATACTATTGCGTTGGTTTTTTTCTTTGTCGTATTCGTGAGAATATTGTTCCACTTTTCTTCTACATTTTTTTTTGTTTTCTTAACACCTACTAGTTGCTTAAGGTAAGATATCTGCCCATGCATACGCGTAATCACAACGTAATGTTTTTCAAATTAGGTCCATATGATATGTAATGTTAATATCAAGTTAGTTCACCTGTGTATTAGTACAAAATCGCAGAGAAGAAAGGGATCTAGTTACTTATACCATAGTACAAAAACGATGCATGTGGTAAGTCCTTGGTGTTCTACACGTTTAGTCCAGCTGTGTATCAGCTTTTTTAAGCCGTCCAGATAATGTCTTTGTCCGTAAAAATAGGGCTCTGCTTCGGTAATAGCGTCTTTATTTCACGTGAAAAGCTTTCAAATTTGGAAAAATGGAACGCGAAGAGAGTTTCTTCCTTTTTCCCCCTTCAACCGGCTTTTCACTTAAATTTAATTTGCAATGACAAAATTATGTTAACAATTTAAGCAACATTTACAATAATAAGAAAGAAATAAAGTAACGAAACGGTTCTACTGTTTTCTTCTGCGGACTAGAACTTATCCGCTTCGTATAACGATATAAAATTATATCTTTTGCGAGGTTAAGGTCACTTTTAACTCCTTAAGGGTAAGCTAAAGCCGAACTTTTTACCGCTTGAGATCCTAGGAAAAAGCAACTACTTGATACTTGGTTAGCTTGCATCACGACGGTGTCACGTAG
This sequence comes from Oryctes rhinoceros, assembly GCA_020654165.1. NCBI lineage: Eukaryota > Metazoa > Arthropoda > Insecta > Coleoptera > Scarabaeidae > Oryctes > Oryctes rhinoceros. The sequence continues at coordinate 9,807,896 of JAIOKQ010000231.1, forward strand.
GTGACAATTTCATTAAACTACGGGTTATATTTACACTATTACGGAGAAATTTAACACCGTCCCTTTTTACTCCGATAAATGTTATCTCCGTAGACAAATTTTTCTTCGCTAAGAGGGTCCGTTTTTCTTTTGTTTAGCGACGAATCGGTTCAATAAATTGAGAAAATCGCATAATCTATTTAAAGCAACAAAGCGAACGTATGTTTTTAAAAATCATTGGCATTCACTGGAGCTTTGTGTGATAAAAAGCATGCTTCTCCCACCACTTTCGTAATTTTGTGTGACTTGAATATAATGTACAAGGCCTGTTTCCGAGTAATTTTCATCTGAAATCTTTTCCTGAATTGCTCAGGAAATGTTTTTCTTCAACCCACAGACGACAAACGTATTGATTTTGTATTGACTACGTATTCTTGAAGGAAACGAAAAGAAAAATACCAGAAAAATGAGATAATTTCATCCGGGAAATGTTTTTCATCCGACCAAAACAACATTGTTGCAATGATGGAAAAACAGTAAGCAGTAAAAGTGAAACATTCGGCCGACACGTAATTCTCGAAAAGATCGCAAACGTAATAATTGAGCTTGGAAAAAACGATATAAAAGAACTTCATTAAAGAAGAAAGGTAACGCAAGAATAAACAAAGGCTAAAGGGACATCCATTATTATTAACTGCCGCTTTGGAAGAAATTTCTTTTTGGCAAATATTCTCAATATTACATTTTTTTGCAACATACTGCGGATACACGGACTTCACATAACCGTCGCAAAGGTATTCGCAAGTGCTAAACGAACTGAATAACGTTCTAGACATCGTTATGTATCTACATTCTTACGGACACTTGTTACGCTACTTCTTGTATCGCACAACAGATCAGGAATTTTCATTCTCGGATTCTTTTCCACTCATAATATTTAATATCGCTACGGTCGTATATTCTTGCTATCTACACATGAAGATGTTTCGTATTCGATCACGTTGCGAACAGCGTACAGATCTCGGATGCCATAAATTACATGAAATTGCGAAAGCAGATTATCAAGTAACGTACTTTATGGATGAATTCGTTGAAAAGTGTATCGTCAAACAAGATAAACTAAAAAAAAAAAAAAATGAAAAACTACCTTTGTTAACGTAGAATCAGGTTTTAGTCTTGTAGAAATACGTATGTAGTTTTACCACCTTGGTTATTCATGTGGCCATGATCGTTCACTTTATTCTGGCTTTAAATAGAATACTTGTTATTTTTCTATCGTTTTTTTTCTATAAAAAATTTAATTTAGGATTAAATTCAGGACTCTAATCATTGTACACTGAATGAAAGGACAACATTTTTTGTAGTAGTAACCCCAACCAAATTTCCTTTAACAAAATCAATTATTTCAACCATATCGGCTTTTTAGTGAACTCTATATTGCTGACGATGCAAGAGTTACGGTATTTATTTGAACGTTGTTCTTCACAACTCCTATTCCGTACTTATCCACTAAAGAATAACTAATTGGAATTCCTTAATTTTTAATATAATTTACATTAATTATCCTTGTTGGAGGATAATACTCCATCTACTTAAATTAATCGGTACAAACATAAAAGAACCCTTTTCAACCAATAACTAATTAAATTCAAAAGAGTACTGAATTTTTCCTTTCATATTGACCTTGCTGTAAATACATCCACGCGCTGAAGGAAATCTGAGTTAAATTTACCCTTTTCCAGCGGTAATTATAGGCCTGTAGAATATCCAGACTTGTAGGCACGTATTTGCAGATTACTTGCTTAAAAGGTTTTAACAATTTAGCGACGATCCTACTGGGTCGCCGCTGTTGTTCTTATAACTCAACGCTAGCATAATCGAAAGTTCAACGACCAATCGGTCTGGAGAACGATAAAAAAGAATGCTAATATAATCATAGCAAGGTAAGAGAAGCGTATAGCAGAGTGATGATGCGACTAAAACGTCGCGTGAAATAAGCGTTTTCCAAGTAGAGGCCCCTGAATTGGCAAGTTTTGTTCGCAAATGCTTCATGATGCTTCCAAATACGTAAATTAAATTGAATAGGTCATTGATACCTTGGATCGAGGTGTAATCAATTTATTAATACGCTTATATGCTTACTTATTGCAAGATCCGTAGTTGTCATCCTTTTAAAAGCACTGGTGTAGGAGTCAGAATTTCCGGATCTAATAAAGCATGTTGAGGTCAATTAAATCCCTATCAATGCCTTTCGAGGTTATTACTTTTCTTATATGCATTTCGAAAGGCGTTGAGATTTCAATTTGAAGTTTGCCGTCTTCATGCAAATTGTCAAAAATTACCGTTTGAAGCAGAACTTTAGTTTTATCACCATCAAGTTAGCTGAAAGGTTTAACGCTGAATAGGATATATGCGAAGCAATAATAGCGAAACATTTCGAATATTCTGCGATAATTTCCTTTTCAGATAAGTCCACAAATAAGTTGTAAAATTAGCATATGGTGTTATACACCTACTTAAAACAAATGTTGACCTTCTCTAGAAAAACTTACGAATAGTAATTGGTGTAACGTAAGCCCTTCTTAATAATGAAAACGTAAATGACGTAATTAACAGAAAAAGGGTGTTCCCAGAACGGCCTACTTTAAGAGAAATCGCATTTACGTGAACGAAAACTCACTTAAGGAAAAAAAAAAGCAAATTTCCAGACACTCTCGTTATTATTCCTTTAAAACAATAGTTTTTATCGTGACTCATTGTCTGACTTTATGTCTGGCAAGCAAAGGCAATTAACAAGTTTAAACTATTGGTATACAAGTAGCAAGTAAATATATGAGCTCGATAGCTGGATTCAAAAAGTTCCCAAAAGAATGAGAGTGTATTGATTTTTTTTTATAAAGGTTGTCGTATTAAAAGCTAAAAAGAAAAAGTTATACTTGTTATTGTTAATAATTGGTAGAATAGTTTCTAATTACCTGCTTAAGTGAACATTGTTAGCATTTATTTATTTACGATCACGTTTAACCTTGAAAAATGTATCGATACAAAATATGATAAAAAAATTATCGTACAGAATGTACAATGCGAATAGCTACAGTCGTTTCATTAAGTGGAAGACAAGCGAAGAGCCTGAATCATTTAATTTTATATAGTCGCATTTGCCTTTTTTTATCGTTGAATTAGCGGAAGAAACGTATGTTTTGTCGTTAGTCATTCGATAAAATGTGGACAGCTTTAAATTGGAAACTGATACCTGCGTAGATGCTTTTGTATAGATCTCTATAGTCACAGGGGCAACCAAGACGGGATAAACACGCGATGGCGCCCACAAAGAGTTTTCGTCATTAATCTCGCGGCATGGCGAGACGTTTAAAACAAATAAATAAATTGTGTCTCGAAATGTGGTGCAGTATATCATCTAAGCTAGTTGTTAATAGTATCTAGCGCATTGGCGAACGAAACCAAAGAGGTTCTTCGTTGTAAGGAATTAGCCTATAAAACCTGTAACATAACCGAACAAGAGGAGACCAAAGATTTTTCTACAAAGGCAACTAATAACATTTAAAAACATTAAACACATTAAAGAAATACATGAAATTGTTAAGTCGAAGGAAAAATTGGACCAAATTATTGTGTAGTGCAGATGTGAAGACAACGATATTCAAAAGAAAAAGAAGGTGAGATTATCAAAGGTCAATACAAAACCAATTGAAGCTTCACTAGGGTGTTGTGATCGAGATAATAAACATTGTGAGATCTAGGGAAGTGTAAGCAAGACTAACTATACTTGCGAATTACGAGAGATACAAATAAATAATTTAAACGTAAACAAACGACGAAAATAACTTTAATTCGTATTGAGAGTGTCCTCTGGCCGGTCACCAGGTAAGTTGGTCTGAAGTTTTTTTAGAAACTGGTCAACGTACACTAACAGAAACTAGCGTTATGTTCGACACACCAATTTTGCAGCCATAATTTCTTGCTTTGGCCAACGGTTTTAGAACGGTTTATAAGAATGTTTAAACTTATAGCTTTTGTAATTCATTCAACTTTAGTCAATCTTTGAACCATCAGCACTCTTCTCCATCATCTCTTTTGTATATCTTTTATTTTTCCAATAAAAGTAAAGTGCTAAAGTACTATCATCTACCACTCACTGACTTGTCTAACAAAACTCAATCTTTCTATTTTGCATATGTACGGTATATGTAGAAAGAAGCTTATTTGTTAGGAAAAGAATAGTATTTATCATATTTCAATTATTTTGTACGTCAGAGTAAAAAATAGGTTATTTATTAAAACTTGCTAGTCATTCTCTCAATATACAGATATCCTTTTTTTGCAATGGTTATTTACTATTCTCAATGAAAAGTATCACCGTAAAACACTCAAGACCACAAGAAAAAACACTTAAGAATATTGCAAATTAAAAGTAGGTGTATACGTTTTAACCAGAAGAAAACTAAACGATCTGCCGGAAGCGTCTATAACATGTAACTACATTCCTAATTACAAAAACAGACACCAATAAACGTGTGAAACTGCCATTTTGAATACATTGAAGCTGATACCTTCACCAATACGTCGAACGATATTTTCGCGGTCTTATTTGACTACCTCAACCTTTATAAACAAATTTCTTAAGACAGTTCGAACCACTTTTTTTAAGCAATGTGTCAATATAAATCTATTTGCGTAAATAATTTCCTTGCTTGTCACGTCAAAATATAAATGTTGTGTTTAAGAACTATTCTTTCTCCATACAAATGGATAACTTAGGCGATGTTTAAGAGCAATGACCGTTTTGTTGCATTAGTTTTAAGTGAAACAAGTTGAACAGACAAAGTATAAATCTTTTAACAGAGGACTTCATCATCCTAATTACGCCAAGATAATGCGGTGCGGAATGCAATTCTGAACACTCAATCAAATACATGTGGCTAGCGCTAAAATCAGGTTTATTTAGATTACTATCATTGAATATTGAGTGAGGGATTTTGGTTAATTAAAATACCTGCGAAATTAAAACATCTAGATTAATGGACAGATAACGTGAACACACGTTAAAATAGGTTTTTTTTCTTTGTCCGATTGCGCTGCGCATACTTCATTACTTTGATGCGTCAAAATTCCACGTAGATTACTGTTACCTTTAATACAACGTAAAACTTAATTTCATTTATCTGGATGTTCCTTTATTGCACTTGCTGCTACTCCAATTACCTTCTCTGAAACTTTATTACCCTTCGTGTTTTCAAAGATGGAGCGATAATCTTCAGGACAGTAAAAGACCGGATATAGCTTGTGGGGCTTTCTAATTTTAAAAATACTTCTTTACGACTTACATTGTAATCGCCTTAACGGTATAAGAGCTTGTACTTACCAAGCTCTTTAATTCATTTTATTGCCCTATCTGCTGCTGTCCGTTTGTCCTCTTCGATCACTTGGAGTTGCGTACAATGTTTATGTTTCAAAGAAGTTAATATTATATTCAAGAACGATGAATCTCATGATTCCTATAGTTGCTTTTCCTCCAGAAAAATAAGACATTTTGCCGCTTCTTACCAATGATGATTGTTTGGCCGTGCTCAAAATCATTAAATCTCTCTGATCTTAAATCTCTCTCGCTCTTTGATTTCTGCATATGTTAAAAAAAATCAAATCAATGACCGCTATTTTTCTTTTTCCACAATTCCATAAATACATGAACTTGCTTACTTTCAGCAGCTTCCAAAACAACGCTACCGGATGAATTTCTCCTAAATTTTGAAGGATCCGTATTTTGTCTACAATCTTCGTTCATCTCTGAAGGAGTCTAAATTCTTCAAAGAGAAACCTAAAACCAATTTTTTTTATCGTCTACAACTAAATAAACAATTTAGCAAATTTAATATATTTTTTTGGTAGACGGGTTAACATGTTATTGCTGACGATTGCAGGGTTTTGTGGTATATGAGTATCGTCCTTTTTGCCTAGGTGACATTTTCCTTTATGGAACTTTAGGACAACGCTAATAAGTTTGTCAGCATAATCTCATTTTTGCCTCATGGGTTGGTGTTATTCTGTAACAACAGGAAAAATTAAAAGAAAACAAGGCTATTAACGAGTATTTGGCTGAATATTAAAACAAATTAAGGAAAGAGATCAACTATATAGAAAACATACAAAACGAAAACTGTAAAAATAAGATATTGCTAAGCAAAGAAGAATGTCTTGTATATGGTGAAGAAAAAAACCAGAAGAAGAATTGAATAAATTCTTGAAAAAGGAACTGGAAAATTGAAGAAAAGTGTCGGAGCATTTTTCCTCGCGCAAACGCATTGTATAAAAGTACTTCCCCAAGTCTCTCATCTGGTGCAAAGCCTTCCATTCCATCAACCACCCATATTCGCGAGACACTATAACATGTCCTCTATAGATGACTTATACCCATTAATTCTATTATTACGCATCGTAACGGTTAAGGTTAACCAATGCGTTTGAAATAACATTTCATCGCAAAATTACTACGCGGAAATTAAAACGTACGCCGTTTGTAAATATGTTTTAGCACGTACAATCTGTGCCACGTAGATGTAAACACGGTCGTAATGATTAGTTATTTCATATCGTAAAATGAACGACGACGAAAATCGTAAAACCGGAGGTCTATATGCATGCAATATTTTATTGATAATGGCGTCGGCCTTTCCTGTTCCTGTAAACAACGATATTAAAGTTGAGTTTTTAAAGGTGGGTACTTAGTGGATCGTTTGTATTAGGCGCGCACTTATATCTGGGTCGTCCTGATGCCTTACCCGCTCCGTCTCCAGTTGTTACGGATTCTCGCTTTTCATTTTACCGTTTCCGTATTTCGTATTAAAAAATAGTTGATTTGAGTCAACCGTAAACCACAAATAGTCAGTACGGTAGATGTATTCATAGTTCACACATCAGATATTACGCATAAGTCAAGCACACATCTTTTCTTAATTAGTGAATAATGAAGATGTTGCAACATTTTTGGTATTGCATCGAGTGTCGACTTCGAGGAAGAGAAAAAAAAAAAAACGTAGACGTTGAACACGTCAATATCGATATTTACCATCGACGTTATCGATATATCGGCTCGAAAAACATCGATGTCCCCGAAACATTTTATTAGTAGCGATCACGTGAAGGAACATGGACAAGGAACGAACTCCGCTTTGAGGAAGGCTGTTAAGTCTCTCAGGAATTCAGACGGTTCCTATAGACCAACTAAGATCTGCCCACACGGGGGCTGGTACTCCATTAGAAATACTCGATTTCCGTGGTGATAGATAAACTTGTTAAACCATACAACGTGCGCCAGAAATTTCGTTTTTTTTTTTTTTTATTGCAATTTCCAATATTCTGAACGGTATTAAAATCGAACGAAAATTTACAGCAAGTACTATTACTAAAGCTAACTGTTTTTTAAGGGATATGTTTTAAAAACCTTCTTGATCTTCTTGTAAACATTGCACTGTTAGCATAAATATGGTAGTGGTCTTCAGCATCAACATCAACATCAACATCAACAACACAATCAACATAATTAATCCTCACATATCCACACTACACTAGCGCACGTTCTCTCATCGAAAAGCCGGCAACTTCCATCGATAACGAGATTCGATCTGTTGCAAATCATAACAGGATTAGCCTTCGTTTTAAAATCCTAAACGTGACATTTCGTTTAAACTCGGGAATACATACAAATAATGAATAATCGTAATACGGTATGATTAATTGAGAGTTAATTACGTCGACAAATTAGTACTATTACCGCGCTTATTACTGTTGAATATGAAACTGTTGGTTGTACTGATAGTAAGATTCAATCAACCGCCAGACATACGAATCACACAGGCCAGGGGAACGAGACAACTTTATCAGTTATTGGAATAATGGGTGATTAGTAGTTGGAATGCGAATGTAATTACGCGCTAAGTTGCTTGAAATTGGAAAACTATTCAAATTAATTATCTCGTGGGAATGAATGGGTTTAGAATTGCTATTAATTGCTATTCGCTAGATGATACGTAGACACACGCACGCATCTTGGCGTTTTATATTCAGACCGCTGCAATTTTCTGGAATTGCACTCTGCGTATTGTTACTTTTTACATACTTGTCTTCATCTAAGCATTGTATTAAAACGTTTCCGAAATATACAGGACGTTCGGTATTAAGCACTAAACTCCAAAAAGACCAGAAGGTCACTTTTATAAATGGCACCGTATGTTTTTTTTTTTTTTGTATCGACAGATTTTTATATAATGATGTATATGTCTAACGTTGAAAATAAAACTGATATTTACAGTTCAGTTAAGTGCGAATTCTATATTTGGATATTGCATCGAAGTGGTTTCTTGTGTTGTTATTATTTAGTCACTATGACAACAACGAACAAAACATACTTACATTGTTTTTTATTTTAACTGTTGGTTGAAAAGTTTAACCGTAACGACCTACTTTGGAAATCAATTACATACAGAGAATAGAGTTAATATATATCGTTATGATTTACGTATGAAGTTAAGAAGAAGTTGAATGCAACACTGTGTGCTAAGAAAAGTGGAGAACAACCTTTATAAACGATTGCGCAAATGTATCGAAGTCGAAGGAAGGAATTTCGAGTATTTATTGTAGATAAGTAAATAAAGAGATAGCTATTAATTATTGAAATAAATCTATGATTAATACACCCAGAAGCTTCATCAGATTTTAGCTTTAATTTAACAAATGTTTTCGGTTGTGAACATCCTCTTCAAGAATAACGGAGGTTGTACTTCCTGCTAGCTAAGATACAACGCATCTGTTTGGATCTAATCACCAAATGCTGAACTCGTCTTTGACAGCAAATACATTATAGACGTTAACCAAACAACAATAACACCAGGGATGACTTGAATGCAATATGTCGTCGTCGAACTTTATATTTAATGTAGCACATATCATGTAAAGACGTTAGACATTTTACTATTTTCAAAAGAGACTCCGCTTGGTCTACTATGTCATCAGAAAATTTTACTTTCCTGCTATTTACCTACTAAAGGAATTATCACTATTATGAAACGAATGAATATAATTAATCCAGTAATTGCTTTTACATACATCAAAGAAGGAGCACTTTATACAAGTATAATTGGTAATAGCTTCTTTGCAGATAAAAGGATAGGTACGATGTGTATCTGTCAACAGAAATGTGCACTAGATATAGTCGATTTGGTACATGCCGTGCTATCGACACGAACATAAATTAAGCCATTGCTCTTGGGAATCATCTGACGTTGTGCTCCAACGTAGTTAATTAACACGTACGTATGGAGTTGAGTGCGTATCACTGTTAAGATTAAAGCTTTGTTTGTCAGGAATTCCTCTATCATTTTCTGTTAAATATAAGTGTTCGTTCGAAGTTGTTAAATCGTCTTACACTTACTACCGAATATACACGGCGTCTTTTTTTTTTGGCAAGTACCGCTTCGTACAAAAAACAAAGAAATTTTTATTTTTATATGATACTGCGGACCTTGATCTATTCTCCAACATAATTTCCGCCTATATTATAGCGCTTATAATATTGTTATGCGCTACGATGGTCAACATCGTCGTAGCGCTGATCGGGGCTGCGACGGAGGGTCCCTAGCCATATGGCGCGATGAGATGAAAACTTGGGCTCGTGTAAATGGGTATTGCCGTGAAGCCAAATGATCTTCTACTGAGCACGCGGTACCTTTTGTATTGGATTGCACTATTCGGTTTATTTAATGCCTTGTAATATGTGTCGGCATTGTCTTATTTACGCCGATGCAAAAAATCCGTAAGCAAAACATCCCGCCCAACAACGCGTATTTTACAATCTGCGGAAATAAATAGTCTAAGGCATTCTCGCACATTTACATATACATGCAAATGTATATGTAAATTTGGGGCTGTCCATTAAATGATCATTAGTGCGGAATGCTTCTTACCTAAAAAGTACATCACAGGTAACCTAACTGCTACTTTTTGTTAACAAGCGATTCGTATATAATTCTGTGGTCTTAAATATAAGCTATAAATTTTTATTGCGAAAGATTAATTAGAATATACATAAATCAATACTATTAGCAATACAGTAATTGTCTGCTAAATGAGTTAGATCATTAGATACCGTAAAATACCATAATAACGTCAAAACTACCAGGTAAGCTTTAATAAACCGTAATTTTCACGTCAAAAATTGTAATATAACCTGCATATTACCATAAATATGCGATGATAGTACTTAACAATAACATTTATGAGTTGTTTACTTGATAAGTTTGTGCTTTTAAAGCGAACATATATTCTTAATTAAAAGGTTGTTGAAGAGCAACAACTTGCATCAACAGAATAACGAACCTTTATAAGCTGTACATTTGATGTTTACACCTGAATTTGTTGCATCCAATTAAAACGTAGAAAACTAGAAGCAGTAAGGAGGAAGGAGAACACGCGCTATTGAGTAGCCGCATATATTCATAATTCATAACAAACGGTGTTGTTTACACAGGCGGTATCAATTAAAACTTTCAATTTTAAAGTTATATTTCAGCATTTCAACGTATTGCCGAGACGTGTTACTTCGACCGGTAACCACTCGTTCATCGAGGCAATCGGTACCAGAAGGCTAGTAATCTTGGCGCTAAAGATTTTTTAAGCTCTCAACGATAGATCTAGCGACACCTATTTCGTAGTGATTTCTTAGGGCGCTGTTTTCAGTTGGTGCCGGGTACTTACGTCTATGCCAAGAAGATCTATATTGTCTTGTATTTGTAAAAATGCGTGCTTGTCGTATACTCATGGATAAGAGTTATGTTTTCCGTGAGAGTTTTTATCGATTTTTGAGGTACGCTTAGCATAAATAAGACGAATACTTTTTGAACGTCAAAATATATCGACAAATTGAAAATATCTAGATGTATGCATAAGGCATAAGCCTACGTAATATAAATTTAAAAGCGAACATCAGTCTGTATGTAATCTTAAAGAACCTACGTGTACGTACATCTGCGGCGAAATGTCAAAAATACGAAGGTTGTAGCGCTGCTAGAGAAAGATAAAAGTGTCACCTGGTGAACATGATAAATTAGGAAAGCCACTCAACAAGAACTCGCTTTTATGTCGGTATGTCTTATAGAAGCTGTGGAGAGTAAAATACGGCGTGATATACAGTGCCCGTCATTTGATTACTTTCATCCCATAAGTTATGCCTTCTCATTGAAACACTAACGTTGTTGTTAGAATGACCGTAAAAATAGTTAAATTAAGTCCCTTTTACAAATCTAGATACCAGTTTGCCTTACGAATTACAAAAATCAATTTTTAAGGATCTTTTTCTCACTCTGATGGTAATTTTCAAAGCGACAATTGATTACTTTCACCCAAAAAAAAAACAAAAAAAGCAAAAAATAGAAATAAAGGAACTATCTTTTATTTATTGTAATGAGTAAGATATCCTCATTTCTTAGCAACTATCATACGACGAGGCAACGAAGTAAATAAATTACTTAATAAATTCGTTATAGTTGCTTCCCAAGTGATTCTTATGGCTAAAATCAATTCTTTTCTAGCGTTCTCATCGTCCAGCGCCTAAGTTTGATGTAATATTCACGTCTGGGAGGGATATTTCATTATTACCCTTTGAATGGTACGTACGGAAACATACGGAGCAAATTTTAATATGGACGAAGTATTTATTCCTCAAGATATTTGAAAGCTTTAAGTTAAAAAAAATCGCCCGGTACATTTGAGCAAGTTCGTTAACTAATTTTTAAATACGTCGCGTAAAGAACAGAACGTACTTCTTTACAGGACAACATCATCTCTCTCGTACCTCACGTCGTTAATTTAACTCATTGTCATCGTGATGCAAATTCAATTTTCCAGTTATCCAATCCGCTATTCAAATAAACTCTACGTCGACGAGTAAGGACAAGCGCAAGGATACATATAGGAACTATTTCCGTCCTTGGCGCTACCGGTGCATTGGAACTAACGATGTTTGAATGAACGCCACTGCAGCTGTATACGTTATTGCTGCTTTAAACAAGCGTGCGTATTTCTTCATTACGCTGAGAGGTCACGGGTAAAATTTTTATCGCCGTTTGGGTCGTGCCAAGGAACGAATATCATTACGGCGCGGTAATTGTACTTTCAGCTTTCAGTAAATTAGAAGCTTTTCTCCGCAACTGCGTTTATATTTATTTACATATGCATGATGGTACAAAAGTATACTTGGACGGCCAACAAACGACGAAGGCTTGCTTTCGTACAGGTTTGCCGCGTTTCGTCCAAGTTTACCTTTGTACCATCATACGTATAAAATGTTCCAGAATTGTTATCATAGAAAGTTTTGAATGACTACGAATAATAATCGTTTGTGTTAGTCGATGTTAATGCTTCTGTAAAAATCGAAGAAAATCGAATATTTTGTGCAGCTGAATTTAAACGTGGTCATATCAATCCTAAAAGTCACTAGACGATCGCCGAATTAGGTTAAAGAGATAGCTGAAGCTTTAGGCATCTCGAAAGAACGCGTTTGCCATATGTTGCAATGTTGCAATGCAATGCAACCCAATGTTGCAGCGTAAGTCGGAGTATCTACCTCCATCAATAACTGCAGGTGAAACATGGACACCAGTACACTTCTGAAACTAAGGTACAGTCGATACAGTAAACTGCGAAGAGTGAATCGGCTCTGTAAAAATCGAAGAATCCATTGGTCGGGAAGGTGATGGCGACTGTTCCTTGTGGTAATGGATCATCTCGGAAAATGAAGATTTATAACTTGCACGCCACCTACCGTTATTTAAGAAATTGCTGGAAGACTTGAGAATTGAGGTTTGAATATTTAGACTACCCACCTTATTCACCAGATTAGCATCGAACGAGGAGGGCCATCATATTCGTAACCGCTTATTGTGCCGAACAAGATGTTAACTATTATTTGGACGGCTTAAAGATAAACTTACAAGGAGACTACATCGAAAAATAAAACTAATTTTGACAAAAGATACAATACTTGCTTCTGCGTTAGGCTACTTTCAGGCTACCTCCAGTTCTCAGAAAAGTTCCGCCATCGTTTTGGAGCAATTTTATAACCTTAAAACCGTGTATCAGTTTTTCATTGACTTATTTCTTGATCGGAATGAAAAAATTCTTGAATGAGAAAATTTACAGCAATTTTTTTCAGCAATAACGATGTTTTTTGACGACCAATATTTTAAAAGTCTTATAAGCTATTTCAATCGTTTTATTCTATAAAGCATTTCTTAGTGTTTTCAGCAGTGTATTGAGATAATTTAGAACGATCTAGATCCTAGGACAAGCCTATCAAAATCGTTGCTAGGTTTGATTCGGATTATTTTAATATTTAAATGAATTTATGCTTTATATTTTTCTGATAAACATTGTCCAGAATAAAGTTATTTATATAAATACCACACAGTAATGTTACGCATGAATTATAATTTTACTTGCAGCTCTGACAATAATAATTTGCGTATTTTCGTAGAAAATTTCCACACAATTCAAAACAATTCTTTATTTAGTTCAGTTAAATACCGGACCTGCGTTAAAAATCATAATTTTCAGTAAATATCCGTCCGGAACGAAAGAAGATTTATGTTACTAGTTAACCATTTTGAAGCAGCTTTAAACAACATAATTCCCAATCTAGACGTTGCGGGTGTACAAGTACTGTTATATTCAAACGACAAGGCAGTAGTAAAATGTAATAAATTTAATCCCTCTAAGAAATGAAAAATTATAGATCGTATCGTTTATTTTAATTAAGTTAATAATAATAAGTTAATGCTCACACTCAGCATACTTTTCTTTACTTTTAAAGCTACTGGAAGCAGAAGCCGAAGCCAGATGAAGTTAAAATAGAACTTGTAAAATTAGATGTCTTCTTACGGGCGCGGCCATGTATTCCTAGCAGCGCAAATAAAACTTTGTAACAGCTTTGTGAAATAATAATAACGCTTCTGTCAAAAAGGATAGGTGTAGTTGTATCAATTGAAAAAGCTAGAGTACCAGGGCAATACAAGAAAACACCATTTTTTTTGCGCAAATGTTTGCAATATAAGATAGGTTTTTTTTTCAGCTTCCAAGCTATCTTATTTATTCAGGGAATTGAGAGAAATTGCTTTCTTTGCCTTTGCTTTCACGTTCGTTTTTCTTTTTATTGAATACATTATCTCTTTTTGAATATATCAAAGGTGGATTCTGTTGTTGCGCAATTCGTTTGTTTAATAAAATTTACTCTGTACGACGAATACAATAACATGACGCATTTTGTCTTGAGTAGAATCTCATTTTCTTAGAAATGTTTGACAAATATCAAAGAGCTAGTGGCGTTTTTTCTTTTTTTTTACGGTTATTAGATTTATAACAAAGACTGTATAATTTGCATGTGGTTGATCATCTTCCTGTTAAAAAAAAAAAAACATTTTAAGGTACAGTGACATTTTTATGTTTTGTCTCCCCTAAGACGATGATAGTATCGATGTTTAGTCGTTGCAAGGAGGAGATAAAATATAAACCGGCCGGTGTACTACTACATCTATAATTTCCAGTATCCAAAATAAAATTGAAACAAAAATTATTGTCAAAAATTTCCGGTATTTACGCTAACAAATACAACTACGTGCTTATATATTCCGCTGTATATTTATGTAACCTCTGCTATATTTTAGCAGAGGTTCTTTCATTATAGTCTTCTTCTAGAGTCTTTCATTGTTTATCATATATATAGACCTTCTCCAGGCCATTTAAATTTTATTATAGAAAATAAGGAAGTAACTTGGATGGTTTTACTAAATTAAAGAATGTGAAATGAGGAATAGCTCGGCGTGGAACATTTTAACGTAAGCGGCTAGAAATACAATAATGGGAATCATATTTTCAAGACAACGTTATGACATTATAGAGGATTCGAAGGAGCAGCGCAACTAATCAAATTGGCCGCACAAGTACAGGAAAGATATGCTCATATATCGACGGGTCGATGTCAACTCGGACCTCCTTCTTAGGAGAATGAAGGTAAACGAAATAAGGGTAGAGATAGGATCGGGAGTGTAAAACAGAAATAGAAAAACGGAAAAACAAATCGAAGATTTGAATAAAGCGGAATATTAAGAACAAAAAAAAAGTTTAAACGAAAAGACAAGCCATTGAGGAATTTTTATGAGTTGTTAAGAGGAAATTCGAAAAGTTTACAATGCAAGAACGATCCACTACAGCAACAAAGAAGGGAATTTTTCACAGTATACGATTGCCTGCGATTAATTTGCGATTCCTGTTGAAACAAAGCTGTAATAAACGTTATTGATGTGCATTTGTTCATAACATAAAAGGTGGAACATCCTCATACTTGCAGTATAGAGCAATAATAAGTGGTCTAACAGTTTTACTGCTTAGTATTAATTTTTTTCATTGAGCAGATTATTTGGCACCAGATGCACATGTTTATGTTTATAACCTTTGAGTAAATCGCAATACGCCAACGGAACAACACTATGTGAAATAAAACGGCGAGTATTTTGCAGTGATTTATTCGAATTTCAAATCTAAAATATACACTTAAATAATCCATTAATTCTAACTAAACAAGTTTGAATTGTCGATAAGTAAAGAACTACTTACCATAAAACAAATAATGGGAATATTTGGCCGCCCACGTACCTGTATACAGGATGAGTTTTTTCCAATGGATAATATCGGACTCTTGGAAACTGGCCAAGGTAGAGACACGATCTAATGGGGAAAGTGTTACAAATTTTATGAGCTCAATAAGCCTCTTCTTTTTTTTTAGAAAGAAAATACGGCTAACTTGTGTTCTTAACGGAAACCACAACCGTTACTTTATAAAAAAAAGGCATTTCTAAAAGATTCCAACGATATAGCACCTAACATTATCTTTACCAATAAATAAATTACGACTACCTCCTTGATTTTGAATTAGAAAGAATTAAAAATTACTTTCTACCAAATATTATTAAATAAAAGCTGGTTTTTATTTAGCGGAGGTAGTAATTACTTCAGGTGTATAATATACCGAAGATGAAGCGCAGTTAATTATTTCCTAACTGCAAACCGCGTACCGGACTCGTTAAGAATATTCGATCCTAGCGATGCCTAAACGCGCAGTGCCTAACTTTATCCATTCAAGACATTCTTAACACTGGAACACCGGAGTTCTAATAGAAAAATAATGTTTATTCCGCTCGAGGAAGGAAACGACATAGATTATGTACAACTTAGATGGTGAATAATTTCATTATAGGCCGTTCTTCGTAATTATACGGATTGGTTTATAACAAACCTTAAGAAAACGTATCCGGAAAGTATAAATATTATATTTCGAAGATTACATACAACATCGGCGATTATTGACCCCTATCTTTCTTCTTTTACACACAACTTATCCTGGCACGTTTCCAAAACGCATTAGGAAAGGTAGAATGTTCAAAGTGCTGTTAGCAACGCAAGCCACATGATTTCTAAATAAAAAAAAAAGACGCAAATCACGCAGGCCGAAGCAACATCGCTTTTCTTGTTCTGCGGGTTATAAATTTGGAACGCACTATTGCAAAATACCGTCGAAGAATGTGTGAATTCTTAACTTTGGCGTTTTAAGAGGAAGCAAGCTATTCTACCTAACCGAAGATTGTCGGAAATATTCCGACAATATAATTGGGTGAGATGTTTCAATATTTTGGCCTCATTCAACGATGTGTTGTTGTTTAATAGTCGTTTGGGTCAGTAGATTTCTGTAAAAATGAAACAAATCGAAAATCGACTCGCCATAAAATGTTTGTATTTTAATTAATATTAAGATAGGCGCTGTTTATAGGTACTGGACACCATCATTTGCCACAGAGAAATTATAGGCAGTTAAATTTAAACAAAGTTAAGCTGATGTTGAACGTTCGACATGGCCAAGAACTGCAACCACTGCTGATACCATTGGAAAATTTCTGCATAGATATTTTGTTGTAACAAACATATTTTCATGTTAATTAATTTTATAACACTAAGGGCTAACGAAAACAGGGCGTTTTTTATTTATTTATTTATTTATTTTATTTATTTATTTATTTTATTTATTTATTTATTATTTATTTATTTATTTATTTATTTATTTATTTATTTATTCATTTATTTACTTATTTATTTATTTATTTATTTATATTATTTATTTATATTATTTATATATGCATAAATAAATAAATGCAACGGATGCACCGAATGCTCACCTTCGTGTGGCTTTTCTGGATATTTTGAGCTATACTACTCCCTTTCAAGCTTTATGGCACCTACATTGGACCCTGTATACAGCGTACGCATCTACTATCATTGAAATTTAATTCGATTTTATATAATAATAATGTTTTCGGCAGTGCACCCAAAAACTTTTTATGTACATGAACGAAATTCTACGAGATCATCATCGAAACAGTTGCCACATTTGATTCGTGTTATTTCAACATTTTTAAGTGAAACATTCTGTTTTTGTCTAGATTTTCTAGATTCTTCTAGAGAGTTTTTTTTTGTTTAAGTTGATCTGTAAAATATATTTTTTTTCCATAAGCTCGTCAATTTAATTTCATAAATTTTTTGCTCGGCAACACGTTATTTAGCCATTATTAAACACTTTAACTATAGCAGTAGTTAAAGTACGAATATTGTAAAATTCTAAGAAATCTGGATCTGCTAGCACAATATTAATGCGTCTGTGAAGCCAATATCAGAAATAAGAGAAAATATCAATGAAAACGCTGAAATCCAGGACCTTCCCGAAATGTCAAAGGTAAATTTACACCTCAGGGGGAACTAATTTGATCGAATGAAATACACCCACTTTATTTCTGTAAAAAAACAGAAGATTTCGCCAAATGCTCGAGAGATTGCTATGCCTCTCCTCACCGTTTGCACATTTAAAGGAAAAATAGGAGACCATGGCAAAAGTTTATTCCGGAGTTTGCGTTGGAATATCAAGGACCTTCTTGTTATTCGCCATCTATTAATTCGAAAAAAAAACAATTCATCGGCTGGATACATATGTACCGTTAATGCAAAACAATTATACCCGTCTAGCTTACTCGGTGCTGTACAATTAATGCCGCCATAATTTGAGAATTGCGTCACGTCGCTACGTGACAACCGGCCAATTAGATTGAAAGCGGTCGTCCGATCCGTAATTAATTTGTTTATTTTTCGAAAAGTCTGGGCGGGAACACGTGTCTGTTGCCATTTAAATCGGCGGCGTATCAATATTTGATCGACAGCCATAGATTTCCGCTATAGGTGGTGTATAATCAAACACCGGTGCTATATATAGGAGAAAACAATGTAGCTGATAGCAGTCCTTGTTTATGCAGGGTATATCACGAAATTCCTCAGTTAGAAGTTTTAATGATGTTGTTACGAATGAAGACTCTGAAATTTTGGAATAAGTAGTTGTAACATAGATTCGCTTATCAAACGTTTCCGGTTTAACCGGAAATATTTCGCAAGCGAAAATACTTTTAGATATTAGCTTCGATGCTGAATTTCATAACGATATCATTAAGACTTATAACTAACGAGCTTCGTGAAATAGCCTTTATATCATATCTTCGTGTATCGATCTTCGAGCTTTAAATTAGGCCACGTCTTTGAAAATATAAAAAATATTGTTTTGTATTTCAGTGTAACTGTTATATGGCCGTGGTCATGCTTAATCAGTTAATAAAGCAGGAATATACGATATAATTATTCGCTAATAAAAACTTGAATTTGATTAACATCGTTGCTGATTTAACAACGTTTATTAAACAAGGTTTAAATCATACACGGCATTGCTTGAAGATTGGTTTATTTATTTAAAGGATGTATAATAAACACTGTAAAATGAGATCAAAAGTTTCAATTGAAGCCCAACAAATACAGACGAATCTAATGTGGATATATACGCAAAAGGATGTTTGTATTAATATGTAGATCGGTTGGCTAATAAAATGACTCTTCACACCCATTTTTGTTCTCCTCTTTGGTGAAACAGTAGGTAATAAGGATATAAATAATGGTAACAATATGCCTTTATTGCGTAAAATTGTAATGCGACACGTACAAATATTAAGTTATAAATTAAATACAGAAGTATATGCTAATACATGGAAAAAGAGAAATAAAGGAGGAATGCAAAATGAGTAAAATCTACGCCAATGCAGGGCGAAGCTCCGTTTCATGAAGTATGAAAGCTGCTTTTCAAAAATCGAAAAAATAAAAAGTTCCTACAAAAAAACATTACCCACTCGATGTGTGCATATTAAACGCATGATATCTTTCATAAAAAGGATAACAATAAAATAAGAGAGCAAAAACACTAATTTACAAAGAATCAGACATATACAGCTGTTGCACAATCAAAGCGCCATCTGTAACCGCTGCTAATACGACTCATAAGGCTCTCAAAACATAGCAGTCTACCTCCGGAGCAGCATAGACTAATGTATTTGATAATTTACATATATAAATAGAAAAATAGAAGTACCTATAAAGCAGATAATTCGATGAAATGACACATTTCATAAAAAAATGTTTACACACAAACGCTTATTAACCAAAAAACGATAAATTATGGATCGCGGGAAAAGATGCTAATTAAAACGAGTTTTAAAGTTTAAAAGTTTAGATTGCTTTTCCTTTTGTGAAATTAAAATTTTAAATTTTAACGCCGACAAAATTATACGTCCAAGAAGTAAATTTAATAAGAACTCCCGTGGAAAATTACTACAAGGATAATTAAAATCCATAGCCTTCAGCGGCAATTTTACTGCTCGAGGCTCCGCGGAAGCTTAAAAAATGACTTTGGATGTTGTAATAAACATATCATCAAAAGCACAAGCTTTTATCGATCATATAGACTGAACGAGCTTCTGTAATCGCATGCCAATAAAAAGACGGCAGTCCTAGTTCAAGTTATTCAAGTTCAAGCATGTCTGTTTTAAATGTTAAAGTTCGAAAATAAATCATAAATTTTGTGAAAAAAGACTGTATCAAAAAACCAAATAATTCCTTTATTAAGATAGTTTTAGAACACCTTGTATATTGTTCTTTTTTTTTGCATTAAAAGAAGTACTGTATATCAATTTCGGCCACTTTGTATCGTGCTGAACGAGCTCGTGGGACCAAATAAATTAAAAAAGAAAAAAAAAACGGTACGATACGCATCTTGGCCAATCCGGCCCATTCGCACCTCTATTATAAATGTAAGCAGTTTTGGCAGGTTAATCAGATTCAATTTTCCGAAAAATCTCTCCTCCAAATCCTACTCTTTATTTTCGAGGGATTGTACGCTCGCCAAACACCTAGATCTCTGAAAAGTTTTCCTGTTAAGTCAAAACGAGCCAATCGAGCGCTATAGTACCAAACGATAAGTTACGATTTAGATCATCGTTGATAATAATAAAACGTCATCGGGTCATTATTATTAATGTATACGTCGTAATAAATATTTCCCATCCGTTTGAAACATTTATGAGGATAAACAAGCGCTCTAAAGCACTTATCAATTATCAATGAATTGCGATAAGTGAAGTGAAGTCAGATAGCTCTCGTCGAGCGTGCATTGTTCTGCTTTCTCTTTTTTCACTCTTAATCGTTGGATGTGGCGGGGGCAGTTGCCTTGATTTTGAACGATTCTACATATTTAAAATGTAGTTTAACACCATTGGACATTTCTAATTTTAGACGACCTCGTTCTCCGATTGCACGTTAAAATAACGACGTAGATTTTTTGGGCGTCTAATATTTACTAAACACGATAAAGTAAGTTGAGATTATCCCAACGTCCTCAGCGAGAAAGAAAGGGAGAGTAGACCGTTTTGCATTTACCGTGGCACAGTGAACTATTATCGCGTAAAAATATAAGAAATCAGAGTGGATACGGTATGACGTAGGAGCGAAGACGTTACTATAAAGTCAACATCTTTATCCGTCGCATATAATAAAATGAATTCGTCATGAATATGCATGAACGTTGTCGGTTTAGTTTGATAGATACGTGCATGTTATTTTTTATCAGTTTTCGTCTCTCTACCAACATAAAAATAACTCGCCGCCTTTTTACCGGCGGTAAACAAGGTCACTCTAAATGTGAGTCCGATATTATGTGGCCGATTTTTCCAGAAACGCGCGTTTATTGAAATCGGCCAAAAAAAAAAAACGAGTAATGACAAAATCAATTTATTTAAATACGCGCCACTATTGCCCGAATTAACTGAAGACACTAAAATGCTAAATGGTCAATTAAAAGATCACGTGACCTCTTCAAAGTATGCAACCGAATATACGTCGTTGCTACTGTACAAAATAAACGGAATACATATCTTATGGTACGCTACATCACATGGACCAGCAGTATAGAGCAATGCGATTTTTTGACTAAACTTGGCAGAAATTTTGGAAATTTTGTTGCCTTAACCGGAACTAATCCATCATATCAATTCGTTATCAGTTATAGATTAGGAAGGGCCAGGAAAGTCGCCGAAGAGGAACCGGAGGCCACCTTCACCTCTCAGCAGTACTAAGAGACCGATTACCCACATGCGACAGATTCTAGCTGCTCATAGCCTTCGCTATCTTTGTAACCCTATTTCGACGATTGTCTAGCACCATATCGAACTTTTCCGATGTTACCGGTAGTGGTTGCTGTTTTTTACCGCCCCAAATGAAGACCAAAATTTCATTTTGGTAAATGAACTTTTTCAGACAGCCTCCGTAAAATGCATTTTGATTTTTTTTATGTTTGCTCACTTTATATAAAGCTAGCGGATGTAAGCGGTGCTAAGTTATTTCCACTATGCACTGGCAACACTTGTTTCGAAGACTACTTTGTACAATGGCCATTCTTTCAATACTTTCTAAATTTCTGAAACAATTCGTAAAAATTCCGGGAGAACCTCGTCGCTAAATTATTGTTAAAAATACATACATAACTGCATTTCATGCATCTACTTATATAAGTTGGACTTTGACTAATGTGTGAGGTATTCAAACGTAAATGTTCAACTTCAATGTAATACAGTGTTGCTAAAACAATGTAAGAAATATCTGTAAATAATCAAAGCCTTGGCAAGGAAAATAAGTAGATGGGAAAGCCAAATCACATAAGCTACAGCCTGTTTAACACCTGTGCTTTTCCCTTTGATAAGTAAGTAAGATAAGTAAGATCTATCGGCAAACAATAAAACATTATGTTTAAGTTACTCTGCTACATATAAAATTTCAGAATATGCTAAACTTTTGTCATTTTTACCTAAAGTTGCCCCCCCCCAATCTCCTCAATGAAGAATGAATTGTTTGTTACCGCATTCTGAGAATAATAAAAATTAAATTATGAAATTAATTAATATTATGTTAGTATAATTACTATTATTTCTTTTTAATTACGCAATTAAAATACGACTAATCACATTATAAATTATCACGTCGGAATGGTACCTATTTTATATATAGTTAGACAGGTTATTATTACTCCCTCTTTTGTTAATTTAAAAAGAGACTTCTGTAATGCTTTCCAACCTGTCCCTGGTTGATTGTTACTAGGGTAAGCACCGTTTAAAACAAATAGAAGTTTAAAGCCTGTTTTAAGCAGCTTATGTTTAGATACGCTCATATTTAGATAACGCTTGAAATAGTTGTTTAATGCGAAGTTTAAAACAGATGCATGTTTAAGTAATGTAGGAAGATTATTTGGGGGTTTATGTTCTGCCTCCCCCTTGCATCGATTAAATCTGCGGCGTGGCAGGAGGTTCAGCAAATAGGTGCCGCTTTTGTTAGGAATAAATAAATAGCATAAACTAAAATGGGAGTAACAAAATCTACACGCGATTCCTACGACAATCCAAACAAACGGCTACGAGTGATAGAAAGTATCTTAGGGGAGACAAAATATGAAAGTGTCACTGTACATTAGTAGAGAATTTGTAATAGTAATAACTAGAGAGGACAAAAGCGAGTGCAATCATACCTGTTTCGTAGCGACTAGACGGACCCGTGTCTATTCGTCTCGTAAGAAAAGGTTCGCGTTGGTTATTGGTTTTCCCGAGAGTCGATAAAACACGAGTCTGTCTAGTCGCCGCGAAACAGGTACGATTTCACTCGCTTTTATCCTCTCTAGTAATAACCATATATATTTGTAAGTTCTTTATTAAAAGATATAAAAATAAGAAATTCTATTAAGACTACGTTACAAATTTAAGAAGCTAATCACTAATAAAAATTTTATTCAAGTTGAACGCTCTAACATTGTTTACTAATTTGGCAGCTTTCCGTATACATAATCTATTCCGTAGTTTATACATATATATTTATATAAACCAACCTGAAAGATGGAAATAGCCTTTCGATTTCAGTAAATGATGTAATGTAGCTGAATACTTAGCTTAAACAGAAAATTATTTATACCTCTTCGAGATCAAAGTACTTGATCCGAACAGACGGCGGTCCTTGCCTAATGTAACATTTTCGTTTTAAGTTTTAAGTGACGTTTCGTTCTGCTGGAAATTTTATCTTCCGTTTGTTGTTCTCCAAGAAAGCATCAATAAATAAGCGAACGCTTAGCATTCCGTAAGAAGCAGTCTTTTATTTTTTTACGGCTGTTCTCATTATTTGTTCCATCTTCGCTCCCATTTGCCCTAACATTGTACACCACATAATGTTTATGGGTAATTCCGTGCATTACACGTTCGTTTGTCTATTAATATAATATGAATAAAACTAATTTCTTAATGTGCTAAAAAAAATTAATTTATTTGTTTTCATCTATTTATAGTAGTTCTGAGCAATGAGAACGATCACGTGATCATCTTTGGAAGTAATGCGGGAAAAGACAAACGAATAAAGCGACTGTCAATAACCTAACAAACTAAATCGGTCTGAAGTTGTTTATCAAATTCTTCCAGTAATTTCGTATTTTACGCAGCGATATTGTTAGACATGTCTGCAGTGCGCCATTCAGTAATACATATCTCTTATTACATATTTCGACGTTTCTTTTCATTTGTTTGAGTAAGTTTCTTCGTCTTCTTTATTCGGCTGCCAAAAAAGCTCAACAAACAAATTAGATACAGCGTAAACAAGAGTATGGCCTTGCTTTAGATAGAATTTTTGTACCCCATTTATAGAAACAGCGCTATATAGGATATTATAACGTCGGACGTACTAGTAGAAGAGAGACGAAACTATAAATCAACGACCGATTATAATAAGGAAAGTAGATACATCAACCTTGACTGAACGAGATGTGTAGTAAATATATAACGTTAAAATAGTATCTTGCAAATGATTGTAGCGTAGTAGACTACTGACTGTCTCGATTACATCAATGAACATCCGTAACAACATTATTTCACGTCGATCGCGCTACGTCGTAACGGCTTTCTTGTTTATGTTAATGTATTACTCTTTGCTTTCGCATAAATGCATGTTTAAATAGAATTTGAGAAATTCTATTTAAACGTTTCCTATGTAGTTTATTAAACGTTGAAAAAAAAATTGATTATGAACATTTTCTAACCGAGCCTAAGGCTCAGTATTTCATATAAACTCAAACCTTTAATTTAATCTCTTTTAATTGCAAGTGTTGGTAAATTATCGATTTTCATCGTGTAAGGTATAATCATCTATTTGGACAAACAATACCGACGGTTTGAAGTCTAACTGCTTCAAATCATAAATAGAGAGGACAAAAACGGATGAAATTATTACTTTTTTGCAGAGACTAGACGAACTCGTGTTTTGTCGACTCTCGAGGACGTCAGTAGGCAACACGAATCCATTCTCAAGAGGCGAATAGACACGAGTCTATCTAGTCGCAGCAAAAGATATAATTTCACCTGTTTTGTCGTCTCTAATCATAAATTTCGTATTGACAACAATAAATGTACATATTTTATACAAATACGTTTAGGTTCGCTGCCCCGATATATTAACTTTTCTTTTAACACGGGAAAGTATTTTTAATTGTAAAAAGATACATTTTTTTGTGGCAATTTCTTTAACGGGAATATGTTATTTTTTCTTCTCAAATTCTGTTCTTCTTTAACATTTTAAATTGTAGAAAAGAAATAATTGGTTTTGGTTTTAATAAATTTGCGGTAATTTTACTTTTTTTACCTTCGTTTTGCAAACTTCTGTAATTCCGCCGTTTTTATTTTTCTTCGATTTGTTTTCCCAGACAGACAGATTATTTTATTCATCGATGCTACAATTTGGCCATTCGTGAAGTGATTTTGCTAGCTTCACTAAGGTGGACCTTATTACATACTAATATTTGAAGGATGTCTTTTTAAACGGCAGATCGAATTATTTATATTTAAATGCGCCCCATTACATTAGAAGATATCATTCGTTTAATATTTACGTCTTATTTCCGCCTTTTCTCTTTTGATTTCAGATTGGACTTACAAATCTTCAGCGAGTAGGAAACGGTATTCGAATAGAGAACTGTCCAAAACTGTGCTACGTTGATACCATAAATTGGGCGCAAATATCCGACGCCGATGTCGAATTTCCCGATAAAATTAAATGCGATGCTGTTTGTCCGCAACACTGTAACGGTAAGCTCCGATTCCTAATTTCGATACCTCTAAATCCCATCTCTAGTATTTGATATCTTAATCTAAACAAATGTTCTTTCACTGCGGAGATATTTCAGCCGCCGCCACTTAGAATATACGATAGCATGTGCGAATATATTCGTCTAGAATCTGCTTGATCGCATCTGATACAAATTTTGTTGAGCTCATTGAATTGAAAGCGTTTCCTCTGTCCTAAAAAGCTTCGCATTTTCAGTATGGTTTAGTTAATTATTTAAAAGCTTTACGACATTAGGTTGATACTAAACTAAAGTTATTAACACGTTAGTATAGTCGTACAAAATAATAATGAGTACATCAGTTTAAAAAGACGCTAGTAATTTATTGCCTAAAATTCCGCGAAAAATGTTAAAACGTTATGCATTGTGCTCCATTAAAGAAATAAACGCGTTCTAGTGAAAGTATATCATACCATATTAAGCTGTTGTAATTGTTGCTGTAAAGGTAGACTTGTTCAAAGGAGACTATAATAGCTCTGGAACTGTTAATTTTTCGAAGAACTTAATTATTTTTGGATTTAAAATTTAATAAGGACTTAGTGAAACTTAGTGTGAAGCAAGTTTTATGTTGATCTCTAATCAACGCTTGCTTACTTATCTTCAGTATTTATTATTTATTCTGGTTAACTTACTGGACAATATATTGAGAGAAACGATAGTTACTACGAGTAGATCACACGTTTGCTTTGAGAACTTCTCTATTAGATTTTGCAAGAATACACATAGTGTTCTTTCCAAAGGTATTGAAATAACATAGCAACGATATCATCGATGGACCTTCTTGTAGAATATGGTCTGGTTCGTAAAAAAGACTTCGATATATTGCCCACTTTTTAACCGAATAAAATCTACGCTCTAGTTAGTATACAAGATGGCTCGTTAAAGAAACAGGGGCATTTTCCAAAAATCTTAAATTATTTCAATTACTTCGAAAATTAAGACCTGCTTCTGACAAGATTAAAACTGGACTTCCGGTATAGAGAAAATTAGAAATATGTAAATAAGAATAACATGCACATAAATAAAGTATGTACAAACGTACGAATAAAAAATGACCTGGTAAAATTTGTTAAACGGACAGATAGTCACTGGTCGTATATTCATCTTCGTTACAAAAGTTGTGCGTTGCCAAAAATACTTTAAGTAATTGTTTAAATCCACGCGTCGTCGGCTCTCTTCCCAGTTTGTTCGGTAGTTTATTGTAATAAATAATTGAGCGGTATTTCAGGCCATTCCGATATAGTGATGTGCATGCTGTAACTATTCTGCTATTCGCGTTCACGACGAAAGGAATAAATTCGACAAAATTCAACGTGTTTTAATGGATAAAAGCGCTCCGACGTGTCGATTTATAATCTTGGTTTGCCATTATCCAACCTATACTACGACGTGGTATCACTTTTGGATTGAACGGAAATGGCAACAGCGTCTATATGTTGATTAATTATGGATAAAAGATTAAATAAGCTTTTCAGTAAACTCTCCATATTCAGGTTCGTTATGAACAGTTTTTGGGCTATTACACCCCGGGCCGATGATTTAACGGGGTGTATAAGCTTCTTGTTAGGAAGCTGATAGCAACCTAGGTAATATGATGTACTCGTTGTAATATCTAATTTTAATTAATTTATTACATTTTCCGCAATTTTCTTATGGTGTAGGGACGAAACCTTGCTGTACTTTTCATAAAATTGAAATAGGCTACTTCCAATATTTTACATCTATCGCTTCTGGTGCCAATTGACTCATTTGCTTAATGTTATATACTGTGTTTTTCAATTAACTTTATATTTCCCGATTCCTTCGATCTAAATTGCTACCAATTTCGGCAACAGTGAAATTATTAATAATGAAAAAGACTATCCTTAAAATTGCATTTCGTTGCCGTGCTTTCGATAGAATTCAAAGAATACGAAATATTCAAATGTTCCCTTTGATAAAAACACGAATATCTAATCGTTTGACTCACGGTTTTAGGATATTGCTGGAATAGCCAACAGTGTCAGAAATGCGCGACTCCCGCCACGATGTCCCCGCATTGTAAATTCTGCGAGACGTACCTCGACGGAGACAAGTGCGTGAAAGAGTGCCCCAAAAACAAGTAAGTCTTCATGTTAATAGCAACCCCTAAACCAATATCATCAACTGTTAGATTTTCAGATTCAATTGGATGTCTAGATGTGTTACGTATGAAGAATGTACATCACTTCCTGATAAGGACATGTTCATTATCGGCGACAAGAATTGTACCCACACCTGCCCCAAGCGCTACCAGATGAAGTACGAGAATAAACGCAAATACTGCGAATTTTGCGGAGATAATTGTATAAAGGAATGTGAAGGGGTGGAAGTCGAGAACATGAACATCCTGAAGAGTCTGGAAGGATGCACAACCATCAAAGGTTCGTTGACGATAACCTTGGGGAAAACGGCCACAATAACTCAGAAAGAGCTGGCATACAATTTGGAGGAGATCCGGGTAATAACGGGCGAATTGAAGATACAAAGAACGTATCAGATCGAATCTTTGGATTTTCTAAAGAAGCTTCGGGAAGTTAGGGGATTGAAAACGCATAGCTTACATAAGTATGTGGTAACGGTTCGGGACAACGTAGATCTGATAAAACTATTTGACTGGTCGAGTGTTCAATTAAATCTAGGTCCCGGTAACATATCATTTCACTATAATCCAATGTTGTGTTTATCGGAAATTGAAGAATTTGCTAAAAGGACGAACAAAACGGCGAGTTTCGAACCCGAAAATATACATATTTCAAAATTATCCAACGGGGACCAGGCTGCCTGTTCGAAACGTTACGATTTGAATATCCAAGAATTCAACAAGAACGCCACGTTCATGACGTTGAGATGGAGCGATCCACAGGAGTACAAAAACGAACTGATCGGCTATTATGTACATTACAAAGCGACTAAGAATTGTAATGAAACAAACGATACCAGCAGAGATAATTGCGAGTCGCAAGACTGGATGACGCATTTAGTAACGGAGCCGTGCGTTAACCTAACAGACCTGACTCCGTTTACGTCGTACTTTTACTACATCAAGATCTTAACGAATAAGTCCAATTCCGAGACCCCAGTTAGATGTTTTAAAAGCTCTGCCCATGATCCGTCTCCGCCTTCAGATGTCCTTCTGGCACCGATCAGCTCGGACACAATAACATTAAAGTGGAAGGCACCCGAACTACCAAATGGAATCCTGTCGCATTACGTTCTTTTCGGTTTCATGCAGAAAGACGATCGGACGCTCTTAGATAAGCGGAACTATTGCAATAGAGGTATAACGTTTGAGAGTGAACCAAAGAAGCTCCACGGCTACTTGGAAAGTGACGAATCGAACGGTACTTGCAGTTGCGACGATTTTATCCATCTCAATACGAAAACCTTAGAGAAACTGTGCTATTACCACGTTAACTTAGGAATGGACCTTATGAATTCGTGCAACGATTACAAAGTGGAGATAATAAACCTACCGCCAGATTCACCTATCCAAATTAATAAAAGGGGCGAAGGTTGGAATCTCGACGATTTGGCGCATAGAGAAGTGTACGAAAAAATAGATGCCGATGTTACCATTTATAATATTACAAACTTGTACCATTATACGCAGTATGTCTTCTATTTTTCCGCGTGCAATACTGAAGATAACATTTCGCATTGCAGTGCGGTTATGATGGAGTACGCTCGAACACTTCGCAAGGAAGATGCTGATGATATACAAGGAATTGAGATCGAGATCGATAAGAACAATACATACGTATCTTGGAAGGAACCTGAGCACCCAAACGGAATTATTGTCAACTACAATTTAATTTACGGCCTCGTAGATAGTCCCGGCACTACCAAAGTTTGCATCACGAGAGCTAAACACGCGGAATCGGATTTCACATACGTTATCGAGGGTTTACGTCCCGGAAAATACGAGATACAGGTTCAAGCGGTATCTATAGTCGGCGATGGTAAATTTACCGATCCGAAAGTATTCACGATTACTTCAAATATTTACGGCGAGTTAATAATAGGAATTGTAGCTATTTTATCTTTGATTATATTTCTTGTAAGTTTGCCCTTGTATTGCCGCTATAAACGACGAAGGGAATTGGACAGTATGCATTTAATAACCAGAATAAATCCCGATTACGCAGGCGCCACCTATATCCCGGACAAATGGGAAATGGAAAGAAGTGACATAGATATTCAGAAACCGTTAGGAAATGGTACTTTCGGCATGGTCTATAAAGGTTATATTAGATCGCAAGGTATCCCATGCGCTGTTAAAACCGTAAACGAAAACAGCAACATACACGATAGGTTGGAGTTCCTCAACGAAGCTTCTGTTATGAAATCCTTCAACGAAGCGCATCATGTCGTCAAGTTGCTAGGTGTAGTATCGAAGGGTCAACCTCCTCTGGTGATCATGGAACTAATGGAAAGAGAAGACCTGAAAACTTACTTAAGGGGATCTAGAGAATCATCGCAGAATATAACCTGTTTAGAAATGTACCGGATGGCCGCTGAAATTGCCGATGGCATGGCTTATTTAGCTGCCAAGAAATTTATCCATAGAGATCTAGCAGCTAGAAATTGTATGGTATCTGCGGACTATACCGTCAAGATAGGTGACTTCGGAATGGCCAGGGATATCTACGAAACCGATTATTATAGAAAAGAAAGCAAAGGACTGTTGCCCGTGAGATGGATGGCTCCAGAAAGTTTAGCTGACGGGGTGTTCACGTCAGATTCGGATGTTTGGAGTTATGGGATAGTCTTATGGGAAATGGTAACGTTAGCGGAACAGCCGTATCAGGGTCTCGCGAACGAGCAAGTGTTTCAATTCGTGGTCGCTAGAGGAACACTGGACAGACCGCCCGACTGTCCGGATTTACTCTACGAAATAATGCAAGTGTGTTGGAAGTGGAGACCGTACGATAGACCTCTATTCACGGATATAGTGGAAAAACTAGAAAGCCATATCGGGCAAGATTTTAGATTAGTTTCATTTTATCATAGTCGCGAAGGTGAGGAGTATCGTATGAATAATAGGGAAAGAGTATATAATCCTCCGGCACTGTCACTGCCCTTGCATGACGAGCAATTTGTCCATTGGAAGACTTCCGACGAAGAAGTCAGCTTGTATTCGGGTAATGCTGACCGTCCAACCGAAGTTTTAAATTCTTACTCACACCAAAGACATAGCAGACCGTCATCAAATTACCACTTAGATAGTAGTACGTCGCAGAACGGATATAACGCACTCTCATCGATCTGAGGATATCGAAGTTTCCTTTTTCTTAAGTTAATTATTGTTCATAACATGTATTACATGAATGTGATATAATTGTTTAGTCATTAGGTGTAATTGAACACTGTTTTGTTATCGCGGTTTTCCTGAACTCATTTCTCAAACGCATTTTGTGTCGATTTCCATGTATGATTTACTGTCAAGTGTTGTACGTTGCATTAGTATTTGAACGAAACGTGTTTAGAATTTAGGAGTAATCGGAAACGTATGTAATCCAAATTTGTACAGTATGAAAGGGATAATACTGAAGGAGAAAACATTTAACAACAATATTTTTTTATTTTAATTATAAACGGAGCATAAATAAAAATCATCATTCATATAGTTTGATATTTTGCAGAAAAGCTCATTTAAAAAGTATTTTTATTTGAAAAATTAATATTTAGCATATCTTCGTGTTCCTTTCAACTCGTTAGAACCCCATGTTTTAGCTAAACAATTCGAGAACATCCGTTATAAAGGCACAGAACGATTGGTAATATTTCTGTGCATCTAAAATAAAGATTACAGTATGAAGAAAAGGACATGTCTTCTTTTCTATTAAGATTCTCGAAATTACAATTTGCTATATTAGTTCCATCAACCTGAAAAGATTTAATCAAAATTTTCGTAGTGAAAAGAAAAATTAATTTTTTATGCTGATGCTGATCTAAGCAAAAAACGATTTTATGAATATCGCCAATAACGATCTGTTTATTCGATGAATCTGTGCAGATATAATGAATCTAGTGATGACACAAAATACCCAAGAATTTCTAGAAATCCCTCATATAACCTTTTAAATATCTTCCAAGAACTTTTCTCCAATCTGTCACATCTACACAAGCCTCTTAGATCCATAGCTGTGTAATTTGTGTTTACTATTTCCTATCTCTTGCTTTAAGTCTTTTGTTTGTTTCTCTTTTAAATAATTTGAGACTGTTTTCCTACATGTTTGCTTTTCTTCCCTTTCCCTTCCGGTTCTCTCTCAATTTCATTATAGTGCTCTCCTTTATTCTTTCCTCGCTTTACCCACATCACTGATGATCTTTGATTCATCAAATACGCTGCATATTTCTTTATTTGTTCATCTACTGTTATTCTCTACACGCTATCCTTAGATCTATCCCTATTTCTTCCTTACATGTGCTATTGTTAACGTTCCTCAATACATGAAGCTGTCTACTTCTTTTGATTTCATGTCTTCCCCTTGGTTGATTAATCTCAACCTCAACCTCTCTTCTTCTTATTTATGATTCACTTTTAATTACATATAATTAATCAATTAATTAATATAAACAATCAATTAATAGCGGAGTTGTCAAGGGGCTCCATTGTTCTAGTATTTAACGGATGTGTTTCACTGCACGCGTGTTCCTTATTATTTGTTAGTTTAAATAATTCATAGTGATTCTGTAAGATTAATCGATAAATGGCAAGATTCTTTTGCGTGAAAATAAGGATCTGTTTACTTCAATTTTTCCCATTTATTTGTTGTTAATCTTAACAGTTTTCTTATTCGCAGAGTCATATACTTTTTTTTTGCTTTGCGAAACCTTGCCTGCCAATGAATTTTTCGGTTTTCAATTCTATTTTGCTTTTAATCCATGCGGGTAGTAACGGTCCACCATATTTTTATGTTTTCGACAGTTGACAGAACGATATGTACAGGTCTTACTGTTTTACATTT
The DNA here is from genome assembly GCA_020654165.1 of Oryctes rhinoceros. Classification (NCBI taxonomy): domain Eukaryota; kingdom Metazoa; phylum Arthropoda; class Insecta; order Coleoptera; family Scarabaeidae; genus Oryctes; species Oryctes rhinoceros. The sequence continues at coordinate 9,840,545 of JAIOKQ010000231.1, forward strand.
TGACTATAACATTACTTCTGTAATCCTACGGACATATTTGGTCCAAGTAAGGGCTTCACGTTCCTGCCACCACCTTTTTGCAATAAATTTCTTATTTTTTTTATTTCTCATCCATTGTCTTTATCTTGTTCTCAGTCTTTTGTCTTTTCCATTTTCTGCATATTTTTTCTTTTCTTTGTCAATAGCAAGCACTGTGGGTTAGCATAGCAAACAATACAAAAGTACCGCCACATTCCACACCACTCAAGTTTAATTAATTGATCTGGGACAGCCGTTTCGAGAATATGACGGTCTTCATTTTCAACCAGTCATTGAAAATGAGGATCGACCTATCCTGGATACAACTGTTCCGGTAAGATTAATTAAACTTGAGTGGCATTGAATGCGCCGATACTTTTGTGTTGTCTCTTTGTTCTTAATATTTTGTTCTGTCCCACCTCTTTGTTCGACTCCAATGACTCCTTCTTGAATGCTTCCCATTTTACACTCTCGATCCAACGATTATTCTTATTACATGTCTTTCTGTTTCCTTCTTTATAGTCTTTTCTACTGTTTACCATTTACAATGATATCTTTTGCCGTTTAGCTTGTTTAACTCCTAAACGTTCCTTCCTTTGCTTTGTCTCGTTTTGCTTTCGTGATGAGCGATTCTTTTAATTTGTTGAAGTGTTACCAATTACCTAACCTATCTAATTTCTTTAGCACCAATATAAAATTTGCACATTATCGAGCGCAACAACTACGCTATATTATAAATAATAGTTCAGAGACCTGGGTTGGGAAGTCAATAAATATTTGTATCAGTATTAGTATCCCATTTCAGTATTTTTCTCAGCATACAGTGCAATTTTGTACATCGCAAGCGACTGTCTTGTTATTTTGTTTACCGCTAAATACCAGATGATGTATAGTTGAATAAAATGAGTACCTACCAAAAAGAGATTAGATTAGTTTTCGCAAATAGTTTCTATAGTATTTCCTTATACTGCACCTCATTATATTTTCTAGTACAATAGAAAGGTGACGGCTGTTTGTAAGAAATTGCGCAACTGAGAAATTTATGTACATCTATTTAACGTTAACTGTATTCGTAAGAAATAAAAGAGATTGCGTACGCGGTTGGAACCAAGAAGTAAACTATCCTACATTTAATTGTAAAATTTCTTTTGTTGGTTTGAAAGCTGTTTAAATATATTTTCACCTTACACGTCTCGTCTATTCACAGTTTCAATCAATAACCCAAAACTAAAAAAAAAAAAAAATAGAAAGAAAAATAGAAATTACCAATTTCAGAAATTTTTGGGTCCATAACCTTCCATATTTGAAACTGCCAATGACCTAATACTGATAATAATACGAATTATTTGTTGTATACATTTAAGCAGAACTGTATTTAAGCATTTTTCATAGCGACCAAATCAGAATAGTAGCGAAATAAAATTACTTGAAATTGAAGTTGTTAATTTATCAAATAGGAAATTTGTAATTATGTATGTATGTAGTTAGCCGAATAAAATTTATTCTGTTGATGCTCTCCTAGTTTTTAAACCGTATTAGTTAATAGTGCAAAACAAATCTCACGATTTATCATTATTTCTTAGAATAGTCGCTGTATATACCAGCTTCCTAATTTATAGTAAAATATTACCATAAAGACATACACTGATAATAACACAAAGTTCCTGACGATATTTTTAAAGTAGCAGTTATTAAGTTTAATATTTGTTTTTTTATTTCCTTTTTTTACTATGAAATGCTTACGACGGCGAACAAAATCCACAAAATTGTGTATATAGTAATATAAGCAGGCGTATACATCCTCTGTAATTTTTGTATCTTTGAAGCAACATAATGTAACGATATGTATGAAACAATGAATATGGCATCGAACAATAAGAATTTACTAGTAAATTGAAGCCTGGCGTTTAATGATATGATGTATAAATGTGTATATTTTGTAAATGTTATATACTTTAATAAATTTCATAGAAAAAGTCGAAGTAGTTTTGTTGAGCAACCTAGGTAGTAGTAATTTATATACAAATATAGATCATACACTAGTCCCATCGAAACATTAAACGTTATACATTGGACACCATTAAGTGATAAGAATGATACCCCTTAATGTATTTATATTTTCCTAGGATGGGATAGAGAGGTTGTTTAGCAATTTTTTATAAATACTTCCGTATCCCTAAAATGTTTCGTTCCTTAGATTAGTAAATTCAGAATGAAGTTGTGCAGAGAAGTTAATTCGTTTAAAAACGATTCTAGGTACGATGAATTGTTGCGAACTTTTCGTCCGTTTCGTTAAACAAACATAGTGCATTAAGTTTTTTCAACAGTAAATAATATAATAATGACATAGGTACTGAGAGTTGCACGAAATCTTCACATTTAACCAAATAGAAAAGGCAACGCATAACATGGATATAACACCAAATCTTTTTCAATAAAACGATTAGAAGAAACTAAGTTGTATCTTTTTGGCCATATTCGTGTTTTATGGTCTATTTAAAATATTTATACACGTTTTCAACAATTCACTTTGAGAAAAACTAAATATGACAATTTCTTCAACTTCTTCGATGTACATTACCACTTTGCTCCTTTTTTTGTGGTGCCCATACGATGTTCTTATATTTTGAGATTCAGATTACCAACGTGGCTTCAAACTCGAAAGATGCCAAATTTGATATGTTTTACTAGCAAGGAATGATTCCGAAAATTTTAAAAAATTGATAAAGTTTGAAACTATTCGTACCACGTATAGGTACATATGTATGTATTACGCAATTTTATTTTGTTGCTACACATATTTTCAATAAAGAAAATGTATACTTACTGTAACAATGTATATTTGCATTTTGTATCTGCTTTAGCAGCAAAATATAAAAATTATATAAAATCGACATATTATTATCGTGGGTTATACATTTATCTAGAATTATCTAATATTATTTTGGGGAATCTTCAGCTTCTATTACGACCTCTTGACTATTTTCTAAACTAGGATTGGCTCCAATTGTCGTGTCGTCTAGTTGTGCTGGTTCCTGCTTCTCAACGGGATGAGCTTCATGTATCTGCCAAAAGATGTCGTCGGCGTACGCGTTTTCGTTATTTACCGATGAAATGTTGCGTATGATAAATCCTGAAATATTTATTTAAAATTACTATATCAGCAATTATTTGAGAAATAAAATTACATAAAAAAAAACAAGGATTTTCTATCTATTACAAAGGTTTTTCTATTAAATATTAATTATTTTTTAATGAGTAGTTGCGCGGGGTCCGTCTACAAGTATTTCTTGGAATAGCCCCAATTAAACGAAACAGGTATTTATGTTCGGCGGATAGTTATAATGAGAGGCATAATGTAATGCTTTGGACAAAATTTATCTTATTTTGTTCAATATCTTTAATCTTACTGTGTTTTTATTTGATCAAAGAACATTGGACATGCTTAACGTTATTCCTGTTGTCGTGATATTTAGCTCTTAATAAGTGATGGACCATAATAGCTGTTTTAATACTGTCGCAATTATTTTTTATAACAATTCAAAGTACATTAGATATTTATTAACATGTTTTAGAAAATTTAAAGCTGATTATCCGCCAAACTAATCAAACGTTCAACATTGAAAACTATTTTCGTCATTGACAAAAGCAACAGAATAGGGAATGGCCCTATTCTGCGCAACTATCTAAGTACATGCAATCTATATCAATAAATTGTTGAAACTGACGTGCTAACACAAACTCGGCAGCCGTAGACTCATGAAAAGCATTGCTGAAACCCTTGTATTTAAAATTTTCAAGCGCGCTGCAATTTTAATAGGCAATAGTGTAGATAACATAACTATCAGTCGCTAATAAAGGAACATTGTCGATCTGAAAATTCAGATTTGGATGAAATTCTATGATCCACACGTTTTTCTCTAAAAATTTGCTTTTATTTACCATTTTTTCTTTTGATAAAAATGATTCTTTTCGTTTTCGCATTTTTAACAAGCGAAATTTAAATTGAATCGTAGAAATTGTTGATACTGTAATGTGGAACATTACAGTGAAGCAAGCCATTAATATCCCACGATATTGTCGTACATTATAATCGTTAATCTTCATCTTGAATCCGGATCGTTTAGTTTGAAAAGTCTACAGGAACTTTCAGACACAAGAGAGGATGTGTATCAGATAGCCTGCGGCTCCGCTCGTGTAAGATAACTTTCTAATCGACGAAAGCCCCATCAACTCCGTTAACATACTAGAGGAAATCCGTTCGCTTCCTCTTCGAAGGTCTAATTATTTAGCGCGATCCGCTAACGACAAGGACTCGTCTTCTCTAAAATATGGTTTGCTCGGTTACCTGTTATAAGTCCGGAGATAATAGCGGTGACTAACGTTAGAACGACGGCAAGAATTTGATATCCGGCTTGTTGGACGGCGGTCCTACCATCGCCAGGAGTTAAGAGGGGATGTTGCGGTCCGGGAACGATTTCCGTAGCAGCCCTAGCTGGAAACACTAGATACAGTTTGAGACGGTAGTCGCTTTCGGTCGCCAAACCGGCCATTAGGGCTCCTACGAGGCCTGCCATAATGGCAGGCATACCGTGCAAATTGTGAACGCCGCATGTGTCGTGAATATTAAATTTTTTATTCAGTATAGGCTGCAAACATAGCAACGAGAAAAGTTTTGTTTGGCTTTATAATAACTACTTTTTAAGCGGTAATTACCGTCAATTTGTTATAACCGTACACGGAGAGGACGCCTGCGTTTATGCCCACAGTCAGAGCGCCGAGAGGTTGCAACATTAAATTGGCGCTTGTTCCAATCGCAACACCACCAGCCAGCGTCGAATTTTGAATATGCACCATATCGAATTTTTTATTTGGCGTTAAAGTGGACGACACTACGAAGGTAGTGATACAGCAAGCCGATAAGGATAAATATGTGTTAATAATAGCTCTCATCTGCTGGTCTCCTTTTAATTCTGCAGAGTTGAAGCTTGGCCAGAACATCCAAAGAAATACAGTACCTGAAACGGAAAATTGGTGTAGGTTTATGTACTTAATTATTATTAATCCGATTTAAGAAAATTAATCAACTTGACTAGAACAACTTTTTGTCGCGCTTTAAAAAGGTTCTATTAAGAATCTGAATAATCGGACGATTGCTTTGCATCAGGGTACAATATTTTCATAATTTTGAAGCCCATACTTAAGGCTAGCTTTACAGGTTTCGAACGTTGCAGTTGCAGCAGGAAGAGTTTTTATGACACCTAAAACTTAAACTTACCATTTGCCCTTCTTCGTAGAATTAGAAAAAGGGGCTGTTCATTACACTATTAATGAACACTATTACATTCACATACATTGTGCATATACAGCAACCACCCAAGTAGCATGTAATTAGCTAATACACTCGTTGTTTTAAATATATGTCACTGTTCACTGTTTTATTAAATGAATAACAACAAACAACAATAAACAACATAGACCAATGCATCTCTTATTTTAGATGTTTAGCGGATTACAGAGGCTGAACAATCCGACGTATTTTATGCTTCTAACAGGAACCAAATACCCATTAGATACTGCTGCGTTCCTTCTGCTATCATACGAAATCATGCATGTATGAATGCATTAACCGGTATTGGAACATAAAAGATTATTCAATAATTGGACCGGTCGCTCTGTCGGGGTCTATTTATGCTAATGGCTTTCAGATATACCGCTCGACGGCTAAATCTAAATGCAATTTGCATGTATAACCTGTACGGGGGTGTTGTACAGTCAGGAATGGGCGGTATAATACCCGTAAAATACAGATTTAACATCACCCGTAAGCTTTAAACGGAAATATCTCCGTCTCTAATCAACGATGGGCGATATTCGCTGCGTAAATTCGATGCGACGCGCGACGCAAACGACCCAACGTCCTGATACGACGCTACGAACGATAGCACAAACACAAATATACGCACAAGCAAACGTATTGCATTAATTTCCGGCGACGTACGCCTTAGCGCCATCTGTCCTTCAATTGAAGGAAGGAAGACGAAACGATTACAAACGTAAAACGGTGCCGAGGCGAGATGAGGCAACCTTTTTCATAATCGGTACTTTCCTCTCAAGGAACGCTTTAGAAGGATACCGGCAAAGGAAGAGGAAATAACTAGTAGAAATAACCAAAGTTGGAGACGTTCAGTTTGTCTTCTTCTTAAATCTGTTTGGTTAAGTCCTGCTTTTTTCCCGAATATACTCTTCTCTGTTATCTGACAGAGAATTTAACAGTTACATACGTATAATAGCTATTAAATCATGTTTGGTTGTCAATCTATGTGTCTTCTTATACTTTATTTTTTTTTTATTATACTTTTATTATACTTGTCTATAATTCAAATGTTTTTAGAGTAATCCTTAGAAAAGTTGCTTATTGCTAAATTTACTATTTAGGCAAGTATAAGTCAACCTCAGTTTATTAGCGGTCCATTACAGCAGCTGAGTAACTCAATAAATATCAACTATTTTTTCGTGCAGTAGCGTTGCTTTTCTGATAAGTAGAGAAACTCATGTTGGCGATAGAGACGGTCGCCAATCCGCAGTATCGCTGGTCTTTCGTCCCCTTATTTACAGTGCCCAGCAATACATTTTTAAACTTTCAAACCGGTCATAAAGCAGAATAAATATGCTGTTTGCTATATAAAAGGATGTAAAAACAATGTAACTTTTGCGGAAAACAAATCCCTCAACCTTCCACAGATTTCAACGAAGTCAGTAGATAAACAAGTTTAATTATCGAAATACAGCAAATACTTAGGAACCCACTCCCGATGATAACGTTGTCGAGCGACTAATCGCCAGACGCCGGCAATTATTCGGAGAGATTTTCGCGCGTATTTTCCTTCCGTCGGGTTTTAACGCCGACACCTAGGAAGAGGGGAAGCGGCTGCAGACGAGAAACGTTCGCTTTTCATTACGTCCCGCCTTCTTCGCGTGGTGTGCTTATTCCCGTAAGAGCCTGCCATAATCTTACCAATCATCGCAAACAAGTCCGACGTGTACGAGGAGCCTTCCAATTGATTCCCCTCTTGCTGGACAGGGCTCTCTTGTGATCCGCTTTTCTTCCTTCTACCTAGAACGTAACTGACGGCTAGCCCGAAATAAGCTCCAAAAGCGTGGACGAAAATTGAGTCGCCTGCATCTACCGCCTGAAAAGGAAGAGACGTTTTAGGCTACGGCGCTTCTTATAAGGACAGGTAATATGTTTCCGCGCAGTATGGGGATTTTACTTATCATAAGAGATGGAGATTAGGTACGGTTGTTAAATTTAGTTGTCACACATTATCAAAGAAGATGTAGCTATGCGTTTATTGATCGTAGTTTTCTGTGAATAATAGGCCGAATTTATTTATTTATATTCTCGCGTTTTGCGAATACACCATCTCTGATTGTCATGAAATAACGAATAAAAGATATTAGCGAGGTAATTGGCGGAATACTTAAAGAATCGAATGTTTTCTTAAGCATCCAGTAAGCTTCCAAGTTAATTAATGAATCGAATAATTAAGTAAAATATTCAGTTACTTATTGTTTATAATTGCTACTTTTATTTATAAATAGGTTTATAATAAATAAATAAAAAAAAAAAACGGGTTTATATTGTTTGAAGCCTATTGAGTCTAACAAGAGCTTGAGACTTTTCTTGTTGTCTCAATTTGTATCAGGTCTATGTGGTTGCTATCAAAAGATTTGTTTTAAAAGCAATATTTTTAGTACTACTAACTATTACATTAAAACTATTATTGTTATTACCTTCAGAATTTTTGTTCCCAAATACGAGTTCGCTGAAAAGACTAGAATCTCTATGAAACCCATAACAATCAATTGTACATAAGAGGTATTTCCAAGCAAGGCACCCATTGATATTAATACAGTCGCTGCAGCTATATCTGCTCTCAACAGGCTACAAGCACAAATAGAAAATATTATTTAAGTAACGGTTATTAGGCAGGCAAGCATTTAGTTGTGCATTCACCTCTTAACGAAATAATTGACCATCGAAAAAGTAGAAAATGAAATGAAAATGATTAATCCTATATTTCATGCGAATTAGCTTAAAAGAATAATTTAAGTTAAACGAACTCTAGTTAATAGGCAATGGCTCGTTTTAGATTAACGAATAGTTGTAGAAATTTACATTTTTACCTGATCGTGTTGATGGGTATTTTATAGTTATTTTTTCCTAACTCGAAGGATCCTTCGCATAATATAGCCCATTGCACTATAATAGCGGCTAGGAGAAAGTTAAATCCCACAGCGCTGAATCCATATCGTTTGAGGAACGTCATTAGGTAGCCAAAGCCGATAAAGATCATCACGTGGACATCCTGAAACACTTAAAAAGAAAATTGCGATTAATAGATAAACGTCGTTAATATTTTTGATTTTGCAAGATAAGCATGAAAAAAAAAGACGAGAACAACAATAAAAATCATTTTTTTCCAAGTATTGCTTTGTTTCATTAACATATCTAATTCGTAATTGTAAAATAATTCTTCTGGGTTGTCCGCAAGACATCTTTCAACACTCGCTATAAGTTCGTCATCATCCGTAAATGGTGTTCTCATTGCTGTCTTTCTTTTTTGAGATTTGGATAAAAAAAAAGCAGTCGGAGGAAGTTAGCTTTACAGTATGGATGACCTTGAAAATTTTGATTAGTGGATTGATGCATTGCATGATGTGACTCACACTTCCGTCAGTTTCTCGCCTATTTTTTGACTTTAATAGAATCTTGGAAGCGATGCGCTAAGTGATTTTTGACCAATTTTGACCATTCGAACGATCGGCTTTGAAAGACAATCATCCCCGTATACGGCTGACATTGATTCACATATTTCTGGAGATTTCTTTCGTTCGGTTAAAAATATCAATCAACGAACACGATAATACAGAGCTGAACTAATACTGCTGCAATTGCTTTATCAAACACGTCATCAAGACATATGTCTAGCCCGGGAATGCAATAGCTTTCAAGGTATGGAGCTCAATTTCAATTAGAAAAAAGGTATATATTGTAGATAGCTTTGTAGACGTCGAGTACCAGAATAGTAGCACATGCATGCACGTATGTACGTTATAGTTCTTGAAGCTATTCCATCGGAATGATTATACGAAACAGTAGGTATGGTCCCAGGTTAATAATCTATTAGACCGCGGAGCGAATCAACGATGTGTGTATATTCCGGTCAATTTCGAACATTGTTTCTGACCCCTCATCTGCATTGTAGCGAACAGAACGCATATTATGCGCCCATCGAATTTAAACAATGGTAATTTGCCATCATGCATAATGGTGCAATTGAGAGAAATTACTTGTGTAACGTAAAATCGATATTAGTTTCTATATCCGAAGGAATAACGCCTTCTCTTAGAATTATCAAAGTACTAACACATTTAAACGCGACATTAAAGCTTTTTAAATGAGAACAATTGCTTATTCAACGAAGGAGTACTTTGATTAATGTGCTTCACATGTTTTTGCAACGTATGCAGGATCGAAATATATTATTATTATCAAAGCGATGCAATGTCCATCAACAGAGAGCAGCAGGCAACTGTAAGTTCTTATTTTATTTGCACCTGTACAATGTCCTTTAATGCTCATCCAAAGCCTGGAGTATGGGAAGCTTACTCTGAGAGTTGCTAACTTTCTCTCTTCCTCCTCAATTTTTAATAAAATTATATAGCAGGTCATGCACAGTAGTTCCCAACGTTTAGTAGAAAGTGAAAGCTAGAAACGAGAAAAAAAAAGAAACAAACTTTTCTACATCGCATACTTCCCAATTCAATATTTTCCCAAGAAAACACCAGGTGCCGCCTTAACATTCTCACTTAACCCTGTTAGCGGAGGTCAAGGATCCGATATCTCTGGTTACTTAATAATGTAGGCGTTTTCGGATAACACTCGATCGGATGCTTCCTCTTGCGCTATACTCTGTGCATGTTCTAGCTTTAGAATAGAACTTCTTGGTTGTCGATGTTGCGCGAAATCAAACTCGAAGCTACTTATAAATATTTCACGGTGTAACGGATCGCAGGTAGATACAATTTCAATTGCGCGATCAAATTTCAAACATTCACTCCGAGGAAGGCGGGCTAGCTAAGATAAATATCGGATGACGCGCGCTGAGATGTTCTCCGATTCGAGAACCGCGATAAACGGCGTTACAAATATGTAGTTGCACTTCACTGAACTAAACATCCAAGCAATACGAAATCTTCAGGACCACGGATGAAGATAGCTTTAAAGAGCTAATTTATTCCTTCTTGTTACGAGGGTTTCCTTTTTTTTCTTTTGAAAAGATGGACATTTACAGAAATCACTATTTCTTCGGAAATAGTGATCTTATTGTTGGCAACCAGACAATTCAAGCGGACATTTGATGCTACACTACCCTCTCTGGTGATGAAAAGCGAATATTTACAACGTAAAAAGAATGGAGAAAGAAGGAATTATTTAGCCGTTTTTTAGGGATCATCGTTGGTTAGAATCATATAAAACGCCAGGAACGTAGAGAATAGAGAAGCGTTAATGAGTACTTGTTAGACTAAAATTGGATCATCGCTCTAGTATATAAGGCGTTTAAAATCATAGCAAAATCCAATTATTTCAAAAAATGGGACAGAATGTTGAAGAAAATAATCATGAATTAAAGAGAAAAGTTAAAAAATGCAATATATAAAGCCCTCTTTTTAAAAACAAAAGCTAACTTGTATAAGACCCTAATATAAGGATATGCAGTTGAATCATAACAACTTCCATGTTCCAGTCAAGGAAAGAATTTGTTAATTTTAAGCATAACGCAGTGCGTTCTTTTTCAACTTTGCTCCGAATGTGTTCAACGTAACACTTTTAAGGCAATAAATTCTACGCCGATGTATGTGTAGCTTTCATCGAGTGTTTATTAACATTTCCGGCGTGCAACTACAACATAAATTGAAGTTAGTTTCAATACACTGAAGACATTCTAAGGTAAGATATTGAGATGTAGAAATTGTATTATGATACCACCTAACTAACCCCGAAAAGCAGTCTTATTTAGCGTTACAAATTTATTATATTCAGCATTTCCGATTAATAAATTAGGTTAACTACATCCTCAATGGAGATACTTTACTTTTGTCTAATCTAAATCGACATACAGTAGCGTAAAGTATAATGTATTGGTTTCGGCATATTCGTGTAGATAACGTCTACGTGAAATATTCACGCTGTTGCGCTAACACGGCCTCTGTTCTTCGTTCGATCCGTGTTCTATTGCATTGCTGCTTTCATGTTTAGCGAACCTACGTTATCCGAAAACAATTATGGTCAATCGTAAGATAAACTGCCTCTGTTCACGCAATTTAGGTAGCGTCCGCTTTTAATAATAGATGAAGTTGAATTCTTGTACTTATTGTAGCTTTCCCGACGAAATTTTAGAATAAACGATTGGTAATAGATCTTCCAAACATCTCCACCGGAAATGAAATAGACGACGTCATTTTCGCGATGAAGTTCCGATTTTATTTCGGAAGCTTCCTGACGCCCTTCTACTCCACGAAATGGTTGGTAAATTGCGTTCCATGCTTAAGAATCTTTGGCATTGAATCTACTCGACGTAACGGTGAACGAGGACAGTTGGTATTCAATATGATGAGAGTCTATCGGCAAAGAATATCTATCACAGTGCGATTAAATATTTAGTGTTTTCAGAAAAAAAAATTAAATTGAACTTTGATAGAAAAAAGAAGGGAAAACGCGCTTCCAAGAAAGCTTTGAGGTAGGTTCACAACTTTTCGAACGAGTAACATTACGCGCAGGTGAAATCACTCAATGTGATTCTTGAGTATAAAGATGTAGAACAGTGGGTCATGGTGCGATAGTTCAATGACATCTCGTTTTCATTGTGAAACTATAGCCAAGATGTTTGGTCACGGTCAACATAAAATTTAGGTTAAATATTCATCGGTATTTCATTACTTATTAGTACAGTTCTTTGCCTTGGTAACAGAGCTTATTATCAACGGGTGAATTCTATTGAAGATACCACAAAATGGTCGTAATCCCTGTAATCATCAAGTCAAACTGCATAAAGGATCAAAATATTGGGCGATCGATAAACAACGAACCGTACTTTATTATTTTAGTCTTATACACTCCGCCAAAAAAGTATCGCATAAACTAAAAAAGGGCATTTATAAACCAAGATATTTTTATACGTTCACAAAAAGTTTGCCTCGTGTATGTGAACTATAAAAACACTAACAAAATCATGGAACATAGCTTTTTTACTTTTTTTTTTTCTAAAAGAACACATTTAGAAAAATGCATATGTGTAAGGTTTGTTCAGTTGTTTATTGAAAGTCTTCCTATACGGACAAATTTTAAAGTGCGAAGTCAGAGTTCTGTACCAACGCTTTTAAAACTAAAATGAGCAATTTAACTTCAGAACAAGTGGCTGCTATAGTTGCTTTAATCGAAGATGGACGATCTCAAGCATACGTTGCTAATTTGATGAACATCGATCAGTCAAGTGTTTCTAGAGCCGTAGCCAGATATAGGGAAACAGGCAATTACAGTAGAAGACCTGTACCAGGTCGTCCAAGCTGTTCTACTCGCCAAGATGACCGCTATTTACTACTATAAGCATTACGTCGAAGACATGTAACTGCGAGACAATTGCAGAACGACTTGGCTAGAGTCAGAAATACTCGTGTGAGTACTCAAACTATTCGGAATAGGTTACGACAGAGTGGATTAAGAGCTAGAGTAGCTGTAACAGCCCCTCGTCTCACTAGGAACCGCCGAGTGGCTCGCTTAAGGTTTGCCAGAGAACATGTAAATTGGAACATTAATGACCGGGCGAATATACTCTTCACAGATGAGTCAAGATTTGGTCTTTACACCTCAGATAGGCGTATCTCAGTGTACAGACGAGATGGTGAGCGCTATTCGCAGTGTAATATCAGACCTAGACCTAATTTCGCTGGTGGCTCTATTATGGTTTGGGGAGGCATCTGTTTAACAGGTCGTACAGAGTTAGTACCAGTAGACAGAGGTACACTGACTGCCCATAGGTATATAACGGACATTTTAGAAGAACATGTAGTACCATATGCGCCAATTATGGGAAACGAATTCATGTTAATGCACGATAATGCACGACCGCATGTTGCGATAATCGTCCAGGAATACCTTAACGATGTCGGTATTCCAGTTTTAGATTGGCCTGCGGTAAGTCCAGACATGAACCCAAAATGTTGCCCCAGCGGACCTGCATGGACTAGAAAATGCTCTCCGTGACGAGTGGGAGAATTTGGATCAGGCTTATATACGGAGGTTAATCGAATCTCTGCCAAACCGTATGCGAACGGTCATAAGAGCCAGAGGTGGCAATACTCAGTATTAAAAGCTACTGTTATGACATTTTTCTTTCCAAAATTATAATTTCTTGTTTTAATAAAAATCTCAAGTATGAGTTCTTGTTTTTATTTGGCCCGTATTTTCTTTAAACAATCATAGAAATTATATCTTAGAGCGCATTAAAGTATATTTACAACTTTATGCTACAAACAAAGATTATGCGATACTTTTACGATTCAAAACTAAATTATGCGATACTTTTTTGGCGGAGTGTATATTATTGTATTTTTGGTTTCTCCATCTAGAGACAAACCAATATGTTCTATTTAAAATAACGGCGTAGGAACTTGGTTCACTACTTATTGATCACTCTGTATCTCTAGAAATATTTTCGAAAAATCACTATCTGAAAATGTGGACCATTGTACCATCTCCAGAGTACTCAGAATTCAAGAATTCCAGATGATGAGGACGGCCTGCATGTTTCGATATCGGCATTCGACGCGTACATTTATAGGCACTTAGCCAAATATTAGCATACCTAAGTAACTTATTAGGAAACGGGAAACGGCGAAATCTCGTTTATTTACGACACTTTAAATCGCGACACAAATTAATTAAAGCGACGAACGCACACACTTATATAAACTTAAGTTCAGCGCGTTCTCTCCTCCGTCGCGGATCTCAATGGAAAACCAGAAGCGACATAGATTCGCGTGAAGCCTTTACTCTACGTACATAGGTCGAGCCGTGCGGTTCGCGCCTGTGGGGCGAAAACGATACATCAAACACGAGTAAACTTACACTCGACGGCATCTAATTTTCTCTTTGTTTGCGCGAGAACTCTAGAATCGGATTAGATGGGGCGCTGCCACGCGATAATTGCGAAACTGAGAAACGAGATTAGAAGAGGAATGAATATGTATCCGTTATGGTGTGATTGTGCGGCGTATGCAAATACTAAATGTACCTGGGTACCTACTTACATATATGATTAAAACAAAGATCTATTTTGCATAGGTATAGGTTTCATTAGAATATCTCTTGGAAATAGTTAATAGATGGGGAGAATGATCTAGGTGTAAATATGCTTGGAAAATTGCGTATTCAATTCACCTTTAGAATTACCTTATATATTTTGCATATTATTACATCGCAGCAAGCCGGACGCTCAAAGAAGTCAATAGCTTGACCATAACTTCACGTATTTTCGTCCCATTATCAAAATAATGGGCGTACGTATCGATTGCTATCTCATTTGATTATTCATCATTATTTAATATTACAGAGTTAGGCTGTGTAACGACGTAAGTAAGAAGACTCCAAATCTTCTGTCGTTAAATTTAGCCGCTTGGAAGTTAATGTAAAGATTTATACGACGATATTGTGAAAAAATTCAAATTGCAGCAACATAAAGCTGGCGTTACTCATCAAAGTATATTCACACAACGATTCCACCTTAAACGAACATATTCGGTCGTTTATGTCAGTCTATGTTAGAGTTTCTGTGAAAATGGAAATAACTGAATACCGGGTCTTTGGAAATTAAAGCTGAAATAGGCACTTTTTATTGAGACTCTCCACCATCATTTGCAATAGTGACATTTTGGGCAACTAAATTTAAACGTGTTTATACCAGCTTGGTTGACGATGACCGTTTTGGACGGCCAAACAATGTAACTACTACCGATAACATCTGAAAGGTTGATGAAACGGTGTTAGACGGACGTCGAATTAGAGTTAGGGTAATACCGGAGGCCGTGGATATCCCAAAAAAGGACGTGCATGTTTCATACTGACTGAAGATTTGCAAACGAAAAAGTTAACCTTAGATTCGACGTCGTGGTTACTTTCTTAGGTTCAAAGGCGCCAAATTTCCAATTATCCAAATTTTGGCGTTCGATTAATAAATATAGATGAAACTTGGGTAAAAATTGTCGAAACTAAGACACAATCAAAAGAGTGTTGAAGCAGCAGCATTTAAGGAAAAAAATTTGTTCGACCAAGACGACATAGCAAAATTTCACGATTTGGGATTCGAGTTGATAAAACACTCACTTCACTGTTTTTTATGCTTAAAGTTTTGTCCGAACGATAGAGATTTGAACGGACTAAAGAGATAGGAGCATTACTGGGAAAAGTATTACAATGATACTATTCCCAGCAGCGAAGTTAGCTGTAACTAGCGTCACGCGTATTTCGGTTTGTTCACCCGTCCAAAATAAAGTTCCTCTAACGGCTTTGCGCTCGTCTTTAAAAGAAATAATTTCGTTTCCGAACTCGCTCGACGTTGCAGTTCTAAATTGACAAGATGCAAAGGCAGGTATGGATTTCTAGTGATCACGGAACAAACCTTTTTTGCTAAGAAGAAGATATAATTCATAATCTTTAAAATATTTAATGATTCCGATAATTGTAAAAAGAGTAACTAAGCTCTCTTTCGATCGTTTAGTTACTCTTAATTAATTGAGGTGTTGTTGAAGCTAATGCCGTAAAAGATAGTAAAACCATGTTAAACTGAAAACTAAGATATTTATGAAATTTCTCCGTTATTTATTTATTTATTTATTTATTTATTCGGTATTCAAACAATGCGAGATTAAACTTCGACATGTTTAAATATTCATCTGTAATTTCACAGCAGGAGAACATATTGAAATTCCAACCATGTCAATAGCAGACTTTTTCCAATTAATCGTAGACTTAACAATCTCGGGACTTTATAAGTTGTTTAACTGCTCTTTGATGGCGTTTGCAGATGCCTTTCGATGTAATGTATATCGAATATAAATCTGTTTGTGGTAGTACTTATATATCTAATATGTTTTATAAATAGTAAATACATTTTCCACATTGTTTGATTTTTAAAATAATAGAATTTTTTTTCTTTGGTTACGTCGATTTTCTTTTATCTCAATATTAAATGAAAAATGTCATTTACTCTTCGGAATAAGTTTTCTATTTTTTTTTTCAAAATTATAATAAGCCCTTGTTTCTTGTGAAACATATTTTCCGTTATTTAATCTTATGCTGCTTTTAAAAAAATGTAATTTTCTTATTTGCTTTTGTCTTAATTGACATTTTTCAAACGTTATTACAGTCGCAGTCAGTTTAGTCGTACAGAATCAAGTAATCGTAGATATCTGAAAAGATGAAGGATATGTCGAAACGCTAAGCAAAATATTTTAATATTGCCGACGTCTCTAGATACGATATCTGCAAAAACATAGTATTCGAGATATGTTATGCTCAATATCTAGTATTTCGTTACTCTTTTCATCCAGCTTTTAAACTAAATATTTAATTTTAATGTATTTCCTTCGCCATCCGTATGGCGTAGCAATTCTTGCGTTATCGAGATATAAAAACATTCCACCGATATAATAAACTTACTAGGATAGACTTGTAGTTTCAAATTGGTATCCTTATCTTCATATCGGGCGAATATGCCGAAAAGTACCAGTAAAATTAGCTGAAAACTGAGCACCAACAGCACGTCTTTGTTCTTCGTGCCGATCACGTTCCGTATGGGACTTAAAATGGCCATTTCCGTTTATACGTGTGTAAATTCCCGCGCGCGATAGCGCAATAATAACCATCCAAGAACAACAACAATAACGACGGCGATACGGTAGACGAGAACAAGTTATTTTTGCCGTGATTTAATGGCGAAGCGATTTTACCGGTAACCGGGTGATACGGATCTGCTTATCGCGGACACATTCGGACCGACGTGCAAGTGAGTGTGCTACGATTGCTCCCTCATCATGGAGAAGGACCGTGTTCTGCTTATTCGAGGGGGAAATTAGAGCTATTACGTGAATTGGTTGTGTACCGCTAAATAAATAAACATGTTTATTGTAGGTGTCCGAAGAGAACTTAATGCGCTGACGATTTAGAGCATATCACTAATTTTATTCACTATCATTTCAATACGTTGTATTTAGATTACTACTCTGCTCCTATTTACATGTCTTAAAAAAGAACCAATGTTATTAAGAGAAGGCGTCAAGACTATTAACACCGTGAAATAAAAAGCGTCGCGTAAGGAGAACACGGAAATTCTGGAAAGTCTTGAATGCAAGCTATTGCCTTCAGCGATATCCATGAATTAACATCAAACGAGAAATTCACCTTTAAGACAAAGCGAACAAAGTTGGTATTTTATCAGCCTACATGACATGGTCAGAATGATCCGGAAATGGTTTACTTGAGGCAAGTTTCAGTATTATTAGCATAAATTGTTAAAAAACGAGCATAACGCCACAACCATTATGCTCTTTTTTAACAGTTATACCTTCACTTGCAATCTTTTACAAAGTGTTTGTGTTAAAGCTGTACTAGCTGCTAAATTTTGAGACGAATACGATGATAACAACATGTCATATTTGTTGTCTCCATGAGCCTTCACACAAATTGCTATTAAGAATTCAAAGATAATGCTAAAAGGTGCTAAAAAGTACCACATTTATCTACTTGATGATAAAAAGGACATATTTGTTTTCGATAGCCTAGAGATCATTTTTGTTCAAAAGTTTTCAGCTCTAGCAAACTCCCTCGATTTTGAATGATTATTGCCTGAGATGGGAGGAAAATGTAAAGTGGGCGACGGTCTTGCCTGATAGCGGTAAATACGCCATTTTTCGTTGTCAAGATGGAACTGGATGGAATGGAGAGCAGCGTGTTGCAAGGGTGTTAGTTTGAACAATCGCCAAAGTTTACATACTGCTACATTAGGGCTTTCTGATCGAAGTTAGATGAGAAATCCGTAAACTCATGTAACTTCATGAGACCCTTGAACTTGAGCTCTTTTGTAATTTGATAGTGACGAGGCACACTTCCATCTATATGCGCACGATCAACGAACAAAATTTCCATTGTTGGTCTGCAGGAAGTTCTACCACTGACTAATTCATAGTTCTCAAATATTTTTTTTTGTGGTATTGATGATTCCCATGTCTGTTTTTTTTTTAAGTAGATTCTGGCCGATATCGTCTTTTGTGTTCTGCAAGAATATTGTTAAAAACAGGGAACGAACTTAATGAACTTTTTCTAATCTGTTACACCCAACGTTGTTTATGGAAATATCGCGATTAATAAAATTATATCTTAAATTCATCTACGCTACTGCCTATATCCGGTCGACGCTTGACGAATTAACATGCGCTAGCAACGTAGCCTCTGTGGTTATTAGCATATATTACGAGCTTAATGTTCAGCTGTTTTGATATAAACGTGGTTGGTTATTGACTTTGAGGTCACGAGTCCTTGGACTGGAGTTCCACATCATAAGCAACATGAAAATCCTATCAACGACGCGCAAGAATGCTGCTTCTTCGCGAAGAATAAGATGGCGCAATCTTCAACGTTAAAAACTTACTCCATTAAGATCCATAAGACTCATTGCATTACGTTTTGGCGAATTGCTAAACGTTTAAGAAAGACGGTTTGAACTAATATTTCAATATCTGGTGCCTTTCGCCTTTCAAGGCCTTCGCTTTGAAATATAAAAAGTAATCGTATTTCGACAGGCGGTTTCAATCTAATAACTTGCTGAAAATGCAGACATGTTTTAAAGTAGAAATCACATTCGCGCACGCTAAAATTAAATTTACTGGAAACTAGTCGCAACTGCCGCGGAACTCGACGAATTCCGATACAGTCATTAGAAACCCTAACGTGATGTAATGCGTATGCATTGTAATTAATTAAAATAACACGTTAGCTGCATCATGCGATCCCAGAGTTTATTTCGGATCGTTTGTTTTGATGGTGTGTCGATAGGATGGCGTATGTAGCCCGGTTATTAATAAGTAACGCCAAACAAAACGGTAAGCGTCATATTGGCGCAATATCATGATAATTACATTTACCAATTTTAAAATGCGCTTTAATTATTCACTGTGCATTAACGAACGCGCCGATATTGCGATGACATATTTATAATTTGGCGCATATCTAATTATTAATGTATACTGCGCTAGATAGTAACGTTAAATGTGACATTGGTAATGTAACGTATTGCTGTTAAACGCAATGTAAATATTATCCGCAACTTTCGTCGTTTATTCAACGCGAACCCATTTACTTATTGTTAAGCGTCTATTAATACTGGTAAGATAATTAATAATGTGTATTGTAGTCGTTAAGTATCGTTAAGCGCAAATATTTGCCATATTAATCGACGTTAAATTAAAATATTAACGATCTCCACGTGCTATAAATACTAATGTTCGGGAAAGTATGACGTGTCTGTGAGATTGAATCGGCTTATTTTGTAAAAATGTAACCCGATTGATTGTGCACGAATTTTGGATGATATCGTCGTTTTCCGCTATTTCCTTTGGTACATTAGTCCTTTCTCTCCTTCGAAAGCTTAATTTTGTTGGTCAGAATTCCACTTGTGCGAGAGTTAGGAAGTATCTGCAACTGTTACCAATGTATTGAGAAGAAGAAGGCACCGGCCTAAGAAATTAGACATATTTGCCCTTATTTTAGTTACCGACTATATTCGATACGTAAAAAACTAGTCTTTAGCGTAATTAAATAAGTAAATACACGTTCAGGATAATTGTTACATTTTTCAGGAAATAAAGATGTTTACATTCAAAAAACTATTGGGGAATGTGGATTCTCTCCGGAGCTGGGAGAAAGCTAATAACGCTAATCATTTAATACTAATAAATAGTTAAAATTGTCAAAATTATTTTTTATTACTTCTTATAAGGCAAGTAGTGAGGATTGTGTTGCATTTAGGGTGCCTTGTATTGGGAAAACGGACGATCCGGCACTTGAAAGAATTACCGCTCAAAAATTTCGTTTAAATTGGTGAATATCACTTAGTTCGCGTAATATTCTACGGTGAATAGGAAAGCTTTATAAAGCCACACCAACTACAAACACTGGTTTTGAGTTAGTCTTAGTAGCCATTTAAAGTTGGATACTATTAATCAGTTAGAGCGAAAAGCAGCGACGGTACAAAGTCAAACACAGGATAAAATTTAATTCGAAAGGTCCGTCGGTACTTACAGCAAAGAATCCCTCAAGAAATATTTAACTTTAGAATTGCTTTGAACTGATCTCAGAGCTATTCGGGGTGTATTTATGTGGAAAAGCAAATATTCGAAGGGCCAATATTATTATTTACTTACCGACAACTTAAGGGAAACCTTGCGATTCTTTAACACTAGTTTCAACTCAGCTTATTAGCGATACGGAGGAAAAGGTAGCGACGGTTTAAGGTAAAACAGGATATAAAATGTAAGTTTTTTATTTTATATAAAACACATGAAATTGTGAATCCTTACAACGTCTATGGTAAATGAAAATATAAAATACTGTTACAATTTTTGTCTTTGCCCTTTCCTTTAATCTTTAGTAATTCATTACTAAAGTTCGCGCGGCAGCGAAGGATGCAAATATTATACGGAAAAGAGAAAAAGATAGGGTAGGTACATGGAATTACCAAACTTTTAATGCCGGCTAATGTAATTTATAAACGTAGTTTAAAGTTCGGGGTTGGAGCCGGTCTTGCGCTACGGGATGAAGAACCGCGTCAAGAAAGAGGGAGAATGGGAGGAGATGGACAATATTTTTCGGGGAAAAATGACGAAAGACCCAAGTAATATCTCATTGGAGAAGCCCATTATAACAAATAACAAAGTTTCCCAGCGGTCGAACCGATTGAAAAAGGTTAAAATCGCGCGAAATTAATGGAAAATTGATCGGTGAATTATTAATAGATTTATAAATAACTGAAGGATTTCCGATCTGCGGGTCTTGAGGGTCGGCGATTTTATAATTCAATGGCGGCAATTTCATCTAAAGTTTTCCTGAAATTTTCGTAACGCTGCTGTCGAATGAATTAGTTACGAAGTTGATACAATTTCTTATACCGGTAAATGAAGAACAATATTCCAAGTCACTAGATATTCACCGGATGAGTTAGGAACAGTATTAGCCAAGTATCTCTTTTAGCCTTTGACTTATCATTATCTCGGCATTAAAGATGTTATTGTAAGTCCATGCACGACTTTGCCCGTTGATTCACGTATATGAACACATATGACAGTTTTAAAAACGAAATGTTATAAATATTTAAACTGTTCTTCTGTCTAAGAGATAGGGAGGTGTGTGATGCGCTTTGGTTTAGACATGGGCAGTTCGGGAACAACGGAAGCTAATTTTGTCGATTAAGGTGGACTACGTGGAGGATTTTAATAAAAGAAAGAAGGGTGTTATTATTATTATTAAATAGAAATAAGAAATGTGAAAAACCGGTTATACGGTCTGTTTCTGGAGGGGTTCGATATTTCAACCATTGGCATGTTTGCCCACACGTCACACACGGAATTGTTCCTTGGTAAAAGAGGAATGCTATCCTTAATTGTAAACAAATTTTTAATTTCTAATTGCTCTTCTTTCTTTAAAAAGCACCTCTGCTTATGAAATTCCATGTACGAGGCGGTGTAGCGTATGTGTTGGGCAGACATGCCAATGATTGAAACATCGCATCAGGCAGCTTAAAAGTGACTGTTGTAGAGTTTACAGAATTTGCTTATTAGCTAACCATGGCTTGGAAACCGGTCATTTGTTTAATTCTATTTATTTAAGTCGTCTTTTCTGGTTTTCTGGTGTTCCGCATAAATATTAAACACAGTAATTTTAAAATTGATACTGATCAATTAAGTAATATTTACAATTTTTTAGCAATAATTTGGATGTTACTCGCTTCAATTTTCGTGTATTTTCAATGCGTAAACGTAATTTTTTTTACTTTACTGTTTTTACAGTTTTTTGTTGACATCTTTGGTATGAGTAAGATCACCTTGCATTATTTTTAATACAGACTTTTTCGTCTTGGATGTACTTCAAAATGTATTTTTATAAAATTTAAATTACTCTCTACTCTCGTTTATAAATAGTCTCAATGCTTATAACATATTTGACATATTCTTAATACGTTGCAGCAATTCTTCATGAAGTTCGGAATGAAGAACGAAATATTCAGTTTTAAAAAATACAGTTTCATTAAATCCATTCAGAAACGGACAGCATAGCCCCGGTTCTCTAAAGTTGTTATTTCTATTTCTCAACAAGTACAGACGCGAGTACTCCTACTCTGCTTGCCTAGCATTATTATTATTATTATTACGGGCAAAACATGTAATTGCTGTTAATGCAGGTGTATATGGTACCACTAATCATATATGGTCATATTACAAAATAATTTATTATAGGAAGCTACATTTCAACTCACCATTGTTAATTTGTTTGTAAGAGACTTGATAATTGTGTTTGATGTACGTCATCAAATATCTAAGACGTCATCAAGTACGTTGTCAGGTGGTCAAACAGAGTATCCCCCATTTAAAATTTTCATTCTAAAAGGGGGACAACAAAAACTTAACGCGGATGATGAAGTGAAGAAGGCATAGATGCAGGAGAGGTTAGTGCTTTAACGGCAATTTTGACAAGTAGTTTACGAAATTTAAATTTACGAAAACTGACGTGTAGAGAGGACAAAAGCGAGTGAAATCATATCCTTTTTTGCAGCGACTAGACAGACTCGTGTCTATTCGTATCATAAGAAAGCGTTCGTGTTGCCTACTGGTTTCCCTCGAGAGTCGACAAAACACGAATCTGTTTAGTCGCTGCAAAACAAGTATCATTTCACTCGCTCTTGTCTTCTCTACTGATATGCAATAAGAAGTAATTAACAGGCATCTTACCCTTGGGTTACCCACAGCGTGGAGATAAAATGCCAACCTTTCCACATAAAAAAAACGGTTTTATGGTGTTAAATAAACATGTTTTTTTGTTTTAATTTCTTTGTTAATCTTTGTTTATAATTTCAGTTGTCAAGAGCCTGCAGCCTCTTATATTCTTCTTTTATAGAACAAATTTGTTAAAATTAGCTGTTAATAATGAATAAGGTCGATCAAACCTCATTCAGTGCAGTCACAAACAACTCAATGATTATAGTATTCCTCATCGATCGTTTATTTATTATTATGTGACATAAATGCAACACCGAAGCAGAAAGCGTACCGATTACGGCGACAGTCCATTGAACGAAGTTTATTCAACCTTAGCGATAAATGCTCTCAAAGCTGTTTACCTCACCTATATGCAACAGAGCTTGTTCTGGTCGATATTCTATGTATTCATTATTTATTTAAGAAAACGAGACAGCAAAAAATGGCTAAAAAGAATAATGAACCCTGGAGCGGAGTATTCGTTGGCAAGTTACATATGTATGTACAATTTAATGGAAGGTTATGGACATACAAAATTAAAGATGTCAAAAATATTTAAAAATTTCATTAAAATATTGAGTTATATGGGGTGCTTCGTAAATTCTATTGCATGAAATCGACATATACAGAGATGCTTTTTGTGCGTACTTACATAAATAAGTACCAGATTAATTTCTCTTTTAGATATAAAATTTTTCATATCTTTGCATTAAATATTTTTTAATAATTTTAATGCAATAACCTTTGTACTTCTAAGATAATTTATACTAACAATTGCAATACGTTTATTAAACCTAACAAAATATGTAGTTGCACTAACAAAAACCATCTTTTGCACTTACACACATTTACACAGTGTAACTAGAATTTTTGTTAGATTTAGTTCAGTTGGTATCAAATTCTTTTTGTTTTAAATGTACAAGGGCTGCTGTACCAACATTTTTTGTGCATTTTATTCAACCATATAGGCGTTTGTTTATTTATCAATTGAAAAGAGATTAAACTAGTATGGCTATGAACGGTGAATTAACAAAAAAAAATATTTTTAAAACAAGATAAAAAATTAAAATGTTGTTGTTTTAATGAAAACATTTGTTTGATTTGTATTTAATCCAACTATTTTATTAGATGGCTAATTAGGCTGTAGAGTTATTCGTGTGTTTTTATTGTACATTTCCGTACAGAAGTTTTGCCAGAGTAATTCGCTCTCAGCATCCATTAGAAAAAAAGGGATATAAAATATTCGCAATGCGATAAATAATATTTACAATTAAATTGCTACATTATACACGTATACACGAGCATTCGCAAAGTTTGAAATGTTTTACAGTTTGCCCGTAATTTATGACAATGCTATGCATCGATATATTTTTTCATTTTCAGACAGGAAAACAGGTTAAAATATTGCTGCCGGCGCACGCACTATTCCTCCAAAAATAAAACTAAAAACATATAAAACTATACGGTCGAATAATAAATACAGGAATATACATAAATATAATATAGTAAATAAATTATTACGTAGATACACATTTACAAATTACACGAACGCTTTTCTTCCGTTATGAATTGCGTATTAAAAAAAAATTACAAAATAAATCGTTATCATAATAGTAAATATTAATGGTTAAAATTCTTAATTTTAATAGTATCTTCTTTTTTTTAAGTAATTATCATTTATGCATAATAATAATTTTTGTTACGTTACATTTACTTTTTTTTTCCTCTTATTTAACAACTAATTTCTTTCACGAATTTTGCGGCTTAAAAATAAATATGATCACAATTTATTTAAAACTTTTATTCTTTCCTTTTTCTTTAACATTTAGTGTAACACTTATATACGACATTCAATACGAGCTTTTCCACTCTTAATTTACGCACATAAATTATAAATGGAATGGATAGAATGAAATACATATACCGTACGTAAGTATGTAGGTTTAGCCTTGCTAAATATTACACTTTCTTTTTATTTAATAATTTGATAAGATAAGTATAAGTAATATGCAACCCTTAAGGTTTTGGAATGTATCCATTTTTTTTTCTTTTAATGGTTATGTAATGTTTTGAAATTTTTAGTCGATTTTCCTTACCACTAATTATTCTTTTTCGCTAGTCGTTCTTTCGAAATGGACGTATTGAAAAACCGTATATGTAAAAATGGCTAAAAGTGCTCGAATATCTTAAAGTCATTTTCGAAATATTTAAAAATACACTTACGCTATTATATATAGTAATTTTCTTTTTATACAAATTTTAAACTTAGAATATAATTTATGTGTCTTAATCATACTTCCTTATTAAATATACGGATCCTACTTTGTCATTCGATTTTATACGATGAAATTGAAGCTGCGATGCTATACTTTGCTCGGCTGTACCGTACGTGAACTTGTACTATGATCTCTTACGTTTTGTTAAAATTACAGATTGCATATTTTCTTCAGTGTATTTACTTCGCCAATATCTGTTGGAAATCGGGGGTTTGTCTTAAAAAATAAAATAAAAATAAGGATTATTTTCTTAAAACTTAAGGACTCTCTTGGACCATTTTTATATGTTCATAAATGAAAGTAGTGGAAATGTATTCTCGGCCAACTTGTAAATTTATTTAATTGTAAAAATAGGCATTAACGCCTATCAACTTTATGATTTTAAGGAAAGTTTTATTTCTTGCAACGAAATTTTTTTGTCATAAAAAATTAGATGAATTTTCTAACTTCTCAGATCAGTATAACCATTGACCGTTTCAGTTATAAGAATAGAAAAAAAGTTTGGGAAAATTAACAAGTATTCGATTATTGCACGACAATTCCTCTTTCATACTGTCGCCATTTCGCAAGCTGCGACTTACAAGAATTGGAACATCCATAGGATGGCTCCAAGTGATTTTTATTTATTTTTTCATTTACCATAAGATCCTAGGAGACCTCGCTATATGGACGAGAGTGAGATACACCCAACTGTAATGGAACATTTTGACAGAAGAGCTCTAGATCATTTTTTTAAAAGGGCGAAGAGATGTTAATTAATCGTTGTAATGAATTTATTGAAGTTGAAAGTTTATTTTTATATATGTGGCAAAAAATGTACGGCGCCCACCTCGTACGTTCCTTAAATATAAGACAGTGGTCAACGTCATAATCAAATAATAGAGGTGCTTTTTTTCCTTGTGTATGAGACAATCTTGCATTTGAATATGTTTAATTCCAACTTGTTAGAGATACATTCATCGGTAATGCTTGTCAAGTTAGATTGAAATTTGTCGAAATTATCTGATGAAGTTATAGATGTAAATAGTTTAGTATCACCAGGAAATATTACGGCGTTACATCTCACGTATTTCACTAAATCGTTAATAAATATTATTAATAATAATAGGCTGAAATTTAAATCTTGTAATGTAATGCCAGAGGTTCAAAAAGGTGGATACCATATTGAAAGTACAATCGAAACAATCTGATAAGCGTTCCGCTGAAACCAGAACTATTCAGTTTATACAAGGATGCCAGGATCGACACGATCATGGATCCTTGACGTCACTTTAGCTACGTAGCCTTGTAAATAACGTCGACTTGGTTATGATTATCAACAATGCAAACTGATAACGGTCAACTTTTTTCGACAAACCAATGCTGCTCCATTGCTAAATTGAAGATACATTGTTTTTCTGTTAGCGCAGATTCGAAAATTTTTGCTGTTGGACGCAATTGAAATTGTTTATATCGTCATTTTTAAATATTGGACTGATTTTAGCCAGATTCCACGCTTCAGGGAAGGTAGATGTATGTAAGTTTATGTTGAAAACTGTTAGCCATCGTTGTACGTGTATTACAGAACAATTCTTGTGAAAGAAGCTTGATGTTGATTTATTTCTAA
The DNA here is from genome assembly GCA_020654165.1 of Oryctes rhinoceros. NCBI lineage: Eukaryota > Metazoa > Arthropoda > Insecta > Coleoptera > Scarabaeidae > Oryctes > Oryctes rhinoceros. The sequence continues at coordinate 9,867,593 of JAIOKQ010000231.1, forward strand.
GAATTTTAATTAGACTTGGCGAAGACGAATTCAAATCATCAACAGAAGGAGTTGCAGAGTCACCGAGAAAATATTGTGAAAATGGGGTTACTATACAGCACAGAATATCGAAATCCTGGCCTTATTTGTCCCAAATAAATAATAACCAAAGGCGGTTATTAGGCAACAATAACATATCAAACAATGCGTAGTAGTACATAGATACAAGATATCTTTAATTTTATATTTTGAAAACAACGCAGAGCTACATCAATATTTCCTGCTACTAAACGATATGAAAAAAACTTCAAACTACTTTCATACAAAACCCATTTCATGTTGTACATCTACAACGAAAATTCGAATCCAACTCCTTGCATTTCATATGCTATCATACAACCGTAACGGTCTGAAAAGGACACGCTACACGTAACAGTTCATAATTAGGAATGATTAGTTCGGAGTCTAATATATAATCATCTACGACAACTACATAACAGTTAGAGATAACATCGTTATTCCCTCGTCAATCCCATCGAGAAAGATAGTCCTTAATTATTTCCATTCCGCTGACAGACCCCACAGTTCTACAATAACTAGAGCGACGGTGTCGCCCCCTACCGTTGCTACACTGTGTGTGACATGTGATTTGCCCAATTATCCAATCGGAAGGCGAAGGACGCGTGATCCCTTTTGTAGGTAATATGAGCGAACCGGAAACAGGAACAAGAAAATAGCGAGATGGATGGAGAGGACGAGGGGCAGGGCGGCAACAGGTTCTTATCGTTTAAATTGCCCATTTAGAATCGAAGGAAATGGACCTTTCAACTTTTAAATGATATACGTAAACTATTTGCGATAGTGAATGAAAGTTCGGAAATACGGTAGGCGAAACATCCCCCAGTAACTTTATACATTCGCGAAAGAAAACACACACGCACGCAGTCTTTTCCGCAATGCTGCCGTCCTTTTTTTGCGATACGTTTTTGTTTATCTCAACGTTGTTGCATTGTTTTTGATGCGAATTTCAGCCGCGGGAGAATGTTTTTCTTTGCACGTAACAGCGGATGTACAGCGTATTTATTTGTGAAATTCGTTGGCGTTACGCTCTTTTTATTTGCCCTTCTTTTTCAGGAAACATGAAAAAAAATAATTTTCTATTATTACTTCCAGCCGGATAAAAATACATGGTATAGAGTCGTCTGGGAAACAAATCAAATACTCGTCAGTACAGAAACAAAGAAAGATGAAGAATGTGACTTTGTAAATGAAAATCCTTCAAAACGGTTTCTTTCGGTTGAGGTCCGATTGATTGAGAGCATATACTTAAAAGTTTGTAGCTATCTAAAATTGTAGCTTTTAAAACAAAGAAGTTTGGAATGCCTGCTTCATCTTATTTAATTATATATTTTTTGCAGATTTTGTAAATGAAAGCTTCTATTGTTACGATGACATAAGCAATGGCTACGACCGCGGGGAATCCTAAGTTTAACGCTATCTTTCCTGAAAAATATGCCGTCGCTTTTCAAATACCTCGTGCATTACCAATGAGGTTGAATAAAGTTCTGTCGGGTAATTGATATAGCGGTATTGTTCGTACTCCGGGGTATTTGGTCGATACAGGCGGCTATAAATTGATTTTGTAAAATTATATTCACGGGGAAACAATACCGTAAAGCAAACCTGAATAGTTCTAGAGAACAACAGACTCGTCCGAGTAATTTTAAATCAGTTTTTTTTTACTTCGATTGTTTAAAGCTTGAATTCAGTATTATCGAATATCAGTAAGATTAATAAAAGGAATAATAAATATAACATGACTAAAGGATCGACGGCATAGCGGGAATTTTGTTCAACGTCAATTATTAATAAATGTAAAGCAATCGATATCTTAGAAAACCTGAAACGATAGAAATCTTTGCTGTTGAATAAAATAAACAAGATAGATTATTTAAATTGGATGCTTGACATATAAAATTTAAATTTATTTTATTTATAGGTGGTAATGTACATTGTAATGCAGGGGTCTGTCACGTGATTAAATGCAGAGGAGAGTTGAAGGGAATCTTTCTGTAACGTCATAATCGTTTTCTTCTGTAAACTAAGAAAACAATGATATTTCGATATCGCACCGGCCCTAGACATTGCTTCATGTTACCAAGTAACATGTGGACTACTACGTCAAGTGGATGGATTAAGTAAATTTGGCGTATTTGTGTGAAAATAACCATATTTAAAGGCAGAAATGCAGAACACACGTTGTTAAGTTTGGTAGAGATTGAATAAAATTCAAAAGTAAAGGCTCTCTTTTCATAATGGTCGTGCTTAAATCTCAAACACAATTTTTCTAAAGATTAATTAATCTATTTCGTGATTAGTGCCTTGAAGGTAAGGTGAGGTTGCTGAAATTGTTAATCGTCGTCAAATTTCTTTTACTTCAGAGAGTCTAAAATCGAATGACATGTAAGATCCGTTTTCAGTGACCAGCTACATCGAAAAAGTAATCTGAAAACCGTGATATTACAAAGTCAACAGCCATATGGATTACACTAATTCAAAAACACATGTATTTACAGGTATCAATCATCATCAGATCATTCGCTTCTTCTCCCTTATCATCATCAGTGCATATCATATGTTAGAAATGGTAACGAATCCGAAATTGGGTATCTTTACGTTCGTACAAGACCTACGGTCATCCCGATATGCGGCCAGAGAAACACAAAGAGAAACACTTAAACGTGATTATACATTACGACATGCCATGTATGTACTTGGTATAGAAGGTAAAAATTACACGTGACCTTTGAAAGTAATACGTCATATTTTAATCGTACTTCGTACGGGTGTTTCCTCAACGTTGATTTCTTATGATGACAAAGAGGTGTATACTTAGGTGTGTGTTGTGGGTGTGAGTGAAGGTTTGATGGGTGCGTAATATGGCGATGCTTTTTTCATTTGTTTTTTGTGTTTTTTTTTTGTTTGAAAATAAGAGTCGAGATAGCTCTAAAAATTAAACCTGGATTTTACGTGAAAGCAATGTAGTAAACGATCCCTACAAATATGTGGTACATGCGGAAGTGAAGACCGTTCGAACCAGAATTGATTTCGGCATATTTGGGCGTGTTCAAATAAATGTATGGCGGCTCCGTATTTTCTTGCTTTTTCGGGCAGGGTAGTCTTTCCGGTGGTATATCTAAGAAGCGCCTCTGATTGGGATTCTGTAGTCTGCTCGGCGAGTCATCTTGCCTATTGACGTAGTTGTTATCGTTGTAGTCATCGTTATATTGCACTGTAACGTCGTATTCATCGGGAGCTTCAGAGACGAGCTCGACGGAAGTATCTATCTTCGAATAGCAGGTCAATTCTTCCAAGATATTCCTAGTTTCTTGGTTTTTAGATTCATTCTTCAACTTGTGCAACCAATCCAAGCGGCAATCGCATAGCAACTTGTTATCTGTAAAGAAAAAAGGAATGTATTCATTTATTTGAGTAAGATGCAAAAATGTTTAAAAAAAATCGTAGTTTTTCTATTTATAAAAGTTAGAAAATTAGGTTGTCATGTTAACATGTTTATGCATTTGTCTGTACTGTGTAGTACAGATAAAGGTATGGATTTATGTGAAATGTGGCCCATGCAGCAGTCAAATACATCATTTTAGTGACGTACGATGTCTGACAATTACAAAAACAACAAACAAGGTAGGGAGCATTTATGTCAACGTTTGTAGGATGATTTATTATTCATGGTATTATGAAGAGGTTAATGTAGATAGACTGGCTTCATATTGCAGCGACATACTGCCAACTGCAAAAAAGTACAAACATGATTTACGAAATGAGATATGAACACTTTTCGTTAATACTTATACGTACGTTTTTAGCTATTGCTTTAATTTTCGGTAAAACTATTTGCCTATCTCAATATTAGAAATACCTTCATTCGTATTCGACGGTATGCAAAGTAATCGGATCCTCAATGGACGGTTAGCACATTGAGAATCACCAATGACACGTTTCGCGTGCTTTTTGGCGTCACATTAAATATTAACAGGATCCGGCTCGAATGTGTGCGCACCTTCGCATTTTAATGTTGCTTTTTGCTGCTTCTGTTGTACGAATGAAATTGAATTGCTAGTATTGTTTTGGATTCATTAGGGTTTGAGTAATTGGGTGGGCCAGTAAAAAATAATGGCGGCGTTTCGTTAAAATTTGCTCCGTGTCCCTGTCAAAATATTCGACGCGTTAAAACCGAAATATTGGACGTGTAAAAAATTTACGTAATTCTATTTTTATTTTCGCAGTAGAGATGAATTACAGGATTTTTCCATTCGGCTGCTTTTCCCCTGTTACCTTCGCAGCAATTAAAAATAAATGTACGTACGCATAATAATAGTAATAATAATAATAATAATAACAATAATAAGAGAGCCTGAGTCTGACTGAGCAGTTTTAGGCGGTGTGCGTTCGAGTCCCTCTAGGATCAAATTTTCTTAGTAGATCCGACACACACTCACATCACCATTCGCACTTGGGAATTCGCACGTTTTGTTAATTAACTAGGTGATAGTAACAAGGCCATGGAATAATTTACACACTAAAGGTGTGCTGAAGAAATAAAGCTTAAATACCCCGTTGGGCAGTCACCAGATTAAAAAAAAACGCAAAGATTGTAAACGAAAGTTGTATCTATCGTCGAAGTCTTCTACCTTTATTTGTAAATTCAATTGCGCACGCGATTGTTTACAATGAATTTTCTTTTCGGTACGTAATAACAAAATTATAAGGCACCTCGAGTAGGTACAGCGTATTATAAAACGCAATGTAGGTTAATAACTGTTACATTTTGAGATTTTTGATTACCTGCCGCGATATATCAACGACAACAAAGAAAACTTACATTTTACTTGTAATATTTTCTTATTAAGCCGCGATTATAAACTTTGTAACATATTTTTTTAATTACGTTCGCGTGCGCCAGCAGCTGCCGAGACACTAGCGTGGCAAACATTGTAATGTAAAAGGATTATAAAGTGCCGGTAAAATCGCCGTGGAAGAAATCGGTTGAACGAGATTAGGCTTCTAATTGAAAAAGAAGACGGCTATGACATAGAAAGAAGTATCAAATGAAAATACCCAAACGTACATAATAGGCTTACGAGAGTAATTTTTGAATTTAAACTAACGCAAGAAGACAAAGATAATACTTTTCTGTGTTGGACTACGGTATCTTCTCTGGAGAAACAAAAGTCCTCAGAATTCTTACGACAACGTTGAATACCTGTTTTCTTGTACGCTACGTTGATCAACTAATTCGTTATAAAACTGAGCTGTTTTATTTTATTTTATTTTTTTTTGAGGACATTGGCCTGTTGCGGGTAGAATCCTCGGAATGTTTGACCTGTGTAAATACTGCTATATGAATCATGGAAAACTTGTTGATTACACATTATTTAGTGAGTGGCGAGCTAAGTTTTTCACTTAGGAACAAATAGCGAAAACAAAACCAACAAGTGCCACCATCCTGCTGAAATTTGCTGAATTTACAATTAATTTGTTCTTAGACATACTTGCATTACGGAAAAGTAATGTAGATTTTTGCATATATAATACTATTTAGCAATCGGAAAGAATTAACGCGGCACGTATTCGCTTCCAAGCGGCATTCCACAAAAATAATTGCGTTCCTTTTATAAAATTCTCGTGGCTGATAAGACGTCTTTATGGTTTAGCGATAAGCTAAATTACACCCTTTTATGTGTCCCGAACTTCCGCACGGGACCGGCACGACAATTGTGTATACCACTCTTGGTAGCGTTCATTAAGCGTTCAGTAAAATTTAACTCGATTAATACCGGGTGGAATCAAATTACCGCGATAACGTAAATATAACAAATTGGTCCGTAATTGCTTTTAATTTTTCACAAGTAGTAGTGGCAAACGTAATTGTTTAAAAGCGGATTTTGTGATGTATAGGAGTGGAGCTTTTCTATAGAATACGTCAATCCTTTATTACTCAATTTATTTAATTTTTTCAGAAAGAATCGCAAAGATGGCTACAACTGAACTGAAAGAAAAAATTACATTTAACTTTTTTTCAAGATGTCTTGAAAAATATACGTTGCATATTTATTACAGGGTCGCCCCGGTTTTCTTGGTCTTGGATATTATTTTAACGTCTATAAAAGATTGTTTTACAAGTTTCGCTGAAGTTCTACCTCCTTCTCCACAAAGATATTGGAAGCAGAACTCCCTCTTGGTCACTTCGCGTTGATAGATTGTTGATTGTGGACATGGTTTAAAATAACATTGAAATCCGCAGGTTTTCGCCATCCCCTTATACTGAGAAAAATAAAATTAGGTATTATTGCCTTGTGCGGCGATGTAATGTGAGAAAACTGTTTTATTGACCTGACGTACACGATATTCATTCCAATACATTTCGTTGGCAGGCATCATATTACGAAAGCGATCACAGACCGTAAGTAAAAGCCAATTCCGCTATCCCGTTGAACGAATAGTGCTTCAGTAAATCGGACGAAATTATATCAATTACCAATTGAAATGGAAATGTGATATCGATTACAAGTTCATTAAATGCATTTAAAACGAGCGTGATTGCGCAAAAGACCGAGAGAGAGCGAGCGAGAGGGACGGGAAGGCGGAGAGGGAGGGAACTCATTCCTCGCTAACAAGGGGCGAAAAGGGTCATTAAAACCGAAAATATCATCGTCATGCTCTTTATTAGGTCGAGCAGCGCCAACCGTGTACAGCTTCCGGAAGTGCGAATGCGAACCCGATGGCGACACAACGCGCGAAATGACCAAAAACGGAATCCGCCCTCTATGGTATAATTGCTGCAATTTCCCTGATAAATTGTTAAATCCATTTCAATCTGACACAGGTCTTTAATTGTTTTTTAGTGGCGGTATAGTTGAGGCGGAGTTGCTGCAGGGTATTCTATTGCTTAGTACAAAACTCTTACGCTCCATTTAATTGAATTACGTATTACTACCAGCATTAAAAAATAAGTAATATTTCCTCGAAGTTTCTTACTTTATCTCCAGTTTATGTTTTTTTTTTTTTTTTTTGGAAACGAATATACAGCTAATTATTATATTACTTTCAGATTGAATGTTATCATCATGATAATGCCAATTTTATTGGCATTATCCTTGCTTTTAATAAATAAAGCATATCCATAGTTGTTCGGGTGCTCAAAGCACAGAACATTGACGCAATGTTCACATGTGAATAAGCAAACGTTCATGAAAGCTCTAAATGCAACGTTAAGACGATCCTATGCAAAACTTTAACATTTTCGTACGCGCGCTCTTAAGGTATGGTTGCGATTCACGAAAATGGATTCTATCTTCTGCAATGGCCTTCCCAATTCCCAAATCTGAATCAAATCGAGCACTCGTGGTACCTGGCGAAAGCTCTATAAAAAGGTTACAAATACTCTTCAAACGTACTATTAAGCCAAAATAACATAACTGCGGGGAGGTGCAACGCCTAAACGTATATAGACGGTTGTTAAAGCTCTAGGGAGCCATACACGGTATTAATTTACAAGTAAAATTTCATCATTGTAGATATATTTCAATAAAGTATGAAGTTTTGTAAAAATATATCTTCGTAGACAGATATATTTATTTTTTAATATTAATCTTTGGCATTCATCAAATACGAAGAGAAAAAAAATGCTCTGCAACTTGTACATTGTGATGCATCCGAATTAAAACGGCATGCTGCTTTAATTCATCGCGAATTGAAAAATAAAGCACACAGAATTAGTAAAATAGATTCCAGTATAAACGCTGAACTGGTTTCGAGTGGATGCAACTTGCATACTTTGAACCATTTATTTTGCGAGTTTCATTTGAAACGGAAATGCTGTTCTCGTCAACAGTTTGAACTGGAAAAAAGAGTAAATCCTTTCCCTAAAGGCACTTAAAACTTTAAAAGCGTCAAAACTTCCCGGTAACAGTACCTCCAATACTGGATATAGTAGCAGGTAAAAGTAGAAATCTCTATAACACTATCGGCAAAATAAAGTTGGAAATTAAACACTTACATCAAACTGTAAAAAAAGTAAAAAAAAAAAAAAATGGTATAAGTAACTATCAACAGTTAGGCAGCAAGTTTGTATATGCGTAAATGGTATTTTGCGGGGAGAGGGGGTCGAGTTGCAAAGAAATATCATCCGGGCTGCCTTGATAGTAAGTTTGTAAAAATACGAAAATCGTCAAAATTTCAGGGGTAGCTTTCAACTAAACCCGAGGTTCCGATTCAACGGAAAGCGTCGTCTCGACGATACCTATAAATCTGCTAAGTTTTAATCCGATCGGTGAGTAACACCTCAGGGTCTTCTCCTATTAGAGTACCAAGAAAGGTGCAGTACAGCTTTTCCAAACGATTGCGCAAATTCATTGAAGTGCAAGGGAGGAATTTCGTCGGTTTACTGGTGGAAGACATATAAGTAGATAGCTGTAAATCATTGCTATTGAAGGTTATTTGGATGGTTAAGTTTAATACATCCGTAAAAGAGAATTGTTTAAATAAAATGAAATCCTTCCGTGTGATTTAGTGGCAAAATTAAATTAACCTAGTTCAGCCAGTTTATAGAGTTGTTGTATTAACGTAGGCGAAGGAAACGTTAATAGTTAATTAATGCCATCTCACAAAACCGGAGTCGTTCGGTATTAACTATTACATTGTAAATGGTACACATCTAGTCACATCAGCGTTAATGCAAAGCAACTAAAAACGATTTATCGTGTTACATTTTCAGCAATCGGAAACATTAGTACTTTCACTCTGACATGAAGGACCTTTTAAAATCGTTTTAATTAAAAGAAAAGTTTCCCAAAGCTCGGAAGTAGGGGCTATAGAAAGCAGGCTATTATAGTGCTAGTGCTACATTACCGACAGCGAGAGAATATAATTGGCATTAGCTGGATTACTACCCCTCTCCCTGTGGACCCGTTGCTCCACTCCACGTCTTTATCTTCGGACTTAGCGGACTCTATTCAGGAAGGGAATTATCGTGTTGCTCCCACTGTTGTCTCAGTGTATGCGCTATTGCAGCATTGCCACTCTACACCATATAGCTAAAATGTATTTGTATGCAATGAGGAGATAAAGCCGCGTGCTAACAATAGCAAGATTTATGTCCCCTAATCGAGATGGGGCGCAAAATTAAAATAAGTCGGCAAGCGACCGGTTCAAATTCCGGCGAACGAGAACGGCGAATAAATTGAGGTTTACCGTTCTAACTTAGAATATCGATTGCTTAGAATTTATCGTAGATATAACGACGAGGTTGGTGTAAAGTACGGAACCAAACTTTGCAGGTAGGCGCGATGACGCATAATGCAGCTGATTTTGAAGTTTTGGTGTTATAGTTGAATCAAGTAAAAAAAAAAAAAACGTCAGATAAAGCACTTCTTAGTCTTAACAATCATAAAAATAGATAATACCAGGAGTGTTAATTTGTGTGTATCTGGTTATGGCCACAACTTTTAATAAGGGATATAACAGAAGGTAGTAAGGCTTATTAACATTATAATAAAGTTTATTAGTACGATGATGAGAGTTACAGTTATAGACAATGGGAAGTTAAGGTCCTATACATTTAAGGCACAATAGCTTTATTATGTATCCTCTCTATACCAGGGAACTCCCCTAGACCGTCAACCAGTCTATTACCTCGGCATAGGTTAGGATGTTGCCCATACAAATCACCCTAATGGCTGCAAGATGTGACCGCTCGTCACTCAGCAGCATAGCGTCTCTAATTGATAGCGCAGGACACTTACAAAGATAGTGTTTCAGTGTTTCACCTTCAGACTGGCAGCCCCTACACGAGTGATCTGTTTTGGATAGTCGTAGGTAAAGCGACTTTAGCAGTGCATCGGGAACTAATCTCATCCTTCAAAACTCTTCATCTGTGACAATTCCTGATCCATTCATAAAGCGCATCGTATCGTATTGTGTGCAGATGTTCTCGGGAGCTATTGTCCCTTTCTTCATTGCCAGAATTACCATTGTGGTCCTTCAAAAATATTCCTTTCATATTGTGATAGTTTAGTGGCGGATTGGATGGTGTAGGCCGATTCAACTATTTGCTTACTGGCAATAAATTGATGTTTCTGCGCACAAGCTTAAGATCGGTTTGAGGATGCGTTGCTAGAGTCAGCGCCGAAATTTTCGCTGGAAAAATGACGATGTCTTTCCTTAATGACCACGATTTTTTAGATGGAGTTCTTTAGAAAATACTCCTGCTCCTGCTAGTTTTCTCGTTGCGTTTTGATCCATCTGCGAAGAGACATACGCTGTTTTCAACGCAGTCGGTCAGAAAAGGGGATAAAATTTTATCCGCGTGATGAATGTTATTAGCTTTCAAGTTTTATTATCTATTTTTTTTTTGTATAAACAGACACACACAGACGTATACACAAAAGAATGCGCCCGTTTGGATTATATGAAATAGTGACCAATTAAATTTGTCCTTTTCAACCTTTAAAAAATCAATATTTTTTCACATTTTAAGCTGTACAGCTTTCGCTAAAATAAAATGGAATATACAGATACCTACATAGTTAATTTGCATTGGAAAAACCTATATTCCCTCTTATTATATCATTATATATATTATATAATATTACCCATTTAATACTATAATGGTTTTCATATATTCCTGGTATGTGCTGTGAACGGCGGCGGCTTTTAAATGATGCAGAACAGTAAATTAATTTGTCTGCAAATGAACAAATTTCATTAATGAAGTTAGGCAAATAACGCCTAGATATATGTTTACCTACTGTCTATTTAAATTTAATTAAATAATCGATATTCGAATACGATCATTCACATTTGCTAACCGTTTTGAACATGATAAAAAATCCATGTTAATTTCTACCTGTATTTGACGCTAGTAGCCGAGCATTTAAAATATATTTTACAGAGAGTGCTAAGCAAAATACTCTAACATGGTTGGCGAATTTTGATAAAATATTCTATACCGTGTTGTTATTTTAATATATTGATTTATTGCGATATTTCTCAAATTAGATATGATCAAATCCAAATAAGCCACAAGTCAACTCTAGGTTACTCTTGCGGAATGATACATAAGTTTGGCAATATCTACGTGCGAGCTGTATGAATAATTTCCACATGCGTAATATTTTAATCCAACATTGAACGTTTCGCGAAGTTGGTCACATAAATCTAAAACTCCGAGTCGGACCAACTTTGCGCAGTCGAACATTCTCGTCGATAAGAACGGTAACGAATTGCCGGCAAAATTGGGTTTGACACGAGATACGCGAACAGCCTAACACGGTCAAAAACCCGCCGCCGACGCGTACGCCACTTATACTTTGTTTAATTATTTATCGACATCGTCGAGCCCTGATGTTGGTATATTAATTCGTGCTTGTACATCGAGTTTAAAGCCAAAACGAATACCCACTATACAAACTGCTTAGTTTAATCTGGTTTGCAGAGGCAAATTTACTCCTTTGAATATTATATGAGAAATTAAGTGGTTCGGGTAATTGACTGCACCTGCACATGACACTTTTGCGGCCGGAAGCAGCTGGGTCGTCCGTCTTTATTTTTGCAAATGTGAAAGTAGAATGGCGGGTACTATTTTCGTTAGCTCCTGATTCAAGCGCTGCTTAAAAGTTGTTTTTTTTTTTATCGTGCCTACCTCCTCGTTAATCCTTGCAAGTTTTCCGTAATAAAATAGTCTTCGAAATTTATTTCGCCCTACGAGACGTATTTACGCGAATGGAATCTACGAAATTATAAAAAGAATGCATTAGGGTGAAACTAATTTTCCTAATTGTACGATGGTAGGTCAAAGCGAAGCTAATCTGTAGTGCAACTGACAGCTGCCAAATCCTGTTCTTTATTCCTGGCTGCTTTTGAAGTTACAAACATTGCCTATAAAATTTTAATTTCGTTTTACTTTTTTTTTTACTTTGCTCTCTCTCTGTTTCGGTGAATTAAAAAAGCTTTTTGTGAATTTTACTGCCTGTCGTATATCAAATTTTTTACTTGCACACACAAGTTTCGACAGCGTGTGGGTAGAAGGTGAGTCCGTTTAAAAAGGAAAAAACAAGGCGAATGGGTGATACCTTTACGGATTTATGTTTGTGAGAGATATAGTGGTTAAGTTTTTTATGAGCCACTTTATTATGGCCCACATCATTTTACTGTCTTCTTTTTTTGTTTTCTAGTCACCAAGAACTAAAAAGGCTTGCAGTAGTAGTTTGTTCAATAGAACTTCTATGTGAAAACATTGGCCAATTAACACTATTAATCGATTGCCAACTAATTATTGAATTAGAGAGACTTTTATAAAAGGTCAATTTTCTATAACGGAGAGCAAAAATAAAAAGATGTTCATTTCTTCCAAACACAGTTCTTTCTGTAAGTATCGAGAAGAAGGTTCTCTTAACTACTCTGTATTGACGGTAAGACATCCTCATGGTTTGTGTCTTGCTTGTGTTTAAGGTAGGCGTTAAAACTAAGTATGTCTAAATACTTTTGAGTAAGGATAAAACGAAGAAAGTTTCAATTACTTAACCGTCTGCTTTCCAAACCAAGTTTGAGGAATTAAGGTGATGTCTGGTCATGTTTTTAAAGGAAATAAAGTTATTATTTAAAGTGTACAATAATGTAATTATTTAGGATATTCCCAACACAACTACATGTATAAACAACGCAACTAGCAAATTTAATTAAATTAAATAGTGATGCAATTTAAAGCGTTCGTGTTCACCTACTTATTACGTTTAATCTAATTAGAAGCGAAATAATAGTGTTTACAAGCCTGTCATGTCGCAGTCTGTTTGCACATAACGCTTTTAGAATAATGCTCGATACACATGCGTACGTATTTGTTTTCCAATTTGCGATTAATTTAATTTAATAAGGTTTTTATTCTCCCAGGGCAAGAGAATAAAGTACACACAGAAACTAGAAATATCCAATCTTCTCGAAAATTGGCGGCATTCTGTTTCAGCCACGCCAATATCGAGGGTGGGGTGATTTATAGTGCCGCTGGCATTGGCACCTGGCTTTAATAAGAATTTTCAGTTGATTTGTGCTCGCTTGGAAAATTTTTGATTAACCGGCGACGATTCGGAAATGCAGATCTCGGTTCTTTGAAGATGTGGAAAATCAAATGTTATGAAACATTTCGTCGTAAAATATGTGTGTATTACTGAGATTGGTAAGTGCTAGTTTCCTGATATGTTATTTCAAATATTGAGGGATTCCTACATAACTAATTGTAAGATATTTCACTTCGTAATAGTTGAAGTGTTGATTAGGTAATTTGCATAAGCTAAGTCAATACATTATTTGCATAATCTTTACTTCAAGTTGGTAAAGTAATGCGGATAAGGATGTTTCCCACCTAAGAATGCACGTAAATTATCATTTGATCTGCGTCCTTTACTCTCACATAAATTTCTATCTCATTGAAGTCCTTCTGTGAGTAAAGCATATATAAGTATCCAATTAAACCACAATCGTCAAAAAGAAGCCAACAACAATCTTTGGCGCCTCATCAGCAACTAAATAAGCTAAATTCCGTCGTTATGGCAAATAATATTGCGGCTGCGCGACCAAAATTGAAAATTCTTATATGTGATTGTGCTATCGAACTAATCTGCCTGCATAAATTCATAGAGGCTTTGAATTGATCGGTCGGTTGATTGGTTTTAGCCATATACGGGCTGAAGCCTTGTGTATGTTTAACTTTGCGGCATAAAGGTCGCATTGTGTTAACTTATGCCGGAACAGGTCTATTCATTCTTCAGCAACATCGACAATAAATCAATTCTTCTAAGCAGAATACGTTCAAGATGATTTAAGGCTGTGCGTTCCTTTTTAAGGAACCTATCTTATACAGATGACTTTTCAAACACCCGTCGTTACCGTCATTACTAATGACTGATGCCTAATGACTCATTAGGCATTATTCTGTTTCATCCGACTTTGTTTTCTGATGCAGTGTGTCTCTGTCCAATTACATGGTTCTACATGTACAGTTGCAATCAATTTAATAACCGGCAGTTTTAATTATACCTTTAGCTGGTTCCGGTCCTTTAATTTCATTTCATAACGTATTCGCCACCTTAGCTGATGTAATTGTATATATGATTACCTGCTGTGCTTTTATGCATTGACATTCGCATCCGTGCAATATTGTTGCATTCAACAAGGATGTGAGGTTTTGTAGGCATTCTCAACGCAATAGAAACGCATTTAACCAGACAATAGTTTTTATTCAATCAGGCGAACAAAGAGAACTGTTTCGCGACAAAATGTAGAAGGGTGGCTCTTTCTGCAAAAGCAACTGTTAGACTTATGGATTAGAATTATTTACTTAGTTTTTTTTTATTTCCTTTTATTACTTTTTGTTTTTTGTTATTTCTGTTATTTTTGTTATTATTATTTAGTCAGATTATTACTCATATATTCAGCAAAATGTTGAACTGACCAATTTATAAAGTTAGTAACCTTAGTCGTAGTTAAAATTTTTCTTTTTCCGAAAATTAACCTTCCACATTAAACTCCACTTCAAACGAAATGCTCTTTTCCCGCATTTCAATTTAATTTAGTAGCAGTTAATGTTCAACACGTAACGAAACGAACAAGGAAACGATGCTGTTTCGTTGGTGTAGATTATATACTCTTAATTTTCCAATCTGTATGACAGTTCCATACGTTATTTCCGGTGGGAGTCGTAAACAACGTACTTATATTAACATCCAGCGACTAGTGAGAAACGAGCGCATTTATATGAAACGCACCGACTTAGTTTAGAATCATCCCAAATGGAATATTTTAATCCGCTATGAATAATTCGTTGGTAGATGTAGTTTCCCCGGAAATATTTGTATACTTTTTATTTTGCTTGCGCATAAAATGGAATAAAGTGAACAGCAATCCGCGGCAGATGTATAAAGCTTATAAATGAATAGGGTAAAGCGTCTAACACGAATATGATAATAACGAATGGTAGAATAGGCATCAGCGATTGCTTTAAATAATAATAACTTTCATTATTTCACTAAGCACAATAAGCTTGGGTATTTGGTTAATACCAGTTAAGCTTCATGATGGTTACTAAAAAAAAAATGTTCCACCATAGAAAAGCAAAACACCGTGTAAGGATTTAAATTACATTGATTATTATATATTTAATAAGTATAGTAAGTACGTAAGTAATAACATTAGCTTTTGAGGTGGAATACTAGCCTTCCACTGAGCTGGGAAAGGAACGCATCTATCTGTGCAAATACCGACAACACACGCACATACTGTACTTTTCTTTTAAGCACCCTTCAGAGATTTACGACGATTGAGTAGCTACAGCTCCCCAGCTTAATTAGTGACATCGTGGACCGTCGCCGACACTGAAAGTTTCAGAGATACGTTTGATAACAAAAAAATCTCAAGAGGGCACGTAAGCTAATTAGATTAACCGTTTTAATAAACCGGAGGCGGTACTGAATATGCGTTGCATTGTTTTTGCCTTTTTCGCTTTGAATAGTTCATATTCATAATTAAAAGTTTTTAATTAAATAAAGCAGCCCATATAAAAAAGCGTGAAGTTGCGAAGCGCGGGTATTTGTCAATTTTAAGTGTAAAAATAACTAATGATACATCCTTTCCGACAACAGGTTCGCAATGTTCTTGTATTTTTTATACGTGACGGTGATTGTAAGGAAGACGCAAGTACGATCCTAAAAATATCAATACTGTTAAGAATAACAAGCAGGGAAACGGAGACAGGAAGGCGGAGTATATTAAAAAATTTATATTTGTTTATCAAATTGTTTTCCTATAAATATTAGATTCTTCTGGTAGTTTCCTAATCCATTCCAAGCTATTCCATTACGTCTCCCCAAAGCCATACAATTCCCAAGCACAATTACACTAAATAAGTCATGGGTAGGGATTCGCATCCTACTCCTATCCTATCTTCTTATCTGCGTGGCCGAATGACGCACCCGGCCGTATTAGCATGGGAATTGCCCCGATAACTGCTAATAGAATAGAATAAGGTGTCAATGTTGTTATCGAAGATGTCACGCACTCCGCTTTAGACTGCCTTGTGGGCGATTCTAGCGCAACTGAATTAAACCTATTCGGGGTTTTCGGCGTTAAAGTATCTTGGTTGTTAAGATTAAATAAAAGAAAAAGGTAGAACGTGGATGGCACTAACTTACGGTTACTTTAAACACGAAATTTGATACGAATACTTTTACTCTGTCTTCTGGCTGTTGATTACGTTATCTTCGGGCCTGCTATAAGCATATTCAATAAAAGAGAATTTAATTGAAATATTAAAAAGATGTGTAATTTTAGAAAGAAGTAGGATTGCGTTGGTTAGTAGACACAAGAAAATGTTATTAAAGAGGTTCCTATATGTATAGTTGCTGGTGGTGTAAAATCCCAATGTTACACATTCGATGTTTAATCAACAGTGAAGAATGTTCATCCTTAATGAAGTTGTCGTGAAGGGTCCTTGAATTTTTCGAACGGAACGAAGGATAATGGTCCGTTAGAGCTAAAGGACCTTATTCTTTACCATCACAAAGGTGTTCAACTTCTGGTTTTAGTATGTTGTTATAAATTTCTATTGGTTCCCAATCTACAGCTACCGAAGCACGTGCCGATAGTTGCAGTTCCCAGTATAGACCACCTACATTCAAAACGTTGACATCGTAGAGCCATTATGAACTTGGGATTTGTCATGTATTGACGCAGATGCCTCACGTTTTCCGAATTCCTCATTTGCGTTTCCACGACGATGTACCCTTGGATGCCAATGCCGCATCGGCAACCAAGCAGTAGATGTCGCCACGTACGTACGTACATACTGTGCACGTAGTATAAAGTGCACTTATTGAAGAACGCTCGAGAAGGACAGGTAGATTATTCCACATCATCCCGCGGCTGCTCCCGTCGGCCATATAACAATAGAGTTCAATAAAGGTTCTCCGGGTAATTTGAGCAACGTATTAAGCGAACACATCCATGTACGAGCAGTCTGTGCAAGATCGATAGGGTGTTCCTCGAATATTAATTTCTCAACTCGCGATGCGTCCAGATATGCGTATGTTGCATATACCTGTAAGCAACAGAGGTACAAACGTGGCCGTATATATCGCATAACCAAAAGCAAGGCCTAATACTAAGCAGTGTGCATGCGTTTTTCAGGAGATGGTGAAAACAGAGGAGAATTCTTTGTTTTTTAAGTAGATATACTTCTTCGGCAAGATCTTCTCCAACATAGTTATTATTTATTTGCAAATTATAAATAATATGCTTTTTCCTAGCAAATAAGAACAAATTCCTGAAATATTCTCCTGAAAGAGAGAGAGAGAGAGAGAGAGCCTTGAGGACGATTTTGATCGTCTATCTAATGGTGTACTCGAGATGTCTTCGTCGATTCTTCCTCGCTATCATCAACTTTCTATTTCTTATCATTTTAATAATATCAGAAAGTCTTGTCTCCAAATTTCGACCGTGTGTAGCACGTAGTACGTAGTATTTTAAGATTAAAGAATAAGAATTAAGACAGAAAGCTTTAATTCCAGCAGGTGAGAAGGATATGCTGTGAGCGTACATGCCTACTCGATTATTTAATACGATAAGCATACACTACAGTAATAAGCGGAACATAAACATCACTTCAGCGGTTACTGGGGACCCAATTAATATTCAAGCACGGGATGTTGTGTGTATTTCTGTCGTATGCCTCTGTAAATTCGTGTTGCTAGCGATGGTCAATTACGCCACGCTTGCCTTCGCTATAATTTTATAATGACACCTCTTGCTTGTCAATTGTCAGTACCTCTGTTAGTACAACAGTACGATTTAAAACAGAATATTGGTGCAAAATTACGATAATGTATTGACTTTGTTTTTTTTTTTTATTTTATTTTATTTTATGTATTATTGTAATCTTTCGGCGAGGGGAGAAGTAGATGATTTTATCAAATTATTTAATTAAATTTAATGTTTGTGAGAATCGCGAGTGTCTTGAGAACACTCTGTCGTCAATTCAACGATTCGTAATAATGGAAGGTAATGTTGTTGCTTCTCTTTAACCGAACGTTTTCAGGCATCACATGTATGTTCATTCAAACTTTTCGCTTCACTTTGACCTTAACTATTAGGTCATCACCTCACGTTAAAAAAAAATTAATAGTAAAATTGGTCGCATATTGTATTAGTAAAAGCTGCAATGTGAAATTGATGACTGCCTGTAAAGAATTTATTGTATTTGATATCAAAGCACGTTATTAGTTTTGCGCGTATGGCAGTAAGGTTAATAAATGCTGATTATATATGTACATATCTATCGCGAAATGCCCAGGTGTTGCAAATAACTTGTGCGCTTATTAGCCATGAAATGTGTCGTAAATGTTTAATAAATCATTAGAGGTTGCATTTTTAATCAAATTTTATGATTATTTTATGCTGGTAATATAATCTATCCTCAAATTTAATATCTTCCGACAAGAGACGTATACATACGTGTCCACATTTCGGTGTATTATCTTCAAAGGATTGAATAAAAATAACAAGAATTCGCATTTTTCCGAATTATTTATTTATACCGTGTACTGAATTATGTTGACGCGACGCTATACTATTTTATGTTGTAAAAACAGCACAAATGTTAGGCACAATTATTTCGTTCAATATACCAACAAATTTTTAGCAGACGGAAAGCCATTATTAAAGAAATACTTCGAACTGTACGTTGTTTAGGGCAGTCTTTGAACATAATTAATTAGTTTGTTAATTTTAGTTATCCGAGCGTTTAGAGTTAGAATTGCTTATTAAAATGTGTAAATTTCCCCAAGGAGTTAATAGTTCTTGAAGTTGTCATCAATTGTCGCTTCTATTAAGATTCTGCATATCCCAACAGTCTTGGTACCCAAGAAGATATCATGAACCTATTAAGATCCTATTCATATTATTTATACTAATTTGACGAGTCATTTTTCAGTAGATTTTCCACGATAGTAATGCATTATTCCTTCAGAGAGATGTTTGAGCGTCTAATGCGCGGATATCCTTCCAATAATGTTCTCCTGATTTTAAAATGATCTACGAACTCACCTAGTACCTCTAGCAGGAGTTCGTATCGGTACAGTGACGACATCTGACTAACTAATATTTCTCGTATCGTGTGACGTAAATGATGTCAGAAATATCATAGTTGTAGTGAAGCGAATTAGCAATTACCTCTTCCTTGCAACTTATCAAAAAAATTGTACCTTTTCCAATTGTATTATTCATACGCAAGTGCTGATTACAGTCATAAGTAAATTGGATAATGAAACAGTAAACTCTGCGGAACAACGAAGTAAGCATGCAATGAGCATAGAAAATCTCATCGAATTAACCGTAGCCGTTTCCCTTCCAATAAAAAGAACAAGGAAAACGCCGCCTTCATGGGCGATTTCACGGCATTTACTTTTCCTTTTGCCATAGAAAGGAATTCTCGGAGATAGGATACATACAAGCGAACGCCTATAGTAGGCGAGCTACAATACACAGATATCGCGAGACAGAGACGGGCGGAGCTCATGCATAAATTAATTGAAAATACAGCACAAGGAAACGGCTAATTGTGACGTTTCACCGAAAGAACGTTCTGTTTGTAGCGGCGATAAATCTCGAAATTATATCCATGGTTAGGAATGTGCATAGTATACCGCTAGAAATGCTTGATTTGCCGCATGCAATATTGCTTTGATGAAGAAAGTACTACAACGTATCCTGTCTACATATAAACAATTATAATTGAATACGTCTTCACATTGTGTTACGGCAATTACATTTTTTCATTAATAATTTTAACTACCGTACGTTCAAAATAAAATAAAAAATATCCTTCCATAGAGCTATCCGAAACCATAAACAAACATCATATTCACGTGTTCTGAAGGAACATCTGTATAATTTTATTTTATACCTAAATCATATATAAAGGAAAGATACAACATCAATTGATAATTAATTTGTCGCTAAAGGAAAGAGACCTTTGGGCGACCGGATGATGTTACACCAATTGCTGGTGCATTTTATTTTTCTTTTCTTATAATTTCGACGAAGCATTGTTCGCATCCAGCAGCGCAAATACTTGAAGAAAGTTGTTACGAATAATTAATATACTATCATAGTCAATTATACGGAAGAATTCAATCTTCCACTAACTAGGCGACACGGCTCCATTCCTCACCGAGAAAGATGTGTATCGTCTTCTCTATAAGTTCACTGTGACACGGTGCGCGCGTTTCCAATTTCCCGTACGTCCTCATCAATCATACAAACAAGCAATTCTATCCCATTTGCATCTGCATATTTGGCGCGTTATTACACATGAACTTGTTACTGGCGACGCTCTTCCGCATGACAATGCACTTCTGCATGCAGACATATGTCTGCAAGTTATAAGGTTGCGCGCTGAAATCGCGTATGAAGTAGGCATAAGGCACAAGCATAGGAGGAATAACGTTTTGCTCTCTTATTTTATCGAGTTTTTACGAGATATATTTGTAAAGTAACGACATATCTACTAGATCCAAGAATGCTTCAACAAAAGAATTTTAAACGATGCAATACCGTAATCGGAGATGCGATTTCTGTCCACCGTCCTGATACGAAATATAAAAATTTGCTGAGTTGTGGATCCAGTCGATGGTAGTACTTCTCAAACGTCTACGTAAATATATAGGAAACGGAGAATACAAGTAGTAAAAGTGATACGGACGGCGCTTGTGCTCTTTCGCAACAAACCTTAAAAAAAGCATTATCTTGCTTGGTTTACTTTTGCCTTTCGATTCCTTTTTATATTTTTTCATTCAGACTCATTGTAAAAAATGTTATTAGTAAAAAAAAAAAAAACAAATATTTCTCAAAATACAACATAAACAAATACCAGAAAGGTACGTACCGTATTAATAAAATGATAAAATAAAAAGTAACAAAAACGGTGAACTTAAAAATAATAAACAATGTATGGAACGATCGAGAACGCAGTTTTCAGTTTCTGTATTCGTTAGAATACTTTATTCATCTGACTTAATGAGTCGTAAATTCACAATATAAATATATATACACATCTGTCTCGAACTAATGATATTGAACGATGTCCAATCTTCATTTTTCGTATCTTCTACAGCTTGCTTTGTCAGAGGTATCATTTGTTTGATGCTGTAGCTTTTCGTTCGTTTGTTTTTTTTGTGTTGTGATTTTTTGTAAAATTGTTCTATTAGTTTACCTGTAAGATAGTTCCTTACTGTTCACTGTTAGAGTTCACTTAAAGATTATAATACACGAGCAAGATCAGAATAGATAAATTATTGCAGTTATCTTCGCTTATACATAATCATATATGCGACCCGAATAAAATGTCAAAACGCCTGTGTATAAGCTGTACAAGATCCCTTTAACCTTAATCCCCACGAGCAATGCGCGAAAGGAAAAACAAATTCGTTGGTTTAAAAATATGTATTCTATAAATAACGTTCTTCAGTATCATAATAAATTTTGCATTTTTTCATTTTGTCGTGAAACCTAAATCTGCTGTTATCGTAGCGAGGAGCGCCGATTTTCCTTCGCAAGATTTATGAAAATACGATTCCTCGCTCGTACAACGCATGCAAATAAGATGTGTAAGATACGATTTTACGCCCGTAAAAGAGAATGCGCGTCTAGGCAAGTGTTTCGCGTTTCGTATTTCGTTCATTTACATGCTAATATCGTTTTAAATTTAACAACGGCAATAACACGGGCAACTAAAGCAATAAGAAGAACACCTCCGACTGCTAATTGCCGGCTAATAAGAACCGCTCGTAATAGGTTCTCTCTTTACGCACCATTTTTCCCTCTATCTGCCATCGGCTAAACGATATTAGACGAGACACTGAAAAAAGCGTGCGGCCGAAATAAAGAAATTAATGCTGGGAGTTGATGCCGCGTTTCTTCTTTTATCTTTCGCGGATAAAGGGTTGAGTGGCTGCTTTGTTTTATTTAAATTCGCGGCGAAGTTACTATTCTCCGGCTTTTATATCAATTCAGGGCAAAGTTTTTTCTTGCGGATGATTTAAAGATCACTTCATTTAAAGATGTGCTGGTATCTGTAATTCTTGAGTCACCGATTATACCAACACGAAATCTTCTATCGGCGTCTTTAATCCTTATGGTTGAAATTTCGAAGTAAAAGCGCCGCAAATTCATGAAAAACTGAAAAGGATTTGGTTATATTTTTATTGTGAAAGTTAGTTCGCATTTCAAGCAAGTTAGCAAGTTAGAGTACAACTGATCGATAAAATCACTGTCGTTTCTTACAGGTATTACGTCTACCACCGCATTCACATCATCATTTGTGACACTCACGTCCTTCCGCAAAGAAAATGATGTCATTTTTTTAATAAATATAGGTAGATACATAAATTACGTGCATAGAAGGTTTTCCTGTCTCTTCTAATACCATTAAAGATATTGAAAAACTTCACAGCATTTACAATATTAGCTTGTCATATAAAATAAATGTGGAGGACAAAAAAAAAAAACGACAAAACGTCATATTTTTTGACGGGTCCAAAATTACATATAGGTATAGCTATATCTCTATAGGCCTATAGTAAAAAAGTAATTTATATTTATGTCGCCACATTTTCCGGGTAATCCATCATCATCAAGTGCTCCAGTAACCTTGTCGGTTTTCCTTCCGTTTGTTCGTTTTACCTTTCTCATCCTGCTTCCATATCGATACCTTATTCCTTTCTAACGAAGCTGCGTGTATATATGGTTATGCACGAAAGCGAAGTCGCTCGGGAGATCTAAAGCAATTACCCATAAAATATAACATTAAAGGGTGCGTTCAAAAGGTGACTACGACTTCGGTTGTTGATACATTTCAAGGAGTCCCCAGAGGCATCGGAACGCTCGCTCTTGTAAGGTTTATAAGGCGACGTCACGCACCTACAATACCCTCGGGCCAAGCGAAACAGTTCCCTACTACTGCCAACCAGCGGCAGTTTTGTTTATGCTAGTGGAGAAACAATATTTCTCAAGGCGTAAAGCACGAATTTGCCTACCTGGTCTTAACCGAGTCCTTCCGCAAAACTTGGTAAGTACGCCGTATACCTAAGTGACCCCTTTCTCATCCTTCGGCGTGCCTAAATACCGTTCAGCGACACGGCCCGATCATTACGCCCCCTTCCGGAGAATGTTTGTAATTACTGCGTAAACCCGTTGGCGAATCGGCGCCTTCGTAAAAATATTGCCTTCTCCCTTATGAAAAGGAAGTTTTAATTATCTCCTTTTTATGTTTTCGGTGCTACGCTACAACCGAGGGGTTGCATATTGCCGGCTTTAGCTCCTTCGTTCATTGGCTTGTTTATGGATCATCCGCGTAGAGACTATGCCCTGCCTATGGATGTATATATAAGTTTTCATTTAATTGTTGTTTTAACCCATTAAGTTAATGGTTATTTATACCGGGGAGGTTTCATTTAGCATTGTTGGGATTTAAACGCAGAGAAATATGCGCATGGAAATAATAAAATTACTCTTCTGCTTGTTATAGCTTCCATTTGTATAAAACTATGCTAAATATGAATATTTCTGATAAGCTATCAAAGCTTATCATAAAACTTATATTCTTTGGTTAAAATAAGAACTGCTTATAATAGAAATTAGAACATATTTATTTAATCTGACAAAATATGTGTACCTAGCACACTGCGCTAGCAGTCTAAGGGTACCGGGTTCGAACCTTGGGTTCCTCACTCTCAGAGTAGTTTTCCGCAGTTTTCTTGATCCAAAGGTGACAAATGCTGATGGTAAACATCTTCAGAGGTTCTGTGGGCGCAGATGTAACTCATGAACGGCCGATCCCCCCTGTTATTGATATAACTACTGGGGGGAATTGAAGTAAAGATCGTCTTTACTTCAATTCACGATAAATAGTACAGAAATGCCCTCTATGTGATAAAGCTGGTAAATATTGCGCTTCATGATTTCACTCACAAATGAAAGAAAATCATTAAACGCCGATACGGATCTCCTTTGCAGTAATAAAAGCAACCTTTTGTGTAGAAATGAAAAGACTACCAAATCTACGCTATCTAATATAAAGCGGAACACCGGATATTAAAGAGAGGAAAGATGCTACGTCGAAACCAAGAACGCTTTACGTAATGCTCTTCATAATTCAACGTATAAAACAAGACACATACAGACGGATCCTACACAGCGCGGCATAAAGAACTGTAAATGTCCGTGGGACAACGTTTCGTTGTGTGTATCTGTCTGTGAAAAACGTTGAATTGTCAGCGACTACATTCGTGATGTAACTCTGTCCTCGCTACATTTAACGCGTTTATCTTTATGTGGGCGTTAAAAATTGTATATGGGCAATTTCTGGTATCCCTATTTCATTATATTAAAATTTAAACACTGCCTGGCTATGGCGCGGCAACGAAAACGAAGACTCGAGACGTCGCGTTTACGACTCCGTTTACGGAAGGTAATCCTGGACAAAGAGGGCTTATTAAGTCGAGATATCCTATTCTCTGCGCTAATCTTTCTTTTATAGATATTTTTAATGCCCACAGTTAATTTTCTTGATTACATCTTAAATTGGTTGTTAAATGGGAAGCAAAGATTAACATTCTTCTTTTTGAGACCTTTATAATTTTGTCCAAGTCAGTATTCAACCAGGTATCTTTTTTACGACCGCTACAATTTATAATTGTATTAAAATCCTATGATTAGTAGTATGTATAAAAAATTGTTAAATGAGGAAGTTTCCTAATCAGTTCGTTACTTTCCATGCGCTTCACAAAATTAGCAGAGATTGGACAGACTCGTGCTTTGCCGACTCTCGAAGAAACCAGTAGGCAACACGAACCTATTCTCATGAGACGAATAAACACGGGTCTGCTTAGTCTCTGCGGATTTCGTAAAGCCCACGGAAAGTGGCGAACTTTACACACAAGAGCACGGTGCAATTTTCACGGTAATTTGTAAATGTGTTCTATACAAAAAGGAACAATTTCTTTTGTGATTTTTTTTTTTAACCTGTTTCTTATATCTATCTCCGAGCTTCGTCAATTTAGATTTCAACGTTAATGGGCATATTTATTTACTTAATTCTTAGCTTTTCTACCTTTCGGCGTAAAACTATTGTGTAGCCAGCTTTTCTCTCTTTCTATTTCATTCTAGCATTTTTAAATCCTGCCATTTCACTCTTCTCTTTTCGACAGCTATACGGGCTTCACAATTCCAGAGTTTTCTGGGTCGTTCTCTCTTGTTTTTTTTTCCGGTTGTTTTAGATTTAAATACTCTACCAATCTTTCCTCTCCGATCCTCATTACATGCCCTAGCCATCTGAGTTGTGTCTACTGATATTTCGTATAGGGGAAATGTTTCGATTCTTCCTAAACATTTCGCTTCGCATTCTATCTGTTTGTGTTTTTTATTTTCTTTCTCGCAGGAACCTCATTTCGATAGTATTTAGCTTACGTTTTTCTCTCTCGTTTGTTGTCCATGTTTCGCTTCCGTAAGTTAGTATTGCCTTCATGATTGTTTTTTACAAATTCTGTTTTTATCGTAGAAGGGATTTCTTTTTCCCTATCTTTCCTTAAGCTTTACATTTGTTTCCCTTTGGTTTTTCCTATTATTATGGATTTAGTCTTCTGTACATTAAACAGGAGAACCACACATATTGTTGCGTTGAAGGAGCACGTGCCTCTTTTGTACCAATACATATATGATCACAACGTGGAATATAATAGAAATTTACGCACGCGTCGTTTTTTTTTTTCATTTCATGTGGATATAGTAGCTTTGCTTGCTTACTTAATTCTCCTAACATTCTCAATGCCGTAGTTCCTGGGAAAAATACCGATAAAATTAAGATTGACCAGGGCTTCTTAAGAATTTTGGTTAATATGTAGCATCGATTTCAATATTCCTTATAGAGTTATAATTTGAATGCATTTTTTGTGTGCATAAAACGTTGTATATGCACCTCTCCAAATATTTGTGCCAATATGTGCAGGTTCGAATATCGTGAGGACGATATAACATCTACGCGAAAATAGATTTCTATTTTTGCATCGCTTTCCGCACAAATTCTTCGCGAACGTTTTCACCGGTACATGCCAACGACGATATATGACATATGTACGCGCGTTCTTGTGCCTAACGTTCTACATATCTATTGCCTTCGTTTCAGGTTTGCGCTTCCGTCAAATGAAATACGCAATTTGCATGGCAAAACGGGGATACGCCAGCTCGAAGATATGTATATCTTCCTGTATGTGAAGGTTCATATGTGTGTATCCGGAACGAGATGTTTGCTAAACTTTATCTGTCGTTAAAGATTCATTTCGTCGTAACGTCGTTCGTCACCTTTTCGAGGATGTTATGTTACTTGGGCTTTCTTAAGGGTGCGTATTCTCTTTGTTCAACGTAGTAGTTCAAAAGATCAAAACGATTTCCACAAGCCGGACTAGGGATAATGAAAATTTTCATCCTTATGATGTAGGGTGATTAAGGTTGATTCTGACTGCTTTCGACCCTAAATACTCTTTATGTGCCGTGGAATATTAATGACCTTTCACCTACACAGAATACCTTTCAATTCGTGAGTTATCTTTTGATAATCCAGAAAGCAAGAGAAGGTCACATGAAATGTTATCGCTTTTTATTTTCGATTCATTTATAACAAACTAGCTTTTGAAAGCGATGTAAAAAATTGCGTACGGTGACAGCCTAATGGGGCATAGAAGCTTAAATATAACATTGTTTTTCATCTCTTGCTGTTACGAATAGAGAGGACAAAGGCAGACGAAATTGCAGAGGCTAGACAGACTCGTATCTATTCGCGTCATGAGAATGGATTCGTGTTGCCTACTGGTTTCCCCGAGAATCGCCAAAACACGAGTCTGTCCAGTCGCTGCAAAAAAGTAATAATTGTACCTGCCTTTGTCATCTCTAATTATGACTTTAAACCATGTTATAGCCTCAGAGGCGGCTAGAGTGTGTGTAAAGTATTCCATGACTTTGGTACTATCATTCCTTCCCAGCATGTTAATGATGATTCGAGATTCTAGCAGACTCATGAGAAAGATCTGTTACTTGACGAAGATGAGACTCGAATGCAAAGCGTCTAACCTTGCCACGAGATAATAAACAGATTACTTGTAGTTCCCCTAGAAATTTAGCGGTACTCACACCAGCTTATATGTAACTAATGCGAAAATAAATAACAAACTAATTGACTATGTAAAAAGTTATTCGCTACCATTGTTCTACATATTAATGTTCCTCGTTTATATCAATATTGTTAAAAGTATTACTGTGGCTAATAGTTTAAGCAAATTTATTCTATTTGTTCATTGTTAAAGATAAGCAAATAATACAAATGAAAATATTTGTATTTACGCATTGCGCCTTTGTTTCTATTTTCTTCTACCGAAAATTCCTTTGTAAAGAGAACATCCTATAGTATAATATGAAATTAGATTAGATGAAATAATTAAATAATTTACATTCGAAAAAAACCTTGTTTGAGTGTACTGCTATTGTTGTGGTAACGTGTATATACATGGTCCTGCGGCGTTTAATGTTCCATAATTTCAAATACCCCAACTAAAAACAAGAGGCGGTTCCATAAGATTATTTAATAAGAAGGCACTGTTATCATATTCAGTACAACATTTTATGCTTTTTGCATTTGTAACATTAAAAGAAGGGCAAAACGAGAACATCGTCGTATCATCTGTACGCGTCCGCCTTAAAATAACTTTCTAGGGCAAACATTGAAATTAAAACGTAAATTTCCAACTTAAATATTTTCACCCTCGGGACAGACGAAAACCGTCGCCCAAAAAGGAAATAAGAAAGAGTAACGTTAACTGTCCTTTGTCTTTCTGCCCGAATTTTCGCATGTCATTTTCGACAGTTATCTTTCTTCTCTACAACACTCGTACTCCGACCTGCCACTTCACTTCCTTCTCTTTGTCACAACGAACGACGAGAGAACCGAAAGACATACCGACCGTCCCAACAGTTTTATCTAAATGCGGTTCGAAACGGTAATTTTGACGTTTTCGCGCGAACCTCTCGGTGTTTACGATGTTCCGGACAGGGCGTATTTAAACAACAAGGAGGTAGTTCGCCAATTGTCGTGTTCATATCTCTTCTTTCATTTCGATGTGTTGGTGGTCGGAATTCTTTACGGAACCTCGATTGTGAGGAAGGATCGTCATCAACTGCTCTCCTATCTCACCGACTAATAGCTATTTTGTTTTTATAATAATGTCTATTGTGGTAAAGTCGCGTTTATTCTTCTTGCTGCTTTGCCTTAGGCATGTCATTAAAAGTTAGTAGAAGTTTCATTTTCATTTTTCTTTTTTCCCCCCGGTAAGTTAATGGTTTTATTGATTTTACTATTAATGGAATTCTGAAATTTTACAATAAAGTGGGGGCCTGTACATATAAAATATTTTCGGTTACAAGAACATTTTCGGTTGAACCGTCCATTCATTATAACATTATTAAAACTTCTAACTAACGATTTTCGTGAAATATCCTGTATATATAAATATTTTTAATATTCTCCTGAAAATTAAAATTTCGCACAGAAAGGACTAATTTTCAAGCAAAAAAGGTTATTATGTACCTTTAAAATTTCCAGTAAACCTCCTTGTATATAAACATCTGTGTTCTCCTAGATCTCAACAAATCGTTTAAAGGAAAATGTTCTTTGACGTTGGCCTTCCCTCGCGTGATCGAAAAGGAAATAAACTTGTAAACATCGTTGTTGTTACTTCAGAAAATGGATTAAAACGCTTGTTTTACGCTGTGTACATACAGATTGTAAAATAAATTGTTATCCTTTGGCTCGATATTACAACGTGACCAAAAGTTTTATCGGAGAAAGTTTTAGTACTTTAGCACAAATTTAGTGTTGTTGTTAACTTTTCTCGAGTAAATCATACCTAAAATATATGTCCAAAAGGCAAAAGAAGTTCAACACTATACGATAAATAAGTTATCCAACATTAGCTAATTCAATAAAGCTAAGATATATTGTACAGTAAACACTGTATTTGCAGTAGAGAGAAGGAGAAATTAACATTGATATAACAGCGCTCTAGTTGCAATTTTCGTTAGAAAGGCATAGAAGATTACAAACACTTACAGATTTGTCAGTAAGTGTTAGTCACATACGTATATTTCCCTTCGTATTTTGCGAAATAGCAGAAACAGTTGTAACTTGAACACGAAACCAGGTTACTCTCATAACACTGACCAACAAGGTTTTTACCCTAAGTTAGTAACTGATGAGATTGAACAGCATATATAAAGTAAAAATGATTCGAAAAGCGGTAACATTGGCTTAGCTCTGGTTACAGAGAAAAGGTAGGTCGGGACTTTTTCGCAGCATACATGAAAATTTTGTTGATTTTTATAGTATGGCCGGTAATGTGGTCTACTGAAATAATGTTTATAAACTTTCGAAGCTTTTGGAATACATCATGATCCCAGTTCTTGGATATTATTCATGGACTCATCAAAGACCGGCCTAAAAGCAGTTTTCTTGCATAATGGAAACCATTATCCTTCTATTCCGATAGGTCATGCTGTTTCTATGAAAGAAACTTACGAAAATCTGCAAATTTTATTAGAAAAGATAAAGTACGAAGACTATTCCTGGAATATTTGTGCAGATGCAGTATGCAATCTGGTTACACCAAATACTGTTGCTTTTTATGTCTTTGGGAAAAACATTACCATAAGCAAGCCACTACGACAATAGTTTATACCAGAAAAAGACAATGTGCAACATCAGCATTTAGTGGAAAAGGAAAAGATTTATTTAGTAAAGATGTTGGTGAGCATCATCTTTACTAAATAAATCTACGCTCAGACGTAAAATATCAATTCAATATTTTTATTACTGCTTATTGCCTTGTATTACATTTTAACACGTAACCTTTTTGGTTGTTCTTGGGATATGTTCTATGCATCCGATACGCTCGAATTCTAAATTATTCCTTCCCCTTGGTTATCGTAAATAACGTTTTTCGTAAATGTGAAAATTGCATTAGTAAAAATGCATTAGTTCTCCCGCGCACACATCAATAAACAACATCTGTATACTCAATTTGCGTCCCATATACCGTGGGGAAATAAATATATTGGGGACAGCCGTGTCGCATATCGCACATACACTACGTCCAAAACCGGTTAACGTAAAAACGCAGACGCACACAACTAAACATCCACACTAATGCTTCATCATTTGCGGTGGTAATTTCGTTCAAATTGAATTACGACTGTCGTAGTGTTTTCCTCGAAGGGCGAGTTCTACTCGACATGGAAGAGTGCAGCGTATGCGACGTGCCGTCTCGCAGTGACGAAAACAGTATCCGACGTGTCACCCCAAGCATTCTCAATCAAATTGTAATGGTTATAAATCGTACGTATATTGAGTCACATGCAACGCAATATGTCGCTTGACGTATGCACAACCATATGCCCTAAAAATTACATGTATTTCATCAGAAATAAATCGTGGGCGTATTATAGTCCTAAACTATAAACCTCCTTTGCTTCTTGCTATTAAATTACGCCTGTTTTTTAACAAATGCTTTGAATATTTGATTTCAGGTGAAAGGAAGAAAACAAATGATATTGCATATCTGAACAATATTTCATTTCAGGTGAAAGGAGGGAATTATACATATTGAGAAAAGCATAATCTGCTTAGTAGGTTTGCTTTTTTTTTTCGTTATTTGTAATTGACGCACAGAATTCTCTGATGAGAAAGCATTGACGTGGCCCATTTACCCTGATATCGTTTCTTCATATTGGCAATGTTCTGACGGAAACTTGGTCTTATTAGTTAAATGTTAAAGTAAGAGTGCAGTAGGTGTTAGCGGCATACTGTAGCCGAATTCATGAAACAAAGCCAACATGTCCTTAATCAGTTCCCTATATCTCCTTATTTTGAAGAGATCCCTCAAAGTTGGGGTTTCTGAGTTGTTCCAATCCGACGCCCAACAAAGCACCACCTTAACTCACCGAGCCAAGTGAATTTTTCATAGAGGTACATGAACGCTGGTCTTTGCTTATCCGTGGCTTTTACCAAGCTTTTGAAGAGGCCGAACTTGTTAGGTAAAGCAGTGTTGGTATTTTTGTGTTGGGAACATTAAGTTAATGCAGAATTTGATATTTAAAAGCCCCATTTGGGGTTAAATTAATATTAACCCAATCTAGAAAATATTATTCCTTTTTTTTTAATAATAGCGTTACAATCTTAACAGCCCGCCCTTAAGATTTGCATACGAAGTGTCGCTTTGGAAAAACATAGGCATCTTCAAAATTAAAATAATAATGAATGACGATCAATAATAGTAGAGAAACATATCAATTTTAATTATAAATCTAATGACTATCCAATATAATACATCCCTCTCTTTATATATAAAAAAAACTTCAATTCCTTTTCCCTGCTATGATTCCTGCGGCACCAGCGCGAACGGAAAATTCGATGACGAATCGTTAGGCATCAATTTAGATTCAAATGTCTTCATTTCTATGCACCGTTGTCGCGAAGGGTGAACTGCGCCTCATATAACGACCGATTTACCCAAATCGGGAAACCGACGCATCACCCTTGTGGGCGTAACGCGCGTCCTGTTCGAGATGACGAGACATCTATCGTTCTTATCGGGCGTTAATTTCGGCGGCGCTGCCGGTACTGTGATGAAGTGGGCGTACGTTGGACGCGCTTAAAGGAAATTGTTGCCAGTCTGCGACTCCTCCCGATCCGCCGGAATCAACGGTGATGATTTTTCGCGTTCCGCAAAGTTTTGTCAATTATCCACTTGCGATTGAATGGTACATCGTATTATTGCGGTTTGCCTATTTCAAAAACCATCAAACCTCAAGTTACCAATTTCGAAAGCTATCAATACATTCAAAGGTTATAGCCCAAGTGGCCTATTTTATAGCTTTCACTTGAATGATTTCCACGTATTGCGTTTCCTATCGCTTTGAGCTAGTTAACCTAGAACATTGAACACTGTAAAGTTTAGAATTTACAAATTTTTACTGTCCAACAATCGTGTTTCTATTTCAGAAAACCACCATTTATATTCTTTGTTGTAATTTTCCAAAAATTAATGGCAATCTTGCGCATGCAAGTTTGATAATAATAATAATAGTAATCCACATGATCCGCTTTCACCACTTCTTAGGCCAACTATGCGCCCGTAAAGTGTCTTATGATATTTACCATCAATATTCGCTAAATTTGGAGCAACGAAAACTACGGAGTGACGAGTCCAAAGTTCCATGCCGGTACCCCAAAACTGTTGGAGGAGGGAACTAGGGACTGCGTCATTTCAGAACAACATAACAGTTTGTAAAGCTATACATAACAAACATTGAATAAATAGACACATTACGGCAAAATTATCTCATCGGTTGCATGGTCAGCATTGAATACAAATGAACGTTAAATTTTCAGCAAGCAACACGGAAGTATCGGCATACGTAGACATGTGATATTTCCAATATGTAACAATCACGCCCGTTTTATTTATAAATATTGTTTTGGTTTAGGCGAAAATCTTTGAAATATTAATAAAGGCTTGCTGTAATTAACTATTATATACATATAGCTTAGTTCTGCATTATTTTTTGTATGTTTCGTTATGTTAAATAACGTCAGCAAAAGAGGTGGATGTATATTAAAGATGCACTTGTAAATTTTTAAGTGCCTTCAGATTAAATGTAAATGCATGTATAACGAAACTAGCGAACTAACGAATAACTAACATTTTTATTAAATATGCATTGAAGCCGGTTGTGGTATTAGACCATACTGTTCAAAAATGCCTAAATAATTAACATTGCAGTCGCGTCCTAAAAAGCAATTAAACATTTAAATAATGAACCTAGAGAAAGCGCTATTTCAGTATTAGCCAACTGCGAAGGCAGAGCCGAAATATCCAACGTACAATTTAGGTTTTTAGCTTGAAACAGGAACGGACGGGCTCTTTAAAATTGTAATATATGAACAATTATTTATTGATATTATTTATTTATACACGTATTTGATTGCAAATCGTATTTATTGAAATTATCAGAGTTCACTTCAATTTATTCTGTACATTTATTGAAACGGCAGAATATTTGAGTGTTTTTCTATGTTCCTGTTCACAGAAATATAGTTCCCGTCTAGATCATAACTTTTCATTGTTCTCTGAAATTACCGAAGCAGAAATAGTCATATATGCATGCATGTGTCTATGAATAAATGCATTATATTCCGCGGGCTGCGGACTACGCAAATTAAAACGCGTTGCTGTTTCGCCCAGTTTTAATTGTTCGTCACTAATTTCCTGTAAACGAAAACACTAGATTCAGCGGTAGAAAGGGGGCCGGTCGAAAGTTGGGTAAACTAAAAGTGAATAGCAAAGATATGTGTGTACGTATTTAGCGGTAATAAATCTTATTAATGGTGGAATTATGGTCATTAATTTTCTGTTGCTTACAAACGCGGTTGCGGCTGAACATTCCCCGTTTAATATGAAAAATGCTGGAAAACTTGGTTTTCATTAGTTTTTGCTATGCAACTGCAACGAATGCGTTATCCTAGAGTCTAGGGAGTAGCGCCGATATTTCATTTTCATTGCATCCTTATTATATGGTGCGGTCGCTTTCTCCGACTTTGTGCATTTTTGGTAAACAGGGGCGTAATAAAAGTTTTAATTTTTCACTTGAAAATAAATGTTGATTGCTTTCGGAATGATATACGATATAATGCTGTTTCGAGGTGAGTATTTCGTACAAACAGCAGTAGTTATAAATACGTTGTCAAGTAAGAAATGACGCGGTTTGTTAGTATTTTTCGTTTACTCCCTCCTGCATTGAAACGACTCTGCATCAGCATATAAAAGCATCAGATTAAAATTCAGCGAGAGAAAGAAATCAGCCCGAGTAAAAAATGTTAGATCCGGCGTAAAGAGTTGAAAGGGAAATATTTTATCTTGTGGCAATGTCACAATGACCTAAATTGTTAACAGTCTCGTCTACATAAACTGATAAGTAATGATTAGAGAGGACAAAAGTGACTCTCGGTGAAACCAGTATGCAACACGAATTCTTTCTTAAGAGACGAATAGACACGAGACCATCTAGTCGCTGCAAAACAGGTATGATTCCACTCGCTTTTGTCCTCTCCAGTAATGATCCTCAATTTAATTTGTAATTCGGTAGCTATGTAAAGTTGCTCTAGTAGCAACGTGGTGGTGCAGATCACCAGAAAATTTGTAAGTTAGGAAGGTACAATTCCTTCATTAAATAGAAGGAATTGGCACTAACCGGGCGTTATCGGCATATTTTATAATAAATATTTTAGGTCCTGCAAAAAAAAAATACATTACGGTATTATTCATTTGAATCTAGATTAGAAGCGGAAAGCGAGATCTGCAGCGAAGAATAGTTAATTTATTCTCTGCGTTTTGATTTATTTTTTTTGTCACTGTACTATTTTATTAAAAAAGAAGGGCTCATCCTAGCCGTATATGGAAGCAATAATAGCCGGCATTAATTTCGTCGGAAACCGGCTCGCAATATGTACATCTAATTTTAATTAAATAAATTTGCATAGGGGAAAATTAAAATACGAACGCCCAGGACGAAAACGTATATGGTGGGTGACAAAGGAAATAGTAATTATTATGTAAATATTTTCATATCCCCCTATCCTGCGGTTTCTATTTGGATCGTTTTTTAATGGCAATATGGTCGGCGCTTCGTCTATTTTACGCGCTGTTCCTTTTGACCCCGACGGAAAATTGACGTTTAAACGAAAATTTGCACTCGGCATACCTGCAAAATGGATCGAGAATTGATGTTGGTTTGGGGCGGAATAATTGAAAAGCGAAATTGGTATTCGCGCGGTATACAATGCAGAATATAAACAATTCAAGAGTAGCAGTAAATAAAATATAGTTAGGAAAAAAGTTATTTGTGGGCCATTATTTGCATTACGGGGTGTGTTGTTTTTTTACAGAAAAAATGAAGAAAAATAATTCTTTTAAAAAGAGTCGTTGCACGGAATGGGTTGGGAATTGTATTGAGAAAATTTCTCAATGAAATTCATAAATCTCGTTACTGACGCTTTTATGTTCTAGGCTTACGTACTAAATGTTGCGAATCTTGCGTTTACGGAGAAGACATCGTCGAAAGACTAATAAACCACGATGGTTACTGACAGAATGCGTAAGGTTGTTAAATCTTTCAAACAATTCGAAAACTATATGAAACTAAGGTTACAATATAAATAATAATAAAGGGGAATAAAGGTACTCACGATTTTCATACGTTGCATCGACTTTAAACTTGTATATCGTCCGTTTTTAAGATAGCACGTGACCATTTTCGTTTTTCGTAATAATATTCGTTGTGGCTCGAAGGACCAAAATCTCGTTAAGAGATGCCGCAACGGTTTTCGAAAATAGTTTTATTTTACTTATACTAATAAAAATAATACTAAAACGTTACAAACTAGATACGTTAGGTTAGATTAAGTTAATTATTATTCATATTGTATTATTCTATATACGTGTTAAAAGAATTAAAAAAAAATGTACGTTGTCGGTAAAATAGAGTATCTGTAAACTAGCGATTTGTAGGTAAAAAAAAACTATAACTAGTGGCTTCTATATTCAATTGGCCGCAACACCCTGCTTTAAACAGTTACAGAGAAGACAAAAGTAAGTGAAATAATGCGACTAGACAGACTCGTGTTTTGTCGACTCTCAGAGACATCAGTAGGCAACACGAACCCTTTCCTTTGAGGCGAATAGACACGAGTCTATCTAGTCCTTGCAGAAAAGATATAATTCCCCCGTCTTCATCTCTAATTATTATCTATTGTTCTGAACATCCAACTTTGATCAAATTTCAGTTGTAAATTGACCAAAATTCAAACAATAGCTTGATCTAACTGAGAAGATGGTAATAGTAAAACACTAACCTTGGCGGAACCCTTCTTCGTACCGCTGTCGATGCTTGAGATTGACCTAGGCGGAACCCTCCCGTGAGCGTAATGTTCTTGTTTCCAAAGTTAAATTAAATTTTATTTAATACACGATAAATACCCTAAGTTTGTTCACTATTATTATCAATCTCTATTTTGCCGAATTTCTCGTTTACCACGTATTGTTTGATAACCGAATTTTTATCATGTTGAACATTTATAGTCTAAAATAATTTAATAATTAGAAAAATTAAAATAAAACTTCGTGTGATAATTACATTACTCACAATGTGACAGTTGCGAAAATATTCTGGCGCCATCTGGTGATGAGATAAACAACTACAGATAATATGCAATACCAACTACACGGATATCTTCTTGTTATTAGGAATTTTTCCAAAGGTAATAAAAGGTAAAATAAAGAAATAAAATTATTTTATTCATAAACAAGTTACGAATTTGCTAGAATTAATTTTAATATTCATTTTCCGCATTTTCAAACACTCAAAATTTACCAGAACCAACGCAAGAACTTCGGAATGAGCTAAACGAACACAAAAGACACGCAAAGTACGTTACATTATATGTCGGGAAAACAAACAAACTCTTTTTCATTTCGAGTTTTTTCTGTAAAGACATAATTACCAGAGAAAAATAATTAATCTTAAATAAAAGAAGATTTGTATATATTGGTATATGTTGGGTGTATATATTCTATCTATACACATAGAGGATAATTACATGTCTGTACGTATTGTATACCTGGCGTCTACTGTACACTTCATTATATTTTTACTGTCATTTATACCCTAGAAATCAATAACGACTTGGTGGTATTCTCACATTATTAACTTACGTGGATGAAATGAAAACGAAACAACAAAAGTATTGTATTATACCCGTAAAGTTGAATAAGGGAGTTCTACAGAAAGAAGCGTGGGCGGTAATTTCTCTAATGGATAACGAGACTTGTTAATGCTGAAAATGTCAAGCGATTCACTTCTATTACGCTTCATTAATATAAAAAGAGGTGCTTTTCGTTTGGATACATGTACCTAATTATTTCGTAAATGATTATTTTTCCGGATGAAAATACCTCTTCGATAATGTTAATAAACAATTGAATTCAACGATTTGGTAAATTATTAATGCATGATTAGCATTCCCTGCCGATATCGGGGCAACTAGGTCGGACTGAGATGTTACAGATGAAATATAAGATTACAAAATAATCCTGGTGTATTTTCCTTGCGTATTACGTACATTATACTATAAAACGAATATACACGAGCAAATCGAATAGTCGTGCGAGCCCCTCCGTTTACGCCATCTACTACTTATAATTAATTCATATTTACAGCTATTTACAGCTGTAAGAATGGTATGTATGTATGTTTCAAATTTTCCCGTGAAGTCATTTTTTTCTTCCTTTCTAGATGATGTTCTAGATCGAGTGTGGTTTTTCAGAGAAAATATTATTAAGTGGTAAATTACTGAAAATAGCTTGTGATTATTACTAATTACTTCCTGTAAGCTAATGAAGTTTCCTTTTTTAAGAAAATCAGAATATTCTAAATAATTAACGCAAACAGGTGCAAGTGTACACACTTCAGCCCGAAAGTGTATTAATTCTATCTGCTAACATTTGAAAGTTGAGGTCTTTTTCATCCTTAGTTGTTTATTATGAGGTGAAATGGTGCAAATAGTCTTTTCGCTTAATTTTCTCCTAGATTAAATTTATTTATATTGTATTACGAATCGTTCTGGATTTTTTAATTTTAAAATGGCGAGATTCTAAAGAACTTTTAAAAAGCGATTACATTTTAGACTTGGCTTGGATGAAATGACGGGATAGGATTTCCATTAACGATATGTCACAATTCACGTGAAGAGAGAGCTACTGTGAACCGTAAACATCTAATAACTACGCCAAATAACATTTGCAAACGATTAATTGATAATTTAAGGGCACAGCTCTCGGTTAAGTACATCTTCGAACTTATATAAAACGCGTATAATTATTGTTATTTAATAAGCCTGTAGACACTATCTTTGCACTGAAAATTACTCAATCTTCATTTAACTTTATTTGGTAAATAACAAAAAATACATAGATCAAATTCCACCTGTTTAATATTTCAATTAACGTTTAACCCTAAGAAATTCATTTTTCTTACTGTCGCCGCAGGGCGTAGATGGATAATTTTTGTCGTCGCGAGCGCGACAGAAAAATTGGCGCCCGTTGTAGTAGTAATATGAAGTCTTTAATGTAAACAATGGAGAAGCTGTTTGTCCTCATTTTCCGAGGATTTTCATTGTGCAAAGATTTGTAGACCTATAGCAGTGTTGTTCCGGTTAAGTATTTCGAATTTTATTTTCTTAAGATAAATAATTGCACTTGTTTAACACTCTTCATATTCGACTAATTAGCTAATTACTTCGCTTTCTCGATCGTGCATATTTTCCGTATAATTCTGTTCGAGAAAGGTAAAACACTTTTGAATTTATTCCTGTGCTACTTTATAAGATGTACAATAACCGTTTTTTTAAATGTTACTCGGCATCTATTGTGATTTAAAATATATTGTTTCATGCTTAGAAGTAAACATTTTATTTTGAAAGTTGTAATATTTTATACATTTATTTGTCTATTCTATATTCGCCAGATATTTTTATCGATTACATATTCTTTTTTTTTGTACTTTTATAGCGAACATCAACTCGTGATATCCATTATCCATTGACAGAATATTTCGAATTTACGAATAGTTTTCAGCTCATACATTTACATTCGCAAATAGTTCTAATTTAATTGGTAAAACCTGCAAACATCGAACCGCAGGACACGAAGAATATCAGAATTGAACCACTTCGCCTCCTGGTTGAATTCCGCGTCAGTTATTTACCATCAGCAAAGCGAATTTCGAATTATCCAGAACGACCTTTAAAAATTCGCGTCGAACGCATCTACGCCGTCGATATTGAAAACATTCCCAGCTATCGGCATACCTTTTACGCAAAAATAAAGCGACTACGGCCGGGTAATTTTACCGCTCATCGGGTCATGAATAAATAAAGAAATAATAAAAAAAAAGAACCGCAATATCCATTAGCCCCTCTCGCACATATGCACATCTCGTATACATGTTTATCGACGGAACGACCGTCCGGACCTAAATTTAGATATCAAATTCACAGTAAATTACCGTGCCGAAGGGTGGCTTCCCCTATCACAACTATAACGTACACCCACGTACGACCTTCTAGTATTATAGGTGCAATATATATATATATATATATACATGTATGTCCATATCCGCATATGTGTACACACCGGGTCTGATATTTCTCCTTGCCATTTAGAGACGCTGGTAATTAAATAAACAGGTAGTATCCTAACACGTTAATATACCGCAACTTTGGAGAGAAACGTCGCACAATAGGGCGAACTTTATCCAGAAGGGCTGCGGTAGCTAAAATATTGACTAGCGTAATGTACGAAGAACCGAAGTGCAGCTTTAATTATTTATGCAGGTCCTAAAATACTTGTAGTTTCAAAGCAAGTATACGAACTTTAGCGTAGTTACACCATGATATCATTATACCTTTGGATAAGGACAAAATTTGCTAGCACAGAATGACGTCATCATCGACGTTAATACATAATCTAGGAAACTACGATAGCTATAGCGAAGAGAAAGAATTGTTGGTCATAGGGACGTTGAATGAAAATATTTTTAAATTCCAGGGGGCGTAGTTGCTAGGCTTAAAAGAAAATTTTAAATTGGTTGGTAAAAGTTCATTTAATTTGGTTTAAGGCGTTTTGTCATATTCTGAATTAAAGAAACGCAGGCTTGCTTGGAAAGGCATTCAACACTGTTTCAAATGTTGTAATTTGTATTATCCGTTAATGTTCAAGTAATGTACCAGATGGCGTTATTCTTTAATGTACGAGTTTTCCCCAATTATCTCTAAAAATTCAAATGTATTGACCACAACGCCAGAAAGGCATATTGTGCCTTTCTTGATGAGTTTTGACACGCTAAAGTAACAGGTTGTTCAATCTCCTCCTACTATCATGTATGTCTTTCTTCTCCGAGACTTTCTGTCACTACATTTAGCAACCTATGGTACGCTAGCTAAACGTATGCAACTATTTATTCTGAATAAACGCGCTAGTGCAACAAACACATCACCATTCCAACATAACAGAGCGGCAAAGTCTTGCCTTCGCCTACACTTACCATTATTCGGTTTCTGTGGTAGTGAGAATTGTTTGCGATTTACAACAATCTACTTTTCAAATATATCATAGTCGAAAATAAAATTTAGAACGAATTCTAAAACCGACGTCACGTCAGCCGGAAAGCCCTCAAAGAACGCATTACCGCATCCGAAAAGAAAACACGTCGAGTGCGCAGTGTGTTTTTGTTTAACGCTACGGGATTAGCTGCGCCGGGATGTGTCCATAAAAATAGCGAAACAATCTCGTTCGTGAAATTAAGGTGGCGTGTATTAGCCAGACGTTCGAGCAGAGCGAGCCACTTCACGGATAGGTCGTGAGTCTGTAAATGCGGGAAAACCATCTCAGGGGTAAGTAGTTTTTGCTGTTATTATTTTACTTTTAATCTCGCCGTGCAGCTTAGGGCGTCGCTGTGCATTTGTTTGAAATTGGAAAGTAAATTCGACTCAGACTCCCAGCGCTCTTGGCGAATTTAAAACTTGGAAAAATTAAATCGACTTCGTTTAGCCCGTGTAATTCACTACGCAATGTAATTTGAATATCGAGGTAGTTTGTTCTTGTTTTACGAATTCGCCACTGTTCAGTCATTACGTTTTAATTGTTCCAATGAAGCTGAAACAATAAACATTCCTTTCCAAGATTATCGATTTTACCGCTTAAAAAAAGCAATTACCGCTTAAGAAAAGCAATACTAACATGTTTTGTAAGAGTATGTATGCATAGCAATGCTGAAAATATTACTTTTGCCTTAGAGCCACAAAGAGCGACGTTCAGCTGTGTGCGTTCCGGCAACAATTGTCAGTTATGAACGGAAAGTTCAATTGTATTTCTTCATTACTTCAAATTTAACTAACTATTCTGACAGTGGCGTACCGTAGCGTTAATCATGACCAAGATGAGAAAAAGGTCTGGTATTCATATGGAAGTGATTATTTAGTCGGAGACCATCAACATTGTTTCGCCACTGAAACTTTCAAAAGTACACCTGAAACGCAGCTTGTAATTAGAAAAATAAACAATCGCAACTCGTACGGGAAGTAGCCTCCGCCGGAGATAAACGAATCAGTTTACCCCGGCAATGAAAACGTCGAGGATGGTGACGTCAAAGTCGTTTTTACGCCTACTTAATTCAACTGAATCAACAAAATTACGTCCATCGCGCATCCGACATGACCTTTCCACCCTTAACGCAAACAAACCCCGGTAACCCGGGACGAAATTAATGCACAACTCAATTATCGCCTTCATTATTATCGGCTATGTACCGCTCGTTGCCCCGTATAATCGTCTTTGTCGCACAGGCGGACACGTACGGGTGCGCACCGTCTCTCGCATCGATAATCTTCGATCACATTTCTACGTTTCCGGCGCGTACACCTCCATCGCTGACCCCGGCTCATTTCCTCGTGGGAATCCCAGCATTCCATCTCACCGATTCCGTTCATGCCGGAGACTATATTCTAACGTTTATTCTAAAATAACTCAACTGGAAACGTAATTAATTCCAATCATACTGGAACAAAGGTATTATCAGTAAAATATGTATTTGCACGTTAGGTTCTGCGGAAAAAATTGTATGTGAAGCATCAAAGCAAATATATGCTTAAAGTGTAGTTCTTGCTGCAAAGGGAGATAACATACCTGTTGGCAAACTGATTTACTAGCTATGTATCTAACAAAGAATATTGTGGAGGAGATATTGGATGTTATCGACTACCATATGGAGGTACGTGCAGAATGTCCAACAAAGATAAAATTTTTTAATAATATAATAGACGCACATAGTAGGGCATATTCTAAAAATATTTCCAGTTGTACAAGGTGATAGACAAATATCGATATTCGTAACAATAAAGGGCAAAAAATCAATTTAAACACTAACTTTCATTAAATTAAAATTAAAATTAACTGAAATTATTTTGTGCTCATATAACCCTTTTTATCACCTTATACGTTATCACCCTTTTGGTGTCTTTTTCTATTATATCTAACCACTTATATCTTTGCTACTATTATCTCATCGTTGCCGTGACTGAATTCTGAAAAGTCATTTGTATTTCTGCTGGATGCTGATCATTCACTGATTGACTACTTATCACTTTCCGAATGTACTTCTTTAAATTCATGTGAAAAGTAATAACATTCAGATACTTGTCGCCATCGATCGCTAAATACGCCAGAAAATATTATTTCATTTAATATACGTAACAACAAAAGTAACATAAAATAAAATAAAACTAAAGGATCAAATTTAATAACACGTAAATTGTAGGTAGTTGTCGTGTAATTGTTTCGGGCCACCGGTTACAACGTGCACACGTGAAGCAAATCAAAATATACATATTGCCTACTTTAGAGGTATTATTCAAATGATTCACGTTGGAAATACTGACATGTTTGGACGTATAAATCTTGTACGTGACTAGTGTATGTATTAACAGGGTATTACGCTGTAAGTAAATGCCGTGTATGTTATGTTCCTACACGCGATTGCATTTAATTGGACAAACGCAAGTTCGCGAGGAATGAAACGAAGTTTTCATCATATTGTAAGGACGAGTATCTTAAAGTGTGCACTTTAGTTGTTGTGTAGTCGGTTTCAAAGGCGATGAGAATGAAGAAGAAATTGATATTAAAGATAATCTGAAGAAAGTCTGTTAGTTTAACATGAAATTAAAAATAATGTGAGGATATTAATACATTAGTTCCTTATTAAATAGCAAATAAAACATATTGACATACTCACTAGAGATAACCAAAACAGGTGAAATTATTATTTTTTCGCAGCGACTAGACAGACTCGTGTCTATTCGTCTCATAAGAGAAAGCTCGTGTTGCCTACTGGTTTC
Source organism: Oryctes rhinoceros (assembly GCA_020654165.1). Taxonomy (NCBI): domain Eukaryota; kingdom Metazoa; phylum Arthropoda; class Insecta; order Coleoptera; family Scarabaeidae; genus Oryctes; species Oryctes rhinoceros. The sequence continues at coordinate 9,910,797 of JAIOKQ010000231.1, forward strand.
CCTGAGAGTCGACAAAACACGAGTCTGTCTAGTCTCTGCTAATTTCGTGAAGCGCACGAAAATTGGTTAACTTCACTTATTTGTTGATGTTTGAAAGTAGTTCTTTTTACAACATTCTTTTAGAGACTTTTAAGAGTTTTAGGAGTTTAGTATTATATTTAATAATATAAATACTGTTGTCAGTATTCGCATATTCAGTTCCTATTATAAATTATCCTTAAGGTTGCTGCTACTTGAATGCTTCTTTTTTTTTAATACAAACATTTACAATTTGCCTATTCCCAAGTCGGCAACACTAAATAACCATGGTAAGAGTGGAACGCAACGCGGAAATCTTAAAACATTTGTCACCGATAAATCCACAAACAAATAGGCTGAAATGTACTTTTGGGAGCTTAGCGCCGCTTGCTTTGATAAATTTTTATACCCTTCGTAGGCGAATGCGTCTTTTCCAGCTCTGTGTGCACATATACTTACGGATCCTCATATATAAGGTGAAAGTTTTTGAAGGTTATGCATGGAAGAAGATAAAAAAGAAAGTCCTTTTCTTCGCAGCGCCGGAGGAGACAAAAATTTATATCGCTCTTCCCTTACTATCGGGCGGAAATAAAAATCTGACCTAGAAAACGCCGTGTCAGGCTACGGCTAAATGCCGCGGGATTAAAGGAAAAAGTAGATTAGGACTCTTCCCCGCCCGTAAGGGAAGGACTGCCGCGTTCTCATATTACACGAGCGACCACGGGTATCGAATAAAGGTATGCAAAAATACAATTCAGCGTAGAAAATGGGTAGGAAGGAAAAAAAGGATTCGTTTTATACGGATTTTAATAATATGTTTGAGTTGATACCATGCGGATTTCGGTAAGATAATAAAACGGGGCAGAAAAAACTGCTTAGGCGAGGGATGAGCAAATAATATCAGGGGTGAGGCGAAAATAAAAATCCGTAATTGCGCAATAGGGGGATCTAAATGGAGAAGAGTTTTATTAAATTCCATAAATAATTGATGTAAAAGCCTGTATTAGTGAAAAAGAGCGCGTATATATGAAAAAAGAATTAAACACGCTCCTTTTATTAGTACACTCCGCCAAAAAAGTATCGCATAAACTAAAAAAGGGCATTTATAAAGTTTGCCTCGTGTATGTGAACTATAAAAACACTAACAGAATCATGGAACATAGCTTTTTTACTTTTTTTTTTTTCTAAAAGAACACATTTAGAAAAATGCATATGGGTAAGGTTTGTTCAGTTGTTTTTTGAAAGTCTTCCTATACGGACAAATTTTAAAGCGCGAAGTCAGAGTTCTGTACCGACGCTTTTAAAACTAAAATGAGCAATTTAACTTCAGAACAAGTGGCTGCTATAGTTGCTTTAATCGAAGATGGACGATCTCAAGCATACGTTGCTAATTTGATGAACATCAATCAGTCAAGTGTTTCTAGAGCCGTAGCCAGATATAGGGAAACAGGCAATTACAGTAGAAGACCTGTACCAGGTCGTCCAAGATGTTCTACTCGCCAAGATGACCGCTATTTACAACTACAAGCATTACGTCGAAGACATGTAACTGCGAGACAATTGCAGAACGACTAGGCTAGAGTCAGAAATACTCATGTGACTACTCAAACTATTCGGAATAGGTTACGACAGAGTGGATTAAGAGCTAGAGTAGCTGTAACAGCCCCTCGTCTCACTAGGAACCACCGAGTGGCTCGCTTAAGGTTTGCCAGAGAACATGTAGATTGGAACATTAATGACTGGGCCAATATACTCTTCACAGACGAGTCAAGATTTGGTCTTTACACCTCAGATAGGCGTATCTCAGTGTACAGACGGGACGGTGAGCGCTATTCGCAGTGTAATATCAGACCTAGACCTAATTTCGCTGGTGGCTCTATTATGGTTTGGGGAGGCATCTGTTTAACAGGTCGTACAGAGTTAGTACCAGTACACAGAGGTACACTGACTGCCCACAGGTATATAACGGACATTTTAGAAGAACATGTAGTACCATATGCGCCAATTATAGGAAACGAATTCATGTTAATGCACGATAATGCACGACCGCATGTTGCAATGATCGTCCAGGAATACCTTAACGATGTTGGTATTCCGGTTTTAGATTGGCCTGCGGTAAGTCCGGACATGAACCCAAAATGCTGCCCCAGCGGACCTGCATGGACTAGAAAATGCTCTCGGTGACGAGTGGGAGAATTTGGATCAGGCTTATATACGGAGGTTAATCGAATCTCTGCCAAACCGTATGCGAGCGGTCATAAGAGCCAGAGGTGGCAATACTCAGTATTAAAAGCTACTGTTATGACATTTTTCTTTCCAAAATTATAATTTCTTGTTTTAATAAAAATCTCAAGTATGAGTTCTTGTTTTTATTGGGCCTGTATTTTATTTAAACAATCATAGAAATTGTATCTTAGAGCGCATTAAAGTATATTTACAACTTTATGCTACAAACAAAGATTATGCGATACTTTTATGATTCAAAACTAAATTATGCGATACTTTTTTGGCGAAGTGTATTAGTACCGTTTTTTCATATATTGAATTTGCTGCATGTTATATACCCCGAAGAAGGTGTCCTCAATGTCTTCTAAGAGACTCCGCAATTAATCATCGGTGAAGTTTCCTTCAAGAACTTCACTGAAGTGAACAAGAAGTGAAGAAGTTCCCTTCTTGAAGTAGTCTAAGTGAAATAAATCGGAGTTCTAGCGTCGATTAGATATATCAACCAGTACATCCTTGAATCCTAGTTATGGTCAACACAAAAATTTTGTATTTACCGTGAAATTTTCGGTTGATAATGAACATTTAACGTGACCGAAAACTGCAACCACTACTAATAACACCGAAAGAGGTCACCAAATGGTGCTAGTCGTATTAAGATTAAAAGGTCAGCAGAGGCTCTCTAAAGAACATGTTGATCATTCAATGTCGTCAGATTTGGGCTTTTGTCCTGAAAGCGCTAATTGTGCCTTGGGCGCCGCGTTCACTCACTCGGGACCAAAAACGCATTCAAATGAACACCAGCGCATCCCCAAAGGCAAAAGCACTGTTGAAGTAGCGAACGGTAAATCGGCCCCGAGGAGGACCAACGCTGTTCCATTGCCAAAGACAAACCTTGCGGGAAAACGGTCGTATTTAAGAGAACGAAAATTTTGTTCCACCAAAACGACACATTTCAATGGTCGCCATGGCAAATATTGATGAATTTGGCTTCGAATCGATGGATTATCCACCTTATTTATCAGATTTGGGCCCAGCCACTTTTTTTGTGTTATAGGCTCAATGTTTCACTCGGAAGACGGAGATTTCCATCGATTAAGGAGGCCATCACATTTGTGAACGCGTATTATGGAGAACAAGGTTCCGGTTATTATTTGGGCGAATTAACGAGATAAGAGCATCGCTGTGAAAAGTGTGTAGATTTAGAAGGAGATCATCAGTACTTCACTAAAATGTATTTCTTGAGGTAGAACACTGGGATAGCCGGGATTCTACTATCTATAACAGCTTTAACAACAATTTAATCTCAATATTCACAGCAATTTTATTTTGAAAAGTTGCTTCGTTATGGTTTCAATTATCGGAATAAAGTATTTTGGGGATACATTTAACCTAAACAATTTTTGACACTATATTAAAAGGATTACTGTAATGCGTAAAGGTACAAGTCCCTGATTATATTTCGTATTATATTCCTGTTAAATCTCCAAAGCGAACTGGCAGAGGATATACATACATAGGTACGTATACGTCGCAATCCGAGCGAACCCCTCTTTAAAGCTCGCAACAACGCCATACACTCGCCGAGATAAAGCCTAATGCAGCGCGCAATCCGATGGACCTAACTTTTAATACTGGAATTAATGACAAGGGCCGTTTCGAAATCCCAAATCTGCTTACGGTCCAAATGATAAAGAGAGAGGTTTCGGTGCCTACCTACTACTACCACCCTCCTCGCGTATCAGCGCCATCTAGAATCGTCCGCGTGCTGCCATCGCTCGTTTTCCTTCCGAAGCTCCCGCCTACGGTGGAATTCGACACATTACCGGTCACTGCGGCTTAAATTTAATCGAATTTTGCCAACGCGTAGTGTTTTTCGATGTCCATCGCGTACCGTACCCTTCCATGTACAAGAGGGATGTCAATATGCGTTTGTTGCGTATGTAAATAAGTACATACGTACTAAAGTTTAATTCAAATGGATTTGACTGGTAATCAGGATAAGATATAATTAGTTTGTCGGTGGTATGGACGCTTTCTAAATTAGATCATTGCGTTCTATGCTTGATTTCCTCTACCATATATTAAAACCGTAACTGGAAGGCTATATGAATATTTAAAAGGCGGCCAAGAGAGGATATAAGAGTGGAAACGTCCAGCGAAGTGGCTTGGAAACCACTGCGTTTTCGATCATGATGATCTACTTGATTTTTAATCCAGGAACTTGCTTTGAATCAAATAAATATTGTTGTAAGCGCTAAATAGTAAGTAAACCATGTTCTATAAAAAAAATGTGTGGTTTAAATGACGTTGAGCTTATTGACAATATCTCAGCCGTTCCGTAATTACATCTTAATAATTAAATCTTTATCCGTGCATCACTACCTACACCTTAGTAAGAAAAAAGGCGTGCTCACGATCCGCGTATGTATATTAGAAGCAGCCAGTACAACAGCAGCCCAACTAATTGAATTTGCCCGTTAGCGCAGTAGCTCCTGGTCGGAGTATTATTGTAGGTACCTGCGTATATTATGTTGTCCTTAATTGGCCGTATTTTGATATCAGATTTAATAACGGCCGACTGAATTTCAAGTACTTAGGTAAGCAGCACGTTGCGTCACGTCTCTGTTGGTTCTAATCGTGTTACGTCCACGTTAATATGTATGTATGTATAGAATCTTCAAGCATATTAATTGATAATTTGATGAACATCGTGCGGACATATACAGGTTGCGTATTAAGGATTGCACGAATAACGGTAAGATGGTGCCATCTTGCATCTTTTTTTTCATGCAAAGGACTAACAACGGCAAGCTTCAATTTCAACGGGAAGTTATTAGTTTGAAAAGGAACTTTTCCTAAATTAAAGATGCCGTCGCGAAGAAAACAAAACACTTCTAAAATCTTTGTAATCAGGAACAATAAGAAATATTTTTAATCGTGACTTGAAGAAAAAATTTGAGTAGTAGATAAGTAATGACGTACACATCATTCAAGTCCCGCGTCATAATTTTTCAAAACCTTAACAGAGACACCTTAAAGAATAAAGTAATTGTATGAGATTTGATGCGATATCAACAGTTTGGTGTCCTTCAGACGTAAACATTGGCGCCAATTCCATAACAAGCACAATGCGGCGGAACTTACCTAATATTAATCTTCTTTCCTGGAAACGGCCCCGGAACTTTTCCTTTTTTTCTATAGAAAGGTATAGTAAGGGACGTGGTGGCAGAATTCGCTTAGCCTAAAAGCCCTAGCGGTCGGGGCTACGTCGAAAAAGTGACATTTTCCCAGTTTCGCCCTCTTTTTCTGGCACTACAATTCGTGCGTATATCTCTATTTTCGGGATTGATTGACGTTTTCGTTATTAGGATCTGTTCATGTGAGCAATTTATTATGTGTATTTTTTTCCTCTCTCGCTCTCTCGCAGTTTGTTTGTTATGAATTGAGCGTGGGACCTTCCCAGCGATTGTGATTTATGATATGTTCTTTTGTATGCGGGATGAAAATGATGGAAGAAATGGGAGAGCACCTATTCATCTATGGACGTGTGCATTTAAAAATGTATTGTTGCTTGAATATGTGTATTTACACTTACACGAGGAGAAGGAAGCGCGACGTATACAACTCAAACCTTAATCCAATCATTGATTAATTGCATAACGTAGAAACAATGTTTTTGCGTTTAGTTCCCTTAGAATAATGAAATACTGCGACAGTGACTAACGAGATAATTCTTACAGTCCCAAATTCAGATTTTAATGAAACTCTAGAGATTGAAAGAGAAGCTTGCCAAGATGCCTCCACAATTTTACACAATTTTTTTTATTTTAATAACTAGATAAGGCACTTTTTTCCGACGTAAATCAACCTTACCAATACAATGATCTTATTAAATCAAAATGAAAAAACTAATAAACAAAGATGTATCCAAGGTATATTTTTAGTTGATTTTATAAACCAATCCAATCAGCTACAGCATTTACTCTCGTGCACAGTTTCAAAAAATTAGCAAAGAGCAGCTTACTGCGATGAAAGAGCAAGGGACCAATGATACTCGTTTGTGGAACACCCGACCCAGGATAGAAGTATTCAGATTGGTGACTCCTGGACAACGTATTGCCTTCTATTTGTCAAATACTTCCAGCTTCCAATATTGATAGGAGTATTCGACGATCCTGCTTAATGAATAACAAATAAGCTGGATGTATAGATTGATTCCTTATAATCGAATTTAATTCAATTAAATTCGTGTTTGATCAAGGAACATTTGGACTTAACGCATGAATTAAATTATCATAAATTCATGTTTCAACCATCCTTATAGCACCTTTATTTATATCCGAAACATTCTAATTAAGCGTCCCAATTTGTGTCACAGTAAAGGGTCCGAAACCGTTTGAAACATCATAAGCTACTTTGTAACACTTTGAAATGAACTATACATACGTAGTACGTACGTTTTATCATATTTATTTGTTTTTTCTTATCTTCCCACATCATTAAGTTAATTAAATAGATTCGACTATCCTTCACCTTCTAATTCAGCGGAATTACTAATCGAAACGGATAAATTACCGTCGACTAATTGTAATCGGGAAGCCAAGTGCAGAAACACACATCATTCTAAACTCGAAAGCACTGATTCCATCTTGACTGATATTATTATCCTCGGCGAGCCCTTAATGTCTCTACCCAAGTTTCAACGAGTTATTTATGTCCGTTGAACTTTAGTTCGTCTCGCTACGCTTTCTATATTCCACCGTACGGTATCACTGTACAATGTGTCTGAGTGTGTTTGTTTATATTACGTAAGTTATATGACAGTGTTGGCAACGCAGTGTAGTGTTTAATATCTTCGAATTCGAATGAAATTTGGAATTTTAGAACGAATTGGATTAAGTACGGGGTTATAGCAATAATATCAAATGTTTCAACCAACTGAAAGCTTTTCTTTTTAAATTGATCCTTAGATATTACAAATTAGCACTGGCGATTGTATTAAGTGTTGCTTAGGGTCTACAGTTTTATTGCAATTGATTGAAATATTAACGTGCGAGCAAGCTGTCCTATTTGCTGAGTGCAAGTTCTGGTAACCTTATTTACTGTACGTCGGAATAAAAGGGGAAAATTTGGATTTTCTGCAGAGCTACTGTTAGCTCTCAGTTGACTTCTTATGGTTATTATTAAGAACGTAGATGATGAAGAAGAGATGAAGATGAAGTACGTAAGACGTAGATGCTTTCGTTGCTGCGGCTTAAACAGGTCTATTGTAACGCGGCTTTTTGTGTTTTGGAAAAGTTTCAGTAAACCTCAATACTATTCTAGGATCTTCTTCATTCCATTCCATAGGCGTGAGAAATGGCCTACTGAAGTGTTGATAACGACTTCTCCCGGCTCTAGATCTACAGATGCACGGACGACAAATTTGATCTTTAGCTTTTCCTAGTTTATATAAGTGGTACTTTAGTGCCAAAAATTCTTCGATCCAGAGAACTAAGATCCGTTTTAGTAAACCAACTATGTTGTGATTGGCAAGCCTGATTACGTCCTGCCATGTTTCGCCAATGCCTTTTGATGATCCTCCATTTTGTTGATTACTTGTTTTATTTAGGCGCCACTATTGCAGAATTATCTATCTATTCATCCCATCCAATTCCTTGATGGTTCCTGATTCATTGAAGAACAACATGGTTATTGCGTCCCAGTTGCCTTAGATTATCATTCATGTGTCGGATCATATTCGTACGTGTAAGCTTTAACAGCATTCAGTACTGCTTATTGTCAGTAAACACATTTATGGTTGTGTCCGGTGTTGCTTTCTCGAGTTCGTAAGTTTAAGACAGAAATCTGCTTGGAATATGTAAACTTTAAATGGTTCCGTATAAATAAAAGAATGCGCAAAATATCGAAATATATATCTTTATGATTGTCCTTACAATTGGGTATATAACCTTTTAGAGCTTCTCACAACTTTAGGAGCTCTGATGGCTTTGCTAATATCACTCCGCCACCGCAATCGTTGAAGTGTTGTTAATTATTCATGCATCAGAAAAATCCCCGGTAATACTTGAAAGCACGGTGCTTATGAGAAGGCGCCCGTTTTTCTTTCTAGTAAGTTACCAAGCTCTATGATGAATCACCAACGAGTAGCGTAATATTTATATACACTGCTACATCAAATTTTAATCTCTTTCGTTGTTCAAGAGATATTATACTCTATTTATACATGTAACAGAACTTGTACATGTGTGCTTCCAAAGGACATTTCCATCCTTTTATATAACTGTCTTTGACTCTATCTAATGCTAATTCTCTCGTCCGTAACGGCTGTGGGCGACCGGAATAATATCTCGAACCGCTATAATCACCTACTACTCTTTGATTCATTGTCGCCGAATTCTAGGGCTTATTGTCTAGTCTTTGGATGGGATTAGTTTTCCAGAATTACGGGCAAAAAGTCTTCCGCCCTACCCACCATTCACGCGTCCTCCATATTTCCTGTTGTGTACGTATTTTCCGGCGCAACCTAGCCTACCCGCATTCATTTGTTTTATTTAGTCGCGACAGGGATTGGGAAGGGATGGGACGTAGGTCACGCAGATAATCCAATATATGTATCAAAAATGACGTAGAACAGGTACAAAGAGATTAGGGAGAACGGGCAGATTAATATATCCCTTCGTTGGATTAGGTTTTTGAGAGGGGGCTTATTTTTCGCGAGAAAAAATTACGTATGAAATATGAACGCGGATCACAATAAAACGGAAGCGGATCGCGTTTGTGAGAAATATTGAAATATGTAACGATAACACAAAAGCTTTATGGGAATACATCCTTTATATAAGAGCGAACGTGGAAGGAATTCTGTACTTCCACAAAACGTTTCAATTTATTTCATCAAATTTCGGTTCAAATACCATTCGTTTCTTCGCCGGTGTATTATCTTATGAAACGTAAGAGAATAAAATTACTAAATACGAAGAGCGTTTCAAATACGCGAGGTGTTAATAATTGGAACAGGTGGGAGCATATAACCAGAGAGAAAGGAAACAATTCCTTTTGTGTAGGTAAAGCGGAGCATTTATGGCTCGTTCATTCTTGTATCTCAAAAGAGAGCTTCCCATCAGCTAAAAGTGCATTTATTAAATTGTGAAGATGGTTTACAGATCATCTAAGACCGAATTCCCCATGTTCAAGCGTCTCAAGGTTTACTATTGATCGGGAAAGTTGTAATGTGAATATTCATTTGTCATCGAATTTCAAATGTTCACGGACGAAAATTATATGATTTTATATGAGAAATTCACACGATTGTAGAAAGGTGCGCCATCGTTATAAAGTGATTCTAATTAATAATAATAATAAACGCAAACTAGTTACACCCTAATACGTGTGACCGTTAGTTAAAACGGGAGCTACAAATTTTATGGCGTATTTCATAAAAAAAAAAAAAACGAGAAAAAGCAACATGCATTTCGATATATTGATTTAATCTAGCTAATGTATTTTTTAAGAAATCCATTTATCTAGCCGTTACAGGAGATTATTTCCAGAATAGAGTTATATAAGTAGCGAGCGAAGGCGGTAACAATAACCCTTAACTTTTATCTTTAATACCTTACCAGCACTATAACGACGGTACACTACTTTTAGTACTTTATAAATAATTCGCTTTTGGAAATGGTTCGGGGCCGGTAATGATGTCATAATATGCTCGTATAAGACGACATTGATAAGTGTAGGCGTGTTACATTGTTTAAAGTTCGCCGTATATGTGCCTCTAAAACACGGCAGAACGTTAATATCGCTAACATGGATGTTATTTTAAGTGTACCATATGTTATGGTAGTTTTACTTTATTACATTTCTAGTTCTTGTTCTATTCTTATGTTTCCTTATGGTATTATAGACTATCCCTTCAAAAAAATGCGTTAAAGTTAGTAATTTAGATAATTTCTTTCGAGTTCGTCTTGATAACCGTCTTTAGTTAAAGGAAAATTAATCAAACGATGATCAAATTAAACACCAAATATGCGACAACACCCGAAAGACATTTCTACAGCTGCTAGTTTTGTTTAGGAAAGTATTTTTATGGATTGCAACTTCTAATATAGAAGGATGATTGAATATTGGAAGGCTAACGCGCGAGTTCGATTTAATATGTGACATTCTAGTACGTTGTAGTGATATTCTTTGTTCTCCTGTGGTAGGCTTCCTGCTTAGTTAACAAAGACTATTTTACATAATACGAAGCCAAAGCCATACACACACACACGCGCGCGCGCGCATATATCCAGGGTATAACCTAATCCGTTTTGATCTGCCACCGTTTGTGTGTATGTATTCCCCATATCTGCTCTTGTGAATTAATTGAATATAAAATATCGATTGCACATCATCATATATATGCAGAGTAAACCCGCATATCTAGTTAGTTCGAGGAAAATTATACCACGTACAGCTGAGTATCATCGGTCGCGAAGCGATGCATACATAATTCCATGAAATCCCGCGCCCCAGGACAGGTACACGGAGGTTGATATAATAGATTCCCGATTACTTTCGTAGAACGTGTTGATCTAGGTAAGATGAAATTGTCCGCATATTTGATTAAGTCCCGGGAATCAATCTCCATTTTAGGGCGGAAAGTTTTAAATTATATTTGATAGTTATTTGTAAGGATCAACCCTGATGATATGATATGATTCTTATATTGAACAAGCGCTCGCTCATCCCAGTGTAATATTTGCAATGTTTTGCAGCACAACAGGTCAACAGGTTGCTTGTCGAGAGCCTTGTATCGGAGTTAAATTTCTAAATTATTTATTGGTTTTTTATATTGTCATCGATTAGCGTGATAGTCGGCTTAGGTTAGCACCACCAATGTAAACCAATGAAACTCCTGACTTCACCTTCACACGCTTATTAATTTAATATAATTATCAATAAAATCAATAAAAATTTAATAATTAATAAAAGCAGTCAATTTCAGTTGAAGAATTCCCCAAATCCAAGAAGAAGTTCAAGAATTTCCCTCGAAGTCCAGGAACTTCCCAAGGAATCCTAGCTTCTAACAAAGTACTTATATTTACAATTTATCTAATCCCCACTATTAACTGTCATTGTCTCCGGTATTTGATCTGGAGCATCAAAGCCAGGCGACCTTAAATTGATAATCTTACACAGCGATTGTCCTGGCGCTCACTCAGCTCGAGAACACCGGTCACCGATCGAAGAATAATTACGTAACAATAACGTAGACAATACCAGCGGAAGTCCAATTAACGTCTTTTCTAAAAGTAGAAGTAACAGCGACGCGTTTGTTCGCGACAATATTAGTATCCTGATACTAATTGTATTTCTTTGGCGCTGATCGATTTCGAACAGTAAACACTAAAAGCGACTGATACGCCATCCTGCGGTAGTCTCGCCTGTATTCCGCTTATGCATACGCCTGTAATCCGCATAAGTTAGCAGATTGGAAATCAAGAAATATTAATTCCGAATCGCGATGGGGGAGTGTGCGATTTATGGCCATTTCATCGCGAAGGTTTATTCGCAGAGGAATATTCGGATTAAAAGATATATTCGGTCCTACGCGGCTTTCCCGTATAACCTCAGAATTGATCCGTGTCTGCGGGCAAGCCCTTTATATACAGAGCGTACATACATTTACATACGTTTATAAGGATAAAGAGTGTATTATACATGCGGAGAAAGAGGAAGACAACGAGTAAACGAGACTGAAATCGAATGGTATCGGTGAATGTTATCATCGCAATAACGGCGATGGTCGTAATAGTTTTAACGCGGACGGGTCCATTACAATATAGTGGGACGACAAAGGCCGGCGCTATAATGGAAACGTCAACGTTGTTTATATTGATAATAATGTCGGCGTTCGGATTATTTTGTGCCAAATCCGCATAAGCTCGTTAGCGTGCATGACATATTGCTAACACGAAATTCATTCTATACTAACAGGCACATAGTTGTTCTTGGCTCGTTTATTGCATTGGCGTTTTATCTAACACCTATTCGTTCATCAGTTGTACTGTGACTGTATTTTAAAACGCCTGGGCCTTATATTAACTAAAAGCTTTTCCTTTAGTTTTCCAAATAGGCTCTGGATAACTTAAGTGGATACCGAGTTAAACATGTATTCAACAATGTCATTAATATGAAAATTAAATAAACGTACATCGCAACGTACCACATTAGTCTATCTATTTTTAAACAAATTCTAACAGCAAACAGTGTAGTGGAAACATTTCCGGAGTTAACAGATAAAACAGAAGACGATGTCAACTTGCCGAAGTTTAACTTACACGAGCTCATATATAATTCTGTTCTTGCCGTAACTACCTATATACCTAAACTTAAGTACATACACGTGCATGTACCTCCAATAATATTAGCGAAATTCGCGAGCTAGTCATAAAACATAACTCTATCTCCTTATAGCAGGAACGGGGAAGCGGTCGAGAACACTACCAACTCAATTACATCGCAGTTTCTGCGGGAAGTATTCAGCGAAGTCGTGAACGCGTTACGACAATGCAATGACGAGGAACCCACCGCACGTTTTCACTTGGGAAAAAAGCGAAAAGAAACGAGAACAACGCCGTGTTTCATCAGCATGCCGGCGTGGCTAAATATCACGGCAAAATTACAACTTACAAGCGGAGATCCTGAACCCGGAGATTCAGGAAATTATGAAACTCTGAGAATATGTAGATCACGTATAGGTGTATATACTGTGCGTTATTTTCCGCGGAAAGGCACTATAAGTGAAATGAACTTTTTAAAATTGGAAAGTCGGTTAATTTTTGTTCTATACTGGTCGACCCTGACCTAGGTGCTTTCTGTTAGAAAGTAATTTTTGTTCAAAATAATAATTTAATGGCAACAGAATATTTAATATTAAGAAGCAGGCACTTTTTAATTTAATCGACAAGCATGAAAGATGCCGTTCAATAAGATATAATGCAATGCACCGTTTACTTAGGGCGGTGTTTACGCAACTTTTGCAAACAATCAGTAAAAAATAGGACAGGGTGATACAAATACCGAAATGAGTAGGTACTGTGCATTGTAGATGATGATGAAGACAGGGCGGTACTTTACTAAGAACAGAACAAACAAATAAAAGCGCTGTATATGAGTTATAAAGTGATTAAATAAGCTGCAGCCTTCGTTAGCCATCTTTTCATATACATATAGCTCGTTTCGTTTATTTTATTGGCCGTCTTTACTGATGATTCGTTAGCAGGTCCCACGAACAAGTGTGTTCATTTCCGTCGGTGTAAACATTCTATTTTCGATGAACAGTCTTAAATATTCATAAATTTGTATAAATCAAAAAGCTAAGCTCTTAATTTCTATAACGTGTGAAAGCAAAAATTTGTATAACTGAATAGAGCTAGACCGGAATACCGCATTAAGTGATAATTTCTATATTTCATTAATGGCCATCAAAAAAGTAAATCATCTCTCATCGTAAGACCATTAGCGATGTCTGCATTCTTCATGGCCGTTTTCTTCGTCTACGATCGTTCCCACTAAGAGAAAACAATCGACGCCACTAATGAAAGCAAAACTTTACAGCGGAACATCCTCATAAAATTCCGCCATTGGTGCGTCGTTTTGCCGTCGGGGCGCGTTTGCATCGAGGCTCGCATAAAAAGCAAATATCCCCATTGTTTTATTGTTTATAGACGGGAAATTTTCGACGCCGGCTCTGCGCCGCGCGTGCAAAACTGCCAACATAATGGAGTAAAAGGGAGAAGAAAATTGAAATACGGATGCCCCGAAAATGTAATTTCTGCATACAAGCTCAAATCGTTTGCGATTTATGTAACGTAAAACAACAGCATCTTAAGACGACTGTGCCTTATGACTAGCGTTACGGTAGGACATTCATCTTGAGAAATATATGAGGGATCGTGCAGTACAAGAATCGGTAATTTCAAATGAATCCTCTCCTGAATCGCATCAAATAGTCTGCATTGTCACATTTTTTCAGTACTTACAATACAGGGTTAACCCATTTTTTATGCATTTATTATACCTAAATAGATCGATTTCCCAAAACATTTATTTCGAAAAATCGAAATAAAAGTACTCGTTTTGTTTGAGATCGACGTGTTGAATTAATTTTTTGTTTTGTAAATATACTTGTTTAAATATTTTCGCATTGTAGCCTACAAATATATATATTTATCTCTAAAGAAATAAACTTCTAACTACTCTGCTTGCGTTTGCCTTAAAAAGAGATATTGTTCAAAATTCTAACGTTTTAATAATAATAACGAAATTAGCCTCAGTATACAGCACCAGCCTGCTTTATCAAAGCATTTAATGGCTTAAATTTCGTTTACTGTTGTTCCCACAAGCAATGCTTCGAAGCTGCTAATTGCCTCCAGAATCTGCATCCCTTAAAAGGAATGTAATTTCTTACAACGTTGACAATTTCCTAGAAATCGTAAGGTAGTTGCTGCTACCTTAACTCCTGCTTTTATTTTTATTTTTAACAGGTAATGCTTTATGTAGATCTTTTTATTGTTACTATTATTTCTTTCTGTCGTTAATGTCAAAACCTTTCACTTGACAAAGGAGAAATATTCGAAGACGCCCGTTTTCCCGGTATATTGTAATCGCTTCAAACTATTTCCTGTTTACGGTTAGGATCCCGCTAAGCAGGGAAATTCGGTGTCGGCAAGTTGGTAGCTAGGCGCGGTACAGCGAAGATGTGCGCACCAGTTTCGCCGCTTGGCTGGAAAGAAATTTGAATTTATGTAGTTACCGCGTTATTTCGTTACGTTGCCGAGGTAATGCGGTAGAAATTTGTACGTAAACGCTTTCCGAGGCCGGAAAACCGGGGGAATGGAAGAAAATTTAGTATGCGGGATGTTTGCGATTATATTCGCCGTGGATATCGTTTTATAGCGAAAAAAATTGTTTATAACGGGAAGTGAATTCAAATTGAATTTATAAACTATTTGCATCGCGGCCGTAATTAAATGCTTTTATTACGTTAGTTATTGTAAGGGAAACGATCGAATATTTATGAACGGAAATACCTTTATAACGATGTTATAAAAAAATTATACAATTATCATAGGTCGGTCACAACGGAAATGAAGGTGTTCCGTTTTATTGAAGTTTTCAGCCGAAATTAAATACACGCATGTGTAGTTTTGCCTATATTTTTGAAGTAATATTCGTAGAGGTCATGTTGCTTTCAAAGGGTGTGAGCTTCGTTACTAAGTAAGATATTCTTACATATATTCCTTTTATTTCATTCGTTTTTATTGCTTTCACTTCTTCAAGCGTTTTATTGATTTTTCCTTTTAGTCTTTTCTTCCAAGAAGCTGCTCTTCCTTCACATTTCAATCTATTTACCTATGCGAAAGGGTTGCTTATATCCCGTTGTTACGACTAACAAATGTGCGCTTTACACGATATATTACCACCTGTATATTTCGAAATCTTAGATGGAATTTTTGTATCTATATCATGAGCTTGTCTTTTCTAGTTAATTATTACATCGCGTTACCGAAATATTATTTGATTACTTCCCAAATGAAAGAATTTCAGTAAAAAGGAATCTTCCAGGAGCCCCAGATTTGACGATCTTACTTCTACACCCGTGTTTCTGGAACATTTTCAAATTCGAAGATGACCGAAATCCAGCATCATTAAAATTCGTTGTTTGTTAGCCGATCTCGAGCTCGTCTTCGAACATTCGTGATATTGTATGAATACATTATGGTATTAGAGGTGCGTTATAGTTTACAATGTTTCACTTAGAAAAATCAGGAAAATCGATTTTCTTGTATATTTCCTCAGTAAATAGTAACGAACCCACTCATCTTGGCATCCCGGCCCCAACAAAAGGTGGCCATAATTTTCACATTACTGGTTTATAATTTTAAAATTTTTCGATGCACATCTGCGTATTGGCATATTCTAATGTAAATATCAGATAAATTTGTTTTCCAGATAAATGAATCAATTTTTGCGATCGTTAGATCCAGAAATGTCCTCTAGACACGGTAGTTTAAAAAAATTGTACAACCCCCACTTAAGTGGTTGACAAGGTGAACAGTTACAAAACACACTATTTCTTTTATAGTGTTTATTATTTAAAATTCTGGAGATACGGACTCATCTTTCATTGTATTACACGGAGTGTTCTCTTTTTGCTAAACATGAACCACTGATTTGATGTTTAATAAAGCAGTGTTTACTGGTATGGCTTTAATATAAAATCTGCACGTGTAAACGTAGTAGGCGTTGAATTATTATATTATATATACAAAATACATATTGCGAAAGCTCCTATATCATCAACCAACCCTACTCGGCGAAAGCCATACGAAAAAAAATGGCCCAGATACAAAATTTACCTCTTCCTTTCTTTAATAAAGATAAAGTAACACGGCGGTCGCTTTATTAGGGTTCATCCTCCTGGGACCCTTTAGATTACTTGCCAGTAGCTTACCACAGTTCGCGGATAACAAAATGCTCTCCTCCGCGCTTCTACGTCATGTCGTAAAAAATAAAAATAAATAATTATACTTGACTTACCGTACCTACATAAAACAGCGTTCAGACGCTATAAAGGTATTATGTATCATAATTAAAGGACTAATTAAGAGTTCCTTTTTGGGTAATAAACAATATGATTAAAGCTATTAAATATTTTATTTTGTTAGTAATATTTACTATTGCGATTATTTTACAGAAAAATAGTTAATATACGTACGCTGTTTTAGTCGAGGCGTGTAATTTTTACATTTTTATTAAATGAACGTCCCCGTGGCAAAAATACGAGGTAAGGATAAGTTGGCGCGGTTGATATATTAACATCTGCAAGCGTTATTATCTCGTTCAGTGCAGTAATTAATAACGTTCAGACGTCCTAATGAAAATGGCCGCGATGCATCCAACCTACCGTATTTTATAGTTTATTATAATTTAGATATGCACATACTTAGCTAATGGCAAGGAAGTGGACTTTAATAGCATTCTCGTTAAAATAATTCTTTATTCTGTTACTTGCCGCAATTTAAGATGGACGATGATGTTTTCAGCCACTTAAGTAAAAAGCTTTTGGAGAGGATTTTATGCAATGGTGACTCGTGACGAGTTAAAAAAAATCAGGTAAGTAATCAGGAACTACAAGGACATTCCCTGCATAGTCCAATAGTTGTCGTTATTAACGGTAAGAACACATACTATCTTTTAGTAATTTCATTTTAGGAAAGTTTACTCATGGAGCTTTCATTTAAGCGCTTATCGATCTGGATATTTCAAAAATTTGTATTTTAAAGTTGTTTTGAACAACTCTTCGGGAATTTTCGAACAGTTTTTAATAACATTTAAGATTCATGATACAACCCGTTTAAAACTTACTGTTAAAGTACGTCGAAGTAAATTTTGAAAACTACTTGAAGTCACCATTCTAGTGTAATTCCGTTTAATTTCCAATACGGAAGCTATTTCAGCGCTTTTAATTAATAGTGAAGGTGTATTTGCAAATATGAACGATAGGCATCGACTTCATACCGCTCTCTGTATTTTCACCCGTTTCCCCTAACCGAAATATCATACACCTTTATCCAGGCAGTAAAGGGAGAAGTATATGAATCATCCCTTCGGCAATAAATCTTCCGGTGTACCAGATTTTATATACATACACACTTCAGTCTCGGCGTTTACTATAGCGTCTACCCTAAAATTCCCCCTGTACGTTATTTACCCTCCTACGTGCAAGGGCCCGATATTACAACTGAAGCAGAAGAACTGTGTCATTTATCGAAACCATGCGGGTGAAAAGTACATCCCTGCGAATCCGAATTACCAACTTCCGATGTCCTTGTTAATATTCCAGCGGGTTAATCCGGGACTGGAGCCGATCAAGGCGGGTACTTAAAAGGGAATCATTTCGGCTTTAACGAGTGTGTATATTTTCGTAATGTAATCAGAAAAAACAAGCGGAGGCCATGAATATGGAGCATAAGTGGACGGCAATGTTGGTACAGCGGGTACCTAATGGAGGACTCAAGGGAATGAGTTTTTTTTTTTTATTATTATTATGGGAGATGACTTGAAAATGTGAAGTATTAGGAGGATTAAAGTTGCCATTTTTATAAGACAAGTCAAATATTGGGGGTGTAGATGCCTTGTTTGGAGAGCTTATGGTTGATATATGGCGGACTTATATTCTGACGGATATTGTCCCTTGAAATTCAGTTTCTGTGTTGGGGGTGAAGAAGTCGACATTGGCAGGATTTTATTATAGCATCAAAGGAAATTAAAAACATTGTCAATCACCATCACAGATGGACAAAAATACGTCTAATTAGGTAAGTCTAATTAACGAATTTCAGTTCACTCAGCGATGCATTTACTGTTGATTCCGCTGCAAATGAATCCTGCTTGTGTACTTGCATCGTACAGTGTGTGTTTCAAAAATTTTTTTTCCTTTTTTTCGAGTTTCACTGTAGTTTCAGTTCTATCGATTCTGATTGTTGTTATAACAATTTCACGAATACAAGGTGATCGATCCTGTTTTTTATGATGTTGTTTGAACTTTGTTTAACGAGATCTTCTCTAGTACGCTCCGACTGTGCACGAACCATCATATAAATGTGCCCTTGGCGTTGGACTACATAATTCTTAAAGTACGTTTGGACCTATCTGTATTCGATTGTATATATATAAACGAGCGAATGAATAGGGACACCAATCATATATTTAAGGTTTCGTATTTTTCTACAATTTAAAACGAAGCAAAATAATTTTTTTTAAATAAAATTCTTAGAAATGAACAAAAGTATACGCCTTAGACATCACACTTGCATTTCTCGAAAGTATTAAAATGTTATGTTTGCATTTCTCACGATTGGTCTCCTGCAAGCGAGCATTTAAATAGGGACAGTTGTCATAATCTTTTATTTAGTCTTCTTTAAGTTCTTTTAGGAGTAACTTAATATTATATTATTAAAACGCAATTAGACAAAATAGATTTTTGTATATTAAAACGCATAATAATTAATGTTCACGGTAGCACAGACTAAATTATCTGTAAAAATGGGTCGTGGAAAACATTGTACGCTCGAGCTTCGAAAAATTATAATTACACTTCACGAAAACGGTTTGAGTTTGAGAAAAATAGCTAACCAAGTATCTGTATCGAAAAATATGATTGCTAATCAAATAAAATATTTCCAAAAATACGGAACCTGCGAAAAAATTCCTAAACAGGGAAGAACTAAGAAAACGACTGTTCGCATCGGTAGACACATAGCACATCTCTCACGTGCGAATCCATTAAAAACGGCGGCAGATATACACAAAGAGGTAATTACAGAGATTGAAAGACTAATGAGTGTATGGACAGTCAGACGAAGATTACAAGAAGCCGGATTACATGGTAGGATTGCTAGACATAAACCGCTTATAAGCAAAACAAATAGAATGAAAAGATTACAGTTTGCCAGAAATTATTTGTATTGGACTGCAGATCAGTGGAAATTTGTATTGTTTAGTGACGAGTCAAAATTTAATAGGATGGGATCGGATGGCAGAAGATATGTACGGCGAGGCCCCAATGAAGCGATGAATCCTAAGCATACAATAAAAACAGTAAAAGGGTTTGGAGGAAACGTGTTGGTCTATAGATCTATGTGTTGGTATATAGGAGTTGGTCCGTTGCACAAAATTAATGGAATAATGGATCGACATGTGTATGTTGATATTTTATCCAACGTTATGCTGCCATATGTACAGGATCATTTGTCCGTAGTTTGGAAGTACCAACAAGACTTGATGATCCCAAGCACACAGCTAAGATCGCAAAGGACTGGTTTCAACAAAATCATGTAGATCTTCTTGATTGGCCTTCTTGTAGTCCCGATTTAAATCCAATCGAGAACTTGCGGCAAGATGTGAAACTTCGTATTCGGGATAAAAATATTTCAAACCTCGAAGAACTGTTTCGATGTGTCGAGGAGGTCTGGAACGATATTCCCGTGGAACGATGTCAGCATCTCATCGATTCCATGCCTAGGAGATGTGCCGCAGTCATTAAAGCAAAGGGGTATCCCACCAAATCGAAATTCCAGTGTACCTATTTCAATGCTCGCATTTTACATATGGAATAATTTGTATTAGCATGTGTTTTTGTATCATAAAGTATATTTTGCAATTTATTGCTATGTATTAATTGTTCGTTGTTTGTAGTATATAGTTTCCTATTTTAAATTTTTGTTGATTCGAAAATACAAATAAATAAATACTTTCTTTCACAATTGCATTAGTGTCCCTATTTAGTTGCTCGCAACTGTTCTATACTCTAGCACTCTTTTTTCTTATTATAGATAAGCGATGTCCATTCTTTCTTATTTTTCGCCATTCTTCTTGCAACATTCCACGATATGCCTCTTTTCCTCAAGCTTTCTTCTATTGTACTATTCCATGTTTTTCTTTTTGCCTTCCTCTTTTTCTCTTGTGTCTTGATCTTGCCAGCCATACTCTTTTTGTTAACCTTTCTTCTTCCATCCGTATCATATGCCCAAACCATTTGAGTTTCTGCCTCTCTATACTATCTAGAATCGACTCTACTCCTAATTCTTCTCTGATCTTCTCGTCTTTTAATCTATCCTTTCGAGTGACCCCTTTAACCGCTCATCTCCAACGCTTGTATTCTACTCTTAGTTTTATTATGTAAAATCCAACTTTCAGTGCCATATGTCAATATAAGTTTCAATATTGTGTTAAACACAGTTATTTTCGTCTTCTTTAAAATTTCCTTCTTTTTTATAAAAGCGCTGTTCAATGCATAATATAATTTTACTCCACTTTCAATTCTGCTGTTGATTTCTGCTTCCTCTTTACCTTTCCGATGTATATTTATTCCGAGATATTCGAATATTTCTACTTGTTCTAAAACCTTTCCATCTATAAAAATGATCATCTTCGCATCGTGTTTCCTTATTTACATGACATTCTTCTTCTCTGCTTATCTTCATATTTCTCTTTTTTAAAACTGTTTCCCAAATATTCAAGTTTGCTTGCAGATCCTTTACATTCCTCGCGTACACTACCAAGTCGTCGGCAAAGGCACTTTCCGCGATTTCCACCATCCTCATGTTTTTATACCTTGTTTGTAATTTCTTTGTTTGTCCTTTAATTTCCTTCAAAATGTCAACATGTATTATATTAAAGAGTGTAGGACTAATTACTCTCCCTTGTCGCAGACTTTCCTTAGTTAAAAATTCTTTCGACTGCATTCCACCCACTGTTACATAATTTAAAGTTTTATTATTATTAATTTCTTATAATAATAATTTTATTATATACAATAACGTTATACGAACGTTTAATATAAATGATATTCCTCTAATATCTTGTTTGAACTTCGATTTGCGTATGCGATTAAACTTATTATTCGCTTAAAACTGAACCTAACGCGTTATATGACGCGTCTATTTTAAAAATAAACGGTTACCAATAGCAAAATCCGTATTTTCAATAAGAAGCGGGTTTATAAATGCCCGCTTGCAAATTGTAAAGGAGTTAAGGCAGTCGGACTTGTGAATACCAAAATTCCTTTAAGAATGTGTGCCTCGCTAGTTGATTTAGTTGATATGCTATGCGAGAATTTTTTTTTTATAAAACAAAGCAATAATTCGCAAGTTCCTGAATATCCTGTCTATCCGTTTGTAAATCATCTTTGTACTACATACACAGAGATATATTCACATTAATAGGATATTTTCATCCCTGTTCGCATTAAACAGAATATTGATCTGTTTGGAGAGATTTCATTAACTGTGCTTAGGAAACAAAGCATAATGGAGGGCATTGCAGTAGTGGTTAGATCACCAACGTAGCAAGGACAAGATCAAATAAACAAACGGGCGGACAAACAACAAAGCAAATTAATCTGCACAGGGAACAATTAGAAATGAATCAATCAGCAGCAATCTGGACGTCGCCCCAGCACGCGGGCCGCTGTGTGTATTTTGCGTGTACTCGTTTATTCATCGTGTTGCTCTTCTTTTTTATCGGCACCGGTCTGCCATAGCTCTAAATAGATAAATTAATCGCGGCTTCCAATCAGATTCGTTTTATTCCATGCGAGATAGCCATAGGTACTACGACGCCTAACAAGTACGGAAGCGGAAAGGCGAAGCTACCTCTGCTGCCCGTGAAACGCTTGAAAGGGCGTTCGTTTCGCACTGATTGCTGTTGGAGCAAGTTTAAATTAAACTCTTTTGGTTTCGGCAGATTTCTATCTATTGGAAATAGTCTGAAGCTCTTTTTACCATCTGTAATAACGAACGGAACAATTTTAGAAGTTTTCTTAGCGAACTCTTGAAAGATGGATTTATTTTTAACGTCAATAAAGTAATTGGAAAAATATATTTGCTGAATATCTGATATTTTGGACATATTTTACGTTTTATGCAGTAGAGAACATTAATATTTATATAATAGAATAGTGGATAAATTGGATTTTAATACGAAGGTAACGTTTTAAGTTCTTATAAACAACCGCTAGATGCGGCTGTTAAGATTTTACTCCCTTGATAAAATTTAACATTTTCTAAAGCTCAAGCAGTGACGGCATATGAATCGCTCGAATGGTTGTTTGCGGTGAGCGTTTAGATAAAGGAATTTTGTGAAAAAGTGTGAAGATTTTTGTTTTTACGATTTTAGTAAAGGCCTAACACAACGACAATGCCTTGAATCGCTTCGTTCAACTTTCGGTGATGAAGCACCATCAGAAAAGGCTGTTTACACTTGCTCTGAAGAAGTTCGTCGTGTCGTACTTTCGTGAGTGATGATTTTCGTAAAGGTCGACAAAAATTTGTCGTTGTTCTAAAAACATCGCTGATGCGCGGAACATGACAGATCATATTCATCATCAACAGAAGGATCGCTATGTGACTTATTGTAAGATGAAGGTATCCTTGGCATATTGAATACTGCAGTATATACGATTTTGTATTAATATTTGTGCGAGAAAAAGATCTGTATATTCCGTATAGAACTTGAATATATTGCGAGTCAAAAACTAAGCAACAGTTCCAAATCACCAAAGATTACTTTCTTGAGTTACGATATAATCACAATTTTATTAAACAATAGTGTAAACTTGAAAAACATCTTTGACTAGTTCGATGAAGTTCGTTTCATCAATATATGCAACTTGTGGAGTCAAAATAATTTTTTGTCGAAACAGAAGATATTTACAAGTTCATAGAAGTTCGTAGAAGTAATCCTTTAACCACCAATAACCAGTCATAATTCCAATAACAATAAGATTAAACAAATAGACTAATAAATCGCTTAAAATAGTTAATGAAAGCGGTTGTTTGTAAAGACAATTGAAGTGAAACTAACTATTCCAATGAAAGTGATGAGACCCTTTTAAATCCTGGAGATCACAGAACAAATACGTTTCAATTTTCAACTTCTGCGAGACATTTGTGAAAGGGTTCATAATTCACAGAATGAACCCAGATTTTAACGTAAAATCTAATATCATCAGAATGTCAGACGGCCAGTTTCCATCGATGAAAGCTTCATTTTCCTCCAACTTTTTCCCGCGGATTTGCAGCAAGATTCGGAGCTCCAAACGAGTCTCTTGCTGCAATAAATCCGACTAGCGAGCCAAAGACGACGACCAAGAATGAAACGAGGTCCGGGAACAAGAGGGGCGCCACCTACGTACCGGCGAAATAAGAAAAGCGAAAAAATCGAACCAAAAAAAAAAAAATAACAATCTTCGTTCGAGAGGCAGACGCGAAGACTTACCGGCGAAGGAATTCTAGCAGGAAAAGTTTCGCGAAAGGTACATAATTCGTTATAACTTTTTTACATTCCGCGCCGTCTGGCAGATGATATTCCAATTACGTGCGATTTTAATATTCTCCTCTTCTGCGTGGGCTAGTTTCGTGTTCTACAATGAGATTTCAACATCTACATATATGGCATGAATCTAAGAAAAATATATTACATTTTTCTATTTACACGTCGTATTTCAGTATTACGAACTTCTATTTGATACACTTATTTTTCCCAATCCTTTGAAGTTTTAAAATTGTAAATGATCAGAGCTCAAAATCTTCAGATAATATCATCATCAGGTACCTTTCCTAAAGATTTTCTCATATTTAGAATGACAGTGAATTAGATACCTGCTTTATTGTATAAGTACAGCGCTCAGATCATAGGTTAAGCTTCTGCATGGGTTTATACAAATAATTAGTTGTTTGGCCAATGTTGTCCCTTTGTCAAAGACCCAACTTCTACTAGCATCATGTTACTGAAATTTCCTTTATTCGGTATACAAGAGTATAAACGGTATTGTAATGAATTTGAATATGTGCAATAACAGCATGAAGTAACTCGTCCATATTGTCGAAAATTATTCCACCATATTCGAATTCGAACGATAGGTGCGTACGTTTCAAACAATAGGTGCTGCTGCACAGATTAGGACGACGGGGAAAAGGGACGGATGCAGAAACCGTTCTACAGCTGACATAAATCGCAAGTTAACTGGATCCTCGATAATGCGGTATAATGGGAGATATGCGTAAATAATTTAGCGGCCGCCACCACATACACTTTAATAACCATCTATTCCCAAACGGTCGCGCGGATATGTACAATTGTGTACGTACCTCCCTATATCTATACGCGGAACTAGTTTTAAATATTTAATCGATCTCGACGCGCCATGCAAATTAATTGATCGGAAATAAATAATGCGCAATGTATTCCTCCTGGTGTAAAGCATTGGTATTGGACTAAACGATAGCAGATGGGGAATTTTGCCTATCAGATGTGGATTGGCGCATGATGGATGATACTTGGGAAGTACGAAGGAGGAATAGGGAAGAGGTTGTTTTTTTAGCATGAAATTGTGACGTGCACCCCTTAAAACGAAAATGAACTCGCGACTTAAAAAGAATAAACAAAAACCGTTTCTTCCTTTAAGCGAACTTCATTTCAAGTTGGTTCGTTTTTAACCGAGTATGGGCAGTAAGGATTGTGGTTACATCCCTGACAGACTCTCTCAAGTAGTCAACCTACTGGCCCTGTCTGGTATAACTTGCAAATCTTACTAACTATTTAGTCTCCTCGGTTAAAATTCTCTTTTCTATGAATATGACTGTAACACATGCATAACAAGTACTTTGCTTGCTAGAAACGCCTCCAGTCAGTTGTGCTATCTTTTATATTGCTGAAATAGCTAACAGTTGGCAATCAGATAAATGAGAGTTCAATGACGAAAATACCCTTCTGAAAACATGTTAGTTATTTGTTTATTTATTTATTTTAGAACAATTTAACGTTCATCAGCTTTGCACAAAGAATGCTATAAAACGTAATTATTCCACATTGTACAACATTGTTTAATTTCTACTTTACTTTATCTGTCTCAAGTTGCACACCATTATAAGCGACGTTGGTAAATATTTGACTGTGACTGTGAAACCGCTATAGTTTATTGACTATTAAATACCGTCAACCTAATTTTCAACTTGGTAGGACAAACATTGCAATCATCAGCGACATTTTCGTGGGATTACGTCGACAAGCCACGGCATTATTGTTTGATTTCGAGTCGAACGATACATATGCCGGCAAACAGAATTGAAGTTGGCAACAACAACAACAACAACAACCACTACTAACGATAGTTCGTTCTACGGATGCCATTTCGACCTGTACATAATTCACGTGCGCGTCAATTACAGTTGTCATCCTATTGCCTCTAATAACAGCAAAACACAGCCGTATGTTAATTAGCGAGATAATAAACGTACCGGTGTGTTGTAATGGGCCGGCGTCGCCCCATCTAGCATAACGCGCGACAAACAAACGGACGAAGTGACGTTCTCCTAAAATAGCATGTTCGGAACCAAACTGTAATGGTCGGTCGCCATTACAGCGTAAGGATGCACAAAGGAATTAAGGGCAAAATAGACCGCGCATCGCGTTCATTTATTAACGGAAAATAGTTCATGTATCTGCTAGGATGTTAACGAACAGTTCCCGAACGACATATTCCTACCTATTTCAGGCTTAAATAAATGAGGGTAGATTGTCCTTTGTGATGCTAGTGTGCAACCAGATAATTTTCTAGTTATAATGCGCGTCCGTATTTGTTAACGTATTCCTCCCTTTGAGGCTAGCTCGATCACTCGGTTAGTTGAATAGTAACTTAAAAAAAAACATTGGAGCAAATTTTAGAGCAGGACACATCCATATAAAATTTAATCAATAGGTCAATAATCAAAATTCAAAGGTGTCAAAGAGCATAATTTTGAGCATTAATACGTTAAATCACAAATCTTGCATTTTTTTCGTGACGAAAACAACTTGAAAGGCTGTAATATTTGTAATATTACGAACAACACTACAGCTACTTTTGTGTTAGGTGGGTATTAGATGTGCTGTATTTTGGCAACGTTTCTCAATGCAATTACTGCACTTCCAAGCTAAGTAATTAAACCACATTTCGAAGCTGTACACCAAGATTTATCATTTATGAGAATTATGAGATATAAATACTAATTAAACCCTGACTGATTACATTTCGTCTCGCCACCTAAAAATAACAACGAATATAGCCTCGACTGTACGTAGTTCTGAACGTTTGCGTTCTAAGAGATTCGGGGTACGTCCTAAGATCGTGAAATTGCCATCGGTTAAGTTGACAACGCTTTTTGTGAATAAAATCAAACGCAGCAACGCAATGCTTCCATACCATTCAAAACAACAGAGACTTAATTAGACTTGGAATAGTAAGATTGAATGCCATCGGAACTATTAGCTAGAAGTATAAGATTTGCCAGTAATGTTATTGGACAATTCTTCAAGGATGAAACAATGTCGATATTTATTTCGTCTTGTTTCCATAAATGTTATTTACGCCATCTATGTCAAGAAAGTACGAGGAACATGTTTGTCTTTTTTTAATAGTTTTGCCCTAGCTGATAATCGATTACGGTGAGGGCGAAATAGACGCATAGATTACTTTAAGTGACTTTGAATGCGGCTACAACCCATACTTTATTGACTGTTTCTGCTTTGCGAGGAATTGCAAGGATAGAGAAGAAGAGATCAGTCGAGCAAATAAATTGCGATTATAAGGCGTACCATTAAATTTGAAATAAAACTTCAAAATAACATCAAAATTAATTTTATTCAAGTGATTTCTCGTATATGCTATTGCTATTGTTAATTAACATGTATATACTCCGTGAGAGTACAAGGAAGAAACAGTCGAATTAAAGGCAAAAATAATAGTTTCGGCTCACATTAATCCACATTTACTAGGCACCATCTTACAATTGAGGTGGCCTGGGTAAAAGTTTACTTTTCATAAAACTTTATTGCAAACTCGTAAAATTTTTCATTGTTTTGCAGCTTTATTTTAGCGTCTCCAGTTTCTTCTCTCTACTCCGCGTTTCCTTTCCTGTTTGCATATATTTCGTGTCGTTACCGTATAAGAAAAGGAGACATCGCCATCCTTGAAAGGGAGCCAGTAGCATGTCTCTTTCGTATAAATTACGACGACATGTGACGGCGACCAGAGAAGGTCGTCCATTTCCATGGGGTCCGTAAGAGCTTTGTATTTAGTATGTGCGACATTCACGCTATGTACATATGTACATGCGTATGAATGTACGGAAAGCGGTGGTGTGTAATTTAGATTGTACGCGTTTAAAAAGTGTGTAATCTACCTCCTGAATATTAAAGAAAATCGGCGTCAAGGCTTTCCGATTGCTCTACGATCTCTTAATACGATTATTCGTTGTCCTTCGGAATAAATCACGTTAATTGCTTCAATTACGCCAGATAAGCCTAAAGCATAAATTGCAAATATCACGCGTTTTGCTCTAATCAAAGATAAGGTCGTTAAATACATTCGGACGCGAAAGAAGTAATTTAATATAATTATGTATGCAAATTTCAGTAATCAGAATTAAATTTCGAACGCAAAAAAATAGATGTCGAAAGATGTTAGTATCGCGTTAAGTTTAACGCATTTCGTTAGCTCTTTATTGCGCTAAACGACGATGTACATCTACAGTTTTTATGTAAGTAAGTAAGTCCGAAACAGAACAAAGACGAGGGATATTGCCATTCCACCGGGATTATCGTTGTATGGAGATAACATTAATAAGACGAAAAGCGCGGGCAGAAGGAACGCGGGGCCATAGGGGTGGCGACTTCGATTGTAGCAATAGTTGCAACAATTTACAGTTACACAAGAAAAGTACGGGATAAATCTTACGAAAGTAGTATTGATGTGGGCGCATATGTTGGAAGCGAAAAGGGCAACTTGGATATAAGTTATCAAGAATCTAATCTAATTTTTGTAATTGCAAAAACTAAGAGTAAATGAGGTAGATCTTGTATCAGGTAAATTCAATGTTGTCTAACTCAATCAACCGGCAAACAAATACGAGTTAAAATTCAGTATATTCTTTAAAGCCATTGTGTCAAAAGGAATACATACATGCTTCTGCTATGTAGACTAAAATTAATCCGCTGCAGTGGTACTGAATAAATTAGATACATGTAACATTTTTGGGTTATATCTGGGAATGACTGGAAGATTAATTAAATGGCAAAACAGACGCAAACATGTCGCTCTCACGCACATTCGATTTCCAAACTTTAGGAGTACACAACTACGTTACAGACGTACGCTGATATTATTTAATTAAATATAACCTACGCAGACAACTACATATTGTAGAACACAGGCGAACCAATTTAGTTATCTAATTAAGTCAGAAAACATTTCCCAGCCAGTAAGTTGCTATTGATAATTACTTTTCCACGCAAACGCTAAGGGGAACAATACGAAAGATGAATTAGGAATGCGCCAGGCCCTACAACATTAAAACGGAGTAGTTGCGAGAATTTCCCAAAACGCAACACGAAACACAAAACAGGACACGTCAGCAGAGATACACGATGATATTGCGGTACTTACGATTGAAGAGAATAAGCAGTCCAAGGATAACTAATGGTAACTGATAATTATTTATTTTTATTATCGCCATATAAGACACATTTTTATTCGCCTTCCTTATACACTCCGCCAAAAAAGTATCGCATAATTTAGTTTTGAATCGTAAAAGTATCGCATAATCTTTGTTTGTAGCATAAAGTTGTAAATATACTTTAATGCGCTCTAAGATATAATTTCTATGATTGTTTAAATAAAATACAGGCCAAATAAAAACAAGAACTCATACTTGAGATTTTTATTAAACAAGAAATTATAGTTTTGGAAAGAAAAATGTCATAACAGTAGCTTTTAATACTGAGTATTGCCACCTCTGGCTCTTATGACCGCTCGCATACGGTTTGGCAGAGATTCGATTAACCTCCGTATATAAGCCTGATCCAAATTCTCCCACTCGTCACGGAGAGCATTTTCTAGTCCATGCAGGTCCGCTGGGGCAACATTTTGGGATCATGTCCGGACTTACCGCAGGCCAATCTAAAACTGGACGATTATTGCAACATGCGGTCGTGCATTATCGTGCATTAACATGAATTCGTTTCCTATAATTGGCGCATATGGTACTACATGTTCTTCTAAAATGTCCGTTATATACCTGTGGGCAGTCAGTGTACCTCTGTCTACTGGTACTAACTCTGTACGACCTGTTAAACAGATGCCTCTCCAAACCATAACAGAGCCACCAGCGAAATTAGGTCTAGGTCTGATATTACACTGCGAATAGCGCTCACCGTCTCGTCTGTACACTGAGATACGCCTATCTGAGGTGTAAAGACCAAATCTTGACTCATCTGTGAAGAGTATATTGGCTCAGTCATCAATGTTCCAATTTACATGTTCTCTGGCAAACCTTAAGCGAGCCACTCGGTGGTTCCTAGTGAGACGAGGGGCTGTTACAGCTACTCTAGCTCTCTAATCCACTCTGTCGTAACCTATTCCGAATAGTTTGAGTACTCACACGAGTATTTCTGACTCTAGCCAAGTCGTTCTGCAATTGTCTCGCAGTTACATGTCTTCGACGTAATGCTTGTAGTAGTAAATAGCGGTCATCTTGGCGAGTAGAACATCTTGGACGACCTGGTACAGGTCTTCTACTGTAATTGCCTGTTTCCCTATATCTGGCTACGGCTCTAGAAACACTTGACCGATTGATGTTCATCAAATTAACAACGTATGCTTGAGATCGTCCATCTTCGATTAAAGCAACTATAGCAGCCACTTGTTCTGAAGTTAAATTGCTCATTTTAGTTTTAAAAGCGTCGGTACAGAACTCTGACTTCGCACTTTAAAATTTGTCCGTATAGGAAGACTTTCAATAAACGACTGAACAAACCTTACCATATGCATTTCTATGCATTTTTCTAATCATGTATTTTCTTTTAGAAAAAAAAAGACTATATTTCATGATTTTGTTAGTGTTTTTATAGTTCACATACACGAGGCAAACTTTTTGTGAACATATAAAAATATCTTGGTTTATAAATGCCCTTTTTTAGTTTATGTGATACTTTTTTGGCGGAGTGTATTTTAGCTGATCTATCTGCGTTAGGATATAAATGAAAAAACGGTCAAGTTCCAAAAAATTCTATATTGGATGCTTAACTGGTTGCCTAACATTTCTTTAAATGCAGAATTGCGTGAACATTGGACCCCTGTTTACCATTACACCCTTCATAATCAATTGTTCATTTAAAAGTTTACGACGCTTTTGCTGTTCTATTACCTTCATTTAGCACACCTATCGTTTGGTAAACGAATACCATCATACTATTTACCTCGAAGAAAATTTGTCAATATTTTCCAATTGATACATTCGATATTTCAAGCTAGAACTACTTCGTTACACATTCCAGAAAATTGCGCTTAAACCCGGTATTCCCTCAACTACTTAATTCCCAACTGCATCACACCGACTACGACCATCAGACTAGCGCAAAGTACAACATTAAGAGATAATAAATGGTCAGAGAGGACCGACGGCGACACTAGACAACATGCCAAAGATTTATGCACCACGTATCGAGGGAACAGCATAGGGGACCGATAGGATAACGTCTACTCGGCCACCCTTGTCGCTTCGACGCCGGCGACGACGACGTCCCATCTTTCCTAACCTCGTCTATTCGTGGGCGAAGCTTGATGGGGGCCACGTGTCGCCACCGCATATGCGTATTCGGGAAGCCGTGTTTATTAAAAGTTAATCAGCTTTCCGAATAGTTAGCGCCGGATATCTAAAGAGATGCTCTATAAGGGGTGGAATGAATTAAAGCATGCTAGCGCGAACTGCGCTTGAACAGCTGCTCTTAATGGCTTCCTAATCGAATGGTCATTTCAACATGGACCATTTAAAGTAGTGTTGACAGCTTTGGTCTACTGGCGAACACCATCTGTAGACAATGTTAGGTATCTCATGTAAATGATGTTATCGTAGTATAATGTTCTAGTCTTCGGATGGATATGCGAGGGTATGTTAGACCGATAAGCAGGTGCATTATCTGAGAAATTATATAATATACGCTTCTATATTACGAAGCTTCCGTGTAATGCATGAAAAAGCTATGCAATCACGTTTATGGGAGACTATGATTTACATTAAGCATCGAATAAGTGATGCATTAAGTAAACAACCAATTCAAGGTATTAACGGCACTAAGGCGTACGAATTGTTTTTGAGGTGCTGAAGGGGATAAGAAGTTTACTTTATTTTCAATAGGTGGAGAAACTTACGTTGACAAATTTATAACGTATAAGAGCGAAGCAAGAAGAACTGTTGTAATAAATTTTCTTTTATACGTCCTTACTCCGTTTCATCGAGAGGTATTGAGCTATCGAGCAAATAAAAAATGTATTGTAAATAATTATAAATAATAGATTTTGTGTATTTGCAATATCATGATGTTATGGCATTGATTTACTGTTAGCATCAATTACGTTTCTGTTTATTCATCATTCTACTGTACGACAATCATTTCGCTGCAAATTACTCCAGTTCTATTCGGTGTAGTTGAAAATAATAGATGTACTGTTGAAAATCTCGTCCTATTTAATAGATGTTGTTCATTTAAAAGTAAATTAATGAGTAATAAGACGTCATTTCCTATTTGGAGCATTAAAGAAGTTTGTTAATTTAATTAATTAATTTTTCTCAAACGTTTTACACAATACCCTAAAACCTAGAGCTCCTAGACGGTAATAAACTCTATCACATCTTTCAGTACGGTGAACATTTATCGGAAAGAGGATGTTATTTATGCTTCACTCCGATTCGAGGGAACTTCTACATGACGGTGATCACAAACACTAGTGCCCTGCGCACGTAACTTGGTCAGGAGAGCTGGGACGTTTGGAGACGTTTTCCCACGACGCATTATCGAAATTGAAGGATGTAACTCGAAGATAAAAACGACCGAGGTGCAACAAAAATCGGTCAGAAATTCCTTCGAGCGTTTTACTAACCAAAGAAGATTTTTGCACTTACACTGCGTCAACAATCTGAATTACAAACAACGCTTTTATGAAACAGATAGACGGCATGAATTGGAATGTTTGTGGTTCGGCATTTTACCGTATGTATCACGCGAACGTGGATTAGCATCTACATTGCTGTATTAATATATGGATGTAATTCGCGTAATGCGAACCGAAATGAATACATCAAACAAAATTCTCGATGTGCAGATACCGCTGTATGCTGTCTGCGTACGTACAAAATGTTATTACCTTTAGTGGACATGCACGATGTAAATCCAGAGATTAATTTTAAATGGCTTTTAAAGAGACGCAGCACAATCGTAGCGGACGTGCTTGCGTGTATATCACATTTAAGACGGTGCTAACTTTGAATGTATTATATGGTTGTATGTAAGTTAGGTAAGTTAAAGAGCTGCAATCGGTTGCCGGTGAAAAGTTACTGGTCGAACAGTAAAAAGTAAGGAGCTCAAGTTACAAAGTTGCCCGACTATGGAAGGTGCTACAAAGATGCATAAAGTTTAACTGTTGTAAGGTGCATGAATGTGTAAATCTCTAAACCTATTTCAGGTAACTATTTCGATAAAGAAAAGCAAGATATAATCATTATAACAGTTTTATAATCGACGATGAATCAGCCAAAAATGTGGCCTTTCCAAATATATCACGATATCTAATATAACAGTGCCGACGGAATGATAGGAAAGTATTGAAAATAACGAATATAAGCTGGCAGCGTACAAGACTAATATATTAAAATATGACAGGATGTAGCAGAAAGTGACGTGATTTGACTTTCAACGGACCGAATAAAACGGAAAAAATCGTCAGAATGACGGACATCTTATTGGTGCGGAGAAAATATATAAAATTGTACAAATAAATCGGCCAACAAATCATTTCCTTTACATAAAGAACCGTCCATAAAAGTCGATTATTATCGGCCCACTTTCTATTCGATATTCGACGACGAGTCGTTCACCATTCCCGCTTCCTCGTTTTTTTTATTGGATAACGTCCGATTTCGTATTCGGGTTCCTGCGATTTTTAAGGAATCGCAGATATAGCGCGCCAAAAATTGGAAGTCGGCCTTTTCTCCGCGTTACCTACCTACATATGTATAGATATAGGTATATACAAACAGTTTCCCTCGCATCTTTCCGGATCGAACGTAAATATTTATTACAAAGGCGAGAAATATGACAATAAAAACGATTTGGGTTACTGTTAGGAAGACACTTTCGCGCCACCCCCCCCCCCCTCTCGAATATCGTACCATGAAAAATACAGATAGGAACCCGGATGTTCGGCTATGGGAGCGGAAATGATATTGGGAAACGGTAAAAAATTAAAGCAAGTTTGCCATTCTGAAAAGAAAAAATGATGCTGACGGCAACATATCGAACGCGAAAAAACGTAGTGTTCAGAATGTAAAATGGATTTTTACTTTTATACAGGGTGAGTCATTTCCGCCGGCTCGAAAGATTGCGCCTTCATGATTGGTGATTTCAAAACGATTTCTTTTCGTGTTGTGTAAACATGGTGGCTCACAACTTCATAGCTATCCAAAGTTACACTATCTTAGATGTGCAATGTGCCATTATTTAATTTTTTTTAATCGTCGTTAAATTCTGTAATGAATAGAGATGACAAAGGCAGGCGGAACTATTCCTTTTTTGCAGCGACTAGATGGACTCATGAGAATCGATTCGTGTTGCCTACTGGTGTGCTCGAGAGTCGAAAAAACACGAGTCTGTCTAGTCTCTGCAAAAAAAAATAATAATTTCATCCGCCTTTGTTCTCTCCAGTAATGAGGTAATGAGATATCGCTGTTTATTAAAATGTGGTGATGGTTCAATGGGGTATATAAGCTTTTTAAAGTTTGTCATTAGCTCGGATGTCTTTATTGTGAAGTGTTTTATGGCTTTGCCACCGTCACGGCGTCACCGTAAAGGGTGAAGTGCAGTTGATTGTTCTACAAATGATAATAATGACTCGGGAGTGTATCGAGCTGTATATGTATCTGTATGTCACTTATCGATCGCTCTGTCAGAAAGGTGAAATCTCCTAGACGCATGTTCCCGCCTTGGTATTCAGCGGATATCAAAAAACTATTACACCTGGAAGATTATTACCTCAGAAAATGGAAAAGAAGTAGGTTCCTTTTTGATTGCAATGAATATAACAGCGCTCTATTTCTAACTCTACACAGTCAAACGTCCTTTTACCAAATGATCCAGAAGCCGCATTCTTAAGTAGCTCTGTATCATCATGCCTTTATTTGTTGCAGAATAGGTTTTCATAAAATAAAAATCAGTAAATACTTCTGATTTGTAGGTTCCTAAACTACTCATAACTAAGAAGTTAATTTTTGGAAACTACTTGTATATCGAGGTATCCATCTAGTAGCTAATGATAATGTTTATTCGTATCGACTAAATTACTTACGTATCGTCCTTATAAATATCAGCACAGCACGTTATTAGGACTTACCTGAAAGAAAAGATTCAGCATTAGCAATTAGTATTCTCACGTCTACATAAAGAAAATTACAATAAACATAGCTAACGTATTTCAAATTTACTGTGGTGCTTATGGAAAGTCACTTCAAACCTGCAATTACAGCTTTTGCTTACGATTGCATGTACAAGTCTGTCCTGTTCAAGCAGGCACATTCCACAAAGTCGCACTGAAGACCCGTATTATTACGAAAAAATGCATCTACACATAGTGGTTGTTAGTAGTTTGTATCATTATCATTTCTTTTTTATTTTTGACGGTTTTTAACCTTCGTTTCACCTTAATATTACAAAAATGGCGGAAGCGAACGAAGTAGCGGCATTCTTAAATTCTATTTATCGTAACATTTCGGAAACTTTCGGGTACCACTTCATACCAGCAATAGATAAAACTAAAGCTACGCGGATAAGAAAGTGCTTCGTATCATGATGATTGCTTCTATTCATCGGTGAAACTTTAAAATATAAGGAACTGTTTACGCGTGATTGTTGGTTTATAGCGGCACTAATGGAAATGCACGGTTGAGCAAAGTGCGTGCTTTTCACTACTTTAGTGGAAAATTATATGGTCGCCATGTGTGTATTGGATCCTTTAATATTTACTTCCTAGTTTGTGAGAATGCAAATGAAAGCAATAAAACGCTAGACGGACGTTGACTTTAATTTATAAAATGCGTGTTATTAGTTATTCAGTGGAATTTGTATATTCAATTAGTATAATTAGTTCAACTAGTATTTCATGTGGCGTAAAACCTAACACCTAGTTACGTTAGTAGCGCCCTAGCGAGGAGGTGTCGCTGGATGTACCACATTGTAACTCAACAATTCGTAATAAATACCAGAACATCCTGTACAAACGATTTAGCAGCCAAAAAGGGGCGCGCTAAAATCATTATTTCGAAACAATAGTGCACTTACCGCGCTAATACGACTAGTGGTTGTACATTTTCTCTTTTCACCTACGTAGTCCGTAATTACAACACTAACAACGCATAATAGCGTGTAATAAGGGACTCGTATGGACTTTTCCAGCCGCATAAATAATTCAATTTCTTTTAATTATCGCCGGGGGCGGTGAGCATGTAACGAATTTCAGCCGGAACCTAATTGAATTGAACGTTCCATCACAACTACGTAATTATAGTTACGGAGTTCGCTTACCGAATTTTGAAAATGTAAAAATTTAGTTAGCGGGGAGCGTTTAGCGCAATCAACACGTTTAATCATCGCCTTTTAACTCTGGTTAAAAAAAATTATTTAGAAGAATATTTTAGCAATTTCACTCGATACCAGCGTAACATACTGGATACTAACGTGAAATAGTAATATAAACGCCCCCGTTCCTGCCGAAGTACGTATTCAAGGGAAGTTACTGCGGCACTTATGTATGTCGCCAACTATCATTAAATTGTTACATTTGAAAGGCTCAGATGTACCATGATGTAAATGATATAGAAGCGCAAATAAGGTAAAAAGCCAATTTCATTTCAATTCTTGTTACAATTTTGGAATAGACGAAGAAAGTGTGAAATTGCATGCCCCTTGCAGAGCCACTGTATCATTTTACTTTAAGATGACTGTAAACGTATAGAATCTTTGCTGTGCGCAGGATGTAATGAACATCAGGGACAAATACAAGTAACCGACGTATATGCACATAGCGAGATGGGAACACATGCAAATCAGCGGACAAAGAGAGCTGTACCATAAAACCGGAAGATCGTAAAAAAATAAATTCAGCGGAAAAAAATTCCTCTTAACGCAGCCAATTTTTGGATTATTTAAATTTCATCTCGGGAAACATACACAAGGGTGGGAATCGGATCCATTTCCGGAATCAATTCATCCCGGCTATTTTTCTTATTCCGGCTCAAATCTAAGGGGTTGTTTTTCTCAGCCGGGCGAAATACAGAGATACAATTCCTGGACCGCTGCACGCCCAAAGCAGACACTATACACCAGTAATAGATCAAGCGGCCGGCCGCCAACCTCAAATTAATTATTATTCACCCCGTTCCGCGTTGCCGGATCGTCGAAACTAAATAAGATGGGCGAAGAAGGAGAATAAGAAGGCGAAAGGGAAACAACGAAACGTTCGCTCTTGTTTTTGAAAAATGTTCTCGAAAATGCGGTTTGTATTTTATTGTTTGCGCGGTATGGGAGAGGATTTTTTTTCTCGTTGGCCGCAGAATACATATAGATGGAAATTGTTACTTGATTCGTCTATTTGTCATGTTTCCCGAATAGCTTTTTGAATTCGGAATGAAGTGTGGTTATTTATGGCCGTCTTCCGAATGATGGATTGATAATAGTTGATTAAATTTTTGATCCATTTTGTTGTTTTTTTTTCATCTATCTTTTTTCCTTTTTTTTTTCCTTGAAAATGACGAATACTCTTCCCTTCTTTCGAAATGCTCTTTTACGTTCGCTGATATAGTGCGATGTTACATTTGTTACGATTAGGGCATGATTCAGACACATGTCTTTAGGTGCGTTCAAGTTACGACGATGCTCTACCCTTAAGTTTAACATTACATTGCCTCTTGGTTTTAAGAAGAAAATTAAGATAGATCTCTTGTGGCGTCAGAACTAGACCCAGACAATCTACTATTGCTAAAATACGTGTAGAATAAGTCTATTTCGGATAAAATAACATTGTCTCAAAGTTTGTTTATTTTGTTGCCCTGATGATGTGCGATCGCCTAAATTTTGAAATATAAAACAATTTTGCGAGATGCAAGACCATTTTATTCAATCTTCCCTTTGCCAACTTGATCTCAGACAGAGTCACTATGGATCTTTGAAACTCTTCCAAAATCGAAAATTCCTCACAGTATGTATCCTGCATTTTTAACTAATATCTTACAATTTGAGTGAATGCTTAAAGGTAATGATACATCCAACAAAATTTATACTAACTAGACTAAACAGTTTACCGCTCAAAACTATATATAACAACTTGTTCGCCCAAGGAACTAGTTTTAATAATCTCACTTGAAGTGTTGACGAAGCAATTAGTCCCTCAATCCGGTCGCTAATGAATATTTTCTCGTTTTGTTCAGGCGAAGCCGTTCAACAGTAATACGTAAGTCGCTTGCTTAGTTATTAAAAACCGAAACTGAAATTCTTGGACGGGTGTAACGCGTGCTTCGGACTAGTTTTAATTGCGTTACCTCGTTGTAACTATTATTTTCGCCTTCCGCTTCGCCTACTTTTGGAGGGAAATGCTACTAAAACTAATAGGTTTGTAATTGTGGTAATTTTTGCGTCCGCTCTCGCGTCGGGTATTATTAAACTTGGCGAGAGAGCGTAATTCGTTCTAGAGAGGTCGGTATGAAAATTTTACTTGAAAAGTTTCACCCGACAGTGAATGCTGGCGAGGGGTGAACAAGGACTGTGAAGTAAACTATGCGCTATGAAGTGAAGTCGTAAATTAAACTTTGTAGTTTATGTGTAAGTCGCACTCTGTGTAATGTTTTTGCTGGGAAATTGTTAATAAAAGGCAACATAATTATGTAAGGGGCGTCATTCAGTAGTTTCATTTCAAAATAGTCTCAGGATTCTTTATAAAGAATGTAAAGTAAAGATAAAGATTGAAAAGCGGTATTAGCTTCACGAGAGATAGATCAATTGAGCTTTATTCATAGACTCAGTTGATGAATAATTAGTTCTCATCCTTCGCAATATTTTACTTTAGAAGCCAATCAATTAATAGAAAGTTGATCTTGTACATTGTAAACTGGATTTACATATCTCACAGCAGAACTAGCAGCGTTGGTGGGAAGAATGTCGTTCTTCTTAATAGAATAACAGGATTAATGTCTAAAGATCTTAAACGGCATTTTAGCATCCTTCGAGACCCCGTGAACGTAATTCATCATTTTAGAAAGGATATGATCACAATCTTGATCAGCCTTCCAAGCTGATCATTAAAAGCCGTGCATACAGAGTAAACATCCGTTGAACGCCTTTCTAAAGCGCGCTCGACAGATTATTCGAGAATAGTAAGAATCAAGATAAGATAAATAGAGATTAGCGGTCTTCTTCTTCCTGCCAAATCCAATTTAGCTCAGCTCTCACCTTATCACATAACTGAAACTTCTAACAACAGCTGCCCATCATATCAGTACGCATTAACTGCAATAATGTGTCAGAAATATTTAGGAATAATGTGGTGATATGTATGTATGCATGCTTTTTATTGGTTCTGTTGTGGTCGAAAGGCATTGCGTGACGAAAGCGCCAAAGGCAATAAAGATAGTGTTATCGTTCAGCAAAGGAGACTCGATTATTAGCAAGGCCGTGCAGCTCTAGAATACTGTTTACGTAAGCTAGGAAGAAATGAGGGAAAAGGAAGGTTGAACCTGTTCTATTCTAAGAAGATCTGAAGAATCATATCTACACGATATCAACATTTCAGTAGTTCTTCAATCTACCGCAATGAAGGAAAAAGATCCCAGAGTAGCACTAAGGTGCTTGAAACTACCTTGGACACTGTTCCTTACGTCGCAGAGACTAAGACATCCATGCCAACATTTTAATACGAGACTATCATTTCCATTATCATTATTGAAGTATTAATTTTGCATTTCGACATATCATAACTAATGAGTAATAGTTAACATGGCCACTTTTATTGTATTTATAACGGAACGTGCCCCACTTTTCAGCGAACAAATTTAATGAATGTGGAACGAGATTACAATAATAATTAATTTTTACCCGCGGAACAAGATTCATTTCCGTAGTGGTGCCCTCTCGCAAGATTATTACGTTAAAATGTCATCTGTGTAAGTGAGGCCGGGCTGGATCTTTTCATCTCTGCTTTATTCCATCCCTCTGCGGGGTAATGAGGATAGGAGGACGAAACCGGCGAGAACTACAGGCTTTTGTATCATCTAAGAGAAAATCCAGCGACCTTCGGCGCGTAAATAAAACGGAGATAGGGCTAAAAGAAGAAATTTATAATGATAAGTGCTCATTGAGGGTTACAACTGAGGTCGTAATGAATGCCCTGGTATTATTGTGCAAAGAGAATCTTCGGTTAAATTATACACGAAGTTATAAAGTTTTAATTGTGGCGGAAGATTTGGGATTCTATCGAAAATGGAATTCGCTCCGTTCTTTTGCCGATTGCCAACTGCGAAATGATGAGCGTTTGAAGAGAGGTTTTGATTCTAAATGGTGTCTTCAATAGTTGGTGGTATCGATTAAAGTTAATGTTCGATTAAACATTTTCAAATTTGAACTAAACAGCGGAGAAGAGAGCAGATAATTGTAATTTATTCTCCAATTTCCCATCCAGGAAATTTAAACAACACTTAAGTATTGGCAACCTCCGCATTGCACAAGTTTAATTAATTATATAATAACTAATCGGGGCCCTTTCGAAGATCATTCGTGACCTTCTATAGCATTGCATTCGCAATGGAGCCGTCAATAAAATTATTTTTTGCGCTGCTAGTAACAGTATTTACTGATGGTCGAATGATTTCCGGCTTCTTTGCGCTAAACAAGCTGTATGAACTAAATGCGAAATATTACAAAATATGTAAATAATCTACAAAATGCACATTTTATGCGAATGTACACATACGTATATGCAAAACGCGTATATTCCATCATGTTAATTCAAAATGGTAATCTTCGTTAGACATGCTTTAGGTGATGCGGACAAACACTATACCGTAACCTCCTCGCCGGGTTTACCGCCCATACATGAATTTTAAGATTTGATTTAATTAATTTAGTGCATGGAGGTATATCGTAAATCTCTACCGCAAACTTCGCTAGATACCGACGGTACCGCTGCGACCTGTGGCTGGCAAACCACGGCAATTCCTGTTCCATTCCACTATTGATAATGCGTAATTGATTACAAACCAGCACCCGGAAGCACTTCAATTAATCGTCTTACTAATTACTCAATCTATTACGCTGGTCGAGTAATTATTTGTCTTTAAGATTAACTTGATTAAGTTACGCTATTTGTGCTTTTTGCTAGTAAAGATTAATTATTTCAGGGTGGCATAACGAACTTTCGATTTCTTTTTCTTAGAAGGATAATTTCAGAGCGGAAACAAATGTTTAATTAAAACCTAACTAG
The DNA here is from genome assembly GCA_020654165.1 of Oryctes rhinoceros. Classification (NCBI taxonomy): domain Eukaryota; kingdom Metazoa; phylum Arthropoda; class Insecta; order Coleoptera; family Scarabaeidae; genus Oryctes; species Oryctes rhinoceros. The sequence continues at coordinate 9,952,210 of JAIOKQ010000231.1, forward strand.
GCTGGATAAATACTCTTAAGCATCCTTTACTTTTTATAGGCTTGATGAATAGGAAATAATGAATAGGAAAAAACTAGGAATGTGAACGGTGTAATCTTGCAATTATTTCAACGCTGTCTAAGATAACAACTAATTTCCCAACAAAGATATACAAGCTATAAACATGATAGTAAAATTATCAAAAAAATTTGTTGTCGAGAATTCAGCATTCCATTGTGTGACCGTAGTTCAAAAGTATCCACAGGATTTTCCTCAAAATAGAGATTTGATGAAAATGAAGAATAATTGTAATTCCTTTAGCTTAAAATATCTTAATTTGTGCGGACGGCACAAGACTCAAGCACAGTCTATATTCTAAGCTTTGTGGTCAGATTAAACGAAATAAATGAAGTACTCTTTGATTTTTTCTCTGTCTCTGAAAGCATTTAATTAGCACAAGATTGTATGCTCTGCGGTCGCGAAGTCGCCTGTTACCATTCCTTGTGAAACGTAACGTTGTGGTAGACATAGATGGCTAGAACTAGATTACTTTTAAAACACCATTCTTCTGACATTAACAGATGCTAACCCGGCAACCACATCTTCAAGATTAATATTTTGCGTTTTTTTCAGTTTCAACATTCGATACGATAAGACTCGTTAACCTCGTCATGCTCATTCTAGATCGTACTTGTGTCAGACGAGGCAACGGAAAATCTGAAGATAACCGAGAGACTCAAGCCTTTCTTGGTTTTTGTAAATTTTCAGTTTTTAACCGCGGATGGATCTCAGCCCCCAATAATGGAATTTATTTCAATTTATTTTATTTTCTTTTATAACCTCTGCGACTGAATGAATATGTATAAACCATTACAGGAGAGCTCAAAAAATAGCTTACTTATCTCAACTATCCTACAGCGAAACAGCTGAGGACAACCATTGGGACAGCTCACGGAATTTGATATCAGTTCTATGTCAAAGGTATTCGATTTACTCCTATAAAAAATCATTTAATTTCTGCTGTTAGAAATCGTCAATAAAACACATAAGCAACTTATTTATTTCAACAGATCCTTCCTGATTGTCTCTCTCTTTCTCTCTATTGACGGGCTCACGTTGTTTGGTTACTTTCCCATTTATGAGTAAATTCTCAAAATATTAGTTTTATTACCAGAAATATGTGCTGTTCGTTTTCCTGCAGGTGGTATCCAGGATATCCCATCGCAAACTTGATTAGCTGGTAGCAAACAAAATCAGACGTAATCTCGAAATTAAAGGGGTAGATTAGGAGGAGATGTTGGTTTTCCCGACGAAATATAGCCTTTTTTACCTTTCTTTCCTGTGTTTCTTCGTGAACGTACTGCGCCAAAATTACGCAGATAAAATTTATTGCAGCCAACATAAAAAAACGCAATTTACGAAAATCCACTCCGCGCTGGTGCGTCTACCACATAGAAAAGCTACTACATGCACGCGATTCCGAAGAAAGTAAATTATTCGGAGTTCGAGAAAAGCCATTCTACGCGTGGAAATTACATTTTTATACAAGGCGAAGACATCCAGGGAATTTTGTCGTAAGAAAAAATAACTTCCTCGCCCGATCTTAATACTAACGTACCCGCGCATATTCTTCTTTTTTTATTCGCCGCGAAAGAAGGGGCTCCACGGGACGAAATTACTCTTGATTATAGTTGAGGGGACTGGTTTTGCGGTAACATACCTTATAACGAGATTTAACGTGAGAGATCTTCATGCGCGGATTGCCGGGACTCCTTTACTCCGTACGTATAAATTTAATATAGAGGGTAGAAAGCAACAGTGTAGCAAGGCATACGCATTTACTAATGATTTTTTTCTTCGTTTCCCTGTTGGACGGAAACTCTTCGTAAAGTTAAATTTTTGATGTTATTAAAGCGCCGCAGCGTATATAAGTTAACGAAATCAGTATGAAGAAAAAAATCAATAAATATATTGTTTGGACTTGCATTTCTTGTATTTGTGGGATTGGTACAATCCTATGATATGGCGGTGTATCGGCTGCTTTCTTCGCGCTAGTTTGTGGAGGGCTGTTTCTTACTGAGTTGATTCAACTTGTCTAAGTCATAAAGATCAGATCGATCCTGATAAAGATGTAAAGTACCAAACATACTTATGTTCCTTGCCAATGCGGACGGCCATATATTAAAGAAGCCAATATATGTACATTTGTAGGTGATAATCATAGAACATAGACTTGGCAAATGAGAAAGAGAAGGTGATGTTATTCCTTACGTTGTTATTAAACTATAATGCTTCCATATTTGAATTATCTACGTTACAGGTCAAAATTTTAAGATTTAGTCACTTTTGTTTTCAATCTAAGAGGGTAACCTTCTTTACCAAGCTTATAATTTCTTAATTCAACATTTTTATTGCTTGTACTGCAATCTAATTTCTTATCGCATGCTACCATTCCAAAGTTACAGCCTACGCGATCTTTAGAACTTTACAAAATTTAATAGGTAAGGGGGAACAAATCGATTCGAAATTCTGTCCATAGAAAGTTAAAGTACTCCGACGGAATCATCGATAGGTAAGCAACGCACGTCTTTAACTCAAAGAAGGCCTCTCTGCGTAAAGACAGCAACACAGAAGAAAGAAAAAAAAAACTCTTGTTTTTATATCGCAAACGTCTTTACATAATTGTGAATCATTTCCGTGTTGTTTTCCGGTATATAGCTTCTTGTTTACGAAACTGGGGTCGTCGAGGAGACTGTTCAAGTATGCAAATTGACTGTTTGTTCAGTAGAAGTTCGGAATAATAAGTTGCTGTTTACGCTTTAGAATAAAGAATAGATATGCTTTTTTCCTGTAAATAACTGCGTGTTCTGTTTTATATTTAAAAAGGAAATTTAACACTTTCTATTGGATTTTCCGATGGTAAAAACGTTTGAGAAGCGATGTTAGCATGGACTAAGCAATACTATTTAAAACATTGCAATTGATCGATTTATGAGCCTTTTTATGAGTTTGTTTTTAATAGCTACAACTTCTTTGATAAGATGCCTGTTGGTGAATATGTAGAGCTCAGCCTTCGACTCACAATCAGTAGATATTTCACTTGTGTTAAAAACATTTTCGACTTGTTGACTCATTTAATGATCCGGTGGTGGCATAGACGACTAGTTGTTAGTATTGGGAACGCCAGATCGCAGGAATTCAATACTGACAGCATAAGTTAGCCTTTTAGGGACTCTATTTTTTGTGCTATTTAAAAAAAAATAATTTATTTAAAGAGATTTGTAGAAAATATGTTAAACGCAATACTTTCAACATCTGACAGTATTCCGTTTTATTCAAAGTAAATTAGTAAATCCTAAGTAATTCTTCTTAGGAGAAAATTAAATTTTTCTAATTTGATTTTATTAAATGCTAAAGCATTAGTGACTGTTTAATATGTGATGCTAATCTAATTCAGAAGTCTTCAATTCAGAAGTACGGCGCTGCTTACTTAATAAATCTTGTTATTTATGTTAAAATCCATGGTGAAATGTAATTGAGCTCTAGATACCCGTAGAGTATTGGAAACAGGATATTCAATTATCCACGTCTACTGAGAGACACACATGAAGGCGTAAGATTAGCGCTGTCTCACGTAGGTAAATTTATTATGGGCTGATGTCAATTGTATCCTGATAGATGTGAAGGGGTAAGCTTAACAGTTTAAGCTTTCATGTTGCTGTTAGTATGAAAAGCTCCCTACTACTATTAATAATAACAATGACCGTTGTATGTAACGAAACTACAAATCACACCACAAAAAAAATGTTACACGTACAAGTACACCTGTCAAGGAACACATAAGAAGACGCAAAAATATAGATCTAAGAAAACATAATAGAATATACAGGGTGAGACGGAGAAACACATCAAACTACAGGAGTTTATCTAGTGCACAAGGAAAATAAAGCATTTATTTCTCATCGTATAATTTATCATTTTACTAATCACGTTACTTCTTTAAATTTCGTTAAACGAAATCATCCACTTCGCCACAAAAATTCGTAGACGCAGTTCTCCAAACGACGAGCCAAGAAGATTAATCAAAAACAGGAACAAAACGCAAACGTTTCCCGTGATCCTACGATCTTATATCCGGGACGAGTCGGATTAAAAAGGGACGCTAGCCGAGTTATGGCGTCCAGGTATCGTAAAACTGCACCGCCAGTCAGGCTATACGGTCGTCGTGACGTAATGGTGTGGAAGTATAGGAGCTGCAGAAGAATTAATATCGACGATAGTAAAGTTTCTACCTCTGACGGCTCATCTGCATATCTCGAACGATTCAATAAAGTTTCGGGTCCATGATTAAGTTCGCAGATGGAGTTCTATGTGTACGGGTCGGGGTGGCTGGTAAATAGTGAACGTCGTAAAAAACTCCATACGTCCCTTTATCTTCGCGCAGTAAATTTTGTTTGGTGGAAGCAGATTTTAAGCGGACAAGGGTAGCGAAGTTATTTGCTGTAAGTAAATAATAAAGTTTTAGGTAGACACCTAAAACTAAAATTAAATACTAGATTAAATGATTATTTTGTTGAAGATGTTGTAGTGCTCACGCAGAAACTACTAATAATTAACTTCTTTCGTTGAACTACCACTGTTAACATAAAATTATGTCCTAGTACGCAGACGTGCGGACATTTTGGCGGACATTTGCTCCTACAGGTCTCTTATGAGTTATGAGGTGTGCAATAAAGCGGCTATTTTTAAATTTCCACAAACCTCCCAATTGTATTCTTAATCCTGAATAAGTCCTATTAAATATCTTTTGTTTCATAAGGCACTCTAGAGTTCACAACATGGGAAAGAGGAATGGATTGCTTCTAATTCCGCGTAGATAAAGATAAGATAAAAATAAAGAGTTATTCCAAACTGAAAAAATAATTTTAATTAACGTAACGTAAGTAATTTCCCATCTATTTTAGCTTCTACTGCAAGATTTAGTCCGTAAGCAGATAGTATGTCTAACTTGATACCACGGAATAATTCTGTGACTTCTTACTTAAGGCATTGACTTCAGTCTACGATACTGGAAGATTCGATGTGTGTGAAATTTGTTGCCTGAGTTTTAGTTATTCTATTGCGCGGCTGTGTAAACGCTACAATAGAAACGTCTACGGTCGTTTATGATTCTCAAGAGATCGCCGCGAGCATTGTTGTCATTGTGGATACAAGCGAGAACCCTGTAACTACCGTACTTATTTTGGATTACAACACTTTCTTGCGATTGAATGCGTTGTATCGGTAAAATATGCATTAAACGGTAATTGGGTTATCCTGTTCTAAGCTATTGAAATGTTTGCCTAGAAGCACACACAAGCGACAGTTCTAAAATTTGTCTAACTGAATATATCTTTATGTTATTTACATACAACCAAAATATTTTTACAATGTTTCAGTAGAGATTTGTATCTTTTCCAAATATTCACAAAGGTTTAAGAAAACAGATAGGAGCAACGCCTAAAGTTACAGAAATCAAAAAAAATCATCCAGAAATCACGAAGGTGGTATCGTCGAAAAGATATAAAAAAATTATCGATGCCGCCATTGTTGAAACACAGGAAGGATCAACGATGTCGACGTTACAAGATCACAAAAAATTAACGACTGTCGAAAAATCACAAAAAATCAACGATGCCTGGCATTGTACAAGAATGTCAGTAATTCATCTTGAAAAAAAATTAAAAAATCAACGATATCGGTGTCGCTGGTAAGTCGCAAAAAATAAACGATGTCGACATCGTCGAATGGTCGTAAAAAAGTAGCCATGTTGGCGTTACGAAGAATTGGCGATAGCAGTATCGTCGAAAAATCGCAAGAAACTAACGATGTTGGTTGGCTTCTTCTGAAATTTGCGAAAAATCGACGATCTCTCTAGTATCATCGGGAAGTCATAAAAAATCAACGATATCGACGTGGTCGAAAAGCATGAATAATCGACAATGCCGGTCAACGTTCTTCATACAGAGATAAAAATACAGTGTCCAATCTAACGCTGCTTTATCGCTTTCGGTGTTACATATGTTTCGGTGAAAAGTTTCTGCGTTTCGGCAAAAAATTTACTCGTTTCGGTGAAAAATCTCTCTATTTCGGTGAAAATTTCTCTGCTCGGTGAAAGGTTGACGATGCTACATACATACTTTGTGTCATCTGGATAACGATGTATTACCCTAATAGTGAGCGCCTTAACTAGGAAAACATACAGATTATATTTGTTTAGAGCTAGAATGACAGATTTATAATATTTTGCTTTGCTATACGCAGGGAGCACGCTGTAGAGTACAGCCATGCGGATGGTACTTTCCTGAAGTCCATAAAAATGGTGCCTTGTCAAGCTCTATCGGTTTGTACCTATCTTAACGAGGATTATTTCCATTCGAATTTACATGACACGACGTCAAGTGACACTAATTGCGATCGCGATACGTTCGATCGGACTGTATGCACTTTCGGTGTATTACACAGTGTTTACGTGTCTCCCAGACTGCCACCGGAATCCAGATTTATGTCCTTCCGTGTCTGGCATATTAATTTTTACACGTTCGACGATGCGGCCGCGCACGGCGCAACGGCGCGCAACCGACGTTACCGGTTACGACGGTTTGTTAGATTTAATGCGATATTCTTGGCTCCCGAAAGCGAATTATTCGCGTAAAATCCGGTTTAAAATTAATTCCGGGCGTTATTTTGCCGGACAATTTAGCCTCCCCCCCCGCTTTAATGAGTTTGAATCGGGGGGCACCGTTTTCCAAATGGAAACGGTAACGTGTTTTAGACGATTCGACTGTCACTAAATCGGTACCCGCTTGACTGTCGCGTATCAGGTAAGTAGATTACGGCGAGATGTTGTTTGCTACAGTTTACCGTAAGTTGTATTACATTCGGTGTGACGCAAGTGCTTGTACAAAGTATACTGCGGTTTAGCATTTACACAAGTAAGAGGAGCTCGTAGATATTTGTTGAAGACTTATTTAGTTGAGTGGAAGGAGTAATCGAAACAAGCAAAGCGATTTTGCGCATGAAGAGCTCGCTGTAATAAATCTTGCTCCGCTTCTTTTTTTCAGGAATACCTACAAAGCATTACCGTACGGCGCGTTTATAAGGGTGGGAATCTTGAGAACCACCAAGCGGAATTAAAGAAGGATTAAATAGGAAAAGGTTTACAATTTTACACGACCTGTTCAAAACCGAAATTTCCTTTGAAAAATTCGATTTCATCGGTTTATCCGATGTTTATTAAATTTATTTAACGAATTAATAAAATTCAATAAGTGAAGGTTCGACTCATACCTGTGTCTAATGAAGTTGGATATTGAATTTTTCAATGTTTGTAGGCGGATAGCCTAATACATTAAGCATTTGCTCTTTTTAATAATTATAGCTAATTATAATGTCTGGAAAAAGTCGATTTTCTACGAATTCGTTAGATGTATGTCTCTCCATTGTTATTCGTTTAAGAGAAAAAAAAAGCGCTGAGAACGTTGTACTTATAGAAATCTTAATTTTCCGAGTACATTATTTTGATGAAGATTATTGTGCAATTTACGGAAAAGAACCTGTCTATCTACAACCAGGTGAGTCGATCACGTACCGTACGTTTTTTTCTGCATTTCTTCTTTCCTTTACTTAGCTCGTTCCATAAAAAGTCCATTAACTTATTAGGCCATTATTACGTCCCATCCCCCCAAAAAAATCCATTAACTTATTAATAATTAATTTACATCTCTCGTATCTAAATTTCGAACTCGCCAAGACCATCACGTAAAGACGTCGGGCTTTAAAACAGATTTTCATATTTAATTTACGGAAATTTCATTTTTCCTTTACGGAAGCTTTTATTACGTAGAATTTCCGAGTTGACGCTTTTATATTCCGTAATTGTCGATACTTCTTTTTGCACATGTAAACTTATAAATACTCTACTTTTGTTTTACCGAAGATGCTTTGAGGGCGAATGCGTCAGCTATATTGAGGACGCCAGATATCTTTAACAAATTTTTCACTCTGTCCTAGTGTATCGAATAGAAATTATAAAGAATAAAATAATATTTCTTTTAGTTCTCTTTGTGCTGTAATATATATTTCTAGGCGGTATTTTGCAAATGGCATCGCTTATATCGATAGTGTTGCTGGAATGGAGGACTAATACACCTCCAAGACGTCTCTCAAGGAATGGTATCGGTTCTAATTATATGGCCACGCCATAACGTATACACATAAAATATATTAAATCGTAAATATACTTCCTTAGATGGTTATCACGTATGAAATATTCGTGTTTGACACGTCAAGCGTGTTTAAAGTTCCTTGAGAAGCGCAAACTTCAATTTTTCGTTTGCGTCGTACGTACACGTACATATCTATCGCACGTATCTATATATTTTGTTCGTTTGAAATACGATTTATACGGCCAGAAATAGATGTTAGGTTTGGCAACTTCGTTTCCAAATGCGATCAAGTCTTGATAGATTAAGTTTGACGATTGTCGCTTCGTAAAGGAAGCGAAAAAATAAGACATTGAAAAGTTTACCTGTACTTTTACAGGAGATAAAGAGGAAATAGGAATGATCAGGCTACATTACTTTTTATTTTTAAATCTGCGTACAGTGTTTGCGGGAAAGCCTGCTACGTAGAACCATGCGTACATTAAAATCGAAAAATTCACTGCAGATTGCACTATTCCGTTTTATTTATTTATTTTTTTTTTCAATTAACCGCATTTCAAAGCTATCGCAAATTTTTACAATCCTGCACTCGAAGCTAATGTCTATTCTAGGGAATTGTGATCGAAATCCTCTCCGCTTCTTTTACTTTCTTCGTAATGACTTAATAAGGTTCTTATCGTCACTCGTACAACACGTACCCGTGATCCTGACTAGTTAGATACACGGACGTAAATTGTGGAAACTATCAGAACGAGAAACGCAAAGAACACGTCCTCGTTGTTACATGACTGTCTGCAAATGCAAATATGGACGTGTGCTTATTATGCAGAATGTTAATGTAAGTCTCCTTTGTACGATAAAGGACATTATGCATTCATCCACTCACCGGCTTAGGTACGTATTTAGTTGCAAATAAATTTATTAGGCACGAATAAACTGCACGAATAGGATTTTATTACGCGACTTATAAATCATGCGCCTCCGGCGAGTGATTTGTAAGGTATTGTGGAAATTAAGTCAATAGCTAAGGCGTTTTACATTTCAGCAAATAATTTATAACAGCTGCGACGCAGCTATTTCAATGCTTTTCCAGTTTCTACTAACGACGGAAACCTAGAAGGGAACATGATATATTACAACTTGCTTCTATCTTTCATCTACCTATCGTTCATGTATGCTGTGAAACAATTATTGCGTTCTAAAGACGTTTTCCATATAGAAGATATGTGTATTATTATATTATTAATGGTGCGACATTACAATAAATTAGAACCTACGTGGCAAACGGCTGTTATAAAAGAAAAATAATGTTCGGAAAAGCGATGTTGATAATATTTATACGTAGTAGGCAAATTCCGGTGCGCACCATCGGCGCAGCTAACGAATCTAGTCAGTATTTAGTTCGCTGCTGCGCGGAGCGTACGTAATCGTAGCAGCGAAATACTGCTGTTTTTCTGTTTTTAATGATGTCGACGGTACGTAGATTGAAAAAACAGCGATCGTTAAAGAGAGTGAAGAGGTTCGTTAAGGATTATCTGAATTTGACCTACGACGGCGTAAAAATTAGATGTTTAGTGTTGGCCACAAACACATAATATCAAAATCGGTGTCGCCGCAAAATACGAACAGTTACGCTCTAAACAACCGCAATAAAGTATATCGTAAGAAGATACCTTCAATGCATTGAAAGAAGAACTAGGAAGAATAGAAGCATCTACACGCATCTAGAATTAGAACGTAATTAATTTTAATCTTCGTCTGTCTAATCTCGATCATCTCAATATCGTATCCTGAATAAAAGGTAACTGTAATAGTGGAGTGTTATCGTCAACCTTGCAAAAGCTTTTAGCCCGAAACCCATCACTTACCAACACGTATGAATACAAACAGTACAAGCACCGTTATATACGTTATCATTACTATGCACGATAATTCTGGATACAGTGATAATACAAATACCGCGCACTATTAACTGTTCAACATTTCGCGCGATGGCATCGATCTGTTCCATTCCACGCAATAATTGAAATCACCATAATGGTTCTCATTAGGCCTTTAGGTACATTTAAATTCTCCAATTTGCCTAATGCTAATGGAGGGCTTTGGTGAAGCTCGTTTTTGGCGTATTTACAATCTGGAACGTCTAGCCTTTCAATTATTAGGTATATTTAACATTTAGCGGAAGATTATTAAGCGCATAAATTATTATATAAAGCGTGTACTTCAATATTTCCATTTTCCGATATAACCACATATTTCCATTAACCCGCGTGTGTACGATTTCAAGCTCCAAATGATTCTTGACATAAATGCCATTAAATAGGTCTTTATTATCGGAAATACTGCAGCTATGCATTGCAATCTGAGCCAATTACCTGACATTTAATAGTAGCGGTAATATCTCGATTGGTTATTATTAAATCGGTGGTCAATACCGCGCTTTCAATAAAGCGCTTGTTATATTGTACGTCAATATTCTCGTACACACGTACAACATGTTTCAATAAAAGTTATATAAAGAGTGGAGAACGTAAATGTTATTAATTACCAAAAATCAATGATGAATGCTGTTATCTGGCATAGAATGTAGTCTATCTTCCAGCACAATAGAGGAAGCCTTTATGCGGTAGTAATAATAGAGAGGATTACGAGAAACATATTTATCGGAAAGAAACGAAAGAGTAACGTGGTTCGTCCACAAGGCAACGGTGACAAACGCTAAAGCTCCTGTCACATTTTCCGCATAAAATTAGCTCTTAAAAATTAAAAACGGGATTCGCTAAAACATGCAAAAGGTCGCCATGAAATATTTATAACGACTTCCCCCTGGAACCATATGCCACGGAAAAAACTTCGGTTCGAAGGGTCCCTTTTCTTTTAACGTGATGTTCACTCTCGAAACCTTGTGCGCTAGACATGTCGGGACATTTCCGCCTCAGGAAGAAAAAAAAAACACACGCACACGAACCAGCGGAATCTTACGTCAGCGACCGGTAAGGGTGGCTGCTCGATTTTTTTTCTCTCACGCTAGAGTTTTAAAATTCATTAAATCCAATTTTACCGCAACATCGGTTCTCGTGGACCGGTATGGCGTTGCCTCGAAGCCGTGCGCATCCGAGCGTTCCAGGCGAAAACAGCCAACTAGCGCGAGGACCTTATAGAATATTCTATATCCGTGGAACTGAAAGGCGGATATCCAATTATGCATTTAGGTATGCGTTGGAAAAATATTCGACTAGAAAAAATTGATAAGCCATAGAATCAGTTTTCGGGGGAAGAGAGGAAAGCCTTCGCTGTAATGCTGCTTGTAATCCTTGGAGTAACAACGTTGCGCGGATTTGACTTGAGTGATACGGTAACTCTTGTTTTCCGTCCGTCTAGTAAGTTCTAATTAAGTGGGAAAACTTAATCCATCTACGTGATGGTTCCTTTAACACTGTTCTATCTTGAAATAGCACTATTTGTTCAAGAAGGCTTGCACTTATATTAAATATTAAACAGTACTTTAAAAACTTGTAGAATCCTTTTATTTCTTTACGTTCACGTCTTTCTTTTTTTGAACAAAATTTTCTCACCGTCAAACTGCTTGTGCAGTTTAGCCCCGGGTTGCCGCAGATTTTGTTGTTATTTTGTTATTTTGTAGTGTTATTTAATAGCTTATTTATTGATATTTAGATTCAACTCTGCAGGTTCCTCGAGCCACTTGCTTCCGATCAGTTTTTACGCTGGCCACGTTCCATTCACGTGCTTTTCTCGATTTATTCAACGTCAGATTTCATTTACGCGCATCTTATTCGCAGGCTTCAGCATTTTATGATTAATAAATTTTAACATCATGAGGATTTCACTAAACTCACTTATGACAAGGATGAAACTGAAACATTCTACGTAGTTTTATAGTTCGCCAAGTTCCCTTCTCTGCTAAATTTCTTCCACACATCTCGGCGAGGTAATACATTGCCCATTATCTGGTCGGGAAGGCGATGCATTTTGTCTGAACCGACGTTCTTTGCTCGGTGAAGTCATTAAGGCATTTACGAGCGCTAAATGAAAGTGCTTTGTGTACACGTTTGAAGTTTCATTTATATCTAAATCGCGCACGGAGGCGAATAATAGAGGCTTTAGACCGGCAATTACGACGACAACAATAAAAGTATATTGCCAATGATTAGAATGTTGGTGCGATCTCCGATCAAGTTTATGGAAAGGAAACGTGAAGTAAGCATAATTTGTGTTGACCTCCGTGAACTCTGTACATCACCTTCGCAGCCAAAAGTAGCCAAGTTGTCAAGGATGGCATGATAGAAACGATAGCGTATCATATTAAAATCTGCAAAGCGCTTATTCACATTTCCGAATACGTCTAATAGGGAAGTTACTTTATATGCGAGCCGTATAAACATACGGCTTTATAAAAGTCCACGAACGAATCGGATTAATTTTGATAACTTACCGTTGAAGAAAGAAACGTATAAGAGAGGAAATCAAACTTCACATACGTAAATAACAAAAATCGCTTCTCGAACGTTTCTCGTGATACCAGACAACCTGAAGGGCTTAACAGAAGTAACCGTTTTCATATCAAACCGCTTTATCATTTCGTTGCTCTAGATTCTCCCCTCTTGTTTTTATCTGAAACTTATGCTCGCATAGCGCATTTCGAGGCTTTCATATTTCCTGGCTCCTGGAGCTTACTCGCGTATTAGACCTACGTACGTAGGTACTTTCTTATGTACGTCGTGTACGAACTCACATACATAGCGTGTTTTCTGGCGGGCAAATAAAAACAAACCATCGACAGTAGTGGCGTATATATATATATATGTATCGAAAATGTCACGTGAACGTATTTCGTGCGGCCGCGGGCGTCGAAATAATCTCACTATCTATCGCGAGCACCCGCCGCGGTATATCCTTTTCGAAATCTCGAAGATTGTCTTTTGTCGCCGCCGTTCGTTTGTGTATTGTGTACGTCCATATATATGTATATGTACGGATGGGGGTACGTAAGTACAGATGGCGCGCACGTCCGATATTTCCGAGATGAAATTTCATATTTTGCTATCTCTAGGTGCACTACGATCCGTTGAGACTTACCAAATAAAAATGTATGTGTATAAAATAAAATATGTAGTAGCTATCGGCGATGTTTTTACTCATTGGGGGATAGGATCGGATATAACTTCTGCATCAAATTCTGAAGATATTCTGACAGTTGGTACAAAACTGAATATGTGATCTTGGTGTTGACTTAGTGAACGCTGTTTTACGATTAAAAATTAGTAATGCAAGGAAAAATGAGCAATATATCATTATTATTAAAAAGACATTCTGAAAGGTAGCAAAACGCCACAATGGATAGCGTTCGTCGAAGTGTGATTAAGCAATCCATGCCAGAGTAATCCTTTTTTCTCGATCATTATCAATTCTTCAGCAGCTTCATCTTTCTACGGGGGCGAGCTCCTTCAATTTGGTAATGGATGTCCGCGGTTGTCGACAGAGAACTATCTCAGTTCATTAGACATAAGATCGCGAACTCGTATAGCATATTACAAATTGCAATGTGATATTTTTGTGAAAATTTTAATAGTTATAAGGATTAACGATATTGATTATTTATGAAACCTGTATAGTCAATGGCCGTGATATTTGACAAATGTTTCCGGCATGAACGCTTTCAGCAGATGTATTTGACCGAACGATTAACTTTGAAAGCAATTTCGATTGAATGCATGAAAAGTTCTAAATGAAAACATCATCTGGCGCTAATTTGCTACGTTCGTAGTTTCGTTCCATGATAAATCAGCATTTTCCTGCAAGCATCCAGCGTAGACTCTCTAATTTTATCTCGCATTTGAATTCGCCTTTAAAACGCTAGCACTATATAAGAAAGTTGCGTCAGATCCTAATTAGCAGAAAAATCGGTTAATTCCCTAACATAGTTCTCTGCTGCATGCCCAATAACAACAGAATGGCAGTTAAAATAGTGAAATATAACTAACGAAGTACTTAGAAATATGCTTCAGGTGCTTTACCGTTTATTTACAAACGACAAAAGTTATGACGTATTCGTATAGCTTTAGTGCAGCAGGCTCTTAATATTACATACTACATGTTCGATATATATAATATTTTGTTGGTTTTTTACGCGCCGACCACGTATTTTTAAGACTTCCTGAAATTGTAAAAAAATGAACAGTTTAGATCTTCTCTTCTAGTATTTACCCCATGTCTAACACTAAACGAGTAAAATTCTAATGTAATGTAATAGTTACTGTCAAATATATAGCGGCGTCAAAGTTTTCAAAGACAGTCGCCATTTAATATAAAACGTTGTAAAGTTGAAAGAAAAGTACAGTAGTTTGCGGGGAATCAATTGTTTACGTGACCAGTGTATCCATTTCTTCTCTTGTCTATTTGTGAAGTATAAAAGGAAAAATATAGAGAAACGGAAGGAGAGAATTTCTTGTTGCAAGTCCTACGAGTAATGTTGACTGCTAGTATAAAGACGAAAGTTCTATTTTGTGGAAATTTCCTTGGATGAAATGTGACCCGTCTGTTTATTGTAAGTGAATTTTAAAGAGTAAAGCTATGGCTTTAATTTAATTTAAGTTTAAGTTAATTTACTAATTAACTTAAAATCTTGCACGTGTCAAATAAGTCTGTATTATTGGTGGCAATAGAAAATTGAGAAAATAGGAAACCGGATAAATTAGAAACCGGTACTTAGATCGTCCAATTAAGGTATAACTTGTCGTGGCTTGATTAAGAGACTTACTAACTTACTTTTACTATTAAACTTTCTAATCATATAATTTGCCGGAAGCCATAGACTATTTAACTTGGAAGTTCGTAGCTTTTCCTTTACTAATTAACGCGCACAACTTTTGACGGAAGAAGCCATCTTTGAAGCTACATATGTAAAAAGGTATTTCAGAGTTGCTGAAAACATTCACCAGAATATCGCGATAAATGATGACCGGTGAAAAAATTTGCGTGGCACGACTTACAGGAACAATAGTATTATTGAAATATGAAACGATTATCCCAAACATAGTTTACGTATAACGTCGTGATAATTGTTGAAAATTATATTTATCATTGCATACTTTTGAAAGCGAGGTTGTTTACATTTTTAGTTTGATACAGTTGCAAGTTTGTGAGATGAAATAGTGCCGGTCGCATTGACTTACGATAAATATGGAGACCGCTGTGATTCATCGAACAAAATTTTGACGGACAGAAACTTTTAGATATTTATTGTTACATTATTCTGCGCTTTTCTTAGCACACTAAGAGTGCATAGCGGCATGTTAGTTATATATATATATATATATATATAGTTATAAAGAGCATGTGAAAATTTACAGGGAAGATTAGAAATTATCACAACGTGTACGAGATAATTTATAACAACATTACATTTGTCAATTCGCCAATTTCGAGTTTTCTGCAGTGACCATTAAGTTTAAGGAAGCTTCGCTGACGTATAATGAGGTTAGTGAGGCGTATGCGGTACCCTTTTCATGTATTACACATACATATGTATGCAGATGCGTAGTCGGTATGTAGATTACTACCCATTAGTAAGCACCTTCCTCAAGAACCAATTTAAAGTCTGTTGAAAGTGCTTCGCACCTCGTCAGGCATTTTCAGCGTCGTATTCTTCGTCGAATTTCGACGAGGAGTAGAATTGGTAGAATTCTATTACCTTGGCTTCTCCAGTTTCGAGTGGCAGAAACACCGCATTGAAACGATCGAACAACAAATAAGCATATAGGAAATTTCTATTTTTAACGACAATAACTAATAAACCTTATAATCTACAACGAAAAAACGGAATAATTCACGGCAAACACACTGACACGTGGACATATTTCCGCATATTCGACGTCATCAGCGTAGTTTCGAGAGTATTTTTTATCTCTATCGTCTATCGCTGTTGCCTCACGGAAACATGTCCGTGTGTTAGTGTACTTTTTTTCTGCTTTTGTTGTATTATATATTTTGGTTATTGTTTCTAGGCATTTTCTAATGTTTTCTGTTGAAATATATATCATGGTAAGCCTATCGAAATATTCACATGTGCGATTTCCGAGAGCACTAACAACGTCACCATCTCGTGTTAAACAGTCTGTGAACTGCTCCAGGGATGGTTTAGGGAGCAGTACCCGGTGTATGTCGTTGCTGCCTGGCAAGCGCAGGCATGCGTTTCTTTGGTATTTTGTCGCTTTGAAAGTTGTGGCATTGTGAGGCAACAGCGATAGAAGCTCATAATCTATGCTCGTTACGACCATTATTAACGAGCTTATGCAAGCCGAAGGCGATGTTACATGAAAGCAAAGAAAAAGAATCTAAAAAGAAACCCTTATTGTATAGAGATATGTACGTAACAAGCAAAGCAATATTGGTTCAAACGAATATACGTTGCAAATATGTTACTCGAGGTGCCTTGGAATATATATTTTATATTTATGAACTCTATCTAACAACGAAAGCTTACTTGAATTAGATTTCGGTACGTGGTACATTGGAAAAGTAGATTTTTATATTGGCACCGGGGAAATAAAATATTGTAGATTTTACTAACTTCATCGGAAAAGTTATTGCGATACGCTGTATGGCTCTACTAGGCCTTTCCATTTTATTATGTGTGTTGCAATTTATGCAACACACATAAAGTATTCAGGGCGTCATAAAATATGATGTAAATAAATAGTAATTTTAAAAACTTGTCAACAGTCAGTCAGTCAGAACAACAATAAATACTTATATATTAGTAAACAAGTTATTTATCTTAAATGTTTTGTAAGGCTACAACTACGTTGCCCAACGATGACAATTACGTCCGAATATCATTTTTGATTTGCTTAACCCGTTACAACCTTCGCATTCACACGGCGCAGACATCCGTCGACGCAAATCAATATGCGGACGTTGGATATTTAGACTCGGTGCGATCTCCACTAGAATATCTTCGCAACTGATTCGAAATCACACGGCAAATATCTAAATACTACCTCTAACAGAATCTTCGACTAATACCGTTCAATAACGTGTTAGAACTGCCCGTATAACCATTATTAACGTCTTGTAGCTAACGCCGAGTGCAAATTCAGCCCATTATATACGACTAATCGAATAGTAATTAAACAGGAGACCGGCTTGACAAGGACTACAACACGGTTGTAACAGCAAGAACAACAACAATACAAGCTTTACGATCTCTGGTAATGAATAGCCGTTTGCCTCGCCCAATCATGAACGAAGTTCGACTAGCTTCCTTTCGACTAATAATTAATATAAACTGCGGGAGTGCAACCTAATTTCATCGGCTAAACTGCATCCATTGAAAATTTAACGACGTTCATGCATCAGACGACTACATCTACTTCAAGTGACCTCATATTGCACTGGTACTGTGAGTGTTACGATAGTTTGCCGTATTTGCCGCAAATATCGCCGCCTTTAATGCATGTCAGCTAGGGAGACATTCTTTGCTTATCTACTTGCATATTAAGCAAGTTTTTATAGTTGTAATATAGGGGTCAGATGTTCTCTCGCGCAGTGAATCATTTAAAGATGAAAGGATGCAATTAGATATGCAAATGTTGCATATCATGCAAAAGAAAAGGTTCATATCCAAACTGGATCTCTTTGAACTAATAACTAACAATTGGGGCAATTTGATGATGGGAATACACCTAGCTAAGTAGCAAGGATTATAAGAAATTGTTGCTTTGTTAACTTTCTGTTTAATTTGTTCCATTTTTGCTTTCTTACAACTTGCAGCAGCAAATAATCTGCATATCACTTCCAGCATCAGATGACGTGTAAATATATCGCCGGGATATCAATTATTAGAAATGAGCAAGGTAGAGCAATGTTGCAGCGACTAGACAGACTCTCGGGGAAACTAGTAGGCTCATGAGTCGAACGAGTCGATCGAATCGCAGCAAAAAAGTAATAATTATCCCTACCTTAACCGTCTCTACCGATCATAATTGCAGAGATTACTCGCA
This sequence comes from Oryctes rhinoceros, assembly GCA_020654165.1. Classification (NCBI taxonomy): domain Eukaryota; kingdom Metazoa; phylum Arthropoda; class Insecta; order Coleoptera; family Scarabaeidae; genus Oryctes; species Oryctes rhinoceros. Next base: position 9,970,415 of record JAIOKQ010000231.1, read on the forward strand.
CAAGGCATTTAGCGACAAGTATTAACATTAACAGAAAGGTGGTTTGCAGATCATTAATACCTGCATAAGCTCTCCACATGATCTTTGGTCAAATAACCAACATTGCATTGTGTAAATATAATTTGAGAGTTGTTTACACTAATCTCTTAGCAGGCGTGAAGCCTGCTAAGACTGGCGTATAATTTGCAATCGTTTCTAACCTAAAAATATTATGTACTAGACTAACAGTCAAAGGCAATTTAAATAAAGGATATTCTAATCCGAACATGTATTTATGTAACAACTTTAAATTATCGCCAGAGAAGCAGCAAGCGTCCTAACAGCGCAGTGGTTAGAGAGGTCGCCTTTCAAAGGAGATTGTGGCTGGTTTCAATTAAGAACGTAAGCAATCCTCTAACGGTATTTCGCAAGGGAAATATTTCAGAGAATACATCATCGAATCGATTATACCATTAAGCATTTGTCAAGTAAAGTAGACAAGGGGTCGGCATGCTATTCAAAGAAAGAACATTATGCGAAAACTCTAACATCGCTTTGATCCCGAAGCATATAAGATTGGGTTCAAAATATCGCCAATCAGAACATATATCACAACCTTATTGCTTGAAAAAGTTCTTTTTCAACAACCCCGCAATATATCCCGCCATTCAAAGAAGGCAATAATAGTCTTGCGAATATAAATCGAGAATAAGAACTTTTTTTCTGATACTGTTCCCTTAGATTTGACAATTTTAACCTATCAACACAACGTTAGTCGAAAACGCTAAGTTTTATATTTGAATGAGGAAGGATAGGGTTTACATGGAAACACTTTGTTTGGTAACGTTTCATTAAAATTATTATTTTCATGAAATGTTTTTTTTATAAAATTATTTTATAACTTGTTAAATGTGGAACTAATAGTTTAATTATTCCCGTACCTCAAACGGTGAACGTAGCCTAAACTTGAAAGACCCGCGCAGCATATAGCTGTCTATTTAGTTTGATGAACATCTCCATTAAACTAGTCAGTTAGGGTCGTTCGCACACCCCAAGAAAACAAGGAATGCAAACATTGTAATGGGTTCGATGAATAAACCGACGGGTCCCTCGGCGTAATGACGGAAATTAACCGAGAACGAAGAAGAATGATCAGAACGAATGGCGCGGGTAAGAGATTTGCGCCTCTGTGAACTTTCCCTGCGACTTTCTCGCACGGAACTAAGTTGCATTCAGTCCAAGGGACTACCAACTTTCGAGAAAGCGTTGAGCAATTTATGTACCGCAAGTCCCGCAACATCAACTATGCTAATGTCGTTGGAAACAATTAAACAAAAATGAGCGCCACCCTCGCCGCTGTAGATCTTCAGATTTAGTCGCACTTTCGCCTAAGCTATTCGCCCTTCTTCTCCGAAAAATTCGAGATGAATAATTACGAGTTCGGTAATGTTTCTGATGAACGGGATTTTCTAATTTAATTGTAGAATATTAAATCCGTCGGGGTATTGTACTAATGGTAGCGATTTTTCACGGGTATCGAACGGATTAATAGAATTTATTCGCAGACGGCGGTTAAATGTTGATTTAATTTGAAAACTGGTTCGGGGTCGTACATAAATTGGAAGCGACCACTGTTCTCATTTGATCTGTTGCCCGGACGTAAATAAACGTTTTACGGTGTTAATAAAGGACATATCTTTTGTTAGACATTTTGTGCTTATAAGCTAAGACGTTGGTTTCATTCCATCGGATCCTGTATTACCGTGAAATTACTTATTCAATTGATTTTGACAGTAATATTTGCAGTGTGTTCAAGTGTTTCCTTAATATTTAATGGCGTAATACCACTACAGAAAATTGCTGGAAACGAAAGGAGATTCCTTTGTTATTTCTCTAGATAATATTATTTTATAATCTGTGCAATTATGTACTTATGTACATAGAGAATTTAGTCAATTGCTTGCTACTCTCATTAAGTAGTACATATTTACGTCTAACAATAAGGTGCAAATGAAGTGGTAGATTGTTCTTAACGTATTCAATAGAGAGTGCTTGGTAATGTCAATGTTTCTATTTTGAACAGAATAAGGGAAGCTCGCTTAAGCTAATCAAATTAAGATTACGAAAAGACAAAATAACTGAGCCAACCTTGAAATGAAGTAAATTTATTGTACTATCAATGTATCTAGTCAATTATCTTTCTATATCTTCATTCAACTCATGAAAATACTTCCGTGTTTACTGTTAATCTAACTGCAGAGAGCAGGACGAATTTCAGTCTCTAATGCAAGAAGTTGATCCTTTAATAGCTTCTTGAATCTTCTTGAAATCTAGGAGAAATCGAAAATCTAAGGGTGCTCACTCAGTATTACAGTGCATACAGAGGAGCCGAAATAATCGTCACTGTTTTCATCATTTCGTTGCTGGAATGTTGTCTATGTTGTGCAACAAAAGATCCGTCCTTTCCGGCTTTATTCTCAAGTTATCGTGCACGTGAAGAATTAGCCCGCTGACTGCCGCTTGTTTCCAGCTTATAATTGTGGAGCTAAGATTCCCTTCCGGCGGTGATGTTCTTAAGAAAAACATTTCCTTGGCTGATTAAGAAGTTCTTGGCAACTTGTGTTCGTTCATGACCGCTTGTTGCGGAACTCTTATTTGATTAATACCTAATTGCCGAACAGTTCCTTTTTGAATAGCTCATCAGTGCGTACATACTCAACAGTGTAAGAACGTTCAATTCAAAATAACCGAAGATAATCGCTATGAAATTGCGTACGTGCCATTAACCGGTTATCCTTTTGTTTAATTGTAATTCTATGAAAGCGAATAACCGACTTTTTTTCTGTTTGTCAGCCTAAGTAATGCGACTCGTTAGCAATAATTTCGAAACGCTACTTTTCCAGAATGAGTTGTATATAAATCACAGGGCGGCTAATTTTCAAAGTTATCTACCATAAAATTAATATTCTTAGCTTGCAGTTACGTCCAACGACGATTAATTTCACATGTCATTTTGGCGGAGGAAACTGTGTTTACATTACTCCGCGCTTCGCAACAGAAAAAAAAAGCACAACGAGAGACGGTAAACACGTATACAACGTCCGGTGTCAGTACATGACAGGGTCCGGTTGCATTAGAGATTAAGTCTCCGGTGGTGGCAGTTTGCGTTTAATTAAATTTTAATGTAATTACTTCGGATTAGCGAAGCGTTGGTAAATCAAGCCAGCCAAAAACTACTACGAATACCTTCGTTTGTAATCACGGTAGGTTGATAGATGGCCCTCGCTGATAATTGGCGCCTGAAAATTATAGTGAAATTGTGTAGCTGAACGCTATAGCTACGGACAATATTTGATTACGCAGCAGTAAAACTGAAATTGAACCTGCGTCTAGTGTCAGCGAAGTGTTGTGGTAAGAGTGCTAGTGAAGGGATTTTGTTTTCCAACGCCGTATTCGATTACGTATTTTTGTATTAATATCCGGTAGTAAGCGAACCTATTCCTGAGCTGCATTACGCTATGCGTTCGAGATCCACGAGCACAATAATTTACAGTGCTTTTACCTTTAATGACGGAAAGATAACGGCAACAATACCGCGGAACGTTATTCGCAACATCACTAAGTGACTCCTGAACTTATGAGAAATCTCAAAACTGATGTATCCCGTTAAATCAGATTTAAATTTTGATTTGGATACAAAAATGTCCGTTTAAGAACGGACAGCGGCTCCATCTCAGTAATGGTATGTCCTACCGAGCTATGGAATTGACCAAGCGCATTTCATTAAGAATAGTTTCAACTTCTAGAGTTGGCTGCTACGGGGCGCAACTAATGCGACAAGGTACAAAAGCCATAATTCCTCAAAAAAAAGAAAAATACTAGTGAAATCACGGTATTTGGTACGTTCCAGTATTCTAAAAAAAAAAAAAACTGGAGGAAAGATGGGAATGCGGTAGACGGGATTAAGGTGCAATGCTGGACGCAAATACCGAAGAAATAAATGAAAATTACATGAGAAAGGAATCTAAGTGTCGATTGAACACGGCGTTCTTCATGCGGGAGGTGCAAACGCCCAACGAGGCTAACGGAAAATCCTTTATTTTGGAATGTTCTCTACGCTCTGTTGTCACCGATAACGCGACAATTTGTATTTTATGAGCCGCTAGGCTAGAATGCAACGCGTTTTAACAATAGCCTTTGTGCATATTGCCGAAACGAACGGCGCTTATCACACAGACCATTGGACATTGGAATAAAATGATGTAAAACCAATCTAAAGCACTTTACAATTAAATAGACGGTATGTGGATCTAACATAAAAGGCAGTTAGGCATTAGTTTAATGATTTCTATGCAATACGGCGTGTAGTGTCTTTATGCTCGTGAAAGTTATGTTTCGTAATGCACATAACAATCAGACGATTGTAAACAATCCTATTGATGTATTCAGTGCTTCCTATTTTGCTTTATGAAATCGCTATACATATCTCTGTTATAGAGTCCGTTTGATCCTGTAACTACATACCACATGATATGTAGCAACCCGTCCCCTTCGGCTTAAGCCCGCACTGCGAGACTACGATACACAACATTTTTATTATCTAAACGAGAGAGAGAGAGAGAAATTAAAAACAAGGACTACTCGAATTAAGGATTTCATTTCTAAAATGTGCTGTTAATTCTTGTACCTGTAACGCTATCTATCTTGAATGACGATAATACGCTGATAATGGAGTGATAATTCACTTAACTCGGGAATCATAGTGATGAACGCTTAGAACGAGTCGATTTCCCATAAAAGTCCGTAGCACATTGAAGATTGGTTAACATTACTAAGATAACGAACATAGCCTCGCAACGGGCAATGCATTTTATTTTCTAGATGTTAATAATACACATAAGCCCTTGCGATTAGATGCCCATATATTTATAAATCTAATTATGGTAGTCAAAAACAAACATCACCCTATAAAATTCAGTTTTCAGTAGACGAGGATAACCTAACTAGTTTCAAGCCTCAACATCAAGATAATCAACTGGTCAAAAATATTGTAATAATTTGAAAATTTCAATAATCTTGGACGCTCAATTGTTGTTTAACTCTTGATTTCATCAGTCGATGCCTAGTGTTTTTGTAAAAATAAAAAGAATTGAATATTGAGTCGTCATTAAACCCTTGCCTTTGGAACACAATACGCCTGCGCAAATTATCGCTGAGATAGACGCTGTCTTTAGCGATTGCGCCATTGCTTGTCACGGCGAAATTTTAGGTGGCTGACGACGAACGTTTGGGCCAGAACGAAAAACGCATTCAAATGAACATTTCTGAAACCTCGTTACCTCGTTAAAGTATCATTACTTGGCAAGCTGAAGGCAAATATTTTCGAAAAACTGTTGAATTTGAAGAAAATGAAAGTTTTATTCCGCGAAGACTACGTATCATCTCACGTCTCAGCCTTTGCTATGACAAAAATTCCCGAATTCGGTTCGAATTGATAGACCACACGCCTTATTCGGCAGATCTCCGATGATCTTCTCCTGTTACTTAAGTTAAAAGTTTCGCTCGAGGAACAGAGATTTTCACCACATTCGTAGACGCCTATTTTGCAGAACTAGAGAACTAGACTTATAGATAGGCTACGTATAGAAATAAAAATGATTTTGGCAAAAAGATACTAGTTTCTATATTTGTTTGATAACTTTTCAGATTATCCTCGTATGCTAGTATAATGCATTTTAGATGCATCGCTAAGGGCTCTTGCGCTCCCAGATATTTATTGAACTGCATATCTGTTCGCGACATCGTCTTCCAATAAATTCTCGCGTTAAGAACGCTTCGGTGTTATGCAATTGGCTCTCTGGTGAGTAGATAGGGGGCGCTGATGTGTTCTTGATTACCATTCCTATATGCAGAATATTCACCATCTTTTGAATTGGCTTCTTTCTTTCTTGGTACAGAGATTTGTGCGGTAGGCACGATGATATGTCGTAATGAGCTGTTATATAATTGGAAAGAGAAGGGTATTATTAACAGCTAACATTTAATTTCGAATAGTAACAGTTCGAAGGACATTAATATTATTGTACATTATTAATTATGCATTTTCAGAAGATAGACATTGCGGAAAAACGACTGCATTTGAAGAACAAGAAAGCTTTGTTCCATTGTCTCATATTACAATGGCCATGGCAAAGAAAACACTTCTTTCTGTCTTAAGCTAGAAATCCTCGTAGTAGTGAATGTTTGCCGACGATTATCAGTTACGTTGTTTTGAGGCTTAACATTTGTTAGCATTTGTTACTTTGCATTTGACTGACTTTCAGATTCTTGGCTTCAGGTTGTCCCTTTGTTTCTCCGAATTTGCTGCGCGCTACCTTGTATCTTCCGCATATTTGCTTCGAAAATTTACCGACGGCGCACGTTTACGAATTTCTCTATTGGCTTACGTTAGTTAGATAATTAATAATTAACATCAACTTACTGCAGCTGAAAGGTCTCTATACCTTCACGACGGATAAAGCAGTTTGGGAAATTAGGTAAATTGAACAGGTAAATTTAGCAGGAAGAGATGCATCTAGGTACCTGTTTGCTTTGATAAATGGGATCTAAGATCTGTTTCATCTTGTGACGGCAATACATTTATGCAACAAGTGTATTTACATTGTCAAGCTACGATTGCGGAGAACTGTGCAACTTTATCGTAATATTGTTGAAGCTATAGTTACGCAGAAAAAGTCACTTGATGAAATACAATATTGTACGGCAAATATCCTAGCAGTCATTAACACAGTTATTGTAAGCTATTGTCGTAGACAATACTTCAAGTTTATATTGCATTGCTTCTCATAAATGTAGCTTTTCTTCCAACACAGGACAAGGTTGTAACAATTGTTTGGGTCGATACTTCCTAGTTTTTACAACATCTTTGTTTTTCGATAGGTGTCCTCCTCTGTAGACGTTAATGGCACACAAAGGAGTAATATTTAAGTACTTAGATAGGTTATCAAGGCTGCTGTCATTTTCTCCGGTCTTCCCTGGGAGTAACTCTATCAAAATTTTAACAGACACATAGTTTCATTGGCCATATTCGTGCACCCATTAATCATAATTTAGGTCTATCATGTATCTCGTTGCATATGCTGGTGATAGTGATCCAAATTTTTCTTATCAATTGTTACGAGCATAATTTCTACATTTTTTTTTTTTTTTTTTAGTTTGCTTGATGGCAGAGAAGCTATTCGCGGTCCAAGCATTTTGGAAGCTTTTACGTTTGAGCATATGAGCCGATAGTCGCGCAATGTTTCCAATTAATAGATTACCTACCCTGTTCGCTGGATTTGGCACAAGCGACTTTTTTCCGTTGTCTAGACTCAAAGTTTCGCTTGACGGACGGACACTTTCATGAAATGGGTAGTTCAACATATTCATAAACGAGACAAACAAGACGACAACCATCATTTTTACACGGATTAAAAAGGCGGATTTTCCCTAGATGCAGTTTAACCGCGACAATTGTTGATAATTATAATCTATTCCTGCGATAAAATGCTACCAGACTAATGTTTACTTCACTAATGTGCAAACTTGCTGTTATATTGTTCTGGAACGCATCAATAGTTTATCTAGTTTCGGAGTTTAGTTGGCCGGCTGTCCAGTTGACGGAAATCGGTTCCGCTTTAACAAGTTTCCATGCATAAGGGATAAACGACGCCTAAACAAACGTCCTGGCTCCGTACAGGGCAGACCAGTCCTATCTCACGGTGCCTCGCAGATTTCGTATGCATACGATACTTTGCCGGCAGAGTGGCCGACCTATTGACTAAGTAATGGTGGGAGCCACCACGTTGATTGTTTCGGAATGTTTTATTAAATTATAATCATACCTCAAGCAACAACGCAGGTCATCCAAAGGATAACTAAAATTTGAATAGAAAGGTTGGGTTGGGCGAGTATATTGTTCGGCTATTATTATTACGGTTTCGTGAATTTAGTTTAAAGCATACAGGTGTCTTGTACTAACACGGTTTACATTTGCATTTGATCGAAAACTTTAGGGCTTAGGTTCCTATTTGTTCTTTAATAAAAATAAAAACAAATAAAATCTTACATATAAAACAGACTGATGATAATTTAGACAAAACAAATAATATCAATTTGTTGCATTTAAAGTTTATGATGCCGGAAGTGGGCTTCGCAAGACGTAAATTAGGTTTGGCGATTGCTGAAAAGAAAAAGACGATCGTAGAAGAAGACACCATATTTTTTTGCTATTGATTTTATTTTCTCGACCCTTCTAACAGTGTAGAGAAGAAATGTTGCTTTTACAATTCTCGTAATCGTTTCGGTTAGAAGGTCTCCTCTTCGTTCCTTGTCGCCCTCTAAACCGTTTCGGAGGCTATCTTTAAGAAATGATGATGAGAGACGCGGTACCCTTAGAAAGGACGAGGATTCAGCCCTACGGCAGATAACTATGTTTAATTAATTGTCGAGAACTTCTTTTCTCCGATATTCGCGTCAATTTGCGTCTCCTTCCATCTTGGATATCCCTTCACCTGACTCGTTTTTTTTTTTTTATTCTTTTTTAATGAAACTTTTTCCGGACGAGTACTTCCGCTCCCCCTTTACGACACTTCCTCCTCCACGTTCTGTTCAAGAAGAGCAAAAAGAGGAATTGTAATTATTTATTTGTTGTGTATTTCAGTATTTGCGAACCCTAAAGGACATATAAAAGCAAGCAGAGGATATTGGAGTTTTAAAATACGTCTGTCTCTTTGTTTGATTAATCGGTTTTCTGTATTGAATTCTCTTCCGAATGAATTGGATATCCCGTAAGAAATAAGGCGGAATTTAATTTTGAATTGGTTCTTTTTATACGTGGGCTTATTGTTTGCAACACAATTTCTTCAAGCAGAAATACCTTTATTTCCTCTCCTTGCTATACCGACATGTCGAGTGCTGTGGTACTAAATTTTATAAAAGAACTTAAAGAGTAATACTTTGCCAACCCAGAGTTCGTTCCATTTGAAAATAAATATGTGGAGTACTTGCAGTGATTACTTAAAAAATTTTAAAAGAAGGTAGTGTAACAAACATAATTAGTTCATTGGGTGCATACCATATGTATCAGACTCTCCCTGTATATGCAGAATCTACAGGGCGCCTAAAGGAAATTGTGTTTTTCTATTACAGCCTTATCTTTAGAAAAAAATGCTTTGAATAAAAGTTATTTAGATGAAAGTAACGCATGTGTTCGAACCTACAGGATGTTTAGCAAATAGGTGAACGCGTCAGTTTAAGAAGAATATCATATTATTTCGTTTCCTTCCAGGTTAAACAATATCTCATTTATTCTCTTATCTTCATTTTTATTTGAAAGAATTCGTCAACTCGCATTTAGACAAATATATGCAAGATCACGTGGGCCAGCCCACAATTGCATTTAAACCTTTCGAGAAATTACGTTTTTTACAGTTTTTCACATTAATTGGCCCTCTAGTGGTTACTTTTATAGTTGATTTTTTTTTAACTTTGTAGAACTTACCGTTGCTAATATAGTTCCTATCTGTTCTTAAACGAACATCCAGTATATATCACATCTAAAATTATCACTTGATACTTTTTGCGTATCTCACCACGAACAATTCAAATGCAACGTAAACATGATTCTCTTTTAATCAAAGTATAATGGCTCGTCGTTACAATTAATATTGTTTAAGTTATTCTTAAATTCTTCAAGAAAATTTTTCGTTTCGTTCAATTTTAGACATTGTATTACGCTATCCCCGCGTTAAGTTCAAATTATTTCTTCGAAATTTCCAATAACGATCGACGGTTACATAATTGATTACCCATTGGATTCAACAAACTTTTGAAGCTGCCTTTTTACCCTTCATAACAATATAACTTATAATTTATTCACATCATACAATTATCAAATGGCTTTTTCACAATGAAAGTAAACAAAACAAACTTATCCATTCGGTAAGCGCGTCTGCTGATGTTTTAGTAGCGCTCCTTCTTCGCCGTCAAATGTCTACATGCTCCGTATTAAATATTAAAGACATTACGAACTTTTTACTCTTGGTAAGTACGAGCAAACGTGCACGCGTATCCAAAAAGCCTATAATTCGGGAATATATGATACCGAGCGTCGACTTATCCCCCTTACACCCAGTCAGCAACTGCACCTGAGGCTTTTCCCTTCGTTTCTCCATCTAGCGGAAAGCAAGAAATGTGTTCGATACAAATATATTTCCGACTTCTATTAGCAGCCGAAAACAAAAACTCGACGTCTCTCTCCGTGCTGGTAATTCAGCGAGGAATTGTTTTTAGCCAGAGGAACAGTGTACATAAGACAAATGCGTTGTAAATTTTTGATGTTTGTCTGAAGACATTGGAAGGATTTTTACGTATTTGATTTTGATATTTTCGTTCTCTGCATGGATACGTATAGAAAAGTAATAAGTTGTGCATTCAATCACGAACGCCAGTTATATGAATATGTATTACAACCACCATCGAAGCTAGCTGCAACTAACACCACGCATACGTCAGGCTTTGTGTATTCGCATTCGCTCAGTAACTTCCCTCTTGTGGCGGGAGCTCAATGTTGGACGCGGAAATTCTTTTTCTAGCCTAATATTTTTAGAATGTGTAAATAAGAGGGCTGGCTAATGATGGTAGTGATGATGCGGAACAATAAGTTCTTTTGTATTCCATCTAATCATTTCACAAGACATCGAAACTAATGTGAAATCTCCAAAACGAATATTCAGAGAAACTTTGGGCAATCCTAACCGTAATCTCAGCTGGTTGTGTTGCAAAAGTATAGAATTTATGCCGATGTCCTTCTTAGAAAGGAAAATTATCAAAATTTGCTACTACTTTAGCGGCTACTAAACGGATGAGGCGACTATTAATTTGTTTTCTGACTTTGAGTCTATCTGCAGTCGCGGTAGCTTCACGTCACGTCACGTTTGGTATTCAGACATAGCAGACATCCAAGAAAGGAACACATAGACGTAGCGTTTATGAGTGAATTTAATTTTTAATTTCTAGTGCTCGTTTTAAAATTTATCCATTTCTTTCAATTAAATTAAAAAGTATCTCTAAAACGCCGGAAGACCGTTTTAGAGATACTTCCGATTCTCACGAACTCTAGATTTATCTAATTAATTTGGAAAAATCATCAAGTCTCTAAGTTTTCTCAAATTTTCCCCCTCGTAGAACTTTACAGTGTTCCGTTAAGTTAAATAATTTCACGGATAATTGAAAATGCATAATTCTGGAGAACTTGGAAAGAATCCATTGATCATGTCACCAAAACAAAAAGTGAATATGTGAAGATGAACATGGTGTTCCAGCGTGAACTTTTAACATTAAATTATTAGCAAATTAATGCAGCAATTAATAATTAAAAATTAGCAACAATTTTAACATTGTTGACCCAAGAACTGAAATTTATTCTACATCAAAACCGTTGTGTATCGGCCGATTGGATTTTAGAGTAGACTGCAGTTGATAACGAATTTTGCTGATGAATCACATCCAGCGAGGAAACTAATAAGATAGATAAAAATCCAGCAACTGCGGATGCTATACGCGATTGCTGCTAGGATAATAATCAATCAGCTTCGTTTTCAGTAATAAATCCTGCAAGTAACTTCTCAAAATAAAAAAAAAAGATTTAGACACATCATGCTGCGGAACTCATTTTGCTGTTTCAGGAATCTACGATATACACAAAACGGGTTCGTACGATTCTAAATACTTACCCATCGGAGAATATCGGTACTTTGTGTAACGTTCGTTATTTCGCCTTAACTAACTCCCAAGTAGTATAGTCTACCGCCTCCATTTGATTACTCAGTGAACTAAAACAACATGATTACAACTATTGTCGTCGCTTACAACCCGACTAGCTTTATCCTGCTTGTACAGTGCTGCCGCTGCGAGTGGAATCGTTGACCAGGGGTATTACGAAAGTTTTTATTGGCGCCGTTGGAGTTGGGGCGCTGGATTTATTAAAAATGCTTCTCTTTCGCGGTAAATTACTCGAATAGCATCCGACCGGATGCTGCTCTCCTTTTCTCTCGAACGGCCACGTACGACGAGTCGAAATTTAATATTAAAAATCGCAATTGTTATTAAACTCTGCGTCGATGTAAAGTAATTTATCGCGCCACAAATGATGTTTATTAGACTTTTAAAGCTCTATTTACTGAAAAAAAGTCGGATTCTTATTGGAAAATAGAATACACAGTCACGTCTTGCCTTACAGAGATTTTTTTCAATTTCAGGGATATCTCAAGGAGACGATTGTACATTATATACGAGAGGAAAATTTAGGAATTATTGATTTTTTCAATTTAATTAGATAAATTCAAGGGCTTACGGGAATCGGAATATCTCGATGAGACTCTTTCAGCAACTTAAAGTCAAATAGAGAACGAAATATGGAATTTATTGAGATAAATTTAAAATCAAACTAACCTGATACTCAACCACATCAACACCATATTTATGCGATTCTTTCTGGTCACTTGTGATGGCGTGACGAGAACTTCGAATATAAACAATATTTACCTTGGAATTGGACATATAACCAGCTCAAATTACTTCGATGACAGACGGGCTGAAAGACAGAAGTTAGAGCTGCCATTACCTTGCGCCTTTATTGATCACCCAAGTGACAGTAAATTTTGATGATTTTATATTTCCAAGAATATATCGACGATGAATACCTTTGTTTTAAAAGTAAATGCAATGCAACGCGATGCGGCAATGCAACTCGGGCATAGATTCGATGCTATTTCACACCATCACCTATTTGTCCAAATTGAAATTTTATTGGCCAAAAATACTATCTTAGTGACGAGAATTAATTTACGAGGTAACATTGAGATATGATTTTTGCGAGGTAATTTTACATTAAATTTGATGTTTTAGGATATTGGAGGATTGAATACATCTATTCCGTTTCTCCTTTACCGTCGTTGGCTGGACTTGATAATATCTCTCCCCTACTCCCGCATTCCAACGATGACAGGTCAGAAAAAGGAATTTCGCTTCCAAAATCAAGCTCGTAGCCACAAGAGGGAAGTTAATATTGATATATTGATGAATATGTCTTCTTTTCTATTAGGTTGTTAATGTTTCTACCAAATTCGTAGGACTACCGGATATTTCATCCACCCTCTTATGAGGCATCTTCAGTTGTTGCTACTGTTATTGCTGTTGTGATTATTGTGATCTATGTATAGGTAACTTTAACAACTATCAATTTTTGTGCGTGCCGTTTCGTTAGACACATCTATATACAAACAAAAAATATACTTGTAAGCAAAAAGAAGGAAGAGAAGTACGAGATGTAGTTTTAAGAGTTTGTCGCAATACAAACAACTAGTTTTATTATTGAAATACAGCCCATACATAGGAAACAAAAAGTAAATAGTAAAAAACAACAACGAACAATTGCTGTTGCTACTACTGCACACTGGCTGGGAACTAGTCATTCCGGAGGATTCGCTTTGAGGTAATGGCATGGAAATGTTATGGATCACTGAAGCGTGGCCGTGGTTACAAAACGCTAAATTGATAACCGCGAAAGCCTATAGCGGTTTAATATATTGTAACGCTCCAATCTGCCTGTGTCTTGCTCCTAAAGAGAAGCTCGGAAATTCGTGCGTCGGTTCTGGCAAATTTTGGGTCTTTGAAAATACGGAAAATCGATGTTAATTAATGTTAGCAAATTTGGAACCTGTCAACAAATAACGTAATTTATTTCTTCTTTTGCCTTTTATTACTTTTGACAAAATAACGAGAAGATATTTGCGTAGTCGGTATTCGGTTATTTCTTGCAGTTTCAGCGGCTTTCATCGATAGATGACGCCGGTACTTAATATGGCTACAGGTTATGATATGCTCTAGCTGTGATATGTTGCTTATATGGTACAGTTCATTAACAAATCAATTTTTGGGTAGCAATTATGGCCAATGGTTCGTCGGAAATAAAAGAGGTGAGTACACTTACGATAAATAATTGTTTTATTTACAAAAGAAAAATAAACAGATGATTTCGGAAATTAACATCAAATAGGACGCAAACTTTAAAGCCAGTGATAAACTTAGCAGCGATACGGAGGTGTTCCGCCTAGACCAGTGTCTAGCACCGACAGCGATACGGAGAATACTTCCGTCTAGGACAGCGTTTTGCGCCGGCAGTGATACGGAGTAGACAGGAGTAGATTCCTATCAAATAGGTTTATATACTATTCTGAGCGACGATGCGGAGCCTTCATTTGGATGACGTAGGGTGCAAAAAACACAAGTCGAGAACATGAATTGAAAGATTATGCACGTACGCACCGTCATCTAGAAGAAGTATAAAGGGATTTCCAAAAATTTGTTCACATGAAAATAAATAAATATTAATTAAACGTTCACAAATATGATTCAAAGAATGAATAAAAAGTTATTGTCTTAATAATAAATTGTGTCTTTCTTCTATTAAAAGTTCGTTGAAGCTGTAGCAACCAGCGGTTCGTTACAATATCATTGTTTCCTAATAATAAATATTATTTAGGAAAGTTACTTCGTTAAGTCGTATTTCCTCCGTACAACCGACCCTAGAAATAAGGATGCAAATACATATTGTAAGTATCCTCCAAAATGGAGTAGAATCTTTCATTTTGAAGATATGATTATAACATCACGCCTATTATCTGCTCTTTCTAATACGCCATCCGATTTAACAGCATATCAAGTGTTGCTTTTTCCGTCAAGTAAAGTAGAACAAAAGCTTATATACGTCTTACAATTCAATTTAGAAGGGTACAGATGGTAAACGTAAATGTAACGCTGAGTACACAGACGAACAACGGACGATTGATGCATTTTGTCTATTCCACTGTTTCAGTAGCCTTCCTCGACCGTAAAACTGTTTACGCGGACGATTTACACAAAAAAATATATTTTATGTTTGATAAAAGCATACGTTTTGTGTTAGTTGTGCTCTAGTTGGATTTACGACGCTAGTTCTCGATGCGATAATAAAATCGGAACGATGGAAATATTTTCTATTTTTAAGAAGGCTATTCGGCATAGTTACTACAGAAGTCATTTGAAGAAGCTGAATTCCACCAATGCACTTGGTAGGAAGGAAGTACGCTTATCTATGAGAGGTTATTCATGTCGCACGATATTGTAGCGAGACGATGCATTGCTCCGCTGTTTGATTTCTCTTGCAGCGAGGAAGATGTGTTGTAATGTATCGTGTAACAAATCCGTTTATCGTTTTTTCAAATTTTTCTTAATTCCAAAAGCTTAATTACGGCTCCTTAATTACGCTCTTTTCTTAGGCCCAACCAAGAGCATGAAAAGACAATTCACGAATCAGCAGCCAGATTATGGCAGCGAATATCTACGTTCTGTCTGAAATATTTTCAATAACGGTACCTACGGAATTGTACCATCATCACGAATGAATGACATCTTTTCATATCAACGAGGACAAGATCTGGGCACCCCAAACGTCATTTTACGTCACCACTTCTATTTTACGATTCGATACCTCTAAACGCATCGATGTACATCGATGAATTTCTGAAATCGTCCGTTTCCATCGGGCGAAATCCACGAGAAGGGAGCTCGGAATTGATTCGATATCTTTTGCGATTTCCACTGGAAGGTGGGGTGCGTTAGCGTCTGCGCTCCCATAAACGGTAGGAAATTTTATTTTTATACACCGACAGACGTTATTTGTATATGAAAGAGGCAGTACATAAATAAAATATATTGGATTGGAGTTCCTTGCTTCGAGTACGTGTAAATCAATATCAAAGCATTGAAGAGACTACTGATGGCGGAATATAGTTGTTGGCTGGATCCGTTCTGGTGCGTGTGGTAGTAAAAGTATTTCGAAAAAGTTGGAAACGGTTGCTCTATGAGCCGATGTAATAGTTCTTTTTTATAACTTACATTGGATCTGATAAGTGTAGACATGAGTAAGGTTTTTCAAGCTAAGTAACCTCTTCATTATTTTTGCAGAATACATTTACGTCAACAATACGTCTTCAACGAGATAATTAGATCAACGCTACTACGCTACCATCTAGCCAGAAAGATAAAGTGGATGAAAAGCGACAAAAGACGTTCCATATATTTTCCAGAATTCCTAATTAAAAAAATATTCCCTGATCCAGTACGACCATGATCAATAGTTCTTAAATACAACTGTTGATTTTGCATCGCAAAAGAAATATTAACAGATCGACAATGAAAGCATCACATATCCGAAAGGAATGCTCGACCAAATCAAAAGCTGTGTAAAATATCCATGTACATTATTGCCTTTTTAAAACACAATGCGATACCTCACATACAGTTGCGAGCAAAGGAATAAGGATATTAATGCAATTGCGAAAGAAAGTATTTATTTATTTGTATTTTCGAATCAACAAAAATTTAAAATAGGAAACTATATACTACAAACTATGGACAATTAATACATAGCAATAAATTGCAAAATATACTTTATGATACAAAAACACATGCTAATACAAATTATTCCATATGTAAAATGCGAGCATTGAAATAGGTACACTGGAATTTCGATTTGGTGGGATACCCCTTTGCTTTAATGACTGCGGCACATCTCCTAGGCATGGAATCGATGAGATGCTGACATCGTTCCACGGGAATATCGTTCCAGACCTCCTCAACACATCGAAACAGTTCTTCGAGGTTTGAAATATTTTTATCCCGAATACGAAGTTTCACATCTTGCCGCAAGTTCTCGATTGGATTTAAATCGGGACTACAAGAAGGCCAATCAAGAAGATCTACATGATTTTGTCGAAACCAGTCCTTTGCAATCTCAGCTGTGTGCTTGGGATCATCGTCTTGTTGGTACTTCCAAAGTACGGACAAATGATCCTGTGCATATGGCAGCATAACGTTGGATAAAATATCAACATACACATGTCGATCCATTATTCCATTAATTTTGTGCAACGGACCAACACATAGACCTATAGACCAACACATTTCCTCCAAACCCTTTTACTGTTTTTATTGTATGCTTAGGATTCATCGCTTCGTTGGGGCCTCGCCGTACATATCTTCTGCCATCCGATCCTATTCTATTAAATTTTGACTCGTTACTAAACAATACAAATTTCCACTGATCTGCAGTCCAACACAAATGATTTCTGGCAAACTGTAATCTTTTCATTCTATTTGTTTTGCTTATAAGCGGTTTATGTCTAGCAATCCTACCATGTAATCCGGCTTCTTGTAATCTTCGTCCGACTGTCCATACACTCATTAGTCTTTCAATCTCTGTAATTACCTCTTTGTGTATATCTGCCGCCGTTTTTAATGGATTCGCACGTGAGAGACGTGCTATGTGTCTATCGATGCGAACCGTCGTTTTCTTAGTTCTTCCCTGTTTAGGAATTTTTTCGCAGGTTCCGTATTTTTGGAAATATTTTATTTGATTAGCAATCATATTTTTCGATACAGATACTTGGTTAGCTATTTTTCTCAAACTCAAACCGTTTTCGTAAAGTGTAATTATAATTTTTGGAAGCTCGAGCGTACAATGTTTTCTACGACCCATTTTTAAGACAATTTAGTCTGTGCTACCGTGAACATTAATTATTATGCGTTTTAATATACAAAAATCTATTTTGTCTAATTGCGTTTTAATAATATAATATTAAGTTACTTCTAAAAGAACTTAAAGAAGACTAAATAAAAGATTATGACAACTGTCCCTATTTAAATGCTCGCTTGCATGAGACCAATCGTGAGAAATGCAAACATAACATTTTAATACTTCCGAGAAATGACCGGTGTAATGTCTAAGGCATATACTTTTATTCATTTCTAAGAATTTCATTAAAAAAAATTCTTTTGCTTCGTTTTAAATTGTAGAAAAACACGAAATCTTAAATATATGACTAGTGTCCCTATTCATTTGCTAGCCACTGTAGATATATGCAGAATACCATTATTAACATGGAACGGTTGGGTTGGAATGTTTTGCAAATAATAGAAAAATTTTGACTCATGTCTAGGCATCCCTCCGCCCAAAAAAAAAAAACATGTACACGTACACAGAAAAGCGGTTTGTTTTCAATAAAAACAATAAAACTTCCTCATTGTTATTACATAAAGGGCGCGGCAATTGTCTGCACAGTTGAACAATTTCCATTGAAAAACCTTTTTATGAATATTTTACAGAATTTCGTGATCACGGTGGTATTTCAAGAGCATGTAACGTGCTAATTGTATATTCTTATAAAAAGAAGCACGTTGTAAACATTTGCATATCCCTATCGCATGTACGTTCGCGCTTTTATTTTGTTCGCAGGATGTGGAGTTTCATAATTTTTAAATATGATTTCTTATACATTTAAAAACCTACAGCTCAAAATTAAAACGTAATAAGAGGTGGTACTCTCCATTCCTGACACCGTTTAAAGTGTCTATTCAAAGGAAATGGCTAAAAATTCTGTTGTAAATACATCAACAAACATCCAGATTTTATGTAGAAGTCTCTGGCACCCAGAGAGGCTGGTATGCCGATGAACTGTTCTATTCAAAATAAAAAATCACAGAAAAATCACATTTGTGACCAAATTATTATCACAGTAACAAATACATCTCCTTGATTCACAAATTTCTAACCGTCTATCGAAATTGTCCTTAAAGAGCTTTTGAATTGAATTGAATTAAGGAGAATTTTGTATACGTGATTTTAATTTTCGTACGAATCTTTCCTAAAAAAATACAGCTATTTCTTCATGTATGGAAGCATATATTTGAACGTTCGCTTTTTGGTAGCTGACGACGCCTTTTTGTATTGTAACTTCGCAAAGTTTTTGCCATTAGCGAATGTGATGGTAGCCAGTAGCAACTGCTGATAAATCATTTTTAGATGACATTGCGTATAAAACCGCGCATTATACTTGCATTCCCGCCTATAAATCCGTTAAAACGTTTCATTAACTTCTAAAGGTTGCTTCTCAAATTAGTTGATGCGTGTGCGTGCTGGCGCAATTTTATAGTTGCCGTCACCAAAACGCAATATTTCATATTTCACCCAGGAGAGGCATTTCCTGGGTTTTTTCATCGTGCGTACAACGCAATCTATATCCAATACATAGTTAGTAAGCGCAAACCAAAATATTCTACGGCGAAATTAATTGCATCGACAAGCAGATATTGATTCCTGCGAGCTGATGAGACCCGTTCAAAAAACAAAAAGAAATATGAAATGATGAATAGCCGGGTAACCGCCAGTTCATTACGTGCCCGTAAACGGATGATTGTTTTGCGAATATTTATGCGGTAATTCGCGGGCACGATGACGCCCGGGTTACGGAAAGGATGCAGCATATTTTACGTAACCTTTTTTTCCGTTGGCGAGGTAGGAAGGTAATAAAACACGCCGCCGCACCGGATGCGTGTGCGGGCCACAATAAAATATTATGACGTTATGACGTAAATTCGATGACGGATCGTCAAAATCCGTGCCACGCCATAATTTCAATTAAATCCTAAATTTCGCGAATGGACATATTGAAAAATGCATTGAAATTGGAAATTTGGGGATTTTAATTTTTGGCTAGGAGCAATAAAAAACATTCCTGCGAGCGGTAATCAAACCTACTTCATTACGCGCATATGAAACAGGTTATTTCGGTTATTTGAAACAACGTTTTTCTCATTATTGACATTTTATTAAATTTACGGTCATGATCAAAGTAGAAAATTATTTGAAAAGGTCGAGAATATTGTGCGCCCGTCAAAGGAAGACCGTATTGAGGCCTTCTCCCTTAAAGGGATAAAGAAAACAGGAAATCAATTATTATTATTATTATTATTATTATTATTATTATTATTCTTGTTATTATTGATTTGACTGAACAAAGTTAAGCGTAGTGTGTTCGAGTCCCGCTAGAATTAACAAATCTTCTTACTGGGTCCGGTACCCTCCCGAGTCACCATTAGCAGTTGAGGTACAACTAACTGCGCTTCACCCTTTACATGGAAGGTGTGACAGTAACAAGACCATGGAACACTTTACACACACAACTTACACATTAAAAGACTCCTGAGGTCATGACAAGCTTGGAAAAAGCTTAAACACCCCGTTGGGCCGTCACCACACTTAAAAAAATTATTATGAAATAACACCGCTACTCTCTTCATTAGGCTTGGTGATTCAGTGCGAAAAAGAATCAAACATATTTTAAATTTCTCTACTTTGCCTAGATTTTCCAAACATTGACCCATTGTACAACGTATCTAACATACGTGTAAGTAAGTGTTTGCTTTCAAATTAATTACGGCAAACTAGGATTGAAACAATGTTAATAATCTTACCAACGACAACAGATACAAGCAATTCGCTTATTAATCAAACGTCAAGGAATTGTGAGAGCTAGTAATAACATTGAAAGCAATTAGAGGTGAATTTGGTATTAAGTGAAGTTCTTGAACGTTAAAA
Organism: Oryctes rhinoceros; assembly: GCA_020654165.1. NCBI lineage: Eukaryota > Metazoa > Arthropoda > Insecta > Coleoptera > Scarabaeidae > Oryctes > Oryctes rhinoceros. Next base: position 9,990,912 of record JAIOKQ010000231.1, read on the forward strand.
TAAAGATTTAATGTTTGTTCAAAATTTCGCCTACGATACTATAACAAGCACCTAACATCAAACCGTTCTTCTGAAAAACGCTGCTTCGTTTTCAAATATCTATAAATAAACGTTAACTTGTAAGAAGAAGTTCTTAAAGAATTTTAACGACCAGGCACACGTGTAATGCAAAAACGATCTTAAACCATAATATTTTACAATCCTGCACTCGCGCACGCCGAAATGTTTACTATTGCCAGTAATTTCTGCAACATTCGCCTGATCTTCGGCGAAATTTTCCTCCGCTCTCGCCGTCGTAAATTATAAACCAAGTGTTCTTAATACGAAACAATTACTGTCGGAAGCGAGAGCGGCGCCCACTCGAAGATTGTAGCTGTACTAATCCGAAAAACAGCGAGTACTGCGGAGAACTTTATACAGCAGTCAGCCAGGAAATCGCGTAATTTGTAACTGATGTCGTTTCCGTGCTTGCGTACTCATTTAAATTAGTTCTTTTCTTCGGTTTTATGATTCCGTCTCGTGCTCAGATATATTCAGTAAAAACAGGACAGAGGTCCTGCAAACATCAACTATGATATTATTTAGAGCTACGTAATTGTGTTGGGTGTTGATCGTTGAAGATATTTGAAAACAGAAATAAAGCTCAAAGAATTAGTTTCCTTAACGTACTTAGCTCTATTACGAGGAACATCTTAAACGTCATTTGGAAGAAGCTTTAACACGTTCGAATTACATCTTCGATTCGTGCGTGCGTTGCCTTAACACGCCTATCTGACGAAAAAAAAAAAAAACAATGTCAGTGTTCCAATTTTAATTTATATCAACTCTTGCCATTTAAATTGTAATATATTCCAAACTGTCAGGCGGCGTGGAAACAACGACCTCATCCTCCCGATCTCTCGCCTATCGTTAATATCTCGTTTACATTTGCGTCATCTTTCGCCGGAGTTTCCCGTCCCGGTGAAGCATAATGATCGTTTGGTGTCTTTCCGACGTCACCGCGTCTCACCCCGGAATAAGCAGTAGCCGGAGCGCTGCGATGGTATTATACCCGGCTGGCACACTTAATTCCGTCACGACTGGAATTGGTCGCCTATCGACATCAGCGCTCTCGCAGCCTACTTTCGTTACTAACGAAGTCTATTTCATCGTTGCGTTTAAGGACGAGTCGCCGGTTCATTACGAAGTTCTATTGGAGGGCATTGTTTGTTGCAGTACCGTGAAGCCGAACGGGGAGGTTTAGATCCGGAACTAATTACTGCTAACTTATCATAGAAATAGAATTACGAGATGTTATTGTCTTTACGTAATTTTTTGCGAGTAATTGCGAAATTTAACTACAAAGATGTTATTAATATAATTACGGAACAAATGAAGTACTTCCTACTTAGGTAGGGATTACCTTATTGAGTGTGCGCTATCACAGAGTAGAATAGATTAAAGTTTACAAGTCCATTATAGCTTTCAGCAATCTGTTACGTCGTCTATAGAGCGTATCAATTAAAGAGGGAGCGCATTGCAGACCTACGAAGAGGGCGCGTTTCGATATGGAAAATTGTCGAGCGGATTAGGCGCCGCCATAATGCGAACGAGGTGCTCGCTACCGAGCGATATTTAATTTGCGAAGTTATTTTAAAGTCAAAATGGCATTCAGTCCGTATCTTTGCGTAGAAAAATGTCACATGACAAATAAACGGAGGACGTGAAGAAAACGGGGCGACAGGGTTATCTAAAAAGACCGCAGAAGATCCCCGGGGCAACGTAAGCCATTAAAGAAGCTGAAAAAGTAATTAGACTTCCTTATTTCAATGTACTCTTAGTTGTTCGGAAGGTGAATTTTACTACTTCCTTTCTATATAACTACGCTGTCAATCGTATATAACTCCGTTTACGTAGCCTTTTATATATTTTGATTTTGCTAGATATTTAATAGTAATACGCTTATTTCCGACCGTTTCATGTCCTAATTGAAGGATAGTTCTGTAGAAGTACGGGAAATCCAATTGCAGACAAGGGATCTACACTCCGTTGATGTACCGTTGTTAATACATATAACCCGAAATGAAAGTTACACACAATAAGTATCTTATAGTACGAATCGTATCTAATGGAACATGCAACCGCTATCTACTGCTCTAACTACGTTATTAATTTTTGCTAACAATCGCGGTTATATGGCGCATTTACGTGCAGGAATACTGACGAAGCGTTGAAGCAAACTTCACGGCATCCCACTAACAATGTTAATCACATTCGCGACGTGATAATCCCGAGATAGAAGGCCTTTGGGTGGGTGGAAATCCGAGAATGCAGGATCCCTGGGACAATGCCGCTTTACACAGGGAGTTTTATTAACGCGGTAAACTACGCGCTACAGCTACTAATCATTAAATCCCGAGTCTCTGCGGCAGGAAGCATTTTCCAGCTGAAGGTTCCATCGATATTGTGTATGCACAGTAAAACGGACAATAAATGACTTTAGTTCAAGATGGTTAAAAACTCGCCGAAATTATTAGCCCTTTTGCTACAATGCTATTAATAGGATTAAATGTTTTTCGGGTTCGTCTAGAACTTGGGAACTTTTTTTTTGCTTATATGGTGAAGTTTTTAGTTAATTTTCCTAATGCTGGATCTAATAAAAGTAATGCATTATAGTGTTAATAATAGTAATAATAAACTTTTACATCCACCAACAGCTCTTTGTAATTGACCAAAACTTTTGGGGTTGGTACAAACTTTTCTTACACGAAGTTCGTTTTCGTTTCAAAGCCTAGAATACCGGATCACCATGCTGTTAGTACAACACTTTTCAATTTATTGTCCTTAATTAGCGATGAAGTAGTTTTATCATGAATGCCGAATAGATAAGTTAATCAGGAACACGAAATTAGTTTAAGCTAGATATTTGAGTGGATCCAAAGGTAAGCATATAATTTTCCGGAACGATAGAGCCATAACATGCTCGCACTTGATAAATAGAAATAATTGGTTCCAGCTAAATGGATAATTGCGCTAGACTCGAGTGGTATCCTTTCGCAAGGGAAAATTGTATAAAATGTAGTTCAAGATGTCGATTTTCTTTAAAATATAAGCCGTATAGATTTGCAATTTACATGTATGTGAAATCCTAGACATAAAACAGTGAGATCTTTTGTTATTGCGTGCTGTACATAAGCGGGAAATGTAATATATATGTATCGAGAGCCTTTAGCGCCAATGTAAGACCCTGTAAGCGTTATCAAAGGTCTCATGTCGGACTTGCTTATCATAATCTCGACCTACCGGTATTATAGCGTATATATTTTCCTTATCGAACGCCGACAGGATTTCCAATAGGTTTCTGTATTATATAAGGATACTTTTCCTTTTTATTGCGGGGAAAATAAATCAAAACCAGTATTATATAAGACGTCTTGCTTCTTTGTAACGCAGAATTATGTATTTTGAAGCTTCCGCGAGATAAATATCGTAAAAAATTGTCGTCGTGGCTTTCGCGCAAATAAAATATAGATATAAATATGTTCGATACGATTCTCCGGCGAAATAGGGCAAAAACAAGTTTTTATGGGAGAATTTATATATTTATATACAGAAAATAGGTCAATACATATCCATTCTAAGACTTACTTGCAATGTTGAGGTATCCCGTTACGTTGTAGAGATTATGAATGATCGATCTAACATTGGCGCTGGTCAAAGTTTCCAGTTTGTTCGAGTGGAGATCCAGATAGTGGATGGCCGGTACTCCATCTAGCAAGTTATTCGGAAGAATGGTCAGCTGATTATCCCTCAGGCTCAGGTGTTTAAGGTAATTAAGACCGGCGAAAGCACGTTCGTTGATGAAAGCGATCTGATTCGAGTCCAAACGTAGATCCTGCGGGAATTAAAGGAATTTAGTAGATTTGTAAGCGCGATATCGGTATAGAGAGAAATTATACGTATACTATGTATGTGCAGGTGATTGGAATTTTTTGTGCCTAAAAAAGGCGATAAAATGCTATTAAAGTGTTGAAATTCTTTTCTTTCCTAGTGATGTATATATTTAATTGAGATAGCTAATATAACAAAATAACGAGTTTAACAAAGGCACATCAAATGTAACAAAGGCAGATTCCGCTCAATCCTACTAAATAGTATTTGCTTCTTTGACCCAAAATATTCTATGTAGATAAGTCATTGTAGATTTTACGAAATAAATAATATTGTAGTGGTACAATAAAGTACTTTTGAAACTTGAACCTTTCATTGCTTTGATATTTCATTATAAATGAGTTTCAACAGGTATCTCTCGGCTCTAAAGAAGTCGACTGTCTTGTTGTCGTGTTTATAGGAACAAATTATATTAACAATATTAAGAACCGAAAGGAACGAAGTTATTTGGGCTTTTCCCCAGAACTATTCTTGATTAGAGCTAGATTTATTTAACAATAGCCTAACGATAGAAAGACATGAGTAACACTACTGTAAAAGCCACTGAAGAATTGAAAACGTCCCGGAAAAAGGACCACTTTGACATAGATTGCCGGACCGTCATTAGACGATTTCACTTGAAGCGTGTTAATATAAATTTAATAAATGTCAATCAGTATAATGGTTCTTACCTTTCTTCTAGTTTATTAAGAAGACGATAGACGACTTATAACGATGTATTAAGCAGTACAACAAGTCCCAGCAGACCAAATTCAAGAAAAGTTGCAAGAAAGTCATCAATCATAATCAGTGGTCTCATGTTACTGTATTGCACATTCTCTTCAGTTGAGTTTCTCTAGCATTTCGATCTTTTAGTTTTAGAATATCTAGAAGATAGATGTAGGTACCTGCAGCTATCTTTTAGAACCAGTAAAGAACGAAGCGTGAACGTAGGAGTGAAATCATTTTCTTACATTATTCGGCCGTACAGTTAACAATGGATATCCACGAATTCCCAAAACAATTAAACGATCCGAATTATATACTACGTGTGGTACGGAATATGCCGATACCTTAGTCTTTGCCATACATACTGCTGTTATTCTAACCAACAACTGACTATTACGCTCAAGAAACCTGCGGATCCTAACTACTTCATACAACCTTCTCTAACTTTAATCTCTTAGTACTGCGGTAAATGTCGAAATTAACCAGAAATGTTCGTCTCCCATCGTACTACAGCGATAAGGCAGAGAGATATCAAATATTGAAATATATACGCTTTTGGGATGTAAATTTATTCGCCGCGCGGTGAAAATTATGAAATATTCACGCGCCACTAGGCCGCTAAAGCGAAAACGAACGAAAAGAGATGGAGGCGCGGACCAGTGCGCGGTTACACTTCGCCCCCCGCCTCGGAAACTTTTTGCGTGAATAATTCCGGTACTAATATAATTGCTTTGATGAGGAGACGGTCTTCCGTCGGTAGCTAGGTAATACCTTCATTCGCGTCCCGCCTACTATTGTACATTATTCATAGCTTCTCCATGTGTCCAACAACTTTATTTTATTCAGTGGAGAACAGTTCGACGGCTGATGCATTGAGTACTTTTCTAAGGCTAAATGAATCTGTTGCGCTCATGTTGAAGCGAAAAGTTCACCAGACTAACTTCATGAGGGTAACGCCACTAAAACGTTACTATTAGTAGCTTTGAATTGATCTAGAGCAAGATTGATAAGAGCAATCAAGCAATGCGAAACCTTTTGAGATTCTGGAATGTACGTATGTATTGGCCGACTGGAGAGCGTTGAGAAATTTAAAAAGCGTAGAGCTGTTCGGCAAGGCTTAAAATCACATTTTTTCTATCAAGTTCATCCCAACATATCTCGATAGGATGAAGGTTAAAACCATAAAACCTCATATCGTAATTTATTAAAATTCTGGCTCGGTTCGTTTGAGGCGCTTTTTGATGTCGCCAAACGCTATATTTTGCAGCTTGATCTGCTCGATTAAACTTAGAACTTAAAATGTAAAATTTTGATCCTTTATTAGTTTATGCATAAGCAAAAGATAGAAGAAACAAATTGTAATTGTACTCGCCGCAAGACCTCTTTTAAATAGCCCTCATCAATATTTTAAAACGAATAAAGTGCACGGGAGGAAGTCATTTAGATAACGCTAAAAAAAAAAAGCTAGGACAAGGACTTTAAAGCCCTTTCGACTACTACCGATAAACAAACAAGTTCCCAGCGTCACCGATTCCATTCTTTACATCGTCCATAATGGCGTCAATGCTTCAACTTCAACAGAACTCCAACGGTGCATCGAAAGGACCCCTTAGAAATCGAGACACTATCTTAATTAATTAAGTGCGCCTTTTCAATCGGTGAGAGGCAGCAGGGCGGGACGGTCTCCGTTCTTCACACCAGCGAATAATACCGCGGAAGTTCCATATCTTCCTCCTTGTCGTTCTCAGTATATTAACCGTATACATTTCCCATTCTCGCGCATTGCAGCCCGGTAATTTATCGAGAATACTCGACGGCGACGGCTGAATGTAAAATTAATGGCCTCTTATCCGTTTGAAAAGGTTGTTGCAGTTGCTTGCGCGAATGAATGACTCGCCGGGATACCAGGAATGATTTAAAAGAACGCTAGATACCTCTAATGACCTAGGAACGATGGGACTCCTATTTTTGTGCAACGCGTCCGTGTACGTACACACATACTTGCGTACATATGTTAAAGCCGCATTTTGCACAACACATACGAGAGGATGTAGAAAGATTGTGAATAACGATGAACGTATGGAGGGTAACAGCGATTATCACTCATAGAAAAGGCAACGCTTTTAGGATGATTTATAATGTGTGAATACGTACAAACGTGCTAAATATGTACTAGTTTCATACATTTTGATTTAGGACCAGGACGAGGTTAGTGAAGCTAGTGTATCTTTGGAACTAGAGCGGCACTTATCACTAGTGAAAGGTTCTGTAGAAAGGAAAAAGCCAACCACCATCTAACTAGTTCTTTAGTGCCACAACAACAAAATTAATTAGTGCGAATTAAGAAATTATGCAATTTTTATGCAAATTTTTGGACTTTCATAGCTAGTCCTATAGTCCTGGAATGAATTATATGTGCTCATCCGTCGCCCATTGCATTTTATTTTTTTTTTTTTTTTTTGATGGAATACGTAGTAGTTGTTAAAAGCCATAAATATTACAGTTAAATATATATGTTTGGAAATCATAAGTAGGTATCTGGCTAGAAAGACTGAATGCTTTCTTCGCTTTTCTAGCCTAAGATATTCCAAAAATTCCCAAGCAGATTGGGGTAATATCATTTCTTCCTACCGCATATAGAACAAATAATACCTTTCTTGCTATGCATAGCGCCCTTTTATTACATAATTCATCTCAAATATATAACTCGCACGAATTTTCCTAGAGGGCGTTCGAAACGTAAATACCGCCATAACGCGTCCGATTTGTCGATTTTCAACTTTTTGCGTCTCCATAAGAGGGATATTAACGTCAGTAGTAAATAACGTTTTACTGGATATGCAAACGGCCGTAGTAACCTCGGCATTAAAAGCTCAAGTTTTACGATCAATAAACTGAAAGCTGGCAGAAATTATGGCGCGGTTAGAGCGACGAACGAGCAGACGGGACGGTCGGCAGAAACAAATGTCAGAAGTAGGAGCCTTCAGCTACTAGATGCAATTCCGGCACATACACACACACACAACAGCTTCTGGTTTGTCTTTCCTCGTCTGTATCGATGACTTTCCATACCCTACGTTCGGTATTGATCGTTTTCATTTATTCCTTGTTGTAAAGTATAGGAGATAGTGCTTTTGCTGCGAACGGCAGTATTTTAACTATGTAATTGTAGCACATGCATGAGCGTAAAAGATGCTTCACATCTACGAAAGTTACAATTCCATTTGTTCGTTGTAATCGTGTGTTTATGGAAGGAATACGGTCCGCCGTTGAAGGAACCTAATAGAGAATCTGCATGTTTTTCAATATTGCGATAATAACGAAGGAATTTGTTGCATGATAAACAACAGCAAATGAGCTTTTCCATTTCCTAATGTAAATGTTACACGAAGTTGTTAATTATTTTGGCCGGATAAGGACACAAGATGTCGCATCAACAACCAAATCAATTAAATTATACAAACTAGATGCCGCTGTGTGAATATAATGTTAACTAAATGCATTATTATCACAAAAAGGACTGTAAAGCTCGAAAGAATACAGCGCTAATAAAATTATTAAAACCAATGTTTTTACGTTAGATGTATCAACTGTGATAGCGTTAACAGAGTTAACAGATGACGTTGCTGTTAATCTTATACCGGGCAAATTGAAACAGTTTGCAAGGGACACCTTGCGAAATCATCGTATAGATGCAGGTGGTCAACCTTCAATTTAGCGACTTGAAACCACTAGATCCAAAAGAAGTTTTGGATGAGCTATATAAAACACGAAAATTACGGTCGTGACCATGAACTTAATAGAAAGCCGGCAATACTAACTGAATTATTCCCGAAACTAAGAGCAGACCCTTTGGTAACTTTTTAATGGTAGACTTTGATAGCTTAATTATACCATTCTTCAACATAGTACACTTGCAGATTTCTTATAACAAAAGCAAGGAATTTAAAGAAAGGTAAAGGTAAAGGTAAAGGTGTTTCTAATAAATGATACAGAAGATTAAAGTGAATATAATTGTATATTGTACTGATAGGAAATCTAGTTAATAAAGGGAAGCATAAAATAAAATAAAGATTTCTACATCTGGCATCAGCGAAGGCAAACATATCGATCGGGGTACCTCCACATATGAATCGTGGCAGATGAGAAAACCGTGTTTCTAGCTTAATTAATCTTGCTTTTACGGCAGCTTATATTGCAAGTGCTCCAGATTACCTTACTCTGTCTAGCTTAAATAAACCAAATACGATCGAAGCGTATTCTTTATAATTTTATTATAGAAAAAAATCGTACTTGTTTTTTGTTTTGTGTTGTTTTCAATCGTCAAATTAATCAAAAAAAAAAAAAACAGCTCAAGCCATTAACCCTTTTACATTTATCAGATGCAGCTTTTATATTAAATATAAAAAAATAAATAATACGTAATCTTATGTCTTGCAAATTGCTGGGAA